>CM060907.1:237636406-247636406 GCA_030737815.1 Allium fistulosum | reverse complement strand
GCTCAAGCTTTTCTAAGAGAGACGAGCCCCTTAACCGAGTTGGAGGTTCTTTGCATTCAACATCCTTATAGCATCCATGTTTTAATGCTCTATATGGATGACCATCCTTTAAAAACCTTCTATACTTTGGGTAGACGATCTTGTTGCCGATGTGCTCCGATTCAGTCTCGGTAGCACAAATAGGACATGCCTTATAACCGTGAGTCACACAACTAGATAAATTACCAAATGCTAGAAAATCATGGATTTTCCATAGTAATATTGCTTTCATATTTAAAATTTCTTGCTTATATGTATCAAAAACAGACTCTCCTTCGACCCAAAGATGCTTCAATTCATCTATAAGAGGTTCTAAGTATACATCAATGTCTTGACTTGGTGCTCTTGGTCCGGGAATTAGTAGACTCAGCATTTGAAATTCTGATTTCATACACAATGAAGGAGGCAGGTTATAAGGTATTAAATATACAAGCCAACAACTATAACTATTGAAGAGGACTCCATTTGGATTAATCCCATCAGTAGCAATACCAAGCCAAACATTGCGTCCTTCACTAGCAAATTCTAGCCATCGACTTTTGACTGATCTCCATTCAGCTGAATCTATAGGATGTCGTATGGAATTCCACGAGGGTGTAGCTTTCTTGTGCCATTGCATTTTATGAGCTATCCATGGTATCATGTACATCTAATTAATCTTGGAATTATAGGAAAGTATCTTAAAACTTTTCTTGGTTCCTTTGTTAATTTGACCTCTCCTAACACTGTTTTTTTTTAGTTTTATACCTTGTTGTATGACATTGAGGACATTCTTTTGCATCAACATTGTCTTTCCAAAATAATATGCAAACATTTTCGCATGCATGTATGTGCTTCACCTCTATTCCCAAATCCTTTGACATTTTCTTCATCCGTGGATACTTGTCCGGTAAATTATTTTCTTTTGGAAGCCAACATTTTAATCGCTTCAATAACTCAGTCATACTATTTCCCGACCAATTAAACTCTTTTTTAAGGTTATGAAGCTTAACAATTACACCTAACATTGTAAGCCCATCTTCGCAAGAAGAATAGAGTTTCTCATTTGGTTTGTTTGTGTATTCTTGGTGCTTTTCTCCATGGAAAGAACAAGAATTAGCTAAATTTGTTTACTGAACATCCTTTTCACCATTAGCTTGTAGCATATTATGCACTCCAAAAATATCATCTATGAGATTTCTAAGAGCTTCCTCTACGCAATGGTCGGTTTGAATATGATCTTGGATATGAGGCTCTAGAATAATATTCTGTGTATGATTCACCACCATGTTATTGGTGTTCATCTCTCCATGGAAAAACCACCTATTATACGTTTTAACCATGCCATATATAATCAAGTGTTTCTTAATGTTTTCCAATGAGAGCTTTTTAGAGTTCTGTACTTAGTACAAGGGCAAGTGCATATTTTAGCATCGGGAGATGAGTGATTCTTCAAAAAACTCATGAAGTCTCGAATGCCTTGCTTATATTCTTCAGTATTTCTATGTGGACTTTTAATCCACTCTCTTGAACTTAAATTAGACATAAAGAAAAGTTTTACCCTTTGGCCTATTAAAGAAAAATACTGTTCATAATTAAAATGATTTAAGCATAAACAAACATAAAACAAAACTAAAGCCTTTTGGGACTAAAGACTTTATACATCACACTTCTATCTAATTTCGACAGCACTTCACTTCACTTCTCTTCTACGCATAACTTTGCATCTAAGGGGTGTATTGTTGTTGTTGTATTTTCTAAAATAAATTAAAGCCTTTTGGGACTAAAGGCTTTAATTTGTTGTTGTATTTGTTGAAATAATATTTGGGTTAGGGCTGTATATAGCTATGCCCAAGGAATCCGAGACCATGGTAAGTGTATATAATATATAAGTGTTGACAATTGAAAAAAATAAGTGTTGCAAAATGGTTGTTATGGTGTAGTGAATATTAATATAGAGTTTTAAGTACTCATTTTGATGTGTGAATATGTGTTGTTAGTGTGATACAACATGATTTTCTTATTTAGACTATATATGTTTCATTCATTATATACATAAATACATACATACATACCTACATACATACATATATGATTATGTGTATGTATGTCTGTATATCCAAGAAGAGATATTGTTTTAAGTTATAGTATTTCTGTGGGGTGGCACAACTTGGATTTCTTATTCAGGATACTACTTGTTTTTTTTGTTCGAACACATTAACATGCAAATAATTTAACTACTTTGTTGTAAAGGCACATAAAAGCACGATGGAATGGGAACAATGTTAGTTATTAAGGTATTTGTTATAGCAACTACTAATAAATCACACTAGAGTAATATGTTATTTTTACTTCTTATTTTGCATGTTATCTTCATTGTTTTACTTACAAACAAAAAGGACTCTGTAGAATTAACACATCGGTTTCATGAGCTGGTAGCCGATTCTAAATCAGCAAGAATTGTTGACTTACTTAGAGAAGCCTGAAAATTTAATAAGTACTCAATATCTTTTCATATTTCACAAATCATTTGAAATAATTTGCCGAAATAATTGTCATTTGATTTATCATCAAATTTATACTACATATCATCTGAAATAATTTACTGAAATAATTGTCATTTAATTTATCATTAGACTTATACTTGTTAGATGTGATACCAATTTCATCGGAGAAGAGAATGCCAAGGTAGAAGTAGGAGTCCTTGAAGCCACGATGTTGCGGAGAATCTTGAATGCCGAACCAAAAGTCTGGTTCGGTGGAGGAAATGCCGGACCAAAGATTTGGTCCAGTGGAGTTCGTTTGGTGAGAAGGTGACCTTGTTCGGTGGAAGACCAGACCAGAATTTTGGTCTGGTGGTAGTGCTTCGATCGGCAGTGAAGGCAAGAGGAAGTCTCGTTCGGTGTTGGGAGATGCTGGATCAAAGATTTGGTCCGATCGTGATTAGGGGTTGTCGCTCCAAATATCTCGTCTGGTGGTGATGGGATGCCGGTCCAGACTTACCGCTCCAAATATTTCGTTCGGTGCTGAAGCATGACCGAACCAATGATTGTCGGTCCAGATCTATGAGCTTGTACCGAACCAGTAGCGTTGATGTGGACTACCGGTCCAAGTGATGCTGAACCAAGTTAAGGCCGAACCAAATATTTGGTTCGGTATTGGACCATGCCGGTCCAGATCTTGAGTGTTGTTTGCCAAACCAAATGCTATTGTGCTGTTTGCCGGAACCAGATGTGCCAAACCAAACCTCAAAGCTGCTATATAGCAGCCACCCCTCCTCATTTCTTCACTCTATAAATAGGAAGCTTCTGGAAAATAATGATAGCCATCCTAGAGAGCTGAAACTCTGCAGAATATTGTCTGCATTGTTAATTCTTCTTATGTATGTCCTCCAAAAGTGAATCAATCTTGTAACTCTAATCTTTCAGTGATTAATAAAATCTCCTCTCTCCAAGTGGACGTACACTGCCTCGCGGTAGTGGAACCGCTATAAATACTGATGTTATTTATTTTTCTGCATTGTAAAGATTTGTGACTGTCTGTTCTGGTGTTTATCTCTGTTTGTTTCATCTCACTACAATCACGATCTAGTTGTTTTCCACTACATTGGGTTTTTTATTCCCTTAGACTGATCATCTGAAGGGATTTTCCCCAATAATCTGGTATCAGAGCTGCAAAGTTGATTGAGGAGTGTTAGATGCTATGGCAAGAGATGAAGCGACTCCAGTTGTTACAAGACCCTATACTAGAGGGATGTGTATCGCTTCAGGATCACAGTTGTCAATTGAGAAATGGAATGAGGATAAAGACTTTGAGAAGTGGCAATGGAGGAAGAAGGTTGTTCTAATGAGGAATGAAGTCCATCCAGTAGTGTTTGCCCATGAGGAGTTGACGGTTGAGATCTCAGCCGTGGAAAGGAAGGAGATGGAGAAATGAGCGTTTACTACTTTACAACTAGCTATGGGAGAGAATGTCATCTCAGAGATCAGTAATGGAGCCACTGCTAGGGGCATTTGGACCAAGCTGGAAAATTTCTACTTGAAAAAATCTCTGACTAACCATCTGATATTACTAAAGACATTTTTCACCATGTGGATGAGAGAGGGTACTTCAGTGAAGGAACATCTTAATTTCTTTGATGATCTCATGATGAAGATGAAGACTGTTGACTTGAAGATGAATGAGGAGCAAATGTCAATGATGCTTTTGTGTTCTCTTCCGGAGCGTTATACAGGTTTCGCTAACAGCCTTATCTTCACTAGATACACATTGATAGTGGAAGATGTGAAGTCAAGCCTTCTATCTAAGGGCTTGAGAGATCAGATGAAGAAGATAAGTGAAGGAAGTAGAGGTGGAAGTAGTATTCACGGCCTGTTTGTTGAATGAGGTAGAGAAGATAAAAACAATTGGCACTCTAGAGGGTGTTCCAAGTCCAGGAAGCCCGGTAATGGCAGGAGAGGAAAGTTTAAGGATGAGAAGTGCTTTATCTGTAAGAAACCTGGTCATTGGAGAAAGGATTGTCCAGATTTGAAGAAGAAGGAAGAAGACGGATCTTCATCATTTGCAGTGGAGAAGTCTGTATCTAACGATGTGTTGTCTGCAGCAGTATCGGATGTCTCGGACCATTGGGTGTTGGACTTGGGGGCATCTTTCCATATGATGCCTAATTTGGATTACTTCAGTTCTTTCATTGGATGAGAGGGAAGCTCTATTGTTATGGGTAATGATGCTAGCTGTAGAGCAATGGGTGAAGGTACAGTGAGGATCATGATGTTTGACGAAGTGATACGCACTTTGACAGGTGCCCGGTATGTTCCAAGTCTTTAGAAGTCCTTAATTTCTTTAGGACAGTTGGCAACTTTGGGATGCAAGGTAACCATCGAGAAGGATAATCTGAAGGTTTCGAGAAGTGCACTAGTTCTTATGAAAGGAGATGCGTTTCGAAATCTGTATTTGCTGAAAGGAACCACGGTTCTTGGAGAGTCGTGTGTTGGAGTAGATAGTTCTCGTGCATTGGATGCCACAAAGCTTTGGCATCTTAGGTTGGGTCATATTTCAGAGAAGGGCTTAGAGTTGCTTCGAAGATGGAAGATGATCAAAGGAGAAAGCTTCGACAAGATGGACTTTTTCTAGGAATGTGTGTTAGGTAAGCAAACTAAAGTATCTTTCGGAGTTGGACTCTATAGATCGAGGCGAGCACTTGAGTACGTGCATACAGATGTTTAGGGACTGGTTGCTACCCTTTCTCTTGGAGGAGCAAAGTATTTTATCTCTTTCATTGATGACGTTTCTCAAAAATTATTGTTGATTCATGGGTTTTGATTCATGACACAAGCTTTAGAGATCATAAGACGAACTACAAAGAGAATACTATACGAAGGCGACAAAAGAGAATAAACGTATATTGTGCACTACAAAGGAGACAAGACTACAATCTAGAGATTAGTATGAATATTTTATTATATTGAGTCTTAGAATATTGTTAAAATCATTCCTCAAGTAGTCACACACACATACAAATAGTTGTATATTGTTTTATACTTGAAAAAATGTGATCTGTGCACATAACAGCAGGTCGGTCGACCGACCAGTAAACTCGGCTAACCGAACCTGTGTTAGTGCACATATATGCACTGTTTTGTGCACGATTTTAAACTCAGCTGACCGGCCATAATTTTCAGTCAACTGACCTGGAAATAACGGCTATTTTTCTGAAGAGTTGCGATCGTTCGTGAAGAGGAATCACCTTCAATCCAAGAGATATGGTCACAACTTTTGATTGAAACTCTTCATAAAAGATTGTTACTATTCTACAACTATATAAACATGTTTAATTCACTTCTACAATCACCAATTCTTGTTTATAATTCTGAAATCTATTCTCTATTTATTTCTACAAATAAAAGCATTCATTCTCATTCAATATCGCTAGAATCCCTAAATTAATTCATATACTTCGATTCTACGCGATTATCCTCCTTCTAAATGTTAACACACACTATATATTCTTGAGGATTTGATTATAGGAGAATTGTACTATCAAAAGACAATCCGTGTTATTCTGAACACATTCATCAATAAGTTATTTGTATTAAGTTGAAGTCCTCTTCGGCTGTTGAGGCGGAAAAATTCATGTTCGGCTGTTCAGGTGTTGTATACCTATTCCTCCGGGTTAAGTGAGGGGTTTAGTCAAAGTTAAATCCAGAGGGTATTCTGGGACCGGATGTAGAACGGGAAGTTCGAACCAGTATAAAAATTCCTGGTGTGCTTACTTTAATTTTTATTTTACTGCTATTATCAGTTTCCGCATTTATATACCATATTACACGATCCTTAGTACTGCACGTACATTTTCATTTGGTATCAGAGCCTGGTATTCTAGAGATCATAACAACATCCTAGAATAAATGGATACAAAGAGATCTAGTCAAGGAAATAAGAAGAGGAAAAGCAATAAAGAAAAATCAAAGGAGCAAACAAACAAATGCTTCATGGTAAAAGATAATGAGGTTAGTGATCTAACTTTTGATGATATGATAGAAATAAATTCAGAACTTCTAGACACTTTAAAAAGTCTCAAAAGAAAATATAAGGAAGCTCTGGAAAATCAGAAGAAAGCAGAATTCGAAAGAGATATACTTAAAGACGAGAAGAAAATTTTAGAAGAAGAACTTGAGAAAATTCAAGATTCAAACAATTCTCAATTCGCTCTATTAAGTCAAGAAATAGAAGCTCAAAAAGAAAAGAATAATGCTCTAGCTTCTGAGAATCATGAGTTAAAAAAAAAAATTGTTGAGTTAGATAACACTAGTCTCAAAACTAAGCTTGATGACATTACTAAAAATATTTCCAATTTTAATAAAGGGAGAGAAAATTTATCCAGGATTATTGAAAATTCTCAACCTGCTTCAAATAAGAAGGGATTAGGTTATGTTAAGAATTCAAAAGCTCACAATGATAAAAGTGGTTTAGGATATAATATAACTGATCGTAGAAATAGCACTAGATATGCTTTCATGTATAGTAAAAATGTTAGTGCTAGTACTAAATTTCGAGTAAAGTCTAAATCCAATTTTAATAGAAATTCAAATACTATTATGACCAATAGTGTTTATAATTTCTTTAGAAGTACAAAATCATTGACGGGAAATATGAATAAAAATTATCTAAGTATGTGGGTTCCTGTTAATTGGAAAAATAGAGAAAAATACATTGGTGATTATTTTGATATAGTATTTAATAATGAAAATTATATTTATAAAGGTTCTACCACACCCAAATGGGTATGGTTTCCAAAAAATTAGGAAACTATAAGAACCTTAGGTATCGCATGCTTTAAATGTTAATTTTTTTTATACCTTACATTATAAGTAGTAATTATTTTGTTTTATATTGTTCTATGTTAACACTTATGTAGAATATAATTTATGTCATCATATAAACTCTCCTTTTTGTCGATGACAAAGGGGGAGAAAGATATTGCTCTAACACTATTTGCAGGAATAAACGATGCAAGCATAGATTAAGGGGGAGAAAAGATTAATTATTTAAAGGAATATATGCATAGATTCAGGGGGAGAAATTTATAGCACAATTACATGAATATATTCAGGGGGAGAGATAAGTCAACAAAGCTTGTTGAAGATTCGTTCGTAGCAAATGGAGTTGTCATCATCAAAAAGGGGGGGAATGTTGGATCATAGGTTTTGATTGCTGACAAGACACAACAATTCACGAATCTACGAGTACGACAACATCCGGACTCAACGACTCAAAGTATGGTTCATATAGTTATATATTTAACAAGAGTCATCAAATATGTATATAGAGTCTAGTTTAATGCTTTGTTAAAATCTTTCCTTAAGAATCGTCATTCATATTCAAATAAGACTGCATGCATATTTTAATCAAAATCATGTTTTCAAAAAATGCATGGAGCGGGGCTCGAACACGGGTCACTAGCTTGGAAGGCAAGTACTTTAACCAAATGAGCTACTGTAGTTTTTGTTTAACAACAGAACTCAGTCGACTGAATACAGTCAGTCAGTCGACTGAATCTGTGCTTTTTAACATACATGCACATCTGTACACGAATTTTTTTACATGATTTTACTTTTCAGTCGACTGAGCATTTTCGACCAGTCGACTGACCTGAACTCAACTGTCATAATTCTGAATGGACATCTTCTTCCATGAAGAGTTGCACTCCATGAAAAGATTCCTCTCTTAGCTGAAACTCTTCACTAAGAGTTGCATCTCTCTGAAAACTATAAATAGGAGTTCTCACATACTTCATAATCACCAATTCTGATTCTAATTCTTTCTATTCTCTCTTATGATTATTCTAGTGCATTCATACTCTTCATTGCTTTGAATCTTTGAATTATATTTCATATACTTTGACTCTTAGCAATATTCTTCCTTTCAAATCTTCACATACTCTTTATATATTTGAGGAATTGATTATAGGAAGTTTGTAATCTTAAAGACAAATCAGTGTTATCAAGAACACATTGTGTCAACTACTTTTATATTCTGTTAAGTCCTGTTCTGCTGCTCAGGAAAGGGAAAGTCCTCTTCGGCTGCTGTGGCAAAAATCCTGTTATGTTGCTCAGGTGTCTGTTCTGCTGCTCAGACCTATTCATCCGGGTTAAGTGAGGGTATTGTTAGTTAAAGCCAGAAGTTAGTCTGGGACTGGACGTAGGATGGTGCTCCGAACCAGTATAAAAATCTCTGGTGTCATTTTACTATACTGCTTTTATATTCCGCACTATTTACAGTATTGCTATCATCACTATACTCTGTATTATCATTTATCCATATTACACGGTCCAACAGAATTTTCATTTGGTATCAAAGAAAGGAAATCCTATAACCATCACAAAGTTATTTGATATCTATTTCTAGTAATATAGCAACGACACAAACTAACGATGTTGGCACTAACACTAATACTAGTTTCACAGAGGGTCAATCAACTTCACGACCTCCACTTTTTAATGGTATAAATTATAATTATTGGTCAACTAGAATGAGAATCTATATGCAATCTAGTGGATTCGATATTTGGAATGTTATACAAAGAGCGTACACAACTCCTACTGGAGAATACTCAACTTGGAGTAACACACAAAAACTAGATGCTACATCAAATGCAAAGGCTATGAATATTTTATTTTGTGCATTAGATAGAAATGAATTCAATAGAGTTAGCATGTGCGCTTCTTGTTATGAAATTTGGAGAACACTTAAGGTAACACATGAAGGAACGAACAAAGTTAAATTAAGCAAAATCTCTATGTTGAAAAATCAATTTGAAAATTTCAAAATGAGGCCAAATGAATCTATAAATGATATGTACTCTAGATTCCAGGATATTTATCATGCTCTACTATCATTAGAACAAACATTTACTGATTTGATGTTGTCACAAAAATCTTAAATTCTTTAACGAACGAATGGGAAAGAAAAGTCCTAGCCATTGAAGAAGCAAGTGATTTGTCAACATTAAAACCAGAAGAATTGATAGGTAATTTAATGTCCTACGAAGTAAATTTGCAGGTAAAGAGAAATGGAGCACAAGAAAAGAAGAATGTGGCATTTCAAGCAGAAAAAGATGACTCCGACTCAGAGAATGAAGATATGGCAATGGTTGCTAAAAATTTCAAAAAGTTTCTGAAATTCAAAAGAAATAAATTCAAGGGAAACAAAAATAATTCCAATAACAATATCAACGGTAGCAAACCATCATCTTCAACAATGGAATGTTATGAATGTCACAAGAAAGGTCACATGAAGAAGGATTGTCCAGAACGTAAAAAACGCAATTTTAAGAAGGACAGAACCAAACGAAGAGCTTTTTCAGTCACTTGGGACGACACAGACTCATCATCCTCATCAGAGAGTGAAAGTTACAATGAAAATAAACAAGTAAATGTGTGCTTCATGGCTTCGTCAGACGATGTAAGTGATCTTAGTTTTGAAGATTTAATTGAAATTAATTCTGAATTAGTAGACTTAGCAAAGCAACTTAAAAAGAAAAATAAAGATTTACAAAAAAATTTAGATAGGATAGATATGCTGAAAGATGAGAAGAAAATATTAGAAGAAGAACTTGAAATTTCTCAACAATCAAATTCTAACTTATCTTCTCAAATTTCTTCAATATCTGAAGAACTAGAAATTCAGAAAAATAAAAATGATGTTTTATTTTTAGAAAAAAATAGTTTAAATTCTAAAATTAAAGATTTAGATTTAGAAAAATCTAGTCTAAAAATAAAATTTGATGACATTTCTAAAAATGTCTCTAATTTCAATAAAGGAAGAGAGAATCTTTCTAAAATAATTGAAAATTCTCAATCCACTAACAATAAATCTGGACTAGGATTTAAGAAACAGAATAATTTTGCTAAAAGTAGGATTAATAATAATATTAAAAAGGATATTAAGAAAATAGTTTTTTCAAACACTAAAACCATTAAGATATAGATTCCAAATCAAATAATGTTTTGATAAGGAATAAACATATCAAAATGTTCATGGAAACTGTTCATAATAACAAAAACTATGTTTATAAAGGGAATTCTGAACCCGTATGGGTTTGGCTTCCTAAGATCTAACTCTTAGGACCCTAAAAAGAAATGAGTACCAACTTTTTATCAATTTTTGCAGCTACTACATAAAAGGAGAGGAAAATGGATTTTAGATAGCGGTTGCTCAAAACACATGACTGGAAATAAAGAAATGTTGTCAAATATTATCTACTCAAATGGAGGATCAGTCACTTTTGGAGATAACTCTAAAGGATATATCATCGGTAAAGGCGATGTCAGCAGCAACGGTACCACTAATTTACCTCTCATTACTGATGTTTTATTAGTTAAAATTTAAAACATAATTTATTGAGTATTAGTCAGCTATGTGATAAAGGTTTTAATATAACTTTTTTAGAAAATAAATGTAATATTTTCGATAAAAATCATAACACTATTTTTGAAGGAATAAGAGATAAAAACATTTATATTTTAAATATGAACGTTAATAATGATTCAAATTTGTGTTTAGTAGCTAAGGAAAATGATTCCTGTCTTTGGCATAAAAGATTTTGTCACATCAATTTTAATACCATCAAAAGATTAGCTAAAAATAAATTAGTTAAAGGATTACCTGACATGAGATTCAAAACTAATATATTTTGTGATGCATGTAAATTAGGAAAATTAACAAAATCTTCTTTGAAATCTAAAAAGGTAATTTCTATAGAACAACCACTTGAACTTTTACACATGGATCTTTTTGGTCCAACTCAAGTTCAGTCTATTAATCATAATAGATATGTGTTTGTTATTGTGGATGATTTTTCTAGATACACTTGGACTTTCTTTTTGAAAAATAAAAGTGATACTTTTGATAATTTTAAAGTTTTTGTTAAAAGAATACAAAATATTAAAAGTTTGAAAATTAAAAATATTAGAAGTGATCATGGAGGAGAATTTGAAAATGAAGTTTTTGAACAATTTTGTAACAAGAAAGGTATTAACCATAATTCTTCATTTCCTAGAACACCACAACAAAATGGCGTTGTAGAAAGAAAAAATAGAACGTTACAAGAATGTGCAAGAACTTTATTAAATGGAACCACTTTATCAAAACATTTTTGGGCAAAAGCTGTAGCTACTACTTATTATGTATTGAATCGTGTTTCCATTCGACAGTTAACTAAGAATACTCCATATGAACTTCTAAATGGAAGAAAACCAAATATTTCATATCTTAAAGTTTTTGGTTCTAAATGTTTTATTTTGAATACTAAAGATCAGCTAGGCAAATTCGATCCAAAATCCGATGAAGGAATATTCATAAGATATACGGAACGAAGTAAAGCTTATCGAATTTTTAATAAAAGAACTCAAATTATTGAAAAAAGTTTACATGTTTCATTTGACGAAAATTTTAAAAATATAAATCCAAATATTACTATCGATTCTGATGATGAAACTATTCAGAATAAAAAAGTAATACTAGTGAAATTTTTTATAATAATCATGAATTTACCGAAAATAAAAACATTACTCCTAATATAATAAATTCTCCACCTAGAATTTTACAGGATCATCATGTACAAAATATAATTGGAGAAGTAAATACGAATGTTAAAACCAGACATCAATTAAATCAAGTTGGTCATGTAGCTTTTCTCTCTAACATAGAACCTAAGAATATAAAAGAAGCCTCAACTAATGACTACTGGATTCTTTCTATGCAAGAAGAACTAAATCAATTCGAACGAAACGAAGTTTGGGAACTTGTTCCTAGACCAAGTGATCAATCAGTCATTGGTACTAAATGGGTCTTCAAAAATAAAGCAGATGAACTAGGAAATATAACTAGGAATAAAGCTAGATTGGTTGCACAAGGATATAATCAAGAAGAGGGAATTGACTACGAAGAAACGTTTGCTCCAGTCACCCGACTTGAAGCAATACGAATCTTATTGGCGTTTACATGTTTTCATAATTTTAAACTTTATCAAATGGATGTTAAAAGTGCATTTTTAAATGGTTACATAAAAGAAAATGTTTTTGTTGAACAATCACCTCTTTTTTATCATGAAAAATTTCCGGATCATGTTTATAAACTCAAAAAGGCTTTATACGGTTTAAAACAAGCACCACGTGCTTGGTATGATTGTCTTAAAAGCTATTTATTAGAATTTGGTTTTGAAATTGGTAAAGTAGATCAAACTCTTTTTATTAAGAAAACTAAGAAAGATATTTTGATAATTCAAATTTATGTTGATGATATTATTTTTGGATCGACAAATGAAAAGTTATGTCAGGAATTTTCGACTATAATGACAAATGAATTTGAAATGTCTCATATGGGAGAATTGTCTTATTTTCTTTGATTACAAATTAAACAAGTTGAAAATGGAATTTTTATTAATCAAGAAAAATATTGTTATAATTTAATTAAACGATTTGGTCTAGAAAACACTTCTGCCAAACCAACTCCTATGAGCACAACAATTCATCTCGATAGAGACGAGGAGGGCAAAAGTGTTGATCAAAAACTATATCATAGTATGATTGGATCTTTATTATATTTAACAGCTAGTCAAGCTGATATAATGATGAGTGTTTGTTTATGTGCTAGATTTCAAGCAAATCCCAAAGAATCACATATGCGAGCTGTTAAACGCATTATTCGTTATCTAACTAAAACCAAAGATTTCGGACTATTCTATCCAAAAGAATGTCCTTTCGAATTAGTTTCCTATAGCGACGCTGATTTTGGAGGAAGTCGGACGGATAGAAAAAGTACTAGC
Organism: Allium fistulosum; assembly: GCA_030737815.1. Taxonomy (NCBI): domain Eukaryota; kingdom Viridiplantae; phylum Streptophyta; class Magnoliopsida; order Asparagales; family Amaryllidaceae; genus Allium; species Allium fistulosum. The sequence continues at coordinate 247,623,061 of CM060907.1, read as the reverse complement.
GGAACATGTGACTTCATTGGACGTTCCTTAGTCTCTTGGTTCAGTAAGAAACAAAACTGCGTTTCTTTATCGACATGTGAAGCAGAATATATATCTGCTGCTTTGGTATGTGCACAAGTCATTTACATGCAACAAACACTTCAGGATTTTAATTGTCATCTTGAAAAGTCTATAATTTATTGTGATAATACTAGTGCAATAAATCTTTCTAAAAATCCTGTCAATCACTCACGAACAAAACACATAGATATTCGTCATCATTTTCTTCGTGATTGTTTGGAAAAAGGATTGATAAATTTAGAGTTTATTAATACTGAAAATCAAATTGCTGACATTTTTACTAAACCATTAAATGAAAATATTTTTATCAAACTTAGACGAGATTTAGGAATAATGTCTCTAAAAGAGTTATAACTAAAAATATGCAAAATGTTTAAAACAAATTTTTTTTTTCTGACCAAAGTGAGATTTGAACCCATGACCTCTTACTTGCTTGTTAAATGGTGTATTATAGCCACTTGAGCTATAGTTGTTTCTTGTCTCAATCTCCTTTTTAGTTTAAATTGTATTTTCAGAAATCTATTTTTAGTTTTAAAATTTGTAATAATCCATTTACAAACTGTTTTGCTATTAATTACCTGTGATGAGAATTAAATAATAATTCTTATCCACTTGTTTTTTAGTAAACAAATACTTATATAAACTATGTTTAGTTTTCAAACAAATACTAAGAAAGTTTATATTCAAAATTATTTGAAAATGTCATCCAACAATGATTTTTACAATTCCAAAAACTCTCGTTTATCGTATACATCTCCGGATGATTCCGTTCGTATTCCTGAAAACGGACCATATCCTATTTTTCCCTTACCTAATCGTGTCCTTAACTTCTCTTCTTCCCCGGAAAAAGACCCCGAACAAGGCTGGAAACCATGGGAGAACACTCATACCGGTTATACACTGTAAAAGAAGAAAGGCAAGAATGCTATGGTCATATCTCCTTCAACTAAACAGAAAATAGATGAGATACACCACTATCAACAGCAACAAATGGATCTACAAAAGGAGTTATACTATGAACAAAAAATTACGGCAAGACGTTTGAGCTTTCTAGAACGGATGGCCATAAAAATTTGTTTGTCGAAAAAGGAAGACATTGTTGAACCCACATTTAGACCCTCAACCTCCTCAAATCCTGCTCAATCTCCAGTAGCTCCTACGTGGTCACCTATAGAGAATGCTCCATCTCCAAATTCTTGGGAACGTCGATATTAACAACCGGTGGCTAAGCATTTTATAATATATATATATATGTTGCTGATTTTCTATAAGTTGTATTAATATCATGCAAAAATAATAAAATTTCTCTTTATACAATTTTTTAACAGAAACATCAAAACTGGGCAAAACAACAGGGTCGGTCGACCGAAATACTGAGTCGGTCAGCCGAATCCCTTCCCGAAAGTTTCATATGTTTCAGTTAACAGAGTCGGTCAGCCGACCAGACATTTCGGTCGATCGAACGACAAAAATCTACTGCTGCCTCTTCAAATATTTAACCCACCTATTCACTTTTTTCAACTACCTCTTCATTTTAACTTTCCCAATTTCAGATTTTTACCCCAAACTCCATTAAAATTTTCTCAAATTTTATATTTTTCCTCAAAATCAATGGCTCCTAGAAAGAAAACTAAAACTACCGGCGCTTCTTAAATTAATGAAGTTGTTGGATGCTCCACCATGATTTATAAAATTTGACCAATGGCGTGCCACTCCTAGAGATCAACTACGCCATAGCCATTCCACACCACAACCAGCCACTCATTCTACGGAACGCTTAACTCGCCAGTCCACAATTCAAAGACCAACACCCGGACTTGGTACAGAAGCGGCTATTGATCTTTTGGCTCGAAATCAATTAGCTTTAGATGCCCGTCTACGGAAAATAGATGGAAGATTCAAGAAAATCAAAGGCTTCTTTGTTAATCTTTGGGATGCTTTGTCATGCACTTTTGAAGCCGGTACCTCTCATCTTGCTCCCGGAAAAAGACCAGCACCTAATTTCTCTTGGTCAACTTCGGAGAATACAAGTTACGGAACATCAGGAACACATACTTCTCATACTCAGCGTCGTGGTAAACACCATGCTCCTCCTGATGAAAATATTCGTCCAGAATATTGGGATACCGACGAGGGTGAGGAGTGATCTTGTTGTTTTTGGTCTTGCTATTGGATTATTTCAAGTATTCTGTTTTTATTGTGAACAATATTTCTATTTTATGATGTTTTTAAGTATATCATTAACATTTTATTTGGTTTCGGTATGTATTCCTAAATTTGATACATGTTCCGTATTGTTTTTTTACATTTTATGTATCATAAGTATTCCTTTTTGTCGATGAAAAAGGGGGAGAAATATATGAAAGCTAACAAGTTTTTGCAGAAAAGCCGCCATATATTCAGGGAGAGAATTACAATATATATGTATATACTACTTCGTCACATAAGTATTGTCATCAATCAAAAAGGGGAAGAATGTTGATTCATGGGTTTTGATTCATGACACAAGCTTCAGAGATCATAAGACAAACTACAAAGAGAATACTATACAAAGGCGACAAAAAGAGAATAAACGTATATTGTGCACTACAAAGGAGAGAAGACTACAATCTAGAGATTAGTATGAATATTTTATTATATTGAGTCTTAGAATATTGTTAAAATCATTCCTCAAGTAGTCACACACACATACAAATAGTTGTATATTGTTTTATACTTGAAAAAATGTGATCTGTGCACATAATAGCAGGTCGGTCGACCGACCAGTAAACTCGGCTAACCGAACCTGTGTCAGTGCACAGATATGCAATGTTTTGTGCACGATTTTAAACTCAGCTGACCGGCCAGAATTTTCAGTCAACCGACCTGGAAATAATGGCTATTTTTTTGAAGAGTTGCGATCGTTCGTGAAGAGGAATCACCTTCAATCCAAGAGATATGGTCACAACTTTTGATTGAAACTCTTCATGAAAGATTGTAACTATTCTATAACTATATAAACATGTTTAATTCACTTCTACAATCACCAATTCTTGTTTATAATTCTGAAATCTATTCTCTATTTATTTCTACAAATAAAAGCATTCATTCTCATTCAATATCGCTAGAATCCCTGAATTAATTCATATACTTCAATTCTACGCGATTATCCTCCTTCTAAATGTTCACATACACTATATATTCTTGAGGATTTGATTATAGGAGAATTGTACTATCAAAAGACAATCCGTGTTATTCAGAACACATTCGTCAATAAGTTATTTGTATTAAGTTGAAGTCTTCTTCGGCTGTTGAGGCGGAAAAATTCATGTTCGGCTGCTCAGGTGTTGTACCTATTCCTCCGGGTTAAGTGAGGGGTTTAGTCAAAGTTAAATCCAGAGGGTATTCTGGGACCGGACATAGAACGGGAAGTTCGAACCAGTATAAAAATTCCTGGTGTGCTTACTTTAATTTTTATTTTACTGCTATTATCAGTTTCAGCATTTATATACCATATTACATGATCCTTAGTACTGCACATACATTTTCAAGTATGGGTGTATGTGATGAAGGCCTAATCAGAAAGTTTTGAGAAGTTCAAAGACTGGAAAGTGCTTGTTGAGAATCAATCTTGTTCTAGGTTGAAGGTGCTGAGATCTGATAATGGCGGTGAATTTGTTTCTAGGAAGTTCCTCGACTTTTGTAGACAACATGGAATTCAGAGACATTTCACTACACCCGGCGATCCGCAATCCAATGGGTTCGTAGAAAGGATGAACATGACTCTACTAGAGAAGGCTCGTTGCTTGAGATTGACGGTGGGCTTGTCTAGATGCTTTTGGGCTGAGGCATTATCAACTACGACGCATATCATAAATCGAATTCCATGCTCTGTGGAATATGCATGTATATGCTTTTTGTTTGATGATAATAAACATATATACATTCATTTAAATGTATTTGATATTGTACTATTTTATTTCACAGATAAAATAAATATTTGCTGAATAAAATAAATAACACAGAATTGGAATTCAAACGAATATTTTATTCAAACAAATATTTATTACAATTTTGATAGTACAATTTCAAGCTCTCACTATAACTATACAATTTCAGTCACAATACAATTACATCACAATTTCCTAGTTACATCTGTTCCTCACTACATTTCACTCACACTCGTAGATTTATTTTCAACTTTATTCCAATGTGAATCCAGCATCTGAGCAATCTGCAGAAATATACATTGACGCAGTAAAATTGAAAAGGAAATGTTTTTGCAATACAAAAAAAATATGAATTTTGAAAACAATATTTGCCTCAGTTATTTGGGTTGTTCGTCATCATTTAATTTTGAATCTATCATACACGAACAACTTGTGACATACACAGTGTATCACTGTATATGCCACAAGGCCGTGCACACCGAAATATACACTTGATCAATTTACAGGGACAAGTGAGCACGGGTCAAACCCAAATGTAGGATTCAACTCAAGTGCAATAAAATGATGTCACATCGTTCATCACAAGGTCAAATCCAAATTATCGGATTCAACTCAAGTGCGATAAATAATGTCACGTCACGAGCACAAGGTCAAACCCAAGCTTCAAAGCTGGATTCAACACAGGAGCATATATGTCAACCAGAAATGGACTTAAAGCAAAAAGCAGACTGCATGCAAAAGTCAGAGAGATGTACACATGAAAATGGAATGCAACAAGTTCAAGATGATCAGCTACAACTCAATACAAACCAGATCCAGGTTCAAGTGCAACAGATCCTCAAAGTGAAGTTCAAGTGCACAACAAATAGGCAGTGACAGTAAAGCTATGTAATTGGACTTCAACAAGACCACATGCAACCTTACGACTTCAAGCATGCGAATACAGGAAAAACAAAGTCGATGCAACAAACTGAATATCAAAGTTCAGGTCAGACCAAACATCAAGACTAACTGCAAAATGCAAATGAACTCGACCAAGTACTCAATGAAGACTAAAAGTTCAATGCCAATCCAAACAACAGTATGATATGTATACAGGCTTAACACACATGTCGAACAAGACAAGTGAAACAAGTTCAAGACAGCAATGCATGCAGCAGAGACCAAAGCTCAAACGAAACAAATATACAAAGGCCAGACATGCCAGAAAATCGAAGCCATATAATATCATCTACATGAATGGTCTTAAGTACAAATGCAACAGGAAAACAATGCACAACAACTAACAGATGGTCAGAGACAATGATCAAGTTAGGACAAAGTTAAACACAGGGAAAAACACAGATGGTCTGAATGTAACTTGATGTCAGAAAACATGTACAGGATAGTGAATAACAAGTTCAAATGCAAACTGCCTCTAAAGATTACAAGTGCATCAAGTCAAAGTCAGGTGATCATCACCAAACAGTAAACAAACTCAGGAATGAACAACGTACCAGTGAAACTGTATGAATGATGAAATCACAAACTATATCAAAGAAACAGATCAAAGTTAATGGTCAGTGAAATCAGAATTTCACGCAACAAATCAATTTTTTTTTTAAAGTTGAACATGGCCGGAAATGCTACCAGAGACAGTGAACAAGTCAAAGCCGTGATTATAGAATATGATGAACAAGTCAGAGACGAAGTGGTCATCAAGAAATCGCAAAACAAAGCCGTATCAACCAAGGCATTATCAAATATACGAGTACGAACAAGTCAGAAAAAATCTCAATCATCCATACGAAAATAAGTGGCCAAGAAAAAGTTTTGACAATTTCAAATTAACTCAGACGAACGAAAATCAAGGGTTTCGAACCCTATATAATGGTTAACATCATCGGCAAATAATGTATTCGAGAACGAACAAAAACAGTGAGCAAAAAGAATAAAATCAACTCCAAAATCATCTTCATCTCGAATCAATTCGAACATAGGGAAATCAATAATCAAAATCAGAGAAGTTTACTTACAAAATCAAGCCTTGTTCGAAGCAGAGCGCAAAAGCATTAATCATCGAATTCAAGCAGTCGATCGAGCCGAAGCCATTGATAATCTCATAAACACAAAGGCAAAGCCCTAATTCCAGATTCGCCAGAAAAGAAGCCGAAGTTCTAAATCTCAAAATCGCAATAGGGCAGAGCCGCAATTCCAGATTCACTAGAGAAACAGAGAATCGAGGAGTCAAAGCTCAACATTCCAGAATCGCCAGTTACAACATCGCCGAAGCCCTAGTTTTTCAAACGCTATTATCTCAAAGGGATCGGGCCAGAGAAAAAAAAGGGGGGGATTGAAAAGAAATACAATCGGGCCGAAGTGTTAATCGAAAAAGGATCGGGCCGATATGTTAAAAGGAAAGTGGGCCGGGCTTGGATATTAAAAAGATTTTAAAGTGTTTAAATTAGGCATTAGTTTTTTATTGGGCCGGGTTATTTTGGGAGCAAAAGTATTTTAAATTTTCAATTTAAATTTTGCTCTTGTGTTACTTTGGATTTTTATTGTACTTTTCAAATCAAGTCAGGGTAAATCACCACCTAGGGTTTAGGTAGTGTCAGATTGTCTAGTTAGGATTAGTTCAGTGAGCAGGGTGTGCGAGTTTGCAAAACTCTATAGGCGGTAGTAGGGTGTGCGAGTCTGTTAGAGTGTTTGTAAGCAGGAGACTGTTTAATTCTAATAGAAATCTGGGAATGCAGCAGTAGGCAGGGGTTTGCCGAAGCTGGGTAAATTTTGTGTGTGATTTACTTTTCAGCATATTTATTTCTCTACAGTTTGTCTTCGTGTTTAATTCAGTAAATTCGTGATAATTTTCTATAACCCTATTCACCCCCCCTCTAGGATTAATCTAGATCCTACAAGTGGTATCAGAGCCCGGTATTTGTCTTTAACTCTAGAGTCATGAATCCACCAAATAATGCTTTTTTTGAGGGGTAATCTATTGTTAGGCCACCTATGTTTAATGGGAATGATTATGCTTATTGGAAAGTTAGGATGGGTATTTATCTTAGTTCTGTTGATTATGATGTTTGGGATATTATTGAAACTGGCTATAAAGCTCCCACTATTACTGTTGGTGATACTGAGATTCTTAAACCTAAGGATAGGTGGGACTCTAATGATAAGAAATTAAAAACTACAAATGCTAAAGCCATGAATGCTTTGATCTGTGCTCTTGATAAGAATGAATTTAATAGAATTTCTCATTGTACAACTGCGTAGGAAATCTGGCATACCTTGGAGGTGACACATGAAGGAACTTCTCAAGTCAAGGAGTCTCGTCTAGCCCTATTCAACAATGAATACGAAAACTTTGTGATGGACAAAGGCGAGAGCATAAAGGACATGTTTGGACGCTTTTCAACTTTGGTGTACAATGCTAGAGCGCTTGGAAAGGTATTCACTGAGGTAGAACTTGTGAGGAAGGTGCTACGAGTCTTACCAATGAACTTTGAGGCAAAAGTCACGGTAATACAAGAATCGAAAGATCTGAGTAAACTAAGCATGGAGGAGTTGATCGGCAACTTGATGACATATGAGCTTAAGCTAAAAACAAAGGAGGAACGCAACAACTCCGAATCAAAGAAGAAGACGATTGCCTTAAAGAGCAAAGAAGAGAGCGATGAAGAAGAAGAAGATCCAATTGAAGAGCTTGCAATGGTTGTCAATAATCTTAGAAAATGGTCAAGATTCGGGCCACGCAAGAAGAAAACAAATGGTAATAGGTCAAAAGATTCTGACAATTCCGATAATGAATTAACTTGTTATAACTGCAATAAGCCTGGTCACTTCAAACCAAACTGCCCACTTCTCAAAAACAACAAAGGAAAGAAAAAGAAGAAGAAGGCCTTTGCAGCGACTTGGGATGATGAAGAAGGAGAGGAAGTTTCGAATAATAGCTCAAAAGAGGCTAATTTGTGTCTTATGACAAAATCAGATTCAGAAGCAAGCTCGGAGGAATCTAGCGAGGTAAGTAACTATTCTTATAAAGAACTTGTTTTGATGTGTTGTGATTTTACTAAAACAATTGACACTCTTGATTCTAAAATTGAAAAACTGAAATCTGATAGAAGAGAACTTGTCCGTGAAAATTCTAGGTTAGAAACTGAACTTGAAAATATTCAAAACCTAGACTGTAAAAAATGTAAAATTTTAGATTCGGAATTATCAAGACTTAAGAATAGCTTTGAGAACCTTGAAAAAGAAAACTTGAGTCTTAAGGAAACCATTGACACTAGGAGAAAGGATTTTATAAATAGATGCACCTCACTTGTGATTGAAAACACAACACTAAAAACCAAAGTCCAAAATCTTAAGAAAACTCTGAATAACTTTTCAAGAGGAGAAAAATCATTCAACATGTTATTGGGAAATCAATTTTTTGCTAACAACAGAAAAGGACTAGGTTTTGGGAAAACACAAGTTGATGATAATGCAAAAGGTAAGAGTGTCTTTGCTAGATGTGAAATAATCGGTCATCGTGTTGAAAATTGTAATCATAGGAACAAGAACACAAAATTTATACAAGTTTGGGCTCCTAAGAATTCTACAAACCAATTTCATGTCTATTGGAACAAAAGGACAAAACAAGTTTGGGTGCCAAAAGGAACATATATTAATAGTTTTGGATCTACTCAAACATATTCATCAAATTATTCTGCCACTAACAACCATGGACCTATAAATAGGTCACAAAAATCTTTTACCGTGTAGGTGTGGTGGCAGGCTAAGGAACAACATTAGTGTTATCTGGATTCTGGCTGTTCCAAACACACAACGGGCGACAAATCAACGTTCCTTAGCCTAGTATAAAGGTGACAGATTCACAATGGGCAAAGAACGAAATATTATCGTACAGGTAAAATAGGTAATTGTATTTATTTTCAAACGATAAATAAAGTGTGAAAATCTGCACCATAATCTGAATTAAATCAGCTAGTTATGAGTTATGATTGATGATGTTAATTCTGATTTTTTAATCAATCATCTTTAAAGAGAATTACTTGAAGTAATTATGATGGTTGACAGATTCTAACTGACTTGATATGATCTTACATGACTTGCTCTTATCTATGACTTTGATTTGTGCTTAAAAGTTGACCAACCATTTTTTCATTGAACTTAATCTATTTTGGTCAAAGTATGATGTTGATTGATTACTGATTACTCATGCTATAAAAAGGATTTTTAGAAATTGTTGAAACTATTGAAACTTTATTGGTGAAACTTCAAGAAATTGTTTTGAAATAATGATGATGGTTTAATGACTGTTGATCCTACAGATTCTAAATCTGACACTGTGATATTTGTTTGATGGTTAACACGACTTCAATTCAAAGTCAAGAAAATTTCATTTAAAGATTGTTGAAAATAATTCTGAGATAGTTTTTGAAATTTCACAATCTAGTCTATGACATCCAACGAGTGATATTGAATCAGATGCAGATCACACTGGTAATATAGTTGATAGAAAAATTACTAGTGAAACGTGATTATATTTTGAGACATTCATTTGCTGCATCATTTTTCAAAGAAAATATCTGCATATTTTTCACTTAAAATAATTTCTTTTTAGCAGAAATGTTTCTTAAAAACCCCTTCTAGAAAATAATTTCTGTTGACCTTGTATCAGATTAGTTATTTAAGAAAATTTGATTTTATAACTATTTTTGAAATTGATTAACTGATCTGACCCTCTAATAATTATCTAAAAAGATAGATAGTGATTGAAAATAAGATGAGTGTTGATATTAATCATATATTATGACTTGAGAAAGTATAATTAGAAAATTTCTTTAGAAATTTAAACAAGAGTTATAAAAACTTTTTGTTGATAAATATTCCATGATCATTTCTATTTCTATCATCTTTCTATCGACCATCACTCATCAAAAGTCAAAATAGTATGTCAATATGTGGTAGTTTAAACGGGAAATCATTTGTGCTTCAATTTTATTATATTTCTAACAATAAAGAATAATATCCAAAATATTCACTCTCATTTAAAAGTCCTCATGGTTATGCATGGGTGAATTACTTGGATTTTTGTTTATGTGCTTCCATGCTCATTTAAAAGTCCTCACGGTTATGCATGTATGGAACGCATATCAAAATTAATTAATTAAATAGACAAGTTGATTCTGATCCCATTTAAAAGTCCTCACGGTTATGCGTGGTTAGAAGATACTTGAATTCATTTTTTTTTTAATTTTGAAATACTACTAATCTTATTTAAAAGTCCTAACGGTTATGCATGGTTAGTAGATATTCAAATTCCTGATATAAATATACCACAAATAGACACAACTATATGATTTTATTTGATGAAATCATTCATATCATTCCAAAGTGGAATATGCGTCAATTAAAGTATTTATTTATGATTTTTGTTTGATTTTCTTATTGAAATTCATATTTACACTCGATTGAGCTTTAATATTGTATTAATGTCTATCACTATATCTCTATTTTTCTATTACTATTATTCTTTTGCTGAAAACAAAAGGGGGAGAGAAAAGTTAAGATTTTAAAAATAAAGGTCAAAGATTTTCTAATTGCATCAAGGCTCATTTGAATTCTTTATTCTCATGCATATATGTAGGGGGAGTATTGTGTAGAAAGAGAGCATTCAAATAGGGGGAGCAAACTGAATAATCAAATACATTTAATATAGTCAAAATCTTAAATATATGTTTGTTATCATCAAAAGGGGGAGATTGTGGAATATGCATGTATATGCTTTTTGTTTGATGATAATCAACATATATACATTCATTTAAATGTATTTGATATTGTACTATTTTATTTCACAAATAAAATAAATATTTGCTGAATAAAATAAATAACACAGAATTGGAATTCAAACGAATATTTTATTCAAACAAATATTTATTACAATTTTGATAGTACAATTTCAAGCTCTCACTATAACTATACAATTTCAGTCACAATACAATTACATCACAATTTCCTAGTTACATCAGTTCCTCATTACATTTCACTCACACTCGTAGATTTATTTTCAACTTCATTCCAATGTGAATCCAGCATCTGAGCAATCTGCAGAAATATACATTGACGCAGTAAAATTGAAAAGGAAATGTTTTTGCAATACAAAACAAAATATGAATTTTGAAAATAATATTTGCCTTAGTTATTTGGGTTGTTCGTCATCATTTAATTTTGAATCTATCATACAAGAACAACTTGTGACATACACAGTGTATCACTATATATGCCACAAGGCCGTGCACACCAAAATATACGCTTGATCAATTTACAGGGACAAGTGAGCACGGGTCAAACCCAAATGCGGGATTCAACTCAAGTGCAATAAAATGATGTCACATCGTTCATCACAAGGTCAAATCCAAATTATTGGATTCAACTCAAGTGCGATAAATAATGTCACGTCACGAGCACAAGGTCAAACCCAAGCTTCAAAGCTGGATTCAACACGGGAGCATATATGTCAACCAGAAATGGACTTAAAGCAAAAACCAGACTGCATGTAAAAGTCAGAGAGATGTACACATGAAAATGGAATGCAACAAGTTCAAGATGATCAGCTACAACTCAATACAAACCAGATCCAGGTTCAAGTGCAACAGATCCTCAAAGTGAAGTTCAAGTGCACAACAAATAGGCAGTGACAGTAAAGCTATGAAATTGGACTTCAACAAGACCACATGCAACCTTACGACTTCAAGCATGCGAATACAGGAAAAACAAAGTCGATGCAACAAACTGAATATCAAAGTTCAGGTCAGACCAAACATCAAGACTAACTGCAAAATGCAAATGAACTCGACCAAGTACTCAATGAAGACTAAAAGTTCAATGCCAATCCAAACAACAGTATGATATGTATACAGGCTTAACACACATGTCGAACAAGACAAGTGAAACAAGCTCAAGACAGCAATGCATGCAGCAGAGACCAAAGCTCAAACAAAACAAATATACAAAGGCCAGACATGCCAGAAAATCGAAGCCATATAATATCATCTACATGAATGGTCTTAAGTACAAATGCAACAGGAAAACAATGCACAACAACTAACAGATGGTCAGAGACAATGATCAAGTTAGGACAAAGTTAAACACAGGGAAAAACACAGATGGTCTGAATGTAACTTGATGTCAGAAAACATGTACAGGATAGTGAATAACAAGTTCAAATGCAAACTGCCTCTAAAGATTACAAGTGCATCAAGTCAAAGTCAGGTGATCATCACCAAACAGTAAACAAACTCAGGAATGAACAACGTACCAGTGAAACTGTATGAATGATGAAATCACAAACTATATCAAAGAAACAGATCAAAGTTAATGGTCAGTGAAATCAAAATTTCACGCAACAAATCAAAGTTTTTTTTTAAAGTTGAACATGGTCGGAAATGCTACCAGAGACAGTGAACAAGTCAAAGCCGTGATTATAGAATATGATGAACAAGTCAGAGACGAAGTGGTCATCAAGAAATCGCAAAACAAAGCCGTATCAACTAAGGCATTATCAAATATACGAGTACGGACAAGTCAGAAAAAATCTCAATCATCCATACGAAAATCAGTGGCCAAGAAAAAGTTTTGACAATTTCAAATTAACTCAGACGAACGAAACTCATGGGTTTCGAACCCTATATAATGGTTAACATCATCGGCAAATAATGTATTCGAGAACGAGCAAAAACAGTGAGCAAAAAGAATAAAATCAACTCCAAAATCATCTTCATCTCGAATCAATTCGAACACAGGGAAATCAACAATCAAAATCAGAGAAGTTTACTTACAAAATCAAGCCTTGTTCGAAGCAGAGCGCAAAAGCATTAATCATCGAATTCAAGCAGTCGATCGAGCCAAAGCCATTGATAATCTCGTAAACACAAAGGCGAAGCCCTAATTCCAGATTCGCCAGAAAAGAAGCCGAAGTTCTAAATCTCAAAATCGCAATAGGGCAGAGCCGCAATTCCAGATTCACTAGAGAAACAGAGAATCGAGGAGTCGAAGCTCAACATTCCAGAATCGCCAGTTACAACATCGCCGAAGCCCTAGTTTTTCAAATTCTATTATCTCAAAGGTATCGGGCCAGAGAAAAAAAAGGGGGGGATCGAAAAGAAATACAATCGGGCCGAAGTGTTAATCGAAAAAGGATCGGGTCGATATGTTAAAAGGAAAGTGGGCCGGGCTTGGATATTAAAAAGATTTTAAAGTGTTTAAATTAGGCATTAGTTTTTTTATTGGGCCGGGTTATTTTGGGAGCAAAAGTATTTTAAATTTTCAATTTAAATTTTGCTATTGTGTTACTTTGGATTTTTATTGTACTTTTCAAATCAAGTCAGGGTAAATCACCACCTAGGGTTTAGGTAGTGTCAGATTGTCTAGTTAGGATTAGTTCAGTGAGCAAGGTGTGCGAGTTTGCAAAACTCTATAGGAGGTAGCAGGGTGTGCGAGTCTGTTAGAGTGTTTGTAAGCGGGAGACTGTTTAATTCTAATAGAAATCTAGGAATGCAGCAGTAGGCAGGGATTTGCCGAAGCTGGGTAAATTTTGTGTGTGATTTACTTTTCAGCATATTTATTTCTCTACAGTTTGTCTTCGTGTTTAATTTAGTAAATTCATGATAATTTGCTATAACCCTATTCACCCCCCCTCTAGGGTTAATCTAGATCCTACATGCTCAACCATAGATGGGAAGATTCTAGAGGAAAAGTAAAGAGGTAAAGCAGTGTATCTTGGTTACTTCCGAATTTTTGGTTATCCTGTGTACGTTCACCATACAGGTGATGACAAGTTGGAGACTAGAGCATACAAGGGCATACTAATGGGATACACCGATGGTATCAAAGTGTATCGAATTTGGAACCTTGTTGATTGGAAGATTGTTCATTCCAGACATGTTACTTTTGATGAGCCTGCTATGTTCAATCAGAAGGAGAAGTTACCTACCACATTAGAAGATTCTGATAGGCCTAAGGAGATGGAAGAAGTTCCCGTGTTCCAGCCAAATAGTAGAGTTGTTGTTGATGCTGTCGAGGAAAACGCAGTTGATGAAACATCACAGGATAGTCCACAGGTACCTTTTAGTAGTGCTGGTGATGTCCATGAATCTAGAGGAAGTTCAGTTCAAGGTGGAGCTGAAAGGAGTTTAGGCGAAGCAGTACCTACCCGGGTCAGTCGTAGGACTATTAGGCTGCCCGAAAGGTATGGTGATTGGCAGTTTGTGAACCTTAGCCTTGCTGATCAGTTTGACTATGCCCTACATGTGGTTCATGAGGAGCCGCTTGACCTTGATGAAGCTTTGAAGTTTTGTGACAGTTTGAAGTGGATGTGCGCTATGGAAGAGGAGTTAGAGTCGTTGAAGAAGAACAAGACTTGGTATTTGGTACCACCTCCTCAAGGAAGCCGAGCCATAGGTTGCAAGTGGGTGTTCAAGGTGAAGGATGATGGGAGATACAAGGCTAGACTAGTTGCTAAAGGGTTTTCACAAAGAAAGGGAGTGGAGTATGATGAGACATTCTCTCCAGTAGTGAGGCATACGTCCATCCGCATTTTGCTTGCTATCGTCATAGCTCATGACTTGGAGCTAGAGCAACTGGACGTGAAAACCGCTTTCTTTCACGGAGACTTGGATGAGAACATTTACATGAAGCATCCAGAAGGATTTGTTGTAGATGGGAAAGAAAATTGGGTTTGTAAATTGAATAAGTCTTTGTATGGACTTAAGCAGTCCGCCTAGACAATGGTACAAGAGGTTTGACTCTTTTATACTTTCACTTGGTTTTGATCGTAGCATCAAAGATGCTTGTGTGTACTTCAAACATTTAAAGAATGGTAGATGGGTGTACCTACTCTTGTACGTGAATGATATGTTGATTGCTTCCAAGGATAAGGATGAAATTGATAGTTTGAAGTGAAAGCTAAAAGCGGAATTTGAAATGAAAGACCTTGGAGAAGCAAAGAAAATTTTAGGTATGAAAATCCAAAGGGATAGAAAGCTAGGACTTTTGAACCTACTCAAAAGGAGTGCATTCGAAAGGTGCTTGCTCAGTTTAGCATGGAAGGGGCAAAGGCAATCAGCACACCCATGCCTTTGCACATACAACTTTCTAGTAAATGCTCTTCGATCTCGAAAAAGGACAAGACCAACATGGAGAAGGTCCCTTATGCAAGTGCAGTTCAGCTTGATGTATGCCATGGTCTGCACTAGGTCTGACATTGCACAGGCTGTTGGATTGGTGAGTAGATTCATGGAAAATCTAGGAAAGACGCATTGGGAAGCAGCGAAGTGTATCTTCAGATACCTTAGAGGAACTCCAAACCATGGACTTGTCTTTGGCGGCAGAGATAGAGATTTCAGCTTGGTTGGATTTTGTGATTCCGACTATGCTGGTGATAAAGATCGAAGGAAGTCAACCTCCGGATGTGTTCACCTTTGGTGGGACATCGATCAGTTGGAGAGCGAGGTTGCAAACGATTGTGGCTTTGTCAACTACAGAGGCAGAGCTCATAGTTGTGGTTGAAGCAGCTAAGGAGGCGCTTTATTTAAGGCGATTGTTGTGTGATTTGGGCTTTGCATACGAAGGAGTGAATGTGCATTATGACAGTCAAAGTGCAATTCACTTAGCTGAAAATATGGCATTCAGCTCGAGGACGAAGCATATTGAGGTGAGAGAGTCGTTTCTAGTCTCGATGAGTGGAGAGAAGCTAGTTCGTCTTCAGAAGGTTCACACAAAGGAGAATGCACCAGACATATTTACCAAGTCGTTGCCTGTTGCTAAGTTTGAGCATTGCTCGGACTTGATTCGCTTAATGAAGTTCTAGGTGCCACGGGGTGGCACAAGGGGAGAGTTGAGATATTTCATGGAGACTTTTGTTTTCATGGTGGAGATTGATAGGTTCTACATGGACTGCATACTTCGAACACTTTGTTGACGGGCGGTGGCCTTGCCGGAGTTCGTTGACAAAGTGTAATAGGTGATGGCACTGCCAAAGCTCATTGGGTAAGTATCCATTGCTTGGAGCACAGTGGTGTAGATGGAATTGGAAGGCTTGTATGAAATTTGGTATCAAGGTGGAGATTGTTAGATGTGATACCAATTTCATCGGAGAAGAGAATGCCGAGGTAGAAGTAGGAGTCCTTGAAGCCACGGTGTTGCGAAAAAGCTTGGAGGCCGAACCAGAAGTCTGGTTCAGTGGAGGAAATGCCGGACCAAAGATTTGGTCCGGTGGAGTTCGTTCGGTGAGAAGGTGACCTCATCTGGTGGAAGACCACACCAGAATTTTGGCCCGGTGGTAGTGCTTCGATCGGCAATGAAGGCAAGAGGAAGTCTCGTTCGGTGATGGGAGATGCCGGACCAAAGATTTGGTCTGGTGGTGATTAGGGGTTGCCGCTCCAAATATCTCGTCTAGTGGTGATGGGATGCCGGTCCAGACTTGCCGCTCCAATATTTCGTTCGGTGCTGAAGCATGACCGAACAATGATTGCCGGTCCAGATCTATGGGCTGGTACCGAACCAGTAGCGTTGATGTGGACCGCCGGTCCAAGTGATGTCGAACCAAGTTAAGGCCGGACCAAATATTTGGTTCGATTTTAGACCATGCCGGTCCAGATCTTGAGTGTTGTTTGCCGAACCAAATGCTATTGTGCTGTTTGTCGGACCGGATGTGCCGAACTAAACCTCAGGGCTGCTATATAGCAGCTACCCCTCCTCATTTCTTCACTCTAAAAATAGTGGAGCTTCTGGACAACAATGGTAGCCATCCTAGAGAGTTGAAACTCTATAGAATTTTGTCTGTATTGTTAATTTTTCTTATGTATAACCTCCAAAAGTGAATCAATCTTGTAACTCTAATCTTTCAGTGATTAATAAAATATCCTCTCCCCAAGTGGACGTACACTGCCTCGCGGTAGTAGAACCACTATAAATACTGGTGTTATTTATTTTTCTGCATTGCAAAGATCTGTGACTATCTGTTCTGGTGTTTATCTCTATTTGTTTTGTCTCACTACAATCACGATCCAGTTGTTTTCCGCTGCGTTGGGTTTTTTATTCCCTTAGACTGATCATCTGAAGGGATTTTCCCTAACAATACTGCATACCATCTAAAATAATTTACTTTCATATTTAATTTGCTGAACTCAAAATTGGATGGTCAAGAAGAAATTACACTTGGTAGATTTGCCAGTTCAAAAATTGAAGATCCATGTAGTTTGGATATAATTTCACTGTAGTAAACATTATGTGCAGTTTTGAATAAGAGTTAATTTAACACAAATATTTTCATCAGTACATGATCAAGTACTCAAACTTTATACATAAATTTATCTTTATATAAATTACTTAATTACTTTATACATATGTGTATAATTGCTTTTTTCTCTGTTTATAGGTTATCCTTATAATTACTTATGCTACTATACACTCTGACTGTAAAAATATATGTATATGTTTAAAATGGTTTGATCATATTCAATGAAATTTTAAGCATTTTAAGCTATTTCATTAATCATTATTTATTTACCTCAGAAAAATTATGAAAAAGACACAAATTTTAATTCCCATCTTTGTGTATACTCCGATGTAAACCCTTAATGGTAGGATGCACACCATGAAGTCATGTCTTTTTCACTGATTTTTACTTTCTCTATAAAATTGCTTAAACCTTCCCGATTGAAAATGCAACTGAGTGCTATAGGCATAATGCTCAGTTCAATTGCCGATGAAACTGAGCACTGCTCAGTTGCAAATGCAATTGGACTAAGCACTGTCCAGTTGGATTTGCAAGTGGGCACAGTGCTCAGATCCAAATGCAATTGAGCACAGTTCTCAGTGTGCTCAGTTGCAAATGTAACTGAGCATTGTGCTCAGTTGCAAAATTACAACTGAGCATTATGCCCAGTTGCATTTGCAACTAAATAATGTTTGCAATAAGAGATCTCCGCTCTTTGTAAAACAAATATTACTTTGCCATGACACAAATTATTATAGATTTATTCATGCCTAGAGTATAAGTCAGCATCTATGTAGTATTTTATTATGAAAACAATTTATATAATTTGAATATGTAATATTTTTTACTCCTTCATTTACATATGGTAGGTGGAAGTGAGGATAAGGGATGACAATACAGTCAACATTCATATGTTCTGCTCTTAGAGACGTGGACTTTTGTTGTTTACGATAAAGGCATGCGATGTTCTTGGTATCGACATCCAAAAAAGCAGTCATCGGCTATTTCAATGGATGACTTTTGAGCTGAGTTTTGTTTTTTCTTCTCAAATTAAACTTTCTATAGAAACATTTTAAATTTGATATACATTTTTATAAATTTAACGTCAATTACATTGATTGTTTCAAAAATTAAAAATTACCCCACAACACTGCTAGAAGACATCAAAGCCGATCTTCTCCATCCAACTTGCTATCGAGGTGCTACTTAATTGAAGAAACCATAAAAAGGGTGATCATCTCTATGCCCAAATCATACTTGTTTTATTTGTCTCTTAAGTTTTATATTTATTTAGCTATTTGCCCTTATTTGTTTGTTTCTCAAAAGGATGTAAAGTAAAAATAATATTAAATATGTCTATATAGGAATATCACTATGTTTGAGATATGGAAATCTTTTTTATGATGTATTATACTCTATTTATAGTTCAATTTAAACTTTGCATTGAATCTATATGATGAATTATGTGTGATATGAAATCATTGTTTATGATATATTTTATTCCATTTAATGCTGCTTAATCCTACAATCCAACTCAACCTAATCCAACCAA
Source organism: Allium fistulosum (assembly GCA_030737815.1). Lineage (NCBI taxonomy): Eukaryota > Viridiplantae > Streptophyta > Magnoliopsida > Asparagales > Amaryllidaceae > Allium > Allium fistulosum. The sequence goes on along the minus strand of CM060907.1, from coordinate 247,604,253 downwards.
TTTATGTGTCATTCAAGGGAATTCATTAACCAATTTATCATATGCATTATTTTCTAATCAAGAGTTTGCAAAATAATTTGGTGTGGTGGTGGGTAACAAAATTTATATTTAATACGCAAACATGTAACTACATAACTCTTAAAATAGAATTAGTTGTATGTATAACAAAACTTACTAAGATAGAATGCAGCAACAATGAGTAGTAAAAAATTTGGTTGAAACAAAAATAGAAATTTTCCAAATTTAAGTCATCACTTACTCAATTCAGGCTTCTTGACTTCAGCAATAGTGTGATCAGTTACTTCAGCCTTCGAACCAAGGAATATTGAGCAACATGGCTTAACTCTCGGTCATCCTAGAAATAACTTTTTGCAACCACCTGAAAAACAAATTTAACTACGAAAATTCAGCAAAATATTTTAGTAAATAAAACATCCATGTGCTCAAACAAGTAAGCGTTATGTCTTGTCTTCTTCAAAAAAAGCAAGCGTAAGGACTGAAATAAATGTCCCATTAAAATAATTGTAAATAATTTCTATTTATTAAAAACTGAAAATATTGCTAACTCATATCATACAATATGAAAATACAATCATTAACCATAAACATCATCCTTAATTAAAAATAACATGACGATACAACAAACTGGTCAATAGATGAATATACATGTGAAACAATAATATAGCAGCAAGGAAAACTCAACAATGAAGTGAAACTAAATATATAAGTTTACAGGCAAGGGAAAGTACTACACATTGAAAAACATGTACCAGGCAAGGAAAACTCGGCAAACAGGTTCAATAAATCTACGGTGCATAGGAGTATAAGTTTATAAGCCATATAAAACACACTAATATACATATATTCCTAAATGAATAACTACAAAACTTTTATGTTTTAAAATTTTCTAAACATTTTTCTAGTCTTCTAAATACAAAAGCTGAACACATATTATGAATTTGTAGCTAAAACTAACCATACACGATCACAAACAAATATCACATCATCGATGGAATCATACAGAAAGTCACAAAGATGCAGTAATTCATTTTATCAGGGTATAATGAACAAAAAAATAAGGCTGCAACTGCATATTATCATGTTGTACCATCTTCTCTTTCATACCATTCAAATTCATACGTAAATTTTTATACTTAAGACATTGGAATTGAATGTACTGTAATCTAGCCCAAGGGGTATTAAACATAAAATAAAATATATGATCAAACAGTATAGCCATAAAGATATTAAAGAGGCACAATTTAGTTGTTGTTTTAATCACATGAATGAATTTACTGTTGTTGAATTATTATTATTTTTTCTTGGAGTTGTCTCAAATCAAAGTCAAGCAATTTGAGCAAGAAAAATTGTTAAGTTTGGTTAATGATAGCTATAGTTATAACTACAAAAAAAGAAATTTTTTTACAATATGAATCACCTTTTCTCCCTAATCCTTCAAGGATCTATCTGGTATTCCACTTTAATCCTTGCTGATTCAGCTTTTCTTTTCTCTAAAAACCACAAAGTGTCCATCAAAATAAATCAATACAGTTCAAAAGCAGATGGTAATCATAAGATTAATGGAATAAATAGTAACCCAAATCATGCTCAAGCTTGAAAGAACTATCTGCCATACCCAATTTTGCAAATCAAATAAAATATACAATTAGCTAACCTAAAATTAGAACATGGGGATCAAATTTGAATTGGTATTAGAACATAATTACATTACATAACGCTTTATAAATTACAAGAAGTGCAAGTAACTGGAAATTAGAACATACAATGGTAAAAGGTCGAAAATGAAGTTGTACCTTTTCAACAACTACTTATAGCTGTGATGTACCCTAGTTTTTTTAGCCTAGAGTTTTGCCTTTCATGTCGATTGGAGTCTTTGGAGATGTATTCGCTATCGATTGGCTACGAGATGAAGTCGTCGTCGCCTCGCCTTCCCGGTGCGATCGCGAGTTGCCTGCTCCGTGCTTTGCTGCTAAGCCTCGATCGACGATCGCATTTCGCTGTTGCTTTTGCTGCTTTGGTAAAGGGCCGACCGTGGTCGGAGCTGCGCCTGATGTCGACAGTAGCGCCTGAAGTCCAGCGCGAGAGCAATGGCGAAATCGAATCGCCTGAAATCACAAGTCAACTTTTTTTAGAGCGGCTGAATGAAAGCGTTGTGAAGGAATTAGTGAGAAGGAATTAGGGTACAGATGACTAAAGGATGCTCATTTACTTTATTGCCCCAACAACATTTAGTTAATTTCAATTTAACCAGATTTTCCAACACAAATATGTGTTAGCAATAAAAAAAAGTGTAAATGTGTATTTTTGGTGACATATTTTTTGCTTAACAACGGATATTGTTGTGATTAATCTACAACACAAGTAAGTGTTGGCAATTGAAAAAATAAGCGTTACCCCACCATGCGACCCAAGAATCCCATACGATGGTGCCCTTCTAGTTTGGCTTCTTCCCGGATTTTCTGATGGTAGACATCGTATCCCGGTAATTCTTTGCAACTTTGGAGTTCCAGTGGCGCTGGCAAAGAGAAACATCCTCCTCTTGTAGGTCTACCACACCCTGTATATATGTTGAAAAAATATAAGTCATTCATTTATACATAGTCAGCAAATTGTAAAGTGATTATATATAATGATATATAATTCTACACTTACCAGGAAGTCCTGCCAGATGCTCTCCTGGACATGCACCGGGATCCTACTCCATTTCCGCCAGCACGCAGTCATACGGCTCATGTATGCCCGCTTAGATATGTTGAGCACTATATTTTAAGGCTCAAGCTCAAAACCCCTGCATTAAATATGGTACAACATGAAAATATATCATACAAATATTTTTAATGCTGAAGTAAATTTAATACATACGAGCCATCTGCTTTCGGTAGCAATCTAACCACCGTACATGGCGCCTCCTACGACGGGCCACTGCCATCACCTCCACTGCGAACGATCTCTCTCTGAGACGACGAGGGGGAACCAGACTACGAAGAACTCTGTCTCCTAAAGAAAGACATATGTAATACCTGTCATATACATATTATTTTATTATGGCAGAACATATCATTCAATTATGAGTAAACATATCAAGATTTAACATCAATAATCGCATATAACATACAAAAAAAGTGTAACATCAATACTCCCATGAATTACCATTTTTCAACATGCATACTGTTAAATCAGTCCTCGTTGTTTTCTAATTCAGACTCGGCCTCGTACTCTATATCGTTTTCCTCTGTAGTCTTAAATGCTTCTACTAATACATTTGATTCATCATTTAGAGGTCCAAAATAGGTTTGATCGTCTGTTATTGTAATTTTGCCATTTTCCTCGATATCCGCTTGGTACGCTTGTTCGTCTGGAATATTCTTTCCATCAAATGTAAATCTTGCCTTCGTTTTAAAAACTGCCAACCAATCTGCTTTATCTCTTTTTAGAGATGGATAAGGAGCATAATAAACTTGTAGGGCTTGTTTTGCTAGTATAAATGGATCGTACTTATGATAACGTGATGTATGATTTATTTTAATAATATTATATTTTTGGTGCACGTTGATTCCGGAACTTGGAACATTACTGAACCTGTTGCATCTAAACAAATAAACTTCTTCCGCAAGTCTGGTGAAATATGTTAATTGTGAAACCTGAGTTAACACGCCGTAAAAATCATTTATGTGATCATTTGGATCATCACTACCTTTAACATATACACCAGTACTGTTAGTTAATTTTTCAGCCCCATATTCTTTGGTGTTGAATTTGTATCCATTGACAAAGAATATTGGATATGTCTTGACTTTTCTTTTGGTCCCATCGCAAGATGTTTCAACCCTTCGTCGACCACTGTGAAGACCCAAATTATTGAGATGAGAATAATTTTAATAAAAATCAGAAAAAGGAAAATTTTCAAGGAAAAAAAATAGTTTGAATATAAATAATAAGAAGGAAATGGTATTTCAGAGGGAAGAGGAAATATAACTGAGTGTATATATGGATTATACATTACCATATGTTGTATTTATATACCCAGAAAGAATAAACATAAAGTAATAAGGAAAGAACACCAGGGTAATTAAAAATATGAATACATTTATATATCAAGAGAAAACATATAGCTTGAGATATTAACAAGGGGTTAATTGATAAAAGGATATACATGTATACATTACAGTTTAACATAAAGAAAATAAAATAATTCAGTAAAGAGAAAATTGTTTTCAACAATTAAGTGATAAGGAGAAAATGATATATTCTTTGGTAAATTAAAATGCCTAAAAACCAGTTTAATATTAGTTGTGCATAAGTACAATTTTGAAATAAGTCAAGAGTAAACAAATAGGCTAAGATAATAGCTAGGAATGGGAAATAACTCAGGCATAATGAAAGGTATTAAAAAAATAATAATAAGCCACATGAAAATAATATACAAGTGAATCATGCAAATTGCATGCATACAGGAAAAGCAGTGGATAATTGCTTTTACCAGAAATAGAAACCAAGGGAAAATGGCACATTTAGCCATAACAACACACACATAATTCTCTGAGTAATGTGAGGATAAAATGGGGTTTTCCTTTAGTAAAACCCTAGTAAAATGATTTAAATCAAGAGAGAAAGCAGAGGTTTTCTCTAAAGGAGAAAAAAAACAGTAACACATTAAAAAATAATAAGAGAAGAACTCACACTATTTGCAAGCTTAGGCAAGCTCGGGGAAAAGAAGGGAAAGGTGAGTGATTAATCAATCTCACGAGGCTAAGGCATTAAGACCCAAGTTAAGGGAAGCTATTTTATTTTTGTGCTTGATCAATTTGTTTTTCTCTGAATAGATGAATGCTGAGAATGGTTGGTGTATTGATAAATCTTTGGTTGATGCTTTGATTTGTTTTGTTTGATTGTTTGATAAGAATAATGCCATGATCTCTGATATGGATCCAGTACCTTAAACCATCAGTTTGTAAATATGTTTAGTAAGATAAATACATTTTATTATGAAGTAGGGTAATTACTGGAAGATAAGCTAGGCAGTGTGAACAAAGGAGGTTCATGCTTATGTCTATATTGTTTTAAATTGGAGATGAACAATGCAATAAATTATTTATGTGCTGATTTTTTCAGATCTAAAGCTAAAATGTTTTATGGGTTTTTCTCTAAAACCTTACCCTATGTTCACAATAGAATTAAGTATAAGAATTTTTATAGAATTCTACTTGATTTGTTTAAGAGATCATGACATTCTTGAATATAGGAGTTATGCAAGTGATAAAACAAATTTTTGAATGAGACAACTGGAAAAAATGAAATAAAGCATTATTTTCATGAATGAAAGTATGGTCAGTTGAAATCCCTAAGTGAGTCTAACTCTCTCTGATTCATGGAAAAAGAAAGAAAGAATGTAAAAGCAATTTAAGAGTTAATAAATCTTTCTGAAATAAGAAATGAGACTGGTCACTAGATTATAAAACTAATCTAGGAGAGAAGCCTTGATCTATTCATCATAAGGAGTATGATGGGTACGTGCATGACTTGTTTAAGTCCTATAGGCCTTTGTGCAGGGGTTAACAGAATTGAGTCCCTTGCAATGCACACATGGTGTTCAATGGCAAAGAGATATGACCAAATTAAATTGATAAATCAAGATTTAGAGCTGAACTATGGAATTAAAATGAGTTAATTCCATAAGAGTATGTGTACATGTATACTGTATTGAATGATTGAATGGTTGCTTGTGTGCATGAGTGTAGTAGGCGCTTAGATATATATATATATATATATATATATATATACACACCCAGTTACATTATAAATCCAAATTGCATCTAGCATATGAATACTCTGTACAACAATTTAAAAAAATGACAAGTTATTATATTTTGATTTCACTCATACCAGAATTTTATTTCTGACCCTATTTGTTGCTTTGTAACATTTGGGGTGTCTCATTTTTATTGAGGCAGCTCTAGATGTTGCTGCAGGAAAGGAAGCATAAGAAACTTGTATGCATGGACAATTGAAGATTTACTTGCATTTAGAATGTTTAAGGAGTTTGGCAGAAATGTTGTAATAATTAGGCCAGGTCAAAACTTTCATTATGTTTTAAGTATTTTCTGGATTGATATGTGTTTGTTTTTATGAGAAGAGAACATGTAAGAATTTTAGTATTATATATATATATGCATATGTGGGTTTCTGTTTTAAGTAGCTAATCTGCATAGTCTCTGGTGAAGTATGATATAGGAGATCATGCCATGTAATTTGATATGTGATCATGTCTCCCTTGGCAATGTCTGATGAACTCTTAAAATGGTAAAGTAGAAATAACCATAGGAAGAAAGGAATATAGAACAATCAATGAATCTTGTAAAGGTTGAGTTGAACCAAAACCGAGCTAACCAGAAATACATGAGTATGACTTATAATTGATATAAGTACATATCTAACCTGAAAATGAAATTTATAACTTTAGTCTAGGCATTTAAATTACAGTAGAAGTTTGCATTTGCTCTGTGAAGTAGATCCATATACAGTTTGGTAATACTTGTAGGTCTCACAGCACCATGCTGTATACATTTTATTACCTAATACAAGACTCAAGTCTGAGTGCATTTGATCATGATCAACCTGAGGCTATTAAAAATGACTTGCGGTCCTGTTTGTAATAGACAAGACCATCACCACACAACTCTTTAGACACTACCACATATTGTTTAGAATACTTCAGTTGTCTACTTGATAAGTACACCTAAGAATTTTGTATTAATTTGGTTAGTAACATGGCTTTAACTATCTTGTCTTCAATCATATGCTAAGTCCTAAATTAGTATATGTGCTTGCAATATGTGCTCTGCCTAAATACATTATTTCCTCTGCTTGAACCTCAATCCAGTTTAACATCTGATCATTCATAGGATCCTTGTTTAACATATAAGTCAAAACATGAATACCCTTACCTGACACAAAATTTTTGAATATGAATTATGAATCCTGGGCTAATCTGTAATGAGTGAGTTATCTTAAACACCCTGATAAGTAGCATAGAATCTAGTAGAGGCAAATACAAAATCCCAAAATCTGAATATTCTGCTTGTAAATATTCAGGGATCAAATAATCTGAGGAGTAAAACAAGAAAATAAGGAAAAATGGAGTTATTTGATTTTATAATCAAGCTTGATTTTTTTTTTAAAAAATGAACAGAAAAGGCTATGTGACATCATATCTCTAGAATATGAGAGATTAGGTGTGATTGAATTTCTTTGTCAATTTAAATTACTCTGATAGACAAAGAGCCATATATATATCTTCATATATATATATATATATATGAATTAAGTCAATTTTGTATACTAATATTTTTATATTGGTAAAATAAGGAATCCTGGAAAGACTAAATTAAGAGAAGTGGTCCATTGAAATATGTATATATATACATTAAAAAAAACTTAATAGAAAATTCTCTAAAATACTTGAAAAAGAAGTGGGTCACTTCAACCACACAATTTATCGGATGATATACGTGGTTCGAAAACCAAGTAGCAAAATTTTTGCTGATATCGCCGCTTGAATGCTGTGATTCGTAAATACTGCATATATAGATAATATATTACATTATAATTAATACACACATGTATTATTCAAGTAAATAATTTTAGATGTGTTATTTAATAATACTTAACAAATGGCGCAACTTCTGCACAGTTAAGAAGAACATATATGTGGGCTACATGGTAATCTCTATCGTCTAACCGTACTTTCACACATTTTCTAACAGAGCATCCCTGCTATCTAAACATAGATAGCACCGATTCAGAAAATCTTGTTCAATGCCCTTATCATTTCGCGTAGCACTTTCAACAGATAAGTTCACATGGTCGCTAAAATAATGAGAGAAAAAGAACGAAGCTTCTTCTTCGATATATGATTTGCAAATCGAACATTCAACTCATGCTTTTTGTCTCACTTTTTTCTTTAGATGATTTAAGTACCTGTTAAGAATAATTATAATTAAATTTTATTACATGTAGTTAAACTAAAATTTTAACACTCAATATTAATACCTTTCAAATGGGTATATCCATCCATATTGCACAGGACCTCGAAGACGTGCTTTAAACGGAAGATGAACTGGTAAATGCTCCATTACATTAAAGAAACCCGGAGGAAATATTTTCTCCAATTTGCAGAGCAGTATAGTAATTTCTTCCTCAAGTTTACGTAGACAATCAACTTTTAACGTAGTTGAACAAAGCTCCTTATAAAATAAATTAAGTTCTGTTACAACCGTCCAAACTTTTGTGGGTAATAGTTCTTTAAAAGCGACGGGTAATGAATATTCCATCATTACATGACAATCATGACTTTTCATCCCACTCAGTTTACCGTTCTTATAGTCGACATATCTACGAAGATTAGAGGAAATCCCATCAGGAAATCTTAATCCTTCCACCCACTTTAATAGTACTTTAACTTGGTCACTGTCTAGCTCATAACATGCTTTGGGTTTTTTTATGCCATTTGGCTGCATATGAAGCTCATGATGATTGCATATTGTCTCTATATCATGTCTTGATTTAAAATCGTCTTTAGTCTTTCCTTTAACATTCAGAACTGTGTTAAATACATTATCGAACATATTTTTCTCATTGTGCACCACGTCGGTATTACGAATTAGGAGATTTTTTCGATATGGAAACTATCGAAATATACTTTGTTTGCACCTATTATTAATCGTCGATTTACCTTGAATTTCAGTTTGTTCACCAGTTTCATGTATCTTTGGATAATCCTTTACAATGTCATAAATATCTTCGCTTGACCAAATCGTTGGTGGACGCAAGGTCACAAGTTTATTACTTGTAAAGTTTTTTTTTATCTTTTCTAAAAGGATGATTAATATGGAGAAAACACCGATGACAGTCAAACCACGAAATTTTCTTCCTATGCGGTAAAGAAAATGCTCGTGTTTCTTCCATGCAATAAGGACAAGCTAGACGACTAGCCGTACTCCAACCCGAAAGCATTGCATACGCAGGAAAATCGCTTATAGTCCACGCCAGAGAAGCGAACGTATGAATTTTTTTTTGAAATGTAGTATGTTTCAACACCTTTATACCACAATGTTTTCAACTTTTCAATCAACGGTTGTAAATATATATCGATTCCTTGTGTCGGATCATCAGGGTCAGGGGTGACAATAGTGAGAAACATATACGAAGTTTTCATACACATCCACAGAGGTAATTGTAAGGTGTAACGATTATAGGCCAAGATGAATATTTTGAACCAAATTGAGAGAACGGTGAAAATCCATCCATACATAAACCAAGTCTAACAATACGGCTCTCCGCTGCGAAAGCGAGGTATGTCTTATCAAAATGCTTCTATGCTTCTCCATCAGCTGGGTGTGTTAACGTACCTTCTTCCTGTGTTCTCACATAGTGCCATCTAATATAATGTGCGGTTACAGAAGATGCATATAACCTTTGATGCCTAGGAGTGATGGGTAAGTAATGCATACGCTTGTAAGTAATCTCACAAACACAGTAGTAATTATATTTTGTAAATCATTTCATTTTAAACGATTCAACAAAATTTCGACAGCACTTCCTCTTTGTTCCCTATATCGTACACATAAAAGAAAATGTTGTCGAAATTTTTTGAACCATTTAAAAGGAAATGATTTGCAAAATATAATTACTTTATTGTGTTTGTAACTTGTCCAATACAGGGACAAATCCGATAAATATTGTATCAAATGAATATAAATGTCCGTTCAGTGATAAAAACGAATATCCATACAATGACCATATACAATACTTGTCAGACAGGACCAAAACCTCTCTAAGGGGTTTATAAAAAGTAAAACGTATTATACAACAATTTTTACAATAATTTATTTACATTCTAAGAAACATATACACTAAATCGTCGTTTTCGTCATCTTGAAAACACATACACTAAATCCTAAGCATCGACTCTAATTAATCCAAACTAGCCCTAATGCGCGTATGCATTAATTATTCAATACGTATACACCAATTAACGCACATATAAACAAAACAAATTTTTTTTCCAACATTTAGATGATAAACACTAATTAGCATTCAATAGGGTATAACAAACAATCAATGGGGTATAATACAACTATAACAACAAATTAACCCAAATTTAACAAAATAAAAATTAATTAGGGTTTAGGAATAAAACCCGATTGGAGATTAATGAAGGGCCTAAGCTTGTCGAGAGTGAAGAATGATGAAGTTGGAGATGATCGGGGAGGCGCGGGGGCTGGCTGACGATGGGGATGAGGTGGTGGAGTTAGGGAATTGGTTAATTTTGGGGGAAATGAGATAATGAAGCTGCTCTTGGCCTAGAGCCTGTATACATGCTTTTTCCGACGGCCGCTGACGGTTAGTTTACGTTGGTTTTCGACAGCTTGCGACGACCATTATATTTTATCTACGAAAACGCCACGGAGATCGTCAGCCGTCAGCGGCCGTCGAAAGCTTACGTCGCTATTTACTATTGTTCTAGTAATGTCAGTGCACAAAAATGTATAGATTTTGTGCATAAAGATGCACAAACACTATAGAAGAGTGCGGTGATAACAAAACAGTAGAAAAGAGAAGATGAATAAAATGTGGAAATTCAGAAACAAAACAATCTAACCAATTATTAGGAAATTTCGTCTGAGGCTTCCCTTAACAATTTCCTTAAGACTTTATTTGAAGTCTCCCAAGATACAACAGACAATGATGTGCACGAGATTGTGATGAATATGATTGCTCTGTGATATGAGTCTGCTTTGATTTGAGAATGGAAAGAAGAAGAAGAGGAAAAAGAATAAAGAATGTGATCAGGATTCTCTTCTTTTTATAGTCTTCTTTGCCATGCTTATATTGGCTCACTACTAGAACTACAGTATATAGCCACGATAGGGTCCCAACGGCCGCCAACGGGAATTTCCAACGGCTCGTTATTTTTTAAAATGCCGCTGGTAGCCGTTGGTAACCGTTGTAAAAATGCCGTTTACGGCCGTTGGAAGTATTCATGTAAACCTACAGCAAGCCGAGAGCAACATCATTCTCTCCTCCTACCACAAAAAAACCCAAATCCTTCACCATCTGCCTCCACTCCTCCTCTTTTCTTGCTCCCAGCCTCCCTACGCAACCGGCAGCCACTCCGACGCCATCAATCAACACCAGCGGCCTCTCTCCATCCAAATACACTCCAAAATCAGGTTTTGCCTAAAATCCTAAAAATTTAAATTTTGCTAATTTTGCTAATTTTGTATTTAATTTGTTGTTATAGTTGTATATAATGGCCTATTGATTGTTTATTATACCAAACTAAGTGCTAATTACAATTATTACCATCCAAATGTCCAAATTGTTTGTGTATATATATTATACACATATATACATATGTTGATAATTTAGTGTAAATGCGCATTTGAGTTAGCGTTAGATTAGTTAGGATTGATTTAAATTATTTTGTGTATGTTTTGTAAAATATTAGGCAAACATGAATTAGTCGAATATTTTACGAACATGAATTATATCTTTTACAAAATATATTAGCATTAGATAAGTATATAATTTAGTATATATATACACATGAATTATATATTTTGCGAAATAGTAAAAATCATATAATTTACTATATATTTAATAAAATAGTAGAATATAAATAAAATAATGCATAATATGCTTTATTTTATATATTTAATAAAATGGTAACATATAAACAAAATTTAAATCCCTTAGTGAATTTTTGGCCCCGTCTGACAAGTGTTGTATATGATCGTTGTATGAATATTCGTTTTTATTGCAAAACGGATATTCATATTCATTTGATACAATATTTGTTGGATTTGTCCCTGTATTGGACAAGTTACAAACACTATAAAGTAATTACGTTTCGTAAATCATATCGTTATAAACGGTTCACAAAATTTCGAGGGCATTTCCTTTTCGTTCCTTGTGTACATGCATATGTGTACGATACAAGGAACACGGGGGAAGTGCTGCCGAAATTTTAGGAAATCGTTTATAATGATATGATTTAAGAAATGTAATTAATATTGTGTTTGTAATGGGAAGTAGGATGACCGACCATGACAAAAGGTACAAAAATGTAAACAAAATAGCAAGAAATATAACTTTGTATATAAACGAAAATGGATTATAAAAAATAGTAAAATCTAAATGTGTTTATCGAATTTGATTAATAATTTTTTTACTATTGGTCATAGGTTTTACAGTAGGAAAAATGGTCAATTATTTCATTGATCGGAGCTGGATGTATCAAAGAAGAGAAATGGGAGGCTCAATAAGTAAACATTTTCTTAACGGGGTAAATGTGTTTGTCGAATTTGCTTTAAGTAATATTGGAAACGACGTAGAAATTCATTGTCCATGCAGTAGGTGCAAATTGTTGAAGCATTTAGTACCGAATATGGTTCGGATTCATTTGTGCCAATATGGATTCGTAACCAATTATTTGGTGTGGGATCGTCGTGGAGAAATTATAACACGTAACGAAGAACAGCCAATAGAGGTCATTAGTGATGAAGTTAGTACGAAGAATCTCATAGAACATATGGTTGAAGATGCAACACGATCAATGTTCCCTACTGTTGAAATTAATAACGACAATGTTAACGTCGAAGAGGAACCAAATGTTGGAGCGAAAAAATATATGATTTATTGGATGCTGCTAAGAAACCACTTTGGAATGGATGTACTAGCGGCACTCAATTATCGGCAACTGCAGAGTACATTGCAATGAAATCAAAGTACAACCTCACAGAAGCCGGATTTACGGCTGTTGTACAAGCTGCTAAACGCCATATGCCATCAGATAATTTAATGTGCGAAAATTATTATGAAGTGAAAAAACTTATGTCATCTTTTGGTTTGCCGTATCAAAAAATTGATACATGTCTAAATGGTTGCATGTTGTTTTGGAAAGATGATGTCAGTCTTCGGAATTGTAAAATATGTAATCAAGAAAGATACAAACCAAGGAAAAAAAAGGAAAAGAAGTTCCATACAAGCGTATGCATTATTTACCTATCACTCCTAGACTTCGAAGGTTATATGCATCATCTGTAACAGCGCATCATATGAGATGGCACAGTGTGAGAACACCTGAAGAAGGTACGTTAACACACCCATCTGATGGAGAAGCATGGAAGTATTTTGATAAGAAATATCCCGATTTTACAGCGGAGAGCCGTAACGTTAGACTAGGTTTGTGTACTGATGGCCGTTTTCTCAGTTTGGTTCTAAATATTCATCTTGGCCTATAATCATTACACCTTACAATCTACCCCTGTGGATGTGTATGAAAACTCCATATATGTTTCTCACAATTGTCGTCCATGGCCCTGATGATCCGACACAGGGTATCGATGTTTACTTACAACCGCTAATCGAAGAGTTGAAAACCTTATGGTATGAAGGAGTTGAAACATACGACGTATCGAAAGAAAAAAAAATTCGGATGTTCGCTTCTTTGTTATGGACTATTAGCGATTTTCCTGCATATGCAATGCTTTCGGGTTGGAGTACGGCCGGTCGTTTTGCTTGTCCTTACTATATGGAAGAAACACGGGCATTTTCTTTACGGCATGGGAAGAAAATTTCATGGTTTGATTGTCATCGACGTTTTCTCCATATTAATCATACTTTTAGAAGAGACAAAAAAACTTCATAGCTAATAGACATGAGACTTTACAACCACCAACGATTTGGTCAAGTGAAGATATATATGAACTTGTAAAAGATTATCCAAAGATACATGAAACCGGGCAGCAAACTGAAATCCAAGGTAAATCGACGTTTCATAATGGTGCAAACAGAGTATATTCTGGGAGTTGCCTTATTGGAAAAATCTCTTAATCCGTCATAACATTGACGTGATGCATAACGAGAAAATCGTATTCGATAATGTGTTTAATACACTTTTGAATGTTAAGGGCAAGACTAAGGACGATCTGAAATCAAGATGTGATATAGAAGAAATATGTAATCGTCCTGAGCTTCATATGAAGCCAAATGACACTAAAAAACCCAAAGCATGTTATGAACTAGATAACAACCAAGTTAAAGTACTGTTAAAATGGGTGGAAGGATTACGATTTCCTGATGGAATTTCATCTAATCTTCGTAGATGTGTCGACTATAAGAACGGAAAACTGAGTGGGATGAAAAGCCATGATTGTCATGTAATGATGCAAAATTTGTTACCCGCCGCTTTCAAAGAATTGTTGCCCGTAAAAGTTTGGAAGGTTATAGCAGAACTTAGTTTATTTTATAAGGAGCTTTGTTCAACTACGTTAAAAGTTGACCGTCTTCGTTAACTTGAGGTAGAAATCCCTATACTGCTCTGCAAACTGGAGAATATATTTCCTCCAGGTTTTTTCAATGTAATGGAGCATTTACCTGTTCATCTGCCATTTGAAGCACGTCTTCGAGGTCCTGTGCAATATGAATGGATGTATCCATTCGAGAGGTATGTTATTAATACTGAGTATGTAAATGTTAATTTAACTATAAATAAAAATCAATATTGATATGAAATATTTTTTATTATGTACTTAAATCATTTAAAGAAAAAAGTGAGACAAAAATATTAGATAAGCAGTAATCTTATAAACATTGCAATATTATATTTAATAAATTAACCTATAGATACACTATACATATGATGATTTCTACCTGAGTTAAATCTAACATATATGTGATTTATAAATATTAGATAAGTAAAAAAGGAAAAATATACAAAGATATGTGATGAAAATGGATGAACCAAAAAAAAATATATAAGAATACTTTTAACACCTATATATTGTATTAGAAAGAATCCATTTCCTTGTGGTATATATTCCAAGAAAAGGGTTCGCTATTTTACATTAGGAACCAAAAACATGAACAAAAAAAAATGCACCACTATCATCCTGCACCATTATCATTTAATAAAATATGCATTTCCTTGTGGTATATGCATTGCTTAAGATCACGTCATTTACGTTTCTATATTTTAAAATATGCATTGCTTAAGAAAATGATTATAATACAAAATGTGAACATCTCACATTCTATTTGCAGGTTCGAGCAGCTCAAAAGGCGTGTGACAAAGCTGAAATAAAAGAGCTTAGAGCCATGGTTGAGCAGCTGCAAAAGTAGGACCGTCTTCGCGCTATACAAATGGAGCAGCTGAATCAACGTTTAGCGGAGTACGTGCAGAGGCATGGTTCCTTCCCTTCGTCGTCTGGTGCTTCCGGAGGTAATGATGATGCTTGAGAGGTATGATGATTATTGTCTTTGTGGTTGGTTATTGTATATATTGACTTTGAGGTGGTGAGGTTTAAGTGTTTGCATTGTATATATTGACTTGAATATGGAGTTGGAGTTGGTGTTGGTGAGGGTTTTGTTGTTTATGTACATATTGACTTGGAGTTTGGTTTGAAAATGTAATGTTTGATGTTGATTTTGGTTGTTTATATTGTTTGTGGTATAATGTGTTGGATATGTGATATATGTGTGAAATGGAGTGGAAATGGAATGGAAATGGATATATATTGATTGTGTGTGGCTGGAAGGTGAATGACTTGCTGTTATAAAAAAAAATTCATCCAGATTAGCAACGGCTACCAACGGCTCTTTGGTTATTTTATACCAACGGCTTCCAACGGCCTCCATCGGCTAAATGCCGTTTGAAGCCATTGGAAAAGCCGTTGGAATAGCCCCGTTGCTTCTGTTGGAAGCTGTTGGAAAGCGTGAATGTTATTCCAACGGCTTTTCCAACGGCTCCCAACGGCCGCCAAAGGCTTGGAGCCGTTGGGAATAGCCGGTTTCTCTTGTAGTTGTTGGGAATGTTGCGTCTGTTTGTTTCGAACTAACAGTCATTTGCAATGTTTATGTTTGTTGGGGAAGGTCGCGTCCATTCAAACATTTGGTACAGTCATTTCCGTTGGAAAAATTGCGTCCATTCAAGTATTTGCAACGACCATTTATGTTGGGAAAAACACATCCATTCAAACAAACAGTCACACCGTTTGAATTTAAACAGGCAAAATATTGTTTATGTTTTTAGCAAAAATAAAAAATACAATCCAGTCTTATTGCAACCGCATTTGCTTCGGTACGGACGGATGACGCGCGTATGTTAAACCATGGTCATATACATCCTTCATCTACATTCAACTATGCAAGGATGTCTAAAAGAAGTTATCCATTGTAGCATTATGTCTGCTGATTAAATAACTTGCTTAAAGTTATTCACAAACGCGTATTTAACAACAAATGATGCATGAATAGCGTATGATGCGTAGTCTGTTTATGTGATTGTTATATTTCTCAACTACTTTAGAGTTAATAATACACTGTTGCATATCAGTTTATTTTTCATAGCAAATTGAAAAATATTTTGTTCTTTCTTTACACAAAACTTATTAGTTTGAGTAGAAGCAAGTAATATGCCCAATGTAATGGACATTGCGTGCATGTATACATATTCATAATAGTAATAGAGAAAATGTACATGTATAACCAGTTTCATTAGCCTTTTCTTAAGTGATTAATGTTTCCTGGTACAACTTCAAAGTATAATATGAAGGGAGACCTATGTATATTTCACTCTGTTTGTAACAGGCTTATGTATATTTAGCCAGAAAGACATAAGCCAGTGAAAACATCTAGACGAGAAGCATGTTTGTCACTATGTACCAATGTACAAAACGTGCAGTTCTCTATTAATTGGTTGATGGAGTTAAACTGCAACATGAAATATGAGATGAATATGTGCCTAAGACATGGTTGGATATGAACTGCAAATATTATTGAACTGCAAGTGCATAAGGTAACTGTTATATCATGCTATATATTCTAACGCTATAAACACGATTTTCATTCAAAAGGTACTGATAAATATATTAATTTTTTTTCCATTTATGACCTGTAATCATATATGTTTGAACAGCTTTGCCCAGTCTTTCAAAAATAAAACGTGGTATTTAAATTGGTTCTTTGTACATGGAATAATGGTCAAACGTCCCCAATAGTTCCCGCACTGGCTGCTGTCAACTCTTCAAAATTAGATCATAAATCTATTAAAGGTAAATTTGAAATATTTTTTCTTTCTCGCATTTTATATCAAATACTTTTTTGATATTTTTTGCTGGTAAGATTATGAACTTAAGTTCCTTTTATTATTTGTAGGAAGTTATTTGCATATGTATATGGATACCACTAACCTTTACTTGTTATACATAATCAAAGGGAGTTATCAAAGGGAGAAGTGCTTTGGATAGAGTAAGTAGAAAGAGGATTTTCAACCAAAGGGCTTTTTAGTTCAGGGTAATAAGTTTTAAGAACAATACTTGTGACAAATTAGGTTTAAGGACAATTTATAGAAAAAAGATAAACGAAGTTATCATTTTCAGTTATACAGAAAAAATGATATATGAATTTATTTTTTTCCTTGATAACCTAAAAAGATAAAAGAATTTATCATTTTTCTGTAAATTATCCTTGAAACTAATTATTCGGAAAACTTTTCCTTAAAACTTATTACCCTTGAATGAGAAGCCCTTCAACCTAATTTCCACGAGTAGGAAAAGGTATTTTATTGTAAAAAAAATTCATCAACGGAGAGAATTAAATAATTTGTTCTACCCTTATAAAAATAAACCATAAATACTAAATTAAGCTTTTCATAATAATTTCTCCCCTCTTTTCTTTCACCTAATTTTCTCTCTTTTCTTTCGTCTAATTGTCCCTCTCAGCCAAATCATTGTTTCTATCACATCTCTGAAACTCAATAATTTAAATAAATAATTAAAAATTTAAGATCATGGAGGAATAATCTCGGTCTCCATCTATGTTCCTATTAGCTTAATAGTCATCTAAATTAAGATTGAAAACACAAATGATTAACTGAAAATCTTACGATGAATAAATTTTAGTGGCATAGAATGAGAGTAGGAATATTTTATTTTTAAAATTAGAAGTGAAGGAAAGCAAGAAGACTATTTTGCAAGTAGAGGTGATAATTTCCTACAATAAAACAGGTATAGAATAAATATTTCTCTCGTTATTATTATTTTCATACAATTTTCTCCATATCATTCATTCACATAATACAAAATACTTCCCTGTTTAGCAGCTTCCTAATCAAATAGAGCTAAAGTGATTCTTATTTCATTTTCAAATATAAATATATAAGAAAATCAACTTGGAAGAAAAACATTATTTGCAGTACTATGATATGTTAATAAGCAACACACATTCACAGTTATCATCATGGCAATCTTACACCATAACGAGGTAATTATCCATGTTTTTTTTCCCGATGTTTTTTTTGTTATGTTTTTTTTATAGTTTGTAAATGTTTATAAATAATTATATGTTGGAGATATATTTATTTATAATGTGCATAAGTGAAGTATTTTCTAATTAGGAAGGATAATTTCAAATAATTTAACCAGCAATAAATGAAAGGAATTAATTACTATTAATTTTGATCAACAATCAAAGAAATAAATTGTACTTAATTTAATGAAAGGATTAATTACATTAATTTCTTTAATGCTAATCAATCAGAGAATTAACATAAAAATTCAGTTCCTTTTGTCAACGACACATTTTATACTAAATTTTCTTTTCACATTTTGTTTCAATAGGTAAGATTATGAACTACGGTTTCTACATTTATTTTGCAAGAGTTATACATATTTTAGTATGCAAATACCAAAAGTCTTAAATTATTTTGTATATTCAAATAGAGGTAAATTTGATCTTTAATTTATTCTCATACATAAGTATATAATATAATCAAGTTGGAAGAAAAACATTATATATAAGGTAAATGAATATATTCACATAATAAATTTTCATAATGTAGTTTAAAGAAAAGCGTAACTGTATAAGCATACATTTGTTTTACCTTTTGCGGACATTTCTAAAAATATTTAAAAGTTAGTTTGATAAGTTTTTTGCAAACTTATTATTTATTTTTAAATGCATTAAGTAGTGTTTGTCAATCTAAACTTATTTTATACACAGTCTGACACTGTCCTTTTTAATCAGCCTTGGATTTAGTATTATTGGGCTGTGTAGTTTAATATACTATGAAATGTTCATAAGAAACATGCATTCATGGTTATCACCAAAGTCTTGATCTCATGGAACAATGAGGTAATTATCTATGATTTAATATTGCATAGATTTTTTGTTTGGTTTAGAAATGCTTATAGCTAGGTAACTATAAACTAGAGATATAATATTTGTATTGTGTATAAGTGGACTATTTTTATATACGAATGACTATTTCAAATATTATAATCATGCGAGAAACAAATGGTATTAATAATTTTAAATTTTAATTAATTTGAATTCAAAGTAATTAGGGAATTAAACTATAATTAAATTTAATGACACAATTAAATATATACCAACTCTCTTTAACGTTAAGCAATTAAAGAATTAATATGTAATCAACTAATTCCTTTTCATTATTTTCTTTTATTAACAACATTTCAACCTATGGGGGAACATGTAACATGAAGTGTTAAATATATTTTTCACAAAGCAGTATTAACGTAGGAACTCATTACATAGTTTTAACGAAGTGTTAAATACTGATATATTTTTCAAATCAAAGTCCTTTTATGTTATTCATAAAGAGTTGATTTCATAATGACATTTTAAATGATTTTTCACAAGTGGAAAATTTTCAAATTAATCAACTCGAGTTCATTACCTTTGTTTTAAAAGATTATTCTCATTTGTTAGCTTAGAAAAACGACTAATAATATTTTCTCTCTTTTCAGAATCATTCTTTAAGACGGTATTTTCATTTTCGAGCTTTTTTATTTTGATCTTAACTTCAGGCATCTCAATTTCAAAAAGTTGTCACTTTTCAAATTCAAGTTTTTCAAAAACATTGGTTTTTTTCAATCTCCTTTTCCAAATTGTGATTTTTTTGAATAATTACAATTTTACCGTATTCAATCACGTTTTCATTTTTAAGGGTTTTGAAATGTCCTTTAATGTTAGTTAATTCCTTTTGAAAATTCATACATTTATCGCATTCAAGATTTCCGACCTTTTTAATATTTTCAATTTCATTTTCAAGCCCATCTATAATCATCTCTGTTTTCAGCAAAATATCCTTTTCAAAAATTTCATGTTTGGAATTTTTAGACATCTTAAATTTTTTTAAATAAATTTCCTTTCTAGTTTTCTAATATAAAAATCTGTTTCGGTAAAAATAGGTGGACTAAAAATGGACCGATTCTCACTAAAACTACAACAGTTAGGATGGGACATGATATTAGGTTTTTTCTATCAACCTGCACAGATACCACTTGTTAGGATCGTGCAATATTCCCTAAAGGGCGGTGAATATGGTATTTAAAATATTTCACAGATAAACAGATAAATAATGCGGAAACGTAAATGCCGAAAGTAAATAATACACTGGTATACCCAGCTTCGACCACCAACTCATTAGTGTCTACTGCTGCTTCTAAAGTTACCACTAAAATTATATATTCGATGCTTACAATACCTGTCACTACACCATAAATGACAATTTGATACGGCTTTTAGCCATATCTAATAAGATTAGATACGGCTTATAGCCGTATCAAAACTTGGCAAGCTTATAGTTTTGATACGGCTCAAAGCCGTACCTAATTGGACAATTAGATACGGCTTAAAGCCATACCTAATAGTCGAATTAGATACGACTTGTAGCCGTAGCTAATAGAACAATTAGATACAGCCTAAGGCCGTACCTAACTGAACCTCAAACCGCATCTTGTAGGCCATTTAGATACGGCTGATGGTCGTGTCTAACTTGTTAGTTAGATACGGCTTTAAGCCGTACCTAATGACCTGCTCCTACGTACCTGTTTAATTTGATACTAATTGTAGATTTGGGATTAACCGTATATTCAGCACATATAGGCACATTAGGCACAACAAAGATCTCACGCATAAAACCGAACTTACCATTGATAGTAGTTTGCAGAGAAAAATCAATTTGGATTCAAATGACAACCGAATGCATAAAAGGTTTGATATCATACACAGTATTGCCATTTGGAAACATAAAATGCATGTCAAAAGTAAATTAATAACATTACACCATCTAGTCAGAGAACATTGATAAACAATAATGTTTTGAAAAAGGAATTATCATGTAAATAGAGCCGCTTATGTCTTCTTGGGTGGGCAACCAACCGTTTAAGTTTTCTTCCTGCAAAAAAAAATTTGCCATGAAAGGATTATTATAAAAGTTGATGACTTAATAAATCAAGTTGCAAATTTTTAGATCCATGCAGGCAGTATATCAGTATGAACTTAGCATTGGACATCAAGAAAATAGCATTGATAGGGCTGTAAACTTGAAACTTATTTTTGTATTATGTAGTCAATGTTCCAAGACATTAATCTAAAGATAGTAATAATTAGCCGTGACTCATGGACATTTGCAGATAATGCACCTAGTAGTTTTCATACCGTTTAACAAGGCCCAAAAAGTAAATCAAAGCACTGCATTTTTATTTACCATTATAGACACAGTTTTGATGCTCAAACTGGTATGGTTCAGAAAATGCAAGGCTTTAACCTAACTACACAAAGAGTAGTATCAATTTGAGGTTATTGATGGCATAATAAAATTAAATTGTAGCAAATAAAGGAAAACGTACATTCATTTGATGAGTTGCAGTCATTCTTATAACTTTAGGATAAGTTAGGTTTTTCTTCCACATAGCACACAGTAGGTGATTTTAAAACATCAATAAAAGGACTGCATAACTATAAACTATAAACTATGTCGTTAAATTAACCAAGTCCATCCTTTTTCACTGCAAAATATAAGCATAACTATAAACTATGTTACGCATAACTATAAACTATGTCGTAATCAGTAGCATGCGCATTTAGATCACTGTGTGCATGCTGAGACACACAACCATTATGAGAATTATTATAAATGATATCACCCCTCTCTGAACAAATAACAAAGCCATCCTTAAACCCAACCATATCATCTTTATGCTCTGCCCAGTCATTCAAAAAAGAATTCATAATTCCAGCATCTAATATCGCAGCATCCACATGTAAGTTGCTGTGATTAACAACAGCCATCTTATTCTCACTACACAAAATCATGCCTGAATATATAACAGTTGAACTATGTTCACAACTATCAATGGGCGTTGCAATTCCATCCCTCTATGAACAAACACCATCTATTAAAGAATCATTACCATAACCAATCATCAGCAAATTATCACTCTCTATCCTTGTGTTCAAATCAACCACTTCGAAACTATTAGACTAATATGAGTTGTTATCTGTGTCTGGAATATGCACAACTAGGCTCAAATCAGAGCCAATATTGACAGCAAATGTATCATTGATGAGCAATAAATCACCATCCCCTTCTAGACAAACATCATCAACTATCGAAACACATCCCCTTCTAACCAAAAGTGATTGATCCCTAAGTATAGCAATTGGTTCAAAACTATTTATGCTAACATCCTTTCTCATATAAGAGTTCTTGTGCACACCATTCATCTTGTGCAGTCATCCAGCTCTTTATTGCTCTCATTCTCAACTTCAGACCGAACAATCCCTTTAACCATCTCTGATTGAATATTAATATCATCTTTGAACTCTGACTTATTATCTATAATCCTTGCAATGACACTCTTAGTTGAATTTAGTTCAACACAATCTTCTGGCAACACTGAATTCATAGATGACATTCCAGATTTCTTATCAGCAAACTCCAGGGAATTAAGACAAGCAAATCTATTCGAGGTGACTAACTTAAATCTTTCTTTCCCAACAGAACTTGATCTGGCTCTTTTATTATGAACTTGAACATAACCATTACTACAATTAAAAATTGAAGAACCGGAACTCTCAAGGTTGCTGTCAAAAACTGATTCCTTACTTTCTAATGAAGATGCATTCGAATTATCTTGAATAACATCTGGATCTAAACACACTGGATCAGGAAATCATCTCAAAAATAAAAATCAAAGTTTCAAAATTCAATAACATTAAACATAATAATTCTACAATTTGAAACATCAAATTTTAAATTTAAAGTTCAAAATTTATGGCATTCAAAATGCTTAAAAATCAATTGGGTTAACGGTCTAAATTTTTCGGTGCTCAAATTTGTAAAGGTTTGATTGTTTATATAACCAAAAATTTCATGGCTCTAAATGTTAATGCTTAAAATTTCATGAGGTTTCAAAAAACAATACATAGTAAAATATTAACATAAAAAGAAAATATACCTGCTCCAACGTCTAAAGAAAATGAATAAGACCCTTCGGATGGCACACATACCTACCCACTCCAACTTCAGCAAAGGTCTTTGCAAATTGATGATTTATTTTGCTGATTCTCTCATCTGGTAGCAGTATGTTGTCCAATACCACTTTTTCATGTGTGGGTGGTACAGATTTCTAACGGATTTTGGACGATGTAGAATCTCGGCATACAGTACCTGTTGCAATAAATATGTTTAGATCTATCCAACAAAATATCTGCTCGAAAGCAACTAAAAATAGAAATCTTGTAATAAATACCTTTTGCTATTATGTCTAAATCAGAGTTGAGGATTTCACATCTTTGATTGTTCGCTACATCGGTCGAATTCTGGAACTGCGAAGCAACGAATTCAGGAGCATTGAATTGTGGGGCGCGTCCTTCATCAGAAGAATTGACCGTTGCGCGAATTCCCTATTCGATGTTTACCACCATGTTGATCAGAACCTCCATTTGCCCAGACAAATTTCCCACTATACCCTCCAAACTTCCCACCCTCATTTTCAACTCATCATGCTCTCCATGAACATGTCTGAGTCGTTTCTGTGCAATGGCACAAGCCTTAACTTTAGTCTTTGGTATAACGGTCCCAACACCGCGGCTCCTACCCCTTGCATCCTTACCAAGCACTTGTGATAAGATGTCTTCATCCACTGTCAATTTTTCTTCATCACTATCAATGATCTTTTCCTTCGCTTTCGCAATTTGATCCTGAAATATGATAATACTTATATGAATAAGGAATTTTAAAGAATATGCAAGTTAGTATTTGTTATAAGTATGAAGAAGTGGCATACACATATTTTAGCATCTGATTAGTATTTGTTTAACTTACAAAGTATGAAGAAGTGGCATCTGATATGTTACCATCTTTTTTCCTGTGTGTCTTCTCCTATACTTGACGACGATTAATATTTGTTGATGGACTAGCAGCGATCTGCAATACAAGTACAAATTTGATTGAAATAGTTGATGTTCGTACACATGTAGATGTATGTATGTAGAATGTAGATACAGTGAATACTAAAGCATATGAATGAAAATGGATATAAATTACCATTTCTTGTTTTATTTTAGCGTGACTTTTACGTCCTGCATGGTGACCATAACTGAGCAATGCTCTGTTCTTTTTGCCTATCTCCCTTCTTTCGCTCGCTTCAGGCGTTGCTTCATTTTTTATGAACTGTTCCCAATCGTCTTGAGCAACTGTAGGTGGACAATTTTTCAACCGTTCTTCGTCATTTTTGAAAGTGTCATAATAAACTACTCTTAGGTTTTTATTGTATCTCCTAAAAGCCTCGGCCATTCTCTTTAAAAACATTTCCTTTTAAAGCGGATCGAGCTCATAAATTTTCTGCAAAAATAACTCAAAAGGTATATATCACATGAAATAGTATTGGCATCAAAAATATATAGCACCAATTGCATGGTAGCAAAATGCTAATCTGGAGTCCTAAAACAGAAGCAAGGCAACCAAATCATCAAATATATAAGGTAGCAAAAGGAAAGTCCACGGGTTCAGTGCATAAGGAAATGCACAAGCACAAGGTAGCAAGAAATGTGCAATTCAAAGAGTCAAGAGTACTGCAAAAACAAAGTCAGATCAGGGTGGTCCAGTGCACAACCAGATCCAGTAAAGGCGTACATCATCAGTTTCAGATACAAGAAGAAAAATGCATGAAGGCACACAGGTTTTTAGTAAGTACAACTAGACTTAAGGCTAGAAAATGGCTCAGCACATAAGAATGAACATGCACCTCAAAGAGACCAGGCCCATTCATACAAGAACAAGGCAAATGCATAACTATTGTTAAATACGTTCACAAAAATATTTACGTACCACCAATTCGTTCCAAACGTTGTCCTTATATATTCCGGGTACTTTATCCCAACTTATATATGATATCGTCATATGAGCTCTTACTAGTTTACCAAGCGTAGTAGCGATTTTTCCAATGTTATCTGAGCCCGGAATACCAAGCAAGTTTTGATCAACTTTCTTCGCCTCTGAACATGACGAATGTGAAGATGTTGGATTTTCTGACATAGATATTTTGTTTTGCTTTTGGTTCAAACCTGCACGGCAAGTGAAGATGTACAGAAAGTGATGAATCTAAGTATCAAATAATCTACAAAAGCCATTTTCATTATTGTAGAACAATCAAATATTTAAGAAGCTTCAAAGTCAAACTAAATTGTTAAATGATAACTAAATTGCCAATTTAATTTAGTTAATGTTAAATGTTTAGTTACAAACTAAATAAACATTTAACAATTAACAATAACTGCCACAATATTTATTTACAAACTAAATTGGCAATTACTTGTAACTAAATTTAGTTATTTCATTAACTAATAATAACTAAATTAACTACGAAACAACAGTTCATTGTATTTAGTTAATATAACAGTTAAACAAAGCAACTCATTACAGTTGTGATTGGTGATTGGTATGTGCATAATTTTGGTGATTGGTTGGTGGTTTGAGGAGGATTTGGTGTCAGGCAATGGGAGTATGGAGAGGAATGCTTCTGTGCAAGTGATGGGAGGGGTTTTTGCTTGAAGGTGTGGGTTTTTGGTTACAGTGATTTGCTGGTTGGAGATTTATTTAGAGGGTGGGGAGTGTGGTGACTGATGAAGCAGTTTCTGGTGGTGGGTGGAGAAGGTGTAGGAGGTTGTAGAGGAAGTATGAGGTTTTGGTGTGGATTGTTGTTTGGTTGGATGGAGGCAGTTTGGAGGAAGTAGTAGTTTGAGAGTTGATGAAAACTGTTTTAGCAATGAAGTAATGGAGAATGTACATAGAATGTGCACTAAAAAGAAATGTTGAAGGCTTGTGAGGTTGTTGCTATGGTATGTGCTTGTGGTTATGCAAGGGTAATGAATTGGTGAGGTTTGTTTAGTTGAGTTGAGAGGAAATGTGAGTGTGTGGGAGATGAAGGTTGAAGTATGGATGTGCTTCTGGTTATGTTGGGTTTTGGTTTGTATGGGATGATGGTGAGGTTGCAGTAATTTGGAATTGCCGGCAAATATGAAAACATATTTTTAAACTAAAGTAGGAACAATAAGTAGCAAAATGAAAATAGTGATGCATAGCTGCTTGTAGCAGAACCATAAACAAATAAAGGGTACTGGCAAATATGAGTTAGAACCAATAGTTGGTTGGCAGAGGTGGATGTTGTAACAAATAAACATCGAACATAGAAAACAGCACAAAAATGCACCTATAAAATGAAACTTTTCTAAAGAAAATTAACACTTAAAAAAATACAAAGGCTAACAATATGAATTGTAGAGTAAGATATAATCTAAAAGAAATGAGTGACCAGCAAACAAACCACGAGGGATATATGTCTACCCTTAACTATGCTCAAAACTCTGTGACTTTCTTCCTACAGCTTGGTGCTTAATCACCCAACAAATCCTTAAAAGATCAAAATATAATATAACATCATAACGGAGAAAAGAATACAGAAATTTTGCAAATTATAACTTGCAAAACAACCAGGAAAATCAAAACCATGTATAAAATATTCAAAACCATACATACACACAATCGTGCAATTAAAAATATACAGACACACAATCTTGTGATGTACGAATAGTAATAAATTAACATATGGATTTGGTAAGGTCTTCTAATTTTTCATTATCTTCAAAAGCTAATTGATAGATGGTAGGGAACTCAATGTCATCCACATTTGTAGTCAACCGTTTTGGTGTATGCAAGACCACAGACCATCCATTATTTTTTTAAATCTTTTGAGTAGAAAACTTGACTCGCTTCTGATGCAAGAATAAATGGCTCGCCATTCATGTTATTTTTGTTCTTCAATTTCCCTAAATTTACCATGATCAGGTTTGAAATGGGATCTATTTTGCAACCATTGACCTTATCCTCGACCTTTACCCAATCACAATAAAAAACTGTTTGTTAAAAGTCAGTGTAATCCAACTCAAGTATCTGTTGAATGACTCCGTAATACGTTGTTTCTGCTTCCTTATAATTTTTATCCTTACCACTCGCTCTAAATTTTGTAATTGCTCTCATGCATACACTGCTATTTTGTGTTACCATACGGTCTTCGTACTTTTTCGTGGAAAATGAAAATCCATTCACTTGGTACTTCATATAACTACGCGTTATGAACTTCGACCCGTGCACTAGCCGCCACAGAGTTAGATCAACATCGATGGTCTTTAACAAGTACATAAAACAAAATAAGTAAAAAAGCATGATCACGAAGGTGTATTGCACACTTATAAACACATGAAATACTTAAGACGATGTTATACCTCATTACGTAACCAGAGATTAAAACTTTGAACGACTTCCATGGTGGTAGCACTGCCTCGAGGTTGAAATCTAGTACTTTTTACATAGGAGTTATACCTCCTACGGAAAACACATATCAAAATGTATATATAAAATGAATCAAAAAAAATTAAATTCCGGACAAGTTCGTGAACTTACTTCTACCATTCATCCAATCCATCGTACTTATTAAGGACCCATCTACGCACTTGTTCAAACTGCACTTGGGTTAACGTTATATCTTTACCATTATCCATAGGTATCTCACCAGCACACTCATCGTCCTCATCTAAAAACGCTTCGTGGGTATGTTTATGATTGCCATCACCTCCGTTTGGCATATATTCCATGCAGTAAAGACTAGCTTCTTGTACGATATATCCTTCTGCAATACACCCTTCAATGTATCTTTTGTTGCGCACATATCCTTTATATGTTTTCATCAACCTATAAATGTGATTAATTATATATTGTAGACGGTAGCTATTTATATGAAATAATGATGTACATAACTGAAATTAGAAATTTACCGTTCAAATGGATACATCCATCTATATCTCACAGGGCCACAAATCAACGCTTCATCGGCTAAATGAACCATAAGGTGGACACTGATATCAAAAAATGCAGGTGGAAAATGTTTTTCAAAAACACATATTGCTTTTACTAAGCTAGCCTTTGCTTTTAAAATATGTTCCCTATTGATCACCTTTGAACACAAAATGTTAAAGAATATACTAATATGATGAACAGCATTTCGCAGATCCTTATGTTGTGGATAAGAATGTTGAAGCAATACCGGAAGCAAATGCTGCATTATGACATGGTAATCATGTGACTTCATATTTCTTAGTTCAGGAGGATTGATGCTCACATTGTTGTGGAAGTTAGAAAAGAATTTGTTAGGCACTTTTAGATTTTTCAAAACAGTGCAAAACCGTATCTTTTCTTCTTTGCTCAAAGTGAAAGTTTCCTTTGGTATGCTTATTTTATTTGTTTTAGGATCTTCCAACACCCACAACTTTTGTTTTATACCCATGATTTTCAAATCCTTGCGTGCATCGATGCCATCTTTTGACTTATCTTTATGGTCCATAATGGTGCTGATGAGATGCTCCGTGACATTCTTCTCCATATGCATAACATCAATATTATGTCGGATCAAATTTGCTTTCCAATATGGTAAATCAAAAAAGATAGACCTCCTATACCATCCAGAAATATTGTCAACATCTTCATTGGTTGACTTTTTCCGTTTTCGACCAATTTCTTCTTTTTTTTTACCAACTTTCATTTTGATATTCGCTACTTTCTTTTCAACTTGAAAACCAGTCAATGGCCATTTAGGACGACGAAGTTCTTGTTCGTTGTTGAAATTTGTCTTATCGTATCGAAACTTGTGTTCGTTAGGAAGAAACAATTGATGTCCCATGTAACACATCTTCTTACTTTTAGGAAGATGATAAGAACAATTGTTTTCCCCACAAATAGGACATGCAAAGTAACCGTGAGTTGTACATCCCGATAAAGTCCCAAAAGTAGGGTGATCATGGATTGCCCACAACACCCTAGCTCTCATTGTGAACTCAGATTTACGTAATGAGTCAAGTGTAACGACTCCTTCCCATAACTGCTTTAACTCGTCTATCAACGGCTGTAAATAAACATCAATATTTTTTCCTGGTTGTTTTGGCCCAGAAATCAGCAATGTTAACATTGAGAACTCCCTTTTCATGCACATGGACGAAGGAAGATTATATGGTACTACAATTACTGGCCAACAACTGTAAGGGTTAGAGAGAGAAGCATGTAGATAGAAACCATCTGTTGCTATTCCAAGTGTGACATTTCGTGGCTCGGCAGCAAAAGTTTGGTCAAAAGAATCTACGGCTTTCCATTGAGAAGTGTCACATGGATGACGCATTACGGTTGGATCAGACTTGGCACGACCATGCCAGGTCATCGCATCTGCTATCCATGGTACAGTATACAGTCTCTTCAATCTAGAAATTAAAGGATAATGTCTTAATGTCTTTCGAGGTACTTTGGTGCATTTTCTCTCTTCGTTTAATAATGTCATATATCTAGGTTCATTGCAATTTTTACAAGAAACTTTGTTCTCATCATCTTTCTAGTACAATATGCAATCATTGATGCATGCATCATAAATTTTGTAATTCATCCCAACTTGCTTAATGATCTTCTTCACGTCGGAGTACTTTGTCGGCAGCGTGTTACCTTCGGGGAGTAACTCCTTTATTAGTTCGAGAGGTGCAGTCACACCATTATCTGAAAAGCCATATTGGGTCTTCAAGCTATTCAGTTTCACAATGGCATACAGCTTTGTAATCCTTTTTGAACATGAAGGATACAGTGTCTCTTTTACGCTATCAAAAAGTGATTTATACTTCTTACTTTCATTGGCCTGCCAATCTGGATAATCAGTAGACTGCTCTCCAACATTAGCATGATCAGGCAACGGATTTGTAGGTTGAAAATGATGAAATCTATCTGCATCATTGACCAGATCTTCCATCCTAATATGTTCAGACTCATCAGTAGTTGTGTCATGACTAACTGGTTGTTGTTTTTCCATCTCCGCCCTTTTTTCCCATGAAAATACCACACTGTATATGATTGGATGATACCCCATCTAAGCAAATGAAAATGAATTTCATCTAATTTGATCGTCTTCATATTTTTGCACCGGGTGCAAGGGCATAAATACACTCCTTTCTTACCACCGTTTTCTTCAACAAAACTAATGAACTTCTGCACCCCGTCTATATAGTATGTAGATCTTAGATCTGATTCAGTTATCCATTGTTTGTCTATGCTGAAAGACATACTGCCCTCCTATATCATATATAACAGAACATGAGACTTGCCCTTCAATGGGTCCTCGTTCCAATTGCTCGAAAAGAAATTTTTTGAAAAATTCAAGTGGGAAATTATTGGAAATTTTTTGAATTGAAATGAATTATTAAAAATACGAGAAGAGAATAGTCCCACATTGTAAGGTAAGGGTCATGTTTTCAGATGTGTGAAGTATATTGATATAGACTATTTTCTATGATACTCTTAATTATAAAAATAGCATTTCTGTAAAAGTTAACATTAGCACCAAACTGTTTCCAAAAATTTGCCTTTACAACGACGCTATTTTGTAGCACCGGAGTAATGTCTATGCATTACCCCTCTCCTGACTTGGCTTGCACCATTAACAACAATTTTATTCCTAATATTAACACGCTGACCATCTACAACACATGAACAAAAAATCTTCATTCCTAATATTCATAACGGGATCATGGTAAATGCATTCAATTGCATCTAGTTTTATAAATATCATTCTAATAACATCATGCATATCGACATAATAAATGAGTTTTGAATCCTACTTTCATTTCAACTTCTATCCTACAAATAATAACATCTTTATATGCAGTAAGAAATAAAAAATTTCAAGTGTTAGTATTTATAACTCGGATATTTTACTACTTAAAACACGGTAGAAGTTCAGTTTGTACAGATGAGTGGAGGTTATGTTTTGTAACAACATTCACTCAACTCACAACTAACTTCACCGCACTTCTGTGCATTTTCTCAAATTATCACAACCAACTCAACTCACAATAAACATTTTCTCAAAGTCATCACATCCCTTCTGTGCCACCATCAAACTACATCCTCATACAAGCTCACTACCACCTTCCCTTACAATCTACAACAGCAACCCACTAAACCTCTGCCTGCCATCATACAAACCACTGTTGCCATTCATTTGCCATCACCTTAAACAGCAACACCATCTTCAAACAGAAACAAGAATATCCTGTGCATAGACGAACATAACCACTGCTGCTCTTCTTTTATGTGCACTATGCACTATTGCATCTCAATGCACATCCACAACAACCACTTCTACCAAATGTATCTCAGTGCACATTCTACTACAAGCATACATAACCATCACGTCCACTTCTGCCCCACCAACTACCAGTCATATCACCACTCCCTAAACTACTGCTGCACTTCACCATTTCAAGCAATTGCAAACCCACTCTTTCTCTTGCTTCCGACTGTTATCACCAAATCATACAACAACTTCAACAATACTACTACCACCAAAAATCATCATCACCCCACTGTCACACTACTTCAGTGCACAACTACCACTTCATCCACCAAACTACTCCATACAACAATATTTCATTACCCCTTCTTCCTGTCAACTGCCATTCATTTCACTTCACCCAAATTACACATTCATTTCACCCAACTTACATCCACTTCTATCACTCAACCACCACAACATCCTCAACAACACTGCCTCATCAATTCTTTCCTCACCATGTACACTTTAAGTTTGTCTTGATGTAGATATAACTTTCCTAAGCACTAATCATGTTGGTAACTTTTGTAGAATGGGTTCTGATCTTGTTCAATGGCAGCGTAGTGATCATTTTTGGACATAAAAATGCGGAATAATGAGGAACAAAGGTAGAGCATCAGCATCAGCCAAATCATTTACTTAAAACATTAATTTACTACTGGATTAGCCATCAGTACTTTACTAAATACTAAAGAAACCTAAGGTAGTCACCCTTAACTGTGCTCCCAATTTAGTAGAATCATAATTTTAGCATTCTTCATTTTAATTTTTCTCATATCTCTATTTCAGTGCACTACATCTCAACTTCTCTGGATTGGAGCTCTATAGAAGCCTTAACAATAACATCATAACAAAAGTTCACAAAATATCAAAAAAATTAACTTCGTAAAATATCAAAAATCAAACAACACCACAACAAAACTTAAACTTGTAAAAATTCAATTCCAAACTTGTTGAAACAAAAAGGAGAGATCAAGTAGATCTTTATAGTTCTGAAGAAAACCAGTTCAATTACTACATCTGACCACTGTTTGTCATCTTTCCGTTGTTTTTCATCACAAAGACTTACGCTAAAACATATCAATTGAATCAACTTTCAATCATAAGGAACAGAGACTGAAGATGGAATAAATGAAAACAGTTAAAAAAAGCGAGGACAGAAACATCGTATCTGAAAAGTAGTAATTCTGGATGATTGAGGCAGCAATCAAATATCGGAAAACAAAGCGCCGCAGCAAAGCAACGAAAATAAGTAGAAGCGTTAAAGCGATTCACAAGTAGCAAGACGAATATAGGAAGAAGAGCAAGGTTACCTGATGCTGATTCGGATGTGACGAAGAAGACGAAAAATAACAACGGTGGGACGACTATGGATATATAGGCAGAAGGAGGGGGATGATTTCAACCTTAAGAGGTGGATTGAGGGGAGCCAGCAACCCTATTATAGACGAAATGGAATTTGGGGAAAATGATAAGTATGGGGCGTGTTTTGCCTGTAAAAGTTTCGCACCAAAAATAGGCACAACAAGTGATACGGCTAAAGACCGTATTAGATATGATAGTAGGCATGAAATTGGATACGGCTGCAAGCCTTATCACATTTGATACGGCTATTAGCCATGTCCAAACAATTAGGTAGGGCGGGAGCCGTATCATATTTGATACGGCTTTAAGTCGTATCTAAAATGGCGGATGGAGGGGTGGCTTTAAGCCGTATCTAAGAAGGCGGATGGAGGCATGTTTTGGCAGTAAAATGTTCGCACCACGAATTAGATACGGCTAAAACACGTATCAAATTTGATACGGCTAAGAACCGTATCTAAATAGGGGGGAAATCTAATTATTTGGATGGAAAAGTTTGCACCAAAATAGGCACGAAATTAGATGCGGCTTTAAGCCGTATCAAATTTGATACGGCTTGTAGCCATGGCGAAAACATTAGATACGGTTATTAGCCGTATCCAATTTGGTACGGCTTTAAGCCGCATGTAATAAGGCGGAAGGAGGTGTGGCAAAAACAGCTTTTTGGTGTAGTGTGTAAACTTGCATTCCCTACTAACCTGAATACACTAATCCTATGCCTAATAACCCTGTCAGAACTCAATACCGTAAGTTCAGAATTCCTGAACTACACAACGTAACTCACCTATAAAATCTATATTTCAATTAAAAAGAAAATACATAAATAAATTAAAAAAATCCTACAATTAAATGATTATCTCTAAGTGCAATTTCTCAAAAAGGTGAGGGCTTTTATAAAACATTCCTTTGATAAATTCTTCTGCATGCTCTTCTTCACATGCTCCTATTCCTCTTCAAATCAGTCAACATCCTTTGCCTTTTTTATTGTTTCCTCTAGTGTTTTAAAGGTCCAACCCAACCTCAGTTTGATCACGATTAACCTTCAATTTTGAAGCACAATGGTTCTGAAAATGAAATAACCTTGCGCGTGCATGAACCCGTGGTCTAACCTTAAAACCTTGAAAAAACCTCTGGACCGACCTCTTTGAACTACATGGTTTTTCAAATTTGAAGAAAAACTATACCTTCACTCTTCATTTTTCACATAATCAATTTAACAAATAATTTCATAACCTTCGCCACCAAATTATTGAATTATCTTATTAATTTTAGACGACATGATACATTATTAATATATATTTTACGAATCATTATTGAACCTAATCTCTTTCATTTCAAAAAATAAGAAAATTTACAATTTTACGCTAAAAATTATTATAGAATCATTCTAATTAATTTGTTATGAAATGTTCGAGAACAACTGTTTTAAACTTCAATATATTAATTATAATTGGTTAAATTTTAACACTAATTGAAATAATTTTAATTTAAATCAGAAAAATAGAAAATAACGATCAACACGGTTCTCACGGTCCGACCGGTTGAACCACTAGAACCTTTGACCTTGCACCAATACGGTTCAACTTACGGTTCGATCTTCGAAACAATGGTTTCCTCTGCCCAAAAAAATCATTTCCCTCCAAATATAATTGCATCGCCTTGAACATTGATCTGAAACTTTTCAATTTTGCTTACAAGGGATGTCGAAAACCAAAGCTTCGCCATTGGATTTGGGAGCTCGGATCTGATGTCGCAACAAGGTATGTGTCTGTTAGTTTGGGATGAAACTATTGTGCTCGAAATGCTTGAGGATGAAGCCATACTTTAACATGAATATGGTGCTTGGCTTGTAATAGATGGTGGCGCCACCTAAAAAATCAAGTTCGTCGTCTTTGATTGCTTGTAAGCCTATGTATGAGGTTGCTGATCCTTAACTACTTTAATACTGGATGACTCGAGTTTGTCACTAATATTTGGAAAGAACGACTAAGGGCTAGATGCTTGTGTTGGACTTCTTTGCTTGAATTAAATGCGTGTTTCCTTGAAACTTGAGATTTGTTTGAGTTGTTTGAAACTGTGTTCTCACAACTAGAATGCTTTAAAATGGGGACGGTGCGTGGAGTCAGCCGGAGTCGGCTCCGCCTCCTTTTTGGAGTCGGTTGGGGACGACAAATATTTTAGGTAAATTCGCGTCGGCTGGAGTCGGCCTGTAATGGCTAGAGACGGCTAGCGTCGGCTATTTACTTATTTTCTCAATCTACTTCTTATATACACCTATTTCATTTGAAAAAAATGAAAAACAGTACTAAAATGGCAAAAAAAATAAAATTGACATTTATGATTATTAATATTCACCCAATGACGGGTCGTGATAGGTTAGATTGGTATTTTCGATGATATATGTTCGTGTAATTCGAAAAGTTATCGTTGTTGAAAATCTAACTCGCACGACCAATCGATGCAACTTTTAGTCGATCCGCTATACAAATTCGATAAAGGTGGTTATATGTAACATTTTAAAGAATTAAAATAATTTTTTAAACCGTTGGGTAATCAATTATGAATTTTTAAATGTATTTGGTATAATAAAATTATATAAAATAAATTATGCAGTGTAAAAATAAATACTTTGAATATTATGTCGATCTAAGTTATTTTGGAGATGTTTCCTGAATATGGTTAAAAAATACACGAATCTGGGGTGTTGATCTTGAATTTTAAATTTATGGTCGTTCGTGGACTTTCGGACAAAAAACCCTTCGTTCGAAGGCCGAACGACCTTCAAACGAGACCAAATTTGAACCAGCGATGCTTTGTAGTGTTTTAATCGAATCCGTACAGTTGGATTCGCAAAAAAATCATCGCCTACAAAATTATCCAAGAAATGTGTCATTTTCTAGGAGTTAGCTATAACACTTAGCTAACTCCTACAAAATGACATATTTCTGGGATATTTTTTTAGGCGATGATTTTTTTGCGAATCCAACCATACGGATTCGATTAAAACACCACAAAGCATCGCTGGTTCAAATTTGGTCTCGTTTGAAGGTCGTTCGGCCTTCGAACGAAGGGTTTTTTTTCCGAAAGTCCACGAACGACCATAAATTTGAAATTCAAGATCAACACCCCAGATTCGTGTATTTTTTAACCATATTCAGGAGACATCTCCAAAATACCTTAGATCGACATAAGATCCAAAGTATTTATTTTTACGCCGCATAATTTATTTTATATAATTTTATTATACCAAATACATTTAAAAATTCATAATTGATTACCTAACGGTTTAAAAAATTATTTTAATTATTTAAAATGTTACATATAACCACCTTTATCGAATTTGTATAGCGGATCGACTAAAAGTTGCATCGATTGGTTGTGCGAGTTAGATTTTCAACAACGATAACTTTTCGAATTACACGAACATATATCATCGAAAATATCAATCTAACCTATCACGACCCGTCATTGGGTGAATATTAATAATCATAAATGTCAATTTTATTTTATTTTATAATGTAGTGTTTTTTATTTTTTAAAATGAAATAGTTGTAAAAAAAGATTTTAAAAAAAAATATGTATTGCCGATGCAAGCCGACGCCCTACGAGCCGATGCAGGCCGACCCCAGCCGACGCCATGTCGCGAATACAGGTCTCAGCCGAACCCTTCTTCCTCACTTTCCTTGCTCACCCAAAAAAAAAAAGATTTTTACTCCTCCCCATCACCGATTCCGACCCTCTCCAGCCGTCACCCTCCGTCGTTGTCGCCGTAGACGCCTAGAACTCGTCGGAACTTGCCGAAATCTCTTCTTCTTCTTGAATTTGCTAATTTTATAAACCCTAATTTCGAATTAAATTATTTAATTAGGTTTAAATGTACATTATTGTGATGATAATTGGGTGTAGGCACTGCTAATTTAGTGTATTAGGTTATTTTTAATTAGTATGAAATCGTTGAATTTGAAAGTGTGAATAGGGAATAATTGGGGTGTAGGTATTTAGAATTTGAAAGTGTGAATTGGGAATTGGGAATTTGAAAGTGTGAAAGTGTGAATTTGAAAATGTGAAAGTGTGAATTGGGAATAATTGGATGTAGGTATTTTAGTCTATCTCTAGTTAATA
Organism: Allium fistulosum; assembly: GCA_030737815.1. Classification (NCBI taxonomy): domain Eukaryota; kingdom Viridiplantae; phylum Streptophyta; class Magnoliopsida; order Asparagales; family Amaryllidaceae; genus Allium; species Allium fistulosum. The sequence goes on along the minus strand of CM060907.1, from coordinate 247,567,180 downwards.
TAAATAATTTAAACGAAAGTAAGACAGCAACAAAGCCTTTAGTCCCAAAAGGCTTTGGTAGATTAGAAAATACGATAATAATCACATAAAACTTCAGATGCAAAGTATATATGCGTATAAGAATAGAAAAGAAATGCTGTCGAAATTTCCAATAATATTTTTTTTTGAAACTAGGAAAAATATTCAACTATCTTCTCGACCGTTCCTGGATGTATGAAAGTCGAACAGGAACGAAAGGTTCTACGAAAAAACATTTTAAGGATGGTGTACATGAATTTGTTGCATTCGCCAAAGCTAATAATGAAGAAGGCGGCACACAAATTCGTTGTCTGTGTCGTAAATGTCGACATTTGCATTATCGGGAACCAGATTTAGTTATTGTACATTTGTGTAAATCCGGTTTTGTGCCAAACTATTTTTTCTGGGATCGTCATGGAGAAAAAATTGGTGCATCTAATTCTATAGTGCTTGAGGTTGAGGTGAATAATAATAATGTTACGACGAATCCAATAGTAGATATGGTGGAATATGCAGCACGGTCAATGTTCCCTACTGTTCAAGTTAATGATGTAAATGTCGAAGAAGAACCGATCGAGGGGGTAAAAAGAATTTATGATTTACTGGATTCTGCGAAAAGACCATTGTGGGAAGGTTAGTAGTGGAACAGAATTGTCAGTTACTGCCGAATACATTACTATGAAATCAAAATTCAATTTTACAGAAGCTGGATTTACAGCAGTTGTACAAGCTGCAAAACGACATATGCCACCCAATAATCTGATGTGCGATAGTCATTATAAAGTGAAAAAACTAATGTCTGCTTTCGGTTTTCCCTACCAGAAGATGGATACATGTATAAAAGGTTGTATGTTGTATTGGAAATATGACATTAATCTTAAGAAATGCAAAATATGTAATGAGGAAAGTAACAAACCAAGAAAAAAAAGGGAAATGAAGTTCCATACAAGAGAATGCATTATTTACCCATCACTCCCAAACTTCAAAGGTTATATGCGTCGTCTGCGACATCATCACATATGAGATGGCACAGTGTGAGAACGTAGGAAGAGGGGACTTTGATACATCCATCGAACGGAGAAGCATGAAAACATTTCGATAAGACTTATCCTGCGTTACCGTAGAGAGTCGTAATATGAGACTTGGTTTATGTACAGATGGATTTTCACCATTCTCTCAATTTGGTAGTAAATATTCATCATGGCCTATTATCGTTACACCTTATAATTTACCTCCGTGGATGTGTATGAAAACTCCATATATGTTTCTTACAATTGTCGTCCCTGGTCCTGATGATCCGACACAAGGAATCAATGTTTATCTACAGCCATTGATCGATGAGTTGAAAACATTATGGTATGAAGGGGTGGATACATACGACGTGTCAAAAAAAAAAGAATTTTCGTATGTTTGCGTCTTTGTTATGGACTATTGGTGATTTTCCAGCTTACGCAATGCTTTCAGGCTGGAGTACGGCCGGTCGTCTGGCTTGTCCTTACTGCATGGAAGATACACGGGCATTTTCATTACCGCATGGAAGGAAAATTTCATGATTTGATTGTCATCGATGTTTTCTCCATGTTAATCATACTTTTAGAAGAGATAAGAAAAACTTTGTAGTAAATAGAGCAGAGAACAGACAACGACCAACGACTTTATCAGGTGAAGAATTATATGAACTAGTTAAAGAATATCCGAAGATACATGAAACTGGAGTACAGACTGAAATTCCAGGTAAATCGAACTGGCATAATTGGTGCAAACAAAGTATATTTTGGGAGTTACCTTATTGGAAGCATCTCTTACTACGACATAATATTGATGTGATGCACAATGAGAAAAACATGTTTGATAATGTGTTTAATATAGTTTTGAATGTCAAGGGTAAAACTAAGGACGATCTCAATTCAAGACGTGACATAGAACAATATTGTAAACGTCCCGAACTTCATATAAACCCTAATGACAGTAAAAAAACCCAAAGCATGCTATCAGCTAGACAACAATCAAGTAAAACTTGTGTTGAAGTGGATTGAAGGGCTGAGATGCCCTGATGGGATTTCTTCAAATCTCTGTAGATGTGTTGACTTAAAAAACAATAAATTGAGTGGGATGAAAAGTCACGATTGCCATGTCATGATGGAAAATTTCTTACCCGTTGTTTTCAAAGAACTATTGCCCGTAAAAGTGTGGAGTGCTATAACAGAATTAAATCTGTTTTATAAAGAGCTTTGTTCGACCACGTTAAAAGTTGAGCGTATTTGTAAACTTGAAAATGACATCCCTATGCTGCTCTGCAAACTTGAGAAAATATTTCCTCCAGGATTATTTAATGTAATGGAGCATTTACCTGTTCATCTTCCATATGAAGCACTTCTCCGAGGTCCTGTACAATATGGATGGATGTATCCATTCGAGAGGTAATTATGAATATTTGAAATAATAATTAAAATTTGAATTTGATGTAAGTAAATTTTAATTGAATAAATTTTGTAATGGGTACTTGAATCATCTCAAAAAAAAAGTTAGACAAAAAGAACGAGTTGAAGGTTCGATTTGCAAATCATATATCGAAGAAGAAGCTTCATTCTTTTTCTCTCACTATTTCAGTGACCATGTGAATTTATCATTTGCAAGTGTTTCGCGTAATGATGAAGCCGTTGAACAAGATTGTTCTGAATCAATGTTTTCTATTTTTAGACAGAATGGCCGAGCTGCTGGAAAATGTGTGGAAATATGGTTAGAGGATAGAGATTACCATATAGCACACACATACGTTCTTCTTAATTGTGTTGAATTTGCACCATTTATTAGGTAAATATTGAATGATAATTCTCTATAATAGTACATATTTGCATTATTTACGAGTTACCCAATTTAAATTGAATTTGCACTTAATATACGTATATATTTATTTGCAGTATTTATGAATCAGAACATCCACTTGGCGATCTCAGCAAAGAATTTGCTAACTGGTTTACGAAATACTTTTATGATCAAAGAAATTGTGTTGGTGATGAAGGATTGAAACGTCTTGCGATAGGACCAAAAAGAAATGTCAACACTTATCCAATATTCTTTGTGAATGGATTTAAATTCAACCCCAAGGAATACGGTGCTGAAAAAATGACTTATAACAGCGGTGTATTTGTCAAAGGGACTGATGATCCAGATGAACATATAATAGATTTTTACGGCGTCTTAACACAGGTTTTGGAATTGACATATTCTGTCCAATCTGCAGAAAAAGTATTTTTATTCAGATGTAGTTGGTTTAGCAATGTTCCAGGCTCTGGTATCAACGTGCACAAAGACTATAAACTTATTGAAATAAATCATAACTCACGTTACTCAAAGTATGATCCTTTCGTGTTAGCCAAACAAGCATTACAGGTTTATTTTGCTCCCTATCCATCACTAAAATGAGATAAAGCAGACTGGTCAGCTATTTTTAAAACAAAGGCAAGATTTACACTTGACGGAAATAATATTCCAGACGAAGCAGCTTATCAAGCAGATCTTGAGCCAAATAATGAATTAATAATAACTGATGATCATGCTGATATAGGGCCTTTGAACAATGAATCAAATATTCTAATAGAAGCATTTGAGACTTTAGAGGGAAATGACGATATAGAGTGCGAGACCGAGTCAGAATTAGAAAACGACGAAGATTGATTATTAATTAGTGATGATGTAATGTATATAAGATGGAAATTTGTATCGTTTGTTGTATTATGTCAATTCTAGAACCTATGTTAATGTAATGAAAATTCGTATCATTTGTTGTATCATTCTTTTATTATTCTGCTATGAGCTATGTGTATGTGATTATTAATCAGGCATGTTTTCTAATTATGAAATGATTTATGTTTTTTCATTATATGAAATGATATATATATATATATGCATGTTTCTAGCAGATATTATGTCACACAGCAGGCGATCCTAAGGTTCACGAGGCCATGATCATGGCGAGGGTAGTAGTGGTATGGCCGATCATCGCCAGAGAGCATACCTAGTGCCGAAGACCGATGGAGGGTAAGTATTTAATTTACTGCAACTTCATTATATTATTTAGTGCATGCTACTAGTATATTTATGATTTAGTAAATGACAATATCAAAATGTATTCAGGGGTTTTGATTTACAGCCATCCGAGCCCATTCTAGCTGTGTCTCGAAATAGCTACCGTAGTAGGATGACAGACTTGTGGGAGCACTGGGATAGTATCCCACTTTATATCAGAGATTCCATATGGGCTGACCTCTAGGTAAGTATAAAATTCTAATTAATTTGAGAATGACATATTTGATCTTTGAAAATTAATATGCAATTTATATAATTCATTTAAATTTCAACGTGCATGCGTCCTTTATTGTGGATCCCAAAGATCTCGGGACGTTCAGGACGCACTGGGAGAGGAAGATGAGGAAAAACTATAGAGGTACGCTCTCCAAGATAAAAGAGGCCGGTAAAAAGCCAAACTGGATGAGTGAAAATCTGTATGCGCGGTTTCTGCAATATTGGGAAAGCAAAGACGCGAAGGTAAATTTTCTACTTTCATATGTCTGTAATTATAATTCGTTTAAATATTTATATAATAGTTAAATTATATAGGCGGTAGCATCGAGGAACTCCGCAAACAGGCTTAGAAATCCTGCAACACACCGCGGTGGATCCAAGTCTTTTCAGCAATATAGAGAAGAAATGGTAAATATAAAAAATGTTATTTATAATTTACTTATATACATTGTTTAATCATATTTAATTTCAGACGAGGGAGAGAGGTGGTGTTGCACCGTCTCATTTGGACGTCTTCACCCGAACACACGCCGTCGAGCATACAGATGAGCATGGCAATGTAACATATGAATGGTCAGACGCCAAATCAGCGAATATCCGGGTAAAGACTATAAATTTTTCCTCTTATTTAACAGTACATTAAATTGAATATTCATCTTCTCAAAATTATATTTCTAAACACAGGACATATGCGATCAGGAGATTGCTCGCGTGCTTGCAGAGTCTGGCAGGGAGCAGTTGACCGTTGAGGAGACAGATAAGATATTCGCTCGTATTACCGACCCGCCGACCAAAAATAGACAGTATGGATATGGCAATCAAGCGGTAATATTTATTGAATTTAATTAATTTATTAACCAGTTTATAAATTTTATTAAATTTTATGTATAAACTATAACTATGAATTTATTAATATACAGGCTGCGATGCAAGCCACTTACAATAAGCAACAAGCTGAAGAAACAATAGCGGCCCTGCAAACACAAGTCGCCGAGTTGAACGATTGGAGGAATACTGGATTGAATCAGCAACTAGACGAGGCGATTGCTGCTTACTTGGCAAAGCACGGAACGAATATGCCGCCATCACAGGGATCTGGCGCTGATGATGGTTGGGGTGAGTGGTAGCATGTTTTTATATATGTTTTTTGATGAACATTTGGTTGAATTTTGTAAATATTATGGATTTTTGTGATGATGAACGTTTGGAGATGTATGGACGTTTGGAGATGTATATTGATGTTTTGTGGTTCTTGGTTGGACATATTTTTGATGTATATTGTTGTTTGGTGTAGTATATTTGTGGAATAAATATGATTATGTGGATGGATGGGAGAAAGGGGTGCTGGAAATGTAGAAAATTTTACCCAGATTGGAGTCGGCTGGGGACGGCCTATTGGTCACCCAGTTTTTTTTACACGTGGACTATATTTAGAGTCGGCCGGAGTCGGCTAGCCGACTCTAGCCGACGCTAAATATGGGGACGTTGCCGTCGCCATTTCACTTGGCGACGACCTGTTTAGCATCGACATTTAGCAACGGCTCGAGTCGGCCGGAGTCGGCTATATGCCGACGCTAAACAGAAATATCCTTGTAGTGTCTGGAGATCAACGTTGATGATGATTGCCTTTCTTTGTTTTTGCCTGATATATGATGTGCTGATTATTATCCTTCCACTGTTTCCTTGGAGATTCAACGCATACTAATGATGATAGAGATGAAGGGATGTCGTGCTAGGAAATCGTGTGAGAGGATGAAGCTGTTGGTTGGTATTAGTATGCTTAAGAAGACGTTGCTTGTGGTATGTTATGAGAATATTGTGATTGAGATCTGATAGAGTCGAGCATTGTTGATGTTGCAATATGGTTGTTTATGATTACAGAACTATAGTTAGAGATGATGAGGCTTGTTGATCGGATAATTGAACATTGACATGTATTGAGAAATTAGACTCGAAAAGAAACTGTTTGTATCCAATAATTTTTCCTTTTGATGTTCTTGAATTTATATAGGCTTATGGAGAGGATGTATATGCATGGAAAAACATACTGAGAAGATATATGGGGAAGGATATGATTTGTGTAATAATTTGTTCACCTTTGTAGAAGTTAAAAATCAATATAATGGAAAACAAAATCTAATGTATCTTTCAGAGTATATTGCTTGATTGTGTATATATCTCTCTACTTTCGAATTGTATTTGTTTTACTTTATATACATCCTCTAATTGTGTATAGATATATTTTCTTTAGGTTAAGATCTTTATTTATTTCTTTTTCTCTGTGTATGCAGCTTTTTATTGCATTCAAAGGAAACTTCTCAACGATTAATATTTTATATAAAAAAAACCTATAAATATACAACACTGGACAAACACATTAAATATAATATATATTTATTAATATCAAATGGAAATTAAAGTGTAGTATCTGACAATATTTCCTTTTTGATAATAATAATAAATATATATTATATTACAAATAAAAATATATGTATTTGAAATGCAATACATGTAAATCATGTATATAAAATGTAGTGGATGACAATTTAATTAGAAACAAAACTGTGCTTTGATGATTTTTAAAATTATAACACATCCTGAAAGCAAAATCAAATATAAAAACATATGTGGTATTATCAAACAAGACGTGATTTCCACACATCTCACTGCCATTAATTTCTCGTGGATGAAAATTATTTTTCAAAAACGTGGCTTATCTAGAAACAAAATCATTTTGTTCTTCGATATGAAGAATATGAATTGATGAGATTTTCTTAGATACCCTATAAACTTACATGAGAGCATTTTTGCCTCCAAGCTTATTTGAGTTTATGTTCTTAACATAAGTCGAACAACAACAAACCTTAAGGTGGGGGTTTTTTTTTTCCAGTTCATAACTTATATTGAGTTTTAGACATAGATTTATATGGTGCTCTATTTAGCATATACATCACGTTTCTAGTGCATATCCCCAAATCGAAAAATATAACTCAGTGTAATTCCACTGTTAAAGGGATTCAGTTTGGATAAAAAAGATTGGGTTAGTGTTTGTTTAGTGAATTTTTTTTGGGGAGAGGGGAGGGTTGGTGAGCATGGTGTTCGAATTTAAGGGGATGTTCCGATATTTTGATGGGTCTAACTGAATATTTTAATACACCTTATCAAAAGAAGAGGAGTGCGATAATTGACTATGCGGCAGCAAAATAGATATAATTTCCAATTTCCATGCCAATATAACAATAATGCCTTATGTGATCCAAGTGTCAAATAAAAAGAAAGATTTGCTAAGAGCATCTTCAACAATCAGAGATTAAGGCTGAATATAAATGGAGAGGCACAAATCTCACTCCAACAACGTGCGTCCAGTTGACTATTAAGGATAATATTCAGTGGTCAATTTAAAATTCTGAATTGGCCATAGACGCCTATTTTATAGATGTCCAACCCTGTGAGCTGATTTAATAGGCGCTCAGGGCTTAACGGCTACAACCAAATGGCTATGTTTTCCCCCAAACTCCACAAAACAACACTTTCAATCTTTATATTCACACCAAATTCTTCACTATTTTCACTTCAAAACCACATTATTTCTAAACCAAAACCGATCTTTACAATGTCTTCACCATTCAGAGGGTTTACGCATCCTTTGCACTATCAAAGTTATGTTTTTGGAAACGATAACGAGCAACAACACGGTACTCCTCCGAGCCAACATTCATCCAACCAATGGCGAAGCGACGAGTACTTCGACCTATGCAACATTTGTTGTCACTATGCCAAAAACTCAATAAAGGGTACTGATCAAAGCAGCGATAAGTTTTGAAAATAAAATTATGAATACCTTCAACATAAAACATCTTGAAAACACATGTTCTTTGTAGCTGAATCAAGATCGATTCGGAAAATCAATCGTCAAACCCAATTTTATGAATCACAGATTTATAAAATAAAGAAAGCAAATCCTAGTAGAATGCGAGACGAAGAGCATTTGGTATGTTTCTTGGTTTTATTAGCTTGTTAGTATATAATCGTACTGTTGATTTTTTTTGTTAATAGAAAATAATGACGAATGAGGAATTCATAAAGCTTTTTGCAAGGGAAAACGGTGCTAAAAACCACACAATTATTAATTCCTGAATTATTATGCGTTGTTGATGCGCCAACCGAAGTGGAACTCTGATAATGCGAAGAGCCTTATAGACGTTCAAACAAAGGGAAAAGGAAAGAATAAAACATCAAAATAAACATACTCGTCTAGTCCAGAAGATTCATTTGGTAGAGAAACCTCGTTCAAGGGAGAAAACAAGGTGGATGTAGTCACCCAGAGACTCGATGAAGAATATAGACCAATGGAAGCCAAAGTAGCAAAGAGAAAGAATAAAGCTAAAGCCAGTTTGAACGCTAAAGTGGACGCCGCTCATAAAACTCACGAAAGAAGACATTAAGATAGAAGCAAGCAAGCAAGCACAAGAGAAGATTGATGTAATGCGTAAATTTGTGGATATTGAGCAACAAAAGTTGGATCTTGAATGACGAAAACAAGAATAACTGACCACAGATAAAGATTTGACGGGGATGAATGAAGTTGAAATGCAATATTGAATGGAGTGCAACAGATAAATAATTATATCTAGGTTTCCTCAATTGTAGTTTGTTTTATTCTTAGCACTTTTTAATTTGTAGTATTTTCAGCGTACCTTTTGTTTTTATAAATTTGTTGTATTTGGTTATTAATTAATGTTCTACGATGATTGAGGAGGTTGAATCTATAAGAAAAAAAGCAAAAGGATTGATCTGCAGCCTATCTACTAGAGCCTAAGGAAGTCTATCGTAGCACTATGTTATACCCTTTGACCAACTACCTTGACACCGACGTATTGGAACTAAAAAATAAACAATTGTTCGTGATTAATGTATGATGGACATAACATTGATTAAAATACTGGGTAAATAAGAGTCTATATAATAAACATCGGTTCATGATTAATATACGATTAACGTAGCATTCATGTATTAAAAGTTATTTAATACTTAGAATTATACATCGACCGTATCCAAAGCTGTCCACATGTGGTGCGTGTATTCCTCGGGCAGATCGTGCAGAATTCGTAAGTCGTCAATTGTTGTTTCGATGGTAGGAGCAACGTGAAGTGGAGGAGCTAGCTCATCTGTCTGTTGTCGAACGGTATATCTTCCAATTTTGGTAACGCGATGTGGTATTTCGATGGTTTCTTGAAATTAAAACGGAAATTGAAAGGTAAGTTATAGAAGAGATGGCTGAACGCGACTTTTATAAGCACGCAGCGTCAGATGTCCATTTAATAGACGTTCAGAGAAGGATGCTCATTTAACAGACGTTTAACGTTGAACGTTTATTGAATAAGTGTTTTCTGACCGAATCTAATGGAGGTGAATATTCAATCTTTTAATTGTTGAAGATGTTCCAAGGCAAGTCTTTTAAAAGCGAGTGCTGGAAATACTTGCTCCTGGATTGGTCAGATCTCATTAATTTTATTTATCTTTCAGTAAATTATAGTGGAATCCATTTTCCCTGCATCAGCCAATAATATAAGCAAGTGTCCTTTCATGCGACTGGGTTAGCAATTTTGATAAAATAGATATAGTAAGACCTTAATATTTTGATCTGTAACATAATTAAACATGTTCTTGCATATTCTTCCGTCAATGTACACATGATACACACATATGTGTGTGTATATATATATACATATATAAAGACTGCTATCTACCAAACCTAACCCATTAAATCATGCTGGCCACCTGTCCACACCTTCCGCCAATTATCATTAACCCCTGCTCAATCGACCAAATTAAATGTTCAAATATATCATAACCATAATCTCAACCTTCATCGCAATGTCCCCAACCCCAAAACAAATATTCATACTCTCCGGCCAAAGCAACATGTCGGGCAGAGGCGGCGTATCCAACCGAACATGGGACCGCGTAACCCCACCTGAGTGCAGCCCGTCGCCGTCCATCCTCAGACTGACCTCCGATCTGAAATGGGTCCCGGCAGCCGAGCCTCTTCACGCGGACATCGACACCAACAAAACCTGCGGCGTGGGTCCCGGGATGGCGTTCGCGAACAAGGTGGTGGGTGCGATTGGAAAGGAGGAGGCGGGTTTGGGGCTTTTGGGGCTGGTGCCGTGCGCTGTGGGTGGGACGAGGATAGTGGAATGGGAGAAAGGGATGGATCTGTACGAGAGCATGGTGAGGAGAGGGAGGAAGGCGAAGGAAGGAGGTGGGGTGATTAAGGCGGTTTTGTGGTTTCAGGGGGAGAGCGATTGTTTGACGGAGGATGCGGAGCTGTACAAGGTGAGGATGGAGCGGTTGATCGAGGATTTGAGGGCCGATCTTCTTGACCCACATTTGCTTATCATTCAGGTACTGTGTTACTAATCCTATACTTGGGCTACGTTTAGCAATAAATCAAACATGATTGTTTCATCGTCTGCTTTCCTCTTTTTTTATTTGTCCTTTCTCCTCTGCTCTGCCATGTTTTTACTTTCAAGTTTCAACTAAAAACACAAAGCGCAAAATGGTTGCATTTTTTATTTAAAAAAAGCTCAAAAATAAATACATAAATTAGTTTTGCTCATTGAAACATACAATTAAATTCAGGTTTAATTTTGAAAAATAAAAAGAAATTACTGAAAATAAAATTAGGACATGTAATTTTAAACATGCTTTATAGGAGAGTTTTGGCGTATGAATATCAAAAAATATTTCCACTTTCTCCGTTGGATAAATGTATTTCAATTTTCAAATTTTGCAATGCATCAACCCCTCCATACACACATATATATAATTGGCTACATCTCAATTTGGCTACACTTTTAATCTCTTTGATTTATATCCACATTCCGAATTAAATAATATAGTTAGCGGAAAAAGAGCTAAATTGAGCTGTAGTTGATGCTTGTCTTATACATATATACATACATATATGTGTGTGCGCGTATGCACGCGCTATGATTCTAGCTAACTTGAGGTGTAGCTGATCCTTACATATGTGTGTGTGAGTTAGGATTCTTTATTTAACACCACCATGTAGTCTTCGATATTCACCGTATGTTTATATTTAAATATTCGATCTATGTTTCCATGAGAGAGAAAGACCGGTTATTTAAATATAAACATATGGTTGATATCACGAAGCAAGTGATGACCCTAAATAAGGGTAGGCTGTGAATCCTAGCTCTGTACATATACAATTATTTCAATATAAACACGCAGTTGATATCAATAGGCTAAGTGATTGTACTAAATTGAGGGGCTCTACATACATACATGCATATATACAATGCATTACATACATTCATACATACATGCATACATACATATTAATGGTAACCTTGATAAAAACCGGACGGATAATGTTCGGATGCAGAATCCGTATTTGTATTTGTTTTTTCAGATATCAGATATTTACCCGCTTTTCGGATACGGATGAGGACAGATTTCGGATTTTTTGGATATCCATTGACATTCCTATTTATTTTGTTTTAAAAATAATGGTTATCACTAGTTGTTTAATTAATTTATCTCTTCTGGCACAATTTTTTCTTACAATTATGACCTGTATGAAATCTACAGTGTAAACGTTACTTTTACTCTTGTTAAAACCTGCATTAGTTTACGTAGTTGGTCTGAATAAATACCTTATATTTAGCTAATTAAATGAATAAGTGGTTAGGATTAGTTAACAAATTGTAATCAACTATTTATGTATGCAGGTGGCTTTAGCGTCAGGAGGAGGGTACATAGAGACAGTTAGGGAAGCACAGCTTTCGATCAAATTGCCAAATGTAATATGCGTAGATGCAAAGGGACTGCCCCTGCAAAGTGATGGTTTACATTTAACTACGGAAGCTCAGGTCAAACTTGGAGGTATTTTGGCCGATGGATACCTTACTCATGTCAAATGTGGCCATTGATTCATTCGATTATAATGCGCACCATTCCCTTGGTATAGGTCCAATATTTAAAAGTGGACCCACAATTTATCTAAAATGACAAATAAAATATTGATTTGGCCAATGCAACAAGAAGTGGATCCATACTCCCTAATTATTTGATCCCATGGCAACATTTATTGTAATTATTTATAAATTTCAACTAAGTTCAATAAAAGTATTAAGATTTGACACACAATTTTTAAAGAACATACGTAATAAATATAAGATTTGACCAACAAGTCACTATTTTGTCACTGTCTTTATGTTGTGGTAAGAAAAATCCATTAAATCATATTTAAAAAACATAAAACACAAGCTAGGTTGAGCATTTTAATAGAAAACACAATATAACTTTCACACTTTCACTTTTTGTTCAAATATATACAAGTAGTAGTTTCATTATTTGTAAGTCGTTATAATTATTATTTAAGTATACTTTTATCAAATAATATCATTTTTTTTACCATTATCAAATTTTAAAGAATATTCGGCTTTTTTTCTTAAAAGACACAAATTTCCTTGCGCTTTCTGTGGAAAAAGGACTACTTGCACTTTCTGGTTTTCAAAAATAAGAATTTAATTAACATAGATTTTTTTTTCTTACATAAATATTGAAAATCGAAACGGACAACTTTTTTCCAATGATAAAAATATGTACAATTTTTTTTTAAATATAAATTTATTTATTAACTTAAACAGAACACGTAGCAACAGTATATCAGACAAAAATACTTGAATAATCAGAACCAAGAAATAAAAATATTAAATAAGCATGATCCAACTATTTATTATCTTGCAAAATAGATAAATACAAATGTTTGACAATAGAATCTTGCAAATATATGGTTTGTACTACGAGACCAAATATTTAGAGTTCACCATCGAAATTGACAACCTATTAGCACTAAGTAACCATGTTCAAGAACTTTTTGTACTACATTTGTTGAATGTCCAAGGCAAATGTTACTGTACAGTAAATTACATTTTCAAAGTTGCATTTTGTTGTTAGCCTTATTGTCATCATCTTTGTCTATTTGTAAAAGGAAAAAAAACAAAATATGGTTATTAATACCATAGATGATTTGAATTATGCAAAACTAGAAAATGTGTTTTACCTTTTCCCATTTCTTGTTCATAGATTTGTAACATTACCAAATTTGGATAGACTAATTATTTTTTCTTCCAAATTATTATAGTATGAAATTTTTATGCCATCAAAGAGAACTGGCCATATAAATTGAATTAAACATAATAGCTAACAATTCTTCATATTAGTGCAAATACTGGTACAAAAATATAAAATATATATCTTCTCGCATCTAACAAAAACGATATAGATTTATAATCCACATAAACTAAGAAAAATAAATCAAGGATATAGGGATTATTTCACTTTTGTATTACAAGATAAAACAAAAATAATATTTCAACTTGTCATCCAATACATTTTTGAATTAAACAATGTTGACTAAAAATTTAGCCAACCTCAGAATTATTGCTGAGAATTGATATTAGTAAAGGTTACTCACCGATATCATGATTTAAAAATGAAAAAACGAGGAAGTAAATGCGTGATAAGTAGAGATACACAAGATTTAGAGTGGTTCGACCTAAGTTGATATACGTTCACTTTGAGAATTTTCTTATTACTTCTCTTACAATAGCTTGGATTGCAAGAGACAATAACAAGAAAATAAATGCTTGAGAGCTTACAATATTCAACCCTTGTACAAATGCATGTTTGGCCGTATTTATAGATGTTGGAATTTTAGTTGGACGAACGAGATTGCGCTGCAAAGGTCCTAGAGTTGCTCTTCGCAGTTGATCTGGTTGTTTGGTTGATGTCCGCGCTAGGTAGGATGCCAATTGGATCGTTTGGCTCAGATAATTGCTAACTGACAGTCCGTACTTAAACATGCCTTGGTCTAGGACAAGCGGCATGAGATCATGGAGTGGTTATCCAGAGACGCTTTGCTAGTGTGGCAGCAAAGGATCGGAAGTAGTTATCACACAATGTCATTTTTGTTAGATGAACAGTGTCGTATGTGCCGATCTTTTTAGGAAATCTACATAGTCGGGGCTTCTTTTTACAGGGGCGGTTAGGCGCTTGCAGCCAAAGCTTATCGTGTCAAGACAACGGTGCTTTAGATGGTGTGGGCGGTTGAGGTGGAAGACAAGCGGGAGACCTTATCGTGGAAAAGAATGGACATTATTTGGGTCGTTCAAAGTACGAACGAGGCCATTGTCCGGGCTGCTAAACTGTCTTTATGTTGTGGTAAAGTGATGGTTTACATTTAACTACGGAAGCTCATGTCAAACTTGGAGGTATTTTGGCCGATGGATACCTTACTCATGTCAAATGTGGCCATTGATTCATTCGATTATAATGCGTACCATTCCCTTGGTATATGTCCAATATTTAAAAGTGGACCCTCAATTTATCTAAAATAACAAATAAAATATTGATTTGGCCAATGCAACAAGAAGTGGATCCATACTCCCTAATTAAATGGTAGGTGAACCTACCATTTGATCATATGGCAACATTTATTGTAATATTTATAAATTTCAATTAAGTTCAATAAAAGTATTAAGATTTGACACACAATTTTTATAGAACATACGTAATAAATATAAGATTTGACCAACAAGTCACTATTTTGTCACCGTCTTTATGTTGTGGTAAGAAAATTCCATGTAAATCATATTTAAAAAACATAAAACACAAGCTAGGTTGAGACTTGGTTTTGATTTATGACACAAAGCTATCACTACGACATACAGATTTGACGACTGCTACGACAAAAAGAGAATATATACTACATCGAGACAAGACATCAAAATCGATGCATCAATTATATTATCTTGTTTTTTGAGTCTTAGGTCAATTTTGTTAAAATCTCTTCTCGTTTAACATATATATATTAGCTTATATATAATCTTAATAATATATACATATAAGCATAGAATATATATATATATATTATAAAAGTTTTTTTAAAATCATATATAATATATGTATATATTTAAAAACCTGTGAAAACTGTGCAAATTGCACAAAAATCACCAGGTCAGTCGACTGACCTGTAAATTTTTGTGCAACATGCACAGGTGCACAAATAAACAAATAATACGTTTTGAATATCCAGTCGACTGACCCAGAGGCTTAGTTGACTGAATTTCTACAACAGCTATTTTCTGAAAAGACGCGATTATTTGTGAAGAGTTACGAACCTCTACGAAAAGATTTGGACGCAACACTTCAATCGAAACTCTTCATCAACAGTCGCTGCTTTTTAACATCTATAAATACATACTCTAACTTGATTCCAAACTACCGAATTTTCTTATCTTTCTTATCTAACTCTCTGGAATCTACTTGCAACTATACTTTCAAATATTCTACATTAAAGCAATTTCATACCTTTTTATTCTTCATAAACTTCAAATATATATATTTATACTCGAGGAGAAGATTATAGAAAGGGTGTACTACAAGTGACAAATCCGTGTTATTAGAACACACAAAGTCAAAACAATATTTTGTATTTGTTGAAGTCCTGTTCTGCTGCTCAGGCGTGAGAAGTCCTCTTCAGCTGCTGAGGCGAAATCCTCTTCCGCTGCTCAGGTCCTTGTTCGGCTGCTCAAGGTTTGTATAGACCTGTTTCTCCGGGTTAAGTGAAGGTTATTGTTTTAGTGAAATTCCAAAAGGAGTCTGGGACTGGACGTAGGACGGTGCTCCGAACCAGTATAAAAATCTCTGGTGTTATTTTTATTATACTGCTCTTATATTCCGCACTATTTACTGTATAGCTATCATCATTACATTCTGTATTATCGTATATCCATATTACACGATCCATTGCACACTTTCATTTTGGTATCAGAGCTTGGTCATCATATAACCGTAACACAGTTATATGATAATCTAATAATATGGAAACTAACACTAGCACTAGCATTAACACTAGCTTCATTGAAGGACAATCCACTGCACGTCCACCACTATTTAATGGCATAAATTATAACTATTGGGCCACACGAATGAGAATATATATGCAAGCAAATGGTTTTGATTCATGGAATATAACTCAGACAGAATATATTTTTCCTACTGAAGAGTATTCTACTTGGTCAAATACAAAGAAACTAGATGCCACAGCTAATGCAAAAGCCATGAATATGTTGTTTTGTGCCTTAGATAAAAATGAGTTTAACCGTGTTAGCATGTGCAACACTGCATATGAAATATGGCATACACTCAAGATTACACACGAAGGAACTAACAAGGTCAAACAAAGCAAGATATCCATGCTCAAAAGTCAATTTCAAAACTTTAGAATGAAAGACAATGAATCTATAAACGATATGTATTCAAGATTTCAGGATATTTATCATTCATTAGTAGGACTAGGAGAAAAATATCCAGATTTTGATATCATGTCCAAAATTCTTAACTCTTTAACGGATGAATGGGAAAGAAAATTTCTCGCAATTGAAGAAGCAAACGATATTTCCAAAATAACTCCAGAAGAGTTAATAGGAAATCTAATGTCGTATGAAGTGAATTTGCAGGCTAAACGAGTTCAAGCTCAAGATAAAAAGAATATAGCATTTCATGCAGAACAAGAACAATCAGATTCAAACAAAGACGACCTAGCCTTTATTGACAAAAATTTCAAGAAATTCTTGAAATATAGAAAAGGAAACAGAAATAATGCAAGAGAAGCTCAAACAACAATAAACCACTGTCTTCATCAGTATTGGAGTGCTTTAACTGTCACAAAAAGGGGCATATACAGAAGGATTGTTCGGATCAAAAGAAAGAATATCGCAATAAAAGGAAGGACAAGTTCAGAAGGAAAGCTTTCTCAGTTACATGGGATGATTCAGACTCCTCTTCCTCCTCAGAAAGCGAGAGTAACAACGATAATGAACAAGCCAATGTATGCTTTATGTCCAAAGATAATGAGGTTAGTGATTTAACTTTTGATGATATGATAGAGATAAACTCAGAATTATTAGATACTTTAAAAAGTCTCAAAAGAAAATACAAAGAGGCTGTTTAAAATAAGAACAAGGTAGAATTTGAAAGAGATATGCTTAAAGACGAGAAGACAATTTTGGAAGAAGAACTTGAGAAAACTCAAGAATCACTTTCAAATGTTAATTCTCAACTAATATTATTGAGTCAAGAAATTGAAACTCGAAAAGAAAAGAATGATGTTCTTGTTTCTAAAACTCATGATCTGAAGACTAATATCAAAATGGTAGAACTAGAAAACTCCCTAAAGACCAAACTAGAAGGAATCACTAAAAATGTCTCGAATTTTTATAAAGGTAGAGAAAATTTATCTAGAATTATTGAAAATTCACAACCGGCTAACAATAAAAACGGACTAGGCTATAAGAAAGTCAAGAATTCACAATCCAGTAATTTAAACAATGTTAAGTCTAAATCTTCAAAAAGATTAGCTTCTAAGACTATAAATATATGGGTACCTAAACAAAATAACAAGTTACTAAGGAATAAGTATATTAGATCATTCATAGAAACCGTTCATAATAATAAGAATTATATTTATAAAAGGGATACTAAATCCACTTGGGTTTGGTTTCCTAAGATCTAACTCTTAGGACCATATTAAAAAGGTGGGTACCAACGTCATCTCATATTTTTTGAAGGTCCCACTCAAGAAAAGAGGAAAATGGATACTCGACAGTGGTTGCTCAAAACACATGACAACCGACAAAAATTATGCTGACTAACATTACATACTCGGATGAAGGTTCTGTCACTTTTGGAGATAATTCCAAGGGATATATCGTCGGCAAAGGCGATGTGAGCAATTACGGTACATCTAATTTACCTCTTATTACAAACGTTTTATTAGTTAAGAATCTAAAACACAATCTATTAAGTATTAGTCAATTATGTGATAAAGGATTTAAAATATCTTTCTCTGATAATAAATGTTGTATCTTCGATCAAAATCAGAATCTTATTTTTGAAGGAAATAGAGATAGAAACATTTACGTTTTAAATATGAAAGTTAATCATAACTCGGACATGTGTCTAATAGCCAAAGAAAATGATCCTTGGCTATGGCACAAACGATTTTGTCATATCAATTTCAAAACTATAAATAAAATTTCTAAAAATAATCTTGTAAAAGGATTACTAAAGATGAGTTTTAAAGTTAATAATATTTGTGACACATGTCAATTAGGTAAATTAACTAAATCTTCGTTTAAATCTAAAAAGGTCATTTCAACATTACAACCACTTGAATTACTTCATATGGATTTATTTGGACCAACCCAAGTTCAATCCATAAATCACAATAAATATGTGTTTGTAATAGTTGATGATTTTTCTAGATATACGTGGACTATCTTTATGAAAAATAAAAGTGATACTTTTGATAATTTCAAAACATTTGTTAAATGAATTCAAAATTTAAATGGTACTAAAATTAAGAATATTAGAAGTGATCACATAGGAGAATTTGAAAACGAACTGTTTGATAACTATTGTAAAAAGAAAGGAATATTTCATAACTTTTCGTTTCCTAGAACTCCACAACAAAATGGAGTTGTAGAACGAAAGAATCGGACTCTACAAGAATGTGCTAGAACCTTACTAAATGAAAGCACGTTACCAAAACATTTATGGGCAGAAGCCGTTGCAACTGCCTGTTATGTATTAAATCGTGTATCTATTAGACCCCTCACTAAGAATACATCTTATGAACTTTTTAACGGTAGAAAACCAAACATATCTTATTTTAAAGTATTTGGATCAAAATGTTTTGTGTTAAATACCAAAGATCATCTTGGTAAATTCGATTCAAAATGTGATGAAGGAATATTTCTTGGATATTCGGATCGAAGCAAAGCTTATCGAATTTTCAATAAATAAACTAATACTATTGAAGAAACACTCCACATATCTTTTGATGAAAATTTTACACATATTTCAAGTTTTAATGATGACGATGATTTACTAAATGATAGCACGAATATAGAAACCAATAATTTAAGAGAAGATGAAAACATTATTCATAATTCAGAAAATAATATCACCAATACAATAAGATCTCCTCCAAGAATCTTACGAAATCATCCTACAGAAAATATAATTGGAGAAATAAATTCAAATGTTCGAACTAGAAATCAACTAAATTTAATGGGTCATGTAGCTCTTCTTTCTACTATAGAACCTAAGAATACAAAGGAAGCATCATCCGATGAAAATTGGATTATTGCTATGCAAGAAGAACTAAATCAGTTTGAACGAAATAAAGTTTGGGAACTAGTACCTAGACCGACCGATCAAACTGTTATAGGAACTAAATGGGTTTATAAAAACAAAGCAGATGAATTAGGAAATATAACTCGAAACAAAGCCAGATTAGTAGCACAAGGGTATAATCAAGAGGAAGGAATAGACAACGAAGAAACGTTTGCTCCAGTTGCTAGATTAGAAGCAATACGAATCTTACTGGCTTACGCGTGTTTTAATAACTTTAAACTCTATCAAATGGATGTTAAAAGTGCATTTTTAAATGGTTATATTAAAGAAAATGTTTTTGTTGAACAACCACCTTTATTTGTTCATGAAAAATATTCAGATCATGTCTATAAACTTAAGAAAGCTTTATATGGTTTAAAACAAGCACCACGTGCTTGGTATGAACGTCTTAAAAGCTATTTAATTGAATCAGGATTCGAAATAGGAAAAGTAGATCAGACTCTATTTATAAAACATTCTAAAAATGATATTTTAATAGTTCAAACATATGTAGACGACATTATATTTGGTTCAACTAATAATAAATTATGTAAAGAATTTTCTGAAATAATGACTAGTGAATTCGAAATGTCCCATATGGGAGAGTTATCGTATTTTCTCAGTCTTCAAATAAAACAAGTTTCAAATGGAATATTTATAAATCAAGAGAAATACTGTAATAATCTTATCAAGCGATTCGAAATGGAAAACACTTCTACTAAACCAACGCCTATGAGCACAACATCACATCTTGATAAAGATGAAAACGGCAAGAGTGTAGACCAAAAATTTTATCGTAGTATGATAGGATCATTATTATACCTAACAGCTAGTCGACCAGATATAATGATGCGTGTATGTCTATGTGCGAGATTTCAAGCTGACCCAAAAGAATCACACTTACGAGCCGTAAAACGTATACTACGTTATCTTAGTAATTCTAAAGATTTTGGACTTTTCTACCGAAAAGATTGCTCGTTCGAGTTAGTGTCATATAGCGATGCTGATTTCGGAGGATCACGGATGGATAGAAAAAGTACAAGCGGAACGTGTCACTTCATTGGTAAATCGTTAATATCGTGGTTTAGCAAAAAACAAAATTGTGTCTCACTATCAACTTGTGAAGCAGAGTATATATTTGCAGCATTAGCCTATGCACAAGTAATCTACATGCAACAGACACTTAAAGATTTTAGAGTTAATTTATCAAAATCAACAATTTACTGTGATAATTCCAGTGCAATAAATCTATCTAAAAATCCAGTGAATCACTCTAGAACTAAACACATAGATATTCGACATCATTTTTACGTGACAATATAGAGAAAGATGTGATAAATTTAGATTTCGTTCCATCTGAAAATCAATTAGCTGATATTTTTACAAAACCGTTATTAGAAAATACATTTATAAAGCTACGTCGAGAACTCGGTATAATGTCAATAAAAGATATATAAATAGTTCTACTATGATAAAATACGTAATTTTAGACCAAAACTCAAGTATAAAAATTTTTGACAAAAATTCATTTTTCTGACCATGTTGAGACTCGAACCTATGACCTGTTGTGAATAGCCCAGATGTCTTAACCACCTAAGCTATTAATTATTTTCATTACAATCCAGGTCAGGGATTTTCTTATATGGTAACAACTATACTCTAAATTGTGTCTAACACTTATCTTTATATATATGATTGATGTATAAACAAACATATTATATTTACATAAGTAAATCACAAATAACAGAAAACCACCAAAATAGCAATTATCATTCCTAACTAACAACCTTGTTGTAGCTAAAAACAATACAATCCATTCATATTATCCTTTTTATTCTCCTCTATAATCTATAAATAGCCATTCTTATTCTCTGATTTTCATACAAACAACTAAACTAACAAAAATACAAAATCCTTTCATTATGTCAAATTCCTCTCATTCTACTAACTCCATAGAAATCATAACTTCCGATTCACCAACAAAAACACCCGTCCATCATTCTACACCACCTTTTACTTCTCACGATCATACCGGATACACTCCGGAGAAAAAGAAAGGAAAGAAGATGATGTTTGATGTCCCTCCAACTACTAAACAAAAGATAGATGACTTGCATCACTATCAACAAGAACACTGATGCTTCAACCTGAGATATATTACGAGCAAAAGATCAACTCGAGGCGTCTAGGAATTATAGAACACATTGCTATGAAATTTTACGGTGCTTCATCACATCCAATAGACGAACACGCCGTTTCGCCTATTCGACGACCTTCTACCTCGTCTCTGCCACGACCACCTGTCTCACCAAATTCATGGGATCGAAATGAAGCATCAAATGTTCATCGCAAACAGCTACAGGGCTACAAAACTCCTAGCCCTTCAAAATAAGAGTAGCTGTTATTAATTGTTATTTTTCGAATAATTTAACTAAAGTATGTACAATTTTTTTTGGAATAATTCATTTCTTCTCCTTTGTATTATCAACATATATACCAGTTCTAATATTCATAAATAAATTTAGAAAGTTCATAAGTATGAAAATATATAAAATATTACTCGACACAAAATTGATTGGGAAAATTAACCTAGGTCAGTCGACTAACACTGAAAATAAATTTTTTAAAAACATAGGGTCAGTCGACTGTCACAGTGGCTCAGTCGACTGGATAAGAAGACGAAATCTATATAACCCATATTCAGTCAACTGAATCAGGAATTCAGTTGACTGAACCAGAAGTTCGAAAATTTTGAATTTCAGGTTCAGTCGACTGAACCACTGATTCAGTCGACTGAACCACTGATTCAGTCGACTGAACCACTGATTCAGTCGACTGATTCGTGGATCTGAGCAAAATTACTGCTCCTACCCACTCACTTTTTCACCTTTTAACATTCACTTTCCCCTTCTCTCTTCACTTTCATTTCAGATTTTCAAATTTTCTAAAAACCCTATATCTTCAAAAATTCATTTTTTACCTCCAAACAATCAAATTAAATGGCTCCAAAGAGAAAAGGACAAGCATCTTCATCCCAACCTCCTTCCAATGAGCAAATCCAACAATGGCTCTTCGATGATACCGCAATTAGAAGATGGAGGAAAATGCAAGATTCCCGCACCTTTGAAGGTTCGTTTGTAAAATTTGCCGATTTTTCTCCATACCATATACAAGAATTGGCTCGTAGGAGCAATTTGGAGTCTTTGTTCAATATTGACGAAAATAAGCATAAAATTAACCAAATTATGGTCAAACTATTCTATGCTAATCTTAACTTAGGTCACCAAAACATTCAAAACCAAGAAGATTGTGTATGGAGTTAGTTTGTGGAAAACCCGTATTTTTCTTGTTAGACCGAATGGCTCATATTTTAAAATCTGAAAATGATGGTATTGAATTGAGCAATGTTGATTGTGATATGGTTGTTCATAACCGTATAAGTCATTTATTTTTGAAAGACGATATGCATCAACTCAAGTCCATGTCCTTAAGGCCAAAAGCTAGAATTATACACCGTGCGTTAATGAAAACTGTAACTCCGCGAACCGGGAGTTATGAACTTGTTTATGAACATAACTTCAAAGCCTTATACGCCATCTTCGAAAATATGAAAGTTAATTGGCTATGATTATTCTTGATGAATTCTTAAGCTTCAATAATGGTCGAATGAATGTCATCTACTATGCTGAGTATATTATGTGATTGCTAAAAGCATTTGAGATTCCGGAACCTGACTCGCCGGTTTCTACCGTCGGGTACTTAAACTCTCGCACTTTAGCATTATTGAAGCTACCAGTTGCTTGACCTCCTACTATCATTACTTTTGAAGAATGGACTCAACGACAATTATCTCAAGATCAACCACAACAACAACAAGGCGAAGCATCTCACCGCCAAAGATCAACTATTCGTCAACAAGACGAGATTTTGATTCTTAATCCGGGCCTTCCTCCACATGAGTCGATTTCCTTGCTATGCTGTAACCAACAAATTTTTCGATCTCATATCCCTAAAGTTGACAAAAAGCTTGATAAGGTTAAAGGATTTTTTACAAAGTTATGGCAAGCTATCTCATGTTCATCCGGCACTTCCACGGCTACACTAGGTGATCCGGGTAAGCAACCCGTTTTTACTTGGTCTTCCCTATCCGATGATCAAGCAAGTAGTAGCAACAACGGTGGAGATGGAGGCGATAGTGGTGGTCAAACATCGCATGGTGATAGGGGTAAGCATAGAATGTCTTAAGTTGTTACTTTTCTTATAAAAACATTAGTCTTTATTTCTCAAACATCATTATGGCTTTTATTAAATAGCCACTCTTTTTTGTATTATTTCAAGACTTTTGTTTGAAATATTAAAATATGTGAATGTTCGTCTCCTTCATAATATCTATATATACATCATACTTTTACATTTTTATTCCTTTTTGTCGATGACAAAGGGGGAGAAATATTATCACTAAGATTGAGAATGCGGGAAAATAGATCGTCAAAGATTCAAGGGGAGTAAGTATTTATATTATATATACAGTCGAAATCTATATCTATTTACAGGTTGTCATCAATCAAAAAGGGGGAGAATGTTGAGACTTGGTTTTGATTTATGACACAAAGCTATCACTACGACATACAGATTTGACGACTGCTACGACAAAAAGAGAATATATACTACATCGAGACAAGACATCAAAATCGGTGCATCAATTATATTATCTTGTTTTTTGAGTCTTAGGTCAATTTTGTTAAAATCTCTTCTCGTTTAACATATATATTAGCTTATATATAATCTTAATGATTTATACATATAAGCATAGAATATATATATATATATGTATATATTATCAAAGTTTTTTTAAAATCATATATTATATATATATATATATTTAAAACCTGTGAAAATTGTGCAAATTGCACAGAAATCACCAGGTCAGTCGATTGACCTACCAACATGCACAAGTGCATAAATAAACAAATAATACGTTGTGAATATCTAGTCGACTGATCCAGAGGCTCGGTTGACTGAATTTCTACAACAGCTATTTTTTGAAAAGACACGACTATTTGTGAAGAGTTACGAACCTTTACGAAAAGATTTGGACGCAACACTTCAATCGAAACTCTTCATCAACAGTCGCTGCTTTAGTGATACTCTTCATCAAGGTTTGTATAGACCTAATCCTCTGGGTTAAGTGAGGGTTATTGTTTTAGTGAAATTCCAGAAGGAGTCTGGGACTAGATGTAGGACGGTGCTCCGAACCAGTATAAAAATCTCTGGTGTTATTTTTATTATACTGCTCTTATATTCCGCACTATTTACTGTATAGCTATCATTATTACATTCTGTATTATCGTATATCCATATTACACGATCCATAGCACACTTTCAGAGCATTTTGATAAAAAACACAATATAACTTTCATACTTTCGCTTTTTGTTCAAATATATACAAGTCGTAGTTTCATTATTTATAAGTCGCTATAATTATTATTTAAGTATACTTTTATCAAATAATATCATTTTTTTCATTATTAAATTTTAAAGAATTTTCGGTTTTTTTCTTAAAAGACACAAATTTCCTTATGGTTTTTATGGAAAAAGGGCTACTTGCACTTTCTGTTTTTCAAAAATAAGAACTTAATTTACATATTCATTAACATAGATTTTTTCCTTACATAAATATTGAAAATCGGAACGGACAACTTTTTTCCAATGATAAAAATATGTACAATTTACTTTAAAATATAAAGTTATTTATTAACTTAAACAGAACATGTAACAGCAATATATCGGACAAAAATACTTGGATAATCAAAAATAAGAAAAAATATATTAAATAAGCATGATCCAACTATTTATTATCTTGCAAAATAGATAAATACAAATGTCTGACAACAGAATCTTAAAAATATATGGTTTGTACTAAGAGACCAAATGTTACGAGTTCAACATCGAAATTGACAACCTATTAGCACTAAGTAACCATGTTCAAGAACTTTTTGTACTACATTTGTTGAATGTCCAAGACAAATATTACTGTATAGTAAATTACATTTCAAAGTTGCATTTTGTTGTTTGCCTTATTGTCATCATCTTTGTCCATTTGTAAAAGGAAAAAAAATATGGTTACTAATACCATAGATGATTTAAATTATACAAAACTAGAAAATGTGTTTTACCTTTTCTTGATCGCAGATTTGTACCAAATTTGGATAGATTAATTTTTTTTTCTTCCAAATTATTATAGTTTGAAATTTTTATGCCATCAAAGAGAACTGGCCATATAGACTGAATTAAACATAGTAGCCAACAATTCTTCGTATTAGTGCAAATACTAATACAAAAATATAAAATATATATTTTCTCGAATCTAACAAAAAGGATATAGATTTATAATCCACATAAACTGAGAAACATAAATCAAGGATATAGGGATTATTTCACTTTTGTATTAGAAGATAAAACAAAAACAACATTTCAACTTGTCATCCAATACATTTTTGAATTAAACAATGTTGACTAAAAATTTAGCCAACCTCGACTTTATTGCTAAGAATTGATATTAGTAAAGGTTACTCACCAATATCATGATTTGAAAATGAAAAACGAGGAAGTAAATGCGTGATAAGTAAAGATACAAAAGATTTAGAGTGGTTTGACCTAAGCTGATATACGTCCACTTTGAGAATTTTTTTATTACTTCTCTTACAATAGCTTGGATTGCAAGAGATAATAACAAGAAAATAAATACTTGAGAGCTTGCAATATTCAACCCTCATACAAATGCATGTTTGGCCATATTTATAATTGTTGGAATTTTAGTTGGACGATCGAGATTGCGCTGCAAAGGTCCAAGAATTACTCTCCATGGTTGATCTGGTTATTCGGTCGATGCCCGTGCTAGGTAGGATGCCAACTGGATCAT
Source organism: Allium fistulosum (assembly GCA_030737815.1). Classification (NCBI taxonomy): domain Eukaryota; kingdom Viridiplantae; phylum Streptophyta; class Magnoliopsida; order Asparagales; family Amaryllidaceae; genus Allium; species Allium fistulosum. The sequence continues at coordinate 247,540,659 of CM060907.1, read as the reverse complement.
TTGGCTCAGACAATTGCCAACTGACAGTCTGTACTTAAGCATGCCTTGGTCTGAGACAAGCGACATGCGATCATGGAGTGGTTATCCAAGATGCTTTACTAGTGTGGCAGCAAATGATAGGAAGTAGTTATCATATAGTGTCACTTTTGTTAGATGAACAGTGTCGTATGTGTCGATCTTTTTAGGAAATCTACATAGTCGTAGCTTCTTTTTATAGGGGCTGTTAGGCGCGCTTGCAGCCAAAGCTTACCATGTCGAGACAAGGGTGCTTCAGATGGTGTGGGTGGTTGAGGTGGAAGACGAGTAGGAGACGTTATCGTGGAAAAGAATGGACATTATTTGAGTCGTTCGAAGTACGGACATGTCCATTGTCCGAGTCGTTGGACTACTAAGGACCATTTTGCATGTCGGGACGTTACTTTCGTAGTTGCCCATTGATGATTGTGTGGGCTTTGTATGGCTTGCGTGTGCATTGATATAGCACGAGTTGCTTTGTTGTGGGAACCAAGTAGTTCGAGCTGGGTGGGGGCTTTTGGAACCATGCGGGCTGATATGCTGGCCAAGGCTGTTGGAACTATGCTGGTTGATACGTGAGCGGTTGGGACTAGGCGGGCCATGATCAGGCCATGATGCTAGCCAAGACATTGGTTATTGGGACCATACGGGTCGACCTATATCATACTTGCAAGAAAATCGAGCCATATTTTGCCTCTTAAGTTCACGCCTACATGTAAAGGTAGACTTTCGCTAGTGCATTTAATGTTGTTGACTCATGTCTCTGTGTTATTGGCGTTGGTGGTTGGTTTCTCATATATTGTTGTGGTAGTTCAAAGGCATAACAGTTGGTTTAACAGTAATGATAAAACCGAGATGGTCCAGATCTTTTTTCTCCTAGTTGATCTAACGGCTCACAATAGTTATTGTTATCTATAAATACCCCATTTACTTCCCCTCTTTGGTCTTTACCGAGTCTTTGCAAATTTTCTACCATTAATGCGAAAAGAAAGCTTTCGAGTTCTTCGTCTTCAACCAGCGATTTCAATCTTAATCAGTCAGTGTTCCTTGTTTTGAGTTTGATTTTTAATGATTTCTTGAACTCATATTTGTAGTTAAATGTTTAGCTTATGACTTGAACAACAATTTCTTCATTGTTTTTTTCCTACTGCTTGTTTTGTTTTGATGTCTAAATATCACCGTTGCATTACCGAACTCCCTTTAAGCACGACGTCGAACAATTGCTGTTGTGAAATCAACGTAGATCGATCGACACTGAATACTTTCCCGACCACTTGAAAAACTCGAATCATGTTTGTAATGACCCGTAATTTCGCTACTTCGAAAATGAGAGATTTTGTTTATTTTAAATTTAAAAAGGGTTTAAAACTTAAATAAATAAGTTATATATAATAAATAATAATAAAGGAATTATTTATTATTATAATTACTAATTAAAAAGTATAAATTGAGATTTTAGAACAAATCAGCAAAAGTTAGGTTTTGTTAAAAATAAATAAAGGCTTAAATAAATAGATTTAAATATTTATTTAGAAAGTTAAATCTTATTAAAAACACCTAATAAAGATAATAAAAGTATATTAAAAAATTTAAAAATATATTGATAATCGTTGTACAAAAATAACCTAAATTTGTCGCATTTTATCAGTTTTACATACACTGTAAAAATAGAGATTTTGATATTATTTAAATATGATTTTAAAATATGAATAGACATGTTTTAATTTATTTAAAAGAAGTAAAAAGTTCATTTTTTAGTTTGGTTTACTTGAATATATAGTTTAATTAAAACGTCAAATTTTGACTGTAAAATATGTCAACAAAAACACATTTTTCAACCAAAACAAGTTGTCGTCAAGTTGTTGCAATATGATATGTTTTCTAACACATATATACACTTAACAAACTATGTTACATGTTACATTTAACATATAAAAAAACAAATTCACTTTGAAAAGTCAAAGTTTACAAATAATTCAAAAAGTAACATGATTTGACAATTTATAATTAAAATTAAATTATTAAACATAATCATAAAAAAAGGACTTAGCCTCTCTTTTCTCATTAATGCATTAACCCTCAAGTGTCAAATCTAAAGCATGGAAAATAAGCACTTCTTATTTTATACATTTTATTAATTTATAAAGTAATATAATCATTTGACTTAAATACAAATTCAAATCAAACCATCTCTCTCACCATTAATGTCATTACATCCTAAGTCTTATCCATAGGAGCAAAATGGTTTTTATGTAATTTAAAAAGTAAAGAAAAAAGAAAAAAATCATTACATAAGGACATAAATCAAATCCTAACATCATCTCACATTTAGTACACTTCTTATCATGCCTTGAAAAGAGTTTTTAAATGGTTTAAAAGTTAGTGAAGGGTATTTTAGTCATTTACCCTTCCAAACTCAAGTATAAATAAGCATGCACACCTTTCATTTTTTGCACACTTCATTCTTTATCTTTTTCTTCACTTTCTCCTCTTCTTCTTTATCTCCATTTCCATGGCTTCCCACATCTCCATTCTCTTGAAATAATAATAAAAGAAGAAAAAAAAACACCTCAAAACTCCGCAAAATCACCACCTCTTCTCCCCTTCAATTCGGCCATACCCCCCCTCCATCTCCAAAGCCATACACCCTCCATATAAAAAAAAGAAAAGAAAAAAAAGAAAGAAAAGAAAAAAAAGAAAGAAAAGAAAGGAAAGAAAGAAAAGAGAGGAACGCGCGTTAGTTCGTTAGCCGTAAACACGTCAATTCACCTAAAGATTGACAGAGTGGAAATAAAGATGAGAAAATTCTCACCGCTTTTAAAAGATCGTATTTTGATTTTATTATAATAATCATCTTATGACATATGCAAGTATACACCCCTTTAAAATATTGTTATGGATGTTTGGTTATGTTTGTATTATGTTTGAATAAGTAGCAAGTGTTTATGGTTGTGATTATTTATCATGTTAGCTTATGCAATGAACCATAATTATGTTAGTGATAAATGTTAACTCGATTATGCTCATTTTGATTAAGTATCCCCTTTGTTAAATAAGACCCATTTTTGGTGATATGATATACTTTGAAAAAATAAGTCTCTTTTTAATTGGAATTGAAATTAAAGTGGAAATAAAAGAGAATTTGAAATTAGAAGTGAAATTGGATTTGAAATGGAAAGTTAAATTGAAATTGAGATGAATAGTGAAATTGAAATTAAAATCAATTTTGAAAATTGAAATTGAAATTGAGGTTGAAATTGAAATTAGAATGGAAATTAGATTTGAAATCTAAGTTTTAATTTGGTTTAATTTGAAGTTAGAATTGAAATTGAATTGAAATTGGATTTTTAAAATTTAATATTAAAATAATAGGAATAAAATAATATTATAATATGGAAATAGTGAAAATACATTTTAAAAGTGAAAATATTGATTTAAAATGATTTGTAATGGTTTTATAAGTAATAAAATTTAATTTGAATAGATTATTTCAGGTATCGAAAAATAAGTTAAAACTAGGTGCGTTGCGTAACGGTAGTTCGCGATTTCACGCTGAAAAGTTCAACCTAGTGTATGGAGTGGAATATAGCTCGGAATTCTTCGAGATAAGAAAATTCCGGACTATTATATCCATATCTTCTAAACGAAGAAAGAAAATCAAATTTTCGATAAGTAGATTTTGAATTAATTCCAAATCAATTTTCTAGAAAAATCGCGCTAGTGCAGTTAAGTGACCATAACAGGAAATCATTTTAAATGAACGTTTTTAATTAAGGAAAAATATGGAATAAATTTGATAAATCTATTTAAATAGTTTAGAAGAGATTTGGAATGAAAAATATGAATTTTCAAATATTAAAAAGTGGTTTAAATCAAATAAGCTTATATAGCACTTTTCGTTGCACTTTTATGCTGCGAATTCTATTACCTTTTGAGTATGAGTTTGAACGTAACGATTTTTTCTAGAATCAATTATGAATGTTTTAAAAGGAAAATTAAGTGTTTAAAAGATAATTTGGAATCTTTATAATCAATTCCAAAATAAAGTTGATAACTGAGTATGCGGAAACGACTAGTACATTTGTCCCGCCTGTGAGATCTGGGAAGATAAAACAAGGTGTTTAATTAAGGTTAGGGATGGAACAACTAGTGCCCTGAACTTACCTGGCCTCTGTTTTCTTTTCTTAGGCGAGGGGTGGAACATTTCGAAAGGAAAACCCTGATGCTCTAAAAAGGTTATATTAAGTTTTCCAAAATAAAAGAAGATTAGTATTATTCAAAATTTAAGCAATCTCCAAAATGAATAAACTACAACTTGGATTGCATAGAGATAATCTTCTTATACTTGGTGTTAAAATCCGAAGAGGGAACTCGTCCTATTCATGGAATTTAAAAGGTGATCTCACCGTTATTCCGCCCATAACACTTGTTGAATACAGAAATTGATATTGGTTAAAATTAAAATGATTTCTAAGATCCTATTTACTCAATAATATTTGCTAAGATTGATTTTAGGGTTTACAGTAAACGATGTCTTAAATAACATTGTTTTTGACCCATTTAAAAGTTAAGGAATTTGGATCGATGATAAGTAAGGAAATTTGAATATTATCCAAAGAAAAAGAATGAATTAACTTAGAATTACTCTAAGACAAAAAGAAGAGATTTTGTAATCATCCAAAAAGAATTAAAGTGAAAAGAGGCTTAATAAATCCTGTATACTCATATTCACTTTATATCGACGATTGGATTGAACCGGGGTCGGATCTGAGTGATTCCTATCCGAAAACCACTTCGAACCAGTTTACGTGTTCGAAAAATGAAGACCTAAAAGAGAGAATGAAGAATGAAGACCAGGGATTTTCAAGATGAAAGGACTGCTTATTGATAATTCTGGTTAGCTCCCAAATACTAAGTAGCAGTGGTGCTTTCATTTCTGAAATTCTTTGGGTTGCAAGGACTTCTCGCTACTAATCCTATGGTTAATTCCCAACAGGATGTGGTAGGAGAGCACCTTCGGTTTCGTTCAGTCCTAGAACGAACTTGTATGGATGAATGTCTAACAGTGCATTTTCTGAGATTACGTACATTGGTTTTTACAAACATACATCTGTGGTGGCGGAGAAGGCAACTGCTCTTAGCTTAACACCCTCCTTGAGACGTACGAGCTCAAGGGTTGTATTTTTGTGTAAGGCAAATAGTAGTCAATGAAAATGGCAATGTGGCATTCAGTGATGTGATATGTGCTATGTGAAAAGGTAATCGTAGCATCGAGCCTCATCAACCGAAAATGACCGAAACAGGGTTAGATGCAGCAAGGCTAAGTGGGTCATTCCCAATTAGGGTATGATCATCCCCTTCTAGATATATTTCTTCCCGCTATGACGTTTGGGATGTAAATCAATGTGGTTTGTATGCTAGAGCGCGCTCGGCTAAAGGTCGATAACGACCGGAGGATGATATATTCGGTACTATCTAGTTACAGAGATTGGTCGGTCTTGTGTTGGTAGAGGATCCTTTGTGATGGTCCTCGGTACATTCCTCTAGAGATGTACTGCCGGAAGGTAGTCCCTTCCCCTGGTCATTTGTATGGAAATCCATTCTCCATTAAGAACCTATGGTTTTGTTTGTAGAGCCTAGTATGCTGGAATTTAATAATAGTAACAATTTCAGCTAAGATTAATAAGTTTATTTGCAAATGTTTTAAAAGAGATGTCATTAAAAATAATATCAAATATTTTGATATAAAAGTGTTTTAGTTATCATAAGGTGGAAACCCGTCCGTGTTTATGTGTGGGCGTGGTTTTATGAGATACTCTTTCTTTTCAAAAGATTTTATTCAAAGGCTGATATATGACACTGTCATTTATTATTGAGTTTTTCTCACGCTGGTTTATCAAGCTCGATCCGGGTATTTTCAATACTCGGATCAGATCCGAGTAGTTTCAGGTTTAGTCAAAGACGGTTGGAGTTTCCAGAGGAGAGCTAGAGATATTCATCTACATATGGACGTATTCTATTATCTGCTTCTGTTTGTTTTGTTTGATGTGCGTCAGCAATTGTAAGGACAGATGTTTATAACTGTCCAAGCTGAATTTAGGTTAGACTCTGATATATGTATTTTAAAAGTTTTCCACTGTAAAGATATTTGTTCAATATTATATGTTATTCCATTCATGTGAGATTCTGTTCTATCTATTTTTCTTTATTACCCCTGATAATCCACAATTCTGTGCAATTTGGGTCTGACATGTGTGGTTTATTGTTGGCACAAAGCGCACAAAATTTTGGGTCATCACATGTTGATATTATTGAACTTCCCCTCCCATTAGAATAGGAAGATGGTATACTGGGTGTAACATTCCCCATTTTGAAACCCATAGATGGAACCTAATGTATTGCAGCCATCTTGGAATTATCTTACGACAACAGAATGAGTTCAGTATACATATATAATAGTCTAAGTAAACAAAGCAACTATATAAAATTCATTACACATTTACACAAGGTTATGTCCAAACTATAACTTCCAACGAGTGGAAATAATGAGATTGATGATGTATTCAATTGGGTGTTATGCTCTAACAATGGTAATAAGGCATTTCAAAAACTTAAGAACATCATAATCACTATTTTGTTATGGAAACTGTGGCTGGAACAAAATGCCGGGGAGTTTCCAAGTATGAAACTCCCATAAACATTTAGTTTGAATTGATTATTACTGACAACAAGAATCTATTGAAGCAAGCAAATATCAAGAGAGAGGAGAGGGAAGAGAACTTATTATTTCCGAGTTTGGAGTTGACTTGCAGCTTACTAATTACAACGTCATTGGGTATGACACTCCAGCACTTCGCTCGATACCTGAAGAGTTCTTTGATGCTAGAAGTGGGCAAGTACGTCACAATGAAGGTTGAACTTCAAAATAACGACAACTTCAATCATCACGGCAGGGCATTGATAGATTTTTTGAAAGAGGAGGGAGAAAATTACGTGAAATGCCATTTCTAGATCATACTTCTAAGATTTATTAATGGAAGCTTAATTTTTGGTTTCAATGCATGGGTCAAAGGGAAGGGAAGCAATATTAATTAAATATTATGAAATGTTGTAGTTTTCCTTTTTTTTTGCTTTGTGGTTTTGCATTGCTAGTTTAACTCATGAGGACAAAAGGGATAATAAGGTTCATACAGGGGTTTTTGAGTTCAACTATAGCAAAACACTCCTACCACTATTTGCTCCTGCTATTACTGAACTTTGTATTCATTTTTGTTCTGAGTAAACAAAGTACACATCCGAAAAAAATTATTACATATAGTAGTCTTTACATCATTTTTTTCAAGTTCCCAACCATGCCCATGTAGGGGTAAATATAATCAATATATAATACTATCAAAGACCCGACGTATGATGATGTTGAACCCTTGTAGTCCCTTGGACCTAACAAATATTTACATTACACAGCGGAATATAAGCTGCTTCAAAAGAAAATAATCATAAGGCCTCCTGACTATATTCATCTTTAAAGTAGTCTCGGTAATACTTCCAGCTAAAAGCTGTAATATGAGAAGTTATAAACTCAACATACTCAAACGAGTACCCGTGAGTTTATAAGGGAAAAACAATAAACACACGAATCATACATAAGTCTGGTATGAATAGTATCATTTCCATCTAAGTTTCTTCGCCAGCGGGACCATGTTGCTAAAGCACAGAAGGGGTTTCCCCTGAACTAACCTCGGTTATAATCAATATAAGAGTATCATAAGTCAAAAGTCACAATAAAGTATATGCTCACTTAAACATAAATAAACATGTCTCGATTAAATCATACCTGATACCATCTTAGGTTTAGGGTCTCAAGCACAAACTTAACCTGGGTTCATATTCAGGCATCGTTTTCAATTTCTATACCGAAAGGTATAACCCCTCCCGGTCTTGGTAACTCATTGGTTAATCTCAACTACAAGGTACCACCCTAAGCAATTTCAGTTGGTCTTTTACCTAGTTTATTTTGCAAGGTACATCCCTAAGCAATCTTGATTCTTTAAGTGTTATACTGCAGAACACAAATCTAAGCAGTTAGTTTTAAACTGCAAAGTACAATCCTAGGTAGTCTCGGTTTCTTTAGTTTTATACTGCTAAATACAACCTTAGGTAGTCTCGGTTTCTTTAGTTTTATAATGCAAAGTATATCCCTATGCAGTCTCGGTTTCATCGGTTTTATACTGCAAAGTACAACCCTAAGCAGTATCAAATTTGTTAGATCTTTACTCTTCTTAGATTTCCTTAGCCCCCAGAACCAAAATAAGGTACGGTAGTTGTAACGACCTATAATTTTTGATAGTTAAAAATATTAAATAAGATTTTTGGAATTTAATATTGGAAGAAATTAAAATTTATAATTTATTAATGAGAAAAATAATTAGAATATGATTTAATATTATTATTTGAATGTTATTAACAAATATTTTAATGTAATCTCAATCAATTGAAATAATTGTAAAGTTAATTTGGCTATACTTTGTAAATAAGGAAATAAATTAAATGTTGTATCTAATGGTGAGATTTTATGTAATTAATTGAAATTGGTTAACATAGGTTGCAATCTAGAACGTATATTAATGTGTATTCTAATGACATTGTTTCAAATGTAATTAATGGATGGGAATTCCAAAGGCTAATTGTAATAAGGAGTATAATTTGGGAATATATGTGGTAGAAAAATAAAAATTTATGATTATTTGTGTTAACATATGTTAGGAGATATGTTTATGATATTAATTTGAATTTTACTCATAACATGTATTACAGTAAGATAAAAAAAGGATAACATACGTTAGGTGTATTTAATAATATTGTTTGAATGTAATTAATAACGGTGATTGTAATAATAAATGCTAATGAAGAATAAAATGAATAATTTATTAAAGGAGAAAAACATATGATTATTTATTTTGAAACGTTTTTTAGCATAGGGTAAGAAATTAATTATTTGTAAGTAAATTTCCGACTCATGTTTGTAACCAATAATGTTAATAGATATGTTTGAATTATAATTTAAAGGAAAACAACTGGATTAACTATCTTCCCAGTAATCAGCGTATGTTTTGAAATTTAATTATTGGATCTTATAGCAATTAAAATCTTTCCATTAATAAGAATTAGAAGTGAATTTTAATTAATTAGTGATATGTGCAACTTACGTTTTGTGTTAAAAATATAATAAGTATTTTAATGAGAAATATTAAGTTAATTGGTGTGTTCAATATTATTAATTGTGTATAAAAAAATAATGGTTAAATTAACATATATTTATGTTTATATTTGGAGTTAATGAAATGTATTGAAGGGAATATACGTTTTAAAATTGAATTTCAAAAGTTGTTTGCAGTATACAAATTCTTCCATTCTCGTTAATTTATTACCTTACTTTATTCTGCTGCCATCTCACGTTTTCGCTGACCCCTCTCTTTTGCATATTTCATTCTATTTGTTCTTTCACTTCTGGCCATAATTTGAATTATTAATAAGGTGTTACTTTGCATTTGAAATGAAATGTGTATGTGCATTAATTCATGAATTCATTTACATACACTATTCACTTATGCATGCATTCATTTCCCTTCAGAAAAAAAAACTTTTCACCTAGCACGTCAGTCTAAACTGAATTAAATGCTCTGTTTTTTCTTTGTGTAATGAATAATTTTAAATATGTTAAAATTTCATATTCCACTATTCATGTTCATTAATCTTTTCATTTATTTATCTTCTCAGATTTCAACCGCCCCTTTCATTTATTTATTTCTATTATTATTTTCTTTTATTAATACATGTCTCTTTTGGTTTTCCTGTAAGTTTCATTTATTTACACGTGAGCCTTGCCTTGAAACATTTCCTATTAATGAAATTAATTGAGGTAACACACGTTTTGAAATTTTATACCAAAAGTTTTGCTTGCTTTGTAAACATGTCTTTTAAAATTCAAATGTGTATCTTTCATTCTTTATTTAATACCTGCCTCATTTCTTTCCTCATTTTTGTTTGTTTCTTCATTTTCGGTTGTTCCTTCTTCTGTTCTCTGAAGCTATATTTTTTCAAACCTGAGTTTCATTTTATATTATATATATTGTTTTTGTTTAACCTTTCTTCACCTCCCTTGTTTCTCCCTCCTTCTTCATTTTCTTCTCTTTTCCAAACAAAAATTTCTTCAAATCTACATTTTTCTTCTTCTTCTCCATTTCAAAATTTCTCCTTCAAATTTAGATTATACAAACTTCTCTGTCTCCTCCAAAACCTTCAAATATAAAAAAAAACAAGAAAGAAAATCAAATTTAAAAGAAAGAAAGCAGTGGCGGATCCAAACCTAATTAGAGGAAGGAAAGCTAAAAAGGTGAGTGATTCAACCCACTCACGCAATACTAAAATTTCCAATGCAACTTAAATAAGATTTATAATGAGATATATAATTTTTTTATTGCTGTTTGTTGGTTTAAATTGACATTTAAATTGATATTGAATCTAAATTGACATTAAATTAAATTGACATTTAATTTTATATTGGAATTTAACTGATAGTTAAAACCTCGATATTGATAACCATTAACTGTTGTAATATATTGGTTGATTTGGATGTTGTCTGAAATGGATGCTTATTGATTGATATGTTGGATGTATGGTTGTTTATTTATTTTAATATGTCCTTGTTGTCACCGTGTATATTATCGACATCATTTAAATGGCCATCTAAATCATTTTAGAATTGGATAACTAAGACATTTAAATTATGGGTTGAAATGATGTATGCCCATACAATTTCTTGAATTTGGATTATGTATTAGAATTTAATTATTTGAAAGGTTTAAGTTTTAATTTAAACTTCAGATTTATTTTAATTAAAGTGATTAAAATTAGTACTTCGAATTATCTGAAATCTCTTAAATAATAATATTCACGTTGTACAACGGATTGGAGATGGAAAATCCTGTAACATCTTTGAAGCCATTGCACTCATATTTTATTTGAGATTGATTTGACTTACATAGGAATTTTTTTAGTTCTGACTCGAGTGTATTGTTTTTCATTATGCTCGGGTCGGCCTGAGCTTTTCAGCGTTGAAGACAATATTCTGAAGGACGAAGATGGAGTTTGGTATTATATTTTTATTTTATCCCACTGCATCATGTTGTTCCACTGCCTTATTTTATTATTATTCTTGCTATATGTATAACTCTGATATATTGTAAAAGTGTAATAAAATGTTATTTGTACAACAGCTTCATGAACTGTTTATTTGATTATTATATTTTATCATTCCGCTGTGAGATTCTGTGTTTTGTTTTTCCTTCTTTTCTCTTATTTTCTTATTTTCCCATTAACAATCCTCTCTTTTGAATGGTTTGAGTTGACATGTGTGGTTTATTATCGATTTAAACATCCAAAAAGGTGGGTCGTTACAGTTGGTATCAGAGCTTAGGTTTAGAGATACCATAGCCTGTTAGGGTTAACTCATTAGAGATAGGGTTAGTAATACCCTAGAATGAGTTTGATTGTGTGTGTGAGTGAGTGTGTGTGTGTGTTTGTGTGTGTGTGTGTGTGTGTGAGAGAGAGAGCGCATATTTGTTAGTGTTATAAAATGTTTTACATAGTTTGAAATAAAATAATTTTTCATAATATTATATGTTATATATGAAGGAATAAATTTTTTATAACTAATATAGTTATTTTTAATGTGTTTGTTTTAGCATATGATAATATTTAATTATTATCATTTATTGTTGATTAGTTGTATTTGGTCAGTTTACAAGCGTTGGATATTATTGTTGATTTGAATTTATGAAATAAACACTAGTTTAATAATGGTGTATTAAAGAAAAAAAATGAATGATTATATGAACATGATTTCTAAGTTTAGTCTTAATAAAGGGAATTTAAACTAAAATTTTGAGAACTAAAATTCCGATGTTTTAGAAATTGGTTTCCTAATATTTTGTAAATAATAGTAGTATTATGCAAAAGTGAATAATCAGGATATTTGTTTATGAAATTGAAATGTTTTATTGTGAATCTGGTTGTTTTGTTAATTGGTAGTTCAACTATTGAAACAAAATGGAATGTTATGAAATTCTGGACAGTCCAAAATTCTGAAATTAATTTTAGTCTTAAAACTTAGTAATTTTGTAAAATTATAAAAGTTGAATTTTATAACCTTATTTGGAAAAGGCAAAATGAGTAAAACAAGATTTGAATTGTTAAATTTATGTTAAGAAAATGATTCTGAAAGTTTGTATGTACTTTTAGGATGAAATATGGACTATAAGTGTGAATTTAAGTATTGGAGTGTTGAGTTGAAATTGGAAAAAAAATGTGTTATAAATAAAGCTAAATGGTTGTATAAGTGTTTATAAACTTAGTTAAAATTTATGAAATGTATCATAAATAATTTGAAAAGTAAACGTTAAAACTAATTGGATAAACGAATATGAACTAAAAAGGAAATGATTATAAATAAAGTCAAGACCTGTAAATTATTTATGAAATAAATGAATACTGCAAGAAATGGTTATAATTAAAGTTGTGATAACTTTAAACTCGAATAATGTCTTATAAAAGAAGTTGAGCTTTATAAATCAGTTATAAACTTAAGGAAATTTCTTATGAAATGATTCGCAAATAAATGTAGTATTAAATGAGAAATACTATATGTGAAAATGAATGTGATTTAAAATGAAGCGAGATGTAGTAACGTTATTTATTAATGATTTTGTCATTAAATGGAGATTTTTTTTATATAAATTGATAAGAGATAAAATGTGTATAAATGAATGAGATTTATAATGTGAATTGAAAATGTAATTGTGATGAAACAAATTGGAATAAATACATAAATTGTACGTATATTATTTTATTCGCATAATTAATTTGATCCGGATTTGAGTACACAAGTTCGAGGTGAATTATACCATTTCGTGTTAGGATTTTTCATTCGATTCTTGATGGCGAATATTTTATATGGATTTTTGGTTTGATTCTAAAATTCTCTATCATAGTATATGGCTATGCAGGGAGAATGATGGTTTCTAGTCAAGAAACCTTATCAAAGTCTGCACTAGGGAAGTCGAATGAACAATACTAGTTCGAAAGCGAAATTGTGTGATCGAGCGAGCGATCGAATGTGATATTGTGTGATGATGACATATGTACATCTTATGTTCTAATATAATTGATATGCTTTGACGCTGAAAATGAAAGTTGTTGGGTTGGATATCCTTTGTAATTTAAATTGGAATTTTTTTATGCGAAACCACTATTGATTCAAAACCTTTTTACAAAACTATTTTTATTTTATTCAAACTAAAATACTACTTCAGTCCATCAGTCCAAAACTATTTTTAATCCATCACTATTTTACAAAAATATTTTAAATAAAATAAAACTATTTTACAAAACTATTTTAGATTCAAAACTATTCTAAATTCAAAACCTTTTATAAAGCAAAGATGTCCAATCCCATATGGCTCTTTTTATGCAGCGTAATTGATTGTGGAATTTTTTTTACTCTTATATAAGATGGACTTTATATAAGTATAAGGTGATTTTGAAGACTACTGGTTTTAGAAGGTATTCGATCTGAAGAGATAAATCTTATATACAATGGAATTTATATAAGAATGATTTGATATATTCGAGACTATTGATTTTGGAAAGTACTCGATCTGAAAATGAAATCTTGTATATAATGGAATTTAGATATTTGAAGTTATGATTTTTAAAGGGTACTATATATGGTATGATATATTTTGAAGTAAAAGGTATAGAGAAGTACTCTCCGCGAAGAAGTATAGTATGGTATGCTTCGACCCATATGGACTTGGGGAATCCAGGAATGGATTCGACCGAAAAAACCCTAATATACTTGGGTGAATTCAGAAATGGATTCGAACCGATGTGGTTGTCCGGATTTAAACTTATGAGTTCCTCAATTTTTTTTTCATGGTAGATGGTTCTTTAGTTTACCCAATGGAGGCGCTTTCAATCCTGGGATCTGTTGTTTATGGATCTTTCAGAAAGGAAGTGCATCCATTGCGTAAATCATTGAATCAGCAGTGTACCACTGCAGCAGGGGTTGATGGTCCCGTGTTTACGAAATGGCTACGATATTTTTCTAGGATCCGGAAGGTGGAAGGATCTTCTAGAAAGTTTTGTGTCCATTGCGTAAACAGTGGATCAGTAGCGGGCCACTGCTATCGTAACATCATCATTTGACATCAGATTTTAAGCGCTACTTTTCATATATGTTTTTAAGTATTTTCACTGGATGTTAAAACAGGTCTACTAAGTACTTGGAGAATTCTAGCCTTGCACCTGATCAATGCATGGCCAGAGTCACTAAGAACGAGGATAAACTTGTTAAGACATCAAGTTATATAAGTATTTTGATAAAGTATTATATAAAGGATATTTTGGTCATTTTTTCTTTCCTAAATACTTTAAAATGTTTAAAATATTGTTTATTTACGTACAACATAGTTTAATAGTTAATTATTAGTGTTGTAAATACCGTGAGAAATTATTAATTCAATAAAACATATTTAAAGTTAATGATTATTAATTTATTAATAATGTTTGAAAAGTATTTTCATATTAAACTAATAAATTTATAAATAATGGATTTAAGGTTTCCAATTACTCCTTTTTAAATATAAGTAATAATGTAAATAATTATTTTCAAATAGTTTACATATATTTATAAAGATGTTATTTAAAATATTTAAATGGTATTTATAAATGAAGCAAGAAATTTTACAAATGAATTTTTGTAAAGTATTAAAGTATTAAAGATGATTGATTTGCAAATGAAATTTTCAAATGAATATTTCAAGTAAAATTTATATAAGTTTCTTTGAATGCATAATTCAAAGATATTATATAAATGGACTATATAAATAAAATGTTTTACAATTTTATAAAAAAAATGATTTGGGAAATTTATTTATAGTAATATGCTTGAAAAGTAAATTGGAATCGCTATTTTTAAAAGTATGGTTTGAAATATTTACTTGATTTCAAAGTACTAATAGTAAATTTAAAGGTTTATTTACCATTTGAATCTTGTATTAAACTGAAATAAATGTTTTCCGTGATTTGAATATTCATTTTAAAACAAGTATGAAAAATTAATTATGAAGATACAAAATTTTATACTTTGATTTAGAAATTTAATGTAAGATTTGAGTATACTATTAGTTTCAGTTTAATAATCTTGAGTTTATACTTATTTTAAAAATAATGAGTTTTAAAAATAGCCTCTAATGTCTGCCCCCGTCGTACTCCCCCTTACCCCCTCTGACACCCCCCTTTCCCTTGCTGACAACTCCCCTGTCCCTCCCCTCTCCTATCAAGTCTCCTCTGACGTCCGTCCCCTCTCTTCTGTCCACCTCCCATCCACCTCTAAACTTTCTCCCCAGTTGTCTTCCTCACCTAACCCTGAAACTGTATCTACCTTCACTGTCCCCTCTCATCCCTCTACTTCACCATCTGTTCATATTGTCCATCGTCCTCCCTCCCACGTCCCCCCTGACCTTCCCTTGCGACCACCTGATTTGAATCCCACTCCCGCTCTTCTACCCACAGTGCCTTCTTCCTCCACTCTAGGTGAACGTAAATGGACTTCGCTTTTTAAGCATAAACCAAGAAATGCGGGGAAGTACATTCCCGTTGACCTAGTACCTGAGTATGAAAATGAAGCTTTAGTGCCGACGAAGGAGGTTCTTGAAGCTGGAGCAACTATCTGGAATGAAACACTTGTGGGTTTTTTCCTCGACAAGCCTTTATCATATACAGCAGTAATTCAAAAACTGAAGTTCATCTGGAAATTGAAAGGAACTGTCACTGTTAAATCAGATGGTATTATCTTCTTATTTAACTTCTCATGTATCGAAGATAGAAATAAGATACTACAGAGTGATCCTATCATCATGAATAATAAATTGTTCATCGTCAAGCCTTATGACGCAGCAGTAAGTAACGTTTCTGGTACGGTGTCTGCTGTCCCGGTTTGGGTTCATTTTTATAACTTACCGATTTATGCATGGTCGCCTCTGGGAATCAATTGGTTAAGTAGTCATCTGGGAAAATTGTTGTGCATGGACGAAGTGACGGAGAAGCAGGAGAGGTTGAGCTATGCTAAATGCTTGATCGAAGTCAAACCTGACAAAGAGCTAGTTGATGAGTTTCTGGTTAAGTTGGCAGAAGGAGGAACTCAAAAAATTTACGTGCAATACTTGTGGAGGCCAGATGTATGTGTTAAGTGCAGAAAATTTGGTCATAAAACTGAATGTTGTGATAAGAAGGAGAAAAGTCATAAAAACATTGATAAGGAAAAAAGAAATTTTGATGATAAAGAAAACAAAAGAGAAGCAGTAGAGAAAGTCCAAGTCATGGGAAGGGTGAGGCCTTATCAAAAGAGTAGCATCAGTAAATGGCAACGTGTTAAATATAGGAGAAGAGAGAATATAGTTAATGAAAGGAAAAAGGAGCAAGTCATAAATATTAATGAAGAGAATGAGAATGTAATAGACCAAGTCAGCAATGGAACTGAACAGAATAAAGAAAAAAGCAATAAAGAGGACCAGGTAAATGGGCAATGCAGTAATGAAGAAGTAAATAAAGAAGATAGAATTGTAGAAGCTAATGACAACACACAAGTTGCTGCTGGTTATGAAAGAATTGATATTACGAATGATAAGGAGGTGAAAACCATAAATGACGACTCGGTAGAAAAGCTCTTAATAACCAACAAATTTGATGCTCTTCTAAATCTAGACGAGGAAGGTAATATGCATGAATTGCATGAAGAGGAACAAAAAGATGATAATCAGGGACAAGAAGCACTTGACAAAACTGAAGAGTTTCTTCAAGATGATGCTGAGAGGCACAAAAAACAAAAGGAAAATAATAACACTTTGGAGACACAAGGAAAGGTGCTGCAAATTAAACCTAAGATGGATTATCAGCTGGAAGCAAGAGAGGTAGAATATATTGAAGAAGGATCAAATAGCAACAGCAAAAAAGGAAAAGAATTCAGCTTTAGTAGTAGGGAGAGCAGAAAACTTAAGAACTTGAAAGAGAGTACTAGAAATGCAAACAAAAAGCACAGTGACATGCACATGAAAGATAAACCGAGCTCATCATATCAAACCAGTAACCATTCAACCTCATCTTCATCCCCAGTTATCACTATTCCGCCTACCAATTTTTATTCCAACATTAAACCTCCACCTGCATTTAGACCTCCTCCACTTTTACCAATTCTCTCCACCTCTCATGATTCAATCACTCCGAAATCTCCTTCCCCAATATCACCAAAATCAGTTCAAACTACCAATATGGAAGTTTCCCCACTTTCAGCAACTATCCCTAACTACTTGTCTTCGTCGCAAGCAGTAACTAGGAGAATGAAAATTGAGATGCTCAATGCCCGTGTCCCTCAATGATGACACGCATCGGAGCATGGAATATTCGTGGTGGTCACCAGGCAATCAAGTTAGATGAATGTAAACAACTAATCAGAAATCAACAGTTATCAATATTAGCAATTCTTGAAACAAAGTTAAACCTTCCCAAAGCTATCAAAGCTGCGGGTTACATTAACCCAAACTGGTCTTTCCTTCATAACCTGAATGAAGCTTCGTATGGAAGAATCCTCATTCTTTTCAACCCTCTTCATGTCCAACTTTCTCCCCTCTTATCTACTTCCCAGCTTATCCACTGTCATGCTCACGATCTCTTTGACAATTCTTCATTTTATGTTACCTTTGTATATGCATTTAACACTGCAGCGTCAAGATCCACTCTTCTTTCTATAATTCCATCTCTGAGGCAAAACACTCATCCTTGGTTGATACTAGGAGATTTCAACTGCTGTCATTTGCTTTCTGATAGAGTAGGAGGAAATCCCCTCTCAATCAATGAAATACAACCTCTTGCTCATACCATTATTGATGCTGATCTTATTCCGGTCAGATCAGTAGGAATGCAATACTCATGGAACAACAAAAGAAGACATGCTTGTAGGACCTTTTCGAGAATCGATCACTCATTCTCCAATCAAACAGCCCTAACCAAATGGCCTCTCCTTTTCAATTTTCTGCCGCCTCCTTTGCTTTCCGACCACTCTCCCCAAATCATCCATCTTCGTGGAGCAGACAAGAGTGGAAAATCAAATTTTAAATTCTTTAACTCTTGGGTTCTCGAACCTGATTTCAAAACTATTATTAGTTCTGCTTGGAACAAAGATAAAAAAGGTAATCATCTGTTTGTTTTGCAGGAAAAACTTAAGGAAGTGAAAGAAAGTTTGAAACTGTGGGCATTCAAAAGATTTGGCAAAGGTGAAAAGATGAGCACAACTATTAAAGACAAGCTTTCAGAAGTCCAAACTGCCATGATGTCTAATGTTAATGATGTTCATCTTTCCACTATTGAAAGTTCTCTGACTCAGCAATACCTTGAAGCGTTAGCTAAAGAAAGTGATATGATAAAGCAAAAGTCGAGAATAAAATGGAAGGAAAAAGGAGACAAAAATAGTGCTTATTTTCATGCTAGTCTCAAGAATAAGCAGAGAAGAGAAAATATTTCTACTATTTTTGATAGGAATGGTGACCTTCAGACCACTACTACGGAAGTTCAGGATGCTTTTGTTAAATATTTCACTGAAATGTATAGCAACTCTGATAACTTCATTCGTAATATTGACCAGATTCCAGATGATATTCTTCCTAGACTTAATTCAGTTGACATAAACCTCCTCAGTGCTGAAGTTACCCCTGAAGAAATTAAACAAGCTATGTTCTCTCTGAATACTGACTCGAGTGGAGGACCTGATGGTCTGAATGCCCTATTCTACAAATCGTGTTGGAGTATTGTCTCTACAGATGTGTGTAATGCTATACTACTGTTCTTCAGGAAATGCAAAATTTTTAGGTCGTATAATTATACCAATATAGCGCTGGTTCCCAAAACTAAGAATGCTCTCAACGTTAGCGAATTCCGACCCATATCATGCTGTAATACTCTGTATAAATGTATATCGAAGGTTATAGCTACAAGGTTAAAGCTTGTCCTTCCTAACTTAATATCTAAGAATCAAGCTGCTTTCCTTCCTGGCAGGAACATTCTTGATCATGTCCTCCTTTCTCATGAGCTTCTTAAGGGCTATAGGCGCAAGAGTACTACTCCGAAAGCCATGATGAAACTCGACATAACGAAAGCTTTTGACATGCTGCATTGGAACAGCATTGTTCGAATAATGGGATACATGAACTTCCCACCACACTTTATATCATGGATATATGAGTGTATCTCCACTCCTACCTTTTCAGTCATTGTTAATGGTACGTCAACTGGTTTCTTCACTAGTAAGAAAGGTATAAGACAGGGTGATCCGTTATCTGCATACATCTTCATCCTTGTAATGGAGCTACTTACTCGGATGTTAGACAATTTAATAATCCAAAATAGGTTCAAACTTCATCCAGCATGCAAAGATCCTCAAATCACTGCTTTACTGTTCACTGATGACTTGGTAGTGTTTTGTACTCCTGACAACAACACTGTTACAAATTTCATGGAAACTCTTGAACAGTTTTATACTATGACAGGACTTAAGGTCAATCTCCATAAGTCTGATATTATTTTGGCAGGTGTTAGTGAAGAACAGTCTGCTCGAATAATGCAAGTTACTGGACTGTCTATCAACTATTGCACTGTGTCTTACTTGGGTCTGCCGCTCACTACATCGAAAATCTCTACTAACCAATGTCTTCCTCTTTATGAGAAGATAACAGCTAGATTGAATTGCTGGACCTCTAGGTCTCTTAGTCAGGCCGGTAGACTAACTCTAATTAAGTCGGTTATTTTTTCTATGCAAGTTTACTGGGCTAGAACCTTTATTCTTCCATATAAGTTGATTAGCATGATCAGAAGCGCTTTTATGAGATTCCTATGGGTTGGCAAGACATCAGGCAGATACATAGCTACCATCAAATTTAGTAGACTTGAGAGGCCATTGGACAAAGGCGGTCTTGGCATCCTCAACTTAAAGCAATGGAATAGGGCTGCTTTTACGAAACATATTGACACTTTTTATAATGGTACTGACAGCCTCTGGGCTATTTGGTCTGAAAGAAATGTGACTAGAGGAAGTAGTTTATGGAATATGTCTAAAACTCAAAACATGAGTTGGACTTGGCAAAGGTTACTCAATACTAAAGAAACCTTCCTTCCGCAGATTCAAATGAATACTTGCCCTTCTTACTGTGTTAGCTTCTGGGACGATCCTTGGCTTGATAAAGGGTTTATTCTCAGGCGTCACCTCACCTACAATGATATACAGCAGTCTGGTATTCACACTTCTATGAGAGTCAGGGATGTTCTCTACAATAATAACCGAATACAACGCTTTTCTTCCAATCCTAGAATTCAGAATATATGGAATATTATTAATGGATTTACTCCGCTTCCATCCTCTACTGCCCGTATCGTCTGGGGTGATAATAAGGCAAAGCACAGAATTGGAGATGGATACGAATACTTGATGAAAAATGGAGCACTCCCAAAGTGGAAATGGTGGAAACGGACTTGGAGTTTGGACAGTAGCTTCAGAGATAATTTACTTCTGTGGAAGGTTCTTAATCGTGCTGTTCACACTAAAACCAAACTTGCTTGCATGGGAATGAACGTTAATATCTACTGTTTGTTCTGCTGTGATCAACCGGAGACTGTCGAGCATCTCTTCAAACACCTCTGGACTGCTGTTATGGCAAAGCTTCGTAGACATAATGTCTCCCATGATAATGAAGTTGAGTGGGAAATCATTCATGAGAAAACTGGGTCTGAGAATAAATGCAAGAGACTATTTACAGTTGTGACGAAAAACTTCATCAGTGCGGTGTGGAAAGAGAGAAATAATAGAGTGTTTGAAGTTAGCAAAGTGAAATCTGACGATGAATTCAAAAACTGGATAGTATATGAGATAAAGCAGAACTTGGGAACGCTATCCTTCAACATTGACCCAGGGATATATGCCTCCTTCCTCAAGTATTAAGTTGTGTTGTTTTCCCTTTTGTGTTTTTTCCTTTGTGTTTGTAACTTCAATGTTTCTTCTGTTTTCTGCTTGTTGTAAGTGTTCTGTTTCCTTTGGAGTTGCAATAAAATGGTCGGGGTCCATTTAACCCCGTCGGCCTTGCCAAAAAAAAAATAATGAGTCTAATAAATTATCAGATTTAAGGAACTTTATTTTAAAGCTTATTATAATGTTTTGATATAAATTTCTAACATTATTTTAGACTTTTGAAAAATCTTTGCATAATGCTATGAGGATGTTTTAAATATATCTTATATTTTTACTAAGTGAATGAGGTTAAATGTTTTAATTGAATTTTTAGATATATCGAAATATTTCTTTTCTCTTCAAGGGCGAATACCAAAAACTTAAAATTTTATTCTATAACCGAATTAAGTTATAAACTTAACTAAGGCAGTAGAAGCTTAAGTAATATTTTTTGAAATGATTCATTAATGACTTAAATCTTTAATGGAAAACAAATTATGTAAGTGATTGATCTTTATATAAATAAATGAATGAAAAGTAAATGATGAAAAAAAACCAATCGAATAAACTTAAATAATATTTAAAATCCTATGTGTTTGGCTTATGGGATGTTTGGGGAATGATACGTTAAATTGTTTAAGTTGTATGAATAATCTATTAAGTAATTACCAAAGACGGTTGAGCGTAAGGTACACTTGGTAGTTTATTTAGCACTCTTGGACGATGAAAAGTGTCTGAACCTGAACAAACCATGAGTTTGGTTGCTATGGATGTTTGATAGTTTCCTTTGTTGCATATATAATGGTAGAACATCTTTTGTTTGCATATGATTATTATATATATTGTATGTTGCTTGCATTATTAATTGAAACAACTAATATATAATCTTTTACATAATTTTAACTCTTTTGGATTATATAAGTGAAATACAGGTTTATGGAAGCAATAGCTACTGCTTTTGGTTTCATAAATAAAGTTGTTAGTCCTACAAATAGATATGTTTTCGGATTACGGTTTTGCAATGATATTTTAATGTTTTTCTCATGGTTTGGGGTATTTTATTATTGAAATATGATATATATTATTGTAATTATTGATATTATTATTTTCCAAACCTATCCGTACAAAGGATACTTTGCCGAAATTTTTCGTAAATTTAGGACTTAGAAATTTTTTGTGAAAGTAAAAATACTTTCAAACTTTTATTAAACTTGAATATGAAAGATTTAATTGTTTATAAGTTGATATATTTTATTTAAAATACTTAATTATGTAAGTTTAAAGTGTTTATAAACCGATTATTCTGAATAAAATATATTAGTTTCTAAATCCCTTCTTATTCCATTTCGAGGATGAAAAGTTTTGAGTGGGGGCGAATATAACGACCCGTAATTTTTGATAATTAAAAATATTAAATTAAATAAGATTTTTGGAATTTAATATTGGAAGAAATTAAAATTTATGATTTATTAATGAGAAAAATAATTAGAATATGATTTAATAGTATTGTTTGAATGTTATTAACAACTATTTTAATGTAATCTTAATCAATTTAAATAATTGTAAAGTTAATTTGGCTATAATTTGTAAATAAAGAAATAAATTAAATGTTGTATCAAATGGTGAGATTTTATGTAATTAATGGAAATTGGTTAACATAGGTTGGAATCTAGAATGTATATTAATGTGTATTTTAATGACATTGTTTACAATGTAATTAATGGGTGGGAATACCAAAGGCTAATTGTAATAAGGAATATAATTTGGGAATATAATAATAGTGTTAGGGGTATGCCCTTGGGGCAAATCTTGTAATTTATTAACTCCGAAATCAATTCTTGTTCGAAATAAAGGTGTTTCTTCTTTCTGTTATATATTTGTTATAATGTGTTATAAATAATTAAATATTTAATTAAAAATATATTTAACAGAAAATCCATAAATGATGTGTTTGTGATAGTAATTACAATTAGCTGTAATCATGAGTATTGGATCACATTGTTACAAAACACATCATTTTAAATGTTCCTAGTCAAGATGCATCAACACTGGATATCGATGTATCCGTTGAGACTAGAGTACGTAATGCTCTCCAAATGTTGGGCATTGTATTACTCATGACTGCTGGGGGGGGGGCACCCAGAGGTTATGTAGTGATAGTCATTGGATAGCTGTAGAACAACTCACTCGGTAGTTTTCTGTTGGTTAATATAGCTAAGGTCAAACAGAAAATATCGATGTGACTAATTTACACAATTCTTTCGACTTGAGAATACTGTCAACCTTCAATATGAAAAACTCTGCTTTGATTATAGTCAAATCATGAAACGACATCCACCAAGTGATTATAGTTGGGTCGAGTGGAAGTATTGGAAGGAAGATGCTATTCAAGAGAGGATTCTTCACTTCAGTTATATGAGGTTAGTATCATGGTCAACTCAAGTCAATCCAAAGTTAATATCTCTGGCCAGAGTAGTACGGTTAATAATAATTGTTATTATTGAACCAAGGATTTTGTGTTTGGACTATAGAGTTGAATATGGACAATATTGGAATTTTGACCATTACCAAATTCCATAAATCCAAAGTGATACAGTCTTGACGAAAAGAATTGGTGTATATAAATATCACTAACGGGTAACACTTATTAAATTAAATAAGACTTTACTAAAAATGAATAAGTGATAAATTTGGCCATAATGTCACACCACTTGCTAAGTGATGTGTGAATGTTAACATTCGAATAGTTTGGTGTTAATTGCTGACCAAATTTACACCCAAGAGTTACACAACTAAAATGATGAATTCCCTTAAGGCTAA
Organism: Allium fistulosum; assembly: GCA_030737815.1. Classification (NCBI taxonomy): domain Eukaryota; kingdom Viridiplantae; phylum Streptophyta; class Magnoliopsida; order Asparagales; family Amaryllidaceae; genus Allium; species Allium fistulosum. The sequence goes on along the minus strand of CM060907.1, from coordinate 247,516,715 downwards.
ATGATTTAATTAGTTTATAATTGTTATAAATAAATTAATATTTATAAAATATTAATTATAAAATTTGAATATGGTTTGAGAAATAAAAATTGTTATATATTTATAATAGTTATCAATGTATCAATCGATATACGATATCGATAAGCGATTAAATTACATTTAATTGCATAACACTTTGGCTTGGATTTAAATGGGTTTAAAGCCCATCATTAGGGCTGCAAATTTTGTATTTGACAAGTTATTAGAGATGGCTAAAACTTAGGATTAGACCTAGAGATGGATGGCTAAGATTAAGAGAGAATAGGTAATGAGATTGTTCTAATATCTCTCTTGTACAAGGCTATATATATGGATCTCTAAACCCTTAATCAAAAACAACTTTTTGCTGCCATAATTATCAAGTTTTCTGGCCGAAATTAAACCCCATATCAGTTCTAAGAATCTCAAATCAATTCAAGGTAAGTAAAAGCACTATTTGATAGAAAAGGTCGACGATTCCAGACTTGCAATCTGACAGATCTAGCATAACTAGAGAAGAGAATTCATTGATTCAAGTGGACTCAAAGGCATCATCAATTGGTTTTTTATTTATATATTATAGTAATCATATCATATTTTATGATTTAATATTGATTAATCCCAAATATATATATATATATATATTAATGCTGTATATCTAGTTAGGTGAGATTTTCGTAGGTATATGTAGTTGTCACAAATTAGTTTGGTTATGTGCATGGTTATATTATTATGTGTTATAATTTATGTATAAACAAATCTAATTTGCTGTAAAAAATTAAATTTTGTCATTATTAATTACTTTATGTATATTTATATATTAATTTAAATATAGACTAATGGATATTTTAAACATATAATTATTTATATGTATATTTATAATGTATAAATAGCTTAGAATTGTTTCTTGCAGCTATTTATATATAATATGAATTATCAAATTTGAAAATAATTTTTTTTATATAAATAATTTTAAATTATCTTTTATTGATTATTTAAATTGTTTATTATATCTAAAATAATTATTGCACTTAAAATTTGATTTTATAATTTTTAAAATTACTACATCTATGCAGTAACCGACGGAATGTTTTTTAGAATTTTTTGTTAATATTTAATATTTTTAATAATTAAATTATTTCGGTTGAACATTTCTTTTATTTATTAAAAATAATATTTTATTTCAAAAAATCATGAATTTTTTTTAAACTTGTATTTTATGATCATAAATTTTTGTAAATTTTAAATTTTGATTTTTTAATAATTATTACTAATATTTTTAATTATTACGATCAAAACTATTTATTCTATATATATAATAATGATAAAATTATAAAATTATTATTTTATGTTTGTTATGCTAATTTCAATCTGGAAACAATTTTAATATATATATATATATATATATATATATTTATATTTTAAGTATTTGAATGTAATTAAATATTCATATATATACATTTTATTTAACCTTATATATATAATTTTATTTATTATATATATATATGTATGTATAATTTTATATGTTTAATTATGTATATATATTTATACAAATGTTTTAAATTATATATATATATATTTAATTTTGAGACTTTTTATAAAATATATTTTAAATATATGTATACGTATTTATATAAATATACTTTGCATTATAAATTTATGCACATATTTAGACAACATACAATACATACGAAATGAGATAATGTGTCCGTTACGATGTAAATTCCAACATCTATATACGGGCATGTTATACCCTTCACGGATTATTATGTTACACATGCACACATATATGTATATTTAAATGATACAAGCATATATATAAATTAAATCATTTAAATTAACTTTAAATTACAAAATACTTAAACTTAAATAAATACCTGATTTTATTTAAAAAAATTAGAATTGTTCGAAATGAATTAGACTTCATAGGCCCAATAAAGATCCAATAGGATAAAAAAAAATTGAAATACACCCACCACTACCGCTGTGGGCTAACTCAGTTCCAACAATGGTATCAGAGCCCAATAGCCTATCCAGTCTAAATTAGTCATGTTAGGGCTAACTTATTAAGCTTGCCCACTCATTACGGTGTCTAAAAAGATAATGTCTAGAATTGGAATTGGGTAATCAAGTACCCTGTCCTACCTGGTTACCGGCCTGGCCTTAAAGGTGAAGTGAGCCCAATGGTTGCCCCTAATAGAAAAGGCCCAACTTAATTTGGGCCTTCGGCTAATTTTCAAAATTTTCTTGAAAAATAAAGTAAAAGATTTTAAATTTAATTATTAAATTTAAAATGAAATATATTTTTATTATAATAGTTACAATGTAACATATTTTTCAAAATGTTTGAAAAGCAAAATAACATAATTTTCGAAAATTATAAATTTTATTAATAAGTTAATTAATAAAATGTATGTGCATGCAGTAAATATATTATGAAATATGTTATGATATTTTAAAACGTTTAAGATATCATAAATATGCATGCATACATATAAATAATGATTTTCGAAATCAAGATTATTTAATTAATTTAATTAAAAGGTTAATTAATTGAAATTATAATTACACATGTATATGATATATGTGTTATACTATAAAGGTTGTAGTACATAATAAATATAAATGTTATATTAATACAAAATTAATTAAAATGTTAATTAATTAAAATTAATTAAATATGATTTAATTAATATAATATTATACACAAGACTATTATATAAGTAATGTGAAATATAAAACCCATATAAATAAAACTTATATAATATGAATGTATAAAACCCATAATAGGCTTAAGAAATAAACACATACGTAATCGTACGTATATCGTGATTTCTGATGTGTTCGACACTTGAATCACGAAGGTAGTTCATAAGAATTACATTATTTCATAAGTCGATACCACTCAATTTAATGTTGTCCTCTACCATATATATGTTAATAAATTACTTGCATACTCCTTAGTTATTGAGAAAACTCAAGGTAAGGACGTTATGTGTAGTATTATTAATATATTGAATAGATGAGGTAAGATAACTGTATGTATTTGTTGAGCAAACTCAAGGTACATATACTATAATTAGACCATTACGATATGGTAGGTACGAGCGAATAATTTCATTTTGATTTGTTGAGAAAACTCAAAGTCAATATGAAATTAGGATAAGGTTCCAAGGGTTAGGAGTTGTATGTGATACAACCGATAAAAGGTTATCCATTGTGCGTGGAGCTACGACTTGTTGAGCAAACTCAAGGTCAGAATTCCAAGATGGACAAGTCCTAACACCTACTAGTGAAGTCATAAGACTTCTGTGTTTTGACTTAGGGTTTAGTGAAACATAAAAGACTAGTGGGAGCTTATTAGTAAAATGAAACATATTGTTTAACCTTACTAATATTATAAGAACATCTATTATGTTTTGTCCTAGTAATATATCATTTAAACTTGCAGAAAATGTCAACTCCAAAACTGTTTTCTAAAAGTGACAAACTCATAGGACCTGACTTACCGACTGGCTAAGAGCAATTAAAATAGCATTGAATTGCGAGCGCCTTTGGTCTTATGTTACATGTGAACCCAAAATAGAACCCGCTGATGGTGCAGACGCTGAAGAACGACTTGCTTATTTAAAGTGGCAATCTGACTTAGAGATCGCCTAAGTTTTCGTGTTGTCTACCTTAGAAAAACCATTGCAAAGGCAACACGAGAACATGTCTGTCCATGAGATTTTTAATACTCTCAAAGCTCTTTTTGGTGAACAGTCCCATTCCGCAAGGTACGAGCTTTTGAAAAAACCGTTTAACACCAAAATGACAAAGGGACAGAAAGTGGATGATTATGTTCTAATGATGAAAGGCTATACTGATAGAATTGCACAATTAGACATAGAGATAAGCAACGAATTGCAAGTAGACTTGGTCCTTGGTTCTCTCACTCCTCAATATGAACCGTTCATACTGAATTAGAACATGAACCAATTAAATGTGAATCTCGTGGAGCTCCTCAGTATGTTGAGGTCAGCCGAGTCAACATCTAAAGATCAAGGTGCCGTACTTGCTGTGAAGGGAAATGCATCATCTTCGAAAGGTTCGAAGAAGCGGAAAAGAGATAGTAAAAAAGAAAAGAAAAGCAAAAAGACCGATGACAAGGGTGAATGTCACCATTGCCACAAGAAAGGTCAGTGGAAGAGAAACTGTCCCGACTACTTGAAGATTGTCAAGGAAAGGAAGCAGAATAGTTCTACAGCTCCATCGGGTACATTTATGATTCAAAAATGTTTTGTAATCAATAAAATGTCATGGGTTTTAGATATAGGATCTGGTACTCATATATGTAATTCATTGCAGGGGCTTAGGAACTGGCATCACGTGGCAAAAGGAGAAATAAAGCTCCAAGTTGCTGATGGATCTATAGTAGATGCAACGGATGTAGGAGACTATCATTTAGATTTGCCAAGTGGATTAGTATTAGTATTAAATAATTTCTATTATGTAAAAGACTTTATTTGTGGAATTATCTCTGTTTCTAGATTGTCTGAAACTAGATGTATTTTTCATTGTGCAAATAATGTTATGAACATTAGTTTGGATGGAAATAAAGACTGCAAAGGTGTCCTTGAAATTGGCATTTATGTGATTAATACTAATTATGTATTTTCTATGAATGAAGTTTCTAATAAATTAAACGATAATTATCTTTGGCATTGTAGGCTTGGTCATATTAGTGAGAAACGACTACACAAATTGAAACCCGATGGTTTTCTACCGTCAATTGATTCTGAATCATTTAAAACTTGTGAGGCATGTCTTAAAGGTAAATGACCAAGCACCCCTTCAGTGGGAGCAATGAAAGAGTTAATGAACTCTTAGGGTTAGTACATAGTGATGTATGTGGTCCAATGCCTATATTAACCAAAGATAATAGTTCTTACTTTGTTACTTTCACTGATGATTTCTCAAGACTAGGATATGTATAACTTATGAAGAACAAATCCGATGTTTATGAGAAATTTGTTGAGTACAAAAAGGTAGTAGAAAATCAAACGGGCCGTAAAATTAAAATTCTTTGATCAGATTGAGGAGGCGAGTATGTTGGACAGGGTTTCCAATAATACTTAAAAGATAATGGGATTATCTCTCAGGTTACTCCACCGTATACTCCGCAACACAATGGTGTGTCGGAGCGAAGGAATCGAACCTTATTAGATATGGTTCATTCCATAATGAGTAAGGCTGAGTTACCTCTGTCCTATTGGGGATATGCGCTAGAAACTGCAGCACATATGTTAAACTTGTTACCCACTAAATCTGTGCCCAAAACACCATATGAGATGTGGTGTGGTAAGAAACCCCAACTCAAATATTCGCAAGTATGAGGTTGTCCGGCATACGTTAAGAACATTGGTCCAAATAAACTAGAGGAAAGATCGGTACTATGTAAGTTTGTAGGATATCCCAAAAACTCGATGGGATATATATATTCTACAATACCGAGGAACAAAAGGTCATTGTTTATCAACACGCTGTCTTTTTAGAAAAGGAATTTATGTTAAAAGGAATTAATAGCGAAGTTGTAGACTTGGATGAGATCCGAGAAACTAACACTGAAGCCGAAATAGTGGGAGAAAGAAGGTCACCCATATACGAAAACATGCAACCTATTAGAAGGTCTAGTAGGGAATCCCGCGCACTAGAGAGATACTACGGTTTTCTCGTGGATGGTGAAAAGGAGGACCGTGTCTTAGATGGTGACAGTCCTTTGTCTTTCCAACAAGCACTGCAAAGTAAAGACTCTGCACTCTGGCTTGAAGCTATGAAATCCGAGATGGACTCCATGTACGAAAACTAAGTTTTGACTTTGTCGAACGTACCCGAAGGGATAAAATCCATCGGCTGCAAATGGACTTTTAAGAAAAAGCTAAATGCGGATGGAGAAGTGGATACTTATAACGCAAGGCTAGTTGCAAAAGGATTTCGTCAAATTCAAGGTGTTGATTATGACGAGACCTTTTCACCCGTAGCCATGCTTAAATATATTCGGATTATGTTAGCCATTGCCACATTCTATGACTACGAAATATGGAAAATAGATGTAAAGACGGCTTTTCTAAATGGTGATTTAGAAGAAATCGTTTATATGTCACAGCCAGAGGGTTTTGTAGTCAGTGGAAGTGAAGGCAGAGCTTACAAGTTGTTAAAGTCCATTTATGGACTCAAACAAGTTTCAAGGAGTTGGAACAAGTGTTTTGATAAAGTAATCAGACAGTTTGGTTTTTATCAGAACACAGAGGAAGCGTGCATATACAGAAAGGAACAGGGAAATGCTATCGTATTCTTAGCACTCTATGTTGATGACCTATTATTGATTGGCAATGACACTTCATTATTGAAATTAGTGAAAGCTTGGCTTTCCAAAAACTTCTCCATGAAAGATTTAGGAGAAGCAGCCTATATAATTGGTATAAAGATCTATAGAGATAGGTCTAAGAGCATGTTAATTTTGTCTTAATCACTGTACGTAGACACTATACTAGAATGGTTTAGTATGGAGAATTCCAAGCGTGGAAGTGTTCCAACGCAATTTGGAATTGTCCTTTCTAAAAAGGACGCTCCTCATACCGATGATGAGAAAGAGCATATGAAGAGGATTCCCTATGCTTCAGCCACATGATCCATAATGTATGTTGTGTTATGTACTAAACCGGATGTAGCATACGCATTAGGATGTGTAAGCCGATACCAGTCTAATCCCAGAGAAAAACATTGGACGACCATAAAAAATATACTTAAGTATTTGAGAAATACTAAGGACCTATTCCTCATTTTTGGGAATGGAGACCTCCTTATAAAGGGGTATATAGATTCGCGCTTTCAAAGTGATATAGATGATAGTAAATCAGTGTTCGGCTATGTCTTTACACTAAATGGTGGAGCTGTTATCTGGAAAAGTTCCAAGTAAAAAGCAGTTGCTGATTCCACAATGGAGGCCGAGTATATCGCCCTCAATGAAGCAGCAAAAGAGGCAGTATGGATGCGCAAGTTTTTGAGTGAGCTCGGAGTGATTCCCGATACTGAGAATCCAATGACATTATTTTGTGACAACAATGCAGTGATACAGATCGCAAAGGAACCAAGAGCACATAAGAAGTCATGACACATTCTTCGAAAGTTCCACATGGTTAGAGAATTCGTTGAGAAGAAAGAAGTTGTGATTCAAAGGGTAGATACCAAGGACAATATAGCAGATCCATTCACTAAAGGTCTAACTTGGCTAGTGCTCGAGAAACTGATTAAGAGGATTGGATTGAGATTCCATAATTGGACCCAAGTGCAAGTGGGAGATTGATAGTGTTAGGGGTATGCCCTAGGGGCAATTCTGTAATTTATTAACTCCGAAATCAATTCTTGTTCGAAATAAAAATGTTTCTTCTTTCTGTTATATATTTTTTATAATGTGTTATAAATAATTAAAAGTTTAATTAAAAATATATTTAATAGAAATTCCATAAATGACGTGTTTGTGATAGTAATTACAATTAGTTGTAATCATGAGTATTGGATCACATTGTTATAAAACACATCATTTTAAATGTTCCTAGTCAAGATGCATCTGTGTGGAATGCGGAATATGGATCTTAAGGCTAGGAATAACACTAGAGGGGGGGGGGTGAATAGTGTTTTTAAGAAATTACTAAATATTTTTGAGTTTATGTTAATTTGAACACAAATGTATGCAAAATTCAGACACAGATATAATCATAGAAACAATCACAGATGCAGAAATAAAGTAAATGCAGCAAAGGAAAGAACACACTGGATTTTATATTGGTTCGAGGTTACCCTACATCCAGTCCCGCACAATCAAGTACGGATTTCCTTTCAAAAGCAATTCAACAATTACAACCCTCGGTTTCAAGGCTACGAGGTACACCCTCCAGAATAACAATCCTCTGGGTAGAGATACTTGATTTCCGGGGCAACAAGTTCACTCAATTGATTTCCAAGGCTACAATCACACCTTTTCTCGCTTGATTGATTTCCATGGCTACAATCACACCTTTTCTCGCTAGATAGATTACAAAGAAGCCTATAACTCTGAATAGCACTTAGATCTTGTTAAGATAGTGATAGAGAATCAAACCAGAGATAATCTAGTTAGATTCAATGTTGATTTCGGTAGAGTAACGATAGGATTTTGAATAAGAAAATGTGGAAGAAGAAGAGAAGTGAAAAACCAGAAAATCTGGTGTCAAATTCGTTGAAACCAACCCCTATTTATAGAAGAACAACAGTCATGTCCATTCGTGAAAGGTTATGGCGAATAGACACTTCTTTTGAAATTCAAAATTTTGAATCTAACTAACACTATGTCGACATGGGGTACTAGGGCATGTCGACATCCTAAAGAAAATTTTGATGTTTTGTTTTTCTTTGAAAATAACCTTTATCTTATATTAAAACTATTTTATACTTTATAAATATACTTGACTATAGATAAAATACATAGATAAATATAGAGAATAATATATATATAATTTTACTATAATTTTATATTTAAATCTAAGTATAAAGGTAGTTTAAAACAAACGAAGTTTAAAACAAGAGTTTATTAAAAACAGAAACAAAGAATATTTTCAGGCTAAAACATCTTTTTGAAAATCATTTGAAAAGATGATTTTTAAGGCTAAAACATTTTGAAAAATAATTTTAAAAATCATTCTGAAGTAGTTTTGAAAATCATATTGAAGTAGTTTTGCAAGCTTCTTCCTGCGGAATATCTCATCATGTCAGGACTCGAGAACTTGTACAAAACCAGGATGTTCGTGGGTTTGTAAGCCACTTGTCGTAGGTTTGTAAGATACTTGTCGTGGGTTTGTAAGCCACTAAAAAGGTAGAACTGGGTTTCATCCCAAAAGAAAAATGGAGTGAAGATTTCAGTGCTATTATGAAGTTTTAACATGATTCTAGACTTAATACTTATCTTGAAATCTTGAACTCTTGATAATCTTGATATTCTTGATACTCATGAGTCTTCAATCTTGATATCTTGAATCTCTATACTGTACAGTCTTCATTCTTGGTACCTGCATAGTTAAATCCTGCATATACATATATATCTAAACTATAATGTTAGTATTTATATTTTATAATCTTATTCTAAGGTTGTTGTCATCAAAACCATCATCTCAAGGGCTAACAATCCCCCCTTTTTGATGATGACAACCTTTGTTTATAAAATATTACTTCTATCCTATTGAATCCCCATAAATCTAATAACTCCCTTTAATCTATGCCTAACTCTCCTATTTTATATTTCTCCCCCTTTGTCATCAACAAAAACAAACAAACTGTAACTATATAACTCCCCCTCATTATTGTACTCAAGTACCTGCATTAATAAACTATATAATAGAGTATACTAAGAAATAACTATTCCTATAGACATGATATTCAATCAACGATAAATATATCACTTTATATTTATACAATCATCAAACCACACCAAGTATAAATCAAATCAATCAAAACAACTAATTTCAATCAAAACAATCATTTCAAACAAAGTAATTAAATAAAGCAAACAAATTAAACATTATGGGGAACTTCCACGCATCCTTCTTCTCCAAAATAGGGTCTGCTTTGATGGCATCCCAATTTTCATTGTCATTTGTGAGAGAGACAAGAGGATGTGCTTCGTTATCATCCTTGTGCAAGGAAGAAATCATCCATCGAATTGCATCGGAATGCCTTTCTTGCTCCTTGATCATCTGCATTTGACTCAACTCTAAGTGTCGCTGGTACGAAGAATGAACGAGAGAATGTTCTTGAACGAATTAAGAGTCTCTTCAAGATTCTCGGTTAAATTGTGAATAGGATTTGCCATTTTTGAATTTGTGAAAAGAATAAGAGATAAAGAAAATAGAAAATAATATTGAGTGAAAAATTCTGGAAGAAATAGGTATTTATAGGTGTAGGAATTCGTTTGAAATGAATAGACATAGGGTAGTTATTCAAATTTCAAATTTGAAATGAAATGTCATTTCTGACCAATACATGTCGACATGGTCAAGGGGGGGATGTCGACATGAGGTAGTGAAATTTGATGGTGATTTTGCTTTTGTGAATAATTGTGTGTATATATATATATATTTATATAATATACTAACATTTATTCAAGAGATAAGATAAGCTAGATAACAGAAAAGGAAATCAATTTCATTGCATAATAGGATAATACAATGATTAACCATAAAAAAAACAAACTGAAACTAATTCGACATGATATGAAAATATGGAACTAGTTAGAGGATGATGAAGATGAAGATAATCCAAGTTTCTTGCTGACTTTGGAGAAAAACTTGTTCATCTTGGATGATATTTTTTCCAACTTCTTACTAACGAATCTTTTAAGAACCAGTTGATTCTTAACAATAATCTTTTGGTTTTTGAGAAGAGTTTTGTTGGTAGGATTGGAGGGATATTCGATACTTTCTAGGGATGTTTATCCTTCTTCTTCTTCTTCTATTTCCATTTCATCCCTTTCTTCTTCTTCTTCCTCTTCCATTTCTTCATGAGCCAAACGCTCTTCCTTTTCGGCAAGAGTTTCATAAGGTTGAAAAATATATGGGATTTTCATGAGAGAAATGTTTGAGATATTAAAAACTTTTCTTGAAATAAATTCTTCTCCTTTGAAATTTACTCCAAAATAGTTGAAAATCCGAGTATGGTAAATTCCATGATATAAAGTGTTTTCTCCCATTTCAAAATTTTTAGGACGAAGTTCATCCAAAATAACTTGCGCCCAATTGATATCATAATTTTCAAAAATAGAAAAAAGTGTTTTGCACACTTTTGAAGTAGGATTGTTAAAATTTCCCGATCTTGGGGTCAAAGTATGTTGTAAAAGAAGATTGACAATTCTTGCTTTAACGAAAGTTTCGGTTTTTAAATTCAAAGTTTTCATCTCCTTCAAAAATATGATGAAATGTCTCACGGTCATGTTCATCGATTTGAAAACTAGAAAGATCCATTCTCGTGCTTTTGCAATTGAGAATGGTACCCAAAAGATCACAATTCAAAACAATTCTAGTGCCTTTGACACCACTCCAAATTTCATTATCATTTCCTTCATAAAATTATCGATTGAGATTTGCATAGAAAATTTTAACAAGATTTGGGTAACAAACAAAATCATTTTGAGAAGAATCAACAAGACTAAGAATTTGATTGTTTGTAAAAAGAGTATCAATTTCATAAGAAGCAAAATCTTGAAAAATAGCAAACTTTCCGGGATGGACTTTTCCATAATTAGCATAATTGATGTATGCTTTTATTGCCTCCGGATTATTGAGGAGTTGCTCTTTCAAGTTTCTGGAGACTCTCATGGTGGAGGGGTTGCTTGAAGAAGCCATTAAAGTAGAGAATAAAGAGCTTGGAGTTTTGAAGAGAGAGTTTGAATTTGAAAATGAAAGTGAAAAGTTGTGATAAAAGATAGTGAATAAATAGATTTTTGAAAGACATGATCTCTGGTCAGAAGATGCCTTTTCAGAGTATTGAATGAAGTGAAAAGGTGGAGGGAAATTCAAGCATTTGAATTCAAATTTTGAATTTCAAAATTTGTACCCATGTCGACATCATGATAGGGACCATGTCGACATGTGCCTATGAATTTCTATGATTTATTTTTCCTAAGTATTCTAATATATATATACTTATTATTTTAATGTCTATATATATATATATCTGGAATATTATTAGAATTATAGTATATTCCAGAAAATATTATTATATATTAAAAATAATAAAAATAATAATGAAATAATAATAAAATTATAATAATAAAAAATTAAAAATAAATTAAAAATTCAATCAACACACCAATTCAAAATCAATCATCTAATTCTAAGCATGCAATTTCAATCAATTGTATTGTAAATGTGTACCTTTTTCTGAGTCCGTTTCCTTGAATTTGTTGAAGTCATGAACTGCCGTGAAACACAAATTTGAGTTATCTGTCTTCTGATCATCATCGCTTGAGGACGAGTCTGAGTCATTTAGAGTAGCAGTAAATGCACGCTTCCATTTTTTTACTGAATCATTGTTTATAGGAGGATTCTGCCTTTCTGGATACGGACAGTCTCTTTTGATATGGCCTGGTTCATCACAGTTGAAACATTTGACATTATTTGGCACTGCATTCTGATTTCCAGAATTCTTATAGTTGTTTCTCCTGAGATTATTCATCTTTCTGTATTTCAGGAATTTCCGAAAATTCCTGGTCATAAATGCTATCTCTTCATCATTATCACTGTTTGAGTCTGATCTGTCGGTTAATGCATTGAATGCCATTGATTTCTTTTCAGATGCTTTGCTTTCTCTTCTCCCGATCAGTTGGACTTCAAAAGACATTAGATTTCCAATCAATTCTTCTATATTTAAAGTATTGATGTCATTTGCCTCTTCAATTGCAAGTGTCTTTTGATCCCATTCTGGAGTGAGAGAATTTAAATTTTTTCGGACTTGATCTTCTTTCGAAAATTCCTTTCCCAAGGATATTAAAGAATGCACAATATCCTAAAATCGACTATACATATCTGAAATAGACTCATTAGTATTCATTTTAAGTAGCTGAAACTGATTTGTGAGCATGGAAATTTTGGTCTGTTTAACTTTGCTTGTTCCTTCGTGAGTCACTTGCAAAGTTTTCCAGATTTCATATGCAGACTTACAAACTGACACTCTATTAAATTCATTTCTTTCAAGTGAAAAAAACAGAATATTCATTGCTTTAGAATTATTTTGTGCAACAGTCTTTTGCTCAGTGGTCCACTGTGCAAAATTAGTTGTGGGTTCAGAATATTCAGTTTGTGTGATATTCCAAGTATCTAATCCTACAGATTGTAAATATATTTTCATCCTACATGCCCAATATGCATAGTTACTGCCATTAATAAGTGGTGGTCTGGCAGTAAACTGACCTTCTACAAATGAACTAGTGATAGGAATACTAGTGTTAATAACAGTACCAGTGTTGGTAGCCATTTTGAAAACTTTTCAAAAATCAGATTATGAAACTTTTGAAAACCTTGCTCTGATATCAAATGTGAGAAATGCGGAATATGGATCTTAAGGCTAGGAATAATACTAGAGGGGGGGGGGGTGAATAGTGTTTTTAAGAAATTACTAAATCTTTTTGAGTTTATGTTAATTTGAACACAAATGTATGCAAAATTCAGACACATATAATCACAGAAACAATCACAGATGCAGAAATAAAGTAAATGCAGTAAAGGAAAGAACACACCGGATTTTATACTGGTTCGGGGTTACCCTACATCCAGTCCCGCACAATCAAGTACGGATTTCCTTTGAAAAACAATTCAACAATTACAATTCTCGGTTTCAAGGCTACGAGGTACACCCTCCAGAATAACAATCCTCTGGGTAGAGATACATGATTTCTGGGGCAACAAGTTCACCCAATTGATTTCCAAGGCTACAATCACACCTTTTCTCGCTAGATAGATTACAAAGAAGCCTATAACTCTGAATAGCACTTAGATCTTGTTGAGATAGTGATAGAGAATCAAACCAGAGATAATCTAGTTATATTCAATGTTGATTTCGGCAGAGTAATGATAGGATTTTGAATAAGAAAATATGGAAGAAGAAGATAAGTGAAAAACCAGAAAATCTGATGTCAAATTCGTTGAAACCAACCCCTATTTATAAAAGAACAACATTCATGTCCATTCGTGAAAGGTTATGGCGAATAGACACTTCTTTTGAAATTCAAATTTTTGAATCTAACTGACACTATGTCGACATGGGGTACTAGGGCATGTCGACATCCCAAAGGAAATTTTGATGTTTTGTTTTTCTTTGAAAATAACCTTTATCTTATATTAAAACTATTTTAAACTTTATAAATATACTTGACTATAGATAAAATACATAGATAAATATAGAGAACAATATATATAAAATTTTACTATAATTTTATATTTAAATCTAAGTATAAAGATAGTTTAAAACAAGAGTTTATTAAAAACAGAAACAAAGAATATTTTCAGGCTAAAACATCTTTTTGAAAATAATTTGAAAAGATAATTTTTAAGGCTAAAACATTTTGAAAAACAATTTTGAAAATCATCCTGAAGTAGTTTTGAAAATCATTTTGAAGTAGTTTTGCAAGCTTTTTCCTGCAGAATATCTCATCATGTCAGGACTCGAGAACTTGTACAAAACCAGGATGTTCGTGGGTTTGTAAGCCACTTGTCGTAGGTTCGTAAGTTACTTGTCGTGGGTTTGTAAGCCACTAAAAAGGTAGAAATGGGTTCCATCCCAAAAGAAAAATGGAGTGAAGATTTCAGTGCTATTATGAAGTTTGAACATGATTCTAGACTTAATACTTATCTTGAACTCTTGATAATCTTGATATTCTTGATACTCATGAGTCTTCAATCTTGATATCTTGAATCTCTATACTGTACAGTCTTCATTCTTGGTACCTGCATTGTAACGATATGACTTTTCGACGCTCGAAAATCGACATTAATACATTCACTGTATCAACCGCCGAGCAATCGAATGCCGGAAAACCGAATTGTTATGGAGAAAAATAAGAGGTAGAAAAAGACAGAAGAAAAAGAAAGAAGAAGAAATGGAAACATTATCAGAATCTCACATATCGCAGTGGAACAACATATAATAGATAAATGAATAATCTTTAAAATATTTTATACATTACATCATCATTAGAGTTTACAACAACAATAGGTAAAATATCTGGGCTCCATACCATGATATCACCTTTTATCCAGAAGGAAATGACATACCCTAGGGGCGCTACCCCTAAAAACCTTTGCCGCAACATTCCTGTTTCGACCATTACCGGGTTGTGAGGCTCGACGAAGTCTCGTCCACAAAGCTACGCTTTTTCAAAAAGCCACGCTATTTCACAAAGCAACGCTTTTTCACAAAGCAACGATTTGACCAACAAATGATCAACAGCACTTCGTGTGCCACATTACCAAATTGGGAATGTATCACTAGTAACCATCAACTACATAACCTCTGAGCTCGTACGTCTCAGAGAAGGGTGTTAATCTAAGAGAATAAATTCCCCGCTACTAACAGAAATGTATTTGATAGAAACCAACTTTACCTCTCAAAGTGTAATGTCAGACACACATCCATACAAGTCCATTCCGGGATCGAACAGAACCAAAGGCACTTCCAAAGAAGCCCTTGCAATCCGGATATTCACTAATCACGTCCGGACTTCCCATCACAAAAAGAGTGATATAAATCTCTATACCGGAGCAACTCGGTGCAGAGACATTCGACAGGTTGTCCTTTCATTTTCGAAAATATCCGGTCTTCACCACCGGTCTTCAATACGATTCATATCGTCGTATCACTAATTCGGAATGGGTTATATGACACAAAGGTCCTTTCCCGGCTAACCCGAATAGTGAGCGTTTGTTTTAAAAACAAATCAAGTGCCATTTCAAAGGCAAATATTGATAGTCGGTTATTTAACTATCAAACAACATTCACGACAAATATCCAATTTAAATAATTTTTCCCAAATTATTAAATTTCAAATCTCTTCGCGAGATACGGTTTAACACTTCAACCATTTGAAACAAATTTCAAATCACTTTCATTTAAACCAATTAAATAAATCCTTATCGATTTATTTCAAATTTACATCCCAAATCTGTAAATTCATTTCCACACTTCACATTTGAAAACCAATTTCAAATCACATTTTCACACTTCACATAAAATGGTCCATTTAAACCAATTAAATAAATCCTTATCGATTTATTTCAAATTTACGTTCCAATTTGTAAATTTATTTCCACACTTAAAAATAAATCAATGTTTATTTTCAAAACAAATTTCCCTTTCCTTTATAAATTCCATTGTGAATTTAAATTTCCAAATATTCACTTTTAACCCCAAATCAAATCCTAAATTGGTTTCAAATTTTATTTCAACACCAAATCAATTTCACATTGATTTCCAATTTATTTCCAATCCCAAATTGATTTCCCAAACATTTATTTCAAAACACCAAATCAATTACAAATTGATTTCTAAGTTTATTTCAAATCCTAAATCATTTTACAAATTGATTTCCCAAAAATCTATTTTCAAATACCAAATCAATTATTAATTGGATTTCAACAAATTTATCTCCTTTTAAATAAATCCCTTTATTCTTCCTAACCATCTAAAAGTCCATTTCCAATAAATTCTTCTGCTTTTAAACAATATTATTCAAAATCCTTTTATTAAAATTCTTTCCCATATTTTGGAAAAAATTCGACAAGATTATAAAAATCAACATTATGCTTTTAAATTCCTTTCTTTAAATTCAACCAATTCTTTCAAAAAGAATTTATTAAAAATCTCCAACTTTAATTTCAAAAATCCAATTTATTCATTTCTGGTATCCAACGATACCAAAAATATATTCGGCTAAATTATAGCCTTCAACCAATTCAATCACAGATATAATCATTCACAGATTATAAATAAATAATCACACGGCGATTATAAATAAATCAACACACAACATTGAAACCAATTCAAATGTTTTGAGGAATCCTGTTGGATCCCTCCAACCTGTTTCCCTGCATCCACAGATGTTAGCACAATACCAATTCCACTTCACGGTGGAATTATCATGGTATATGGGATTTATAAAATACTATCCGCTATTATGCGGCGCAATAGGGTCTCATCCGCTATATAATGCGGGAAATCAACTCCAAATACATATATAATACCAATTCCACTTCACCGTAGAATTATCGCGGTATATGTTTTTAATAAATAAACTCCGCTTAATATACGGCGTATAGGGTCTATTTAACACAATAAATAGCAATCATCATTCAATTCACACAATTGACACTATCAACAATTTTAAATCTCAACTATTTAAAATTTAAATCGAAACAAAATATTCGATTGAGTGAGAAGTTCTCACCTTGCTTTTAAAATGTTGAGCGTTCAATTTTTACATTAAATTGAACACGTTCGATTTAACGCAAAATTTTCACTTGCTCGAAATGATCCCACGTCTACACCACAGCGAGCTGCTCGTCGCTGTGATTCCGGCGCCGCCAGTTTCGTAATTTTTCGACCTCGCATCAAAGAGTTATGAGGTTATAAAGTTATACGATATATATATATATATATTTAATTTACAATTTTATTTTCATTTTCAAACCATACTTCATCATCACCGTTCGTTCTTGCTGGAGAGAATCGTGGCCGCACAAACTTGCTTCTTCCTCCCTCCAATATTTTCGTACGCGTTCCAGGTTCAAAGAGAACCCAACTCGGCCGCCCACTACATCCAATTATCACGACCATTGTACTCGACTTAAAGTCGATCGGACTTCGTCACATCGAATGGCACGTCGCCACATACCCTCAACCAAAACGCGGCAACACTCGGCCTCCCCCATAGCTCGGAAAACGCGAGAGAACGACCAACGTTCTCGACGAACTACTGCCACCTCCGATCATCGATGGTGATCTCCACCGGTAGATGTGCTCCACTCGACGAGCGCTATCTTTTTCCAGTTGGGACTTTTTCATAATATCACGTGGATCACCAGAAAAACAAGGGAGAAGGAGATGAGCTTCCGGCCATTGAAATAGCTAGGGCCGGCTGAAGAGAATTAGGGTTTCTCTCTGAAAAACGTGAATATATACGTATAACTCAATTATTTTAATATTAATTCCATTTAAAAACAACTTTTACAAACGATCTCCAAATCACACGTGCCGCCCGGCGTTTCTAAGGTTTACCCTGCGTTCCGAACACAATGGAACGTGTTTCGGGAGCTAATTCGATCGTATGTGAGAGTTACGAAAATAAACGATCAAATTTAAATCAAATCGATTAAAGCGATTTCGATGCGTTTCAGCTTGCCCCGGACAAAGGACAACTCTGATTGACACGAAATTTGAAACTTACAATAATCTCACATTACGGATCCGATGAAACTGGTTTCGTCGACATCCGAGACTGTTTGAAAAATGACTATTTTTAGTCGACAATTAAATATTAAAATATTCAATTTTCACAAATTAACTTTTAAATCAATTTTAAAAGTTCTATAACATCACTTTAACTCCAATATGATTTAATATAACTTTATAAATCATTTTTAATCACATTTAATTCAGAGTCCAATTACCTACCCAATTTCAGGGATTAAATTAATAATTTAATCGTCCAATTAAATCATTATATCGAAATTAAATAAATTCGACATCCAAATCTTACTTATTAACATTTAAAATTAATTAAATATCTGAATTTCAAATGACAGAAATTCTGGGTCGTTACATGCATAGTTAAATCCTGCATATACATATATATCTAAACTATAATGTTAGTATTTATATTTTATAATCTTATTCTAAGGTTATTATCATCAAAACCATCATCTCAAGGACTATCAACATCGATACTGGATATCGATGAATCCGTTGAGACTAGAGTACGTAATTCTCTCCAAATGTTGGTCAGTGTATTACTCATGACTGCTGGGGGCACCTAGAGATTATGTACTGATAGTTATTGGATAGCTATAGAACAACTCACTCGGTAGTTTTATGTTGGTTAATATAACTAAGGTCAAACAGAAAATACCGATGTGACTAATTTACACAATTTTTTTGTAACGACCCAGTATTTTGGACCATTCAAATCGACAATAAATCCACACATGTCGGATTTGAATAATTCAAAACGATGGATTGTAAATAAAATTTGGCAAAACTCAGCATATACAGTAAATGAAATAATTACATATCACAGACACAGAGTAATATAACAATAATGCAGCGGAAACAAAAGGATAGTAGTTCATGAAGCTACTATATAAATATAACAGAGTTAAACAAGATGCAACAGAAGTCTCGAATACAATAGATGTCTCAATACAATAATCAAATATAAGATCTGAATACATCACTTGAATCAACTGAATAACTAAAAGCAGGATCGATAGATAGCTGGATCTCCAAGCGAAGCTCCAACTCCAAAGGTGAGTCTCAAATGCTGTATCACTCAGTCTGACCCGAGCGTAAAGCAAAACACAAAACACTCGAGTCAGGATTAAGATTCTTATATAAATAAATCCAACTCAAGTGAAATATCAACTAAAATACAAGTAACTTAAAGGATGCTTGGGATAACCATCCTCTAAGGGTCCGTTAAACTATTTACTATGTAGTAATATACGCTATATACAGTAGTGTCTAATTAGTAAAGTATAATCATATAGAAAATAGCGTTAAGGGGATGGAGAACCTTAACGCGGTCAGATCTTAAAATCATAATCGTAGTAAAGCTCGATATGGTAGGTGACACGGCACAACTAGGCAATGCCAGGGTAGATATACCAATTACGCACACGGACTGATGGATACGCATAGCAGCCACTACCGTTCCACCTCGAACAACACTCCCAAATTGGAGGATGGCCATCTAATCAATCACAAGTAAGAGTATAATATCGAAGAAATGTGTCCGAGAAGAGGTGCTACCTCACTGGTCCGAGATCGCTCCTGTTTTAGCCACCTTATGCCAACTCACGGGAGTTGGGTCCACGTAACATACCTTAAGAACGTCGCCACCATCCTACTTAATTCTGGAATCTCCACCGCGTACACGGTTGTCAAAGTGGTTTTCGGTATCGACAGAGAGTATGTCCATATCCGATCCCGGTCTCTTTGACAATCAATCGTTATTATAACACCGTGGTCATTTCAAAATATTTTATACTTCAAAACCAAAATATCATTATCATTTCAAAACCCAATTTAATACGATATCATTTTCTCTTCAAATATATCCATTTTCAAAAATCATATCACTTTCCAAAGTTACAACATTTTCGAAATCATAGTCTTTTAAAAAAAAAATCAAAACACATTGGAAATCACAGCTTTGAAATCATAGTATTTTGGAAGTCATAACACTTTCCCTTAAACAGTTTAGATATTAAAATTTCTTTATAAAATAAAATAGTTTCCTCCAATTTCACAAATTGATTCAAATTAACTCGAATTCCAAAAATTTAATTTAATCAAATCTCAAATCATCAGTTTCAACTCGAATCAGCCTCTAAATAAACCATTTCAAATTATCGATTTCAAATATATATCTGAACCATAAATAAGCCATTTCAATTTTAATATATTTCAAAGCTTTAAATATTCAACATTTCAAGACTAAATTCGATAAATTTATATACATATCAGCTTCACTTTACAATTATTTAGTTTTGAAATATTAACTTAATCATTTCCATAATATTTAAATACAATTTCAATTTACAAATTTAAATAAACAAAATATCCCTTTTAAATATATATAGGTTTGAAATATCCATTTAAGTCACCTTTTCAAATTTCAAGTTGTAAAACACTTCTTTAAATTTCAAATTCAATATATTTCGAATCAAACTTATTTAAGTATAATTCTTAAATAAATATAATTTCAATAAATTTCAAATCATTATAAATTCTATATTTGAAGATATAGATATTAAATAAATACTTAAACATATTATTTATCAACTTTATTAAATCAACTTTAATGAATCTTTAAAAATCAATATTTATCAAAACCATATATTTCTTTTCAAAACCAAAGAAATCATTTTCAAAATATTTATATATAGACCAACGATGCCTGTATATAATTTTCTATCCTATGGTCAAGTGATACAGATATTTATCATTTCAATCCGCAATTTAAATTATATATACGGGTATATATCTTTTCAACCCGCAATCCCAAATTTAATTCATTGAAAATCGCTTGGGTTTATCATTTCAACCCATAACGATTTTCTCCTATTCTACAGATCGTTCGGGTATGTATCATTTCAACCCATAGTGATTCTATACTAACAGGGAACTTGTAGAGTGATAACAGATATGATAAAACAAACAACAGTAACAGGCATATATCATCAGTATAAATAACAGATAATGATGTCAGATGTCACAGGTGAACAGATACAGTTAATAGCCTATATAACAATGTAAATAACTAGCAGTAGTATATCTCAATTGATGTTTCAATTGAAATCAAATTTAATAAATATAAGAACGTTAATCAGAGTGATTGCTCACCTTTCGAGGTTAGAGAAGTTTGAAACACAACCAGCTACGAATTGGATCACGATCTAGAAAATCGAACAATCCAAACAACAGTCTCAAAGTGAAGTAAGCTGAAAGCGGAATTTAACGGACATAGCTGATAGATAGGAATTGACGAAATCAATCGGGACCATCTTAGTATAACTGAGCAAAATATATATATAAAGATTTTACTTTAAAACAAATTATTAACCTATATTTAAAATAATATATATATAAATTTTTTTTCCAAATCAATATTTTAAATCCTAACACCCATAAACAAAATCTATGTATATATATATATTTTTTAGAATCCAAACTCATGTGCTCTAATATAACTGGTATATATCTATATATGGACAACGGAACTTACATAGTTATAGACCGACCCAAGAACCAAACTTAAACAAGTTGTATATATTTTTAAACTTATCAGTCGAAACCTATATATGAATATTAGGCAAATATATTTGCAAGATATTTATATGTATATACCAAATTAAATGCGCACATATAATATACTACATATCTTTACTACTAATAATGAGAATTCCTTGAATATGAATTCAACCGTGTCTTTTTGAAATTCCAAATATACCCTCTTACATCTTATAGAGAAATAGTATTCAAATATGGGAATATAGCATGTTATTTTCTAAGTACAACTGTCAGTCCCCATGGAGAACTACAGTGTACGTTCATAAGATGAAGTATCCGAGTGTTTCATATTGTCTGTAATTTAGGTGGGAGTTAATCAGTCGAAGTCTCGCCGGATTCCGAGTTAGTAAGAAGAAAATATTGCAGTCTGAAAAAAAAATAGCGGCTTCTGCACTAGGCGGAGTTCAAATATGGGGATGTGATAGCCTATTATTTTCTAAGTACAACTGTCAGTCCCCATGGAGAACTAAAGTGTACGTTCACAAGATGAAGTATCCGAGTGTTTCATATTGTCCGTAATTTAGGTGGGAGTTAATCGGTCGAAGTCTCACCGGATTCCGAGTTAGTATGAAGAAAATATTGCACTCTGAACAAAAAAAATAGCGGCTTCTTCACTAGGCAGAGTTCAAATATGGGGATGTGGTAGCCTGTTATTTTCTAAGTACAACTGGTAGTCCCCATGGAGAACTACAGTGTACGTTCACAAGATGACGTATCCGAGTGTTTCATATTGTTTGTAATTTAGGTGGGAGTTAATCGGTCGAAGTCTCGCCGGATTCCGAGTTAGTATGAAGAAAATATTGCTGTTTGAACAAAAAAAATAGCGGCTTCTGCACTAGGCGGAGTTCAAATATGGGGATGTGGTAGCCTGTTATTTTCTAAGTACAACTGTCAGTCCCCATGGAGAACTACAGTGTACGTTCACAAGATGAAGTATCCGACTGTTTCATATTGTCCGTAATTTAGGTGGGAGTTAATCTGTCGAAGTCTCACCGGATTCCGAGTTAGTATGAAGAAAATATTGCAGTCTGAAAAAAAAAATAGCGGCTTCTGCACTAGGCGGAGTTCAAATATGGGGATGTGGTATCCTGTTATTTTCTAAGTACAACTGTCAGTGCCCATGGAGAACAACAGTGTGCGTTCACAGGATGAAGTATCCGAGTGTTTCATATTGTCCGTAATTTAGGTGGGAGTTAATCGGTAGAAGTCCCGCCGGATTCCGAGTTAGTATGAAGAAAATATTGCAGTCTAAACAAAAAAAATAGCGGCTTCTGCACTAGACGGAGTTCAAATATGGGGATGTGGTATCCTGTTATTTTCTAAGTACAACTGTCAGTGCCCAAGGAGAACTACAGTGTGCGTTCACAAGATGAAGTATCCGAGTGTTCCATATTGTCCGTAATTTAGATGGGAGTTAATTGGTCGAAGTCTCAACGGATTCGGAATTAGTATGATGAAGTTATTGCAGTTTGAACAAAAAAAATAGCGGATTCTGTACTAGGCGGAGTTCAAATATGGGGATGTGGTAGCCTGGTTTTTTCTAAGTACAACTGTCAGTCCACATGGAGAACTACAGTGTACGTTCACAAGATGAAGTATCCGAGTGTTTCATATTATCCGTAATTTAGGTGGGAGTTAATCGGTCGAAGTCTCGCCGGATTCCAAGTTAGTATGAAGAAAATATTGCAGTCTGAACAAAAAAAATAGCGGCTTCTGCACTAGGCGGAGGTCAAATATGGGGATGTGGTAGCTTGTTATTTTCTAAGTACAAATGTCAGTCCCCATGGAGAACTACAATGTATGTTCACAAGATGAAGTATCCGAGTGTTTCATATTGTCCGTAATTTAGGTGGGAGTTAATCGGTCGAAGTCTCGCCGGATTCCGAGTTAGTATGAGGAAAATATTGCTGTTTGAACAAAAAAAATAGCGGCTTCTGCACTAGGCGGAGTTCAAATATGGGGATATGGTAGCCTGTTATTTTCTAAGTACAACTGCCAGTCCCCATGGAGAACTACAGTGTACGTTCACAAGATGAAGTATCCGAGTGTTTCATATTGTCCGTAATTTAGGTGGGAGTTAATCGGTCGAAGTCTCGCCATATTTCGAGTTAGTATGAAGAAAATATTGCAGTCTGAACAAAAAAATAGCGGCTTTTGCACTAGGCGGAGTTCAAATATGAGGATGTGGTAGCCTGTTATTTTCTAAGTACAACTGTCAGTCCCCATGGAGAACTACAGTGTACGTTCACAAGATGAAGTATCCGAGTGTTTCATATTATCCGTAATTTAGGGGGGAGTTAATCGGTCGAAGTCTCGCCGGTTTCCGAGTTAGTATGAAGAAAATATTGCAGTCTGAACAAAAAAATAGCGGCTTCTGCACTAGGCGTAGTTCAAATATGGGGATGTGGTAGCCTGTTATTTTCTAAGTACAACTGTAAGTCGCCATGGAGAACTACAGTGTACGTTCACAAGATGAACTATCCGAGTGTTTCATATCGTCCGTAATTTAGGTGGGAGTTAATCGGTCGAAGTCTCGCCGGATTCCGAGTTAGTATGAAGAAAATAGTGGAGTCTGAATAAAAAAAATAGCGGCTTCTGCACTAGGCGGAGTTCAAATATGGGAATGTGGTAGCCTGTTATTTTCTAAGTACAACTGTCAGTCCCCATGGAGAACTACAGTGTACGCTCACAAGATGAAGTATCCGAGTGTTCCATATTGTCCATAATTTAGATGGGAGTTAATCGGTCGAAGTCTCGCCGGATTCCGAGTTAGTATGAGGTAAATATTGCAGTCTGAACAAAAAAATAGCGGCTTCTGCACTAGGCGGAGTTGAAATATGGGGATGTGTTAGCCTGTTATTTTCTAAGTACAACTGTCAGTCCCCATTGAGAACTCCAGTGTGCGTTCATAAGATGAAGTATCCGAGTGTTCCATATTGTCCGTAATTTAGATGGGAGTTAATCTGTCGATGTCTCGCTGGATTCCAAGTTATTATGAAGAAAATATAGTAGCCTGAATAAAAAAAATAGCGGCTTCTGCACTAGGCGGAGTTCAAATATGAGGATGTTGTGCCATGTTATTTTCTAAGTAAACTATCAGTCCCCTTGAAGAACTACAGTGTGTGTTCACAAGATGAAGTATCCGAGTGTACCATATTGTTTGTAATTTAGGTAGGAATTCATCATTCGAAGTTTTGCCTGATTCCGCGTTAGTATGAAGAAGTTATTGCAGTCAGAACAAAAAAAATAGCGGTTTCTGCCTAGGCGGCGTTAAAATGTGGGGATACTACTATCAAATCTACTTCCACATGTATAAATAAAATGCATGCACATTGTGGTTAAATGCAGGCCCACCTAGACGTGCATATGTACTCGTATATATAAATAAACTATACGAACAGAACCCATAAGACTAAGTACAACTCAATATATATAAAACTTTGCAAGCAACCTATATCTATCAATGCTGTTTACATGCGTACCATATATAATATACATAAAATTGAGTATTTTGGTTTAAGACAAATAGTAAAATATAAAGATTTCAAAATCATTATCCTTAAGCTCAAATATTGAAAATCAGATATATGTACATATATCAAAACTGTTTCAAAATATAGCTTAACTTCTACTAAAATATGTTAGGATCGGTATAGACTAACATATATATATATTTCTAACATCTATACAACCAAACAATTGTTTTAAAACTATATAACTTTTCATATCCAAATCTATATAAACTATATGTATATCCTTTAAATATCCAAAATAGTATAACTTTATACTACTAACATAGTTTATATAACTTAAGTAACTTCCACAACTTATTATGCTTTATAAACTTAAAATTTTCATATGGAAACAACTCGTGCAGATTAATATAAACAAATACATATACAGTACACTCACATAATATATATATCCAAACTATTAGTAGAAACTATATATATATATATACTATACGTATAACTAAGTATGTTGCTATTTACCATTTCTATACTTGAAACTATTAACAGCAAAATATAAAACGTAATATATATGCTTTCCAAACCATTACTAGTTATTAAAACAGAGATGGATCAATATATCCCAATATATATATTATAACAGTCAGAAAAAAAACCAGATATGAATGCATTTAGGCTTATATAGATATAGTCTTTAAACTTAGATCTTATACTCCAAATCTAAAATACTCAAAATGATTCAAAGTTATTATAAAAGGTATTTATATGCGCATACTTCACAACTATTACTTGAAAACATAGCTTATATAAACTTATATAATACAAATAGACACGTTATATAGATAACCTTCATACTTCATATATATAAACAGATTATAAACTGCTATAAATATATATACATAAACAAGAGAACCCATATGTAACAACTTACATGCAACAATAGGAAGAAGGTGCAAGCCTAGAAGAAAGCTTGCGTGTTGAGGCAGAGATGACTGGCCGATAGGAAGAAGGAGTGGCTTTCGGCCATGGCCAAAGTGGCTGGGAAGGATGGCTACGCCATGGATCCACTAGCGAGGGTGAAGGCGGAGGTAGAGGGATGGGCTAGGTTGTTGTGGCGGTTTGGAAGAAAAGGGAGGAAGATGTGGAGGTGGTGGGTTGCTGGCACGGCACGGCGATGGTGGATGGGAAGGCTGCACGAGTGGAAGTGGGAAGGCTGGAGATGTGCTCGGGTCTGGGCATGCGTGATGAGTTGGAGGTGGTAGGGTTTTAGGAAGGGAAGCCTGATGGGTGACTTTGCAAATAGTCAGATCGGTTGAAGAGAAGAAGAACAATGCCCAACTTTATTAATATATACTTTTGTTTTCAACTGAAACGGCAATATGCACCGAAAGAAAAATGTGAATAGGGAAATAGACAACGAAAGAACAGGTCCACAAATACTGAACAGTAGGAATAGAATTGGTCACCCCTTGATTTCTGGAAAATTATTAAACCAATTAATTGTTGTTGGGCTGCACGTTATAGATTTGAAGTCTAAGGGAAAATGTAAAGTCAAAATTCGGTACCGTTACGGTGAACTGTTTATTCTTTTCGACGCGTACCAGATCTCAAATAGCAGAGTTGAATATACCGTGGAGATCAGCACGACGAGACGATCAAAACGGTACACAGATATTAGTGGCACGATCATTCAGTCAAAAGTCGATAATCGGTACCGAAAATGCTGTTATTTCGCCAAAATTAAGATAAACGGAGTAATAGACATCCAAATTTAGAAAAACGAAAGATGACGACTCACTCAGAAGATGATTTACAAATTTTCTATGTAAAAATATTCAGGTTTGGAAAACATTTTATTATCATCAATTTTAACTGATTAAATTGAAGTAAATTTACGCGCGAAATAAATTTTCATATTTTCGGACGAAAATTTACCAGTTGCTATGTTTAATTAGACGTATTCCAAATATCAAATTTATATTTCAAAATTTTATTGTTTAAAATTTCACAAAAATCCAATTAATTAAATAAATAAAACTACCGAAATTTTACGGGTCGTTACATCTTTCGACTTGAGAATACTGTCAACCTTCAATATGAAAAAATCTGCTTTGATTATAGTCAAATCATAGAACGACATCCATCAAGTGATTATAGTTGGATCGAGTGGAAGTATTGGAAGGAAGACACTATTCAAGAGAGGATTCGTCACTTCAGTCATATAAGGTTAGTATCATGGTCAACACAAGTCAACCCAAAGTCAAAATCTCTGGCCAGAGTAGTACGGTTAATAATAATTGTTATTATTGAACCAAGGATTTTGTGTTTGGACTATAAAGTTGAATATGGATAATATTGAAATTTTGACCATTACCAAATTCCATAAATCCAAAGTGATACATTTTTGACAAAGAGAATTGGTGTATATAAATGTCACTAACGGGTAACGCTTATTAAATTAAATAATGTTTTATAGAAAATGAATAAGCGATAAATTTGGCCATAATGTCACACCACTTGCTAAGTGGCATGTGAACTTTAACATTCGAATAGTTCGGTGTTAATTGCTGACCAAATTTACACCCAAGAGTTACACAACTGAAATGATGAATTCCCTTAAGACCGAATGATTTAATTAGTTTATAATTGTTATAAATAAATTAAATAAATTAATATTTTTGAAATACTAATTATAAAATTTGAATATGGTTTGAGAAATAAAAATTGTTATATATTTATAATAGTTATAAATGTACCAATCGATATACGATACCGATAAGCGATTAAATAAGACTTAATTGTATAACATTTTGGGTTGGGCTTAAATGGGTTTAAAGTCCATCATTAGGGCTGCAAATTTTGGTTTTGACAAGTTATTGGAGGCGGCTAAAACTTAGGATTAGGCCTAGAGATGGATGGTTAAAATTAAGAGAGAATAAGTAATGAGATTGTCCTAATATCTCTCTTGTACAAGGCTATATATATGGATCTCTAAACCCTTAATCAAAAACAACTTTTAGCTGCCATAATTATCAAGTTTGCTGGCCGAAATTAATCCCCATATCAGTTCTAAGAATCTCAAATCAATTCAAGTTAAGTAAAAGCACTATTTGATAGAAAAGGTCGACAATTCCAAACTTGCAATCTGACAGATCGAGCATAACTAGAGAAGGGAATTCGTTGATTCAAGTGGACTCAAAGGCATCATCAATTGGTATTTTATTTATATATTACAGTAACCATATCATATTTTATGATTTAATATTGATTAATCCTAAATCTGTATATATATTAATGTTGTATATCTAGTTAGGTGAGATTTTCGTAGGTATATGTAGTTGTCACAAATTAGTTTGGTTATGTGCATGGTTATATTATTATGTGTTATAATTTATGTATAAAAAAAATCTAATTTGCTATAAAAAATTAAATTTTGTCATTATTAATTATTTTGCGTATATTTATATATTAATTTAAATATAGACTAATGTATATTTTAAACATATAATTACATATATGTATATTTATAATGTATAAACAGCTTAGAATTGTTTCTTACACCTATTTATACATAATATGAATTATCAAATTTGAAAATAAATTTTTTATATATATAAATAATTTTAAATTATCTTTTATTGATTATTTGAATTGTTTATTTATCTAAAATAATTATTGCTCCAAAAATTCAATTTTGTATTTTTTTTAAATTACTACATCTTTGCCGTAACCCATGAATTTTTTTAGAATTTTTTGTTAATATTTAATATTTTTAATAATCAAATTACTTCGGTTGAACATTTCTTTTATTTATAAAAAATAATATTTTATTTCAAAAAATTATGAAAATTATTTTGAACCTGTATTTTATGATAATAAATTTTTAGAAATTTTAAAATTTGATTTTTTAATATTTATTACTAATATTTTTAATTATTATGATCAAAACTATTTATTATATATATAATAAAGATAAAATTATTACTTTATGTTTGTTATGCTAATTTTGATCTAGAAATAATTTTAAAATATATATATTTATATTTTAAGTATTTGAATGCAATTAATTATTCATATATATACATTTTATTTAACCTTATATATATAATTTTAATTATTATATATATATATATGTATGTATAATTTTATATGTTTAATTATGTATATATATTTATACAAATGTTTTAAGTTATATATATATATTTATTTAATTTTGAGACTTTAGTTATAAAATATATTTTAAATATATGTATACGTATTTATATAAACGAGTGGTACATCACGCGCTTTGTGCGTGATGATGGTATGCACTTCGCGTGTGAATTGTTTTTTTATAAATTGTGTATGTTTAACTCATTCGAAAAAATATGATTTGCACAAATATTTAACCGTATTTTTGCGCTAAAATGATATGAAGTTAGTTTAAATTTTACTTTCTAAATTGCAGCATCTATTTTTTATTAGTTTGAATTTTATTTCTATTATTAATAAATAAAGAATGAATTTAATTTTTTATTAGTTTGAATTTTTATTTCTGTTACTAATTAATAAAAAAGTGCTTTGAAAAAAAATTGTTAGATTATATTTTTAAGTGATATTAAGATTTCGATAATATCCATAGAGGAGTGTTTTGAATTGGTAAAGATAACTCATCTGTTAGATCCTATTTTAAGTAATATTAATGTTTAATAATATTTATAGATGGGCATTTTTGGTAGTTCACGTTGATACCAAAAAAGTGTGACACGAAAGGTATTACAACTATGATTAAAGATATACTTTGAATTATAGATTTATGCACATATTTAGACAACATACAATACATACGAAATGAGCTAATGTATTCATTGCGATGTAAATCCCAACATCTATATACGGGTATGTTACACCCTTCATGGATTATTATGTTACACATGCACACACATATGTATATTTATATGATACAAGTATACATAATAATTAAATCATTCAAATTAACTTTACATTACAAAATACTTAAATTTAAATAAAATACATGATTTTATTTAAAACAAATTTAGAATTGTTCTAAATGAATTAGACTTCATAGGCCCAATAAAGATCCAATAGGATAAAAAAATTTGAAATACACCCACCACTACCGCTGCAGGCTGACCTAGTTCTAACATATAAGTGGTAGAAAAATAAAAAATTATGATTTTATTTGTGTTAACGTATGTTAGGAGATATGTTTATGATATTAATTTGAATTTCTACTAATAACATATATTACAGTAAGATAAAAAAATGATAACGTACTTTAGGTGTATTTAATAACATTGTTTAAATGTAATTAATAAAGGTGATTGTAATAATAAATGTTAATGAAGAATAAAATGAATAATTTATTAAAGGAGAAAAAAAATATGATTATTTATTTGAAACGAGTTTTAGCATAGAGTAAGAAATTAATTATTTGTAAGTAAATTTCTAACTCGTGTTTATAACCAATAATGTTAATAGATATGTTTGAATTACGATTTAAAGGAAAACAATTGGATTAACTATCTTCCCAATAATCAGCATATGTTATGAAATTTAATTATTGGAATTAATAGCAATTAAAATCTTTCCATTAATAAGAAATGGAAGTGAATTGTAATTAATTAGTGATATGTGCAACTTATGTTTTGTGTTAAAAATATAATAAGTATTTTAATGAGAAATATTAAGTTAATTGGTGTGTTCAATATTATTAATTGTGTGTAAAAAAAATAATGGTTAAATTAACATATATTTATGTGTATATTTGGAGTTAATGAAATGTATCGAAGGGAATATACGTTTTAAAATTGAATTTCAAAAGTTGTTTGTAGTATACTAATTCATTCATTCTCATTAATTTATTACCTTACTTTATTCTGCTGCCATCTCACGTTTTCGTTGACCCCTCTCTTTTGCATATTTCATTCCATTTGTTCTTTCACTTCTTGCCATCATTTGAATTATTAATGAGGCGTTACTTTGCATTTGAAATGAAATGTGTATGTACATTAATTCATGAATTCATTTACATACACTATTCACTCATGCATGCATTCATTTCCCTTCATAAAAAAATTTCACTTAGCACGCCAGTCTAAACTGAATTAAATGCTCTGTTCTTTCTTTGTGTAATTAATAGTCTTAAATATGTTAGAATTTCATATTCCACTATTTACGTTCATTAACCTTTTCATTTATTTATCTTCTCAGATTTCAACCGCCCCTTTCATTTATTTATTTCTATTATTATTTTCTTTGATTAATACACGCCTCTTTTGGTTTTTCTGTAAGTTTCATTTATTTACACGTGAGCCTTACCTTGAAACGTTTCCTGTTAATGAAATTAATTGAGGTAGCACACATTTTGAAATTTTATACCAAAAGTTTTGCTTGCTTTGTAAACATGTATTCTAAAATTCAAATGTGTATCTTTCATTCTTTTTTTAATACCTACCTCATTTCTTTCCTCATTTTTGTTTGTTTCTTCATTTTCGGTTGTTCCTTCTTCTTTTCTCTGAAGCTACATTTTTTCAAACCTGAGTTTCATTTTATATTATATATATAATTTTTGGTTAACCTTTCTTCACCTCCCTTTTTCCTCCCTCCTTCTTCTTTTTTCCAAACAAAAATTTCTTCAAATCTACATTTTTTTTCTTCTTCTCCTTTTCAAAATTTCTCCTTCAAATTTAGATTTTACAAACTTCTCTGTCTCCTCCAAAACCTTCAAATATAAAAAAAAACAAGAAAGAAAATAAAAGTTAAAAGAAAGAAAGCAGTGGCGGATCCAAACCTAATTAGAGGAAGGAAAGCTAAAAAGGTGAGTGATTCAACCCACTCACGCAATACTAAAATTTCCATTGCAGGTTAAATAAAATTTATAATGAGATATATAAATTTTTGATTGCTGTTTGTTGGTTTAAATTGACATTTAAATTGATATTGAATCTGAATTGACATTAAATTAAATTGACATTTAATTTTATATTGGAATTTAACTGATAGTTAAAACCTCGATATTGATAACTATTAACTGTTGTAATATATTGGTTGATTTGGATGTTGTCTGAAATGGATGCTTATTGATTGATATGTTGGATGTATGGTTGTTTATTTATTTTAATATGTCCTTGTTATTACCGTGTATATTATCGACATCATTTAAATGGTCATCTAAATCATTTTAGAATTGGATAACAAACACATTTAAATTATGGGTTGAAATGATGTATGCCCATACAATTTCTTGAATTTGGATTATGTATTAGAATTGAATTATTTGAAAGGTTTAAGTTTTAATTTAACCTTTAGATCTATTTTAATTAAAGTGATTAAAATTAGTACTTCGAATTATTTAAAATCTCTTAAATAATTATATTCACGTTGTACACCTGACAGGAGATGGAAAATCTTGTAACATCTTTGAAGCCATTGCACTCCTATTTTATTTGAGATTGATTTGACTTACATAGGAATTTTTTTAGTTCTGACTCAAGTGTATTGTTTTTCATTATGCTCGGGTCAGCATGAGCATTTCAGTGTTGAAGACATTATTCTGGAGGACGAAGATGGAGTTTAGTATTATATTCTTACTTTATCCCACTGCATCATGTTGTTCCGTTGCCTTATTTTATTATTATTCCTGCTCTATCTGTAACTCTGATATATTGTAAAAGTGTAATCAAATGTTATTTGTAAAACAGCTTCATGAACTGTTTATCTGATTATTATATTTTGTCATTCCACTGTGAGATTCTGTGTTTTGTTTTTCCTTCTTTTCTCTTATTTTCTTATTTACCCGATTAACAATCCTCCCGTTTGAATGGTTTGAGTTGACATGTGTGGTTTATTGTCGATTTAAACCGCCCAAAAAGGTGGGTCGTTATAGTAGTGATTATTAATCTACATCATGCCTACTCTAGCATAAATACACAAGTTTCCAACTCATGTGTCACAACAAAATATACCGGTGCATCTACTAATACATAATAAACAACCATAATAACACACACACACGCGCGCGCGCATGCACACATACGCTTATGGTTCAATTAAAACATAGAAACATATATGCTAAGTCTAAATAAACAACTTGGGATAAGTACCCTAGACTTTATCTTCCGTTTTTCAAGTACAATACTCTAGGTCCTCGCTCCATTAGACCCATACCAGCTTCACTTTCTTATTTTGACGCTTCTTTACAACTCGGTCTATAATTCGAATAAGTCTTCTAACATATGTCATATTTGGTTCCACAACTAAGTCGTCAATAACTCTAGTATTTACTACCGCCTCATGATCTTGGATACACTTCCTCAAATGTGAAACATGAAATGCATTACGAACCCTGGCGAAAGTACTAAGCAAATCAATCTTATAGGAAACACTTTCAAAAATTTCAAGTATCATAAATGGGCCAGCATACCTATTTTCTAACTTTCTTGCCTTTCCGAATCTCATTGTGCCTCCTATCGACAAAACCTTAACAAACACTTGATCTTCTAGATCAAACTTCAAGTCCTTCTGCCTCCTATCGGCATAGATTTTTTGTCTTGATTGAGCTTCCCTCATCATTTGCTAAATCATGTCGACCTTTTCCAAAGTTTCTATAACAAGATCTAGTCCCAACACTAGCCTATCTCCTATTTCGCACCAACATACATGTGACTTACATGGTCTTCCATACAATGCCTCAAAAGTCATCATTCCTATATTGGATTTGTAACTATTGTTGTATGAAAATTCCATCAAGTGAAGGCGGTCTTCTAAGATCCACCCGACTCTAACACACAAGACCGTAACAAATCTTCTAATATTGGTTGACTCTCTTAGTCTGTTCATCCGTCTTGGATGGTATGTTGTACTCATGCATAACTCCATACCCAAAGCACTCTGTAAGCTTCGCTAAAACTCAATAGCAAACAATGGGTCTCGGTCACTAACTATAGTACTTTGTACTACCTGTAATCTCATTATAGTCTTCAAACAAATCTTAGCCAACTTTGTCACCGTCCTTGTTTGTCTTACTAGGACAAAATGGGCACTTTTAGTTAGTCTATCAACTGTAACCCGTATGATCTTGTTCCTTGCCCTAGATCTTTGTAAGTCATCTGTAAAATAAATAGAAACCGAGTCTGATTTCCATTATGAAACTTCTAAAGGCTACAAAAGTCCACTTGGGTTCTGATGCCCTACCTTGACTTGTTGTCATGTGATGCACCTCTTTATACACTGTCTATATCTCTTTATTCCTTTTCAAAAGGAGCTTCTCTTCATATCTTGGTACATCTTAGTATCTCCTGGGTGAACAGAAATCTTTGAATGATGTCATTCATTTTAGACTTCTTTCTGAAGGCTTCCTACATCCGAAACATACAATCTTACTTTCTTCTGAACTTTAGTCCTTTATAAAAAATGAAACCTTTCAACTCTCTGGTTTCAATTCTATACTTTAAGTGCCCAACTCTTTCGGTATAGAGTGGATTTTGTCTTTGCTTCTTGGCAATTCTTTCCATGAGAGCTGGCCGAACCTCTAGGCATGATACTGTTTCGCAAGCTCTACACGAACCAACACTTGACTAAAAGTGTATATTATAGGGAGCTAATGTCTCTAACACACTCCACTCTTCAACTATTGCCAACATGCTTCTGCCTCAAAACATCTGCGACTTTATTTCCCTTTCCTGGGGTACACTCTATCCCATAGTCATAAGACGCTAAAAACTTTAACCACCTCTATTGTCTCGTGTTCAACACCTTCTAAGAGAATAACCATCTCATGGATCTGTGGTTGGTAAACAATTAAAACCTTTCTCATAAAAGGTGATGCCTCCAAATCTTCAGTGCGAAGATAACAGCTGTTAACTTCAAGTCATGCATCGGATAACAAACTTCATGGGGTCGCAACTGCTTAGATGCATAAGTTATTACTTTGAATTTTCGCATCAACATTGCTCCTAGCCCCGAACCTGAAGCATCAATATAAACAATCATATCTTCATTTTCCTTGGGTATAACTAAAATTGGAGCATTTTTCAACTAGAACTTCAACTCTCAGAATGACATCTCACATTCCTTAGTCCACACATACTTATCGTTATTCTGAGTAAGTCTCGTCATTAGTGCTGCTAACCGAGAGAAGTCCAGCATGAACCTTTGATAGTAGCCTGTCAAACCTAAGAAATTGCAAACCTCTATAACCTTATCAAATCTTTTCCATCCATTTGCAACTTTAACCTTCAAAGGGTCTATGGCCAAGCCTCTCTCCAAAAAGAACATGGCTTAAGAACTTAACTCCTCTTCTCCAAAAATGACACATAGAAATTTCTCCTTTAACTTATGTTGTCTTGATGTCTCTAACACAAACCTTATGTGAACCACATGCTCCTCATATTTTAAGTACACTAAGATGTTACCTATGAATACCAGCACATAACGTTCTAATTGGTATCGAAAGATCCGATTCATCAAGTCCACAAAGGACGCAGGCACTTTACTTCGTCCATATTGCATAACTAGCCACTCAAATGAACCATACCTCATTCTAAAAGTAGTTAAAGGTACACTGTCCTCCTCAACTCTCAGTTGATGGAATCCTAAATCCAAATCTTAACATGAGAATACCTTAGGTCCATTCAACTTATCAAACAAATCATCTATCCTCGGTAGGGGATATCTATTCTTCACTGTTCTTTCACTCAGCTTTCGATAGTCAATGCTCAATCTCAAAGACCCATCGGACTTCTTCACTAACACAACCAAAGCTCCCTATGGTGAACTACTCAGCCCAATGGTGAACTATATAAATACCACTAAACATATCATCTACCTCATACATAGCCACGTTTAATTATTTTCCCTTTACTCTTAACTATCAATTAATAATTTCTCATTATTAATTTAATCTTATATACAAGGTAAGTAAAGAAACGTTCATCAAATATTTACATTACCCAGTTCATTCCTTTTCTTATTTAATTCCTTTATTGAAATAATTAAACCTTCATTTTTATAATTATTCTAATTAATTAAATCAATTAACTTTTGTTTTCATAATTAATTCCTCGATCAATTATTCGTAAATCTATGGATCAATATAGTGTTTCCCCCTTTATAGGAGTTTCGCCCTTAAATTTTATAAAGTGATTCTCAATCTACATCATGCCTACTCTTGCATAAACATACAAGTTTCCAACCCATGCATCACTACAAAATATACTAGTGCATCTACTAATACCTAATAAATTAATCATAATAACACACGCGCGCACACACACACACATATATGGTTCAATCAAAACTTAATAACATATATGTTAAGTCTAAACAAATAACTCGGGATAAGTCCCCCAGTATGTTTCCTAAGTACAATCCTCTCAGCTCTCACTCCATTGGACTCATACCAGCTTCACTTCCTTATTTCGAATTTTCTTTGCATCTCGATCTACAATCCGAATAGGTCTTATAACATATGTCATGTTTGGTTTCATAACCTTGTCATCCGTAACTCTAGGATTTACTACCACATGATGATCTCAGATATAGTTCCTCAAATATGAAATATGAAACACATTATGGACCTCGGCCAATGTACTAGGTAACTCAACCCTATAGGCAACCCTTCAAAAGTATAAAGTATAGGAAATGGGCCAACATACCAGGCTATAACTTTCCTGCCTTTCTAAATCTCATAGTGTCTCTCATCAATGAAACCTTGACAAACACCTAATCTCCTAGATCAAACTTTAAGTCCTTCCGCTTCCTATCGGCCTAGCTCTTTTGTCTCGATTGAGTTTCCCTCATCATTTGCTGAATCATCTTGACCTTTTTCGAAGTTTCTCTAATAAGATCTAGTCCCAACACGAGCCTATCTCATATTTCACACCAACATACATGAGACTTACCTTTTCTTCTATATAATGCCTCAAAAGGTCCATCCCTATACTGGATTTTCAATTATTGTTGTATGAAAATTCCACTAAGCGAAGGTGATATTCCTAAGATCCATGGGATCTAACACACTGGACTATAATAAATCCTCCAATATCGGTTTACCCTCTCAGTCTGTACATTCGACTATGCATGTTATGTTGTACTTGTGCATAACTCCAAACCTAAAACACTCTGTAAGCTTAGCCAAAACTCACTGGAAAACAATAGGTCTCAGTTACGGACTATAATACTTAGTACTACATGTAATCTAACTATAGTCTTCAAATAAATCTCAGCCAACTTTGTCATCATCCTTGTAGGTCATGCTGGGATAAAATGGGCACCCTTAGTTTGTATATCAAACATAACCTATATGTCGTTCATAACCATAGATTTTGGTAAGCCGTCCATAAAATCAATGGAAACCGAGTCACATTTCCATCCTAAAATTTCTAATGGCTGCAAAAGTTAACTTGGCTTTCAATGCTTTGCCTTAGCCTGTTGAAGTGTGAAGCACGTCTTCACACACTCTTCAACATCTCTCTTCATTCCTTCCCAGAAGAAGCTTCTCTTCATATCTCGGTACATCTTAGTACCTCTTGGGTAAATAGAAAACTTTAAACAATGACATTCTTTAAAACTTATTTCTAAACGATTCCTACATTTTGGAACATACAACCTTCTGTTCTTCTAAAGTCTTCCTCTTTCGTCAGCACCAAAACCTTTCAACTCTTCGATTTCTGTTCCAGACTCTAAGGGCTTAACTCTTTCGACTCAGAGTGGATCTACTCTTTTCTTCTTGGCGAATCTTTCCATGAGAGCTAGCCGAAACTCTAGGCCCAACAGTGTCCGGAAGCTTTACTCGAACCAACACTCGATCGAAAATGTATATTGTATGAAGCTAATTTCTCTAACATATTCCACTTTTCATTCCTATCCAAAACACAACTCTACTGCTTCTGGCTCAAAGCATCTACGATTTTATTTCCTTCCTATAGGGTACTGTATCCTAAAGTCATAAGGCACTAAAAACTCTAAACACCCATGTTGTCTCATGTTGCACTACTTTTGAGAGAATAAGTATCTCAAGAATCCGTGGTCAGTAAATAAATTAAAACTTTCTCCTCAAATGTAATGCCTTCAAATCTTTAATGCGAAGATAACAGATGCTAACTCCAAGTTATGTGTCTGATATTGAAATTTATGGGGTCGCAACTGCTTAGATGCATAAGCTATTACTTTTCCTCTTTGCATCAAGATTGTTCCTAACCCCAAACCCGAAGCATTAATATAAACAATCATACCTTCATTTCCCTTGGGTATAAGTAAAATTGGAGAATTCGTCAACTCTGATCTCTTCCATCCATTTATAGCTTCAACCTTCGAAGGGTCTACAACCAAGCCACTTTTTGAAACAACATAACCTAGAACTTAACTTCCCTTCTCCAAAATTGACACTTATAGAATTTCACCTTTAACTTATGTTGTCTCGGTGTCTCCAACACAAGCCTTAGTTGAACCTCATGCTTCTTCTCATCTTTTGAGTATATGAAGATGCCGTCTATGAACGTCAACACATAACGGTCTAACTGGTAATGGAAGATCTGATTCATCAAGTCCACAAAGAATGCTGGCGCATTAGTTAGTTCCAATGGCATTACTAGCCACTCACATAAACATACCTTGTTCTAAAGGTAGTTAATGGTACACTCTTCTCCGCAACTCTCAGTCAATGGCATACTGAAATCAAATTTAACTGCGAGAATACCTTAGCTCCATTAAATTGATTGAACTAATCATCTATCCTTAGCAGGGAAAATCTATTATGCATCGTTCTTTTCATTTAGCTTATGATAGTCAATGTATAATCTCAGAGACCCATTAGCCTTCTTCAGAAATATAGTTGAAGTCCCTATGGTGATCTACTTGGCCTCACAAAGTTCTTTCTTTCCAACTTTAATAGTTGCTTCTTTAATTCCTCCATTTCCCTTAGAGGCATTCTACTTGGGGGTCGACTAAATGGTTCTGATCCCGATATCAACTTAATACAAAACTATACCTCTCTCGGGAGTGGCAATCCCGAAATGGGTTCAAACATATATGGGAAGTCTTTTATTATTCGCCCTTCTCCCATACTCCCTTCTTCCAAAGCTAATGTAAACAATATACCTTTACACCTAGGTTTAGGCTTGTCTAAATCTACAAATACTCTTTCCTTTCGATCCGGGTGGCCCAAGGCTATGATCCTTTTAGCATAATATATTTTAGCGCCATATCTTTCCAACCAATCTATCCCTAAAATAACTCCGAATCCTATGAAGTCAAACAACTATGGATCACACAAAAACTTACACCCCCTTAGCTCAATATCTAAGTTAGTGTACCTAAATCCGAGAGTGACATATCCCCTTATCAGATTTACTACATGTATAGAAGTGACTAAATAAGTAACCTCAAGTCTTTAGCTATAAATGAATATGTAGCACCAGTATCAAACAATACTCTAACTAAAATACTTAAAATCGAAGTCATACCTTCCAAGAGTCTACCCTTTCCTTTGTCTTAGGCAGATGGACCTCCCTTCAGCCCCTCTGAAGCAAAGACCTATGCTTTAAGATCTGGACTATCCTATTTTATGTCCAAGCTTATCACATATGAAGCACTTGACCTTGACTACTCCCTTCGACCTTGGACACTTTAAATCATAGTTTCTCTTCTGCCCACAATTGGAACAAGCAACATCAGCAACATCAATCTCGATGCCCTTTCATTTCGGCATTGTCTTTTAGCCCTTAGTATAAGGAGTGAACTTCTTCTTCTACACTACCTTGGGCTTTATCTCAACTCTTCTCTTGATACATACCTTCATACCTCTGGGTCATATCCACAATGAATTCAAAAGGAGATTCTAAGTGTGCCATCACATTATGATCTACACCCTTCTTCAAACCCCGAATAAACTTCTCATTTTTATTTAATGAGGTATTAATTGTCTCTCATCCATACTTAGCCAAGGAGTTAAATTTCTAAATATAACCTTCCACCGAAAGGGCGTCCTGCTTCAAGTCAATAAACCACAGCCACACACTCCTTTGAGACTCGAATATGAATTGGGTGTTAAACCTCTCCTTGAACCGATTCCAAGTAATCTTTTCCTTGGGGTCTTGACAACCCGTGTTTCCCACCAACCTAATGTATCTTCATGTAATTACATCAATGCTAACCATCTCCTTTGCACACCATTTGATCCTAAGTCTCCAAAGTTACGCTCACAAACACTTAGCCAATTCAGCACTTCAACAATAGGGTCCTTCCCTGTAAACACCTTCCCTCACGAGTTTTGGTAGTCTTGATTCATCTTTGAGAAATCCTCTCTTGCTGTAGGTGCTCAACCACCTTGGACATGTTTTCCCTCATTATTTGCATCATAAGTTTTTTAAATAAGGTCTTTACATCCATACTGATATCATTAGCCAGTGGAGCAACTTTGTTTTCTACTACTTGTGGCACTTCGCCTTCATTTCTCCCATTATTCTAGGTGAATTTGGATTCACTTCTTGCATTTCCCCCTCCAATTTTATCCCTTCCATTTCTCATCTCCATCTCACTTTTATATTAATCAAGTCTTCACTAGAAACATAAAGAAAGAGAGTGAAACAATAATAGAAGGATAAATATATCTACATACATACACAGATACATACAGACATCCATATATATCTACATAGCAAAATACAAATAAGTTATGTATAATAACGTATACCCTTAATAAAGTGTTCATTTTTCTACTAAGTACTTAATTACTTCTAGCCCTTTTTTAGTTAGGTGTCCCCTGACCAAAGCTCTAATATCAAACTACAACACTGAAACCTAAACATGGAACCCCAACGAGCTACAAACACCTTGGAATTATCTTTCGATGAAGAATGAGTTCAGTATACATAGATAATGGTCTAAGTAAACATAAACTAAATAAAATTCATTACACATAGTAGTCTTCACTTAAAAATTTTAAAGGTCCCAGTCGTGCCTACACAGGGGTAAAATATATAAATACATAGTAGTATTAAAAATATGACATTGGAGGATGTTGAGCCCTTGTAGTCCCTTGAACTTAACTAACATTTACATTACACAATGGAATGTAAGCTACTTCAAAAGCAAATAATAGTAAGGCCTTGTGCCCGTCTTCATCTTCTAAATAGTCTTGGTAACTACTATAGAATACAATAGTTTATGATATTTGTTTGATGATAATAAACATATATATTTTAAATGTGTTTGATATAGTACTGCTGTAATATCACAGAATAAAACAAATAAATAGAAATTTCATTTCAACAAATATGTTATTTCAATACAATTATAATAATACACACGATTACAACAAAAGCTTCCACAATATTTTAAATATAATATTCATATACAATACATTTTCACTCTTCAATACACAACATCTTTTCAAATACAATATTTTTTACACGACAATTTCTACACGAATATAATGGTAATCTTCTTGCTCCAATTGTTTTTTCCAATCATCTACTTTGTCTATCAAATAATAATGCAATAAAAAGGAGAAAGAAATAAATTGAAATTGCGAAAATATGAATATATTTGAACTT
This sequence comes from Allium fistulosum, assembly GCA_030737815.1. Lineage (NCBI taxonomy): Eukaryota > Viridiplantae > Streptophyta > Magnoliopsida > Asparagales > Amaryllidaceae > Allium > Allium fistulosum. The sequence continues at coordinate 247,475,044 of CM060907.1, read as the reverse complement.
GACATTGCCTTAGTTTATTGGTTTTGTTCTTTTCATATTTTAAATTAGCACAAAAAATAACGAACATGGACCGGTACAATAGGTACGAGGACCAGTACAACATGTTCATGTGAAACAAAAATTTAAAATCAAGTCAATAATGTGCATGAGCAACCTACGACATGCACAACGTATCACCGTACATGCTCTAAGGCCGAGCAGATTAAAATAAACTAGAATAATAAAAAAGAAATGCATTGCATATGTGCATATGTCAAACTTGCACACATGCACAAATTCAAATACAACAAGCACAAGGCCAAAACAGACCAACATATACAAGCAAATTCAAGCCAAAGTTATGCAAGGCAGTGCAATATAAACTTCAAGTGCGTTAGTGGACAAGCCAAAAAAGCAAATGCAACCAAATCAAGTAGACATATTGCAAGGTCAAGTCCGAAGGCTCAACAAAGTACTTAGGGAAGAAACATCAAAAGTGCACATCATGAAGCACAAAAATCAAGTTCATGCATAGGCAAGAAAAACATCAAACTTAGCACAAGACCAAACTGATGCAAGAATACACAAGGATAAATACAACTAGTGTAATAGGGGAGCATCACCGATCAAGCAAGACAGCTATGTCCAACAACAAACACACACAAGCTAGAGCAGGCAACATGAATCATCGTAGGCACACAAAGACATGCATACACACAAGCAGCTCAACACAGTGCATAACCAGGATGAGCTACATAATCAAATCAGCAACATACATAAGGATAGCAAGACAAGGGCAAACTTACAAGGCAAATTTCTTGTGCACAACAACAAGTGCAAGTGCATATAAGGGCAACATAAGAGGAAACATAGATTTGGCTTAAATACATGTGCAAATAGAATGTAGGCAATGCAACATTGAAACCTTCATATGCATCAGATTCAAGTACAAAGCACACACAAAAGAAATCTACTGTAGTGCTGAATGGATATAGGAAGTTTACTTACACGACACTCACAAACTGGCAAAGTACACAAGAGTACATAGAGATGAACCAGCAAAGGCAAGTGAATGTCACAACACACAAGCTTGGCCAAGTATACAACTCATGCATGCATAGCCATAAAAACAAGTTGAGGTTAGGTGAAACAAAATAAGAACAACAAAGTAACTCAACAAGGTCATGCATGCATATGAGGAAGCATCTCATGTACTTACAGGCCAAATAGCAGTATACAAGGCAAAACAATTTTTTTTAAATACATACATACATACATACATACATACATATATATATATATATGTATGTATACATGTATACATATGAAACATTTTCAAAATCAGTCTGTCTACAACAAAAGATTAAAGAAGTCATATTTTTCAAGCACGTACAATCAAGAATAACTTTAAGTTCAAAGAAAATGAATGTAGAAAATTCAAAGTTGAATATTTCATTATTTTCAAACAGAAGCTAATTAAAATTCAAGAGTAAACAAGTTAAACAATTCAAAAGTCAGAAGAAGTCACAAATATATCAGAGATTATCAAGTCAATGATTGCAAAACCAAAGACTAAGAATCAACAATTAAGATTAAAAGCTTAATAGAAAGTTAAAATATTCAAAGCCAAAAATTCCAAAATGTATGGAAAACTCAGAAGATTTTTTCATAATCCATCTCTATAAAAAAACCAAATTCATCATCAGCAAATAGTCATCGAGTTTGAAACAAATAACGTAAAAAATGAAACAAATCATCATTGGAAATTCATATAAGTCGAGTTTAATATCAACAATCAAAAGTCAGAAATCATACCAAGTTTCGAACTACAGTAACACTAGAAGAGGAAGCAACGGTATACATCAAGCATTAGGGAATTAAAGTTAGCAACTATCGGAGGCATAAGGAGTGATCAAAATAAAAAAATTATAAAGTGGCCACTTTAAGACAGAAGAAGGTGGCGGAACCCTAACCCTAAAAGGAACAAAGAAGATCGACCGTTTAAAAGAAAGCGGAAGTGTTTATTTTTGGGCCGGTTTAATTTTGAGATAGGGTTTCGAGCTTAAGGTTAGAACAATCAGGTAAGCGATAGTCGCAAGTTTACAAGGCTGTAAGCAGTCGATTGTCTAGTCTTAGTAGAAATCTTGGGGGCGGTAGTAGGCAAGTATTGTCGAAGCTGGGTAAATTTGTATGTTGCTTTTATTTTCGCATTTACTCTATCTGGGCTATGATTTTTATTATTCTGTGAACTTATTATAAACCCTATTCACCCCCCTCTAGCGTTAATTGGGTCCTACAAGTGGTATCAGAGCTAGATAATCAAATTCACTTTTTTTAAAACTATGACTAATTTTAATATTTTTTTTGAAGGATAATCTACTGCTAGGTCACCCATGTTTAACGGTACCGATTACTTATATTGGAAAACTACGATGAATTTTTTTCTAGGTATTATATATGCGTGGGATATAGTTGATATTGGTTATAGTCTGCCTATGGTAAATATAGATGCTCATGAAGTTCCAAAGTCTAAAGCTAAGTGAGATACAAATAAGCTTAGTTTATATTGGTCAAATGCTAAAGCTATGAATTCTATTATCCGTGCCTTAGACAAAATTGAATACAATTGTTTTTTTCATTGTGGAACAACATTGGAAATTTGGCATAAGCTTGAGGTGACCCATGAAGGTACATCACGGGTCAAGGAATCTCATCTAGCCATGCTCAGCAATGAATACGGGAACTTCATAATGACAAAAGTCAAAAATATAAAGGAGATGCATGTATGATTCTCAAATATAGTATTCAAATCCAAAACACTAGGAAAAGCTTAACATAACTAAAGATGGTCCAAAAAATTCTGAATATCTTCCGGAGAAGTTTTGAAGCAAAAACGATAGCAATTCAAGAATCCAAAGACTTGAAACAACTTAAATTGGAGGAACTAATAGGAAATCTCATCACTTATGAAATGGAACTGAAAGTCAAAGAAGAACGTGAAAGCGGTGAATCGGAAAAGAAATCTATTGGCTTAAAAGTTCAACCGATAATAAGGAAGAAAATGGCGCTGCACCTGAGCTAGCACTATTGATGAAGCAATTCAAAATGTGGACCCGAAAGCATGGAAATCCAGCAATAAACCAATGAATAAAAACTAAAATTGTCAAAGTACTAGATGATTCTAAGTAAGAAATCATATGTCATATTTGTAAGAAGCCGGGTCACATCAAACCGAATTGCTAACTGAATCGACTCGACAGTGAAAAAAAGAAGAAGATATGGAGTTTTGCAGCCACTTGCAATGAAAGTGAAGAATAAGAGGAGGAGGGTACTGATAGTGAGAAAGAAGAAGGAAATTTATGCCTGATGGTAGAATGAAGTGACAACGACAAGAAACCAAATGAGGTAGCTCACTTATCCCATTATGATTTACTCTTGGTATATCACAAGTTAAACTCAAATGTTGATAGACTTCAACAACGATATAATAAACTAAAATCTATGAAAAATAGTCTACTTAAGTTAAACAATGATTTAGAGCTAATTATTCAAAATATTAGAAAATTTAACTCAAAATGTGAAAAGTGTTAGTCTTTAGAAAAAGAAATTAATAGGTCTAAAACTAAAATTGAAACTATCAAAATTGAAATTTTGACTTTGAAAAACAAAGATGAAACTAAGAAAGAAAATTCCATTATAAATGCACCTCACTTTTCAATATAAATGATGCTCTTAGATCTAAGGTTCAATAACTTGAATCGACAATAAGAAAATTTTCTAGAGGAGAAAAATCACTGAACAAGTTGTGGGGTAGTCAGACTGTCATCAAAAATAGAAAAGGACTTGGATATGATAGAGTTGAACAAAGCAAGAGAAAGAATTGTGATAACATCAAATTTCAAAAAGAATTTTAAAACTATTTGATTTGTGGAAAAATCAGGCACAAAATAAATAAATATTGTAATAAAAACAAGCACAAAACTATTAAACAAATTTGGGTTCTAAAAGGTACAAATGTAAGTTTACTTAAATTTAAACGATTTTGGGTTCCCAAGAGTACAATCGTAAAAAATAACAGTGTGCTATATAAACAAATTTGGGTACCAAAGGTTATAAATGAAAACAAGAGTGGTAGTACATCTTTTGTTAGGCCACTTGCTTCTTCTAACATTTAGATACAGAAACGAGCTAAGAAGAACTACGATAAAGGTAAACTTCGAGTTGCTCTATATGTCATTGAAGAGCAATAATTCCAAAGTTCCTTAGTCTAGAAAAATAAAGTGGAGATCTACAATAAAAATGGTGAACTAGAATACAACATCAAAGGTAAGCAAATGTATGATCTCTAAACCTTATTTTCATTTCTTATTGTTAATTCTGTTTTTTTGACACTCCTGTGGTACAATTACCATATCTTGAGACCATTAACTCCGACTTGCAAAATTCAGAATGCTTTGGAAAATAGATAGAAAATTATATAAATTTTATAGTTTGTTTTTTTTCTAAAATTTGAATTTAAACCATTTTAAAACTGTAAATCATTTGGCATATTGTTTGAAAACCGTTCCAGAATTTCTTAACACGGCTATAGTAAATCTATCATAACTTAAACAACTTTACTCTGAATTATAAAATTATGGAAGTTCTTCGAAGATAACTGATAACACTACAACTGTACTATTTTGAGTTTTTGCTAATTCATTTTGTAAAACCTTGAAAAACAACAGTCTTGTCAGCACATCACTTGAAAAGTATTTCTGATTTATGAAAAAAAGTTGTAGCATTTCAGATATAACCTTTGATCGATTCATTATTTTGACTTGAAACCAATTTTGATGATTAGTAATATTAAATATCTAAATTTTCCAAGTTTAGTGATAAATCAAATTACGGACTTAAAGTTTCAAATGGTTTGACTTTACAAAACAGTGGTCAATTGTCTATATACGATAAAAACTTTCAAATCATTGGTTGGAGAATTTTTAGTTGTGTGTGCCTTTGTTTGATAAAATTAATTTTCCCTTGTTTGACATAAATGGCTTTGCTGAATTTTTTTGAATGTTTGAATTAATTCGAGTGATATTTTGGAGCACATAGTCGACTTGTTCAATAATATACCATTGTAAGTCACCTTGAGCAACTAGTGTATAAGAGGTATCACACATCACTTCATTTGAGATAACATTTGCATATCAGTTGATTTTAAAATTAGCAGACATTATTTTACAAAACACCTTCCAGAAAATAGTTTTTTCACAACTTCATTTGGATTTAGAAATTTTACAAATAACTCAGATTTTTACCTTGATTTTCTTTAATAAAAATACTTTTGTTAAGATTAGTAAGGAATTTACTTTGGAAAAGATGGTTGTTGACTGCTTGAATCTTTTGAAATGTATCAAAAGTTATTAATAGTGATTGATAATGTGATGGGTAGTGATTAAATTATACTTCATAACTAAAGAAAGATTGTGTTAAAATTTCTTAAAAATTAAACAGGCATTATAGTATTTTTTTAATCAGTACATATTCCATGATCATTTCTATTGCCATCATCAACTCCATACACCAAAATATAATATAGTTTGCAGAAGTTGGTATTTCAAAAAAACAAGAAATTATTTTTTAGTGTAATTTATAATTCTATCCCAAAGTATTCACTCTTATTTAAAAGTCCTCACTATTATGCATGAGTGAATATCTTTAATCTCTATATACGTACTTCCATTCTCATTTAAAAGTCATTACGGTTGTGCATGGATGGAACACTTATACAAGAGACGGACAAATATTCAAGTTATTTCTAACCTCATTTAAAAGTTTTAACGGTTATGCATGGTTAGAAAATACATGACGTTTTTTAAGTAACTACTGACCTTATTTAAAAGTCCTAATGATTATGCACGGCTAGAAAGTACCTAGCATTATTTGTATAATATTTTTTTTAAAAAGAATAATTTTCAAAAATTCTACTTTATTAAAAATACCACACTACTATCACTATATAAAATTCTCCCTAAACCATAATCCAATCATCACTCTAAAGTGGAATTTGTGTCTAATTAATAAAATATTATGAATTTTGTTTTATTGATTAAAATTTTCAATATGTACTTATCTCTATATGATTTATAGTTTCAATCAAAATTCATCACTATATCATTATTATTATTATTATTATTATTATTATTATTTTGATAATAATTAAAGGGGGAGAGATGTTAAGATTTTGGTGGTAGTGTGATACCCTTACTGATATCCAAGAGTTGGTTTCATTTTTCTACAGGTTTTTTATCTTTTGTAATTGTTTTGACATTGAAATTTCTTTAGCATTTAGAATTTTTTAATTGTATACATCTGTGTAAGGGCAGTCTAGTTTTAGGTGGAGTATGTAAATAGGGAGAGCTTGAACATGACACATCAGGCACATTTCTTTGATGCAAAATCTTAATATATGTTTGTTATCATCAAAAGGGGGAGATTGTAGAATATAATAGTTTAGGATTTTTTTTGATGACAATAAACACACACACACAGATATATATATATATATATATATTAAATATGTTTGATATAGTACTATTGTAATATCACATAATTAAATAAACAGATCAAAATTTCATTTCAACAAATATGTTATTTCGATACAATTAAAATATTACACACGATTTCAACAAGGGCTTCTGCAATATTTTAAATACAATATTCATATACAATACATTTTTACTCTCTCATACACAATGCCTTTTAAAATGTAATATTTTTTTATATGATAATTTCTACTCGAGTACAATAGTTATCTTCTTGCTCCAACTATTTTTCTCCAGTCATTTGCTTTGCCTGTCAAATAACAACGTAGCAAAAAAGAGAGAGAAACAAATTGAAACTACACAAATATGAATACATTTGAACTTGACATTGCCTTAGTTTATTAGTTTTGTTCTTGTCATTTAAATTGGCACAAAAAATAATGAACATGGACTAGTACAACATGTTCGTATGAAACAAATTTTTTAAATCAAGTCAATAATGTGCATAAGCAACCTACGACATGCACTGTATATCACTATACATGCCATAAGGTCGAGCAAATTAAAATAAAAAAGCACATTAAAAAAAGAAATGCATTTGTACATATGCACATGTCAAACTTGCACACATGCACAAATTCAAGTATAGCAAGCACAAGGCTGAAACAGACCAACATATACAAGTGAATTCAAGCCAAAGTTATGCAAGGAAGTGAAAAATAAACTTCAAGTGCATTAGTGTGCAAACTAAAATAAGCCAGTGCAACCAGATCAGGTATACATATAGTGTTTGCACCAAAAATGGTCACAAACCCCAAGTGTTGTGAAAGCACCAGTGTATGAATACAAATCAGCACTATTCAAACACAAATCTCAGATCTAAGCTAGCAATAAACAGCAATCCAGAAATAAATCACAAGAACAGGAAATTTATAGTGGTTCGGCTATCTCCGGCCTACGTCCACTTCAATGATTTTTATCTTTTATTGATGTTCTCTGCTGATTACAGATGATTACAGTAGATACAATGAGTGAATTTCTGTATAACAGCAATGGAAAGAAGTAGAATTGAATCCGGCAGAGTCTGGACGTCCAATGGCCAAAAAGATCCCCTTAGTCACCGTGGGAAATGAAGGCTGACTTCTCGAATAATTTCTGAAGGCTTCAGGGGGCTATTTATAGGTGTAGGAGGCCCAGATCTCGCCCAAACTTCAGGAGACTTTTTCTGGCACGTGAGTGGGCCCACGCGACCGGTCCCACCAAGTTTCGACTCGATCTGCGATCGATATGAAGTGATTTCGTATCCATCAAGGATTAGTCCAATCGAGCTGAAACTTGGCAGGAACATTCTTTACCTTGTATGGAAGCTACTATGAAAATTTCATAGCATTTGGCCTTGTGGCTTGGGAGATATGATCGATACGAGTTGAAGTTTCTCGGTTGGCTGTTCGCTTCGAGTCCCTCACTTCGAATCCATGCCTTCGAATTGATGGTTGCACGTGATAACGCAACAACGTGGCGTGCACTCCTCGCATCGATCCGCCCTTTTCTCCGAGATGACCATGTCGACTCCATGAATTTCGCCTTGCTCGTATCGAAGAATAACACGTCACCCAGGCTCGTTGACCTGATGGATACGAACAAGTCTCTGCTCATGGATTCGAGCATGGTCCCATGATGGATACGAAGCAGCGACTCTCTGATGGATGCGAAGTTGACGTTAGGTGATTGTTACGAAGCGGACTACTTACTGATGGATCCGAACAAGGAGACATGCCGATGGACTCGAATAAGTCTCTCTGGCCAAAGGTTGATCGACATGAAGTCCATCGATACGAAGTGCGGCCTACTGATGGATACTAACGGATGGATTCAAATGAGAGGCTGCTCTGATCGTTAAGATATTGATGGATACGAAATGAGGCCCATTGATGGATTCGAGCTTCATGACCACGGACTGACTCGTACCTGATCGATTCGAAGACGATCGATCTGAAGTCGCCAAGTCCCGATGGATTCAAACTTGACGATGACTCTCTGATGGATACGAATCTGATGGATTCGAACAGGTCGTCACTTTGGTTTTCTGATGGATACGAACAACACCTTGTATCCAACTTGTATCGATCATATCTCATTCATACGAACTCCGATTAACCTGAAATTTGAAACGCTGGCTTCCATGGCTTTGCTTGTCATGTCTTGTCAATTGCGACCCGATCCGGACTCGGACAAAATTCATCAATATCCATGGTTACCCTGCAACGCATAGCTGAATATTCATGACTAGTTATTATCGGTTTTTAGTCAGTTTTGGGTATCTCAGCTTTGCCAAAAAGTGGGATAACACTTTGCCCCCCAAAACATGCCTTTTGGTAAAAGGTGTGTTTTGATTAATCTCAAATCGAATGCAGTGAGTTCATGTTTTATTCAAAGCTTATAGCATTTTCAATCAAGTCCATGGCTGTTCGAAGCCGAATCGTTATCAATTTCTGCCAATGGAAGTTTAAGAATGAAATTCTACAGTCTCTCCGGACTGTTGATGATCGCTCCGAACCCTTGCGAAGCCCATTCCAGACTTAGCGGTCGAATAGAAAGATCCTATTGCACTCCGGCGTTGCTTTCTATCCCTTGCACTCTGGCCTCAGTTAGGGCGTGAAGCGATGTCTTGGCCGTTCTGGACCGATCGTAGCCTCTCCGGGCTCCTGCTGGATCCCATCCTGTCACTCTATGATGAAGGGGAAACAACGTTAAGTGGGTCGATCCTGTCGCTCTTCGGCGAAGCGACCCACTTCTTGCACTCCGGTTCAGTGTATCTGAACATTAAGCGATGTCTTGACCTGAATCGTCGGCCGATCACAGCCTCTCCGGGCTCTTATCGAATCCCGATCCAATCACTCTCCGGTGAATAGGAAACGATGCTTAAGTGAGTCGATCCTGTCGCTCTCCGGCGAAGCAACTCACTTCTTGCACTCCGGACCCTGCCTCTCCAGGTAGGATCATAAAGCGATTATGTTTATACTGATATTTAATGTTCATCCTTTAAGTCTCCGGTTAAAGGTTTATTTCAAGAAATTCAAGTTTATTTATTAAATTCAGGTCCCAGATGTTCAATCTCAAACATCAGGAAAAAACTAAACATTGCCTCTCCGGGCAGATCGGTCTATCTCCATCTCAGAGCATGCCTAGGGATCTCTCCGGTTCCCGTACATGAGTAAGTGGAGTAGCCGCTTATTCTAAAAGCAAATCTGATGAAATTATTTGACCGAAGTCCAAATCCTGAACTTGTCCCTTGCCATCTTAATCAGTTGATGACGAGTCGTGATCCCGATCCAGGATCGTTTCTGTTAGGTGTAGGCGGTAGTTGCTCAGGCCTTACCGCCGCTGCCCGTTCTCTGACATATTGTGGCAATCTACCACTCCTGGCATGTTCTTCCACCTCATCCTTTAGGCGGCGGCATTCGTCGGTTGTATGCCCATCCAGCTCATGGAATAGGCAATATTTTCCGGTTCTACGCTCCCGCTCTGTGGGATCTCTCCTGGGTGGTTTTCGATAGGGGAGTTGCCCCCGAGTTTCAGCCTAAATCCTTTCTAGGCTTGCCGTCAAATCTATGTATTGCCTGAATCTAGGCTCTCGGAATTTCTTCCGTTTATCAGGACCATCATGTGCGTCATCCTGCTTTCGTTTTCCTTTGTCTGCCCTGGGTTGTTCCCTGGCGGTTCCTTCGCCTTGTGCAGCATTTACTTCCTGCCTCTCGGCTCGTGATTCTTCTAGTCGAATGAATTTTTCAGCTTCATGGTAAAATTCTCCGAGATCTTGTGGTTGATCTCTTGTGAATGAATCTTTGAATTCGGTGCCTTCTCCAACTCCTGCCACCGCCGCCATCAAAATCATCGATGGATCCAGGCGATCTACAGAAGCCACCGTTGAATTGAATCGCAGCAGAAAATCTTTTTTGGACTCTCCGGTCCTTTTCTTTATCGAAGCTAAAGTCATCACACTCTTGGGTCTTGTCACATTGACCCTAAATTGTTCCATGAAGCAATCTACAAGCTCGCCCCATGTCTTGATCGATCCAGTCTTTAATTGCCTGAACCAAAGTGTAGCCAAGTCTGACAAAAATAAAGGGAAACATCGCGCTATCACTTCCTCAGATGCTCCTAGTACTTCCGTGTGTCTAATGTATCTGGTAATGTGCATGGTCGGATCCGACTTCCCGTCATACGGATTCAGTGTCGGTAGTTTGAACTTTGGAGGGTTCCTTGCATTCCTGATATTCGGAGTGAACGGACTCCGACTGACTTCCTCCAATCCTCCACTAGACAATCCTCCTCTCATGACTCGTCGCACTAATCCAGCCATCTTTTCATCTCCATCCTGGGGTTGCCCTCTTGGTCTTGAAGGGTATTCTGGTACGTATTCTTCGTGTGGCCCGTTAGCATCAGCGTTGGCCCCAGCTTGTTGAGCTCCATCTGTCGGCCTTCCAGCATCGGATCCCGAGGGTCTGCCCCCGAGTCCTTGTTGATTGTCCTCTGGATCTGCATTCTGTCCCTCATTAGGTTCCGCAATCCTAGCTCCTTGTTCCACATTCATAGCCGCTGTAGCTGGTCCTAGGCTCTACACCCCTGCAGCTCTCATCTGTTCAAAGAAATTCTGCAGCATCTCTTGTTGGCTCTTCATTATTCTTTCGTGCATCAGATTGGTCATGGTCTCCATTTCGTCTCTGGTGATATAGATCGAAGCTGGTTCTTCTCCAGCGCCAGAGGATGCCTCTTGACTTCCTCCTTGTTGGCTTCCCTCAGCTCTTTGTCTCGTTTGTCGAGTCATTGTCTTTCAAATCTTCAAGCTTTCAAATCTGAACTTCAAATCTTGCGTAGCGGATGCTAGTCCTTCTCAGTGAAAGCACCAAAGTGTTTGCACAAAAAATGGTCACAAACCCCAAGTGTTGTGAAAGCACCAGTGTATGAATACAAATCAGCACTATTCAAACACAAATCTCAGATCTAAGCTAGCAATAAACAGCAATCCAGAAATAAATCACAAGAACAGGAAATTTATAGTGGTTCGGCTATCTCCGGCCTACGTCCACTTCAATGATTTTTATCTTTTATTGATGTTCTCTGCTGATTACAGATGATTACAGTAGATACAATGAGTGAATTTCTGTATAACAGCAATGGAAAGAAGTAGAATTGAATCCGGCAGAGTCTGGACGTCCAATGGCCAAAAAGATCCCCTTTTCTGAAGGCTTCAGGGGGCTATTTATAGGTGTAGGAGGCCCAGATCTCGCCCAAACTTCAGGAGACTTTTTCTGGCATGTGAGTGGGCCTACGCGACCGGTCCCACCAAGTTTCGACTCGATCTGCGATCGATATGAAGTGATTTCGTATCCATCAAGGATTAGTCCAATCAAGCTAAAACTTGGCAGGAACATTCTTTACCTTGTATGGAAGCTACTGTGAAAATTTCATAGCATTTGGCCTTGTGGCTTGGGAGATATGATCGATACGAGTTGAAGTTTCTCGGTTGGCTGTTCGCTTCGAGTCCCTCACTTCGAATCCATGCCTTCGAATCGATGGTTGCACGTGATAACGCGGCAACATGGCGCGCACTCCTCGCATCGATCCGCCCTTTGCTCCGAGATGACCGTGTCGACTCCATGAATTTCGCCTTGCTCGTATCGAAGAATAACACGTCACCCAGGCTCGTTGACCTGATGGATACGAACAAGTCTCTACTCATGGATTCGAGCATGGTCCCATGATGGATACGAAGCAGCGACTCTCTGATGGATGCGAAGTTGACGTTAGGTGATTGTTACGAAGCGGACTACTTACTGATGGATCCGAATAAGGAGCCATGCCGATGGACTCGAATAAGTCTCTCTGGCCAAAGGTTGATCGACACGAAGTCCATCAATACGAAGTGCGGCCTACTGATGGATACGAATGGATGGATTCGAATGAGAGGCTGCTCTGATCGTTAAGATATTGATGGATACGAAATGAGGCCCATTGATGGATTCGAGCTTCATGACCACGGACTGACTCGTACCTGATCGATTCGAAGACGATCGATCCGAAGTCGCCAAGTCCCGATGGATTCGAACTTGACGATGACTCTCTGATGGATACGAATCTGATGGATTCGAATAGGTCGTCACTTTGGTTTTCTGATGGATACGAACAACACCTTGTATCCAACTTGTATCGATCATATCTCATTCATACGAACTCCGATTAACCTGAAATTTGAAACGCTGGCTTCCATGGCTTTGCTTGTCATGTCTTGTCAATTGCGGCCCGATCCGGACTCGGACAAAATTCATCGATATCCATGGTTACCCTGCAACGCATAGCTGAATATTCATGACTAGTTATTATCGGTTTTTAGTCAGTTTTGGTTATCTCAGCTTTGCCAAAAAGTGGGATAACATATAGCAAGGTCAAGCTGGAAGTCTCAGCATAGTGCTTAAGGGAGAAACACCAAAAGTGCATAACATCAAGCTTACAAAACAAGTTTGTGCACAGGCAAGACAAGCATCAGACTTAATACAAGACCAAACTAATGCAAGAATACACAAGGATAAACACAAACTGGTGCAACCGGGGAGCATCATCGATCAAGCAAGATAGTACATCCAGCACCAAACACACATAAGCCAGACCAGGCAACATGAATTAGCTTAGACACACAAAGAGATGCATACACACAAGCAGCTCAACATAGTGCACAACCAGGCCAAGCTATACAATCAAATCAGCAACACACATCAGGATAGCAAGACAAGGGCAAACTTACAAGGTATATTTCATGTACATAGTGATAGCTACAAGTGCATAAAAGGGAAACATAAGAGTAAACACAGATCTAACTGAAATACATGTGCAAACAGAGTGTAGGCAATGCAGCATTGAAACCTTCATGTGCATCCGTTTTAAGTACAATGCATACACAAAAGAAAGCTATTACAGTGCTGAATGTATATAGGAAGTTCATGAACACAACACTCACAAACTAGCAAAGTATGCAAGATTACACAGAGATGAACTAGTTGAGGAAAGTGAATGTCACAACACGTAAGCTTGGCCAAGTATACTGTAACGACCCGATATTTTTGGACCATTCGCATCCATTATAAGTGTATAGGTAGACACTCATGCCGGAGTTGAATTGCTCAAAATACCGCATTGTTAATTTAAATTTGGCAAAACTGAACATATACAGTAAATAAATAATCACGGATCACAGACACAGAGTAATAAATGCCGCGGAAATAAAAGAGATAGTAGTTCATGAAGCTACTATATGAATATATAAAATACATCAGAGTTTACAACAGAAGAGTAATACGATACATCAGGGTTAAACCAGATACAACGGAAGAGTAACACGATACATCAGATACAAATCAGAGTACATCACTGGAATCATCGAATACTGAAAGCAGAATAGATGGCTGGATCTTCAAGCAAAGCTCCAACTTTGAAGGTGAGTCTTGAATACTGGTACACTCAGTCTGACCCGAGCGTAAAGCAAAACACAAAACACTCGAGTCAGGATTAACATTCTTATATCAATAAATCCAACTCAAGTGAAATAACAATTGAAATACAAGTAACTCAAAGGATGTTTGGAATAACCATCCTTTAAGGATCCGTTAAACTATCTACTATGTAGTAGTGTACGATAAGTAGATAATGTCTATCAGTAATATAAAAATATCAAAATAGTGTTAAGTCATGGCCCATTCCACCCTTAACACATTTTTTATTCCCAAAAGCATATACAAGACCGTAGTTTCCCCAAAACCGGAAGTCACCAGAGGGCAATCCATATACTAAAGGTACAAAACAAATTCGTAGTGGTCGCGAATAAAGGGATACAGGTATGACAAGGCACATGAGGCAATACCCAAGGTAGTGATACAACCGTTTGCCTGATCCGGACTGGTGAGAACGCAACGCCGCAGCGCCCGCAACACCGTGAAACAACACTCCCAAAATCAAGGGTGCACCAATCGACAACAAGTAATGAGTAGTTCGAAGAAGTGTGTTCACTTGAGGTAGCTAATCCTCCATTGGCCCGGCACGGCTCTTGTTTTAGTCATTTCCAATTTGACACAAGTGTCAAAGCTATCCATTATCGTTCTCTTTCTTCAGTCATCACGTACATCATTCCAACCACTTCATTCTGGATCATCACTCCGCGTATCGTTATTAAAGTGGTTTCGGTTTAGATAGAGAGTATATCCATAACCGATTCCGGTCTCTTTAATAACTTTCGTAATTATTACACCGATTGGTCGTTTATATATTTCAAAACCAAATCAATTTCAATTTCAAATAGAATTCATAAATCAACATTTCATTTGTCTTTCAAAACCAATTTCCAATCATTTACGTTTCAAAACTTCCAAATTATCATTTCAAAATCTTATAATAAAATTTTCAATTTCTTTTTAAACCAATTCAAATATTGATTCAAGTTCGTAAATAAGTTTCATTCCAAATCATTTAAATAAATTTAATTTAACATTTAAATCAATTTAAATTCATTTATCAATTTCATTCAATGTTCGTTAAGTAAATTTTCATTTAAAACAATTTCTGTTTAATTTCCAATTCATTAAATCCATTATTTAAATTCAACTTCCTTATTTCAAAACTTACAATTTGAATTAAATTAAATTCATCAAATCAAATCCTTTAATTTTCAAGTCTTACATTAATTTCAATAAATCACATTTTATTTCTTGTTAAAGAAATTCAATTTCACTTATTTACTTACTTAAATAATTTTCCAAAACTTAATTAATAAAGAAACTCAATTTCAATTATTTACGAAGTAAAAATTTACCTATTCAAAAGTTCAATTTTACTTATTAAAGAATTCAATTCTATTTAATCATTAAATCATTCAACCTTATTTAATTATTATATGATTCAAAACTTAATTATTAAATAATTTCAAAGTTTAATAATTTCAAACTTAATTATAATTTCAAACTTAATTATTAAATCATTTCAAAGTTTAATAATTTCAAACTTAATTATAATTTCAAACTTAATTATTAAATCATTTCAAACTTAATTCAATCATTTCTTAAATTAAACAACATTCTTTCATCAATTACATCGTTAATATTTTGTTTCAGATTATTAAATATTAACATTTTCCTTTCATTAAAAATTCAAATTTCAACTTCATTTCAAAACCATATTATTTATTCAAATAAAATCTTCGTTTATTTTTAAATCAAATTATTGACCAATCGGGTTTTATTTAATTTCCTATCCTAGGTCAAAGTTCAATTTGGGTATTTATCATTTCAACCCGATTCCAATTCAATTCAAAATCATAGCATAACAAAGGGAACTTGCAGTGTGATAACTGGGATGGTGTCAAAGTAAATAAACAAGCAATACCAACAATCAATAACAATCCAATAATCAATTCAAATAATCCCGAAATAACCGTATTAATTCGCATTGTTATTTGTACAAATTAATATAATTATTTCTAGAATCTACACTATCATTTCATGTAGATTAAAGATTATTACATTACGGTTTTCCACTTGTCGTTCAATTTCAATTTATACTAAAACAATTAATCCAATATACGTCGATGTTTCAAAGTGTAATTATCGCTATTCTATATGTCAATTAATTTAACAATTAAAAGGGGTCATATTCAACTAATCCAATTTAACATATAAATCAGTTTTAAAATCGTTAACTATCCTATATCCATTTCAATTTGGCATACTATTTATCATTTAACACTAACAATTTAGCGTCCAATATAAACATCAACAATCAATCAATTATCATCCAAATTGTATTATCATCGCATAAATAATTAACAGATAATGGTGTCAGATGTCACAGGTGAACTGATACAGGCAATAGCATATATAACAGTGTAAGCAGCATATTTCAATTGTCGTTTCAATTGAAATCAAACTTAATAAATAAAAGAACGTTAATCGTGAGTGATTGCTCACCTTTGAGGCTAGAGAATATAGAAGATGATACGGATATGCTCACTGATGCGGACACTGAAATTTGAATGACGAATCGAAACAAAGCAACATCGGCACGAATTCGATGATAGAGCTAATAAATGGAAATATACGAAATCAAATCAGAACCGGATCGAAGAAGATGAATTGATATAAGCGACCATATATATATGTAACTGTATACAACCATATATATATATAACTATATTCTAAATTCAAACATATAATAAAATTAATATATTTGTATTTCAAAATATATACTATCATCTATCACTAAAATAGGTTGTATACGTGTTGTGTAGGCAAGTTACCAAATATACGTTTACAACAAAATATATTGTTTAAGAAATCGATACATATATAACAACCACGTTAATGTTTCAAAATATAACAGTAGCTTGTACATCATAAAATATATTCAGACACCACATACTTGTACAAACTTAACCCATCATAAGTAAAATATTATTATAACATGAATATACTACAGCAACTAATATAACTTAATAGCAACTAATAAAACTTAAACTCTACAGAATATATATGTTAGCTAATGCAATTAAAACATATGTATATACCGACTCAATATAACATGGAATATATACAATCTATATAACACTTCCCATAACAGATCTATATAAATCCTATATACAAAGTTTAAAACAGGTCAAAAGAAATATGTATACAAATTTATATTTTTATAAATAATACAAATAAAGCCAATATACTCATATAGACAGATAGACGTATAGACTACTATATAATCCTTACTACATTTTAAACAAAACTTTATAAAAATCAGTAAAACTCAATATGTGTGAACTCAGCAAATATACGTATAAGCCTATACATATCAATTATGTATATCAACATCTATTTGGGTTTTAAATTAAAATCAACAGCTTGTATTCAAACTCAAAGGTATACTTATATACCAGACTATTACAAGGCTGCTTCCAGACGTTAACAAAATTTAAATATACCTTAACATTTTATGTACGTATATATTAAAATCAGAAATACATGTACTATACATATATCCCTAAAGTGGAATGCAAGCACAATATATATACATTAGGAATTGAAGACTGTACAAACATTTACTTTTATAAATGACAAAATATATGCCTCTACTCTGTTTCAAATATATACTCTGTCATATGATATAGATTATACAACTCACACACAAAATCAAAAACACATATGCATTGGAAAAACCCAAAAACACTACACGCCGTTCATATCTACATGTATATGCAGAAACAAAATGATATAAACTTGTATACTACATATATATAGCAGTCCCTTTTATATATAAAACCATGAATGAAATATGTGACTCATCTATATGCAGCAAATATATGTAATTAGTTACCCTTAACATATCCAGTACCACATATATAACCTTTATACCATATGACTTATAAACCGTATAAAGTAACTCGTAAGAAAATATAACTATATATAAATGCATACGAATTTAAAGTCAGTGTTATTATAAACCTATATATATATATGTATATACTATACTATAGTAAAACTGATTACAATTTATATTATAAACCATATATTCAAAACAACTTTATAATGTATATACGTATATTTGGAAAAATCAAAATCTTTATATATATGTATATAAACACTCGAAATCATATATATACACAAATCGAGCAAAACACAAACTATACCTATATATAATATAATACTTACTCTGTAAATAGAATATGTGCAAAAACATTCTTATCAAACGGCAGAGGGCTGCAAGCATGGGTAGCAAGGCACGAACGGTTCGGCAGCAAGTAGGAGGTGGGAACAGCTGTGCTCGGTTGGTAAGGGGAAGGGTTGTTCAGTGGCAGGAGGTTTCACGTGGGAAGGGGTTGGGCGAGGCGGATTTGGGAAAAGTGGAGCTTCGAGTGGTAGGCTGGGCGGTTTTGGTTGCTGCTCATGACCACGGTGGAGGGCAGCCGAAGGTGGACAGGGGTTTGTGGGGTTGGGTTTAGCAGAGGTTGGTGAGAGATGCTGGGTACAAGTTATGCGTGGCAAAGAGGTGATGTGGAGGTATTTCGAATGGAAGAGGGGAAAGGTCAAAGGCTGTGGGGGTTCGGCTGAGGGGAGGTTGCTGGCCGCGTGACTGGGAAGGGTGCGGAGGTTTGGTGGGAAGAAGATAGGAATGCTACAGGCGAGCTTATCATATATATTAATATTAATGATTTGCCAACAAAGAAGAGGAGCAGACGAAGGATTATCATATTGAAATGGGAAGAGAAACAAGGGAATGAATCAGAAAAACAAAAGGTCACGTAATATTAAACGAAGAGAAAAACACGCCTTGAATTCCACAAATATTAAATTCACATAGCCGTTGGTTTTGGACAAGTATGGAGATGAAAGGATAGATAGAAACCAAAAGGTTTTAAAACGTGTATCGATACGGTTACCGGTTGCACGGCTTTCATCGGGTACCGAACTTCAAAACACACAAAAGAATATACTGTCGAGATCAACAAAATGAGAAGATCAAAATGGTATACAAATATCAGTGGTACGATTGAATTATAAAAATTCAAATTTTCTAATAGCGGAAAATGCAAGAAAAACACTGAAAAATAAGATCGACGGAGCCAAAGATGTCCGAATTTGGAAAAACGACAAACTGACATCTTGCTCAGAAGATGGTTTAAAATTTTTCTACGTAAAAATATTTAGGTTTCGAAAACATTTTATTTTCATCGCTTTTTAACTGATTAAATTGAAGTGAATTTACGCGCGAAATAAACTTTCATATTTTCGGACGAAAATTTACCAGTTGCTATGTTTAACTAGACGCATTCCAAATATCAAATTTATATTTCAAAATTTTATCGTTTAAAATTTTACAAAATTTCAACTAATTACGTTATTAAATAGTTGAAATTTACGGGTCGTTACATATACAACTCATGCATGCACAGCCATAAAAACAAGCTTAGGTCGGGTGAAACAAAACAAGAAGCACAAAGTAACTCAACAAGGTCGTGCATGCATATGAGGAAGCATCTCATGTACTTACAGGTGAAACAGCAGTGTACAAGGCAATTTTTTTTAAATACATACGTATATACATATATATGTATACATATGAAACATATTCAAAATTAGTCTGGCCATAACAAAAAATTAAAGAAGTCAGATTTTTCAAGCACGTACAATCAAGAATAAATTCAAGTTCAAACAAAATAAAGCGACAAATTTAATGTTGAATATGTTATTATTTTAAAACAAAAGCTAATCAAAATTCAGGAGTAAACAAGTTGAACAATTCAAAGTCAGCCGAAGTCATAAATATATCAGAGACAATCAAGTCAATGATTGCAAAACCAAAGACCAAAGAATCGATGGTCAAGATTAAAAGTTTAATCGAAAGTTGAATTATTCAAAGCTAAACGTTTTGAAATGTATGGAAAACTCAAAAGATTTTTTCACAATCCATCTCCATAAAACACCCAAATTCGTCATCGATAAATAGTCATCGAGTTCGAAATAAATAAAGCAAAAAATCATAAACATACTAAATCATCATCAGCAATTCATATAATTCGAGTTCAGTATCCACAATTGAAAACCAGAAATCATACCAAGTTTCAAACTGTATTCATACTCAACGAGGAAGTAGCCGTGTACGTCAAGCACCAGAGAATTAAAGGTAGAAACTATCAGAGGCATAAGGAGTAATCAAAATAACAAACTTTTAAAGCGGTTACTTCAAGACAGAGGGAGGAGGAGGAACCCTAACCCTAACCCTAAAAGGAACAAAGAAGGTTGACCATATAAAAGAAAGAGGAAGTAGTTTATTTTTGGGCCGGTTTAGTTTTGTAAAGAGATTGGAGTTTTCTATTTTATTATTATAATTTTTTAATTGAAACTATAGTTTGTAACTAGGATTGAACTACCAGTTGTAATTTGCGAAATTCTCAACTCAGGGATAGAGCTGAGGTAGGGTTTCGAGCTTAGGGTTAGAAAAATCAGGTAAGCGATAGTCATAAATTTACAAGGTCTATAAGCAGTTGATCGTTTAATCTGAGTAGAAATCTTAGCGGCAACAGTAGGCAAGTATTGTCAAAGCTGGGTAAATTTGTGTGTTGCTTTCATTTCAGCATTTACTCTATCTATGCTGCGTTTTTTATTATTCAATGAATTTATTATAAACCCTATTCACCCCCTCCAAGGTTAATTCGATCCTACAATTACTACCTGCTGAAATCTATTATCTGAAAATTGATAAACTCAACCTACTCAAACGAGGACCTGTCAGCTTATAGGGGAAAAACAATAAACACGTAGATCAGACATAAGTCTAGTATAAATAATATCATTTCCATCAAGATTCCTCCACTAGTGGGACCACACCGCTATATCACGGAATGGGTTTTCTCCATAATAGCCTCGGTTATTGTTAGCACCAAAATTGGTCACTAACCTCATTGAGAAAGATTACGTAGAGAGATTAATGAAGAAGATAAATTAGAACTGAAAAATAGTGTAATTCAATGCCAAAAGAACAACAAAAACGAGAACACCAGATTTATAATGGTTCGGCGTAACTGCCTACGTCCACTTTGAGTTTTGATCTTTATTGCTTTCAAAAGTATTTGAATACAGATACAATCCGTATATTAATGACTTGAATACAAGTTTGAACTGAAAATAATAAGTCTTGAAAGCGGCAGAGTCTCCCCAGTATTCTCCCAAAAAAGGTCCTTTTTCAACATGCCCCTGCCCCTCTATTTATAGACAAAGATGGGTTGGACTTCCCTCACGGGCCTAGGAACAAGGTACCTCGGCCCATAGTAGATGACTACTGCGCACCGTTCCATGCAAGCCGAACGAGACATGTTGGACGAGACAAGCTGGACCACATTTGGCCAAACTGGGAACTATGCGCTATCGTGGCTGAACGACGTTTGCCGAGCGAGGCATGCCAAGCGATGCCCTCACTCAAGGTTGAATGCTAACCTTTTCTTCGAACTTGTGCGATATCCTGACGACGAGCGATGAGTGTAGGCCGGGAAGCAATCGTATGCCGCATGAGAGACTTGTGCCTAGTAAGGTCTGAAGACAGACGAATCCCTACATGCCGAACGAGGTTCCGTGCCGAGCGAGGCTCTGTGCCGGTCGAGGCTCTACGCAGAGCGAGCCTCTATGCCGATTGAGGCTCTACGCCGAGCGAGACTCTGTGCCGATCGAGGCTCTATGCCGAGCGAGACTCTGTGTCGATCGAGGCTCTACGCCGAGCAAGACTCTGTGCCGATCGAGGCTCTACGCCAAGTGAGACTCTTGGTGCCGGACAAGGTTCTGTGCCGATCGAGGCTGCGTGCCGAACGATGGCTTTGCATGCCGAATGGGAACTCTGTGCCAAGCCTCTCGTTACCGGGTCAAATAACCGGTTAACAGTTATAATTGACATAAGGCCATCATAAGTCAAAAGACATAACAAAGTATATGTTCACTTAAAAATACCTAAACATGTCTCAATTAAACCATACCTGATACCATCTTATGTTAATGGTCTCAAACACAATACTTAACATGGGTTCACATTCAAGTTTCATTTTCAATTTCTACCGAAAGATACAACCCATCTAGGTCCTAGCAACTCATTGGTTAATCTCATACTACAAGGTACCGACCTATGTAGTTTTAGTTAGTCTTTTACTTAGTTTATTCTACAAGGTACATCGTTAAGCAGTCTCAGTTCTTTAAGTTTTATACTGCAAAGTACAACCATATGCAGTTTTGATTACTTTAGTTTTAGACTATAAAGTACAACTAGAAGCAGTATCAGTTTCTTTGGTTTTATACTGAAAAGTTTCTTTAGTTTTATACTGCAAAGTACAATCCTAAGCCGTCTCGGTTTTTTTATTTTTATACTACAAAGTAAAACCCTAAGTAGTCTCAGTTACTATAGTTTTATACTATAAAGTACAACCCTAGTTAGTATCAGTAATTCTTATTTGCTTAATCTCGAACCCCTTAGAGAGTTACATCCACTATCACGAAAGTGTACAACTCACCATGACCCTTCAGAAGTCAAATGCTGAATCCTACCGCATACGTGGTCATTCGAGTGAGCGTCCCCATTGAACATCAATAGCCCTTCCAAACCTACATTATTTGTAGGTTCTTACTTATTTACTCTTAGTTATCTTTAACTTCCCAACTCTGCATAATTGTTCATTTATTAGGATTCGCTTTAGCTATCTTTTTTAACTTCGTTAGGCTCCCAGCTTGATATCAATTTCCATTTTTAGTTAAAATATATATATATATATATATATATATATAACGAACATGTACGGTACTTGTCAGATGGGGCCAAATTAAACATCTATGAGGTTTTATTTGTAACACACACACAAATATATATATATATATATATATATAATGTCATAAATTATTAAGTTTAAATAAGTAAATCATACTTCAAAATATACAAATTTTAATAAGTAAATCATGCATTAACCTAATGAACTACGTTAACAAGGACCAATTACGGATACATAAACTTTGTTAACAAGGAAAAATTGCAAATCAAAGTTAATAACTTAGGAAAAATAAATATTACCAAAGAGGGAGGAGTTGCTTAGGAGGGTGAGGTGGTTGCAAGTGGAGGCGATGGTTGTGTGTTGTCCAAGCAGCAGTGGCGTCGGCTAGAAGAGTGAGGCTCTAGCAATAAGAACGGCAGAGGCAAGCTAAGCGCAGCGGCTTACTAAGGCAATAGCGAGCTAGAGCAGGATGGGCTAGGCAGCGGCATTTGCAGGGTGGGCTATGGCGGTGGTATGCTAAGGACATCAGTGGTTTTTGTGAGGAGGGATTTTTGGAAAAAACTGTATAATTAAATAATGGAGAAGAAAAGAACGTCCGGGGGTTAGATTAGAAAGGGCTGGCTCTTTTCCAATGCTATGCCAATACCAAAAAAGGCGTCGGCAAAATGATGTCGACAATATATTACCGATGCCACCATTTTTTACGTGGTTAGGCATCAAAAATATCAGGTCAAAATTTAACTCCTTTTCTAATAGTGATTCTTCTACTAGTTCAGTCCCGTTTTAATTTCTCGGTTTCATCCAAGTATACAACTTTGTTGTTAATTTTTCTTGATAGAAATTCTTTTTTTTGAAAAAGACAACGTGCTAAGAGATTTCCATAACCATAAAAACATTGTGTCTCCCTATTTTATTTCTTTTATTTTCAATACTATCTACTAGATAGGTCCTATAGGTTTCCTACAACTCAATCTTGGGTGTTGATCCATTTTGGGCATCAACATTTTTGTGCTTTCATTGAGAATTGAAATCAGACTTAGATCTAGTTCTCTACTTTGAATTGGACAGATCCAGAAGTTAAATCTGTAGAACTTGCTTGAAGAACTCAAAGAATTGCTAACAAAAAGTCATGGCACCAAAGAGATCCAATAGATCCTTAGGAGCTATGGCTGGAGGTGACGAAGGGAATGCTCACCAAATTAAAGTGAACAATCAACTGGTGATTCCAGAATCCTTTGCTCAGCACGATGTAGTAACCAAAGAAGAGTTTGATAATATGATCCATAAACTCAACCTGAAGATGGCAGATAGCCAAAAAGCTCTCATGGACAAGATTGTTAATACCTCAGTTATGGATTTTGATGACCACAACCATATACAACCATATACAATCATATAAAATATAGATACTAATGTTTTACCATGTTATATAGTATATAGTATAGATGATTAGACAGGTGTTGAATCGAAGACCGTACAGTATAAAGACTCAAAAGATGGGCATAAAGACTAACGAGTACAAAGATCAAGATGTGAAGACCTCAATATTATCATTTAGTGTATAGAGTCATAGCTTATATTGTTAAAGTCCATGGTAGCATTCTTTGATCCCTATCTCCTATTTTCTATGTTTTATATTTTTAAACAATTTTTTTTAAATATATGTAAAAATATTTTATAAAAGTTTTTCAATGTTCAAAATGTTTATAAATGATAATCAAACTATTTTACAAAGTATCAAATTATTTTACAAAGTATAGGATTTTCAAAATAATTTAGAAGAAAACGTTTTCAATATATACATGTATATGTCAACATATAGGCAGATGATATGTCGACATACATGCCGCTAAGTGGTTTTTCAAATTTTGAATGGAAGTGTCTATTCGTTGTAACTCTTCACGAATGGACACATCTGTTGATTTACTATATCAAGGGGAGCTCAAACGAATTTTAAAGTTTAGATTTACTTATTTTCTTCCCTCCTCTTACTCTCTTAAAAACTCCACTGAATATATAATCCATTCTCTTCAAAATCACTTAGAATCAATTCATACTTCATCATATTTATTCAATACTACTTTCTTATTGTTTTGGAAACATCTCTTACTCAATTCAAAGGTCAAAGTGTTGTTTAAGAGGCTATAAGATCCATTGTATCCAAAGTTCAATAAATTATATTTGGAAAAACTGTAAACTAAAATTGTATTTTCTTTGGGTGTGCTTGTTGCCCGTTTAAATCAAGTGGATGTGCTTAGTATCCCAGAAGTCTAGTGGGTGTGCTTGTAGCCTGTTCAAATCAAGTGGGTGTACACTGAGCCCAGAAATTCAAGAGGGTGTGTCTCATAGCCTAGGAAACGAGATTGTATTTAGGATTGCCTTCTGCTCGTTTAAAGATTGGAATTTGAAAAGAAATATACAGAAGCAATTTTACGAGACTGGATGTAGAAGAAATTCGAACTAGTATAAAATCCTTGGTGTTATCTCTCTAACTCTTTGCCTTACTTTACTGATTTTATTTTTATCTCTGATTGCATTTGTGACTGTTTGATAGTATAATTCTGTGTTGTTTATCTGTGATTTAATGTTTAATTTGAAAGAAATTTAAAAATATTTACATAAGTTAGAAAATACTATTCATCCCCTCTAGTGTTTAATTAGCCTTAAGATTCGTAATTCTGCAATCCACATTTGGTATCGAAGCAATAGATTTTCAAAAACTTGTAATTTGATTTTTGAAAAGTATAAATGGCTAGCAACGCTGTTAGTACACTTGTTCACGGCTTTGTTGAAGGACAACCTACTGCTAGACCCTCTTGTTTAATGGCAATAATTACACTTATTGGTTACGTAGCATGAAGGTTTATTTACAGTCTAATTGTTTAGATATTTGGAATGTTACACAAAATGAGTACACTGAACCCCAAACTAATTTTGCACAATGGACTGCTAACCAATAGGCACTTGCCGAGAATAATTCTAAAGCTATGGATATTTTATTTTGCTCATTAGATAAAAATGAAATTAATAGAGTCTCTATTTATAAGTTTGCATCTGAAATTTGGACAACGTTGCAAGTTACATATTAGGGTACTAGTAAAGTTAAATAAACCAAAATTTCCACTCTAACTAATTAGTTTCAGTTGTTTAAGATGAATCCAAATGAGTTTATTTCTGACATGTACTATAGATTTCAAGATATAGTGCATTCTTTATTACCATTAGGTAAAAAAAATTCTAAAGAGGATCAAGTTAAAAAATTCCTCAATTCACTCTCTTCAGAGTGGGATCAAAAGACACTAGCAATTGAAGAGGCTAATGATATTAACATCTTTGAAGAGTTAATAAGCAATTTATTGTCCTATGAAGCATAATTGTAGGGTAAAAGAGAGAGCAAAGAATAGAAAAGAAGTCCATCGCTTTCAATGTAATAACTGACGATCGGGATTCAAATGATGGCAATGATGAAGAAATTGCTTTCATGACCAAAAATTTCAGAAAGCTCCTGAAGTATAGAAAGACGAATAACTTTCGAAGACTTGGAAACAAGACTCTTGGAATTGGAACTGTAATTAGATGTTTCAACTGCGATGAACTTGGTCATCTACAAAGAGACTGTCCACATCAGAATAATCAAAGATCTCACCAGTTACCGATTCATCCAAAAAAAGAAAGTAGGCTTACACAACAACATTAGATGATTCATATACTTTCTCAAGTGACAATGAACCGAATACTGTGGATGCAAACATATGTTTCATGGCGGTAGTTGATTAATCAGAATAGATCAAAGTAAAGGAGAAAAAACTGTACTTTTTACATTTAATTTTTGTTTCATTTTTGTTTTGTGTATTTTTAGGAATAATATGTAGAGTAATAATAATATTGGATGAATATAAGTGTGTAGATATATAAGAATATTTTATCTAAGTTTTAGTTTTGGATTTTACAGCCTATATGTCGACATATACCCAGCCATATATCGATACACCTGCCAATAATTTGAAATTAAAATTTTGAATTTCCCTCTCTTTTGTACCTATTCCCATGTTCCCGAAAAGGCATCTTTTTGACTAGAAAACATGACTCTTCACTCTCTATTAATTCAATCTATCTCTATCCATTCATTCACTTACTTTATTTCAAAATTCAAAAATCACTTTACTCTCTTATTTCTTCAAAATCTCAAAAATGTCCTCCTTAAGTCTCCTAAAACCATAAGGCTCTCAAAGAGAACCAAAGGCTTTCTTTTCAATAACAAAGAAGCCATTGATACTAATATGGAGTATGCTATTTTCGAAAAAGTTTTTCCTAGAAGATTTGCTAAATTTAATGATTTTTCCTCTTATGGTCTATAAGATCTTTTCTTTCAAAATGAAATTCTTGGTTTAGTCGACTGTTCACAAAATGATTTTGTGTGTTATCTGGATTTTGTTAAAATGTTTTATACGAATTTAAATGGAAAAAATTTCAAGGAGAAGAGGGACAAATTTAGAGTAGTGTAAATGGCACTCAAATTGTTTTAAATTGAGAACTTTTAGGTCATATACTTGGGTACAAATCTAGTGGAATTGACTCTCCATTTTTCAAATTGATGAACAAAATCGTGAATCTTTTATGACATTTTCGAAAGTGACGAAGAATTTGATTTTAAACATAGAAATCTGAGAGAAAAATTGAGACTTATGAGTCTCATTTTACAATAAAGTATCACTCCGAGGATGAGTAATTACAATAACCCTACTCAAAAAGGTTTTAAAGCTCTTTTGCTATTTATGAAAATTATGACATCAATTGGGCATAAGTCATCTTAGATTTCTTTATTCAAAAGAACATTTCTAGGCATATGAACACACTCTACCATGGTATGTATCTTACTAGAATTTTTATATATTTTGGTGTTGATTTAAGAGGAGAATCAACTCTTCCTTGGAATGTTTTCGACAAGGTCAACATTTCTCTTATGCACATTCCACCTTATTTTGAACCATATGAACTCTTGTTGAAAAAGAAAAGATTGGCATGGGAAGCGAAGCGAGAAATAAAACAAAAGGAAGAGGAAGAAGGCAATGAAATGGATGTACAAGAAGAGGAGGAGGAAAAGGAAATGGATACTTCTTTAGAAAGCTTCGACAAACCATCTCTTCCTTCCAACAAAGAGATTCTAAAGAACCAAGAGAAGCTTCTTAAAAACCCAAAAGTAGCTTAAACATTCCTTTAGTAAAAAATTCGCTTCCCTCTCCAACAAAGTGGACAAATACTTTGGGAAAATTATTCGCAAGCTTGATGGAAATTCATTATCATAATCTACGTCTTTCTAAGTCTACCTAGTTTTTTCCTTGTGATATCTAGCTTTTATTTTGGTGTATTTTTGGCAAAGTCAGCTGACTTTATAGTGGGTCGTGCCACTGTATATAAATGAAAAAATGTGTTTTGCACATGCACAGAAACAACTATATATGGTTTTATAGTGGCCATTCCACTTAGAACAGGTGAGAAGCAGAAGTGCCTCTACAACTATAAAAGTGACCTAAGGAAACATCGGTTCCTCCTCCCAAGAGGAGGAAGAATCACTACTAGAAGAATCACTACCAACAGGGCCTAACACATACAAAAACTCTGCAAACTGAGACACAATATCCAAAACAAAATCCGGGTGTTCCTTACAGTATATATATCTTCTATCCCAACTATCATCAAGGAGTAGAGATCTATTTTACATACCACGAGCACCATCCATCGTGAGAATAAGACCACCACCATCTATAGAGTAATGTAAACGCCTAGATTCACCATCATCATCACTGACAAAATATGAAAATCATGTCTAGCTGGGTCATTTATCATATCGGACGGTACATGGATCCATGCCATCTCAGCAGGATTCCACATAATATCAGAATCCATGGCAGGAGGAGGGGTAGTAGAAACCATAACAGCAACGGAGTGGGGAGGAATAATAGGAGGCACTGAAGGCTCAACAGGTGGGTCGGAATGTGCCATAGGAGGAGGAACATTGCGATCTTTCGAAATCCATTTCATATTCGAAGGCCTAGGAAGAGGGGTCCGAACCGAGATAGGGCCAACAGATGACTTACGAAAGCATGCTAATGATATATGACCAAAAGACTGACAGGATGTACATATGCCTAGCTTCCAACCATAACAAAATACAACCTCCGCTACCTGATCCTCGGTCACTCTAACTTTGATAGATTATGGTAAAGGCTTATCCGAGGAAATCTCAATCAAAGCCTTAGCATAGAATAATTTTTCCCTAGTGATAGTGTTAGCAGCAAAACATTTTACTTTACTGACCGCACTAGCAAGCCAGTTAAGACCTAACATAGGTTGCAATACGGAGGGAATATGAGAGAAATAGGTCCAAACTAGAATAGATAATCCCTGCTCTCTAGCACAATAAAGAGACAGACTCCAAATGGCTTGCCCCTGATAAATATTGGATCTTTACTAAGAATTCGAAGACATTCCTCAGGCCTAGAAAACTTGAAGAAGAACATAGAGTTGTCCGTGTGGACTAGTAGACTACCCTTAGGTTGTTAAGCTTTGAAGCAACGATCCTTAACCATAAGATATGGAGGGTTATAATCCAAAAAGAACCCAATAAGATAGTTCGACCAATAATCAATACCGGCTTGAATGACCTCCCGAGGGAGGATCATAACCCCATCATTGTTAACCATTTCACAGGAACGGGGAACAAAATCACCCGCATTTTTGGGCAAAGAAGAGAATAAAGATGTCCATTTTAATCCTATACTCATCACATTGGGCTGGATTGCAATTGTAGGAGGATTACTTTCCATTGATGTAGCAGTAGCTGAAAGGATATTAGCAGTATCAACAAAGGGATGCTGATGTTGTTGAGCTGGAGATATTTTTGAACTATTTCGGGCAATAAATGGTTCAAAGAAGCCCATTTGATTTATTTCCTTCATTGAACTATCAACCAAATTGCTATTATAAATGGTCTTATTTATCAATCCAATAAATAAATGAGCATTATCGTGGCTTCCTACTACACAGCAGAGTCAAACATTGTTTTAGCCGCACCAAAACAATCGACATCGACCTCAACATTTTCTATTTCAGCAGTTCTTAAATTTAATTCAGCTATGTTTTTTCCACTGAAATCGTTACCAAGCACATCACAGCCCAGAGATGACCTAATATCAGCCTCATTCATTGTTTTTTCCACTGACAGCATTCCAAGCTGTGACAATATGCCAGAGGAGGTTGAAGGTTTTGATGTACCTGAAATTGGACCAATTGTCGGAGATAGCTTGTGACAATCAGCGGCTATTGCATCCAACGAGTTTGGCTTTCCAGTTGACGAACCATCGCAATTAGAGACGCCAGATCCAGAAGCGGTAGCAAAAGGAAATTCGAGAACAGAGGAAGCATACAAGCAGCTAGATCTATAATCGATCGATTTGCATTAGAGTGAATATATCGCGATTTTCTTTTCCGGTTCTTTGCCATTGACGACAGGTGGGGGAGAATGGAGAAGGGGCGAAGTAGAGCGATGTGATTTGATGATAGAAGAGGGAGGGCGAATAGATGAAGAGTTTGAGATGACTCAGAAGAGGAAAGTAAACATGATTCACCATTTAGAGAGGCAAGAAGACACCATATTCAATAGTTAGTTCAACATAATTTTTGGTGTTTTGTTCAAGTTTGATTTAAATTATTTTTATGTATTTTGCTTTTATGCCATGTACCATCCTTCTTTATCAATGAAAAATTGTTCTTACTGTTACATGTAGTTTTAATATTCTTTGGAATTTGTAAATATATAGTGGTATAAGATAAAAACACAAACTGTAACAAAAACATAAGTTTTGCATTTCAGGTATGTATGTCGATATACACACAATGTAAATGTCAACATATGTTAGTCGTTGGCAAAATTTAAAAATTTAAAAATGAAATAACTATCATCTATTCAATCTTTCCAAACGACTTTTCACTCACATTTAAGCCTATTTCTTCCAAAAAGTCTCACTCATCATTTTATTCTCTACTCTCTTTTTCATTCTCAAACAATCTTTTAACAAAACTGACTTCTTCACACCAAAAATTATGTAAAACCTTAAACAAACACTTCAATCTTTAAAGGATACTCTTTCCTTTATCTTAAGAAATCAAAGGCATTTAGAATTAAATCAAATGCAAATAATCAAAGAGCAAGAAAAGCATTTTGATGCCTTTCGATGGTTGATTTCTTCCTTAACCAAAGATGATCAAACCAACAACCCAGAATGCTATATCAACAAGGATAATGAAGATTAGGATGCTATCAAAGTAGATCCAATCTTTAGGTCCAATGGTTGGGTTGAAGTTCCAAGGAATGTATAGTTAGTCGGTTTGTTTTAAATTATTAATATGTAAATATTACTTATTTTAATACTCTTAGGATTTCATTTAGTTTGGTGTGTATATTTGGATTGATGTTTGGATTTGTGTGATTTTGGTTTGATATGTTTTGGACTTATAGTGTTATTTGATTTTGAATTAATAAAATAGTCTGTGTTATCTTATTTATCATTTATATCATAATCATCATATAGTCACCATACTTAATATCATATTACATTATGCTTAATATGCTTCAATTATTTTAGTGCTTAATTATTGATTTTGACTCTGTAGTTTCTAAGTATTTTATTTAGGAGGAGTTTTTATTCTTTACCCATTTTTGTTGATGATAAAGGGGGAAAATATAAAATATACATGCATATATTCAGGGGGAGTTATCTAAACTCAAAGGGAGTTATATCATATTTTTTATATACGAATATTTAACGATTGTCATAATAAAAAAGGGAGAGATTGTTAATACTTCGATTATTAATTTTGATGACAACAACCATATACAACCATATAAATATAGCTACTAATTTTTTGCCAAGTTATATAATATATAGTGTAGAATATTATACAGGTGTTGAATCGAAGACTATATAGTGTAAAGACTTAAAAGATGGATATAAAGACTCATAAGTACAAAGACCAAGATATGAAGATCTAAAGATTATAATTTAGTGTATAAAGTCATAGCTTATATTGTTAAAGTATCTGGTAGCAATCTTTAATCTCTATCTCCTATTTTCTATCATTGATATTTATAAAAAAAAATTAAAATATATTTCAATATATTTAATAAAAGGTTTTTCAAAGTTCAATGTTTATAAAATACGATCAAACTATTTTACAAAGTATCAAATTATTTTATCAAAACAATTTAAATGAAATAAGTTTTTGAAATATACGTGTATATGTTGACATATAGGCATATGATATACTGACATAGATGTTGACAAGTGGTTTTTTAAATTTTGAATGGAAGTATCTATTCGTCCTAACTCTTCTTGAATGGACACATCTCTTGATTTACTATATAAAGGGGAGTTCAAACAAATTTTAAAGTTTAGATTTACTTATTTTCTTCCCTTCTCTTATAATATACTTTATTCTCTTTAAAACCACTTATAATCAATTCATACTTCACTGTATTGATTCAATACTACTTTCTTACTATTTTGGAAACTTCTCTCACTGAATTCAAAGATCAAAATGCTGTCCAAGAGGTTATAAGATCCATTATGCTAAAAGTTCAAGAAATTGTCTTTAGAAAAACTATAAACTCAATTTGAATTTGCTTCAGGTGTGCTTGTAGTCAATTCAAATCAAGTGGGTGTGCTTGTAGCTCGTTCAAATCAAGTGGGTGTACCCTGAGCCTGGAAATTCAGAAGAGTGTGTCAAGTAGCCTCGAAATTAAAGTTGTATTTGGGTTTGCCTTTTGCTAGTTTAAAGATTGGCATTTGAAAAGAAATCCGTACAAGAAATTGTATGAAACTAGATATAGGAGAAAGCCAAACCAGTATGAAATCTCTGATGTCATCTCTCTAACTCTTTACATTACTTAACTGTTTTTACTTTTATCTATGATTGCATATGTGACTGTTTGGTAGTATAATTCTGTGTTGTTAATCTACGATTTACTATTTAATTTGAAAAGATTTACATAAGTTAAAAAACATTATTCACCTCTTCTAGTATTTAATTAGACTTAAGATCCATTCGCAACCCACAAAGATGGATGCTTTGCTCAACCTTCAATCCTGAACTACTAGGGGGAACATAAGAGAAACTTCCCCAATGGAAGAATATGAGAATTCCTCTATTTCTAGCCAAAACAGAAGGGAAGGAAAATAAAAGCAAAGGATGGGAGTTACTGAGTTGTAGAAAACTTAGTAGAAGGAAGAAGGACAGCTCCACCCAAAAGAACTCCAGTAGGTACCAAGAGGATATCTCTTGGTTTTGAGAGAAATCTAGGAGTGGAACTCAAGATTTGGAGGATTTGCTTGTTTTCGATAAAGTGTTGGATTTGCAACTTGATGAGGGTGATGTTGAGTTGGATACTGGTGTTAGTGGACAATACTAGAGATGGAATTCAAGCGGCCATGGCAAGACCGATTGTAACAACCCTGTATTTTGTGATTATTTTAATTATATATATATATATTAATTTCTTTAATTTAATTTCCTGATTTAAAAACTTTATTTTATTTATTAAAATGAATAAATTTTGTTATTTTAAATATAAATTTTGATTTTGATGTGAATTAGAATTCCAAACATGACTAAAAAGAATATTTTCCAGAAAAGTGAATTTTGGTCAATATAGTCAAACTTTGACTTTTAATTTAGAAATTTGAAAGTTTGAAAATTTGAATTTTATCTTTTATTATGAAAGTAAATAAAATTTTAAGAATAATGCTTTTCGTTTCGTTGAAATCTGATTTATAATGTGAATGTTATGCCTTTTTCAATATTGTGTGTAATTTGCTATATTTAACAAATTGTTTATTTTAAATTGTATAAATAATATTTTATTTGGTCATGTAATGTTCTAATTTATATTTATATGGGTAAAATAACATGTTATGCATATATTTTGGTTTTAAAACATTTTTAAAAGTATAATTGACATTTTCCAGTGTCAGTTGTATTTTGCTTACAATTTCTAATTTCCAGTTTCAATTAATTAAAGTAATTCTTTATTTATTTTTCTATTTTTTTTCTTAAAATCTTATTTTATTCTCATTCCCACTTTATTTTGTTCCTCATTTATTTTATTTATTTGACCTTTTATTTGTTTTAAAGTGAAATAGAAATTTTCTAAAACTAGTGATATTCTATTTGTAAATTTTAAGTCCTGTTTTGAATTTTTAAACAATTTCTTTAGTTCTTTTTTAATTTCTCTAAATTTAATTAATTATTTCATTTTTAAAATATAAATGAATTATTTTACTTCACATTTTTTTTTAAAATATTTTTAAAATGAAGTTTTTAATTCTCCAAAGTCAATAGTGATTTATTTGTAATTTCTGGACCCTGTTTTCAATTTTTAAGCAATTTCTTATATTCTTTTTCCATTTTCTTTAAAATTAATTAATTATTTTTATTTTATATTACTTTGTTTCGGTTTTAAAGTCAATTTATTGATTTTATTTTTGTTTTATTTGAATTTAAAGAAAAAGAAATATGAAGAGTTTTAAAAGCTTATTTACCTTAAGTCCTTTCATCTCCTTTGTCCTTTCATTTGCCATAACTCCTCAATTACTATCTTGGCTGTGCATTTTTGGTTTGTAGCCGTGATTTTTCAGCCTCCATTCATCCAAAAACATTTTACCTTCTCATTCATTCATGGCTTCAAGAAAAATCTATGGGTAATGGCTACTTTTTTTACACTTTTCTTCTCATTTTTCATGTATTTTGCCTTGTTTTCTTTGCTTCTTTGAATGGCCTCCACTCCATATCCACGGCCACCACCCCCTACATCTCTTCCCTGCCATCACCACCAGCTACTCCTCTAGTCTTGACCAAGGCCGAGCCACCATGATGCCAAAACTCCACAAAAATTGCAACACAAGTCATAAAAACATGTTGTTTGACCACTATTTGTTCACCACTTCATTTTCCACCACCACCACCACCTTAGGCCGCCTCCACCACCTCTGGCCAGACTACCACACACCTTTCCTTCCACTGACCTGATCCATACCTCTCTGACCTGACCACACAAGCCCATGGCCGAGCCATTTTTTGTGAACAAAACCCACCAATTTTGCCTTAAACTCTTCATATTCCTTTGTATAAACTTTCTCCTCATATTCTACTACCTAGGCCATGCATACACATGACCAAACCTGAGCCAAACTTGTTCAAACCAGAGCCAAAAACATCCCTAGGCCATGACAAAAGAATAGAGAAAGCAAGGCAAACGATTTGGCATTCGTATCTCTTTTTATTTAAAAGTTATGTCATTTCTAGTGTATTGAAATTTATGGTTTGCTTTGATTTTTGTTTGGGTTGTAACACAAGATCTATATCATTGGATTTGCTCTCCACACTCAAATTTTATTAGAGTTGTCGTGCCTTCATAATCTTTGTGTTGTGAGCTTTGTTGGCAAATCTCCAGCTTAACAGGTGAGTTATTCTCACCAGACAATATGTACATATATAACTAGTGAATTGACCCCTTTTGAATCTGTAAAATGCATTATCATGTTACACTTGCTATGTTATGATTTTATGATGTTCACCCATGCTTAAACACCTATTATATTATATGTTACTGTTATATTATGCTGTTCTATTATTTTTATCAGTTTATCACACTGCAAGTTCCCTTTAGATTAGAATCACTATGGGTTGAAATGATACATACCCGAACGGACTTTAGAATAGGAGAAAATCATTATGGGCTGAAATGATAGGCCTGAATGATTTTCAATTATTTTTCATTTCCTTGGGATTGCGGGTTTGAAATGATCAAACCCGGGTTTTCTTTGTAAATTACGAGTTGAAATGATATATTACCCGTATCACTTTACCTAGACTAGAAATGAAATACAGACCCGTTGTTAAAATATGTTTTATAAAAATCTTAAAAATATTTTTGAAATGTAAATATTATAATATTTGATTTAAACTAAATAAAAAAATGATTTATGTAAGCATTATTGATTTTTTGAAAATTTATAAGTGAAATAAATTATTGGTAAAACTAGAAAATTTGAAATGTAAGTTATTTTGGGAAATTTTAATTGGGTGATAATTGGAATTTAAATTAAATAGGAAATGTGATAACTTCATGATAATTTGGATTAAAGTGAATTTAAATGATTTTTATATTATATTAATGATTTTGAATAAAGTTAAAATGTGAAATGAATGAATATTTAAGTTGAAATTTTGAAATATAACTAAAATTGGAAATTTGTGAATTTGGCTTAAGAGTGAATTTTAAGTTAAGTAAATAAAAATGGAATTAAGTTATATTTGAAAATTTAAAATTAAGTGTTAAGTTAATTTAATTTAATGAATTTATAATTTAAAATTGGAATTTAATAAGTGAATTATTATTAAATTTTGATTTTTGAATGGAGGTTTAACTTTATAAAATCATGAATATAAGGGTATTTGAATGATTATATATGATTTTATAAGTTAAAAATGATTTATATAAAAATATAATTGTTTGTGAAATTATACTGAATATTTGAAGTTAATTAACTACATCTCTGAAATGCTATTAATTCTAATGTAAATGATAATACAACATTTGTAAATGCTGTAGTTGATAATAATGAACCAAATGGCTAAATTTAATTAAAGGCTATTATAGCATTTTTGTAATGTTATAATGGTTGAATTTAACTAAGTTTATTTGAAACTAATGTAACCCTATTACAGCATTTTAAATGTTGTCTTTTGTTAAATTGAACTGTTTTAAATGTGACTTTCCGTAGCATTTTCTAAATGCTGCAAAAGTTGAATTTTCATTGTTTTAATTAATTTAAGTGAACGAATGAAAGATTAAAATTTTGGAAATTTAATAATTTAATTATTAATAATAACTTTATTTTTATGATTTAAAATAAAGTAATTTGTTTGGAAATATAAACTATTTTGAAATATGATATTTTGATATTTTGAAATGGATTTTTAAAGGATATTGAATTTTGAAATGATATTTGATTTCGAAGTATAAAATACCATTTTGAAATTTTAACCACGGGGTGTATTTAATTTATAGTTTAACTAATCCTTGAAGGATGGGCGATCCCAAGCATCCTTTGAGTTATTGTGCATTTCTACTACAGTTCACTTGAGTTGGTTTACATTATATAAGTATATATTGTCCTGACTCGAGTGTTTTGTGTTTTACTTTACGCTCAGGTCAGCCTGAGTATTTATAGCTTAGCTTTGGATCTCATTCTGGAGCTAGGAATCGCTGGAGATTCTGCTTGTCTAGTTATCTGTTCCTTTCAGTTCAGTTGTTCTATTCTAGTTCTGGTATTTATAAACTTCTATGTATTTGGGATTTCTATTGTATATGTTTTCAGAATGATATTATGTATTATGTTTTGAGAGTTTGTATATAGTAGCTTCATGAACTACTATGGTATTTTATTTCCGCTGTGAGTTATTCTGATATGTTCTGTGTCTGTGATTCTGTGTATTTGATTTCATTTGCTCCAAATTTATTTACAATCTGTTATTTTGAATTATTCAAGTCAGACATGTGTGGATTATTGTCGATTTGAATGGTCCAAAATAGTGGGTCGTTACAGTTGGTATCAGAGCTTTGGTTTTAGGCAAACCTTAGCCTATGGAGCAAAAACTCATTAGAGATAGGGTAGAAATACCCTAGTATAAGTGAAATCAATCTCAGAATCATTTCTTTGTGAGAGAACGTATTTTCGAAGTATAAAATGATTTTCAAATGATTTTTAAAGAATTTTCAAAGATTATTTTGATATAAATTTCCTTGCTTTGAAAGTAAAATATTTCTTAAACTTCATTCCTTTCGTATTCACCTTGTTAGTAATTTCTTTGATTAGGATCCTCTAAAATTTTGAACTTCTCTCTTGATTGATCTAGATCCATTGTTGATAGGAATCTATTTTGAGTATGGCAAAATCAGTAGTTTGTTAAGTTGTTTTGAGTAAACTCTGTTGTATCTTTTGCTTAGCTAAAGTTGTCCAACTAAAGATATTTATGCTTCTGTTTTCGTATGTTATGAATTCGAGTCTTTCCAAATTTTTATGGGAATTTTTCTGTATCGATATAGGTTATATATCTCTAATCTTCGTTTGGATTCTTATCGAATAAGATTCCTTTGAATTTTGGAACGCTCCCACTTGTTCTGAAATCCATTCATGTCTCCCCTAATTGTATTCTTTTGATTTTGGAGCATTGCATCCCTCCACTTTGTATGACCTTTATAGGGTGGCGATTCCGCCAATCTTTGAATGATTATAATTGGCATTGATTCATCGGAGATTTCTGTATCCTCAGTTTACGATGTTTTCTATCTTCTGGTATATTGAGATTCTATCTCTGGCAATCGAAGGTCGATTTGCCTTAGATTTTCGCATCGATTATATTCCTGAAGTCATGGTTGACCAGTTAAGGTCGCCCGCGATTCATATAGGCTTATCCATCTTCTATTTGGTAATTTAATTATCTTATCTTCGTTTGAGCCTATCTTTGAATTAGAATTCTATTTGATTAGAGTCTTTATAAATTTGAATCTCTGTTTTGCTTTGAAATCCATCCTTGAATCGTCCCTTGGAAAGTTTGTGGTTGATTGTCTTTTGAAAATTGTGTATTCATCGTAGTTTTTATTTTGATAAGGATGGCCATATTTTTATATAAAGATGAAATGTTTTTGATAAGGATTATGTACCTTTTAAAAAAAAATGAGAATTTGAAGTTTTGAAAGGATTTGAAATTTTGAAAATTTTATAAGAAATGTTTTCATATAAAATGATTTATAACTGAAGGTTTTGAATCTAAATTTAAGTGATTGAACTCTGGCATTTTGGAACTGGTTTTAAGATTTTGAAATAATAAATAATATGATTTGAAATTATTTTTCCGAATAAGTAATGTTTCAATGATTTTAATGGGTTTTAATGATTTTGAAGGAATTTCAAAGAAGTTTTCAAAGTAAATGGAAGTCCAGAACCACTTGTGTCGCTGGAAAATAATTTCGGTGATGAGTGCACGCATCATCGACATTGATTTTCGAGTTTTTGAGTGAGGGAGAGGCCACTTCGGTAACTTTGTTATGCGATTGATTTGTGAAACCAATTCTGATTTCAAATTCCGAAGCGTGATGTGATATTCGAAAGATATATGTATATATATTGAACAATTTGAAATGAGCCGGTGTTTAGTCCTTGAGTTTTGGATTTGATTTGATATAACCCTATTTTGGAATTGATTTACTGATTTAATTATGATTTCCAACTCTTGGATTGAAATATGATTTCTTCGACTATTTTGAAGGTTCGAGCACTTCCAAATCAAGGTTAACTTTTCAAAGCTAAAATTTTTGAAAAGTATGAATTATTTGATAAAGTATATAAATTTGTTTTGAATGTTTAAGTATGAAGTAATATGATTTAAATAAGTTGAAACTGTTTTGTTAAG
Source organism: Allium fistulosum (assembly GCA_030737815.1). Lineage (NCBI taxonomy): Eukaryota > Viridiplantae > Streptophyta > Magnoliopsida > Asparagales > Amaryllidaceae > Allium > Allium fistulosum. The sequence goes on along the minus strand of CM060907.1, from coordinate 247,435,672 downwards.
TAAATGAATAAGGCAATTTTAAAATTTTCTAATATGAAATTTAGATTCGAAATGCTTTGAAAAGAATTTGGTCTTCAAAATATTTTGAATAAAATTTAGTTTAAATGTTTTAACTTAGTAACATCTTTATGAAACTATATATTTAACAAGTTGGAATAAATATATAAGTTGTACGTATGGTGTTTTATTCGCATAATTAATTTGATCCAAGTTTGAGTACACAAGTTCGAGGTGGATTACACCATTTCGTGTTAGGATTTTCATTCGATTCTTGATGGCGAATATTTGATATGGACTTTGGGCTTGATTCTAGAATTCTCTATCGTAGTATATGGCTATGCAAGGAGACTGATGGCTTCTAGTCGAGAAACCATATCGAAATCCGCATTAGGGAAGTCGAATGGACAATACTAGTTCGAAAGCGAACTTGTGTGATCAAGCGAGCGATCAAATGTAGTTTTGCGAAATGATGACGTATGTACATCTTATATCCTAATATCATTTATATAATTTGACGCTGAAATTGAAAGCTGTCGAGTTAGAATATCTTTGCTTACTAAAAGAAAATTCCAATTTAAATTACAAAGATATATAACCCATAAAAGCAAAGATATTCAAATCCCATATGGCTCTTCATACAGCGAAATTTATTTTGAAAAATTTGATCCTTATATAAGATGGACCTTACATAAGTATAAGATGATTTTGAAAACATTTGATTTTGGAAATGAATTGATTGACTTAAATTATTGATTTGGAAATTTGGATTTATTTTCTAAATCTATTATTCTGGAAACGTTGAAACTAAAGATAATTAATTTGAGAAGAAATAATTCGGTGAAATTGTATATGATTTTGAAATTGAACTGATATTGAAACAAATTGAAATTTGAGAACCTTATGTTACTAAACACTTGATTTGGAAGTTGTCGAACTTATATAAAATTGATTTGTATGAGTATGAAATTGATTCGAAAACTATAGATTTGAAAAGGTACTCAATTTGAAAGTGAAATCTTATATATAATGGATATTATATAAGTACGATATTTGAAAGTGATTTGAAAAGGTACTATATGATACATATTTTCGAAGTAAAGATATGGAAAGTGCCTTCTGCTTGATATCCGATTTGTGGCCACATCTTGGATTCATTCTATCGATATTATTCTCTCTGATTTTTGGTTTTCCGGATATGATACTCGAGTGTCCTTCGAATTCCATGGCGTTACCCATGGTCCTACGAACTCGACTGCATAGCGTAATTCGTAAGGTAGTGATTGCTTAAAAGGTACGGATGTTTCCTGGGGGATCCAGGCGTAACCATTGTGTATCTGCGATCTATGGTCGTGTTAGTGGCGTAATCCACAAGGCAGAGATTGCTTAAGGGGTATGGATGTTTCCTAGGGGATCTAGGCGTAACCATTTTTATGTATCCTGCGGTCCACCGGTTTGTTGCATGGCGAAATTCGCAAGGCAGTGAATGCTTAAAAGGTACGGATGTTTCCTGGGGGATCCAGGCGTAACCATTGTGTATCTGCGATCCATGATTTGATTCGTTTTTTGTTTGGATTGTACTTTCCATATCTGTTTTTAAAGGTTTTCCCAGTATTTTCACTAGGTGTTGAAACAGGTCTACTAAGTACCTGGAGAATTCCAGTTTTGCGCCTGATCAACGCACTACCAGAGTCTACAGGAACAAGGATAAACTTGTTGAAACATCGAGTTATAAAAGTATTTTGATAAAATATTATATAAAGGATATTTTGATCAGTTATTTTCCTTCCTAAAGGATTTTAAAGTGTTTTAAATATTTTACCTCTTTAACCAACAATTTTAATTAATGGCTCATCCTTGTCTTTCAACCCATTTTCCCTCCTAGATATCCCTATTCCCCTACCTTCTTTTCGGGGATGTCTTCCAACCTATTGTTCTGCCTAGTTGTTTCTCCGAAATTTTTTCCTTTTCGAGGACGAAAAGATTTGAGTGGGGGAGAGTGTAACAACCCTGTATTTTGTGATTATTTTAATTATATATATATTAATTTCTTTAATTTAATTTCCTGATTTAAAAACTTTATTTTATTTATTAAAATGAATAAATTTTGTTATTTTAAATATAAATTTTGATTTTGATGTGAATTAGAATTCCAAACATGACTAAAAAGAATATTTTCCAGAAAAGTGAATTTTGGTCAATATAGTCAAACTTTGACTTTTAATTTAGAAATTTGAAAGTTTGAAAATTTGAATTTTATCTTTTATTATGAAAGTAAATAAAATTTTAAGAATAATGCTTTTCGTTTCGTTGAAATCTGATTTATAATGTGAATGTTATGCCTTTTTCAATATTGTGTGTAATTTGCTGTATTTAACAAATTGTTTATTTTAAATTGTATAAATAATATTTTATTTGGTCATGTAATGTTCTAATTTATATTTATATGGGTAAAATAACATGTTATGCATATATTTTGGTTTTAAAACATTTTTAAAAGTATAATTGACATTTTCCAGTGTTAGTTGTATTTTGCTTACAATTTCTAATTTCCAGTTTCAATTAATTAAAGTAATTCTTTATTTATTTTTCTATTTTTTTTCTTAAAATCTTATTTTATTCTCATTCCCACTTTATTTTGTTCCTCATTTATTTTATTTATTTGACCTTTTATTTGTTTTAAAGTGAAATAGAAATTTTCTAAAACTAGTGATATTCTATTTGTAAATTTTAAGTCCTGTTTTGAATTTTTAAACAATTTCTTTAGTTCTTTTTTAATTTCTCTAAATTTAATTAATTATTTCATTTTTAAAATATAAATGAATTATTTTACTTCACATTTTTTTTTTAAATATTTTTAAAATGAAGTTTTTAATTTTCCAAAGTCAATAGTGATTTATTTGTAATTTCTGGACCCTGTTTTCAATTTTTAAGCAATTTCTTATATTCTTTTTCCATTTTCTTTAAAATTAATTAATTATTTTTATTTTATATTACTTTGTTTCGGTTTTAAAGTCAATTTATTGATTTTATTTTTGTTTTATTTGAATTTAAAGAAAAAGAAATATGAAGAGTTTTAAAAGCTTATTTACCTTAAGTCCTTTCATCTCCTTTGTCCTTTCATTTGCCATAACTCCTCAATTACTATCTTGGCTGTGCATTTTTGGTTTGTAGCCGTGATTTTTCAGCCTCCATTCACCCAAAAACATTTTACCTTCTCATTCATTCATGGCTTCAAGAAAAATCTATGGGTAATGGCAACTTTTTTTAAACTTTTCTTCTCATTTTTCATGTATTTTGCCTTGTTTTCTTTGCTTCTTTGAATGGCCTCCACTCCATATCCACGGCCACCACCCCCTACATCTCTTCCCTGCCATCACCACCAGCTACTCCTCTAGTCTTGACCAAGGCCGAGCCACCATGATGCCAAAACTCCACAAAAATTGCAACACAAGTCATAAAAACATGTTGTTTGACCACTATTTGTTCACCACTTCATTTTCCACCACCACCACCACCTTAGGCCGCCTCCACCACCTCTGGCCAGACTACCACACACCTTTCCTTCCACTGACCTGATCCATACCTCTCTGACCTGACCACACAAGCCCATGGCCGAGCCATTTTTTGTGAACAAAACCCACCAATTTTGCCTTAAACTCTTCATATTCCTTTGTATAAACTTTCTCCTCATATTCTACTACCTAGGCCATGCATACACATGACCAAACCTGAGCCAAACTTGTTCAAACCAGAGCCAAAAACATCCCTAGGCCATGACAAAAGAATAGAGAAAGCAAGGCAAACGATTTGGCATTCGTATCTCTTTTTATTTAAAAGTTATGTCATTTCTAGTGTATTGAAATTCATGGTTTGCTTTGATTTTTGTTTGGGTTGTAACACAAGATCTATATCATTGGATTTGCTCTCCACACTCAAATTTTATTAGAGTTGTCGTGCCTTCATAATCTTTGTGTTGTGAGCTTTGTTGGCAAATCTCCAGCTTAACAGGTGAGTTATTCTCACCAGACAATATGTACATATATAACTAGTGAATTGACCCCTTTTGAATCTGTAAAATGCATTATCATGTTACACTTGCTATGTTATGATTTTATGATGTTCACCCATGCTTAAACACCTATTATATTATATGTTACTGTTATATTATGCTGTTCTATTATTTTTATCAGTTTATCACACTGCAAATTCCCTTTAGATTAGAATCACTATGGGTTGAAATGATACATACCCGAACGGACTTTAGAATAGGAGAAAATCATTATGGGCTGAAATGATAGGCCTGAATTATTTTCAATTATTTTTCATTTCCTTGGGATTGCGGGTTTGAAATGATCAAACCCGGGTTTTCTTTGTAAATTACGAGTTGAAATGATATATTACCCGTATCACTTTACCTAGACTAGAAATGAAATACAGACCCGTTGTTAAAATATGTTTTATAAAAATCTTAAAAATATTTTTGAAATGTAAATATTATAATATTTGATTTAAACTAAATAAAAAAATGATTTATGTAAGCATTATTGATTTTTTGAAAATTTATAAGTGAAATAAATTATTGGTAAAACTAGAAAATTTGAAATGTAAGTTATTTTGGGAAATTTTAATTGGGTGATAATTGGAATTTAAATTAAATATGAAATGTGATAACTTCATGATAATTTGGATTAAAGTGAATTTAAATGATTTTTATATTATATTAATGATTTTGAATAAAGTTAAAATGTGAAATGAATGAATATTTAAGTTGAAATTTTGAAATATAACTAAAATTGGAAATTTGTGAATTTGGCTTAAGAGTGAATTTTAAGTTAAGTAAATAAAAATGGAATTAAGTTATATTTGAAAATTTAAAATTAAGTGTTAAGTTAATTTAATTTAATGAATTTATAATTTAAAATTGGAATTTAATAAGTGAATTATTATTAAATTTTGATTTTTGAATGGAGGTTTAACTTTATAAAATCATGAATATAAGGGTATTTGAATGATTATATATGATTTTATAAGTTAAAAATGATTTATATAAAAATATAATTGTTTGTGAAATTATACTGAATATTTGAAGTTAATTAACTGCATCTCTGAAATGCTATTAATTCTAATGTAAATGATAATACAACATTTGTAAATGCTGTAGTTGATAATAATGAACCAAATGGCTAAATTTAATTAAAGGCTATTATAGCATTTTTGTAATGTTATAATGGTTGAATTTAACTAAGTTTATTTGAAACTAATGTAACCCTATTACAGCATTTTAAATGCTGTCTTTTGTTAAATTGAACTGTTTTAAATGTGACTTTCCGTAGCATTTTCTAAATGCTGCAAAAGTTGAATTTTCATTGTTTTAATTAATTTAAGTGAACGAATGAAAGATTAAAATTTTGGAAATTTAATAATTTAATTATTATTAATAACTTTATTTTTATGATTTAAAATAAAGTAATTTGTTTCGAAATATAAACTATTTTGAAATATGATATTTTGATATTTTGAAATGGATTTTTGAAGGATATTGAATTTTGAAATGATATTTGATTTCGAAGTATAAAATACCATTTTGAAATTTTAACCACGGGGTGTATTTAATTTATAGTTTAACTAATCCTTGAAGGATGGGCGATCCCAAGCATCCTTTGAGTTATTGTGCATTTCTACTACAGTTCACTTGAGTTGGTTTACATTATATAAGTATATATTGTCCTGACTCGAGTGTTTTGTGTTTTACTTTACGCTCAGGTCAGCCTGAGTATTTATAGCTTAGCTTTGGATCTCATTCTGGAGCTAGGAATCGCTGGAGATTCTGCTTGTCTAGTTATCTGTTCCTTTCAGTTCAGTTGTTCTATTCTAGTTCTGGTATTTATAAACTTCTATGTATTTGGGATTTCTATTGTATATGTTTTCAGAATGATATTATGTATTATGTTTTGAGAGTTTGTATATAGTAGCTTCATGAACTACTATGGTATTTTATTTCCGCTGTGAGTTATTCTGATATGTTCTGTGTCTGTGATTCTGTGTATTTGATTTCATTTGCTCCAAATTTATTTACAATCTGTTATTTTGAATTATTCAAGTCAGACATGTGTGGATTATTGTCGATTTGAATGGTCCAAAATAGTGGGTCGTTACACCGATTAAGTACCATCGAAACTCTGTAGGAGTGGTTCTCTCAAATAATAGATGACCAAGACGTCAGTCAGCAAGCCGAGACCATCTGCGGTGTCAAACCCTAGGTGCAGCCCTTGATAGTTGACCTACAGAACACCATGCCAATGAGGAGAACATCACCAACATGGTCAAACCATTGGTGGAGGAGAGCAGGGGCAGAAAAGATGAAGATTGGGGTTCCGCACTGATCCGAACTTCATTCACTGAAAATATCTTAAGAGAAGAGTACCCTAGAAAGTTCATGATGCCAACAATGCCATCATACAACGGAACTACTGAACCCATACAACACTTATTCAGGTAGAATGACATATGGATGGAGCATGAGCTATGGATATTGTTCCCTGTAGATGTTTCCCTATCTTCTTGGAATGAGTTGCTTCCATGTGGTTTAGGCTTGCACCGAAGTCTATTTCTACTTTCGATGAATTAACTAAGAAATTCCTAGACCAGTTCAACCTCCATGTTGCCCGACCAAAGGATGTAATGTCCATATCTAGCTTGTCTCAAGGACCAAGGAGTCTATGAAAGCTTTCTTGAGTCGATTAAACATCGCTATTATAGAAGTTAGCAATCCAGAGGAGGATCTTGTATTTATGGCTTAGTCCAGGGCATTCACTAGGATACAAATTTTAGTAGATGGTTAAAAATAAGGCAACCCACTACCATGGAAGAATTTCACTAAAAGGCGAATTAGTTCCCATGGTTGGAAGAAGCAGGACCGGCCGAAAGAAAGGTTGGTGATGAACAATCGAAGGAAGTACTCCAGAGAAACATCACAGTAAACGCTAGAAACTCTGGTGATTAGAAGAAAAGAAGTCAAAACTTTGGTAAACGGGCATGAGGCGAATGCGAAACATTCGATGAACTTCAGATTGGAAGATTACACGTCCTTTTTGTTTTAACATGGCTAACCGTCTTTATAGTGGGCCGTGCCACTATTATTAATATATATGAAACAAGTGTTCTGCACATGCACAGAACAGTTTTATTTGGTTTATAGTGGCCATACCACTTACATATACAAAACAAGAGAGAAGCACAAATGCCTCTGCAGCTAAAAGAAGAAAAATTAAATAGCATATGAGCTTAGCAGCACACCAAATATACCGAGGAACTAGACCACCTCCTAAGAGGGGCAGCCACTGCGATCATCAGTTGAAACATGACCCATGACATGAATAAAACTTGAGAACGGTGCTGCCAAATCAGAAGCAAATTTCACCGACTCACTAGAGTATAAATATTTCTGATCCCAAGAATCATCGGCCAAAACTGTACCATTGTCTTCCTCAACCTCTCTAAGAAAGGATGAAACTAGTCCTCCCCTTCAACATGTTAAAATAAATGATGACTCTCCCTATCTCCACCTGCAAACATATAGTAGCTATCAAACTTTGGACAATACCTCATCTCATGTTTCACATGTACCTAAGACTTCTCTATGGAATTCCACTTAATCTCAGAACGAGCATCCATATGTTCGACAGAAAAGGCAATGGAGGACACAGAAGTAAAAGAAGGTGATTTATCAGAAGACGGACAAATAGGCGAAAGGGCCGTAATATCAACCATCGAAGAATGGACTTTCAAAAACTTAGGAACCTACTTTCTAACCGAAGGACGAGGAATAGGGATCTTGATCGAAATAGGATCTCAATCACTTGCTTACAAGTTTCAGTAATGTGGCCAAAAGCTGGCAAACCATGCATATTCAAGTTTCCAACTGTAATTCACATCAACAAAAACATCACATCCATCATCAATGCATACCTTAAGCTTAAAAGGGAGGAGCTTATCCGAAGTTATCTCTATCAATGCCTTAGCATATACCAGATTCTTACTTGCTACTATATTAGCATCAAAGCATTTGAGCTTTCCAACTAGGCTAGCTAACCAATTAAGGCCAATCAAAGGCTGTAGAACTAAAGGGACATGAGAAAATTGTGCCCAAACAGGTATGTACAATACCTACTCTCCAGCTCCATCAACCGTGGACTCCATGGCATAATAATGAAAGGCTTGCTAGCAATAATGGATGGTTCCGCTTCTAAGACCCGAAGTCTTTTCTCTGCATAAGAAAATTTGAAAACATACCATCAAATAAGTTAACACGAAGACCTCCTCTAAGTTTCCAAACAATACGACATCGAACACGCACATCCAAGTACGAAGGGTTCGAGTCAAGAAAGAACCCAACTAAATAGTCATTCGAATAATCTACACTGGCTTGAATAAATTTAGTAAGGGGAATCATTGCACCATCAGATTCAATCGTGTCGGAAGATCTGGGATTATACAATCTGGCATTTCTTGGTATTGTTGACAATAGTAGACCATTTTATATTAGGGGGGAGTAATCAACTGCGGAGCTTGATGAGAAAGCTCATGCCTACCAGATGATTCGGTTACAGGATCGGTAGCCAAATTATTGGCAGATAATGGAAGAGCATTTGCACAGACAATTAGTGTGCATACGTCCTTAGGCAAAATTCCAACCTCTAGCACATGACTACCCACTATAACAACATCAACTATTGCTTCACTACAAACAACCTTTACATAATAAGCCCTTAAATGACACACCAGAGAATATATATCTTGCTATCATAGGAACTGAGCAATATAATAAGCCGCCAAGGAGGGAAGCAACAAAGCAAGATAAACGTTCTGGAAAGTACTATCTCTTCCATGAAACACATGGGCATAATACTAATGAATGTCGGTATATGAAAATTTTGATTAAGGAGCTTATACGGAAAACAATGTAACGACCCACTTTTCTGTAAACCCACTTTTCTGTAAAGTCTAAGTTGACAATAAACCACACATGTCAACTCAAATTGAACAAAAGGCGGATTATTAGGGTAAAGAAGAAGAAGAGATAGAAGAAAACAAAAACAATAACATAGAATCTCACAATCACAGTGGAACAATATATAATAGGTAATAACATATCTTTATACAAAAAGAACTATAACTATTATTATACATACCATCATTAGAGAACAACAATCAACAATCAATCTAGAAAGTTATAATAACTTGTCCTCGCAAGTGCTGAGTATACAGCCTATACACAACGGAATATAATCAAGTACAGAAATACGTCTTTGTCATCCAGCTCGTCTCCTGAGCTCTATAGCATCCTAAATTGAATCTGTATTAATCGGTCTGACCCAAGCATTATAATAAATAATACCCGAGTCAGTCTGGAAAACCAGCATGAGAAAATACACTCAATTTGAATTATTACTGTTATCAAAATCCTTTAAAAAGCAAAGATATCTCATAAGACCATGCCACACATATATACGATGGGTTTTTACATTACGATAACCAAAACATTTTATACAAAAATCTACTGATATTATAATAGTGTCTAAGTACAAATACCTATTAAAATAGCCGAAATTGTTACATTAATTAAATTTCAGCATACTAGGATCTACAATCAAAACTGTAAGGCTCCTATTAGAGAATGGATTACATACTATGATCAGGTAAATAACTACATTCTAATGAGTGTGTCTCTAGATCAATGCACCCGGGTCTAACAAGAAACCTTGTACCCTGCCATAATGGACCGGCCTAGCACTTGACTACTAGTACCGAATATGTTACCACCCCAGGTGTTCCCACCCTAATCGAGCGCTCTCTTTCCAATGCACAACCATTTCCATAATTATAATATATCTAAGGGTATCTAGAAAGGTGATAACATACCCTACTTGGGTGCTACCAACTTAGCCCTGCTGCATGGCCTGTTTCAGTCATTTCCCGATTGATGAGGCTTGAGGCTACATTTGCCTTTAGAATAGCATTCATACTTGGAATGCTAACACTGCCTTCCAGCCAACAATGCAATGATAGCATTCATCCATACAAGTTGTTCTGGGTCTGAACAAATTTAATCTCCTTCAAGACCACCATCTCCATTATCTTTACGATATCATAATTCGTAATGCACAAATCGGATCGAAGTGGTTTTCGGATAATTAAATTTGATCCCGGTCTCTTCGAAACGATCAACGAATTTGGCCAGATTTGATAGTCGGTTATTTATCTATCAAATAACACCCATAAGCAGTCACTAGGCTCAGATTATAAATCTTTCAACATCTATTTAAAATATCTTTACAAAGACATATATATTAAATCCCTTCCAGTATTTCAATATTTGAAAACGATTTCAAATTCTTAAATCCATAACAGGATTTTTTAACCCATATCAACATTTAGGAATTTTTTCCAAATCCAACTTATCATTCATTACTTAGAAATTATTCTATATAAATCATTTCATAGTTAGAATATTTCCAAAACCATTTAATTCCAATACTTAGGAATATTCCGTCTCATTTCACAAATTTTTGGAATTTTATTAGTTCCTTTTACAATTTCTAAAATTTATCGATTATACTTATTTAAAATCTAACTAACCATTTATAATTCCTTTTATGAATTCCGATTTATATACGAAGTTCCCGAGCCTAACTATTTTGAAAAATTTCCTTAAACTCCCAGAATTCCTATTATAACATTTCACTTATACAACCACATCCGTCCAATAAAATCCAATTCATAATCTCGAGAGTATTTATAAATAAATTCCAGTGACTTACTTTTAAATTCTATATACATTTATATAATAGTAATTTGAAAATATGGTAAATAATTATTTAAAATACTTTTAAAATAAACATCAATAACCAATTCTAATTTATTAATAAAATTTTAATCGATTTACAAAACTTGTTTATAACTTAGAATTCATTCAACAAATTTAAATATTCAAATAACTAAATTTCTGAAATATTCTAATCCAATTAATAGTTTTAAAACTACATAGTTTAATAATTAAAAATCCTCTCTTTAAACAAACCTTAACTTCTTGTGAAAACCATTTTTAAAATTCAACATATCCAATTTATTGCTTATAAATCTCTCTCGATTTAGCATAACTCGATTCACATTTCCAATTCCATAACTATTCCCAAATTCCGATATAGAATAAGCCTCTATTTCTCTCTAAACTGATTTCCCGATCTCATTATAAATTCTCACTATGAATTTTATATTTCTAATTTACCAAATGAAAATCACTTTATTTATTTATAAACATCGTTTATAAACTTCAGAATCTCATTTCCAGTTTACATTGGTTTCATATCATTTAAATTCATTTATAAATCAATTTCTAATTGAAATTCCATTCATTAATCTATTTCTTAAATAATCCAAACTATATTCCAAAACCAATCAAATCTCGATTTCTACTTCAATTTCGTAATTTAAAAATCTAATATAACCAATTTTATATTTATTTCCAAATTCCCTTTATTCTCCCAATCTATTCAAATCTCGATTTTTTTAAAAACCTTTTTACCTTTAAACACATATCACTTACGATTTATTATTAAAAATCCTTTATATCCATTATTCAAAATCTCTATTTAAAATATACCACGAAATAGTTATGTTCAAATTTAAATTCAAATCATTTATTTTATCCAATCAGTTCATTTTTAATTAATCCAAATTTTCAATATAAATATTTCACTTCTAAAATCTCCTTTGAATTTCCTATTTAAAATAAAAATATTATTTTTATAAATACTAAAATTTAGGCCAGTGCATTATAGCATCCAATAAATTCGAATCACACTATAATCTATCATAGATTATCCAAACACATCATATATCACTATATATGAAATTAAATTCAACATTTTTGAGGAATCTAGTTGGATCCCTCCAACCCATTTCCCTGCATCCACAGATGTTAAATAACATAAAATACCAATCCTACTTCAAGGTGGATATCGCGGTAATATAGGGTCATCCGCTATTATGCGAGGCGCATAAGGTCTCATCCGCTCCAATAGGCGGGAAATATATCCAACTACTAATATATATACTACTATATATAATATAACATCCAACTGATAATAATAATTTATCAACTCATCCAATCAGCCAATAATTATTTTATAACACCTTAAAATAAAACTAGCTATCCAAATGAGTGAGATTTATTCACCTTTATTTTTTTGTTGCCGCTTCTGCATTCTGGTTTCGATTAAATTCGAACAACGTTCGAATTTAACTAAAAATTTCAGAAGCTCAAAATCGACACAATCCAATTTCATTGCATACCTCCCGTTAATACGAGTGCAATGCAGCTTGTTTCGTTCAAATCTGATTTCGTATGAACTAGATATCGCATATATAAGTTTTACAAATTTTAAATATATATTTACTTAAGTTAAATTACACATTTTAAAACTAAATTACCCAAGGCCGAAAGAGCAGACCACAAAATCGAATCCGGCCTAACTCTTCTTCTTCCCCCTTTTCTTTTCTTTCGCCTGTACACACGAGATACATGGCTGTGCACGCTCAATGATGACACGGAGCATCACTCACTTATATCGAATTTCTCGCCATCGTTTCCCTCTCGACGAACCGCATCTTCTTAACCCAATCACCTCGCTCAACAACTGCTCCTCCCTATCACAACCAAACAACCCATCAACATCCCTTGTACAGTCGGGAACCACCACGAGGCATCGCACCCTCCCAAATCGACCAGCAAGATGCTATTTTCCATAACAAATCCAAAAACGAGCTTTAATTCTCGAATCGACGACTGAAATCGAAGAAAAACTTAACCCTAGGCAAAAACTGCAATTCGACTTCACAGTCGAGATCATCAACTCGATGCCGCACCTCTCAAACACTATACCAGATCTTTAAAAAAATTTGTGGATTTTCCATCGAGTGGAATTTGAATTAGAAATTTTTGAAGTTTTCATTTTCATATTTTTTTCTTCTACGTGACAGCCTGAATGAAAAAGAGGGAAGGACAACTTTTAAAAAGAAGGTGGGTACATCGTAGGGTGACCAATGTAGGGTGGCTTGTGGGCTGAGTGAAAGAAAGTGACTACCTAGTCAATTCGATGAAAATAAATTATTTAAAATTCAAAAATATCTAGATATTAATTTCGAACCCCGATCGAGGCATGCCGCTAGGCATTCATAATTTTATACCGCTATCCCGAACCTAATGGAACAAGTTTCGAGACCTAATTCGATCGTATGGAGGAGATAGCTTTTTGAACCCAATTATTATATTAAATTTTCAATATTAATTCAACGCGTTTTAATCCCATATGATCAAACAGTAACTTGAAATGCTACAAAATTTGAAATCCAATAATAATACACTATTACGGATCCAATGGAACTGGTTTCGTTAAAATCCAAGATGGTGCTGCGGAAAGCTATTTTCACTCGTTAATTTAAAAAAGTTTTTTTAAAAATCGAGTAAACCACCTATAAATCCAATTTAATATTTTTATTATCTTCATTCTTATAAATAGAAATTAAATAAGCTCTGAAATTATTTTTATCTAGCTTAGAACTCCAGATTCCATTATTTAACCAATTTCAATTATTTAATTCAACAATTAAGTTATCAATAATTTGTTATATTTTGAAATTCAAGTTATTAAATCTATAAAATTAACTTTCAAATATTCGAAATCAATTAGATAAACAAATTTCAAATAACCAACAATTCTGGGTCATTACATTCCTCCCCCCTTTAAAAGAATTTCATCCTCGAAATTGCAAAGATAAGAAAAATGGCCCAAAACCCGTTAACTTTCCCAAAATCAATTAGTTGAAATAACTTTCCTAAATCCATTTAAGCCCTTGACTTCCCAAAATATATTTGTTGAAATCTTATTATTGCTTTTAATAAATTTACAAATTCATCCACAGATTCCAAATAATATCATCCATTCAATCATTTCAAATTTTAATTCAAAACCAAAATTTAATTATCACAAATTTTTCCAAAATGTCTAACTCTTTAAATTTTCGGAAAATTTCGCCAGCGTCTCCTTTGCACGACTAGATCAGAACAACTACAAAATGCCACTACGGACCCAAACCAACAAAGGAAAACAAAAGCTAAGTGGCTCGATCTTAAAACCATCAAATCAAATGACAATATAAACATGTACCTTTTTGTCGGGCAATCCAATTTTTTTATTTTAAATGCCTGCATCTTATTTACCAATGGTATCCAATCATATAATTTAAAATCATATTATCTTGCATTTTCAATTTCCCAATATTTGCTTTACCTAAGCCCGTACGATGTACATATATCATTCGTACGCAATATCAAATCCGATCGCTTGCTCGATCACCCAATTTCAATTCTGAACTAGTATCGTTCACATGATTCTCTCGTGCAGACTTAGATCTGGTTCCTTGATTAGAACCCATTATCCTCCTTGCATAGCCATATACTATGATAGAGAATCCCAGAATTAATCAAAAATCCAATATCCAGTGTTCGTCGTCGAGAATTGAGTGAAAAATCCTAACTCGGATTGATATAACTCATCTCGAAATTCTATGCTCGAATCTGGATCAAACCGTTATGCGAATAATATAACATACGTACAACTTACGTATTTATTCCCAATTGATTCTTATCCACACCCAATTCCTTTTATTCACATTGATTTCATATTCAAAAAATTATTCACAATCATTATTCACATTTCTTTTATTCATATTTCCCTATTTACTTAGTATACCCTTCAATACTAATTATCTCTTAAGAATTATTCCATCGAATTCCATGTTTGACAACATTCCACTCTATATTAATTTCATTTATGAATTACTTCATAAAACTTTTCTTAAGTTTATAAACATTTTATACAACTTCCTATTATTATTACCACTTCACCATATAAGTTTATATCCATTTCTATTCAAATTCAATTTCATTTCCCAATTTCAACATTCATTTTCATCCTTCCACGTTTAAACCATATTCAATCAACTACTTAATTCAATTAGTTCCATCTTTAGTTTATTTCAAACCTAAGTTTTATTTCAAATCTCAATAAATCCCATTTCTCCTTCTCACAATTCACTTTATTTACTTCTTAGCAACCATTCCATCAAATTTATTTTATAGCTTAAGTTCATATTTTAGTTGTTATCAAACAACATTCTAGACTGTATGCCATTCACCAATTCACATTCAATTCAATTCATTTAATTAGTTCACTTCACTAATTTATTCCATTATCACACTCACTTCATTTAACTTTTCTTAAGTTAAATTTTATCCATTATCTCAGTTTCACATTTTCCCTTCTTATCTATAATATTTCTCAAATTTATTAGTTCTAAACTTATATTTTCATATTTTCCCAAACACTTCGATAAGATTTTAGAATTTAAACACCCGGTTCTATTTCAACTCAACTTTGAAACCATACACACACGCATACATATACACAATCTCTTAGTATATCAAATTACCTTTTTGAATTAAAAAACCAAAACCGGTTTTACCAAACAAACTTCAATGGTAGAAATTCCTCTCTTGGAAACTCGAAAATGAACGTCGATGATGCTGCAGTCATTACCGAAATTATTTTCCAGCGACCGAAGTGAGTTCAGTGCCTTTTTTCCCTTAAATCCTTTAAATATTTCTATTCAAAAATATTTTTCAAATAATACTATTACTATTTTTCAAAGCTTTGAAAAACATTTTCAAAACCAACGGGATTTGAATTCCCAAATTTCCAGCCTTTAAATCCTTTATAAATTGTTTTATAATCCATATTTATATAATATACTTCAGGAATTTCATTTCATCTTAAGTTGTAAATTACATTTACAAATCATATTTTCATAATTCTATTTTGTTATATGAAATCATTTCTTAATTTTTAATCATATTTTCATTATAAAATCAACTTTTATTTGATCACGATAAAAAACAATAATGATAATAGTCAAATATTATCATTTCCTAACAACCAAGCACTCCATATACAACTATATTAATTTCTGAAAATTATTTCTTTAGATATAAACTATAATCAGGGTAAAATTATTCCATTTACCCAATTTCAAACAATACCATGTTGAATTGCTCTGTTCAAGTGTTTAGAGATCCCTATCAATAACGTTAATTACTCGTATTGACCAGAATCCATAAACCACTAAATAGATCAACCAACACACTATAAAACAATTTTATATCACTAACAAATATGCACTCATATCTATTAATACATTCCAACTCATTCTAGGACGCTACTGACCCTATCTCTAATGAGTTACCCCACAAAAGCCAAGGTTCTCGCTTAACCTTCAGCTCTGATACCACGTGTAACGAACCACTTTTCTGTACAGTCTAAGCTGACAATAAACCACACATGTCAACTCAAATTGAACAAAAAGGCAGATTGTTAGGGTAAAGAAGAAGCAGAGATAGAAGAAAACAGAAAAAATAACACAGAATCTCACAGTCACAGCGAAACAATATATAATAGGTAATAACATATCTTTATACAAGAAGAACTACAACTGTTATTATACATATCATCATCAGAGCACAACAATCAACAATCAATCTAGACAGTTATAATAACTTGTCCTCACAAGCGCTGAGTATATAGCATGCACACGGCGGAATATAATCAAGTATGGAAATACGTCTTTGTCATCCAGCTTGTCTCTTGAGCTCCATAGCATCCTAACTTGAATTTGTAATACTCGGTTTGATCTGAGCATTATAATAAATAACACCCAAGTTAGTCTGGAAAACCAGCATGAGAAAACACACTCAATTCGAATTATTACTGTTATCAAAATCCTTTGAACAGCAAAGGTATCTCGTAAGACCACGCCACACATAAATACGACAGGTTTTTACCTTTCGATAACTAAAACATTCTATATCAAAATCATCTGATATTATAATAGTGTCTAAGTACAAATACATATTAAAATAGCCGAAATTGTTACATTAATTAAATTCCAGCATACTAGTCTCTAAAATCAAAACCGTAAGGCTCGTATTGGAGAAAAAATTCTATACTATGACTAGGTAAGGAACTACCTTCCGATGAGTGCATCTCTAGATTAAACCACCCAGGTCTGACAAGAACATCTTGTACCCTACCACAAAAGACCGGCTAGCACTTGACTACTAGTACCGAATATGTTACTACCACGGGTGTTCCCACCCTAATAGAGCGCTCTCTTTCCCATGCACAACTATTTCCATAATTATAATATATCCGAGGGTATCTAGAAAGGTGATAACATACCCTAGTTGGATGCTACCCACCTAGCCCTGCTGCATGGCCTATTTCAGTCATTTCCCGATTGATGAGGCTTGAGGCTACATTTGCCTTTAGAATAGCATTCATACTTGGATTGCTAACACTGCCTTCCAGCCAACAATGCAATGATAGAATTCATCCATACAATTTGTTCTGGATCTGAACAAATTGAATCTCCTTCAAGACCACCATCTCCATTATCTTTACGATATCATAATTCGTAATGCACAAATCGGATCGAAGTGGTTTTCGGATAATTAAATTCGATCCCGATCTCTTCGAAACGATCAATGAATTTGGCCAGATTTGATACTCGGTTATTAAACTATCAAATAACATCCATAAGCAGTCACTAGGCTCAGAATATAAATCTTTAAACATCTATTTTAAATATCTTTACAAAGACATATATATTAAATCCCTTCCAGTATTTCAATATTTGAAAACGATTTCAAATTCTTAAATCCATAACAGGATTTTTTTAACCCAAATCAACACTTAGGAATTTTTTCCAAATCCAACTTATCATTCATTACTTAGAAATTATTCTATATAAATCATTTCATAGTTAGAATATTTCCAAAACCATTTAATTCCAATACTTAGGAATATTCCATCTTATTTCACAAATTTTTGGAATTTTATTAGTTCCTTTTACAATTTCCAAATTTTATCGATTATACTTATTTAAAATCCAACTAACCATTTATAATTCCTTTTATGAATTCCGATTTATATTCGAAGTTCCCGAGCCAAACTATTTTGGAAAATTTCCTTGAACTCCCAAAATTCCTATTATAACATTTCACTTATACAACCACATCCTTCCAATAAAATCCAATTCATAATCTCGAGAGTATTTATAAATAAATTTCAATTACTTACTTTTAAATTCTATACATTTATATAATAGTAATTTCAAAACATGGTTAAATAATTATTTAAAATACTTTTAAAATAAACATCAATAACTAATTCCAATTTATTAATAAAATTTTAATCGATTTACCAAACTTGTTTATAACTTAGAATTCATTCAACAAATTTAAATATTTAAATAACTAAATTTCTGAAATATTCTAATCCAACTAATAGTTTTAAAACTACATAGTTTAATATTAAAAATCCTCTCTTTAAACAAACCATAACTTCTTGTGAAAACGATTTTTAAAATTCAACATACCCAATTTATTGCTTATAAATCTCTCTTGATTTAACACAACTCGATTCACATTTCCAATGCCATAACTATTCCCGAATTCCGATATAGAATCCTCTATTTCTCTCTATACCGATTTCCCGATCTCATTATAAATTCTCACTATGAATTTTATATTTCTATTTTGCTAAATGAAAATCACTTCATTTTATTTATAAACATCGTTTATAAACTTCAAAATCTCATTTCTAGTTTACAACGGTTTCATATCATTTATAAATCAATTACGAATTGAAATTCCATTCATAAATCTATTTCTCAATTAATCCAAACTATATTCCAAAACCAATCAAATCTTGATTTCTACTTCCATTTCGTAGTTTAATAATCTTATTTAAAAATCCAGTATAACCAATTTTATATTTATTTCCAAATTCCCTTTATTCTCCCAATCTATTCAAATCTCAATTTTTCAAAAACCTTTTTACCTTTGAACACATATCACTTAAGATTTATTATTAAAAATCCTTTATATCCATTATTCAAAATCTCTATTTAAAATATACCATGAAATAGTTAAGTTCAAATTTAAATTCAAATCATTTATTTTATCCAATCAATACCTTTTTAATTAATCCAATTTTTCAATATAAATATTTCACTTCCAAAATCCCTTTGAATTTTCTATTTAAAATCAAAATATTATTTTTAAAAATACTAAAATTTAGGCCAGTGCTATTATAGCATCCAATAAATTCAAATCACACTATAATCTATCACAGATTATCCAAACACATCATTTATCACTATATACGAAATTAAATTCAACATTTTTGAGGAATCCAGTTGGATCCCTCTAACTTGTTTCCCTTTATCCACAGATGTTAGATAACATAAAATACCAATCCTACTTCGAGGGGGATATCGTGGTAATATTGGGTCATCCGCTATTATGCGGGGCGCATAGGGTCTCATTCGCTCCAATAGACAGGAAATATATCCAACTAATATATATATATATATATATACTACTATATATAATATAACATCCAACTGATAATAATAATTTATCAATTCATCCAATCAACCAATAATTATTTTATAACACCTTAAAATAAGACTAGCTATCCAAATGAGTGAGATTTACTCACCTTTTATTCTTTTTTGTCGCTTCCGCATTCTGGTTTCGATTAAATTCGAACAACATTCGAATTTAACTAAAAATTTAAGAAGCTCAAAATCGACCCAATCCAATTTCATTGCGTACCTCTTATTAATATGAATGCAATGCAGCTTGTTTCGTTCAAATCTAATTTTGTATGAAGTAGATATCGCATATATAAGTTTTAAAATTTTAAATATATATTTACTTAAGTTAAATTACACATTTAAAACTAAATTACCCAAGGTCGAAAGAGCAGCCCACAAAATCTAATCCAGCCCAACTCTTCTTCTTCCCCCCTTTCTTTTCTTTCACCTGTACACTCGAGATACATGGCCGTGCATGCTCAATGGTGACACGGAGCATCGCTCACCTATATCGAATTTTGTATTCGCCATCGTTTCCCTCTCGACGAACCGCATCTGCTTAACCCAATCACCTCGCTCAACAACTTCTCCTCCCCATCATGACCAAACAGCCCATCAACATCCCCTGTATAGTCGCAAACCACCACGAGGCATCGCAGCCTCCCAAATCAACCACCAAAATGCTATTTTCCATAAAAAATCCAAAAAAGAGCTTTAATTCTCGAATCGACAACAGAAATCGAAGAAAAACTTAACCCTAGGCAAAAACTACAGTTCGACTTCACAGCCGAGATCATCAACTCGACGCCGCACCTCTCAAACACTATACCAGATCGAAGCACTATACAAACGATGAATTTTAAAATTTGTTTGGGGATTTTCCATCGGGTAGAATTTGAATTAGAAATTTTTGAAGTTTTCATTTTCATATTTTTTTCTTTTGCGTGAAAGCCTGAATGAAAAAGAGGGAAGGACAGCTTTTAAAAAGAAGGTAGGTACATCATAGGGTGGCTGATGTAGGGTGGCTTGTGACTGAGTGAAAGAAAATGACTACCTAGTCAATTCGATGAAAATAAATTATTTAAAATTAAAAAATATGTAGATATTAATTTCGAACCCCGATCGTGGCATGCAGCCAGGTGTTCATAATGTTATACCCTTATCCCGAACCAATGGAACAAGTTTCGAGACCTAATTCGATCTTATGGAGAAGATAGCGTTTTGAACCAACCTATATATTTCATTTTCGATATTAATTCAACGTGTTTTTATCCCGTATGACCAAACGGTAACTCCAAATGCTATGAAATTAGAAATCCAATAATAATACACTATTACGGATCCAATGAAACTGGTTTCGTCGAAATCCGAGAATGTTCCCCGGGAAGCTATCTTTACTCGTTAATTTAAACAAGTTATTTTTAAAATCAAGTAAACCACTTATAGATCCAATTAATTTTTTTTATTATCTTCATTCTTATAAATAGAAATTAAATAAGCTTTGAAATTATTTTTATCTAGCATAGAACTCAAGATTCCATTATTTAACCAATTTTAATTATTTAATTCAATAATTAAGTTATCAATAAATTGTTATATTTTGAAATTCAAGTTATTAAATTTATAAAATTAACTGTCAAATATTTAAAATCAATTAAATAAACAAATTTTAAATAACCAACAATTCTGGGTCGTTATAAACAAGCTATAGTACTATGTTAAGGTACCGCGGAATGGTAGAGAAAGGGCTCAAGTAAAACTGCCTGGACCCAATGGAGAGGGGCCCGGGAGAGCCGATGAAAGACTTTTCATCAAATAACCTTCAAACTAGCCGATCATCCAGAAATGAAGCAGCAATCTAAAACAATACTATTTCATTCATCCTTTTCTAATTTCCTTTCGCAAATAAGCCTCTCAAGTACACGAGTGGGGGTGGGAGAAGGGGGCATTATAAATATGTAATACTTTCCATTTCTTCTACTTATTAATAAAATCTGCTTCTTGAACCTATAGAACCGTGTTCTTGTAAGTTAAACTCATGTGTCGCATAGCGTGCAGCACAGCCAAGAAAACTTCTCCTTTGTCCTTGAAAGAAGGACGAGAAGCGTGGATGCACAAACCGCCAGATCGACAGGTCGTATTGATCCTCAACCCTTTAAGAATCGACATTGTCCCAAGACTAGCAATGTCGGTAAGGTCAAAACCACTGGATCGATGGGTCGTATCGATCCTCAACCTTCTAAGAACTGGCATTGTCCTAAAAACTAGCAATGCCGGGAAGGTTTAAACTGCTTGACTGATGGTCATACCAATCCCCAACCTTCAAAGAACTCTGACATTATCCTAAGACTAGCAATATTGGGAAGGTCAAAACCATCGGATCGACGGGTCGTACGATCCTCAACCTTCTAAGAACTGGAATTGTCCTAAGACTAGCAATACCATCAATGTCTAAGCTGTTGGATCGATGGATTGTATCAATTACCAACCTTCTATGAATTTGTGCAGTCAATTCCCCGATATTGCCCCGATATATCCTCGATAAATCCCATAGCGGACTTTTGGCGCAATGATATTCCAATAAAGCGGCCTAATATAGCGGATCCGCTATTATCCCCGATATTAGGGCAATAATCCGCTATATCCCCGATTTTGTTGCCCCGCTATATCCCATTTCCTATAAATAAGCATTTTGCTTGATACCTTGCTTTTAAGTTTTATGGTAACTTCAAAGTTGATGTAATAATGATATAGGCTGTTGGTTATTATAACTAGTTCTTACTTTTCGAGTGTCAACTTTGTTTATCTTCATTTTGTATAACTTGTTTTTCTTGATGGGAAATAATAAGTAATACTTGTTCCTCTTTTTAATGTAGATTATTCATCATTCCTCTTTTTAAAGTCGTCTGCTATATCCTGCTATATCCCCGATATATCTCCGCTATAACTTTTCACACCTCAAACGCTATGGAGCGGTAGGGCGCTTTAACTGCATAGCTATGAATCAACGTTGCCCCGGCAATGCCAGAAAACCCAAAACCGCTGGATCGATGGGGAAAATTGATCCCTGCCCTCTAAGAACTAGAGTTGCTTCAGCAACGTAAGGAAGACCCAAAACCATTGGGTCGGTGGTCAATTTGACCATTGCCTTCTGAGAACCGGTGTTCCTCCAGCAATGTCGGGAATACGCAAAACCGTTGGGTCGACGGTCAAACCGAACCCTGTCAAGAACCGATGTTGTTCCAGCAATGTCAGGGAGGTCCAAAACTACTAAGGTCGATGATCAAATCGACCCCTGCTTTTTGAGAACCCACGTTGCTCCAGCAACATCGAAAAGGTCCAAAGCCATAGGGCCAGCTAGCCAAATCAGCCCTTAACCTTCCAAATATCGGTGTTGCCCAAAGATAGGCGACGTCGAGAAGGTCTTAACCGTTAGGGCCAACCGGTCAAATCGACCCCTAACCTTTCGAAATTCGGCATTGCCCGAAGATAAGCAACGTCGAGAAGGAACCACCTTTCCTCCCTTAGGAATCTGGTGTTGCCCAAAGATAAGCAGCGTTAGGGAGGAAAAACCTTAACCCCCAAGAATCCGCCATTGTCCAAAGAAAGGTGATGATAGGGAGAAGATGCACCTAGTCCTCAAGAATACATCACTACCCGGAGATTGACGGTGACGAGGAGACTTGATGACAAAATTTATCGATGAGGAGACTTGGTAACAAAATCTATCTCATAGAATTTGTTACTCCCCGGAAACTGGCGACAGCGAGATGGTTTCCAAAACCAAACCAAGAGCCAGTCGGATAATTTAACCTTAAATTATAGGAATTTGTCGTTGCTTGAAGTCTGGCTACGAGGATTGATAACCTACTTAAGGAATGACCAGATGATTTGGGACCATCTTACAGGAAATATGGCACCACCCAAAGATTGGCAATGCTAAGGAGAAACCCCTTGAATGGGACTATCGATACTTTAGCCCTAATTTCTAGAATCTGACACTACCCCAAGATTGACAACATCAGGAAGGAACCATCTTCTAACATTCAGGGATCTGGCATCAGTCGAAGATAGGCAACGTCGATACAATATAATCATAAAATCTTCAAGAATCTGATGTTGCTCGTAAACTGACAATGTCATGAAGAAGTATTCACTTTTGAGCTGATCGAATTAATCGACTATAACCTGCAGATATCAATTATTTCCTAAAGATAGGCAAAATCAAGGACAATCTTTAGAATTGAACCGCCAGTGTGTTAGTTTTCGGAGATTCACACTAGTGCATGATCGAATCTCCGACCCTAAACTTCAAGAACTCAATTGTTGCCCAGAGATAGGCAGTGTCAAAAATGTAATTCTTGAAATCGAGCAAGTAAACCTCCAGTTCCCAAAGACAGGGACTGTTGTGCATACTTAATTTTGAAGACTGCAAAGAAAGTGGGATCATGGACGACTCCTATAAAGGACTATTTGCTCAAAGGAATTCTCCGAAGAGGCAAGAATGAACAAAATAAATTTTCCCGAAAAACACCACGGCTCATGGTACAAGACAGAGTGCTATATAGGAGAGAATTCTCCACCCCTTGCTTTGGCGTGTTACCAAGGACGAAGCTAGGAAGATCCTTATGGAAGACCTTAAGGGTAGTTATGGTGATCAAAATGGAGGGAAAGTGTTGAACAAAAAGGCCTCGATACCAGGTGGACCTATTGGCACCGAAAGGCTTAGAATTGATTCATTGATATGCAGTTGCTAGAGATAGAAACCGACGCATGACTGGGCTTCTAGCCACAATCTTTAGGAATCTACAGTTGCCTGGAGATTAGCAACGTCGGGAAGGTGTAATCACTTGTAACAACCCTGTATTTTGTAATTATTTTAAATTAAATTTCCTGATTTAAAAACTTTATTTTATTTATTAAGATGGATAAATTTTGTTATTTTAAATATAAATTTTGATTTTTATGTGAATTATAATTCCAAACAAGAATAAATAGAGTATTTTCTAGAAATGTGAATTTTGGTCATTATGGTCAAACTTTGACTTTTCATTTAAAAGTTTAAATTTTTGAATTTTATCGTTTATTATGAAAGTAAATAAAATTTCAAGAATACTGCTTTTCGTTTCGTTGAAATCTGATTTATAATGTGGAAGTTATGCCCTTTTGAATATTGTGTGTAAATTGATGTATTTAACAAAATTGTTTATTTTAAATTATAAATAATATTTTGTTTGGTCATGTAATGTTATAATTTATATTTATATGGGGAAAATAACATGTTATGTATATATTTTGGTTTAAAAACATTTTTAAAAGAACAATTGGAATTTTCCAAGTCAGCTGCAATTTATTTACAAATTTTAATTTCTAGTTTCAATTAATTAAAGTGATTCTTTATTTATTTTTCTATTTTCTTAAAACCTTATTTTATTCTCATCTCCACTTTATTTTGTTCATCATTTATTTTATTTATTTGACTTTTATTTGCTTAGAAGTGTTGTTATAATTTTCCAATGTTAAGTGTACATTGTTTATATTTTTAAAAGCTAGTTTCAAGATATTAAGCTATTTTCTTTATTTACCTTCATATTTTCCTAAAATAAATTATTTAATTTTATTTTTCACTTTATTTCAGTTTTTTTTATTTACTGAGTTTTTATTTTATTTTATTTAATTAAAAGAATTTGGAAATTCAAAGAGACTTTGTGCTTGTAACTTGTGACTCTTCCTTTTCCTGCCTCTTCATTGCCTTGGCTTTTCATTTTCTCTTTATAGCCGTACATTCCTTATTGCTTTTCACGTGAAAAAAACTTCTTTTCCTCATCATTTTCGTCCATAGAAATTTCTGAAATCATTTTGTAAGTCATGGCTTCCATCCTCTTCTTTTCTTCTTCCTTTTTCCATTTGTTTGCCTTGTTTTTTGCCCTGCTTCTTCATGCTTTGCTTGGCTACAACCACCACCATCCTCTCCGACCACCACCACCATCTCCTCCTCTTCATCATCCTCTGCCAAACATCTCCAATTCAGACCATATATGACTGAGACCATCCATGACCAAAACTCCTCAAAATATGCAACTATACCTTGAATTACACCATAACCGACCACCCCTTGCTTCATCACTTCCTTGTTCACCACCACCACCACCATAGGCCGCCACCATTACCTTGTCCAAACCTCCCTCTCACCACTCCAGCCACTGACCTGACCCACACACTACTGGCCAAGCCCAGGAACCCATGGCCGAGCCTTTTGTTTGACCAAAAACCATACTACATTGCCTAAACCTCTTCACCTTCTCACTATGTAACTTCCCCTTTCATATTCCTTCTAGTCGTGCTTTATGGATGCCATACCCAAGCTAAACATGATCATGGCTGAGTGTATGCTTCACTTAGGCCAAGCATTTGAGTGGCTAAGGCATGGTAAAATCATCTTGTTATTTCAATCAGTTTCAATGTTGTTTTGTATTGAAAATTCATGTGTTATATTGTTGTGTTATTGGTTGTGTGCAAGATCATTATCTTGGCTCTCTCCATTCATTTGAATCAAGTTATGCTGTATCGTGCTATCGTGCTTTCTAGAATCTATTCCGTGTAGTTTGATTTGCTAACTCCAGCTTGAAAAGGTGAGTCTTTCTCACTCTGATATATTTACTTATGAAATGGTGAATCGATAACAAGTGCTTCGTAATTTAAAATGTTATGAAAGTTTATGATGATCATATGATATACTATGCCATGTTATTTCCATGTTTAAACTGTTAATTATCACCTGACATATGATATATGACATTATATTGTGATATTGACATTGTTTATATTGTTTATGCATATATTCACACTACAAGTTCCCTGTAGATTAGATTCACTATGGGTTGAAATAATACATACCCGAACGGACTTTAGAATAGGGAAAAATCATTATGGGCTGAAATGATAGGCCTGAACGGTTTTATTTTATTTTATTTTAACTTGGGATTGTGGGTTTGAAATGATAGAACCCGGATTTTTGCTTTTTAAACTACGGATTGAAATAATACATATCCGTATCACTTGACCTAGGTTAGAAAACTATATACAGGTCCGTGGTTATTTTTATAAAGTATTTTGAAATGCTGTAGTTGCTGTAGTTGAACTAAAGAGACTAAAACTTGACTCAGGTTTATTACAGCAGTTCTGTAATTGCTGTAGTGGTCTGCTGTCTTTGCTGAATTTAATGAAACCCTTTAATTTGAAACCTGAGCTATTACAGCATTTCTGGAAGTGCTGTCTTTGCTGTTTTAAACTAAGTTGCAACTAAACTGAGATTTAACATCAGTTTTAACATGCTGTCTTTGCTAAATTAAAAATGTTTTCAAGAATAACTTATAACAGCTTTTTCTGAATGTTGTGAAAGGCTGAAATTTTTAATGTTTATGGTTGTTAATATAGTAAATGAAATCAGAATAGTTTATAAATTTGGAAATTGAATACTTGTTTTGAAAGTATAATAATTACACTTTTAAATGGTTTAGATGAATTATTTTGATTGAAATATAAACTATTTAAAAGGTGACTTGAAATGATAATAAATGAATGATATCTTAGAATTTAAAAGGTATTTAAAGTTGAATATTTGGATTTGAACTCAAATAAATGATTTGAAATGAAGCTTTTTGAAAGGATATGATATTTTGATATATTAAAATGATTTGAAAATGAAGTTTTGAAATGGTATGATATTTTGATATATTAAAATGATTTGAAATGAAGTTTTGAAATGATATGATGTTTTGATATATTAAATTGATTTGAAATGAAGTTTTTGAAAGGATATGATATTTTGGTATATTGAAATGATTTGAAATGAAGTTTTGAAATGATATGATATTTTAAATATATTGAAATGGTTTGGAATTGATTTAATCTTTATTTTGATAAAGATTTGGATTTGAAATGATATTTTGTTTTGAAGTATAAACTGTTTTTAAATTTATAACCACGGGTTATAATAACGATTGGTTGTTAAAGAGACCAGGATCAGATATGGACATACTTTCTGTCGATACCGAAAACCACTTTGACAACTGTGTACGTGGTGGAGTTTCCATGAAGTAGGATGGTGGTGACGATCCTAAGGTATATACGTGGACCCAACTCCCGTGAGTTGGCATAAGGTGGCTAAAATAGGAGCGATCTCGGGCCAATGAGGTAGCACCTCTTATCGGACACACTTCTTCGATACCATTCTATTACTTTGTGACTGTTTGGGTGCACCCCTTGATTTGGGAGTGTTGTTTGAGGTGGAGCGGTAGTGGCTGCTATGCGTTTCCATCAGTCCGTGTGCGTAATTGGTATATCTACCCTGGCATTGCCTTGTGTGCCGTTTCACCTACCATATCGAGATTTACTACGAGTTGTGATTTCTCCCGTAGCCTGTGGAGTATCGAGGGTAGCCCCCATTTCGGGAGTACGCTAATACTGGATAGACTACTGGGACTATTACGTGTTAAGGTGGAAACTGTAAAGCCTTAATGCTATTTAAAAGTATGTTTATTTTATATTAGACATTATTATAATAGCGAATATTACTACATAGTAGATAGTTTAACGGATCCTTAAAGAATGGGCAATCCCAAGCATTCTTTAAGTTACTTGTACCTTTATTATAGTTCACTTGACTTGGTTTACATTGTATAAGTATATCTGTCCGGACTCGAGTGTTTTGTGTTTTGCTTTACGCTCGGGTCAGACTGAGTGATATAGCATTCGAGACTCACCTTTGGAGCTGGAGTTTCGCTTTGAAGATCCAGATATCTATTCATTTTGTTATCCAGTTGATTCCAGTTGTATTCTGAGTTGTACCTGATTATCATATTGTTACTCCTGTTGTATCTTGGTATTCCTATTGTGTCTTAATTAAATCTGATGTATTTATATAGTAGCTTCATGTACTATTATTTCTTTGCTTCCACTGCAATATATTACTCTGTGTCTGTGATCTGTGATTATTTATTTACTGTATATGATGAGTTTGCCATATTTTTATTTTACAATGCGATATTTTGAGCAATTCAAGTCCGACATGTGCGGATGCAAATGGTTGAAAATATCGGGTCGTTACAGTTGGTATCAGAGCTCTGGTTTTAGGCAAACTCAGCATATAGGGTAAATTTAATTACAGAATCACTTTCGTTCGAACTTGAATTCCTTCTTCTTCGATTCGGTTTCCTTTGAATTTTGGGAACGTTCCCTTCGGTTCCAAAGTCCATTCTTGTCCTCCCCTATTCGTGTCTTCTTGATTCTAGAGTGTCCCATAACTCCACCCTGAATAATCTTTCTAATGAATTGGCGGTCCCGCCAATATTCTAATGACTTTTATAGGGGTGAAACTTCTTTACAAAAAGCATTGATTCACCGAAGACTCCTGTATCCTCGGTTTACAATGCTATCTATCTCTTGTTATTCCGAATTCTATCTCTTGAGATAGAATGTAGATTTATCCCATAAAATCCACATTGATCTTATTCTTTAAGTCACGGTTGACCTGGTTAAGGTTGCCCGCGATTTATATAAGCTTATCCATACTCCCTATTCTGTTGTTTAATCATCTTATCTTTTGTCTCCAACTTATATTCAAATCAGAGTTCTCTTTGATTTGAGTGCATCAAATCTGAATCCCTATCCTTATTTTGGAAATTAATCTTGTATTTGAAAATTTTATTTTAAAGATGTTTTATATATTGTGTTGTTTGAGTTGTTGATGTTGATTTAGGTTTTCGATCGATTCGTCTGATCAACGCTATCGATAGGATCTCCAAAACACTTGAACATAACAAACTGACACAATATGGTTTTCAAATTTAGTAGATAGATAAATTTTGTATAATTATAATATGTATAAGGTTAATTTTCTGATTTTTTTGATAATTAAATGAAATTGGGTGTTAAAAAATAATATTGCATGTATTTTTTTAATCATTGGCTTTAGTTCATATCTAAATAATTAAACATGGTTATAAATTAATTTGGAAATTTAAATGGATTTAAATCAAGAATGTGAGAATTTAATTTTCGATGATTTCGAACTATGTTTTGAAAGTTTTAAAAGGATTTATTATTTAAAAGTATTTCTAGTAGAAATTGTTTCAAAGGATTTTTAAATCAGTGCTCTTTTCTTTGTCGCTGGAAAATAATTTCGGTGATGACTGCAACATCATCGACATTCATTTTCGAGTTTCGAAGCGAAGAGACCATTCTGTAGCTTTGCTACAGTTTTGCTTTGAAATTTAATTGATTTGAATTTCTAAATATGACTTGACTTATATTATATAGATATATGATTTAAATTTGATTTGATATATATTGTGTATGTATATATATATATATATATTTATTTCTAAATAGTTGAAGTTAATCGGAAATTAAATTCTTAAATTTTATCTTAAAGGATAATTTCAATTATAAAAGGAAATCAAGGTTTGAATAAATATGTAAACTTGTATAATTGAATTAGAAAGAATTTATTTGTATAATACTCAATTACATTCCAATATAACTTACCTAAATTATTAAAAGTTAAATATGTAATTGGAGAACATACAATATAAAGAGAAATTTTATAAATAAAACTTAAGTGGTTATAATAAATGTTATACGCTTAAATTTTATTTATAAAGGATCAGTTGAGGTAAACATAGAAAAGGGTTAATTGAATAATTTACAATATAATGATATTTAAGAAATTATAAATAAATTGGAATAGTTATAATAAGTGAAATACACTTAATATATATTGGATTTGATATATTAAGTGGAATAAAGAAGAATGAAATTTAATGAATAAAGATGAATATAATAAATGATTGTTCAAATCCAGGACTCTATAAATTGTTGATTTGATGATGAGATCATGAGATTTAGAAATAATTAAGATTTATTTAACTCAAGTGAAATCAAATGAATGAAATTAATTATTAATGGAAGTTGAACTTTTCATGGTTTTAAATTTATTATCTTATTCTGTTTTCTAATCTATTTTCTTTCTGGTTGTTCCATTCCCCTACTTGCTAAGTAGGAAATCAAATTTCGAATTGGTTAGCCTTGGAGCTACTGTTCTCTTCCAGCTTGATCTTGCCTCTGATTTTCACCAACTCAGGATTATTGAGGAAAGTATTCCTGAGACTGCTTTTCGTACTGAGAATGGTTTTTCTATGAATAGTTAGTCATGCCTTTTGGTTTGACTAATGCCCCTGCTTTCTTTGTTAATTTGATGAATTGTGTTTTTCGTATTGTGCTTAATAAGTTTGTTCTAGTCTTTCTTTCTTTCTCCTTTTCCCTTCATTATTTAACCTTTCTATCTCTTCTGTGGTTCTTACTTCTCCCTATTCTAAATCTGAGCACTGCTTACCATCCATAGACCGACAGTCAAACGGAAAGGGTGAATCAGATTCTCGATGATCTTTTTTCGTGCTTATGTTCTTGATTCTGGAGGATCTTGGGAAGATCATTTCCACCTTGTTAAACTTACCTATAACAACAGTTATCAGGTATAGTTTCAATCTTCTTGTCATCTTGTTTTAATCCTATATCATTCTATCTTTTTCTGTGCTTTCCACGTACCTCATTCCTTTTCGGGGACGAAAAGTTTTAAGTAGGGGAGAGTGTAACAACCCTGTATTTTGTAATTATTTTAAATTGAATTTCCTGATTTAAAATTTTTATTTTATTTATTAAGATGGATAAATTTTGTTATTTTAAATATAAATTTTGATTTTTATGTGAATTATAATTCCAAACAAGAATAAATAGAGTATTTTCCAGAAATGTGAATTTTGGTCATTATGGTCAAACTTTGACTTTTAATTTAAAAATTTAAAAGTTTAAATTTTTGAATTTTATCTTTTATTATGAAAGTAAATAAAATTTCAAGAATAATGCTTTTCATTTCATTGAAATCTAATTTATAATGTGGAAGTTATGCCCTTTTGAATATTGTGTGTAATTTGCTGTATTTAACAAAATTGTTTATTTTAAATTATAAATAATATTTTGTTTGGTCATGTAATGTTATAATTTATATTTATATGGGAAAAATAACATGTTATGTATATATTTTGGTTTAAAAACATTTTTAAAAGAACAATTGGAATTTTCCAAGTCAGCTGCAATTTATTTACAAATTTTAATTTCTAGTTTCAATTAATTAAAGTAATTCTTTATTTATTTTTCTATTTTCCTAAAACCTTATTTTATTCTCATCTCCACTTTATTTTGTTCATCATTTATTTTATTTATTTGACTTTTATTTGCTTAGAAGTGTTGTTATAATTTTCCAATGTTAAGTGTACATTGTTTATATTTTTAAAAGCTAGTTTCAAGATATTATGCTATTTTCTTTATTTACCTTCATATTTTCCTAAAATAAATTATTTAATTTTCTTTTTCACTTTATTTCAGTTTGTTTTATTTTATTTACTGAGTTTTTATTTGTTTTTATTTAATTAAAAGAATTTGGAAAGTCAAAGAGACTTTGTGCTTGTAACTTGTGGCTCTTCCTTTTCCTGCCTCTTCATTGCCTTGGCTTTTCATTTTCTCTTTGTAGCCGTACATTCCTTATTGCTTTTCACGTGAAAATAACTTCTTTTCCTCATCATTTTCGGCCATAGCAATTTCTGAAATCATTTTGTAAGTCATGGCTTCCATCCTCCTCTTTGCTTCTTCCTTTTTCCATTTGTTTGCCTTGATTTTTGCCCTGCTTCTTCATGCTTTGCTTGGCCACAACCACCACCATACGCTCCAACCACCACTACCATCTCCTCCTCTTCACCATCCTCTGCCAAACATCTCCAATTTAGAACAGATCTGACCGATACCATCCATGACCAAAACTCCTCAAAATATGCAACTATACCTTGAATTACACCATAACCGACCACCCCTTGCTTCATCACTTCCATGTTCACCACCACCACCACCATAGGCCGCCACCACCACCTTTTCCAGACCTCCCCCTCACCACTCAAGCCACTGACCTGACCCACACACTACTGGCCAAGCCCATGGACCCATGGTCGAGCCTTTTGTTTGACCAAAAACCATACTACATTGCCTAGACCTCTTCACCTTCTCACTATGTAACTTCCCCTTTCATATTCCTTCTAGCCGTGCTTTATGGATGCCATACCCAAGCTAAACATGATCATGGCTGAGTGTATGCTTCACTTAGGCCAAGCATTTGAGTGGCTAAGGCATGGTAAAATCATCTTGTTATTTCAATCAGTTTCAATGTTGTTTTGTATTGAAAATTCATGTGTTATATTGTTGTGTTATTGGTTGTGTGCAAGATCATTATCTTGGCTCTCTCCATTCATTTGAATCAAGTTGTGCTGTGTCGTGCTATCGTGCTTTCTAGAATCTATTCCGTGTAGTTTGATTTGCTAACTCCAGCTTGAAAAGGTGAGTCTTTCTCACTCTGACATATTTACTTATGAAATGGTGAATCGATAACAAGTGCTTCGTAATTTAAAATGTTATGAAAGTTTATTATGATCATAAGATATACTATGCCATGTTATTTCCATGTTTAAACTGTTAATTATCACCTGACATCTGATATATGACATTATATTGTGATATTGACATTGTTTATATTGTTTATGCATATATTCACAGTGTAAGTTCCCTGTAGATTAGATTCACTATGGGTTGAAATGATACATACCCGAACGGACTTTAGAATAGGGAAAAATCGTTATGGGCTGAAATGATAGGCCTGAACGGTTTTTATTTATTTTATTTTAACTTAGGATTGCGGGTTTGAAATGATAGAACCCGGATTTTTGCTTTTTAAACTACGGATTGAAATAATACATATCCGTATCACTTGACCTAGGTTAGAAAACTATATACAGGCCCGTGGTTATTTTTATAAAGTATTTTGAATATTTTAAATATTTTCAAAAGTGTAAATTATGAAAATTTGATTTAAATTAGATTTTTAATGTTTAAATAAAGAAATTTGGACTTTTCTAGAAGTTAAAAATGTAATTTAAATGAATGGGAAAAGTGAATTTTTGAAATATAACTTAAGTTTGGAAATTTGGAATTTTGGTTTTAAAATGATATTTAAGTTATATAAATAAAATGGAAATATAATTATATTTGGAAAATGGTAAATATGATAATTTGTTCAAAATTTTAATTTAAATGATTTAATAAAGTATTATTGATATTTCTATGAACTAAAATGGTTAAATGAATGAATGCTTAAATGTGTTATTTTTAAAATATAACTTGACTTGGGAATGGGAAATTTGGTTTCAATTAAAGGTTTAAATTAATTAAATTGGAAATTTAGTTAATTTGTGAAATGGTAATTTGAAAATGTAAGTGTTAATAAATTGTAAAAGGTAAAAATGGGAAAATTGTACATTTGAATTTATTAAGTAAAATTATAGGAAAATTGGATTTTATTGTAAAGTTACTTTATAAAAATCATAAGTAAAAAGGATATTTAAATGAACATTTTTGAATGTTAAAAATATGATTTTTATAATGTTAAAAAGGGTTTAAAATGAAGTTTATTATTTGTTGGAAATACACTAAAATCTGGAAATTACTTTAAGAGCATTCAGAAATGCTATGATTTCTGATTTGAACTAAAATTGAATAAAAGAGCTATTACAACATTTCTGAAATGCTGTAGTTGCTGTAGTTGAACTAAAGAGACTAAAACTTGACTCAGGTCTATTACAACAGTTCTGTAATTGCTGTAGTGGTCTGCTGTCTTTGCTGAATTTAATGAAACCCTTTAATTTGAAACCTGAGCAATTACAGCATTTCTGGAAATGTTGTCTTTGCTGTTTTAAACTAAATTGCAACTAAACTGAGATTTAACAGCAGTTTTAAAATGCCGCCTTTGCTAAATTAAAAATGTTTTCAAGAATAACTTATAACAGCTTTTTCTGAATGCTGTGAAAGGCTGAAATTTTCAATGTTTATGGTTGTTAACATAGTAAATGAATTCAGAATAGTTTATAACTTTGGAAATGGAATACTTGTTCTGAAAGTATAGTAATTACACTTTTAAATGGTTTAGATGAATTATTTTGATTGAAGTATAAACTATTTAAAAGGTGAATTGAAATGATAATAAATGAATGATATCTTTGAATTTAAAAGGTATTTAAAGTTGAATATTTGGATTTGAACTCAAAAGTGATTTGAAATGAAGTTTTTTGAAAGGATATGATATTTTGATATATTAAAATGATTTGAAAATGAAGTTTTGAAATGATATGATATTTTGATATATTAAAATGATTTGAAATGAAGTTTTGAAATGATATGATGTTTTGATATATTAAATTGATTTGAAATGAAGTTTTTGAAAGGATATGATATTTTGGTATATTGAAATGATTTGAAATGAAGTTTTGAAATGATATGATATTTTAAATATATTGAAATGGTTTGGAATTGATTTAATCTTTATTTTGATAAAGATTTGGATTTGAAATGATATTCTATTTTGAAGTATAAAATGTTTTTAAATTTATAACCACGGGTTATAATAACGATTGGTTGTTAAAGAGACGGGGATCGGATATGGACATACTTTCTGTCGATACCGAAAACCAGACAACTGTGTACGCGGTGGAGTTTCCAGAATGAAGTAGGATGGTGGCGACGATCCTAAGGTATATACGTGGACCCAACTCCCGTGAGTTGGCATAAGGTGGCTAAACCAGGAGCGATCTCGGGCCAATGAGGTAGCACCTCTTATCGGACACACTTCTTCGATACCATTCTATTACTTTGTGATTGTTTGGGTGCACCCCTTGATTTGGGAGTGTTGTTCGAGGTGGAGCGGTAGTGGCTGCTATGCGTTTCCACCAGTCCGTGTGTGTAATTGGTATATCTACCCTGGCATTGCCTTGTGTGCCGTGTCACTTACCATATCGAGCTTTACTACGAGTTGTGATTTCTCCCGTAGCCTGTGGAGTATCGAGGGTAGCCCCCATTTTGGGAGTACGCTAATTCTGGATAGACTACTGGGACTACTACGTGTTAAGGTGGAAAATGTAAAGCCTTAATGCTATTTAAAAGTATGTTTATTTTATATTAGACATTATTATAATAGCGAATATTACTACATAGTAGATAGTTTAACGGATCCTTAAAGAATGGGCAATCCCAAGCATTCTTTAAGTTACTTGTACCTTTATTACAGTTCACTTGAGTTGGTTTACATTGTATAAGTATATATGTCCTGACTCGAGTGTTTTGTATTTTGCTTTACGCTCGAGTCAGACTGAGTGATACAGCATTCGAGAATCACCTTTGGAGCTGGAGTTTCGCTTTGAAGATCCAGATATCTATTCATTTTGTTATCCAGTTGATTACAGTTGTATTCTGAGTTGTACTTGATTATCATATTGTTACTCCTGTTGTATCTTGGTATTCCTATTGTATCTTAATTAACTCTAATGTATTTATATAGTAGCTTCATGAACTACTATTTCTTTGCTTCCGCTGAAATATATTACTCTGTGTCTGTGATCTGTGATTATTTATTTACTGTATATGATGAGTTTTCCAAATTTTTATTTACAATGCGATATTTTGAGCAATTCAAGTCCGACATGTGCGGATGCGAATGGTTGAAAATATCGGGTCGTTACATCACTAACCTTCAAGAATTCTATTATTCGATGGAAATGGGCAACTTAAAGGAAGGATAATCAAAATCGAATAATTCATGCGCTAGTTTTCAAAGATTGAAACTAGTGCCCGACAAGATTCCAATGATACCATTGGCGACCACGCAGGACATGCTCGGTCAAGGATAGGTAGGGATAGTCCTTGAAAATTGAAAATTATTATTGTTGGACTTTCCTGATCTAAGATTGAGATTATGGAAGCGTAATCAGACTGGAGGCAATCGAATAATTTTCCTCGGATGTTTAACTCACACGATCGTCCGAACTTGTGATAATGAAACTTCGCGAATAAGATTTTGTTTACGATTGAAAATCATGAATGAGGAGTAAATATTACATATAATGTTCCTAAATGGTGGGGTGAAAAGTAGAACTTGGACTATATGCAATGAAAGTTAACCAAGGGAAAATCGACCTGAATCATTAGGGAACTGCTATTGCCTGGAGATAGGCAACGTCAGGAAGGTATAAACACACAGGGATCAGTCAGATAGTTTAACCCCAGCTTTCAGGAACCGACTGTTGCGTGAAAGTAAGTAACATCAAGAAGGATGCTTGCAATTGATTAATTCGCATGCTAGTTTCTAAAGATTGAAAAAATTGCCCGATTGAACTCCTAAGACAAGGCTAGCGGTTAAGTAGGACTCGCTTGGTTGAGACTAAGTAAGATTAATCCTGGAGAATATAAGGCATGTATCGTTGGACTTTCGTGGTCTAGGATTAGGATAGGGAAAGCACACTTAGACATGGGGCAATTAGATAATTTTCCCTATAGCATTTAGCTACTGTTAGTGCATAGAGAAAGACATTTTGATATAAGATGGGTATCGCCAACATGATGTAGTTCACGGTAAAGATCATAAAAAGAGAGGATGAACATCCCAATTACTACTCTTAGACAGTCAAAAGTAGCATAGATCTCGGATTTTGTAACACCCCGTAAAGTCAACCCTAATTAGATAAGTAAATTAAGAGAAATTCAATTAATTAGGGTAGGGATAAAAATGGAAATTTTACAAAAGTTGAAATTTGACCATGAAATGTATTCCGTTGAGTTCATGGCAAAATTTTGATCTGTTTTCATATATAATATGCTGAAATTGGAGCTTAAACGAAGAAGTTATGAGCGCTTGAAGTTTTAATATTTATATTAATTTAGTTCGAATTCAAATTCAAATGAGTATTTAAATTTAGAGTTTGAATTTCAAAATTAATTGTGATTAGACTTAAGGGTTAAGTAAATGTTAAATTTTACAATTAACGTTCAAAAGTTAATTTAGGAATAAAATTAATTAAGCAACAAAAAATCAAACGTTCCCAAATTAGACGGACATGTCGACCCCTTAATCTCTACCGGTCGACCCCTAGCAAACGACTGGTGGTATGGGTGTAGTCGACTACTTCTATATAGTGGCGGCTGGGGTTTTGTTCTATTGAACGTTCCAAATTTACCCTTTTTGACCTGGTTTCATCCTACGATTTTGGTATGTTTCAACCACTATAATTATGACCTTAGACCCCTCGCTTTTATTCACAAATATTTTGGGAAACCAGTGAAGCTCTGTCGGTTTATCTCATTTTAGATTCAGAAAATTCCATTAGGGTTTCAGGTAAGAAATCCTAATCTACCTTTGTTTATTATTTATTTCTAAACCTCATCTCCTCTATCCTTTCTGAATCTAATATATATACGAATCCCTTTCAGTAATTGATTAGTTTACATCTATGGATTTGAATATGCCTTAGGAAAACAAAATAGATAAAATCCCTCAAAATTCCTTTTTATTTCGAAATGTCAATCCTCAATGGAGATTCTTAATTATTTATGTTAACTTGATGGAATTTATACTGTTTCTGCAATTTATGATAATTTCGTAGTTTATTCCACTTCCCTTCCTTCTTTGATTCAAATTGTGAGTTTTCAATAATAAAATAAGGGTTTAGAGTACGAATTCTATTCATAGTTTACATCACTTATTCCACACAAATTCCTTCGTTTATCTCTTTGAAAATTGAAGTTGAATAGAAAACTAAATTAGAATTGCAATCCCTATTATGTAGGATATTTCATTCAATTGATGTAATAAATTAGGTTTTATTTCTATTTATAAGTCTCTTTATTGCAGTTTTGGTTATGGATATTTCATCCTTGTTATGAATATTAGAATCCATTGTTAAGGAAATTGAAATCTTAGGAATTTGAAGGAAAAGGACTTGTTAGTATTATGGTTAAAAGAATCGACATTTAATGCTAGTTTAGGACGTATAAACCACACGCTCAAAATTTAATAGGTGTGAAAATATATTATTTTTGTTAGCGTAATAAACATATAATTATGGCGTATAATTGCATAGTTAATTAGGTAGTAATTGTCATTAAATCCCCTTTTAGGAAGGTGATTGATATTTTAAGGCGTAATAAGGAAGATTCCTTATAAGACCTTAATTATGAAATGGTAAGGTGAGTATTATATATATGGAGAATATTTAAATTATGGCTAAGTCATAGGGATGCGAGGTAAGTAGAGTTGCACGACAGAAATATGCTCTTCACTTTAAGGCTACCAGCAGTTGTGTATATTCCTATTGATGTGAGATATCTCCTATGATAAATATTCATGATGACGCTAGGTTAGTCCCAAATTCTGTTGGATAAATCTTCTCAGCTAATCTGGCTACCTGTTCCTACGAATAGTCGGACTAATGTGAGACGTTATTATGAGTATATACCATGATAAGAAGGGCCTGCTTGGGGGTCTTGAGGTATTAAGTGGTTGTTTGAGAGCCCGTCTCTTTTCCCTAAATGAAGTATTAAATGTCTAAAGGACTAGTTATTAGGCAAGTTATGTGGTATCTCGATAGAGGTCCACTTCGGGATAAGGTATTAACGACTGATTGAGGGTCCACCTTTCCATACACCTTGGGAGTAGGTATTAAATGATGGGGTCTACCTCAATTGAGGTCTTAAATTGCCAGATTTATCCTATTTTCCCAATAAAAGTTATTGCGTGGTTTGGGTACTATCTCTCGCATTGTTAGACATTTATGACATGGGATTTGGGTAATGGGATTTAGAAACCTGCTTCAGGAATAGAGGATATTAAGTGGTTGAATGTGGACCCGCCTCCTTTCTGTATAAGAAGTATTAAATGGTTTTATGTACATAGACATATTCTTTTTTTGAAATATACTTCCCAAATACTGAAATGGTAAGGCTCGTGGTTATTATTCACCAGACATTTGTTGTTCTGATTCTCTCCTCATTGTAACACAGGTTAAGGACGGAGTGATGACGGTGACGATGCTTAAAGGTGAAGCGGCTTAAGCTTGTGGCAGTTATTATATTTTTATGTTGTACCCATGTATTTGGATATATGTTGTAACAGATCTTATGTGACGGTTTTATGATGTTTTGTATTATGACATTTCAAATGGTTTTGAAATAAATGGGTACAATTTGATGTTATATTTTTTATTCCATCCGTTGTAATTTTTGAAAGAATAGTTATTACTCTGTAATGTTACTTCTTTTTCCAACCAACGACCAGCCTTAGAATGGATCTAAGTTTCAATGGGCCTTTTCTGGGTCGAAATTTAGGCATGTTCCAAGGTCGGTTGTTATATTTGGTATCAGAGCTTAGGTTACTCGATCAATAGGGAAAAATATATGTTTGAGTGGCGCATTTGTTATTTTCGAAAATATTTTTTAAATACCTTACTATATATATACACTTATTTTTAAATTAACGCATGACTCTATAAATTCCAACTATAGAAGTAGTTGCTACCATATGTTGAAAGGGTGGGCGAAGCAACAATGAATTGAAAAAATAAATAGAGTTGAATCTATACTTCTTTGTTGGGCCTAGACTTCCTTATCATTAGGGACCCGATAAGCATGTTAGATAATAGGGATTTGAATTGTGGATGGAAAGGTTTTTACTTCAAAATTTAATAAGTAATGAATGAGAATTAAGTGAGGAGTTACAAGAAATTAAATAGATTTATGAGACCGTTAAGGTACTTATGTGAAGATAAAGAAGAAGTTAAATAAGTAAAGTTGATGTAACATCCCCCACTTGGAGGCCCAAAACTAACGGCTACGGATGCTACAGTCATCCGTAGTCATTAATCCTCGGCGACCAAATACGGTAATGTTAGATACATTGATATAACAGAAACACATGGATATGAAAAAAATTTAAAATCATAAAACAACCTTCACATTCCATTTCAAATAATTTCATATTCATTACATAATCCCATAATCGTTAACCACGTTCAGAGAAAATATAACTATTACAACATACGCCAAGAGCGACATATGAGGATGCCCCCTTGGATGATCAGAGTATCTAATTAGGCTATTAAACATCCTTGCCTTCACAACAAAACATAGAGGAATCAAAAATAGAAAAGAACTCTAAATAGCTATCATGCCTCCTACACATATCCAGAAGCTTGTTCGTCTTAAAGAGAACCTGAAAACCTTATCCCTCAAACTACTCAAAATCAACCGAGAACCCGAGAGTTTAAAGGGAAAACATTAACTTCGAGTCAGACATAAAGCCTGGTATGAATAATAATCTACCATCTCAAACTATTTAGATATCTAATGAGACCACACGACATAGCGGGATGGTTTTCCCCTCACTAGTATCTTATTCTAAACTTTATAGAACGATATACCGTGCTCCTGCATCCACAATGGTTAAAAATATAGCATTTCAAAATAATATGATAATATGTAAACAAGTAAATCAATTATGGATTTCTCATCCCCATTCATTTTTGACTATCTGTCTCAGTTATAGTTTCTAGGGTCACTATTAACCTAATAGTTTTCATGGGCTGACTATTAACCTGTTTAACACTTATGGACTCTCTGTCCGATTTCATAATTTTCATGGGATCACTTGAACCTATTGGCCCTACTAATAACTACATTATTTCATGGGTTCTCACTGAACCTATTGGTATCTCCAATAACTTCCTTCTTATCCTAATTTTCATGGGTTGACTAGGAACCTATTGACTTCTGTCAATAACTTAATCCGGATATAGTTTTCATGGGTTCATTACAAACCTATTGGCCCCTGCCAATAACTCTTATATTCATAGTTTTCATGGGTTTACTATGAACCTATTGGCCCATGCCAATAACTTTCCTATACATAGTTCTCATGGGTTTACTATGAACCCGTCCACCTGACAACTTCTTTATTCAATATTTAAGCATCCTACATTCTGGTCTATCCGACCTTCTGGATGCAATTCTACTCATTCAGGAGTTAATTCAATTTATATTCACTACTAAATCAACTTAGCTGGTTATTCTGCCCTTCCCTAAAATACAGTTATGGGTCCATTACAATGTGAATATATATATATATATATATATAAAGAAGTAAACATAATAACATAATAATACCAACACATGTGGTTTAATATCCTTGAAATCATTTTATATAAAACTTGATTAATCCCTTTAACCTATTAATCAAGGAAAACTTCTTCAAAAACTCCATACTTAAAATCATTTCAAAACTCTTTTATTATGCCATGGTTTTCCTTTAAAATGAGATTGGGTTATTTGTTATGAAAATTAAGGCTTTTGAAACCTTAAAACTTTACTTTCGAAACCCTTGGATAACCTATTTCGAAAGCATTTAAATCTTCTTTTCAAAACAATAACATATACCTTTTGAAACACTTTAAAACAACTCTTTTGAAACCCTCAGTTCAAACCTTTCGAAGTATTAAAGCATTACTTATTAACTCTTAGAAGCGTAGCTTCAAAACCAATGAAAGTGCCACTTTTAAAACCATTGGGTTTATCTTTGAAAATAACTTTAGGTCAAAGTGAATATATACGAAAGTACTCCTTTCGAAACCATTTACCTTTAACTAAAAATGATTGGGGAAGAATTTGATGGCTTCGGAACCAACCTTTCGAAAGCTTCAAAACATTAAGTAAAACATTGAAGGGTAGCATCGAAACCGCTTTTGGAATCCATTGCCTCCGAAACCCTTGAACCCTTTCGAAAGATTTTAGGAAGTGGCTTAGTACAATTTTATAACAAAAGCTACCTTTCGAAAGCATTGATGACTTCAATACCTTCGAAAGGCATAAGATTGGCAGCAAGGTCTCGACTAGGTCGAAACCACCCTTTTCGAAAGCATTCATTTATAAATAAGGAACTCATTTGAAAGCTTCACTTAGACAAAGAGGCGGTGGCAGATTCAAAAGCAAAGGTTTCGACTTGGTCAAAAGCATTCTTTTGAAAACAAGGTAAGCGCTTATCTTTGGAAAGCGAAACAAAAGTTTTGACCCCATTGAAAGCAAGTGTTTCGATACCATGTCTTCCGCCTTTCTCCAATCCACTACGTACCATCATTCTGATACCTTGTGTATTTGTTTGGGCTTTAGTATGTTTCGACTTGGTCAAAGCGGAAGTAATGGGTCGAAAGGTGCTTCTGAAAGAGGCGGAACCCACTTTTCTGGGTAAAAACTGCTTTAATGCCAATTAAAGAAAACACTTTATAACTAACCTGCCTATTTGTAAACATTTGATCGGCTGCCATAACGTATCAAATTCTTTACAAAAATAACTGCCGCATAATTTCAGATCTAAACATAGATTAATTTAACAAATAAGCCCTTCCATTAAGCAAAATCCAATAAAATAATAAAGTCCTTCATCTAAAATAATTTTATTTCCATAGTAAATTACTTTGGAAAAATCCCCAAAATTACAAAAATTCACTTTCAATATATTATCTAACATATAAAAATTTCAAACCCAAATTCTTCATAAAATAACCGAAATTAATTTCTAACCCAATTATACATATTATCCTTTGAAAATTCATAATAAATTTTCCATAGCTTGGAAAATTATATAAATTAAAACCCATCTCTAAATTCTTGTTTTACATAACATAAAATTTTCTCATGGCATACGAAAATCACTGTAATTAGTTTTGACCTTAAAACCATGTAAAATAATTATCAAATTCTTTTGTTTGAATCCAACATATCCAAATCCCAACATATCATCAATAAAAAATCTTTATAATAATGAATTTAATCTTAAACCCGAAAACTAGATGATCATAAAACAAAAAAGAGATGATTTAGATTATTGTTCACCTTGATTAGGATAAGGAACTTGAGATTTGATTGAGATTAATTTCCCCTAGCTTGAATCTATAACTTTAAATTGATTTTCTCCTCTTTTATCCTAATGGTCGACTTTGCTCTTCTTTTGTTTACATTTTGTATTTTGTAAAATGAACGTGAGAAAGAATGAAACGTGGGTTATAAAGGTATGGTATTAAGGTGCAGCTATTTCCTAATAAGCCCTTGTATAAATTAATTAGCCCATAAGCCATTCTTAAGCCCATTTAAATAATTAAGCATGGCCCTTAATTTATTTTCAAATCTCAATCCTCTTATCACTCTAATTATTTACATTATTCTATTTAATTTAACTAATTAAATCTCCTGAATAATTTTATCAAAAATTAGGGGTGTTACAATTGAATAGGCAAATAAATGTCTTTAGGAAACGTCCTTAAAGATAGCAACCATTTAATATGGACAAAGTGACTTTTATAAGAGCAGTAAATATAAATGTTAGGTAATGATTAGATGTTATAAGGCATGGTATTCATATGGAAATAAGGAATATAGAAGTGAAACAAGCTTCCGTAAGAAGGCGAACGTTAATCACCATAAGGAGATAACTAGATTTTTTAGATGTTCGAATAAGGGGTTCAAAGGGAAGAACAATCAAAGCCCAGTTTTAAAATTCTACCCCTTGAGAAAGAAAGTGGTAAAAAGGTTTTTTTTGATAACTCCTTGAAAGTTTTGAAAGAGCTTTCTCAAAAGATTGTTAA
The DNA here is from genome assembly GCA_030737815.1 of Allium fistulosum. NCBI lineage: Eukaryota > Viridiplantae > Streptophyta > Magnoliopsida > Asparagales > Amaryllidaceae > Allium > Allium fistulosum. The sequence continues at coordinate 247,391,504 of CM060907.1, read as the reverse complement.
GTGAAAATCTTATGTCTTGTAAGTTGGAATTTTTTGATAGAAAGTGATTTTTGACAGCTTTGCAAATATTCTACTATTTATAAAATGTTAGAAAGAAATGGTGAAACATTTTAAAAACAAATGGTGGATGATTTTTAATTACTTGAAAAGTTGAAAAAAAGAGAAGGTTCTCATTTGTTAACTTCTCAATTTAAAATTTTGTTAAATTAAAGTTTTCAACTTTTGGATTCTTTGTTTTTGGAATCTTCTATTTTGTTATTATTCTATTTTATAAGTTTAGAAGCTGTTATTTTGAAAAGAGCATGGTAATTTAGAGATTTATAATTTATAAATAGTTAAGTTAGAAAGTTCTAACTTAAAAGTATTTTGCATTCTTAAAATTCTTAGTTTAAATTTATTGAGCCAAAGGTTTTTGGTCCAAAGATTTTTAACAAGGGATTTTTCTTTAGAGAAATGCATGATTTATTTCTTCCTTATAAAATTAGATGTTCTTTTCCTTAAATTTCCTTTAAAGGGTGTACAAATGGAAAAGGCACTTAATCAACATAGGATAGAAAGAATATAAGGCTAATAATGCCCAATAAGGTATATAGGAGGAACATTCTCGTATAAGGGAATGCATAGAATGATAGCTGAATTTAGGTAGTGATAGAATTATGAATTTTAATCTAGTAATAAAAGTATTAGAAGAGTAGTAATAGGAATAAGATAGGAGTTATGTTTGTCTACTCCATTTTTTCCATCGTTTAAAGTTATAAAAGGTATCTTTGACAATTGAAATGATTTGAATGATGATTAATAAATGAGTTAGGTATTTTTGGATAGGCAATTGTGTAAAGATGAGAATTTTATATATGCATTTTTTCTAACTCAAATTCAAAACTTCTTTGAATTAGAATATTGTTGGAGTTGATAAGAAAAGGATTGCAAGGGATTTTAAGATTTTTGAACAACGTTACAAAAAGTATTTTGTCAAATAATAGTATGATTTGAGTAATATGGAATGGATATTTATCTATATTTTAGACATAATTGTTATTTTGGAAATGATAATTCGTGTAACTAGAAAATACTTTAGAATAATAAAGGTCTAATTTATTATTTTAGGATGATAATTGATTTTTGAATATTTTGTGCAAAAGATCCTATTTCAAAAGGAGCAAGTCTTTATTATAGAAAGATATTAAAAGGGTAAGTTTTCCATAGTTCCTTTTTAAAAACCAAGCAGTCTTTGAATTCTATGAATTGCAAGTCTAACTTTTAAAAGGATAAATCTTTGATGAAGAAAGTTTTAGAAAGAGAAATTATTTTGCTCCTATTTGGAACTAAGAAATTTTGAATTCTCGGTAAAGGATTCTAAGTTCATATTTTCAATGATGGAGATTTTGAGTTTGGTACTTCAAGTTTGTGAAATTTTAAGTTTGATAAGAAATGAAGTAATTAATGCTGAATTTGAATTTGATGAAAATAGTTTGTTTAAAACTATTTTTATGATTGCTAAAATTTTGGTTTTATAACGAATAGTTCTTATGGAGTAGATAGGGATCACGACTTAGGATGGACAGAGTAAGGTTATTAGGATATGGATAAAATAGGAATATAGTGTACAACCTGATCTGGAAATTTAAAGTCGGTCCTAAACATCTATTAAAAGAAGCTAGCAAAGTTGTTAAGGTATTCCAGATCTGTAATTGGGTTGTAAATTAGGTTTTCCGCATAATATGAATTCCTATATTTTAATTTTGAAGCAGTTTCTGTGTAATTTCCATAAATTATCCAATTCTGAAATGCGTATAAAAGTGCGTTGTTTGAAATAACAAGGAATAAACTAAAAAGGAAACATATCTGTAAGAGAAGGATATTCTTTTCTGTAGTTTACATTGTCTATTTCAATAAAAAGAAAAGAAATAATTCCTTGTAATTTCAAACAAAGCAAAAATCTCACTTATGGTTAATTTGTGAGAAATTATGACGGTGATCTTTTTAGAAGGATAGCTTCGATAACTTAAAATATGGAAATGAGTATTTTAGTTATAGAAATTAGTAGTTAGAAATATGTACATGTATAGCCACGCTTAAAGACTAGAATATATACATACATACACACACACAAACATATATATAGCATAGATTGCGACAATATGCATATTAGTTAGTAATTAATATATTATGATTTATGGACATCAATTACAAATTTAATGGGTAATAAATTTGTAATTAATGAAAAAAATGAAATTAAATGAGGACTGATTAAGGAAACTTAATATGGCAATTATGGAAGAAATTTGAGTAATGAATGGATTTTGAAATCTGAAGATGGTTAAAGAGATTAAAGAAGGATTAGTTGGAAATGGTCCAATTTTGATAGTTATGATAAATGCTATGAATATTAATTAAAGCAATGGAATGACCACATTTATTTAAAATCGAAAAGGAAAATTAAGGAAAATTGGTAATAATGGAATAACATATTCGGAAATACCCATCTTAATTTAGTAGGGAATGTTAGGACCTCAACACCATTTATACCACTTGATAATAAATGGAAGCTTCCAACAAAAATTTCTTTTAGAGTTCCTGGGTTGTAATCACCAATTGTCTCCCTTGGTTATTGGAAAAGTGAATAATGTGGCATAAGATATATCCCTGTTTTATTAATGCGTTGACTTTTTAGTGGGATTTAAACTGCTTGATAAATATATTTGTTCGAAAGCAAAGTAATTGGGGAAATTTTATGGGGACATCAAACTAGCGATAAACCATAGGTAAGACTGGAAGTTAATGAGGAAATTGGGTTAGCAGCCTAAAGCGAGTAAATGTTTCAATCCCAAAACTTTAGAATTTTAGGAAAAATAAAATTTAGCTCCTAGACTGTAACTATTCGAGGAAAAGATGAGATATATAGGATTGTGAAAAGAATTTCCTACTGATCAAGGATAAAGAAGAGGATGGCAGAATTTTCCATTAGAAGCAATGAAATGCGGCATCTCCAATACAACTTCATGGAGTTGCGGTTTGCATCATCAATGATAGAGACCCTTAGTTTGCTATCAAATTTTTGAGGAGTTTTATGGTAACTTTAGGAAGAAGTTTTAGGAATGTCGTTAAATCTAAACATCGCTTACCGACTAAAGACCGATGGACAAACTGAAGGAATGGATGGGAACTTTGAGGATTTGTTAAGAGCTAGCATCTTGGACTTTGGAGGACATTAGGATTAGCGCTTACCCTTAGTAGAATTCGCATTTAGTAGTAATCACAATTTGATGATCAGTATGGCACCCTTGGATCAATTTTTGGCAGGCCATACAAATCACCGATTTATGGGTGGGAAACCAGCGACAAATTCTATTCGGACCGGATTTGCATTACGAGACTTTGGGAAGTCAGAGTTGATTAGGCAGCATATGAAGGTCGTAAGATTTGGATAATTGGAAAAGTTGGCACCAAATTTATTGGGCCTTCCCAATATTGGAGAAAAATAATAAAACTTTTAAGTTGGTTGGAGTCCGTGACGTTATTCACATTTTGTATTTGAGGAAATACTTCACAGCACAACCATTCTATTAGAGCCTAATCAATTGAGGGATTTTAAGATAGAGCCAAGAGCGTTCTGTTCCACTGCATGCATTATGGAGCACGAAACTAGGAATCTCTGCAACAAAGAATCAGATTAGTCTGAGGACAATGGGGAGAAAACCCGGTGGAAGGTATGAGGACTTCTCATCCTAAGCCTTTCATTGAAAAATTCTCTCTCCAAAATTTGAATTTTGGTTGCATCCTGGTTGCTAAATTGGAAGGTTGGAAATGGTAACCACTCTTTTTCACCATTAATTTACACTCATAGTAGTTTTATGCATGTTTTAGGGTATTTGCATACATATTTGCATAGCATGATCACACACTCACGCTAAGATTGATCTCATTTTAGTATGTCTATAGTACATAATCACATTACACTTTTGTTGAGTAGATGGTTGTGTAGATAACTTGGTTGTATAACATGGATTTCATCGCGCATTACGCTGTTCACCCCTTGAAAGATTTCTGGACAAAATCCTTTTTAAGGAGGGGATAATGTAACATCCTGTAAAATCAACCCTAATTAGTTAAGTAAATTAAGAGAAATTCAATTAATTAGGGTTAGGGATAAAAATGAAAATTTTAGAAAAGTTGGAATTTGATTACAAAATATTCTGTTGCGTTCATGGTGAAATTCTAATTTGTTTCCATATATATATATATTGAAAATGGAGCTCAAACGAAAAAATTATGAGCATTTGAAGTTTTCAAATTTATATTAATTTAGTTCGAATTCAAATTCAAATGATTATTTAAATTTAGAGTTTGAACTTCAAAAATTAACTATGATTAGACTTAGGGGTTAAGTAAACGTTAAAGTTAGCAATTAACGTTAAAAGTTAATTGGGGAATAAAATTAATTAAGCAATGGAAAAATCAAACGTCCCTAAAATTAGATGGAGCGGTCAACCCCTTGACCTCTACCGATTGACCCCTAACCGTCGACCGGTGGTATATGGACGGTATATAGTGGTATGGGGTCTGCCTCAATCAAGATCTTAAATGGCCAGAGTCTGCTATTTTCCTAATAAAAGGTATTAAGTAGCTTAGGTACTATCTCTCGCATTGTTAGACATTTATGGCATGGGATTTGGGTTACGGGATTTAGAAACCTGCTTCGAGAATGGCAGGTATTAAATGGTTGATTGTGGACCCCTCCTTTCCTTATAAGAAGTATTAAATGGATTTATGTACATAGATATATTCTTATTTTGAAATATACTTCCCAAGTACTGAAATGGTAAGGCTCGTGGTTTTTATTCACCAGACATTTGTAAATGACTCACTCCTCATTACAACATAGGTTAACAATAAAGTGATGATGGTAACGATGCTTAAAGGTGAAGTGGCTTAAGCTTGTGGCGGTTATTATTATCTTTTATGATATTTTTATGTTGTACTCACGTATTTGGGAATTTGTTGTAATAGATTTATGTGACAGTTTTATATTGTTTTGTATTATGACATTTTAAATGGTTTTGAAATAAATGGGTATAATTTGATATTATATTTTTATTCCATCCGCTATGAGTTATTAAAGAATTGTTATTGCTCTGTACCGTTACTTCTTTTTCAAACCAACATCTAACCTTAGAATGGATCTAAGTTTTGATGGGGCTTTTTTGGGTCGAAATTTACGCCTGTTCCGAGGTAGGTTGTTACAGATTCTTCATGATAATAGTTGGTCGAAAGGAACATGACTTATTTAAAGCGAAACCAAAGAGATGGACTATACGACCAAAAGGAAGACCGATTGGCCAACGAGCTTCTGGAGATCCCTACTTTCTCTTCCCTCTTCATCTAAGACTCTTAAGGCTATATACTTATTTAGATGAGGAGGTGGATTTAGCAACAGCTCTTTGAGCAACTGTACCTTGTAAAGATGGAGGGTCGAGCATGTAATGACCCTCCTTTTCGACCCTCAAAAGTCTACACTAATACACCCACGGTATTAGTGTGCCAAGCATCTAAGTATCGAAAAGTCAAATTTTTTGGGGAAAAGAAAGGAAAGATAGAACAAAACCTTACGTCGTGACGAATAATATATAATATACAATAGACCTTCATGAAAGAAAACTGTAATATACATACATTAGTTATACTTAACTAACAAATCATCAGTCAGGACAGTTATAACAACATATCCTTGCAATTATTGATATATACAACTAACAATGCATTAGAGAATAAAATATACGTGACTATGTCTTGGAGGCATCTAGCTCGTCTACTGAAGCTCCAAAGCATTCAAAGCTAAATCTGAAAACATTCTCGGTCGGACTCGAGCATTATAAGATAATATTGCCCGAATCAGCTTGATAAACCAGCGGGAGAAAAACACACTTCAAATGGATTTTAAATGTTATAAAATCTTTTCAAAAATAAGGGTATCCCGTATAACCACGCACGCCGCACATAAACACGGATGGGTTTTTACCTTACGATAGTCAAACCATTTCATAGGAAATCTTGTTATATTATAATAATGTCTAGGATATAAAATAAATATTGAACAATAGCTGAAATTGTTACATTAGTTAAATTCCAGCATAATAGATATACAACTAAGCCCGAAAGGCACTTGTTGAAGAATGAATTACATACAATGACAAGGCTACTGGGGTACCACCTGCCATAGTACACCTCTAGAAAATGTACCGTGGTCGGAAACCATTCGACGCCTGTGAATCAGGACAGGTCTAACCCTTACTAGATAACACCGAATATATCACCACCTCAGTTACTTTGCAACCTTTTCCCAAGAGCTCTCATGCACAACCAAATCCATAAATAAATAAATATATCTAAAAGGGTGATGACATAGGCTAATGGTAGCAAACCACATAGCCCTGAAGAAAATCCTCTGTTTTAGTCATTCCTAATTGTTGAGGCTAGAGGCTACGTTTACCTTTTTAACAAATCCCACTTGGAATGCTAATGCTTCCCTTCGAGCAACAATGAAATACAATTATTCATCCATACAAGTTGTTCAGGATATAAACAAACCGAAGGCACTACTTCTACTACATCCCTTTTGGAATCACCCTTAGGATTAGTAGCAAGTAACCCTTGCACTTTAAAGAACTCCATCTTCGATTATCTTTAAGATATCTCCAATTCGAATGCTTATACTGGTTCAAAGTGGTTTTTGGATAATATATATCTGATTCCGGTCTCTCTGAACCGACAACGATAGTTTTTACAATTGGCCAATATTTGATAGTCGGTTATTTAACTATCAAATAACAAATAATTCAACCAGAGATTTAATTCCATAAAGAGAATAGCACTGGTTAAGCACATAAGCACCTACCAAGCCTCTTTAATTAATCCTTTCATTAATTAAAACCACTTTGTAAATTCTTGTATTAAAATACCTTTATGAAGATATATTCACAAACCCTTCTCTACTCTTTTCAATAATTGAAAAATATTAATATATTTATTTCACCCGTGTAAGCATACTCACAAAACATTTCACTTTCAAAACTTAGAAAAACTTTCCACTGTGCTTATCTCAACAGTTCACAAAACCCTACATTTTTCTCTACTCATATACTTATCTCAACGGTGTAACTATATCCATAAATCTTAAGAATGATTTCATTTCCAAAACTATACTAAATCGGGTTAAAACAAATGTCATTTAAAACATTGATAACAACAAACCCAAACACTTTCCTTTTTGTGTAAGTAAATGGATTCTGTAGCAACCAGACCAAATGATCTTAACACCACTTTCTGATTTTAAACAACACTATCCCTTAATTAATAATGAAATCGAACAAGTTAGAAAACTATTTTTCCTCAATACACGTTATTAATTCTCAAATTAGAGATGAGTTTTCTTACCTTGTAATTTTATGTTAGGTATATAAAATATTCAATACTGATGTTGCCCTAGTAACTCGAGAAGGTCAAACCGCTGGGATGGCAGGAAAATCAAACCCAAACCTTCTAGAATTCGGTGTTTCCCGAAGATAAGTGATGTCGAAAAGGAACCACCTTCCCTCCCTTAGGAATCTAGCATTGTCCAAAGATAAGATTGGCGCCAGGGAGGAAAACCGTTAGGAATCTACCATTGCTCGAAGATAGGCGATGATAGGGAGAAGAAGCTCCTAGTCATCTAGAATACATCGCTACTTAGAGATAGATGGTGACGAGGAGACTTGGTAACAAAATCTATCTTCTAGAATTCATTATACCCTGATATTGGAGACAACGAGAAGGTTTCAAAAAGCAAACCAAGAAACGATCGGATAATTCAGTCTCAACCGTTAGGAATTTGTCATCCTTCGAAGTCTGGCGATGATGAAAAGGATTGATAACTTACTTAAGGACCGACCAGATCATTCAAACCCATCTTGCAGGAATATGTCATCGTTGAAAGATTGGCGGTGCTAAGGAGAAACCCCTAGAATGGGACCATCGATACACCGGCCTTCAGAGATAGAAGCAAGAGCTCAATTGAATCTTAGCACCTCCTTTTGGAATTTGATACTGCCCCGAGATTGACAATATCAGGAAGGAACCATCTTCTAACATTTATGGATCTGGAATCACCCAAAGAAGGGAAACATTGAGATAGAATAATCGTAAAATCTTTTGGAATCTAATGTTGCTCAGAGATTGGCAACGTCATGAAAAAGTATTCACTTTCGAGCTGATCGAATCAGTTGACTCTAACCTGCAGATATCAATTGTTTTCCGGAGATAGGCAACATCAAGGATGAATCTTCAGAATTGAACCACCAATATGCTAGTTTCCAGAGTTAGAAACTGGTGCATGACCGAATCTCTGACCCCAAACTTCAGGAACTCAGTTATTGCCCAGATATAGGTAGTGTCAAAATACCTTAAGTTACCAAAGATAGGGACTGGTGTGCATATTAGATTCTGAAGACCACAAAGAAAGTGGAATCATGGATGACTCCCATAATGGAATATTTGCTTAGAGGAATTCTCCCAAGACAAGAATGAGCGAAAGAAACTTCCTCGGAAAATGCCACGGCTCATGGTATAAGACAGAGTACTATATAGGAGAGAATTCTCCACCCCCTGCTTTGACATTTGACCAAGGGTGAAGCTAGGAAGATCCTTATGGAAAACCATATGGGAAGTTGTGGTTATCAAATTGTGGGGCAAGCAATGAACAAAAAGGTCTCGATACCAAGAGGAACCTCTTGGTACTGAAAGGCTCAAAATTGAGTCATTGATATGCCAGTTGCCGGAGAAAGAAACCGACGTACGACTGGGCTTCTAGAAACAACCTACGAGAATCTGTTGTTGCCCGGAGATTGGCAACGTCGGGAAGGTGTAATCTCTAACCTTCAGGAATTCTATTGTTCGCTAGAAATAGACAACTTTAAGGAAGGATAACCGAAATCAAATAATTCATGCGCTAGTTTTTAGAGATTAAAACTAATGCATAACCAGACTCCAATGACAACATTGGCAACAAAGTAGGGCATGCTTAGTCAAGTATAGGGGAGGATAATCACTGAAAATTAAAGACAATTATTGTTGGACTTTCCTGATCTAAGACAAGGATTATGGAAGCACAATCGAACTGGAGGCAATCGAATAATTTGTCCCACATGTTTAATGGACACGATCGCCTAAACTTGCGATAGAGAAACTCAATGAATATAAATTTTTTAACGACAAAAACACATGAATGAGGAGTAAATATTGCGCATAATATTCCCCAATGGCAAGGAGCAAGGTAGAGCTTAGACTATGTGCAATGAAAGTTAGTTAAGGAAAACTCGACCCCAGTCATTAGGGACCTACCGTTGTCCGGAGACAGACAATGTCAAGAAGGTATAAACACACAGAGGTCGATTAGATAGTTCAACCCCAACTTGCAGGAATCGACTGTTGCCCGGATGTAGGCAACGTCAAGAAAGATGCTCGGAATTGAATAATCCATGCGCTAGTTTTCGGAAATTTAAAAAAGTGCACAATTGAACTCCTACGACAATGCTAGGGTTAAGTGGAGCTCGCTTGGTCAAGAATAAGCAAGATTAATCATGGAGAATCTAAGGCATATATCGTTGCACATACCCGATCCAGGATTAGGATAGGTAATAGACATGAGGCAATTAGATAATTTTCTCATAGCATTTAGCTACTATTAGTGCCCAGAGATAGACATTTTGAAGGAAGATAGGTTCTGCCAACGAAATTTAGGTTATGGAAAAGATTATACAAAGAGAGGATGAACATCCTAACTTCTACTCTAAGACAGTCAGGAGTGGCTCGGAACTGGAATTCTTCACGACTAACAATTGGTCGATAGGATCCGACCTATTTAAAGCGAAAACAAAGAGCATGGGCTATACGATCAAAAGGAAGACCGATATGCCAACAAGCTTTAGATGATCTCTACTTGCTCTTCACATTTCATCGAAGACCCATAAGGCAACGTACTCATTTAGAGGAGGAGGGGGATTTAGCAACTGCTCTTTGACCAACTGTAACACCCCGTAAAATGAACTATAAATAAATAAAATAAATTGAATTAAATATGATAAGAGTTGGATATGGAAATTTTATAAAAATAGGAATTTGACCATGAAAGTTATTCCGTTGCGTTCGTGGCGAAATTCTGATCTGTTTCCATATAAAATATGCTAAAAACAGAGCTCAAGCAAAGAAATTAAGAGCATTTGAAGTTTTTAGATTTAAATTAATTTAGTTTGAATTCAAATTCAAATGAGAAATAAAATTTAGGGTTTAAATTTCAAAAAATAGCTTAGAGGCGAAGTAAACATTTAATTAACATTTAACATTAAAAGGTTAATTAGGAATAAAATAACCTTGCAACGGAAATAAATAAACGTTCCCTAAATAAGAGGAGTAGTCAACCTGTATAGGTTACCCGTTGACCGTAGCGGTCGACCGCTTGGCAGCAGAAGTTGCCAGTGGCAGCTAAGATTTGAAGTTATGTTTTATTTGATTGTACGCTCCAGATATACCCGTTTCCTACCTACTTCCATCTTACAATTCTAGTGTGTTTGAACTCCTATAAATAGAACCATATCGTCTCCACTTCTATTCATATTATTTTGGAGAATATGATGAAACTCTGCCATTGCTATCTCTCTCTAATAAGATTCAGAAAATCTGTAAGATAATTCATGTAAGAATTCAACTTATTTCCTATTTGTTTCTTCTTCCTCTAATCTATTCTTAAACTACTTCTTCAATTATTCTGAATCTAATGAATATATATACCTATTCCCTATTGTGTGTGTGCGTGTGTGTGTATCAAAAGAGAGAGATTTTGGAAGAGACCGGAAGGCTATAAATCCATTTGAGTGAAGCTACGGCTAATTTGTGCATGGAAACCTTAGAATTTCTTTTCAACAATTATTTAGTGTATTCCTTTTTTGATTTGAATATGCCTTAGGGAATTTGGAATTTTGAAAATATGATAGATAAAATCCCTTAAAATTCCTTTTTATATCGATATTTCAATTTTATGCTGAGATTCCATTATTATATTAGTTTAATGGCATTTGTTTCATTTATGCAATTTTTGATGATTTCATAGTCTATTCCAACTCTCCTTCTTCTTTGGATTAATTATGGTCCTTCAATAAAATAAGGGGTTTAGATTTTGAATTCCATTCGTAGTTTACACCACTTTTTCTTATCTATTTCTTTGTAAAAAGAGGAGTTAAATTGAATATAGGGTTTAGATTGCAAGTCTTATTGTTTAAGATATTCCGTTGAATTGGTATAGTAAATTGAGTTTCTATTTTATTTATAAGTCTGTTATTGCAGTTTTGGTTGTGAATATTTATTCAATGTTTTGTACATTAGAATCCATGAAATCTTGGAAATTTGAAGAAAAAGGACTTGCAACAATAATTGGTTAGGGAATAATGCAAGTTTAGAGCGTAAAATCTATGCGTTCAGAACTTATTAGGCGTGAATATTTATTTATCTCTATTTATGTAATTAACGTATAATTATTGCGTATATAGCATAATTAATTAGCCATTTATTTACATTTATTTCCCCTGTTAGGAAGGTAATTGATTTTGAGGTGAAAATAAGAGGAAACTCTTATATCGCCTAATTATTATTCTAAGGCGTAATAAGGAAGATTCCTTATAAGGCCTTATTTATGAAATGGTGAGATGAGTATATATGTATGTATATGTGTGTGTGTGTGTGTGTGTATGGAGAGTAATTGATTTGTGGCTAAGTCATAGGGATGCGAGGTCAATTGGGTTACATGACGGAAGTCTGCCCTTCACTTTAAGGCTACCAGCAGTTGTGTACACTTTTATTGATGTGAGATATCCTTATGATAAATATTCTTAATAACGCGAAGTTAGTTCCAAATTCTATAGGGGAAGTCTACTTAACTAATCTGGCTTCCAGTTCCTACGAATAGCGGACTAATGTGAGACGTCATTATGAGTATGGTCCATAAGACAAAGGGTCTGCTTCAGGTTTTAAGGTATTAAGTGGTTGAACCTGCCTCTTTTCCCCATATGAAGTATTAAATGGCCAAGGAGTTAAGTTAGGTGGTATCTCTATAGGTGTCCGCTTTTGGAAATAGGTCTTAAATGATGGGGTCTGCCTTATTTAAGGTCTTAAATGACTAGAGTCTGCCTATTTTCCACTTGAAAGTATTAAGTGGCCTATGAGATTCCATGTGATGTCAGCTAGATATTACCATTGAGGAGCATGCTTCCGGAAATAGGTCTTAAATGATAGGGTCTGCCTTAATTAAGGTCTTAAATGACCAGAGTCTGCCTATTTTCCACTGGAAAGTATTAGGTAGCTTGGGTACCGTCTCTCGCATTATTAGCTATTTATGACATATGATTGGGATATGGGATTCTGGAAACCTATTTCTGGAATGGAAGATATTAAGTGGTTGAACCCACCTCCTTTCCTTATAAAGAAGTATTGAATGACTTTAATGGTTTTATGTTCATAGACATATTCTTATTTGAAATATAATACTGAGGTACTAAAAAGTTAAGACTCGAGGTTTTTATTCACCAGACAGTTGTTATTCTGACTCCCTCCTCATTACGACACAGATTAAGGATGGAATGATGGCGATGACGAAGCTTAGAGATGGAGAAGCTTGGCTAGTTATAGTATTTATTATTTACTTTTATCTATACCCATGAATTTAGGCAATTGTTATAACGGATATTATGTTACAGTTTTTATGGGGTTTTGTATTATGACATTTTTATGGTTTTGAAATAAATGGGTACGCTTTACTATTATAATTTGCTCCATCCGCTGTGAGTTCTAAAAGTATAGTTATGGCCCTGCAATGTTATTTCTTTTTACTACCAACAGCTTGCCTTAGAATGGATCTAAGTTTCGACGGGCCTTTTCTAGGTCGAAATTTAGGCCCATCTCAAAAGTCCAGAGTCTGCCTATTTTCCACTTGGACGTATTAAGTGGCATATGAGATTCTATGTGATGTCAGCTAGATAGTACCATTGAGGAGTAGGCTTCTGGAAATAGGTCTTAAATGATAGGGTTTGCCTTAATTAAGGCTTAAATGGCCAGAGTCTGCCTATTTTCCACTGAAAAGTATTAAGTAGCTTGAGTGTCGTCTCTCACATTACTAGCTATTTATGATGTATGATTCGGATATGCGATTCTAGAAACCTACTTTAGAAATGGAAGGTATTAAGTGGTTGAACCGCCTCCTTTCCTTATAAAGAAGTATTAAATGACTTTAATGGTTTTATGTTCGTAGGCATATTCTTATTTTGAAATATACTACCTAAGTACTAAAAAGGTAAGACTCAAAGTTTTTATTCATCAAACACTTGTTATTCTGACTCCCTCCTCATTACAACATATGTTAAGGACGGAGTGATGGCAATGACGATGCTTAGAGATGGAGAAGCTTGGCTAGTTGTAGTATTTATTATTGCTTTTATGTGTACCCATGAATTTAGACAATTTTTATAATAGATATTATGTTACAGTTTTTATGGGATTTTGTGTTATGACATTTTTATGGTTTTGTAATAAATGGGTATACTTTACTATTATATTTTGCTCCATCTGCTATGAGTTCTGAAAGTTTAGTTATGGCTCTGCAATGTTATTTCTTTTTACTACCAACAGCTTGCCTTAGAATGGATCGAAGTTTCGATGGGCCTTTTCTAGGTCGAAATTTAGGCCTATTCCAGGGTAGGTTGTTTCATTTGTTGTCAGAGCCTAGGTTACCCGATCAACGGGGAAAAAATATACATATGAGAGACGTATTTGTTATTTTGAAAAAGTCTTTTCAAAAAGAATTTTCAAAGAATTCTTACTAGACACACACACACACACCCTCTCTTCTTGAACATACGCACATACACTAGGCAAACTTTTCTTTTCTTTCGGCATGTAATTACTATCTTAGGAAATCATCCTTCAGCTTTAACCTACAAATAATTGATATGGCTGATAATCAATCTTCTTCCGAACAACGGAACCCTACTTGAGGAAGACCACCCATTCGTGGATGCGCGAATGGTTTAAACAATATCTTATGACTATCGAGTAGATTCCTATTCCTCTAGCTCCACTGGTAGCACCTACTACTCCGGCCGTCGATACAGTACCCCATCCTGTCGACTTTCCTAAGTCGTATAAGGACTTTCTTAATATGGGCGGGAAGACATACTCTAGAACTGAAGGATATTTAGAAGCTAAAGCATGGATTAGTACCTATGAGAAGATATTTAGAGAGCTTGGTTGGGATGATCGACTAAGAAGAAGAATAACAGCTTTGCACCTCAGGGAAGAAGCCTTGAATTTTTGGAACTTTGTGACCGATGAGCATCCGGGAAGGATATTCTCTTGGGATGGAATCAAGGACTGATTTGAGATGAGATTCATGTCTAGAGTAGAAGTTAGCTTGCAATTGGAAAAGTTCATTCAGCCGAGACAAGGAGATTCTACCATAAAGGAGTACATAGCTAAGTTTACCGAACTTGCTAAATTCGGGATGAGCTTGATAGACACACCTATGAAAAGGCCATGAAGTTCATGAAGGACTTAAATTCCCCGCTAAGAGAAATGTTGTTGACCCAAGTACCTATGAGGGCCACTTATGAGATGTTGGTAGAAACAACGATGCTGCACATGGCCAACGAGGAAGATAAGGAAAGAGGGAAAGAGAAGTCTGCACTGACCCAAAACCAAGAAGGGACCAAGAAGCGAAGCTTTTGAGCCAACAAAAAGTTGAAGGGAAAGTTAAGAAAGATGTTAAGGTGTGTAAGAAATGCTAAAGGAAGTGTCATGAAGCTAAAGATTGAAGGTTGAGTCTGATAAAGGAAGCCTTTAAAGAAAGGTGCTTTAACTACCACGAGGAAAGGCATCACAAGAATCAATGTCCCAAGATGGCTAAGGAAGGACCAAACAGACATGTCTATGCTATTGAAGCTATCCCAATTTCTAGTAAGCCACCAAGAGACCAAGGAAAAGAAGCTCTAGAAGGTATAACTCTTGTTTTTGGGGTTACTATTCGTACCCTATTTGATTTGGGGCATCACATTCCTGTATAGCTAGGGATGTAGTAAATTCCTTAAACCTTAAAACCCAAATGGTCAACAGCTCAATAGAGGTTTTCAATCCCATTGGGGGTTTGACCCATCTTTTTCTTATTTGTAAAGACCCAGTGTTAAACGTATGAGACGTTTATTTCATATGTACTGCGTATGTTCTAAATTTCAAGGGAAATACGATTAAGAAGTCGTGGAGGTCGTGACCAAGAAGTTCTTTGTACACCCAAAGCTTTGGTTGAGTTAAGCCATTTATACTCACTAGATCTACCTGCTGTTCGAGATCCATTATCTGTACCCGTAGTTTGTGAATCCTTAATGTCTTCGAGGAGTTCTCGGGTTTCCCACCCTAGGGAGATTGAGTTCCAGATAGATTTGGAGAAGGATGCAAGACTCGTCTCCTTTGAGACATACAACCCCTAAAGTGAGAAGGAAATTGGATAACCAAATCTCAGAGCTATTGAAGGAAGGATTCATCCATTGGAGTACTTCTGAGTAGGGAGCCCCTATTGTTTTTGCTACCAAGGCGGATAGATCTTTGAGACTTTGCATCGATTATAAGGAGTTGAATAAGTTGACAAGGAAGAATAGGTACCCTCTACCTAGAATAGATGACTTGTTCGACCAAATTGTAAGAGCTATAGTCTTTTCCCAATTAGACTTAGCAACAGGATTCCATCAGTTGAGGATTGTAGAGGAAAGCAAGCCGAAGACCGCATTTTGTACTCCAGATGGGCTCTATGATTGGGAAGTAATGCCTTTTGGAATGACGAATGCTCGAGCATACTTTGTGGATGTAATGCATAGAATATTTAGAGGGCAACTTAATAAATTTGTTGTGGTGGTTGTTGATGATATCTTGATTTTCTCCAATGGCAAGAAGGACCATGAGGACCACCTTAGGGTGGTATTAGAGACCTTGAGGTCAAACTAACTCAAAGCCAAGTTTTCTTAACGCCACTTTTGGAAAAATGAAGTTAGGTTCTTGGGGAATAATGTTTCGGAACAAGAATTGGCGGTGAAACCTGCTAAAGTGGAAGTTGTCCAAGGATGGAAGACTCCTAGTAATGCATCGGAGGTTAGAAGTTTTCTAGGGTTGATTGGGTACTATAGAAAGTTCATTAAGAGCTTTGCACAAATAGCAGCCCCTTTAACCCTATTGACTAAGAAGAATCTAGTTTTTGTTTCGGATGATAGATGCACTAAGGCATTCGAGAAGCTTAAGGAGTCATTGACTAGTGCACCCATGCTCACTATTCTAGAGGGAACCAAGCCATTCACGGATTTCACGGATGCATGTGGTATAGGATTAGGGGCAGTTCTTATGCAAGAAGGGAAGGTAGTTGCCTATGCTAGTAGACAACTAAAGGACTATGAGAAGAGGTATCTAGTGCATGATTTAGAATTTGTAGCCATTGTTTTTGCCTTAAAGATGTGGAGGAATTATCTCTTGGAGGAAAGATTTGAGTTATTCGCTAATCATAAATCACTTAAATACCTATTTTTCCAAAAATATTTGAATCTTAGGCAGCAGAGGTGGATGGAGTATGTAGCATCCTTTGACCTTGGTATTCAATATACCATTGGAAAAGGGAACGTAGTCGCCGACGCCCTTAGTAGGAAACACGCTACCCTAGGTGCTATGAATGAATGAAGATAGTTGGAGTTTCTCTCGAATTTTAACCTCCAACCATCCACAGAACCCTTCCAAGATAGTGGAGATTAGACCAGCCTTGATGGATCATATAGGGCATGAACAAATAAAAGATGAGAAGTGTAAAGATTTTGGAAAAATTAAGAAAAGGAGAGCATTTTTACCATGATAGGAGGTACTCAGTTGATGAGAAGAGATGTTTGAGAAGAGATGGACGTCTTTGCATCCCAATGATTGATATTGATGAGAGATGTACTTATGGAGTGTCACCACTCAAGGATGACCATTTATCCTGGAGGAGATAAATGTACAAGGACATGAAGAGAATTTTCTTAAGATGTACAAGGACACGAAGAGAATTTTCTTTTGGAATGGAATGAAGAGGAGCGTAGCTGAGTTTGTTGCTAGGTGTTTGACATGTCAAAAGATAAAAGCTGAGCAAGGGAAGCCTAGTGGATTACTATTACCTTTGGAAATTTGGACTTGGAAGTGGGAACATATTTCGATGGATTTTGTGAAAGGATTGCCTAAAATCAGAAGGGCAATGAGACTATTTGGATTGTTGTAGATAGACTCACCAAGAGTGCTTATTTTGTTCTGATTAAGAGAAATAGGACTAGTGCCTCTTTCGTTCAGATTTATATTAAGGAGGTAGTTTGTCTACATGGAATTCTTATATGCATAATCAGTGATAGGGGCCACTTGTTCACAAGCTAGTTTTGGAGGGGCGTACAAACAGCTTAGGGAACTTCTTTGGACCTTAACACGACATACCACTCACAAACTAACAAACAAATAGAAAGTGTGAATAGAGTTTTGGAAGGCTTGTTGAGAGCTTATGTCTTAGATTTTGGAGGACATTAAGAGCATCATTTAACTTTGGTTGAGTTTGCATATAATAATAGCTTTCAAACTATGATTTGTATGGCTCTTTTTAAAGCACTTTATGGGCGGCCATGCAAATCACCCAGTTGTTGGTGGGAAACCACCGACAATGTATTGCTCAGACCCAATTTAATCTATGATACCATGGAAAATGTAGAGTTGATCAGGCAAAGGATGAAGGTAGTGCAAGACCGTTCGAAATTTTATACAGATAAAGAAGAAAAGAGCTTAAATTTGAGGTTGGAAATATGGTTTTTGTTAAAATCTCCCCTCTTAGAAAAGTTGTTAGATTTGGGAAGTCCAGAAAACTAGCGCCTAGATTTATTGGGCCATTCAAAATTTTGGAAAGAATAGGAAAATTGCCATATCATGTGGAGCTTCCTTACAAGTTGGCAGGAGTCCACAATGTTTTCCACGTTTCTCACCTTAGGAAATACCTTCATGACACCACTAGAAAAATAGAGCTTGATCAGTTGGTGCATTTTGGGATGGAGCCGACAGTGCCTTGTGCCACCACACGCATTGTGGAGCACGGTACTAGGAAACTCCGCAATAAAATAATTAAGTAGTTCTGTGTACAATGGGGGGACAATCCGGCAGAAAGCACATGAGGGACCGAGGAGAAGATGACAAACACTCACCTAGAGCATTTCACTGGTAATTTTTCTCTTCAAAATTAGGATTTCGATTGCATCACGGTTGCTAGATTGGATGGTAGGAGATGGTTGTTATACTTTTTCACAATCACGTTACGGTTATATAGAAATTTTTATGCAAGTTTAGGATATTTTCATACATACTTACATGACACGATTACACGTTCACGCTGGGATTGAGCTCATTTTAACATGTCTGCGGTACATAATCACATTTCACTATTGGTTGAGTAGATGATTGTGTAGAGAACTTGGCTGTATAACAAGGATGTTATTGCGAGTTACATTGTTCGCCCCTCAGAAGATTTTGGGATGAAATCCTTTTTAAGGGGGTAAGAATGTAACACCCCGTAATATGAACCATAATTAAAATGAAGTAAATTGAATCAAATATGATAAGGGTTGGATATGGAAATTTTATAAAAATTGGAAACCAAGAAAGTTATTCCATTGTGTTCGTGGTGAAATTCTAATCTATTTCCATATATAATATGCTAAAAACGGAGCTCAAGCAAAGAATTTACGAGCATTTAAAGTTCTCAAATTTAAATTAATTTAGTTTGAATTCAAATGAGAATGAGAATCAAATTTAGGCTTTAAATTTCAAAAAATTTCTTTGGGGCTAAGTAAATGTTTAATCAACATTCAACGTTAAAAAGTTAATTAAGAATAAAATAATCTTACAATGAAAATAAATAAACGTCCCCTAAATAAGTGGAGCGATCGACCCATGTAGGTCAACCGATCGACCGTAGCGATCGACCGGTCATCCATAGGCGGTCGACCGCTTGGCAACAAAAATTGCAAGGGGCGGCTAGGGTTTGAAGTTATGTTTTGTTCGATTGTACGCTCCAGATTAACCCATTTTCTACCTACTTCCATCCTATGATTCTAGTGCGTTCTAACTCCTATAAATAGAACCCTATCCTCTCCACTTCTATTCACATTATTTTAGGGAATATGACGAAACTATGCCATTGCTATCTCTCCCTAACAAGATTCAGAAACTCCATAAGAGAATTTAGGTAAGAATTCAACTTATTTCCTATTTGTTTCTTCTTCCTCCAATCTATTCTTATCCTATTCTTCTCCAATTATTCTGAATCTAATGAATATATATACCCCTTTCCTATTGTGTGTGTGTGTGTGTATTAAAAGAGAGAGATTCTAGAAGAGATCGAAAGGCTATAAATATATTTGAGTGAAGCTAAGGCTAATATATGAGTGGAAACCTTAGTATTACTTTTCAACGATTGTTTAGTGTATTTCCTTTTGGATTTGAATAAGCCCTAAGGATTTTGGGATTTTGGAAATATGAAGAATAAAATCCTCCAAAATTCTTTTTTATTTTGATATATAAATTATATGATGAGATTCCCAATTATTTATATTAATTTGATGGGATTTGTTTTGTTTATGCAATATTTGATAATTACATAGCCTATTCCACTTCTCCTTCTTCCTTGGGTTAAATTGTGATCCTTCAATAAAATAAGGGGTTTAGATTACGAATTTTATTTGTAGTTTACACCACTTATTCTTATCTATTCTTTGTAAAAAGAGGAGTTAAATAGAATATGGGGTTTAGAGTGCAATTCTTATTGTTTAAAATATTCCATTGAATTGGTGTAATAAAAAGTTTCTACTTTATTTACAAGTCTATTATTGTAGTTTTGGTTATGAATATTTATTCCCTGTTTTGGACATTAGAATCCTATGAAATCTTGGGAATTTGAAGAAAAAGGACTTGTAACAATAATCGGTTAGGGAATTGACATTTAACGCTAGTTTAGAGTGTGAAATCCATGTGTTTAGAACTTATTAGGCGCGAATATATATTGGTCTCTATTTACGTAATTAACATATAATTATTACACATATGGCATGGTTATTTAGGCATTTTGTTTCGCCTATTAGGAAGGTAATTGATTTTGAGGCGAAAATAAGAGGAAACTCTTATATAGCCTAATTATTATTTTAAGGCGTAATAAGGAAGATTCCTTATAGGGCCTTATTTATGAAATGGTGAGATGAGTATGTATGTCTATGTGTGTGTGTGTGTGTGTGTGGAGAGTAATTGATTTATGGCTAAGTCATAGGGATGTGAGGTCAACAGAGTTATATGACAGGAGTCTGCCCTTCACTTTAAGGCTGCCAGCAAATGTGTACACCTTTATTGATGTGAGATATCCTTATGATAAATATTTGTAATGACGCAAAGTTATTTCCAAATTTTGTAGGGAAAATCTGTCCAACAAATCTGGCTACCAGTTCCTATGAATAGTGGACGAATGTGAGATGTCATTATGAGTATAGGCCAAAAGACAAAGGGCCTGCTTCAGGGTTTTGAGGTATTAAGTGGTTGGACCCGCCTCTTTTCCCCATATGAATTATTAAATGGCCAAGCGGTTAAATTAGGTGGTATCTCTATAGGGGTCTGCTTTTAGAAATAGGTCTTAAATAACGGGTCTGCCTATTTTCCACTTGGAAGTGTTAAGTGGCCTATGAGATTTCGTGTGATGACAGCTAGATAGTACCATTAAGGAGAACGCTTTTAGAAACAGATCTTAAATGATGGGGTCTGCCTTAATTAAGGTCTTAAATGACCAGAGTCTGCCTATTTTCCACTGGGAAGTATTAAGTGGCTTGGGTACCGTCTCTCACATTATTAGCTATTTATGACGTTTGATTGGGGTATGTGATTTTAGAAACTTACTTCTGGAATGGAAGGTATTAAGTGGTTGGACCCGCCTCCTTTCCTTATAAAGAAGTATTAAATGACTTTAATGGTTCTATGTTCGTAGACATATTCTTATTTTGAAATATACTGCTCAAGTATGGAAAAGTTAAGACTCGAGGTTTTTATTTAACAGACACTTATTGTTCTGACTCCCTTCTCATTATAACACAGGTCAAGGACGGCGTGGTTGCGGTGATGATGCTTGGAGATGGAGAAGCTTGGCTAGTGGCAGCATTTGTTATTATTGGCTTTTTTTAGGAACACGAGGAGTGCAGCAATAGGCAAAGCGTAGCGATAGAATCATCCAACACGACTGGTCATAGTGCGAACCATCTTATTGGAGTTCAAGGGGCAATATAAGAACAACTATGTGTTGATAGGAGTTGCTGAATATGTTGGATCGAGCGTGTAACGACCCGCCTTTTCGACCCTTCAAATTCGACACTAATACACCTACGGTATTCACATGCCAAGCATCCGAATGCTGAAAAGATAGATTATTGGGGAAAAAGAAAGGAAAGACAGAATAGAACCTCACATCGTAATGAGTGATATATAATATACAACAGATGTTTACAAAAGAAAACTGTAATATACATGCATCAACTAGAGTTAACTAACAAATCATTGGCTTGGACAGTTATAACAACCTATCCTCACAATTGATATTATATACAATTAACAATGTAGAAAAAAAATATACGTGACTACGTCTTAGAGGCATCTAGCTTGTCTTCTGAAGCCCTAAAGCATTCAAAGCTAAATCTGGAAATATGCTCGGTCTAACTTGAGCATTATACAAAAATAATGCCCGAACCAGCTTGGTAAACCAGTGTGAGAAAAACACCTTTCAAATGGATTTTTATTGTTATAAAAACCTTTAAAATAAAAGTATCTCGTAAGAACGCGCACGCCACACATAAACATGGATTGATTTTTACCTTACAATAACCCAATTATTTCATAGGAAATCTTGTGATATTATAATATTGTTTAGAGTTTAAAATAAATATTGAATCATAACCAAAATTGTTACATTAATTAAATCTAGCATAATAAGGTATACAACTAAGTCAGAAAGGCACTTATTGGAGAATGGATTTCAGACAATGATAAAGCTACTGGGATACCGCCTGCCATAATAAACCTCTAGAAAGGGTAGCAAAGTCAATAACCTTTTGACCCCTGCGAATTAGGACCGGCCTACCCCTTACTAGATAGTACTGAATTTGTCACCACTCTGGTTCCTTTGCAGCCTTTTCCTAAGAGTTCTCATGTACAACTAAATCCAAATATATATATATACACACACATATACATACACCCACAGATATATATATATATAAGGGTAATGTCATAGCCTAATGGTATTGAACTACATAGTCCTGAAGAAAATCCTCTATTTTAGTCATTCTTGGTTGTTAAGACTAAAGGCTACATTTACCTTTTTAGAAAATCTCACTTGGAATGCTAAAACTGCCCTCCTACCAACAATGCAATGCCAGCATTCATCCATAAAAGTTGTTCAGGATATAAGCAAACTGAAGTTCCACTACATCCATTTTGGAATCACCTTCAGGAATAGTACAAGTATCCCTTGCACTTCAAAAAACTTCGTCTTTGATTATCTTTAAGCTATCTCCAATTCAAACGCTCATGCAGGTTCGAAGTGGTTTTAGGATAATATAACAGATCCCGGTCTCTCCGCACCTGTAATGACCCATAAGTTTTGATTTGGTTTTAATAACGTATTTAACTGAATTTTGTGAAATTTTGAATAATTGAATTTTGAAATAAAAATTTAATATTTAGAATACGTCTAATTAAACATTGCAATTGGTAAATTTTCATCAGAAATTATGAAGGTAAATATTATTGTGTAATTCTATTAAATTCAAATCAGTTAATAATTGATGATAATAAATTTATTTCCAAACCTCAATATTTTTCTACAGAAAATTTCTAAATTCTCTTCTGAGTAGGACGTCATCTTTCGTTTTTCCAAATTTGGACTTCTATTACTCTGTTTATCTTATTTTCTGCAAATTAGCAGCATTTTCGGTACCGATTTTCGACTTTTGATCGGATGATCGTACAATGATATCTGTATACCGTTTTGATCGTCTCGTCGTGCTGATCTCCGCGGTATATTCAATTCTGTGTTTTGAACTCCGATACGCGATGAAACCCATGAAAATGGTAAACTGTACCGGTAGCACTTCTACACTTTGATAGTTGTGTCCATTCAAAGTTCAAACTATGGAATAAAACAGTCGCTAGCTTTCATTTATTTTATTATTTACTAAATTTCAGCCGTTGCCATCCCTTACCATTTTCATTTATTTGTGTACGTTTTCATTTCAATTATTGTATACATCACGGTTTCTTTTATAACTTCATCTTCTAGAAAACTAGTTTATTTCTTTCTGCGCATCTTCTTCTCCCATTTTTCCTGCTCCTCCACTTGCCTCCTTCATCACGCAACACCCCATACGCACAACTGAACCATCTCCGATCTCCTCCATCCACTCTCCATTCCTGACCCACCTTATTCCTCGGAACCCGAGCAACCCAGATCGACTTCGCTTCCACCCAATCGGCCTCACGCCACTGTGGTACATACTCCACCATCAACCGAAGTCACCGCGAGCTGCCATCACCATAGCCTGTCTCGGCCTCCACTCAACATCCATGCTTCCTGCGTGTCTTTCCTCTCTGTTGCATTGCTTTTGTCTGTAAGTTTTAGTGTTGTATATATATAGTATATAATAATACATTTAGTTATATAAGTATATATACATATATATTGTGTTAGTTTTATAAATATATTAGTTTATATATATATACACTATTGGATTTTGAATATGTATATAACATTAGCTTTGAAATAGTTATAAATATATATATGCATATGTTTTGTTATTTGTAAGAGTGTATATAGTTGTAAAGTTTATTTTACTTTGGTTTTTGGGTCGGCAAATCTGTTCACAATATAATAATATTTCCAAAACTTTGTATATATAGATCTATATATATATATAGAGATATAAATGTATATATATTTTGAAAGGCATAACATTTTATAGTTTTACAGATATATAAAGAAGTATATACTGGATATTAACTACATATATTGTAAGTTGTATATATGGTATTTATATATATATGAATTTTATAATATGTTGTGCATATACAAGTTCACATTAGCTTTACAATCCTCTGTTTAGTTCACATGTATATTATATATTTGTGATATTGATTTCAAAGTATATACGTATATAAGTTTGATCTATTAGTATAGTTATGGTATATATTATGATGTTTAACTTTAAAATGCATGTATTTAAAATAAATTATAAGCCATAGATATTCTTGGAGTAGCTACATATATTATACATATTAAAATAAATATGTATCAAAAATCAACATACACGTTTGTGGATTTGGTCTGCATATTCCTATGCACATATTCTGTTTTGAATCCATACAGTCGCATCTATATATACAGTATAATATATATATTTACTTTCTCTGCATTTTTGCAACTGTCGTGTCCATTTGTTCGGCTATATATATTTATAGTATCTATGTATAATATGTTTTACGGTAAGGTATATAGCTTTACTGTCCATAGGTACTTTTATATTTTAATATTGAGGCTCTTTTTTTCCTTTGTCTGCATAATTATAAAGTCGTCTGCACATGTCTGTTTGAAAAAGCTCACCTATATTGTTTATATATAAATAGTTATGTCGATTCTGGAATGTACCCAGATCAAAAAAAATGATATGTATAGATATCTTGGTTTAAATTATATATTTATATAGTTTCATTTTTTATGTGTTTTAAAATATGTGTCTTGTACGTATATTTTATTAACCTTTGATTTAGATATGCATATAAATATAAGTTATACTATATGATGGGTTTTGCTGTGTTGTCCGTGTGATAAGCTACTGATATGTTACAGTATGTTTTATAAAGTATACATTTGTTTAGTTCTAAAATACATATATATAGAAATTTTGTGCCATAAGCATAAGGTTAAATAGTGATTTGAAAATATCCATAGATTTACGTTTATATATGTTTTAATTGATCTCTGTAAACATATCTTGATTTTTTTTATAATGTTTGATTTTTCAAGTATATTGTAAAAGTTTATTCTGTTTAATATGAGTATACATAAGTTTGAGTTTTCAAATTTTATATTGATTTCAGAAAAATTATATATAGGATGTTATGTTGGTTTTGGAAAGAATTATATATATATATATATAAGTATTGGCTTAAATTATAGTATGTATATTGTTTCATCAACCTCTAGCTATTAATTGCTTTGTTTCACCGCTGTTTAGATTTGCGACAGCAGTTACAATCTCGTCCCGCTATTTCGTTGTTGATCTGTGCTTATTCGTGTTTATCTAGCGTTGCTTTGGAATTCGTAGCTCATTTCCTTGTCAAATCTATCTAGCCTCGAAAGGTGAGCAATCACTCACAATTAACGTTCTTTTATTTATTAAATTTGATTTCAATTGAAACGACAATTGAAATATGCCGCTGTAGTTATTTAAATTGTTATATATGCTATTATCTGTAAATATTCAACTGTGGGATATGACACCATATCCTATTGTTTATATTATATTGTCATTTATGATATATGCATGTTATTATTATTATTATTATCATATCTGTTATCACTCTGCAAGTTCCCTGTTAGTATAGAATTCACTATGGGTTGAAATGATACATACCCGAACGATCTGTAGAATAAGAGAAAATCGTTATGGGTTGAAATGATAAACCCAAGCGATTTTTCATTTGAATTGAATTTAGGATTGCGGGACGAAATGATATCTACCCATATATATTTAAATTACGGATTGAATGATAAATATCTGTATCACTTGACCATAGGATAGGAAATATATACATACATCGTTGGTCCATATAGATAAATGTTGGATATAATTCCTATGGTTTTGAAAAGAAATATATGGTTTATTTAATATTGAAATATTTTTATATAAATATGTTTAGATATAAAGTAGGCTCAATAATAAACTTAAAGTAAATATTTCAAACTAAATAATAGTGAAGTCAAATCGGGGGATAAATGCAATTATCAAATTTTGTCTTTGAAATGTTGAATATTAAAGCTTTGAAATATACTGGAATTTAAATGGTATTTGTGATTCAGATTTGTATTTGAAATCAATATAATTTGAATTTGTTATTTAGAAACTGAATTGAATTAAAATGGATAAATCTAGATTGAATTAAATTTGAATTTGGAATTCGAGTCGATTAAATCAATTTGTGAAATTGACGATATATATATATATATATATTTAATGGAAATGATATTTTGGTTCTTGAAGTATCAATTAAATTGAAATGGCCATGGTGTTATAATGACGTTTAGTTCCATGGATCGTTAGAGGATGGTTATCCTAAACATCCTTTAAGTTACTTGTATTTCGGTTGATGTTTCTCTTGAGTTGGATTTATTGATATAAGAATGTTAATCCTGACTCGAGTGTTTTGTATTTTCTTTATGCTTGGGTCAAACTGAGTGATACAGTGGTTGAGACTCATCTTTGGAGTTTGGAGCTTTGTTTGGAGATCCAACTATCGATTCAGCTTTCAGCTTTTCCAGTTGATTTGTTCAGAGAGGTCATCTGTTCGTACTGGGGACTTCACTGTATTTAAGATATTCTATTGTAATTTATTTCTAACTCTGATGTTTATATAGTAGCTTCATGAACTACTATTTATCTATTCCACTGCATTATTATTATATTACTCTGTGTCTGTGATTCTGTGATTGATTTATTTACTGTATATGCTGAGTTTTGCCAAATTTAAATTAACAATCTGATATTTTGAGCAATTCAAGTCCGACATGTGTGGATGCGAATGGTTGAAAATATCGGGTCGTTACAGTTGGTATCAGAGCGAGGTTTTAGGCAAAACTTAGCATATGTAGTAGATTTAATTACAGAATTACTTTCGTTCGTGCTTGAATCTCTTCCTCTTTGATTCGGTTTCCTTGGAATTTTGGAACGCTCCCACTTGTTCTGAAATCCATTCTTGTCTCTCCCTATTTGTATTCTTTTGATTCTGGAGCATCCCATAACTCCACTTCGAATGATCTCTATAAAATCGGCGAATACGCCAATCTTAGAAAGATTTTAAAGGGGTGAAACTCCTTTACAATTGGCATTGATTCACCGGAGATTTCTGTATCCTCGGTTTACGATGCTATCTACCTCCAATTATGCCTGAATTCTATCTCTAGAGATCGAATGTCGATTTGCCTTAGATTTTTGCATCGATCATATTCTTGAAGTCACGGTTGACCCGGTTAAGGTCGCCCGCGATTTATATAGGTATATCCATCTTCTATTTTGTAATTTAATTATCTCATTTTCGATCGAGCCTATCTTCGAATCAGAATTCTATTTGATTAGAGTTCCTCTAAGTTGAATCTCTATTTTTGTTTTGAAATCCATCCTTGAATCATCCTTTGAAAAATCGTGTTTGTTTGTATTTTAGAAATTGTTTTATATATCGAAATTATTATCTCGATAAGTATGATCTTATTATATATATATATAAGTGGAAATGTTTTCGATAAGGATTATATACCTTTTAAAAACTAGAATTTGAAGTTTTGAAAGGATTTGAAATTTTGAAAATTTATATAAGAAATTGATTTATATAAAAATGATTTATAATTGAAGGGTTTTGAATTTGAAATTCGAGGAATTGAACTCCGGAATTTTGAAATTGGTTTTAAGATTTTAAAAATTTATAATAATACGATTTGAAAGTATTTTCTGAATAAGAAATGTTTCAAATGACTTTAAATGAGTTCCAATGATTTTGAGAAAAAAATTTCAAAGAAGTTTCCAAGAAAATAGAATTCCAGAACTCACTTATGTCGCTGGAGAATAATTTTGGTGATGAGTGCACGCATCATCGACATTGATTTTCGAGTTTCAGAGTGGGGGATAGGCCACTTTACTAGCTTTGCTATGCGAGTGATTTTGTGAAACCAAATTTTGATTTCAAATTTCAAAGTATGATTTGATATTCGAAAGATATATGTATATATATATATTTGAAATGATTTGAAGTAAGCCGGTGTTCAGTCCTCGAGTTTCGGATTTGACTTGGTATAACCCTATATATTGAAATTGATTTACTGATTGGTTGCTGATTTCCAACTCTTGGATTTGGAAATTTGATTTCTCCGACTATTTTGAATGTTCGAACACTTCCAAATCAAGGTTTAATTTTCAAAGCTAAGTAATTTTGAAATGTATAAATTATTTGATAAAGTATATAAGTTTAGTTTTGTATGTTTAAGTATATAGTAATATGGTTTAAACAAGTTGAAACTGTTTTGTTAGGTAAATGAATAAGGCTATTTTGAATTTTTCTAATATGAAATTTAGATTTGAAATGTTTTGAAAAAAAATTTGGTCTTCAAATATTTTGAATAAAATTTGGTTTAAATGTTTTAACTTAGTAACATCTTTATAAAACTATATATTAACCAATTGGAATAGATACATAAGTTGTATGCATGCTGTTTTATTCGTATAATTAATTTGATCCAGGTTGAGTACACAAGTTCGAGGTGAATTACACCATTTCGTGTTAGGATTTTTCATTTGATTCTTGATGGCGAATATTTGATATGGATTTTGGGCTTGACTCTAGAATTCTCTATCATAGTATATGGCTATGCAAGGAGACTGATGGCTTCTAGTCGAGAAACCATATCGAAGTCCGCATTAGGGAAGTCGAATGAACAATACTAGTTCGAAAGCGAACTTGTGTAATCGAGCGAGCGATCGAATGTGATTTTGCGAAATGATGACATATGTACATCTTATGTTCTAATACCATTGATATACTTTGACGCTGAAATTGAAAGTTGTCGTATTGGATATCTTTGTAATTTAAATTGGAATTTTTCTTTTATGCAAAACTACTATTAAATTAAAACCATTTTTTAAAACTATTTTTCTTTTATTCTTCTTAAACAAACTGTTTTATTCTATTTTACATACAAACTATTTTACAAAACTATTTGTATACAAAACTATTCTAAATTCAAAAATGTTTTGGTAAGCAATGATGTTCAATCCCATAT
This sequence comes from Allium fistulosum, assembly GCA_030737815.1. Taxonomy (NCBI): domain Eukaryota; kingdom Viridiplantae; phylum Streptophyta; class Magnoliopsida; order Asparagales; family Amaryllidaceae; genus Allium; species Allium fistulosum. The sequence continues at coordinate 247,362,265 of CM060907.1, read as the reverse complement.
GGCTCTCCATGCAGCGAAATTTATTTTTGAAAATTTTTGATCCTGATATAAGATGGACCTTATGTAAGTATAAGATGATTTTGAAGACCGTTGATTTTGGAAATGAATTGGTTGGCTTAAATTATATTGATTTAGAAACTTGGATTATTTTCTAAATTTATTATTTTGGAAACTTTGAAACTGAAGATATTTGATTTGGAAGAATAATTTGGTGAAAACGTATATGATTTTGAAAACTGTATTGATATTGAAACAAATTTAAATTTGAGAACCTTGTGTTACTAAATACTTGATTTGGGAGTTGTCGAAACTATATAAAATTTGTTTGTATAAGTATGAGGTTGATTCGAAAACTATTGATTTTGGGAAAGTATTTGATTTGAAATGAAATCTTATATATAATGGACTATATATAAGTATGATATTTGAAAGTGATTTGAAAAGGTACTATATGATACATATTTTCGAAGTAAAGATATGGAAAGTGCCTTCTGTTTGATATCCGCTTTGTGGCCACTTTGTGGATTCATTCTATCGATATTATTCTCTGATTTTGGTTTTCCAGATATTATACTCGAGTGTCCATCGAATTCCATGGCGTAACCCATGGCCTTACAAGCATGACTGCATAGCGTAATTCACCTGGCTGGATGGCCTAGGGGTACAGATTGTTTCCTTGGGGATCCAGGTGTAATCATTGTGTATCCTGTGATCTATGTAGGTCGTATTAGTAGCGAAATCCGCTGGGCTGAGATAGCTTACAAATACGGATTGTTTCCTGAGGGATCCATGCATAACCATTGTGTATCTGCGGTCTACTAGTCATCATGGCGTAATTCGCAGGGCTGAGAAAGCTTATGGATACGGATTGTTTCCTGGGGAATCCAGACGTAACCATTGTGTATATGCGATCCGTGGTTAGACAAAGGTTTTGGTTGTTTTATTTGGATTGTACTTTCCATATCTGTTTTTTTAGTTTTTTCAGTATTTTCATTGGGTGGTGAAACTGGTCTACTAAGTACTTGAAGGATTCTAGCTTTGCACCTGATCAACGCATGGCCAGAGTCTGCAAGAATGAGGATAAACTTATTGAAACATCGAATTATAAAAGTATTTTATTATAAAAGTATTTTATTATAAAGGTATTTTTTTATTTATAAAAGTATTTCCAGCAAAGAAATTTTGTATTAATATTTGAAATTGAAATTCTTATGGTTTGAATTAATTATTCATGCCCGATACTATTCTTTTGAATCTACCTTATCCGCTCAGCTTTATTTATTCACCAATATTCTGATTTTCCAAATCCTCCTTCTTTTTCTTGTTGACTATATCCTTTTTAAATATTGTTTATTTATATACTACATGGTTTAATAGACAATTTTAGTGTTATAAATATTTTAGAAGTTATTAATTAAATAAAACATATTTAAAGTAAATGATTATTGATTTATTAAAAATATTTGAAAAGTATCTTGAGATAAAAATTAATAAATTTATGAATTATGGATTTAATGTTTTTAAATAGCTTCTTCGAAAATATAAGTAATAATGTAAATAATTGTTTTCAAATAGTTTTCATATATTTATAAAGGTGTTATTTAAATATATAAATGGTATTTATAAAGGAAGCAAGAAATTTTACGAAGGGGTTTTGGAAGGTATTAAAGTATTAAAGAAAATTGAATTGCGAATGAAGTTTCAAATGAATATTTCAAGTAAAATTTATATAGTTTAAATTAATTGTTTATCCTTGTCTTTTAATCTATCTTTTCTGTTTGGTTGTTTATATTCTCCTACCTCCTTCCTTTTCGGGGTCGAAAAGTTTTGAGTGGGGGAGAGTGTAACGACCCATAAATTTTGATTTGGTTTTAATAACATATTTAACTGAATTTTGTGAAATTTTGAATAATTGAATTTTGAAATAAAAATTTAATATTTAGAATACGTCTAATTAAACATTGCAACTGGTAAATTTTCATCAGAAATTATGAAGGTAAATTTTATTGTGTAATTCTATTAAATTCAAATCAGTTAATAATTGATGATAATAAATTTATTTCCAAACCTGAATATTTTTCTACAGAAAATTTCTAAATCCTCTTCTGAGTAGGACGCCATCTTTCGTTTTTCCAAATTTGGACTTCTATTACTCCATTTATCTTATTTTCTGCAAATTAGCAGCATTTTCGGTACCGATTTTCGACTTTTGATCGGATGATCGTACACTGATATCTTTATACCGTTTTGATCGTCTCGTCGTGCTGATCTCCGCGGTATATCCAATTCTGTGTTTTGAACTCCGATACGCGATGAAACCCGTGAAAACGGTAAAATGTACCGGTACCACTTCTACACTTTGGTAGTTGTGTCCATTCAAAGTTCAAACTATGGAATAAAACAGTCACTAGCTTTAATTTATTTTATTATTTACTAAGTTTCAGCCGTTGCCATCCCTTACCATTTTCATTTATTTGTGTACGTTTTCATTTCAATTATTGTATACATCACAGTTTCTTTTATAACTTCATCTCCTAGTAAACTAGTTTATTTCTTTCCGCACATCTTCTTCTCCCATTTTTCCTGCTCCTCCACTTGCCTCCTTCATCACGCAACACCCCATACGCACAGCTGAACCATCTTCGATCTCCTCCATCCACTCTCCATTCCCGACCCGCCTTATTCCTCGGAACTCGAGCAACCCAGACCGACTCCGCTTCCACCCCATCGGCCTCACGCCACTATGGTACATACTCCACCATCAACCGAAGTCCCCGCGAGCTGCTCTCATCATAGCCTCTCTCGGCATCCACTCAACGACCATGCTTCCTGCGTTTCTTTCCTCTCTGTTGCATTGCTTTTGTCTGTAAGTTTTAGTGTTGTATATATATAGTATATAATAATACATTTAGTTATATAAGTATATATACATATATATTGTGTCAGTTTTATAAATATATTAGTTTATATATATATACTATTGGATTTTGAATATGTATATAACATTAGCTTTGAAACAGTTATATATATATATGCATACGTTTTGTTATTTGTAAGAGTGTATATAGTTGTAAAGTTTATTTTACTTTGGGTTTTGGGTCGCCAAATCTGTTCACAAAATAACAATATTTCCAAAACTTTGTATATATAGATCTATATATATAGAGATATAAATGTATATATATTTTGAAAGGCATAACATTTTATAGTTTTACAGATATATAAAGAAGTATATACTGGATATTAACTACATATATTGTAAGTTGTATATATGGTATTTATATATATATATATATCGATTTTGTATGTCAGTATATATATGAATTTTATAATATATTGTGCATATACAAGTTCACATTAGCTTTACAATCCTCTGTTGAGTTCACATGTATATTATATATTTGTGATATTGATTTCAAAGTATATACGTATATAAGCTTGATCTATTAGTATAGTTATGGTATATATTATGATGTTTAACTTTAAAGTGCATGTATTTAAAATAAATTATAAGCCACAGATATTCTTGGAGTAGCTACATATATTATACATATTAAAATAAATATGTATCAAAAATCAGCATACACGTTTGTGGATTTGGTCTGCATATTCCTATGCACATATTCTGTTTTGAATCCATACAGTCGCATCTATATATAAAGTATAGTATATATCTTTACTTTCTCTGCATTTTTGCAACTGTTGTGTCTATTTGTTCGGCTATATATATTTATAGTATCTATGTATAATATGTTTTACGGTAAGGTATATAGCTTTACTGTCCATAGGTACTTTTATATTTTAATATTGAAGCTCTTTTTTCCTTTGTATGCATATTTATAAAGTCGTCTGCATACGTCTGTTTGAAAAAGCTCACCAATATTGTTTATATATAAATAGTTATGTCGATTCTGGAATGTACCCAGATCAAAAAAATATGATATGTATAGATATCTTGGTTCAAATTATATAGTTATATAGTTTCATTTTTTTATGTGTTTTAAAATATATGTCTTGTACGTATATTTTATTAACCTTTGATTTAGATATGAATATAAATATAAGTTATACTATATGATGGGTTTTGCTGTGTTGTCCATGTGATAAGCTACTGATATGTTATAGTATGTTTTATGAAGTATACATTTGTTTAGTTCTAAAATACATATATATATATATATATAGAAATTTTGTGCCATAAGCATCAGGTTAAATAGTGATTTGAAAATATCCATAGATTTACTTTTATATATGTTTTAATTGATATCTGTAAACATATCTTGATTTTTTTATAATGTTTTATTTTTCAAGTATATTGTAAAAGTTTATTCTGTTTAATATGAGTATACATAAGTTTGAGTTTTCAAATTTTATATTGATTTCAGAAAAATTATATATAGGATGTTTTGTTGGTTTTGGAAAGAATTATATATATATATAAGTATTGACTTAAATTATAGTATGTATATTGTTCCATCAACCTCTAGCTATTAATTGCTTTGTTTCACCACTGTTCAGATTTGCGACAGCAGTTTCAATCTCATCCCGCTATTTCGTTGTCGATCTGTGCTTATTTGTGTTTATCTAGCGTTGCTTTAGAATTCGTAGCTCATTTCCTTGTCAAATCTATCTAGCCTCGAAAGGTGAGCAATCACTCACGATTAACGTTCTTTTATTTATTAAATTTGATTTCAATTGAAACGACAATTGAAATATGCTGCTGTAGTTATTTAAATTGTTATATATGCTATTATCTGTAAATGTTCACCTGTGGGATATGACACCATATCCTATTATTTATATGATATTACCATTTATGATATATGCCTGTTATTATTATTATTATTATTATTATTATCATATATGTTATCAGTCTGCAAGTTCCTTATTAGTATAGAATTCACTATGGGTTGAAATGATACATACCCGAACGATCAGTAGAATAAGAGAAAATCGTTATGGGTTGAAATGATAAACCCAAGCATTTTTCATTTGAATTGAATTTGGGATTGCGGGTCGAAATGATATCTACCCGTATATATTTAAATTACGGATTGAATGATAAATATCTGTATCACTTGACCATAGGATAGGAAATATATACATACACCGTTGGTCTATATAGATAAATGTTGGAAATAATTCCGAAGGTTTTGAAAAGAAATATATGGTTTATTTAATATTGAAATATTTTTATATAAATATGTTTAGATATAAAGTAGGCTCAATAATAAACTTAAAGTAAATATTTCAAACTAAATAATAGTGAAGTCAAATTGGGGGATAAATGCAATTATCAAATTTTGTCTTTGAAATGTTGAATATTAAAGATTTGAAATATACTGGAATTTAAATGGTATTTGTGATTCAGATTTGTATTTGAAATCAATATAATTTGAATTTGTTATTTAGAAACTGAATTGAATTAAAATGGATAAATCTAGATTGAATTAAATTTGAATTTGGAATTCGAGTCGATTAAATCAATTTGTGAAATTGAGGATATATATATATATATATATATATATATTTAATGGAAATGATATTTTTGTTTTTGAAGTATCAATTAAATTTAAATGGCCACGGTGTTATAATGACGTTTAGTTCCATGGATCCTTAGAGGATGGTTATCCTAAACATCCTTTAAGTTACTTGTATTTCGGTTGGTGTTTCTCTTGAGTTGGATTTTGATATAAGAATGTTAATCCTAACAAGAGTGTTTTGTATTTTCTTTACGCTCTGGTCAGACTGAGTGATACAGCAGTTGAGACTCATCTTTGGAGCTTGGAGCTTCGTTTGGAGATCCAACTATCGATTCAGCTTTCAGATTTTCCAGTTGATTTGTTCAGAGAGGTCATTTGTTCCTACTGGGGACTTCACTGTATTTGAGATATTCTGTCGTAATTTATTTCTAACTCTGATGTTTATATAGTAGCTTCATGAACTACTATTTATCTATTCCGCTGCATTATTATTATATTACTTTGTGACTGTGATTCTGTGATTGATTTATTTACTGTATATGCTGAGTTTTGCCAAATTTAAATTAACAATATGATATTTTGAGCAATTCAAGTCCGACATGTGCGGATGCGAATGGTTGAAAATACCGGGTCATTACAGCACCGACAATGATGGTTTTAAAAACCGACCAAGATTTCATAGTCGGTTATTCAACTATCAAAAAACAAATAATTCAACCAGATATTTAATTCCATAAAGAGAATAACAATGGCCAAATGCATAAGCACACACTAAGCTCCTTTAATTAATACCTTCATTAATTTAAACCACTTTGTAAATTTTTGTATTAAAATACTTTTTCAAAGATATATTCACAAACCCTTCTCTACTCTTTTGAATACTTGAAAAATATTGATATGCTTATTTCAACTACTTAAGTATACTCACAACATTTCACTTTCAAAACTTAGAAAAACTTTCCCAAATGCTTATCTCAACAGTATAAGTATATTCATAAAACCTACATTTTTCTCTGCACATATACTTATCTCAACAATATAAGTATATCCATAAATCTTAAGAAAGATTTCATTTTCAAAACCATACTTAATCGGGTTAAAATAAATGTCATTTAAAACACTGATAACAATAAAACCAAACACTTTCCTTTTTGTGTAAGTAAATAGATCGCATAGAAACTAGACCAAATATACTTAACACTACTTTCCGATTTCAAACAGTACTATCCCTTGGTTAACTATAAAATCAGACAAGTTAGAAAACTATTATTGCATCGATACACATTCTTAATTCTTAAGATAGAGACGAGTTTCCATACCTCCGAATTTGGTGTTAAGTATGAAAATAACATTTTACATACCATCGTAATTTAAAATGATCATTTATGGAAATTGGGTCTTAGCCTTTTTACAAATCCCTTTTTATAAAATGCCTTTATAAAACTCCTTATATTTACAACTCCTTTAATAAAATATTGTTTATAAATTGTACAATCCCCTTTATAAATATCTAAACATAATTATAAACCTCCTTTTACAAATCTCCAAATTTATTTAATAAACTCCTTCATAAAATATCTTTTATATAATTTTTAAAACTCATTATAAAACTTCATTTATAAAACTCATTTTATAAATCCCTAATTATTTGCAACTCCTATTATAAACAAAACTCCCAATATAGAAACCAACTCCAAATATAATTATAAAACTCGGATACTTCCATAACACGATCATTCCATATATTACAATAAATTCACAACTGTGATTTATTACCCCAGTTTATCAAATTGATAGCATTTTCCCTTTTATAAAATGCCATTTATAAACCTATTCCTTTATTTAAATTAAAATACCACTTATAAATCTCTCTTTAATTTATAAATTACCATCTATAGATCTGTTCTTTTGTTACAACATTTTATATAAAATGTTTTCACAAATATTTATTCCAAAATATTTTTAATTTCTTTTTAGAAATAAAATCACTTTAATTTAAGAGATAAATTCCCTTTTTATTTTCTTTTAAAATAAACATTCATTATTATAATAACTTTCTATAAAAATAAATACTTCTCGAAATACTCTTTAAAACATTTCAAAATAAATTAGAAAGATTAACAAAAAAGTTGAAATAAATTAGAGAAGTCTAAAAACCATTTCTAAATAAAATATACAGAAAATCCAAAAATTCAGATTTAAAAATCATTCTCCAAACTAGAACCATTTCCAAATCAAAATGACAGTTAATAGTATTTTCCAAAATACTATAACGAGGCCAATATTTACTATAACACTTAACCAATGCTATTACAACCCTTTCCACTAAAAGGGTTCAATTTTTAACATTGGTTAATGTCAACATCAATATGGCCAAACAATCAAATTTTAACATTTAACAATCTACATAACTGAAATCAATAGGCATATAACAGAAATCAAAAATACACAATGATGAGAAATATGGATTTCTCTACAAATTTTCCTGTATTTCATTTTAAATGTCATTTGCTTTTCAAAAACGGATATTTAACCAAACCACCCAATAATTCATCCAAATGCAAGCAGTAAATTTTATCTACTACATATCATACATATTTTCTCAAAAGGCGAGTTTAACTCACCGAAATTCTAGCGGACGCTTAGGCTTTCCGGTTTTGAACTAAAATCGAACGACTTTAGCCCAAAATTTCATTAGCTCCAAATTTGACGAAGCCAAGTTCATCGTGTAGCTGTCGCCATTACAAGCGCAATGTAATAAGTCTCGTCATGATTAGACCTCATATGAGAAGTTATTGATTTAGTACGATCGGAGATTAATTTAAATATTTAACTTAACTTAATTAACTAATTAATTTTAAAACACCTTCTTTCCCATTCTATTTTCCCTCCAAAACACTCTCTTCCTAAGACTACACACCTAAGACATGGAGCCTCCTTGTACACGCACGCCCCTAGCCTCCACCACTCTCCATGAAATCGCTTCTTGAGTTCGCCTCTAAACTCCTCATCACTCGAGCTTCCATCTCCACCCAACGTCAACACTCCCAAACTCCCCATGAAAAATGCTACTTCCAGGAACTCTAAACGACAAAGAAGGGTCGCACTTCGCCAATAAAGATCGCACGACCTCGAACGACCACCAATTCCTACGTCTCCGAGCCCTAAGCCCATTTTCACACTCCGATTATTCAATCATCACCTAAATCGCCATTAATCTAAAACTATAGCTCAAACCCCTCCACGTCTCCACTGTAGCTCAGCACAAAACTATATTGCACCACTTTAAATTTATATGGAATTATAGATCGGATCAACACGAGTTCAAAGATTTTTATTTTGCAATTTTTCATTGAGTATTTCTCTTGTTTTGGATTTTTAAAGATAAATTTTTTGATTTTCCCTTTACCGATTACTTGAAAATGAAGATAAAAAGGAATGAATGAGTTAGAGTGTTGACTTGTGTAAGTGATGCGTTATGTTTATTTTAAATTTTCGGTATGTCGTTGCGCATAATTTCATTCGTGTACGAATCGCGAACAACAAAACTAAAATATGATCACGTACAAAAATGTGATACGGTCCTAAAACAATAATAATATACGCTAGCTATCTTATTCCATAAAATCATAAAGTACCGTCGTTTGCAAAAAAACATCAAATAATAATTTAAATATTTTTTAAATCAAAAATTATGAAAAAAACAAATAAATTAAATTAAAAGTACGTCCATTGCGATCAAGTCGTTTTATTAAATTTTGATTTTCTTATTCATTCAAACCATTTATTATTGCATATAAATTTATAGAATGAGTCACCATTATTACTTATTAATTAAAAGAAATTAAACAAGGCTATTAAATCCGTTTAAAATAATATCCAATTCACAAACCAAAATTTTAAATAATCACTATATTTGAATTCAAGTTATTAAACTTTAAAAAACTAGTTATTTCAGTATTTAAAATTAATTAAATATTCAAAAATCAAAACGATAAAATTACGGGATGTTACATTCTTCCTTCCTTAAAAGAATTCGTCCTCGAAATTCCCAAAGGAAGAAAAATTTCTTTACACCCTTAAGCTTTAAAAACTAATTAATTAAAATGAGTTGTTAAGATCTCATAAGTTATAAAAAATTTTGGCAATACCTCCTTTGCGCGGCTCGATCAGAAAAACTACAACTTACCACAACGGGCCCCAAATCAACAAAAGGAAACAATAGCCCAAAAGCGGCCTCCTATATCTAGGGCACAAAAAACCAACAATAATATAAACGTGTACCTATTAGTCGAGAAAACCAACTCTACTCATTAAACCAAAAGCATCAAACTAATTTTTGCTTCCATGTACTTGTATCCCACTTACAAAAAATATCTAACTAAATAACTTGCATTTTCTAATGTCAACCGCATACAATTTATTAAAGTCTACACAATGTACATATGCCATCCGTACGCAATATCAAGTCCGTTTGCTTTCCGGAATACAAAATTCTCACTTCCGAACTAGTATCACTAACTTGACCGCCTTAGTGTGGACTCCGATCAGTTTCCTTGATTAGAACCCTCCATTCCTCTTGCATAGACATCGACTATGAAAGAAAACTTCAGAATCATATCAAAATTTCATATCAAGTGTTCAACGTCAAGAAACGAGTGAAAAATCCTAACTCGGACCGATATAAATCACATCAAAATCATGTACTCGAATCTGAATCAAGAATAGCTATGCGAATAGAATGATCTACGCATAACTTATGTCTTTATTCCCTTGGTTTCTTAACTACACCAATTTCCTTTAATTCACATTCATTCTACTTAAAGTATATTTCCTTTAATACTAAAATTACTTATGAACCATTTCATAAAACTTTTCTTAAGTTTTTAAACATCCCATAAAAATCAACTTATGTTTATCGACACTTTTTAAAACTTATGTTTATATTCATATTACACTCTTCTACATCTTGAGAGTGTATATACCAATTTCAGATTGGTTTTACTTAACCAGGATGTTCAACAAATTAAAACTTGTTTAATTTCTTACTATCCTGTCAAATTTATAAGTTACAAAAACTTATCCTCTTATATTTCCACAACAATACTTAGCTTCAAGTTCTCAATTACTCAGAAGTTTTTAACTATCCAAAATAGCTGAAAATTTCATTTCATTTTAACAGAAGAAAATTACCAACCAACATATCATAATGAGATGCACTAGACAAATTACCCTACTGCATATGATACATGAGTCCATTTAATAACTTAACCAAAAACTTCAGAATTTAACACCTGGTTTTATTTAAAATCATTTTGAAATGATAATAGTATGCATATCTCCTTTTTGTATATGAAATCATACCTTTTTGGGATTTTTAGATCAAGATCTATTTTGGCAAACAACCTTATAGCAAAGTACCATGTTAACAATCCCTCACATAGAAATTCAAAAATGAACGCCGATGATGCTGTAGTCATCACTGACATAATTTTCTAGTGACAGAAGTGAGTTCAGTGCTTTCTTATCTCTTTTAAAATACTTCTTAAAATATGTCTATTCAAAAATACTTTCAAATAATACCATTATTATTTTTCCTAAAACTTTGAAAAACAATTTCCAAAACCCCAGGATATTAGTTCTAAAATTCTCAGTTTATATCCCCTTTTATTTATAAACAATATTTTATAAACCACATTTTATAAATTCACTTTCTTAAATAAAAAATTTCACAAATGTTCATCTCTGTTTGAATTATACTAAACAACTTTTTATTAATTAAATTTTAACCTAACACTATTATCGAACGCCATATAGTCAAAACGTGAAACTGAATTCGTAAGGTGTTTGTATTTAGTTCAACCTAAACAATAAATTCTCATAAACTATCTGAGCACAAACAATCAATCAACAAATAATAGTCAATGCTCTTAAACAGGCCGAGCACGACTAATCAAGTAATAAATGATAATAATTGAATGTTATCATTTCTTAGCAATCAAACACATCATAAATTAGTATATCAATTTTTGAAAATTATTCTTTTATATATAAAATAAAATCTAGGTAAAATTATTTCATTTACCAAATTCAAAAAATATTGTGTCTGTTTGCCTGGTTCAAGAGTTTAGAATCTCTTATCGATATAGTTGTCCCATCTGTATTGATCAAAATTCATAAACCACTAAATAGATAAATCAACAAAATATAAAATATTTTTATAGCACTAGCAAATATGCGCTCACACACACACCCAAACTCAATCTAGTGTGTCACTTACCCTATCTCTAATGAGTTGTCCCCACCAAAGCCTAGGTGTTCGCTCAACCTGGCTTTGATACCACTTGTAATGACTCGCCTTTTCGACCCTCAAAAGTTGACGCCAATACACCCACGGTATTCACATACCTCGCATCCAAGTACTAGAAAGACGGATTGGTGGGTGAAAATAAAAGGAAAGATATAATAGAATCTCACATCGTAATGAGTAATATATAATATTCAAAAAATCTTTACAAAAGAGAACTGTAATATACATACATCAATTAGAGTTGAGTAACAAATCATCCGCCTGGATGGTTATAACAATCTATCCTCATAATTTTTGATAAATACAACTAACAATGCGATGGGAAATAAAATTTAGCTAACTACGTCTTTGAGGCATCCGGCTCACCTTTTGAAGCTCCAAATCATTCAAAGCTAAAATTTGAAATATGCTCGATCTGACTCGGGCATTATAAGAAACTAACGTCCGGATCAATCTGGTAAACAATCATGAGAAAAACGCACTTTAAATGGATTTTTAATGTTATAAAAACCTTTGAAAATAAAGATAACTTGTAAGACAACGACGCACATAAGCACGGACATGTTTTTACATTACAATAACCAAACATTTCATAGGAAATTTTGTAATATAATAATAAAGTCTAGGGTTTAAAATAAATATTGAATCATAATCAAAATTGTTACGTTAATTAAATTCCAGCATAATAAGTATACAACTAAGTCCGAAAGGCACTTATTGGATTCCATACAATGACAAGGCTACTGGGGTACCGCCTGCCACAGTACACCTCTAGAAAATTTACCGAGGTTGAAAACCTTTCGACCCCTGCGAATCAGGACCAGCCAACCCCTTACCAGATATTACTGAAAATGTTACCACCTAGGTCACGTTGCAACCTTGTCCCAAGAACTCTCCTGCATAACCAAATCCATATATATATATATATAGGAGGGTGATGACATACCCTAATAGTAGCGAACCACATAGCCTTGAAGCATATCCCCTGTTTTAATCATTCCTAGTTGTTGGGCTAGAGGCTATGTTTACCTTTTCAGCAAATCCCACTTGGAATGCTAATACTTCCCTCCAGGATGCAATGCCAACATTTATCCATACAAGTTGTTCAAGATATGAACAAATAGAAAGCACTAGTTCTACTACATCCTTTTCGGAATTACCCTCAGGATTAGTAGCAAGTAGCCTTTGTAGTTCAAAGAACCCCATCTTTTATTATCTTCAAGATATCCCTAATTTGAATGCTTATGCCGGTTCGAAGTGGTTTTTGGATAATATATCTGATCCTGGTCTCTCCGAACCGACAATGATTGTTTTTAAAACTTTCCAAGATTTAATATTCGGTTATTCAACTATCAAATAACAGACAATTCAACTAGATATTTAATTCCATAAGGAGAATAACAATGGTTAGGCACATAAGTAACCTTCAGGCCTCTTTAATTAAACCCTTCATTAATTAAAACCACATTGTAAATTCTTGTATTTAAACACTTTTACAAAGGTATATTCACAAACCCTTCTCTACACTTTTCAATACTTAAAAAATATTGATATACTTATTTCAACCGTATAAGTATACTCATAAAACATTTCACTTTCATAACTTAGAAAAACTTTCCCATATGCTTATCTCAATTATATAAGTATTCTCACAAAACCCTACATTTTTCTCTACTCATATACTTATCTCAACGATATAAATATATTAACAAATCTTAAGAAAGATTTCATTTCTAAAATCATACTTAATGGGGTTAAAACATATGTCATTTAAAACATTAATAACAATAAACCCAAATACTTTCCTTTTTGTGCAAGTAGATAGATCGTATAGAAACTAGATCAAATATACTTAACACAACTTTCTAATTTCAAACAGTACTATCTATTGATTAACAATGAAATGACAAGTTGGAAAACTATTCTTTCCTCGATACACATTCTTAATTCTCAAGATAGAGACGAGTTTCCATACCACGAAATTTTGTATTAAGTATGAAAAGAACATTTTCCATACCACCGTAATTTAAAATGATTATTTATGGAAATCGGATCTCAATCTTTTTAAAAACCACTTTTTGTTAAATGCCTTTATAAAACTCCTTATATGTACAACTCCTTTTATAAAAAGTTATTTATAAATTATAAAATCCCCTTTATAAATATCTAAACATAATTATAAACCTCCTTTTACAAATCTCAAAATTTATTTAATAAACTCCTTTATAAAATATCCTTTATACAATTTATAAAACTCTTTATAAAACTTCTTTTATATAAAACCATTTATAAAACACCTTTTATAAATCCTTAAATTATTTTCAACTCCTTTTATAAACAAAACTCCCAATATAAAACCCAACTCCAAATATAATCATAAAACTCATATACTTTCCATAACAGATCATTCCATATATTACAATAAATTCGCAACTGTGATTTATTACCCCAATTTATTAAAAATGATAGTATTTTCATTTATATGAAATTCCATTAATAAACCTATTCCTTTATTTAAAAATATTGCTTATAAATCTCTCTTTAATTTATAAAATACCATTTATAAATTTGTTCTTTTATTGCAACATTTTATATAAAATTTTATCACAAATATTTATCCTAAAATATTTCTAATTTTTTTTAGAAACAAAATCACTTTAATTTAAGAGTAAAATTCCCTTTTTTAAATTAAACATTCATTATTATAATAACTTATCTATAAAAATAAATACTTCTCGAAATACTCTTTAAAACATTTCTAAATATATTAGAAAAGATTAACAAAAAGGTTGAAATAAATTAGAGAAGTTTAAAACAATTTCTACATAAAATATTATAGAAAATCCAAAAAGTAAGATTTAAAAATCATTCTCCAAATCAAAACCATTTCCAAATAAAAACGATAATTAATAGTACTTTCCAGAATACTATAACGAGGCCAATATATACTATAGCATTTAACCAATGCGATTACTACCCTTTCCTCTAAAAGGGTCAACTTTTAACATTGGTTAGTGTCAACATCCAATATGGCCAAACAATCAAATTTTAACATCTAACAATCTATATAACTGATATATAACTGAAATAAATTGGTATATAACAGAAATTAAAATTTAAAATGGAGAGAAATTTGGATTTCTCTTTAAATTTTCTTGTATTTCATTTTAAATGTCGTTTGCTTTTAAAACCCTTAGGACGCTCAGAAGTTTAACTCATCGAAATTCCGACCGACGCTTAGGAGTTTCGGTTTTGAACTAAAATCGAACAACGTTCGATTTTGATCCAAAATTCCATTAGCTCTATGCTTGACTAAACCACTTACATTGCATAGCTATCACCATTACGAGCGCAATGCAAAAAGTCTCGCCTCGATTGGACCTCATGAGAAAGTTATTGATTTAATATGATTGGAGATTAATTTAAATAATTAACTTAACTTTATTTACTAATTAATTTTAAAACACCTTCTTTCGCATTCTGTTTCCCACCAAAACAACCTCTTCCCAAAACTACACACCCAAAACACAGAGCCTCCTTGTACACGCATGCCCTTAGACTCCACCACGCTCTATGAAATCACTCCCGATTTCGCCTCTAAACTCCTCATCACTCGAGCTTCCATCTCCACCTAATGTCAACACGCCTGAACTCCCCCTAAAAAACACGACTTCTAGGACCCATAAACAACAAAGAAGGGTCGCACTTTGCCAACGATGATCGCACGGTCTTCGACCACCACTAATCCCTGCGTCTCTATCTCCTAAGCCAACTTCCACACTCCAATTAGTTAACCATGGCCTAAATCGCCACTAATCTAAAACCCTAGCTTAAACTCCTCCATGTCTCCACTATAGCAAAACACAAAACGATGCGGCACCAATTAAAATGGGTATAGAATTGTAGATCGGATAAATACGAGTTCAAAGATTTTTGTTTTGCAATTTTTCATTGATTATTTCTCTTGTTTTGATTTTTGGAGATAAATATTTTGATTTTTTTCCCCTTTTGCTGGTTACTTGAAAATGAAGATAAAGAGAAGGAATGAACGAGTTAGAGTGTTGACTTATGTAAGTGATGGGTTATGTTTATTTTCAAATTTCCGGTATCTTGCTGCATAGATTTCATTCGCTTACGAATCGCGAACGACAAAAGAAAAATACGATCGTGCACAAATATGCGATACGCCCCCAAAGCAATAATAATATGCACCGATTATCTTATTTTGTAAAATCATAAGATATTGTCGTTTGTCGAAAAATCATCAAACGATAATTTAAATATTTTCCAAATTAAAAATTATGGAAAAATCAAATAAATTAAATTAAAATTACATCCATAGAAGTCGAGTCGTTTTATTAAAATTTGATTTTCTTAGTTTTCATTCGAACCATTTCTTATTGTAAATAAATTTACAGAATGAGTCACCATTATTACTTATTAATTAAAAGGAATTAAATAAGGCTGCTAAATTCCATTTAAATAAATATTTAATCCATAATTCAAATATTTAAATAATCACTATATTCGAATTCAATGTATTAAACTTAAAAAACCAGTCACTTCAATATTTAAAATTAATTAAATATTCAAAAATCAAAATGATAAAATTACGGTATGTTACAGAGCTTACTCCAAAGTAGCATTAAAACGAACTAGGGCAAGCTTGAGATCCACCACAGGTCAAGCACAACTCAACTCCGACTATCTCCCACTAGAAAGCAATCGGCTGCACCACCACCATCATCACCATCGCTATAGCAATAGCCATTCCTTTAACCTTAGATGAGTCTCACACAATGGTAGTGGCCAAAAGCTCTCGGGGGTACCAGAAAAGCAAAATGAAAACAATTCATAGTAAAGTGGGAGCTTGTTCATCTACGGCAATGAACGATCTCTAAAGCATAGATTAGACCTCCAGAGTGTAGATCGAGTGCTTAGTGCAAGGAATGGAATTCTACCTATATAAAGCAGTTGAAAGAATATCAACCAAGCAACGACAATGCATACTCTTTGTCTTTGTCTAGAACGATCAACCAAAGTCAAGAATTAGAGTATTAGAGCTTGTCATAATCCAGAGCATGCTTTTTTTTCATCGAAAGCGTACTATGGAGGGCAAGTGTTAATCGGGTTTTTAACCAAGCCAAACAGATTGGTGTCAAAAGTTAGAATGTTAAGACAAAAACGAGGTGACTTGAAAACTTGGAAGTACACTTAGAAGGAATAAAGAAAAATCTGAGAGAAATTTCAAGGGAGATAAAGTTAAGGGTATAACTCAGTACCAACTCATTTAGATTGGTGAAGAGTTTTTTTTCCTCTTCATCCCGCCTTTCGAACTCCATATAGTATACTAAGAAGAAGTACCGAAACAACTAGGAGATATCTCAATGGAAATGGGACTAAGGAGATAACTCAGTGGAGAGTCATTTGGTTCGATCAAGGGTTGTTTTTTCTCTCCTTTCTACCTCCCTAACTTCATATATCTCATGTACTACTCCAACCATTTGTGGTCAAGTGGTTTTTAAGAGTTTGGTTGAGCAATACCAAGGATTGATGAGAAGAGAGCAGGATAATACAAGTGTTATCTAGAAGATCTCTAGAATCAACTTAAAGTCGATGGAAAAGAGCTTGGAACACATCAAGTAGAAGATGAAAGAGCAAAACAAGTGCGATAATTCACTTTCACCAAGAAAAACATATCGATACCGATGCATTTAGGTCGGTACCAAGTTGTGTTCTTGGTTCATGGGCCTCCATGCTCCACTTGTACAACATCGGGCTATCTTCTAGACTTCAGTGCAAGCAGACTCCTGATCTTGTACCTCAGTTTCCCTATAAATACTAGCCTAACTACAACTGAAGGGGGATCGTTTCTCCTCACTCTGGATCTGGATTTCGGCTAGCATAGACTCTGCCATTTCTTCATCTCCTTCCTTCCTCTCAATAGTCACCTAGGCAACAACTCTTGGCAGTTCTAGGCTATAGAACTTATCAAGCCCTTGTACTAGTTACTTGAACTCTCTAATTATTTATAAATAATAATCAATAAAGTTATAAAGTGGACGTAGGTTAGAGTCTGCCGAACCATAATAAAAATCTTGTGTCTCCCTATTCTATTTCTTTTATTTTCAATACTATCTGCTAGATCTCGGTCCTACGGGTTCCCTACAACTCATTCTTGAGTGTTAATCCATTTTTGGTGTTAATAGGAAAATAATATGCCTTTAACTTGGGATGAACCCTAAATTAGCCTCAACATATTGTTTAGCACGATGAGGCGTACGTTAACTGGTTCATATTATAATTCATTATGAATAGCTCAAACTGTGGAGTAAATCGGCATAAGATCAAGTCCACTTGCAGTTCTTCCCTCATCTTAATCTAGGTATGAAAGTCTATCTATATAACCTTTAATCAATATGACAAAGTCCTCAACACAACTTCCCTTACTCATCTTCGTATTGAATAGTTTCTTAGTAATCTTGCATATCATGGAATGAGATTACAACTCAAATAAAGCTTTGAGTTTTTTTGAAGATTTTATGGATAGACATGTTGTCTTTGCAATGGTTTGTCCAGAGTAAACAACATGTAAGCTTGGGCTATGTCATAGTCAGTTACCCAAGTGTTATAAGATTTTACCATTTCGAGATATGCACCCTCAGTTTACTTTTTTTAAAGATTAAGAAATTATAGACTAGAATCATTTCATATGAGTGTTATTATTATCGCTTTCAACAAGTCTGCATAGTTAGGTCCGTGAGTCCATCGATTTTAGGAAATACTCTTAAGTTGGTGTTATGCTGCAAATTTAAATTAAGTAGATTAGCATAGTTATATAGTAAAAGATTAATATTAAAAAGGTTAAATGTATGAGTTTCATTTTTCTAATAAGGCCCCATTTAGATTTTCATATTTCTCAAAACACTAACATAAATGTAAAAACCTTTCAATTTCTCTAATAAATGTTAGGACTCGCTTGCCTTAGGAGTCCGAGCTTGAGTTTGCTCAACAAATCATAGGGCCGTTACTGACGGATAACCCTTTATCGATTGTATCGTATATAACAAGTAACCATTCTCTTTGCTCTAATCTTGACCCAGAACTTGAGTTTTCTTAACAAATCAAGAGAGATTATTCATTTTTACTTACTATTTCATAACGGCCTAAGTATAATGCATGTACCTTCAGTTTCCTCAACAAATACATGCATGTTCTAACATCGTCTAAGCAATATATTAACATTACTACACATAATGGCTCTAGCTTGACTTTACTCAAAACTAGTGCATATGCAAGTAATCAATTATATAAATGGTAGAGGACAACTCTATATATTAAGGATTTATAATCTTTAATATATATATTTATATACACACATTGAGTGATATCAATATGAGGGATAACGTATTCTTATAAAATACCCTCGTGGTTCAAGCGTTGGACACATATGAAATTATAGTATACATACATATGTATTTACTTACTCAAAAAATCTATTTGGAGTTCTTACTGTTCTAATTATATTCATACATATGGTATTATAAATATTTAATTTATTTGTAACTGTTTGTAATTTAATAAACTTAAATAATGTTCATATGTATATTATCAGTTAAATCATATTCAATTAATTTTAATGTTATTAATTAAATAACATTTAATAAGTTTTAGTTCTTATTAATTAAATCATTTTTTATTAATTTTAATACGTTATATAATTAACAATTTAATTAAAAATTATTTAAATTTTGCAAATTTTATTTTATTCATCCTAAATTATTTAAGACGGATAATTGACTATAGCCATATAGTTTTATTTTGTATATATATATATATATCATTATATATATATATATTAATCAATCAACTTTTGATTATTTATTTATTCAATAAATCCTTTTATTTAATTAAATAATTTAATTAAATATTTTAATTAATTCAAAATTTTAATTTAATTTATCTTAAAAAACTTTAAGATATATACACAACTATTATAATCAAAGTTACATACATACATACATATATATATATTTAATTAATTAACTTTTAATTAATTATTTTATTTTATTTAATTAATCAAATTAATTAAATTATATTAATACTTTTAAAATTAGTTATTTAATTTCTCAAAATAATTTAAAAAATATATTTTGTTTTATAACAAATAAAAATATTTCCTTTTATATTACAAACTTAACATTTAAATTTAAAATATATTTTTAATTTTCGTAAAATTAGCCCAAGGTCTAAATTACTCTAGGCCAACTTTTTGGACTTACTCGGTTAAGCCAGTAGCCAAGGAGGGGAGAATACTTGATTATTCACTCCAAGCTCAGACTTTATTATTCTAGACACTTATCAGACATATAAGTTTAGTTAGTTAGCCC
The DNA here is from genome assembly GCA_030737815.1 of Allium fistulosum. NCBI lineage: Eukaryota > Viridiplantae > Streptophyta > Magnoliopsida > Asparagales > Amaryllidaceae > Allium > Allium fistulosum. The sequence goes on along the minus strand of CM060907.1, from coordinate 247,342,082 downwards.
AAAATGATGACTAATTAAACTATATAGATAGTTTGGTCTTTAATACCATTGTTCGGTTTGGCCTGTTTTGTAATGGTGAAATGTGTAAATTTCGAAGTGAGTTCCATAATTAGACATTTGTGGGCATACCAAATTTAATATTTAATACTCGATCCAATCTAGTTACTTTAATAAAATTGTATTTTGCTTTTATCTGATCAATCTACATTAATTTAATATAATGTGCGTATATGTATAATATATCTCATTTATTTTATACATGAATTTATAATATTAGTACGACTTGATGGTATGATAAATAGTGAAATGGCTAATATATACATGCATAGATATTAGAATTTATATTTACCATGTATATATTCACTATATAAATATTAATTGCCTTGATTAAATTATTTAATACCACTACTAGAAAAAGCTCAAAAACCGGCAGGGTAGGGCGACGGCTCCCGACGGCTTATTTCCGACGGCTTCCGACGGGCCGTCGGCGGCCGTCGGAAGCCGTCGGAAATACGCGAATATCTGGCTCCAGCCGAGCCTGCTTCTTCTCCACTTTCATACGAAAAAATTAGGTCTACTTCCCCCAATTCTCTTCCCCAGCCCTCCAATCAGCAATTTCGAGATTTCAGGTTCTTCCCGGCTGTGCAATTAACTTCTACTGCTCTCTAGAACAGGTATAATCTCTTATTTTAGCCAAAATTTCAGTTTTTATCCTAATTCAAGATTTGCATAATTTGATAAATTAGGGGTAATTGTTGATTGAAATTGTTTACAATAGTGTTATAATAGTTTCTAGCATTCCATGGTATTCCTATTTCATCTGATATCGTGAAATTGCGAAAAACATGTATAATTTATATTGATTATATATGTGTGTAGCACTGTTATCATTGTATTGTTAGTTTATGCAACAAAAAAATACGTCGAACGAGCCTTTAGTTGATGCGTAATACGTTGAATAAATGTGTTAAATTAATATATATTTTTGTAAATGTGAATATTGAGTAAAACTGTATTTTTTCGTAAAATGCACGCATGTAACTGACAAATGTCCCTTAGAGAGTTTTTGGCCCCGTCTGACGAGTGTTGTACATGATCGTTGTATAAATAGTCGTTCTTTTCGAAAAATGACCATTTATATTCATCTGGTACAATGTTCGTCGGATTTGTCCCTGTATTGGACAAGTTATGAACACAGTAAGCATTTACATTTTGTATACTACTTCGTCTCAAACGGTTCATAAAATTTCGGCCTAACTTTTCTTTTTTGTTTCCTGCGTACACGCATTTGTGTACAATGCAGGGAACAAAAGGGAAATGCTGCCGAAATTTTGTTGAATCGTTTGAGACGAAGTAATATACGAAATGTAAATGCTTACTGTGTTTGTAATGGGAAGTAGGATGCCTGACCAATGAAGAAAAAAAAATTATCCGGCCGATGGAGAAGCATGGAAGCATTTCGATAAAACGTATCCAAATTTTGCAGTGGAGAGTCGAAATGTTAGATTAGGATTATGTACGGACGGTTTTTCTCCATTTTCTCAATTTGGTTCTAAATATTTATCCTGGCCCATTATCGTCACACCGTATAATTTACCTCCATGGATGTGTATGAAAACGCAATATATGTTTCTTACTGTTGTCGTTCCTGGCCCCGACGATCCGACACAAGGAATCGATGTATATTTACAACCGTTGATTGAGGAGTTAAAAATACTATGGAACGAAGGAGTAGAAACATACGATGTGTCCAAGAAGAAAATTTTTCGTATGTTTGCTTCTTTGTTGTGGACTATAAGTGATTTTCCTGCCTATGCAATGCTTTCGGGATGGAGTACTGCCGGTCGTCTAGCATGTCCATATTGCATGGATGAAACACGAGCGTTTTCTTTACCTCATGGTAAGAAAATTTCATGGTTTGACTGTCATCGATATTTTCTCCATGTAAATCATCCCTTCAGAGGAGACAAGAAATTTTTTTTAGCTAATAGAGTAGAAACCAGACAACCATCGACGATATGGTCAAGCGAAGACATATATGAACTTGTTAAGGACTATCCAAAGATATGTGAAACGGGCGAGCAAACAGAAATTCAAGGCAAATCAATTGTTCATAACTGGTGCAAACAAACTATTTTTTGGGAGTTGCCATATTGGAAACATCTTCTGCTTCGCCATAACATAGATGTGATGCACAATGAGAAAAATGTATTTGATAATGTTTTTAACACAATTTTGAATGTGAAAGGGAAGACGAAGGATGATTTGAAATCAAGACGTGATATAGAAGAATTATGCAAATGTCCTGAGCTTCATATGAAACCAAATGACAGTAAAAAACCCAAAGCATGTTATGAATTAGATAATAATCAAGTTAAAACTGTGTTAAAATGGGTGGAAGGGTTAAGATTTCCTGATGGTATATCATCAAATCTTCGTAGATGTGTTGACTTTAAAAATGGTAGATTGAGCGGAATGAAAAGTCACGACTGTCACATAATGATGGAAAATTTATTTCCCGTAATGTTCAAAGAACTACTGCCGTTAAAAGTTTGGAAGGTAGTAACGGAGCTTAGTATGTTTTACAAAGAGCTTTGTTCGACTACTTTAAAAGTGCAACGTTTACGTAAACTTGAAGTGGACATTCCTATATTGCTTTGCAAATTAGAGAAAATATTTCCGCCAGGTTTTTTTAATGTGATGGAACATTTACCTGTTCATCTCCCATCTGAAGCACGACTTCGAGGTCCTGTCCAATATGGATGGATGTATCCATTTGAGAGGTATGTAATATGTTATAATGTAATTTAATTGCATTTGAAAGATGAAGTTAATATAAATTAATTTTGCATAGATATTTGAATCATCTGAAGAAAAAAGTGAGGCAAAAAGCACGAGTTGAAGGTTCGATATGTAAATCTTACATCGAAGAAGAAGCTTCGTTCTTTTTCTCTCACTATTTCAGTGACCATGTGAATATTTCATTTCAAAGTGTTCCTCGTAATGACGAAGGCGACGAACAAGAGTCCTCTCAAGCAATGTTATCTATTTTTAGACAATATGGTCGGCCTTCTGGAAAATGTGTAGAAATATGGTTAGACGATAGAGATCTTCATGTAGCACACACTTATATTCTTCTAAATTGTGCCGAGGTTGCACCGTTTGTTAGGTAATCTAAAATAATAATTAGTGTTTTATTCTTTTCTATAATGCATGCGCGTGTATAACCTAATGTAATAATTTGTTTATATAAACAGTGTTTATGAACGTGAACATCCGAACGGAGATCTTAGTAAAGAATTTTCCGGTTGGTTTTCAAATTATGTTTATGAGCCGAGAAATTGTGTTGTTGACGAAGGGTTGAAACATCTAGCGATGGGACCAAAAAGAGTGGTCAAGACATATCCAATATATTTCATCAATGGATATAAATTTAACACCAAAGAATACGGTGCAGAAAAATTAACAAATAATACTGGTGTATTTGTTAAAGGTAGTGACGATCCAGAAAATCATTTAAATGATTTTTATGGCGTTCTGACACAAATTTTGCAACTAACGATACGGATTTTTAAGTCCGTTATGGATCCAGCAGAGCATGGTCGACGATACGGATTTGGCAATTTAGCGGTAAATAATTTACTTTTTCTTAAAATACTTAAAATATGATATTTTCACCTTTTCAAAACAATAAACTTGGATTTTATTTATTTTTCAATTATTGCAGTCCAGTAGTCAGAGTAGGGGATGGCGGAGTAGACATCTGAGCGATCTTGCAGATATAGAAGAATTGCGGACTAGAGTTGCCCAGTTAGAGGAGCAGAACCGCCAACGGGCCATGCACACCGCACAGTTGTTAGAGTACATGTAGCAGCAGGGTGGTGGTCACTTTCCTTCCTCGGCTGGCTCTGGATCTGCAGGAGATTGATTCATTACTTGCTTTCTTGTTCGTTCAGGTATGTTTTGTTTTAATTTAGAATGATTTGGTAGACGACGTAGGTAATTGTAGATTTATGTATAATTATGTTTGACACATTTGGTTCTATGGTAGTATGAGAACGTGTATGAGAATATTGATGAATTTGTGTATTAACAACATGGTAGAACAGTTATTGTTAGGATTATGTTAATGTTGAAATGGTTATTTATATTTTGATGTAATTTTATTTATTTGTGTGTTTATTAAATATTTTGTGGTTTGGGTTTGAATATTTGGTTGGACTATTGTATATTGGATTGTGCAGTATTGATATTATAGTGTTTGGAAGAGAAATGTGGTTGGAAGGCTAAATTTGCAGCAAATATTAAAAAAAAACAGCAGATTTCCGACGGCTTCCGACGGCTTCCGACGGCTTCCGACAGCTTATTGGTCAAAATTTCCGACGGCTCACGACGGATTACGGCGGCCTGTTTCAGACGTTTTCCGGCGATTTCCGACGGTTACCGACGCCCATCGGTAACCGTCGGAAACCGCCGGAAAGCGTCTGGATCCGTCGGAAATGAATACGACAGCGTCCGTAGGAAGCCGTCGGAAATACTTCTTCCCGACAAAGCCATTTCCGGTGGCTATTTCCGATGGCGGCCGACGGTTTCCGACGGCCGCCGACGGCTTTTGGCCGTCGGAAAACGTGTTTCCCCTTGTAGTGTACAGTTATGTATGTAATATATTTTGAAATTGTTTATATTAATAAAATAAAATTTATTTAAAGTATCTTAAATAGTTTGGCTAAGTCAAAAGTTTTAAATTCGAAATTTAAATTTAAAATGTCTAAGTTTGACCAAGTCAAAAAAAATTATATTCAAATTTAAAGCTAAAATATCAAAGTTTGCCCAAAATATATTCAAATTCAAATTTAGATCTAAAATTAATTAATTAAAATATCTTTGAATAATTAAGTATTAATATTATAAAGTGTAAAATAATATTTATATATTTAACTGAAAATAACTTTTTTGTTTTTTTTATTAATTTTAAAATATATATGTATTAAAACCATTTTAAATGTAAATACACTATTACATATGCATATTATATATATATAATATACAATTATTTTTGGCCAAATGTTTTTCAATTTGAAAGTAATATTATTTAATAAACATATATGATAATATTAAATGTAAATAGTATATTAAATAATGACTTTAATAAATGTTATATATATATATATATTAGCTAGAAAAGGTTTTTTAAAATTTCCAAAAGTAATTTTAAAATAATATATATATGTGTATATATTTATAGTGTTTAAATATACTATTAACGTAATTTGTTTTTATTATTATTAAATACTTATTTTAAAATATAAATTTTAAAAATATATACTATATTTAGAATTATGTACATATTAATGCATGAATATTACCAAAAGTAATTTTGTATGCATATCTTTTAATATTAAACTACTAAGTTAATTGAATTAAATCATTTAATTTAAGTATTTAAATGGTTAAAAATAATCAAAATGAATGGTGAGTCAATAAGGTATATATAAAATTATGATAAGGATAGTTAAGTAATATATAAGTGATAAATAAAATTTTACTTTGAAGAAGAAGTTTTTGAACACACTTTGATTTATGATAACTCCGTAGAATCATCAATCGATTATGCAATAATTGAATGCACCATAATCTTTTGCTTTATATTTGATATTATGTGCTAGATGAGCTCGGCCAGGGATGAAAGGGAGATGGGATATGCAGCCTAAAAGAGGAGAAATCAAAAGGAAGAAATTAAGAGGCTTGGTTGGGTATTTATAGAGAGAAAAGGGTGAAAATATCTCACGCCTTTTCCTCCTTCTCCCTTTACTAATTCGAATCAAAATCAATATCCAAATTCAAATTCCTATTCCCTCTTATGGTCGGCCATGTTTTGGATCCCAATATCGGTCTAATAATATCAAACTTGTTCATTAATTAAAAGCATTTAAATCCTATTTGAATATATATATATTGTACATTGATTTGTATATCGATAGTACATATATATATTTTCTATACGTAACCAATTAATTACTAATTACACCCAAAACACCAAATATATAAACAATTAATATTTTATAACACTTTATAAACTAATTAAATCGTGCGGTGTTTCGAAGAATTCACAAGTACGGTTGTGCGACTTGTAGGTGTAAATTCAGTCAATGATTAATATTAAACAATTTGAATATTAATATTCATACGTCGCCATAGCCAATGGTATGACATTTTGGTTGAATTTATCGCTTATAGATCTTCATCACTAAAATTCAATTTTACATGTTATCGGTACCTTTTAGTAACAATTACTTACACACACTCTCTTTGTTAAAACTATATCACTTTAGGATATATGGAATTTGGTATTGGTCAAAATTCCAATATTATCTACATTCAACTCGATTAATCCATAAAAAACACCTTGGTTCAATAATAACAATTATTTTTAATCGTCCTAATCTAGTTAAAGATTTTTACTTTGAGCTAACTACAGTTGACCGTGATACTTACCTCATAGAACTGAGGGGAGGTATTCTTTATTGAATAGTGTATCACTTCCTATACTTCTACTCAGACCCAACTATAGTCGCTCGATGATCACCATGTCATGATTTTGTAGAAGAGAGGTGGTACTAACTTCATAAGACTTAGACATCGCAGGAGAGTAGCAATGGAATTATTTTTAGGAGCAAAACTATTGTAAAAACGAAAAAGAAATAATCTTGGATAATAAATTTTGTATTCGTATAAAATTGGCTTCAAAAGGGTTTTATTTTGGTTCTCTCATAGTAGGCAAACCTCTTTAACGGTCGCTTTGATTCTCTAATGGTCAGTTTGATTATGGAGCATCCCCTACAATTGTTGGTTTCACTCGCACTAATATAGAATGAATTGGCTCGCACTAATATAACATGAATTGATTCCATTTCATCCATTCTAAACAAACTATGTTTCAAACCTAAATTTTTATTTTCTTTAGGTATAGCCTTTGCCTTCTCTTTACATCCACTGTTTTCTCCATAGAAAATAACAATCGTATTATTTTGAGCAAAATCAGCATGGTCTAAGAATAAGCTCATATCAATTGGAAAATACATTTAAGATTAAGACATTCATTTGAGTCAAAATTGCATATCGATCCAAGCTGGAGACCGGATGATGTGGCGGATCAAAATCGATTCACTTTTTAACCGAATGAACATAGTGTCAAATCAAGATACTTGGGAATAATATGGTCGAATGTTTATAACTAGAGAATATATGGTAAATGTAGCAAAATAAGTAATGTAATTCCACAATAGATTTATACTGGTTTGGACCTCCTATCCTATGTCCAGTCGTAGAACTACTCCTAAAATGTCAGTTAAACAATGCTCATTTCACTCAGAGAAATAGGTTTCTACAACTGCCAGAACTTTTCGAACTGAATTTCACACAAATGCCCGAGAATCCACATAGAATTTCAAAACTTTCAGTAGTATATTGACTTTGACCGACTTTTCTTTGAGTAGATTGATTTGTCAACACTAAATCACAATTCTCCTATGATCAACACAAAAAATCTAAGTGGAGGTGTAAAGGCTAGGAGATTCAATTTGAACAGGATTTAAAGGTAGTGAATTGAACAAATGTTGGTCATAATTTTGTTGAATTGATTTGAAAGGAACAAAAGTCAAGGAAGTATAGAGACAAACGTACAGATTGTTTCAAAGTTGATTAGATTATTCATTCTTTGATATAGGAGATATATAATCATTGTTGGGATATATTTGAAGTGTTTCAACTATTAGATAAAAAAATCTATTAAGCGAAAGAGAAATGAAGTGAAGAGAAACAAAAACAAATGAAAGGACACACTAGCATGGCTTAGGAATGCACTACCCCTTCAACAATCATTTGACTAATTAGAAAATCCTTAAAAAAAATTACAATTGATGTATAATGTATCAATAACTTCACAAAAATTAAGGTTGAAATTTAAAATTTAAAATTTTCAAATATTTCTACAAGACAAACTGTACTTATTTTACAATTGTTGTGTTACAAAAAATATATAAAATTCAAAGAAAAATATTGAAACTAGTATTTTATATGAAATTATATAAACTCTCAAATTCGCTAAGATTAAATTTAAAAAAATACATCTATACAAATGTGTTTCTGTAAAATTTGTTTAATTCCAAATAAATCCCAAAAAAACAATTGATGATCTTTATAAGGTCTTTGATGATGTTTTAACAAATTTAGAATCTAATGGACTCGAAAATGATTCGATATAAAATATACATTTCTTTTGAGCTCTACGATCAGTCTTCAAGTACATCTTCAATACATATGTGATCCAGTAGATCTGCTAACTCCATTATAATGCTTTGAAAGCTCATTGCCTCCATTATAATATTGTATGCTCTGTTTTTTGTTGATTTCTTCATGATGACCTTGTTTCTTATTGTGTCCCTCTTTGTATAATGTTACAAATCCTGTTATATGTTGATAAACGCATTAGTAGCGTTGTTGTATGGTTGTTGACATGAAAATACAAAAATCAAGATTCTAACATGCTCCACTTTTGATGATGACAACCAAGTGGCTTATGCACTCCCCTTGTATTTATGCTTTAATGCTCTATAAATTCACCCTCTTTCTCGTTATATTTTTGTGTAAGTTCAATTTTTTTAATAATATAGAGAGTAATAATAATAATTTTTAGATTTAGGACATTTAAAAATTAAAAATGGAGCTTATGTCCATTTTGTTCGATGAGTATGAAAAATTAAAAAAAGGGTAAATGATATTCAAAAATTTATATGATTAACCCAACATTTTATCTTATCGTGAGAAATAATATAACACTGATTTATTGATTTTACTATAATCCATGTTCCATAAAAGCCTATATTTTCAAATATATGGAACATCTGCAATTCAGAATCTATTTCTTGTGCTTGTTCTCCAGGTGATATAGCCTCAGGAGGAGAATATATATAGACATTTAGGGAAGCATAAGTTTCAATCAAACTACCAAATGGTATATGCATAGAGCCATGGAGGGAAAGGGACTGGCCTTGCAAAGTGATGGTTTACATTTAACTATGGAAGTTCGACTATTGCTTGGTGATGTTTGGGCTGATGCTTACTTTAATCATGTCAAATGTGACCATTGATTGATTCAAATATATGTACCAACTAATCCTTTGTTGGATAAGTTGAATTGACTGTGGGGTTAAAGGGTGAATTTCAATAAAACTCCTTTCCTTAAGTTGCACAAAATCTTTTTACGTTTATGTGTATAAAATTTATTTATGCCAAATCAAATTTAGTATTTATTAATAAAAGGGTTTGTGAAATATTTTAATTCATTTAATTTATAAAAATATTTATTTGTTTGTTAATGTTTACTGGTTTTTTATTAGTTTTCTTTAAAACTAATTCATTAGTTTAAATTATTTTGATTTCATATTTTAATATATAAAGATGTCATATTCAAAATACAAACATTATGACAATATTAAGGTATAAATTAACCTAGGAGTATAATGAGAAAATTGATCGTTGTATCCTACGGCCAATAAATGTGTAAGTGATATAACATATGTTAACATAATGTCAAGTGATATGTATGCATGCATTAGACAATCATGTTTATATTTACGCTAACATAATCTAATATTTTTTTTCTATTTTTTGAACACATACACACCGATATATATATGTGTGTGTGTGTGTGTATCTTAACTAATATCCTTACTAATATATATATGGATGTGAATGTATGTGTATTATTTAAAACAATTTTATTATTATAAATAAATGATTAATTTAATGTATGTAATATATATATGTATAACATTCGGTCTTATGAAATACATTGAATATTTAAAATTCAATTTTTAATTTTTTTGACCTTTTCAAGTAAAATACCATACAATGAATATATAAAATATTATTTTTATTTAATGTGCACCGACTAGAGAAAAGAATTTTTTAATTAAAAATCCAATTGGATTTTTACTAATTCAAATATTTTAAAGTATAAATCCATTTGTCTTTTAAAATAATTATTATTTTTACAACATCCAAAATATTTATTAATTTTTTTGTTTCCATACGTAAAACAATAAACTCATGTATGTGTATATACATGCATGTATACACACACATGTACCACATATAAGTGTAATGACTCACCTTTTTGACCTCAAATGTCGGCACTAATACATCCACGGTATTTATGTATCGAGCATCCAAGTGTCGGAAAGATGAATTGTTAGGGTAAAATCAAAAGAAATAGAACAAGGAAGGAGGAACACAATATTAGAATCTCACAACGAACGATCATATATAATATCAAAAGACAATATAAACTGTCATTCTAAGATACAAAGTTTTTCAGAGTTACAGTAATCAACCCTAACACTTATAACAACATGTCCTAACAAATGCTGATGATACACATAAAGTAATGAAGTGGAAATGAATACCATGATAGGTAGAACTCTAACTCTTCTCCTGCATCTCCAAAGCATCCCAAGCTAAATCTGGAAACATACACAGGGCCGATCCGAGCACTATAAGAAAATAACACTTGTATCAGTCTAGTAAACCAGCGTGAGAAATAGAGATCAAATAGATTTTTTTACGTTATAAAACCCTTTCAAAATAAAGATATCTCGTAAGATTATGCCGCCAATAAACTCAGACTGGTTTTACCTTACAACAACCAAACCATTTATAGAGAATCCAGTTATATTATAATAATGTCTAAGGTTCAAAATAAATACTAATCATAGCCAAAATGGTTACATTGATTACATTGCATCATAATAGGGGTACAACCAAAACCCGATAAGGAATGTTCGCATAATGGATTTTCCACGAAGATCTCTTCGTGGAAGCCAAATCCAAACTCCATGCATAAGGATCAGAAAATACCTTCCAAGCATTGTATATCTTTAGTTATGATATACCATACGGTAAACACAAGAGGCCCTACGTCTGAATATAAACATGAACAACGTGAACTAAACATCATCAACTCCTGCCAACCACCTTGCAACACATAAGTATCTCTAGATATAGAGTTGATAACATCCTGACATGGGTCGTTAACCCTAGGTCGTGCATCCTAATCTATCTTTAGCCATTTCTGATGTCGAGGTTACGTTCGGCATCTTTTACACAAGTCTTCATCACTCGAACAGAACATGAATCCAAAATTGGATTCCATCATCTCGAATAGATCATGAATTCTCGAATGAATTCCCATTTCTCGAATAGATCACGAACCATTACATGGATTTAGGCATCTGGAACAGATCTTGAACCTCCACATAAGTTTCCTCTTATAAGTCTTCTAACAAATTCTAACGCCGTCCTCTCCCATGAAATACTCCTCAAGATAGACAGTCACACATAATACCATCATTCAAAATTTTAACGTCGACCTTTCCCTTGGACTTAACCTTAGGATAGATAGTTCCACTCTATAACATTAAACTTCACAACTGCTTCCATAACATAGATCACATATACGGTTTTAAAGTGGTCTTCGATAAGTAGAACACTTATCGATTCCGGTCTCTTCAAAATCAATCAATGAATTTTATGGTTAATTCAATCCCGGTTCTCTCAGAAGTAAGCAAAAGATCGAGACATTTCATACCAATACTCCTCCACGGAGGTTCATATTGGTATGAAATCATGAAGCCTTTCGATAATTTCTTAGTTATATTTGGTCAATTTCTATGGTCAACTAATCAACTATCTACTATAAGATAGATATTTGTAAATGGAAACCAAGTTTTGCTTACTTTCTATAAACGAATAAACACACAATACACTATCATTGTCAAAACACAATCAAGCCACACAAAGTATGATTAAGTGACTTAAGTAACTCCTAATCCCTTCCATTTAATTAATCCTTTTATTAATTAAGAACTCCTTTTCTACCTAATAAACTTCTATCTTTTTATATCTTTTTTTCCAAAATATTCCATTGCTTATTATTTCCTTCAAAGTATCCATTTTAAGGATCTAAGTGCTTTCACAAATCCATTCAAAAAGGTTTAAGATGAACGTTACTTAAACATTGGCGCTGCAAACCCAAAACCATGTTGCTTTTTCTTATCTTTAAATCATTCTTTTAAAGATCTATTTACATCCCTAAGAATAGTCAAAAAGGGTTAAAGACGAATGTGATTAACATATTGTCACAACAAACACAAAATCATTTCCTTACTTGTTAGTATCTTTACAAACATTTGTTTTAAAGATCTAAGTTCATATTTAGTCAAGTTCAGTGTGGACTAGTTAACTATCAAGTCCTAAAGGCGATTGCTTATACAAATCATGATTCGTACGCTTAACTCATTTCCGACATTCCAACTTAACTATTCCTCGCCCAAGAGTGAAGCCAGGTAAGTTTGGACACTGGTTGCTCCAAGCCTTGCCTAGACACTTCATTCTTAAATCTCACAGATAGAGAAGTCTACCTCGTCGACTATTAGTATTAAGTATAGTTGTAAACAAGTCGGAAATCAACATGATTACCATGTTTCTGACATTTTCCACTTACCTATTCCTCGGTTAAGTAGGAATCCCGGTAGGTAAGAGCTCTATTGCTCCGTACCTACTCGACATCAATCTTAACTCTCAAAAATAGATAAGATTACTTCATCGGCTTATTAATGTTAAACATAGTTAATTACTTTCTTGATAAGTAATTAAACAATTTAACCATTTAACCATTATGCAATTACTAACCCCTTTCTAAACCTTTTGTTTTATAATCTAAAACAAGATATTTATATAAGATATTTTCCAAGGTATTTATATAATATATTTCCAAGATATTTACATAAGATATTTACTACAAAATACTTATAATATGTTTTAAAACATACCTTTAAAATAGCACTTGAAAATAGCAAATTTGAAAAATAATTAGAAACTTGAAAATGACATGTTTTAACAAATATCTCTCCTTTGAAAATTCACAACTAATTCTCAGAAATTCATATAAATCTCAAATTACTTTTAAAATACTCTAATATGAGTTAGGAAATACTTTTAAAAATAATGAAACGAAGCACTCAAACTTAAAGTCTTCTTTGAAACATTTGAAGTTTAAAAATCAAGGTTAAACAGAGAAGTTTTGCACTAGTGATGTTTGGGCCATTTTCAAGATGTTACTTAACCTTTTTCTATTCAAGCTTATAATGCAACAAACATACACATAAAACAATGTAAATATGGCAAGAAATTCCTATGGATCTCTCTATAAAGTTCCATAACAATTGTCAAAAACAAGACAGTTCCGAACTGCATTTATAGAGACTATCACAATAAGTGTACTTTCAAATCCGAGTCTGATCTAAACCAAAGTCCAACTATAACCTATGTGCTTTCTTCAAGGTCTAGTCATATGTCATGTAAGTCTATTCAAGTTCATTCCAAGTTTGTTCAAGTCTATGTACATGGGTCACATATGTCACTTACTTTTAAAGTAAGAAGCTACAAATTGTTTTTAACATAAGTTAACAATAATTCAAACAACATTATAATAATCAAACACAACATATAAGTTTGTTATATTTTTCATTCAAAGTGAGTTGTTAACTCACATTTAACCACTCAAACAACCAAGATCTATGAACCAAAGTCAATCCTCCACCTAGCAACACCTTTCCTCCTCCTCCTTTACCTCCTCGCCTTCACCTTGCTTATTTTCTCCTCCCCCTCAAGAATTGCTCATAGCCTCTCCCCCCATAGGAAGCATGGCTTTTCTTCTTTCACTTCTAACTAGGTAGAAGGTCTTCTAATATATTACTAAGCCTTATGGAAAAGTTTGAAGTGATTAGGAGTTGATTTTTGACGACCTAGATTTCTGGACTTGTCAAAATTTTGGAAAACCAGTCCGATTTAAAAAACAAATGAAAACTACAGATTTAATACCTAATATCGTTTGATAAATATTCAACACGGTTAAATGTATATGATATAAATTCAGTTTAGACAACTTATTAGAGGAATTTATTAATTCTACAAGGTGTGTTTAATACATACCAAGTACCAATATCTACAAACCTACCGCCGCACATTCTGATGAGTGAGGCAGTTACCTGTGTGCCGAATAAAATGATAAGCATTAAAGATACATGAACATCAAAAAAATAACAACTCATGATAGATAAACAGGAAAGTTATATTATTTTTGGGGCTGGATCACTACCACTTGTGACTACCTACATACTTGTATCTAATTGGGTACCAAATTGGATATAGGATTAAGCCAACTTAGTTCTACTACCACAAATAGAACTCATGGAGCCCATGATGCAATTCTCTAATTATATACTTAAGCTTAATCTTCATGTTTAGATTCTTCAGATCTAGTTTACTTCATTTTATTCAGAAGCTCTTTGAAAAGAAAAGCATCTCATAAGATCACGCCGTACATAAACATGGACAGGTTTTTACCTTATGATAACTTAAAACATTTTATGTGTAAAATTATTTAATATTATTTTTAATGACATTCTTTGAAAACATTTGCAAATAAACTTATAAATCTTAGCTGAAATGATTGCATCTCATATTTTAGTATTTACACAACTAAGTCCGTATGGCACTTATTGGATATTAGATTTCCAACTGAATAGTGAGGTAGAGGACTACCTCATGTACAGTACATTTCTAGAAGAATGTACCCAAGACCCCTATGTTGGTCCTCATGCAAATTAAGACCAGCTTATCCGAAAATATAATATGAATAGCCCTTAGTATTACATCACCCGACCGTTACCGACCTATTCGGGACCCCAAGCATACACAACATAATTTAAACTCGACGTTATAGCGGGCAAAAAAAATTTATATCTAGAAAGGTGATTTCATGCCCTAATGGTAGTGAGCCACTTAGTCTTAAAGCATCCCCTGTTTTACTATTCCCGGGTGTGAGGCTTTGAGGTAACGATTACCTTTCATATAGCACATAATTCACTTGGAATGTCACTTTGCCTTCCTTAATCACACAACTGATTTCTGCAAATGTATAACTCCTAAGCTCGTATGTCTCAAGAAAGTGTGTTAGGCTAAGTGAATTTGTTTTCTCTGCCAATGAATAAATGATACGTTTGTAGAGATCCATCAATGTGATCTAGAAATGCAACGTTAGACATTCATCCATACAAGTTGTCCAGGAACATGACAAACCGAAGGCACTCCCCTACCACATCCTATCGGGCATTACCCCTAGGATTAGTAGCAAGTTAGTCCATGCAAACGAAGATTTCAGAATGAAGGGACCACTGCTATTTATTTATTTTGGGGCCTATTCCAAAATTATCAAAAAGCAGTCCTTCCATCATGAAGATCCTCGCCTTCAAAATCAAGGTCTTCAACATATCTTCTTTACTTTCGAATATGTAAATTGATTCGAAGTGGTTTTTAGATAGGAATTATCCAAATCCGACCCCGGTTCCATCAAACCAGTTATCGATAAAAAGATGTTTTTAAGTAAGTGATTATCATTTGATTTAGTCATTTCTTTTTATCGAAAAATATCTTCCAGAGATACATATATATATCTTTAAAACATTCTTGTTGGTATATATGAAATCATTAAACCTTTTTTTAAACTTGGAATAATTTCAAAACATTTTATTTAGGAAAATATTTCCATATCATTTATTTAAATCTTAACAAGGATTTTTTATTTTCGAAACACAATTCTAAACAAGTTGAAAGCATGTTATCTAAGATGGTAAATCCAAATTGTTTTAAATTTGGAAAATTTAATCTTTTATACTTAACTCGTTTCCAACATTTCGACCTTATCAATCCCTCGCCTGAGGGAGGCCAGGTGTGCCAGAGCACTGGTTGCTCATGAATATCTCCTTGGTTTAAGCACCTCACCCATATCTCATGAATAGAAAAATTAGGTGTATTCGTTGGCTTATTAGAGCCATGATTAAAACATTTACTTTTAACAGCTTTTCTTTAATTCATTTATTTAAATTCTTTTAATGAAATCGAAACAATAATATTAAACCACCAAATATGATTAATAATCATCACAACCAAGCATAGTAAACAATATGATATCATCCAATATATAATAGTATAAATGGAGTTATATCACCCATTTTCAAGTCAAATTCTTCCTACAAGCATTCAACATAATCGACACTTCACTGAATCATCATTAATACAACTCCACCACCCTCCTTACTCTTGGCCATCCTTCCTCCACTACCATAACTCACGGTACAAGGGTCTAGGGTCAAAGAGCTCGACCACTGGAAAAAGAAGAGGTCTTTAGTTCATAATATTTGGACCCGAAAATGAGTCATCTTCTCTTGGCTTTTTGACTATATTGCACTCAAATTTTGAAAAAGTCGTCACCTGTAAAGTTATTAAAAGTTTTTTTCTCTACTATCTAAAAAGTACTTAATTCCAAGTTATTTTGAGGGAGATATGGTTAGAAGAAGAAGAGGTGCTCTCGGATTCACAAAAATCAAACCCGAGAATGTACTGGAAAAGAGAGGGGATTTTGACACAGATAAGTTCAAAACTGGAAGAAGTTGTAAATATGAAAATTGTAGCCACTGAAATTTCATATGATCTAAAAAGCATAATTTCTTCATTTGGATATGTTATGAGGAAGTTATGAAAAAAGAAAAATAGGTATTCTCGGCCTTAAAATATGGGCCTGAGAATGCACTGGAAGGATTTCTCATTTGGTTCTTCTTTGGAGAAGTTATGGAAGATGGAAAATGAGCTAAGGAGGTGGGTATTTATAGGCAAGTTCATAAAAATTCCACAAACATCATCATGTGCTATCACCTCACCATCACCTCCACCATCTTCCACCTACACCACCCTAGGATGGCCAGAAGTGTGGTGACCCTCACTCTAAAACACATAGATTTTTTTTTTACATTCAAGAGGAATTCACCACTAAACCCCAACTCTTTTATATTTGAATTTTTATATAGTTTCCAAATATTTTTCCCAAGACCCTGATTTTTACCAATATAATCATATCAGTGTACAAACAAATTAAGACAATTATATATTTGATGATATACAATTGTTTCTTTATTATTATTATTATTATTATTTTTTATTAGAGGGGATTTAAATCAAATTGAAAACAAAATACCATACAAGCTATTGACAAGCCACTTATTTCCTTTCTAAATTTTGTTCTACTGCCAGAGGTATATTTTTAGCAAATTATAACACTTATACTTTTATTTGACTATATATATATATATATCAATCTGCCTAAATAGTTCTATTAACACTAAAATGGTATTTCCTTGATCTCATGATAGTTATCAAGTGTATGCATGAAATTACTTACAAATTTTACTAGCAGGCATGGATATTGGACTTAATTTCCATTTATCATTTCAGGTTGATCAGATGAGGATTTTTAGCATTTTTAAATTTAACATGATGCAGACTTACATACTTGGTGATTTGTGGGATATGCTTGGTGTTATCCATGGGCTGCTTGGTGTTTTCTTTGATTTGTCCCGGAAGCACTTTACACTTCACTGATTGAAATGAAGTGCTTCCAGGCTCCAAAGGTTTGACCCATGGTCATCTAGACCAGCCATAGTCCCTCTTTTACCACTTGCAAACCCATATCCCTCATTTTAACAAGCTTCTACAAATTCCTACTCCTAATCCCCAGCATGTTTGTGTCTAGATTTTTTTTTGAAATGCTTTCTTATATGTATTCATTCAATTATTCAAAATTCAGTATCTTCCAAGTCTACTGCTCTCATAGTGCTATTTGAAATTTAAATATTCAAATACATACAAACTTCCAGAATTCATGCACATGCCAGTATCATTTACCTGCCATGCACAAATTCATTTCACTTGAATATTCTACTAAAATCTTGAGGGTTCATTTCAAAAATCAATCCCCTTAACTGTTTAATTTCCATAAGGCAAAATATAGGCAATAAAAATCAGAGATCAAATATTTATGCACATATCATATGTATATGATATGTCTATCTCCTTATTTTCTCCAAATCAATCATTCATAAAATAAATTAGTAGTTAACCAGACATCATCAATGATCACTCACAACAGGTTTTGCTTAAGTACATATTTTCAATCCCAAAATACTTAGAAAGTTTCCTACAAGTAACTTCAATTACAGAAAATAGAATTTGTCTAGTAATTTCATTACAATGCAACTGCAAATTTTAAAACAAGTCTCTCTTATTTATACTAGCAGCCAATGCCTTCTTTACTCATCAAGCCAACTTCAATTTCCTGCAAGCAAATCATTTAGTTGCCCCAAAGAATTTTTGAGACACCCAGATGATTGCAAGGGCAATCAAAAGGGTCAGTTTACACTGGTTTATCAATTTTTGTATACTTACACATAATTTTAGTAATCTTGCAGTGCCTTCTTAGTTTAACAGGTTTTATACTTAGCATGTTTTGGTTCATTCAAAGAGATACAAAGTCACATTCAACAAATTAAACAATACACGGCAAACAGTTGAAATAATCATGTGTACAATTCTTAATTCATCCACACCAAATCTTAGATAAGTAAACTCAGGTTTCATACTCCAAATTTCACCCAGCAATTAATCAATGAACAATGTTTATTTTGATTAAATTTAACACCATATCTGAATATTTATAACCCAGATTTTTAAACCCCGGTCCCCATTTGTTTTATGGTCTTTAACTCCTTGTCAAATGAACACTATGTATGCATTGTGAAGGAAACTCCCAGGTTACTTAATTTATTCCAACACACAAAGGCCTCAGGATGCAGTCGCACCATGCATATGCTTGCTCCCACCTGGAGTAAGCAGATCATTGACTATCTCCCAAGTGACCAATCTAGTTTTTCTTTCATTCATATTTCAGAGAGATATGACTACTTGTATATTTTCTGGTTCAACCCCATGTTCCCCTGTTTAATCTATGTCCATGTTTAAAAATAGAACAAGAATGCTCAAATCATGTTAACTCTAAAAACCCATTTACAGATTAATGCTCCAAACAAAAATGCACAAACAAACATCCATATCACCCATAACAATTTATTTCAGAGATTCAAATGACTCATAATATTTTTTTAGGCTGCCTGCAATAGGACTTAATGCCATTGCATACAAAGGATAAATACTCACCTAAGGTTTTTCCTTTTACTGCCTTAATCCTTTGAACAGCAAATTCCCCAAAGCCTCAAGTTGGTGTTTCTCCTAGTTTATTCTTTTATTTTTGTTTTGATCCCGAGAGAATGATGGATTTGGCTATGTGCAGTTATTTATAAATCCATTCTAGGGTTTAAGAAAATGGGTAATTCCCCTGATACCCTTAGATGTTTATGTACACATCATATTCCTGTGTGAGCATAAATTGGAAATGCACACATTTAGGTTACTTTAATTAGCTATTTCGGGGATCATGCATTTTTAAACACTCAATACTATTTTCATGACTCTTTTCTACTCATGCAATAAGCATGTGATCCTCAGTTTCTTTTTACAAGTTTAAGGAATCTGAAAATCTCCTTTGTATTTTTTTTTCTACCTATCTGTTATTTCCCTTTTATCATGCATACTATCATACCTTATTATGTAATGTAAAATTATTTACCCAAATTATTTGCCTGGAATAAATATAGTATGGAAATTTTATTTGATTCTATATATGTGTATATATATATTTCTGCCTTTTTGTCAAATCAGCAACTCCTTCTATATTTAAATTAAAAATCACATATATTATGCTAATTATTTCTGGCACAATTATAAGACATATAAACTTTTACATTAAACTTCATTTTATTTTATCTTCATATAAAACAGCAAATACCCCATATATATATATTTACATAATTCTTTGAACATAAAGCTATATTTATTTTGAGTTCCAATTTTTCTTCTAATCACCTTAATTCCTTGCATTTTATCAAACAGAAGCTCCCATGCAATTTTATTTATTGCCAAATTCTTTTCTGTTTTAATGCAATATATATATATACATTTTATAATCTCAGAATTACCTAACATAAATATATATTTTTCACTTTATTTTTTTATTTTATTTTAGGGTCATTACATACCCTCCCCCTTAAAGGAATTATGTCCCCATAATTTCACCTAATTTCTCCAATTAAAAGCACTAATCTATAGCCTGTTGTAACTCCATAATCCCATACTCATATTTTATGAAAACAAACAATGTATAAATATATTTAGAAAAATCATCATAGGCTGCTTAAACATACCTCTCCATCAGTAAACAAATTGGGGTATTTAGCCCTCATTTTATCTTCAACCTCCCATGTACAATCATTAGTGTCCAAGCTCCATTGGATTTTCACCAGTTTGATCACCTTGTTCCTCAACTTTTTCTCTTCCTTGGCAACTATCCCTACTGGTTCATTTGTATAAACCAAATTCTTCTGGACTTGAACTCGAGTAGGTGACTCCAGAATTGCTCCTTCATCATGCACCCATTTTCTCAATTGAGAAACATGAAATACAGGATGCACACCACTCAACTCCTCAGGTAACTTAAGTCTGTAGGCCACAGCACCAATTCTCTGCATAATTTCATATGGTCCTACAAATCTTGGTGATAACTTACCAGATTTTCCAAACCTGAACACTTTCTTCATTGGTGATACTTTCAGAAAAACATGCTCTCCTACTTCAAACTCCATTGGCTTTCTCTTTCTATCTGCATAAGACTTTTGTCTTGATTGTGCTGCCTTCATTCTATGCCTAACCAATTCAATCATGATGGTGGTTTCTTTAACATGATCTGGCCCCAATATTACACCCTCTCCTGCTTCCAACCAATAGGCAGGAGACATGCAGGGTCTCCCATACAAGGCTTCAAAGGGAGCCATTCCTATGGTTGATTGATAGCTATTGTTGTAAGTGAATTCTACCAAATGAATATGATCCTCCCAATTACCCCCAAAATCAAGCACACATGCTCTAAGTAAATCTTCTAATAATTTATTCACTATCTCTGTTTGCCCATCACTTTGAGGATGGTAGGCAGTGCTTAAATAGAGTTGTGTTCCCATTGCTTCTTGGAAGCTTTCCCAAAATCTTGAGGTGAACAAAGTGTCCCTATCACTCACAATAGTCTTGGGTATACCATGTAGCCTCACAACTTCTTTAATAAACAATTGTGCAAGCCTAGATGCATTTCTATCTGACCTGACAGGGATAAAGTGAGCTGATTTGGTTAGTCTATCAACAATTACCAATATACTATCATTGCCTTTCTTAGTTCTAGGCAAACCATCCACAAAATCCATGGAAATACTTTCCCATTTCCACTGAGGTATCTCCAAAGGTTGCAACATGCCAGAAGGCTTTTGGTGGTCTGCTTTAATTTGTTGACATGTGGAACACTTTGCCACATATCTTGCCACTGCTTGCTTCATTCCTGGCCACCAGTAGATTCTTTTTAAATCATGATACATTTTAGTACCACCAGGGTGTATGGTGTACCTGGTCTTATGATGCTCATTCATGATTTCTTCCTTCAACTCTGCAATGTTTGGTACACAAAGCTTATCATTTTTCCTCAAATAACCTTGGGAATCTATTTTAAAATTCTCTGACTCAATGTTATTTAATAACATTTCTTTCTTCTCCTTTAGACTTTGATCTTGATCTTGCATGCTACCAACTTTCTCCACCAGATTAGACTTCACTGTGATTATTCCCAGTGTACCATACTCCACCATATCACCATGTTCTTTAAAATTCACTGCATCCTTGCTGTATATATCTGCCTCCCCAAGCACTGCAAGGTTTTTAAACTCATCAATCATCAAACTGGCTAATCTTACATGATTTCTGCTCAAAGCATCTGCCACTCTATTAGCTTTTCCAGGAGTGTACAAAATATCTAAATCATATGCAGCTAGAAACTCCAACCACCTTGCTTGCCTCATATTTAAATCTTTTTGAGAAAATAAATATTTCAATGCTTGATGATCTGTGAATAATTCAAATTTTGCCCCAAGCAAATAATGCCTCCATAGTTTTAGTGCAAACACTATTGCAGCTAATTCTAGATCATGAGTTGCATATTTGGTTTCATTGGGTTTAAGCTGTCTTGATGCATATTCCACCACCTTGCCATGTTGCATAAGCACTGCACCTAACCCAGACCCACTAGCATCAGTGTATACAATCATTCCTTCATTTGCTTCTGGGATTTGTAGGACAGGAGCTTCCACCAATGCTTGCTTCAATTTCTCAAAAGCTTGTTCACACTGCTCAGTCCACACATATGGTTGGTTCTTCTTGGTTAGTTTGGTCATCGGTGTGGCTATTCTTGGAAAATCCTTGATGAACCTTCTATAGTACCTTGCCAAACCTAAGAATGACCTCACCTCAGTCACTGTTTTGGGTCTACTTCATGATTGAACTGCAATGACCTTGCTTGGATCTACACTTACTCCCTGCTGTGACACTATGTGTCCTAAGAATTTTACTTCATGTTGCCAAAATGTACACTTCGAATACTTGGCTTTTAATTCATGCTCTCTAAGTCTGGATAATACTAAATGTAGGTGCATGGCATGATCATTTTCTGTCTATGAATAAATTAATATGTCATCTATAAATACCAAGACAAACTTATCCAAAAAGTCTCTAAAAATTCTATTCATCAAGTCTACAAAATAGGAGGGAGCATTGGTCAAGCCAAATGGCATTACTAGAAATTCATATAGGCCATACCTTGTATTGAAGGCTGTGTACTCAATGCTTTCCTCTGCAACTTTCATTTGGTGAAATCCAGAGGCTAAGTCTAGCCTTGAAAATATTTTAGCTCCATGCAATTGATCAAATAGATCATCTATTCTAGGCAGTGGGTACTTATTCTTGATAGTTACCTTGTTTAAATCCCTATAGTCTACACACAACCTCATTGTGCCATCATGTTTCTTGACAAATAGCACTGGGGAACCCCAACTGGAACTACTTGATCTTATAAATCCTTTCTCTTCTAATTCTTCTAGTTGATGTTTTAATTCTACCAACTCTTTTGGACCCATTCTATAAGGCTTCTTAATGATTGGATTTGTTCCTGGGATTAATTTTATTTTAAATTCAACTGGTCTGTTTTGAGGAATTCCCTTCACTTCTCCAAACACATCTATATATTCATTGACTACTGGGATTTCCTCTATTTTTAATTCCTTTTGAACTTCATTAATGCTCCAGATTTTATTAAAACATGTATTCTTTGCTATTTCACTTAAGATGGTAATTCTTTTGCCTTCTTTTGTTTCCAAAGAAATAGTAAGGTTTTCTAAATTTAAAACTGCTTTATTTCTCATTAACCAATCTACTCCCAAAATAATCCCAATACCAGGACAATTTAAGGTATATAAGTCTGAATTAAATTCATAACCTCCTATCATTAATTTCAGACCCATACACTTCATCCCTAACATACAATGACTCCCTATGGGACTGTGTACAATTAAGGGCTGATCAATAGAAACACATGCAAGTGCTAATTTCTTTGTAATTTCCAGAGATATTAGTGAATGTGAGGCACCAGTGTCATATATTACTGATATTGGTTGGGCATAAATAAAAATTATACCTTCAAGTTGCCCAACATTCCCAGTGTTACTTGCTGCCAAAGCTCCTACCCTTGCTGTTCCCCTATTGGTTTCTGGGCAATCCTTCTTGAGATGACCCATCTTTCCACAATTATAGCAGCCTCCTCTGGGTATCTTGGGGTCAGGGCATTGGTTACTATAATGTCCAGCTTTTCCACAATTAAAACAATAAGTGAATTTCTTGCTTTCAGGTGTTGTTGCTCCTTCCCCTTTCTTAGCTCCTTTACTTGCATTTCTCTTGTCATAAGGTTGCACTTTGTTCTGACCACTCTTCTTCTTATTGAGCTTCATATTCCTGAATTTCTCTCTTGCAGTGTCATGTTGTTCAAATGAGAGAGTTAGATCAATTACTTGATCGAAGGTTTTGTCCTTGTATGGCAACATTGCCCTTGACAGACTAGGGTTCAAGCCTTGAATGTACCTTGCATTCTTTGCTTCTGCATTCCCTATTAACACCAGTCCATACTTGGATAATGCTTCAAACTTATGAGTGTATTCATTCACACTCATGCTTCCTTGCCTTAATCTAATAAAGTCTTCAAGCAGTGTGGCCTTGGCAGATGCTGGGACAAATCTGGCCTCAAGCATGTCCTTGAAATTATTCCAAGTGATAGTATCCTCTTGTCTTCCTGCTGTCACAACTTCCCACTAATCCAGTGTAACCCCCTTCAATTTCCTTGAAGCTATCTGTCTCTTCCTTTGGTCATTGATTTGCATATCTGTGAAGACCCTCTCCATAGTTTTTATCCAAGTTTGAACACCTATAGCTCCTTCAGTACCTTCAAAATCCTTTCCTCCCAAAGTGGTACATGTCTTAAGCAATTTGGAGAGTTCCTCATGAGGATTGTCTTGCCTTGGTGCCATTCCATCCCTTAAAGCTCTCACAAAATCCTCCATACTCATCACATGTGGCTCACGTGATGATCCTGCACCTGTGTGATGCCTTGGTCCTACCATAATGCTATAAATATGATTGTTATGTTACTTTATTTACCCCTATCAGTTTTTGGTGTCTTTACTTGGTTCATTTTTATTTCTGTGCACACTGTGCATGTGTCACATGTACACACATATATTTCTTGACATAAAACAAAAACATTCAACACCAATAATTCAAACAATGCAGTCAAACATCCATATACATGCAACAACATTTACTATGTTATTTAAAACATAGCTCTGATACCAACTGTGGTGACCCTCACTCTAAAACACATAGATTTTTTTTTACATTCAAGAGGAATTCACCACTAAACCCCAACTCTTTTATATTTGAATTTTTATATAGTTTCCAATATTTTTCCCAAGACCCGGATTTTTACCAATATAATCATATCAGTGTACAAACAAATTAAGACAATTATATATTTGATGATATACAATTGTTTCTTTATTATTATTATTATTATTATTTTATCAGAGGGGATTTAAATCAAATTGAAAACAAAATACCATACAAGCTATTGACAAGCCACTTATTTCCTTTCTAAATTTTGTTCTACTACCAAAGGTATATTTTTAGCAAATTATAACACTTATACTTTTATTTGACTATATATATATTAATCTGCCTAAATAGTTCTATTAACACTAAAATGGTATTTCCTTGATCTCATGATAGTTATCAAGTGTATGCATGAAATTACTTACAAATTTTACTAGCAGGCATGGATATTGGACTTAATTTCCATTTATCATTTCAGGTTGATCAGATGAGGATTTTTAGCATTTTTAAATTTAACATGATGCAGACTTACATACTTGGTGATTTGTGGGATATGCTTGGTGTTATCCATGGGCTGCTTGGTGTTTTCTTTGATTTGTCCCGGAAGCACTTTACACTTCACTGATTGAAATGAAGTGGTTCCAGGCTCCAAAGGTTTGACCCATGGCCATCTAGACCAGCCATAGTCCCTCTTTTACCACTTGCAAACCCATATCCCTCATTTTAACAAGCTTCTACAAATTCCTACTCCTAATCCCCAGCATGTTTGTGTCTAGATTTTTTTTTGAAATGCTTTCTTATATGTATTCATTCAATTATTCAAAATTCAGTATCTTCCAAGGCTACTGCTCTCATAGTGCTATTTGAAATTTAAATATTCAAATACATACAAACTTCCAGAATTCATGCACATGCCAGTATCATTTACCTGCCATGCACAAATTCATTTCACTTGAATATTCTACTAAAATCTTGAGGGTTCATTTCAAAAATCAATCCCCTTAACTGTTTAATTTCCATAAGGCAAAATATAGGCAATAAAAATCAGAGATCAAATATTTATGCACATATCATATGTATATGATATGTCTATCTCCTTATTTTCTCCAAATCAATCATTCATAAAATAAATTAGTAGTTAACCAGACATCATCAATGATCACTCACAACAGGTTTTGCTTAAGTACATATTTTCAATCCCAAAATACTTAGAAAGTTTCCTACAAGTAACTTCAATTACAGAAAATAGAATTTGTCTAGTAATTTCATTACAATGCAACTGCAAATTTTAAAACAAGTCTCTCTTATTTATACTAGCAGCCAATGCCTTCTTTACTCATCAAGCCAACTTCAATTTCCTGCAAGCAAATCATTTAGTTGCCCCAAAGAATTTTTGAGACACCCAGATGATTGCAAGGGCAATCAAAAGGGTCAGTTTACACTGGTTTATCAATTTTTGTATACTTACACATAATTTTAGTAATCTTGCAGTGCCTTCTTAGTTTAACAGGTTTTATACTTAGCATGTTTTGGTTCATTCAAAGAGATACAAAGTCACATTCAACAAATTAAATAATACACAGCAAACAGTTGAAATAATCATGTGTACAATTCTTAATTCATCCACACCAAATCTTAGATAAGTAAACTCAGGTTTCATACTCCAAATTTCACCCAGCAATTAATCAATGAACAATGTTTATTTTGATTAAATTTAACACCATATCTGAATATTTATAACCCAGATTTTTAAACCCCGGTCCCCATTTGTTTTATGGTCTTTAACTCCTTGTCAAATGAACACTATGTATGCATTGTGAAGGAAACTCCCAGGTTACTTAATTTATTCCAACACACAAAGGCCTCAGGATGCAGTTGCACCATGCATATGCTTGCTCCCACCTGGAGTAAGCAGATCATTGACTATCTCCCAAGTGACCAATCTAGTTTTTCTTTCATTCATATTTCAGAGAGATATGACTACTTGTATATTTTCTGGTTCAACCCCATGTTCCCCTGTTTAATCTATGTCCATGTTTAAAAATAGAACAAGAATGCTCAAATCATGTTAACTCTAAAAACCCATTTACAGATTAATGCTCCAAACAAAAATGCACAAACAAACATCCATATCACCCATAACAATTTATTTCAGAGATTCAAATGACTCATAATATATTTTTAGGCTACCTGCAATAGGACTTAATGCCATTGCATACAAAGGATAAATACTCACCTAAGGTTTTTCCTTTTACTGCCTTAATCCTTTGAACAGCAAATTCCCCAAAGCCTCAAGCTGGTGTTTCTCCTAGTTTATTCTTTTATTTTTGTTTTGATCCCGAGAGAATGATGGATTTGGCTATGTGCAGTTATTTATAAATCCATTCTAGGGTTTAAGAAAATGGGTAATTCCCCTGATACCCTTAGATGTTTATGTACACATCTTATTCCTGTGTGAGCATAAATTGGAAATGCACACATTTAGGTTACTTTAATTAGCTATTTCGGGGATCATGCATTTTTAAACACTCAATACTATTTTCATGACTCTTTTCTACTCATGCAATAAGCATGTGATCCTCAGTTTCTTTTTACAAGTTTAAGGAATTTGAAAATCTCCTTTGTATTTTTTTTTCTACCTATCTGTTATTTCCCATTTATCATGCATATACTATCATACCTTATTATGTAATGTAAAATTATTTACCCAAATTATTTGCCTGGAATAAATATAGTATGGAAATTTTATTTGATTTTATATATGTGTATATATATATTTCTGCCTTTTTGTCAAATCAGCAACTCCTTCTATATTTAAATTAAAAATCACATATATTATGCTAATTATTTTTGGCACAATTATAAGACATATAAACTTTTACATTAAACTTCATTTTATTTTATCTTCATATAAAACAGCAAATACCCCATATATATATTTACATAATTCTTTGAACATAAAGCTATATTTATTTTGAGTTCCAAATTTTCTTCTAATCACCTTAATTCCTTGCATTTTAACAGAAGCTCCCATGCAATTTTAATTATTGCCAAATTCTTTTCTGTTTTAATGCAATATATATACATTTTATAATCTCAGAATTTCCTAACATAAATGTATATTTTTCACTTTATTTTTTTATTTTATTTTAGGGTCATTACAGGAAGTCGCCTCAAGCACGGGCAAGGCCATGTGCCCCTTGGAGTGACAAATGGTGATAATTACTGTATATATTTTAAGTGTTTTCTCTCTCCACCATAATTACCCCTATGTGCCACCTCCTCCGCCATCACCTAGCATGGCCAAGCCCCCCCCACCTAGGTACGGCTAACATGACCCCCTCCCATGTGCATGTTATGATGGTTGTACTTTGATGTATAGTGTTGACTTAAGATTGCTTAAGTGTTAAGGAGTTACGAAAATATCTCTTATATATATTTTTGATTTTGTATATGATTGGTACATAAGTATATATGTGTATATATATGCTATTCATGTGAATGTGTACATGTATATGTGCATATGTAGGTTACATTTAATCCACAACATTGCACAACTTCTATACGTTGAATCGTTACGAATCTTGATTTTGATTTCTAATCACATTTTCATTTCTTAGTTAATATATATTTGTAAACAAAGTTCAAAAACTAATTTCTTATCATTATTAATTTAGTTAAAACGATACCATTTGAATTATAAAACCATATAAATCAATATTGAACAATTGTTTTCAAAAAGCATTATTATATCGATGAACTAATAACGATTTTCCTTATATTTTCAAATTAATGATATATTCTTATAAAACTATTATAAATGATTCAATATCACTTTAAAACTAATTAAAATGAGTTATTATCATTTTAAAACTGTTATTTGAATTATTATTATTATTATTTATTATCGCTTAAAACAATATTATTTGTATTATCAACCTTTTATTTGAGTATTTTTTAAAAATAAATATAATTTATCAAAGTGATAAATTTGCGTGAGAGAAGGAGATGAAGAAGCCATTAAAGAGCATGGTTTTGCCTAGAAATTTTGTGATTATTTCCTAAGGGTATGCCCCTCCTTTTATAGGTTTAGGAATGGAGATGGGAATAAACCAAATACCCCTCAAAACCCTAATGTCATAATTGCTTCTATCACTTCCGACTTTACACCACATAGCTTCATTTTTAAGTATTACCAATTAGACTTTCTACTTTATGTCATATCTTCTTTATGGCTAATTACTCTTACACCTCTTTCATAATATCTCTTATCCTATATGAAGCTTCTAGAACCTTCCAAGCTTGTATGAAGAGGAGAGTGTTTAATTAGTGGCTAATGTTTTCATTAGATCAACAGCTTAAGAGTTAATTATTTCTCAATGGAATCGCTCATGACATCATCAAAAACTATACTTACCATAAATGGAAAAAATATTTTTATCTCAAGTTAAGGTCCCCATAAGTAAATAAGTGTGTAAAATAAACGTTCACAACTTTTGATAGTTAAAAGCTGTTTATCGATAAAATGATTTTCGGTCACATTATACATATTTTTCCGATGAATATATTTTTGTAAACATTTTTCCAAAACAAGTTTACCCACATTACTTATGATTTAAAAGGGGGTTAAAAAGCTTATTAAATCAATTTAATAACATTTAATCTATGATTCAAATATTTAAATAGTTTAGATATTTAAATATGAAGTGTCTGAAATTTCATGTCGTTACACATGTATATATACATGTATATATAATTCTTCTAATTCAGAAACAAATTAGAGAGAATTTTTTTAATTTTTTGTTAAATATAAAACCGAACATTGTCTATATATATGTTACATTATAAAATATTTATGTATATAACTAAATTATCAGATCAAAAATTTTGTGTATATATATATATATATTATTAATGCCAAATTTAAAAGTGTTTACATATGTAGTAATATTCGTAGACATATGTATTTTAAAATTGTATCCTTTATATATATACATATTTTTGTATACACATACATATATATTTGCATATATTTCTAAATTAGTTTTTTTTGTCGATAAAAACATGTGTGATTATTGCATAGATATGATCATATAAATATACATACATACATATATACATACGTTAGAATCTGTACCTTTCACCGTCATAATCAAGCTGAAAATTGAATACATTATTTATTAATATTTCCTCCTTAAACCTTACATCCATTTCCTTAGTTTCAGTTTTCAAGTCTGAGACCTTAGCTTCACTAATGGGGTTTAATGGGGGTAGAGAGCTATCAAAAAAGTGTAAAAAGAATTAGTGGAGGATTTACTATCTATATCTAATAATTTGTACCATTTTCTCCTTATTTTTCTCAAGCCTTAAAAGACTAGGTATAGTCTCCAATTTGAATATATTATGGCTGGTATATCATTGACTTAGCATGGCCAATGGCC
Source organism: Allium fistulosum (assembly GCA_030737815.1). Classification (NCBI taxonomy): domain Eukaryota; kingdom Viridiplantae; phylum Streptophyta; class Magnoliopsida; order Asparagales; family Amaryllidaceae; genus Allium; species Allium fistulosum. Next base: position 247,311,768 of record CM060907.1, on the reverse strand, counting down.
CCTTTTACTTCTCAATTGAATCATTTTTTTAATTAATTAATTCTAGCTTATTAACCAACTAAACTGACATACAATTTTTACACATTGTTTCGAGCGATTTTAAACATAAATAATTAAAAATGCCATAAAATATTAATACAACATATGTATTAATTTATAACATTTGTAAATTAACTTTCCCACTTTCGAATTTATAATTAATTACAATGCGGTTGTGATAACTCTCGGGTGTGAACTCGATCCTCGATCAATATTTAAACAACTAAAATATTAAAGCCTGTTTGGACTTTGCTGAAGCATGGTATCAGGCCATATTAATGCATACGATAATTTTGGCAAAAATCTAGTTTATAATCTAAAATAAGCTCATCTAGTAACAATATTCTGCATACGTACTATTTTCGTTATAACTGTATCACCTAGATATCTAGAGTTTAGTCTAAGGTCAAAAACTCTACCAATGTCTATATAAATTGCATAGACTACTTTAATGTCCTTAGTTCAATCTGATAACATTTACCAATTAACTGATTTACACTGCACAGAGATTTTGGTTTTTTGTTGACTACCAATTACAGTGATACTCACTTTCTATAACGAAGGAGATAAATTCTCTCTTGGGTTGTATTTCACTTCAAGTAGTTCAACGTATACCCAACTATGGTTGTAACAAGGTCCTATGCTAAGTATATAATCGTAATCAAAGTATAACATATCTACTTAAGATAAACAGTACCATCAAGTCTGAAGACTAATATACGTCATTACCCTAAGATCTTCAATTTTGTCCTAGTTATATTAGCCTATAGAAGACACTCATCAAATCATTCTTTGATTATCCCAAACAACTATAGGTACGTAACTTCTTGATAGTCCTAACGTTTATGAGTGAATCATCGTCCATCGTATTCTAGTCTTGGTGGATGTATATGTTAGAACTCGGTTAGCCCGTAATCAAAGGAATGGGTGAATTTCAAAAAAATTATCCTATTGGATCTTTATTAGGCCTATGAAGTCTAATTTATTTATAAAATTTCTAAATTTTATTTAAATAAAATCTTTTATTTAATTTAAATTTATATATTATATAGTTTATTTAATTTATGTTATTATATATATATATATATAAGTATCATATACACATATATATATGTGTGCGCCTGTGTAACATATCAATCCGTGCAAGGTATAACATGCCCGTGTAGAGATGTTGGGACTTACAACGCAACGAACATGTTAGCTTATCTAATATGCAAATATATCGTCCAAATATATGTATGTGTATATATACTATTATTTATATATAAATATTATATATATATATATATATATATATATATATATATTATAGTTTTATTTAAATAATTTTATATAAGTACACACACACACACACACATATATATATATATATATGTACTTATATGCATAAAATATTAATATTGAATATACATATTATATAATAAACTTATTTAAACATAAAGAAATTATTTATAAATATTTATAACATAATTGTTTTTAAACTATGAGCAATACATAGATATACACACATATCTATTAATAAATCTTTTTATAAATATTTATATATACAAATATATGCACAATAAAGTTATATATAAATGTGTGCATGTCAATAAAATATTCAAAAATATTTTGATAAGTATGAAAGATCAGGTCTTGCCCATGGCTTAGTAAGTGTAATTTATTTATTTTTTATAATTTTAAAGTATATTTTATTTAAATATCTATTCGAATATTATTAAAATATTAATTAAGAATTAGTTATAAAATTTAATTTTAAATTTTAAATTTTCAGTAAATCCTAATTGATATTTTATGCTTTGAAAATTTTACAACAATTTTTTTCGATTTAAAAATAATTTTCTGTTTTTGATTGAAATTTAAAAATTTTAAAAGTAATAAAATAGTTAGTTTTTTGAGAGTTTCTTTGCTGATAATATTATTTTACAAAACATAAAATATAGTTTTCATAATATATTTGAACTGATATAATTGATTCATGTGATAAATTGATTTAAATAATATTTAAAAATAATAAAATATAAAAAAAAAATTTATCTTTGCCTAAAATTATCATAGCCTTAATTCTCTGCATATAAAATTATGTTACCATATTTGACTAAAGTATGAAGTTATATTATAAACTATATTTATCTATTTAATATATATATATATATTTGAAAGGAATATATATAAATATATATATTAATTCAATAGAATAAGAAAAAGGTTGTACCTAAGTTGTTTATGATACATTTTTTTTAATATATACATACGTATAACCAAATAGTTTTGTTACAATATTATTGCATGCCAAAATTGTCAATAACTAACAATAGATAATACATGTATATAATAAAATGTTGTAACTGAGCATAAATAATTATATTATGATTAGTAGCATAAATAATTATACTATGATTAGTAATATACCTCGCTTCCAATGCCTTGAAGTACACCTTGTAAAGATGATATCTGCCCCTTGAAACTATTTAAGATTCAACAAAATATAGTCCTTGAATCATAGACCATTAGCAATTGGATAATAGTTAACTTGATTTGAATTGAGCTCTAGAAAGATGGAGAGGGGACTGAAATTTTCAATCAGCAAAGACTTGGAATTGAGACTCCAAAAGTCCTCAATCATATGAGGGTAGAGATGCTTATATAGTGGATGGAAAGGAGAGAAGTATGGATCTCATATCTTACCTTCTCCTGTAATCTCAACCACCTAAAGTCAAGCCTTTCCTATCAATTTGGAGCCGCCTATATCCTTGTTTGCTACCGAAATCGTCAGCCCTATGATGGGCCTTAAACTATTTAAGCCCAAATAAAATAGTACACAATTAAATCTAATTTAATCGCTTATCGATATCATATATTGATTGATAAATCTATAACTATTACATATTTAATAATATTTATTTATCAAATAATAATCAAAATTTATAATTAATATTTCATAATATTAATTAATTTATAACAATTATAAATTAATTTAAATATTTGGTCAAAGGAGAATTCGTTGTTTCAGTTGTGTGACGCATTAGGTGTAAATTTAGCCAGTGATTAATATCGAACTATTCGAATATTAATGTTCACAAATCGTTTAGTAGGTAGTATGAAATTTTTGTCAAATCTATTACTTACTTGGTTTCGATAATATCCAATTTTACTTTATTAAGCGTTACCCGGTTTGTGCCTTCTATTTTACACCAATTCTATTTATCAAAACTATATCACTTTGAACTAATGGAATTTGGTAATGGTCAAAATTCCAATATTGTTCAATTCAACTCTATTGTCCAAACATAAAGTCCTTGGTTTAATAATGTTAGCACCAAAATTGGTCACTAACACCCAAGAATGGATTTGTGTAGAGAGATTAATGAAGATAGAAAATTAAAATAGAGGAATGTATGTTAAATTAACTACAGAAACAAGAACACCAGAATTATAGAGGTTCGGCGTAACTGCCTACATCCACTTTGAGTTTAATCTTTATTGCTTCTTCAAATTATTGAATACAGATACAATCCGTACATTAACGTCTTGATTACAGGTTTGGATTGAAAATAGATGAGTCTTCGAAATGGCAGAGTCTCCTCGGAGTTCTCGAAAAAAGGTCCTCCTTCACTGCACCCCTGCCTCTCTATTTATAGGCGAAGATAGGCTGGACTTCCTACTCAGGCCTAAGAGTGAAGTACCTCGGCCCATATATGGGAACCTCGACTTGACCGATCCAGGCATGCTGAGCGAGGTACACCGGTCGACAAATGCCGATCCGGGATGGCCGAACGGTGGTCATCGGGTAATTGACTCGAGGCAAACTCCTGAAGGACCTGGAGTAACTCGCGGTGGACTTGAAGTGAACAAATGCTGAACCACCCACTTTGATGTTGATCTCTACGAATAAGTCAAATCCCTCATCTTGCTCTAAAATAGCTATACCGGACCAAGCATACCGAACGGTGGTTGCCGAGCAATGTTGGACGAATGGAAGTAGCTAGGCAATGTTGGCCAAACGGTGGTTGCCGAGCAGCGTTGGTCGAACGAAAGTAGCTGGGCAATGTTGGTCAAACGGTAGTTGCTGAGCAGTGTTGGCCGAACGGAGGTAGCCGGGCCAAACGACACTTATATGCCGAACGATGTAGACAGGCCGAACCACTATGTCTCCCCAAGCCAACCGACCGATACCTACTGGACTTCCCAGACCGAACCACTACGTCTCCCCAGACTAGCCGATCGGTATCTACTGGACTTCCCAGACCAAACCACTTAGGAATAGAACTTCACGCGACTGAACGAGGAATGCCGAGCCATCTCGACCGAACGAGGCACCCCGAACAATTCAGACTGAGCCAGGCGTTCCCTCCTCCGACCGAATCACACAGAAACATCGCAACATAACAAAGGCACCAAAACCTCTATATCTCTAGCCTTTCCGTAGTCAGAATTTTGCATGGTGCCAACTATCACTTCTGCAACTATTGTCTTGTAGGCGGGCCAAGCAACCGGGTAACATTTGCCCCCCAAAGCGTATTATGAGAGTCATCATGATGCGCTTTGAACCATAAGCAATCCATGCCCCCCCACTCTTCTTATACTATCAAGTGGGATCTGATTCTTCAACTCGTTCGGCATACTCATTGTCGCTCGGTGTGATTGTTCACCGACCTAGTGAGATACTTTGACCGGGTCCAACTGGCTAATGCTTGTTCACCTCCCCTTCTCCATATAAAAGCCAACACTTCTCATCTTCTTCCCTTTACTTTCACTTCAACTCTACAGAACCTTTTAACTTGCCTTCCCCCGAACTCCTGCTACCTCCTTAATCTTCCTCTCTCTTCCTGGATCCTGTACGTTTGCTCCACAACTTCCCTCGATAACGAGTCTAAACGAATTTCAATACCAAATCAAGCAGTTCCCTAAGCTTCGATTCATTCTCTTAGGTATGAACTTCTCACTCGATCGACTTTCCCAAATTAGGGGTTTTGTATGAGATTCGAGTTCACGAATTTTCTTCAGATTACTGACGGTGGGAGTCATGTAGATGAGGAAGACGAATCTGAGGTTAAAACATGCCTCATGGTTAGAACTCGATACAGTTTTGACTGATTTCTAGGCCGGTGAGATGGAGAGGAGAAAGAAAAAGGATGTCGGTGGTCTCTTGGACGTAGGCTCCGGTTGGACCACCGAGTGAGGGAGTGTGGTTGTTAGGTTACTGAAGTAGAGTTGGTTCGGTGATCTGGTACAATGTAGCTCGACTAATAGGGAACGAGGGAGAAGGAAGTAGAAGTTGGTCGGCAGGAGTTAGTAATTTACAAAGTGTAAGTTGAGTGCCTATACTAAGTCAATAGGTTGGGTTGAAGCCTTCTAGCAGCTAGGTCTCTAGTGGGGGTAGTGTACGAATGAGAGTGTCGTTCGGTGGGCACCTAGGAGAGTGTTTAAGTGATTTGAGGAAGTGAGATGGAAGTGAACGAGTGGGTCGGTGTCTCTGGTCCAGAGGGTCGTTCGGACCTGAGGGAAAGCAAAGGATGGTAAGGAATTAGGAAAGTGGGTCGGTCAAAGTTAGAGTGGGGCCATTCGGTTGTTAAGGATAGAGGTTCGGTAGGGAAGCCGCTCGATAGCTTGTAGATAAGCCGTTCGGTATGTAGGCTTAGAGATACGATCGGCCTTAGGCCTTGGGTTCGGCATTGATAATTCAAGACAATCTCCACTTAAACACAACATATGTCAAGATTGCATACTCTCACGCCTAACCGTAGAACAATGAACAATGACGAGAACTTAAGCACATGAGCATATATAGCTGATTTGGACTAACAACTTTACGGTCTTAACAAAATGTAAACAAGTATTCAAATTAGCCAAAGTAAATAACAGCCTTCAATGTATGATGCCAATGCCCAATTCTGGGATCCCTACTACCGATCGTGGGACAAGCCCTCGGGGACGGTCAGTGATGACGGTCTTCGAAGACAATAACTTAGCGCTCAACCACACTCCATCGGTTTTTAAAGCTTTAATTCTTTTATACTCATGTCTGAATGATTGCACTAGTCCACACACTACACGGGGGGAATATTTTTGTCATTATTTCTAATATCGATTGTCTTTCAAGTATAGTTCAAATAGGACTTTTTCCACATTCATTGCTCTTTAAAGTTGTCCAGAAAGTCGAGCTCTGCTACAGTTTTCGATAAGCGGGAGGTAGTTGGTACTTCGGACCCACCGATGACCTCCACGCAGTATATTCTGGATCCATCCGCTGTAATTATTGGCCCGACACCTGATGCCATAGATGGAGCAATCATCCTGGACAACCCAACTGATTCTCAAGCTTTAAGAATTAATGAAACCGCCCTTCGCCGGCTATGTTAAATCCACAGAATCCCTTTTGACGACGTGTTAATCCCATCGGGACAAGATCGTCCCCACCTGCCCCCAGCTGGATATACAACTTGTAGAAAATTCATGTGCTGGGTCGGGAGTGTGCCATCATTTAACTCATTTCTTCGAGAGGTGCTGCAGTACATCGGGATTGCTCCGACACAGCTTCACCCTAACAGTCACGCATTTCTCCATGGCACTTGCATTCTCTTTATGAGCATCTTATCCAGGCTCCCCACTCTCAAGGATATTCGCTACATTTATCGGTTCAAAAGGTGATCTAACAGCCCTTCTTTCATATTCCTCGAGCCGCACTCTAAGTGTCGGATCTTGACATGGGCATGGAGTAAATTCTCCCAATATAAGCAGGAGTGGTTCTACGTGCACTGCCCCCCTGGCTTTACGAGAAGATGGTTGGAAGGGAGTAAGTTCTATTTCCGGACTCGTTATGCATTTTTTTTAAACTCCCTTCGGTCTTTTGCAGGCATCAGCCCACGTCCCGAAGGTGCGAGGTATTCTGAGGCCGTCGAGGCCATTTGTGCCACTCTCGCGAAGGACCGAGAGATCAAAATCGTAATTTCCAACGAGTCACTTCAAAAGTTTGGGCTATTGGCGGAGGGTTGCCGAACTAGTATCCCATCAAGCGCCACTACAACCAGACCTGCGATGGAGAAGGGTAAAGAACAGGCTGGGTCTTTGGTGCCCCCTCCAGGCGGGGCCTCCGACATGCCCGAGGAAGGTGAAATTAGAGAGGCCGGGGTTTCTAGAGCATTCGACGAGCATATAGTCCTCTCCCAGAACCGGTGATCGACGCACCCGACATCGATGAACCGCCTTCCCCATCAAAGGGGAAAAAGAAACTTGCCTACAAACTAAGGAAGAAGACAGTGGGCGGAACCTCGAAGATCACAATTACTACGATGGAGAAAGAGCCATCTCCACAACACTTAGAGGGTTCACTAAAAGGCTTATCAGACCTCACCATTCCCGATGACTTGCTCAATTACGGCTTCAACGACCTAGAAGCCTTAAAACTTCACTCGCCCATGAGAGGTGACGAAGGCATTCAAGCCCATCACCAAGGAGAAAAAACTCTGATTAGTAAAGCTAAAGAAACTGGTCCGTTGGGGGAAAAAACTAGGACACACACTAACACTCACTCTCCACCCCACACTTAAGTTTTAGCCATCATATGATCATCTCTAACTTGTTTTCACTTAATTTCTGTGCATGTGACATGAGACGCTCACATGGCTTCGACCGCCTTCGTGGTTCCTCTATCTTTCATCACTCTAACCGAGACTTAAGGCCCGGAAAACGCCGAGATAGAGATGACAACAGCGATAGAGACTATCGTTCTCGAGATTCATCGTCTCAAAGGAAAACTTATAGTCACTCTTCCTACCCCAACGATCCTACTCCTCAACCAGAGCATAGCAGGGATAAATCTGTCCAAAGGGGGTCTCTATTTCAAGCTCCTCGTGATCAATATTCCGGTTCATCAAGCATTAGGCAGTCCCGTAAGCTTCATAAGAAATCTGTAGTTTCGACTAAACAAACTTCCTCCATCCCTGCACATGATCCATCGATAGCAGGAAAGCTAGCTGAACTAAAAACCACATTTCCAAAAATATGCTTTGATGGACAAAAGTTTCTTTCGGCGATCCATCCTATTTCGGGGCACGTTAAACAAAGTGCCATTGCTTGTAATAATGATGTCTACGTCCAGCACGACGCATTCGTTCATTTGGTGGAAAAAGTTTCAGAAGTTTCGGTGGAACGTCGGCATGAAATCGATCGCTTGAAACTCAAAGCTATCCACGACAAAGGCATTATCAAAGCACAGGATGAAGAGCTTTCCTCATATAAATCTCAGCTTGAAACTGCTCAAAAACCGCTAAAGACATAGCCGAAGCAGTTGATCATCTGGAAGCCGCACACAAGAAGGAAATTGATGAGGCAGTTCAACGCTGTAGTGCTTTAGCCTTAGAAAAGGATTTCATCCAAAAACAGAATAATGCTCTCGCTCAGCGGGTTAAAGAATTGGAGGAGCTACTCCTTAAAGAAAAAAAAGAAAAAACTGCAACCCAAGAGGAGTCACAATGATATTGTGATGAGATTGTCTCCACATGACTCTTAAAAGCAAAGCTTGATGAGGAGATTTCCAAAGTTGAAACGCTGAAGGATGCGGCCCGTGAAGAGGGCAAAAGAATGGCGCTCTCGGAAATCGATTCTCGCCTTGAGGTGGCCACTGAGGCTGGTAGGGAGGAAATTAAGTGCATGTTTGATCCGCTCATAGCCGAGTATAACGCTCGAGTTCTCATGCATCGTGACCTAACTTTTATTGCGAGGGTTACCTCGAATCTTTGGTCGAAGCATGGGACACTTTGATAAAAATTAAAAAGGTCGAATTGGGAACCGCAGAGGTGGATGAGGAGTCTCTTGTGAAGGAAATACTTCACAAGATTGAGTGCACTGACCTATCTGTGGCAAAGGCCCTTTACGAAAGGGACTCTTCCTCATCAAAAGGAAAAAAATGGCACTGCCGGTCTATCCGGAACCGAGTCCTCAGTTCCTCCTCCTATTCAGCCGACTGGTCGCTCACCACTCGATCCCTTCGAGCAGCATATTGGCTATGACCCAGAGAAGCCTGGACTTGATATTCACGCTCTATCTTCTATTCCGGAAGGTGAAACTCCCCGAACCGTTGACAGTCAGCCAGAAACTGGTACATATTTTTTTTTCTAGAGTTCAAAGGGCCATCGCTTTTGGCGAATAATAAATGTATCCTAACATTTGTCTCTTACAATTTTGTGCAGGCCATTCTGACCCCGATCCAACTCCAAGGAGCGATGCTGCCACAGAAAAGGAGGGGAAAATGGGAGAGGCAACTCAGACTAGAGAGACTCCCGGACCCGATGCTCAAGTAATCGGGGCACTCGATGAAGACAAATCTAAAAATTTATCGCCCGTGGAGGGACATGATGAAGTTGAGATTACGGGTGCATCTGAACACACTTCAAAATCAAGCATGGAGGAGCAAATCATAGAAGAGAAGAAGAAGAAAGCTGAGATTAAGGTTGAGCCTCAGGTGGTGGAACTTGATGATCCATTGAACAGGCCCCTGAAGGTTATACTCCCCGGTGGAACTTCGCCATAGGAAGTCACTCTTCCTTCCCCATGCACCATTTCCCTTGCAAGCAAGGCGTCTAGGAAAAAACGCTCGGGGGAGGAGTCTTCAGAGAAACCGAAGAAGGAGAAGAAGTCAAAAAAGTTTCTATCATGCCTCGCTTAATGCGAATAAGCCTAGATTATGTAATTATCTCTATTTATTCTCGTAGTCGTTGTAAATAGATTTTTTGCTTCGTGTTCAGGAGAAGTTGTAGTGAAACTAAATTCTCGGTTAGTAATTTTTTTTTTTTGATTATCTTTGCTACTTAGCTTCACCACCCATCTCGTATTTGAAATCCAAGGTTGTGTGGGTCACTTAAACTCTCGTTTATTTCCGCATGACTTGGAGATTTCTAAATCGCTTATATTTTAGCCTGTGCTCCAAAGGCTGAGTTATTAGCTTGAATCGTTTATATTCTAGTCAGCATTCTGGGGACTCGGAGTACTCTAGTATGCACTCTGGGGACTTAGTGATTTTTGAGTCGTTTATACTCTAGTCCGCACTCTGGGGACTCAGAGTACTCTATTCCGCACTCTGGGGACATAGAGATTTCTTAAGTCGTTTATACTCTAGTCCGCACTCTGGGGACTCAGAGTACTCTAGTCCGCACTCTAGGGACTTAGAGATTTTTTTTAAGTCGTTTACAATCAAGTCCGCACTTTGGGGACTCATAGTACTCTAGTCCGCACTTTGGGGACTTAGAGATTTTTTTAAGTCGTTTATACTCAAGTCCGCACTTTGGGGACTCATAGTACTCTAGTCCACACTTTGGGGACTTAGAGATTTTTTAAGTCGTTTATACTATAGTCCGCACTCTGGGGACTCAGAGTACTCTAGTTCGCACTTTGGGGACTTAAAGAATTTTTTTAAGTCGTTTATACTCTAGTCCGCACTCTGGGGACTCATAGTACTCTAGTCCGCACTCTGGGGCAATAGTTCATGGAAGAGACGGCTTCAAGCCTTTATTGATCATGACAAATGAAAACAAACTAAATTGTCTTATTACATGCTAAAAACTAAGAATAGTAGAATGAACATACACTGGAAATAATTGCAACTAAAATGTAAAAGAAATAAACTAAGTTTAATAGCGACGCAAATGCTCGCTATTCCATGCGTGAGAAAGTGTCACGCCATCTACGGTCGCTAGCTTGAAAGTTCCTTCTCCAAGCCTCCGTTCAATGACATACGGATCTTCCCATGTGGGATTCAGATGTGACGGGGTTGGAAAGACTCGCTTCAAAGCGAGATCACCCACATCGAAAATTCTCGGTCGAACCTTTTGATTATAATATCGAGCAACTCGATGCCTATGTGCGACTGCTCTTAAATCAGCTTCTTCACGTTTTTCGTCAACAAAGTCCAGCGATTCCAATAGGAGATTCTGATTTGTCTTAGGGTCATAATAAGTTACCCGATGGGAAGGAACTTCAAGTTCCATGGGTATCATAGCTTCAGTGTCGTATGCCAAGGTGAATGGAGTATGGCCAGTCGCGGACTTGTGGGTGGTTCTGTAAGCCCAGAGCGCTGTCGGAAGCTCATCCACCCACTTGCCTCTAGCCTTCTCCAAGCATTTCTTCAATATTGACTTGATTATTTTATTTACAGCTTTAACTTGTCCATTCGCTTTGGGGTAAGCGACCGCGGAAAACCTTTTCTCAATGTGATACTTTTGGCAGAATTCTTTGAACTCCCTACTTTCAAATTGAGTTCCGTTGTCCGTAATGATAGTTCATGGGAGGCCGAAACGGCATATGATGTTTCGTACAATGAAATTAATTACCTTTTTGGTGGTGATCGTAGCTAAAGGCTCTGCTTCTGCCCACTTAGTAAAGTAATCGACCGCAATAATTGCATATTTTGCACCACCTTTGGAAATTGGTAAGGAACCGATGATATCGATCCCCCAAATTGCAAATGGCTAGGGACTAACCATTTGTCTGAGTTCTGTTGGCGGAGCTCTCGGGATTTTCGCATACTTTAGACATTTGTCACATCTTCTTACGTAGTCCGCAGCATTCCGATTTACAGTCGGCCAATAGTATCCATAGTGGAGGATCTTTTTTGCTAGGGTCTGCCCCCCAGTATGGTCGCTACATTCTCCTTCGTGAACTTCCCTCTAGACTCGTTTTATCTCATCGTGGGCGATGCACCGAAGCAAGGGAACCGAGAATCCCCTCCGACACATTATTCTGCCCTGCATTATATATCGCGAAGCTTTGCGAATGACTTGTCGTCTTTCGTTCTTTCTATCGGGCAGAGTCCCATATAGTAAGTATTGTTTGAATGGGGTTATCCATGACTCCCTTTCAATTTCTGTTTCTAGCATAAAATCTACTTCCATCTCGTTTATACTCGGAATTTGCAAAACTCCGACGGGAACCAAGCCCATCTACTGTGCATCGCCAGTACTTGTGAATTTTGCCAATGAATCGGCTTCCCTGTTTTGTTCACGCAGGACGTGCGAAATACCGTAATATTTAAGGTTTGCCAACGGTTCTTAAACCCGAGCGAGGTACAGAGCGAGCCTCTGCCCCTTTGCTTGATAATCTCCTCGTACTTGGTACACCACCAATTATGAGTCACAAAAGATCTCAACCGATCTTACTCCGAGTTCCCTGATAAGTTTCAAGCCAGCAAGCAGTGCTTCATACTTAGCTTCGTTATTTGTAGCTGGGAAATTAAGTTTCAAGGAATAACAAATTGATCGATTTTCAGGGGTTACAAGAATGACTCCAGCCCCAGAGCAATGGTCGTTGGATGCCTCATCGGTGTACAGTTTCCATCGAATGGAGTGAATAACATCATCACTGTTTGGTTCGTTTGGTATGGTGAATTCTGCGATGAAGTCTGCTAGCGTCTGCCCTTGGATAGCCCTCCGTGGCAGGTAGGTGATATCGAATCAACTCAACTCAATATTCCATTTCAGTAACCTTCCAGAGGTCTATGGTCGTTGGAGTACCTGTCACAAAGGTTGATCGGTATAAACACTGATCGGATGTGCCTGAAAATATGGATGAAGCTTGCGTGATGCAATCACCAAGCAATAGGCTAGCTTCTCAATTTTAGGATAATTTCTTTCTGCTCACGTTAAACATTTACTGACATAGTACACCGGCTTTTGAACTTGGTCCTCCTCACGAACTCAAGCTGTACTGATGGCATGTTGAGACACGACCAAGTATACATACAACACTTCATGGTCTATAGGCTTCGACAGCACCGGGGGACTTTCCAAATGTCTTACCAAAGCTCGGAACGCGTCCTCGCAGTTGGGAGTCCATTCAAAATTTCTCTTTAATTTCTTTATTAGATCGAAGAAAGGAATGCACTTGTCCGTCGCTTTGGATATGAATTGACTTAGCGCGACCACTTTTCCGTTCAGGCTTTGTACTTGCTTTATGGTTCTGGGCACTTGTATGTCTCGAATAGCCAGAATCTTTTTTAGGTTAGCTTCAATTCCCCGTGCATTGACGATAAAACCCAAAAACTTCCCCATCGCAACACCAAAAGAACACTTCAAGGGATTGATTTTCATCTCGTGGTGTCTGAGTATATCAAACATCTCCGCCAAGTCTCGTATGTGGTCGTTTGACTGCCGTGACTTCACGAGCATGTCATCCACAAAGACTTCCATCGTCCTACCAATTTGGTCTTTAAACATCCAATTCACCAGACGTTCATAAGTTGCTCCTGCATTTTTCAATCCGAAAGGCATCACAACATAACAGTACAGTCCAACGTCTGTGACGAAACTAGTATGTTCCTGATCTGGAATGTGCATCGGGATTTGATTATATCCCGAGTACGCATCCATAAATGATGATAACTCGTGTCCTGCTATTGAGTCTGTGAGAAATGCGGATTAAGGATCTTAAGGCTGGAATTAACACTAGAGGGGGGTGAATAGTGTTTTAAGAAATTTGTTAATCTTTTTGAGTTTATCTAACTTTATTAACAATGTATACACTAATTAAACACAGATATGAACACAGAATCAAACACAGATGCAAATATAAAGTAAAATCAGTAAAGAAAAGAACACACCGGATTTTATACTGGTTCGGAGTTACCCTACATCCACTCCCGCACAACTAATTACGGATTTCCTTTCAAAAGCAATTCAACAATTACAACCCTCGATTTCAAGGCTACGAGGTATACCCTCCAGAATACCAATCCTCTGGGTAGGGATACTTGATTTACCGGGCAACAAGTTCACCCAATTGATTTCCAGGGCTACAATCACACCTTTTCTCGCTTGATTGATTTACAAGGCTACAATCACACCTTTTCTCGCTAATATATTACAAAGAAATCTATAACTCTGAATAGCACTGAGAACCTTGTAGAGATAGTGATGTAGAATCAAACTTGAAGTAATCGAGTATGAGTCGATGTTGATTTCGGCAGAGTAATGGTATGATTTTGTAATAAGAAATGAAGAAGATGAAGAGGAGTGAAAATCAGAAAAATATGATTGAAAATTCATTGAAACTGACCCCTATTTATAGAAAACCAACAGCCATGACCATTCATGAAGAGTTATGGCGAATATACACTTCTTTTGAAATTTGAATTTGAACTTCAACTGTCACTATGTCGACATACTACCTAGGGGCATGTCGACATCCCTCAACCAAAAATGATAATTTGAATTTCTATGAAAACAATATTTATCTTATATAAAAACTATTTAAAACTTTATAAATATACTTGAATATAGTTGAAATTCATAAGTAAATATAAAGAACAATATATACATAATTTAACTATAATTTTATATTTAAATCTAAGTATAAATATTAAAAGTTAAATATATTATTTGAAAAGATATTTAAAAACAGGAGTATTTTGACTTTGAAATTAAAGATGTTTTGAGGCTAAAATTATTTAAAATTAGGATAGAGGGTTTTGAATCTTTTAAAAGGAAAGTTTTGAAATCATTTTGAAAACAAGATAATTTTGTAAAATCATTTGAATTAAAATTAGTGGATACAAAACAATGTCCCACTAGATTTTCGTAGGTTCCATCCTACTTAGGGTTCCATCCCTTTAATGGGCTCGAAGTGGATTCCATTCCACGAATAAATTGGATATTAAGATGCCAGTGCTTTTCTACGAGTTTTAACAAATATTCCTAATAAAACACAGACTTAACCTTGAACTCTTGAACTCTTGATAATCTTGATACTTATGAGTCTTCTATCTCTGTATCTTGAATCTCTATACTGTACAGTCTTCATTCTTGATACCTGCATGGTTAGATCCTGCAAATACAAATATATCTAAACTTGTAATGTTAGTATTTATATTTTATAATCTATTCTAAGGTTGTTGTCATCAAAACCATCATCTCAAGGACTAACAATCTCCCCCTTTTTGATGATGACAACCTTTGTTTATAAAATATCACTTCTATCCTAATAACTCCCCCTAAAACTAACAACTCCCCCTTAATCTATGCCTAACTACCCTATTTTATACTTCTCCCCCTTTGTCATCAATAAAAACTTACTCTAAACTAGATAACTTCAAACTATATAACTCTATATAACTCCCCCTGAAACTAAGACAACATTACTTGTGATTATAATGATAGTGTTATCATACATAATCAATACTTAGTCCTAATATACAAACTCTCCTAACTAAGAATCTGTATAATAATACTGTTAATAGAACATATATAAGAACACACATTTTTTATTATTTATTCGTTTGTATTTACATTTTTCGTAGAGATCGAAACAAAAACAAACAACAAATAGAAAAGGAAGAAAAGAAACTAATGTGTGTTTTTGAACATAGGAGATCTATGAATCGAACAATTTGGATAGTGGAAACAGAAATTTCCACGTTGTTCGACAAGATTTCCATCTTTGTCAAAACACACTTCGCCAAAGCAAACGACATTGTCATTGTCTTCCACGTGCGCTTCTTCCATGGGGACTACTACTTCTTCTTCTTCTTCTTCTTCGCTGGCCTCTTGAACATGGTCTTCTGATGAGTCCTCGTCAATCAAGATTGGGTTGGCATGATTATCCATTAGAAATTATTGCAAATTCCTAAGGATTTTGCCTTGCCTCTCTTGTTCTTTGGCCATTCGAAGTTGCATCACTTGGATTTCAGTCATTAACTGAAGGGTATCCTTCAGAGAATCCTCTATTTTCGTTACACGAGCGAGCGTTGATTGTTGACACGGACCAGAAGTAGGCGATGGAAACAAAAAGGATGATTTTAAGTTTGATTTGGAAGAGGAGGCCATGATAAACTGATTTCAGAGAATAGACAACAAAGAGAACAGAGAAAATGAAGAAAATTTCGAAATAGAAGAAATTTATAACCACTTATTTAAATTTTGGTGGAAAAAGAAATTTAAAAATAAAATCGTTATATGTCGACATGGGTCTAGTGAGGATGTCGACATGGTCCTTGTGTTTTTACCTTTTTAATTTATTTTGTATTAATTTTAATTATACTCCTTATTTATATTTTATATTTCAGTTAAAGAACAAATACCTAATTCTCTTCTTAATTTGGTAAATGTAGATTCATTTAAGGGTTTTGTTAGAATATCAGCAATTTGATTTTCAGAATTGATATAGTCGAGAGTAATTACCTCTCTACTTATATTATCTCTGAGAAAATGGTGTCTGATATCAATATGTTTAGTTCGAGCATGATGAGTAGGATTTTTAGATAAATTTATTGCACTAGTATTATCACAATAAATTGGCGATTTTGAGATATTTAATCCAAAATCTCTTAAGGTTTGTTGCATATATATTACTTGAGAACAAGCCAAAGCAGCAGAAATATACTCTGCTTCGGTTGTTGATAAAGAAACTGTATTTTTCTTTTTACTAAACCAGGAAACCAGAGAATGTCCCAAAAAGTGACAAGTTCCACTTGTACTTTTTCGGTCTAATTTACAACCAGCGTAATCAGCATCACACTAAGATATTAAATCAAATGAATCGTTTTTA
Source organism: Allium fistulosum (assembly GCA_030737815.1). Lineage (NCBI taxonomy): Eukaryota > Viridiplantae > Streptophyta > Magnoliopsida > Asparagales > Amaryllidaceae > Allium > Allium fistulosum. The sequence goes on along the minus strand of CM060907.1, from coordinate 247,295,196 downwards.
GGATAAAATATGCCATAATCAGAGGTGTGTTTAATATATCTTATGATACGTTTTACAGCTTTTAAGTGAGTTTCTTTAGGTTGAGATTGATATCTTGCACAGAGACATACACTATGCATGATATCAGGTCTACTAGCAGTGATATAGAGTAGTGATCCAATCATTCCTCTATACAGCTTTTGATCTACATCTTTCGAGAGATCTTCTTTACTATGGTACTCATTGGTTCCCATGGGAGTGGGTTTTCCACTCGCAGTAGTCAAACCAAATTTACTAACTTGGTCTTTAGCATATTTTTCTTAACTAATAAAAATACCATTATCTAACTGTTTTATTTGCAATCCTAGAAAGAAGTTTAATTCACCCATATGACTCATCTCAAACCCTTTTGTCATTATTTCAGAAAATTCTTTATTCATTTCGAAGTTAGTTGAACCAAAAAATGATATCATCTACGTATACTTGAACTAGTTGAATATCATTTTTATTTCTTTTAATAAAAAGAGTATTATCTATTTTACCAATTTCAAAATTTGATTGTAATAAATAAGATCTTAGTCTATCATACCAGGCTCTAGGAGCTTGTTTTAGACCATATAAAGCTTTCTTAAGTTTGTACACATGGTTCGATAAATTTTTATCTTCAAAAAGAGGTGGCTGTTCAACATATACTTCTTCTTTTACAAATCCATTTAAAAATGCACTTTTAACATCCATTTGAAATAATTTGAAATTATTATGATTTGCGAAAGCAAGTAGAATTCTAATGGCTTCTAATCTTGCTACAGGAGCAAAGGTTTCGTCACAATCTATACCTTCTTCTTGACAATAACCTTGGGTGACTAATCGTGCTTTATTTCTAACGACCTCACCTTGTTCATTCATTTTATTTTTATAGACCCATTTAGTTCCAATTATAGTTTTATCTTCAGGTCTAGGAACGAGTTCCCAAACTTCATTTCTAGTGAATTGATTTAATTCTTCTTGCATAGCCAAAATCCATGAATCATCAGTTGATGCTTCTTTAGGATTTTTGGGTTCAATAGATGATATAAAAGCTACATTACTCATTTGACTTAGTTGATTTCTAGTTTTAACAACAGATTGCATATCTCCAAGTATATTTTCTATAGGGTGATCTTTTAATAGTCTAATCTTTTTATTAGGATGATTTAATTCATTATTAGTTTCAGTTGACTCTTGGTTTTGAGTAATTAAATCCTCTTCATCATTTGTAATTTCAAAATCTTTTAAATTTTCATCAAACGAAACATGCATTGTTTCTTCGATGGTGTTAGATCTCAAATTAAAAACTCTATAAGCTTTACTTCTATTAGAATATCCGATAAAGATTCCTTTGTCGAATTTAGGATCAAATTTATCCAAATTATCTTTTGTATTTAAAATAAAACATTTACTTCCAAAAATTCTGAAATATGATACCTTAGGTTTCTTTCCATGAAGAAGTTCATAAGGTGTCTTATCAGTTAAAGGTCTAATTAAAATTCTATTCAAAATATAACAGGCGGTAGCAACAGCTTCTGCCCAAAAGTGTTTTGGTAAATTACTGTCTGAAAGCATAGTTCTCGCACACTCTTGAATCGTTCTATTTTTACGTTCAACTACTCTGTTTTGTTGTGGAGTTCTTGGAAATGAGAAATTGTGAGTTATTCCCTTCTTATTGCAGAATTCCACAAACTTTTCATTTTCAAATTCACCACCGTGATCACTACGAATAGTTATAATTTTTAAAGATAATTGATTTTGAATCCTTTTTGTAAAGTTTTTAAAACATTCAAAAGTATCACTTTTATGTTTCAAAAATATTGTCCATGTAAATCTAGAATAATCATCTACAATTACAAAAACATATTTACTATGATTTATTGACAAAATTTGAGATGGACCAAATAAATCAAGATGAAGTAACTCAAGGGGTTTTGAAGTTGAAATCATATCTTTTAATTTAAAGGAACTTTTTCTAAGCTTTCCTAATTGACATGCATCACATAAACTATCTACTTTAAAATTCATTTTAGGGAGACCTCTTACTAGATCATGTTTTGACAGTCTAGATAAGAGTTTGAAATTCAAATGTCCAAATCTCTTATGCCAAATCCAAGGGTCACTTGTATTTGCCAAAAGACATAGGTTATCATTTGAAACTTTCATACTAAGAATAAAAATATTCTTTTTCCTAGTTCCCTCAAATATTATGGTTGAGTTATTATCTTCAATATGACATTTATCTTTTTCAAATTTAATTTTATATCCTTTATCACATAGTTGACTTATACTTAGCAGATTGTGTTTCAGATTCTTAACTAGCAAAACAGTAGTTATAATAAGAGTTTCAGAGTTACCGACATTGCCGATGCCAATCACGTATCCTTTCGAGTTGTCTCCAAAGTTAACCATTCCTCCGTCTTTGTATATAACATTATTTAGCATATCTGGATTACCAGTCATGTGTCTAGAGCAACCACTATCAAGTATCCACTTATTCCTTTTGATATGCACAGATTGTCCATTGTGGATTGATTTCTCAATACCCATAAAGCATCTTTCCTGCACATTATAAAATTTGGGTAGACAACTAGAATTTGAATAACATTCATATGCAGACTCATGAAACAATGATGATTTAAACAGTTCTAAACTAGTGTTAACAGATTTTTCAAAACTAGCCATTAAAAAAATTCAAAATTCAGATTATGAAACTTTTGAAAACAAGGCTCTGATACCAAATGTGAGAAATGCGGATTAAGGATCTTAAGGCTAGAATTAACACTAGAGGGGGTGAATAGTGTTTTAAGAAATTTGTTAATCTTTTTGAGTTTATCTAACTTTATTAACAATGTATACACTAATTAGACACAGATATGAACACAGAATCAAACACAGATGCAAATATAAAGTAAAAGCGGTAAAGAAAAGAACACACCGGATTTTATACTGGTTCGGAGTTACCCTACATCCAGTCCCGCACAACTAAGTATGGATTTCCTTTCAAAAGCAATTCAACAATTACAACCCTCGATTTCAAGGCTACGAGGTATACCCTCCAGAATACCAATCCTCTGGGTAGGGATACTTGATTTACCGGGCAACAAGTTCACCCAATTGATTTCCAGGGCTACAATCACACCTTTTCTCGCTTGATTGATTTACAAGGCTACAATCACACCTTTTCTCGCTTGATTGATTTACAAGGCTACAATCACACCTTTTCTCGCTTGATTGATTTACAAGGCTACAATCACACCTTTTCTCGCTAATATATTACAAAGAAATCTATAACTCTGAATAGCACTGAGAACCTTGTAGAGACGGTGATGTAGAATCAAACTAGAAGTAATCGAGTATGATTCGATGTTGATTTCGGCAGAGTAATGGTATGATTTTGTAATAAGAAATGAGGAAGATGAAGAGGAGTGAAAATCACAAAAATATGATTGAAAATTCGTTGAAACTAACCCCTATTTATAGAAAACCAACAGCCATGACCATTCATGAAGAGTTATGGCTCTTCTTTTGAAATTTGAATTTGAACTTCAACTGTCACTATGTCGACATACTACCTAGGGGCATGTCGACATCCCTCAGCCAAAAATGATAATTTTAATTTCTATGAAAACAATATTTATCTTATATAAAAACTATTTAAAACTTTATAAATATACTTGAATATAGTTGAAATTCATAAGTAAATATAAAGAACAATATATACATAATTTAACTATAATTTTATATTTAAATCTAAGTATAAATATTAAAAGTTAAATATATTATTTGAAAAGATATTTAAAAACAGGAGTATTTTGACTTTGAAATTAAAGATGTTTTGAGGCTAAAATTATTTAAAATTAGGATAGAGGGTTTTGAATCTTTTAAAAGGAAAGTTTTGAAATCATTTTGAAAACAAGATAATTTTGTAAAATCATTTGAATTAAAATTAGTGGATACAAAACAATGTCCCACTAGATTTTCGTAGGTTCCATCCTACTTAGGGTTCCATCCCTTTAACGGGCTCGAAGTGGATTCCATTCCACGAATAAATTGGATATTAAGATGCCAGTGCTTTTCTACGAGTTTTAACAAATATTCCTAATAAAACACAGACTTAACCTTGAACTCTTGAACTCTTGATAATCTTGATACTCATGAGTCTTCTATCTCTGTATCTTGAATCTCTATACTGTACAGTCTTCATTCTTGATACCTGCATGGTTAGATCCTGCAAATACATATATATCTAAACTTGTAATGTTAGTATTTATATTTTATAATCTATTCTAAGGTTGTTGTCATCAAAACCATCATCTCAAGGACTAACAGAGTCGACCAGCTGATCAATTCTGGGTAAAGGGAAACTATCCTTAGGGCATGCTTTGTTCAGATCTGAGTAATCCACGCAGGTCCTCTATTTCCCATTCACTTTTCTCACTAGTACGGGGTTAGAGACCCATTATGGGTAGAGGGTTTCATGGACGAACCCATTGGCTTTGAGTTTGTCCACCTCCTCTCTGAGAGCAACGGACCTCTCCAGGTCCATGCCTCTCCTTTTTTGCTTCACCGGCACGTATTTCGGGTCTATGTTCGACATATGACTCGCAATGGTAGGAGAAATCCTGCACATAACGAAATGCGTCCAAGCGAAGACAACCAGATTCGCTCGGATGAAATCAGTAAGATCCTCGATCATCGAGGGGTTGAGTTTGTATCCAATCTTAAGTACCCGCGATGGGTCATCGTGGCTGACTGGAATGTCAATCGTTAGTTCAGCCGGTGCTGCTTTTGCCTCCTTGGGTTCCTCATCATCGTCCCTCGGATCTATGTCTCTATAGATCCGATCATGTTTCCCGAGCCAAGGCTTGGGCATTACTTGTCAATCTTCGGTGACTCGGATGCGGACGGAGTTGTCCACAATCTTTCCTTTCTCTCTTCGTTGGGCCTCTCTCAGCTCAGCCATATAACACGCATGACAAGTCGCCTAATCGCCATGCACAACACCAACTTCTTTATCCATCGGAAATTTCAAGGTTAAACACCACGGGGCCAAAGATGCCCTAAACTCTGCCAGGGTCGGTCGACCCAGAAACACATTATACGAAGAATCGACATCCAAAACGATGAACGGTAGAATCCGCACCTTTCTACGTTCACCTTCTCCAAGTTCAACTGGCAATTCAACAAAACCCACTGCATCAGTAGCCGCACCATTAAAGCCATGAATGCGGGCTTTAGATGGTTTTAGATCCTTTGTCTCCATCTTCATCTGGTCGTATGCTTTTTTGAAGATGATGTTAACAGAACTTCCACAGTAAATCAATATTCTTCTCACAAACGATGGCCCAATAGTGGCCGAGATGACCATCGGGTCAATGGTAGGTGCCTCCACCTGATCGACATCTCTACTTCTGAACAGTATATCATCTGTCATCATTCGCTGTTGCTTAGCCGGAGTTCCATCTTCTGTGTTTGAACAACATTCAAAACCTGCATGCTTTAAGGAACTAGCATATCGCTCCATTTCTTGCTAATTCTTTTCTGCAGGGTGAGGCCCACCGACTATCGTGTTTATGACTAATCTACCTCCAGTTCGAACGGGTTCCACAAATCGTCGTTGAGCCTGTCCACGATTGGGGTCGGACGTCCCTTGTCCGCCTTCCTGAGGGTTCTTTACAAACTCTTGTAACTTTTTCTATCGAATCAGCTTCTCAATCGCATCATGGAGGTGCCTACAATCCTCGTATTGTGCCTGTAAGTCTCATGGAAGCGGCAATACTTCCCAGTCCGCTTTTGCTCTTCGGTGGACTCTTTTGGGCATGGCTTTCGATATTGGAAAGTATTACAGGTCGATAGGAAAATATTTTCCAGAGATGCATTCAGAGGAGTGTATTCATTGTAAGTTAGGATCCTTGGTTTCCACTTTCCGGCTTCCCTTTTCTTTCCGGAATTTCCTCCTTCGGATCCCTTTGACTGCTCAGGCTTGTTTTGAACATTGACGTGGACTTTTCCAGAGTTGTCACCAGATTGTTTCACTGCAATGTTGCTATGCATAGTCTCCTTGCCGGGTCCTGGTGCATTATCTCGCCTCGTCCACCTGGCTTCCTCCCTTCTTATAAATTGGTGCGCCTTTGAATAAAAACGTTCCAGCGTAGCCGGAGGCTTTCCTGCCAGCCAATCACCAAACTCTAAAATCCAGATCTACTCCTTGCATTACGGCCATTAAAATGGCATGGTCATTCGGGTTGCTAACTTCAGTAGCAGCAACGTGGAATCTTTGTAAGTACTCCTTTAACGATTCCCCTGGGGCCTGAATTACACTAGACAAGGACATGACATCCTTGGGACGAGTGGTATGAATCCTGAACTACTCCATAAATTTCATCGCTAATTCATCAAAATTGGAGATAGACCATGGAGGAAGTCGGGTAAACCACATGGTAGCAATTCCCGATAAAGTTATAGGGAAACACCTACATTTAGTTGCATCATTCGCCCTAGCTGATTCCATCATCCATCCATACCTCATTGCATGCTATCGGGGATCAGTCTTCCCCTCGTAGGCCGGGATAGTCGGCATATTAAACTTTCTGGGGTACTCAGCTTATAGGATAGCATATGTGAACGAAGTTGACTCCTAGATACGCCCCAATCATCATTAGTTAAAAATTGATTTTCCCTCATCAGCTGTCTGACCATGGCTGATAGGTCTGGGGTTTGTATGGAAGATGGCAAGTTGGAATCCGTCCTGCGGGACCGTTTCGGTTAGTTCCTCCTCTGTTGGCGATCTACCAAACGTGTATCCTAGGGACCTGCTTCATCATGACCTTGGTGAGCCAATCGTCCAGCTTCCACCCATGCTCCAGATCCTAGGTTTACTGTTTCAGCTTGAGCGCGATTTTCCTGGTGCACTACACCTGTTTGCGTTGTTTCAGTTCTACGGCGTCTACGCCTGAGAGGTTCATCAAATGAAGCAAAGCTGTCGGACGAGGAGTAAGAAGCGGGACTTCCTCCAGCATTCTGATGTTGTTGTTGAGTAAGCCGAGTCATGAGGTTGGCGTTAGCTTGAATCTACTCATTAAGCTGTCTCCTGCTTTCCATGAGTTCTCTCTTCAGCTCGTTGAACTCTGTCCCGGTGACAGCTTCCGTTTGATTTTGGGCGGTGATGGTCCCTGCGCCTGGATTAGCTTGTAGATTGTTGGGTCTTACTTGTTGGACACTAGCGGTCTCGTTGACATCTGCATTGTGGAAGGCTGATCTAGTATGTGGTCTTCCCATTGTAGAGTTATTGGTTGGAACTCTGAGTAGAATCAATGGACTTCTTGCGAACGAACTCGGATCTTCTTCAGGGGATTTCCTTAATCCAGTAACAACAAAGGAGATCCTAACAGCTTGAGAATGCGGTTCTCAGTGAAAGCACCAAAATTGGTCACTAACACCCAAGAAAGGATTTGTGTAGCTATTAATGAAGATAGAAAATTAAAATAGAGGAATGTATGCAAAATTAACTACAGAAACAATAACACCAGAATTATAGTGGTTCGGCATAACTGCCTACGTCCACTTTGAGTTTAATCTTTATTGCTTCTTCAAATTATTGAATACAGATACAATTCATACACTAACGTATTGATTACAAGTTTGGATCGAAAATAGATGAGTCTTCAAAATGGCAGAGTCTCCCCGGAGTTCTCGAAAAAAGGTCCTCCTTCACTACACCCCTGCCTCTCTATTTATAGGCGAAGATAGGCTGGACTTCCTGCTCAGGCCTAAGAGTGAAGTACCTTGGCCTATATATGGAAACCTCGACTTGACCGATCCAGGCATGCCGAGCGAGGTACACCAGTCGACAAATGCCGATCCAGGATGGTCGAACGGTGGTCACCGGGTAATTGACTCGAGGCGAACTGCTGAAGGACCTGGAGTAACTCGCGGTGGATTTGAAGTGAACCAATTCCGAACCACCCACTTCGATGTTGATCTCCACGAATAAGTCAAATCCCTCATCTTTCTCTAAAACAGCTATACCGAACCAAGCATACCGAATGGTGGTTGCCAAGCGATGTTGGACGAACGGAAGTAGCTGGGCAATGTTGGTCGAATGGTGGTTGCCGAGCAGCATTGGTCGAACAGAAGTAGCTGGGGAATGTTGGCAAACGGTAGTTGCTGAGCAGCGTTGGTCGAACGGAGGTAGCCAGGCCGAATGACACTTGTACGCCAAACGATGTAGCTAGCCCGAACCACTACGTCTCCCCAAGCTAGCCGATCGATACCTGCTGGACTTCCCAAACTGAACCACTACGTCTCCCCAAACCAGCCGATCAGTATCTACTGGACTTCCCAGACCGAACCACTTCGGAATAGAACTTCCCACGACTGAACGAGGAATGCCGAGCCATCCCGACTGAACGAGGCACCCCGAACAATTCAGACTGAGCCAGGCATTCCCTCCTCTGACCGAACCACGCAGAAACGTCGCAACATAACGAAGGCACCGAAACCTTTATATCTCCAGCCTTTCCTTAGTCAGAATCTTGCATGGTGCCAACTATCAATTCTGCAACTATTGTCTTGTTGCCGGGCCGAGCAACCGAGTAACAAATAATAACAATTATTATTAACCGAAATGCTCTAACCAGAGACTTTGACTTTGAGTTGACTTGAGTTGACCATGATACTAACCCCATATATGTAACGACCAGTATTTTTGATAATTAAAAATATTAAATTTAATAAGATTTTTGGAATTTAATATTGTGAGAAATTAAAAATTATGATCTATAAATGGAAAAAAACAATTAGAATATAATTTAATAATGTTGATTGAATGAAATTTGACAACTGTTTAATGTAATTTCAAATAATGGTAGTAATGAAAGTTAATAAGAAATAGAGTTAAACGTTGTATTAAAAAGAGAAATCAATGCTTGTGTATTTGGTTGGTTTTAACACGCAATAGAAACCAATTATTTAGTACGTAGATTCACTAACCTTTGTTGTAAGTAATAGATTTATAATGTGTTTTTAAATGTGTTTAAATTACTTAAATGTAAATATTGTTTTACTTATCATCTTATTATTTAATCCGTTGAAATTAGTTTGGAAATCAATAAAATTAATGTAACTGAAATATTGCAATTAATATGGTAAAGGTGTTAACTATAGAGATGTGTGTAATAAAATGAAACTTATGTTAATAAAACCCATAAGGTATTTGTTGATTTAATAATAAGAATGTAAATCAAAAATAAAAGAAATTGTTGGAATTTAATTATAATAAACTAGGGTTTTATTACAGTTGTAATTGAACGTTGAAATTAATGTAATAATTAAATCTTGACTTTAACTTGGAAAATTTTATTTTAAAAGTTTATTGATTTCTTTTTGACTAAGAATGATGATAGAACACATTTAATTGATAATTTAGAAGTGATTAAATCAATTTAATAATAATTTATTTGATTAACGTGCAAAATTAGTCCATTTGCGCACTGTCTCGAATTTTGATGAAACCAGTTTCATTGGATCCATAATAGTGAACTTTTGTAGGATTTTAAGTTTCGTAGTGATCGGAATTATCATTTGATCGTGCGAGCTCGAAACGCGTAGAAATCAATTAAAGGAATTTAAATGAATATAATTTGATTTTAAAAGTTAACTTCCATATACAATAGAATTAGAGTTTGAAACTAGTTTCACTGAGTTTAAAAATATTGAAAACCTATATTTTGATATATGGGATGGCCTATTTTTGTTTCGGGGACGAAACGGGCTTTTCGGGCCTTGGTTACCGCTTTGGCCCATTCGATCTCTTTCATCCATTCTTATCCATCTCTGTCTATATATAGGCTATTATAAACCCTAGCAGCTTCTTATTTTCATTTTCTATACGTATAATTTCTATCTATCTATTCAATTATCCGTTCGTTCTCAATGGCAGACATTTCAAAACCCTAATTGCCAATTCGAAATAAAGTCGAAAATCCAAACTCCTCAAACCATATCATATAATATATCATCGCGAAGCTCTCGATGAACGTAATCTGCATCTATAGTTCGCTTTTACTGTCGTGTTTTAGTTTGTCCAAAAATCTACAATCTTTCCTCGGCCGTCCATATTAGGGTTTCACGATCAATGTTGGATCGTCGACCAATCGACGATCCGGAGGCACTGGCGCATAGAGGAGGCCGAGGCACATTCATCCATACGGTTGGTTCTTGTCATAGACGAAGAAATTTGCCAAAATTTGATGATGTTTGGCCGAAAGTCGATCATGGCGGTGGTGTGCCTGGGGACGTCGGAGGCAACGGCCTTCTGGCCGAAGGGGCGGCGTGACGTGGTGCATTTAGTGGCGTGGCTTGATCGAAGTGGCGGCGCCTGTGGAAGGCGGCGGCAGTTAGGTTTTCATGGCGGCAGTTGGGTTGTCGTGCTCGATGTTGCTGTTAGGACTAGGGTGGAAGGTGAGATAATTACGTTAATTCCCTTATTTTATTTTTATTTAATTTTAAATTTTGAATGTTCTAACCTAAATAACTTTTGCATACGAACTCAGATTCATGCACGGTTTTTTCCATTGGAACCGTATTGAAATTCCTGAAAACATGGACTTAGTTTGGTTGAATTTGGAGACTGTTCAAAGTTTAGGCTTTTATTGGATTTTTAATCGACTATAAATCAAAGGTAAGTGATTTAACCCACTCATGCAATACTAAATATTCTTATGTTTGTTGAATTAAATTTATGAAGTGATTAGAATGTTATTGGTTGCTGTTTGGTAGTTAAAATTGACATTTTAATCGAAATTGAATTTTATTGAATTAAATTGCCATTTAAATTAATATTGAAATTGAATCACTAGTTAAATATCTAATATTGATAACCAATTAATTGTTGGATGTTGATTATGATGGATGTTTATTTTTCGACATTTTGGATGATTGGATGTTTATTTATTTTTATATATCTCTGTTATCACTCTGTACATCAAGTGACAGCATATAAACTATTATTTGAATTATTTCAAATAAATTAATAAATAGGTTGAAATGATATATACCTATGACATTTTGATTTGGAGTGAAATGATATATATCCATCCCTGTAATTAAAATTAATACAAATGATCACTTGGCCATAGGGTAGAAAATTATATACTGACAACGGATTGGTTAAATTCAATGGTTTTAAAAATATTGATTTTTGGATTTGGTTAAATGAAATTGTTTTAAAGGTAATAAATTGTGGATTTATATGAATTAAATTATTTTCTAATTCAAGCTTTGAAATGTTGAAATGGAAATTGGTTAAAAGAAATCGTTTTAAAGAATTGGTCTGGTAATGTGAAGTATAATTGATATATGACTTTAATTCACAAAATTGATTTATTTTAAAGATTTGGATCTTAAAATTGAACAATAAGGTTTAATTTGACTTAAGTGTTTAAATAAGTAAATTGAAATTGGACTTAAAATTGATATAAATTGAAATGGTTTAAATTAAGAATTGGATTGAAATTTAAACGTTGAATTGAATTGTAGAATAGAATTGAAGTTAAAAATGAATATTTTGAAAATCGAAGTGAATTGAAATTGAAATCTAATTGATTTAGAGCCAAATTGAAATTGTGTCAATTGAATTGAAAGATTGGAAATTTAGTTTTGTTGATTTTAAATTTGGACATGGCCCAGATTTGTTGAAATGGAAGGAAACGGTTTAATTTGATAATATTTTCAAAATAAATTATTTTAATATAAACTGTTTAAAATCTATTCATTTTAATATTCAAATTATTTAGATTTTCTAAACTATTTCACTATATAAACCATTTTCAATACTCAAATCATTTTATATTAAAACTGTTTTAAATCTCTAAACTATTTTAAAACTATTTATAACTATTCAAACTATTTTCCAAAATTTCAAACTGTGCAAAGTTGGAGTGTTTATATTTAAATCGTTGATTTAAATGCGAATGTGGTTAAATGAGGTTATAACCTAAGTTGGAATTTGAAACGATGTTTCAAGTGAAAATGACATATTTCGAGTAAATATGATGATTTTGAAATGAAGGATATTTTGAAGTAAATATGATTTTGATATCAAATATGAATCGGTTTTGAAATGTAAAAGAACCAACCGGTATGAAAAATGAGGTTTGATTGTTAAAGATACCGGGGCCTCTTATTGGCATACTCTTTATTAATATTGGAATCACTTTAACAACTGTGTATGTAGTGGATGATCCAGAATGAAGTGGTTGAATTTGAGGCGTTTGTTGGATTTGAAGAAAAAGAACTATGATGGATGACCCCGGCACTTATGCCAATTTGAAATGACTAAAACAGGACGGCTTGTCAGGACCAAGTTGGCTAGCTACCCCTAGCGGACACACCTCTTTATATTACTATATTGATCTTGGCTTGATCGGTGCACCTTGATTTGATTTTGGGGGTGTTGGACGCGGTGGGCGGTCGTGGCTACAATGCGTTACCACCAGCCCTGCGACCCGAACTGGTAGTATCCTACCTTAGGCATTGCTTCACGTACCTTGTCATACTCTTTATCCTTATTCGCAACCACTACGATTTTGTTTTAGTGTTGTCTTATCACGGTGCCTCCCTGATTACCGACATTACTGGTGGTGTCAAAGGAAAACTGTAGGACAATGCTTAAAAATGTGTTAAGGGGGATCAATGTAATACCTTAATGCTATTTTAATACTTTACTTTACTGATGAACACTATTTATATAGTGTATCTTACTACATATAGATAGTTTAACGGATCCTTAAGAGATGGAAAATCTCATAACATCTCTTAAGTTATTGCACTCACGTTGTACACTTGATAGGAGATGTTTAATCCCGTAAACATCTCTGAAGCTATTACACTCATATTTAATTGTTGTTGATTTAACTTACATAAGAACTTTTAGTTCTGACTCGAGTAATTTGTCTTTTCATTACGCTCGGGTCGGCTTGAGCATTTCGGTGTTTGGAGACATTATTTCTGGAGGACGAAGACGGAGTTTGGTATATTGTATTATTAGTATTATTCTGCTGCATCATTATTGGTATGTCGTTATTTGTACTCTGATTATGTTATAAAAATTGTGCATCAAATGTATATTATAAAACAGCTTCATAAACTGTTTATTTGATTATTATATTTTGGCATTCCGCTGCGAGATTCTACGTTTTGTTTTTCTTTCTTTTCTCTTATTTTCTTATTTATCCCATTGATAATCCTCCCTTTTGAATGTTTGAGTTAGACATGTGTGGTTTATTATCGATTAACCAAAAAGTTGGGTCGTCATAGTTGGTATCAGAGCTTTGTTTTAGAGATACCTTAGCCTATTGGGGTTAACTCATTAAGAGATAGGGTAATGGAATAACCTATTATGAGTTGAGTGTATACAAAAGAGCATATTTGTTAGTGCTATAAAAATGTTTTGTATTGTGTTAATTTGTCCTATTGAGTATTTATAAATTGCAGTCGATACATATGACGCTATGGCATCGATTGGAGTTTCTAAACACTTCAATGGGGTAGACGGACACAATATTATTTTGAAATAGGTAAATGAAATAATTTCACCTAGTATTATATTTTGTATATAGAAAAACAAATATCAATTTGTTATTTTTATTGTATTGGATGTTTGTAAATAATGATATTTGATCATTTTCATTTATTGGTTGGTTAGTGAAGGATATTAAAACTATTAACTATTGTATGTTATAAGAAAATGTTATTTTATGACTATGGTTTATAAAATAGGATTTATAAATAAAATGAATGTAAATTGAAAATTTGAGAACTTAAATTTCGGTGTTTTAAAGTTGGGTTTCAAAGATTTTGGAAAAAAGATAATATCAGTATTATTTGGAAGTATTTTCGGATAGAAGTATTTTCAATGAGATTTGAAAGAGTTTTCAAAGAATTTTTGAAAGGAAACAAATTCTGTACTCCCCTCTTCTGTCGTTGGAAAATAATTTCGGTGATGACCGCGACATCATCAACTTTCATTTTCGAGTTTCCAAGAGGGAAGACCACTATAGTAGCTTTGCTACATAGTTGTTTTGGTGATAAATTTTAATTTTATTTTCCTAAGTATGATTTGATATAAAAAGATATATGTATATGTTATTTTAAAGTGATTAGAAGTGAACCTGGTATTTGAATTCTTAAGTTCCTGTTAATTAATGATTTTCAGTTGTAGAAATAAAGTGAAATTTTAACGGTGCAAACTTCTAAAATGAGAAATAAGAAATTAGGAGCTAAGTATCTAATGAAATTGTAAAGAAATTAGAGATTTGTCACTTGTAAATTAAGAAGACGTAAACTATTGAACTTTTTTGTTAACTAAAATGAATAAGGTAAATTTGTATAACACTCAATTACATTCTAAAAAAACAAATATAAAACTTACCAGAAATGTTTAAAAAGGTTGAAATGTTAAATATGAATATGTAATAGAATATTATACAAGTAAAAGCTTAGTAACAAAAATGCTTCAAAAGGAACATATGTTTATAAATAAATGAAACTAAGATGTACAAGAAATGTTATAAACATAATTTAATGTTTTGAAATGCTAATATATAAATTGAATAGTAAAAAGTGAATACTATTTAAATAAATGATTATAAACTTAAGAAAATGTTGAAATGATTCATAAATAGATGGAATATTAAATGACAATATATATGAAGGAATAAATGGGAATTAATTTAGAAGAACTTAAATAATGCTTCATTAATGAATATTAATATTAATGGAAGTAAATAATAAAAGTGAATTGATAAGTAAAGAAAACTTAAGTATGAAATAATTCATAAATGAATATTAATACTAAGTGGAAATCAAGTATATAATAATAAATGTAAATTAAACTGCAAAGAACATATATAATACTTTAATAATTTCTCCATTGATGATATTAAATATCGAATGGAAAATTTTTATGTAAGTAAATGAATGAAAAAAAGGGCATTGTATGAATGAATGAAAATAAATGAAAAGTAAATGATGAAAAAAAACCAATAGAATAAACTTAAATAATATTTAAATTCTTTGTTATTGGCATATGGAATGTTCGGAAAATGATACTTCAAATTGTTTAAGGTTATATGAATAATCTATTAAGTAAATATCTAAGGCCGTTGAGCGTAAGCTACACTTGGTAGTTTATCTATCATCCTTGTACGATGAAAAGTTCTGAACCCGGACAAACCATTAGTTTTGATTGCTATGGATGCGTGATGGATTCTTTTGTTTCATATAATGATTGTACAGCTTTTGTTTGCATATGATTATATATGTTGTATGTTGCTTGTACTATTAATTGAAACGACTAATATATTGTTCTTTTACATAATTTTAACTCTTTTGGATTATGTAAGTAAGATACAGGTTTATGGAAGCAAAAGCTGTTGCTTTTGGTTTCATAAATAAAATTTATTTGCCCGACAAATATGTAAGTTTCCGAATTAGGTTTTTGAAACGGTGTTTTATTGCTTTTCCCATGGTTGGGATGTTTTATTATTGAAATATGATTTAACGACCCGCAAAAAATTTAATGGTTTTAAAAGTATATTTAACTGGAAATTTGTGAAATTTTAAACAATAAAATTTGAAATTAAAAATTTATTATTTGGAATACGTCTATTTTAATATAGCAACTGGTAAATTTTCATCTGATAATATTGAAGTTTATTTTCCTGTGAAATTTCATTTCAAATCAAACCGGTTAAAAACAGTGAATTTAAAAGTTTTCCGAAACCAAAATATGTCAACAGGAGAAAATTTATTCAGAGCATTCTGAATCAGACTGCGAAATTCGTTTCGCGAAATTCGGACGTTTCTAGCCCCATTTGGATTTTTCCGTTCAAAATAGCAGCATTTTCGGTACCGATTATTGACTTTTGATCGGATGATCGTACCACTGATATCTGTATACCGTTTTGATCGTCCCGTCGTGCTGATCTCAGCGGTATATTTATTTCTATGTTTTGTAGTTCGGTTCACAGCGGAATCCGCCGTGAAAAAAAAACGGTAACCGTACCGGTACCGTAAATTTTGACTTCACACCTTCCCTTGGTTTCAAAAATTTGAAACGTACAGTCGACCACAATAATAATTTTCCTTTAATTGCTCATCAAAATCAAAGCATTTGACCGTTGCTATTTCTCTAAAAAGGGCTATTGATTTTTTTGAAACGGTTCGCTTTAATAATTTTCATAAGAAACATACATTTATTCTTTCAATAATATATATTCATTTTGATGCTTCGTTTGCTTCTGAAACCCAACCTCTCATTTTACTATTCCCTCATCTTCAATTTCTCTGTGGCTCCTTCATTTTTCTCTGCATTTGCAACCCTGAGGCGTTCATTTTTCTCCGTTCTTCTACCTGCCCACGCAATACCCAATAAGGCGACACCTTCTCCTCCCATCACCGAGCCCAGCAACCCACTGTAACTCATTGCACCAACAACCATCCACACGCGCCTGCCACTGCCCGCACCCCACCGTACCCACGGCCAACGACCACCATCAGTGCCCAGATCTCCGCCGCTCTCTCCTCCAACCCATCGGAGCACCCCATTCTCCGTACGTCGGACCCAAACTCCAGCCTGCCGTTCAAATTCGCCGGCGCATCGTCAGCCTACCCAAACACCCACCATCCTCCGCCATAGACAAAAACCCAGCTCCACCCTACCGATTCTTCCTCGTCACCAGGCTTCATCCTGGCGAGCAGCCTCTAGCCACCACCCATCCAAGCCGTGCCTCCTCTTTGTTAGGCCGAAGTATGTATATAAAGAATCTTTTGCTTAACTTCGTATATAAATGATTTATTGAGGTAAGTGTGTACAGTAAAGCTTAAATATATAATTCGAATCTTAGTCTAAGTATATTTTATATACAGTTGGTATATATGTGAATTTTACCTAGTCTAATGTTTGCTTTGTGTACAGAAGTCGGTCTGCATATTTATAATAAGTATATATTGGTACTTTATAGTCTCCATGCTTAATATAGACTGATACTGGTTTATTTTAATATCTTTTAAATATAGATTGATTTCAACATACATTATGTATGAAAGTATATGTGAATATGATATGTTCTGGTTATGTATAAAGTTAGAAATGGTCAGTATATGCCATATAGGTTATAGTCTGGTTCGCATGATCGTTGTGCATAAAGAGTATATTATCTCTCAGTTGTTATATAGTTTTGTCTGTTTATAGCCATATATTAAATTTGGCTCTATTCTTTTATATATAGTAGGAAAGGATTTAATGTTGTAAGCTTATATATATATTACTAATACCATTAGATGTTGCATACGTTTGTATTTTAAATATTATATAGATGAACATTTGATTTCAAAAAAAAATATAAAGAGGTTAAAATATAAAATATATAGGTGTCTGCAAAGGTTATTTGAAGGTGGGAATGTATATTTAATACCTATTTGTCATTCATTGAGTCTGCATGTTGATTGTGAGTAGGCTGTGTGTGTGTATAGTTTTAAAGGTAAGAGTTTCTAGTTACATAATGTCAGTTTTCATGTTTTATTGATATATATATATATATATTAATTTAATTTGTGTTTAAATTTATTTTGATTTGAAAATAAGTATAACATATATATACACACCTCTTCTTTAAATATATGTTTTAAAAGAAAATTTGTTTTAGAATAAATTATAACATATATTTTGTTTTGATTATATCAAGACGATTCTGATTCGTTTCCATCAATCCCTATCTTTCAGCTTTGTCCGTCAAACCCGCTTTCATCTTACTTCGCTTTGAGATTGTTGTTTGGATTTGTTCGATTGTCTAGATCGTGACCCGACTCGTAGCTCAATTCTTTGTCAAATCTACCTAGCCTCGAAAGGTGAGAAATCACTCACGATTAACGTTCTTATATTTATTAAGTTTGATTTCAATTGAAACGACAATTGAAATATGATGCTGTAGTTATTTAAATTGTTATATATGCTATTATCTGTATATGTTCACCTGTGACATCTGACACCAGTATTTATATGCCTGTTATTACTATTATCTGTATATGTTCACCTATGACATCTGACACCAGTATTTATATGCCTGTTATTACTATTATCTGTATATGTTCACCTATGACATCTGACACCAGTATTTATATGCATGTTATTACTATTATCTGTATATGTTCACCTATGACATCTGACACCAGTATTTATATGCCTGTTATTACTATTATCTGTATATGTTCACCTATGACATCTGACACCAGTATTTATATGCCTGTTATTACTATTATCTGTATAAGTTCACCTATGACATCTGACACCAGTATCTGTTATTTATATTGATGATATATGCCTGTGGTTATATTTTATATTATCTGTTATCACTCTGCAAGTTCCCTGTTAGTATAGAATTCACTATGGGTTGAAATGATACATACCCGAACGGACTTTAGAATAGGAGAATGTCGTTATGGGTTGAAATGATAAACCCAAGCGATTTTCATTTGAATTGAAATTGGGATTACGGGTCGAAATGATATCTACCCGTATATATTTAAATTTCGGATTGAAATGATAAATATCCGTATCACTTAACCATATGATAAATATATATACAGACACCGTTGGTCCATATATATAAATATTTTAAAAATGAATTCTATGGTTTTGGAAAGAAATATATGGTTTTAATAAATGTTGAGCCTTAAATTATTATATATAAATGGGAATGATTGATTTAAATACATATAATATGTTGAGTATTTAAAATATATTTCAAATTAGATTTTGGTAATAATTTGAATAAGTTAAGGTTAGAAAGAAAATTTGAATTTAGTAAAGAATTTTATTTAATTAAACCAATTTAAAGCTTATTGAAATTGGGATTTAAGATATGATTTATAACTTGAGTTTGATTTAAATAATTAAATGATATTTCTTGTTTAAATAAATTTAAGGAAATATTTAGTAAAAAATGAAATTTAAGGCTAGTTAAATGATATTGAATTTATTAAGTGAATATTCCCTGATTAAATAATAATAAAGTTAAAACAAGTGCTATATGAAACTGTAAAATTTAACTTTGAAAATGTTGAATATTAAAGCTTTGAAATATATTGAAAATTTAAATGGCCTATTGAGAACTGAATTGAATTGATGAATTGAGCTTTGAATAAATTTGAATTTAGAATTTGAGTTGATTTGAATCGATTTTGAGACTTAAGGAAATTATAAATATTTTACTTTATAAATTATTTAACCTATCTATACTATTTTGGAAAATAGATATATTTGAAGTGAAATGATATTTTGGTTTTGAAGTATAAATTAATTTGCAACAACCATGGTGTTATGATGTATATTTCCACATTGTAGATAGTTCTGAAGATCCTTAGAGGATGGTTATCCCAAACATCCTTTAACTTACTTGTATTTCAGTTGATATTTCACTTGAGTTGGATTTATTAGTATAAGAATGTTAATCCTGACTTGAGTGTTTTGTGTTTTACTTACGCTCGGGTCAGACCGAGCGATACAGCATTTGAGACTCACCTTTGGAGTTTGGAGCTTCATTTGGAGATCCAACTATCGACTCATCTTTCAGCTCTTCCAGTTGATTTGTTCAGAGAAGTTCTCTATTCGTACTGAAGACTTCATTGTATTTGGGATATTCTGTTGTATTTTATTTTTTTTAACTCTGATGTTTATATAGTAGCTTCATGAACTACTATTTTATCTATTCCGCTGCGTATTATTGTATTACTCTGTGTCTGTGATTCTGTGATTGATTTATTTACTGCATATGCTGAGTTTTGCCAAATTTAAATTAACAATCTGATATTTTGAATTATTCAAGTCAGACATGTGTGGATTTATTGTCGATTTGAATGGTCCAAAATAGCAGGTCGTTACAGTTGGTATCAGAGCCTTGGCTCTAGGCAAAACCTAGCATATATAGTAAATTTATTTACAGAATCACTTTCGTTCTAGTTTGAATTTCTTCTTTTTGACTCGATTTCCTTTGAACTTTGGAACGTTCCTTGCGGTTCCAAAATTCATTCTTGTCTCTCCCTATTTGTATTCTTTTGATTCTGGAGTATCCCATAACTCCACTTCGAATGATCTCTATAAGAATAGGCGATCCCGCCAATCTTTGGATGATTTGTAAAGGGGTGGAACTCCTTTACAATTGGCATTGATTCACCGGAGATTTATATATCTTTGGTTTAGATACCGCTATCTCTTGCGATCGAATGTTGGTTTTTCTTGGAATTCTGCATCGATCTTGTTCCTGAAGTCACGGTTGACCCGGTTAAGGTCGCCCGCGACTTGTATAAGTATATCCATCTCCTATTTTGTAAGTTAATTGTCTCATCTTCATTCAAGCCTATCTTCGAATCAGAAATTTTATTTGATTAGAGTTCCTCTAATTTGAATCTCTATCTTTGTTGAAATCCATTCTCAAATCATCCTTTGAAAATCGGGTTTTGTATTCTAGAAATTGTTTTCTAAACCGAAATTATTATTTTGATAAGTATGATTTTATTCTATATATAAAATTGAAATGTTTTCGATAAGGATTATATATACCTTTTAAAAAAAATAAGAATTTGAATTTTTGAAAGGATTTGAAATTTTGAAGTTATATAAGAAATTGATTTATATAAAAATGATTTATAACTAAAGGATTTTAAATTTGAAATTCGAGAATTGAACTCCGGTATTTTGAAATTGGTTTTAAGATTTTGAAATATATAATAATAATATGATTTAAAAGTATTTTCCGAATAAGAAATGTTTCCAATGATTTTAATGAGTTTCGAATGATTTCGAAGAAATTTCAAAAGAAGTTTGAGAAAATAGAAAGTCCAGAACTCACTTATGTCGCTGGAAAATAATTTCGGTGATGAGTGCACGCATCATCGACATTGATTTTCGAGTTTCAGAGTGAAGGATAAGCCACTTCAGTAGCTTTGCTATGCGAGTGATTTTGTGAAACCATTTTTATTTCAAAATTTTTGAAGTATGATTGATATTCGAAAGATATATGTATTTGAAACGATTTGAAATGAGCCGGTGTTCAGTCTTCGAGCTTTGGATTTGATATAACCCTATCTATTAAAATTGATTTACTAATTTGTTGCTGATTTCCAACTCTTGAATTTGAAAATGATTTCTTCGACTATTTTGAAGTTCGAGTACTTCCGAATCAAGGTTAACTTTTCAAAGCTGAGAAATTTTGAAAAAGTATTTTGATAAAGTATATAAGTTTGTTTTGGAAGTTTAAATATGAAGTAATATGATTTAAATAAGTTGAAACTATTTGGTTAAGTAAATGAATAAGGAAATTTTAAAATTTTCTAATATGAAATTTAGATTTGAAATGTTTTGAAAATAATTTGGTCTTCAATATATTTTGAATAAAATTTAGTTAAATGTTTTAATTTCGTAACGTCTTTATGAAACTATATATTTAACAAGTTGGATTAAATATAATTTGTACGTATGCTGTTTTATTCGCAAAATTAATTTGATCCAAGTTTAAGTACACAAGTTCGAGGGAAATTACACCATTTCGTGTTAGGATTTTTCATCCGATTCTTGATGGCGAATATTTGATATGGATTTTGGGTTTGATTCTAGAATTCTCTATCGTAGTATATGGCTATGCAAGGAGACTTTTGACTTCTAGTCGAGAAACCATATCGAAGTCCGCATTAGGGAAGTCGAATGGACAATACTAGTTCGAAAGCGAACTTGTGTGATAGAGCGAGCGATCAAATGTGATTCTGCGAAATGATGACGTATGTACATCTTATATTCTAATATCATTGATATGTTAGACGCTGAAATTGAAAGTTGTCATGTTAGAATATCATTGCTTACTAAAAGAAAATTTCAAATTTAAAAGATATATAACCCATAAAAGCAAAGATATTCAATCCCATATGGCTCTTCATACAGCGAAATTTATTTTGTAAAGATTTGATCCTTATATAAGATGGACCTTATGTAAGTATAAGATGATTTTGAAAACATTTGATTTTGGAAATGAATTGGTTGACTTAAATTATATTGATTTGGAAATTAGGATTTATTTTCTAAATCTATTATTTTGGAAACTTTGAAACTAAAGATATTTAATTTGAGAAGAAATAATTTGGTGAAATTATATATGATTTTGAAATTGAACTGATATTGAAACAAATTGAAATTTGAGAACCTTGTGTTACTAAATACTTGATTTGGGAGTTGTCGAACTTATATAAAATTGATTTGTATGAGTATGAAATTGATTCGAAAACTATGGATTTGAAAAGGGTACTCAATTTGAAAAGTGAAACCTTATATAATTAAAGTCTATATAAGTATGATTTGATATACTTTTGATTTTGGAAAAGTATTTGATCTGAAAATTAAATCTTATATATAATGGATTCTATATAAGTACGACATTTGAAAGTGATTTGAAAGGGTACTATATGATACATATTTTCGAAGTAAAGATATGGAAAGTGCCTTCTGCTTGATATCCGATTTGTGGCCACATCTTGGATTCATTCTATCGATATTATTCTCTTTGAATTTTGGTTTTCCGGATATGATACTCGAGTGTCCTTCGAATTCCATGGCGTTACCCATGGTCTTACGAACTCGACTGCATAGCGTAATTCGTAAGGCAGTGATTGCTTAAAAGGTACGGATGTTTCCTGGGGGATCCAGTCGTAACCATTGTGTATCTGCGATCTATGGTCGAGTTAGTGGCGTAATCCGCAAGGCAGAGATTGCTTAAGGGGTATGGATGTTTCCTGGGGGATCCAGGCGTAACCATTTTTATGTATCCTGCGGTCCACCGTTTTGTTGCATGGCGAAATTCGCAAGGCAGTGAATGCTTAAAAGGTACGGATGTTTCCTGGGGGACCCAGGCGTAACCATTGTGTATCTGCGATCCATGATTTGATTCGTTTTTGTTTGGATTGTACTTTCCATATCTGTTTTAAAGTTTTTCCAGTATTTTCACTGGGTGTTGAAACAGGTCTACTAAGTACCTGGAGAATTCTAGTTTTGCGCCTGATCAACGCACTACTAGAGTCTACAGGAACAAGGATAAACTTGTTGAAACATCGAGTTATAAAAGTATTTTTGAAATGAAATTTGTTTCGTTATAAAAAAATAATATTTTATTATAAAAGTATTTCTAACAAAGAAATTTTGTATTAATATTCGAAATTGAAATTCTAATGGTTTGAATTAATTACTCATGCCCGATTCTATTCTTTTGAATCTACCTTATCTGCTCAGCTTTATTTATTCACCTATATTCTGTTTTCCAAGTCCTCCTTCTTTTCCTTGTTGACTATATCCTTTTATACATGGTTTAATAGAAATTTTAGTGTTATAAATATTTTAGAAGTTATTAATTAAATAAAACATATTTAAAAATGATTATTGATTTATTAATAATATTTGAAAAGTATTTTAGATAGAATTAATAAATTTATGAATTATGGATTTAATAGCTTCTTTGTAAATATAAGTAATAATGTAAATAATTGTTTTCAAATGGTTTTCATACATTTATAAAGGTGTCATTTAAACATATAAATGGTAGCATAAAGGAAGCAAGAAATTTTACAAATGGATTTATGAAAGGTTTTAAAGTATATAAGATTACTTTTAATCTGTCTTTTCTGTCTGGTTGTTTCTATTCTTCTACCTCCTTCCTTTTCGGGGACGAAAAGTTTTGAGTGGGGGAGAGTGTAACGACCCACAAAAAATTTAATGGTTTTAAAAGTATATATAACTGGAAATTTATGAAATTTTAAACAATAAAATTTGAAATTAAAAATTTATTATTTGGAATACGTCTATTTTAATATAGCAACTGGTAAATTTTCATCTGATAATATTGAAGTTTATTTTCCTATGAAATTTCATTTCAAATCAAACCGGTTAATAACAGTGAATTTAAAAGTTTTCCGAAACCAAAATATGTCAACAGGAGAAAATTTATTCAGAGCATTCTGAATCAGACTGCGAAATTCGTTTCACGAAATTCGGACGTTTCTAGCCCCATTTGGATTTTTCCGTTCAAAATAGCAGCATTTTCGGTACCGATTATCGACTTTTGATCGGATGATCGTACCACTGATATCTGTATACCGTTTTGA
Organism: Allium fistulosum; assembly: GCA_030737815.1. Taxonomy (NCBI): domain Eukaryota; kingdom Viridiplantae; phylum Streptophyta; class Magnoliopsida; order Asparagales; family Amaryllidaceae; genus Allium; species Allium fistulosum. The sequence continues at coordinate 247,270,986 of CM060907.1, read as the reverse complement.
TCATCCCGTCGTGCTGATCTCAGCGGTATATTTATTTCTATGTTTTGTAGTTCGGTTCACAGCGGAATCCGTCGTGAAAAAAAAACGGTAACCGTACCGGTACCGTAAATTTTGACTTCACACCTTCCCTTGGTTTCAAAAATTTGAAACGTACAGTCAACCACAATAATAATTTTCCTTTAATTGCTCATCAAAATCAAAGCATTTGACCGTTGCTATTTCTCTAAAAAGGGCTATTGATTGTTTTGAAACGGTTCGCTTTAATAATTTTCATAAGAAACATACATTTATTTTTCAATAATATATATTCATTTTGATGCTTCGTTTGCTTCTGAAACCCAACCTCTCATTTTACTATTCCCTCATCTTCAATTTCTCTGTGGCTCCTTCATTTTTCTCTGCATTTGCAACCCTGAGGCGTTCATTTTTCTCCGTTCTTCTACCTGCCCATGCAATACCCAATAAGGCGACACCTTCTCCTCCCATCACCGAGCCCAGCAACCCACTGTAACTCATTGCACCAACAACCATCCACACGCGCCTGCCACTGCCCGCACCCCACCGTACCCACGGCCAACGACCACCATCAGTGCCCAGATCTCCGCCGCTCTCTCCTCCAACCCATCGGAGCACCCCATTCTCCGTACGTCGGACCCAAACTCCAGCCTGCCGTTCAAATTCGCCGGCGCATCGTCAGCCTACCCAAACACCCACCGTCCTCCGCCATAGACAAAAACCCAGCTCCACCCTACCGATTCTTCCTCGTCACCAGGCTTCATCCTGGCGAGCAGCCTCTAGCCACCACCCATCCAAGCCGTGCCTCCTCTTTGTTAGGCCGAAGTATGTATATAAAGAATCTTTTGCTTAACTTCATATATAAATGATTTATTGAGGTAAGTGTGTACAGTAAAGCTTAAATATATAATTCGAATCTTAGTCTAAGTATATTTTATATACAGTTGGTATATATGTGAATTTTACCTAGTCTAATGTTTGCTTTGTGTACAGAAGTCGGTCTGCATATTTATAATAAGTATATATTGGTACTTTATAGTCTCCATGCTTAATATAGACTGATACTGGTTTATTTTAATATCTTTTAAATATAGATTGATTTCAACATACATTATGTATGAAAGTATATGTGAATATGATATGTTCTGGTTATGTATAAAGTTATAAATGGTCAGTATATGCCATATAGGTTATAGTCTGGTTCGCATGATCGTTGTGCATAAAGAGTATATTATCTCTCAGTTGTTATATAGTTTTGTCTGTTTATAGCCATATATTAAATTTGGCTCTATTCTTTTATATATAGTAGGAAAGGATTTAATGTTGTAAGCTTATATATATATTACTAATACCATTAGATGTTGCATACGTTTGTATTTTAAATATTATATAGATGAACATTTGATTTCAAAAAAAAATATAAAGAGGTTAAAATATAAAATATATAGGTGTCTGCAAAGGTTATTTGAAGGTGGGCATGTATATTTAATACCTATTTGTCATTCATTGAGTCTGCATGTTGATTGTGAGTAGGCTGTGTTTGTGTATAGTTTTAAAGGTAAGAGTTTCTAGTTACATAATGTCAGTTTTCATGTTTTATTGATATATATATATATATATATTAATTTAATTTGTGTTTAAATTTATTTTGATTTGAAAATAAGTATAACATATATATACACACCTCTTCTTTAAATATATGTTTTAAAAGAAAATTTGTTTTAGAATAAATTATAACATATATTTTGTTTTGATTATATCAAGACGATTCTGATTCGTTTCCATCAATCCCTATCTTTCAGCTTTGTCCGTCAAACCCGCTTTCATCTTACTTCGCTTTGAGATTGTTGTTTGGATTTGTTCGATTGTCTAGATCGTGACCCGACTCGTAGCTCAATTCTTTGTCAAATCTACCTAGCCTCGAAAGGTGAGAAATCACTCACGATTAACGTTCTTATATTTATTAAGTTTGATTTCAATTGAAACGACAATTGAAATATGATGCTGTAGTTATTTAAATTGTTATATATGCTATTATCTGTATATGTTCACCTGTGACATCTGACACCAGTATTTATATGCCTGTTATTACTATTATCTGTATATGTTCACCTATGACATCTGACACCAGTATTTATATGCCTGTTATTACTATTATCTGTATATGTTCACCTATGACATCTGACACCAGTATTTATATGCATGTTATTACTATTATCTGTATATGTTCACCTATGACATCTGACACCAGTATTTATATGCCTGTTATTACTATTATCTGTATATGTTCACCTATGACATCTGACACCAGTATCTGTTATTTATATTGATGATATATGCCTATGGTTATATTTTATATTATCTGTTATCACTCTGCAAGTTCCCTGTTAGTATAGAATTCACTATGGGTTGAAATGATACATACCCGAACGGACTTTAGAATAGGAGAATGTCGTTATGGGTTGAAATGATAAACCCAAGCGATTTTCATTTGAATTGAAATTGGGATTACGGGTCGAAATGATATCTACCCGTATATATTTAAATTTTGGATTGAAATGATAAATATCCGTATCACTTAACCATATGATAAATATATATACAGACACCGTTGGTCCATATATATAAATATTTTAAAAATGAATTCTATGGTTTTGGAAAGAAATATATGGTTTTAATAAATGTTGAGCCTTAAATTATTATATATAAATGGGAATGATTGATTTAAATACATATAATATGTTGAGTATTTAAAATATATTTCAAATTAGATTTTGGTAATAATTTGAATAAGTTAAGGTTAGAAAGAAAATTTGAATTTAGTAAAGAATTTTATTTAATTAAACCAATTTAAAGCTTATTGAAATTGGGATTTAAGATATGATTTATAACTTGAGTTTGATTTAAATAATTAAATGATGTTTCTTGTTTAAATAAATTTAAGGAAATATTTAGTAAAAAATGAAATTTAAGGCTAGTTAAATGATATTGAATTTATTAAGTGAATATTCCCTGATTAAATAATAATAAAGTTAAAACAAGTGCTATATGAAACTGTAAAATTTAACTTTGAAAATGTTGAATATTAAAGCTTTGAAATATATTGAAAATTTAAATGGCCTATTGAGAACTGAATTGAATTGATGAATTGAGCTTTGAATAAATTTGAATTTAGAATTTGAGTTGATTTGAATCGATTTTGAGACTTAAGGAAATTATAAATACTTTACTTTATAAATTATTTAACCTATCTATACTATTTTGGAAAATAGATATATTTGAAGTGAAATGATATTTTGGTTTTGAAGTATAAATTAATTTGCAACAACCACGGTGTTATGATGTATATTTCCACATTGTAGATAGTTCTGAAGATCCTTAGAGGATGGTTATCCCAAACATACTTTAACTTACTTGTATTTCAGTTGATATTTCACTTGAGTTGGATTTATTAGTATAAGAATGTTAATCCTGACTCGAGTGTTTTGTGTTTTACTTATGCTCGGGTCAGACCGAGCGATACAGCATTTGAGACTCACCTTTGGAGTTTGGAGCTTCATTTGGAGATCCAACTATCGACTCATCTTTCAGCTCTTCCAGTTGATTTGTTCAGAGAAGTTCTCTATTCGTACTGAAGACTTCATTGTATTTGGGATATTCTGTTGTATTTTATTTTTTTTAACTCTGATGTTTATATAGTAGCTTCATGAACTACTATTTTATCTATTCCGCTGCGTATTATTGTATTACTCTGTGTCTGTGATTCTGTGATTGATTTATTTACTGCATATGCTGAGTTTTGCCAAATTTAAATTAACAATCTGATATTTTGAATTATTCAAGTCAGACATGTGTGGATTTATTGTCGATTTGAATGGTCCAAAATAGCAGGTCATTACATATGATATATATATTGTAATTATTGATATTATTATTTTTCCGGACCTATCCGCGCAAAGGACACTCTGTCGAAATTTTTCATAAATTTAAGACTTAGAAAATTTTCATAGAAGTTGAGTTATTTTCAAATTTATGTTAAACTTAAATATGTAAGTTTATTGTTATAAATTGATTATTTTGAATAAAAATATATCAAACCTCTTGATTCTTTCTTGTTCCTTTTCAAGGACGAAAAGTTTTGAGTGGGGGAGATTGTAACGACCTGTATTTTTTATAATTAAAAATATTAAATTTAATAAGATTTTTGGAATTTAATACTATGAGAAATTAAAATTTATGATTTATAAATGGAAAAAAAACTATTAGAATATAATTTAATAATGTTGATTGAATGAAATTTGACAACCGTTTAATGTAATTTCAAATAATGGTAATAATGAAAGTTAATAAGGAATAAAGTTGAACGTTGTATTAAAAAGAGAAATCAATGCTAGTTGATTTGGTTGGTTTTAACATGCAATAGGAAACCAATTATTTAGTACGTAGATTCACTAACCTTTGTTGTAAGTAATAGATTTATAAATGTGTTTAAATTACTTAAATGTAAATATTGTTTTACTCATCATCTAATTATTTAATTTGTTGAAATTAATTTGGAAATCAATAAAATTAATGTAATTGAAATATTGCAATTAATATGGTAAAGGTGTTAACTGTAGAGATGAGTGTAATAAAATGAAACTTATGTTAATAAAACCCATAAGGTATTTGTTGATTTGATAATAAGAATCTAAATCAAAATAAAAGAAATTGTTGGAATTTAATTATAATAAACTATGGTTTTATTACAGTTGTAATTGAACGTTGAAATTAATATAATAATTAAATCTTGACTTTAACTTAGAAAATTTTATTTTAAAAGATTATTAATTTCTGTTTGACAAAGAATGATGATAGAACACATTTAATTGGTAATTTAAAAGTGATCAAATCAATTTAATAATAATTTATTTGATTAACGTGCAAAATTAGTCCATTTGGGCACTATATCGGATTTCGACGAAACCAGTTTCATCGGATCCGTAATAGTAATTATTGTAGGATTTCAAGTTTCACAGCGATCAGACTTATCGTGTAACGACCCGTAAATTTTAGTGGTTTTATTTATTTAATTAATTGAATTTTAATGAAATTTTAAATAATTGAATTTTGAAATAAAAATTTAATATTTGAAATACGTCTATTTAAACATAATCAATGGTAATTTTTCATCTAAAATTATTGAAGTTTATTTTCTTGTGTAATTTTATTTAAATTTAGATCAGTTAAAAATTGATGATAATAAAATATTTTCCAAACCTGAGTATTTTTATACAATAAATTTGTAAATCATCTTCTGAGTGAGACATCATGTTTCGTTTCTTCAAATTTGGATTGTTATTGCTTCGTTTATCTTATTTCTAACATTTTTGCAGCATTTCCGGTACCGATTATCGACTTTTGATCGGATAATCGTACCACTGATATCTGCATACCATTTCGATCATCTTGTCGTCCTGATCTCTGCAGTATATTCAATTTTGTGTTTTGAAGTCCGGTACGTAGTGGAGTCCGCGGAAAACGATTCTGTATCGGTACCGTTTGTGACTTTTGGTTCTTGTGACCTTTTGAATTCCTTGTCCATTCAACTCAACAGCCATATGTTTTATTATGAACTGACTTTACATACTTCGGGTTCAGAATTTATGTTGTTTCATTTTTGTCTTTTTTGTTTTATTTTCCGTTCATCTCTCTATTTTGTTTGGAAAAAAAGATTATACTGCCTTTTCCCTTCCCCTTCCCCACGTTCTCGACAAACACTTCACCTTCCCCTCCGCTCGCCCCATAGCTGCACCGAACACCACCCACCACTGACCGCGTGGACCACCGACACTCCCTCCTCCATGTTGACCATCCATCACCATCTTCAGCCTGCCGTGCATCCACCTAAGCCAACCCAACATGCCGAACCACCCTTCTTTTCCGTGATCCTTCCTCCCGCCTTGGGTCAATCATCCGCCCTTACCTACACTCCGCGCCTTGCCAGCCGAGCACGTAAACACTTCCAGTTGGTCGTCGTTCCACTTCACCCCTGTGGCAGACACTCTCCTGTTCATCTCCATTTTTTATAAAGGTATATATATGATATAAAATGATAACTGTATATTGAATTTACTAGTGTATATATGACAGTTGTATCTATATAATTATGCGAGTATATATATATTTATATACGTATTAGTTTGTATGTATAAGTTATGTATATATAAATTTGTTACATACTTACATATATAAGTTAATATTATGTTAGTTATATAAGCGAACAGCTGTTAGTTTATATAAATATTTATATAGGTATACATAATATAGTTGATATGATTGTTTTACAAGTGTATATGGTTATATAAAGTATACTCATATTCTGCTGTAGTATTTCAACCCAATTGAAAATATATGAGTTCATACTGTAGCTTGCGTTTTAATAGGATATATATGTGTGTTTTAATATATATATATATATATATATATATATATATATGTGTGTGTGTGTGTGTGTGTGATAGTTTTATATTGTTACACAATTCATATAATAGGCTGGTTATGTTAGTTTATGCATGATAATTATATATACCTGAGCAGTATATATATGTTTACATAATTTATCTGATTTATATACTAATTCATATAGGTTATATTTATTTCTTTTATAATTATTGAATTTAAATATAGTATGAATGAAAGTTTATACCTATAGTTATACATTTTGGTTAAAACACAATATATGTCAGTTTATAAATGGGTATAGTTTAATATATATACGTCCCTATATATAATAGTATGAGTACTATATGTTGTATTATAAGATATTATACCTATCTATATGTATCATACTTTAAAACGTAGGCTTTGTTCTATTAGCTGTTATATGTACAATTTGTCGTTTTGAAAAAAAAATTAAGCTTTGAGGGGATTGTCGTTTTGAAATGAATTTAGATATCGGTTTAAAAATAAAATCTATTAGTCTATATATTGTTTATATCTATACATTAGTTTAGTATAGATTCTATTGTCAATATATGCCTTGGTTTCTGAAGTGTGTGTGTGTATCTGATTTTACATGTGTTAATGTATATGTATATATGTATATTCTTCCCTGTATTTTATCAATGCAAATATTCTTAGCTGTATATTATTTAGGTTATATAATCTGTGTATGTACAAATATATGTTGGTTATGTAAGTTATAATGGGACAGTTTACATATAAATGTGGAAGTTGTGGTTGTTATATATATATAGTTTTTTCAATAGTTGCATAGGCTGTTTATTTATATGGGTATATATATATTGATTTTTGGAAGTATATATGGAAGTTGTAATTAAAGAACTGAGATTATGTTTTAGAATATACATATGGATGTCAGTTGACTAGTTCCTATATATATATATATAATATGTTAAAGAAGTTTCATATACTTATGGAGGTTATTTTGATGGTTAAAGTTGATACAAATTTGAGATTATATATATAAGGATTTATTTTAAAAAGTATATTTTATGTATTGGGATTTAATATTGATTTGAAAATGAAAATAATATATAGATTTAGTTCAATTTATATCAACTAATTCTATTTGTTCATTGATCCCTTATCTATCAGCTTGTCCGTCTAATTCTTACCAATCTCGCTTTGCTTTGGAACTCGTGCTTGGATCCGTAACCCATTTCATTGTCTATTCTCTCTAGCCTCGAAAGGTGAGCAATCACTCACGATTAACGTTCTTATATTTATTACATTTGATTTCAATTGGAACGACAATTGAAATATGCTACTGTTAGTTATTTACATTGCTATATATATGCTATTATCTGTATCTGTTCACCTGTGACATCTAACACTATTATCTGTTATTTATCACTGATGATATATGCCTGTTACTGATTGTTATATTATTATTATATAAGTTATCACTCTGCAAGTTCCTTGTTAGTAAAGAATTCACTATGGGTTGAAATGATACATACCCGAAGGATCTGTAGAATAGGAGAAAATCGTTATGGGTTGAAATGATAAACCCAAACGATTTTCATTTGAATTGAATTTGGGATTGCGGGTTGAAAAGATATATACCCGTATATATTTTAAATCGCGGATTGAAATGATAAATATCTGTATCACTTGACCATAGGATAGAAAATTATATACAGACACCGTTGGTATATATATAAATATTTTGAAAATGATTTCTATGTTTTTGGAAAGAAATATATGGTTTTTAATAAATATTGATTTTTTTAAAAAGATTTATTAAAGTTGATATATAATATGTTGAAGTATTTATTTAAAATATATATATTTTCAAATATAGAGTTTATAATGATTTAGGTTGGAAAGATAAATTTGAAATTGATTTGAAATTATATTTATTTAAGTATTATACTTAAATAAGTTTGATTTGAAACTTATTAAAATTAAAATTTTAAAGATATGATTTTTAACTTGGATTTAATTAAAAATGACTTAAATGAATATTTCAAACTCATATAAATTTAAATGGGATATTTTGTTTATTTAAATTGTAAATTTAAGTTTTATTTAAATAATATTGAAATGATTAAGTAAATATTTTAAAACTAAATAATAGTAAAGTGAATTTGATATATAAATATGAAATTATTGAATTTAGTTTTGAAATGTTGAATATATTAACTTTGAAATATATTGAAATTTGAATGGATTATTGTATGTTTCAAATCTGTATTTGATATCGATATAATTTAAAATGGTTTATTAAGAAACTGAATTGAGTTGAAATTTATGAATTGAGATTGAATTAAAATTGAATTTTGGAATTCGAGTTGATTTGAATCGATTTGTGAAATTTGAGGAAGTTATTTTATTCTATAAATTATTTTTAAACTATATCTAAAACTATTTATATTTTACTTTATAATTTATTTTAATATAAACTATTTTAATATAAATCATTTTCAATATAAATTATTTTATTTAAAACTATTTTAACTTATAACTATTATATATAAACTATTTTATTTTATAAACTATTTTATTGTATATACTATTTTTAATATCTAAAGATTTTAAGGAAGTGTTATGGTTTTCCAAAGTATTATAATTTCCAATGTTTGGTTTCGAAAGTGTTATAACTTTGAAAGCACTATGATTTTGGGAGTGAATATATTTGAAATGGAAATGATATCGTATTGATTTGGTTTTGAAATGGAAATGATATCGTATTGATTTGGTTTTGAAATAGAAATGATATCGTATTGATTTGGTTTTTGAAATGGAAATGATATTTTTGTTTTGAAGTATAAACTAATTTGAAATGACCGCGGTGTTATAATAACGTTTGGTTGTTAAAGAGACCGGGATCGGATATGGGCATACTCTCTGTCGATACCGAAAACCACTTTAACAACTATGTACGCGATGGAGTTTCCAAAATGAAGTAGGATGGTGGCGACGATCCTATATGAGGTATATACGTGGACCCAACTCCCGTGAGTTGGCATAAGGTGGCTAAAACAGGAGCAATTAACGGGCTAATGAGGTAGCTCCTCTTATCGAACACACTCCATCGTATGCCATTCTATTACTTTGTGATTGATTTGGTGAGCACCCTTGATTCGAGAGTATGGTTCGAGGTGGGCGATTGCTGCGGCTCTGCGTTACCACCAGCCCGGAAATGTAATTGGTATATCTACCCTGGCATTGCCTAGTTGTGTCGTGTCACCTACCCTAGCGCGCCTTCTACGAGTTTGTTTTGTACCATACCTATGGAGTGCCCTTTGACGACGCCCAGTACGGGGGAGATTATGGTACTATATAGACTATGGGAATATATAAAATGTGTTAAGGTGGAAAATGTAAAGCCTTAACACTATTTTAATAGTTTGCTTTACTATAGACATATTATAATAGCGTATTACTACATAGTAGATAGTTTAACGGATCCTTGAAGGATGGTTATCCCAAACATTCTTTAAGTTACTGTATTTCAGTTGATATTTCACTTGAGTTGGATTTATTAATATAAGAATGTTAATCCTGACTCGAGTGTTTTGTGTTTTGCTTTACGCTCGGGTCAGACTGAGTGGTTCAGTGTTCGAGACTCACCTTTGGAGTTGGAGCTTCGCTTGGAGATCCAGCTATCTATCCAGCTTTCAGTTATTCAGTTGATTCCGGTGATGTATTCAGATCTTGTATTTGACTATTGTATTGAGACATCTATGTATTCGTGACTTATGTTGTATCATGTTTAACTCTGTTATATATATATAGAAGCTTCATGAACTACTATTCTTTTGTTTCCGCTGCATTATTGTTATATTACTCTATGTCTGTGATTCTGAGATTATTTATTTACTGTATATGATGAGTTTTGCCAAATTTAAATTAACAATCTGATATTTTGAGCAATTCAAATCCGACATGTATGGATACGAATGGTTGAAATTTTTTGGATGTTACATATCGTTTGTGTAACGACCTGCTATTTCGAACCATTCAAATCAACAATCATCCATACTGGTCAGACTTGAATCGCTCAAAACAACAAATTGTTAATTTATATTTGGAAAAACTTAGCATATACAGTAAATAAATCAATCACAGACACAGAGTAATATAACAATAAGCAGTGGAATAGATAAATAGTAGTTATTGAAGCTACTATATAACATCAGAGTCTGAATAAATACAACAGGAAATCCCAAGTACATAGAAGTCACTAATACAAAAATAACTGACAAGTTTGAACATATACAATTGGAAATAATTGAAAGCTGAATAGATAATAATAGATCTTCAAGCAAAGCTCCAAGCTCCAAAGGTGAGTCTTAAATGCTGTGACACTCAGTTTGACGAGAGCATAAAGCAAAAACACAAAACACTCGAGTCAGGATTAACATTCTTATGCAAGTAAATCAACTCAAGTTAAATGTCAAGAGAAATGCAATATAACTTAAAGGATGTTTGAGATTCCCATCCTTCAAGGATCCGTGGAACTATCTACATACATAGTACAATACGCTACATATATAATGTCTACAGTAAAATAAAATATTAATATAGTGTTAAGGCGTTACCCATATCCCCCTTAACGTATTTTTATATAAATGACGTAGTATATACAGTACTGCAAACTCCACCAAACCGGTGGGCTATTAGGGAGCACTCCATAGGTATGACACATATCAAACTCGTAGAAGGCGCGATAAAGCATGTGACAAGGCACACGAGGCAATGCCCAGGGTAGGATACTACCGTTTTGCACTCCCGGACTGGTGGTAACGCATAGCAGCTACTACCGCCCACCTCGAGACACACTCTCAAATCAAAGGTGCACCCAATCAAATCACAAAGTAATATATATGGTACCGAAGAAATGTGCTCGATAGGGGGAGCGGCCCCACTTAGCCCGGTATAGCCCTTTTTTAGCACATCAAGCTGACTCGAGGGAGTCAGGGCTGCATTCATACTTCATACAGACATTCGCCAAACCATCATACTTCGTTCTGGAATCTCCACCACGTGCGCAGTTGTTAAAGTGGTTTTCGGTATTGGCAGAGAGTAAGACAATATCTGATCCCGATCTCTTTAATAACCAAATGCTTATTTCACACCATGGTCATTTTATATTTCAAACAGTTCATACTCCATATCAAAATATCATATTCATTTCAAACTCAGATCACTTTAGAAATCATATTCGCTTTCGAAATCATATCACTTTCGAAATCGTATTCATTTTTGATATCATATCACTTTAAATCATATTCATTTTCGAAATCATATCACTTTAAATCATATTCATTTTCGAAATCATTAAATCAAAATATTCGCAATTAAATCCATTAAATCTAATTTATAACAGTTCCAACTTAAACAGTTTGAAAGTAGTTTATATATTGGAAATATTATACAATAAAAATAGTTTACTTTGAAAAATAGTTTATAGATTAAAATAGTATATATATTAAAATAGTTAATATGTTAAGATATATATTTTTAAAATTGTTTAAAAATTTAAAATTATATATATATATATTAAAATAGTTTATATATTTAAAAGAGTTTATATCGAAAATAGTTTCAAATTAGAATTGTTTCTTCCAATTTCACAAACCAATTCAAATTAACTTTAGTCCCACAACTCAATTTAAATCAATCTCAGTCCAACAATTTCAATTAAAAAGGTTAGAGGTTCAATCCAAATTCTTATTAAAATCATTCTTAATTTATATCGATTTCAAATCCAGGTTTGAACTACAAATTTAAACCACTTCCAATTCAATAGGTCAAAGTTTAAATATTCAAACAATTTACAATAACTCAATTTGATAAATTTCATTTATATTTCAAAATTCAACTTTAATTTTTATTTAAATTTGAAAATATTCACTTAATCATTTTTAGTAAGATTTAAATAAAATCTCAAATTACAAATTTAAATCAATATTAAATATTCAATTTCAATTTTATTTAAATTTGAAAAGTATTCATTAAATCACCTTTAATCAAAATCTAGTTACCAATTTATAAAATCATATCTTTTAAATCTCAAAATTAATAAGTTCAAATCAAACCTTATTTAAATACAATTCTTAAACAAATTAAGTTACAAGTCCACTTTAACTTATCTTTCCAACCTTTATTTATTTAAGTTATTACGAAATCCATTTTAAAACAATAACATAAATCCAAATAAATATTCAAACATATTATATATATATATAAGCTATTAAAAAAATCTATTTTTAAAATATCAATATAAATTGTAAACAAATATTTAAAACATACTATATATAAATAAAAGTTAAATTAAATTATTATTAAATTTTATTAAATTAACTATTATTAAATTAAATCTTATTATTATTAAATCTATTTTAAATCTTATTTTATATATTTTAAAAATAATAAAGTTATAAGTAAAATTTTGTAATTTACATTTTAAAACTTAACTTATAATTTTAAAATTTTCAAAACATATAATTTTAAAATTTTCAAAACATATAATTTTAAAAATCTAAATTTTACACATATATTAAAATAAAATCTTTTTATTATATTTATATATTAATACTTATTAAAACCCATATATTTCCTTTCAAAACTTTAGAAATCATTTTTCAAAAATAGACCAACGGTGTCCATATATAGTTTTCTATCCTATGGTCAAGTGATACGGATATTTATCCTTTCAATCCACAATAATTTAAAATTTTATGGGTATATATCATTTCAACCCGCAATCCCAACATTTCAAAAATCAATAAAATCGCTTAGGTTTATCATTTCAAACCATAACAATTTTCCATAATATATAAGATCATTCGGGTATGTATCATTTCAACCCAAAGGGATTTCCTAAACTAACAGGGAACTGTAGTGTGAGAACAATAAAAAAATAAAAAATATCATAACATATCAATGAAAAGCATATAATCATCATCAACAAATTAAATAAAATATATATAATAGGTTATGGTGTCATATGTCAATTAATATAGGTTAACAAATGCATATCATAACATATAATACTTATCAATTAAATTTCTAACCAATTCAAAATTTAACAACATATTTCAATCGCCATTTCCTGTGAAATCAATTTACTAAACATAAGAATGTCAATCGTGAGTGATTGCTCACCTTTCGAGGCTAGAGAAAACAACGGGAACGAAGATGCGATGATCCGCGGATACGGACCCGAACTAGTGCACATGGACATGCACATGGATAAGCGACAAAGCTAGAAAACTACTACGGCTATGGACAGGACAGCGATAAGCAAAGCAAAGCAAATAACTACACGAATTCGATGAAAACAAATCAAAGCTGGCTAGAGATATAGATGGAAACAATATATATATATATATATGAAACATATATATATATAACCTTTTTTTCCTTTTCCAGAAATCTCAAAGAACCAAATTTAAGATTATAACTGTGGCGGAAACCAAACACGACTCCAAGTAAATCACAAAGTGAGTAGCGTTTGAATTCCCGGCACAATCTGAACCCATGCAAGGTAACTTCCTATGTCAGCAAACCAAATGCAACCTTAGGTGAGTAATAAACTCACACTGAACGGTTGGGTCAATGCTATGGTGGAGAAGGAAAGGCGGAGAGTTGGCTGCAGTAGTGCACGGAGGAGGGATGCACGTGAATAGGTTTAGTTATAAGAAAGGACGAGCTCGATTGTGAGAGGGAAGGAGGACAGTGGGTTAGAGCTTGGATCTGGTGGCGACAGTGGTAGTTTGGAGGGGTTTTGGCAATGGCCGAGGCTCGGTGGGGACGGATGCAGCGGCTCGGAGGGGAAACGAGGTGGAGGCAAGGTTGCGGTAGTGAGGAAAAATGGGTGCGACATAGGGTTTGCTCGGCTACATGAGAAATGGTCGAAGGTGGCTAGTCGGCAGAGAGAGGGGAGCCGCTCTGGGTGGAGGTGACTGTCGCATTGAGGTAGCGGAGGGTTGTTTTGTGGTGGCTAATGGAGGAGATGAAGGGTGGGTCTGCGGCAACAGGTGAGAGGTCGGAGGAGGGAGGAAAGATACTGGTGTGGGTGCTTGGGTTCACATGAGGCACAGTCAGGTGGTTCGTTTGCTGCCATTCGAAATGGAGGAGGTGAGCAACGGGATGGTGGAGGTTGCATGTGGTGGGAATGACGTGGAGTGCTAGGAGATGGAAGGCGAAGAAAATGGAAGGGGATGTGGTGATTGGAGGGAGGGAGTCTGACTGCATGGGTTCGGCCAGTTGGAGCACATATACGAGCAGGTTTACAATGATGAAATGGCATTTTTCTCAAGCAGAAAAAATGTATATAAACTTTAGTTATAAATGTTCATATAAAATGAACATAACGAAAAGTGAGAGAGGAAGGAGAGAATGAAAGTGGGCAGCATAAAAAAACAACTGGTGGGAAGAGTGAAAGTCATCCCTTGAATTATAGAATATTAAAAGCTGATGCATATTTGCTTTCCCACGGTGGATAATTGAATGGTCACACGAAACCCAAAAGGTTCAAAACGGGTACCGATACGGTTAACCATTTCGTAGATTTCGCCGTGTACCGGATACCGAAATGCACAAATGAATATACCGTGGAGACCAGAACGACGAGACGAACATAATGGTACATATATATTAGAGATATGATCATCCTATCAAAACTCGATTTTCGCTTCCAAACTGCTGCTGAATCGCTTAAAATAAGATAAATGGTGCTAGAGCAGTCCAAATTTGACGAAACGAAATATGACGTCCCACTCAGAAAATGATTTACATTTTTATTATATAAAAATATTCAGGTTTCGAAAATATTTTATTTCCATCAAAATTTTATTGATTTAAATTTAAACTTTGAAATTGCACAACAGAACATACTTACATATTTTCTAATGAAAATCTGGCACTTGCTATGCTTAAATAGACGCATACCAGATATCAAATTTTCATTGCTAAAATTTAATTTTTTATTTTCAAGAAATTTTTTAGTTAATCACGTTATTTAAATCGTAAAAAATTTTAGATCATTACACTCTCCCCCACTCAAAACTTTTCATCCCCGAAAAGAAACGAGATAGGAGAATATAAGCAACAAAAGGAAAGATAAATTCGAAATACATAGTACTAGGTACAACAATTAATTCAAGGCCATATAAATTTCATTACTGGACATCTTATTACCTACATTTATATTCTATACTATTCAATTACATATTCTCATTACATTCAAACAATTCAAGGCAATAATTTAAAATTTTACAGGTATATATCATTTCAACCCGCAATCCCAACATTTCATAAATTAATAAAATCGCTTGGGTTTATCATTTCAACCCATAATGATTTTCCCTAATCTATAAGATCATTCGGGTATGTATCATTTCAACCCATAGGGATTTCCTAAACTAATAGGGACTTGAAGTGTGAGAACAATAAAATAATAATAATATATTATAACATATCAATGACAAGCATATAATCATCATCAACAAATTAAATAAAATATATATAACAGGTTATGGTGTCATATGTCAATTAATATAGGTTAACAAATGCAGATCATAACATATAATATTTAACAATTAAATTTTTAACCAATTCAAAATTTAACAACATATTTCAATCGTCATTTCATGCGAAATCAATTTACTAAACATAAGAATGTCAATCGTGAGTGATTGCCCACCTTCCGAGGCTAGAGAAAACAACGGGAACGAAGATGCGATGGTCCATGGATACGGACCTGAACTAGTGCACACGGATATGCATACGGATAAGCGACAAAGCTAGAAATCTGCTACGACTATGGACAAGACAGCGGCAAGCAAAGCAAATAACTACATGAATTCGTTGAAAACAAATCAAAGCTAGCTAGAGATATAGATGGAAACGAAATATATATACGAAACATATATATAACCTTTTTTTCTTTTTCCAGAAATCTCAAAGAACCAAATTTAAGATTATAACTGTGACTGAAACAAAACACAACTCCAAGTAAATCACAAATTGAGTAGCATTTGAAATCCTGGCACAATCTGAACCCATGCAAGGTAACTTCCTGTGTCAGCAAACCAAATGCAACATTAGATGAGTAATAAACTCGCCCCGAACGGTTGCTTCGGGTTTGGGTCAGTGCTATGGTGGAGAAGGCAAGGCGAAGTGTTGGTTGTGGCAGTGCACGGAGGAGGGATGCACATGAATAGGTTCGGTTATAGGAAAGGACGAGCTCGGTTGTGAGAGGGAAGGAGGACAATGGGTTGGAGCTTTGATCTGGTGGTGACAGCGGCAGTTCGGAGGGGTTTTGGCAATGGTCGAGGCTCGGTGGGGACGGATGCAGGTGGCTCGGAGGGGAAACGAGGTGGAGGCAAGGTTGCGGCAGTGAGGAAAAATGGGTGCGGCACAGGGTTTGCTTGGCTACATTAGAAATGGTCGAAGGTGGCTGGTCGGCGGAGAGGAGAGCTGCTCTGGGTGGAGGTGACTATCGCATTGAGGTAGCGGAGGGTTGTTTTCTAGTGGCTAATGGAAGAGATGAAGGGTGGGTCCACAGCAACAGGTGAGAGGTCGGAGGAGGGAGGAAAGACACAGGTGTGGGTGCTCGGGCTCACATTAGGCCCAATCAGGTGGTTCGTTTGCTGCCATTCGAAATGGAGGAGGCGAGCAATGGGATGGTGGAGGTTGCGTGTGGTAGGAATAACGTGGAGGGCTAGGACATGGAAGGCAAAGAAAATGGAAGGGGATGTGGTGATTGGAGGGACTGCGTCTGACTGTATGGGTTCGATGAGTTAGAGCACATATATGAGCATGTTTACAAAGAGGAAATGGCATTTTTCTCAAGCAAAAAAAATGTATATAAACTTTAGTTATAAATATTTATATAAAATGAACCGAACGAAAAGTAAAAGCGGAAGGAGAGAATGGAAGTGGGCAGCATAAAAAAACAACCGGTGGGAAGAGTGAAAGCCATCCCTTGAATCCTGGAATATTAAAAGCTAATGCCTATTTGCTTTCCCACGGTGGATAATTGAATGGTCACACGAAACCCAAAAGGTTCAAAACGGGTACCGATACGGCTAACCATTTCGTAGATTTTGTCATGTACCGAATACCAAAATGCACAAATGAATATACCACGTAGATCGGTACGATGAGACGAACAGAATGGTACACAGATATTAATGATCATCCTATCAAAACACGATTTTCGCTGCCAAACTGTTGTTAAATCGCCAAAAATAAGATAAACGGTGCTAGAGCAGTCCAAATTTGGCGAAACGAAATGTGATGTCCCACTCAGAAAATGATTTACAGTTTTATAATATAAAAATATTCAGATTTCGAAAATATTTTATTTCCATCAAAAGTTTATTGATTTAAATTTGAAATTTGAAATTTCAAAACAGAACATACTTACATATTTTCCAATGAAAATCCGACACTTGCTATGTTTAAATAGATGCATACCAAATATCAAATTTTCATTGCTAAAATATTATTATTTATTTTCAAGAATTTTTTAGTTAATTACGTTATTTAAATCATTAAAATTTCCAGATTGTTACAGTTTGATCGTGCGAGCTCGAAACGCATAGAAATCAATTAAAGGAATTTAAATGAATATAATTTGATTTAAAAGCTAACTTCCATATACAATAGAATTAGGGTTTGAAACTAGTTTTATTGAGTTTAAAAATATTGAAAACCTATATTTTGATATATGGGATGACCTATTTTCGTTTCGGGGACGAAACAGGCTTTTCGGGCCTTGGTTACCGCTTTGGCCCATTCAATCTGTTCCATCCATTCTTATCCATCTCTGCCTATATATAAGCTGTTATAAACCTTAGCAGTCTCTTCTTTTCATTTTCTGTACGTACAATTTCTATCTATCTGTTCAATTATCTGTTCCTTCTCAATGACAGACATATCAAAACTCTAATTCCCAGTTCCAAATAAAATCGAAAATCCAAACTCCTCAAACCCTATCATATAATATATCATCACGAAGCTCTCGATGAACATAATCTACATCTGTAGTTCATTTTTGCAGTCATGTTTCAATTTGTCCAAAAATCTACAATCTTTCCTCGGTCGTCCATATTAGGGTTTTACAATCAACGGTGGATCTTCGACCAATCGACGAGCGGGAGGCACTGACGCTTAGAGGAGGCTGAGGCGAATTCATCCATATGGTTGGTTCTTATCGTAGTCGAAGAAATTCGCCAAAATTTGATGATGTTTGACCGGAAGTCTATCATGGCGGCGTGTGCCTAGGGGCGTCGGAGGCAACGGCCTTCTGGCCGAAGGGGCGGCGTGACGTGGCACATTCAGTGGCATGGCTCGATCGAAGTGGAGCGCCTGTGGGAGGTGGCGGCAGTGAGGTTTTCGCGGTGGCGGTTGGATTGTCGTGCTCGATGTTGCTATTAGGGCTAGGGTGGAAGGTGAGATAATTACGTTTATGCCCCTATTTTATTTTTATTTAATTTTGAATTTTGAATGTTCTAACCTAAATAACTTTTGCATACGAACTCGGATTCACGCGCGGTTTCTTCCTTTGGGACCATATCGAAATTCCGGACAACATAAAACTGGTTTGGTTGAATTTGGAGACTGTTCAATTTTGGGCTTTTATTGGATTTTTAATCGAGTATAAATCAAAGGTGAGTGATTTAACCAACTCACGCAATACTAAATATTCTTATGTTTATTGAATTAAATTAATGAAGTGATTAGAATGTTATTGGTTGCTGTTTGGTAGTTTAAATTTACATTTTAATCGAAATTGAATTTTATTGAATTAAATTGCCATTTAAATTAATATTGAAATTGAATTGCTGGTTAAATAACTGATATTGATAACCAGTTAATTGTTGTGAATTATTGGCTGATTTGGATGTTGATTATGATGGATGTTTATTTGTTGACATTTTAGATGATTGGATGTTTATTTTGAATAAATTAAGAAAAAGGTTGAAATGATATATACCTATGACACTTTGATTTGGAATGAAATGATATATATCCATACCTAAAATTAAAATTGATATTAATGATTACTTGGCCATAGGGTAGAAAATTATATACGGACATCGGATTGGATAAATTCAATGGTTTGAAAAATATTGATTTTTGGATTTGGCTAAATGAAATTGTTTTAAAGGTAATAAATTGTGGATTTATATGAATTAAATTATTTTCTAATTCAAGCTTTGAAATGTTGAAATGGAAATTGGTTAAAAGAAATTGTTTTAAACAATTGAACTGGAAATGTGAAGTATAATTGATATATGACTTTAATTCAAAAAATTGATTTATCTTAAAGATTTGGGTCTTAAAATTGAACAATGAGGTTTAATTTGACTTAAGTGTTTAAATCAGTAAATTGAAATTAGACTTGAAATTGATATAAATTGAAATGGTTTAAATTAAGAATTGGATTGGAATTTAAATCATTGAATTGAATTATTGAATAGATTTTGAAGTTAAAAATGAATGTTTCGAAAATCGAAGTTATTTCAAATTGAAATTGAAATCAAGTTGATTTGAAGCCAAATTGAAATTGAGTCAATTGAATTGAAAGATTGGAAATTTAGTTTTGTTGATTTGAAATTTAGACATGGCCCAGATTTGTTGAAATAGAAAAAAAAGTTTGATTTGATAATATTTTCAAAATAACTTATTTTAATATAAACAGTTTAAAATTATTCTTTTTAATATTCAAATTATTTAGATTTTCCAAAATATTTTACTATATAAACCATTTTCAATGCTCAAATCATTTTATATTAGAACTGTTTTAAATCTCTAAACTATTTAAACTATTTTAAAACTATTTATAACTATTCAAACTATTTTCCAAAATTTCAAACTGCGCAAAGTTGGAGTGTTTATATTTAAATCGTTGATTTAAATGCGAATGTGGTTAAATGTGGTTATAACCTAAGTTGGAATTTGAAATGATGTTTCAAGTGAAAAGGACATATTTCGAGTAAATATGATGATTTTGAAATGAAGGATATTTTGAAGTAAATATGATATTTTGATATCAAATAAGAATCGGTTTTGAAATGTAAAAGAACCAACCGGTGTGAAAAATGACATTTGGTTGTTAAAGAGACTGGGGCCTCTTATTGGCATACTCTCTGTAAATATTGGAACCACTTTAACAACTGTGTACGTGGCGAATGATCCAAAATGAAGTGCTTGAATTGGAGGCGTTTGCTGGATTTGAAGAAAGAGAACGATGATGGATGACCCCGGCACTTGTGCCGATTTGAAATGCTGAAACAAGACGGCTTGTCAGGGCCAAGTGGGCTAGCTACCCCTAGCGGACACACCTCTTCGTATTACTATATTGATGTTTGCTTGATCGGTGCACCTTGATTTGATTTTGAGGGTGTTGGACGCGGTGGGCGGTCGTGGCTACGATGCGTTACCACCAGCCCTGCTATCCGAACTGGTAATATCCTACCTTGGGCATTGCCTCACGTGCCTTGTCATACTCTTTATCCTTATTCGCGACCACTACGAAGTGTTATCTTATCACGGCGCCTTCTTGACTACCGATGTTACCGGTAGTGTCAAAGGAAAACTGTAGGACAATGCTTAAAAATGTGTTAATGGGGATCAATGTAAAGCCTTAACGCTATTTTAATACTTTACTTTATTGATTAACACTATTTATATAGCATATCTTACTACATATAGATAGTTTAACAGATCCTTAAGAAATGGAAAATCCCATAACATCTTTTAAGCTATTGCACTCAAGTTGTTCACTTGATAGGAGATGTAAGATCCTGTAAACATCTCTGAAGCTATTACACTCATATTTAATTGTTGTTGATTTAACTTACATAAGAACTTTTAGTTCTGACTTGAGTGTTTTGTCTTTTCATTACACTCGGGTCAACCTGAGCATTTTAGTGTTTGAAGACATTATTTCTAGAGGACGAAGACGGAGTTTGGTATATTATATTATTAGTATTATTCCGCTGCATCATTATTGGTATGTCGTTGTTTATACTCTGATTATGTTGTTAAAATTGTGTAATCAAATGTATATTATAAAACAGCTTCATGAATTGGTTATTTGATTATTATATTTTGACATTCCGCTGCGAGATTCTACGTTTTGTTTTTCTTTCTTTTCTCTTAATTTCTTATTTATCCCATTGATAATCCTCCCTTTTGAATGGTTTGAGTTAGACATGTGTGGTTTATTGTCGATTTAAACCATTTAAAAAGGTGGGTCGTCACAATATAACAGAGGAGACGAATACTCTCTTGAATAGTGTTTCACTTCCAATATTTCCGCTCAAACCAACTATAGTCTCTCGATGGATGCCACGCCATGATTGGACTATAACGAAAGTGGAGCTTTCATGTTGAAGATCGACAGTATTTTTAGGTTGAAAGAACATAGTCACATTGTTATTTTCTGTTTGACCTTGGTTATATTAACTAACATAAAACTACAGAGTGAGTCATTCCATAGTTATTCAATAATTATCAGTATGTAAACCCTTAGTGCCCCAGTAGCCAAGAGTACTTCACTACCCAACATTTAGAGAGCGTTACGTACTCTAGTGTCAGTGGATGTACTAATATCCAATCTTGATACATCTTGACTAGGAATATTTAAAATGGTGTATTTGTTTTCACTATGCTAAATTATTCACGATTACAGCACTTTGTAACGACTATCACAAAGTATAACATTTATGGATTTTCTATTAAACTATTTTTAATTAAATTAATTGATTAATATAACACATTATATCAATATTAGAATGAAAATACCTTTATTTCGAACAAGATTGGTTATCGAGTTAGATATATGTAATAAATTACATAATTGCCCATATAGTGTTCCCCTAACTCTATCAACATTGATATCTTTTTCTCAATACATCCTAACTAGGAATATTTTAGGAATATGTGTGTGTTTGTATTGATTCAATACTCATGGTTACGAACATAGTCGTAATTGTGATGGATCATGTACTTCTCCCATGAATTTTCTATTTATATACGTTTAATGCTTTTAATTCATAATTCATAACTCTATATTACGTCATATATAAAAATAATAAACTAGATGCATACATCATTTTGAAAATATTTTTTATAAGAGTTAAATTATGTAATAAATTACATATTTTTCCCTAGACCACATCCTTAACTCTATTAATCTCCCATTTGTATTTGGGGCCAATTATGGTGGCTCATGACCATATCTTCAATCAGTCTACCTAAGCTAAACTGAGAAGGGGCCTTAGTGAATGGATCTGCAATATTACTATTTTGGATCTACTTTTCGATTATGCTTCCCTGTTACCAATAAACTCTTTTATTGTGTGTTCATTACAGAAAAAGTATCTTGATTTCCTATCAGAATATCAGTTCCTATGACGACCACTCTCTAACTACACTAAAATGACTTTAAAATACAACAAAAATCATATACAAACATTACATGAAATTGAAACATCACATATAAGCAATCAAGTCACAATTCAAATATATATTTTGTTTAAGATTTAACCATACACAAAATGACGAATTATTTTGTAAAATTGTTAAAAGGAAACCAAATTACACTTATATCCTTTTTAACCATTTAAAGATGCTGTTAAGGTTAGATCTAAGTATAAAAACACATTAACATTTCAAACCATCTTAAAAACTTCAATTTTGCTATATTAACTAACATAGGATAGAAAAAGATGCAAAATCACTCATCTAATACAAAAATACCCAAATCCCAAGGCAAATCCAAGGTTGAACAGTAGATGCATTAATCCCAAGTTAGCCCAAACAATATATCTCTAATCTCCCTTGCTAATTACCTCTTAGTGATGCAATTTAACTAATTAAAGTAGAATAACATATAATTTTTGGCTAAAAGATGGATTAATGGAGGTTTGGTTCATATTTAGGAAGTGGGAAAAGCAATTATCAAATGTCCCATCTTCCCCATTAGGCACAAACCCCAAAATGGGTTAATGGGTCTAATCTAGGGCTAATTAATTACCCACTCAACTGTCTAAAATCTATTTGAACTTTAAATAGGCATATCTCCAAAATGGTAAGTCCAAAAGGCTATTATAACCACTTTATGGTAAGAGAAACCATCATATCTTTCCAATGGAAGGGTTCTTGATCCCTAATTAGGTACCTATCAAAAGTTATAAGCCTTACGAGTTTTTAGGTTTAAAATCATCCAATAAAAGTTCTAAGGTTTAGAAATGTCACAGTCAATATTTCCCAAATTTATAGTGTCATATGACCCAATATGAATTTTGAATAATATTTTACAATCCTTCGATATATAAAAGCGAGTCATCACACTCTCCCTTCTTTAGGAGTTTTGCCCCTAAAATCCCTAAATGAAACAAAGCAAGGTCAATAACAATTACTCTACACACCTAACATCCACAAGAACCAACTCAAATGTCAAACATGCAATCAAATAATATATGCACATCCTAGCATGTAGAGTACTAAACTGCATGCATAGTATACTATATACAGAAAATCAAAATGATATCAAATGTGAAAGCTAACGGTAAAACAGAAATCTTACCAAGTAAAGAACTTTGGATAAGTGGTCCTCATACCCTCCTCAGTCTCCCATGTGCAATTTCCTTTGCTATCGCTCTATTGAACCTTTACCAACTCCACTATCTTCTTCCTAAGTTGCTTCGTTTCATGTTTGATGATATAAACGGGCTTACGAGGTTTCAAAGATTTTGGTTCAATCTCGATACCATCTAACAGATCCAGTGAAACTATCACACTTGAGTTGTGCATAAACTTTCGCAAATAAGAAATGCTGAACAAGTTGTGCATGCTGCCATCTTTGAGTTGTCGACCCTACAAGCAAGGTCCCAATCCTTTAGAGTAATGGGAAAGGCCTACAAATCTCAACCAACTTCCCCTTAGTACCGAAATGAATCACATTTTTAGTGGTTAGATCTTAACAAACACCGTACCGTCGATAGAGAACTTTAAATAACTACGTCTCTTATTAGCATAGCTCTTTTGTCTATCCAGAGCAGCTTTCATTCGTTGCCGAATGATCTCGACCTATATGTTTTTATATTTAAATAATATGTATTAATTCAACAAAAGTAAAAAAGATGTTTTTTAATTACACAGCTATAGTGACCTACGTTGTTTATGATAATTTTTTTAAATATATACATACATATAACTAAATAGTTTTGTAACAATATTATTTGCATATTAGAATCATCACCTAACTAACAACATATAATATATGTATATAATAAAGCATTATAATTAAGTATAAATAATTATATTATGATTAGTAATATACCTCATTTTTAATTCCTTGAAGTACACCTTGAAAACTTGTGCCCCTCGAAACTATTTCTGATTCAACAGAGTGCTAGTTTTTGAATGATTGACCACCAGCTATCGGATAATAAGTAATTTGATTTGATTTGAGCCCTAGAAAGATGGAGAAGGGACTGAAATTTTTGACCAGCAAAGACTTGGAATAGAGACTCCAAAAGTCCTTAAACATATGAGGGTAGAGATGCTTATATAGTGGATGGAAAGGAGAGAAGTATAGATCTCATCTTTTACTCATTCTCCTTTAATATCAAGCATCCAAAGTCAAGCCCTTCCTACTCAATTTTGATCCACCTACACCCTTACTTGCTGTTGAAATTATCAGTCCTATGATGGGCCTTAAACCCATTTATGCCCAGATAAAAATTATGTAATAAAATCTAATTTAATCACTTATCGATATCACATACTGATTGATATATTTGTAAATGTCATAATTATATTTAATAATATTAATTCATTAAATAATAGTCGAATTTTATAATTAATATTTCGTAAATATTATTTAATTTAATTAATTTATAATAATGATATATTAATTTAAATCCTTTGGTCAAAGGAGAATTATTCGTTTCGTTTCGTGACTCGTTAAATTTAAATTTGGTCAGTGATTAATATCGAACTATTCGAATGTTAACGTTCACATATCATTTAGCAACTGGCATGAAATTTAGCCAAATTTATCACTTGGTTTCAGTAATATCCAATTTACTTTACTAAGCGTTACCTGATTTGTGACTTTTATTTTACACCAATTCTCTTATTCAAAACTGTATCACTTTGAACTTACGAAATTTAGTAATGGTCAAAATTCCAATATTCGTTCATATTCAACTCTATATTCCAAACACAAGTCCTTGGTTCAATAATAACAATCATTATTAATCAAAATGTTTTAGCTAAAGACTTTGACTTCGAGTTGACTTGATTTGACTATGATACTAACCCCATATAACTGAGGAGACAGATCCTCTCTTGAATAGTTTTTCACTTCCAATACTTCCACTCGACCCAACTATAGTCACTCGATGGATGTCATGCTATGATTTGACTATAATCAAAGTAGAGCTTTCATATTGAAGATTGACAATATTCTTAAGTCGAGAGAACTGTGTAAATTAGTCACATCGATATTTTATTTTTGACCTTAGTTATATTTACCAATGAAAAACTATCAAGTGAGTTATTCCATAGTTATCCAATAATTATCAGTACGTAACCCCTTGGTGCATCTAGCAGCCATGAGTAATACAGTGCCCAACATTTGGAGACCGTTATATATTCTAGTCTCAATGGATGTATCGATATAACACATTCTATCAAGTATACAATAGAAAGAAATTACCTTTCATTTCGAACAAGATTGGTTATCGAGTTAGATATATGTAAAAATTACATAATTGCCTCTATGGCATACCCCTAACTCTATCAATCTTCTACTTGCACTTGGGGTCAATTATGGAATCTTATTCCAACTTCTTCAATCGGTTTCATCAAAACCAGTTGGGTCAGTCCCTCAGTGAACGGGTTTACTATTACGTTTCAGTTATCTACTCCGTCAATCAATTCCCTCTGATACTGATAAACTACCTTTATATTGTGGAACAATTCAGAGTATGCCTCTCGACTTCCAATGAGCTCTAAGTTCTGTTATGAACTATATCATGACATTGTTATCATGTAACAATGTTATGGTATTCTCAACATTTGGAATCACACTCGGCTCGGTTATAAATTTATGCATTTAGATTTATATATATTGCTTTTATTACGACACTTTTCAAGGCGATGTACTTAGCTATTTTCATTGAACCAGCCATAGTATTTCATAGGAACAGTTGTAATTTAAAGATTCTTAACTTGAATTTATTATTGACACATTATACTCAATATCACCTATGAAGTTTGAGTTTGAACACTCCTTCATAACTAGTTCATTGTTTCTATAAACAATTCTCTAGTATTTGTTAAATACAGGAGAATACTCCAAACAACCAATTAATGATACCAATTTGCATTTGATATTTGCTTCATGTATCAAATACATAAAAAAATCACGATATCGTAGATAACATAACATGTACCATATTTCCTATTGCTAATGCATAAAGAATCTAACTTCCATGTTCCATACTAAACATTTTAATAAGGTGTCCTTGCCTCTCGTTAGGAACATTCCTTATATCTTTTGAACTTACTATAAACGACATCATTTACAAATCCAACGTCGAGTATTAAAACAAGTAAAGCCGATTCTAAAACAAATACATTGTTAACAATCAACTGTGGGTTGTTTACTTATGGTTTAAAAATATCTATGCACCTTTATAACTTTCTTTCTTATGAGCACACACTTCCTCTGCATTTTGATTGACAATCAAACTATTTTATATTCTTATCAAAACATTTATTTAATTATGATGTTTGTCGAATGACACTTTCATATAGGTTCTTGGATCATATCCAAAGTCTCACAAACTCAATATCACTTCCACTGACTTCGAGATACTCCAGTTATTATGTGCAAATAATTTACTCTAAATCATGATTTAGAATTTTTTTTTAACACATATAACATAAAGTCATACTATGCGATAAATTTGTGAACAAAATATGAACCAACTTGAGTACATCAAATAGTGAATCTATTAAGTTAATTTCAACAATTGAAATTCATGGTATTATTCTTATCGATGTGGCTCCCTATATTCCAACTGCATTTGTCGTTCTCTTAAAGACACATTTGTGGCCAATGGATCATACTCTTTCGGGTACAACTATTAAAATCATATTTTAATAATGTACTTGGAATTAATTTTGAATCTACGCATCATACCCTATCATAGAGTCAATACTCTTAATGGTTTAATTAAATAACCGAGGATTATTTATTCTTGACATTGACAAGAAACTCGCAGTTTCTCTTTAATGTATAAGAATACTTATTAGACATTCTAACGTGTTGTGTTCATTTAGGTTTGGTTAATTTTATTTCCTCCCTTGCTATCAATTTTATCCTTAGATCAAATCTGAATCTATTTTACACCAATAATTACTTGGAGAAATTCCTTTGCTACAAATTTGGTACTTCTTGAAACAACAGTTGTTTCTAAGTGCAACGGAATAGGCATTCATAAACATTTTATGAGTTACCTTATATAAAACTAATTTTGCATTAGTTCATAATTATATATATTCACAACATAAATCAGTCATCTAATGACTATCATTCTCAAAATTCTCTTAGGGTGATGCATACAAGATCCCTTACGTGCAATTTTGCATGTAGTCTTTCGACTCGCATAACCTGCTAACTCCTTGGCCTAGGTTATATAGGGGTTTCTTATAAAACCTTATCTCACATGGTTTTGTAAACCATTATTTGAATGATATTAATTTTAACCTTGTGTACTACTGTTAAATAAACACCTTATAGAAAGAGTTTCAACTTCACTCATAATCAATCGTACTTTGTCCAACGAAGTTTGATTAGTGCTTATCAATACATCATTATGTACTATAAAGAGGAGTAATATTTAAGACTGGATCTTTATACATATTAGATACATATAGAACTATTGCTAATATACTCATCCATTCAATCTAATCGAATCATTTATGTTGCATGTTATATTATTTACTTTCATTTCATATTCTATGAGCTTATCATAGACTAATACATACGTATCAAATACACATGTTCGTGTCTGTGATAACCCATCAATGGGTATGACAAAGAACTTGGAACCACTTTGGTATTGATAGACTTAAGATTGCATATATTATATGTATCAATCCAAAGAGTTCATCGACTCTTATGATACTCCCAGTAAATGGGTGTATAATGTTTGATTGTTTGAGAGATAATTGACTAGTATCATGGATTCATAATCATATAATAAAAATTATTTCTAAAACTACAACTTAGTCTATAATTCCAAAATATAATTCTAAATAATTGTAGATACTTCAATATTTTCCAATACATCGCTTTTGTTATGAAAACAAATACCACATTATAGTTTTATTTCGTAACGAATATTCATAATATTCATATTCAAATATAACTATGCTTATTTTTCAATCAACACAAAAAATAGTCATTATTTAATAAATAATGTTATGTATGTTTTATGAAAACAATTTTCATAATTTATGCAATCAATAAGTGTTACATGGCACTCTTCCACTATTTCCGCTATTACTATAATAGCTTACTGAATTCAGAGGTCCTTGATTCATTTAATATTGATTATTTATTTCATACACTACAACCAGTTTACAATGGAGAGTTCTTTTATCCTCAAAGAAATAAATCCCGTAGAAAACAAAAAATACATTTTGGAATAGAAATCGTATTTCTTATTCCAATATAAAGTATCATTTATTATTGTTATAATTCTCGTTTTCGATGTTCATTTATGAAGCAGAAGTGACTACTCACTCTCTGCATCCTAACTTACCTTAAATTCACATCTACTCCTGTACACTCAATTTTCTTTTAAATGGTCAAACCATTCAAAAGAGTACCTTTACTATAACATCATAATGAACTCTTTACAAAAGTTCACTCTATTATTCTTAACATTTAAGGACATCAAATATGTTGCACTTGGCATAAATTGATCATACGAACATTGCAATGATTGAGTTCTTAGATCTATATTGTAGTTTTGGTCTTATGTTACACTTAACACAATATGATCTTTATTGTAATCAATGAAATTGAATACTCGATCTCGCACTATGGTTTATTTGCTTATTTCGGATGAATTATTTTTATCAAAATATTGTACATTACAAACTGTGGTTGTTCACCATATAACATTTTTATGAGATTTTATATGGATTAAATATCTATAGTCTTGTATTTTTTGAATTCGAAACTTATAGAATGCAATACATGGTCTCGACCAAGTAAACGCGTAAGCGACCAAATTATGAACATATTATGCAGTTGAAAATTTAGGCACTTGCACTGGTATAAAAAACATTAACATGCAAGAAGCATTTAATAGTAATTATATATTATAGTTCTATATATCAATCTTCAATTCAGTTCATTTGTGTATCTTGTTTGATAAACGACGTATTAAATGCACAAATTTATCAATGTAGATTTATAACATTATATAACATATGTTCTTACAATATTAGAAAGATTAAATGTTATCATTTCATTTTTCTAATATGGCTCCCACTAGTCTTTGTGTTTCATTAAATGCTAAGTCAAAACATAGAAGCCTTTTGACTTCACTAGTGAGAGTTAGGACTTATCAGTCTTGGAATTCTAGTCTTGAGTTTGCTTAATAAGTCATAGCTCCATGGATGATGGATAACTCCTTATCGGTTGTATCGTATAAAAATCCTAACCCTTGGTACCTTGTCCTAATTTCACTCCGACCTTAAGTTTGCTCAACAAATCGAAATAAAATTATTCGCTCATACCTACCATACCATGACAACCTAAGTATAGTATATGTACCTTGAGTTTTCTCAACAAATACATATAGTTATCTTATTTAATATATTAATAATACTACACATAACATCCCTAGCTTGAGTTTTCTCAACAACTAAAAAGTATTCAAGTAATATATATATATATATATATATATATATATATATATATGATAAAGGACAATAATATATTAAAGATTCATAATCTTCAATATATTATATTGAGTGATATCGACTTATGGAATAATGTATTTCTTATGAAATACCCTCGCGATTCAAGCATCGAACACATCTGAAATCATGGTATATGTATTATACGTATGTATTTATCCTTTAAGTCTATTTTGGGCTTCTTACTATTCCACCTTTTATTATACATTTACATTATGTAAGTTTTTTATTATATAACTTTTATATTTCATATTACTTATATAATTGTTTTATGTATAATATTATTTTAATCAAATCTTATTTAATTATTTAACATTTAACTAATTTTATATTAATTTATATAACATTTATATTTGATATTTATTATATACTATAACCTTCATACTATAACATATATATCTCATATATGTGTGTTTTTATTTAATTAATTAACCTTTTATTAATTTATTTAATTAATTAACCTTTAATTAATTTATGTAATTAAATAATTTTAATTAAATTATATTAATTTTGAAAAATCATATTATATACATGCATGTACACTTATGATGTCTAAATATTTTAAAATATCATAATATGTACAAAAATGCATAATACATGTATATATTTTTCATTAACTAACTTAATTAATTAATTAATTTTATTAATCTTATTAATAAATTTAAAATTTCAAAATTAATTTATATTATTTTTCAATAAATATTACAATATATGTGTATCTTATTTTAAATTTAACTTTTAAATTTAAAATCTAATATTTTTAGTTTTCAAACATATTGAAATTAGCCCAAGGCCCAATTTAAATCTGGGCCTTTTCTATTAGGGACAACCTTTGGGCTGTGAGCTTAATAGTTAGCCTAAACATGGCTAATTTAAACCGCATAGGCTATTGGGTTCTAATACCGTTGTTGGTACTAGGTCAGTCAGCAGCGGAAGTAATGGGTGAATTTCAAATCTTTTTATCCTATTAGATCTTTATTGGACCTATGAAGTCTAATTTATTTAGAACATTTCTTAATTTTATTTAAATAAAATCTTCTAATTTATTTAAATTTATACATTATATAGTAGTTTATTTAATTTATGTTATTATATATATGCGTGTGTATGTGTGTATTCTATACACACATATATGTGTGTGTATGTGTATTATACACACACATATATATGTGTGTGCATGTGTAACATATTAGCCCATGCAAGGTATAACATGCCCGTGTATAGATGTTGGAATTTACATCCCAACGGACACGTTAGCTCATCTAATATGCAAATATATTGTCTAAATATATGTATATATACATACACTATCATTTATATATAAATATTAAAAATATATACATATATATATTATAGTTTTATTTAAATAATTTTATATAATTATATAAGTACATTTATATATATATATATATATGTAATCATATGAATAAAATATTAATATTGAATATACATTATTATATAATAGACTAATTAAAAATAAAGAAATTATTTATAAATATTTATAAAATATTTTTTTAAACCGTGAGTAATACACATGCACATACATACACATATACATACATAAAAATCTATTAATAAATTTGAAACCTTACTCGACATCATTGTGTAGTGTCAAAATTTCTCTAATGGCACGTGAGTTAATCAGAGACTTCAATAAAAAGGGTGTTGATAAATTATGCTTAAAGGTTGACCTTCACAAGGCATATGACAAGATAAATAGATAATTTATCCTACACATGCTCAGATGTATGGTCTTCCTAAACAAGGTTGTAGAGTTGATTGGTGATTGCATTACCACTCCTACCTTTTTAATTCTGGTGAATGGCATTCCCAAAGGACACATTAGCAATAATCGAGGAATTAGATAAGAAGATCATTTGTCTCCTTACCTTTTCGCAATTGCCATGGAATATTACCCTCTAAATGGAGTTAGCGGATCACAACAAGCTATTCCATACAATTCACAATTTACAACCTAGAGTGAGCCACTTGTTATATGCTGATGACTTGATCATTTGTATAAAATTAAGTAATGAAGCAACAAAAGCTATTAAGTATATTTTTCAAAATTTGAAAGCTAATGTAACAACCCTGTTGTTAATTACCAAATTAATTAAATTTAATTAGGAAAAATTAACATTAAATTGGGATTTGTGAAATTTAATTGTGAAACGAAATTTAGTCTTGATAATAATTGATTTGATTTATTTAAGAAATGAGTTTCATTTCTTAAAAAGGATTTCAATTTAAATTTGAAATTGATTGAATAAATTATTTAATTTTGATGTTTAGAGTAAAGTGTTAATATTGAGAATTGTTGTTAAAATGTAATTTTTAATTTGTTAATTTGTTTTGATAAATGGAAAAATTAATTTTGTGATTTCGTAAAAGATTGTTTAGTGTAAAATAGGGAGTTATGATATGTAAAACAACATATAGAAATTAGTAACAATTATTTTTCTTATTGGATTCAATTGCAAGCCCAAGCCCAAGCCTAATAACAAGTTTACCTTAAGAGAAAATTCTCTCTCTTGTAGTATATGTTTACTTCATTTACGGTGAAAATAAAACAGACAACATTTTCCTCTTCAATATTAAACCCTATATTCTATAATTAACAAATTCAAGTGGAAATCAAAGAGATTTTTCTATAATGATAAGTAAGTATACTAAACCCTATCTCTACTTTTTGAAACATAAAAGAATGATTTTTATCCCATTTTTTATTAAAGTGCTACTGTGTTTGTTTGTGTTTTTAAGTTTTTAGGTGACTTTGGTGAAGCTAGAGGTTTAGCAAGGCTTATTTGGTGATCTAGCAAGCTTTTAGGAAGTTAAAAGGTGATTTAATCACTCACACTACTATATCTAATCCAAGAGAATAATTTCTAATTACTATTCGGATTGAATTGGATGGTTTTTTGATTAAATTGTTTTTAATTTGATTGTGAATTGGTTGCTTGAATTAGGATGATTATTTGATTGTTTGCTGAAAATAAATTGCCAAAATCGCTGTAGTAAAATAACAATATCTTAATGTAAATTGCTCTAAATTAACTCAATCTTTCTATGATAGAAAGTTCTTTGAATAAGCTACAAGTTATCTTTTAATCACTTTTTGAAATTTGGTGGTTTATGGGGTTGAAATTGGGTTTGAAACTGATATACATGCTCTGCTCTGTCAATTTTCTGAGTTGAAACCTAAAACTAAAATCGTCGTAACTTTTTAACCGTAAATCCAAATTGTGCAAAACTTTTTTAATGGAAAGCTGACAGTTTAAGGAACAACTTTCATGGTGTAAGTTTTCGAAAATTCTGAGGTTAAATGGGTCGAAATGGTGTGTCAAAACTGAAAATCTATCGTGACCCATGATTTGTTGCTATGTTTGTGATGTTGTTTCAATGTGCTTTGAATGTTCGGTTGTGATTGTTTTGATATACAATTCCATTGGTTTGTTAAGTTATAATTTGTGTTTAGAGATGATATTAAAATCAAACCTTATGGAACTATTGGTCTTTACAATCTTGTGATATGTAATAGTGAATTTCTTGTGCTTTATGGACTTTGAATCATTTTTGATTAAAAGCTTTGGAAATTTATACACGTAAATTTACCTATTTTGTAAATGTATATAAATACTTAATTTTGTATACAAATAATTTCATAAAGAGAGTTTATTTAAGTTCTAAATATCAAACTTGTTTTCTAAAGTTGTGTAATTACCTTTTATAAATGATTTTATGTATTTGGAATTTCAATTTTGGAAATATAAGTGTACGTGGTTTTAACTAATTATTAGAATACCAAATTGGTTTTGGAAATGGATTTATGGATTCAGAAATAAATGAATGCTTTTATTAGTGGCTTTTGGAATATGATGTGTAAACATCATAACCTTATGGAATTTAAAGAATCAATATGATTTTGGAACATGGAAAATCTTGTTTTGTAAAATAAATACCCTTGGAACAATTTGGAATAACGGAATATTTTAATAAGTGACAAATTAAATAAATGTTTTGAGAAGCTTAATTCTGTAATTTAGGAAGTACTAATAATCGATTTAGTGTTATCGATTGGTTTAAATGCTTTCGATTAACGCTTCGTCGAATATGGTATAACTCATTAAATAGAATGTTTGAGTGAAACTTACTAACCCATTAGCGAATACTCGAATTCCATCGGGTGGTATGGGATGCCTTGGTTAAATTATTGTGATCATATTTGGGAAAGTACTTGACACTTTAGAGTTGTATTCTCTTCTGGTGTGCGATAAGTGATTGCCAGATCCTTAAGAGAATGTAGTTTAGGTTTTCCAGTGGTATCCATAATAAGTGATATTTACTAGCTTTAGTAAATACTTGGATTTCACCATACGACATGGAATGTATTGGTTAAATTCTAGTGATTACTGAAGGTGATAGTATTTGGCACTTTAAAGTTTACTCTATTTTGGTGTGCGACAAGTGGCTACTAGATCCTTAAGAAGTTACTCCTAGATCATTCTATGATTCTATGTTTTCGTCCTATGTACGATCCTCGGTATCGGATCGGTTCGTGTGATACCAAATTGTTTGTTTATTTGTCATGGTTCTGTACAATCATTACTATCGTTCTGAGTAAGATCTCTTGGATTTTGGAAATGTGATTCTATAATTATTCTGTGTTCGTGAAATAAATAAATATATATGTTCTTGTGTCTTGTGATGGATGTTAAGTTAATTCTGCTATTCTATGTTTAGTGACTGGTTTGTGTTTGTGACTTAAACTTATAACCCTGTTCTGAGTTAATCATTGATATTTGAGTGCTTAGAGATGTTGTGTTTTGTTTTATGAATTCAGTGTTTAGTGACTAATATGTGTTCGTGACTAAATGTATAACCATGTGCCTTGTGATGAACTCTAAGTTAAATTAATTCTCGTGGCTCGTTTTTTCATGGTATCTGTATTTACTTATATATTATTTGTCCTTGTGTTATATCTGGTTCTTACCCTATTGGATATTTAGAGATAGTCTGACCCGGGTGTTATTTTGCTCGGGTTAGGCCGAGACTTTTTAGGTTATAGGACAAATGGGCCTTTGGATTGTTGGGCTAGCGGAAGTTGGATCTTTGTCATTTAGTTATATCACTTAGGAATTTTATTTGAACTTGAAATGTAGAACTAAGATTAGAGAATTGTAAACTTGTATATTATTGAGTCTAGCATTTCATTTTGTAGACTCATAATTTTTATAAATGTTTATTATTCTGATGTGATTTGTGATTGATGTTTATATGATATATTGTTCTGATTTTGAGAAATCGATGTGTCTACTACTTTGTATTAATATTGTACACGTCAAATTTCAGTTCAGATATTAAGTAAAAAATGTATAAATGACGTGTTAGTGTTAGTATAAAGATATATTCACATTCGATCATCTTAACAAGCCGTATTCTCCGAATTAGAATTAGCAGACAACATTATTTGCAATGTTTTTTGCTAGCGGTGGGATTTTTGCAGCTAAACCGGGCCTTAAACTCAATAACCTCAAAACTAAATATTATTTTAATAAAAAGTTAACGTTGTGAATAACACCTAATGGCAGAGAAACCATAGTTCTTCCATTGATTTCTACTCGCTTTTCTTCTTTTTTCTCCTTTTCTATTCTCTATTCTCTTCATCTTTCAATTCTCTATTTCACTATGCTCTTGGATGAGGAGGTATGGCAGGAAGTGAGGTGGAGGAAGGGCAAGCATGAGATGGATTCGACCAAAGGGGATGGTGACTCAGTAGTTGGCGAAGCTTTTTCGAGTAGAGGAGTTTCATTACACGACATGGGGTGGGATCGAAGGGTTTTGGACATGCATCTGCAAGTACCTCCACAAATTCAATGTTACTTAAAGATGTTGGAGCTGGTTTTGGATGAGAAGCAAATCGATGATAGGCACCAAGAAACCTTGCCCAAACCTTGTCAAATTCTCGATACCTGCTGACGCAAAAAAATCACCAATTGCGAAGCTGTGAAGGTTGGTATGGATGGGAACATATTAGCAAATATATAGAACCTTTGATGGATAATGGTTGTAGAAGAGGTAGAATTACTCTTGAAGCTATCAGTGAAACGGATGCTGTATCCTCTTGTATGTGGTAGGTCATAGACCTTTCCACAAAGCTTTTGAAGCTTATGCTAAACATGTTTGGAAAACCAAGAAAAAATTCGAGGTTCAAACTAGAGACAACGGGTACTTCGTTGTCAGTTTTGGTAATGAAGCTGACTGTAATAGGGTGTTGGAGGTGGACAATGGTTTTTTGAAATTTTTTTGATCATTATGAAGAAACTTACTCTTTCTATGAGATTTGACCATGATTTATTAACAACGATGTCGGTCTAGTTAAGAATTCCTGGTCTTAGCCTTAAGTTGTGGGCTAATAAGGTCATTAGTGCCCTAGTTAATATAGGTTGGATGAGCCTACTAAAAGTAAGACAAGAATATCATTTGCTAGAGTTTTAGTTGATTTGAAGGCTGAATTGGGATTCCCAATACTATTGCAGCAGTGGATGACAATGGTACAATTTTTACTCCAGAGGTTGTTTACAAAAACCGCTCTCCTAGATGCGAGAATTGTTGTTGTTTTGGGCACTTACCTTCTCAACGTCTAAAGACAAAGACTTAGGTTCCTATAAACAAGACGAAAATAGAGGAAGAGGAGCTAGTTTTCAATGAAAAAGGGGAGAAGGAAGAGGAACTATTCAATAAGAGTAGGAAATCGTCTATAGTTATTCCTGTTCAAGTGGATTCTCTTAATGCGAACAAGCAGAAGTGCGAAAATTCTAATAATTCAAGCGAAGTCCTCAATCCGATAGAATGCCAAAAGAACCAACTTTAGAATTAAATGAATCCAATCTCGAAATGCAGGAAATTTGGATTGACACTGGCATATTAATAGCGAATAAAAGGAAGATGAGGGAAGACCTTTTTCTAGACAAATTAGAGTTTGATCAGAACTTGGAACGAAAGAAGACTAAGTTAGAAGAGGAGTAGGAGATAGTTAGATCCATTAAAACCTTGAACGACATTGAGGCAACTATAAAGCAACTGACTTTGGTGAAGCAAGCAGTTCTAGAAGAGACTAGGGAGAACAAAGAATCAAAGCCCCGGTTGGGAAATGACAGTGAATTGCTAGACTGTTCTAGTCATAAGAAAAGAATTGTTTATCTAGTGTATCCTTAGACAAGCGTTTGGTGGGGGCAACTAGCCTACCATCCACATCAAATCATGTTACTTCAACCAAACAAATAGAGGAGCCATAGACTTAACACGGGAGAAACGAATGTCACCTACACCACCAGTAGTAATCCTTAAACACCAACATTGATCAGCAGATACAGAGAATAAACCATTTATTTTCTAATCATTTGGACCTTAAAGTTAATTCCTATAATTTTGGGACTGATAATAACCTTGTTAATCTTCTACAGGTTAAGGAGCATTCATCGATCCAACAAGTTTTATCAAACAAGGAGAATGATAACAGTTTAAGTAAGGTAATCATTGATAACCCATCAGCCACCTATATGTGAAACAAGCTAGTAGAGGAACCTATAAAGAGAGATAATGACAGCTCTATGCTAAACACGTTACGTGAGAATAGTAAGGATCTTGTTGATTCATGCAAGCTGGTTGTTTAAAATCTAGAATATGTGGGTAGGGAAAAACTTAAAGTTCAGGATAATATGGCCAAACATGGTAGGGTGCTCCATGTGCAGGCATAATGTCACATGTGCAGGATGATTATTAGAATTTTCGCACTTCATAACCCAAATAGGTTTGTTGAGGTTTTGAGAATCATTAAATAGCATAATGCCACGTGTGCAGGCATTTTAGAAAACAAAATGAAATGGAATGAGCTTGAGACTATAAAGAAAAGGCTTAATAGAAATTGGGAGCAGATCAGTAATGTATCTTTTTACTATAGTGCCGTATTTTTGTCTTGATTGACCGTGAGGCATTGGGGTATAATCTACTTAGCATGTGCGATGGACATATGATGATGGATCTAATTAAGTAGAAGGATTAAGATGTAATTGCACTTTTGGTTATGCTCAAAATTTTGAGGTTCTTAGATAGAATTTCTGGCTAAACCTCGAGGATGATGCATACAACATATTTAGACCATGGGCTATTTTGAGAGACTTTAATTGTATTATATTTTCCATAAACAAATCTTGAGGCATGCCGATTTCTTTCAGCAAGTTGGCAGTAATGAACAATTGGATCAATAGACCGGGAGTCACTGAATTACATATAGATGGCTTTAACTTCTTATGGTGGTCAAGACCAGATAAAAATATTATGACAAAAATTGATATGGTGTTTTTAAATATTCAATGGACGCATACATTCTCCCTCAGAAGTAAGCGACCACAATCCTATTCTTCTGTCATTGGCAGGCCCGGCCCTAGGGTAAGGCTGGTAAGCCGGCCGCCTAGGGCAACGGGGAGGAAGGGGCAACAATCTGGGGAGGAAGGACAACAGTCTTTGATTTTCGATAACTAATAAGGATTTACAATAAAAATAAATCAAATAGTAGCGTATCTCAGTGTTGTTTGGTTTTAACTTTCAAGTAAGCAACCTAAGTTCAATATTGATCTTCCTCAATTTTACTCATTTTTTGTACTTCACATATTTTAAGTTTTCTTCTTTGTCTTGGGCAACCAACTACATCGGGCCGGGCCTGGTCATTGGCTAAAACTACAAATTCTTTGTCAGGCCATTTAGAAACATGAATCATTAGGCGTTGTTAAACAATTAAAACGACCAGTTTGTTAAAGGGTGGGACACTAATACTGTTGGTAAACCTATGTTCACATTTTTATATAAACTAAAAGCTATCAAAAAGATTTTACAGCAATGGTCTAAAGAGAAAAAACGACACCAAAAAGGAAGTGGAATTCTACAATTCGAAATGCATGAAATTTCAAACGAGGGTGTAGATGAACAGATTATATGGCACTAAAGAAGAATTGAAAATTGTGAAAAGGAAATTGGAGTTAGTTATTCAAAAAGAGCTTATTGATGTTAAGCAAAAGGCAAAGTGTGATTGGATTTAGTTAGGGGACAAGGCTTTAGCATTTTTCTATGCTATGATGTCCATCAAATGAAGTCGGAATAACTGGTATAGAGGGATTTCGATTTAGGGGGATTATTGTTTCGATCTGGTCGACTTTGGTGAAAGGGCTATCAAATACTTTGCAAAATTGTTCAATCAAAGGAAGTGTAAAGCATTTCCGAAAGCAATTTGTAAATCTATCATCTCTAATTATGGGAAAAACTTTCTAAATGACTCAATTGATTTGCAAGGAATTAGAAATGTTGTTATGAGTATTAAAGATGATTCAGCTCCAGATCCGGACGGCTTTAGTGCAAAATTTTACAAACTACACTAGGTGCAAATCAAAGACCTCCTAACACAAATGTTGAGTTATTCTTTTTAGGAAGGGAATACTTTGAAAGAAATCAACCACAATATTCTACACTTAATTCCTAAGAGTTCCAAGGCAACTATTATTCAACAATTTTGCCCTATTACATGTTGTAACTTGGTCATATAATTTTTTTCCACAGTGCCGAATAATAGACTCAAATTGCTCATGGACTCCCTTATTTCTATTAATCATTGTGCATTTATCCAAAATTGGTTCATATAAGATCGTGTAATGTATGCTCATGAAGTAGTTAGGGGATTGGTAGGAAAGATAATAAAAACATATGTATTAAGGTGGACCTTTGCAAAGCTTTTAACTCTGTGGATAGATAGTTTATGGTGCATATGATGAGTAGCATGGGCTTTACGACTAAGTGGATCAAAATAGTTGAGGAATTCATCTCTACCCCTATCTTCTCTAATACTAACCAAGGTTGCCTAATAGGTTTCTTTAGTAGAAATAACTGGCTAAGGTAAGGGGATCCACTATCATCTTTTTTATTCTCCATAGTTATGGAATATTTCTCGTTGTTAATGGGGAAAAAGTTGATAGTGGAGAGATTGAATCCATTTATGGTAATAATGGTCCAGCACATATTATTTTTTCTGACGAAATTCTTATCTTTTCAAAAGTGAACAATAAAGCCGCTGAAGCTATAAAAGAAGAGTTTAAATGTTTTCATGACAGCTTGGGGCTTCAATTAAATTGCGAAAAATCTCATGTTTTCTTTGGGGAGGGGGTCATGTAAAGAAGATATAGCACATATTTTTAACATCAACCAAGGCTCCTTTCCAATGAATCACTTAGGAATTCCATTAACTAGAGTAAATATAAGTGATTCTGATTGTAATATTCTCTTAGATAAAATTAAACAAAGGGTTGAAGGATGGAAATCTATGATTTTGAGTACTATTGGTCGTTTATAATTTATTAAATCATCGATTTATCCCATTGTAACGTATTGGATATAGTGTCTTAAATTACTTATTGGGGCTTTAAAAAAGATAAAACATGTGTGCCTTAAATTTTTGTTTGGAAGAACAAATCTAGCAAAGTCCAATGGGAAACTACTTTTTCACCCAAGGAAGAAGGAGGTATGGGGTTGTCTAAGTTGGAAGACATTAATAATGCAATGGGTATTAAATCGGTCAGGAAAATTGTCAACCAGCAAGGCATTTGGGCTAAACTAATGATGGACAAGTCCATCGAAAATTGTTCATTTTGGGAATGGGTGTTAGAAGCGATTCTTCAGGCATATGGAAATTTGTTTTGGATGTTAGAATTTAGCAGAGAAATGTATAAAAGGAGAATTTTTAATGGCATGTCGACGTCTCTATGGCACGATCCTTGGCTACAAGGAGGAAGACTCATAAATAGATTAGACCATAGTTTAGCTTTCATTTCGAGGAGTGAGAGGGCTGAGAAGCCTTAATAAAATTTAGCCATTTTCAAAAAAAACATATGTTAATACTTTTTTATAAATATTATACCAATATATGCATAATAAAATTATATATATATATATATATATTTGTGTGTGTATGTTAATAAAATACTCGAAAACATTTTGACAAGTATGAAAGACCAAGTCTTGTGCATGGCTCTGTGAATGTAATTTTTTATTTTTAAAGTATATTTTGTTTAGATATCCATTCAAAAATTATTAAAATATTAACTAATAATTTGTTACTAAATTTTATTTTGAATTTTAGATTTCCAAAAAAATCCCAAATGATATTTTATGTTTTGAAAAAACTTTCCACAATTTTTTTATTTAAAAAATAATTTTCTATTTTCAATTGGAAATTTAAAAATAAAAAATTGCCTTTTTTAAATTTTTACCGAGAGTATTTTTACTTGTAATATTATTCTATAAAATGTAAAATATAATTTTCATAATATATTTAAATTAATATAACTGATTTATGAAATTAATTGATTCAAATGATATTTGAAATATATATATATATATATAAAATATTTTATCATTGCCGAAAATTATAAGAGCCTTAATTCTTTACACATAAAATTATGTGACCATATTTGGCAAAAATATGAAGTTATAATTAGTTACAAACTATATTTATCTATTTAAGTAATATATATTAATTCAATAGAATAAAGAAAATGTTGTTTTTTAATTATAGAGCCGTACTGACCTAGTTTTTTATGGTTATTTTTTTAATATATACATACATATAACGAAACAGCTTTGCGGCAATAGGATTTGCATATCAAAACCATTACATAACTAACAACAAATAATATATGTATATAATAAAACATTATAACCGAGCATAAATAACTATATTATGATTAGTAATATACCTCACTTCCAATGACTTGAAGTTCACCTTGAAAAGATGATATATGTCCCTTGAAACTATTTTAAATTTGATAGATTGTGGTTCTTAAACTGTTTACCACCAGCTATCGGAAAGTAGTTAACTTGATTTGATTTGAGCTCTAAAAAGATGGAAAGGAGACTGAAATTTTCGGCCAGCAAAGACTTAGAATGGAGACTCCAAAAGTCCTTAATCATACGAGGGCAGAGATGCTTATATAATGGATGGAAAGGAGAAAAGTACGGATCTCATATCTTACTCGTTCTCCTTTAATCTCTGCCATCCAAAGTCAAGCCCTTCTTACTCAATTTTAAGCCGCCTATACCCTTGTTTGCTGCCAAAATTATTAACCTTATGATGGGCTTTAAATCCATTTAAGCCCAAATAAAATATTATGCAATTAAATCAAATTTAATCGCTTATAAATATCATATATCAAATGATATATTTATAACTATTAAAAAATTATTTGTTCATCAGATCATAATCAAATTTTATAACTAATATTTCATAAATATTAATTAATTTATAGCAATTATAAATTAATTTAAATTGTTTGGTCAAAGGAGAATTAATTGTTTCTCTCGTGTGACTCGTTAAGTGTAAATTTGGCTAGCGATTAATATTATTCGAATATTAACGTTCACACGTTACTTAGTAGGTGATGTGACATTTTGGCTAAATTTATTGCTTACTTGGTTTTGATAAAATATAGTTTTACTTTATTAAGCTTATCCGGTTTTTGTCTTTTATTTTACACCAATTATCTTCGTCAAAACTATATCACTTTGAACTGATGGAATTTGGTAATATTCTAAATTCCAATATCGTTCATATTCAACTCTATAGTCCAAACATAAAGTCCTTGGTTCAATAATAACAATTACTACTAACTGAAATGCACTAAGAAGAGACTTTGACTTTGAGTTGACTTGAGTTGATTGTGACACTAACCCCATATGACCGAGGAGACGTATCCTCTCTTAATAGTGTTTCACTTCCAATACTTCCACTCGACCCAACAATACTCACACAATGGACGCCGTGCAATGGTTTGACTATAATCAAAGCGGAGCTTTCATATTGAAGATCGATGATATTCTCAAGTTGGGAGAAATGTGTAAATTAGTCACATCGATATTTTCTATTTGACCTTAGTTATATTAACTAATATAAAACTATATTGTGATTCATTCCATAATTATCTAATAACTATCAGTACGTAACCACTTAATGCCCCCAACAACCATAAGTAATATACTAACCAACATTTGGGGAGCGTTATATACTCTAGTCTCAATGGCTCTACTGATTTCTAGTCTCGATACATCTTGACTAAGAATATTTAAAATGGTATTTTTTCATTGTGCTAAATTACTCATGGTTACAGCACTTTATAGCTACTATCACAAAATATACGTGTAACGACCCGGAATTTTCGATCCCGAAATTCCAGATAGTTAGGAAAAGAAGAAAAGAGATAGAAGACGAAATAGGAAACAATCACAGAATCTCACATTTGCAGCGGATCAAAATATAATAACATTTATACAAAGAAAAGCTGTACTTGTCAAATTACATTTTAATACATCAGAGTTACAATCAATCACAGACAAACTGGACAGTAAAACAATATGTCCCAGATACAAATCAATAATACTCAGCGAGTTACACTCCATACGTTTCTGCCATCCAGCTCGCCTTCTGAGCTCCAGAACGTCCTTACCTGAAAATCTGTAATACTCAGTCTGACCCGAGCATTACATCAAAGTAACACCCGGGTCAGGCTGGAAACCAGCGCGAGTAAACCCATAATATGAAATACCAAGCTATATAACTTAAGTGAATTACCAGGGTAACTCGTACTTTTCTACGAGTTCTAATCTTATTTAAGTCAATCATTTATCTCAAAACAATATCCAAGAATCGTTATCCAGTTTTAAATATCCATGATACTTAACTTATTTCATTCCAGCCCGTTTGCTTCCAAACTCACATTTATAAAGAATCGAAGTGGTTTCGGGTATTTACTGATACCCGACCCCGGTCTCTCCGAATTCAATGTCATCTTTAATCCAAGTTGTTAAGTTTTAAACAATACAATTCATATCCAGGATATCATACAACAATTCAACTCAGATAGGTAACCTACATTATCATAGTTTAACCCATTCATATCACAGCACATCTCAATCGCCCATCAGAGATAAAATCAATCCAAGTCATCCAATATCATTCAACCATCCATAACAAGATTTATTAGATATATAATTCCTAATTAATTAATTAATCTCCAATTAAATTAATTACCAACTTTAATCATTTAGATTACCTTAATCCTGCATACTCAACATTTATTAATTACAACCCAATTAATAAATCATCCATCTTAATTAATCATCCTTGATTAATTATCCTTTAATTACATTAAGTAATTAACCTTTAATTACCCCATAGATTAATTAGCCTTAACCATTCACATTAACTTTTAATTAATCTCCTTAATTAATTAATCACATTAATTAATG
The DNA here is from genome assembly GCA_030737815.1 of Allium fistulosum. NCBI lineage: Eukaryota > Viridiplantae > Streptophyta > Magnoliopsida > Asparagales > Amaryllidaceae > Allium > Allium fistulosum. The sequence goes on along the minus strand of CM060907.1, from coordinate 247,226,139 downwards.
ATTCTCTAATCACTTAATTAAAGTAATTACTTAAGAATGAATCACTTAACCCTGCTTAATCAATCATTAGTTAACTACAAACCATTTAATTAATTAATCATTCCTTTTTTTATTAATTAATCATTCCTTGATTACCTTACAAATCAATTAATTAATATTTAATTACCTAATAAATTACCCCTTAATTATTAATTAATAAACTTTAATTTTTAATTAATAAAACTTAATTATAAATTAATTAATTCTTAATTACAAGTTAATCAATCCTTAATTACCAATAGATTAACCTCTAATTACTTAATTAAATAATGCTTAATCACAATTTAATTATTTAATTAATTAATCTCTAATCAATTAATTAATAATCTCTAATTATCTAATTAACAACCCTTGATTACAAATTAAATTAATCTTTAATTAATTAATTTAAAACTGCTACGTTAAAACACTCACGAACTCGAAATAATACCCGAGCCTAACATCATTTCCCCCGAGTACTCCTTCGATTCAATCCCCAACCCAAATCCTCAGACACACACATATCGCCGTGCACATGCCCCGACGATCCACGCCGCCGTGTCCATCGCCGACACCTCCCGTATGTCGACGATCAGCCCTACGATCGATTCCGATCTATTCAACACAACAAATCCCAATCGAAATCGAGCTTTCCCAGTCAAACCTGGAAACCAACCCTGACCTGAAAAATCCTTCGAACCTCCGACGCCGACCACCATAATTTCTGGAACTCCGGCCACACGCTACCGACCTCCCACGCCACCATTTCCCAAATCCTGGTGAAGCTCGATCACCCAGAGACGCCACGGAAACAAAATTCCCGACCCCGACTTCAAACCCACCTAAAACCCTAATTCGATCCACCGTCGACGCCACGACGAACGATCGTCACTTCCACCATTTTTCCCGACATCCCCGATCGTCATGCTAGCTTCGACAAAAACCTCGACCACCAAAAGTTCGTCGATCACCAGAAAAAGGTCGAAACCCATTTTCTGATCATGTTTGAAATGCATATCCAAAACTCAATTAAAAAATGTGATTTTTATTTTAAAAATCCTAGTTTTCAAAGATACATCAGATTATACACATGAATCTACAATTTATCCAAATTCGGAATTTTGATAAAATCAAATTCTTACTGTAATAAATAAAGTCTGATTGATACTGTCTTAAATTGTTGTTTTAAATGTTTTAAAATTTAAATCTTGTTGTTTTAAACAAATTTTGTTCAAACATTATAACATAAAACTGATCAGAGATAAACAATTTATCATTTTGAATGTTATTTGCATCCAGTAATTTTAAGAACAGAGCACAACCTTGAATACAGACATGCAAACAGAGATATCCACACTACAAGAAAACTGATTTTTTGTAGCGCCCAAAAACCGCCACTACGTATTTTTAGTGGCGTTCCGATAATCGTTACGAGAAAACATGCCACTAAAAATCCTCGAGTATTAGTTGCACTTTTTTAAACGCCACCAAATTTGTTTTTTTGATAGCGTTTTTATAACGCCATAGAATTCCTTTTTTGTAGCGCCTATTTACCGCCACCGAAAAGGTTTTCTCCTCCATAGTACTTTTTATGGCGTTATCTAAATTTTTTGTAGCGCCTGTTTAACGCCACCGAAAGGGTTTTCTCCTCCACGTTACATTTTCATGGCGTTATATACATTTTTTGTAGCGCTTAATAAACGCCAGCATAAGTGTACTTGAGTTTTTAATCACTCTTTTGTAGCGACATTTTAACGCTACCAAAATAAATAATATCCAGTAGCGTTTGTTTCCCTCCACCTGCTACTCCAGATTTACCCCTGATCTAGCATCCAATTATATAATAACAGAATACGCAAGCACATACACTTTTGAACACAATATATTAAACAACTACAAAATACGTATACGCATTGAAGATCCACAAGATACATAGACATTCATACATCCACATACATAGGTGTCGACAAAAAGCTACCCGTACACATACACAACCAAACTACCATAAGTGTTATAACCAAACTACCATAAGTGTCATAACCGTACACACTACACCATAGATTGGATTTTGGCGCTGCCGTAGGCGGCGCATTTGATACGGCTACAAGCCGTATCAAATATTAATACGGCTTATAGCCGTATCTAAATTGTTTAATACGGCTTTAAGCCGTATTAATATTTGATACGGCTTGTAGCCGTATTAAATTCCGTGCCTCTTTTCGTGGGAAAATTTTCCCCAAAACGCACACTCTCCCTTCCTTTTTTTATTTCCACCTCTTTCGTTTTCACCGTTCCTTTTCATGAATTTTGGGCTTCGTCTGCGGTTGGTTCGTCCTTTTCGAGACCACCAGTTCACTGCAATCCTCGCTTCTTCCAATTTTAGCCCCTCCGAACATTTTAAGGGCTTCCTCAATAATTTCTGCAGACGCCGCCTTCTTCTCCTTTGAGCTTGAACTTTTGTAGCTCAAAATATCTCTAAAAGGTTTGTTCTTTAAACTCATTCTTTATTCTCTTGGATTCTTTACTCAACTTATATGTTTACATGTGTATGTTGGGTTTTCAATGTCGGGTTGTTTATTATAAATTTGTTATCAAATGTTCTAATATGTTCTCTCTAATTAAATGGATTTTTAGTTGGAGATAATTGAAGCATTTACTGTAATATTATTGAGTAATTGAGCTTTATTCATATAGCTATTTGATTTAAGTTTTAGGATTTATTTGATGTGGTTTAATTTTTCATAAGATACTGGATAACTAGTAGCTACGTTCCTTATATGGTTGTCTAGGATCAGTGTTTTATGCATTTTTTTTCATCTTCTTACTGTCAGACAGTGAAACTTAAATCAATTTGGATTTGGGTGGGCTCGCGTGTATTCATTATAACAAAACCAAGTGGCTTCTTCAATAAAGTCGTAGATTAACCATGTAACTTGGTAGAGGTTCAATATGATTGGATTTTTTTATCCTTGCCTGATTTACAGCTTGGTGCTAATATTGTATATGGTTCTGACATTGCATATGGTTTTGATATTGTTGTATAAGTGGATAAAATTATTGTTAATGGCGTAAGCCAAGTATCAGGAGAGGGGTAATGCATAGACATTACTCCGGTGCTACAAAATAGCGCCGTTGTAATGGAAAATTTTTTGGAAACAGTTTGGTGTTTGCTCTTGTGATGGAATCGAATTTTTATTGCTTCAAGACTAGGTAAACCTATATTTTAGTAACTATAGTTGAGGAACTGGTGGTTGTTTGACTCATTTTCCAAGTTACATAGCACGTACGATGGATCATGTACTGTGAACCACTCGTTTATCATCTTCTTCTTACCACTGGTTTATCATCTTGTTCTTGTTCTTCTTTTCTTTTTTTGGGTCAGTAACCTATTGATACTTGCAAAATAGGCTGTTAAGGACATTTTAGGCGAGCCTGTAACTGGAACATGCCTATAACATCAGAACAGGACGATGAAGCAGTTTTGGAAATATACGTAAAAGATGATCAGGTTTTTGAGCTCAAAAGCCAAAAGCTATCAATGGATTGTTCAAAGATCAATAATGATGCTCAGGATATTAAGTCCAAACCAATCAAAAGAACTACTTTCAATAGAAAAATACACTCTGCGTAGGATATGTCTATTTTCTTTTTTACTTTCTGTAAACGATCACCTATTTTGTGTTAGTTAAAAGGAATTGATGAACTATTCATTTTATTTTATGTGAATTGAAGAAACCATATTTAAATTGCTAGGACTTCAACCAATATAAGAGCAAAGTCTATTTTTTATTTTATGTATTTATGCTTAGAACATCACCTATTTTGTGTTAGTTAAAAGGAATTGCATAGCATCATGTTCACTGAAAATTAGTTTTCCAATTTGTACTTTTGCTCCACAATGCTCGTGTTCTTTTGTTGCTTAAATTAGGGAGGTCCACCTCCACCATGCCTTCAACGATATAATCTTTTACTTTTGCATGAACTGGAATTCCAGTTTGAACCATCTCGACGTAATTTAGCTGCACACTGAGAACAAGCCCTGAGGCACTCCAAGGAGAGTTCCAGAAAGAAGCATTTGAATTCTGACCCATAGATATATGAATGATGTGCTTAAGATTTTCTCCAGATTATAAGATGCTTCTCCAAATCCAACTAACATTTTGCTTTTTCTGAGTGGTCCATAAATCATTGCTTCCCTGATAATGTTTAATACACTATTTCTTCCACAAGGACTTGTTTTGGCTGATTATAGAGTTTAAATGCACCGAGTTTGCTGCTCTATTCCATGCTGCTACATCAATTATTCCCAGTTCCCCTTGTTTGATAGGCAGTTGGGTTTTCTTATAGGAGACGGGGATGATTTTTTCTTGAAAATGGGTTGCTGGACCAAAGAAAGTGGTTACACGCTTGCTCGATCATCTTAATTAATTTCTTTGGGAGGATAAAGATTTTGGAATGGTACACTTGCATAGGGAAAAAAATAGATTTGATGATGGTTAATCATTCAGCATGTGTTAGAAATTTGTTATGCCTCCCCTGCCTGCCTTCAGCTGTTAGAACCTGAGCTAAACTGTTAAAGTTGTCATAATTCTCCGAATATTAGATGATAGAAAGAAAGGTGATAACACCATGCAGCAAACAAAGTTAAAGTTGTCATAATCCTTTCAACCCTAGTTGCAAAATGAAATGAAATTGTAAATGTAATGCAAAATGAAAAGGAATATAATTAAAAAAATCTTTTTGAAATGAAATTGTATATAATTTTTTAGCAATTTCATTTTACTTTTAAAATAGATGGTAGCATTACAGTGCAGGTTCTCCCCCTGATGTTCCCTTATGCCACTCCTCTTTGATGTACAGTATCCACTAACCTTTACTAATGAAGACAAGACAAAATCTTTATGGCTGTTACTGCTACTAGCATACACATATTGCTTGTTCAACACTATTCTGATATGGTTTACATAGTTTGTTGCACGGGAGCATGAAGTTAGAATTATTATCCCACCAACAAAATTAAACAGTTTACAACTTCTTCTGTGATTTTGTTTACTTAAAAATTTCTGAATTCTTCTTCTGCACTATTACCCAATGTCTTTGCTGACTGCAGCCGATAGCTGGAGTCCAGGTAGTATGATACTATTGACTTCAACTAAACATATTTGAATGTTACACCTTTGCAAAATTGGGAGATTTAGCTAAATAGTTGAACAACATTAAATATCTAATTTTAATATCCCTTCTAACAAGGTTTTGCACACGCAAGCTTCTCCAAACTATTTTCTTATCTGTTCACATTACATATAAACACAATTTCTTTTGATGGCATACATAAATTTCACATCATTGTCGGTTCCATCTTCCTGTGTGCGAAGAACATGCCTCAAACTAGTACTACTATTAAAGTTAATCCATTATTCACTTGAGACAAGCTTAAGCATCAATGGAGTTTTTAGTTTTTACGTACCTCTAAGTCTCGCGTGCAATAAGGAATTTTTCACGGGGTGATTTATGTTTTTTTAGAGTACGTCCCATAAAATACCATGGAAATTAAAATGAACAAAAGTAAGAAAATCGAAAAATGATTCAAGTAAATAAAGGAGACGCTCCCATAAAATTAACTTATAAATTCATAATATAACTTGGAAAAGAAAATAATCAAAAATTAAGGCCAATGGACACAGATAAACGCACTTAAAAATTAAGGCCAATGAAATCAAACTTGGGACTTTTAGAGTACGTCCTATATATACACTCATATATATATATATATATATATATATATATTATATTTACGTCTAATGTTCTAATATATATGATATAGGAGGGCAATATGTCTTTCAGTATAGACAAAAAGTGGATAAATGAATCTGATCAAAGATCTACATATTATATAGACGGGGTGAAGAAGTTTATTAGTTTTGTTGATGAAAATGGTGGTAAGAAAGGAGTGTATTTATGCCCTTGCACTCGGTGCAAAAATATGAAGACGATCAAATTAGATGACATTCATTTTCATTTGCTTAGATGGGGTTTTATCCAATCATATACCGTATGGTATTTTCATGGGGAAAAAAGGGTAGAGAAGGAAAAACAACAACGAGTTAGTCATGCCACAAGTTCCGACGAGTCTGAACCTATTATGATGGAAGATCTAGTCAATGATGCAGATAGATTTCATCATTTTCAACCTGAAAATCCGTTGTCTGATCATGCTAATGTTGGAGAGCCGTCTACGGTTGATGGCAGTTGGCAGGCCAATGAAAGTAAGAAGTATAAATCACTTTTTGGTAGCGCAAAAGAGCCACTGTATCCTTCATGTTCAAAAGGGTTGACAAAGCTGTATGCCATTGTGAAACTGAATAGCTTGAAGACCCAATACGGCTTTTCAAATAATGGTGTGACTGCACTCCTCGAACTAATAAAGGAGTTACTCCCCGAAGGTAACACGCTGCCGACAAAGTACTCCGACGTGAAGAAGTTAATTAAGCAAGTTGGGATGAATTACAAAACTTATGATGCATGCATCAATGATTGCATATTATACTGGAAAGATGATGCGAATAGAGTTTCGTGTACAAATTGCAACGAACCAAGATATATGACATCATTCAACGAAGAAAGAAAAGGCATCAAAGTACCTCGAAAGACATTAAGACATTTTCCTTTAATTTCTAGATTGAAGAGATTGTATAGTGTACCATGGATAGCAGATGCGATGACCTGGCATGGTGGGAAACATAGAACAAGGAGAACGCAACACACAACCCAATGCTTCTAAATTCGTTGTTTCTCAATCCCAGGATACGACCAATGTGGTGAACAATAAAAAATGTGAAATCCTCAACTCTGATCTAGACATAATAGCAACAGGTATTTATTAGTTGCTTTTTATTCTTACTTGTTTTCGATGCAGTTATTTTGTTGGATAGATCTAGACAATAAATTTTATTGCAATAGGTACTGTATGTCGAGATTCTACATCGTCCAAAATCCATGGGAAATCTGTACCATCCACACATGAAAAATTGGTTTTGGACAATATACTGCTACCAGATGAGAGAACCAACAAAATAAATCATCAATTTGCAGAGACCTTTGTTTATGTTGGAGTGGGTGGGTATGTGTGCCATCCGAAGATTATGATTCGATATCTTTAGCAGGTATGTGAGCTCATCCAAAAATTATTTATCTTTAACATGCCATTCCTTAGTAGCAAAGTGTATGTCCATATCCAATATATCTTTCTTAACCACCCGTTGCCACAATATATTAAACTTAACCACCCAGTATTCATTTTATTATTTACTCAAATTAGTTCATTATTTTTGCGAAACTGTTATGTGCCTATTTCAGACATTCTAGTTGCAAATGTATACAATCTCAAGTACGCTAAGCCCAACGCTCTACGATAGATGGTACTGTTATTTAATTATAATGGTTAATTACAATACAAACTACATGGGATTGGATTGATAGAATAAATAATGCATGTATAGCTAGCAAGACTTACTCTACAAGAATACCACTTTTACACCGTTTAAAAGACGTAAAATCCGATTAACTATTTTACATGGTCGAACTGTTTGTAAAAATTTCAATTGCTTTACGTGGACAACGTATGACAGGTTACCGAGTTAGTACATTTTTGACCCTATCTAGTGCAATTTCAATTGCTTTCACGGTTGTTGTGGGTCCGTTCCTCGTCAGTGGTCTGGCCCTATAAATTATTTTAGCACAAAGCAGGTGGTTTTGGGAAGACATGACCAACAACTACCCTAAAAAAACAAACACTACGTGCATGCATGTCAAAAATAATTATTCCAAATGCACTAATATGTCGTATCATGGGTAAAATACAGAGCCTTTCACAACCAATCAAAACCGGTAGAGAAAAACTCACAAATGAAGCCTAAGTATCAATCACTTCCTTCTGACCACATCACTTCCACCAACTGCCAGTTCTTCTTGCACTTCACTCATACCAAACAACATCTCCCATACTTGCTCACATATACATCCCCCTCTGAAATCACCACATCACCCTGCCAACTTTCCCCACTGACCATACTATGCTTCATTGTAGCTTACTGATGCAAAATGCAAATATAGATAAAAACTGACATTCCAATGGAAAAATTATCACAGTTTTGGACACACCACTACTTATTTGCCACAAACTTTTTTACTCTTGTTTTTCATCACTTTCATTACTTGGACAGTTATAAAAAGTACCTTCAAGAATTTAACTTTCACTTTCATGCCAAATTTGCTAATAACTTTTGGCAGACAATACATAAGAAGATAAGCCAGTTAGATTACTTTGGTTAAGTGGCTATAGTTGTTTGGTTAAACTTTGTATAGAAAGCGTTTCTTTCATATTAAGTTGCTATAGCTGTATGCCGCTACAAATTTACACATTGTAGCACTCAGTTTCAGCAGGCATTGCACATTGCAACATGCAGTTGCACTGCATTGGATGCAGACAAGTAGGTGCAGGCAATTGAGCACTACACTCAGTTGCCATTGCAGCTGAGCGCAGGCAACTGCGTGCGACTCTGATTTGTTAATGCAACCAAGTATGACACTTTATTACCAGTGCAACTGATAAAAAATCACATTTCAAAACATTACAGCGTTATAATGATGCATATTCATCTATTAAATGTATATCAGACGACAACTACAAATTCCAGTAAACATGAAATTAATGCTCACAACTCTTTAACATACATATACTAAATTTCTGGCATAGAACACTCAGATGTCTCTTTATTTATCAATCATATATAGTAGAATTCTATTTTACCAAATTAATCCTACTAACCACAAAGTGAAGGATACCATGCCATTATACTCTCTACATGAAAGAATCCCTGGGGCTATGTAAGCTGGAATCCCTACTATAGATTTCGGCATTGAATGTAATAAACCCGACTGCAATATTGAGAACATATATTCAACTACTTAGAAATCTAGCAATATAGTAAACCAAGTTCAGACCAAAACGAAAATTGATAATATACACCTTGAGTAACCAAAATTGCATATCTTAACATCTAAGAGGGTGTTTTCCAATTTTAGACCACACTGACGAATTTCCTACATATTTGAATATATATCATTGATGTATGCTTATGTTTTTTTGCTATATACATTACTAAACTCATGAAAGCATATAAAACAACTCACCATTGAATGATAGTAACTGACATCAGATATCAGTTACTGAAAGAAATATCTTGCCAAGCTACCAAATTTATCATAAAAGATACAAATTTATAATCAGATACAAATTTTGCATCAGTAAACTTCTAAACTATGCACTCCCACATAGCTACTGCCCGCACTTCAACACTACTTGGTAAATACTGCTTGCACAACTTCTCATTTACCTGCAAGTACATCCATACATCACCACTAAGAAATTGAAATTTTTATTATAATTAAATAACAGTACCATCTAGTGCAAAGAAAAGAAATATCTGTTCAAAGGCGCAACATAAATCAAACTTTCAATTCTTTATTTATTCTAACTGTGCCATAGGTGTGAATTTTTTGGCTCTATGGCCGTTGGCACCAATATAATCCCATATAAACCAAAACTGGTGTAAATTCTTACAGTTATTTACTGTAATTAATTCTATGAGCATACATCTAATGAAACCATGAGCTTGCATCTCAATGTATGGTAGTTTTAATAGATGGATAAGTGATTCTATATGCAACTACTTAAGCTTAGGTTTTGTTTATAATATTTCCAAGTGTATTATTTAATTATTTTCTTCTTTGACAGTGTCTCCTTTGCTACAACTTGCTTCATGCTTGCGAACATGCTGGTAACTACAACTTGCTCCTTTCTGTATTGTAATATTTTGTTGCCTGCATTGTTGAACGTTGTAGTTTGTACTCGATGTATATCTTCTAGTTTGTATTGTATGTAACTTTGCTGTATGTGTTGCTGTACATTTATTTACTCTGTTTGAGCTGTGATTGGTGATGACTTGACAATGAAGTTTAATGTATTAAACCATTATGTGTTGTGATGTATTGAATTATTATACTTTGGCGGAGAATGAAATGTGATGGGTTGAGAATGAAGTATAATATTTAATTGCCGAGCTTGAACTGTAATGGATTGAGAATGAAGTTAACATAATGCTTTGAGTTTTATTTTAAGTGTACAAACGGAGTCAGTAATTTTGAAATGGAGTTTTTATTTTACCTGGAAAAATAGATACGGTCCATGGTCGTATCTAACTATCCAATTAGATACGGCCCATGGCCGTATCTAATTGGTGAAATAGATACGGCCTTGGACCGTATCTATTTATCCAGTTAGATACGGCCAAGGACCGTATCTAACTGGAGAAATAGATACGGTCCATGGCCGTATCTAAATCTCCAATTAGATACGGCCCATGGCCGTATCTAATTCGACAAGTAGATACGGTCTGTGGCCGTATCTAATTGGATAAATAGATACGGTCCTGGGCCGTATCTAATGATTAAACACGCTTATTTTTTATTACGGCTTATGGCCGTGCCTAATGGTTTTTGATACGGCCCTAAGCACTGCCTAATTTGCCTTTGTGGTGTAGTGACATATACATCTGAAATAAACGTCTGAAATAACCAAAGTACAGAGCAAAACCTGAACCACCATAAAAACCTGAACTACCTGTCATTGCTGATGTCTTCAAAACCTGAACTACCTGTCAACAAAGAACAGAACAAAAGAGTGAGAAAACAAAACATGAACTTAAAACTGCTTAAATAAGCAATGTACTGAAACAAAACATATGGACGACAATCGACCACTTCTCTGCACTGCCACAACACTCAACTACCTTGCCACCACTTCCTACACTATCACTGTACTGCCTTAGCCTGAACTTCATCACCAAACAAAGCACCTGCACCGCCCTACCTTCTAATACACTCCTTCCTGAAACAAAATCCACCTCCACAAACGACCAGCTTGCCTGAAACAAAATCCACCTGAAAACATCCAACCACACAAACACGCTCACCCAAACTCTCATCAATCCCATATTGCATCTCCTACAAATTGCATCACTAACATTCCACCACAATCCATACATAACTCCTCACCATCAATTATTTTCCCTCCCCTGAACCTGAACCACCAATCACAATCATTCAATCACAATTCGAATATAACACCCCTACTTATGTACTTTTATCATTTTACCAAAAATCTATCTGCACTTTAGCTGCTAGCATTCCTAATGTATATATAAAAAAAATTATATACCTTTCATTTTGACTTAATAATGATTTTTTCCATTGGCCAAGCTATGGGAACGCCAAAGCAATCATCCATGCACGTCAGACCCGATGTTGGTCTCCATATCTCTGCATCTGGAACTATCATCAGTTCAATCCAAACTTTTACAGCATTACGTCCCAATGGACGACAATGGACCATCGTTATCAGATCAGTTGATGCAATACTTCCTTCAGCCACTACGTTTGCTCCACCCAAATCGATCAACTGGCATTTGGCATCCTTTTGCATGGTTGCAATCGGCTGAAAGAAAAGAGATTATTATGCACAATGTATACATGCACATTAAATAAACTTTCATACACAGTTAACTTCTTCAAATTTGAAAATTAATACTTACATTTTGCGATTTATTCATGACCATATGTGCGGATTTCATGGGAGAATTCACAACATTTTCAGTATCATCACGACTCTCATCTAGTTTTTCTTGATCAGCTTCTACTTTTGATCTTGGCCATGCTACTTTCCTACCAATTGCATCTCCAATGCACGGCATATCAGATATGGGTCGCCACAAATAAGCATCTTTATTTACTACTTTGTCCACCCAAATCACAACAGCAGACGGACCGAGTGGAATACCATTAATAATATATTTTGGATCAATGGCGTGGATTCTTCCTTTGGCAACTACACCTTCACCCTCAGTCCAACCGTAAATCTTGCAAGTGTCTTCGATGATGCTGGTACTCTAAAAATGAGAAGTGAAATTCAAGACTTTAGTATGCTATACAAAAACAACGAATATGTGTTAAATTTTTATTCAGATGGGGGGTGTGCTCGTTGCATTTTAGACATCAATAAGCTCGCAGCATATTACACTAATATACTTAACGTGAAAAAAATTACCGTACTGGCTGCACTACAGTTCAACCGTGTTCGCAGCGGGACCTTGATGCAAACTGATGGCCAAGCAACTACCTTATTCTTAGCGTCTGCTAAGACTGCCATTTCAGGTGTAGGCCTCCATAAATAAGTATCTGCTTTATCCACTGAATCTATAACAACGCTCCCAGCATTTGGTTCAAGACGAATGCCATTGACAACGTCATCTGGGTCCATGGACAACAGCCTCCCATGGGCAACAACTCTAGAGGTTCCATCCCAATTCAACAGCAAACATACTTTGTCGTCGCTCTACAATTAATCAACCGAAAATTAAATCAATTACTGGATTAAAAAATTAAAATATAAATTTCATTTATTGAGTAATATAAATATTATTTTTACCGAATCAGGTGAGTTCCTTCTCGAACTTTCTTTACTCTACAGCGAAGCACGAATATAAATTAATATTTTAAGAATATAAATTAATTTCCAAAAATTTACCTTCTGGTCCATCAGAGTCTGTATCATTCCCTTCAATTCTGCTATTTCCTCTCGACACCGAGACACTTGTTTATCTTTGGACTGGGCCAAAGCTAGCTTGGTTAAAGTGCAACCCCTACCCAATGCCCTTAACCGTCCCGGTTTATCTTGTCCCAGTACATGTACAAGAGCATCTTTTCCAATATCAGTCTGTGTCAAGCCGGATTGGGATAGGCTACCATATTTTTTGATCTCCTCCTATATAAATAAATACACATAGATAATGTACAATGGTAAAAATATCATAGTTTCAAAAAAAATACTAATAAAATTAAAAACAATTTTACAATAGTATTCGCAGCTTCCATGTTCACTGGTTCACCATTTTTTTAATGTGAGATCTAATCCACACATCAGCTCTACTTATGGACGATGGATCTACACTTTCTTTTTTCTAAAAATAGAATAACATTAAATTAATAAACTGACAGGTATAAATTAATGTTAAATAATGCTATAGTTAATTAACTTACCATGTCTTCGGTCTTTCTAGCCATTCCCCTACGACCGGTTGTATGTGGAAGTTGTGTGTACCTAAGGGCTGAATATTTCTCACTTTTTTGCTGAAAATATTGAAAGATGCTAGAATTTAACAACCAAAATCATAAAAAGAAAAACTATCTAATATTTATAATGTAGGGTAAATATGTATGGTGAGGATTGCAATTTATTTGAAAATCAATTCATCATGGTCATATGCTTATTTGGTATTATTAATGCTGGATAACTCAGTGACATATACAACATTCCATATCTACTAATAATATTTATAGATTGAACTAACTTGCAAAGTGTTTTTTTACTTCATTTAAAATGTTCTTGTGCTTGTCATAATGCATTTGTATTTTGTACTGTCATAGGTTCCTGCAGCTAATACCTAAATAGGAACCCTCAGCATCCACCAACACTTGGACTTCACTTCTAAAGAAATTTATCGGTTGCTAACTATGTAGATGGATTTGTAGAAACATGCCAGACGAGTTCAGTAGGAATGATTTACCTTAAACTCCGGACTTGTTTTCGCCTTCACAAACTTCCTCCAATCGGTTATGCTTTTTATGTTCGTAGGTTTCAGTTTAAGTCTTTCCTCATCGTTCTCCGCTTTTTGCAAATTTCAAACCAATTTTCTTTTTGACGATCTCCAAAGTACTCCCATTTGTTGAAATATAGCTTTTCTTTGCCATTCCTCTTCCAATTTAAATCTACTCTGCAACAATACATCAAAACATGATATTAGTAAAATTTATTTAATTTAAATACGACAGATTTAATTAAATCTGAAAGGTTTTCTGAAGTTATTAGAGGGCAATTTCAATTTATAATTGGCAAGAACTATTTTTCAATTTATTCAGAAGTTATTAGATGGAAATTTCAATTTATAATTGGCAAGACCATGCAATATTAGAAGTCATTTTCAAAACATATTAGAGTCAGCATGTTAAATAATAGATGCCTGCTTCATACCAGAACCGACTGCCACAAAACTTCTTTTAAGTCATCACTAATATTCCTCCAATCATCAATGGTGTATGGAACCTGCTCCCGCACAAGCGGTCCAAGAAAAGAGGATAAATATACCGACCCTTGCCCTACTGGTATACCTAGATCATTGAACTCAACTTCAATTCGATCCTGACTGCATGATGGGAGTCTTTTTGCTTTTGCTGGACCTCTACCACCTCTTTTCCGAGATGTACTTCCGATTTCAGCTTCACTTTGTTTCCCAATTTCCAGCTCGGCATCAGCAGTTTGTTCAGGACGGGTTTCATTTCTGAGCGGGGTCCTTCATTTGGGTCAGAGGGGGTATCATCTAGTGGTTGTTCGTCTTCTTCATTGTGAACAGTGGCTTGCTTCTTAGCATTGTCTGGTTGTTCTTCTATTTCATTTATACTAGCTGGAACTTTACGTTTTCGCTTTGACTGTTTGTTCTTAGCTTTGACTGTTTGTTCTTCAGCCTTTCTCTGCAAGCGGGTACGTACAGATGTTGTGGACATATTTTTTTGCAAGTGACAAAAAACACGGTATAAACCAATAAGCACATGTAAACAATAAGCAGCGATAAATATTAACAAACAACACTTAAATATCATCAACATGTAGCTGAAAAGAGATGTGGCAGTTTGCAAACCAAACAAGCAGGCCTAAAAGCCTTGAGATGATGAACAGATTTGTAATTTTATGAGAAAATGTACATGTAATGCAAACAGAATTGATAAGAACACTACTCATTATCAAGCAATATATGCAAACAAAATTGATAAGAACATATAATGCTTTGTCTATGGAAGTATACAAAGATCAAAACACAAAGAACAAAAATTGAATGGTACATGCATTTGCAATGGATTAGAAAATTAAATGGTGCAAACTAACAGCCATTCGCAACATTAAAAAAAACAAAGCATTAGTGCAGCAAATGAACAACAATCACTAAAGAAAATCAATACAAGTTCAATGAAATTTCCAAATAGCCCGGATTTAATATATAAGTTCAACCATCACTAAAGCAAATGAACAACTATGCTCAAGTAGAACATATAATCTACTCAATTATGCCCTCGAAATCCTCTCTAACATAGCAAACATCTTCATCATCCGCTTCAGTTATTTCATCTTCCACCACTTGAATATCTTCCTCGATGCAATCGTGCTCCTCTATATCATTAAAACTTCTTGATGGTGCTTTCATTACAACGTATCAATTAGAAACATTGTTCTCTCTTGAATAAAATACTTGTTTTGCTTGAGATTCAAGTATGTATGGGTCTCGTGAAAATGATGCTTGATGTAAATTAACAAGAGTGAACCCATCATCATCAACTTTTACTCCATTTCCTTTATACGTCCAACGACACTTTAAAACTGGAATATAAAACAAATGATAATCTAATAAAATTATATCTGTCAATATTCCATAATAAGTGACCACATCAACCACTTGGGACATATCTTTAGCACTTGCTCTACACATAGTAGTTGCATCAAAAGTCACCCCACAATTCTGAGTTTCTCTCCCTAAATCTTTTACATGAAAACGTTGCTCGTTGATGATATATCCTTTGAAAGACATGGCATCATCCTTCGGACCATAAGCAATCCATTTTAACATGTCATTATGATCCTTGGAAGTAATAGGTATCTACAACAAATTTCATTTAGCATGTAAATTTATATAGTAATATTGATAGTTGAATGAGAATATATTTGAAATCTAACTAACCTTCCTTTTCATCCAATCGACAAAACTTTTTGTATGTGTTTCCCAAAGTAAGGTCGCATTTTTTGTCATGCGTTGGTCTGAATTTTCTAATTCCTCCAAATGCAAACTAGTATTGAACAATTGATTATAAGTTATATATATCATTGCGAACACATCAAAATATTTAAAACAATATAACATAAACTTACTCTATAAACGGTTCCACCACGGCCATATTCATTAACACAGCTAAATGAGCACTTTCTTTCTCATTAACTGGCAATTTAATTGTCTTCGATACTGAAATTGGACGTCCCTCTAATATTCTACTACTTTCATAATCTTCATTTCGAGCTCCTTTCTCCTCTATATGTCCTGATTTCTTCAAAAATTCATTGAAAAACAACATGCATTCTGTTGCAAGATACGATTCTGTAATACATCCCTCTGGTCGTGCATAGTTTCTGACATAATCTTTGAGTGTCTTCATATATCTTTCAAATGGGTACATCCATCGAAAATGAATATGTCCACACATTTGTGCTTCTTTTCCAAGATGAATGGATAAATGTATCATTATATCAAAGAAAGATGGTGGAAAAAAATTTTCAAGCTCACATAAAACGTCAATAATTTCAACATTGATTTGTTCTACCTTCTCTCTATCAAGAACACGTTGACATAATTTGTTGAAAAAAGAACATAAGCAAATTATCGCTTTTCTTGCCTTCTTTGCCATGAACCCTCTCGATGCTACTGGCAATAAATGTTGCATTAATACATGGTAATCATGTGACTTCAATCCACTAATTTTGCAATCCGACAACGAAATCCGATTTTTTAAATTTGAACAGTAGCCATCCGGTCCTTTGAAATCATACAGTCTTTTGCAAAATATTTTTCTCTCGGATTTTGACAACATATATGGAGCCGGTGGAAGATATGTTTTATTCCCACAAGGTTGTGTATGAAGCTCGCCTCGAATTCCCCAATCCTCTAAATCCTTTCTACAGTTGGTTCCATCTTTGGATTTATTTCCATGCAACATTGTGCCCAATAGGCTTTCACCAATGTTCTTCTCCACATGCATCACATCTAAATTGTGACGTAATGGAAGTTCCTATGAAAACCAAAACAATAATGCATTATTGGGTTTTTCTTGTATTAAAACAATGAAAATTAAATAAATTAACCACTAACCTCCCAATAAGGCAAATCAAAGAAAATTGATCGTTTTTACCACCTTGATAGCTCTACTTCTGTAGAACTGTTAGTATCATCATATTCATCTTCTTTATCATAGACATGCTTTCTCTTCTTACTTTTCTCCTCTATTCCTTTTCCAAAATCATTTGGATAATCCTTCAATAATGCATAGATGTTTCTCCCAGAAAGCATTCTAGGAGCACCATCTGTCTCTGTGGTATTATCAAACAATGCCTTTTGTTTCCTCCGTGAATCTGAAGGAGGTAGAAATCTTCTATGACCCATGTAGGCGAACTTTCGACTATGTTTCAACCAACGAGAATGGGTATTGACACCACATAATGGGCAAGCTTTTTGCCCTTTCACATGACATCCAGCAAGATTTCCATAAGCCGGAAAATCATTAATCGTCCATAACAAAATTGCATTCAGTTTAAATAAAGTTTTACTAAATGCATCATAAGCAGTAACTCCATTAGACCACAAGTGGTGCAAGTCTTCCACCAAAGGCGCCAAATATACATCAATATCATTCCTGGGTTGCTTCGGGCCTGGAATAAGTAAAGTTAACATAATATTTTCTTTCTTCATACACAACATAGGCGAGTGATTGTATGTCACAAGCATTACCGGCCAGCAACTATATTTCGAACTCAACATGGAAAATGGATTGAATCCATCTGTAGCAAGACCAAGCCTAAGATTGCGTGGATCAGATGAAAAAGATTTATACTTTTCATCCACCATTTTCCATGTCATAGAATCCATGGGATGATGCATTTTTCCATCGTTACTTTTATTATTAAAATGCCATATTAATTCTTCAGCCATCTTTTGAGATCTATACATTCGTCTAAACCTCGGAATGATTGGGAAATATCTCAATACTTTAACTGGAACACCTTGTATAACCTCTTCAGTATCTTGATTTTTCTTCCATCTCGAGGAACCACATTTTGGACAACTTTCTAAATTTTTGTGTTCTTTTCCGAAAAGGCAACAATCATTCTCACAAGCATGTATCTTTTCAAAACCCATGTCGAATGCTTTAAGAAATTTCTTGACTTCATATAAGGTTTTGGGAAGCACGTTATCCTTTGGCAGAAATAGATGTTGCCCAGCTAAAAGCTTATCAAAACCACTATCGGACAAGCCAGTCTCGCATTTAAGATTATACAAGACGGTGATGGCAGATAATTTTGTGTGATTTGTGCAACCAGGATATAATGGAGTTTCTGCATCTTCCAAGTTCTTGACTAACTCATCCTCTTTTCTTCAAGGATCAACTTCGTCTTTATCATCATCAAAAAAATCTTGATTCAAAAAATCTTCATCTTCATAGTGAATCATCTTGAATAGTTCATATACGTCAAACGTATTTGTTTTATTCTCTACATTTATCTCTTCACCATGGTTAAACCATACACCGTCAATGTATTTAGGATCCATTCCTTTTATAATTAAATGTTCAACGATGATTTGGTCATCATGACGACTAAGATTCCGACAATCCTTGCAAGGGCATAAAAATTTTTCTACACTTCTGACATTCCTCTTTGCAGCATGCACGAAATTCATTGCTCCTTGTCGGGATTCTATACTAGTTCTATGAAAAAAGTAAAAAAAAAGTGAGCTTTAGTATTAGATTATATGTTCTAATTCTCAAAATACATATTAAGTTAATCATGGTTTTATCACCTGTTTAAAAAAACCCAGCCTTTTCCCATTATCGACATTTGAAGGCAAATAAGTTTCCAATCTTTGACGTATAAATTGGTTATCTGTTGTAATCAAAAAAATAACTAGACGTTGAAGTACAAATACTTGTAGCACTACTGCATATAACCATGGTGGTTTAGTAGACAAAGGCAAAGAATACTTTTCCAAAAATATAAATTTTACACTTATATTTTGCATTTAACCTCAGATTTACATGTATTTATAATTAATCCATGCATGAATTCAAAGCCTAAGTCTAGCAAATTATAGAATTACTGCATATAAATTCAAAGCCTCAGAATGAACAAACCAACAGTTTCCTCTTACCAAACCAACAGTCAACTTCACCGCCTCCTCTTCACTACCTCACATCCACACAACTGACATATTTCTAGTGCCTGCCACTCCACAAAAGACTATTTATGCTCCAACATTTACCACTCTCAACCATCGAGCCAGCCAATACCCAATCGCAAACAAACCCGCGACCTCCATCAATGCTACTTGAACCCACCAAATTCCCGAAACACGCAACCTCAACCTCCTCTCAGCAAGCAACCATTCATTCACTGAACCACTTCAACAGAACATTCATATACTCAAAGAAATCAAAGCAGATATCCCAACAGATCATTGCAATTAGGGTTAGATCAACCATTTCAGTAGTAGTTTAGGAAAAAATACGAAAATAAGATGCATTCAAATTCATATAAAATCCAAATAGAATCACAAAGTCGATTTAAAAGATTCATACCTAAATATACCTAATCGATTTAAAAGATTCATACCTAAATATACCTAGATCTGCTGGCTGCCGCGACTCAATGTTGAGTAAGGGGGAAACGACAGAGTTGACGATGATACTTGAGTGCGATGAAAATTTAACACGATTAAAAGGGGAATTTTTTTTTCTGAAGAAGAAAGCAAATTAGGGACGAGAATTTTGTTAAGTACGAGAGTAAAATGATAGGTTCCGTTTATTTAGTTCGCGCGGACTCTTTTTTAGAAGCGGGAAACGTGAATTATTTTTTGCCACGTTTATATTATTTGGTAATATATTTTTTGTTGCATTTACAATAAAACGCCACCGATTTTTGCAACTATAAATGGTTTTTCTTGTAGTGCCACATACATATATACATATAATCATTAAATCCAACATGCAAACCATTATTACCTATTCAAACTCAAGTTTTCTGCATGCATAAGGGTTTTAAACAGATTTAAAGCTTTTTAAAACAAATTTGTTTACTCACCTGTTAATGATGAGCAGAGTAGTTTTAAGCAATTAAAACTTTGAAAACTTAAATACCTTGATTCTTCTTGAAACTGAAAACTGAAATTGATCTGAGATAAATTGCTTAGCTTGCCTCTGATCTAAGTTGTACTTGAGTTTGAAAAGCTTGCTTTTAGATTTGAAACTGAGTTGTACTTGAATTATGAAGAGCTACAGATTTTGGAATTGTGGAGAGGAAATTGTTATTGGTTTGAGTATTTTGTTACGGACTATTTTTCTTTCTTTCTTTTTCTGGATTGTTACAGACCTTTGTTTGAAAGTTGATAGGAAAAAGATATGAAGATAAAAGATATAGTTTTATATAGGTTTAATTAGGATTTATTAAAAATAAAAGAAAATAAAAATAGAATGGTGACACTTGTCTTTTACATTAGTTAATCCTCTTACACATGTTATTAAAATGACTTATATATTAACACTTGTAATTTGCATGAATTTATAAATTTTTAAATGGTTTAAAAAGCTTTTATAATAAATTTCCTAATTAATAAATACATATCTTAATTTATATAAATAAAATCCTATAAAAGAAAATAATATAAAACAAACTATATTCTAAATAAAATCATATATAATATAATTTCAAATCCAAAATATATTTAAGATATATATCTATCTTTTGAATTTCAATATTCTAATCCAAATTCAAATTCAATTTAAATTCAACTCAAATATATATATATATATATATATATATATATATAAACTAACACAAATTCAATTTGTTTTTTTAAAAGGATAATTTGCCAAATTTAGATAATTATATTAGGAAGATTATCAAACCAATATTTATCCAGATATATATTTTTATTGTCAGAATTATTTATTTAACTTATAAATTAGTATTTCTACTAATTTAATCCAGCTAATATATCAATTAATAGATGTCCAAAAATCTGGGTTATCACATTCCTCCCCCATTTGAATCTTTTCGTCCTCGAAAAGGAACGAAGCCAGAATTTTATTCAACATTTTAAAACACTTTAAAATTTATATAATATTACCAAAATAGTTTTATAAAATACTTTTTATAACTCGATGTCTCAACAAATCCATCCTCGTTCTCAAAGAAATTCGGTCATACGTTGATCAGGCGTAAGACTGAAAATCTATAAGTACTTGGTAAACCCGTTTTCAACACCCAGTGAAAATACTTAGAAAATAATTTATGAAAATATAGAAAACAGTTTTGAAAATAGAGGAAATATCTTTGGTGAGAATGCTCTGGAAATCATCACCCCCATCCATGGTCACAGTTAACCCGATGGTTACGTTGCCATCCCGGCAAAATCCATAGATAACTCTAGGCACTCCGCGCCCCTCGATTACACCATGGAACCCGCTACAGATCGCAGTTACATCCTGGGTTACGTTGCCATCACAGCAAAAGTCCATGTAACTATAGGCATCAGCGCCCTCGAATTTCGCTGCCAAAAGAATGAAACTTCTCCACTCCCACATAGGTCGCAGACTACATCAGTCAAGTCCTAATGTAGCCTTAGGTTCTCACGGCCTCTCAACTTTCGCTATGTCTTCATAGATCGCAGTCTACCGATGTTACGTTGCCATCCCGACAAAATCAAATGTAGACCGTTGGCTCTCAGTAGCACACACGACTTCCGCTATGGTCCGCAGTAGATCGCAGTGACATCGAGCTACACTATCGTCACAGCATAATCCAATGTCTCTGTAGGCATCAGCGCCCTCGACTTTTGCTACCCACTACACATAATCCTCAGGAACTAGTTTGTCCGGACTCCTCACAGGATCAACTTTAGAACCCCCCTTAGGGTTCAAGGCAGTACCACCTTGTGGCATTCCAGAGAAGTTCATTTCAAGGGAGCGCCTTTTTCCCCAAAGCCATTCTCAAAACACTTTATACTATACACTTATAGTATCTTCAAATCATACCCTTTATGATTTATATCAAAATCTCCTTTACACAAAATCGATATCCCAAATCGATAGTTCCAAACTTGGCTTTCCAAATTCCCAAAACTGTTTTTTCTCAAAAATCAAAAGCCTTTCCAAAATCCATAGGTTCCAAAACCTTTTCCAAAATCATTCTCATAAAATCCCTTATATATATATAGATATAGATATATATAACTTTGAAAATCTTTGGATCACTTAATACTTGTATAAATTCCCTTTTTATACTTCAAATACTTTCAAAAACCCTTTTCTTCTGGCTATAGATTCAACCAGGGGAGTTTATCATATATAACATAGATATATAACTTTGTTTATTCCAAGTCAAATATTCAAATTTGATTACTCTTTTATAAAGTTATTAACCATATCACTTTTCTATAAAATGAGTTATAATCACAGAAATATTCAACTCCCATTTTATTTCATCATTTATTTTTCAAAATATACCCTTCTATTTCAAAATCATTTTACAGTTGTTATCCACAAATTTTCAATATCAATTTCATTCAAACCCGTACGATGTACACATATCATCCGTACGTAATATCAATCCGATCGCTCACTCGATCACACAATTTCTCTTCCGGACTAGTATCGTTCACCCGACTTCCTAGTGCGGACTCAGATCTGGTTTCTTGATCAGAAACCATCATTCTCCTTGCATAGCCATAACTATGATAGAGAATTTCCAGAACCAATCAAAATCCATATCCAGGTTCGCCGTCGAAAATCGAGTAAAAAATCCCAACTCGGATCGATATACTATCTCGCAATTCTATGCTCGAATCTGGATCAAATCACTATGCGAATAGAATAATATACGTACATCCTACGTATTTATCATCATTGATTATTAGCTAAATCAATTCTCTTTTACTTCACATTCATTTAGATTTCTATTCACTCGTTCACAATTGCTCCCAATTTTTTTTTGGGTTAACACTTCAATTCTTATCTCAATTGGTATTAAATTATAGACAGTTTGCACTCTGACCAACTTGTATTAAGAAAATAGCTTGAAACTTTTTAAAATAGATAAGAAGTTGTAAAATAATTATTAGTTGCAAATAGTAGTAAAATAGTTAAGAAATTTTAAAATAGTTGTAAAGTAGTTAAATAATTGTAAAATAGTTGGATAGTTGCAAAATAGTTATAAAATAGTAATTAGTTTGTAAGTAGTTGTAAAATAGTAATTAGTTTCAAAATAGTTGTAAACTAAGTATAAGATAGTTTGGTTTTAAAAAGCTGTGGCCTAGTCGGCTATAGCGATTGGCCCGTTTTCAATAACACCGAGCCTTACACAGGGTAAGCCCCGAGCGTCGAGTCCGTCACCCCAAAAGCTGAGGACGTAGATACGCGTAGAGGGAAAGCCCAGTGTAAGGCGCAGAGCGAACATATCACCCCCCAAAAGGTTATATATAGTAAATAGCTTGGAAAAATAGGTTTACATTAAAACAATTTATTTTGAAAATAGTCTAGAGCCAAACTGTTAAATTTCCCAAACTCCATTCCAACCAATTTCCAATTTAGGTTGTTCTTATTTAACTTCCCCTAAGTTAAATTTAATTCATTTAATCCAGTCAATCTTACCCAATTTGAATTTTAAACTTATACAACTTCAATTTCACTTCAAATTAATTCAATTCAAATTTTCCATTTGAATTCTATGCTTATCCATCTTCAATCATAATTTCAATTAATTCAAATCAAATTCAATTTGAACTTCAAATCTCAATTTAAAACTATCTCGAATTTCATAAATTCAAGTTAAAATTTTAAATGTTGATTTAATCCTTTAAATCAAATCAACCTTTACTTTTAAATTAACAACTTAAAATTTTTAAACCTTTTAATTCTGAGTCCAAATTTCAAAACTCCATTTTAAAGTATTTTTACTTAACTTATTTCAAAGTTCAAATTAGAGTTCAAAACCTTTTAAATGATTAAATCTTCAGAATCCAATCAACCTTACTCAAATTTGAATTCTCCATTTCAAATTTTAAACTTCTTATTAATAAACTTCCCACTTAAGTTTTAAAAACTTATCACATTTCCGGAAAATTCAAAACTCAACACTTAGTGTTTACTTCCAATCAACTTTGACCTTATGTATATCCCACATACATACATATTTATTTCATTTGCACTTCAAGTCATACTTTAAATTTTAAACCATTCTTGGTTTTTAATTTCAAAACAAATTCCTTCAAAAAAATTTCAAGTTTTCTGGACTTAGATTTAAAACTTCACAATTTTAAATTATCTTCAATTCCAATTTATAAGTCATACTCACCTAAAAGTTTACTTCCCTAAAACATTTCATTTTGCTTAATCATTTACAACATTTCATTATTAAACACAACAACCATTTATGATAATAACCAAGATTATCATATCTGGAAACCAATTCATTATTATCTTTATTCTGAAAACACTTCTACAAATTCAGGATTTTAATTTCAGTTTGGATCCATTTCAAACTTATTTTCATTCAATTTCAATTTGGTTGTATTACTATTACCACTTAATTCTCATTATTTTATTTAATTCAAATGATTCAACAACCAATTTCTTTAATATATTTAATAATTAGAAAATTATTTCTCTATATATCAAAAGATAAACTTATATAAAAATCATTCAATTTTAAAATCATTTTAAAATCATTATATAAGAAAATAACAAGTACGCTCTCATATATAATACTCTCAACTCATTTTAGGGTACTATTGACCCTATCCTTAATGAGTAAACCCACCAGAGCCAAGGATCTCGCTTAACCTTCAGCTCTGATACCAACTATAACGACCCGGAATTTTCGATCCCGAAAATTCCAAATAGTTAGGAAAAGAAGAAAAGAGATAGAAGACGAAACAGGAAACAATCACAGAATCTCACATTCGCAGCGGATCAAAATATAATAACATTTATACAAAGAAAAGCTGTACTTGTCAAATTACATTTTAATACATCAGAATTACAATCAATCACAGACAAACTGGACAGTAAAACAATATGTCCCAGATACAAATCAGTAATACTCAGCGAGTTACACTCCATACGTTTCTGCCATCCAGCTCGCATTCTGAGCTCCAGAACATCCTTATCTGAAAATCTAATACTCGGTCTGACCTGAGCATTACATCAAAGTAACAACCGGGTCAGGCTGGAAACCAGCGTGAGTAAACCCATAAGATGAAATACCAAGCTATATAACTTAAGTGAATTACCTGGGTAACTCGTACTTTTCTACGAGTTCTAATCTTATTTAAGTCAATCATTTATCTCAAAACAATATCCAAGAATCGTTATCCAGTTTTAAATATCCATGATACTTAACTTATTTCATTCAAGCCTGTTTGCTTCCAAACTCACATTTATAAAGAATCGAAGTGGTTTCGGGTATTTATTGATACCCGACCCCGGTCTCTTCGAATTCAATGTCATCTTTAATCCAAGTTGTGAAGTTTTAAACAATATAATTCATATCCAGGATATCATACAACAATTCAACTCAGATAGGTAACCTACATTATCATAGTTTAACCCATTCATATCATAACACATCTCAATCGCCCATCAGAGATAAAATCAATCCAAGTCATCCAATATCATTCAACCATCCATAACAAGATTTATTAGATATATAATTCCTAATTAATTAATTGATCTCCAATTAAATTAATTACCAACTTTAATCATTTAGATTACCTTAATCCTGCATACTCAACATTTATTAATTACAACCCAATTAATAAATCATCCATCTTAATTAATCAACCTTGATTAATTATCCTTTAATTACATTAAGTAATTAACCTTTAATTACCCCATAGATTAATTAGCCTTAACCATTCACATTAACTTTTAATTAATCTCCTTAATTAATTAATCACATTAATTAATGATTCTCTAATCACTTAATTAAAGTAATTACTTAAGAATTAATCACTTAACCCTGCTTAATCAATCATTAATTAACTACAAACCATTTAATTAATTAATCATTCCTTGATTACCTTACAAATCGATTAATTAATCTTTAATTACCTAATTAATTACCCCTTAATTATTAATTAAAAAACCTTAATTTTTAATTAATAAAACTTAATTACAAATTAATTAATTCTTAATTACAAGTTAATCAATCCTTAATTACCAATTGATTAACCTCTAATTACTTAATTAAATAATGCTTAATCACAATTTAATTATTTAATTAATTAATCTCTAGTCAATTAATTAATAATCTCTAATTATCTAATTAACAACCCTTGATTACAAATTAAATTAATCTTTAGTTAATTAACTTAAAATTTCTACGTTAAAACACTCACGAACTCGGAATAATACCCGAGCCTAACATCATTTCCCCCGAGTACTCCTTCGATTCAATCCCCAACCCAAATCCACAGACACACACACATCGCCATGCACATGCCCCGATGATCCACGCCGCCGTGTCCTTCGCCGACACCTCCCGCACGTCGACGATCAGCCCTACGATCGATTCCGACCATCTATTCAACACAACAAAGCCCAAATCGAAATCGAGCTTTCCCAATCAAACCTGGAAACCAACCCTCGCCTGAAAACTCCTTCGAACCTCCGACGCCGACCACCAGAATTTCTAGAACTCCGGACACACGCTACCGACTTCCCACGCCACCATTTCCCAAATCCTGGTGAAGCTCGATCACCCAGAGATGCAACGGCAACAAAATTCCCGACCTCGACTTCGAACCCACCTAAAACCCTAATTCGATCCACCGCCGATGCCACGATGAACAATCGTCACTTCCACCATTTTTCCTGACATCCCCGATCGTCATGTTAGCTTCGACAAAAACCTCGACCACTAAAAGTTCGTCGATCACCAGAAAAAGGTCGAAACCCATTTTCTGATCATCTTCGAAATGCACATCCAAAACTCAACTAAAAATTGTGATTTTTATTTTTAAAATCCTAGTTTTCAAATATACATCAGATTATACACATGAATCTACAATTTATCCAATTTGGAATTTTGATAAAATCAAATTCTTACTGTAATAAATAAAGTCTGATTGATACTGTCTTAAATTGTTGTTTTAAATGTTTTTAAAATTTAAATCTTGTTGTCTTAAACAAATTTTGTTCAAACATTATAACATAAAACTGATCAGAGATAAACAATTTATCATTTTGAATGTTATTTGCATCCAGTAATTTTAAGAACAGAGCACAACCTTGAATACAGACATGCAAACTGAGATATCTACATACATATATACATATAATCATTAAATCCAACATGCAAACCACTATTACCTATTCAAACTCAAGTTTTCTGCGTGCATCAGGGTTTTAAACAGATTTAAAGCTTTTTAAAACAAATTTGTTTACTCACCTGTTAATGATGAGCAGAGCAGTTTAAAGCAATTAAAACTTTGAAAACTTGAATAGCTTGATTCTTCTTGAAACTGAAAACTGAAATTGATCTGAGATAAATTGCTTAGCTTGCCTCTGATCTAAGTTGAACTTGAGTTTGAAAAGCTTGCTTTTAGATTTGAAACTGAGTTGTACTTGAATTATGAAGAGCTACAGATTTTGGAATTGTGGAGAGGAAATTGTTATTGGTTTGAGTATTTTGTTATAGACTATTTTTCTTTCTTTCTTTTTCTGGATTGTTACAGATCTTTGTTTGAAAGAAGATAGGAAAAAGATATGAAGATAAAAGATATAAGTTTATATAGGTTTAATTAGGATTTATTAAAAATAAAAGAAAATAAAAATAGAATGGTGACACTTGTCTTTTACATTAGTTAATCCTCTTACACATGTTATTAAAAAGACTTATATATTAACACTTGTAATTTGCATGAATTTATAAATTTTTAAATGGTTTAAAAAGCTTTTATAATAAATTTCCTAATTAATAATTACATATCTTAATTTATATAAATAAAATCCTATAAAAGAAAATAATATAAAACAAACTATATTCTAAATAAAATCATATATAATATAATTTCAAATCCAAAGTATATTTAAGATATATATCTATCTTTTGAATTTCAATATTCTAATCCAAATTCAAATTCAATTTAAATTCAACTCAAATATATATATATATATATATAAACTAACACAAATTCAATTTTTTTTAAAAGGATAATTTGCCAAATTTAGATAATTATATTAGGAAGATTATCAAAACAATATTTATCCAGATATATATTTTTATTGTCAGAATTGTTTATTTAACTTATAAGTTAGTATTTCTACTAATTTAATCCAGCTAATATATCAATTAATAGATGTCCAAAAATCCGGGTTATCACAATACGAATTTTGTAATCAAATAATATATATGCACACCTAGAATGCAGAGTACTAAACTACTCTATACAGAATATCAAAATGATATCAAATGCAAAAGCTAACGATAAAACAGAAATCTTACCAAGTAAAAAGCTCTAGATAAATGGACCCCATGCTCGCCTCGGTCTCCCATATGCAATCGCCTTTGCTCTTGCTCTATTGAACCTTTACCAGCTCCACTGTCTTCTTCCTAAGCTGCTTCGTATCACATTCAACAATATGAACGGGCTTACGATGTTTCGAATATTTGGGTTCAATCTCGATACCATCCAACTGATCCGATGAAACTGTCACACTTGAGTTGTGCATAAACTTTCACAAATAAGAAATGTGGAACACATTGTGCATGTCGTCATCTTTCAGTTGTCGACTCTATAAGCAAGGTCCCAATTCTTTGGAGTAACGGGAATGGCCTTCAAATCTCGACCAACTTCCCTTTAGTACCGAAATGAATCACATTTTTTAGTGGGGGGATATTAACAAACACCATATCACCGATAGAGAACTCCAAATAACTATGTCTCTTATCCCTATATCTGTTCTGTCTGTCCTGAGAAGCTTTCATTCGTTGTCGAGTGATCTCAATCGTTTCTAAAGTCTGTCTTATCATATCAGGCCCTAATATAAGTTTCTCACCTGCTTCCCACTGACACGAAGGAGCGTTGCATAGTCGGCTATATAATGCATCAAATGGTGCCATACTAATGCTAAACTGATAACTGTTGTTGTATGCAAACTCTACTAAATGCAAGTGATCGTTCCCAAGCCTCCAAAATCCAGTATGCAAGCTCGCAAGGGATCTTCTAAAATACAATCCACCCTCTCACTCTACCCATCCATTTCTGGGTAATAAGTTGTACTTGAATGTAGCACCATCCCCAATGCCTCTTGTAAGCTATTCCAAAACCCTCTAAGGAACAATAGGTTTTAGTCACTCACAATGCTCTTTTGCACACCATGGAATCCCACTATCCACTTCACATACAACTCGACCAATTTGGATGTCATCCTATTCGACTTAGTGGCTATAAATCTAGCATCCTTCTTCAATCTATCACCTATGACCCACTAGCTATCGCATTCTCCTTTGGCCCTCAGCAATCCATCAATAAACTCCATTGATATTTGCTTCCACTTCCATCCAGGAATCTCAAGTGGTTGTAGTAAACTGCTTGTCTTCTTTTCCTCAGCATTCATTGGCTGGCAGTTCATACATCTCGAGATGATTGCCCTAATATCTTTCTTCATCCCCTCCTAATAAAATGTCCACCTCATGTCACGATACACTTTATTACCTCTAAGATATATAATTAATCTCGAATGGTGGCACTCTCGTAGCATATCATCCCTCAATCCATCAATATCTACTACAAAAAATCTTTAATCCTTATAGAGCCAACCATCTTGGTCAAGTCTGTACCGCCTCATATCTTCAGATCCTACTCCTTCCTCTAACTTTGCCACAATATTTACTAGCCTAGCATCACAACTCTGAATAGTACCGATCTGCTCAACCAAAGTAGGTCTGATAGTCAAACTAGCCAACGTTTACGGCTCTAGCTCACATCGAGGATTGAAGGCATAACCAGCAATAAACAAGCTGCTTCCACTTTAGGAACATCGCTCCCAAGCTAGCATGTCTTCTACTCAGAGCATTAATGATTGCATTTCTCTTACTAGGCGTATAGGAGATGTCAAAGTCATAGGAGGCTAGGAACTCTAATTATCGTTATTGATGAAGGTTGAGATCCTTCTAGGAGAAGAGATACTTCAATGACTTGTAGGTCCGTGAATAACTTAAACCTCTCTCCATGCAAGTAGTGCCAAAAAAATTTCAAAACGGTTTTTCCTATCGAACTGCATATGCGACAACTTTATCCTTTTACATCAACATCGCATGTAGTCCAGTACCATAGGCATATGTGCATACCATCAACTCCTCATTGCCACTTGGAATAAATAGCACCAGTGCATAGGTCAACCTCTCTTTTAGACTCATGAATGCGTGATCGTACATCGCATCCCAAATAAAAGTCTGATTCTTCTTCATCAAATTGGTTAGCAGTTCCCCTGCCTTTGAGAAGTCCTTGATAAAATGTCTATAGTATCCCATCAATCCAAGGAAACTCATAACATCAATAGAACTCTTAGGTGTATCGCAATCCAAGATCATCACAATGTTTATAGGATCTACAACAATGCCTTGCTTAGAGACAACGTGGCCCAAGAATCTCACTTCCCTCCTTTAGAGGCGATATTTAGAAAACTTTGCCTTTAATCGGTGTTTCCTCAATACCTCCATCATAATCCTCAAATGGGTCTTCTGTTTCTCTTCTGTGAGTAGGTGAGAATATCATTAATGAACACAATCATTAACTTATTCAACTAATCACTTAAAATATGGTTAATGATATCAATAAAGTATGCTAATGCATTAGTTAGCCCGAACATATAACCAACCACTCATAAAATCCAAACGCCACATGAAAAACTGCAATCGATACACTCTCTTTTGCTACTCTCGATTGGCGAAACCTGTCGATAAGTCCAACTAAGAAAACATGGAGCAAATCGAACAAGTCATCAATACATAGGAGTGGATACTTGTTCTTCTTCAATATTTTATTGAACTCACGATAATCAACATGCAGCCTTAAAGAGCCATTTGCCTTTACTATAGGTGCTCCCCTACTCAGATATATTCCTATCAACGAACCTTCACATCAATAGGCCATTCCCTCTCACCTCTAGTTACCTTTTCTCTTTAGGCGCCATATGCCTCAAAGACATAACTACTGGTCTAACATTCTTGACCAGATCAATACGATACTCTATCTCTTGATGAGGTGGTAATCCAATCACCTCCTCCAATATGTCTAAATACTCCTTAGCTATAAGCATCGATGATAACTTATCATGCGTGATCTCACGCGAATACCAAAAGTTAAACATTACCTCATCATTAGAAAGGCAACCTAACTCCAATATTGGCCCATCGTTAGTCCCCATCGTAACCAACGGCCTTTCATAATCCACCACTCCATACTTCTTCAACGGGTCGATTTCCAAAATAATACCAAACTCAACGAAACCCAGTACAAAGCAATCACAAATAGAAGGGCATCCATGACTCGATAACACCAGGTCTCGACAAACCATGCACATGACGGCTAAGCCTCTAATAGGGTTCATCACAATCAAAGGTCGATCAACTATTTCGGGTCTCAATCCCAATCTATCTTCACAATCACTAGATATGAATTGTGAAGCCTCGGTATCAGACTAAAAACATATGGGAACATCATAAATGGTACCTTGGATGGTAAAGCCACTTCACTTCTCCTTTGCCAATGGAGCACTTGACAAAGTTGGAATGACATTCAATGCGTATGCCTTGACTACCTACTTTTACTTTAATGGTTTGGGAAAGTCCTCTTGAATAAGCCTAAATTTTTGACAACTATAGCATTTGCTTCCTTTAGCTTTGTAGTCCTTAAAAAGACGACCCTTCTCCCCACAATTGTACTAAGTAGGTTCCTACTTACCTTTCCTTTGGCCTCCCTTCTAAAACTACTTCTTCTTACTATTATTCCACTTCCTCTTGCCTCCCTACTAGCTTGTCGATTTGGCTTATCCTTGGGAGCAACAGCTGGCTTAGACTTAGAATACAGATTCTCATGTTGGAAAGCCTTCTCAAGTAACTTTTCAAAGGACTCATCAATATGTCCCACTAACTTCTCTTTTAAGTGATTGTCTAAGCCCATAATAAGTTTCTCGTTCTTCTTTAGCAAAGTATCAACAATGAATAAATTGTACTTTGACAACATTTTGAACTTGGCTATATATTCCGAGACAGACATATCATCCTGCCTTATATCAAAAAACTTATGGAATAGCACCGACTTCTGAGTGGCTGGTATGTACTTCTCCTTAAACCACATTTTAAACTGCTCCTTGGTAATCTAATCCTATGAAGTAGTAATCTTAAAGGCATTCACCACCCCTATCGCTCGACCTTAAAGCTATCTAAAGCCTAGCTTCCACTTCATGGCATCTTCACTTTCCAAATCCTCAAAGATCCATTCATAAGTGTCGATCCAATATTAGACTTCCACATTTGACTCCGTTCTAAGGAACGGTCTTCCTCCCAAGCTAGAGTAGTTCCTTTTCAACTTAGTAAACTCAACCCTATGTGCTTGCACTTGAGCCCATCAGCATTAGGAGCAACTTGGGCATTCTGAACCATGTTTCGCGCCATCTCAGCAAATAAGTTTGCAAATTGGGGTTAGTAGCCCTAAACCTGCCCCCTCCTCGACTCTAGAGATGGTGTTCCAAGCAACATTTCTATATTCCTGCTTATTCTTAATCTATAATAAGAATGATTGGTTTCTCATAAAGAAAGGTTGCATCAATGGTACTCGTATATGCAGTGTGAATTATATACTATATATACTACTATATAGTTTTTAAAATCAGAATATATAACAAGTACGTTCTCTCATATACATTCGATCCATTCTAAAGTGATAACTCCTCCTTATCTCCAATGGATAACAATATCCCTTAGACTAACTATGTAACCTAAGCCTGATACCAAATTTGACGATCTCTCTAACCATGTTAAAATGACTTTAAAAAACAAAAAAAAAATCAGATACAAAGATTACATGACATCCAAACATCATATACAAGCAATCAAATCAAAGTTCTAATACATATATTGTCCTAAATCTAACTATATACAAAATCAAGAGTTGTTTTGCAAAATGGTCAAAAACAAAAAAGTTACACATTTATGTTTTAAAACTATTTTAAAGATGTTGTTAAGGTTAGATCTTAAGTTTAAAAACATTTTAACATTTAAAACCATCTTAAAAACATCATTTTTGTTATATTAACTAACTTTGGATAGTGAGGGATGTAAAATGACATGCCTAATACCAAAGTACATGAATCCTGAGGCAAATCCAAGGTTGAACAGTAGATGCACGAATCCCAAGATAGTCTAAACAGTAAATCCCTAATCTCACTTGCTAATTACCTCTTTAACGATGTGATTTAGCTAATTAAAGTGGGGGAAATAGTTGCCTTTTGGCTAAAAATGGATTAATGGAGGTTTGGTTTAGTTTTGGAAAGTGAATAAAATGATTTGGAACCATCCCATATTCTCCATAAGGCACAAATCCCAAAAGGGTCTAATGGGCCTAACCCGGGCATAATTAGTTACCCACTTCATTGTCCAAAGAACTTTAAATACCATATCTCCTAAATGGTAAATCCAAAAAGCTATTATGACCATCCTATGGAAAGAGGAACCTTCGTACCTTTCTAATGGAGGTGGTCTCAACTCTTAATTCATCTCTTATCAAAAGTTATAGACTTTACAAGATTACAAGGTCAAAATCATTGGTCAGAAATGTCACTACTCAACATTTCCCAAAGTTATAGTGTCATATGATCCAATATGAATTTAAAAAATATATTTTATGATCTTTTGATACGCAAAATGTAAGTCGTTATAGTTCCCAGTGCAATCCATATTGCATCATTATAATCACAATAGGTTACTAAATTTCAATAGTGGAGGCAACTCCTAGCTCTCTTATAAATTTTTTCACATATACTACTTTCATTGCGGCGTTATTCAAGGCGTTGTAATTAAACTTTATAATTAAATTTGCTGAAACCTCTCATTTAGAACATTTAAAACTTAAAGCTCCTTAATTAAGGTTGAACATGAACTTAAGATTGATTTGCTATATTCGATGTCACTTATGAAGTTTGAGTCTAACCATTCCTTCATAAGGAGTTCATTGATTCTATTTTCTAATATTTCGTAAATACTTGAGAACAATCTTAACTAACATTTAGTGATTTTACCTTAGACTTGATATTCCTTAATGCACCAAAGTGTATAAGTAAGGTCTAATATACCAAATAACATACACGATAATCCCTATATATGATGCATAAGGGATATATATTATATGTCCCATATTAAACATTTTATTGTGGTGTTTTTGTATATAGATTGGGACAATCCCAACATCCTCTTATACCAAGTATAAATGTGTCTTCGTTAAATCCTTCATCGAGAGTCAAACAACCATATTTTAACTAATTTTAACAGGAACGTATCTTTAAAAATTAGTAGTATGTTGTTTACTTATAGTATTAGAAATATTTTAGTATCTTTTAATTTTCTATCTTAAAGACAAACAATTTCTTTACATTTTGACTGAAAATAAAACTATTTGATATCCCTATCAATATACTCACTTAAATTTGATGCTTGTTGGATGCTATTATTGTATCAGCTCTTGGATCATGTCCAAAAACATACAAACTATATTATCACTCCCATTGGCTTTGAGGCGTTTTAGTTGCCATGTGTGAAGAGTCTCTTTTAAATGATTATTTAGAAGTTCCATTTCAACTTTAGTATGCCATAAAAGTTAAAAGTCAAATTGAGAGATAATTGTGCGTAGAATTCGAACAAACTTGAGCATGTTGACAAGCAAAATTACTTTACTAATTTAACATTTGAAATTAATGAAGTTATTACCTTTCAATGCTTCTTTATACAATTCCAACTGCATTGATCTTCTTCTCGAAGACTCAATCATGGCCAATTGATCGTATTCTTTCAGGTTCAACTACCAAAATCATATTTTGTTAATGTACTTGGAATCCTCTTTGGATTTAAACATCATGCCATGTAGTAGAGTCTATAATCTCCATGGTAGGTCGATAGTTGATGAGATTGTTATCGTTACTATTCATTTTCTTAACATTTGACAAAAAACTCTATAACATTCTACTACTGTATTAATTATAATCAAATATAGTTTGGGATTTTTATCGGGTATTTAGACTAATAAATGGATTTTGGAATTCAAATTGAACAAAACTGAATTTCAAATGGATTTGAATTATAGAAACTATTTTAACCTAATAATAGGTTAGGAAAAATTATAAATGGATTTAAGAAACAATTTTGTTAACTTTATTGAGTTTAATTCAATAAAAGTGAATATTTAGACTTATTCGATATTAAAAGAGGAAGAACAATTTAAGAAGTCAGATTTGAAATTTGAATTGTGTTTTTAAAATCCATAAGTTGTTTGGAAATTTATTTTAACAAAATAAATTATATTTATGAAATTTTGGAATTTTTTTGAATCAAACCGATTATTTTATAATTGTTGAAATTGGAAAGCAATACTTTTCAAAAAGAAAAATCATTATAAGAATGAAATAAAATTTGGATAAAATGAATTGAGTGAATTTTAAATGGGTATAAAATATTAATTTATATGCGGTTTGATTGAAAGACAGTTAAGGGTATGGATGTATTTAAATATGAAATTAAGTTTTATCAAACCATTATTTTTAAACTTATCTAATAAACCGTTATCAACTTTTAACTTATCTAATCCTTAATCCCTAAATATATAAATACCTGAAGCTTTATCTTGTATCCACCTTCAAAACCTAAAAACAAACTACGATATAGGGATCCAAGCTAAGGTTTCATCTTCACCATTAAGTTAGGGTTTTAAACCTCATAAGTAAATTTAAAGAAATCAAAGCTTTGAAGTGAGTATAATTAATTGTTTATATATTAGTACAGTAATCATGAATGTTACTACTATAATCATGTGTGTTACTTTGTTGCTTCATCCCAGTTAGTGATAAGATCAAGGTAGTATAAGTAGTAGAAAGCTCAGTTAAAACAATCCTCAAAGCCATGTCAAAATGGACTATCAAATAGCTAGAAATAATGATCGAAGGTGGTGATGTTTAGGCATTACTGTCTAGATATCGACACTATCAGTCGACCACCTCAAACATGAGTGGTTGACCGGTATGGTCGAACTTTAGGCAATAATGCTCACAACTTTGGCCATTTTTGCATATTTTCAATTCTCTCTTCGTACTTCGATTTGTTTGAGTTTTTTTGATGAATTTTAGCTTTTTTACACTCCACAAACAAGTTAGAATATTTGGAATTAAGGCTTAAAGTATTTTAAATGATTTTTGAAAAGTTCTTAAACTGACTATATATTTATTTTGTAGAATATTTTGTTCCATATGTAACGACCCGCTTCGTCACTTCGAAAAACTTAAAAATATTCAAATATAATATTTTTTAACATAAATGATAATGTCTTGAGCAATAAATAATATTGGTAATCTTATTTTGAACAAATATCTACAAAGGTATACACCTTGGGAAATATCGATAAAATGACCGTAAATCGTTTTATCAATAAACAGCTCAAGGCCATCCAAAGTTGTGCAAAGAGCTGGATACATACACTCATTTATATATATGAGTGAGAATATGTAATAAAATTATTTGTTTTATTTTTAAAAATAAAATGTATTTATGACACCATTAATAATGGCATCATATTTAGTAATTAATTTATGAATTTAAATTGAGATTTAATGATTTAATAATTATTATAATTATTCAAATAATTGTTTTTATATGATAATAATTCCTTTTAATTAGTTATATAGTGATAATAAATCATTTATAATAGTTTTATAAAGATATATTTCGATTTGAAATTATAAGGAAAATTGATATCATTTTATCGATATAATAGCACTTTTTGTAAACAATTGTTCAATATTGATTTATATGGCTTTATAATTCAAAATGTGATCATTTTAATTTATTAATAATAACGAGAAATTAGTTTTCCAATTTTATTTATATTTATATGTAAATTAATTAATAAGTGAAAATGTGAATAGGAATCGGTTTTCAGATTTTCAACGGTTTGATGAATGGAAGTTGTTCAAAGTGGTTGAAACATTGTTTGTTCTCTTGTGGACATACATATACATATACATGCACATACATGTCACATTCACACATACACATACATATTGCATATATGAACACACAAATACATACATACATACATACATACATACATATATATGAGACAACAGCGTTGGCTAGAATATTTCGCGTCATATGATTTAGATATACTATATCCTGAGAAAGCCAATGTGGTTGTGGATGAATTAAGCAAAAGCATGTCGTTATAGCTTATTTAATAGTG
The DNA here is from genome assembly GCA_030737815.1 of Allium fistulosum. NCBI lineage: Eukaryota > Viridiplantae > Streptophyta > Magnoliopsida > Asparagales > Amaryllidaceae > Allium > Allium fistulosum. Next base: position 247,188,637 of record CM060907.1, on the reverse strand, counting down.
CATCTAACTTTAATTAACCATATAAAAGTGAACCAGCTCAGAGATCCGTTTATTCCAAAGATGGTCAAAGCAGTGGAGGAAAACGTAGTACCAAGAAGATGGATAAGATTCAAGGTGGATGGTCAAGGAATATTAAGGATGAATGAAAGAGTATATGTCCTAAATGTCGAAGGGATAAGGCAAGAAGTTTTAACAGAATGTCACAATTCTTGACTTTTAGTACATCTCGGAGTTACTAAAATGTATCAAGATATGAAGAAGACTTTTTGGTGGTATGAAGAGGATATCTCTATCCATATTATTGTCAACAGATCAAATGCAATCAGCAAAAGACTGTTGGATTACTCCAACCTCTTGAAATTCCAATTTGAAAATCGGACCAAATATTAATGGATTTCATCAATGACTTACCTCAATCAAGAAAAGAGAATGAAGGCATTTCGGTTATCATAAATTGATTGACCAAAAGCGCACACTTTATCCCAGTAAAGCCAACAAGAACTGTTGCAAGTCTTGTAGAAATATACAAGAGGGAAATCGTTTGATTGCATGGTGTCCCAAGCAGCATATTCAATGATCGAGACCCAATCTTTACAAATAAGTTTTGGGAGACATTACAAACAACTTTGTGAATGAAGCTGAGTATAAGCACTGCATATCTTCCCTAGGCCGATGGGAAAATTGAAAGGGTAGATCGAGTATTGAAAGATCTTCTGAGAGCTTGTATCTTAGATTTTGGAGGTTCATGGGAAAATTTTCTTCATTTGGTGGAATTCTCCTACAACAACAACTATCAGGCAAGTATTGGCATGGCACTATATGAAGCTTTATATGGTCGTCCATGTAGGTCCCCAACTTGTTGGATCAAAATCGGAGATCGATTAGTACTTGGTCCTGATATGATTCGAGAAGCTTTAGAAAAGATAGACATGATCAGAAAGAAGATGAAAGAAGCCCAGAGCAGGCAAAAAAATTACACTGATCAAAGGCGCAAGAATTTGGAACTCTCAGTTGGAGATTTTGTATTCTTGAAAGTCTCTCCGGTGATAGGAGTGGTAAGATTTGGACGGGTAGGGAAGTTAGCACCTCGATTTATTGGACCTTTTCCCATTCTTAAGCAGACTGTCCCATTAGCTTATCATGTAGAATTGTCTAAAAGGCTGTCTGGTGTGCACAACGTCTTTCACATATCCTATCTATAGAAATATGTGCATGATCCAGAATAAATTATAGAAACAACTACCTAGGAAGATTTAGAAGTAGAAAAAAATTTGGCAGTTATCAGACAACCATTTCGAATCGTGGATCACGATGAGAAGCGATTGAGAAGGAAGGTTGTAAGATTGGTTAAAGTTCAGTGGAGTGGTGATGCTGAATACTGCACTTGGGAAACAAAAGATAGAATGAGGAAAGCTTATCATGAGTTTAGAATTGATGTATAGTTTGCATACGATATCGAGATAGCGTACTCACTGCCTGTGATGTGGTCACTTATCATATCTTGTATATATTTCCCCTTGTCAAATATATATTCCTTTTCCAATCAGTTTCTTCTTATCCTTAATTTCAAGGACAAAATTCTGTTAAGGGGGAAAGTATGTAACAACCTGCAAATTCATCACTTCGGAAAAAATTTAAATATTCAAATATAAGATTTTTTAACATAAATGATAATGTTTTGAACAATAAACAATATTGGTAATCTTATTTTGAACAAATATCTACAAAGGTATACATCTTGGAAAATATCGACAAAATTACCGAAAATTGTTTTATCGATAAATAGCTCTTAGGCCGTCCAAAGTGGTGCATGGAGCTGGATACTTACACTCATTTATATATATGAGTGAGAATATGTGATAAAATTATTTATTTTATTTTTGGGAATAAAATACGTTTATGACATCAACAATAATGGCATCATATTTAATAATTGATTTATGAATTTAAATTGAGATTTAATGATTTAATAATTATTATAACTATTTAAATAATTGTTTTTAAATGATAATAATTCCTTTTATTTATTTATATAGTGATAATAAATCATTTATAATAGTCTTATAAAGATATATATTTGATTTGAAATTATAAGAAAAATTGATATATAATACCACGTTTTGTAAACAATTGTTTAATATTGATTTATATGGCTTTATAATTCAAAATTTGATTATTTTAATTTATTAATAATAATGAGAAATTAATTTTCATTTTTTTTGTATATATATGTAATTTAACTAATAAGTGAAAATGTGACCGGGAATCGGTTTTTAGATTTTCAACGGTTTAACGAACGAAAGTTGTTCAAAGTGGTTGAAACATTGTTTGTTCTCCTATGCACATACATATACATTCACATATATGTCACATGGACACATATACATACATATTGCATATATAAACACACACACAGATATATATATATATATACACACATATAAAATATCTAAGATATTTTCCTAAACTTCATCCTTAAGCATCCTAAATTCAACCTCTTACACACAAGTACATGCACATGGAGTAGCCACATGAGGGGGTTATTTCGGCCAAAATCATGAGATAGGAGGAAGGTGTTGTGGTGAGGAAATGGTGATGTGTTTGCATATAAATATCATGATATTTTTTATCACTTCTTTGCCTACAAATACCACCATCCATCTTCACTTCATTTGCTCATAAATTCCTATGCTTTCTTCAATTCTCCTCTCCACTTTAGTGGTTTCCTACCTTAGGAAATAAATGAAGAAAATTATGGGAAAAAGTAACTAAAATTACATAGTGTGTGTCTATATATATATATATATATATATATATATATATATATATATATATATATATATTATACAAACCCCTCCAAACCAAAGCAAATCTCCTCCTTCTCCCTCTCTAAACCCATGGCCACGCCATCCACCACCTAAAGGCCGAGCCTTTCCTCTATTCCAAGCAAGGCCAAGGCACCAAAGGCCAAGGTCGAGCCCATCTAGGAGCTTTAGTGCAAACTTAGCAAGCTAAAATTTTCAAATAGTGGAGCTATAGTCGTTTTAAAGTTAGTTCGGTTGAATCTAAGATGAGAAACTCTATTTATATTATGATATTTTTGATGATATATATATGTTTGGATATGCTTGGTTGTGATGATTGTGAACCATGTTTGGATATGATAATATGTTTGTTTAGATGTGTAAATAATTCACGTTTAATACACGTTGAATATCACAAAAGAAATTACTTTCCTTTAATAAATGAAATGGTGTATACGAGATTGTTAAACCTCTTTAAAATGGTATAAAATGACTTAGAAGTGTTTTATAAACATTTAAAAGTGTTTCAATAAATTTGGAAAGGATATGGAAATTAGTAAAAATAGGCTCGTCAGGTAACAGTAGTTCGCGGTTTCGCGTCATAGAATGTTAAACTCATTTATAGAATGGAATCGGAGTCAGAATTCTTTAGAATAAGAATTTTCCAAACTCTTATAATCATAGTTTTCAAAAAAAAGAAAAGGATTGAGACCTAGTTTAGTAAATTTTTAAATATGAGCAAATTAAGTTTTCAAAATAATCGCGCTTTGATAGTTTGGAAACCAAAGCGATAAATCCTTTAAAATTGATTGTTTTAATTCTTTAAAAAATATGGAATAAATTTTATAAATATTTTAAAATATTTTAAAAAGTATTTGAGTTATAAAAATGAATTTCTAAATGATCGAAAAATCATTTTGATAAAAAAAGCTTTTAAAACACTATTCGTAGCACTTTTTGCAACAGTTTTAGTAACTTTTAAAATATGGCTTTAAACTTAAGTGTTCATTCCAAATGTTTTTCAAATAATTAATTAACTATTTTAAAGATAATGTGGAGGTTTTACAATTTATTTTAAAGAGTATAAATAAATGATTTAAAGAAAAGCTGTTATAATTAAGTGATTTAATATTGGCTCTAAAAGCCGATGAGTAGACTAGATTTTTCTTTTTGTGGGATCCGGATGTGAGGTGGTTAAACTAAGGAGATGTTCAGGAGCAACCATGCCCTGGCTCACCTGGCCTCTTTCCTAGGCGAGGATAGTTAAGGTCGAAATGTCGAAAACGAGTCAAGTATAAAATATTTAATTTTTTCCAAATTTTATACAACTTGGATTGTATAGAAATAATCTTCTTATACTTGGTATTAAATTCCGAGGAGGGAATCTGTACTATCCGTTTGCATTTAAAAGGTGATTTGACTGTTATTCGACGGATAGTAAAGGCTGAATACGGAATTTGATGTTGAGTAGAATTAGTATAATTTCTATCGACTTTTTTTTACTCAATAATGTTTTTCAATATGACTTATGAAAATGATTTGGTATTTCCAAAGTTAAAGAGAGGTTTAATGATTCCGTATATAGCGAAAAGAATTTTTTTAAAGATATATATCTTTAGAAAATATTTTTTCATAAAGAGAAAGTAATCAATCAAATGATAATCACATATTTACTTAACATCTTTTTATCGATGGTTGGTTCGATGTAACCGGGATTGGATTTGGGTGATTCCTATCTGAAAACCACTTTGAAAAAATATACACATTCGAAGGTGAAGACATGGAACAATAATAAATTAGAAGATGGAATGTAGGACTGCTTATCACTGACCCTCGGGTGAAATTTCCTATATCACATATATGTGGCAGTATTATCTTCATTTGATTTTTGATGCAAGGACTGCTCGCTACTAATCCTAGGGTTGATTCCTGACAGGATGTAGTATAAGAGTTCCTTCAGTTTGTCCTATTCCTGGACAACTTGTATGGACAAATGTCTGGTATTGCATTTCTAACATACACGTACATCGATTTTTAATGTACATCTGTGTGGTGGTATAAAATGTAACCCTCTTACACCTAACACCGTTCTCTAAGACGTATGAGCTTAGAGTTTATACATTTATGGAAATAAATAGTGTGTGATGGAATTGACAATGTGGAATTCAAAGTGGAATGTTCTATGTGACAGGTAATCGTTACCTCGAGCCTCATCACTTGGAAATGGCTTAAACAGGGCATGCCATAAGGTTATGTGGTTTGCAACCATAAAGGTATGATCATCACCTATCTAGATTATTCTATATATGTCGAGTATGTTGTGTATGCTATAGGATTCTGAATAGATCGGTTACGACCAAGGTGATGCCATATTCGGTTCTATCCAACACCAGGTGGGTCTGCGAGTTGACCGGTCTTGCCGGGTGAAAAGGTTTCGAAGATGTCGATCCTTGGTACATTCCTTTAGAGATGTATTGTATGGAAGGTAGTCCCTTACCGTTCCATTTTATGGAACCCATTCTCCAATAAGTGCCTTCGGACTTGATTGTAGAGCCTAGCATGATGGAATTTAATAATGTAACAATTTCGGTTAAGATTATATAAGAGTACTTGAAAAGTGTTATCAAAAGAATGTCATTAAAAATAATATTCTTAGATTTTGTGTAGCAAATGCTTTGGCTATAGTAAAGTAAAATCCAGTTGTGTGTTTATGTGGGGCATGGTTTTATGAGGTATCCTTATTTATAAATATCCTTACTTTGTGTTTCTCATACCAGTCCCATGACCAACCTGGAGTTTATTTGTTTATTCCCTTAAACTCTGGGTAACCTATTTTTTCGAGCAGCCAAGTAGCTAGGTAGAATGGAGCATTTTGGGAGAACCTTAAAGCATGGAGGTTCTTATGATGATACTTATATTTTGTTAGTTTCTGCTGTATTTTGTATTATTTATTGGGTACCCAACAGCCCCTGTAAGGGATAGGCAGTTATAACTATCCCTGGCTGGGGTAGTACCTACCATAACTCTGATGAATCACTTTGGAGTGATTGTATGTAATTTCCACATGTATAACTATAAGTTGTTTTAAAGACGATGTGAGATTCGGTTTTGTTTGTCTACTATATTTATTTATTTTAAAAACCCCTGATAATCTGCCTCTCCGGTACTTGGATTTGCAGCACTTGAATACCTAGGATGTATTAGTGTCAATTTCTGAGGGTCAAGGAGATAGGTCATCACAAGAGAATAAAAGGAAATTTATACATCATAAACTTGTATTGAAATCTGAAGTTAGATTTTATAGAAGTAAATTTTAGGATATAACTTTTAAATATAAAGCTTGAATTTTATTCACGTTATGTAATGATTTTAAAATTTGTATGGAAGAAAGGATTTAAGTAGTAAATTCTATTGGAAAGAACTCTTGGTTATTAAACAAAGTTAAATTATTTTGTTATGAATGAATTTGAATTTGATTTGTTTTCAAATTGAAAATAATAGGATTTAAAATTAATTTTATATTTAAAATCTTATATGATATATATAGAAGATAAAACTATATTCTTATGGGTTCAGAAGTTAGAAAAGCTTTTATGAAACAAAGTTGATTTATTTTAGACATAATTTTAATTTGAATTTAAACCATAAGGGATGAATGGTTTAATTATATAAGCTTTTCTATTAAAATGAATTTTAGAGAGCTATTTGAAATAATATTGATAGTATTTTATAAATGAACTTGAAACTCATTTAATGCAAGTATATTATTTTGATTTGAATACCAAATGATATTAATAATGCTTAGTTAAATTTAGAAGGGTTATAACATGATTTTAAATAAAGAAAAACCAAGTATTTAATTATATATCTTGCTAAACAAGAGTATATTTTATAAAATATGATATATGTGTTTGAATGTGGTAAATGGAAAGTTTGTTTTAGTTCGATGCGAGTTATTGATTGGTTAGTTCACCCATGTTATGCTACTATATTCATGTTAAGGTAAATGTTCCAAAACTTGCTTGACTGAATTTGAATGGATTTAATAACACTTGGCATTGAATAATACGTGAAACATATTATATATATTGAATTTCCAAGTATGATATGAATAGAATGAAAATCAAATGGATGAGTTAAATGCTTGAATGAATTTGGGTGATTTTAAATACTTGTTTGATTTTAGCAATACTAGTATAGGATTATAATGTGTGCTTCATCCATGATATTTTATTAAAGTTTATTATATTTCATTTATATTGATGTGGATGTTTGAATTGAAATGTTCATATGCATTATTGCTTGATGAATTGAAATGAATATGCATGACATTTATTTAGGACACAACATCATTTTAGGGCACAATGTTGTTTTTGGAAGTCAAATATTTTTAAGTAGAAAATTTAACATCCAACGAGAACAGTACGAGGTATTGACTACTTGACAGCTAGTGTAACGACCCAGAATTTCTGTCATTTGAAATTCAGATATTTAATTTATTTTAAATATTAATAAGTAAGATTTGGAAGTCGAATTTATTTAATTTCGATATAGCGATTTAATTGGACAATTAAATCGACAATTTAATATTTGAAATTCCAGAAATAATTGGAAATCGGGTTTAATGTGTATAAAAATGATTTATACAGTTATATTATATCATATTGGAGTTAGAATGATGTTATAGAACTTTTAAAATTGAATTAAAAGTAAATTTGTGAAAATTGAATATTTTAATATTTAATCGACTAGTGAAAATAGTCATTTTTCAAACAGTCTTGGATTTTGACGAAACTAGTTTCATCGGATCCGTAATGTGAAATTATTGTATGGTTTCAAATTTTGTGTCAATCGGATTTACGGTTTGTCCGGGGCAAGCCAAAACGCATCGAAATCGGTTTAAATCGATTTGATTTAAATTTGATCATTTATTTCCGTAACTCGCACATACGACCGAATTAGCTCCCGAAATACATTCCATTGTGTTCGGAACGTGGGGTAAACCTTAGAAACGCCACCGGCATGCTTCGTTTGGAGTTCGGAAAATTTTCGATGAATAGTGTTTTGAATAATTTTCTATAAATGGCCAACTGTTTTCACTTTTGCAAAGACATCAGGGTTTCAATGCCCAGCCGCCACCTTCATTTCTATGGCCAGAATTTCATCTTCTTCTCCTCTTAATCTCTCTTAATCCATAAAGAATTAGCAAATACGATCAACTACAAAGTTAAAGAGCTCGTCGAGAGCTTCGATTCCATACGGTGATGATCGAAAACGAAGCAACGAATCAACCAGAAATCGAGATCAAAGCACCCGCGTTCATGCATGAAAATCAAGACAAGGGGACAGCCGAGTCCCATGGGGTTGTGACCGAAGGAAGGAGGGCTTGTGGCCGTTCGTTTGAAGGTGTTGGATCGTCGTCATGATCAAAGAGGAGGTCGCGAAAATTGATGAAGCTTGGCGGCTAATGGGTGTTGTCTTCGTTCGTTCAAACGTGAATGGGCTGGTGGGGAAGAAGCAAGAAACACATGACCAGATCTTGTTTTTTGGAAACGTGTGGCCAGATTTGATTGTAGGGTTTGAAAAACAAAAATAAATATTGAAATTGATTTATATAAATTCGTTCAAACTTTAAAATATCATAACTTCTTCATACGAGGTCCGTTTCTGACGAAACTTTTTGCGTTGGAACCGTATCGATGAGCTCTTCGCAATGGAGATAGTTTAGAGTTGATTGGAGATAGTGAAAATTTTGGGTAAAATTAAACGGTCGTTTAATTTTATTCGAAATAAAATACCGCAACCGTCATAAAAGCAAGGTGAGAACTTCTCACTCAATTGAATATTTTGTTTCGATTTAAATTTTAAATAGTTAGATTTAAAATTGTTGATAGTGTTGACTGTGATGATTGGATGATAAATTGTTATCTATTGTGTTAAATAGATCATATACGCCGTGTATTAAGCGGAGGTTATTTATTAAAAACATATACCGCGATAATTTCACCGTGAAGTGGAATTGGTATTATATCTGTATTTGGAGTTGATTTCCCGCATTATATAGCGGATGAGACCCTATTGCGCCGCATAATAGTGGATAATATTTATAAATCCCATATACCGCGATATTCCACATTGAAGTGGAATTGCTATTGTGCTAACATCTGTGGATACAGGGAAACAGGTTGGAGGGATCCAACTGGATTCCTCAAATAATTTAATTTATTTCAATATTGTGTGTTGATTTATTTATAATCTGTGTGTGATTATATTGTGTTTGAAATCGTTGAAGGCTATAATTTAGCCGGATATAATTTTGGTATCGTTGGATACCGAAAATGGATAAAAATTGGATTTTTGAAATTTAAGTTGAAAATTTATCGAAAAAATTATTTTTGATAATTGGATAAATTTAAAAGGAGTTTTATAAGATAAAAGTTTTATTTTTGAATTATATTGGATTAAATTTTAAATTTGGGATAAAAAGCTTAATAAATGGATTTTTGGAAATATTATCTATAAACTGAAGAATTTATCTAAATTTGGGATTTTTAAATAGATTTGAAGAGATTAAGGAATTTATTTTAAAAGGAAATAATTTTGGAATTCATTAGAAATTTATTTGGGTTTTGAAATGAATTTGAAAATTGAAATGAAAATTGATTTAAAGTTGAAAATGAATATTTGTGAAATTGATTTGAAAATCATATAAGGAATGAATATTTGGAAATGTAAATTCACAATGGAAATTTACAAGTAGAAATTATTTGGTTATGGTAATTAATTAAAAAAAATTAATTAAGTATTAATTATTAATTAAGGGTTAATTAATGATTAATTAAAGGGTCATTTATTAAATGTTTTGAAATTAATTGATTATCAATTTACCATAACTAGCCAAATTTATTTATAGAAATTTATTTGATTTTAATTAATCAGATAATTAATTAATCCTACTTATGGATGTTTGGATTATATTGGATGTTGAATTGTTTGACATCTCTGATATGTGATATTTTGTGATATATCCTGATTTGTGTTGTGATTTGTGATCTTTTTATCTATGATATGATATATTTGTGATCTGTGAATGAAAGATAAGCGTTATAATTTATACCACTTATCAATTATATTGTTATATTTGATCTGTGATGGTTGAATGTTGTTGCACTATTGTGTTAAACCCATGGACTACACAATACACACACAAAAGTGGATTTCACATGGAAATCGGTTAAGTCACAGATTTTTATCAATTTTGGAAAATTGAGTTTTTGAATCCAAAATAGTTTTTGAATTGAAATTGAAAGCTTTTGAAAATGAGTTTCAAAAATAACCTAATAAAAAATTGAAATTTAAATCATTTGATTTAATTTTGAATTCAATATTTGAAATTGAATTCAATAATTTGGGAGTTTTGGTTTAAAAGATTTTATAATTATAAAAGGGTGTTTATATGGGTTTTTAACCATTTAAAATATGGTTTTGGAAATTTAAATTTAAAAATTCAAGTTTTGTACTTGGATGAATTTAACCTGTGTAAGTGTAACCGTTTTTCCCAAAACGAAAACTATCTGTTTTCAAATAATAATAGCTTTCATAAAGTGAAAAGATTTCCAATTTGTATCGAAACATTTCAATTGAAATGAAATTGTGAATAGTTTGGAAAAACTTTAAATTAACCTTTGTGACGATAATTAAACTTTATTTTGAAATAAGAGAGTATTTCAAAAAGTGTATCTTTTATATTATAAAAGACTTGAATTGTGAATAGTTTTGAAAGCTATAAATTAAATCTTAATTTAAAGATTTAATGGGTTAATCAAATTGAAATGGAAATTGATTTGGAAATCTTTGAATGAATCTTTGTGAAACTGGGTAAACTTTGTGAAGTAAATCTTTTTGTTTAAAGATTTAAAATGGTAATTTGTTTAAACCATTTAAAGGAAAGGATTTGGGTAATAAGTTGTGACTTAATTGAAATCCCTATATCCATATATTTTAAATATTGTGCTCACTATTCGGGTTAGCCGGGAAAAGACCTTTGTGTCATATAACCCATTCCGAATTAGTGATACGACGATATGGATCGTATTGAAGACCCGTGGTGAAGACCAGGTATTTGTGAAAACGATAGGATGACCTATCGATTGTCTCTGCACCGTTAGCTACAGTATAGAGATTTCCTTTGTGATGGGAAGTTCGATTGGGATTGTGAATACCCGGATTGCAAGGGCTTCTTTTGAAGTGCCTTCGGTTCTGTTCAAACCCGGAACAAACTTGTATGGTTACATGTCTGACATTACATTTTGAGATATAAAGCTGATTTCTTTCAAATACATTTCTGTTTGGTGGCAGAGAATTTATTCTCTTAGCTTAACACCCTTCTTTGAGACGTATGAGCTCAGAGGTTATGTAGTTGAAATTTATCAGTGATATACTCCCAATTTGGTAATGTGGCATGCTGAGTGTTGTTGGGTGATGATCATTTATTGATCATTTGTGATCAAAGCGTGGCTTTGTAAAAAAGCGTAGCTTTGTGGATGAGACCTCATCGGACCTCACAACCCGGAAATGGGTCGAAACAGGAATATGCGGCAAGGTTATGAGGGTCGCGCCCTTTAGGGTATGTCATTTCCTTCTGGAAAAGGGTGGTATCAGGTATGGAGCCCTGGTATTTAACCTATGTGGATACTCCGATCTTATTTATTGTGTGATTGTTGTTTGATCGAGGCGCCTCGGATAAAGGTCCCAAAGGACCGGGGAATGGCATATTCGTGTAGTAGTTACCTATACCCAGAGGTAACCCGGCCTTGTCTTGGCAGAGAGCTAGTTAGTTCTCGGGACGTCCCGCCAGAGGCGATCCCATTGGCAGTAGGAAGTTCCTTAGCCTGACCATTTGTTGGAAATCCAAAGAAACAATACAAGCCTTTACGATTGCAATTTGTATAACCTGTCTCCTCAGGAGGCTGCTATAGCAGGCATAATATAATGGTACATATGCTGGCGAAGATTAATATTGTATTTTCAAAAGAATTTTCGCACTATGCACTAGTAATAATATCAAAAGAGTTTTATTTTTGCGTAGTAAGCATATTTGACTATCATAAGAAGGAATCTCCACCAAGTCTGCGATTGCATTGTGTGTGTGGTGGGAGGTCTTATGGTAGTTTCATTTTCCAAAAGCATTGCGAATATTTTCCATTTTCTATTGTTGTTGTTTTATAGATAAAAACTGTTTTAGTTCTCACACCAGTCACCATGACTGACCTGGAGTTTATTGTTTCCTTCCTAAACTCTGGGTGCCCACAAATTTCCACACGGGCAGTCTAGAGTTAGGTTATCAGGTCATTCTGGATTCAGGAGATGCTGTGGAGCTCATTGGCGAGCTGGATGGCGAGACGTATCATTTGTATATGATGTTATTTATTCCGCTGTGTATTCTGTATGAGGACAAGTTTGTATAACTGTCCAGTATTGTGTTGTATATTGTTGTTTAAACTCTGATGATGATGTAATGTATAAAATGATATAGTTCTTTGATTTAAAGATTATTCTTTGATCAATTATATGTTGTTCCGCTGCGATATGTGAGATTCTGATATTGTCTCTGTTTCTGTGTTTTTCTGTTCTCGTTTTCTTCTGTCTTCTTCTACCTCTTCTTTTTCTCCATAACAATTCGGTTTTCCGGCATTCGATTGCTCGGCAGTTGATACAGTGGACGTATTAATGTCGATTTTCGAGCGATGAAAAATCGTAATCGTTACAGCTAGTATCCATCCTAGCGGACTGATTCTAGGATCACAACCTAAATTTTGATAACCGAGTTCCTCGTCATTGTGTCCAATGATCTATTTCCAGGACAAAAGATGAAATTTTAAGATTTTTTGTAGCGTAGTGCAAACGAAGATAAATAGTACCACAAGATGGAAATTTGAAGTGGTATATAGCATGATTGAGATATGTCACACCTTCAAATGCTAAGAGGGGTGGGCAACAAAGGGATTGTGTAGAGCCAACACCATTGATCTTAAATATATTGGTGAAAAGAACCATGATGACTTTTCGAGGAAGATAATCTAAGCAGAGGGTAAATCTATTGTGGAGGTTTATCAATGTGCAATCCTAATGGGATTCACAGAAGGGAGTATTAAGAAGGAATCCATAAGTAAAACTATAAAATGCTAGCATCGTAAAATGAACGATTTGAAATGATGATTCAAAATTATAAAACAAAAAGAAACTCATGTAATGTGGATAGATTGTGATATCCCAGTTAACTTGAGTTGTAGCTGTGAGTCACGATGGATGGTTGTGACATTGGTGTTATCACTGAATTATAGGCGGAATTTTGTATGGTGTGAGTGACATCTGTGTATTTGATTCTTATATCATATGTGTATACCCGACCTCGTACTTGTATGTTATTATTGTTACACTATTATACTCACAGTTAGATTTCTAGCTTGACTCGAGGTTTGTTAGGTGTATGACAAAGCCTCTAGTAAAACCGAGACATTGTGATTTCAGGGTAACTATCTATGGACGTTGGCCAGTCTAGTTTGTTGAGCAATCCATAGGAAATGTATACTGTGTTCGAAGTTCTACTATGTTTAAGTATAGCAACCATGGCCTTAAAATTATGATCCGCGGCACTGTTCAATTCATATGGAGCGATGATGGAGTTTAAGACGATGTTAGTAGTTGTGGACGCATTTTAAGATGTGTTGTAGGAAGAGTCATTACATAGACATTAGAAATGGATTATTTTTGGATTGTACATAGCTGTTGAGTTTAAAGTGATATATTTTGAGTAGTCCATATATCATACATATTTTGATTTGTATGTATATATATGTGTGTGCGTTATCGTTTCTGTTATGATATCGATATCTGTAATAACCCTGTTTTCGAAGTTGTAGTATTAAAATAATTTAATTAAAATAGAAGTGTATGAATTCGATTTTTTGATAGTTATTATTTTGAAATCAAATTATTATTCAATTAGTCTTTTAATAGAGGATTTTGTTATAATAAAATTTAATTGGTTAATAAACTCCTTTTTAGATAATACATAAATTTAAATAAAATGTTTTCATAGGTATTCAATATTTTAAAGTGCAGTATCAATTTAAATTACGTTGGAATAGATTTTTAAATAAATAAATAATAGAATTGATCAAAACTTAAAGGGAAAGTTGATGTTTGAATTAAATGAGGATAAGTTCCAATTATAAGTCCGCAGGTGCGGCGCAGTGGAAAGGAGGCTTGGGTTCTAGTAAAAAGACCCAGGTTCAATTCCTACCATGCGCTTCCCTATCCTATATAAATTTACTCGAGGGTATGGGGGCTTGGATAAGCGGACGGCTTTACTATACCCTCCTCAGGAGTTTACCGGCCCGCCGGGTTCTCCTGGGTTTTCAAAAAAAAGTTCCAATTATAAAAAGAAGCTTGTTAATTAAGCCCAAGCCTACAAAATACCACTCTCACTACCCTTTTCTAATTCATGCGACATCCTCCCTATCAAAACCTGATCCTACGTTATCCTCAAATTCGAATACATGCCCTGTAACGACCCACCTTTTTGGATGGTTTAAATCGACAATAAATCACACATGTCAAACTCAAACCATTCAAAAGGGAGGACTATTATGGGGTAAATAAGAAAAAGAAGAGACAAATAAAACAACCATAGAATCTTACAGCGGAATGACAAAATATAATAATCAAACAACAGTTCATGAAGCTGTTTACACATAACATTTTATTACACTTTTACAACACAGAATCAGAGTTGCATACAACAGAAATAAATAACAATGCAGCGGAACAGTATGATGCAATGGAATAAATATAATAAATAATATAATATACAAATCTCCATCTTCGTCCTCCAGAAAACAGTCTTCGATACACTAAAAAGCTCGGACTGACCCGAGCGAATTGAAAAGACAAAACACTCGAGTCAGAACTAAAATATCTTATGTAAGTTAAATCAACAATAAATAAACATGAGTGTAACGGCGTCGGAAATGTTTACGGGGTTTGACATCTCCTATCCAGTGTCTAACGTGAGTGCAATAACTTAAGAGATGTTCGGGATTTCCATCTCCTAAGGATCCATTAAACTATCGACATATGTAGTACAATACGCTATTATAATAGTATCCACAGTAAAGTAAAGTATTAAAATAGCATTAAGGCATTACTCATATTCCCCTTAACACATTTTATATATTCTCATAGTCTATACAGTACTGTAAGCTCCACCAAATCGGTGGTTTATCCAGGGAGCAATCCATAGGTACGGTACAAAACAAGGAAGGCGCGATAAGGCATGTGACAAGGTACGCGAGGCAATGCCCAGGGTAGGATACTACCGTTTTGTGAATCCGTACTGGTGGTAACACATAGCAGCTACTACCGCCCACCTCGGAACACACACCCATAATCAAAATCGAGGGGTGGCCACCAAATCAATCATAAAGTCATAATATGGTATCGAAGAAGTATGTCCGATAGGAGATGCGACCTCACTTAGCCCGACATGGCTCCTGTTTTAGTCACATCAAGCTAATTCGTGGGAGTCGGGGCTACGTTAATACCTCATACAGAATCGTTTGCCAAACCATCCTACTTCATTCTGGAATCTCCACCACGTACACAGTTGTTAAAGTGGTTTTCGGTATTGGCAGAGAGTATGACAATATCCGATCCTGGTCTCTTTAACAACTAAACGCTTATTTCACACCGGACGGTTCTTTTACATTTTCAAAACCGATTCATAATTGATGTAAAAATATCATATTCAATTCAAACCATATCACTTTTCGAAATCATATTCACCTTTGAAATCATATTCACCTTCGAAATCATATCACATTTGAAATCATATTTTCTTTCAAAATCATACTTCCAAAATAGGTTAAACCTTAATTTCAAAATCATCATATTCAATCAAATATGTCATTTAAATCCTAACTTAAATTATAACATCATTTAACCGTATTCGCTTTTAAATCAAGGATTTGAATATAAACACTTCCACTTTACTTAGTCTGAAATTTAGAAAATAGTTTAGATAGGTTAAAATAGTTTAGCATAGTTAAAATAAAAACTTAAATAGTTAAAGTACTCTAAAATAGTTTAAGAATATATTAAAATAGTTTAAATAGATTTAAGATAGATTAAATAGATTTAAAATAGATTTAAAATAGATTAAATAGATTTAAAAATTAAATTCGACTAAATAGATTAAAATAGATTAAAATAAATTAAAATAGTTTTAAATTGATTAAAATAGTTTAAAATAGATTAAATTAGTTTAATAGTTTGAAAATCTTAATAATCAGGATTTAAAATAATATATTTTTAAAATTTTTATATTAAAATGATAAATTTGAAGTTAATATCGAATTAAACTATTTCTTTCATTTCAACACATCTGGACCAATATACAGTAATCAAATATATTTTAAAATATTAAGTATCAATTTCAAGTATTAAAGCAAATATATGCAATATATATGTGATATTAGAAATCAAGTGAATATATATATATATATATAAAAAAACAGTACATACTTTCTTGAGGGTGCAGGAAATGTTGGCGGCACAGGCTGGCGGCAAAAGGAAGATGGGCGGTTGTTGTGGTGAGTCAGCGGTGTTGTGTATAAGGGAAATGGTACGAGCAGCTCCTAAGGAATATAAACAACCATATATACTCATCATTCATTTACTTCTTTTTTTTCAAATAGAGGAGGAAAGGTGGTTCTGGGTTAGCAATGATGGTTGGCGGACGAGTGTCAGGTGGTGTGGAGGGGAACGAGAAGGACATGGGTGCGAGAATGGGTTTTTGCGTGTGAGGCAAAGAAGTGCGAGTGGAGCATGCTACTGATGGCCGGAGGAGTAAGCTGCTGGTGGTTCTAAGGGGGGTGGCTGTGGTAAAGGAAGTGGGTTGATGGGTGAAGTTTCGGTGTGGGTTGGATGAACGTGGCTATGGGTCTATAAGGTTGTGAAGATGAAGCAAGGTTGTGACGTGAAGTGAAGTGACTAGAAAAGTGGCCTTGTTAGGTGATTTTCAGGGTCTCGGCAAGGCTGGGTTTAGGAGGGACTGGCATTAGTGGGAAGGGTGTAGGCGAATGAAAGAGCCAAGGGCAGTGCTCGGTCTCGGGCAAGGGAAACGGACGGTTTGGCAAAAGTGGTGGGTCTCGGCAACTAAGAGCGACTGGAGAAAAATAATATAAGAGAGAGAGAGGTAAGAGAAAAGAGATGAACAGTTTCTCTGATAATTTGCAAACAAATATATAACTATATATTATTATATACATATTTTTATATGAACAAAACAATGGAATGAAAAGAGAGAACGGCAGAACCAACAGGAATATATTGAAACTAGGGAAGAGTGAAGGTCAAAAGCTGAAAATTTTTAATAGCTGATGGCTATTTGTTTACACTAGAAATGATGGGACAAGGAAATCCAAAAGCCCAAATACGAAACCGATATGGAAAATCATTTTGTCGATTTTGCCGCGTACCGGATGCCGAAATGCACAAATGAATATACTGCAGAGATCAACACGACGAGACGAACAGAATGGTATACAGATATGGGTTATACGATCATCCTATCAAAAGTTCGCTACCAAACTACTGCTAAAATGTCAAAAATAAGATAAACGAAGCTAGAGCAGTCCAAATTTGGCGAAACGAAATATGACGTCTCACTCAGAAAATGATTTACATTTTTATTATATAAATGTATTCAGATTTCGAAGATATTTTATTATCATTAAATTAACTTATTTTAAATTGAAAATTTAAAATTACACTACAGAATTAACTTCCATATTCTCTGATGAAAATTTACCATTTGCTATGTTTAAATAGACGCATACCAAATATCAAATTTTCATCATAAAATTTAATTGTTTAATTTCAAGCAAAATTTCAGTTAATTACGTTATAAAAACCGTTAAAATTTAGTAAAGTAAACTATTAAAATAGCGTTAAGGCGTTACCCATATCCCCATTAACACATTTTATATATTCCCGTAGTCTATACAATGCCATACGCTCCTCCAAACCGGTGATTTACCTAGAGGACACCACATAGGTACGGTACAAAACAAACTCGTAGAAGGCGCGATAGGGCATGTGACGAGGCACGCGAGGAAATGCCAGAGTAGATATACCGTTTGCGGATCCGGACTGGTGGTAACGCATAGCAGCTACTACTGCCCGCCTCGTGACACACTCCCAAATCAAAGGTGCACCCAATCAAATCACAAAGTAATAGAATGGTATCGAAGAAATGTGTTCGATAGGAGGAATGACCTCACTTGGCCCGGCATGGCTCCTGTTTTAGCCACATCAAGCTGACTCATGGGAGTCAGAGCTACGTTAACACCACATACAGAATCGTCGCCAAACCATCCTACTTCGTTCTAGAATCTCCACCACGTGCATAGTTGTTAAAGTGGTTATCGGTATTGACAGAGAGTATGTCAATATCCTATCCCGGTCTCTTTAACAACTAAACGCTTATTTCACACCGTGGTCATTTCATTTCATATAGTTCATACTTCATATCAAAATATCATATTCATTTCAAAACCATATCAATTCGATATCATTATTCACTTTAAATAATATTCATTTTCAGAATCGTATCACTTTCAAATTTATAACACTTTCGAAATTATAACACTTTTGAAATCATAACACTTTTGAAATCATAACCCTTCTTACTTAAACAGTTCAGATATTGAAAATAGTATATATATTAAAATAGTTTATATATTAAAATAATTTATATATTAAAATAATTTATATATTAAAATAATTTATATATTAAAATAGTTGTAAATTAAAAATAGTTTATATTTATTTAAAGAGATTATACTGAAATAGTTTCCAAATTAGAATTGTTTCATCCAATTCCATAAATCGATTCAAATCAACTTAAATTCAACAATTCAATTTAAATCAATCCATGTTCAACACTTTCAATTTAAAAGGTTAAAGATTCAATTCAAATTCTCAATAAACCATTTCAAATTTTATCGATTTCAAATCCAGGTTTGAATTATCATTTGAAGTCCAATAAGATTCAAAGTTAACTATTCAAACATTTTCAATATAAGTTTCGTTTATATTCCAACATTTAACTTTAATCTTATTCAAACTGGAAAATATTCACTAAATCATTTTAATAACAATTAAATAAAATCTCAATTTATAAATTTAAACCAATATTATTCAATTTCAAAAATTGAGAATATTCATTTAATCACCTTTTTATCAGATCTAGTTATCAATCATATCTTTCAAAATCTCAAATCAGTACGTTCAAATCAATTCTTATTAAATTCAATTATTAACCAATTTAAATTCCAAGTCAACATTAATTTATCTTCCCAACCTTTTTAATAAAGTTATAAAACATCTATTTTTACAATACTAATGTAAATTTAAATAGATACTTAAACATATTATAAACCAATTAAATTAAATTTTATTAAATTAAATCTTATTATTAAATGTATTTTGTATTAAATCTTATTTTATATATTTTTAAAATAATAAAATTATAAGAAAAATCTTAAAAATTATATTTTCAAAACTAACTTATAAATTTAAAATTTCCCAAACGTATAATTTTAAAATTCTAAATTTTCACCTATATAAAAATAACATTTATATATTATATTTTTTTTAATAATCAATATTTATAAAACCCTTATATTTCCTTTCAAAATTTTGGAAATCATTTTTCACAATATAGACCAACGGTGTCCGTATATAATTTTCTATCCTATGGTCAAGTGATACATATATATATATATCATTTCAATCCGTAATTTAAATATTACGGATATATATCATTTCAACCCGCAATCCTAAATTCAAAATCAATGAAAATCGCTTGGGTTTATCATTTCAACCTATAACGATCTTCCCCTAATCTATAATATCATTCGGGTATGTATAATTTCAACCCATAGGGAATTTTTAAACTAACAGGGAACTTGCAGAGTGAGAACAAATATGATAATAATATAACAGATCAACAACAGGCATATATCATCAGCAACAAATTTAAATATAATATATACAACAAGGTTATGGTGTCATATGTCATAGGCAAACAATTGCAGATAATGGCATATCATATTTAACAATTAAATAACTAACGATTCAATATTTAACAACATATCTCAATTGTCATTTTATCCGAATTAAATTTACTAAATATAAGAATGTTAATCGTGAGTGATTGCTCACCTTTCGAGGCTAGAGAAATTTGATAACGAACTGAGTTGCAAATCCGAGCAATGAATTCTAAAGTAAAGTACGATGAACACGAATTTGACGATCAAAGCAAAGCTGGAAGTTTGGAATTGACGGGAAACAAATCAAAATTAGCTTAATATAAACTGAGCAAAATATATGTTACATATATAAAATTTTCTCTAAATCAATTTAAAAACATACATTTAAAATAAATTCTCTATATAAAATTTCAAATCAATAATTTAATTTAAACATACAAAAATATCTCTATATATATAAAACCAAACTCATGTATACAGATATAAACTAATATATAGACTAACATATATATATATATATGATATTAAAAAATCAATATCTATTTAAAATCCATATAACTTTCTTTATTATAGTACATACATAAACTCAACAACTTATCTACAAACTTATGTAACATATATATATATATATATATATATATTATACATGATCAACATATATTTATATTAGTTTATATATGAACAAACAGATACACGTACACTTTAAAAATCAATATTTAATAACAGCATATTGCCCTTTAACACATTTTATACATACTTACAAACAAACATATGAAATCAGGTTATATAAACAAAGTTATGAAAAACCAATATATATAGAGTAATCAAATATATTTTAAAATATTAAATATTGATTTCAAGTATGAAAGCAAATATATGCGATATATACGTGATATTAGAAATCAAGCGAATATATATATAACGGTACATACTTTCTTGAGGCTGCAAGAGATGTAGGCGGCATAGGCTGGTGGGAAAAGGAAGATGGGCGGTTGTTGTGGTGAGTCGGCGGTGTTGTGTAAAAGGGAAATGGTACGAGCAGCTCCTAAGGAATATAAACAACCATATATACTCATCATTCATTTACTTCTTTTTTCAAATAGAGGAGGAAAGGTGGTTCTGGATTAGCAGTGATGGTTAGCGGACGAGTGTCAGGTGGTGTGGAGGGGAACGAGAAGGGTGTGGAGGGGAACGAGAAGGCCATGGGTGCGAGAATGGGTTTTTGTGTGTAAGGCAAAGAAGTGCGAGCGGAGCATGCAACTGATGGCCGAAGGAGTAGGATGCTGGTGGTTTTAAGGGGGGTGGCTGTGGCAAAGGAAGTGGGTTGATGGGTGAAGTTTCGGTGCGGGTTGGATGAACGTGGCTATGGGTCTGTGAGGTTGTGGAGATGGAGCAAGGTTGTGACATGAAGTGAAGTGACTAGAAAAGTGGCCTTGTCGGATGATGTCCCGGGTTACGGCAAGGCTGGGTTTAGGAGGGGCTGGCATTAGTGGGTAGAGTGTAGGCGAATGAAAGAGGCAAGGGCTGTGCTCGGTCTCGGGCAAGGGAAAGGGATAGTTTGGAAAAAGTGGTGGGTCTCAGCAACTAGGAACGACTGGAGAAAAATAATATAAGAGAGAGAGAGAGAGATGTAAGAGAAAAGAGATGAATAGTTTCTCTGATAATTTGTAAACAAATATATAACTATATATTATTATATACATATTTTTATATGAACAGAACAATGGAATGAAAAGAGAGAACATCAGAACCAACAAGCATATATTGAAACTAGGGAAGAGTGAAGGTCAAAAGCTGAAAAATTTTAATAGCTGATGGCTATTCGTTTACACTGGAAATGATGGGACAAGGAAATCCAAAAGCTCAAATACGGAACCGATACGGTAAATCATTTTGTCGATTTCGCCGCGTACCGAACGCCGAAATGCACAAATGAATATACTGTGGAGATCAACACAAGGAGACGAACAGAATGGTATACATATATGAGTGATATGATCATCCTATCAAAAGTCGATATTTCGCTACCAAACTACTGCTAAAACATCGAAAATAAGATAAACGGAGCTAGAGCAGTCGAAATTTGGCGAAACGAAATATGACGTCTCACTCAGAAAATGACTTACATTTTTATTATGTAAAAATATTCAGACTTCGAAGATATTTTATTATCATTAAATTAACTTATTTTAAATTGAAAATTGAAAATTACACTACAGAATTAACTTCCATATTCTCTGATGAAAATTTACCATTTGCTATGTTTAAATAGACGCATACCAAATATCAAATTTTCATCATCAAATTTAATTGTTTAATTTCAAGCAAAATTTCAGTTAATTACGTTATAAAAACCGTTAAAATTTACGGGTTGTTACATATAGGCAGGGTTGGATCGAAATGATAACAACGACCCGAAAAGCCCGTTTTGTTCTCGAAACAAAAATGGGTCATCTAATATATCAAAATATAGGTTTTCGATATTTTCAAACTCAATGGAACAAGTTTCAAGTCCTAATTCCATTGTATACAAAAGTTAACCTTCAAAATCACCTTATTTCAAATTGATTTCAGTTAAATTGATTTCTACGCGTTTCGAGCCCGCATGATCAAACGACAAGTCCGATCGCTACGAAACTTAAAACCCTACAAAAATTCACTGTTACGGATCAGATGAAACTGGTTTCGTTGAAATCCAAGGCAGTGGCCAAAATGGCTATTTTCACGTTAATTAAATAAATTATTATTAAATTTAATTTATCACTTTTCAAATTCAAATTTTATAACTAACAAATTTTTATCACTTTTGATTAACTAGTAATTATAATCTTTTAAAACAAATTTTCCATGTCAAATTCAACTATTAATATTGCACTAATTACAGCGTTCCAATTCCAATTGCAATAAATTCATTAATTATAATTTTAAACCCAATAAATTGATTCATTTTGATTTCAATCTTTTTATTCAATCAATCATTACTTTATGGACATAGTTAACATTAGTTTTCCATTTATTACATCAATATTCTACAATTTTCATCTTAATTCATATTAACGCAATATTTACTTATATTTATTGCAATTGATTTACAATTAAGTTTCAACAGATTAAATAATGCAATGATAATTAAACCATTGTTACAACTTACAGTTTCAAACACAATTCTATATTTATTGTTAACAAACAAAACTAATAAATTCACATACGGATTAATTATTCTATTTTAATCAATTCCAATTAATTACATACAATTTCACAGTTTAATACAACATTTGATTTATTTACTCATTTACAGTTTATACCCAATTTTAACTTTACAATCATTCCAATTAATTCAGATTTCATTAAAATAGTTATCAATTGCCTTAAATTAACATTATTAAATTTCAATTAATTGAAATTGCATTAAAATGGTTATCCATTAACTTACACTAACATTATTACATTTCATTTTAGTTATTATTCTCGTTATTAAACTTAAATTTTTAATTTTTCACAACATTAAATTCCAAAACTTATTTAATTAATAAATTCAATTATCGAAATTTACGGGTCGTTACCTGCCTTAATTCTTAAATTGATTCATGGCCTTAAAAACGAATTAAAGAAATCACGACTTAGCCTACAAAAGCTTTGGGAAGTGGCTCATTCAAGAAGTCGGATGCAATCAAAGGGCTGGCCGTGCAGTGACGACATTTATCAAAGGTCGCATGAGTTTCGAGGCACGAGTGCACGAACCTGAGATGGTCAACAAGATTTGTTTGACAATGTAAAGCCAAGGGAGAGGGCAATAGCAGCTGGGGATGTTCGATGCCACTTCGGGTTGCTAACGGCGGTCGCGTGCAGTACTTGGTCATTGGCTGAGCAGAGCTTGGCAAGTAATTGGTTAAGGTAAGATAATAATCTCACAGTACTATATCTATGATTTCTGAGATTTATTACTGCTTTGAATTGGTTGTAAAGATAGAAAATTTGATCGGTTAAAATGTAATTAGTTAAAATGTAATTAGTTAATTAAATTTAACTTCTGAAAAATTTAGTATGGTTAGTTTAAATAAGCACAAACACACACCATGAGCCCCTAGATGAATATATTTCATAGTTGGATGGCTAGCAAGATCTAATAGTGTCTCTAGAGTGTTTTGCAACTCACCAGAATTTGCTAAAGTAGATCAACTGATAAAGATCGATGATCACCTGAGCAAGCAACAGAATAGGCATTTCGTCGATCGGTGAAGCAATTTACTGGGCAATGTACCAGTTTCTAAAAATGCTTGTCTCTCTCTTTTGGTTGCTTTGCCTTATGATTTTTTGGGCTTGTTAGTGCCTATGTTAGCTTTTGATTCAAGTAGCATTTGATGGTTATAGTTGCAATTTCCTTTGAAGTAAATTTTAAAGAAAGATATATCTAATATATATAAAAAGCTTTGGTTTAAAGGAATTAAAAGTAAGATTTGAATTTCTTTTGAGTTTTAGAAAAGAAATATAATATTATATAAAGGTTTTTGTTTCAAAGTGATTGAGAATAAGAATTTTAAGGTTTATAAATATTTATGAGAAGTAAGTACACATATATATACTATAAAAAAATATATAAGGAGTTTTGTTTTAAAAAGATTTAGAGTAAGATTTTTAAGTTACAAATATTTTATGAAATGTATGTATATTTATATATAAATTTTAAAAATTATGAGAAATGTTAGGTAGATTTCTAATTTTTAAAGAAGTTCTATTTTAATATTTAAAACCTTCTAACTCTTGTCTTTTTAAACAATAGTTTATGGATTTTAAAAGTGAAAAGCTTAAAAGTATGTTATAGATAAAGTAATTTAGAAATCATTTCTATACGATAAAATCATATTATTTGCTTTCAAACTATAAATTATCATTAGCCTTTATTGTGTTTAGCCTTTGGCTATTTTATGTAAGTCTGAATTGAATTTCGATGGAATTTCATGATTTTATATGAGACAAAGTATTTTAATAAAAGATTGAATTGTCGAAGTGGTATGGGACATTTCGTACAACTCTTTGCTTATTATAATAATTTGTTAAATAGAGTTTGAGTGGAATTTACTAGCTTTTAGTGAATACTTGAATTTACTATCTGGTATGGGATAGTTGGTTAAATTCTTGTGATTACTTGAGTGACAGCATTTGCCACCTAGAGTTGTGTTATCTTAGGGTGATCAAATTTGTTTTTAGGCCGATGGATCCCTGAAAGAAAATAACTCATTTTTCATCAACCTGAGAGTCGATACATTCTTGGATTTGGCTAGGCATACCTATTTTAGAGGATTAAGTTTGTTATGGTATGATACGGCTGCCCTTTCGACCTTTAGACCTGTGTTATATGCAGGCCTATCAGTTTATTTTGTGTACAGTAGACAATGTTGCCAATTTTGTCGGATTAGGTAATTCGCATAGTAGTCTAATTTGTGGGATTAGACTATTACACTATATTGCAGAGTCTTTTTGGTTTAGTAGACTTTGTCAGTTTATTTTGGTTGTTACGCTCTATGTCATTGTTTTTAAACTGCTAGTTGATTATTATTTCTTTAGAGATTTTGATATGGATATTTAGTATCTTTTTGGCTTCAGAGAATTTTTGTAGCGACCCGGATTTTTCGACCCTCGAAAAATCGACATCAATACATTCACTGTATAACATGCCGAATATTCAAGTGCTGGAAGTACCGATTTGCTAGGGGTGAAAAAGAAAAGGCTAGAAGAAAATAGAAACAACATCACAGAATCTCACAATCGTAGCAGAACAAAATATAATATATATCAATAGATCTTTATACAAAGAACTGTAACTGTCAATATATATACAATCATCAGAATACACAATCAACAATCAATCTAGACAGTTATAATAACTTGTCGTCACCAGTGTTGACTATACATTCTACACACACAGCGAAATATAATCAAATACATGATATAGGCCTGAAATCCTCCAGCTCGTCTCCTGAGCTCCATAGCATCCTAACCTGAATTTGTAAAACTCGGTCTGACCAAGCATTATAATAAAATAACACCCGAGTCAGCCTTGAAAACCAGCGTGAGAAAACACACTCAATTTGAATTATTAATGTTATCAAAATCCTATGAAAAATAAAGGTATCTCGTAAGACCATGTCACACATAAACACGATGGATTTTTACCTTATGACAACCAAAACATTTTTATATCAAAATCATCTGATATTATAATAGTGTCTATAGAAAGTAAATTAGAAAATAGCTGAAATGCTTGCATCTCACGTTTCAGCATAGTTGGTATACAATCAAAACCGTACAGGCTCGTAGTGGATATTGGATTCCATATAATGACTGGGCTACTGGGGTATGGCCCATCATAGTACACCTCTAGAAAAATGTACTGAGGACCTCGCCGGGATCACTTGCCAACACAAGACCGGCGTACCCCTAATCTGGGTAGTACCGAATATGTTATCACCCCGGGTGTTCCCACCCTTATCGAGCGCTCTTCTTTTTCCATGCACAACCATATCCATAATTTTTATATATCTTACGGTATCTAGAAAGGTGATAACAAACCCTAAGTGGGTGCGATCCACTTAGCCTTGCTGCATTTCCCCTGTTTTAGTCATTCCTGGTTGATGAGGCTTGAGGCTATGTTTTACCTTTAGAATAGCATTCATACTTGGAATGCTAACACTGCCTTCCAGGCAACGATGCAATGATAGCATTCATCCATACAAGTTGTCATGGGTCTAGATAAACCGAATTTCCTCCAAGATCGCCATCTCTATTATCTTCGAGATATCACAATTCGTACTCACAAACCGAATCGAAGTGGTTTTTGGATAATTAAATCTGATCTCGGTCTCCTCGAAACGATCAACAAATTTGGCCAGATTTGATAGTCGGTTATTTAACTATCAAGTAACATCCATAAGCAGTCACTAGGCCCTATTTTATAAATTTTCCAAAATGTTTATTTTAAAATATCTTAGCAAAGATATATATCCATATCTCTTCCAATATTTCAAAAATTGAAAATAATTCCAATATACTTATATTCACAGCATCATGTATTTCAAAACATATCTATACTTAGAAATAAAATTTTCCAATTCCATTTATAATTCAACACCTTGAGAATATTTCTATAATAACAATCTCATAGTCGAAATGTTTCAAATCCTTCTAGTCTAATACTCAGGAAATATTTTATAAGTATATTTTCCGAAAACCATTTTATTTCCAATACTTAAGAAGTATTCCATTTGTTTCTTATTTTCTCAAAATCTTTTACCATTAATTTGTAAATTCCTTAACTTGACCGGTTTCCACAAGTTTTCGAAATTCATAAATTATTTTCCTTTAAAATTTCTAAACTCGATTTTTACTCGTCTATAATTCCAACTACCCATTTCTAACTTCTTTTATAAATTCTAATTCATTTCTCGAAGTTCTCTTATTTCAACAATTCGAAAATTTCCATAAGTTTCCAGAATTCCACTATACGATTTCTCTTATAAAATCAGATCCTTTAAATAAACTCTGTTTACAAATCTTGAGAGGATTTATAAATAAATTTCAATCATTTCAAAACTATATATATAATAAGTATTTAAAAGAAAAATAATTTGTTTTTAAAATATGTTTAAGTAATTATATAAAAATATTAAAACACCTAATAGACGGCGATAACTAATTTCTAAATCATTTATAAGTAATAATAATCGATTCACAAAGATTGTTATAAAAATTAGAATTTAATTCAATTAATATTAGATATTTGAAAATTTACTTTCTGAAATATTTAAATATGTTTGTACCAAAATTGGGCACAACACTCTTCGGAAGGGTTTGAAGAGATAAAATGAAGAAATTAAATGGAAAAGGAGAATTATCTAACAAACACTTCAATAACAGATAAGAAAGTACGCAGAAACACAGAAATTTAGAGTGGTTTGGCGTGTTGCCTACGTCCACTATGAAATGATTGATCTTTATTAACTTTTGGTTGCTGGTTACAGCGAATTACAGCAGTAAATCTCGAGTACAACAGTGGCATTTGAATGCAATGGTGAATTCGGCAGAGTCTGGACGTCAAAGAGCCAAAGATCCCTTTTCTGTATGTTCTGGGCTGCTATTTATTGGCGTAGGTTGCAAATATCTCTCTCAGATCTCGGGAGACCTCTTCTGGCATGTGAGTGGGCCCACGCGATCGATCCCACATGATTTGCACTCGGTCCGTGATTGATACGAACCAATTTCGTATCAATCAAGATTTGGCCCAATCGAGTCGAAATTGAGCATGAACACTGTTGATGATGTACGCAAGCTCCTGTGAAAATTTGGTGGCATTTGGACTTGTGGATCGTGAGTTATGATCGATGTGAATTCGATTTTTCGGTAGGCTGTTTAGTTCGAATCGATACACTTCGTATCTACCAGTTCGAATCGATGTTGAGCACGTGCTTTATTTTGGATCGATCCGAAGTTCATGCCGAATCGACCGAGTCTCCCCTATGCACGAGCCTTGTTCGAATCGATCAGTAGTGTGTTGTTCGTATCGATCAGTAGTGTGTTGTTCTTATCGATCAGTAGTGTGTTGTTCGTATCGATCGTTCTTCTTTGTTCGTATCGATCGATATGAAATAGCAGATTTGCTTGGACTTAATGGATACAAACAGTAGCTTCATGATGGATACGAAGCAAAGCGCACTGGTGGATCGATACGAATAGTCGACACTTGATGGACATGAACAAGGTTCTTTTTTATGGATACGAATAGGGTAGTTCCACAGATTGATACAAAGTAGCACGCCTCTGATCAACTCAAAAAAGATCGATACAAAGTCAGATTTTCCCTGGTTGCTTCATGGACATGAACAAGGCAATTATTGATGGATTCGAACAGTGCTACAGCAAGGTGATGGATACGAACAAAGGCCTTCTCCCTTGATTTTGATCGATCCATATCTTGAGCGTACGAACTCCGATTGACTTGAAACTAGGAACGTTGGCTTTCATAGCTTTGTTTGTCATGTCTTGTCAATTGTAGCTCGATCTGGACTCGGACAAAATTTATCGATATCCATAGCGAACCTGCATATAACCGATCTTCGGGATAGACTTTTCTTGGTTTCTAGTCAAGTTCTTAGTATCTCGGCCTTGCCAAAAGGCGGGATAACACTTGCCCCCCAAAGTACGTCTTGTGAAAACACGACGTGCTTTGAAAAGCTGCAATCTTCATTCTGAATAGTTCCATCCGACTTGTCAAACGGTTGCCGTTCTCTCGTCGAAAGTTGTAATCCTTGACTGATTTTTCAATAATATGAATTGTTGACTGCCAACTGTTGTATCGTGTACTATTGTAACTGATTGCTGTATGATAACGATTATTCATTTGTTGTTGTAACCATCATCAGGCGAATATCCAATCCCTGTGAATTTTGAAAATTGAATACTATTCCGGCATACATGCATATAGGTTAACCTGACTCTCGTTAACGTCGCACGTTCACGAGTCGTTGTCAGTTCTCTTGTATCGAATTCCATATCGATCCTCTCTTGCATCGATGTGAAATTCAAGTTGTAACAACGCTTGATGGTTGTTTTGGAATGTTCCTTCATATCGATCCTCTCATGAATCAATTCGGGATGAATAAACATGAATCTCGTATCAATAGAGTTTAATTATCCAAATATTATTCTGTGATGATCTTCGCATCGATGGCTGTGAACTCCTGCAACTTTCAAAGTGATGGATACGAACAGTTCAGTTCGTATCGATCAGTCTCGGATGGAGTCGAAAACAGTGGATACGAACAAGTGTTTCGCATCGATGGAACCATGTTGTACTAGTGCAGTCTTGACGTTCCTTTTACATCGATGCATCTTTATGGATTCGAACAGTTCGCGCGAGCTTTGCCTTTGTCGCTTGTCGGGTCTCTTTTCGTATTGAGGGATTTAAGATGGATACGAATAGTCCAGTCAGTCATTCGGGCATTATTCGTATCGATGGATACGAGTCTTCATGGCCGTGTGCTGACGGATACGAACAGAGCAGTTCGTATCGATGCACTTCAGGTGGACTTGAGTATATGGATACAAATGGACGTCTTCACATCGATAGAAGTAACATGTTGACACCGGTCAAAATAACCAGGAGACGAATCGTTTCTCTGTGGCTACGTATCCATATAAATATGTTTCGTACTTAGCATTTTTTTCTCACTTGCTCATTTTATTTCTCTTGGCTTTCGTATCGCTCTTGCCTTCGCATCGGTAAAGAACTCGAAAAGGAAAAACTGCCTTCGTCCCCAAATTGAATAGTTCTTCATTCCTTTGAACTGACTATTTAAATTAGGTAACTAATCGATCGATTCCACTTTAAAACTATGAGACTCGAGTTTTAATCGCCACTCCAATCGTGTTTATGGTCGATTCCGGTGCTGTTGACGCCGGAGTTGGGCTGAAACAAGGTTAAGGAAGGGTCAATGGTGTTTGCTTCGATCGGAGAAGAAGAAGCGAGGTTGGATACGAAGGGGCTAGTAGGCAATTGCTTGGCCTTAATCTCGTATCGATTGAGGAAGAAGGTGTCCTGCTTCATATCGATCAATATTGGTTCGAAGTAACCAATGCTGAATGATTGCTTCACGATCGATACGAAACCTACTGCAAGATAACAGTACGATGTAATAGGAATTGAATGATCGATACAAGATAGGAATTGATCGATCGATACGAGAACGCGGGCCGCAATCGATATGCGATGAGGAGCTCAGATTGACACGACCTGGCCGTAAGGTGATCGATTCAAAACCTTTTCCCCAGGTAATCAATACGAATTGAAACTTTGAGTGGTCGATCCATACTTGCATTTTGATGGATACGAACTTTAACCAAACATATGACTCCGACGAGATTTATCCTTGCATGTCTGGACTTAACTATTAAATTGCATATTTGACTACCCCTCGAAGCTCGTCGATGGCACTGTAACTTAATAAAATTTTAAAGAACTTTAACTTGGATCGGTCTCTAAAATCTGGATGGCACGGTCGTGACGGTCAGCGATGATGGTCACTCCAGTTGAATTTCGAAGTCTTGTTATTTGCATAATTTCTCATACTCTGTAAAATTTGCCAAGTAACATGTAGCACTGCACTTGCACATTCACACACTTCACACTGGGGAACACAGGCTTATTATCGTCTAATAATGTGTTTTAATAAGTTGATTAGTTATGGAGTCCATAAGTTCTCAACAGTAGGAGCTTCAGAGTTCGTCCCCTTTTGTCCTAGAGATACCGGCCATCGCGCCCGAAGTTATAGATCCAGCTCCGGACGAGCTGCTTGGTGCCAGGTTTATTGGAAATCCACAGGATTCTGTATCATCCAATGTTTCCGAAGACATGCAAGGACGGATATGTCTAAGGCATGGTTTGTTGTTAGACGACGTATTATTGCCGGGATCAAATGATAGACCACATGCTCCCCCAAAGGGGTTTACTACCTTCAATTGCCATGCGTGCACGGTAGGAACACTTCCTCCGTTCAACCAATACATTAGGGAAGTGTTGTCTTTCCTCAGAATCGCTCCATCACAACTACACCCCAACGGATATGCTACGCTAACAGTTTATTTATTGTATTCATGGAGCATCTCTTTCGACCACCGACTCCAACAGAGATTAGATATCTTTTTAACATCAAGAGTAGGGGAGATAGTCCATCTTTTACATTCCTGGAGGCGATCAGGAATTTTCAAGTAGTCACCGGATCCTGGACAAGGCTGAGTTACTTTAAAACAGAATGGTTCTACTTCCGATGCCCCCCCAGGATTTGTCAGCCGATGGTTAGTCATACGTAAGTGTTGCAGTCTTCTCCAAGAGTTATCAAGATAATAGTAGTTGATGTAAAACTAATACCTTCTTTTCTTTATAGCCACAATTTCACGACCTGGAGACAGGTACTTCAAAGAAATAGTAAGGGTCCTTTAAGAAATTCCAAGTGAAATGAGGGACATCGATTCGGTTCTAACCGGTAGAAATCTGAGAATCGTTGGATTGATTGAGCGGAATCAAAGCATAAGGCTTGAAGAAACACCGAGGGAAGCCCCGAAGAAGCAGTTGAAATGCAAAACACCAAGGTCATAGTAACTAAAGGGGGTGATGAAGAGAGAACGCCCACGGATGATGAACTTGTTGTTGGGTATTCGGCCGGATTTCAAGCGACAGAAGGAAGAAGAAAAGGCAAAGCCGCTGCATACAAACGTCTTAAGTCTTCGAGGTGGAAATCAGTTGAGGTCTCTTTGCCAACCCCTGGTATTAGAATCTCAAAGGCTCCTCCCTCACCAACAGAGTCCTTTTGAAGGGCTTGCCGATATTCCGATTCTGGATCATGTGTCACTTCAACACGACACTGGGTTGGAGGAGCTTGATAGTGCTCTTGATCTAAGCGAGTCGCTTCCTATAAGTGCGGCCGACATTTTCGGTTGGTCGGGGGGTTGCACATACATACACACTTTATGGCACTACACGATTTCCAATCACAAGTTGTTCAATTCAAGAAACCACTAACTCTGTTTCTCTTTCTTTTTTACAAATACTATGTCCGGACGAGGGTCGATGTTAGGGAGTCTTCGCTCAGCTCGCCGATCTTCTTCATATTATGAGTCACGTAGGAGAGAAGAAGATAGAGACCGCAATCGCGGGTACTCTAGCCAGGAACGTCATGAGAGAGATAGGGATAGGGACTACAAACATCGATCCTGATCCCGCTCTCCTCCTCCTAGAATCCCTACACAACCTTCGGGCCAAGGAAAACAGCCGGTAGAGCCCCCTCGTCACAAACCATCTTCGCATGCTTCTCGGTCCGAGTCGCAACGCCATAGAACTGAGGTTGTGCCTCCCGTCGTCGCTGAGCAAGCTATCACTGAGCCCACCGGGGAAGGGGCTATTAGAATCGCTCAGCTAAAGAAAGATTTCCCAAATATATGCTTTGATGGCTACATTTTACCCCCTCACTTAAAGAGAATTCCATTGGAGGTGGAGAACACAATACATGATTACATTCATGACATCTATTCCCAATACAAAGAGTGGGCGAAGGCTGCAGAGAAAGCGTCGAAAGTGGCCTTCGAACGAGCTAAAATAATCGAAAAGTTAAAATCTGATCTCACCCAGAAGGACCGCATCGTCCAAGTGCTTAATAATGAAGCCGAGTCCTCTCGAAAATCAGAGATAGAGGCCACCAAAAAGGCCGATGAGGCGAACTTGGCCATGGAGAGGATGAGGCAAACACACTTTGCCTTTGTGGAGCAGATGGGCCACCGAAACACCACTGTCACAGCTGAACGGGATGCTGCTCTGAAAGAACTTGCTGAGCTCAAAGCTAAATTTTCTGAAATCATCAAAGAAAAAGATGATGCAAATAAAGCCGCCCAGGAAGCATGTGAACAGACCGTTGTGCTTCGGGGCGAATGGGATGCGGCCACGGCTAAGGTCCGAGCGATGGAGACTGAGGTTGAGAAGAAAGTTCGAATGGCTGAGTCTAGGCTAGAAGCTGATATTGAAGATCTCCTCATTGTTTATAATGCTAACGTTTTGAGGCACATAAATCTAGACTGGCTCGACAACTACCCAACACATTTATACAACGCTTGGGGGTCGATTGGTTGAGGAGGAGAAGGCGGTGCATCTGGGTGAATCAATCGACAAGTTTGAGCTTGAGAATCGTATGCCAAATGAAGATGAAAGAAAGATTCTCCATGAGTCGATGATTTTGCATGAGAAAGAAAGGCTCGGCACCTAACACTCGAAGGCCGGTGAAGGTTCAGGTGTTGAGCACCACGATGCAAGTGCTGAAGTTCCCGTGCCAACCCAGCATGAATCTGCACCTGTAGTTGATTCCCAATCAGTTCCTGCTTACAATTCGGATCGGCCGCAGTTATCTCCGACTAGAGAACAAGTTTCTGAAGCCGTTCAGTCGTCCACGAGTCAAACCGAGGAAGGTACTTTGAACATTATCTATGCTTATCCGAAATCGAAATTGTTATCCGAAGTAGTTACTAACAGTTATCCTTTTTTTCTCTATCCAGTGACTGGAGTTACATCGATCGCGCCTCCTACAACTGAAGAATCACATCAAGCGTAGGAGGCCATCATCACTGAAGTGACCACCATAACTACAACTGTGTCGATTGATGGAACGCAGGGGGGCACGCTTATTTTTTATGAGCAGATGATGAAGGAACTCCTTGGTCATCACAGCGACCCATTTGCGGACCTACCATTTGTTATGGGCGGAAGTGCACCTACTACTGGCTCTTCAATGCCAACCACTGATACTCCCAGCGAGGCCCAAGTAATTCATGAAGAAATATTGGCTGAAATCAACGCTGAAATGGAGGCAGTGGCTCATGGTGGTAGTTTTGGAGGTGGGATGGCGACACCTGGTCCAGCCCGTTAAGGATGATATCACCTGGTGGTACAGTTGTTGATACCAGTGTGCCTATCCCGCCTCCTATAGTCGATCTAGTTTATCCGACTCCACCTTCAGGGAGCATTCCCGTACACTTGAGCTCGGATGAGGAAGTTGATATCATGCCCCCTACTGGAGATCAGCCGCCGAAAGGCAAAGGCTCGAAAAGAAAGATAAGTGGCAGCTCTAGTGGGTCTACACCGAAAAGAAAGCCCAAAAAGAAAAGAGAGTAGACGTGCTTCTTCGGTTTATTTTTGGTAGACAGATAGGAATCTACTTTCGTTTTTCTTTCGTAGGCCGTGTATAGATCCGGGTTCGGCCCCCGCTAGTAGGAATTTTGGAATCAACTTGTACATAATTTCTTTTCGAAAATAGTTGAAATGAAACTTTATTTTGTTTTGAACTTGATGTATGTTTATTTGCTTAAGTGTTCCAGCATTTGAATTCTTCGTTCAGTATACTTGTGAAGTTTCAACTTTCGAATCTTGTTTGAGTTTACCCGTCAAGCCCTGAAATCACGGCCACAAGTCATGACTGGATATTAAGTTGAACTCCGATGTTGTACTGCTTCAGTTAGCGATTAACACTTAAGTTCCGCCCCCAGTTTCAGGGATGAGTTGAAAAGATCGGATAGCGATCGTATTTCACCTTCAGTGCATCATGCTTAGCATCGTTGGATTGATTGCTAAAACACGGAAAATTCGAGTGGTTGAATCATACTCGCTCTTTTATCGATGATTGTATCCATGCTCCGGGGATTGCACTTGTGCGTCGGCGGTTGATCACGCCTGCTTGGGTTTCAAGGATGCGTCCACGCTCTGGGGACTTAAGTTATTTTACGGATGGTTGATCCCAATCGGGCTCATGTCCAAACTTCAATCCACTCTCTTGGGATTTTGAGTTAACGTTTATACTCCAATTCGCACTTTGGGAATTTGGAGTTGGTGTTTATGTTGATACTCCGGTTCACACGCTGGGAATCCGGAGTTAACTAATGTTTATACTCGAGCTCACACTTTGGGAACTTAGAGTTAGTTGATGTTTATACTCTGGTTCGCACTCTGGGAATCCTGAGTTGGTAAACAGATGGTCAATCACATCTGTTGTGAGTTTTTGAATTTTGTTTGCACTTTGGGAACGAAATATGTATCAGGATCGTGGATGGTCGGATCACATCCACCCTGAGTTAACAAGTGAGGTCGTTAGATGAATAGGTCCATCCTCCTCAAACTTGGTTCGAATACGAGCGAAGTCGTTAGGTGGACGGATCCACCCTCTTCGAAACCGTATTTGTAAGTTTGTACTCCAGTTCGCACTCTGGGAATCCGAAGTTATGTAAAGGATTGTCGTGTATCAATCCTTTTTTGACTTTAGTGTGATGGCTTGTCCCCGAGCTTGGGTTTCACTTAGTGAGTTACCGGTCGTATCACAGTCACTCCCTATTTGAATAAATTCCACCGTATGATGGAACTTAGCTCTCCATTCATAGTGATTGTCATATGAAGTATTTCAAGTAAATCACAGCTCTGGCCCGAAGAGATTGCACTTTATTGCTAAAATAAGAAAATACGGCAAAATCAGTTGCCTTATTACAAATTCAAATTTTTAAATGCATAAACAAATTGCAAATGAGAATAGACTGAATAAATAAATAGAGCCTATTATGTGTAGTAGCGACGAAGACTCTCGCTGTTCCAGGCTCTCGGAAGAGTGAGACCGTCAACGGTCGATAATTTAAATCTGCCATCTCCGAGCTTTCGTTCAATAACATACGGTCCTTCCCAAGTTGGCTTCATATGCGAAGGGACCGGATAAATTCTCTTGAGTATGAGATCACCAAGTTCAAAGGTTCGGGGTCGGACCTTGGCATTGTATAATCGGGCGACTCAACTTCGATATGTGGCTGCCCTCAAATCAGCCTCTTCACGCTTCTCATCCAATAAATCGAGAGATTCAGCAAGTAATATAGCATTTGTCTTTGGATCGTAGTATGTCACATGATGAGAAGGTACTTCTAATTTGACTGGAATAACAGCTTCTGAATCATAAGAGAGAGAGAATGGAGTGTGACCGGTCGTGGACTTATGGGTTGTACGGTAGGCCCATAAGGCCATAGGAAGTTCATCGACCCATTTGCCCCCGACCTTTTCTAGTCGTTTCTTCAGAATGGATTTTATAACTTTATTAACAGCTTCACCTGTCCATTCACTTGAGGGTGTGTGACTGCGGAGAATTTCTTCTGAATGTGGAATCGTTGACAGAAATCCTTAAATTCGCCACTGTCGAATTGGGTCTCGTTGTCAGTGATGATAGTACGTGGGAGACCAAATCGGCAGATGATGTTGTGCACTACAAAGTCGATCACCTTCTTCGTTGTGATCGTAGCAAGGGACTCAGCTTCCGCCCACTTGGTAAAGTAATCAACTGCTACGATGGCGTACTTCGCACCGCGAATGGCCATGGGATGACCATCTGTGTTATCTCGGTAGGTGGGGCTCTAGGAATTCGAGCATGCTTCTGACACTTATCACATTTCTTGGCATAATCTGATGCATCACGATTTACAGTCGGCCAATAATATCCATATCGAAGTACTTTTTGGCAAGAGCTTGCCCCCCGGTGTGATCGCCACATTCTCCTTCATGCACATCAGGCAATACTCGTTTGATTTCATCGTGAGCCATACACCGGAGTAAAGGGACAGAGTATCCTCTTCTATACATGACTCCATTCTGAATAGTGAACCACAAAGCTTTTCGAAGAATTTGTCTCTTTTCACTCCTGCACTCTGGCAGGGTTCCGTGCTCGAGATAATTTCTGAATGGAGTCATCCATGACTCCCACTCGGAAACAACATCATATATCGAATTGGTTTCCATCTGATCGATGCTTAGCGAAAATAATGTCTCTATGGGAACAAGTCCCATTTGCCGTGCTTCACCTGTACTAGCTAATTTTGCCAACGAATCATCTTTCTGGTTCTGTTCTCATGGTATGTAATAAATAGCATAATAGTCAAACTGATTCAATGTCTCCTGAACCTGAGCAAGGTAAGCGGCCAGTCTTCGATCTCTGGCTTGGTACTCCCCTTGAACTTGACAAACGACCAATTATGAATCACAGTAAATTTCCACCGCAATGATTCTTAAATCTCTGGCAAGTTTCAATCCAGCTAGTAGGGCTTCATAATCGGCTTCGTTATTATTTGCACGGAAGTTGAACTTTAGAGCATAACATATAGATCGACCTTCATGAGTTTCAAGTACAACCCCTGCACCTAAGCAACGGTCATTTGATGCTCCGTCTGTATGTAGCTTCCAGATATACTTGGGAGATTCACTTGTTTCGGGCAAGTCCTCTGGGATGGTAAATTCAACTATGAAATCTACTAGGACTTGTCCTTGGATGGCACGCCTTGGAGTGTATGTAAGGTCAAACTGACTTAACTCGATATTCCATTTGAGTAACCTACCTAACGTCTCAAGACGCGTAAGGACCTATCGTAACTGTTGGCCGGTGTAAACAGTGATTGGGTGAGCCTGGAAGTATGGATGGAGCTTCCTTGAGGCAATAACAAGACAATAAGCCAATTTCTCTAGCTTCGGATAATTTCTCTCAGCTCCGGTTAGCCGCTTGCTTATGTAGTAGACCGACTTTTGTATTCGGTCCTCCTCCCGAACTAGGGCAGCACTGATTGCATTTTCTGATACCGCCAAGTAAATGTACAATTTCTCGTGATCGATAGGCTTTGAAAAAATTGGCGGTGTGGAGAGATGTTGAATTAGTGCTTGAAATGCGCCCTCACATTCAGTAGTCCATTCAAAGTTTCGTTTTCCTTTTCGGATCAGATCGAAGAAGGGAATGCATTTGTCAGTGGACTTTGAAATGAACCTGCTCAGTGCTGCTACTTTCCCGTTGAGACTCTAGACTTGCTTTATAGTTTTCAGAGTTTCAAGATTTCTGATCGCCCAGATCTTTTCGGGATTGGCTTCGATTCCACAAGCGTTGACGATAAACCCAAGAAATTTTCTGGATGCTACCCCAAAGTGACATTTCAATAGGTTGAGCTTCATTCTATATTCTCGGAGGATATTAAACATTGACTCCAGGTCCCTGATGTGATCGATAGAAAATTGCGACTTAACTAGCATGTCGTCCACATACACCTCCATGGTTTTTCCAATCTGGTTAGCGAACATTCGATTAACTAACCGTTGATAAGTCGCCCCAACATTCTTGAGTCCAAAAGGCATAACCTTATAGCAATAGAGTCCCATATTGGTTACGAAGATGGTATGCTCATGGTCGGGCAAGTGCATGGGTATTTGATTATAGCCAGAGTACGCATCCATGAAGGATAAGAGTTCATGTCCAGCCGTTGAGTTTACAAGTTGATCAATTCGTGGAAGTGGAAAACTATCTTTTGGGCAAGCTTTATTCAAGTCTGAGTAGTCAACACATGTTCTCCATTTCCCATTTGGCTTTCGGACAAGTACAGGAATGGATACCCATTCCGAGTATAATGCATCTCGAATGAATCCATTCGTCTTAAGCTTATCTACCTCTTCTTTAAGGGCGGCAGATCTCTCTGGATCCATACCATGCCTTTTTTGCTTGACAAGGACGTACCGCGGGTCAATATTCAGTGTGTAGCTCGCGATGTCCGGCGAGGTCCCACACATATCAGAGTGCGTCCTGGCAAACACATCAAGGTTTACCCGGAGAAATTCAACCAATCCCTCTTGCATTTGTTGGCTTAGCTGAGATCCAATCTTTATCATTTTCGAGTCATCATTATCGTCGATTGGAACAACGATCGTCAGTTCGACCGGAGAAGCTTGACTGTCTTTACCTTCATCTTCACTTTCGGTATCTCTCGGGTCAAGATCTTTTTGGAATTGGTTGGGGTGCCCGGACCCAGGCCCAGGCGCTAATTGTCAATTATCAGCAAAGCGAACACAGAGAGATTCCTCCACGCCCTTTCCTTTTTCTTTCTAATGCGCCTCGCGCAGCTCAGCAACGTAACAAGCTCGTCCTGCGGCCTGATCCCCTTGAACAACTCCGACACCATTGTCGGTAGGAAATTTCAAAGTCAAACACCATGGGGCGATGGAAGCCCTGAATTCAGCTAGGGCTGGTCGGCCCAAGAAAGCATTATATGGGGAGTTTATATCCAAAACAACAAACTGCAGTATCCGAACTCTCCGGCGTTCACCAATTCCTAACTCCACTGGCAATTCCACCACTCCAGTGGGTATAGTCGCACTCCCATTGAAGCCATGAATACGAGACTGACATGGCTTCAAGTTTTTAGTCTCCATTCTAATCTGGTCATAAGCTCGTTTAAACAAGATATTCACAGAGCTTCCGCTGTCTACCAAGATCCTCTTCATCCAAGCAGGACCTACTTGAGTTGATATGACAAGCGGATCAATAGTGGGGGCTTCGACCCTGTCGGCATGCCGACCTCGAAATATGATGTCATCTGCCATCGTTCTTTGCTGTTTGACCGGAGCCCCATCTTCGGAATTACTACAACATTCAAAGTCTGCATGCCTGATAGAGCTGGCATACGACTCCATTTCCTTCCAGCTTCAGTCTACTGGATGAGGACCACCAAAAATAGTGTATATCACCAACCTCCCGCCAGTACGAGCGGGTTCCTCCTGTCTAGTCGGATTCGGTACATGATTTTGATTCGATGGGCCCGCACCTCCAGACTACGGCGCCCGCACAAACTGTTCTAACTTCCTCTCTCTTATCAACTTTTCGATGAGATCCTACAAGTGACGGCATTCATTTGTGTTATGGTCGTAGCTTTCGTGGAATCTACAAAACTTCCCAGTTTGAATTTACTTCTCCGATGACTATTTCGGAGCAGGCTTCTTGTACTGAATGGTATTGCAGGTTTGTAGATATACGTTCTCCAGCGACGTATTTAGAAGAGTATAATTATCAAACATAGGAGCTCTACGCCGTGGACCACGGTTCTGATCCCGTTTTCTATTTTGGTTACCATTGCCTTTATGCTGATCTTGTTTATTCTAAATATTCAATTGCACTTTTCAAGAATTCTCCCCAGATTGTTTAACGGCAATATTACTCTGAACTCCTTCCACACTAGGTCCCGCATCATCCTTCTTCCTAGACTGTTTCGCATCCTCTCTTCTCAAGAATTGGGCTGCCTTGGAATAGAAACGGTCCAATGATGTGGGGGGTTTTCCGGCCAACAAGTTGCCGAACTCAGAATCGGGCTCAAACCCCTTAGTCAGTGCCATAAGAATAGAGTTATCATTTGGGTTGCTGATCTCAGCACATGCAGCATGAAATCTCTCTAAATAACGCCTGAGTGTCTCTCCAGGAGCTTGAGTGACACTAGATAAAGTATTAACATCCTTCGGTCTCGCGACATGCATACAAAATTGCTCAATAAACTTTGTTGTCAACTGATAAAAGCATGAGGTAGATCGAGGTGGCAGTTGGGTAAACCACATAGTCGCTATGCCCCCAGTGTGATCGGGAAGCTTCGGCACTTGACTGCATCATCAGCTCGTGCAGCATTCATCAACCGTTCATACTTCAGGATATGCTGATTAGAGTCAGAGTTCCCTTCATAAACAGGTAAAGTCGGCATCCTGAATCGCCGAGGTGGTTCAGCATAAAGTATCTCATCAGTAAAAGGGGTATGACTCCAGGAGATTCCCCGGTCGTCATTGCTAAGACCCTGACTTTCACGGATCATTTGACGGATCATTGATGACAGGTCGGGCATCTGGACATTTTGAGAAGGTTGGGCCAAGGTGTGTTCGGGTTCCACAATGCGAGGAGGGGCCGGTCGCTGTCGATGGTCCATGTCTCTCCTCCTTGGTTCTATGTCTTCGGGGACATAAGGCTCAGGATGGTATTCACGCTGGTGATGGTTCGGATCAGTCCGATTTTGGGTCTCAACGCCCAAATCAGTAGCTGTTGCAGTACGGTTATCAATAATATGATGTGGGGTAGTACCTCCTCAGGAGGAGGGTCCAGTCTGATGGCTGGTTGACGGGCCAACTCTCAGTTGCCCAACATTCAATGTACGTTGATGCCCAGCGGCTTGTGTGTAACTTCCGTCTAGCCGTGGGCATGTAGATCTATGATGATAATCAGAAGAGGCTGAACTCTCGGTGGAGGAATAAGAAGCCTGATCCCTCTTGGATCTCCTTCGTCGTTGATGGTTCAGTTGGTTGGTAAGTTCTGCATTAGCACGGAGCTGTTGAGTGAGCTGGTGGCGGCTTTGAGTCAATTCTTGCATTAACATCTGAAATTCTTCCCTGGTGATAGGGCCTTGCGGATCTGATGGTCCGGTAGCATTCTGATCAGTTGGAGGCAGTTGCACGAGATTCTGTCTGTCCCGTCCTTCAGGATCTGCAGCTGTGGAAGTAATCCTTATGTTAACCATGATGGATGATGAAGCTCTCTCCTAGACTTGTAGCAAATCAGAATAGGATGGAAGAAATTCTGAAATTGAGATCTGGATCTTCCCCTTGGATGTTTGTAATTTGATATCGGCAGTAGATCCAATGAGCAAAAGGAAAAAATTGGGTTTTCTCTCAATGAAAGTACCAAAGTGTTTGTACCAAAATTGGGCACAA
Organism: Allium fistulosum; assembly: GCA_030737815.1. Lineage (NCBI taxonomy): Eukaryota > Viridiplantae > Streptophyta > Magnoliopsida > Asparagales > Amaryllidaceae > Allium > Allium fistulosum. The sequence goes on along the minus strand of CM060907.1, from coordinate 247,146,611 downwards.
CACTCTTCGGAAGGGTTTGAAGAGATAAAATGAAGAATTAAATGGAAAAAGAGAATTATCTAACAAACACTTCAAAAACAAATAAGAAAGTACGCAGAAACACAGAAATCTAGAGTTGTTCGGCGTGTTGCCTATGTCCACTATGAAATGATTGATCTTTATTAACTTTTGGTTGCTGGTTACAGTGAATTACAGCAGTAAATCTCGAGTACAACAATGGAATTTGAATGCAATGATGAATTCGGCAGAGTCTGGAGAGCCAAAGATCCCTTTTTTGTAGGTTCTGGGCTGCTATTTATAGGTGTAGGTTGCAAATATCTCGCTCAGATCTCGGGAGACCTCTTCTGGCACGTAAGTGGGCCCACATGATCGATCCCACGTGATTTGCACTCGGTCTGTGATCGATATGAACCAATTTCGTATCGATCAAGATTTGGCTCAATTGAGTCGAAATTGAGCATGAACATTGTTGATGATGTACACAAGCTCCTCTGAAAATTTGGTGGCATTTGGACTTGTGGATCATGAGCTATGATCGATGCGAATTCGAGTCTTCGGTAGGCTGTTTAGTTCGAATCGATACACTTCGTATCGACCAGTTCGAATCGATGTTGAGCATGCACTTTATTCTTAATCGATCTGAAGTTCATGCCGAATCGACCGAGTCTCCCCTATGCACGAGCCGTGTTCTAATCGATCAGTAGTGTTTTGTTCGTATCGATCAGTTGTGTGTTGTTCGTATCGATCGTTCTGCTTTGTTCGTATCGATCGATACGAAGCAGCAATTTTACTTGGCCTTGATGGATACGAACAGTTTCTTCATGATGGATACAAAGTGAAGTGCACTGGTGGATCGACACGAATTGTCGACACTTGATGGACACGAACAAGGTTCTTTTTGATGGATACGAATAGGGTAGTTCCACTGATCGATACGAAGTAGCGCGCCTCTGATCGACTCGAAAAAGATCGATACGAAGTCAGATTTTCCCTGGTTGCTTCATGGACACGAACAAGGCGATTATTGATGGATTCGAACAGTGCTACTGCAAGGTGATGGATACGAACAGAGGCCTTCCCCCTTGATTTTGATCGATCCATATCTTGAGCGTACGAACTCTGATTGACTTGAAACTTGGAACGTTGGCTTTCATAGCTTTGTTTGTCATGTCTTGTCAATTATAGCTCGATCCGAACTCGGACAAAATTTATCAATATCCATAGCGAACATGCGTATAACCGATCTTCGGGATGGACTTTCCTTAGTTTCCAGTCAAGTTCTTGGTATCACGGCCTTGCCAAAAGGCGGGATAACAAAATACTAAACAGCTTTGACCATATAGTTTAATAAATAAAAATCCCATTTTAAAAAAAACAATTTAATTTCTCGACAAAATATATTTTAAAATTCCAATAACCAATTTCAATTTATAAATCTCTCTCGATTCATATCACATCGACTACATTCCAATTCCCTAACCATTCTTACATTCCAAAAATAGAATCCACTAATTTTTTCTCAAACCGATTTCCATATTCTAATATAAATTCACACCATGAATTTATTTTCCCAATTTATCAACCAATATCATTTTTCCCTTATTTATAAACATCGTTTATAAATTTATAAACTCCTTTGAGTTTTTCACTTATTTATAAAACTAATTTTCATTTTTAAAATCTCATTTTATAAATCCATTTCTTAATAAATTCCATTTATTTTTCAAACCTAATTTAAATATCGATTTTAACGTTGTTTCCACTTTTTTCCCAGAAATATCAGTTTAAAATCCATTATTTAAAATCCCCTATAAATTATTTTTAAAATCGCTATTAAAAATATTTTTTCCGTGTAGTTAAGTACAACCCAAACTCTGTTTGTACCAAAATTGGGCACAACACTCTTCGAATGTGTTTGAAGAGAAAAAATTAAGAAACTAAATGTAAAATGAGGCAGATCTAACAAACACACCAATCAACAGATAAGAAAATGCAAAGAAACACACGAATTTAGAGTGGTTTGGCGTATTGCCTACGTCCACAATGAAATGACTTATGTTTATTGAATTTCACTTGCTGTTTACAAGAGATTACAACAGTACAACTGAAGATTAATAATGATTTCGGCACAGTACCGGCGTAGAGAAGCAAAAAGTCCATTTTCTGTAGGTCCAGGGTCGCTATTTAAAGGCGTATGCAGCAAATATCTCGCCCAGATCTCGGAGGACTTCTTCTATCACGTGGGTGGGCCCACATGATCGAGTTCAGGTGGTTTTGACTCGATCTGGGAGCGATACAAATAGAATTCGTATCAATCAAGAATTGATCCTTTTTGGCTGAAATTTACCTGGTACATTCTTGACCTTGTGGGCAAGCTCCTGTGAAAATTTGGTGGCGTTTGGACTTGTAGATTTCGAGTTATGATCGATGCAAGTTAAGAAAAATAGCTATAATTCGTATCCATCAATGCGGATAGTGAAGCGATGCGAACAAAAGTGATGCGAACTTGACAGCCTTCAACAAATTCAAACTTGCATCGATCATATATTGAGCATACGAACTCCGATTGACTTGAAATTTGGAACATTGGCTTTCATAGCTTTGTCTGCCGTGTCATATCAATCGTAGCTCGATCCGGACTCAAACAAAATTTGTCAGTATCCATAGCGAACCTATGTATAACCGATCTTCGAGGCAGACCGTCTTTGGTTTCCAACCAATTCCTTGGTGTCACGGCCTTTCCAAAAGGCGGGATAACATTTGCCTCCCATAGTACGTCTTGTGTGAACATGACGTGCTTTGAAAAGCTGCCATCTTCATTCTGAAAAGTTCTATCTGATTCGCTGAGTAGTTGCTATCTTTTCTTCAAAATATGTAACCTTTGATTGATCTTCAGTGATGTAGATGTCGAATTGTTGATTGTCAATGATCATGCGGTGTTTTGTTGTAACTGAATGTTGAGCGCCAGCGATTTGTTGTTCATCGTTCTGATCGTCACCAGGTAAGCATTCAATTCCTATTAACTTCGAAAATTGAATTTTACTTTGGCATACATGCACATATGTTAACCTGACTCCTATTTATATTTGCATATTTGCAGGTTGTTATCAAGTCCTTTTGATCGAGTTTCGTATCCATCCTCTCCTGGATCGATGTGAAATTCGAGTTGCAACAACGATCGATGGTTGTTTTTGATCCATTTCTTTGTATCGATCCTCTCCTGGATCGATCTCGGATGCATTAAGTTAGATTTCATATCGATGGTTATCGATACGAGATGGATTTACATAAGGTGTGCTTCGTATTGATGGATACGTAATATTGGGTCTCGGATCGATGGATACAAAAGTAATGCTTTGTATCGATGGAGTCGAACGATCCAGACATAATCATGCAGTGATGCTTCGCAGAGGATATGCCAGTTCTCATTCCTCTATTCAAGAAGAATTCCCTACAGTAGATAGTCTTTGATAGGAGTCATCCATGACCCCTTTCCTAGCTCCATCTCTAAGATCCGGTCGATCTTCATCTGTCAATTCTTGGAATAATAAGTATTTCAACTGGGACAAAGTCTATTTGTCGCGCATCCCCAGAACTGGCTAGCTTGGCCAGTGACTCGGCTTTTTCATTTTGTTCTCCAAGGATGTGTGTAACGGTGTAATACTCAAAGTCGGCTAGTAGCTCTTGGACCCAGCTGAGATAAGGAGCAAGACGCTGCCCCCTAGTCAGATAATCTTCCCTGACTTGGCATACTACTAACCAGTAATCACATAAGATATGTAAAGCTTCCACGCTCAGGTTTTTTTTTGCAATTTTAAGTGTGGCAACCAAGGCTTCATACTTAGCTTCATTATTTGTTGCAGGGAAGTTGAGTTTCAGGGCGTAGCAGATCGATCGTTCCTCAAGAGTCATTAACGCAACTTCGATGTTATAAAGCTAATTATTGGAAGTTCCGTCTGTATAGGTTCCCCATCGGTTGGACGGTTCTCTACTGCTCTTCGGATAGTCATCTAATGCAGTGAATTCGGATATGAAGTATGCTAATGATTGACCATGGATAGCTCTTTGAGGGAAATAAGTGATATCAAATTGGCTTAGCTTGATATTCTAATAGAGTAACCTTCCAAACATTTAAGGTTGCTATAGGACCTATCGAGACTGGTCGATATAGACCTAACGGGGTGAACCTGTCAATAGCTAGCTTTCATTATATTCTGATCTTTGGATTCGTTTCTCTTCATATAGCATTGCGATGCTTATGGCGTGTGTTGACATGACCCAATTGACGTATAAATCTTCGCGATCCAAAGGTTTGGGTAAAATGGGAGGTCTCTTTAAATGATTTATCAGAGCTGGAATCAACAACGCAGTTGTTAGTTCATTCAAAAGTTCTCTTCCCTCTCTTGGTCAGGTTGAAGAAGAGAATTCACTTGTAGATGGTCCTAGAGTTGAATCAACTTAGGACGGTAATCTTCCGACTCGGGCTCCGTACCTGCTGGGTTGTCCTCGGTACATGGGTGTCTCTAATTGTTGGAATTTTCTTGAAATTAGCCTTGATTCCATAAGAATTGATGATGAAAACAAAGAATCTTTATGATGTAATGGTGAAAGAACATTTCAAAGGATCGAGTTTTATTCCACATTCTTTGGAGAACACTGAATATATCTGCCAAGTCATCAATGTGGTTGTTTTATAGTCGTGATCTCACGAGCATATTAACCATATGTACTTTCATCGATCGGCTGATCTGATTTTTGAACGATCTGTTAACCATCCTTTGGTAAGTAGCACCAGTGTCCTTAAGTTTGAATCTGTGAATTGTAGCATAGCACTATAAGCCCAGGTCAGTAGTGAAACAGTTGTATTCCTGGTCTGGGACATGCTTCAGTATCTGATTGTATCTGGAGTTTGCATCCATGGATGTGAGTAATTCATGTCCGATGGTCGAGTCCACTGGTTGGTTGATCCTTGGAAGTGGAAGACTATGTTTCTTCATGCCTCATGAAAATCTAAGTAGGTGACGTATATCCGCCACTCTCTGCTCGTTTTTCTTATAAGTAAAGGATTGGATACTCATTATGGTTAGAGGGCATCGTGGATAAACCTACTAGTTTTGAGCAGATTCACCTCCTCTTTAAGTGCAACAGATCTCTCCGGATCCACATCGCATCATTTTTATTCACCGAGACATGCCTCTGGTCGACATTTACTGTAGGGTTCTTCATGGCTGATGAGAGTCCATATATATATATATATATATGAGATCGAGTCCAAGCGAACACATCAAGATTCACCTGAAGTAAAACAGTTGACTCTTTCATCATCATTGCGCAGAGTTATGATCTGATCTTTAGTACTCATGATGGATTGTAGGCACTTCATGTGCTTATTTGCAATGGTTAATGATTAGCCTTATAGGCATGTTAATTAAAGGCTTAGTAGACTTTAGCCTTGTATTGCATGATGCTGCATAGCTGGCTCCAGCTATGAGTTTGAATCTACTTGTGTTTCCGAGTGGTACGCTTTCCATTCAATGTCCTTGCGATCCATTGCTCGTTGTAAGGGTCGGAATGATGATCGGTTGCCCATAAGTACGGGTATTGATCCGATGATTCTATCTCTAGGTATCCTTTCGGCCGCAGCCTAGAGTTGTTATGAATATCAGGCATGGTCATAGGTTCAAGTTGTCATAGTCAACTCTTGGATAATCACTCTTTTGGCCCCAGTCTCGGGTTGGTGGATGCATTATGCGGATTGTCGAGTCTCGTCCCAACTGTGTTTATATTGTAGTTCAAGCTTTAAGAACCAGAGTTGATTGATGAATGGTTGAATTACATTCATCTTATCTTCTTGCTCGTGCCCACAGGTTCAGGGAATATCTTGATAAGTGGCAAGGTAGATAATGTCCACATCAATTTCATATTCTATCCCGTTGAACCATGGGATCAGGTTAACCGATGGAGGGCTGAGTCATGCCTATCCTGCAATATGTTCTAGTTCTTTCCTATAGGCAGAATACTTTGTTGCTTCACCGACATCCGAACATGAGCTAAGTTCTGTAAGGTCAATCACATTCACTTCGCTGCTTATGTCGCCATACTCTGGGCAAAAACTAAAGAATGAATCGTCCAGTCAGATCCAATGCAGGACTGATGCTTCCCTTGTCGAATCCAAGGTAAGAATCGGTGCACGGACATCTAGGTTGCACTTGTTGTGCATTGCTTGTTTAGTCGGATCGTAGTAAGAGTCAAAGAATGAATGGTCGCATTGCATTCTTTGGAGTTAGGCAATCAACCACGTCCATTTCGATTTACGTTCTCCTGTTAGATCTAGGTATAAAGTTAGCTCAAATGCGGTCATGTCATGCTAATATGGTCTCATGCCCTTCCTGACGGATCGAAGGAAGGCGACGGAGGACGAATGGTCAGGTCACACTCATTCGTGGTTTATTCTTCTATCCATGCTCTATTGGTCAAAGGTATTCGATGGACGTTCGGGTCACATCGATTTGTAGTCGAAGAGGGTCGATATTAACCGTCGATTCAACGACACGATGTAGAATGCTCAGATCTCATTTCCTGTCGGTATGATATGAAATGTGCAGATCGATATTGCTCGTCGATCCGGTGCTAAGATATAATTGGCTGCCCGTAACTTCGGGCATCATTCTGATTGGTTAGCATTAAGGCCTCCTCATAGTCATTGCCTTAAGTTGTAAAGGACGCTAAGCTGAAGATGTAGCGAGTCACCCTTCTCTTCTTTCAGCGATTTATGCCTTTGCCCCCAGTCTTGGCTTAGTAGAGTGAGTTTGTGGATGGTTTACTTGCATCTGTAGTGAGTTTATACTCCTCATATTGAGTTTAGGTCAGAGTTGGCGAATGAATGGTCGAATCACATTCATTCATCTATCTATGCTCGTAGTCGCACTTTGGGGATCATAGTCAGCTGAAGGGCCATTCATCACACCTATTTGATGTTTATACCTCTGTCCACACTCTGGGGACTAAGATTTTTTTTGTAGAAAATGGTTGGACGGCATTTTCCTCGGTCAATTCCTCTGCCCCCAGCAAGGGCAAAAGTCAAAGTGTGGTCGGTCAAATTACAGCAAGTTTAATTTGATGTTTCTCCTACTTAATTGTAGGAAGGAATTGATTGGTGGGTGGTTGAGTCACACAAGTCCATGTTGCGCGCACAATCTGTCGGATCACAGGCAAGAGTTAGCAGTTGAATGGTCATGCCACGTTCATTTGCGGTTGGATGGCAGTAATATCAATTTAGAATAGGACATCCAGCTAGATCCGTTTTGCGAATCTACATCGCCTAGTCGAATCAAGGAAGAAATTTTGTCTTATAGGGTTGGAGTGCATCCTTATAAATTTAAGTTATGGGTCCCATGCTGAGGACAAGAGTTGATGCATGGACAGTCGTGTCGTGCCCGCTTAGTGCTGGATGGTCGGATCACATCCGATTTTGTGTGATAAGTGTGCCCCCAAGTGAGGGTAGAGTTGGAAAGCGGATGGTTGAACCACATCCACTTTTTATACTACAGTGCTTACTGAGGAATCAGAGTTGATAGATGGATAGTCGAATCGCATCCCCTCTGGTATTTATATTCCAATCCTAGCTTTGAGAATTGGAGTTGGTTGATGGGTGGTCTGTCACACCCATTTGGTCTTTATACTCCAGTCTGCGCTCTCAGGACCAGAGTTAGTTGATGGATGGTCAGTCGCACCCAGTTGGTGTTTATACTCTAGTCCGCACTCTGGGGACTTAGAGTTGGATGATGTTTATAATCCAGTTCACACTCTGGAAATCTGGAGTTAGTTGATGTTTATACTCCAGTTTGCACTCTGAGAATCTAGAGTTAGTTGATGTTTATACTCCAGTTCACACTCTGGGAACCTATAGTTAGTTGATGGGTGGTCAGTCACACCCATTTGGCATTTGTGCTCCAGTCTGCGCTCTTGGTACTAGAGTGAGTCGGTGTTTTATACTCCAGTTCGCGCTCTAGGAATCTGGAGTTGGTTGATGGGTGGTCAGTCACACCCATTTTGTATTTTAGGATTATGTCCACACTCCGGGGACTTAAGTTGTTTTATGGGTGGTCGATCACACCCGTTTTGATGTTTATTACTCCAGTTCCCACTCTGGGAATCTGGAGTTAGTTGATGTTTATACTCCAGTTCACACTCTGGGAATCCGGAGTTGGTCGACAGATGGTCAGTCACATCTGTTTAGGCATTTGGATCCGTTCGCACTCTGGGAACCGGAGGTCGATTAAGGTTGTGGATGGTCGGATCGCATCCACCTTGATTTGGCAAGCGAAGTCCTAGGTGGACGGGTCCATTCCCCTCGAGTTTGGATTTGGAATTTTGTACTCCATCTCGCACTCTGGGAACTGGAGTTTGTACGAGGATTGTCGTGTTTCAATCCCCTTTGATTTAAGTGTGTCGGCCCTCGAGCTTGGGTTTCACTTAATAAGTGATTGGTCAGATCTCGATCACTTTCCACTTATCCGCCCACAACAATAGATAAGATTTAGTTGATGGACGGTCGAATCACATCCATGTTCGTTTGGATTCCACTTTTGCTAACCCTAAGGAGTGAGATTAGTGTTCTGGCAAGCTTTGAGCTCGAGCAGAGGAGAGGATGGTCGAACTGCATCCACTTTGAGCTATGTATTTTCCCTTAAGTCTGGGGCAAGAGTTGGAGAGCAAACGGTCGAGTCACGTCCACTTTAGGCTTTGCACTCTTCCGGTCGAGTTAAGAAAGTGAGTCGAAATGATGGCTCATGATGGTTAGCAGGTAGGCAATTAGTCGTTGATGACTTTAAGTTGAGGCTTGGGCCCTGACGAAGTTGGTTTAAGGCATGATTGTTTTTGTCGAATCACAGACGCAAGCTGGAGAGTGAATGGTCAAATCATATCCACTTTAAACATATGTTCTCAAATTACCCCAAGTTCTAATGTAGGATTGGATGCATAGACGGTCATGTCACATCCACCCTTAGTGTGATTCCAGTTGTACTGGGCATCAGAAGAAGCATAAGTATTTTGGCAAGCTTCAAGTACGAGATGTAGAGTACATTGTTGGGACATATCACTCCAAGTCTTTCCCAAATCTCCAATTAAATTGCATAGGCGAATGAGTGGATGGTCGGTTGCATCCACTTTGTACTAGAGTCCTGACCATGTCGGTCTCTTCCACTTTGATGCCTTGCCCCCAGTCAGGGGCATATAGTAGCCGATGAGTGGTTGAATCATGCTCGTCATGATGATACCTCAATGATTTGATCATAGTCCGCGGAGGTTGTTTTGCACCCAGCCTTAAGTACTCGGTTACTTGCATCATTTGCAAGTAGTTTAATTCAAGTCGGTCATATTTTGCAACATAAACAAAATTGAAATAGAAATAATTCAAAAGAGATCGGATTAAATCTCATTGATAATGAAGCGGCGTCGTATGCTCGCTATTGCACTTCGGTCCAGCCCTTCACAGTTGGAAGTCTAACGCAAATGGTTCAATTTGATCAAAGTTCTTGATCGATAGGGGTCGGGGGTTCCCAGTCCTTCGTTTTATGGGGCTTTCACATATTGTCGGAGCTATCCTTTCCGGAGTAGCCTTATGGTGTTGGAATCCACGGTAGCCATCTAAAGAAGAGGAGTTTTCCGATCTAGAGTATGGAGTAGGTTCCCTCCTTATCTCGCCATGTTGATCCATCATCTGATTCATCAACTCAATATTGGCATAGACATGTTGGTGTAGTCGTCGGTGGCTATCCACTAGTTCTCTTATCAAAGTCTGGAAATAAGCTCTGGTGATGAATTCATTTATGGGTATTGGCAGCAACTGATTGTGGGCTTTGAATAATTTCTTTGGCAGCCAGCTTCTTTATTCCCTTCAACAATATGGGAAGTAGAACTGGAATGTCTAACCACGATTGACAATGTTCTTCGAGGAATGAGGGAAGACATCTGCATTTGATGGTAGTCATCACTCTTGGTGGAAGCCATGCGCAATTCTCACTTCATGAGGTAGTGCCGGGGGTTATATTTCCAAAGTACACTGACGTAGTCAGCATGTTGAATTTTCGCTGGAAAATCTGCATGTAGGATGGTTTCAATAAATAGGTCTCGACTGGGAAAGATACTTCTATCAACATTATCAGGTCAATTTTATGGCTACGGGGTCTTGTAATATTGGTGAATTATGTATGCACGACTGCCCAACGTTCGAGTGGTTGGTAATGCCGATTGGATGGTGAGTTGGTTAAGAAGGGCTCATAGATTGGTGATTATTTCTAATTTTCACCCAGGTAGGAGGCCCATATAAGGTAGTAAGGTAGTCCTCTTAAGGTTGTATGCCATGCTTCTAGTCATATGGACACGGTATGATTAAGATGCAGGCATTTGAAGATGGTTCAGCGGTGACTAGCTATGCTTTGAGTTGGCAGAGTAGACAGTGTAGGGCAGTCGTCATATTAACCATCGTACCATAGTTGTCAATTTAGGAGTTTAAAAGCTGGTCAATTGGGGGAAGTTGCAGTCCACCTTAGAAGCATGATATATTAACCAACTCTAGTTCTTGGCATATTAGCTAGGTTCTCCAGCCTCTGGGAGCACCGGTTGAGTAGTATTTCTTTACCCATTCCTTGATTGCAATTCAGCATTTGTTGTTGTGATCCCCTGTGTATTGTTCAGTCATGGAACGATCAGAAGTGTGGATGGAATGTTCCTTCATTAAATTGAGCTTTGAATTCACTATGCGGGTGCTCTGCACAACCATATCCATAATTTTTATATATCTGAGGATATCTAGAAAGGTGATAACATACCCTAATTGGGTGCGACCCACTTAGCCTTGCAGCATCTCCCCTGTTTTAGTCAATCCTGGTTGATGAGGCTTGAGGCTACGTTTTACCTTTAGAATAGTATTCATACTTGGAATGTTAACACTGCCTTCTAGGCAACGATGCAATGATAACATTCATCCATACAAGTTGTCCTGGGTCTAGATAAATCTAATTTCCTCCAAGATCACCATCTCCATTATCTTCGAGATATCACAATTCGTACGCACAAACCGGATCGAAGTGGTTTTTGGATAATTAAATCCGATCCCGGTCTCTTCGAAACGATCAACAAATTTGGCCAGATTTGATAGTCGGTTATTTAACTATAAAATAACATCCATAAGCAGTCACTGGGCCCTATTTTATAAATTTTCCAAAATGTTTATTTCAAAATATCTTAGCAAATATATATATCCAAATCTCTTCCAATATTTCAAAAATTGAAAATAATTCCAATATACTTATATTCACAGCATCATGTATTTCAAAACATATCTATACTTAGAAATTAAATATTCCAATTCCATTTATAATTCAACACTTTGAGAATATTTCTATAATAACAATCTCATAGTCGAAATGTTTCAAATCCTTCTAGTCCAATACTTAGGAAATATTTTATAAGTATATTTTCCAAAAACCATTTTATTTCCGATATTTAAGAAGTATTCCATTTGTTTCTTATTTTCTCAAAATCTTTTACCATTAATTTGTAAATTCCTTAACTCGAACGGATTCCATAAGTTTTCAAAATTCATAAATTATTTTCCTTTAAAATTTCTAAACTCGATTTTTACTCGTCTATAATTCCAACTACCAATTTCTAACTTCTTTTATAAATTCTAATTCATTTCTCAAAGTTCTCTTATTTCAACAATTCGTAAATTTTCATAAGTTTCCAGAATTCCACTATACGATTTCTCTTATAAAATCAGATCCTTTAAATAAACTCCGTTTACAAATCTCGAGAGGATTTATAAATAAATTTCAATCATTTCAAAACTATATATATAATAAGTATTTAAAAGAAAAATAATTTGTTTTTAAAATATGTTTTAATTATTTAAAAATATTAACCTTTAAATAGACGACGATAACTAATTTCTAAATCATTTATAAGTAATAATAATCGATTCACAAAGCTTGTTATAAAAATTAGAAATTAATTCAATTAATATTAGATATTTGAAAATTTACGTTCCAAAATATTTAAATACTAAATAGCTTTGACCATATAGTTTAATAAATAAAAATCCCATTTTTTTTTTTAAAAAAATAATAATTTCTCGACAAAATATATTTTAAAATTCCAATAACCAATTTCAAAATATAAATCTCTCTCGATTCATATCACATCAACTACATTCCAACTCCTTAACCATTCTTACATTCCAAAAATAGAATCCACTAATTTTTTCTCAAACCAATTTCCATATTCTAATATAAATTCACACTATGAATTTATTTTCCCAATTTATCAACTGATATCATTTTTCCCTTATTTATAAACATCGTTTATAAATTTATAAACTCCTTTCAGTTTTTCACTTCTTTATAAAACTAATTTCACTTATAAAATCTCATTTTATAAATCCATTTCTTAATAAATTCCATTTATTTTTCAAACCTAATTTAAATATCGATTTTAACTTCTTTTCCATTTTTTTCCCAGAAATATCATTTCAAAATCTATTATTTAAAATCCCCTATATAAATTATTTTTAAAGTCTCTATTAAAAATATTTTTTCCCGAGTAGTTAAGTACAACCCAAAATCTGTTTGTACCAAAATTGGGCACAACACTCTTCGGATGTGTTTAAAGAGATAAAATTAAGAAACTACATGTAAAATGAGGCAGATCTAACAAACACACCAATCAACAGATAAGAAAATGCAAAGAAACACACGAATTTAGAGTGGTTTGGCGTATTGCCTACGTCCACAATGAAATGACTTATGTTTATTGAATTTCACTTGCTGTTTACAAGAGATTACAACAGTACAACTGAAGATTAATAATGATTTCGGCACAGTACCGGCGTAGAGAAGCAAAAAGTCCATTTTCTGTAGGTCCAGGGTCGCTATTTAAAGGCGTAGGCAGCAAATATCTCGCCCAGATCTCGGAGGAATTCTTCTGTCACGTGGGTGGGCCCACAAGATCGAGGTCAGGCTGTTTCGAGTCGATCTGGGTGAGATACGAATGGAATTCGTATCGATCAAGAATTGATCCTTTTTGGGTGAAATTTATCTGGTACATTCTTGACGTTGTAGGCAAGCTCCTGTGAAAATTTGGTGGCGTTTGGACTTGTAGATTTTGAGTTATGATCGATGCAAGTTAAGGAAAACAGCTACAATTCGTATCCATCAATGTGAATAGTGAAGCGATGCGAATAGAAACGATGCGAACTTGACAGCCTTCAACAAATTCAAACTTGCATCGATTATATCTTGAGCATACGAACTCTGATTGACTTGAAATTTGGAACGTTGGCTTTCATAGCTTTGCTTGTCATGCCATATCAATCATAGCTTGATCCGGACTCGGAAAAAATTTGTCAGTATCCATAGCGAACCTGTGTATAACCGATCTTCGAGGCAGATCGTCTTTGGTTTCCAACCAATTCCTTTGTGCCACAGCCTTGCCAAAAGGCAGGATAACAAAATCAATTATTGTTTTATCCATATCAATTTCTTTTAAAATAATCCAAATTCTGATATAAATATTTTATATTCAAAATTCCTTTTAATTCCTTCAAATTTAAAAATAATATTTATGGTATTTGAAATTCCAAAATTAAGGTCATTGCTACTATAGCATCCAATAATTCAAATCACCACATAATCTTTATCAGTTTATTCACACAAATCGTATATCACTATATATGAAATTAAATAAACATTTTTGAGAAATCCAGTTGGATCCCTCCAACCTGTTTCCGTGCATCCACAAATGTTGATACAACATAAAAATACCAATCCCACTTCGAGGGGGATATCGCGGTAATATAGGGTCATCCGCTATTATGCGGGGCGCATAGTGTCTCATCCACTCCAATCCGTGGGTATATATCCAACTACTAATATATACTAATATATACATACATATATATATATAATATAACATTCAACTGATAAATTCATGCAGTCATTCAATAATAAATTTTCAACAATTTAAATTAAAACAGTAATCCAAGATGAGTGAGATTTACTCACCTTGATTTTTTTTTGTAACCCATTCCAATTCTAAATTAAATTAAACAAGTATTCAATTTAATTTAAAATTCCAGCTGACTCCGAAAAATCCCAAACCAATTTTGTTGCGTAGATTTTCCAGCTACGAACCAACTCGACTTGTTTTATTCATTTTGGACCTCGTATGCCAATTATATTAAATTGTATTAGCGGTCTCAATTTAATTCCTTAATAATATAACTGATTAGATAATTAAACTTAATTAGAGAATTTATACCTTAACCCTAAGTATCACGTTCGCGAATCACAGCAGCAGAAACCTAGGCCACCACGATGCCTCGTCGTCCACCGTGACCCCACTGCTCGCTCCATCTTCACTGACATCGACCACGTCCAGACACAAAACCTCACCGAGCTTCCCACCACCATCAACGATCACTGCTCACCCTCTTCCCAATGCCGCACCACCCCCTTCGACTGCCATGACAACCCCACCTGCCTTGACTACTACACTGCACCCCACGCACGCGAGCGACATTTCACGGCCACCCAACGCGATGCTGCCAGGCTCGAGTTCGAGCCTAGCCTCACGTGCTTTCTCCCCTTTCAACCTGATATAGGCGATCGTCAACTCTTCCAAAACGGCATCGCTCTTGACCCTATCCCCTCCGTAACCATTCCTTACCCTAGATTCGCCTGCATCTAGAGAAAATTGCAACTTTCCTCGCTTCCAAGCGATTCGCTATTTATACTTTTTTGTGTCAAAATCGATTTTGATTTTTCTTTTATATATTTTAATTGATGAGAGGAAGAAAGGTCATAGTGTTTGATTTTAAATGAGAAGGAGGCGGCTTCGTTCAAGTCAAGGTCGGCTATAGGTACGTGGTTAGGGTGGCTTTGAAATGAAAGAAGATGGTTGTGATTGAACTTGATTTGAATTTTAATATTGAAAATATATCATTTTGGGTAACTAAAAATCTACAATCTCTATCGAGGTGTGCAACCTAGCGTTCCTAATGTTATACCCATATTCCAAACCCAATGGAATAAGTTCCGAAGCCTAATTCGATCGTATGCAGAAGATAGCTTTTTAAATTGACTATTTAAATTAAATTCGATTAAATTATTTCTAGGCGTTTTCAGATCGCACGACCAAACGGTAAATCCAAATGCTACAAAATTTGAAATTCGATAATAATACACTTTACGGATCCAATGGAACTAGTTTCGTCGAATTCCAAGACTGTGCCCTGGATCGCTATTTTAACGCGTCGATTAAATCCGCGATTTTCAAAATTTACGAATTCACTTGAAATTTCAGTTTTAGAAACTTATTAACTCAATTATAATTCAAGTAGAGTTTATATCCGTATTAGGAGTTGTTTCAATTCATATTCAACTCCAATTCAATTATTTAAACGAATTTCCAATTATTAGTTCAACAAATTTATTCTATTCATAAATCGCTATATTTGGAACTTAAGTTTCATTCCACTTATTTGATCGATAAACTTCATATTAAAACTCCATTTACATTTCAAATTCAACATTTAAAATAAATTAAATGTTCAAAATCAATGACTAAAAAATCCAGGTCATTACAATTTTGAATTTGTATCACCATATTTCTGATGATATTCCATTTGGAATTTTGCATGGATCCGTGGAATGGTGATTTTGGATTTGAGATGCCTTTTTATGTTTATTTGGATTTAGGAATA
The DNA here is from genome assembly GCA_030737815.1 of Allium fistulosum. Lineage (NCBI taxonomy): Eukaryota > Viridiplantae > Streptophyta > Magnoliopsida > Asparagales > Amaryllidaceae > Allium > Allium fistulosum. The sequence continues at coordinate 247,130,845 of CM060907.1, read as the reverse complement.
TTTTGAGATGATTTATTTCATAGTTAATTGCCTTATTTTGGTTAATTGGTTTTAGGCATATTTTGAAGTGATTTATTTTATGGTTAAGTCATAATTGGAATTATGAAATGGGGAATTTATTTGATATGCCTTATTATGTTCATTTGTTCTGGCATATTTTTATTATGGCTTATTTATTTTGAAGTCGTATATTTATGATATCCATATCATCTCACCTTTCTATTAGATATAGTCTGACCCACTTATTTTTATAATACTCAGGTCAGGCCGAGACTCTACGGGTACAGGGACTAGTTGACCTTTGGATTTTGGGCTAGCATTTAAGTAGAATATTTTGACCATTTTATTTTACTTAATACTTGTATATATTGACGTTAGAAGTTTATGTCATGTATATTATCTAGTAGTCGTTGGGTACCTGATTCAGTACTGTTGGATATGATGTATATATTATGTGGGTCCAAGGTTTTAAATCTTGGATTCGGTCACGTCTCGTCTCGAAGAATTTAGATAGCTTATCTCGTATCGGGTGAGATCTCAAACGAGATGAGTGCATCTCGGTCGTCCATCTCGGATTTACATCTCGATTTCTAAAATTCATTTCGGAGTTATCTCGGAGTATATGTCATGTCGAAAATTAGTTTTCATACACCTAAATTTATAATACTAGTCACTACCTTAAGGAAAACACTATGCACTTACCTTGAATATATCACACGCTTATCATTGGTAATTTAGTATGGAAAAATATCACTTGTATCATGTAAAATAAACAAATAACTAGATTTCATGAATAATGTTCAATATAATATCATATGAGATAAAGTAGACAAGAAACAAACCATAACATATGCACCTTTACTTTGTTTGATCATTCACTTAACTTTCCTACACAATATAATGTATCATTTCTACCTTTTATGATTTATAGTGCTGCAAGGGAAATCTTAATTTTATAACTTCAAATACAAAAGTCTACAAGTAGAATTAAGATATTCTATGTCTGATTATAGTATTTAATTATTAGCAAACAAAATCTCATTAAGCAACCAATAGCATAGATATTTCAAACAAACGTAGAAAATAGCATACATAGTACAAACAATTTCAAACATTTAGTAATATTATAAGAAAAGCAAAAAAATGATGTACGAATGAACATGTAATCATCAAATGAAATTAATAGATGAAAGAGAATTCCTTTATTTCTTAAAAATAAGCCTTGAGGAAAAAAATTATAGTAGCAAAGACTAAATGAAATCAAATTGGGAATCCATTTAGAACATAAAGTTAAATAAGTGAAGCCCAAAATTTATAGCCGCAAAAAAATAGGGTTAGGAAAAAAACTCAAGAAAGTGTCGAAAAAAGAAAAATGAAATCGGATGTAAATTAATTAGGATCAAAAACCTAAATGAAAATCATAAAGTGAAATACTTACCATAATCGATGTAGATTTTATCATCTTCTTACACTCGTCACTGCCGAAAAATAAGAGACGAAGCTTAAATGAGATTTATATAAGAAATAAGGGTTAAACAAAGTACAATTAAGAAGGCTTAAATTAAGGTAAAGGATGAGCTAGCCCAATACGGAAGAAGAGTTGATTTTTTCCAAAATTCAAAAATTCGGCCGATATCTCGCTGTTAAATCTCGTCCGAGATACCGGACGAGATACTGAAATCTCATCCGAGATTTGGGTCAGACGAGATTCAAACGAAATTAGTTATTTCGAATCGCCCAGGCTTGAAAACGAGATCTCGGCCGAGATGAGCGAGATTTAAAACCTTGTGTGGGTCTAGTATTGATATTTTGTAAACTCACATTCTATTATTGTATATGATGTATATTATTCCAATGTGATATGTGACTCTGATCCTGATTTATCTATATTATATACTGTTATGAATATTTTAATTGGTGTGTGTACTACTTTGTAATAGTGTTGTACATGTTAAAATTTTCAGTTCAGATCCTTTGAAGGTAATAAAGACATATCAGTGTTAGTATAAAGATATATTCATATTCGATCGCTCTTAACTACTTGTATTTTCCATGTTATTAGACGACATTGCTTGTAATATTCTTAAATAATATGGGTATAGCGATGGGGTCATTACAGCTTGGTACTAGAGCTGGATTCAAAACATTATAGGTTATGATTGGCACAAAGTCGAGATCAGAAGCTAGATGACCTAGAGTCTCATCCCTTGGGTATGTGGTAGTTAGTAATTTAATTAACTATTAGGGTTATTGGGAATAATCATCGGAACGTATTTGAACTTTTTTTTAAATTTCTATATAAAGTATTATTATGAAAATGATAATAAAATTGGGAGCTCACTTTCGTTAAAGAGTGAGACTTTTGGATAGCATAAATTAGACCTTAGATGGCTTAAAAATTTAATTGTTTTGTTCTGATTCATTAGTGATCAGAGTTGCGCAGCGGAAGTTGACTGACAGTCTTCTACTGAGCACATTAATTAGTTTACTCTTACATATAATATGATAAAATGATTAATTAATGTTTGATTGTTTTAAAGTTATTAATAACAACTTAAAATTTATACTGAGTAGGAATTAACACTTGAGAATTCAAGACCTACTCGATATTAATAATCAGACCTGTGGTGTCTCTGGTGATGTAGCTACCGCAAGGAATATTGGGAATTTATTTCTTTTATAAAAATGGAATAATAATCCATATGCATGATTAATTAAATACTAATATGGAATTAAAATTTGTTGGTTTCTTAATATATACATGGATGAATGGTTGTATAACTGAATTGTTATTAATTGGTTAATTAAATTGTTGAATGGAAAATAAAGATTTATTGAAATTAATTCATAATAGCAAACACCTATTTAAATTAAAATCACTTTGATTGAAGAAATCTTTGAAAATATATTTTATGTTAAATCTTCTGTTGAGTGCTTTAAGAATTCTGGTCAAGGTGTTTGGACAACATTATCGATAGGGATTCCTAAACACTAGAATGAAATAGTCGAACACGGTATTTTGAGTTATAATAAATAAAATTTAAAATGAGTTAAATATTGCTTTAAAATGGAATGAATGTTTGGAAAATGTATATGTATACATATGTGTTAATTTTGGAAACATGTCTTAAAAATAATATTTTGAGAAGTGTTATGAGTCGTATAATTATTGGAAAGAATCAATTTCTGAAATTTTATTAAAGTGATTTAAGAAGAAATTAAGTATTTACTTGAAAAGATGGAAAATATTTTAGGAATGGTTTGGTAAATATCTCAAGAAGAAAACTATATCTAGTGGGAAAAAGTTTTTATGTATTATATAATTTTGATGGTTGAAATAATTATGATGAAATACAATTATTTAATTAGTAAAAAAAACTTGTAGTTTCGAATAGAAAATGAAATGTTATTAGTATAAATCTTTGCTTATCCCAGTAGGCTGTTATGTTTTATAAAATGTAAAATCAAGATTCACGTATGTTATTCATTAAACCACTTTGCATTAGACAGTGCAAAATTCAATTATTCAATACATTTTTAGTATATAAAGGGAGCAAAGATTTTTAATGCAAACAATTGAACTTAGCAAATAGGCAAATTATGTTATTTAGCAAGTATTTGCATTTGGAAAATAAATTGCAAACTACTTGTTTTGGCCATCATCTTTTCGATAAAATGGTGTAAAACCACTCAAGACTACCTACAAGGCAGCAATGATTGCTGCTGCAACATGCAACAACACCCTGTAAGGAGCAGCACTAGAACTGCTGCAAGTGTTGATAATAATAAATTTAAGTTAAAAGTAATAGAGAGTGTTAACAATGCATAAGTTGTTTTGACCATAAAATTTCATCTTCTGCTTATTTTACTTGAATTTGAATTTAATTTCTGCAGGCATTTTTCCTACATTCTTTCATTTGATTCGTTCATTAAATAATTAGTGGATATTTTGTAATTTATCCTTTATCCGAAAGTGTGGATTGAGGAAAGTACTTAAATCTGTATCATTAAGTTAAACTTATTCCATTATTTACTTCATCTTACAAGTACATGCACACAATCTAAGTTATCCACTATCCAAATATATTTTTGATTCCAAATCATTGGTTCCTATACATATCTACGTCAAACTACTTATCCTGCTTCCATATTATCTCAACTTTTTCTATTTGTTTCAATTATGAACAAAAGTTTGTTAGGATATATAACTAAATATTTATTTAAATATAATTTTGAATACAAATATTTAGTTATTGAAAAGACGTCTATTTTCTTTCTAGTTGAATTAGTAAACTCTCGAAAATATAATTATATTTGGTAAACTATTTTTTTACAACTTATCCAAATTTGTACTTGAGTATAAGATTGAATATTGGATCAGATTCATATAACATATTTATTTATTAGGTAATGTGGTGGAAATCAAAATTTCCTTCACTGTCAGTGTCTTTATTCCCACTTACAAGCCTAACTTATAATCCAGATTGGAATCCACCTACCTTAAACTAACCAAATAAAATGACTAGCATTACTAAGTGATTTTGCTTATGTTTTAATAATTTTGTTTGTTTCGAGTTCTATATTTCTAATTTTTTGTACAACTTGATTAAAGTGTTCTCATTTCTATGGGTTTATAGATGCATCAATAGCAGTCATCACAATCACTTTGAAATTATAAATTAGTACCTATTCAATTGCATGTGAAAAACAATATAGCTGGTTAAGATGTTATTTCGATTACTAATCATTAATTATAAAAAAGACATGTTCTATTTAGCATAAATTCACATTTATGATTGTTAGACCTTCTGTAACATGGACAGTATTGTTTTGAAAAGATTCATAACATACAATTAATGTAGAAAATGGTGTAGATGTTCAGAAATTTCTTTTGAAATGAAATTGAGAAAAATAATAATAAAAATAGAGCTTTACTAATATAGCCATTGTTAAATTTTGGTGATACAAAATCACAAATAGAAGGAAACAAATATGCAAAAAGGAAAGTAATCATGTTTGTTCATTATGGAAATAAATAAATTATTGGATCGCATTTGCATGAGATGGCAAGAAAATAAATGCATGCGCAAGTTATGGAATAAAATATATGCAAAAGGATATGCATATTATTTGTTTCTCGGTAATCGCATTGCTTTGGGATTATTTTCTTTCATCTTTGCTAATTAAATAAATGAGTGAATTACTTGCTATGTTTGCATCATTTGTTACCATTGTAAGTTGCATCCATTATCTTCTTACCATATCTTGATAATTTAATCGACAACTCTCAAGGATTTGCACTGGCAATATATTGAGGGTAGACTTCATTGCAAACCCATCCTGGCATTCAGCCAGCGATCTCCAAATAGAGTGTCTCTTCTTGTTAACCCTAATTTAGGGCATTGGTATGTAAACTCTTATCTTGTAATCTCTTGTAACTCTCTTATGTGTAATAAAATCTCTATTCTTTGGACTGGACGTACACTATCTTGATGATAGTGGAACCAGTGTTAATATTGTGCGTCTTTTTCTTTATTGTTATTTACTATTTATTTGGAGTAATAGAATAATTGGTACTAGATTAAGTGATGTTCAAATTGGCAAATCTAGATCCTGTTTATTGTTTTTCCACATTTGTGCAATTTTTGCACAACAGATTAGTATCAGAGCAAGGTAATTTGTTTAAATTTGTGTGTTAATGGCTTCTAGAAAGAGCGGTAGATCCAGTGGTAATTATGCTATTACTTATTTGGATAGAAAAAGAGATTTTGTGCAATATGCAAGATAAAGACAGAGGAGATTATGTTGAGAGAGAAGAGCGTTGCAGTCTTGGAACTTTGGTGATAAGGAGTTTATTGTGTTGAAGGGACATCTGGATTTGGGAACCTATATCTACTTCCCAGCTCAACGCTGATGTGTGAGTCTTATGTTGATTTCCATGGGAAATTTAGAAGATTGCAAAAGGAGGTTCCATTTTCTTTAGGTACACCATATTTGTAGTCCACTTGGTTCTTCGAGTATTGAGGGTGGTGCTCATAATACTGAATAGTTCAGCTAATGTAGCTGATTTTGATGACGGATTTGGTGCTATTGAGGCTTGTCGACTTGTGATGCCATCTTAGAGAGTTCAATTCATAGAGCTGATTTTTGGCGAATTTGGTATCGTTGAGGTACATCGTCGATTTTGTGATGCCGTCTTAAAGAAGTTATGCAAATCATATGTGGACTTTTTGGACATCATAAAATTGCTAGCTAGTTTTGGATTTGTTGATTTGCATATTGGTACGTTCGATTGTGCCTCGAACTTGATTCGTTTTTTTTTCCTCAGCGACTTGTGGAGCCACATGATGGTATATGGGAGAAGAGAGATTTGTCTTGCATATAGAGATTTGGATTAGCCTTTTCTTTTCTTTATATCCATTGGCTTTTGTTTTCTAGCTCTGTATTTGATTGGTGATTGAGAGAATTTTTTGGCCTTGGTGGCTTTGAGATTATTTTGGTATCTACCTTCTTTTGATTTTGGATATTTGCAACATTTTGTTAGCGGGCGGGGACATAGTCTGAGCTCATTAGCAAGGTGTGATGGGGGGTGGCCTTGCCGAAACCCATTGGATAAGTATTCATTTTTGGTATCTATCTCGTTAAGAGATTTTGGTTGAAGGTGGAGTTCATTTTTAAGAGTTTTATGTTGAGAAGGGAACTTGAGTAGAGGTAGGATGTTGGAGATATGTGATTTTGAATCAAGGTGGAGCATTAAATTTTGGTGATACAAAATCACAAATAGAAGGAAAAAAATATGCAAGAAGGAAAGTAATCACTTTTGTTTATTATGGAAATAAATAAATTATTGGATCACATTTGCATGAGATGGCAAAAAATAAATGCATGCGCAAGTTATGGAATAAAATATATGCAAATGGATATGCATATTATTTGTTTCTCAGTAATCGCATTGCTTTCGGATTATTTTCTTCCATCTTTACTAATTAAAGGAATGAGTGAATTCTTGTTATGTTTGCATCATCTGTTACCATTGTAAGTTGTCTCCATTATCTTCTTACCATATCTTGGTAATTTAATCGACGACTTTCAAGGATTTGCACTAGCTATATATTGAGGGTAGACTTTATTGCAAACCATCCTGGAATTTAGCCAGCGATCTTCAAATAGAATGTCTTTTCTTATTAACCCTAATTTAGGGCTTTGGTAGGTAAACTCTTATCTTGTAATCTCTTATAACTCTCTTATGTGTAATAAAATCTCTCTTCTTTGGACTGGACGTACACTATCTTGATGATAGTGGAACCATTGTAAATATTGTGCGTCTTTTTTTTCTTCATAGTTATTTGCTATTTATTTGGAGTGATAGAATAACTGCTGCTAGATTAAGTGATGTTCAAGTTGGTAAATCTAGATCCTATTTATTATTTTTCCGTATTTGTGCAATTTTTGTACAACAGCCATAACTTGTGAGGAAATGATCTAATTTTATTGATTCTTTTTATTTAATAAGACAATTGCATAAGAAACAAATTTGTTGTATATCGCTTTTCAAAGTTTCAAGTTTATGAGTGTTTAAAATGAATAATATGTATGTTGTTTGTTGTCCCATAATGTAAATTGTCTAAAAATGAGCTGAACTCTTTTGTGCATAATTTTTAAACCGTTTATTTGATTTTGGTTTTTTTGCTCATTCCGAAAAGCTAATAACATAAGCTACAACTTTATTTTCATGTTTTGCAAAATTATGATGTTTTCAAGTTTGAAAACACCGTTTAACTTTGTGGAACTACTCTTGTTTCAGTTTTGCTGAATTTGTTGATATAAAATAAGTGAAGTTATACATTACATTTATGCCATCCGAGAGTTATTTTAGAAAGTTAACCCCTTATATAACAAAGTATCTCTAGAAATTGTAACTTGATTTAGTAATCGGAATGTGTGTTAAATATGAATGTGATGTTTTCTTATATTCATAAAAGTTTTCTTATATAGTTTAGTTGAGTTAAGTACAGGTACCCGAGAACTGTTTGGATTTATTTTGCACGTAATTGCATATAAATTAAGCGAACTCGCTTAAAAAGCTAAAATAAAGGTACACTTTCAACTTAAAATACCGAAGTATTAGAAATATTAATGTATATTGTGTTTCCGACCATGTGGTCAATGTTTATTGTTATATTATAATTGTAAATTTGCAGATGGCTCTCTGTACAAAGGAGACGTTGTCGAAATTTTTTGGAAATTTTAACACATAGAAAAATTTTCTATAATTTTTCGTATGCGAGGAAATAAAAGTTAATAAATAAGTTTGTTTTAATTTATAACATATGATATGATTAGTTCTAGTATTAATTACTTAAAGAAATGAACGAGTTTTAAATTGATTGTAGACTTTGAAAGAGGGTTAACGTTTGAGTGTGTGTGACGTCTCCCTATAAGAAATTACGAGGTCATAATTTTCATAAGTCGGGAGGTCTATAACAACCAGGTTTTCAAAGCTATAGTACAAAACAAATTTAATTAAAAAGGAAGTGTTTGAATTCGATTTTTTTGACAATTATTACTTTCGGAATCTAATTATTATTCAATTAATATATTTAATAAAGGATTTTGTTATAGTAAAATTTAATTGGTTAGTAAATTCCTTTTTAAATAATATATAAATTTAAAAAAATGTTATAGTAGGTATAAAATACTTTAAAGTGTAAGTCAATTTAAATTACGTTTGAATAGATTTTAAATAAATAAATAATAGAATTGATCAAAACTAAACGGGAAAGTTGAGGTTTGAATTAAATGAGAATAAGATTCAATTATAAAAAAAGCTCATTAATTAAGCCCAAGCCCACAAAATACCACCCTCACTACCTTTTTCTAATTCATGCGACGTCCTCCCCATTAGAAAAACCCGATCCTACATTACCCCCAAATTCGAATACATGCCCTAATTCTAAAACAATTCATGGCCTTAAAAAAACGAAGGAAGGAAATCGCAACTTAGCCTACACGAGCTTAGGGAGGTGGCACATTCAAGAAGGCGGATGCAGGTTGAGGAGCGATCGCGCGATGATGACGTTCAACAGAGGTCGCGCGAGTTTCGAGGCAACCTTAGAAGTCGACGAGATTTGTTTGACGATGTAAAGCCAAGGTCGAGGACGACAACAGTTGGGGATGATCAATGCCACTTCGGGTTGCTAACGGCAATTGCGTGCAGTACTTGGTCGTTGGTTGAGCGGAAGGTTGGAAAGTAATTAGTTAAGGTGAGATATAATCTCACACTACTATAGTATGATTTCTGAGATTATTTATCTCTTTGAATTGGTTACAAAAATAGATTACTTGATCAACTAAAATTTAATTAGTTAAATTTAACTTTTGAAAAACTGAGTTTGGTTAGTTGAAATGAGCACAAACACACCGTGAGCACCTAGATGAATATTTTTGTAGTTGGATGGCTAGCAAGATCTAATAGTGTCTCTAGCTGTTTTGCAACTCATTGGAATTTGCTAAAGTCGATCAATTGATAAAGATCGACGATCACTTGGGCAAGCAACTGGCCAGGCATTTCGTTAATCAGTGAAACAATTTACTTGGAAGTATACCTAGTTTCTAAAAATGCTTGTCTCTCTCTTGGTTGGTTTGCCTTGTGAGTTTTGGGCTTGTTTGTAACGACTGTAATTTTACCGTAGTATTAAATAATTTAAAAATCGGTAACGACCGTGATTTTTAAATTACTGTCGGAGCGAATATTTTAAATAGAAAATTTTAAATCTAAATTTAAAAATAAAATAAAATAAAATATCGATGCAATTCAAATTGCAAAGTCGGCTGAATTGCATTACATTTTATTCACTCCACCTAGCTGTCATCTAATTCAAATAGTATGACTTATTCACATTCTTTTTATAAATGCAAAGCGTACAAAAATGCAATACTGTAAGGAAAAGAATATAGTGTATGCTTTGCATTATAATTTCCCTTTGCATTGTGGCAGTCCAATTTCAAAAGCTTGAACAACTTTTGTGCCTTGCTGTAAACTAAGAGTCAAGGCGTGAACACATTTTTTTGCATTACTGGAAAAATTGCCTTGCCGTGACATACATACTTGTATTTCAAACGTGGCTGAGCATTATCAAGTACCTATGCATTAAATGAATGTGTACCCCTAAGCCTTTTCAACACTCATCCTTTTTGGTATTTTCTCTGCATCATCTTTCTTTTCGTTCATTTCAGAACTTGAGCATTAATGGCAGCAGCTCTAAAATTTGAATCCCCTACTCTAGCTGTATTCGAAACAAATTAAGGTGAGTATACTCACACTTCTAATTTCTGGTCAGTAACTCTCTGCCTTTGTTTTAAACGTGGTTTTCTTTGATTTTGGAAATTTGTTCGGTTGTGATTTTTACATCACAGCAACCTGTGCTTTTGCACTGCAATCTTTTTCCCACAGTGATTTCGAAATTATACTTGAATGCTTACAGATTTAAAATAGGTGCGTGCAATCTATGTGGAGTGAAAATTTGTGTGCCAGGACCTTGTCAAATGCGTACACACCAGATTTTGTAGTTGAGTTTGAGTTTTGTTTTTTTTTATGCTCAAAAACATGTTAGGCGAGGATAGTTTTGCATAAATTTGTCTCTGTTAAATTGCATGCATAAATTAAAACGTGACCTGATGACTTTGGATGCACATGTATTACTTATGTAAATTTTTGTGTCAGGCCCATTCTTCCTTTTCATGTTATCACACAAGTCCTTATAACTGGTACATCATCTTTTCTACGTCCTCATATTGTGTCTATCATTATTTCCAGTTGCATAGTTAGGATTGTATTACTAAGTTGTTTATATTTTTATATATGTGCAACGTCAGGGCAGAATAGTATACAAGTCTTATTTTAAAAAAAAAATTTGTGAAATAAGAAGACTCCAGGAAAATGAGGACAATAATTATCCAAAAATGATTGTGTTATATTGAGTTATATACTATGCCAGTAAAATGTCATGAACCTGCGTTTGCACTTTGCACGTACAATATTTTGATAAAAATGTAGTCGTACAATCTACGGGTTAATTTGCTTTGAACCGACGATACGTTTTAAAATGTATTTTAATACCGTTATTTTTATAACGGGATTTTATTCCGATGTTAAATTTTTGAAACGTGTTGTTTTGGTGACATTTTTGATGAGTGAAAATTCACTGTTATTTTAACGTTTGTAACCGTCAATTTTAAAGTGAATTTTAAAGCGGTTATCCCGCAATGCTGATTTGGTATTCGTTTTTACGGTGTTTTGTGAAGCACAATTTCCTCGTCGAAATTGCTACAGATGTTGCTGTTTTAATCACGTATTTTAAAAATCGTTTTAAAATAAAAGTGTTTTCAAAAATTTTACAGTTTGCGCTTTCAAAAGAATGAGGAAGCGATTTAAACGCTTCAGCAAAATTGAGGACTATGAACCCTCACTTTTACTGATTCGCTTAATTCCGGACTTGTCCGTTTGAGAATGTAAAATGTATTTTTATAAAATACACAATTTTGCACTTTCAAGGAAACGAGGAAGAGATTTAAACGATTTAGCAAAAGTGCGGAGTATGGAACCACACTTTTACTATTTCGGTTAAATCCGGACTCGTTAATTGAAATATTTGTTGTTTGATGATTTTGATGATTTTGTGCGCTTTCGAGCCACTATGTTGGACCTTCGGGTCATATGTTGGACCTTCGGGTCAAATACCAGTACTAGACCTTCGGGTCATATGTTGGACCTTCGGGTCATATGTTGGGCGCCAAAAATTATGTTGACAGTACTTGGTAGGCTTCGGCCATATGTTGATGCACGTGCGGCGTAGCTAAAACTCGCCATCTGCTGGGATCGATCCACTTTTATGTTGATTTTTCTAGATATCTATTTTTGATTTCTAGATTTTGTAAATTGTTGTTTTGAATTCAATTGTGAATTTGAATGTTGATTTTGATGGTGTTTGATGTGATTTCTTCATTTAACTATGTTGATTTCTTATGTTGAATAGTCTCATTCGAGATTATTATTATTTTGCTTTGATGTTATTTATGATGCACTCACATCTAAGAATAAATTAGACTGATCCGTTTATTATTTCTTTTTGAATAATACTCGGGTCAGACCGAGTTATTTCAGGATAGTCTCTATCTCTGATTCTGTAGCAGCTTCAGCTTTTGGGATATCGCATCATCTTTTGTCTAGCCTTCGAGGAGTTCTTTTGGTTATTCGACTCCCATCTTATGTATGTTGTTGTATATGTTTATGTACATTTGGTTCATGTGAACCATCGACTGTTGTAGCATATATTCCAGACTTGTCTTCCGCTATATATCTGATATTTCTGTTCTGATTTGATTATACTATCAGTGTTGTTGTTATTATGATTTGTTCTGAATTTTTCTTTAGCCACTGTAGTTTCGTTTTAGATTTGGATTGAATATATATCTTTGGGAGTAATTTATACAACTCCTATCGATGTAACCAATACTCGTCTAAGGCATAACTTACGGATGGTCGCTTCTCACAAGCCTTATTCTTCGCAATAGCAGACGTTATTCCTTATAATAACCTTTGTTATTGTGAGCATAGAGGTGGGGCGTCACAGCTTGGTATCAGAGCTGAAATTCAGAATAAATTGTAATAAACACAGAACAGAAAAAAAAATGGAACATGTGTTACAACAATTCGGGAGTTTTATTCGTGCCTTTCTAATCTATTCGTTCCACTTAACATATGGAGTACGTCTAGGAATAAATTTTATATTCCGTAGTATTCCGTTTGTTAAACTTCTTATCAATTGTGTGTTGTTTAACTAATCTTTACCTTCTCTTGTCTCTCAGCTTATGGCTGCAAGAGGTAGAGGGAAGCGTTCTTATGCAGGCCCGTCTAGTGGTTCTCATCCGGACGGTGTCTATATGTCAGCTGATCAGTTTATGGAGCTATTTCGAGATACTCAGCCTCCTGTTGCTACTCCCGCAGCTCCTAATCACAAGTCTGCCTTCGCCCGCATGTGTAGTGACTATTCCCACCTTGGAGGTCAGCCTTTCAAGGGATCAGAAAGTGTTATGGAAGTTCAGACTTGGTTGCGCACTTGTGAGCGCATATTTTCTCGGATGGATCTTTCGGATCATCATCGCGTTCTCGTGGCATCTAGTATGTTGCAAGAGCGTGCGCTTGATTGGTATGAGCTCTTTATTTCGGAAGTTGATGAGTCCTCTCTCTCTTGGGTTCAGTTTAAGGAACGTTTCGAACTTAAGTTCGTTCCTGAATCAGAAAAGGCTAATCTTGCTCGTAGTTTCCTTGAGTTGAAGCAAGGAAAGTCCTCTGTTTCTGATTATGTTGCATCTTTTGAGGCCTTATCCAAATACGGAGTTGAGTTCATTAATACTCCGCGTAAGAAAAATCTTCGTTTTGTTGATGGTTTGAAGAACTATTTGAAGAAAGTTCTTTTGCTTCAACTTAAGCTCTCTTTTGAGGAGCTAGTTGATTCGGCTCTTTGTCTTGAAGCTGTTGAAAGGGAACGTGATAGTTGTGATGACGTTGAGGTTTCTAAGAACCCCAACAAGAAGAGGTTTCCATTTCATAGGCCTAATTCTTCTAATCAAAAGAAGAAGAAGCAAGCTACCTCTAGTTCTCAGCCTAGTAGTGCACCTTCTGTTCAGAGGGCGTGCTATAATTGTGGTTCGTTGGATCATCTTCTTCGCAATTGTACTAAGCCTCGCATTTGTCGTTATTGCAAGAAAGAAAGTCATTGGGTTTTTGATTGTCCTATTGCTCCTAAGGGTTTCAAACCGGGGAAGCTTAGTGTTGCTAAAGCTTCTGGTGATTCTTCTCGGCCCAAAGGTATTACTCCTTCTGTTTTGGAAGGTTTCCTTTTATTTCATGGCCGTTCTATTAGAGTTCTTTTCGATACGGGTGCATCGCATTCATTCGTGTCGAAGGAGCTTGTTGATACTATTCATTTGGATGTTGTTACTCTTTGCGACCCTTTGAGGATCGTAAATCCTATTGGGGGTTCTGCTACTCTTGGTTTGTTGTGTGTTGATGTTGAGATTATTCTTTGTGGTTTCTCCTTTCATGCGAATCTGCATGTTATGGATCATCTTGATTTTGATATGATATTGGGTATGGATTGGCTCGTTCGTTATGAAGTTCAAATTCTATGTCCCGAAAGAACTTTATATCTCAAGCACCCCGATGCTAACAAGCAGTTGTCTATTATTTTTCGAAGCATGGATCATATTTCGAATGCTCTTATTTCTTCCCTCGAATCGGAGGATGTCATTGCTAATATTCCTGTTGTTTGTGATTTTTCTGATGTTTTCGAGCCTGTTTCTAAGTTGCCACCGAAAAGGGCAATCGAGTTCCGTATTGATCTTATCTCTGGTGCACATCCTGTCAGTCGTCCTCCCACGAGGATGTCTGCTAAGGAAAATGAGGAACTCAAGCAACAATTATCTGAGTTGGAAGCCAAACATTTTATTCGTTCTAGCTCGTCTCCTTGGGGCGCCGCCGTTGTTTTCGTTAAGAAGCCAGATGGTACTCTTAGGCTTTGCATTGATTATCGCAAGCTTAACGAACTTACTATCAAAAATAGGTATCCATTACCTAGGATCGATGACATGTTCGATCAGTTAAGTGGCGCCAAGGTCTTCTCCCAACTCGATCTTGCTACTGGTTTTCATCAGTTACGAGTTGCGGAAGATAGCATTCCTCTTACCGCATGTCGTACTCGTTATGGTTCTTACGAATGGCTTGTTATGCCGTTCGGTTTGACGAACGCTCCGGCGTATTTTGTAGATCTTATGAATCGGATATTCCGGGAATATCTCGATAAGTTCGTCTTGGTTTTCATTGATGATATTCTTATTTATTCCAAATCTGAAGCCGATCATATTCAGCATTTGGAGATTGTTTTGAGTACACTTCGTCAGCATCAGCTTTATGCCAAATTCTCCAAGTGTCACTTCTGGGAGAATAAGGTGAAATTTCTCGGTCACATTGTTTCTTCCGATGGTATTTCTGTCGATCCTTCCAAGATCGAATCTATTCAGAATTGGAAGAGGCCCGAGACCGTTACTGAGATCCGTAGTTTCCTTGGATTGGCGGGTTATTATCGTCGATTTATTAAGGACTTTTCTCGTATTGCTTTACCGCTTACCACTCTCACGAGAAAAGCTGTTCCTTTTATTTGGTCGGATAAGTGTGAGACTTCTTTCCTGAAGTTAAAAGATCTCCTTACTCATGCTCCTATCTTAGTGGTTCCCGAAGGGAATCATGATCTTGTTGTTTATACCGATGCCAGTGGTTTTGGGCTCGGTGCGGTTCTTATGCAAAAAGATAGAGTAGTTGCCTACGCTTCTAGACAACTAAAGCCTAACGAGATTCGTTATGCTACCCATGATTTGGAATTGGCCGCCATAGTCTTTGCTTTAAAGATTTGGCGACATTATTTATTGGGCGAGCGTTTTATTCTCTTCACTGATCACAAATCTCTGAAGTATTTATTTACTCAAAAAGAACTTAATATGAGGCAACAGCGTTGGCTCGAATTTCTTGCTTCATATGATTTCGATATTCAGTATACCCCTGGTAAGGGAAATCGAGTTGCTGATGCGCTTAGTCGCAAGCAGCAGGTTGTTGTTTCCATGATGCTAGCAGAGTGGAATATTTTGGAAGCTTTATCTCTTTGTGATATTAGAGACCGTCCTTCAGTTTCTGATTCTCCCGTGCTTTTATTTAGCATGGAAGCTCGTCCTAATTTGTTAGATCGCGTTGCCGATGCCCAGAAGCAAGATCCAGATCTTGCTCATCTTATTCAGAGTTGTAAATCGAAATCCCGAAGTGATGATCTAAAGGATTTCGATATTGATATTCGTGGTTGTATCCGGAAGAAGGGTAGATTGATCGTGCCTGATATTTCTAATCTTAGAAATGACATTCTTGAGGACTGTCATCGTTCTAAGTATACTATTCATCCGGGTAGTAGTAAGATGTATGCTGATATGAAACGCTTATACTATTGGGAGGGTATGAAGCGTGATGTTGCAAGTTACGTAAGTCGTTGCATGACTTGCCAACTTGTTAAAGCAGAACATCAACGTCCCAGTGGTCTTTTGCAGCCTCTTGAGATTCCATTATGGAAATGAGATCAAATTTCCATGGACTTCATTGATGGTCTACCTCGTTCGAGGTCGGGCCATACTAGTATTTGGGTGATTGTTGACCGATTGACTAAATCAGCCCATTTTATTCCTATCAAGTCCAATCGGACTGCTCCTTTGTTGGCTAAGCTGTTTATTAAAGAAGTCGTTCGACTTCATGGTGTGCCTAGTTCTATTGTTAGTGACAGAGATCCGCTTTTCACTAGTGGGTTCTGGCGGAGTCTTCAGAAAGCCTTGGGCACTAAGCTCAATCTCAGTACAGCTTATCATCCACAGTCTGATGGTCAGACTGAAAGGGTGAATCAGGTTTTAGAGGATCTCCTTCGAGCTTGCATTCTTGATTTTGGCGGTAGTTGGGAAGACCACTTACCTCTTGTTGAATTTTCTTATAACAACAGTTTTCAATCCAGTATCGGTATGGCTCCGTTCGAAGCTCTTTACGGAAGACCGTGTCGATCACCATCTTGTTGGTTGGAATCGGGGGAAAAGTTAGTTCTCGGCCCCGATTATATTCGTGAATCTTCGGAGAGGATTGATATTATTAGACAGAGAATGAAGGAGGCTCAGAATAGGCAGAAATCTTATGCCGATCATCGTAGGAAGCCTTTGGAATTCTCAGTTGGCGATCTCGTATTCATTTGTGTTTCCCCAATGAAGGGTGTGGTGCGTTTTAGTCACTCCGGGAAATTGGCTCCTCGATATGTTGGACCGTTTCCTATTATGGAACGCATTGGCCCAGTTGCTTATCGTGTATCGCTACCTTCTCAGTTTTCGGGAATACATGACGTATTTCATGTGTCTCAACTTCGTCAATGCCTTCGAGATTCAGATTCTATTATTGATCCTCCTATGTTGCAAAATCTTGAGATCTCATCCGACTTGTCTATGGTGCAAATTCCTATTCGTGTGTTAGCTTCGGAGGTTAAACGCCTTCGCAACAAAGAAGTTCCGCTCGTAAAGATTCAATGGTCCGCAAACCCCAAGGATTGCACTTGGGAAACCAGAGAATTCATCGAGCGTTCTTATCCGAGTTTTCTCTCCTCTTCAGGTGGGGGTGAGTATTCTTATCTATCTTTTCTATTTGAAATCTTTGTTGTGATTAATGATTTGCATTATTAACTGCTTCTAGTATGAAAATTGCGGGGACGCAATTTTTATAAGAGGGGGAGTCTGTAACGACTGTAATTTTACCGTAGTATTAAATAATTTAAAAATCGGTAACGACCGTGATTTTTAAATTACTGTCGGAGCGAATATTTTAAATAGAAAATTTTAAATCTAAATTTAAAAATAAAATAAAATAAAATATCGATGCAATTCAAATTGCAAAGTCGGCTGAATTGCGTTACATTTTATTCACTCCACCTAGCTGTCATCTAATTCAAATAGTATGACTTATTCACATTCTTTTTATAAATGCAAAGCGTACAAAAATGCAATACTGTAAGGAAAAGAATATAGTGTATACTTTGCATTATAATTTCCCTTTGCATTGTGGCAGTCCAATTTCAAAAGCTTGAACAACTTTTGTGCCTTGCTGTAAACTAAGAGTCAAGGCGTGAACACATTTTTTTGCATTACTGGAAAAATTGCCTTGCCGTGACATACATACTTGTATTTCAAACGTGGCTGAGCATTATCAAGTACCTATGCATTAAATGAATGTGTACCCCTAAGCCTTTTCAACACTCATCCTTTTTGGTATTTTCTCTGCATCATCTTTCTTTTCGTTCATTTCAGAACTTGAGCATTAATGGCAGCAGCTCTAAAATTTGAATCCCCTACTCTAGCTGTATTCGAAACAAATTAAGGTGAGTATACTCACACTTCTAATTTCTGGTCAGTAACTCTCTGCCTTTGTTTTAAACGTGGTTTTCTTTGATTTTGGAAATTTGTTCGGTTGTGATTTTTACATCACAGCAACCTGTGCTTTTGCACTGCAATCTTTTTCCCACAGTGATTTCGAAATTATACTTGAATGCTTACAGATTTAAAATAGGTGCGTGCAATCTATGTGGAGTGAAAATTTGTGTGCCAGGACCTTGTCAAATGCGTACACACCAGATTTTGTAGTTGAGTTTGAGTTTTGTTTTTTTTTATGCTCAAAAACATGTTAGGCGAGGATAGTTTTGCATAAATTTGTCTCTGTTAAATTGCATGCATAAATTAAAACGTGACCTGATGACTTTGGATGCACATGTATTACTTATGTAAATTTTTGTGTCAGGCCCATTCTTCCTTTTCATGTTATCACACAAGTCCTTATAACTGGTACATCATCTTTTCTACGTCCTCATATTGTGTCTATCATTATTTCCAGTTGCATAGTTAGGATTGTATTACTAAGTTGTTTATATTTTTATATATGTGCAACGTCAGGGCAGAATAGTATACAAGTCTTATTTTAAAAAAAAAATTTGTGAAATAAGAAGACTCCAGGAAAATGAGGACAATAATTATCCAAAAATGATTGTGTTATATTGAGTTATATACTATGCCAGTAAAATGTCATGAACCTGCGTTTGCACTTTGCACGTACAATATTTTGATAAAAATGTAGTCGTACAATCTACGGGTTAATTTGCTTTGAACCGACGATACGTTTTAAAATGTATTTTAATACCGTTATTTTTATAACGGGATTTTATTCCGATGTTAAATTTTTGAAACGTGTTGTTTTGGTGACATTTTTGATGAG
Source organism: Allium fistulosum (assembly GCA_030737815.1). NCBI lineage: Eukaryota > Viridiplantae > Streptophyta > Magnoliopsida > Asparagales > Amaryllidaceae > Allium > Allium fistulosum. The sequence continues at coordinate 247,111,956 of CM060907.1, read as the reverse complement.
TGAAAATTCACTGTTATTTTAACGTTTGTAACCGTCAATTTTAAAGTGAATTTTAAAGCGGTTATCCCGCAATGCTGATTTGGTATTCGTTTTTACGGTGTTTTGTGAAGCACAATTTCCTCGTCGAAATTGCTACAGATGTTGCTGTTTTAATCACGTATTTTAAAAATCGTTTTAAAATAAAAGTGTTTTCAAAAATTTTACAGTTTGCGCTTTCAAAAGAATGAGGAAGCGATTTAAACGCTTCAGCAAAATTGAGGACTATGAACCCTCACTTTTACTGATTCGCTTAATTCCGGACTTGTCCGTTTGAGAATGTAAAATGTATTTTTATAAAATACACAATTTTGCACTTTCAAGGAAACGAGGAAGAGATTTAAACGATTTAGCAAAAGTGCGGAGTATGGAACCACACTTTTACTATTTCGGTTAAATCCGGACTCGTTAATTGAAATATTTGTTGTTTGATGATTTTGATGATTTTGTGCGCTTTCGAGCCACTATGTTGGACCTTCGGGTCATATGTTGGACCTTCGGGTCAAATACCAGTACTAGACCTTCGGGTCATATGTTGGACCTTCGGGTCATATGTTGGGCGCCAAAAATTATGTTGACAGTACTTGGTAGGCTTCGGCCATATGTTGATGCACGTGCGGCGTAGCTAAAACTCGCCATCTGCTGGGATCGATCCACTTTTATGTTGATTTTTCTAGATATCTATTTTTGATTTCTAGATTTTGTAAATTGTTGTTTTGAATTCAATTGTGAATTTGAATGTTGATTTTGATGGTGTTTGATGTGATTTCTTCATTTAACTATGTTGATTTCTTATGTTGAATAGTCTCATTCGAGATTATTATTATTTTGCTTTGATGTTATTTATGATGCACTCACATCTAAGAATAAATTAGACTGATCCGTTTATTATTTCTTTTTGAATAATACTCGGGTCAGACCGAGTTATTTCAGGGTAGTCTCTATCTCTGATTCTGTAGCAGCTTCAGCTTTTGGGATATTGCATCATCTTTTGTCTAGCCTTCGAGGAGTTCTTTTGGTTATTCGACTCCCATCTTATGTATGTTGATGTATATGTTTATGTACATTTGGTTCATGTGAACCATCGACTGTTGTAGCATATATTCCAGACTTGTCTTCCGCTATATATCTGATATTTCTGTTCTGATGTGATTATACTATCAGTGTTGTTGTTATTATGATTTGTTCTGAATTTTTCTTTAGCCACTGTAGTTTCGTTTTAGATTTGGATTGAATATATATCTTTGGGAGTAATTTATACAACTCCTATCGATGTAATCAATACTCGTCTAAGGCATAACTTACGGATGGTCGCTTCTCACAAGCCTTATTCTTCGCAATAGCGGACGTTATTCCTTATAATAACCTTTGTTATTGTGAGCATAGAGGTGGGGCGTCACATTGTTAGTTCCTATGGTTTTGATTCAAGTAGCATTTGATGGTTATAATTACAATTTTCTTTGATGTAAATGTTAAAGAAAGATATATTAAATATATTTAAAAAGCTTTGGTTTAAAGGAATTAAAAGTAAGATTTGAATTTTTTTGAGTTTTAGAAAAGAGATATACTATTAAGTATATAAAGAGTTTTGTTTCAAAGTGACTAAGAATAAGAACTTTAAAGTTTATAAATATTTATGAATAGTAAGTGTGTGTGTGTGTATACTATAAATATATATATATATACATATATATATATATATAAGGAGTTTTGTTTTAAAAAGACCTAGAATAAGATTTTTAAGTTATAAACATTTTATGAAATATATATATTTTAAAATTAAGAGTTTTATAAATTATGGGAAATGTTAGGTAGATTTCTAATTTTTAAAGAAGTTCTATTTTAAGATTTAAAACCTTTTAACTCTTTTCTTTTTATATAAGAGTTTATGGATTTTAAAAGTGAAAGGTTTGAAAGTAAGTTATAGATAAAGAAAGTAGAAATCATTTCTATATGGTAAAAATCATATTATTTGCTTTCAAACTATAAACTATCATTGGCATTTATTATGATTAGCCTTTGGCTATTTTTATGCAAGCTTGAATTGAAATTGGATGGAATTTTGTGATTTTCTATGAGACAAAGAATTTTAATAAACGATTAAATTGTCGGAGTGGTATGAGACATTTCGTACAAATCTTTCGCTTATTATTATAATTTAATAAATAGAGGTTGAGTGAATATGCTAGCTTTTAGTAAATACTTGAATTTACTATTTGGTATTGGACAGTTAAGTTCTTGTGATTACTTTAGTAGCAGTAATTGACACTTAGAGTTGTATTATCTTAGGGTGATCGGATTCGTTCTTAGGCCGATAGATCCCTGAGAGAAGATAAATCATCTTTCATCGACCTAAGAGTCGAGACATTCCTGGATTTGGGTAGGTAGACCTATTTTGGAGGATTAGGTTTGTTATGGTATGACACGGCTGCCCTTTTGACCCTTGTACAGGTGTAATATGCAGGCCTATTAGTTTATTTTGTGTACTACGGACAATGTTGCCTATTTTGTAGGATTAGGTAATTTGCATAGTATTCTATTTTATGGGATTAAACTATTACATTATGTAATGGCCCAAAATATTAGTCATTTGAATTTGGAATATTTAACTGATTTTATATATTGAGAAGTTAATTTTATAAGTTAAATAACCTGAATTTCAATTATAGCGAATTATTTGATAATTAAACTATTAAATTTAATATTTGAAATTGTTTTAAATAATTGAATCTTGAATTTAATATGAATGAAAACGATTTCGAATGTTGATTTGAATTCTATTTGAATAAGAAGGAAGATAGTAAACTTTTAAATTTGGATTTAAAAGTGGTTAAACTGATTTTGGAAATTACTCATTTTAATTAACGTGTAAAAATAGCAATTTGGGGCACTATCCTGGATTTTGATGAAACTAGTTTCATTGGATCCGTAATAGTGAATTATTATATACTGTCGAATTTCATGGCGATTGGACGTATCGTTTAGTATAATTAAAGGAATTTAAATTAATATATTTGATTTTGAAAAGCTATCTTCTGTATATTATGAAATTGGCACCCGATATATATTCCATTGTGTTTGGAATAGGAGTATAACATATAGAACGCAAGGCGGCATGCTTTGTTTAGAGTCCGAAATTTTAAAGCGTAACACCCTAAAAATATTTCCAGCCACCATTAAAACGTAACACCCTACGGCCACGGCAAATCGGAGCCACACAGGCCGAATTGGCCGACGACTTCAACGTGAAAGTTGGAGAGCTCAACGAGCAGTACACAATCGACGGTTGGATTGTGCTATCGTTGACCAAGGCGGCGACTATAAGCACACGTTCTAGGAGCAGCATTTTTGGGTTTCGGTAATTTGATCGCGTCGTGCGAGCATGGTGGGCAACGGAGCAGGGAGCGACGGCGAACGTGGGCGGCGATCGATCGTTGATGAAAAAAAGTTCGACGCGGACTGGTATTGAACGAGAACGAGAGGAGGGAAGAAAAGATTTAATTTTAAATGTTTATTAATTAAGTTAATTATAAATTAATTATTTCATATGTTAATTAATTCATAACTTGTTTGTACGAGGTCGGTTTTGAGTAGACAAGTTGTGCTGCGATCGTATAAGCGAGTGCTACGATATGGAGTTGGATTGGATGGATTTGGAGCTAGTGGAAATTTTGGTTAAATTGAACGACTGTTCAATTTTAATTCAAAAAGGAACGTTTGGCGAGATTGAAAATCAAAGTGAGTTAATCTCGCATTTTTGGTTAATCAAAAAATATTTAATAGTCAATATAATTATTTATTGGAAGTGTGACTATTTTACCGTTGATTGTTATTGACTGTTTGGATGACTTATTATCTAATTAGTTCATTGGGATATATTCCCGCCCTTAAAGAGGATGAGGTCCAATTACGTTTTCATGTAAGAGCGGATGACCCTTTGTATACGAATCCCGCCTCGAAGTGGTTGATTTATATTTTTATGAATATATACTGTATATGATGCAGGGGGACAGGTTGGAGGAATCCAACGGGATTCCTCACACTATTGATTTATATTCATATAAATTTATATATGATATGTTGGATGCCATATCGATGACATGGATATGATTTTGCCCATTTAATGCTTTAGTAGCACCGGGCCTCATTTTTGGTATCTCAAAATATTATAAATTAATGATTTGATTTTAAAAAAGGGATTTCAAGTGATTTTGGATAATTATATATGTTTAAATAATTATTTTTGGATTATTAAAGAAGAAATTTATTTTAAAATAAAAAGGTATGGTTTTTAAATATTATAATTAATAATTTTATGAAATATTTTAAATAGCAATTTTGAACTATGAATAAAGATTAAAAAAATCTTGAAAATAAGTCTGTATTTTTATAATAAAGGATTACAATTTTAAAAAGAAGATAAAATATTATTTGACATTCTATATAAGGTGATATGTATATAGTATATACAAATATTAAGATATATTTATAAACATAGAGATTTATAAAGGTGTTAATGTATAAAGTGACATTTTTCAAATAAAGTTAAGATTTGTAAAATCATGTATTATTTATAAAGGGATAAATTTATAAACGGTGTTTTATAAATGAAAGGGAAACTATTATCATTTATTAGATTGGAGAAATAAATCAAATAGTGGATTTATTTTAAGACGTGGATGATGTTTTAGAAAATAGTTGATTCTATTTTGGAATGGAAGGTGAGGGTAAATTTGGGATTGTTAAATGATATTTTATAAATTGAAAGGAATTTATAAAAGAAATTTATACCTATAGGAAGCAAGGTTAAAAACGATTGAAATTAAATTTTGAACGAGATTTTATGAATAAGTGGCGTTCATAAATAAAAAGGTTTTATGAAAGGAAGTTTCATAAAATAGAAGAGATTTTGTAAATATAGCTTTATAAATATGGAAAACGATTATGTGGAAGATTAAGTATGGATTTTTATCAAAGAAACACATTTATGTTTTAAAAAGTTGGTTATTTATACTAGTATTGTTTTAAAGTGGGTTATCGTTATTTTTATATAATTGGTAGTTAACTATTTAAATTATTAATATGGTTTGAAATTAAGTATGATTACTTATCAATATAGTTTTGGAATTAATTATTTTATTTATAAAAATGTTAAAGATAAATTTATTATTGTTTATTAAAATGTTTTGAAATTTATCAATTATTATTTTCAAGATGTTTAAAGTTAATACTTATTTATTTATAATTTTTATTATTATATAATAGTGTTAAAGTAAATGATTATTATTTATTTATAAATGTCTTCAAGGTTTATAAATAAGGTTTTATAAACAGATTTAAGCTTATAAGAGGAGTTTATAGAATATTTTGGAGAATTAAAGGAGAATCGTTTATAATGTATGAAGTGGGCTTTGTAAATAGTTTTAGATATTTATAAAGGGGTTTTTAGAAATGGGTTTATAGATTTATAGAAAGAGTTTATAAATAATTGCATGGTTTTATAAAGGGTTTATAAATGACTTAAGAAATAATTTATAAATGGTTTATAAAGGGTTTTAGAAATTTATAATTGAGTTTATAAATAATTTTAGAATTAGGTAAAAAGGAAATCTTCCTTAGTGTTTGGTAAATATACTTATACCGTTGAGATAAGTATATGGATATTTTCTAAGTATTGAAAATATAAGGGTTTGTAAATATGTTTTTGTAAAAGTATTTTGATACAAGATGACTTTAATTAATGAAAAATTAATTAATGAGGCTAATGGTTGCTTATGTGCTTAACCAATGTTGGTTTTTCCTTTGGAAATAAATCCTGATTTGGATGTGTGTTTGTTGATAGTTAAATAACCGACTATCAAATGTGGACCCAAATGTAACTTTGGAAATATCTAGGAGAAAGACGAGAGTTGTATAGCATGGTCATCTCCGACGATGTCATACCATGCGTATAAATCTTGTTTCGTTCTCTTATGACAATGATAATTAAATCCATCCACTAACGGTTAAGAGGCGATCTTCGCTCTTATCTTTGACTATTTATTTCCTAAAGAACCGGGGTTGAGCTTAAGGAAAACTATCGAATGTTGTTTCGAAGAGACCAGGATTGGATCTGTTATCTGAAAACTACTTTGATCCAACTTAAGCGTTGCGAAGTGAAGACATCTTGAGGATGATGAGAATTCAGAGACGGAGCTCTTAAGTGTTTCGTTCAGTCCCAGAACTAACTTGTATGGATGAATGTTGGCATTGCATTGTTGTCTGGAGGGCAGTGTTAGCATTCCATGTAGGAAGTGCTATATAAAGGTAAACGTAGCCTCAAGCCTCATCAACTAGGAAAATGACTAAAGTAGGGACATGCGGCAGGGCTATATGGGTCGCTCCTATTAGGGTATAATCATCCCAAGATCTAGTGTCGATATCTCGATGTATTGTAACATCCTAAATTTTTGATACCATTATTCAGAAGATTTAATTAGATAAATTAAATAGAATAATGATGATAAGAAGATTGAGATTTGATTAAAATATTTATAGAGCTGTGCTTATTAACAAAGTAAATGGGCTTTAAATTGGTTTAAAGGTTAATTAAACTATACATGGGCATACTAGTAAATTAGCCAACTAATTATACATGGCTATAACTTCTCATTTTTTCTATTCACATTCATTTTATTTCACAAATCAAAATAAACACAAGAACCCTAATAGAGCCGACCATTAACAAAGGAGAAGAGGAATTTTAATTAAAAGCTTAGGATCAAAAGCTAGGGGGATTAATAAACAACAAATCTCAAATTTCTCATCAAGTTTAAGGTGAATAATAATCTTCTACCATCTCTATTTTTGTTCTATGATTATATAGTTTCAAATTTATGATTTAAATTCATTTTTATGATAAAATGGATGATGATTTGCTTGAGTTATATTTTTATGATTTGCTTTAATTCGTAAGCATATGAATTATTATGGTTTTAGTATAAAACCGAGAGTATTTGATTTCAAATTGCCCTGGAAAATTTTTATGTTAAATAAAACATGATTTTGGAGATGAGTTTTAATTTTCAAAATTTTCCAAGCTATGGAAATATAATTATGAATTTTTGATGAAAGATATGATATAATTGGGTTTAAAATTTATTTTGAGAATTTCAGAAAGAAATTGGGTCTAAAATTTTAATATGCTTGATTACATGATGGAATAGATTTTCTATGATTTTTAGGGATTTTTCCTAGTTGATTTAATTGGGGAAAAAAATTATTTTAAAAGAAGGGCTTTTTTGCAAAATGTTGGTTTTTGTTACATGGAAAGGTTTTAACGTTACAGTCCTTTGATATTGGATCTGAATAAATGTGGTAGTTTTAGATGTAAAGTAATTGAAAAGTTTAATGGCAGCCAACCTGTAACAACCCGCATATTTATCGATTTTATATTTAAATCTTTTATTTAAATATAACATCGTTCGTCGGATTATAGTCCGAAAAGCTACTTTTTGCATACGGTCGAATTGGGACTCGAGACCACTTCCATTGAGTTCAAAATGTCGTTTGCGATCTTTTTTAGTATAAACTTTGATATGTTTGGAGCTAGTCAAAAATTTGACCATTTGCACTTTGGGTTTGGGTTTGGGTTCAGCCCCTTTGCCAACTTAACCCCAAATCTGAACCTCTCCTCTCCCCTCACTCTCACTTTCTCCTCCTTTCAGTTTTAGAACAACAATGGTGGGAGAGATGGGAAATTAAAGCTCCCAAACCCTAGTTTCATCTTCAAATCAAGTTCTAGCTCCAAACTAATAGAAGAAACCTTGGTAAGCTTCTCCTTCTTCTTCTCCAACCCTTTCTCCTTTCAATTTCAGAAATTCCTAAACCTAACTTTAGGAAATATTTCTCTTTTAAGCTTAGATTCAAGCTTGTTGAGTTGGGATTGAAGAGTGATTGTCCTTGCCTTGCTCTATAGCTTCCTCTTCATTGTTTTCGTGTAAAAGGTGAGATTTTTATCTCACATCTTTGTCTATATCTATCTTTGTTGTTAGGTATGAATTCCTATCATCTATTTCGTGTTCACTTGTTGTGATTTGAATTGGTTTTGCGAATTCTTTAATTTTGGTGTTTTGGTCCAATTTTATGAAAATCCTTCTATGGACATTTGGACATTGATATTCGGAGTGTATCGAACAGCCTTTAAGGCCGGGTTGTCGCTAGACGTAAATCCTTAGTTGTCATTGCTTGCTCGATCGCTTCCGATAACGTTTTGGCCATCTTGGCCTAGGTAAATTTCTGCCCAGATTTGGAGTTCAGACGTCTGGAGGTCAATGCCAGACGTCTGGTTTTGCCTCCTAGTGAAAAATAACATACGGCAGAAAAATAAAAAGGGCAGTGACTAATTTCAGACGTCTGAACTATTGTTCCAGACGTCTGATTTATGTTTTCAGACGTCTGGTTGGTTTTCTGGGATATTCCCAGAAACCAAATCCAGACGTCTGGACTTTTCCCCAGACGTCTGAATGCCTTCAGACGTCTGATTCTAGGTTTTAGACGTCTGGATCGTTTTCTGGAATATTTCCAGAGACGAAATCCAGACGTCTGGATCGTTTTCTGGAATATTTCCAGAGATGAAATCCAGACGTTTTGGGATTGATTTCTTTGGACTTTTCTCACGTCTTCGAGCGTGAATTTATGTGATTCAATTCGTTTCAACAATCGTTTTGTGACTTGTCACTTTAAAAATATAAAGGTTTCAATACTAGTAGTAAATATCAAAACTCTTTCATCAAAACATTTTCAACTCTATCTTTAATACCAAACTCGTTTATAAAACTGCTTTTCCAATCTATTAGTATATACAAACCTTTACCTCATTCGTATGAGAAAATATAATTAAACGGCTTAGCAAAACAAGTGGTATGAAACGCTTGCGTTTACTTCGTCGGCTAATTGATGGACTTGTTCGATTGAAACTCTTGTGACAATTTTCTAGTGGAGATCTACAATCTGTTCGTAAATATTTGAGTTAAGCAAGTGGTTATGGGACATGAAGCTAAACTCTTATATTTACTAGCTTAGTGTAATCGACACTTCTTTATGATCGATGATGATCATTTTATGGTTTAGACTAGCAATGTGCGATGTCTCTTTGTCCGTGTAAAAGGCCTTCGGGCCATCTGTAACGACCCGGCTTTCTTTGCCCAGAAAGACGCATCGTTATAAAGAAAGAAAGGGATAGAAGAAGAAAAGAAAAGAAGAAAGAACAACAACACATCAGAGATCTCACAGCGGAACGAGAAATATATTATATCACATAAGATATTACATAGTATCATATACATCAGAGTATACAATTTATACAACATAGAATAGACAGTTATAAACTCCTGTCTATTATACATCACAAGTACATCAGTACAATACAACATACACAGCGGAAACTCTATATATCTACACGCTGAAGCCTCCTGCTCCTCAGCTCCTCCAGTATTCGTCAAGACTAACCTGAATCCCTCGACTACTCAATACAATATTGAGTACCCAAGAGTTTAATAAAACAGAAAATAAACACTTGGGTCAGACATGGGTCTGGTGTGAGTAAACGGTTTAAATTGCTTAACTTTGAAAACCTTTGAAAACAAAAGTATCACGTAAGACTCCCCACATATAAACATGGGTAAGTTTTTACCTTACGCTAACTAAAACATTTGATAGGAAATCCAGTTATATTATAATAGGGTCTAGGGTTTCCAAGTAAAATACAGAAATAGCTGAAATGCTTACATCTCACATTCCAACATAGTTGGGCACAACTAATACGTACGGCACTTATTGGAGTTTGGATTCCATACAATGGCAGGGCTACTGGGGTACCGCCCGTCACAGTACGTGGCCTAGATCACCGTACCGAGGAGTACGCCCGCTCCCCTGCAACACAAAGCCGGAACCATCCCTTACTGGATAATCCCGAACAAGACAATCCCGTAGTTGGCGCGACCAACCACACACTAAGCCGAATAAAATAAAGGGACCTCTAGACAGGGATCTATCTTGCTCTCAGTGGGTGCTACCCACGAAACCTTGCTGCACCTCCCCTGTTTTAGCCATTCCCGGTTGATGAGGCTTGAGGTTACGATTACCTTTAATCAGAACATATCACTTAGAATGCTCATCGTCCGCCTGACGATGTGTTGAAAGCATTCAATCCATACAAGTTCGTTCCGGGTTCGAACGAAACCGAAGGCATTATCTCGTTACACTCGTTTTGGAATCACCCTCAGAGTTAACGACAATAACCCTTGCACTCTAAATCTTCAACTTCACTTGAGATTCACGACCTATCGTTAATTTGGATCGATGTGGTATTCGGGTCTCCAGACCTGGAATACCGGTATACGGAAACCCGATCCCGGTCTCATCGAAATCCAAAACGTATCTTTTAAGGCCAAGTTGTTTAAAGGTTTAAACAATTTAACTTATCTATACAGATAGATAATTCACAAGTCACAATTGATAATCACATTATCATTTAAACAGATGATTCATAACCAAATAGGTAATCCATATCAACATCACAATAGTTAATCTATATTACCATCATAATACAACCAAGCATTCATACCACACAACATTACTTATCTCATTTCTGAGATTACATCCATTCAAGACAAATCAATGTCATCCATTCTTATATAAGCAATGATTTACTTAATCATAACATAATTAATTTAAAATTGATTTAAATTAACTATCTCTATCTTCAATTAATTTAAAGTGAATTAAATTAATCACTTCATCTCTTAATTAATTTAAAATAAATTAAATTAATTACTTCATTATAAATCTTACTTATATAATCATTAATTAATTACAAATAAATTAATTAATCTTTCTCTAATTATCCACTTTAATTAATCACCTTGATTAATCATTCTTTAATTACATTTAAGTAATTATCTTAATTAATTTCACAAATTAATTATCCTTAACCAAATACAGTAATTAACCTTTAATTACTTCATTCATTAATTAATTATAATTAATTACTTTAAGCCTTAATTAATTACAATTAATCACTTATCATTTGATTAATTAATCTTAATTAATTAACTCTTAATTACATCATTAATTAATTATAAACTAATGATTCCTAATTACAATCTTTAATTATTTATTTATATTTAAATTAATTAAATAATTAATCTTAATTAAACCATAATTATCAATCATGTTTGATTAATCTAATCCAGTAATTAACTTCCCTTAATTACTTCCCTTAATTAATTACCTTTAATTAATTACCTTAACAAATAATTAATTACCTTATTAATTAATCTTAATCCTTTAATTAACTTAATTAAATAATTTATTTAATTAATAACACTAAGTAATTAACTCTTAATCACTTCTTATTTAATTACTTTCATAAAATAATTATCCTCTAATTACTTTATTAAATATTTTATCTTTACTAAATTACATCCAGTAATTATTTCTTAATTACTTCATCAAGTAATTATACTTAATTAATTTATAAGTGATTATCTTTAATTAATCATTAATTAATTACTTAGTTAATTATTTAACTAAATTAAATAATTTCTTAACTATAAAAGATCTTGATTAAGAAAACCATTATCTTAATTAAATTATTATCTATTCTTAAATCATTTTATATAAATGAATTATCCTTATTAATTTCACATATTAATTTCCTTTAATAAATCAAAACTCTTAATTACTTAAGATAACTCCTTATTTAAAATTAAACAATTACAACATTTGAATTTTAACCTTTAAAATCTTTGAAACCTTTCAAAGTTATTAAATAAATTTTAATACAAAGATTATTTTCAAATCCACTTCCTTAATCTTTTAAAACTTATATATTTAAATTATTTAAAACTTGTTTAAATGATTTTTCTAGAAATCAATTTAGTTTAAGTTGTTACAATTTTGTTTGCCTTTGTTTTTAAAGCTCAGAACATCACAAAACAAAACTTCTTTTGTTTAAAACTTTAAAAAAACATTCCCTTTAAAAACTTAATGCCTGCTCTCACCAGAACCCGAGTAAAACGATCCAAAACTCAAAGAAACTCACGAGTTCATTCCCATTCTACCATACTTCGAGTCAAACCCAGATATCTCCGAATGAAACCCGTGAAACCCCTTCTTCCCCAAAACAAAACTTCCAGATGCACACAGACTTGCTCGTGCACGTGCACAGTGCTTCCAGCCTTCTCCGACCATCCAACTGATCGCCGACCAACCACGCATGATCTCGGCAGTTCGTTCCTCAACCCAGATCGAACCAATTCACTCGAAACAAAAATTCGACCTCGTGCTCGAAAACTGCAGTAGCTTCGTACCGGAAATTCCCTCACCCACGACCATCCTCGCCGCCGTTGAATTCCGCCAGACCCCCCCATCGAATCACCTCGAACCCAAGCCTCTATTCCCCCTAATGCGAACGCACTCGATGCCACCTCCATGTCGCAAATACCACGATACTCAAGCCGAGCAAAACAACCCTAAAACCCTAGTTCGATCGATCTCGAAAAAATCCCTCATTTGAAAAATCTACTCGCATTTTTCCTAACATCCACAACCCACCATCTAGTTTCCATCCAAATTTCGAATCAAAATATTGCATGGATAATCAGAAATCCACAAAATTCCCAATTTCGTATAAACCCAAATTCATCTTAAATACATAATTAAAAATTATGAAATTAGTGTTAAAATTCGTGATTTCCTATCACGAATTCACCCATACAATCCAAACTAAAATTCGAGTTATTTAATTTTCAACATACAACAGTATCTTACTGTATTTTTCCTTTTTAAAATTATTTGTAAATTAAAAATTTCAAAAACTATTTTTAATATCACCTTCAATCATAAACAAACAATTTTCATTTAATCTACAAGACCAAATACTGATGTTAGTGGGAGGTTTTGATTTTTGAAAGCAAAACAGAACCCTGTAAATCAACAGAGTAATGTATATTTTCATGTACACAAACATGCACAGTTATTCCATATATATATATACATGAAATCACATCCATTCATTCAGGCAAACCACATTTACAACATAACTACACAAGTTTATCACATGCATTAAGTATAAACATTGATTAAAACTGTTTTTAAAAGAATGTTTACTCACCTATTTAATGTTGAACAGAGAAGTGATAAACTGGAATCTTTGAAAAACTGAATTTGCTTTGAAAACTTGAAACTGAACTTGAATTTGCTTTGAATTTTATCTGCTTGTTTTGAAAACTGAAACACTTGCTTTTGAAACTTTAAAAACAGGAAGGCTCTTGAAACTCCAGATTCACTTGCATGCACTTGGAATGGTGCCAGACTTGATTTGAAACAAGCAAATGTTAACAGGCTTTTGAACTTGAGAATTAGGCTTTTTGAAGATGAATTTCAGGTTTGAGGAGATTTGATTTACAGCTTTTTGTTTACAGGACTTGATTTTTGATCAGATCAATGTCAACAGGTTTGAGTTGATTTCAGATTACAGGCTTGCAAGAACAAAGGGTTACAGGTCTTGAATTTGAGAATTTAGCTTTGATCTGGTTTGAGGAAATTTCATTTTTGTTTGAGAAGATGATTTCGGTTTGAACATTTTCTGGTTTGAGAATTTTTGTCTTTGCAAATGAAAAAGATAAGAAAAGAAAAAGAAGAGAGGAGGTGAAAGTTTATATAGGTAATTTAGATTTTATTAAAATTTAAAGAAAATAAAATTAAAGGATGACACTTGTCTCTACCCTTATTTATCTTGTTAACACATGTATTTAACATGTTTAGAAATTTAACACTTGTCATTATTTAATTTTCATTTGTTTTAAAATTATTTAAAAGCCTTTAAAAATGAATTTTCCTAATTAAATAAATACATACCTTATTTAATAAATGCTTTCCCATATTATAAATAAATGACACCTTTAAAAGAAAATAAAATAAACTAATTATATCCTAATAAAATCATATACAATATATTTAATTCATTTTTAAGTGTAAAAATAAAACTTTTATATTTATTACTATTAAATAAATATTTCCCAAATTTACATAAATAAAATTTCTTTTAAAGAAAATATTGTAAAACAAATCTTATTTTAATAAAAACTTTATTCATACATTTCATATCAAAATATTTGGAAATAACAAATTTATCAATTTAAAATAATTTAAATTAAGAGATTATCACATTTTAAACTTCTCGAAATCCCGGGATATCACATTCCTTCCCCCTTAAAAGAATTTCGTCCTCGAAATTTAAAACAAAAGATAATCCAAAGATTTTTATATTTATTTCAACCAATTTTAAAACAATTCAATTATACTTAACAGCCATATACTATCAATCAAACAACCATTCATCCAAACAAACAATTTTATCTAAACAAACAATTTTATCCGAACAAACAACTCTAGCTATCCGGACATAGATCCGGATAAACTACCTAAAATTATCCCGAGTTTCCTCGATACAGATACTGGGTTACTCGCTCTATTAAATCCAAACTGGTAATTCAATACCGAAGCCAAAACACATATCCTCACAAAAACTCAGAAAGATCTAATATACTCGGAGCTATCTTCCTAGTCTTACCCAAACTCAATTGCTTCCTTTACCGAAGAAATAACAACGAAGTCTCCAACTTTGAATTCCAAAATTCTCCATCTCTAATCCACAGAACTCTTCTGATGATTCTAGGCTGCCTTCACCTTTCCTGATCAGCTCAACCATTGCTGATGCTTCTCGAAACAAACCGGACCACAAACAATCCAACAAACGGATCCTCTCAAGATCTACGGAAATCCAGAACTCAAACTCTACTCCTCAATCATCAGTAGATTCCAAATACTTCTTTTATCAAGACAAAACAGATTCTCTCACCAATCTGACCTTCCAATCTTGAAAAGCTTCCTGTAGGAACCCTTTAATCCAAACATTGCAACTTCCGGTTGCTTCTACTCTAGAACAACTACTACCAAGCTTTCGCTGCTCAACTCTGATCTAGATGTCGTCTATGAACTCGAACACAAACTAGATCAACACTTCCCATAAAATCTCTGACAACTCTATAACTCCTACATCTTCTAGAGATGCCTCAAACTCAAGCAAAAGATTTCCCAAGAGAACACTCAAACTATCGCAAGTCACTTTTGCGATCCTATCCAGTCCAATATCCAAAGATTACTGTTCTTTCTTAATCCATCAGAACAGTCTATTGACCAATCCATTTTGAAAAATGAATTTACTCCGCAGCTTCTGAACTCAACATCTAAGAAACTGCTAAGCCAAAAGATCTTCCAGTAGGAACACAGAACACTCGAGCTGCACTGCTATCACAGCTAACCAAGAACTTCTAATCCAAAGGCTTCTCAAAACTAAAACCATCAACAAACCTCTCAACGAATCTCCGAGATGGCAGACATCCAAAAGAAACTCGGCTCCAAACCAATCGCCAATAACTTACTCTTCTTAAGGGAACAATGAGACCATGTCCGAAGAACAACTAATCGATCTTAGTCCCATACTTCAATATAGACAAAACTCTCTTACTTGATATCAGAGAATTCCTATACAGTCGAGTCTTTCCTGCGGTAGACATCAACTGTTCCTCCAATACCTTCTTAATCTTGTTCCAAAAAGAAAATCTCCTTCGGGAACATCCATAGATACTGCGTCTTATCACACAGCTGCCAAGATACCATCATTTACTTCTGCACTTCCGACAGATCCAAATTCTAGAAAATCCGCTCACCCGAGCTCAACCAAACTTACATTCCAATAATGGACTCCGAATCTTGAAAAGGATTTTCTTCAGAGATCCGAGACATCCTTACTCCATACTGCCAACTTACTCGAGACGATATTGGGTTTACAGTCTCGATATATACTTCCAACCTCAAACATTCAAACTCCAACTATTGGTAATTGTGTTACACACACTACCACCTTATCTACCTTTATAACTTATATTGGAAAACCCGAACAGGTAACCCAATAAATAGGTAGAAATACATAAATATATATATTTAAAATGATATATTTTTTTTATATAGAAATTATTTCTGGGTAAAATTATTTCATCTACCTCTTTAAAACAATATTGTGTCCGTTGGCCTGGTTCAAGTGTTTAGAGATCCCTATCAATAACGTTAGCTACTCGTATTGACCAGAATCCATATACCACTCAACCGATCAATTAACACAATATAAAATCATTTTTATATAACTAACAATTACGCGCTCTCAAGATAGACACCACTTCAGAGCCTATGTATTCACTCAACCTACTGCTCTGATACCAAATGTAACGACCCGGCTTTCTTTGCCCAGAAAGACGCATCGTTATAAAGAAAGAAAGGGATAGAAGAAGAAAAGAAAAGAAGAAAGAACAACAACACATCAGAGATCTCACAGCGGAACGAGAAATATATTATATCACATAAGATATTACATAGTATCATATACATCAGAGTATACAATTTATACAACATAGAATAGACAGTTATAAACTCCTGTCTATTATACATCACAAGTACATCAGTACAATACAACATACACAGCGGAAACTCTATATATCTACACGCTGAAGCCTCCTGCTCCTCAGCTCCTCCAGTATTCGTCAAGACTAACCTGAATCCCTCGACTACTCAATACAATATTGAGTACCCAAGAGTTTAATAAAACAGAAAATAAACACTTGGGTCAGACATGGGTCTGGTGTGAGTAAACGGTTTAAATTGCTTAACTTTGAAAACCTTTGAAAACAAAAGTATCACGTAAGACTCCCCACACATAAACATGGGTAAGTTTTTACCTTACGCTAACTAAAACATTTGATAGGAAATCCAGTTATATTATAATAGGGTCTAGGGTTTCCAAGTAAAATACAGAAATAGCTGAAATGCTTACATCTCACATTCCAACATAGTTGGGCACAACTAATACGTACGGCACTTATTGGAGTTTGGATTCCATACAATGGCAGGGCTACTGGGGTACCGCCCGTCACAGTACGTGGCCTAGATCACCGTACCGAGGAGTACGCCCGCTCCCCTGCAACACAAAGCCGGAACCATCCCTTACTGGATAATCCCGAACAAGACAATCCCGTAGATGGCGCGACCAACCACACACTAAGCCGAATAAAATAAAGGGACCTCTAGACAGGGATCTATCTTGCTCTCAGTGGGTGCTACCCACGAAACCTTGCTGCACCTCCCCTGTTTTAGCCATTCCCGGTTGATGAGGCTTGAGGTTACGATTACCTTTAATCAGAACATATCACTTAGAATGCTCATCGTCCGCCTGACGATGTGTTGAAAGCATTCAATCCATACAAGTTCGTTCCGGGTTCGAACGAAACCGAAGGCATTATCTCGTTACACTCGTTTTGGAATCACCCTCAGAGTTAACGACAATAACCCTTGCACTCTAAATCTTCAACTTCACTTGAGATTCACGACCTATCGTTAATTTGGATCGATGTGGTATTCGGGTCTCCAGACCTGGAATACCGGTATACGGAAACCCGATCCCGGTCTCATCGAAATCCAAAACGTATCTTTTAAGGCCAAGTTGTTTAAAGGTTTAAACAATTTAACTTATCTATACAGATAGATAATTCACAAGTCACAATTGATAATCACATTATCATTTAACCAGATGATTCATAACCAAATAGGTAATCCATATCAACATCACAATAGTTAATCTATATTACCATCATAATACAACCAAGCATTCATACCACACAACATTACTTATCTCATTTCTGAGATTACATCCATTCAAGACAAATCAATGTCATCCATTCTTATATAAGCAATGATTTACTTAATCATAACATAATTAATTTAAAATTGATTTAAATTAACTATCTCTATCTTCAATTAATTTAAAGTGAATTAAATTAATCACTTCATCTCTTAATTAATTTAAAATAAATTAAATTAATTACTTCATTATAAATCTTACTTATATAATCATTAATTAATTACAAATAAATTAATTAATCTTTCTCTAATTATCCACTTTAATTAATCACCTTGATTAATCATTCTTTAATTACATTTAAGTAATTATCTTAATTAATTTCACAAATTAATTATCCTTAACCAAATACAGTAATTAACCTTTAATTACTTCATTAATTAATTAATTATAATTAATTACTTTAAGCCTTAATTAATTACAATTAATCACTTATCATTTGATTAATTAATCTTAATTAATTAACTCTTAATTACATCATTAATTAATTATAAACTAATGATTCCTAATTACAATCTTTAATTATTTATTTATATTTAAATTAATTAAATAATTAATCTTAATTAAACCATAATTATCAATCATGTTTGATTAATCTAATCTAGTAATTAACTTCCCTTAATTACTTCCCTTAATTAATTACCTTTAATTAATTACCTTAACAAATAATTAATTACCTTATTAATTAATCTTAATCCTTTAATTAACTTAATTAAATAATTTATTTAATTAATAACACTAAGTAATTAACTCTTAATCACTTCTTATTTAATTACTTTCATAAAATAATTATCCTCTAATTACTTTATTAAATATTTTATCTTTACTAAATTACATCCAGTAATTATTTCTTAATTACTTCATCAAGTAATTATACTTAATTAATTTATAAGTGATTATCTTTAATTAATCATTAATTAATTACTTAGTTAATTATTTAACTAAATTAAATAATTTCTTAACTATAAAAGATCTTGATTAAGAAAACCATTATCTTAATTAAATTATTATCTATTCTTAAATCATTTTATATAAATGAATTATCCTTATTAATTTCACATATTAATTTCCTTTAATAAATCAAAACTCTTAATTACTTAAGATAACTCCTTATTTAAAATTAAACAATTACAACATTTGAATTTTAACCTTTAAAATCTTTGAAACCTTTCAAAGTTATTAAATAAATTTTAATACAAAGATTATTTTCAAATCCACTTCCTTAATCTTTTAAAACTTATATATTTAAATTATTTAAAACTTGTTTAAATGATTTTTCTAGAAATCAATTTAGTTTAAGTTGTTACAATTTTGTTTGCCTTTGTTTTTAAAGCTCAGAACATCACAAAACAAAACTTCTTTTGTTTAAAACTTTAAAAAAACATTCCCTTTAAAAACTTAATGCCTGCTCTCACCAGAACCCGAGTAAAACGATCCAAAACTCGAAGAAACTCACGAGTTCATTCCCATTCTACCATACTTCGAGTCAAACCCAGATATCTCCGAATGAAACCCGTGAAACCCCTTCTTCCCCAAAACAAAACTTCCAGATGCACACAGACTTGCTCGTGCACGTGCACAGTGCTTCCAGCCTTCTCCGACCATCCAACTGATCGCCGACCAACCACGCATGATCTCGGCAGTTCGTTCCTCAACCCAGATCGAACCAATTCACTCGAAACAAAAATTCGACCTCGTGCTCGAAAACTGCAGTAGCTTCGTACCGGAAATTCCCTCACCCACGACCATCCTCGCCGCCGTTGAATTCCGCCAGACCCCCCCATCGAATCACCTCGAACCCAAGCCTCTATTCCCCCTAATGCGAACGCACTCGATGCCACCTCCATGTCGCAAATACCACGATACTCAAGCCGAGCAAAACAACCCTAAAACCCTAGTTCGATCGATCTCGAAAAAAATCCCTCATTTGAAAAATCTACTCGCATTTTTCCTAACATCCACAACCCACCATCTAGTTTCCATCCAAATTTCGAATCAAAATATTGCATGGATAATCAGAAATCCACAAAATTCCCAATTTCGTATAAACCCAAATTCATCTTAAATACATAATTAAAAATTATGAAATTAGTGTTAAAATTCGTGATTTCCTATCACGAATTCACCCATACAATCCAAACTAAAATTCGAGTTATTTAATTTTCGACATACAACAGTATCTTACTGTATTTTTCCTTTTTAAAATTATTTGTAAATTAAAAATTTCAAAAACTATTTTTAATATCACCTTCAATCATAAACAAACAATTTTCATTTAATCTACAAGACCAAATACTGATGTTAGTGGGAGGTTTTGATTTTTGAAAGCAAAACAGAACCCTGTAAATCAACAGAGTAATGTATATTTTCATGTACACAAACATGCACAGTTATTCCATATATATATACATGAAATCACATCCATTCATTCAGGCAAACCACATTTACAACATAACTACACAAGTTTATCACATGCATTAAGTATAAACATTGATTAAAACTGTTTTTAAAAGAATGTTTACTCACCTATTTAATGTTGAACAGAGAAGTGATAAACTGGAATCTTTGAAAAACTGAATTTGCTTTGAAAACTTGAAACTGAACTTGAATTTGCTTTGAATTTTATCTGCTTGTTTTGAAAACTGAAACACTTGCTTTTGAAACTTTAAAAACAGGAAGGCTCTTGAAACTCCAGATTCACTTGCATGCACTTGGAATGGTGCCAGACTTGATTTGAAACAGGCAAATGTTAACAGGCTTTTGAACTTGAGAATTAGGCTTTTTGAAGATGAATTTCAGGTTTGAGGAGATTTGATTTACAGCTTTTTGTTTACAGGACTTGATTTTTGATCAGATCAATGTCAACAGGTTTGAGTAGATTTCGGATTACAGGCTTGCAAGAACAAAGGGTTACAGGTCTTGAATTTGAGAATTTAGCTTTGATCTGGTTTGAGGAAATTTCATTTTTGTTTGAGAAGATGATTTCGGTTTGAACATTTTCTGGTTTGAGAATTTTTGTCTTTGCAAATGAAAAAGATAAGAAAAGAAAAAGAAGAGAGGAGGTGAAAGTTTATATAGGTAATTTAGATTTTATTAAAATTTAAAGAAAATAAAATTAAAGGATGACACTTGTCTCTACCCTTATTTATCTTGTTAACACATGTATTTAACATGTTTAGAAATTTAACACTTGTCATTATTTAATTTTCATTTGTTTTAAAATTATTTAAAAGCCTTTAAAAATGAATTTTCCTAATTAAATAAATACATACCTTATTTAATAAATGCTTTCCTATATTATAAATAAATGACACCTTTAAAAGAAAATAAAATAAACTAATTATATCCTAATAAAATCATATACAATATATTTAATTCATTTTTAAGTGTAAAAATAAAACTTTTATATTTATTACTATTAAATAAATATTTCCCAAATTTACATAAATAAAATTTCTTTTAAAGAAAATATTGTAAAACAAATCTTATTTTAATAAAAACTTTATTCATACATTTCATATCAAAATATTTGGAAATAACAAATTTATCAATTTAAAATAATTTAAATTAAGAGATTATCACATTTTAAACTTCTCGAAATCCCGGGATATCACACCATCCGTGTGTTCGGAAAATTAAATGGATAGCTTCCCATCTGTGTGTTCGGAAAATTAAATGGATAGCTTCCTATCCGTGTGTTCGGAGATTTAAATAGATAACTTCCATGAGATAGCTTCTCGTCCGTGTGTTCGGACTTGCCTTCGGGCCATCCGTGTGTTTGGAAAATTATATGGATAGCTTCTCGTTCGTGTGCTCGGACTTCCCCCTTTTAGTGATTTCCGGATTTCGTGTGTTGAATTCTGAGATTTGTTCTGGATTTCGTGTGTTGATTTCTGGATTTAGTGCTTCACCAACTTTTGTAATTTTCATTGATATGATATCAGTTTTTATTGTGTATTGGTGAATTGGTGTGTCATTACCTTTTTATGGGTTTGGATCTTTGAGAAGATCCTTGAGAAATTGATTAATCTCTTGTTGCTTATCATTTACGTACTTATAGTAGTACGACGTTATGGTTATTACATGTTCATGTCATGTCATTTACTTTATACCATATCATCTGATATTTATAGCTAGACTGATCTTTTTATTATTTTCTTATAAATAATACTCGGGTCAGACCGAGATGTTATAGGTGCTTCTGCTTGACTTCTCTTCTGGATTATTCTGACTTTTGGCTAACTACATAGATTAGTAGTTTTTGGATGTACACATTTGAGATATAGACTCTATGTTGTGTACTTATTCTTTTGTATAGCACGTGATGCTATTCTTTTGTATTATCGTGGATCTTATTTGACCACTTCTCTGATGTACACTTTCATGTGTTATATTCATATCTATTTCCGCCTTTGTGATATGAATTGTCTGTGACTGATTTGTGTTATGTTTATTTCTATATTTGTTTCCGAAGTCCATATAGCCACTGTGTAGTAGCTTTGAGTTTGTATCGGTATGTCGGATTTCCTCTTGAGATGAAAAGTTATATTTTTATCTGGCATATCGGTACTCGCACAAAGCAATTACACAGATGGTCGCTCCTCAACAGCCTTATTCTCCGCGCTAGATGACGGCATTACCTCGTAGTGTCCTTGGCTGGCGTGGGTATAGAGGTGGGGCATCACACAACCAGTGTTTTACAAATAGGCAAGTTGTTAAAACGAAATTACTTAAGGTCGCTATAATTCAGCCTTTAAATCAGAAAAAGGTGTTCCGCCTCTATTAGTAAGAACTTTTCGACTCCTTTGATTCCACCTCATCCCAGTCGAAACCAACCCAGTCGATACCACCATAGTCGGAACCAATGCACAAGATATCACTTAGATGGTATGCAGTGTATTGGAAGGAAGGCGGAAGCATTGCTGTCAGAAGGGTAGCTTTTGAGGGAGTCGAAACCCTACTATGTTTTCATAAGTTAAACCATTTCCTAGTTTTACCTAAAGCTTTTGACGTAGTCAAAAGCTATGCTTTCGAAAAGGTTTTATAATTAGCTTTCGAAGAAGGTTACCATGGTGTGTTAAAGTATTTGCTTTCGGAGGAGTACCTTTTTCCTTTAAATAATTGCTTTCGAAGGGGTTGAGGGTTTCGAAGGTGATGGAGTCAAAAGGGAGTTTCGACTCTGTCCATCGAAGTTTTGATTTTTTAAAGTCCATTGCTTTCGACTAAGATGGTTCCGACACCATCAATTTTTTCCCAACTAATTTTTTTTGGTTTCAAAAGAGATACTTTCATATATAACCATTTTGACCCAAATGATGTTTTAAAAAGAGTAAACCCAATGCTACTTTCATTTGTTTCGAAGTTCTATACTTTAAAAAGATGATTTGATTTCGAAAGGTATAATAGGTTTCGAAAGATAATATTTACTAAAGGCTTCGAAAGGTATGTGTACAATGTTTTGAAAAGAGGTCTTTGCTTTAGAAGGAAGTATCCAGCGAAGGAGATGTTTTTATGGTTTCAAAACATAAACCTAATCTCAATTTTAAGTAATAACCATGGCATAAATAAAGATTCTAAAAAGTTATTCACATTGTTATTAACCCATAACTGAATTTTGGGGAAAGGGAATAATAACCAGTTAAGTTGACCCAATAGTGAATATAACTTAACAGATGTTAAATTTTAATTTAAAGATATTGGCAGGGGCTAATAGGTTTACAATAAGCCTATGAAAACTGTATGATATTGGCAGGGGCCAATAGGTTCATAGTCAGCCCATGAAAACTACGATTTGATACTGGCAAGGGCTAGTAGGTTTGTAGTTAGCCCATGAAAACTATATCTGAATTAAGATATTGGTAAAAAGCCAATAGGTTCCTAGTTAGCCCATGAAAACTAGGATAATAAATAAGATATTGGAGTTACGAATAGGTTCTTAGTGATCCCATGAAAACTGAGTAATTAGACAGGTAGTCCTTAACATTTAACAGGTTACACTACAAGAAAACTTACTATTAGATGCATTAAATAGTAGCGTTTCAAGTTAAGTGCATCTATAGATGATTTAGTAAAACAAAAATAAATAAAGAAACGCTGCTACTAATTCCCGCCAACAATTCACGAAAAAGTTGGCAAAATTTTTCTTCGGTCGCTAATATATCATTTTCTTTCACTAATCACTTTGAACAATTTTTCTTCTTTTTCTTGAAAACTTGAAAAAAAAATTCATTTGGATCTGAAGCTAAAATCACCAAAGATGTCTCATTCAAGCCCTGGCTCTCGAAAATACAGTCCACAGCAAATCGCGTCTTGACCTCAGCCTACCACCGCCCTATCGTCGTTCCCAAGCCAATCGTCATGTCTAATCCTATTACCGTACCTCAGCCGATGACCTCTGTTGGTGAGTAGGAATTCTAATTAGTTAAACTAGTATTTATCTCTGAATTGCTTCTCATACACTACGCAGTACTTAGTTGATTTGCTAACCATATTTTGGTCTTTGACTACTGCTTTGCAATTTTGTTTTCTATTGGCTAGTTGGATCAATTTTCTGAGCTATTTCTATTTTTGTTTCATTTAGTTGTCGGAGTTGAATTCAGAATTCTAATTGATGCTTGTTATGTTCGATTTATTTTTACTTGCAAGATGATTCAACTTTGGTCGCTATGAGGTTGGAATTCCATTTGAGTTCAATTACCTGGTTTGAGATTAATTAGGACCGATCTGTTAAAATGAATTAAGACATTTTGATATATAAATTATAAGTGAAATTAATGATAATGTAGATGTTAATCTTGTGGTATTTTAAATCTTATAAATATTAAATTATATGAAGATGCATTTTAAGTGTATTAATTAGTAGGCAATTTGCAATTCATGTAGTTTAAACTTTCTGTATACTTGATAGCAAAAATAAAAGTATAGTTTACTACAGTCAAGATGCTAAATTAGGCATACCAAAGTTGCATTAATTCTTAAAAATGGTAGAATTTATTACTTTAAAAATCAAGCTAAGTGAATTCATCCATAATAATCTAACACCTACGTGGATTCATCCATAACACCTAAGAAAATTTGTAGGTTGTTTTTTACCTTATCTTCAATCATTTGCAATATCTTAACTTTAGGTTATCAAAATGAACAAGTAGAATATTGAGATTGCAAACTGTCCATGCTCTTCATTTTGTTACAGGTTATATTTATATATTGATCGATACACTTATGCACGTATGATTATTTTATAAAATATCTAGGTTTAATGTATACATGTATAACAAAAGACGCAAGATATCTAAAGAATTGAGCACTTATATATCATATATATGCTACTTAGAGTAAAAAACATGAGGATGAACCTGTTTTAGTAAGTTACTTAGAAAGTGTATTTGGTAGCAATGGTATTGAATCTTGATCCAGAGAAGATTAGCTATAAATACTTTGCAGAACATGTAACTCTTTGGCGGCGTTGATATTGTTCCTAACATTTTCCATAGTACACCAGATAACATGCAAAGTACTTGAGAGAGAAAGGACACGGAGCAAATGGAACTACACAACTGATTCAAACCTAACTCAAACCACGAATCTGAACTCAAACTAACCTTAAACATCCTCTTATTCTCCATTGGCTACATAACTGATTCGAACCCTCAAACCAATGATGATTTCAACATATTTTGGGACATTGATAATCTCACCCCATAAACTCAGACCAATGATGATTTCAACATATTTTGGGACATTGATAATCTTACCCCATAAAGTGTGACCTCCCTTTACAATCTCACAGCAATGTTAAAGTGGCATTAAGTCTAAGTAGAGATAGCGTAGGGAATGACACTAGCAATGCCTACTTCAACGCTTCCTCCGTCGATTCTTGGGTCTCCAATGTAGTGTCATCTTTAACCAAATCATAAAGCAGTACAATTTGGATGGTATCGACATTGACTATGAGCATTTCAGCGCCAATGATGATTCGTTTGTAGAATGCATTGGTCGCTTGATCACCACTTTAAAAAAAACGGTGTTATATCCTTTGCTTCCATTGCTCCTTTTGACGATGACCAAGTGTAGAGTACTCATTACATGACCTTGTGGAATAAGTATAGGTATGTTATCGACTATATTAACTTTCAGTTCTATTCCTATGATTCCAGCACCACAGTTCCCAGTTTTTTAATTATTTTGAGACGCAGAGTACAAACTACAATGGGGGGAAGTTAATGGCAAGTTTTTCTATAGATATCAGTGAGGATTTTGATGCTCAGATGGTTGACCTTGGATTGCCTCAAATTGTGCAAAGTCTGAAAGCCCAAGCCTGGAGTGATGAGGTCAGCTGTATACCCAACTCCCTCTTTATACTTTCATCATTTTTCATTGCACATATGCCATAACAATTACAACTCTCAAGCATTTTGAAAGCTAATCAGAATATCTAGTTTCTTCAATACACAACTACAGCATAATATTCAGTTTCTATGAGGACAGGGGTTTTAATGTGGTGTTTTCCATTGTTTTAGGATTTCGGTGAGTGTGAGTGGAAGGCATGGAGGTTTTGTTATGAGTGAAAGAGTACAACTAAGTTAGGTTATGAACTTTTATTGGCATTTGAGTTGTGGGGCACTGTGTCGACGAGTAGGTAATAGGCAATGATTGAGTTTGTCTTGCTAATTTGACTAATATGAATGAAAACTGAATAGCAATTGGTTCAAGTGATATTAACACTTTATTTTTTATTTACTTATTGTAAGGACCCGATTCTTCGACTTCCGAATATCGACATCAATACGTCCACTATATCGACTACCGAGCCATCGAATGTCGGGAAACCGAATTCTTAGGGTTTAAGAAAGAAGAGGTAGAAGAAAACAAAAGATAAAGAAAGAACAACAATAGAACAACATCAGAAATAGAAACAATATCAGAATCTCACATTCGCAGCGGAACAATATATAATAGATAATCACTAGTCTTTTAAAACAAAGAACTATATCAGTTTATACATACATCAATCAGAGTCAATATACAACTCAATACAACAATGGACAGTTATATAAACTTGTCCTCATATAGAATACACAGCGGAATAAATAAACAAGTACGGATGTACGTTTCGCCATCCAGCTTGCTTCCAAAGCTCCAGAATATCCAGAATATCCTGATAACATAACTCTCGGCTGCCCGTGTGGAAAATAATGGGCACTCAGAGTTTAGAAGGGAAACAATAAACTCCGAGTCAGTCATGGTGACTGGTGTGAGATCGTAAAACAGTTTATCTTTAAAACAATAACATGATAATTTTAAAGTCAATTCGAAATGCTTTTGGAAAATGAAACAACTATAAGACCTCCCACCACACACACAATGCAAACGCAGACTTGGAGGAG
Organism: Allium fistulosum; assembly: GCA_030737815.1. Lineage (NCBI taxonomy): Eukaryota > Viridiplantae > Streptophyta > Magnoliopsida > Asparagales > Amaryllidaceae > Allium > Allium fistulosum. Next base: position 247,084,740 of record CM060907.1, on the reverse strand, counting down.
ATTTCTTCTTATGTTAGTCAAAGATGCTTACTACGCAAAACAAATAATTTGATTTGATATTATTATTAGTGCATAGTGTAGAAAACATTTCGAAAGTATAATATAAATCTTAGCCAGCATAGGCATTCCGCACTTATGCCTACTATAGCTACCATGTTCAATAGCAGGTTACCGCCACATTCCATGGCAGGTAATACAACTAAAACCGTACAAGTCACGTATTGTTTCTTTGGATTTCCAACAAATGGTCAAGCCAAGGAACTTCCCATTGCCACATGGAAACGCCTCTGGAAAGACGTCCCGAGAAATAACCTAACATTACGGTTAGATCTCTACCAACACAAGGCCGGGTTACCTCTGCAAAAATAGGTAACTACTGACACGCGTATGCCATCCCCCGATCGTAACCGATCTTCTCGAGGATCCTCGATTTCCAACAACCACATAAGAATAATAATGCAGCAACAACATAGGTTAAATATCTGGGCTCCATACCATGATGCCACCTCTATCCAGAAGGAATGACATACACTAAGGGGCGCTACTCCCTAGAACCTTGTCGCATCCTTCCTGTTTTGACCATTTCCGGGGTGTGAGGTCCGACGAAGTCTCGTCCACAAAGCTACGCTTTGGTACAAAGCCATGCTTCGGGTCAAACAAATGATCAAAGAAATGATCAATGATCAAACAATTGATCATATCACAAATGATCAAACAATGATCATTTCACAGCAACACTCAGCATGCCACGTTACCAAATTGGGAGTATATCGCTGATAACCTTCAACTACATAACCTCTGAGCTCGTACGTCTTAGAGAAGGGTGTTAAGCTAAGAGAATAAATTCTCCGCCACCAACAGATATGTATTTGAAAGAAATCAGCTTTATATCTCAATTTGTAACGTCAGACACACAATCCATACAAGTCTGTTCCGGGATCGAACAGAACCGAAGGCACTTCTAACGAAGCCCTTGCAAATCTGGATAATTTTCTAATCACGTCCGGACTTCCCGTCACTAAGGGTGATAAAACCTCTATATCGGAGATCAGCCGATGCAGAGTAACTCGACGGTAATCCTTCCGTTTTCAAAAATATCCGATCTTCAACACCGGTCATCAAATGCAATCTACAACGACGTATCACATACTCGGAATGGGTTATTCGACCCAAAGGTCCTTTCCCGGCTAACCCGAATAGTGAGCGCAAAATTTTGGAAATAAGTGTGGCATTCAAATTCAAGCAAATCACAACAAATACCCATTCAAGGTAATTATTGATAGTCGGTTATTTAACTATCAATAAGTCTGCACAGCATCATCAGATTCCAAATAATTTTCCAAATTATTTATTTTCCAAAAATATCTTTACAAGATATATAATTTCCACACTTCAAAAATAAATCAACGTTTATTTTTAAAACGAATTTCCATTTCTTTTATAAATTCCATAGTGAATTTATATTTCCAAAATATCTACTGATATACGATTTCCAAATCGATTTCAAATATTCAATTTCAACTTATCTTTAGAAAGATAATTCTCAAAACATTCAGTTCATATTGGAAAAACATTTCCATACTTATTTAATAATAAGTAATTCACAAATCTTATTTATTTTCAACATTTGAAAATATTCAATATACTTAAATCAAAATTAAGTATATATTTCATTTCTTAAGGAAAACATTCTCTTAAACACATTATTTGGGTCAAAACGAATGTTACGTAAAACATCGTTACGACAACCCAAAATCACTAGTATAGGGATTCGAAATTTAGATAGATATATAAATCCCAATACTATATAAAACATTTCCTTTCGGAAATCATTTACTATAACAACAGTGTTATAGTCCACCATTTCCTTATATTCCTCGAAAACGCCTATTTCAACAATAAATGTTGAAACCTATGTTTTACATATTTAATGCATTTTAAAACGTCTTTAAAACCATTAACTTCATTTCAAATATCACTTTCCCAAAACATCTCCGTTTTATTTAATAATATATTCACTGTCCAAAATTGTGAATATAATTCGTTATCCAAATTCAACATTTCTACACATTTTTATTTAAAGAATTATCCACTATCCAAAATCGTGAATAAAATTCCCAACCAAACTCTTATTATTACATCGTCTAACTTAAAGGATAATTCGCTATCCAAAATCACGAATATATCTCCTTTAATAACTTCTATGTTTAATTTATCAAATTCAATTGGTTTCGGATTTATAAAACAACGTTTATAAATTCCATTTCTATTTATAAAACTTCAACTTATAAATCTCATTATTAACAAATTCCATTCATATCTCGTTTAAATGCCAAAATCCGATTTATAAGATAATTACTTATAAATCTTTTATTTTTACAAAATCTATTCATTTAATAAATTCATAATTTATAAATCTATAAATTCCGTTCACTTGTGAAATCCATTTATACTTCCTTTTAACACTTATAAAAACTCGTTTTATAATTCCAATATTTTTAATTTATAAATATCAATTTTATAAAACTTTTATATAAACCGTTTACAATAATTCAAAAATCTCAATTTAAACCATTTTATAAATCAATCAACTATTTGTTTCAAAAATCACACTTTGGTTATATTTCATAAAAAATCATAATTTTTATAACTTTAAAATTTTAACGTTTATTTATTTAAGATGAATCAATCCAAAATTTTAATAAAACGTATAATCTCAAAAATCACTTTAAAAATTCCTTAAAATCAAAATCGTTATTTTTCAAACTTCAAAAATAGATCCGATGATGCAACACACCAATTAGTCAATCACGATAATAAACATCATATATCGATATGAAAATCAACAAATATCACAATATCTGTAATCAAATAAATACTGGTGAGGAATCCAGTTGGATCCCTCCAACCTGTTTCTCTGCATCCACAGATGTTAGCACAATAACAATTCCACTTCGAGGTGGAATATCGCGGTATATGGGATTTATAAAAATATCATCCGCTATTATGCAGCGCAATAGGGTCTCATCCTCTATATAATGCGAGAAATCACAACTGCAATATGTACATATGCCAATATATATATTGCTATATACTACTATATATATCACATCCAAAACAGTCAATCATCAATAACTGCAATATCAATTTTCATTTGAGTGAGAAAATCTCACCTTTGCTTTTAATTTGCAATCCATTTTCTACTCCGATTTGTTTTTCTCCATTTATAGACCTTGTATAAACAATTTATACAATTATTAATATTCGAATTAAATCGAGTAACCATTTTAAAATTTAATTGACTAACGATTTGTTATAAACTGATTTCCTTTATTAAATCTAATTGTCTAACCATTTGGCAAATTTAATTTACTAACAATTTAATTTAAACAAATGATTTTATTTCAAACCCATTTCTTTTAATAAATTTATTTAACTAGAAATTTGATATTAAACAAATCCATCTCCTAAATAATAATTTTTTTTTCTTTTCCCCAAGATATATATATCTTACTATTATCATAAAAAAAATATACGTAACAATTTTCTTTAATCTACTGTCAACAGACAGATATTCTTACTGTAAAATCAATTAATGTCATATATTTTCCTCTGTTCATAAATGTAAATTTAAAATCTGCATATCTTACTGCATACATTTTTTTATTTCCAAACATGTATATGAATATACACATATATTGAAATTATTAAAACTCAATACCTGACAGCCGACCTTCCCCCAAGTCGAACGACGCCACTTTCACCACATCGCTGCCAACACCCTTAATCGAACATGCACGCGCGCGGTCATCCATGGTCGATATCGCGCCCCCCCATCTACAGCAGTTTCCAGCTACGACGTCCCCCCAATCGCACGCTCCAAATCACGACCATCCTAGTCGAGCACGCATGCGACTCTCCTTCTAACGCGCACGCGAAAACGCCTTCAAGTCGAACTCGAGCCCCAATCCCATCGCGACTTCAATCACACACTTGCCTCCAGTCTCGCGACTTCGCCGATACCCTTAAATGATGCGCGCGAGCCACCAGTCTTCACAAGATCGCATGCGAGTTTCTGCTTTGATTTTTTTTTTCCGAGTTCATCTGCGAATTTGGGTGTTTTTCCTTTGGCCATTGTTGGTTTAATATTTCGGTTGTTTGAATAATGGAACTGAGAGGAGGAACGAAGATTTGATCTTGTTTCACTATATATTTTTTTATCTGGGAGGCGACGGCCATTTTTTTCTTCTGTGAATCGATTTTGAAAGTGAGGAAGAGGACATGAATATTTAAAATTGGAAGAGGGATGCTCTGCACGATTTACTGTCGTGATTTTACGCGTGATTTAAAAAGATAACGTGCTGACGTTGACCAATTATAAATTTAAATTGAATTTGATTTAATTTCAACGCGTTTACTTACCGTGTGCTCACATAACAACTCCGAAAAACACGAAATTTGAAATCTGACAATAATTCAATATTACGGACCCAATGGAACTGGTTTCGTCGAATTCCGAGACTGTGCCTCGGAAGGCTATTTTTAAATATCGATTCAAACGATATAATTTCAAAACTGATCAAATCACTTTCAAATTCAATTCCGAGCTTCTATTATCTTCAGTGTTATCAATATGAATTTTACAAGCCTTTGAAATATTTTTCTTCAGCTTAAAACTGAAGATTCAAATTATTATTCAACTTTCAATAGATTAGATTTTATAACTTAATCGCCAAATTCATTCTGATAATTTGAAATTCCAGTCAAACCATCATTCAAATATTTAAAATTAATTAAATATTTTCAATTTAAATTGTTCAAAATTCTGGGTCGTTACAATCTTCCCCCCTTAAAAGAATTTCGTCCCGAAATTACAAGTTAGGAAAAATGGTCCTTAACTCGTCTACTATTTTTCACAATCCAAATAGTTTTATTAACTTACTAATTTAAATCTTTTTATTAGAGATTCATTATCATTTCAACTAGTTTTCCAACTTCAATTATAAGTTCCAAACAACATTGTTTTACTTCTCAATTCAAATTTTAAACTTTCAAAATTTTCTCAAAAATTTTCTAACACTCTAAATTTTCGAAAAATTTCGCCAGCGTCTCCTTTGCGCGGCTAACTCGGTACGACTACAAAATGTCCCTACGGACTCTCAATTCCAAAAAGAAAAGAAAAAGTCAAGTGGCTAGACAAGAAAGTCATCAAATCTCATATTGAAATTTAAATACATACCTTTTCCGAGCAATTTGAATTTATCTTTGAAATCAAAATTCCAATTCCTGTATACACCTGTATATCCTACTAGCCATAATATCTAGTTACAATATTTAAACCATTTTGCACATTTTATTACGAAATTTTCAATATATACTTCTTATACCACTTTTAATTCACTATTGAAGTTATATCCATTATCATTCAATTTCACATTTCAAATTTCATTTGAATTTAATTCACAATTTGAATTTAATTTGGATTCAGTTTACTTCTGAATATTGAATTTTATCGATTATTTTTCATTCACAACTGCACTATTTTAAATTAGTTCCAATTACTAATTCATCACAAATTCTAATTCACTTTATTCAAATTTGTTTTCAACATTCAGTTTCAATTCCAGTTTTATTCTTTTTCATTCAATCTTATATTTCCAATTCATTTATTTACGAATGTAACTTCATTTGTTCATTCACAAATTCATTCATTTTAATTTGAATCTCATTCCAATCAGATTTCGAATATTTTATAAGTTCTTCGACTTATTTACAATTCGATTTATAAAATCATTTATACATTCACATTACTAATTTCATTCCATTAATAAATTTTAATTTCAATTATCTTCCTGGAATTCCATTTCCGAATTATAAATCACATTTACAATTTTACATTAACAAATTTCCATTCGTATATGAATTTATTTCCTTATATTCTTAATTCACATTTATAATTTCCATTTGTTGAATGGATTTATCTCCAAATCTTTGGTTATTATTTTAATTTCTTATTCAATTTTCATATAACGATGATAATAATTCAATATTATTACTTTATAACAACCAAGCATCCATATACTATAATAATTCATAGAAAATCATTTCTTTTCTGTACAAAAATAGTTTTGGGCAAAATTATTTCATTTACCCCATTTTAAAACAATACTGTGTCGGTTTATCTTGTTTAAGAATTTAGAAACCCCTATCGATTACAGTTGGCCACCTTGCACCGACCAGAATCTATAAATAATCAACCGATAAGTCAACACAATACAAAACAATTTTTTTATATTCACTAATAAATACACGCTCATATCTATTATTACACTCAACTCATTCTAGAGTACTACTGTCTCTATCTCTAATGAGTAACACCCAACAGAGCAGGGTTGTCGCTTAACCATATGCTCTGATACCACGTTGTAAGGACCCGATTCTTCGACTTCCGAATATCGACATCAATACGTCCACTATATCGACTACCGAGCCATCGAATGCCGGAAAACCGAATTCTTAGGGTTTAAGAAAGAAGAGGTAGAAGAAAACAGAAGAAAAAGAAAGAAGAACAACAGAACAACATCAGAAATAGAAACAATATCAGAATCTCACATTCGCAGCGGAACAATATATAATAGATAATCACTAGTCTTTTAAAACAAAGAACTATATCAGTTTATACATACATCAATCAGAGTCAATATACAACTCAATACAACAATGGACAGTTATATAAACTTGTCCTCATACAGAATACACAACGGAATAAATAAACAAGTACGGATGTACGTTTCGCCATCCAACTTGCTTCCAAAGCTCCAGAATATCTAGAATATCCTGATAACATAACTCTAGGCTGCCCATGTGGAAAATAATGGGCACCCAGAGTTTAGGAGGGAAACAATAAACTCCGAGTCAGTCATGGTGACTGGTGTGAGATCGTAAAACAGTTTATCTTTAAAACAACAACAGGATAATTTTAAAGTCAATTCGAAATGCTTTTGGAAAATGAAACTACCATAAGACCTCCCACCACACACACAATGCAAACGCAGACTTGTAGGAGATTTCTTCTTATGTTAGTCAAAGATGCTTACTACGCAAAACAAATAATTTGATTTGATATTATTATTAGTGCATAGTGTAGAAAACATTTCGAAAGTATAATATAAATCTTAGCCAGCATAGGCATTCCGCACTTATGCCTACTATAGCTACCATGTTCAATAGCAGGTTACCGCCACATTCCATGGCAGGTAATACAACTAAAACCGTACAAGTCACGTATTGTTTCTTTGGATTTCCAACAAATGGTCAGGCCAAGGAACTTCCCACTGCCACATGGAAACGCCTCTGGGAAGACGTCCCGAGAAATAACCTAACATTACAGTTAGATCTCTGCCAACACAAGGTCGGGTTACCTCTGCAAAAATAGGTAACTACTGACACGCGTATGCCATCCCCCGATCGTAACCGATCTTCCCGAGGATCCTCGATTTCCAACAACCACATAAGAATAATAATGCAGCAACAACATAGGTTAAATATCTGGGCTCCATACCATGATACCACCTCTATCCAGAAGGAATGACATACACTAAGGGGCGCTAATCCCTAGAACCTTGCCGCATCCTTCCTGTTTTGACCATTTCCGGGGTGTGAGGTCCGACGAAGTCTCATCCACAAAGCTACGCTTTGGTACAAAGCCATGCTTCGGGTCAAACAAATGATCAAAGAAATGATCACAAAGATAAATGATCAAACAATTGATCATATCACAAATGATCAAACAATGATCATTTCACAGCAACACTCAGCATGCCATGTTACCAAATTGGGAGTATATCGCTGATAACCTTCAACTACATAACCTCTGAGCTCGTACATCTCAGAGAAGAGTGTTAAGCTAAGAGAATAAATTCTCCGCCACCAACAGATATGTATTTGAAAGAAATCAGCTTTATATCTCAATTTGTAACGTCAGACACACAATCCATACAAGTCTGTTCCGGGATCGAACAGAACCCAAGGTACTTCTTACGAAGCCCTTGCAAATCCGGATAATTTTCTAATCACGTCCGGACTTCCCGTCACTAAGGGTGATAAAACCTCTATATCGGAGATTAGCCGATGCAGAGTAACTCGACGGTAATCCTTCCGTTTTCAAATATATCCGGTCTTCAACACCGGTCATCAAATGCAATCCATAACGACGTATAACATATTCGTAATGGGTTATTCGACCCAAAGGTCCTTTCCCAACTAACCCGAATAGTGAGCGCAAAATTTTGAAAATAAGTGTGGCATTCAAATTCAAGCACATCACAACAAATACCCATTCAAGGTAATTATTGATAGTCGGTTATTTAACTATCAATAGGTCTGCACAACATCATTAGATTCCAAATAATTTTCCAAATTATTTATTTTCCAAAAATATCTTTACAAGATATATAATTTCCACACTTAAAAAAATAAATCAACGTTTATTTTTAAAACGAATTTCCATTTCTTTTATAAATTCCATAGTGAATTTATATTTCCAAAATATCTACTGATATACGATTTCCAAATCGATTTCAAATATTCAATTTCAACTTATCTTTAGAAAGATAATTCTCAAAACGTTCATTTCATATTGGAAAAACATTTCCATACTTATTTAATAATAAGTAATTCACAAATCTTATTTATTTTCAACATTTGAAAATATTCAATATACTTAAATCAAAATTAAGTATATATTTCATTTCTTAAGGAAAACATTCTCTTAAACACATTATTTGGGTCAAAACGAATGTTACGTAAAACATTGTTACGACAACCCAAAATCACTAGTATAGGGATTCGAAATTTAGATAGATATATAAATCCCAATACTATATAAAACATTTCCTTTCGGAAATCATTTACTATAACAACAGTGTTATAGTCCACCATTTCCTTATATTCCTCGAAAACACCTATTTCAACAATAAATGTTGAAATCTATGTTTTCCATATTTAATGCATTTTAAAACATCTTTTAAACCATTAACTTCATTTCAAATATCACTTTCCCAAAACATCTCCGTTTTATTTAATAATATATTCACTGTCCAAAATTGTGAATATAATTCATTATCCAAATTCAACATTTCTACACATTTTTATTTAAAGAATTATCCACTATCCAAAATCGTGAATAAAATTCCCAACCAAACTCTTATTATTACATCGTCTAACATAAAGGATAATTCGCTATCCAAAATCACAAATATATCTCCTTTAATAACTTCTATGTTTAATTTATCAAATTCAATTGGTTTCGGATTTATAAAACAGCGTTTATAAATTCCATTTCTATTTATAAAACTTCAACTTATAAATCTCATTATTAACAAATTCCATTCATATCTCGTTTAAATGCCGAAATCCAATTTATAAGATAATTACTTATAAATCTTTTATTTTTACAAAATCTATTCATTTAATAACTTCACAATTTATAAATCTATAAATTCCGTTCACTTATGAAATCCATTTATACTTCCTTTTAACACTTATAAAAACTCGTTTTATAATTCCAATATTTTTAATTTATAAATATCAATTTTATAAAACTTTTATATAAACCGTTTACAATAATTCAAAAATCTCAATTTAAACCATTTTATAAATCAATCAACTATTTATTTCAAAAATCACACTTTGGTTATATTTCATAAAAAATCATAATTTTTATAACTTTAAAATTTTAACGTTTATTTATTTAAGATGAATCAATCCAAAATTTTAATAAAACGTATAATCTCAAAAATCACTTTAAAAATTCCTTAAAATCAAAATCGTTATTTTTCAAACTTCAAAAATAGATCCGATAATGCAACACACCAATTAGTCAATCACGACAATAAACATCATATATCGATATGAAAATCAACAAATATCATAATATCTGTAATCAAATAAATACTGGTGAGGAATCCAGTTGGATCCCTCCAACCTGTTTCCCTGCATCCACAGATGTTAGCACAATACCAATTCCACTTCGAGGTGGAATATCGCGGTATATGGGATTTATAAAAATATCATCCGCTATTATGCAGCGCAATAGGGTCTCATCCGCTATATAATGCGGGAAATCACAACTGCAATATATACATATGCCAATATATATTGCTATATACTACTATATATATATCACATCCAAAACAGTCAATCATCAATAACTGCAATATCAATTTTCATTTGAGTGAGAAAATCTCACCTTTGCTTTTAATTTGCAATCCATTTTCTACTTCGATTTGTTTTTCTCCATTTATAGACCTTGTATAAACAATTTATACAATTATTAATATTCGAATTAAATCGAGTAACCATTTTAAAATTTAATTAACTAATGATTTGTTATAAACTGATTTCCTTTAATAAATCTAATTGTCTAACCATTTGGCAAATTTAATTTACTAACAATTTAATTTAAACAATGATTTTATTTCAAACCCATTTCTTTTAATAAATTTATTTAACTAGAAATTTGATATTAAACAAATCCATCTCCTAAATAATAATAATTTTTTTTCTTTTCCCCAAGATATATATATATATATCTTACTATTATCATAAAAAATATACGTAACAATTTTCTTTAATCTACTGTCAACAGACAGATATTCTTACTGTAAAATAAATAAATGTCATATATTTTCCTCTGTTCATAAATGTAAATTTAAAATCTGCATATCTTATTGCATACATTTTTTTATTTCCAAACATGTATATGAATATACACATATATTGAAATTATTAAAACTCAATACCTCACAGCCGACCTTCCCCCAAGTCGAACGAAGCCACTTTCACCACATCGCTGCCAACACCCTTAATCGAACATGCACGCGCGCAGTCATCCATGGTCGATATCACGACCCCCCATCTGCAGCAGTTTCCAACTGCGACGTCCCCCCAATCGCACGCTCCAGATCATGACCATCCCAGTCGAGCACGCATGCGACTCTCCTTCTAACGCGCACGCGAAAACGCCTTCAAGTCGAACTCGAGCCCCAATCCCATCGCGACTTCAACCACACACTTGCCTCCAGTCTCGCGACTTCGCCGATACCCTTAAATGACGCGCGCGAGCCACTAGTCTTCACAAGATCGCACGCGAGTTTCTGCTTTGATTTTTTTTCTGAGTTCATATGCGAATTTGGGTGTTTTTCCTTTGGCCATTGTTGGTTTAATATTTCGGTTGTTTGAATAATGGAACTGAGAGGAGGAACGAAGATTTGATCTTGTTTCACTATATATTTTTTTATCTGGGAGGCTACGGCCATTTTTTTCTTCTGTGAATCGATTTTGAAAGTGAGGAAGAGGACATGAATATTTAAAATTGGAAGAGGGATGCTCTGCACGATTTACTGTCGTGATTTTACGCGTGATTTAAGGAGATAACGTGCTGACGTTGACCAATTATAAATTTAAATTTAAATTGAATTTAATTTAATTTCAACGCGTTTACTTACCGTGTGCTCACATAACAACTCCGAAAAACACGAAATTTGAAATCCAACAATAATTCAATATTAAGGACCCAATGGAACTGGTTTCGTCGAATTCTGAGACTGTGCCTCGGAATGCTATTTTTAAATATCGATTCAAACGATATAATTTCAAAACTGATCAAATCACTTTCAAATTCAATTCTGAGCTTCTATTCTCTTCAGTGTTATCAATATGAATTTTACAAGCCTTTGAAATATTTTTCTTCAGCTTAAAACTGAAGATTCAAATTATTTTTCAACTTTCAATAGATTAAATTTTATAACTTAATCGCCAAATTCATTCTGATAATTTAAAATTCTAGTCAAACCATCATTCAAATATTTAAAATTAATTAAATATTTTCAATTTAAATTGTTTAAAATTCTGGGTCGTTACACTTATCGTAATAGGAAGTATGCAAATCTTTTTACCCTTAAATTTTTTATTTATTTTCTATTTTTGATTATTTCAATTTTGTATTTTGACAAACCAATATAGGAGCTATTGGGACCTTGGAGGGTTGCGAATACATGAATATTTTTGAAGAACTCATGAATGATTAGATCTGCATGTAGAAGGATCTGTAGCTTAACTATTAGGATGTATGTTAATCAGTTGGAATGAAGAGGCTCATAGACCCTTACATTAGATTTTCACCCACTGGTTTATTGAATAATTCTTAAAGGCATGGCGTTAGCTTATCTGTTAAAACAGAGCAACGCATACTAATTTGTTGATATCAGGTCACAACTAAGCCAGTTTTTTCAGAACTTAATGATGTAATTAGCACTTGAAAATATATAGATATTGTAATAAAACTTCCCCAACAATACTAGTCCGTTATACTTTGGAAATTTAATGAAGTGTAAAGAGCTACAATGAAAGAGGGCATAGCACATGTTATAAAACAATCGAAAGCACTCTGAAAACGAAAGCAGCGAGTGCTAATTCCTTTTTTTCCTTTCTGCATTTACAACGTAATTCACTTGACTTCTATAAGCTCCTGAAGTTGTAGTTGAGTACAAGTAAAATTATGTGCTCTTATTTTTTTATATAATAAACTGGTACAACAACGCATACATTTAAATTCCTATACGACTTCGTTTCTGTGTGCTACAACACATTTGTGTGATGCTTTCTCACTTATCAGTTTAGAGTTTGACAGTGATAAAATAAAATTTGTTGGAAATCAAATACTGTTACAAATATAATGAAATTTGTAGGAAGTACCTGTTTATCCAGTCACCTTGCTGGTAAATAAATTAGCATGAGACACTACTATTTATAACCAACTCTGTTCTTCTTTGACAGATAATTTGGATACTATGAAAGAAGCTTAAAATCTATTACTGAATTGATTTGAAACTTTGACCATTCAAACTATTGTTTATTATGGATGAATCCACTTAGGTGTTAGATAATTAATTCATCGTCTCGCAAATGTGGCTTCTCGACCTTCAACTGCAAATAGTTTACTACAGTTAAGCTACTGCTATTTTTCCATTTGCTTTCTTAAAAATGGTAGAATTTATTACTTTAAAAATCATTTCTTTCGGTGAATCAACAATTTGACTATACTAAATTCATATAGCTGATTTATGATATGTAGTTAACAGGCTCTGCAATTGTAATCAAATGATGGAATTAATAGATAGGGTTTCACGACTAGCTATATATTCACCTTTCTTATCCTGATTGCACGGGACAACTTTTATAACTTTTTTTCATTTGTCACAACGAGTGTTTAAAATAAAACATACAACAAATTATTTATGGCGTATAGTCGATAATATTTCAAACTATTTTACTATTTTACCCAATTCTCCTTATTTATTTATTAGATTCTACTACTGAATAAGTAATAAGTGGAGCAAGATGTCAATAATATAGTATAAAAAATAATGTTTACTTCTACATTTTAAGATCTTTAGTTGCTACATATGCTCGTCAGTTCCAATTTTCTATGATACAACAAAAAATTAGGTAAAAAATGAACTATGATGTACAAGGGGCAATTGAAATCAATGATGTAATGGTTTGGACTACTGATGTAGTTTAGCAATCTCTAATATTTGCATAGAACTCAAGATTACAAAATGAAACTAAACAACATTTTTCTTCTTCAAATGCAGATGTGCAAGATCATCGATGCATTTTCATCAAAAGCTAGCAAGCTTATTAAAACGTTTTCAGTAGCAAGCGTGTATTACAATTACTCTGGTAATCAACAATGTTTCAACATAGAAAATAAAACCGATGAACATGGACTCGATGGTTGGAACCGGCAGGTATGTGATATGCTAATCCATGTTTACACACATAAACACACTCACACGCACAAAAATTCAGTGTTTAAGTTTTGATGATGCAAAAGTAAAAATCAAGCATGTACAGAGATGGTAATGCAAATGGTTGTGTCTAATGAAGGCATAATTATGCTCTCCGACTTTGATTATAAAGAAAATAGCAATGAGTGTATGTTGAAGTATGGAGTTCGACATAGATCACATTGGGTCACTACTGAATTTGGCGGTCATGTAAGTCGCACATTATAGTCATTTGACTGGATAAACTGACTGTTGTGAATGTATAAAGTTACACACGTATTTCACAGTAGGGAAGAGTGAAACAAAATTAACTAATGAAGCATGTGTTGTGTTGGTGTAATTTTGCATAAACAGAGAATTAAGCAGGTGCTAAGAAGATATGGAAGCAACATTATATTTTCTAATGGATTGAGAGATCCATGGAGTAGAGGAAGGTAATCCATTAAAATTTCACCTGTCAAATTTTTATGTTCATCTTAGATACTAATACATTGATTTCATGCAGCATGCTTAGTAACATATCCTTCAGCATCATACCCTTGGTCACAAAAAAGGAAAGTACACCTAAATTTTCAATTCTTCATTATATGTTTACTTGAAGTTTGTTACACGTCTCACTTAGCAAATAAAAGTTTACTTGGACCATCTTAATATTCGTCGAACACGATGGTATATTGGTATGATATAGATGATGAAATGGTGCTGTGAAATTATCTTTTCAGATATGAATATCTGACTGTAAAATAATTACAGAGTGAAGATGGAGATATTATTGATTGTGTTGACATTTGCAAACAACCTGCCTTTGATGTCATTATCTATCGCTGAGAGTAGTCACAATATATTTACATAACTTCTGTGTTTGAGTATATGAAAATGTATAGGTAGAGATAAAATGTACAAAACATTGATGACAAATCTTCATTTTCATTTTATTCTTGGCCAAAACTAACATGCACATTATTTTAGTTTTCATATTCAGTTGTGCATATTCAGTTGAACACAAGATTGCACATATTCAGTTGTGCATAACTTTAGTCTCATTGTTTTCTCAGTATTGATGGTCCTGTCATTATTATCTCAGTATTGATTATAACTTGAGTCTCACTGTTGATTATATTTTGTCTACAGGTAGGCGTTTCTGAAGAATGAGCAGTAGCAGCACTACTTTATCGTACTTGTTAGGTAGTTTGGTTGTTTATTGTAATTGCTTAGTTCAGATGTTTATGGTACTTTAACTACAGCAGTAGCATATTGTTTGTGGTACGTAGTTCGGTTGTGTAAACTTCTATGTACGGTTAACCTTTTGTCTTGAAACTACTGTTCGGTTGTGTAAACTTCTATGTACGGTTAACATATTGTTTATGTTAGTGCTTTTGTTTATATATTTTGTGGTTTTTAAATGTGTTTATGTTTGAATGTGTATGTGTATATGTATATGTATTTTGCGGTTGTTTAATGTGTATGTGTTTATGTATTATGTTATAAGCTATGAACAAGATTGAACTGGAGGCAATTTATAGGCAGAGCTGGAATATTTTTAGTAGCGTTTCGAAAACGCTACTAAAAAACGGTACAAAAAATAAAGGGTCGAAGTACATTTTGGTAGCGTTTTATACACGCTGCAAAAAAGAATTTAGTGGCGTTTCATAAACGCTGCAGTAAAACGATTTATGGTAGCGTTGAAATAAGTGCAACTAAAAATCAGGTATTTTTAGTCGCGGGCTTTATAACAGCGTTTATCAAAACGCTGCTAAAACTTTTAGTAGCGTTTTTTGAGCGCTACTAAAAATCAAATTTCTTGTAGTGTTAATAATAACCCTAGAAATTATAATTGAGATAGATAATCAGAATGAATGAGAATGGGTAATCCAGAATTGATTTATTTTTTTTGCATATCATCATAATGTTTTGAAATACTATGTTTTAACCATTGTGGATGCAGGAGCACGGTATATGGTTTTATAAATGTTTTAGTATACCATTGAAGGGAAAACCTGTTCTGCTAAGCGGCGTGGTCTCACTAGATATCTAAATGGTTTGAGATGGTAAATTATTATTCATACCAGGCTTTATGTCTGACTCGAATTTTTTGTTTTCCCCTTAAACTCTCGGGTATTCAATTGATATTGAGTAGGTTGAGAGTTAAGGTTTCCAGGTGTTCTTTTAGATGAATAAATCTTCCAAGGACGTGCATGAGGCAAGATTGTTATTAGAGTTCTTTTATTTCCACCGTGTGTTTGTTTGTAAAGGCAAATTGTTTTCTTGCCTATCTATATACTCTGATCTACCAAGGGGGCATCTTCATATGTTGCTCTTGGCGTATTTTGTAATAATTATATGTTATCTGAACATGGTCTGCGAATTGGGATTATGTAATCAACTTGGAATATTTTGAAATGGAATGTGGAATTTGTTTTACTGTATAATTTTTTCCCATATTCTTGTGTTTCTGTGTATCAATGTATCTAATATCACCGTGCTTGGTCATCGAGGATTAATAACTATGGATGACTGCACATCCGTAGCCGTTAGTTTTGGGCCTCCAAATAGAGGGATGGTACAAGTTGGTATCGGAGCATAGGTTTATGAAACTTTAGAAGAAACTTAAACCTAAGAGGTTTTTCAAACATAATCCAATGAATCAGATAATAAGATTGGGGTTTGGGTTAACGCTATAGTAACGTACTTGTATTTTCTATATCTATAGTTATATATATAAGTACGTATCCTCCGCTCTCTTAGACCGTTCTTCTGTATGTTACTAAGGCTCATATGCAGATTTACGGGAAAGGAGATATGGAAGCAGGAAACGGAAGAGTAAATCTCGATGGAGGAAGCCCCACAACTAATGGAAATGATCGCCCCACTACCAGAAGAAACCCGGGTCGACCGGCTAATGCTAGTAACCCAAATGCTGAAGCCAATGTGGGTGCTGAAAATCCACCAGTAGATATGGGGGCGATGTATCAGTTCTCAGCCGGTTTGATGCAAGCTGGAGCTGCTGCTGGAGTTGCTGAGAATGTAGGAGGAGCTAATCCTGTGGCTCCAGTTGGGAATATTGATTTGCTGAGTAGAGATTACACCAGTTTGGGTGGTAAGCCATTCTTGGGAACGGAGAGTGCCGTAGAAGTTTAGAATTGGCTATTGATTGTGAGCGTATATTTACTGGTTTGGGTCTGAATGATGGGAAAAAGAGGAGGTTGGCCTCTAAGCAGTTGTAGGGGTCAGCACAGCATTGGTGGAATAGTGTCACTGCCGGAGTTCCGGAAGAGCAGTTAACTTGGAATGATTTTAAGATGAGATTTGAGCAGAAGTTTGTATCTGAGTTTGCTAAGTTTGAGCTGATGAGGAAGTTTATGGATTTAGTTTAGGGAGAGATGTCATAGATGCTACTAAGTTTGAAGAGCTGTCTAGATATGGATATGATATTATATATACTGACATTAAAAGGAATGTGAAGTTCATTCCGGGACTGAGGCCCGAGCTTGCTAGGATGACCATGACCCATCTCCGTGATCCTTGTAATATAGTGGTGGAGATGGTCATTCACCATGAGGAGTTGCTTGCTGATTTAGTTAAAGAGTAGTCAGTGGAAACCCAGGGTTCTCAAAGGAAGAAGAGGAAGTTCTTTAAGAAGAAGGGGTCCCAGAAGGGAGATACTTCCAAGAAGTCAAAGGGTGAAGTAGTTTGCTATAAGTGTGACAAGAAGGGTCACTTTGCTAATGAATGCCGGTCAAGAAATATGAGGAAAGCTGAGTTAAGAAAAATGTGAAATTCTTCAACTGTGATCAAGTTGGGCATTACAAGAGTCAGTGTTCGGAGCCAGTTAGGGAGGACAAAGGAATTTTTTTTGCTATAGGACCAGCTAGGCCTACTGCAGTAGATAAGGGAAAGGGTGTGATGGAACATACGCTTTTGATTCAGAGTATTTCAGTCAGAGTACTTTTTGATACCGGTGCATCACATCCAATTTTTGATAAGGGAAAGAGTGTGATGGAAGGTACGCTTTTGATTCATAGTATTTCAGTTAGAGTACTTTTTGATACCGATGTACGGATGCGGTGGGTAGACCCTTACCCTTTCATAGTTGGAGTCCACTCTCCAACAACTGCCTTTGGATTGATTGTAAATCTATTATGCTGGAAGTTAATAATGTAACAATTTCGGCTATGATTAATAAGTAATTGTATCTAGGCACTATTATAATATCAGAGAATTTCATATAGAAAATGTTCTAGTTATCGTAAGGTAAAAACCTATCTATGTTTATGTGCAGCGTGGTCTTACGAGATACCCTTGTTTTCTAAGGTTTTTATAACTTTAAAATCCAGTTGGGTGTGTTTTCTCACGCTGGTTTTCCATATTGACTTGGGTGTTATTTTATTACAATGCTCGGGCCAGGCTGAGTATATTTACAGATAGCTTTGGATGCATTGGAGCTTAGAAGACGTATTGGAGGTCTTCAAGTCGTGTTCATGTATATGTTTATTTTCCGCTGCTTTGTTATTGAAATCATCAGTGTTTGTGAGGACAAATTGTTATAACTATTCAGGCCGATGATTGTGATTTGTTGTTGTACTCTAATTGATGTATGTATATAATAGTTTCTCTTTTGTAAATTTCATTGATATTATATTATATGTTGTTCCACTGTGATTGTGAGATTCTGCGATTGATTTAGTTCTTTTTCTCTTCTTCTTCTCTTCTTCTTTCCATAACTATCCACCTTTTCATTCAATTTGGGTTAGATATGTATGGTTTATCGTCAACTTGAACTGTACGAAAAAACAATCACAGAATCTCACAATTACAGTGGAACAACATATAATATAATTTTAATGAACTTTACAAAAGAGAAACTGTTATATACGTACATCAATCTGAGTACAACAACAAATCACAATCATCAACCTGAACAGTTATAACAACTTGTCCTCACAAATGCTGATGATAACAACAACAAAGCAGCGAAAAATAAACATATATGTGAATACGACTTGAAGACCTCCAACTCATCTCCTGAGCTCTAATGCATCCAAAGTTATCTGTAAATATACTCGGTATGACCCGAGCATTACAATAAAATAACACCTGAGTCGGTCTGGAAAACCAGCATGAGAAAACACATCCAACTGGGTTTTAAAGGTTATAAATGATTTTATAAATGTTTTAGATTAGTAAGGAATTTGTAAATAAATTGAAGGTAAATTAATTGAATAAGAATAAGATGTTTAAACTCTGAAAATTTTCTTTAAGTGTTTTATGAAAATATGAGAGAATAAGTTTTATAACTTATAAATTTGAGGATTAGTAAGTTTAAGCAAATTTTAGATTTGTTGAATATAAATTGTTAAGAAAAGCAAAATTGAAATGAAATTTAACTTAAGTTAAATAAAATGAATTGAAAATATAAGGGTTTGTGAATATATTTTTGTAAAAGTATTTTGATACAAGTATTTACAAGATCACTTTAATTAATGAAAAATTAATTAAGGAGGCTAGTGGTTGCTTATGTGCTTAACCAATGTTGGTTTTTCCTATGGAAATAAATCCTAGTTTGGATGTGTGTTTGTTTCTAGTTAAATAACCGACTATCAAATTTGGACCCAAACGCAACTTTGGAAATATCTAGGAGAAACACGTGAGTTGTATGGCACAGTCATCTCTGATGATGATGTACTATGCGTATAAATCATATTTTTTTCTATTAGGACAATGAGAAAGAAATTCATCAACTAACGTTTAGGAGGTGATCTCTGCTCTTATCTTTGACTGTTTATTTTCTAAAGAACTGGGGTTGAGTTTACGGAAAACTATCGAATGTTGTTTCGAAGAGACCGGGATCAGATCTGTTATCCGAAAACCACTTTGATCCAACTTAAGCATTACGAAGTGAAGACATCTTTAGGATGATGGGAATTCAAAGATGGATCTCTTAAGTGTTCTGTTCGGTCCCAAAACGAACTTGTATGGATGAATGCTAGCATTGCATTGTTTCTTGGAGGGCAGTGTTAGCATTTCAAATGGGAAGTGTTATATAAAGGTAAATGTAGCCTCAAGCCTCATCAACCAGGAAAATGACTAAAGCATGGACATGCGGCAGGGCTATGTGGGTCGCTCCATTAGGGTATGATCATCCCAAGATCTAGTGTAACAACCCGTAAATTTTAATGGTTTTAATAATATATTGTAAACTGAAATTTTGTGAAATTTTAAATAATTAAATTTGGAAATAAAAATTTAATATTTGGAATACGTCTATTTCAACATAGCAATTGGTAAATTTTCATCTGATTATATGGAAATTTATTTTCTTGTATAACTTTATTCCATTTCAAATCAGTTAAAAATCAATGATAATAAAATATTTTTCAAACCTGAATATTTTTATACAATGAATTTGTAAATCATCTTCTAAGTGAGACGTCATCCTTCGTTTCGTCAAATTTGGACTATTATTGCTCCGTCTATCTTAATTTTGATGTTTTAGCAGCATTTTCGGTACCGATTATCGACTTTTGATCGGATGATCGTACCATTGATATTTGTATACCGTTTTGATCGTCTCATCATGCTGATCTTTGCGGTATATCCATTTGTTGGTTCGAGGTTCGGTACACGATGAAACCGACAAAACGATTCGCCGTATCGGTTTCGGATTTGGGCTTTTGAGTTTCCGTGACTCTTCATTTGTCTGCAGTATAATTCTAATAGTCATTTGCTATTATTACTCTATGAAATTTAACACGTAACCCTCATTTTCTCATCAATTCACTTTTGACCTTCTATATTCTTGGGTTCAATATTTCATTTATATCATTGCGTTGGCTTCGAGACTACGCGGTTCATTTCCTTTCTTCTTTGATATTATATTTATTATGATTATTTTTCAGTTGCTTCGTGACCGACTGTATATTACTTTGGGTTTCCCTTCTCTCTACCCCAAGCAGCCACAAACTTCCCTTGCGTTCCCGAAGCCCCACCCGCGCCTCCTTTCAAAATTCTCGAAGCAGCTCCCTCCCCTCTCCAATTTCCCTTTGTTCTTGCCGTAGTCCACCCGTGCCAGAAACCCAGAGACTCACCCACGCATTTTCTCCCTAGACCCGAAGCAGAGACGCCTCTCCCAAATTTCCCGAACCCAATCTCCACCTCCACGTTGCTCGTCCCACCTCCTCCATAATTAACCCGACCGACCTGCCACCACCACCCACGAGCACCTCACCGAGCCTCCGCCTGATTCCCCACCAGAGCCGCCTCCTCCAAACTCGGGTGCCGCATTCCAAACCCAAGCCTCACCGATGTTTTTCCCTTCCACCTGTGTCCACCTTCTACTCGTGTGACCTCCTTGAACGCCGAAGCCAGACCCGATGGAAACCCCGGTTTCGAAGCCTGCCCGCAAGCAAAACAGAAGCTTCATTTCTTTTCTTCCTTTTAGGCTTTCGTTACTTGTGAGGTATGCTATATATGAAGTTATTTGTACCTGTTAGATGTGCATCTATTGATATTTATGTGGTATATGGGTATGCTTTTCTTTATTGGTTATATATATATAATTTGTATACTATATATTAATTTTATTGTATAATGGTTATATAAGAGTCTGTTGGTTTATAGTGCAACGGTTTGTACTCATATATCTAAGAATTTAACTGGGTTGTATAATTTGTTTATTTACAATCTGTTGGTTATTTATATTAATTTATATAAGTTTTACATATATTCATACCTTAAAATATAATACTGTTATATATATATATATATGAGGTGTCAGTTGTAAATAAACATTTGTTTTAAAGGATACTGTCTTTATATATATGGTTTTGTTATATACATTGATGATTTTTTTTTATATATTATTTATATTAGAGTATGAAGTTTACGAACCATATTAGCTTACTGCTTACAGTTTATATTCTGTCCATCTATATATGCGTCATATTTTACTTTTTAAAGTCTATTACACATAAGTTTATGTAAGTACAAGTTATATATATTTTGTTCGTAGTACATATATGATTTTGAATCGCTTATATATTTGTTATATACATAATTGTCTACATATGTGTTCTGAGTAATATGTGTTATATATTTCAATATTGAAAGTATTACATTTCACCGTTTAAAAGTATATAGAGGTTTTGTATTTGGAAGTTTAGTTGCACTGTTAGTATTGTATAATATAAAATATATATATTTGACTTTAATTTAAACAATGATTTTATATTATTTTAATATTTGTCTTAAGGTAAAACATTGAAGAATAATAATTATATATATATATATATATTATAATAATAGTGCATATATTTGCTGTTTTCTCAAACTAATTCTAATTATCCCATCAATTCCTATCTTTTAGCTTTGTCCGTCAAAAATCCGCTTTTAGCTTCCTTTGCTTTGAGTTGTTGTTTGGATTGTTCGATGGTCTAGATCGTGATCCAATTCGTATCTTGTCGAGTCTTCAAAATCTATTTAGCCTCGAAAGGTGAGCAACCACTCACGATTTAACATTCTTTTATTATTAAATTTGATTTCAATTGAAACGACAATTGAAATATGCTGCTGTAGTTATTTAAATTGTTAAATATGCTATTATCTGTAACTGTTCACCTGTGGGATATGACACCATATCCTGTTGTTTATATTTTATTCAAATTATTGATGATATATGCCTGTTGATTATTTTATTATCTGCTATCACTCTGCAAGTTCCCTGTTAGTATAGAATTCACTATGGGTTGAAATGATACATACCCGAACGGACTTTAGAATAGGAGAAAATCGTTATGGGTTGAAATGATAAACCCAAGCGATTTTCGTTTGAATTGAAATTGGGATTACGGGTTGAAATGATATCTACCCGTATATATTTAAATTTCGGATTGAAATGATAAATATCCGTATCACTTAACCATATGATAAATATATATACAGACACCGTTGGTCCATATATATAAATATTTTGAAAATGAATTCTATGGTTTTGGAAAGAAATATATGGTTTTAATAAATGTTGAGCCTTAAATTATTTAATTTAAATTAGGATTGATTTAATACATATGATATGTTTAAGTATAAAAATTATATTTCAAAATAGATTTTGGTAAAAATTTGAATAAGTTAAGGTTGGGAAGATAATTTTATTTAATTAAACTGATTTGAAACTTATTGAAATTGAGATTTAAGATATGATTTATAACTTGGGTTTTATTTAAATAATTTAATGAATAATTCTTGTTTAAATAAATTTAAGGAAATATTTAGTAAAAACGAAATGTAAGGCTAGTTAGATGATATTGAATTTATTAAGTGAATATTCCCTGATTAAATAATAATGAAGTTAAATCAAGAGCTATATGAAACTGTTAAATCTAACTTTGAAAATGTTGAATATTAAAGCTTTGAAATATATTGAAAATAAATGGTACATTTAGAACTGAATTAAATTGATGAATTGAGCTTTGAATAAATTTGAATCTGAAATTTTAAGTTGATTTGAATCGATTTGCGAGACTTGAGGAAATTTTAAATACTTTACTTTTTAAATCATTTAATATATATATATATATATATATACTACTTTAGAAAATAGATATATTTGAAATGAAATGATATTTGAGTTTTGAAGTATAAATTCAATTGAAATGACCACGGTGTTATAGTGTATATTTCCACCTTGTAGATAGTACCACGGATCCTTAGAGGATGGTTATCCCAAACATCCTTTAAGTTACTTGTATTTCAGTTGACATTTCACTTGAGTTGGATTTATTGATATAAGAATGTTAATCCTGACTCGAGTGTTTTGTGTTTTGCTTTACGCTCGAGTCAGACCGAGTGATACAGCATTTGAGGCTCACCTTTGGAGTTTGGAGCTTCATTTGGAGATCCAACTATTGATTCAGCTTCCAGCTTTCCAGTTGATTCGTTCACAGAAGTCATCTATTTGGATTGGAGACTTCACTGTATTTGAGATATTCTGTTGTATTTTATTTCTAATTCTGATGTTTATGTAGTAGCTTCATGAACTACTATTTTATCTATTCCGCTGCGTATTATTGTATTACTCTGTGTATGTGATTCTATGATTGATTTATTTACTGTATATGCTGAGTTTTGCCAAATTTAAAATTAACAATCTGATATTTTGAACTATTCAAGTCAGACATGTGTGGATTATTGTCGATTTGAATGGTCCAAAATACCGGGTCGTTACATTTAGTGTCGATATCTCTATGTATGCTTTGGGGCCCATGATCGTTGTTTATCAACCATGGGGTAATTATATTCGGTGCTATCCAGTAAGGGGTAGGCCAGTCCTGAGTAGCAGAGGTGCAACGTGTTGTATCCTCTCGTACATTTTATCTAAAGGTGTATGGATTCGTTGGGTAGAACCTTACCCTTTCATAATTGGAATCCATTCTCCAATAACAGCCTTCAGACTTAATTGTAAATCTATTATGCTGGAATTTAATAATGTAAAAATTTCGAGTATGATTAATAAGTAGTTATATCTAGATACTGTTAATATCAGAGAATTTCATATAGAAAATGTTTTAGTTATCATAAGGTAAAAACCTGTTTGTGTTTATGTGCGGTGTGGTCTTACGAGATACCCTTGTTTTCAAATATTTTTATAACTTTAAAATCTAGTTAGGTGTGCTTTCTCATGCTTGTTTTTCAGACTGACTCAGGTGTTATTTTATTATAATGCTCGGGTCGGACCGAGTATATTTACAGATAGCTTTGGGTGCATTGGAGCTCAAGAGACGAGTTGGAGGTCTTCAAGTTGTATTCACGTGTATGTTTATTTTCTGCTGCTTTGTTGTTGAAATCATCGGCATTTGTGAGGACAGGTTGTTACAACTGTTCTGGCTAATGAATGTGACTTGTTGTTGTACTCTGATTGATGTATGTATATACCAGTTTCTCTATTGTAAAGTTCATTGATATTATATTATATGTTGTTCCGCTGTGATTGTGAGATTCTGTGATTGATTTAGTTTTTTTTCTCTTCTTCTTCTCTTCTTCTTTCTTCTTCTTTCTTCTTCTTCCCATAACTATCCGTCTTTCCATTCAATTTGGGTTAGACATATGTGGGTTATCATCAACTTGAACTGTACAGAAAACGGGTTCGTTACATACTATGTGGCGGAGTCTTTTTTTGTTTATTAGAGTACATCGGTCTATTTTGGTTATTAGGATTAATGTTGCTGTTTTTAAGCTGATAGTTGACTACCATTATTATTTCCTTCAAGATTTTGGTATATATATTTAATATTCTTTTGACTCTAGAGAATTTTGAATTTGTATCACCATATTTTTTATGATATTCCATTTGGAATTTTGTATGGATTTGTGGAATGGATTTGATATGCCTTTTTATGTTTATTTGGGTTTAGACATATTTCGAGATGACTTATTTTATAGTTAATTGCCTTATTTTGGTTATTGGTATTAGGCGTGTTTGGAAGTGATTTATTTTATGGTTAAGTCATAATTAGAATTATGAAGTGGTGAATTTTTATTTAATATGCCTTATTATGATCATTTGTTTTAGCATATTTTTATTATGACTTGTTTATTTTTAAGTCATATATTTATGATATCTGTACCATCTCACCTTCCTATTAGATATAGTCCAACCAATTTATTTTTATAATACACAGGTCAGGCCAAGACTCTATAGGTATAGGGACTAGTTGACCTTTGGATTTTTTGCTAGCATTAAAGTAGACTATTTTGACCATTTTAGTTCACTTCATACTTGTATATATTGACATTAGAAGTTTATGTCATGTATATTATCTAGTAGTCATTGGGTACCGGATACAGTACTGTTGGATGTGATTTATATATTGTGTGGGTCTAGTACCGATATTTTGTAGACCTAAATTCTGTTATTGTATATGACACATATTATTCCGCTGTGATTTGTGACTCTGATCCTAATTTATCTATATTATATGTTGTTCTAAAAAAATTAATTAGTGTGTGTATTACTTTGTAATAATATTGTACATGTCAAAATTTTCAGTTCAGATCCCCTAAAGGTAATAAAGATGTGTTAGTGTAGGTATAAAGATATATTCACATTCCATCGCCCTTAACCAGCCATGTTCTCTGTGTTGTTAGACGGCATTACTTGTAATGTTCTTTAATAATATGGGTATAGCGGTGGGTCGTACAATATCTGCGTCATTCATTTATTTATATGTGTTCCCGATATATGAGTTACTCAATTCTATAACTTGTGCATATTAAAATGTGTCGAGTGATAATTCGTACTATTGTTTAGTTGTATTTAGGTATTGAAATGTATCCTTGTTGACCCAAAGTAGTATATGAGAGATTGCTCATTCCATTCCCTTTGATTCGAGCTATCGGGTGGTAAACTCCCTCTGATATTTTGGTCACTAGAGCTTGGGCATCACATTTTGGTATCAAAGCTAGGTTTGAACAAGAATTGAGTAAATAAGGACTCAAAACTTAATTGACCGTAAAAGAGTCGTACATAAGGCTTTTTGTAACGTCTCAGATTTTTCGCGTTCGAAAATCCACATCCATACTTTACATCGTACTCGAATGCCGTAGATTCGACCGTTCAAATCCGAGTCGTCGGAGCTTATAACAACATTAAGTAAACAACACAGCGGAAAAGAAAAAGAATATAGATATACAACATCTGATACAATATCCAGATACAAAAATGATACAATGAATATCTATATACATCAGAGATATGATACAAGAAATAGCAGCGGAAAAGAAAAGATAACATCAGCAGCGGAACGATATCAATAGAAGTGATAACTCCAAAATGATCTTCAGACAAGAATGAATCCACAACTCCAAGATAAGCAACTCCGATGAATGAACTAGCTCCAGATAATCTACTAAACCTGAATATCTGAAAAACCCAACTCTAGACCGCCCGTGTGGAAAATAGTGAGCACCCAGAGTTTAGGAAGGGAACAATAACTCCGAATCAGTCATGGGACTGGTGTGAGTAACAAAAACAGTTTATCTTTAAACAAACACAAAAGGCTTTTAAACATTGAAACCCGCAATGCTTTTGGAAAATGAAACTACCATAAGACCTCCCACCACACACACAATGCAATCGCAGAATTGGAGGAGATTTCTTCTTATGATAGTAAAAAATGCTTACTATGCAAAAATCATTCGATATTATTATCATTAGTGCATAGTGTCGGAAACATTTCGAAAATATAATATTAATCTTAGCCAGCATACAACATTTCATCGTATGCCTACTATAGCTACTACATTCAATAGCAGGTTACCGCCACATTCCATAGCAGGTAATACAACTAAAACCGTACATGGTTCGTATTGTTTCTTTGGATTTCCAGTAAATGGTCAGGCAAAGGAACTTCCTTACCGAAATGGAAACGCCTCTGGAAAGACGCCCCGAGAACCTAACCGGATCTCTGCAAACAAAAGGCCGACGCTACCTCACGCTTTAACCAAGCTGTAACTAGGTAACTAACACACGAGTCATGTCATCCCCCGGTCGTCACCGACCTTTACCCGAGAGCTCTCGATCATACAGCAACAACCACAAAGTATAATAACTGTGCAGCATCAACATAGGTAAAATATCTAGGCTCCATACCATGATATCACCTTTTATCCAGAAGGAAATGACATACCCTAGGGGCGCTACCCCTACAAACCTTTGCCGCAACATTCCTGTTTCGACCATTACCGGGTTGTGAGGCTCGACGAAGTCTCGTCCACAAAGCTATGTTTTTTCACAAAGCCGCGCTTTTTCACAAAGCCACGCTTTTTCACAAAGCACGCTTTGATCAACAAATGATCATCAGCACTTCGTATGCCACATTACCAAATTGGGAATGTATCACTAGTAACCATCAACTACATAACCTCTGAGCTCGTACGTCTCAGAGAAGGGTGTTAAGCTAAGAGAATAAATTCTCCGCCACCAACAGAAATGTATTTGATAGAAACCAGCTTTACATCTCAAAGTGTAACGTCAGACACACATCCATACAAGTCTGTTCTGGGTTCGAACAGAACCGAAGGCACTTCCAAAGAAGCCCTTGCAAATCCGGATAATTTCTAATCACGTCCGGACTTCCCATCACAAAGGGTGATAAAATCTCTATACCGGGGACCAGTCGGTGCAGAGACATTCGACGAGTTCTCCTTTCGTTTTTGAAAATATCCGGTCTTCACCACCGGTCTTCAAATGCTATCCATATACGTCGTATCACTATTCGGAATGGGTTATATGACACAAAGGTCCTTTCCCGGCTAAACCGAATAACGAGCGCAATTAAAAATCATATGGATACTGGGGTCTCAATTAAATCACAGCTTAAAGCCCAAAATTTTTCATTTGAATGGTTAAAACAAATTACCATTTCCAATCTTTTAAACAAAAAAGATTCATTTCAAAAAAACCGTCAATGGTTTAAACAATTTCCACACTTTTAATCTTTTAAACAAAAAGATTCAATTCACAAAGTTAACCCCGTTCACAAAGATTCATTCATAGGTTTCCAAATCGATTTCCATTTCAATTGGATTAACTCGTTAAATCTTTAAGTCAAGATTTAACTTATAGCTTTCAAAACTAGTTTCCAAAGATTCATTCATAGTCTTCCAAAACAATTCCATTTCAAGTTAGATTAACTCATCCGATCTTTGAAATCAAAGACTCATTTCATAGTTTTCAAATTTCAAATTTAAATCAAATTATTTAAATTTTCAAAACTCGATTAAGTTATTCGAAATAACTTTTATCTTTGAAATTCCATTTCAAAAGCTTTTCACTTTAAACCCAAATTACCAATTTCAAAATCAATTGAAATTAAAATTTCAATTTCAAAAAAACGTTAAATTTAAATTATCTATGACTTAACCGATTTCCACGTGAAATCCATATTTGTGTGTGTATGGTGTAGTCCAAGGGTTTCACACAATAGTGCACAACATCATCAATCATCACAGATATATCAATATCGATAAGCGCTATAATCCACAATGCTTATCTTCATTCATAGATTCATAGATAAAATAAATTTATCAGTCACAAAGATTCATCATTACACTTCGATGTGGGTTTCGGATAACCAACTGGAATCCGACTCCCTGTCGCATCGAAATTCAAGTGCCATTTTACGGGCCAAGGGTTTTCATATTCACATAGTAATATATCACAGAAATAGAAATTTCAGATCATAGCATAAATCAGGGTATATCACAAAACATCATCCAATTAATTACATCCAGTAATTATTCATCAATTACTTTCCTAAGTAATTATATCTTCCAATTATCAAGTGATTAATCCAAATTAATTAAACTTAATTAATTAACTCAAATTAATCAATTACTCAATTAACTAAAGTGAGAAATTAATTTCTTACTTAATTCCCATTAAGTAATTACACTTAAACATTTACAATGTTGATTATTAACATTTATTTAATTTCTAAAATAATAACTTACAATTTCCTCATTTTTAATTATAAGTTCAATTAACCATTCATTAATTAATTAAAGTCAAATCTAAGATTCTTAATTACATATTAATTTCTTAACTCATTATTTACTTTAAATAATACATTTCAACTTATAATTACTAATTTAATCAATACAAATTATCGATTATCATTCTAATTATTCTAATGGTTAATGAATTTAAATCTTAATCTCTATTACTTAAAGAAGACTCATTTTTCAATATTGATTAAATTTCACTTCCATATGTTTGGAAACATTTATTTCAAATTTTCTTTTGAACTTCCATTTTAAACTCCAAGTTTAAACGATCACTAATTTAACTTAAAATCACTTTAAAACTAACTTTTTAAAAACCATTAAATTTCCAGTTAAAGCCAATCTTAGTTATGAGGAGATTTTAAATCAAATTACCTTAAGTTCAAAATATTTAAATTTATTTAAAGTATTTAAATTTTAAACTTTCTCTTCATTCCAAAAATCTGGAAATTAAACTTTAATTTAGATTCAGATAAACTTGATTTCGATTTTAAAAACCAACATTATAAAACTGAGAACAAGTTTACAGGTAAGAAAAACTGGGAAATAAAACTTCCCGAGTTCACCTTATTTTACTTCGAATAAAATATAAATTTTCTCGAGCCAACAAGAATTTACGCGAGGAAAATCTCGGGCACAAGTTCGAAACCACCCAAGAAAACAGCCTAACCAGAAAAACACTCCACTGTGCACGTGCACGTCTCCGATCACCACGACCATCCCCTCATGTCGGCGATCACCTCCACATCCTACCCCAAACCCCCGATCATCTCCATAGACTCGAGATCGAATTCGAGTTGCTCAAATCAAAGCCTGGAAACATTAAAAACGACCTCGCCATGAAACCTGGCAACACCCCGCGCTCGACGCTCCGACCACCGGAGGCCACCCAACTCCGGCTATAGCCTCGTCCACCTCTCCTCTACCAAAACCCAAAGTCGCGTGACACTCGATCGCCTGATGGCCTCGTACGAACGAAACTTCACAGCACACTAAAAACTAGGTTTACGAATTACAAAAGCTTGCCGCGGTCTCCTCGATGATCGAGATCGTCGCCGTCCATTTTTTCCAGCACCCACGTAGGCCCCTCCATCTCCCCGCAAAACCCCGACTGTCCTGATCACTTGGATCACTAGAAATCTCCCAATATACCATTTTCAGTTCAACAAGAACTGCTCCTTCAAACTAGTACTAAAAATCGTGGATTTAGCTTTAAAAATCATAGTTTTGTATGTAGATTCGATTTATACTCCTGAATCCTTAAAACAAGAAGTTTGTTTTTAAACTTATTTGAAGTTGTATCTAACTTTCTTGGTTTCCAGAATTAAATCTTAATATCTTTTAAATACTTAGATTACATTCAACAAACAATACTTGTTTACATCCTAGGTTCCAACAGTTTTTAGATCAAGAGATAAAAGTTTGTTTACATATCTACATAAAAATAAACAACAGATAACAGAGCAACAGAGTAACAAATGTATATATATGCCCAGATTTGCACAAACACATATCTACAAACATATATTATCACAGAGAAAAGCAAGCTTCAAATTAACTTAAGTTATAATTTAAATAAAATGTTACTCACATGATATGTGAAAGAACAGAGCCTAGTTTGCTTAGCAACAGGCTTTAACATTTCAAGCTGAAGTCCTTCTTCTTGCTTCTCTGTTGTATTGGGTTGCTTGATTGAGAATGTTTGTTTAGATTTTAAAAGAAGTTTTTATCTTGGTTTTATTTAGTTCGAATGGAAAATGAAAAACTGATAAGGGAAAGTAATTTACAGAGTGAAGTATAAAACAGGTTACAGGGTGCACTACTTTATACAAAGCAGTGTACAAGATGTACAAATTTCAGAAATGGTTTCTTTGCTTGGTGGCTGAAATGGCATGCTTTTGTACTTAGAAAAGATATTTGTATTAGCAAGCATTTAATGCTACTGTCCTTATAAATGTTATTTCCCTTACCAGCCTACAAACTTTTGATTTTTGTTGATCTTAAGTCTGCATCTTGATTTACAAGCTACATGCATACTATCTTTACTTACCAGCCTACATATCTACTAGATTTTAGTTGTACTTAAGACTGCATATCCATATATTCGAACCACGTGTTTTACATACTTACCCTATGCAAGTTTATTTTCTAACAAGTTACTATATTTGAAAGTGCAGATTTTTATTTTGAGGCTGGTCAACCCTTTTATATATTTTATTTCCTTGTTTTACAAATTTGAAATGCGATTGCAGATTATTTCTCATTATTTACTTGCCTAAGCAGATTTTTTGGTTTGAATGTAAATGAATGTAAGTGAATGTTATTCTAACATATTATTTAAATGTTAAGTGTATTTGTTTTCCTCTTTATAATTATTATTTGGTAATATAAATGAATCCAATTTTTAACATGTTGTTAAATTTTATCTACTGTGTTACTTTGTAATTTATAGCTTATCTTTTATTCATTTATCTCTATTCATAACTCAAATATTTATTTTACTTCTATCTTTGGTTTAAATATTATTATTAATTTTACTTTAATACATTTGTCTTGAATTTCTATATATATATATATTTCCATAAACTCAAATTATTATTAAACCATTTATTTACGATTTAAATTCAAATCAAATATATATTATATTATTTCAAATTTAGTCAGATATGTTCAAATACAGATATATATTCCCATATATACATATGTATACAATATTTTAATTTTAAATGATTTATATAGAATATATTTGGATTCGGGGAAACTCGCAATCCATTTATCGTTTAATTATACAATTTTAATTCAAAAATTAATTTAATTATCAATTAAATGAAATTAAAATTCGGGGTCGTTACAGACTTCCCCCCTTAAAAGAATTTCGTCCTCGAAATTTGCTAAGGAGACACAAAGATAGATGAAGAATGTTTCATCAAATCAAACTGAACATCTATTCTGCATTTGGCTTACCAAATCAGAATATCAATAACAGATACACGAACGAATCTGTTTAAAACTTTACCAGATACTCGGGTTATCCAAATCTATGAAATATACAATGGCACCGGTTAGTCCGAAGGGATAACTAACCATTCGTAGAACATATCGGGACCCAAAGAATAGATAGATATATGGATACGATTTCAGAATTTTTAGTTTAGAACGAGAGTATACCTTTCAGCCATAGCAATCAAAGCAAACAATTCATCCAAACAAACAATTTTGGCCTCTCTGAAGTTTATGTCCCATTCAAATATATCGAATTTTCTTCCTGAATCTACCAGAACCTATCGAAGAATTGAGAGAAGATGGTGAACAAAAGAGATTGATAGAGAAAAGATTGCTTCCTCGTTGTTACAGAGCATTGACCATTTATAGTCGTATTCCCTGTCTCATATCTCATCCTCTTCTTACACTCATACTTACTATCAGTGGATAGCAAGAGAATTTACTGAGGCATTCAAACGGATATCTGAGAATTACTCATTCTAGAGTTTACTTCACTCTATCTCTAATGAGCTACTTAATGTGTTATACTCCTGAGCTAAAGTTCAACCTTAGCTCTGATACCAAATGTAACGGCTAAAAACAGCGGCCACCGGTAGGCTTTGCAACCATCCCAGTCCCACCGTGGCTTACACTGACACCTCGCATTTACTTTTACGGCCAGCCTCTCGACTATCACGGCCTCTGCCTAACCAACCCATCCCTCTTAGGGACATGTAGGGGTAAGAGTCTCCCGTTCGCCACCAAACCGCGAAGCGAGAACCCCCTATCATGCTGTAATATAGCAAATGCGATCCATATACGTCGTATCACTATTCGGAATGGGTTATATGACACAAAGGTCCTTTCCCGGCTAAACCGAATAATGAGCGCAATTAAAAATCATATGGATACTGGGGTCTCAATTAAATCACAGCTTAAAGCCCAAAACTTTTCATTCGAATGGTTAAAACAAATTACCATTTCCAATCTTTTAAACAAAAAAGATTCATTTCAAAAAAACCTTCAATGGTTTAAACAATTTCCACACTTTTAATCTTTTAAACAAAAAGATTCAATTCACAAAGTTAACCCCGTTCACAAAGATTCATTCATAGATTTCCAAATCGATTTCCATTTCAATTGGATTAACTCATTAAATCTTTAAGTCAAGATTTAACTTATAGCTTTAAAAACTAGTTTCCAAAGATTCATTCATAGTCTTCCAAAACAATTCCATTTCAAGTTAGATTAACTCATCCGGTCTTTGAAATCAAAGACTCATTTCATAGTTTTCAAATTTCAAATTTAAATCAAATTATTTAAATTTTCAAAACTCGATTAAGTTATTCGAAATAACTTTTATCTTTGAAATTCCATTTCAAAAGCTTTTCACTTTAAACCCAAATTATCAATTTCAAAATCAATTGAAATTAAAATTTCAATTTCAAAAAAACATTAAATTTAAATTATCTGTGACTTAACCGATTTCCACGTGAAATCCATATTTGTGTGTGTATGGTGTAGTCCAGGGGTTTCACACAATAGTGCACAACATCATCAATCATCACAGATATATCAATATCGATAAGCGGTATAATCCACAACGCTTATCTTCATTCACAGATTCATAGATAAAATAAATTTATCAGTCACAAAGATTCATCATTACACTTCGATGTGGGTTTCGGATAACCAACTGGAATCCGACTCCCTGTCGCATCGAAATTCAAGTGCCGTTTTACGGGCCAAGGGTTTTCATATTCACATAGTAATATATCACAGAAATAGAAATTTCAGATCACAGCATAAATCAGGGTATATCACAAAACATCATCCAATTAATTACATCCAGTAATTATTCATCAATTACTTTCCTAAGTAATTATATCTTCCAATTATCAAGTGATTAATCCAAATTAATTAAACTTAATTAATTAACTCAAATTAATCAATTACTCAATTAACTAAAGTGAGAAATTAATTTCTTACTTAATTCCCATTAAGTAATTACACTTAAACATTTACAATGTTGATTATTAACATTTATTTAATTTCTAAAATAATAACTTACAATTTCCTCATTTTTAATTATAAGTTCAATTAACCATTCATTAATTAATTAAAGTCAAATCTAAGATTCTTAATTACATATTAATTTCTTAACTCATTATTTACTTTAATTAATACATTTCAACTTATAATTACTAATTTAATCAATACAAATTATCGATTATCATTCTAATTATTCTAATGGTTAATGAATTTAAATCTTAATCTCTATTACTTAAAGAAGACTCATTTTTCAATATTGATTAAATTTCACTTCCATATGTTTGGAAACATTTATTTCAAATTTTCTTTTGAACTTCCATTTTAAACTCCAAGTTTAAACGATCACTAATTTAACTTAAAATCACTTGAAAACTAACTTTTTAAAAACCATTAAATTTCTAATTAAAGCCAATCTTAGTTATGAGGAGATTTTAAATCAAATTACCTTAAGTTCAAAATATTTAAATTTATTTAAAGTATTTAAATTTTAAACTTTCTCTTCATTCCAAAAATCTGGAAATTAAACTTTAATTTAGATTCAGATAAACTTGATTTCGATTTTTAAAACCAACATTATAAAACTGAGAACAAGTTTACAGGTAAGAAAAACTGGGAAACAAAACTTCCCGAGTTCACCTTATTTTACTTCGAGTAAAATATAAATTTTCTCGAGCCAACAAGAATTTACGCGAGGAACTCGGGCACAAGTTCGAAACCACCCAAGAAAACAGCCTCGCCAGAAAAACACTCCACCGTGCACGTGCACGTCTCCGATCACCACGACCATCCCCTCATGTCGGCGATCACCTCCACATCCTACCCCAAATCCCCGATCATCTCCACAGACTCGAGATCGAATTCGAGTTGCTCAAATCAAAGCCTGGAAACATTAAAAACAACCTCGCCATGAAACCTGGCAACACCCCGTGCTCGACGCTCCGACCACCGGAGGCCACCCAACTCCGGCCATAGCCTCGTCCACCTCTCCTCTACCAAAACCCAAAGTCACGTGACTCTCGATCGCCTGATGGCCTCGTACGAACGAAACTTCACAGCACACTAAAAACTAGGTTTACGAATTACAAAAGCTTGCCGCGGTCTCCTCGATGATCGAGATCGTCGCCGTCCATTTTTTCCAGCACCCACGTAGGCCCCTCCATCTCCCCGCAAAACCCCGACCGTCCTGATCACTTGGATCACCAGAAATCTCCCAATATACCATTTTCAGTTCAACAAGAACTGCTCCTTCAAACTAGTACTAAAAATCGTGGATTTAGCTTTAAAAATCATAGTTTTGTATGTAGATTCGATTTATACTCCTGAATCCTTAAAACAAGAAGTTTGTTTTTAAACTTATTTGAAGTTGTATCTAACTTTCTTGGTTTCCAGAATTAAATCTTAATATCTTTTAAATACTTAGATTACATTCAACAAATAATACTTGTTTACATCCTAGGTTCCAACAGTTTTTAGATCAAGAGATAAAAGTTTGTTTACATATCTACATAAAAATAAACAACAGATAACAGAGCAACAGAGTAACAAATGTACATATATGCCCAGATTTGCACAAACACATATCTACAAACATATATTATCACAGAGAAAAGCAAGCTTCATATTAACTTAAGTTATAATTTAAATAAAATGTTACTCACATGATATGTGAAAGAACAGAGCCTAGTTTGCTTAGCAACAGGCTTTAACATTTCAAGCTGAAGTCCTTCTTCTTGCTTCTCTGTTGTATTGGGTTGCTTGATTGAGAATGTTTGTTTAGATTTTAAAAGAAGTTTTTATCTTGGTTTTATTTAGTTCGAATGGAAAATGAAAAACTGATAAGGGAAAGTAATTTACAGGGTGAAGTATAAAACAGGTTACAGGGTGCACTACTTTATACAAAGCAGTGTACAAGATGTACAAATTTCAGAAATGGTTTCTTTGCTTGGTGGCTGAAATGGCATGCTTTTGTACTTAGAAAAGATATTTGTATTAGCAAGCATTTAATGCTACTGTCCTTATAAATGTTATTTCCCTTACCAGCCTACAAACTTTTGATTTTTGTTGATCTTAAGTCTGCATCTTGATTTACAAGCTACATGCATACTATCTTTACTTACCAGCCTACATATCTACTAGATTTTAGTTGTACTTAAGACTTCATATCCATATATTCGAACCACTTGTTTTACATACTTACCCTATGCAAGTTTATTTTCTAACAAGTTACTATATTTGAAAGTGCAGATTTTTATTTTGAGGCTGGTCAACCCTCTTATATATTTTATTTCCTTGTTTTACAAATTTGAAATGTGATTGCAGATTATTTCTCATTATTTACTTGCCTAAGCAGATTTTTTGGTTTGAATGCAAATGAATGTAAGTGAATGTTATTCTAACATATTATTTAAATGTTAAGTGTATTTGTTTTCCTCCTTATAATTATTATTTGGTAATATAAATGAATCCAATTTTAAACATGTTGTTAAATTTTATCTAATGTGTTACTTTGTAATTTATAGCTTATCTTTTATTCATTTATCTCTATTCATAACTCAAATATTTATTTTACTTCCGTCTTTGGTTTAAATATTATTATTAATTTTACTTTAATACATTTGTCTTGATTTTCTATATATATATATATATTTCCATAAACTCAAATTATTATTAAACCATTTATTTATGATTTAAATTCAAATCAAATATATATTATATTATTTCAAATTTAGTCAGATATGTTCAAATACAGATATATATTCTCATATATACATATGTATACAATATTTTAATTTTAAATGATTTATACAGAATATATTTAGATTCGGGGAAACTCGCAATCCATTTATCGTTTAATTATACAATTTTAATTCAAAAATTAATTTAATTATCAATTAAATGAAATCAAAATTCGGGGTCGTTACACTTTTCCTAATCAGTACAACCTGGACAGAGTTGGGGATAACTCTTATATTTAATATACAAGTTAAGATAATGTTCCGTGAGAAGAACACCGGGATATAATTTATATATGTATTTGTGATATATACATATTTTTTCATGAATTTTTTTAGGTAAAAACAATTATCTAATAAGTGATAAATGTTGTTTATTAGAAAATGCTTAAACCTGGTATACCTAAAGTAGGTGTATCTCTTGGATCACCCAATGGTTAAGAAAGCAGGTCAAAAAAATCCAAGTGTCCTATTGACGATGGCCTAGTGGATGGAAGTTATAAGACATGTCCAAGATATTGATGTTGCTAGAGCACTAAATCTAAATCCCAAAACAGAATTCACAAGGCTCTGCGATGACTATATATGTCTTGGAGGAAATTCTTAGGATAAAGGAGTTATGGGTGCGCATTCTTGGTTGAGATCATGCGAAAGAGTTTTCAATGATTAATATGCCAAGAGAATAGGAGGTTGGCATCTCACCAGTTACAATCTAGTGCTTTGGATTAGTACTATGCCATCACGATAGCAGCACTAGAAAATAAATAATTTAGTAAGGCTTTAAAGATCTATGTAAAGCTCATTATATTCACGAAGTTGAAAAGGCTGCTCTGCTTCGGAAATTTATAGATCTAATCCAAAAGAATGCATCGCCGACTGAGTATGTAAATGAATTTTATGCCCTTTTGAAGTATGGACAAACATTGATTGGTTCATTATTGGAGAAGAATTTAAAATCTTTTATTGGACTTAATGCTGAATTGAGAGATTAGTTACCCAATCAACTAAAATGTTCGTTTGAATAAATAATTGATATGGCATTGGGATATGAAATGGTGCGTGAGAATGATTTGGCCTCAGGTAGTCAATCTACTCAACTACCTCAATAAGGAAAGAAATCGAGCTTCTATAAAAGAACGGGAAATTCAAGATGACTAAGAAGCATGTTCAACTAAGGCAACACAAAATAGAAGAGATCGATTAATGAATCTCAGGTGGAATTTTACTATTATGGTGACAATGGTCGCTATGCAACTGAGTGTAGAAAGAGAAACTATGATGAATTAAATAAATTTACAACTGTGATGAAATAGGTAATATAATAAGACAGTTCAAGATAGCCCAAAGGACAAATTGAGCGCAAGGTGTTCACTATAAAGGAACCTAGTTCTGTACAGGTTAAAGGGAAGCAAATCTTAGTCTTAAAAGATACACTTCCTTAAGAATGAAATTTTGGATTATTGAATTTAGTCGTTGAACATTTTTACTTAAGTTGTTTTAAAAAAAATTGGTAATGATATGATTAGGGAAGTCGTATGAGACCTAAATCTAATTTCTATAATAGAGGTACATCGCAAAGATAAGTGTGATGTAATGGATTTGAATAGAAAAATCTAGTGGTGATCAGAGTAGTGCAACAAAAGAAAATAGCTTGTATTCCACTGGGTATAAATATTTATTTGATTTATTGGATGGATGACTGTTTCTTTGTTAGTTCTCGGTATAACTAGCCTAGAATGAAGTAGATTGAGTTGAATTTATCACTCAAATATATTGAACCCATTCATCGGAATAAAGTAAACGCCATTGGTTTTCAATGATAAACCACAAGGGGATTAAATAATTGTATTTTATAAAGAAAGAATAATATTAGAAATTGGATTGTGTTAACTTATCCGTTGAGTGGTTATGAATTCTGGTACATTCTCCTAGCTGGGGCTTTCTAAACACTAAAATGATATATTTTGACATATCAATATTCCGAGTAAAATGTATCATTCTTGAAATAGGCTGATTCAAGTCTCATCGAAGCCGACTACTCGATGTTGAGCAGATGATTAATTTTTAGTATTTCAATTAAATAGAAAGGATTTTTAATCGCATTTAGAGAATCAAATATTAGTC
The DNA here is from genome assembly GCA_030737815.1 of Allium fistulosum. Lineage (NCBI taxonomy): Eukaryota > Viridiplantae > Streptophyta > Magnoliopsida > Asparagales > Amaryllidaceae > Allium > Allium fistulosum. The sequence goes on along the minus strand of CM060907.1, from coordinate 247,045,442 downwards.
TGACAGGTTCTCAATAATCTATAGAATCTCGAGAAAATAAGATTAGGTAAATTCTAATGGTCAGAAAGTTTTCTCTAATTGGATCAGTTGCGTATCTACTATTTAAAAAGCAATAGAACTCGGATATGATTAAATTTCTAGTATTCAACCATTCAAAAGATTTCTTAACCTAGGTGAAGAAATTAAGTATTGAGATAAGAGACCTTGAGTAGACTGAAGAACGCTGGAATTTTTATTTTCTTTAGAACTTCAAAAGAGTAACCGAGAATAGTTATATCAGCCAGCTTTAACATTCTTACTCGATCAAATCTAGATTAGTCTGCATGAGACCCGGTTTTAGTAAACCTAATTGGTAAATTTTAAGTGAAATGGGTATGACGAGATCCTCAATAGTTTGAAGAAAGAAATTCTTGATGAATACTATCGGTTTATATTTTCTATCCAAGGTGAATAAAGTTGTATAAAAGATGAAGAAAGTATACGATTGAAAGAGATGAAATGAGATATCAACAAATAAGAGAAGCGGTGTGTTAAGGGCCAGTTAGTGAAGAACGAGTATCAATAGAGTTAGTATATTAATTCTATCTCCTAAGGTATCATAATAGAGTTGAGTGTAACGACCCGTATTTTTACGGATCGAAAAGTTCGTAAAAATCTGGAATTTTTAGCGTTGTTAAGTCGTTTCAGATTTTGGGCAGAATTTTGTTCAAGTCCTAAGTCGTGACCGACTTAAGGGATAAGAGCGACCTAAGAAGTCTGACCGAGTTAAGGAAATCGGCGAGTTAGGTGATAAGTCGTGGACGAGTTAAGTGATAAGTCGACTGGGCGAGTTAACGACCTAAGAGATAGACGACCTAAGGAACTGACCGACTTAGGAGAGTTGGCGACTTAAAGAAGTAGATGACTTAGTAGTTTGGTTGAAAAATCTCTGTGTTGCAGTTAAGTCGTAGGTCAGTTACCCAGTTAAGTCGCGCACTTGTTAAGTCGTAGGTCGCGCGTGCATTATTAGGTCATAGGTCGCTGGGTATGTTAAGTCGTAGGTCATTGAGGCAGTTAGGTCGTGAGGCGGAGAGAGAGTTAAGTCGGAGACGACTTAAGGGGGGGGGGAATCAGCCTATAAATACACGCCTTTGCTTACATTTTGAGATGCGGATTTTCGAAGCGACGAAGTGCTGCCATTTTTAGAGCTCGACTTCTACACTTCTTCACTTCTTTTCTCCACTCTAATCTTGTGATTCCTTCCATCCAAATCGAAGATCAAATCGAAGATCCAAGAGCTTAGATTGAAGATCTTCATCCATCGAAGAGAGATTTCATCGTTTGAAGCAGATTTGTGATAGATCGAGTTAGATCCTTCGCTGTCCAGATCTAAAGTGTGTTGCTTTTGGGTTGTTTAGGTGATTTGGTGAGTGGTGATTATCTCTCACACGGATCCAAAGGAGTATATCGGATCATTGGCTTGATTTTGTGTTAAAGTAGTGATTTCCATGCATTTTTGTAAACCTAAGTATAGATCCATATAGATCTATTGTTCATGATGATTTGACATCCATTTTACTACATGATAACCTATGCAAGTTCATTCATCAAGATTATAGAGATGTTTCTCATGTTTTCATGCTTGTTAGACTTTCGACTCTTTATTTACGAAATTGCCATTGTTGTTAATATTGTCTATCTAGATCATATTTGAATGCTTGTTTACTTGGATTAATGTTTGACTTGATTGATTGATATGAATTAGATGATTGATGATTTGATTTAGACCGAAGATGATTCAAAAGCTAAGGGAAAGGCTCTTGAATTGGGAAAGCTGCTCGTGGCATATGTAGCGGATGAGGAAGCTCATATGGATAGATTTGATGATGATGTTGAGATGAGGCTTTGCTATGATGATGATGAAGCGAAGTATGATATGAGATAGCCTTGGTCTAATCCAGACGGGATCATTCCAAGCATGTTGATAACTCGGTGAAATGGTTCGAGTTTGCGGATAATGGTTTGCTCGAGAGGCGCTTGAGCTAGTATGGAAATAGTCGTCGAGGAGGATGACTAGGAGGCTGAGATCTCATCGTTGTTGAAGGTTCTAGCATGCTCAAAGCAAGAGTACGTTGGGCAGATTCGATAGTCCCTGAAGGCTACTGATTGGTAGTCAAGTACTCTGGGCAGATTCGATAGTCCTAGGCACGGGTCACGATGACGTGCAGAGTTATGCCTAGAACCGGGGTTTCCATTAGCCCTTGACGGACGGATGAAAGAATGAGCCGGTCATTCAATTAACGATGATATCGAAGCAATGATAACAGTGATAGCCAAAGTCATGGATGTTTGGTTGTATCGTCATTCGGTCTCAAGAGCGGTATTTTCTGGGTGCTTATCTGATCTTGGTTTAGGCCTTGGGGGTTTGTACTTGGAAAGCATCGCCCTTGACTCGAGTGATAATTGCTTTACTTTAAATTGTATGCTTTGTTATGTTTGCTTCTGCTTAGTGTGTGTCTGGGGGCTATCACTGTAGAAAGAGGTGGAGTGGGAGGGTTGTATTCCTATTCCTTTTCCTTTATGCTCTTTTGGTATGTTGGTTAGTTAATTTATCGCTCACTAAGACTGTTGTCTGACTCAAGGCTTTATGTTTTAACTCTTATTGCCTTGGGCCGTTCGTCCATTTTAGGACGGACAGACTAGGTAGCAGGTGACAGGTGTTGTTCTTGCTTTCCACGATGCTGATGACGAAGACGAGCTGGAGTATTTCATATTACTTCTTACTATATGTACTAGATGTTTCGCTGCTTTGTATTCTCTGAGTGATATGTAGTGAGGCTTGTTGTATTGACTATTCAGATGTTTATATTCAACTATTATGAAGTTTTATTGATGAGATTCTATTCTGTGAAGCTTCACTATATATTTGTTCTATTGTATTTTGTCCATGCGCTGTGAGTAATACGATAGATTCTGCTGTTTTTAATCTACCCTGACAATCGTCCATGGTCGCCTGGCACACTTTACAGCGCATTTTCTCTAGGTTCAGTGCAGGGGTCATGGGCGGTCGTCACATTTGGTATCAGAGCCTTGGTTAATCGATTTTACCCAACGCTCGCTGACGTAACTACGTATGAGAGACGTAATTGTATTTTGATGGATGATTACTATATATAATATAGTAGCTTAGAAGTAAGTGAGTCCTTTATGCAGTTGTTTCTCAAGATGTTCTGATCATTCCTTTTTATAGATATTAAGGATGAGTCGAAGAGGGAGACCATCTGCTAGGGAAGGTCGTGCTGCTGAGGGGACTGCTGATTATGCAGCTATGTTCGAAGCTATGATGACTTCGATCATGAGAAGGATACCAGTTCCGGGGACAGCAGTTGATGTTGGAGTTCAAGTCCAGACTCCAAAACCGGTGGACTTTGCTAAGCTGTGTAAGGACTATACTGCTCTTGGAGGAAAGGTTTTCTTGGGAACAGAATCAACCATTGAAGTCCAGAGGTGGATAGATGCTTGTAGAAGGATCTTTGGTGATTTGGGAATTGAGGATGCGACTAAGAGGAAGTTAGCATCAAGACAGCTTCAAGGAAGAGCTTCTGATTGGTGGAACTCTATCACCATTGATACTCCGGAGGAAGAGATTACTTGGGAGCAATTCCAAACCAGATTTGAAGCTAAGTTCATTTCTACAGCTCAGAAGTCTGTTCTATTCAAGAAGTTTGTGGAGCTCAAGCAGGGAGGAAGACCAGTTCTTGATTATGTTTCTGAGTTTGAAGCTTTGTCCAAGTACGCTCGGTCGTATATTGAATCTCCTTACCACAAGAATGAGAAGTTTGTGACAGGCTTGGACAGTTATCTTGGGAGGCAGTTGGTGGATCATTTGGACGATCCATTTGAGAATCTTGTAGAGAAGGCTCTCAGGCATGAGAATCTGTTTCCTAAAGAAGGATTTGTTGTTGCTGTAACCAGGGAAGAGTCTAAACCCTAGCAGGGTGGGAACAAGAAGAGGAGGCAGAAGCAGCAAAAGGGTAAGGATGGCCAGAAGAAGCCGAAGGGCGAAGTGACCTGCTACAATTGTCAGCAGAAGGGCCATTTCTCCAGGGATTGCAAGAATCCGAAGGTGCCGGTGAAGTGTCACAACTGTGACAAGCTGGGGCAAGTTAAGAGGAATTGTCCAGAACCGAGGAAGGACAAGCAGATTGTGCAAGCTTATGCTTTGGGAGCTGTTCCATCATCTTCGAAAGCTCCTACCGCTGAAGAGAAAGGAAAGAGTGTGGTGGTTCAGGGTACTCTCTCCATTTGTGGTGTTCTAGTTAGAGTGTTATTTGATACTGGGGCGTCGCATTCTTTTGTTTGTGATGAACTTGTGGGCCGGTTAGGTTTAGAACCAAATATTGTTGATAGGCCATTGGTTGTGACTAATCCAGTTGGGGGTTCGTCTTGTTTGTGTATGTTATGTCGTGGTCTGATTGTATCGAGTCATGATTGCTCTTTTGTTTGTGATTGCTTTGTTCTGAACTTTGCGGGGTTTGGAATTATTTGGGTATGGACTGGCTTAGGAAGTATGCGGCAAAGGTTGATTGTGAGAGGTTGGAGGTGACAGTCGAGAATGTGGAGGGGCGAAAGATTGTGATACGATGTAAGCATGAAGAAGGCGTCTTCATGAGCTTCATGTATTCGCTGGTTGTTCCACGGGATGGACTGTCATATGTGCCAATCGCTAATGGATTTGAGGATGTCTTTGACGAGGTCAAAGGGTTACCGCCGCATAGAGAGATCGAGTTTTGTATAGATCTAGTTGAGGGAGCCAGACCTGTTGTGATGCCTCTTAGGCGAATGGCGCCTAGAGAACAGCAAGAGTTGAGGGTGCAGGTTGATGACCTTTTACAGAAAGGATTCATTCGGCGTAGTGTGTCCGAATGGGGTGCACCAGTTGTGTTTGTTACCAAAGCGGATGGATCGCTGAGGTTGTGTGTGGATTATCGGGAGCTGAATAAGGTGACTAAGAAGAACAAGTATCCATTGCCGAGAATAGATGACTTGTTTGATCAGCTTCACGAAGCTAAGGTGTTTTCTCAGATGGATTTGGCAACGGGATTTCACCAATTGAGAGTTGCTAAGGATAGTGTGTCGAAGACTGCTTTCAGGACACCATCCGGTTTCTTTGAGTGGCTGGTAATGCCATTTGGATTGACTAATGCGCCAGCATATTTTATGGATCTTATGAATAGAGTGTTCAGAGATCGGTTGAACAAGTTCGTGCTAGTGTTCGTGGATGATATTCTGATTTATTCCAGAACTGAGGAAGAGCACAAGACGCACTTGCGTATTATTTTGGAAATCTTACGAAAACATCAGCTGAAGGCTAAGTTTTCGAAGTGTCACTTCTGGAAGAGTGAAGTGAGGTTCTTAGGCCATGTCATCTCTGGAAATGGAATAGCGGTTGATCCCGCTAAAGTGGCAGCAATCCAGGATTGGGTTAGACCTAAGAATGCATCGGATATGAGAAGTTTTCATGGATTAGCAGGATATTATCGTCGATTTATCAAAGACTTCTCCAAGATAGCTGCACCGTTAACAGGATTGACGAAGAAGAACCAAGTGTTCAGATGGGAAGATAAGTGTGAGCAAGCTTTCGGAATCTTGAAAGAGCGATTGACAAGTGCTCCTGTTTTGACTATTCCAAGTGGGAATGATGAGATGGTGGTTTACACCGACGCATGTGGTACTGGACTTGGAGCAGTGCTGATGCAGAGGGATAAAGTTGTTGCGTATGCAAGTCGACAACTGAAGCCGCATGAAAGGAATTACTCGACTCATGATTTGGAGTTAACGGCGATTGTTTTTGCTCTGAAGATGTGGAGACATTACCTATTGGGAGTTCGATTCGAGTTGTTTACAGATCATAAGTCGTTGAAGTATCTTTTCTCCCAAAAGGATTTGAATCTTCGGCAGCAACGTTGGCTAGAGTTTTTGGCATCATATGATTTTGGTATAGCTTATACTCCGGGAAAAGGTAACGCAGTGGCAGATGCGCTAAGTCGAAGACATGCAGGATTGGGAGCCATGTTTTCAGAATGGAAGAACCTCGAGTATTTAGCTGGATTTGACTTCAGGCCTAGATGCGAATTGGAACCTGAGATGTTGGCAAACTTATCGATAAGACCGACTCTTGTGGAAAGGATTGGCGAGAGCCAAAAGCGAGACAATAAGCTTGTCAAGATTATCCGAGATTTGGAATCTGGAGTGGACCCAGAAAAGGATAAAGGATTCGAGGTCGATCGAGAGGGTTGGCTTCGGAAGCAAGGACGACTAGTTGTTCCCGATATAGATGGATTGAGAGATGAAGTTTTGAAGGAAAGTCATCACTCGAAGCTGACTATTCATCCAGGTGGAAATAAGATGTATCGGGATATAAAGAGAACCTACTACTGGGAAGGTATGAAGAAGGATGTTGGAAATTTTATTTCCAAGTGTATGAACTGCCAGTTAGTAAAAGCCAAACAGAAGAAGCCAAGTGGATTGCTTCAGCCATTAGAAGTTCCTACATGGAAGTGGGAGCAAATATCGATGGATTTTATTGATGGACTACCTAGAACAAGAACTGGAAATGAAGGGATTTGGGTCATCGTTGATCGTCTGACTAAGAGTGCAAGATTCATTCTTGTTCGATCGACTAGGACTGCATCAAAGTTGGCAGAGTTGTATGTTAAGTGGATAGTTCGATTCCAGGGTATTCCGAAGAGTATAGTGAGCGATCGAGACCCATTGTTCACTAGTGGATTTTGGAAGAGCTTCCAGGAAGTTTTGGGAACCGAGTTGTGTTTGAGTACAGCTTATCATCCTCAAACAGATGGTCAGACCGAGAGAGTCAACCGAGTTTTGGAAGATCTTCTTAGAGCTTGTGTTTTGGATTTCGGAGGATCATGGGAAGATCATCTTCATTTGGTGGAATTTTCGTACAACAACAGTTACCAGTCAAGCATTGGTATGGCACCATATGAGGCATTGTATGGAAGACCGTGTAACTCTCCGACATGTTGGTTAGAGACCGGAGAAAAGCTGATACTTGGGCAAGAGATGATTCGACGGACTTTAGATTGTATAGAGATCATTCGGCAACGAATGAAGGCAGCCCAAGACCGTCAGAAAAGTTATGCCGATAAGCGTCGTAAGGATTTGGAATTCGACGTAGGTGATATGGTTTTTGTGAAAATTTCTCCACTGAAGAATGTTATTCGATTCGGGAAGAAAGGGAAATTGACTCGGAGATTTGTTGGACCATTCCCGATCATCGAGCGAATTGGAAAGCTCGCTTATAGATTGGAATTACCAGAAAAGATGTCGGGTGTGCACAATGTTTTTCACGTATCGTATCTACGGAAGTATGTGCACGACTCGAATACAGTAGTTTCTGCTGATAGCTGTGAAGATTTCTAAATTGATCCAGTCAATAAGAGACCTCGTAAGCCGCTTCGTGTTGTGGAAACCGACACGAAACAGCTTAGGAGGAAGGTAGTTAAGTTGCTCAAGATACAATGGAGTGACGATGATAACGACTGTACATGGGAGGTAGAAGAGAGGATGAAAGCAGCTCATCCCGAACTCTTCAAGGTATGGCCTTAAGGTGTCGTGTCATCTAACGACATTGTAACTTGTTCTAAGTTTTAGAATTCTGCATGTTAAGCTAGAATTGGATGCATGGTTTGTTGATTGCTATGGATGGTAGGCATGCAGAATAGTCTTTGATTGCTTTGTTTGTTTGGAATTTCGGGGGCGAAATTCCTAAGGGGGAGAGAATGTAACGACCCGTATTTTTACGGATCGAAAAGTTCGTAAAAATCTGGAATTTTTAGCGTTGTTAAGTCGTTTCAGATTTTGGGCAGAATTTTGTTCAAGTCCTAAGTCGTGACCGACTTAAGGGATAAGAGCGACCTAAGAAGACTGACCGAGTTAAGGAAATCGGCGAGTTAGGTGATAAGTCGTGGACGAGTTAAGTGATAAGTCGACTGGGTGAGTTAACGACCTAAGAGATAGACGACCTAAGGAACTGACCGACTTAGGAGAGTTGGCGACTTAAAGAAGTAGATGACTTAGGAGTTTGGTTGAAAAATCTCTGTGTTGCAGTTAAGTCGTAGGTCAGTTACCCAGTTAAGTCGCGCACTTGTTAAGTCGTAGGTCGCGCGCGCATTATTAGGTCATAGGTCGCTGGGTATGTTAAGTCGTAGGTCGTTGAGGCAGTTAGGTCGTGAGGTAGAGAGAGAGTTAAGTCGGAGACGACTTAAGGGGGGGAATCAGCCTATAAATACATGCCTTTGCTCACATTTTGAGATGCGGATTTTCGAAGCGACGAAGTGCTGCCATTTTTAGAGCTCGACTTCTAAACTTCTTCACTTCTTTTCTCCGCTCTAATCTTGTGATTCCTTCCATCCAAATCGAAGATCAAATCGAAGATCCAAGAGCTTAGATTGAAGATCTTCATCCATCGAAGAGAGATTTCATCGTTTGAAGCGGATTTGTGATAGATCGAGTTAGATCCTTCGCTGTCCAGATCTGAAGTGTGTTGCTTTTGGGTTGTTTAGGTGATTTGGTGAGTGGTGATTATCTCTCACATGGATCCAAAGGAGTATATCGGATCGTTGGCTTGATTTTGTGTTAAAGTAGTGATTTCCATGCATTTTTCTAAACCTAAGTATAGATCCATATAGATCCATTGTTCATAATGATTTGACATCCATTTTACTACATGATAACCTATGCAAGTTCATTCATCAAGATTATAGAGATGTTTCTCATGTTTTCATGCTTGTTAGACTTTCGACTCTTTATTTACGAAATTGCCATTGTTGTTAATATTGTCTATCTAGATCATATTTGAATGCTTGTTTACTTGGATTAATGTTTGACTTGATTTATTGATATGAATTAGATGATTGATGATTTGATTTAGACCGAAGATGATTCAAAAGCTAAGGGAAAGGCTCTTGAATTGGGAAAGCTGCTCGTGGCATATGTAGTGGATGAGGAAGCTCATATGGATAGATTTGATGATGATGATGAAGCGAAGTATGATATGAGATAGCCTTGGTCTAATCCAGACGGGATCATTCCAAGCATGTTGATAACTCGGTGAAATGGTTCGAGTTTGCGGATAATGGTTTGCTCGAGAGGCGCTTGAGCTAGTATGGAAATAGTCGTCGAGGAGGATGACTAGGAGGCTGAGATCTCATCGTTGTTGAAGGTTCTAGCATGCTCAAAGCAAGAGTACGTTGGGAAGATTCGATAGTCCCTGAAGGCTACTGATTGGTAGTCAAGTACTCTAGGCAGATTCGATAGTCCTAGGCACGGGTCACGATGACGTGCGGAGTTATGTCTAGAACCGGGGTTTCCATTAGCCCTTGATGGACGGATGAAAGAGTGATCCGGTCATTCAATTAACGATGATATCGAAGCAATGATAACAGTGATAGCCAGAGTCATGGATGTTTGGTTGTATCGTCATTCGGTCTCAAGAGCGGTATTTTCTGGGTGCTTATCTGATCTTGGTTTAGGCCTTGGGGGTTTGTACTTGGAAAGCATCGCCCTTGACTCGAGTGATAATTGCTTTACTTTAAATTGTATGCTTTGTTATGTTTGCTTCTGCTTAGTGTGTGTCTGGGGGCTATCACTGTAGAAAGAGGTGGAGTGGGAGGGTTGTATTCCTATTCCTTTTCCTTTATGCTCTTTTGGTATGTTGGTTAGTTAATTTACCGCTCACTAAGACTGTTGTCTGACTCAAGGCTTTATGTTTTAACTCTTATTGCCTTGGGTTGTTCGTCCATTTTGGGACGGGCAGACTAGGTAGCAGGTGACAGGTGCTGTTCTTGCTTTCCACGATGCTGATGACGAAGACGAGCTGGAGTATTGCATATTACTTCTTACTATATGTACTGGATGTTCCGCTGCTTTGTATTCTCTGAGTGATATGTAGTGAGGCTTGTTGTATTGACTATTCAGATGTTTGTATTCAACTATTATGAAGTTTTATTGATGAGATTCTATTCTGTGAAGCTTCACTATATATGTGTTCTATTGTATTTTGTCCATGCGCTGTGAGTAATATGATAGATTCTGCTGTTTTTAATCTACCCTGACAATCGTCCATGGTCGCCTGGCACACTTTACAGCGCATTTTCTCTAGGTTCAGTGCAGGGGTCATGGGCGGTCGTCACATTGAGAATGGTTGAATGATGGTCGATCAACTCACCAAGAGTACTCATATTATAATAGTTCAAGTTGACTGAAGTATAGAGGTTTTTTTATATTATTACTTGAGATACCAAGGAGCATTTGAGATTTGGTCAAGGTTAAAGAACTAAGGTGAGAAGATATAGTAGTTCAGAAGTAAGAATGTTATGTTAATTAAAGTTCAAAGGTCAAGTGACCCAAGAGATTGTATATGGAAGACCGAAGAACTAATACAATGGACACTACCTAATTAGTTTTGACTCGTTAGGTACATATATTTTTAATTTTATAGAGTCTTGGATGTTTGATTGATTTTGATCGATTGTTGTGTATATGGATGTATAAAGATAGTTGAACACTACGAAAAATAAGTTACAGTACTCTCCGATAAATTGCGAGTACGTAATTTCTTTAAGGTGAGGAGTCTATAACATTCCGCCGTTTGATTAATTATAGTAGAATATAGTTTGGGATTTTTATTAGGAATTTGGACTGACAAATGGATTTTTTGGAAGAAAATTGAATTTTAAATGGATTTGAATTACAGAAAAATATTTTAACTTGATAAAAGATTGAGAAATTTTATAAATGGATTTAGAAAATAAGTTTGTAAATTATATTAAATTTAATTCAATAAAAGTGAATTTTTGGATTTATTTGATATTAAAAGGGGAATAATGATTTAAAAATTCAAAAATTAAATTTCAATTGTGTTTTAAAAATACAAAAGTTGTTTGGAAATTTGATTTGGTGAAATAAATTATATTTATGAAATTTTGGAACTAAACCAACTACTTTATAATTGTTGAAATTGGAAAGTATATTTTTCAAATGGAAAAATCATTATAAGAACAAAATAAAATTTGGATAAAATGCCTTTAATGGATTTTTGAATGTATATAAAATATTGGTTTATAGGCAGTTCGATTAAAAGATGGTTAAGGGTACGAATTTATTTAAATGTGAAATTAAAGTTTTATTGGACCCTCATTTTAAAACTTATCCAATGAACCATCATCGCCTTTTAATTTATCTAATCCTTCATCCTTAGGTTTCTCAATCCCTAAGTATATACATACCTGAAGCTTTATCATACAAGCTAAGGTTTAATTTTCATCATCGAGCTAGGGTTTTAAACCTTAGCAGTAAATTAAAAGAAATCAAAGCTTTGAAATGAGAAAAATTAACTATTTGCACCTTTACACATTAAATATGAATGCCATGCTATAATGTTGTGTTTTACTTCGTTGCTTCATCTCTGTTAGTGATAGGATCAAGGTAGTATAAGTAGTAGAAAGCTCAGCTGAAACCATCCCCACGACTATCAAACTGCAGGAAACGTCGAACGAAGGTGGCAATGTTTTAGGCATTACTGCTTAGAGATCGACACCACAGGTCGACAACTCCAAACATTAGCGACCGACCAATTAGGTCGAATTCTGAGTAGTGATGCCAGAACTATGCCTATTTTTTTATATTTTCACTCTATCTTCTTTCAATGGTTTGTTTGCATTGTTTTGGTGAATTTGATCTTTTTTTACACTCTACAATCAAGTTAAAATCTCTAGAGTTATGGCTTAAAGTATTTGAAATGATTTTTGAAAGGTTTTTAAACTTACTGTATATTTGTTTTCAAGAAATATAATTCCAGAGAATAGAAGAAAGTGTGTGCATCATAAACTTGTATTGAAATTTAAAGTCATATTTTATATAAAAAGTATTTAAAGGATATTTTTTAAAATACAAAGCTTGAATTTTATTCAACTGTTTTATGATTTTGAAATTTATAAGGAAGAAAGGATTTAAATAGTAAATTCTTTTGTAAAGAATTTTTGGTTATTGAATAAAGTTAAAATATTTTAATCTGAATAAATTTGAATTTGAATTATTTTCAAATTGAAAATAATAAGATTTAAATTTAAGTTTAAATTTAAAATCCTATATGATATATATAGAAGATAAAATCACATTCTTATGGATTTAGAAGTTAGAAAAGCTTTTATGAAATAAAGTTGATTTATTTTAGAAACAGTTTGAATTTGAATTTATACCATAAGGGATGAATGGTTTAGTTATATAAGCTTTTTAATGAAAAGGAATTTTGGTAAATTATTTGACATTATACTAAAAGTATTTTATAAATGAACCTGAAATTAATTTATGCAGTATATAATTTTGATTTGAATTCCTAATGGTATTGAATAATACTTGGTTAAATTTAAAAGCGCTATAACATGATTTTAAAGTTCAAAAAACCAAATATATATTTATATATTTTGGAAAACATGAGTATATTTTATAAAATATGAATTATTAGTTTAAATTGGGTAAACAGAAAGTTTATTTGTGCGAGTTATTGATTAGTTAGTTCACCCATGTTATATTGGTATACTCATGTTAAGAAAAATGATTGAAATCTTGCTTGACTAAATTTGAATGGATTAAATAACACTTGACTATGAATAATATGTGAATTATATTAAGTATATAGTGAATTTCCAAGTATGCTATGAATAAAATGCAAGTTAAGTGGATGAATTGTATGCTTAAATGAATTTGGGTAATGTTAAAATAATTGTTTGATTTTAGAAATAAAAGTATAGGATTATGATGTGTGCTTCACCCATGATATTATATGCAAGTTTATTATATCCCACTGATACTGAAGTGAATGGGTTAATAGTCATGTTTGAATTAAAATATTTAAATGCATCATTACTAGATGAATTGAAATGAATATACACAACATTTATTTGGGATATAATATCATTTTAGGTAGTAATGATGTTTTAGCGAGTCAAATGTTTTGAAAGTGAAAATTTATCGTTTGGCGAGAATGGTATGAGGTATTGACTACCAGAATGCTAGTATACAACCCAGCGGAATGATTTGAGGATTATAACCTGAATCGTGATGGCCTTTTCCCTCGTCAACGTTTCCAGCCGATCCATTGCCGGGACAATAGATGAAATTGAAGATTTTTGGAAGTGTATCGCAAACAAAGAGAAATAGTGCTACTAGATGGAAACTTGAAGTGGTCTATAACACGATTAAGATATATCACGCTTTCAAATGTCAAGAGGGTTGGGCAACAAAGGGATCATGTTGTGGTTATCACAACTTATCGTAAGTATATGGGTGAAAAAGACCATGATGGCTTATCAAGGAAAATAGTCTAAGTAGATTATAAATCCATAGAGGAGTTATATCAACGTGCAATCCTTGTAGGATTCACATAAGGGAGAATGAGAAAAGATCTCAAAAGTAAAACTAGAAAATGTTGACCTCGCAAAAGGAATGATTTAAATGATGATTTAAAGTTATACAATAAAAAGTAACTCTTATAATGTGGATAGATTGTGATATCCCAATTGACTAGAGTTGCAGCTGTGAGTCACGATGAATATAGCCATGACAAGTGTGTTATCATTGATTTGTGAAAATGAATTGTGGATAGGATTTTGTATGGTGTTAGTAACATCTATACATTTGATTGATATGTCAAGTGAATATACCCAACACCACACTTGTATGTTATTATTGTTGCACTATTATACTCACATTTAGATTTATAGCTTGAGTCGAGATTTTTTATGGGTATGACAATGCCTCAAGTCAAACCGAGGTATGGTGATTTCAGAATAACTATCTTTGGATGTCATCGGTCTTGTTTGTTGAGAAGTCAATAGGAAATGTATATTATGTTTAGTATACTACTATGTTTAAGTTTAGAAACCATGGCCTAAAAATCAAGATCCGCAGGACTATTTGATTCATCTAGAGAAATGATGGAGTTTGAGATGATGCTAAAAATTATAGACATATTTTAAGGCGTGTTGTAGGAATAGTCATTACTTGGACACTAGAGGTGGACTATTTTTAGATTGTACATAGTCTGTCGAGTTTAAAGTGATGTATTTTGAGTAGCCCATGAATCATACATATTTTGATATACACATACATATGTATATATTATCATTTCAGTCGCGATATCGATACCTGTGTCATTCATTTATTTATATATGTTCCCGATATATGAGTTACTCAATTCTAGAACTCATGTATATTACATTGTGTCAAGACATGATTCGTAGTATTGTTCATATATATTCAGTTATTGAAACATATTTGTGTTCACCCAAAGTATTATATATGTAAAATCGCTCCTTCTGCGCCCTTTGGTCCAAGTTATCAGGTGGTAAACTTCCTTTGATAATTCGATCACTGGAGTTGAGGCATCACAAACTCACAATTTCTCTTCAATGTGTAAGAATTCTTATTAGACACTCTAATGTAACTATGTCTGTTTTAGGCTTTGTTAAATTTACTTCATCTATGTAATCTTTCACTATGTTAGAATCTCCAATCGTATCCAAGTCCGTCGCACCACCACTAATTTCTTTAGAAAGAAATTCCTTTAATAAGAAGGTGGTATGTCTTAAAACACCAATTTGTTTCTTAAAACATAACCTAGATTTATTTTTTGAGTTTACAAAACTTAAGTTCACAATGTAAATTAGATAACCACGTGTCTTAAACTATTCAAGATAGGCGTTCATTCCTAACTCATATCTTATATGAAATCATAAAGTATACATTTAGATGAAACCAAATTTAACATATGTGCTTACTCCTAAGTATCTATCTATGCAGAAAGAAGCAACTCAACTTCACTCATTATGAATAGTACTTTGTCTAGTAGAGTATGATTACTCCTTATCAATACATCATTATGTAGCATAGAGAGGCGTGATCTTGAGAGTGAATCTTCGATTCTTTGGTACTATTGAAACTCTTATTTTATATATACTCACCTATTCGATTACATTGAATTATTTTATTTCCTTGGCATTTATTGTTTCCTACTCCCATTTTATATTCTATGAACTAATCATTGATATCTAACTATGCATAAAATACATATGTTCATATCATAGATAATTCATCGATGAATTTAACGAGGTAAGTGGATCTGTTTTTGGTGTCATTAGACTATGAACTGTATTTATCTATATGTATCAATCCGAAGAGTTTATTATCTCTTTTGTTGCTGCCATCGAATGGGTTTTTTCCCTTGATTGATTGAAATACAATTCACAAGTATGATACAATTCATAATTATATAGTTAAAGAATTATTTTTCAAATATATGGCTTAGTCTATAATCCAAAAATTATTTTGATAAATATTTTAGATAGTTCTAAATTTTCTATAGCTAACACATCATTATAGTTATGAAAACAAATACCACCATCAAAATGCTAAAGCACAGATTTATTTTTAAATGAATATCCATATTAAAACTACTTTTATTTTCAGACCATACTGAAAGTAGTTATTATTTCATAAATAATATTTGGCATATATGAAAATAACCTTTCAAAACTTTATGCATCCACCAATAAGTGTTATATTGTATGCTTCCACTATTTTCGTTATTACAATAAAAATGTTTGAAATATGAAGCACCATTTAGCCCCTTAATATGGGTTATTTATTTCTTTTACTATAACCAATTTACAGTTGAGAGTTTCGAACCGAATATCTTGAACTCAAAGAAATAAATCTTATAGAAAATATTTATCTATAAGAAAATTACATATTTGAATAGAAATCTTTTTTCTTATTTCCTTATTAAGCATCTACAAATATTATAACCAGTTCTGTTTTCTATGTTTCTTCATTTAGTATAAGTGACCATTCACTCTATTCATTTCAATTATGCCAGCATTATTTCCATTCTCAAACTTTCACTTTTTCTTTCAAAAGGTTGAACCATTCAAATGAGAAAACTATTACTACAAGATGACATCAGATTTCTTTACAGATATACAATCGGTCATCCTTAACATTTAATGATATCAAATAAATTGCATTAAACTAAACTAATCAAACTAATGTCTTAGTGAGCTAAAACCTAGGTATGTCTATAGTTCTTGGTCTAGCGTTGTTTCTAACACAATAAGATCCTTGTTGTAATCAATCATATGGGACACACGATCTTGCACTATGGATTACTTGTTCATTTTGATTGAAACATTTTCATTGGTAAACATACAAAAGCGACTGTTCACCATACAACTTTTGTATGTGATCGAATATGGATCAAATATCTATACTCTTATATTGCTTTGGAGTTTAAACTCAAATAAGACAATAATTGGTCTCACGTAAATAAACACTTAAATGATGAATGTACTTATGTTTTTTTGTGGTTGTATAATTCAGCACTTGCTTAGGTCTCGAAGCTACAAGATGCCAAAATATTTATTGGTAAGCGCAGTTTACTTTTCTTTATCAATCTTTGAGTCAATTTATTTAGTATATTTTACTCGATAAATAATTTTATCAATTATATATCAAAGTAGATTATTTTAGTATATTTTCTTATAATTATTAGATTAGTTATTTATATTCATCTAATAAGGCTCCCACTGAATTCTGCAACTCTCAAAAACCCTAAAATGATACGAGAATTTAATAAATTACTTCAATGGGTGTTAGAATCCATTTATAATGTCACTACAACCTTGAGTTTGGTCAATACATTTGTTTGTACCAAAATTGGTCACAACACCCAATTGTCGATGAAAGCACTAGTTCACAATCACAGATTACAGATAACAAGTATGTAGAGAAATAAAAATGAAGAACACTCAGAAAATTAAAAGGAAAGTAGCATAGAACACAGAGTTTATAGTGGTTCGGCAATCCGGCCTACATCCACTTTGAAGTTGATGATTTCATTGATGTTTTCTTGCTGACTACAACGAGTTACAACTGATTACAACAGCAAATTTCGAGTACAATGATGGTTCCGTTTTCCTCGGCTTCCGTTTTCCTTATTCGTAGTCATGTTGGTCCATCACCGTTATCCTCGGCTTCTGTTTTCCTTTATCCTTGCCTGAATCTTTTTCGGGAGGATTTCTGCCTTTGACTGCACAAACTTCTATTCCCTCTCCTTCCTCTCTTTCAACATTTGTGTCTTCTAATCGCAGGAATCCATCGGCCTCATGATAAAATTCTCTTAGATTCATAGGTGTATCCCTTGTCGGTGAATTATTGAATTCTGTTCCATCAGCGATGCCAGCTATGACTGCCATTAAGACCATGGATGAATCTGGGCGATCCACCGATGTCGCTGCTGCATTAAATCGTGTTAGGAAATTCCTCGGAGATTCCCCAGTTTTCTGTTTTAGTGTCGCCAGACTCATCACATTCTTGGGCCTCGAAATGTGAACTCTAAACTGCCTCATGAACTTCTCGGTCAACTCGGTCCACGTTCCAATGGAACCGCTCTCCAATTGTCTAAACCATAGTGCTTCTATGTCTGTCAAATACAATGGGAAGCACCGTGCCATGACCTCCTCTGGTGCCCCAGTACTTCCATGTGCCTCATATACCTTGTCAGATGAACCGTAGGATCTGTCCTCCCATCATACATTTCCAATGTTGGTAGCTTGAATTCTGGTCGATTTCTAGCCATTCTAATCACAGGAGAAAAAGGACTCCTGTTCACATCTTCTAGATCTCTGTTTACTAATCCACCTCTCATGGCTCGTCTCACCATTTCTGCCAAGCTATCACTATCTCCAAGCTGTAATCCTTGTACATTGCCACCGATCTACCCCCTAAGTTCGCGAGGGTTTGTTGGAATCTGCTCTTCTGGACGAGCATCCGCTCCTCTGTTAGCTCCTTGCGGCCTAATCTCAACCGGTATCCTACCTAAGGTTGGATCAACACGCTCCTAGGGGATCCCCCTAGTTCAGGGGCTGCCCCTGATGCTCCCGCTCTTTCTGGTTCCCGGTTTGGTCCTTCCGGTCTTGCTTCATTGGTCTGAACTCCAATAGCTCCAGCTGATCTCGCTTGCTCAATCCGTCTGAGAATGTTCTGCATCATCTCTTCTTGCCTTTTGAATAGCTCCTCATGCATGGCTCCCATCATCATCTCCATCTCATCCCTGGTGATGAAAGCTAAAGTCCGATTAGCCCCAAAGGAGGCTTCTTGACTCCCTTCATAATGACTCCTCTCCGTTCTTTGTCTTCTTGCTAATTGCCTCGTCGTAGTTGTCCAGATCTAAGTCTTCAAGCTTTCAAATTTGAAGTCCAAGCGGTAGAATTCCTAAATGCTAGCCTTCTCGGTGAAAGCACCAAAATGTTTATGCCAAAATTGGTCACAAACACACAATAGTCGATGAAAGCACCAGTTCACAATCACGGATTACAGATAACAATTATGTAGAGAAATAAAAATGAAGAACACTCAGAAAATTAAAAGGAAAGCAGCAAAGAACACAGATTTTATAGTGGTTTGGCAATCCGGCCTACATCCACTTTGAAGTTGATGATTTTATTGATGTTTGCTTGTTGACTACAACGAGTTACAACTTATTACAATAGCAAATTTCGAGTACAATGATGGTTCCTGCAAAGTCTGGACGTAGAAGAATCAAAAGTCCCTTTTCTATAGACTTTGGGATGCTATTTATAGGCGTAGGCTGCAAATATCTCGCTCAGATCTCGGGAGACCTCTTCTGGCACGTGCACGGGCCGATGCGACCGATCCCATTCGATTTTGACTCAATCCGTGATCGATATGAATGAATTTTGTATTGATCAAGATATTTCTCGATCGAGTCGAGATCGATCATGAACATTCTTTAGGTTGTACGCAAGCTCCTGTGAAAATTTGGTGGCATTTGGACTTGTAGATTGTGAGATATGATCGATGCAAGTTCGTGTTTTTCAAAGGCTGTCTTCTTCGCATCGATCACCTCTGCCTTTTTTGTATCGATCGCCTCTGCCTTGTTCGTATTGATCACCATTGCACTGTTCATCTCGATCGCCTCTGCCTTGTTCGTATTGCCTAGTTCGTATCGATCACCATTGCACTATTCGTATCGATCATGATGGATACGAAATGACGACCACTTGACGGATATGAACCAATATTGCCGATGGATACGAACAATAGAGGATTAATGGATACGAACAGTTGATGATTGATGAATACGAACAGTTGAGGCCTGATGGATACGAACAGTAGAGGATTGATGGATATGAACAGTCGATGATTGATGGATACGAACAGTGGAGGCCTGATGGATACGAACAGTAGAGGATTGATGGATATGAACAGTTGATGATTGATGGATACGAACAGTTGGAGCCTGATGGATACGAATAGTAGAGGATTGATGGATACGAACAGTTGATGATTGATGGATACGAACAGTTGAGGCTTGATGGATACAAACAGTAGAGGATTGATGGATACGAACAATACCTTTCAGTTGATTGCTTGAATTGCATCGATCATATCTTGAGCATACGAACTCCGCTTGACTTGAAATTTGGAACGTTGGCTTTCACGGATTTTTTTGTCATGTCTTTTCAATTGTAGCTCGATCCAAACTCAGACAAAATTCATCGATATCCATAGTGGGCCTGCGTATAGCCGACCTTCGGGACGAATTATCATTGATTTCCAGTCAGTTTTTTTTGGTGTCACGGCCTTGCCAAAAGGCGGGATAACAAGATTATAGTCCCATAAACGGTAAGTAACTCTTAACTAATTATATCTCGTATATAACTCCAAACCATACTTTAGCTATGCTCCTAATCATGTTTATGACCTTAAGTTTGCTCAACAAATCATGAAATACATTAGATGAAACAACCCAATATTTAATCACTTTAAATATGGACATTTTAACATATTTTTAAATAATTAATTTATGGATTCTATAACTCAAAAAAACTCTTTTTATTTCTAACTACTAATGGTGAAATAGTTTTAAAAATATGTTTATGTAAATAAGTATACATATATTCACAAATAAGTTAGAATATACTAACTTAAATAAGTATAATAAGTTATGATGTGACTTATTATGTAAATTTAAAAACAAATTAAAATGAAATAAAAAGTTGCCATAACATATCATTTCATTAAAAACACTAAGTACATAGGTCATTAATGCATGTTGACCAAAACAAGGGGACATTATACAAGTGAGCAAGGGGGGAGACAAGGGTGGTGAGGTGGCAAGCTTAGAGTGGAGGTCATGTACTTAAGTATAATTTAGTAATTTTGTTATTTCATGTTATGTAAAAACCAAATTTCATTTTTTTACTCATTTGGTTACTTCATTCTCATTTTCTAAAATTCCTTCGTGCTTTATAAAACATCTCATGGCTTCCATATTACAAAAGTTTTAAAATTCCTTAGTTTCTCCACTTTTAAGTTATTAGAAACTTGTTCAAAAATTCACCCTTATATTTCTACCACACCATTTTGCCAAAACAAAGCCATATCACCTCCCTAAAACCTTGGCCGAGCAATACCACCCCTAGGCCAAGCCATCTTTTCCTCTACAAGCATCCAAAATTCCATTTTTGCTAAAGAAAAGTAAAGTTCTAGGTCGGTTTCTAAAGTGAGTGCTAGGTCGGATTAATTCGGTTGGCTTTTTGGTGAGTAAAGCTAACTCTTTATTTAAATTTTCTAACTTTAATTATGATGTATACCTTGTTGTTAAATCATTGCTTGATCGGTTGGATATTATGTTGATTTGTTTGTATACATATGTGCTTAGATGTGATATTCAGTTCGACTTAAGAATTAAAGTTTAAAATGTGTGAATGGACGGAAAGCTGTAATATTGCTTATGGTTTGTTAGTATGGCATGAAAATAGGTGTATGATCTTGTGTGTAAGTGTATATGCTAAAGGAAGTTGGCATATAGACTTGTATAAGGGGCAATGGAAATTCCTTGCTTTTAAAATTTTGTTTTACTTAAGTGTTTACTAAAAAGTTTTAAAAAAATTTACTTTTTAGTTTCAAAAACTTTTCCTAAAGTTAGAAAGTGGGTTTAAGTAAAAGAGTAAGGTTTTAAAACTATTCAATTCAAAAACAAGTTTTGGAAATTACGGATCATACAATAGTAGTTGCTATGGATGTAGTTCGTAAAAACGAACTCTTTTTGAAATCTAAAAGCGTTTGCACTTAAGTACCTTTTTGGAAAGTGTGTTCAAATTTATTGTAAGTAATAATAAGTAATTATTATTATTTAATTAACTATTTATTTATTTGCCTAATGATTAATTAATTAATTAAGTTAATTAGTACTTAATCATTTGTTAACCATGGTAATTAGTTCTTAAGTATTAATCAAGTAAGATCTATAATTAGTTAATGAATTAAAGATTAGTTATTATTTAGTTATTATTAAGGGTTAATTATTATTTATTTAAAATTAATTTTTAATTAATTATTTATTATAAAGGGTTTAATAATTAATTAATTAATTACAAATAAAGTTAAGATTTAATTAATATTTAATTAAGACTTAATTAAGATTTAGTTATTACTAAATAAATGTTGAATTTTTTTAATTAATTAATAAAGGTTTTAATTTTTTTTTTAAATTACTTTATTTCCAAGGATCGATTTTGTTAAAAGCGGTTTTTTCTTTTTAAAGGTGTTTTAAATTAAGGGATTTCTTTGTCGATTACTCTTAAGTAATCTCAGATGATTATGAAACTTGGATATTTATAAATGATTTCCTTTAACTGACCATAAATAAAAGAGTTTTATAAATGACTTTGGATATTTATAAAAGAAGTTTTATAAATGATTTTGGATATTTATAAAGAGTTCTATAAATGGATTTGGAATTTTAGTTAAGGTGATTTTCATAAATGAAAGATATTTATTAAAAAGATTTATTGAAGTAATTTATAAAAGAATTTAAGATTGGATTTCCTTTAACTGACCATCTTAATTTTGGAAGTATGGACATTTGTTCCACACTTAACACCGAAGGAATAGTATTTGAGGTTATTCTTATCTCTAATTTAAATACAATTGTTTTGATCCTTTTGATATGATTTGAAATAAGAAATCTTTCATAATATTTTATGAATATACTTATATCAGTAGGATAAGTATATGAATATTTTAAATAAATATTTTGAAAAGAGATTTAAATAAATGAAAGATTTATTTTGAGGCTTAGTGGTTACTATGGGAAAAATTAAATCTCTGAATTATTGTTGTTTGTGTATTTGATAGTTAAATAATCGACTATCAAATCTTGGCCAATTTTAACTTAGGAAGTAAATAAGAGCTTCACGTGTTCATACAGTTTAAGTTCCCTCGGGAGAACTCATTCGATGAAACATCTCTAGCTTTAAGGGATATATTAGAGATCCCTTTGGGACTCTAGTATAGTCTGCTTACTTCTAAAAGAACATGGAATGAGTCAACCGAAAATTATCGGTTGTTAGATCAGAGAGATCGGGATCAGATATGTTATCCGAAAACCACTTCGAACCAACATAAGCGTTCGAACGGAATACGTCATGATAATGATCAAAGATGGAGTTCTTTAAAGTGAAAGGGCTACTTGCTACTAATCCTGACGGTGATTCCAAAATGGATGTAGTAGAGGCAGTGCCTTCGGTTTTGTTCAAATCCAGAACGAACATGTGTGGATGAATACTAGCATTGCATTTTTGCCTGGAGGCCAGTGTTAGCATTCCAAGTGGGAATTGCTAAAAGAAGGTTAATCGTTGCCTCAAGCCTTACACCCCAGTAATTACTAAAACATGGCAGATGCAGCAGGACTATGCAGGTTGCTCCCATTAGGGTATGATCAACCCTTATCTAGAGTAGATATTATCTCTTATATATGCTTCGAGGCCCATTTTGACTGTTAATGGCAACCTAGGGGTGGTCATATTCGATACTATCCAGTTAGGGATTGGCCGGTCTTGTGTTGGTAAGTTTGCAAAGGTAACTGCGGCCTCTAGTACATTTTATCTAGGGGTATACCATTTTCAGAAGGTAGTCCCTTACCTTATCATTATTGGAATCCATTTTCCATATATGTGCCTTGGCAGTTTTTGATTGTATACCTATTATTGTTGTGATGTACACACGTCATACTACTTGATTATTGAATACTTTACACCCATAGACATTATTATAATATCACTGGATTTATAATAACAAAAATTGATTTGGTTATCGTAAGGTAAACACCCGTCCGTGTTTATGTGTGACGTGGTCTTACGATTACTCTTCTTTTCAAAAAAAGTTTTCAAATGTAGAAATCCATATGTTTTGATTCGAGTTTCACTCATGTTGGTTTACTGGACTGACTCGGGCGTTATTTTCTTATAATGCTCGGTTCAGCCCAAGCATATTTTCCAGATTTAACTAGATCCTTTAGAGCTTTCAGGAGATGAGTTGGATTCTCCAAGACATATTCATGTATCTTATATTCTTCCACTATTTTATTGCTTTGATTTCTGTCTATATTTATCAGCAATTGTAAGGACAGACTATTATAACTGCCCAGGCTGATAATAAGTTAGTGTACTATAATAAAGATGATTTCTTTTTATAAAGATCCTGTGTATATTATATATCTCTCATCACGATGTGAGATTCTATTCTATCTTTTTCTTTCTTTACCCCAAATGACATGTCCTTCGGACACTTAAATGATCAGCACACGAATGTCGAGGATGTATTAAGTGATGTCTTTAGGTGTAAGAAACGTAAATCGTTACACATGGTATCAATGCTTAGGTTGAGCGAACACCAGGCCTTGGTGGTGTAAACTCATTATCGATAGGGTTAGTAATGCCCTATAATGAGTAACTCATTAGAGATAGGATTAGAAATATCCTAAAATAAGTTTGAGTGTAGTATATATATGAGCGTGTATTTGTTAGTGATATAAAATGTATTATATCGTGTGGGTTTATATGTTGAGTGGCTTATGAATTCCGGTCGACGCGCTTGATCAACGTTGTCGATAGGGCTTTCTAAACACTTAAACAAGACAAACAGACGCAATATAGTTTTAAAATGGGTAATGAAATAATTTTATCTAGAGTTATATTTCTTATATAAAGGAAATTTTCAAAATTTATATAGTTGTTTGGAGTATGAATATTTTTATTTAATATCATTTATAGACGATACCTTTCCCAATATAAGTCCTGCTTGGAAGTATATTATGAGTATATCTTATTACAATCAGGCGGTGAGAGATGAGCACTAAACGAAGATGAGGAAGGGGAAATGGCAGTACTTAGATCACCGAGGATTGAGCCCCAACTGCTAGAAATATAGGATCATTAGAAGAAGTAGCACTAGTACAACCCCGTGTCGGCTTTGCATCCTTATGCAAAGATTTTTCTAATCTAGGAGGAAAGCCGTTTAAAGGTACGGAATCCACCGTAGAAGTCCAGGCATGGCATCGTTCTTGGGAAAGGACTTTTAAGGGAATGGCTATTTTAGATCAGTAGAAGCGCTCCTTAGCATCTTGGCAATTACAAGATGGAGCAACAACATGGTGGGACACCGTACAGCTAAAGTTCCCACAGAAAATTTTACTTGGGATGGATTAAGGAAAGTGTTTAAAGACCAGTTCATGCCCGTTGCAGGAAAGGCTCAATTATATAGGAGTTTCTTAGATCTTTAGCAAGGAGATGGGTCTGTAAGGAATATGAAACCTAGTTCAACGAATTATCACGTTTTGGACCAAACTCATTGATACACCCCTCAAGAAGAATGAGATGTTTGTGATGGGAATAAGGGAGGAGTTTGAAGAGAAAATGACTGTGCACCTAAATGGATCTTTCGTAGACCTAGTAGACATGGCTCTGCATTATGAAGTCCTTGAGAAGAGGAAGCTGTTAGAAGCCCCAAGTAGTGTCAACAGCAACCTGAACAAAAGAAAGTTCAACCCACAGGGGAAAAATATGTGGAAAGGGATGTTTGGTGAGGAAACTCAGGAGGAATGGTAGAAGAACGTTACTTGCAACAAGTGTAAGCAGAAGGGCTATACTCAAAAATTCTGTCAATAGGCTGGTCCTATTTCTACAATAGTTCAAAAGTCAATCGGTTCAAATTGCCTACTTATGGAGAAGGGTCAATAGGTCAAAGTTTACGCTGTCAAAGATGAACCCTCGACTTCTGGAGATGTCAAAGAGAAGGGAGTTCTGGAAGGTACTTTATTTGTTTATGGCATCTTGGTTCGAGTTTTTTTCGATGCCGGAGCCTTCCATAGCTTTATTTCTAGAGAATTGGTTGCTAGATTAGACTTACCCCAAATATGTAGAAACCCTTATTTGTTTGACCAATCACGTCGCTGGTATGACTAATCTAGGCATGGTTTGTAAAGATGTATGAGTTTATACCTAACACATCACTTCTCATGTGGCACATTCGTTCTGTATTTTAAAGGGTTCAACGTTTTACTCGGTATAGATTTTCTAAAAAAGAATAAAGCTATCCTATATTGCGTTGGAAGAACGGTATCCTTAAAAACTAAATTAGGAAAATTTATTGAAGTATTGTGTGAGGAGCCTAAAGAGTTATTAGATAGTTTCCTTTATACCATAAATTCGCCCTAGAAAAGGTTGGAACCATTATTGGTTGTTAGATATTTCTCGGACGTCTTTGAAGAAGTAAATAGATCACCCTCACATCATGAGACTGAGTTTAGTATAAACTTAACCCCTGGAGGGGAACCTTTTATTCAGCCTAGGAGAAAGATGGCTCCAAGGGAAAGAAGAGAGTTAATAAATCAGATAGAGGAATTATTGAGTAAGGGTCTGATTAGGCGAAGTCACTCGAATTAGGGAGCAGCTGCGGGTTTTGTTGCTCAGTCAGATGGTTCACCAAGGCTTTGTATAGACTACCATGAATTGAACAAGCAAATGATTAGGAATAAGTACCCCATACTTATCATATACAACATGTCCAAACAACCTCAAGATGCTAGGGTATTCTCATAAATGGATTTAGACATAGGATTTCACTAACTAAGGATATCTGAAGATGATATACCCTTGATAGCTTTTGGAGGACCAGATGGTTTGTTTAAGTGGTTGGTTATGGCTTATGAGCCAACCAACGCACGTGCTCATATTGTAGTCATCATGGATCGAGTTTTTAGAGATATAATCAATAAATTTGTGTTGGTCTTAGTAGATGGTATCCTTATTTATTCTAAGACCGAGGAGAAACACAAGTGCCACTTATAGATCGTACTTGAAACATCGAGGAGGCATGACTTGAAGGCTAAACTTTCAAAGTGCCATTTTTGGAAATCTAAAGTAAGACTCCTAAGACATGTGGTGTCGAAGGACAGTATAAGAGGGACTTGCCCCAAGTCGTTGTTAGATGAGTAGATTGCATGTATTGTATTATTAGTGTACCCATGACTAGTGATATAGTCACTTTGCTTGTATCTTTTGGTATGATTGCATCATTATGATTATTAATATATGCCCTTTTGTGTCATCTTGAGTTATCCTCTTATTTGCTAATTTTG
Organism: Allium fistulosum; assembly: GCA_030737815.1. Classification (NCBI taxonomy): domain Eukaryota; kingdom Viridiplantae; phylum Streptophyta; class Magnoliopsida; order Asparagales; family Amaryllidaceae; genus Allium; species Allium fistulosum. The sequence continues at coordinate 247,018,876 of CM060907.1, read as the reverse complement.
GGATGAAATTCTTTTAAGGGGGAGAGTGTAACAACCCAATGTTTAATCACTTTAAATATGGATTTTTAATATATTTATAAATAATTAATTTATGTATTTAATAACTCAAATAAAACTCTTTTTATTTATAACTAGATGGTAAAATAGTTTCCAGAACCTATTTACAAAAATAATTAGTTCAAAGAAAAATAGAAAATGTGATCGAAAATCGTTTTTCGAATTTTCAACTTTTCGATGTCTAAAAGTTGTCGGAAAACATTGTGCACATTCGAGTTAACATATACACATATTCACAAATATGTTAGAATATACTAACTTAAATAAGTATAATAAGTTACAATGTGACTTATTATGTAAATTAAAAAACAAATTAAAATGAAATAAAAAGTTGCCATAACATATCATTTCATTAAAAACTCCAAGTACATAGGTCATTAATGCATGTTGACCAAAACAAGGGGGCATTATACAAGTGAGCAAGGGGGAGGGAGACAAGGGTGGTGAGGTGGCAAGCTTAGAGTGGAGGTTATGTACTTAAGGATAATTTAGTAATTTTGTTATTTCATGTTACGTAAAAACCAATTTTCTTTTTTTTCCCTCATTTGGTCACTTCATTCTCATTTTCTAAAATTTCTCTGAGCTTCATAAAACATTTCATGGCTTCCATATTACAAAAGTTTTAAAATTTCTTAGTTTCTCCACTTTTAAGTTACTAGAAACTTGTTCAAAAATACACCCTTACATTTCTACAACTCCTTTTTGCCAAAACAAAGCCATATCACTTCCCTAAAACCTTGGCCGAGCTATACCACCCCTAGGCCAAGCCATCTTGTCCTCTCCAAGCATCCAAAATTCCATTTTTGCTAAAGAAAAGTAAAGTTCTAGGTCACTTTCTAAAGTTAGTGCAAGTTTGGGTTAATTCAGTTAGCTTTTTGGTGAGTAAAACTAACTCTTTATTTAAATTTTATAACTTTAATTATGATCTATACCTTGTTGTTAAATCATTGCTTTATTGGTTGGATATGATGTTGATTTGTATGTATACATATTTGCTAGATGTGATATTTAGTTCGACTTAAGAATTAAAGTTTAAAATGTGTGAATGGATAGAAAGTTGTAATCTTGCTTATGGTTTGTTAGTATGACATGAAAATAGATGTATGTTCTTGTGTGTAAGTGTATATGCTAAAGGAAGTTGGCATATAGACTTGTATAAGTAGCAATGGAAATTCCTTGCTTTTAATAATTTGTTTTACTTAAGCGTTTACTAAAAGTTTTATAAAGTTTTGAAAAACTTTACTTTTTAGTTTCAAAAACTTTTTCTAATGTTAGAAAGTGGGTTTAAGAAAAAGAGTAAGGTTTTAAAACTATTCGATTCATAAAAACAAGTTTTGAAAATTATGGGTCATATAGCAATAGTAATTTTGGATGTAGTTCGTAAAAACAAACTCTTTTTGAAATCTAAAAGCAATAGCACTTAAGTATATTTTTGGAAAGTGTTTTCAAACTTATTATTATAATAAGTAATTACTGCTCTTTAATTATTTATTCATTTATCTAATGATTGATTAATTAATTAAGTAAGGTAATTAGTACTTAAGTATTAATCAAGTAAGTTAATTATAATTACTTAATTAATTAAAGATTAATTATTATTTAATTATTAATTAAAGATTAATTATTATTTGCTTAAAATTAATTTTTATTTTATTATTTATTATAAAAGGGTTTAATTATTAATAATTAATTACTGATAAAGTTCAAATTTAATTAAGACTTGATTAAGATTTAATTATTATTACATTAAGGTTAAATTTATTTTTAATTAATTAATAAAGTTTTTAAATTTTTTTAAAAAAATCGCTTTCTTTGATCGATTTTGTTAAAAGCAGTTTTTCCTTTCCAAAAGTGGTTTAAATCAAGGAATTTCTTTGTCGATTACCCTTAAGTAACCTTAAATGATTATGAAACAAAATATCTATTTAGCAGAACAAAACATCATTCTGCTATTATAATAATTTGGATATGTGTTTATCAGAATAAATCCTCATCTGCTATTATAATGACTTAGACATTACCTGTGTATTGATTAATTGTTGTCGATCGATCTCTTTTACGTATCTACATGTTATGTAAATACCCCAGTTATAACTTGGAAGGTTTAACTAAAAATGAATAAACCATTGTGGTCGCTAAGCCTCTTCTGAATTTTGGAAATCATTCTTTTAATCTTGTTTATTTTTAAAAAAGGTTTAAAGATAATTATTATGGTTTAAAGTAAAGTTATTATTTAATTGAAATGTTTAAGGTTTATCACCATTTCAATATGATATTATAAAGATAGTTCATTAACTATTTTATTTAAAGTGTTGAAGTTAGTTTAATTAATAACAACTTGTTATTTAAAAGTTGTTGTAAATAATTAATTGTTTATTAAAAGGAACTTGATCGAATAAGTTTTATTAAAGAAGATTTGTTTTAAATAAGAAAAGTTTATAAAAAGGAGTTCTTATAAATTGAAAGGGATCTTGAAATTTGAAAAGAAGTTTTATAAATGATTTTGGATATTCATAAAAGAGTTTTCTAAATAAACTAGGATATTTATAAAGAGTTTTACAAATGGATTTGGAATTTTAGTAAAGGAGATTTTCAAAAATGAAAGAGATTTATTAATAGGATTTATTGAAGCAATTTATAAAAGAATTTGAGATTGGATTTCCTTTAACTGACCTTCTTAATTTTGGTGATATGGACATTCATTCCACACTTAACACTGAAGGAATAGTGTTTTAGGTTATCCTTATCTCCAATTTAAATACATTTGTTTTAATCCTTTTGATATGATTTGAAATAGGAAAACTTTCATAATGTTTTATGAATATACTTATATCAGTAGGATTAGTAAATGGATATTTTAAATATATATTTTGAAAAGATATTTAAATAAATAAAAGATTTATTTTGAGGCTGTGGCTACTATGAGAAAATTAAATCTCTGAATTGTTGTTGTTTGTGTATTTGATAGTTAAATAACCGACTATCAAATCTTGGTCAGTTTTGACTTAGGAAGTAAATAATAGCATCACATGTTCATATGATTTGAGTTCCCTTAGGGGAATTCATTCAGTGAAAGGCTCTAGCTTTAAGAGATATATTAGAGATCCCTTTGGGACTCTAGTATAATCCAATTACTTCCACAAGAATCGGGAATGAGTCAACCGGAAATTATCGGTTGTTGGTTCGGAGAGGCCGGGATCAGGTATGTTATCCGAAAACCACTTCGAATCAAAATAAGTGTTCAAACGGAATACATCATGATGATGATCAAAGACGGAGTTCTTTGAAGTGCAAGGGCTACTTGCTAGTAATCCCGAGGGTGATTCCAAAATGGATGTAGTAGAGGCAGTGCCTTTGGTTTCGTTCAGACCCAGAATGAACATGTATTATGATGCCCCACCCCGAGACACACATTAACAAAGAGAATTACTAGGTGATCATAGTCTTGCATTAGATAAGAGCTAAGTATGTCGATTTGGTATTCATTTTTTTCATTTTATCTCAAGAGTTTGACATACTTAATTCCTATCTAAAACACTACTATGGTGGCTACAGGATCAATTCAGAAATAAAATAAAATAACAATCTCAAGTCACAGAACAACAACACAGAAATATACATATACATATACACATACATCAAATGTAATACAACATGCCACAAGTGGTATTCAACCACAATATATACATACATCCCCACAAAAGAATAGATACAACACAAAGTTCCCAATAAATGACTACTACACAAAAACTATGCCATCTATCCAAAGTCGAAGGAGAAGTCCAAAAGATATAGCTAGCAAAGGTCCAAAAGTCTAACCTGCAACTCGATCTAACCCGAGTAATAAATACACGAGTGAGGCTAACTAGAACTTGATATCAGCAAGAGATAAATGGATATACATGCATAAGGGAAACATTTCTTTAAATAGAAAGGAATGATAAAAATGAAGTCATATTCACAATTCCAGGGGTGGCAATGGTATAATGGCTCAACAATAACTCATGAATAGGTTTAACATACCATAGGTGAGTCCTACTCAAGTTTATTCAACATAAATGTAAATAAGCAACATGATAACCATAAGAAGAAACATCAAAATCTCCAACTCAATTATGCCTCATTTCACCGGCATATAAATATATAACTTAGAATCAAAGAATCATGCAAACTCTTAACTCAAGGAACTCAATAAGAGTTCAAAACCTCATAAAAATGAAATCACCATATATGTATAACATCTCATATAGCTCTAGGCTATCGATGTACTAAAGATATCAAATGGTGAAATCATAATAAAACTCAGAAAACTCGGATTGGCCAAATTCCCGATTGCAAGCTGAAGCAATGCTGCACGTGCCAAACTCGGACCAGTACTATATATATAATTTAGGTACCTATCTGAGATGACCGAAGTCGTAAATCACAGATGACCGAAGTCGTAAATCCCAGACGACTGAAGTCGTAAACTCAGATGACCCGAAGGTCTATAGTACTGGTAACCCAGAATGTGTCGCAAACTCTCAGATAGGAACCCGAAGAGTGGTAACAGTGCATCCCACACCACACGTTCTCACTTAACGGTTTCTTAACCACTAGTCATTGCCACATTAGAAAATAAATCATCAAAAATCTCAAAACTCAGAAATCTCATGACCCACCTCATCTCATCGGCAAGTAAAATAATATATCGGGTTCTCATAGATTATAACTCCAAAAGTAGGAGATCTCGAACCACAAATCTCGCCAAATATTGGCCATCTCGGATAATTCCCAAAAATAGGAATCATAAATCTCAAAACATGCCATAAAATGGCAAATCCCAGAAATCATCTCAAATCAATATCCCAAAATTGCTTCGATCGTACAAGTGGAATTAACCAAAAAAGTAAACGCATGTGTCCCATATCATGTGTTTTACTAAATCGTTTAATTCTCTTCCTCATACATCTGAAAAGTGTAAAAATAGTATATATTATTTATAAAATAATTTTCTAAAGAAAACGGGATTTTAAAACAATTTATCGAAATCATTTTGAAAGCAATTTATTGAAATTTCTCCTAATTATAGGAAATAAATATATTTTAAATAATTAAAAATAATTTAAAAAAAATAGTTTAAAAATATTATATAATAATAATTTCAAAAGCTAATTTATTTAAAAATTATCTCAAAATTCATTTGGAAGAATCAGTGCTTGAAATCGAAGAAAAACATCGAAATTACTCCAAAACCGATATTCAAAATTAAATTTCAAATTCCACCAAACCTTGGCTAGTCCATTGATGGACATTATAGCTCCCAAACACATTCAAAAACATCACAAGATTGCAAAAGAAATGGTGTCAAAACATAGCATAAGGAGGCCAAACGCTATGAAAAACAAGGAAAAGAAGGCCCGGAACATCAGTACACAGGTCGACAGGGGGGGTAGACACTCTTCTTTGGGCCTGTCAACCTCCAGGTCAACCTGGAGAGAAGCCTAGTCGATAGGATTGTCGACCAGGTGGGTAGCTAGGTCGACAGTGAGGTCGACCTAGGCTACATGAACCATTTTCTGCTGCAAACCTTGTTCGTATTGATTTTCTAGGAGCAGTTTGACATATCAAACGGACATATTTTTCAATGAAAATTGACATGCAACAAGATCAACAACTAAAATACACTTTGGAAAAGATCCGACAGCAATTTGATATAAAATCAAGAAGTTATGGGTGCTCAAAGTAGCAACCATAAACGAGAAACTCACCAAAACAACTAACAGAGAAATTTACATAAACAGAAGCTTTTCTGAGCAAAATTTCTTACAGTAACTCAAGTTTTGGTTAGAATTTGTGAGTGTTGAACTCACCTCAGCGATTTGGCAAAGAAATTGGTAGCAAGTTGCAAGCTTTTGAGGAGAATGGAGCTCTAATAACCTGTAAATGCTGAAAAGGAAGCATGCACAGCAAAAACAAAATTGTTACAAACAATCATACCTAGATTCTAAGATTTTTGATGAAATAACTTTTGTATAGGTAGAGATTACCTTTTATTTTCTTATTCTTGTGATTCTCTTTTTTTATTTGCAGCAAATTTGGTTTTAATTTGAAAAAACCATTGATTTTCTTATTTTCACTTACTGTATATTGTTTTTGAGAAGGAAGATGAGAAAACCAACGTACTGTTAGTTTCCTTTCTCACCAGAAGTATCCAGAATTATAAGATGATTCAAATACCAAACCCATAAAGCCCAAACCTTATAATACTTAGAGAAAATTGAGTTATGCACAATTCTAATCTATATAATCAACATATACACACTTTTCTTCATTTTAAGGCCAAATAAAATGTATACATCTATTTGTTTGAAATAAAATTGTTTTTTTAACAAGATAAAAATTTATTTTAACAATAAAAAGTCATTTTTAACAATAAAACCTTATTTTTGACAATATCACACAATTTACATTATTTTATCACAAAAACACTATTTTTACTATAACTACTTATTCAAAAATTGTTTCCTTGTCAAATAAATAACAATAAACCATTCTAACTTTATTTAAACATCAAAATATTATTTTTAAACAGTATTTAAAACTTTTTATTTATAAAATACAAATTATTTTCATATTTCTCATTTTAAATTCAATAAAAGATTAATATTGACAATGTTTTCCAATATTGTTGTATTTACCCAAAGAAAATTGCAATTTGATTATTTTCTACTCAAATTCTCAAAATAAAGTTTTTAAAACTTTTTTTTCATTACTTTAGATTTATTTAAACAATTTAACATTGAAATACATCACCTGATTAATTTATTAGCTCCAAACTAATAAATACTCAATATTTCAATTTATTTAAACCAAAACTTATCAAATCAATATTTAATCCCATATTTATTCCCAAATAAACAAATAAAGTTCCAAACTTTATTTTTTTCCATTTTATTTACAAAATTCATTGTTTATTCCAAATAAACAATATAAAATTTCCAATTATATTTTAATTTACAATATTAAATTGTAACTTCCGTTATAATTTAATATATACAGGTAATCTCCAAACCAGGGTTGTTACAGACTCCCCCCTTAACAAAATTGTGTCCTTGTAATTTCTAGAGAAGAGTTTGTATTTAACACATTTATTTCATCATTCAAAGGAAGGATAGACAAGCACGAGATCAAAATTCTTCACTGTTTACTCAATATAAAAGAAGACCAGGATAAAATTGCTCAATGAATTTTATGATTACCCGAATATATAAGTCGGGATTAGAGAATTATAGAATATCTTCGATCAACACTTCATGTCTTCGAAGGCATCTCGCCATCGAAACAAGAACACAAAAGTAAAAGTGCAACCCAAAATTAATCGAAAGAGATTGATTTCACAAAAGTTTCTCGAATAAAGTTAGGATTTAGCTTTGCTTTATCCGAACTCCAACAACAAGCTAATGACTTCCCGTATGTCACTATGGAAGGAGCCACACTGATACTAAGATAACAACCATTGAGGTAAGAAGTCCCAATGAGAGATGGTTACTTCAAAGATCACCCTACTCAAACGACCGCAAAAAGCTAGTCGTTAGACTATTGCACTAAGGCAAGACAATCACGTGGAACATAGTAGATACAAATTTTAATTTACAATCAAAATTTATTAGAGTTCGAAATTCATTATCTTCAAAACCATAATCTAATTTTTTTTTTCACAATCAACTTCTTAAAATTCCAAAACTCATTGCCTTTAAATTCAAAAATTTAATTTTCAACACTTGGAAATTTTCCAAACCGCTTCCTATAGTTCTTATAAAATGACAAATAATTTCAAACTCATATTCCCCTTTTTATTCCAAAATTAAATTTTCGAAATAATTTTTTTTTATAATTTCATTTCAATAATTCTTAAGATAAGAATTTTAAAAATTTACTACTCTTTATTTTCAAATACCCAAATTCTCATAACAAACTCCATCTTTAACATGTATACTTTATTTTAAAATATTCAATAAACATTTATTCTTTAAACAAAGTATTGTCTCATCATTTCAATAATAAAACATAACTATATTCAAACTCATACATTTCAATTATCATAATGGCATTGCCTCGCCATTGATTTATAATAAATAACCCTATCGATTGGCTGCAGCTTTGACCAAATGATCAAAACCACCTCGCCACTCATCCAATCCCACTATGGTTCAATGGCTGCATATGTCATCCAGAATAAAATTTAATTCTTAAATATTTTTAATTTATTTCCAAATTTAGTCTCATTAAAACTCAATTTATCGTGTTCGATTGTCTCATCACAGCGTTTAGGAAATTCCTATCGATAACGTTGATTAGGCGTATCGACCAGAATACTTAAAGCATTTGATGGACAACCCAACACAAAAATCATCTTCTATAAAAGAAGTATCTCATATTTAGTTCTCAAAATGTTCTTTATTTATCCCAAAAACCAAATTCAATTCCTCTTAGAAATATATCTTCATTTTTTGAAAAATTTGAAAACACAATTCATTACATATACCCAAAATCAAAAACACAAAAAGAGACTCATCGAAATGTTCTCTGAATATACTTGATTCACAATATTGAGGGAATAGATTGGAGTGTTCGTCATTCCTAATGGTATAACGAACTACTCAGAAACTCATAATGAGTGCGGAATGCTGTAAAAGAACACTATCCTTCGTAACTCGTAGCTAATGAGAATCGGTGTAGGGTCAAGCTGAAGAAAGACCCTAGCACCACCAATAGATCGAATAAGAAATCGGCAAGATATAAGGGTAAGGGTAAAATATCTTCTTGAATGAGAAGAAGAACACAAATGACAAATCATTACTTCGGGTGAAGTAATATTAATAAGCCTATAAATGAGTATGTAAAAAGGTTATCTCAAAAGAGGTCAGAATGGCAATATCAATTAAATTCCAAGGATCACCTCATTTCCTTAGTGGGCATCCTCGTGGAAGGATGACTGAAAGGCTAAGAACCGGGAATGAGGTAAATACAATATTCTATTGCTCGATTGGGTGTCATACCCGAACGGACTTACAAAAATCAACATAGTCACAATGATGGGAATTCGAGATATATCATCAACATCTAGATAATGAAGAGTGAATACAGAGACTTCAGAATCATAATCAATATTCCGAGGACAAGAATTAACAAACTAACTGAATTAGCATATTTAAATATAAGACCCTTCAAATCACAGAATGTGGCTTGTTAAAATACAAGCCAGACCCTCTCAAATCAATCCAAACTCAAGATTGAAAATAGCGTGCTAATACGCAAGCAAAGATAAGCTACAAGGAACAAATCCCAAAATTCTCACGTCAAGTATTGAGGATCCTCTTAAAAGGATTTGCAATCCTCAAGTAAGCAACAAGACCAGAAAATCTAATAGCATTAACAAATTTCTCCGATACGGATAAATGCCAAGCACCCATATTGAAGAGGATTCGAATAGAACGGTCATGAAAAAGAATAGAACCTTCCAAAATAGTAGGAGATATACCTCGCGACTGAGATGCACTACCAGAAGCTTGTGCCACATTCAGATTCCCCGAACCTGAACTCTTCCCCTTCTTAGGACATGCTAAAACTATATGTCCTTCCTTCTTGCAATAATGGCACTTAGGGGTTTGAGGACATTCTCTAGCTAGATGGTCTCTAGAACCACAATTGAAGAAAGCCAACACTCTAGCTAAAGGAGGTGCTGCACCGGAATGAGAACCAGAATTACCTTGCTTCTTCTTCTTCTTAAGAGGAAATGATTGGAATCTCTGAAAAGGAAATCTCTTCTTATTTGGGTTCATTCGAACCTCGGTCTCGTCACTACTATCCCTTTCTTTTTCGACGGCTTCGAGTTGAAGCGCCGAATCCACAAGCTCCTCGAACGAGAGCTTAAGCTGAAGCATGAGCGACTTCTTCAAATATTTCTTAAGTCCAGATACGAACTTAAGATTCTTCTTGTATGGGGTACTAATAAACTCAAGCCCGCACTTGGATAGAGACTCGAAGGAGGATACATAATCTGACACAGAGGATTTGCCCTGCTTCAACTCTACGAAGCGATGGGCAAGGAAAGCCTTCTCGGATTCTATCACGAACTTAAGCTCAAAACGATCTCGAAAATGTTTCCATGTAAGAGTACACTCATATATCTCAGCTCTAAGAAGCTCGTACCAGTCTAGTGCTTGCTCTTGCAGCATACTCGATGCCACAAGAACATGGTGATGATCGGAAATCTCCATGCAAGTGAAGATGCGCTCGCATGTTCGGAGCCAAGCATGAACCTCTTAAACTGTCTCGGAGCCTTTGAATGGCTTGCCCCCGAGATGGGTGAAGTCTCTACACATACGCGCAAATGCGGATTTACGCGGAGGAGAGGGATAAGTAGGAGCAGGAGGTTGTGTGCTCCTAAGAAGTTCGATAATCTGATCGGTCGACATATAAACTCCTTCGAGACGAGAACCACTGGACGGTCCCACCTCCGAAGTACGACCTCTTCTTCTTATAGCCATTTGCTAAAAGTTAAGATAAGCTGGGATTATTCACAAGGGTAGATATTAACGATTGGAATTCATTGAATAAGGAAAACTGTGGAAATTAAAATTAACACTCCTAGACATATTCCTTTCTATCTACCCCCAAAGGACTCAAAAGATTAAGGACAAGGTTGGGTTCAACTATGATTTGGGGATGAGGTTTACACTTGTATTATACTTGATGTATAGTAATTGTGTATATTGTTATGTGTTTATTATATTTTTGTTCTGAATCCAGCTCTGATACCAAGCTGTGACGCCCTACCCCGAGACCCACATTAACAAAGAGAATTACTAGGTAATTCTATCCGCTAATGCGGAGAATAGGGCTGGTTAAGGGCGACCATCATAGTCTTGCATTAGATCAGAGCTAAGTATGTCGATTTGGTATTCATTCCTTTTCATTTTATCTTAAGAGTTCGACATACTTAATTCCTATCTAATACACTACTGGTGGCTATAAGATCAATTCAGAAACAAAATACAATAACAATCTCAAGTCACAGAACAAAAACACAGATAAAATACATATACACATACATCAAATGTAATACAACATGTCACAAGTGGTATTCAACCACAATATATACATACATCCCCATAAAAGAATAGATACAACACAAAGTTCCCAACAAAATAACTACTGCACAAAAACTATGCCATCTATCCAAAGTCGAAGGAGAAGACCTAAAAATATAGCTAGCAAAGGTCCAAAAGTCCAACCTGCAACTCGGTTTGACCCGAGTAATAAATACACGGGTCAGGCTAACTAGAACTTGATATCAGCAAGAGATAAATGGATATACATGCATAAGGGAAACATTTCTTTAAATAGAAAGAATGATAAAAATGAAGTCATATTCACAATTCCAGGGGTGGCAATGGTATAATAGCTCAACAATAAATCATGAATAGGTTTAACATACCATAAGTGATTCCTACTCAAGTTTATTCAACATAAATGTAAATAAGCAACATGATAACCATAAGAAGAAACATCAAAATTTCCAACTCAATTATGCCTCATTTCACCGGCATATAAATATATAACTTAGAATCAAGGAATCATGCAAACTCTTAACTCAAGGAACTCAATAAGAGTTCAAAACCTCATAAAAATGAAATCACCACATATGTATAACATCTCATATATCTCTAGGCTATCGATGTACTAAAGATATCAAATGGTGAAATCATAATAAAACTCAGAAAACTCAGAAAACACAGATTGGTCAAATCCCCGATTGCAAGCCGAAGCAATGCTGCATGTGCCAAACTCAGACCAGTACTATATATATAATTTAGGTACCTATCCCAGATGACCGAATTCGTAAATCCCAGACGACCGAAGTCGTAAAACTCAGACGATCGAAGTCGTAAATCCCAAACGACTGAAGTCGTAAATCTCAGACGATCGAAGTTGTAAACTCTGATGACCCGAAGGTCTATAGTACTGTTAACCTAGAATGTGTCACAAACTCCCAAATAGGAACCCGAAGAGTGGTAACAGTGTGTCCCATACCACACGTTCTCACTTAATAGTTTCCTAACCACTAGTCAATGCCACATTAGAAAATAAAATCATCAAAAATATCAAACTTAGAAATCTCATGACTTGCCTCATCTCATCGGCAAGTAAAATAATATATCGGGTTCTCATAGATTATAACTCCAAAAGTAGGAGATCTCGAACCACAAATCTCGCCTAATATTGGCCATTTCAGATAATTCCCAAAAATAGGAATTATAAATCTCAAAACATGACATAAAATGGAAAATCACAAAAATCATTTCAAATCAATATCCCAAAATTGCTTCGATCGTACAAGTCCAGAATTAACCAAAAAAGTAAACGCATGTGTCCCATACCACATGTTTACTAAATCGTTTAATTCTCTTCCTCATATGTTCGAAAAGTATAAAAATATTATATATTATTTATAAAATAATTTTCTAGAGAAAACGGGATTTTAAAACAATTTTTTGAAATCATTTTGAAAGCAATTTATTGAAATTTCTCCTTATTATAGGAAATAAATATATTTTAAATAATTAAAAATAATTTAAAAATAGTTTAAAAATATTATATAATAATAATTTCAAAAGCTAATTTATTTAACAATTATCCTAAAATTCATTTGGAAGAAACAGTGCTTGAAATCGAAGAAAAACATCGAAATTACTCCTAAACCGATATTCAAATTTAAATTTCAAATTCCACCAAATCTTGGCTAGTCCATTGAAGGACATCATAGCTCTCAAGAACATTTAAAAACATCACAAGATTGCAAAAGAAATGGTGTCAAAATATAGCATAAGGAGGCCAAACGCTGCGAAAAACAAGGAAAAGAAGGCCCGGAACATCGGTACACAAGTCGACAGGGGGGTCGACACTCTTCTTTGGGCCTGTCAACTCCCAGGTCGACCTTGAGAGAAGCCTGGTCGAAAGGCCTGTCGACCAGGTCGGTAGCTAGGTCAACAATGAGGTCGACATAGGCTACGTGAACCATTTTCTGCTGCAAACCTTGTTCGTATTGATTTTCTGGGAGCAGTTTGACATATCAAACCGACATATTTTTCAATGAAAATTGACATCAACAAGATAAACAACTAAACTACACTCCAGAAAAAGATCTGACATCAATTTGAGATAAAATCAAGAAGTTATGGTTGCTCAAAGTAGCAACCAGAAACGAGAAACTCACCAAAACAACTAACAGAGAAATTTACATAAACAGAAGCTTTTCTAAGCAAAATTTCTTACAGTAACTCAAGTTTTGGTTAGCATTTGTGAGTTTTGAACTCACCTCGGCGATTTGGCAAAGAAATTGGTAGCAAGTTGCAAACTTTAGAGGAGAATGGAGCTCTAATAACCTGTAAAAGCTGAAAAGGAAGCATGCACAGCAAAAACAAAACTGTTACAAACAATCATACCTAGATTCAAGATTTTTGATGAAATAACTTTTGTATTGGTAGAGATTACCTTTTAGTTGCTTATTCTAGTGATTCTCTTCTTTTATTTGCAGCAAATTTGGTGAAATTTGGTTTTAATTTGAAGAAGCCATTGATTTTCTTATTTTCACTTACTGTATATTGTTTTTGAGAAGGAAGATGAGAAAACTAACGTACTGTTAGTTTCCTTTCTCACCAGAAGTATCCAGAATTATTAGATGGATCCAAATACCAAACTCATAAAGCCCAATATTAAATTTCCATTTATATTTTAATTTACAATATTAAATTATAACTTCCGTTATAATTTAATATATACATGTAATCTCCAAACCAAGGTTGTTACATGTGTGGATGAATGATGACATTGCATTTCTTCCTAGAGGGCAGTGTTAGCATTCCAAGTTGGAATTGCTAAAAGAAGGTAATCGTTACCTCATGCCTCACCTCCCTTGTGATGGCTAAAACAGGGTAGATGTAGCAGGGCTATGTAGGTCCCTCCCATTAGGGTATGATCATCCGTTATCTAGTGCCGATATTATCTCTTATGTATGCTTCGGGGCCCATTTTTCTTGTTAGTCACAACCTAGAGGTGATTGTATTCGGTACTATCTGGTCAGGGATAGCCCGGCCCTATGTTGGCAATGTTGCAAAGGTTACTGCGGCCTCCGGTACATTTTACGTAGAGGTGTACTATTTTCAAAAGGTAGTCTGTTACCTTGTCATTGTTGGAATCCATTTTCCATATATGTGCCTTAGAGATTTTTGATTGTATACCTATTATTGCTGTGATGTACACACGTCATAGCTACTTGATTATTGAATACTCTACACCCATAGACATTATTATAATATCACTGGATTTGTAACATAAAAAAATAGTTTTGGTTATCTTAAGGTAAAAAAATTTCCATGCTTATGTGCGGCATGGTCTTACGATTACTCTTCTTTTTGAAAAAAAGTTTTCAAATGTAGAAATCCATAACTCACGCTCGTTTACCAGACTGACGCTGATGTTTTTTTCTTATAATGCTCGGGTCAGTCCGAGCACATTTTCCAGATTTAGCTGGATCCTTTGGAGCTTTTAGGAGACAAGCTGGATTCTCCTAGATGTATTCACGTATCCTACATTCTTCCGATGTTTTTGTTGCTTTGGTTTCTGTTTGTATTTATCAGCAATGTAACGACAGGTTGGTATAACTGTCTAGGCTGATAATATGTTAGTGTACTCTGATGTTGTGTATAATGAAGATGATTTATTTTTGTAAAGATTCTGTGTATATTATATATCTCTCATCATGATGTGAGATTATATTCCGTCTTCTTCTTTCTTCACCCCAAATGACATGTCTTTTGGACATTTAAATGATCGGCACACGAATACTGATGATGTACTAAGTGTCGTCTTTAGGTGTAAGAAATGTAGATCATTACACTAGATATCCTTAACCGTCATTTTAGGATATCCTATGGGGAGTTATTGTAACTGTTGAGTTTGGTCAACAAAGTAATATAACATTCTTACTGTTCTTGAGATAATATAAATATCACCTTAGATGTTCTATGGTTTGAGTTTTCTCAACAACCATAGGTTTGTAAGAGACAATATTTATATTATAAATGATGGAGAGCATTATTATTTTAAATTTATAATTTTGAAATAAATTTATAAAGTATTATTGACTTTTAAGGGAGACGAGTATTGCTCATAGTATCGTATATCTTTTTAGATAGATCCAGTGTATACTCCCTTAAGTCTCATAGTTTTGCTTGTTTTTAAACTTTCATTTTCATTATACATATAGCATATATATACATTTATATATATATATATATATCTTTGAGCATGTGTCTGTTTGTCCTATTATTGATTAAATAAGTTAATTAATTTATAAATATAACATTTATATTTATTTAAATTTAAAATAATTTCAAAATTTGCATTTTATAACTCTTTATAAAATTATGTAATTATTTAATTAATTTAGACAGTTTTAATTTTTTTTATAATATTCAGATATGATTATTTGAATTAATCTAAGACTCAAAATACATCTGGGTCTTTAACAAGGACACACCCTAGAAACAGACCATTTTGACAAGCATGTAACGGCCAGGAGGTTTGGAGGTTTTCCACTCATAATGGTGGTCCTTAATTAGAGTAACCTTCCCCTTAGTCTAATAACCTTTTCCTTAGACTTTGGCTTATCTAAAAGTAGTGACCTACATGTTGGTTGATTATTCACATTAACAAAATGCGAGCTCTGATACTATTGTTTGATCAAGTGCATTCGCACTAAGGTTAATGGGTGAATTTGAAAAATAATAATTTTATCAAATTGCAAAAGATCTTATTTTTTGTTAATCTGAGTAAAATTAATTTATACTAAATCAAATTTAGTATTCATTAATAAAAGAGATTGTGAAATATTTTAATTTATTAAATTATTTATTTGATTATTTATGTCTAATAATTATATTAGAGATGTTCATATTTAGTATATGAACATCGTAGTAATATTAACGTAATAACTAGCCTAGAGGTACAATGGGAAAATTGATTGTTGTATCTAATGGTCATTTAATGTGTAAGTGATAAAAACGTATGTCAACATAATGTCAAGTAATATATGTGTGTGTACGTGTGCGTGCGCATGTGTCTTCATCAAATAATCAAGTTTATACTCATACTAACAAAATTAAACATAAAAAAATAAAAGTTTTCGGCCGTGTACATTTATTTTTTAATTAATCTTTATATTTACATAACATATGAATATATGTATGTATGTATGAATGTAACGACCCGCTATTTTGGACTATTCGCTTCCGCACATGTCGGACTTGAATAATTCAAAATACCGAATTGTTAATTAAAATTTGGCAAAACTGAGCATATACAGTAAATAAATAATCACAGATCACAGACACAGAGTAATAAATGCAGCGGAAACAAAAGATAGTAGTTCATGAAGCTACTATATACATATCAGAGTTAAATAAGGTACAGCAGATGTCTCGAATACAATAGTCAAATACAAGAATCAGAATACAATCACTGGAATCAATTGGATATCTAAAAGCTGGATAGATAGCTGGATTTCCCAGCGAAGCTCCAACTCCAAAGGTGAGTCTCGAATACTGGTACACTCAGTCTGACCTGAGCGTAAAGCAAAACACAAAACACTCGAGTCAGGATTAACATTCTTATATCAATAAATCCAACTCAAGTGAAATAGCAACTGAAATACAAGTAACTCAAAGGATGTTTGGAATAACCATCCTTTAAGGATCCGTTAAACTATCTACTATGTAGTAGTGTACGATAAGTAGGTAATGCCAATCAGTAATATAAAGTATCAAAATAGTGTTAAGGCGTTACCATTATCCCCCTTAACACATTTTATATAAGCGTTATAGTCTATACAGCACTGTAAACTAGTGGGATATCAGGGAGTACTCCATAGGTATAACACAAAACAAATCGTAGTGGTCGCGTATATAGTGATACAAGTATGACAAGGCATATGAGGCAATACCCAAGGTAGTGAAACTACCGTTTGCCTGATCCGGACTGGTGAAAACGCATCGCCGCAACGATCGCAACATCGCGAAACAACACTCCCAAAATCAAGGGTGCACCAATCGACAACAAGTAATGAGTAGTTTTCGAAGAAGTGTGTTCGCTCGAGGTAGCTGACCCCATTTAGCCCGGCACGGCTCCTGTTTTAGTCATTTCCAATTTGACACAAGTGTCAAGGCTATCCATTATCGTTCTCTTTCTTCAGTCATCACATACATCATTCCAACCACTTCATTCTGGATCACACTCCGTGTATAGTTATTAAAGTGGTTTTCGGTTTAGACAGTGAGTATGTCCCTAACCGATTCCGGTCTCTTTAATAACTTTCATCATTATTTCACCGATTGGTCGTTTATATATTTCAAAAACCAAATCAATTACAATTTCAATTAGAATTTGTAAACCAACATTTCATTTGTCTTTCTAAATCGATTTCCATAATTTACGTTCAAAACTTCCAAATTACCATTTCAAAATCTTATAATTCAATTTCAATTTTTATGTAAAACAATTCAAGTTCGTATATAAGTTTCATTCTGAAATCATTTAAATTAATTTAATTTAACATTCAAATCAATTTAAATTCATTAATCGATTTCATTCAATATTTGTTAAGTTAATTTATCCTTCAAAACAATTTCTATTTAACTTCCAATTTATTAAATCAATTATTTAAGTTCAACTCCATTGTATCAAAACTTACAAATTGCATTAAATTTAATTCATCAAATCAAATTCTTTACATTTCAAGTCTTATATTAATTCCAATAAAACACATTTTATTTCTTGTTAGAGAAATTCAATTTCACTTATTTATTTACTTAGTTACAATTTCAAAGCTCAATTAATAAAGAAACTTAATTTCTCTTATTCAAGAAGTTCAATTTCACTTAATAAAGAATTCAATTTTATTTAATTATTAAATAATTCAATCTTATTAATTATTAAATAATTTCAAAACTTAATTATTAACTAATTTCAAAACTTAATTATTAATAATTCTAAATTTAATTATTAATTAAATTCAAAACAATGTTCTTTCATCAACTACTATGTTAATATTTTGTTTCAGATTATTAAATATTAACATTTTCCTTTCATTAAAATTCAAATTTCAACTCCATTTCAAAACCATATTATTTATTCAAATAAAATCTTTATTTTATTTTTAAACCAAATTATTGACCAAACGGGTTTATTTAATTCTCTATCCTAAGTCAAGTTCATTTGGGTATTTATCATTTCAACCCGATTCCATTTCAATTCAAAATCAAAGCATAGCAAAGGGAACTTGCAGTGTGATAACAAGGATGGTATCAAAGTAAATAAACAAGCAATAACAACAAATAAAACAATCCAATAATCAATTCAAATAATCTCGAAATAATCGTATTAATTCACATTGTTCTTTGTGCAAATTAATATAATTATCCCTAGAATCTACACTATCATTTCATGTAGATTAAAGATTATTACATTACAGTTTTTCACTTGATGTTTATTATTTAAATTATACTACATCAATTATGCATTCAATGGTTCAAGGTGTAGTTAACACTGTTTCTACATGTCGATTTATTCAACATTAAAGGGTCAAATCTAACTAATCATAATTCAACATATAATCCATTTTAAATTGTTAACTATCCTATATCAAATTCAATTGCATAATATTTACCACTTTAAACAGTTAACAATTTAATGTCCAATTTCAACATTAAACAATCAATCAATCAAATTGGATTTTTATCGTATTGATAACAGATAAAAATGTCAGGTGTCACAGGTGAACTGATACAGGTAATAACATATATATAACAGTGCAAATAACTAACAACCGCATATTTCAATTGTTGTTTCAACTGAAATCAAATTTAATAAATAAAAGAACATTAATCGTGAGTGATTGCTTACCTTTTGAGGTTAGAGGGAAAAGAGACTGAAATGAGTTACGAATCCAAGCACAAATTTCGAGGCAAAGCACGATGGACACGAGTTCGAAAGTTGGAGCTGATAAATAGGAAGATCAACAAGAATGAATCAAATCACTTTTGATATTAACAGAAATTATATACATTGCTGTTACAATATATATTTTATTTGTTTCCCTAAAAAAAACATTCCAAAACATATATGTTTAATTCCATATTTAATTCGAACCCGTAAAAATAAATTTCTATATATACTTGAACCAAGCTTATACAAGTAAATGTAAACTTTACTAACAAATCATTTACTGCAAATAGACCAGTAAAACTTATATAGACTTATTATAGAATAAAAATAAATAAAATATTATAAAGATATAAACACAAATCATATGCAGTTAGAACAAACAAAAATAGTTAGCATATCATGTTGTAATAGCCTATTGACTGAACTATAATACAAGCAAGTAAAATAACATATGCAGACTGGAATATATGGCTTCACCATACTATATTTTATATGCAACTTATTACAAGTAAAAACTATATGTGCGAGTGAATAAATTTTATCTATAAACTACAGTTGCGACATAAATTATAAACAAACCAAGAAATATATATATAACACATGTTATATAAATAACCAAATAAATAATATTAAAAAAATAGATACCAACAACTTATCTACACATATTTAACAAATCCTGTATATATATATAATATAAACCATCACTCAGCTTAACACATATCATAAAATAACGAATGCTCAAATATACATTAATATATACCTATACAACTCGCCTATGACATGTATTTACTGTTTAAAGTTTCAAACAATTATAGTATAAAATAATGTATATATGCAGACCACTATAAAACCAAATATACTTTAAGTTGTACTTTTATAAAGTTTGCATCTACACTAACATATATATACCGTGCTATACTGGAGAGATGATAGAGATATACGGCGGCTACACGATGAGAGGAATGGGAAGGCGGCAGGTGCTGGCGCTGGCTGCGTGGTTGACTGAAGAGGGGACGTGAAAAGGAGGTGATGAGGTCAAGGGAATGCCCAAAAGGAGGAGGAGCTTGAGTTTGCAGAGGTGGCTCACGGCATGTAACGACCCTGAAATTTAAATTTATTTAAATTAATAATTTAACGAATTTTTGAATTTAATTGAGTAATTAAATAAATTTTTGATAAAATTTGTAAATTTAATTAGGAAAATTGGAGTGAGTTTCCCCGATTCAAATATAAGTGAATTTGAAAATAATAAATATATAGATATATATTTGACTTGAGTTTAAATTATAAATAAATGGTTAATAATAATTTGAATTATAAATTAAATATAAGACAATAAATATTAAAGTAGATTTAAGAATTGAGTTATAAATAGAAATAAATAAATAAGAGATGAAATGATGGGTAGTTAAACTTTTAGAAGAAATTTAAAATAAGTATTGGTACTAGATTTATAATTATCAAATCTGTAATGAACGTATAAATTCTATAAATAAATGTTTAAGTTAAATTAGAATTTAATATATATAGGTAAAATGAACTACAAACAAAGTATATTTATAAAATATAAATCTATGTATATAGAATGAAGTCAAGTTGAACAAAAGAAAATATACTCAAGTATAGGTTGTAAATCAATGTATAAGCAGCCAAAGCAAAGTGATAAACATAAACAAGTAGCAAAAGTATGAAACAAAATCTTCTCAATGTAATGATCAGCCGAGTTAAAGCAAGAGTAGGCAAGAAGAAAAGAAAAATAAATATCATAAGGGGACAACAAGTACTCAAGCATTTAATGCCTTCATCTTAGTACACAATATAATATGCATATCAGCCGAAGTAAGTATGGCAAAGGAACAACAAAGAAAAAAAAATATCACTATAATGGTACAAAATAATAACATATCACTTCAGCCTTACCTGTTGTACAAGATAATATCACCTTGTATAAAGAAAAACAACATCACCACTTCATTCCATTCGTTTGTTTTCAAACCGAGCAAAGAAAAATAAAATAATCATCAAAGCAAAACCAAAGCTTCAACAGATTAAAAGCAAAGAAGAGGAGCAGCAGCAGTTCAAAGAAGATGTAGATTTGAAGGCTGCAGCCTGTTTGAAGTTTTAAACAAATTCAAAACTATCAAAGAAAATAAAAATGCATGTCTCTGTTCAACAGAAACCAAGTTCCTCTCTGCTCTTCTCCTCTGTTCTTTCTTTTCAAGGTGAGCAACTCCTATTTTTAGAGCTTACTCTGTTTTGATTTCTTATTGATGCTGTGAGTAAACTCTTACCTTTACATGCTCTACTTTGTCTGCTTATTGATGCTGTGAGTAAGCAACTATTTAAAAAGTTTAACCTGGTTTTAACTTTGATTTATATGAAAGGATCTCGCAGTAATGTGGAGTAAATTATTGCATGAATGTTAGTGTTGAATGCCTGTTTATATATCTGACTTGTCTGGTATACATGAGATTATGTAAACAGGTATACCTTCCCTGTTAAGTAACATGCTCTAAACACATATATGAATTTTATCTTCCAAACGAATTAGTTTTAGACGAAGATCTTTAGACGAAAAAGGATTGTAAAAGGATAATATAAATTTTAAAAAGAAGTTCCAAGATTTTATATTTAGTATATATTTAAAAAAATAAAAGAATACAGAGATGACTGGAAATGAGTAAAAAAAACCGATCATGCTTATTTCGATTATTGATTTTAGAATAGGATTCGGCATGGCGAATGATGAATTTAGGTAGCAAGATTATGATTTTTAGATTTACATTCGTCGAGAATTCCTGGGAAGCTTTGTTTTGGCATTTTCGTCACTTTCTGACGAACGGTTGGGGGTTGGTGGTCGAGCTCATCTCTGGAGAAGGCTGGAAGATGGGGGAACTCGGGAAAATTGGCCATGGAATTTCTCGATGGTCGGAGTGACCGTATGACGTTGAACTAGGGTTTTGGGGCTCAGTTGTGGTGTTGATGTTGAAGGGGTTCGTACGGTGGCGATGGCGCACCGGAAGTGATCGCGTATGGGGGAGAAGAGGCGTGAGTGGGTGGCGAAGCTTCGGTCGAATTTTTGTAGCCTCTGATGGCCAGAGGTTGGGGGACAAGAGATTTTCTGGTGGGTGTTCTTGGTGAAGTCTGGAGCGTATTGCTCGATTTCGATTCGAGGCTAGGGAAGGTGTTTTGGCGATTAGCGATGGTTGTCGCGATGAGGTTGGATGTGTTGGATGGTTCGTCGGAGGTGGTGGGTGGTTCTAGTAGTTGTACACGTGCACATGTGCACTCGTGTATCTGGGAAGATGTTGGGTTGGGAGGAAGAAGTAAACTGGTATTTTGTGGAACGAGGTTGAACGCGAGTTGATCTTGAGTGTTTACTCGAAATCGATGTGTGTTGACCCGAGGCAAGAAAGGGACTGACTCGGGTAGGATATTGGTTACAGGTTTTAACCTGTCCAGTTTTCAAATTTTAAAAGATTGAATGTAAATTTATAAATCAAAGTTTAATCTGGATTTAAATCTAAATTTGAATTCAAGATTTTGAATTAAATAAAGTTTTACAACTTTAAATGTTTGAATAAGTTTTAATGTAAAAGTATTTCTTAACATGTGAATTTTAAAGTTTAAAATTGGATTTAAAAACTTTAATTAAGATAGATTTATAATTTGATTAACCTTAATTTCTTGAATAAATTAATGTGTTAATAATGATTTATTTATAAAGATAAGTAAAGATTTGGTTAATTAATTTGTAATTGTAATTAATTAGGGATTTATAGATTTGTAATTAATAAATTGGTAAACTAATAATTAAGCAATTTAATTTATTAGAAATTAAGGATTGTTAATGAAAATTAATTACAGAGATGATTAATTTAAGAATAATTGAATGATTAAGGGGTTGATTAATTATGTAATTGGTTTAAAGATTAAATAATTAATATGATTTATTAATTAAGGTAATAAATTTGAGAATAATTAATTAAAGGTTAATTAATTAATGAAGGTGATTAAGGAATGATAATTAATTAAATGGAGAATTAATTAATTAAAAGTTAATTATTTAATAATTAAAGGTTAATTAATTCATTTTTAAAAAAGTTAATTAATAAATGATTAAAGAATAATTAATCAAAAATGGTTTATAATTTATTAACAATTAATTAACCAGGATTAGTAATTAATTCATAAGTAATTAATCTAATTTGAATTAATCGGACAATTTAATTGATCTTACTTATGGATGTTTGGATTCTATTAGATGACTTGATTGTTTGATATCCCTAATATATGATGCTTTATGATGTACCCTGATTTATGTTGTGATCTGAGATTTATTATCTGTGATCTGTGCATGAACGATAAGCGTTATAGTTTATATCGCTTATCAACTATATCCTGTATTTTGATCTGTGATGATTCATCGTGTTGCACTATTGTGTGAAACCCCTGGACTACACCATACACACACAAATATGGATTTCACGTGGAAATCGGTTAAGTCACAGATAATTTAAATTTGATGTTTTTGAAATTGAAATTTTAATTTCAATTGATTTTGAAATTAGAAATTTGGGTTTAAAATGAAAAACTTTTGAAATAGAATTTCAAAGATAAAAGTTATTTTGAATAACTTGATAAAGTTTTGAAGTTTAAATAATTTGATTTAAATTTGAATTCAATATTTGAGATTGAATTCTATGATTCGAAACTAGGGATTAAAGATGTTATACCAGTTATATATGGGTTAAACTATTTTAGAAATATTGATTTGGGAATTTGAATTTAAATTCAAAGGTTTTAACTCGAGCAAATATAATTGGATTTTTTTTCTGAAACGAAAACTAATTGTTTTCAAATGATAGAAGCTTTCACATATATAAGAAATGAAATTCCAATTAATTAAAGGAATTTCAAGATTAAATTGAAAAATAGTTTTCCAAGTTATAAATGAATTCTTTTTGAAAGCTATGAATTGAATCTGTTTATTTTTAACAGATTTAAAATGATGATTTTGTTTAATCCATTCGGAATAAAATTGTTTTGAAAGCTATAAGTTAAATCTTTGATTTAAAGATTTAACGAGTTAAATTGAAATGGAAATCGATTTGGAAAATCTGTGAATGAATCTTTTGTTTTAAAAGATAAAAATGTGGAAAATTGGTTAAACCGTTGAAAGTTGTTTAAAATGAATCTTTTTGTTTAAAGATTTGAAAATGGTAATGTGTTTAAACCATTTGAAGGAAAGTTTTGGGTAATAAGTTGTGACTTAATTGAAATCCCAATATCCATATGTTTTTAAAGATTGCGCTCGTTATTCGGTTTAGCCGGGAGAGGACCTTTGTGTCATATAACCCATTCCGAATAGTGATACGTCGTATATGGATCGCATTTGAAGACCGGTGGTGAAGACCGGATATTTGCGAAAACGAAAGGACAACTCGTCGAATGTCTCTGCATCGAATGGCCCCGATATAGAGATTTTATCACCCTTTGTGATAGGAAGTCCGGACGGGATCGTGAATACCCGGAATTGCAAGGGCTTCGTAAGAAGTGCCTTCGGTTCTGTTCGAACCCAGAACAGACTTGTATGGTTACATGTCTGACATTACACTTTGAGATATAAAGCCGATTTCTTCCAAATACATATCTGTTTGGTGGCGGAGAATTTATTCTCTTAGCTTAACACCCTTCTCTGAGACGTACGAGCTCAGAGGTTATGTAGTTGAAATTTATCAGCGATATATCCCAATTTGGTAATGTGGCATGCTGAGTGTTGCTGTGTGATGATCAGTGTTTGATCATTTGTGATATGATCTTTTGTTTGATCATTTATCTTTGTGATCATAGGTTGATCATCTGTTGACCCAAAGCGTGGCTTTTTGAAAAAGCGTAGCTTTGTGGACGAGACTTCGTCGAGCCTCACAACCCGGTAATGGTCGAAACAGGAATGTTGCGGCAAGGTTTCAGGGGTAGCTCCCCTAGGGTATGACCATTCCTTCTGGAAAAGGGTAGTATCATGGTATGGAGCCCAGATACTTACTCATGTGGACACACTTTATTTATGATGTGTGATGTTGGTTTCGAGGTACCTCGGTTAAAGGTCCCAAAGGACCGGGGGTGGCATATCTGAGGTTTCTTTTATCCCTTGGGAAAAGGGGTTGCCGGCCTTGTTTGGCAGAGAATAGTTGGTTCTCGGAACGTCACGCCAGAGGCGTTTCTTTCGTGGAATAGGAAGTTCCTTAGCCTGACCATTTGTTGGAAATCCAAACAAAACAATACGAGCCCTGTACGGTTTTAGTTGTATTACCTGCCATGGAATGTGGTGGTAACCTGCTATTGAACATGGTAGCTATAGTAGGCATAAGTGCGAAATGTCTATGCTGGCTAAGATTTATATTCTACTTTCGAAATTTTTTCTACACTATGCACTAATAATAATATCAAAAATGATTTGATTTTGCGTAGTAAGCATCTTTGACTATCATAAGAAGAAATCTCCTCCAATTCTGCGTTTGCATTGTGTGTGTGGTGGGAGGTCTTATGGTAGTTTCATTTTCCAAAAGCATTGCGAATTGACTTTAAAATTCTCTGCTATTTGTTTTTTAAAGATAAACTGTTTTTGTTGCTCACACCAGTCCCATGACTGATCCGGAGTTTATTGTTTCTTTCCTAAACTCTGGATGCTCAAAATTTTTCTACACGAGCAGTCTAGAGTTGGGTTTTTCAGATAGTCAGATTGGTAGGTTTTCTGGAGCCAGTTCAGTCTTTGGATATGGACTGCACTTGCTTATCTTGGTGTATCGTTATTAGGAGTTCAAGCTATTTCTGGATTGATGCTTTGGAGTTGGAGATTATCCGCTGCTGTTGTTAT
Organism: Allium fistulosum; assembly: GCA_030737815.1. NCBI lineage: Eukaryota > Viridiplantae > Streptophyta > Magnoliopsida > Asparagales > Amaryllidaceae > Allium > Allium fistulosum. The sequence goes on along the minus strand of CM060907.1, from coordinate 246,992,895 downwards.
CATTTTCTTTTCCGCTGCTATTTGTTGTATCATATCTCTGATGTATATAGATATTCATTGTATCATCATTGTATCTGGATATTGTATCAGATATTGTATATCTATATTCTTTTTATTCCGCTGTGTTGTTTACTTAATGTTGTTATAAGCTCCGGCGACTCGGATTTGAACGGTCGAATCTACGGCATTCGAATACGATGTAAAGTATGGATGTTGATTTTCGAGCGGGCAAAATTCGTTATCGTTACACGGCGACAAGAAGAAGAAGGGAAGAAGAAACTCCAAGTAATGGAGACCGTGTTCGCTGCCGTGGGTATTGCGTGGAGATGGGTGGTGAAGCGGCGTGAGTTGTGGGTGCTGCGACATGTCGTTGCGGCTTCGGCGTTGGAGGCAGTGGAAGACGTTGGCTGGCGTTGACTGGGACGGGTTGCGAGCTGTGTGCTGAGGCCGGAAAAAGGAAAGAGGAGGAGAGCAAGGTGGAGGCGCGGGGTCGGCGACGTGGAAGGGCCGAGCGAAGGCGGCGGCTAGCGTCGGCGATGAGGTGAGTGGAGGTGGGTACGGCGAGGTGATGTGCAGGGGTTAAGTGGAGTTGTAGCTACAGGAATTAGTATACTTCATTTATAAAATATAGTATCATCTTTCAGATGAACAAATATGGGAAGAAAAAAAGAAGCGTCAGAGGAAAAAGAAATCAACCAGAAAGTAATGTGGTGGGTTTATTTGATGCATGCAAGTAGACAGTGGGGCAGAGGAAATGCACCATAATTATGAAGCAACGGAAATAAAATTTTCTCGGTATAGTAAATTTTATAGATAATAGAAAAAGCCATCGAGTGAATTCAAGAATTCATTTATGGTAAATGACTGTTGTTCTTCAAGGTGTTTAAATGAAATGCTAGCAGGAAACCGAGTCTCAAAAACAAACTACAACAGTTAACCGTTACTGATTTCTCGGCGTTTCGGAGTTTAAAACAGAAATAAATATACCGTCGAGATCAGTATGATGAGGCGATCAAAACGGTATAAAATTATCAGTGGCACGATCGAATTATAAACATTCGAAATTTCAACAAGCGGAAAAATGCATGAAAAACACAGAAAATAAGATCGACGGGGCTAAAGATGTCCGAATTTGGAAAAACGAAAAATTACGTCTTGCTTAGAAGATGATTTAGAATTTTTCTATGTAAAAATATTCAGGTTTCGAGAACGTTTTATTTTCATCGCTTTTTAACTGATTAAATTGAAGTAAATTTACGCACGAAATAAACTTTCATATTTTCGGACGAAAATTTACCAGTTGCTATGTTTAACTAGACGCGTTCCAAATATCAAATTTATATCTCAAAATTTTATCGTTTAAAATTTCACAAAATTTCAACTAATTACGTTATTAAAACAGTTAAAATTTACGGGTCGTTACGATGAATATATATATATTAAAATATTACTTAAAATAATTTTATTGTTATAGATATATGATTAAGTTAACATATGTAAAAAATAGTGAATATTAGTCACGCATCCCTAAAATCAAAGTTAATTCAAACGACATCCTCTCTAAAAAAAGTTGTAAAGCTGGTCCCTATAATTATTTTACTATAGCAGCTTGTATTTTTTGTTTTTTTTTGCGCCAATGCTTAAAAAAATTTCAAAAAATTATAAATATTGTAACTAGGTTTCTGAAAGCAAAAAAGAAATTGCAGACATATCTGCAATTATTCCATATAATTGCAGATATGTACGCAATTATTCACTGAATAACTGCGTTCAATAAAAATATATATAATTGCAGACATGTCTGCTGTGACGACCGCCCATGACCCCTGCACTGAACCTAGAGATAGTGCGCTGTAAAGTGTGCCAGGCAGCCATGGACGATTGCCAGGGTAAGATTAAAATAGCAGAATCTATCGTATAACTCACAGCGCATGGATAAAATACAATAGAACATATATATAGTGAAGCTTCATAGAATAGAATGTCATCATATAAAATTCCATAATAGTTGAATACAAACATTTAAACAGTCAATACATCCAGCCTCACTACATAACTCTTAGAGAATATACAAGCAGCGGAACATCTAGTACATATAGTAAGAAGGTAATATGCAAGCCTCCAGCTCGTCTTCGACATCAGCATCGTAGAAAGCAAGAACAGCACCTGTCACCTGCTACCTAGTCTGCCCGTCCCAAAATGGACGAACAGCCCAAGGCAATAAGAATTAAAAACATAAAGCCTTGAGTCAGACAACAGTCTTAGTGAGCGGTAAATTAACTAACAACATACCAAAAGAGCACAAAGGAAAAGGAATAGGAATACAACCCTCCCACTCCACCTCTTTCTACAGTGATAGCCCCAGACATACACTAAGCAGAGCAAACATAGTAAAGCATACAATTTAAAGTAAAGCAATTATCACTCGAGTCAAGGGCGATGTTTTCCAAGCACAAACCCCCAAGGCCTAAACCAAGATCAGATAAGCACCCAGAAAACACTGCTCTTGAGACCGAATGACGATACAACCAAACATCCATGACTCTGGCTATCACTGTTATCATTGCTTCGATATCATCGTTAATTGAATGACCGGCTCATTCTTTCATCCGTCCATCAAGGGCTAATGGAAACCCCGGTTCTAGACATAACTCCGCACGTAATTGTGACTCGTGCCTAGGACTATCAAATCTGCCTAGAGTACTTGACTACCAATCAGTAGCCTTCAGGGACTATCGAATCTGCCCAACGTACTCTTGCTTTGAGCATGCTAGAACCTTCAACAACGATGAGATATCAGCCTTCTAGTCATCCTCCTCGACGACTATTTCCATACTAGCTTAAGCGCCTCTCGAGCAAACCATTATCCTTAAACTCGAACCATTTCACCGAGTTATCAATCTTCTTGGAATGATCCCGTCTGGATTAGACCAAGACTATCTCATATCATGCTTCACCTCATCATCATCATAGCAAAGCTTCATCTCAACATCATCATCAAATCTATCCATATGAGCTTCCTCATCCGCCACATATGCCACAAGCAGCTTTCCCAATTCAAGAGCCTTTCCCTTAGCTTTTGAATCATCTTCGGTCTAAATCAAATCATCAATCATCTAATTCATAGCAATCAATCAAGTCAAACATTAATCCAAGTAAACAAGCATTCAAATATGATCTAGATAGACAATTATAACAATAATGGCAATTTCGTAATTAAAGGGTCAAAAGTCTAACAAGCATGAAAACATGAGCAATATCTCTATAATCTTGATGAATGAACTTGCATAGGTTAACATGTAGTAAAATGGATGCCAAATCATTATGAAGAATGAATCTATATGGATCTATACTTAGGATTAGGAAAATGCATGGAAATCACTATTTTAACATCAAATCAAGCCAACGATCCGATATACTCATTTGGATCCGTGTGAGAGATAATCACCACTCACCAAATCACCTAAACACCTCAAAAGAAACCCACTTCAGATCTGGACAGCGAAGGATCTAACTCGATCTATCACAAATCCGCTTCAAACGATGAAATCTCTCTACGATGGATGTAGATCTTCAATCTAAGCTCTTGAATCTTCAATTTGATCTTCGATTTGGATGGAAGGAAGTACTAAATCAAAGTGGAGAAAAGAAGTGAAGAAGTGTAGAAGTCGAGCTCTCAAAATGGCAGCACTTCGTCGCTTCAAAATCCGGATCCCAAAAAGTGAGAAAAACCCTCATATTTATAGGCTGAAATCCACCTTAGGTCGCTAGCTCGGAGTTAGGTCATCCACGACTTACGACCTAAAAACCCTACGACCTAACACTCAAAGCCTCTACGACCTACGACCTATGACCTAACGAATGCGCGGCTTACGACTTAACAGATAGGCGCATCCATACGCGACCTACGACCTAGCATTGCGCACGACCTAACAGATCCAACGACCTAACAGATCCAACGACCTAACAGGTCCAACGACCTAACACTCAACTCGCTCCTAGGTCGCTCACGACCTAACACTCAGCTATCCTCCTTAGGTCGCTCACGACCTAACAACTTACGCGACTTACGACCTAACTCAGACCTATTCATCTATGCGACCTACGACCTAACACACCCAGAAGCTTACGACCTAACTCTTAGGTCGCTTACGACCTAAATCAACACAGAAGCTTACGACCTAACTCTTAGGTCGCCTATGACTTAACATCTTAGGTCGTCTACGACCTAACTACGCTAACTCGCTAACTTCTATAGGTCGCTATTATCTTAAGTCGCCAATACTATAAGTCGTCTACTCCTATAAGTCGCCAACTCTCTTAGGTCGCTCCAACCCCTTAAGTCGCTCCTCCGACCTAATCCTACCCCACGACCTAAGCCACCCTACGACTTAACTCCTATACGACTTAACTCATATATGACTTAACTTCCTTAAGTCGTTTCACTCCTTAGGTCACCAACTTCTATAAGTCGTCCCATTCCTTAGGTCGCCCAATACCTTAAGTCGCTCCACGACCTAAGTCCCCAGGTTGCACCACTCTCTTAAGTCGCTCACGATCTAACTCCTACGCGACCTAGGTTTTGAATGACTTAAACCCTAGACGACTTAACAACATGCGACCAAATGATAACTGTTTTACGATGTTTCGATCCGTAAAAATACGGGTCGTTACATCTGCAATTATTCCATATATTTGCAGACATGTATGCAATTATTCACCAAATAACAGCACCTTGATTTAACAATCAGGATATTTACGTAAATATCTGCACTTATCCCTTAAAATTGCAGACATATCTGCAATTTTTAGTTGCAAAGGCATGCTATCCAGAATAAGTGCAGACATGTCTGCAATTATTCTCTAAAATTGCATACTTGTTTGCAAGTATTCCTGAAACATACTGTGTGTCATTTTTTTCCCTTTTCATCCTTGTTTTTTGATTTATTTGACATGAATACGAAGATAAATATTAATTGAAATAAGTTATAAAATTTGAAAGTTTTTTTTGTTTTTTTATGATTCTCGAAAAATGAGGACATAATTTACATACTTTTTTCCACTTGGGTTTTTGTGAATTTTGAAACCTATCAAGGACTTGTGCCAAAAGTACCTGATATGTGTATATAATATTCGACTTTATGAAAAATATGTTTAATTTTTCAAAATTCAATTTTTAAATAAGTTTTAAAATTTCAAATAAAATATCTAATAATTTATATATAAAATAATTTTTTTATTTAATTTTCACCTGCTAAAGAAAATTTTTTAGTTTCAAATATTTTAAAGTTTAAATCCATTTTACCTTCTAAAACAATAAATTTTTTATACAGCAGCAAAAATATTTTATTGAAATAATTGTTTTTTATTCTATTTCCATACGTAGAACAATATACTATGCGTATGTATATATACATATGTATATATGTGTGTGTTTTTTTAACTATTATTTTGAAACAATTCAATAAGCAAAATATTATATTTTTTCTATTAAATATAAAACCAAACATTGTTTATATATATGTGCGTATACATGTATTAAATTTAAAATGTTATATATATATATAATCTAGATTATCAAATCGAAAATTATATATGTATATATGTATATATATAATTAAATCCTAATTTAAAAGTGCGTGTGTATATATATGTAGTAATATTCATATATATATATATATGTATGTATGTATGTATGTATTTTAAAATTGTACTATTTATAAGTATTAAAATACACATATATACATGCATATGCATACATTTCGAAATTAGTTTTTTTAGAGAAATGAATATGTTTGAGTATTGTATAGATAAAACCATATGAATATATATATATATATATACATATGTAATGACCCACCTTTTGACCATCGAAAGTCGACACCGAACACTACCACTGTGTTCCCATGTCATGCATCCAATCGACAAAAAGGCAAATTTTTAGGGTAAATAAAAAGAAAAGAACAGATAATAGAGAAAGATAGAATCTCATAGTGGAATCGACAACATATAATATAAAATGGGTAGTAGAAACTGTCACTCCAAAAATACAGAGTATATAAAAGTTAAAAACAACCCTTATCAGCTGAACAGTTATAAAATCCCGACCTTACAAATGTTGATAGGGATACTATATAATACAGCGGAAAATAAAAACATTATGATAGGCGAATCTCCAGCTCCCCTCTATGATATCCATAACACCAAAGCCAACCTCGAAAAATACTGGTCTGGCCCGATCATTATAATAAAATAACACCTGGATCTGTCTAGAAAGACAAGCCTGAGATAACTCAAATAATGAGGAACATATAAAAGGTAAGACCATGCCGCTACTGCGGAATGGGTTTTTACCTCATAAGAATAACATCCATACAGGCAAGAGCAGAAATAAATATCAGGAAACAAATCCAAATATGAATGGGCATAATTAATATTAAAACCAGACTTGAAAGAATGGAAATAACCCGAGTAAAATCCAAACTGGACAAAATGGATAAAACAAGGAAACATCCCAAATTCGATTGAATGGATGAAATAAGAAGACAGTCCAAACTTGATAGAATGGATAGAATAAGGTAATCGTCCATCTTGATAGAATGGACAGAATAAGGTAACAGTCCAACTTGATAGAATGAACTAAATCAATACTTAAATGCCGTGAGGAGTTGGCTTTACTCATGGCGAATTAAAGATAAACAGATTCAGGGTTTTTGAATCAAATAAGGAAAGGAAATTTTTCAACAAATGACTAGGAGAGTGCGGCCCTCCTTAAATATACCACTAGTAATATACTCTTGAGAAGGTCATATACTCGGTGACCATCTGGGGAAAAGTACCAACCGGATCTCGCCAAACCTTCCCGAGAAACCGAATATTTCACATCTAAACACAAAGCATTTTTCACATGACGGGTAACAATATCTAGATGAGATGTGAAATACCCTAATGGGAGCAGACCCACATAGCTAGACGCCTTTTAGCCCTTTGGATTTAGTCATTTCCGACAAATGATAACAAGGCCCAATGGAGCAATAAATCGTCTTAGAATGATGTTAATAAAGTAGCTGAAGTAACTGACAGCTGAGATACCAACTATCGAGGATATAAAATGATCATATATGGAAATTAAGTCTCGTATACTTATCACCACTCATTGAATTCAAACCTGTACTATTTCTTGGTTAACAATAATACCGGACAAGTCAAGGTAGTGTTACCTCAAAGTCACATTCAACGGTTAGTCTTAACTTTTGGAATAGCGACAAGTTTACACCTCCAATGTTTAGTGCTAATTATACAAATAAATCGTTTTCATATAAGTGGTTCGCTTTACGGAAATAATTCATTTCCATAAACAAATCAAACCTTTTCTTTTTTTTAAATCGAACTGAATTTGTGCTTGATTTCTATATTTTTGTATTGTAAAACACTTTTAGAATTAGTTCTTGATTGCAAAACGTTAAGAGAATAATTTTTCCAAGTGCTCGACCCTGAAGGCCTAAATCGACATCAGATCAACACCCAGAAGATTATCCAACTTAACGTCCTAATAATCGAGTTCCAATTCCTTTTTAACTCACTCAAATCACTTCTATTAAATAAATTGATTAACTTCAAATATCATTAATTAAAAAGATTTATTCATTTCAAATAATCTTTAGTTAAAAATGATTAATTCATCTCAAACATCATTAACTAAAATAATAAGTAAATTTTAAATACCATTAATTAAAACAATTAAGTAAGTTTAAATAATCATAAATTAATCAGATTAATTAAATTCAAACCTTATTAGTTAAAACGATTAATTAAAATATCATTTGTTAAAATGATTTATTTAATTATAAAACATCACCAATTAAAATGATTTAACCAAATTCCAAATATTAATAGTTAAAACAATTAATTAAATTTAAACAATCATTAATTAAAATGATTGACTAAATTCAAATATCAGTATTTAAAATGATTAATTACTTTTAAATATCATTAATCAAAATGATTATTAATTTCAATTATCAGTAATCAAAATAATTAATCAAACTCCATTATCATTAACTCAAATAATCATTAGTTAAAATAATTAATCAAGTATAAAACATCATTAGCAAAAATGATAAATTAAATCTAAAGATAAACCAATTTTAAAACATTATCTATTAAATTGGTTAATTAATTTCAAAAACATCAGTTAAAAGGTATAACTATTTTGAATTATCATTAATCAAAATAATAAATGAATTTTAACATTCCGTTTAGCGGAAACACAAGCTCAAGTTCATATGACAGGGTTTGGGGATAAAATTAAATAAATGATGATATATCGAGATTGCCATTACGACACTTAACAAACTAAATGGAATATCAGGATTTATTTTAATTCACCATCAATATAACAGCATAATGATGTAAATAAATAATTATTGGCAAGGAACCCCTCGGGCTTTCTCTACATATTTCCCCTACAAAACAATGGTTATGGATAATATATATATACACACCCATATTCATATGGATTCATAACGATCAAATTAATATGTCATCCATTTCTAAATAGAAATTCAACCAAACAAGCAATCAAACAATTTAACTAACATCCAAGCAATCAATAAACGTTTATAACATCATAGATATGATATGATAAAATTAAATGTAAGTTAAACTCACATTGATTTTCATTTCCGCCGAAAAGCCCCAATTTTTGGACTAAAATTTCACCTTGCTCTAAATCCACCCAAACCAATTCCATTGCGAAGATCTTGATGACATGAGTCCAATGCAAAAAACGACGTTCAAATCTGACCTTATACGCAAAATTTATTCGAGTAACAAATTATCGATAATTTTTAAATTAAAATCAAACAACTTAAATTAAATTACAACTTTACCCCTCTACCCTTCCTCTCCCTCACTATATCTCTTCCTTTGCTCCTGTACATGCATAGTGTACACTCTGTGCACGCCCCCCACTGACATGGCAAATTGCTCGTCTAAACCACAAATCGAAGCCGCCAAACACCTTCTCTCACTGAACTCGACTTGCCTGGACCAAAAATAACGACCAAAGGCTACCCCTACCAAACACGACCTGATAGCGAATACAAGGCCTATGCCATGCCGCATTTTTCTCTAAGCGACCAAACTCTAACACAAGTTACTCTACAACCCGAAGAATCCAAATCCAAGGTCTGTTTCTCCAATCGATGACTATAGCCTAAGAGATTTCAAACCCTAGTTGCAATGTAAATTCGGCCGTCCCCCAATTCATGTTCGATCATTAAAAAAGCACTCTCGGATCGAAGCATATGGCTTAACAAGATTTTTTATGATTTTTAGAGGTGTATATCACCATGTTTTAATTTTATTGAATTCTTGTATTGAAAGAAGAAGTTATGTTTATGTTAACAGACATTGTTTATATAGAGTGGGGAGGTATGAGAGAGGCATGGGCCTTAGAACATATGGCATGGGACTGGGTATGACAGAAATGGTGGGTATGAACATATATATATATATATTATTTTAATTTTATTTAATAAAATATTCAACAAAACATACCCGAAAATCTCAAACTCCAAACGAAACATGCCGCTTGGCGTTTCAAATGTTATACCCCTATTCCAAACACAATGGAACTAGTCTCGAGTCCTAAAATGATCGTATGCAGATGATAGCATTTTAGACCCAGTTATTATATTAAATTTCCAATATTAATTTCAACGTGTTTCCATCTCGCATAACCAGATGATACGTCTGATCGCCATGAAATTCGACATCATTTTATAATCCACTATTACAGATCCAATAAAACTGGTTTTGTCAAAATCCAAGATTGTGCCCTGGAAGGCTAATTCACACATTTAAATATCGTTTTATATTTAATTATCGATATTTATCCGATCTATTTACATTTGTAAATAAATTTACAAATTGAATATACCAATATTATTTATTAATTAAAATGATCTTAGTAATATTATTAGATCCATTTGATTAACATTCAATTCATAATTCAAATATTCAAACATTCTCAAATTGGATGTCTGAAGGATTGGTGCTTGGAAAAATCTTTACCCCTTCTCAAATTGATCAGACTGGAATTAACAGGGATGCTTATGCCACGGAATATTTGGCTGATGGTTTGCTAGTGTTGCCGTACACCAGTAACCAAGAAATAAATGCAGTCTGGAATATATACCTTGCAAGAAAGTATTCAACTTCTCCTGAGGACATTCTTCCGTGGAATGGAAAGATTCACACAATCAGGGTTGCTTACGATATTCTGGCTAAGGCATCTGATAGCCCTCACTTTGTTTGGCATAGGGTTGTTTGGTCTAGATTCTCTCCGGCCAGAGAAAACTTACTGATGTGGAAGATTATAAATCATGCTCTTCTGACTAAAGATAAACTTTTGAGTTATGGAATGAATATTGTCTCTCTCTGTGTATTCTGCAAGAATCATAACGAATCTTTAGATCATCTATTCTTCGAATGCACTGATCTTCTTGATTTGTGGAAAAGAGTGGTAGGAAGAATTAATTCAAATCATGATCATGGAATCTCTTCAGTGGAGTGGGATCTGATAAGTAAGTCAACTAAGTGGAAGAAGCATGAAAGAACTGTCTTCTTCTTCTATTTAAAAAAATACTTGAATATGATTTGGGAGGAAAGAAATTTTAGATGTTTCGAAAATAAGAGCAGGAGCATGAACCAATTATGGGAGTATTTCCAGCAAGTTGTCATACTGGGTATGAAGGAAAGTCAGTATGACTTCTTCGGTCAACCGATAGATCGTTAGCTTTGTTGTTTTTTTTCGTGTCTCTCTAGTTTCTATGCTTGTCTTCCTGTGTGTTTGTGTTTCCTTGTTTTTCTTTTGTGTGGTGTTTCTGTGTTTCTTTTTCTATTCTATGTATGGGATAATGAGCTTGTTCATTATCTTTTCTTCTTTTATCAATAAACTGGTAGGGGACCAGTCAACCCCGCTTGCCTTGCAAAAAAAAAAAAAAAAAAAAAAAAAAAAATATTCAAACATTCCCTATATTTGAATTGTAAGTTATTAAATTCTAAATTCTAATTATTTAAATATTTAAAATTAATTAAACATTTAAAATCAAATGACTAGAATTTTGGGTTGTTACATTCTCCCCCTGTTAAATGAATTAGGTCCCCGAAATTCCTAAGGAAGAAAATGTTTCCAAATCCTTAAGTTTAAACTATTAATTAAAATGAGTTATTACACTTATTAACTTTTCAAAAAATAAATTAGCTGAAATAGATTCTAAAATTTCCAAGTCTTTTTAATTCACTCACTTATACTAATTAAGTCCTCACTTTCATTCATTCCAAGATATAACTCGAAAGCCAAAATTTTATTATCAAAAATTTTCCAAAATTCTTATAAAATTTCTAACTTTTAAATTTTTGGAAAATTTCGCCAGCGTCTCCTTTGCTTGGCTCGATCAGAACAACTACAAATTGCCGCAAAGGCTCCAAACCAATCAAAGAAAACAAAAGCCAAGTGGCCTCCCATATCCGGGGCATAAAATCATCAATCGGTTTAAATTTTCTAAATTATTACGTACCTTTTTGCACTTGATTTATATTTTGGCAAGTAATTTATTATCTTCTATGCAAATGCAGGTGCATAAGAATCAAATGGAAATCTCTTGCATACCTGTACTTGCATATCTAAAAGAAAATCAGGTTGACAAAAGCAATGTGATGTAACTCTATATGCAAAAACTAGTCTGATATAAATCTACATGAAATCAACAACCATATCTCAATCATATGCAACAAAATACATAGGATATTCTATAATAGATGCTATGCATCCCATATTTTTAAATGATAAATTTAGATCTAAATACCCAGGTTTTCAAATTCAAAATTTTATTTTCAAATTTCTCAAACGAGAAAAATCAAAGATCCAAAAATCAAAATGACAAGGAAGAAATTTCTGCTAATAAAGTATGGTGAAACTCTAGAATCAATACAACATGGAGGGTCTAGTGGTATTCCAGTTCCTCCAAAAACATCAACTAGAGTGAATAAATATCATTCCTTTTCCAAAATCTTCAAAAGTCACCTTTTTCAAAATCACCGAGATTTAGATCCTAATAAAAATAATTTAAAATCCTTTGTCTATAAATTGAAACTTTATAGACAATGGTTTATGAAATCATACAACCAATCAATTCAAATCAATCAAATTCCATACAGGAATAAGCTAACACTAACAGTCAATCAAATTCCATAAGGGAAAACTTATCACTTAACATTGTTTCAAAATGTCAAATAACTAGCAAACAAATCTCAACTTAGGTTCAAAACTTTCTTGATTGTCTAAAAATATAGATAATTATCTAAGCGTGCCATTTTACTCATTATCCTTTGGTTATTGCTTAGATGATTATCCAAGCTCACTCGGACAAAATGGAAATTTAGACTCTATATTTTATTGGTTTCTTAATTATACTAAAAAAAAGTGGAAATTAAGAAGGCATCCCTATCATACTTTCATATTGTAAAGCGGGTCCCTGTCAAAGTTTCATTGTAAAGCGGGTCCCTGTTTTCTGGAAACGAAGAAAAATTATTGCTGAAATGTCAGCAACTTTTATAAATAAGTGCTGATATTTCAGCAACTATCTGTGTCAAAGTTTTATTGTAAAAACAAAGAAAAATTATTGCTGAAATGTCAGCAACTTTTATAAATAAGTGCTGATATTTCAGCAACTTTCATAAACTGTGTTCACAATGTACATAAATGTTGCTGAAATATCAGCAACTTTTATAAATAAGTGTTGATATTTCAACAACTTTCATACACTATGTTCACAGTGTACAGAAATGTTGCAGAAATGTCAGCAACTTTTATGAAATATTGCATCATGCTCTGCAATAATCGTGAATAAAAAACAGGGACCTAATTTACACTGAAATTTAGTGAAGGACTTTTCATGAATTTTGAAACTTAATAAGGACCTGTGCCAAAAGTACCCTAAAAAAATTCTAAATCACTTATATTTTCACTTAGTATTATTCAATACTAAAATTATTTATGAATTCTTTCATAATTTTCTTCACCCAAATTTAAAAATATCTTATAAAGTCATTTCTTTATAAAACATAAAACAATAACTTATTTCCACTTTACTTACTTGTATAATACCCTTCCATATCCTAAGAGTACAAACAAATTTTATTTTACTTTTTTCTAAAGATCAAGAAGGAGATCAAATTAAATTATGGTTCTTAAAACTGAGTCACCCTATTAACCTCTCTAACTTAGAGTGTTAAAATGAATAATATTTATGGGTTGACCCAATCAACAAATAGTCTTACACTACTTAAATGTTTTAAAAAACTATATGGTTTTAATAAAAACAATGTTTATCAAAACCTTCTTACTTAATTTAGCCCAATTTAAGCCTGTGTTAAATTATCCCACATCTTCTCTAAGGGAAAAAAATCTTATTTATCAAAACAATCTCTTGTTAGAAATATTGTCTGTTTTGGAAATCAATTCCCTTTTAAGGGAACTTAAAAATAAATACCCGGTTTTTAGTTTAAAAATTCATTCTTTTGAAAGCATATTGAATATATTTTGATATATAAAAATTTTAAACGATTTATTTATTAAAGCAGACTTTGGATTCGCTTGGATTGAACTCATTTCAATTGCACAATGATAAAGAGAATAATTTACTAAGTGCTCCATAACGCTTGTCTAAGAAAACATCTGATCGTCACTTAGAAGATTATTCAGATTACCACTAAACAAATCGAAACAATTTCCTCCTAATTATCCCAAAGAAAATGCATTCCATTTAAAATATTACTTCCCGGTATATTTTTTACTTTTAAATACTTTCAAAATTACTACTATTTCATTTCTCAAAAATTCCTTTGAAATTATTTTCAAAAATTCCAGGATTTATATTCAAAAATTCTTTTTAAACACATTTCACAAACTAAATTTATATAAAATTTCCTTTATATAAATATCATTTCATATTGTAAAAACTCTTCTTTATTATAATAGAATTATCTCAAATATTTATTATCTAAATATCTTATCCCTCCATTTAGATTATATTACCAACTTTTTACTAAAGTTTAATCCTTAACCCACCATTATTAAAAGGAGAATTTTTACTTTAACATATTCTTCGAACGCCTTATAGTCAAATTGTGAAAATTAATTCATAAAGGGTTCGTTTTAAATCAAAGTAATAAATGCTCCTAAATAAAACTTGCACAATTTAATTAATAAACAATAATCGATGCTTCTTATTTAAATTTAGCATAACCGAACAAACAATAGTGATAATAAATACATATTATCACTTTTAAACCATCACACTTTATAACTATATAAAGTTTTGAAAATTATTCCTTTATATATTTAAAACATAGTCCTAGGGAAAATATTTAATTTGCCAAATTTTCAAAAATTCAATACCATGTTCGTTGGCCTTGATCGAGTGTTTAGAAACCCCTATCGATACCGTAGCGTCCCACGTCTTGACTAGAATTCAAAAAAACTCAATAGACCAATTAACATAATATGTTTTTATAACATTAACAAATACGCTCTAATATATACAATACTCTCAAACTCATTCTAGGGTGTCAATTACCCTATCTCAAATGAGCCAAACCCTACCAAAGCCAAGGTTCTTGTTTAACATCGCGCTCTGATACCAAAATTGTAAAGATCTAGGCTTTTCAACCATCGACAGTGGGTACACCCCCACCGTGGCTTATAATGGTACCTCTCATTTGCTTTTGCGACCAGCCTCTCGACTGTAAGCCGATTTGGCCAACCAACCCAAAGGACATGTAGGGGTAAGAGTCATCCGTTCGCTACCTAACAAGAAGCGAGAACCCCCTATCATGCTGCACCCTCTGTGCCTAAGCAAGTGAGATAACTTAAATAAGGGGAACATATAAAAGTTCTGTGAGACCATACCGCTAACGTGGAACGGCTTTTTACCTCACAAGAATAACATCCATACAGGCAAGAGCAGAAATAAATATCAGGAAACAAATCCAAATATGAATGGGCATAATTAATATTAAAACCATTCTTGAAATAATGGTAATAACACGAGTAAAATCCAAACTGAACAGAATGGATAAAACAAGGAAACAGTCCAAATTCGATTGAATGGACGAAATAAGATGACAGTCCAAACTTGATAGAATGGATAGAATAAGGTAACTGTCCATCTTGATAGAATGGACAGAATAAGGTAATGGTCCAACTTGATAAAATGGAATAAACAATACTTAAATGCCGCGAGGAGTTGGCTCTACTCGCGGCAATTTAAAGATAAATAGATTTAGGGTTTTCGAATCAAACAAGGAAAGGAAATTTTCTAACAAATGACTAGGAGAGTGCAGTCACCTTAAATTTACCTCTGTAATATACTCTTGAGAAGACCATATACTCGGTGACCCCCTCGGGAAAAGTACCAACCGGACCCTGCTAAACCTCCCCGAGAATCCGAATATTTCACATCTAAACACAAACTGTTTTTCACGTAGCGGTACACAAATATCTAGATGAGACGTGAAATACCCTAATGGGAGCAAACCCACATAGCTGGACGCCCCTTAGCTCTTTGGATTTAGTCATTTCCGACAAAGGATAGCAACGCTTAACGGAGCAATAAATCGTCTTAGAGTAATGTTAATAAAGTAGCTGAAGTAACAAATAGTTGAGGTACCAACTATCGAGGATATAAAACGATCGTATATAGAAATTAAGTCTTGTGTACTTATCAGCACTCATTAAATTCAAACTTGTACTATTACTTGGTTAACAATAATACCGGACAAGTCAAGGTAGTGTTACCTCAAAGTCACGTCCAACGATTATTCTTAACTTTTGGAATAGCGACAAGTTTACACCTCCAATGTTTAGTGCTAATTATACAAATAAATCGTTTTCATATAAGTGGTTCGCTTTACGGAAATAATTCAATTCCATAAACAAATCAAACCTTTTCTTTTTTTAAAATCGAACTGAATTTGTGCTTGATTTCTATATTTTGGTATTGGTAAAACACTTTCAGAATTAGTTCCTGATTGCAAAACGTTAAGAGAATAATTTTTCCAAGTGCTCGACCCTGAAGGCCTAAATCGACATCAGATCGACACCTAGAAGATTATCCAACTTAACATCCCAATAATCAAGTTCCAATTCCTTTTTAACTCACTCAAATCACTTATATTAAATCAATTAATTAACTTCAAATATCATTAATTAAAAAGATTTATTCATTTCAAATAATATTTAGTTAAAATTGATTAATTCATCTCAAACATCATTAATTAAAATAATAAGTAAATTTTAAATATCATTAATTAAAACAATTAATTAAGTTTAAATAATCATAAATTAATTGGATTAATTAAATTCAAAACTCATTAGTTAAAACGATTAATTAAAATATCATTTGTTAAACTGATTTATTTAATTATAAAACATCATCAATTAAAATGATTTAACCAAATTCCAAATATTAATAGTTAAAACAATTAATTAAATTTAAACAATCATTAAATAAAATGATTGACTAAATTCAAATATCATTATTTAAAATGATTAATTACTTTTAAATATCATTAATCAAAATGATTATTAATTTCAATTATCAGTAATCAAAATAATTAATCAAACTCCATTATCATTAACTCAAATAATCATTAGTTAAAATGATTAATCAAGTATAAAACATCATTAGCAAAAATGATTAATTAAATCTAAAGATAAACCAATTTTAAAACATTATCTATTAAATTGGTTAATTACTTTCAAAATCATCAATTAAAAGGTATAACTATTTTAAATTATCATTAATCAAAATGATTAATGAGTTTTAACATTCCATTTAGCGGAAACACAAGCTCAAGTTCATACGACAAGGTTTGGGGATGAAATCTAATAAATGATGATATAACGAGATTGCTATTATGACACTTAACAAATTAAATGGAATATCAGGATTTATTTTAATTAACCATCAATATAACAACATAATGATGTAAACAAATAATTATTGGCGAGAAACCCCTCTGGGTCTCCTACAGATTTTCCCTGCAAAACAATGGTTATGGATAATATATATATTCATATGGGTTCATAACGATCAAATTAATATGTCACTTATTTCCAAATGGAAATTCAACCAAACAAGCAATTAAACAATTTAACTAACATCTAAGTAATCAATAACTGTTTATGACATCATAAATATGATGTGATAAAATTAAATATGAGTTAAACTCACATTGATTTTCGTTTCCGTCGAAACGTCCCGATTTTTGGACTAAAACCGAACGGCCGTCCAATTTAGCCTAAATTTTCACTTGCTCCAAATCCACCCAAACCAATTCCATCACAAAGATCTTAAGGACATAAGTCTAACGCAAAAAAAGGCGTTTGAATTCGATCTTGTATGAAAAAGTTATTCGATTAACAAATTATCGATAATTTTTAAATTAAATCAAACAACTTAAATAAATTTACAACTTTACCTCTTGTTAGCACCAAAATTGGTCACTAACCTCGTTCAGAAAGATTGTGTAGAGATATAAGTGATGAAAGTAAATTAAACAGAGAAGACAATGCTAATTTAAATGCAGAAAGTAAGAACACCAAATTTATAGTGGTTCAGCGTAATTGCCTACGTCCACTTTGTTCAACTTTATTGATTTCCTTTATGGTTGATTACAAATACAATTCATGAATCAAATGCTTAAGTGAAGTTGTTGAGTAGAGAAGATGAGTCTTGAAAATGGCAGAGTCTTCCCGGTGTTTTCTCTCTAAAAAAGGATCCATTTCACTGTGACCCTGCCCCTCTATTTATAGGCAAATATGGGCTGGACTTTCCAAGTGGGCTGGATAGCCGAACGCTCAAGCCCTAGTGCAGTGGTCGCTGTATGCCGAACCACGTGTGCCGAACGCCGCTACGCCGAACCATTCCTTCTATGCCGAACGGTGTGTTGGTGTCGTGGGAAGTGCAGGAAGTTTGTCTGTCGAAGCCGAACGCTCTTCTAGATGCCGAGTACTCCTGTTGCCGAGTACTCCAGATGCTGCCGAGTTCTCCTTGATACCGAGCAGTCTTGATGCCGAGCACTCTCGCATGCCGAGCAGTCTTGACGCCGAGCATTGGTTGACGCCGAGTACCATGGGATGCCGAGCGTTCTCGTATGCCGAGCAGTCTTGACGTCGAGCATTGGTTGACGCCGAGTACCATGGGATGCCGAGCGTTCTTGTAGCCGAGTTCTAATGATGCCGAACACTAACTGAAGCCGAGTCTCCTGATCGCCGAGCACTACGGATGCCGAACGTTGTGGATGCCGAGTCCCACTGGATGCCGTGTGCTTCGCCGAGTCCTCCTGGATGCCGAACAGTCCTTCATGCCGAGTTCCAGCTGATGCCGAGCGCTCTTGTATGCCGAGTACTCCTGGATGCCGACCAGTCCTTCATGCTGAGTAGTGGCCAATGCCGAGCACTCAGTTGCCTGGTCAAATCTCCAGGAGACACTTGCCCCCCAAAGTGTATCGCGTGACCGAACGTGATGCGCTTTGAATCTGGTACAATTTACCTCGGAGGTGCCTTCTCGAGAATGTTAGCGAAGGAGGTGCAAGACGAACAAGGTATGGATGCCGAACAATACGTTCGAAGCCGAACGTACCTCGTGTGCCGAACGTCACTCTGCTATGATGCCGAACACTCCGGTATTGACCGGTTCTACCGGGTATAGCCTCTTCAACTTCTACCTCCCTCTATATAACCAGGTCCTTCCCGTCCCTTCTCCTTTACTTTTTCGTTTCTATCATTCTTCCAATATTTCAAACCTTCTCTAGTCGAACAGATTTACAACTTGAACATTCCTTCCTAAGCTCCTAACTGCAATCTAGGTACCGCCCCTTGTATAACTTGAATAAGTTTTAAATGAGTCAAATGTGTCCTGTAGGAAGCTTTCGAGTAGGTTGCCCTCATTGCCGAACGATAATGCGAGGCGAGGAGGAAGGATTTGAGGTGTTTGCACATGTGGCTATTGTATTTAGCTCCATCGCGTCGAACCACAGTCAAAAATGAAGGAAAAGAAAAACCCTGGAGGTGGTAAGGGTTTCGGATGGCATAGTTATGGTTCGGCGTATGTTGTCATGTGCCGAACGATAGAGGCTGCCGAATAGTATTTCGTCTGAATGAGGCCGAACAATCGCTAGAAAGCCGAACAAAAACTTAGCCGAACGAACTAAGGCCGAACACTACCCTTATGCCGAATAGACATATACGCCGAATAGCATCTAGACCGAACGACATAATTACCGAACAACTGTCATGCCGAACAGTCATATACCTGCCGAACAGAACTTAGACATGCCGAACGAACACACACATGCCGAACAGAACTTAGACATGTCGAACGAACACACACATGCCGAACAGAACTTTTAACTGGACGATGACTTAACCGAACGAGGCCTTTAGCCGAACATAGACTTAGACCGAGCAAAACACAGCCGAACATTACACTTAGGCCGAACAATCTTGAATGCCGAACGGAATGCCTGCTGACCTATACTTAGGACGAACAATACAATTGCCGATCACTACTTAAATGCCGAACAGTATAAATGTCAAACTACACTTAGGCCGGTTACTTTAGAAATCATATGTCTTCTAAATCTGGAACTGTAATCACCTCAAGGCGAGCTTTTCGAGACGGTCAGCGATGACGGTCTTCGAAGGCGATGATTCGAAGCTAATTATTATATCTTTAAAACCTTTAGATTCTTATTGCCTGTACACAATTGCTTGCACTAGTTCACACACCACGCAGGGGGAAAAAATCGTGTTGCTAATTCTAACGTTCAACATTTTTTAAGTATAGCTTTCTCAAGCATTTAGCCAGGTTCATTATTTATTCGGGATGTCGAGAAAATCTAGCTCTGCCACCATATCTGACAGGCCTGGGCCGTCAGCAAGGCAAGGAGCCGCTGATACTTCTAACCCGTCAACGTCTCCCGCTCATAACTTGGCGCCTGATGCTCTAGAGGCAACCATCTTACTAGACAATCCGATCGATTCTCAAGCCTCGAAGATCAACGAAGTTGTTCTGCGACGGATATGCTCTGTTCACGGGATTCCTTTTGCCGACGTGTTAGTCCCTTCGAGACACGATCGCCCTCATCTGCCCCCAGTCGGGTACACTACCTGCAACAAGTTCATGTGTTGAATGGGCAGCGTGCCTCCATTCAACTTATTTCTCCGGGATGTACTGCAGTACATAGACATAGCTCCGTCGCAGCTGCACCTGAACGGCCATGCGTTTCTATATGGGACTTACCTACTTTTCATGGCTGTCTTCTCCAGACTTCCAACCCCTGGTGATATCAGATACATTTATATGTTCAAGAGACGGAAAGACAGTCCTTCCTTTATGTTCCTCGAGCCATACCACAAATGCCAGATCTTGACAGGGGCTTGTAGCAAATTCGCCCTGTATAAACAGGAATGGTTCTATGTGCGCTGCCCTTCTGGTTTCGCTAGGAGATGGGTTGAAGGCAGTAAGTCTCTCTGCCGAGTCACTATTCGAATTTGATTGGAGTCATGCTTTTCCTAACTCTTCATTTCATCTTTTCAGGTATCAACCCGCGCCCGGAAGGCCGAGGATATTCTGAGGCTGTCGATGCCATTAGAGCTCTTCCTGCCGAGGATCGAGACATCTGAGTTATCATTTCAAATGAATCACTGTCGGGGTTCGGCTTGCTGGCTCCTGGTCGTCGGATCAGCCTTTCAGAAGGTGTTACCATTCCCAAACCTCCGTCCGGTAAAGGGAAAAAACTTGCCGGATCGTCGTCGCGCCGCGCACCCGACACGCACGAAGAAGGCGAGCGCAAAGAGGATGATGCCCCTGAAACTCAGGGTGAGAATGTGGGCCCCGCTCAGAATCCGGCAGTCGAAGTTCACGACATCGAGACGTCGTCCTCCCCTTCGAAGGGAAGGAAAGTTAAAATATAAAGTTCAGAAGGAGAAAGTTGGTGGCACTTCAAAAGTCACACTTATTCCGCCTGAGAAAGAGGCTTCTTCGCAGCATCTGGAAAGTTCTCTGAGGGGTATGTCCAACCTGTCCATCCCCGATGATTTACTTAATTACGGGTTCGATGATCCTGAAGCTCTCAAATTCTCTTCGCCCGCTAGAGGCAATGTAGGAGTTCAACTCCCAGCTCAAGGAGACAACACTCCGATTAGCAAAGATAAACGAATGGGTCCATCGGGGGGAACACTATGACACACACGCACATGCGCATTCCATAATATACTTCAAGTCTTTTTAGCTCGTGAATTCTCCTTAACTCGTTGTTATCTCCATTCTTTGCAGGTGATATGGGCCGCTCTCACGGACTTGATCGCCTTCAGGGGTCTTCTATATTCCATCACTCTGGACGGGATTCCGGTTCAGGCAGACGCAGGGACCGAGGTGATTATGAAGATAGGGACAATCATCCTCGCGAGTCGTCTCACCGCAAGAAAGCACATTCTCAATCTTCCAAGTCCCGCGATCTTCCTCCTCCAACTGAGCCGGATAAAGAGAAGTCTTCGCAGAAGGGTTATCAGTCTGATGCTGCTCGAGAACAACACTCCAGTTCATCGAGTACGAGGCAAGTTCGAGAGCAACGTAAAAGAATGGAATTCTCAAAGCCTCCTCCTCCTACTCCTGCAGTGGACCCAACTGTTGCGGAAAAAATGGTCGACCTTAAGGCCAAGTTTCCGAAAATCTGTTTTGACGGCTTGAAATTCCTCCCAGCCATCCATCACATTTATGGGCACGTGAAGCAAAGTGCCATTGCCTGCAACAACGACGTCTATGTTCAACATGACGCGTTCGTGCACTTGGTGGAGAAGATCTCGGAAGTGTCCGTCGAGCGTCAACACGAGATTGACCGTCTGAATCTGGAGGCTGACAGCGATAAGAAAATCATCAAACTCCAAGACGAAGAGCTCGCTTCGTATAAGTCAAAGCTAGAAGCCGCTGAACAAAGCGCAAAAAATACTGCCGAGGCAGTTACTCGTTTAGAGGCGGCTCACAAAAAAGAGCTTGACGAAGCAGTCCAGCGCAGTGGTGCCCTCGCCCTAGAAAAAGACTCTGTCCAAAAGGAAAGGGACGCACTTGCTACTCAAGTCAAGGAGCTGAAGGAATTACTTTCCAAGGAGAAGGAAGACAAAGTAGCTGCTCAAGAAGAATCGCAGCGATACTGTGATGAGATTGTTGCTACCCGACTTCTGAAGACAAAGCTTGATGACGAACTCGCCGGGGTCGAGAAAATGAAGGACGAGGCCCGTGAGGAGGGCAAAAGAATGGCTGTGGAAGAGCTTGATTCTCGCCTCGAGGCGACCGCAGAAGCCGGCAGGGAAGAGGTCAAAAGTATGTTTGACCCGTTGATCGCCGAGTATGGAGCCCGCGTTCTTATGCACCGCGACTTAACATTTCTGGGTGACGGCTACCTCGAATCCCTGGCTGAGGCGTGGGAAACTCTAATAAGGATCAAGAAGGTGGAGTCGGGCTCCAACGAGGTCGATGAGGATGTCTTGGTGAAGGAGTTCCTAAGGGGGAATGAGCCATCGGACTTATCCACAGCATTGGCACTTTATGGCAAAGGCTCTTCCCCTCCGAAAGAGAAGAATGACGAAGCTGGCCCGTCTGGGGCCGATGCTACTACTCCTCACATTGCCGCTCCTTACGCTGCTCAATCGGCCGGTCGACCAACACTTGATCCATTCGAGCACCATGCTAGTTATGATCCCGAAGATCCCGGGCTTGGTGTTCATGTGCTGTCACCTATCCTGGAGGGTGAAACCCCTCATGCCACCGATAGACAACCGGACCCTGGTAGGAAATTCTTCTTTCTCTAGAATTTGAAGAGATCCCGTCATTTTTCAACAGTGGCTACTCATTCTAATGCTCATTCCTTATGTTTTCGTGCAGGTTGCTCTGACGCCGAGCCAACTCCGAGGAGCGATGACGCCAAGGAGGAAGCAGAGAAAACAAGCGACGTTGCTCACGCAGGAGTAACTCCCGGTCCAGACGCTCAAGTGATCGGGGCGCTAGATGATGACAAACTTGATACTTCGTCTCCTGCCGAAGGAAGCGATGAAATTGAAATCACTGGCGCCTCTGAGCATACTTCAGAGATGAGCATGAAGGACCGTCTTGCCGACGAGGAGAAGAGAAAAGTCAAAGTCAAAGTTGAGTCTGAAATACTGGAACTCACTGACCCGCGGAACAGACCTTTTAAAATCATTCTCCCGGGCAGGTCCAAACCACTAGATGTTCCGTCTCCTACTCCCGACTCCGTTTCTCTAGCAAGCAAAAAGTCCAAGAAAAAGCGTGAGGGAGAGGAGTCGTCGGAAACAACGAAGGAAGACAAAAAGAAAAAGTCGAAGAAATAATCGATACACTCATTCAACGAGTTTTTTGCTTAAGTCTTGTAATTGCTTTTATATTCCACAACTTGCAGTTTGTATAGAGAGGTCTGAATTTTGTAGGAGTGATCATGTATCCCCATTTTGGACTTATCGAATAAAATTTAGTTTCTTTTTGTTTGAATGATTCTCTTGTCTTTATTTGGTTTGCTGACACTGTGCTCCGGGGACTTGGAGACTTGAGACTGTTTATGCTCTAGTCCGCGCTCCGGGGGCTTGGAGTACTCCGATCCGTGCTTTGGGGATTCGGAGATTTGAAATCGTTTATACTCTAGTCCACGCTCTGGGGACTTAGAGTACTCCGCTCCGCACTCTGGGGATTCGGAGATTCGTATTCGTTTATACTCTAGTCCGCTCTCTGGGGACTTAGAGTACTCCGCTCCGCACTCTGGGGATTCGGAGATTTGTATTCGTTTATACTCTAGTCCGCTCTCTGGGGACTTAGAGTACTCCTCTCCGCACTCTGGGGATTCGGAGATTTGAAGTCGTTTATACTCTAGTCCGCGCTCTGGGGACTTAGAGTACTCCGCTCCGCACTCTGGGGATTCGGAGATTCGTATTCGTTTATACTCTAGTCCGCGCTCTGGGGACTTAGAGTACTCCACTCCGCACTCTGGGGATTCGGAGATTTGAAGTCGTTTATACTCTAGTCCGTGCTCTGGGGACTTAGAGTACTCCGATCCGCACTCTGGGGATTCGGAGATTCGTATTCGTTTATACTCTAGTCCGCGCTCTGGGGACTTAGAGTACTCCGCTCCGCACTCTAGGGATTCGGAGATTCGTATTCGTTTATACTCTTGTCCGCGCTCTGGGGACTTAGAGTACTCCGCTCCGCACTTTGGGGATTCGGAGGTTTGTATTCGTTTATACTCTAGTCCGTGCTCTGGGGACTTAGAGTACTCCGCTCCGCACTCTGGGGATTCGGAGATTTGAAGTCGTTTATACTCTAGTCCGCGCTCTGGGAACTTAGAGTACTCCGCTCCGCACTCTGGGGATTCGGAGATTTGGAATCGTTCGTACGAGTCTGTATGTTGCGCAGGATAATGTAATTTATCATCCAATTAAGAGATATAGAAACTTCATAGAAAATATGGCTTCAAGCCTTTATTAATGAAAATCAACTAAATTGCTTGATTACAACTTTTAAAAGGAAAACTAAGTCATTATTGAATGGAAACATGCAGGAAATAATAGTGCCTACAACAAGAAAAGAAAACATGCTAAATGTAATAGTGCCGCAAATGTTCACTGTTCCATGCTCGGGGGAGTGTCGCGCCATCAACGGTCGCTAGCTTGAATGTTCCTTTTCCAAGCTTCCGTTCAATGGCGTATGGACCTTCCCAGCTGGGATTCATGCGTGATGGTACCGGGAAGACTCGTTTCAGAACGAGATCACCCACATCAAAGATTCTTGGGCGGACTCTGCCGTCGTAGTAACGCTTGACTCGATGTATGTGCGCCGCCGCCCTTAATTCAGCTTCTTCACGCTTTTCGTCGATGCAGTCCAGTGATTCCAGCAAGAGGTTTTGGTTCGTCTTGGGATCATAGTATGACACTCGGTGCGATGGAACTTCAAGTTCCACGGGTATAACGGCTTCAGAGCCGTATGCCAAGACGAACGGAGGGTGGCCGGTCGCGGACTTGTGGGTAGTTCTATACGCCCATAATGCTGTCGGTAGTTCATCTACCCACTTGCCTCCAACCTTCTCCAGACGCTTCTTCAGTATGGACTTGATTATTTTGTTAACGGCCTCGACTTGTCCGTTAGCTTTTGGGTGTGCAACGGCGGCGAACTTTTTCTCGATGTCGTACTTTAAACAGAACTCTTTGAACTCTCTACTTTCGAATTGCGTTCCGTTGTCTGTAATGATGGTGCGTGGAAGGCCAAAGCGGCATATAATGTTTCGTACAACGAAGTTAATGACCTTCTTAGAGGTGATAGTGGCCAAAGGTTCTGCCTCAGCCCATTTCGTGAAATAGTCGACTGCAACTATTGCGTATTTCGCACCACCTTTGGATAGAGGCAAAGAGCCGATTATGTCGATTCCCCAGATCGCAAATGGCCAGGGACTGATCATTTGTGTGAGTTCCGTTGATGGAGCCCTCGGGATTTTTGCATATCTTTGACACTTGTCGCATTTTCTTGCGTAGTCTGCGGCATCCCGGTTTACGGTGGGCCAGTAATATCCATAGCGGAGGATTTTCTTTGCTAGCGTTTGCCCCCCAGTATGGTCGCCACATTCCCCTTCGTGAACCTCTCTCAAGACTCGCTTTGTTTCATCATGAGCGATGCATCGTAATAACGGGACTGAGAATCCTTTTCGATACATTGATCCATCCTGCATTATGTATCGCGTGGCCTTTCGAAGGACCTGCCGTCTTTCGCTTCTTTTTCCTGGTAAAGCCCTGGTCGTCAGGTACAGTTTGAATGGGGTTATCCACGATTCCTTCTCGATTTCTGTTCCCAACACGCGATCGACTTTCATTTCGTCTATGCTCGGGGCATGCAAGACTTCGACGGGATACAATCCCATTTGTTGCGCATCGTCGGTACTCGCGAACTTAGCCAATAAGTCGGCTTCTTTGTTCTGTTCGCGCGGGATATGTGAGATGTCATAACGCTCAAGATTTGATAGTAGTTCTTGGACCTGAATGAGGTATGGAGCAAGCTTTCGTCCCTTTGCTTGGTAGTCTCCCCGTACTTGGTAAACCACCAACTGCGAGTCACAAAAGATTTCGACTGATTCGATCCCGAGTTCCCTGATGAGCTTCAAGCCAACGATCAGTGCTTCATATTCGGCTTCGTTATTTGTAGCCGGGAAATCGAGCTTCAGGGCATAACAGATCGATCGGTTTTCCGGAGTTACAAGAACTACGCCCACGCCGGAGCAACGGTCGTTTGATGCACCGTCGGTGTATAATTTCCATCGAACGGGAGGAATGATGTCGTGATCGTCCGGTTTGATGGGTATGGTAAACTCAGCGATGAAGTCTGCTAATGCTTACCCTCGGATGGCTCTCCGTGGTAAGTACGCGATATCGAATTGGCTCAACTCGATGTTCCATCTTAGCAATCTTCCAGAAGTTTCCGGCCGTTGGAGTACCTGCCTCAGGGGTTGATCGGAATAAACACCGATTGAATGTGCTTGAAAGTACGGGCGAAGCTTTCGTGATGCAATCACCAAGCAATAAGCCAATTTCTCTATTTTAGGGTAATTCCTCTCGGCCCCTGTTAAACGTTTGCTAACATAATACACCGGCTTTTGGACTCGATCCTCCTCTCGTACCAAAGACGCACTTATCGCATGTGGGGATACAGCCAAGTATACGTACAACATCTCATGGTCAACTGGTTTTGATAGCATTGGTGGGCTCTCCAGATGCCTCACCAGATTCCGGAATGCTTCTTCACAGCTAGACGTCCATTCAAAATTTCTCTTTCCTTTCTTTATTATGTCAAAGAACGGGATGCACTTGTCAGTTGCCTTGGATATAAATCGACTCGGCGCAGCTACTTTTCCGTTCAAGCTCTGTACCTGCTTTATAGTCCTGGGCGCTTGTACATCTCGAATAGCTTGGATCTTTTCTGGGTTGGCTTCGATCCCCCTAGCGTTGACGATGAATCCCAAAAACTTCCCTGATGCAACGCCGAAAGAACACTTCAACGAGTTGATCTTCATGCCATAAAACCTGAGTATGTCGAACATTTCAGCCAAGTCTTGAATGTGGTCGTTTGACCGTCGTGACTTCACGAGCATGTCATCCACATAGACTTCCATGGTTTTACCCAGCTGGTCCTTGAACATTCGATTCACCAGACATTGGTAAGTTGCTCCAGCATTCTTCAATCCAAAAGACATCACTACATAGCAATACAGTCCGACATTTGTAACGAAGCTGGTGTGTTCTTGGTCCGGAATATGCATCGGGATTTGGTTGTACCCTGATTACGCATCCATGAATGACAGCAGCTCGTGTCCTGCGGTGGAGTCGACCAATTGATCGATCCTAGGCAACGGGAAACTGTTCTTAGGGCACGCTTTGTTCAAGTCGGAATAATCTACGCAAGTTCTCCATTTCCCATTCACCTTTTTTACTAGCACGGGGTTGGATACCCACTCAGGGTAGAGG
This sequence comes from Allium fistulosum, assembly GCA_030737815.1. Taxonomy (NCBI): domain Eukaryota; kingdom Viridiplantae; phylum Streptophyta; class Magnoliopsida; order Asparagales; family Amaryllidaceae; genus Allium; species Allium fistulosum. Next base: position 246,965,252 of record CM060907.1, on the reverse strand, counting down.
GCGTCGCGGACGAACCCATTTGCTTTGAGTTTGTCCACCTCCTCTCCAAGAGCGGCAGATCTCTCCGGATCCATTCCTCTCCTTTTTTGTTTAACTGGGACGTATTTCGGGTCTATGTTCAACATATGACTCGTGATGGCGGGAGAAATCCCACACATATCATAATGCGTCCAGGCGAAAACATCAAGATTCGCCCGGAGGAAGTCGCTAAGGTCTTCAGTCATCGCGGGACCAAGCTGTGATCCGATTTTCAGAATTCGCGAAGGGTCGGCACGGCTAACTGAGATGTCAATTGTTAATTCCGCCGGTGCCGCCTTCTCTTCCCTGGGTTTCTCATCGTCATCTCTCGGATCTATATCTCCGAAGATCCGAGAGCTATGCCCGAGCCAGGGCTCGGGCACTACTTGTCAATTATCCGCATTGAGGATGCGGACGGGATTGTCCGCAACCTTTCCCTTCTCCCTCCGGTGGGCCTCTCGGAGCTCAGCCACATAACAGGAACGACCAGCTGCTTGGTCGCCGTGAACAATGCCTACTACTTTGTCAGTCGGGAACTTCAAAGTTAAACACCACGGGGCTAACACTGCCCTAAACTCTGCCAGGGCCGGCCGACCCAAGAAAACGTTATACGGAGAGTCCACATCCAAAACTACAAAGGGTAGAATTCGCACTCTCCGACGTTCGCCTTGTCCCAGTTCAACTGGTAACTCGACATATCCCACTGCATCAGTTGCAGCGCCGTTAAAGCCGTGAATACGAGCTTTGGATGGTTTCAAGTCTTTTGTTTCTAGCTTCATTTGATCATAGGCCTTCTTGAAGATGATGTTGACTGAACTTCCAGAATCAATCAGAATTCTTTTTACATATGCTGGTCCGATCGTTGCAGATATGACCATGGGGTCGATGGTTGGAGCCTCTACCTGATCAGCGTCTCTGCTTCTGAACACAATATCGTCTATCATTACGCGCTGCTGCTTAGCAGGGGCTCCGTCCTCCACATTCGAACAACACTCAAAATCTGCATGCTTCAAGGAACTTGCATATCGCTCCATCTCCTGCCAATTCTTATCCGCGGGGTGAGGCCCGCCGATAATTGTATTTATGACCAGTCTACCAACGGTCCGGGCAGGCTCCTCGGGATGACGTGGAGCTGGTGCACGACCTGGGTTGGACGTTCCCTGTCCTCCTTCTTGTGGATCCTTCACAAATTCTTGCAATTTCTTCTGCCTGATCAACTTCTCGATAGCGTCGTGCGAGTGTCTACATTCTTCCGTATTGTGTCCATAAGTCTCATGGAAGCGACAATATTTCCCGGTCCGCTTCTGTTCTTCGGTTGATTCTTTTGGACGTGGTTTTCTGTACTGAAAAGTATTGCAGGTGGATAGGTAAATGCTTTCAAGTGGGGCGTTTAGCGGAGTGTACTCGCTGTAGCTTGGAATTCTCGACTTCCACTTTCCTGCTTCTTTCCTTTTCCCTTGACTCCTTCCTCCGGACTCCTTGGGTTGCCCAAGCTTGTTCTGGACATTGACCTGGACCTTTCCCGAGCTGTCTCCCGATTGCTTCACAGCGATGTTGCTCTTTATTGACTCTTGGACAGGCCCTGGCGCCTTATCTCGTCGTACCCACCTAGCTTCCTCTCTTCTTATGAACTGGTGTGCCTTAGAGTAGAAACGCTCTAGCGTAGCTGGAGGTTTTCCTGCCAGCCAGTCTCCAAACTCAGAGTCTGGATCCACACCTCTCATTACAGCCATCAGAATTGCATGGTCATTGGGATTACTGACTTCAGTTGCTGCTACGTGGAATCTTTGCAAATATTCCTTCAACGATTCCCCAGGATTTTGGATTACACTTGACAGAGACATCACGTCCTTTGGGCACGTAGTGTGTATCCTGAACTGCTCAACAAACTTCTTTGCAAACTCCTCGAAATTTGATACGGATCGCGGAGGAAGTCGGGTGAACCACATAGTAGCGATCCCAGATAGAGTAATCGAAAAGCACATACACTTGGTGGCATCATTCACTCTGGCTGAATCCATCATCCATTCGTACCTCATGACATGTTGTCTAGGGTCAGTCTTTCCTTCATATGCAGGAATAGTAGGCATACTAAACTTCCTGGGGTACGCCGCTTGCAACACAACATCCGTGAACGGAGTATGACTTCTTGACACTCCCCGGTCATCATTTGATAAGCCCTGATTCTCTTTCATCAGTTGCCTGATCATGGCTGTCAGATCGGGTGTCTGTATGGAAGGCGGAAGGTTGGAGTCTGTTCTACGCGCCTGTCCATGCTGATGCCTCCTCTCTTGGCGATCTGCCAATCGTGCATCTTGAGGTTCGACATCGTTAGCATTTTGATGATCTGGGCCTCTATCTTCCATCTGTATCCCGGTCCTGAAGCTTCCAGCTCTTGCTTTGTCGCGGTCTCCAGCTGTTCGAACAGCAGCATCTGCTCGCGCAGCATCAGTCTTACGGTGTTTGCGCCTGGGAGGTTCATCAGAGGAAGTAGAGCTGTCAGATGAGGAGTAAACAGCGGGATTGCCCCCAGCATTCTGTTGCTGCTGTTGAGTAAGTTGTGCCATCAGGTTGGCATTGGCTTGCATCTGCTCTCCTAGTTGTCTCCTACTTTCCCTGAGCTCTCTCATCAAGTCGTTGAACTCTATTCTGGTGACAACTGGAGTTTGGTCCTGAGTGGCAACTCCTGTATTTGGAATTGCTGGTTGATTGCTAGGCCCTGCTTGTTGCACGCTAGGAGTCTCGTGGGCATCCGCATTGTGAGAAGCTGACCTGGTACGTGGTCTTGCCATTGTAGAGTTATTGGTATGAACTCTGAGTAGAATCAACGGATGTCCTATCAGTGAGTCGGATCTTCTTTGGGGGATTTGTTCAATCCAGTAGCTTCAAAGCAAATCCTTGAGGTCTGAGAATTCAATTCTCAGTGAAAGCACCAAAGTGTTAGCACCAAAATTGGTCACTACCTCGTTCAGAAAGATTGTGTAGAGATATAAGTGATGAAAGTAAATTAAACAGAGAAGACAATGCTAATTTAAATACAGAAAGTAAGAACACCAAATTTATAGTGGTTCAGCGTAATTGCCTACTTCCACTTTGTTCAACTTTATTGATTTCCTTTATGGTTGATTACAAATACAATTCGTGAATCAAATGCTTAAGTGAAGTTGTTGAGTAGAGAAGATGAGTCTTGAAAATGGCAGAGTCTCCCCGGTGTTTTCTCTCCAAAAAAGGATCCATTTCACTGTGACCCTGCCCCTCTATTTATAGGCAAATATGGGCTGGACTTCCCAAGTGGGCTGGATAGCCGAACGCTCAAGCCCTAGTGCAGTGGTCGCTGTATGCCGAACCACGTGTGCCGAACGCCGCTACGCCGAACCATTCCTTCTATGCCGAACGGTGTGTTGGTGTCGTGGGAAGTGCAGGAAGTTTGTCTGTCGAAGCCGAACACTCTTCTAGATGCCGAGTACTCCTGTTGCCGAGTACACCAGATGCTGCCGAGTTCTCCTTGATACCGAGCAGTCTTGATGCCGAGCACTCTTGCATGCCGAGCAGTCTTGACGCCGAGCATTGGTTGACGCCGAGTACCATGGGATGCCGAGCGTTCTCGTATGTCGAGCAGTCTTGACGCCGAGCATTGGTTGACGCCAAGTACCATGGGATGCCGAGCGTTCTTGTAGCCGAGTTCTAATGATGCCGAACACTAACTGACGCTGAGTCTCCTGATCGCCGAGCACTACGGATGCCGAACGCTGTGGATGTCGAGTCCCACTGGATGTCGTGCGCTTCGCCGAGTCCTCCTGGATGTCGAACAGTCCTTCATGCCGAGTTCCAGCTGATGCCGAGCGCTCTTGTATGCCGAGTACTCCTGGATGCCGACCAGTCCTTCATGCCGAGTAGTGGCCAATGCCGAGCACTCAGTTGCCTGGTCAAATCTCCAGGAAACACCTCTCTACCCTTCTTATTCTCACTCACTCTATTTCTTCTCTTGCTCGTGTACATGCACGGTGTACATCTTGTGCATGCCCCCACTAACACGGAAAATTGCTCATCTAAACCACAAATTGAAGCCGCCAAACACCTTCTCTCATCGAACTCAACTTGCCTGGACCCAAAATCACGCCCAAAGGCTACCCCTACCAATCATGACCTAAGAGAGAATACTCGGCCTACACCATGATGCATTTTGCTCTAAGCGAATAAACTCTGCCAAACTTCGACACAAGTTGCTCTACAACCTGAAGAATCCAAATCCAAGGTCCGTTTCTCCAATCGATGACTATAGCCTAAGAGATTTCTAACCCTAGTTGCAATGTAAATTCGACCATCCCCTAATTCATGATCGATCCTCAAGAAAGCACTCTCTAATCGAAGTATATGGCCTAACGAGATCAAATATAAATCTTTTATGATTTTCAAAGGTGTATATCACCATATTTTAATTTCTTTGAATTCTTGTATTGAAAGAAGAAGCTCTGTTTATGTTAACAGACATTGTTTATATAAAGTGGGGAGGTATGGGAGAGGCATGGGCCTTAAAACGTGCGGCATGGGACTGGGTATGGCAGAAATGGTGGGCATGAACATATATATATTATTTTAATTTTATTTAATAAAATATTCAACAAAACATACTGGAAAATCTCAAACTCCAAAAAAGACGTGTCTTGGCATTCTATACATGTTATACCCCTATTTCAAACACAATGGAAGTAGGATCGAGCCCTAATTCGATCATATGCAGAGGATAGCTTTTTAGACTCGGTTATTATATTAAATTTTTGATATTAATTTCAACGCGTTTCTACCTCGCAGGACCAAACGATACGTCTGATCGCCATGAAATTCGGCAGCATTTTATACTTCACTATTATGGATCCAATGAAACTGGTTTCGTCAAAATCCGAGACTATGCCCCGGAAGGCTAATTCGCAGATTTAAATATCGTTTTATATTTAATTATCGATATTTATCCGATCTATTTACATTTGTAAATAAATTTATAAATTGAAATTACAATATTATTTATTAATTAAAATGAGCTTAATAATATTATTAAATCCATTTGATTAACATTCAGTTCATAATTCAAATATTCAAACATACCCTATATTGAATTATAAGTTATTAAATTCTAAAATCCAATTATTTAAATATTTAAAATTAATTAAACATTTAAAATCAAATGACCAGAATTTTAGGTTGTTACAATATATATATATATATAGACATACACACATACAGACACAGATATATATATGTATGTATGTATGTATGTATGTATGTATGTATGTATGTATGTATGTATGTATATGAATTTGTACCTTTCACCATTGTGATCAAGTTGATAGTCGAACGCATTATTTGTTAGTGTTTTCTCCTTAAACCTTATTGTCTCCTCCTCAATTTCAATTTTAAAGTCCGAGATCTCGGCTTTGGGCTTAATGGTGTAGAGAGCTATCAGAAAGGTGTAACAAAAGATGAGTGGAGGTTATACTATTTATAGCAAAAAAAATTGCACATTTTTCTCCTTATTTTTCTCTAGCCCTAGAAGACTTGGTAAAGTCTCCCATTAGAACCTATGATGGCCGGCTATGTCATTGACTTAGCATGGTCAATGGCCCTCTTGACTCCTATTTAAATCATTGTTTTAAGTATTTAATTCTAGCTCCTTAACTGATTAAACCAACGTATAACTTTTATACATCATTCCAACTGATTTTAAGCTTTAATTACATTAAAGATTCCATAAAATATCAATACAACAGTTGTCTTAATTTATAATATTTATAAATTAATTTTTCCATTTATTGAAGTCGGAAATAACTAAGAACGCGGTTGTGTGGACTCTTTGGTGTGAACCCAATCCTCAATCAATATTTAAATTATTTAAATAATAAAGCCTATACGGACTTTGCTATAGCATAGTATCATGCCAAATTCAATGCTTACAAATCATCTAGACGAAATCTAGTTTGTAAATCTAAAATAAGCTCACATGGGAACGACAATTTGTACATGTATTCTTTTTGCCATGACTTTATCGCCTAGATATATAGAGTTTGGTCTAAGTTCAAAAAATCAACCAATATTTGTATTAATTTCATAGACTAGTTAAAGTCTTTGGATCAATCTAATAACATTTATTGATTAACCGATTTACTCTAGCCAGAGATATTGACATTAAGTTGACTACTATTTACAATGATATTGACATTCTATAAAAAATGAGATGAATCCTATCTTGGGTTGTGTTTCGCTTCAAGTAGTTCAACATATATCCAACTATGTTTGTAACAAGGTCACATACCAAGTATTTAACTACGATCAAATATAGTTAAGCTACTTAGGATCAACAATACTCTCAAGTCTAAAAACTACCGTACATCGTTACCCTAAGATCTTCTAATTTAATTTTAGTTATATTAACTTATTGAAGCTTCTCATCGAGTCATTCTATGATTGTTCTAAACAACCACAGGTACGGAACCCCTTGATATCATAAATAAATTACCTTCCATCCTATGGAGAGCATTACAAGCTCTAGTCTCGGTGAATGTATCGATGTTCTTTTCTCGATACATCCTAACTAGGAACATTTTAGAAGTAAGTGCATATATATATATATATGTATGTATGTATGTATGTATGTATGTATGTATGTTAATTTAATACTCATGCTTATGAACACATCCATAACTACAATGGATAAAATACTTTCTCCTAAGAATTTTCTAATTCTATATGTTTAATGTATTCAATTCAGGACAAATTTTTATTATAGGCCCGAGAGAAAAAACTTCCACTTTAGGCCTGGGTCAAAACTTATTACAAAAATCGTCCTCTTTTTATATATAACAGCATTTTACACTTGCGCATTCCAAAAATGCACAAGTACAATTTTTTTAGACTACACTTTCGTATTCCAAAAATGCGCAAGTACAAATTTTTTTAAAAAAAATAAAAAACTTGTGCAATCCATATATGCACAAGCACAATTTTTAAAAAAAAAATACACTTGCACAAATTTGGATTGTGCAAAAAAAGGCCTATTTTTGTAAGTAGTTTTAAACGAGGCCTAGAGTCGAAATAAGTTTTTTCTCGGGCCTAAAATGAAATTTTATCCTTTAATTCATTATTTACATCTGTATAATAGCATATATAAAAGAAAAACAAGCAAGATGCATACATTATTTTGAACAAGAGTCTTATTAAGAGTTAAGTGATGTAATAGATTACATAATTGCCCCTAAGGGGCATCCTTAATCTATCTCCCTTGTTCAACCTGTGAATTATATATGTCAAGTTTAGTCCCAACTAGTGTTTGTTTTGCTCACATCTTCGATTTGTTTCATCTCATCCATTTTACACAAACCATGTTTAAACCTAAATTTGTGTTTTCTTTACATATAGCCTTTGACTACTTTTTTGAATATCCATTGTTTTCTCCATTCATTAGTTTCTCCATAGAAAATGAACAAGAAAATTTGGTATAATGTTTGAACATATTTAAATTAGTTGGAAAATATGCTTAAGATTAAGACATGCACCTAGGTCGAAACCGCATCTCAATCGAAGCCATAGATTAGACAATATGACACTTTGAAATTCGATTATCTACCTAATCGAATGAAGTTCAGCTTTGGGAACTATTAGCTGCTCAGCTTAGGCAGAACGTCAAAAGATATTAGAGCATTCCATTCATTAATACGAATCTATTGATTTCAGCCAAACTCAATTTTGTAGGATCCTAGTCTATTTCGCAGTGGGTGAAAGGGTAGATTTCAGAAACTTCGCTAATACAATCTTAGTGGGACAATGAAATATAATGTTTAATACTAATCCAATCAAGTTGTTTTAATAAAATCATAGTTTATCAAGATTGTTTAATTTTTGTTAATTAAATCGATGTAAATTAAGTATGCTATTTGAATAAGTATGAACAAATCTAATATATTCATGTATCTAAATGGTATAACATACATATGAAATGTATAGCAAATATGATTACTTGGTATTTAAAGGTAGGAGTAAAACATAGCATTAGATCTAGGTGTAATCACATTAGGATCTAAAGGAAAGAGATAAATGTGACATCCTTAATTGATTACACCTTCATGTTTTGCAAACATTCAATTAATATTATATCTAATCTTTATATAAAAGATGATGTATGATAATAAAAAGTTTTATATGACATATAAACAAACAATAACATGGTTAGTATATAAATGTGTAGATATTAGAATTTGTATCTACCATGTATATATCTATTATATATATAACCTCAAATTAATTATTTAATGTAAAATATATATGTGGATAAAATTATTTCTAAAGTATATACCTCAATAATATAAGATATGATTTCACACATCTAGCGCAGTTTAATTAAGTTGAAACATTAAATTCAGTTTTAAATTAAAGTATATAATCTTGACTTAGTATAGTATATTCAAATTTAGATCTGCATCAAAGTTAATTAATATAAAAATAGTTCAAATTGAGTATATACCGATATTGTAAAATGTATATTACACACACACACGCATATATAATGATAAAGGAAAAACAACTTGCAACTGATTCAAAGAATACATATATATTACATTAAAATTTTCTGATATATTTGCAAATATATTTATATATGAAGTTTTGTTGAAAAAAATGATTAAAACAATCAAAAGATAAAATCAAAATTGCATATATTAAATTAAGTAGGATACGAACACATCCTATATTTTAGGATCGACTAAAAATTCCAACAAAATATTAAAATAGTTAAATTGTATACTATGTTTAAAATATTATTATATGTATTTTGAAAGTATATTCATAGTTTGAAATCATAGTTTTATGCGTATACATTTTGGTTTTAATATATCAAGTTAAAACGGATTATATAATTTAAATGGTTGTTCAAATTGTATTGTTAATTATAAATCAAGGCGAGGCAATAATATGTAATATAAAATCATTATAAGTATATTACAACCAAGAATATAAATCAAATTCAGATTGCACCTTACAGATCGGGTCTATTAGTGATAGTTTGATTTGAAAATTCCTCCTTAGATTCTTGAATCGACACCCAACTTTGATTAACCACGTATTCTTCTAATTTATTTGATGTTTTGATTTGTTTTAGAGTTGATATTTTATGAAGAGGGATGAGGAAATGGCAGCGATGAATGGAAGAAAATAGGAGAAAGATAACCAGTAGTGGAAATGTAATTAGGGGATTTGTTTTAATGAGGAGAATGAAGCCTTTCCAATTCTCTTTATTATACATTCCCTTGTTAATTCCTCTTTAATTTTCAATCACTCTACAGTTTTCTCTCCATTCGTATGCATGCCTTATGTTGCTACTTATATCATGTAAAATTTTCAAAAACTCTTCAAGTAATTATCTCTTATTTAAACCTAGTTTAAAAGTATACCGATATCGTATATCGATACGTGCAAATATAACTTTTATATATTGATCCAAATAATTACTAACGACACCAAAAATATAAAATAAATTAATAATAATTAATATTTCTCAAATATTAATTAATTTAATCAATTTATAATATTTTATAAGCTAATTAAATCATATGTTTTTTCGAAGAATTCATAAATACGGTTGGGAGACTTAATGGTGTGAATTCAGTCGGCGATTAATTTCAAACAGTTCAAATATTAATATTCACACATCACCTTAGCTAGTGCTCTGACATTCTGGTTGAATCCATTGCATATAGGCCTTTTTGGTAAAATCCAATTTCATATTTACTTAAGCAGTACCTTTAGTGATGATAATTTACCAATATTCTCTTCATTAAAACTATATTACTTTAGAATATATGGAATTTGGTATTGGTAAAATTTCAATATTATACATATTCAATTTGATCAGTCCAAAAACAAAGTCCTTAGTTCAATAATGATATTTATTATTAATCATACTGCTATAGTTAAAGATTTTGACTTTGAGTTAACTACAATTGACCGTGGCACTAACCTCATACAATCGAGGAGACAAATTCTTTATTAGGTAATGCTACACTTCCAATGCTTTAACTCAAATCCAACTATAGTTGTCGATGATCGTCATGCCATGATGTAACTATAATTAAAGTGAAGTACTCACACTAAAGTTTCACAATATTCTCAAGTTGGGGGAACTGTGTAACATCATCGCCATGAGATTTCTTGTTTGAGCTAGTTTTTTTAACCAACAAGAAACTATCAGATAAGTCATTCCACAGTCATCCAGTAACTGTGAGTACATAATCACTTAGTTCCCCTAGCACCCAGAGTAATGCATTGCCCAGCAGTTGGAGAGCATTATATGCTTTTGTCCCAACAAATGTATTGATATCCTTTCTAGAAACATCTTGATGAGGAATATTTAAAATAAAAAGCTATTTCATATTGTGATTAATTACTCATGATTGTAACTATTTGCAGCTACAATTACATAACATTTTATTTAAGGATTTTATTAATTATATACCTTAAATTAATTACTTAATTATTTATATCAAGATATAACAATGTGTATTAAGAAAATAAATACCTTTGTTATTCTTATAGAGTTAGATATATGTAACAAATTACATAATTGCCTCTAAGGCATACTACTAACTCTTTCAAAATTTTACTTAGATTGAAAACAAAGCGACCTCTACAACGATGGTTTATTATGTAGAAAACAGTTAAGTACATAATTTAGAACTCAACAAAAATAAAGGAACAGAGCAACGTAAATACAAAACAAAGTGGAACATAAGGATACTGAAACTCGAAGGCAGGATCAGAGTCATAAGAATCAACCAAATCATTTTAGTCAATGATGGTGGGCTCCATATCGAAACACGAAGACATTTGATGCCTAAGCATCCGCCACTTCCAAACATGGTTATTGAAGAAATATGGTCTTACCAGACAGTAAGTTTGGATGGGGGCAAGGTTATCCTACCGGAACATGAGAAAGCGCTTATAAGTAACATGAGTAAAGAGGGTGAAAGCAATATTAAAGGGATAGATATATCTACCAGTATTTCTATATCCAAATACAAGTACGTTATATATAGCGTATGCCCTTCCCTAAGGTATTCTTTTTTAAACTATTTAATTTCTACCTAAATTTATACTTAGCTCTATTTTACTTAATGATCCCCTAATCTTTGATGCTAAGTTGTAACATCCCCCATTACGAGACCCAAAAATTAACATCGATGATGATGTATTCATCAATAGAATTATTTTCATGCAAAAAAATAAGATCAATTTTTTTCAACAAAATTAAGTACATAGAGCAAATGAATAATTTTTCATTACAAATATTGTCTTTATAGTTTTTATATCCTAATCGAGCCTATTTAAGGGTAAACATAATCAAACATAGATGGTAGTGACATGCTCGACATATGAAGATGTTGGCACGAACACTTAACTAGTTATATAATTTGGTTCACAATAACGAAATTTCAAACGAAACATTATTATACACTAAGCCACTTGCTTCATCTTTGAAGGTTTTATTTATCTTTCAAAATGATTCCTATCTAATCCTATAAAGCTCGGCTTACTCGAATTAGTATCCATGAGTTTATGGGGAAAATAATAATAAATATACATGTTGGACATAAAGCCAAGTATGAGTAATACATGTACATCAACATAACATATAGTGAGACCACACCACCTAGCGGAACATGTTTCCCCTCATTAAAAAAACAATAAAACTTACATCGTACCTTGTAATAAATCATCATATTATGAGAATCATTTCAAATATAAGTATACCTTATACTTAACATACAGTTATGAGCTATGTTATATATTCATTCATCGCGGTACAAGTATACTCTAAACTTATCAACATTTTATGAATCATGTCATATAATTATCAATCACATTCTAATGCATCACATAGACTCTTATTTAGGTATCAATCTCGAAGTTGTCCTTAACTTTATTTAGTGATTATTTCCCTAGGTCCGCCTATCCCTACTCATCTTTTAGTCGAGCAATGTCACCGATGAAATGACAACTCATTACACCTTGGGAGTAACTCTGACTAGAACCACCTTGATTGTAACAACCCATATTTTTAAATGCCTAGATATTTAAATGATTTATTTGAATATAAAAATTTATTTATTCGATGACTCAAAAAGTTAAATTTTGGAGACAGTGGAATTAAGGTTCAAAACTACTTTCAATTTTACCAGAATGTCATTTTCGATTTTTTTCGTATAGACATTGATATGTTTGGGATAGTGGATTTGTAACGACGCGGAATTTTGGTCGTTAGATTTTGAACATTTAATTCATTTTAAATGTTGAATGTGAATTTTAATTTGAATTAAATCAATATAATTAGTTAAAATTTCAAATATGACAATTCAATTGGATTTGAATAATAATAATTAAATAATTGGAATTGGGAAAATTTGTGAATCTGGGTGTATATAGATATGGAAATGGTTTCTAAAATTTGTTTAGAGTCTAGTTAGATTTGAATTTTAATATTTGACCTTTGGATGGAATCCAAAGTCAATAAGTTAAATTTGGAAATTTTATATTAATTTAATAGTGGAAATTAATATATAATAATAATGTAAATAATCAGATTTTGATTTAAAAGGAATCAGAATGATTTCTAATATAAATATGAATTCTATATGATTTATAATTTAGCTAGTAAGGTTTTAAAAGTGAGATTTTAAATGATTTCGACGATTTTGGAAATCGGTCGGATTAATCGACGAGTTAAAATAGCCTTCTGGGGCACAGTCTCGTAATTCGACGAAACTATTTCCATTGGATCCGTAATAGTGTATTATTATCGGATTTCAATTTTCGTAGTGTTTGAAGTTACCATTTGTTCGTACGGGTGAGAAACGCGTTGAAATTTAAATCGAAAATTTAATATTTAAACCGATTCAAAAAGTTTTCTTCCACATATGACTAAATTGGGCTCCGAAACACATTCCATTGTGTTCGGAATGCAGGTAAAACATTATAATCGCATGTCGGCATGCGTCGTTAGGAGATCGTTTGGAAAAGTTGTTTAAAATGAATTTATATTAAAATAATATTTATAATGATTATATAAATACGTTTATAGGGTCAAAACCCTCATTCCTTTCTTAGCCGCCGCCTCTATATCGTCTAATGGCCGAAAAGCAACCTCGTTTCTCCTTCGATTTCTCATAATCCACCGATATCTAGTAGAAAGCATCAACTAGCAAATCGTAGGGCTCGTCGAGAGCTCCAGATCCAACGGTGGATCTGTGCCACCGTCGCCGTGTGAAGCCAGAAATGATCGAAGTGGCCGGCCCATTCGTTTGTGAAATTAGAGGGGAGAAAGGCGCCGAGTTTCACCATTTTTCGACCGAGGGTGAAGGATGAGGAGGACTTTCCGGTGGTGGGTTCTGATCATCTTAGATGACGTCAACAAGGGAGCGGCATTTGACTTTGGGAAGGCGGCATGGGTTTTGTAAAACCCTGGATCGCGAACGAAGGAAGATGATGTTTCGGCGGCCTGGATTTGAGAAGCGGGATCAACGGACGATTTTTGTCTGGTATAATTAATAATAAAAGAAAAGAAATTGTTTATACAAATTATATTCAAAGGTTTAAAATTTCATAACTATCTCATGCATGGTCAGAATTCGACAAATTTGGTGGCGCCAGAATCGCAGCGACGAGCAGGCCGCTGTGGTGCAGACTTGGAATTGTTTTAAACAAGTGAAAATTTTGGATTAGATCGAACGGACTCGATTTAATTCAGAATTTAAACGCTCGACGAATTCAAGGTGAGTTAATCTCACTCACATCTGGATTTCCAGAATTAATTAAAATAGTTAGAATTTAAATTATTGATTGATTGATTGGATGTGATATTATATATATAGTAGTATATATATTGGAGTGATTGATTTCCCGCATTATATAGCGGATGAGACCCTATGCGCCGCATAATAGCGGATGATATTATATAAACCCATATACCGTGATATTCCACCTCGAAGTGGAATTGGTATTATGCTAACATCTGTGGATGCAGGGAGACAGGTTGGAGGGGTCCAACTGGATTCCTCAAAACGTTGAATTTCTTTATAATCAGCGTTATGAATTATGTGATAATCTGTGATGATTTTATTGATTATATTTGGAGGTGAATTATTGAATGCTATGGCTTGGTTGGATATATATACGGGTATCTGGGAGAATGAAAAATATAAGTTTAGATTTTTAAAAGAAATAAAATGGGAGTTTTGAAATAAAAATTGAAAGGGATGTTTCAGATTTAAATAAGGATTTTAAATCGTAATAAAGGGTGAAATTGGGTTAATGGATTTTGTAATTGATTTTGGATAAATCAAGAGATAAATTTTAAGGGGAATTTAAACCAGGAAATCGGTTTGAATTTGATTAAGGGTTTTGGAAACTGTGATTTAAGGGAAATGAGGAATGAGAATTTGTAAACTGGGTTTTTATAAATGAAGTGGAATATTTATCGGAGAATAAATTTAGAAGTATAGATTTCCGATGGGAATTTCTATAAGAAGCGCAAATTGTTTTAAAAAAATAGTGAGAATATTTTTAAAAGATGGGAAGTGTATTTCCTGGAAAACTAAGTATGTTTCCAAAGGAAAGCTTTCGAAGTATAAACTAGAAGTTTAAAAATGTGCTTTGGAATGTTTTAGATAAATTATTATTTTTAATTATTTTTAAGTGGAAAATAAATATTTATTTAAGTAATTATGGTATTTAATTATTTTAAAGGTAAATTAGTATTAAGTTTACTAAAGGAAGCTTGGTGTTTCCAGTTGGAAAGGAATAATTGGTTGAATTGTTTGTTTATTTGATAGTTAAATAACCGACTATCAAATCCGGACCCAAATATAACTTTGGAAATATCTAGAAGAGGGATGAGAATTATATGGTACAGTTACCGTTCGAGGTGCTATACTATATGTACAAACTCGTTCGTTCTTCTAGGACGTTGGTAAGGAAACCCGTCCAGTAACGGTTAGGAGGTGAACTCCGATTTTATCTTCGTCTGTGTATTTCCTAAAGAACCGAGGGTGAGTTAACCGGGAAATAGCGGACGTTGTTTCGAGGAGACCGGGATCGGATTTGCGATCCGAAAACCACTTCGATCCAACGAGTACGTTTTCATGATGAAGACAAGAGTTTGGAGTCGAAGATGGAGCAGTGAAGTGCAAGGGCTAATCGCTACTAATCCTGAGGGTGATTCCAAAATGGATATAGTAGGAGTAGTGCCTTCGGTTCCATTCGAACCCGGAACGGACTTGCATGGATGAATGCTTTCAGAACACCGTCAGGGGGATGGTGAGCATTCTAAGAGATGTGTTCTAAAAGGTAACACTTAGCCTCAAGCCTCATCAACCGGGAATGACTGAAAATCAGGGGTTATGCAGCAAGGCTAAGTGGGTAGCACCCATTAGGGTGAGGTCATCCCTGTCTAGATGTTCCTTTTTATTCGGCTTAGTGGTGCGGTTGCTGATCCCAACCATGGGGTGATCTTACTCGGAATTATCCAGTAAGGGGTAGTTCCGGCCTTGTGTTGCAGGGGATCAGGCGTGGTCCTCGGTACGCTGATCTAGACCAGGTACTGTGACAGGTGGTACCCCAGTGCCTAGTCATTAGTTGGAAATCCATTTTCCCTACGCGCCTGTACGGTTTTGATTGTGCCCAACTATTGCTGAAACGGGAGATGCAAGCATTTCAGCTAGATTCTATTTTACTTTCTATAGACACTATTATAATATCAGACGGATTTGATAAAAAGTTTTTTTGGCTATCGTAAGGTAAAAACCCGACATGTTTATTTGTGGCGTGGTCTTACGAGACGCTTTTGATTTTCAAAGGATTTTTGAAACTTTAATAATCAGTTTGGATGTATTTCTCTCACGCTGGTATTCTAGACTGACTCGGGTGTTATTTCATTATAATGCTCGGGTCAGACCGAGTATTATAGATTACAGGATAGGATGATGTGGAGCTCAGGAGAGGAGCTGGAGTCGAGACGTATTATTCGTACTTGTTTATTTCGCTGCTATGGTTGTTTGAAATTTCCAGCAGTTGTGAGGCAGGCTGATATAACTGCTAGGCTGGTAATTGTTGTTTACTTGTGATATACTCTGATAATGTATTATATAAAACAGATATGGTTTCATTTTGTGTAAAGATCTGTTATTATTTATTATATTTTGTTGCGCTGTGATTGTGAGATTCTGATGTTGTTTTAGTTCCTTCTCTCTTCTATCTTCTTTCTTTTTCCTCAACAATCTGTCTTTCCCGGCGCTCGATCGTCGGCATATTATACTGTGGTGTATTTTGTGTCGATTTTCGCGAGTCGAGAAGGGCGGGTCGTCACAGGATTTTAAGTTATATATAGTGAGTTGATTGATAAATAACCCAAAAGCTGACTTTTGCATACGAACAAATTAGGTCTTCGAAGCATTTTAATTTTATTCAGAATTCCATTTATAACTTTTTAAGTATAAGTTTTAGGGTTTCAGATTTTGGTCAAAGGTTTAAATTGATTCATAAGTGGTCAAAAATGCTATCTTTTGCATACAATGGAATTTGGACATTAGACCTTTCCATTATGTTCAAAATGTCTTTTTTGACTCTTGAAGTATAAGGTTTGATATATTTGGAGTTTTGGATTTTTCTCTATGAAGGGATGAAACTAAAGGAAAATAAGATAAAAGTAAACTTTTACTTGTCAAAGATCTCGTGCCTATATATGGCTGGACACACCTCTCTTCTCTTTCATTATCATTTCTTTCCTTCTTTTCTCTAGTTATGTTAATACTATCAAACTCTCTCTCTCTAATCGCTCCAAAACCCTTGAAATAAATTCCACAAAATTGAACTAAAATCACCTATATTTGTCTCTTACCTTCCTTTTGTTAGTCCGTGAGTTGATGGTTTTGATGACAACAACCTTAGAATAAGATTATAAAATATAAATACTAACATTATAGTTTAGATATATATGTATATGTATGATTTAATCATGCAGGTACCAAGAATGAAGACTGTACAGTATAGAGATTCAAGATATCAAGATTGAAGAATCATGAGTATCAAGATTATCAAGAGTTCAAGATTTCAAGATAAGTATTGAGTCTAGAATTTTGTTAAAACTTCACAATAGCACTGAAATCTTCACTCCATTTTTCTTTTGGGATGGAACCCATTTCTACCTTTTTAGTGGCTTACAAACCCACGACAAGTAGCTTACAAACCTACGACAAGTGGCTTACAAACCCACGAACAACCTAGTTTTGTACAAGTTCTCGAGTCTTGATATGATGAGATATTCTGCAGGAAGAAGCTTGCAAAACTCCTTCAAAATGTTTTTCAAAACAACTTCGGAATGATTTTCAAAATTTCTTTTCAAAATGTTTTAGCCTTAAAAATTATCTTTTCAAATGATTTTCAAAAAGATGTTTTAGCCTTAAATATTCTTGTTTTTAAACTTCGTTTGTTTTAAACTATCTTTTAATTATAATATATTTATACTTAGATTAAATATAAAATTAGAGTAAAATTATATATATATATTGTTCTCTATATTTATCTATGTATTTTATCTATAGTCAAGTATATTTATAAAGTTTAAAATAGTTTTAATATAAGATAAAGGTTATTTTCAAAGAAAAACAAAACATCAAAATTTCCTTTGGGATGTCGACATGCCCTAGTACCCCATGTCGACATAGTGTCAGTTAGTTTCAAAATTTGAATTTCAAAAGAAGTGTCTATTCGCCATAACCTTTCACGAATGGACATGACTGTTGTTCTTCTATAAATAGAGGTTAGTTTCAACGAATTTTATATCAGATTTTCTGGTTTTTCACTTCTCTTCTTCTTCCACATTTTCTTATTCAAAATCCTATCATCACTCTGCCGAAATCAACATTGAATCTAACTAGATTATCTCTGGTTTGATTCTCTAGCACTATCTCAACAAGATCCAAGGGCTATTCAGAGTTATAGGCTTCTTTGTAATCTATCAAGCGAGAAAATGTGTGATTGTAGCCTTGGAAATCAATCAAGCGAGAAAAGGTGTGATTGTAGCCTTGGAAATCAATTGGGTGAACTTGTAGCCCCAGAAATCAAGTATCTCTACCCAGAGGATTGTGATTCTGGAGGGTGTACCTCGTAGCCTTGAAATCGAGGGTTGTAATTGTTGAATTGCTTTTGAAAGGAAATCCGTACTTAGTTGTGCGGGACTGGATGTAGGGTAACCCCGAACCAGTATAAAATCCGGTGTGTTCTTTCCTTTACTGCATTTACTTTATTTCAGCATCTGTGTTTGTTTCTGTGATTATATATGTGTCTGAATATTGCATACATTTGTGTTCAAATTAACATAAACTCAAAAGGATTTAGTAATTTCTTAAAAACACTATTCACCCCACCCCCCTTTAGTGTTATTCCTAGCCTTAAGATCCATATTCCGCATTCCTCGCATTTGGTATCAGAGCAAGGTTTTCAAATGTTTCATAATCTGATTTTTGAAAGAAAAAAATTAAAATGGCTATGTTTAAGAAATTTGTTAATGCATGTTTAGAAATATTCAGATCATCATTGTCTCTTGAGTCTGCATATAATCAATATTCAAATACAAGTTGTCTACTAAGATTGTTTGATGTGCAGGAATCATGCTTTATGGGAGTTAAGGAATCAATCCAGAACAAACAAACTGTGCAGATCAAAAAGAACAAATGGATACTCGATAGTGGATGTTCTAGACATGACTGGGAATTCAGATATGCTGAATGATATAATATACAAAGACGGAGGACTGGTTAACTTTGGAGACAATTCAAAAGGTTATATGAACTGCATCGACAAAGTCGGTAACTCTGAAACTCCTATTATTACTAATGTTTTGCTAGTTAAGAATTTGAAACACAATCTGCTAAGTATAAGTCAACTATGCGATAAAGGATATAAAATTAAATTTGAAAAAGATAAGTGTCACATTGAAGACAATAATTCAACCATAATATTTGAGGGAATTAGGAAAAAGAATATTTATATTCTTAGTATGAAAATTTCAAATGATAACTTGTGTCTTTTGGCAAATGCAAGTGACCCTTGGATTTGGCATAAGAGATTTGGGCATTTGAATTTCAAACTATTATCTAGACTGTCAAAACATGATCTAGTAAGAGGCCTCCCTAAAATGAATTTTAAAGTAGATAGTATATGTGATGCGTGTCAACTAGGAAAACTTAGAAAAAGTTCCTTTAAATTAAAAGATTTGATTTCAACTTCAAAACCTCTTAAATTACTTCATCTTGATTTGTTTGGTCCATCTCAAACTCAGTCATTAAATCACAGTAAATATGTTTTTGTAATTATAGATGATTATTCTAGATTTACATGGACAATATTTATAAAACATAAAAGTGATACTTTTGAATATTTTAAGAATTTCTCAAAAAGGGTTCAAAATCAATTTTCTCAAAAAATTATAACCATCCGTAGTGATCACGGTGGTGAATTTGAAAATGAAAAGTTTGAAGAATTCTGCAATAAAAAGGGAATAATTCACAATTTTTCATTTCCAAGAACTCCATAACAAAACGGAGTAGTAGAACGAAAAAATAGGACGATTCAAGAGTGTATGAGAACTATGCTTTTTGATAATAATTTACCAAAGTACTTTTGGGTAGAAGCAGTTGCTACAGCCTGTTATATTTAAATATAATTTTAATTAGACCTTTAACTGATAAGACATCTTATGAACTTATTTATTCAAAGAAACCTAAGGTATCTTATTTTAGAATTTTTGGAAGTAAATGTTTTATTTTAAATACAAAAAATAACTTAGATAAATTTAATCCTAAATCAGACAAAGGTATCTTTATCGGATACTCTAATAGAAGTAAAGCATACAGAGTATTTAATTTAAAAACTAATACCATCGAAGAAATAATGCATGTTTAATTTGATGAAAATTTCAAAAACATTGAAGAATAAATGATGAAGAGGATTTAATCACTCAAAACCAAGAGTCAACTGAAACTAATAATGAATTAAATTATCCTAATAAAAGGATTAAACTTTTAAAAGATCACCCTATAGAAAATATACTTGGAGATATGCAATTTGTTGTTAAAACTAGAAACCAACTAAGTCAAATGAGTAATGTAGCTTTTATATCAACTATTGAACCCAAAAATCCAGAAGAAGCATCAACTGATGATTCATGGATTTTGGCTATGCAAGAAGAATTAAATCAATTCACTAGAAATGATGTTTGGGAACTTGTTCCTAGACCTGAAAATAAAACAATAATTGGAACTAAATGGGTTTATAAAAATAAAATGAATGAACAAGGAGAGGTTGTTAGAAATAAAGCCCGGTTAGTCGCTCAAGGTTATTGTCAAGAAGAAGGAATAGATTTTGATGAAACCTTTGCCCCTGTAGCAAGATTAGAAGCCATTAGGATTCTACTTGCTTTCGCAAATCATAATAATTTCAAATTATTTCAAATGGATGTTAAAAGTGCATTTTTAAATGGTTTTGTAAAAGAAGAAGTATTTGTTAAACAACCACCACTTTTTGAAAATGATAAATTTCCAAATCATGATTACAAACTTAAGAAAGCTCTATATGGTCTAAAGCAAGCTCCTAGAGCCTGGTATGATAGACTAAGATCTTACTTGTTACAATCAAATTTTGAAATAGGTAAAGTAGATAATACTCTTTTTATTAAAAGAAATAAAAATGATATTCAACTAGTACAATTCTATGTAGATGATATCATTTTTGGATCAACTAATTTTGAAATGAATAAAGAATTTTCTGAAATAATGACAAAAGAGTTTGAGATGAGTCATATGGGTGAATTAAACTTCTTTTTAGGATTACAAATAAAACAATTAGATAATGGTATCTTTATTAGTCAAGAAAAATATGCTAAAGATCTAGTTAGTAAATTTGGTTTGACTACTGCGAGTGGAAAACCCACTCCCATGGCAACCAATGAGTACCTTAGTAAAGAAGATCTCTCGAAAGATGTAGATCAAAAATTATATAGAGGAATGATTGGATCACTACTCTATATCACTGCGAGTAGACTTGATATCATGCATAGTGTCTGTCTCTGTGCAAGGTATCAATCCCAACCTAAAGAAACTCACTTAAAAGCTGTAAAACGTATTATAAGATATGTTAAACACACCTTTGATTATGGCTTATTTTATCCTAAAAATGATTCGTTTGACTTAATATCTTACTGTGATGCTGATTATGCTAGTTGTAAATCAGACCGAAAAAGTACAAGTGGAACTTGTCACTTTTTAGGGCATTCTCTGATTTCCTGGTTTAGTAAAAATCAAAACACAGTTTCTCTATCAACAACTGAAGCAGTATATTTCTGCTGCTTTGGCTTGTTCTCAAGTAATATATATGCAACAAACTTTAAAAGATTTTGGTTTAAATATCTCAAAATCACCAATTTATTGTGATAATACTAGTGCAATAAATTTATCCAAAAATACTACTCAACATGCTCGAACTAAACATATTGATATCAGACACCATTTTCTCAGAGATAATATAAGTAGAGAAGTAATTACTCTCGACTATATCAATTCTGAAAATCAAATTGCTGATATCTTAACAAAACCCTTAAATGAATCTACATTTACTAAATTAAGAAGAGAATTAGGTATTTGTTCATTAACGGAAATATAAAATATAAATAACAAAGTATAATTCAAAATAAATTAAATAGGCAAAAATTCAAGAACCATGTCGACATCCCCCCTAGACCCATGTTGACATATAACGTTTTTAATTTTTTTTTCCCACCAAAATTCAAATAAGTGGTTATAAATTTCTCCTATTTCAAAATTTTCTTCATTCTCTCTATTCTCTTTATGTTTTATCTTCTGAAATCAATTTATCAATGGCCTCCTCTTCCAAATCAAACATAAAATCAACTTTTTTGTTCCCATCGCCTACTTCTGGTCCGTGTCAACAATCAACGCTCGCTCGTGTAACGAAAATAGAGGATTCTCTGAAAGATACCCTTCAGTTAATGACTGAAATCCAAGTGATGCAACTTCGAATGGCCAAAGAACAAGAGAGGCAAGGCAAAATCCTTAGGAATTTGCAAAAATTTCTTATGGATAATCATGCTAACCCAATCTTGATTGACGAGGACTCTTCAGGAGATCATGAACAAGAGGAAAGTGAAGAAGAAGAAGAAGAACCAATGGAAGAAGAGCATGCGGAAGACAACGACAAGGTCGTTTGCGTTGGCGAAGTGTGCTTTGACAAAGATGGAAATCTTGTCGAACAACGTGGAAATTTCTGTTTCCACTATCCAAATTGTTCGGTTCATAGATCTCCTATGTTCAAAGACACACATTAGTTTCTTCTCTTTCTTTTCTATTTTGTTGTTTGTTTTTTTCGATCTCTACGAAAAATGTAAATATAAACAAATATATAATTAATAAATAATGTGTGTTATTATATATGTTCTATTAAAAGTATTATTATATAGATTCTTAGTTAGGAGAGTTTGTCATTTAGGACTAAGTTTTTAGGTTTACAAGTAAGTATTGATGAAAACACTATCATCATATAGGATATTAGACTAAGAGTTATATAATTTAGAGTTAGTTTGTTTTTTGTTGATGACAAAGGGGGAGAAATATAAAATAGGGTAGTTAGGCATAGATTAAGGGGGAGTTATTAGGATAGAAGGCATAGATTAAGGGGGAGTTATTAGATTTAGGGGGAGTTATTAGGATAGAAGTAATATTTTATAAACAAAGGTTGTCATCATCAAAAAGGAGGAGATTTTTAGTCCATGAGTTGATGGTTTTGATGACAACAACCTTAGAATAAGATTATAAAATATAAATACTAACATTATAGTTTAGATATATATGTATATGCAGGATTTAACCATGTAGGTACCAAGAATGAAGAATGCACGGTATAGAGATTCAAGATATCAAGATTGAAGACTCATGAGTATCAAGATTATCAAGAGTTCAAGATTTCAAGATAAGTATTGAGTCTAGAATTTTGTTAAAACTTCACAGTAGCACTGAAATCTTCACTCCATTTTTCTTTTGGGATGGAACCCATTTCTACCTTTTTAGTGGCTTACAAACCTACGACAAGTAGCTTACAAACCTACGACAAGTGGCTTACAAACCCACGAACATCCTAGTTTTGTACAAGTTCTTGAGTCCTGATATAATGAGATATTCTGCAGGAAGAAGCTTGCAAAACTACTTCAAAATGTTTTTCAAAACAACTTCGGAATGATTTTCAAAATTGCTTTTCAAAATGTTTTAGCCTTAAAAATTATCTTTTCAAATGATTTTCAAAAGGATGTTTTAGCCTTAAATATTCTTGTTTTTAAACTTCGTTTGTTTTAAACTATCTTTTAATTATAATATATTTATACTTAGATTTAAATATAAAATTATAGTAAAATTATATATATATATATATTTCTCTATATTTATCTATGTATTTTATCTATAGTCAAGTATATTTATAAAGTTTGAAATAGTTTAAATATAAGATAAAGGTTATTTTCAAAGAAAAACAAAACATCAAAATTTCCTTTGGGATGTCGACATGCCCTAGTATCCCATGTCGACATAGTGTCAGTTAGTTTCAAAATTTGAATTTCAAAAGAAGTGTTTATTCGCCATAACCTTTCACGAATGGACATGACTGTTGTTATTCTATAAATAGGGGTTAGTTTCAACGAATTTTATATCAGATTTTCTGGTTTTTCACTTCTCTTCTTCTTCCACATTTTCTTATTCAAAATCCTATCATCACTCTGCCGAAATCAACATTAAATCTAACTAGATTATCTCTGGTTTGATTCTCTATCACTATCTCAACAGGATCCAAGTGCTATTCAGAGTTATAGGCTTCTTTGTAATCTATCAAGCGAGAAAATGTGTGATTGTAGCCTTGGAAATCAATCAAGCGAGAAAAGGTGTGATTGTAGCCTTGGAAATCAATTGGGTGAACTTGTAGCCCCAGAAATCAAGTATCTCTACCCAGAGGATTGTGATTCTGGAGGGTGTACCTCGTAGCCTTGAAATCGAGGGTTGTAATTGTTGAATTGCTTTTGAAAGGAAATCAGTACTTAGTTGTGCGGGACTGGATGTAGGGTAACCCCGAACCAGTATAAAATCCGGTGTGTTCTTTCCTTTACTGCATTTACTTTATTTCAGCATCTGTGTTTGTTTTTGTGATTATATATGTGTCTGAATATTGCATACATTTGTGTTCAAATTAACATAAACTCAAAAGGATTTAGTAATTTCTTAAAAACACTATTCACCCCCTCTAGTGTTATTCCTAGCCTTAAGATCCATATTCCGCATTCCTCACACCTTTACGATCTCTATTAGTATTGAAGCTTTTGGAGGTGATCTGATTTTCGGTCATGAACAGAAAAAGACTTAGGGGATGGGTTCTTGTTGCTTTGGGATTTTAATGGTTGCCAAGTGAGTGAATATTAAACTTGTAGCTCATAGTTATATAAAAGTATATGTTTTTTATGAAATGTTAAATAAATGATTTATGTTGGGTTTCATTTAAGTAAGGTTTTATTTGGCCTTTATTGGTGTTTACTAAGAAGTAAAAAACAGCACATGATTGATTAACGATGAAAAGTTGACATATGTTTGAGTTAGTAAACATGAACTATGAATGGTTTCTTAGTTACATATGGTATGGTTTACGTATCATTATTGAACAAATCTACGAAGTTTATATGGAGTAATAATGTGAGAAATGTGGTTTATAGTAAAGTGGTAAGCATATGATAATTTGTAGTAATTTAACATATGAAGTTGGAAGTGTTAGTAACATGTGTACATGATGTTAAGTAGTTATAATCTAAGTAGTTAATATCGGTATCAGATACATATCGCCCAAGTATCGATATGAGATGTTCAAAATATCGTGATAATACCGGATAATATCGGACATGGGTAGAACATGTTATAAACGGTATTGTACGATGCTATTACATATAATTATCTTAATAATTATTAGTTTTTTAATTTATTGAAAATGTTGACACTCGATTTCAACCATTAAAATCACTAAATGAGATAAAGATGATCAAATTTGACTTTAAATTGAAATAACAATAGCAGTAATTGGAATTTCTACATAGCATTTTGTATGGTTTCCATATGACTTCAAGTGATGAATCAAAAAATAATCAACAATTTATTATATATGATTTACTTAGTACTGAATACTATAGGTCTCCACTAAATTCTTTATTTCCTTATTCTTCATTTCAATGTTCAACAACATAATTAGCATAAATGTAACATGCTTATTTTGCTTCCTTATTCGCTATTTCAGTGTTTAAATACGACAATTGACTATAAATTATTTTAACTTTGATTTAGGATTCATATAACTCTAATAATCTATGTTTCAATTAACCGAATTTTTACATATTTTGTTTTATGTACAGTGTTGTTCTTCTTTATCAGAAATGTTTTAATTTTTTTTTTCAATGTTTTAATTATACATGTGCTAATATAATAACAAGTTATTTAGGACTTCAATGACTATTGATGTGTAAGGAAAAATTAAATATTGTGATTATCTAGTTATCTAATCATATTCCGTCATTTATTATGATTATTTTCAAGAAATATGCCATGATTAAACTTTGGGAATACCTACACGTGAAAGGATTAATGGATTTAAAGAGTGGTAAGTTGATAGATCCTAAATTTGATATGGATATGTATCATATCCAAAGAAAATAGCTCTTCATGGTTCAACTAATATTTTTGCAATAATATATAGAAAGTATGTTAAAAATATTTTTTAGTTATTTGTTCATGGAAAAATAGTTAAATACATCGACAACTTAATATTTATTCTTCATTGTAATGATATACCTAAAATCATCATCTTGAACATCTTCTACTTAAAATTTAACATTCATACACACCTAAATTCAGTTCCAATTCTTTTGTGACTTTGTGTGCAAAGCACGGGTTTGCACTGGTTTGATGATAATAAAGAAAATACTTCCTAGGTTTAAACTTCATAGACAAATAAAATAGATTTGAAAGGAAAGAGTAAAACTATTGTAGAGGAAATTCAAAAAAAACATGTTATTACAGCGAGATAAATTAGGTCTTGTTAAATGAGAAATTTTAGAGGGGTAAATGTGTAAATATACACATGAGTCATAAAGAAATAAGGATTTAATTGTAAAAGTATGAGAAAAAAGCAAAAGATATAGGAGAGATTCCACTTTAATACATATGTACGTACCTACGTACATACATGCATGCACACACACGCACACACGCATGCATACACACACGCACGTACAAGAGTACAGTAAGTCAATTGTTGAATTACAAAAAATCTTAAGATAAAATTATAGGTCTCAAACTAAGTATATGTTTATAGACTTCTCTATTGTTATACTGTTGATTTTTCTTAATGATCATTAATGTTATGGTAAGTGTTTAAAAAATGGTACTTGTCATTAAAATTTATATTTTAGAAAATAGAACAAATGAAATTCGGATAAAGATCATGCTTATCAAAATAACTGCAAAATATAAGATTGTATGATCTGAGGTGTGATTTTGAGTGTAGTTTATAAGTAGAAAAATACTTGATATAAAAATAAATATTTTTAAATAAATTAAGTTATTCTAAAATGCATTGGATAAAATGAAGTCAACCGGATTCGAACCCGGGTGCTTGAGCTTCAACATAATCAAGGTAAGTAAGGTGATTCTAAGATATATTAAACATAGGAGTGACTAGCGGGATTTGAACTTGTGAAATTCTTTAGAATATACTCAATCAAGGAGAGATGGGTATTTAAATTCTAAAACTATGATAAAAAGGAAAAACGGTTCGTGGGATCCGACTTTAAGATATATAGTATAAGAATGAGGTTAACAAGATTCGAACCCGATTGCTTGAGCTTAAACTGAACCATAGTAAGTAAGGTTCTTCTAAGATATACTATATATAGGAGTGGGTAGCGGGTAGCGGGATTTGAACTTGTGGCATCCTTAAGAATATATTCAATCAAGGATATATGAGTATTTAAATTCTAAAATTATGAGAAAAAAGAAAAAATAGTGGATGAGATCTGACTTTTAAGATATGTAGTGTAAGATATATTAGATTTAGGAGTGGCTAGCGGGATTTAAATGTGCGATATTCTTTGGAATATATTCAATCAAGAAGAGATGAGTATTTAAATTCTAAAATTATGAGAAAAAGGAAAAAACAGTATGTGAGATCCGACTTTAAGATATATAGTATAAGATAAGTGCACCATGGTAATGAAAAATCAAAAATAAAGTTTGTTTATCATAAGAAATATAAAACCATTTATTTTATTGAGAAATAATATTTTAAGGTAATTTTAAATGCTATGGAGTTTATATATTTACAAAAATAAATTTGCTGTTGAAATGTAATTTTGTCAAGTAAGATAATAAATTAAGCTATGTTGTTAATAATAATTATATTTTAGGTAAGAATTGATTTAATCATTTATAATAATTGTTATCCAGCCTTTTGATCAGGAAGTATATAGACTAACTTAACGAGTCAAACTTGAAAGCTATCGAGGCAGGAAGCCTAGAGAGATGGCCATAGAGTTCAGAAATCAAGTGCATCTTACAAGGAGGGAGCAAAGCCATCCTAAGAATCCACAACTTAAGATCCACCAAAGTGTTGGATCGGTACCGATCCAACAACATGGATCGGTACCGATCCGCAAACTTCACACGTTTTTCCCCGACTCCTTTTATTCACAAGTCCCGATGCCAGAATAGTATTCCAAGTTCCATTGCATCGATTCCATGCAATCCTCTATCGGTCTCCTTGAGCACTTGAAATAAACAACTCCATTCTTCCATCGATCCATCATCCGGACTCAGAAACAAGCTAATAACGATGTAAACAAGTTTGGAATCATGAAGCTAACCACGAATCACACCTATCCAAAGCAATCAGAAGGATACATAAGTTGATTTATAGATCAGTACTAATCCAAGCCTATGGATCGGTATCGATCCATAATGATTAATGATGTGGCAACCATTTTTCAAGGGAACTGGTCTTGGCTTGGAGAATGAGGTGGAGATCATGGGACGAGTTTCCAGGCAGCTACAACTATAAATAGGAGGACAGGGGCTCATTTTTTATGATTATTTTCACTTCTCTACAACTTTTCTATAATTATCTTGTACTCCCATGAATTTATACCGATCCGTAAGAATAGAAGTTAAGTAGACGTAGGCAATGATTAGCCGAACCACTATAAAATACTTATGTCTTGTTTATGTATTTTCTCTTTTCTCTGTTTTTAATTTACTTTTCTTTGCTTTTTATTCTCTACATAATCTCTTGAGTGTTTGTGTTATTTTTAGTTCAAATATTTTGGTGCTTTCACTAAGAACCACTTGAATTCGCTGATTTGAGATTTGAAAAAGTTTAAAATGATGAGACGATCTACTAGGAAGACCGCTGATGGAGGAAATCAACAATAGGGCAACGAAGAGACGTCCTTAGGAGCTAACCCTTCATCCATCAATATAACCAGGGATGAGATGGGAACCATGATGAATGGAATGCAAGAAAGGATGATAGCACGCTAGGAAGAGATGATGAAGAGTTTCTTTAGGAGAATGGGAGAAATAGGAACAACTAGAGTCATTGCTAACCAGAACCAAAGGCCTGAACTAGAGCAAATGCAGCAACAAGTAGAATGGAGAAGACAGGAACGACCGTTGTACGGATCGGTATCGATCCACAAGCACAGATTGTACCGATCCCTAAGAAATTAGAGGCATGACCGAAGCTAATTTGGGGGGAAATGGTGTGCATCCAGGGAACAACACTGAACGTTTGAATGTGAATCAAAATGCCGAAGCATGATCGGAGAAGTATGTGCCATAATTCCCTCGTGGAAACAGAGGGAAAGTTGAGAGTGCTAACTTGAGAATTCCTTTGAATGACAATGACAGATTTGCTGAGATTTTAAGACAAGCAATGAGAGGTGGATTATCCAACCGGAGCCTGAAGGACATGAACAGGGATCCATTCACTCCAACCATTCAGCGCGCTAGGAATCCGCTTGATTTCAAACTGCCTACATTAGAAATGTATGATGGGTAAATGGACCCAATAGTTCATTCGATGAGGTACATCCGAAATACGAAGGTGCTGGGTGCATCTGAAGAAGTGATGGAATAGTGTTTTCCCTTGTATCTAATGGATTTGGAGGCATTTTGGTTTAGACAACTGGAAACGGTTCCATAAACACGTGGATCGAGTTAGTGGATAGATTTATGAGATAGTTTCGGGTCCATATCTCATGATCCAAGAATGTAATGACATTGTCGAGTGTGAAGAAGAGGGCTGGAGAGTCCCTTAGGAGTTTTTTGATGAGACTTAATGTGGTGGCTGTCACGGTAGATAGGTCTGATCCATCGGTGATTTTGATGGTGGCAGTTTCAGGAGTAGCTAGTAAAACAAATTTCAAAGTTGCTTTAGAACGAGATCCACCAATGGATCTCATAGAATTTTATCATGAGGCCGAGAGGTACTTGTGTTAGAAAGATGGTGAAACTGAAACGAAAGAAGTTATGGATGCGGATGATGGAGGACTGTCCGGAGCAGGATCTAGTAAAATAGAGGAAAACAAAAGATGGATGATGGCTTTGAAGGATCAAAGCAACTGAGAAGGGAGCCAAAATTCTCTTCTTATATAAATTGAATGAAACCTCGAAGCGGATTTATCTAGATACCAGGAAACAGATCCCCTATCGAAAACCAATAAGGAGAGAGCCCACAGACCGTGAAAGGACATTTGGAAAATATTGGCTATTCCATAAGCTGGATGGACATAACACAAATGAATATATACACTTGCGTGACCTGATCGAGGAATGGGTTAAAACAACTAATTCCAGCAATATATGAAAAACCGAGCTACGGTAGTGGAACAAGAGCAGCCATCGTCCCCAGTGAATGGAAACGAACTAGAATCGAGGTCGAGGATAGTCATCACATGATCGGGATGAATGGGAGTCGAATTCAATTCCCGCACTTTGCCTTTTCATTTCTTTTATTGAATTTTACTTTTATATTAAGCAATAAAGATAATAATAACCTTGGACCGCTTACACGTGTACGAGACCTAGATTGATCTCTAGGCACGCTCTGAGTCGGATGCCTAGGATGAATACTTAGAATTTCTGCCTGTTTGCTTTGGTTTGATTTAAATATTTGGATTTTATAAACCACATTGAATGTGATGACTAATATTGATCGCTTTAAGTCCTGTTCGGAGAGACAGGACAGGAGTGCAAGGTACAAGTCCCTCGTCGGAGAGTGAGCGGATTAGGGTCAACAAGGGTCTGAAGAGACCGTGGATTTGATTATCGACCTCGTACAAACATGGATTTGATTAATAGTCAGGAGAGATCGCGGATTTGATTATCAGCCCCGAACGGCCATGGATTTTATTGACAGTTTAAAGAGACCATGGATTTGGTTATTGGCCTCAAATGGCTACGGATTTGATTAACGATCCAAAGAAACCATGGATTTGATTATCGGCCCTAAATTGCCATGGACTTGATTAACGGTCTGGAGAAACCATGGATTTGATTTTCGGCCTCGAACGGCTATGGATTTGGTTAATGATCCAGAGAGATCACGGATTTAGCTATCGGCCCTGAACGGCCATGAATTCAATTAATGATCCGAAGAGATCGTGGATTTAATTATTGGCCCTATATGACCATCGATTTGATTAACGATTCAGAGAGATCGTTGGTTTGATTGTTGGTCCGGAGAGGCCAAGGATTCCATTAACGATTCGAAGAGATCGAAATTCAGCTATCGGTCGGGAAAGGCTATGGATTTCACTAACGATCCGCAGAGATTGAGATTTCAACATATGACTACTAGCCCTCGGATGAACATGGGATAATCCTGATTAGTGGTACAGCCCACGGCTTGCCGATTTTGGGAGAACACGGAATCAATGTTTATAACCGACACTTAAGCAAGGACTTGAATCCATAGCTATCACAGTCTGGAAAGAACTTTGATTTACGGGTGAACCCAAAGGATTGGGATGTTTCGCTACAGCTTGATTGGCTATCTACCAGAAGATTGAATTACTAATATTACATCGACTTCAATACTTATTCTTGAACAAAGCCCACCTTCCATTCGCAAAGCATGCTTTTGGGACAAATGTTATCCAACATTTTGACCAGGCAATATACGGACTAACTTGATAAGTCAAACTTGAAAGCTATCGAGGAAGGAAGTCTAGAGAGATGGTCATAGAGTCTAAAAACCAAGCGCATCAAAGATTACAAGGCGAGTGCAAAGCCACCCTAAGAATCCACAACTCAAGATCCACCAAAGTGCTGGATCAGTACCGATCTAGCAAACTTCATACATTTTTTCCCCAACTCCTTCTATACACAAGTCCTACCGCCAGAAGCCTATTCCAAGTTCCATTGCATCAATCTAATATAGTCCTCTATCGATCTCCTTGAGCATTTGAAGTCAGCAACTCCATTCTTCCATCAATCTATCATCTGGACATAGAAACAAGCTAATAATGATGTGAAGAATTTTAGAATCACGAAGCTAACCACGAATCACACCTATCTAAAGCAATTAGAAGGATCCATAAGTTGATCTTACGGATCGATACTGATCCAAGCCCACGGATCGGTACCAATCCGTAATGATTAATGATGTGGCAATCATTTTTGCAGGGGAACTGATCTTGGGCATGGAAAACTAGGTGGAGATCATGGGGCGAGTTTTCACAACCTATAACTATAAATAGGAGGGCATGGGCTCATTTTTGAGGATCTTTTTCACTTCTCCACAATTTTTCTATAATTCTCTTATACTTCCACGGACTTATACCGATCCATAAGAACAGAAGTGTGATCAGCACTATAAACCATTAACAAAGTTAAGTGGACATAGGCAACAATTAGCAAAACCACTATAAAACTCTTGTGTCTTATTTCTATGTGTTCTCTTTTCTCTCTTTTTAATTTACTTTTCTTCACTTTTTATTCTTGCTTAATAAAAAATTGCACAAACACCTAATAAAAAGTAGAAGAAAATAAAAAGTGAAGAAAACAAATTAAAAGCAAGAAGGAAATGAACACACAAGGTTTTATAGTGGTTTGGCATACTTCGGCCTACGTCCACTCCAAAGATTTTGTTTATTTGTACTATAGATTACAAGTACAATTTGCTTGGATTTGTATAAATCTGTGAAGTTATGAAAAATGGCAGAGCGTAGGAAGGGAAGTAGAGAAAGAAGATCCCATAAATGAACCATGCCTTTTTTATTTACAAGGGTAGACGACCAAATATCTTGTTGAAACTTTTCCTGCAGAATCTCGCCGCCAAGACCAAGTCGCCCAAAAAATCTTAACTTCATATCCTGTAATGACCCAAATTTTCAATCGTTTGAATTTGGAATATTTAATTGATTTTAAATATTCAAAAGTTAATTTTATAAGTTGAATAACTTATATTTCAAATATAATGATTTATTAGGATAATTAAATAGTTAATTTAATATTTGAAATTGCAGAAATAATTAAAATTTGAATTTAATGTGAATGGAAATGATTTATAATGTTGTTTTAAATTTTATTTGGATTAGAATAGAGATAGTAAACTTTTAAAATTGAATTAAAAGCGATTTGGCAGAAATTAGGAATTTTAATATTTAATTAACGTGTAAAAATAGCCATTTTTGACACTGTCTTGGATTTCGACGAAACTAGTTTCATTGAATCCGTAATAGTGAGTTATTGTAGGATTTCAAATTTCGTGTCAATCGGACTTACGGTTTGGTCGTGCGAAGCTGAAACGTATAGAAATTTATTTAAGTAAATTTAATTAAAATAATTCGATTCGAAAACCTATGTTCCAAATACGATGGAATTAGCCTCCGATATTCCATTGTGTTCGAAATAGGGGTAAAACATTATAAACGCCAAGCGGCACGCTTCGTTTGGAGTTCGAAAAATATTCGGATGAATAGTGTTTTATATTGCCGATAAATATAGGACCATACCCTTCATTTTGAGCCAAACCCTAACCCTAATAAACCATAGCCGCCACCTAAAATCAATGGCTAGAATCACGTCAACTTCTCTCCCTCCGATCTCCTCATCCACACACTTTTAGGCAATGGCGTCAACTAGGATATCGAAGAGCTTGTCGAGCTCTATAATCTCAACAATGGAGATCTGAAACGGCGTAGTGTGGAGGTTGAATTTTACTCACGTTCGTGGTGACTTCAAGCACAAATTTCGAGACGATGGTGGTGATTTGGGGGTGTGGTCGGAGGCCAGTAGGGGACCTCGCGTAGTCGCATGCGGTAGTCTGATCGAAGTCTGGTCGCGAGATGGTGGCACGACAAGCAAAAGATGGACGCGGTCGTGATGGGTTTCTTATGCGTGCGAACTGGTACGAAGAAGAAGGGAGGAAAGGAAAAGGGCGACCAGATCTAGAGCACTTGGAATCAACGGCCATGATTTATTTAAGGTTAAAAAAATAAAAGAAAAATTGTAAATTATTATATTATAATTCGTGTAAACTTTAAAAATTCATATCTTTGTCATACGAGGTCGAAATTGCACAAAATGAATTGCATTGGGTTCGTCTTGCCGAGCACTACATTATGGAGCTGGATTGGGATTTATTTGAGCTAGTGAAAATTTTGGTTAAAATTAAACGCTCATTTAATTTTAATCGAAATAAATCGCTATTACGACGATTGCAATCAAAGTGAGTAAAACTCACTCTCTCTGTCTCGCTTATATTTTTATATAAGTGGAAATAAATTTATTATATGATATTTGATGATTGTTTGGATGTTATGCTATAGTAGTTAGTAGTTGGAAATATTCCTGCCGATTGGAGCAGATGAGACCCTATATGTTCCTCTGTATGAGCAGATGACCCTTTGTACGCGCGTCCGCCTCGAAACAGACATTGTACATATTTTCTCATACGTATATTTATTGCAGGTTACAGGTTGGAGGGATCCAACTGGATTTCTCACCGTTGTTGATTTTTATCTACAGATATTGTTATATATGTTGTTATCATGTGATATATGATGTTTGGATGCCATGATTGATATGATTGATGTGAATTCCCTTATTTAGTGCTTTTGCGGCATTGGGCCATATTTTTTAGAATTTAAAAATATTAAAACGATGATTTCAATTTAAAAAGGATTTCAAAGTGATTTTGAAAATATATATGTGTTATAATTTTTGAATTGTTAAAGAAATGAATTTCGTTTAAATGAATGAAATGTTATAATTTTTACGTTATTAAAATTATGGTTTTGTGAAAGATACATAAATATGATTTTTGAATATGGAGTTAACTATTTTGTAAAATAAATTAAATTGAGATTTTTGGACTTATTATAAATGATTTATATATAAGATTTATAAAATTGATATTTTATAAATAAAAGTAATGGAATTATAAAACAGTGTTTTATAAATATTAGAAATGGAATTATAATCAAATTTGTATATGGATTTGCAATTGAAATTTAGAAATGAATTTATAATGGATTTTATAAATAATAAGATTTGAAAAGAATGAATTTGTAAATAAGAGATTTGTAAGTAAATTAACTTATGAATTGGATTTTGGCATATAAATGAAATATAAATGGAATTTATAAACATTGTTTTATAAATCTGAAATCAATTTAATTTGATAAGTTAAATATGAAAGTTTATTAAAGGAATTATATTCACGATTTTGGACAGTGAATAATCCTTTAAATTAAATGTGTAGAAGTAATGAATTTGGTAAAGGGATTATATTCACGATTTTGGACAGTGAATAATCCTTTAAATTAAATGTGTAGAAGTAATGAATTTGGTAAAGGAATTATATTCACAATTTTGGATAGTGAATAATCCTTTAAATTAAATGTGTAGAAGTAATGAATTTGGTAAGAGAATTATATTCCTAATTTTGGACCGTGAATAATCCTTTAAATTAAATGTGTAGAAGTAATGAATTTGGTAAGAGAATTATATTCACGATTCTGGACAGTGAATAATCCTTTAAATAAAATGAATGTTTTGGAAAGTGATATTATAAAATGGAGTTTAAACGATTTGAAAATAAAATGATTTGTAAATTTACTTATTATTAAAATAGGTATATGAAAATGTTTTCCAAATATCCAATAAGTGAAATGGTTTGAATATTATCTTTTTAAAGATATTTTGAAGTGAATAATTGGAAAGTGATTTGATTTATAAACGATTAATAAAAAATCAGGCCCAGTGACTACTTATGTGCTAGATTTGGTTTGTTGCTTTGACAGTTAAATAACCGACTATCAAATTTGGCCATTTTAGTTTCTCAACTTGATGTAGAAACTAATTAGTCATACACTTAATACGTAATGTGTAGGCTTGATTATCGTTTGTGGTTATAATGTTGATTCGTGTAGTGCGCAGTGATTACTCCAATCTATCGAGCTTCCTTCTTGGCCGAAGGATAGCTAGTTGAAAGTTGAAGATGTGATAAGTCTATGAGACTTAGTTTTTGTATGAGGTTGAGAAACGCTTTTGCGTTGTTGGTGCGAAGTGACCGGCACTTCGGACCAACATATATGCGACGATTGTGCAGGTTGGCCGATGATATTGATATTTAGGATTTTCATAGTGAAGGACTGCTTGTTGATCAATTGGGGTTAAATCCCAATATACATATAGTAGCAGTAGTCTCTTCGTTATGAAATATCCATTGCAAGGGTTGTCGCTACTGATCCGATAGGATGTGGTAGGAGAGTACCTTCTGTTTGTCCTGTTCCTGGACAACTTGTATGGACAAGTGTCTGACATTGCATTTCTAAGATTACGTACATTGGTTTTTACAAACGTACATCATGTGGTGGCAGAGAAGACAACTTCTCTTAGCTTAACACCCTCCTTGAGACGTACGAGCTCAAGGGTTGTATTTTTTGGAAAGCAATTAGTAGTCAATGGAAATGGCAATGTGGCATTCAAAGATGATGTGATATGTGATATGTAAAAGGTAATCGATACCTATTTTGGCCTCACTCCCCGGAAAATGACTGAAAGGATAGAAGCAGCAAGGCTAAGTTGGTCGCTCCCATTAGGAGATGTCATCACTCTTCTAGATATATCTTTACACGCTATGACATCGTGTATCTGATTATTGTTGATGTATGCTTATGGCCATAGGTTTTAGGTCGGCAACGACCGAAGTGATTACATATTCGATACTATCCAAGGATGGGTAGGCCGGTCTTGTGTTGGCTTAGGCGTCGAGTATCTCGACCCTAGGTACATCCCTCTAGAGGTGTACCGAGTTTCAGAAAGGTAGTCCCTTCACCTAGTCATTTTTATGGAATCCAAACTTCACTACGAACTTGCGGTTTTGTTTATCGGCGTAATGAATAGCCCCAAAATGCTATATGGGTAACCATTTCATATATATTAATATTATTTGTGCAATAGACACTATTATAATATAGAATGATTTGATATAAAGTGTTTTGGTTATCATAAAGTAAAAACATGTCCGTGTTTATGTGTAGGCATGTTGTAACAACCCGGGGTTTGGCACTAATTTATAATTGTCATTAGGCGATTAATTCTGCTGGATTATTGCTGTGGGATTTTTTAAATCAGGTTTAAATTCTTTTTAAAAATTTGTTGAGAGGTTATACGGGCTTTAAATTGAAATTTGGCCCATGTTTAATTTTGGTGCCGTGTTATTATCGAGCAGACCCGTTCCACTCTCTCTCCATTCATTCTTCATTTCGCTAACCCTAAACAAACAAACGAAAGAAAATTTAAAATGGCGGCTTCGTTTGATCTCGTTCCTCTTTTCGAAATTAGGGTTTTGTGAATCGGTTGGCAAAATCATGCTCGTCGTAGCAAGGTGAGTGATCTTTCACTCACATCTATTCATTCTGCTGTTTGAATATAGTTCGAGATCCTTAACTTCTCGGCCATTCGACTATGTTGGAGGTTGATGTTTTTCTGACTTGGTTCGTCTTCTTGTTTTCCATGGCTTGATGATTTTGCTGTGATGATTTTGGGTTGTTCGACTTTGGCCTTCTCTTTAATATTGAACTGTCGTCTTCGGCCACTTGACTTTGTTAAAATTTGTACCTTGGTTATTTTGTTTCTCTGACATTTTAATTCGATTGTCAAGGCATCGAGTTTGTCTTCGTTGCCTTCGGCTTTGACTTGATTTTATCAGTGTTGATTTCCTTTGACTTCGGTATGCTTTGTTAGCCTCGGCTTCGATTTTATGACTTGTTCGATTTTGATAAAACACGGCTTTTGAATTCATGTATATATGCCGTGAGTTTCAGTTTGATGTTAAGTTCATGTCTTCACATTTGGTTGAGACCATGTCTTTCTTGATTTAAAAATTTTGGTAGCCTTTGTGCTCGAGTCTGACACTTGCATTACCCTGTGACATTTGCTTGCATTCATATCCTTCAATGTTTTAAATGTTGCTGTGGGTTTGTAGTGGTCGGGGTTGCATTGTGTTGTTACTTCGATTTGTTTTCATGTGCACTTCATTGTTCAATTTGGATTACCTTGATTGTGTTGAGTGTGTGAAAACTGCTGCATATATGTATGGACATTTTCACTGCATACATGTTTGCATATCCACCTGTTGAAGTCATTTTGGTCCAGTTTTATGTTGTCTTCAAGTTTGAAATGCTTGGAGTTCAGTAGCTTGTAGACTTCATGTAGTCTTTGATTCAGGTTGCTTCTTTGTTTCAGTGCTTATACATATATATGTTCACTGATATATATGTCTTCATGTTGTATGTTCCTCTGTTGCATACCTGTGCACATTGCTTTTGCATTGCTGATTTCAGATTGGTTATCCACTTTGTCTCTGATCTGTTGGCACTGCATCCATGTTCATATATACATATTTGATGTTGTACTCGATTTTGGTTGATTTCTTTGTATTGGGTTCTGATCCCATTCTCCTGTTTAGTATTTGTGCATTTGGTTTGCATACAGTCTTCACTGTGACCTTCCACTTGAGACTGTATGTAGCTGTTTTGACCACCTTGATGCTGTAACCAAACTTCGGCATGATTGTTCTGTGGCATACTCGACTTTGTTTATGCAATTTGGTTCGATACATTTGAGTTCATTTTAGTTGTTGTTTCATTTGCAACTGGTATTTCCAGTCAAGTAGTATGTGTGCACTTGGTTTGCCTACAATCTTCACTGTGCAGCCTTGCTCGTTGACCATTTGATCCACAGTTGTCTCTTACATTTGTTTTCATCAAGGATGCACTGTCCAATTGAGTTTGGGTTGCCTTTGAGTTTCAGACCTGTAGCATGCATGTCGCCATGTAGCTTCATGAATTTTATTAGAGCCTTTTAATGTTGCTGATGTTGGTTTGGATTCTCTGGTTCATTTGTGCAGTTTTGCCCTTGTATTCATGTGGTGGATACAGTTTCATTTTGTTTGCAGTTGTGTTGAGTCATGCTAGCCGTGACTTGACCTTTGCAGTTTCGACTTGCTGTTAGTATTTGGTGTTGTGATGATTTCATATGCTGTAGTGGCGAGGCAGTGCACGCGTGCGTGTACTGCAGCCATACAGAATTGACATTTTTAATTGATAATTCAATTGTTTGAATTGTTTTGTGTTCAATTCAATATTTGAAATTGTATTTTGATTTGGTTTGACTGGATCATTTTGTTGTTGTCTAATTATCTATTTGATAATTAGATTATGAGTTTCTACTTATTTATTGAATAATTGGATTTTGTTATTAATTGCTGTTTAGGAAATTCTTTGGTTTTCATATTATCTTCATTGATAATCTTTTTATTTATCTTTGTTGATGATTTGAATTTGCTGATTTGTTGTTTAACACTGTTTCGTGTTATATCTACCGTTATCTGATTCTCTTATTTAAGGGTTGGATATACGAGATTTATTGTGATTGTCTACTATCTGATTATTTAATTATTATTGCTTACATGCATTAATAACTGAGTTTGAATTAGTCTGACCCGTGTATTATTTTATTTTGAATTTAATATTCGGGTCAGACAGAGTTATTTCAGGTCGTTGATATCTTGCTTTGGGTTGCTGCTTGAGCTATGAAGTCTTTTCATGCCTTTTGGAGTAGTCGTTGTCATAGTATAGGATGATATGTATTCATGTATATTATTTATAATAATGTACTTGTATATGTAACTTCCAGTGTCGACAGTTGTAGTTGTATCATATGTATTGTATCACATGTATTGTAACTACCTTCAGTTATATATATATGAGATTTTATATTAGCTGTGTTCCGCATTTAGCTTATCTGTGTTATTATTATATATGTTGTCCTAAACTATTATGAACCATCGTAGTTCGTTTTATACTGGAATTGGGTATGTCGATGGGAGTAATAAACCGAGATTAAAGAAAAATAAATATATCACTCCTATCGAGGTAACCAATACTAGTGTAAGGCCTAACTACGGATGGCCGCTCCTATCCAGCCTTATTCTTCGTAATAACAGACTGTATTTCTTTTAATACTCTTTGTTATTGTGAGCATAGAGATGGGGCGTCACAGTTGGTATCAGAGCGAGGGGTTTATGGACATAATATAAAACATAACTTAGATAGAACATGTGTTACAACTAATTGTTGATGTTTTTATTTGTGCTTTGAGTCAAAACTAAAGTTTTGAAATTATGATGAAATTTTTAAATATCTTTATTTAAAAATAAAAGTGAAATTGTGTTTTGATGATTGAGTCATTTTTGTTCCGTTTATCAGAGTGCGCAGCGGAAACAGTGACTGTCTTCGCCGAGTACAGCTGATAACCTTTTTGATTTAAAAATCAGAATATGAAAATGAAATTTCATTATGTTGTTAAACCAGTGGTCTTGAATTTGTTGAGATTTTTGCTGGTTTTCTTTTATGCTAATCACATATTGATTAGATTTTTGCTGATTCAAATATATCTTCATTGAAGATATAATCGAGTGATTTCTTTGCTCATCTTTTGGTGTGCGTGCAAATATGAGTTGCACGTTACTACATTGATTTTACGTTGAACCGATATTTGGTTTAAACATATTTTGTTGCCGTTATTTTTATAACGGGATTTTTACACCGATGCTAAATTTTTGAAGCAAGGTGTTTTGTTGACATTTTTAATGAATGAAAATTCACTGGTATTATATTTTGATATGAATTATTTTGATGAGATTTTGACGTATAAAAATTACTGTCGCTTTGACTTCAGTAACCGTCAAATTTTAAAGTGGATTTTCAAGCGGTTATTCCGCAATGCTGATTTGATATCCGTTTTTACGGTGTTTTGAGAAGTGCGATTTCCTTATCGAAATTGCTACAGATGTTGCTGTTTTAATCACGTGTTTTGAAAAAAAAATTAATTTTTTTTACAGTTTGCTCTTTCAAAAGAATGAGGAAGCGATTTAAACGCTTCAGCGAAATTGAGGACTATGAACCCTCACTTTTACTGTTTCGCTTAATTCCGGACTTGTCCGTTTGAGAACGTAAAAAGTTATTTATTTAAAATACAATTTTGCACTTTCAAGGAAACGATGAAGAGAATTAAACGATTTAGTAAAACTCGTGGTATGGGACATGTGCGTTTGCTATTTTGGTTAATTCTGGACTCGTTAATTGAAACATCTGTTGTTTGATGATTCTGATGATTTGTTGGGCTTTCGGGCCACTCTGTTAGACCTTCGGGTCATTTGTTGGGCTTTCGGGCCACTCTGCTGGACCTTCGGGTCATCTGATGGACCTTCGGGTCAAATACCAGTACTAGACCTTCGGGTCACTCTACGGACCTTCAGGTCATCTGATGGGCGCCAAAAATTTATAGTACTTGGTAGGCTTCGGCCATATGTTGTTGCACGTGCGGCGTAGCTTAGACTCGCCATATGCTGGGATCGATCCACCTTTTATGTTGATTTCACTACAAGAAAATACCTTTTTATAGCGTTTAAAAAACGCTGTAAAAGGATACGATGGCGTTTTTATAAATGTTGTATATCAACAAGTTGTAATATGTCAGGGATCTATAATAGCAACCTCAGAATCGCTATAAAAAACATGCTATAAATGACGTTACTTATAGCGTTTCTGAATTGCTATTAAATGGACGACTCATGACATACAAGTACCTTTCTATAGCGTTTTGGTGCTTGCTATAGAACTTTTACGCAGAGTTATGGTTTATGATGCTAATATTTATGACGTCATTTATTTGCTATTTATAGCAATTGTAAACGCTGTAGATATATCATTACCTGATTATTATAGCAATTATAAATGCTATAGAAATATCATTGCCTGATTATTATAGCAACTATAAATGCTGTAAAAACGCTATAGAATGTTTACTTTAGTCTTTCATAGCATTATTTACTTGCCATGAAAACTGT
The DNA here is from genome assembly GCA_030737815.1 of Allium fistulosum. Classification (NCBI taxonomy): domain Eukaryota; kingdom Viridiplantae; phylum Streptophyta; class Magnoliopsida; order Asparagales; family Amaryllidaceae; genus Allium; species Allium fistulosum. Next base: position 246,923,630 of record CM060907.1, on the reverse strand, counting down.
TTAATCGTTGCAGAATATTTTTATTGCACTAGCATAATGCTATAATATGTATAGCCATGACAATTTTTTTTCCTAGCATTAATATAAAAAGGATGTAATATACGGTATTTCACACAGTATTAACAATTAAGCATAAAAAATATATATGAATAAAAGCATTTCATGCACAATATTAAGCATATAAATAATAGTAACAATTCATACAATCGTAGCTAACCAAAACAATACATAATAAAAGTAACAATCCATACAACCATAGCTAACCAAAACGATACATAGTAAAAGTAAAGATGTAAGAACATCGACACAAAATACATTTGAAGGAGAATGAGTGCGGCAACATATTTTTTCATGCCTTCCACCATAGCGTAAACCCAGAGCATCATACACCACCTGTCAAAAAGCACATACGTCTATTAGTCATAAAAAGTAAACATAAATTATCATGAATACCAAAATATGGAAGAAAATATGTGCGGCAAACAAAGAAAATACTCAAAATTAACAGCTATTTCAGTAGGCGATTGACTAATACAAGTATATAACCTTAGCATCGGGGAACATGCTAGAGTCTTTTATTCCGATGTCGTAGTTTCCGTGCCCATCGAAACTGTTTTGGTTTACCCCTTGGAAATCTCGGGTCTAGGGAGCCCAAGGTTTATTAGTCTATCTAGGAATGAATACATCACCTGTAACGAAAACAACATTGTAAGCACCGTAAGCTATACTCTTTGTTTTTGATAAATAACATACAATATGGGTCATAGTTTTAAGTCAGTTGTTATTGTAACTATACAAAATCCATACACTTATGCAACAATATTTTTTATTGAACAAGGTTGATTGATGCTAATGAGAATCGATACTATGACCTCCAAATTGACAATCTGGTATGATCAATGTTTCATAAATAATCACTCACCGTATTCGATACAACCTCATCAAAAACAAAGTCAACAAAATTCTCCAACATATGATCAGCACTACCCGAGTTTGGGACAGCATTCACCACCATATCATCATCTATCATAGATAGTGCCTCAAAACTATTAGACATAGGAATCATAAAAATTTAATTCAACTACTCTTTCAACTTTGAACTATTTTTAACATTTATAAAATCAAAATACTCAGCCTAAAGCAAACCATCTTCAAAGACAACCATATTGTCTCCCGATTCCATCGAACAGGTAAACAAGGTGACTGCCTATTCTTATCCAAATTCAAAACTGAGGGGTCAAAGAGCATACAGTCAGAAAACAAGTCCTTTGAAGCCTCATCAAACATTAAATCACCTCTTGAAAGATCAAAGAAAATTTCTGGAATCAAACTAATATCAGCACATTCAACCGACATAAGACTTACTAAGATCTGAACATCTCAAACCACCATCATTTATATCATTAACCTTATCTAAGACACCAAATTTATTCATATAGTTCATAATTGCCTCATTTGTTTAGCCCAGTTTCTAATCAATTCATCACAATAATTTCATCAAAGAAATTACAAAGCAAAAGGCATTTTAATTGAAAACTTGCATTCAAATGTAGAAGAGATAATATATCAATACCCTTATTTTAAACACTTTATTGAAGTTGCTTCAGTAAAAAAAGCTTTGGAAACTTACTTGCACATGTTTCAAATGATGTTGTTGCCATGCCACATATGGCTGCTCCCGTTGCCCAGTCCCAGTATTTTCTAATTGTAGCTGAAACACATGCTCCCTCTTTAAACCACCTACCGAGTTGGACCTGCATCGTACAATATCACTCCAAAGAAAAAGGAACTCTATACAGTAGACAGATAGGCCACCAAATGGCTACTAAAGACACAATCATACCCATGCAATTTTATTTTACTATATTTGCTTCGTGTCAAATACCAAATTAACTTGCTGGCAGTGGAAATAAATTTTAGAAGACTAAATGTTACAAAACTGCTAGCTTCTGATTTTTGTTGTACTTCATCAAGTGTTATTTTATATAGGTTTAAATGATACATGCATGAAAAAGTTAACCTATGCATTACCTAAAAGATTGACACTAAAATAAAATTGATGGTTTTATGATCTTGTATTTACAAAAACACACTCAGTTACTTACCAATCTTAATAGGTACCGATTAAACCTCTATCATAAACTGCGCCAAGCGAGTTTGGACCATAAGAAGAGACAACATTCATCACCCACAATGGAGAACTACAAGGGTAGCAGCAAATCCTCCAAATAAAGTATTCATATCCATATGGTTACGAATCTTATCAGTTCCAAGAGCAGGAAGCACTGACTTGTAATGTTTAATTCTCACTTTCCATTTACCATTATCATGTTTAAACACATTAGAGTTCCCACCAGGAACCATTGAAACACGCTCATACGCAACGTTCAAACGGTTTGGCCATTTTGGAGTGGATTTTAGTGCTAATTTTTTGTAGTTTGGGCTAGGGATTGTTATGCATGGTCTTAGAGGAATGTACCATGCAGAGTCTGGATCGGTGCTATCATCACATTTAGGCGGAAATGAAGATAGATCAAGCTGATCATAACAGCTATTATCTGAAGATTTTTGCCAGAATGCAAAGGCGTCTTTCTTTTTGTATATGTGAAGCACATGCTGGCTAGCAATTTCTTCAGTTTGTCAAAATTTGACTTTTGTTCTTCGATCGTTGTGTTCCATCCTCTCCATCTATTTTCATAATTTACTGGTGGGCCAGAAAGTACCCAAAAACCTCCGGGTCGAAGTATACGATGTATTTCTTGAAGCTATATTTCATCTGAAACATGACAGGTTGATTTTATCAAATTTAGTGACACTAATGTGCAGCATTAACAGTTAACTACATGGCTGTACAGGGAAGGGAGCCCCGAACACAAGCCTTGGTTACGTATGTTTATTCAAGTAGAGAAATATTAAATTCACTAATATTTACAAGTTTACAGTACACAGGGTATTCTACAATGTTTGATTTCATGCAACACTGAATTCGAATAACATATGAAAAGTACATAATTTTAATTATAAGTTTACAAAACACAATGTACTCATCCATAGGTATTTATTTTAAAAAATACATTATAGAATTTTTTGTCACACATAATTTTGTATATGAATAATTTCCATGTTAATAAAAATTTAAATTTTGAAACCTTAAGTGGAACCATGGCTTGTGAGGAAAGAAATTAAAGTCCTTAATTAAATTGGAGAAGGATAAGGAAAGAAAGACAATACATTAAATTTAATTCCACTTACATACTCTCCCTCTTCCTTATTAATTTCACTATTTCCCAAAATGAATTAAAGGAAAAAATCTGAAAGACTAAGGGAACACCATTAAAACTATTTCAACAAAGAAAAAGAAGAGTAAAGAAGTTTAAGGAAGGAAACAAATGCAATCATCTCCACACAAATCAAGGCTAATGTGACTAATATTTCCATCTCATCGTTGATTGATGTTTCTAATTCAAGTTATGATGAAATTTGATGTTTCTAATTCCAGTTATGATGAAATCCGAATTTAAGCACAATAGCCCGTTATCCAGCCACCATAGGCTGACCTTTCGGCCTAGCCACAACAGCCACTCAGCAACTTGGATCGGGCGGACCGGCAAGCTGTACAATGTATCATCAGTTTATCGTCAATAAGTCCTAATTTTATAACTTTTTATGACTGCTTTAATTCCAGGAATTCACAATGCTGTTTTTAAAATAACAAGAACATCGATAAAGCACTTGTTGTGATCTTCAGATTTTATTTTTAGTTGCCGCATCGCATTTCTTTTTTGTCTCCATGTTAGAGGTGTCAACGTAGCTCCAACTTCTTTCTGCAAAATCTGATGTAATGAATGCTCTGTGTGAATATTGTTTTCTAGAAATCTGACGTACATATGCGAATACATGACATAATAATACCTTCAAGTCCAGAAAGTTTGCCCTTTTGAACATGCTAACATGGAACAGTAGTAGTCCATAACCTTGAAGTGTTAGTCCTCGTAAAGTAATAATGGTACCTATTATCAAAGCATGCCAGAAAATTAAACTTATTTTGAGCAGCAATATATTAATTAAAGCAATACTTATATAAGATTATAGCGAACAACAATACCCAATAACTAAACAAACCACATATCTATACTTCTTATCTTCTCATGTTCTAGCTTGCATTTTACTTAACATGGGGTAGTTAATAGCTACTTTAATCTAAACATGTATTTTTATCTGCATGCTTCAGCTAAATATACACTATAGGTAGTGAAATAGAACACAAATACAACATATACAAGTACAGTTTCAATTCTGGCTATGAAAGAGTTCGAAAATTATATGATATTGATATTCTTACGGATGTTCATTTCCTGAGATACTTATTTGCACCAATTTTCTGTTTACAATAAGTAATAACTACTTCATAAGAAGTTGAACTACCAATACACAGATGTGGATAAACAATAGCAATAAAATATAGAAATTACTTACTGCATGTTTGTACCAAAAATGGGCACAACACTCTTCGGGAGTTATTTGAAGAGATAAAATGAAGAACGTAAATGTAAAACAGAGATTATCTAACAAAAACTCCAATAAACAGAATTGTAAATACGCAGACAAGCAATTTAGAGTGGTTCGGCTATAGCCTACGTCCACTATGAAGTTTTGATGATTTTATTGATTCTCTTTCAATGGTTACAAGCGGTTACAGCAATGAACAGCGGATTACAGATTAGAATTCGAAATTGACAGCAAAAATAGGATGCAAATCTCAATCCGGCAGAGTCTGGACGCTTCAGAGAAAAAAGATCCTTTTTCCGTTGATTCTGGGGCTCTATTTATAGGCGTAGGAGGCTTAGATTTCGCTCAAACTCCGGGAGACTTGGCCTGACACGTGAGGGGACCCATTCGACCATTTCCAGAGAGTTTCAAGTCGATCTGTGATCGATACGAAATCATTTCGTATCGATCAAGATTACCTCCAATCGAGCTCAAATTTGGTGGAGATGTTCCATGGTATATGTGCAACCTTCAGTTAAAATTTCATGGTATTTGGATCAGTGGATTGAGAGATATCGTCGATACGAGGCGATGCTCTTCGCTAGGCTGTCTGGTTCGAATCCATCTCTCTGAGCTAAGGGCTTCGAATCGATGGTGTCACGCGCCCCTGTGAAGACGTGGAACACACACTTCGCCTCGATCCGGTCTTTACTCCGAGTCGACCGCGTCGACTCCATATATCTCGGCGCATTCGCATCGAGGGATGACGTAACGTGCGCGCTTCGCCTCGATCCGGTATTCGCTCCGTGTTGACTGCTTCGACTTCATGTATCTCGCCCCGTTTCCTTCGAGATATGACACGTTATCCAAGCTGGTTGACCTGATGGATTCGAGTAGGACTTCATCCAGGGATACGAGGCGAACACTGGCTGATGGATACGAAGCAGGCACTGGCTGATGGATACGAAGCAGGCACTGACTGATGGATACGAGGCAAACACTGGCTGATGGATACGAAGCAGGCACTGACTGATGGATACGAAGTAGACATTGGATGATGGATACGAAGCTCACCACTGTGTGGACTTAATCATTCTGGTCGATATGAGATCGATGGATGCGAAACGAGGACCACCGATGGATACGAAACCCATCGATACGAACTCGATGTACTAGCTCCATCGGAACGAACAGATACGCTTCAATGGATACGAAGTGGGGTCTGTTGATGGATACGAAAACATGCTTTTCCCTCCCACTTGTATCCATCATAACCTGTGCGTATGAACTCGGATTGACTTGAAACTTGGAACGTTGGCTTGCTTTACTTTCCCGATCATGTCTCATCGATTGGGGCTTGATCCGGACTTGATCAAAATTCAACGATATCCATGACAAACGACATTTGGAGTCCAACTCCTTGGTGTCCTGGCCTTGCCAAAAGGCGGGATAACATTTGCCCCCCAAAGTACGTCTTGTGAAAACATGATGTGCTTTGAAAAGCTGCAGGTCTTCTTTGAATAATTTGAAAGTCGTACCCTTTGTCCATTCTCTTGTATCGGTGTGGGTTGACTTGATGGATACGTAAATGGTCATCCGTATCGATAGTCAAAAATCACGGTGGATTTTGATTTGAATTGGCGATATCTGGTGGATACGAAATGGATGTTCGTATCGATAGATTCTGATGGATACGAAATGGACGCTCGTATTAACAGGTCTGCACTGTTTCGAATCGATGGCTCATAATTTGGATGTTTCGAAACGATGGTGTCTGGTGAACATTTCGCCTCTATGAATGCACAGCTTGATGGATGCGAGGAGAGCGTGTGCATCTACCCATCGTATTCACGTGGCCTCCCTGTGCGCTTCGAACCGATAAAGGCTAGTGGGCTCGATACGAATGCTCGCATCGATGCGCTGCTTGACTGGCTGCGACCGGTCATGTTGACTGGGAGGTGAATCGACCCAGTTCGCCTCCAGGCCTCATATAAATACCGGGGACTTGGCTCGATTTCACTTTTTTACCTTTTACTTTTACTGTTGCCTTCTGCATTTTCGTATCGATTCACGAATCTAGAAAGAGATAACAGCTCCGTACTTTCGACTCTATCAGCCTCAATCCACCAGATCTTGAAATCTCAATCTTAAACTAGGTAATCCACCACGAATCTAAATGACGAAACTACCTTCGATCCGCTCTTTCTTCGTCAATCAACCACTCTGGCAGTTGATAAAACCAGATCTGGTTCGAAGTCCAGATGGCCATGGCGGTGCTCTGGTAGATTGGAGAAGAAAGAGTGGAGAAGGCATAAGCGAATCGATCTAGAGGCCGTGTTCGAATCGACAAAGACAGAGATATCTTTTCTTAGATCCCGTATCGATTCCTGGGATAAGTCAATGGGGGAGATCTAGTTCGCATCGATGGATGTGATGGTGGATCGTATCGACACGAAACGATCAATATGAAAAACTAAAAAATGTATCTTAGTTTCAGATCGATACAAACCTTGCCTTCGCGATCGATGTTTAGCTAAGGCCTTTTCTGATCGATACGAACCAGACAGCCAGGGATCGATGCGAAGTACTCTGATCTTTGATGGATTCGAACTTGACTCCTGACGATCGATCCGAAGCCTGCTCACGGGTATCGATTCGAACCGGTATCATGATGGATTCGAACGAGCCTTTTTTGATCGATTCGAACTTCCCATTATGGATGCGAAATCTTGACATTCTTCAGCATAACTCCGATGAGCTTCATCCTTGCATATCTGGACTTGATAATTAAATTGCATATTTGACTACCTCTCGAAGCTCGTCGATGGAACTGCCATTTAACAGAAAAGTACAACAAACTCTTTAATCTTGAATCGATCGCTATCACCTGAATAGCGTGGTCGTGACGGTCAGCGATGACGGTCACGCCCGTCTGACTTCCAGAATTTTAGTCGCTTGCATGTTTTCTTTAACTCTGCAGAATTTGCTCAAGTCACGCACAACACTTGCACTACACAACACATTCATGCACTTTACACTGGGGAATGCACGGGCTTTTTGTCATCTAATGATGGTTTCTCGTGAGTTAGCTAGTGATGGAACCATCAAGTTCGCAGCAGCAAGAAACTCAGAACCCTATCCTTCCTAGACTTGAGATTCCGGTCATCGAGACCGAAGCTATTGGTCCATCTCCGGATGAGTTGCCCGATGCGTCCTTCATTAACAGTCCACCTGATTCTGTCCTATCCAATATTTCTGAAGACATGCTAGGGAGAATATGCTTAAGGCATGGCTTATCTTTGGATGAGGTACTGTTGCCTGGACCGGATGACAGGCCACATAATCCCCCGGAGGGGTATACTGCTTTTAATCGGCATGCGTGCGCAGCCGGCACACTTCCTCCGTTCAATGATTATATAAGAGAAGTGTTGGCTTATCTGGACATCGCTCCGTCTCAATTGCATCCAAACGGATATGCCTCACTCAACAGCTTGTTCATTGTATTCATGGAGTACCTCCATCGTCCTCCCCGTATGACCGACATAAGATACTTGTTTAATTTCAAGAGTCGGACTGACAGCCCATCTTAGACGTTCTTGGAGTCTGTAAGGAACTGCCAAGTTGTCGCGGGGTCGTGGACTAGGCTAAGCTACTTTAAGTCGGAGTGGTTCTATGTCCGATGTCCTCCGGGGTTTGCCAGAAGATGGCTGTTCAGACGTGAGTATTTTCTTTTTTCCCAAGTAATTGACAGGGCAATTTTCGGAGTGAAATTAAACTTACGTCTTCTTCTCTTTTTCTTTCAGCTATCATCCAGCGGCCTGAGGGTGGCTACTATAAAGAGATAGTTCGGGTCCTCCAAGAGATTCCTAGCGAAGAAAGGAATATTGAACTGTTATTGACAGATCGAAATCTCAGAGTCCTTGGGCTGATCGGCCGGAGGCAGAGCATAAGACTCGATGGTGCATTAAAGACCGTCTCCAGGAAAAAGGTCAAGCGGATGAAGCCCAGGGTTGTGATAATCGAGGAACCCGATTCCGAGAAAACTCATACTGACGAGGAACCGTCGGTCGGACCTGCTAATGTAACCCCGGAGTCCGATGCAAAGAGGAAAGGCAAAGCAGTGGCCTCGAAACATCCTAAGTCTGGGAGGCGGAAGTCTGTGGTTTTGCACCGTCCTTCGCCAGGAATTAGGATTACGGAAGCATCCTCCCTGCAAGCTGAAGATCAATTCGAAGGGCCTGCTGACCCTCCAATCCCGGACATCGAGCCGGAGCAACACGATGTTGGGTCGGGTGGACCGCGACATATCGTCGATGTTAGCGAGTCTGATCTTGCCAGTGCGATTGACACTTCTGGTTGGTCCGGGGGGTTACACATTCACACACTCTTCACGGCACAACACACTTTCCTAACCATAAACAACACATCGCAAACGGTTACTGATTCTTTGTGGTTTTCTTTTCAGGTACGATGTCTGGGCAAGGTTCTGTGCTTGGTAGTTTGCGCAATAAGCGCCGTTATCATGAGCCACGCAGGAGAGAGGGTGAGAGGGATTACGACTCAGGACACTCTGGTCAGGAGAAGTCTGACAGAGATAGGGGATATGTTCGCCGATCCCGATCTCGCTCTCCTCCCCCCAGGACCTCTGCACCTCCTACGGTCGTAGTTACTTGTCCTCCCGAAACTTCACGGCCTAGGCCGCCTTCTCAAGCTTTGAGGTCCGATCCCCCGCGCAGGACTGAAATAGCCACCTCTTCGGCTACTGTACCGGTCCCGACCGAGGCGTCTAGTGAAGGAGCGCTTAAACTGGCACAGATGAGGAAGGAATTTCACGACATCTGTTTTGATGGTTATGTCTTCCCTCCGCACTTGAAGAGAATTCCGCCAACCGCGGAAACCACTATCCATGATTATGTTGCGGACATCTTTTTCCAATACAGGGAATGGGGACGGGCCGCGAGGAAGGCGTCTAAAGTGGCATTCGAGCGGGGCGTCACCATTGAGAAGCTCGAGAAGGAGCTGGGTCGCAACGACCAAATCATAAAAGCGCTCAACTCGGAGGCTGAGTCTTCCCGTAAGTCTGAAATGGAGGCTTTAAAGAAAGTTGATGAAGTGAACGCTGTCATGGCCAGGATGAAGCAAGAGCACTATACTGCCATCGAGGACATGGGTCACAGGAACACTTCCATTACCGCCAAGAGGGATGTCGCTTTGAAGGAGCTTAATGAGCTGAAATCAAAGTTTTCAGAGATGGCGAAGGAAAAAGACGCAGCTAATGTCTCTGCACAGGAGGCCTGTGACCAGGCAGTGACACTCCGAAAGGAGAAGGAAGCGGCTATACAACAAGCCCATGAAGCTGAGGCTGGGGTTGACGAGAAGGTACGGCAGGCGGAGGCCAGGATTGAGGCCGAGGTGGAAGAGCTACTCGTCACTTATAACGCCAATGTGCTAAGGCACCGAGACTTGACATGGCTTGACGATTACCCCACATATCTCTATAACGCCTGGAACCTACTGGTTGATGAGGAGAAATCTGGGCACCCTGATGAAGCCCTTGATGAGTTCGAGCTAGAGAACCGCATCCTTAATGATGACGAAAAGAAGGTTCTCCATGACTCCATGATTTCCCACGACAAGGTGAGGCTTGGTGCCCAGATCCAGGAAGTCGGAGAGAGCTCTGGTGCAGAACACCATGTTACGAGTTCTGAGATAGTCGTGTCATCTCAGTCTGAGCCAACTCCGATAATCTACCCCCAGCCTATCCCGGCGTATGACCCAGATCAACCGCATTTATCTCCTATTAAGGAACATCCTTCTGAAGTAGTTCAGACGACCTCGAGCCAAACCGAGGAAGGTACTTTGAACTAACTTCTAGTATATTTGGATTGAAGAATCCGTGTTGAAATGTTGCTAATGACATGTCTTTTCCTTTGATCAGTGACAGGAGTCGCACCAGCCGCGCCTCTTACCACCCAAGAATCAGGTCAAGCGCCAGGATCCATCATCTCTGAGGCGACCTCCGTCGCAGCAATGGCACCAGTTGGAGTGACGCAGGGGAGCTCACTTTCTTTCGACGAGCAGATGATAAACGAGCTCCTTGGCCGTCAAAGTGATCCTTTTGCGGATTTGCCATTCGGCTTGGGTGGATTCACAGCTACCTCTGACACCTCGTCTCAGACTACTACGGCCCCTAGCGAGGCCAGGGCACGGCGGGAAGCGGCGATGTTGGCCGAGATTAATGCCGAGATGGAGGCCGCGACGCACGGCGGTGAAGTAGATGGTGGAACAGCAGCACAGTGCCCTACTCCTCTTATGACTGTGTCTCCTGGGGGCACACTTACTGATACTAATGTGCCAGCCCCTCCTCCAGCTGCGGAATCTGTTCCCCCCACTCCTCCCGCGGGAAGTATCCCTATAGAGTCCAGCTCAGACGAGGATGTTGACATTATGCCTTCACCCGAAGGGAGCTTGCCTAAGGAGAAAGGCTCCAAGCGAAAGGGTACTGGTGGCTCCAGTAGCTCCTCGAGGAAGAAGAAGCTGAGGAAACAGAAGGATTAGACATTCTTTTCATAGGCAGTTAGGGACTTTTGTTATTTTTCTGCTTTTTCCTTTTGTAGGCCGTGTTTAGATGCAGGTTCGGCCCCTGCTAGTAGGAATATTTTGGAAAAAACTCATGTATGAACCATTGTTCTTGAGTTAGTTGGAATAAAATGTTGTTTTCTAGCTTCAGCTCATGTTCCTTTCTATGCTTGAATATTGCAGTGTTTGGACTTTGGTCCAGTGTACTTGCATTATCTGATGGCTTCAAGAATAGCTCATTTCACTTGTTAAGTATGGAAATCTCGGACTTGAGTTGTGATAGGGGATCACATCGGAGCTGAGCATCGCATAATTTCGGGTAATGACTAACATTTGCCTCTGCCCCCAGTTCCGGGGTCAAGTTGTGATGATCAGCTTGTGATGGCACCAAGCGAGGACCGAGTGGTCGAACTATGCTTGTTCTCTTATGAATCGTTTCATCCACACTCCGGGGATATATGTCATCTCGTAAGCGGTTGTTTGCACTCTGGGAACATGGAGTTGACTGACGTTTGTACTCTGCATCGCACTCTGGGAATGCGGAGTTGAATGTTTATACTCCACTTCGCACTCTGGGAATGCGGAGTTGAATGTTTATACTCCACTTCGCACTCTGGGAATATGGAGTTAAATGTTTATACTCCGCTTCGCACTCTGGGAATGCGGAGTTGAATGTTTATACTCCACTTCGCACTCTGGGAATATGGAGTTAAATGTTTATACTCCGCTTCGCACTCTGGGAATGCGGAGTTGAATGTTTATACTCCACTTCGCACTCTGGGAATGCGGAGTTGAATGTTTATACTCCACTTCGCACTCTGGGAATATGGAGTTAAATGTTTATACTCCGCTTCGCACTCTGGGAATGCGGAGTTGAATGTTTATACTCCGCTTCGCACTCTGGGAATGCGGAGTTGAATGTTTATACTCCGCTTCGCACTCTGGGAATGCGGAGTTGAATGTTTATACTCCACTTCGCACTCTGGGAATATGGAGTTAAATGTTTATACTCCGCTTCGCACTCTGGGAATGCGGAGTTAAATGTAGGATTGTCGTGTGTCAACCCTATTAATATCGGTGTCATGGCTTGTCCCCGAGCTCGGGTTTCACCTAGTGAGTGGCCGGTCGTATCACAGCCACTCTCCATTTGAATAAGTCCCATTGCATGATGGGATTTAGCTCTTCGTGCATCGTGATGTTGTATATCGTACATAATGAATCACAGCTCTGGCTCGAAGAAGTGGCATTTTATTGCTGAAATAAGAAAATGTGGCAAAGTCAGTTGCCTTATTACAAAATTCAAATTTCGAAATGCAGAAACAAATTGCTAAATAGAATGAAATAAATAAAGTCTGTCATATGTAGTAGCGGCGGAGACTTTCGCTGTTCCAAGCCCTTGGTAAATCGAGACCGTCAACAGTCGACAGCTTGAATGTACCATCTCCGAGCTTTCGTGTAATTACATACGGCCCTCCCCAGTTCGGTTTCATGTGTGAAGGAACTGGGTAGATTCTCTTGAGCACGAGGTCGCCGAGTTCAAAGGTTCGAGGTCGAACTCTGGTGTTGTACAATCGGGCGACCCGGCTTCGATGTGCGGCTGCTCTCAAATCAGCCTCTTCCCGTTTTTCATCCAATAGATCCAAAGACTCGGCTAGGAGTATAGCGTTTGTTTTTGGATCATAATAAGTCACGCGATGAGAGAGCACTTCTGTCTCGACCGAAATAACGGCCTCTGAGCCATAAGATAGGGAAAACGGAGTGTGTCCGGTCGCGGTTTTGTGGGTCGTTCGATAGGCCCATAACGCCATAGGAAGTTCATCGACCCACTTGCCCCCAGCCTTCTCCAATCGTTTCTTCAGGATCGATTTTATAACTTTGTTGACAGCTTCAACCTGTCCATTCGCTTGGGGGTGTGCGACAGCCGAGAACTTTTTGCAGATATGAAACCGTTGACAGAAATTCTTGAATTCCGTACTCTCGAATTGGGCTCCGTTATCAGTGATGATAGTATGCGGGAGTCCAAATCGACAGATGATGTTGCGAACCACGAAATTTATCACTTTCTTTGTCGTAATGGTTGCTAGGGCTTCGGCCTCAGCCCACTTTGTGAAGTAATCGACGGCGACGATGGCGTATTTCGCACCGCCTTTTGCTAAAGGTAAAGCGCCGATGATGTCAATGCCCCACATTGCGAATGGACAGGGACTGACCATTTGGGTTATTTCAGTTGGCGGAGCTCTCGGAATTCGGGCATGTATCTGGCATTTATCGCACTTCCGGGCATAGTTTGCCGCATCTCGGTTCACTGTCGACCAGTAGTACCCATATCGGAGTATCTTCTTAGCGAGAGCTTGCCCGCCGGTATGATCGCCGCACTCTCCTTCGTGCACGTCATGTAGCACTCGTTTGATTTCCTCGTGGGCGATACACCTGAGGAGAGGAACGGAATAACCTCTCCTGTACATGACTCCGTTTTGGATGACGAACCGCGAAGCTTTTCGCTGAATTTGTCTCTTCTCATTTCTAGGTTTAGGCAGCACCCCATTCTCAATGTAATTCCGATATGGAGTCATCCAAGATTCTCTACTGGGAGCGGTTTCACATACAGAGTTCATTTCTATCCGATCGATGCTCGGAGTGGCCAAAGTTTCAACGGGAACAAGTCCCATTTGTTGCGCTTCACCTGTGCTGGCTAACTTTGCCAGTGAATCGGCTTTCTGATTGCGCTCCCGAGGCACATAATAGATGGCATAATAATCAAACTGGTTTAGTATTTCCTGAACTCGTGCCAAGTAAGCGGCCAGTCTTCGGTCTCTTGCCTGGTATTCTCCTCGCACTTGGCATACCACTAACTGTGAATCGCAATAAATTTCTACAGCGATAATCCTCAAATCTCTGGCAAGCCTTAGGCCGGTTAGGAGGGCTTCATATTCGGCTTCATTATTAGTTGCACGAAAGTCGAATTTAAGAGCATAACATATGGATCGGCCCTCGGGAGTCTCAAGTACAACCCCAGCGCCCGAACATCGGTCATTTGACGTACCATCAGTATACAGCTTCCAGATGTATTCGGGGGATTCGCTGGTCTCGGGTAAGTCTTCTGGAACGGTGAATTCAGCTATGAAATCAGCCAGGATTTGTCCTTAAATGGCTCTCCGCGGAGCGTATGCGATATCAAATTGCCTTAGCTCAATGTTCCACTTGAGTAACCTACCGGACGTCTCAGGCCGCGTGAGGACCTGTCGTAACGGCTGGTCGGTGTACACAGTAAGTGGATGAGCTTGGAAGTAAGGACGGAGCTTCCTTGAGGCAATGACTGTTTGCACCAAAAATGGTCACAAACCCCAAGTGTAGTGAAAGCACCAGCGTATGAATACGAATCAACAGTATTCACACACAAATCACAGATCTAAGCAAGTAACAAGTAACAGTCAAGAAATAATGAACAGTGACACACAATTTATAGTGGTTCGGCTATCTCCGGCCTACGTCCACTTCAAGGTTTTTATGATTTTATTGCTCGATACACCAAGATTACAATTTCGTATGTTGTATTACAACTGATTTGTTGAACTAAATCTGAATCTAAGGCAGCAATGGTGATCTGGAGTAAATCTGGCAGAATCTAGGCGCTCTTTTGCTCTAAGAATTGTCCGACCCCTTTTCTGAATGACCAGGGGCTCTATTTATAGGTGTAGGAGGCTGATATTTCGCCTAAAATGAGGGGAGACCAGTTCTGGTACGTCAGGGGGCCCACATGCCCGCTTTATGGAAATCCGGGCCCACACCGGGATCGATTCGACCCTAGGTTCGAATCGATCAAGAAATTGTCCAATCAAGCTGAAATTTGGCGTGAACATTCTTCAACATGTGCTCAAGCTTCTGTGAAAATTTCATAGCATTTGGATGTGTAGATCTCAAGTTATGATCGATTCAAGGTTGCATTTCTGGTTGACTAGCCTGGTTCGAATCGATCTAGTTCGAATCGATTCGTTCGAATCGATCCAGCGCGCGCTTCTGTGATGACGTGGAGTGCTTCCTTCATGTCGATCCGTCTTGTGCTCCGAGTTGCCCGGGTCGACTCCACGTTTCTAGCTGCCGTTGCCTAGTGGATTCGAGGTAGTGGGCTCGTAGACATACTCGTTCGAATCGATCAAGGCTTACCTTGGTTTAATTGATTCGAAGTTACCTTAACAGGGTGGACTCGAAGTAGCTTATGGGATGGAGTCGAGGTGCATCTACTATATGGATTCGAAGTAGAGGAATGCCTACCGGGTTCGAACTGTTGGATTTTAGTGTAGTCTGTTTGGATGGATTCGAAGCCAGGCAAAAAGGGATGGATTCGAAGGAAGGCTTCCGCGATGGATACGAAGCATGTAAAACCTGATGGATACGAAGATGATGGAGTCGACCTTGATGAATTCGAATAGCATTCCTACCTCATCGATTCGAACATAGGGTCTTTTATGGATTCGAATACAAGGCTGTCTCCTCCATTTTCCATTGGTGATATCTTGAGCATACGAACTCGGATTGACTCGAAACTTGGAACGTCGTTTCCTCTGGCCTTGCTTGACATGTCTTATCAATTGCAGCCCGATCCGGGCTCGGACAAAATTCATCGATATCCGTGGTGAACCTGCGATGCACAATCGATGTTCATGACTAACAATCATTGATTTTCAGTTAATCTTTGGGTATCTCGACTTTGCCAAAAGTTGGGATAACATTTTGCCCCCCAAAACATGCCTTTTTGGTAAAAGGCGTGTTTTGATCAGTCTCAAATTAAATGCAGTGAGTTCATGTGTATCTCATAGCTTATAGCATTTTTAATCAAGTCCATGGCTGTTCGAAGCCGAATTGTTATCAATTTTTTCCCAGTGGAAGTTAAGAATGAAACTCTACGGTCTCTCCGTACTATTGATGGTCACTCCGGACCCTTGTCAAACCCATTCTAGATTTAGCGATTGAATAGAAAGATCCTATTGCACTCCGGCGTTGCTTTCTATCCCTTGCACTCTGGCCCCAGCTTGGGCGTATTGCGATGTCTTGGTCGTTCTCGACCGATCATAGCCTCTCCGGCTCATGTTGGATCCCATCCTGTCACTCTCCGGTGAAGGGGAAACAACGTTAAGTGAGTCAATCCTGTCGCTCTCCGGCGAAGCGACTCACCTCCTGCACTCCGGTTCAGTGTACCTGAACATTAAGCGATGTCATGGCCTAAATCGTGGGCCGATCATAGCCTCTCCGGGCTCTTATCGAATCCTGATCCAATCACTCTCCGGTGAATAGGAAACGATGCTTAAGTGAGTTGATCCTGTCGCTCTCCGGCGAAGCAACTCACTTCTTGCACTCCGGATCCTACCTCTCCGGGTAGGATCATAAAGCGATCATGTTTATATTGATATTTAATGTTTATCCTTTAACTCTCCGGTCAAAGGTTTATTTTAATAAGTGTTTCTTTATTTAACTTAAATCCTAGATGTTCAATCTCAAACACCAGGAAAAACAAGATAATGCCTCTCCGGGCGGAGCGGTCTATTTCCATCTCAGAGCATGCCTAGGGATCTCTCCGGTTCCCGTACATGAGTAAGTGGGATAGCTGTTTTATTTTGGAAATCAAATCTAAGAAAACTAATCGACCAGAGCCCAAATCTTGAACTTGGCCCTTGCCATCACAATCAGTTGATGACGAGTCGTGATCCCGATCCAGGATCATTCCTGTTTGGTTGATGCGGTAGTTGTTCGGGTCTAACCGCCGTCGTACGTTCTCTGACATACTGCGGCAATCTACCACTCCTGGCATGTTCTTCCACCTCATCCTTCAGGTGGCGGCATTCATCGGTAGTGTGCCCATCCAGCTCATGGAATAGGTAGTACTTTCCAGTCTTACGTTCCCGCTCCGTGGGATCTCTCCTGGGTGGTTTTCGATAGGGGAGTTGCCCCCGAGTTTCGGTGTAAATTCGTTCCAGTCCTGCCACCAAGTCTGTGTATTGTCTGAATCTGGGCTCTCAGAATTTCTTCCGTTTATCAGGACCATCATGTGCGTCATCCTGCTTTCTCTTTCCTTTGTCTACCCTGGACTGTTCCTTGGCGGTTCCTTCGCCTTGTGCAACATTTATTTCCTGCCTCTCGGCTCGTGATTCCTCTAATCGAATGAATTTTTCAGCTTCATGGAAAAACTCTCCAAGATCTTGCGGTGGATCTTTAGTCAAAGAGTCTTTGAATTCGGTGCCTTCTCCAACTCCTGCCACTGCCGCCATTAAAATCATCGATGGGTCCGGGCGATCTACAGAAGTCACCGTCGCATTAAATCGTAACAAAAAATCTTTTATGGACTCTCCGGTCCTTTGTTTTATTGATGCCAAAGTCATCACGCTCTTAGGTCGCGTCACGTGGACCCTAAACTGCTTCATGAAGCAATCCACAAGCTCGCTCCATGTCCTGATTGATCCAGTTTCTAGCTGCCTAAACCAAAGCGCAGCCAAATCTGATAGGAATAAGGGGAAACATCGTGCCATCACTTCCTCGGATGCTCCCAGCACTTCCATGTGTCTGATATATCTGGTGATATGCATGGTCGGGTCTGACTTTCCATCATAAGGATTCAGTGTTGGTAGTTTGAACTTCGGAGGGTTCCTTGCATTCCTGATATTCGGAGCGAACGGACTCCGACTAACTTCTTCCAATCCTCCTCCTGAAAACCCTCCTCTCATGAGTCGTCTCACTAGGCCGATCATTCTTTCATCTCCATCTAGGGGTTGCCCCCTTGTCATGTCTCTGTTTTGCCCTCCGAGTCTTGTAGGGAATTCTGGTACGTACTCTTCGGGCGGCTCGTTAGCATTTGTGTTGGCCCTAGCCGGTTGAGCTCCTTCCAAAGGTACTTCTGCGTTGGATCCTGCGGGCCTGCCCCCAAGCCCTTGTTGATTGCCTTCTGGTTCTGCATTCTGTCCTCCGTTGTGTTCCATAGCCCTAGCTCCTTGTTCCATATTCACAGCCGCTGTAGCTGGTCCAGGGTTCTGCGTCCCTGCAGCTCTCATCTGCTCGAAGAAATTCTGCAGCATCTCTTGTTGGCTTTTCATCATTCTTTCCAGCATTAAGTTATTCATCGCTTCCATCTCATCTCTAGTAATGTAGATCGAAGCTTGTCCTTCCCCAGCGCCAGAGGATGCCTCTTGACTTCCTGCCTGTTGGCTCCTCTCAGTTCTTTGTCTAGTTTGTCGAGTCATTGTAGAGTCAGATCTGAATCCTTAAAATTCCAAATCTAAACTTTGAATCTGGTGTAGCGGGTGCTAGTTGTTCTCAGTGAAAGCACCAAAGTGTTTGCACCAAAAATGGTCACAAACCCCAAGTGTAGTGAAAGCACCAGCGTATGAATACGAATCAACAGTATTCACACACAAATCACAGATCTAAGCAAGTAACAAGTAACAGTCAAGAAATAATGAACAGTGACACACAATTTATAGTGGTTTGGCTATCTCCGGCCTACGTCCACTTCAAGGTTTTTATGATTTTATTGCTCGATACACCAAGATTACAATTTCGTATGTTGTATTACAACTGATTTGTTGAACTAAATCTGAATCTAAGGCAGCAATGGTGATCTGGAGTAAATCTGGCAGAATCTAGGCGCTCTTTTGCTCTAAGAATTGTCCGACCCCTTTTCTGAATGAACAGGGGCTCTATTTATAGGTGTAGGAGGCTGATATTTCGCCTAAAATGAGGGGAGACCAGTTCTGGTACGTCAGGGGGCCCACATGCCCGCTTTATGGAAATCCGGGCCCACACCGGGATCGATTCGACCCTAGGTTCGAATCGATCAAGAAATTGTCCAATCAAGCTGAAATTTGGCGTGAACATTCTTCAACATGTGCTCAAGCTTCTGTGAAAATTTCATAGCATTTGGATGTGTAGATCTCAAGTTATGATCGATTCAAGGTTGCATTTCTGGTTGACTAGCCTGGTTCGAATCGATCTAGTTCGAATCGATTCGTTCGAATCGATCCAGCGCGCGCTTCTGTGATGACGTGGAGTGCTTCCTTCATGTCGATCCGTCTTGTGCTCCGAGTTGCCCGGGTCGACTCCACGTTTCTAGCTGCCGTTGCCTAGTGGATTCGAGGTAGTGGGCTCGTAGACATACTCGTTCGAATCGATCAAGGCTTACCTTGGTTTAATTGATTCGAAGTTACCTTAACAGGGTGGACTCGAAGTAGCTTATGGGATGGAGTCGAGGTGCATCTACTATATGGATTCGAAGTAGAGGAATGCCTACCGGGTTCGAACTGTTGGATTTTAGTGTAGTCTGTTTGGATGGATTCGAAGCCAGGCAAAAAGGGATGGATTCGAAGGAAGGCTTCCGCGATGGATACGAAGCATGTAAAACCTGATGGATACGAAGATGATGGAGTCGACCTTGATGAATTCGAATAGCATTCCTACCTCATCGATTCGAACATAGGGTCTTTTATGGATTCGAATACAAGGCTGTCTCCTCCATTTTCCATTGGTGATATCTTGAGCATACGAACTCGGATTGACTCGAAACTTGGAACGTCGTTTCCTCTGGCCTTGCTTGACATGTCTTATCAATTGCAGCCCGATCCGGGCTCGGACAAAATTCATCGATATCCGTGGTGAACCTGCGATGCACAATCGATGTTCATGACTAACAATCATTGATTTTCAGTAAATCTTTGGGTATCTCGACTTTGCCAAAAGTTGGGATAACAATGACCAAACAATAAGCCAGTTTCTCCAGCCTCGGATAATTTCTTTCAGCTCCTGTTAGTCGCTTACTAACATAGTAGACCGGGTTTTGCACTTTGTCTTCTTCCCGGACTAGAGCAGCACTGATCGCATGTTCTGATACTGCCAGGTAGAGATATAGTTGCTCGTGGTCAACCGGTTTTGACAAGATCGGAGGAGTGGAGAGATGTTGAACTAATGATCGGAACGCGCCTTCACACTCCGTTGTCCATTCAAAGTTTCGTTTGCCCTTCCGGATCAGGTCGAAGAAAGGAATGCATTTATCGGTGGACTTTGAAATGAACCTGCTCAATGCTGCGACCTTCCCGTTAAGACTCTGGACTTATTTTATAGTTCTAGGGGTTTGCAAATTTCTAATAGCCCAGATCTTCTCAGGATTCGCCTCTATTCCTCGAGCGTTGACAATGAACCCAAGGAATTTTCCGGATGCAACGCCAAAGTGACATTTGAGTGGGTTGAGCTTCATTCCGTACTCCCGGAGGATGCTGAACATTGAATTCAAATCTCTGACGTGATCGGTGGAGAATCGGGACTTCACCAGCATGTCATCCACGTAAACCTCCATGGTCTTCCCAATCTGATCAGCGAACATTCGGTTGACCAAGCGTTGGTATGTTGCTCCAGCGTTCTTTAGACCAAACGGCATGACTTTGTAACAATAGAGTCCCAGGTCGGTCACGAAGCCGGTATGTTCCTGATCAGGTAAATGCATCGGTATCTGATTGTAGCCGGAATAAGCGTCCATAAAGGATAGTAGTTCATGTCCGGCCGCCGAATCTACGAGCTGATCGATTCGTGGAAGTGGGAAGCTATCTTTTGGACAGGCCTTGTTTAGGTCAGAGTAATCAACACAGGTTCTCCACTTCCCGTTTGGTTTCCGAACTAGTACAGGGTTGAACACCCATTCTGGATACAAGGGATCTCGAATGAACCCATTCGATTGTAGTTTATCAACTTCCTCCTTAAGGGCGGCAGATCTCTCTGGATCCATACCGCGCCTTTTCTGCTTTACTGGGACATGTCGCGGATCTATATTCAGGGAGTGACTTGCAATGCTCGGCGAGATCCCGCACATGTCAGAGTGTGTCCAGGCGAAGACGTCGAGATTCGCCCGAAGAAATTCGACCAACTCCTGCTGTGTCTGCTTGTTTAGTTGGGACCCAACTTTCAGCATCTTTGAATCATCATCCTCACTGATTGGGACGTCCACAGTCAGTTCGGCTGGAGAAGCTTGACTCTCCGTTGATTCGTCTTTATCCTCGTTGTCCCTGGGGTCCAGGTCTTTCAGGAATTGGTCGTGGTGCCCGGGCCGAGGCCCAGGCATCAATTGTCAATTATCGATAGAACGGACGCAGAGAGATTCCTCTACGCCCTTCCCCTTCTCTTTACGTTGCGCCCCGCGCAGCTCAGCAACATAACAGGCCCTTCCTGAGGCCTGATCTCCTTGAACAACTCCAATCCCCTGATCAGTGGGAAATTTCAGAGTCAGACACCATGGGGCGATCGCCGCCCTGAACTCGGCTAAAGCTGGTCAACCCAGAAACGCATTGTATGGCGAATCGATTTCTAGCACAACAAATTGTAACATTCGGACCCTCCGGCGTTCTCCAACGCCTAACTCGACTGGGAGTTCAGTTATTCCGATGGGTATCGTGGCACTTCCGTTGAAACCATGGATTCTGGATAAACAGGGTTTCAAATCCTTTGTCTCCATCTTCATTAGATCGTAAGCCTGTTTAAGCAAGATGTTCACAGAGCTCTCACTGTCAACCAGGATCCTCTTCATCCAAGCAGGACCTACCTGGGCAGATATGACTAGTGGGTCGATTGTAGGGGCTTCGACTTTATCGGCGTCTCGGCTCCTGAACACGATATCATCGGACATTATCTTTTGTTGCTTTGCCGGGGTTCCATCCTCGCAATTACTATAACACTCGAAGTCCGCATGCCTGATAGAACTGGCATACGACTCCATTTCCCCCCAGCTTCTGTCTGCCGGATGGGGACCACCACTTATTGTGTTGATAACTAATCTCCCGCCCGCACGAGCGGGCTCCTCCTCTCTTTCCTGATTTTGTGAACGATTTTGATTCGAGGGGCCCGCTCCGCCAGGCTGCGGCGCCCGTACAAACTGATCTAGCTTCCTCTCTCTAATCAGCTTCTCGATGAGGTCTTGTAAGTGCCGACACTCATTGGTATTGTGTCCATAGCTCTCATGGAACCTACAGAATTTCCCTGTCTGAATCTGTCTCTCCAATGAGGGCTTCGGAGCAGGCTTCTTATACTGTACAGTGTTACAAGTCTGTAAGTATACGTTTTCCAATGACGTGTTTAGCGGTGTATAACTGTCAAACATCTGAGCTCTACGTCGTGGACCTCGGTTCTCATCTCTCTTCTTATTTTGGCCATTGTTTCCTCTCTGCTGGGTTTGCTTGTTTTGTATATTCAGCTGAACTTTCCCGGAACTCTCGCCGGACTGTTTAACTGCCACATTGCTCTGTATTCCCTCAATGTTGGGCCTCGCATCGTCCTGCTTCCTAGACTGTTTTGCATCCTCCTGCCGCAGGAATTGAGCGGCCTTGGAGTAAAAACGGTCCAACGACGCGGGCGGTTTTCCAGCTAGCCAGTTTCCGAATTCAGAATCAGGATCAATCCCCTTGGTCAGAGCCATTAAGATTGAATTATCGTTGGGATTGGTGATCTCGACGCATGCTGCGTGGAACCTCTCCAAGTAACGCCTGAGTGTTTCTCCAGGAGCTTGAGTGACGCTGGACAAGGTGTTGACGTCTTTTGGCCTAGCAACATGCATCCGGAATTGTTCCACAAACTTCTTGGCCAATTGATCGAACGAAGAAATTGATCTAGGTGGTAGGCGGGTAAACCACATTGTCGCGATTCCCCCCAGAGAGATGGGGAAACTCCAACACTTCACTGCATCGTCGGCCCTTACAGCGCTCATCGACCATTCATACTTCAGAATATGCTGGTTGGGGTCACTATTCCCTTCATACATCGGGAGAGTCGGCATTCTGAATCGCCTAGGGGGTTCGGCATGTAACACTTCGTCTGTGAAAGGGGTATGACTACGGGAAATCCCCCAGTCATCATTAGTGAGCCCCTGACTCTCGTGGATCATTTGACATATCATGGTTGATATATCCGAAACGGGCAGATTCGGAGCGTGATGAGCTAAGACGTGGTCGGGTTCCACGGTGCGAGTAGGGATCGGGCGCTGTCGACAATCCGTATCTCGCCTCCTTGGCTCAACGTCTTCTGGGACATAAGGTTCAGGAGTATGTCCTCGCTGTTGATTGATCGGCTCTGATTGATTTCGGATATCGACCCTTGTCTCTGCTGCGGCGGTTGTGGCGCGGTTATCCATGGTGTACTGTGGGGCAGTACCTCCTCGTGTTGAGGGACCGGTTTGGAAACTGGTCGACGGTCCTACCCTCAGTTGTCCAACAGTTAAGGCGGGCTGATATTCAGCAGCTTGAGCGCGACTCCCCTCTAGTCGAGGACGGGTAGTTCGGTGGTGATAATCGGATGAAGCTGAGCTTTCGGTAGATGCTCTGGAGACATCATCTCTCCTGGACCTTCTGTGCCCCCGGCGATTAAGCTGGTTGGTCAGCTCGATATTGGCGTGTAACTGTTCTGCCAACTGCTGACGGCTTTGGGTCAGCTCCTGGAGCAATACTTGAAACTCCTGTCGGGTGACTAGCCCCGTTGAGTCTGAATGAATGGCATTGTCTTGATTGGAAGAAGGCGGCTGTGTGGGATTCTGCCTATCTCTGCCTTCTTGCTCTGCAGCGGTAGCGCCAGTTCTTGTGCTGACCATTCTCGGTGGTGGAGTCCTTTCCTAGATTTTGAGCAAATCTGAATAGAATGGAAGGATTCCGGACTGGATATCTGGATCTTCCTCTTGGATTTGTGCAATCCGGTATCGACGGCAGATCCAATGAGCGGGAGAAAAAGCTGGTTCTCTCAGTGAAAGCACCAAAGTGTTTGTACCAAAAATGGGCACAACACTCTTCGGGAGTTATTTGAAGAGATAAAATGAAGAACGTAAATGTAAAACAGAGATTATCTAACAAAAACTCCAATAAACAGAATTGTAAATACGCAGACAAGCAATTTAGAGTGGTTCGGCTATAGCCTACGTCCACTATGAAGTTTTGATGATTTTATTGATTCTCTTTCAATGGTTACAAGCGGTTACAGCAATGAACAGCGGATTACAGATTAGAATTCGAAATTGACAGCAAAAATAGGATGCAAATCTCAATCCGGCAGAGTCTGGACGCTTCAGAGAAAAAAGATCCTTTTTCCGTTGATTCTGGGGCTCTATTTATAGGCGTAGGAGGCTTAGATTTCGCTCAAACTCCGGGAGACTTGGCCTGACACGTGAGGGGACCCATTCGACCATTTCCAGAGAGTTTCAAGTCGATCTGTGATCGATACGAAATCATTTCGTATCGATCAAGATTACCTCCAATCGAGCTCAAATTTGGTGGAGATGTTCCATGGTATATGTGCAACCTTCAGTTAAAATTTCATGGTATTTGGATCAGTGGATTGAGAGATATCGTCGATACGAGGCGATGCTCTTCGCTAGGCTGTCTGGTTCGAATCCATCTCTCTGAGCTGAGGGCTTCGAATCGATGGTGTCACGCGCCCCTATGAAGACGTGGAACGCACACTTCGCCTCGATCCAGTCTTTACTCCGAGTCGACCGCGTCGACTCCATATATCTCGGCGCATTCGCATCGAGGGATGACGTAACGTGCGCGCTTCGCCTCGATCCGGTATTCGCTCCGTGTTGACTGCTTCGACTTCATGTATCTCGCCCCGTTTCCTTCGAGATATGACACGTTATCCAAGCTGGTTGACCTGATGGATTCGAGTAGGACTTCATCCAGGGATACGAGGCGAACACTGGCTGATGGATACGAAGCAGGCACTGACTGATGGATACGAGGCAAACACTGGCTGATGGATACGAAGCAGGCACTGACTGATGGATACGAAGTAGACATTGGATGATGGATACGAAGCTCACCACTGTGTGGACTTAATCATTCTGGTCGATATGAGATCGATGGATGCGAAACGAGGACCACCGATGGATACGAAACCCATCGATACGAACTCGATGTACTAGCTCCATCGGAACGAACAGATACGCTTCAATGGATACGAAGTGGGGTCTGCTGATCGATACGAAAACATGCTTTTCCCTCCCACTTGTATCCATCATAACCTGTGCGTATGAACTCGGATTGACTTGAAACTTGGAACGTTGGCTTGCTTTACTTTCCCGATCATGTCTCATCGATTGGGGCTTGATCCGGACTTGATCAAAATTCAACGATATCCATGACAAACGACATTTGGAGTCCAACTCCTTGGTGTCCTGGCCTTGCCAAAAGGTGGGATAACACTGCAAGATACGTACTGATATAGAAAGCAAAAGAACTACTGCCATCTCATGCTCTATTCAAACCACACATACAATGAAATTCAACTACTAACCTACACTAGCCTAAATAAAGCTAGCTTATAAATCACATATGTTATAAATACCAATGCATGCAATATCTTCCTCCATCATCTTTCAACTTATTTCTGATCCAATTTGCATCATGGAAAGTCGACACAATCTCCACGAGCTTTCTCATTGTGCTTATCCCATTAAGCAACTTTTATTCTTATGTTGAACGTTATTTACTCGACATTTCACTTCTTGAAATTCCAAATCTTCCCAAACCAGAACTTCCACCTCTACCAGAATTTCCAAAAATTAAATTTCCTCCACTGCCTGAATTACCAGTACTTCCTAAACCTAAATTGCCGACACTTCCAGAGATATCGACCTTCAAGAAAGATGTTAAAATACCACTACCTAAGGTGCCAACTTTACCAAAACCAGAACTGCCTCCTTTACCTGAGATCCCAACACTACTGAAACCCAAACTACCAACTATAGCCGAACTACCAAAACCTAAAGTACCTGCTTTGCCCAAACTAGTAAAACCCAAACTACCAACTCTACCTGAACTACCAAAACCCAAACTACCAACTCTACCAGAACTACCAAAACCTGAATTACCAAGTCCACCTGAACTACCAAAACCTGAGCTACCAACTATACCCAGAACTACCAAAACCTGAACTTCCTTGAGCACCTGAAAATATAACTTTACCACAAGTAGAATTGCCACCAGTACCAGAGTTTCCAAAAATACCAAGTGTTAGCAAAGATGAGAAATTACTTGTTGTTGTAGTGCCAACCTTGCCTAAGCCAGAATTGCCACCCTTGCCTGTGGTGCCAACATTGCCAAAGCCAGAATTGCCACCCTTGCCTGTGGTACCAACCCTTCCAAAGCTTGAGCTACCACCATTGCCTGCACTGCCAAAGTTTGAGTTGCCTCCTTTGCCACAATTTCCATGTATACATGGAGTCCATATCCCTAAGTTTCCAGAATTTCCAACTATTCCCTCTATTCCAAACACATCAGCCGTCAACAGCCCATGAGAAACAATTTTAGACTATGGCAATGCCTTATTATGTTGTCCTGCTATATGTATAATATAATTATTTTACTTGATCATATTGCTTGTATGAATGTTCCTATTTTATATGCCTTGGAGTTGCAACATTTTCAGTGCACGTGTGATTAATTAATTTTATATGATTGATATTATTCTCTCAAGGTCTAACAGATTGAAAATAATAATTAACGTGATCACCATTTGTGTTCCTGTTTTCAATTCCAAATATGATCACTTTAAGCATTTAAAACTGACATTTTGCTACATCTCTTTGTAAGAGTTGTAAATACTAATTCTCAAAAGTGAATGTAGTAAAATATGAACTTGCAGTCTATAATAATGCTATATTGTTTACTTTCGTTACTGTAAGTTTTAGCCTAGAATACCAGTCAGAGGTTATTAATGTTTTGCAATTGTCTCGAAGATCGTCTATGCAAATAAATTAAGGAAAGAAAAGTAAATATACAAAAATATGGCATCAAATATTTTCATTGATTCCTCTTATTCAATTCACAAAACCCTTGTTCAGTTCTGTCAAAAAGATTCTCAATTCAATTCTCTGTTAAAACTCTCTGAGTTTATATACCAACCTATACAAATATATTATTTCTAAGAGTTTATTAGTCAAATATGTTCCTAATACATTTACTAGTATATCTCTCGAAGAGAACCAATCAATAAGATACTTTTAGTTTTCACTAATGTATTTTTAACAAACTTTTCTTATATTACAAGTCCATGTCCAAAATCTTATATTAAGCTCGATAAATACTAGAGTTTGTCGACATATAAACATATTCTATACCTTGCTCTGAACTCAAATGCTAGAGTACGTCCACATACTTGACCTTTCGAAGGCTTTATCTCTTCTTTTATCGTCATTTCGTTCATTGAGCGATCCCTCCAAATTCTCTTATCTGTACAAGCCCTATAATGAATTTTTAGTGGTCGCGGTGCGGAGGAGTGCTGGCGACGTCGATGCCACGAAGGAAAGGGAAACGCGATTGATGTTGTATGTGGCTTGGCAAGAGATTACGACTCGGAGTAGCAGCAAGCAGCGAAGTTGAGGAATGGCGAGGAAGGGGATTTTAAACTGACGATTAATTTAGGGCTTGGACTTGAAATGGGTTATTCACGGTAGAGGTTGAAATATGAGAGGGAGATTAAAAAACGTACGCGCGAACGTATTCTTTTTAATCAATAGCGTGACAGCAAGCTATAATTTTAATCCAAACTACTGCTGAATAGCCAATGATTGCAGTACAGCATGCCATGCAATCCTCTCATGCTATCAATAAACCATTTTCTTGTAGTGTTTTCTAGTCATCTTAATTGATTTCTAGATATTTGTTGTTTCTAATTATCTGCAGGTAATTAGATATTTGCTGATTTGAGATTCTAATTATCTTTGTTGATAATTAGATATTTGCTGATTTGAGATTCTTATTATCTTTGTTGATAATTAGATATTTGCTAATTTGAGATTCTAATTATCTTTGTTGATAATTAGATATTTGCTGATTTGAGATTCTAATTATCTTTGTTGATAATTAGATATTTGCTGATTTGAGCTCTAATTATCTTTGTTGATAATTAGATATTTGCTGATTGTGATTTCTGATTATCGTTTTTGATAATTAGATAATTGTTGTTTTCTGATTATCGTTTTTGATAATTAGATATTTGTGATTTCTGATTATCGTTTTTGATAATTAGATATTTGTGATTTCTGATTATCGTTTTTGATAATTAGATATTTGTGTTTTCTTATTATCATTTTTGATAATTAGATATTTGTTGATTTGTTGTTTCTGATTATCGTTTTTGATAATTAGATATTTGTTGATTTGAGATTTCTGATTATCGTTTTTGATTATTAGATATTTGTGATTTCTGATTATCGTTTTTGATAATTAGATATTTATCGTTTTTGATAATTAGATATTTGTTGATTTGAGATTTCTGATTATTGTTTTTGATAATTAGATATTTGTTTATTTGTTATTTCTGATTATCGTTTTTGATAATTAGATATTTGTGATTTCTGATTATCGTTTTTGATAATTAAATAATTGCTGTTTTCTGATTATCGTTTTTGATAATTAGATATTTGTGATTTCTGATTATCGTTTTTGATAATTAGATATTTGTGTTTTTTGATTATTGTTTTTGATAATTAGATATTTGTTGATTTGTTGTTTCTGATTATCGTTTTTGATAATTAGATATTTGTTGATTTGAGATTTCTGATTATCGTTTTTGATAATTAGATATTTGTGATTTCTGATTATCATTTTTGATAATTAGATATTTGTGATTTCTGATTATCATTTTTGATAATTAGATATAAGTGATTTCTGATTATCGTTTTTGATAATTAGATATTTGTTGATTTGTGTTTTCTGATTATCGTTTTTGATAATTAGATATTTGTTGATTTGTTGTTTCTGATTATTGTTTTTGATAATTAGATATTTGTGTTTCTGATTATCGTTTTTGATAATTAGATATTTGTGATTTTTGATTATCGTTTTTGATAATTAGATATTTGTGTTTTCTGATTATCGTTTTTGATAATTGGATATTTGCTAATTTTGCTGATTATAAAATTTTCTAGTCTCTAATTGATTCTAGATTATGTTGATTATATTGAATTGCTATTTTCTATCTATCTCTGTTGATAGTTAGAGTTTGCTGATTATGAAGTTCGTGTTTTCTAGTTAACTGTTGGATAACTAGATAAGTGCGGTTTTGCGATTTGTGATTTGTGTTTTCTAATTGTCTTTGTTGGTAATTAGATTTTGTTGTTTTCTAATTATCGTATCGATAATTAGATATAGCTGTTTTGTGATTTCTGTATTCTAGTTATCTAATTGATAATTAAATATTGTTGATAATTGTATTATCCAGTTTTGTTGTTTTCTGATTATCTAATTGATGATTAGATTTTGTTGAGAATTTGTGAATTTCTTTTATGAAATTAAAAGATTTCTTTGGCGTTTGTGTTCTTGACCTTTATTTTTCTAGCTTAACCAGTTTATGTTAGAAAGATAATTGTTATTGACGCCTTTAATTATGAAAATTGCGGCGACGCAATTTTTATAAGGAGGGGAGTCTGTAACAACCCGGGGTTTGGCACCAATTTATAATCGTCATTAGGCGATTAATTCTGCTGGATTATTGTTGTGGGAGTTTTTAAATCAGGTTTAAATTCTTTTTAAAAATTTGTTGAGAGGTTATACGGGCTTTAAATTGAAAGTTGGCCCATGTTTCATTTTGGTGTCGTGTTATTATCGAGCAGACCCATTCCACTCTCTCTCCATTCATTCTTCATTTCGCTAACCCTAAACAAACGAACGAAAGAAAATTTAAAATGGTGGCTTTGTTCGATCTCGTTCCTCTTTTCGAAATTAGGGTTTCGTGAATCGGCTGGCAAAATCGTGCTCGTCGTAGCAAGGTGAGTGATCTTTCACTCACATCTATTCATTCTGCTATTTGAATATAGTTTGATATCCTTGACTTCTCGGCCATTTGACTATGTTGGAGGTTGATGTTTTTCTGACTTGGTTCGCCTTCTTGTTTTCCATGGCTTGATGATTTTGCTGTGATGATTTTGGGTTGTTCGACTTTGGCCTTCTCTTTAATATTGAACTGTCGTCTTCGGCCACTTGACTTTATTAAAATTTGTACCTTGGTTATTTTGATTCTCTGACATTTTAATTCGATCGTCAAGGCGTCGAGTTTGTCTTCGTTGCCTTCGGCTTCGACTTGATTTTATCAGTGTTGATTTCCTTTGACTTCGGTATGCTTTGTTGGCCTCGGCTTCGATTTTATGACTTGTTCGATTTTGATAAAACATGGCTTTTGAATTCATGTATATATGCCGTGAGTTTCAGTTTGATGTTAAGTTCGTGTCTTCACATTTGGTTGAGACCATGTCTTTCTTGATTTGAAAATTTTGGTAGCCTTTGTGCTCGAGTCTGACACTTGCATTACCCTGTGACATTTGCTTGCATTCATATCCTTCAATGTTTTAAATGTTGATGTGGGTTTGTAGTGGTCGGGGTTGCATTGTGTTGTTACTTCGATTTGTTTTCATGTGCACTTCATTGTTCAATTTGGATTGCCTTGATTGTGTTGAGTGTGTGAAAACTGCTGCATATATGTATGGACATTGTCACTGCATACATGTTTGCATATCCACCTGTTGAAGTCATTTTGGTCCAGTTTTATGTTGTCTTCAAGTTTGAAATGCTTGGAGTTCAGTAGCTTGTAGACTTCATGTAGTCTTTGATTCAGGTTGCTTCTTTGTTTCAGTGCTTATACATATATATGTTCACTGATATATATGCCTTCATGTTGTATGTTCCTCTGTTGCATACCTGTGCACATTGCTTTTGCATTGCTGACTTCAGATTGGTTATCCACTTTGTCTCTGATCTGTTGGCAATGCATCCATGTTCATATATACATATTCGATGTTGTACTCGATTTTGGTTGATTTCTTTGTATTGGGTTCTGATCCCATTCTCCTATTTAGTATTTGTGCATTTGGTTTGCATACAGTCTTCACTATGACCTTCCACTTGAGACTGTATGTAGCTATTTTGACCACCTTGATGCTGTAACCAAACTTCGGCATGATTGTTCTGTGGCATACTCGACTTTGTTTATGCAATTTGGTTTAATACATTTGAGTTCATTTAGTTGCTTTTTCATTTGCAACTGGTATTTCCAGTCAAGTAGTATGTGTGCACTTGGTTTGCCTACAGTCTTCACTGTGCAGCCTTGCTCATTGACCATTTGATCCACAGTTGTCTCTTACATTTGTTTTCATCAAGGATGCACTGTCCAGTTGAGTTTGGGTTGCCTTTGAGTTTCAGACCTGTAGCATGCATGTCGCCATGTAGCTTCATGAATTTTATTAGAGCCTTTTTAATATTGCTGATATTGGTTTGGATTCTCTGGTTCATTTGTGCAGTTTTGCCCTTGTATTCATGTGGTGGCTACAGTTTCATTTTGTTTGCAGTTGTGTTGAGTCATGCTAGCCGTGACTTGACCTTTGCAGTTTCGACTTGCTGTTATTATTTGGTGTTGTGATGATTTCATATGCTGTAGTGGCGAGGCAGTGCACGCGTGCGTGTACTGCAGCCACACAGAATTGACATTTTTAATTGATAATTCAATTATTTGAATTGTTTTGTGTTCAATTCAATATTTGAAATTGTATTTTGATTTGGTTTGACTGGATCATTTTGTTGTTGTCTAATTATCTATTTGATAATTAGATTATGAGTTTCTAATTATTTATTGAATAATTGGATTTTGTTGTTAATTGCTGTTTTGGCAATTCTGTGGTTTTCATATTATCTTCATTGATAATCTTTTTATTTATCTTTGTTGATAATTTGAATTTGCTGATTTGTTGTTTAACACTGTTTCGTGTTATATCTACTGTTATCCGATTCTCTTATTGAAGGGTTGGATATACGAGATTTATTGTGACTGTCGTCTATCTGATTATTTTATTATTATTGCTTCCATGCATTAATAACTGAGTTTGAATTAGACTGACCCGTGTATTATTTTCTTTTGAATTTAATACTCGGGTCAGACCGAGTTATTTCAGGTTGTTGATATCTTGCTTTGGGTTGCTGCTTGATCTATGAAGTCTTTTCATGCCTTTTGGAGTAGTCGTTGTCATAGTATAGGATGATATGTATTCATGTATATTATTTATAATAATGTACTTGTATATGTAACTTCCAATGTCGACAGTTGTAGTTGTATCATATGTATTGTATCACATGTATTGTAACTGCCTTCAGTTATATATATATATATGAGATTTTATATTAGTTGTGTTCTGCATTTAGCTTATCTGTGTTATTATTATATATGTTGTCCTAAACTATTACGAACCATCGTAGTTTGTTTTATACTGGAATTGGGTATGTCAATGGGAGTAATAAACAGAGATTAAAGAAAAATAAATATATCACTCCTATCGAGGTAACCAATACTAGTGTAAGGCCTAACTATGGATGGCCGCTCCTATCCAGCCTTATTCTTCATAATAACAGATGGTATTTCTTTTAATACTCTTTGTTATTGTGAGCATAGAGGTGGGGCGTCACACGTGTCTTACGAGATACTTTTGTTTTGAAAAGAAAAGTTTTGGTAATTTAATAAATTCAGTTGAGTGTGTTTTCTCACGCTGGTTTACCAGACTGATTCAGGCGTTCTTCCCTTTCAATGCTCGGGTTAGAATGAGTATATTTACAAGTTTAGATTTGGTGCTTTTAGAGCTTCAGTAGGCGAGCTGGAGATCTTCATGTCCTATACACGTATCTGTTTATTTTTCCGCTGCTTTGCATTGTTGTTGTTGTAAATTATTAGCATTTGTGAGGACAGGTTATTATAACTGTCCAAGCTGATGATTACTTATTGTGTACTCTGATATTGATTTATGTATATTACAGTTTCTCTTTATAAAGATTATTGATATATATTATATGTTATTCTGCTACGATGTGAGATTTTGTATTATTTTGGTTTTGTTTCTCTCTCTCCTTCTTCTCTTCTCTTCTTCTTTCTTCTCTCTTTCAACTCACCCTCTCTTTTCTTTCTCATGATCATCTACAATCGGTGTGTTCTGGGTCGAACACGTGTGGTTTGGTGTCGGATTTAGAGGGTGCCAAGTGCAGGTTGTCACAGCTGGTCTCAGAGCTTAGGTTTAGTATATTCCTAGGCTTTGATCTGTACTCAGTATAGATAGGGTCAGTAGCACCCTAGATTGAGTTTGAGTTTGAGCGTATTATATATATGAGCGCGTATTTGTTAGTGAATATAAAAATGTTTTATATTGTGTCGATTTAGCTGTTGAGTGGCTTATGGGTTCTGATCGTTGCACTGGCCAACGTTATTGATAGGAATCTCTAAACAATTGAACATGGAAATTGGACACAATATTGTTTTTGAAATTGGGTAAATGAAATAATTTTACCTTGATTGTATTTTATATAGTAGTATATAAGTTTTTTGGTTGTTAGCGAATGGTAATATTTGATTATTATCATTTATTATTTGTTGTGATTAAATAATAAAAGTTGTTATTATTATAAATCTAAACAACAAGATAAACAAATTTGAAATGAATCTTATATAAGTGAAGTAAAATAGTGAAATTATATAAGTATAAAATTTATAAATGTGATTTATAAATAAATGGATTTTAAAAGAATTTAAAGCACTGAATTCACTATAGTTGCTGGGAAATAATAAGGGTGATGACTGCAGCATCATCGGTATCATTTTCGAGCTTCTGGGTGATGGATTTGCTACCACTAGTAAATTGAAAATTTAAGGGCACGTTTGGTTTCGTTTTGAGTTTGGTGTTTTGTGTTTTCAACATACACTACAAAATATAAGAAAACATGAGAATTTTTTTACAATTCTTAGCCATTACAACGATGGACGGGAAATGGAGGGGAGGAATTGTTTTCCGTCCTTTTGTTATGTCTCAAAACACGAAAAATCAAATAAATTTGTTTCTATTTTCTATGTTAATTTCATTTTTCAAAATTGTGTGTTTTCCAGCAATGCATAAGAAATGCGCATTTTTGTTTAGACGAAAACACAAAACTAAAAACAGCAAACCAAACGGGCCCTAAGTTTTGTTATGATAAAAAAAATTGAATTTAAAATCCAAGTTTGAAATTTATAAGTATAAGTGAAATGAGTTTGGACTTATAATATGAAATTAAAATTTAATGTAAGTAAGGTTAAATTGAATTGAGTTAGTAAGTGGATTATATAAATTGAAGTTTAAGTTAAGGGAAGTTAAATAAAATTGAATTAGATAAGTTATTGAAAGAATATACACTTAAGATTGTAAAGTGATTATATGACCATGGATTTAATTTATAGAAGGTGGATAAACTTAAGTATATATTCATGAAAACTTAAGCAAATAAGTTTATAACTTATAATTTGAGGCAATAGTAAGTAAAGCAA
This sequence comes from Allium fistulosum, assembly GCA_030737815.1. Taxonomy (NCBI): domain Eukaryota; kingdom Viridiplantae; phylum Streptophyta; class Magnoliopsida; order Asparagales; family Amaryllidaceae; genus Allium; species Allium fistulosum. The sequence continues at coordinate 246,889,229 of CM060907.1, read as the reverse complement.
ATTTCTATTTGTTAGACGTGAAGGTTAAGAAATGAAATCTAAATTTGAATTATAAGTTGGAAGTTAAGTTAAACAAAAATGAATGTTGTGAAGGAAGTTAACTTAAGTAAGATTGAATGAAGTTGAATTTGATATCAAAACGAATTAAATAAGTAAATTAATGAAATGAAGTAATTAAATGAATATGAACTTGGATTATTAAAATGAAATTCAACTTTGATTGTAAAATAAATTAGTAATTGAATTGTTGTAATGAATTGAATTGAACTTATGAAATAAGTTAGTAAACAGATATGATTTTGGAATGTTGTTTGATAAATTGAATATGAACTTAAGTTTGAAGTGATAAACATAATTGATGTTGTATTGAATGATTGTAACAAAACTTAAGTAATTGATTTATGAAATAAATCCTAAGTGTTATTAGTATTAAAGAAGTATACTAAATAATGAATAAATTCCGAATAAGAATGAATGGAATTAAAATGGATTGAATGTAAATTAGTTGAACGTAAACTGATTGAATATAAATTAATTGAATATAAATTAATTGAATATAGAATGAGATGTTGTTAAACATGAATTGAATTTAAGTGAATATTAGTGAGTGGAATGTAAAATAATCAAATATGATTATAATTGAATGTAAGTCCATTAGATTTAACCAGAATGAAAATTAATGTGAATAGAATGAATGTAATCAATTTGAAAGTGAACGTGAATAAAATTGAATGTTAATGATTTGGATGTAAATGAAAGGAATGTAAATTGGTTGAATGTAAATTAATTGAATATGAATAAATGAATGTTGGTAAAATCCAATGTTAATGAATCAAATGTGATTAAATTGAAAACCAATTTAATGAATATTAATTAGAAATGAATGTATATTGATTTGGTTATGGATTGATTGGATAGATATTGGTTTGTTGGATGTTAGTTGGATGATAGTTGTTTGATTGTTGAATTTGTTGCTATTATTGCATTTTCTATATTGGCATATATAGTTGTTGTATTGGTATAAATTGTATATTGATATTACTTTCTATAAACATGTTTCTTTTATGTCTGTGAGTGTTTAGTAGGGGCGAATGGCTACGGGATGCCTCATCCTCGAAGATGAGATGTATATTTGTGATATTATATATATTGTGATTTTTTCAGATCAAACCACGCAAAGAAGACTCTGGCGAATTTTTTTGAAAATTTAAGGCGTTAGAAAATTTTTGAGAATTTTGGAAAAAAATTTGATTTTGAGTTATAAATTGAAATGATAATAGTTGATTTATGGAAATGGTATTAATTAATAACTATAAATGAATTTGGAAACTTAGAGAAGTTTTTATTAAAAAGTTGCAACTAAATGATTTTGGAAAATTTAAGCACTTAAAAGAATTGATAGTCTATTTCAACTAGAATTGGTTTTGAAATTTAATGGAGTTGTAGCATCCTTCTTACTTAGTAAATTCGGGGACGAAATTCTTTTAAGGGGGAAAGAATGTAATGACCTAGTTTTTCAGTCGTTCGAATTTGGAATATTAATTTGATTTTAAATATTCAAAAGTTAATTTTATAAGTTGAATAACTTATATTTCAAATATAATGATTTATTTGGATAATTAAATTGTTAATTTAATATTTGAAATTGTAGAAATAATTGGATTTTGAATTTAATGTGAATGGAAATGATTTATAACGTTGTTTTAAATTCTATTTGGATTAGAATAGAGATAGTAAACTTTTAAAATTGAATTAAAAGCGATGTGGCAGAAATTGGGAATTTTAATATTTAATTAACATGTAAAAATAGCCATTTTTGACACTATCTCGGATTTCGACATAACTAGTTTCATTGGATCTGTAATAGTGAGTTATTATAGGATTTCAAATTTCGAGTCAATCGGACTTACGGTTTGGTCGTGCGAAGCTGAAACGCATAGAAATTTATTGAAGTAAATTTAATTAAAATAATTCGATTCGAAAACCTATCTTCCAAATACGATGGTATTAGCCTCCAATATATATTCCATTGTGTTTGGAATAGGGGTAAAACATTATAAACGCCAGGCGGCACACTTCGTTTGGAGTTTGAAAAATATTCGGGTAAATAGTGTTTTATATTGCCTATAAATATAGGACCATACCCTTCATTTTGAGCCAAACCCTAACCCTAATAAACCCTAGCCACCACCTAAAATCAATGGCCAGAATCACGTCAACTTCTCTCCCTTCGATCTCCTCATCCACGCACTTTTAGGCAACGGCGTAAACTAGGAAATCGAAGAGCTTGTCGAGCTCTATATTCTCAACAGTGGAGATCTGAAACGGCATAGTGTGGAGGCTAAATTTTGCTCACGTTCGTGGCGACTTAAAGCATGAATTTCTAGATGAGGGTAGCGATTTAGGGGTGCGGTCGAAGGCCAGTGGGCGACCTCGTGTAGGCGCACGCGATAGTAGTGTCTAATCGAAGTCTGATCGCGAGATGGTGGTGCGACAAGCAGAAGATGGACGCGATCGTAATGGGTTTCTTATGCGTGCGAACTGGTACAAAGAAGGGGGGAAGAAAAGGGTAGCTAGATCTAGAGCTCTTGGAATCAACGGCCATGATTTAATTAAGGTTGAAAAAACAAAAGAAAAATTGTAAATTCTTATATTATAATTCGTGTAAACTTTAGAAATTCATATCTTTGTCATACAAAGTCGAAATTGTATGAAACGAATTGCGTTGGGTTCGTCTTGACGAGCACTAAATTATGGAGCTAGATTGTGATTTATTTGAGCTAGTGAAAATTATGGTTAAAATTAAACGCTCGTTTGATTTTAATTGAAATAAATCGCTATTACGAAGACTGCAATCAAAGTGAGTAAAACTCACTCTCTCTGTCTTGCTTATATTTTTATATAAGTAGGAATAAATTTACTATATGATGTTTGATGATTGTTTGGATGTTATGCTATAGTAGTTAGTAGTTGGATATATTCATGTCGATTGGAGCAGATGAGACACTATACATTCCCGTGTATAAGCGGATGACCCTTTGTACGCGCGTCTGCCTCGAAGCAGACATTGTACATATTTTCTCATACATATATTTATTGTAGATTACAGGTTGGAGGGATCCAACTGGATTCCTCACCGTTGTTGATTTTTATCTACAAATATTGTTATATATGCTATTATCATGTGATATATGATGTTTGGATGCCATGATTGATATGATTGATGTGAATTCCCTTATTTAATGCTTTTGCAGCATTAGGCCATATTTTTCGAAATTTAAAAATATTAAAACGACGATTTCAATTTAAAAAGGATTTCAAAGTGATTTTGATAACATATATGTGTTAATAATTTTTGAATTGTTAAAGAAACGAATTTAGTTTAAATGAATAAAATGTTATAATTTTTACGTTATAAAAATTTTGGTTTTTTGAAAGATACAAAATTTGATTTTTGAAATATGGAGTTAACTATTTTGTAAAATAAGTTAAATTGAGATTTTTGGACTTATTATAAATGGTTTATATATAAGATTTATAAAATTGATATTTTATAAATAAAATAATGGAATTATAAAACAGTGGCTTATAAATATTAGAAATGGAATTATAATCAAATTTGTATATGGATTTGCAATTAAAATTTAGAAATGAATTTATAATTGATTTTATAAATAATAAGATTTGAAAAGAATGAATTTGTAAATAAGAGATTTATAAGTAAATTAACTTATAAATTAGATTTTGACATATAAATGAAATATAAATGGAATTAATAAACATTGTTTTATAAATCCGAAATCAATTTAATTTGATAAGTTAAATATGAAAGTTTATTAAAGGAATTATATTCACGATTTTGGACAGTGAATAATCCTTTAAACTAAATGTATAGAAGTAATGAATTTGGTAAAGGAATTATATTCACGATTTTGGACAGTGCCTTTAAATTAAATGTGTAGAAGTAGTGAATTTGGTAAAGGAATTATATTCACGATTTTGGACGATGAATAATCCTTTAAATTAAATGTGTAGAAGTAATGAGTTTGGTAAGAGAATTATATTCACAATTTTGGACAGTGAATATTCCTTTAAATTAAACGTGTAGAAGTAATGAATTTGGTAAGAGAATTATATTCACGATTTTGGACAGTGAATAATCTTTTAAATAAAATGAATGTTTTGGAAAGTGATATTATAAAATGGAGTTTAAACGATTTGAAAATAAAATGATTTGTAAATTTACTTATTATTAAAATAATTATATGAAAATGTTTTCCAAATATCCAATAAGTGAAATGGTTTTGAATATTATCTTTTTAAAGATATTTTGAAGTGAATAATTGGAAAGTGATTTGATTTATAAACGATTAATAAAAAATCAGGCCCAATGACTACTTATATGCTAGATTTGGTTTGTTGCTTTGATAGTTAAATAACCGACTATCAAATTTGACCATTTTAGTTTCTCAACATGATGTAGAGACTAATTAGTCATACACTTAGTACGTAACTAAATGTGTAGGCTTGATTATCGTTTGTGTTGAGAATGTTGATTCATGTAGTGCAGAGTGATTACTCCAATCTATCGAGCTTCCTTCTTGGCTGAAAGATATCGAGTTGAAATTTGGAGACATGATAAGTCCATGGGACTTAGTTTCTGTATGAGGTTGAGAAACGCTTTTGCATTGTTGGTGCGAAGTGACCGGGATCAGATTTATCTGAAACCCACTTCGGACCAACATATATGCGACGATTGTGCAGGTTGGTCGATGATATTGATATTTAGGATTTTTATAGTGAAAGACTGCTTGTTGATCATTTGGGTTTAAAATCCTAATATACATATAGTAGTAGTAGTCTCTTCGTTATGAAATATCCATTACAAGGGCTATCGCTACTAATCTAATAGGATGTGGTAGGAGAGTACCTTTGGTTTGTCCTGTTCCTAGATAAATTGTATGGACGAGTGTCTGATATTGCATTTCTAAGATTATGTGCATTGGTTTTTATAAACATACATCTTGTGGTGGCGGAGAAGGCAACTTCTCTTAGCTTAACACCCTCCTTGAGACGTATGAGCCCAAGGGTTGTATTTTTGTGGAAGACAATTAGTAGTCAGCGGAAATGGCAATGTGGCATTCAAAGATGATGTGATATGTGAAAGGTAATCGATACCTCTTTTGGCCTCACTCCCCAGAAAATGACTGAAACAGGGATAGAAGCAGCAAAGCTAAGTGGGTCGCTCCCATTAGGAGATGTCAGCACTCTTCTAGATATATCTTTACATGTTATGACATCGTGTATCTGATTATTGTTGATGTGTGCTTGTGGCCATGGATTTTAGGTCGGTAATGACCGGAGTGATGAAATATTCGGTACTATCCAGTGATGGGTAGGTCGGTCTTGTGTTGGTTTAGGCGCCGAGTATCTCGACCCTAGGTACATCCCTCTAGAGGTGTACCGAGTTTTGGAAAGGTAGTCCCTTCACCTAGTCATTTTTATGGAATCCAAACTCCATTATGAACTTGCGGTTTTGTTTGTCGGCGTAATGAATAGCCCCGAAATGCTATATGGGTAACCATTTCGGATATATTAATATTATTTGTGCAATAGACACTATTATAATATAGAATGATTTGATATAAAGTGTTTTGGTTATCGTAAGGTAAAAACATGTCTGTGTTTATGTGTAGGCATGTCTTACGAGATACCTTTGTTTTGAAAAGAAAAGTTTTGGTAATTTAATAAATTCAGTTGAGTGTGTTTTCTCACGTTGGTTTACCAGACTAATTAGGGTGTTCTTCCCTTTCAATGCTCGGGTCAGACCGAGTATATTTATAGGTTTATATTTGGTGCTTTTGGAGCTTCAGCAGGCGAGCTGGAGATCTTCATGTCGTATACACGTATCTGTTTATTTTTCCACTGCTTTGCATTGTTGTTGTTGTAAATTATCAGCATTTGTGAAGACAGGTTATTATAACTGTCCAAGCTGATGATTACTATTATGTACTCCGATATTGATTTATGCATATTAAAGTTTCTCTTTGTAAAGATTATTGATATATATTATATGTTATTCCACTGCGATGTGAGATTCTGTATTGTTTTGGTTTTATTTCTCTCTCTCCTTCTTCTCTTCTCTTCTTCTTTCTTCTCTCTTTCAACTCACCCTCTCTTTTCTTTCTCATGATTATCTGCAATCGGTGCGTTCTGGGTCAGACATGCGTGTTTTAGTGTCGGATTTAGAGGGTGCCGAGTGCGGGTCGTCACATATCCCATAGGGTTGGGGATCGGTATCGACCCTTATATGGGAGATCGGTACAGATCCCTATATATATATATATATATATATATATATATGCAGGGACACTTAGCAACTTTTCATGTTGGCTCACTTTGATGTTGGCTTCTTATTTCCAAGGTTGTTTTGCATAGTTGTCTAGGTGTTTTTTGACCCAAGTAATGGATCTACGGAATGTTGAACTATTGCTTTAGATTGTATATGGAGATTGCCAATATGATGCATAGAAACTCTGGAACATCACTTGAATCTGGCTCCATGTAGCTAGAGAAGAGTGTCATAGAAGTGGGGTCCACTCTGGATGTACCCTTAGGGGTCGGTGCCTATCCCATGTGTAGGGTGAAACACTTAGTGAATTCTAGCATGGAGATCGATACTTCCTAGGTGGGGGATCAGTACCTATCCCACACTTAGTCAAATTCAGCATGTGGGACCGGTACCCCCTAGGTAAGGGATTGGTCGGTACCTATTCCATATTTAGCAAATTCAACATGTGGGATCAGTACCCCCTAGGTGAGGGATCGGTACCTATCCCACACTTAATGATTTTCTCACTTTGGAATTTTTTATGATGGTTTGCCTCATTTTGTGGTCTTGATTGTACTTGAGTTTTGAGCTTTGTAGTCATCTCTCCGGGCTTCTTGCCTTGATAACTTTGAAGTCTAACTTATCGAGTTTGTCCATATACTGCCTGGTCAAAAGGCGAGATAACATTGCCTCCCCCCAAAGCACGCATTGCGAATGGAAGGTGTACTTTGCTCAAGAACATATGTAATGCCACTCTTCGACGGTTGAGCTCTTTGGCTACTTCAATCCTGGTGAATCATTCAATTCCTTCAGCTTCTCTTGCCAATCATGGGTCATTCCAAACCCGTTACAGCCTAAGATTCTAAGCTATGCCTGAGTGTAATCTATACATCTTCATCATTCTGATTCATTCGGAGTTATTACATATCAAAATCGTCCCATGTTTATCTGGGATTTGTCAATTCTATTCCAATTATAAGGCATGCAAATCCTTTTTTATCAAAATCAATTTTTTTTCATTTTCAGGTTCGATCTCTCCGGATCGTTTATTGAATTCATTACCATTAACGGTCAATAGTTAAATCCATTCTTGTTCAAGGCTAATAAGCAAATTCTTCATTTAGGACCGATAATCAAATCCTTGGTCATTTTAGACCGATAATTAAATCCGTAGTCGTTCTGGGCTGCTGATCGTTCGGGGTCAATAATCAGGTTCATGGTGTCTCCAGACCGATCTATGGCCTCTTCGGCCACTTGCTAAGCCCAAACCACTCGCTCTACGACGAGGGGACTTAACAATGAGCAAGCCTGTCCAATCACTCTCCAGTGAAGTGACCTACTCCCTACACTCCGGTAGGGACATCACGCGGTCCTTGTTAAGCCCAATCCGCTTACTCTCTGACGAGGGGACTCAATGACAAGTAAGCCCATCTACTAGAAATCCGGCGAGGTGACTTACTCCTTGCACTCCACTTCCGTCTCTCCAAATAGAACATAACGTGATCACATCCATGGTTTCTCCGGACCCTTGCCGTGCCCAATCCGTTCGCTCTCCGACAAAGGGACTCGACGACAAGTAAACCTATCCGCTCACGTTACGATGAGGGGATTTACTTCTTGCACTCCGGTCCCGTCCTTCTGGACGGGACTTCACAGCGATTAGTATCATACAAGCCTATCCGCTCGCGCTCCGGCAAGGGGACTTACACCTTGCACACTGGTCCCGTCCTTCCGGACGGGACATTAAAGAGATCAATATTAGTCATCACATTAAATTTGAATTTCAATAAGCCAAATATTCAAATCAATGAAAATAAACATAATCCTAATCATTTATCCTAGACATCCAACTCATAGCGTGCCTAAGGACCGTTCGGGATCCCGTACACATGTAAGCGTTCCAAGGTTAATATTGTGCAAAATTTCCTAAATAGGCATCTCAGGCATTCATCTCAGAGCATGCCTAGGGACCGTTCGGGATCCCGCACACGTGTAAGCGGCTGAGATGATATACTAGCATTTAAGGAGAATAAAAAGCGAGATAAAGGATTCGAACCTGACATCAAGCCGTCCCGAACTTGGGGTTATCATCCAATTGTGGCCCCTGATTCATAACTTCATCCCACCCCCCAATTCCTATGGGGAAATTCTGGCACGTGCTCCTACAACAACATGTTTGTATTCTGATTCAAGTTCATATGTCTTGCATCATCTCCAGACTATATGCCATTCCATCCAAAGCCAGGGTGACTTGTGCCCCTGAGCCTTTTGGGGTTGGTATCGACACATACTTTGGGATCGGTATCAACCCATAGGTTTTGCTTGGGTTTTGTCCCGGGTCATTCTACACCATAACCAGCTACCTGTGCTCCAGCTTCTGGTCTTTGATTCTGGTTTGTAGTGATTCTAGCTGTTCCTGCTTGTCCCATTTTTCTGAAGAAGTTCTCCATCATCTCCTCCTGGTGAGCCATTATCCTTTCCTGTAGTCCGTTCATCATAGTTTCCATCTCTTTCCTGGTTATATAGATTGATGGGGTTTAAGCTCCTGAAGATGCCTCATGCCTGTCCCCTGATTGATTTCCTCTAACAGTAGTCCTTCTAGTCGATTGTCTAGCCATTCTGAATCTTCTCAAGTCTCAAAGCAAGTTCAAGTGGGCTCCCAATGAAAGCACCAAAATGTTTGAACCAAAAATGGAACAAACACCCAATGAAAAGTGCAAGAGAATAAAAAGTGAAGGAAAAAAACTAAAAACAATAAGGAAATGAACACACAAGGTTTTATAGTGGTTTGACATACTCCGACCTACGTCTACTCCAAAGATTTTGTTTATTTATATTGTAGCTTACAAGTATAATTTGCTTAAATTTGTATAAATCTATGAAGTTATGAAAATATAGTAAAGCGTAAGCAAAGAAGAAGAAAAAGAAGACCCCTTGAATGAACTATGCTTTTTTATTTATAAGGGTAGATGACCAATTGTCTCGTTGAAACTTCTCCTACAGAAACTCACCGCTAAGACCAAGTCGCCCAAAAAATCTCAACTTCATATCCACTAGGGTTGGGGATCGGTACCGACCCCTATATGGTGGATCGATACCATATGTAGAGACACTTAGCAACTTTTTGTGTTGGCTCGCCTTGATGTTGGCTCTATATATCTAAGGTTGTTTTGCATAGTCGCCTAAGTGTTTTTGGCCCAAGTAATAGATCTACATAAGGTAGAACTGCTGCTTTAGACTGTATATGGAGATTGCCAATATGATGCATAGAAACTCTAGAACAACACTTGAATCAGGTTGCATGTAGCTAGAGAAGAGTGTCATAGAAGTGGGGGCCAATCTGGATGTACCCTTAGGGATGGTACCGATCCCCTATATAAGGTGAAGCACTTAGTGAATTCTAGAATGTGGGATCGATACCCCCTTAGGTGAGGGATTGGTACCTATCCCATACTTAGTCAAAATTCAACATGCGGGATCAGTACCCCCTAGGTAAGGGGTCGATAGCTATCCCACACTTAGTCAAATTCAGCATGTGTGATCGGTACCTCCTAGGTGAGGGATCGGTAGTTATCCCACACTTAGTCAAATTCAGCATGTGTGATCAGTAACCCCTAGGTGAGGGATTGGTACTTATCCTACACTTAGTCAAATTCAACATATGAGACCGGTACCCCCCAAGTGAGGGATCGGTACCAATACCACACTTAGTGATTTCCTGACTTTGGAATTTTTTGGGATGATTTGCCTCCACTTTGCGGTCTTGATTGTACTTGAGTTTTGAGCTTTGTAGTCATCTCTCCAGGCTTCTTGCTTCGATAACTTCGAAGTCTGACTTATTGGGTTTGTCCATATACTGCCTAGTCAAAAGAAGGGATAACAATTTTCTACAATCTCATGGGTGTTTGTGCCATTTTTGGTTCAAACAATAATAATATTTGAGTAAAAATTTATGTTGTAAATTTTAACTTGTGGTGAAAGCAATGTTTAACGAAACAATGTTGTCATACAAATAATACTATTTTACATTATATGTATATTACTTTAGTTAGTAAAAGACTTTGATAATAACATGTTTTCATAAATATTATATTCATTCGTTTTGTGATGTATAGAATTTTATTTAATGAAACAATATTATATATATATATGTATGTATAGTGAAAATTATATTTATTTTTGAAACAAAAAATTTGATTAAATAAACCGAGGAAGCTAATAGCCCAATCACCACCTAAACATAACCATATTCCCTAAGCCACTTATCTTATTCTCATTCATATAAAAAGGAACCATGGAGGAAAGAAGAGTGTTAGAGCTCTCAAAATCTATTGGAAAAAATGGTAAAAATTCCCCAAAAAATTAAGTAAGCTTCCATACCCTCTTATTTTTTATTCTAGTTCATTTTTCATGTTATTGAAGTGGTTTCACGTTAATTTTATCCCAGGCAAACAAAGAGGATTCTAGTTTTTGGGTGCAAAAGGGAAAACTAGGGTGAAAATAAGCATTATAGTGCAAATGGTGAGATATTACTCACCTGCATAAGCAGGTAGACAATTCTCACCTACTTGCAAAGGTGAGAAATGGGTTGATGCCTACTTTTTATAGCAAGTAGGTTGCAGCCCCAGTATTGGTGGGCTGGGCCTATTTTGGCCTAACACACACACACACACACACATATATATATGTGTGTGTGTGTGTGTGTGTGTGTATGTATGTGTATGTATGTATGCATGTGTGTATATAATTGATTTTTTGTTGGAAGTAAACATAGATAGGGGAAAAAGTTATTATTTTTGTGAATGATTTTAAAGTTTGGGAAAGTTATTAATGAAATTTATTTGTATAACTTTGGGTAAAATTTTTATAAGAAAAATGTGATATTATGTAGTTAAAAAATCTTCCTTTATTTCAAAATTGAAAGAAGAAGATTTTGAGTTAATAACTGTATTAAAATTTAAAAATTAAGTTTTTTTTAAAATATGGGAATCTTAACTTTAAAATTAATACAAAAGTAATTTAATATTTGTGTTTGTTTAAACTTATATGTATGATTGACATTTGTATGATTTTGGGTGTTATGCTTATATGTGAATGAATGCGATGATGCGCCAAAATTTATTGTGTTATTTTGTCACTTTTCTTTTAAATGTTTTTGTACACTTATAAATAAATATAGTACCGAATGAGATTTGGGATGAGAATGGTAAGTGGGTTATTGTGATTTATGAAGAAGGATTACATGGGTAAAATCAAAATATGGTGATTGTTACATCAGATACCATATGTGCTAAATATCCATCCTAACCGACTAACGTTTGTGTAGCTCCACGAATCATGACAATTCGGCCTCATTGTCACTAGTTAAGTAGTTCATTGTACGGGCACAACGACAAGATTTTGGCAAATTTTTATGATGATGTTGATGGAAGCGAGGATAGCCAGCGAGGTGAGAATTATTTGTGTAGCAAATGGACTGTGTGTGGATGCTCATTTTTGAGTATTAGTGGAAACGAGTACCTCAAGCAAGGAATTCAACTTCTGGTAATAGGTTAGTGCATAACCTAGGATGTACATAGCAAATAAATTGATTGATAATTAAAATTAACCAAGTGCCTTAATAAATGGTGCTGTTAATGACACTCTAAAAATAGATATGAGGGGGACAGCTAGAAAATAAAATTCGATGTACCTCCATCAAATATTTTTTCACACTACGTTCGGCACACCCCATCAAATTTCAAACCTAAATTCAGCATACTCCCAGCGAATTTCAGACCTAAATTTGGTGCACCCTCCTCAAATTTCAACCTAAAATCCCTCACATAACCAATTTTGGAGTGTCAGTAATAACGCCTTTAACAAAATATGTAATTAATAAAAAAAAACATAGGTGTGAAACTTAGTTGGTTAAAGTACCGACTGCCTGCCACTGTTAAATTGAAAATATTACATGGGTGTTAAAATATTGTGTGAGGACGATGAATCTTTGGGTACTTAATGTGTTGTGTGACATCTACCCATATATTTACAGCTGTTGTTTATTGTTTTATATTGGATATTATTGCATTCACAACTAGACGTAGCTTGATCCGAGTTTTATTATGTTTTAATAATAATTCCTGAGTCAACCTGGGAATTATTACATATTGCATTTCACGTTGATCGTTTTGGGATCTTTTTGGAGGACTTGCTTGAGGCAGTCGTTATATACGTACATATATATACATACGCATACACTACATACATACATACACACACGCACGCATGCACTCTTTTTGTAGTAGTTTATATGTAGACATGAGATGATATATCTTGTAATATACATATATGTAACTGTTGTTATATATATTAATTTTTATCTGCATCCATCATTTGTGTGATGGATATTTTTTTATGTATGTTATTAATTATAATTTTTATTTTTGTAGTAGATTGGAAGACTTGATTTGTACCGAGATGATATATATGCTGATGATTATTTTTACTATATTTAGCATGTATCAACGTTGATCTAAAAGAATGTGTACGATGGAGCGTCTATTATAGTCTCATTTTCCATATTATCTGAAAGTATTACTTAGTAATACTCTATGGTAGTATGTGTATAGGAGTGGGATGCTACATAAATACTATAACTTTGATGTTGAAGAAAAATTTCGTTAGCAAAAGTTTATAGGTGGTTTATAGAAAATAATTTTGACATAAAGAAAGAAATTATATTTTGGTAATTTTGAAGGAAAAAACTTACTAAAGTGAACCTTTTTTCCGCCCCTTTGCATTAGCATGTTTCCAATACTTTTGCTTAACTAGTGAAGTATTGACTTAATTAGTTAGTTTACTAATAAAAGGTAAAGGGGGAGTAAAAGTTGTCACAATGGAAAATGAAAACTCGATCCAGTTAATAACTTTTTGACCGAAAATAGACCAACCACAATTTTGTCAGTCCTTTGTCTATCGATATAGAATTATTTTTTGAAAAATATATTTCTTCAAATTTATCACTAGGCTTGATCAGGCCATAAGACATTTGAATTGGGCAACCCACATAGACCTAACAAAATCATGTATTTGGTAAAAAAAAATCACATAATAGACATTAATATATAAAAAATTGTTCCACCACCGCATCACTTTTACACCACCTTTCGCTCCACTACCAGCTCATGTTCTGTTGCTTTCCTCTCCACTTCCAATGCCTTCAATCTTCTTCGCAAAGTTTGCTCCAAAATTAGGAAAAATTGTGGCATTATTTTTGCTCTTTTATTTGATTTCATTATATACATATGAAACACCCCACCTCTATACCTATACTATCCAAGAGTATATAGAGTAATACCATTAGATATTACGGAGAATGATGCTATATGGGGTACAATTGTGAATATTCCCTTGGACTAACACTGGTACGTATTAAAACAACAAATGAATAAGCTCATCTACATGTACACAGTATTAGTACAAAGCAATAAACACGTGTGCCTCCAGGACAGAACAATACATAATATACAGCATATAACAGAGAATACAAATCCAAACGTAGCGATAAACATGTAATATATATATATATATGTGTGTGTGTGTGTGATACATTAATACAGTAAGGATACAACTCATCTCAAATAATAGATATCTTAGCATAAAGTAATGAGAATCAATACACAACTCAATGCCAAAATATAAAGGGAATCAAGTCATATTAATATGATATAACATCCTAATATAAGTCTCCTCTAAGTCTCATAAAACAAAAGCTGGTCAAGTCGTCCTTGTACCTAAAATGTCTCGGATTGACCCGAGTATTATAAAATAACACACGGGCCAGACTATATCTAATCAAGGGTATAAGAATAATAGTAACACGATATAAACATAGAATAATAATATGATAACATTGATGTCAAATATCAAATCATAAGAGATGTCAAAGGATACATATAAATATGGGAACGTATGCCTATATATATAATGCTATAAATAATCAACAAGGCATCATATCACTCAAATATCCCTAATCCATATGAAACAGTCAACAATGATATTAAAGGATGTCACCATCCATATAGAAACACATCAAATCAAGAATCACCAAATCAGGGTGAATCATATGTATCTAGAAATCATCATCTAAATCTAGAAATATTAGTAAATGAGATATCACCAAATATAATCAGGCTAGCACGAATCATTGCCAAAATATATCTCTCAATCTCGATAAAACATCATTATCAATATATATAAAATAAGATAAAATAGGTTGCCTACCAATATACTGAGAATCCACTACGTATAATCTCATCTTCTTATATGTATATGTATATATATAAACTATCTGAAAGTATCATGACGGGAAATGGCTGTAGAAAATACTCAAAGACCCCAAGTATCAATATACAACCACTAGATATTCCCAAATGGAAATGGGAACAGATATCTATGGATTTTATATATAGATTGCCACAGACTAGAGTAGGATATGATAGTATTTGGGTAGTGGTAGATTGACTGATCAAGAGTGCAAGAATCATACCTTCAAGTCTACCAGAATGATATCTAAGTTGGCAGAGTTGTATGTTAAGTGGATTGTTCGATTCCATGGTGTGCCAAAGAGTATTGTAAACGATAGAGACCCGTTGTTTACCAATGGATTCTTTTTTAGAGGAACGGGTGTGTAGCGCATTGCTACACAGCCGAGTAGAAGATATATATTGTAAGTAGTAGAAGTCTGGATCAACCAACAAGCCTGGTCGATAGCCAAAATGATAGTTCACAGGTAAATTAAAAACCCAAAAGAACAAACACAGACAGGCTTATATACAACTGTAGAAGCAGAGCTAGACAAACTGAGGGTACTTGATGGACGTACAGCCCAGTCCGCCTGTCAGGCTCGATTGTGAGCTAATCATCTGAAGATTCATTGCTGTTGGAAGGAAGGCGCCAAGTGAAGGGGCGCATATGCGCTGAGCCTGTCCATAGAGAAAACAAATAGGAGATTTTGTTACAAATTTTAGCATTACTATTTGTGGGTTTGTTGAATACATAAGCATTTCTTTCTATCCATATGCACCAACTATATATAGCAATGAAGGAATCAAGGATTTTATCTGGTTTTCCATATTGCCAGTAGTCGAAGAATGAGTGTATGGTGGGGATGTAGCCAATAAGGTTGGCGCTGGCCGAGGCTAAAATATAGTAGGAGAAGTCACATTCGAAAAAAAGATGAACAATAGATTCTTCCTGCGAAGAACAGACGATGCATCGGGGGTCAAGCTGAGTGTTCCAGCGTCTGAGTCTGTCTTTAGTGTTAATGCGAGCGTGAATGAGGCACCATTGGAAAAAAAGGATGCGAGGAGGGAGTCTGCATTTCCAAAGTCTTGCAAAAGAGAAGGACCTACCTGGATGGTTGAGGAACGCATAATAAGAGGCAACCGAAAAGACTTTCTCTGGGGAACGTGCCCAGATATAGCAGTCTGGTGCGTCGGTGGGTTGGATGGAAAGGAGTATGTTTGAGGCAGAGTTGAGGTCGATCAGCGTGTTGAGGTCGAAGAGAGCTGGGGGGCATAAGCTGGCTGGGCCGAGAGAGGTTAGATTAGCAACATAACAGTTGTGGAGGGAGATATGGGGAAATAAATAGGTGAGAGAGCGGGCGAGGGGCAATTGATCGTGCCAGGTATCAAGCCAGAAAAGGCAATTGTGACCATTGCCTACTGATACATGGAATATGGATTTGACTCGGGGTATGAATTTTGAAATACCTGCACAGAAGGGAGAGGGTGACAGACTCGGGGGTGTGTGAAGGACGAGATGATGGTTGGATTGGTAGTGGCGCTAAAGGATCCAGTCTTTCCAGATGAAACTACCTGGAGTGATGATACGCCAAAGCAATTTGGATAAGAGGGCGATGTTGAAAGAGCGAAGATTAACTAGACTTAAACCACCATGACCTCTATGCAAACAGACAGACTCCCAATTGATTAAACATTTCCCTTTAGTTCCATTCCAGAGAAAAGAACGCCTAGCAGAATCAATTCTGTTTATAACCCATTTCGATAGTACATGGAATGACATCCAGTATGAGGGGAGGGCGGATAGCACTGATTTGACAAGGACGAGGCAGCCTGCAGTAGATAAAGAATTGGCTTTCCATGTTGACAGTCGAGATTCGATCTTGGAGGTTAGAGGGAGCCAGTCATGTCGAGCGAGCTTGGTGGGGTGAATGGGGATTCCAAGATAGGTGATATGGAAGTGGTCGAGTTTACAGTTAAGCAAGGAGGTAGAAAAGGGGCCTAGGTGGTGGGCGTTGCCGAGCATAATGATGGAACTCTTGGAAAAGTTGATGGATAGACCAGAGATGAGTTCGAAGGTATATAATAGGACCTTGAGACAGTGGAGGTGGTCTGGCTTCGGGGAGATCAATAATATGGTGTCGTCAGCAAATTGGAGGTTAGAGACAGACAGCTCTGAGTTGGGGAGATTGATGCCGGCTAGGAGATTATTGGAGATTGCGAGTTTGATCATACGATTGAAAACATCTGAGATGAGAACAAAAAGAAGTGGCGAGAGTGGGTCGCCTTGTCAAAGTCCTATGGCTGATTTTATGTGCCCCCCTAAGGAGCCATTGATAGAAATAGCTGAAAAACTTGTGTCTAGAATACTTTTGATCCAGATACACCAAGTGTCTGAGAAGCCTTTGTGTTTCATAAGGTCAAGCAAAAAATTCCAGTTAACAAAATCGAAAGCCTTGGAAAAGTCTAATTTAAGGAGGGCTCCTAGGGTGGAGGAGTGATGACAGAATGAGATAACTTCCTGAGTAGATGCAACACAGTCTAAGATGCTTCGGCCTTGGATGAACGCTGATTGTTCCACTCCAACCAGAGAGCCGATGACCTTTTGCAGACGATTAGCGAGGAGTTTAGTGATAATTTTGAAGGTTGTGTTGAGGAGACTGATTGGGCGAAAGGAAGGAAGGGTGGTGGAACCGGGTGATTTGGGTAAGAGGATGATGTTGGCATAGTTCAGTCTTGCAATCAGAGAGGGATTGGATTGAAATTCTACACACATATCAATGATGTCAGACTTGATGGTTGTCCAGAAATGTTTGAAAAAAAACGGTCCGAAGCCATCAGGACCAGGAGCTTTATCGTCAGCCATGTCATTTAAAGCTGACCAAATTTCTTCTTCGGTGAAGGGGGAATCAACATGGATGTGGGAAGGGTTGGGGTAGAGGAGATTCCAGTCAATAGGAGGGAGTTGAGGAGAGGTTCTACCAAGGAAGTTGCGGTAGTATTCGGTGAAAAGGCGAAGGATGTCAGATTGGTTGGTGAAGCTGGCATCATTATGGAGGATTTCCGAGATGAACGTGGATCGGCAGCGGCCATTAGCGATTCGATGAAAGTAGGCAGTGTTCTTGTCCCCCTCATCAATCCACTTGGCTTTGGTGCGCTGCTTCCAACCAATCTCCTCCTGTTTGATAAGTCTGTCAAGTTCTAGTTCCAACTCATGCAGGCGGGCAAATTCAGAATCGGACAAGGGGCAGGATTCTTCAAGAATGTTGAAATGTAAGATGTTATCTTGGGTCTCCGTGATGCGAGTGCGGATCGAACCCCAGATGTATTTTTCCCATGGTCTAATGAGCCTTCTGAGCAAACGGAGTTTGGAAACCACTCTAGTAGTGGCCGATAGG
This sequence comes from Allium fistulosum, assembly GCA_030737815.1. Lineage (NCBI taxonomy): Eukaryota > Viridiplantae > Streptophyta > Magnoliopsida > Asparagales > Amaryllidaceae > Allium > Allium fistulosum. The sequence continues at coordinate 246,871,215 of CM060907.1, read as the reverse complement.
AGCTGGGAGGGTTGGGACCAAGCAAGTTTGATAAAGTCATCGAAAGAAGGCTCGAGGAACCAAAGACGCTCGAATCTGAATTGTCTAGGGGGGGTCGGGGTGGATCCAGAGTTGAGGAGGATAGGGCACTGGTCCGAAAGGGTCGAGGCAAGGCCATTAATGAGCGTGAGTGGGTGGAGATCATCCCAAGCGGGATTGAATAAGAAGCGATCTAGTTTTGCTAGAGATGGAGCAAATCTGCGATTTGACGATGTGAAGAGGTGGTTGTTGATGGGTGGGTTGATGAGAGCACAGGAATTGATAAAATCATTGAAAGCTACAGAGTCTTGTGAATAGTTACCCGAATTTCTATCAAAGGGAGATCTGGTTGTATTGAAGTCACCCCCAATAAGCCAGGGACCATTGAAGAGAGAGGCAGTTTGTAGGCAGTTCGACCAAAGAGCCTCTCGCTCTTGAGAGTTGTGTGGACCGTAAACATTGGAGAAAAGATATAGTATGCCTGATTGAAGGTGTCGAAGGATTATATGTAGGGCAGCGGGATGGTGAATAGATTGACACAAGGCCCAATTCGATTCGTTCCAAACAATGATTATACCACCTTTTGGGCCAATTGCATCTATGTGGGCCCAACTAGACAGGAAGGGACCACCTATAAGTCTAATGAGGGATGGGGACAGGTCCGAGAGTTTGGATTCTTGAATAAGGAGGATATCGATTTTGTGGGGGGCCAGAAGAAGGTTGATGGCATGACATTTAAAGGGGTCCCCCAAACCCTGAACATTCCAGTAGATTATTTTCATTGGGATAAGGACATTCGCTTAGTTTCTAGAAGTTGCATGGTTGTGTATTGTTCATCAGATATATTTATGCCCATGCAACGACCCATTTTATTTATTCATTTTAGAGTTAGCAGAGGAAAAAACAACTGGTTTAAGAAAACTACCAGAGCCTCCAGGAGTGGCAGCCTCTTGGTTGAGCCTATTGCTTCGGCGAACCAGAGCTGGGGAGAGTGTAGGTATTTGTTGAGGGGCTGGAGCAGAGACCTGGGGTGGAGATTGGGACGCAGGCGCAGGAGGCGACTCAGCTTGGGGGATCTGAAGATGAATTGGGATAGAAAGGTCGATATCTGCCATCGGGTCCCAGCGAGGCGCCAAGTTAGGCCAATCAGCATCAATGTGATGTCCCAACACCTCCGGAGAGTTGTCCGGAATAAATTGCTGAGGGGCAGGAGGAAGATTGGGCGGAGACATGGTCGCTTCAAAATTCATGGCGTCGAAGGGTGCGTCTGAGTCGGATTGGTCGGACGGGATGCGGAGAGGTTCAGTGAAGCATCGCCAGTCACGCTCGAAATCCGTGCCAAGGATGAAAGTCTCTGGGCGTCTGTTGGGATGATCATGGTTGCATCGGTCAACAGTGAGAAAATGATCTGCGTTGTTGAGACGGGTTACAAAAGTACATTGGGTGGCTATGCCTTCAAAGAACTGAATTTGCAGGTATAGGAAACGGTGATCGAAGTGAGCCCAGTCGCATTCATCTAGACCAATAGGTCTACCAATAGAATTCAAGGCGGTACTCACCGCATCAAGATTGTTCCGCAATAGCTCAGGGAAGCCTTGCACCCTAGCCCAAGACAGAGGATCTAGGCTAGGTGCAAACGGTGGCACGAAGTCAGACCAGGGTTCAATTAAAATCGTTCCAGAGCTTTTGGAAATCGATCTGAGACTCAGAGGTCGCTCGTGGACAATCACTGAGGGGCAGTAAACCAGAAATCGTTTGTCAAATAAAATCCATATCGGCCATTCATGGATCTGTAGATGGGCTTCTAGGACAATGGAGAGTGTTTCGACGGTCCAGAAACCGTCGATAATGGTTGCAGTGAAATATCTGGAAGGATCTTCCATTGGAAAACGAAGAGGAGAGGAGGATTTTGTGAGAGAGATTTAGGAGGGAGGTTGAGTGTGAATATTGGTATGAGATATGATGTCTCGTTTGCCAATAGGAATAGAGGGTGGGACCCTTTTAGTCTGCGTGATTTGAACCTTCTGGGGAGCTGGCATAGCATGCGCAGAAAACGAAGCGATGGAATGATTTTTTTTCTTCTTGGGACACAACGATTGTGAGTGACCAAAAAATCCACAAAAGAAGCAAATCTTTGCTTCCCTACATGATCTTGCCACGTGGTCTTTTCTTGCACAACGGAGACAGCGACGGTTGGACTTCAGAAATTCAATTGTCGAATGAGTCGATCTGAATATGGGTAGGTATTTGTGACGCTTGATGATTGGTGGGTTAGGAAGCAGGGGAGGTTGAGGGGAGGAAGCCGCCACCTGGGTGTATGATTTTTTGAGGACCAGCCCGGCACCGGCGGTTTTGCTGGGCGCCGATTGTGGTGGGATTGTCGGGATCGGGATAAAGGACGACAGGGGGTCTGGGGGCGAGAGATGGAGGAGGAGGCGGGATAGAAGGTTGAGCGGGAGCAGGGGCAGGAATCGGAATGGTAGGGTGAACAGGAGTCTGGATAGGTGCGGGAGCTGAAACAGAAAGCTGATCAGACGTCGGGACAGGCGCAGGAATAGGGACGGGAGGGTGATCAGGCACATTGGCAGAGAAAGGAATAGGGGCGGGATGATGTATGGAAGTGGAGATCGGAGCAGGACCTGGGGCGCAAGGTTGATCGGGAACGGGGTTGGGGGCAGGTGTTGGGACGGAAGCCATGGTTTATTCTTTTAGATGCCTTATTTAAGTTTGGAAGGAAGAGCTTACAAGAGATTTTAGGAACTGAGTTGCACTTGAGCACAGCTTATCACCCACAGATGGATGGCCCGACCGAGAGTGAATCGCATTTTGGAAGATCTTCTTCGAGCTTGTATTATAGATTTTGGAGGATCTTGGGAAGATCATTTGCATTTGGTAGATTTTGCATATAACAACAGTTTTTAGTCAAGTATTAGCATGTCACCATATGAAGCATTGTATGGATGACCTTGTAATTCGCCTTTATGTTGGTGGAAAGCAGGTGAGAAACTGATACTTGAGCCTGAAATGATTAGAGAGACGTCAGAGAAGATAGTGATTTGGAATTCTCAGTTGGAGACATGGTATTTGTAAAGATTTGCCCTTTGAAGAATGTTATTCGGTTTGGTAGGAATGGAAAGATAGCACCTAGATTTGTTGGACCATTTCTAATTATTGAGAGAATTGGGAAGTTGGCTTATAGAGTGGACCTACCTCCGAAGATGGTGGGTGTGCATAATGTTTTTCATATCTCTTATTTACATAAATATGTGCATGACTCGGGTATCGTCGTAGCATGGGATCGGTTGGAAGAAATAGAGGTTGAGCCAGAAGTTTCAAGACCTCGTAAGCCACTTTGTATCATTGGGAATAAGACGAAATAGCTTAGGAGGAAGGTAGTTAAGATAATTAAGGTGCAATTGAGTAAGGATGATAGCGATTATACATGAGAGACTGAGGAAAGTACGAGGACGACCTATCCAGAACTCTTAGAGTGGTAAGACCCAATTGTCGTATCTACTTGCACCAATGTATCTTATACTATTAGAATTTCGCATGCTAGAATAGGTTTTGTTTGCTACTGTTGATTTAACTGTTTAGTTGGATTGTTAAGTGTTTATTAGTGACCGGTAGGCATACGAGATAACCTTGATTGCTTATGTTTGTTTAGGTATTTTGAGGGCGAAATTCCTAAAAGGGGGGAGAATGTAACGACCTGTATTTTACGTATCAGAGGATCGTAAAATAATTTTATTTAAGTCATTTGTGATTGTATGATTCTAATATTTTGGGATATGATTTTTAGGGATGTTTTACACATCTATGATTTTTTCTGAATTTCTATGTGAACATTTTGCCCCTGGAGATCTTATTTCGGCTACAACTTTTTATAGAAGCCGAAGTAGATGCTCTAACCTGTTTCATTGCTTTGGGATGGGTTTCCCATTCTGTAGAGTGGTCATATAGGAAAATTGGATAAGTGGTTAGGAAGTTATAGCATTTTTAAGTTTTAAAAATATACTGGCCAGAATTAGAAGGGGATTAATGAGCCGAATTAGCAAGCTCATTGGTCTAATCAGGTTTGGCTATAAATATGAGGTGAGAGAGACCATTTAAAAGTTTATCTCTCATTTCAAATTTGCCACAAACCCTAACTCCTCTCTAATTCTCCATTCATCCCATTCGAGTTCATCTCAAATCGTCTCTAATTGCAAATTAGAGGCTAGACTTTCAACTAGGAGCTTGACCTCATCACTTTGGTTGCATCTTCATCCGATTTCTCGCTGTCCGGATTGGATCTTCATAATATTTCATAGGTTTGGTAGATTTGGTGAGTGGTTATGATCTCTCACTAGTCTATAATGGATTATATGTTGTAGTTTGGTGATTGTAGAATTATCAAATTAAATTGATTAGATTTAGGTAATTTCAGGTTTAGAAACCTTAGATTAACCTAATTAAACATGCAATTGGGATTAGATCATTGACTAGTGTCATTTGTATATATTTGGCTATGAAATTCTATGTGTTAGATTAGATCTATGCTAGAATTGTAATGGTAGATTGAATCGGATGATTTTATGTTCATATTGGATGTAATTAGATGCTTTGCTATGTTTGATTCGCTGTTATGTTTGAACTGCTTGCTATGCTTGATTTGTTTGCTAGTGTTGTGCATGTTTTAGGACTTAGATTGGTGATCATAGCATATCAAGAGCAAAGTTTATCGGAATTGCACGAAACTTGGATGATAGGCTCTGGAGCACGTCAGGAGGAAGTCCTGTGAGTTGCACCACAATTGAAGCCAAGTCTTTGGATCGGATCAGATCAGGTACCGATCCGAATTTTGAGCTCCAATTGAGGAGAGACTCATAGGGGGAATAGAGCATGGGTTCTAGACTGGCTCTATGAAGTTGGATCGAAGGATAAGCCAAGTGTTGAAGATTGAATGGATCATCTTCGTTGGATTGACTATGGTGCATAGAAGAGAAGAGTTGTATGCTAAGAAGGATGACTAAGGGCCTATGGCATCTAGAGGGAGTAATGAAGGAAGCTGCTTAGATTCTTCTATCTTGTTTTGTTAAAGTATCATATTGTCGTTTATTTGAGTAGCATATTATATCTTATTTGTAACGATCTGGTATTTCGAACCGTTCACATCCGCACATGTCGGACTTGAATTGCTTAAAATATCACATTGTTAATTTATATTTGACAAAACTCAGCATATACAGTAAATAAATCAATCACAGAATCACAGACACATAGTAATATAACAATAAGCAGCAGAAAAGATAAATAGTAGTTTATGAAGCTACTATATAAACAACGGAGTCTGAAATAAAATACAACGGAAATCTCAAATACATAGGAATCTCTAATACATAAGCAAAACGACAAGTCTGAATAATCAACTGGAATAAACTGAAATAACTGAAAGCTGGATAGATAGATCTTCAAACAAAGTTCCAATCTCCAAAGGTGAGCCTCAAATACTGTAACACTCAGTCTGACCCGAGCGTAAAGCAAAACACAAAAAACTCGAGTCAGGATTAACATTCTTATATTAATAAATTCAACTCAAGTGAAATGTCAACTAAAATACAAGTAACTTAAAGGATGTTTGGGATTTCCATCCTCTAAGGATCCGTGGAGCTATCTACTATGTAGTAATATACGCTATTATAATATGTGATATGTCTATAGTAAAGTAAAAGTATTAAAATACCATTAAGGCGTTACCCATATCCCCCTTAATACATTTTATATATTCCCGTAGTCTATACAATGCTGTTCGCTCCACCAAACCGATGGTTTACACAGAGGACACCACATAGGTACGGTACAAAACAAACTCGTAGCATGCGCGGCGCGATAGGGCATGCGACAAGGCACTCGAGGCAATGCCAGGGTAGATATACCGTTTGCGTATCCGGACTGGTGGTAATGCATAGCAGCTACTACCGCCCACCTCGTGACGCACTCCCAAATCAAAGGGTGCACCCAAACAAATCACAAAAGCAATAGAATATTATTGAAGAAATGTGCCCGATCGGAGGAATGACCTCACTTGGCCCGGCGTGACTCCTGTTTTAGCCGCATCAAGCTGACTCACGGGAGTCAGGGCAACGTAAATACCACATAGAATCGTCACCAAACCATCCTACTTCATTTTTGGAATCTCCACCACGTACACGGTTGTTAAAGTGGTTTTCGGTATTGGCAGAGAGTATGACAATATCCGATCCTGGTCTCTTTAACAACCAAATGCTTATTTCACAACGTGGTCATTTCATTTCAAATAGTTCAAAATATTTTATCCATTTCAAAACCATATCAATTTCGATATCATTATTCACTTTAAATAATATGCATTTCCAGAATCGCAGCATTTCCAAAATTATAATCACTTTTGAAATCATAACACTTTGGAAATCATAACACTTTGGAAATTATAACACTTTCGACTTAAACAGTTTAGATATTGAAAATAGTATATATTAAAATAGTTATAAATTAAAATAATTTATATATTAAAATAGTTTATATTTTAAAAATAATTTATATATTAAAATAGTTTATATTTTAAAAATATTTTATATAATAAAATATTTTATAAAATAAAAATACTTTATATAATAAAAATAGTTTCCTCCAATTTTGCAAGTCAGTTCAAATCATCTTAAATTCCAAAATTCAATTTAAATCAATTCCAGTTTAACCATTTAAATTTAAAGGTCAAAGATTCAATTCAAATTATCAATAAATCATTTCAATTCATATCAATTTCAAATCCAAGTTTGGACTATCACTTCAATTCCTATAAGATTCAAGTTTAAATATTCAAACATCTACAATATAAATTTCATTTATATTTCAACATTTAATTTCAAATTTTTTTCAAATTGGAAAGTATTCACTTAATCAGTTTAATAACAATTTATAGACATCCCGATTTATAAATTTAAATGAATTTTAAATATCCAATCTAAATTTTTATTTAAAATTAAGAATATTCATTTAATCACTTTTTATCAAATAAAGTTATAAATCATATTTTCAAGTCTCACAACTAATAAGTTTCAAGTCAATTTTATTTAAGTATAATTCTTAAACAAATAAAATTTCAAATCAATTTCAATCTCTTTCCAACCTTAATTTATTATAGTTATTATAAATTTATTTTTAAAATATAATTTTAAATAAATACCTAAACATCTTATATACTAATTAAATTAAATTTTATTAAAATAAATCTTATTATAAATTTATTTTATATTAAATCTATTATATATATTATTATTTTTAAATAAAATTATAAGAAAAAACTTAAAATTTATATTTTTAAACTAACTTATAAATTTAAAATTTCCAAAACATATAATTTAAAAATCTAAATTTATCAAAATAAAATATCTTTACATTATTAAAATCCATATATTTCCTTCCAAAATTCAAAAATCATTTTATTCAAAATAGACCAACGGTGTCCGTATATAATTCTCTATCCTATGATCAAGTGATGCGGATATTTATCATTTCAGTCCGCAATTTAAACATTTACGGGTACATGTCATTTCAATCCGCAATCCCAAAATTCAAAATCATTGAAAATCGCTTGGGTTTATCATTTCAACCCATAACAATTTTCCCCTATTCTACAAGATCGTTCGGGTATGTATCATTTCAACCCATAGGGAATTCTAAATTAACAGGGAACTTACAGAGTGAGAACAATTATGATAAAATATAACATATCAACAACAGGCATATATCATCGGTGATAAATTAAATAAAATATATAAAATAGGATATGGTGTCATATATCACAGGTGAACAATTGCAGATAATTGCAGATCATATTTAACAATTTAATAACTAGCAATTCAAAATTAACAGCTTATTTCAATTGTCGTTTCAAGTGAAATCAAATTTACTAACTATAAGAATGTTAATCGTGAGTGATTACTCACATTTCGAGGATAGAGAAGATAGACAATACGACAAGCTATGAATTGAATCGCAAACCCGAATATCAACTAATCCATACGACGAATCTCAAAGTGAAGCAAGGTGAACACAGATTTGACGGACAAAGCTGATAAATAGGAATCAATGGAAAAATCAAAATCAGCTTGATATAACTAAAACGACAGGTATATTACATTATTATATATTTTTTCTTAAAACCAATATTCAATCTGCAAACTCATATTTAAAATTATATATATATATTCCAAATAAATACTAAATTTAGACACCTATAAAAGGAAATCTCAATATATTTATTTAAAAACCAAACTCATGTATACTCATCTATATAAACACATATATAAACATATACAAACACACATACATATTATATTTAAAATCAAAATTTATTATACAACTCAATATAAAATTACTTCACTATAAACTCAAACAGATCATTTATAAACTCATATACAAAACATGCGATATATGACTTATATAACTTGTACACGTAACAACATAATATATACAAACTTAGTTAGATTTTATATATAAGTAGATTATATATAAACAAATATATATATATATATATATATAATATGCAAAATCATAGTAGGAACAGTTTTATGCGGCTTGTATACAGATATATGGATGCAACAAAAAATGCAGCTTGATATATATATATTAACATAAATTTAAACAAATCCTTAAATCAATATACACATAGCTTATAAAACATATATATAATAACATATAATGTGGTTTGAAAAACTTTTATATATATATATATGCCGACAGACCAATATATACGCATATACACATATACCTTGTAAATAAATATTTGGAACGTATAACTTATAGCCTACCTCCGTTTATAAGACACAGTATAACATATAATATACGTTCAATGAAATAAGAAAGATTCATATATATGTTGTTATAACCTTTCTCAAGATACATGAAACCAATTTTACTGGACTTTGATGTTGCAACAAAATAACCAAAAATCTAATCTAAAAATATATTCATAATTTTTTTATTTTTTATTTTTTTTTGTAAAAATATATGATATATATACATACCATTTCTTTAAGGCAACATAAGGCTACATGTCACGGAATTATATGTGCGAAACATACGTCTTGGTTCGAAGGTATATATGTAATATATACATATATTATACGAGAGAAAGCTAGCGGCTGCCAAGGAAATAGAGTGTGTGGTCAGAGTAGGGGATGCAGGCGGACGTGGTCAGGGTTGGTCGGCGTCTGGGTGTGGTGGAAGGCATGGCCGGTGGGAAAGCCGGTGATGGGGTGTTTGGTGATGGCTGCATGGCTTCGGGAAGGTGCTCGGGCTGTACGTGATTGGGTGAGGCAAGCAAGGGATTGATGAGTTCAATGCGTGAGGCCTTGAGGTGATGATGCTGTGCGTTTCATTTTTTTCTTTTCGTGGAAGGTAGGGCGGCTACAAATGGAGGGGCGGAGGTTTGGATCGGTGGAGGAGCAAGCATAGGTGGATCTGCTGGAGTTTGATGCGGCTGACATGGAAAGGCTTTGAGGCGGGGAGATGGCGTGGTGAATGCAGATGGCACGGAGGTGAGACAAACGAGCAGATAGAGGGAGAAGGCTGAGAGAAAGAGGTGGTGGGGAAGAGAAATAAGCGAGCTACAGAAATGAATAGAAAGCTTTATAATATAATATGCATTTATATTTTCAGAAGCAAGAGAACGAATTAGGGGAAAGAAGAGGAAACGAACCAGAGGATAAAATTTGGAGTGATGGAATGAGAAAAGCCAACAGTTGTATACAGTGAATATTAATAGCCAGTAGCTATTTGATTTAACACGGTAAATAACGAAAGGACAATAGAAACCAAATGGCTCAAAACGGATACCGATACGGTTAACCGTTTCACGGACTTTACCACATGCCGGACTCCAAAACACACAAATGAATATACCGCGGAGATTAACACGACGAGACGAACAAAACGATACACATATATCAGCGATACGATCATCCTATCAAAAGTCGATACTTCACAGCTATACTGCTGCAAATTCGTCGAAAATAAGATAAACGGGGCTAAAGAAGTCCAAATTTGACGAAACGAAATATGACGTCTCACTTAGAAAATGATTTACAAATTTATTATATAAAAATATTCATATTTCGAAAACATTTTAATTTAATCTAATTAACCGATTTTAAATTGAAATTGAAAATTACACAATAGAATTAATTTTCATATTTTCCAATGAAAATTTTCCATTTGCTATGTCTAAAATAGACGTATTCCAAATATCAAACTTTTATTTCCAAATTCAATTATTTAAAATTTCACAAAAATTCATTTAATTATGTTATTAAAACCGTTAAAAATTTCGGGTCCTTACACTATTATTATGTGCTAACTATTTGGTTGTAAGGACATGTCAGGTATGTTTTATTATACCTGTCTAGCACCATATTTTCCAGTATAGTTTTTGATAGTCATTTATTGCTCACACCAGACTGTTGTCTGACCCAAAGTTTTATGTTTCCTCTTATCATCTTAGGTACTCTTAAATAAGTAGACCAGATGACAGGTTTGGAGTCGCAGTTGCTGTACGAAGACGAGCTTAGAGAAGCTATGGAGTATTACTCTATATTTGTAGTTTCTGCTGACTATTTCTATATACTCTGAGGGATACAGTGAGGAAATATTGTACCGAGATATTATGACATTTGTATCATAACTTATGATTTAATGGAGATGTTATTTTCATTTGTTATGCCTCACTATATTTTGTTGTATATTTTCTATATTATATTTTATCCATGCGCTGTGAGATATGTAACAGGTTTTCTCCTTTAAATTTCAACCTTGATGATCGTTCCATATCGACCTGGCACAGTTACAGCGCTCTTTTAGGTCATTGATGTGTGGGTGGTATGGGGTGGTCGTTACAACACTCATCCAATATTCATCAGTAATATAAAATAACTCATTTTAAATTTTCAAAATAACTTATAAAAAAATGTTACATTTAAGGATTATTTCATAACTTCATATAACTAAATACAATCTATTAATAATTGAGAAAACATTCAAACCAATTTAATACATTTATTTCAATCAATTATTTACATTTTTGAACTTGAATCATATTAAAATCTCATGAATTATACCTTAAAACTACTATTTATCCTTTAAATACCTTGATATATTAAAGTTTAAGCATATTATGTTGTAAAATTTTCAAATATAGTTTTGGGGCTTTGGGTTTTGATTTGGAAGATAAGAAGTAAAGAGGGAAGAAGAAATCAATTAGTCTCACATGCTAGAAATTTATGCAATATATTTGTATAAATATAGCTTTCTTATGTGGATGTTGGGACCTTGGGGCTCCCACATGTTTGCTTTGTTGTGAGGAGAGAAGTCATGCAACACCACACGCGCGTTGCCGCCGTCCGTCCGACCGAACTGGGCCGGAACGGGTTTCTGGTTCGGATCCAAAAATATTTTTGGATCGAATGTAAACAGTAACGGGTTAGATTTCAGCCCGTTAAGGACCCAGAACCAAAATTCCTGAATTTGAATAAATGGCGGGAAATTTGTAACGTTTTCTAAACGTTACAAAATGAATAGACGCGACGTTTAAATATTGAATGGATAAAGCCGTTTGTAACTATTGTGAACCATTGCAAACGGTTGTGACGCTTAGCGAATAGGCACCTCTCTACAACTATAAATAGTGACGCCCAGAAAACGTTAGAGACATTCTGAATCTTCTTCTTCTTCACAGAGCAGTTTTTTGCGACGCCAGAAAGTGTTACAAAACACTACGCCGCCATTACTCTGTTTTGTGACGCCTCCAAGGTGTTGCAAACTCAGAAAACGTCGCAGAATTGCTCTCTTCTTCCTCTTCATTCTATTCTATACAAATTGCATCATCAGAAACCATTACTAAAGTGTTTTTGGTCGAATCAAAGGCGTACAAACTTTTAATCCGGTTTCGCTGTTATAGGGCTTCATTGAATCCTGAAAGTCGATAGTTCGATAACCCGTTTGTACTTGGTGGGTTGAACTATTGTCTGAAAGAATCTATTCCATAGATCCTTGAAGTCGGAAGTACAACATTATCTTCTTCACAATCGCCATCAAATTTGTCTCGAACCGCAAAATTCACAACAAATTTCAGACAATATACTTCAATCATGGAAGGTTCGAGCGCTCTACAAGTTATGAATCAGCATTTAACTCGATTAGAGCATTTTGATGGTGATAATTTCACTTGTTGGCAAGAGACGATGAAATTTTTCTTGTTCACCGTCAAGTTGTTCTACATTTTGGAAGATGACTTGGAAGAAATCCTGGAGGAAACTGATAAGGATGACGCTGCTCTAAAGGCTAGACGTGCAAAGCGCAAAGAGGACGATTTTCTATGTAGAGGCCATATTCTGAATGCGCTATATACCCCAGTCTACAATGCTCATAGGACCTTGGAAACAACAAAGGCTCTCTGGACTACACTGGAGAATAAGTACCGCATATCCGAGGCAAGTAATAAAAAGTTTCTTATTTCCAATTTTATGGATTTCAAAATGGTCACCAATAAGTCCATAATTGGACAAGTAAGCGAAATCTTATTGTTGATAAATCAACTTAAACATGCTGGAATTGATCTCCCTGAATCTTTTGTTGTTGGAGTTATAATTTCTAGACTTCCACATAGTTGGAATGATTATAAGAAAAAGATGAAGCATGCGGAAACAGATTACAATTTAGATAGTTTACAGCGTCATCTTCGTATTGAAGAAGACTCTCGCAAACGCGATCTAGATGATAATAGCTAAACTGAGTCTCATTCTAAGGCAAATAATGTTGAAATTACTAATAAGTTAAAGCCAAAGAATGAGACACAGTTTAAGAAGAAAAATCATTCCAAAACCAACAACAAAAAGAAAGGTGCTTGTTATTTTTGTAACAAGCCCGGCCACTATGCCCGAGACTGCCGTCTACGGAAGAAACAACAAAGATTGAATGTGGTCGAAGACTCACTTGTGGCTGTAGTGCAAGAGGCGAACTCCGTTAGCGGCAATGATAATGATTGGTGGTTCGATACTGGAGCAACCATTCACATTTGCAAAGACCGTAATCTGTTCAAGAGTTATGAAGAAAATAAAGGAGAAGCCGACGAAGTTACTGGAGCAAATAAGATTCTGAGCAAAGTTCTGGGAAAAGGCACTATAGAACTTCCTTTCACCTCTGGAAAAATTCTTACATTAGTAAATGTATTTTATGTACCTGATATGTGTAAGAATTTGGTCTCTGGATACCTTCTTAACAAAGGAGGATTCAAGATGGTGTATGAGTCTGATAAGCTAGTGTTGTCTAAGAATGGTAGATCCATGGACAGGGATACTCTTGTAACGGCATGATTAAGTTGAATCTAATAAAGAAATCTTCTATTTATATTGTTTTGAGAAGATTCTATTTATATACCAAATCAAGCAAACCAGTTTTCCTTTCTACGGATTTTCGGTGTATTTTTGCTTGAACACATATTTCACATTTAGAGATGGTATCAAAATCACAATCAGAAATTAATCCTAATTTATGCATATTTATAATGGAATTATAATTAACATGTCCTAATCTACCATGCCATAAATTAATAGAATCAACAATAGAATCTATTTATATTGTTGATTCTATTAATTTATGGCATGGTAGATTAGGACATGTTAATTATAATTCCATTATAAATATGCATAAATTAGGATTAATTTCTGATTGTGATTTCGATACCATCTTTAAATGTGAAATATGTGTTCAAGCAAAAATACACCGAAAATCCTTTAAATCCGTAGAAAGGAAAACTGGTTTGCTTGATTTGGTATATGGTGATGTGGGTGACTTAAAAAGTCATATCACCTATGGTGGTAACCAATACTATATAATATTCATTGATGATTATACTAGATATGCATATATATATATATATATATATATATATCTAATGAAAACTAAAGATGAGGCTTTTGATAAATTCAAAATTTACAAAGCAGAGGTCGAAACACAATTAGGAGTTAAAATTAAAATATTACATTCAGATCGTGGTGGTGAATATTTCTCAAATGAATTCACCTTGTTTTGTAAACAACAAGGTATAGTTCACCAATGTACTGCCCCATATACACCACAACAAAATGGTGTTGCTGAAAGGAAGAATAGAACTTTAGTAGAAATGGTTAATGCCATGCTCATAAGTTCTAATTTACCTTATAACCTATGGGTGATGCTATGTTATCAGCATGTTATATTTTAAATAGAGTACCACTTAAAAAGAATAATATTTCCCCTTATGAATTATGGTTTAATAGGAAACCTAACCTAACTAGACTTAAAGTTTGGGGTTGCTTAGCATATGTTAGAAAACCAGACCCTAAACGACCAAAGTTAGGAAATAGAGCATTTAAATGTGTTTTCATAGGATATTCACTTAATAGTATAACTTATAGATTCCTTATTCTTGACACCCTAGAAGTTATAGAATCTGTAGATGTAGAATTTTTTTAAAATCAAACTGTTGAGATCCCATTGAGATCATCTAGTCCAAAACCTAGTATGGCTAATGATATCAATGACGATGATTATGCTCCTGTTCAAAACAGCAAGGAAGTATCAGTACCAGATAATAGTACTGAACAACAGAGAAGTAAAAGAGCGAGAATAGAGAAGGACTATGGTCCTGACTTCATTACATATCTTGTAGAAGGCAGTAAGGACGAAGTCCTTAATGTGACTAAATATGTAATGAACGTCGATGACGATCCCAAAACTTATGCTGAGGCTATGAGTTCCAGAGATTCCAATTTCTGGAAGAGAAGCTATCAATGATGAAATGAATTCCATACTGTTAAACCAAACTTGGGTTTTAACTGATTTACCTCCTGGTGCTAAACCTACATGATGTAGATGGATATTCAAGAAAAAGTTGAATACAAATGGATCCATTGATAAGTTTAAAGCCAGATTAGTTGCTAAGGGATATAAGCAAAAACATGGAGTAGATTACTTTGATACATATGCTCCAGTTACTCGCATATCTTCTATACGCTGTTTAATTGCACTTGCATCAATTCATAAATTAGTTATACATCAAATGGATGTAAAGACTGCTTTTCTAAATGGAGATTGAGAAGAAGAGATATATATGGAACAACCTGAAGGTTTCAAAACCCCAGGTCAAGAAAAGAAAGTTTGCAAATTAGTGAAATCTCTTTATGGCATGAAGCAAGCTCCCATGCAATGGCATGAGAAATTTGATAGAGTTGCACTGTCATATGGATTCATTGTTAATGATGCTGATAAATGTATTTATAGCGAATCGGATAACAACGGTAGTGTTATAATACGTTTATACGTTGATGACATGCTAATATTTGGTTCTAATATATCCTGTGTGAATGAAACTAAAAAGTAACTATCTTCTAAATTCGATATGAAAGATCTTGGAGAAGCTGATGTAATTTTGGGAATTAAAATTGTTAGGAAAGAGGGGGAGTTATTACTAACTCAATCTCATTACATGGAGAAATTCCTACAAAAGTATGGTCATTACGATGACAAACCAGCACCAACTTGTGACGCCCCACCTCTATACTCACGCTAGCCAAGGACACTACTAAGTAATGCCGTCAACTAGCGCGAAGAATAAGGCTGTTGAGGAGCGACCATCCGTGTAATTGCTTTGTGCGAGTACCGATATGTCAGATAGTATAACATGCATTTCATTTCAAGAGGGAATCCGACATACCGATACAAACTCAAAGCTACCACACAGTGGCTAGTGGGCCTTCGGAAACAAATATAGAAATAAGCATAACAAAAATCAGTCACAGATGTTCATATCTCAAAGGCGGAAATAGATATGAATATAACACATAAAAGTGTACATCAGAGTAGTGGTCAAACAAGATCCACAATATTACAAAAGAATAGATACAAGTGCTGGACAAACGAATATGTATACATCATAGAGTCTCTATCTCAATGTATAACAACAAAAACTACCAATCTAATGTAGTTAGACAAAAGTCAGAAGATGATTCCCGATAAGGAGTCAAGCAGAAGCACTTGTAACATCTCGGTCTGACCCGAGTATTATTTAAGAAGAAAATAATAAACGGATCAGTCTACTATAATTATCATTAAAGAAGTGAGATATAAGCAGAGATATAATAAGAACGTATGATAACAAAAATGTCATGCTAGAACAAGTATGGTTTAAACAACAACAAAATCATACAATATCTCAAAAATCTCAAAGCACCAAAAAGAATATCATATTATTTATTTTATTCACCAAACCACAAATATTGACAAACATATCATTGCCAATCACATAAAGAGGTGAAACACAAATTCCAGAAATCATCAATTAGAAATCCAGAAATCACAAAGGGGGAGGCCTATCACAAACGGGAGCATGAAAACTCACCAACACGTGTATCACAAATGGAACGCTATTCCATGGTCGCTAACCATAAATTTTGAGCCGAAGCTCCACAAACAGCCCGAAGACCACGGGTCGCTACCCCGCCAAATTGAACCGAAGTTCCACAGAAACGGGGTTTAGTCTCCATCGCAGACAAATAGACATCGCACATCGCTAGTCTAAATCACAAAATGATCATCATTGATCAATAAAAGTGTCGATTACACTAAGCTAATAAATATATGAGTTTAGCTTCATGTCCCATAACCACTAGCTTAACTTAAATATTTACGAACAAATTGTAGATTCCCACTCGAAAATTGTCACAAGAATTTCAATCGAACAAGTCCAAAAATTAACCGACGAAGTAAACGCAAGCGTTTCATACCACTTGTTTTGCTAAGCCGTTTAATTATATTTTCTCATATGAATGAGGTAAAGGTTTGTATATACTAATAGATTAGAAAACGGTTTTATAAACGAGCTTTGTATTAAAAATAGAGTTGAAATCATTTTTGTAAAAGAGTTTGAATATTTACTACTAGTATAGAAACCTTTGTATTTAGAAGTGACAAATCACAAAATGATTGTAGAAACAATCAATCACAAAAATCCACATTCGAAGATGTGAATTAAATCCAAAGAAATTGATACTGAATCCATCAAAATGGATATTCTCAAAAATCCCGAAAAAGAAGTCATCAAAGTCAATAACAAGTGATAACAATAAATTGGATAAACATGAATCGATAAAGATTGGAATCTCTAGCAAAATAGGCAAAAACAAGCAGGTCAGTCGACTGGCCTTCTGCAGTCAGTCGACTGAACCAGAACCTGAGAGTTTTCTGGGCCTGCAGTCAGTCGACTGACTGCAGGGGGTCAGTCGACTAGCTGTAGCTGAAACTGTTTTTCAGCCTATCAAATGGAGGAGCAAACTCACACCATTTGCAACCGATCGAGCAATGGACTTTAGGGGCTTTTGCAAATCGACATCCCAGCCCTATAGGCTCTCCGATTCACCACCAAAAACACGTTCACAAATCAAAGCTAGGATTGTCAAAGTTTTGACTTCAAAACACCAAAAATCGAAATGTTCACCAAATCAATCCAAATCAAAGTCAAATGAATATCACAAGTGTTAGGAATTCATACCTAACAACAAAGATAGTTATAGATATAGATGTGAGTTAAAGAACTCACCTTTAAACCCAAAAACGATGAAGGAGAAGCTTGAAAGCAAAGGAAGATCAACTACTCTTCAACTTCAACTCTAGAAGCTTGAATCTAAGCTCAAAAGAAGAACAATTCCTAAGTTAGATTTAGGAAATTTCTGAAATTAGAGAGAGAATGAGTTGGAGAAGATGAAGAGGATGCTTGCCTTAGCTTCTCTTTGAATTTTGGAGCAAGAATTTGGTTTTGCAAATAAAAACTAGGGCTTGGAGTTTCTAATTTCTCATTCCTCTCCCCATTTTCAGTTTTGCTAGAGTGTTTAAGGAAATAGAAATGAAGTAAAGAGGAGAGGAAAGGGTTGAACTAGGTTATAGAGTGAGTTGGGGTGAAATCCAAACCCAAAGCCCAATAGAAAATGTCAAAATTCAACTTACCCTAAACATATCGATGTTTATACTCAAAAAAGTCGCAAACGCCGTTTTGGACTCAATGGAAGTGGTCTCGAGTCCTAATTCGGTTGTTTACAAAAAGTAGCTTTTCGGATTTTAATCCGATTAATGATTCTACATTTAAATAAAATATTTAAATATTCAATCGTAAAATATGCGGGTTGTTACAGACTCCCCTCCTTAAAGAAATTACGTCCTCGCAATCTTTAAGAAATAAATAAGAAGTAACAACAATAAAAGCATATCAACACAAAAAGAAGAAATTTGAAAATAAAAAGTTCACCTTACGGAGCACGAGAGAGCAAGTCCGGATGTGTTCGCTCAATGAATTCTCTGGATTCCCAAGAGCAATCCTTAGGATTTGAGGACCATTGAACTTTCACAAGAGGAACATCTTTATTTCGAAGGCGTTTAACCTCCAAAGCAATAATACGAATAGGATGTTGCTCATAAGTCAAATTAGGCGAAACTTCAATTTCTTCCACAACACTTGGCTCAAGAATAGAATCGGAATCTCGAAGGCATTTCCGAAGTTGAGAAACGTGAAACACGTCATGAATAACAGAAAATTGCGCCGGTAATAAGAGGCGATAAGCCACGGAACCAACACGTTCGGTGATGGGAAATGGGCCAATATATCTAGGTGCTAATTTTCCCGATCGACTGAAACGCACAACACCCTTCATAGGTGAAACACGAATGAACACAAAATCTCCCACAGAAAATTCTAATTTCCTTCTTCGGTTATCGACATAGGATTTTTGTCTATTTTGAGCTTCTTTCATCCTATGACGAATAAGGTCAATCTTTTCTGTGGCATCTCGAATAAAATCTGGACCTAAAACCAGCTTCTCACCGGCTTCAAGCCAACACGAAGGAGATCGGTATGGCCTTCCGTAAAGTGCCTCGAAAGGTGCTATATCAATACTAGATTGGAAGCTATTATTATAGGAAAATTCAACAAGAGAAATATGATCTTCCCAACTTCCACCAAAATCAAGAATACATGCACGAAGGAGATCTTCAAGAGTTTAATTCACACGCTCTGTTTGTCCATCGGACTGAGGATGATAAGCGGTGCTAAAATTAAGCTTTGTTCCCAAAGCTTTTTGAAGACCTTTCCAGAATCCACTAGTAAACAATGGATCACGATCACTAACAATAGAAGTAGGAACTCCATGCAATTTAACAATTTCCTTGACAAAAAGTTTAGCCAAAATAGGTACGGTCCGATTGGACCGAACGGGAATAAAATGGGTGGATTTTGTAAGTCTATCTACTATCACCCATAGGCTATCATGGCCCGAACGAGAACGGGGAAGACCGTCAATAAAATCCATGGAAATTTGATCCCACTTCCATATTGGAATTTCTAATGGTTGCAATAACCCACCGGGCCTTTGATGCTCGGCCTTAACAAGTTGGCAAGTCATGCAACGCTTAACAAAGATAGCAATATCAGATTTCATTCCATCCCAATAATAAATTCGCTTCATATCCGCGTACATTTTACTACTGCCGGGATGAATGGCAAATTTAGAACGATAAGAATCTTCTAAAATATCTTTACAAAGATCACAAATATTTGGAACGATAAGTCTACCAAATTTTCGAATACCGCCACGAGCATCAATATCAAAGGCTTTCAAGCCTTCAATATCAATTTTATCCCTACAACTTTGGCTAAGAAGAACCAATTCGAGATCATGCTTTTGAGCTTCAAGAATGCGGTCTAAAAGAGAAGGATGAGCCTCAAGGCTACATAAAACAAGAGATGAACATAAATTGGATTCACGATCTCGAATCTCACAAGTGGACAAAGTCTCGAGATCATTCCATTCTGATACCATCATGGAAACAACCGCTTGTTGCTTACGACTAAGGGCATCGGCACCACGATTTCCTTTTCCAGAAGTATAAAGAATATCAAGATCATATGATGCAAGGAACTCGAGCCAACGTTGTTGACGCAAATTAAGTTCCTTTTGGGAAAATAAATACCTCAAAGATTTATGATCGCTGTAAAGAACAGATTTCTCTCCTAAAAGATAATGACGCCAAATTCTAAGGGCGAATACAATAGCCGCGAGCTCTAAATCATGAGTGGCATATCTAGTCTCGGCAGGCTTTAATTGCCTAGAAGCATAAGCGATAACACGTTTCCGCTGCATGAGAACGACACCCAAACCAACACGACTAGCATCGGTATAAACAACAAAATCTTGGTTCCCATCGGGAATCACAAGAATAGGAGCATCGGAAAGGAGTTCTTTTAATTTCTGAAAAGAAGCTTCACATTTGTTTGACCAAATGTATTTAACTCCCTTCTTTGTCAAACTAGTAAGAGGCACGGAAATTTTAGAAAAGTCTTTTATGAACCGACGGTAATAGCCCGCCAATCCGAGAAAGCTACGAATTTCCGTCACACTCTCCGGTCTCTTCTAATTTTGAATCGCTTCAATCTTTGAAGGATCCACGGATATTCCGGATTCAGAAATAATATGCCCCAAAAATTTCACACGAGATTGCCAGAAGTAGCATTTAGAAAATTTTGCTTTCAATTGGTTGCTCCTAAGAGTTTCTAACACAATCCGAAGATGATTTTCATGCTCTTCCTCGGTTTTAGAATAAATAAGAATATCATCTATAAAGATGCGAACAAATCGATCGAGGAAGTCTTTGAAAACTCAATTCATAATGTCAACGAAATAAGCTGGAGCATTCGTCAATCCAAATGGCATAACAAGCCATTCATAAGATCCATAACGTGTATGGAACGATGTCAAAGGAATGCTATCCTCTGCAATACGGAGCTGATGAAAACCAGCTACTAAGTCTAACTGTGAAAAGACTTTAGCACCACTAAGCTGATCGAATAAACCATCAATCCGTGGTAAGGGATATTTATTCTTGATGGTGAGATCGTTAAGCTTGCGATAGTCAACGCAAAGCCTAAGTGTACAATTAGATTTCTTCACAAAAATAGCTGAAGCTCCCCATGGAGAGGAACTAGATTGAATAAATTGCTTCGCTTCCAATTCGGATAACTGTTTGCGCATCTCCTCAATTTCTTTATTGGACTACGATAAAGAGGACGAGTAATAGGTAGAGCTCCATGGATTAGATTAATTCGGAACTCAATTGCTCGCTTAGGTGGTAATCCTAAAACGGGCTCAAATACGTCGGAAAATTCACGAACAATGTGAATGAGAGAAATGACATCTTCCTCATCATCATTATCGTCATCATGAGGATTTAGAGAATACAAGGATGATTTCGAATTGGAATCTGAATCTTTCAGAACAAGAGAAATCTGCTTAACAGATTGAGGATGTCTAAGATTTATAGTCCACTCAGGACATAGGATATGGGCTTCATAACAGTTAAGCCAATCCATTCCCAAAATCATTCCGAAACCAAGGTAACGCATAACATGCAAATCGGCTCGGAAAGCATAATCACATAAAATAATTTTGACATCTTTACAAAGTAAACTGAGTGTTGCGGATCCACCAACCGGATTCGCAATTCTCAATGAAGTCATCAAACCAATAACATCCAAAGACAAGTCATCAACAAGTTCTTTTGATATAAAAGAGTGAGATGCACCTGTATGAAAAAGAACTCGAATAGGAAAATCACGATATATAATTATGCCATCAAGGATAGAATGAGAAATACCTTGACCACGAAAAGTGTTAGCAGGGGTTTGTACAACATTTAGCTTGCCCTCATTCTTTCTTTGAAGTTTGGGACACAAAGATATAGTATGACCCGAACTCTTGCAATAGCGGCAAGAAATAGACATCGGACACTTGTTTACATAGTGGTCCTTAGAACCACAATTGTAACATTCACCCCGACGAGAGTTAGGAGTATTTGCTACCGAAGTTGTTTGCTTCCCCTTCTTGTTGGGATTAGGCTTGAATTTAAAAGGTCTCTTCTTGTTGATGTTTGGTTTGACCTCAACATCACTTTCTTTATCGGCCTCTTCGAGTCGAAGAGCGATATCAACAAGTTGATCAAAAGAAACTTCTAATTTCAGAAGTAATGGCTTTTTAAGGTTCTTGTTCAAGCCATACACAAATCTCTGATTTTTCTTTAATGGGGTATTAATATACTTGACCCCATATTTCGATAGAGATTCAAAAGAAGTGACGTAGTCGGTCACGGAAGATTCACCTTGAACAAGGTCAATGAAGCGTCGAGCTAGAGATACTTTTTCAGCTTCCGGCACGAATTTCAACTCGAACCTTTCCCGGAATTGCTCCCAAGTAAGGTCCGCTTCAACAATTTCGGAGATCAGAAGCTCGTACCAGTCTAATGCTCTTTCTTGGAGCATACTAGAAGCCACTTGGACTCGATGAAGATCAATAAGATTCATGCGAGAAAAGATGCGGTCGCATGTTCGAAGCCAAGCCTGGACTTCTATAACGCTCTCGAAACCTTTGAATGGCTTTCCACCCAAATTGGTGTAATCACTGCACAAGCGTGCGAACCCAGATTTAGGATGTGTGGGCTCAGGAATAGGTCCGGCAGCTTGAGCATTTCTCACAAGATCAAGAAGTTGCTGAGCAGACATAAATACTCCATCCTGGGGAGTAGCACTAGATTGACCGGCACCGGGACGGCCAGGTCTAACCATTTCTCTTCTTTAAGAAAGAAAGAAAAGAGGAAAAAGGGTTAATCTCAGAATGAATATCAAACATACTTATTGATAAAACAAGGCATCATAAAAAGAAATAGGATTAAACGGTACGAAGACTCGAATTAAATCCTATGGCACGATTCCTAAGAAAGATTTAGGACAATGATCCTTGCTAGATTATTCTATGTTGTTCCGAAGTTTGGCTATGATACCAAGCTGTGACGCCCCACCTCTATACTCACGCTAGCCAAGGACACTACTAAGTAATGCCGTCAACTAGCGCGAAGAATAAGGCTGTTGAGGAGCAACCATCCGTGTAATTGCTTTGTGCGAGTACCGATATGTCAGATAGTATAACATGCATTTCATTTCAAGAGGGAATCCAACATACCGATACAAACTCAAAGCTACCACACAGTGGCTAGTGGGCCTTCGGAAACAAATATAGAAATAAGCATAACATAAATCAGTCACAGATGTTCATATCTCAAAGGCGGAAACAGATATGAATATAACATATAAAAGTGTACATCAGAGTAGTGGTCAAACAAGATCCATAATATTACAAAAGAATAGATACAAGTGCTAGACAAACAAATATGTATACATCAAGGAGTCTCTATCTCAATGTATAACAACAAAAACTACCAATCTAATGTAGTTAGACAAAAGTCAGAAGATGATTCCCGATAAGGAGTCAAGCAGAAGCACCTGTAACATCTCGGTCTGACCCGAGTATTATTTAAGAAGAAAATAATAAATGGATCAGTCTACTATAATTATCATTAAAGAAGTGAGATATAAGCAAAGATATAATAAGAACGTATGATAACAAAAATGTCATACTAGAACAAGTATGGTTTAAACAACAACAAAATCATACAATATCTCAAAAATCCCAAAGCACCAAAAAGAATATCATATTCTTTATTTTATTCACCAAACCACAAATATTGACAAACATATCATTGCCAATCACATAAAGAGGTGAAACACAAATTCCAGAAATCATCAATTAGAAATCCAGAAATCACAAAGGGGGAGGCCTATCACAAACGGGAGCATGAAAACTCACCAACACGTGTATCACAAACGGAATGCTATTCCATGGTCGCTAACCATAATTTTAAGCCGAAGCTCCACAAACGGCCCGAAGACCACGGGTCGCTACCCCGCCAAATTGAACCGAAGTTCCACAGAAACGGGGTTTAGTCTCCCTCGCAGACAAATAAACATCGCACATCGCTAGTCTAAATCACAATATGATCATCATTGATCAATAAAAGTGTCGATTACACTAAGCTAGTAAATATATGAGTTTAGCTTCATGTCCCATAACCACTAGCTTAACTTAAATATTTACGAACAAATTGTAGATTCCCACTCGAAAATTGTCACAAGAATTTCAATCGAACAAGTCCAAAAATTAACCGACGAAGTAAACGCAAGCGTTTCATACCACTTGTTTTGCTAAGCCGTTTAATTATATTTTCTCATACGAATGAGGTAAAGGTTTGTATATACTAATAGATTAGAAAACGGTTTTATAAACGAGCTTTGTATTAAAAATAGAGTTGAAATCATTTTTGTAAAAGAGTTTGAATATTTACTACTAGTATAGAAACCTTTGTATTTAGAAGTGACAAATCACAAAATGATTGTAGAAACAATCAATCACAAAAATCCACATTCGAAGATGTGAATTAAATCCAAAGAAATTGATACTGAATCCATCAAAATGGATATTCTCAAAAATCCCGAAAAAGAAGTCATCAAAGTCAATAACAATTGATAACAATAAATCAGATAAACATGAATCAATAAAGATTGGAATCTCTAGCAAAATAGGCAAAAACAAGCAGGTCAGTCGACTGGCCTTCTACAGTCAGTCGACTGAACCAAAACCTGAGAGTTTTCTTGGCCTGCAGTCAGTCGACTAACTGTAGGGGGTCAGTCGACTGGCTGTAGCTGAAACTGTTTTTCAGCCTATCAAATGGAGGAGCAAACTCACACCATTTGCAATCGGTCGAGCAATGGACTTTAGGGGCTTTTGCCAATCGACATCCCAGCCCTATAGGCTCTCCGATTCACCACCAAAAATATGTTCACAAATCAAAGCTAGGATTTTCAAAGTTTTGACTTCAAAACACCAAAAACCGAAATGTTCACCAAATCAATCCAAATCAAAGTTAAATGAATATGCACAAGTGTTAGGAATTCATACCTAACAACAAAGATAGTTATAGATGTGAGTTAAAGAACTCACCTTTAAACCCAAAAACGATGAAGGAGAAGCTTGAAAGCAAAGGAAGATCAACTACTCTTCAACTTCAACTCTAGAAGCTTGAATCTAAGCTCAAAAGAAGAACATTTCCTAAGTTAGGTTTAGGAAATTTCTGAAATTAGAGAGACAATGAGTTGGAGAAGATGAAGAGGATGCTTACCTTAGCTTCTCTTTGAATTTTGGAGCAAGAATTTGGTTTTGCAAATAAAAACTAGGGCTTGGAGTTTCTAATTTCTCATTCCTCTCCCCATTTTCAGTTTTGCTAGAGTGTTTAAGAAAATAGAAATGAAGTGAAGAGGAGAGGGCTGAACTAGGTCATAGAGTGAGTTGGGGTGAAACCCAAACCCAAAGCCCAATAGAAAATGTCAAAATTCAACTTACCCCAAACATATCGATGTTTATACTCAAAAAAGTCGCAAATGCCGTTTTGGACTCAATGGAAGTGGTCTCGAGTCCCAATTCGGCTGTTTACAAAAGGTAGCTTTTTGGACTTTAATCTGATTAATGATTCTACATTTAAATAAAATATTTAAATATTCAATCGTAAAATATGCGGGTTGTTACAGCACCAACTCCTTTAGATCCTAGTATTAAATTAGAAAAGAACACTGGACGTACTATCTCTCAACCAGAGTATTCCAGTGTTATTGGGAGTCTTATGTATGCTATGCATTGCACTAGACCAGACATCGCACATGCTATAAGTGTATTATGTTGATTTACGAGTAATCCAGGTTTCGAACATTGGAAAGCTATTTTCAGAGTTTTAGCTTATTTGAAAGGAACCATTGAATATGGTTTATCTTATAAAGGATATCCCGCTGTAATAGAAGGATATAGTGATGCAACCTGGAACAATGTAGAATCCAAATCCAAGTCTACTATTGGATGGATCTTTACATTAGGAGGCGCTGCTGTGTCTTGGGCTTCCAAGAAGCAGACCTGTATTTCTGACTCAACTATGTTGTCAGAATTGATTACATTAGCAGATGCATGTAAAGGAAGCGGAATGGCTTAGGAATTTATTAATGGAAATCCCTTTATGGAAGAAGCCATCTCCAGCAGTCTTGATTAACTGTGACAATCAAGCAATGATATATAATGTGTCTAATAAGACATATAATGGAAAGTCTAGACATGTGAGTCTAAGACATCAAATGGTGAGACAGTTACTCAAAAGAGGAGTTATAACTGTTGACTACATAGAAACGAAGAAAAACTTGGCCGATCCACTTACAAAGAGTCTTCCAAAGGCAATGGTTTCTATAAAGTCACAAGAAATGGGACTAAGGTCTGTGAATGAAGGTTGATCACCCTTAACAAAAACCCAACTTATGTCTTGAAATGGATAGACAAAGTTCAATGGGTACCAACAAGTTAAGAGAATGATTATGAAACACTAAATCGATAATCCCATAATATTTAGTGTTGGATTCTGCAAGAACAAAGGATGGATCTATATCCTTAATAAGTCTAGAAACCTTAAAAGATGAATCGCAAAACACCTTAAGAGGCTTACCTATATGAGTATGGAAATCAGGCCATTTCCTAGGAAAGTAAGACCGCTTTCTAAGTAGACTCATGAACCAGGATTTAAGCACATGGCCATTAACGTGCTGAGCAATACAGAACACTTTACCTAAGAAAATCAACATGTGTGATTGTTCCGGTTTTATCATTAGGGATACTTGGTTCAAGATTCGTTCACCATAGAATCTCGAAAAGGCTTTGAATGATTTACACTAAGTAAAGGTTCAAATCCAAAAGATACCTTTTATTTATGTGTTGGTTTTCACGATGATGTAAAACTTGATCTTAGAACTACATAGGCTTGATCCCACTTGGGTATGTAGGAAGTCAGTCTAGTGATGCAGCCGTCCTATTTATTTATTTTTCTTATTTGAAAATTGGGGGAGATTGTTGTAAAATTTTCAAATATAGTTTTGGGGCTTTGGGTTTTGATTTGAAAGAGAAGAAGTAAAGAGGGAAGAAGAAATCAATTAGTCCTACATGCTAGAAAATTATGTAATATATTTGTATAAATATAGCTTTCTCATGTGGATGTTGGGGCCTTGGGGCTCCCATATGTTTGCTTTGTTGTGAGGAGAGAAGTCATGCAACACCACACGCGCGCGCCGCCGTCCGTCCGACCGAACCGGGCCGGAACGGGTTTCGGGTTCGGATCCGAAAATATTTTTGGATCGAATGTAAATAGTAACGGGTTAGATTTCAACCCGTTAAGGACCCAGAACCGAAATTTCTGAATTTGAATAAATGGCGGGAAATTTGTAACGTTTTCTAAACGTTACAAAATGAATAGACGCGACGTTTAAATATCGAATGGATAAAGCCGTTTGTAACAGTTGTGAACTGTTGCAAATGGTTGTAACGCTTAGCGAATAGGCACCTCTCTACAACTATAAATAGTGACGCCTAGAAAACGTTAGAGACATTCTGAATCTTCTTCTTCTTCACAGAGCAGTTTTTTGCGACGCCAGAAAGTGTTACAAAACACTGCGCCACCATTACTCTGTTTTGTGATGCCTCCAAGGTGTTGCAAACTCAGAAAACGTCGCAGAATTGCTCTCTTCTTCCTCTTCATTCTATTCTATACAAATTGCATCATCAGAAACCGTTACTAAAGTGTTCTTGGTCGGATCAAAGACGTACAAACTTTGAATCCGATTTCGCTGTTATAGGGCTTCATTGAATCCTGAAAGTCGATAGTTCGATAACCCGTTTGTACCTGGTGGGTTGAACTATTGTCTGAAAGAATCTATTCCATAGATCCTTGAAGTCGGAAGTACACCATTATCTTCTTCACAATCGCCATCAAATTTGTCTCGAACCGCAAAATTCACAACATATTACATTTAGTTTGTTGTAAAATATGAATAAACGCATTTATTACTAATTCTAAAAATCAGGTATTTGCGTACAAACATTCTTAAGATTAAAGCAGCAAATAGTGATGTTGTCTTGAGCAACCCAATTCACGAGACCAACCTTGACGATCACATCTGTTGATATTACTTATCTTGTATATGTATCATATTATGTAACTTGAACTGTGTTTTTTCAATTTATTAACTAAGATACGTTTTGTTATCTGCGCTTTTGATCGTCTGCCTAATTTTTTTTTTGTTTTTTGAAATTAATATTTTCTTAGAAACTAGTGTAATCAAGGCGTGCATCTAGACGAAAAAAGATGCAAAAAGGGCAACATGCACATAATGATCCTTTTTGAAATTCAAGGCGGAAATGTTAATGAACGCAAAAGGAAGATGCAAAATATGCGAGGTTTTCAGTTATTGTGAATAAAATTAAAATTTTGATCGTACAGCCCATCAATCACCCAGCCCAAAATCGAACCCCATACAAAACCCTAACTCCACTGAACCGTAGGAACAAAATACGCCTCGAAATCCAAAAAGAAAGAAAGAAAAAACACTCAAACCTCCTACCGCGTAGTGACTCTCGCCTGCCTGCCATCGACCTGGCCTGCACCTGCCGCCGCCTGCGCCTTCTCCAACCTCTGACCTTGCCTGTCGTCGACACTGACACTTCTCAGCCCTCTGCCGCCGTTAACTCGGGCTTCTCCTTCTCAGTTGTATGTCTTTTCTTTAATTTTAGTTTATTTAAGTTTATAGTTAAATAATATTAAAAATGATTTGTGTTAAATTTGTTTGAAATTTTAAAATTAATTTGTTTAAAACTTCAATTTTACAAATCAAAATATGTTATAAGTTTAAGAAATAAATAGAACTGATTTTTACATAACATTTTGAAACTAATTTGTTTAAAACTTCAATTTCAATACTAATTTGGAATTTAAAGTTTGTTTTTTTACATAACGTTTTTATTATGAATTCTTTTTAATATGAAGTAATTTTCAAAATTTTAAAATATGTTTAAACAAATTTGAAGTAAGTAAATAAATAAAAAGTCAAATTGCAAGTATATGCAATTTTTTATTGTCAAAACTGCATATTTAGCAGTGGTTTTAGCTGCAGTTTTTAGAGTGCAGCAGCAGGAAAAAAGTGCATCTAAAGGTGTAATGCAGTGCACGGGGCTCCCGCACAATAGAGGAGGAGGTCGATAATGTACGTAGCCTTTCTCTCGCATTGCGAAAAGGCTGTTTTCGGACTCGAACCTGCGCGTCCAGATCGCGGGTGACCTACCGTTGCGCCAAGGCTCCTCCTCTTTCTCTACATTCTAAGGCGCACAAAAAAGCGCGAAGCGCATTTTTCGCCTTGACTACATTCTTTCTCTACAGATTATGCAAATTTAATTGTTTATTTCTCATGCGCTTCCCCTCGTGTTTAATAGGAAATGGTTTTTACTATTGAAATGTTAGTTTTTGGTTGATGTTTCTCTAGCAAGGTTGATTTTATACCGGAAATATATGTTGATAAAAATGTCTTTGATTGAGTAGTTAAAGTGTATTTAACTAATGCTAATCTCGGGTGCACACTACCTACATTACAGCGCAGCCACTTTTTTCCACTTCCCTTTGAAAGCCAAAATTCAGAAAAATCCCCAAAATCCTTAAGACTGAGATGAACACTGTTGCCGGCAGCAGCAAAGTCACCCTTCCCGTCATCCGACCCAACACTAGAGGTGGATTTGGATCTAAAACCAGCTCTGTTTGTATCCCATTCAGTCGAAATCCACAAAATGACTTGAAGCACTTAAAGATAAATTTCTCATCCTCTTCAAATGGTTTGACGTATAAGGAAGCTGGCGTGGATATAGATGCAGGGTCAGAGCTTGTGAGGCGGATCGCGAAAATGGTGAAGGGCATTGGAGGATTTGGTGGGCTATATGAATTGGGTATATTTTTAAGTTATCATTGATTTTTATCAAGTTTTTGTTTTGATGGTTGATATAATTCAAAAGAATAAGAAGTTTATAGGAGATTGAGTTGATTTTGAGATGCTAAACTTTTATGTAATGTTCTAATTGCTCCATGAGGGTTATATAATTCCTAATGAGGCTAGAAGTGGACCCAATTCAGAACAAGTTGAATAGTTGATTGTATAATGAAGGCCTTCAAAATGAATTGTATTGTAGAATATGCTTTAAGATTTGTTAGTTTTGGGTTTGATATTTTTATATGCACCCAAAAATTTGCTGCAAATTACTACTACTTTATTTCGTGCATTTTTGATTAAGAGTATCGCTAAGTGAAGTGTAAAATTCATATTCAGCAAAGTAATACCAAGTAAAATATGTATTTCACTCAGCAATGTTTTGTTGAGTGGATATAAGAATCGAGTAAATTGTTGCAAATTTTATGATGTATATATCAATTCTTTGTTTTGGTTAGTGTTAAACTGCCGTTGGCCAATCGAACGAGTCATAATTCAACAGCATGTGGTATTTTTACATTACTATTGCAAAACAGTCATGTTTTGAATTGAGCAGGGATTCAAGTTACTTCAGATTCATTAAAACCGATATTTTGATTTTGTTTCGAATTGAGTAGGGTGTCAATGTTTTGTCAAGTTACTATTATTGTTGTTAAAACAAATCATTAAACCCCACTATTTTTGCGTTACAGGAGATTCGTACCTTGTTGCTGGTACTGATGGTGTTGGGACCAAATTAAAGCTTGCTTTTGAAACTGGAATCCATGATACGATTGGAATAGACTTGGTATACATCATGCACCTTGATATGCACCATAGCTCTAGTTACATGAAGAAACCATTTATTTATTTAGCATTGCTCTTGGTAGGTGGCAATGAGTGTAAATGATATTGTTACATCTGGTGCAAAACCATTGTTCTTCCTTGATTATTTTGCCACTAGCCACCTTGATGTCGATCTTGCCGAAAAGGTACTTTAATTCGTCCATTATTCGTATAATATGAATACCAATTGAAATATAGTTTTGACTCTGGCATTTTGTAGGTAATTAAAGGAATTGTTGATGGTTGTCGATTGTCGGATTGTGCACTTTTAGGTGGAGAGGTAATATATTATTGTGCTAATGCATGCATTCCTAGTGTTTGGACAACTGCACTACTACTACTTTGTTTTCATATCCAACTTGCTGTAATACATTTTATTAAAACTAAATAAAACAATTCAGTTAGTTGAACACTAACAAGGTAATGCAAAAATTAATAAAAAACACTTAACGTATGTCAAGATGAGTATATGACCATGATTTTTCGAGGATACTCTCAGTGAGATCTTGGTTTTTTGGGTGATAGAACACCATGCTAATCTGGATGAATCACACTGTTCAATAATATAAAACATACTGTCTATGAAAAGAGAATGGTTAGATGAAAAGGTATGTAAAATTCTTTCAATATCTTAAATAATGAAGTCTCAATGGTGTTTTCATAATAGAGAGAAACAGTTAGAATGGAGAAAGAAAATATAATGCACACTTCTATAATGGATAAACAGCTGATATTTAACAGGAATAAATATAAACAGATTAGTTGAATTAGCCTTATTGCTGCAAAGCCTGCACTCAAGTAATGTTACTTGTAGGTCTAAAAGTAAATAAGCACTTATTTATTTAGCTCCAACCTACAACAATTTTATTTTCCTGTCTCTTGCGTTGGGACGTGCTACTAAAAAGTAACCCCATTTGATGAAATATTGTGCTTTGCACAAATTTTGTTATTGTCAAAAGACTCAAAACATCAATTAAGAAACATTTGTAAGGAAGAAGGGAGAGCCGATACTTGATTTTTGTTTTTTTCAACTCTTTTAAATATCTTATTACCACTGCTGAGAGCCTGAGATGAATTATTTCATTTAACTTTTGAGCATATTTATCATTTTTTTCCCCTTATATATTATGATATCATCATTGAGATGATTTTTTACAGACTGCTGAAATGCCCGACTTTTATGCAAAAGGAGAGTATGACCTGAGTGGTTTTGCTGTTGGCATTGTTAAAAAAGAATCAGTTATTAATGGAAAAAATATCAAAGCTGGCGATGTTCTCATTGGTCTTCCGTCAAGTGGAGTCCACTCTAATGGATATTCTCTTGTAAGAAGGTTCGCTACCTATTCCTTTTTTCACAAGTACACGTTTTGATTCCATGAACAATTTAAGCAGTCTTAGTTTTTGTCATGAGATAGAAAACACAAAGAAAGCCCATTTATTTGTACAATCAAACACTTGATGTAGCAGAATTATCCAAACATAGCAAGCTACTCCTATTGTGTGTAAAAATTGTTTTGTATCCTCCCCTCAACCGACAATTCAAGTCCATTGCAATACCTTTTTTAGTTGGCAGTAATAAAATTTAGCAGAATATGTAGGACTGATTCAAAATGTCCATTTAAAGAATACCTATTTCTTTCTTTGCAAAATTCCAAGGCATCTGAAAATGCAAATTACTCGGCCTTAATCACGGATTCATCACCACTAATGAAGTGATAACTACTTGGATTTTGCCTCTAATGTCAAAATTGTCCCTTTAACATTGCCTCTACCTATATCATCCAAATTTAAAACTTTTTCAACATAATAGCAACTTTGACTTGCATCTCATTTTCTAAGTAGACACCGCAGAAGCTACTGAACTCAAAGGACAGTTATAGTGTGTACTAGTATTACTAATAACTTCTCAAATTTAGCAGCTTGGATAAATATGTCAAGTTAGTAAAACAACAAATATTTCGAGCATTTTCACTCTTTATAAACAGATGATAAATACTTTAGGTAGTTATTGCACAACGAAATGCTTGCAGATTTGCTGGGTATTTGAGTATATGCAAATTCTGAACAAAGTATTATACCTTTTTCATCTCGCCGGGGAACATTGAGATCCCCTTTTGGCACTTGGACGAGATGAAATTTTAAACATAACCTTTAAATGGTTTGACACTTATCTCACACGAGATGTTAAAATCTCAGTCCGAGATATGGTTCGAGATGCCAGTCTTGTGTCTGAAATCCGAGTTTTGAAAGCTTAATTCTGAACTGTCATATGTTGGCGCATTTACATAGTACTCCTTGTGAGTGCAGTGAGTGCAGTTTATTTATATATGTATATTGGGTGGAAAAAGTGCACACTATTTACTACTAATTATGTTATGTATATACATAAACACAGCAAACATATGCATATACCCATATGTGTAATGTGTATGTATGTATAAGCACACAAACATATGTATACATATACATCTATATGTGTGCGCACACGCACACATGTGTTGCACGTGCGCAAAACCCTCATTTTGTGCTGCTGTGACATGCACCTACGTTGAAATTGTGCGCCGTGCATGCTAGCCTTTTAAACACACTAAAATTTGATGTGATTTGTTTATGAACATGAACTTGACCTTTACTTAATGGGCTTGGTCAAACTTAATTTTGACTTCTATATGGAATCTAATAGAATTTTATTTTGGTTTGAATTTTTGTTTGGACAATTTTGTAGGATTGTTCTATGTGACATTGTTTGCAAATATGAATTTTGATGTGTCATAATTCAGCGTAAAAAGGATTCTTTAAAAAAAACAAATGAAAATTGTCGGTGGTGGATCCAGGATGTTCAAGAGGGTTCTAATGTACAAATGATATAGAAGTTCCAATCGATTAAAAAGTAATGTTATAGTAAACTAACTAATTTCAAAAACTAGTTGCAATTGTCACTATTTCTGTAGGACATTGCTACAATAACCGGCTGGGGAGAAAATATGGGGGTGAAATACAAACAGAAAAATCGGTGGAATTCACGGGGTCCCCATTTTCTCTCTCTTAATCGGATGTTTTCACTGGCTTTAAGCCCGGTTGCTGTAGCATTTCCGATTTCAGTATATTCACTTCTTTGATTTCACAAATCAATATGAAAATTCTGTATGAAATAATCACCTGGTCATTAGGTAATAAAAAAATGAAATAGTGAATCCGCGAATATTTATACAAATGCCATAATTATAAAGCTTGTTCATGGATCTGAACAGAAAACAAGTTCAAAAATCTTAATTCATACCACATTTTATACATCCTCAACATTTATTGTCAAACCAGTGTTGCACTTTGTCTTGATGCTTTTCCTATCACATCTGATTTTTTGAAAGCAAGTTTCGTGATTATGTTGAAATAGAAACAGTAGTCCCTTGATTCCTCCATGGGTAATTCTACATGTTCATAGTCAACCTTTTTTCTTTGTTTTACATGAACAACGCACGCCTCTTCTTTACAAGGATTCCCTTGCTTGTTTTTTTTTATTAAACCCCAATACCCCAATGTAAGGCTTTAAGTGAAGAAAGTATAATGTAAACAAGTTTATATCAGCGATTCAACGTCATTAGTTGTTATTGAATCCAAAACAGCATGCTGCAAACTCTAAATTTTGGCAATTTGTATCAATGTTTGTGCAAACAGTTAATATAAAGAATACCAAAACAAGAGAACAACCTGAAAAGAAAAAAATAGTAACAAACTACTTTTGAATCCAAAAATCACATTTGCCATGGAAAGAGCTAAAAAGAAAACAAAGGGCGTTACAGTAATTTTAAACCCAAAATTTCAGCAGAAGCCCCTGCTGGTCCCTAATCAGGTTTGCCTTTGAATGTTTTTGTCCACATTTTTACATACTGAAAAATATTATAAGTTTATAATCCCTCAATTCTACAAAATGAGATAACAGTGGTATGCTGAAAAATATTTAAAAGCAATGTAAAAAGGTGTTATTTTCCTTTATAATAATTAAATAAAAAGTATTAGTTGATTACTCTTTGTATAATGCATTGACAAAATTTGAAAAAGCCACCATGAATATCACCTTTCCATTCACTGTTACTATTTTTTGAAACGACAAGCACATCACTCTTGCATTTATAATTATCTAAATGACAAAACAGTATCACATGTATTATTAATTCAACTGAAATTAGAAGTGTCTGCACACAGCTTTTGCATTTAAGTATTAACCGTTGAAGGGCCACCGCCTATTCAAAAAGAAATTGTATCCATGACTTGGACTCATGATTTATGGAAGCATGCCGATATTGAGAAAGCTTAAACAAAATAATATTGATATTGAAGGTTTTACAATACAACAAGTGGAAGTGTGGTATTCACTATAACAATCAAGAGAATTTTTTTACACTAGGTTTTGTTAGTTGTTTGAAATTTGTCATCATATTTAGATTTCTAGTTTGAATTTCTATTTCCTTATTACAACCCAAAATTAGCGACATCTGAAGAAAATAAACCAAAATCTCTTGAGTAACGATTGATGGTGAATGAGACTGATTTGATTACTTTGATGAAGTATACAAAATTTTGTGACCTACTTGCATTGTTTAATTTACAGGGTTATAGCAAAAAGCGGCCTTTCTTTAAATGATCAACTTCCTGGCAATACTGGCAATTCACTTACCTTGGGAGAGGCTCTCATGGCACCCACTGTCATTTATGTTAAGAAGGTTAGTCCTTGAGGAAGTTTTTCTCTTCTATTGAAATTTATTTTTCTTCAGAAGCATACTGAAACAAGCACGGGCACAACGTTTTTAAAATGAGATTTGAATCATAAAAAATTGGATTTATGCTGTGAATTGTAGATTCAAACGATTCATAGTTTAATGTGTATATATGCATATATGCTACAAATTTTGCTTTTTGTATATTATTTAATGACATTTAAGTATGTGAAACTGAAAACATAGATTCTTCTTTCTGTAGTACAAATTTATATTCTGGTGATGCATTTTGATTCTTGAGCTTCTACCTCTAGACCGAAAACATAATTTCTCTTGTTTCCCCTTCTGTTTAAACGATAAAATTGAATTTTGGATTCTAATAAGTATGTGATTACCATTTTCTACATGGATTGAATGATTTTTCTCGATTTTAATCTTATTAAGGTTTGAATTGGAATTTGAGAATTGGATCGTAATAGAAGGGACTGGATTCGAAATGAGATATTGATTGTTACATCATAAGTTTTTTGTAATATTATATACCCGTACAAAGTAGAACAACACCTATTTGTGTAGCTTTTGATAATAACTTGAGTTGTTCAACACACTGTAGGTGCTTGACATTGTCAACAAGGGTGGTGTGAAAGGAATTGCCCACATAACAGGTGGTGGTTTTACCGATAATATTCCAAGAGTGTTTCCAGATGGCCTTGGCGCCAAAATCTTTTCAAAATCTTGGGAAATTCCTACAGTGTTCAAGTGGCTTCAACAGGTAATATGTTTATACCATGTAAAATCTATTCTTTAATTAAGCAACCAGTTTCATTGTATTTTCAATTGCATCTATCTATTTTTCAATTCCTACAGTGGACGTTCTCATTTATGCTTGTTCACATTTTAACACCAAGACTTTTTTTCACATTATTGGGATGACAAGAAATATCAAATAGTTCGCACTTCACTGCTGCTAAATATGTTAATAACATAGTTTTCTCATTTCTGTCAATATTCTCCTACACACAGCAAAATACCTTTACACAAGATAATGAGTTGTGAAGTTGTCTTCAGTTGAGCAATATGCCCAACAATTTTTCCACTACCCTTGAAGCGTACCATATCTTTATTAATAGTTGTAATAGCTTTGGTGTCACACTTTTTTGGTATCAACGTGAACTACCAAAAATGCCCCTCTATATATTATTCAATCGTCACTTAAAATTAGGATCTAATACTAATTTTTTTTTACAAATTCAAATGCCACTAAAGTAGGATCTAATAATTAAACATGTTTTACAAATTCAAAACGCTTCTAAAAATAGGATCTAAAATTAATCTTTCTTTACAAATTTAAAATACTTCTTTACAAATATACAAATCTTAATATCACTTAGAAAAAAAATTTGACTGATTTAAATATATACAATTTATAAGAAAAACAATTCACGCTGCGCGTGCCATTACACTCGTTAGGTAGAATTGGATTTGAAATATCGCAAGCTTAGATCGGCTACACCTCAAATCCCCTAATATCAATCACATGTTCCAAACTAAATAATAGAATGAAGTGACAAGAGAGAGAAAATATAATTATTTAAATCGGAACATGTGATTGAAATAAGGGGATTTGAGGTGTAGTAAAAATGAGGTGTGGCCGTTCCTTGCTTTATATGTATATATTGTATAGTGGGAAATTGGATCCGCTCCTTATTTTCAGTTTTTGTACATGAAAAATCCTTATTAAAAATATGTTTTAAATCACATCCCTATTTTTAGTTTTGGTAAAATTCTCTCTCTTTTTTTCCGGTTTTTTTGGAAATTAAATTTGACCATCAATCGCGTGTTTCTATGATCAAAACTATTTTATTTTATTGTTATATATTTTTTTAATATGCAAATATTTGCAGAGAAAAGAAACTTGCAGAGTTCTCTCTAAGTATTTGCAGTATTCTGCAGCTTAAAAATAGTGATTTTCTTTTAAAATCTGTTTTTGAGGAGGGTGTTTTACAAAATTTCTATATTGTATATGCGGTTTCAAAATACCGTGTCATTGAAATCTACAGGCAGGAGGAATTGAAGATGCAGAAATGAGGCGAACTTTCAATATGGGTATTGGAATGGTTCTAATTGTGGACGTCAAGGCATCTGAAAGAATACTTGCAGAATCCACTGCAGATGATCCTGCTTATCTTCTTGGAGAGGTCATCGATGGAGGAGGAGTTCATTTTGTATAATTATGTTGAGAAAAGAAACCCAAATGTAGCCGATATAAGGGGATGGTACCTTCATTTCGTGTACCAGTGAAAATTTTCTCATAATTTTGTTTCACTGTAATGTGATGATAACAGCTTTCGAATGAGCATCTGAGAATTTATTTTACAGTATATAACGTTATGGAGCTGGAAATTGCTTCACCAAGCATCGTATTTGCGACATGGTTCTTCGTTTCATCTTGTTATTTTTGAATGGTGCGGTGATTTTAATGTTCTCGTTTTTAACAGCATTTATTATGACATAAGAGAAAAATTTTGTTGTCACTATTATATGCACAACATTTTTCAAAGAAAACGCAGAAATTTGGTATTTTTTAAAACATGTAGTATGTAAACTATGAAATATAAGTGTATGTTGAAAACAATTAAAATAATAGCTTTAAATCATAAATATTCAACATTACTAATATAATTTACAAAATAAGCAAGTCTTGGAATGTTAAAAGAAATTTAACTAGTATAAAATCTATTATGAAAAAAAATGCATGAGTACAGATTTATTTACCGTGGAATTGAGAATAAAAGAAAATTTCAAAGTAGGTTACTTTTCGGAATAATTTCGCGATCGATATTAGTTTTCAAACTTATTACAAACATGGCTAGCCAGTCAGCAGTCCAGTTAGCGTTTGTCTAACTGCCAGAGCAATGCGCAACTGTTAGTTGCGTCTATCAATTAATCTTTTTTCGCTGCGCAACTATGAATTACGTAAATTCCATTGTGAACAATATTGTAAAAGGCGCAACTATTGGTTGCGCAATAGTG
Organism: Allium fistulosum; assembly: GCA_030737815.1. Taxonomy (NCBI): domain Eukaryota; kingdom Viridiplantae; phylum Streptophyta; class Magnoliopsida; order Asparagales; family Amaryllidaceae; genus Allium; species Allium fistulosum. The sequence goes on along the minus strand of CM060907.1, from coordinate 246,832,749 downwards.
TTTTATAACTTTGCGCAATCAACAGTTGCGCATAATAATATAATAAGTACGCGCAATTCATAGTTGCGTCTACTTTAACATGGTGTAGGCGCAACTATGAGTTGCGCCTACACAGCCTGCTGCTGTTAAAACAGAGGCAGCAGCAACATTTTGCTCTAACCCCTTCAAAATATTTCACAACCTCCTTCTTCTTCATGGTCGAACCCAACATCCCCAAATCCATTTTTTAGTCAATTTGCATCAAATTATCACAAAATTTTCAAATTCTTCTTCATTCTTCGATTAAACCAAACTACAACAATCCCTTCACCCTACACTCACATTATCATTCATTTATATGGATAATTGGAAGATTCCAAATGAAGTATTGGTTAAATATGTTGAACGGATGGAAGCTGAAAATGAATTTGTTCCTGAAACTCAGTTTGAAACAGTTCCTGAAGCTCAATTTGAGATAGTTCCTTCAGCTAATGGTGTTGCTAGCTTTGGATAATCAAGTTTGCTTAGGCGAACCGAATCAAAAACCCGGGAAACAAATTAGCGGCGAAGGTCGAGTGAGACAAGACACACATCCACTTTGCCACTGTGGAGATGTTTGTGAGGTAGTTGTATGCAAAACTCAAACAAATGTTGGACGTCGGTTTTACGGATATGCCGGTTACCTTGATCATATAACTAACCCGAAAGGTGTTGAGTTCTGTAATTTCTTCAAATGGCTAGATTGTCCATTGACCCCTAGGGAAGTGGAGTATGCACTAGAGATGCAAGCGGAAATGAGACGTTTGGAAAAGGAAAAAAGTCTGCTTCGACATCAAGTAGACTATTTGTAGTCCGTAAATCCAATTTGAAAATGGGTCTAGTAAACTAGGTAGTGCTACTGTAATGTAATGGATCTGTACCAGACTTGTTTAATTGAGTTATGTATAATTTAATTTTAATGAATGTTGTATTACTTAATTGTATTTTTACTTGATTGTTGTAATGGATATGCAATAGATGATGTATTATTGTTTGTCTGTTATGTTTATTTGACGGCAGATGTAAAACTGTGGAAAATTCATACAAAAGCTGCGTATAAATTAAATCAAAGTAACATAACATAGCAAATAACTTAAATGTTTGACATAAGATAATCTTTGATAACAAAGTTGTGTACAGAATAAAAATATAAGTTATACAGTTCACAAATGACAGAAGTAGTAGAAACAAGTAAAATATTTATTGCTTCCCACACGTTCTTCTCTTATGGTCCAAGTCATCGCATTGTCCGCATTTGTCCTCTCTTCTGTCCTCCATTTCGTTCATGACTCTCCTTATTCTTGTGGATCTCGGTCTTCCTGTATTCCTTCACGTTGGCGGTGGGAGTATAGCATGGCCTTCATATACATCCCAATATCTACCGTCGGGCACTGGATGAAAAACCGAAGAATAACTATGTCTATAAATGTCTGTCGTAAACCAGGACGAAATAAGATCATGGTAAGCTCTGTTCGCTCCTCCTCTACATCGTGCGCATGCAGCTAAAACATGGGAACATGGAAAATGAGCTAGAATAGGAATATTGCATGAACGGCTGTAGTTGCCATTGGCAATATTTACTGTGTAGTTGCACGCGTTTGTGTCTGTTACTTGTCACTCCGTTAAGCTGAATCTGTTAATGCTCATCTTACGTGCTTCTGCTGAATATTTTTTCATCATTTTTTTATAATTTGGCGTGAGCGAAGATGCGTAATCCATTCCATCGGTATGTCTTCTGTAGAAATAGCTATTTAGATGATGAAAGGTACGTGCCACTAACATCTTTACCGGTAACGATCTTGCACCTTTAAGAACTTCATTGAAACTCTCTGAAGCATTGGTAGTCATCATACAGAAACGTTCACTGTTGTCCTTGTAAAGAGCCCACTGTTTATCCTTATGTCGGAGACTTCTATCAATCCATCTGCCAGCAACCAAACTCACATTTTTTAGTTGCTCTTCGAGTTCTTTGTATGTTAACTCATCTCTTGCTTCAGCACAAGCATGAAATAAGTTTTGCAAAATCTTACTATCAAAACCAGCTTTTTTAAAGTTTGCTTTCAAATGGCGAAGGCAGAAGCGATGATGATGTGGTCTTCTCCACTTCTCTTGCAAGGCGGTTGGAGTTCCTTTCATTCTATCTGAATTGAATGTAATGCATCTTGCATTTAAAGATGGAATTAAGTGTTCCATGCATCAAAAAAACCAACCCCAAGTTTCCGCCGACTCGGTCCGTACAATAGCAAATGCCAAAGGAAAAGGAGAGTTGTTTGCATCAACTCCTGTAGCCACAAGCAACGTACCTTGATATTTACCATACAGATATGTTCCGTCAATAGAAAGAACTGGACGACAATGCTTGAAACCTTCAATGCTCGGTCCAAATGCCCAAAAAGCACCCCAAAATTGTACTTCTTCTGTATGTACATGATAAATAGTACTGAATTGCATTTCTGTATAGCATGAAGAAACTGAGGCAAGTCATTGTACGAAGATTCTCAATCACCAAATATTTTAGACACCGCTTTGCTAAGTCCTTTCCAAGCTCTCATGTAGCTTATTTGAATTTTGTAAGTGTTTTCCATAAGCTCTTGGACAGATTTTGCTGTGTAACTTGGGTTCGAACGAACATATGGAAGGACTTTGGTGCAAATGAATTTGACTGTTGCTTGTTTGTGGTTCGAGTTGATGATTGGATTTGAATAAGCGTGATCACCACCGTATTTTTTTATCACCCACCACCCATCATGATCTCTTTTAGAAACAATTGCATGAAACCGCCATAGACAATTAGCATCAATATCACATATAACAGTGAACTCTCTAGCATGGGACTTTATGTTTTTAAATGAAACCGAACACTTTATCGACCATTCACTTATATGTTCAATTAAAGATTCCTTCGATTTAAAAATCATACCAACTCGAGTGCCTTTCTCCACACATTTCAGTCCGAACATTTCGTCGGTAAATTGAAATTCTTGCATAACAGATCTTTCCATGATTGTATCATTGCATTGGTCATCTTCTAACGGTTCTTCCATCTCGATATGCTCTTCAATATCATCAACTTCCTCTGAAATATCATCTAAAGGAGCATCATTGTTAACATTCATAGCATCGACCATGTTTCATCGTCATCAAGTGAAGCAGCGATTTTCATGCTATCCAAATATGAAATTTCAATATCAGCATTTCCACCCTTCATATCCTTAGTGTCAACATCTTCATCTTCAATTTCATGTAAGTAGTCATTTGAATTTGGGGTTGGAATTGACTGTGGAGGATACGATGGATATGGAAGGAAACCATACCTGGGTGACTGCGATGTATATGCCATGACACCGTAGCCGGATGACTGTGGATACAACCTGTACACAAATATTTGACTGTAAGTACAAAAAACATGAATGAAACATTCATACAGCACATAAAAGCATACCCAACTGCTTGTACGTAAATGTTCGATGGCTGGTAGGAGTAGTATGGGTAATACATTTGACTTTGCTCAGTAGTATTACTGGGTCCAAGTTGGCTTGCATAATCAAAGATTTGAGCTTGCTGTTCAGTTGTATGTACCACCTCCGTCTTCTTAACATACAACTCAATTACCTTCATCCCCACACAAAACATAGAATCGACATCGTCATCATCGTTTACCTCAATAGCAATTGGGCCGTCATCCGTTACCCATTTACTAATCAATGAGATGTCGAACTCCGTAGAAGCAATCTTTGTAGCTTTGTAAATTGCCGTTTTCAGCTCAAGAAAATTGCAACCCCTCCTCACTTTTGATCCCTTGTGTTTTCCGTCCACATAGGTTGGCTTGCTATTTTCATCGATGACTAAATCACCGTCATAGTGACAAATAATCGGCACAGTAGTCATTGATCTATCAAAATTACAGAAAGTTAAATGTCAACACTAGATCTATCAAAGTGGAGTAGGATTTCGATGCTTTACCTCAAGTGTAGATGAACGTGCAATCTTTTGTTAACCTTCGTAGAATTAAACGATTTTGAGTGGAATGTTGTGTTGCTGGTAGTGAAAATAATGGCAATGGAGGTTAGAGTTTCTGAAAGAAAATGGGTTTGAAGAGTTGTGTTTGTTTGGGGAGGAGTTATAATGTTTATATGCTGTTGTTGGGGCAGGGGATAGCCCAGGTATGCAGGCGCAACTTTAAGTTGCGCCTATACATATGAAAATAGTGGGCGCAACTCAAAGTTGCGCATAATTTATTCATGAGGGCGCAACTAGAAGTAGCGTTTGCAACTTTGCAGAGAGAAAATAATATTCATGCGCGACTATAAGTTGCGCCTACAACTTTCCATATTTCCAGAGAACAAATAACAGATGCAACTTTCATACAACGTCAACTTTTATACAATAACAACTTATAAGTACAACATTTCATTCAAATAGGTGAAATATTTCATACAAAACAGCTTTCATACAACAACATGTTTCAAGTCAATATTACAACATTGCAACACCTACAAACCAACAAGTTCGAATCCAATACAAACTCAAAACAAAGTAACCAAACAACAAACCAACACAACCATATCTTCTTACGTTTCTACGGTCGCGTAGTGTTCTTTGAGTTTGCATCGGAGGCGGTTGAGATGGTCTAGCTTCAACTATTTCCTGCCCGGGCTGGCTACCTTATGAAGGACCCCCGTGCCTCTAAAACGTCTTCTTTGGTAGGTACGACCAAAAGCCTGGGGCGGACGAGGCACATACGGTGGTGGTCTTTCTAGTTTATGCCTACCAAGAAGCGGCTTGATAATTTCCTTGATGTTGACCGCTTAGGGCACCAGTTCTTTTAGGGCACCAAAATTTTTCGACGAGTATAGCATACGCAAAAAAAAGCGGATCTCAAATTCTCAATCGTGATTCGTCCAAGGCTCCAAGCAATAGCATTCCCGTTCCGTTCATCTAATCGTCGATTTGATATCGCGATTCGTCCAAGCGGATCGGCTCCTCCAAGCTCCAGCAGTCGGCGCGACGATTCAAAGTTAAAGAATTAGGGGCTAGCCGGCTAGGGCTTCTCGATTTGACAAGTTGTCGTCATTGATCTCGAGTTGGGAAAGGGGCGGCTCCAGCCTCCAGCGGCACGACAGTGGCACGACGTCGACAGGCTGTCGTCGACAGCTCCAACGGCACGGCAGCGGGCCAGCGGCACGGCACGGCGGGCGGCGGCACCAGTCCAGTGACCAGTCTCTGACTCTCAGACTCTGTGCTTTCAGCCTTTCACTGCTCACACATTACAATTTTGAAGCTTCAAAATAAAAAGTGCCATTTTGATTTTACAATTTTGAAGTTCACAGTATTACACTTTACATACTTACAGTATATATAAATTTAATTAGTAATGTTAATTAACTTAATTTGATAATTATTTTTGTTATGCAGTAATCAATAGACAGTAATAGTATGATAGACTATAGTACCACAGTAGATTTTGATTATTTGATAATTCAATTTAATAATTCACAGTACAAATTCAATTCAATTTACAATACCATAATTCAATTTGATAATTCAATTCAATTTGATAATTGTTTGATAATTCGGTTTAATAATTTACAATACAAATTCAATTTAATTTACAGTACCATAATTCAATTTGATAATTTGTATTGTCGTGTTCAATTACAATGAAATGTAAAATCAAAATTCAATTACTGAAATCAATTGTATAACAACTATTTATTTGAACTTTTATAGTGTTTAGAAATGCGTAAACAAGAATCTTGACACGCTAAAAGGGCTAGAAAAAGAAGGCTAGAGGAACTCACTAATTCGTTGAAAGACGCTCTTAATAAATTTTTCATCAAAAGTAGTCCAGTAGAAAGTTCGAGTTTGAATGTGGATAATGCTCCCGTTATTGATGAGAATGATGATAATGTTGATGATAATATTCTAATGAACGAACATGAAAATATGAGCGAGGAGGAAGCAAATATTGATTCATTATCACATGTGGAGAATGTTAGTTTAGTATCAAATGATCTCGGTACATGGAAAAAAATTGATCAAAAATTGAGAGACTTGCTAGTTGAAAGAGATCCTTCTAGAGTGCTAAAAGATAATGACTCTGATTTTCCAAAAGATGCTATTAATAGACATTTTTCTTCCACATTATATGTCAGACATTTGCCTAACGGGGATAAACAAGATAGAAAATGGTTGGTATATTCAAATTCACTTGATAAAGTATTTTGTTTCTATTGCAAATTATTCACAAATCAAACAACGACTAGTCATCTTGCTAATGAAGGAATTAATGATTGGCGCAACCTTAGTACTAAGCTGAAACAACATGAAAGTAGTAAAGATCATCTTCTGAATATGGGCAGTTGGATTGAGTTGGAAACAAGATTGAAAGTCAAAGCAACTATAGATTAAAGTGTAATAGATCAAATACAGAAGGAAAAAGAACGTTGGAAGAAAGTGTTGATAAGAATAATTGCTGTTGTGAAAACACTTGATTCCAATAATTTAGCATTTCATGTAACGAACGAAAGGCTTTATGAATAAAATAATGGTCTTTTTTGTAAATTAATTGAAATAATAGCAGAATTTGATCCAGTAATGCAGGAACATGTTCGACGGGTTGAACAAAAAGGAAATTCATATACATTACCTTGGACACAAAATTCAAAATGAGTTAATACTCACATTGGCGAATGAAATTAAAAATAAAATTCTTACAAAAATAAATAAGGCCAAGTATTTTTCAGTTATGTTAGACTGCACTTCAGATATTAGTCGTGTTGAACAGATATCTCTTGTAATAAGATGTGTTAATGTTTCAACTAATCCCGTAAAGATGGAAGAGTTTTTTATTGAATTTCTAAAAGTGGATGATACCACTGAACTTGGAATTTTTAACAAACTTAAAGAAGCATTAGAGGATATTAAGCTTGATATTTATGATATTAGAGGACAAGGTTATGATAATGGATCAAATATGAAAGGAAAACACCAAGGGGTGCAACAAAGACTGTTAGAAATTAATCCAAGAGCTTTCTACACAGCTTGTGGTTGTCATAGTCTTAATCTTGTGCTGTGTGATATGGCTAAATCGTGTCCTAAAACATCAAACTTTTTTGGGGTGATCCAACGGATATTTAATGTATTTTCTTCATCCACACAGAGATGACAAGTTTTTAAAAATCATGTATCAGGTTGTACTGTTAAACCATTATCAGACACACGTTGGGAAAGTCACATTGAAGCAGTAAAATCTATAAGATATCAAAGCGTGGAGATAAAAGACGCTCTATCCTTGTCAAATAGCACCAAGGATTCTATGGCGAAGAGTGAAGCTAGAAGTCTTGTAACAAATGAGATTGAAAATTTTGAATTCTTATTCGGATTGTGCATTTGGTATGAAATGTTGAAAAATGTAAACACTGTTAGCAAGATTCTTCAAACTGAAGATATGCAAATTGATGTTGCTATCGCTAGATTGCAAGAGCTTATTGATTTTTTTGAAGATTTCAGAAACAGAGGATTTAATTCTACGATGGCTGATGCTAAAGAGATAGCTCATATGTTGGATATTGAACCCATTTTTCCTCAAAAAAGAATTATTCGTAGAAAGAAACAGTTTGATGAAGATGCGAATGTTGAAGAACCGATGCAAACATCAGAAGAATCATTTCGAATCAATTACTTTCTACAGATTGTGGATAAAGCACGTGTTTCGTTAGTGACTCGATTTGAGCAATAAAGAATATGATGATAAGTTTGGCTTCTTATTTGATTTAAAAAAATTCACTTCTATAGATGATGAGAAACTGAAAAGTCATTGTTTAAAACTTGAGGAATATTTGACACATGATTTCCACTCTGATATTGATGGAAGAGAGTTATTTTCAGAGTTAAAAGTATTGAAAGTTATCTTGTCTAAGGAAAAAACAAAAGCAATTGAGCTGCTAATTTCATAAATTCTTGTTCGAGAGAGTTAAATTTTCCTAATGTTTGGATAGCATATAGAATAATTTTGACCATACCAGTTACAGTTGCCTCAACCGAAAGAAGTTTTTCAAAGCTAAAGTTGATAAAATCTTATCTTCGCTCCACTATGTCACAAGAAAGATTAAACGGTTTGGCATTTTTGTCGATGGAACAAGATATGGTCAATGAACTTGAATATGATAATATTATAAGTAATTTTTCAAGTCAGAAGACTAGAAAATTGTTCATCGATAGTTGATATTAATTTTGGTGTACAACTTGAATTATTATCACGGATAAAGTTATTTTCTTTTTTTATCTGCTCATTATTTATGAACAATACAAATTTTAATGATTTAATTAATGGTCATAATATCAGTTTCTGTATAGGGGCCTTGTTTTCACTTTTGGTTTTAGGTACCAAAACTCATAGGACCGGCCTGATGAGAGTCCAATTGTGTCTTCTCACAATAATATTATTGGAATGTGCGCATGCAGTTAACTATTTGATTGTAATATTTCTTCTTGTTTTTTTCCCTGAACAAGTCATACTACTTTAGTTGGTATTTGGAATTTTAATTAGTGATACTTCCCTTTGTTGTCCGAAGGTGCACTTGTCTAAAACCTATTCCATTTCTCCACTTTTATACACTACGTCCATTCCATTTGCCAAAATGTTATGAATTCGTAAAAAATAGTGTACAGTTGTATGAACAAAGTCATCCATTATGTTTAAGAGGAAACTAGGGAGAAGCACAAACTTTGAAAAAAATTTAGATTGAAGGAAATGAAGTTTTATTTTTTGGTTGACGGACAAATGCTGGTTATAATTAACATTATATTCAATTTTTACACTATATAAAATGCTAGTTATATATAACATTATATTCAGTTTTACACCATATAAAATGCTAGTTATAATTAGCATTGTCTTTCAGTTTAAAAAACAAACTTGTTGTTTTTCAGTTTGAATTTTTTTCTAAATTTGTCTCTAGTTGATTCGTTTTTAATAAAGTTGTATTTATACTTATTACTATAGGTAAATGTTGGTAACAAATCTTTGTTTACGGCGGCAAACAAATAGTAAACTTGTTCTACTTCAAACTCATGTATACAAAATGGTTGAACTCACACTTTATTTGACTACACACTATATGCATACGCACTTTATTAGCCAAAAAGCATGTTGTTTTCTTTTTAGAAATGAGAACCGAGTATCTTAACATGGCTGAAGCAAACGTCATTCAACATTACTTACAAGCAAGACCGGTTTGTGTTTCCATTATCACACAATTAGTTTGCAACTTTAACCGTTTCTTTAACAGGTTAAATTTTTTATAGTTTGCTACCCAGTAATCGTACATAAATTGTGTACAAAATGTTTTGAAGTTAAAATAAATAAATAGATGGCATTCAATGGATTGAGTACTTAGATAATGCATCCCCTAATAAGAGGTAATCTACTAACAACACTTCAGCAGTACTACTACCCTATTTTTATTCTCCATGATATATTGGCTCGACAAGCACTAATGATGCTTAAGCTAAAAAATATTCCCTGTACAAACAAAAATTAATACGTGAAAACAAACCACAATCTGATTTAAAATTTAGATCCAACAATCGATAACCATCAGAGCTGGAAGTTCATCGCGTGTCCGTGCCTGGTAAATAAAAAGTATAGATTCGCGCTAGTATAATGGACAGGAAAACTTGAAAAGGAAGTGCGAAAAAACGATTGGTAAGCTGAGGTTTCAAATTACCCCACCCTGAAACCCTAGCTTCTCTTCACATTGCACAAGAACCGCGCACACCTATCACCAATTCGCGGCAGTCATCGGCGCGTCGCACGCCACCTTCGCACCCGGGCAGTCGTCGCCGATTCCAGTCCTCGCCTCGGCTCCTCAAACTCCAGCTTACAGCCTCCAGCGCAACTGATTTCAGTTTGATTTCTCCTCCTCAGTGCTGTAAAGGTAATATCTTCAAAATTATTTAACCTAAATTTTGCAATTTCTTTATTAATTCATTATTCATATGAATTGGATTAGTGTTTGTTAAATAAGTATTGATGTTTTTAAATTCTTTTAATTGATTCAGTCTTTATACAAAGTAGTGATTACTGATTAGTGTTTAGGAAATTTAGCAATTTCAATCATGTTAATTGATAACTGTTCATTATTTATTTATTTTTAAGTCAAATACTTGAATAAATAAGTAAATAAGTATTGATATTTTTAGTTAAATGAATATGAAGTTGATAAATTTTACCAATTCAATAGTTTATGTTTGAGGAGTTAATAAACCTCCTCATGAAGTAGTGATTACTGATTCGTGTTTAGGAAATTTATATGATGAGATTTAGCAAATTCAATCATGTTAATTGATAAATGCTCATTATTTATTTATTTTTAGGTCAAATACTTGAATGAATAAGTAAATAGTTTTTTATATTTTTAGTTAAATGAATATAAAGTTGATAAAATTTACCGTTTTATAGTTTATGTTCAAGAAGTTAATAAATTTCTCATAAAGTTAGTGTTTCAATCAACAAAATAATGAATTTTTATTTAGTATGCGTTATATGATGAAAATTGAAGATGATAAAAATCGAGTTAGACTTAGAAAATAAAACTCCCGGACTTACAATAGGAGAGTCAAGCAAAAGAAAGGTGAACTAGCGAAATCACTTGTTGACACAATTTCTAATTTATTAAGGTCTTATCGTGATGTGAGTGGATTTCTAAACGTATGGGTTGCATGTCAATTCTATGACTCACAATTGCTTCCGCTGAAAGAAGCTTTTCAAAGTAGAAGTTAATAAAAACTTATCTACGAACTACTATATCGCAAGAAAGATTACGTGGGCTGGTGATGATTTCCATTGAAAATGAGTATTTGTATACTTTAAAAAAACTGATGACATAATTGAAGAAATTGCTTCCAAAAACTCAAGAAGAAGGCGTTTTCATTGAATATATTGACATGTTAGAGACATCGTAGCATGTCTACATTTTTGTTTGTTATCTATTTATGTATTTTGAAATTTGAATGCATTTTGTTATGTGTGTAAACTTAATGAAATGATGTCCACAACAGTACTTTTTTTTCTTCTTTTTTTCTTTAAACGAAGGCAACAATTTTTTTGCTCGTCTAGGGCAGCCTATTATATAGAACCGGCCCTAAATACAAGATGGCAGATTCTGATGTAGAAGATGAAACAAACAACGGAAAGATAACTGGAAAGCAAGATCTAGTAATTGATGACGATCTTCGTGAAATGGCGAAAACTGCAGCCTGGAGTGTGAGCTCCTGCAAGCCTGGCAACGGCGTTCTCTTCCTCCGTGATCAAAATTTAGAAACATATTGGCAGTAATTATCCTTCATTTCTTTCTCTAATTATCTTTGTCTGTTATGTTACTTGACTTCCAAGATATACTGCTGTTTTTTGGTATTCAGATCGGATGGGGCACAACCACATCTTGTGAACATTCAGTTCCAGAAGAAGGTTAAGCTACAAGTATGTTGGATATAGTTCTATTTGAAATTAGATTTTTATTTATTTTATATTAGTGATATATGGAATTACTTTTGTTTGCAGTTGGTAGTTCTTTATGTGGATTTTAAGCTCGATGAAAGTTATACGCCCAGTAAGATATCTATTAGAGCTGGTCATGGGTTTCATAATCTTAAGGTGCGATAACATTTCTAGTTTATTTTTACTATTATATGCTCATTCAAGATTTTCAAATTTTTAGTAAATATAAAACCCCAGTTGCCTTGTATTATTAAAAAATACCTTGTGTTATCCCCATGCGTTACAGATACCATATTATGATTGCAACCTATCCTCATTATTGATATCCACACTCTTAGCCAACTTATCTTGTTTTATGAATGAACCACGTAGGAGTTTCTTTGGCCTCATAGTTGTTGAAAATAGGATATGGAGTTACTATGGAGCAATAATGCATCTCTAGATTGCCTATCTAGAGGTTTTGAAATTTAATTTCATCACCATCAATTAAAGATAAATGTGTTTCATTTGGCTATGTTAACTATTATATTTCTAAAATCTTCGAGTTCTTTTTTTAAAGTGAAATACAGTAACACGATTTTACCAACTCCAATGCGACAAATAATTAGGAATACCTCTTTCATTGGATGTAAGAGCTATTTGTATACCCAAAGGTTGTGGTGGTTGTATCCTATAGTTTAGTGATTCTGCAACCACCGAGTACAATATACATGCCTACAACATGTTACAACTCATATTATTTGCTACCTGAAGTGGTAACATGTCTCTATATGGTTTTAGAGATCTTGGGTTCGAAACTTAGATAAGGTGGATTCAACTTATATAAGGGACCACTCTTCTTCTTAAAAAAAAGGACCACTCTTCTTAAAAAAAAAGAAATAAACTGTAATATCATCTGTAACACCTTATAAACATTGTATGGACTTTGCTTTGTACATCATATGGTAGTGATGTGCGTTTGTTTTTTTTTCTTCAAAGCACGTCTTAAAGATTAATAACTTTTTTAATTAACTGTTTTATCTCACTTTCACAACAAGTGTTGTGTTTTGTATGCTTGGTGTTGTAGGTGTTGTTTGAACTTTGAAATTGGGGGTTACTATTTATCAAGCTTTTAAATTTTGGCTTTCAAATCTCGGATTGACGTCTCACTTCATATCTCGGGTGAATATCTTAACATCTCGGGGAGATGAGTGTCAAAAAAGTTAAAAATTACATTTGAAATCTAGTCTCATCCAAGTGCAAAAAGGGGATCTCGAGGAAGATCTCGGGCTAGGTGAATGGGATCTAAAACTCTACTATTTACATAGAATCCTGGTGTCTAATTTGGCAATGTAGTACATTTTCATGGGTGTAACAGCTTAAACGTCAGGATTGATTTTAATCTAATAACCATCTTTTCAAACAACACCGGGGTCTCATAAAAAAACAATAATCAACAAAATTAATGTGGTGGCGATGTTTAATTTATACTTTTGGAAGTATATAATATGCATTATGAATGGTGTTAGAGTTGGTTTTTAAATAAAATTACCACTAAAATGTGGGATGATATGAATGGACTAGTTGTGAGCAAGCTTTTTAAATCTCGGATTTCAGATGAAATCTCGGATTGACATCTCGGACTATATCTTGGATCGAGATCTTATGATCTCGGACGAGATTAGTGTCTAACAATTAAAAATTATAAAAATTATGTTTGAAATCTCGTTTCGTCCAAGTGTAAAAAGTGGATCTCGGATGAGAACTCGGGCGAGATAAAAGAGACTTAAAACTCTCTGGTTGTGAGTGCTTGTTCCTTTAGTGCGAAAAAGTTGCATGTGAAATTGTGACATGTGGGACGATATGAATAGACTAATTGTGAGTGCTTGTGCCTTTAATAGGAAAACGTTGCATGAAAAATTGCATTTAGTTTCACGTTAGCAAAATTAATGAATAATGGAAAACTTTTTTCTCCCTATCCAAATCAGAGCCCCTATAGATAATTGTTAATCTTTTTAAACCGTGCTAATTGTCTTTTGAGGAACTACTGCTTACAAATTGACTTGGCTCAGAAGCCAAAAGTGGTTAAGGTATGTATGTATCTTCATTTAGAGAGTGTAATGCTTGACACATAGCCAATGACATCGTAGGAAGATGTTTATTACTAGCTTATTTGGAAGCGATGATGCACTAAAGGTAAGACGGTGTATGCAATTTTGTTAGGATGGTGCATCTTATAATGGAAGTTTTATACATTTTTGTTTAGATGGGACATGTTGAATATTGTACTGAATCATGCTGTAGGAAAATATTAGTGTTAGCGCGTCTGAATTGTAGTTTTGTGTTTGTAATTTATCTTTTAATGGCCAATGACATCGTAGGAAGATGTTTATTACTAGCTTATTTGGAAGCGATGATGCACTAAAGGTAAGACGGTGTATGCAATTTTGTTAGGATGGTGCATCTTATAATGGAAGTTTTAAACATTCTTGTTTAGATGGGACATGTTGAATATTGTACTGAATCATGGTGTAGGAAAATGTTAGTGTTAGCGCGTCTGAATTGTAGTTTTGTGTTTGTAATTTTATTTTTTAATGCCACATCTAAAGCATCTAAGTGGATTGTACAGCCAGACTTTAAAACAAGCTATTTTAGACATGCTTTTCTGTAATGTGATCCACTTCTTAAAAGTTGAATTGTTAAAAAAAATATCAAATCAATGGTTTTTTTTCTTTTTTAAATTTTATTATTGATTCACATGAAAAAAGTTGAATTTTTTTGAACACGGTTCATTAATGCCCACAAGTGTCGATCTCGGGGAACGAAGTCGGGACCTTTAATCTCGTAGTCTAAACTACCAACCAACCGAACCAACCCCATTGATATATGAAAACACTTGAATTTGATATATGAAAAAACTTGAATTTGATATATGAAAAAAGTTGAATCAGTGTTTGGATGCTCGAGCTAGACTATCAAAAATTGTAGGTGGTAGTGATCCACAAAGCACTTATAGTGCTGAAATTGTCAAATGTAGATTACTTTTGCATAGAAAATTGCTCTTCTTGATGAGTAATGATTTCATGGTATATTCTAATTTTGCAAACATTGAATAATAATGCAAACTGTTTTAAAATTCGAGTGCTAACTTCTAAATCAACTTGAAAGGTCTAGAATTTCCAATTTGAGACTTCATGGTTGAGTTCTTAGCCTTCCAATGCATGAAATGATGTCAAACTGCCACTCAGCATTATCAATTATGCAGTGTGTGATTATTTTCTTTATCTTAGACCTCTTATGTTTATGCATTTCTATTGAACAGGAGATAAAAACTGTTGAGCTTGTTAAACCAGTTGGCTGGGTGAATATACCATTATCAGGAACCGATCCTCGGTACAGTGACACTCTTATTATTTATTTCCATGGATACCTTTTTGTTTGTGAAACATGACTATAGCAAATTGCAAATTCAATCTGCTCCGTATAGAGCTAATACAGAAATTGCCAAGCCAAAAGTTCTAGTAACGTTTGCATACGGTGTAAACGAGGTATAGCCGATGCTTGAGCTAAACTATCAAAATATTGTAGGTTGTAGTAATCCAAAAAGCATGACAGAAAAACGAATATGCACTCTCCTCCTTTAAATGAAAACTAAAACTAAATGATATTTGCCCCTCCTAATCCCTCTGGATTTCATGTTTATCCAAGGGTAATTTCGACGAAATTTGCATCAAGTACGGCCAAGTTAGAAAGAAATAGTTAGTCAGATTCGTCTATATGCTAAGACTTTGATATTTCTTGTTTATGTTATCCACAGTGAGATGTTTGTCAACACTTTCATGCTCCAGATTGCCATTTTAGCTAATCATCTTAATGGAAGGGACACACACGTGCGTCAAATCAAAATTTATGGTCCTCGACCGTAAGTCATGTTCCTTGCTATATTTTTTTCATGTGTGTGTGCACACACAATGGATGTCAACTATTGGATTGCTCTCTGATTTCAATTCCAAATGCGAACACAGTGAGATCTGACGGTCAAGATCTATTGCATCACATTTGGTGTTTTATTTTGTATCCAAATTGCCTCTGTGTGCGTGTGTGTGATGAGAAGTTAAGTTTGGTGTACTTCTTTGTCTTGCAGGAATCCAGTTCCTCTTCAGCCATTTCACTTTACATCACCACAGTTTATCAAATACTCAACCATACGGTGAACACCCATTGTAAGCCATAAAATGAATGTTCAGTAGGAAAAAAAGGAGGAAAACACCATGTTCATCATTTGTAATGACTCTTGCAGTATTAATAGATGTCCTTTTTAGAACTGTCCTCCTTTTTTGTTACATTTAATGTGCGTAAACTCAATTGTTGGGTACTGGTCCATGTCGTGTGCTGTTTGGTTTTTCAGTTTCTACCAAAATTACTTCTGTAATTATTTGACACTTCCTTTCAGTTTTACCCTTCAATCAAATTTCTTAATTTCTTAACACAATTATTGTCATTTTCCTCTTCTGATTAAATCATCTCCCCTAGTTGGTGTGTTTTAAAATCAGTATATCAGATTTCAAATTGGATTGCAGTTTAAGCTGTGGATTCAGTCTTCAAGAGGTAAATACTATTATTTAGTGTAAAAAATTAATGAATTTATGATATATTGTTCAGTTTATTTTCAGTTGATTTTACATGAATGTACTGATATTGTCATCGAACGAATCTTTGTTATATAAATGGATTAATTGATATAATTGATGAAAGGAAATTTCCAAATTAATTTATCTCTATTAGATTTCTATTTTATCCTCATTTTAATTGTATCAACTGTAGTTTTGGTAATTTGATCATAATGCAGTGCCTAGTTTTATGAAGTATATTTATGTCTGGTGAAAATTTTTGTAGTGCGCTTAGTACATAAGGTGTTTGCACTGTATTTGGTGTGCAAATTAGGGCTGCACACAACCCATATCCAACCCGACCCAACCCACCAACCCGACCCAATCCACATAAACCCAACCCAACCCATTCTAGTTCGGGTTGGATATGAGTTACAATTTGTAACCCATACTATATATGGGTCGGGTGTGTTATTTTGTTCAACCCAACCCTATATTAAAAACCTAATTTAATATCAATACACTTAAAATTAGAATGTCTAATCCTAGAATAATGTTTATGTATTCTACAGTAATTATACGAAAAAGCATTTTTTATGTCAACCCAAACAAGATAGAATTTGGCAAAGATATTCCAAAGGGCATTTTAATGTATTTTAAAATGAAACACTTGTTCTACTATGTAGTGAACTAATTTCATATGATGTGTTTTACAATGAAATTTTAATAAAAATATATATTATAATGAATTAGTTAGTTTAAGTGCGTTATGCTAGCTAAAATCTAATATATTATGTTGAATATTTTAATGTTATTTTTTGAAAATATTCCCTTATATTTTCATTTTTTATTAGATTCATGCAACCAAACCCAACCCTACTAAACCCGACCCAACCCATGCTTCGACCCAACCCATATCCAACCTCATATAGGGTCGGATACAGGTTGAGCTACCTTAAACCCATACCTATGCAGGTCGGATGAAATATTTGGTCTGACCCGATCCAACCCATACTTTGTGCAGCCCTAGTGCAAATGCTTGTGTGTGTAGCCATAGTGTGGGATCAAGGATCAACTCAATCAAGAAGTGTAATTAATTGTGTTTGTTTTGGTACATTTCAAATTCCCTTGATTTCAACCACCGCATGTTTCAAATTAAATAATTATATTTTACGTCTTTTGTCACTTCACTTCGTTATTTGAATTGGAACATGTGCTAAAAATCAATGGGATTTAAGGTGTAGCAAAAACGAGGTATAGCCGATGCTTGTCATATATATCTTCAATAATAGTTGTAAAAGCTTTGGTGTCATACTTTTTTGGTATCAACGTGAACTACCAAAAACGCCTCTCTATATATTATCAAATCTTAATCATTTAAAAATAAGATCTAATATTAAAATTCTTTTACAAATTCAAACGCCCCTAAAAGCATGATTTAACAATTAAACATGCTTTACAAATTCAGAACGCTTTTAAAAATAGGATCTAAAATTAAACTTCCTTTACAAATTAAAAATACTTCTTTACAAATATACAAATTTTAATATCACTTGAAAATAAAAAATAATTTTTTTGATTGATGTAAACATATACAATTTATAAAGAAAACAATTCACGCGTGAAGCGCGTATCGTAACACTCGTGTGTGTGTGACACAAAATATAGACATAATTGATGACACGGTGGATCTTCATAATTGGATTGCCTTCTGATTTTCGTCTCTTATACAAGGATGGAAGGATACAATGGTTCAGATCTTTTGTGTCATCAATTGCGTTTAATTCTGTTTGGTTTGGATACAAATAAAACACAATTGATGGCAAAGATGCAGAATTTGGACACAAACTAAAACACAATTGATGACACAACATCTGGAGGAAGCCGAAAATCAGAAGCCAATCCAACGATGGAGATCCATTGCATCATCAATTGTCACTATATTTGGTGCCTATGTGTTGCGTGCATGGGTATGAATATTCATATAGTATATACAGTGTATAATTCTACTTATTTGATTTAAATATTTGCAGGGCATACATAGTCCACTTTTGTTGTATTGTCATACTTTACTGTTACATATATTTTACATATATTGTTTAACTATCAATATCAATATTTCCGTAGTTACTGATTTACAGTGATAATTGTATTTTTAGTGTAATGTAGTAGATTAGATCTATAGTGCTACAAATGTTTGCATTACAATATTTGTTATGTAAATAATTGTAGTGTTTCCTATGTGATTTGCTGATTTTAACTATTGAAGGATGTTGTCTTTGCTTTGTTAATGCTTGAAATGGATGGCTGTGGCAGTGATGTTAAATTAGATGCTTCTGTCTTAAACATTAGAAATGAACCTACTGAGCATTGGAATGAGTTTTTGCTATAATGATCTTATGAACGTGAAAATAAAAGAAGATTTATTGAACAAAACGAATTAGTTTTGACTTTTAAAAAACAAATTGATAGTTTATTTAAGTGCGTCCAAACAGACTGCAATTGAGATTAACATTGTATTTTACTACTGGTTGCATATAATGGTGAGTAAAATCCAGACATTGTTAAAGGGACTTTATTTTTAAATAAAAGAAGATAGATTTTAGGTGAAGTTCGTTTGAAAAAAAAGTGTTATGGAAACTCTAATTGAATAAAATAATTTACAATTTTACCGCTCACTCAAAGCAACATTCGGCAATTACCCATCGAAAAAACGTGAAAAAACTGACGGTTTACCGTTTTCGATGGGGTTTTGTTGAAAAAACGTTGATAGATCTTCGAAAAACGAAAAACGAAAAACTTAGAGTAGTTAAAGATTTAATTTATTACCCTTCCTTTATTCAGTTTTGGAGTCATGGTACTTGTAGCAAACTAGCCCTATCAATTAGCTTAAAGGAAACTAGCTCTATCTTAAGTCATGGTACTTGTAGCTCTGTAGTGTCGAAAGATCCTTTAGGATTAGTACACCATTTTCCAACAGGTCCAATTAATTCAAAAGGATGGCAGGAAAATAACAAAGCATACCAACGCCATTGTTCTTGCAAAGCTTCTATAGTTTCAATACAGGCAAAGATAGCTTCTGAGAATATGAGGACAATGAGTGCTTCTAATTCTGCTAAAATATTCAGTAGAATTACTAGTGCTGTTATGGTAATGGTTACCGTTACCATTTCACAAATATCATTACCGTACCATTTTTACTGATAAACGAAAATTGCTTACCGTTACCGATAGACTGGTATATCGAAGATTGATATACCGATAATCTAGTAACCGTTACACTGGTAATAGTAAATTACCGTTTGTCTAAAAAAGGTTAGTAACATAACATGTATTCACACCATAACGGTGCTTCATTATACAATTTATAGTGTTGCTTAATAAAAGACATAAATGAGAAAGAAGTGAAGTGTATTTAACATTATTTCACCTGGTTAATAAACTAAATTTAATCATTTGTTTGGTTCTAAATGTCTATAATAAAGCATGTTACATGAATATACATGTATTATAAATTGACTAATAAAATTACTGTTACCGCTGATATTGAAGAAATGTTACCGATGATTTATCGTAGAAAATGGTAAATTTACCGTTACCATACCGATTAAACTGGTATACCGATTTCACTCGAAAATGGTAACCGATTGACTGGTAATGGTATGGTAATGATAAATTTACCGTTACCATAACAGCTCTAAGAATTAGGGTAAATTATAGCTACCTACGATGAAGCAATTCGGCTATTCGATTTGTCTTAGTTTCATCTAGCAAAACACAGCAAACATTTAGAGCAATCTTCAATAACGAAACAAGGAACCATAAGAATGTATCTTACGGGTGAGCATTACTGGTTCAAACGGAATAAACCAGCCAATCCAAATAAATTTGATCGGTTTGGTTTTGTTAGTTAACTGGTTGGATTTAGTTTTTATTTTCAAAATTATTTGACTTTTTGGTTGGTTTTGGTTTTCGATATTTTGAAAACAAACCAACAAATTGAACAAAATATAAATTTCAATTGATTATAATAAACATAACCACCAAATCAAATCAATGAAAAATAAACATAACTACCAGTTGATTATTTCAATTTATGTCAATGTTTGTGGAAGAAAGTAGCTTGTTTCCTTAACTTATACAATCATCACATCTTTGTATAAATATGGACTTAATCAATTGTTTAATTCATATATTATGTTAGCAACGAGACAATGCAACCATTTAAAGACAAAACAATTAAACCCATCAAATCAAACCATTTTTAGGGTTTGGTTAGTTTTGACTTTGAAAATATTGGTTTAGTTTGGTTGGGTTTTTGTTTATTGAATGATTATTTCAGTTTTGATATTTTTTATCGATTTCAAACTGAACCAACCATTTGCTCACTACATCGTACATTTCCTTGGAACTGACTCTGTCTGTGGAGGTAAAATACAGGAAAATAGGCACAAGGGAAAATTTTGAACAAAAATTAAGCTGAAGGACAGCAAGTATTTTTTTAGGTTGAAGAAAGTTTTTTATACTATAAAACTGAATATAATGCCTAAAAATAAAACAAGCATTTGTCTTTTAGCCTAATTTTTTCTTCAATGTTTGTCATTCAGCCTAAATTATAACTAACATTTGTCCTTCAGCCTAAAAATAAAACTTGATGTCCTTCAGCCTAATTTTTTTTTCGAAGTTTGTCATTTTCCCTAATTGCCTCGGTAAAATAAGCGAATTTCAAAATAAATATAAACGTATACTATAACTAAATGTAAACAATTTTTTAAACATTATATATATATAATTAATTAATGATTTTGATTTAACAATTATATAAAATTATAAAATTAATTATGATATTTAGAAAATTATAAAACAATTATATGATAATATGTATGGCCTAAATTATTTGTGTATATATATGTATATTTGTATGTGTGTGGGGTTTTAAACTTTTATTAATAAACAATAACATGTAGTATAATTATTAAATGTAATAACACACACATATACATATGCATACACACACACATACATATGCATACATACACACACATACATATATGTATGTATGTATGTATGTATGCAGGCCCGGCCCTGGCCCAAGGCCACCGAGTCGGTGGCCTAGGGCCTTCGATTTTTTGGGGCCTTAAAATTTTATAATAATATATATTGTGACGCTCCACCTCTATGCCCACGCTAGCCAAGAACACTACGGTGTAATGCTGTCAACTAGCGCGGAGAATAAGGCTGTTGAGGAGCGACCATCTATGTAATTGCTTTGTGCGAGCACCGATATGTCAGATAGTATAACATGCAATTCATTTTTGGAGGGAATCCGACATACCGATACAAACTCAAAGCTACTACACAGTGGCTATAATAGTTTAGGACAAAATATAGAATAATAACACAGATAATATAAATGCGGAACACAGATAAAAAGGAAAGTCTCATATATATAAATAACTGATGTTAGTTATAATACATTTGACACGATACATATGATACAACTACAACTGTCGACTTTGGAAGTTATATATACAAGTACATTATCGACTAATATACATGAATACATATCAACCTAAAATAGATACACTGTCTACTACAAAAAGACGAAGACCACTTCAAAATATATAAAAAGTCTTCATAGCTCAAACAACAACCCAAAGCAGGAAATCTACAACCTGAAATAACTCGGGTCTGACCCGAGTATTAAATTCAAAAGAAAATAATACACGGGCCAGTCTAATTCAAACTCAGTATTTAATGCACGGGAGCAATAATAATTAAATAACAATTAGACGACAGTCAAAATAAATTCACCTATTCGATCCTTTAACAAAGGAGTAGGATAACGGTGAATGTAACACGTAATAGTGTTATACAACAAATCAGCAGATTCAAAATATCAACAAAGATAAATGAAGAGATTATCGATGAAGATAATTTAGAAAACAACAGGATTGCCAAAAACGGCAATTTAACAACAAAATCATCAGATTAAACCAAATCAAAATACACTTTAAAAATATGTCGAATTGGCCTCACGAAACAAATCCAGCAATTGAAATATCAATTAAAATTGTCAAATCTGACTGGGCTGCAGTACACGCACGCGTGTACTGCCTCGCCACTACAGTATGAAATGCATAAAAGATCAACGGAAATTCACAAACGAGCACAAGGTCAAATCCAAATCAGATTCAACACGTGCAAATGGAAAAATCAAATGGCCACGACCAAAATGTACACTAGTAAAGACTCCAAGCAACACTCAAGTATACATAAATGGCCAGAATGCAGACTAAAGATGCAGTGAAGCATGTACAATAGAGATGTACAACTCATGAATGAACATGTACAAGTTAAACAGTAACAGAACTTCAACCAGAACTCAAGTCTGGATAACATGAGAATAGTTCAAGTGAGAAGTGTACACAGTAAAGACCAAGGTAACTGGTCACAAGTGCACCAGTTCAAAACTTCACAAGTACAAGACCATATTCAAGTGCAGACTACAATGAAATGGCAATAACATGTTACAAGAGACTGGAATGAATGACTCAAATGACCAAGCTACAATGTCAACAAAGTACACAGGTGAAGGCAACAGACTCAAGACCAAATCAACAAACAAATTCTAAGATCAAAGTCAGGTTCAAGTGTAAAACAATATCAAGTAAATGAATCAAGTGAAGCTACACTTCAAAGCATAGTTAAACATGCAAATGAAACTGTCCAAGGAACTGGCAATACAGTGAAAGTGCATCAGTGACTCAAGTACAACCAATCAGAGAACATATGAAAAGTCTGGATGCAAAATGACCAGAACAATGAATGCATAGCTACAGTTCATCAAGACTACAACATGAAGCACTGCAACTCAAAGAACAGTGCAATTCAATGCTACAAAGGACCACAAGTATGAAGACTTCAAGCAATACAACTAAAATCAAGCTCAAGTGACTACAAGATGAACCAGACAGTGATAAGAAAATATCATAGTCAAGTATGCTACAATAAGAGTGACTACAGTGATGTATCCAAGTACAAGAAAGGTAGCATGGCAATGTCGAATGCACAACAGTGAACAAGTAAAGCATTTGTGTCGAAGCAAAGCCAATGCCAACAGAGAAGTAAAATCAACAATATCATAAGCTCGAAGTCAAAAACCAAGAAGTAAACAAGTTCGAATTCAATGCAGAAAATCCCAGTCGAAGATGACTAGAAACAGAATAGCAATGTCTTAAATCAACAGTGATCAAGACAAGGCCAGAATAAATCACAAAAACAAAGTCAGATGATCAGAGATGTGAAACAGTTTTTAAAATTGCTTAAACAAGTCAAAAAGTTTCAAAGCAAAAGCATGAAGAGTAATCAATTCAAGCAAACAAGTTAAAACGAGCAGAAATCACATACTGAGCACGAATTAGATGTGAGTAAATCAAATTACTCACCTGAATCGCCAGAGAGAGCCGAAGCTCAAAATCGCGACAGGGCAAAGCCCTAAATTCCAAGATCAAGCAAAGAGGAGTCATAGCCTCGATTCCAGATTCACCAGAGAAACAGAGAATCGAGGAGCCGAAGCTCAACATTCCAGAATCGCCAGAAAAAAGACGAAGCCCTAATTCAAGAACGTCGCCATTATCTCAAAGGATCGGGCTGGAGCAAATAAAAAGAAAGGGGGATCGAACAAATAAAAGTGGGCCGATGTAAAATATAAGAAGGGGCTGGCCATTTCAAAAAAAATAAAAGAAATATATTTATTTAAAGCCCAAATAATTTCTCAACCATTTTTCAAAAGAATTTTAACAATTTTATTAAAAGAAATTTTAAACCGATTCAAAACTTCAAATAACAAACAGCTAGGAAAATTAATCATCTAGAGACGATAATTAATTGGTACGAAATCTTGGGTTGTTACAGACTCCCCTCCTTATAGAAATTGCGTCCCCGCAATTTTCATAATTAAGGTCGTCATTAACAATAAATTTTCTAACATAAACTGGTTAAGCTAGAAAAATAAAGGTAGAGAATTCAAATCTCAAAGAAATCTTTTAATTTCATAAAAAGGAATTCGCAATTCTCAACAAAATCTAATTATCAATAGATAATCAGAAAACAGCTAAACTGGATAAATACAATCATCAACAATATTCAATTATCAACTAGATAATTAAAATACAGAAATTCACGAAACAGCAATATCTAATTATCGATACGATAATCAGAATTCTCAATTAATAAATATTTAATTATCACAACGATAATCAAATCAACAAATATTTAATTATCACAAAAGATAATCAAATCTCAAATCACAAATTTTTAATTATCTCAAACGATAATTAAATCTCACAAATATCTGATTATCAAAAACGATAATCAGAAATACAAATATCCGATTATCAAAAACGATAATTAGAAATCACAAATATTTAATTATCTCAAATGATAATCAAATCAACAAATATTTAATTATCAAAACGACAATTAGAATCTCAAATATCTGATTATCACAAGCGATAATCAGAAATCACATATATCCGATTATCAAAAACGACAATCAGAAATCACAAATATCCGATTATCAAAAAAACGATAATCAGAAATCACAAATATCCGATTATCAAAAACGATAATCAGAAATCACAAATATCCGATTATCAAAAACGATAATCAGAAATCACAAATATTCAATTAATGAGTCCGGAATTAACTGAAATAGCAAACGCACATGTCCCATAACCACGAGTTTTACTAAATCGTTTAATTCTCTTCATCGTTCCTTGAAAGTGCAAAATTGTGTATTTTTAAAAATAACATTTCACATTCTCAAACGGACAAGTCCGGAATGAAGCGAATCAGTGAAAGAAAGGGGTCATAGTCCTCGATTTTGCTGAAATGTTTAAATCGCTTCCTCATTCTTTTGAAAATGCAAACTGTAAAATTTTTGAAAACAATTTTAATTTATATTTTGAAACAACTTTTAAAAATAACGAATTTTGAAAACACGTGATTAAATTAGCAACATCAGTAGCAACTTTGATAAGGAAATTGCACTTCTCAAAGTACCGTAAAAACGGACAACAAAATCAGCATTGCGGGAGAACCGCTTGTAAATCCATTTTAAAATTGACAGTTACTGAAGTTAACACGTCAAAATTTCATCAAAATAACTGGCATCAAAATATAATACCAATGAATTTTCATTCATCAAAAATATCACAAGAATCTTCTCAAAGATAGAAAGGGATACCATACCCTAAACTTGTATTCATAACAAGTCAATGACACACGAATTCACCAATGCACAAGAACTGATATCATATCAGTGAAAATCATGAAAATTGGTGAAGCACAAATTCCAGAAATCATCACAAGAAATCCGGAAAACACATAAAAAAGGGGGGGAGGCCTAACACATGAACGGGAGCATGAAAACTCACCAACGTGTATCACACAGGAACGAGAAGCTATCTCATGGAAGCTATCCACTAAATTTTCACACAGGAATGGCCCGAAGACCGTGGGGCGCTACCCCACATATGTGATGGCGAAACATCACAAAAACGGGGTTAAGTCTCCCTCGCAGACAAAGAGACATCGCTCAATCGCTAGTCTAAGTCATAAAAAAGGGAAGGCCTATCACAAAATGGGAGCATGAAAACTCACCGACGCGTATCACACAGGAACGAGAAGCTATCTCATGGAAGCTATCCATTAAATTTTCACACAGGAATGGCCCGAAGACCGTGGGGCGCTACCCCACATATGTGATGGCGAAACATCACAAAAGTGGGGTCTAGTCTCCCTCGCAGACAAAAAGACATCGCACAGTTGCTAGTCTAAATCACAAAAATGATCGTCATGATCATCAAGAAGTGTCAATTACACTAAGTTAGTGAATATAAGAGTTAAGCTTCATGTCCCATAACCACTTGCTTAACTCAAATATTTACGAACAAACTGTAGATCTTCACTAGAAAATTGTCACAAAAGGTTCAATCGAACAAGTCCAAGAATTAACCGACGAAGTAAACGCAAGCGTTTCATACCACTTGTTTTGCTAAGCCGTTTAATTAGATTTCTCATTCGAGTGAGGTAAAGGTTTGTATATACTAATAGATTGGAAAATGGTTTTAGGAAAAGAGCTTTGTAGTAAAGTAGTTTTGAAATCGTTTGGAGAAAAGGATTTTAATATTTACTACTAGTATAGAAAACCTTTATATTTTTAAAGTGACAAATCACAAAAATGAGAAACAATCAATCACAAGAATTCACATACAAAGATGTGAATAGATTCCAAAGAAATCGATACTGAATCCATCAAAAAGTATGTTCACAAAATCCCGAAGAAAATGTCATTAAAGTTGCTAATAAATGATAGCAACAAATCGGGGAAATGATCAAGAATCGATTAAATTTGGAAACCAAATCAATTCACTAAAATTCACATTCGAAGACGTGAATAAAATCCAAAGAGTTCGATTCCAAATTCATCAAAGTAGAAATACCCAAAAATTCCAGAAATAGAAGTTATCAAAGTCGACAAAGGTGATAACAACTAATTGGAAAAGAAGAATCGATTATCAATTGGAAAAACAAAGCAAAACGAGCATAAATGCATAAATGACTTCAACAAAAATAAGAATCAAGTCAATGCCGAAGTCAACAATTAATGGTCACTGTCAAGTACAAAATGAATCAACGTCATCATCAAAGAATCCAATGGCAAACAAAGTCAGAGTCTTGAAAATCAAGAAATTAGCAATTTCACAAAAACAAAGTGACCGAAGTCGAATGGAAATCAAGCCGAGGAAAACACAAAATATCAAGTTCAAATTCGCTGAGATTCGAACTAGATATGAGTGAAAATCAAAATCACTCAATTTGCAACCGGTCGAGCTATTTTTCATCATAGTGTAACATGTACACAATGACACCCATAGCATAGCACAAAAGTGGAACAAAGTCCAGAGGTCAAAATAGCTTTAATTGGCCAAATTCGAACAAAATCAACATCGGCTATATCAATTCAAAGCCGAAAACGCAAGAACAAAATCCTCATCATCAAAAACCCAACTTGAGTTCGCAAAGCAAACGGAGGCAGAAGCCAAAATACTTTCACGAAATCAAAATCAAATGCACATGAATAAGCGTTAGGAATTCATACCTAACAATCAAAGATAATCATATGTAAAGACGAGAGATAAAACATCGACAAATAGTTGTAACACATGCTCCATCTAAGTTATGTTTTATAATTGTCCTAAACCCCAGGCTCTGATACCAAGCTGTGACGCCCCACCTCTATGCCCACGCTAGCCAAGAACACTACGGTGTAATGCTGTCAACTAGCGCGGAGAATAAGGCTGTTGAGGAGCGACCATCTATGTAATTGCTTTGTGCGAGCACCGATATGTCAGATAGTATAACATGCAATTCATTTTAGGAGGGAATCCGACATACCGATACAAACTCAAAGCTACTACACAGTGGCTATAATAGTTTAGGACAAAATATAGAATAATAACGCAGATAATATAAATGCAGAACACAGATAAAAAGGAAAGTCTCATATATATAAATAACTGATGTCAGTTATAATACATTTGACACGATACATATGATACAACTACAACTGTCGACTCTGGAAGTTATATATACAGGTACATTATCGACTAATATACATGAATACATATCAACCTAAAATAGATACACTGTCTACTACAAAAAGACGAAGACCACTTCAAAATATATAAAAAGTCTTCATAGCTCAAACAGCAACCCAAAGCAGGAAATCTACAACCTGAAATAACTCGGGTCTGACCCGAGTATTAAATTCAAAAGAAAATAATACACGGGTCAGTCTAATTCAAACTCAGTTATTAATGCACGGGAGCAATAATAATTAAATAACAATTAGACGACAGTCAAAATAAATTCACCTATTCGATCCTTTAACAAGGGAGTAGGATAACAGTGAATATAACACGTAATAGTGTTATACAACAAATCAGCAGATTCAAAATATCAACAAAGATAAATGAAGAGATTATCGATGAAGATAATTTAGAAAACAACAGGATTGCCAAAAACGGCAATTTAACAACAAAATCATCAGATTAAACCAAATCAAAATACACTTTAAAAATATGTCGAATTGGCCTCACGAAACAAATCCAGCAATTGAAATATCAATTAAAATTGTCAAATCTGACTGGGCTGCAGTACACGCACGCGTGTACTGCCTCGCCACTACAGTATGAAATGCATAAAAGATCAACGGAAATTCACAAACGAGCACAAGGTCAAATCCAAATCAGATTCAGCACAAGTGCAAATGGAAAAATCAAATGGCCACGACCAAAATCAAAATGTACACTAGTAAAGACTCCAAGCAACACTCAAGTATACATAAATGGCCAGAATGCAGACTAAAGATGCAGTGAAGCATGTACAATAGAGATGTACAACTCATGAATGAACATGTACAAGTTAAACAGTAACAGAACTTCAACCAGAACTCAAGTCTGGATAACATGAGAATAGTTCAAGTGAGAAGTGTACACAGTAAAGACCACAGGTAACTGGTCACAAGTGCACCAGTTCAAAACTTCACAAGTACAAGACCATATTCAAGTGCAGACTACAATGAAATGGCAATAACATGTTACAAGAGACTGGAATGAATGACTCAAATGACCAAGCTACAATGTCAACAAAGTACACAGGTGAAGGCAACAGACTCAAGACCAAATCAACAAACAAATTCTAAGATCAAAGTCAGGTTCAAGTGTAAAACAATATCAAGTAAATGACTCAAGTGAAGCTACACTTCAAAGCATAGTTAAACATGCAAATGAAACTGTCCAAGGAACTGGCAATATAGTGAAAGTGCATCAGTGACTCAAGTACAACCAATCAGAGAACATATGAAAAGTCTGGATGCAAAATGACCAGAACAATGAATGCATAGCTACAGTTCATCAAGACTACAACATGAAGCACTGCAACTCAAAGAACAGGGCAATTCAATGCTACAAAGGACCACAAGTATGAAGACTTCAAGCAATACAACTAAAATCAAGCTCAAGTGACTACAAGATGAACCAGACAGTGATAAGAAAATATCATAGTCAAGTATGCTACAATAAGAGTGACTACAGTGATGTATCCAAGTACAAGAAAGGTAGCATGGCAATGTCGAATGCACAACAGTGAACAAGTAAAGCATTTGTGTCGAAGCAAAGCCAATGCCAACAGAGAAGTAAAATCAACAATATCATAAGCTCGAAGTCAAAAATCTAGAAGTAAACAAGTTCGAATTCAATGCAGAAAATCCCAGTCGAAGATGACTAGAAACAGAATAGTAATGTCTTAAATCAGCAATGATCAAGACAAGGCCAGAATACAAAAACAAAGTCAGATGATCAGAGATGTGAAACAGTTTTTAAAATTTCTTAAACAAGTAAAAAAGTTTCAAAGCAAAAGCATGAAGAGTAATCAATTCAAGCAAACAAGTTAAAACGAGCAGAAATCACATACTGAGCACGAATTAGATGTGAGTAAATCAAATTACTCACCTAAATCGCCAGAGAGAGCCGAAGCTCAAAATTGCGACAGGGCAAAGCCCTAAATTCCAAGATCAAGCAAAGAGGAGTCGTAGCCTCGATTCCAGATTCACCAGAGAAACAGAGAATCGAGGAGCCGAAGCTCAACATTCCAGAATCGCCAGAAAGAAGACGAAGCCCTAATTCAAGAACGTCGCCATTATCTCAAAGGATCGGGCTGGAGCAAATAAAAAGAAAGGGGGATCGAACAAATAAAAGTGGGCCGATGTAAAATATAAGAAGGGGCCGGCCATTTTAAAAAAATAAAAGAAATATATTTATTTAAAGCCCAAATAATTTCTCAACCATTTTTCAAAAGAATTTTAACAATTTTATTAAAAGAAATTTTAAACCGATTCAAAACTTCAAATAACAAACAGCTAGGAAAATTAATCGTCTAGAGACGATAATTAATTGGTACGAAATCTCGGGTTGTTACATATATAAAGACAGTTGTATAAAGATAACCTATTCATAAATAAACAAATTTAATATGGTGTAATGGTAAAGACATGTCATCCATTCACCAGCAACCAGAGTTTAATTCCTCTTTGCTCAGTATTGTTTTTCCTGCATACTTTCATTTGTATTTCTGAGGCCCCTATGGCAAAAGTGATTAGGCTTTGATGTTTTTTGCCTTGGGCCTCAAGTTTATCAGGGTCGGCCCTGTATGTATGTGTGTGTGTGTGTACAGCAATGCATACATAAATCGTTCTATAGGCGATCGGATAACTTATATGAGAATATGAAACATAAAAATAATATTATACCTTTAAGATGTAGCCTTTGAGTGCGCCTTGATTAAAGAAATCTCCTAGATCCAAAGGAATCATTCAACTGAATTTACAGCGATCAAGTGCACCACCGTTTTTATTTTCCTTGATGTTGTTAATATGCTAAGGATGCTCGACAATGGGGTGGAGTTGCTTATGGCCAAGGGAGTTGGAAGAGTAAGAGAATAGAAGAAAATAAGAACTCGGTTGGTTAATATAGAGAGAGAAGGAGAGACAAATTCTTTCCTTTTACTCTTTCTTCCTTTACTAAGTTATAAGTTCCAGATCTGAAATTCAAATCTCCTCCTTACGTTATCTATGACCTGAAGGAACCGGGGCAGTCGGAAGCGGGCTTGGATAAATTTTAAAAGAAATTCCATTGGATCTTTTTTGGGTCTATGTAGTCTAAATTCATTTAGAACTTTTATAATTTTTATTTTTATTTTGTTTTATCATAATTGTTTAAAAATTAGTTTAATTTAATTTTAATTGATAGTATATAATGATGAGCACATCAAATGCACTCATGTGTAAAGTGTAAGTGCATCATATGAATAGTATACATAGTTAATGTGAACTTAGGTTTGGTGTTGGGATTTACATCGCAACGGACACATTTCCCCTTTATATATGCCTTTGTCGTCTACAACAAAGTTTTTTTTGATTATATATATATATATATTCATGCATACACATACACATATAAACAAATATAAATATCATGCATAGCAGTTTACATTGAAAATGACTTTATTTATACGAGTACATATGCACGCACAGGTGGGCCTGCATTTAACCACAATGTGCATGCATTTTTATTTGTATATGTGGAAGTAGATTTGATAGTAGCATCCTCACATTTGAACACCGTCTAGGCAGAAACTGCTATTTTTTTTGTTCTGACTGCAATAACTTCTTCATACTAACTCGGAATCAGGCAAAACTTCGACCGATGAACTCCTACCTAAATTACAAACAATATGGTACACTCGGATACTTCATCCTGTGAACGCACATTGTAGTTCTCCATGGGGACTGATAATTGTACTTGGAAAATAACAGGCTACCACATCCCCGTATTTGAACTCCGCCTAGTGTAGAAGCCGCTATTTTTTTTGTTCAGACTGCTATATTTTCTTCATACTAACTCGAAATCCGGCGAGACTTCGACAAATTAACTCCCACCTAAATTACGGACAATATGGAACACTCATATACTTCATCTTATGAACGCATACTGTAGTCCTCCATGGGGACTGACAGTTGTACTTAAAAAATAACAGGCTAACACATCCCCATATTTCAACTCCGCATAGTGCAGAAGCCGCCTTTTTTTGTTCAGACTGCAAAAACTTCTTCATACTAACTCGTAATTAGGCGATACTTCGACCGATGAACTCCCACCTAAATTACAAACAATACGGTATAGTTGGATACTTCATCTTGTGAACGCACACTGTAGTTCTCCATGGTGACTGACAGTTGTACTTAGAAAATAACAGGCTACCACATGAAACGTGCGAATAGAAAATCGTAAGTAAGTATTTTATTATGTAAATCACATGAAACATAAATAAAATCATTTCGGTATAACACCTACTATTCGAAACATGTAAAAACGTCAAACTAATTAGGTTATTGTTTCATGAATAATAATTAATGTTAATGATAAATAATGAATAACTATACTTAAATCTGCATCCACACAAATAACAACACGCATTAGAGCCAAAGTTTGAATATTACAGCTAGAAAAAAAATATTAAGCTGCAAATCTAAAAAAAGTGACTAGCTGAGCGAAAACAAAATGAAACAATCAACTTTTACATCCCATTTATGTAATTATTTATTGACCTTTATATTATTCGTTAACTTTTTAATTTCAGCTTTGAAATCCACAAATGGCATATACAGCTGGGTGAATACAATTTACACCATTTCAAAATAAACTTTCTATTACTTTAGAAACAACTTTTTTGTCCCAGGCTTACACTTATGAATTCCAGTATATTCGAGCGAATCCAGCCTTTCTTCAATCATGCACGTGTAGTTGACATTGCTGATATAGAGATCCTTATAATATTAAGGATAAAAACTTAACCATGTTTTTGTCATTCTCCTACTTTTGCAATGGAAATTTAACAATTAATATATGAACCAACTACATTTGCAATTTGAAATACACATTTTAGCATCATTTCCATCACGCACGCAAGTAGGTGCGCATCCCCAATTATTATATGTTAAAGAACAACTCAAGAATATTTCAATATTTAGGATTTTCCTTATTACAATAGTTTTCAATAATACAATTATTATGCCCCTAACTATTGTGGCTATAAATAGCAGTTATAAATTATATATAAGAACAATCAAGTTGTGATAAAATCATTGTCAATATTCAGTAAACTCCTTTTCATACTGGTATATATGAAACAAAAAGGGAAATTAAAAAAAATGGGCGGTGGTTCGGCTGTTAGAAGGTTACATTTTACTTTGGGGTTAAACTTACCTAGAGGATAAAACGAAGTAGGAAAATGAGCATATTTATTCGAATCATGTTTGACAGGACAAAGTAAAACAGTTTCTACACATTATTTTTTACTCAATCTGGATAAAACCAAAACCAAGAATATGATATAAGAAGATCTTTCGTTTGTGGTGCCTTTCATTTTCAAAATGAGCTGACGAAAGGCGTACTGAGATTATAAGTGAGCTCCACCACTACCTAATCTACAACATGATGCATGGCTGTCCCATCGGGGAAGTCCGCCATGTTTTGACACTTGTCGTCATAATAAGTCAAGGGGGGTGAACTTATAGAGTGGTCTGAGGAGGAAGAGTTGAGATCTGCTACTGCTTCCAGTATAGAGTGGGCTTTTGATACAGAAGCTGGAAGTACAAATCCTGCATTTTGCTTATGGTAGTTTTGTATGTCTTCTAATAGAAATGAAGTGTAGTTACTTGCATTTGCAGTTGCGTTTGTGCCACTTGTAACGTTGTCTAGATCTCTTGATGATCGCCTGGAGGATCTTGTTCTTGTTAAAGTTGGGTTTGTACTGTTGTCCAGTTCAGTAGTGGAGAAGAGTTGACGATGTGATGTTGAGATAAGTAGTCCCACATCTTCCAATATATGTCATTTGTTAGTGTATATAATTTAAGGGACAAATCCAACATATGAAAGTGGTTTAGAAAATTAGCACGATCTTAGCTTGGATGGCACTTGTAAATTGGGAAGCCAATCCTGGCCTTTTCTGATTGCAGAATTCTTTTTTCTGATTGCAAGCAATGCTTGCCTTCCCTGCAGCTCAATTACGTACCACTACTGATGCTTTATATATGCAAAGGGCATTATCGGTATTTCAAAAAGACACCGAGTAAATTAATAGAATAAATTCTCTTTATTAGTAGTAAAAATGAGGGGTATTTCTGGTATTTCAAAAAGACACGGTTGAATTCCTATTCAAGGAATTCTCATTATTAGTAGTAAAGATTACATGCAATAAATCAATAAATGCAATGTCTAATTAAAATAGTTCAAAAGTTTACTAATATAACTTACATAAAACCAATTTTTAAACTTTGAGTTAGATATAACTATACACACAAACATAAATGTTATTACATAAATATATAAACTTATATTCACATACAAATCAAAACAAGATTTGAAATAAAACAAATCCAAACAGTATGTGAAATAGAATGTTTGCCTTTTAAACAAAGATTAGTACTAGTTTAAATACAATTGTAAAACAAGAAATAAATCACAAAATTAATGTTTTCTCTTTTGATTTAATTAGAAAAACAATTGTAAAACAAGAAATAAACTGCCAAATTAAATTTTCCTCTTTTGTTTCAATTAGCAAAATTTGTTTTAGAATAATTTGAACATAAGATGTCTTAAGTTAACGGTTAATTAATGTAATTATTTCAAAGTTTTATTCATATAGCAATTTATATGTATGCACTCAAATCTAAATCTTCTAATATGGAAAATGACTTACTAACAAGATTATTCCAAATATTTTTTTTAATAACAATAATAAAATCAGACGACATATGCATATACAAATTTGTGATAAGAAGGTCTAAATTTATAAAATTTATTTATATTTTTAAACATTTAAAATATTCATTTTAATTTAGTTTCAAATTCGGGTTTTAAACTGCAAAATCGTGATTTTTCTAAAAACTTGCTTTGGACTTATTAAAAATTTACAAGATGAAATCTTGATTTTCTTTCTTCATTTAAAAACTATGGATATAATAGTCTGGAAAATTCTTAACTCAAAGAATTCCGAGCTATATTTCATTGTCTTCACTTGTTTGAATTATACGGCGTGAAATCGCGAATTACCGTTACGCGACTAGTTTTGACTTGTTTTTCAATTTCTTTTCAAACTTCATGGAAACACTTTTAAATGTTTATAAAACATTTCTAAATCATTTTAAACTCATTTAAACAAATATTTCCATATTTCAAACTCGTTTTCCATTTCATTTCATACTATAATAATATTCATTTCAACTCTTTTTAGATGTTTAAAACCAATAAGAAGCTAAACAACTCCATACACTACTATTTATGGATTAAATTTCCCTTCAATTAACTATGGTTAATTACTAACCATTTCTCTTATCATTTATCAAACCAAGTTATCAACCATATCACAACCATATAACCAATCATAATATCAACCAAGTTATCATCTAATATTAAACATTTAATCATTAAATATATTTAAACTTTCAAATCATTATACTTGAAATAATTTAGAGATTAATTAGTAAAATGTGAGTACTCACCTTTGTCTTTAACTAATTCTTCCTACCAACATTTTTATCCAATAACACTTCACTAAACCATTGTTAACTTTACTTAAACAATTCCTAAGCCACTCGTCTTTGCTTTGTACTCGCGGCCAAGCCTCCCTATCACCAAAATGCTCACGGCCTTGGCTTATGTGGGGTGGAGCTCTCGGCCTTGGATGATGGGGGTGGGCCGTGGGTTTTAAAGAGGAAGAGGTGGTGTTTTGGTTTTGTTTTGAAGTGTGGAGTGAATGTATATATATGTATATAATTTTATTTTATTTTCTACTAAAATTTCTTTATAATTTATTTAAGAAGAAGCCATTAAAATAAAGAGGAAGGAGATAGAAAAGCTAAGAAATGAATGAATGAAAGTGTGAAGAAATGAATACATAAAGATCCATATTTATAGCCTTAGAATCCTTAACCCTTAAGCTTTATCAAATGACACAAATACCCTTCCTTAACCTTTAAGTGAAACATACTTTTTCAACATTTACCATCTTCACATCACATCATTACTTATTTTCATCTTTACTTAATACTTAAGGGATGAACCTAGTTGGAAAGGAGACTAAGGTGGAGATTTTGTTTGATTTGGTTTTGTTTTGATGTGATTTGATTTGATATGTGTTGGATTTGGTGAAAATATCTTCTTTAAATACTTTTCTTTACTTAATCAAACACTTAGCTAAATTAATCCTTAGTTAATATAAGCGAGGTGTTTATTTCTTTGTTAATGTGTTTATATAACAACTATTCAAGTTTCAAAGCATTAACAAAACTTATATTGAACAAAACATTGATTTTTGATAAAACGTTTTCTGGTCACATTTTCTGTTTTTAATCAAACTATTTGTTTATGTAACCAAAACTTGAAAATTGATTGTTATCATTTTTAAATAATTGAAGCAAGATAAATTGAGTTACAAAACCAAATTAAATAATTTTAAAATCCAATTGTAAAATACGACGTCGATTGGTCGACGTGCGACGATGTTTTTCAATCTTTATAAAACAAGTGTGTGTGTGTATTTATTAAACTTTTATCAATCAATTATTATCATTTTATAATAATTTAAAAAGAATCATTTATCAATTAAAACAAAAATTGAATGTATATCCAATATTATCGAAAACCGCCATTTGTCAATTTTACGATGAAACTCCAAAACCCTTATATTTGTAAACCAATTCTAAAAATAACTTCACCATTCTTATTTATCACATAAGACATGATTATTTAAGTTTGAAAATTCTATATTTGAATATTTAAAGTTAATTAAATATTTCATTAAAAAGTGATAAAATAACGGGTCGTTACATTATTACCATTCAACATAATGTTCATAACATTATCAGCATAGTAAATACATAACCACTCTCAGATAATCTAGACACAGAAATGTATCACAAATAATTTTTTTTACATAATAGCAATTATTTAATTTAAAAACTAATCCATTCGGCAAAGATAAATGAATGAAATGTCTAATTAAAATAGTTCAAAAGTTTACTACTATAACTTACATAAAACCCGTTTTTAAACTTTGAGTTAAATATAAATACACATACACACATAAATGTTATTACATAAATATATATGAATTTATATTCACATACAAATCAAGTCAAGATTTGAAGTAAAACAAAATAAGAATAATATCTAAACAGCTTGTGAAATATAATGTTTGCCTTTTAAATAAAGATTAGTACTAGTTTAAATACAATTGTAAAACAAGAAATAAATCACAAAATTAATATTTTCTCTTTTGATTTAATTAGCAAACCAATTGTAAAACAAGAAATAAACCGCCAAATTAATTTTCCCACTTTGGTTTCAATTAGCAAAATTTGTTTTAGAATAATTTAAACATAAGATGTCTTGAGTTAATGGTTAATTAATGTAATTATTTCAAAGTTTTATTCATATATCAATTTATATGTATCCATTTAACTATGAATCTTCTAATATGAAAACTGACTTACCAACAAGATCTAGATTTAACAAATTTGTGATAAGAAGGTCTAGATTTAGGTTAAGCAAACTAGATAAATTAACATACAAAACTTGCATAAATGAAATTATTGTTGCTCATAACAAACAAATAGCAGAGAACATAGCAAATGTGTTTTTTGTAAATCAACATGATAAGAATATACAGCTGATTCAAAATGGGGGAATTAAGATATTCAAATCTAAATCCAAATTAACACATACAAATAGATGGGAGAGATAGAGGATTAAAGGAATGTAATCAAAACTAAAAGATATATGACCATATTTAGAATCACCTTAGGATGAAGCCAGGGGAAACACCTCAAATGTTAGAACAAATTCTAGATCCGATAGATCAATCTCTAGATCTGCAACAATCAAGAGATAACCACCTATTTCTATTTAATTTTTCTTGATTAAATTTTGGAATTTTTAAGCTTTTTTCACCATGGAAAATTCAACCTTGATGTTTCCAGAGAGAGTAAAAATTATGGAGCAATATCTAATTAAATATGGAAATAAATGTGTAATGAATATATGGTCCTTTTCTCTCCTTTAATTAAGATTGTCCCTTTATTTCAAGTTTAAAAACTCCTCCCTTTATCTTCACCATAGTCGACCATC
Organism: Allium fistulosum; assembly: GCA_030737815.1. Taxonomy (NCBI): domain Eukaryota; kingdom Viridiplantae; phylum Streptophyta; class Magnoliopsida; order Asparagales; family Amaryllidaceae; genus Allium; species Allium fistulosum. Next base: position 246,794,824 of record CM060907.1, on the reverse strand, counting down.
ATTTTGGGCATTAGGTCTAAAAAAAAAATCAATATCCAATTAGTATTATCTTCATTTAAATCTATTTTAAATTTGCTATCGATACCGTATACCGATACACACGTTTATAACTTTTTATACATGCACATTACTAAACACCAATGGAAATCAAAAAAATCAAACAAGAAATATTTACCAATTAATATTTCATAAATATTAATTGGTTTAATTTATTTAAAGCCCATTTCAATATTTATCTTGTTTAAATCAAATTTAAACATTCTACCGATATCCATATCGATACGCACGTTTACAACTTTTATATACGCACTGTACAAAGTACTAATGACATCTAATAAATTAAATGAAATGTTATAATTAATATTTCATAAATATTAATCAATTTAATTAATTTTTGATAATTAAAAATTAATTAAATCGTGTGGTTGATTCGGAATATTCATCATTTCAGTTGTGTGACTCAAATGTGTAAATTCAATCAATGATTAATATTGAACAATTCAAATGCTAACGTTAACACATCACCATAGCTAATGGTATGACATTTTTGCTAAATTTATCGCTTAAATATTCTTTGGTGAAATCCGATTTTACTTATTATAAGCGTTACCCTTTAGTGATAATTATTTACATTGATTCTCTTCATCAAAACTATATCACTTTGGACTTATGGAATTCGATAATGATAAAAATTCCAATATCATCCATATTCAACTCTATAGTCCAAAAACAAAGTATTTGGTTCAATAATAACAATTGTTATTAACCGAATTACTCTGGCCAGAGATTTTGATTTTTAGTTGATTTCCGTTGACTGTGATACTAAACTGTGACGACCCGGGTTTTTGGACCAGTCAAAATCGCCGAAAGACCCGTCCGTTCTAAAACTACGAATGAAAACTACCAACTTAATATACAATATTTGATAAATATCCAACACTACTAAATGTATAGGATACAACTTTCAAATTTACAAGTGATCAAAGTAATCAATTTAATCTACTAGTGCGCTTTAAGACAAACCCAAAATCAAATACTACAAACAAACTGTAAATCTACCACTGTGCAACTCTGATGAGAAACAACAATATCATTACCTGCAAACTCAATAAACAATGTAAATGCGGAATAAAATAGTAAGCATGAAAGATACAACAATACATGATACATGACAAACAACAAACAGAAAATGTTATGTTATTATTGGGGCTACATCACTACCACTTATGACAGCCTACGTACCCCTATCTAATTGGGTACCCAATTAGATACAGGATCAAGCCAATGTAGTTCTCCTACTGCAACTAGGACTCATGGAGCCTACGATGCAACAAATCCAAAACTACCCACGTAGGCTTAATCTTCAATTTTAGATTTTTACAATCTAATTAACTTTACAGAAATTATATCTTTGGACTTTATTCCCAAATTCTTATTTCAAAACTTTTGAAATATATATATCTATACATCCTTTATATTCAAACTAGTCCTTTACTTCGGGATGTAAAAATAAATCAATTTTTGAAACAATACCAATATACAAGCATACAAAAACTATATGCTACCTGATCGGGAGGTTTCTAGCCATAACAAGACAACTGGGTCCCAGCCTTAATACAATCGATAAATAACTAAATCCCTCTATTCCAAGAGCGGACTATACCAAAAACACATGCCCACTATTTAGTTACGGGTTACCCGAATCATTGGTAACATAACAAATCATTTTATATCCCGAAGCGATAAATCATTTCACACTAATATTCACAAGTACTTTCAAATCTATAATAATTTTCATTTCCCAAATCTGTTCAAAAATCATCTTAAAACCATCGGGTTTAGTCCTCGAAATTCTTTCGTTTTATAAAACATTTTTATAAAATCCATTCTTATATAAATCACTTTTATATAATATCACTTCAAAATATTCATTACCAAACATTTCTATTCCTTTTAAAGTGAAAACATTTCATAACATTTCAACTTTAAAATCAATCTTCAAAACAATTCATTAAATTGAAGTGAACCAAATATTACCGCTAAACACCTTTTAGTCAAATCGTGAAACAAATCACAAGGTGTTAGCCTACGATTCTTTTCTACTCAACCCATGCATATGGATGAATAAATTGCTCATAAAATGGTCGAGCAATGTCAATAATCAATAAATAGTCAGTGCTCATAAACTGGCCGAGCACAAATCAAACAACCAAACAAGAATAATAACAAGAATAAGAACAGACTCATTATTATTAACAATTTACAATCAATAGTTAACACAACATTTATTAAAATGTGAATGAGTCAAAGGAAAGAGATTAAGATTACACTCACTGTAAAATGATTGAATTATACTCACAGAATAAGCTATACCCACTAAACTATGAAAACAAGGAATATACTTACATCCTATTTGCTTTGATGGAGACTTGGAATAATTCACCTTTGATAATGAATTTTAGTTCTTTTCTTTAGTTTGTTAATGAATTAAAATGAGATATGGACTTGGCTATTTATAGGTGAAGAGAAGGGTACTTTAGTCATTTCCTATAGCCTAACCAGATTCGACCAGATTTTGGTCCAATAGAAACCAGCCTTATGGCCTAATTTGATTCGACCACATTTTGGTCCAATAGAAAACATCTTGATGGCCTAATTTGATTCGACCATATTTTGGTCCAATAGAAAACATCTTGATGGATTAATTTGATTCGACCACATTTTGGTCCAATAGAAATCCTCCTTATCAACTATGGCATAACATGATTCGACCAGATTTTGGTCCAATGGCAACCATCCGCATGGCAGAACCTGATTCGACTAGATTTTGGTCCAATAATAACCATCTGCATGGCAGAACCTGATTCGACCAGATTTTGGTCCAATGGCAACCATCCGCATGGAATATAATAATCATTATGCTATTTTGTTTCATTAGGCAAGTAATTATACTGTTCTGTTTTTATTAGGCAAGTAATTATACTATTCTGTTTTATTAGGAAAGGTTAATAATTCACTCTTGTTTTATTAGGCAAGTAATTATACTATTCTATTTTATTAGGCAGGGTTAATAATTCTAGATATAAAATCCTTTATTTAATCATTTAAAAACATATTAACTATTCATGTTCAAAGTGATTAAATTATGGGTCGTTACATTTTAAATATTCGAATTTGATGACCCAAAAATACGGGTCATTACATTCTTCCCCTCTTAAAAGAATTTCGTCCCCGAAATTTGAAGGACAAAAAGATATGACGAAAACCAAACAATTAACAAAAGCTAAGCACACTAAAAATATTATCGCCCATAACCCCGGTCGGAGGTATGGTGCCTTATCCTATCCATTTTTATTTATCAATTTAAGGTAGTTTCATTTTAAAATTTATAGGATAATTTACTAACCTAGACAAACTTTACTTAGGCACCTAACCTAAGCTCTGATACCAACTGTAATGACCCGGGTTTTCGGACCAGTCAAAATCGCCGAAAGACCCGTCCGTTCTAAAACTACCAACTTAATACACAATATTTGATAAATATTCAACACTACTAAATGTATAGGATACAGCTTTCAATTTTACAAGTTATCAAAGTAATCAATTTAATCTACTAGTGTGCTTTAATAATAACCCAAAATCAAATACTACAACAAACTGTAAATCTACCGCTGTGCAACTCTGATGAGAAACAACAATATCATTACTTGCAAACTCAATAAACAATATAAATGCGGAATAAAATAGTAAGCAGGAAAGATACAACAATACATGATATATGACAAACAACAAACATAAAAATGTTATGTTATTATTGGGGCTGCATCACTACCACTTGTGACTGCCTACGTACCCATATCTAATTGGGTACCCAATTAGATACAGGATCAAGCCAACGTAGTTCTCCTACTGCAAATAGGACTCATGGAGTCTACGATGCAACAAACAATATGCAATTCCGAAAACTACCCACTTAGGCTTAATCTTCAATTTTAGATTTTCAAATCTAATTACCTTTACGGAAATTATCTCTTTGGACTTTATTCTTGAATCCTTATTTCAAAACTTTTGAAATATAAATATCATTTATATTCAAATTATACTTTACTTCAGGATCTTAAATTAAATCTCTTTTGAAAAGATTATTTGGAAATCCCAATTACTATAATAAAAACATATCAAACCATATGCAACCAGATCTGGAGGTTTCTCCCAATAACAAGGCAACTGGGTCCCAGCCTTCATATAATCGATAAATAAGTACATCCCTCTATTCCAAGAGTGGACTATACCAAAAACATATGCCCACTTTTTAGTTACGGGGTACCCAATAATTGGTAACATAACAAATCATTTTATATCCCGAAGTGATAAATCATTTCACACTAATATTCACAAGTACTTTCAAATCTGTAATAATTTTCATTTACCAAATCTGTTCAAAAATCATCTTAAAACCAAAGGGTTTAGTCCTCGAAATTCTTTCCGTTTTATAAAACATTTTTATAAAACCATTCTTATATAAATCACTTTTATATAATATAACTTCAAAATATTCATTACCAAACATTTCTATTTCTTTTAAAGGGAAAACATTTCATAACATTTCCATTTGAAAACCAATTTTCAAAATAATTCATTTAATTGAAGTGAACCAAATAAACACCTTATAGTTAAATCATGAAATAAATCACAAGGTGTTATCCTACAATTATTTTCTACCCAGCCCATGCATATGGATAATTAATTTCTCATAAACTGGTTGAGAAAAGTCAACGATTAATAAATAATAATCACTGCTCATAAACTGGTCAAGTGTAATCCAAACAACCAAACAATTAATTAACAAAATAAACACAACAATAAATGATAAATCAACGCTTCAATCTATCAAATATTTGTAACACTTTTTATTTTATCTTGGGTTAAAATGATTTGATATTTATTTTGGAGCATCCGGGCTTTCCCTTCGACATGTTTCGTCCCTCGTCCAAGTGTCCTTGGATCTCACAGACGAAACACGTGTACTAGTCGTTTCCGCATACCCTATTAAGTATTTAACTTCTAAATTTTAAAATAATTAATTAACCATCCAAATAGTCAAACAAGGAAATAAAACCATTTTTTAGCAAACAAAGTAAACAAGCATTCAACAAGGGTTTTCAAATAACACTTAACACTTAAAGTTCCTTTAGCAATGATTTTAACAAACTTAAAGGAAGAAATAACTCACTAAACTATGAAAATAGGGAATATACTCACTAAACTATGAAAACAAGGAATATACTCGCTAAACTATGAAAACACGGAATATACTCACTTCCTATTTGCTTTGATGGAGACTTGGAATACTTCACCTCTAATAATGAATTTTAGTTCTTTTCTTTAGTTTGTGAATGAATTAAAATGAGATATGGACTTGGCTATTTATAGGTGAAGAGAAGGGTACTTTAGTCATTTCCTATAGCCTTACCAGATTCGACCAGATTTTGATCCAATAGAAACCAGCCTTATGGCCTAATTTGATTCGACCACATTTTGGTCCAATAGAAAACATCTTGATGGCCTAATTTGATTCGACCACATTTTGGTCCAATAGAAAACATCTTGATGGCTTAATTTGATTCGACCACATTTTGGTCCAATAGAAATCCTCCTTATCAACTATGGCATAACATGATTCAACCAGATTTTGGTCCAATGGCAACCATCCGCATGGCAGAACCTGATTCGACCAGATTTTGGTCCAATAACAACCGTCTGCATGGCAGAACCTGATTCGACCAGATTTTGGTCCAATGGCAACCATCCGCATGGAATATAATAATCATTATGCTATTTTGTTTCATTAGGCAAGTAATTATACTGTTCTGTTTTTATTAGGCAAGTAATTATACTATTCTGTTTTATTAGGCAAGGTTAATAATTCACTCTTGTTTTATTAGGCAAGTAATTATACTATTCTATTTTATTAGGCAGGGTTAATAATTTTAGATATAAAATCCTTTATTTAATCATTTAAAAACATATTAACTATTAATGTTCAAAGTGATTAAATTATGGGTCGTTACATTTTAAATATTCGAATTTGATGACCCAAAAATACGGGTCATTACATTCTTCCCCTCTTAAAAGAATTTCGTCCTCGAAATTTGAAGGACGAAAAGATATAACGAAAACCAAACAATTAACAAAAGCTAAGCACACTAAAAATATTATCGCCCATAACCCTGGTCGGAGGTACGGTGCCTTATCCTATCCATTTTTATTTATCAATTTAAGGTAGTTTCATTTTAAAATTTCTAGGATAATTTACTAACCTAGACAAACTTTACTTAGGCACCTAACCTAAGCTCTGATACCAACTGTGACGACCCGGGTTTTCGGAGCAGTCAAAATCGCCGAAAGACCCGTCCGTTCTAAAACTACGAATGAAAACTACCAACTTAATACACAATATTTGATAAATATCCACATGGGTTATTTATGGAAAGAAAGTAGTCCTATACTTGGCACTAAAAGCCACAAGGATGTTTTCTATTGGACCAAAATGTGGTCGAATCAAATTAGGCCATATGGCTGGTTTCTATTGGACCAAAATCTGGTCGAATCAGGTTAGGCTATAGGAAATTACTAAAGTACCCTTCTCTTCACCTATAAATAGCCAAGTCCATATCTCATTTTAATTCATTCACAAACTAAAGAAAAGAACTAAAATTCATTATCAAAGGTGAAGTATTCCAAGTCTCCATCAAAGCAAATAAGATATAATAGAAAATGAATACAAGAAGAGAAGGAAGGAGAGGATCTGGAACTAGCACGGTTACCAATGGTAGGGTACCTAGAAATGCTACCATGTTAGCTGTAGATCCGGTAGAGGAAATGCTAGTGCAAGTTCAGACCCCTATGAACTTTGCAGCTTTGTGTAAGAATTTTACCACATTGGGCGGGAAACCATTCTATGGGATTGAAGATATTCTGGGAGTGCAGATGTGGCTTCGAACTTGTGAAAGAATATTTGGAGATCTTCGGTTGGAGGATGCGGAGAAACGGCTGTTGGCATCGCGACAACTTAAAAAGTCGGCGATGGATTGGTGGGATTTAGAAACAGCTAGTACTCCGGAGGGGGAGTTTTCTTAGGCCCAGTTCAAAGAAGTTTTTGAAGAACAGTTTATTCCAGAAGCCGGAAAAACTCAGTTGTTTAGAAGTTTCATTGACTTAAAGCAGGGTGATATGACTATGTCGTAGTACGAGCATAAGTTCAATGCTTTGTCCCATTTTGGACTTGGATTGATAGATACGCCGCTCAAGAAAAATGAAATGTTTGTGAATGGAATGCGACCAGAGTTCCATCGTGAAATGACCAATCATCTTATGGGTACGTTCACCAACATTATTAGTATGGCTTTGAGGTTTTAGGCTCTTGATATAAAGGAAGGAGTCCAGAAGGGTGTAGTACCAGCAATAAGTGCCAAGCCTTTATCAGTTATACCAGTTGAAGGAAAGTCAAACTTCAAGCGTAAGTTTAAGGGAAAGAAGCAGGGTGCAGGGAAGAAACCCGAAGATGGTGCTCCAGCACAGAAGAAGCAGACCAACTTGGCCAACATTCTTTGTTTCAAGTGCAATAAGATGGGCCACTTTGCAAATCATTGTCCAATTGCTACATGTTTTAATTGCGGCCGGCCAGGACATATGAAGAATGAGTGCCCTTTTCCTAAAAAGGGATCTCAAGGACAGACTTTTACCATTGAAGAGATACCATCCACTTCATTCATGTGTCGTTGCCCAAGTATCTGAAAGATGAGTTGTCATGGGGTAAAATATAAGAACGGAACAATAATCTCACAATGGAACGGTTAAATATAACATAAAAATAAGATAGTACATAAGGTTACTCCACAACATGGAGTTATCAGAGTTACAACAAAAGTACTACTATCAGTCTAGGCAGTTATAACAACCCGCCTTTAAATATACATACATAGAGCCAACTTCTCATAACAGCGGAAATAAATAGCTAAATAGATAAGGAGCCTCCTGCTCGTCCACCATCTTCAAAAGAGCCCAAATAAACCTGTCATTTCCGGACTACTCAAATATAAATGAGTACCCGAACGTTTAGGGGAAACAAACAATTCGGGTCAGACAATAAGTCCGGTATGAGTAAACTCCAAATAAAAATAGAACACACAAAATAACCGGTGATACCACGTCGCAAAAACGCAGAACGGGTTTTTCCCTCACAAGGACAACATCCAAGTACAAAAGAATGGATACAGATAATTAAACATCGCGAAGAGTGCAAGACGCTTCCCGATGAAATTAAGAAAGAATCAATCCAAAGTTTTGAATCAAAAATAAGGAAATCCAACAATGACTAGGAGGGTGCGCCTCCCTTATCGAAAGTATACCTCTAGAAAATATACTTGAGAACTACGATGGCTCTCGGAAACCTCCAAGCCGGACCCCTCCAACCTTCCTGAGTATCCGAGTATTTCACATCTCCGTGCGCATACAAGCGAAACCAATCTAGAGTAGATGTGAAAATACCCTAATGGGAGCAACCCCACATAGCTTGGCCCCCACTCGCTCTTTATTTAGTCATTTCCGATAAAGGATATCAATGCTTTAAATGAGCAACAAATCATCTTAGATTGACGAAACAAAAACAAAGGGAAGAAGGGTATCGAAATTGATAGTCAAGATATCAACTATCGGGGATAACAAAATGACCGTATATGGAAATTAAATCTTATACTTTTTCAATGCTTGGAAAATATCCATATACTTATCCCATCGATATAAGTATATTCACAAAACATTAGGGAGGATTTCATATTTCAAAAGCATACCTAGATTGGTCAAAAACAATTGTCTATAAGAAATGCGAATGTTTTCCATTATAATTATAAAGATCATTTAAGGAAATCAAATCTCCTACACTTGTCACGTTTTCGATATTCTCGACTTACTCTACCCCTCGCCTAGAAACAAAGCCAGGTAAGTCAGGCAATGGTTGCTCCTAGCCTTGCCTAGACACTTCGGTTCTAGATCTCACAGATAGAGGATCAATCTACTCATCGGCTTTTAGTGCCAAGTATAGGACTACTTACTTTTATATAAATAACCTATTTAAATCATTATATAAATTACAAAGCTCCTTTAAAATACTTTAAACCAAGATTTAAAACTTGCATTCAAATCATAACTTAAACCCATCATCTTTAAAGGAGAATACGACCAAGAGGGGTGAAGCTCCCTCTTAATCAAATGAGATAGCTAAAAGGGGTGTTATTTCCTTTTAACCAAAAAGTCACTAAATGTCAATCCTAAGTTAAAAGGTGGTGTAAGTTCCCTTCAACTAAAAATCAAAGTTATTGCTCATAAACTGGCTGAGCACAAATCAAACAACCAAACAAGAATAATAACAAGAATAATAACAGACTCATTATTATTAACAATTTACAATCAATAGTTAACACAACATTTATTAAAATGTGAATTAGTAAAAGGAACGAGATTAAGATTACACTCACTGTAAAATAATTAAATTGTACTCATAGAATAAGTTATACCAACTAAACTATGAAAGCAAAGAATATACTCACAGAATAAGTTATACTCGCTAAACTATGAAAGCAAGGAATATACTCACAGAATAAGTTATACTCACTAAACTATGAAAGCAAGGAATATACTCACATCCTATTTGCTTTGATGGAGACTTGGAATACTTCACCTTTGATAATGAATTTTAGTTCTTTTCTTTAGTTTGTGAATGAATTAAAATGAGATATGGACTTGGCTATTTATAGGTGAAGAGAAGGGTACTTTAGTAATTTCCTATAGCCTAATCTGATTTGACCAGATTTTGGTCCAATAGAAACCAGCCATATGGCCTAATTTGATTCGACCACATTTTGGTCCAATAGAAAACATCCTTGTGGCTTAATTTGATTCGACCTCAATTTTGGTCCAATAGAAAACATCCTTGTGGCTTAATTTGATTCGACCACAATTTGGTCCAATAGGAATTTTCCTTATCAACTATGGCCTAACCTGATTCGACCAGATTTTGGTCCAATGGCAACCATCCACATGACATAACCTGATTCGACCAGATTTTGGTCCAATGGCAACCATCCGTATGGAATATAATAATCATTATGCTATTTTGTTTTACTAGGCAAGTAATTATACTATTCTGTTTTATTAGGCTAGGTTAATAATTCTTTCTTGTTTTATTAGACAAGTAATTATACTATTCTGTTTTATTAGGCAAGGTTAATAATTCTCTCTTGTTTTATTAGGCAAGTAATTATACTATTCTATTTTATTAGGCAGGGTTAATACTTCTAGATATAAAATCCATTATTTAATCATTTAAAAACATATTAACTATTCATGTTCAAAGTGATTAAATTATGGGTCGTTATATCCTCCCCTCCTTAAAGGAAATTTCGTCCTCGAAATTAATCGGATAAACTCTAGATCAAAGAACCCAAATGATATCATATATACCACACAAAGATACAAGGAAAGTGACCTTAACACAACTGGTGAGTACACTAAAAAGTAACAACAAAATACAAACAACAACTACATCAACTCGGGATAAGAATCCCTAATATAGTCCTCAGTTTCCCAAGTATAATCTCTAACATCTCCACTCCACTGAACCTTAACAAGATTCACAACCTTCTTCCTTAATCGCTTTATATCTCGGGTGACAATACGAATTGGCCGCCTAAGAATAGTTAGGTTAGGCTGAACCTCCAAATCAACTTGTTGTCCCGGTTCTACTATCATCGAAGGGTTGTGTACATAGTTACGTAAATGAGATACGTGAAATATGTTATGCACATCTGATAGTCGATCTGGTAACTCCACTTTATATGCAAGTTTACCAATCCGGTCCAGTATGGGAAAGGGCCAATATATCGAGGGGCTAACTTCCCTGTCTTCCCAAACCTCACGACACTTCTCAGAGAAGAGACTTTTACAAATACCAAGTCCCCGACTAAGAACTCTAGATCCCTACGCCTTTGATCTGCATAACACTTTTGCCGATCTTGCGCTTCCTTCATCTTTATTCTAATATCAGCTACCTTCTCATTGGCTTCTAAGATTATGTCGGGTCCAAGAACAAGTCTATCTCCAAATTCAACCCAACACGAAGGAGAATGAAATGGACGACCATAAAGAGCTTCGAAAGGGGCCATACCAATGCTTGCTTGATAGCTGTTGTTATAAGTGAATTCGACTAAGGGTAAATGATCTTCCCAAGAACCCCCAAAGTCTAGAATGCATGCTCGCAATAAATCTTCCAAGATCCGGTTCACTCTCTCCGTCTGCCCATCTGTTTGGGGATGGTATGTTGCATTTAGACTTAGCTCAGTCCCTAAAGCATTCTGCAGTGCCTCCCAGAACCTACTAGTGAATATCAGGTCTCGGTCACTTACAATACTATGAGGAATCCCATGGAGTCTAACAATCTCCTTCACATACAAACTTGCCAGACTCGTAGCAGTCCTAGTCAGCTTAACAGGAATGAAATGGGCACTCTTGGTTAGTCGATCGACTATAACCCAAATACCATCGTTACCTCTTCTTGACCTAGGAAGCCCATCAATAAAGTCCATAGAGATCTGCTCCCACTTCCACTTTGGGATCTCAAGTGGTTGAAGCAATCCAACTATCTTTTGCTGGTCACTCTTAATCTGCTGGCAGTTTGCACAACGACTCACAAAGATTGAAATATCTCGCTTCATCCCCTTCCACCAGAATACCCTCTTCATATCTTTGAACATCTTGGTGACTCCTGGATGAAAATATAACTTTGAATGGTGGCATTCAGCTAACACTTCATGCCTAAGTCCATCAAAGTCTGGAACACAAATACGCCCATTCATTTTCAATATGCCCCGGAGATCAATCTCAAAGCTAGAAACAACACCTTCTTTAACATCCTTCTTAAGTCGAGCTAAAATAGGATCTGCCTCTTGACTAGATGCAATTCTCTCTAACAATACTTGCTTAACTTCTAAATTTGCAACCATTGCTACATTCCTACTCAATGCATCGGCAACAACATTTGCTTTTCCAGGGGTATAAAGAACCTCTAGGTCATAAGAGGCGAGAAACTCCAGCCATCTCTGCTGCCGCAAATTCAAATCTTCCTGGGTAAGAAGGTATTTTAAGGATTTGTGGTCCGTGTATAACTCAAACCTTTCACCCAAAAGATAATGCCTCCACATCTTTAGTGCGAAGACAACAGCTAAAAGCTCCAAATCGTGTGCAGCATAATTTTTCTCATGCGGCTTCAGCTGTCGACTCGCATAAGCAATAACTTTCCCATGCTGCATCAGAACTGCTCCCAATCCGGTTCCACAACCATCTGTATACACGGTTAAACCTTCGCTCCCATTTGGAATGGTTAATATAGGAGCGCTAGTCAACTTCTCTTTCAATTCGTTGAATGCTTGATCACACTTAGAAGTCCAAACAAACTTAACATCTTTCTTTGTTAACTTTTTCAGATGAGAAGCAATCTTCAAGAAGCCTTGATAAACCTATGGTAAAAACCAGCTAATCCCAAGAAACTTCTAACTTCCGTCGCACTTTCGGGTTTCTTCCAGTCTTGAACCGCCACAACTTTAGCTGGGTCCACCGATATGCCTTCTCCCGAAATAACATGCCCTAGAAACCTAACTTCGGATTTCCAGAAATGGCACTTGGAAAACTTAGCCTTCAACACATGGGTAGCTCGACTTAAAAAGGATGTTAAAGAAGGTGTTGTTTCTAGCTTTGAGATTGATCTCCGGGGCATATTGAAAATGAATGGGCGTATTTGTGTTCCAGACTTTGATGGACTAAGGCAAGAAGTGTTAGCTGAATGCCACCATTCAAAATTATCTTTTCATCCAAGAGTGACCAAGATGTTCAAAGATATGAAGAGGGTATTCTGGTGGAAGGGGATGAAGCGAGATATTTCAATCTTTGTGAGTCGTTGTGCAAACTATCAGTAGATTAAGAGTGACCAGCAGAAGACAGCTGGATTGCTTCAGCCACTTGAGATCCCAAAGTGGAAGTGGGAGCAGATCTCTATGAACTTTATTGATGGGCTTCCTAGGTCAAGAAGAGGTAATGATGGCATTTGGGTTATAGTCGATCGACTAACCAAGAGTGCCCATTTCATTCTTGTTAAGCTGACTAGGACTACTATGAGTCTGGCGAGTTTGTATATGAAGGAGATTGTGAGACTCCATGGGATTCCTCGTAGTACTGTAAGTGACCGAGAGCCGATATTCACTAGTAGGTTCTGGAAGAGACTGCAGAATGCTTTAGGGACCGAGCTAAGTCTAAGTACAACATACCAACCCCAAACAGATGGGCAGACGGAGAGAGTGAACCAGATCTTGGAAGATTTATTGCGAGCATGCATTCTAGACTTCGGGTTTCTTGGGAAGATCATTTACCCTTAGTCGAATTCACTTATAACAACAGCTGTCAAGCAAGCATTGGTATGGCCCCTTTCGAAGCACTTTATGGTCGTCCATGTCGTTCTCCTTCGTGTTGGGTTGAATCTGGAGATAGACTTGTTCTTGGACCCGACATAATCTTAGAAGCCAATGAGAAGGTAGCTGATATTCGAAGAAAGATGAAGGAAGTGCAAGATCGGCAAAAGTGTTATGAAGATTAAAGGCATAGGGATCTAGAGTTCTTAGTCAGGGACTTGGTATTTGTAAAAGTCTCTCCTCTGAGAAGTGTCGTGAGGTTTGGAAAGACAGGGAAATTAGCCCCTCGATATATTGGTCCTTTTCCCATACTGGATCGGATTGGTAAACTTGCATTAAAGTGGATTTACCAAATCAACTATCAGATGTGCACAACGTATTTCACGTATCTCATTTACGTCAGTATGTACACTACCCTTCAATGATAGTAGAACCGGGACAACATGTTGATTTGGAGGTTCAGCCTAACCTAACTATTCTTAGGCGGCCAATTCGTATTGTCGCCCGAGATATAAAGCGATTAAGGAAGAAGGTTATGAATCTTGTTAAGGTTCAGTGGAGTGGAGATGTTAGAGATTGTACTTGGGAAACTGAGGACTATATTAGGGATTCTTATCCCGAGTTGATGTAGTTGTTGTTTGTATTTTGTTGTTTCTTTTTAGTGTATTCACCAGTTGTGTTAAGGTCACTTTCCTTGTATCTTTGTGTGGTATATATGATATCATTTGGGTTCTTTGATATCTAGAGTTTATCCGATTAATTTCGTGGACGAAATTTCCTTTAAGGAGGGGAGGATGTAACGACCCATAATTTAATCACTTTGAACATGAATAGTTAATATATTTTTAAATGATTAAATAATGGATTTTATATCTAAAAGTATTAACCTTGCCTAATAAAACAGAATAATATAATTACTTGCCTAATAAAACAAAATAGCATAATGATTATTATATTCCATACGGATGGTTGCCATTGGACCAAAATCTGGTCGAATCAGGTTATGCCATGCAGATGGTTGCCATTGGACCAAAATCTGGTCGAATCAGGTTATGCCATGTGGATGGTTGACATTGGACCAAAATCTGGTCGAATCAGGTTAGGCCATAGTTGATAAGGAGAATTCCTATTGGACCAAATTGTGGTCGAATCAAATTAAGCCACAAGGATGTTTTCTATTGGACCAAAATTGTGGTCGAATCAAATTAAGCCACAAGGATGTTTTCTATTGGACCAAAATGTGGTCGAATCAAATTAGGCCATATGGCTGGTTTCTATTGGACCAAAATCTGGTCGAACCATGTTAGGCTATAGGAAATTACTAAAGTACCCTTCTCTTCACCTATAAATAGCGAAGTCCATATCTCATTTTAATTCATTCACAAACTAAAGAAAAGAACTAAAATTCATTATCAAAGGTGAAGTATTCCAAGTCTCCATCAAAGCAAATAGGATGTGAGTATATTCCTTGTTTTCTTAGTTTCGTGGGTATAACTTATTCTATGAGTATATTCCTTGTTTTCATAGTTTAGTGAGTATAACTTATTCTGTGAGTATATTCCTTGTTTTCATAGTTTAGTGGGTATAACTTATTCTGTGAGTATAATTCAATTAATAGTGAGTGTAATCTTAATATCTTTCCTTTGACTCATTCACATTTTAACAAATGTTGTGTTAACTATTGATTGTAAATTGTTAATAATAATGAGTCTGTTATTATTCTTGTTATTATTCTTGTTTGGTTGTTTGATTTGTGCTCGGCCAGTTTATGAGCAATAACTTTAATGTTTAGTTAAAGAGAACTTACACAATCTTTTAACTTAGGATTGACATTTAGTGACTTTTTGGTTAAAAGGAATCATTTGATTAAGAGGGAGCTTCACCCCTCTTGGTCGTATTCTCCTTTAAAGATGATGGGTTTAAGTTATGATTTGAATGCAAGTTTTAAATCTTGGTTTAAAGTATTTTAAAGGAGCTTTGTAATTTATATAATGATTTAAATAGGTTATTTATATAAAAGTAAGTAGTTCTATACTTGGCACTAAAAGCCGATGAGTAGATTGATCCTCTATCTGTAAGATCTGGAACCGAAGTGTCTAGGCAAGGCTAGGAGCAACCAGTGCTTTGACTTACCTGGCTTTATTTCTGGGCGAGGGGTAGAGTAAGTCGAGAATATCGGAAACGTGACAAGTTTAGGAGATTTGATGTCCATATGATCTTTATAATTATAATGGAAAACATTTACATTTCTTATAGACAATTGTTTTTGACCCATCTAAGTACACTTTTGAAATATGAAATCCTCCCAAATGTTTTGTGAATATACTTATACCGATGAGATAAGTATATGGATATTTTCCAAGCATTGAAAAAGTATAAGATTTAATTTCCATATACGATCGTTTTGTTATCCCCGATAGTTGATATCCTGACTATCAATTTCGATACCCTTCTTCCTTTTGTTTTTGTTTCGTCAATCTAAGACGATTTGTTGCTCATTTAGAGCATTGATATCCTTTATCGGAAATGACTAAATAAAGAGCGAGTGGGGGCTAAGCTATGTGGGGTTGCTCCTATTAGGGTATTTTCACATCTACTCTAGATTGGTTTCAGTTGTATGCGCACAGAGATGTGAAATACTCGGATACTCGGTAAGGTTAGCGCTGTCCGGCTTGGAGGTTTTCAGAGCCATCGTAGTTCTCAAGTATATTTTCTAGAGGTATACTTTCGATAAGGGTGGCGCACCCTCCTAGTCATTTTTGGAAAAATTCCTTTTCCTTATTTTCGATTCAAATCTTTGGATTGATTCTTTCTTAATTGCATCGGTAAGCATCTTGCGCTCTTTGCGATGTTTAATTATTTGTGTCCATTCTTTTATGCTTGGATGTTGTCCTTGTGAGAGGAAACCCGTTCTGCGTTTTTGCGACGTGGTCTCACCGGTTATTTTGTGTGTTCTATTTTTTTATTTGGAGTTTACTCATACCGGACTTATTGTCTGACCCAAATTGTTTGTTTTCCCTAAACTCTCGGGTACTCATTTATATTTGAGTAGTCCGAAAATGACAGGTTTCTTTGGGCTCTTTTGAAGATGGTGGACGAGCAGGAGGCTCCTTATCTATCTAGCTATTTATTTCCGCTGTTATGAGATGTTGGCTCTATGCATGTATATTTAAAGGAAGGTTGTTATAACTACCTAGAATGATAGTAGTACTTTTTTTGTAACTCTGATAACTCCATGTTGGGAGTAACCTTATGTACTGTCTTATTTTTATGTTATATTTAACCGTTCCACTGTGAGATTATTGTTGTGTTCTTATATTTTACCCCATTACAACTCGTCTTTCTGATACTTGGGCAACGACACATGAATACCATAAATGTATTAAGTGTCGTTCTCCGGGGTCAGAAAGGTGGGTTGTCACAGTTGGTACCAACTGTGACGACCCGGGTTTTCGGACCAGTCAAAATCGCCGAGAGACTCGTCCGTTCTAAAACTACGAATGAAAACTACCAACTTAATACACAATATTTGATAAATATCCAACACTACTAAATGTATAGGATACAACTTTAAAATCAATCTTCAAAACAATTCATTAAATTGAAGTGAACCAAATATTACCGCTAAACACCTTTTAGTCAAATCGTGAAACAAATCACAAGGTGTTAGCCTACGATTCTTTTCTACTCAACCTATGCATATGGATGAATAAATTGCTCATAAACTGGTCGAGCAATGTCAATAATCAATAAATAGTCAGTGCTCATAAACTGGCCGAGCACAAATCAAACAACCAAACAAGAATAATAACAAGAATAAGAACAGACTCATTATTATTAACAATTTACAATCAATAGTTAACACAACATTTATTAAAATGTGAATGAGTCAAAGGAAAGAGATTAAGATTCACTGTAAAATAATTGAATTATACTCACAAAATAAGCTATACCCACTAAACTATGAAAACAAGGAATATACTTACATCCTATTTGCTTTGATGGAGACTTGGAATACTTCACCTTTGATAATGAATTTTAGTTCTTTTCTTTAGTTTGTGAATGAATTAAAATGAGATATGGACTTGGCTATTTATAGGTAAAGAGAAGGGTACTTTAGTCATTTACTATAGCCTAACCAGATTCGACCAGATTTTGGTCCAATAGAAACCAGCCTTATGGCCTAATTTGATTCGACCACATTTTGGTCCAATAGAAAACATCTTGATGGCCTAATTTGATTCGACCACATTTTGGTCCAATAGAAAACATCTTGATGGCTTAATTTGATTCGACCACATTTTGGTCCAATAGAAATCCTCCTTATCAACTATGGCATAACATGATTCAACCAGATTTTGGTCCAATGGCAACCATCCGCATGGCAGAACCTGATTCGACCAGATTTTGGTCCAATAACAACCATCTGCATGGCAGAACCTGATTCGACCAGATTTTGGTCCAATGGCAACCATCCGCATGGAATATAATAATCATTATGCTATTTTGTTTCATTAGGCAAGTAATTATACTGTTATGTTTTTATTAGGCAAGTAATTATACTATTCTGTTTTATTAAGCAAGGTTAATAATTCACTCTTGTTTTATTAGGCAAGTAATTATACTATTCTATTTTATTAGGCAGGGTTAATAATTCTAGATATAAAATCCTTTATTTAATCATTTAAAAACATATTAACTATTCATGTTCAAAGTGATTAAATTATGGGTTGTTACATTTTAAATATTCGAATTTGATGACCCAAAAATACGGGTCATTACATAACCCCATATAATTATGGAGACGTATCCTTTCTTGAATAGTATTTGACTTCCAATATTCCACTCGACCAAACTATAGTCATTCGATGGACTCCGTGCCATGATATGACTACAATCAAAGCAAAGCTTTCAGATTGAAGATCGACGGTTTCCTCAAGTAAAGACAACTGTGTAAATTAGTCACATCGATATTTTCCGTTTGACCTTGGTAATATTAAACAATAGAAAACCATCGAGTGAGTCATTTCATATTTATACAATAACTATCAGTACGTAACCCCTTGGTGCCTCCAGCAGTCATGAGCAATACACTGCCGAACATTTGGAGAGTGTTACATACTCTAGTCTCAACGGATGCATCGATATCCATTCTCGATGCAATCTTGACTAGGAATATTTCAAATGATGTGTTTATTATATTATGGTACAATACTCATAATTACAACCATTTGTAATTACTATCACAAATACACCATTTACAGAATTTTAATTATCATGGAACAATGCAATTGGATTCTCAGTATCGAGCATCACTCTGAGCTCACTCAAAAACTTGCGCACCCAGACCGCCTGTTTAGCTGCTTCATTGAGGGCGACATACTTGGCCTCCATCATCGAATCAGTTGCTGTTTCTTGTTTGGAACTTTTCCAACTGACAGCTCCATCATTAAGCATAAAAACATACCCACACACTGATTTGCTATCATCAATGTCACTCTGAAAGCTCAAATCCGTATACCCCTTCATAGGGTGGTCTCCATTTTCATATATGAGGAGTAAGCCCGGAGTATTTCTTAAATAGTTCGGTATACATTTTATGGCTGTCCAAGCTTCTCTTTAGGATTAGACTGGTATTGACTTATGCATCAATGCGTATGCCACATCCGGTCTAGTACATAGCATAGCGTACATTATGGATCCTATAGCGGAAGCATAGGGGATCCTCTTCGTACACTCTTTCTCTTCATCTGTATGAAGAGCGTCCTTCTTAGGAAAGACAATTCCAGATTGTGTTGGAACATTTCCACGTTTGGAATTCTCCATACCGAACCTCTTCAATAAGGTGTCTATGTATAGGGATTGAGATAATCGCAACAACCTCTTAGATCTATCTCTGTAGATCTTTATACATAGTGTATAGGCTACTTCTCCCAAATCCTTTAAGGAGAAGTTCTTGGAATGCCAAGCTTTCACTGATTGCAACAACGAAATGTCATTGACAATCAACAGAATATTGTCGACATATAGCACTAAGAATATGATAGCGTTGCCCCGTTCCTTTCTGTATGTACATGCTTCCTCCGTGCTCTGATAAAAACCAAACTGTTTGACTACCTTATCAAAACACTTTTTTTAACTTCTTGAAGCTTATTTAAGTCCATAAATGGACTTTAACAATTTTGCAAGCCTTGCCCTCTCTCCCAGTGACTACAAAACCCTAGGACTGCTACATAACACATATAAACGGTTTCTTTTACATCGCCATTTAGAAATGCCATCTTTACATCCATTTGCCATATTTTGCAGTCATAGAATGCAGCAATGACTAATATAATCCGAATGGACTTAAGCATGGCTACGGGAAAAAAGGTTTCATCATAATTAATTCTTTAAATTTGATGAAATATTTTCGCAACTAGCTTTCCTGATAAGTCTCTACTTCCCCATCTACATTTAGTTTTTCTTCAAAGTTCATTTGCAGCTGATGGGTTTTATCCCTTTGGGTACATCTAACAAAGTCTATACTTTGTTTTCGTACATGGAATCCATCTCAAATTTCATTGCTCCAAGCCAGAGTGCAGTGTCTTTATTATATAGTACTTATTGGAATGACAGAGGAATATCGTCATCTAAGACACAGTCCTCCCTCTCCATCCACGAGAAAACCATAGTATCTATCTAGTGCATTAGATTCCCTACTAAGCCTTATAATAAGTTGCGTGTTTTCATATACGGGTGAACTTTTTTCTCCTCCTGGTTCGACCTCAGTGTTAACTTCTTGGATCTCATCAAAGTCTATAACTTCATTGTTAATTTCCTTCGACACAAATTCCTTTTCTAAAAAGACAGTGTATCGAGAAACAATATCCTTTTGTTCCTCGATATTGTAGAATATATATCCCATTGATTTTTTTGGGATATCCTATAAATTTACACAGTACCGATCTTGCCTCTAGTTTATTCGGACCAGCGTTCTTAAGGTAGACTAGAAATCCCCACACCTTTAAATACTTGAGTTGGGGTTTTTACCGTACCACATCTCATATGGTGTTTTAGGCACAGATTTAGTGGGCAACAAGTTCAATATATGTGCTACAGTTTCGAGCGCATATCCCTAATAGGATAGAGGTAACTCATCTTTACTCATCATAGAACGAACCATATATAATAGGGTTCAGTTCCTTTGCTCCGACACACCATTGCGTTGCGGGGTACATGGTGGAGTAATCCAAGAGATAATCCCATTATCATTTAAGTACCATTGGAATTCCTATCCAATGTACTCACCTCCTCGATCAAATCAAAAAATCTTAATCTTATGGTCCGTTTGGTTTTCTAGTACATTTGAATATTCAACAAATTTCTCGTAGACATCGGATTTGTTCTTCATAAGATATACACATCCTATTCTCGAGAAACCATCAGTGAAGGTAACAAAGTAAGAACTATTATCCTTAGTGAATACAGGCCTCGGGCCATATACATCACCGTGTACTAGCTCTAAGATTTCATCAACCCTTTCATTGCTCCCACTGAAGGGGTGCTTGGTCATTTTACCTTTGAGACATAACTCATACATATCAAATGATTCATAATCAAATGATGGGAGAAAATCTCCAGTGGTAGTTAATGTAGTCATTTCTCACTAATATGAGCTTGCCTACAATGCCAAAGATAACTTTTATTTACGTCAACATTAGAAGAATTGCTCATAGCATAGACCTAATTTGTATTAATCACGTAAATGCCATTATCGACCATCATAGACTTTATTACCATTTAGTATAATGTTCATAACATTATCAGCATCGTAAATACATAACCAGTCTCAAATAATCTAGAAATAGAATTAATACCATAAATAAAGTCTTTTACATAATAGCAATTATTTAATGTTAAAACTAATCCATTCGGCAAAGTTAAATGATAATCTCCAACCGCCGTTGCATCTACCAGAGATCTATTAGCAACTCGAAGCCTCATTTTCCATTCACCACATGACGTTTGCTCCTAAGTCTTTGTAACAAAGTATAGATTCCAGATCCATACCCCAAACCCAAGAAAATTTATTGATTGCAAAACAATTTTGAATTATAAATGTACCTAATGTAGCAACAGAACTTTTCTGTTTCTTCTCTTTAGTAATCTTCAAGTACTGATGCAGCGGAAATAACGATGACGACGAAATGTGGATTTCGTGTCAAACTAATCGAAGAATCGATTAGATGAAGCAACAGAAAATCAGTGAATTAAAGATACCCAAATGCCCAAATCCGTTGATCTCGCGAGATACCGGATTCTAGCAATCTTCGTCACGTTGATCGTGCACGATGCCGTGAAAGAAGATCTACAATTCTTCGAACGTTGATCAAGCGCACTTGATTCCGTGAATTGGCTTCAATAATCGTTGATTCGAGCGCACTCGAATGCCGAAGGTGGAGATAGGAGATAACACTCAACTACCAATTTCAAAGAGGCACAAAACACTCAAACAAAAGTTTATTCAAAATTCAACCAAAACTTACAAAATGACCCAACATCCCTATTTATAGGATTTTTACAACACCCAGCACTAGGTCGTTCGCGACCTACATCACAACACTCGCGACCTATCTTAGGTCATTAACGACCTAATACTTCAAATAATGCAGCGACTCTAGTTACACACAGCGAGATAACAACACGAGTACACCACACGACCTACGACTTATATACAAGCGAGTTAACAAATACAACATAAAGAAATTCAACACGAGCTATAACATTCAGCATATAAACGACCTACAAGTTATCATATATTTGAGCGACCTAAGCTTCAGACTTCGCGGCTTAAGTAGGTCGTTGAGCGACCTAAGGTATGTCACTGTAGAGGTTAGATTGTAGCAGCTAGGTCGTAGCTTGTTGGTTCTAGGTCGCATCTCCTGGACCGTAGTAGTTAGGTCGTAGCTCGTTGGCTCTAGGTCGCAACATATCATAGGTTGCTGAACCACTCTTTCTCGCATAACTCGCATCATCCTTCAGTACCGCATCTTTCTTTTCTCTTATCTCGTCATTCTTCACCCCATTAGGTCGCACGCAACTTAACAGCTCGTTAGGTCGCTCGCGACCTAAGACTACATCAGGCTGGGCTGCATCATCCTCCCCTGGTTGGGAAAAATTCGTCCTCGAATTTAAAAGTTCATCCCCATTGGATTGTTCATCTCCATAATAAGGTATAAAATGTTTAACATTAAACACGTCAGAAGTGTACACATCCTCCGGCAGCTTCAACCTATAAGCGTTTTCATTGATCCGTTTCACAATCTTTACAGGACCAATCTTTGGAGCTTTAAGTTTATTGTATGCTCCCACTGGAAAACGATCCTTTGTTAGTACAGCATATACTAAATCTCGTTCATTAAATTCAACACTTCTTCGCTTAAGATCCGCAGATCGTTTATACTTCTCATTCGTCTCCTTCAATCGTTCCTGAACGATTCTATGACATTCTATCAACCCATCAACGAAATCAGCAGCCCGCTTAACTATCCCCTTCGGTTGTGGCACTATCGTTAAATCCAACGGCCCCTTTGGCAAGCTTGAATATACAATCTGAAATGGACTGAAACCCGTACTACGATTGTTAGCATGATTATGAGCAAACTCCGCTTGACATAACTTCACATCCCAATTCTTCAAATTTTCATCCATGAGGCATCGCAATAGATTACCCAAGGATCTGTTCACAACTTCAGTCTGTCCATCTGTTTGTGGATGATAAGCGCTACTGAATTTCAGCTTCATTCCCACCATCTTCCACAAACTCAGCCAAAAATGACTCAGAAATCTGGTATCCCTGTCTGAAACTATAGATTCTGGTAAACCATGTAAGCGATAGATCTCTCTAAAGAACAATTGTGCCACATGGACTGCATCTGCCGTCTTTTTACAAGCAACAAAATGTACCATCTTCGAGAAACGGTCCACCACAACATATATAGAGTCATTTCCCCGTTGAGTCCTCGGCAAGCCCAACACGAAATCCATGCTTACATCTACCCACGGTTTTGTAGGAACATGTAAAGGCATATACAATCCCGCATTTGTAGCTATCCCTTTCGAAACCTGACAAACATGACATCTACGCACAAACTTTTCAACTTCCCACTTCATCGAGGGCCAATAGTAAGACTGAGAAATCAATTGCAATGTGCGATCCCGACCAACATGTCCTTCTTCATGCAACTCTTTTACAATTTTCATTCTCAAGCTGCAATCTGGTATGCACAATCGATTCCCCTTGAATAAGAATCCATCTACCAACACAAACTCGTCAGTACTCCCATCCTTGACTTTCTCAACAATCTTCGCAAAGTAAGGATCTTCTTCAAACAACTCTGGAAATAGTTCAAATCCTGTCACTTCTACCTTCATCGTCATCAACAAATGATTCCTCCTGCTCAAGGCATCAACTACACGATTCGTCACCCCTGATTTGTGCTTTACAACAAAAGTAAACTGCTGTAGATACGCAACCCATGATGCGTGTCTAGCTGAAATTTTGTCCTGCCCTTGCAAGTGTTTCAAAGCTTCATGATCAATATATAAAACAAATTATTTATGAAACAAATAATGTCTCCAATGTTTCACAGCTTGCACGATAGCATAAAATTCCACATCATAAGTATTATATCTCATCTTGGCTCTAGAAAGTTTCTCACTGAAATATGCAATTGGTCGTCCTTTCTGACTCAACACCCCTCCAATCCCAACTTTAGATACATCAGTATGTAACTCAAACAACAACTGAAAATCTGGTAATACTAGAATTGGTGCTGTCGTCAAAAGTTCCTTGATCTGCTCAAAAGCAAATCCTGCTTCCTCTGTCCATGAAAATTGCTTCCCCTTCATACAATCAGTAACTGGTGCCATCACGCTACTGAAGTGTGGAATAAATCTTCGGTAGAATGATGCTAAACCATGAAAACTTCTAACTTCTGTTATCGTCTTGGGTTGTGGCCAATCCTTGATTGCTTCAACTTTACTTTGATCTACCTGTATACCTCCTTCAGAAACAACATACCCCAAAAATAAAACACTATGCGTCATGAACATGCATTTCTTTATTGCAGCGTAAAATTGTTCCTGTCGAAGTATCATCAACACTTCTCTCAGATGATGCAAGTGTTCTTCTGTGCTTCCACTATATCTCAGTATATCATCAAAATACACCACCACGAACTTCCCAATAAATGGTCTAAAGATCTGATTCATCACCCGCATAAACGTACTAGGTGCATTCGAAAGACCAAACGGCATAACCAGCCATTCGTACAACCCCTCCCGTGTCTTGAACGCTGTTTTCCATTCATCCCCTGGTCGAATTCGAACTTGATGATAACCACTCTTCAGATCAATCTTTGAAAAGATAGTAGCTCCATTCAACTGATCTAACAAATCATCCAATCTAGGCATTGGAAATCTATACCTCACAGTAATCTTGTTCAGTGCCCGACTATCGGTACACATCCTCCACGTTCCATCCTTTTTCAGCACTAACAAGGCTGGAACTGCACAAGGACTTAAACTTTCCTGTACACGTCCTTGTTCAAGCAACTCTTCCACCTGCCTTCTCAACTCCTTGTGCTCCTTTGGACTCATTCTGTAATGTGGTCTATGTGGTAACACAGCTCCTGAAACAAGATCAATTTGGTGTTGTATGTCCCTCAATGGTGGTAACTCCTTTGGCAACTCTTCAGGAAATACATCTTCAAATTCTTCCAGCACTGGCTTGAGTTCTTTAGGAATTTCAACCACTTCATTACTTTCACGTCCAATCAACAAAAATACTTCTGGCTCATCTTCTAATTCTTTAACAAACTCCTTCAAAGATAGCAAAGTCTTCAATTCTTCAACCTCCTCGAACTTGCTTTCCTTCTGTTGTTGCTTTTTAGGAACTAAAGTGATTTTAGTGCCATTGAACATGAAACTGTAGCAGTTAGTTCTTCCATCATGTTGCATGGCCCTATCAAATTGCCATGGTCTGCCCAACAACAAATGACACACATCCATGTCCACAACATCACACCAAATTTCATCTTTATACTTCTTCCTAATCGAAAAATTTACACAAGCTCTTCGTCCAACCTTCACCTCCCTACCTTTCCTCAACCAAGCTAACTTGTAAGGTTTCGGATGCTTCTCAGTCTTTAATGCCAACTTCTTCATAGCCTCGGTAGAAATGATGTTATCACAGCTGCCCGCATCAATAACAAACTTGCAAACCTTCCCCAGAATAGTGCATGTTGACTGAAAAATATTGCTCCTCAACCAGCTAGAATCATCCTCTTGTTTTGGTGTTAAACAAGACCTCCTCATCATTAAATTACAACCCTCATCTCCTGACAACTCTTCTTCCTCCTCAACATGTGGTGAATTAGAACATTCAGCTTCTACATCCTCATCCTCAGCTACCATCACTCGCTTCTTTGGCTTCAGACATTCATTGCTTTTGTGACCAAACTCCTGACAATTGAAGCTTGATACCACTATTGACCTTGGTCTTAGCAACTTCACTAACAACCGGTTTTGCAATAGCCTTGGAAACATTCACATTGCTACTAGCCCCTTTCATTTGATTGTTGGAATTTGTAAACACACCACCACCTCTCCTACCTTGCTTCTCCCAAGCTAGAGCTTTTTGATGTGCTTCAGCAACAGATCTGGGATCAAACATATTCACCATATCTTGAATCTGCATTCTCAACCCTCCAACAAATCTAGCGGTCAACTGTTCCTCCGTCTCCATGATGTCATTCCTTGCAATCAATTGATAAAATTCATCCGCATAATCATTCACTGACTTTGTTCCCTGTCTCAAGTTCTGCAATCGCTGATACATAAGAGATTGATAATTATAAGGCAAGAAAGTAGCCTTCATCAATTTCTTCATCTTCTCCCATGAGACAATTTTTGATTTGCCCATTCTCTCCCGTGTAAGTTTTGTTTGCTGCCACCATGCCATAGCTCTTCCTCTCAACCGAGTAGCAACCAACTTAACTCTGCGATGCTCGGGAACTTCTTTGAAGTCAAAAATCTCTTCAACATTAGATAACCAATCAAGGAATTCTTCAGCTTGCATACTACCCTTGAATTCTGGAATTTCAGTTTTCATCCCCGACTCCCATCGACGGTCATCTTCTACATCCCGATTTTGACGTCGTACTTGGTCTCGATCTCGATAATGAATACTACCTCTGTCACTCTCTTCATCATAATCAAATGTACTTCAATATCGATCTCGACCATCAACATCTCTATGATCACGCATATCTCTTCGACTATGTCTTTCAGCATCATGATATGGCTCATCTCCAAACTCACGTGGAGTTCTTCTCTCTTCAGGTCTATATTCATGGTGATCTCTTCTCGTTGAAACTGATGATTCTCTTCTATCTCGGTAAGATTGTGGTGACACCCTCCTCGCTTCCATAGCCGATGGCAAAACCCTATTTCCTCCATGGTTCGAGACTGGAGACCTTCTCCTTTGACTTTGATTCATATCTATCATCAATTTCTCCAATCTACCAATTCCTTCATCCAACTTCTCATTGAATTTATTACTAATGCGTTGTTCCATTTGTTCAGCATCTTCTCTTTTGTACAAATCCTCAACATTCTGATGGCGGTTAGCTCTCCTCGGCGGCATGATTAATCTTCAACAAAAAAATTGATGCACGGCCTTCAACTAGCTCTCGAATCTAACTACAAACTGAACTTCAACACTTCTCTTTGCTCCAATAGGCTCGGCTTAGCTATGATTGGCTAAGTCTAGCTCTGATACCAAATGATGCAGCGGAAATAACGATGACGACGAAATGTGGATTTCGTGTCAAACTAATCGAAGAATCGATTAGATGAAGCAATAGGAAATCGGTGAATTAAAGATACCCAAACGCCCAAATCCGTTGATCTCGCGAGATACCGGATTCTAGCAATCTTCGTCACGTTGATCGCGCACGATGCCGTGAAAGAAGATCTACAATTCTTCGAACGTTGATCAAGCGCACTTGATTCCGTGAATTGGCTTCAATAATCGTTGATTCGAGCGCACTCGAATGCCGAAGGTGGAGATAGGAGATAACACTCAACTACCAATTCAAAGAGGCACAAAGTACTCAAACAAAAGTTTATTCAAAATTCAACCAAAACTTACAAAATGACCCAACATCCCTATTTATAGGATTTTTACAATACCAAGCACTAGGTCGTTCGCGACCTACATCACAACACTCGCGAACTATCTTAGGTCGTTAACGACCTAATACTTCAAACAATGCAGCGACTCTAGTTACAACACAGCGACATAACAACACGAGTACACCACACGACCTACGACTTATATACAAGCGAGTTAACAAATACAACATAAAGAAATTCAACACGAGCTATAACATTCAGCATATAAATGACCTACAAGTTATCATATATTTGAGCGACCTAAGCTTCAGACTTGGCGGCTTAAGTAGGTCATTGAGCGACCTAAGGTATGTCACTATAGAGGTTAGATTGTAGCAGCTAGGTCGTAGCTTGTTGGTTCTAGGTCGCATCTCCTGGACCATAGTAGTTAGGTCGTAGCTCGTTGGCTCTAGGTCGCGACTTATCATAGGTCGCTGAACCACTCTTTCTCACATAACTCGCACCATCCTTCAGTACTGCATCTTTCTTTCCTCTTATCTCGTCATTCTTCACCCCGTTAGGTCACACGCGACTTAACAGCTCGTTAGGTCGCTCGCGACCTAAGACTACATCAGGCTGGGCTGCATCAAGTACTCTGGACAGTTCCGTTTCCAATTACCTTTCTTGTGACAATGATGACATTTACTCTTGTCAGTAGCAACAGTCTTCTTACTTTTCCTTTTAACCCTCTTTTGCTTCATAAACCTTTTGAAGATGATGTGTTCCCTTTAGTATAATTACGGCTCCTTGATCCTTGGATGAAGACTCGCCTGACCTCAATATATTGAGGAGCTCTATGAGGCTTACATTCTACTGGTTCATATTATAGTTTAATATGAACGACTCAAACTGGGGAGTAAGAGATCCAAGGATTAAGTCTACTTGCATTTCATTGCTTATGTCTATGTCTAATTGTGTAATTCTATCAATAAAGCCTTTCATCATTAGAACATGATCATCCACGTTCCGTCTCTTGGTTATTTTGGTGTTGAACAGTTTCTTTGAAAGTCTGTACCTTGTGGAACGGAACTGTTCACTAAAATGAGCTTTGAGACTATTAAAAATCTCATGGATTGATATGTTCTCATGTTGCCTTCGCAATAGTAACGACCCGTATTTTTGATAATTAAAAATATTAATTTTAATAAGATTTTTAGAATTTAATATGGCGAGAAATTAAAATTTATGATTTATTAATGAAAAAATAATTAGAATATAATTTTATATTATTGTTTGAATGTTATTGACAACTATTTTAATGTAATTTCAATCAATTGAAATAATTGTAAAGTTAATTTGGTTATAATCGTAAATAAGGAATAAATTAAATGATGTATTAATGGTGAAATTATACGTTATTTAATTGAAATTGGTTTAATGGAATCAGTTATGTGGTATATAATTTATAATCTTTGTTTGTAAAAAATAAATTTATTAATGTATTTAAATCACTTTAATATAATAATTGTTTTATTTCTCACTCATTTAATTAGTCCATTCTGAATTTTTTTTTTTGGCAAAACCAGCGGGGTTAAATGGGCCCCTACCATTTTATTAAATAAAAAGAAGGTACAAGGAAAGATGGCATACCATCCTGAAATACATGAACATAACTAGAACCCACAATATAAGATGAATAAAATTATGGTCTAAAATGATTTGTAATAGCGAGGAACAGTACTTGTTTAGTAGTACAATGACCACAAAACACTCTATTGTTCCTCTCTATCCAAATAAGGTAAATAGCCTTCTTAAGCACTCTTAATAATAGTGTACCCCTAATAGACTTCCATCTCGTTGCTTTGAAAATGCTATACCATTCCAAAGAAGCATTTCTTTTAGGCATGTTCAGAAGATTCAATGTGCTATCCCATATAAAATAAGTAAACTCACACTCAAAAATCAAGTGAGAGACATTCTCCTCCTCCTTACCACAGAGCAAGCAATCAGAATACTGAACAATTCCTTTATCTTTAAGCTTTTCAAGAGTCTAAAGCCCATTTCTTAATACCTTCCATAGCAGAATATTTTCTTTTGGAGTGGAGGCAGATTTCCATATCCTGGTATACCACGGAAATTTGTTAAGATGAGAGATTTTAAAAAGGATTTTATAAACATAATTTATAGCATGAGGCTTGCCACTCCACAGAGCATGATCATTTTCATAGATATATGAATTGCCTTGAATGATGCTCCAAACAGTCCATACAATGAAGGAATTAGAGTAGGGGAGGTTAATCAAACCATCAGTCCAAAAACTAGCAACAATTGCCTTCTCATTGATGCCTGTCATTGTTCACAAACTGTAGTTAATAACGTCAGCAAGAATAATTCCTTGGGCTGACCAAGGATCAAACCAAAAAGAGCGATCATTCATATTTTTCATGCAACTTTGAAATAAGGGTATAAAAACAGATCTGCTTCAAAGAATATTCCTCGAAGTCCAGCTATAGTCATCAGGAGGAATCATAGTCCATAAATTATTTTTCTTGATCAAATTATTTCTACTCCATGTAGCCCATGAATTACTGTCATACTTCAGAAGTTTGTCAATGTGTGTAGAAAGAGCAGCCTGGTTCCATTTCTTGATGTTCATAATTCCAAGGCCACCATACTCATATGGGTAGCAAGTTGTTTTAAAAGCAAAATGGATTAGCTTTCTAGAATAAGTGTTTCCATGCCAAAGGAAGTGATTCAAAGCTGAATTGATCATAGAAATGAGATTGCAAGGCAGAATGAATATTCTAGCATAATAAAGGCACATGGAAGTGGCTATGGACTTGACAATGACAAGTCTACCTACCATTGAAAATTTAGAACCTGGCCAAGAGGAGATCTTAGTAGTAATCTTTTCAAAAAGCCGAAGACATCGACCAGTCATGACTTTGGAGGAGCATATAGGAGCACCAAGATATTCTTTATTATCATCAAAAGGAGATAAGCCAGATAATGAATATATAGCAGCCATTTCAAGTTCAGTCATTCCTGCTAACCTAATTCTTGATTTGTTTCTGTTGATTGATAATCCAGTCTTCTGTTTAAAAGCATTCCAAATATCCAATACTCCATTTATAGATTTAACATTAAGCTTAGTGAATAGCATGAGATCATCAGTAAATAACAATGTAGTTATTCCATTATTCTTGCATAAAGGATGGTAAGCCAAAAGATTATGAGACACAACGTTAATAGTGAGGCAAGTGAAAAGTTCCATTACACAAATAAAAAGGTAAGCTGACATAGGATCACCTTGTCTTATACCCTGAGTAGCATCAAAATAGCCAAATGTATTACCATTTAAACTAAGAGAGTATTTGACTGATGATATACAAGTGTAGATCCAAGCCAGAAAAGGAATGGGAAAGTTCATTTTATGAAGAATGTATATGATAGATTTCTATTGAATGGTGTCATAAGCTTTCTGTATGTCTAATTTCAATACACATCTTTGAGAAATATTTTTCCTGTTATAACCTCTCAAGAGTTCATTTGATAGAAGAATGTTATATGTGATGTCTCTCGAATTAAGGAATGCACTCTGATTAGGAGAAATCACATCAGCAAGCACAATCTTCATCCTAACTGCCATGATTCTTGAAATACATTTTTATATTACATTACAGCAAGCTATGGGCCTGAATTGATTAACAGAAGATGGCTGTTAAATCTTGGGAATTAAAGCAATTCTGGTGGCATTAATACCAGAGACCATTCTATTATGTTTGAAGAAGTTTTTGATAGCTCTGACCACATCATTACAAATTACAGTCCATGTTACCTTATAGAAATGGGCATTAAATCCATCTGGTCAAGGAGAACTAGATGAATTCATACCAAAAATAGTGCTCTTGATTTCTTCCTCAGTAATCTCCTTAATCAAATTTTCCTTATTATAACTAGAAATGGCTGGGAGAGATGGATGTGTAAAAAGCTGCATGTGGATACCAGGATTATCTTGGTTAGCAAGAAGGTTCTGAATGTAGTCCAAAAATGCAGATTGTATGGCATCTAGTGAGGAACATGGATTGCCTTTTTTATCAAGAATATTGGTAATATTAGCATTAGCTTGCTGAATTTTGAGGGATCCATGGAACAAAGCAGTATTCTTGTCTCCATGAAGTTACCATTTAAGCTTTGTCTTTTGTTTAGCCATCTTGTTTTCCTCCACGAGAGCTTTAGCAAGCTTTTTGTTAAGATTAGCTTCTTGTTCTGCAAGAATTGCAAGAACATTAAGCTAATTTGAATGTCTCTTTGTACCTGAAATAATTTTTGTCTAATAGAAGATGATAAGCTACACACATTCCCAAATGTAGCATGAGCCCACTTCCTAAGATTTTCTTTAAGATGTCTAAGTTTTGCCTAAAAAATAAACATTGGGTTTCCAAAACATGAATTCTCCAACAGTCAGTAACAATCTTTAAGAATTCAGGGTGATCAGACCAAATATTAAAAAATGAAAATAAGGAGCGTCTTCTCACAATGTCCTTGTCCCAATCCATAACCAAGGGGGAGTGGTCAGATAATGATGGAGGAGGGATTATGGTGTTAAGAGTTGGCCAATTCAGAACAAAAGTGAAATTTTGATAGGATCTATCAAGTTTGCAAAAAGTCATATTACCAGATCTGTTTGAGTTATTCCAAGTATAGAAGCAGCCCTTAGCAGTTATAGGTAAAAGGTTAGAGTGAAATATTGCATTATTAAGAGGTCTAGTTTGTTGATAAGACAGTGGGACACTTCCACTTTTATCAGAAGAGAACTGCATACAAGTCCAGTCCCCAATGCATAGCCATGGAGAATTGGAGGCTTGCAAAGAAGGGAGTTTATAAAGGAGGAGTTGTCTATGCACACTACTATTTTTTGCATATACAACTGTCAGGAAAAACGATGAAGAGGAAGGGATGTGGGTGATTTCAGAGTGAATGTATTGTCTATGAACACAAATAGGAGAGATTGAAAAAATGATAGGGTTCCATAATATGAGAAGTCTTCCAAAAGAAGCTTGAGATAGGTTATGAATGTATTTCCAATGATCGTTAATAATAGAGGCAGCTCTGATAGTGTTAACATGATTAAGCATTGTTTCAGCAATAGCCATGAGTTGAATTTTATATGAAGAGATAAGGTTACTGATTTCAAGTTGCTTGGCTATGGAGTTTGAACCCCTAATGTTCCAATAACCAATTCTTTCAATCATCGTAATTTATTTGATGTAACAGCTCTGCTTTTAACCCCAGAGGAAGATGCATGAGAATCAACAATCGGTGGCATTGTTATTAAAGTTAGTTCCAAAGAGTATTGAACTCCTCTGTCTAAATCAGAAGACGTTGTTTGAAGATTGATCACTTTCTTAGGTCTTCCCCTTTTTTTCTTGGAAGAGGATTCAGGGATGGCAGGCAAGGATGGAGATTGTTTATAGATAGATTCAACGAGGAGAAGTTTGTTTGAGTCAATGGCTTCAATATCATTGAAGATTTGATTGGGAAGAGATAAAGATATATACGGAGAAGGGGTAGAGGGTTCAATTGCATGGTTGGAAGATTAGGAATTGAGGTAGGTTGATTTTTATGTAGATGGTGCACATCACTGTGCATGTCCAAGCACTTGTCTCTGTGAATGCTTGTTGATATTTGAGGTTCTGTGCAATTCATATTGCTAGGAACAATGATACCATTTAGGGACAGTAAATCTTCCTCAATTCCTTCATATTCATAATTTAATTGTTGGAGCACAGAGAAAGTATTGTGGGTAGCCACAACACCAGTTTCAGTAGTCAATATGACTGGGTTAACCATTGAATTACAATTGTTATTTGGTTGCTTTGCTTTAGAGACAGTGAAATCTTCATTAGGCAATGAAACAAGTTGTTCAAAAGCACCATCAATATTCCCTGATGGATCAATCACTACATCATTATATAGTTCATTTGCTTGAGCATGTAATTGGATATCACCATCAATAGCAATTATAACCTTTTTAACCCGATCATCCTTTTTAATATTTCTCCAAATCTTTTGAACTGGTTTCATTTTTCTTCTATCTTTAACAAAGTAAACTTTTTTTCCTTCCCTACTTGTCCTTCCTTAAATTTTGTAATCTCACCTCCAACATCCTGATTACTAACAACTTACTTTTTAGTGTCTTCATCTTTCTCTAGCACAATTATCCTTTCACACTGATTTGTAGCATGTCCAAATATTTTACACTGGGTGCAAATGAGTGGTTTCCATGAATATTCAACCAAAATATTAGGGCATGTAACAACCCGAAATTTAAGCTATAGTAATTAATTAACAAATTAATTAAATAATAAAATAACTTTGTGAAATTATCAGATTTAAGCCACGGGAGTTGCATCATTGTGTCTGTGGTAATTTTCTGGCCAATTTCCATATATAGATTGTCAAAATACGAGCTAGAACGAAGAAGTTACAAAATAAACCAGAAAACGAGAAAAGAAAGAATTTTTTTTTATAAAGGGTCAGGTCGACCCTGGGGTCGACCTTCCACATAGAAGGGTCGAACTATAGGTCGACCCTCACCACACAAAGGTCGACCTGGCGGTCGACCCGCGTGTATACTTGGACGAGCAATCGTCCAGGTTTGAGCGTGACGTGTTTTGTTGATTTTATCTCATCTGGTGCGTCCGTGCTTCCATCCGACAGTTCCCATCGAGCCAATGACGTGGTTGCACTAGATTTAATCTTCAAATCCAACGGTCCGAGATCCACAAGTGACACTATAAATAAAACCCTAGGCCTAGCTATTTTTCTCATTTAGATTTTCTCCATCTGGGTACATTGCCTGAGGCTGGACCCTAAAAGGAATATTTTTCCGAGGAGATCATTTTAATTAAAATATTTTACATGTTATAAGTGGATCCAGGAAGGCCAAGGAAAGAGCTAAGGACCACAGGTGAGTGTTTAAGTAATTATTTTAGATTTTTTAAGTAATTTAAAATAATAGGGTTTTCAACAGTTGTAGTTTTTCTACAATTTTGAGACCGCTTTTATACAAGTTGTTTACAGTTAATTTTTTAATGTTCTTTTCAATCAATTTTATTTAGCTATTTTATTCATTATTTACAGTTACTTACTATCATTTACAGTCATTTGTATTTTATTTACATCTATTTTGCGTTAGATTTCAGCCTATAAATTTTAGTTCTTTTTATTCCTTTTACGCGAATAAATTAATAAAAGGTGGATAATTCGCTAATATGGACTAAATTTTAAGAACACTAAAATTATAGAAAATTGTACGTAAATAAGTAGAAATATAATAAAAGAATATAGACTGAAATAGGCAAATTTGACATTTGCAAGCAAGTTATAACTAGTAGATTATAACTAGAAAGACAAGATAAAAGAGAAATTATAACATAGGTTATAATTAAATAGAATGAATAGAAAGAGGCTTATTTTAAAGACTTACACTAAGTTAATAAGCTAATATAACAGAGATAATAGAAGAGGCTTATTTAAAAGAGTTAGATTAAGTTAATAAGCAAATAGAGCAGAATGAACAGAAGAGGCTTATTTAAAAGACTTATATTAAGTTAAGTTAATATGCAAAGGTAGAAGTAGGGACCATAACCAGTAGCATTCCCTTTCAGACTAGGACTGATGGTTTCACAATAGGTGAGGCTGGACATGACCCTTTCAGAGTAGGGCTGATGGTCTCACAGTAGGTGAGGCAGGGCATAACCCTTTTAGACTAGGACTGATGGTCTCACATTAGGTTAGGTGAGGCTGGGACTCGCTTGTGCTAACTAAAGTAACTAAGGGGCCAATAGATAGAAGTTCAAATCAGGGGATTTGGGCAACGGGCGCAACTAGATTTTGTTTGGTAGGACCCGAACTGGCAGCATTTGTAATACCCCAAAATTTTGTGAAAAATCATTTTTGTAAAATGATTTAATTTTTGAAATATTTAGATTTAAATATGGTGAAATTTCTGGAATAAATAGTGTGCAAGTATATGTGTGCACGTGCACACTGAAATGGCACAAGGAAGAACTCCAGATTTCTTGGATTTAAAACAAGAATTGAAAAGCAATACAAACATGATTTTTGGCAACATGGATATTTGATTTCTGGAATTATATGGATCATCTTAGAAAATAAGAAAAGTAGGTTTTACTTTAAATCAGTAAACAAATTTTATTTAAAACCCAGAAGAGAAAATTATGTATATTAGTAAACCTGTATACATATAGGTGCATATGCTTCTGAAATTAAAGAGAAATTAAATAAGCCTAGATAAGATATGTGTACAAATATATATATTTTTAAGTACTGAAAAGTATATATATATATAAGCAAGTAAAACTATGGCATTAAAATGACATGAAATGTGATACAAGTTAATAAGCTTGTATAGGCAAAAATAGCAAAGGGGATTTTCAGAAATAATTAAAATATAAAATAGGATAGTCACACTTTTAACATGACTAGGTGAGTGGTCATTTTCTGTAAAGTAAAAGAAAGAAAATGCAGCCTTTAAATTGGATAATATGGCCGGGGTATTATGAATGAAAAATGCATGATGCTATCCAGGACAGAAATGGAATTCTGTTTCAACAAAACCCTAGAGGAAAAATGTATATAAATAGACAGTAGAATTGTCTTTACCCCGGGCTGCACAAAAACAAGAAAAGAAGAAAAAAAAAGAAAATATTGGAAGGAAGGAGAAAACACTCAAACAAGAATTTTCTGGATTAATAAGAAGAAACATTTAGGTGAGTAATCTCACTGAGTTTATGGCATTAAGACCTGAGATGAGGCAGCCACTTTTTATTGCCATTTATATATATATTTCTGATTTTGATGTATATGATTTCATCAATGCCTTTTTGGATGTCTTATTTTAAATCTGATATGATTTGATATGGATGATTTTGATGATCTTTGTTTGGTTGAGACATTTGTCTTTGGATGTGTATCATACTGATTTATTTATACTCACAATTGTTGAAGTCTAGGATCTTAAAAATTATATAGAGAATACTCTCAACTGTTATAGATCTATGGCATGGAAACTTTACAAAAATGATTGGAGCTGCATTATACTTGGTATAAGTGCTGAGGCTTGAAAAGAAAAATGTTAAGGGTGCAATAGAAATTTTCTAAGTGCTGAGCCCTTAATCAAATCAAAAAAAAAAAGAAGAAACCCACAAGCTAAAATTATGATTGAACCAGATCTTGAATCTGAATCAATCATAAAGGCTTGCAGATCAATATAACATGCCATGCCTCTTTTTACAGTTGAAAATATTCTTATGTTTTACTAAGATCAAGACATATTGACCCCATTTAGGAAATAACTGTCTGCTTATTTCTGAGGAGAATTATGCTAGGAAAGATTATGGATGTTTCCATGTTTGCAGTGACATGTTCACTTAGCATGTCTGATGTTAGGATTTAAGACAATACACTAGTAAATAAACTAGGGAAGGGAAGGCCAAGAAGACTGCTGGAATGCTTGTCATATTTGAAGTATGCAAGTTGGCACATGGTTTGTTTAAGCCCTGAGATCTTTGTGCAATGATGTGAATTAGTTCGTTGCAATGTGTCCCAGTGATTCCTTAATAGCAGATGAGGCAAGAATTTAAATTGAATTATACAACCTGTAAATAAAGAAATAGGAATATGGATATTTCTTAGGTTGAATGGTATGGAACCAAGATGATTCCAGTGAATGCAATTGTTGCAAACAGATAATTATGTTTGCATGATTATGTATGCAAGTGTAAGAATGATAAATGAATATATCATACCTGAATCAACTTAATTATACTATGTTAAATAATTAATTGCAGAAATTTGTTTAAATAACAAGTTAGTACTCTTATATTCTCTATTGCTTAGTATCATGAATGTATTGATGTTACTCATACCAGATCATAGATCTGACCCTTGTTTGCTCATGGCATATGGGGTGTCTCATTTTAAAATGAGGCAGCCACTCATGCTCTTTCAGGTAACCCAGGCACTAAGTAAAAATGAAGTAATGGCTATTATGGAGGAGTGAATGAACATGCTAGCTAGTTTCAATAAGAGCTTAAATTGATTATATCTGCATGTATTCAAGAAAAATATTATGTTTCTAAGATTTCCAGTCATGTGTTGAATATTTTATGGTTAGTGATCAAGTTGCCCTTATGATCTGTAAAGTGTCAGATTAAAATTTGTTGTTCTGTTGAAATGGTTGTGTGTTAAGGTTTGATTTGTTTTTTTTGAGGTGGTGTCTGAAATATAAACAAGAAAAATTTGCTCAAGTATGTTCATATAAATAAAAATCTGGAAGAAATATACAATTATGTGATAGCATAATTTATATATGTATTAGCTAATCTTGTGACATAACAGAGCACTGAGTTTTAGAACAAATTCTGGATTTAGCAAGAAGGAAACTTAAAGGATTTTATTTCCTTTTTACTGAAATGCTTTGTAAATAAGTTTGAATTCATTTCTGAATTGTATTGAGAAAAGTAAAATGTTTTTCTAAACGCTTCAGACAGAATGTAATGAAAGGTATCTCCATTGCTTTGAACTAGTGTGGTAGATACAGGATTCATGAGTTAACCAGCTCCAAATGAATGAAGTATTGGTTGATCATGATAGATTGCATTCTGAAAATAAAAATGCATTTCAAAGCTTAGTACATTTAGCAATTGTTTCACCCAGTTTTCTGGAAAATAAGCAGAGATATTGACATGTACATGTATATCTGTGTACATGTTGATATTTGAGCAAAAATATAATTATAATTCCTAGAACAGCTATAGGAATGGGATTCAAAAATAGTAAAGTAAGAAGAATTGTTTTGTATGTTAGGTTATAGGCAAACATTAAAAATATATGTACAAAGATAGGTAGGTATCAGATTTCAAACCATACAGGAAAAAAAAAACAAAGAAGAAAAACAAAAATTGTGTTTGAACCGACCTGCATAGTACTCGAACTCGTGACCTCTTGTGTATAAGTTAGGCGCGTTTCCATTACGCCTAGATGTTGCTTGTGTTCACTTAGGATCCACTTTCTTTTATACTGAATTTGATACTATCCAGACTTTAACACAATCATCTATATTGAAAGCTTGTTTACCACTGATTATTACTTGATCATTTCTTAATTATAATGACAGACTAAAGTACATGTTTCCAGTGGATTTTATGGCAAAAAAATCAGGATACAATAATTAATCTGAATTGCTAAAAATCTAAATCAAACAGAATGTTCTTGTACAAAAATAAAGTATATACTCTGAATTTAAACAAGAAGAACACATACATCTTCATATGTATGTGTATGTTATTAGATATACACTGATATATTTATATTGGTAAGTTATTTTGATCCTGGATATATTTTGTTTATTGGAAAAAGAAAATGACCTTGGAAAACCTACTTGTAATGAATGATATATCTATATATCATCTCTTAGCAAAAAAAAAAATCCTTATGAAATTAGGGTGGAAATAGGAGGGTCATTTCAGTTGGTATCAGAGCACTTGGTTGCATTGATTGTTAAGTATTATAGAAATGTATAATGTCTGTTTGTTTTGGATGAAATAATTTAGATAAGAAATTAGAAATTATAGAAGTACTCATAATATACTAATACCATTTACCCAGAATTTAGTTAGCAGACCATGGTAGGAAGAGGATCTCATCACAATGCAGGACCCAGTGCACCTCAAATGCTTGATATGCAAGAATTTGTGAGGGTTTTAAGAGATGGAATTGGGCATAGGCCTGAGAACCCACATGAAGAGCTTTCAAAACTACTGAAGACTTATTCCAATTTGGGAGGCAAGAGTTTTGAAGGAACTGAGAGTGTGATGGAAATTCAAGCATGGTTGAGAACACTTGATAGGATTTTCAATGACATGCAGTTGGATGACCAAAGGAAGAGGCAAGTAGCTTCTAGACAACTGAAAGGGGTAGCTTTAAGCTGGTGGGAGGTGATCATAGCTGGAAGAAATGAAAATGAAATTACTTGGAATCAGTTCAAGGAGATGTTGGAGGCAAGATTTGTACCAGCATCAGCCAAGACCATTTTGCTTGAAGAATTTACCAAACTTAGGCAGGGAACTTTGAATGTCACTGAATACACTCAAAAGTTTGAGGGGCTATCCAATTATGGAGCAATGCTAGTGGCAGATGAAGCATCCAAAAATGATAGGTATATAAAAGGACTGAACCCAGGACTTAGCAGAGCTATGCTACCATATGCAGATAGAACATTTGATCAAGTAATTGATCTGGCCTTGAAACTGGAACAACATGACAAAGAAAGAGAGAAATATAGGAATTTTAAGAGCAACAACAAGAAGGATAAGGGAAGATATCACCCTTATGATAAAAAGAAGGAGGAGGCAGACAACAGGAAGAGTAAAGACACAAAAGCCACATGAAACTAGATATGCAACCCATGATCTTGAACTAGCAGCAGTTGTGTATGCTTTGAAACTCTGGAGACATTATTTGTTAGGTGCCAAATTCATTTTGTACACTGATCATAAGGCACTGAAATATTTATTCTCACAAAAAGATTTGAACATGAGGCAACATAGATGGGTAGAGTTCCTAGCTCCTATGATCTGGATATACTATATACACCAGGCAAGGCAAATAAAGTTGCAGATGCCTTGAGTAGACAACATGCCAAGGTAGCCATGTTGATGATGGAAGAGTTTAGGGATTTGTCTATACTTACTGATTTGGAAATTGAGGAAAACAGTGAGGAACAAATGATGCCCATTGAAGAAGGTGAAGGTAAAGGAAAATTAAGTATGATATCTCTGCAATCAGATTTACTTTTTAAGATTGGGAAAATGCAGGAACAAGACCTAAACATGGTGGAAAAGAAAATGCTCATATCAAAAGGGGAGGAAGTAATAAATTATCAAGTTGACAAAAATGGTTATTTAAGGAATAAAAAATAGGATATGTGTTCCATAAAATATAGAATTGAAGGAGGAAATACTAAATGAGTACCATAGGAGTAAGTACTCCATACACCCAGGTAGCACCAAGATGTATCAAAATTTGAAAAGAAATCTTTGGTGGAAGGGGATGAAGTCAGATGTGGCCAGATATGTTGCAAGGTGCATGACTTGCCAACAAGTCAAGGCAGAGACACAAAGGCCATCAGGACTATTGCAACCCCTTAGTATACCACAGTGGAAATGGGAGGACATATCTATGGATTTCATAGATGGTCTGCCTAGATCTAAGAAGGGAAACACAAGTATATGGGTGATAGTGGATAGGCTAACTAAGGTAGCACATTTTATCCCAGTTAAATCAGAAAGAAATGCTCCAAAATTGGCTCAAATATTCATGAAAGAAGTAGTAAGGTTGCATGGCATACCCAAAACCATTGTGAGTGATAGGGATACCATCTTCACCTCAAGGTTTTGGAAAAGTTTTCAAGAGGCTATGGGGAGTGAATTGTGCTTAAGCACTGCCTACCATCCACAATCAGATGGTCAAACTGAGGTGGTAAACAAAGTCTTAGAGGATTTGTTGAGAGCATGTACACTGGACTTTGGAGGCAACTGGGAAGACCACCTCCATCTAGCTGAATTCACATACAATAACAGTTACCAAAGCACCATAGGGATGGCACCATTTGAAGCCTTATATGGCAAGCCATGTTTATCACCTATATGCTGGGTAGAGACTGGAGAAAGGGCTATTCTTGGACCTGAATATGTTAAAGAAACTACAGAGAAAATTGGGATAATAAGAAAAAGAATAGCAGCAGCTCAAGATAGGCAAAAGAAATTTGCAGATAGGAAGAGAAAGCAAGTGGAATATGAAGTGGGAGACTTTGTTTTCATCAAGATTTCACCTATGAAGAAAGTCATGAGATTTGGCAAGCAAGGTAAGCTTACACCAAGGTATGTTGGACCCTATAAAATTCTGGA
Source organism: Allium fistulosum (assembly GCA_030737815.1). Lineage (NCBI taxonomy): Eukaryota > Viridiplantae > Streptophyta > Magnoliopsida > Asparagales > Amaryllidaceae > Allium > Allium fistulosum. Next base: position 246,753,150 of record CM060907.1, on the reverse strand, counting down.
AAGAATTGGTTCATTGGCTTACAAATTTGAACTACCAGAGGAAATGAAAGCAATGCATAATGTTTTTCATGTGTCCCAACTTAGAAGATGGGTACATGATAAAGAAGACATTTTGGAAGAGCCTACCAAAATTCAAATAAACCCTGACTTGGTTTATGAAAAAGAACCAGTGGGGATTGTAGCCAAGGAAGAAAAGAAATTAAGGAGCAAAACTTTGAAACTAGTTAAGATTCAGTGGAGTAATGATCCTAATGACTGCACATGGGAGTTAGAGGATAAAATTAGAGTGGATTATCCTAAGCTTTTTGCAAATAAAAAGGTAATTTTTTTTTCTGGAAAATTTTGTTATGCATGGTTGATATGGTTGAATTTGTTTGCTTATGCATATGTTTGATAAGTTTTCAGAAAAGAGAATGATGCTTGTTATAAATGTTAGAAAAATTGTGAGGACACAATTCCTAAAAGGAGGGGTGAATGTAATACCCCAAAATTTTGTGAAAAATCATTTTTGTAAAATGATTTAATTTTTGAAATATTTAGATTTAAATATGGTGAAATTTCTGGAATAAATAGTGTGCAAGTATATGTGTGCACGTGCACACTGAAATGGCACAAGGAAGAACTCCAGATTTCTTGGATTTAAAACAAGAATTGAAAAGCAATACAAACATGATTTTTGGCAACATGGATATTTGATTTCTGGAATTATATGGATCATCTTAGAAAATAAGAAAAGTAGGTTTTACTTTAAATCAGTAAACAAATTTTATTTAAAACCCAGAAGAGAAAATTATGTATATTAGTAAACCTGTATACATATAGGTGCATATGCTTCTGAAATTAAAGAGAAATTAAATAAGCCTAGATAAGATATGTGTACAAATATATATATTTTTAAGTACTGAAAAGTATATATATATATAAGCAAGTAAAACTATGGCATTAAAATGACATGAAATGTGATACAAGTTAATAAGCTTGTATAGGCAAAAATAGCAAAGGGGATTTTCAGAAATAATTAAAATATAAAATAGGATAGTCACACTTTTAACATGACTAGGTGAGTGGTCATTTTCTGTAAAGTAAAAGAAAGAAAATGCAGCCTTTAAATTGGATAATATGGCCGGGGTATTATGAATGAAAAATGCATGATGCTAGCCAGGACAGAAATGGAATTCTGTTTCAACAAAACCCTAGAGGAAAAATGTATATAAATAGACAGTAGAATTGTCTTTACCCCGGGCTGCACAAAAACAAGAAAAGAAGAAAAAAAAAGAAAATATTGGAAGGAAGGAGAAAACACTCAAACAAGAATTTTCTGGATTAATAAGAAGAAACATTTAGGTGAGTAATCTCACTGAGTTCATGGCATTAAGACCTGAGATGAGGCAGCCACTTTTTATTGCCATTTATATATATATTTCTGATTTTGATGTATATGATTTCATCAATGCCCTTTTGGATGTCTTATTTTAAATCTGATATGATTTGATATGGATGATTTTGATGATCTTTGTTTGGTTGAGACATTTGTCTTTGGATGTGTATCATACTGATTTATTTATACTCACAATTGTTGAAGTCTAGGATCTTAAAAATTATATAGAGAATACTCTCAACTGTTATAGATCTATGGCATGGAAACTTTACAAAAATGATTGGAGCTGCATTATACTTGGTATAAGTGCTGAGGCTTGAAAAGAAAAATGTTAAGGGTGCAATAGAAATTTTCTAAGTGCTGAGCCCTTAATCAAATCAAAAAAAAAGAAGAAACCCACAAGCTAAAATTATGATTGAACCAGATCTTGAATCTGAATCAATCATAAAGGCTTGCAGATCAATATAACATGCCATGCCTCTTTTTACAGTTGAAAATATTCTTATGTTTTACTAAGATCAAGACATATTGACCCCATTTAGGAAATAACTGTCTGCTTATTTCTGAGGAGAATTATGCTAGGAAAGATTATGGATGTTTCCATGTTTGCAGTGACATGTTCACTTAGCATGTCTGATGTTAGGATTTAAGACAATACACTAGTAAATAAACTAGGGAAGGGAAGGCCAATAAGACTGCTGGAATGCTTGTCATATTTGAAGTATGCAAGTTGGCACATGGTTTGTTTAAGCCCTGAGATCTTTGTGCAATGATGTGAATTAGTTCGTTGCAATGTGTCCCAGTGATTCCTTAATAGCAGATGAGGCAAGAATTTAAATTGAATTATACAACCTGTAAATAAAGAAATAGGAATATGGATATTTCTTAGGTTGAATGGTATGGAACCAAGATGATTCCAGTGAATGCAATTGTTGCAAACAGATAATTATGTTTGCATGATTATGTATGCAAGTGTAAGAATGATAAATGAATATATCATACCTGAATCAACTTAATTATACTATGTTAAAATAATTAATTGCAGAAATTTGTTTAAATAACAAGTTAGTACTCTTATATTCTCTATTGCTTAGTATCATGAATGTATTGATGTTACTCATACCAGATCATAGATCTGACCCTTGTTTGCTCATGGCATATGGGGTGTCTCATTTTAAAATGAGGCAGCCACTCATGCTCTTTCAGGTAACCCAGGCACTAAGTAAAAATGAAGTAATGGCTATTATGGAGGAGTGAATGAACATGCTAGCTAGTTTCAATAAGAGCTTAAATTGATTATATCTGCATGTATTCAAGAAAAATATTATGTTTCTAAGATTTCCAGTCATGTATTGAATATTTTATGGTTAGTGATCAAGTTGCCCTTATGATCTGTAAAGTGTCAGATTAAAATTTGTTGTTCTGTTGAAATGGTTGTGTGTTAAGGTTTGATTTGTTTTTTTTGAGGTGGTGTCTGAAATATAAACAAGAAAAATTTGCTCAAGTATGTTCATATAAATAAAAATCTGGAAGAAATATACAATTATGTGATAGCATAATTTATATATGTATTAGCTAATCTTGTGACATAACAGAGCACTGAGTTTTAGAACAAATTCTGGATTTAGCAAGAAGGAAACTTAAAGGATTTTATTTCCTTTTTACTGAAATGCTTTGTAAATAAGTTTGAATTCATTTCTGAATTGTATTGAGAAAAGTAAAATGTTTTTCTAAACGCTTCAGACAGAATGTAATGAAAGGTATCTCCATTGCTTTGAACTAGTGTGGTAGATACAGGATTCATGAGTTAACCAGCTCCAAATGAATGAAGTATTGGTTGATCATGATAGATTGCATTCTGAAAATAAAAATGCATTTCAAAGCTTAGTACATTTAGCAATTGTTTCACCCAGTTTTCTGGAAAATAAGCAGAGATATTGACATGTACATGTATATCTGTGTACATGTTGATATTTGAGCAAAAATATAATTATAATTCCTAGAACAGCTATAGGAATGGGATTCAAAAATAGTAAAGTTAGAAGAATTGTTTTGTATGTTAGGTTATAGGCAAACATTAAAAATATATGTACAAAGATAGGTAGGTATCAGATTTCAAACCATACAGGAAAAAAAAACAAAGAAGAAAAACAAAAATTGTGTTTGAACCGACCTGCATAGTACTCGAACTCGTGACCTCTTGTGTATAAGTTAGGCGCGTTTCCATTACGCCTAGATGTTGCTTGTGTTCACTTAGGATCCACTTTCTTTTATACTGAATTTGATACTATCCAGACTTTAACACAATCATCTATATTGAAAGCTTGTTTACCACTGATTATTACTTGATCATTTCTTAATTATAATGACAGACTAAAGTACATGTTTCCAGTGGATTTTATGGCAAAAAAATCAGGATACAATAATTAATCTGAATTGCTAAAAATCTAAATCAAACAGAATGTTCTTGTACAAAAATAAAGTATATACTCTGAATTTAAACAAGAAGAACACATACATCTTCATATGTATGTGTATGTTATTAGATATACACTGATATATTTATATTGGTAAGTTATTTTGATCCTGGATATATTTTGTTTATTGGAAAAAGAAAATGACCTTGGAAAACCTACTTGTAATGAATGATATATCTATATATCATCTCTTAGCAAAAAAAAAAAATCCTTATGAAATTAGGGTGGAAATAGGAGGGTCATTTCAGCATTCCCATTTAGACTAGGACTGATGGTCTCACAACACACTTAGGTAAGGCCGGGCAAGACCCTTTCAGACTAGAACTGATGGTCTCACAATGGAGAAGGTGAGGCTGGGAACGCTTATGCTGTTTAGGGTAAGAGGGAGCAACAAATAGTGCGAGCCTAACGGTGGTCGTGCATGCGGCCTCGGTGCGGGGAGATAAGTCGCTATTGAGTTCCAAAGCGCTAAACAGTGTCTTTTGCTGTGGGACCCACAGGATGGGACTAGCCCGCAGTAGGCACAACAGAGATAGAAGGCCGATCAAAGGGTTGAATTAGGACTTCAGGCTAATTAAACTAGGATTGGGATTTCAGCCTAATCAAAGCAGCTATATAAGACAAGTGCAAAAAAATCTAATCGAACTATCTAAGCAAAGCAAACAGTTAAATCGTATTTGATTCCAGCTTTATCTTTTCCTTTATTTCCTTTTATATTATAATTGTTGCTAAGTCTATTATCTTTATCTTGCTTAAAAATGCTAGTAATTACTTCCACTCACCAGACTTTTAGTCTGACCCACTCCTCTATTTTCCCCTTGTTCCCCCCATAGGCCAGCAGAGGCAGGGACCGTAGATTTTGGATTTTCTTGAAGGTTCAACTACGGACTTTTTCTTCATATATTCTTCTTCCTTTCAGTTTTTATTTCATTTGGCCTTGATGTACTGGTACTCTTGAGAGGGATGGTTTTATTTATGTACTCTGATATTGTGACTGAGATGGTATTTTCATGCGACATATGTGTTTGGTATTTTGAGACATATTTTGATTATGAATTATTTTATGAAGTTTAATTTTTAAATGAGTTATTGTTTAAATGTTTCCGCTGTTTTATTTATTTTTCTTGTGAATCTTAGTCTCTGTAAAGTTTTAGTTATACCTACAATGCACCACATCTTTTATTGTTCCCTTTTAGGTATACTAAGGGGTGTGGGGTGTTTCATTTGGTATCAGAGCCTAAGGTTACAAGATTCCTAAAACTTGTTTTAAAAATAAAATATCTTTCCAAAAGTAAACTATTTTTAAAGTAGCATATCTTCAAACTAGAAGTATTTTTCAGAAAGAAACTCTTATTATAGAAATAGTTTTTTAAGTATAAAAGAGAGTTTTTATAAAAATCCCCTTAAAGTTTGGTTCAACCTTCTTTCAATTCCTTTGAGCCTAAATTCTCTTTTCTTTGCATGGTATGGTTGACTGGTTCCGTAGAGCTACGGTACCAGAGGTGCAAGGGCAATCGCCGAATATAGCACCGGTAGGTGGAGATCCCTTTAATCCACCTACAACAGCCAATTTTTCTAAGCTATGCAAGGACTTCGCTAGTTTAGGAATCAGAACGTTTTCTGGCACAGAGGATTTCAAGGAGGCACAAGCTAGGTTGAAGGACACAGAGCGAATGTTTGGGCTGTTAGGATTGGAGGACCGACAAATTCAGCCTACATCTTGGCAGCTGAAGGGGGAGCTTAAAGAGGTTCCTAAGTCAAAAAGCTCGAAGAAGCCTTGGTGGAAGAGTAAGAAGGAAAAGGACAAGAGGAAAGAAGGAGGACCTCATAAGCGGATCAAGAAAAGCGGGAAATGCAATAGCTATGGACTGGTTGGTCATTACGCAAGCGACTGTAAGGATAAGATGATGAAGGGAAGGTGTTATAGTTGTGGACAGCCTGGTCACCTTAGCAGTGCTTGTCCTCAGAGAACGGGGCAGAGAGCATGCACATCTACAGCCCAAGTACAGGCTTTGGATGCAGCACCTTCTAGTAGTGGATCAGATCGAGGAAGGAAAATCTCTGTTGAAGGTTTGATTTCTATTTTTGATTTTCCCATTCAGACTCTTTTCGATTTTGGAGCATCACACTCTTTCATTTCGAGTTCTTTGGTTGATTGTTTGCACTTAAATATCTCCTTAGTAATAAACCCCATAGTTGTTTCAAACCCCATAGGAGGATCGGCACATTTATCAATGGTTTGTAGGGGTTTGAAAATTTTTATCCTAGGCGTAGAGTTTGATTGTGACGCCTATGTATTGGGATTTTTGGGGTATGCGATAATTTTGGGGATGGATTGGCTATCCACATATGGAGCGATACTGGACTGCGATAGGAGAGTCGTTAGACTAGAGACATGCAGCGGTAGGACTCTCGAGGTTTCTTGCGACCCACAGGGGCCGGTCATGTTCAGCTTTCTTTATTTCCTCGATTCATCATCAGTAGAGTTAGATTCAATTTCAGTCGTCAGAGATTTTCCAAACGTCTTTGAGGAGGTTAGTGGACCACCCCCTAAGAGAGAGATCGACTCTAGGATCTATTTGAATGACAATGTTAAGCCACTTGCATTGCCCATGAGGTATATGGCACCTAGGGAGTGGAAGGAGTTAAGCAAGTAGATTCATGAGCTATTGGAGAAAGGCTTCATCAGAAGGAGTATATCTGAGTGGGGATCGCCAGTCATCTTCGCTACAAAGGTGGATGGTTCCCTTCGACTTTGCGTAGACTATAGAGAGTTGAATAAGCTCACGAAGAAGAACCGTTATCCACTTCCTAGGATAGATGATCTTTTCGGTCAGTTGGTTGGCCCTTCAGTATTTTCTCAGCTTGATTTAGCTACTGGATTTCATCAGTTTGGAGTCGCTGAAGATAGCATCGATATGGCAGCATTTAGGACATCCGATGGATTCTTTGAGTGGTTGGCTATGCCATTTGGGCTAACCAATGCCCCAACATATTTTGTAGATTTGATGAGCCGTGTTTTTTTCGAGATGTCTTAAATAAGTTCATAGTAGAGTTCATGGATGACATTTTGGTATTATCTAAGAATGTGGAAGAGCATGCTATTCATCTAGAGGAGGTTATTTGTACACTTCACATTCATCAGTGGAAGACAAAATTCTTGAAGTGTCACTTTTGGCTTATGGAACTGTGTTTCTTGGGGCATAGAGAAGGTCAAAACATAGAAAGAGTTTGAGAAACGGTTTCGTACGTTTAGGTTCGGATTGTGGAAATCCAAAGAGTGGTAGACAAAGATTAGAGATGTACGATAGATTTAGTTAGAAAGCTCATGTGTAGATAATTGTAAAAATTATAATTGTTTCAGATAAGTGGATTTAACGGCAGTGCCTCAGAATAAATATAAGCATAAAAGAGGAATAGGAGCAAAAACTTTAGTAAGGAAAAGAGATTATCAAAGTTTAGGAAGGGTACTCCTAGGGTAGTAAGAAGAAAATCCACTTTATGTTTAGCCCAATAAAATGAAATTGTTAGAATTGAAAAGTTGAAAAATATAATTGTCAATATTTTTGAGAAAGTAAATATTGGGTTTTTGAAAAAAAAGTGGTATGAGATTTAAATTGGTTTTTATACGATTTTGTTAAAAGTGAAATTCTTTTTGAAGATTTATAGAGCATATATAGCTCGCTAGTTTCTTTGTAGGTAAACAAAAATTTTAAATATAAAAACCTAGAGTGTATTAAGTATCAGAAACATAGGTTACATCATTTATTGTTGTAATAGATGTTTTCGTGAAAAATAAGGGGAGCATAGACTATGACACTATTGTTATGGTAGGTGACTCACAAGGGAAATGTTTTTAGATAGTATGCGAGATTTATTAGTATTTATTTTAATGAAATCCATACACTAGTATTTTTGGGTTGTAGTAACGGTGTTTCACGCAACATCTGTTTTGACCCAAATAAAAATGTATTATGAAAATAATTTCTAAGTATAATAAAAAGTGGTTTGTAAGTACACTTATTATTTAAACAAGTATGAGGAAATGGTTTCTAGTTATGGATATATTAAAACAATTTTGAAAATGAGTTTTCCTGAAAAGAAAAGTGTAAGTTAAATATTAGGAAATTAATAAATTTCATAGAGATTGTCTATTGTAAGAGAATATAGATTTAACATACTTTAATCTATTGGAATGAAATGAATAATGATAAAATTTTCTATGAAACCAAATCACAAATGAAGATGTTTTGTGCAAGTTATAAGGAATACGTGAAAGAGATATACATGGTATGGGAAGCACCATATTTTGTATAGCCTATTTCCAAAAATATAAAATAAGTTCCTTGTAATTTCACATAAACATGAAGTCCTCTTTTAAAGGATTCATAGAAGGTTTTAGCGTCAATAGTTTCTTAAGAAATTAGTTCCAATATATTAAGCTATAAAACCCTTAGGTGTAATAAGAAGTGTAATAATTGGAGACAGAGTTGATTAGGAGAGATATTATAGAGGGCCTTTGTAAAAAGTCTCGATTTGTAGTTAGGAACTCCTCCAAGGTTAAGTAATTGGAAAGTAAAGGAGTTTTAATAAAATAATTGTTCTTATCTACTCCAATTTTTGCAAAATTGAAAATCTATGAAAAGAAAATGTTTTGAAAACATGTAAGAACATTTTAAAGATATTTTAAAGAAAAAGGGTTTGGTGAGAAAGTAAATAAGTTTTCGGAAGCGAAAAACTTAGTAACAGTTAAATTTAAAAATCCAAATTTTTATGGAAAGCTGTAAAGGTCTTTAAAGGAAAAAGAGGAATAAGTTTTGAACTTAGAATTTGTAAGTTTTCCCCTCTAGCTTTGGGGAATAATGTAAATTCAAAAAAGCTATAAGGATGCAAGTCTAGAAAGATAAAATGTTAAGTAACCAAGTATCTTTGAATTTAATGGAAATTTGAAAATAACACTTTTAAAGACAAAAATTTTGGGATTTGATATTTTAAAAGTTTAGAAGCTTTAATTTTTGAAATGGAATGATAAATACCAAACCAAACTTTCAAATGTGGAGTAGATAGGAATCATTCCTAGGTGTGTTGGAAAAAGTGTAAGGTGATGAAGGAGATAGTAGTGATTACTTTTAGAAGTAATAATAGAAGTTTCCGTAAAGTGTATAGGACACTAGTACGAACTTAGGATTGTTGCTTCATGTGTGTAGACTATGGAAGAATAGTAAAGTGATATTAGTAAGATGATAAGACATACATGGTCGAGGATGTATATTCTTGATTTTGGAGGAACTTGGGAGGAGCATCTTCCCTTTGTAGAGTTCGCTTATAATAATAGCTTTCAGACTAGCATTGGAATGGACCCTTTGAAGCTCTTTATGGAAGACCGTGCAAGTCACCTTCGTGTTGGTTAGAGTCTACAGAGAGATTGCTATTTGGTCCCGACATGGTTAGAGAGACTTCGAAGAAGATTGATTTGACTAGGAAAGAATAAGTACCTCTTATCCACATCTCTTTGATAATAAATTTTGAATTTCCTATTTCCATCTTTAGTTTTGAATATGTTCTTTCTCATATTATTCTTTGGGAGGGTAGAACTTAGGATTTAACCTATGGATGGTAGGATTTGATGTAAACATGTTATTAGAACATGTTATGTATGATGGATACTAGTGGTTGTAAGTGGTTGTTAGTGGATGCTAATGGATGCATATACTTACACTAGGCACTATTATCTCTTAGGGATCGGCCTAACTAGGACACTAGAGCATATGCATATGGAAGTGTGTGCATTTGCATTTTTATTTTTATATTATTCCATGGTTGCTATAAATGGATGATTATCACATGATTGTTTCATTTGGATGATGATTGTAGCACACATATAGAACTATCAGTTATCATTAGGGAATTTGCATTCATTTGGATACATGACACAGACATGATTGCATATAAAAGGAGGTCAACTGAATCAGTAGACCACCCAATCTTTTGTATTAGTTAGGGACATTGACACTACACTAATTGCATATGTATCATAAATCGCATTAGAAAAACTTAAGGACAATGGATGTAATAGATGATGGTTGAGTAGTTGGTTGTAGAACTTGGATGAAAACATTTATTTCATTCTTCTATCCTTAGAGATTTCAGGGACGAAATCCCTTAAGGAAGGGAGAATGTAACAACCCAATATTTAAGCTATAGTAATTAATTAACTAATTGATTAAATAATAAAATAACTTTGTGAAATTATCAGATTTGAGCCACGGGAGTTGAACCATTGTGTCCCTGGAAATTTTCTGGCCAATTTCCATATATAGATTGTCAAAATCCGAGCTAGAACGAAAAAGTTACAAAATGAACCAGGAAACGAGAAAAGAAAGAGAAAAAAATTATAAAGGGTCAGGTCGACCCTCACCACACAAAGGTCGACCTGGCGGTCGACCCGCATGTATACTTGGACGAGCAATCGTCCAGGTTCGAGCGTGACATGTTTTGTTGATTTTATCTCATCTGGTACGTCCGTGCTTCCATCCGACGGTTCCCATCGAGCCAATGACATGGCTGCGCTAGATTTAATCTTCAAATCCAACGGTCGGAGATCCACAAGTAACACTATAAATAAGACCCTAGGCCTAGCTATTTTTCTCATTCAGATTTTCTCCATCTGTATTCATTGCCTGAGGCTGGACCCTAAAAGGAATATTTTCCAAGGAGAAGATCTTTTTAATTAGAATATTTTACATGCTATAAGTGGATCCGGGAAGGCCAAGGAAAGAGCTAAGGACCACAAGTGAGTGTTTAAGTAATTATTTTAGATTTTTAAGTAATTTAAAATAATAGGGTTTTCAACAGTTGTAGTTTATCTACAATTTTGAGACTGCTTTTATACAAGTTGTTTACAGTTAATTTTTAATGTTATTTTCAATCAATTTTATTTAGCTATTTTTATTTAGCTATTTTATTCATTTATTTACAGTTACTTACTGTCTTTTACAGTTATTTGTATTTTATTTACATCCATTTTGCGTTAGATTTCAGCCTGTAAATTTTAGTTCTTTTTATTCCTTTTATGCGAATAAATAAATAAAAGGTGGATAATTCGCCAATATGGACTAAATTTTAAGAACACTAAAATTACAGAAAATTGGACGTAAATAAGTAGAACTGTAATAAAAGAATATATACTGAAATAGGTAAATTTGACATTTGCAAGCAAGTTATAACTAGTAGATTATAACTAGAAAGACAAGATAAAAGAGAAATTATAACATAGGTTATAATTAAATAGAAAGAATAGAAAGATGCTTATTTTAAAGACTTACACTAGGTTAATAAGCAAATATAGCAGAGATAATAGAAGAGGCTTATTTAAAAGACTTAGAATAAGTTAATAAGCAAATAGAGCAGAATGAACAGAAGAGGCTTTTTTAAAAGACTTATGTTAAGTTAAGTCAATAAGCAATGATAGAAGTAGGGCCCATAACCAATATCATTCCCTTTCAGACTAGAACTAATGGTTTCACAATAGGTGAGGCTGGACATGACCCTTTCAGAGTAGGACTGATGGTCCCATAGTAGGTGAGGCTGGGCATAACCCTTTCATACTAGGACTGATGGTCTCACAGTGGGTTATGTGAGGTTGGAACATGCTTATGCTAACTAAAGTAACTAAGGGGCCAATAGATAGAAGTTCAAACCAGGGGATTTGGGCAAGGGGTGCAACTAGATTTTGTTTGGTAGGACCCGAATTGGCAGCATTCCCTTTCAGACTAGGACTGATGGTCTCACAACACACTTAGGTGAGGCCGGACAGGACCCTTTCAGACTAGAACTGATGGTCTCACAATGGAGGAGGTGAGGCTGGGCACACTTATGTTGTTTAGGGTAAGAGGGAGCAACAGATAGTGCGAGCGTAACGGTGGTCGTGCGTGCGGCCTCGGTGCGGGGAGATAAGTCGCTATTGAGTTCCAAAGCGCTAAACATGTGTCTTTTGCTGTGGGATCCACAGGATGGGACTTGCCCGCAGTAGGCACAACAGAGATAGAAGGCCGATCAAAGGGTAGAATTTGGACTTCAGGCTAATTAAAATAGGATTGGGATTTCAGCCTAATCAAAGCAGCTATCTAAGACAAGTGCAAACAATCTAATCGAACTACCTAACCAAAGCAAACAGTTAAACCATATTTGATTCCAGCTTTATCTTTTCCTTTATTTCCTTTTATACTAGAACTGTTGCTAAGTCTATTATCTTTATCTTGCTTAAAAATGCTAGTAATTACTTCCACTCACCAGACTTTTAGTCTGACCCACTCCTCTATTTCCCCCATTTCCCCCCATAGGCCAGCAGAGGTAGGGACAATAGATTTCGGATTTTCTTGGAGGTTCGGCTGCGGACTTTTTCTTCATGTATTCTTCTTTCTTTCAGTTATTATTTCATTTGGACTTGATGTACTTGTACTCTTGAGAGGTATGGTTTTATTTATGTACTATGATATTGTGACTGAGATGGTATTTTCACGAGACATATGTATTTGGTATTTTGAGACATATTTTGATTATGACTTCTTTTATGAAGTTTAATTTTTAAATGAGTTATTATTTAAATGTTTCCGCTGTTTTATTTATTTGTCTTGTGAATCCTAGTCTCTGTAAAGTTTTAGTTATACCTACAACGCACCACATCTTTTATTGTGCCCTTTTGAGTATACTAAGGTGTGTGAGGTGTTTCAGGGCATGAGTCATCTCCCACTGCCAAAAATTCAGGCAATTCTCTATCAGGTGATATTTCTATTAAACATTTCGCATACTCAAATCTCTTCACCCTTTCTGTATTTTCATCATAGCAAACCAGTCTTCCCAGATGACAAGCCAACCAATTTATTCCCAAAAGTGACCATGTCAATATTGGAATTCTATATAAATGTACCCGAATAGGTACTGTTCTAACAGCAGCCTGGGCAGAAGCAAAAGAAGGATTCCATTTTGAAATAATAAGCATTTGACCTCTAACAAATAGAGGATCCTTCATGAGAACCTGTAGCTTGCCTTCTTCATTTGAAAACTTGAGGTAATAATTTTGCTTGTCAAAAAATATTTCATATGAACCTTTAAGCTTCCATGCTTTATACATGTGAGCCTTAACTGCCATGAAATTCACAGTGCCAGCCAAGAAAAAACCCACCAGACAGCCTGCCATACTTTAATGCCTTCATTGACAACTTCCTGAGGTGGTTCAATTGGAGTGCCACTATAATGAATATCAAAATGCACAGGGATATAGGCACCAAAATTTCTAGGCTTAGAACTGAAAAGAGATGACCATGAAGAGACAGGTTGAGGCACGTTGGCATGAGAGAGAGGAGAAGAAGGAGTAAGACCTACAGATGAAAGAGGAGAGGATGCTGAAAGAAGAGGTGGGAATGGATCAGAGCAAGGAGAGGATTCTAAAATTTAATTTTGTAATCAATTAATTTTTACATAATTGAAATGTTGCAGTTAATATAAGAAAAGATGTTAATTGTAGATTAATAAGTGTAATAAATAGAAACTTATGATTGATAAATACTAAAGGTAATCGTGGATTTCATATAATGGACATTAAAATCAAATAAAAGAATTTGCTGAAATTTAAATTATATTAACCTAGATTTTACTTCTATTGTAATTTAATGTTGAAATTAATGTAATATTTAAATATTGAATTTAACATGGAAAATTGAATTTCAAAAGATCATAAAATTAATATGTAATCAAGAAGAATGAAAATTGTTAATTTTTAAATTTCAATTTAAAAGTGATTAAATTGATTTTTTTAAATAATAATTCATTTAATTAACGTGTAAAATTAGTCTTTTGGGCATTGTCTCGGATTTCGACAAAACCAGTTTCATCAGATCCGTAATAGTGAATTATTATAGGATTTCAAGTTTCGTGGCGATCAGACTTATCGTTTGATCGTGCGAGCTCACAACGCGTAGAAATCAATTAATGGAATTTAATTGAATATAAATTGATTTTTAAGAGCTAACTTCTATATACGAAAGAATTAGGGTTTGAAATTAGTGTCATTCAGTTTAAAAATATTGAAAACTTATATTTTGATATACAGGATGACCTATTTTCGTTTCGGGAACGAAACGGGTTTTTCGGGTCTTTGTTATCGCTTCGATCCCAAATCGATATGTTCCTTCTATTCTTGTTTCAGCTTTGTCTATATATAGGCTGTTACAAATCCTAGCAGCCTTCTATTCTATTTTTTGTATGTACATTTCAGTTCTTATCTGCTTCTTCCAAATGGTTAACATCTCAAACCCTAATTACAATTTCAAATCAAATCGAAAAATTCAAACTGCTCAAATCCTATCATATAATATATCATCGCGAAGCTCTCGACGAATGTAATCTGCATTTGCAATTCATTTTTCGATTGGAGGTTCCGTTTGTCTAGAAATTGGTGAAACATTCTCGGCCGTTCGTGCTAGGGTTTCACGTTTAACGGTGGATCGTCGACCAATCGACGATCGAGAAGCGTTGGAGCGTAGAGGGCGATGAAGCGAACACATCTATGGTGATCGATCATCCTATAGTTGAACAAATTTTCCAAAAATCATGGGCAAATGGAGGCTGCGGAGGATGAACAAGGCACGGCCGAAGGTGGCTGCGTCTGGGGCGGAGGTGCGGCCAGGCTTGGGCTTGTGATGGTGAGGTTGGATCTGCGTTTAGGTGCTTGTGGTGGCGGCGTTTGGCCATTGATTTCGGCGGCTGGGCGTGGTAGGTTGCCGATTGAACTCGATCATGGTGTGCTCGTTAGGGTAAGGTGATAAATTATTTACGAATTTGCCCCTGGGTTATTTTATTTTAATTTTAAAATTTAAATATTATGTAACTTTTGAATACAAACTCAGATTCGCGCGCGGTTTCTTCCGTTGGGATCATATCGAAATTCCAGACAATATAATACTGGTTTGGTTGAATTTGGAGACTGTTCAAATTTTAGGCTTTTATTGGACTTTTAATCGGCTATAAATCAAAGGTGAGTGATTTAACCCACTCACGCAATACTAAATCTTCTTATGTTAATTGAATTAAATTTATGAAGTGATAAGAATTTTATTAGTTGTTGTTTGGTAGTTTAAATTGATATTTTAATTGAAATTGAATTTTATATTGAATTAAATTGACATTTAAAGTAATATTTAATCTAATTGCAAGTTAAATACCTGATATTGATAACCAGTAATTGTAGTGATTTATTGGCTGATTTGGATGGATGTCCATTTGTTGACATTTTGGATGATTGGATGTTTATTTATTCTATATATTCCTGTTATCACTCTATATTTTAAGTGACAGTATATAAACTGTTATTTGAATCATTTCAAATAAATTAAGAAATAGGTTGAAATGATATATACCTATGACATTTAATTATGGATTGAAATAATATATATCCATCCATGTAATTAAAATTGAATTAACTGATCACTTGGCTATAGGATAGAAAATTATATACGGACACCGGATTGGTTAAATTAAATGGTTTTAAAATTTTGAATTTGGATTTTGATTAAAGAATTTTGTTTTAAAGAAAATAAATTGCGGATTTGTATGAATTGAATTATTTCTAATTCAAGCTTTGAAATGTTGGAATCGAAGTTGGTTAAAAGAAATGTTTTGCGACCATGCTTAAAATACGTGCCTCACGTGCCTTATCATACTCTTTATCCTTATTTGCGACCACTACGATTTTGTTTTAATGTTGTCTTATCACGGCGCCTCCCTAACTACTGACGTTACTGGTGGTGTCAAAGGCAAACTGTAGGACAATGCTTAAAAATGTATTAAGGGGGATCAATGTAAAGCCTTAACACTAAGAAAAATATTTATTTTATTGATAGACACTACATATATAGCGTATCTTACTACATATAGATAGTTTAACGGATCATCAGGAGATGGAAAATCTCGTAACATATCCTAAGTTATTGCACTCACGTTATACATTGGATATGAGATGTAAAATCCCGTAAACATCTCTGAAGCTATTACACTTATATTTACTTGTTGATTTAACTTACATAAGAACTTTTAGTTCTGACTCTAGTGTTTTGTCTTTTCATTACGCTTGGGCCAGCCTGAGCATTTCAGTAGTTGAAGACATTATTTCTGGAAGACCAAGACGGAGTTGGTATATTATATTATTATTAATATTATTCCGCTGCATCATTTTGGTATGTTGTTGATTGTACTCTGATTATGTTGTAAAAATTGTGTAATCAAATGTATATTGTAAAATAGCTTCATGAACTGTTTATTTGATTATTATATTTTGTCATTCCGCTGCGAGATTCTGTATTTTGTTTTCCTTCTTTTCTCTTCTTTTCTTATTTAATCCCATTGAAAATCCTCCCTTTTGAACGGTTTGAGTTAGACATGTGTGGTTTATTGTCGATTTAAACTGTCCAAAAAGGTGGGTCGTTGCAGTTGGTATCAGAGCTTTGGTTTAGAGATACCTTAGCCTGTTAAGGGTTAATTCATTAGAAATAGGGTTAGTAATACCCTAGAATGAGTTTGAGTGTGTGTATATATATATATATATATGAGAGCGTATTTGTTAATGTTATAAAAGTTGTTTTATATTGTGTTAATTTGTTCTGTTGATTATTTATGAATTTCGGTCGGTACATAGGATGCTATGGCATCGATAGGGATTTCTAAACACTTAAACATGGTAGACGGACACAATATTATTTTTGAAATAGGTAAATGAAATAATTTTACCTAGTATTATATTTTGTATATATAAATATATATATTTATATAATTTTTCATAAATTGATTTTGTTATTTTGTTGTGTTGGATGTCAGTAAATGATAATATTCAATTATTGTCATTTATTGTTTGGTTAGTCAAGGTTCTTAAACTATTAATTATTGTATGTTATAAGAAAATGTAATTTTATAAATATGGGTTATAAATTATGATTTATAAATTAAATGAATTTAAATGGAAATTTAAGAACTTAAGTTCCGATGTCTGAAATTGGTTTTCAAAGATTTTGAAAAATAATATTAGTATTATTTGGAAGTGTTTTCAAAAGAGGTTTGAAAGAAATGCTTTAAAAAGAATTTTAAAGGAAGCAATTTATGTACTCCTCTCTTCTATCGCTGGAAAATAATTTCGGTGATGACGGCCGCATCATCGACATTTATTTTCGAGTCTCAAAGTAGGGGAGGCCACTTAGTAGCTTTGCTACACATTTGGTTCGGTAAACAGATTTTGATTTAAAATTTCTAAATATGATTTGATATATAAAAGATATGAGTATATATATTATTTCAAAATGATTTGAAAAAAACCCGGTATTTGAATTCTTAAGTTCCTGTTAATTAATGATTTTCAGTTGTAGAAATAAAGTGAAATTTTAATAGCTGGAAACTTCTAAAATGAGGAATAAGAAATTAAGAGCTAAGTATTTAATGAAACTGTAAAAAAATTGGAGATGTGTCACTTGTAAATTTAAAGATAATGAAAATTAAGAAGATGTAAACTATTGAACATTTTGTTTAACTAAAATGAATAAGATAAATAAATATAACACTCAATTACATTCTAAAAGATATATAAAACTTACCAGAAATGTTTAAAAAGTTGTAATGTTAAATTTGAATATGTAATAGAATATTGTACAAGTAAAAGCTTAATAACAAAAATGCTTCAAAATGAACATATGTTTATAAATGAAAAATTAAGACGTACAAGGTATGCTATAAACATGAGTTAATGTTTGAAATGCTTAATAATTAAATTGAATAAGAAAAAAAAAGTGAATACTATTTAAGTAAATAATTATAAATAAGAAATGTTGAAATGATTCATAAATATATTTAATATTAATTGATACAATATATGAAAAATAAATGCGAATCAAAGAATAGAGAAACTTAAGTGTGAAATGATTCATTAGTAAATATTAATATTAAATGGAAATCAAGTTATATAAGTAAATAAATGTGAATTAGACTACAAGAAAATTATGTAATACTTTAAGAATTTATTCATTGATTATTTTAAATATTGAATGGAAAATAATCTATGTAAGTAAATGAATAAATTAATAAAATATAATCTTGTATGAATGAATGAGAAATAAAATAAATGAAAAGTAAATGATGTGAAAAGAAACCAATAGAATAAACTTAAGTAATATTTAAAATTCTATGTTGTTGGCTTATGGGATGTTTGGGGAATGATACTTCAAATTGTTTAAGGTTGTATGAATAATATATTAAGAAATTATCTAGGGCTGTTGAGCGTAAGGTACACTTGGTAGTTTATTTATCACCCTTGTAAATGGAAAGTTTCTGAACCTGGAAAAACCATTAGTTTTTGGTTGCAATGGATGTATGATGAATTCTTTTGTTGCATATGATGGTTGTATTGCATTTGTTTGCATATGTTTATTTATATGTTTATTATATATTATATGTTGCTTGTGCTATTAATTGAAATAACTAATATATATTTTTTACATAATTTTAACTCTTTTGGACTATGTAAGTGAAATACAGGTTTATGGAAGCAATAGCTGTTGCTCTTGGTTTCATAAATAGAGTTTTGTTTGCCCGACAAATAGGTACGTTTTCGGATTACGGTTTTATAACGATATTTTATTGTTTTTCCCATGGTTTGGGATGTTTTATTATTGCAATATGATATATATATACACAATGTAATTATATATATTGTTATTTTTCCGGACCCAACCACGCAAAGGAGACTCTGCCGAAATTTTTCGTAAATTTAGGACTTAGAAATTTTTGTGAAAGCTGAGTTATTTTCAAAAATTTTATTAAACTTAAATATGACAATTTAACTGTTTCCAACTTGACTATTTTAAATAAAATATTTCAAATTTCTTGATTCTTTCTTGTTCCTTTTCGGGGACGAAAAGTTTTGAGTGGGGGAGATTGTAACGACCCGTATTTTTGATAATTAAAAATATTAAATTTAATAAGATTTTTGGAATTTAATATGGTGAGAAATTAAAATTTATGATTTATTAATGAAAAGAATAGTTATAATATAATTTAATATTATTGTCTGAATGTTATTAACAACTATTTTAATGTAATTTCAATCAATTGAAATAATTGTAAAGTTAATTTGGTTATAATCGTAAATAAGGAATAAATTAAATGATGTATTAATGGTGAAATTGTATGTTATTTAATTGAAATTGGTTTAATGGAATCAGTTATGTGGTATATAATTTATAATCTTTGTTTGTAAAAAATAAATTTATTAATGTATTTAAATCACTTTAATATAATAATTGTTTTATTTCTCACTCATTTAATTAGTCCATTCTGAATTTAATTTTGTAATCAATTAATTTTTATGTAATTGAAATGTTACAGTTAATATAAGAAAAGATGTTAATTGTAGAGTAATAAGTGTAACAAATAGAAACCTATGATTGATAAATACTTAAGGTAATCGTGGATTTAATATAAAGGACATTAAAATCAAATAAAAGAATTTGTTGAAATTTAAATTATAATAACCTAGGCCTTACTTCTATTGTAATTTAATGTTGAAATTAATGTAATATTTAAATATTGGATTCAACATGGAAAATTGAATTTCAAAAGATCATTAAATTTCTATGTAATGAAGATGGATGAAAATTGTTAATTTTTAAGTTTGAATTTAAAAGTGATTAAGTTGATTTTTAAAAAAATAATTCATTTAATTAACGTGTAAAATTAGTCTTTTGGGCACTGTCTCGGATTTCGTTGAAACCGGTCACATCAGATCCGTAATAGTGAATTATTATAGGAATTCAAGTTTCGTAGCGATCGGATTATCGTTTGATCGTGCAAGCTCGAAACGCGTAGAAATCAATTAATGGAATTTAAATGAATATAAATTGATTTTTAAGAGCTAACTTCTATGTACGAAAGAATTAGGGTATGAAATTAGTGTCATTGAGTTTAAAAATATTGAAAACCTATATTTCGATATATTGGATGACCTATTTTCGTTTCGAGAGCGAAACGAGCTTTTCGGGTCTTTGTTATCGCTTCGACCCCAAATCGATCTGTTCCATCTATTCGTGTTTCCGCTTTGTCTATATATAGGCTGTTATAAACCCTAGCAGTGTTTTATTCTATTTTCTATACGTACCTTTCTATTCTTATCTGCTTCTTCCAAATGGTGAACATCTCAAACCCTAATTACAATTTCAAATCAAATCGAAAAATTCAAACTGCTCAAATCATATCATATAATATATCATCGCGAAGCTCTCGACGAATGTAATCTGCTTCTGCAACTCGTTTTTCGATTGGTGGTTCCGTTTGTCCAGAAATTGGTGAAAGATTTTGGCCGTTCGTGCTAGTGTTTCATGTTTAACGGTGGATCGTCGACCAATCGACGATCGGTAAGCGCTGGAGCGTAGAGGGCAATGAGGCGAACGCATCTATGGTGACCAATCATCGCATAGTCGCATAAATTCACCAGAAATCATGGGCAAATAGAGGCAGCGGCGGATGAACATGTCACGACCGGAGGGGCGGCGTCTGGGGCGGAGGTGCGGCCAAGCTTGGGCTTCGCGATGGTGAGGTTGGATCTGCATTTAGGTGCTTGTGGCGGCTGGGTGCGGTAGGTTGCCGATTGAACTCGATCATGCTTTGCTTGTTAGGGTAAGGCGATAAATTATTTATGAATTTGCCCCTGGGTTATTTTATTTTAATTTTAAAATTTAAATGTTCCAACTTATGTAATTTTTGCATACGAACTCAGATTCGTGCGCGGTTTCTTCCGTTGGGATCATAACAAAATTCCAGACAATATGAAACTGTTTGGTTAAATTTGGAGACTGTTCAAATTTTAGGCTTTTATTGGAGTTTTAATCGGCCAAAAATCAAAGGTGGGTGATGTAACCCACTCACGCAATACTAAATCTTCTTATGTTAGTTGAATTAAATTTATGAAGTGATAAGAATTTTATTGGTTGCTGTTTGGTAGTTTAAATTGAAATTTTAATTGAAATTAAATTTTATATTGAATTAAATTGACATTTAAAGTAATATTTAATTTAATTTCTAGTTAAATACCTGACATTGATAACCAGTAATTGTTGTGATTTATTTGGCTGATTTGGATGTTGATTTTAATGGATGTCTATTTGTTGACATTTTGGATGATTGGATGTTTATTTATTCTATATATTCCTTTTATCACTCTGTATTTTAAGTGATAGCATATAAACTGTTATTTGAATCATTTCGAATAAATTAAGAAATAGGTTGAAATGATATATACCTATGACATTTAATTATGGATTGAAATGATATATATCTATCCATGTAATTAAAATTGAATTAACTAATCACTTGGCTATGGGATAGAAAATTATATACGGACACCGGATTGGTTAAATTAAATGGTCTTAAAATTTTGAATTTGGATTTTGATTAAAGGATTTTGTTTTAAAGAAAATTAATTGTTGATTTATATGAATTGAATTATTTCTAGTTCAAGCTTTGAAATGTTGGAATCGAAGTTGGTTAAAATAAATTGTTTTAACGAGTTAAAATTGAAATGTGAAGTTATAATTGATATATGACTTTAATTTTGGAAATTGAATTATTTTAAAGATTTGGATCTTAAAATGGAACAATGAGGTTCAATTTGATTTAAGCGATTAAAATCAGTTAATTGAAATTGGACGTGAAATTGATATAAATTGAAATGGTTTAAATAAGAATTGAATGAAATGTAAATCATTGAATTGGATTGTTGAATCGAATGTGAAGTAAAAAATGAATGTTTTGAAAATTGAAGTTAATTTGAAATTGAAATTTAAATCAAGTTGATTTGAGACTAAATCGAAATTGAGTCAACTGAATTAAAAGATTGGAAATTGAGTTTTTTTTATTTGAAATTTTGGACATAGGTCCAAATTCGTAGAAATGGAAAGAAACAGTTTGATTTGATACTATTTCCAAAATAAATTATTTTAATATAAACTGTTTAAAATCTATTTTTGTTAATATTCAAATTATTTTGATTTTCCAAACTATTTTACTATATAAACCATTTTCAATACTCAAACCACTTATATTAAACTGTTTTAAACCTCTAAACTATTTAAACTATTTTAAGCTATTTAAAATATATAAAACTATTCAAACTATTTTCTAAAAAAAATCAAACTGTGCAAAGTTGGAATGTTTATATTTAAATCGTTGATTTAAATGCGATTGTGGTTAAATGAGGTTAAAACCTAAGTTGGAATTTAAAATGATATTTTCAAGTGAAAATGACATATTTTGAGTAAATATGGTATTTTGAAATGAAGTGAATATGATATTTTGATATCAAATATGAATCGGTTTCGAAATGTAAAAAACCAACCGGTGTGAAAAATGACGTTTGGTTGTTAAAGGGACCGGGGCCTCTTATTGGCATACTCTTTGTCAATATTGGAACCACTTTAACAACTGTGTATGTGGTAGATGATCCAGAATGAAGTAGTTGGATTTGGTGAATGTTTGCTGGATTTGAAGAAAGAGAACGATGATGGATGACCCCGGCACTTGTGCCAATTTGAAATGACTAAAACAGGAGCCGTATCTGACCAATGAGGCTAGCTACCTCTAGCGAGATTTGTTCTTGGTATTATTATATTGATTTTGACTTGATTGGTGCACCTTGATTTGATTATGGGATGGATGTTCACGGTGGGCCGTTAGGGGTTACCACCTGTTAGGAAACGCAAAACGGTAGCATCCTACCTTGGGCATCGCCTCACGTGCCTTGTCATACTCTTTATCCTTATTCGTGACCACTACGATTTTGTTTTAGTGTTGTCTTATCACGGCGCCTCCCTGACTACCGACATTACTGGTGGTGTCAAAGGAAAACTGTAGGACATTGCTTAAAAATGTGTTAAAGGAGATCAATGTAAAGCCTTAATGCTAAGAAAAATATTTAATTTATTGATAGACACTACATATATAGCGTATCTTACTACATATAGATAGTTTAATGGATCCTTAAGAGATGGAATATCCCGTACATCTCTTAAGTTATTGCACTCACGTTATACACTGGATAGGAGGTGTAAAATCCCGTAAACATCCCTGTAGCTATTACACTCATATTTACTTGTTGTTGATTTAAGTTACATAAGAACTTTTAGTTCCGACTCGAGTGTTTTGTCTTTTCATTATGCTCGGGTCAGCCTGAGCATTTCAGTAGTTGAATACATTATTTCTGGAAGACCAAGACGGAGTTGGTATATTATATTATTATTATTATTCCGCTGCATCATTTTGGTATGTTGGTGATTGTACTCTGATTATGCTGTAAAAATTGTATAATCAAATGTATATTGTAAAACAGCTTCATGAACTGTTTATTTGATTATTATATTTTGTCATTCCACTGCGAGATTCTGTATTTTGTTTTCTGTCTTTTCTCTTGTTTTCTTATTTAATCCCATTGACAATCCTCCCTTTTGAATGGTTTGAGTTAGACATGTGTGGTTTATTGTCGATTTAAACCGTCCAAAGAGGTGGGTCGTCATAGCAACGGCCTGTCCAATGTAGCTTACACAATAACTTGGGCGATCTTTAGGTCCGAAACCCAATTCTCGTTTTCGGAGTCCGCATCATTAGCGGGTTGTTCTTTAGGTTCGCATATAATAGCAGGCCAAAGGCACTCGTAAGTTAACGCTATCTTAATCGCTCTTAGCCAATTGATGTAATTTGGTCTGATAAGCTTGTCACTTTCAAAAACCAGTTTTAGAATTGACATTTTATGCAAGTTTTAAATGCTAGATTATTAGGATAATATCATAGTATATGTTTTTATAATATTAGCAAGGTTAAACTTTGTGTTTTATTTTACTAATAAGCTCCCACTAGTCTTTTATGTTTCACCGAACCATATGTCAAAAAATAGAAATCTTTCGACTTCACTAGTCGGTGTTAGGACTCGTCTGTCTTAGAGTTCTGACCTTGAGTTTGCTCAACAAGTCATAGCTCCACGAATGATGCATAACTCCATATCGGTTGTATCATATACAACTCCTAACCCATGGTACCTTGTCCTAATTTCACTTCGATCTTGAGTTTGCTCAAAAATCGAAATGAAATTATTCACTCGTACCTACATATCGCGGCGGCCTAAGTATAGTATATATACCTTGAGTTTGCTCAACAAATATATTAATAATACTACACATAACATCCCTAGCTTAAGTTTGCTCAACAACTAAGGAGTATGCAAGTAATTTATTAATATATATATATATATAGTAAAGGACAACATTACATTGAAGATTCATAATCTTTAATATATTATATTAAGTGATATCGACTTATAGAATAATGTACTTCTTATGAAATACCTTCGTGATTCAAGTGTTAGACACATCGACAATCACGGTATATGTACATTTATGTACGTATTTATATATATGTATTTAAATTAATATATTTGTATATATGTGTGTACATGTGTAAATTTATATATTGATATATATATATATATACAAATAGATCAATATGATACACACATATGTATACAAATATACACACAATATGATACACACATATATACAAATAAATAAATATGTAAATTTATCTATTGATATATTTGTATATATGTGTGTATCATATACACATATATATGTGTGTGCATGTATAACATATCAACTCATGCGAGGTATAACATGCATGTTAATAGATGTTGGGATTTACATCGCAACAGACACGTTAACTCATCTAATATGCAAGTATATATTGTCCGAATATTTGTATGTATATAATCTATTATATTATATAACTATTATAAATTATATATTTTAGGTTAGCTTAAGTAATTATATATATAGTATTTAAAATATATTAATAAATATTTGTACATATATTATCTTATAAATAAAATACTGATATTATGTATATACATACTATTATAATATATTAATTTAAATATATATAAGTTATTTTAAATATTAAAATATACATTTATATTTTATTAGCCGTGAATAATATGCGTATACATATATATTATAATAAAATAATTTTATATACATACATACATACATATATATATATATATAAACACACAAATATATATTTATAATATATATATATATATTAATTAATAACATTATTCAAGATAAAAAATTAAATTTTATTTCCAGGTCATACACATAGCACAAAAAAAAATTATTTTTATTTTAAAATGCTTTTTTAATTAAATATTCATTCAAAATTAATAAAATGTTAATAAAAATTAATTTGGAAATTCTTATTTCAAACTTTAAAATTCTAGAAAATCCTAACTGATATTTTATGGCTTGAAGAATTTTTCCATATTTATTTGGCACAAATTTATTTTTAATAATTTATTTATTTATGGGCGTTTAAAATAACTAAATTTTAAAAATAGAAATTTCTTTTATTTTTTACTTTTTGGCCGAAAGCTTACCTGGTTCTAATATAATTTGATAAAATTTAAAAATAAGTTTTCATGACATTTTCCAATTAATATAGTTTATTAATGAATAAATTAATTTAAATAATAATAAATATTTATATATATTTTATATTATTTTATATGGCTGTAATACATTATAAATAAAATTATATGACTAATTTTAACAATGATATAATGTTGCAACTAATGATATTATGTGTGTGTGTGTGTATATATATAATTAAATAATATATAAATTAATTTACTAAAATAAAATAATTATATTATTTTATATGACTGCACTGAGTTGACATATATGATTAAATTTTTTATCAAGCGTAAATATTTTCATGCATATAACCGAACTAATTTGTGACAACATTGCTTGCAGATCAGAACCGCCACCTAACTAACAATATAATATACATATACATATATGATAAGACATTATACTAGTAATTATTAACTATAAAGTCATACCTTAATCCTAAAGCCTTGAGGTACACTTTGAAAAGATAAACTCTCCTCTTTGAAACCTTTTCCGATTCAACCGTTGAACTTTAGCCATCGAATAACATTCGAATCTAACTTGATTTGAGTTTGTATTGATGGAGAGGGTAGGGTATGAATTCGGCCAGCAAAGAACAAGGAAGAGACAACCAAAGATCTAATTTAATTATGGTTAGGGATGCTTAAATAGTGGGTAGAAAGGAATAAAAAGTGTATCTAATCTCATACTCTTTCTCTTTCAATCTGAGCCATCTAATATAAAGCCTATCTAACCCTAAATGAGCCTCCCCTAGCCTATGTTGTTGCCGGAATAATCAGCCTACATAATGGGCCTTAAACCCATTTAAGGCCCGAATGAATATTTGTATTTTAAATCTGATTTAAAACGTTTATCAATATCATATATCTATTAATGTATTTATAACTTTTACAAATACATTTAATATTAACTTATCAAATCAAAATCAAATTTATAAATAATATTTCATAAATAATATTTTATAAATATGATTTAATTTAATTAATTTATAACAATTATAAATTAATTAAATCATTTTGGTTAAAAGAGAATTTATCGTTTCGATTGTGTGACTCGTCAGGTGTAAATTTGATTAGCGATTAATATCGAACTATTCGAATATTAACGCTCACAGTTACTTAGAAAGCGATGTGTCATTTTGACCAAATTTATTGCTTACCTGGTTTTAGTAAAATCCAATTTCACTTTGTTAAGCATTACTCGGTTGAGACTTTTATTTACATCAATTCTCTTCGTCGAAACTATATCACTTTGAGCTTATGGAATTTGGTAATGGTCAAAATTCCAATATCGTTCGTTTTCAACTCTATAGTCCAAACAAAAAGTTGCTAGTTCAATAATAATAACAATTATTAGCCGAAATGCTCTAACCAGAGACTTTGACTTTGAGTTGACTTGAGTTGACTGGGATACTAACGCCATATAACCGAGAAGACGAATCATCTCTTGAATAGCGCTTCACTTCCAATACTTCCAGTTGACCCAACTACAGTCACTCGTTGGACGTCATGCCATGATTTGACAATAATCAAAGCATAGCTTCCATATTGAAGATCGACAGTATTCTCAAGTTGAGAGAACTGTGTAAATCAACCACATCGATATTTTCTGTTTGACCTTAGTTACATTGACCAACAGAAAACTATCGAGTGATTCATTCCATAATTATCCAATAACTACCAGTACGTAACCCTTAGGTGCCCCCAGTAGTCTTGAGGAATACACTGCCCAACATTTATAGAGCATTACATACTCTACTCTTAATAGATACATCGATATCTAGTCTCGATGTATCTTGACTCGGGACATTTAAAATGGTATATTTGTTTTCATTGTGATAAATTACTCATGGTTACAAGACTTTGTAATTACTATCACAAAACATACCATTTATGTATTTTCTATTAAATTTACTTTTAATTAAATTAAAAAATTAATATAATACATTTTTTCAAGTATATAATAGAAATAATACATATTTTATTTCGAACAAGATTGGTTAACGAGTTAGATACATGTAATAAATTACATAATTGCCCTTTGGACACACCCCTAACTCTATCGATCTCTCACTTGCACTTGGGATCAATTATGGAATCTTATTCCAACTTCCCCAATATGTTTCCCCAGAACCAATCGGGTCAGTTCCTTAGTGAATCGGTATGCTATTTTGTTTTAATCATGTCAATTAACTCTCTCCGACGCTAATAAACTACCTTTATCATATGGAATAATTCAGAGTATGTCTCTCGACTTACAATAAGCTATAAGTTCTATTACGAACTATATCGGGACATTGTTATCATATAACAATGTTATGTGATTCTCAACATTTGGAATCTCCCTCAACATAGTTATAAATTTATGCATTAATATTTATATGCATTGCTTTTATTGCGGCGCTATTCATGATGATGTACCTGGCCGTTGTCATTGAAGCAACCACATTCTTTCACTAGGAACATTTCCAATTTTAAAGATCCTTAACTTGAATTTATTACTGACACATTATATTCAGTATCATTTATGATGTTTGAGTCCGAACTCTGCTTCATAAGGAGTTCGTTGTTTTGTAAACAATTCTCTAGTATTTCGTAAATACATGAGAACACTCCAAACTGCCATTTAGTGATATTAATTTGGATTTGTTATTTGCTTCATGTATCAAATATATAAACAAATCATGATATCATAGACAACTTAACATGTATGGTAATTCCTATTGCCAATGCATAACAAATCCATCTTACATGTTCCATATTAACCATTTTAATAAGGGGCATTTCACTAGAAGGACAAACTTTGCAGTCCAATTAGTTTCTAGGACACACAGAAATTAATTTCAAGGCCAAAGTCAGCAGAATAATTACTTTTAAGGACAAAGTCAAAAGTCCAATTACTTTCAAGGACATAATTTCATAGGTTTTTAGGCCTTAGAAACTAATTATTTTGCATTTTGTCCTTAAAAGTAATTATTTCAGTTGTGTGTCCTAGAAACTAATTGCACTTGCTAAAGAGGCCTTTGTGGCTAATTTCCACTTTTAATAAGGTGTCCTTGCATATTGTTTTGGGACATTCCTAATATCTTTTATACTTACTGTAAAAGGCAGTATTTACAAATCCAAAGTTGAGTATTAAATATATTAAAACTGATTTTAACATAAGTACATCATTAACAATCAGTAGTATGTTGTTTACTTATGATATATATATATATACCTTTTAACGTTCTTTCTTATGAAAACACGATTCCTCTACATTTTGACTGATAATCAAACTATTTGATACATTTACCAAATCACTGTTCAATTTTGATGCTTTTCATAATGATACTTTCGTATCCGTTCTCGGATGGTATCCGAACACCCATAAACTGAATATCACTCCCATTGACTTCGAAACACTTTAGTTATTATGTGTAAGCAATTTACTTCATCATTATTTAGAATTTTTTGTTTCAACACATGCATACCAAAACATAAAGTCATTCTATGCAATAATTTTGTGAGTAAAATATGAACCTTATTGAGCACATCAAATGGTGAATTTGTTACGTGATTCACAACAATTGAAATTCACGATAATATTCCGACCAATGTGGCTCACTATATTCCAACTACATTTTTCTTTCTCATAAAGATACATTTATGGCCAAGGGATCATATCCCTTCGGATACAACTTTCAAAATCATATTTTGATAATGTACTTTCGACCTATTTTCGATTACGCCCTCGTACCATATCATAGAGTCAATACTCATAATGGTTTATGTAACTGTTGTATATGATTTTGACCGAACCAGCCACATCCGGATCCAGGCCGAGCCAACTCCATACTTCACCGGACCAAACCAAGACCGATCCAATTCGACACCGGACCAAACCAAGACCGAACCAATTCGACACCGGACCAGGCTACGCTCCCACTACCGGACGAAGCTCAACCGGACCAACTCCATACTTCACCGGACGAAGCTCAACCGAACCAACTCCATACTTCACCGGACCAAATACAACCGGACGAAGCTCAACCGGACCAACTCCATACTTCACTGGACGAAGCTCAACCGGACCAACTCCATACTTCACCGGACCAAATACAACCGGACCAAAACCCCTCCACCCATCACCGAACCAAGAGGATGCCGAACCAGACTGCCAGGCCAGATCACTTCAGCCCAGGCCCACCAGCAGCTGTATATATCCAAGACCCCTGCCCCCAACCTCACTCTATAAATAGAGAGGCAGGGGTACAACAATGGGGGAGAAGTTTGAGAGCTCAAGCACGGAAGGAACTTTCAAACAACTTTCTTTTACTTGTATCAAAGCTTTGTACTTGTAATCAAAAGCAAGAGAAGAGAAATAACATATAAAGTGGACGTAGGCACATTCTGGCTGAACCACTATAAATCTGTGTGTCTTTTTACAGTTTAGCCCCTGCTTTTCATATATTTGCAGATATCACCCAAATCACTAAGAACAACATAAGATCCACTAAATCATACAACTTTGAGGTGTTTGTCCATTTTTTGTGCAAACATTTTTGGTGCTTTCACTGAGAGTAAGGCTCGAAGCTTCAGCTTCATCCGCTTAACAAGTTTTCCTAACAGCATCGTTCGCCACTTGGAAAACATGCCTCCCAAACAGAGAAAAGATGTTAACAAAGGAAAAAACATCGCATCCAGCAGTCTTCCTGATCCAGCTGCCGCAAATCAAGTAAATCGTCCTCCTCCAGCAACGGTAACAAATGAAGGACAGGCTAACCCAACCACTCCTGCCACAGAACAGCCTGCAGCAATTACTAGGGCAGATTTGGACAGAGTTGTTGTTGAAGTAACTAACCGCTTCACGTCCCAGCAGGAAGCCTTGGTGGACCATCTCATGTCACGCTTGAGGGACGCTGAAGAATCCAACCGCAACACTGAATCATGGGGCGAGTCCCAGTCTGGAGGATCTCAGAGACAGCAAAGATCTTCCTTCTTCGAAGGAGCTAACGGCAGAAGTAGCCGTGGTAGGAGCCGAGACCGAGCACAGCCCGAAGTTAGGCCTGAGGAAACGTTTGGTACCGAACCCAACAGGGAAGGTACCGGACGAAGGTCAACTGTAGCTGAGCCTGTCATGCTGCCTAACCACAGAAACATCAGTGAACGGGGCCGAGCTAGAGTTCAGCCCGAAGTTGGACCCGAGGAAGTGCTTAGATCAGAACCCAACAGGGGGAGATCAAGGCAAGGGCCAACTGTAGCTGACCCAAGCATGCTCCCAGAAGATCAAAGGCAGCCACTGGAAAATATGAGGAATGATAGACGATACCATCCCTACAGGTTATCTGGACGGAATCAATCCCACAGAACAGAACCAAACTCATTTCTATCTGCTCCAAGTTCTGATGAAAGGATGGCACGCTTATTCAGAGAGTGTGTCCAACGGGAGCAAAGAGATCGAGGGATAGGCGCTAGGGTAACCAGCCCTTTCGCCCGCAATATCGAAATCGCTATCACCCCCCGAGAATGGAAGATGCCGACAATGGAACCCTACAAAGGAACCTCCGATCCCGTTGTACACTTACAGAGGTACACACAACATATGCTCATGAGTGGAGCAACAGAGGGAGTACTGTGCAAATGCTTTCCGCTCTTCTTAGCAGATCTTGCTACCTCCTGGTTCTGTCATCTACCCCAAGGATCCATCAGCTCATGGGAAATGTTGAAAGAAAAATTCATCAGTCAGTTCCGCATTCATGTGGAGCAACCTAAGGACGCTTATTCCTTATCCAGCGTCAAACAGAAACCTGGAGAAAAGCTGCAGCAATACCTAACCAGATTCAACGCCGCAGCAGCCGCAGTTCAAGATGCCGATGAGAAGCTTATCCTAATGGCCCTCTGCAGTGGGGTGCATCCGGACACTAAATTTGCTAGAAGATTGACAAAAGAAAAACCAGCTACTTTACCCGATTTCTTCCATGAAGCCGGGAAATACATGAGGCTTGAGGATGCTGCCATTGAGGGGCAGTCAGGACAGCAAAGTAAGACGACCCATGGCAACGCCCCTGCTGTGGCGAGGGACGTTCGAAGAAATGACTCCAGAGATAATGCTGGGGGCAAGAAGGTAGAAAAACGCCTATATCGGCCAGGACCAAGATTCGACTCTTACACCCCTTTGAACGAGACCGTCGAAAATATCTTCCTTGCCACCCAAGGCGAAGTTAGATACAAACGCCCTCCATACAAGAAGGAATCAGATAACGCACAGAAGTCTGGAAAATTCTGCCGCTTCCACGAATCTCACGGACATGATACCAACGAATGCCATCATCTCCGAGATCTGATTGAGGAACACATCAGAAGGAAGAAACTGGAACGCTATGTAAAAAGTCAAGACAGGACTCCAGCTCCTGCCAATGAAAACCCAAGGCTACCCTCACCAGGGACCGGCAGAGGCGACCGCAACGCTAGCAGCTCTAGTCAAGAGAAGATAGTGGTCCATACCATCTCAGGAGGTCCGCACATCGCAGACAGAAGTTGGAGAGAGATGGAAAGATATGGAAAGTCGCTTAGAGACAATAGAGACTGTGTCAATACGGTTATAGAAGAGCGCCACCCAAAGCGGAAAGAAAGTGATGACATCACATTCAGTAAACGCGACCTAGAAGGAAGACAGTACCCTCACATGGATCCCATGGTTATCTCTGCCCGACTCGGTCCCGCCGAAGTTTACCGAATCCTGGTAGACACTGGAAGCTCTGTAAATATCCTGTTCAAACACGCATTCGACAAAATGAAGCTATCAATAAAGGATGTATCTCCCTGCGATAAACCACTACACGGTTTCACTGGAGATGCGAAGATGCCCCTCGGGCAGCTGGACCTCTTTGTTGAGATTGGAAGTCATCCCCGCTCCGTGGTAAGGAAACAGATGTTTGTGCTGGTAGAGAACCATTCGGCCTACAACGCCTTCTTAGGAAGGCCAGCCCTGTCTGACTTCCAGATTGTCCTAGCCCCATGGTGCCTGAAAATGAAATTTCCAACAGACAATGGGGTAGGGGAAGTGGAAGGAGACCAAGATATTGCACGAGACTGCTATGTAACCGAACTTCGCAACAACCACAGGAGAGATAAAGGGAAAGGTGTAGAGATTGCCCTCTGCACAAAAAGCCTTGAAGCATAGCAACTAAAGAAAGCCCCTCCTCTTCGATACACCAGCGACCCTTTCAATGAATTAGACCCTAGGGACAAAGAGGAGGAGGCCACCGCCGAGCCTGCAGAGGCTATGGAATTTATATCTGTAGACAAGCACGACTCAAGTAGGCTACTTAAAATTGGGTCCCAGCTGAAAGCTGAGTTGAAGGAACAACTCATTGATTTTCTCCGCCACAACTTGGATGTATTCGCTTGGTCACACGCTGACATGACCGGAATCTCCCCCGACATAGCGTGCCACGTATTAAAAATTGATCCTACCAAGGCGCCTGTAAAACAAAAAAAGAGAAGTATGGGGGCAGAGCGATCAGCAGCCCTCGATGAAAAAGTAAAGAATCTACTCGCCAATGACTTCATACGAGAAGCTATTTACCCAGAATGGATCGCCAACCCGGTACTAGTAAAGAAGGCTAATGGGAAGTGGCGAACCTGCATTGACTTCTCCAACCTAAACGACGCCTGCCCAAAGGATTGCTTCCCGCTTCCCAGAATCGATCAACTTGTAGACAGCACAGCCGGGCACGAACTCCTGTCTTTTATGGATGCATACTCAGGATATAACCAAATTCCTATGCATGCTCCCGACCAAGACCACACCAGTTTCATCACCGACCGGGGTTTATACTGCTACAAAGTGATGCCCTTAGGACTTAAAAATGCAGGAGCCACCTACCAGCGCCTCGTCAACAAGATGTTTGCAGGGCTAATAGGACGAACAATGGAAGTATATGTAGACGACATGCTGGTAAAATCACGGAAAGCCAAAGATCACGTAAGCCACCTAGGCGAAATGTTCCAGGTACTTCGACGGTATGGAATGAAGTTGAATCCACTAAAGTGCTCCTTCGGAGTGTCATCGGGAAAATTCTTAGGATTCATCGTCCATGCCCGAGGGATAGAAGCAAACCCTGAACAAGTCCGAGCATTAAGGGACATCAAGATACCTTCCACCCGAAAGGAAATGCAAAGCCTAAATGGAAAAGTGGCTGCCCTAAGCCGATTCATCTCCAAAGCAACAGACAAGTGCGTCCCCTTTTTCGAAGCTCTAAAGAAAGATAAAGGAAAGTTCGAATGGACGGACGAATGCTTAACCGCTTTCCTTAACCTAATCGAACACCTCCAGAAACCACCGGTACTCTCGACCCCAAGCGAAGGTGAAGAATTATACCTATACCTTGCTGTGTCATCTCACGCTCTAAGCGCTGCCTTGGTAAGGGAAGACAACCGCACGCAACGACCAGTTCACTTCGTCAGTAAAAGGTTTACTGGGGCAGAAGTCAGATATCCTAAGCTTGAAAAGTTAGCATACTATTTGCTAATCACTTCACGAAAGCTACGTCACTACTTCCAATCCCATTCCATCAAAGTTCTGACCGATCAACCACTGAGGCAGGTACTCCATCGTCCCGACACTTCCGGGCGACTACTTAAATGGTGTATTGAGCTGAGTCAATATGATATCACCTATCACCCTCGCACCGCCATCAAGGGACAAGCCATGGCTGATTTCATTGCAGAATTCACTACCAACGAGGATAAGGAGCAACTGGAAATAACAGAAGATATCAAGTGGAATCTCTTTGTGGACGGTGCATCTAACGAACAAGGCTCGGGGGCAGGCGTGGTAATAATCACTCCCAGGGGAAATAAACTGCACTATGCTATAAGGTTGGAGTTCGCTGCCACCAACAACGATGCAGAATATGAAGCCGTAATAGCCGGATTAGAAATTTCTAGCGAGATCGGAGCCAATTCTTTGTGTCTTCACAGCGATTCTCAGCTTATTGTTAATCAAATACTAGGGGAATTCCAAGCTCGAGAAGAGCGACTCATAGCATATCTAAAGAAGACCAAGTCACTTCTCAGCCGATTGGACCACTACTTAGTCAAACACATCCCTCGGGAAGAGAACCAAGAGGCCGACGAATTGGCAAAGCAAGCAAGTATAAGAGACGTCGCCATCTTCGGGGCAGTAACTGTCTCAAGGCAAACGATCCCAAGTTTTGAGCAAGTGAATCTGATAGCTGCAACCGAAGAAGCAACTTGGATGACTCCCATCCGAGACTACCTACAAAATGGCACACTACCCGACGGGCGTAACGAAGTCAAGAAAATCTTGAGGAAAGCGTCCCGCTACACAATACAAGGAGACATCCTCTATCGACGCGGGTTTTCTAACCCATTGTTAAGGTGTGTCGCCGGAAGGGAAGCCAAGGAAATCTTATCCAACATTCATCAAGGAAGCTGCGGAGATCACACCGGAGGGCAAACGTTAGCAAAAAAGATACTCCGATACGGATATTTCTGGCCCACCTTAAGCAAGGACGCCTTAGATTTCGTCAAGAAGTGTGACAGATGCCAAAAATTTGCTAAGATCCCTCGGCTACCAACAACCGAGATTACTCAGATGACCAGCCCTTGGCCCTTTGCAGTATGGGGAATTGACTTAATCGGTGAACTGCCAATGGGTCGAGGCGGCGCCAAATATGCTATAGTAGCAGTCGACTATTTCACCAAATGGGTGGAAGCAGAACCTCTAAATAAAGTATCTTCAGCGAAAGTTATCAACTTCTTAATCAAAAATGTTCTGTGCAGGTACGGAGTCCCACAAAAAATCATATCGGACAATGGACTTCAGTTTGACAGCGAGGAATTCGCCAACTGGTGCCAAGAACACGGAATTCACAAAAGCTTCTCATCCGTAGCATATCCCCAAGCAAACGGACAAGTCGAAGCAGTCAACAAAATTCTGAAAACTCTAATCAAAAAGAAGCTCGAAAAGTCAAAGGGCGCTTGGGTGGATGAACTCCCTACGGCACTATGGGCCTACCGCACATCTTTCAGAACATCAACAGGACACACTCCTTTCTCTTTGGCATACGGATCGGAGGCTATGCTCCCAGTTGAAACCATTGTGCCTTCCCACCGTAGGATCCACTATAACCCAGAAGAGAACGAAGAGCTCCTCAACATGTCTTTGGATCTAGTCGAGGAGAGAAGGAATGATGCAGTCCTAAAAACAGCAGCCCATAAGCAAAAGGTGGCAGCACAATACAACTCCAAAGTCAAGCATCGTACCTTACGAGAAGGGGATCTTGTCCTCAAGCGAATCTTCCCTCGCCCCGGAGCACTAGACCCAATCTGGGATGGACCATATGTAATTCATAAAGATCTCCACAACGGAGCCTATATTTTGTCAACAGTGGACGGAGAGGTGTTCTAGAGGGCATGGAACATCCAACACCTCCGTCGATACTTTTCTTAACTTGTATTGCCCATATGAAGTGAATTAACAAAGAGAATCAGTGGACGTAGGCATTTTTTCGTGCCGAACCACTTTAAAAAAGCCTTGTCTCTTTTTTAACTTGTTCCTTTGTATCTTGGCTGCTTGTTAACTTTATCCTTTTCTGTTGAACAAAATCCTGAGCATATAGCATTTCTATTCAAAGCACTCCACGATGCAACTTCACGTGGACAAGACCCAACAGGTACTATGCGAATCTATGCCCTCGCCAATGAGACACTTTTGCTCCAGCATCCCTCTGCTGAGGGTTAACTCATTGCTCGCGACGGTCCTTAAAGCCAACTGTAATGAGCCGATTATAAGCCACCGAGAAGGCCGACTATAGCCGAGGCAGCTCATTACGGCGTTAGGCTCGCCGGCAACTGTGAACCGATTATAAGCCCCAACATAAGGTGTGGCCAGCCAGGGGTAGTTCACAGTTGACGATCGGCACCCACGCTAGCCGGCCACAGTAAGTCGAATAATACCCATGAGTACGGGCCATAATGGCCCGGGTAGTTACTGTGCGCGATCTCGGCTCCGGTGTGTCTTAAGTGCGGCTGTGGTAAAAAAGAATTAACTCCCCGCGGAGGCGTAAGATGGGTGACAAATGTCTCCAAGACCCACAGCTAGGGAAAGTGACTACAAAACCCGTTTGCCACGAACTTAAGCACATCGAAGGCCTTCCGTGACTGGAAGTTTTACTATTTCACATATTTCAATTTTACTGAAAAAACTTTCCTCCTATCCTCTATAACAAACCATAAAGTACAGGATGCAGGGTAAGAGATACCCGCCAATGGATGCAGAGATTCACAATCAGATGGCAGGGCATTCAACTGCTTTCCATGCTTGGTCATACAAGATATTCGAAACTGCCATTTACAAACAAAACATGAAAGGCGGTATTTTCTTCCTTTATGTGCAGATGCATGACTGTAATTTAATTTTTTCACACCACACGCTAACATTGCAAGTCATGAGATTATGATTTAAAACCAGAATCTGATATCAAACACAATTTAATTACAAGAATATACATAGCTACATTTCTCGTACCATATGTCGAAATAGCAACAAATATTCAAGAAACGACAAAATCAGCTTAATTTAAAAAATTACACGTCAAGAATAATGTTGATTATTACAAGTAGCAAGAATTACAACTTAGAAGTTACTCTACTGTCTTAAGACTAACAGATACAACAATGCCAAGCCTACAAAAAGAATTTTCCAGGTCTAATCAGGGAGCCGGTTGCGTCGAAGTCTTGTCCTTGCTCTGTTGCCCGCCTGTCCGGTCATAAAAAGGATTCATTAGTGATGAGTAACCAAGTTAACGGAAAGACTAGAAAGGAAAACTTACCAGCACCTGCTTCTTGACCGTCCTGGTCGTCATCCTCTACCTGCACACCTGCCTCTTCAGCAGCAAGCAGCCGCATACCCTCCTTTACCGCCACTTTCTCCTCCTTGGTGAACTGGGCAGTGACCACATCCATACTGAAGACCGTTCCACCCTCTTTATCTGCATCAGCCTTAGCCTCCTCCAAAGCCCGAAGATAGGTCTTGGCCATGACCCTGGGATAATCATCCATCCAAGAGAGATTGCCCTGCTTCCAAGTCCGGAAATACATATCCTGGAGCATGTCATCCATCATTCCCTCGTTCTCCTCAAACTCCCTCATCCGGGCATCGGAGGCCGACAACCTTTCGACGGCAGCATCTCTCTCCAGTCTGTATCTTGAGCAATCAGCCTGAAGGGACCTCCGCATCACCTCCATCTCTTCCCTCAACTTAGCTTGGGCAAGCTCTGCAGCCTCAAGTTTCTCGGACAATTCCTCCACCTGCTCGAGATCCGCTCTCCGAACCTCGTCCACCGTGGCAATAGCCATGTCAATCCGCCCTTTGCAAGCAGCTTCCATTTTCCGCAATTCGGCCCGACTGGCCTCTTCCATGGTTTTCCTTAATCGCCCAGTAGCAGCCTCATGCTGAGAAATCTGGATAGCCTGATCCGCAAGCTTCTTGGCCTGATCCGAAACCACCAATCGAAGTCGGATATTGGCGCTCCCAATCTCCTCTCCGGCCTTAACCAGCCGAGCATGATGCCCCATCAGCTTCTTGGTCTCCTCTACCACCCGATCAATATTAGCTTTGGCCTCGTCTCCCATAGTGACTATACGAGTGGTGAGTAGATCAAGATCTAAGGACTTGGCTTCATCAAGTACTCGTACCATGGGGTTACGGGGGAGAAGGTGTTCACCAGTGACTTCGTCAAAAGTAATATCATGAGAACCTGGATCCAGATCAGGATGACCCGCGAATGGATTACGGGCCAAGTCAGGACGGTCGATATGAATAACAGAAGGGTTTCCGGACGGGTGTGGAGAAGGTACAAACTCGCTACCCTCCTCAGTAATATCATGAATAGGCTGAGCCGGAGGCTGAGGACCGAGCGAAGTTTCGGATAAAGGATGACTCCTCTTCCTCTGCTGAATACCCTCTTCGATGACCCCAAGAAGAGGACGGTATCCGACTACATCCCCGGAGCGTTGGGTTGAGGGCTTCGGCTTAGCAGAAATTTTGGAAAGTTTATATTGCTCGAGCCTGTGTCGAAGGTCTGAAGCTTTGGGCGTCTTGCCTGCTCCTGATATAAAGAACAAGTGTCACAATCTTACATTACTATATGATTCAAGAAACGCGGTAAATTACAAGTTAGAAAAGGAAAAGAAACACAGCTGTGGTTGTACAAACCCTGGGGAGGAGTGGGGTACTGCAGTAAGTCCTGGATTTCATTCCAGGACGGGAGCGGGTCATAAAATATTCCTAAGTCCCTATCATTAGTGAGGCATGCAGGGGTCAAGAGTTCACCTTGAGTCGTCAGAGCCACCTTGGCCGGAATAGTCGGAGAAGACTCACTTGCACCAGTCCCGGCTTTGTCCGCCTTCCCGGTCTTCTCTACCAAAGCCGGATCGTCATCCAACCCCTCAAAAGCTTGGCGGAAAGCATCATCCGTCCACTCTTGCATTTCGCCTACTTGCCCAGAAGACAAAACCCTGGAACCATCACCACCCTGTCCATCGCCACCATCATCACCAAGACGCTCAATGTCACTTCCGCCCTCAGCCTCACCTCTTTCTTCCTCCGCATCTATCTCCCCCTGAGTAAGTGGACAATTGCTGGGAGAAGGACCGTCCGACCTCTTTAGCTTCTTACCTCCAACGGCTGGAGGTTTCGTGAATGGTTTTCTCTTTCCACCCTCTGCCGCAACGCCTCCCTTAGCCTGAGCAGCCGCCCTCTCTTCCGCCGTTTCCCTCAGCTTAACTACAGACTGCTGCGGAAGGATCAAGTTATATTCCAGAAGAATCGCATTTCTAATCAAGAAGGCAGATGATCTGTATTTCCCAAGAATGGCTTCTATCTCAGCCGCCGTCTGAACCAGGCGGTCAGTCTCCACAACCGGAAAGCCACCTGTCGCTAGCAAAAATGAGAAAGTATGAGAAGAAGCATCGCAATCGGAATAAAAGTTATAAGTAAAAGCATCAACTTACATCCAGAGGTAAAGCGCCGGATGGAGACGGAGTCGTCCCTAACAAAGAACCACTCTTTCTTGAACATGCTGAATTTAGAGTACAGGTCCAGGACCGGCTTGAAGGTCACGGCGGACTCCAAGCTAATATATGGGGACCCCTTCTTATAGCCCCTTAAGTTATACAAGTACCGGATCTCCCGGTTGGATGGAGCGCGGCCATACTTCCTCCGAAAAATAACAAAAAGGCTCACCAGTATGGCATAAGAGTTGGGCTGAAGCTGGAACGGGGCCACCTTCAGGTACGTGAGGAAGCTGACTACCCAAGCATTGAGAGGCGGGATAGCACCACACATGCAATGGTACCTACTATAAGCAAAGTATCCTTCGGGAGGACTGTATGGCATGACTCCTGGGCCCGACAGCAGCATGAGGGCTCTATCGATCCCAAAGGAACGAGATATAACATCGAGTTGCTCCTCTTTGAGGGAGCTAGGAAAGCAGTCAGGCGTGGAATCCAGCAGCTCCTGGGGACCATATCCATCCACTAATGACCTTGGGGCGGGCCCATGACGCTCCGATCCTGGTTGAGCTGGGGGCACGACCGAGGACTCTCCTTCGCCCCCAGACTTCTTCTTATCTGACCTGGTTTCAACTTTTCGAGACATTTATCTGCAAACATGGGAAAGGTATATCGTTAGAACACACAAACATTGCAGTATGGGATTTTACATGTAAATTCAAAATGTAAAAGTCATATTCAATCAGCATACGAATGCACGTTCATTCGGCATTCAATCATCATCAACAAGTAACAGGTTCATTCGGCAAAAGGAATAATACCTGATTCGGCTAAAAATCTGATTCGGCTAAGGACTTGGTTCGGCTAAACTCTCACTTGATTCGGCTAAGGACTTGGTTCGGCTAAACTCTCACTTGATTCGGCTAAGGACTTGGTTCGGCTAAACTCTCACTTGATTCGGCTAGAGGCTCGATTCGGCAAAACGGAGGTCCTAGTCCCCTACTTATAAGCGAAAGCAGAATACCGGATCAGATGATTCGGTAGTGGGAACCGGATGAAGATGGTAAAATGGGATTGTCGAAAAACAAAGCAGGACATGCACACGCACACGCCCTACTTTGGGGGGCAAGTGTTGTATATGATTTTGACCGAACCAGCCACATCCGGATCCAGGCCGAGCCAACTCCATACTTCACCGGACCAAACCAAGACCGATCCAATTAGACACCGGACCAAACCAAGACCGAACCAATTCGACACCGGACCAGGCTACGCTCCCACTACCGGACGAAGCTCAACCGGACCAACTCCATACTTCACCGGACGAAGCTTAACCGGACCAACTCCATACTTCACCGGACCAAATACAACCGGACGAAGCTCAACCGGACCAACTCCATACTTCACCGGACGAAGCTCAACCGGACCAACTCCATACTTCACCGGACCAAATACAACCGGACCAAAACCCCTCCACCCATCACCGAACCAAGAGGATGCCGAACCAGACTGCCAGGCTAGATCACTTCAGCCCAGGCCCACCAGCAGCTGTATATATCCAAGACCCCTGCCCCCAACCTCACTCTATAAATAGAGAGGCAGGGGTACAACAATGGGGGAGAAGTTTGAGAGCTCAAGCACGGAAGGAACTTTCAAACAACTTTCTTTTACTTGTATCAAAGCTTTGTACTTGTAATCAAAAGCAAGAGAAGAGAAATAACATATAAAGTGGACGTAGACACATTCTGGCTGAACCACTATAAATCTGTGTGTCTTTTTACAGTTTAGCCCCTGCTTTTCATATATTTGCAGATATCACCCAAATCACTAAGAACAACATAAGATCCACTAAATCATACAACTTTGAGGTGTTTGTCCATTTTTTGTGCAAACAGTAACAACCCGCAAATACATCACTTTAATAAATTTATTGGAAATTAAAAATATTTAATAATTATTTTAATAATTTTGATAACTCATTTTAAATAGTTATAAAGTAATAATTTATCATTAATTTTATTATATATATATATATATATATATATTTGTGTCTGTGTGTATATATACTTGATTTGAAATCATAAGAAAAGAAAAAAAAGAAAAGAGAAAAAAAGAATTTGTTTCGCTTTATCGGTATAATAGCAATTATTGTGAATAATAGTTAATATTGATTTATATGATTTTATAATTCAAATGAGATCATTTTTATTAATTAAAATGGTTATAAATTTAGTTTCAATTTTTATTTACATATATATGTAATTTAAATTATAAGTGAAAATGTGACCGGGAATCGGTTTCCTGATTTTCAACAGTTTAACGAACAGAAGTTGTTCGAAAGTCGTTGCAACCTTGTTTATATGTCATGTGCACATACATAACATACAAATGCATCTACTAACATATACATGAACACATATATACATACATATAACATATATACATTTATATATACATTCGTTAAAAATATCCAAGATATTTTCCAATTTCTTACTCCTTAAGCCTTCTCAAAGTCAACTAAGGACAAACCATCATGAGAGAACATGGGAGGGGGGGGGTCATTTTGGCCATGTGAAGGGAGGATGAGGTGTAAAGGTGATTTGAAAGATGATAAAAATATCATGATATTTTAAGTCCTCTTCTTTTCCTATAAATACCCCCTTCTCCTCTTCATTTTCATATTCTTTCTTCTTCATTTTCTAAGCTTTTCTCTCCTCTTTCATGGCTTCTCATGCAAATAAAATAATGCCAAAATATTTCTCAAAAGAAATTTAATTATAATATATACATATATATACTTAAGCATCTCAAAACTATAACAAAACTCCACTCTTCCTCTCTACCATCCACGACCTCTCATCTTCCATCAAAAAGCTGAGCCCTCCTCTTCTCCAACCCTAGGCCGTGAGCCTCCTAGTCAAGGCCTAGCCCTTCAATGTCAAGAACCCAAGTGATCGTGAGCTTTAAAATCCAAATAGTGGAGCTATAGCAAATTTTTAGTTAATCGTTTAAACCTAAGGTGAGAAACTCCTAAATTATAATATTATATG
The DNA here is from genome assembly GCA_030737815.1 of Allium fistulosum. Taxonomy (NCBI): domain Eukaryota; kingdom Viridiplantae; phylum Streptophyta; class Magnoliopsida; order Asparagales; family Amaryllidaceae; genus Allium; species Allium fistulosum. Next base: position 246,710,673 of record CM060907.1, on the reverse strand, counting down.
CTATTGGATGTGATATATGTTTGATTATGATTATTGATGATGGTTGTTTAATATGAATGTTTAATATATATATATATATATATGTGTATATATATATATATATATGCAAGTCACGGAAATACACGTCGATAAGCACAAAGGAAATCACTTTCCTTTATTGAATGAATTTGCGTATTAGGAATGTTAAACCTCTTTAAAAGGTTTAAAAATGAGTTTGAAATGTTTTATAAACTTATAAAAGTGTTTTGGTGAAGTTTGAATGGTAATTGAAAATTTAGTCAAAATTAGGCGGTTGCGTAAGGGCAGTTCGCGATTTCGTGCCAAAAAAGTCAAATGAGTATAAAAAATGGAATATAGCTCGGAATTCTTCGAGATAAGAAATTTCCGAACTATCATATCCAAATTTTTCAAACAAAGAAAGAAAATCGAGATTTTTGATAAGTAGATTTTGAAATATGAGTAAAACAAGTTTTTGAAAAAATCACGGTTTTGCAGTTCGGAATCCAATAAAAGATTTCTTTGAAAATGGTATTTTAAAATTGTTTAATAATATAAAATAAATTCAAAAAATCTTTACAATGTTTTAAAAAGTAATTTTAATCATAAAAAATGAATTTCCAAGTGATAAAAAGTCGTTTTGATCAATATAGCTTAAAAAGCACTTTCCACATCACTTTCTATAACTTTTGAAATATAGTTTTAAACGCAACCGTTCTTTTTCAAACCTTTTGTAAATGTTTTCAAATGATTAATAAAGTGTTTTAAATTTAATTTGAAGAATTTATGGAATGGTTATATGATTAATGATTTAGAGTCGATCAAATAACTTGACCGCCTTATGGGTGTCAGAGAGATAGTGTCTAGGCTTGGGTTTGGGAAACCAATTTCCTGCTCTCCCTGGCTATTGGGACTGCCCCGATGAAGGAAATAGTAAATTTGATTTACTCGGATCAAAATTTCCCAAAAGTATAAAAGATATAATTTTTCAAATATAAATAGTTTCGATTTTATGGGATAATCTTCTTGCACTCGGTGTTAAACCCGAAGAGGGAACTTGTACTATTCGTGGAATATAAAAGGTGATTTCGCTGTTATTCCACACATAGTACTTGTTGGATACGAGAATTGATATTGAGTAGAATTAGGTAATTTCTATAGATTCTACTCACTTAATATTTACTAGTTTTGGATTAACATCTTCGATAACATGGCTTTAACTCAATCAAAATTTGAGTTTTGAATTAAGAAATATATGTTAAGATTTAAATGAAATAATTGAGAAATATTTCCTTAAGTGAAAAAGGAAATGATTTTGAATTGTTCCAAGTTTAAAAAGGTTTTAAGTAATCAAAGGATATGATAAGAGAGGTTTAATGATTCCGTATATACTGGAAAGAAACATTTTAAAATTTTATATCTCTAAAAGGTATTTTTAATAAAAAGAATGAATTAATCAAATACTATCCACCTATTTACTTGACCTCTTTTATCGATGATTGGTTCGTAGGAACCAAGGTCGGTTTTGGATGATTCCTATCCGAAAACCACTTTGAACCAATTTGCGTATTCGAAGTGAAGACATGGATATGATTTGGAAGATGGAATGTAGGGCTGCTTGTCACTGACCCTCGGAGGAAATTTCCCATATCATATTATGTGGCAATAGTTCTTCATTTAGGATCTTCGATGCAAAGACTTCTCGCTACTAATCCTAGGGGTAACTCCCGACAGGATGTGGTAGGAGAGTACCTTTGGTTTGTCCTGTTCCTAGGCAACTTATATGGACGAATGTCCGACGTTGCATTTCTAGTTACATAAATTGATCTCTATGAACGTATTATTTGCTTGGTGGTGGAGAAGGAAACTTCCCTTAGCTTAACACCCTTTCCTGAGACATACGAGCTCAGGAGTTATACGTTTGTAGAAATCAGTTGTGTGACTATGGGATGTCGATGTGGCATTCAAAGTGGAATGTGCTATGTGAAAGGTAATCGCTACCTCAAGCCTCATCACCCGGTAATGGCTTAAACTGGGTACGCCACAAGGCTATGTGGTTCGCAACCATTAGGATATGGTCATCACCTTTCTAGATTACTCTCTATATGTCGAGTATGTGGTGTATGCTATGGGATCCCGGATAGGTCGGTTACAACCGGGGTGATGTCATATTCGGTTCTATTCAGGCCATGTATGAGTGCCAAATAGGGATAGACCGATCTTGCCAGATGCGGAGGATTGTTTGTGTGTCCTTGGTACATTCCTTTAGAGATGTACTATACGGAAGGTAGTCCTTTACCTGCCATTGTATGGAAATGCATTCTCCAAACGAGCCCTGTAAGAGTTTTGTTTGTAGAGCCTAACATATCCTGAATTTAATAATGGTAACAATTTCGGCTAAGATTAATAAGTTTACTTGCAAATGTTTTCAAAGGAATGTCATTAAAAATACTATCAAATGTTTTTTCCATAGCAAATGTTTTGGTTATCATAAGGTAAAAACTTGTTCCGTGTTTATGTGCGGCGTGGTCTTATGGGATACCTTTTGTATTAAAATGCGTATTTTGAGTTTCTCATACCAATCCCATGACTGACCCGGAGTTTATTTTTCTTTCCCCTTAAACTCTGGGTGCCCTAATTTTCCCCGGGGAGCCTAGTAGTTAGCTAATTAGGAGCATTTTGGAGTATTTGGAGCATATGGAGCATGAAGTATGAAGCAATTTGGATTACTTTTGTTATTACACCACTTTCCGCATTGTTTATATTATGTATCTACCCGCACCTATAGGGATAGGCCGTTATAACTATCCCAACTGGGTTAGTACTTATCATGACTTTGATATCTCACTTTGAGAGTGATTATATGTACTACCTTTATGGTTACCACTTTTTAAATATGATGTGAGATTATGTTATTGTTCCGTCTTCTTCTTTATTTTCTTTTACCCCATGATAATCTGCCTCTCCGCCACTTGGATTTGCGGCACGTGAATACCGAGGATGTATTAGTGTCGATTTCTATGGGTCGAGGAGGTGGGTCATCACATTTGGTATCAGAGCTTATGGTTGAGTTAATACCGAAGCCTTAATGGGGTCAACTCCTTAGAGATATGGTTAGTAATGCCCTAGAATGAGTTTAGTCTGAGAGAGTGCACACTTAAAAAAATTCTAAAAAAGTATATTCAAACTTTATGACAATTTTCTAAGATATATCATTTGCATATTCTAAAAAAAATATTTCCTTACTATACGCAGATAGTAGGAAATGAGTGGAAGAAGCAAACGAGGTAGGTGAAGGGGAGGTAGCAGTACTACAAATACAAATGGTCGAACTCCCACAGCCACAATAACCGAGGAAGCAACAATTCGGGTACAACCCCAAATCAACTTTGCCACTTTATGCAAGGACTATACTAGTTTGGGAGGAAAATCGTTCAAGGGAACGGAATCCATCATAGAAGTTCAAGCATGGATCTGTTCATGTAAAAGGATTTTCAAAGGGCTAAATATTGCAGACGAGTAGAAGAGATTCTTGGCCTCTTGGCAATTGCAGCATGAAGCTCTCGCATGGTGGGAGTCCATTGCTATGACTGAATAAGAAGACAATTTTTCTTGGGTGTGATTCAAGGAGGTATTGGAAGAGCAGTATATGCCCGCGTTTGGAAAAGCACGCCTTTACAGAAGCTTTATGGATTTAAAATAGGGGAAATGTCCGTAGAAGAGCATACTAATAAATTTAATGAATTATCACGATTTGGACCTGGTCTAATTGACACTCCTATGAAAAAGAATGAAATGTTTATTTCTGGAATGAAGAAACAATATCAAGACAGAATGAGGATGCATGTGAAAGGGACTTTCATGGATTTGGTGGATATGGGTTTCCGATACAAAACCTTAGACAAGAAAGATCCACCCATGACCCAAAGCAATGGCAACAACTATTGGAAGAAAAGAAAATTTAACCAGCAAGGAAAGAAACCAAAGCAAGCCAAGCCAGAGGTAGATCGTTTGGAAGATGTAACTTGTTATAATTGCCAGCAAAAAGGTCACCTTTCCACAACCTGCAAAAATCCTAAGAGACAAAGGGGAACCTGCTACAACTACCACAAGCCAGGACACAGGATAACAGAATGTCCCTTAATAAAGAAAGGAGAGCAAGATAGAGTATTTGCTATTAAAGACGAACCTTCAACCTCAACAGATGCAAAGGGAAAGGGAGTACTGGAAAGTAAAATTGATATTCATGACATATTAGTTAGAGTATTGTTTGATATTGGGGCTTCCCGCAGCTTTATTTCTAAGAAATTAGTTGATAGACTTAAACTTAAACCACAAATATTAGATATTCCCATATGTGTGTCTAACCCAATAGACAAAACGGCTAATCTCGTTATGATTTGTGAAGGAATCCAAGTTACCTACCTATCCCAGATTTTTCTATGCAATCCAATGGTCCTTAACTTCAATGAATTTGAAATTTTACTTGGTATGGATTGGTTGTCCAAATATAAAGCTATTCTTGATTGTAATAAAAGGACAGTACTATTATGAAATAGAAGAGGTAGACCTATAGTGATAAAATGCGAGAACCCTAGTCCAATAAAGGAGAATTATATATATGCGCTTAATTTATTCCAAAAACCTCTAGAAGAAATACCCATAGTAAGGGAATTTTTCGATGTTTTTGAAGAAGTAAAAAGCCTACCACCCTGTCGAGAAATTGAATTCCAAATATATTTACTTCCCAACGCAAGTCCAGCCGTTCACCCAATTCGAAAGATGGCTCCTAAAGAGAAGGAAGAATTAAAAAAACAAACTGATGAGTTGTTGAAGAAGGGATTGATAAGACCTAGTCGCTCAAGTTGGGGGGCAGCAGTGGTCTTTGTTGCAAAGTTTGATGGCTCGTTAAGGTTGTGTATGGACTATAAAGATCTAAACAAACAAACAATAAAAAATAAGTATCCTCTACCCCGCATAGATGATATGTTTGACCAATTACATGGGGCTAGGTTATTCTCAAAAATGGACTTAGCCACCGGATTCCATCAGCTAAGGATAGCAAGAGATTGCATTCCTTTAACTGCATTTAGAAGATCAAATGAATTCTATGAATGGCTGGTTATGCCCTTTGTGCTAATGAATGCTCCTGCCTATTTCATTGACCTTATGAATAGGGTATTTAGAATAGTACTCAATAAATTCGTATTAGTTTTTGTCGATGACATTTTGATATATTCAAAGAATGAGGAAGAACATGAAGGGCATCTTGAAATCGTATTAGAAATACTGAGAAGAAATGTGCTGAAAGCTAAATTCTCAAAATGCCATTTCTGGAAAAAAGAAGTAAGATTCCTTGGACACATGGTGTCAGGAGAGGGAATTGCAGTTGATACAGCAAAGATTACAACTGTTCTAGACTGGAAACAACCCCAAACTCCCAAGGACGTTCGCAGTTTCTTGGGATTAACAGGATATTATCAGATATTTATTCAGGACTTCCCCAAGATTTCCTCTCACTTAACAAAGCTGACCATGAAAGATGTGAAGTTTGAGTGGACATAAAAATGTGAAGAAGCTTTTCAAGTGCTCAAGAAAAGATTAACCACTGCTCCCATAGTAGTTGTAGAGGATGAAAATGGCGGATTTACTGTATATACAGATTCGTGTGGGGAAGGAGTAGGTGCTGTTTTAATGCAGCACGGAAGGGTCATTGCTTATGCACGTAGACAACTGAAGATCCACGAGAGGAATTATGCAACACACGACTTGGAATTATTAGCTGTTGTGTTCGCATTAAAAATATGGAGACATAACCTACTGAGTAAGAATTCATTATAGTTTATTTTAAATAGACTTTGATTGACCCTAGTAAATAATATTCCTTCTTTAAATAGGCGAAAAGTTTGAGCTCTTCACATACCACAAATCTTTGAAATATCTTTTCACTCAGAAGGACTTAAATATGAGGCAGTAACATTGGTTAGAATTTCTCGCTTCATACGACCTTGATAACTTATATACACCCGGGAAGGCCAGTGTGGTAGCAGATGCATTGAGTAGGAAGCCTACCATTATAGCTTATCTTGTAGTTACCCCGACCCTTCTAGAGAAAATCGCCAACAATCAAAATGAAGATCAACGGCTAAGGAGGATTTTTAAAAGGGTATGCCAAGGGCAGAATTCAAGCTTTAAAATCGACAACCGTGGGATATTATGCTTAAAGGGGAGAATTTATGTCCCGGAGGTTGAAAACTTAAGGTAAGAAGTATTGACAGAATGCTATTAATCTAAACTTAATATCCACTCAGGAGTCAACAAAATGTACAAGGATGTAAAATGAACATTTTGGTGGAAGAGTATGAAGAGGGATATCTCCATCCATGTTAGTAGGTATGCGAATTGTCAACAAATAAAGACTGATCAACAAAAGACTGCTGGACCACTCCAACCTCTTGAAATTCCAACTTGGAAATGGGACCAAATATCGATTGATTTCATCAACGGTTTGCCTCGATCTAGAAAAGGGAATGAAGGCATTTGGGTCATCATAGATCGACTAACCTAAAGCACGCACTTCATCCGTGTAAAGTCAACATGAACTGCTGCAAGCCTTGCGGAAATATACATGAGAGGAATAGTTCGATTGCATGGTGTCCCAACCAGCATAGTCAGTGATCGAGACCCTATCTTTACCGGTAAGTTCTGGGAGGCATTGCAGACAGCTTTGGGAACAAAGCTAAACATTAGTACAACATATCACTCCCAGACCAATGGACAAACAGAAAGGGTAAATAGGGTATCGGAGGATTTTCTAAGAGCTTTCATCTTAGATTTTGGAGGTTCATGGGAAATCTACCTTCATCTGATAGAATTCTCTTACAATAACAGTTATCAGGCTAGTATCGGCATGGCCCCATACGAAGCTTTATATGGTCGTCCGTGTAGATCCCCAGTATGTTGGATCAAGACCGGAGATCAGTTGATACTAGGCCCTGACATGATTAGAGAAGCTTCGAAAAAGGTTGACCTAATCAGGAAAAAGATTAGAGAAGCCCATAGTAGGAAAAAGAGTTATGCGAAAAGGAGGCGTAGAAATTTGGAATTCTCAGTAGGAGATTATGTATTCCTAAAGGTGTCCCCAGTGAGAGGAGTGGTGAGATTTGGGAGAATTGGAAAATTGGTCCCTTGATATATTGGACCTTTTCGCATTCTCGAGTGGATTGGCCCATTGGCCTATCGTGTAGAATTTCCCGAAAGGTTGTCGGGTGTTCACAATGTCTTTCATGTATCTCATCTACAAAAATATGTGCATGATCCAGAGCAGATTATAGAAACAACCGCCCAAAAGAATTTGGTAGTTGAGCCTAATTTGGCCGTTATCAGACAACCTATGCGAATTGTGGATTGCGGTGAGAAGCGATTAAGGAGGAAAATTGTAAGATTAGTTAAAGTCCAATGGAGTGGTGACGCATCAGACTGTACATGGGAGATGAAGGAGAGAATGCATAAAGCATATCCTGAGTTTAAACTGGATACATAGTTGTATGTTGTATAGTGTACTCACCGGCTTGTGGTGATGTCACTTGCTATATCTTATACATATGTATCACTTCATTATATATATATATATATTTGTTTCCGAGTTATCTTCTTCTTATCCTTAATTTCAAGGATGAAATTCTTTTAAGGGGGAGTCTGTAACGACCCGCAAATACATCACTTTAATAAATTTATTGGAGATTAAAAAGATTTAATAATTATTTTAATAATTTTGATAACTCATTTTAAATAGTTATAAAGTAATAATTTATCATTAATTATATATATATATATATGTGTGTACTTGATTTGAAATCATAAGAAAAGTAAAAAAAGAAAAGAGAAAAAAAAGAATTCGTTTCGCTTTATCTGTATAATAGCAAATTTTATAAATAATAGTTAAAATTGATTTATATGATTTTATAATTCAAATGAGATCATTTTTATTAATTAAAAATGGTTATAAATTTATTTTCAATTTTTCTTTTTATATATACGTGTAATTTAAATTATAAGTGAAAATGTGACCGAAAATCGATTTTCCGATTTTCAACAGTTTAACGAGTGGAAGTTGTTCGAAAGTCGTTGCAACCTTGTTTATATGTCATGTGCACATATATAACATACAAATGCATCCACTAACATATACATAAACACATATATACATACATATAACATATATACATTTATATATAAATATGTTAAAAATATCCGAGATATTTTCCAATTTCTTACTCCTTAAGCCTTCTCAAAGTCAACCAAGGACAAACCATCATGAGAGCACATGGGAGGGGGGTCTTTTCGGCCATGTGATGGGAAGATGATGTGTAAAGGTGATGTGAAAGATGATGAAGATATCATGATATTTTAAGTCCTCTTCTTTTCTTATAAATACCCCCTTCTCCTCTTCATTTTCATATGCTTTCTTCTTCATTTTCTAAGCTTTTCTCTCCTCTTTCATGGCTTCTCATGTTAATAAAACAATGCCAAAATATTTCTCAAAAAAAAAATTAATTATAATATATATATATATATATATATATATATACTTAAGCATCTCAAAACTATTCCAAAACTCCACTCTTCCTCTCTACCATCCACGGCCTCTCTTCTTCCATCAAAAGGCCGAGCCCTCCTCTTCTCCAACCCTAGGCCATGAGCCTCCTAGTCAAGGCCGAGCCCTTCAAAGTCAAGAACTCAAGTGATCGTGAGCTTTAAAATCCAAATAGCGGAGCTATAACAAGTTTTTAGTTAATCGTTTAAACCCAAGGTGAGAAACTCCAAAATTATAATGTTATATGCTATTGGATGTGATATATGTTTGATTATGATTATTGATGATGGTTGTTTAATATGAATGTTGAATATATATATATATATATATATATACATACATATATGTCTATATATATATATATATATGCAAGTCACAGAAATACACGTCGATAAGCACAAAGGAAATCACTTTCCTTTATTGAATAAATTTGTGTATATGGAATGTTAAACCTCTTTAAAAGGTTTAAAAATGAGTTTGAAATGTTTTATAAAAATATAAAAGTGTTTTGGTGAAGTTTGAATGGTAATTGAAAATTTAGTCAAAATTAGGCGGTCACGTAACGGCAGTTCGTGATTTCGCGCCATAAAAGTCAAATGAGTATAAAAAATGGAATATAGCCATAAAAGAAAATAAAGATTTCGATAAGTAGATTTTGAAATATGAGTAAAACAATTTTTTGGAAAAATCGCGGTTTTGCAGTTCGGAATCCAATAAAGGATTCTTTGAAATGATATTTTAAAATTGTTTAAAAATATGAAATAAATTACAAAAATTTTTTAAAATGTTTTAAAATTAATTTTAATCATAAAAAATGGATTTCCAAATGATAAAAAGTCGTTTTGATCAATATAGCTTAAAAAGCACTTTCCGCAGCACTTTTCTACAGCACTTTCTATAACTTTTGAAATATAGTTTTAAACGCAACCTTCTTTTCCAACCTTTTTTATGTTTTCAAATGATTAATAAAGTGTTTTAAATGTAATTTGAAGAATTTATGGAATGGTTATATGATTAATGATTTAGAGTTGATTAAATAACTTGACCGCCTTATGGGTGTCAGAGAGATAGTGTCTAGGCTTGGGTTTGGAAAACCAGTTTCCTGCTCTCCCTGGCTATCCGGACTGGCTCAACGGAGGGAATAGTAAATTTGATTTATTCGGATCAAAATTTTCCAAAAGTATAAAAGATATAATTTTTCAAATATAAATAATTTCGATTTTATGGGTATAATCTTCTTGTGCTCTGTGTTAAACCCGAAGAGGTAACTCATACTATTCGTGGAATTTAAAAGGTGATTTCACCGTTATTCCGCCAATAGTACTTGTTGGATACTGGAATTGATATTGAGTAGAATTATATAATTTCTATAGATTCTGCTCACTTAATATTTACTGGTTTTGGATTAGATAACATGGTTTTAACTCAATCAAAATTTGAGTTTTGAATTAAGAAATCTATGATAAGATTTAAATGAAATAATTAAGAAATATTTCCTTAAGTGAAAAAGGAAATGATTTTGAATTGTTCCAAGTTTAAAAAGGTTTAAGTAATCAAAGGATATGATAAGAGAGGTTTAATGATTTCGTATATACTGGAAAGAAACGTTTTAAAATTTTATATCTCTAAAAGATATTTTTAATAAAAAGAATAAATTAATCAAATAATATTCACCTATTTACTTGACCTCTTTTATCGATGATTGGTTCGAAGGAACCGGGGGTCAGATTTGGATGATTCCTATCCGAAAACCACTTCGAACCAATTTGCGTATTCGAAGTGATGACATGGATATGATTTGGAAGATGGAATGTAGGGTTGCTTGTCACCGACCCTCGGGGGAAATTTCCCATATCATATTATATGGCAATATTTCTTCATTTAGGATCTTCGATGCAAGGACTTCTCGCTACTAATCCTAGGGGTAACTCCCGACAGGATGTGGTAGGAGAGTGCCTTCGGTTTTTCCTATTCCCAGGCAACTTGTATGGACGAATGTCCGACGTTGCATTTCTAGTTACATAAATTGATCTCTATGAACATATTATCTGCTTAGTGACGGAGAAGGCAACTTCTCTTTGCTTAACACCCTTTCTTGAGACATACAAGCTCAGGAGTTATACGTTTGTAGAAATCAGTTGTGTGACTATGGGATGGCGATATGGCATTCAAAGTGGAATATGCTATGTGAAAGGTAATCGCTACCTCAAGCCTCATCACCCGGTAATGGCTTAAACAAGGTACGCCGCAAGGCTATGAGGTTCGCAACCATTAGGGTATGGTCATCACCTTTCTAGATTACTCTCTATATGTCAAGTATGTGGTGTATGCTATAGGATCCCGGATAGGTTGATTACGACCGGGGTGATGTCATATTCGGTTCTATCCAGGCCATGTATGAGTGCCAAATAAGGATATGACGGTCTTGCCAGATGCAGAGGATTGTTTGTGCATCCTCGGTACAATCCTCTAGAGATGTATTGTACGGAAGGTAGTCTCTTACCTGCCATTGTATGGAAATCCATTCTCCGAACGAGCCCTTCAAGAGTTTTGTTTGTTGAGCCTAACATATCTGGAATTTAATAATGGTAACAATTTCGGCCAAGATTAATAAATTTACTTGCAAATGTTTTCAAAGGAATGTTGTTAAAAATAATATCAAATTTTGTTTTCCATAGCAAATGTTTTAGTTATCATAAGATAAAAACCCGTTCCGTGTTTATGTGCGGTGTGGTCTTATGAGATACCTTTTGAATTAAAATGTGTATTTTGAGTTTCTCATACCAATCCCATGACTGATCCAGAGTTTATTTTTCTTTCCCTTAAACTCTCGGTGCCCTAATTTTCCCCGGGCAGCCTAATAGTTAGCTGATTAGGAGCATTTTGGAGCATTTTGGAGTATCTGGAGCATATGGAGCATGAAGTCTGAAGCATGAAGCAATTTGGATTTCTTTTGTTATTACACCACTTTCCGCAATGTTTATATTATGTATCTACCGACACCTGTAGGGATAGGCCGTTATAACTATCCCAGCTGGGTTAGTACTTATCATGACTTTGATATCTCACTTTGAGAGTGATTATATATACTACCTTTATGGTTACCACTTTTTAAATATCATGTGAGATTATGTTATTGTTTTGTCTTCTATCTTTATTTTCTTTTACCCCATGATAATCTGCCTCTCCGACACTTGGATTTGCTGCATGTGAATACCGAGGATGTATTACTGTCGGTTTCTAAGGGTCGAGGAGGTGGGTTGTCATAGTTCAATTAAACAACCGAGGATTATTTATTCTTAAATTGACAAGAAACTCAAAGTTTCTCTTTAATGTATGAGAATACTTATTAGACATTCTAATGCATTGTGTTCATTTAGGTTTGGTTAATTTCATTTCATCCCTTGTAATTAGTTTTATCATTGGATCATATCCAAATTCATTTTATACCAATAATTTCTTAAAGAAATTCCTTCGCTAGAAGTTGGTATTTCTTGGAACAACAGTTGTTTCTCAGTGCAACGGAACAGACATTCATAGAAATTTTATGGATTGCCTTATATAGAATTGATTTTGCATTATTTTACTATATATTTATGTTCACAACTAATTTAGTCATCTAATGACTATCGCTCTCCAAATTATGTTGGGACGATTAATATAAGATCCCTTATGTACAATTATTACGTGTAGTCTTTCAACTTGCACAACTTGCCAGCTCCTTAGTCTATGATATGTAAGGGTTTCTTATAAACCCTTATCTAATATGGTTTCGTAAACTAATCTTTGGATGATATTAATTTTTAACTTGTGTACTGCTCTTAAGCACACACCTTATAGAAAGTATTTAACTCAGGTTCACTCATCATTAATTGTGCTTTATCCAACAAAGTTCGATTACTTCTTATAAATACATCATTATGTATTATAGGAAGGAGTGACTTTTAAGGTTGATCTTTTATTTATTTTAGACACGTTCGGAACTCTTTCCAATATACTCACCCATTCGATCAAATCGAATCATTTCTTTCACATGTTATTTTATTTATTTTCATTTTTTATTCTATAAGCTTGTTATAGACTTGTACATGCATATCAAATATACATGTCCACCTCCGTGATAACTCATCGGTGAATATGGCAAAGTATATGGAACCATTTTGGTATTAATAGACTTACGATTGCATACATCTATATGTACCAATTCGAAGAGTTCATCAACTCTTACGACGGTCCCACTAAATAGATGCATAGCCTTAATTTTTTGAGATATAATTAACTAGTACCATATGATTCATAATCATATAAGAAAAATTATTTCTTAAAACCACGACTTAGTCTATAATAACAAAATAATTGTAAATAATTTTAGATACTTTAGTATTTCTCAACTGCACCACTTTTGTTATAAAAATAGATACCACGTTATAGTTTTATTTCATAATGAATATTCATAATATTCTCATTTGAAATATAATTTTGTCAATTTTCAGTTGACATCGAAAAATAGACTACAAAAACAATTTTCATAATTTGATGCAAATAGTAAGTGTTACATAGCACTCTCCCGCTATTTCTGCTATTACTATAACAACATACTTAATTCGGAGGTCCATCATTCTCTTAATATAGGTTATTTATTTCATATACTGCAATAGTTTACAACGGAGAGTTCTTTGGTCAAATATCTTGAACTTAAAGAAATAAATCTCACAAAATTTTTTTATATGAAAATACATTTTGGAATAGAAATCGTATTTTTCATTCCAATTATAAGTATTAATTATTATTGTCACAATACTCATTTTCGATGTTTCTTTATGAAGCGGAAGTGACTATTCACTCTCTTCATCCTAATTGTACCTTAAATCACATCTACACTTGTACACTCATTTTTCTTTCTAAATGGTTGAACCATTCAAAAGAAATCCCTTACTACAATATCATAATGAACTCTTTACAAAAGTGCACTCGATTATCCTTAACATTTAAAGACATCAAATATGTTGCACTTTGCGTAAACTGATCGAATTGACGTTTTAGTGATCGTGTTCTTAGATCTATATTGTAGTTTTGGTCTTGTGTTACATTTAAAATAATGAGATCTTTTTGTAATCAATCAAATTGAATACTCGATCTCACAGTACTGTTTATTAGCTTATTTTGAATGAACTAACTTCATCGTAGTATCGTACATTACGAACTGTAACTGTTCACTATAAAACATTTATATATTATTGTATATGAATCAAATATCCATAGTCTTGTATTAGAGTTCGAAACTTATAGAATGCAATACATGGTCTCGACTAAATAAACATGTAAGCGATCAAATTATGAATGTATTTAGTAGTTGTAAAATCAGGCGCTTGCATGGGTATTGAAACATTAACATGCAAGAAGCATTTATTAGTAAGTATATGTTATATGTCTATTTGTCAATCTTCAATTCAATTCATTTGTATATATTAATTGATAAACATTTTATCAATCATATTAAATGCACAAATTTATCAATGTTGACGATTATAACATTACATATCATATGTTCTTATAATATTAGAAAGGTTAAATGTTATCATTTCAATTTTCTAATAAGGCTCCCACTAGTCTTTTATGTTTCACCAAACCCTAGGTGGAAACATAGAAGTCTTTTGACTTCACAAGTGAGTGTTAGGACTCATCCGTCTTATTGGAATTGTGACCTCGAGTTTTCTCAAGAAGTCATAGCTCCACGGATGATGGATAACTCCTTATCGGTTTTATCTTATATAACCCCTAACCCTTGGTACCTTGTCCTAATTTCACTTCGACCTTAAGTTTTCTCAACAAATCGAAATGAAATTATTCACTCGTACCTACTATATCACGATGGCCTAAGTATATTATATGTACTTTGAGTTTGCTCAACAAATACATATAGTTATCTTATCTCGTTTATTCAATATATTAATAATACTACACATAACATCCCTAGCTTGAGTTTGCTCAACAACTAAGAAGTATGCAAGTAATTTATTAATATATATATATATATATATGGTAAAGGACAATATTATATTGAAAATTCATACTTTTCAATATACTATATTGAGTAATATCGATGTATTGAATAATGAATCTTCAATATATTATATTGAGTAATATCGACTTATTGAATGATGTATTTCTTATGAAATACCCTAATGATTCAAGTGTTGAACACATCTGAAATCACGATATACGTACAATACGTATGTATTTATCCCTTAAGTCTATTTGGGTTTCTTTGATGTTCCACCTTTATTTTATACATTCATTTTATATAAGCTTTATTATTATATAACTTTTATATTTTGTATTACTTATATAATAGTCTTATGTATAACATTATATTAATTACATCTTATTCAATTAATTTAATATAACATTTATATTTACTGATTATTATATATTATAACCTTTGTAGTATGACACATATATCATATATGTATATGTGTGTGTGTATTATTTAATTAACTAACCTTTTAATTAATATATTTAATTAATTAACCTTAACTTATTTATTTAATTAAATAATTTTAACTAAATTATATTAATTTCAAAAAATTATATTATATACATACATTTATACTTATGATATCTTAAACATTTTAAACTATTATAAAATATATCAAAAATATATAATACATGTATATATTTTTCATTAATTAAGTTATTTAATTAATTATTATTTTTTATTAACCGTGTTAGCAAATTTAAAATTTTGAAATTAATTTATATTAATATTCAAACATTTAAAAAATATTATTATATTTTAACTTTTATAATATATGTATAACTTATTTTAAATTTGACTTTTAAATTTAAAATCTGATATTTTAATTTTCAAACAATTTTGAAAATTAGCCCAAGGCCTAAATTGGGCCTTTTCTATCAGGAGAAACCTTTAAGCACACATATTTGTTCTGGCTAGGCTAGTAGCCAGGTAGTGTAGAGTACTTGATTAACTAAACCCAATCCTTCGACACTACCTTTATTGACACCCTATTATCTGGGCTATGAGCTTAATAGTTAAACCTAACATGACTAATTTAGACTGCATAGTCCATTGGTCTCTGATACCGTTGTTGGAACTAAGCCAGCCCATAGTGGAAGTTATGGGTGAATTTCAAAAAAAAATTCTCTTATTGGATCTTTATTGGACCTTTGAAGTCTAATCCAATTAGAACATTTCTAAGTTTTATCTAAACAAAACCTTTTATTTTATTTAAATTTATAAGTTGATTATTTTATTTAATTTATATATCGATATATTAGTGTATAAATATATATATATGCATCATATATATATATATTCGTGTCTGTGTGTAAATGTGTAACATATTAACTCATGCAAGGTATAACATGCCCATGTACAGATGTTGGGATTTACATCACAGCAGACATGTTAGCTCAACCAATATGCAAGTATATGTTTTCCAAATATTTGTATGTATATATGCTTATTTTATATCACCATTATAAATTGTATATATATATATTAGATTAGTATAAATAATTATATATAATATATTTAAAATATATATTAATAAATACTTTTATATCTATTATCTTATAAATAAAATATAAATATTATACATATACATGTTATTATAATATATTAATTTAAATATATATAATTTATTTTAAGTATTAAAATATAAATTTATATTTTATAAACTATGAATAATATGTGTATACATATATATAATAATAAAATAATTTTATATACATACATACATACATATATATACACACACAAAATTATATTTTTAACACACACACACACACATACATATATATATTAATTAATAACATTATTGAATATATTTTCTTTATTTCCAGGTCATGCACATAGCATAAAAAAATTATTTTTTAGTTTTTATTTGAAAATTCATTTTTAATTAAATATTCATTCAAAATTAATAAAAATTAATATAGAAATTTTTATATCAAATTTTAAAATCCTAACCGACATTTTATGGCTTGAAGAATTTTCCACATTTTACTGGCATAAATTTTTTTAGATAATTTATTTATCTATGACCGTTTTAAATAATTAAATTTTAAAAATAGAATTTTTTTTATTTTTTAGTTTTTTGGCCAAAAGCTTATCTGGTTCTAATATAATTTTATAAAATTTAAAAATAATATTTCATGACATTTTCGAATTAATATAATTTATTAATGAAGCAAATTGATTTAAATAATATCAAATAATAATAATATTTTTATAAAAATTATTTTTTTGTTGTCGAAAACTAATATCGCTGTTAACAAATTTCTTTGTTAACCCAAATATGCATTATAAGACAAGCAAAGTTCGGATAAGGGCTTAATAGCCTTATGCAAATCCGGCGAGGAGTATGCAAGTCCAAGTTCAACAAGAATGAAATATGCATGTCCATAGTCCAAGTCAAGTATAGGAAGTCATATGCATGTCATAATTTCAATGATCGGTCACATGTCCTTATTCAACTGAAATATGATATGCAAAGTTCATTGTCCAAGTCCTTATATGCAAAAGGTCAAAAATGTACAATCGGCACTAAAATCCCCAATCTGATTTGGGGTTACAACTTTAAAATTGTGAGAAGTGAGAAAAGAAATATTTACCTCACTTTGAATGGCCAAGGGGATCTATTTATTGGAATGTTCTTGTGCGGGACCGTTGACAAGTGGCACAACCATGAATCCAATGGTTTTGATAGCTCTGTCTTGTTAAACCTCGACATCTTATTATAGAGATTCAGTACCTTCTACTTGTATAAGCTTGATGAAATTCGGTATCTCCTTATAGAGATTCGATTATATAAGCTCTAATATCCCTTGCTATCATAAAAGCTCAAAACCACTTACTAGTGTTGAAGCTCGACATCCTTTTTTATTTAATGCTCCCCAATAGTTACTGTTATAGAGGATAATAACAGTTGACGCATCATAGGGTTGTTACTCATAGGAACTCGTTATCCTCCATTTGCAGTTAGATTTGTGGCATCCTTTCATAGTGTGGCATCCTTCTTCAGTTATATACTCTACAACACTTTGTGTTGTAGAGGATTAACACTCCTGATATCTTTAGATTTGACAATCCTTTATGTTGTAAAAAATCGATACCCTTAAATACTTACGGCACGATATCTCTATTTCCTTTTAGGAATTCAATACCTTCTTACTACTATGCATTCGTTACCCTTTTTCGTTGTTAATGTTCGACACCATCTATTTGCTTTAAAGGTTTGATAACACTTTCTAGTTGTAGAAACTCGATGCCTTTTAAATATTTGGCATTTCTCCTCTTCTTATTGATTGCTTTCGACATCTTTGAAAGTTTGATATCTTTTTCTTGTTAAATGCTGATTGTCTAGTGGCTTGGTTTTCTTCTAGTTTGATACCCCTTTGTGTTGTGTTTACGTTCGATATCTCCCATGCTTGTTAACTGCTTGGAATTCAATACCCCCAAAAGCTCAGCATTCCTTCTACACTTGAGCATTTGACACTGCATGGTTATAGAGGTTTGACACCTTCTCGGGATTGCTTGAGGCTCGCTATCCTTTATTAAACGCCTAATTACTTCTCCTTCGTTATGCTCGATGAGATTTTCCTTTAAAAGCTCGACATGAATATTTATAGTAACATTTACCCCCTTTTGTATAAAAGAGACCGATTATACCTTAGTATAATCTGCCTTTGTAAGTTACCGCCTCAATATTGATATTTGCCACCTCGATATCCACATTGTTGCCTGTTGGTATCCTTCTTTGATCTTGTTCATCCATTTAAATTGAGTAACACTTCATATCGTCACTTTCTCCTTCTATAAATAGATGTTTCCTTCTTTTTTTTCAAACTTTTACCTACAAGTTAATCTCGAAATAGCAATTTTAATTTCACCATTTTAATCAAAAAATTTCAATATCCACAGATTCGAGTTCGATTTCAAGGTACGACTTTTATTTCTAAATACTTTGAGCGAAAGACAAAAGTGGGGATTTTTAATTTTGAAATTAGGGCTTTATTTATTGGGCGTGTGTATATTGAGAGTCTTGGTATTCAAATGCCGATTGCATTATTATTATTTTTATTGTTATTTTCGACTGATAAAAAGCTTGATAAACCCACCTTCCTTCGGTGATATTGGCAATAAGCACACCGAAGATTTCTTTCATTTGTAGTTTGCTTCTTCTTTGAAGGCCAATAGTTCAATCTCTCTTTAGTTAAGAGATAGATATTCTCGTAGGAGGTGGCAAGGGAATGAATCTTAAAGGATAGGGAACTTTTAGGGTATTGTGCTTTTTTGCTTCCACTTAACTTTTTTATAACATTGGATTGGCGCATTAGCATTGTCCATAAACTTTCTCTTTATAGAATCTTGAGTTTCAACTGGTGTAGAAGAGTGACCCACTATTCCTTTCCAGTTGTACGCAAACTTGTTGAAGTCTTTTGTTATTTCTCTTTAAGAAATAGTTCCCTTAGATTGGAGTTGTATGACATTTCTCATTCTTAAGAACAATCCATCCTTTTTTTATTCTTCTCTCTCAGATTAGAATATTAGCTATGGATGAGGGTAGAGCCTGCATGGAACAGAATTATGCTCCACTTATCTGGATAATAAGTAGCCACGTGTCTCTTTTCCTTTATAATTTTTAATGCCGACAACCTCAACACTTTTTCTTAAAGGAATTGCAAACTATGAGTTAATTAATAAACTGGTCTAGCCAAGTGAGGCTCGGAGGATCCTTGTTTCAAAAGGGTCATTATGCAAAGTTTGAGAAGTTCTTTAAGGAAATATATAGGTTAGGAAAGTCCTCTATATCTTGTATATGCAGGCTTAGGGTAAGTTCTTTACTGGGATATGTAGGGAATCAGAGGTTTGAGCCCTCATTCTAGCGCTAAAAATTTAACAATTTTCTTTGTTAACCCAAATATGTAGGATAAGGCAAGCCAAGTTCGAATATAGGCTTAGGTTTCCTAATGCAAAGCTTGAGAGAAATATGCAAATCCAAGTCCAAAAGAATGAAATATGCATGTCCAGAGTTTGAGTCAAGTATAAGAAGCCAAATGCATGTCATAAGTTCAATGATCGGTCACATGTTTTTATTCAATTGAAGTATGCTATGCAAAGTTCATTGTCCAAGTGCTTATGTGCAAAATGTCAAAAATGTAAAAATTGGCTCTAAAATCCCAAATTTGATTTAGAATTATAACTTTAAAAACGTAAGAAGTGATAAAAGAAATATCCGCCCCCTTTGAATGGCCAAGGGGGTCTATTTATAGGAGTGCTCCTGTACGGGATGATTGCCATGTGGCACGGCCATGAATCCAATGGTTCCAATAGCTTTGTCTTGACAAATCTCAACATGTTGCAGTAGAGATTCGGCGCCTTCTGCTTGTATAAGCTTGATGAACTTCGGCATCTCCTTATAGGAATTCGACACCTCTTACTTGTATAAGCTTCAGTTTCCCTTGCTATCTATAAAAGCTCAAAACCTCTTACTAGCGTTGAAGCTCGACATCCTTCGTTATTTAATACTCTACAACAGTTACTGCTATAGAGGCGAACAGTTGATGTATCATAGGCTTGTCACTCATAGGAACTCATTATCCTCCATTTGCAGTTAGATTTTCGATATCCTTTATCTATTATATACTCTATAATAATTTGTGTTGCAGAGGTTCGACACCCCTGATATCTTTAGATTCACCAATCCTTCATGTTGTAGAAAATTGATACCCATAAATACTTACTGGCATGGTATCTCTATTGCCTTTTAGAAATTCGATACCTTCTTACTACAAGGCACTCGTTACCCTCTTTCATTGTTAATGTTCAACACCATCTATTCGCTTTAAAGGTTCGATAACACTTGCTAGTTGTAGAAACTTGATGCTTTTTAAAGATAAGGCATTTCTTCTCTTCTTATTGATTGCTTTTGACATCTTTGGAAACTCAATATATTTTCTTGTTAAATGATGATTGTCTGTTGGCTTGGTTTTCTTTTGGTTTGATACCTCTTTGTGTTGTGTTTACCTTTGATATCTCCCATGCTTGTCAATTGCTTGGAATTCGATACACCTAAAAGCTCGGATTCCTTCTATACTTAAGCATTCGACACCCCTTGGTTATAGAGGTTCGACACCTTCTCGAGATTGCTTGAGGCTCGCTATCCTTTATTAAATGCCTAATTACTTCTCCTTCTTTATGCTTGATATGCTTTTCCTTTAAAAGTTCAACATGAATATTTGTAGTAACGATCGCTATAATAGATTATACATAAAATTATATGACTAATTTTAATAATGATATAATTTTGCAACTATTATAAGATATATATATATATGGATGCAATTAAATAATATATTAATTTAATAAAATACAATAATTATATTATTTTATGTGGCTGCATTGACCCGACATATATAATTAAAAAATTATTTTTTTATTTAGCATAAATGTATACATACATATAACCAGACTAATTTGTGACAACATTGCTTGCATATCAGAATCATCACCTAACTAACAATATAATATACATATATGATAAAACATTATACCAATAATTATTAACTATAAAATCATATCTTAATCCCAAAGCCTTGATGTACACCTTGAAAAGATAAACTCTTCTCTTTGAAACCTTTTCTGGTTCAATAGATTGCTAGTCCTTGAACCATTGACCTTTAGCTATCGAATAACATCCGAATCTAACTTGATTTGAGTTTTATTAATGGAGAAGCTAGGGTATGAATTCGGCCAGTAAAGAAACAAGGAGGAGGCAACCAAAGATCTAATCTAATTAGGATTATGGATGGTTAAAATAGTGGGTATGAAGGAGAGATAAGTGGATCTAATCTCATAATCTTTCTCCTCCAATCTGAGCCATCAAAAATCAAGCTTATCTAACCCTAAATGAGCACCCCTATCCTATGTTGTTGCCGAAATTATTAGCCCTCATGATAGGCCTTGATAGTACTCATATTCTTAGAGATAGACTAGAGTTTATTTTGGAGGTGTATAAAATCTTTATTTTAGTTCTTGTATAGTCTGTGAACCTGTTGCACTATGATGTTATAATTTACAGTTCATTTGGTTATATCACCGTCTCTCATGTTTTACATCTATGTTATATTATATTTTATTTGTGCGCTGTGAGATGTTTTACAAGTTCTGCATTTGATCTTCTTTTTTTATCCTTGACAACCGTCCTACGTTGGCCGAGCATGGCGGCAACGCATTATTATATGTGTTTTGGGTGTTGGAGGTGTAGGGCGGTCAAATGATCATTTTTCATTTTAAATCTGATTTAAAACGTTTATCGATACCGTATATCGATCAATGTATTTATAACTTCTACAAATACATTAATATTCATTTATCAAATCATAATCAAATTAAAAATAATATTTCATAAATAATATTTTATTTAGTTAATTTATAACGATTATAAATTAATTAAATCATATTGGTAAAAGGAGAATTTATCATTTCGGTTGTGTGACCCATTAGTTGTAAATTTAGTCAGCGGTTAATATCGAACTATTCGAATATTAATGTTCACACGTCACTTAACAGGTGGTGTGATGTTTTGACCAAATATATCGCTTACCTCGTTTCGGTAAAATCCAATTTCACTTTGTGAAGCATTACTCGGTTGTGGCTTTTATTTACATCAATTCTTTTCGTCAAAATTTTATCACTTTGAACTTATGAAATTTGGTAATGGTCAAAATTCCTATATCGTTCATATTCAATTCTATAGTCCAAGTACAAAGTATTTGGTTCAATAATAACAATTATTATTAACCAAAATGCTCTGGCCAGTGACTTTGACTTTGAGTTGACTATGATACTAACCCTATATAACTGAGAAGACGAATCCTCTCTTGAATAGTGCTTTACTTTCAATATTTCCACTCGACCCAACTATAGACACTCAATGGACGTCATGCCATTATTTTACTATAATCAAAGCGGAGCTTTCATATTGAAGATCGATAGTATCCTCAAGTCGAGGGAACTATGTAAATTAGTCACATCGATATTTTCTGTTTGATCTTACTTATATTAACCAACAGAAAACTATTGAGTAAGTTATTTCATAATTATCCAATAACTATCAGTACGTAACCCCTATTTGGCCCAAGTAGTTATGAATAATGCACTTCCTAACATTTGGAGAGTGTTACGTACTCTAGTCTTATTGATACATCGAGATCCAATCTCGATGTATCTTGACTAGAAACATTTAAAATGGTATATTTGTTTTCATCGTGGTAAATTACTTATGGTTACAACACTTTGTAACTAATACCACAAAACATACTATTTATGGATTTTCTATTAATTACATTTAATTAAATTAATTAATTAATATAATATATTTTATCAAGTGTAAAATAGAAAGAAAACATCTTTTATTTCGAACAAGGTCGGTTAACGAGTTAGATAAATATAACAAATTACACAATTGCCCCTTAGGCATACCCCTAACTCTATCAAAAACAAGAAATAAACCACCAAATTAATGTTTCCTCTTTTGTTTTGATTAGTAAATTTTGTTTTAGAATAATTTGAACATAAGAAAATTAAGTCAATGTTTAATTACTGTGATTATTTCAAAGTTTTATTCATATAGCAATTTATACGTATGCACTCAAATCTGAATCTTGATTATTCCAAATGTAGTATTTTTAGTTAACAATAATAAAATCAGATGACATAGGCATATACAATTTCATGAAAAGAAGGTCTAGAAAGGTTAAAAAAAATAGATAAATAAACATATAGAATAATGATAAATGAAATTATTGTTGCTCATAACAAACAATTAGTACAGAACATAACAAAGGTGGTTTTTTAAATCAACATGATAAGAATGTACAGTTGATTCAAAAAGAGGGAATTGAGATATTCAGATCTAAATCAAAATTCACACATATGAATAGAAGGGACATATAGAGGATTAAAGGGATGTAAACAAAACTAAAAGATATATGAATATATTTAGAATTACCTTGGGATGAAGCTAGGAGAACCACCTCGAATGATAGAACAAATCCTAAATTCAATAGATCAATCTTTAAATCTACAACAATCAAGAGATAACCACATATTTCTTTTTAGTTTTTCTTGATTAAATTTTGGAATTTTGAAGCTTTTTCCACCATGGAAAATTCTGCCTTGATGTTTCCATAGAGAGAGAGAGAGTGGAAAAATGGCGTAGCAAGTTTTGATTAAAGGAGGAAATAAATGTGTAATGAATATGTGGTTTTTCTCTCTCCTTTAACCCCTTCATTTCAAATTCAAAAACCCCTCCCCTTCTGTACAATATAGCCAGCCATCAATTTTGGCTCTGCGTCTAAATAAATCCAATATCTAATTAGTATTATCTCCATTTAAATCTAATTTAAATTTCCTATCGATATCGATACTGATATGCATTATATTTTTTATATAAGCACATTATTACAAATTGAAATCAAACAAGTTAAATAAGAAATATTTATCAATTATTATTTCATAAATATTAATCAGTTTAATTTATTTAAAGCCCATTTAAGTATTTATCTTATTTAAATCGAATTTAAATAGTCTACCGATATCGTATATCAATATGTGCACTTTACAAAATACTAATGGCATCCAATAAAATTAGATAATATTTTATAATTAATATTTTATGAAATATTAATTAATTTAATTAATTTTCAATAGTTAAAATTTAATTAAATCGTGTGGTTAATTTGGAATATTCATCATTTCGGTTGTGTGATTCAAAGGTGTAAATTCAGTCAGCGATTAATATTGAGAAATTCAAATATTAAAGTTCACAGGTCACCTTAGCTAGTGGTGTGACATTTTGGATGAATTTATCGCTTACACATCCTAAGGTAAAATCCAATTTTACTTATTATAAGTGTTATCCATTAGCGATAATTATTACACTAATTCTCTTCGTCAAAATTATACACTTTGGACTTATGGAATTTGGTAATGGTCAAAATTCCAATATCTTCTGTATTCGACCCTATAGTGCAAAAAAAAGTCCTTGGTCCAACAATAAAAATAGTTATTAACCGAACTACTCTAGGTAGAGATTTTGACTTTGAGTTTACTTCAGTTGACCGTGACACTAACCCTACATAACCGAGGAGACAAATCCTCTCTGGAATAGTATTTCACTTTCCATACTTCCACTCAACCTAATTATAGTCATTTGATGGACTTTATGCCACGATTTGACTGGTCAATGAGGAGCTTTCATACTAAAGATTGACAGTATCCTCAAGTCAAGAGAACTGTGTATATTAGTCACATTGATATTTTCTATTTGACTTTAGTTATATTAACCAATAGAAAACCATCTAGTCGATCATTCCACAATTATCTAATAACTATCAGTACGTAACCTCTTGGTGCCCCAGCACCCATGAACAATGTACTGCCCAACAATTAGAGAGCGTTACGTACTCTAGTTTCAACGGATGCATCGATATCTAGTCTCCATGCATCTTGACCAGGAATATTTTAACTGATGTATTTATTATATTATGATACAATACTCATGATTATAACCATTTTTAATCACCATCGCAAACATGTCATTTATGGATTTTCTATTAAATATATTATAGTTAAACATTTTAATTACTTATAACACATTATAACAAATATGCAACAGAAAGAAAACACCTTTATTACGAATAAGGATTGATTACAGAGGTAATAATTCATAATAAATTACAAGATTGCCCCTAGGGCATACCCCTAACTCTATCATGGCCGGCCATTATTGGAACAAAATAGACTAATAAAAAACTCAAACCCATTCAATAATTAATTTCATTTAAATCACATTTAGATGTGTATCGATATCCGTTGCTCGTATTTCTCGCAATGAAAAAGTAGGCCGACCCGCATAGAAGACTAAACCTTTCTTGGCCCATATGCCACAATGGTACAATACTTCACCCAGCCCAACTCGAGTGGCAACGATCGGTCTATACACCACACCCATCTAGAATGCGGCTCGCATGCCTTGCTTGTTCCCCGACCCAGCCCAGCAGCACCCTCAAGGAATACCTTATCTGCTTTGGTAATGTTAATGGGCATGCCTCCCTCATATACACCAAGCGGCAAGGCCAAGTCAAGTTGTCCCGAAAGATTAGGGCCCCCAGCAGCTAGTTTATCAATCAGAAGGCCACCGAATAACTCCCCTGTTTGTCTTCATTCTCATATTGGTCTACACTCGCCTACAAGTTCCTTTAGTTGTCTTCAACCATGTTTGCAAGCATTGAACAACCTCGGCCTAAGAGAAGCCCTGTGCATCCTGCTCCTTTAAAGAGAGTGGCATCAACTAGCACTATTCACCTAACAAAAGCACCACTGTGACGTATCCCCCTCATGTCCTTTGTTGTCATCCAAGTACGTTTGATACAACCAATCCCTACTCCCACGCCGTCTTCCCTACTTCAGCACTCCCATAGTATGGCTCGCCAACTGTCCTAATCTGCACCATGAAAGCCATCTAGCATTCTAGATGGCATGCACATCGATTGTGTACTTCCGTCAATGGCCCATAAGTGCAATCTCGGCCATCCAGGCATCAATTTCAACTACTATCAATACCCTACGCATTACCCCTTCAAAAGGGTTAAACAACAATAGCTTTCAAGTATCTTAGTATTATCACTATCTTGTAATCCAGGCTGTTGTAATAAAATCATAAGTAATAAGAAATTTCTCATAGCAGACGTAGATTATCTTTGATCGAACCACTCTAAACCTTGTTTATCTACTTCAAGTACATTGGTACCTCTTCGTTTTTTCATTTTTAACATAGGTATTAGTAACTAATCTTTTTCTAATATCATCCCTCAAACACATTTTCGAGGTTGCCGAAAAATCTAGTCAACAATATCATATATTGATACATACAAATATGAATTTTATGTACACACCCATTTAATTCCTAATGACACATAGAAAATCAATAACAACACCCAAAACATCAAATAAATAATTGATTAATATTTCACAATTATTAACTAATTTATAACGCTTAATAAACTAATTAAATTTTATGGTATTTAGGAAAGTTTACTAATATGGTAGTGCGAGTCATAGGTATAAATTCAACTAATGATTACTATCAAACAATTAGAATATTAATGTTTACATGTCACTTCAGCAAGTGGTGCGACATTTTGGCCAAATCTTTCGGATTTCATCGGTAAAATCCAATTTTACATTACTTTAGTAACGATTATTTACACACGTTCTATCCATCGAAACTATAACACTTTAAGATGTACGTAATTTGGTTTTGGTCAAAATTCCAATAATATCGATATTCATCTCGGTTAATCCATAAACAAAGTACTTGGTCAAATAATAACATTTATTATTAACCATACTACACTAGCAAAAGGTTCTGACTCTGAGTTGACTATAGTTGACCATGATATTAGCCTCACACAATTATGTTTCACTTCTATTTCTTTAGCCCAAACCGACTACAGTAGCTAGATGGTCACCATGCAATGATTTAACCATAATCAAAGTGGAGTGCCTACATTGAAGTTCAACAGTATTCTCAAGTCAATAGAACCGTGTAACATGAAACATCATTATTCTTGAGATTTCCAGTTTGATCTAGTTGTTATTAATCAACATGAAACTCTCAGATGGCCAATACCTCGAGTATCTGGTGCCCATGTTAGTGCGAAGCATGTAAATCCATCCTCCCACCGTTCCCGTCTTGTACCAGTACATGTTCCTCTAAATCTATCTTATGGATTGAAATGGGGAAGGTAGTCAGTACAACTTTCTGGTGCAGTAAATTACATACTTCATCCATAACATTAGTTTATGCCGATTATTTTTCATTACATGTTATGTCTATTATTTAGAACTTAGTCATTTTGACTTCATATACGTGTACGATACATTCAACTTACTCTAAGGTATAAAATATATATATATATATATATATACATACACACACACGTATATATTTACAAGCATCACAGCCCTCCATGGACAAGGATACATTCCATACTAGTTTCCGTAACTAGATATCGCACCCTTGCGATCTAGTTGCTTCATATCGAACACCCAAATCGAAATCCCAACTACTACTATAACGTATCATACTTGTGCACTGAGAGGAGCACACAATGCTGACTCACGCCAAAGATGACTTACGGTCCACCGCATCACTGTCTAAAGCTCAATGGTAACACCACTCATTGCACCGCGTCGGGCATCCAAAAACAGTGTCTAGGCTGAATTGCCAACGTACACCAAGGAACCTCCCTTAGTGCCGAGCTATAAAATTCTTAGGACCGATGGCGCTCTCGATCTATGTATACACCACTAAAATATATGGTACTAACCTTGCTAACATAGCATCGAGCCTTCGCCCACCATCCAATTTAGATTGCCTAACACAAATCATGGAAACGCCCGTCTGGTTACTTAATACCCCATGTTGGAATTGAAGTAGACTCCAATTGGTCATTTTAGACTTCAAATCCGAGGCGAATCCACTTTAGTATATTCCATAAACATATACACGAATGTATATCCCCATAGGTCCTATAGTTGGGGATGTCCCACATCAGTACAATGTATACACAATTGCAGGTAGCCCCCTGCGGAGGACAGACTTTCGTTATGTAACATTACTGACCTCGCTTCCATCCCATACTAATGAACACATCATTGATAATTAATTTATGTATTTGGGCCAGATCCAATAATGCGCACCCATCATAAATCTATTCTTGAGGCCATATAATTTCGACTGGATAATTATTACGTCTCCTAAGTTCAATTATAAGCGTTTACTTACTTACCATGAACTTACCAAAAACTTACCTCTTATTTCAATTTCACAATTGTCATTAAGTATCATTTACTACTTTTTTTCAATTAATACAATTAAATATCATTTATTAATATAATTAGGTATCATTTATTACTTCTTTTCAAATGATACAATTAAGTATCATTTATTGCTTCATTTCAATTAATTCCCATTTTAATCTGATTACAATAACCTTTCTAACTCTTCAATTCATTGTCTTATTCATATTTAGTGATTATTATTTATTTCTTAGCTTATATTTAATCACATGTATTTAGTCGACGATGGAATTATTATTATTTCTATTTATGACACTTTTAGTTCAACATTTAGGGATTTACATTTTAATGCATTGGAACTATATCTTTTTGAAAAGGGAAATGTTATCACTATAATTTCCCATAAACTATCTAAAAAGAGGATTTGTGCTATGTTCGGAATTATAAGGAATTTTCTTTTTCTATGTTTATTGAAACAGACAGTACAAAATATGATAAACATCCCTATTTTGCACATCTCTTTCTTTTGGGCAT
The DNA here is from genome assembly GCA_030737815.1 of Allium fistulosum. Taxonomy (NCBI): domain Eukaryota; kingdom Viridiplantae; phylum Streptophyta; class Magnoliopsida; order Asparagales; family Amaryllidaceae; genus Allium; species Allium fistulosum. The sequence continues at coordinate 246,681,652 of CM060907.1, read as the reverse complement.
ATTCCTTGTTATTTCAAATGACACATCTTCATATATAATTATATAGTTGGATAATTTATAGAAACTTATATAGAAGCATTCTTCATTCCAAGGAATTAAAATATGAACTTAATAGCCAATCAAATCTAAAACAATCTTTAATTCATGTATTATAACTTATAACATTTAAATAACAAAATATGGAATTAACATAAAATCGTATTAATGAATTATCTCAGAAATCCCTCACAACATTTCTTTTTCAAATTTCCTTTCTAATGGAGTCCTCTCCTTCCTTCCTGCTCTTCTCCCTAGCCCTAATCTTCCTGTTTATGTCTCATCCATTCCTCCTCCCCTCCCTTACTTGTTTCCTCCTCCTGATCCCGTCCCCCTTCTCCTCCATCTCTTATTATTTCCCTCCTTTTTCGTGTCCCTGTTCTCCCTACTCCCCTAGCTTCTGTCCCTCTTCCTTCTCTCGTGGCTCCTCTCATTTTGTTACCTCCTGTTTGGTCTTGCCTTTTTAAACATCTTATAACGTAGGCAAGTGCATCCCAATAGACATGGAAGTTAATTATCTTGGCGCTGCTACTGTCCCTCTTCTATCTGTTGTTGAGGAAGGGAAATTGATTTAGAGTGAATGTATTACAGGTTTTTCCTCGACAAGCCTCTTTTGTACACCATTGTCATTCAACATCTCAAAATATTTTGGAAACCAAAAGAGAACGTTAGAGTAAAAACTAATGAATTTTTTTTTCTGTTTCTGCTTTCTGATGAGACAAAAGGATGATATTAGAGAGTGAGCCTATTGTTATGCAAGCCAAAATGTTTGTTGTTAAACAGTGGGATCCTGTTGAAAGTAATGTCTGTGGTGGTATCAAGAATGTATAGATACATTTTTCTAATATTCCTCTGGTTGCCTGGTCGCCTTTCGAGATTAGTTGGCTTGCTAATAAAGTAGGAAAATTTAAATATCTAGATGAAATGATTGAGAAGTTAGAGTGAATTAACTATGCAGTGTATGATTGAAGTAACTCTGTTGCAAGAATTGGTAGACCGTTTCCCTGTTTGGCTCCCTGATGGAACTGATCAATATGTTCAAGTTTATTACCAATGAAAGTCGGAGATATACACTAGTTGTATTGTGTTTGGTCACACTATTGCAACTTGCATGTCCGAGTCATTTAGAAAACAAAAGAATGTAATAACAGAGATAGAAGGTAGCAGGGCTAATGCTAAATAAGTTTGTATGCACTCCGGGTTTGTTAAAAAACCTTTGTTTAAATAGAATAGGGTTTGGTAGGTGGTTGGCAATGGGAAAAAGCAAGCTAGTGTAAAAGAAAGGGTTTCATGTGTTGTGTATAATCTTTTATCAGGTAATGAAGGAGAAAATCAAGTGTCCAATGAGATGGAGGGTAGCAATGTTTCTAATGCAAGTGGGAATGATGATAACAAAAATTCTGATGGTGCAAATATTTTGAAGCTAAATAATTATGTTGTTTCCATCAATGATAATAGATTTAGCAGTTTGCAAAACTTGGATGAATGTGATAAATACTCTGATGAAATTTTGGTTGTAGGTAATTCCAATAAAGATGCATGTCCTATTGCTTTGCCTCAAGATGAGTTATATTCCAATAAAGTATTAGATTCTTCTATGGCCAATAATAATGATATGCATGAACTAGTCCACAATGAAACTTCCACAAGTTGTCTTCTAGAATCAACATGTGCATGTTGTGCATGAGATTATGTATGTCAGCATAAATAACCCTTTGCCGAAGAATGAAAATTCCTTTTCATCAAGTTCAAACACCCTCATATCTCCTTTTATTCCAAAATCTCCTCTTCCTGAAGCAAACACTTCCAAAATTTCTATGATTGAAGGTATAATCCTAAATGTTCTTGATCAGTCAACCTCATACCCATATTCCAACCTTCCTCCACCTCCAGACTGGCTTCCTACTTTGTCAATCTTGGTAATTCTCAAATACATTATGAACATTCTTATGATCATTGCCTTAATTAAAATTTAGAGATAAGTAAATCTCTCCCTTCAAACCAAATGCTAAACTTTCTGGTAAAGGAAAAAGGAAAAAAGAGAGAGCTAAAACTCAGTGGTAGAGGATTTTGATGAGCGAATCTCTTATATTTTTGAAGATACTTTCCCATAAACTCCATTAACCAATTCCTCTTCTAAGAGGAATATTAGGTAATCTAATAACAATCCCCCAATAGTTTATTTAATGTTAAGAAACTTTACTCTTGGAATATAAGGGGTGTTTGTAGGATCGATTTCATCCTGGATGGGGTGAATAGGGTGATACTAATAAAAATTAATGCAGAAATATATAATAACTGCAGCACAGATTATAGAAGAATAATAAAAATAGAAATAGAACAACACAGATTTACCCAGCTTCGGCAATAACCTACCTACGTGCTAACCCCAAGGTTTCTACTAGAAATTAAGTAGTCAAACGCTTACACAGGTAAACTTGCGACACCCGCTAATGACTAACCTAACTCTACGTACAAAACCCGACCACAACTCAGCCATTGAGTTGTGAATTCTCGAACTACACCACCGTAGTTCGTAACCTAGTTACACAACTAGAGTTTGATTTGAATTTAAAAGGAAAATAAACTAAACAAAATAAAACAAAACCCTAATTAAAATTGTGGCCCAAAAGACAACAAGAAACCGGCCCACTTCAAAAATATTAAAAAATTGACATCTCCCTTTATTCTCTTTTACTTCGGCCCGTGTCTCTTTTAGTCCATGCCATTCCTTTTGCGATCTAAAATTAGGGTTTGTTGAAATTTGAAGTGCCAATTCAAATCAATTGCCTCAGTTAGCTTCGATGCTCCTTGTCCTGTGCTCTTCAATTTGCTTGCGGTCGCTTCACTTGTGTCGAGCTCAAATGGTTATAAAACTGGTATGCGATTTTCCCTTTTTCGATATTGATTATTGCTCGACTTTTTTTGATTCAAGTTTTGGATATCTACTGCTCTGGTATTTTTCTTGAACTCGAATCCCCCAATTTTCCGATGATGATGTGGGAAATTTATAGGGATTAAAAACCCTAAATATACGTTCGTATTTTCGATTTGAACTCTTCAAATAATTTATAACAACCCGTATATTTGAACCATTTAAATTGACAATAATCCACACATGTCAACTTAAATAATACAAAACACGAATCATTATGGGATTATAAATACATAAAGGTAAATGAGAATCAATACAACATCACAGACACAGAACAGTCAAAGAATAATGCAGCGGAAAAATACATCGTCATAATAGCAGTTCATGAAGCTACTACATGAAATACAACAATGTCTTAACATAAAGTGCCTAAAAGAAAATAATAAATGTCCAACAGACTAGGACATCAATACAGGAATAGAAATAGACTGATAAAGATAAATGCTAAGTCTTCAGCATCTTCAACCAACCTTGATCAGCAAACTGGATAGCTTCAGACTGATCCGAGCATATACAAAAAGAAACACTCGAGTCAGGACTCAAAATCTTATACAAGAAAATCAAGTGCAAGGGAAAAAGTCCATAACTTAAAGATGAATAAAATGAACATCTCTAAGGATCCGATAAACTATCTATATATACAATAGAATACGATATGTAGATAACGTCTAATCACTAAAGTACGATATTAAAATAGTGTTAAGGCATTACCATAATCCCCCTTAACACATTTTATAATGCCATAGTCTATACAGCACCATAAACCCCACCGTAAACTAGTGGTTATCAGAGGGTACCCCATAGGTATAACACAAAACAAATCGTAGTGGCCGCGATAGGATAAACAGTATGACAAGGTACATGAGGCGATACCAACTAGGATATTAGTAGTTGCGTCATCCGGACTGATGTTGGGCATATCAGCTACCATCCCAACACCGCGAAACAACACTCCCATAATCGAGGGGTGCACCCAAATCGAATCACAAAAGTAATAGATATGGTAACGAAGAAGTGTGTCCGCTAGAGGTGGCGAACCTCAATGGCCCGGCAGGGCTCCTATTTTAGTCATGTCAAGGGTCATCCAAAATCGTTCTCTTTCTTCAGTCAATGCGTTCATCAAAACCATCCACTTCGTTCTGGATCAACACTCCGCGTATATTAGTTATTAAAGTGGTTTTCGGTATCGACAGAGAGTATGTCCATATCCGATCCCGGTCTCTTTAATACCTACGTATTAATTACCCGATGGTCATTTTATTATTAAAGTTTAATCAAATCAAAGTCCAAAAGTCAAGTTGCAAATTCGACTTTCAAAATTTTGACATTTCACAATTCAGTTTATTCCAAATATTAAAATCATATTTCCAAATGAAATTTTGGTTCCAACATTTAGTTAACAACGAATTCAAGTATTCAAGTCCAATATAATAAGATTCAATTTTTGCTTATTAAATTTATTCATATCCAATGGATTTAAATTCAATACTCCATTTAATTCAAAATCATTAAACAAAATTTCGATTCAATTTACATTCATCGTTTCATTCCATGTAAATCTATTTCGGTTGAATCAATTTTATTAACTAAATTCTTTAAACCGAATTAATTTAGTTAATTAGTTTACAAAAGTCAAATTCAAATTTCATAAAAGCGGTCTTATTTCATTTATTTGATTTCAAAATTTTCATAACCTAATTCTATTCCTTAATGAGTTTCAAAACAAAATAAATCCCAAAACCAAATTTAAAAATCACGATTAAACCAATTCATTAAATTTATATCATTTTAAATTCAAATTAATTCCAATTTTAAATTCACAACCTTTACTTAGTTAAATTATACCTAAGTCAACATTTCCATTTCATCTTATATTAAATTTCATTATCAAATTTCAAACCCATTTAATTTAACTTAACTTAAAATTTTCTTTAATCAAATTCCAAATTTCTCAATTAAATTGGTCAAAACACTTATCCACATAAAATAACTTCGTTAATACATTTAAGTTAAATCTATTGATTTATTTAATTTATCAATTAATTATTTCGATTAAATCAATTAAGTTCGTTAATTAATTTTAAACACTTTGTTAAGTTCAATTCTAAATTTCACATAGATTTTAATTTCCAAAATAGTTGGTTGACCAATCGGGTTTCTTATTTTAATTATCTATCCTAGGCCAAGTTTGTTTAATTAGGTATTTATTATTTCAACCCAATATCATTAAATAAAAAAATAAACAAAACAAACAAAACACAGGGAACTTGCAGTGTCATAACTGGGATGGTGTCAAAGTAAATAAACAAGCAATAACAACCTTTCATAACAATTCAACAATTTACTTAAATAATCCCGAAATAATCGTATTAATTTACATTTGTTATTCATGCAAATTAACATAATTATTCCTAGAATCTACACTATCATTTCATGCAGATTAAAGATTATTACATTATGGTTTTCATTCGGCGTCTATTTTCAAATTTCTATATCAGTCATACATTCAATGGTTCAAAGTGTAGTTAACACTATTTCTACGTGTCAATTTATTTAACATTTAAAGGGGTCAAGTTCAACATATATAATCTAATTTAAATTGTTAACTATCCTATATCCAATTCAATTTCATATTAATCATCACTTTTATTAACGACCAAATTCAATCATCACATAACAAATTTAGTGTCACAAAATTTACTATAAACTAACATCAAATCACAATTTAACACGTAAATCCTTTTAACATCCAAATCAATATCAACAACGTCTATCACTTGATTATCATAGCATAATAGATTTGAGTCGTGAATGAAATATTCACCTTGCGTGGTTAGAGATTGGACGACGAAGCACGAAGACGAATAGATATGATAGACACTAACCGGCACGACGCAAAACGAACACAACTGCAAATCAAAATAAAAGATTATCCAACCATGGTTCAATACAAAGTATATATATCGATTGTATATATATAAACCATACCAAAATAACGAAGCTAGATAGATTCAAACAAGCCGGACGAAGCCTAGGACTGAGATCCCGGATCAGCAGTTGCTGGAACAGCACAATCAAATAAACGTGAGCCCATAGATTACAAACTATCACTGCTATATAAATTAACATGTTATATATATATATATTAATATATATACTGAAACTATAAACCGAAACTATATATAATAAAAACGAACAGGGCGGTCGAGGTTGGCTCGGTGGGCATCGGCGAGGTCAGGGTCGGGGACTGCGGTGACGAGGGTCGAGGCCGGAGGAGGTGCCGGAGTTGCGTTGGCTGGGAACACGGGTGTTTGGTTTGGCGTGAGGAGTTGGGTTTTGGGTTAGGCTGCGGGTCTGGGTCAATGGAGGTGAGGCATGGGGACGAAGCATCGGCGAGGTCAGGGTCGGCGAACGCGCAGGTGGGTGGGTTGGATGCGGAGGAGCAGTGTGGCGCAGGTGGGTGGTGGCGTGGCTGAGTGGGGAAGTGTAGGCGGGACAGCGGGGGACAAGCGGAGTGGGTGGCGACGGAATAGTGGGGCGGAGCGGTGCGACAGTGGGTGTGGCGCAGGCAGGGGCGGAGGCTGGCGTGGCGCGTGGGCGAAGCGTAGGCGATGCGGGCGGAGTGCAGGCGGCGCATTGGAACGGAGGCGGGTCAATGGGCGGAGGCGGATGCGCAGGCAGTGGGTTGGACGCGGGTGGAGGCGGATGGAGGGTGGGTTGGATTGTCACTGGCGAAATGGATGGAGCAGGCGGTGATGGGTTGGTCGGAGCAAGAGTGGGTTTCATTTTTTTTTCTGGAGGAAGCAAAATAATATAAGCAGATTTATGAAGAGGAGGGAGAGAGAGTACGTACCAGAGAAGCAGTGAGCAATAAATGAAGGCAAAGGAATTTATGAAGGCAGAGGGCAGATATATACAGAGAAGTTTAGAGTCCCAAGGTCAAGACAATGATGTCTTCGGTAAACGTGATGGCTATTGGGTTTCTGAATGGCCAAGGCTCCTAGAATTTTGAGCGTCAGAAAGTTGGGTACCGGTTTGTGCTGCGTAACAGGCCAGTTTATACTTCGTTAACCAATTATAATTTTCAACACCGAACTCCGATTAACACAAATAAATATACCGTTTTGATCAGCACGATGAGGCGAACCCATCGGTATATAAATATCAGTGGGATGATTAGATTATAAAATTCGAAATTTTCTATTACGGAGAATGCAGCAAAACGCAGAAGAATAAGATCGACGGAGCTAAAGATGTTCGAATTTTGAAAAACTAAAAACGACGTCTTTGTCAGAAGATGATTTAGAATTTTTCTATGTAAAAATATTCAGGTCCGGAAGATAAAAAATTTCACGTTTAAAATGAACTAATGTGCAATAAAATGCGAACGAAATTTACTGCGGTATTTTCCGATGAAACTTTACCCATATCTATAACCATCTAGGCGCAATTTATAAACAAAGTTTGGACGTTAATTGAAATTGTATGTAAGTTTCACATTTTATATTAAAATAATGGTTTTAAATTTTTTAAAATTGGGTCGAAAATTCAGGGTCGTTACATTCTCCCCCACTCAAAACTTTTCGTCCTCGAAAAGAACGAGACGGTGAAGTAAGAATGAAGTAAGCAGAAAAGTCAAAATAGATTTCAAGAAAATTGGATTAATACCTGAAATCAGTAATTCGGGGTTTGAATCTCGGATACTATCCTCAGTTTCCCATGTGCAATCTCGCTCATCTGCACTCCACTGGACTTTGACGAGATTTACAGACTTCCTTCTTAGTTGTTTTGTCTCTCGATCGACTATCCGAAGTGGTCTTCTTTCGATAGTCAAATCTGGCTCAATATCAACTTCATCTAACTGAGCAATAGGAATGGTCATGGATGGATCTCGCACGACTTTCCGAAGATGTGAAACATGGAATACGTTGTGTACGCCCTCAAATTTTTCTGGTAATGCAACTCTATAAGCTAGTGTACCAATTCTCTCGGTGATAGTGAATGATCCAACAAATCTAGGAGCAAGCTTCCCTCAACGACCAAATCGGATAACATTCTTCAAAGGTGATACCTTCAGAAATCCCTCATCCCCAACCTGGAATTCCAAATCTCTTCTACGCCTATCTGCATAGCTCTTCTGCCTATCCTGTGCTTCATCTTCCTTCTGATCTCATTTACCTTCTCGGATGCCTCCATAATCATATCTGGGCCAAGAACTAATCGATTACCAGGCTCAATCCAACAAGCTGGCGATTTGCATGGCCGTCCATATAAAGCTTCGAATGGTGCCATATCGATACTTGCCTGAATATAAAGATGGTTAAATTCCAATTCAAATTTTGCTTGTTCGAATTGAAATTTTTGACATACCTGATAACTGTTATTATAAGTGAATTCAACCAAATGGAGATGGTCTTCCCAAGGTCCACCGAAATCAATTATGCAAGCTCGGAGCAAATCCTCCAAAATCTGATTCACCCTTTCAGTTTGGCCATCTGTTAGAGGATGATAAGCTGTGCTCAGATTCAGTTTAGTGCCTAAGACGTCCTGAAATGCCTTCCAGAATTTACTAGTGAATAAAGGATCTCTATCGCACACAATACTAGATGGAACTCCATGAAGTCTAACAATCTCTCTCATATAAGTCTCGGCCAAACTCGAAGCAGTACGAGTGGTCTTAACAAGAATAAAGTGAGCAGATTTGGTCAACCTATCAACAATCACCCAAATACTCTCATTACCTTTTCTGGTCCTCGGTAATCCATCAATGAAGTCCATAGAAATCTGATCCCATTTCCTACACGGAATCTCTAGGGGTTGAAGTAATCCGACAGTCTTCTGGTGATCGGCCTTAACTTGTTGGCAAGTGGTGCATCTACTGACATATATAGAAATATCCCTCTTCATCCCACTCCACCAATATAAACGCTTCATATTTCGGTACATCTTAGTGACACCAGGATGAAATGAAAGTGATGACTGATGGTTTTCTCTAAGCACTTCTTGTCTCAATCCACCGACATAAGGAACACAAATTCGGTTGTCAATCCTCAGAACTCCATTACTATCTATCTATGCTCCCACTTTACTGTCAGCATTTCCAACTCTACCAAGAACTAACTCCTTCATGCGATAGAGCAAGGTGTCCTCATATTTCTTAGCTTTGATGTGATCCATAAGAGATGGGGAGATAACAAGCTGAAATAGCATGCCTTCTACAAGATTACAACATGACAATGCTTTGCTACGGCTCAAAGCTTCAGCTACAACATTTTCTTTACCAGGAGTATAATTGATGTCGAGGTCATATGCAGCTAAGAATTCGAGCCATCGGACTTGTCTCTGGTTCAAATCCTTCTGAGAAAAGATATATCTCAAGGACTTATGATCAGTGAATAATTCAAATTTAGTTCCCAAAAGATGATGCCTCCATAATTTCAAAGCAAATACAACTGCAAGAAGCTCTAGATCATGAGTTGCATAGTTTACTTCATGGATCTTCAACTGACGGCCAGCATAAGCAACAACCTTACCATTTTGCATCAAGACAGCGCCTAAACCTTCTCGACAAGCATTGGTATAGATAGTTAATCCTTCACTTCCATCAATTACCGCAAGAACTGGGGCTGAAGTTAACTTGCGCTTTAACTCATTAAAAGCTAATTCACATTTCTCACTCCAAATAAACTTAACATCCTTTCGAGTTAAAGCAGTGAGTGGGGCAGAAATTCGGGCAAAGTGCTCAATAAATCGGCGATAATAACCTGCTAAACCCAAGAAACTACAGATATCTATAGGAGTTTTAGGAGTCTCCCAATCCTAGTCGTAGAAGGTGGTGGGACAGCAGCTCCGGTAGATGGACAGCTATTAGCGTAATGGCCCTTCTTATCGCATTTGAAGCAGGTGATATTAGCAAGGTCGATTGGGCTTTTCTGGGCGTATCCCAATCCAGTAGTTTTCTGCCAAGCTTTCTTTTATTGATCAAAGTTCATCTTCCTCTTTCCGGGCTAGCTAGAAGAGGGCTGAGTAGGAGTGGACTCGGCAGTAGGTCCCTTAGGCTTCGCCTCATATCTAAGAGCATAGTCAACAAGCTCTGTGAAGGTGCAGTGGGTGTGGCCAGTAAGCAAGTCATAATATTCTGGTCTAGCTCCCAAAATGAATTTCCCGTTCTTTAGAAGGGGTGTATCAATCAATCCCGAGCCGAACTTGGAGAGTTAGTTGAATTTCCTCTCATACTCTGAAAAAGTCATACTGCCTTGCTTAAGATCCATAAAAGCTCTATAAAGTTGGGTTTTCCCAGCAGCTGGCATCCATTGTGTCGAGAAAGTATCCCTAATCAAAAGATAGACTAGATGAATAACATTCCAAAGATTAAAAGAAGAATTTAGACTATGAAATCCAAATAATTTTATACCTAAACTGGGCCCAAGTGATGGTGTTCTCCTCGATACGAGAAGTAACTGATTCCCACCAATCTTGTGCGACATCCTGAAGTTGCCAGGCAGCAAGCTGACGCTTTTGAGCATCAGTGATCTCAAGACCAGAAAATATCTTCTCTAAGCCTTTAAGCCATTGCTGAGCCTCGATAATGTTCTCGGATCCAGAAAACTTAATACCTCCAAGCTGTGTATACTCCTTACTAAGAGTGGTGAATTTGACAGGAGCTGGAGCGGCAAGTGCAGCCTAAGTAGGACCATGGCCCCTTCCTCCCCTATTGTTTCTTCTGGTACCCATCCTGAAATACCAAAAGAGATTTTTATAACCAAGGATAGAAAATCATAGAATTTTAAGGAAAGTCTAATCAACGAATCAATAAGGAGTTTGAATTGAAAGGATTTGGGTATTGAATCGATTCTCCTCATTCTAGGGTATTACCACCCTATCTCTAATGAGTTTATATAATCCCGAACTAAGGTTTTTTTAGAAAACCAAAGCTCTGATACCAACTGTAACAACCCGTATATTTGAACCATTTAAATTGACAATAATCCACACATGTCAACTTAAATAATACAAAACACGAATCATTATGGGATTATAAATACATAAAGGTAAATGAGAATCAATACAACATCACAGACACAAAACAGTCACAGAATAATGCAGCGGAAAAATACATCGTCATAATAGCAGTTCATGAAGCTACTACATGAAATACAACAATGTCTTAACATAAAGTGACTAAAAGAAAATACATAAATGTCCAATAGACTAGGACATCAATATAGGAATAGAAATAGACTGATAAAGATAAATGCTAAGTCTTCAGCATCTTCAACCAACCTTGATCAGCAAACTGGATAGCTTCAGACTGACCCGAGCATATACAAAAAGAAACACTCGAGTCAGGACTCAAAATCTTACACAAGAAAATCAAGTGCAAGGGAAAAAGTCCATAACTTAAAGATGAATAAAATGAACATCTCTAAGGATCCGATAAACTATCTATATATACAATAGAATACGATATGTAGATAACGTCTAATCAGTAAAGTACGATATTAAAATAGTGTTAAGGCGTTACCATAATCCCCTTAACACATTTTATAATGCCATAGTCTATACAGCACCGTAAACCCCACCGTAAACTAGTGGTTATCAGAGGGTACCCCATAGGTATAACACAAAATAAATCGTAGTGGTCGCGATAGGATAAACAGTATGACAAGGTACATGAGGCGATACCAACTAGGATACTAGTAGTTGCGTCATCCGGACTGATGTTGGGCATAGCAGCTACTATCCCAACACCGCGAAACAACACTCCCATAATCGAGGGGTGCACCCAAATCGAATCACAAAAGTAATAGATATGGTAACGAAGAAGTGTGTCCGCTAGAGGTGGCGAACCTCAATGGCCCGGCAGGGCTCCTGTTTTATTCATGTCAGAGGTCATCCAAAATCGTTCTCTTTCTTCAGTCAATGCGTTCATTAAAACCATCCACTTCATTCTGGATCAACACTCCGCGTATATTAGTTATTAAAGTGGTTTTCGGTATTGACAGAGAGTATGTACATATCCAATCCCGGTCTCTTTAATAACTACGTATTAATTACCCGATGGTCATTTTATTATTAAAGTTTAATCAAATCAAAGTCCAAAAGTCAAGTTGCAAATTCGACTTTCAAAATTTTGACATTTCACAATTCAATTTATTCCAAATATTAAAATCATATTTCCGAATGAAATTTTGGTTCCAACATTTAGTTAACAACGAATTCAAGTATTCAAGTCCAATATAATCAGATTCAATTTTTGCTTATTAAATTTATCCATATCCAATGGATTTAAATTCAATACTCCATTTAATTCAAAATCATTAAACAAAATTTCGATTCAATTTACATTCATCTTTACATTCTTCGTTTCATTCCATGTAAATCTATTTCGGTTGAATCAATTTTATTAACTAAATTCTTTAAACCGAATTAATTTAGTTAATTAGTTTACAAAAGTCAAATTCAAATTTCATAAAAGCGGTCTTATTTCATTTATTTGATTTCAAAATTTTCATAACCTAATTCCATTCCTTAATGAGTTTCAAAACAAAATAAATCCCAAAACCAAATTTAAAAATCACGATTAAACCAATTCATTAAATTTATATCATTTTAAATTCAAATTAATTCCAATTTTAAATTCACAACCTTTACTTAGCTAAATTATACCTAAGTCAACATTTCCATTTCATCTTATATTAAATTTCATTATCAAATTTCAAACCCATTTAATTTAACTTACTTAACTTAAAATTTTCTTTAATCAAATTCCAAATTTCTCAATTAAATTTGTCAAAACATTTATCCACATAAAATAACTTCGTTAATACATTTAAGTTAAATCTATTGATTTATTTAATTTATCAATTAATTATTTCGATTAAATCAATTAAGTTCGTTAATTAATTTTAAACACTTTGTTAAGTTCAATTCTAAATTTCACATAGATTTTAATTTCCAAAATAGTTGGTTGACCAATCGGGTTTCTTATTTTAATTATCTATCCTAGGCCAAGTTTGTTTAATCGGGTATTTATCATTTCAACCCAATATCATTAAATAAAAAAATAAACAAAACAAACAGAACACAGGGAACTTGCAGTGTGATAACTGGGATGGTGTCAAAGTAAATAAACAAGCAATAGCAACCTTTCATAACAATTCAACAATTTACTTAAATAATCCCGAAATAATCGTATTAATTTACATTTGTTATTCATGCAAATTAACATAATTATTCCTAGAATCTACACTATCATTTCATGCAGATTAAAGATTATTACATTATGGTTTTCATTCGGCGTCTATTTTCAAATTTCTATATCAATCATACATTCAATGGTTCAAAGTGTAGTTAACACTATTTCTACGTGTCGATTTATTTAACATTTAAAGGGGTCAAGTTCAACATATATAATCTAATTTAAATTGTTAACTATCCTATATCCAATTCAATTTCATATTAATCATCACTTTTATTAACGACCAAATTCAATCATCACATAACAAATTTAGTGTCACAAAATTTACCATAAACTAACATCAAATCACAATTTAACACGTAAATCCTTTTAACATCCAAATCAATATCAACAACATCTATCACTTGATTATCATAGCATAATAGATTTGAGTCGTGAATGAAATATTCACCTTGCGTGGTTAGAGATTGGACGACGAAGCACGAAGACGAATAGATAGGATAGACACTAACCGGCATGACGCAAAACGAACACAACTACAAATCAAAATAAAAGATTATCCAACCATGGTTCAATACAAAGTATATATATATCGATTGTATATATATAAACCATACCAAAATAACGAAGCTAGATAGATTCAAACAAGCCGGACGAAGCCTAGGACTGAGATCCCGGATCAGCAGTTGCTGGAACAGCACAATCAAATAAACGTGAGCCCATAGATTACAAACTATCACTGCTATATAAATTAACATGTTATATATATATATATTAATATATATACCGAAACTATAAACCGAAACTATATATAATAAAAACGAACAGGGCGGTCGAGGTTGGCTCGGTGGGCATCGGCGAGGTCAGGGTCGGGGACTGCGGTGACGAGGGTCGAGGCCGGAGGAGGTGCCGGAGTTGCGTGGGCTGGGAACACGGGTGTTTGGTTTGGCGTGAGGAGTTGGGTTAGGCTGTGGGTCTGGGTCAGTGGAGGCGAGGCGTGGGGACGAAGCATCGGCGAGGTCAGGGTCAGCGAACGCGCAGGTGGGTGGGTTGGACGCGGAGGAGCAGTGCGGCGCAGGTGGGTGGTGGCGTGGCTGAGTGGGGAAGTGTAGGCGGGACAGCGGGGGACAAGCGGAGTGGGTGGCGAAGAAGACGGAACAGTGGGGCAGAGCGGTGCGACAGTGGGTGTGGCGCAGGCAGGGGCGGAGGCTGGCGTGGTGCGTGGGCGAAGCGCAGGCGATGCGGGCGGAGTGCAGGCGGCACACTGGAATGGAGGCGGGTCAATGGGCGGAGGCGGATGCGGATGCGCAGGTAGTGGGTTGGACGCGGGTGGAGGCAGACGGAGGGTGGGTTGGACTGTCACTGGCGAAATGGATGGAGCAGGCGGTGATGGGTTGGTCGTACCAGGAGTGGGTTTCATTTTTTTTTCTGGAGGAAGACAAAATAATATAAGCAGATTTATGAAGAGGTGGGAGAGAGAGTACGTACCAGAGAAGAAGTGAGCAATAAATGAAGGCAGAGGAATTTATGAAAGCAGAGGGAAGATATATACAGAGAAGTTTAGAGTCCCAAGGTCAAGGCAATGATGTCTTCGATAAATGTAATGGCTATTGGGTTTCTGAATGGCCAAGGCTCCTAGAATTTTGAGCGTCAGAAAGTTGGGTACCGGTTTGTGCTGCGTAACGGGCCAGTTTGTACTTCGTTAACCAATTATAATTTTCAACACCGAACTCCGATTAACACAAATAAATATACCGTTTTGATCAGCGCGACGAGGCGAACCCATCGGTATATAAATATCAGTGGGATGATTAGATTATAAAATTTGAAATTTTCTATTACGGAGAATGCAGCAAAACGCAGAAGAATAAGATCGACGGAGCTAAAGATGTCCGAATTTTGAAAAACGAAAAATGACGTCTTTGTCAGAAGATGATTTAGAATTTTTCTATGTAAAAATATTCAGGTCCGGAAGATAAAAAATTTCACGTTTAAAATGAACCGATGTACAATAAAATGCGAACGAAATTTACTGCGGTATTTTCCGATGAAACTTTACCCATATCTATAACCATCTAGGCACAATTTATAAACAAGGTTTGGACGTTAATTGAAATCGTATGTAAGTTTCACATTTTATATTAAAATAATGGTTTTAAATTTTTAAAATTGGGTCGGAAATTCAGGGTCGTTACATAATTTTGTTCGGCCATTCGATTTTTCTTGAATGCTTGTGATATAGTCCGACTGGTACATTTGTTTACACGTCACTGATAAATTTTTACTTGCTTGAGTCGGCTCCTTCTTTTCTCTGATGTATTTGAATTTTGGTTTCATAGTTTTCTGCTATGACTTTGGCATCGTGAATTTTGAGATAAAATTGACTTCGACTTGTTCAATTCCTTTCTGCTCTGACTTATTCATCGTGTTAGTATACATACGAATTTGAAATGTCTTCGAATATGTTTGACTCCCGTTGATTTTTATCTCGGCCTTGACTCATCGAACATCTTCTGTTTTGTTACTTCGACTGCATATATATATTTCGAATATATTCCCTGGTTGATAAGTTAAAAACTGCTGCTTTATTTCAAAATGTCTTCATGTTGCATATGTATATACTTGTTCCACTTGAAATGTGTCACCATGTGTATACATACATATGTATGTGTGTAGATATGTGTTATGTCTGCATTGTTCTAGTCACTGTTTGAATGCTTGTGTGGTTGTTGTGTGCATTGATCTATTGCTCGAGTGCTTACTGCTTCGAGTTGAATTGCATGTGCTTCGAGTCTGTGCATATGAACTTGTACATGTCTTTGATGTGTGTACTCTAGCTTACTCGAGTCTGGTTATTGCAATCTGAAGATAGCTGAATGCATTTGAAACTCGATCACTTATTTGGTTCTGGTCTTTGTGTACATGAGCATTGCATCCATCTCATTCATTTCTTCAGGTCTGGTTTGAATTTTTTGTATGTTGATTTGCACCTTCATGTTAACTACTTTGTGTACAGATGCAATTGACCTTGTTTGCAGTTCTTTTGTTAGGAGTTGTTATGCTGTATTTTCTTATAGCATTGCTTTCCACTTTATTCTGTCTTGTTTCCTCTGAAGGACTTGAACTGTAGCTCATTGATTTTGGAAAACATGCACATATTCATGTATATACATGCATACAGATGCATGTATATATGTGTAGTGGATGTTGCTGCATATTTGTCTGGTCTGGTCGAACTGATTGATCTGGTTCTTACTGGCAACATTGTGAAGTCTTGTTGCATTTTGGTCTTCATGTGATGGACCATTTCATTGAACTTGTTTCACTGGAAGTCTGGTCTCGATCATGTTTATGTTCTTTGTATGCATATTTCTGGTTCATGTTGTTATTTCATTGAACTGGTGCACTTGATTGTATAGCCCTTGTGTTGTTGACCTGGTTGTTGCTTTTCTGGTTTTGGTTTTGGTTTTGGTTACATGTGCACTACCCTGGTTTCATTTGTACACACTCATGTCTTGCATTTTGATCTCTTGTTACTGGTTTGCATTGTACTGGTTTACCACTTTGTTGTGTGAGCAAGTTGAACTTGAGTGATTGCATATTCATTGTGCATGCTAGTCGAGACTCATATGCACTTGAGTTGAATCTAGCCTTTGGCTTGGGTTTGACCTTGTGCTCACCTGTCCCTATAGTTTTAACATGCAAGTGTATATCGGTGTGCACGGCCTTGTGACATGTACAGTGATACACTGTGCATGTTACAAGCTGTTCGTGTAAGATGAATTCAAAAGAAAAATGATGACGAACAACCCAAATAACTGAGGCAAATAAAATTTTCAAACACACATTTTATCGTACACTGCAAAATATTTCTTTTTCAATTTTACTACGTCAGTGTGTATTTTGCAGATAGTTCAGATGCTGGATTCAAGCTGGAACAGAGTTGAAGATAAAAATACGAGTGTTGAGTGACTATGTAGCGAGGTTTAAATTGTAAAGTGAAAATTGTTTTGTAATTGAAATGTAGTGAGAGCTCAAATTTATACTATTTGAATTTGTAATAAAATATTTGTTTGAATTTGAATTCTGTGTTATTTATTTTATCCAACAAATATTTATTTAATTATGTGAAAAAATAAAATAGTAAAATAACAAATACATTTAAACAAATATATATATGTTTATTATCATCAAACAAAAAATAATATATTAACATATTCTACAATCTCCCCCTTTTGATGATAACAAACATATATTAAGATTTTGTCTCTATTAAATGTATTTGGTCATTGATGAATTCTATTTGCTCCCCTTATTTGAATGCTCCCTCTACAACAAAGCTCCCCCTTCATATATGCATGAAAATAGATAAAAATATGCAAATGAACCTAGATGGGAATATGCAAATAAAAAATAAAATATTTGAACTTTATTTGTCAAAATCTTAACTTTTCTCTCCCCCTTTTGTTATCAGCAAAAGAGTAATAGTGTTAGAAAAATATGAACAAAGTGATAGACATTAATACAACATTAATACCTAATCGAGTATAACTATTAAATTTCAATAAAAAATCAAACAAAAATCATAAATACTATGTTAGGCTCATATTCCACTTTAGAGTGATAGGGGTGATGTCGGCATATAAAACCATATAGTTGTGTCTATTTGTGGTATATTTATAACAAGAATTTGAATACTTACTAACCATGCATAACCGTTAGGACTTTTAAATGAGATTAGTAGTATTCAATAAATTTTATAAAAAAATGAATTTCAAGCATCTTCTAACCATGCATAACCGTGAGGACTTTTAAATGGGATTAGAATCAACGGTCTATTAATAATCAAGTTTGATATGTGTTCCATACATGCATAACCGTGAGGACTTTTAAATGAGCATGGAAGCACATAATCAAAGATTCCAAGTAATTCACCCATGCATAACCGCGAGGACTTTTAAATGAGAGTGAATACTTTGGATGATTTTATTGCTAATTAAATTTAAAAAAACGAATAATTTCCCGTTTAAAATACCACATTTTGACATACTATATTGGATTTAATTGAGTGATGGTCGTTAGAAATATGATAGAAATAGGGATGGTCATGGAATTTTTACCAATCAAAGTTATTACAAATTTTGTTTAGATTTTTAAAGAAATTTACTACATATACTGTCTCAAGCCATAATATATGATTAATATCAACACTCATCACATTTTTCAGCAACTACTTTTCTTTTCGATAATCAGTAGGGAGTCAGATTAGTTAATGTAGTCATTTAAGATCAAATCCTAAATAATTATAAAATCAAAATTTCTAAAATGCCTAATCTGAAACGAAGTCAACAAAAAAAATATTTTATGGATGGGGTTTTATGAAAAAATGTATGCCAATTGAAAATCAGTTAAAATGAAAATTATGCAGATATTTTATTTGGAAATGTGATGCAACTTATGAATGTCCCTACATAAAACACATTCCACTAGTAATTTTTCTATCAACTAGACTACCAGCAGAATCTGCATCTAAATACCCCTTTAAATCACAGTTATCATAAATCAGATTTCATAGATCAGACCGTGAAGTTGCAACAAATACCTTATAATCATTTTATAGCTTTTAAAATGTGATTCCTTAAGGATTTGATTGAAAATGTGCACATTAACAACTAGTAAACATAGTGTCAGACCTAGAAGCAGTAAGATAAACAAATATATCTATGTGTATCTAGAGTAATCATCAACCAATACAAAACATCTCTTACCTCCTAAACTTGCAATATTGTTCGTCCTAACAAAATTATATGAACTAGTTCAAAGACTCTAGAGGTACTCACAGTGTCATGAAAAGGTGATTGGTCAATATTTTTGCATAAATCAGAATCAAAATCAACATTCATTTCCTTATCACATAACCGGCTGGTTGAAATAAGATTATGGTGCAGATATTCAACATATAATATATCATTTAAGATAAATGTACTGTTACCTATTTTACCTTTATCGATAATTTTTTGTTGTTACCCATTGTGACTCTGCCACCTTTGTACTAGGCTAAGGAACTTTGATTTGTCGCCCGTCATGTGCCTGGAACAGCCAGAATCCAGGTAACACTGTTGTTGTTCCTTAGCCCGCCATCACACCTACATGAGAAAAGATTTTTGTGACCTGTTTGTTTTTATAAGTCCATGGTTGTTAGTCACAAATGATTTTGAAAAATATGTTTGTGTAGACCCAAGACAATCTATATTTGTTCCTTTCGGCACCCAGATTTGTTTGACTTTAAGGGATTTTATATTCGTGCCTTCTAGAACCCAAATTGGTATGGTTTTCACGTGTTTGGGGTCTATACCATCAATTATTGTGATTGTGTCCAATTTTTCCACAAATCGTGCACTTGGAATTGACTTGATAAATTTCGCTTCTAACACATTCAGTTTGAGTATATCCAAGTCATAGGATTAAAAGTTTGTTTCCCTAATAACATATTTAGTGATTTTTCTCCTTTGGATAATTTCCCTAAAGTTGTAGACAATTGTTGGATTTGTGTTTTGAGAGATTCATTTTCATTCAATAACAAAGTGCACTTTTTAATAGAATTTTCTCTCCTAGTGTTTTCACTTTCTTTCAAAATCAGAATTTCATTTTCAAGTGATTTAATTTTAATTTCTGATTTTTTAATTTCTTCTTCAAGTGATGGACACTTACCACACTTAGGGCTCTTATTTCGATAGTTTTTAACCAATTGATCAAGCTGTTTATTTAATTCTATCAAACTATCTCTTTGTGATTCAATTTTAGCATACTTCTCCCTAACTCTTTCAAAATAGCCATTTACTTCATGAAAATATATAAGTTATTCCGAATGAGTAAGTTTTGATACCTCGCTTGGCTCGTCATCATCACTGTCAGTTGTTTTTCCTTGAAGACACAAATTTTCCTTTTCACTCTCACTGCTAGTGCTTTTATCAGCTTCATCAGTTTCGTCCCAAGTAGCTACAAAACTTCTCCTTTTTGGTTTCTTTCCTTAGCCGAGTCGATTCTAAGGACAATTTGGCTTGATATGACCAGATTTATTGCAGTTGTGATAGATGATCTCCAGCTCTTCTGAGTTGTCTAGAACTTTGACTATTCTGCTTTTCAGTTGTTGATTTAGAACTGGATTTCCATACCTGTGATTCCACCTTTTGAACTTCTTTATTATCAGCGCCAGTTCTGTTGCACCATCATCATCATCATCATCATCATCATCTTCACTTTCAGTTGTTCCTTTGAGAGCTATTGATTTCTTTCGAGTATCACCTCCTTCACGTTCTTCCTTGAATTTCATTTCTAGCTCATAAGTGGTGAGATTTCCAATGAGTTCTTCAACTTTAAGTTGTTCCAAATCCTTTGATTCTTGAATGGCAGTAACTTTTGCTTCAAAATTTCGTGGAAGGACTCTAAGGATTTTTCAGACTATTTCCAATTCTGTGTATGGTTTTTTGAAAGCTTTTGATTTGTATACGAGATTAGAAAGTCGTCCATACATTTCTTTGACACTTTCATCCTTTGCCATTGTGAAGTTTTCGTATTCGCTACTGAGCATGGCAAGGCGAGATTGTTTGACTTGGGAGGTTCCTTCGTGAGTTACTTCAAGTGTGTGCCAAATTTCCTGCGCAGTTAGACAAGTGAGACACGATTAAATTCAATTTGATCTAATGAACAAATAATAGAATTCATAGCTTTAGCATTAGCATGTTGCAATTTATTTTCTAGATCTGTCCATTGGTCCATAGGTTTTTCAACTTCTTGATTATCTACCATAATTGTTGGTGTCCTATATCCCGTTTCAACAGTATTCCAAGCATCAATGGTTTTTAGAAAAAAAATTATTCTATTTTTCCAATAAGCATATTCACCATTGAACATGGGTGGTCTAACTATAGACTGACCCTCAACAAAAGCATTATAAAAGAAGCCATTTAAAAATCAAAATTTTAAAACAAAAATTGGTTTTTGAAAAATCATATTTTTGAAACAAAAAATAGTTTTTGTTCCTAGCTCTGATACCACTTGTAGGATCGATTTCACCATAGAGAGGGGGTGAATAGGGTGATACTAATAAAAATTAATGCGGAAATATATATAATAATTGCACCATAGATAATAACAGAATAATAAAAGCAGAAATAGAACAACACAGATTTACCCAGCTTCTGCAATAACCTGCCTACGTGCTGCACCCAAGGTTTCTACTAGAAATTAAGTAGTCAAACGCTTACACACGTAAACTTGCGACACCCACTAATGACTAACCTAACTCTACGCTCAAAACCCTACCACAACTCAGCCACCGAGTTGCAAATTCTCGAACTACACCACCGTAGTTCGTAACCTAGTTACACAACTAGAGTTTGATTTGAATTTAAAAGGAAAATAAACTAAACAAAATAAAACAAAATAAACAAAACCCTAATTAAAATTGTGGCCCAAAAGACAACAAGAAATCGACCCACTTCAAAAATATAAAAAAATTGACGTCTTCCTTAATTCTCTTTTACTTCGGCCCATATCTCTTTTAGTCCATGCCGTTCCTTTTGCGATCTAAAATTAGGGTTTATTGAAATTCGAAGCGCCGATTCAAATCAATTGCCTCAATTAGCTTCGATGCTCCTTGTTCTGTGCTCTTCAATTTGCTTGCGGTCGCTTTACTTGTGTCGAGCTCAAATGGTTATAAAACCGGTATGCGATTTGCCCTTTTTCGATATTGATTATTGCTCGACTTTTTTTGATTCGAGTTTTGGATATTTATTGCTCTGGTATTTTTCTTGAACTCGAATCCCCCAATTTTCCGATGTTGATGTGGGAAATTTAAAGGGATTAAGAACCCTAAATATACATTCGTATTTTCGATTTGAATTCTTCAAATAATTTTGTTCGGTCATTCGATTTTGCATGAATGCTTGTGATATATTCTGCCTGGTTCATTTTTTTACACGTCACTGATAAATTTTTACTTGCTTGAGTCGATTCCTTCTTTTCTCTGATGTATTTTAATTTTGGTTCCATAGTTTTCTGCTATGACTTTGGCATCGTGAATTTTGAGATAAACTTGACTTCGACTTGTTCAATTCCTTTCTGCTCTGACTTGTTCATCATGTTAGTCTACATATGAATTTGAAATGTCTTCGAATATGTTTGACTCCTGTTGATTTTTATCTCGGCCTTGACTAATCGAACTGCTTATGTTTTGTTACTTCGACTGCATATATATATATTACGAGTATATTCCCTGGTTGATAAGTTCAAAACTGCTGCTTTATTTCAAAATGTCTTCATGTTGCATATGTATATACTTGTTCCACTTGAAATGTGTCACCATGTGTAAAAATACATATGTATTTGTGTATATATGTGTTATGCCTGCATTGCTCTGGTCTCTATTTGAATATTTGTGTGGTTGTTGTGTGCATTGATCTATTGCTCGAGTGCTTACTGCTTCGAGTTGAATTGCCTATGCTTCGAGTCTATGCATATTGTAACGACCCGTAAATTTAACTGGTTTTAATAATGTTATTAATCGAAATTTTGCGAAATTTTAAACAATAAATTTTGAAATATAAATTTGATATTTGGAATGCGTCTAGTTAAACATAGCAACTGGTAAATTTTCGTCCGAAAATATGAA
Organism: Allium fistulosum; assembly: GCA_030737815.1. NCBI lineage: Eukaryota > Viridiplantae > Streptophyta > Magnoliopsida > Asparagales > Amaryllidaceae > Allium > Allium fistulosum. The sequence continues at coordinate 246,658,807 of CM060907.1, read as the reverse complement.
AGTTTATTTCGTGTGTAAATTTACTTCAATTTAATCAGTTAAAAAGAGAAGAAAATAAAATGTTTCCGGAACCTAAATATTTTTACATAGAAAAATTCTAAACCATCTTCTGAGCAAACGTCATTTTTCGTTTTTCCAAATTCGGACTTCTTTGGCTCCGTCGATCTTATTTTTCTACGTTTTCTTGCATTTTCCGCCAGTAGAAAATTCGAATTTTTATAATTAAATCGTACCACTGATATCCGTATACCGTTTTGATCGTCTCGTCGTGCCGATCTCTATGGTATATTTATTTCTCTACTTCGGAGCTCGTTGTGCGGTGCAATCCGCGAACCATCTACCGTATCGATTTCGAAATTTTGATTTTAAACTCCTTGTTATCATTCATTTCCACTGTATAATTCGAATAGACATCAGATTTTATTCTTCTATTCAAATTGCTTTGGGACCGCAAGTATTCTTGATTGCTGCGCATCATTATTTCCCTTTTCATGCATTTATTTGAACGGTTCGTTTTCCTTAGTTTATCCATTCCTTCGTACCTCAATTCTTCTTCTCATTTTCATTGTTCCTTAGTCTTCTGCATTCCTCTCTCACGCTGACACTCATCCTCCCATTCTTTTTCCTATGGATATGGAAGAGCTTATCAATTCAAATAAATAAAAAATTTGTGGTAAAGGTATATAAGCTTCAGCAAATTATTTTTAACACCCATCACCACAACACCAACCCATCAACATCAACCACCTATAGCAGCTCCACCCTCTAGCTTACCCACCCTTTCATCTCGGCCTCAACCACCCAAACGCCACAGCTGGCAACCTTCGCCAGCAAGTACCTCCAACCTACAGCGTGCAGGCACTTCCGCGAACCACCACTACCGCTCCTACACCCCGGCGCCGAACCCACCACCTGCTTTGCCACGCCGAGCCGAGATCCCCTGCAACCACCTCGACCTCAGCCTCCTCCCGAGATCATCCACCAAAAAAATGCGACCACCGCCTCCATCAAAGTCGCCTCCACCTCTGGCCGATGCATCAGCCCCTCATCAACCGAGCTCGACTTCGTCAACTACCCTTCAAATTGCGTGTTTTAGTAAGGTATTATGTGTAGACATTATAAAGTTATGCCTGTTTATATTATAAATGTATATTTTTAAATATTCCAGATTTTGTACAATGTTAGTATAAATACATTACTTTTCTATTATCTATCCTCTTTTTGAAACTTGCGTATAGTAGTGTTATGTTATACTATATCCTTCTAAGTCTATATATATATGTCGGTTATTTAAAAGATGAGTCGTATACTTGTTATGTGTAAGTGGGTATGTAAATGCTACAGGTTTGCATGGTTTAGAGAATATTAAGTTCTAAAAGAAAATTTCTTTATAGAATTTGAACTGTACTTGTTTTGTACATATATCTAAAATCAGTCTGCTTTTACATATATTTATACAAATTCCATAAAATGCGGTTAAGTATATATAGATTTTGAGGTTACTGTTTGTTTAATATATTATATATGTATAAAATTATGTATGTGCGAATTGCATATATATTGTTTCGAATATATTTATTCATTGCTTATGTAGGTTTGTATATATTTGTACTGAGTGTTATATTTGAAGTCAAAGTATGTGTATATATATTAAATGCATCTTTAAGTTTATATGTTATATAAGCCTTGACTAACCTGTGTTTATATATGTGTAAAGTAAGTTTAAACATAGTGTTATTATAATATGTTCAAGGTGTCGTTAAGATGTTTAAAATGATGGGCTTTGTAGGTGGGCTAGTTTAAATAATATGATAGTTTTTATATATAATTATTTATTTCAAATTTCATTATGAAGATATGTTTGTTTTATTCTATGTGTTCACTAAAAACAAGGATCTTAAATTATATATATATTTAAGTTAATATTCGTTTGGGATTTAAAATATGATTTATATATACAGTTATATATAGCTATATACGTATAAATTCGCTCTTACTGTTTATCATCATCGATACAATTTTGATTTGATCTCGTCGATTTCTTATCTACCAGCTTGTCAGTCGAGTCCGTATCCATCTCGCCTTGTTTTGAGATTCGTGACTGGATTCCGTAACTCAACTTCATTGTCTAAACTTCTCTAGCCTCGAAAGGTGAGCAATCACTCACGATTAATGTTCTTTTATTTATTAAATTTGATTTCAAATTGAAACGACAATTGAAATAAGCTGCTGTTAGTTATTTCACTATTATATATGTTATTACCTATATCAGTTCACCTGTGACATCTGACACCATAATCTGTTATTTAAACGATGATAATTCAGTTTGGTTGATAATTGATTGATTGTTTGATGTTGACATTGGACGTTAAATTGTTAATGTTGTTAGTGATAAATAATTTGAAATTGAAATTGACGTAGGATAATTAGATTTGATATATGTGTTAATTGGATTGATGACATTTGCATAATATGACCCCTTTAAATGTTAAATAAATTGACACGTAGGAATAGTGTTAACCACACCTTGAACCATTTAAATGTATGTGTATAAAATTGGTGTTGTATGAAATTGAATAATAGATACCAAGTGAAGACCCGTATAAAGATTAGTGTAATAATCTTTAATCTACATGAAATGGTAGTGTAGATTCTAGGAATAATTATATTAATTCGCACAAACAACAATGTGAATTAATACGGTTATTTCGGGATTATTTGAATTGATGATTGGATTGTTATTGATTGTTGTTATTGCTTGTTTATTTACTTTGACACCATCCCAGTTATCACACTGCAAGTTCCCTTTGCTATGCTTTGCTTTTGAATTGGAATGAAATCATGTTGAAATGATAAATACCCAAATTGAACTTTGACCAAAGATAGAGAATTAAATAAAACCCGATTGGTCAATAATTAGATTTAAAAATAAAATAAAGATTTTATTTGAATAAATAATAAGGTTTTGAAACGAAGTTGGAATTTGAATTTTTGAAAGGAAATTGTTAATATGAAATAATCCGAAACAAAATATCAACATAGTAGTGATAAAAGAATGTTGTTTAAAATTTAATTATTAAGTTTGAAATTATTTAACAATCAAGTTTTTGAAATTATTTAATAATTAAATAAGATTTAATCATTTAATAATTAAATGAAATTGAATTCTTGATATGTGAAATTGAACTTCGTAATAAGTGAAATTGAACTTCTTTAATAAGTAAAGTTGAGTTATGAAATAATTAAGTTTTGAAATTTGTAATTAAGTAAATAAATAAATAAAATTGGATTTGTTTAACAAGAAATAAAAATGTGATTTATTGAAATTAATGTAAGACTTGAAATTTAGAGAGTTGATTTGACGAATCTAATTTAATTCAATTTGAAGTTTTGATATAATGAAGTTGAACTTAAGTAATTGATTTAATGAATTGGAAATTTAAATAGAAATTGTTTGAATGACAAATCTACTTAATGAATAATTGAATGAAATCGATCAATGAATTTAAATTGATTTGAATGTTAAATTAAATTAATTAAAATGATTTCGAAATGAAACTTGTATCCGAACTTGAATCAATATTTGAATTGTTTTAAAAAGAAATTGAAATTGAATTATAAGATTTTGAAATTATGAATTTGGAAGTTTGAAATGTAAATTATGGAAATTGTTTTAGAAAGACAAATGAAATGTTGGTTTACAAATTCTAATTGAAATTGAAATTGATTTGGTTTTGAAATAAATAAACGACCAATCGATGTAATAATCACGAAAGTTATTAAAGAGACCGGAATTGGTTAGGGACATACTCACTGTCTAAACCGAAAACCACTTTAATAACTACACGCGGAGTGTGATCCAGAATGAAATGGTTGAAATGATGTACGTGATGACTGAAGAAAGAGAACGATAATGGATAGCCTTGACACTTGTGTCAAATTGGAAATGACTAAAACAGGAGCCGTGCCGGGCCAAATGGGGGCTAGCTACCTCGAGCGAACACACTTCTTCAAAAACTACTCATTACTTGTTGTCGATTGGTGCACCCTTGATTTTGGGAGTGTTGTGTCGCGGTGTTGCGATCGCTGCGGCGATGCGTTCTCACCAGTCCGGATCAGGCAAACGGTAGTTTCACTACCTTGGGTATTGCTCATGTGCCTTGTCATACTTGGATCCCTATATACGCGACCACTACGATTTGTTTTGTGTTATACCTATGGAGTACTCCCTGATATCCCATTAGTTTACGGTGGAGTTTACAGTGCTGTATAGACTATAACGCTTGTATAAAATGTGTTAAGGGGGATAATGGTAACGCCTTAACACTATTTTGATACCTTATATTACTGATAGACATTATCTACTTATCGTACACTACTACATAGTAGATAGTTTAACGGATCCTTAAAGGATGGTTATTCCAAACATCCTTTGAGTTACTTGTATTTTAGTTGCTATTTCACTTGAGTTGGATTTATAAATATAAGAATGTTAATCTTGACTCGAGTGTTTTGTGTTTTGCTTTACGCCCGGGTCAGACTGAGTGTACCAGTATTCGAGACTCACCTTTGGAGTTGGAGCTTTGCTTGAAGATCCAGCCATCTATTCTGCTTTCAGTATTCGATGATTCCAGTGATGTATTCTGATTTGTATCTGATGTATCGTGTTACTCTTCCGTTGTATCTGGTTTAACTCTGATGTAACTTATATATTTATATAGTAGCTTCATGAACTACTATCTCTTTTATTTCCGCTGCATTTATTACTCTGTGATCTGTGATTATTTATTTACTGTATATGTTCAGTTTTGCCAAATTTAAATTAACAACGCGGTATTTTGAATTATTCAAGTCCGACATGTGCGGATGCGAATGGTGCAAAATATCGGGTCGTTATAGTTGGTATCAGAGGTTTGGTAGCTCTAGGCAAAACTTAACATATAGGGTAAATGTATTTACAGAATCACTCTCATTCGAGTTTCAATCTCTTCCTTTTGGCTCGATTCCTTTGAATTTTGGAACGTTCCCTCGGTTTCGAAATTCATTCGTGTCCCTCACTATTCGTCTTCTTTTAATTCCGGAGTATCTCATAACTCCACTTCGAATGATCTTTACGATGAATCGGCGGTCTCGCCAATCTTTGAATTATTTGTAAAAGGAGTGAAAACTCCTTCACAATAGCATCGATTTACCAGAGATTTCTGTATCCTCGGTTTACGATGAAATCTATGTCCTGCTATACCTGAATTCTATTTCGTGAGATCGAATGTAGATTTGCCTTGGAATTCTGCATCGATCTTATTCTTGAAGTCCCGGTCGACCCGGTTAAGGTTGCCCGCGATTTACATAAACATATCCATCTTCTTATTTCGTTATTTAATCATCCTTTCTTCTGTTTTGAACTTATCTTCGAATCAGAATTCTCTTTGATTTGAGTCTATCAAAATTTGAATCTCTATCCTTGCTTTGAAATCAATTCTTGTATCGTCGAGCGAGGAAGTGTATTTGCAAATTAATATTTAAAAATGTTTTAATATATATTGTGTTGTTTGAGTTGTTGATGCTGATTTGGGTTTCCGATCGATTCGTCTGATCAACGCTATCGATAGGATTTCCAAAACACTTGAACAGAACAAACTGACACAATATTGTTTTTCAAATTTGGTAAACAAAATAGTTTTGTATGATTATATTATATATAAATATAAGTTTTCCGAAATTAAATTATTAATGAATTTGTTGTCAGAAATGATAATATTTGATTATCATTTATTGTTTTGCAAACCATTGATTTACCAACATATAAATAAATGAATTTATGAAACTTGGTTATAATTTGATTTGGGATTTGAAAGGAATTTAAATAAAGAATTTGAGAATTTAATTTCTGGTAATTTCAAACTTTGATTTGGAAGTTTTAAAGTGTATAGTATTTAAAATATTTTTGAATATAAATCGTTTTCAAAGAATTTTAAAATGTTGAAACCAGTGCTCTTCTCTTTGTTGCTGGAAAATAATTTCGGTGATGGCGGCCACATCATCGACATTCATTTTGAGTTTCGAAGGGAAGAGACCATTCTGCAGCTTTGCTACAGTTTTGTTTTGGAAAAATATTTTTTATTCGAATTTCTTAAATATGACTTGATCTATATATATATATATATATATGGGTATATTATTTTAAATTTGATTTGATTTAATATATATAGTATATACATAATTATCTCTAAAGGGTTTGAAATTAAAAACGGAAATTTAATTCTTAAAATTATGTTAAAGGATGTTTTCAGTTATAAATAAAGCTAAATTTTGGATAAATATTTAAACTTGAAAAAATTGAATTTGAAAATTTTATTTGTATAGTATTAAGTTGCATTTCAATATAACTTACCTAAATTATTCAGAAGTTAAAATGTAATTGGATAATGTACAATAAAAAAAATGTCTTTAAAAAAAACCGAGTGTTTATAATAAATGTTATACACAAAATTTTGATTATAAGGATGTTAATAGAGTTAGATAAGATAATAAGTAAAACTCAGTTAATAATGAAATAATTTTTTTTTGAATGAATATAATAAATTTGTTTTGAAAGAATTAATAAATTGAAATTTGATCAACTTATGAAAATACCTTGAATTTAAAAGCAATTTGTAAATATAAATTAATTTAAATCGAAACTTTTATGGTTTAAATTAATTTATATGGGTTAAATATATGTGATTAGATATATTAAGTAGAAATAATTTAACAATAATTTGGAATAAAGAAGAATTTAAATTGCTGAAAAAATATGATTATAATAAAAGACTATTCAAATTTATGGTTGTAGAAATTGTAAATTGAAGATAATTGGATAATAAGATAATGAATTTAGAAATAGTTGAGATTGATTTTAGTGAAATCAAACGGATTAAATCAATTATTTAATATCAATTAATTTAAATTTGAATTTATATGGTTTAAATTAATTGTTATTTTGTATTTCAAATCTGTTTTTCTTTCTGGTTGTTTCTATTCTCCTACCTCGTTCCTTTTCGGGGACGAAAAGTTTTGAGTGGGGGAGAGTGTAACGACCCGTAAATTTAACTGGTTTTAATAACGTTATTAATCGAAATTTTGCGAAATTTTAAACAATAAATTTTGAAATATAAATTTGATATTTGGAATGCGTCTAGTTAAACATAGCAACTGGTAAATTTTCGTCCGAAAATATGAAAGTTTATTTCGTGTGTAAATTTACTTCAATTTAATCAGTTAAAAAGAGATGAAAATAAAATGTTTCCGGAACCTAAATATTTTTACATAGAAAAATTCTAAACCATCTTCTGAGCAAATGTCATTTTTCGTTTTTCCAAATTCGGACTTCTTTGGCTCCGTCGATCTTATTTTTCTACGTTTTCTTGTATTTTCCGCCAGTAGAAAATTCGAATTTTTATAATTAAATCGTACCACTGATATCTGTATACCGTTTTGATCGTCTCATCGTGCCGATCTCTATGGTATATTTATTTCTCTACTTCGGAGCTCGTTGTGCGGTGCAATCCGCGAACCATCTACCGTATCGGTTTTGAAATTTTGATTTTAAACTCCTTGTTATCATTCATTTCCACTATATAATTCGAATAGACATCAGATTTTATTCTTCTATTCAAATTGCTTTGGGACCGCAAGTATTCTTGATAGCTGCGCGTCATTATTTCCTTTTTCATGCATTTATTTGAACGGTTCGTTTTCCTTCGTTTATCTGTTCCTTCGTACCTCAATTCTTCTTCTCATTTTCATTGTTCCTTAGTCTTCTGCATTCCTCTCTCATGCTGACACTCATCCTCCCATTCCTTTTCCTATGGATATGGAAGAGCTTATCAATTCAAATAAATAAAAAATTTGTGGTAAAGGTATATAAGCTTCAGCAAATTATTTTTAAAACTCATCACCACAACACCAACCCATCAACATCAACCACCTATAGCAGCTCCACCCTCTAGCCTACCCACCCTTTCATCTCGGCCTCAACCACCCAAACGCCACAGCTGGCAACCTTCGCCAGCAAGTACCTCTAACCTACAACGTGCAGGCACTTCTGCGAACCACCACTACCGCTCCTACACCCCGGCGCCGAACCCACCACCTGCTTTGCCACGCCGAGCCGAGAACCCCTGCAACCACCTCGACCTCAGCCTCCTCCCGAGATCATCCACCGAAAAAATGCGGCCACCGCCTCCATCGAAGTCACCTCCACCTCCGGCCGATGCATTAGCCCCTCATCAACCGAGCTCGACTTCGTCAACTACCCTTCAACTTGCGTGTTTTAGTAAGGTATTATGTGTAGACATTATAAAGTTATGCCTGTTTATATTATAAATGTATATTTTTAAATATTCCAGATTTTGTACAATGTTAGTATAAATACATTACTTTTCTATTATATATCCTCTTTTTGAAACCTGCGTATAGTAGTGTTATGTTATACTATATCCTTCTAAGTCTATATATATATATATATGTCGGTTATTTAAAAGATGAGTCGTATACTTGTTATGTGTAAGTGGGTATGTAAATGCTACAGGTTTGCATGGTTTAGAGAATATTAAGTTCTAAAAGAAAATTTCTATATAGAATTTGAACTGTACTTGTTTTGTACATATATCTAAAATCAGTTTGCTTTTACATATATTTATACAAATTCCATAAAATGCGGTTAAGTATATATAGATTTTGAGGTTACTGTTTGTTTAATATATTATATATGTATAAAATGATGTATGTGCGAATTGCATATATATTGTTTCGAATATATTTATTCATTGCTTATGTAGGTTTGTATATATTTGTACTGAGTGTTATATTTGAAGTCAAAGTATGTGTATATATATATTAAATGCATCTTTAAGTTTATATGTTATATAAGCCTTGACTAACCTGTGTTTATATATGTGTAAAGTAAGTTTAAACATAGTGTTATTATAATATGTTCAAGGTGTCGTTAAGATGTTTAAAATGATGGGCTTTGTAGGTGGGCTAGTTTAAATAATATGATAGTTTTTATATATAATTATTTATTTCAAATTTCATTATGAAGATATGTTTGTTTTATTCTATGTGTTCACTAAAAACAGGGATCTTAAATTATATATATATTTAAGTTAATATGCGTTTGGGATTTAAAATATGATATATATATATATATAGTTATATATAGCTATATACGTATGAATTCGCTCTTACTGTTTATCATCATCGATACAATTTTGATTTGATCTCGTCGATTTCTTATCTACCAGCTTGTCAGTCGAGTCCGTATCCATCTCGCCTTGTTTTGAGATTCGTGACTGGATTCCGTAACTCAACTTCATTGTCTAAACTTCTCTAGCCTCGAAAGGTGAGCAATCACTCACGATTAATGTTCTTTTATTTATTAAATTTGATTTCAAATTGAAACGGCAATTGAAATATGCTGCTGTTAGTTATTTCACTATTATATATGTTATTACCTGTATCAGTTCACCTGTGACATCTGACACCATAATCTGTTATTTAAACGATGATAATTCAGTTTGGTTGATAATTGATTGATTGTTTGATGTTGACTTTGGACGTTAAATTGTTAATGTTGTAAGTGATAAATAATTTGAAATTGAAATTGACGTAGGATAATTAGATTTGATATATGTGTTAATTGGATTGATGACATTTGCATAATATGACCCCTTTAAATGTTATATAAATTGACACGTAGGAATAGTGTTAACCACACCTTGAACCATTTAAATGTATGTGTATAAAATTGGTGTTGTATGAAATTGAATAATAGATACCAAGTGAAGACCCGTATAAAGATTAGTGTAATAATCTTTAATCTACATGAAATGATAGTGTATATTCTAGGAATAATTATATTAATTCGCACAAACAACAATGTGAATTAATACGGTTATTTCAGTATTATTTGAATTGATGATTGGATTGTTATTGATTGTTGTTATTGCTTGTTTATTTACTTTGACACCATCCCAGTTATCACACTGCAAGTTCCCTTTGCTATGCTTTGCTTTTGAATTGGAATGAAATCGGGTTGAAATGATAAATACCCAAATTGAACTTTGACCTAGGATAGAGAATTAAATAAAACCCGATTGGTCAATAATTTGATTTAAAAATAAAATAAAGATTTTATTTGAATAAATAATAAGGTTTTGAAACGAAGTTGGAATTTGAATTTTTGAAAGGAAATTGTTAATATGAAATAATCCGAAACAAAATATCAACATAGTAGTGATAAAAGAATGTTGTTTAAAATTTAATTATTAAGTTTGAAATTATTTAACAATCAAGTTTTTGAAATTATTTAATAATTAAATAAGATTTAATCATTTAATAATTAAATGAAATTGAATTCTTGATATGTGAAATTGAACTTCGTAATAAGTGAAATTGAACTTCTTTAATAAGTAAAGTTGAGTTATGAAATAATTAAGTTTTGAAATTTGTAATTAAGTAAATAAATAAATAAAATTGGATTTGTTTAACAAGAAATAAAAATGTGATTTATTGAAATTAATGTAAGACTTGAAATTTAAAGAGTTGATTTGACGAATCTAATTTAATTCAATTTGAAGTTTTGATATAATGAAGTTGAACTTAAGTAATTGATTTAATGAATTGGAAATTAAATAGAAATTGTTTGAATGACAAATCTACTTAATGAATAATTGAATGAAATCGATCAATGAATTTAAATTGATTTGAATGTTAAATTAAATTAATTAAAATGATTTCGAAATGAAACTTGTATCCGAACTTGAATCAATATTTGAATTGTTTTAAAAAGAAATTGAAATTGAATTATAAGATTTTGAAATTATGAATTTGGAAGTTTGAAATGTAAATTATGGAAATTGTTTTAGAAAGACAAATGAAATGTTGGTTTACAAATTCTAATTGAAATTGAAATTGATTTGGTTTTGAAAAAAATAAACGACCAATCGATGTAATAATCATGAAAGTTATTAAAGAGACCGGAATCGGTTAGGGACATACTCACTGTCTAAACCGAAAACCACTTTAATAACTACACGCGGAGTGTGATCTAGAATGAAGTGGTTGGAATGATGTACGTGATGACTGAAGAAAGAGAACGATAATGGATAGCCTTGACACTTGTGTCAAATTGGAAATGACTAAAACAGGAGCCGTGCCGGGCCAAATGGGGGCTAGCTACCTCGAGCGAACACACTTCTTCGAAAACTACTCATTACTTGTTGTCGATTGGTGCACCCTTGATTTTGGGAGTGTTGTGTCGCGGTGTTGCGATCGCTGCGGCGATGCGTTCTCACCAGTCCGGATCAGGCAAACGGTAGTTTCACTACCTTGGGTATTGCCTCATGTGCCTTGTCATACTTGGATCCCTATATACGCGACCACTATGATTTGTTTTGTGTTATACCTATGGAGTACTCCCTGATATCCCACTAGTTTACGGTGGAGTTTATAGTGCTGTATAGACTATAACGCTTGTATAAAATGTGTTAAGGGGGATAATGGTAACGCCTTAACACTATTTTGATACCTTATATTACTAATAGACATTATCTACTTATCGTACACTACTACATAGTAGATAGTTTAACGGATCCTTAAAGGATGGTTATTCCAAACATCCTTTGAGTTACTTGTATTTCAGTTGCTATTTCACTTGAGTTGGATTTATAAATATAAGAATGTTAATCCTGACTCGAGTGTTTTGTGTTTTGCTTTACGCTCGGGTCAGACTGAGTGTACCAGTATTCGAGACTCACCTTTGGAGTTGGAGCTTTGCTTGAAGATCTAGCCATCTATTCTGCTTTCAGTATTCGATGATTCCAGTGATGTATTCTGATTTGTATCTGATGTATCGTGTTACTCTTCCGTTGTATCTGGTTTAACTCTGATGTAACTTATATATTTATATAGTAGCTTCATGAACTACTATCTCTTTTATTTCCGCTGCATTTATTACTCTGTGTCTGTGATCTGTGATTATTTATTTACTGTATATGTTCAGTTTTGCCAAATTTAAATAAACAACGCGGTATTTTGAATTATTCAAGTCCGACATGTGCGGATGCGAATGGTGCAAAATATCGGGTCGTTACACATATGAACTTGTACCTCTCTTTGATGTGTGTACTCTGGCTTACTCGAGTCTGGTTGTTGCAATTTGAAGATAGCTGAATGCATTTGAAACTCGATCACTTGTTTGGTTCTGGTCTTTGTGTACATGAGCATTGCATCCATCTCATTCATTTCTTCAAGTCTGGTTTGAATTTGTTGTATGTTGATCTGCACCTTCATGTTAACTGCTTTATGTCCGGATGCAATTGACCTTGTTTGTAGTTCTTTTGTTTGGAGTTGTTTTGCTGTATTTTCTTGTAGAATTGCTTTCCACTTTATTCTGTCTTGTTGCCTCTGAAGGACTTGAACTGTAGCTCATTGATTTTGGAAAACATGCACATATTCATGTATATACATGCATACATATGCATGTATATATGTGTAGTGAATGTTGCTGCATATTTGTCTGGTCTGGTCGAACTGATTGATCTGGTTCTTACTGGCAACATTGGGAAGTCTTGTTGCATTTTGGTCTTCATGTGATGGACCATTTCATTGAACTTGTTTCACTGGAAGTCTGGTCTCGATCATGTTTATGTTCTTTGTATGCATATTTCCGGTCCATGTTGTTATTTCATTGAACTGGTGCACTTGATTGTATAGCCCTTGTGTTGTTGACCTGGTTGTTGCTTTTATGGTTTTGGTTTTGGTTACATGTGCACTGCCCTGGTTTCATTTGTACACACTCCTGTCTTGCATTTTGATCTCTTGTTACTGGTTTGCATTGTACTGGTTTACCACTTTGTTGTGTGAGCAAGTTGAGCTTAAGTGATTGCATATTCATTGTGCATGCTGGTCGAGACTCATATGCACTTGAGTTGAATTCAGCCTTTGGCTTAAGTTTGACCTTGTGCTCACCTGTCCCTGTAGTTTTAACACGCAAGTGTATATCGGTGTGCACGGCCTTGTGACATGTACAGTGATACATCGTGCATGTTCCAAGCTGTTCGTGTAAGATGAATTCAAAAGAAAAATGATGACGAACAACCCAAATAACCGAGGCAAATAAAATTTTCAAACACACATTTTATCGTACACTGCAAAATATTTCTTTTTCAATTTTACTGCGTCAGTGTTTATTTTGCAGATAGTTCAGATGCTGGATTCAGGCTGGAACAGAGTTGAAGATAAAAATACGAGCGTTGAGTGACTATGTAGTGAGGTTTAAATTGTAAAGTGAAAATTGTTTTGTAATTGAAATGTAGTGAGTGCTTAAATTTGTACTATTTGAATTTGTAATAAAATATTTGTTTGAATTTGAATTCTGTGTTATTTATTTTATCCAACAAATATATATTTAATTATGTGAAAAAATAAAATAGTATAATAACAAATACATTTAAATGAATATATATGTTTATTATCATCAAACAAAAAATCATATATTAGCATATTCTACAGTGTTCACAAACAAATAAAACTTGATCAAATAAAGCTTCTCATCAACGATCACAACCTTAATCTACTTGCTATCATTGAGACTAAGCTTGATAATATTCTGACTATTCATGATGCTGCATATATAAGACCTACTTGGCAGTTATTCCACAATCTAAATCACTCTTCTTATGGTAGGATCATGGTCATTGCTGACCCTATAACTTACAAGATTATTCCTATTCTCCTTCACAAGCAATTTATACATTTCCATGTCATCCACTTGCAAAACTTCTTCTTCTTTTTACATTACCTTTGTCTATGTTGAAAACTCCTCTAAAAATAGACAGATCTTACTTGACTACCTTCCTCGTCCATCTCTAGATTCTCACCCTTGGTTTGTTTTAGGGGGTTTCAACTATGTGCGTAGAGCTTCTGAATGGTAAGGTGGTTCTCCTTTATCCCTTAAAGACATAACTCCCCTTAATGAAGTCCTAGCTAATACATCCTTGTTTGATATGTAATCCGTTGGCCCTTCTTTTACTTGGACTAACAAAAGAAGAAGTGGTATGCATACAATGAGCAGAATTGATCACTCTTTCATCAAATCTAAAGCCCTCTCCATGTGGCCCAATTTCTTTTCTTCGATCCTCTCTCCTATGCTTTCTGACCACTCTCCCTTATTACCTCTTTTGGAAATAATGCTGTTAAAAAGAAATCAAATTTTAAAATTTTTAATGTGTGGACAAAAGACTCATCTTTTTTATCTACAGTTAATATGGCATGGTCTGTTATATTCTATGGTAACCCTATGTACATTTTTTCAGTAAAATTTAAAAGCAACCAAAGAAGTTCTTAAAAAATGGGCTCAAGATAGATATGGTGATGGTGCTTGCCTTTCTAATCGAATAACTTCTCAGCTGCAAAAAGTTCAGATTTGCTTGTTTGATCATCCGGCCAGTATTCAACTCTCTACATTGGAGCATGAACTCACTAATAAGTTATCTAAAGCCCTTTCTATAGAAGCAAAAATGAAGAAGTAGAAAGTAATGGGTCTTTGGCATATTCATGATGACAGAAACTCTAAAATTTTTCATGTAGTTTATAAATATAAACATGCTAAATCTAACATTTATAAAATAGCTGATATGTATGGGGATGAGTGCATTGGTACTAAACAAATAGAAAATGATTTTTTGGAATATTATACTAACTTATTAGGTTGCCCTAGCCTTAACGAGCCTCAACTTCAAACGCTAAATAATATTCCAATTCCCTAATTGAGCTCTTCTAACATAAATAGTTTGTCTGCCCTAATCATGGATAAAGAAATTAAAGATTGTGTATTTGACATGAATTCCAACTCTTGTGGTGGCCCTGATGGGTTCAAGGCCCAATTTTACACTGAATGATGAAGAATAATATATGAGGATCTCTTAAAAGCTGTCCATAACTTCTTTAATCACAACAAAATGCTTGCTGGCATAAATGCAACCAACCTAGCATTGTTCCCAAGACAAAAGATGCTTCTTTCATTTCCGAATTCAGGCCTATTGCCTATTATAACATTATTTACAAATGTATTTCCAAGGTTATAGCAGCTAGGTTGAAAAATGTGTTGCCTTCTCTTATATCCTTGAATCAAGCTGCTTTCTTCCCTAATAGAAACATTCTGGACAATGTGTTATTGACTCATGAGATGCTAAAAGGTTACAACAGGAAAGCTATCTCTCCTACAGTTATGTTAAAGATTGATACTTGGAAAGCTTATGATGCAATTCAGTGCAAATCTATTTGTAACAACTCGCAAATCTGCACAATTCAAGCTGACAATAAACCACACTTGTCCAACCCAAACTGAACGGAAATATGGCTAGTTATGGGAAAGAAAGAAGAAAGAAGAAGAGAAAAAGAAACTGAAGCAACATAGAATCTCATAATCGCAGTGGAAAAATATATAATATAATATCAATTATCTTTATAAAAGAGAAACTGTAATATACATACATCCATCAGAGTACAACATCAAATTGCAATCATCAGCTTGGACAGTTATAACAACATGTCCTCACAAATGCTGATAATTTCAACAACAATGCAGCGGAAAATAAACATATACGTGAATATGAATTAAAGACCACTAGCTCGTCTTCAGAAGCTCCAAAGCATCCAAACTGAATATGTAAATATGCTCAGTCTGACTCGAGCATTATAATAAAATAACACCCGAGTCAGTCTGGTCAACCAACATGAGAAAACACACCCAGTTGGAATATAATGTTTATCCAGAAACCTTTCAAACCAAAGGTACCTCGTAAGACCACGCCGCATATATACACGGATGGGATTTTACCTTACGATAACCAAATATTTTCTATAGAAAATCTAGTGATATTATACTAATGTCTAGGGGTTCAAAGTAAATATATAAAATAGATGATATGCTTGCATCTCATGTTTCAGCATAGTGGGCACAACTAAGTTCGTAAGGCTCGTATTGGAGAATGGATTACATACTATGACAAGGTAAGGAACTATTTTTTGATGGTTCATCTCTAGATAAAATGCACTAGGGTTTGACAAGAACATCTTGTACTCCAGCCACACAGGAATGGTCTACCACTTCACACGTTAAATTTCTCAACTCCAATCAAGGCGTGCCGCCTGGCGTTCTATATGTAATATCCATATTCCGAACACAATGGAACTAGTATCAAGACCCAATTCCATCATATACAGAAGTTAACTTTTCAAAATCAAATTATATTAATTTAAATTCCTTTAATTAAATTCTACGTATTTCGAACTCGCACAATTAAACGACATGTCTGATCGCCACAAAATTCGACGTTTTACTATAATTTACTATTACGGATCTAATTGAACTGGTTTCATCCAATTCTGAGACAATGCCCCAGAAAGCTATTTTCACCCGTTAATTAAAACGATTATTATAAAACAAGTTTAATCACTTTTAAATTCAATTCAAAAGTTTACTACCTTCATTCTTATTCAAATAGAATTTTAAATGAACTTTCGAAATCATTTTCATTCACATAAAATTAAATATTTAATTATTTAAATAATTCCAAATATTCAAATAACCATTATATTTGAAATTCAAGTTATTTAACTTATAAAATTGCTTTTCAATATTTAAAAATCAATTAAATATTCGAAATTTGAATGACCGAAATTTTGGGTTGTTACATTCTCCCCTCTTAAAAGAATTTCGTCCTCGAAATTAGCAAGTAAGAAAATGGCACAATGCCATTAACTTTCCAAAACCAATTAGTTGAAATTGATTACCAAATTCTTTTAAGCCTTTAACCTTCCAAAATAAATTTGTTGAAACTTTGTTATCACATTTTCAAAGTGTCTAAATTCATTTATAGATACTAACTAATATGATGCTAAGTTATAACATAAACATCAAATTTTAGTTATAAAATTTTTCCAAAATTCTTAAAAAATTTCTAACGTCTTAAATTTATGGAAAATTTCGCCAGCGTCTCCTTTCCGTGGTCCGATCGAAAAAATTTGTAATATATATAATCATAAATATACATCTCATCTTCGAGGATGAGGCATCCCGTTGGGAAAAATATAAAAATACGATATGTAATCCGAGATGAGTATCCTTTATTGGTATTAACAAGCATATACAACCAATATAATGCGAAAGCGACCTCCAAATGTGAAGCACATGTCATCCGCACCTACTAATCACTCAATAACCAATGAGAACAAGTATAGGAAAAGTAATATCAATATATAAAATATACTAATACAATAACTATATGCAAATGTAGCAAATGTAATAAGAGAAACCATCCAACAAATAATATCCGTCCAATTAATTCATAGCCATATCAATTTGCATTTCCCAATGTCAACATTTAATTTATTTAAAGCCCATACAATGTATATATACCATCCATACGCAATATCATACCTGATCGCTCACTTGATCACACAATTTCACTTCCAAACTAGTATCGTTCACACGATGCTCTAGTGCGGACTTAGATCTAGTTCCTTGATTAGAAACCGCTATTCTTCTTGCATAGCTATATACTATAACAGAGAACTCCAAAATCAATCCAAAATCCATATCCAATGTTCGCCGTCAAGAATTGAGTGAAAAATCCTTGTTCGGACCGATGTAAATCATCTTGAAATCATATAGTCGAATCTGGATCAAACAATTATGCGAATAAAATGATCTATGTACAACCTACATATTCATTTAATTAGTTTCTAACTATACCAATTCCTTTTATTCACATTCATTTCCACTTCTAGTATATTTCTTTTTAACACTAATTTCACTTATGAATCATTTCATAAATCTTTACTTAAGTTTATAAATACCTATAAACACAACTTTGGTTTAATTAACACTTTAAAACTTAAGTTTATTGTAACATTTTATACAACACCACTAATGTTTATTATCACTTCAATACTTAAGTTCATATTCAATTCATTTTACAACTTAAGTTGAATTTCATTTTATAACTCAAGTTCATATCCATTTCATTAATTCATTAAAAATCAAATTCAATTCCATTTAACTCATTTCATTAATTCGCTTCATTTACCTTTACTTGAGTTAAATTTATTTTCAAAATTCATTTTATTTAACTTAACTTAAGTTAAATTTCATTTCATGGTTCAATTTCAAATTTACTTTTCTTAACATTTATATTCAACAAATTTAAAAATTTATTTGAACTTACTAATTCTCAAAATTTATATGTTATAAAGCTTATTCCTCGTATTTATCAAATTATACTTTGGATTTTTAAGATCAAAACTAGTTTTACCAAAATAAAATTCTAATGGTAGCAATCCATCACTTAGAAACTCAAAAATGAATGCTGATGATGTTGTAGTCAGTAGCAGAATTATTTTCCAATGACTGAAGTGAGTCCAGTGCTTTATATTTCTTTTAAATCCCATTTTAAAATATTTCTAATCAAAATATTTTCAAAATAATATTGTCATTATTCTTCCAAAACCTTTGAAAAACAATTTTCAAAATCAATGGGATTTAAATTCTCAAATTTCTTGTTTTAAATCCATTTTTATTTACAAATCATATTTATAAATATACTTATACAATTTCATTTACTTTCCATTTATAAATCACATTTATAAATTATATTTATATAATCTTACTTTTTATGTAATATCATTTCACAAATGTTGATTATTTTAATTATAATCAATACTCTATAATTCATATTTATAAATTCACTTTCTTATATAACTCATTTTACAAATGTTTATCTTTGTTTAGATTATAATAATAACAACTTTTATTAAAACAACAAACAACAAATGATAATAATCAAATATTATCATTCACTAATAACCTAACACACCATATATAACTATAATGATTTCTGAAAAATTATTCTTTTATATATAAAATATAATTTAGGTAAAATTATTTCATTTACCAATTCTCAAAACAACACTGTGTCGGTTTGCCTTGTTTAAGTGTTTAGAAACCCCTATTGATATCATGGCGTCCCACGTTCTGACCAGAATTCATAAGCCACTCAACAGAAAAATTAACACAATATAAAACATTTTTATAATCACTAACTAATACGCTCTCATATATATAATACACTCAAACTCATTCTAGGGTATTACTATCCCTATCTATAATGAGTACCCTACAAAATCCTAGGTGTTTGCTAAACCTAAGCTTTGATACCAAGTGTAACGACTCACAAATCCGCATAATTCAAGCTGATAATAAACTACACATGTCTAACCCAAATTGAATGAAAAGACGGATAGTTATGGGAAAGAAAGAAGAAAGAAGAAGAGAAAATAAGAAGAAGAGAAAAAGAAACTGAAACAACACAAAATCTCACAATCACAACGGAACAATGTATAATATAATATCAATGATCTTTACAAAAAAGAAACTGTAATGTACATACATCCATCAGAGTACAACAACAAATCACAATCATCAGCATGGACAGTTATACAACATGTCCTCAAAAATGCTGATAATTTCAACAACAATGCAGCGGAAAATAAACATATACGTGAATACGAATTGAAGACCTCCAACTCGTCTTTGGAAGCTCCAAAGCATTCAAACTAAGTCTAGAAGTATGCTCGATCTGACCCGACAATTATAATAAAATAACGCCCGAGTCAGTCTGGCAAACCAACATGAGAAAACACACTCAGTTAGGATTTAATGTTTATCCAAAAACCTTTCAAACCAAAGGTACCTTGTAAGACCACGCCGCACATAAACACGGATGGATTTTTACCTTACGATAACCAAACATTTTCTATAGAAAATCCAGTGATATTATAATGATGTCTAGGGGTTTAAAGTAAATATATAAAATAGCTGAAATGCTTGCATCTCACGTTTCGGCATAGTTGGGCACAGCTAAGTTCGTAAGGCTCGTATTGGAGAATGGATTCCATACTATGACAAGGTAAGGAACTACCTTTTGATGGTACATCTCTAGATAAATTGCACGGGGGTTTGACAAGAACATCTTATACCCCTGCCACACAAGACTAGCCTACCACTTGACTAGTAGTACCGAATATGATCACCCCTTTTGTTAATGAGCCCTGAAGCATACATGAGTAGAAAGTAATCGATCTAGATTTTGGAATGACCATACCCTGATGGGAGCGACCCACATGGCCCTGCTGCATGCCCGAGTTTTGTTATTTCCCGATTGATAAGGCTTGAGGCAACGTTTTACCTTTATATAACACTTCCCACTTGGAGTGTTAACACTGCCCTTCAGACAACAATGCAATGTCAGCATTTATCCATACAAGTTTCTTATAAGACTGAACGAAACCGAAAGCACCACTTCTACTACATCCATTTTGGAATCATCCTCAGGATTAGTAGCAAGTAGCCCTTACACTTCAAAAAAACTCCATTCCAATTATCTTCAAGATTTTCCACTTTGAAATGCTTATGTCGGTTCGAAGTGGCTTTCGGATAACATATCGAATCCCGGTCTCTCCGAACCGACAAGTTAGTTGATAAACTGGCCTACATTTGATAGTCAGTTATTTAACTATCAAATAAACAAACAACTCAACCAAAGATCAAATTACCAAAGGAAGTAACACTGGTTAAGCACCAAGCAACACTAAGCCTCTTTAATTAATTTTTTCATTAATTAACACACTTTCCAAATATTTATCTCAAAATATTTTTACGAAGATATATTCTTAAAACCACTTTTAATCTTCTATATTTGGAAAACATTTCCACATACTTATCTCAACGGCATTAGTATATTCACAAACCATTTCATTTTAAATGTTTAGACGATGGCCCTATATACTTAAATCCGTAATAAGTATATTTACAACTTTTGAGGAAACTTCTTATTTCCCAAAACACACTTTATTGAGTCAAAACGAATGTTGTGTAAAACATCATTACGATAACCCAAAAACACCAGTATAGAGATATAGTTAGTCATATTTAATATTAATTTTCGATGTCGAACTCAACTACTTATTGGTCAACAATGAAGCCGATCAAGTTAGGGTACCATTACTTCTCAGGCCTTGAATAAACGATATTCTCAACTTCAAAATGGATGTAAGTTACACACCTCGAAATTTAACATCAAATATAAGATATAGATATAGATATAAATTCCGTATGCTATAAAAACATCTTCTTCCAGAAATCATCTACTATAATAATAGTGTTATAGTCTATGTCTTCCTCACTTTCTCCAAAACATTTGTTAGAACAAAAATGTTGAAATCCATGTCATCCTATCACATAACACATTATAAATCACTTTTTAAACCATTAAACTCCATTTGAAAATATCACTTTCAAAACATTTCTTTAAAAGATTGTTATAACTTTTAAAACGTAATATATTTGCTTGATGAAAATCCATACTTAAATTTCAACATAATCATTTCCACATTTAAAAACTATATTTATAATTCTCTTTTTATAAAAGTTCATTTTATAAAATCCTTTTATTTATAAAACCCCATTAATAACTCTATCCCTTTATGAATTTCACTTATCCATAAAATTCCATTTAAAGCATCAATTGCAATCCGTTTTTAACATTGCCTCCATATGTATAAATTTCTTTTATAAATTCCCTTCTATTTATTAAATATCGTTTAACATCTCCAAATCTATCCTCACTTTCAAATTCAAAAATAGAATCAACTATTTTTCTAAAACAACATTCCACATCTTATTATAAATCCACAATTGTGATTTATTTCCAATTCATCCAATGATAAAAGTTTCCCTTGATTTATAAATAATATCTATCCTTTTGTTAATAAAATACGATTTTACAAATCCTCACTTTATTTGTAAAATGTCACAGTTATAAATTATCACATTTATAAACTTCCATATTTACAAATAAATCTTAATATATGTCTATATATATCACTTTATATAAAACTGTTAATAAATATTTATACCAAAATATTTCTATCTTTTTTTAACTGTATTCCTCTATTATAAAAGACGGACTTATTTTTTTAAGGTTTTCAAAATCTTTATTTTACAGTTCAAAAATCTCTATTTAAAATATTTCATATAACTATTAACTTATAATATCAAAAAATCACACCTTTTATTTTAAAATAAATTCCTTCTTTTAATAATTCAAGAATAATTATTAAAACATATAAATTTTCGAAATCACTTAAAATCCTTTTAAAAACTAAATCATCACTTTATAGTATTTCAAAATACTAAAAATATGACCCAGTGCTGCTATAGCACTAAATGGAGAAAAAACATCCATGTCATCAAATATGGCATTCAACACATCATATATCAAAATACATGAAAAGTATAATCAACAGTGTGTGGAATCTAGTTGGATCCCTCCAACATGTCCCCCTGCATCACATATAATATATAATCATAAAATATAAATCAACCGCTTCGAGGTGGGATCGAATACAAAGGGTCATCCGCTCTTACACAAGAACATAATAGGGTCTCATCTGCTCCAAAGGTTGGAATATATCCAAACCAACTAATAAAATAGTAAATCATCCAAACAATCAACAATAAAAAAATTTCACACTTATATAGCAATATAAGTGGGCCAGAGAGATGAGTTAACTCACATTGATTCCAGTTTTAGCCAAAACGCTTCGGTTTGAATTAAAATTGAATAGATGTTAAATTTTAACCCTAATTTCTATGAGCTCCAAATCCATCCAATCCAACTCTATAACACAGTATTTGCTGCGAGAACAACGCAACTCATCGCGTTCAATTTCGACCTCGTATGAAAAAGTTACGAATTAATGAACATTTGTGGATAATTAAATTATAATTAACTTAAATTAATTTAATTTTCAAAACCCTAATTACCTTCCCTCCCACAAACTCACGAACAACCCAGGCCATAATTCAACCCATCATCGACTGCGTTTTTCCTTCATTCGCCACCGCCTCCGTGCGCCGCTCGCTGCTGCATCACCAAATACGAACGCCTCAGCTCCCCTCATCACTTCGCCAGAGGTGCGACCCCCCCCATTGTAATGACCCAAGATTTTAGGAATTTATCCTGGAAAATATAAATGAATTTAAAATAATTTTTAAATAAATTTTAAAGGAGGAATTGAAATAGCTTGATAGTGTATCAGTGTGTGTACATGTGTGCACAGGAAATGCACATGAATATAAGCTAAAACCCTGAACTCCAACCCTAAACTCCAAGAATACATACATATTGATGTGTATGGAAATATATATATATATATATATATATGTAGATTAAATTCTTAAAAGTAGTATGCATAAGTAAATGTATATATGAGTGCTACTGAATAATTTGAGTGTACATGTGCATATGTGTGTGTGTCAGTATAGTATGATGTATGAATATATAGGAGAGTATACTAATTATTTCAGAAAGACTTATATACAAATATATATGTGTTAATAAAATACTAGAGTTTAAACTAGTGAAATAAAATATATAGACACATTTTAATATAGGCAGAAATGAAAAGAATGGAGATATAAAAAGAACTAATCCTCTTATAAATAAATAAAGGAAGTACATGCCATTTGCATGAAAGCTAAGAATAGAAAAAAATAAGAGAAAACAGAGAAATGTTGCTACAGGCAGAATTAGGAAGTGTATTTGATAAATAATAAAAACCAAGTCACATTTTTAGCATGATTATAGACAAGGGGAAAAGTATTTTCTGAAAAGCAGATTTCTGGAAAAAAAATGTAACCACTTTTCTCTTCACCCAAATTAAGCCGGGAAGGGGTAAAACTTTGGGTTTAAAATTCAGATAACATGATTTTCTGGTGGGCAAAAATGGACTTAGCCAATAACCAAAACCCTAAGAGAGACCCTGTATATATATACATGTATATGCAGCAGCCTCCTCTTCTCCTCAGAAAAGAATTTTGAAGAAAAAAAAAAGAAGAAGAAAAAAACAATACCACTGAAATCATAAGACAAAGGGAAGAAAGAGAGCTTGAGGATAAGAGCAGGAGTTCATCAGTTAATTAAGGAAACAAAGGAGAGAGCTAGGTGAGAAAACTCACTCAAAAATCTAAGGCAATAAGTCCTAATGTAGGCAGCCAGATAAAAGTATTTTTATTAAAAGAGTATTTTCAGATATGAATGTTTATCTGTGATTTTAAATCTGAATATGTTTTGATTTTCCTTGATTGATCACTTGTTTTATTATAACAAAGTTTTATGTGTTGATAGTATACATATCTGTTTATACACTCAGATCTCTGATATGTTAATATTTAGGGATATAAACAAATACCCAGAAAATAAAATGTTGAGAATAGGCAAGTAGTATTGGTTTTGGCTCAACCCAGAGAGATCTAAATAATGTTGAGCTGCAATATACTCATGTATAAGTGCTGAGGCTTGAAATAAAAAGGAATTAGGGGTGCAATAGGGTTGCCTATGTGCTGATGCTCCTGATTCAATGAAATGCATAGCAAACAAAATTTTGTGATTCAGTGAAACCAGGTCATCCTGAGTTTAACTCAAGCACAAATGTTTGCAAAAGAAAAAAATTCTCTCAGAAACCATAAGCCAATGTTAGTTGCCTAAACTCCTTAAAAAAAAAATACCAGGATAAATATATATATACAGAACCTTATTTTGTAATCACAAATGGTTGTTGCTTGTTTGCCTCTGTATGATTATGAATAATATGAGATGCCATGTTATGGATGTTTTAGCTAATGAAATGAATCACTGAATGGCTTTGTCATGAACAATCAAAAGGGGTTATTATTAACTAAAATCTGATTAGGAAATTGGGGTCAAGAACACTGCAGGAATGACTTGTGTGCTTGAGTAACATAAGTTGACACATGGCTTGTTTAAGTCCTGAGATCTTTGTGTAATGGAGTGAATTAGTTCATTACAGTGTGTCCATTGATTCATAAACATTGCAGATGAGACCAAGGATAGATAAATATACCAAGGAAATAATACTTGAGCAGATGAGAAAACTAGAGTTTTTCCCAGATTTGAAATATGAGAATTGAATAAGTGATTTAACTCATGTTAGTTATTTTCCTGTTTGGTATGAATGATTGTTTGTCTATGATTGAGTTGTATGCTTGAATGTATGTGCCATATTCATATGTGAAGTCTCTGGAAAGAAAGTTAAAGTGTGCACATGCACAATGACACAGAGCATGCACACAAGTATTTACCTGATTCCAAAGGACAGAACCTTATGTATTTGTACTTAACTTGATTTTAACCTAATTAACTAATTGCTTTTGTGAATTTTCTCATACCAGACATGTGTCTGACCCTAGTGTGCTAATGGCATCTGGGGTGTCTCATTTAAAATGAGGCAGTTTCAAATGCTTTTTCAGGGATTGCAGCAACTAAGTAGGAGTAGGAGCAAGGCTTTGAGAAGAAGATATAGCATGCTAAAAACTTAGTTAGATAAAAGCCTAAATGTTGAAATCTGCATGTATTGACAATTTAAATTGCTACTTGTATTAAGTATTGAATATTGGAGGGATATTTTGTTAGGCATTTTGTTAAGAATTTGACTTGTATCTGGAATCTATGAACCTAGTTAAATTTCTGTTATGTTTAAAATGGATTTTGATCAAATCTTGTAAGTGGATTTAGCAAGAACACCATGTTAAAAATTGAATGATTACATTTTATAAGTGTATTAGTCGATCTTGAATCTTTGAAAGGGATTTAAGTTTTGGAAAATCAGGATAGTTGATTCTCAGAAAATTAAATGGTTTTATTTTCTACTATGGCATATGTATACAAAAGAAAATAGACATAGGTTAAATGTTTTTATGGCTGCAAGGTTTCTATAGTTAAAATTGTTTCATACAAATGTCTCATGTCCTATTTTTAAATAAAGATAGGATCTGTAGTAAGATAGATTGTAGGCCAGATTCAAATAGTTGTAGATATATATGCACATAAACTTGTTTTGTGCAAATATCAACACACCTTTTTCCTTTGCACTAGTAATAGGAATCTGAATTTCACTCAGATTTTAACCATAGGCATTTTAAAGGCCAGACAGATCTTATAAGAAGAAATACAAACATGAATAATGATAAACACTTTTATCATCCTCAAAACCCAAGAACCATACTCTTAATTCATATAAAATCCTGAAGCCTTCCAAGTTATAGGGATGGGTTTCAAAATGACTAAGCATGAATTATTGCTTTGTATGATGGAATTTAGGCAAAAATAGAATATATATGTGTAGATAGGTAGATAACAGATTCAAAACTGCACAGAAGAAAAATGAAAAAAAAAACAAAAATTGTGTTTGAACCGACCAGCATAGCACTCGAACTCGTGACCTTTCATGTATAAGTTAGGCGCGTTTCCATTACGCCTAGATGTTGCTTGTGTTCCCTTAGGATCCACTTTCTTTTATACTGAATTTGTCACTATTCAGAGCTTAACACAAACATCTATATTAAAAGCTTGTTTACTACTGATAATTACTTGATCACTTCTTAGTTAGGATAAACAGACTAATAAGTATGTTACGAGTGGATTGTTTGGTCAAAAAAAAATTATTAGCAATCCAATATCCTCTTGTTTTTCCAGAACTCTGATTCAAACAAGAGAGGCATATACATCCTCATATGTATGTGCTTATTTTTGTAAATGTACTGATATATTTATATTGGTTGATTATTGTGATCCTGGATATATTTTGGTTTATTGGAGAAAGATATTGACCCTGAGAATTATATTTGCAATGGATGATATATCTATATATTTATATATCCTCTTTACTTAAAAAAAAAAATCCTTATGAAATTAGAATAGAATTAGGAGGGTCATTTCAGTTGGTATCAGAGCTATGTTATTCAACATAGTAGAAGTAAGGATCAAGTCCTTAGATAGAAATAAAATTAAAGGGAACTAAATATTAAACTAACCAGCTATGTAAATTATTATTAGCAAACTATGGTAGGGAGACCACCAAATCAGGGAGCAGGATCTTCCCATGCACCACCAATGGTCAATCTGCAAGACTTGGTGAGAGCATTTAGGGATGGGGCAGGACAAAGGCAAGAAAATCCCTATGAAGAACTCTCAAAATTACTTAAGACATATACTCATTTAGGAGGCAAAAGCTTTGAAGGGACAGAGAGTATCATGGAAATTCAAACATGGTTGAGAACATTGGAAAGAATTTTCAATGACATGCAACTTGATGATCAAAGAAAGAGGCAAGTGGCTTCAAGACAGCTGAAAGGAGTAGCTTTAGGCTGGTGGGAAGTAATCATTGCAGGAAGGAATGAGAATGAAATCACTTGGAATCAATTCAAAGAGATGTTGGAAGCAAGGTTTGTACCAGCATCAGCAAAGACTACCTTGCTAGAAGAATTCATTAGACTTAGACAAGGAACCATGACTGTCACAGAATATACTCAAAAGTTTGAGGGGCTTTCCACATATGGAGCAATGCTTGTGGCAGATGAGGCATCTAAAAATGATAGGTACATAAAAGGTCTGAACCTAGGACTTAGCAGAGCCATGTTACCCTATGCAGACAAGACTTTTGATCATGTGATAGACTTAGCTTTGAGGTTGGAGCAGCATGACAAGGAAAGGGAGAAGTTCAGAAATTTTAAGAGCAATAATAACAAGAAAGGTAAGGGGAGGTATCACCCTTATGATAAGAAGAAAGAAGAGGCTAGTAACAAAAGCACTGGAGATGTCAAAGCTAAGGAAGACAAGAAAAAAATTGTGTGCCATCAGTGTGGAAAGGAAGGGCATATCAAACCAAGATGTCCAGAATTGAAAGGAGGAGCTTTCAAATGCTATCTATGTGGGAAAGAGGGGCATATGAAGAGGAATTGTCCTGAGTATAAACAGCAAGGCAAATTGGCAAATTTGGAAGGAAAAGCCAAAGCCACAGTGGAAAGTAACACTGTAAACCATAGCCAAGTGGAAGGTACATTACTTATTTGTACCATACCCATAACAGTAGTATATGATACTGGGGCAACTCACTCCTTAATTTCTTATGAATTGGTTAAAATGCTAAAACTGAATTGCATATTGGTTGAAACCCCATTGCATATACACAGTCCATTGGGGAGTTCTAGTGTTTTAAATATGATTTGTGTGGATGTGGAGTTAAACATAGGAGGAAATATTTTTATTTCCAATTTATATGTTTTGAATTACCCAAATATAGGTGTTATATTGGGGGTAGACTGGTTAAGGCAATTTAAAGCCATAATTAATTTAGACTCATCCACCATATCATTGCAAAATTCTAGAGGCCAGAGAATCACAGTTTTATGTGAGGTAGCTAAGGAAGGAAAACTATATCACTTAGTTGACTCAGAAAAAGATTTCAGTGAACTAACCATTGAAGAAATTCCCATAGTCAATGAATATTTGGATGTGTTTGGTGAGGTCAAGGGTATTCCACACCATAGACCAGTAGAATTCCAGATCAATCTAGTTCCAGGAGCAAGCCCAGTGATTAAAAAGCCAACTAGAATGGGGCCAAATGAGCTAAAAGAATTAAAGAAACAGTTAGAAGAATTGGAAGAGAAGGGTTTTATAAGACCAAGTAATTCTTGCTGGGGAGCACCAGTGGTGTTTGTCAAGAAGCAAGATGGCTCCTTAAGACTCTGCATAGATTATAGAGAATTAAACAAAGTGACTATTAAAAATAAATACCCATTGCCAAGAATAGATGATCTTTTTGATCAATTAGCAGGGGCAAAAGTATTTTCTAGACTTGACTTAGCATCTGGTTTTCATCAAATGAAGGTGGAAGAATCAAGCATCAAGTACACTGCCTTTAACACTAGGTATGGGTTGTATGAATTTTTGGTTATGCCATTTGGCTTGACCAATGCACCATCTTACTTTGTAGATTTAATGAACAGAACCTTTAGAGATTGTTTAGACAAGTTTGTGCTTATTTTCATAGATGACATTTTGATTTATTCCAAGACAGTGGAAGAACATAAGCATCATTTGCACCTGGTTTTGTCTAGACTAAGGGAAAAAGATTTAAAGGCAAAATTTTCAAAATGTGTGTTTTGGAAGGAGGAAGTACATTTTCTTGGCCATGTTATATCTGCCAAAGGAATTTCAGTGAACCCCAATAAAGTAGTGGCTATTCAAGCATGGAAGAGGCCAAGCACTGTGAGTGAAGTGAGGTCATTTATGGGGATGGCAGGGTATTATAGAAGGTTTATAAAAGATTTTTCAAAAATATCTACACCACTCACTAACCTAACCAGGAAGAACCAAGCTTTTGTTTGGTCAGAAAAGTGTGAAAAGTCTTTTGAACAATTGAAGGAGGCATTGGTGAATGCTCCAATTCTAAAGGTACCACATGGAAATGAAGAATTAGTGGTATACACTGATGCTAGTGGATTTGGCTTGGGTGCAGTGTTGATGCAACAAGGCCAAGTCATTGCATATGCATCCAGACAACTTAAACCCCATGAAGTAAGGTATGCCACACATGATCTCGAATTAGCAGCTGTGATATATGCTTTAAAACTTTGGAGACATTATTTGTTAGGCACTAAGTTTGAACTCTACACTGACCACAAGTCTCTAAAATATTTGTTTTCACAAAAAGATTTGAACATGAGGCAACATAGATGGGTGGAGTTCTTAGCTGCCTATGATTTTGACATACTCTATACACCAGGAAAAGCAAACAAAGTTGCAGATGCTCTAAGTAGACAGCATGCTAAATTGGCTATGATGATGATAGCAGAATTTAAAGATTTGTCTTTGCTAACTGAGTTAGAGATTGAGGAGAATGGTTGTGTGCAGATGCATGGTGCACAAGAAGAAAAAGGGAAGTTAAGCTTAATGACACTTCAACCAGATTTAATTCTGAAGGTAGGAAAAATGCAAGAACAAGATGCTCACTTATTAGAGAAGAGAATGCTCCTCTCAAGAGGGGAGGAAGTAATGAATCACCACATTGATAAAGATGGTTATGTGAGATACCAGAATAGGATGTGTGTACCAGAGGACATAGAATTGAAGAGGGAGATATTGAATGAATATCACAGAAGTAAATACTCCATACACCCAGGTAACACAAAAATGTATCAAAATTTGAAAAGAGACTTCTGGTGGAAGGGGATGAAATCTGATATAGCTAAGTACATTGCCAAATGTATGACTTGCCAACAAGTCAAGGCTGAAACTCAAAGACCATCAGGGTTGATGCAACCTCTTAGTGTACCACAGTGGAAGTGGGAAGACATATCTATGGACTTCATAGATGGACTGCCTAGATCTAAGAGAGGTAATACAAGCATATGGGTGATAGTTGATAGGCTAACCAAGGTAGCACACTTCATCCCAGTCAAGTCAGAAAGAACAGCACCAAAGCTAGCTCAAATTTTTATAAAAGAAGTGGTAAGGTTACATGGAATTCCCAAAACCATTGTGAGTGATAGGGATACCATCTTCACTTCAAAATTCTGGAGAAGCTTTCAAGAAGCAATGGGAAGTGAACTATGTTTAAGTACTGCCTACCATCCTCAATCAGATGGGCAGACTGAGGTGGTAAACAAAGTTTTGGAGGACATGTTGAGGGCATGTATACTGGATTTTGGAGGCAACTGGGAAGATTATCTTCATCTAGTTGAATTTACATACAACAACAGCTACCAAAGCACCATAGGAATGGCTCCATTTGAAGCCTTATATGGTAAACCCTGTTTGTCACCTGTTTGCTGGGTAGAAGCAGGAGAAAGGTCTATTTTAGGACCTGAGTACATACAAGAAACCAAGGAGAAAATTGAGTTAATAAGAAGAAGAATGACAGCAGCTCAAGATAGACAAAAGAAATTTGCAGACATGAGAAGGAGGCAGGTAGAATATGAGGTGGGAAATTTTGTTTTCATCAAAATCTCACCCATGAAAAATGTGCTGAGGTTTGGAAAACAAGGCAAATTAACCCCAAGATATATTGGACCATACAAAATTCTGGAGAGAATTGGTCCCTTGGCATATAAGTTGGAATTACCAGAAAACATGCAGGGTATACATGATGTTTTTCATGTATCACAATTGAGAAGGTGGGTCCATGACAAGGCAGAAATTCTTGAAATCCCAACCCAAGTGCAGATAAATCCCAATTTGATTTATGAAAAGGATCCAGTGGAAATTTTGGCAAAAGATGTGAAGAAGTTGAGGAATAAGTCTCTGAAACTTGTGAAGGTACAGTGGAGTCTAGATCCAAGTGATTGCACATGGGAATTAGAAGACAAGGTTAGGATGAATTATCCTAAGTTATTTTCAGATTAAGGTAATTCTGATTTTTGATTGTTTTCTTTATTTTGGATGAATATATTTTTAGTTAGTATAGAACTAAGAATCTATTTAGTAGAGAATATACTTGTTCTCTGAATTAAGTTTAAAATTTATTTTAAGCTTAGGAAAATTGTGGGACACAATTTCTAAAAGGAGGGGTGTATGTAATGACCCAAGATTTTAGGAATTTATCCTGGAAAATATAAATGAATTTAAAATAATTTTTAAATAAATTTTAAAGGAGGAATTGAAATAGCTTGATAGTGTATCAGTGTGTGTACATGTGTGCACAGGAAATGCACATGAATATAAGCTAAAACCCTGAACTCCAAGAATACATACATATTGATGTGTATGGAAATATATATATATATATATATATATATATATGTAGATTAAATTCTTAAAAGTAGTATGCATAAGTAAATGTAAATATGAGTGCTACTGAATAATTTGAGTGTACATGTGCATATGTGTGTGTGTCAGTATAGTATGATGTATGAATATATAGGAGAGTATACTAATTATTTCAGAAAGACTTATATACAAATATATATATGTTAATAAAATACTAGAGTTTAAACTAGTGAAATAAAATATATAGACACATTTTAATATAGGCAGAAATGAAAAGAATGGAGATATAAAAAGAACTAATCCTCTTATAAATAAATAAAGGAAGTACATGCCATTTGCATGAAAGCTAAGAATAGAAAAAAATAAGAGAAAACAGAGAAATGTTGCTACAGGCAGAATTAGGAAGTGTATTTGATAAATAATAAAAACCAAGTCACATTTTTAGCATGATTATAGACAAGGGGAAAAGTATTTTCTGAAAAGCAGATTTCTGGAAAAAAAATGTAACCACTTTTCTCTTCACCCAAATTAAGCCGGGAAGGGGTAAAACTTTGGGTTTAAAATTCAGATAACATGATTTTCTGGTGGGCAAAAATGGACTTAGCCAATAACCAAAACCCTAAGAGAGACCCTGTATATATATACATGTATATGCAGCAGCCTCCTCTTCTCCTCAGAAAAGAATTTTGAAGAAAAAAAAAAGAAGAAAAAAACAATACCACTGAAATCATAAGACAAAGGGAAGAAAGAGAGCTTGAGGATAAGAGCAGGAGTTCATCAGTTAATTAAGGAAACAAAGGAGAGAGCTAGGTGAGAAAACTCACTCAAAAATCTAAGGCAATAAGTCCTAATGTAGGCAGCCATATAAAAGTATTTTTATTAAAAGAGTATTTTCAGATATGAATGTTTATCTGTGATTTTAAATCTGAATATGTTTTGATTTTCCTTGATTGATCACTTGTTTTATTATAACAAAGTTTTATGTGTTGATAGTATACATATCTGTTTATACACTCAGATCTCTGATATGTTAATATTTAGGGATATAAACAAATACCCAGAAAATAAAATGTTGAGAATAGGCAAGTAGTATTGGTTTTGGCTCAACCCAGAGAGATCTAAATAATGTTGAGCTGCAATATACTCATGTATAAGTGCTGAGGCTTGAAATAAAAAGGAATTAGGGGTGCAATAGGGTTGCCTATGTGCTGATGCTCCTGATTCAATGAAATGCATAGCAAACAAAATTTTGTGATTCAGTGAAACCAGGTCATCCTGAGTTTAACTCAAGCACAAATGTTTGCAAAAGAAAAAAATTCTCTCAGAAACCATAAGCCAATGTTAGTTGCCTAAACTCCTTAAAAAAAAATACCAGGATAAATATATATATACAGAACCTTATTTTGTAATCACAAATGGTTGTTGCTTGTTTGCCTCTGTATGATTATGAATAATATGAGATGCCATGTTATGGATGTTTTAGCTAATGAAATGAATCACTGAATGGCTTTGTCATGAACAATCAAAAGGGGTTATTATTAACTAAAATCTGATTAGGAAATTGGGGTCAAGAACACTGCAGGAATGACTTGTGTGCTTGAGTAACATAAGTTGACACATGGCTTGTTTAAGTCCTGAGATCTTTGTGTAATGGAGTGAATTAGTTCATTACAGTGTGTCCATTGATTCATAAACATTGCAGATGAGACCAAGGATAGATAAATATACCAAGGAAATAATACTTGAGCAGATGAGAAAACTAGAGTTTTTCCCAGATTTGAAATATGAGAATTGAATAAGTGATTTAACTCATGTTAGTTATTTTCCTGTTTGGTATGAATGATTGTTTGTCTATGATTGAGTTGTATGCTTGAATGTATGTGCCATATTCATATGTGAAGTCTCTGGAAAGAAAGTTAAAGTGTGCACATGCACAATGACACAGAGCATGCACACAAGTATTTACCTGATTCCAAAGGACAGAACCTTATGTATTTGTACTTAACTTGATTTTAACCTAATTAACTAATTGCTTTTGTGAATTTTCTCATACCAGACATGTGTCTGACCCTAGTGTGCTAATGGCATCTGGGGTGTCTCATTTAAAATGAGGCAGTTTCAAATGCTTTTTCAGGGATTGCAGCAACTAAGTAGGAGTAGGAGCAAGGCTTTGAGAAGAAGATATAGCATGCTAAAAACTTAGTTAGATAAAAGCCTAAATGTTGAAATCTGCATGTATTGACAATTTAAATTGCTACTTGTATTAAGTATTGAATATTGGAGGGATATTTTGTTAGGCATTTTGTTAAGAATTTGACTTGTATCTGGAATCTATGAACCTAGTTAAATTTCTGTTATGTTTAAAATGGATTTTGATCAAATCTTGTAAGTGGATTTAGCAAGAACACCATGTTAAAAATTGAATGATTACATTTTATAAGTGTATTAGTCGATCTTGAATCTTTGAAAGGGATTTAAGTTTTGGAAAATCAGGATAGTTGATTCTCAGAAAATTAAATGGTTTTATTTTCTACTATGGCATATGTATACAAAAGAAAATAGACATAGGTTAAATGTTTTTATGGCTGCAAGGTTTCTATAGTTAAACTTGTTTCATACAAATGTCTCATGTCCTATTTTTAAATAAAGATAGGATCTGTAGTAAGATAGATTGTAGGCCAGATTCAAATAGTTGTAGATATATATGCACATAAACTTGTTTTGTGCAAATATCAACACACCTTTTTCCTTTGCACTAGTAATAGGAATCTGAATTTCACTCAGATTTTAACCATAGGCATTTTAAAGGCCAGACAGATCTTATAAGAAGAAATACAAACATGAATAATGATAAACACTTTTATCATCCTCAAAACCCAAGAACCATACTCTTAATTCATATAAAATCCTGAAGCCTTCCAAGTTATAGGGATGGGTTTCAAAATGACTAAGCATGAATTATTGCTTTGTATGATGGAATTTAGGCAAAAATAGAATATATATGTGTAGATAGGTAGATAACAGATTCAAAACTGCACAGAAGAAAAATGAAAAAAAAAACAAAAATTGTGTTTGAACCGACCAGCATAGCACTCGAACTCGTGACCTTTCATGTATAAGTTAGGCGCGTTTCCATTACGCCTAGATGTTGCTTGTGTTCCCTTAGGATCCACTTTCTTTTATACTGAATTTGTCACTATTCAGAGCTTAACACAAACATCTATATTAAAAGCTTGTTTACTACTGATAATTACTTGATCACTTCTTAGTTAGGATAAACAGACTAATAAGTATGTTACCAGTGGATTGTTTGGTCAAAAAAAAATTATTAGCAATCCAATATCCTCTTGTTTTTCCAGAACTCTGATTCAAACAAGAGAGGCATATACATCCTCATATGTATGTGCTTATTTTTGTAAATGTACTGATATATTTATATTGGTTGATTATTGTGATCCTGGATATATTTTGGTTTATTGGAGAAAGATATTGACCCTGAGAATTATATTTGCAATGGATGATATATCTATATATTTATATATCCTCTTTACTTAAAAAAAAAAATCCTTATGAAATTAGAATAGAATTAGGAGGGTCATTTCACCCATGCCACCGTTCACCATAGATTTAAACCCGACTACCGCCATTTCAACAAAGAACCGCCGCCTCCCCCGGTTGTCGCACCTTATCTCCATTATTCAACTTGCTTTCCTTGACGAGCTCTACAAGTTTGTAGTTGAGGTCGAGAGCTGAAAGTGGATGGAGTGGCTTCATTGATTGTCGATCGTTGGATGGAGGGAAGCTAAAAATGGCGGTTAAGGGTTTCTTAGATTAGGGTTTGCAAATGGAGAAAGCTATTGTCCTTTTATAGAAAATTTTCAAAGCACTATTCATATGTTATTCGAACTCCAATCGAGGCGTGCCGTCTGACGTTCTATATGTAATACCCCTATTTCGAACACAACGGAACTAGTATCGAGACCCAATTCAATCATATATCGAAGTTTACTTTTCAAAATCGAATTATATTAATTTAAATTCCTTTAATTAAATCCTACGCATTTCGAACTCGCACGACTAAACGATATGTCTAATCGCCCCTAAATTCGACGACATACTCTTATTCAGTATTATGGATCCAATTGAACTGGTTTCGTCCAATTCCGAGACAGTGCCCCGGAAGGCTATTTTCACCAGTTAATTAAAACGATTATTATAAAACAAGTTTAACCACTTTTAAATTCAAATTCAAAAGTTTACTACCTTCGTTCTTATTCGAATATAATTTTAAATCAACTTTCAAAATCATTTTCATTTTCATAAAATTCAAGATTTAATTATTTAAAAATTCCAAATATTCAAATAACCATTATATTTGAAATTCAAGTTATTTAACTTACAAAAATTACTTTTCAATATTTAAAAATCAATTAAATATTCCAAATTTGAATGACTGAAATTTTGGGTTGTTACACCATTGTTGTTATTATAGCTAAAATAGGCTTCCCTTTTCACTTTGTCTACTACTATGCACACCTTGTTAATTAATGGAAATTCTATGAGGTTTTTTTGGGATGTTCAAGGCACAAGACCCTATGTCCCCTTACCTCTTTATTTTGGTTATGGAAGTCCTTTCTCACAGTTTTAATCTTGCTGTTACAAAAAAGGAGTTCATATTGCATCCAAAATGAAAACAACCCCAGATTTCTACTTTAATGCTTGCTGATGACCATATAATTTTCACCAAACCAACTTCTGTCTACTTGCTAGCTTTTGCTAAAATCCTCAAGAATTTCCATATCTTAACTGGTCTACAAATGAACTCTGCTAAATCTAACATTTTGATTGCTGGTGTTTCTGCTATAGACGTGGACCTCCTTTATTCTCTTCTAGGTATGCAACCAATAAATTCCTCTATGTTTTATCAAGGAATACCTCTTGCCACTAAAACCATTAGCCAATCCAAACGCCTCTCTTTATATGAGAAAATTACTATTGCAATGAATTGTTGGACCAATAAATTCCTATCTCAGGCTGGTAGGCTTACTCTAATCAAATCTGTTATCCTTGCTATGACAGCGTACTGGTCTAGTACTTTCATCCTTCCTAAAAATTTGGTTAAACAAATAAGGCAGGCTATGAATCATTTCCTGTGATTTGGAAATATGCATTCAAAGAAGTTAGTTCATGTGGCTTTTAGAAGAGTTCGAAAGCCTTTGCGTTATAGAGGATTGGGAATTAGAAGATTAGACATGTGGAACCTGATGGCTTTAGCTAACAATTTGATAATTTTATCAATAATAAAAACTCCATCTGGGTTAGGTGGGCTAAGAAGCATCATTTGGGTAATAAGCACTTCTGGACTATGAGCATGCCTCTTGATAGTAGCTAGGCCTGGAGAGGTATATATTGAGGCTTAAAAATATGTTGCTTCCTCATATTTAGATTATCACTCATGAGCATGGAAGAACTAAATTATGGCAAGACCCTTTGGCTAGAAAGGGTCTTATTCTCTTCAATATCCTTTCTTACACTCAACGAGAGCAAACTGTTATCCTTTTAGAAGCCTTTTCTTCCGATTATATCAATGAAGGTATTGTTTCCCTATCTTACTTTAGTAATGCTACCATTAGAAGCATGTGGGGATCTCTACATCTGGCTACCATTAGAACATTTGGCCTGGTACTTCTTCTACTCATTCTGTTGCCAAGGTATATAGTTTATTGACACTTTCGGTAATGATAGACGATATATCTGGAGTAGGATTATTTGGAACAAACATAGCCTTGAAAAATTGAATTTTCTATTGTGGAAGGTAATGAATAATGGTTTGCACGCTTTCAGCAAACTAAACAGTAGAGGGTGCTTGTTCGAAATGTTTATGTATTATGTAAGGGCAGGGAAGAGGATATTCTGCATCTTTTTTTCAATTTCATGGTGGTGCATGAATTGCAGGGGAAGATTCTTAGTAAGGGAGGTCTACATTACCTTAAATGGGATAGCAAGTTGGAATGGAATTATATTTTTAAGGCTACTAAATGGAAAAGTGAATCTGCTATCATCTTGCCCATTGTCCTGAAGGTCTTTATTAATGAGATTTAGAAGGAAACAAATAATAGGGTTTTTAATGGGAAATGCCAAAGCAATGGGAATATTTGTAAGAAATTATATTATGTAGTGAGGTTTGGGTTGTCGAATGCTAGATATAGGTTTGCACCTTTCAGCTTGGAAGCATGGGACTGATTTCTTGCTTTATGCTATCTTGATTGTACTGATTTTTCCTTCTTTTTCATTTTTTCATTGCTCCTGATTCTCTTGTCATTGTGTTTTCTTTTCTTTCTTCCTTTTTCCTTCCATTGTTTGAATGGGGTCTAGCACATTATTCCCCATTTTTGTAACTTACCTTGAGTAATAAACTAGAAAGAGCTCAATCAACCCTGCTAACTTTGCTAAAAAAATGTCTAAATTTTAGGGACTACTTTCACCCTTACATTCCAGATTTAGGTGTATACAACATTTAATCAATGTTAACAATATACTGAATAAGGCAAGAATCTCAAGTTCATTTTATATATTTAAGCCTATAATTCCAAAATTTATATTCGAGCATAAAGAAATAGATTTACAATGATATAAATCCAATATTATATAAAAACATATAATTTCTCACTCACTTCTTAGCTTCCAAATCTCCAGATCTAAATCCGCTCTCCTTATTTGACTCCCTTTCTTTCTACCAAAATATGTATCAAAAGAATATACATATTTATTAGAATTATTGATCTGAGAAGAGATTGGAACTAAGCATAGTTTTAGATTTAGAATTTACCTCTTCTTCGTAGAATTTATTCACTCCTATTCTTCTTATCTTTTATTTTCCACTATTCTCCACATATACATACATATACATATACATACATACATACATACATATATATATATATATAATATTTTATAATTCTACAATTCCTAGAATTAGTGGAGAAGAGAAAATGGCAAAGCTTCGCTCGTTGATTTAGAAAATATGAGAAGAAAAGTGAGGGGCTAGGCCTATATTTATATGTGCTTGAATCCATTCTATCCATTAGATTAGATTATACTAAATCTGGGTCGTTAGGTCTAGGTTCATTCTCAACCATCACCGTTTCACCGGTTGATCGAACGGTAGGGACAGTTGACCGTTAGGGGTCGATGGGTCCCTATACCAGTGTCAATCGACCAGTGTCGATCGGTTGGTATTAATTAATTAACGTTATTTATTACCTTTTTACAATTTATTCCCATATATGTTTTTAATTATTTTTGTTCTGAAATCTTCAAACGTTAATAAATTTTTCATTTAAACTCCGATTGTAAAACTTTATGTATGAAAGTTGATTAGAAAAACCGCCACGAACACAATGGTGCAAGTTTTATAGCAAAATTCCAACGTTCAAAAAAAATTATTTTTGAGCTTTAATAATTTAGGGCCGTCCCCTTCATTCTATCTCTTTTTAATTAACTACTGTTTAATTTACGGGGTGTTACATTGCCTCCAACAACCATGAGGAATACACTGCCTAATATTTGAAGACATTTCACACTTTGGTCTCAATAGACGTATCGATATCATTTCTCGAAACATCTTGATCAAAAATATTTAAAAAACAATATGTTATTCTATATTGTGATTGATTTCTCATGATTACAATTATGTAGTTATTATCACACAACATACTATTTAAAGATTTTATAATTAATATACTTTAAATTTATTACTTAATTAGTTATGTCATAATATAACAAAGTATATAATAAAAATTAAACACCTTTTTACAAACAAGATTGGTTATAGAATGTAACAAACTAGACCTACTGGATATTTAAATTTTGAAATAAAGTTTCAAAATTAATTTTTAATTAATATTTTATTAATTTTGAATGGATATTTAATTAAAATATACTTTAAAATTGAAAAAATTAAATTATTTGCTGAGCTATGCACAAGACCTAGTATTTCATATTTATGTAAAATTATTTGTTGTATTACATATATATATTTTGTTATGAATATATATATATATTAAAAATATATCTATTAGTTTTGTTTATATGTATGTGTGTGTATTTATATGTATTACTCACAGTTTAAAATAAAAAAATATTTTAATATTTATAAATAATTTATTTATATAAATCTATTACATAACATGTATATATAAAATTAATATTTTATTCATATGATTATTTATACACACACATATATTTTAACACTTATATACTTATATTAAATTATTTAAATAAAACTTAATACGTACATACATACATATAATATTTATATACAAATAATAGTATATACATACATACATACATATATTTGGATAATATATACTTGCATATTGGATAGGCTAACGTGTCCATAGCGATGTAAATCTTAGCATCTCTACACGGACATGTTATACCTTGCATGGGTTGATATGTTACACACACACAAATATATATATATATATATATATATATTTGTGTGTGTGTACATGATACACGTGTATATATATACACATATACATACATATACATACATACATACATACAAACACACACACACACACATATCTATAGCAAGACATAAATTAAATAAAAACTATAATTTATAAATTTAAATAAAATAAAAGAATTTTCATCAAAAAAATATATTTTATTTAAATAATATTTAGAAATATTCTAAATGAATTAGACTTCAAGGCCCAATAACGATCCAATAATTTTTTTTAAATTCCCCCATAACTTCCGATGTGCACTGGCCCAGTTCCAGTATTCGTACCGATTAATCTTCCATCAGATTGGAAAATAGCCAATCGAATTTATATTAAAAATAACCACAAGTGCATGGCGTACAATTCTACTACGTGGCAAGTACGGGTCGATCCGTAGAGAATTGTTTAGATTTAAAAATTTCTATTCAATCAAATTAAACCAATATTTGAAAGTGTAATTAGCTAAAAAAAATGGATAAAAATATGAGAGTTTGAAGGCAATTTAGAGATAAATCCACTCTCTAGATCACATAAATCAACAAAATGAAATTTTGATATCTCTTTTGGTCATTAGTGAAATTAGTTGATGTGCTTATCATAAGTATGGAATATTTGTGCTATTAATTAGCCCAATTTAAACCATCAAACTATAACACAACCACTAAATCACTTTTAACTCTCATGAAAATGTTAATGAACTTGAAAATAAAATCTATTTTAAGCATGGTCTATTAACTATTAATCAGGAATACAGACCATCAAATTTTGATTCCAACATTCACTTCATTACCATAATCATACGTAAATGAAGATGTAATTTGTATTAGTGTTTGTTTAAGCATAACCTATTTGGTGTCAACAACATAGGCTATCAAATTCAAAGCTAAAACAATAAGTAAAACCACTTCAGATATTTCCATTAAGCACAAAAAGAGAACATAAATGATCAAAATGTTGAAGCTACATGATTAAGAGAGCTTCATTACCCCTAAATTGAAGGGGTTTAGCCTTTCATATTTGTTATCATATCAACAATTGTAGGATTCAACTTAAAACAAAGACAAAAGGAGAGCTAAATAAAAGGAGAGCTAATTAAAATGAAATAAAAACTAATTTAATTGCATGAGAAATAAACTACACTACTAGCATGAAAGAAAAGAAGCATGTAAATAGAAAAGAACACTAATTAACATTGCATAAAAAAAGGAAAGTTACATGAAAAGAAATCGCTAAGTAGTCATGAAAAGAAAGAAAAGAAAGCTTTGTTTATTTTTGATCCTAAACTAAACTAACTAAGAGGCTAAGAGGAAGAGAGGATAATTACATGAACATAAGGAGTATTTATACATGTATGAAACACTAATTCATGTTTTTGGGAACTACCCCTCTAGGAAGTGTGGAACCAAGTAATCATTAGCATGTGTTAATCCTCATTTAAATGTGCATGAAGCTTTAATGGCCATTAGCATGTGCATTAGCTTCTATTGTACATCAATGTAGGCGGGTAGGTGAGGTCCTCCATGATACATGAAATGAATTGTTTCCATCTTCATTTGTTTCTCTTCACTCTTGTGTATGCATATACCTTCATGAAACCACTTGCTTTTGAATCCAAATTCCTAAAAAAAATCATAGAAATGTCCAAGTAATTTTTCCCAAATTAATATATGCACAAAAATAACCATTTTGCCTCTATATGAAGATGAATATGTGATGATTTGAAAATAATTTGAATTTTGGTTTAAACATGTTAAAACATCCTATATGATCATTTATTTAATTTAATTAGATTAAATATGGTGGTAAAAATATGCACATTTATGTGCACATCAAATACCCCCACACTTATCTTTTTATTCGTCATCGAATAAAGAAAAACTAAGATAAATCTGTTTTCGTAGGAAGCACGATTGCATTGAGCGTATGCAACAAGCCGATAAACCTTTAGGTGTTCCTACTAGGATGAGTGTTGTCTCGTGAGGGTTTTCAGCGGATAATACCCACAAAATCCAAATGCAATATGAAGATATTTACAAAATAAAAAATTCCTAAATGCAAGATTTTATTTACAAAATATATGGATGCAAGTTTTTGAAAATATTTACAAATGAAGGATTTACTTTCAAATCGACACGAATAAGTTTAATATATGTTTTGGGCATTGTCTTGAAAATTTAAGTCATTTACTCGTCAAAACTTCCGATAAAAACTAAG
Source organism: Allium fistulosum (assembly GCA_030737815.1). Classification (NCBI taxonomy): domain Eukaryota; kingdom Viridiplantae; phylum Streptophyta; class Magnoliopsida; order Asparagales; family Amaryllidaceae; genus Allium; species Allium fistulosum. The sequence continues at coordinate 246,616,347 of CM060907.1, read as the reverse complement.
TTATCATAACAAATAGACTATAGTTTGACTCGTTGTTTCGGTTGATAACACAGTGTAACTATGAAATGGATCCTTAATTGATTATCAAAATTTTTCAAAGTGGTATTTCTATTTCTTTTGAATAACAAATCTAATCAAATAAGTTAAAATAATGCTTGGATTTCAATTGCTTACTCTCTCTTTTTGGAAATTTTATTGATATTAACAATATTTACATATGTCTAACTCAGATAAACTGAGGCCAAATATATTACCCATGCACTGCCTTTTAGGCTTACGTAAGGGGAATACATAGCGTGGCAAGTGAACACACAAGTGTGAACACCTATCGACTGTAGGCATTATTAAAAAGAATTTTTATATACATACACCTAACTCAGAGAAACTAAGGCCAGATATACCGATCGTGCACTGCCATTCAGGCTTACGTGAGAAGGGTACAGAGCGTGGCGAGTGAACACACAAGTGTGTGAACACATGACTCTAGGTGTTAAAAAAAATACATATGTACAAATAATTTTTTTTGTTTTTGTTTTTTTAAGACAGAGTTTTGCAAAACCATCTTAGCACCATTTAATTTATAAGATAAAAAATGTTATATCATTTTCTTTTAAATCCACCACTTTTTTAAACAAAGATTTTCAATTAGGATATACTTCATAATTATCACCCATGAATCTTCCTATTACTAGTTAAACCATCGTTAGTTGAAATCAAACTTTGTTTTTATTTTTGTTGAGACAAATAAATTTTCAGAAATTTCAATTTAATAACCAAAAACATATATTTATCCAATAGTGTTTCTTTAGAAATAAATCAAAATGCTTAAATTTTTTTTTTTGAGTTTTTTTAATTTTGGAAAGAAAATGTAAAAATATACCATGAAAAATTAAAAAGGAGATGAGGCTCCCCCCACACTTGGTTTTGACTATGTCCCAACGGTCAATCCAAGTGAAAGGAGAAAAATAAAATAAAAATAAAAACATGACCTATATTTACATGAAAAGATTATTATTTACAAGACATCGAAAAATATGCCGTTAAAGAGTAAATGAAACGGTCTTCCAAAGACCAATTCATTTGTCTCGTCAAGTATGAGAGACGCAGCTTAAGCTCAGAAAACCAAACCATAAAAGATTTCAGAGTTGAATGTTGATTTGGAAAAACGAATGTCGTTTTATAAAAACCGTACGAGTTGTTTTATTTTCGATAATTTTCGGGGTTGATAAATCAATTGGTTGGAGTTCAAGTTTATTTTCACCAAATTGAAATTCAAATTTATCATTGAAAATTTCTTCAGAATTATCGATTTCAAAATCAAAATGGTGATCTACATCTGCCCCTTCGGAATTTAACAACCTATTTTCAAAAAGTCCAACAAAATCGTGTTTGTTAAATTTGTCTTCCTTTGTTGGATTATCAACAACTTCATTGCATTAATCAATTTCAAAATCTAAAGTTGTTGTATTCACATTTTCAAAATCGAAAAAAGGAAGATCGAAATTTAAATTTGGTTCCACATTTTCAAAAGAATTGAAATCCAACTCAATTACCATGTTTTCAACAACTTCATTAAGATTGTTATTTTCAATTTCAAAAGTTGTTATTTGAAAATCATCGATTTTGGTAAAACGTGGATTATTATTTGACTCATCACAAGTTGGGATTTGCTTTTGTTGCTCACGAAATTATTTGTAGGTTTCACGCAACAAATCTGTGTGATTGTTATGACTTTCATCCATTAGCTCAACAAAATAAAATTTATAATTATTAATGTGAGAATTTTTAATTTGAATTTGTTGAGAACAAATATTGTCAATTTCGATAAACGGATCATTATCATTTGATTCTTCACACGTTGGGATTTGATTTTGTTTCTCATGAAATTTTTGTAGGTTTCACGCAACAAATCCTCGTAATCTTTTTCCATTTGCTCAACTAAATCAAATTCATGATTATTAATTTGAGAATTTTCAATTTGAATTTGTTGAAAACAAAAATTGTCAATTGCACCAAAATTGAAACTATTCCCATTGCCAAAATCATTTGAATAGTGATTCACATTTCCATTGTGATTTTGAAATTCATTTTGGAGTTCGAAGTTGAATTGGCATGGGTTATAATCGAAATCATTTGAATTTTGAATTGAATTCAAATTTTGAAATCCTTGACTCGAGTTATTGCACAAATATGAATTACACAATTCATTTATCCTTTGATTTTGTTGTATAGAGAGTTCAAGTAAAGATGATATCGTTTTAATGTTGGTTTCTAGATTTGAGGGTTGGTCGTCGTTTTGAAAACTTTGTTCAAAATTCGAATTATTTTCATCATTTTAAAAATTTTGTAGTTCAAAATTAGAATTGTTTTTATAATAGTTATCGTTGAAATATCCATAAGAATTTGGTGTGAAATTATATTGATTTTCATAACCATTGAAAAATTTCGGCGAATATGAGAATTCAGACATTTTGAAGATGTTTTTTTTTATTTTTTTATAAAAGAAAAGTATTCACAAAGGAGAACTTATTTTTCAAAAAGGAAATTTGGTTTTTGGATTTTCAAATTTTTTTTGAATTTTTTTTTTTGGATTTTTTTGATTTTCTAGAAAAAAACTAAGTTAAATTTTTTTTGGATTTTTGATTTTGATTGAAAATTTCAAAAGAAAGGAATTAAAAACCAAGTTAAGGAATATTTACTATTTTTTTAGTTTTGGATTTTGGATTTTTTTTAAATATGCATGAACTAATGCAACTAAATGAATGCAAGAGTTTTAATTATAAATTTTCTACCCTAAATAACTCCTAACCCAAAATTGTATAATCACACTTTGTCCTAATTCAACAAGATGGTTCTCAGCCAGGTAACAGGCAGGATTTATCGGTGCACCACGAATCAGCGTAGCAATGCAGCCGAAGGTTTAAGTACCTTCAGAGAAACAACCACTATAATATTTACGAATCACCGTAATATTTATAAATGGTTATTGCTCTGCCATAGCCTAGATACCAAAAAATTAAATTGTCGAAAGAGGACAACTTGTTAATATACAATTAAGTGTTATCGATGTCTAACCGTTATTATTAATCAAAATTCTAGGATGAAATGCAAAACAGAAACTAAACGTGTATTAATATTGCAGTTACAAATGGATTTTTGTTCTTGTTTTTGAGTTTTTTTTAATGCAAGCACCCAACAATGAAAAGCAAATAAAAGCAAATGATAAGAGTTAAAAGTAGCAAAATTTTTATAAGCAAGCAAGTAGTTATTTTTTTGGCAAGCTAAGCAAAGCAAGCAACTTATTCTTCCTTATCTACTTCTGCAACCTGAAAATAAAAACAAGATATATATATATATATATATATATATATATATATATATATATATACGGTTTTTTTTAAATGATAAGAAAATAATAGAAATGGAAAATGATAAGAAAATAGTAGAAATCAATGGTAATTAAAAACTCAAACTTTTTTTAAAGAGAAAGAAACTAAGAAAAAAAATTTGAAACTAAAACAAACAACTTGGCAAAACCAAATTCACTAAATAAATAAAACCTAAAACAATTTGTTTTGTTTTTTTTTGGTGAGAAACTTAGACAAACAAGATAAAAAAAATTCTTCCACTCAATAACCAAGCTCAAAATCTAAGAAGATAAAAACTAAGTTCAGAAGCCTTAAAAAAAAAGAAAAATGAACAAGCTCAAAAACAAACAAGATAAAAAACAGGGTAAACAAACTATCGGCCCACAACTAAGTTCATAAGCCTAAGTAAAAAAAATTCTTCCAATCAATGACCAAGCGCCCTTCTTCTTGTTTTTTTAATCACCCAAACAACCGTAGATAAATGCACGCTCCTTCCCAAATCAATATTCTCGAAAACAAAATTCCACTTCAAAACAATTTGCAGAAAATTAGTTCGTGGTTTGCTTAAGGTTGCAACAGTTTTAGGTCTCGATGTGAGGTTGTGACTCGAATTTAGGTCACCATTGAGCCTGTTAAGGATTGTTGGTTCGAGCGAATTTGGGGATTCGAGTTTGAGGTTGGGTTTCGGTTTTCGGCAATTGGGGCAAGGCGGAGATCGTGAATCGAAAGAATGAATGACAGAGGTTGTTGCAGGTTCGTGGTTTGATTTGAAGCAGTGGAGGCAGGTGCGATTTGGGTCGGTTGTGGATTTCGGTGGTGCTCGGTGTCTTGGAGTAGGTGATGGAGGCGCGAATGGTTTCGTGATGTCTGGTCGCGGTGGTAGTTTGTGGGAGTCAGTGATGTCGGCAGTGGAATGTCTGTAGTGGTTTTGCTGTCAGTGGTTGGTGAATCTGCAGTGTATTGATGAATGAAATTTGCAATGTCGTAGGGCAAGTTGTGAATGTGCACTGATATGGTTTGGGAAAGGCAGTGACGTGGGAAGGTTGTAATGTGTTAGTTGTGGTTAGGTTGTTGTATATGAACTGGTGGTGATGTCGGGTGTTGTCGATGGTTACAACAGCAGTTTGGAGTTGTTTGTTAGATGACAGGTTATGGCAGACGATCTGGATGAAGACAGTGTGGGTTGTGAAAGTGAAGTCTGGATTGTAGTGTTGGCTGTCGGGGAAGTTTGGTGCTCAGTGGACAATGTTAGTGAGTGGAGGACGATGGTGATGTAGTTGAGCAAAAGTGGTGGGCAGTCAGCAGAGGAGCGAGGCAGATGTTGTATGCAGAGATGTATGTGGGATATTGTTATGAAGAGGTGTCATATTTTGCAGTTTATGCTGGTGATTTGCAGTTTATGATGGATGGATGGATGGAATGGTCATGGTGCTGATGTTGATGATGATGAGAAGGCCAGTCGACAGGGTGATGGAGCACAGTTTTGTTGACTGTGGTCATGATGTAACAACAAGGAGATGGTTTATGTTGTGATAATGGTGGTTAATGGTGAACTGATTGTGAATGCAGTAAGGTGGAAATGTAGAGGCAGGCTGAAACTATGTTGATAGCACTGTGGTTTTTGACAGTGGTCGGTGAGTAGATGTCAGTGAAGGAAATATGCAGAAGTGATTGAGGAGTTTGGTGAAAGTATGGCTTCAAGCAGTCAGAAGAATGGCACTGTGCACAGGGGCAATGCAACAGTGATGCACAGGAATGTATTTTTTTTATGTAAATGCAAATGCAATGTAAAAAATATGAAATGGAAATGAAATGAAAATTCTCTTTTTTTTTTCCTTTTGAAATGAAATTGTGTAGAGATTTTTTATTTATTTATATAAATATGCAAGTGCAAAACAAACAAAAAGAAAACAAGCACACAAACAAATGCACACAAAAATCAAACAAACAAACAATTTTTTTTAAATGCAATACACACACAAAACAAAAACACGCAAAAATCAAACAAAAAATAATTCGAAGAATAGAAAATAAAATCAAAGCAATTCTCCGACAACGGTGCCAAAAACTTGTTCGTATCGGCTAATCTTCCATCGGATTGAAAAATAGCCGATTGAATTTATATTAAAAATAACCGCAAGTGTACGACGTACAATTCTAGTACGTGGCGAGTACGAATCGATCCGTAGGGAATTGTTTAGATTTAAAAATTTCTATTCAATCAAATTAAACCAATATTTGAAAGTGTGATTAGCTAAAAAAATATAGAAAAACTAGCAAAAGAAAATGAATAAAAATATGAGAGTTTGAAGACAATTTAGAGATAAATCCACTATCTAGATCATATAAATCAACAAAATGAAATTATGATCTCTCTTTTGGTCATTACTGAAATTAGTTGATGTGTTTATCATAAGTATGGAATATTTGTACTATTAATTAGCCCAATATAAACCATCAAACTATAAACAACCACTAAATCATTTTTAACTCTCGTGAAAATGTTAATGAACTTGAAAATAAAATCTATTTTAAGCATGATCTATTAACTATTAATTAGAAACTAGTGCGAACCCGTGCTTCGCACACAGTTTTCATTTAAAATTTCAAAAATTAAAGGAATCCATCTGTAACATGAATCAAAAAGCAATTGATAGTCAAATGATAGTTTACTCGTTTTTGCATCTTTATACTTGTTTAGATTAATAATTGACTGATACATTTAGCCGCAGTGCAAATTTATAGCGATTAGAAGTTAATTGATTATAAAGAAATATCAAATGCACAATAAACTCAATTAGAATGAAAACTTTTAAGATCAATAAGAAAACAAATAAAAATGGAAACACATCTACAACCATCAATAGGCAGTAAAGAAAATCTAACCTTTCACAATAAAGCTAGTGCCATAAATTTTTAAAAAATAAATGCTAAAATCCTATCTCAAAACAAAGCTCTCCCGTCTTTAATTTGTTCATCAGTAAGTAATTCACTTACTGGCTCATTTTTCTCATATTAGTGCGAACCCGTGCTACGCATACGGGCATCGTCCAATGTTGATTACCGTATGTACTCTGAGACCTTATGTTGATTAGGACACATTTAACCCATATCTCCAACACAAAGATGAAACTTCAATCAGTTCAGGTGTTTTATCATAACCATGCATATAACGAACTAAAGAATGATTCCAAATAAACAACCCAACATCATTTTAGAAACCTTTTAAAACATTTCCTTGCTTTTGTTAAGTTGAACTTCAACGAAAATTTTAGAAACATTATAATGGAGATTTTAGAAACATTATAGTGGAAATTTCAATCAGTTCAAATATTTTATCATAACCATGCATATAACAGACTAATGCATGTATTGGACACTGTCCAAGTTCAGTCATAACACCCAAGATGACAATATATCACAGATTCATAGTGGAAATTTCTACTTCCCTTTAAGGAATTAGCTACTCCTAACTTTATACATAAAACCAAACACGTACATAAATTATTTCCAAAGACTTAAAAAAATTACACTCCTAACTATAATGGTTAAGAACTGTCGACAATAGAAACGTACATAAATATACACCACCAAGTCCAACAACAGGTTTTTCCATACAAAAACATTTAGAAGATCATGAACCCCACTTGTTATATTTAAAAGCTGCGCACATATTGCTTTATTTTCACACCTGTATGAAGAAAAATATTAGAATATGTAGTATTCCTACCATGTCATATTTCATTTTAATATGCTACAATTATAAGAATTATTTGGTTTAAATTTAGACTCAGAAATGAATCGATACTTACAATGATGTCATAAAAAATCATAATGTTCGTTATAATATAGTTCATCTCTACGTACATAAAAATAGATATACGGATAATCCATTTATCTTGAACAAGTACTAATTTGGAACTTGTAATGAATTATTTATCTTTTCAAAAAGAAAAACAGAAGGTCTGCGGAATAATGTTAAGAAGAATAAACGATTGTACCCATTTATCATTTAATTAAAATTTCCTCTATGGATACATGCAAACTTCATATTGGGAGACATGTAAGCTTCAAACTTCATGAACTTTATGATAGATTTTTATTATCATTATTGCAAGTTTATTCGGGTTAGTACTATGTAAAATCTTCCACACTTTCAAATGTTAAATATGGCTTTAAGCTTAATGCCTTATTTAGCTACTACTCCTGTTATTCAAACATAGAGTTAAATATTTCATTTTTACTATTTATTGTTGGATTAATCGTTGAAATTGTAAAAGTATAACATGGTCTGACATGTTTTATTCACGTTTTCAGGTAGATGGTTTTGTCTACGGTAGCTTTGCGTGTTTAATTAGATGTACATACTCAGTAGCAAATGTGGCATAACTCGTATATCTAAACTTCAAAATATACACCTATGCGTAGAGGATTTGGATCGGGAAAAGATTCGCTATTATCAACGATTCGTAAAAAAATAAGCATCTATATATTTGTTTGGATAATAATTCTTCACATCTAATGAGAGCAAATTTTAGGTTTAACATTCTATATCCAGTAATCCAGAACTCCTTGAAAATAAAAGTATGAAATATTCCATGTTCATGCATTTTTTGTATGATATTAAATAAAAGAACAAAAAAGAGCGAGCATGAAAAATATATTTGGATGTTATACATACTATATATATATATATATATATATATATATATAGTATGTGGTTGAGATTAGGGGGTTTTGAGGTTTCGCAAGAATAAGGTGTAGCTAATCCTTTCCCACACACACCCACAAACAAAAATACATAGATATATAATTATGTGCATATGTGTGTATGTGTGTGTGTATACATATTTACGTATGTATACATACATAAACACACACACACGTATATATATGTATATATGTCATGTAAATAATTTCCATTTTCTTTGTAGTAAGTTTGATCATATTAAAAATCAACCTAATTAACCACACTGCATTCCAGTATCCATGTCGCTAATAAGATCCCAAAAAATTATCTTGTATTGATTTGTAATGTTTCAGCCAATGAACCTACAATCCTATTAATAGTTATGAGAAATTATTGCAAAACAAAAGGATAAATCTGAAAATCATACTGAAATATATAACCAAATCTTTTTAAGAACCCCATATTAATTGCATTGAGATAAATGGTTATAATAAAAATGATAGAAATTTTTTCCAATATGTAGGATATAATTTATCAATGCAAAATATGAGCTATGCCCCATCGTTTTGTTGAAAAAATTCAAAACTTAAAATCGAGGGAAAAAATATCCAATAACCTGCACAAATAAAAATTAAATTTAACTAACCTACACTTTGTGCCATCAGATACGTTACTATGCTCCAAGCATACATCCCATCAATAATGTCCTACTTGAACTACAGTTTGTCCTAAATGAATACAAATGGTGTTTATGCATACAGATGATGAAAAAATTATAGCACAATGATCAGTTTGTCCTAAATGAATACTGATAATGGTTATGTATCCAGATGATGAAAACATTATGGTGAAATGATTTTAAGAGATGAGAATACTTAAAATTCAATATAACAAACAATACAACAAACTAATTACATAAAATGAAATTAAAACACGTCTTTAATACAAAATATCTTATATAATGTCACGTGTGTGAATTATGCAAACATAAACTTGAGTCAACAAAAAATAATCACAACCAGATCGCTTAAATGAAGCAAAACTTGCTCTAACGATTAGCATTCCTGCATGCAACTATGTAATATCCAAAACAGTCGACTATGAGGATTAGTAAAATGAATGTAAAAAGTCACCATAGATATTTATTCTATGAAATTTTTTCTCTCACCCATTATAACTATCCTATATATCCCAGTGATAACGCAATATTAACAATTAACAAACCCAAATTAAGGACCAACCAAATGCATATTTGAAAACATGATAAACTTAGAACTTTGAATAAAATCAAGTACCAAGTTGACCAAATTCCAACAGTAAACCAACAAAAATTGAATTTTGATAGCTAAGTCAAAATGTGTGAAAACATGAATTTCTCATTAAAGAGGAATGAGAAATGTAGCAAAGAATGTGTATATCAAAATGTCCAGATAATTATAATAAATCAGGACTGTGTGCAACGAATGGTAGAATGAAAAAGCAAGAAATATTAAAGCAAGTTTTATTTCAAAAAAAAACTACAAATATAGCTAAATAAAAGTTGTTGTGAAGATAATCTTCACGGTTTTACAAACTAATGACATATGTGTTTAGTAAATCCAGTCAAGTAATGAATTTCAAAACCTATATTCACAATCTCTAAACGTACCTCTAAATATCCATCATCTGCAAATTATGATCATGATTCAACTTGGATTCCAGAGGTCTACTTCAACTGAATAAGCAAAAGTGGGGGCCAAAATTTTCTATAGTTAATGTTCATTGTAGTTAAAGCCTACAATTCGTAATGTACAAATAATATTGTAACTTAAATAAAAAAGAAACATAAAATTCCTCATGTACTTGATTACTTAATCACACTCAATGTCTAAAACCTTTTATAAAATTTTCCAGTTCCGGAAAATTGAAACCCTCAACTAAGAAAAAATAAGAAGAAAAATATTCAAGAAGATTACCAAGAACCTCGATGTAAAAATTAGCATAAAAAGCAGTCAGATGTCTGATCATAATAATTAAATGTATTATTATTATTACATGTTCACAAATTTAGTTCATCACTAACTATTGTCGCACCTTTAAAATAATACAGTCAATATTTAAATTAACAACTGTCAGCCTAACAGTTATTTGTGTAATCATTAATATTTTTAAATTTAAGTATATAATGGCCATTATAGCCAGTTTAACCTTTGAAAAAAATTATCAGGTGTGGAATTAATTGTTGGAGAGTGTAAATTATTTGTTTACATTTTCCGACCAAAATTTACTATTTTTAGGAGAGGTTGATTCAGCAACAATTAAACTTACAGTAGTTACCTCAAAATCAGAGTGCATAAAAATAGTAATCAATGTTACGCATTAGAACACAACTCAAGGTACTACTTCCACGAAGACCAATATTGAAGGCACGTATATGAGTAAAAAAATGTGAAGGAAGGTATTATTTAAAAAAAAAATGCACCCATTATAATTAAGACTGAGTGATAGTGCATTAAAAATCATAATCTTATTGATGTTGTGCAATTCAAGTTGGTTATATGACCTTTTCCTCAACTTCATTTACACTCCCTTTGTATATTTTGAAAGGGAAGTTTATTTGTACTCATGTTTCAAAAAAAGAACAATCAACCATAATCTCATATATTATGTTTTTTAGTATAAAAATTTTTGCATAAAAAAATGGTAAATTATCTATTTTTTTCTTTTGTACCATAGAAGTCAAGTTTGGAACATATGGAAAAAAATGATCCAGTTTGTATCATGTCCAGTGAACTTTTAGACACGTCAAAAAGGGCAGTGTCTGTTTTTTTGCTTCAATTCAAAATAGAATATTAAATTAGAAGAAAAAAATTATTCAATTTTTACATGTTTAGATGAATAAACCAAGATTCAACATAATTAATTGCTACCACCACCCTATAAACAGATGCATGTACCTTACCTCCATTTTAAGGAAGGAATAAAATTTTAAATCAATTTCTTAAATAAGATATGTTGCTACTATTAATATGAGATTAATGATACACCTGGCCCCAATGTAAACAAAAATGTTATCAGATATCAGATCAATTAACTAATTTAACACATTAACTTATTTTTTAAAATCATACCATATTAGACACACTAACTATTCATTGCTATATGATAATTTTATTTGTTCATAACATAATAAGGGTTATTGTTATCGTCAAAATTGCTTTATAATGCTAATAAACAGTATCATTGTGATTGTATGGATGTAGATTGATTAGCTATATGATATCATGACCATATAGCTATATCTTCGGATCTAATCAAATTTGTTTACCATATATTTTAAGCTTTGGATAAGATGCTCACATATAATATTAACTTGGAAAGAGTACAAATATCATATTACCTCAATATTTTCAGCTTCCATCAATTTGTTGACCAAATGAATCCAATGTATCAGTCCACCAGTAACCGACGTTTTTTGTAATTTCCTATATGGTTACAGTTATATTTAGTTCTCTCATATTTGAAATAAAAAATATGATGTAACACGTATTTGTACACAATTAAATGACATGCATAAAAATGTAAAACAAATGGAGGAGTTGGAGGAGGAGGTTGAGAGTTAGAATGCTAATTAGAAGGACAAATTCTATTATAAAAGAGAATAAAATCCCTGATCATCACATAAATTCTATTATGAAATGAGAAACCTACATGCGGTATGGTTGATACATAGATCAAATATCAATTAAAGTTGAACCATACCTTATTTTTTTTACTTTTGCAATCTATGTTTATTCCAATAAATATGTTTACTTTTGCTATCAAATAGCGGTCGTGATGAAATTTAAGGATTGTTTACACACACAGAGGATAGTGTTAGCTATATGAAGCAAATATATATGAATTTTACAGTAAAACAGCTTGATAATGTCAAATTACCAGTGAACAGCTAATGTTTTTTTTACTTTCATCTTCTCCCTTTTTCCTGTAATTTGGGAAAGAACTCTTAGAAGACTGATATAAAAACAAAGAATACCATAAGATATAAAAGTTCATTGAATCAGGCTATGCTACACAATGATTATATAATCAGCTTTACCCATCGCAAAATAGAGTGTTTGCCTAATGACACCTTACCAATTGCTTTTTCGATCACCTATAAGAGTGCAGTTGAGTAGGAAAGAACCAAATATATCATAAATAAATTAATCAATGAAAACTGACATTTAGAAATAGATTAAACAAAATCAAAACAAAATTACTGAAGACATAAATCTTTGTTCCAGCCATGGCCATAAATCTACGAGTGGAACCTTCCCATGCTTCCAATCAAACCATTAGAATATATTGTATAACTTAGATAAATGAACTTGGTTACCTGAACAAAACATTTAGAAATATAATTTGTAAGCAATATGAACAAAGCAAAATATTAACAATCTGATTTAATTCTCATCCTAAAGCCTAATTTGATTTTATGAAAAATTGTATACAGCAAAGCCCAATTAAATTGATTCAAGAAAACAGATTAAAAAACTTTTCAAGGAAACTTTCCACACTGTCATAACCTGAACCTAAAACTGCACAAATTGATTGAAGAAAAGACAATGGGAGTGAACAGTGAACAGTGTCATACAAATTAGATCTAAATTTAGTGCAGCAAAGCAAATATATTCTTTAGATTACCTGAACCCTAAAATGATTCGGTGAAAAAATAAAAATACACAGGAAGAAGAGGTGCTTACATTAGGAAGAGGTGTGGCAACTTGGAAGACACCACATCATTTAAGCACAGTAGACAACTTGTATTGCGGTGGCGGAAGACGAACACTACCGAGCAAATTATAAGGACAATTGAAAGGAATGGAGAGACGTATCTGGTCGACAGTCTTTCTGGAGGTGATTCCTAGTTGAAGTGGCAGGCGATGGTGGTTAGAGGAGAAGGCAACGACGATGGAATAGAGAAGGATCAATTCGAAGGGACTTTCTTAGTTTCGGATGGAGTAAAAGATGGGAAGAAGAGCGCAGAGCGATAGGTAATAGCAAGACGTTTGGTTCTAAAATCTGAATAAAATTGAATGATTAAATGATGGTCTTTCGTAAGAAGGGTAGAAAATATGGAAGGAACGAAAGAGAAAGAGGAGCATGACAGTTGAGTTGAGAAAGAGAAAAAATGATTTAGGGTTAACTCAGAGACTGTTCAGTTGTCAAATTTCAAGGGGGCATGTATGAGCTTGAAATTTAACTCACTAATAATAGTATAGTATAGATATAGACCATTAAATTTTGATTTCAACATTCACTTCATTACCATAATCATATGTAGATGGAGAGGTAATTTGTGTTTGTGTTTGTGTTTGTTTAAGCATAACCTATTTGGTGTCAACAACATAGGCTATCAAATTCAAAACTAAAACAACAAGTTAAACTATTTCAAATATTTCCATTAAGCACAAAAAGAAAACATAAATGATCAAAATGTTGAAGCTACATGATTAAGAGAGCTTCATTACCCCTAAATTGAAGGGGTTTAGCCTTCCATATTTGTTACCATATCAACAATTGTAGCATTCAACATAAAACAAAGACAAGAAGAAAAGGAGAGCTAAAATAAAAAAAGCTAATTAAAATGAAATAAAAACTAATCTACTTGCATGAGAAATAAACTACACTACTAGCATGAAAGAAAAGAAGCATGTAATTAAAAAAGAACATTAATTAACACTGCATAAAAAAAAGGAAAGTTACATGAAAAGAAATGGTTAAGTAGCCATGAAAAGAAAGAAAAGAAAGCTTTGTTTATTTTTGATCCTAAACTAAACTAACTAAGAAGCTAAGAGGAAAATTACATGAACATAAGAGGTATTTATACATGTATGAAATCCTAATTCAATTTTTTGGGAACTACCCAAACTACCCATTTGGGAAGTGTGGTAGTCAAGTAATCATTAGCATGTGTTAATCCTCATTTAAATGTGCATGAAGTTTTAATGACCATTAGCATGTGCATTAGCTTCTAATTGTACATCAATGTAGGTGGGTAGATGGGTCCTCCATGATACATGAAATGAATTATTTCTATCTTTATTTGTTTTTCTTCACTCTTGTACATGCATATATCTTCATGAAACCACTTGCATTTGAATCCAAATTCCTACAAAAAGTTACAGAAATGTCCAAGTAATTTTTTCCATATTAATATATGCACAAAAATCACCATTTTGTCCTTATATGAAGATGAATATGTGACAATTTAAAAATAATTTGAATTTTGATTTAAACATGTTAAAGCACCCTATAAGATCATTTATTTAATTTAATTAGATTAAATATGGTGGTAGAAATATGTACATTTATGTACACATCATCCAACACCAACTACATCGGCAAATAAAAGTCATCATATGACCATAACAGAGGTACTGCCATATATATGTTGGTTCTCAGAAGTAACGAACTTCGTCCATGGTTATGTCTGCAAAGTAACATGACGTTGAATCTTACTGAAAAATCAAACATGTTCACAGTTGGAATTTGAGTTAACCACTCGAAGCAAGATGAGACTACAGTTTTTAAATAAACATCGATGTACAGTTATATAGAAAAGTAAAGCAATAAATTTAGTAGAAATAAGTTCACATGAAATCAAAAGCCTACACATAATTAAAGTAGATTTCTGCTTTATTAAGGGTATCTGGGGATTATGAACTTTTTTCATATATGCTTTCCATTAATCAGATCAGTACTAGCACCTATCACATTCTTTTAATTCCTTCTTTATCTGATGGCATCGAAAAAACACTATTGCAGCAATGACAGGGACATTTCTGATCATCTTTGTTATTTCAATTCCGACCTGTATGAAATCAGGAATTCTACTTACAAAAAACATGGATTATCAATACATATTATTCCTTCTGCACCAGGTGAAGGAGTCAATGAATATCCATAGAAAAGCAACCGGGTCCTTGAATCAGTACCTATCCTTGGAATTGGACATTAAGCTATGTTTTATATTTACATATTCTATTTTTTTTCACAATTATTTTTACTATATTTATTTTCATTTTTTGCAATATATTTTGCAATATATTGTGCTGATTTATTTGTATTATCTATTTTCATTTTTTGCAATATTTTTTGCAATGAAACGTAATGATGAACATGTTATAATGTCGCTGGTTATGTATTCATAATTTCATATCACTAATGCAATTATCCTCATGGATGCTCTTCCCTTGTTAAGGGCCGCTCGTTGCTAAAGAAGGAAAGACAAAAATATAACATTTATCAAGCATGTTAGTGTTCCTATATCACATAGTCGTGTGTTATATTGTCTCATACTTTTTTCGGTGCATATCTAAAGGTGGCAAGCAACCTAGGCATTGATATAAAAGTTGTAACATCCACTTAAAATGGTCCACTGTGTATGCCCATACTCATCATAGAGTAAAATGAGGGGTCATAAATCAAATGATAGAAATCGCATGAATTTATGCACCTAAAATTGAGAACAATTCAACTGGTAATATATCCTCGTTGCAGCAAATACTTACACACGATAGTGGTACCACATATGCTGCAAATGCGAATGTAGCAAAGATAACCATGCACAACTCCTAGCATAGCTCCTTTTCTCCACGCATATTTATACTTGTTATTATAGCCTCATTATAGAGCATAATTGGTTTATCTTAAGCTACATATTTGAAAGTATATAAAAGGTCAATCAAACAATAAATGGGCCGGTCTAATCCAGTATGAGTAATCTTCAAACATCTCTAAGCAGAACACATATATACACACATACATACATTTTCTCCCACCTACACCTATGCTTGCTTACATTCACAATAAGCAGAACCTATAATAAAAGCATAATAACAATGAAGGAATATATAAAGCACCATTCGTTAGTCCTCTCTGACTATGTATAAGGTACATTGACTGGTATTCAGGGCACACTAAACACTCCCCTGTAGTGTGGAGAACTCCCCTCCTGATGTTCCAAGCGTTGAGCATGAATGCTCATTGAAACACAAAACTCCTAGGATGAGAAATCACTTTTTAAGGACCATCTGGATTCATCTTTAGCAATTAAGTCTATTGACTATGGAACACTAGTCAACAACACCTTGAAGCTTAAACCAAGGATCACCTATTCATATCTAAACATATCTCTTGAAATTCCAAAATATTCTGATACAGACCTTATCTTTTTTAAGAAATTTTTCAAAATAGAACTGTAAATAAGGAGGTTAGGGATTCTAGTGATTTGTTTGTTGACTTCTGAAACAATCTGAGAATACACCATTTGTTGACCTCAACTGTAATAGAAAGTAGAAACAGTGTATTATTCTTACCTAGGGTCGACACAATGGTATTGGTTTTCCAAACTGAACCCAAAAAATCTATTTCATTGCACTGATTTTGTATCAAATACTGCAAAAGTTTGAGTAAACAAGAAATTTAACACTAAATTGGAGCAAAAAATAAACGTTAATCGGTGGTGGTTTAAGCAATTAGTAAGTATTGAAAGTTAAGAATCAAAAACAAGCATTAGCAAGCATTTTTATGAATAAAATGTTTCACTTTATTACACAGGTGTAGAATGTAAATATTATCAAACTTTTGGCACAAGCTCACAAATGCACAAGTATAAAATATTAAATCAGTATTAACAATCAATCATTATAGAAGAAACTATTGGCAAACATGAACTAACCACTAATCTACAACATTACTGAATACAAGTTCAATAATGTCAAATGTTGTGATATTATTTTATATTTGTGATGAGAATATTGTATGTTTGTTTATTTAACTTCAAAATCAAAGTTTCATTATTTACTCCAATGCTAATGTTCTGAAAGAAATGAAGTTTGAGTATAACATAAGATATTCTAGAGATACACTAAATGAAGTGTGTTTTCTCGTTGCCTGGTTATCAATCCGCATCTCTTTCATCTTTACATCAGAGCCGTTCATTCCATCCAACGGCAGCTTCTCACTTCAGATCTGTTTTGGATCATTGGATGATATATTTAGGCCCAATACTCTTGTGTATATATATTGCTTTCTGTTTAAACATTGTATTGTATTCTGAATCATTTTCTTGTATCCGATTATACAAGCAATAAATATTCTCTCTTACAAAATATTACAAATCAAAACATTCATATCAATTCACTTTTCCAACTTGGTATCGGAGCAATTGTATATGCTAACTGCATCGATCATATTAGTGAGTCCATCAGAAAAGCTTCATCACGTGGACTCCTCTGATCAAGAATTCAGAATTCCTTCATTTGAGAGTTGTAGCTGTTCTCTAATAAGCAGTGCCTCGCCAGAATCTTAGTCTGGCTGCATCAGTTTATCAAAGAAAGCAAAATTCCATACTTTAAAGAGCAAACCAATCAAGATCATCAAGAAAAATTTCCAATTGAATCAAGGGCACAGTGAAAACTCATAAGAAAGCAATATAGTCACAAGAAATCAAAGAAATCATCATTCAAGTTCTCAGAATACCATCAAGATTCAATACAGGAAAATTTCTTGAAAATTCTCAATTCAAAGTAAGCTCCAGTTAGGAATTTACATACCCTTTTCTTCAGATTTTGCAATCTGTGTGTTCATCATGGCCAATCAAGACGATGCTACAAGCCCACAATTCTCTAGCTCAAGAGTTTCTCAAAGCCAACCACAATCTGATCCAGTGAATGATCTGATGAAGGCAATCATCAAACCCCAGAGCCAGATGATATCCATTCAGCTGGATGAATCAAATTTCCTGCTCTGGAAATTGCAAGTAGAAACATCAATTAGAGGATATAGGTTAGAAGATTACATTCTTGGTACAAGAATTACACCATCAAAATTTGTTAAAGATAATGAAGACAAACTGGTGCCTAATCAAGAATATACTGCACACCAAAGGCAAGATAGCCTTGTATGTGCATGGATGATGTCATCCATAAGTGCATCTATTCTGCCTCAACTCATTGGATGCAAAACTGCCCAAGAAGTTTGGACAACAATCGAAAGAAATTTCACTTAACAATCATCTGCAAGGATCATGCATCACAAAAGACAATTGCAGAGTATCAGAAAGAATGACATGACAATGAATGAATATCTGCTTAAAGTCAAAAACCTATGTGATCAACTAGCTTCTGTTGGGCACAAAGTTCCTGAATCTGAACAAGTACTACATATAATCAGTGGTTTAGACAATGAATATGAAGCTGTTGTGGCTATCATCTCCACTATGGAGCCAACACCACCCTTACAGTTTGTATACTCTACCCTTCTCTCTCATGAAGGAAGGATAGAACACAACAAAAGTATAAGTTTAGATATCTCCGTTAACTACACTTTCAACAAAGGTAAACAAAATTCAAATACCAAAGGACAATACAATAACTTTCAAAGAGGTGGATCAACAGGCAGAGGAAGAAGAGGAGGCAGAAGCAACAACAACAACAAAATAAGGTGCCAAATATGTGAGAAGTATGGTCATGGGGCAAATAAATGCTACTTTAGATTCAACAAAAACTACACTCCCTCACAACAAGGTAGCAGTTCAAATGTAAATCTTGTCACTGTACCAAAAGACAACAGCTCAACTCAAGCAGAAATTCTAAATACTGAAACTACAACAAATGATGATGCTGGTGATGACTGCTGGTACCCAGACTCAGGGGCTACTAATCATGTGACCAACAATCTCAACAACCTGAACTTGGGAAACAAAGAGTACAAAGGTACACAAAATCTTTTTGTTGGTAATGGTAAAACAGTACACATTACACACACTGGAAATGCTAGTTTACATGGACCCAAACAACTTCTTTTGAAAAACTTTCCAAGGGTTCCCTCAATTAAAAAAAATCTAATGAGTGTTTCCCAATTTGCAAAGGATAATAAAGTCTACTTTGAATTTTATCCTGACACATGCATAGTTAAAGATATACTAACACAAGAAATTATCTTGCAGGGTAAAGAAAAAAATGGATGTACAGATTTGATTTTTCCAATTCAAAAATTTCTGAGAATAGGGAAAATACTCATGTATTGAATGTTGCTAGTGATACTAAAAACTGTAGTAAGTTTGAATTGTGGCATCGCAAACTTGGACATCCCAGCATAAAAATTGTAAAACAAGTCATGAGTAGTAATAAAATTTCTTCTAGTGATAATCTTGATTCTTACTTTTGCACCTCTTGCCAATTGGGAAAGAGTCATAAATTAGCATTTCCAGATTCTCACACATGTTACACAAGGCCCCTTGAATTAATTGCTAGTGATCTATGGGGGCCAGCACCTATCAGTTCAGATTATGGTTACAAATATTACATATCTTTTATAGATGCTTATTCAAGATTTGTTTGGATATATATGCTAAAGTCTAAGTCTGAAACTAGTAATATAACAATACAATTCATAACAAGGTTGAAAACATGACTAGAAATAAGGTGTGTACATTTCAGTCAGATGGTGGAAAAGAATTCTTACCTTTAAAAACTTATTTTGAAAAGAAATGTATTAATCATAGGACCACATGTCCATACACCTCTGAACAAAATGAAATTATTAAGAGAAAACATAGACATATTGTAGAAACTGGGTTAACTTTACTAGCACAAGCTTCTATGCCTCTAAAGTTTTGGCCAGAAGCATTTAACACTGCTGTGCACTTGATAAATATACTACCCACAAAAATTCTTCAATCAAGTGTCCTCAAGAAGTGCTAACTAAAGTTAAACCAGATTATGAGCATTTAAAAATATTTTGGTGTCAATGTTTTCCTTGTTTAAGGTGTTATAACACACACAAATTAGATTTCAGATCTACCCCCGCACATTCTTAGGATATAGTAACAAACAGAAGGGGTATAGGTGCTTAGACAACAAAGGAAAAAAATATATATCCAGACATGTAAGATTCAATGAGAAGATATTCCCATACAGTAGTACAGAAATTAAAACTACTGAAAAAGTAAGGAATCCAAGATTCATGATTCCTGGTCTACTTGAAGAGATTGAGATACATCCCTCAGTTCAGCCCCTAAGGGATGATGTTGGAACCTGCCTTCTTTGATTTTAATGCGACAACTATATATTTCAACCTATATACTATAATGTCAAATATTCTTGCAGGAATCTACAAAGAGAAGCTTTTATCATATCATCAACAAAGATCAAGTTTTCAAATTTTATTATTTCTAAGTTCAATATTCTTGTACAATCTCTGATATGATGATAAAACACACACACACAAATATACTTTTGAAAATCATGTTTTAAAATAATAAATATCTTTAATTATTTAAAGATATAAAAAGGTATTTTCAAAATTGAATAATATCTCAAGTTCAGAAGTGCTAAAACAAAGGAAGGAACAAAACAGTACAGAATTAGACGTCTGTAGTTTAATTCAGACGTCTGACATCAATGTCAGACGTCTAAAGGTAAAATAACAGACGTCTGAACCCTCAGTATAAATTACTTCTATTTTTATATGAAATAGACGTCTGTCAATTTAATAACAGACGTCTGTCATCATAGACAAACATCTGAATTAAAAGACAGACGTCTGAACTGATTGTTTTTTGTTTCTTCTATTTTTTTTGAATTTTAAACTTTATTCAGACATCTGTCACTTTTCTCTCAGACATCTAAACTTGACGAACTGAAGCATCTCTTCATGAAATATCAAATTCTGAAGAGTTGTCTTCTTCACCAAGAGTTGCACTTCTTCTAATAGTTGCAACTATTAAATTAAAACTATTCAATACTATAAATAGAGATGAAAATCCACTATTTCAATTACCAATTCTTTCTATCTATACTTGCTTTGAATTATCATAATCACAAGCGATTTTCAATCTATACTTCCTATCTTTGCACATTCAAATCATCATATCAAGAAGATTATAGGAAGGGTGTACTACATTTACTATATACGTGTTACTCAAGAACACACAAGTCAAGAAATAATTTATTAATTGTATTTGAAGTCCTATTCAGTTGCTTAGGCGGAAAAGTCCTGTTCGGTTGCTCAGGCGGTGTAATACCTGTTCCTCCGGGTAAAGTGAGGGTTGTTAGAGAAATTTCAGAAGGAGTCTGGGACTAGACGTATAATGAGAAGTTCGAACCAGTATAAAAATCCCTGGTGTCATTTTTATTACTGCTATTTACTATTATTTATAATTCCGCACTTGCTAGTCGTAGTTTAACTATATTATCGATCCATATACACTTTTAGATGAGACCATCACAAGTTCTCAACACACCATGGCTGGTAGAGAATCAGGTCAAGAGCAAGCTGCAAATGAAGATATTAGCAACAATCAGGATATCAATGTCAAGGAACTTGCAGCCCAAGTCATGATCAAGTCATCAGTGATGATACTATGAGCTGCAGTAACAACAACTCTGACAGCATTGTCAGGGATAACATCAATGTTCACCCAATGTTAACTAGAGAAAAGTGTGGTATCTATAAACCAAAAATTGTGAACAACACAGTTGTTCAGGAAGAACCCTCTTCCTACATAGAAGCTGCTCAAAATACTAATTGGAAAGCTGCTATGCAGGAAGAGTACAATGCTCTAATCAACAAAAAAACTTGGGATCTGGTTGAGAAACCAGAAAACAAAAATATAATTGGGTGCAGATGGACTTTTAAATTAAAGAAAAATGCAGATGGTTCAATTTCTAAATATAAAGCAAGGTTAGTTGCTAAGGGGTATTCACAACAGCATGGATTTGATTTTTCAGAAACTTTTTCTCCTGTTGTGAAACCATCCTCGATTAGAGTTATTCTAACCATTGCTTTAAGTAGAAATTGGAGCATCAAACAATTAGATGTTAATAATGCTTTTTTCAATGGTGTTTTGCAGGAAGAAGTATTTATGGAGCAACCAGAAGGGTTCACACAGAAATCTGACAAACAACAAGTGTGCAAACTCATTAAAGCTATCTGTGGCTTAAAACAAGCTCCAAGAGTTTGGTTTGATAAGCTTAAGTCAACTCTGATGAAATTTGGCTACAAATCATTAAAATCTGACAACTCCATATTTACTAAGATTAATGATATCGCCACCACTTATATCCTAATTTATGTTGACGATTTTGTGATTACAGGAAGCAGTGTGCAAGAAATTGAAAAAATCACTGCAATGCTCAACTCAGAATTCTCAATTAAAGACTGGGTGATCTAAATTACTTTCTAGGAATTAAAGTTCAAAGGACCTCAAAATCAGAAATACATCTTAATCAAAGGAAGTACATTTCAGAAATATTAGCAAGAGCTAAAATGGACAAAGCAAATCCCTTACCAACTCCAATGATTACAAATCATCAACTATCAAGATATAAGGGTGAAGCAATTCAAAATCAAAAGCAATACAGGAGTATAGTGGGTGCACTTCAATATGTGACTATAACAAGGCCAGACATATCATTTTGTGTTAATAAAGTCAACCAGTACATGCAAAATCCTTTAGATAATCATTGGAAAGCTGTTAAGAGAATACTCAGATATCTCAAAGGAACTATAAATCATGGTCTCATCTTAAAATCCAGTCACACACTCAATATAAATGCTTATGCAGATGCTGACTGGGGTATAGATACTGATGATAGGAAATCGACATCAGGTTATTGCATTTATTTAGGCAAAAATCCTGTATCATGGAGTGCAAGGAAACAAAGCACGGTGTCAAGATCAAGTACAGAAGCAGAATTTAGGTGTGTGGCAAGTGCAGCAGCTGAAGTTATGTGGTTAGAGTCACTGTTAAGTGAACTTAATATCAAGCCAAACAAAAAGGCAACAATTTGGTGCGATAACATTAGTGCTATATCCCTAACTTCCAATCCAGTTCTTCATTCAAAGACCAAGCATATCGAATTAGACCTCTACTTTATCAGAGAACAAGTAATTAAAGAGAAGTTAAGGATTGGATACATACCATCGCAGCATCAAAAAGCAGATATACTTACAAAGCCGCTGCCAAAACCAAGCTTCACAAAATTAAGAGAAGAGTTCAACGTTGACGAAGCCGATCCTAGCCAGAGATCTCAAAGAGCTATCTTCATTCCAGAATGATTATGTATTTTGCGGATGGGTACTATCTTTTTCATGTCGGATTTCACTCTAGAGAAAAAGGAAAAAGGAACCGCCATTATTTTTCTTTCTTCAGCAAACCCTAGTTCGGGTTTGAAGGGGGAGTTAAATGAAGTATGTTTTCTCGTTGCCTGGTTATCAATCCACATCTCTTTCATCTTTACATCAGAGCCGTTCATTCCATCCAACGGCAGCTTCTCACTTCAGATCTGTTTTGGATCATGGGCTGATATATTTAGGCCCAATACTCTTGTGTATATATATTGCTTTCTGTTTAAACATTGTATTGTATTCTGAATCATTTTCTTGTATCCGATTATACAAGCAATAAACATTCTCTCTTACAAAATATTACAAATCAAAACATTCATATCAATTCACTTTTCCAACTAACATAAATTTACGTTGTGCTAGTTTCTAAAATTGCATGAGTTGGGGACTATTTTCAAATATCAATTCTTTGCAATGGAGTTCCTCATAATAAATAATATTTAATCCTCAAAATTAGTTGAAACATGGCTATTATCAATTGTCACTATCTATACCTCATGATTAACTCAAATTCTTTAAAATCAACTTATCAATTAAAGTGTGATAATTTCAAATCTCATATTATTAATTCTCTGTCATGGATCTTGATTAAAGTGTGTTGCAAATTCTCTATCTCGCTTTATTGTGTGATAATTTGAGAATTTATCTCCCATTTAAAATGTGATTAAAGTAGCTTTAACTCTTGTTCTCCATTTCAAATTATCAATTATCAGAATACCTGAAAATTTAAAAGTTACTCAAATAGTTAATTAGCAACAGCAAGTCAAGTTTCTGATTTCTGAAGTTTGGAGAATCAAGGCAGGCGGTGGAGGCACTGAAGCTGGTCGCACGACGGTGGTGATGAAAATTGTCACATACCAAGGAGAGGCGGTACCAGATTTGGTTTATAGTGAAAGTGAATCTAGAGATGAGGCAATTTTGGAAGATGAAAGATGTGGAATTTTGTGACCGGTCGGGGATTTTTTGGTACCAATTATAATGATGAGCGCATGCCATGATGAAGATAAAGCCAAAGATGAGGCGATTTTAGTACAAATTATAACGATTAATGATTGATAAAAGAGGGCAAGGGAGAAAAAGGATCTAATCAGATCCAAATTTGATAGTTTTCCTTGGGTTTTCATCGTTCTTCAAAGAGGATGAGGATAACAAAATGTCAAGTGTTGAAAAAGATATAAGCGACCATATAAATTTTAGCGAAATTTCAGTCAATTGTTGGTCGGAACCACTTGGCAACGTTTCTTTATAATTAATGACACCCATTTAGATCGTAATTAATTGACTTAAATTATAATTAGTAGCATTAATTAATGTAATGTGGCTGTTATATTAACAAAGGAAAAGGAAAGAGCTAGAGCTTTATATGTATGTAAGGGTAAGAGGGTATGAATAAAGGAATGGTTTTTTTAGAAATGGACTTCACTTAATTTCCATCTATAAATACAATGCAAATAAATATACATACACACACACATGTACTTTTGAATACAAATACAAGATTCTCTTCCATATTCAATAAGAATAAAAGTGCAAAACATCACTGAATGATATTAACTGATTAAAATAAATGGCTATTAATGACATTAAAAGAAGGACAAAGATGTTATCTTCCTTAAATAAAAAGAACAGGAAATAATTTTTTTGTATTTATAAAGGTAAATAATTTATGGATAAACATATAATTTTTGTAGACCTAGTTTTCACCTATAAATACATAGCCAAACTCTATTCTTTTTATTCTAGAAATCTTAGCCTCCATCTCCTTCTTCTTCTTCCTTCACCTCAAAATTTCTTAAAACATTTTCTGTTCTTTTCACAAAATTTTCTGAATAAAAATAAAAATAATACACATCAAATTAAATTGGGGGAGGGGGGATTAAAATAAAAGAGAAAGGGAGAAGGAAAACTAATCAACAAAGAAGAGAAGCGGTGATGTCAAAACAAATTAGAAGAGGAATCATGTAATGACCCAGAATTTTGGTTGTTTAATTTTGGACATTTAATTTATTTTTAAATGTTGAATTTGAAATATTAATTGAGTTTGAATATGGAAGAATCAGTGAAATAGTTTAAATTTCAAATACAGCAATTAACGGATTCAGTAAATGGCAAAATTAATATTTGAAATTGGGAAAATATGGAAATCTGGAGTTAAATGTGAATAGAAATGATTTCTAAGTTGATTTAAAACTCTATTTGGATTAGAGTGATGATAATGGACTTTTGGATGGGATTAAAAGTCGATAAATTTAAAATTGGAATTTTATATATTAATTTAATAGTGAAATTCAATATATAGAAATAGTATGAATAATTGAATTTTTATTTAATATAAATCGGGATGATTTCTTATATGAAAATAAATACTATTTGGATTATAATTGAGTTAGTAAGTTTTAAAAATTGAAATTTTAAACGATTTCGTTGATTTTGAAAATCGCTCGATTTAATCGATGCGTTAAAATAACCTTCCGGGGCACAGTCTCGGAATTCGGCGAAACTAGTTCCATTGGATCTGTAATAGTGTATTATTATCGGATTTCAACTATCGTAGCGTTTGGAGTTACCGTTTGGTCATATGGGATAGAAACGCGTTGAAATAAATATCGAAAGTTTAATATTTTAATTCGATTCAAAAGGCTATCTTCCACATACGATCGAGTTAGGCCCCGAAACATATTTCATTGTGTTCGAAATAAGGGTAAAACATTATAAATGCCTGGTGGCGCATCTCATTTGGAGATTGTTCGAAAAAGCACGTTAATTTTGAAAATAATATTAAAATAATATATATAAGCCTATATATACATCAACACAGTAAAGCCTATCAATAATATGCAGCTGCCGCCTCTCTAAAATTCAATGGCCGAAAATGTTCTTGCTTTCCCCATGATTATCTCTAGATCCATGCTTTAATTTCGAAAACTTCCAACTACAAGAGTGAAGAGCTCGCCGAGCTCGACCTATCCAACGGTGGCGATCGGGTTTAGTTGAGTGGATTGATGGCGATTGTTGCCCAAAGGCCCGCCGTTCGTTCGCAAAATTCGAGAGATGCGGGAGGCCGAGCTCGACCAAACCCTGGGCGTTGTTGGAGCTCGAGTAGGCGCACGTGAGAGCATGGGCCGATCGTCCCCTAGATGATCGTGGTAGCAGCGACGATCGAAGAACGGAGGGCGGCCGATGGGTTTCAAAACCCTGGACGAACGTGAAGAAGAAGTAAGAGGAGCGGCCGATTTTCTCAAGGCCAAATAAACGGCCATATGATGTTCTAGGTAAAAAAAGAAAAAAAAGAAAGTAAATTTATTTATATAAATTATATTCAAAAACTTGTAAAAATCATAACTTCTTCATATGTTGTTAATCGGACGAAACAAGAGGCGATGGAATCGTGGCGATGAGCACTATGCTCAGGAAAAGATTTGAGGACGTTTGGAGCGAGTTAAAATTTGAGGTTAAATCGAACGTGTTCGATTTAATTTAAAATTGGAACATTTGGCGAATTAAAACTCAAGATGAGTTAATCTCACTCAATTTTGGACTATTGGGTTTAATTTTAAATAGTTAAAATAAATTAATTATTTATTGGTTGAATTGATAAATTATTGTCAGTTGAATGTGATATTATATCTAGTAGTCTATATATATTGGAGTGATTGATATTCCCATATATATAGCGGATGAGACCCTATGCGGCCCGCATAATAGCGGATGACCTTATATACTGCGATATTCCTCCTCGAAGTGGAATTGGTATTTTTATGTTGTGCTAACATCTGTGGATGCAGGGAAACATGTTGGAGGGATCCAACTGGATTCCTAAAAAATGTTGAATTTAATTTCATATATAGTGATATATGTTTTGTTGGAATAATCTGTGATGGATTATTGTGTGGTTTGGATTGATTGGATGCTTTGGCATTTTTAGCCTAGATTTTGGTATTTTTAAATACCAGTAATATATAGGTTGAATTGGAAAAGAATTTTAAAGAGATTTTTCAAGTAAAATATTTATCTAGAAATTTGGGTTAATTGATCTGATAAAATAATGGTTTGAAATTTGTACTTAACAAATTCGGGATATTGTAAATAGAGATTTTAGGATAAAAAGTATATAAAAGGATTTTAAATAATAAATTCTAAGTGTCACTTGTTTAAAAATAAAGGAGGTTTTAAAATCGATATTTTTAATAGATTGGAAGGATAAGGGTGAAATTGGAAATAAGTATAAAGTTGGTTATACTGGAACTCAAAGTAAGATTTTTGAATTTATGAAATGAAAGTAGAATCGAGAAATTGGGCTTGTTTAAAAAAGAGGAATTTTAATTATTAACTAGGTAATTTTAAAAGTGCTAAAATATTCCAGACACTAGTTATTTAATTATTTTAAATTGGTTTAAGCATATTTAATTATTAATTAGTTACCTTACAAAATTGTTAAAGATTTATTATTATCTATTATTTAGGAAGTAGTCAGCATTGTTGTTTCTGAAAGATAAATTATTAAATATTAATATGGTTCTGTATAATAACTCTTATTGAAGTATATTTTCCTAGAGTAAACTTGGAAATTTATTTGAGAAAATTATAAGCATTATTTTGAGATAATTATTAAATAAAGTTTTGGGAAGTAATGGTATACCCGCATGGCGTAATCGGAGGCAGTGAGTGTCTGTAGTTAAGTCTTGGATTTCTTTGGGATAGAGACGTAACCATTGAGCTGGGAATCCATGGTTTGATACCACAGTGGTACTTTCCTTATTATTTTAAAGGATTTCAATATTTTGAAAAGGGATAGTTTGCGAATAAACTAAATTGGATAAGATAAGTACACATATTTTAGATAAAGGGATTTAATTTATTAAAATTAAATTAAAAAGAGATTTGGGGTTTTTCAGGGGAAAATGTAATATTTGGTTGAACGATTGTTTATTTGATAGTTAAATAACCGACTATCAAATCTGGACCCAAAATATAACTTTGGAAATATCTAGGAGGAATACGAGAATTATATGGTACAGTTACCATTCGAGGTGCTATATTGTACGTGTAAACTCGTTCGTTCTCCTAGGATGTATATAAGGAAATCCGTCCACTAACAGTTAGGAGGTGATCTCCGATCTTATTTCGTCTATTTATTTCCTAAAGAACCGGGGTTGAGTTTACCGAAAAATATCGGACGTTGTTTCGAAAAGACCGTGATCGGATAAAATATCCGAAAACCACTTCAATCCAACGAGTACATTTTCGAAAGGAAACAAGAGCGTGGAGTCGAAGATGGAGCAGTGAAGTGCAAGGGCTAATCGCTACTAATCCAGAGGATTATTCCAAAATGGATGTAGTAAGAATAGTGCCTTCGGTTCCGTTCAGACCCAGAACGGATTGTATGGATGAATGCTATCAGTACACTGTCATTGGAGGACAATGAGCATTCTAGGTGAAAATTTCCTTAAAAAGGTAATCGTAGCCTCTAGCCTCATCAACCAGGAATAACTGAAAATCAGGAGAGATGCAGCAAGGCTAAGTGGGTCAGGGTATGTTTATCACCTTTCTAGATAACCTCAGATATTATTTACTACTACGGTATATGGAAGGAGCTTGGGAGAGGGTGGGAACACCCGGGGTGATAGCATATTCGGTCTATCCAGGTTAGGGATGGTTCGGTCTTATGTGGCAGGGGATCCCGACGTGGTCCTCGGTATGCTGTTTTTAGACCTGTACTGTGACAGGTGGTACCCCAGTGCCTAGTCATTCGTATAGAATCCATTCTCCAATACGTACCTTTACGGTTTTGATTGTAGAGCCTAGTATGATGGAATTTAATTAATGTAACAATTTCAGCTATTTGAATAAGTATTTGTACTTAGACACTATTATAATATCAGAGGATTTTGATATGAAATGTTTTGGCTATCGTAAGGTAAAAACCCGTCGTGTTTATTTGTGGCGTGGTCTTACGAGATACCTTTGATTTTCAAAGGATTTTGAAAACTTTAATAATTCAAATTGAGTGTGATTTCTCACGCTGGTTTTTCAGAATGACTCAGGTGTTATTTTATTATAATGCTTGGGTCAGACCGAGTATTACAGGTTTGGATTAGGATGCTATAGAGCAGGAGACGAGCTGGAGACCGAGACGTATTCTCGTACTTGTTTATTCCGCTGCATGTTTTGTTGAAATTACCAGCAATTGTGAGGGCAGGTTGTTATAACTGCCCAGGCTGGTAATTATTGATTGATGTACTCTGATGTGAGATATGTATATTACAGTTTGATTTGTGTAAAGACTGTTCATATTATATGTTATTCAGTCCGCTGTGAGATTCTGTTTTGTTTTAGTTTTCTTCTTTCTTCTACCTACTTTCTCTCCCTCAACAATCTGTCTTTCCGACACTCGATTGTTCAGCACGTTACACAGTGAGCGTATTCATGTCGATTTCGAGGGTCGAAAGGGCGGGTCATGTAATTGGTATCAGAGCTTAGGTTGGCGATATACCTACGCTTTAGTGATGGATTACTCATTAGAGATAGTGTCAGTAGCACTCTAGAATGAGTTTAGTGTATTAATAGATATGAGCGCGTAATTGTTAGTGAATATAAAATGTTTTTATATTGTGTTGACTTATCAGTTGAGTGTTTATGAATTCTGGTCGGTACGGGAAGTATAACTATATCGATAGGGGTTTCTAAACTCTTAAACAAGGTAAACCGACATAGTATTGTTTTAAAGTGGGTAAATGAAATAATTTTACCCAAACAATATTTTGGCATAAAAGAAATAATTTTATGAAAGTATTGTATATATTTGGATGTTTGGTTGTTAATATTATAATCAAACAAGATTATAAAACTTGAAATGGTCATATATATAACTAAATTGAAAATTGTATAAGAATGATCTATACAAAAAAGAGTATAACTAAAATTGGATTTAAACCAGAATTTTAAATCCCGGAAATTTTGGGAAATGTTTTAAATTGGGTTTGAACTAAATGTTTGGAATTTTTAAATCTTTGAGCTTTTGGAAAAGTTTTCTAAAATAGTTTGTGAGGAATAATGGAGTATTATTTGAAAATGTTTTTTTGGAATAGAAATTGTTTTAAAATGAATTTTGAAAGTAAGGAAGCACTGAACTCACCTTGGTCGCTGGAAAATGATCCTGGTGATGAGGCCACATCATCAGTTTTCATTTTCGAGTTTTTGAGTGGCGGATTGCTACCATAGTGATTGGCTGTGATTATTTGTTTTGGACTTGTTTGATAAACAAGTTTTGTTTTAGAAATTCCAAAAGGAAATTGTTTTTGGGAAAAACCAAGTGGTTTTAAAATTCCGGAAGCATGATTTGATGTACCAAATGATTTTAAAATGATTTGAAATAAAAACCGGGTGATTGAATTCTGGGATTTCCATTTTAATGATTTGTAAAATTAAGAAGAATCTGTTAATGAACTTATAAATTGAAGTTGGTACGGA
The DNA here is from genome assembly GCA_030737815.1 of Allium fistulosum. Classification (NCBI taxonomy): domain Eukaryota; kingdom Viridiplantae; phylum Streptophyta; class Magnoliopsida; order Asparagales; family Amaryllidaceae; genus Allium; species Allium fistulosum. Next base: position 246,585,660 of record CM060907.1, on the reverse strand, counting down.
TATGAAAAGGAAAGTATGAATTTTAATCCTGGAATTAAAATTTAATTTGAGTAAGTTAAATGAATGATATGAGCTGAAATTTAACTTAAGATAAGTTAAAATTGAAGTTGGATTTGAATTGAATGGAATATAAAGCTGAAATGTAAAATGTTATATAATTATAAGTTATAATTATTGAATGGAATGGATACACTTAAGTTATAAAGTGATATATATAATCCAGAGTTATGATTATAAAATGTAAATAGGCCCAAGTAAGCAAAATGAGATTTTAAGTAAGTAAGTTTTTAAACTTATGAATTGAGAAATGAAATGGTAAAGCCTAAATGAAAATGGTTTGATATTATGGTAAAAAGAATAGAAATTCAAAATTTGAATTTTAAATGGAGGGTAAATTGAAATTTAGTAAATTAAATATAAATATGAATTATGAAGTGATTATATAACTATATGTTATGAATATTGAATGTGAATAAACTTAAGTGGAAAAATTTAGGGAATTGTGAATAAATAAGTTTGTATAACTTATTAAACTGGAAAAGTGGATAAGTGTGACCAAATTAAAAGGTTAAGTATTGGATAACAAGAAATGAATTCAATTTAAGAGTAAATGAATTGAATATGATTTTGGAATATGGATTGGATAAGTTTGAGTGTGAACTTAAGTTTTAAAGCTAAATATAACTTAAGCAGCGATATGAAATGTTTATAGTAAACCTTAGAAATAATTTTGTGAAATGGGTTATAAATAAATTAGAATGAAATAAAATGTCGTTCACTATAAAATGAAGTGAATAGCACTATGTGAGTTAAATGAAAGTGAATGGAAAGGATGTAAAATAAATGGAGGTAAATTTAATAAAAATGTAAGTGCATGAACCTGAGCTAAATTGAATGAGAATCAATTTGAAAGGAATTATAATTTGATTGCAATGGAAACTTAACTTAAGCGATTTTTTATGGAATGAATTCATTAATAAAATTAACATGGATTGGAATGTTGTTTAGTACAACATGTAGCGAACAAAGTTTGGTGAATAATGTGACGACCGCCCATGACCCCCGCACGTAATCTAGAGATAGTGCGCTGTAAAGTGTGCCGGGCGACCATGGACGATTGTCAAGATAAATTTAAACAGCAGAATCTATCGTATTACTCACAGCGCATGGACAAAATACAATAGAACTTATGTATAGTGAAGCTTTATAGAATAAAATGCCATCATATAAAACTCCATAATAGTTGAATACAAGCATCCAAATAGTCAATACATCATGCCTCACTACATAACACTCAGAGATTTTACAAACAGCGGAACATCCAGTACATATAAGAAGATAATATGCAACCCTCTAGCTCGTCTTCGATATCAGCATCGTGAGAAGAGAACAACACCTGTCACCTGCTACCTAGTCTGCCCGTCCCAACAATGGACGAACAGCCCAAGGCAATAAGAATTAAAACATAAAGCCTTGAGTCAGACAACAGTCTTAGTGAGCAGTAAATTAACTAACAACATACCAAAAGAGCATAAAGGAAAAGGAATACAACCCTCCCACTCCAACCTCATTCTACAGTGATAGCCCCCAGACACACACTAAGCAGAAGCAAACATAGCAGAGCATACAATTTAAAGTAAAGCTACTATCACTCGAGTCAAGGGCGATGTTTTCCAAGTACCAAGGCCTAAATCAGATAAGCACCCAGAAAATACCGCTCTTGAGTCCGAATGACGATACAACCAAACATTCATGACTCTGGCTATCACTGTTATCATTGCTTCGATATCACCGTTAATTGAATGACCGGCACATTCTTTCAGCCGTCCGTCAAGGGCTAATGGAAACCCCGGTTCTAGACATAACTCCCGCACGTCGTCGCAGCCCGTGCCTAGGACTATCGAATCTGCCTAGAGTACTCGACCATCAACAGTTGGCCGTTGGGACTATCGTATCTGCCCAAACGTACTCTTGCTTAGAGCATGCTAGAACCTTCAACAACGATGCTATCCAAGCCTCCTAGTCATCCTCCTCGACGACTATTCTCATATCCATTCATTATCCTCAACTCGTATCATATCACCGAGTTATCAACATGCTTGGAATGATCCCGTCTGGATTAAACCAAGTCTTCATCACATGATTGCCTCGCTTCATCACATCCTCGCAAAGCCTCATCTCAATATCACATCATCAAACCTATGCATAAGAGCTTCATCATCCCGCTACATATGCCACTAGCAGCTTTCCCAATTCAAGAGCCTTTCCCTTAGCTTTTGAACCATCTTCGGTCTAAATCAAATCATCAATCATCTAGTTCATAATAATCAATCAAATCAAACATTAATCCAAGCAATCAAGCATTCAAATATGATCTAAGTAGACAATTATAACAATAATGGCATTTTCGTAATTAAAGAGTTGAAAGTCTAACAAACATGAAATCATGAGAATTATCTCTACAATCTTGATGAATGAACTTGCATAGGTTAACACTTAGTAAAATGGTTGTCAAATCATCATGAATAATGGATCTACATGGATCTACACTTAGGATGAAGAAAATGCATGGAAATCACTATTTTAACACCAAATCGAGCCAACAATCCGATATACTCCTTTGGGTCCGTGTGAGAGAGAATCACCACTCACCAAATCACCTAAACAACTCCAAATCTACACGCTTCAGATCTAGACAGCGAAGGATCAAGCTTGATCTATCACAAATCCACTTCAAACGAAGAAATCTCTCTTGAAAAGATGAAGATCTTCAATCTAAGCTCTTGAATCTTCAATCTTGATCTTCGATATGGATGGAAGGAATCACTAGATTAGAGTAAAGAAAAGAAGTGAAGAAGTGTAGAAGTCGAGCTCTCAAAATGGCAGCACTTCGTCGCTTCGAAATCCGGATTCCAAAATGAAGCCAACCCTCTTCTATTTATAGGCAGAAATCCTCTTAAGTCGTAACTCGGAGTTAGGTCGTTTCCGACCTACGACCTAAGACTCCCACCGACCTAAGCCTTAGCCAACAACTATGACCTAACAGACCCAGCCTACGACCTAACACTTCTGCGCATCCAAGCACCCAGCGACCTAACAGCTACGACTTAACTCCTCAGCGACCTAACACATAAGTGTTTTCTCGCGACCTAACAACCCAGGTGCTTCAACGACCTAACTGCTTAACACTCCTACGACCTAACGGCTTAGCAACCCACGCGACCTAACAGCATAGCACATCAGTGACCTAACTGACTAAAAGCCTAGCGACCTAACTACACATAAGTCATACGACCTAACTACCTTAGGTCGTTGCCGACCTATCCTGTTTTCTATACCTCTCTTAGGTCGCATGTTCCTTAGGTCGCTCTCCTATAGGTCGCCTAACTCTATAGATCGCTCGTCTACGACTTAACACACTAACCACTAGGTCGTACATTCCTTAGCTCGCGCTTCCTTTAGGTCGCTAACATTCTATAGGTCGTCCCAAACTAACTCGCGACCTAAACCACTACGCAACCTAACCGCTGGTCCTCCTTAGGTCGTTGCCGACCTATTCCTTAGGTCGCTCGAAACCTTAACTCGCCAAAAACTCTTAAGTCTTCTCTCTTAGGTCGTCTACGACCTAAACCCTTACCATCCATCATACGACCTAACCCCAACATCCTTAGGTCGCACCACATCCCTAAGTCGTCTATGACATAGCTCTTAACTCGCTACCATCCTATAGGTCGGTCACGACTTAGCTCTTAGGTCGTTCACGACCTAGGACTTAGACAAATTATACCTAAAATCTGAAATGACTTAAAATTCTGAAAATTCCAGATTTTGACGAACTTGTCGATCCGTAAAAATACGGGTCGTTACAGATAACTCAAATGGGAACCAATGGAAAATATATGAATTGATTTAAAATCAATTTAAATGAACCAATTGAAGCTTAATAAGATGGGTATGAATATAATAAGTGTGGATGTGAATAGAATGAAATTGAATGGATTGTGAATCAAGTTAAAATTGAATAAATGGTATGGAAATCAATTTGGAAGTGTATAATTGAGTGTTTTAACCCTGTAAATTGCATATGCATTCAAAAACACATGATATGACATGTATGTGTATGAATGCTAAATAAAATGGATTTGCATATAATGAAGGTCAATAATGAATGGAATGCAAATAAAATTGATTGTGAATCAATTTGAAATTGAATAAAAGTGAATTTATGCAAGTAAAGCGCATACAAAATCAATTTGTGATGGATATGAGTTTGTTTGTTGTAAATATGAATTGAATGTAATAAATTTGGTTGTAAATCATTTCGAATTGAATGAAGTGATATATAGATCCATGAAAAGGAATTAAATTAGTGTTGGAACCTTATAATTGCTTGTAATATATGATTGGCATGTTTCGGGTTATGAAGTTATATGTTTAGCTAGTTAAAGGAATGAAATGTTATTAAAATTTCATGATTTTGAAACTTATGTGCTTATTTTGAGTAAGTACAGGTACAAGGAGCTATTGGATAGATTTTGGTTTGTGTAAATGCATATAAATAAACCACTCGCTTAGAAACACTAATATGAGGTATGCTTACGCATTAAAAGCAAAGAAATGATAATATATTGATAAATATTTTGTTTTTCCGACCGTGTGGGTCGATGTATATATTTTTTTTATCTCTGTAGTGAAATTTCGGAAATTTAGGGTGCTAGAAATTTTTTGAAAAGTTTTGGAAATTTTTTATTAACTAGAAAAGTTGATTTTGAATCGTATTAGAAATCAAGGCTTTTGAAATAGAAATGAAGCTAATTGTTTTAGATAAAACCAAAAAGGTTTAGAAAAGTGAATTTTAATTAAGTTGGTTTTAGGAAAGTTAATGGGTTTGGGAGCATTTTTTCCTACCTTAGCAATTTCGGGGACGAAATTCTTATAAGGGGGAGGAATGTAACGACCCGGAATTTTGGTCGTTTAATTTGGAACATTTAATTTATTTTTAAATGTTTAATTTGAAATATTAATTGATTTTGAATATGGAAGAATCAGTGAAATAGTTTAAAATTTCAAATATAGCGATTAACAGATTCAATAAATGGTAAAATTAATATTTGAAATTGGGCAAATATGGGAATCTGGAGTTAAATGTGAATAGAAATGATTTCTAAGTTGATTTAAAACTCTATTTGGATTAGAGTGATGATATTGGACTTTTGGATGGGATTAAAAGTCGATAAATTTAAAATTGGAATTTTATATATTAATTTAATAGTGAAATTCAATATATAGAAATAGTGTGAATAATTGAATTTTGATTTAATATAAATCGGGATGATTTCTTATATGAATATAAATTCTATTTGGATTATAATTGAGTTAGTAAGTTTTAAAAATTGAAATTTTAAATGATTTCGTTGATTTTGAAAATCGCTCGATTTAATCGACTCGTTAAAATAGCCTTCCAGGGCGCAGTCGTGAAATTCAACGAAACTAGTTCCATTGGATCTGTAATAGTGTATTATTATCGGATTTCAACTTTCGTAGTGTTTGGAGTTACCGTTTGGTCGTACGGGATAGAAACGCGTTGAAATAAATATCGAAAGTTTAATATTTTAATTCGATTCAAAAATATATCTTCCACATACGATTGAGTTAGGCCCCGAAACATATTCCATTGTGTTCGGAATAGGGGCAAAACATTATAAACGCCTAGCGGCACATCTCGTTTGGAGATTGTTCGAAAAAGCACGTTAATTTTGAAAATAATATATATAAGCCTATATATACATCAACACAGTAAACCCTAGCAGTAATATGCCACCGCCGCCTCTCTAAAATTCAATGGCCGAAAACGTTCTTGCTTTCCCTACGATTATCTCTTGATCCATGCTTTAATTTCAAAAACTTCCAACTACAAGAGTGAAGAGCTCGTTGAGCTCGACCTATGCAACGGTGGCGATCGGGTTTAGTTGAGTGGATTGATGGCGATTGTTGCCCAAAGGCCCGCCGTTCGTTCGCAAAATTCGATAGAAGCGGGAGGCCGAGCACGACCAAACCCTGGGCGTTGGTGGAGCTTGTGTAACAACCCTGTATTTTGTAATTATTTTACATTGAATTTCCTGATTTAAAAACTTTATTTTATTTATTTAAATGGATAAATTTTGATATTTTAAATATAAATTTTGATTTTTATGTGAATTATAATTCCAAACATGAATAAATAGAATATTTTCCAGAAATGAGAATTTTGTCAATGTGGTCAAACTTTGACTTTTAAATTTAAAAATTTAAAAGTTTGAATTTCTGAATTTTATCTTTTATTATGAAACTAAATAAAATTTCAAGTATAATGCTTTTCGTTTCGTTGAAATCTGATTAATATTGTGAAAGTTATGCTTTTTACACTATTGTATGTAAATTGTTTTATTTAACAAAATTGTTTATTTTTATTTATATAAATAATATTTTTGTTTGTCATGTCATGTTCTAATTTATGTTTCATGTGTAACACAACATGTTATGTATATATATATATATTTTATTTTTAAAACATTTTTAAAGTATAGTTAAATTTTTCCAAAGTTAAGTGTATTTTGTTTGCAAATTTTAAAGCTAGTCTCAATATAATAAGCTATTTTCTTTATTTATTTTTCTATTTTCCTAAAACAAATTATTTATTTTCTTTTCCACTTTATTTTAGTTTGTTTTATTTTTATTTACTGAGTTTTATTTGGTTTATTTTGAATTAAACATAAATTGGAAATTTCAAGAGACAAAAGCTTTTATAACTTGTGACTTTTCATTTGCCTTGTCTTTTCATTTCTTTTGGCCGTTCATTCTTTTACTTTGGCCGTGTATTTTCAGTTGTATTTCACGTGAAAACTCCTCATCTCATTTCATTTTCATGGCACTTCAGATCTGAAAACAAAAAGTATATGCAATGGCTTCCTCTTTGCTCACTTTTCTTCCTCTTTTTCCATTGTTTTTCACTAGAATTTGCCTTGATTCTTCCATGTGTTTGCTCTGCCATAGCCTCACCATCACCACCACCAATCACCACCACTTATTCCCCCACATAATTCATGGCCAAACCATCCCCTTCCTCTGACCTGAGAGTGCCTTGACCATTCAATGATCCAATCTCCACAAAAACTATGCATAACACCTTGAAACTTCTTAACCGAGCCTTGTTATCACCTTCCCCTTCATTGTTTGCCACTGCCACCTCCTTAGACTCCACCACCACCACTTACACCACCTGAACATCCCCCCTCCTCTGACCTGACCTGTAGCAAGTGATGGCCGAGCCCTATAGACCATAGGCCGAGCCTATCTTGACCAAAACTCCACTTTGTGCCTTGCCCATTTGCATTCCTCACTTTGTAACCCCAAAACCCTTCCTCTTCTCAAGCCTAGCCATGTATTTTCAGTTCCAAACCTGATCTATTTCCACTGGTAAATATCATGGCCGAACCATAAGCATGTATGGTTGAGCACAAGTTGAGGCAAAATCAAGAAAAAATTGATTTAAAAGCTAGGTGATGTATTTGTCTAGCCTAGTTTCCATTTGTTTCAATTTAAACTTTGGTATTGTAATTATATTTATATTTTGCTTTGTTTGTTGTGAATACAAGATTAATATCTTGACTCTCTCTCCACTCAAATCAAGAGTCGTGCTATATCATGCTTTCTGGAATCCGTTTATATGTTTTAATTTGTAAACTTCAGCTTAAAAAGGTGAGTATTCACTCATGACATCTATACTTATATAATTTGTGAAGTGACAAAAGTGAATGTGTAGAAATTATTATATCATGTTATACATGTCTGTGATGTAAATTATACGATGTTAAACCCTGTTATTAACTTGTCACGTCATCTTCTATGTTATATTTTATTTATTTATTTCTGTTAATCACACTGCAAGTTCCTTGTAGAATAGAATCACTATGGGTTGAAATGATACATACCCGAACGTACTTTAGAATAAGGCAAATTCATTATGGGCTGAAATGATAGGCCCGAGTAATTTTTATTATATTTTATTGACTTGGGATTGCGGGTTTGAAATGATAGAACCCGGATTTTTCTTTGTAAATTACAGATTGAAATGATATATTATCCGTATCACTTGACTTAGGTTAGAAAATTTTATACAGACCCGTGGTTATTATTTATATTTTTCTAGAAAATTTAAGTATTTTAAAAGTGTAAAATATGATAAATTGATTTAAATTGAATTTAAAATGATTTAAATAACGTGATAATGATTTTTCTATGTATTAAAAATGTTAACTAAATGAATGCTTAAAAGTGAAATTTGAAATATAACTTGACTTGGAAATGTGAAATTTGGTTTTTAAATAAAAGTTAAGTTAAGAAAATAAAAATGGGAATTAAGTTTAATTTATGAAAGGGTAAATTAAATTTAAGTGTAAAGAGGAAAAATGTATAGAATAAGAAATTTGTACACTTGAATTAAATAAATGAATTGTTGAAAAGTTTGATAGTTATTGTAGAATTTTCCTTTATAAATTTTTTAATTAAAGGGTAATTAAATGACCAATTTTAAAGTGAAAAGTATGAAATTTTATAAGTTAAAATGGTTTAAATTGAAGTTTAATTGTTGCTGAAATTCTCTTTTAAATCTGGAAATTCTTTAGTAGCACTTCAGAAATGCCATCGTTTCTGAATAATAACTAAAATCTGAACTAAATGAATCTGTAGCACTTTGTAAATGCTGTAGTTGCAGAAGTGAATTAAAAGGCTAAAATTGACTAAGGGCTATTACAGCAGTTTTGTGAATGTTGTAGCTGCAGAATTGAACTAAACTTGAAATTTAAACCTGAACTATTACAGCAGTTTTGTAAATGCTGTCTTTGCTGAATTAAACTATTTTTCAACTAAAAATGAACTATTACAGCAGTTTTTAAATGCTGTCTTTGCTGAATTGAATTGTTTTAAATGTAACTTACCGTAGCATTCTCTAAGTGCTGCGAAAGCTGAAATTTAAATTGTTTGAAGTATTTAAGTGAATAAATGAACTCAGAAAAGGCTAAATTTTTGGGAATTGAATATTTGTTTTGTAAGTATAATGACTTCATATTTAAATGGTGTAAATGAATTATTTTGATTTGAATATAAACCACTTTGAAATTTATGAGTTAATACAATGTTTGAAATTGGTATAATTGAATGAATGAACTTAAAGTGTTATAACTTTGGTAATGAATATTAATTTAGAAGTATTATGATTTTTCTAAGTATTATGATGTCCTAATGACAATATTTCAAGTGTTATGATTTCCAAGTATTTTGGTTTCAAAAAGTTTGGTTTCAGAATTGTTATGACTTTGAAAGTACTATGGTTGGAAATGAAATTAATTGGAATTATATTTAATTAAGAATTGTCTTTAAATATATATTAATTTAAAACTTGTTGAAATTAAAGATTTAAGGATATGACTTTATAAGGTGGTTTGACTTAAGATGATTTAAAAGAATATTTCAAGTTTAATAAATTGAAAGAAACTTTTAGTGATTTGGAAATTTAGGTTGAAATATAAATGATATATTGATTTGGTACTGGAATTTAAATGATATATTATTGCTTTGATTTTTGAAATATAGATGATATATTGATTTGGTTTTGGAATTTAAATGAGATATTATTGCTTTGATTTTTGAAATGGAAATGAGATATTATTTAATTGGTTTTGAAATGGAAATGATATATATTTGAATTGGTTTTGAAATGGATATGTTTTGGGTTTGAAAGTATGTATTATTTGAAATAAATGATATGATTTTGAAATGGTTTAAAGGATGTATTTTGATTTGAAACATAAACTATTTTGAAATTTATAACCACGGGTTATAATAACGATTGGTTGTTAAAGAGACTGGGATCGGATATGGACATACTCTTTGTCGATACCGAAAACCACTTTAACAACTGTGGACGCGGTGGAGTTTCCAGAATGAAGTAGGATGGTGGCGATGATCCTAAAGGTATATGTGTGGACCCAACTCCCGTGAGTTGGCATAAGGTGGCTAAAACAGGAGCGATCTCGGGCCAATGAGGTAGCACCTCTGATCGGACGCACTTCTTCGATACCATTCTATTACTTTGTGATTGTTTGGGTGCACCCCTTGATTTGGGAGTGTTGTTCGAGGTGGAGCGGTAGTGGCTGCTATGCGTTTCCACCAGCCCGTGTGCGTAATTGGTATATCTACCCTGGCATTGCCTTATGTGCCATGTCACCTACCATATCGAGCTTTACTACGAGTTGTGATTTCTCCCGTAGCCTGTGGAGTATCGAGGGTAGCCCCCATTTTGGGAGTATGCTAATACTGGATAGACTACTGGGACTATTACGTGTTAAGGGGAATATTGGGTCACTCCTTAATGCTATTTAAAAGTATGTTTATTTTATATTGGACATTATTATAATAGTGAATATTACTACATAGTAGATAGTTTAACGGATCCTTAAAGAATGGGCGATCCCAGGCATTATTTAAGTTACTTGTACCTTTTATTACAGTTCACTTGAGTTGGTTTACATTGTATAAGTATGTATGTCCTGACTCAAGTGTTTTGTGTTTTGCTTTACGCTCAGATCAGACTGAGTGATACCGCATTAAAGACTCACCTTTGGAGCTGGAGTTTTGCTTTGAAGAACCAGATATCTATTCATTTTGTTATCTAGTTGATTCCAGTTGTATTCTGAGTTGTACCTGATTATCATACTGTTACTCCTGTTGTATATTGGTATTCCTATTGTATCTTAATTAACTCTGATGTATTTATGTAGTAGCTTCATGAACTACTATTTCTTTGTTTCCACTGCATTATATTACTCTGTGTTTGTAATCTGTGATTATTTATTTACTATATATGTTGAGTTTGCCAAATTTTTATTTACAACGCGGTATTTTGAGCAATTCAAGTCTGACATGTGCGGATGCGAATGGTTGAAAATATCGGGTCGTTACAGCTTGCGTAGGCGCATGTGAGGACAGGGGCCGATCGTCCCCTAGATGATCGTGGTGGCAGCGGCGATCGAAGAACGGGGGGCGGCCGATAGGTTTCAAAACCCTAGACAAACGTGAAGAAGAATTAAGGGGAGCAGTCGATTTTCTCAAGGCCAAATCAACGGCCAGATGTTGTTCCGGGTAAAAAAAAAAGTAAATTTATTTACATAAATTATATTCAAAAACTTGTAAAAATCATAACTTCTTCATACGTTGTCAGAATCGGGCGAAACAAAAGGCGACGTAATCGTGGCGACGAGCACTACGCTCTGGAATAGATCTGAGGATGTTTGGAGCGAGTTAAAATTTTAGGTTAAATCGAACGTGTTCGATTTAATTTAAAATTGGAACGTTTGGTGAATTAAAACTCAAGGTGAGCTAATCTCACTCAATTTTGGACTGCTGGCTTTAATTTTAAATAGTTAAAATAAATTAATGTTTTATTGGTTGAATTGGTAAATTATTGTCAGCTGAATGTGATATTATATCTAGTAGTCTATATATATTGGAGTGATTGATATTCTTGCATATATATAGCAGATGAGACCCTATGTGCCCTGCATAATAGCGCATGACCTTATATACCACGATATTCCACCTCGAAGCGAAATTGGTATTTTTATGTTGTGCTAACATCTGTGGATGCACGGAAATAGGTTGGAGGGATCCAACTGGATTCCTCAAAAATGTTGAATTTAATTTCATATATAGTGATATATGTTTTGTTGGAATAATTTGTGATGGATTATTGTGTGGTTTGGATTGATTGGATGCATTGGCAGTTTTAGCCTAGATTTTGGTATTTTTAAATACCAGTAATATACGGGTTGAATTGGAAAAGAATTTTAAAGGGATTTTTCAAGTAAAATATTTATCCAGAAATTTGGGTTAATTGATCTGGAGACCGAGACGTATTCTCGTACTTGTTTATTCCGCTGCATGTTTTGTTGAAATTACCAGCAATTGTGAGGGCAGGTTGTTATAACTGCCCAGGCTGGTAATTATTGATTGATGTACTCTGATGTGAGATATGTATATTACAGTTTGATTTGTGTAAAGAACTGTTCATATTATATGTTATCCAGTCCGCTGTGAGATTCTGTTTTGTTTTAGTTTTCTTCTTTCTTCTACCTACTTTCTCTCCCTCGACAATCTGTCTTTCCGGCACTCGATCTTTCAGCACGTTACATAGTGAGTGTATTCATGTCGATTTTCAAGGGCCGAAAGGGCGGGTCGTCACAAATCCCTTTGAGATGAGTTGGTTCGTTATTAATATATGATGTACATGTAATCGAATTATACCTCTTTGATCTAGAATTTGTCCAGTTTAATTGGAGATATTGTTTATCTGGAATTGCAATTAATTGGGTATTTGATAGAAACCTGAATTATATGAATATGATCCCTTTTTATTCACCTTGAATATTGAATTTGGAAATCGATACACATATACATACATACATACATACATACATACATACATACATACATACATACATACATATATATATATATATATAACTACGCCTTGTCGATTTTGATTTTACCCAGAATAAACTTGAAATACAAAAATAACAAAATAATTATGAAAAATGCTGGAATTATAGATTTAACAAAACTAGGGTTTGCTGTTGAAATCGTACAAGAAGAAGAGTAATTAAATAACAAACAATAGATGATTTTTTAGTGATAATTAACATCGACTGGTTGATAGGTTCATTGAAGCTGGTTGATAGTGAGCGATCGACTGCTCCAGTACTAGGCGGTCGATCGATCATTGACTTTCAAGCGCAGTTTGAACCTCAGCATAAGGCCCAGGTATATATGTATGTATGTATGTATATGTATAGATGATATTATATTATTGGGGAAATTAGTTCCCTAACTCTTGACTTTCAGACATTACGGAACTTGCGAGGTAGGTTACACGAGCAATTTGACCTAGAAATTATTTATTCAACATCGAACTTGTGAGGTAGTGTGTAGGGGCAATTTGGCAGGCCTACACTATCCTTTCAACAAAGGCGATCCTTTGTGGATGTGCAACACTGTTGGTGGATGCTTGGAGAAGTGTGGAGCCCAACACTAACGGGAGGTTCTTGACGTGGTGCATATAAGAAGGGTGACGTTACCATTGAGCTTGGACATGGATGCAACGTCCTTGTGACATCTTTGGCGCGAGTCGGCATTGCGGGCTCCTCTCAATGCATAAAATACGATGCATGTAGTGGTAGTTTGGAAAATGTAGTCCCAAGGGTGATATTTTACGCAATCTTATGTTAGGAGTAGTTCTGGATACTACTAGTCTGATCCATATAATAAAAGTGTGATGTGGTAAGGCGTAATGGAAACATTAAAGAAGGACTCCACTAACTTAGAGCAAATCTCTCGGTTAAAGTGGAAATCCTATTCTTATATATGTAGTAGTTGTAGAATATCCATTTGACTTAAATTTATAGTTAGATGTTCCTATACTGGAGCGAAAGACTGTATTGGTAGATAAACTTATGTTAACCATCTTTGAAGAAGAGGAACAGAAACCATATGCACTTAAAGCATTGTTAGGAGTAATCGGCTTGTGTAATTTAGGTTGGTTTATCTACTCTAATTTAAGTAACAAACCATTAAAAATATTTTCTAAAAAGTTAGAAACATTAGGTGTATGATATTTTAAAAAATACAATAAGTTGGTTTATGATTTTCTATGAAATGATCAAACAAACTTTATGTAATTTATTTAAAAAGTAGGATTAAAAGAATTTTGAAATGACTTAGAAACATCAGTGGTTAAGATTTTTGGAAAAACTATATAAATTGAAGTTTAAACAGCAACCCTTTTATTTTAAGCTTTAACATAGGAAAATTTAATAAAAATCAACTTTCCATAACTATTTTAAAGGCTTTTATTTAATGTAAGTCACATAGTTGCACATATCTTTTGATATATTTGTTTTTTGGGTAATGAAATTTTGAAAATTAAATTAAAAGTATGAAAATTCAACCTTTTAGAATGTCTTTATTCTATTATATTTTGAAAAACTTTGAAAAAGAATGTTACAATACATTTTTATGAAAAATTCTTATTTATAAAAGTAGAATTTAAAAAAAAATATACTTTTTACATGTCTTCTTTTAAATTGAACTATTCTGGAAAAAAAGAGAAAGATTTAAATTGAAGAAAAATGATATGTTTTTTTGTTAAAAGGAAATGTTTTGTTAAAATTAACATAGTATTTTGCAGTTTTAGAAACTTACTAGTCTTCTGAAAATGATGTTAAAATAAAAGTTTTTGATTTAAGAAGGTAAATTGAAAGTATAACCGTCACTTAAACTTAAAAGGGACAAAATTAAATTAGGGTTAGCTAAATAGGATTACACTGCCTACAAGGACTAAATTAACTTTGGAATTCTAAATCATTGAGATATTTGGGATAGAGATAGGAAGTAATTTGGAGATTAAGTGATCTTTTCAATCAACATTTGAATTGGAAGGGTAGAGTACTATATCAAACTTCCCGTAATAGTGAAGAAGTGAACACCACTTTGTATTTTTCTACCCAAGTTGTAACAACCCGAAATTTAAGCTATAATAATTAATTAACGAATAAATTAAATAATAAAATAACTTTGTGAAATTATCAGAATAGAGCCACGGGAGTTGCACCATTGTGTCCGTGGTAATTTTTTGGTCAATTTCCATATATAGATTATCGAAATCCGAGCTAGAACGAAGAAGTTACGAAATAAACAAGAAAACGAACAAAAGAAATAAAAATATATAAAGGGCAAGGTCGACACTAGGTTCGACCCTTACTATAGCTAGGTCAACCGTATCTTGTGTTGGTCGACACTAGGTCAACCCGCATATGCATTTGGACGTGTAATAGTACAGTTTCTTTTTAATACCCTTTTAGTCTGACCCGCATATGCATTCTACGTTGGGATTTCTTATGTAAATGTCAGTTTCTTTTTAATTCCCTTTTACGCGAATGGAATAAATATAAGAGAATAATTCGCTAATATGGACTAAAATATAAGAACATTAAATTTACAGAAAATGAGATGTAAAATGAGAAGAACTGTAATAAATTGGACTTAGACTGAAATAGTCAAATTTAAGATATTTGCAAGCATAGTTATAACATGTAATTATAACTAAAAAGAGAAAATAGAAGAAATAGTAGAAGAGCTTATTTTAATACTTAGACCTTGGGTTAAGTTAATACGTAAAGTTATAACACATAGGTTATAATAAGAGACAGAAAAAGGCTTATTTTAAGACTTAGAATAAGTTAATAAGCAAATATAATAGAGATAACAAAAGAGGCTTATTTAAAAAGACTTGTACTAAGTTAATAAGCAAAGATAGAAGTATGACCCATACCAGCAGCATTCCCCTTATGCTGTTTAGGGTAGATAAGTGGTCAGTAATTAAGAAATAGGACCCGTACCGACATCATTCCCCTTATGCTATTTAGGGTAGATAAGTGGTCAGTAATTAAGAAGTAGGACCCGTACCGGCAGTATTCCCCTTATGTTGTTTAGGGAAGATAAGTGGTCAGTAATTAAGAAGTAGGACCTGTACCGGCAACATTTTCCTTATGTTGTTTAGGGTAGATAAGTGGTCGGAAATTAAGAAGTAGGACCCGTACCGGCAGCATTCCCTTTATGCTGTTTAGGGTAAATAAGTGGTCAATAATTAAGAAGTAGGACCCGTACCGGCAGCATTCCCCTTGGGACACGCTTATGCTGTTTAGGGTAGATAAGTAGTCAATAATTAGAAACTCAAATCAGGGGATTTGGGAAAGGGCGCAACTAGATTTTTTTTGTTAGGACCCGTATCGGCAACATTCCCTTCAGTCAGTAACTGGTGGTCTCACAACACACGGAGGTGAGCCTGGGCACGCTTATGCTGTTTAGGGTAATTAAGACGTCCAAAGAGGGAGCAACAGATAGCGTGAGCCTAATGGTGGTCGAGCGTGCGGCCTCAGTGCAGGGAGATAAGTCGCTATTGAGTTCCAAGCTCATAGTAGGTGTCTTTTGCTGTGGGACCCACAGGATAGGACTAGCCCACAGTAGGCACAACGGAGATAGAAGGCCAATCAAAGGGTAGAATTAAGACTTCAGCCTAATTAAACTAGGATTGGGATTTTAGCCTAATCAAAGCAGTTTCAGAAAAGTGCAAACAATCAAGATAATCAAAACTATCCGAGTAAAGCAAACAGTTAAACCGTATTTTATTCCAGCTTTATCTTTTCCTTTATTTCCATTTATACAAGAACTGTTTCTAAGTCCATTATCTTTATCTTGCTTAAAAATACAGGTAATTACTTCCACTCACCAGACTTTAAGTCTGACCCACTCCTCTATTTCCCCCATTTTCCCCATAGGCCGGCAGAGGCAGGGACAGTAGATTTCGGACTTTCTTGGAGATTAAGCTACGGAGTTCTTCTTCATGTATTCTTCTTCTCTTCAGTTTTCACTTGGATTTTTATGTACTGGTACTATTTGAGAAGGATGATTTTGTACTCGGATATTGTGACTGAGATGGTATTTTTCATGAGAAATGTATTTAGTATTTTGAGATATATTTTGGTTATGACTTATTTTATGAAGTTTAACTTTTAAATGAGTTATTGTTTAAATGTTTCCGCTGTTTTTATTTAATTATCTTGTGAATCTTAGTCTTGGTAAAGTTTTAGTTATACCTACAACGCACCACATCTTTTAGTGTATCCTTTTTGGGTATACTAAGGGGTGTGGAGTGTTTCACAAGTATTGTTGTTTTAAAATCGTTGGAAAAGGAATATGATTTGGATTATTTGTGGGTAGTTGGCATTGATCCGACATTTTGGATAACGTTACGCCACACATGTTGCTTTTGGCTTAGGAAGTTATAGGTATTAGGCATGTTGTTTTGACTCGGTGAATTATAGGTAACCAAGCAAGTAGGTTGTCATCTTATAGCATACGTTATATGACAATATTTATTCCTTATTGAACATTATGTCTATTAGATTAAAATGGCAAGGCACCGTTCTATCTTCAGTTGCCTTGACCATAAAATGGTTGGAATAAAATGGTGGGATGTTATGTTTGAAAAAAAAATTCATTGAGGAATGGTTAATTTTCAAAGCTCAAACTGCAAAAGATAACCTAGATGAAGTTAAAGTTAAGATCGCACAAAGGATGGTTAATTCAAAATTTTGTGTTCCCATTAAGTAAACGATATTACATTTGCACGCGTTAAGGACGCGAAGGTGACTTTTATGGAAAATGGGATATGGATGATTTTCACAAGATTTTGAAAAGAAAACGGTAGGATTCCTTTCAATCGTCCCTTGGATAAAAAGGAGATGATTTATTCAACAAAACTATCATAGAGCATTGACTTAAGTAATTGTTGTATGTATGTCACCCAATCGATAATCTTTAGTTCTAAAACAATTTAGGTTAGGATTTAAATTAAATTTAAGACTTCACTTAGATTTAGGAGTTTTAATTCCTTGGTTTGAATAGAATAGTAAGGTTAGGATTACCCTACTTGGATGCTTGAATGATCACTGTTTGTATGCTATGAAAATTAGAAAAGAAGCTACGCTTTCTAAGAGATCACTAGATTTTGATGTCCTTAAGTGAAAATGAAGAATAGTAAGAAATTTAAGCCATTTGATGCTAGGTGAGACGTTGTCCACTTTCGAGTTGTCTTACCTTAGTATCAATAGAATGTAGTAATCGATATAAACTGGAATGATTTAAGGTAATGTGTATGTACATTGAGGGTTGCATAAGGTTATGTTCCGCTAAGAGCGTACTTATGCTCCATTCGTCTGCTATGGTGCATATTGACATCATTTTAGGTGAGTTTGTAGCAAGGATTATAGAGGTTTACCTATACACATACATTTGTAGTGATTTAGATTGTGTTTACATGCTAGTAGTAAAGCCAATAATTTAAGATGGAAGAACGGTCCAGCTATGAATATTTGGGAGCCTTATGAGGAAATCGAAGCTACCAAATAGAGCTCTTTTCTTGTACGTTTCCATTTTAGTTAGTATAGTGTCTTATGCACTTAGTTTTTAGCTTAGTAAATTCCATAGGTAGGAATGTTTGGATGATAGGCATGTTTGTGAATGCGTCACTAGGACATGCTTAGATAGTGGTTGCTAGTATGTGTATTTTATTAATTAGTATTGCACATATGAGCCAAATTTGTTCATGCTGGCCTACGACACACATCATCTTATCTATTTTATTTTATTAGTTATATGCACAATGGCTGTCGCATTTTTGCATATGTATTGAATGGTTTCTCATCCATATAGAAATGGAAGTATAGGACACTACATATATCTTGGATAGATAGCATATGCACTTGCATTTTAGGAGGTTGACTAGTTCAGAAGACCGCCTAATTTTGCATTTGTTATAGGTTCATATGCATTCCACACATATGAGTACATGTTGCATTAGAAATTTTAAACTAAGGACAAAGGTTGTAAGTGGTTGATGGTTGAGTAGATGGTTGTAGATATTGATTTCCACACATACGAGTCACATTTTTTCTTTCTTAGAGATTGCAAAGACGAAATTCTTTTAAGGGGGTTAGAATGCAACACTCCAAATTTTTTAATAACAAATAAAAATGTAATTTCACATAAAAGGATAAAATAGTAAATTTCTACAAATGAAGGAATTTAGGGAATCTGACTTTTCCATTGTGTTAAGTAGATTTTTCTAGTCTAAATTCATATATAACATGTTAGAAATGAATACCGTATGAAGAAGAGTAAAATGGTGTATGTGCATTTCGTGTTTTATGCCTATTTTGAATTTAAGTTTAAGTATTAATACATGGATGAAGAAGAATTTACCTATTAAGAAATATGTTGAATATGTATGAATTACTCTTTAATAAACGAGTAAAATGATGTATGTGCATTTAAAAGAAAAGAAGGAAAAGTATTTACATGTATAAATGTTAAAACATTTCAAGGGGAAAGTATTAATGATGAAATTATTGATGTAATTATTTAAAGGATATGTTGAATATACAAAAAAGGATATAATAATATATTTATAAAAAAAGAATGCAACTACTTGTATATATTTGAAAAATAAAGACAACGATATACGAAAGTAGCGGGTTATTGTACAAGAAAGACAATGTAATCATATATGTATAAAAAAGGCATTTAATAAAATAATTTTGAAAAGGAAAGATAAGAGTGTATTCATGGAAGGAAAAGCATTTCTTAAATAAAAGGTAAGGTATGCTATTTCTTTATTAGTAAAGAATAAGAGTAAGTTTGGTTTTTGAATTTAAAAACATTAATACTAATTAATTATTAATGTAATTGATTGCTCAATTAATGGTAAAGAATAAGTTTTCAATTAACACACATACACATGCATGCATGCATGCATACATACATACATACATACATGAAAGTTTGAATATAAATCCAGGATTCCCCACAAAGGTTAATAATATATTTACATAAATAGGATACAAATTAATGAAATTGATTTGAATTATATTTAATAAATCAAATTGAATTTGGAAACTTTAATATTAATTAATTGGTAAGGGGTGATTTCTAATTGATATAAACAAATAAACATATTAAAACAAAAAATAGATTGAGTAACAAAAAAGCTACCATAACTTATAGTACCATTTTAGAGAACGTCGTTATATGACATGCAATTAAAATTCTAGGACTTTTTGTTGCGTTTTCATAAATACCACCGAAAAGCAATATATTGCAGCATTCTACAAACGCAACCAAAAATTATTATTATAATGCTGAATAAAGCCACTAAAAAGTACTACTAGAAAATAATATAGTAGCGTTTTCATAAATGCTACCATATATATTTTGTAGCGTTTTTGTCTACCACCATATATTTTATGGCGTTGATTTTTTTACATATTCCTTTCTGTAGCGTTTGTTAAACGCCGCTAAAAATTGGTAATTTTCTATGCAGATTTCCCTCACCTTGGTAGCTCATTCAGTTTCTACTTTATTTTGTTTACAACATATATTATTATCTCTAAATAATCACCAAAGATAAACAAAATATATTAATCACATAATGTAACGACTCAGTTTTTCAGTCGTCTGAAATTGGAATATTTAATTGAATTTAAATATTGATAAATGAATATTATAAGTTAAATCAGTTAATTAATTGAATTTGGAATCTAATGTGAGTAAAAATGATTTCTAACGTTGTTTTAAATGCTATTTGAATTTGAATGGAGTTAGTGATGTTTTAAAATTGAATTAAAAGTGATTTGGCAGAAATTGGAAATTTTAATATTAGTTAACGTGCAAGAATAGTCATTTTTTACACTGTCTCGGATTTCGATGAAACTAGTTTTATTGGATCCATAATACTGGGTTATTATAGGATTTCAAATTTTGTGTCGATTGGACTTACCGTTTGACCGTGCGAGCTTGAAACGCACATAAATTAATTAAAGGATTTTAATTAAAATAACTCGATTCGAAAAGCTATCTTCTGTATATGATGGAATTGACCCCCATATATATTCCATTGTGTTCGAAATAGGGGTAAAACATTAGGAATGCCAGGCGGCATGCTTCATTTGGAGTCCAGAAATATTTCATGTTAATAGTGTCATTTAAGTTGTCCATATAAGGACCTCAAAACATCCTCTTTTGCAAAACCCTAGCCCTATAAATGCAGTCGCCACAAAACATTTCGATGATATTAGTATTAAAATAATTATACTAAGTGAATAATGAAATGCTGTTAAACATGAATTGGAAGTAAAGTTAACAAAATTTAAGCGAATGTTATAAATTAAAAGTTAGTATATGTTAACAAATGAATGTTAATAAACGAATTGGAATGAATGTAAATTAGTAGAATGTGAACTAATTGAATATGAAGAAATGAATGCAAACTAAATCGACGAGAATCAAATGAATGTAAAATGAGAATGAATGTAATAAAATGATTGTTAGTTAAATTGAATGCAAATTAGTTGGATGAAAACTAAATAGTAAACGAATGAATTGATTAGTTGGATGTTAGTTGTTTGATGATTGCTTATATTGCATGTGTTTCATTTGCATATGATTATCGTATAATTATGTTAAATGTTGATATTATTTCTATATACATGTTTCTCATTGATTGTTGAGTGTTTTAGTAGGCGTGGACGGCGTATGCTTCGCATTTGGAGCTCGCTTTCATGCTATATTGCTCATATATGCTTGCTAATAATATATAAGGTGTATATCTCGGATTACATATCATACTTTTACATTTTTTTCCTACAGGACGCCTTATCATTGAGATGAGATGTATATTTGTGATTTTTTCGGATCGAACCGCGCAAAGGAGACTCTGGTGAAATTTTCTAGAAAATTTAAGGCGTTAGAAAATTTTTGATAACTAAAAGTTTTGATTTTTGAATTATAAATTGAAATGATATTAGTTGATTTTTGAAGTGGTATTAGTTAATAACTATGAATGAATTTAAAGACTTAGAATTTTTTATATAAAAAGTTGCAACTAAATGATTTTGGGAAAGTTAAACACTTAAAAGAATTTGATAATCTATTTCGACTAATTGGTTTTGAATGTTAATGGAGTTGTAGCATCTTTCTTACTTAGTAATTTTAGGGACGAAATTCTTTTAAGGGGGAAGAATGTAATGACCTAGTTTTCCAGCCGTCTGAAATTAGAATATTTAATTGAATTTAAATATTGAAAAATGAATATTATAAGTTAAATCAGTTAATTAATTGAATTTGGAATCTAATGTGAATAAAAATGATTTCTAAGGTTGTTTTAAATGCTATTTGAATTTTAATGGAGTTAGTGAAGTTTTAAAATTGAATTAAAAGCGATTTGGCAGAAATTGGAAATTTTAATTTTAATTAACATGTAAAAATAGTCATTTTTGACACGGTCTCGGATTTCGACGTAACCGGTTTCATTGGTCTGTAATAGTGGGTTATTATAGGATTATAAATTTCATGTCGATTGGACTTACCGTTTGACCGTGCGAGCTTGAAACACACAGAAATTAATTAAAGAATTTTAATTAAAATAACTCGATTTGAAAAGCTATCTTCTGTATATGATGGAATTAGCCTCCGATATATATTCAATTGTGTTCGGAATAGGAGTAAAACATTAGGAATGCCAGGCAGCATGCTTCATTTGGAGTTCGAAAATATTTCGCGTGAATAGTATCGTGTAAGTTGTCTATATAAGGACCTCAAATCATCCTCTTTTGCAAAACCCTAGCCCTATAAACACAGCCACCACAAAACATTTCGATGGCCAGAATTACTCCAAACTCCCCCCTTGATTATCTCGCAATCCGTTCATCTTCACGTCTCGACATCTAAAGCAATATTGGAGAGCTTGTCGAGTACCACAAAACCAACGGTCATGATGTGATATGGCATGATGATCGAGGAGAAAATGGCTCGTGTTTGGAGGTCGTTCGAACTGGAATCGAGGGAGCTAGGGTTGATTGGAGGAGGCAGGAACAAGGCTGGGGTGCGGCAAGGAATGGCGGATGTGACAGCGGTGTTGGATGACTCTCCGGCAAACTGTAGAGGCGTCGGCATCGATGGGAAACCAATCGGCTGATGGGTTTTGCGGTGAACGATGAAACGAGGGAGAAGGAGAGGAAGCAACGGCCCGATTTGCAGATCTGGAAATTGAACAGCCGGGGTTTTTTTGGGTAATTTTAGAAAATTAAAATTGTAAAAATAATTAGATTATAAAAATCGTTATCTTATAAATTGCATAACTTCTTCATACGAGGTCCGATTCAAACGAAACGAGTTGCGTTGCACTCGTTACTGAAAATACTATGCGATGGAATTAGATTGGATTGATTTGGAGCTGGCAAGGATTTTGGTTAAAATTAAACGCTCGTTTAATTTTATTCCAAATAAAACGCTGCAACGACGACTGCAACCATAGTGAGTAAAACTCACTCTTTCTGACCGGCTTATATTTTTATATAAGTAGGAATATTTTTATTATGCTATTTTGATGACTGTTGGATGTTATATATATATACTTGATGTTTTGATGTTATGCCATAGTAGTTAGTAGTTGGATATATTCCTGCTGATTAGAGCACATGAGACCATATACGTTTTCGTGTATGAGCAAATGACCCTTTGTACGTGCGTCTGCCTCGAAGATGACATTGTACATATTTTCTTATATATATTTGTTGCTGGTGACAGGTTGGAGGGATCCAACAGGATTCCTCACTATGGTTGATGTTTATTTACACATATTGTTATATATGTTGTATTATGTGATAATTGATGTGATGGATGCCATGATTGCTATTATTGATGTGAATCCCTTTATTTAGTACATTTGCAGCATTGGGCCATATTTTTGAAATTTAAAATATAGAAATGATGATTTCAAGTTAAAAAGGATTTCAGAGTGGTTTTGAAAATATATATGTTTTAAGAATTTTTGAATGATTAAAGAAATGGATTTATTTTAAATTACTAAAAAGTTATAATTTTTATGTTATAAAAATTATTTTTTTGTGAAATATACTTAAATATGATTTCTGAAATATGAAGTTAACTATTTTGTAAAATAAGTTAAATTGAGAATTTTGAACTTATTATAAATGGTTTATGTAGCGACCTAGGATTTTTCGACCCTCGAAAATCGACATCAATACGTTCACTGCATAACATGCCGAATATTCAAGTGCCGGAAATACCGATTGCTAGGGGTATAGAAGAAAGAGATAGAAGAAGAAACAAAAACAATAATGCAGAATCTCACAATCGCAGCGGAACAAAATATAATAGCAGATCTTTATACAAAAGAAACTGTATTAGTTAATATACATACAATCATCAGAGTACAACAATCATCAATCAATATGGACAGTTATAATAACTTGTCCTGATATACATAACTCACACAGCGGATATAACCAAGTACATGATATACGACTGAAATCCTCCAGCCCGTCTCCTGAGCTCCATAGCATCCTATCCTGAATCTGTAATACTCGGTCTGACTCGAGCATTATAATAAAATAACACCCGAGTCAGTCTGGAAAACCAGCGTGAGAAAATACACTCAAATTGAATTATTAAAGTTATAAAAATCCTTTGAAAAACAAAGGTATCTTGTAAGACCGCATCACACATAAACATAACGGGTTTTTCCCTTACGATAACCAAAACATTTGATATCAAAATCATCTGATATTATAATAGTGTCTATAGAAAGTAAATAGAAAATAGCTAAAATGCTTGCATCTCACGTTTCAGCATAATTGGGAACAATCAAAACCATACGACGCTTATTGGAGAATGGATCCCATACAATGACTGGGCTACTGGGGTACCGCCCATCACAGTACACCTCTAGAAAAATATACCGAGGACCTCGCCAGGATCCCCTACCACACAAGACCTGCCTACCCTTAACCTGGATAGTACCGAATATGTTATCACCACGGGTGTTCCCACCCTTATCGTGAGCTCTTTTTTTTTCATGCACCACCATATCCATAATTTATAATATATCCGAGGGCATCTAGAAAGGTGATAAACATACCGTAATTGGGTGCGACCCACTTAGCCTTGCTACATCTCCCCTGTTTTAGTCATTCCCGGTTGATGAGGCTTGAGGCTAACGTTTACCTTTAGAATAGCATTCATTCTTGGAATGCTAACACTGCGTTCTAGGCAATGGCGCAATGACAGCATTCGTCCATACAAGTTGTCCGGGGTAAAGACAAACCGAATCACCGTCTTCACTATCTTCATGATATCCACTCGTAACGCTCAAATCGGATCGAAGTGGCTTTCGAATAATTAAATCTGATCCCGGTCTCTTCGAAACAATCAACGAATTGGCCAATATTTGATGGTTATTTAACTATCAATATAACATCCATAAGCAGTCACTAGGCCTATATTATAAATTTCCAAACATTTATTTCCAAAATATCTTTATGAGATATATATTTAAATCCCTTCCAAATTTTCAATATTTGAGACAACTCAAATACTTATATCCTTAACAGGATATTTCAAACCATCTCTTATTTCAACATTTAGAAAAATATTTGAAAATATATTTTTCTAAACCCCTTACTTCTTAACACTTAGGAAAGTTTCATTTTTTTCTCAAAATCATTCACAATTTATATTGTAAATTCCTTAACTCGTTTATAACGAATTCTATAAGTTCCGGGGTTTCTTAATTAATTTCCTTTAATATTTCCCATGTCAAAACACTTGTCTATAATTCCAAATATCCAATTCTAACTTCTTTTATGAATCCTAATTCATTTTTCGAAGTTCACTTTTATTTAAATACTTCGGAAATTTTTCTTACATTTCCCCAAATTCCATGTTGATCATTTCTCTTATAAACCCCATTTACTGAATAAACCTCGTTTCCAAACCTCGAGAAGATTTATAAATAAATTTATATCATTACAAAACTCTCTCTCTCTCTCTCTTTATATATATATATATAAATAAAATTAGTATTTAACGAATAATAATTTATTTTTAAAACATGTTCAAGTAATTATTTAGAAATCGAAACTCTTTTTATAAACATCAATAACTCATTTTTAGATAAACAAATCAATTTTTAAAGCTGATTTTAAAAATTAGGATTTATTTAAAATAAATATTAAGTATTTGAAAGATTCACTTTTTGATGTTTTTCAATTATACTAGTTCAAAATTACATAGTTTGATAAATAAAACTTCCCTTTTAAAAACAACTTAATTTCTTAGTAATAAAATATATTTTTAAAATCTCAATAACCAATTAATTTATAGATTCATCTCGATTCACAACCCATTGATTTCATTCCGATTCTCTTAACTATTTACATTTTTCAAAAATAGTATCCATTATTTTTCTCAACCCTGTTCCCATATTCTAATATAAATTCACCCTATGAATTTTATATTCCCAATTTAGCAACTGCTATCGTTTACCCTTATTATAAACATCGTTTATAAATTTTATAACTCCTTTGAGTTTACCTTTTTATAAAACTATCCTCGCTTATAAAATTCCATTTTATAAGTCCATTCCTTTGTAAATTCCATTTATATTTTTCAAATCTATTTTTAATATCGATTTCAACACTTTTTTACATTTTCCGGATATCATTTAAAAATCCTTTATATAGATTTTTTTATATAAAATCTCTATTTAAACAATTATCGAATTTATTAAGCACAACCAAAAATATGATTATTTTTTTATTAAATCAATTTCTTTTTAAAATAGTCCAAATTTCGATATAATTATTTTTATATTCAAAATCTACTTTTAGTTCCTTAAAAATTTAAAAATAATATTTATGGTATTTAAAATACCAAATCAAGGCCAGTGCTACTATAGCATCCAAAATTCAATCACAAAACTCTATATCAGATTTATTCACACACATCATGTATCAATATATATGAACAATTAATATATTTTTGAGGAATCCAGTTGGATCCCTCCACCTGTTTCCCTGCATCCACAGATGTTAGATAACACAAAAATACCAATCCCACTTTGAGGGGGATATCATGGTATATGGGGTCATCCGCTATTATGCGGGGCGCATAGGGTCTCATCCGCTCCAACGGCGGGAATATATCCAACTACTAACATATACTACTATATATATATATCACCCAAACTGATACTAATTTTATAAATTCAACCAAGCATCCAATAATTAATTTTAATCATTTATAAATCAATCCAGCCAACCAAATTGAGTGAGATTTACTCACCTTGATTTTTAATTTGCCGAACATCCAAATTTTTATTTATCTAAAATTCCGGTTGAGTTCGAAAAATCCTAAATCAATTTCAGATTGTAACCTACATCATTTCAAATCCAACATTTCCAGTTTCATGCGATTTCGACCTCGAATAAAAGTTATACAATTTTGTAAGCATTCGATTTAATAAAAAAAACAATTAATCACTAATTAATTAATTAATTAATTAAAACAACTAATTAAACGTTAATTACCTTCATTAATGTAAATCTCAAAATTACGAAGGCCTAATCTTCTTCCTGCTCTGTCCTGAGAAACCCACATCATTGTCGACGCTTCCTTCGCCATCGACGAACCTTGCCTCTTCCACGATGCCCTGCCTCTCCCTTACTGGAGACTGCCCTACTTCACATCACACCCTTCAACCAATATCCTCAAGATATCCCACAAATTCCACAGTCGAGCTCTTAGGCGCCACCCAGTCTTCACGCAATCACTCATCGACTTCTAACCTACCCTTCACGCTCCTCAATGTTCGCTCATGACCTGCAGCCCCGCCAACTCTAAAACCCATCGTGCCTTCCTCACGCGTTGCCAAACCTACGAATGTGCGCGCCAACTCCCACCTTGCCTCGCTTCGTGACTCCACTGCACGACCGCGATTTCCAGCGCTCGCGCGCCCTCTCTCTCTCTTTTTATTTTTATTTTAAAACGAATTTTGATTTCGTCTTTGTTCAACTAAAAGAGCGAAGATGGGGGAACGTGTTTTTATTTGATTTCATTTTGAAGGATGAAGGGGGAATGCAGTTTTAATTTGAAGGGGCGGCATGTATCAGAAGTATAGGGGGGCTCTGAAGAATATAGGGTAGCTTGATAAGGTTTAGGTCTGCAGAGAATTGACCTTGATTTGATTTTATAAATTTAAATATTGAAATTACCTCGTTACGTACCTCGCAATTTCAAACCCCTATTTAGACATGCCGCCTGGCGTTTATAATGTTATACCGCTATTCCGAACCCAATGGAACAAGTTCTGGGGCTTAATTCGATTATATGCGGAAGATAGCTTTTTGAATCGTCTATTTAAATCAAATTCGATTAATTTATTCTAGGTGTTTTCAGATCGTATGACCAAACATTAACTCCAAACGTTATGAAATTTGAAATCCGAAAATAATACACTATTACGGATCCAATGGAACTGGTTTTGTCAAATTCCGAGACTATGCCCCGGATCGCTATTTTAACGCGTTGATTAAATCGACAATTTCAAAAATTCCGAAATCGCTTGAAATTTCAGTTTTAAAATCTTACTAACTAAATAATAATTCAAAATCTAATATTTAAACCATTTAAATATTCAAAATCAAATGACGAAAAATCCAGGTCTGTAACGACTCAGATTTTCAATCACCCGTTATTGGGGTAATTAACTGATTTTAATTATTGATATATTTTTATAAGTCGAATAGATGAATTTTCTGGAATTTAAAATATCTATAAAACTGATAAAAACCATATTAAATATTGAATTATAAATTGCTGGATTTTATGGAAATATGTATATAAACTCCACCATTTAAATTTAAAAACCATGCAAGTATATATAAATATATATATATATACAAGCTTTATGATGTTAAAATATATATTTATAAGTCTAGATATATATGGTTATAAAAATATAGTATATGAATATATATATATATATATACACATACACACACATGAATGTATAAACTCCAAAATGGCAAATTTCAAACTTGAATATATATATATATATATATATATATATATATATATGGGTATATGTTTATAAAATATAGTGCATATGGGAATGTATATATATACATCTATATATGTAAAACATGTGTGTATTTAAAGGTATGTAAATATACATGGTAACATAAGTAAATGTATATGTACATATGTTACATAAAATAGTAAGTAGGTAAATATATATATATATATATATATGTTAACATAAAATAGTGTATATGTAAATCTATATATATATATATATATGTATATATAAACATGTAAAGGGACATCATGATGGCAAACTTCATTTCAAGCACATAAAATGGCTAATCAAACACACATATTAAATCAAATCAACATGAAAAATCAAATCAAATTTATATTGAAATCAATTCATATTTTTTCAAATCATAATAAGAAGAAAATAAAATAAAAATAATAATATGTGAAAAGCCTGTACAGGTATATATCCTCTTTCCTTTAGCTTGCACTGTACACTTCCACTCCCTATATATACATATACATATCACTGCCTTGTTTGCTTTCATGTATACATCCTAGTTCACCAAAAAAAAAGAATCTGACATAAAATAAAACAAGAACCAACTTAAGTATTCAAGCCTGAAGCATGAAGGAAGAAGCTTGGCAGAGTAGTAGTTCTTCTATTTCCAAAAGACAGTGAGTAATACAATCTTGTTGTACTATATATACTCACATATAACTATGTTTTTAGTTAAATCTTTGATCTATGAAAAAATGAATATGAATTGTATGTGAACCTGGATGTATATATGTAAGATAATGCACCCTGTAACTCAAAGAAGCACTGATTTCCTCTTATGTTCTTTGTTTTTGTCAAAAACAGAACAACTTTTAACTTCAAAATTTAACATCTTGCCATCCAATTAGTTTTAGATCATGATTAAAAAAGGAAATTTGTTTATTTTTGTGTATAGATCATTTAAAAATTTATCTCATCTGTTTTCATGAAGCATAGGCAGGGGAAAACAGTTATAACAGTAAGTGACTCCATATTGGTCGAGTTTCGACTATAATAATTTATTGATTGGATTATATGATCGGGTTCATTGTTCCAAAACTTGATTTTTGAGATTGTTTTGGTGATTTTTAGTTACGTGTAGTGGAAGGTATATGGAGATGAACGGTTTTGGGTGTGAGGCCAAATTACGATGACGTGGTGGATTTGGAGGCAAGGCGGTTGGCATGGAGGAGACTTGAGTGGTGGCGCATCAGGGAAAAATGGTGGATAATATTTCTATAGCGTCGGTAGGCATGGCGAGGTCGAGGTAGGGTTTTTGGGTAGGTTGTGTTAGAGTTCAGTTTTGGGGTCACGGTGGCGGCGAATGGTGTTTATTGGGGTGCGATATGGGGGGAAAAGGTGAAGGAGGACGTGGCGGTCCTGGTGACAAGGTTTGGCGGTGATCGGTGGAGTGTGGTGGCTCGTCGAGGCATTTGTATAGATGGTTGTCATTTCCCATTGCTCGGCATGATTATCGAAGTTTCGAATGTGGGCGTACCTATGGGTTCCAGGTGGGCAAGCTCGTAGCGGTGGCTGGGTGATGTGTTGGGACGGTCGATGGTGAACTTTGTGGGTCGGTGTTGGTGTGCAAGTGCACGGTGTCGTGCACAATTGTTCGTGTGAATGGAAGTGGGGGAAAA
This sequence comes from Allium fistulosum, assembly GCA_030737815.1. Lineage (NCBI taxonomy): Eukaryota > Viridiplantae > Streptophyta > Magnoliopsida > Asparagales > Amaryllidaceae > Allium > Allium fistulosum. The sequence continues at coordinate 246,555,378 of CM060907.1, read as the reverse complement.
GAGGGAAGAACTGGGAAGAAGAGAAGAGGAGGAGGAGTTTGGGCCGGGTGGGTATGGGCCGAAGGAAAAAGAAAAGGAAAAAGGAAAGAGGAAGAAAAAAAAGAAAGAAAAGAAAAGGGAGAAAAAAGAAAGAAAGAAAAGAAAAGGGTTTTGAGCCGGTTTGAACTCGTTTAGGCCGAAAGTTTTTAAAAAAAAGAAAAGGAAAACATATATATATATATATATATATTATTTTACCTAATAACTTTTAAATTTAAACATGTTTTCTCCTTTCATTTAAATCCCATTTGACATGATAATTTTTGGAATATGATCCTATCACCTAGTGTATAGACTAATGTAACTTTGTTAATTTTCTTTAATATCAAATTTTAATTATTTTGTAAATAATTAAAGTTAGTTAATAAATAAAGTCTTATTTGATTAATCTTATGTTATTTTATAAATTAGTTATTAAGTAGAGTGTTTAATTTTTAATTAACCAATAATAAATTGTTTTATAATTTCTTTAATTTATAATCAATTTGGATTAGAAATATAAGTGAATTCGTTCTAATTTAAGTTGATTAAATTTCGGATTATGGGTTGTTCAATATTAATTATTAATCGTTAAATTAGTAACGATCTACGCTTTAGTTTATTGATATTGGATATTTATTTCCATTATTCGTGTCTGTTCCATTAAGTAGCCAAATTGAATTAAAATGGTTAGAATGAAAACGTCGACACGTTTTATTGGAAGTAAACCTATGAAGAAAATTTCCATATGTGAATATTGTCACCCTGAATATGAATTATCTATTTTAAACGACTGGATCTATAAAATTTATCATTTAGATTCGAAGAGACCGGGATCAGATATCAATGTTATCCGGAACCACTTCGATTTAATAATCATTACGAACCTTTATGGTTCTGATTATAAAGTCTATTATGCTCGGTTTAATTAAGTTAACGATTCCCGGATTTCTATTTAAGAATTATTTTAGACACTATTATAATATTGATGGATTTCTGTAAAAGTGTTTGGGTTATTATAAGATGAAAACTCGTCGTGTTTGTACGAGTGACCTTGGTTTTTCAAAAGATTTCGATAACTTTAGTAGTTCAATTTAAGCGTTTTACTCATGCTGGTTTCCAGCCTTACTCGGGTGTTACTTATTGTAATGCTCGGGTCAGACCGAGTATTACAAAAATTTTAGGTTAAGACGCTTTGGAGCTTCGGTGACGAGCTGAATGGCAGAGACGTATTGCACGTATTTGATTATATTCCGCTGTGTATTATAGGCTGTATATTCAGCATTTAGGGACAAGTTATTATAGCTGTCCAGATTTATTTATTGATGATTGTATTCTGATAACCTGTATGTATATTAACCGATACAGATTCTTTTGTATAAAAGCTGTTGTTGTATATTATATTTTGTTCCGCTGCGATGTGAGATTCTGTGTTGTTATTTATGTTTCTTCTTCTATCCTTTTCTTCTTAAACCCTAACAACCTAGTATTTCTGACACTCGATTGCTCGGCACTCTATACAGTGAACGTATTAGTGTCGATTTTCGAGGGTCGAAAACCGTACGGTCGTTACACGTGGTATCAGAGATGAAGGTTAAGCGAGAACCATGACTCTGGTGGGGATTACTCATTAGAGATAGGGTTAGTAGTACCCTAGAATGAGTTGAGTGTATTATATATGAGGGCGTACTTGTTATTTTCTTATATAATGATTTTAAAAATGATTTTTAAATAATTTTATATAAGACTATATTTTGATATAAAAAGGAAATAATTTTTCTAAATTATTATGGTATATTAAGGTGATTGGTTGTTATTATTATAATCGGATAAGATTATAAAATTTAAGTGGTAATATATATATATATATATAACCAAATAGAAATTCGATAAGAATGAACTATGCAAGTAAGTTAAGCTAAAAATAGACTCAAACCAGAATTTAAAATTCCAAAAATTTCGGAAGTGTTTTTCAAAGTGTTTGAAATGAAATAAGTTTACCCTAATTGTATTATATATATATAGTAATAATTTTTTAGGAAATTATTATGGAATATATGATGTGTTTGGTTTCTAGATATGATAATATTAATTATTATCATAAATTGGTTGTTGTGTCTTAATAAAGGATGTTTATTACAAAATAAACAATGATAAGATATTTGAAATATTTTAAGGAAGTGAAATTATAAGCATAAGTTATAGATATGACTTATAAATTAAAATGGATCTAAATTGTGAGGTTTTGAATCTAAGTTCTAGAAAATTTTGAAATTTGTTTCAAAGTGTTTGAAGGAATAATAAATAATATTATTTAGAATATTTTTGAATATGGAAATTTTTGTTTTAAAACAAGAGTTGTTTTGAAAAAATTCAAAGGAATTTGGTTTGGATAAAAACCAAGGTTGGTTTAAATTTAAAAAGGGTGACTTGGTATATAAATGGAAATTATATATATGATTTCAAAGTTGATTTGAAATAAATAACTGGTGTTTGAATTCTGGAATCCCCCTTGAAATGAGAAGTATAACCCAAAAGGAAAGGTAAGTTTTTGAACTTATAAGTGGGAAGTGATGTTAATAAGAAATTTAAAAAGAGAAGGTAAAATTTAAATTGAGCAAAGTTTAAACGAATTGGGAATTAACTCAGGCCAAGCTAAATAAGTTTGAACTTATAACCTGAAATGGGGAGTTTCAAGTTGAAATTAAAAATTAATTTATGGAAGTTAAATAAATTAGATTGGAAATATCAAGGTATGAATTTGATAAGAGGTGCAAAAGGAGTTATGTATGTGTAAATGATTTCAAATGATTTTTGAAATAAAACGAGTTTCGAATTCTGGAAATTTAAAATGAACCAGATTATCAAATTAGTGGATTAAATTATAAAAACGACCGAGAACAAATAAAAGAATATTTGGAGATAAGAAAAAGCTAAAATTCGACTAATCAAGGTTTTAATTATAGGTTAGGAAGTCCTACTAGAATCTAGTCCAAGTTGTAAGAGATGGAAAAAGGAGAAGAATGGAAGGCAAGGTGTAGGGAGCAGAGAGCAGCTGCACGTAAGGCACGGGAAGAAGCAATACTGGAACATGAGAAACGGGTTAGGGAAAGGGCTGGACCAGGTCCTTATGATAATGTCATATGTTATAGATGTCACAATAAGGGACATTACGTAGCTAAGTGCAGTAAACCAAGAAAGGAAAAGAACGAAAAAGTCAAACGGTTTCACTCTGAGATTTTTTGCTTTAAGTGTCAAAAGAAAGGAAATTTTCTAAACCATTACCCTAAAGTGAGGAAGATGAAACGTAAACACGTGGTACCGGTCGACGGATCAACTATTTGCTACCATTGTAAAATGACGGGACACATCGCTAAGGATTGTCCCAAGAGATGGAAGAAAGAGAAATTTGTGGAATGCCCCGCGGGAGGCGTGAAAATTATCCAAGAAGATGGGAGTATAAAATTCTTTTGTGGAAAATGCAATAATTGGGGACACCCTGATACGGATTGCATGGACGGGTTTGGCAAGTTGGTAAAAAGTCCTTAAGGAAGTTTTTATGAAGGATGCTAGCGCTCTGTTCTTTTCTAAACCCCTAGGTAGTTGTTAAGGCGTCTAGATTTATGACCTTTTGTAAAACCTTTTATGGATAAATGGATGTAATGTTGAACTCACTAGTGTTGTAGTCTATCGATGTTGTGGAATATTTTGTAGAAGTACGACCTAATATAAAATCACTATTTATATTGATTTGAACGAAAATTTATAATTACTTAATTACTAATGTGGAAACTGAAACTGATTTGAATTGGATATTGGGAATTGAATTAGTTTGATTTTGGAACTATTTTCAAATAAATTATTTTAATATAAACTGTTTAAAATCTATCTTCTTAAATATTCAAATTATTTTGATTTTCCAAGCTCTTTTACTATACAAACCATTTTTAAAACTCAGACTATCTTATATTAACTATTTAACTATTTTACAACTATTCAAGCTGTTTTCAAAATTCAAACTGGTCAGGGTGGAAATCATGGATTTAAATATGAATTGGGATAAATTGAAGTTATAACCCAAATGGAAATTCGACGCAATTTTGAATTGGAACCGAAATTGATATATTAAGGTAAAAATGATTTTGAAGTGAAATAATATATTTTGATTAAAAATGATGATTTTAAAATAAAGATTTAATAGTTACTATAACTGAAACTTACCTTATAAAAGGTAAGAAATGTGACAAATGACTTTGTAAAGGTAATTGAACTTGAAAATTAGATTTGGCAATAATGAGAATATAAATGTTAGTTATATATTCAAACCCCCCTTGTTGAATTTATAACCAGAAAGAAATGATCTTTGAAAGATATTTGAAATACTAAATGGAGTTTATATAAGCATGAAGCGGACTCAGAAATCATTGATCCAAAAATTATTCGAGTTGAAAGGAATGATCTTGTATGCATATGAAATTGAAATAGTTTTGGAACCCATTTATTTTAAAGACTTTTAATTTTGGCAAATAGTCAATTTTGGAAATTAGGTAAACCGAATTTGAAAACTATCGATTTTGAAGATATCGATTTTATATAGATAAAGTTTATATGTGATACATATAAAGAGTATGATTTAAATGGTACTATATATATAGTATGACATTTTTCGAGACTAAAGGTATGGAAAGGCACCCCCACGAAAGTCAAAACTTAGAGTAAGAGATCCACTGGGTGGTTCTGCCTAGGAATCCACAGGGTGGGTTCAATGAGAATTGGGATCCTAGAGGACGTCCGGACAAAACTCATGAGTTCCTGGTGATCATTTGTTGGGTAGCGTAAGTCGAGAGGTGCTGATGCCTATAGTTACATTGGGTTTTGCTGTGATGGCAACGTAACCTTTGTGTAACTACGATCTACCACAATTCCATAGCGTAAATCTGGTGGCAGTGATTGCCTACAATCTACATTTGATTTCGCTGGGATAGCGACGTAACATCGGTAGATTGCGATCTATGTGGTTTGGTTCCATAGCGTAATTTAGATGGTAGCGAGTGCCTACAGTCTACATTGGGTTTCACTGGGACAGTGACACAACTTTTGTGTAGCATGCGATCTATGTGGTATAGTTTCGTTTGGTAGCGTAAATCGAGAGGCAGTGATTGCCTACAGACTACTTACGGTTTTGTTGTGATAGCAATGCAACCTTGTTGTAGCTGCGGACTATGGTGTTTCCATGGCGTAAGTCGAGAGGTGCAGATGCCTATGGTTTTCTTATGATTTCGCCGGGATAGCGACGCAATCGGGTTAACTGCGATCCATGGTGGGAAAGGGGGTGATACTTTCCATATCATTTTTTTGAAAAAGGTTTTCAAGTATTTTCACTGGATGTTGAAACGGATCTACCAAGTACTTATAGATTTTCAGTCCTACGCCTGATCAACGTATGACTAAATTTCTATAAGAACTAGGATGGACTTGTTTAGACATCGAGTTACGAAAAATGTTTTAAATATAAAATTAGCTTGGTAATACTATGTGATTTAAAGTGTTTTAAAAATTGTATAATAAGTAAGGAGTTTAAATGTTTAAAAATGATTTATTTAAATAATATACATCAAAATTCAAAATTCTCGCTTCGTTCCCTTTCGAGGACGAAAAGTTCTAAGGGGGGAGGAATGAAACGACCCAGATTTTCAATCACCTGTTATTGGGGTAATTACCTGATTTTAATTATTGAAATATTTTTATAAGTCAAATAGATGAATTTTCTGGAATTTAAAATATCTATAAAACTGATAAAAACCATATTAAATATTAAATATTAAATTGCTGGATTTTATAGAAATATGTATATAAACTCCACCATTTAAATTTAAGATAAAATATCCATACAAGTATATATATATGTATATATATACAAGCTTTATAATGTTAAATATATATATGTATAAGTCTAGATGTATATGGTTATAAAAATATAATATATGAATATATATATATATATATACGTGAATGTATAAACTCCAAAATGGCAAATTTCAAACTTTTGAATATATATATGGGTATATGTTTATAAAATATAGTGCATATGGGAATGTATATATATACATCTATATATGTAAAACATGTGTGTATTTAAAGGTATGTAAATATATATGGTAACATAAGTAAATGTATATGTACATATGTTACATAAAATAGTAAATAGGTAAATATATATGTTAACATAAAATAGTGTATATATAAATCTATATATATATATATATGTATATATAAACATGTAAAGGGACATCATGATGGCAAACTTCATTTCAAACACATAAAATGGTTAATCAAACACACATATTAAATCAAATCAACATGAAAAATCAAATCAACTTTATATTTAAATCAAGTCATATTTTTTCAAATCATAATAAGAAGAAAATAAAATAAAAATAATAAAATGTGAAAAGCCTATACATGTATATATCCTCTTTCCTTTAGCTTGCACCGTACACTTCCACTCCCTATATATACATATACATATCACTGCCTTGTTTGCTTTTATTTATACATCCTAGTTCACAAAAAAAAAGAATCGGACATAAAATAAAAACAAGAATCAACTTAAGTATTCAAGCCTAAAGCCTGAAGGAAGAAGCTTGGTAGAGCAGCGGTTCTTCTATTTCCAAAAGGCAGTGAGTAATACAATCTTGTTGTACTATATATACTCACATATAACTATGTTTTTGGTTAAATCTTTGATCTATGAAAAAATGAATATGAATTGTATGTGAACCTGGAATGAATATATGTAAGATAATGCACCCTATAACTCAAAGAAGCACTGATCTCCTCTTATGTTCTTTGTTTTTGTCAAAAACAGAACAGCTTTTAACTTCAAAATTTAACATCTAGCCATCTAATTACTTTTAGATCATGATTCAAAAAGGAAAGTTGTTTATTTTTGTGTATAGATCATTTTAAAATTTATCTCATTTGTTTTCATGAAGCATAGGCATGGGAAAACAGTTATAACAGTAAGTGACTCCATATTGGTTGAGTTTCGACTATAATAATTTATTGATTGGATTATATGATCGGGTTCGTTGTTGCAAAACTTGATTTTTGAGATTGTTTTGGTGATTTTTAGTTACGTGTAGTGGAAGGTATATGGAAATGAACGGTTTTGGGTGTGAGGCCAAATTCCGATGACGTGGTGGATTTCGAGGCAAGGCGATTGTCATGGAGGAGACTTTAGTGGAGGCGCATCAGGGAAAAATAGTGGATAATTTTTCTATAGCGTCGGTAGGCATGGTGTGGTCGAGGTAGGGTTTTAGGGTAGGTTGTGTTTGGGTTCAATTTTGGAGTCACGACGGCGGCGAGAGGTGTTTATAGGGGTGCGGTATGGCGGGATAAGGTAGAGGAGGACGTGGCGGTCCTGGTGGCAAGATTTGGTGGTGATCGGTGGAGTGAGGTGGCTCGTCGAGGCTTTTGTATAGATGGCTGTCATTTCCTAGTGCTCGGCATGATGACCGAATTTTCAAACGTGGGCATACCTATGGGTTCCAGGTGGGCAAGCTCGTCGCGGTGGCGTGGGTGATGTGGTGGGATAGTCGGTGGTGAACTTTGTGGGTCGGCGTTGGTGTGCAAGTGCACGGTGTCATGCACACTTATTCGTGTGAATGGAAGTGGGAGAAAAGAGGGAAGAACTGGAAAGAAGAGAAGAGGAGGAGGAGTTTGGGCCGGGTGGGTATAGGCTGAAGGAAAAAGAAAAGGAAAGAGGAAGAAAAAAAAAAGAAAGAAAAGAAAAGGGAAAAGAAAGAAAGAAAAGAAAAGTGTTTTGAGCCGGTTTGAACTCGTTTGGGCCGAAAGTTTAAAAAAAAGAAAAGGAAAACATATATATTATTTACCTAATAACTTTTAAATTTAAACATGTTTTCTCCTTTCATTTAAATCCCATTTGACATGATAATTTTTGGAATATGATCCTATCACTTAGTGTATAGACCAATATAACTTTGTTAATTTTCTTTAATATCAAAATTTAATTATTTTATAAATAAATAAAGTGAGTTAATAAATAAAGTCTTATTTGATTAGTCTTATGTTATTTAATAAATTAGTTATTAAGTAGAGTGTTTAATTTTTAATTAACCAATAATAAATTGTTTTATAATTTCTTTAATTTATAATCAATTTGGATAGAAATATAAGTGAATTCGGTCTAATTTAAGTTGATTATAATTCGGATTGTAGGTTGTTCAATATTAATTATTAATCGTTAAATTAGTAACGATCTACGCTTTGGTTTATTGTTATTGGATATTTATTTCCATTATTCGTGTATGTTCCATTAAGTAGCCAAATTCCATTAAACCAATCTCATCATCAGCAATTTTGTCCAGTCGAGTTCGATACATGTAAATCAAAAAACCAAAATCATACCAAATTATTAATTGCTAAAGCACTCGACCAAGGAAGCAACCAAAGTCGTGAATCGCCAGGAAGTTGAAGAGATCGATCGATAAGGAGATAAAGTTGAGATTTCATCAATCAATTATAAACTTGGCGGCTTTCAGAATTAAAGGAAACCGTAGAAAAAAGGGATTGGCTTTGGAAGAGAAGAGATGGACGTGAGAAAACAATTTGAAGACCATGTTTTTGTTTTGGGCCAAACCACTTTTGAATTTATATATTATAAATTCATGTTTTTATTTTTTATTTTAATTGTTTTTTACTTTTTAAATTTAAAACTCTAGTTTTTTAACTAGGATTGAACAATGATGTGTAGTTCGAGAAATTCTCAACTCGAGGATAGAGTTGAGGCAGGATTTATAGGCTTAGGGTTAGAACAATAAGTTAAGCAATAGTCGTAAGTTTACAGGGTTTTTGTAAGCGGTCAATTGTTTAATTGTAGTAGAAATCTTGGAGGCATTAGTTGGTAAGTATTGCCGAAGCTGGGTAAATTTATGCGTTGCTTCTACTTTTACATTTACTTTATTATTATCTGTGTTGAGATTTTTATTACTTTAATAAACCCTATTCACAGCTCCTCTAGTGTTAATTCGATCCCACAAGTGGTATCAGAGCTGGTTCATGTGTGATGAGAGATTATCGGCTTGTGACCTATGGTGAGTGTGGCAAAGCATTAACTCTTGCCTCTACGTGCCCTATGATTGGTTGCTTTGTGTTGAGAGATCGGACGTAAAACAAGTGTCTGAGATACCATTATATGCCACCATAGGCAACCAGAGTATAAGTCGTATTAGAGCTAGGAAGTCAAATTCACTTTTATAACTATGGCTCGTTTTAATAATTCTTTTTCTAAAGGAAAATCTATAGCTAGGTCATCCATGTTTAATGGTACTGATTATTCATATTGGAGAACGAGGATGATATTTTTTCTTGATATATTGATGCATTGGATATAGTTGAAATAGGTTATAGTCCGCCTATAGTAAATATAGATGGTCATGAAGTTCCCAAGCCTAAAGATAAGTGGGATGCAAATGAACTTAGTCTGTATCGTTCAATTGCTAAAGCTATGAATTCTATTATCTGTGCTTTAGATAAAATTAAATACAATCGTGTTTCATGATTACGTAGGAAATTTGAAATACACTTGAGGTGTTTCATGAAGGTACATCGCAAGTCAAGGAATCTCATCTAGGCATGCTTAGCAAAGAATATGAGAATTTTGTGATGACGAAAAATGAAAATATAATAGAGATGTATGGATGATTTTCAAATATAGCTTTCAAATCCTTAATGCCAGGAAAAGCTTACATAAAATTGGAAATGGTCCAAAAAATTCTGAGAATACTCTTGAGAAGTTTTGAAGCAAAAGTGACAATAATACAGGAATCCAAACACTTGAAACAGCTTAAATTGGAGGAACTAATAGAAAATCTCATCACCTATGAGATAGAGCTGAAAGTCTGGGAAGAACGAGGAAGAAGATTACGCTGCAGTTGAGCTAGCACTTTTAATAAAGCAATTCAAAACATGGACCATAAAGCATGAAAATCCAGCAATAAATTGACGAATAAAAACCAGCATTGCCAAAGTATTAAATGATTCTGAGGAAGAAATAATATGTCATAAATGTAAGAAGGCAGGTCACATCAAACAAAACTGTCCACTTAATTGACTTGACAAAGGAAAGAAGAAGAAGAAGAAGAGAAGGAGTTCTGCAGCCAGTTGGGATGAGACTAAAGAAGAAGAGGAGAGCACTGATAGTGAGAAAGAAGAGGAATATTATTTCTGATGGTAGAATCAAGTGATACGAATGACGGGCCTAATGAGGTAGCACATTTATCTCATTTTGATTGACTTTTGGTATATCACCAGTCAAATGCAAACATTGATAGACTTCAACAAAGATATAATAAATTAGAATCTGAGAAAATAGTCTGCTTGGAATAAATAATGAGTTAGAACTGATGGATGAAAAAAATTAAAATTATAACTCAGAATGTGAGGAGTGTACGTCTCCAGAGGAAGGAATTAATAAGTTTAAGACTAAAATTGGAATTCTTGAAAATGAATTTTTGGCTCAAACAAAGATGAAATAAAAAGAGAAAATTCCATTAAAAGATGTACCTCGCTTTTGACTGAAAATGATGCTCTTAGATTTAAGGTTCAATAACTTGAATCGATAATAAGAAAATTTTCTAAAGGAGTAAAATGACTAAATATGTTGTTAAATAGTCAGACTATCACCAAAAACAAAAAAGAATTCAAATATGATTGAGTTGAACAAATTAAGAGAAAGAATTGTTATAATATTATTAAATTTCACAGAGAATTTTCAAAGTGTTTAATTTGTGGAAAAATTGGGCATAAACAAAATAAACGTTGGAATAGGAACAAACACAAAACCATTAAACATGGGATCCAAAAGGTATAAATGTAAATTCGCTTAAATTTAAGTGGGTTTGGGTTCCCAACGGTACAATTGTAAATAATAATGGTTTGCTATATAAACAAATTTGGATACCAAAGGTTACAAATGAAAATACAAGTGGTCCTACATCCTTTGTTAGGCCACTTACGTCTTCTAACATTTAGGTAAAAAACAGGCTAAGGAACAACTACGATAGCAGTAGACTTCGAGTTATTCTATATATGGTTGATGAGTAATAATTCCAATGTTCCTTATCCTAGAAAAATAAAGTGGAGATCTACATACTTTGGATACGACATTAAAGGTAAGTAAAGGAATGATCTCTAAACCCTATTTTCTTTTGTTATTGATAATTCTATTTTAAATGCTGATGTAGTATAGTTGCCATATCTTGAGCTCTTTAACTCCAGTTTGCAAAATTCAAGATGCTCTAGAAAATAAGCAGAAAGATTCTATAAGTTTTATATTTTGTGTTTTTCCAGAATTTGAACTTAAACCATTGGAAAACTGCAAATCATTCTGAATGACTTTTGAAAATTGTTTCAGAACTTCTTACATAGCCGTAGTAAATCAATCATAACATAAATATCATTACTCCGAATTTTGAAATTATTGAAATTTTGGAAATCTAACCGATAACACTACAACATTACTATTTTGAGTTTTCACTGATTCGTAATGTAAAATCTTGAAAAATAGCAATCGTATCAACACATTACCTGAAAAATGTTTCTGATTTATACAAACAAGTTGTAGTATTTCAGACATAACCTTTGATTGATTTGTCATTTGGACTTGAAATCAAATTTGTTGACTAGCAATATTGAATATTTGAATCTTTCAAGTTTATTGCTAAATCAAATTATGGACTTAAAGTTTTCAAATAGTGGTTTCAAATGGATTGAATTTTCAAAACAACAATGGTCAATTGTTTGTGTATGATTATTATTTTCACTGCATTTAAAGACTACTAACAAATCATTGGTTGGAGAACTTTTAACTATATGTTCCTTTTCTTCGATGCAAATGACTTTGCCTTCATTTAACGAAGATGATTTGCTGAAATTTTTTGAATTTTTCGAACCAATGCGATTGATATTGTGGAATACGGTGTAGTTGTTTGATACTTATATTTCATGCTTAACATTGATAATGTGCAACACTCTCATTTTATCAGACATTTTTACATTTGAGATCATATTTGTATTGGATTTATATTTCAACTGATTTTAAAATTAGTAGACATTTTTTACAAAACCCCTTCCAGAAAATAGATTTTCACAACTTATTTTGGATTTAGGAATTTTACAAATAACTTATATTTTTACTTCGATTTTCTTTAATAAAATACTCTTGTTTACTTTAGTAAGGAATTTACTTAGAAAAGATGGTAGTTGACTAGTTGATGCTTTTGAAATCTATCAATTTTTTTTTACGATGATTGAGAAAGTGATAGGTTATGATTAAATTATATTTCATAACTAGAGGAAGGATATGTTAAAATTTCTTGAAATATCGAACAAGTTTTACAGTATTTTTTAATTAGTACATATTCCATGATCATTTCTGTTGCCATCATCTTTCTTACAATCCATACACCAAAAATTTGATATAGTATGCAATAGTTGGTGTTTCGGAAAACAAGCAATTATATTTTTAATGCAATTTAAATAATTTATTAAATCCTTAAGTATTCACTCTCATTTAAAAGTCCTCACGGTTATGTGTGGGTGAAACACTTATACAAGAGAGGGATAAATATTCAAGTAACTTCTAACCTCATTTAAAAGTCCCAATGGTTATGCATGTTTAGAAAACGTTTGACACTCTTTTTAAGTAACTACAAATCTCGTTTAAAGTCCTAACAGTTATGCATGGTTAGAAAATGCTTAACATTCATTGTTTAATTTTAAAATAATTTTAAATTATTCACAATTTCAAAAGTTGCCTTCACTAAAAATATCATACTACTGACAAGCACCATTGTCCCAGTGGTTAAGTGATTCGACTTTGGTGCGAGAGGTCACAAGTTCGAAACTTGCATTGCGTGATTCGAACATATATTGACAAGTGATTTGTGTTATGTTGTTCCAGTGACATGTTTTATCTAAGTACCATTTTCAAAAAATAATAATATCATACTGCTGTCACTATATAAAATTTCCCTTAAACCATAACCCAATAATCAATCTAAAATGGGATATGTGTCTAATTAGTAAAATAAAATAATTTTTGTTTGATTGGTTCAAATTTTTAATATATTTTTATCTCTATATGACTTATAGTTTCAATCAAAATCTACCACTATATGGATTATTATTATAATTTTGATGATAACAAAAAGGGGAGAGAGGTTATGATTTTGGTGGTTGAGTAATATTCTTGCTTGATATTCAAGAGTTGGTTTTATTTTTCAAGCGTGGTTCTATTTTTCCTTTAGCATCTAGGTAATTATTTTATTTTTTTAACGTCATTTTCCTTTGACATTATAGGATTTTTTTAATGCATCTGTGTAAGGGGGGTATAGTTGTAAGGGGAGTACTAAAATAAGGGGAGCTTGATTATGACAACATCAAACATATTTCTTTGGTTGAAATCTTAATATGTGTTTGTTATTATCAAAAAGAGGGAGATTGTACAATATAGTAGTTTATGATTTTTGTTTGATGATAATAAACACACACACAGAGATATATATATATATATATATATACACACACACAGATATATATATATATAAATGTTTTTTTCCGCAGTACTATTATAATTATAATATCACAGAATGAAATAAACAAATAACTTTTTTTCAACAAATATTTTATTACAATAAATTTTTAATAGTACACACAATTACAATAAGAGCTTCCATAATATTTTATACACACAACTAATATACAAGAACTTTTACTCTCTCATATAACACACTCTTTCAAATACAACAATTTTTAATTACTCCTATCCTCACTCACTCAAATATGATTTTTATCTTCTTGCACCAACTCTTGTCCAGATGGAAATCTGCTTTACCTGTAAATAACAATGAAGTAAAAAAGCAAAAAGGAACAAATTGCAACTGCAAAAATATAAATATATCTGAACTCGATATTTAGTTTACTAGTTTTACTCTTCTCATATTTTAAATAGGCACCAAAATTAACAATCGTGGACCAGTACAACAGGTATATATAAGGACCATCATAACAAGTTTGTGTGAAAAAAATTTAAAATCGAGTCAATAATCTGCACAAGCAACTTCAGATATGCATGGTGTATCACTGTACATGCCTTAAAACCGAGCGAATTAAAATAAATACGCACATTAATTTCAAGCACTTTAAAAGGGCAATGCATGTACACATGTGCACATATCAAACTTGCACACATGCACAAAAACAAATCAAAATACAAAAATTACACATGTATGCACAAACCGACAAGGATATTTTCATACACAGGAGCACGTACATTGATATATGTGCAAACTGAAAGTAGTCAATGCAACATTGAAACCACAACATGCATCAATTCAAGTATACGGGGTAAGCACAAGCAAGATTAAAAAGTAGTTAAGATTTCAAGAACAACAACTCAGAAAGAAGACAAAGCTAGCAAAAACATGCAACAATACACAAAAGGCAATATGCAACACACTAATAAGTTCAGGCAAATGCACAAGGCAGTTTACAAGTGCAAGTGCGTACAAGGCAAACACAAGGTTAAACACAGATCTGGTTTGAGTGCAAGTGCACATACAGGCTAAACATAGACCAGACTCAAATGCAAGTGCACATATAGTCCCTAGTAGCAAAGCATACATATCTCTGTGTGTATGTAGTCCCATGGGTGATATTGTATGCAATCTTATGTTAGGAGTAGTCCTAGAGACTACTAGTCTGATCCATAGTCGACTTGAGGATCGATTAGTTGTTCGATCCTAAGTGTAAACCTTCACAGGATGTTTGATGTAGGTGTATATACTACTATATACCTTATGTTAATGAAACCAACCTTGGTAAGAAAATTCACAAAAACAAGTATGACACCTTAGGTCACATAGATTATAAATAAAGTCAATTGCATGTGATCACCATATATTAATGATGCAACTCATTCACTAGACTTTTGTCTGACCAACTCCTTCCATTTTTTCGCCACCACAGGAAGACAGGGCAAGAGTTGATTTGGTCCAAGCATAATACGTGAAGTAAGGAGCTAAGCACCGGAGTTCCATTATTCTTCGTTATTCCTTATGTAGCTATTTATTGTATTATATGTCTATCAGACTTTATTGTACTTTGGAAACATTGTATATAAACTAAGTAATTTTAAGCCTGTTTTCCTGTAATGATTCAGTACTTATATTTTAATTCCTTTTATTGTGAGACCTAAAAGTGTAGAATGTTTTACATTTTATCTTAGTTTTTGTAATGCTTTAAAACCTGATAGCTCATACTTCTTGGCATGACGCGAGCCCAAAATTCACCATGGGCTTTGAATCAACGTGTTCGAAGGTGTGGGTTGTCACACAAAACATCTGCACCCCAAGTGGAGCAGATCATGCCAAGTGCAGAACAAAAGAAATAGCGCATCCAAAACTGAGAACGATAATGGAAAGGAGAAAAAGGAAGTTCATACCATAAGAGCAAAAATAAAATTAAAAGATAGTCCGTGCAAAGCTAAAATTGGTATGCATACTATTTCGCAATCTCATTACAGATTCCTATTACAAATTATTACATAATGCAAAATACATACACAAAGTATACGCCCTAGTTGGACTCTGACCCTCATCTGTTATAAGTTTTCTTCTCCTTTTGGAAGTAGGAACAGTTTGAGATTGGGAAATCTCAGTTATGACGATCGAAGAATGATGAGGTGCTCCTATGATGGGAGGCCTTGGATCATAGTTTTCACCGGCCCAAGGATTGTCAAGGTCCTGCTCCCTAAAAACATAGTCGGACTGATTGTAAAGAAAACTTAGGTCAAACTTCGGCATGAAATGGCTGAAACACATCAACTACGTGCTTCACGGTTATGTCGGCCATAGGACGTTTAACCCTCTCTTGCTTAAGTTTTTCTGCTAACTCTAACTACGTAGCTATTGGAGCCCCAATTTTGAAGGATGTAAACGCGAGGAAGTTATGGCTAAGGATTGCACATGGGGATCAAATATGAGCATATGGTCTTCCACCTTGTTAATTCATTCAATAGTTGCATACCATACTCGTTCCAAATCATCCAAAAAATAACACGTCTTTTTAGTCTTCTTTGCAAATGCACCAAACAATTTGTAGGCGCTTGAACGACCCTCAACCTTCACTATTTTCTTAGAACCTCCCAGCATATTTTAATAAGCAATCTTCAACTCATCAACCTTCTTTTGATAAAATGTTTTGATTTCTTTTTTCCATGGAATGGCTCGTTATCTAAGCTGGGGGAGCTTTTGGAACCGCACATATGGGGGATGCGCCGGGAAGGACAATCTCAGTAGATGATATGCCCTCTTCAGCCAACCGATGAGCTACTTGCTCGAATAGTTCTTCAACGATTCTCTAAGTTTCTTAATGTCATCTTCATAAGTAAGCCTACACAATCCCTCGTCATTTTTCACTAGCTCGTCTAGATCCTTTATCTTTTTGTTTGCAGTATTCAGGTCTAAGCGTTGCTTAGTAATACAATCATGCTAGTAACAACCCATCTTGGAACGGGCCTAATTTCTGACCTAGAAAAAGCCCATTGGACCTTAGACCCATTCCAAAACTGGTTATTGGTTGGTGAAATATATTCAAAGAATAATACACAGAGCTATCTATCTACATATTTGGAATCTCACAATGGAAGGATAAAATATAATATCAAAACATTACCCATTTATTTAAAAATTCAAATGTCAAAAACAAACAACATAATACCACATAACAGCGCCAAATATTCATGGTACAATATCTCAAAATACATCATGTCAAAGGGTACATCATAAATATAAAAATAACATAGATAGCTAAATAACTGCCATAAGTTTGCGTCTCCGCCACCAGCTCCAAAAATCTGCATCATCATCTCTAACCTATGTTGTAATGAGTTGGGAGCCAGACAAACAATGTTTGGTGAATAAAAAATCTCGAGCCTTTCTATAATAGTATTTGGGTAGTATAATTTAAATAACGATATGTCTTATATATCCCAAATATATTGTAAGTCTTCCAACAATAAGCCCCAAGGCTATCCCAGTCCAATTCCATAACCATAACTCTTTCAACCCAATAACCTGTATCTATTGTCAATAATGTCGTAACAACGTAAGATATAGCACCCATTCCATTTAATACCTTTTTAATGGGAACTAGGTGAACTTTGGCCATTTAATACCTCATTCAAGGCTAGTCCCCGTCATTTAATATCTATCCCAAGGTAGACTCCTCTTCGGTACTATCTAGCTAACATTGTATGGAATCTCTTCAGGCCACTTAATACTTCCGAGATATCCTCTATCGTGCCTAACCACTAACGCAGACCATTTAATACTTCCTACATTGGGAAGAGGCGTGCCCTCAATCAACCACTTAATACCTTCAACCCCGAAGTAAGTCCTTTGTATTATGACACGTACCAAAAACTGTGACGTCTCACATTAGTCTGATTATTCGTAAGTACTTGTAGCCAGATTAATTAGGTTGGTTTACCCTACAGAATTTTGGACTAACCATGCGTCCTCCATGGGTACTTATTATAGATGATGTCTCACATCCCCCAAGAGCCACACTGCTGGTAGCCAGATTAGCTGGATAGACTTCCATGTGCTTTTGACTGACCTCGCATCCCTAGAAATTAGTCATAATCTTTACTCTTATAACATATTATCACACATCCCACCGTATTCCATATCAAGGCCTTATAAGAAGACTCTTATTTCGCCCTTACAATTGACTTTTTCCTAAGGGGAGTTTAATGATAATTAATAGCCTATTAACTACGTAATTAGTACGTTATAGTTATACGTTATTTACGCTAATATACACAAACACGTAAAATATTTCTAAGCGTGCGAAGATTGCGTCCTAAACTAACGTTTAAATGTCAAAATTTCAAAATTTATACAAGTCCAATTCCACATCAACAAATATAAAATATATCTAATATCCACAATAAATCAACAGACTTGTATAAAATAGAATCCATACCAAACTTATGTTATACTAAAATAACAGAATCAACATTAATAGAAACTTACAATTCAAATATTTTTACGAATTATTCAACTTCTTTGTATAAAATTGAAAAAGGGAATTTCTATTTAAATTACGGAAATAGACAGTGCAAACTATAAATAAAAGAATCTGTACCTTATGATCATTTCTTAATTTTTTTCTTTTTAAAACCCTTAATCATATCTAAAGAAAAAGATAAGAAGTTGAATAGAATGTAAAACATTAAAGTTGCAAAATCAACACAATTCCATTATTTTAATATAGAATAATTGAGATTCTAACTTAAGAATTGACATTTCACTTTAGGGGAATTTTAGTGTTTTAGTGTGATGTCTCCATAACAAAATTCCCCAAAGGCATATATCAAATCCAAGTTATACTGTACAATTACTAGAATAAGAAAGACTAAGATTTCCACTCACAAAAAGTCTTTAGCCCTTCCCTTTTGGATTTGTTCATGCCTGCACCAATCTCTTATAGATATCTTTTTTAGAAATATACAACAAGAGAATTATACACGAATTAGATTCAGAAATTTAGAGATCGGAGGAGAAAAGGTTTAGAAATTTAATAATAAACATTTAAAATTTCTTACCCGAAACCTTAGGGTATTATTTGAATCTTTGACAAGAGAGAGGGACAGAGCTTCGCTTAGTTTCCAAAATAATTTGTGAATAAAAGTGAGAGGGCTTGGCTCTTATTTATAGTGGTTAGAAAGCACAAGAACCATTAGATTTAAGTTGGTTAAAAGTAATAAATACGGACCATGAAAATGGACAAAACCCCAACAACCATTAACATCGACCGGTCGACCGGTCCATCCTAGGCGATCGACCGGCCTTAGGCTGCAGTCGACTAGTTAGTCTATTTTGGGAACTTTATTTACTTGTCGTTGATTTATTTATTTATTTATTAACTTTATTAGTTTTTAAACATTAACGTTTATTTTAATATTTACTTAACCCCTAAGTCTAATTACTATTACTTTTAAAAGTTCAAATTTAAGAATTAATTATTTATTTGAATTTGAATTCCATTTAAATTATTCGAATTCTTAAACTTCAAACGTTAATAACATTTTCGTTTAAACTCAGTTTTCAAAACATTATATATGGAAATTGAGTAGAAAATCGCCACGAATGCAATAATATAACTTCCGTGGTCAAATTATGAATTTTACAAAATTTCCATTTTTAGCTTATTCAATTAATTCATTTATTTCTTATTAATTTTTACGGGGTGTTACATTATCCCCCCTTAGAAAGGATTTCTTCCCCGAAATCTCTAAGGGACGGACATCATAATGCGCACTAAGCATCCATATTATACAACCATGTTATTTACACAACAATTTACTCAACCAAAAAGTGCAATGTGATTATGTTTGTATACATACTATAGGTGAGCTCAATCCTAGAGTGAATGCAAGTATCATGACATATAAGCATGTATGCAAACATCCTAAACATGCAAAAAGTTTTTTATATGATTGCAAAAGTAACAGTGAAAAGTGTGGCAACATATCCTACCATCCAATCTAGCAAGCACAATGTAGCCAAAACCTAATTTGGAGAGAGAAAGTTACCATAGAAAAGCTTAGGATGAGAAGTCCTCATCCTTTCCGTGGAATTTTACCCCCACTGTACTCGAACAAGCCTAATTTCTTTATTGCGGAGCCTCCTAATTCCATTCTCCGTAATGCATATGGTTGGCACAAGATGCTATTGGCTCCATCTTAATGTCCCCCCAATTGATAAGGCTCTACCATAATGGTTGTGCTATGAAGGCATTCCCTCAAGTGCGAAACGTTAAAAAAGTCATGGACTCCTACCAATTCGCCGCTTCCATCAACGTTAAAAAAGGCATCGAGCCACCCTGCTATCTGATTTCGCCGCTTCCATCAGATTTAAAGTCGCGAAATTCCTTCTTCTCCTTCTTTAAAAAAATCACAACAGCTCGAAAAAATATATATAACGACCGAATCGATCGCGATGGAATCGCGATTGGAGCAGCGCGTAACGAGGGAGGCTAGTGGCCAGAGGCACGACGGCGCGTGAGGGTACTGTGCATTTTAGGGTTTTGGGAGATCGTGATTTATCTCTGGACACGTGCGAGCATGGTGAGGCACGAACGGCGAGGTGTTTATGGCAAGGCGGAGTCGCAAGTGGCTGAGGTTTGTGTTCATTCGTTTGATTTAGGGGCTGAGAGGGAGAGGCGGAGCTGGCGTGGAGGAGTGCTGCTGGCGAGGTCGACGGTGTGGAGTAAGGGCGGCAGCGTGGGTTACTACAATCAAATGCTTAAGGTAATTTCTTAGTTAATTATTGTACTTAAATTTAGTTAATTATATTATTACAAATCGAATGGTTATAAATGTGATAACTTATCCATACGAGGTCGAAATCAAACGAAACAAGTGGTAACGGATTTGTATTGATGAGAGCCATGTTATGGACTTGTTTTGGGATTTTTCGGAGTCAGCTGGAATTTTAGATTAAATCGAACATTATTCGATTTAATTCAAAATCTGGACGCTTGGCAATTAAAAATCAAGGTGAGTAAATCTCACTCATTTGGATTGCTGGTTTTAATATAAAATATTAAAAATTATTTATTGGTTGATTGGATGAATTTATAAATTATTATCAGTTGGATGTTACATTATATATATATATATATATATATTAGTAGTTGGGTATATTTCCCGTCGTTGGAGCAGATGAGAGACCATACGTCCCGCATAATAGCGGATGACCCTATATTACCACGATATCCCGCCTCAAAGCGGGATTGGTATTTTATGTTATATAGTATCTGTGGTTGCAGGGAAACAGGTTGGAGGAATCCAACTAGATTCCTCAAAAATATATTGATTTATTTCATATATAGTTATATATGATGTGATTGAATAATATGTTATGGATTGTTGTGTGATTTGACTTATGTGATGCTATAGTAGCACTGTAACGACCCTGAATTTTTTGACATTTAAAAATGTGAATATTTAATTGAGTTTAAATATTCGAATGATAATTTAAATTGAAATTCAAATATCAGAATGAATTAGGCGATTTAATTTTTGAATTTAATTATTGAAACTGGGTAAAAATTTTGAATCTTCAGTTTTAAGCTGATTTAAAAATAATCTGAAGGCTTAGAAAATTTATATTGAGTATACTGAAGGTAATATAATTTTCAGAATTGAATTTGGAACTGTTTTGTTCAGTTTTGAAATTAAATCGTTCGAATCGATATGTAAAAATAGCGTTCCGTGGCACAGTCTCGGAATTTGATGAAACCAATTCCATTGGGTCCATAATATTGTATTATTATCGAATTTCAATTTTCGTATTGTTTGGAGTGATCGTTTGGCCGTACGGTAGGCAAACGCGCTAAAATTAAATCGAAAATTTAATTTAATAACTGATACAAAAAAGCTAACTTATCCATACGATCGAATTTGGACTCGAAACCTTTTCCATTGCGTTCGGAATAGGCGTAGAACATTACGAATGCCTGGCGGCACGTCTCGATAGGAGGTCAAGATTTTGAGTTGCATTTGTCGAACGATTTAAATTTGAATTTAAATTGAATATATATATATATATATATATTGTTTTCATTTCACATCAACCGTCCTATTCAGCCACCCTATTCTGATAAGCAGACCTACTCTCTGCTTAATCATGTTTTCTTGTCTCCTCTCCATTTGTTCAAAACGAACGAAACAATTCCTTCGTTCAAAAAGAAATTAATGGCCGCGTTCTTTCCCCTCTTCAGTTTCAAAGTCAAAACTGTTTCCATTTCCCTCTCTTCAGTATTAAACGAACGAAAAAAAAATATTATACGAAAGCGAAATCATCTATATCTTCTCCGTTCGAACAGTTCATTCGACAATACAATGAAAAAAAAATCCCTAAATTTAAATTCACGAGATCAAGTCGAGTAAATTCAATCGGCTGCCTGGGCATCGCGCGAGAGGGAGAGCCTCGCCGTGGCTTCAATGGATGTCGCGACGTCGAACTCTCGTCTGTCGAGGGCGTCGCGAGTTGGTCAAGTTCATTGAGAGGGAGGCGCTATCGCGGAGGAGCGGAGGTGCTCGAATTGGGGCGTAGGCTCGAAAACGAGCAGGCGATCGATGGCGTTCGATCTGGAGGCGAACGCGGCAGCATCAGCGAGGTGGTTTCGAAGGCTAGGGTTCATACACGCGACCGGAGGCAAGTGTGTGGTTGTGGTCGCGATTTGGGTTGGGTTCGACGTTGGTGGGTCGCGGCTGCTAATCGTTCGCGATCGCGTTCGATTTAGGGAAGCAACTAAGGTTTGCTTCGATGTTGGTGAGGGTAAAGCTCGAGCTTGAGGTCATGACATTTCTGTGGTGGCTACGATCTCGAGTCAAGGAATAGTCTGAGTTCGAATTCGAGAGCAGGTATACGCTGTCTCTGATTTTTCATACAGATTTGTTAATCAAAGTTTAGGTGTGATAATTAAGCTATGTACTGTTTGTATCATGTTTAAAACTAGAAAAAGATTTTTTTTATATATATATACACACATAAATAGATTGAACTCTTGAGTTACAGTAAAAGAACAAAACAGTAAAGTTAAAAATAGGAATTTTGGTAAAGTTTATATTAGCAAAGTTGAGGAAAAATCTATATGCAGAAGTTTATAAAAAAAAAGGGGTATAGGAGTTTAAAACGGTTGAAAGGTTTTGTAAAATTGATTTTATATAAGTAAGGGTTTCAAAGGAAAAGAAAAGAAGATGTTTTGTTAAATAGAAATTGGTTTAAAACAAAACCATTGAATAATTAAAATTACCAAATGAAAGTTGATTGTTCGATCACTTCGAATATTAATAAATTGCAAAATTGTTTATACAAGGTCGAAAATATGGGAACGAGCCGAGAATGAAAATGGATTGCCAAATTAAAAGCAAAGGTGAGATCTTCTCACTCAAATTGAAAAGTGGAATTTTCAGTTATTGTTTGTTTGTTGTTTGAATGTGATATTAGATATAGTAGGATATATCTATATATATAGCAATATATACATATTGGCATATGTATATATTGGATTGATTGATTTCCCGCCTCGTATAGCGGATGAGACCCTATTGCGCCGTTAGTAAGCGGATGATATTTTATAAAACCCATATACCGCGATATTCCACCTCGAAGTGGAATTGGTATTGTGCTAACATCTGTGGATGCAGGGAAACAGGTTGGAGGGATCCAACAGGATTCCTCAAAACATTTGAATTGATTTCATATGTTGTTTAATTGATTATTTATAATCTGTGTATGATTATATATGTGATTGAATTTGTTGAGAGCTATAATTTAGCCGAATGTGTTATTGGTATCGTTGGATACCAGAAATAAATGAAATTGGATTTCTGAAATTAAAATTGAATTTTAGATGGTTTGGAAGAATAAAAGAATTTATTTTAAAGGAGATAAATTTATTTGAAATCAAAGTGATAATTGATTGGGTATTTAAAATAAATCTTTGAGGAATCGATATGAAAACTTATTTAATGTTGAATGAAAAATTGATTTTTGTGTTGAAAATAAATTTGGGAATCGATTTGTAAAATGATTTGGTATTTGGGATTAAAAGTTAGAATAAATTTGAAATGTGATTCGGTGTTGAAGTAAATTCAGAAATCAATTTGGAATTCGATTTGGGATTTGAAATAAAATTTAGAAATCAATTTTTAAAGTTGATTCGGGGTTGAAAATGAATATTTGGAAAACGACTTAAAAAAAAAATCGTGTAAAAGTGGATTTTTGGGAATGTAAATTCCGAATAGAAGTTGTAAAGGAAAGGGAAATTTGTTTTAAAAATAAATATTGATTTATTTTTAAAAGTGTGGAAAATATGGTTTGAAATCGGATTTTCAAAGTGATGAAGTGTGGAAATAAATTTACAAATTTGAAATGTAAATTTGAAATGTAAATTTGAAATAAATCGATAAGGATTTATCTAATTGGTTTAAATGGACCATAAAATGATTTGAAATGGATTTTCAAATGTGAAGCGTGAAAAATGATTTGAAATTGATTTTCAAATGTGAAGTGTGGAAAATATATATCTTTTGAAGATATTTTGAAATAAATAATTTGGGAAAAATTATTTGAATTGGATGTTTGTTATGAATGTTATTGATAGTTAAATAACCAACTATCAATATTTGCCTTTGAAATGGCACTTGATTTGTTTTTAAAACAAACGCTCATTATTCGGTTAAGCCGGGAGAGGACCTTTGTGTCATATAACCCATTCCGAATAGTGATACGTCGCGAATGGATAGCATTTGAAGACCGGTGTAAAGACCGGATATTTGTGAAAATGAAAGGACAACCTGTCGAATGTCTCTGCACCGAGTTGCTCCGGTATAGAGATTTATATCACTCTTTTTGTGATGGGAAGTCCGGACGTGATTAGTGAATATCCGGATTGCAAGGGCTTCTTTGGAAGTGCCTTCGGTTCCGTTCGATCCCGGAACGGACTTGTATGGATGTGTGTCTGACGTTACACTTTGAGATGTAAAGCTGGTTTCAATCAAATACATTTCTGTTGGTGGCGGAGAATTTATTCTCTTAGCTTAACACCCTTCTCTGAGACGTACGAGCTCAGAGGTTATGTAGTTGATGGTTACTAGTGATACATTCCCAATTTGGTAATGTGGCACACGAAGTGTTGATGATCATTTGTGGATCAAAGCGTGGCTTTGTGAAAAAGCGTGGCTTTGTGAAAAAGCGTAGCTTTATGGACGAGACTTCGTCGAGCCTCACAACCCGGTAATGGTCCAAACAGGAATGTGCGGCAAAGGTTTGTAGGGGTAGCGCCCCTAGGGTATGCCATTTCCTTCTGGATAAAAGGTGATATCATGGTATGGAGCCCAGATATTTTACCTATGTTGATTATATTTTGTGGCTGTTGCTTTTCGATTGAGGATCCTCGGATAAAGGTCGGTAACGACCGGGGGATGGCATAGCTCATGTGTTAGTTACCTAGTTACAGCTCGGTTAGAGCGTGAGGTAGCGTCGGCCTTTTGTTTGCAGAGATCCGGTTAGGATCCGAGGCGTCTTTCCAGAGGCGTTCTATTTCGGTAAGGAAGTTCCTTAGCCTGATCATTTGTTGGAAATCCAAAGAAACAATACGAACCCTGTACGGTTTTTAATTGTATTACCTGCTATGGAATGTGGCGGTAACCTACTACTGAACATAGTAGCTATAGTAGACATACAACAATAGTTGTATGTTGGCTAAGATTGATATTATATTTTCGAAATGTTTTCCGCACTAGACATTAATAATAATATCAATTGATTTTGCGTAGTAAGCATTTTTGACTATCATAAGGAGAAATCTCCTCCAATTCTGCGTTTGCATTGTGTGTGTGGTGGGAGGCCTTATGGTAGTTTCATTTTCCAAAAGCATTGCGAAGTTGTTTTATTTTCTTTGCGAAAATAACTGTTTTACAATCTCACACCAGTCACCATGACTGACTTGGAGTTTATTGTTCCCTTTCTAAACTCTGGGTGCCCATAATTTTCCACACGGGCAGCCTAGAGTTATGTTATCAGGATATTCTGGAGCTTTGGAGATGAGCTGGATGGCGAAGCGTACTATCGTACTTGTTATTTATTCCGCTGTGTATTCTGTATGAGGACAAGTTTATATAACTGTCCATTGTTGTAAACTCTGATGATTGATGTATGTATAAACTGATATAGTCTTTTGTTTTAAAGATTATTGATTTATCTATTGTATATTATTCCGCTGCGAAATGTGAGATTCTGATAATTGTTTCTGATTCTGTTTCTGTTCTTTCTTTTTCTTCTATCTTTTCTTCTACCTCTTCTTTTAACCCTAAAGTTTCGCGTTTTCGCCATTCGATTCTTCGACATTTGGTACAGTGGACGTATCGGTGTCGAGTTTTCGGAAGACGGATTTGCGGGTCTTTACAAGCACTGGCCCTAATTTTGGTATTTTAAATACCATAAATAATATTTTTGAATTTTAAAAAGAAATTCAAAGGTGATTTTTGGGAATAAAAATATTTATATGGAAATTGGAATATTGAATAAGAAATGGGTTTGGATTAAATAAAAGATTTTATTTGGAATTGACTTAACTCTTTTGTAAAGTGTTTCAGATAAATATTTTTGAAATTAATTTATACAAGGAATTTGGAACAACGGATTTTAATAATATGTCGTAAATTATAAATGGAAGTTGAAACTGAGTTCTAAATAGACTTGAATTATAAATTTCCAAATGGAATTTTAAATAGAACCGATTTATAAATGGATTTTAGTAATATAAATTGGTTATAAACTGGAAATGAGTTTATAAAGTTATAAACAATGTTTATAAATAAAGTGGAATGATTAACATTTGATAAATTGGGAATATAAATTCATGGTATGAATTTAAAATGAAATATGGAAATTAGTTTAGAAGGAAATAGTTGATTCTATTTTGGAATTTGGAAATAGTTGTGAAAGTGGAAATGTAAATTGATTTGTGATAAATCGAGAGAGATTTATAAGTATAAAATTGGCTATGTTGAATTTTAAAAATATCAAGAAGTAAGTTTTGTTTTCAGAAAAGGATATTTTTTTAAACTATGTAGTTTAAAAACTATTATTTTGTGACGACCCAGATTTTTAACGGTTGTTAATTGGTAATTAATTGAACTAAATCATTGGAATATTAACAGATCTAACAAATAAATTTCTGATATCTAAAATATCTAGATATATGAATTAATTTAAAGGCCATATTAAATATTGAATTATAGAATCTCTGGATATGATGAACCGTATAGAAGAAAGAATTTTTTTTAGAAACTCCACTATTTAAATTGAGATAAAACACCCATATATATATATATATATAGAGATAAACATATATAAGCTTTATGATGCGAATATGTGTATATATAATGAAAATGTATACAAAAGCAATGTGTATGAAAAAGGAATATGTATATGTTAACAATACACAAATAAATGTATTTACATATATATTATACGTAATAGTGGCAAGGATAAAAGTAAATATATATATATATAATCATGCCTAAGTAAATGGAATAGGTATGGACACAAACATACATGTGCAGGATAATGACAATACAAGCAAGAATAAAAGGATAAAATACATAACTATGTACATGCACATATAAATTCATATATGTGTACATAAGAATTAAGATAAGTATGTAAACACTGTGGGGAACTTAGCATTAAATGCAAGCATACAACATTTCTAGTCAAGCTTACAAAACTTATAATCAAAGTCAAAAGCATGCCATATGAAATCAAATCAGCATACAAACCCTGAAATCTCTGATCAATAAAATTTAATGAAAAGCATGTGAAAAAAAAATCCCAACCTGTAGCTTGCTCTACACACCTCACCTCCATATATATATACCTTTGCTTTGTTTCATTTTCTGTTCGAATGAACTAAAGGAAAAATAATACAAACTGCCACTTTGAAATCAAGAAACTCAAGTTCAGGAAATCAAACAATACAACTCAGTAGAAGATCAAAACCAAAACATTCAAGCAAGGAAGCAGGTTTCTCTGTTCAAAAATAAACAGTGAGTAAACATTTCACACTTTTAACCAAATCTACCTATTTTTTCCTGATGCATGTGAGAAAATTCTTGAAATATTTTGGTGACATGTTTCCATGAATGTATGTATATGCATGTATGTATATAAGTATGAGTTCTGTGTGCATATCTGTAAACCAGACTCTGTTCAGTTGCAACAGACTAAAACAAACTTTAAATGCAATCTCTTTCAAATAAACCAAATTAGGTTATGGTGTTTAAAGGAGAGCTGTTGGTATTAACCAAATATTGTTTGTAAAATGTTCATAAGTATAAGTAGAAAGAAATTAACAGGAAAATAGGAATATACAGTGAAAATCGATTCGAGATAAAAATTTGATTGTTAAATCTTCAAATTTTGATTTTAGTTTTGAATTCGTGCTTAGAAACTATGAATTTTAGTATAGATATCATGATTTTTAAGTAAGTGGTTGAGGTGAATTTTTGAGATGAACGGTTCTTTGTTTTTCGTCCATTCATGACGAACGGCGGTGGGTCGAGTTTTGAGTCTGATGCGGAAGGAAGGCTGAGTGATGGAGATCTCAGGAAAAATGGTCACTAGTTTTATCGTTCATCACAGTGGCGAATCATCGTCAATGTAGGGTTTTAGGTGACGACCCGGATGGGGTCGAACTCGAGGCTATTTCGGCGACGTGGAGATGCCGAGTTGAACCTGGGTAGGGGGTATAGCGAGGGAATTATGTGGCAAATAGGGCTGTAAATTTTGTACGAGTGTCCGATGTCCGTTCGTGTCCGTAACCGAAATACGTTCGTCCGAGTCCGTTCGATTTTCATTTAGGACACGAGCTAGGACAAGAAAATTTGTACGAGAAAAAATATTGTCCGGTCCGAGTTCGTTCGAATTCGTCCGAATTTCTTATAGTTCAGTATATATGATGGAAATTCTATTAAACAACATAAAATTTGATGTAAATAACATTGTTCGTCCGTGTGCGTTCGGGTCCGTTTTCGAAAAATGTATGTACGAGTCCGTCCAATTTCATTTAGGACACGAGCTAGGACAACAAAATTTGTACGAACATAAATCTCATCCGGTCCATGTCCGGTCCGATTTTATTTAGGACATAAACTGAACACACCTCCGTCCAGTCCGGTCCGACCGATTTACACCCCTAGTGGCAAAGGTAGGACCGTGATGGCGCGGCTCCAGTTGGTCGGAGGTCGTGGCACGAGGGGAGTTGAGTGATCGGGATTCTTAGCCTGTTGGTGATCAATTTGCTCGATTCTGATTTCTAGTGCAATCGATTTTGTTGGGTGGTCGGAATGTACGAATGGGTCGTTAGCGACCTGTAGGCGTACGCAATGAGGATCGGAACAGCGGCGGTTAACTGTGCACGTGAACGTGTATCATCTCGTGTATGTTGGTGGCTGTGTGTTTTGAGCATCGTGAAGAAGTTTTTCTCTTCGGGTCCGTCTCGAAGTATGTTGTGAGATGACTCGAGGATAGTAGTACAGGGTAAGTTGCTCGGGGATTTTCGAGTTTGGCTCGGTTATATTCTGCTTTGGGCTCGGGTTTGTTTTAACCAGATTTTTAAAATTATGGAGAAGTTTTTTTCAAAGCAATTATTAAACAAAGTTTTTAAGTTTAACAAGTTAAGTTTAAATTTAATTATCTTTAAACTATTTTAAGTAATGATGGATTAATTAATGTTTGATAATTAAAATTGAGAAATTTATTTTAAAGTTAATCCTTATTTGTTTTTTTAAAATTAATTAAGCAATGTTATTAAGGTTAATTGATCAATGTAATTAATTAAGGTTAGTTAATTAAGTTGAATTAAATCGATGTAATTAAGTTTAATCAACTGATTAAGATAAGATAATTAGTAAGTATAACTAATTAATTATTAAGTAATTAAGGATTAGTTGGTAAATTAAGAATGTTTAATTAATCTAATGACAAATGACGTGTAATTAACCAATGTTAATTAAGCTAAGTTGAATAACTAATTCATAATAAAGTAATTAAGGAAGGATTACTCGGTGTAATTAATTAAATGATTAATTAAAGTAAGTAATTAAAGGATAGTTAATCCTAAATGTGATTAATTAAAAGAGTAATTAATGAAAGTAATTAGAGGATCATTAATTAATTACTGAGAGTAATTAAAGTGAATGGTTAAAGAATAATTAATTTATGTAATTAATTTAGGGCTAATTACTTAATGTAATTAGAGAATGATTAAACCATGATGATTAATTGAGAAAAATAATTTAAGGTGTTTAATTAATTGGTTTTTGATTAATTAATGTTAGGTGAACAGGATTAATGGTAATTTAAGTAATTAAAGTTGGTAATTAAATTGAGATTGAACATCTAATTTAACTTGTTTATGGACGATTGAATGGTATTGAACGATTGGATTTATATCTAGTCTAATAACTTGTTATGTTTTGTGATATGCTATGATGGGTTGAACTGTGATATTGTGGGTTATCTATCTAAGATAAATTGTTTGAATATGAAATCCGGAATATAAATTGTATTGTTTAAACTTAAACATTTTTGGCTTAGAAATGACATTTGATTCGAAGAGACCGGGTTCGGGTATCAGCAATACCCGAAACTACTTCGATTAGTAATCTAAATTCCTTATAATTTGGGTATGTGAGATTAATCAGGCTGGAATGGAATAAGTTAAGTAACATGGACATTTAACCTGAGAACTGTTGTGTGTGATAAATGATTGGCTATAATAAGTAAGAACTCGTAAAAGGTATGAGTTACCCTAGTATTCACATATGTGATAACTTAGTATTTCATGTCTTTTGGGTTTACTCACGCTGGTTTCCAGCCTGACTCGGGTGTTACTTTGATGTAATGCTCGGGTCAGACCGAGTATTACTGTAACAACTCGTATATTTATCGATTTTATATTTAAATATTTTATTTAAATATTTTATCGTTAATCGGATTTTGGTCTGAAAAGATACTTTTTGCATACGGTCAAATTAGGACTCGAGACCACTCCCATTGAGTTCAAAATGATGTTTGCGATCTTTTTAAGTGTAAACTTCGATATGTTTGGAGATAGCAGAATTTTCGTCACTTTTTGCTTTGGACCTTTAGTTTGGGCTGAACCACTTGTTAACTCAGCCCAACCCCTTCCTTCTCTTCACCACTTCATTTCTAAAACATCAAAGCTTCTTCAAAAATGGTGGAGGGAATGGGAAATTAAAATTCCAAGCTCAAGTCTTCATTGCTAATCCAACATCAACTCCAAATTCCAAGTGAAGAACATAGATTGAAGCTTGTGGTTGATTCTTGCTTTGCTCTTAAGCTCTCCATCATCAATTTTGTGGAAAAGGTGAGATTTTTATCTCACAATCTCGTCTATAACCATCTTGGACTGTTGGGAATGACTCCCTATCACTTTAGCATGAACATTTGCATTTGGTTTGGATTGAATTGGTGAAAATCCCAAATTTTCGTGTGTTTTGATAAAAACTGGGCTTAGGTCGTTCTGCCTATGCCATCAACTGTTCTGCGTAGCTCTCGGCCAACATAGGTCGCATCGGCACTTAGGTCGTGGATCACATTTGCTATATTACAGCATGATAGGGAGTTCTCGCTTCGCGGTTTGGTGGCGAATGGGAGACTCTTACCCCTACATGTCCCTAAGTGGGATGGGTTGGTTGTGACAGTCGAGAGGCTGGTCGTAAAAGTAAATGCGAGGTGCCAGTGTATGCCACGGTGGGGCTGGGATGGTTGCAAAGTCTACCGGTTGCCATTGTTTTAGGACCTTTACAGCTTGGTATCAGAGCCAAACTTCGGAACAATGTAGAATAACTTAACAAGGATCATCGTCCTAAGTCCAACTTAGGAGTCGTGCCTTAGGATTTAATTCGAGTCTTCAAACCAATTTATCCTATTTCCTTCTACGAATCCTTGTTTTATCTATCAAGATTTGCTTGATATTTATTTGGAGAATAACTTTTCTTCTTCTCTCTTTCTTAAAGGAGAGCATGTCTAGACCAGGTCGTCCTAGAGCTGGACCATCTACTGTCACTCCCCATGATGGAGTTTTTATGACTGCTCAACAGCTTCTTGATTTAGTAAAGAATGCTCAGGCAGCCGGTCCTAATCAGGAGCCTACTCATCCTAAGTCTGGATTTGCACGTTTGTGCAATGATTATACTAACTTGGGTGGGAAACCATTCAAGGGTTCTGAAACTATTATTGAAGTCCAGGCTTGGTTAAGAACATGCGATCGAATCTTTTCTCGCATGAATCTTATCGATCTTCACCGTGTTCAGGTGGCTTCCAGTATGCTCCAGGAGAGAGCATTGGATTGGTACAAACTTCTTATTTCTGAAATTAATGAAGCAGATCTCACCTGGGAGCAATTCCAGGAACGCTTCGAATTAAAATTCGTACCAGAAGCAGAGAAAGTGACATTGGCTCGACGTTTTATAGACCTTGTTCAAGGTGAATCCTCTGTGACAAATTATGTCGCATCCTTCGAGTCACTGTCCAAATATGGGGTTGAATACATCAACACCCCATTGAAGAAGAACCAGAGATTCGTCTATGGCTTAAACAAGAATCTCAAGAAGCCATTACTTCTAAAGTTAGAAGTTTCTTTTGACCAACTCATTGATATCGCTCTTCGTCTTGAAGAGGCTGATAAGGACAGTGATGTTGAAGTTGTGGCTTCCAAACCAAACTTCAACAACAAGAAGAGGCCAAACAAATTCAAAGGTCCTTATCCCAACAAAAAGGGGAAACCTGCACCTCCGACAGCAAAGACTTCTACCCCTAGTAGCGGGCAATGCTTTAACTGTGGTTCTAAGGACCATTTTGCGAACAAGTGTTCAAAGCCCCATTCTTGTCGCTACTGTAAAAGCCCGGATCATTATATACATTTATGCCCTAGACTTCAGGGCAAGAAGGAGGGAAAGCTTAATGTGGCTCAAGCCCCTAGCAACACATCTCGCGGTCAAGATATGTCTCATTCTGTCCTTGACGGCATTATTATATTTCATGGTCAACCTATTAGAGTTCTCTTTGATACGGGTGCATCCCATTCTTTTATATCAAAGGAACTTGTAGACACTTTTTCTCTAAATGTTGTTGCTTTAATGACTTCTCTAAGAATTGCGAATCCGGTTGGTGGATCCGCAACTCTTAGTCTGCTTTGTAAAGATGTCGAGATTATTTTGTGTGATTTTTCTTTCCTAGCCGATTTGCATGTCATGCGTTACTTAGGCTTTGGAATGATTTTGGGTATGGATTGGCTTAATTGTTATGAAGCTCATGTCCTATGTCCTGAGCGGACTATTTATCTCCGTCATCCGCAATCTGTTAATCAGATTTCTATTGTTCTTAAAGATTCGGATTCCGCTTTGGTTGCATCTTTATATTCTTTAAATCCTCGTGATGATGATGATGATGATGATGAGGAAAATGTCATTTCTCTTATTCGCGTCGTTCGTGAATTTTCCGACATCTTTGAGCCCGTTTTAGGACTACCACCTAAGAGAGCAATTGAGTTCAAAATTAATCTTATACCTGGAGCTCAACCTATTACCCGTCCTCCTTATCGCATGTCCAATAAGGAGAATGAAGAGATGCGCAAACAATTATCCGAGTTGGAGACGAAGCAACTTATTCACTCTAGTTCCTTGCCTTGGGGAGCTTCAGCTATTTTCGTAAATAAGTCCGATGGTACACTTAGGCTTTGCGTCGACTACCGCAAGCTTAATGATCTAACTATTAAGAATAAATATCCTTTGCCTCGGATTGATGATCTATTCGATCAGCTTAGTGGTGCTAGAGTCTTTTCACAATTGGACTTGGCTACCGGTTTCCATCAGCTTCGTATTGCAAAGGATAGTATTCCTTTGACTTCGTTCCGTACACGTTATGGATCTTATGAATGGCTAGTTATGCCATTTGGTTTAACGAATGCTCCGGCTTATTTCGTTGACCTTATGAATTGAGTTTTCAAAGATTTCCTTGATCGGTTTGTTCTCGTCTTTATTGATGATATTCTTGTGTATTCTAAAACCGAAGAGGAACATGAAAAGCATCTTCGAATTGTATTGGAAACTCTTAGGAGCAATCAACTAAAAGCAAAATTTTCTAAATGCCACTTTTGGCAATCTAGTGTGAAGTTTCTCGGTCATATTATTTCCGAATCTGGAATATCAGTGGATCCTTCAAAGATTGAAGCAATTCAAAGTTGGAAAAGACCGGAGAGTGTGACTGAAATCCGTAGATTTCTCGGATTGGCAGGTTATTACCGCCATTTCCTAAAAGACTTTTCTAAGATTGATGTGCCTCTTACTGGCTTAACGAAGAAAGGTGTTAAATACATTTGGTCGGACAAATGTGAAACTTCTTTTCAAAAATTAAAAGAACTCCTTTCTGATGCTCCCATTCTTGTTATTCCCGAAGGGAATCAAGATTTTGTTGTCTATACCGATGCTAGTCGCGTTGGTTTGGGTGCCGTTCTTATGAAAAAAGAACGTGTTATTGCTTACGCTTCTAGGCAATTGAAGCCGACTGAGACTAGATATGCCACACATGATTTAGAACTCGCGGCTATCGTTTTCGCCCTTCGAATTTGGCGACATTATCTTTTGGGGGAGAAATTCGTGCTTTATACCGATCATAAGTCTCTAAAATACTTATTCTCTCAAAAGGAACTTAATTTGCGTCAACAGCATTGGCTCGAGTTCCTTGCCTCTTATGATCTTGATATCCTTTATACTCCCGGAAAGGGAAATCGAGTTGCCGATGCACTTAGTCGCAAGCAACAAGCGGTTGTTTCTATGATGATATCCGAATGGAAGATCTCGAGGTTCTATCCACTTGTGAAATTCGAGATTCGATTTATGTTCGTCTCTTGTTTTATGTAGCCTTGAGGCTCGTCCTTCTCTTTTAGACCGCATTCTTGAAGCTCAACATCTAGATCCTGAATTGGCTTTGCTTGGCCAAAATCTTAAGGATAAAACCGATATTGAAGGTTTGAAAGACTTTGATATTGATTTTCGTGGCGGCATTCGAAAATTTGGTAGACTTATCATACCAAATAGTCGAGATCTTCGTAAAGATATTTTAGAAGATTCTCATCGTTCCAAATTTTCCATTCATCCCGGTAGTAGTAAAATGTACGCAGATATGAAGCGACTTTATTACTAGGAGGGAATGAAAGCTGATATTGCTAACTTTGTTAAGTGTTGCATGACTTGCCAACTTGTTAAGGCCGAACATCAAAGGCCCGGTGGGTTATTGCAACCATTGGAAATTCCAATTTGGAAGTGGGATCAAATTTCCATGGATTTTATAGATGGCCTTCCCCGTTCTCGTTCGGGTCATAATAGTTTATGGGTGATCGTTGACAAACTTACTAAATCTGCCCATTTTATTCCTGTTCGGTCGAACCGAACCGTTCCTCATCTGGCCAAACTCTTTATCAAAGAAATTGTTAAACTGCATGGAATTCCTTCTTCTATTGTTAGTGATCATGATCCATTATTTACTAGTGGATACTGGAAGAGTCTTCAAAAAGCTTTGGGAACGAAGCTTAATTTTAGCACCGCTTATCACCCCCAGTCCGATGGACAAACTGAGCATGTGAATCAAACTCTTGAAGATCTTCTTCGTGCTTGTGTGCTTGATTTCGGTGGAAGTTGGGAAGATCATATTTCACTTGTTGAGTTTTCCTATAATAACAGCTTTCCAATCTAGTATTGGTATGGCTCCTTTCGAGGCACTCTATGGAAGACCATGCCGATCTCCTTCTTGTTGGCTTGAGGCCGGTGAGAAGTTGGTTTTAGGGCCAGATTTTATTCGTGATTCCACAGAAAAGATTGAACTTATTCGACATAGGATGAAAGAAGCCCAGAGTAGACAAAAATCCTATGCCGATAACCGAAGAAGAAAATTAGAATTTTCTATGGGAGATCTTGTATTTATTCGTGTTTCACCTATGAAGGGTGTTGTACGTTTCAGTCGATCGGGAAAGTTAGCGCCTCGATACATTGGGCCATTTCCTATCACTAAACCTATTGGTTCCATGGCTTATCGCCTTTCATTACCGGCTCAGTTTTCTGCCATGCATGACGTGTTTCACGTTTCTCAATTACGGAAGTGCCTTCGGGATTCCGATTCTATTCTTGAGCCCGGTGTTGTGGAAGAGATTGAAGTTTCACCTAATTTAACTTATGAGCAGCATCCTGTTCGAATTATTGCTTCGGAGATCAAACGACTTCGAAATAAAGATGTTCCGCTTGTTAAAGTTCAATGGTCCTCAAATCCTAAGGATTGCTTTTGGGAGTCTAGAGAATTCATCGAGCATACACATCCGGAATTACTTTCTCATGCTCTTTGAGGTAAACTTCTTATTTCCAATTTCTTTTGTGTTAATATGCTTTTATGGTTGTTACTTTTTATTTCCATTTTATATATGGCGAGGACGCAATTTCTTTAAGGAGGGGAGTCTGTAACAACCCGCATATTTATCGATTTTATATTTAAATATTTTATCGTTAATCGGATTTTGGTTCGAAAAGCTACTTTTTGCATACGGTCAAATTAGGACTCGAGACCACTCCCATTGAGTTCAAAATGACGTTTGCGATCTTTTTAAGTGTAAACTTCGGTATGTTTGGAGATAGCAGAATTTTCGTCACTTTTTGCTTTGGACCTTTAGTTTGGGCTGAACCACTTGTTAACTCAGCCCAACCCCTTCCTTCTCTTCACCACTTCATTCTTCATTTCTAAAACATCAAAACTTCTTCAAAAATGGTAGAGGGAATGGGAAATTAAAATTCCAAGCTCAAGTCTTCATTGCTAATCCAACATCAACTCCAAATTCAAAGTGAAGAACATAAATTCAAGCTTGTGGTTGATTCTTGCTTTGCTCTTAAGCTCTCCATCATCAATTTCTTGGAAAAGGTGAGATTTTTATCTCACAATCTCGTCTATAACCATCTTGGACTGTTGGGAATGACTCCCTATCACTTTAGCATGAACATTTGCATTTGGTTTGGATTGAATTGGTGAAAATCCCAAATTTTCGTGTGTTTTGACAAAAACTGGGCTTAGGTCGTTCGGCCTATGCCATCAACTGTTCTGCGTAGCTCTCGGCCAACATAGGTCGCATCGGTACTTAGGTCGTAGGTCGCATTGGCTTTAGGTCGCGAGACATTAGGTCGTTTGACCCCATCTCTTTTGAGTCGCTCTGGCGTGCTGCCTTCAAATATAAGCTCGTTCTGGGCTTAGGTCGTACACTTCCTTAGGTCACTAAGCCTTAGGTCGTTCTGCCTTGAATATTTAGGTCGCTTGACCATTAAAGCATCTAGTGAACTGTTAGGTCGTTCACTTTAGGTCTCGAGTCTCTTATCCCTTAGGTCGCTCGACCTCACAAACACTTAGGTCGCGCCTTTCCTTTTTTCGACCTTGTTAGGTCGCTCATCCACTAGGTCGTTCGACCTGTCCCCTTTAGGTCGCTCGCCTAATTTAGGTTGTTTGCACCATTAGGTCGTAGGTCGCAAGACCCCTATACCTTTAGGTCGTTAGACCTTATTTCTTTAGGTCGTTAGACCTTATTACAGTTAGGTCGCATGCCTAGCTCTTCCCTTAGGTTGCTCGACCTGTTATGTTTTAGGTCGATGGCCCCTAGGTCGCTCACTTAGCTAGGTCGCCTCATTTGGTCGTGCTGTTCTCTGTTAGGTCGCACAGCCTTGTTAAGACGTTAGGTCACTCGCCTTTTTACAATTGGGTCGTTTGACCTGTATTTCACTAGGTTGCTCGACCTGTTCTCCAACTAGGTCGCACGGCATTCTACCCTTGGGTCGTTTGACCTATTTTATTTTGTGTCATTGCACTTTAATTCGACCACATTAGGTCGCAAGTATATTTCTACTTCGATGTTTTGGAACTGATTTCCTTGGATTTTTCTCACGTATTCAAATGTGAAATTTTGTGATGCGATTTGTTTCAACAATCATTTTGTGACTTTTCACTTTAAAAATGTGAAGGCTTCAATACTAGTAGTAAATATCATAACTCTTTCATCAAAGTGATTTCAACACTGTTTTAACTACAAAGCTCTTTTTCTCAAACCGTTTTCCAATTTACTTGTATATACAAGCCTTTACTTCACTCAGATGAGAAATCTAATTAAACGGCTTAGTAAAATGAGTGGTATGAAACTCTTGCGTTCACTTCGTCGGTTAATTCTTGGACTTGTTCGATTGAACCTTTTGTGACAATTTTCTAGTGAAGATTTACAGCTTGTTCGTAAATATTTAAGTTAAGAAAGTGGTTATGGGACATGAAGCTAAACTCATATATTTACTAGCTTGGTGTGATTGACACTTCTTGATGATCATGACGATCATTTTTGTGATTTGATTTAGACTAGCAATTGTGCGATGTCTCTTTGTCTACGAGGGAGACTAAACCCCGTTTATGTGATGTTTCACCATCACATATGTGGGGTAGCGCCCCACGATCTTCGGACCATTCTTGTGGAGTTTTGGCTCAAAACTAATGGTTAGCTACCATGAGATAGCGTCTCGTCTTGTGTTACACGTGTTGGTGAGTTTTCATACTCCCGTTTTGTGATAGGCCTCCCCCCTTCTTGTGATTTCTGGATTTCTTGTGATGATTTCTGGAATTTTGTGCTTCACCAATTTTCGTGATTTCCAATGATAAGTTTTATCAATTTTTGTGCATTTGTGAATTTGTGTGTCATTGACTTGTTATGAATACAAGTTTAGGGTACGATACCCTATTTTATCTTTGAGAAGATTCTTGTGAGATTGATTAATCTCTTGTTGATTTTCAATTACATACTTATAATAGTATGTCATTATAGTTGTTACATGTTCATGCCATGTCTTTTACTTTATACCATATCATCTGATATTTATAGCTAGACTGATCTGTTTATTATTTTCTTATAAATAATACTCGGGTCAGACCGAGATGTTACAGGTGCTTCTGCTTGACTTCTCTTCTGGGATTATTCTGACTTTTGGCTAACTACTTAGATTAGTAGTTTTTGGATGTACACATTTGAGATATAGACTCTATGTTGTGTTCTTATTCTTTTGTATAGCACGTGTTGCTATTCTTTTGTATTATCGTGGATCTTTCTGACCACTACTCTGATGTACACTTTCATGTGTTATATATATATATATATATATTCATATCTTTTTCTGCCTTTGTGATATGGATGTCTGTGACTGATTTATGCTATGTTTATTTATATGTTTGTTTCCGAAGATTATTTATAGCCACTGTGTGATAGCTTTGGGTTTGTATCAGTATATCAGACTTCCTCCTTAAATGAAGCTCATTCTATACTATCTGACATATCGGTGCTCGCTCAAAGAAGTTACATGGAGGGTCGCTCCTCAACAGCCTTATCCTCCATGCTAGTTGACAGCATTACACCGTAGTGTTCTTGGCTAGCGTGGGTATAGAGGTGGGGCGTCACAATTACAATTTTCAGGTAAGGACGTTCTGGAGCTAAGAAGGCGAGCTGGATGGCAGAAACGTATGGAGTGTAACTCGCTGAGTATTATTGATTTGTATTTGGGACATATTGTTTTACTGTTTGGTTTGTCTGTGATTGATTATAACTCTGATGTATTAAAATGTAATTTGACAAGTACAGCTTTTCTTTGTATAAATGTTATTATATTTTGATCCGCTGCGAATGTGAGATTCTGTGATTGTTTCCTGTTTCTTCTTCTATCTTTTTTCTTATTTTCCTAACTATCTGAAATTTTCGGGATCGAAAATTTCGGGTCGTTACATTTGGTATCAGAGCTGAAAGGTTAAGCGAGAACCTTGGCTCTGGTGGGTGTACTCATAAGGATAGAGTCAATAGTACCTTGAAATTAGTTGAGTGTATATATATATGAGAGCGTGCTTGTTATTTTCATATATAAAGATTTTGAATGATTATATATAAGAATATATTTTGATATATATAAAGCAATATTTCTTACTAATAAATGTTAAGGTAATTGGTTGTTAAAATTATTGGAATTAAATTAAGAGGTAATAGAAATACAACCAAATTGAAATTAAATAAAGGTAAGTTTGAAATGGTTTCAAACTGAAATTTAATCTTGAATTTGGGGAAAAGTTTCAGAATAAGATAATAATGAATTAGTTTCCAAATATGATAATCTTGGTTATTATCATAAATGATTGTTGTGTTTAATAATAAGATGTGTATTAATGAGAAAACATTTAGCTAAGTATGACTTATAAATTGGAACTGAAGATGATCTAGATTGTGAAGTTTTAAAATCTAAGCCAGAAAATTTGGAATTTGTTTCAAAGTGCTAAAAGAAATAATAAATAAGTATTATTTGAATAAAAGGGACTTGTTGCAAACAAGGGTTGTTTGAAAATTTGTTTTGAATTAATAACCAAAGGTGATTTAAAATTTAAGGATAACTTAGAGTGTAAAGGAAATAATATGTATATATGAGGAATATACATAATATCAAAAATGGTTTGAAATAAACTCTAAATATTGAGTTTTAAATTTGGAATGAGATGTGATACCCAAGGTGATAAGTTTTTGAACTTATAAAATTATTAATGTAAAGTTTAAAATTTGAAATGGGAATCCAAATTGGATAAGGTTGGCTGGATTAAATAATTTAACAAGCAACCTGAATTGGAAATTTTGTGATGAAATTGGAATCTAACTTGGGAAGTTTAATGGTTAATTTGAATTGGCAGTTTGTGTGATCTCAAAATGGGTTTGAGATATGGAAATTGAGAATGGATGGATGTTTTAGAATAAATTGGATGATGTCATCCTATTGTTATTAATAATCTTTAAATTGTGAATTGGATTGTTTAAATGAATGAGGAATGAAGTGTGGTAATATATCCATTATTGTGATAAAAGGGGAATTAAACTTTAATTTGAAATTAAGGATATGGAATTACTTTGAACTGAAAATTTAAATGTTAAGAATTGAATTTGTAAATTAAAATTGTTTAAGAACTGGTTTCAAAACTAGAAGTTAAAATTGGGTAATAAATTGAATTTTTAAGATAAAATTGTTTTGAACTCTTATTTGAACTTTGAAATAAGTTAAGTAAAGATAATTTAAAATGGAATTTTGAGAATTGGACTCAGAATTAAATTGTTTAAAGATTTGGATTATTGATTTGAGAATAAAGGTTAATTTGATTTAAGGGGTTAAATCAACTTTTGAAAATTTAACTCGAATTTATATAATTCGAGATGGTTTAAAATTGAGATTTAAATTGAATTAGTTCAAACTGAATTTGATTTGAATCAATGGGAATTGTGATTGAAAATGGATAAGTATAAAATTCAAATGGAAGATTTGGATTGGGATTAATTCATATAGAAATTGAAATGATTTAAAATTGAAGTGGATTCAATTTGAAATTAGTTTAAATTAATTGGAATAATTTGAAATTGTAATTAAAGTGAATATGTTTAAAATCAAATGGAATTTGATTTGAATTTGGAAAGGAATTGAGGTTAATTCAACTTGAATTGGGGATAAATCAAGTTTAAGGGAAATTGAAGTTATTTAAATTGGAATTCAATTGGAAGTGGAAAATTTAAATTGAATTGATTTGAAATGGAGGTTAGGAATTGAACAGTTTGACTCTAGACTATTTTCAAAATAAATTGTTTTAATATAAATCTATTTTTCCAAACTATTTACTATACAACGTTTCTTTTTAAACCTAAAATTATCTTAAAGTTGTTTTATAATTATTTTTGAAACTATTTAACTATTTTGCAACTTTTATAAACTAATTACTGTTTTTCAATTGTTTTGTAAATAATTACTATTTTTCAACCATTTACAATTACTTAACTATTTTACAGCTTTTTACAGTTAATTTTCAACTTTTTATTTATTTTAAAAAATTTCAAGCTATTTTCTAAATATAAACTGGTCGGAGTTCAAACTGTTATTGATTAAATACCCAACTGAGATAAGAATTGAAGTGATAATCCAAATGGGGATTATGGCAAATGTGAATAAGTGAATGAAATCAAAGTGAGGATGAATAGAAAGGGAATTGATTTAACTGATAATCAATGAAGATAAATATGTAGGATGGACGTATATTATTCTATTCGCATAGTGATTTGATCCAGATTCGAGCACAGAATTTCGAGATAATATTATCGATCCGAGTTGGGATTTTTTGCTCGATTTTCGACGGCGAACCTGGATATGGATTTTTGATTGGTTCTGGATATTCTCTGTCATAGTTTTGACTATGCAAGGAGAACGACGGTTTCTGATCAAGAAACTAGATCCGAGTCCGCACTAGGAAGTCGGGTGGACAATACTAGTTCAGAAGTGAGATTGTGTGATCGAGTGAGCGATCAGCTTGATATAGCGTACGGATGGTATGTGTACATCGTACGGGTTTGAATGAAATTGATATTTAAATTTTTGGATAAGAACTGCAAAATGGCCTTTGAAATGAAAAGTATATTTTGGGAAATATATGATGAGGTAAAATGGAAATTGGAAATTTCTACGATTAAAGATTCACTTTATGAAGAAAAGTAATGTGGTTAATAACTTTATAAAAGAGTAATCAAATTTGAATATTTGATTTGGAATAAACAAAGTTATATATCTTTGTTATATATGGTAAATTCCCCTTAATGAATCTATTGCCAGGAGAAAAGGGTTTTGGAAGTATTTGAAGTATAAAAATGAATTTATACAAGTATGAGGTGATTCAAAAATTTCCCAAGGTTATTATATAT
This sequence comes from Allium fistulosum, assembly GCA_030737815.1. Classification (NCBI taxonomy): domain Eukaryota; kingdom Viridiplantae; phylum Streptophyta; class Magnoliopsida; order Asparagales; family Amaryllidaceae; genus Allium; species Allium fistulosum. The sequence goes on along the minus strand of CM060907.1, from coordinate 246,512,844 downwards.
ATATATATGTATATATAAAGGATTTTGTGAAAATGATTTTGGGAAAAAGTTTTCGGAACTTATGGATTTCTAAAAAGGCTTTTGATTTTTGAGGAAAATCAATTTTGAAAAGCTGGAAAGCCTAGTTTGAAAGTTATCAATTTGGGATAATCGATTTTGAGAAAGGAGATTTATATGAAATTCATACTCGGTGTATGATTTGAAAAATACTATATGTGTATAGTATAAAGTGTTTTGAAAGTGGCTCTGGGGAAAAAGGCTTTCCCTTGAATGAACTTCTCAGGAGTGCCACAGGGTGGTACTGCCTTGAGCCCTAAGGGGGGTTTATAAAGTTGATCCTGTGAGGAGTCCGGACAAAACTAGTTCCTGAGGATCATGTATAGTGTGTAGCAGAAGTCGAGGGCGCTGTTACCTACAGAGGCATTTGGGTTATGCTGTGACGATAGTGTAACTCGATGTCACTGCGATCTACTGCAGACCATAGCGGAAGTCGTGTGTGCTGCTGAGAGCCAACAGTCTACGTTTGATTTTATATCGGTAGACTGCGACCTATAGTAACATAGCGAAAGTCGTGTGTGCTGCTGAGAGCCAACAGTCTGCGTTTGATTTTACATCGGTAGACTGCGACCTATGTAAGAGTGGAGAAGTTTCATTTTTGATAGCGAAAATCGAGGGCGCTGATGCCTACAGTTACATGGACTTTTGCTGTGATGGGAACGTAACCCTGGAATGCAACTGCGATCTGTTGTGGGTTCCATGGCGTAATCGAGGGGCGCGGAGGCCTATAATTATCTATGGATTTTATCGGGATGGCAACGTTGTTTGCACAAAAATTGGGCAAACACCTCCAAGTCGTATGATTTAGTTGATTTTATGTTGTTTTTAGTGATCTGGGTGATTTATGCAAATATATAAAAAACAGGGACTAAACTGTTAAAGATACACAGATTTATAGTGGTTCGGCCAGAATATGCCTACGTCCACTTTATATGTTATTCTCGTTTACTGTTCAGATTACAAGTACAAGGCTTTGATACTAGTACATGAAAGTTGTTTGAAAGTTCCATCCGTGCTTGAGCTCTCAAACTTGTCTGCCATTGTTGTACCCTTCCCCTCTATTTATAGAGTGAGGCTGGGAGTAGGGGTTCTGGATGTATATAGCTGTTGTTGGGCCTGGGCTGCTGCAATCTGGCCTGGCAATGTTGGTTCGACAACGCTTTGGCTCGGTAGTAGGTGGTTGGAGTTGAGGCCTCGGTCCGGTAGTACTTTGGCTCGGTGGGACTTTGGTTCGGTAATGAGTTGGTTCGGTGGTAGTGCATGTAGGTTGGACAGGTTCGGCAAGGCCATGGAGACATGTTGGTTCGGTGGTGACCTCCCCCGCTTCTTGGTTCGGCAGTGGATGGATGTAGCTGGCTCGGTAGTGTATATCTAGCTTTGATTCGACAGTGTGGTTCGGTGATGAGAGGGGAGTGGAGTTGGGATTGATTCGGTGGTCTCGGTCCGGTGGGACTTCGTCCAACATTTGCCCCCCAAAGTGGGGCATATGCCAGCATATGTCTCGCTTTGTTTTAGTTCATTCGGTTTCAAGTGTCGAGCCAGTTGGTTCGGTCGTCCATGTTTGCCTATAAGTATGGGCTTCATGCCTTTGTTTACCCTTTATCGTTTGAGATAGCCGAACCAATCGAGTGCCGGATCAAACTTGACTGTTCGAAACAGCCGAATCAACCAAGTACCGGATCAAACTTGACTGTTCGAAACAGCCGAATCAACCAAGTACCGAACCAGGTGAGTTTTCTCATGCCGAATGATCTTGTATGACCGGGTCACCGAATGGGATCGTAGAGTCATGAGTGTCGAACGAATCCTTGGCCTTGGACTCCCGAATGACCGTGGGGACTACGATTGCCGAATGGGCCTTTTGTTGGAAATACCGAATGAGTTTGAGTGCCGAATGAACCACTTGCCTTGTTATACCGGATGTGTTTATATGCCGAATGAATCACTTGCCTTGTTTATATCTCTACATCCCTTGTTCTAACAATGTGCTTTCTCGTGTTGCAGATAATGTCTCATAAAGTTGAAACCCGTTCCGACAAGAAGAAATCTATGGACAGAAGAGAGTCCCCCGTCGTGCCCCCAGTTCAGCCGAATCCAGAATGACATGGACCCACCCCGAGATCGCTAGTGGATGGGTACGGTCCTCAAGAGCTCCTGAACTCACCGCCTGACTGCTTTCCTAGCTCCCTCAAAGATGAGCAGCTCGATGCTATTTCTCGCTCTTTTGGGATTGACAGAGCGCGTATGCTGTTGCCGGGGGAAGGAGTGATGCCATATAATCCCTCCGAAGGATATTTCGCTTATAGTAGGTACCATTATATATGTGGGGCCATTCCCCCGATTAATGCTTGGATAGTCAGTTTCATCACCTACTTGAAGGTGGCTCCATTCCAGCTTCAGCCTAACTCCTACGCCATCTTGGTAAGCCGGATTGTTATCTTCCAAAGGAGATACGGGTGTCCTCCTTCCAACCGGGAAATCTGGTATCTGTACAACTTAAGAGGCTACAAGAAGGGGTCTCCATATATTAGCTTGGAGTCGGCCGTGTCCTTCAAGCCAGTCCTAGATTTATATTCAAAGTTCAGCATGTTCAAGAAGGAATGGTTTTTCATCAAGGATGACTCTGTTTCTATCCGTCGCTTCACCTCTGGCTGTAAGTTGAAGCTTATTTATAACTTCCGTTCTGACTGCAATGCTTCTTCTTATGTTTTTTTATTTCTTGCTAGCGACAGGTGGTTTTGCGGTCGTGGAGAACGATCGCCTGGTTCAGATGGCTGCAGAAATAGAAGCCATTTTGGGAAGGGATAGGTTGGCCTCTTACTTGATCAGGAAAGCTACACTTCTGGGGCACAACCTGATTCTACCACATCAGTCCGTGGTCAAGAAGAGAGACACGGCAGAGGAGAGGGCTGCCAAAGCTAAAGGAGGGGCTACGGCGAAGAGCAGCAAAAGGAAACCCTTCTCGAAGCATCCAGATGCTGGGGGGAAGAAACTTAAGAAGTCCGATGGACCCTCCCCCAGCACATGTCCAGATGTCCCGGAGGAGGAAGATGTGTAGGAGGAAAGAGGCAAGGATGAAGGAGGTGAGGTGGAGAGTGGAAGTGGTGGAGAAGGTGATGGTGATGGTTATAGCAATGATGGTGGCGACGGACAGAGCGATGGAGGTACCGGGGCTTTGTCTTCTAAGCAAGCAGGTGTGATCCAGGAGTGGACAGATGATGATCTCCGTCTAGCTTTTGAAGGGTCGGAGGAAGGATCAGTTTTAGTGGAGAGGCCTAAGAAAGCTGACAAGGCCGAGATCGGTGCTGATTCTTCTAAGAGCGCTTCAGCTTCAAGGTGAATTTTCTGCCGACTCCATTTATGATAAGGATTTAGAAATATTTTACGGCCTGCTCCCATCCTGGAATCAGATTCAGGACTTATTGCAGTATCCCACGCCTCCCCAGGGTTTGTATAACAAATGCGTCATTTTTTTAAACTTGATGTATTTCTTAAATTATAGCTCAATGTATGCTCGTAACACTTGGCTTTTATTACAGGAGCGGGTAAAGTGGCCAAGGTGTCAGATGTTCGGCACCGTCTTGAACAGTACAAACTCCTCAAGGCTTCTACTAAACCAAAGCCTCCGACTAACCGTCCTGGAGATGTAGTCGGCTACCGTCCCCTTCTTGGAGTTATCGAAGAGGATATTCAAAGGAAGAAGAGGAGTCGCTCCTTGTTTGAATCTTCACCTGGTCCTCTGCCCCCAACTCAGCCTCCTCAGGATGTCACGGAGGAGAATACTGAGCTTATTCCTTCCTCGCACCCGTCTGAAAATCCTACTGTTACCCCGATAGATCACCTGGTTTGGCTCGTAATCCGTTCGCGGGTCATCCGGATCTGGATCCGGGTTCTCACGATATTTCCTTCGATGAGGTTACTGGTGAGCACCTTCTTCCTCGTAATCCTATGGTAAGGGTGCTTGATGAGGCTAAGTCCCTGGACCTTAATTTGCTTACTACTCGGGTCGCAACTTTGGGGGACGAAGCTAAGGCAAAAATCGACCGGGTTGCTGAGGAAGCCAAGAAGCTGATGGGGCATCATGCCCGACTGGCCAAGGCCGGAGAAGAAATCGGGAGTGCTAACATTCGACTGCGGTTAATAGTTTCCGACCAGGCCAAGCAGCTCGCTGAGCAGGCCATCCAGATCTCCCAGCATGAGGCCGCCTCCAGGCGACTAAAGAAAACCATGGAAGAGGCTAGTATAGCAGAGCTACGGAAAATGGAAGCTCCCTGTAAGGAACGGATTGACATGGGGATTGCAACGGTGGATGAGGTTCGAAAAGCGGATCTCGAGCAGATACAGGAGTTTTCCGGGAAACTTGAAGCCGCAGAACTTGCTCAAACCAGGCTGAAGGAGGAGATGGATGCGATGTGGAAAACCTTCCAGACTGACTGCGCGCGATACCGATCGGAGAGGGATGCTGCCATTGCAAAGTTGTTGGCTTCTGAGGACCGAGTAAGGGAGTTTGAGGAGAACGAGGGGATAATGGATGAGATGCTTCAGGATATATACTTTCGCACTTGGAAACAGGGCAACTTATCTTGGATGGATGATTATCCCCGAGTCATGGCCATGATTTATCTCCGGGCTCTGGAGGAGGCTAGGTCCGATGCAGATAAGGAGGGTGGTGTGGCCTTTAGAATGGATGTGGTTACGGCTCAATTCACCAAGGAGGAGAAGGTGGCGGTGAAAGAAGGTATGCGGCTGCTTGCTGCTGAGGAGGTTGGTGTGTAGTTGGAGGATGATGATCAAGGAGCAGATGCTGGTAAGTCTCCCCTTTTAGCTTTTCGTAACTTGGTTGCTTATTATTAATGAATTCTTTCCTTGATCGGACAGGTGGGACCTCTGGAGCACCAAATATCTCTGGTCAACATGCTGAAAGTTCCCACTCCGTGGCTAAGGAGATTTCGGAGGGCCAGCAGGACAAGGGTGAAGCTCCGATGCAGCCGACTCCTTAACTTGACTTGGATATCTTTTTGTTTACTTGACATTGCTGTCTACGTTAGTCTCAGAGCAGTAATGTAACTTTTAGGTTGTAATTATGTTACTTGTAATAAACGACTTTATTCTTGGCGTGTAATTTTTAACTTAAGCTGATTCTATCGTGTTTGAACGCTTTTGTTATTTTTGATGTGTTGCATAAAAAGTATAGCTGTGCATATGCCTGTGATTCTATCGGGTTTGATGTCAAGTTCTTGCTTAAAACGTAATTTCATATCTTGCAATGTTAATGTGATGTGTGAATAAATTATAGCTACGTATTTATACACGAAGAAGGAAGTACCGCCCTTCGTGTTTTAGTTGTAGATGGCAGCACTGAATGTCTTGTGTGACCGAGTATGGAATGCAGCCGAGTGTCTAGTTGTGAGCTTCTATTCCCATTAGCGAGTGTCTCCTATTCCGTGTCCTGTACTTTAGGGATCGTTATAGAGGATAGGAGGAAAGTTCTTTGAATAAAATTGACATATGAGAAACAGTAAAACTTCCAATCACGGAAGGCCTTCGATGTGCTTAAGTTCGTGGCAAACGGGTTTTGTAGTCACTTTCCCTAGCTGTGGGTCTTGGAGACATTTGTCACCCATCTTACGCCTCTGCGGGGAGTTTATCTTTTTTACCACAGCCGTACTTAAGACACTCGGAGCCGAGATCGCGCACAGTAATTACCCGGGCCATTATGGCCCGTAATCGTGGGTATTATTCGATTTACCATGGCCGGCTAGCATGGGTGCCGATCGTCAACCGTGAACTACCCCTGGCTGACCACACCTTATGTTGGGGCTTAAAGTAGGCTCACGGTTGCCGGCGAGCCAAACGCCATAATGAGCTGCCTCGGCTATAGTCGGCCTTCTCGGTGGCTTATAATCGGCTCATTACAGTTGGCTTTAAGGGCCGATCGCGAGCAATGAGTTAACTCGCGGCAGAGGGATGCTGGAGCAAAAGTGTCTCATTGGCGAGGGCATAGATTCGCATAGTACCTGTTAGGTCTTGTCCAGGTGAGGTTGCGCCGTGATGTGTCTTGAATGGGAATGTCATTACACAGGATTTTGTTCAACAGAAAAGGATAAAGTTAACAAGCAGCCAAGATATAAAGGAACAAGTTAAAAAGAGACAAGTTTTTTAAAGTGGTTCGGCACGAAAGTGCCTACGTCCACTGATTCTCTTTGTTAATTCACTTCATATGGGCAGTACAAGTTAAGAAAAGTATCGACGACGGTGTTGGATGTTCCATGCATTCGAACTTTCCTTTGTCTTTCTTTAGAGCTTTGAAAAAGGGGACGCACTTGTCCGTTGCTTTGGAGATGAATCGGCTTAGGGCGGCCACTTTTCCATTCAGGCTTTGCATTTCCTTTCGAGTGGAAGGTACCTTGATATCCCTTAGCGCTCGGACTTGTTCAGGGTTTGCTTCAATCCCTCTGGCATGGATAATGAATCCTAAGAACTTTCCTGATGATACTCCGAAGGAGCATTTTAGAGGATTCAACTTCATTCCATACTGGCGAAGTACTTGAAACATCTCGCCTAGGCGGCTTACGTGATCGTCGGCTTTCCTTGACTTCACCAGCATGTCATCCATGTATACTTCCATAGTTTGCCCTATTAGCCCTGCAAACATCTTGTTGACGAGGCGCTGGTAGGTGGCTCCTGCATTTTTAAGTCCGAAAGGCATTACCTTATAGCAGTATAAACCCCGGTCAGTGATGAAACTAGTGTGGTCTTGATCGGGAGCATGCATAGGAATTTGGTTATATCCTGAGTATGTGTCCATAAAAGATAAGAGCTCGTGCCCGGCTGTGTTGTCTACAAGTTGGTCGGTTCGGGGAAGTGGGAAGCAATCCTTTGGGCAGGCGTCGTTTAGGTTGGAGAAGTCAATGCATGTTCGCCACTTCCCATTAGCCTTCTTTACCAGCACCGGGATGGCGATGCACTCTGGGTAGATGGCTTCTCGTATGAAGTCATTGGCAAGTAGGTTCTTTACTTCTTCATCGAGGGCTGCTGATCGTTCTGCCCCCATACTTCTCTTTTTCTGTTTTACTGGTGCCTTGGTAGGATCAATGTTTAGTACGTGGCATGCTATGTCAGGGGAGATTCCGGTCATGTCAGCGTGTGACCATGCAAATACATCCAAGTTGTGGTGGAGAAAATCAATGAGTTGTTCCTTCAACTCTGCTTTTAGTTGGGACCCGACTTTCAATAGTCTACTCGAGTCATGTCTGTCTACAGATAAAAATTCCATAGCCTCTGCAGGCTCGGCGGTGGCCTCCTCCTCTTTGTCCCTGGGGTCTAATTCATTGAAAGGGTCGCTGGTATATCGAAGAGGAGGTGCTTTCATTAGTTGCTATGCTTCCAAACTTTTTGTGCAGAGGGCAATCTCTACACTCTTCCCTTTATCCTTCCTGTGGTTATTGCGAAGTTCAGTTACATAGCAATCTCGAGCAATGTCCTGGTCTCTCTCTACTTCCCCTACTCCATTGTCCGTTGGAAATTTCATCTTCAGGCACCATGGGGCCAGGACAATTTGGAAGCCAGACAAAGCTGGCCTTCCTAAGAAGGCGTTGTAGGCCGAGTGGTTTTCTATCAGCACAAATGTCTGTTTCCGCACAACGGAGCGGGGATGACTTCCAATTTCAACAAAGAGGTCCAGTCGCCCAAGGGGCATCTTCGCATTTCTTGTGAAATCGTGTAGTGGTTTATTGCAGGGAAGAACATCCTTTAATGACAGCTTCATATTGTCAAAGGCATGCTTGAATAGGATATTCACTGAGCTCTCAATGTCTACTAGAATTTGGAAAACCTCGGTTGGACCGAGCCAGGCAGAGATAACCATGGGATCCGTGTGAGGGTACTGCCTTCCCTCCAGGTCACGCCTACTGAATGTGATGTCTCCATTCTCTATCCGCTTCGGGTGGCGTTCTTCTATAATAGAATTGATGCATTCTTCATTGTTTCTAAGTGACTTTCCGTACCTTTCCATCTCTGCCCAGCTTCCGTCGGCGATGTGTGGCCCTCCCAAGATGGTATGGACCACTATCTTCTCTTGACTGGAGCCGCTAGTGTTGCGATTTCCTCTGCCTATTTCTAGGGAGGGTAGCCTTGGGTTCTCATTGGCAGGAACTGGAGTCCTGTTCTGGCCTTTTACATAGCGTTCTAGTCTTCTTCTTCTGATGTGTTCTTCAATCAAGTCCCGGAGATGATTGCATTCGTTGGTATCATGCCTATGGGATTCGTGGAAGCGGCAGAATTTTCCAGACTTAATTGCGTTATCTGATTCCTTCTTGTGCGGGGGGCGTTTGTATTTAACTTCGGCTTGAGTGGCCAGGAAGATGTTTTCGATCGTTTCATTCAATGGGGTGTAAGCGTCAAATCTCGGTCCTGGCCGATATAGACTCTTTTCTCCCTTCTTGCCCCCAGCGTTGTCTCTAGAATCATTTCTTCGAACGTCCTTTCCTACAGCGGGCATGTTGCCGTGAGGTGCCTTATTTTTTTGCCCTGTCTGCCTCTCAGTGGCAGCGTCTTCAAGTCTCATATATTTCCCATCTTCATGGAAGAAATCAGGTAAAGTAGCTGGTTTTTCTTTGGTCAATCTTCTAGCAAATTTAGTATCCGGATGCACACCACTACAGAGGGCCATTAAGATAAGCTTCTCATCGGCATCTTGGACTGCGGCTGCTGCGGCATTGAATCGGGTTAGATATTGTTGCACTTTCTCTCCAGGTTTCTGTTTGATACTGGATAAGGAATAAGCGTCCTTGGGTTGCTCCACATGAATGCATAATTGGCTGATGAATTTTTCTTTCAACATCTCCCATGAGCTGATGGATCCTTGGGGTAGATGGCAGAACCAGGAGGTAGCTAGATCTGCTAAGAATAGCGGAAAGCATTTGCACAGCACTCCTTCTGTTGCTCCACTCATGAGCATATGTTGTGTGTATCTTTGTAAGTGTACAACGGGGTCAGAGGTTCCTTTGTAAGGTTCCATTGTTGGCATTTTCCATTCTCGGGGGGTGATGGCAATTTCGATATTGCGGGCGAAAGGGCTGGTTACCCTAGCGCCTATTCCTCGGTCTCTTTGATCCCGTTGGACACACTCTTTGAACAAGCGTGCCATCCTTTCATCAGAATTTGGAGCAGATAAAAATGAGTTTGGTTTTTCTCTGTGGGATTGATTCCGCCCAGATGACCTGTAGGGATGGTATCGTCTATTATTCCTAATATTTTCCAGTGGCTATCTTTGGTCTTCTGGGAGCATGCTAGGGTCAGCTACAGTTGGCCCTTGCCTCGATCTTCCCCTGCTGGGTTCTGATCTAAGCACTTCCTCGGGTCCAACTTCGTGCTGGACTCTAGCTCGGCCCCATTCATTGGCGTTTCCGTGGTTAGGCAGCATGACAGGCTCGGCTACAATTGACCTCTGCCAGGTACCTCCCCCGTTGGGTTTGGTTCAAAGCGTTTCCTCCGGTCGGCGTTCGGACTGAGTTCGGTCTCGGTTCCTACCACGGCCGCTTCTGTCGTTAGCTTCTTTGAAGAAGGAAGTGTTATCCCGCCTTTTGGCAAGGCCGTGACACCAAGGAATTGACTAGTAATCCAATGACAGTCCGTCCTAGAGATCGGTCATACACAGGCTCACTATGGATATCGACGAATTTTGTCCGAGTCCGGATTGGGCCAAAATTGCTAGGACATGACAAGCTAAACCATGGGAGTCAACGTTTCAAGTTTCGAGTCAATCCGAGTTCATATGCTCAAGTTATGATGGATGCAAGTTGAAGGGAAAGGCCATGTTTTCGTATCCATCAAATGGCCTGATTTCGTATCCATCAATGTTGACCTCTCCGTATCCATCGGCAGAAGATATGGTCGAATCCACCAGAGCACTCCACTTCGAATCCATCGAATTTTGCTTTGTTCGAATCCATCAGTAAAGCCCGTATTCGCATCCATAAAACCAAGCCTCGGTTCGAATCCATCAGGCCTTCCTCTACTCCGGATCCATGCAATCGATATACTTCGACTCCATCCCATAATTTACTTCAAATCTACCCTGTTGAGGCAGCTTCGAACCCGTAACCGCTGACTTGCTCTTATCCAACGAGTCAATTAGCCAAGGTGACGTGTCTTCCATCGAAGTAAGCATGGCGAGATATGTGGAGTCGAAACAGTCAATGCGGCACAAAGGTCGGATCGAGACGAAGCGCGTGCGCCACCTCACTTCAAGAACACGTGCAGCCAGCAAGGCGAACAGATGGAGTCGAATTCATGGAGACGAACCAGACAGCCTATGAGGAATCTCAGTTCGTATCAACGGTATCTCGTGATCTATTGATCCAAATCCAATGAAATTTTGAGGGAAGCTTGCATGCACACTGAAGGATGTCCATGACAAATTTCAGCTCAATTGGACATCATCTTGATCGATACGAAATGGATTCGTACCGATCGCAGATCGAGGCGAAACTTTCTGGAAACGGTCGCGTGGGCCCCCTCACGTGCCAGACCAAGTCTCCCGAAGTTTAGGCGAGATCTGAGCCTCCTACGCCTATAAATAGAGCCCCAGAATCAACAGAAAAAGGATCTTTTTTCTCTGAAGCGTCCAAACTCTGCCGGATTGAGATTTGCATCCTACTTTTGCTGTCAATTTTGAATTCTAAACTGTAATTCGCTGTTCATTGCTGTAACCGCTTGTAATTGTTGAAAGAGAATCAATAAAATCATCAAAACTTCATAGTGGACGTAGGCTATACGCCGAACCACTCTAAATTGCTTGTCTGTGCACTTTACATTTCTGTTTGTTGGAGTTTTTGTTAGATAATCTCTGTTTTACATTTATATTCTTCATTTTATCTCTTCAAATAACTCCCGAAGAGTGTTGTGCCAATTTTTGGTACAAACACTTTGGTGCTTTCACTGAGAAAAAACGCAGTTTTTTCTCCTGCTCTATGGATCTACTACCGTCGTTGGATTGCAAAAATCTAAGGAGAAGATCCAGATCTGTTTATAAGTGGTTCCTTCTATTCTATTCAGATTGCTCCAGATCTAAGAGGAACTGCATTCATCATGAATTCCATACCCATATTTTCGAATCCAGAAAAAATGCAATTTTTCGTATCCATGAAAATATGGTGTTTTTCGTATCCATGAGATGGATGCTCTACTTCGTATCCATGAGATGGATGCTCTACTTCGTATCCATGAGATGGAGGCTGTACTTCGTATCCATCAGGAAGCAATACTTCGTATCCATCCATCTGCCTCCAATTCGTATCGATACTCAACTGCAGTTCAAATCGATCCAACTGCACCCAATTCGTATCGATACTCAACTGCAATTCGAATCGATCCAACTGCGCCCTATTTGTGTCGATCAACATATACCACTTTCACTCTTGATCTAGCCATGCGCATTTCACATCGATGCTAGTAGAGCTGATTCTCTGGATGGATACGAACATGATGGGTTCGAACAAGAGCGATACGAAGGACCATTCAAGTTGCTTGATGGATACGAACAAGGGTGGAACGATATGAAATTTTTTTTTAAAAAAAATATTTTTCGGGTACGACCCAGATTTCCTAAAAAGAGGCTAAATTCAATCACCAATTTAGTGGAGCGATACGAAGAACCCTAGCCGCAGCGCAGGGCACCCGCATAGCAAATTCAATCACCAATTTAGTGGAGGAACATTCCATCCGTGCTTCTAATTGTTCCATGACTGAACAAGACATAGGAGCTCACAACAACAAATGTTGAGTTGCAATCAAGGAATGGGTAAAGAAATACTACTCAACTAATGCTCCCAGAGGATGGAGAACCTAGCTAATATGCCAAGAGCTAGAGTTGGTCAATATATCATGCTTCTAAGGTGGAATGCAACTTCCTCCAATTGACCAGCTTTCAAACTCCTGAATTGACAACTATGGTATGATGGCTAATATGGCAACTCCCTTACACTGTCTACTCTATCAACTCAAAGCAATAGCTGGTCACCGCTGAACCATCTTCAAATGCCCACATCTTAATCATTCTACGTCCACATGACTAAAAGCGTGGCATACAACCTCAAGAAGACTTCCTTAATACCCTATATAGGTCTCCTATCTGGGTGAAAATTAGAAATAATGACCAATCTATTATCCCATCTTTACCAACTCACCATCCAATCGGTATCACCAAACCACTCGAACATTGGGCAATCGTGCGTACATCATTCACCAGTGTTACAAAACCCCTTGGCAATAAAATGGGCCTGATCATAATGCCGATTGGGGAATCTTTCCTAGTCGAGACCTATTCGTTGAAACCATCCTACATGCAGAACTTCTAGTGAAAATTCAACATGTTAACTATGTCGGTGTGTTATGGAAATACAACCCCCGGCACTACCTCATGAAGTGAGAATTGCGCATGGCTTACACCAAGAGTGATGACTGCTATCAAATGTAGCTGTCTTCCCCCATTCCTCAAAGAACATTGTCAATCGTGGTTAGACATACCAGATCTACTTCTTATATTGTTGAAGTGAATGAAGAAGCTGGCAGCCAACGAATTTATCCAAAGCCCGCAGCCAGTTGCTGCCGATACCCATAAATGAATTCATCACCGGCGCTTATTTCCAGACTTTGACAAGAGAACTGGTAGACCGCTGCCGACAACTACACCAACATGTCCATGCCAATATTGAGTTGATGCATCAGATGAAGGATCAACTTGGCGAGAAAAGGAGGAAACCTACTCCATACTCTAGATCGGAAAACTCCTCTTCTTTAGATGGCTACCATGGATGCAAACGCCATAAAGCCACTCCGAAAAGGATAACTCTAACAATATGTTCAAGCCCCATAAAATGAAGGACCGAGAACATCCGACCCATATCGATCAAGGACTTTGATCAAATTGAACCATTTGCGTTAGACTTCCAATTGAGAAGGGCTGGATTGAAGTGCAATAGCGAGCATACGACGCTGCCTCACTTATCAATGAGACTTGACCTGATCTCTTTTGAATTATTTCTAATTCAATTTCATTTACGTTGCGAAATATGACCTACTTGAATTAAACTACTTGCAAATGATGCAGGTAACCGAGTACTTAAGATTGGGTGTAAAACAACCTCCGCGGACCATGATCAAATCATTGAGGTATCATCGTGACGAGCACGATTCAACCACTCATCGGCTACTATATGCCCCTGACTGGGGGCAAGGCATCAAAGCGGAAGAGACCGACAAGGTCAGGGGTCTAGTGCAAAGTGGATGTAACCCACCATCCACTCATCCGCCTATGCAATTTAATTAGGAGATGTAAGAAAGACTTGGAGTTATGTGTCCCAATAATGCACTCTACATCTCGTACTTGAAGCTTGCCAAAATACTTATGCTTCTTCTAATGCCCGATAAAATCGGAATCACATCAAGGGTGGACGTGATGTCACCATCCATGCATCCAATCCTACATTAGACATTTGGGATTATTTGAGGGAACACATGTTTAAAGGTCCAACCCTCAATTCAAAGTCAACAACGGCTGACTGCCTACTCGCTAACCGTCACGAGCTGTCATTTCAACTCTCTTCCTTAGCTCGATCGAAAGAATGCAAAGTATAAATTGGATGTGACTCGACTGTCTGCTCTCCATTTCTTGCACCCGACTTAAGGGAAAATATACAACTCAAAGTGGATGTAGTTCGACCATCCTTTCCTATGCTCGAGCACAAAGCTTGCCAGAACACCAATCTTACTCCTTAGGCCTGGCAAAAACGGAATCCAAATGAACATGGATGCGATTCAACCGTCTATAAATTATATCTCATCCTTCGTTGTGGGCGGATAAGTGAAAAGTAATTGGGATCCTACCGATCTCTCGCTAAGTGAAACCCCAAGCTCGGGGGCATATCGCTGCACAAAAAGCCGGACAAAAACTGATACATGGCGATCCATCAACAAACTCCAGCTTCCGAGAGCACGATCTGGAGTATAAACATTTTCCTAAAACCCCAGAGTACTCCGAGAGCGCGAGCTGGGTACAAACTTTTTACTTAACTCCGTACTCCCAGAGTGCGAGGCGGAGTATAAACATTCCTTAACTCCGTACTCCCAGAGTGCGAGGCGGAGTATAAACATTCATTCGACTCCGTACTCCCAGAGCACGAGACAAAGTATAAACATTCACAAAACCCCAGAGTACTCCGAGAGCGCGAGCTGGGTACAAACTTTTTACTTAACTCCATACTCCCAGAGTGCGAGGCGGAGTATAAACATTTTCCTAAAACCCCAGAGTACTCCGAGAGCGCGAGCTGGGTACAAACTTTTTACTTAACTCCGTACTACCAGAGTGCGAGGCGGAGTATAAACATTCCTTAACTCCGTACTCCCAGAGTGCGAGGCGGAGTATAAACATTCATTCAACTCCGTACTCCCAGAGCGCGAGACAGAGTATAAACATTCACAAAACCCCAGAGTACTCCGAGAGCGCGAGCTGGGTATAAATATCAACAAACTCCAGCTTCCGAGAGCGCGAACTGGAGTATAAACATTAACTAACTCCGGATTCCGAGAGCGCGAAGCGGAGTATAAACATCAACAAACTCCAGCTTCCGAGAGCGCGAACTGGAGTATAAACATTAACCAACTCCGAACTCCTAGAGCGCGAGTCGGAGTATAAACATTCGACTCCGTATTCCCAGAGTGCGAGGCGGAGTATAAACATTCATCTCCGTATTCCCAGAATGCGAAGCGGAGTATAAACATTCAACTCCGAACTCCCAAAGCGCGAGTCGAAGTATAAACATCCCACTCCAGATTCCCAGAGTGTGAACCGGAGCATAAACAACAACTAACTCCAAACTCCCAGAGCGCGAGCCGGAGTATAAGCATCAGACAAATGCGGCTTCGAGGGGGGGTGGATCCGTCCGCCTAACGACTTCGACCATATCTCAGCCAAGATACATCACTTATTCCCGGAGTGCGAACACAACAAAGGAAACTCATAATAGACGTGACAGACCGTCTGGTCAACGAACTCCAGACTCCCATAGTGCGAACTGGAGTATAAACATCAACTAACTCTGGTCCCAAGAGCGCAGATCGGAGTATAAACACCAACTGGATGCGAATGACCACCCATCAACCAACTCCAGTCCTCAAAACATGGTTTGGAGTATGAATACCAAAAGGGGTGTGATTCGACTGTCCATCTATCGGCTATGGTTCCTCATCAAGTTCCATAGTATAAAAAGCGGATGTGGTACGACCGTCTGCTTCCCAATCTTCCCCTGACATGGGGGCACACTTAATACACAAAATTGGATGCGATCCGACCATCCAGCACTAAGCGGGCGTGACACAATCGTCCATGCATCATCTCTTGTCCCCGGCACGGGACCCATAACATAAATTTATAGGGATGCACTCCAACCCTACGAGAAAAAATTCCTTCCTTGATTCGACAGGGAGGCATAGATTCGAAGAACGGACCTAGCTGGATGTCCTATTCTGAATTGATATTACTACCATCCAACCACAAATGAACGTGGCATGACCGTTCATATGCTAACTCTCGCATGTGATCCGACGGGTTGTGCATGCAGCATGGACGGATGTGACCTAACCATCCGCCAATCAATTCCTTCCTACAGTTTAGTGGGAGAAGCATCAAACTAAAGTTGTAATTTGATCGGCCACACTTCGACTTTTGCCCTTGACTGGGGGCAGAGGTACAAATCACCGAAAGAAGAGAAATGTGACTCGCTACATCTCTAGCTTAGCATCCTTTACAACTTAAGGAAATGACTACAAGGAGACCTTAATGCTAACCAATCAGAATGATGCCCGAAGTTCTGGGCAATCACTTATATCGTACCGCCGGATCGACGGGCAATATCGATCTACACCTTTCACATCGCACCATTGAATCGATGGTCAATATCGATCCTCTTTGACTACAAATCGATGTGACCCGAACGTCCATCGAATACCTTTGACCAACAGAGCACGGATAGAAGAATAAACCGCGAATGAGAGTGGCCTGACCATTTGTCCTCCGTCGCCTTCCTTCGATCCGTCAGGAAGAGCATGAGACCAAATAAGCATGACATGACTGCATTTGAGCTGACTTTATCCCTAGATCTGACGGGAGAACGTAAATCGAAATGGGCATGGTTTATCACCCAACTCCAAACGAATGCAATGCGACCATTCATTCATTGACTCTTACCATGATCTGACTAAAAGAGCAATTCAAAACAAGTGCAACTTAAACATCTGCACACTGATTCTTACCCTGGATTCGACAAGGGAAGCATCAATCTTGCATCGGATCTGATTGGACGATTCACTCTTCAGTTTTTGCCCAAAGTGCGGCGACATAAGCAGCAAAGTGGATGTCATTGACCGTCCAGAATCTAGCTTATGTCCGAATGTCGGCAAAGTAACAACGTATTCCTCCAAGAGGAAAGAACTATAACATAATACAGGATAGTCTCGACTCAGCCTTCCATCGGTTAACTTGATCCCGTGGTTCAACGGGATAAAATACAAAATTGAAGCGGACATTATCTACCATGCCACTTATCGAGATATTCCCCAGACTTGGGGACACGAACAAGAAGGTAAGATTAATGTGATTCAACCATTCATCAGTCAAACCTAGTTCTTAAAACTTGAACTATAGCATAGACACAGCTAGGACGTGACTAGACCGTCCACATAATGCATCCGCCAACCCGAGACGGGGGGCAAAAGATTAATTATCCGAGAGTTGACTATGACAGCTTGAACCTATGACCCATGCCTGATATTCATAACAACTCTAGCTTGCAACCGAAAGGATGCCTAGAGATAGAATCATTAGATCAATACCCGGACTTACGGGCAACTGATCATTATCCTGACCCTTCCAATGAGCAATGGATCGCAGGTACATTGAATGAAAAGCGTATCATTCAGAAACATAAGTAAATTCAATCTCAAAGCTGGAGCCAGCTATGTAGCAGCATACAGTACAAGGCTAAATTCTACTAATCCTTTGATTCAACATTCTTATAAGCCTGATCATTTACCATTGCAAATAAACACATGAGGCACCTACAAACCATCACGAGTATTGTAGATCAGATCACAACTCTGTGCAATGATGAAGAAAGAGTCAACTGTTTTACTTCAGGTGAATCTTGATGTGTTCGCTTGGACTCGATCTCATATATATACATATATATATGAACTCTCGCCAGCCATGAAGAACCCTGCATTCAATGTTGACCCGAGGCATGTCTCGGTGAGCAAAAAACGATACGACATGGATCCAGAGAGATCTGTTGCACTTAAAGAGGAGGCGAATCTGCTCAAAACCAGTGGGTTCATCCATGATGCCCTCCAACCAAAGTGAGTATCCAATCCTCTACTTATAAGAAAAATGAACGGAAAGTAGAGGACATACATCAACTACTCAGATTTGCATGGGGTATGACAAAGCATGGCTTTCCGCTACCAATGATCGACCAACTGATGGACTTGACCATCATACATGAATTACTCACATCCATGGATGCAAGCTCCAGATGCAATCGGATACTGAAGCATGTCCTAGACCAGGAATACAACTATCTCGTTATTGACCTGGGCCTATAGTGCTATGCTGAAATCCCTAAATTCGAACTTGAGAACGCTTATGCTACTTACCAAAGGATGATTAGCAGATCGTTCAAAAATCATATCGGTCGATCGATGAAAGTATATGTGGTTAATATGCTCGTGAGATCACGGCTATCAAACGACCATATCGATGAATTGAAAGAGGTATTCAGTGCTCTCCAAAAAATGCAGGATGAAACTCAATCCTTTAAAATGCTCTATCACTATTACATCAGAAAGATTCTTCGTTTTCATCATCAATTCTCATCGAATCAAGACTAATTTCTAGAAAATTCTGACAATTAGAGACACCCATGTACCAAGGACAACCAAGCAGCTCTGATAGATTGCTTAAAGAGACCTTCCATTTTACCCAAACCTTTGGATTGCGAAGATTTATACATCAATTGGGCCGTGTCAACACACGCCATAAGCGTCGCAATGCTATGTGAAGATAAGCGAATCCAAAGACTAGTAAATGATGAAGGCTGGCTATTGACAAGCTCAACCCCGTTAACGTCTACATCGAACAGCCGTTACGATAGGCCCAATAGAAACTTTAGATGTCTGAAAATTTACTCAAATGGAGTATCAAGCTAAGCCAATGTGATATCACTTATCTCCCTCAGAGAGCTCTCCATGTTCAAACATTAGCATACTTCAGATCTGAATCCATCACATCAGACGACTATCCGAAGAACAGTGGAGAATCGTCCAACCGATGGAGAACGTACATCGATGGAACTTCCAATAATCAGCTTTCTAACGTCGAAGTTGCGTTAATGACTCTTGAGGAACGAACGATCTCCTACGCCCTGAAACTCAACTTCCCTACGACAAATAACGAAGCTAAGTATGAAGCCTTGGCGCTCAAACTTGCGAGAAAACAACGAGTGGAAACTTTACATGTCTTATGTGATTACTGGTTAGTAGCACGCCAAGTCAGGGAAGATTATCTGATTAGGGGGCAACGTCTTGCTCCTTATCTCAACCGGGTCCAAAAGCTACTACCTGGCTTCGACTATGACACCATTACACACATCCTCGGAGAACAAAATGAAAAAGCTAAGTCACTGGCCAAGCTTGCCAGTTCTGGGGATGCGCGGTGAAAAGACTTTGTCCCGGTTTAAAATACTTATTATTCCAAGCATTGGCATATGAAGATCAGCTAGATCTTAGAGATGGATCTAGGAGAGGAGTCATGGATAACTCCTATCGAAGATTATCCACAATCGGGGATTCTTATTGAATAAACGAATAAGAAATGGCATATCCTCCGTGAAGCATCACTGCATGATTATGTCTGGATCGTTTGACTCCGTCGATACAAAGTATTACTTTTGTATCCATCGATCCGAGACCCGATGTTACGTATTCACCGATACGAAGCATATATTCCAACCCTTCACATCGATTCAGGAGAGGATCGTTGCGAGGAAGCATTCAAGAACAACCATCAAATGTTGTTACAATGAATTTCACGTCGGTTCAGGAGAGGATCGATACGGAATTCAATATAAGATAAACTGACAATGACTCGTGAACGTCAGCGAGAGTCAGATTAACATATAAGCATAAATGTTGGACTAATCTTCAATATTCCAGATTTACAGGAATTGGAAGCTCATTTGATAACGATTACAACAACAAATGGGTAACCGCTAGCATACAGCAATCGGTCGCAACAATACATGGTACAGCAGTCGACAGTCAACAGTTTACATTATCAAGAAGAACGGTCGAAGGTCACAGCTTCCACCGAAAAGACAATAACTATTCAAAGTAATGATAGCAGTATTTCAAAGCACGTCATGTTCCCACAAGACGTACTTTGGGGGGCAAATGTTATCCCGCCTTTTGGCAAGGCCGTGACACCAAGGAATTGACTAGTAATCCAATGACAGTCCGTCCTAGAGATCGGTCATACACAGGCTCACTATGGATATCGACGAATTTTGTCCGAGTCCGGATTGGGCCAAAATTGCTAGGACATGACAAGCTAAACCATGGGAGTCAACGTTTCAAGTTTCGAGTCAATCCGAGTTCATATGCTCAAGTTATGATGGATGCAAGTTGAAGGGAAAGGCCATGTTTTCGTATCCATCAAATGGCCTGATTTCGTATCCATCAATGTTGACCTCTCCGTATCCATCGGCAGAAGATATGGTCGAATCCACCAGAGCACTCCACTTCGAATCCATCGAATTTTGCTTTGTTCGAATCCATCAGTAAAGCCCGTATTCGCATCCATAAAACCAAGCCTCGGTTCGAATCCATCAGGCCTTCCTCTACTCCGGATCCATGCAATCGATATACTTCGACTCCATCCCATAATTTACTTCAAATCTACCCTGTTGAGGCAGCTTCGAACCCGTAACCGCTGACTTGCTCTTATCCAACGAGTCAATTAGCCAAGGTGACGTGTCTTCCATCGAAGTAAGCATGGCGAGATATGTGGAGTCGAAACAGTCAATGCGGCACAAAGGTCGGATCGAGACGAAGCGCGTGCGCCACCTCACTTCAAGAACACGTGCAGCCAGCAAGGCGAACAGATGGAGTCGAATTCATGGAGACGAACCAGACAGCCTATGAGGAATCTCAGTTCGTATCAACGGTATCTCGTGATCTATTGATCCAAATCCAATGAAATTTTGAGGGAAGCTTGCATGCACACTGAAGGATGTCCATGACAAATTTCAGCTCAATTGGACATCATCTTGATCGATACGAAATGGATTCGTACCGATCGCAGATCGAGGCGAAACTTTCTGGAAACGGTCGCGTGGGCCCCCTCACGTGCCAGACCAAGTCTCCCGAAGTTTAGGCGAGATCTGAGCCTCCTACGCCTATAAATAGAGCCCCAGAATCAACAGAAAAAGGATCTTTTTTCTCTGAAGCGTCCAAACTCTGCCGGATTGAGATTTGCATCCTACTTTTGCTGTCAATTTTGAATTCTAAACTGTAATTCGCTGTTCATTGCTGTAACCGCTTGTAATTGTTGAAAGAGAATCAATAAAATCATCAAAACTTCATAGTGGACGTAGGCTATACGCCGAACCACTCTAAATTGCTTGTCTGTGCACTTTACATTTCTGTTTGTTGGAGTTTTTGTTAGATAATCTCTGTTTTACATTTATATTCTTCATTTTATCTCTTCAAATAACTCCCGAAGAGTGTTGTGCCCATTTTTGGTACAAACACTTTCTAAACTGTAATTCGCTGTTCATTGCTGTAACCGCTTGTAATTGTTGAAAGAGAATCAATAAAATCATCAAAACTTCATAGTGGACGTAGGCTATACGCCGAACCACTCTAAATTGCTTGTCTGTGCACTTTACATTTCTGTTTGTTGGAGTTTTTGTTAGATAATCTCTGTTTTACATTTATATTCTTCATTTTATCTCTTCAAATAACTCCCGAAGAGTGTTGTGCCCATTTTTGGTACAAACAGGAAGATCTTTATTGCCTCTGAGATCCTCCAGACTGGGACTCACCCCATGATTCAGTGTTGCGGTTGGACTCTTCAGCATCCCTTAAGCGTGACATGAGTTGGTCCACCAAGGCTTCATGTTGGGATGTGAAGCGGTTAGTCACTTCTGCCACAACCTGGTCTAGATCTGCCCTAGTAATCACTACCGGCTGTCCCGTGGCAGGGGTTGTCGGATTTGCCTGACCTTCATTTGGTACTGCTGTTGGAATGGGATGATTTACTTGATCTGTGACCACTGGATCTGGAACACTGCTAGTTGCGATGTTCTTTCCTTTGTTAACGTCTTTTTTCTGCCTGGGAGGCATGTTTTCCAAGCAATGAACGACGTTGTTAGGAAGAAGGTTAAGTGGGAGAAGCTGAAGCTTCGAGCTTCCCTTTCTCGGTGAAAGCACCAAAAATGTTTACACAAAAATTGGGCAAACACCTCCAAGTCGTATGATTTAGTTGATTTTATGTTGTTTTTAGTGATCTGGGTGATTTATGCAAATATATAAAAAACAGGGACTAAACTGTAAAAGACACACTGATTTATAGTGGTTCGGCCAGAATATGCCTACGTCCACTTTATATGTTATTCTCCTTTACTGTTCAGATTACAAGTACAAGGCTTTGATACTAGTACATGAAAGTTGTTTGAAAGTTCTATTCGTGCTTGAGCTCTCAAACTTGTCTGCCATTGTTGTACCCTTCCCCTCTATTTATAGAGTGAGGCTGGGAGTAGTGGTTCTGGATGTATATAGCTGCTGTTGGGCCTGGGCTGCTGCAATCTGGCCTGGCAATGTTGGTTCGGCAACGCTTTGGCTTGGTAGTAGGTGGTTGGAGTTGAGGCCTCGGTCCGGTAGTACTTTGGCTCGGTGGGACTTTGGTTCGGTAATGAGTTGGTTCGGTGGTAGTGCATGTAGGTTGGACAGGTTCGGCAAGGCCTTGGAGACATGTTGGTTCGGTGGTGACCTCCCCCGCTTCTTGGTTCAGCAGTGGATGGAGGTAGCTGGCTCGGTAGTGTATATCTAGCTTTGATTCGGCAGTGTGGTTCGGTGATGAGAAGGGAGTGGAGTTGGGATTGATTCGGTGGTCTCGGCCCGGTGGGACTTCGTCCAACAAACGTAACCATCGGGTTAACTACGATCATGGATGGGGGTGATGATTTCCAGAGCATTCTCACCAAAGATATTTTCTCTATTTTCGAAACTGTTTTCTATATTTTCAATAAATTTATTTTCCAAAGAATTTTAAATCAGTGGGTGTTGGGAACGGGTTTACCAAGTACTTATAGATTTTCAGTCCTACGTCTGATCAACGTATGACCGAATTTCTATGAGAACAAGGATGGACTTGTTGAAACATTGAGTTATAAAAGTATTTTTATAAAAACTACTTTGAAATAGTATTATATAGATATTAAAAAGTGTTTTAAAAATGATCAAAGAATATTTATCTGAATTTAAGCATTTTCATAAATTCGTTTCGTTCCTTTTCGAGGATGAAAAGTTCTAAAGGGGGGAGGAATGTGACGACCCAGATTTTTAACGGTTGTTAATTGGTAATTAATTGAATTAAATCATTAAAATATTAATAGATCTAACAAATAAATTTCTGATATCTAAAATATCTGGATATATGAATTAATTTAAAGGCCATATTATGTGATGACCCAGGATTTTGGGCATATCAATTTAATAATTAGTATTAATAATTAAATTGATTTGGTAATTTTCCTTTATAATTTTAATTTAAATTGGTAATTTAATCTTTTAGAGGCTAATAAATATTTAATTTGGCAATATCTATTTATATCTTTTCTAAAATTTAATATTGGTAAGATCTGTCTTCCAATGCTAATAAAAATATATTATATTTATAATGTATATATTGGTATATATATTGTAAATAGGAAGTCTTTAATTTAATAAGAGATATGATTTCAAATTATAATATATATGTATATATTGTGATTTGAAGCTTTGTTTTAAATTTAATATTTTTCAAAAGCTAATTTAAGGTTAATTTTATATTTTCAAAATATAGGATAATTATTTATTTTTAAAATGTGATAGTTTAAATAAAATTTAATAAAGGTTTTAATTTGTTTCTTTTAAAAAGTACTAAACTAAAATGGTTATAAGTGTGTATATATGGTTTTAAATAAACTTTCTTTTTAAAATATCTCTTAAACTAAAATAGTTTGTGAACAAATAAATAAAATTATATAAATCCATATTCACATAATTAATATAACATAAATACTTTTGTAAATAAGGTTTTAAAACATAATTACTTTTAGATAAGGGTTTAAACATAATATTACATATATTCAACACTTGTAAACATATAAAACAAGTTTGGACATTTGTAATGCAATAAAATATACAAGTGGCATCATTTTGTTTTTCTTTAAGAAACTAAATTTTATAATAAATGTGTGTTTAGTGAGAAACCAGTTTTTCTTCATTTTCTCAGTTCAAACCTTTTCTTTCCTAAACCCTTCTTAACTAAAATATATACAAACCTGTAAAGCAAAATCAAATCTGCAAAGCAAATTCAACTCAGCAAATAAATCAAACTGTTCCAACCTGAGATCAACTTCAGATTAAAATTCAACAAGTAATGCAACATCAAGCAATTGTAGATTCAAATGCAAAGATTTCAGATTCAACAGCAATTCAAATTAGCATTTTCCAAATCAAAAGCCTGGACATGAAAATCTGAGCTCTGTTTCATAAATTAGGTGAGTAAACATAAATTTTAAAAACAGTTTTTACATCTTGATTTCACTTTGATATATGAATATAAATCATGGTTGCTAGCCTGAAATGCTTGGATTTAAATAAATGCATGTATGTGTTTAAGTGATGAATGCTTATGAAGATATGACAAACTCTCTGTTCTCTGCTTATAAAATAGTGAGTAAACCTGTTTGCTTTTAAAAACAGTTTAAGGTTTGAGATGGAACTTAAAAATATGTGAAATGTGTGTGATAATAATGGATTGCCTGGATGTTTTAGCATGAATATGACTTGAATTGATATTTAAAGTATGCCTGTACAAATGTTTGTATTTTGAGTCTCTGTTGTTTACAGTTCTTGAATTTCTTGTTAAAAATCCATATCTCCAAATACAAGAAATTTTATGCCTGGATCTCTGAATAAAAGTTGAAGTTAACAACATGATTGAAATTCTAAAAATGTTTCCAAGGTTTTAAATTCAATAATTATCTCTGAAATAAAGAAATACTGTGATAAACAGATATTGGTCAAAATTTTATGAAAACAATTTCATAATTTGATTACATGAGTGGATTAAGGGTAGGAAATCATGAATTTAGATAGTAAAAACATGATTTTTAGTATAGTATTCATCGAGATATATGGTGATGTTCTGTTTCGACATTTTCGTCGATTTGAGTGGATTGACGACGAGGATGGCGGCGAGGTTCGGACTGAAGGTTGCCAGTGGAGTAAGGATCTCAGGAAAAATAGGTAGGAAATTTTCTGTTGATCGAGGCGGCAAGTCGAAAGTAGTTTAGGGTTTAGTGATGGGTTTGGTTCGTCTGTGTTGTCGAGGCGAATGAGGCGACGGTGGCGCATCGTAGTCGATCGCGATAGGGGGAATCAGTGCTGGAGATCGAAGCGATTCGATGGTGAGGTCGGCGGGATTTATCAGCGACGAGTTCGTCGGCGATTAGAGGATTTTCGATGGTTGGTGATTTAGGGGCTTTTTGAGACATGGGGTCGATTTTCGTTTCGTTGGTGGATGTGGTGACCTGGGTTCACGTGAGAGACGGCGAGGCCAACGTTGATTGGTCGATGATCAAAGTAGAGGTCGGAGGCGTTCAGATTGAGTGTGCACGTGCACGTGTGCGCGTTTGGGTGTACTGGAGTTCGAGAGTTTGGGGAAGAAGAGTGTGACTCGGTGCAGTTTCGTTCAAGTTGGAGTTACGACTCGAAGTAGACGAGCGTGGGGATCGACTCGGGGAAGACTCGTGTGTTTTTGGGGTTTTACTCGGGTTGTTGGTTTAAGTGTTCTGGATTTTTAAAACTAAGAGCTTGGATTTTACAAATGTTTTCAAGTGCAAAAGCAAAGTGATTAGTTTATCAAAGATAAAGATTTAACAAGTTTTAAATTATATTTTAAGTAGTGAGTTTAAAAGATATTAGAATTAAGTTTTTAAGAATAAAATTTATTTAAGTAAGTTTGAAAAGGGTTTTTCAAAGATTTTAAATATATCAAATTTAAATGTTTAAATTATGTTGTTCTTAAGTAAAATTATATATTTCAAATATATAATTGTTTTCTAAATGGGTTAAATGAAGTTTAAAGATAGAAATAAGTATTTAATTTAAATGAAGAGTTTATCTTTAAAAGTGGAGATTAATCAAGGATAATTAATGAGTAAAATAAATTTAAGATTTATTACTTATTGTAATTAAGAACAATTACTTAATGAAGTAATTAGAGGAAATGAATGTAATTAAGAAATAAATTAATTAAAGATTAAGTGATGATTAATTGAGTAATTAATTAATGTAATTAATTTTAAGTTAATTAATAAGTCTAATTAATTAAAGATAATCACTTATGATTAATTAAGTATAATTACTTAGTAAAGTAATTAATGGATAATTACTGAATGTAATTAAGATAAGAGAAAATTACTAATGGAAGTAATTAAATGGAAGTGATTAAGAGTTAATCACTTGATGTTATTAATTAGAGGATTAATTAATATAATTGATTTGAAATTAATTAATTAAAGAGTAAATAATTAATTAAGGATTAAGGTTAATTAAAAATGTGATTAATTACTAGTTAAGGTAATTAATTAAAAGAGAGTAATTAATTAAGGAGGTAATTAAGGATCATTAATTTATATAATAAATGATGTAAGTAAGGATTGATTAATTAAGATTAATTAATCAATAATAAGTGATTAAAGAATAATTAATTAATATAATTAATTAAGGAGTTAATTAATTAAGGTAAGTAATTACGGGATGATTAATTACTGTTTATGATTAATTAAGGCTAATTGAATGTAGGTAATTAAAGATTAATTATTTAATTAACTAGAAGGTAATTAATTAATGAAGTATTTAAAGGATCATTAATTAATATAATTAATGAAATTAATCAAGGTTGATTAATAAAAGTGATTAATTAAAGTATGATTAATTAATTGTAATTAATTAAGGATCGAGTGTAATTAATTATAGTTAATTAATAAATTAATTAATGAAAGCAAATGAAGGATCATTAATTATTGTAATTTAATGATAGTAATTAAAAGTAATTACTGTATATGATTAAGGATAATTAATTTCTATAATTAATTAATTAAAGGGTAATTACTTAATGTAATTAAAGTATAATTAATCAAGGAAAATTAATTAAGGAAGATCATTAAGAGATGATTAATAAATTGATATGTAATAAATCAATGAAGCAGGATTAAGATAATCCAAGTGATTAAAGGATAGTAATTAATTTAATTAAAGGTTAATTAAATTGATTTGGAGTTAATCAATTCTGCTTTTGGATGATTGGTTAATATTGGATGATTGATATTGGGTGATTGGTTGATACTGGATGATTTGGATATGATATCTATATGCTGCTTTGTGAGATGAATGTTTGATATGAATTATCTATTGTGATAATGTGATTTATCTATCTATTTATATCATCCTGAATATAATTTAAATGTTTAAACCTTTAAACAACTTGGACCTAAAAGATACGTTTTGGATTTCGATGAGACCGGGATCGGGTTTCCAGATTTGGATATCCGAAAACCACATCGATCCAAATTAACGATAGGTCGTGAATCTCAATTGAAGTGAAGACTCGAGGTGTAAGAACTATTCTTTGTCAGAATAACTCTGTGGGTGATTCCGTAATGAGTTGACGGAGATAGTACTTATAGGTTCGAGATGAAGATTCAGAGTGCAAGGGTTATTGTCGTTAACTCTGAGGGTGATTCCAAAATGAGTGTAACGAAATAATGCCTTCGGTTTCGTTCGAACCCGGAACGAACTTGTATGGATTAAATGCTTTCAGAACATCGTCAGGTGGACGATGAGCATTCTAAGATAGATGTGTTCAATAAAGGTAATCGTAGCCTCAAGCCTCATCAACCGGGAATGGCTAAAACAGGGGAGGTGCAGCAAGGTTAAGTGGGTAGCGCCCAAGTAGGACGAGATTTTCCCCTGTCTAGAGGTTCCTTTTTATTCGGCTTAGTGTGTGGTTGGTCGCGCCAACTACGGGGTTGTCTTGTTCGAAATTATCCTTAGATGGTTCCGGCCTTGTGTTGTAGGGGATTGGGAGTGATCCTCGGTACGGTGATCTAGGCCCCGTACTGTGACGGGCGGTACCCCAGTAGCCCTGCCATTGTATGGAATCCAAACTCCAATAAGTGTCGTACGTATTGATTGTGCCCAACTATGTTGGAACGTGAGATGTAAGCATTCCAGCTATTTCTGTATTTTACTTGAAAACCCTAGACACTATTATAATATAATTGGATTTCCTATCAAATGTTTTGGTTAGCGTAAGGTAAATACTTTTCCATGTTTATGTGTGGGAAGTCTTACGTGATACCTTTCTTTTCAAATGATTTTCAAAGTTAAACAAATTTTAACCCGTTTACTCACACCAGACCCATGTCTGACCCAAGTGTTTATTTTCTGTTTTATTAAACTCTTGGGTACTCAATTTTGTATTGAGTAGTCGAGAGATTCAGGTTAGCTTTGACGAATTCTGGAGGAGATTTGGAGCAGGTGGCTTCAACGTGTAGATATAGTGATTCCGCTGTGTTAGTAATTGTGTCTGTATTGTATTGATGTATTTGAAATGTATGATAGACAGGTGTTTATAATTGTCTAATATGAGATGTATAAGTTGTGTAACTCTGATGTATATGATACTATGTAATATCTTATGTGATATATTATATTTCATTCGTTCCGCTATGAGATTCTCATATGTTGTTGTTTCTTCTTTTCTATCTTTTCTTCTTCTATCCCTTTCTTTCTTAAATAATGATGCGTCTTTCTGGGCTAAGAAAGTCGGATCGTTACATATTAAATATTGAATTATAGAATCTCTGGATATGATGAACCGTATAGAAGAAAGAATTTTTTTAGAAACTCCACTATTTAAATTGAGATAAAACACCCATATATATATAGATAAACATATATAAGCTTTATGATGTGAATATGTATATATATAATGAAAAAGCAATGTGTATGAAAAAGGAATGTGTATATGTTAACAATACACAAATAAATGTATATACGTATATATTATACGAAATAGTGGCAAGGATAAAAGTAAATATATATATATATAATCATGCCTAAGTAAATGGAATAGGTATGAACACAAACATACATGTGTAGGATAATGACAATACAAGCAAGAATAAAAGGATAAAATGCATAACTATGTACATGCACATATCAATTCATATATGTGTACATAAGAATTAAGATAAGTATGTAAACACTGTGGGGAACATAGCATTAAATGCAAGCATACAACATTTCTAGTCAAGCTTACAAAACTTATAATCAAAGTCAAAAGCATGCCATATGAAATCAAATCAGCATACAAAACCTGAAATCTCTGGTCAATAAAATTTAATGAAAAGCAGGTGGAAAAAAAATCCCAACCTATAGCTTGCTCTACACACCTCACCTCCATATATATATATATACCTTTGCTTTGTTTCATTTTCTGTTCGAATGAACCAAAGGAAAAATAATACAAATTGCCACTTTGAAATCAAGTAACTCAAGTTCAGGAAATCAAACAAAACAACTCAACAGAAGATCAAAACAAAAACATTCAAGCAAGGAAGCAGGTTTCTCTGTTCAAAAATAAACAGTGAGTAAACATTTCACACTTTTAACCAAATCTACCTATTTTTTCCTGATGCATGTGAGAAAATTCTTGAAATATTTTGGTGAAATGTTTCCATGAATGTATGTATATGCCTGTATGTATATAAGTATGAGTTCTGTGTGCATATCTGTAAACCAGACTCTGTTCAGTTGCAACAGACTAAAACAAACTTTAAATGCAATCTCTTTCAAATAAACCAAATTAGGTTTTGGTTTTTAAAGGAGAGCTGTTGGTATTAACCAAATATTGTTTGTAAAATGTTCATAAGTATAATTAGAAAGAAATTAACTGGAAAATAGGAATATACAGTGAAATCCGATTCGAGACAAAAATTTGATTGTTAAATCTTCAAATTTTTATTTTAGTTTTGAATTCGTGCTTAGAAACCATGAATTTTAGTATAGATATCATGATTTTTAAGTAAGTGGTTGAGGTGAATTTTTGAGATGAACGGTTCTTTGTTTTTCGTCCATTCATGACGAACGACGGTGGGTTGAGTTTCGAGTCTGATGCGGAAGGAAGGCTGAGTGATGGAGATCTCAGGAAAAATGGTCACTAGTTTTATCGTTCATCACAGTGGCGAATCATCGTCGATGTAGGGTTTTAGGTGACGATCAGGATGGGGTCGAACTCGAGGCTATTTCGGCGACGTGGAGATGCCGAGTTGAACCTAGGTAGGGGGTATAGCGAGGGAATCATGTGGCAAAGGTAGGACCGTGATGGCGCGGCTCCAGTTGGTCGGAGGTCGTGGCACGAGGGGAGTTGGGTGATCGGGATTCTTAGCCTGTTGGTGATCAATTTGCTCGATTCTGATTTCTAGTGCAATCGATTTTGTTGGGTGGTCGGAATGTACGAATGGGTCGTTGGCGACCTATAGGCGTCGGCAATGAGGATCGGAACGGCGGCGGTTAACTATGCACGTGAACGTGTATCATCTCGTGTATGTTGGTGGCTGTGTGTTTTGAGCATCGTGAAGAAGTTTTTCTCTTCGGGTCGGTCTCGAAGTATGTTGTGAGATGACTCGAGAATAGTAGTAGAGGGTTAGTTGCTCGGTGATTTTTGAGTTTGGCTCGGTTATATTATGCTTTAGGCTCGGGTTTGTTTTAACCAGATTTTTAAAATTATGGAGAAGTTTTTTCCAAAGCAATTATTAAACAAAGTATTTAAGTTTAACAAGTTAAGTTTGAATTTAATTATCTTTAAACTATTTTAAATAATGATGGATTAATTAATGTTTGATAATTAAAATTGAGAAACTTATTTTAAAGTTAATCCTTATTTGTTTTTTTTAAACTTAATTAAGCAATGTTATCAAGGTTAATTGATTAATGTAATTAATTAAGGTTAGCTAATTAAGTTGAATTAAATCGATGTAATTAAGTTTAATTAACTGATTAAGATAAGATAATTAGTACGTGTAACTAATTAATTATTAAGTAATTAAGGATTCGTTGGTAAATTAAGAATGGTTAATTAATCTAATGACAAATGACGTGTAATTAACCAATGTTAATTAAGCTAAGTTGAATAACTAATTCATAATAAAGTAATTAAGGAAGGATTACTCGGTGTAATTTATTAAATGATTAATTAAAGTAAGTAATTAAAGGATAGTTAATCCTAAATGTGATTAATTAAAAGAGTAATTAATGAAAGTAATTAGAGGATCATTAATTAATTACTGAGAGTTATTAAAGTGAATGGTTAAAGAATAATTAATTTATGTAATTAATTTAGGGCTAATTACTTAATGTAATTAGAGAATGATTAATCCAGGATGATTAATTGAGAAAAATAATTTAAGGTGGTTAATTAATTGGTTTATGATTAATTAATGTTAGGTGAACAGGATTAAAGGTAATTTAAGTAATTGAAGTTGGTAATTAAATTGAGATTGAACATCTAATTTAACTTGTTTATGGACGATTGAATGGTATTGAACGATTGGATTTATATCTAGTCTAATAACTTGTTATGTTTTGTGATATGCTATGATGGGTTGAACTGTGATATTGTGGGTTATCTATCTGAGATAAATTGTTTGAATATGAAATCCTGAATATAAATTGTATTGTTTAAACTTAAACAATTTTGGCTTAGAAATGGCATTTGATTCGAAGAGACCGGGTTTGGGTATCAGCAATACCCGAAACCACTTCGAGTAGTAATCTAAATTCCTTATAATTTGGATATGTGAGATTAATCAGGCTGGAATGGAATAAGTTAAGTAACATGGACATTTAACCTGAGAACTGTTGTCTGTGATAAATGATTGGCTATAATAAGTAAGAACTCGTAAAAGGTACGAGTTACCCTAGTATTCACATATGTGATAACTTAATATTTCATGTCTTTTGGGTTTACTCACGCTGGTTTCCAGCCTGACCCGGGTGTTACTTTGATGTAATGCTCGGGTCAGACCGAGTATTACAGATTTTCAGGTACGGACGTTCTGGAGCTCAGAAGGCGAGCTGGATGGCAGAAACGTATAGAGTGTAACTCGCTGAGTATTATTGATTTGTATCTGGGACATATTGTTTTACTGTCCAGTTTGTCTGTGATTGATTGTAACTCTAATGTATTAAAATGTAATTTGACAAGTACAGCTTTTCTTTGTATAAATGTTATTATATTTTGATCCGCTGCGAATGTGAGATTCTGTGATTGTTTCCTGTTTCTTCTTCTATTTCTTTTTTTCTTTTCCTAACTATTTGAAATTTTCGGGATCGAAAATTTCGGGTCGTTACATATTTAGATTAAAATATTTTAGAAGGTTAGTTATTCAAATATTTAAGTTTGTTGAAATAAATTTCAAGTTTTATAAACAAGCTTTATAAATCGTTTAGTATTATTTGTAAATGAATTGGAGATTAGTTATCGTTGTTTATTTAAAAGAGGTTTTGATATTTTAAATAATTACCTATATGTGTTTGAAAATTTATTATTATTCTTTAAAATACTTATTTTATAAATATAGAGTTTTGGAAATTGGTTGAAGTTATTTATATATACTCTCGATATTTGTAAATCAGGTTTTATTTAATGAATGAGATTTTATAAGAGAAATCTTATAATGGAATTCTGGAGACTTAAGAAAATTTTCAAAATGTTAGATACGGGAACTTTGAAAATGAATCTGAATTCATAAAAGAAGTTATAAACTGTTAGTTGAGATTATCAATAAGTATAATCGATTTTTTTTGAAATTGTAAATGGAATTGATAAAATTCCAAAGATTTATAAGATAAGCGATGAAATTTTTTCGAAGTATGGATATTAGAAATGGTTTGGAAAAATAGACATATAATATTTTCTAAGTATGGGAACGAAGGATTTGGAAATGTTGTAACGATGAAATGATTTATATGGGAATATTTTTCTAAGAAATGAATTATGAAATGAATTTGGAAATATTTCTAAGTGTTGAATAAGATATGGTTGGAATTATCCTGTTATGGATTTAAGTATTTGAAATTGTTTTCAACTATTGAAATATTGAAAGAGATTTGAATATATATCTTTGTAAAGGTATTTTGAAATGAATAATTTGAAAGATTTATAATATGGGCATAGTGACTGTTTATGTGTGTAATTTGATCGTTAAATAACCGACTATCAAATCTGGCAAAATTCGTTTATCGTATTGAAGAGACCGGGATCAGATTTGATTATCTAAAAACCAATTCGATCTGATTTGTACGTTATGACTTGTGATATCTCGAAGATAATGGAGATGGTGATCTTGAAGGAGGTTCGGTTTGTTCAGACTCAGAACAACTTGTATGGATGAATGCTATCATTACATCGTTGCCTGGAAGGCAGTGTTAGCATTCCAAGTATGAATGCTATTCTTAAGGTAATACGTAGCTTCAAGCCTCATCAACCGGGAATGAATAAAACATGGGAGATGCAGCAAGGCTATATGGGTCTCTCCCATTAGGGTATGATCATCACTCATCTAGAGTGAACATTTATCATCATCACTATTTATCAGTTGTCGTGTTTCGGGGCCCATTAGTGGTGATCATATTCGGTACTATCCAGTAAGGGGCATGTCGGTCTTGTGTTGGCAGGGATCGATAGGTTCGATCTCGGTATAATTTTGTAAAGGTGTACAGTGGCGGGCAGTACCCCAGTAGCCCTGTCATTGTATGGAATCCAATATCCACTACGAGCATGTACGGTTTTTGTTGTATACCAAATATGCTGAAACGTGAGATGCAAGCATTTCAGCTATTTTATAATTTATGTGTGGCGTGATCTTATGAGATGCCCTTTGTTTTCACATGATTTGATAATAGTAATAATTCAAATTGAGTGTGTTTTCTCACGCTGGTTTTCCAGACTGACTTGGGTATTATTTTATTATAATACTCAGGTCAGACCGAGTATTACAGATTCAGGTTAGGATGCTATGGAGCTCAGGAGGCGAGCTGGAGGATTCTCAGACGTATTATACATACTTGGTTATTTCTGCTGTGTGAGTCATGCTGTATATTCAGTATTTGTGAGACAAGTTATTATAACTGTCCAGATTGATTATTGATTGTTATACTCTGATTATTGTGTGTATATTAACAGCTACAGATTCTTTTATATAAAAAATCTGTTATTATCTATTATATATTGTTCCGCTACGATTTGTGAAATTCTATGTATTGTTTCGGTTTTCTTCTATCTCTTTCTTCTTCATCCATAATGATTCGGTATTTCCGACACTCGATTTCTCGGTATGCTATACACTGAACATATTGATGTGGATGGCCGAAAATCCCCTGGTTCGTTATAGTGGTATCAGAGCGCAAGGTTAAGCGAGAACCTTGGATTTGGCTGGGATTACTCATTAGAGATAGGGTCAGTAGAACCCTAGAATGAGTATGAGTGTATTATAGATATGATCATGTATTTGTTAGTGAATATAAATTCTTTTATATTGTGTTGACTTATCGGTTGAGTGTTTATAAATTCTGGTCGGTACAGTCTAGACAACTGTATCAATAGGTGTTTCTAAACTCTGAACAAGTTAAATCGACACAGTATTGTTTTGAAGTGGGTAAATGAAATAATTTTGCCCAAACTATATTTTGATATAAAAGAAAATAATTTTCCAAAATTATTATATATATTTGGTGTGATTGGTTGATATTATTATAATCAAAACAAGATTATAAAATTGAAATGCTTATATATAACCAAATAGAATTTTTTATAAGAATGATTTATACAAATGAGCTAAACTAAATTTGGATTCAAACCAGAATTTAGAAATTTAAAATTCCGAAAAGTTTGAAATGTTTTCCCAAGTATTTTGAAATAAATAATGGAGTTATTATTTTGGAATATTCTGAATAAGAATTGTTTTAAATGGGTTTTGTAGGTGATAAAAGCATTGAACTCACTTCAGTCGTTGGAAAATAATCCTGGTGTTGACTGCAACATCATCAGTATTCATTTTCGAGTTTCTAAGTGACGGGTTGCTACCATTATTATTTGTTTTGGACTTGTTTGGTAAAAAAGTTTTGTTTTAAAAATTCTAAAAGGAATTGATATGGATAAAAACCAAGTTTGGTTTAAATTAAAAAAACGTGTGATTTGGTGTATAAAGGGATATATATGATTTAAAAGTGATTTGAAATAAATACCAGGTGTTTGAATTCTGGAATTCTTATTTAAATGTTTTAGAAAAATATCAGAAAATAAGTTTTGAACTTATAGACTGAGAATGATGTTAATAAGGAAAGGAAGTGTGGAAGATTGAATTTGGAATTGAATTTTAACTTAAACTAGTTAAATAAAATTGGATTTGGGTTTGAAACAATATCGAGTTGAATGGAATATAAAATTTGAGTGTAGATTGACTATATAACTTTAAGTTATAAATTTTAAATGAAATCAACTCAAGTATAGAATGGATGAAATTGTGAATAATAAGTTGTTAACTTATAAACCTAAGGAAATGAAAAGTGGAATCCAAGTTAGGATGGTTAAATATTTTGTTTGAAAGAAGTGAAAATCTGAATTTGAATTATAATAATGAAGTTAACTCAGGTCGAGTTAAATGAGATGATTTTTGAATTGAAAACTTAACCTAAGTAAAATGGAAGTAAACTAATTAGATAAATTAATTTGTGGATTTGATATTGCAATATAAATTGGTTTTGAAAAATGGGGCTTGAGTTATAAATAAATTCAACTTAAGTGATAAGAATGGAAATTCAACCTAAGTGTGAACAAATTGAATATAGTTTAAAGGATTGATTGATAAATTTTGGATTTTAAGTAAGTGCAAATGAATTAAATTATGTTTTAGAGTATTGCTTGATTTAAAATAAGTAGGAATTTAAGTTATAAGCTGAATATGAACTTAAGTAATGGTATGAATGTTTATAATAAACCTTAAGTGATAATTTTAAGAAATGGTTTATTATTGAATTAACATGGAATGAAATGTCGTTCAATATAAAATGGATTATTTTTAATTTATTTGAAATTGGATAAATGGAATTCGACTTATATGTAAGCGAATTAAATATATTTTGGAATGTTGTGAAATAAAATAGAAATGGATTGAAAAGGTGATAATTTAAGTTATAAATGAATTCAATTTAAGTGTAAATAAATTGAACGTGATTGGGAGAATTGTTGATAAGGATGAAATTCAACTTAAGTAACTAATTTATGAAGTGATTCGTAAATAAATTGGCATGGATTGGATTGTTGTTGAATATAAAATGAAGTGAATAAGATTTTATGAATAAATTGAATGTGAGTCAATGGTGCTAGATAAATTGATTTAAAATCAATTTAAGTGGTTTATAACTTGAGCAGTTATTTTATTGGATGGATATCACCAAATTTGCATAAAAGAAATTGACATTCGACGTAAAAGGGAATAAATGAATTATGCAAACAAATGTAAAGGGAATAAATTGATTCGAATCAATTTGGAATGGAAAGGTATGTGAGGTGAGTAAATATGATTGGAATGCTAATAAATTGTTATGAATCATTCAGAATTGAATAAATGGTGTATAAATTGAATTGAAAATGAATAATTAAATGATGGAACATAATATTTTCTTGTACGTGCTAGATATGCATATTATAATCTGTTTGTTTATGAAATTGTTTATACATACGTGTACCACATGTTGGTTTATGCAAATTAAGTGTTTAACAAACAAAAATGAATGCAATGCTATTAAATTTCATATATATGAAACTGATGTACTTTACTTGAGTAAGTACGGGTACAAGAAGACCATTTGGCTTGATTTTGGTTGCGCAATTGCATAAAAATTAAGCAAACTCGCTTAATAACGGTAAAATAAGGTACGCTTACTAATTTAGCATGAAAAATAAAAATATTAATATATATACATTGTGTTTTCCGGCCATGAGAGCCGATGTATATCTTTTTATCATATTTGTCATATTGCAAAAGGCTCTCCGTACAAGGGAGACTCTGCTAAAAAATTTTGGAAATTTAGGGTGTTAGAAAAATTCTGAAAATTTTGGAAATTTTTTGTTAACCAAAGTTTGATTTCGAATTATAACTGAAATAAGGGATTTTGGGTTAGATATGGAAACTAAATGTTTTGTATGGACTAAAGGATTTAGAAAAGTGAAATATCGAGTTTTAACTAAGTGGGTTTTGATAGTTAATGGGTTTGTTTCATTTTTCCTACTTAGCAATTTTGGGGACGAAATTCTTTTAAGGGGGGAGGAATGTAACGACCCGGATTTTCAATCGTTTGATTTTGAACATTTAATTTATTTTAAATATTGGATTTGAAATATAAATTGATTTTTAAATATGAAGATTTTGGTTGAAATTATAGAATGAGTTTAAATTTTAAATATAGCGATTTATCGTAATACGGAAATGGTGAATAATTAAAATTTGAGTGGAATATGAACCAAAATGATTTCTAATGTTGATATAAATTCTATTGGAATTAGAATTGAGTTAGTAAGTTTTTAAAACTAAAATTTCAAGTGATTTTGCAAAATTTTGAAATCGTCGATTTAATCGATGCGTTAAAATAGCGATCCAAGGCATAGTCTCGGAATTCGACGAAACTAGTTCCATTAGATCTGTAATAGTGTATTATTATTGGATTTCAAATTTCGTAGCATTTAGAGTTACCGTTTGGTCATACGAAATAGAAACACGTTGAAATTAATGTTGAATATTTAATATAATAATTAGGTTCAAAAAGCTATCTTCCCCATACGATCAAATTGGGGCTCGAGACTAGTTCCATTGCATTCAAACTAGGGGTATAACATAAGAAATGCCAGGCGGCATGCCTCGATAGGAGTTCGGAATTTTAAGTTACTGTAAGCGAGATATTTTGAAATTTAATAATATTATAAACCTTTCTAAATCAAACCCTACTATCTCATAGCCACCCTAACGCGTGCATCGAGCCACCCTACTATTTGACGTTGCCGCTTCCATTGGATTTAAAATCGCAAAATTCTTTCTTCTCCTTCTTTAAAAAAAACAACAGCTCGAAAAAAAAATATTCAACGACCGAATCGATCACGATGGAATCACGAGGGAGGCGCGATTGGAGCAACACGTAGGTAGGGAGGCCGGTGGCCAGAGGCGCAGCGGCGCGTGAGGGTACTGCGCGTTTTAGGGTTTTGGCAAATCGTGATTTATCTCTAGACGCGTGCGAGCAAGGTGAGGCACGAACGGCTGGTTATGGCAAGGCGGAGTCGCAAGTGGCTGAGGTTGGCGTGTGTTCGTTCATTCGATTTAAGGGCTGAGAGGGAGAGGCGGAGCTGGTGTGGAGGAGTGCTGCTGGCGAGGTCGACGGTGTGGAGTAAGGGCGGCAGCGTGGGTTGATGGCCGCGATTGGATTTTTGGTCGATCGAATGCGCGTGTGGTGAATTACTACAATCAAATGCTTAAGGTAATTTCTTAGTTAATTACTGTAATTAAATTTAGTTAATTATATTATTAAAAATCGAATGCTTATAAATGTGATAACTTATCCATACGAGGTCAAAATCGAACGAAACAAGCGGTAACGGTTGTATTGACGAGAGCCATGTTATGGACTTGATTTGGGATTTTTCGGAGTCAGCTGGAATTTTAGATTATTCAAAATCTAGATGCTTGGCAATTAAAAATCAAGGTGAGTAAATCTCACTCATTTGGATTACTAGTTTTAATATAAAATATTAAAAATTATTTATTGGTTGATTGGATGAATTTATAAATTATTATCAGTTGGATGTTATATTATTTATAGTATTATATATATATTAGTAGTTGGGTATATTTCCCACCGTTGGAGCGGATGAGACACTATGCGCCCTGCATAATAGCGGATGACCCTATACTACCGCGATATCCTGCCTCGAAGCGGGATTGGTATTTTATGTTATATAACATCTGTGGTTGCAGGGAAACAGATTGGAGGAATCCAACTAGATTCCTCAAAAATATATTGATTTGTTTCATACATAGTGATATATGATGTGATTCAATAATCTGTTATGGATTGTTGTGGGATTTGACTTATTGGATGCTATAGTAGCACTGGCCCTAATTTTGGTATTTTAAATACCATAAATAATATTTTTGAATTTTAAAAAGAAATTCAAAGGTGATTTTTGGGAATAAAAATATTTATATAGAAATTGGAATATTGAATAAGAAATGGGTTTGGATTAAATAAAAGATTTGATTTGGAATTCACTTAATTATTTTGTAAAGTGTTTCAAAAAAATATTTTTGAAATTAATTTGTATAAGGAATTTGGAACAATAGATTTTAATAATATGTCATTAATTATAAATGGAAGTTGAAACCGAGTTTTGAATAGATTTGAATTATAAATTTCCAAATGGAATTTTAAATAGAACCAATTCATAAATGGATTTTAGTAATATAAATTGGTTATAAACTGGAAATGAGTTTATAAAGTTATAAACAATGTTTATACATAAAGTGAAATGATTATCATTTGATAAATCGGGAATATAAATTCATAGTGTGAATTTGAAATGAAATATGGAAATCAGTTTAGAAGGAAATAGTGGATTCTATTTTGGAATTTGTAAATAGTTTTGAAATTGGAAATGTAAAGTGATTTTTGATAAATCGAGAGAGATTTATAAGTATAAAATCAACTATGTTGAATTTTAAAAACAGTTTTTTAAAGAAGTAAGTTTTGTTTTCAGAAAAGGATTTTATTTTTTTTAGACTATGTAGTTTAAACTATTATTTAGATTAAAATATTTCGGAAGGTAAGTTATTTAAATATTTAAATTTGTTGAAATAAATTCTAAGTTTTATAAACAAGCTTCATAAATCGATTAGTATTATTTGTAAATGAATTGGAAATTTGTTATCGTTGTTTATTTAAAAGGGGTTTTGATATTTTAAATAATTACTTAAATGTTTTTGAAAATTTATTATTATTCTTTAAAATACTTATTTTATAAATAAAGAGTTTTGGAAATTGATTGAAGTTATTTATAAATACTCTCGAGATTTGTAAATCGGGTTTTATTTAATGAATGAGATTTTATAAGAGAAATCTTATAATGGAATTCTGAAGTCTTAAGAAAATTTCCAAAATGTTAGATATGGGAACCTCGAAAATGAATCTGAATTCATAAAAGAAGTTATAAACTGTTAGTTGAGATTATCAACAAGTATAATCGATTTTTTTTGAAATTGTAAATGGAATTAATAAAATTCTGAAGATTTATGAGATAAGCGATGAAAATGTTTCAAAGTATGGATATTAGAAATGATTTGGAAAAATAGACATATAATATTTTCTAAGTATGGGAATGAAGGATTTGGAAATGTTGTAACGATGAAATGATTTATATGGGAATATTTTTCTCAGAAATGAATTATGAATTGAATTTGGAAATATTTCTAAGTGTTGAATAAGATATGGTTGGAAATATCCTGTTATGGATTTAAGTATTTGAAATTATTTTCAAATATTGAAATATTGAAAGAAATTTGAATATATATCTTGGTAAAGATATTTTGAAATGAATATTTTGAAAGATTTATAATGTGGGCCTAGTGAATGTTTATGCATGTAATTTGATAACTAAATAACCGATTATCAAATCTGGCAAAATTCGTTAATCGTTTCGAAGAGACCGGGATCAAATTTGATTATTTGAAAACCACTTCGATCTGATTTGTGCGTTACGAATTGTGATATCTCGAAGATAATGGAGATGATGATCTTGAAGGAGATTTGGTTTGTTCAGACCCAAAACAACTTGCATGGATGAATGCTATCATTACATCATTGCTTGGAAGGCAGTGTTAGCATTTCAAGTATGAATGCTATTCTTAAGGTAATACGTAGTGTGACGCCCCACCCCGAGACCCACATTAACAAAGAGTATTACTGGGTAATACTATCTACTAATGCAGAGAATAGGGCTAGTTAGGAGTGACCATCTATAGCTTTGTCTTAAACATTTATTAAATACGTCGATTTAGTGCTTCTATTTTTTTTCCTTTCTCAAGTGGATCGACATATTCCATAAATGCTTAATGCAAAACTACAGTGGCTAACGGATCTATCAGAACAAAATACAACATATCACAGAACAGTAGCCAAACACACACACACATATATGTATATATATATATATATATAGACACACACACATATATACAGATACATCCCATACAATACAAATGATACAACAGAAGTGGGACAAGGGCCACAATATATACAACGAGTCAATACAATAAATACATATCAGAGTCATACAAAATGACTATAAAACTACAAAAAGTGATAAGCAGATATCCATGGCGGAAGTAGCAAAGCAAAGTCCTATGGCAGGTATCTAACCTGAAACAGCTCGGTCTGACCCAAGTATAAAATACACGGTTCAGTCTAGCTAAAACAATCAGTTCAGTAAGGATAAATGATAATATGATGCATAAGGTAAAAGGTAGGGTATCCTCTCGAATGAGAAGAAACAATAATAAGAGCATGTCACTACTTCAAATAAGGTAATTACACTAAGTGTATGTCCTCGAAATAGGTAAACTCACCAAATAACACTAAGTATAATAAACGCCTCATATCATCGGCGAAATCCCAAAAACCACTAAAATGGTTTCTATGAACCATATCTCCAAAACAGGAGAATCCCAAATCTCAAACTCAAAACTCCCCATAAATGGCAATCACAAAAATATTCTCTAAATAGAGAAGTCTCAAAACACAAAATACGCCAACATGGCAATCTCATATATCTCCAAATAGGAGGGTATAAATCTCAAATAAACGCCATGTGTTGGCAAACCCAAATCTCAAATATAGAACTCGATAAGGATTTCAAGTTTCCAAAGATGTAATCACCACATATATATATGATATCTCAAACGGCTCAAATGGCCAATAATGTAAAAGGCGATATGTAACAACCCGCATATTTTACGATTGTATATTTAAATGTTTTATTTAAATACAGCATCATTAATCAGATTAAAGTCCAAAAATCTACTTTTTGTAAACAGTCGA
Organism: Allium fistulosum; assembly: GCA_030737815.1. NCBI lineage: Eukaryota > Viridiplantae > Streptophyta > Magnoliopsida > Asparagales > Amaryllidaceae > Allium > Allium fistulosum. The sequence goes on along the minus strand of CM060907.1, from coordinate 246,471,198 downwards.
ATTGGGACTCGAGACCACTTCCATTGAGTCCAAAATGAAGTTTACAACTTTTTTGAGTATAAACATCGATATGTTTGGAGTTGAGTGAATTTTGCTATTTTTCTATTGGGCTTTGGGTTTTCAGCTCATTACTCATCTAATACCCTAACTCCACTCAAGTTCATTCATTCACCCTCATTTTCCTAATACTCTCTAGCTAAAGCAAAAATGGTGGAAGAGAAAGGAAATTAAAATTCCTAAACCTAGTTTACTAGGAAATTCAAATTCAAGCTCTAGAAAACAAAGAAAAGCTAAGGTAAGCACCATCTTCTTCTTCTTCATCTCAATCTCTCTTCAATTCTCAGAAATTCCTAACCCTAACTTAGGAAAAACTTCACCTTTGATAATAGATTGAAGATTCCTGAGGTGTGTTGAAGAGGAATTGTTCTTGCCTTGTTTTAAAAGCTTCTCATTCATTGTTTTTGAGTTTAAAGGTGAGTTCTTTAACTCACATCTACGTCTATAACTTTCATTGTTGTTAGGTATGAATTCCTAATGCTTGTTCATGTTCATTTGCTTTTGATTTGAGTTGATTTGGTGAATTTTCCAATTTTGGTGTTTTAAAGTCAAAATCTTTAAAAATCCTATCTTGGATGTTTTGACATGTTTTGGTGGTTTTTCGAAGAGCCTATAAGGCTGGGTTGTCGCTTGGCATAAATCCCTAGTCTCCGTTGCTCATCCGATCGCTTCCGGTTTGGATTTTCGGCCATTTTGGGCAAGGCTGATTTTTGCCTAGCAGGCAATTTTAGACGTCTGGAACAAAATCCAGACGTCTGGTTTCAAATTCAGACTTCTGGTTGAAAAATCCAGACGTCTGGAATTAGTCCCTGGAAAATGCAAAAAAGGCAGAGGAAAAATCCAGATCTCTGGAAATCCAACCAGACGTCTGGCAGACGTCTGGTTGGAATTTCATACGTCTGAAATGTGCAGTTTTGCCTATTTTGGGCCAGAACCTAGGGCCAGACGTCTGGATCAACCCCCCAGATGTCTGGAACTGTTCACTATGCCTATTTTGGGCTGTTTTGAGTGGATTTCCAATGTTTATCGATTTTTGTTGATCCAATTAGTTGCTATCACTTATTATCGACTTTGATGACTTCTTTCTTTGGATTTTTGGGAATATCTATTTTGATGAATTCGGTATCGATTTCTATGGTTTTGATTCACGTCTTCGAATGTGAATCTTTGGTGATTGATTGTTTTTACAATCATTTTTGTGATTTGTCACTTTCAAATACAAAGGTTACTATACTAGTAGTAACTATTCAAACTCTTACACAAAGATGATTTCAACTCTATTTTTAATACAAAGCTCGTTTATAAAACCGTTTTACAACCTATTAGTATATACAAACCTTTACCTCATTCGTATGAGAAATCTAATTAAACGGCTTAGTAAAAACAAGTGGTATGAAACGCTTACGTTTACTTCGTCGGTTAATTCTTAGACTTGTTCAATTGAACTCTTGTGACAATTTTCGTGTGGAAATCTACAATCTGTTCGTAAATATTTAAGTTAAGCTAGTGGTTATGAGACATGAAGCTAAACTCATTTATTTACTAGCTTAGTGTGGTTCACACTTTTTATTGATCAATGCCGATCATTTTGTGATTTAGACTAGCGATGTGCGATGTCTATTTGTTTGTTTGGGGATTACAATTCCCATTTCTTGAACTTCGGTTCAATTTGGCGGGGTAGAGACCCGTGGTCTTCGGGCCGTTTGTGGAGCTTTGGCTCAAAATTGATGGTTAGCGACCATGGAATAGTGTTCCGTTTGTGATACACGTGTTGGTGAGTTTTCATGCTCCCGTTTGTGATAGGCCTTCCCCTTTGTGATTTCTGCATTTTTAATTGATGATTTCTAGAATTTGTGTTTCACCAACTTTTGCGATTGGCATAAATACGTTTGTCAATATTTGTAGTTTGGTGAATAAAATTAAGAATATGATATTCTTTTTGGTGCTTTGAGAATTCTTGAGATATTGTATGATTTTGTTGTTGTTTAAATCATACTTGTCCTAGTATGACATTATTGTTGTCATACGTTCTTATTATATCTCTGCTTATATCTCATTTTATATCTGGTATTTATAGCTAGACTGATCCGTTTATTATTTTCTTATTAAATAATACTCGGGTCAGACCGAGATGTTACAGGTGCTTCTGCTTGACTCCTTATCTGGGATCATCTTCTGACTTTTGTCTAACTACATTACATTTGTAGTTTTTGTTGTTATACATTTGAGATATAGACTCCATGATGTATACTTATTCTTTTGTCTAGCACTTGTATCTATTCTTTTGTGATATTGTGGATCTTGTTTGACCACTACTTTGATGCACACTCTTATGTGATATATTCATATCTGATTCCGCCTTTGTGATATGAATGTCTTTGACTGATTTGTGTTATGTTTATTTCTATATTTGTTTCCTAAGGCCTCATAGCCACTGTGTGGTAGCTTCGAGTTTGTATTCGATATGTCGGAATTCCTCTTGAAATGAAATGTAAGTTATATTATCTGACATATCGGTACTCGCACAAAGCAATTACACAGATGGTCGCTCCTCAACAGCCTTATTCTTCGTGCTAGTCGACAGCATTACCCAGTAGTGTTCTTGGCTAGCATGACCATAGAGGTGGGGCGTCACACGATACACTTGAAAAATCATAAAGAAATCAATGAAATCATCTCAAAGATATAGCACATGCTTATGGCCGAAGCTTGCCAAGTATTGTTCTCGCAAATATAAGGCGCCACGTCTCTTAGACAAACGTCCCGAAGGACAAATAAATATGTCTCTTAGACAAACATCCCAAGGACAACATCTCGAAGGACAAATGCGTCGCAATGACAAACGTCTCTTAGACAAACACCCCGAAGGACAAATGACCCGAAGGTCCAGTACTGGCAAATACGTCTCTTAGACAAATGTGTCACAAACTCTCAGATAGGAACTCGAAAAGTGTTAACGTGCGTCCCATACCACACGTTCGCACTTAACGGTTTTCTAAACGCTAGCTGATGGCACACTAGAAAGCAGTAAAAATATTTGCCTCATCTCATCGGCAAATACGACCCGAAGGTCAAAACGATCAAACGGACAAGTCAGGAATTAACCAAAAAGATAAACGCACATGTCCCATACCACGTGTTTTACCCAATCATTTAATTCTCCTTCTCATTCGCTCGAATAGTGCAAAAACGTGTATTTTATATAGAAAATAAGTTGTTTGAGAAAACAAGCTTTTAAAACAATTTTCCGAAATTGTTTTTGGAAAACAATCTTTTAAATCCCCTTATTACAGAGAATATTTAGTTTTTATAGCTTGAAAATAATTTATAAATATTATATAATAATTATTTCAAAAGCCAGTTTATTTTAAAAATCATTTCAAAATTATTTAGAAAAATCCGTGCTCGAAATCAAAGAAAAACATCGAAAAATACTCAAAAACCGACACTCGAATTCATCTAAAAATGATTCATTTTGAATCACAAATTCTCCAAATTTTGGGCTAGCCAATTGATAGGCATCATAGTCCTCAAAACAGTTCAGAAATATCACAAAAACATGAAGTAGAAGTCGAAAAACGGATGGAAAAAGAAGTCAGAACAAAAAACGCAAGGCAGAACAAAACAATGCCCAAGTCAACCTACAGGTCGACCTGGATGTCGACCTTAAACACCCATAGGTCGACCCTATGGTCGATCTATGAGGCATTTGGGTAGACTATAGGTCGACCCAGGGAAGCTTGGGGTCGACCGCTACTACGCGATCTTGTGCAGGCAATTTCCAGGGTTTTGATTTTGCAACAAAGTTTTCAAGCATCAAATGAATGAAATTAGCTATGAAACTTTGCACACCTAAACTACAGTACATGGACTATCATCAGAAGAAATTTCGGCAGCATTCCATTACCAGAATTGAAAGTAATTAACATGCAAAGTAGCAACCACAACCAGATATCACAGAGAGAAAACAACTACAGAAAATATTGTACAAAGGCTAAATTTTTGCACAGAATTTGGCATTTGAAGCTTTGCTTCAGCTAGAATTGTGAGTTTATTAACTCATCTTGCAATTGTTGAAGATTAAACTTGGATTACTACTGAAAGGTGAGAACTGGGAGCAAGAAATTGTTTCAAATACCTGTAAAAGTGAAAAACAGAAGCATGCAAGAGAAGATACAACTGTTACAGACAAACCCATTCACAAAAAAAGAATTTTGATGAAATAATTATATTTTGGAGTTGATTACCTGTAGTAATTTGCTTCAATTAGATTGAAAACAACAATTTGTTGAAAGAATTTGAGATTGAAAGCCTTAGGTTAGAAAATGAGTAAAGTTTCTTCTTTCTTCTTTCTGGTTTTTTTTACTGTAAGTGAAAAATAAGCGTACAGATTTGAGAAGAGAGACTTTTTCTCTTTTCTAGTTTGTATTTTGTTAAGTGAGCTTGGACCCAAAACCACATAATTAGCCTAAGTAAATAATTTTATCCCTAAAACACAATTACACTTATGTAATTAATCAAAACAACACTTTTACACAAGTTTTCTTCAACATAAAATTATAGAAACATATTTCTATCTTAAATAAAACATTTTACATCTAATAAAAAGATAATTTTAGTTATAAAAATATTTTTATTATCAAAAACTCTTATTTTTTAATAAATAACCAATTTACACAAATATTCACATAAATCACCATTTTAACTTCAAAAATTATACAAAAATTATTTTCTTGTGTGATAAAATATAACAAACCATTTTAACACTAATTTTATGATCAAAAATTATTTTTAAATTAAATTTCACCTTTTTATTTATAATAAACACATACTAAAACAAATACTTCTTTTAAAATTTACTAAAAGAAGAACTTGGCAATAATTACAAGAATTATTACATTTTCTCTAAATAAAATCATATTTCACTCATATTTCTCACAATCAACGAAGATAAAGTTTTTAAAACTTCATTTTCACATTTTATTTAAAAATCCATTGTTTAATCCAAATACAATTTAAATCTCCACTTTATTTTTATTTCACGATATTAAATTATAACCACCGTTATAATTTAATATTTACAGGTAATCACCAAAACCAGGGTTGTTACACGTAGCCTCAAGCCTCATCAATCGGGAATGACTAAAACAGGGGAGATGCAGCAAGGCTATGTGGGTCGCTCCCATTAGGGTATGATCATCACTCATCTAGAGTGGACATTTATCATCATCACTATTTATCAATTGTCGTGTTTTGGGGCCCATTAGTGGTGATCATATTCGGTACTATCCAGTAAGGGGTAGGCCGGTCTTTTGTTGGCAGGGATTGATAGGTTCGATCTCGGTACATTTTTCTAAAGGTGTATTGTGGCGGGCGATACCTAGTAGCCCTGTCATTGTATGGAATCCAATATCCACTATGAGCCTGTACAGTTTAGTTGTATACCAAATATGCTGAAACGTGAGATGCAAGCATTTCAGCTATTTTATAATTTATCTTCTATAGACACTATTATGATATTGATGATTTTGATATCAAATGTTTTGGAGGTCGTAAGGTAAAAACTCATCATATTTATGTGTGGCATGGTCTTATGAGATGTCCTTTGTTTTCAAATGATTTGATAACAGTAATAATTCAAATTAAGTGTGTTTTCTCACGTTGGTTTTCCAGACTGACTTGGGTGTTATTTTATTATAATACTCGGGTCAGACCGAGTATTACAGATTCAGGTTAGGATGCTATGGAGCTCAGGAGGTGAGCTGGAGGATTCTCAGACGTATTATACATACTTGGTTATTTCTGTTGTGTGAGTCATGCTGTATATTCAGTATTTGTGAGACAAGTTATTATAACAGTACAGATTGATTGTTGATTGTTATAATTTGATTATTGTGTGTATATTAATAGCTACAGATTCTTTTGTATAAAAAATCTGCTATTATCTATTATATACTGTTCCGCTACTGTAACAACCCGCGTATTTTACGATTCGTACATTTAAATGTTTAATTTAAATATAGCATCGTTAGTCGGATTTTAGTCCGAAAAAGTCACTATTCGTAGAAGAACAGTCAAATTAGTGAAAAGTCTAGGTGGATAGTGCTATTTGGAAGTGCCTATTTGAAAACACCTTCAAACAGAAATTCAGACGTCTGAAATGGTTCGTTCAGACGTCTGAAATTGTTCGAGTCAATCCAGAAAGGAAATATGCTAAAATTGCCACTTTCAGACGTCTGAAATGGACGATTCAGACGTCTGAATATTGTTCTAGACAACCCATATTTTTCCAGATTCAGACGTCTGAATCGTCCATTTCTGACGTCTGAATGAAGATTGAAATTGATATTCAATAATTTAGACTCGAGACCACTTCCATTGAGTTCAAAATGGTGTTTGCGACTTTTTTGAGTATAAGCATCGATATGTTTGGAGTTGAGTAGAATTTGCTATTTTTCTACTAGGGCTTTGGGTTTCAGCCCACTTACCCATCTTAACACCCTAGCTCAGTCCACCTCTCCTCTTCACTTCATTCTTATTTTCCTAACATTCAAGCTTCAATAAAAATGGGGAGAGGAATGGGAAATTAAAATTCAAACCCCTAGTTTCCTTTGCAAATACAAATTCTTGCTCCAAATTCAAAGAGAAGCTTAGGTAAGCCTTCTATTCATCTTCTCCATCTCAATCCCTCTTCAGATTCTCAGAAATTCCTAATATCTTAACTTGGAGAAAATTTTATCTTTGATTATAGATTTATGTTCTTGAGGTATTGTTGAAGAGAGATTAACCCATTTCTTGTTCTAGAGCTTATCATTTGTGTTTGGGTTTAAAAGGTGAGTTTTTGGAACTCACATCTATGTCTATATCTTTGATAGTCGTTGGGTATGAATTCCTAACATCTATTTCTTCTCCATTGCCTTTGAATTGAATTGGTTTGATGAATATTCCAATTTTTGGTGTTTTGAAATCAAAAACTATGAAAATCCTTATATGGATGTTTGGACATGTTGGTCGGAGTGTATCGGTGAGTCTTTAAGGTCGGGTAGTCCTAGCTAACGTCACTCATCCGATCGCTTCCGATACGATTTGGCCATCTTTGGCCTAGGCAAAATATTGCCCAGAGCTTCAGGTTCAGACATCTGAATTATTCATTTCAGACGTCTGAATCTGCTTGTCTTGGCCCAATTTTCCTATTTTACGTGGGTTTCCAATTTTAATCGATTTTAGTTGATCCGGATAGTTGTTATCACTTACTATCGACTTTGATGACTTCTCTCTTTGAATTTTTGGAAATATCCATTTTGATGGATTTGATATCGATTTCTATGGTTTTAATTCACATCTTTAAATGTGGATTTTTGTGATTGATTGTTTTTACAATCATTTTGTGATTTTTCACTTCTAAATACAAAGGTTTCTATACTAGTAGTAAATATTCAATCTCTTTCATCAAAATGATTTCGACACTATTTTAAATATAAAGCTCTCTTTCAAAACCGTTTTCCAATCTATTAGTATATACAAACCTTTGCCTCATTCGTGCGAGAAATCCAATTAAATGACTTAGCAAAACAAGTAGTATGAAACGCTTGCGTTTACTTCGTCGGTTAATTCTTGGACTTGTTCGATTGAACTCTTGTGACAATTTTTGAGTGGGAATCTACAATTTATTCGTAAATATTTAAGTTAAGCTAGTGGTTATGGGACATGAAGCTAAACTCATATATTTACTAGCTTAGTGTAATCGACACTTTTTATTGATCGATGATGATCATTTTGTGATTTAGACTAGCGATGTGCGATGTCTATTTGTTTGTGTGGGGATTACAATCCCCATTTGTGGAACTTCGGTTCAATTTGGCGGGGTAGCGACCCGTGTTTTTCGAGCCGTTTATGGAGCTTCGGCTCAAAATTTATGGTTAGCGACCATGGAATAGTGTTCCGTTTGTGATACATGTGTTGGTGAGTTTTCATGCTCCCGTTTGTGATAGGCCTCCCCCTTTGTGATTTCTGGATTTCTAATTGATGATTTTTAGAATTTGTGTTTCACCAACTTTTGTGATTGGCATTAATATGTTTGTCAATATTTGTAGTTTGGTGAATAAAATTAAGAATATGATATTCTTTTTGGTGCTTTGAGATTCTTGAGATATTGTATGATTTTGTTGTTGTTTAAATCATATTTGTCCTGGTATGACATTATTGTTATCATACGTTCTTACTATATCTCTGCTTATATCTCATTTCTTTAATGATAATTATAGCTTGACTAATTCGTTTATTAGTTTCTTATTAAATAATACTCGGGTCAGACCGAGATGTTACTGGTGCTTCTGCTTGACTCCTTATCTGGGATCATCTTCTGACTTTTGTCTAACTACATTAGATTGGTAGTTTTTGTTGTTATACATTTGAGATAGGGACTCCTTGATGTATACATAGTCTTTTGTCTAGCACTTGTATCTATTCTTTTGTGATATTGTGGATCTTATTTGACCACTACTCTGATGTACACGTTTATGTGTTATATTCATATATGATTCTGCCTTTGAGATATGAACATCTATGACTGATTTATGTTATGCTTATTTCTATATTTGTTTCCGAAGGTCCACTTAGCCACTGTGTGGTAGCTTTGAGTTTGTATCGGTATGTCGGATTTCCTCTTGAAATGAAATGCATGTTATACTATCTGACATATCGGTACTCGCATAAGGCAATTACACAGATGGTCGCTCCTCAACAGCCTTATTCTTCGCGCTAGTCGATGGCATTACCCAGTAGTGTTCTTGGCTAGCGTGAGCATAGAGGTAGGGCGTCACAACTTGGTATCGGAGACAAACTTCGGAACAATATAGAATAATCTAGCAAGGATCATTGTCCTAAGTCTTTCTTAGGAATCGTGCCATAGGATTTAATTCGAGTCTTCGTACCGTTCTATCCTATTTATTTTTATGATGCCTTGTTTTATCAATCAAGTTTGTTTGATATTCATTCTGAGATTAACCTTTTTCCTCTTTTCTTTCTTTCTTAAAGAAGAGAAATGGTTAGACCAGGCCGTCCCAGCGCCGGTCAATCTAGTGCTACTCCCCAGGATGGAGTATTTATGTCTGCTCAACAACTTCTAGACCTTGTGAGAAATGCTCAAGCTAACGGACCTATTCCAGAGAATTACACATCCTAAATCTGGATTTGCACGCTTGTGCAGTGACTACACCAATTTGGGTGGAAAGCCATTCAAAGGTTCCAAGAGCGTTATAGAAGTCCAAGCTTGGCTTCGAACATGCGACCGCATCTTTTCTCGCATGAATCTTATTGAGCTTCATCGTGTCCAAGTGGCTTCTAGTATGCTCCAAGAAAGAGCATTAGACTGGTACAAGCTTTTGATCTCTGAAATTATTGAAGCGGACCTTACTTGGGAGCAATTCCGGGAAAGGTTCGAGTTGAAATTCGTGCTGGAAGTTGAGAAAGTATCTTTAGCTTGTCGATTTATTGACCTTGTTCAAGGTGAATCTTCTGTGACGGACTACGTCGCATCTTTCGAATCTCTATCTAAATATGGGGTCGAGTATATTAATACCCCATTGAAGAAAAATCAAAGATTTGTTTAAGGGTTGAACAAAAACCTTAAAAAGCCATTACTTCTGAAATTAGAAGTTTCTTTTGATCAGCTAGTTGATATCGCTCTTCGACTCGAAGAGGCCGATAAAGAAAGTGATGTTGAGGTCAAACAAAACATCAATAAGAAGAGACCTTTTAAATTCAAGCCTAATCCCAACAAAAAGGGGAAGCAAACAACTTCGGTAGCAAATATTCCTAACTCTCGACGTGGAGAATGTTACAATTGTGGTTCTAAGGACCATTATGCAAACAATTGTCTGAAGCCCCTTTCTTGTCGCTATTGCAAGAGTTCGGGTCATACTCTATCTTTGTGTCCCAAACTTCAAAGCAAGAAGGATGGCAAGCTAAATGTTGTACAAGCCCCTTCTAACACTTCTCGTGGTCAAGGTATTTCTCATTTTATCCTTGATGGCATTATTATATTTCGTGATCTTCCTATTCGAGTTCTTTTTGATACGGGTGCATCTCACTCTTTTATATCAAAAGAACTTGTTGATGCTTTGTCTTTGAATGTTATTGGCTTGATGACTTCTTTGAGAATTGTGAATCCGGTTGGTGGATCCGCAACACTCGGTTTACTTTGTAAAGATGTCGAAAGTATTTTATGTGATTACTCTTTTCGTGCTGATTTGCATGTTATGCGTTATTTAGGTTTTGGAATGATTTTGGGGATGGATTGGCTTAACCATTATGAAGCCCATATCCTATGTCCTGAGCGGACTATATATCTTCGACATCCTCAATCTGTTAAGCAGATTTCTCTTGTTCTTAAAGATTCAGATTCCAATTCGAAAGCATCTTTATATTCTCTAAATCCTCATGGCGACGATAACGATGATAAGGAAGATGTCATTTCTCTCATTCACATTGTTTGTGAATTTCCTGACATATTTGAGCCCGTTTTAGGATTACCACCTAAGCGAGCAATTGAGTTCAGAATTAATATAATCCCCAGAGCTCTGCCTATTACTCGACCTCCTTATTGTATGTCCAATAAAGAAAATGAGGAAATGCGTAAACAATTATCCAAATTGGAAGCGAAGCAATTTATTCAATCTAGTTCCTCTCCATGGGGAGCTTCAGCTATTTTTGTGAAGAAATCTGATGGTACACTTAGGCTTTGCGTTGACTATCGCAAGCTTAACGATCTCACCATCAAGAATAAATATCCCTTGCCTCGGATTGATGATTTATTCGATCAGCTTAGTGGTGCTAAAGTCTTTTCACAGTTAGACTTAGCAACCGGTTTTCATCAGCTCCGTATTGCAGAGGATAGCATTCCTTTGACGTCGTTCCGTACTCGTTATGGATCTTATGAATGGCTTGTTATGCCATTTGGTTTGACGAATGCTCCAGCTTATTTTGTTGACCTTATGAATCGAGTTTTCAAAGACTTCATCGATCGATTTGTTCTCATCTTTATAGATGATATTATTATTTATTCTAAAACCGAGAAAGAGCATGAAAAACATCTTCGGATTGTGTTGGAAACTCTTAGGAGTAACCAATTGAAAGCAAAATTTTCTAAATGCCACTTTTGGCAATCTCGTGTGAAATTTTTGGGGCATATTATTTCTGAATCCGGAATTTCCTTGGATCCTTCAAAGATTGAAGCGATTCAAAATTGCAAGAGAACGGAGAGTGTGACGGAAATTCGTAGCTTTCTCGGATTGGCGGGCAATTACCGTCGGTTTATAAAAGACTTTTATAAAATTTCCGTACCTCTTACTAATTTGACAAAGAAGGGAGTTAAATACATTTGGTCTAACAAATGTGAAGCTGCTTTTCAGAAACTAAAAGAACTCCTTTCCGATGCTCCTATTCTTGTGATTCCCGATGGGAACCAAGATTTTATTATTTATACCGATGCTAGTCGTGTTGGTTTGGGAGCCGTTCTCATGCAGCGGGAACGTATTATCGCTTATGCTTCTAGGCAATTAAAGCCTGCCGAGACTAGATATGCCACTCATGATTTAGAGCTCGCGGCTATTGTTTTCGCCCTTAGAATTTGGCATCATTATCTTTTGGGAGAGAAATTTGTTCTCTACACCGATCATAAATCTTTGAAGTATTTATTTTCTCAAAAGGAACTTAATTTGCGTCAACAACGTTGGCTCGAGTTCCTTGCATCTTATAATCTTGATATTCTTTATACTCCCAGAAAGGGAAATCGTGTTGCCGATGCCCTTAGCCGTAAGCAACAAGCGGTTTTTTCCATGATGATATCCGAATGGAATGATCCCGAGACTTTATCCACTTATGGGATTCGAGATCGTGAATCCGAATTATGTTCATCTCTTGTTTTGTGTAGCCTTGAGTCTCATCCTTCACTTTTGGACCGCATTCTTGAAGCTCAAAAGCATGATCCCGAATTGGTTCTTCTTAGCCAAAGTTGTAGGGATAAAATTGATATTGAAGGTTTGAAAGACTTTGATATTGATGCTCGTGGTGGTATTCGAAAATTTGGTAGACTTATTGTGCCAAATATTTGTGATCTTCGTAAAGATATTTTAGAAGATTCTCATCGTTCTAAATTTACCATTCATCCCGGTAGTAGTAAAATGTATGCGGATATGAAGCGACTTTATTATTGGGATGGAATGAAATCTGATATTGCTAACTTTGTTAAGCATTGCATTACTTGCCAACTCGTTAAGGCCGAGCATCAAAGGCCCAGTGGGTTATTGCAACCTTTGGAAATTCCAATATGGGAGTGGGATCAAATTTCCATGGATTTTATTGACGGTCTTCCCCGTTCTCGTTCAGGCCATGATAGCCTATGGGTGATAGTAGATAGACTTACAAAATCCGCCCATTTTCTTCCCGTTCGGTCCAATCGGACCGTACCTATTTTGGCTAAACTCTTTGTCAAGGAAATTGTTAGATTGCATGGAGTTCCTACTTCTATTGTTAACGATCGCGATCCATTGTTTACTAGTGGGTTTTGGAAAGGTCTTCAAAAAGCTTTGGGAACAAAGCTTAATTTTAGCACCGCTTATCATCCTCAGTCCGATGGACAAACCGAGCGTGTGAATCAAACTCTTGAAGATATCTTTCGTGCGTGTGTTCTTGATTTTGGTGGAAGTTGGGAAGATCATATTTCCCTTGTTGAGTTTTCCTATAACAATAGCTTCCAATCTAGTATTGGTATGGCACCTTTTGAGGCACTATACGGAAGGCCATGCCGATCTCCTTCATGTTGGCTTGAAGCCAGTGAGAAGCTGGTTTTAGGTCCTGATTTTATCCGTGATGCCACAGAAACGATTGACCTTATTTGACATAGGATGAAAGAAGCTCAAAGTAGACAAAAATCCTATGCCGATAATCGAAGAAGGAAATTAGAATTTTCTATGGGAGATTTTGTGTTTATTCGTATTTCACCTATGAAGGGTGTCGTGCGTTTCAGTCGATCGGGAAAAATTAGCACCTCGATATATTGGCCCATTTCCCATCACCGAACGCATTGGTTCCGTGGCTTATCGCCTTTTGTTACCGGCTCAATTTTCTGCTATTCATGACGTATTCCACGTCCCTCAACTACGGAAATGCCTTCGAGATTCCGATTCTGTTCTTGAACCCGGTGTTATTGAAGAAATTGAAGTTTCACCTAATTTGACTTATGAGCAACATCCTATTCGTATCATAGCTTCGGAGTTTAAACGCCTTCAAAATAAAGATGTTCCTCATGTGAAAGTTCAGTGGTCCTCAAATCCTAAGGATTTCTCTTGGGAATATAGAGAATTCATCGAGCGAACACATCTGGACTTACTCTCTCGTGCTTATTAAGGTGAACTTCTTATTTCAAATTTTCTTCTCTTTGTATTGATATGCTTTTATAGTTGTTACTCTTTAATTTCTTCTTAATTATTGTGAGGACGTAATTTCTTTAAGGAGGGGAGTCTGTAACAACCCGCGTATTTTACGATTCGTATATTTAAATTTTTAATTTAAATATAGCATTGTTAGTCAGATTTTAGTCCGAAAAAGTCACTATTCGTAGAAGAACAGTCGAATTAGTGAAACGTCTATGTGGATAGTGCTATTTGGAAGTGCCTATTTGAAAACAACTTCAAACAGAAATTCAGACGTCTGAAATGGTTCGTTCAGACGTCTGAAATTGTTCGAGTCAATCGAGAAAGGAAATAGGCTAAAATTGTCACTTTCAGACGTTTGAAATGGACTATTCAGACGTCTGAATATTGTTCTAGACAACCCATATTTTTCCAGATTCAGATGTCTGAATCGTTCATTTCAGACGTCAGAATGAAGATTGAAATTGAGATTCAACAATTTGGACTCAAGACCACTTCCATTGAGTTCAAAATGGTGTTTGTGACTTTTTTGAGTATAAGCATCGATATGTTTGGAGTTGAGTAGAATTGCTATTTTTCTACTAGGCTTTGGGTTTGGGTTTCAGCCTACTAACCCATCTTAACACCCTAGCTCAGTCCACCTCTCCTCTTCACTTCATTCTTATTTTCCTAACATTCAAGCTTCAATAAAAATGGGGAGAGGAATGGGAAATTAAAATTCAAAACCCAAGTTTCCTTTGCAAATACAAATTCTTGCTCCAAATTCAAAGAGAAGCTTAGGTAAGCCTTCTATTCATCTTCTCCATATCAATCCCTCTTCAAATTCTCAGAAATTTCTAATATCTTAACTTAGAGAAAATTTCATCTTTGATTATAGATTGAAGTTCTTCAGGTATTGTTAAAGAGAGATTAACCCATTGCTTGTTCTAGAGCTTATCATTTGTGTTTGGGTTTAAAAGGTGAGTTTTTGGAACTCACATCTATGTCTATATCTTTGATAGTCATTGGGTATGAATTCCTAACATCTATTTCTTCTCCATTGCCTTTGAATTGAATTGGTTTGATGAATATTCCAATTTTTGGTGTTTTGAAATCAAAATCTATGAAAATCCTTATATGGATGTTTGGACATGTTAGTTGGAGTGTATCGATGAGTCTTTAAGGTCGGGTAGTCGTTAGGCGTAAACCCCTAGCAATCGTCACTCATCCGATCGCTTCCCATACGATTTGGCCATCTTTGGCCTAGTCAAAATATTGCCCAGAGCTTAAGGTTCAGACGTCTGAATTATTCATTTCAGACGTCTGAATCAGCTTATCTCGGCTTGCCTATTTTATGTGGGTTTCCATTTTTAATCGATTTTAGTTGATTCAAATAGTTGTTATCACTTACTATCGACTTTGATGACTTCTCTCTTTGGATTTTTGGGAATATCCATTTTGATGGATTTGATATCGATTTCTATGGTTTTAATTCACATCTTCGAATGTGGATTTTTGTGATTGATTGTTTTTACAATCATTTTGTGATTTGTCACTTCTAAATACAAAGGTTTCTATACTAGTAGTAAATATTCAATCTCTTTCATCAAAATGATTTTGACACTATTTTAAATATAAAGCTCTCTTTCAAAACCTTTTTCCAATCTATTAGTATATACAAACCTTTACCTCATTCGTGCGAGAAATCCAATTAAACGACTTAGCAAAACAAGTAGTATGAAACGCTTGCGTTTACTTCATCGGTTAATTCTTGGACTTGTTCGATTGAACTCTTGTGATAATTTTCGAGTGGGAATCTACAATTTGTTCGTAAATATTTAAGTTAAGCTAGTGGTTATGGGACATGAAGCTAAACTCATATATTTACTAGCTTAGTGTAATCGACACTTTTTATTGATCGATGATGATCATTTTGTGATTTAGACTAGCGATGTGCGATGTTTATTTGTTTGTGTGGGGATTACAATCCCCGTTTGTGGAACTTCGGTTCAATTTGGCGGGGTAGCGACCCATGGTCTTCGTGCCGTTTGTGGAGCTTCGGCTCAAAATTGATGGTTAGCGACCATGGAATAGCGTTCCGTTTGTGATACACGTGTTGGTGAGTTTTCATGCTCCCGTTTGTGATAGGCCTCCCCCTTTGTGATTTTTGGATTTCTAATTGATGATTTCTAGAATTTGTGTTTCACCAACTTTTGCGATTGGGATTAATATATTTTTCAATATTTGTAGTTTGGTGAATAAAATTAAGAATATGATATTCTTTTTGGTGCTTTGAGATTCTTGAGATATTGTATGATTTTGTTGTTGTTTAAATCATATTTGTCCTGGTATGACATTATTGTTATCATACGTTCTTACTATATCTCTGCTTATATCTCATTTCTTTAATGATAATTATAGCTAGACTGATCCGTTTATTATTTTCTTATTAAATAATACTCGGGTCAGACCGAGATATTACAGGTGCTTCTGCTTGACTCCTTATTTGGGATCATCTTCTGACTTTTGTCTAACTACATTAGATTGGTAGTTTTTGTTGTTATACATTTGAGATAGGGACTCCTTGATGTATACATATTCTTTTGTCTAGCACTTGTATATATTCTTTTGTGATATTGTGGATCTTATTTGACCACTACTGTAATGTACACGTTTATGTGTTATATTCATATCTGATTCCGCCTTTGAGATATGAACATCTGTGACTGATTTATGTTATGCTTATTTCTATATTTGTTTCCGAAGGTCCACTTTGCCATTGTGTGGTAGCTTTGAGTTTGTATCAGTATGTCGGATTTCCTCTTGAAATGAAATGCATGCTATACTATTTGACATATTGGTACTCGCATAAGGCAATTACACAGATGGTCGCTCCTCAACAGCCATATTCTTTGCGCTAGTCGACGGCATTACCCAGTAGTGTTCTTGGCTAGCCTGAGCATAGAGGTGGGGCATCACAGCTGTGATTTGTGAGATTCTATGTGTTTTTTCGGTTTTCTTCTATCTCTTTCTTCTTCATCCATAATGATCCGGTATTTCCAACACTCGATTGCTCAGCATGCTATACAGTGAACGTATTGATGTCGATTTTCGAGGGCCGAAAATCCCTCGGTTCGTTACAACACAATTTTTACAACAAAATCAGAGTACAACAACAACATACTAATAATGATGCAGCAGAATCATACTAATAATATAATAAAGCAAACTACATCTTCGTCCTCCAGAAATAATGTCTTCAAACACTGAAATGCTCAGGCTGACCCGAGCATAATGAAAAGACAAAACCCTCGAGTCAGAACTAAAGGTTCTAATGTAAGTTAAATCAACAACAAGTAAATATGAGTGTAATAGCTTCAGAGATGTTTATGGAATTTTACATCTCCTATCTCGTGTATAACGTGCATGCAATAACTTAAGAGATGTTATAGAATTTTCCATCTCCTAAGGATCCATTAAACTATCTCGTGTATAACGTGCATGCAATAACGTACATTAATCCTACTTAACACATTTTTAAGCAAGTAGTCTATGCTGGTCCTATAACACAACCAGTAATGTCGGTAGCTAGTGATTACCCTATAGGTACCATACTAAAACAAAATCGTAGTGGGCGCGAATAAGGATAAAGAGTATGACAAGGTACGTGAGGCAATGCCCAATGTAGGATACTACCAGTTTGAGTCACAGGGCTGGTGGTAACCCATCGTAGCTACGCCTGCCCGCCGCGTCCAACAAACCCAATATCAAATCAAATCAAGGTGCACCGATCAAGCGAACATCAATATAGTAATAGAAAGAGGTGTGTACGCTAGGGGTAGCTAGCCCACTTGGCCCTGACAAGCCATCCTGTTTTAGTCATTTCAAATTGGCATAAGTGCCGGGGTCATCCATCATCGTTATCTTTCTTCAAATCCAGCAAACGTTCACCAAATCTAACCACTTCATTCTAGATCATCCACCACGTAAACAGTTGTTAAAGTGGTTCCAATATTGACAGAGAGTATGCCAATAAGAGGATCTGGTCCCTTGAACAACCAAACATCATTTTTCATACCGGTTGGTTCTTTTATATTTCGAAAACAATTCATATTTTATATCAAAATATTATATTCAATTCGAAATACTCTTCGTTTAAAATTCATCATATTTACTCAAAATATTTCATTTTCACTTGAAAATATCATTTCAAAATCCAACTTAGGTTATACCCTCATTTAACCACATTCGCATTTAAATCAATGATTTAAATATGAACATTCCAACTTTACACAGTTTGAAACTTATAGAAATAGTTTGAATTGGTTTAAATAGTTTAAAATAATTTAAATGGTTTAAAGTTTTAAAATAGTTTAGTATAAAATGATTTGAGTATTGCAATTGGTTTATATAGTAAAATAGTTTGGAAAATCTAAATAATTTGAATATTAAAAAGGATAGAATGTAATAGTTTATATTAAAATAATTTATTTTGAAAAAGTACCATATCAAACTGTTTGTTTTCATTTCAACAAATCTGGACCATGTCCAAATTTCAAATCAACAAAACTCAATTTCCAATCTTTTGATTCAATTGACTCAATTTTAATTAAATTTCAAAGCAACTTGATTTCAATTTCATTTCGAATTAACTTCAATTTTTAAAACGTTCATTTTAACTTAAATTTTGATTCAACAATTCAATTCAATGATTTGAATTTCAATCCAATTCTTATTTTAAACCATTTCAATTTATATCAATTTCAAGCCCAATTTCAATTTACTGATTTAAAATACTTAAATCAATTTAAACCTCGTTATTCAATTTTAAGGTCCAAATCTTAAATAATTCAATTTCTAAAATTAAAGTCAAATACCAATTATAATTTCACATTCCCAATTCAATTCTTTTAAACAATTTCTTTTACCCAAATTCAATTTCATTTTACTTTAGAAAATGGGTTTTTTTACCTTCAGTGAGTTCTTCAGGGGGATTAATGATTGGATGGCGAGATAATTACTTTAAATTACTTCAATGTATTGTTAAACAGCATTCTCTTCATGTTATTCTTATTAATCTTTCTGATAACTCTGTTTTAAATATTTCTAATGTTTACGGGCCTAATTCAAAAATAAATCGGAGAATTTTATGGAATGAATGCTTAGAATTTAGATCCTTTGCCCTGGGTTCTTGGATTTTGGGGGGTGATTTTAATGTTACGCGTTTCATAGGTGAGCGTTTTCCTAGAGAAGGGGATTACTCTGCCATGGAGGAATTCGACCAATTTATTATTAATTCTAATTTGATTGAAATTCCCCTTTCTAATAGAAAGTTTACTTGGAGTAATGCTAGAGAGTCTCCATCCATGGCTCTTCTTGACAGATTTTTTGTTAGTGATGAAATCAAAGACAAATTCCCAATCTGTAGAGTCACTGGTTTACCTTATACTTACTCCGATCATTGTCCAATTATTCTTAATTGTGAATTCCATAGGGTTATTATTAACAATTTTAAATTTGAAAAGATGTGGTTTTTGGAATCTAACTTTGTGAATCTAGTTAAAGGTAAATGGATTTCTTTGAGTTACTATAATTTTAGAAATAAGGAAAATTCTGCAAAAGCTTTTGTTTCTAAACTTAGGGAGCTTAGGATTTTTCTTAAAAATTGGAACAAACATGTTTTTGGCAATCTAAAAATTAAAAAAGATAATATTCTTAATGAAATGCTAAAAATTAATAAGATAGAAGAATCTAGATCTCTAAATATAGGAGAACGTAATATTCTTGCTAATTTAAAAGATGATTTAAATTCTATTTTAGAAAAGGAGGAGGTTATGTGGAAACAACGATCCAGAATTCAATGGATCAATGAAGGTGATAATAATACCAAATTTTTTCATAATATAGCTAATGGTAGAAAATGTAGTAATACAATTAACTCAATATTTGTTAATAATATAGAGTTAGTTGATCAAAGAGACCTTAACAAGGCTTTTACAGACTATTATAAGGATATTTTAGGTACTAAAATTAAACATAGAATTAATGTTAGTTGGATAGATCTGTATCCAACTGATTCTTTTGTTGATTTATCAGAGTTAGATAATCCTTTTACTGAAGAGGAAATTAAAAAAGCAATTAATGACATGCCAAGTGATAAATCCCCGGGACCTGACAGATTTCCTATTTTATTTTATAATACTTTTTGGGACGTTTTAAAATTTGACTTAGTTAATATGTTTAATGATTTTTACAATGGTAATTTGCAATTAGGGAGATTTAATTTCGCAAATGTTATTTTGTTACACAAAAAAGTAGGGGCTAAAAACTTAAAAGATTTTAGACCTATTTCTTTGATTAACTGTTCAGTTAAAATCATTTCAAAAGTTCTAGCTAATAGACTTAGTAAAAGAATGAACGAATTAATCGATTGTTCACAATCGGCTTTTATTAAAGGGAGAAATATCACCGATGGAGTGGCAGTGGTTCAAGAATATATCAATTTCTGTTGTAAGAATAAGATTACTTGTGAGATTTTAAAACTTGATTTTGCTAAAGCTTTTGATTCAGTAGATTGGGATTTTCTTGTAGATATTTTTCATGCTAGAGGTTTTAGTCATAGACGGATCTCTTGGGTTTCGAATTTGCTTAGAACCGGAAACTCTAGCATTATGGTTAACGGTATATTAGGTAATAGAATTCAATCTAAGAGAGGTTTAAGGCAAGGGGATCCCTTATCACCTTTATTATTTAACTTAGCTGCGGATGTTTTTGCTAAAATTATTAAAAGATCAGTGGATAATGGATCTCTCGGGCGTGTTGGCAATGAGATCTCGCGTAATGGTTTATCGGTTCTTCAATTTGCTGATGATACCTTACTTTTTTCTTCCCATCTTCCTAGACACATCATTACCCTAAAGTTTATCCTTTACAGTTTTGAACTTTTATCTGGTTTAAGAATAAATTTTGACAAAAGTTCTATATTAGTTTTAAATGATTCTGATAAAGTTGAAAACTTAGTTGCTAATACTCTTAATTGCAAAACCATGAAATTTCCTTTTGACTACCTCGGTTTTGTGATTAGACCCACCAAACTCAAACACGACGATTGGATTATTATCATTGATAAAATTAAAAATAAGATTTCAAACTGGAATGGGAGATTTATTTCTAGAGCTGGTAGACTAGTTTTAATAAATTCGGTTTTATCAGCCCTTCCGATTTATTGGATGACCTTGCATTTATTCCCGGATTGGGTTATTGATAAAATTGATAGGAATAGAAGAGATTTTCTTTGGAGTGGTGAAAATTCTAATAATAGTATTAAATGTCTTGTTAATTGGGAAACTGTCTGTAAGGCCAAAAAGGAAGGTGGATTAGGTGTTATTAATTTGCGTAATATGAATTTGTCTCTGTTAGGTAAATGGCTTTGGAAGTTCAATGATATAAATGATAATGCTATTTGGAAAGAGATCATTTCTAAATATTACTATAATGGAAATAGCAATTTATGTCAAATTGCTTCTCCAGCCGCTCAAAATATTTCTAACTTTTAGAAAAAACATATTAAAATGTAATGAGATATTTAATTTAGGTATAAATACAATTGTTCACTCTGGTAATCGTACTTCATTTTGGCATGACCGCTGGATTTCGATCTTGCCTCTTAAGATTGAATTTAAGGATCTTTATGATATTTGTAACTTTAAGTATGCTTTAATTAAAGAAGTTTATTCTCCTGAAAATTATCCTCCTTGGAATTTCAGTTTTAATAGAATTTTAGTTGATACAACTTTTAGACAACTTTCTTTGCTTTATGCCAGATTAAATCTTTATAATATTGATAATGTCAATGATTTTATTAGTTGGGAATGGGATAAAAGTAAGAAATATACTTCTAATTCTTTCTACAGATTCATTAATTTTTCAGGTACAATATATAACTCTTTCAAATATATGTGGAAATCTAATGCTCCTCCTAAATCCAAAATTCACATGTGGTTAATTCTTCATGGAAAACTTAATACAATCGAATTTTTAAAGAGAAAAAATATTCAAAATGACAATAAATGTTATTTTTGTAATCAGTATCTTGAGGACATTAATCATATATACTATAATTGTATGGATTCTAACTACATTCTAATTAACACTCTTAAATTTTTTAACTTTAATATAACAACTAAAATTTCGGATTGCGAATTTTACTGGAACATTTATAGATTCAAGTTCAAAAAGAATATTAGATTTTTACTAGACACATTATTCATTATTATTAGTTGGTTTATTTGGTTTGAAAGAAATCAAAGAATTTTCAATAATAATAATTGTCATTTTAACAAATTGATTTTTACAATTTCTTCATTTTGTTTTAATTGGATCTCTAATCCCAAATATAAATTAGCTAAAAATATTCTTTTCAAAAGTTATCTTAATAAGGTTAATCATAATATTAATTTATTTAAACACAATAATAATTTTTTTAACAATAATAATAGTATTATTAATATTTTCTCTAATTTAGATAATGTCTTCACTTCTAATCATAACTTACTTTTGATTAAAGGTTCATAAGATAGATCCGTCTTTAAAGTTGTACTTGTCTCTGTTTGGTTTTGGCTTTTAGGTTTTTTAGTTTATTCTGTTATTGTCCATATTAGTCTTATTTAGGTTTGTTTTTCTTTCCTTATTAATACATATATATGTATATTTATTAAATAAATATACATATATATGTATCATTCTAATTTTTTCTTTAGTTTTTTTTTCAGATACAGGTATGGGAGATAGGATATCAGGTTCACTTTGCAGGTTTTTCATTTCTTCAGATAGTTTAGACACCAGATGGTAGAGAGGTCACGAGAGCAGAGAGGGTCCCCCTTTCTCTTGTTTCAGTGGCTTCAGAGCGGTTTCTCTTTTTAGCAGGTCCACTTCAGAGCAGATACTTATTCACTTTCCAGCAGATTGTAGCTTCCTCATTAGTCTGGGACGTCTTCCAGTAGTTTTTTGTATTTCCTCTTGTTTTTTAGGTACTTTTAACACCTCAATATCGGGCGGTGGCCATGCCGGAGCTTGATATTGGGGTGTGATGGGTGGTGGCCTTGCCGGAACTCGTCTTAGGAGTACTTGAGTTTTGATATATATTTGTTTTTGGTTTTTGTTACCTGCAAGGCATGTTGGTAGCACTTTATATTAGTGATATATATATAGATTCGCATGTGTGCTCTCCTCTTTTCGAAGAGGATCACACATTTTTCTCAAAAAAATTTCACTTTTCAAAGCTTGAATTAGAAAATAATTCAATTCATATAAATCCAAAATTTATTTCTTTTAAACAATATTATTTAATCAAAATCCAAATTCAAGATTTTTAAAACCATTTAATTTAACCAATCCGGTGTTCGTATATAATTTTCTACCCTATGGCCAAGTGAATAGTTATTTCAATTTTAATTACAGGGATGGATATATATAATTTCAATCCAAATCAAAGTGTCATAGGTATATATCATTTCAACGTATTTCTTAATTTATTCGAAATAATTTAAATAACAGTTTATATGCTTTCAATTAATATATAGGGTGATAACATAGATACATATAAATAAATAGACATCCAATCATCCAAAATGTCAACAAATAGACATCCATCACAATCAACATCCAAATCAGCCAATAATTCACAACAATTTACTGGTTATCAATATCAGGTATTTAACTAGCAATTAAATCCAATATTAATTTAACTATCAGTTTAATCCAATATAATATTCAAACTAAATTTAAATGACAATTTAAATTACCAAACAGCAATCAATAAAATTCTTATCATATCATAAATTCAATTCAACTAACATAAGAAGGTTTAATATTGCGTGAGTGGGTTAAATCACTCACCTTTGATTTATAGTTGATTTAAAATCCAATAAAAGACCAAAATTTCAACAGTCTCCAAATTCAACTAAGCCAGTTTCATGTCGTCCAGAATTTCGATACAAACCCAATGGAAGAAACCACGCGTGAATTCGAGTTTGTATGCAAAAGTTATGTGTGTTAGAATGTTTGAAAATTTAAATTTTAATTAAAAATAAAAATAGGGTTAAAAGAGTAATTAGCCGAACCTCTCAACATCGTTTACATCACGCAAACAAAACCCAACTCACAGCCGCCGCTCTCAACGATCAACCGCCGCCACTAGATGCCGAGATACCCAGATCCAACACACTCACCAGCACCGCCACCTCCGGCCGCGTCCCCTCTGCCCACGCGACCGCCTCCAGCGCATTTGCCTGAACCTGCCGCCACCTTCACACATCGCTAATTTTGTCAAACTCGTCGACCTATGACACAAACAAACCCCATGGATGCACTCCTTTTGGCCTCCTCAACGTCGTAGTGCTCGCCGATCGCTCCAAAGTTGAAGATCCACTGTCGAAATGAAACACTAGTTTCAATGGCTGAGAATGATTCGCTGACTTTTGGACAACCCAAAACTCGATTGAAAAAACAAACTACAGACACAGATTACGTTCGTTGAGAGCTTTGCGATGATATATAATATGATAGGTTTTGAGGAGTTTGATTTGAATTTGCAATTAGGGTTTGAGATGTTTGCCATTAAGAAGGAACATATGAGATAGAAATTGTACGTACAGAAAATGAAATAAAAGACTACTAGGGTTTATAACAGCCTATATATAGACAGAGATGGATAAGAACTGATGGAACAGATCGAATTGGGTCGAAACGATAACAATGACCTGAAAAGCCCGTTTCGTTCATGAAACGAAAATAGGTATCCAATATATCGAAATATAGGTTTTCAATATTTTTAAACTAAATGGAACTAGTTTCAAACTCTAATTCTATTATATACCGAAGTTAGCTTTCAAAATCAAATTACATTCATTTAATTCTTTTAATTGATTTCTATGCGTTTCGAGTCCACACGATTAAACGATAAGTCCGATCGCTATGAAACTTGAAATCCTATAATAATTCACTATTACGGATCCGATGAAATTAGTTTCGTCGAAATCTGAGACAGCATCCAAAAGGCTAATTTTACACGTTAATTAATTAAATTATTAATATAAAAATCAATTTAATCACTTTTAAATTCAAAATTAAAAGTTAACAATTTTCATCATTCTTGATTACACAGAAATTATAATCTTTTAAAATTAAATATTCCATGTTAACTCCCAGATTTAAATATTACATTAATCTCAGCGTTCAATTACAACTGTAATAAAACCCCAGTTTATTATAATTTAAATTCCAACAAATCCTTTTATTTTGATTTACATTCTTACTCGACTATTACCTTATGAATATAATTAACATTAGTTTCCATTTTTTTACATTCATATTCTACAGTTATCATCTTAACTCATATTAACTGCAATATTTAATTACATTAAATTTCAATTGATTTCCAAATAAATTTCAAAACAGATTAAATAATAAGATGAGAATATGCCAATTGTTACAACCTACTAATTTAAACACATTTCGGAGTCAATTGTCAACAAACAGAAGCTAATAATTTACGTACTAAATAATTGATTTTACATTCAATATTAAAAGCAATTAAATCAAATAACACATAATTTCACCATTATATATACAACATTGATTTTAATCATTATTTACCTTAATCATTGCAATTGGTTGAACTTACACTAAAACGGTTGTCAATTACATTTAATCAACATTATTAAATCATATTCTAATATTTTTTCCATTTATAAATCACAAGTTTTAATTTCTCACAATATTAAATTCCAAAATCTAATTTAAATATAATATTTTTAATTATTGAAAATACAGGTCGTTACAATAGCTCTGATACCAAGCTGTAATGACCCCACCGCAATACCCAGATTAGCAAAGAACATTACAAGTAATGTCGTCCGCTAATCTGGAGAATACGGCTCATTAAGGGTGATCGAATGTGAATATATCTTTATACTAACACTGACACGTCATTTATACCTTTTCACTTAATATCTGAACTAAATTTGATGTGTAAAGTATTAATACAAAGTAATATACACACCGATTTCCCAGAATCAGAACAATATATCATATAAATAACAGTCATAGATCACAGCGGAATAAACCTCAACCGATACATAAACAAATTTTGAGTTTACAGAATGAAATACTAAACTCGATTATTATACAAGTTTTACAATTCTCTAACTGCAATTGTACATCTTATAAACATATTCAAAAATTTCCTAAATGAGATAAACTAAAAAGTTAAAAGTGTTTATCTCCTTGCTAGCCCAAACATCCAAAGGTCAACTTGTCCAGTAACCTAAAAAGTCTCGGCTTGACCCGAGCAAAATAACACATGGGTCAGACTATCTCTAAATTCCAATAGGGTGAGAACAAAATATAACACAGGAATAAACAACATATAAGTAAATATAGATGTCCAGGATATAACGAGTTAGGGAATTAATTTAACCGAGAATAGGGTTATAATTTTAAGTCACAGACACGAACTAGTCACCAAACACAGAATAATAAATTAATTTAATTTAGTATCCATCACAAGACACAAGAATATATATTTATTTCATGAACAAAGACACAAGAATATATATTTATTTCCCGAACACAAGACACAAGGAATATATATTTATTTCACTAACACAAGACACAAAAATATATATTTATTTCATGAACATAGAATAGTCACAGAACCCAAACATCCATAATCCAAGAGATCTTACTCAAAACAATCATAAAGATTGTAAACAGAACCATAGCGAACAAACAAACAATTTGGTATCACACGAACCGATCCGATACCGGGGATCGTACACAGGACGGGAATCACAGGATCACAAGACGATCTCAAGGATAGCAGCCATGATCGAATCTTTCAAATTTATTTTAGATTATTACACTTGGAAAGAAATCCAGGAGTAAACTTCCTAAGGATCTAGCAGCCACTTGTCGCACATTAAAAGAGAGTAAACTCTAAAGTACCAAATACTATCACCTTCAATAATCACTAGAACTTAACCAATACATCGCATACCGTATGGTAAAATTCGAGTATTTACTAAAAGCTAGTAAATATCACTTATTACGAATACCACTGGAAAACCTGAACTACATTCTCTTAAGGATCTAGCAACCACTTGTCCCACACCAGAAGAGAATACAACACTAAAGTGTTAAGTACTTTCTCACATACGATCATAAGAATTTAACTTAGGCTGCCCATATTACCCAGTTAAGTTCAAGTATTCACTAATGAGTTAGTAAATTCCACTCAAACATTCTATTCAATGAGTTATACCATATTCGACAAAGTGTTATTCAAAAGCATTTAAAAAAGTCGATAACATTAAGTCGACTAATAATACTCCCCAAATTATAGAATTAAGGTTCTCAAAATAATTTTTTTCTTTCATTTTATTGTTTAAAACAAACGCTTGTTATAATTTTCTACAAATCCACTTATTACTTAGATTAAAATAAATGTTCACTTATTTGATAAAATATTCCATAAACCCGAATTTTTCCAAGATTTCACTTATATACACAAGGTTGTCTCAAATTTCCATATAATTGTGTTATTTACAGAACTATATTTTTAAAACCATATTTAATTACTCTTCTAAATCCATATTAAAAAAGAACCATTTTATTTAGAAATAAACTAAGTTTATAATTTTCAATCACATTTCCAAATTCCATGAATCCGATATTTTTTATTTAATAAAACCGTAATACTTATATTCCAAATCCATAATCACTTTTATATAAAAATAGGTTAAATTTGTATTTCCAAAGTCATATTTCCATATCCATAAATACTTTACTAACCATGCTTAATATATAAAATAACTTGATAAATGTCATTTTTAATATCTATCAACTTAATTTAGAAACACTTTTATGATTTATAAATATAAATAATTCTCTTTAGTAAAATTACTTGTATACGAATCTTATCAACTTATTTAATTAAACTCAAATTTAGGGTCTAAATATCTGCAGTTACGACCACTTAAATCGCATAATTTTACAAAACTTAAAACATGAAAGATGTAATAAAAGTCCGTGCTTTGCAGAACATCAAGAATCATAGAATTCCGATAAATAACAAAAACGTTATGACTTAAACAATTCGCAGATTTTAACTTCATCATCGCTATCGTTTATTCTCGAGACAGCGACACTAAAATATATTTTCGACCATGTAAACCACAAAATATTACAAAACATCTGCTATAAAAGTTATAGCAGATAATTTATGGTTTCCATAAAATCAAGAATCATTAAATTCCGATAAATTAAGTAAAAGTTATGGCCATTTTAATTTCAGGTTTCAACTTAGCAAACACACAGGAACAGAGCAACATTATCAGATTCAAACTCGACTTTTACCCAATAAACATCAAAATTTTGAAAGTGATCAAAAGAGAAATTGTAGCTAATTGAAAGTCATTTCTAGCACAAAAAGATCGGCTCATTTTGGATTATTTTACACCGAGATATCGCTGTTTTACTACAGTGATTTTCACAAACAAATTTCGACAATCCAATCAAATTACTCAAACCATTTAACTATTTAGTGATACTTATCACTCAATTCGTAGCATTAGGACTTAGTAGAGATAGATATGTGAGTTTACAACTCACCTCTAATCCAAAAGATGAAGAAAGCTAGCTAACTGATGAAGAACAAAGCTTTGAACACTCTATTGCTATTCTCTTCTTCTACAACTCATATATCTCCATCAAAATACAAAAATCCATCTCCTACCAATAATTTCAGAAATTACAAACTAAAATAAAGCTAAAATAAATGGTAGAATTGAATTGAGGAGATGAAAAAGAAGTCTTACCCATATCTCCTTTTGATTTTAGGATTTTTCTATGAATTGATCTTGATTTTCTAAGACCTAGGTTTTGAGTTTCTATTTCTTTTCCTTTTTCTGATTTTGATTTTTTTAGAAATAGAGAATGAACTAAACCTACTAGAAAGGGAAAAAGAGAAGAAACCTTCTCTTATAATTTGTTTGGGACAAATGGGTTCACTAAGAATCCATTAAGAGGTGTTACAAATTTTCGCGTATTATTAGAAGTGTTACTAATCCTAATAACTTATTAAAACATCTATTTACACTAAACAATTATTTACTTAACCCATTTGATTTCACAAAATTTATCAATACAATTTAACAAGCTAAAATTCTCATTTTTAGTAATATTAAAATATCCTATTCAATTAAATCTAACTTTTAAAAAATAAAAGTTATTCTTTTCATGTTAACAAAATAAAATAAACTATTAATTGAATTTCTTATTTTAAAATGATAAATATCAATATTAACGTTTATTTAAATTTTAGAATTTCCCTAAATCATCTTAAGATTAATTAAGATAAACAAATCGATAATTTACAAAACTAGATTTAATGTCATAATTAAATCTCACAAATTACATATTAACATTAATTATCCATAATTAAATTTAATTAATTAGGTAATT
The DNA here is from genome assembly GCA_030737815.1 of Allium fistulosum. Lineage (NCBI taxonomy): Eukaryota > Viridiplantae > Streptophyta > Magnoliopsida > Asparagales > Amaryllidaceae > Allium > Allium fistulosum. Next base: position 246,442,207 of record CM060907.1, on the reverse strand, counting down.
AACAACAAGGTTGTTACATAAACTCTTATTAAAACTTCCAAATCATCTTTAAAATAATAAATTTGCTTATTTGAAGATATCCATAAAATATTCAGAAAAGATTAGTTAAGTTTAAATTTATATTTCTATTATTAAAACTACTACAGAAAAATGCGAAAAGTGCTTTTAAAAGCTTATTTGATTAAAACAACTTTTTAGTCATTTGGAAATCCATAATTATATTTCAAATCTCTTCTAAATCATTTTAACATGTTTATCAAATTTATTTCATATTTTAAAACATTTAAAATATTCATTTTAAAGAATTTTATACTTTAGTCAATTAACCGCAAAAGGGCGATTTTCCTTAAAACTTGATTTGGACATATTTTAAAATCTACAAGATGAAATCTTGGTTTTTCTTTTCCATTTGAAAATTATGGTTATAAGGATCTGGAAAGTTCTTATTCCAATGATTTTCAACTTCATTTCTATCCTGCAAATTCATTTATATTTTCCGATGCGAAATCGCGAACTACCGTCATGCGACGCATCTAATTTTGACTTGTTTTTCAATATTTCTCACATCACTTCCAAATAAGTTTTTATTTGCTTATAAACCATTTATAAACTATTTAAAATCAATAATTTATCATTTTGAGTATTAATATCTATTTTTCACTTATTTCAAAATGACTCATATTATATTATTATAATATTAAAATTGTCATCTTTTAAACTTTTTAAACCATGTACTATTTATTTTTGAAACTTTAAACCTTTAAAATTCATTATCTTTAAAATCTCAAATATTAACTTCCATTTCCAAAATTATTTCAATTATCTATTTTTTTTTAACTTTTGGATTTCCAAATCAATTTCTATCTTTTTCCAAAATGAATTTCTTTCCTAAAATTGATTTTGAAACGAGGCCTACTATTCCGAATATACCATATAAATGGTCATATTTAACAAAGGGAATGGTTAATCATTTCAAATAAGTAAACATAACCAATTTAGCTAAGATGCCAATAAATTATTATCAACAATTCATCCATTCAATCAAACTCATCCATATAACATCCAAACATTCATATTAACACTAAATGGCATTAATTATCATAACATAATTACTACTTTAAATATTCATGCTAACCATTTTATAAGTAATTTCAAATTATAAGAAATATGTATTTAAATCAAGTTCTTACCATAATTTGAACCATTCTTTCTACCAACATTCATATCCAACAATACTTCATTAACTCACCACCTAAACACTCCTCTACCATTGCTCATGGTTATAGCCTCCCTACCCCAAACTCATGGCCTAAGGCCATTTTTAAGAAGAGAAGAGGAAGAAGTGGATTTTGAAGTTGTTTAAGAAGATGTTAGAGAGTAACAAGTGGATTGGTGCTTAAGCACTCCACTATTTTTAACCCTACTACCTCTCTTAAAGAGAGAAGCCATTAAAATAGCTTAGAGGAAGAAGAAGAATAAGTGAGAAGTGTAAGAAAATGAGTGAATGAAAGGTGCTATTTATAGGAAAAATAAAGGGTGGTAAATTAACCTCTTATCAAATTACCAAAATATCCTTACTTTATCTTACTTTTTCAACCTTTACCATCATCCATCACATCCTTGCTTTATGTCTTAGTCACTTAAGGTTTAAGAAATGTAGAGTAAAAAAATTTGTTAGATTTGATTTGGCATGTTTGTTTTTTTATGCTTACTAATTTGTTAATGGTATTCTAGAATTTTCTAAACTTGTTTAGAAAAAATAATCTTGTTTAGTGACTTTATTAATACTTACCCTATTTAAATATGTGTACATGTACATGTAATAAAGATGCAACAACATTGCGACAACTTTTGTTGAACAAAACGTTGATTTTTGACAAAACGTTTTACGGTCATATTTTGACTTTTTGTTAAACTATTTATTTATGTAAAAAAAACTTGAAAATAAGTTTCTTATCATTTTTAAATAATTAAAACAAGTTTAGTTAAGGTAGGTATTTATATTAAATAATATTAAAATTTAATTTTAAGATACAACGTTGATTTGTCAACATGCGACAAAATTTATCAATTTTTATAAATCAAGTTTATATGATTATAAAATCATATAAATCAAATTTATATGATTATCATATCATTATATAACCATTAAAAAGAATTATTTACCATTTATAACAATTATTCGAATGTATATTAAATTTTATCAAAAATTGACTTTTTTCACTTTTCGACGAAAATCCAAACTTCTTGATTTTGTAATCAAATTATAAAAATAAGTTTATCATTCTTATTTATCACACAAAATATGATTATTTAAGTTTGAAAATTCTATATCTGAATATTTAAAATAAATTAAATATCCCATTTTCAAAGTAGTAAAATTATGGGTCGTTACATTCTCCCCTCCTTAAAAGAATTTCGTCCTCGAAATTAAATCGAACCTAAAACCCAAAATAGTTTTTATAAAACATTATTTCGCAAAATTAAACCCATAAGATGTACCCAAATCATTCGTATAAAATATCTGATTCAATCACCTATTCGAATACACAAATTTTCTTCCGAACTAGTATTGATCCCCTGATCCTCTAGTGCGGACTCTAACCAGGCTTCTTCATCAGAAACATTTGCTTTCCTTACATAGTTCTCAACTATGATAAAAAACTCAAGTACCCAACCACAAACCCTCATCAATGTTCGCCGTCAAGAATCGTGTGACGTCCCACCTTTTTGGACAATTTAAGTCGACAATAAACCACACATGTCTAACTCAAATCATTCAAAATGGCATATTATCAATGAGGTTTAATAAGAAAATAAGAGAAAAGAAGAAAGTAATACATAGAATCTCGCAGTGAATGACAAAATATAATAATCAAATATAGTTCATGAAGTTTACAGTATTCATTTTATACCAATTTTTACAACATAATCAGAATACAATGAACAAACATACCAAAATAATACAGCGGAATAATAATAGTAAATACGGTCTAGCAAACTCCATTTTCATCTTCAAGGAATATTGTCTTCAATCACTGAAATACTCAGACTGACCCGAGCGTAATGAAAAGATAAAACACTCAAGTCAGAACTAAAAGTACTTATGTAAGTTAAATCAATAACAAGTAAATATGAGTGTAATAGCTTCAGAGATGTTCATGGGATTTCCATCTCCTATCACGTGTACAACGTGAGTGCAATAACTAAGGAGATCTTACGGGATTTTCCATCTTCTAAGGATCCATTAAACTATATATCTATAGTAAGATACGCTAAATATGTAGTGTCTATCAGTAAAGTAAAGGAATAAAATAGAGTTAAGCCTTTACATTGATTCCCCTTAACACATTTTTAAGCAGGTAGTCTATGCAGGTCCTGTAACACAACTAGTAACGTGGGTAGCCAGTGAGTCCCCTATAGATACCATACTAAAACAAAATCGTAGTGGGTGCGTATAAGAATTAAAGTATGACAAGGCACGTGAGGCGATGCCCAAGGTAGGATACTACCTTTTGCGTCCTGATTAGTGGTAACCCCTAACTGCCCAGAGCGAACATCCATCCCATAATCAAATCAAGATGTACCAATCGACTCAAAAAGAAAACAAGATGGAAATACGAAGAATAGATGTCGCTAGAGGTAGCTAGCCTCATTGGTCAGGTATGACTCCTATTTTAGTCATTTCAAATTGACACAAGTGGCGAGGTCTATCCATCATCATTCTCTTTCTTCAATCCAGCAAACGTCACCGATTCAACCTCTACATTCTGGATAACATCCATAGCGTACACAGTTGTTAAAGTGGTTCCGGTATCGACAGAGAGTTTGCCAATATTCAACCCCGGTCTCTTTAACAACCAAACGTCATTTTTCACACCGGTTGGTTCTTTCAAATTTCAAAAACAAGTCATATTTCATATCAAAATATGAGGTTCACTTCAAAAAATCATTTTGAATCCAAAATAGGTTATGCCTTCATACCAAAACATTCGTATTTAAATCAATGATTTAGATCTAAATAGTTCCCCTTTAAAATAGTTTTAATATTGAAAATGGTTTTGAATAATTAAAATAGTTTGAATATTGAAATTAGTTTGGATAATTAAAATAGTTTTAATATTGAAAAATAGTTTGGAATAATTAAAATAGTTTCAAAAATTGGAAATAGTTTGAATATAAAATAGTCTAAATATTGAAAATTGTTTAGATAATTAAAATAGTTTATATATTAAAATAATTTGATTATTAGAAAGTGTATATATTAAAATAGTTTATATTAAAACTGTTTCTTCTTTCGCAATAATTTGAACTCGTGTTCCAATTACAAATCAAAACGAATTCAATTTTTCAACTTCCAATTCAAATCAACTTCGTATTCAAATTTCAATTTAAACTAACCTCAATTCAAAATGATTTCAAACTTTACTTCAAATTCAATTTAAGCGGTTCTATTCAAATGGCTGAAAGTTTCAATTCAAATTCTCATTTTTAAACAATTTAGTTAAAATCCATTTCCCATCCAAAAACTTTTAAATACTAATTTTAACCACTTTAATTTAATTAAATTCAAAGTTTAAAATAAAACTAAAACCTTTAAAATAATTCACTTCCTGTTAGCGCCAAAATTGGTCACTAACACCCAAATCTAGTTGAAAGCACCAAATACCAGTCACAGCTCATAAACAGAATGTATGTAGAGAGTAATAACGTGAAGAATAGTAAAAGTTAAAATGAAAGTAGTAAAGAACAACAGATTTTATAGTGGTTCAGCTAACTCCGGCCTACGTCCACTTAGAAGTTTGCTTTTTATTACTGTAATAATCGATTACAGTTACAAAATGGCAGAGTTGCCTTAGCCTTAGAAAAGAGAAAGTAAGAGAGCAGAAAGAAGGTCCCCCATCTAGAGACCCACATGCTGTATTTATAGGCAAAACCAGGTTGTTGGGCCTCCTGAGTAGTTTGGGCCCATCAACTCTAATGCCGATCTAGAAATGACGAACCAGAAATGACGATCCAGAAATGACAATCCAGAAATGACGAACCAGAAATGACGAACCAGAAATGACGAACCAGAAATGACGAACCAGATCCAGAAATGACGAACCAGAAATGACAAACCAGAAATGACGAACCAGAAATGACGATCCAGAAATGACGATCCAGAAATGACGAACCAGAAATGACGAACCAGAAATGATGGACCAGAAATGACGAACCAGAAATGACGATCAAGAAATGATGAACCAGAACTGACGAACCAGAAATGACGAACCAGAAATGACGAACCAGAAATGACGATCCAGAAATGACGAACCAGAAATGACGATCCAGAAATGACGAACCAGAAATGACGAACCAGAAATGGCGATCCAGAAATGACGATCCAGAAATGACGAACCAGAAATGACGAACCAGAAATGATGATCCAGAAATGACGAACCAGAAATGACGATCCAGAAATGACGAACCAGAAATGACGATCCAGAAATGACGAACCAGAAATGACGCCGAACAGTTTCTAATGCCGAGCGCCCATCATGCCGAACGATCTCTAATGCCGAGCGCTCCTGGATGCCGAGCGCTACTGAATTCCGAGTGCTCTTGGAATGCCGAGCGCTCTTGGATGCCGAGCGCTACTGAATGTCGAGTGCTCCTGGAATGCCGAACGCTCCTGGATGCCGAGCGCTACTGAATGCCGAGTGCTCCTGGAATGTCGAACCACTCATGTATGTCGGATGCTCTATGTATGCCGAACCATGCCGAACCATGTTTCCTAGACCCAAATTATAGTTGATCTATCTTTATCCAATCATATTTCCATCTCCCAAGCACGTTGCGTCATCCATCCATCCAATCGACTGAATCCATCGTACACCAGCCTCGACGAACATGCAGTCGATTAAGTTAAATCCGCCTGTCCACGGCCTTGTAAAAAGGCGGGTTAACACTTGCCGCCCAAAACATGCCTTGCTATTGGAAGGTGTGTTTTGAATAGCCATAAATTCGATATCCAAAGTCCATGTTTCATCCATATCCAATAACCAATAACCGACTTTAGGACCTCTCCGGGTTAATTTCCAAATCCTCTACCGTCCATAACCGATATTCATATCCGTAACCTCTCCGGGTTCTTGTCAAGCACAATCCACACCTGACGACCGTACTCCAGTGTCCCTAAACGTTGAGTAATGCATGGCTTAAGTCCTAAGCCGAATCCTAGTTGCTTCGGACCCTTGCCGAGCATTGTCCATACTCGACGACCTGAAATAGTAACCGATAATATGGGGGCCTAAGTCCTAGGCCGAGTCCTGGTCTCTCCGGACCCTTGCCGAGCATAGTCCATATTCGACGACCTGAAATAGTAACCGATAATATGGGGCCTAAGTACTAGGCTGAATCCTAGTCTCTCCGGACCCTTGCTGAGCATAGTCCATACTCGACGACCTGAATAAGTTGATTTGCCGTGCTTGGACAAAGAGACCTACCCCTTGCCAGGTATAATCCATACCTGACGACCATTTATCAAAAACCAGATAAAAAATCCAATCGAAAGCCAATCCAAAATCCAGAGCAAATCAGAAAACAAAAAATCCATATCGAAAATCCAAACCGATATCCAAACCAGAAAACAATCATCCAAATATAAGTCCAAACCAAGAAACAAACAAAACCAGAATTTCAAACCAAATTAGAAAAAAGCAAATGTACAAGCCAAAAAAGAGAAAGCAGATTTCACAAACTAGAGCGTCGCGGTTTATCATCATCTCAGAGCATGCCTAGGGGCTATCTCCGTCCCCGTACATGAGTAAGTGACTTGGTCGTTTTCCCGTAGTTTGCTACTTATTTCATAATATCCCAATCAATTGATGAACAATCGACCATCATTCCTGTGCCTCGTACCATCACTGTGTGAGGTAGAAGGTGGTTGCTCCTGCCCCACCACTGCATTCCGAGTTTCGACGTATTGTTGCAACTGTCCATTCCTTACATGCTCCTCAATTATGTCCTTTAAGTGCCTGCAGCTGTTGGTATCGTGCCCGTCCAAATCATGGAAGAGGCAGTGTTTTCCTGATGCCCTCTCACATACGGAGGGTTCTCTCCTAGCCGGCCTTCGGTAGGGAAGGCGATTCCGAGTCTCCAAATAAATCCATTCCAGCATCTCGTTCAACCCTATGTAGGTGGAAAATTTTTGCTCTCACTACAAGAAAATATATTATTAATAACACCATTTAATAACGCATTATTCTAAAGCGTTATTGTTTACCTTTAAATATTTGTTTTTTTACATAATTTGTTTTGTATGTACATATGCAACGCTTTGGCCCCAAATTTTTGTCTACCTCCAAAAAACACACTCAATTTCGTCTCCCTCCCAAAGTAACACTTAGCCATTTTTGTTTCCCTCCTAAAACAAAATAACCCTAATCGAAGTTCTACTCCCTCCCCAATCTTCGAAATTTAGCCATTGTACTCAATCCCGATCTTCCACGGTTCGCTCTTCAACGGTTGTGAAGTCGACGGTGTCAGGACCCCTAATCTCCAATCTTCGATCTTCGATTTGCTCTTCATCAATATCTGCCAGATTCCAAACTTCATTTATGGTTGTAAACTTCAACTGGTTACTTCGTCAGTTCAGAGATGCCATCTTTCAGGAGCTCTTTGCCGGTTAACGATTTTACTCAAGTTTATTCACAATTCAAACCCTAAATCTATTCAAATCTCAGGTACGAAACAATAACTACATTCTTTAATCACTATTTCTGATATTCGTCTCCTTGAACTCGCTAATTCACAAGCTTGCGTGATGTCTGAACTGATGTTATGATTCTTGCTTCAAGTTTGTAATACTTGTCATTGACTCATAAAGTTCGCTGTTGATTTTTCAAGGGTTCGATTCTGCTCGGCCGTACCTGAGATTATGTCAAGATGCTAACGCCACGTATGCTTAGTGCTTGCTTATCTCGGATCTGGTGTTTGCGGTTTGCCTAAGTCTAAACTCCGCTGCTCGAAGAGTCGCGGCCTTGAAGTCTTTGTTTACGTTGGTATGGTCATTTCAACCGACGAATTTTATGGATTCTCGGTTTCTTTTATAGATGGTCCTTGCTTCTAATTTAAATGGTTTTAAATATTTGGAAATGCACAATCCTGCTATTAATGGAGGCAAACACCATGATAGAGTGATAGATTATATCATTCTTGATTAGTTAGTTTGGAATTGTAAAATAATTATGTGTTTGGTCTAGTGATTACTTATAAAGTTTACCTGTTATGGTGACTTTGGATTTGTACAGTGAATCTCCAACCAGTGATACTTTTTAATTTTATGTCTCCCACTCCAATTCGATCTTTTTAACCACACAGACCCGAAGTGATATGTAGAAAAAAAATTATGAAAGAAAATAACCCCAATAGTAATATGCTTTATACAAGTTTTCAAATAAACATTCCTGACTTGTTATAAAACTTATTTTAATATTTATGAAGTATCCAATAAAGGCGTTGCGACGTGCTACTCATCCTCGCGTAACCACATTATGGCTTTGCTTGTTTGGTGACTGATAGGCAAAGAGTTTGATATACGGCACTTTTGTTTCCGGTTTGCGAAGGCAACAACCATTCAGTGGCTGTTTTGTTGTGGTGTAAAAATATTAGTTCAGGATCATGACTCATGATGCCTCTTTGTCGGAAATTAATATGGGTAGGTCAGTTAGTACTCCAACTTCTGCCTGAACTCGGTTTTGAATGGATCCCATCTTAACAAACGTAGCCAACTAATATAGTACATTAGTTATTATTATAAACACAAGAATTTACTTCTCATGCAACATTCCCAATCAAACATATATTTTTTTTGTGGAATAACCACTGCTGCACATGTCGTGAACATCCTAATATTGAATATTAGTTTAATTTCCATCCAACGTAATAGTTATTTTGAAAACTTAAGAGTTTTAAAACTTTGTAAATAATGAGTGTCGTTTATAGAAAAGGCGTTGATGAGATTAGATAGAATATAAAAGGGTGCTACTATATACATACAATTTTCCTCTTCTCTTACCCACCTCTTTTCTCATTCATCGATTTTTTTAAGAATTCGTATCCCACTATTATACACTCACCTCTCATTTTCTTAATGCTTTTAAGAAATAAGCATTCATTCTATCTTCTAAAACCATAAACAACAATCATCAACTAAAACCTTATTAAATTCAATCAATATTCTACAATTCTACCTATTCGAAATTAGATTAGAAATTGTAGTTAATTTGATGGTTTTGAAACCTTAATATACTAAGATGCTACTCAATTTCATTTGTAATTTTTGTCCAAGCGAAAATAATTGAATGACAAGGACTATATGTAAAGAAGAAATTGCTCAAGCTACTAAAAATAAAATTAAAGTGAGATTCTTTGTAAAGTTTGTAGAAATTTAAATATTTTATACTAACAACAACTATGAGTGTTTAAAGTTGTTTTCTTAATAGTAAGAACTACTACAACAATAAATTATAATAAAAATAAATTAACTAAGGTTATAAATATTTTTGTAGAAGAGCTTATTTCATAAATCTAGAGAGCACCATCATATTCACGCTTCTACATAAATTAATATGAAAAGCTCAGGTAGAGTTTGATATAGCCTTCTCTTCTAAATATTGATCAGGAACAAAACATATCCTTGCTAGTTTGCAAGTGCGCACACGCACTGGCACCCGCCATGTGCACCAATTCACATCATAATTTAATTTCTGTTTATTATATGCATTCATTGATTGGTCTCCTTCAATTCAAAACATATAAATTTTGGCATATATGGATCAGTTTATTAAAAAAATACATGGGCATGAAGAGAAAATACATTGGAAGGAGAAAGCAATTTAAAATCGCGACTGTAAGCAAGTGTAGCTTCTGATTGGGTCGCTTTTATATTTTTATATTTAATATTCAAACTTTATGTGGGCCCCTTTCATTCAGTGCCCAATCAGCTGACGACTACAGGCGAGTATGAGCATGTGTTACTGTGGATGACCTATATATAACACTAAATCTTCCAAATAAAACTCAACAAGCAATGTAGAAAGTTGAAAGAAGATGAGATTATAAATCTTCTGGCGAACAACATCTTTACAAACAATATTTCAACAATAGAAGAAAGAAGAAATGAAAAGGATACAACCAACTAATATCTAAACGCTAATAAAGCCATTTTCTGTAATCTTCAATCATTTCAAACAAACACTGTTTTCCAGATATCAAATTACCATCAAAGACATTTTTATAAAACCATTTGAAATCTTCCATAGCACTAAAGATCACAACATAGACTGTTGAGTTACCAAACGAATTATTTGATTATTGTCGTATGTCCACAATTCCTCTCAGAAGTTAAATGCACAGTAAGTTTCCAACAGAGTCTTTTTTGCCTGAGTGGTTTGAAATCTTTAAATAAATAAATTGTGCTTCTGTTTTTAATCCACATTAGTTTGACATCTCAATTGCACTCTTTGAACAGCTAGGAACATAGTGCATTGTTTGCTTTAAATAATGCAAGCCAGACACGTTTTATGATTTAATTTTTGTGAACGTTTGGCTTAATGTCAAAGTTTTCCAAACTCGCTCAACTGGAAGCCTTGTGCACTAGGTGGTGTATGTTGATGATGAAGAGGTTTAGAGTCATAACTTTGAATATATGATTACCCACTGAACTCCATTGTTTCATAAAGCTAGAGACAATACTTTTGTACCATTGTTGATTTGTTTATGTCATGTTACAACAGCCATAAACTAAACATTTTTAGCCAATGAATTAAAATGTAAGTAATATCACATGCAACAAACACCTAGTGATATGAACTTTAGAATCATATTTTTATATTGTTTATTTTCAATCGTAATTTATAACTTAAATTAATTGATATTTTTGATATGAAATATATATATATATATATATACATATATATATTTCAATGTACAGATGTATGTTTGATATGGGTAGATAGTAGCACCTTTTCAGATATGTGCTTTGACTTTCGCTACTGCCCATATAAGCTTATTGATCATTTACTATTGAAAGTATTCTTAATTTAAAAAAATAAGTAATCTTATTGTTATGATGAAATTTGATTATGCAAATTTGGCAGTTTGCACATATATACTACAGAATTACACCCAACTCAATACATTTGTTAAGTACTGTTGTTGATTTAAAGATATGTCATCCGAATGAGTTCGACATTTATTTATGCAGTCATGCTGGAATTCAGGTACAGTATATATGTAGGGAATTTAAACAATAGCTCAATTAAGATGTAAATATATCATTTTTTTAGTTTGTTTGCAGGGAACAAGCAGGCCTGCAAATTATCATGTTTTGTGGGATGGGAATAATTTCTCTGCAGATGAGATGCAGACTCTGACAAACAATCTTTGTTATACGTAAGTAGTATGCTAATTCTCAAACATTTGATTATCATTAGTCGCATGGAAAAAAATATGTATATCATAAGTACGTGGATGAGTATTGGTGAAAAACTATCTCTGCCCCTTAGTAGTTCAAATGATTATCATGTGACTTAAATGAGTGGGAATAATGTTTTATAGAGGCAACTGTTAATTAACCTATACGATTGGCAACAACTTTCAGCAATTTATGCAATTAGATAGTTCCATGATTTTCCCTAGGCATAGTGGAAAATAAAGGTTTCAGTTATTAATATAGAGACTGGTACATGAATTGACAATATTTCGCGATCAAATTTGAAATTAGTGACAACCACTGAAACACAAATTTTGTTTCACATCGCAACATAATAAATATACTTGCCAATACATAATAGTATACTGATTCCGGTTGTTAGTTAAGATTTTGTGCCTTTAAAAGTTGCAAGCAGTTAGCGCATGCACACATAAACACGCAAAGGATTTGTTCATTACTGTATTCATTTATTATAATGTCGGGTTGGATTTAGTGAAGAGGCACAAGTTAAATGGTTCAGCAAATTACCATAATGGAATCAACTATTTTTTTCCAGCATCTATATTGTTTCTACCTATATCAAAGCTTACAATAATGAATATACCTATTGCTTTATTACGTCTAACATTGAAGGATTATTAGGAAAGACATCCAGAGGTGACCGTCCTTGCATATACCTATAACTAAATCATGTGTACAGGCTGTTGAATTTCAAAATGATCACAACAACTAAATTTTCCGAAAGTACTACCAATGACCGAAGACATGGATGAAGAAAAGCTTTGAGCAGTTCAAGTTCTTAGTGATGCATTTGGTACTTGTAAACGTTAACTTTGAACTATGTTGTCTTTTGTTATCATGAATATGTATTGAATTTGATAACTCATGTATTGAACTTATTTTTTTTAGTTGATACTTTATTTTGTTATCATGAATATGCGTTACATTTGCTGATTATTATATTTTTTTTGTTCATACATTGTTCAAATTGTTATCTATTTAAAGAAGATTCATTTTGATTGTTATTATTAAAATGTAATAGTAGGGTGCATCAAATATATAGTAAAATAAAGCATAGCTCCTAAAAAGCGTTATAACTATATGACATAAGTGCTATAAAAAGATAATGCAATGTATGAGGCTACTTTCAAAGGATAGCAGCAAATAGGCGCTATTATATCTATACATTTTATAGCGGCATATATATGCTGTAAATGGATGTAGAATGTACTACAAACATGTTGATATATAGCGTGAAATAGGCGCTATAGAATAACTATTTTATAGCGGCTATATTATGCTATGAAATCATGCTCTTTTATAGCAGTTTTTTTTGTGTTATAAATGTGCAATTCTTTTTTATAACATGTCGATATACAGCGTTTATCAAACCGCTATAGTTGTGTTTAATAGCGGCTATATGCCGCTATAAAAGACTGTTTTTCTTGTAGTGTCTCTCCCCCGCTTCCTAGCCTTTCCTAACTCGTCATCCAGCTTCCTTTTTCCTTTTTCCAAGCCTCGGCTGGATGGTCCTCCATCCTCAGCCGCGTTCACCTCCTTTAACTTCATATCTGAGCATGCATCTTCCCGCCGAAGGAATTTCTCAGCTTCATGAAAGAATTCCCCGAGATCCATCGGAGGGTCCCGTATCAGTGACACTTTTAAATCTGAATTTTCTCTAACTCCTGACACTGCCTCCATTAAAACCATCCATGGATCCGGCCGATCCACCGAAGCAACCTCTGCATTGAACCGAGTTAAGAAAGCTCTGAGTGATTCGTTTGTCCTCTGTTTTACCGATGTCAGCGTCATTACATTCTTTGGCCTTTTGATATGTACCCGAAACTGCTTCAGAAACCTATCCACCAACTCTGTCCATGTCCCGATAGATCCTTCTTCCAGCTGCCTGAACCACATAGCAGCTATGTCCGTTAAGAATAAAGGGAATCACCGAGCCATAATTTCTTCCGATGCCCCCAGCACCTCCATGTGTCTGGTATATCTCATCAAGTGATCTGTTGGATCGGCCTTGCCATTGTACATTCCCATGTTAGGTAGCTTGAAATCTGGCAGATTTCAAGCTATCCTGATTTCACGAGAGAACAGACTCTTGTTTACTCCTTCCAGATCTCTATTGGTCAAACCCCCGCGCATGGTTCGCCTGATAATCTTAGCTAATCTAGCATTGTCCGTCAAGGGATGCCCCCCGAGTTCCCGAGGGAATTCTGGTACATACTCTTCATCTCTTGCTCTTACATTCCTGCCAGCATCATGTTGCGTGGTGTTAGCTGGAACCCCTCCATGAACTGGTTCAACATTATCTGATGGTGCGCCCCCGAGTCTAGCTCCATCCGGATTGTTAGTTGTATGTTGATTGGGGGTTGCCCCCTGCTGAACCATTCCCTCTGCTTGTTGGTTGAGCGCTTCTGATCTGGCTCCATGGATTTGAGCCCCCGCATTTCCTACTAGCGTAAATTGTCTGAGAAGAGCCTGCATCATCTCCTCTTGTCTTTTCATCATGACTTCCATTTCCTCTCTGGTGATGTAGATGGATGCTTGACCTGCTCCAGCTCCAGAGGAGGCCTCTTGACTTCCCTCCTGATTGGTCCTTTCTGTCACTTGCTTTCTTGTTGATGGCCTAGCCATTGCTTTCTAGAGTCCAAATTCCTAGCTCCAAAACCCCTGAGTTCAACTCTCAGTGAAAGCACCAAAGTGTTAGCGCCAAAATTGGTCACTAACACCCAAATCTAGTTGAAAGCACCAAATACCAGTCACAGCTCACAAACAGAATGTATGTAGAGAGTAATAACGTGAAGAACAGTAAAAGTTAAAATGAAAGCAGTAAAGAACAACAGATTTTATAGTGGTTCGGCTAACTTCGGCCTACGTCCACTTAGAAGTTTGCTTTTTATTGCTGTGATAATCGATTACAGTTACAAAATGGCAGAGTTGCCTTAGCCTTAGAAAAGAGAAAGTAAGAGAGCAGAAAGAAGGTCCCCCATCTGGAGACCCACATGCTGTATTTATAAGCAAAACCAGGTTATTGGGCCTCCTGAGTAGTTTGGGCCCATCAACTCCAATGCCGATCCAGAAATGACGAACCAGAAATGACGATCCAGAAATGACGATCCAGAAATGACGAACCAGAAATGACGATCCAGAAATGACGAACCAGAAATGACGATCCAGAAATGACGAACCAGAAATGACGAACCAGAAATGACGAACCAGAAATGACGATCCAGAAATGACGATCCAGAAATGACGAACCAGAAATGACGATCCAGAAATGACGAACCAGAAATGACGATCCAGAAATGACGATCCAGAAATGACGAACCAGAAATGACGATCCAGAAATGACGATCCAGAAATGACGATCCAGAAATGACGAACCAGAAATGACGATCCAGAAATGACGAACCAGAAATGACGATCCAGAAATGACGATCCAGAAATGACGAACCAGAAATGACGCCGAACAGTTTCTAATGCCGAGCGCCCATCATGCCAAACGATCTCTAATGCCGAGCGCTTCTAAATGCCGAGGGCTCCTGGATGCCGAGCGCTACTGAATGCCGAGTGCTCCTGGAATGCCGAGCGCTCCTGGATGCCGAGCGCTACTGAATGCCGAGTGCTCTTGGAATGCCGAATGCTCCTCGATGCCGAGCGCTACTGAATGTCGAGTGCTCCTGGAATGCCGAACCACTCATGTATGTCGGATGCTCTATGTATGTCGAACCATGCCGAACCATGTTTCCTAGGCCCAAATTATAGTTGATCAATCTTTATCCAATCATATTTCCATCTCCCAAGCACGTTGCATCATCCATCCATCCAGTCGACTGAATCCATCGTACACCAGCCTCGACGAACGTGCAGTTGATTAAGTTAAACCCGCATGTCCACGGCCTTGTAAAAAGGCAGGTTAACACTTCCAATAAATTCAAATCATATCTCAGTTTCAACTTTAAGATTTCAAATTAAATTCTTAAACAATTTCATTTAAACAGTTTCAAATTCAACATTCCAAACCTCGAATTAGAAAATAATTTAATTCGTATAAATAAAAAATTTATTTTCTTTAAAACAACATCATTTAAACCAATTCAAATTTAAGATTTGTAACTATTTAATTTAATCAAATTCGATGTCCGTATATAATTTTCTACCCTATGGCCAAGTGATCATTTATTTCAATTTTAATTACATGGATCGATATATATCATTTCAACCTATATTTAAATGACATATGTATATATCATTTCAACATATTTCTTAGTTCAATTCGAATAATCCAAATGACAATTTATAGGATGTCAAATAATAAATAGGGTAATAACAGGGATATGTCCAAATAAATAAACAACTATGCCTCCAACATATCAATCAATAGGCATCCAATTGCAACCAACATCCAAATCAACCAATATATCACAACAGTTACTAGTTATCAATTGTCGATGTAACGACCCGGAATTTCCGAACCCGAAAATTCCAGATAGTTAGGAGAAAAAGAAAAGAGATAGAAGAAAGAAGGAGAACAAGACACAGATTCTCACATTCGCAGCGGATAAAATATAATATCAAATAATATTCTTTACACAAAGAAAGCTGTGTCAGTCAATTACATTTTAATACATCAGAGTTACAACCATTTATACATGAACTGGACAGTTATACAACTTGTTCTATACTACAATCTATACAGACTACACAGTCTCATATACACAGCGGAATACTCCATACATTCCAGCCATCCAGCTCGCCACCTGAGCTCCAAAACGTCCTAACCTGAAATCTGTAATACTCGGTCTGACCCGAGCATTACATCAAAGTAACACCCGGGTCAGGCTGGAAACCAGCGTGAGTAAACCCATATAACATGAAATACTAAGTTATAAAACTTATTTGCAAACCAAGGTAACTCGTACCTTCCTACGAGTTCTCAAAGTCCATTACTTATAATATCCAATAACTATTACTCAGTTAAAGGCTAAGTTACTTAATTTATTCCAATACCAGCTTGTTAAATTCCACATACCCAATTATATAGAACTTAGATTCTTTATCGAAGTGGGTTCGGATATTTCTGATACCCGATCCCGGTCTCTTCGCATTCAAATGTCATCCTTTTTAAGCCAAAATGTTTAAGTTAAACAATTTAATTCAATTCATAACACTGTAATCACAGAGCAACTCAATCACAGATAAATAACTTATATTTAACACAGCTATATTCAAAGTATTACACATCAAAGATCATCACAGATTAACATACCCTAGATATTAATCAATCCAAACATTCTATTTCTATATAATTCATCATCCCTAAGCCATATTAATTAATCACATAATTACAATTAATTTAATTTAGCCAATTAAATTAATTACTTATGAATTTATTACTTAACACAGTTTAATTAACATTAATTAATTAACCAGCTTTCATTACTTCCATAATAAACTTTTCTTTAATTACTTCAATAATTAATTGGTTATCCTTACTTAATTAATTAATCCTTAATTAATTCCATTGATTAATTATTTATTAATTTATACATCTTTAATTATTTTTATTAATTAATAAATCTTAATCACCCGAATCTTAATTAATAAAAAAAATAAGTCATTTATTTTAAATTAACTTAAGTTAAAATAGATTATACAACTTAATTAATCAAACATTTGATGATCATAACTTTTTGCTTTGAAAGCCTGTTTAATAATTTCTTTGAAACTCTGCTTAATAGTTTGCTTTGAAACTTGCATTTTCTTTAGCTTTTAAACTTGGTTAATACACCAAAGAAAAACCCGAGCCCAAGACAAAAATGCCCGAGCCAACTTCGATCCAGCTTCACATCTTCTTCCCTCGAGAAAACTCGCGTTTGACTACGAGCAAAACTTCTATCTTCCCTGATTCTCCAAAACACATAGCAACTACAGATACGAATGGACACATGTGCACGTGCACGCCGCGCCCACGCTACTTTGACCAACGCTTAGACCTTCAGCAAGTCACCGTCGATCATCTCGACCAACTCGACCACCCAGAAACCCTAACGATCCCTCATAACGAAATCGAACGAGTCGAGCAACCTCTTTGGAACGAAACCCGATCACAAACATGCCTCGCGTCGCCGCCTCCTACCACCAGGGAACTCGTCGATCAACCCAGACCTTTACCACTGTCCCTTGCTTCTTTTACCCCCACCTCCGATCAAATCCGATGCATCGACGACAATGCATGGGCCTAGAATTCGACATCGACCAAACTCGGATCTAAAACCCTACTTCAACGCCGTTCGACCACCTCGATGATCTATAAATTCAAAGATCATTTTTCTCGTGAGCTTCGACCTCCAAGCTACCTTCAGCGACGAGCACGAGACTCCACCATTCGCCGATCGCCAGAAATCGAGCAAAGCTCACTTTCCGTTCAACTCGCGAATTCTACCCAAATACAATCCTAAAAATCTTAATTCTTTTTTTAAAAATCATGGTTATTAAAAACGAATCAGATTATATACGAAAGTCTTGAAAATATGAAAGTCGAATTTCTGGATTGTTTTTTATTTTTACTGTAACTTCTTATTTCCCAGTAAATTAATTTCTAATTTCACTTATGAACATTTTTAAAAACAAGATTTAGCTAATACAATCATTTTTCCTTTAAACACCATAATCTAATATAGTTCATATGAAGAGGAATTGAAATTTGAGTGAGTTTTTGGTTTGTTTTAAACAAAACAGAGACATGCTCAATCAAACTCGGACATGCACATAGAACTTCATACTTATATACATGCAAGCATATTTATACATTCATGCAAAACATTCTCACACATTACTTCATTATGCCTCAGAATATAAAACAGACTTAGCTATAAAAGTGAAGTTTACTCACTGTTGAAATGAACAGAGAAGCCTTTATGAAATCTGGAAATGCTTTTGATGATTCGAATCTGAAATTTGTACTTGAATTTGATTTTGAATCAGGTTGAACTGCTACTTGATTCTGATACTTCTTTGTTGAGTTGAACTGAATTGAATTTGCTTAACTTCAGGTTTGAGAATTTGTAAAAGTTGAAGTAGTTTGATTTTATTCCTTCTTTGGATTTAGTATACCGACCGTGTTTTCTTTGTTTTTAAAATTGAAGGTATAAAAGAATTGAGAGGAGAAGAGTATAGATATATTTATAACCTTGATTATGATTTTATAAAATTGTGACACTTTTTTAAATGCATGTTAATAAACTTACACTTGTTATAATGTATAGAGAATTTGTTTGCATTTGTAATTATCATGTATTAATATGTTTTTATATAATCTTTTATATATATTTATTTTCAATTTAGTTATATATATATATAAATATCTTAAGTATTAAATATTTAAATTTCTCTTACACTTATTTATATTAAATTTTAAAATGTTAGTAAAAACCTTTACTTAATTTATTTATTGTTATGTAAATGTATACATGAATTTCTTTTCAAAGAGAATGTAATAAAACAAATTATATATATATTAATAAAAGCTTATATATTTTAAATCTATTTTTTTTAAATGTCTATCTTTTGAATTACTTAATAAATCCAAATTCATATTCAAATTAAATTTGAAAATCTAATTTAAAAATCAAGTCAACAATACATATATATTTTAAACAAACCCAAATTCAATTTGTAATAATAATTCTATTTAATATATATATACACACACACACACATTATTATTATTGGTTTGAAATTAACAATTTTGCCAAATTTTAAATAATTTATAGTGGAGATTATCACATCTAAATTTGTTTAATTTATAAATCAGTATTTTTAAAAGTTAAATCAGATAACTATCCAATTATCTGATGCCCGAAAATCCGGGATATCACATTCCTCCCCCCTTTAAATCTTTTCGTCCTTGAAAAGGAACGAAGCCAAAATTTATTATTTACTTATTATTAGATAAATTTCTTATTTAACATTTTAAACTATAAACTCCCTTTATATTAAATTTTTAAAATACTTTAAAATCTATATAATATTACAAAGATAGTTTTTTTTTAAAATACTTTTATAACTCAATGTCTCAACAAGTCCATCCTTGTTCTCACAGAAATTCAGTCATACGTTGATCAGGAGTAAGATTGAAAATCTATAAGTACTTGGTAAACCCGTTTCCAACACCCAGTGAAAGTAATTGGAAAATAATTTATGAAAATATAGAAAACAATTTTGAAAATAGAGGAATATCTTTGGTGAGAATGCTCTGGAAATCATCACCCCCATCCATGGTCACAGTTACATCACGGGTTACGTTGCCATCGCAGCAAAAGTCCATGTAACTGATGACAGTATGGAACCCACAACAGATCGCAGTTACATTCCAGGGTTACGTTGCCATCATAGCAAAAGTCCATGTAACTGTTGGCTCTCAGCGGCACACACGATTTCGCTGTCAAAATGAAACTTCTCCACTCTACATAGGTCGCAGTCTACCGATATAAAATCAAACGCAGATTGTTGGCTCTCAGCGGCACAAACGACTTTCGCTATGTTACCATAGTGTCGCAGTCTATCGATATAAAATCAAACGTAGACTGTTGGCTCTCAACGGCTCACACGACTTTCGCTATGGTCTGCAATAGATCGCAGTGACATCGAGTTACACTGTCGTCACAGCATAACCCAAATACCTCTGTGGGCACCAGCCACTCGACTTTCGCTACACAAATAATCCTCAGGAACTAGTTTTGTCCGGACTCCTCACAGGATCAACTTTAGAAACCCCCCTTGGGGCTCAAGGCAGTACCACCCTGTGGTACTCCTAAGAATTTCATTTCAAGGGAGCGCCTTTTTCCCTAGAGCTATTCTCAAAACACTTTATACTATACACTTATAGTATCTTCAAATCATACTCTTTATGATTTATATCAAAATCTCATTTACACAAAATCGATATCCAAAATCGATAGTTCCAAACTTGGCTTTCCAAAATCCAAAATTGATTTTCCCAAAAATCAAAAGCCTTTCCAAAATCCATAGGTTCCCAAAACCTTTTTCCAAAATCATTCTTCATACGATCCTTTATATATATATATAGATATATATTTTTGAAAATCTTTGGATCATTTCAAACTTGTATAAAACCTCTTTTATACTTCAAATATTTTCAAAAATCTTTTCTTCTGGCAATAGATTTATCAAGGGAAGATTTATCTTATATAACAAGGATATATAACTTTATTTTATTTCAAATCAAATATTCAAATTTGATAAATCCTATATAAAGTTATTAACCATATTACTTTTCATTTCAAAACCATTTTACAGTTTTTATTCAAAATTTTCAATATCAATTTCATTCAACCCCGTACGATGTACACAAATCATCCGTACGCAATATCAATCTGATCGCTCACTCGATCACACAATTTCTCTTCCGAACTAGTATTGTCCACCCGACTTCCTAGTGCGGACTCAGATCTGGTTTCTTGATCAGAAACCGTCATTCTCCTTGCATAGTCACAACTATGATAGAGAATATCCAGAACCAATCAAAAACCCATATCCAGGTTCGCCGTCGAAAATCGAGCGAAAAATCCCAACTCGGATCGATAATGTTATCTCGAAATTCTGTGCTTGAATCTGGATCAAATCTCTATGCGAATAGAATAATATACGTACATCCTACGTATTTATCTTCATTGATTATTAGTTAAATCAACCCTCTTTTCTATTCACATTTATCTTGATTTTCATTCACTTATTCACAATTGCTCCCAATTTCCAATTGAGTTATTACTTCAATTACAAACAGTTTGAACTCTGGCCTATTTAAATTTAAAAAAAATAGCTTGAAAAAGTTTAAAATAGATAAGTAGTTGAAAAATAGTTATTAGTTTGTAAAATAGCTATAAAATAGTTAAGTAGGTATAAAATAGTTAGATAATTGCAAAATAGTTTTTAAAATAGTGATTAGATATAAGTAACTGAAAAATAGCAATTAGTTTATAAGATAGTTTCAAAATAGTTAAATAGTTCCAAAATAATTGTAAAATAAGTATGAGATAGTTTGGGTTTAAGAAGAAAGATTGTATAGTAAATAGTTTGGAAAATATATTTGTATTAAAACAATTTATTTTGAAAATAATCTAGAGCCAAACTGTTTAATTTCCCATCAATTCAATTTAAATTTCCACTTCCTTTTAAATTGACTTAATACTTCAATTTCCATTGAAATTGATTTAATCCCAATTCAAGTTGAATTAACCTTAATTCCTTTCCAAATTCAAATCAAATTCCATTTGATTTTTAAACTTATTCAACTTTAATCACAATTTTCAATTAATTCACATAAATTTTAAATTGAACCCATTTTAATTCATTTCAATTCCAATTTGAATTAATCCCAATTGCCATTTGAATTTGAACTCATTCAATCTTCAATTTTATTTCAAATTAATCCAAATCAAATTCAATTTTAACAAATTTTATTCAAATCTCAACTTAAAACCATCTCGAATTATATAAATTCGAGTTAAAATTTTAAATGTTGATTTAATCCTTTAAATCAAATCAACCTTTATATTTTTTTTATTTTATTTAACAACTTAAATCTTTAAACCATTTAATTCTGAATCCAAATTCCAAAATTCCATTTTAAATTATCATTACTTAACTTATTTTAAAGTTCAAATTAAAAGTTCAAAGAAATTTTATTTTCAAAACTCAATTTATTGCCCAATTTTATCTTCCAACTTTGAAACTGATTCTTAAACAATTTTAAGTTACAAATTCAATTCTTAACATTCAAATCTTAAGTTAAAAGGGATTCCATATCCTTAATTTCAAATTAAGGTTAAATTTTTATTTATCTATATAATGGATATATTTTCACAATCCATTTCTTCATTCATTCAAACAAATCAAATTCACCATTTTAACTTCCCAAGTTAAATCTCAATTTCATCTTGAAATTTCCAATTCAGGTTGTTTGTTCTAAACTTATTTAATTTTCCCAAAATTATATTCACTTCAATTTGATCCAAACAACTTTGCCCAATTTTAATTCAAAATAAATTTCTTTAAAACAATTTCAAGTTTTCTGGATTTAGATTTAAAATTTCTATATTTTTAATTATCTTCAATTCCAATTTATAAGTCATACTCACCTAAACGTTTACTTCCCTAAAACATTTCATTTTACTTAATCATTAACAATATTTTATTATTAAACACAACAACCATTTATGATAATAACCAGGATTATCATTTCTGGAAACCAATTCATTATTATCTTTATTCTGATAACACTTCTACAAATTCAAGATTTTAATTTTAGTTTGGATCCATTTCAACTTATCTTTATTCAATTTAAATTTGGTTGTATTACTATTATCACTTAATTCTCATTATTTTATTTTAT
Organism: Allium fistulosum; assembly: GCA_030737815.1. NCBI lineage: Eukaryota > Viridiplantae > Streptophyta > Magnoliopsida > Asparagales > Amaryllidaceae > Allium > Allium fistulosum. The sequence goes on along the minus strand of CM060907.1, from coordinate 246,419,300 downwards.
TCCAATGATTCAACAACCAATTTCTTTAATATATTTAATAATTAGAAAATTATTTCTATATATATCAAAAGATAAACTTATATAAAAATCATTCAAATTTTAAAACCATTTAAGATCTTTATATAAAAATAACAAGTACGGTCTCATATATAATATTCTCAACTCATTTTAGGGTACTATTGACCCTATCCTTAATGAGTAAACCTACCAGAGCCAAGGTTCTCGCTTAACCTTCAGCTCTGATACCAACTGTAGCGACTCGGAATTTCCGAACCCGAAAATTCCAGATAGTTAGGAGAAATAGAAAAGAGATAGAAGAAAGAAACAGAACAAGACACAGATTCTCACATTCGCAGCGGATAAAATATAATATCAAATAATATTCTTTACACAAAGAAAGCTGTATCAGTCAATTACATTTTAATACATCAAAGTTACAACCATTTATACATGAACTGGACAGTTATACAACTTGTTCCAGACTACAATCTATACAGACTACACAGTCTTATATACACAGCGGAATACTCCACACGTTCCTGCCATCCAGCTTGCCACCTGAGCTCCAAAACGTCCTAACCTGAAATCTGTAATACTCGGTCTGACCCGAGCATTACATCAAAGTAACACCCGGGTCAGGCTGGAAACCAGCGTGAGTAAACCCATATAACATGAAATACTAAGTTATAAAACTTATTTGCAAACCAAGGTAACTCGTACCTTCCTACGAGTTCTCAAAGTCCATTACTTATAATATCCAATAACTATTACTCAGTTAAAGGCTAAGTTACTTAATTTATTCCAATACCAGCCTGTTAAATTCCACATACCCAATTATATAGAACTTAGATTCTTTATCGAAGTGGGTTCGCGTATTTCTGATACCCGATCCCGGTCTCTTCGCATTTAAATGTCATCCTTTTTAAGCCAAAATGTTTAAGTTAAACAATTTAATTCAATTCATAACACTGTAATCACAGAGCAACTCAATCACAGATAAATAACTTATATTTAACACAGCAATATTCAAAGTATTACACATCAAAGATCATCACAGATTAACATACCCTAGATATTAATCAATCCAAACATTCTATTTCTATTCAATTCATCATCCCTAAGCCAGATTAATTAATCACATAATTACAATTAATTTAATTTAGCCAATTAAATTAATTACTTATGAATTTATTACTTAACCCAGTTTAATTAACAATTATTAATTAACCAGCTTTCATTACTTCCATAATTAACTTTTCTTTAATTACTTCAATAATTAATCGGTTATCCTTACTTAATTAATTAATCCTTAATTAATTCCATTGATTAATTATTTATTAATTTATAAATCTTTAGTTATTTTTATTAATTAATAAATCTTAATCACCCGAATCTTAATTAATAAAAAAAATAAGTCATTTATTTTAAATTAACTTAAGTTAAAATAGATTATACAACTTAATTAATCAAACATTTGATGATCATAACTTTTTGCTTTGAAAGCCTGTTTAATAATTTCTTTGAAACTCTGCTTAATAGTTTGCTTTGAAACTTGCATTTTCTTTTGCTTTTAAACTTGGTTAATACACCAAAGAAAAACCCGAGCCTAAGACAAAAATGCCCGAGCCAACTTCGATCCAGCTTCACATCTTCTTCCCTCGAGAAAACTCGCGTTTGACTACGAGCAAAACTTCTATCTTCCCTGATTCTCCAAAACACACAGCAACTACAGATACGAATGGACACATGTGCACGTGCACGCCGCACCCATGCTACTTTGACCAACACTTAGACCTTCAGCAAGTCACCGTCGATCATCTCGACCCACTCGACCACCCAGAAACCCTAACGATCCCTCATAACGAAATCGAACGAGTCGAACAACCTCTTTGGAACGAAACCCGATCACAAACATGCCTCGCGCCGCCGCCTCCTACCACCAGGGAACTCGCCGATCAACCCAGACCTTTACCACTGTCCCTTGCTTCTTTTCCCCCACCTCCAATCAAATCCGATGCATCGACGACAATGCATGGGCCTAGAATTCGACATCGACCAAACTCGGGTCTAAAACCCTACTTCAACGCCGTTCGACCACCTCAATGATCTATAAATTCAAAGATTATTTTTCTCGTGAGCTTCGACCTTCAAGCTACCTTCAGCGACGAGCACGAGACTCCACCATTCGCCGATCGCCAGAAATCGAGCAAAGCTCACTTTCCGTTCAACTCGCGAATTCTACCCAAATACAATCCTAAAAATCTTGATTCTTTTTTTAAAAATCATGGTTATTAAAAACGAATCAGATTATATACGAAAGTCTTGAAAATATGAAAGTCGAATTTCTGGATTGTTTTTTATTTTTACTGTAACTTCTTATTTCCCAGTTAATTAATTTCTAATTTCACTTATGAACATTTTTAAAAACAAGATTTAGCTAATACAATCATTTTTCCTTTAAACACCATAATCTAATATAGTTCATATGAAGAGGAATTGAAATTTGAGTGAGTTTTTGGTTTGTTTTAAACAAAACAGAGACATGCTCAATCAAACTCAGACATGCACATAGAACTTCATACTTATATACATGCAAGCATATTTATACATTCATGCAAAACATTCTCACACATTACTTCATTATGCCTCAGAATATAAAACAGACTTAGCTATAAAAGTGAAGTTTACTCACTGTTGAAATGAACAGAGAAGCCTTTATGAAATCTGGAAATGCTTTTGATGATTCGAATCTGAAATTTGTACTTGAATTTGATTTTGAATCAGGTTGAACTGCTACTTGATTCTGATACTTCTTTGTTGAGTTGAACTGAATTGAATTTGCTTAACTTCAGGTTTGAGAATTTGTAAAAGTTGAAGTAGTTTGATTTTATTCCTTCTTTGGATTTAGTATACCGACCTTGTTTTCTTTGTTTTTAAAATTGAAGGTATAAAAGAATTTAGAGGAGAAGAGTATAGATATATTTATAACCTTGATTATGATTTTATAGAATTGTGACACTTGTTTAAATGCATGTTAATAACCTACACTTGTTATAATGTATAGAGAATTTGTTTACATTTGTAATTATCATGTATTAATATGTTTTTATATAATCTTTTATATATTTTTTTTCAATTTAGTTATATATATATAAATATCTTAAGTATTAAATATTTAAATTTCTCTTACACTTATTTATATTAAATTTTAAAATGTTAGTAAAAACCTTTACTTAATTTATTTATTGTTATGTAAATGTATACATGAATTTCTTTTCAAAGAGAATGTAATAAAACAAATTATATATATATAAATAAAAGCTTATATATTTTAAATCTAATTTTTTTTTAAATGTCTATCTTTTGAATTACTTAATAAATCCAAATTCATATTCAAATTAAATTTGAAAATCTAATTTAAAAATCAAGTCAACAATACATATAATATATATATATATACACACACACACATTATTATTATTGGTTTGAAATTAACAATTTTGCCAAATTTTAAATAATTTATACTGGAGATTATCACATCTAAATTTGTTCAATTTATAAATCAGTATTTTTAAAAGTTAAATCAGATAACTATCCAATTATCTGATGCCCGAAAACCCGAGATATCACAGTCGATATTTTACTAGCAATTAAATTCAATATTAATTTAAATGTCAATTTAGTTCAATATAAAATTCAAATTAAATTTATATGACAATTTAAAATACCAAACAGCAATCAACAAAATTTTATCACTTCATGATTTCAATTTAACTAACATCAGAAAATTTAGTATTGGGTGAGTGGGTTTAATCACTCACCTTTAATTTTAAGCCCCTTAAAAGCCAACAAAAGCCCAAAATCTCAACAGTCTCCAAATCCAACCAAACCAGCTTTATGTTGTCTGGAATTTCAATACGAGTCCAATGGAAGAAACCGCGCGTTAGTCGGAGTTCGTTGCAAAAGTTATGAAGGTTAGAACATTTAAATTTTATATTAAAATAAACAAAGGGTAGAATTGTAATTACCCCTCCTTCCCCCAAATCGCAATGTTCACCCACGAACCCAAAACCACCGTTTTTAGATCCTCCATGCCACCACCACGGCCAGCCACGTTCAAGACGACCACCTCCAAAAGGACTGCCTCCACTTGATCTTCCCTCCTCGACCACCGAAGTACCCCCAAACGCCACCGATCGATGCTAAAATCTCAACCGCCACCACCGATATTAAACCCTAATTGAATTTTAGGGAATTACCTGACCATCGATTTGCCAATCAAACTACCCAGATGAACTGCTCATGCCATTCTCCACAAGTTTGCACCCTTGGATCGTTGCATCACTGCATTAATCAACCACCAAAACAGACGACCGAGCATGTTTCGTGCAATTTTTCTCAAACTGAGACTCGAATGCATAAACGAATTGCAGACGTTGATTACATTCGTCGAAAGCTTCACGATTATATATAATATGATAAGGTTTGAACAGTTTGAATTTTTGAATTAGATTTGAAATTGGAAATTAAGGTTTTGGGATATTCACCATTGAAAAGGAGTAGTTATATCTGAAAGTACGTATAGAAAATTAGAATAGAATAGAAGGCTGCTAGGGGTATAGGAATAGATGGAACATATATCGACTGGGCCAAAATGATAACAAAGGCACGAAAACCCGTTTCGTTCCTGAAACGAAAATAGGTCATCCCATATGTTGATATATAGGATTTCAATATTTTTAAACTTAATGAAACTAATTTCAAACCCTAATTCTATTGTTTTTTAAGAAAAATGTATGATCCTCTAGAATAGAGGAGAGCACACATGTAAATATGTATATATCACAGAAGACAAGGTGTTGCCAACACGCCTGGCAGGTAGCTAATCATAGTACAAATAACAAAGAATAACTCAGGTACCCCTAGAATGAGCTCCAGCAAGGACACCGCCCATTACACCCCAATATCGAGCTCCGGCAAGGCCATTGCCCGGTATTGAGGTGTTAGTAGTACCTAAAAAATCTATGAAGTAGTTCAGCGTTAATGATACTAAAAGATAGCTCCATCTGAGAAGGAAACACCATGCTGCAGACTCGAAAGAACTGGAAGTGCGAATGATCAGGAATGAAAAAACGCCACTCTGTAGTCTCGGAAGAAATGGAGAGAGTGCCTCCCTGAAAAGTGAATCATCCAGAAAGTAGAACACCACACCGAAGAAGTAGAAGATGTGAGAAGAACTCCTCGCTGCGAACAGCAATCCTGTGAACTTGCAAAAAGAATCTAACACCATTTCTAGCCAAAACCTGTATCTGTAAAAGAAACTAAAGAAAATTATAAGAATAATACACATATATGTATATAAATGACATTTATATACATATGTATGTATTAATGAAATAAAAGTAAAGATACAAAAGCTAAGATAATAGGACAGAAAAGAATAAAAATTAGAAAACAGACTAAAAAAGAATCCAAGATCAAACTAAGTTAAAAAACTATAAACTAAAACAAAATACAAACTAAAACTAAAAGTAAAACAATATAAAACTTATCCTTATGCTCCTTTAATCAAAAGGATATTATGATAATAAGTGAAATCTTCATTTAAGTTTGAAAAAATGCTAATGCTATAATTATTAATGTCAAAAATATTGTTTTTATGTTTGAATAACTTAATATTATTATTAACCTTATTAAGATATTCTTTATAATGATTATTTTTAGCTAATTTATATTTAGGATTTGAGATCCAATTAAAACAAAATGAAGAAATTATAAAAATCAATTTATTAAAATGACTATTATTATTATTAAAAGTTCTCTGATTTCTCTCAAACCAAATATACCAACAAATTATAATGAATAAAGTATCAAGTAAAAATCTATTTTCCATTTTAAACTTAAATCTAAAATTATTCCAATAGTAATCACAATCAGTAATTTTAGTTGTAAGACTAAAGTTAGAAATTTTGAAAGTATTACTCAGAATGTAGTAAGTATCCCTGCAATCATAATATACATGTTTAATATCTTCAAGATGCAGATTACAAAAATAAAATTTATTATCAATTTGCATATATTTTCTTTTTATAAATTCTATAGTATTTAGTTTTCCATGCATGATTAACCACATATGAATTTTAGATTTAGGAGGAGCATTTGTTTTCCAAATAAATTTAAAAGAGTTATTAGCTACACCTGAGAAATTAAGAAATTTATAAAAAGAATTAGAAGTATATTTCTTACTCTTATCCCATTCCCAACTAATATTATCATTTTCATTATCAATATTATATAGATTCAATCTAGCATAAAGCAAAGAAAGTTGCCTAAGAGTTATACATACTAAAATTCTATTAAAACTAAAATTCCAAGAGGGGTCATTTTCAGGAGAAAAAACATCTATAATTAAAGCATTCTTAAAGTTACAAATTTCATAAAGTTCTTTAAATTCTATCCTAAGAGGGATAACAGAAATCCAATGGTCATGCCAAAATGAAGTACTATTTCCTAAATGAACTATTGTATTAGCACCTAGGTTAAAAATCTCATGACATTATAAAATTGATTTCCAAAAATTAGACAATTTATTTATAACTGTAGGAGTAATTTGATGTAAATTATTACTACCATTATAGTAATATTTAGAAATGGGTTCTTTCCAAATAGGATTATCATTAGTATCCTTAAATTTCCATAACCATTTCCCTAACAAAGACAAATTCATGTTACGCAAATTAATGACTCCTAAACCACCTTCCTTTTTGGATTTACAAACAGTTTCCCAATTTACTAAACATTTAATACCGATGTTAGAGTTGTCCCCACTCTATAAAATGTCCCTTCTTATTTTATCAATTTTGTTAATCACCCAATCTGGAAAAAGATCCATAGACATCCAATAGATCGGGAGAGCTGATAAAACCGAGTTTATAAGAACTAATATACCATCTCTTGATAAAAATCTCCCGTTCCAATTATAATCCTATTTTTAATTTTATCTATGATAATAAGCCAATCATCATGTTTAAGTTTAGTTGGTCTAATCAAAAAACCAAGATAATCAAAAGGAAAATTCATAGTTTTACAATTAAGAGTATTAGCAACTAAATCTTCAACCATTTCAAAATATCAGATTGTTAATTTAAATTTGGAAAAACTCAGCATATACAGTAAATAAAGATCACAGAATCATAGACACGGAGTAATATAACAATAATGCAGTGGAAACAAAAGAATAGTAGTTCATGAAGCTACTATATATATATATAACAGAGTTAAATAAGATACAACAGAGGTCTCGAATACATAGATGTCTCAATAAAATAGTCAAATACAAAATCTGAATATATCACTGGAATCAACTGAATAACTGAAAGCAGAATCGATATAGGTGGTTCTCCAAGCGAATCTCCAACTCCAAAGGTGAGTCTCGAACACTGAGCCACTCAGTCTGACCCGAGCGTAAAGCAAAACACAAAACACTCGATTCAGGATTAACATTCTTATATCAATAAATCCAACTCAAGTGAAATATCAATTGAAATACAAGTAACTCAAAGGATGTTTGGCATAACCATCCTCTAAGGATCCGTTAAACTATCTACAATGTAGTAATATTCGCTATTATAATAATGTCTATAGTAAAATAAACTATTTAAAAATAGCGTTAAGGTGTTACCCATATCCCCCTTAACACATTTTATAGTGCCAATAGTCTATACAGTACCGTAATACCCCGTAAACTGGGGCTACCAGAGGATACTCCATAGGTACGACACAAATCAAACTCGTAGTAAAGCACGCTAGGGTAGGTGACACGGCACAACTAGGCAATGGCAGGGTAGATATACCAATTACACTTCCGGGCCGGTGGTAACGCAGAGCCGCAGCAATCGCCCACCTCGAGCCACACTCCTGAAAATCGAAGGTGCGCACCAAATCAATCACAAAGTAATAGAATGTCATACGATGGAGTGTGTCCAATCCGAGGAGCTACCTCATTAGCCCGTCAATTGCTCCTATTTTAGCCACCTTATGCCAACTCACGGGAATCGGGTCCACGTATATACCTCATATAGGATTGTCGCCACCATCCTACTTCATTCTGGAATCTCCACCGCGTACACAGTTGTTAAAGTGGTTTTCGGTATCGACAGAGAGTATGCCCATATCTGATCCCGGTCTCTTTAACAACCAATCGTTATTATAACACCACGGTCATTTCAAAATAGTTTATACTTCAAAATCAGAATATCATTTCCTTTTCAAACCATATCAAAACGATATCATTTTCACTTCAAATAAATCCATTTCCAAAATCATATCACTTTCCAAAGTTATATCGCTTTCGAAATCATAAGTCTTTTAAAATCAAAACACTTTGGAAATCAAAACCTTGAAATTCATAACGCTTTGAAATCATAACTTGAAATCATAACATTTTGGAATCCATAACACTTTCCTCTTAAACAGTTTAGATATTAAAATTAGTATATATAGTAAAATAGTTTATAAAATAAAATAGTTTATATAAAATAGTTATAATTTAAAATAGTTTATAATAAACTAATTTATATTGAAAATGATTTATATTAAAATAGTTTATATTAAAATAATTCATAAAGTAAAATATAAATAGTTTTAGATATAGTTTAAAAATACTTTATATAAAAATAGCTTCCTCAAATTTCAAAAATCGATTCAATCAACTCGAATTCCAAAATTAAAATTTAATCAAATCTCAAATCATCAATTTCAACTCGATTCAGCTTCCCAATAAACCATTTCAAATTATCGATTTTCAAATACATATTTGAACCATAAAATAATCCATTTCAATTTCAATATATTTAAATCTTTAAATATTCAATAATATCTAAATACAACTTCAATTTACAAATTTAAGTAAACAAAATATCCCATTTCAATTTATGTAAATTTGAAATATTCATTTAAGTCACTTTTAATCAAATTCAAGTTATAAAACATATCTTTAAAATTTCAAATTTAATAAATTTCAAATCAAACTTATTTAGGTAAAATTCTTAAATAAATATAATTTCAAATCAATTTCAAATTTATCCTTTCAACCTGAATCGTCATAAACTCTATATTTGAAAATATATAATTTAAATAAATACTTAAACATGTCATATATCAACTTTATTAAATCAACTTTAAAAAATCTTTAAAATCAATATTTATTAAAACCATATAATTATATTCAAAACCATAGAAATCAGTTTAAAATATATTTATATATAGACCAACGGTGTCTGTATATAATTCTCTACCCTATGGTCAAGTGATACGGATATTTATCATTTCAATCCGCAATTTAAATATATACAGGTATATATCATTTCAACCCGCAATCCCAAATTCAATTCAATGAAAATCGCTTGGGTTTATCATTTCAACCCATAACGATTTTCTTCTATTCTACAGATCGTTCGGGTATGTATCATTTCAATCCATAGTGAATTCTATACTAACAGGGAACTTGCAGAGTGATAACAGATATGATAATAATATAACAGTCATATATTATCAATATAAATAACATATAATGGTGTCAGATGTCACAGGTGAACAGATACAGATAATAGCATATATATAGCAATGTAAATAACTGACAGTAGCATATTTCAATTGTCGTTTCAATTGAAATCAAATTTAATAAATAAAAGAACGTTAATCGTGAGTGATTGCTCACCTTTTGAGGCTAGAGAGGATAGACAATGAAATTGAGTTACGAAATGCAAGCACAACTTCCAAAGCAAGCTAGATTGGCACGAATTTGACGGCAAAGCTGATAGATAGGGAATTAAGAATCAAAATCAGTTTGATATAAAAGAAACAAAATGTATATTATATTATTATTGATATTTTATTAAAATCAATACGACAATTATAAAATAAAATTATATATATATATATATAAACAAAGGTATATACAACATCATACGGTAAACAAAACATAATATATATTAATATAGAACAAGTTTATAATAATCAAACTTTTATATATATAAACTAACATATACACTTTGAAATCAACAACATATTTACACTAATATATATACTATAGCTAGTAAACACATATATATAATAACAGTATAATTTGTATAAAATACATATGTATATATTTCCATGATTTAAACCATACCCCAAATCATACATATGTAAAAAAATGTGTGCAGACCTATATGTGAATCCATATATCTTATACAACCTATATGTACGTAAATGTATACACAAATATATATATAGATAATATAAGAAAGTACACATATTAGGAATTTAAAACCATGCATATATATATGTACCCTAATAGACAACTGTTATATCATAAAACACAATAACTTATATACTTTATAAATATATAAACTCCATATATTATTATACAACTAACAAACAAAAGACTGTAAACATATATATCAAAATTTTAAACTTTATGTATAATTCATATAATCTGTCACTATATATATGCATACACTGCACATGCACATATACACTGCACACACACATATACACTGCACACGCATATATATACACTGCACACGCACATATGAAAGCCTAGGCTTTTTTTTCAAAAGCAAAAGCAAAAGAAGGAAATGAGCAGCTAGCAAAAGCGACAGACGCAACTTATAAAACTGACATAAAAAAAATTTATATAAACAAACAAACCAAATATATAAGTAACAATATATATATACTTTTATAAACACATGCATACAAACTGAAACCTTATATATATAAAAATGCACACTAGCAAACCAATACTTATAAACAACATATTTTTTATAACTAATATTTACAAAACTATCACAATATATATCAGATTATTTAAAACTCTATTAAACTTATATATACGTATACATACTAACATATTATAAGTATAACTATCATATGTACAACATAACCGCCCTTATATATATAACATAAATTTGAAGCCATACTTAACACAATATTTATCAAACAATATATATATATAAAACAAACAAAACTTATATAAATACCTATATATAAAACTTAATATATATATATATATATATAAGACATTTGCACATTATATATATCTTTAAACGTATTATAAAATAATCTAACATGCTCTATATACCTTTATATATAAAAGAGATGGAAAGAGCTGCAGATTCCAAAAGAGGGACAGAGGGAAGGCTAGAGGTGACAAGAGCTGGCGGATCACAACTGTAGGTGATGTGGTGGCTTCACAGCGGAGAAGGCAGTGCTGTTGAGATGCGTTGGAGAAGTGGAAGGAGGGTTTGGTGGCGATGTAGGGTGGAACTGTGTGAGGCTGCATGGGTATGATGGGTTAGCTCAGAGGAGTGACGAGGCGGAGGTCTGGTTGCGTGGAGAATGGGGCTCGGGCACATGCTGGCACAGGCGGTAAGGCGAACTGAAGGAAAGGCTGGCGTCTGGTTGTTGGTGAAGTTGTGGATGGGGTCGGGTTAAAGGCTAGCATACTTCGGATAAGGAGGATATACAAGGGAATGGGTTTGGTTTTCAAAGAGAAGAGGAAGAGCAGGGAAAGGTCACGAAGAAGAAGACCAAGTGGAGAAGTGTAACGACCCATAAATTTCAACTGTTTTAATAACGTAATTAGTTAAAATTTTGTGAAATTTTAAACGATAAAATTTTGAAATAAAAATTTAATATTTGGAATACGTCTAGTTAAACATAGCAACTGGTAAATTTTCGTCCGAAAATACGAAAGTTTATTTCGCGCGTAAATTCACTTCAATTTAATCAGTTAAAAAGCGATGAAAATAAAATGTTTCCGAAACCTAAATATTTTTACATAGAAAAATTCTAAACCATCTTCTGAGCAAGATGTCAGTTTGTCATTTTTCCAAATTCGGACATCTTTGGCTCCGTCGATCTTATTTTTCAGTGTTTTTCTTGCATTTTCCGCTATTAGAAAATTTCGAATTTTTATAATTCAATCGTACCACTGATACCTGTATACCGTTTTGATCATCTCGTTGTGCTGATCTCCGCAGTATATTCATTTCTGTATTTTGAGGTCCGGTATGCGACGGAAACGATAAAACAGCTCGTCGTAGCGGTACCACTGTTGATGTCCATTCAGATTTCAAACTGCCGTAGGCATTTATTTTCCACTGTTACTTTTCCATCTTCTCGATGCATTGATGTCTGCCTTTATTTCCATCAGTTTTGAAATATGAAAATTTTATACGTTTGCATTTATTTATTTTGAACGGTTCACTTTTGCTTTATAACTTTCCCACTACAATATTTGCTGTCTGGCATCTTCAGTTTTCAATACTCTGTCGCTTCCTTTATTGGTTAAGATGAAAATATATTATATAAAACCCAAGCAGCCCCTGGATCCATTTTCACTTCTTCTCCTGCCTCACTTTTCTTTTCTTTTTTTTGTTTTGCCAAGATCCTCTTTTATAAATGAATCAAACTTCACCTGTTGCTCACGCCACCCCCTCACAGCACTTCTCCACCATGCACAGTCAACCGCAAGCATGCCTCCCACCACCCTGGCCGAGCATAATCTCTCTACTCACTGCACCATGGCCTCTCCTCACCATCGACCACATCCAAGTGCAACCGATCTCGCGCACCACTCGTCACTGACCCGCCTTCGTCTTCCTCCAGTGCACCGGCTACCGACCTCGTCTTCCTCCTCCTTCCCGCACGACCAGGCCGCGCGCCTCCCTGCCAAACGCCACACTTCCACACCCGGACCCGAACTCATCCCCGACCCGCCTCCTCCGTACGAACAGCTCCACCATCTCCGCCCCTCCTCCTGACTCAGCCTTCGCCCACACTTTCCCTCCGCATTGACCACGTAAGCAACCCGAGATCAACTGCCAATCCCAAACGCCTCGGCTCTTGCCTTGACCCAATCGGCCTCCTCCTCTCTTCCCTTCGCCCAACACTCCAGTAGCACTGCATAGCCTCCGCCCTGACGTGCCTACCCCAACAGCCCCTCCCATGCGTGCAACACTATCGAGCAACCACCATTCGTGCAGTCCGACCCCGCCTCCCGACCCCGCCTCCGATCAACCATCCCTCCTTTGCCTTTTGTATGTAAGCAGTAAGTTGCTGTTTATTTACTTTTATATTATTTTTTTACAAACTATATTTTGTTGATTTTATAAGTTATAAAAGCTTTATATGATCTTATGATGTTGCTAGAGTGTGTTGTGTGTATATATTTGTATATATGTTTGCGTGTGTATATAAGTTTAAAAAAATTTACGTATATAAAATTTTATATAAGTTGAAGTATATATGTTTGACAATGTAAGTAAAAAAGTAAGTTGTATACAAAGCTACATGTTTATGATAGTTTTATATTATACTAAGTTTTTGCCTGTAGCTGTTACAGATATAGATGTATATACTTTAATTTTTAAAGCTATATTTGCACTTCCAGTTTTGTTTGGGTTTTAATACTTCAATTTTTATATGAGTACAATATAATAGATTGCTAGCCACTTTTGTTTATATGCGTGTATAATATGTTTATAGTATTGAATTTTATTAATCATAATTTTCCTCTGCATGTTAAAACTTTGTAATAGTTTATAATTATATATGTATACGGTTTAATGGTTTTTCAAAATAAGATTTATGTAAGATTTCTTTTGAAATCGAATAAATATATATAACTGTAAAATATCTAAGTTTACTTTTAAACAATGGATTTCGAAATACATGTATATATTTGATTTAGAATCTGATTGAATATATATAAAAGTTTCTTATACCAATTATCTTCATCGGTCCAGATCTGATTTGAGTTCGTCTACTCTTTGTTATCAGCCGTTTCCGTCGAAGTGTGTAAATCTTGCTTTACTTTGGAAACTCTTGATTGGATTTGTAACTCGTTCGTTTCTTTTCTCTCTAGCCTCAAAAGGTGAGCAATCACTCACGATTAATGTTCTTTTATTTATTAAATTTGATTTCAATTGAAACGACAATTGAAATATTGCTGCTGTTAGTTATTTACACTGTTATATATGCTATTACCTGTATCAGTTCACCTGTGACATCTGACACCATTATCTGTTAATTATTTATGCGATGATAATACAGTTTGGCTGATAATTGATTGATTGTTCGATGTTTATATTGGACGTTAATTTGTTAATGTTAAGTGATAAATAGTATGCAGAATTGAAATTGATATATGATAGTTAACAATTTTAAAACTGATTTATATGTTAAATTTGATTAGTTGAATATGACCCCTTTAAATTGTTAAATTAATTGACATGTAGAATAGTGATAATTACACTTTAAACCATTGACGTATATTGGATCAAATGTTGTAATATAAAATTGTAATTGAATAATAAGCGAAAAACCGTATAAATGATTAGTGGAATAATCTTTAATCTACATGAAATGATAGTGTAGATTTTAGAAATAATTATATTAATTCGTACAAATAACAATGCGAATTAATACGGTTATTTCAGGATTATTTGAATTGATTATTGGATTGTTATTGTTGTTGTTATTGCTTGTTTATTTACTTTGACACCATCCCAGTTATCACACTGCAAGTTCCCTTTACTATGCTTTGATTTGAATTGAATTGGAATCGGGTTGAAATGATAAATACCCAAATTGAACTTTGACCTAGGATAGGAAATTAAATAAAACCCGATTGGTCAATAATTTGATTAAAAATAAACGAAGATTTTATTTGAATAAAAATACGGTTTTGAAATGAAGTTGGAATTTGAATTTTAATGAAAGGAAAATGTTAATATTTAATAATCTGAAACAAAATATTAACAATGAAATTGATGAAAGAACGATGTTTAATTTGAGAAATGATTGAATTAAGTTGAAATTATAATTAAGTTTGAAATTAGTAGACTTTGAAATGGTTTAATAATTAAGTTTGAAATTATAATTAAGTTTGAAATCATTAAGTTTGAAATGAATTAATAATTAAGTTTGAAATTATAATTAAGTTTGAAATTATAATTAAGTTTGAAATTATAATTAAGTTTGAAATTATAATTAAGTTTGAAATTATTAAACTTTGAAATTATTGAATAATTAAGTTTTGAATTATTTAATACTTAAATAAGATTAAATTATTTAATGATTAAATTGAATTGGAAATTCTTTAATAAGAAAATTGAACTTTTGAATAAGTGAATTTTACTTCGTAAATAATTGAAATTGAGTTCTTTATTAATTAAGTTTTGGAAAATTATTTAAGTAAGTAAATAAGTGAAATTGAATTTCTTTAACAAGAAATAAAAATGCGATTTATTGAAATTAATGTAAGACTTGTAATTGAAAGAAATGATTTGACGAATTTAATTTAATTCAAAATTGTAAGTTTTGTTTTAATGAAGTTGAACTTAAGAAATTGATTTAATGAATTGGAAATTTAATAGAAATTGTTTTGAATGATAAAGTAACTTAACGAATATTGAATGAAATCGATAAATGAGTTTAAATTGATTTAAATGTTAAATTAAATTAATTTAAATGATTTGGAATGAAACTTATATACGGACTTGAATCAATATTTGAATTGTTTTGAATAAGATTTGAAATTGAATTATTGGATTTTGAAATGAATTTGGAAGTTGAAACGTAAATCTTGGAAATTGGTTTTGAAAGAGAAATGAAATGTTGATTTACGAATCCTATTTGAAATTGAAATTGATTTGGTTTTGAAATATATTAAATGACCAATCGGTGTAATAATTACGAAAGTTATTAAAGAGACCGGAATTCGGTTATGGATATACTCTCTATCTAAACCGAAAACCACTTTAATAACTATACGCGGAGTGATGATCCAGAATGAAGTGGTTGGAATGATGTACGTGATGACTGAAGAAAGAGAACGATGATGGATAACCTTGACACTTGTGTCAAATTGGAAATGACTAAAACAGGAGCTGTGCCGGGCCAATGGAGGATTAGCTACCTCAAGTGGACACACTTCTTCGAACTACTTATTACTTGTTGTCGATTGGTGCACCCTTGATTTTGGGAGTGTTGTTTCACGGTGTTGCGGGCGCTGCAGCGTTGCGTTCTCACCAGTCCGGATCAGGCGAACGGTAGTATCACTACCTTGGGTATTGCCTCATGTGCCTTGTCATACTTGTATTCCATTTATACGCGACCACTACGATTTTGATTTGTACCTTTAGTATATGGATTGCCCTCTGGTGACTTCCGGTTTTGGGGAAACTACGGTCTTGTATATGCTTTTGGGAATAAAAATGTGTTAAGGGTGGAATGGGCCATGACTTAACACTATTTTGATATCTTTATATTACTGATAGACATTATCTACTTAGCGTATATTACTACCTAGTAGATAGTTTAACGGATCCTTAAAGGATGGTTATTCCAAACATCCTTTGAGTTACTTGTATTTCAATTGCTATTTCACTTGAGTTGGATTTATTAATATAAGAATGTTAATCCTGACTCGAGTGTCTTGTGTTTTTTCTTTACGCTCGGGTCAGACTGAGTGTACCAGTATTCGAGACTCACCTTTGAAGTTGGAGCTTTGCTTGAAGATCCAGCCATCTATTCTGCTTCAGTATTCGATGATTCCAGTGATGTATTCTGATTTGTATCTGATGTATCGTATTACTCTTCTGTTTTAAACTCTGATGTATCTTATATATTCATATAGTAGCTTCATGAACTACTATCTCTTTTATTTCCGCTGCACTTATTACTCTGTGTCTGTGATCTGTGATTATTTATTTACTGTATATGTTCAGTTTTGCCAAATTTAAATTAACAACGCGGTATTTTGAGCAATTCAACTCCGGCATGAGTGTCTACCTATACACTTATAATGGATGCGAATGGTCCAAAATAGCGGGTCGTTACAAGAAGAGGAGAGGTTGTCAATTTGAATAGGCAATTGAAGGAAATAAAAAAAATGTAAAGCATGAAAAATGGGAAAAGTGAAAGTCACGAATACTAAATTCAAAGAATAATAAAGTAAGCGGCTATTGACTGTTGGTTTACCAGTGGATAACAAATCAACACAGAATTCAAAAGGTTCAAAAATACGGAACCGGTACAGAAACCGTTCCGTAGATTTCGTTGTCTTCCCGACTTCGAAATTTACAATTGAACATACCGCAAAGATCAGCACGACGAGACGATCAAAACGGTATACAAATATCAGTGGTACAATCATCCTGTCGAAAGTCGATAATCGGTACCTAAAATGCTGATAATTTGTCGGAAATAAGATAAACGGAGCAATAACAGTCCAAATTTTGAGAAACGAAATATGACGTCTCACTCGGAAGATGATTTACAAATTTTCTATAGAAAAATATTCAGGTTTGGAAAATATTTTATTATCATCAAATATTAACTGATTTAAATTGGAATAAAATTACACTAGAAAATAAACTTCCATATTATCAGATGAAAATTTACCATTTGCTATGTTTAAGTAGACGTATTCCAAATATCAAATTTTTATTTCCAAATTCAATTATTTAAAATTTCACAAAATTTCAGTTAATTACATATTTAAAACAGTTAAAATTTACGGGTCGTTACAATTTATATTTAGGATTTGAGATCCAATTAAAACAAAATGAAGAAATTAAAAAAATCAATTTATTAAAATGACTATTATTATTATTAAAAATTCTCTGATTTCTCTCAAACCAAATATACCAACAAATTATAATAAATAAAGTATCAAGTAAAAATCTATTTTCCATTTTAAACTTAAACCTAAAATTATTCCAATAGTAATCACAATCAGTAATTTTAGCTGTAAGACTAAAGTTAAAAATTTTGAAAGTATTACTCAGAATGTAGTAAGTATCCCTGCAATCATAATATACATGTTTAATATCTTCAAGATGCAGATTACAAAAATAAAATTTATTATCAATTTGCATATATTTTCTTTTTATAAATTCTATAGTATTTAGTTTTCCATGCATGATTAACCACATATGAATTTTAGATTTAGGAGGAGCGTTTGTTTTCCAAATAAATTTAAAAGAGTTATTGGCTACACCTGAGAAATTAAGAAATTTATAAAAAGAATTAGAAGTATATTTCTTACTCTTATCCCATTCCCAACTAATATTATCATTTTCATTATCAATATTATATAGATTCAATCTAGCATAAAGTAAAGAAAGTTGCCTAAGAGTTATATCTACTAAAATTCTATTAAAACTAAAATTCCAAGAGGGGTCATTTTCAGGAGAAAAAACATCTATAATTAAAGCATTCTTAAAGTTACAAATTTCGTAAAGTTCTTTAAATTCTATCCTAAGAGGGATAACAGAAATCCAATGGTCGTGCCAAAAAGAAGCACTATTTCCTAAATGAGCTATTGTATTAGTACCTAGGTTAAAAATCTCATGACATTATAAAATTGATTTCCAAAAATTAGACAATTTATTTATAACTGTAGGAGTAATTTGATGTAAATTATTACTACCATTATAGTAATATTTAGAAATGATTTCTTTCCAAATAGGATTATCATTAGTATCCTTAAATTTCCATAACCATTTCCCTAACAAAGACAAATTCATGTTACGCAAATTAATAACTCCTAAACCACCTTCCTTTTTGGATTTACAAATAGTTTCCCAATTTACTAAACATTTAATACCGATGTTAGAGTTGTCCCCACTCCATAAAATGTCCCTTCTTATTTTATCAATTTTGTTAATCACCCAATCTGGAAAAAGATGCATAGACATCCAATAGATCGGGAGAGCAGATAAAACCGAGTTTATAAGAACTAATCTACCATCTCTTGATAAAAATCTCCCGTTCCAATTAGAAATCCTATTTTTAATTTTATCTATGATAATAAGCCAATCATCATGTTTAAGTTTAGTTGGTCTAATCAAAAAACTAAGATAATCAAAAGGAAAATTCATAGTTTTACAATTAAGAGTATTAACAACTAAATCTTCAACCATTTCAAAATCATTTAAAACTAAAACCGAACTTTTATCAAAATTTAGTTTTAAACCTGAAAGGAGTTCAAAACTATATAAATAAATTTAAGAGTAATAACATGATTAGGCAAATGAGAGGTAAATAGTAAGGTATTATCCGCAAATTGAAGGACAGATATACCATTACGCGAGATTTCACTACCAACACTCACCAAAGATCCATCATCAACTGCTTTTTTGATTATCTTAGCGAAAACATCTGCAGCTAAATTAAACAAAAGAGGCGATAAAGGATCACCTTGCCTTAAACCTCGTTTAGATTGAATTTTATTACCTAAAATACCATTAACCGTTATACTGGAATTACCAGTTTTAAGTAAACTCATAATCCAGCTAATCCACCTATGACTGAAACCTCTAGCATGTAACATATCAACTAGAAAATCCCAATCCACAGAATCAAAAGCTTTCGCAAAGTCCAATTTTAAAATTGCACAAGTAATATTATTCATGCAACAGTGCTTAATGTATTCTTGAACAACAGCCACACCATCAGTGATATTTCTTCCCTTAATGGAAGCAGTTTGTGAATAGTCAATTAAATCATTCATTCTTTTACTAAGTCTATTAGCTAAAACTTTTGAAATAATTTTAGCGGAATAATTAATTAAGCAAATAGGTCTAAAATCTTTTAAATTATTAGCACCGATTTTTTTTGCAATAAAATAACATTTGCAAAATTAAATCTTCCTAATTGCAATTTTCCACTATAAAATTCGTTAAACATGCTAATTAAATCGAATTTTAAAACACCCTAAAATATTTTGTAAAAGAAAATAGGGAACCCATCTAGACCCGGGGATTTATCACTAGGCATGTCATTAATAGCTTTCAAAATTTCCTCTTTAGAAAAAAGGTTATCAAATTCAGAAAGGTCAATTCTAGAATCTGAAGGATAAAGATCATTCCATCTAGCGTTAATTCTATGCTTATTTTTATTACCGAAAATATATCTATAATAGTCTGTAAAAGCCTTATTAAGATCTCTTTAGTCGACCAGCTCCACGTTATTCGCAAAAATAGAATTTATCGTATTACTACGTTTTCTACCATTAGCCATATTGCGAAAAAATTGGTATTATTATCACCTTCATTAATCCATTGAATTCTAGATCTCTGTTTCCACATAACCTCCTCTTTTTCTAAAATTGAATTAAGCTCTTCTTTTAGATTAGCAAGAACGTTACGCTCACCTAGATTTAGTTGTCTAGTTTCTTCTCTCTTGTTTATTTTAAGTATTTTGGAAAGAATGTTTTCTTTTTTAATTTTAATACTATCAAACACATTCATACTCCAATTTTTCATAAAGTTCCTAAGACCCTAAGTTTTAATACAATTTTTTTTGCAGAATTATCCATATTTCTGATATTATAAAAGTTCATTGAAATCCATTTATTTTTAATTAAATTCGTAAAATTGGATTCTAATAACCACATTTTTTTGAATTTAAAAGATCTATTAACAACTCTATGATGATCACACATAAGGATGATAGGACAATGACTAGAATAAGTGTATGGCAAACCAAAAACTATACAAATAGGAAATTTATTCTTAATTTCATCACTGACGAAAAACCTACCTAGAAGAGCCATAAAGATCTAAATTCTAGACATTCATTCCATAGAACCCGATGACCAATTTTTGAGTTTGGCCCATAAACATTAGAAATATTTAAAATAGAATTATCACTAAGGTTAATGAGAATAATATGCAAAGAATGTTGTTTAGAAATACATTAGAGCAATTTAAACGAATTATCATGCCACCCTATAAGTAAACCCCCAGAAGTACCAACAGAAGGTAAACAAGCCCAATTTCTAAAATGAAAACCACCAACCGTCTATAAAAACGAACGTCGGGACATTCAATTCTAGTTTCCTGAATTAGTGCAATGTCAATAAAATAATCCTTAAAAACGCTCTAATTTTATCACATTTATTTAAATCATTCAAATCTCTAATATTCCAACTAATAATCCTCATAAACCAACAGATCTAGCCCTTTCGATTTACCTACTTCTAATAAAAGCAGTATCTAATTCAACATCGGAAAAAACAAGAGCGGCATCACTAGTTAACTGACAGAACTCAGAGGAAGACAAATTACCTAAAGCATACGAAGAATAAGTACTACCTAAATCAGAATCCATACAAGCCTGAATTCGTATTACCACTTTTGGCATACGAATCATGTAATTCACCCATAGTCTGAGACTGACCACCACGAATCCTGGCACTACGACGAACAGTCCCACAAACTGACACTGATTTCCTACGTCTACCTCTCCTAGATGATGAAGGAACAAATGTAGAAATCCCTCCAATACTATGAACAGTAGATTCCAAATTCGACGTGTATGGTGTACTATGAATCACACACTTCTACACTTTCTTATTCACGGAACAAACTTTAATATTATTCTCATCCATAATAGGTCGATAGCTTGAAATCCATTATCTGCTTCTACTTGTTCCAGAACTAATTCCTTTTGATGATCAGCAAAACAACCATTATTCCGTTGAATTTCAAGCATCACATTCACATTGGTATCTGCTAACAATTCCCTATTCAATTCACCAACAAACTCAACCTCCTTACAATCATCCTCAACATAGTCCACTGGAAAGACAACAGTAGACAGTTAATTTTCAAACAATACTTTATAATCTCCAATCAGGTCGATAGAATTATCAGTAGTATAATCACTATAAGGCACCAAGCACATAGACAACCCCTCCTTAACTCTTAACATATCAACAGCAATATAATCAATATAATTGCGTGCACCATGCACACTGATACCAGCTAGAATATCTGTAACATCAACATCAGAGCAAGTCGATTTTCCCTCAGTCAATTCTCCCAAAATCCCTATTCAACATCAGTGATATAATCTGTAGCTTCTTGAACCAATTAAACTATGTTCTCACAAGCAAACCGCTGGATCGATGGAGAAAATCAATCCAAACCTTTCGAGAACTGGCAGTACTCCGGCAATATCGGGAAGGTTCAAACTGCCGAGTCGTTGGGGAAAATTGACTCAAACTGTTGGATCGATGGGGAAAATCAATTCAAACCTTCTGAGAACTAACACTACTCCAGCAATGTCGAAAGGTTCAAGTCGTTGAGTCGATGGGGAAAATTAACTCAAACCACCAGCTCGTGACAAAAATTGATCCTCGCCTTCTGACAACAGGGGTTGCTCTGGCAATGTCAATAAGGTTCAAAGTCATCGAATCGACGAGGAAAGTTGACTCAAACCTCTCAAAACTTGACATCGCCCGAAGATAGGCAATAGCAAAGGAAATTAACCAGAGCCAAGAGATAGGCACCGAGCAGAAATTCACAAAGTTGAGTTGTTCGTGCATGAGTTTTCGGAGATAGAGACCAATGCACAAGTGGGATCTCAACACCGAACTTGGAAGAATTAGTAATGACGAAAGATCGTGATGAAGCATTCTTCCAATACATACATCCAATTTGGTATTGGTTGATTATGTGAAGTTGGAAGAAGTTGATCGCAGTCAAAGAACTAACAGCATCAAGAACTAAATGCTTGGGATCGAGCAACAGAATCACAAATTCCCGGAGTTAGGATTATCAAGCAAACTAAGTCGGGGACAATCGAACGAGTTGCTCGGAATATCTAGCTGCTCAACAAATGCTTGGAATACCTATACACTAATTCTTGGTCATAATGAATTCGATCAAATTCAAATAGAAGTAGCCATAAAGTTAGCTACTGAGTTACACTTCAGTTCTGTAAAGCCAGACAGAGGGTTTTGGCAATCAAAATAGAGCTAAGTATCAAAATGTAGTAAATAACCACAGGAATAATATTTACATGCATGGATTTATAGTAAATAAACACATCTAAAGAAGCATTCATATTATATACACATGTAGTTATATATAGACAGACATAGTACATAGAATGCGGGAAAAGTAAACAAGAAAGATTACAAGGGAAAAGCGAATCTTTCATTACTGTTAATATTTTTTATATACAGGACAAACGGTGGGGGCCGGACCCACACAATCTCGGCCTATTTTAGACATCAAAAACGCAAAAGAACAGACTCGTCCAACACTGTGACATCATGAAACAAAAGGAAGCAGAGTACAGACTTGATCAAGACAACTTACAAAAAAACAAAATGCTCCACCAGTGCATTGTTGAGTTAGGGTTTCTTACCGCCTTAGTTACCTTTACCTTACTTGCCTGGATGGGTGGGAATATTCTATCTCCTAGTGCCCTTCTAACCATAAGGGGTCTTGCCTCTAGAATGAATGAACCCTCCTCCGGTACCAGAATCAAGCTCCTCAGACCCACTGGCAAGCACCTCTTTGGTAGGGCTGTAAATTTTGTACGAGTGTCCGATGTCCGTTCGTGTCCGTAACCGAAATACATCCATCCGAGTCCGTTCGATTTTCATTTAGGACACGAGCTAGGACAAGAAAATTTGTACGAGAAAAAATATTGTCCGGTCCGAGTTCGTTCGAATTCGTTCGAATTTCTTATAGTTCAGTATATCTGATGGAAATTCTATTAAACAACATAAAATTTGATGTAAATAACATTGTCCGTCCATATCCGTTCGGGTCCGTGTCCGAAAAATGTATGTACGAGTCTGTCCGATTTCATTTAGGACACGAGCTAGGACAACAAAATTTGTACGAACATAAATCTCGTCCGGTCCATGTCCGGTCCGATTTTATTTAGGACATAAACTGAACACACCTCCGTCCGGTCCGGTCCGACCGATTTACACCCCTACTCTTTGGGCTTTGGCTTACCGGTCTTGATCGTGAATGAAAGCACTCTAGGCCGGATGAGTCCTGGCTTCATCTTATCTTTTCCTGGATCTCCTTCTGCAGCCTCTCTACCATCATCTTTTGGTCAGTTGGGTTAGAAGCACGAACGATTTGAACATCCTCTTCTTACGACACAGAAATGTCTTCTATAGCAACGAACGAAGTAAGGAATCTGCTGAGCATCTGTAAGAACGAAGTAAGCAATCCATCGAGCATCGGAGCAAAGCCCAGAGCTGGAAGGCTGAACCAGAGCAGTCATGCATGTAGCAATGGCAGTCAACGCAGTGAATATCGCTTTAGTGCCTAAGCTCTAAGAAACGAGAGGCAGAGATAAAATATCGACTGACTTATAAGTTCATGAAGAGAGTTATACAATTTAGTAAAGGACTCAGGAGTCAAATTTAGTTCCTGGAGCACTGGAAAAACGAGGGAAATACTTGAACTAGGAGTTTTCTCTTGGAATTCAACTTCAAACTCTCCTACTACAGGAATGGGGATATAAGGCTTAGTCATTGCAGCGGCTGCCGAAGTAGGGATAATCGTCACCGGCCCTCCATATTTTAAAGAAGGCACTTTGTGCTGACCCAAGGAGCTCGGGCCAGCAAGAGCACTAGCAACATCAGCAGCATATGTAGCAGCCATGCCATCCTCTTCAGCAAAAATCGTTTTCCCTACAACAAGCATCTTTATCTCTTCAGCACTAAGGTACTGCACCATCAGCTCCATTTCGAAGAGATAATTTTTAGCATGGCATATCACCTCTTCCCAAGTGTCGGCAAGAGTCATGGGGTAATAATTTCCCAACCACTTCAAATAACTATGCATAATGACACTCACGTAGAAGTGTTAAAGGTTGTCGTTAAGCTCGTCCCTTTCTCTAGCTCTCCCCTTATCATCCCTAGTCTTCGCCACCTCAAGATCCTTGAACTCGCATTGGCAAACTGCAAGATCTATATCATTAACAAGCTTATTGTTAGACATAGTATCTAACTTGACGGTCAGCTTGTTATTATCTTCCTGAAGCTTCCGGTTCTTTGCTTGGAGCTTTTCAAGCTCTATTGCCTATTCAGAGAGGGCCTGGTTTTTGGACCATATGATTTCATCTTTCTGAATAAGCGATTCGGCCTTCTACTTAGCCTGTTTCTTGAAATCGAAGTTTTCAGTAAAAGTAGCTTTCAATTTGTTCCTCATTACAATTCTAGCTTGTGTGTGAGCATGTTTCAACACCTCCAACAACTTGTCCATGCTCACTTTCTATTTTATGGCAAGGTCCCTTTCTCTAGCAACTTTGACTAGATCATCTTCTCACTCCTTGATCATCCTCTCAAAGCCGGATCTCTCCATTTCGAGTGACTAAATTGGTATGTAGTTGATCCGATTTATAAAGATCCTTGCACAAGCACTTCCATTTAAGCCCCACTTCTACATCTTCTTGAACTTCTTGAAGCTTCTTCAGAGTAATCTCCTTCTTCACATCTTTAATGTCCCAGTAAAACTTGACACCGTGAAGGAAAGGATGTGGGTATGCAATAGACAGGAACGTAGGGGCATCAAGGAGATTAGACTTAGAAATACACATAGAATGAACGGGAGGAGTAGTGGTCAAAGCTTGAGAAGACGAGATTTCCCACTGAACAATAGGTTGGGCTTCAGTGCATGGAGGAACAGAAAGAGTAGCAGGCCCATGACGCTCAATGGAATCTTTAGGTCATTTTTGAGCATAGTGAGAAGAATATCCACTAGACTCTCTGTTTCCCTTTTCTCTTTCTCTTTCTCTCTTGCTCTCTTTCATCCCTATAAGCTTTGTCGTACTCACAATCTTTCCTCTTACGCCTCTCTTACTCAGTTTCGGAATGACGAAATAAGTAAGGACCAAGAGTCTATCTTCTGTATTCGCCCCCACTGCCAGAGAGAGCTCTATATCTATCATGGCCTATAGAACCTGAAACAAGAAGAGGAATCATGTAAATATTGAGATTATAGAAGTCACGTTTTTGTAGGGATGCGTATTTGTGATTTTAATGAAGTGTATGACATGAATAACCCCTCTAATGACTCTATAGACCATTCCACCTTCATTGATATTAATCCTAGGAGAGAAATTGAAGTCAAAACTAGAATATCGCTGACAATTAGTTGATTTCATTGAAATCACCAAAATTTTCAAAAGCACACTAAGAGGGCGAAATCTAGCTGCATTCTTTTAAATAGTTTCCATATTTTGGTCACTAGCTTCACCGGGACTTTCAATGATCATGTGTTCCGGAGGAGGTGAGTGGGAGAGAGTAGGACTCATTTTAGACGATTCATCAAATGACTTACCCTCCTCCTCACCAGTGTGATAATCGCTATCGTCGTCGTCGGCACTATCACCTTCCCTGTCAGTGGCTAACTCTTTTCCTTTTCTTCTTACGAATCCCTTAACTTCCTCCAAGATCATAGGCATTCTAGTGTCATCGCCCTCATCGCCAGGGGCATCACCTCCCACGGGCTTGTTGGTCTCTCTATCATGACTTTCTCCATGTGCCCTTTACCCGATGGACCTTTAGCTTCCCCTTGAATATTCTCGTTGGAGCTACGAGTAGGGGAAGTGGAGCAAGTATGTGATCTAGAACTTCTTCGTGTTGAGGACACAGTGTCAGTAACTCTTCCAGGGTGAAGCATTCCATACTCCCCTAAGTTGTCGTTCGTCAGAAGGAATTTGACGGTATGCTGATTTTCTCTAACAACCTTCAATTCATTGAGCATTCTCTCATGCTTCGCTCTATCTTTGTGTCTCGGAAGACTTGCGGGGAAGTGTACATTAAGTTAGAAACTCATAGATCCAGTATGAGAGAGATCGGTAGAAAGAAGCTTACTTCCTCTTAAGCAGAAACGATTGAATCCCTCTAGGAAGTGCATAAAGAAGTATTCGTTCTTGAAATAAGAATGTTTATTATGATGTTTTCAATGACTTTGCATCTTTTCCAGACCTCTATTATCACGAAGGACAAGCATTCCTTCTTCCTCTTGAACATTAAAGATAAGTGAGCTCATTAAATTATGGAGGACGATCAAATCTTTGCATAAAAAGGATGTATAGCAAACTCAATAAAGTGTGTCCATTCGGGTGAACTAGGAATGGAGCAAGCCTAATCTCTTGCAGAAACCTCATTAAGAAAGAATTAAAAGATGGAATGGCACCGCCAAGTTAAATTTAGCGATTACAGGATGTGAAGCCAAGTAGGGGATCATGGGAAAATTCATTTCCAACTGGCATACAGACATCTTCCTCAGGGATGCCAAGTTGTAAGCAAATATTTGAAAGTAATTTTGTTATCAAGGTAGTGGGCACCCGCTCCATTAGATCATTCAGAATCCTCAACCCAGAGGAAACGAACATGGTACCGAATCAGCTGGTACTAATTCGCCTTAGGGCTCGGAAGTTTTAGACTGGTTAGATCCAACTAGAACAGATGGCGAAACCGAAGCAGTAGATGATGCAGCTTTGGAAGGAGTAAACGAGCCTTCGCCAGACTTGAGGCGAGGTGATCGATGAGTCATTCTAAATAGTAAAACTTAGCGTTTAACATGGTCAGTTATGTTTAACTTGGAATAAAATTCCCATGTGAACAACACCTCGAATCCAAAAGAAGTCGACATGTGTTGATCTATCGGATTTTGAGCGTTGACCGTGGCAGGCGCAGTGTGTTATCTATGCAAACTGAGTCCAATGCCCCAAACACCGCGAACGGACCATCATGTATAGATAGCTTGCTCGTGCAAGAAAAAAAAAGTTGCATCGCGCTTTAAAATTATCTCTTTTGGAACTTATCCGTTATCGATGGAAAATTGAAAATGGATCCATTGTC
The DNA here is from genome assembly GCA_030737815.1 of Allium fistulosum. NCBI lineage: Eukaryota > Viridiplantae > Streptophyta > Magnoliopsida > Asparagales > Amaryllidaceae > Allium > Allium fistulosum. The sequence continues at coordinate 246,391,615 of CM060907.1, read as the reverse complement.
CGAAGCAACGCAGAAAGTTTTTTCTGCAGGATCACTAGAAGTGAAAAAATGGAAAGGCGGTGCGATGGAATCAACCAATATACCCGAGTTCAAAATAAATCGTTGTATCAAAACCTAATCGACGATTGAGACTTAGCGAATTTCACAAAGGCGGACATTTGAAGCCAGAGAATGAGACTTTTCTTCAAAACCACACGTATTCAACCAGGGCAAGCCCTAATTTCACCACCGATTGAACATGCCAAAAATCAATTGTCTTCCTTCGAATCAAAATCAACCAAGTCGAGATCATCACCTCCACCATCGTCATCTCAAAATTTATCGACGCCAACCTTCAATTCAAGTCGAAGTTAAAATCAAGTCCTATGGTTTCAAATTTATTCAGGTCTGAGAATTTGGAGTAGCGGATCTAAAGATGGCGGCTATACTGGACGGTGGTGAATAGGTTAGAGAAGCGGTGGCAAGTGGTTGTGACACAGTTCAAGTCGGTGACATCGTTGGAAGGTCAAAGGAAGAATAGATCGACGTTGAAAACTCGGGTAAAGGACTTGAATAGCTCGGTTGTAAAAGAAGAAATGGAAACTTAAGGAAACTTTTTATATTGTTTAACATATAAAGAATTTTCTTAAGGCAACATGTCGGTACCGACATGTTTAAGTCGGTACAGACTTGTTATTTTTCCTCCGATTCGACTAGAGTTCATTGCAGATAACCTATATGACAACCTAAAGCACTACATAGTTTTTGGAATGCAAACTACATTGCCAATGCAGAGAAAAGGAATTTAAACACACATTAAAGAAGACGGTTAAAAAAATCAGTCAAGAAAGGCAAAGTAAAAGCGACGTCTCGAGACGAGATTCAACGATTGACCGGAATTCACAGGATAACTGCCCAGGGCTTGTTTCAGTCTAGAGCACCCTTTGTTTTCAATGAAAGCGTACTCTAGGAGGAAAATGTTAACCATCTTTTTAACCGAGCAAATGTCATTAGAAGATAGAACGTCGAAACATAAACGAAACGACTTGAAATCTTGAAAGCATGCTTAGATTGAGCGAAGGAATGGCTTAGAGAAAAATCATTCAAAAATATGCCGAGGGGACAACTCAGTGCCGACCTATTTTGCTCCATATCCATCCCCTCCAACTTCACACAGGTTATTCTCAACCTCTTCCATGTATGCTCAATTGATTTCCAAGGGTTTTGAACAACCTATTCCAAGAGTTGAAGTGTTAATAGCTAAACCAGTAGAATAAGCCAAGCAAGGGAGTAATGATCATCATAATCGGCTAACAATCGATAAGAACAACATGGGACACAACAAAAAGAAGTAAGAGGAAGGATGCGAGAAAGTTCAAAGAGTTTAGAACTAAGGGAGCATGTCGACACTGATATGTTTAAGTCGGTACCGACGTATTTGGTTAATTCATGGTGCTTTGCGATTTTGCAAGTGGCTTCGGACCGACATCTGGACTCTGCTCCAAGTGGACTTTTGATCCAACACGACTGTTTCCCCTATAAATACAAATCATAGAGCAACCAAAAGTGGATCTGATTTCTTCCATTACTATGCGGAAGCTCTACGACTTCTTCACCTTCTTCCTCCATACAACAATCACCAAGGTAGCTACTCTAGGCAATTCTAGGACTTAGAATCTATCTAACCCTTGTACCAGTGACTTATTCTCTCTTCAATTCTCTTTTAATTTCAGTCAAACTTTGTAAAATCAACAGTCAATAAAACTATAAATTGGACGTAGTACAGAGATTGCCGAACCACTATAAAAAGCTTATGTATCTTTCTTATTTTTCCAATATTTTCAATACTATCTGCTAGATCTAGTTTTCAAAAGTTCCCTACAACTCAGTCTTGGGTGTTGATCCATTTTTTGATGTCAACAACAAGAAAAGAGGAAAATTTTATCCATATATTTTCTAACTGCCAAATGTACTTAAAGAAACATGGGAGGTATGGAGACATCCCAAAAAGAAAATATTAAGCCCATAAAAACATGATGATGTGGCAAACTAATAACTATGTGATAATATATAAGGTATCAAACCAGTGATCAAACAAATCACTAATAATGCTCCATCAATAAGATGGTGTCGAATATGTAATATGACGGTGATAGTTGGGCTCCTACTCAAGAGCTCGGTAACCTAGAGGAATCAACGAATAATTGAGATATCAAATAATCACAAAAGGTTGTCGAACTTAAAGACTGTAAGAATGACAAACCATTATACTATAAAAAGGGGTGTCAAGAACATAAAACATGGGAGATATCAAGCCTTGACACCTAAAGAGGGTGTCGAGCTTCTAGGACAGAAGGTGAAGTCAAACCTTTATGGTAATTGGGGTGTCGAGCGTCTAAAGCAAAAGATGAAGTCAAACCTTTATGGTAATTGGGGTGTCGAGCATCTAAACAGAGCACGAAGAAGTATCGAACCTCTATGGGATGGTGAACCTCAAAAAAACGATGAGTATCATTAAGCATTCACAAGTAAAAAATGATGTAGAGCCTTAACAGTGAAGAAGTGTATCGAGCGCCCAATATCAAGAAGGTGTCGAGTTTCTTAAAGACGACGGGGATATCAAACTTATATAACACAAGGTGTTATAGAATATGTAACTAAGGAAGGATGCCACAACAGTAAAGCATATTGAATGTCTACTCAAGAAGAGAGGACAACGAGCCTTTACAACAATAATTGTTGTAAAGAAATTCTAAGCAGATAATGATGCCGAGTCTTTATAGAAAGGCATTACTAAACCTTCACTAGAATGATGGGCTTCAACATTGACAAAGAGCCTCGTGTTTTTGTAGATAGAAAGAGATGCCAAAACTCAAAGTCTTAAGTGGATGTCAAATATCAGCAGCAATAAGGAGGTGTTGAAAATCAGTGATACCAAGAGATAACGAGTGTCTACCTGGATGAACATGTGGCAACAATTCCGCTTGTCGCTACCTCTACAAATTGACCCACTTCGCCACTTGGAGAGGGGGAATCATTTTCTTTCTCTAATTCTCAAATTATAGGTTGTAAACACTAAATTGAATTATGGATTTTTAGTGCCGATTGTATTCTTGTGACTTCTGCAAATAAGGACTTAAACAATTAACTTTGCATAGCATACTCCTATTGAATGAGAATATTCGGTTATTGTTGGACTTTTGACATGTACATGACTCATATTTGTACTTGGACTTGGACAATGGATATGTATATGACTAATATTTGGACTTGGACTCGAACTAGAACTTACATATACTTCCAAGCTGGCATAAGGCCACTTTAGCTTTTATCCAAAATACCCTTAACTTGCATATTTTGGTTAGCGAAGAAATTTGCTAACATCACCCATGGGCATATGAATGAAGGATCATCGCATGTTTATATGACTTATATATTTCACCCTTGAACTCTTAAACAATATCTTAGATGTTGAACTAACTTTTGGTTTAACATCAACATTCTACAATTCAATATTTAGGACTGATTTCAAATTTCTAGATCAGGTTGTACCTATTATTTCTATTTTATTTATATCCTAAAGCATTTACCTTGTCTTACCTGGGTAGCGATCCTTATCCATTCCATATAAACATAATTTTGGTTTAGTCATCACTATTCTTAAAACTAAAATTTCACAATCATGAAGTACCTAATATGAAACATTTACCTTTGAAAATATAAACTTAGAAACCCCCATTACTCTAATATGTGGCATTTGAAACTCAAAAAATTTCTCATTTCAAAAGAAAACTTTTAAACATATTTTCCAAAAAAAATCCAACTTGCAAAACAATTTGAAGAATCGAATTCCCAAAAGCATTTAAACACCATGTTTTATTTTATTCTATATATTTATTCTATTTTTATTTCATTTTTATTTATATTACAAAATCTTCATATAACATTTTAACTCAACTTCTCAAAAGCATTTAAACAAAAAAATTCAAAAGCATTCGAACATAATTTTTCAAAACATTCGCCGCTTTATCCTTAACCCCAAATTCAAAAATTGTTTAGCAAAATAATTTTCCTTCTCAAAGACCTTTATTTCAAAGACTTACTTCTTGAAAAGTAGGATTTTTTAACCTAAAACATTTAAAAACTCAACTATCAAACTAATTAATAATCATTTTTTTCAAAAACATCTTCTATAACTGTAAACAATGAAAAGTGGAATAGATAAGGATAACTTCTATCCAATCATTTTCCTATCATATTCCTATTATTTCTCTCCTATATTATCTCTAACTAGGTTACTAATCTTAGTTTATATGAGTTCCTAACGCTATTTCTATCCAAATTTCCAATATTGCCTCTATTTATATTTCTCCTACTTAAATGGCTTCTACATCATTTTAATCAAGTTCCACTTCCATTTATTCCTCTTTTAGAAAGAATTAAAAAAAGAGGTTCTAAATTAATGAAATAGGAAAAATCATCGAGCCTAACCTACGCTTTATGTCACATTTATTTCAAAAATGATAAATCCCTTACGAAAATCTTAAACCAAAAACATTTTGACTCAAAAAAATTTTAAAGTAAGAATTTCAAAATGAAAAACCCATTTACCAAAACTTTTAATCAGAAACTTTTGACTCAACAAAATTTTAAATTATGAAATTCCAAATTTCCTTACCTTTTCAAAACAACAACTTCCCAATAAATCCTTTAAAAACTCATTCAAAACATTTCAAGGAATTTTCCAAAAACCTTTTATCATATTCTTTCCCATTGGTTTATATTTAGAAATTAACTTTAATTATCCCTTCTATTGAACTTTCCTTCTTCCTTACTTAATCTTCATAAAAATTCATTTATCTCATTATGGTGATTAATGTACATCTTCTTGCGGAAACTTGCTCCACTCCTTCTTTACATCTTGCTTCATTCCTATCATTCCTTACTTTCGCATGCTTACAACATATATATTCTTATCTACTATATGCTTGGATGAAATGTATATCTTCAATTGGCAATCTATCGAAATCCAAAATCATAAGACAGTATACTCCTGACAAAGGAGTCAAGTACCATTCAACTTCTAGGGTGCTTCTATATGTCTTGGTCCACTCCTTACGATACGACCTCTAACCCGTGGGAAAATCGAGGTAGGAGTATAAATTTAACTCTATTTATTTTTCCAACTCATAATCGCCTCATCTATTCTTTCGGAATATGGTCAAACTACTTATATAGTCGGAATTTATACAGTTAGGCCTATGTTCAAAATAAATATATATACATCTATACATAGTAAAGTTTTGAAAAATACTTCCAAAAATAACAAGCACGGCACTCATACGTATACCTATCCCCATTGATCGGGTAACCTAAGATCTGATTCCAAATGTAACAACCCGCCTTGAAATGGGCCTAATTTTCGACCCAGAAAAGTCCCATCAAACCTTAGAACCAAATCAAAGCTGGTTGTTGGTTGGTCAAATTTATTTAAAGAACAATACACAGAGCTATCTATCTACATATTCAAAATATCATAGCGGAAGGATACAATATAATATCATACTATTAACCATTTATTTAGAAATTCAAATTTAAAAAACAAATAATATAATCCTACATAACAATGCTAAATATTCGTGGTACAGTATCTCAAAATACATCTTGTCTCAAGGGGCACGTCAGAGATATAAAAATAACATAGATAGCTAAATAACTGCCACAAGTCTACGTCTCCGCCACCATCTTCGAAAATCTATATCACCATCTCTAACATGTGTTGTAAAGAGGAGGGAGTCAAACAACAATGTTTGGTGAATAAAAAATCCCGTGCCTTTATATAATAGTACTTGGACAGTAAAATTTAAATAAGAATATGTCTTACGTATCCTAACTATATTGTAAGTCTTCCAACTATAAGCCCTAAGGCTTTCCTAGTCCAATTCCATAGTCATTACTTTTTCAACCTAATAGTTCGTATCTATCGTCAATAATGTCTTAACAATGTAAGAGATAACACAGAAGCCACTTAATACCTTTTAATAGGAATTTGGAAGACATCGACTATTTAATACCTCATTCAAGGCTGGTCCCCGTCATTTAATACCTATCCCAAGGTAGACTCCTCTTCCGTATTATCTAGCTCACATTGCATGAATCTCTTCAAGCCACTTAATACTACTTTTTTTATGGGAGAGGCGGACCCCACAATAGCCACTCAATACCTCAAACCCGAAGTAGACCCTCCTCAAGTTATCCTCTACCGTGCCTAGACACTAACCCTGACAATTTTATAGGGAAGAGGCGGGCACTCAATCAACCACTTAAGACCTTCAACCCTGAAACAGATCCTTTATATTATGATTTGTAACCTAACCTGTGACGTCTCACATTAGTCCGACTATTCATAGGTATTGGTAGTCATACTAACTGGATAGTTTTACCCTAAAGAATTTAGGACCAACCTCGCGTCCTCCGTGGGTACTTATTATAGGTGGTGTCTCACATCAGCTCCAAAGTCACACTGTTGGTAGCCAGATTAGCTAGGCAGATTTTCGTGTGTTTTGACAAACCCTCTGATCTCTATAAATTAGTCATAATCTATACTCTCTCAACATATTATCACATATCTCACAGCATTCCATATCAAGGCCTTATAAGAAAACTCTTATTTCGCCCTTACAATTAACTTCTTTCCTAAGGGGGATTTAAAAATAAGTAATAGCCAATTAACTAACTAATTATACATTATAATTATATGTTATTTACGCTAATATATATATATATATATATAATTACGTGGCCAAAATATTTCTTAGTGTGCGAAGATTGTGACCTAAACTAACGTTTAAATGTCAAAATTTTAAATTTACACAAGTCAAATTCCATACCAACAAATATACCATATATCCATTATCCACAATTAAGTCAACAGACTTGTATAAAATAGAATCCATACCAAACTTATTTTATACTAAAATAGCGGAATCAACGTTAATAGAAACTGACAATTTAAACGCTTTTATGCTCTATTCAACTTCATTGTATAAAATTGAAGAAGGAATTTCTATTTAAATTGTGGAAATAGGTAGTCTAAACTATGAATAAAAGAATTTGTACCTTACACACCATTTTCTAATTTATTTTTTTCAAAAACCTTGATTGGATCCAACAAAAGAAGTAGAATAGAATGTAAAACATTAAAATAGCAATATCTATACAATTCCATTATTTTTATACAGAATAATTGAGATTCTAATGTAAGAATCGACATTTCGCTTTAGGGGGATTTTAGGATTTTAGTGTGATGTTTTCGTAAACAAAATTTTCTAAAAGCGTATATCAAATCCAAGTTATACCATACAATTACTAAAATAAGAAAGACAAAGATTTTTACTCATAAAAAGTCTTTAGCTCTTCCTTTTTGGATTTGTTTATGCCTGCACCAATCTTTTACAAATCTCTCGTTTTAGAAATGTACAATAAGGGAATTGTATACGAATTGGATTCAAAAATTTATGAATTAGAGGAGAAAAGGATTAGAAATTGAATAATAAACATTTAAAATTTTCTTACCTAAAACCTTAGGGTATTTTATGAATCTTTGAAGAGAGAGACTGACAGAGCTTCGCTTGGTTCCTAGAATAATTTGTGAATAAAATTGAGAGGGCTAGGCTCTTATTTATAGTAGTTAGAAAGTACCAAAACTGTCGGCTTTAAGTCGGTTAAAAATAATAAAATATGGATGGTTCAAATGCACAAAACCCTAGCCGCTACCAACATCGACCGGTCGATCCTAGGCGGTTTATCGGTTGGTCTATCTTAGCAACGTTATTTTCTTACTGTTGATTTATTTATTTAATACCTTAATTAATTTTTTAATGTTAGTGTTTATTTTAATGTTTGTTTGACCCCCAAGTCTAATTACTAATACTTTTTAAAATTCAAACTTAAGAATTAATTATTTATTTGTACTTAAATTCCATTTAAATTATTTTGAATCTAAAAACTTCAAACATCCATAAATTTTTCATTTAAGCTCCATTTTCAAAAAATAATAAATGGAAATTGATCAGAAATTCACCACGTATGCAACGACATATTCATGGTCAAATTATGACTTATACAAAATTTTCATTTTTAACTTTATCTTATTTAATTAATTCATTTATTTCTTATTAATTTTTACATGGTGTTACAATGCTGCTTAAGTAAAGCCAGCTTAGCATTACTCAACGCATTCATTAAATCTTGGAGATGTTTTTCCATCTGCTCTCTCTTTATGTCCAGATTGAGGAAGTCGTCGGCGGTGGCTTCCAATCCTCCACTGGCATCATTACATGCCATAGGGATGTTAGCTAGAATTGGGTCAGATGTTGACGGAACATCGAGTAACGGGCCACATAAAGGATAAATAACAAAATAAATAAGTGAATATGCTTAGACAAAAAGGTAAATTTATTAAAATAAATAACATTATACAATATACGCCATACATAACATCATGGTTGCCAATGGCTAAGTCTATTCCTAAACCATAATAAGTAAGGATGCTCTAAAGGAAGTAGTTTAATCTTTAATGAGGAGCCCAAATTGCGCATTATAGGTCAAAATGTGCATCCCTTTCATGAATAACTTTGGTAATCCTTAATAGAAGTTCTTGAGATTCCTTCCTTAGTTGGATAATGGATCTTTCCAGCTTAATATGTTTCCTACTAAAAAAGGCTACCTTTCTTGATAAGAATTTTGTAGGTTGCTTTTCTAGGCTCTTAATGTACCCTTTCAGATATCGAACTAGTTTATCCTTGTTGAGTGATTTCGCTAAAAGAGATTTATCGACATTAACAATCCTACCTAAAAGGAGAAAGGTATTAATTCTAGTACACAACTATATCAAATAAGAAATACCAAACTGACAATCACTATAACATAAGAAGATGAAATACAAGAGGAATACTAAAACACTTGATGTTTTTCATCAGTTACAAAGTCTCAATAAAAATCCGCCATAACAACGAATGGAAGTGTTAATGTATCTGAAATATTATTACAAAATTCTCCAAAATCCCAAAGAACGACTAGAAAATAACAAAAGCTAGAGCTCAAATATTTTCTTTAGTGGAGTAGGAGAGGTCATGAGCTGGATCAACATCAGCATCAAGCATACCCTTAGATGCCTCCTTATTGCCCGAATCATCCGAATCAATTTGAACAGTTGTCGAGGAACCTGCCTTATCACACTTCTCGACCCACAACTTACGACAGTGCACTTGGGCAACCTTTGCAACCATGGGATTGGCTAGAAATCTAAAGCTCATCTCCGCCTGTAGATCATCAAGGCATTGTGCAAAGAAATATCTCTTAACTTGCACATATATTTGGTAGAGGACATTATAGGTGGAATTCTCAGTATCTTTGATTGTTTGGGCCTGTTTCTTATTTAGCTGCTTCTCCCTCTCCCTCGGCCTTCGTAACGGAATTGTTAGCCTTAGCAAGGTCATCCTTAGCTCCTATCATACGAGTCTTAATCTATCTGAATATTTCACCTTAAGCTCATCGAGCTCCTTCTTGTACACCTCTTTCCTTTGATGCTCAAGCTCGACGTCCCCCTTAAGCTTTTGAACTTTGACCAACGAAGTTATCAGCGTCGGTTCGATGGACTCAACCAGACGATGCAGCTCCATGGCCAAAGCATATACCTGCATTAAATGAATAAATGGACACGTAATTGTTCAACTAATATATAAAATATTATCTTCAGCAGTGGGATCAAAATATTACATAAGACAAACTCCCGTGAAGACTTTGGAAACCTTAACAAAAGGAGTTGTAACCGAAAGAAGCAGTGAAGAAAAGGAAAATGAACATTATCCAGGCAGACATAGAAACACACATGTATCTAACTCATGTACGCAAACATGTTCATACAAATAACAAATGTACCATGTGATGCGAAGGTAATAAAATTGTAAACGAACAACGAATGAGCAAAGTGATGCTGCGAGTTAAGGAAGCCATATTTGCATAGTAATGCTTTAGTAAAAACATTGGAACCTTTATGAATATCCTTGTCAAGATTGAGTATATTGGTTTTGCGCACTAAAAATGAGTCTTGCACCTCGTTGGGAAAGTCAGGGCGTTTAACTAAAAAAAGAAGAGAGGGAAAGAAGGAGAAATAAAGGAGAGAAAAAGCACAGCGCAACTTGAAGTAATAACAATAATGTAAAATAAAATGATAAAAGGTTGATAATAGTACTAGGAGATATGAAAAAAAGGAATAAAACCATCTTAATTACAAATATAGGAAAACTGGTATGTTCATCTTTGAGTCTTACAAAGAGAAACCGAGAAGATGGAATTTAAGGCCTGAACATAAAAGAAGCCATTGCAGCCATTAGCTGTATTCTCAAGAATCGAGTAAAAGAGAAATTGCTCACGACATGTGGGAGTTATAATTAGGCACTCATTTTACAAGATAAAGGTGGATCACATGGGTAGGTAATAAGAAACATGGGACAATTACATTAGGGACAGATTGACGGTATCAAACCTTTCCTTTGTGATGGGATGGAGTGGAAGATAGAACCCATTTCAAATGTGTTTTGATGTTATCAAAACAATCCCTTCTAAGGGCATGTGAATGCAACCAAAGGAGGTAGGAATCCTAAGCACATTGTCCCTAAACCAAAAATGATCCAAAATTCCTTGCACTACCTTCTTTACAGATGGCCGAAGTTATTTCAATGGAAGAAATTAAGCCACAACCCGAAGTTCTCGGAGGATTATCTTAAGCCATGAATTAAAAGAGAAAATGAATGTAATAGGAGGGTGTTTTTTGAGTCTCTAATAGAAGGGAAATATATTTGCGGCATCAAAAAAGATTAACTAATCAATCATAGTCATTCTATCAAATCAATCCAACTCAAAGATGAATAAAAGAAACATGCTCTCTAATTATCGAATCGATCAAACAACCCATATAAACATTTTCTAAACACATTCAAGGCGTGGATATGTATAATAATAAATCAAAGGGAAGAGAGAAGACATATAGAAAAATGTATGGAAGAATAATAATAATAATTAAAAAAAGATCTAACATGTGACTTGAATGGTCTATAAATTGAAGCGAAGAGCGTTGTGAAGGAATAAAGAGAAGAACCATCGTAATTAGAAATTAGAAATTTCTGGATAGGTAAAAGAGAAACAAAAAGGGGAGAAGTAATTAATATAGTTTCTAGTAAGAGAATCTCTGCCCTAAATATTTTAAAGGCACGATAAACAATGACCATTAGATTGTAATAATGACAATCCCAAATACACAAAAAATGAGTAGGATTTGTTGAAATTCGAAATGACTCTTATATAACGGTCAATAAAATAGCCATCCACAATAAGACACATATGGAGAGCATTAAATATGATTTGATTGTTTGGTAAAACTGGGTGCGCTGACAACAAGTCCACACTAATGCACATTAGCGTAGAATTGGAGGATACATGTTTAACCCAATTTCTCCTGGAAGCATGTGCAACATAGGTCAACACAATGAGCATATTAGAACTATGCGAACAAAAAGAAAAGGCAATTCGGTCATAGTTTCACTAAAAGAAGGGAACCGCACAAAGTTGAACATCTTTGAACCCAAGAAACTACATTCACAAACAACTAGACAAACATACAGCCTATATACAATCAACAAAGCGACAAAGAAATCAAAGAAGGAAACATTACAGCAGTTAAGCCGAATAAAAGAAACACCATGTAATTTTTACAGATGAATTACATTGATACTACAACAGCGAACAGTGGAAAGCAAGTAAGAAAATCACCCCTTCAAAAAAATAACCAAATAAGTGTCCTCTATAAGCAAAAGCAAACCAAAAGAATACATCTACCAGCAGAAGGTAAAGACTGAGTTGACTCTCTCGAGAGACAACATCATTGTCTTCTTGAAGACTATGCCAACCTCTCTTGAGTAACTACATCAGTATCTCCTTAAAGAATACACCGATCCCTCTCGAAGACCGCGTCGCCGTCCCTTTAAAGTCCAATTTACCACTCCATTGAAGACTACGCCACCTTTCTTTTAAAAATCAACTTCACCATCTTCTTAAAGTCCACGTCGCCACCTCATCAGTGTTTGCATCAACACCTTTCTAGAACCAACACCGACACCATCCTTAGATCTATGTCATCATCTTCCTGAAATCTATACATCATCAATTAAGGAAAAACACAAACACTAAATGAGGATTTCATCACTATGTTTAATAGGAATTACATTGATTAAGGACAATACATAAGTCATTGCACTATAAGCTAAGCGCAGTCTTCAGAACGAATCCAGAAATCAACCCACAAGGCCTCATCAAATTGCCTACCTAACTTCAAATTCAAAATTCCCATTTTTTAACCAAATCTTCTCGCCTAAATAAATTGACCATGCCTTCATCCATGCTAGCAATCCATGCACAAATAAACAAGCAACATGATTAACAACATGTGGAAGGATTGAATGGAGGGGGAGCAATGTTGAATTGGAGGATTAGTGATCCATGCAATATTATGGTACTATAAATAGATGGTTACTTTAGTAAGGAAAGAGACTTTTGGACATTCTTTGAATTCTATAATAAATATATATGTACCGTCTTCCATTAAAAAAGTTTGTACCAGAAAGAAATATATAAGCAAAGATTTGGTCCGCGAACATAGGATTCTTCGAAATCCAAACTATGAAAATTCTGATTCCTTAACTTCTTCTGCACTTTACATACTTCTTTTTATGCTAGATCATTTTTCTATTTTTACCTTAATTGGATATAAATGGAACTCGACATTTTAATGAACAATCAAAGTGCAACCTCATAATTGTGTAAGTACACAATGACATAATTACTACCCCAAGACAAATTTAACATCACTTAATTTGTTAATTCCTTATTGCGGTAAGTGTTCAGTGTCATAATTACTTCATAATCAACTTGGTGTTGTGAGATAAGAAATCTCATTAACGGTATATAATAGAAAATAAATACATATTTTATGAACAAGATTGATCATAGGGTTAGATATATGTAACCAATTATATAATTGATTTAAGGCGTACCCCTAACTCTCTTAATACTACCACCCATATGCTCTTGTTCGCTCTATTAGATCTTGGGAGTTATTCCACAAAATCCATAGAAATAAACTATCGCTTCCATGTTGGTATCTCAATGGCTATAAATTTTTTGAAGGTTTCATATGCTTAGATTTTACTTGCCGACAACTAAAACACTTTGTCATGTATTGACAAACATCGACTTTCATGCCCAACAACTAAATGCTTCACCTCATATTTCAGTACCTCTTTATTCTACCTAATGAGGAGTCAACTTTGACTTATGAATCTCATCCATCACTTCCATCTTAACTTCTTTAGTGTACCGAACACATAATCAACCATCTTTTCTTAACCATTCTTGCATGTAACGATAACGAATTTTGCCCGCTCGAAAATCAACATCCATACTTTACATCGTATTCGAATGCCGTAGATTCGACCGTTCAAATCCGAGTCGCCGGAGCTTATAACAACATTAAGTAAACAACACAGCGGAAATAAAAGAAAATAGATATACAATATCTGATGCAATATCCAGATACAATGATGATACAATGAATATCTATATACATCAGAGATATGATACAACAAATAGCAGCGGAAAGAAAAATAGATAACATCAGCAGCGGAAAATCTTCATCTCCAAAGCACGATCCAGAAATAGCTCGAACTCCCAATAACGAGACACAAAGATAAGCAAGTGCAGTCCAATCCAAAGACTGAACTAGCTCCAGATAATCTACTAAATCTGAATATCTGAAAAACCAAACTCTAGACTGCTCGTGTAGAAAATTTTGAGCATCCAGAGTTTAGGAAAGAAACAATAAACTCCGGATCAGTCATGGGACTGGTGTGAGCAACAAAAACAGTTTATCTTTAAAAACAAAAAGCAGAGAATTTTAAAGTCAATTCGCAATGCTTTTGGAAAATGAAACTACCATAAGACCTCCCACCACACACACAATGCAAACGCAGAATTGGAGGAGATTTCTTCTTATGATAGTCAAAGATGCTTACTACGCAAAATCAAATCATTTTTGATATTATTATTAGTGCATAGTGTAGAAAAAATTTCGAAAGTAGAATATAAATCTTAGCCAGCATAGACATTTCGCACTTATGCCTACTATAGCTACCATGTTCAATAGCAGGTTACCACCACATTCCATGGCAGGTAATACAACTAAAACCGTACAGGGCTCGTATTGTTTTGTTTGGATTTCCAACAAATGGTCAGGCTAAGGAACTTCCTATTCCACGAAAGAAACGCCTCTGGCGGGACGTTCCGAGAACCAACTGTTCTCTGCCAAACAAGGCCGGCAACCCCTTTTCCCAAGGGATAAAAGAAACCTCAGATATGCCACCCCCGGTCCTTTGGGACCTTTAACCGAGGTACCTCTAATCCAACATCACACGTCATAAATAAAGTGTGTCCACATGAGTAAGTATCTGGGCTCCATACCATGATACTACCCTTTTCCAGAAGGAATGGTCATACCCTAGGGGAGCTACCCCTGAAAACCTTGCCGCACGATTCCTGTTTCGACCATTACCGGGTTGTGAGGCTCAACGAAGTCTCGTCCACAAAGCTACGCTTTTTCAAAAAGCCACGCTTTGGGTCAACAGATGATCAACCTATGATCACAAAGATAAATGATCAAACAAATGATCATATCACAAATGATCAAACACTGATCATCACACAGCAACACTCAGCATGCCACATTACCAAATTGGGATATATCGCTGATAAATTTCAACTACATAACCTCTGAGCTCGTACGTCTCAGAGAAGGGTGTTAAGCTAAGAGAATAAATTCTCCGCCACCAACAGATATGTATTTGAAAGAAATCGGCTTTATATCTCAAAGTGTAATGTCAGACATGTATCCATACAAGTCTGTTCCGGGTTCGAACAGAACCGAAGGCACTTCTCACGAAGCCCTTGCAAATCCGGATAATTTTCAAATCACGTCCAGACTTCCCATCACAAAAAGAGTGATATAAATCTCTATACCGGGAGCTACCCAGTGCAGAGACATTCGACAGGTTGTCCTTTCATTTTCGAAAATATCCGGTCTTCAACACCGATCTTCAAATGCTATCCATATACGACGTATCACTATTCGGAATGAGTTATACGAACCAAAGGTCCTTTCCCGGCTAACCCGAATAGTGAGCGCAATATTCAAAAACAAATGGATAATGGGATTTCAATTAAGTCACAATTTAAACCCAAACTTTCTTTTCAAATGGTTTAACAAATTACCATTTTAATCTTTTAAACAAAAAGATTCAATTCACAAAGTTCACTTAATTTCACAAAGATTCATTCATAGATTTTCCAAATCAATTTCCCTTTCAATTTGATTAATTCGTTAAATCTTTAAATCAAAGATTTAACTCATAGCTTTCAAAACAATTTCATTTCGAATGGTTTAAATAAATCATCATTTTAAATCTGTTAAAAACAAACAGATTTAATTCATAGCTTTCAAAAAGAATTCATTCATAACTTGGAAAACCATTTTCCAATTAAATCTTGAAATTCCTTTACCTAAATTGGAATTTCATTTCTTATCTAAAAGCTTTTATTCTTTGAAAACAAACAGTTTTCATTTCGGAAAATCTGATTCATTTATACGAGTTAAGGTTCTTGGGTTAAATCCAAATTCCCAACTTATACTTTTTAAAATGGTTTAAATTCATATAAACACATTTATATCACCTCTACTCCCTAGTTTCCAAATCATAGCTTAATTTCAAACTTGAATCCAAATTTAAATCTAACTATTTAAATTTTCAAAACTCGGTTAAGTTATTTAAAATAACTTTTATCTTTGAAAATCCATTTCAAAAGCTTTTTACTTTAACCCCGAATTTCAAATTTCAAAATCAATTGAAATTAAAAATTTCAATTTCAAAAACATCAAATTTAAATTATCTGTGACTTAACCGATTTCCACGTGAAATCCATATTTGTGTGTGTAACAGTGTGGTCTAGGGGTTTTACACACAATAGTGCAACATCAATCATCGCATAACAAAATACAGGATATAGTTGATAAGCGATATAAACTATACGCTTATCGTTCATTCACAGATCACAGATATATATATCACAGGTAAGTAAACTACAGATCACAACATAAATCAGGGTATATCACAAAGCATCGTATATCAGGGATATCAAACAATTCGACAATCAACAGAATCCAAACATTCATAAGTAAGGTCAAACATCCAATAATCATTTATAAGCAGGATTAATTAATCGTTTAATCCTGATTAATTCAATTAATTTCCAGTTAAATAAATTTATTATCAAATTCTGATTGATTAATTACAAATCATTAATTACTAATTTATCTAATGATTTTATTAAATTAATTAACTTCAATTAATCAAAATATCCATAATTGATTACAATAAGTGATTAATCCTAAATTACTTTCATTAAGTATTTAAACAATTTATAATCAATTATCTAAACTAATAAATCCAATTTATTGTTAAAATTTATCACCTTAATTAATACTTAATAATCTTTAGTTAATTATCTTCATTAACTGATAACATTCCTTACTTATTTTATTAATTAAATCACCTAATTTCCTCAATTATTTTTAAAGTAATCTATTCCTTTATTAATGACTTCATTATCATTTAAGTGTGTTTAAATCTTACACTTCTAAATTTCATATCCACATTTCATCTTGAATTTAAGGTTCAAAATGATTATATAATTTAAAACATTAACCAATTTAAAATATCCCTTTTTATCTTATGAAAAGAACATTTATTATTTACATAGGAACTTATCTAAGGAGAACCTTTAACCAATTCTACTTATTTTTATTTAAAAATTTAGCCTTTAAAATACGTCGCTATTTAACTTACAGATTTAAGTTATCTAATCATTTAACTTCCATTTAAACCCCTTTTTAAAAAAAGAACTTATCAAAATCAAGTTAAATTATTTGTTTGAAAACAAGTCTACTTTTAAATTCAAAGTTTGTTTAAAATTAGACTTAGAACTGGGTTTAAGCTTGTTTAAAACCATTATCACAACCTTTTAGCTCATTTAATTTTTGTTAAAATTCAAATTTATTAAAAGTATACAAAGCAGTGACAGGTTTATTAAAACCTGTAACCAGAGCAATACTCGAGAAATCCACGTTTTTCTTCGAGTCCAGCATAGGTTTACTTCGAGTAAATCACGGAAAACACTCAGGGAAACGCGAGTTATCCCCTGCTTCTTCTCTTCCTTCTTTTATTTTTAAAACTTGCCTTGTTTTAAATTCTGGAACTTTTGTTACTCGCGTATACGAACCCAAATTCACTCGAGCCATCACCCGATTTTCTCGAGACCACTTCGAGACGAACACTCCTCTTCCCCAGTTATATGAACTGACACCAGAACCACCACCGTGCACGTGCACAGTTCCTCCATGTCGCCGCTACCTCCGATGAATCTCCACTCACATCGGCGATCAACCTCCGACCCGTTCTCGACCACCAGAACATCACATAAAACTCGAAATCAAATTCGAGTCTTCAAATCGAAACTTGAACCCAAAGTCGAATAAATCGAAGCTTGGAAACAAACTCGCGACCAAACACAAAAACCTGTCATCACCTCGACTTCGCAGCCCCGGCCACTAGCGTCTACACAACTCCGGTCACTACTTCGACTACGACCAAGCTATCATCACCCCAAACCCCGAAGCACTCGATCAATCGTACGTGCCGTGGTGGTCGATTCATTCGACCCAGTAGAAACTAGGTCACCAGATTGAAACCTCACGCCGCCAACGCCACCGTCATCTTCGCCACCTCCGCCCATTTTTCCAGGCATCCCTGTAGCCTCCTCCATCGCCACGAGAAAACCCGAACCCTAGATCAACGTCGTTCACCGAAAATTGCCATTTTTGTGTTTTCTGTTCAATTCGAGTTAACTCCACAATTCCCAACCTAAAAATCTTGAAACTTGATTCTAAAATCATAGTTTTCTATTACAAATCACTTCATAAAATCCAAACAAGAAACCGTAATCATCGATTTTTAACTTGAGTTAGATTTTCACTGTCATATTCAATTTTATAAACATCCCACAAATATCTACATCTGGAATTTATTTTTAAAAAGTAGATTAGAGTGTTATAAACAGTTTTTATTCAGACATCATAATCTAAATGTCATTATTCGAAGAGATATTGGATTTTTATATTTTTATCTTATTATTTTTAAACAAAATTCTGAATCCTGTAACTAACAGAAGCCAACAAATTTACACATATAGGCATGTTTATCTACACAGAGATGTTCATCTATTTTCGCAAAAACAAACATTCATGCCAAACATAATTCAATTCATCATCACAGGCATACAGAAATCAAGCAGATCAGGTTTTAAAAATAAGGTTTGCTCACCTGATGGGAAGAAAGAAGAACAGAGAAAGAAGAGTAGAGCTTTTAGTTTTTAAATCTGAAAACTTTGCTTGAAGTTGAATTAATTACTTTGCTCTTGATTTCCAGATTTTGGTTTCCAGATCTCTGCTTGGCTTTAAACTCTCTAATTTTCATTTTACTTTGATTCCTTTTTCCAGGCTGAAGTTTGATTGTTTTGATGTTTAAATCTGAGATGTTTAGGTTGATGTTTGGTTTGAATATAAGATGATATTCTCTCAGTTTTCTTCTACTTAGAATGGACGAAACTGAATGAAAAGGAAGGTGATATGTATATGAAGAATGAGGTTACAGGGTGTTGTATTATTTTGTGCAATAGCATGAACATTGCTTTGTTTTGTACTAAGGCATGGCTGCTAAGGAATGGAAGCATTTAATGCTATGTACTCTATGTTTCCCTAAGCCATATTTGTTTGTCTCGGCTGTACAAATTTGAGATGATAGTGATGGCTTGTATTTGTTTAAGTGTATATGTATTTTATTTGTTTCTTTTCTTTTTAACTTTGAATTTTATCTTGTTGTTTTATATACATGAGATTCTATTTTAATATGTTGTTAAAATTATGCAAATGTTCTACTCTCCATTTTTATTAAAATTTACCTTATATTATTTTCTATTTCTAGTTTAAATATTTATTGTCTTATATTATTTTATAACTCAAACCATTATTAACCATCAACTCTAATATTCATTATCATCAATTATCATTATTAAACCATTTATTTAAGATTTAATTTTAAATCCAATATATACAAACATTAAATTTAAATGATCGTTCAAATAAAATTGGGACTCGGGGAAACTCGCTCAAATTTCCCTAATTAAATTTACAATTTTTTTATCAAAATTTATTTAATTACTCAATTAAATTCAAAAATTCATTTAATTATTAATTTGAATAAATTTAAATTTCGGGATCGTTACATTGCATCTTAAGAAACTTCTTACCATGTTCTCTTTGCCATGCCTAATCTTCCTCCGTATTCCTTGTAATCGTTTATCTCCATCTTTTTGCTCCCATTGTGTTTGAAAATCCTACCACAACTCTATGCATCCCAAAAGTGCTCCAATCACTTCTCCCTTTGGTTGCAAATTACATGTGGCTAGTTTCTCTAAACACATACATTCTCTTATCATATACACTACCATACCTACGTATTTCTAACTTAAAGTGTCATGTCTGCTACAATATTCTGTTCCCTTGGAGTGTAGGTTATCTCAAAATCATAGTCGACTATAAACTCTACGTTAATACCATAGATATTGATTTTGATAACAACAACCATATAAATATATGTACTAATGTTTTCCCAAATTGTATAGAATATTTTGCAGGATGTTACATAGGTTCATACAAGTACAGGATAATCGAATTTGAAGACTGATCCGTAAAGAAACTAGAGATCAAGATTCAAAGATAATCAAGATAATTGGAGAATCATGATTTTGAAGACAAAGACATAAAGAGTTCAAGACTATAAATTATAATGAATAGTCATTAGATAAATTTGTTAAATTCCTTGAATAGCAGCTTTATTTTCTTCAAATACACTATCACCAAACAAATTTATTTTCTTTTTAAAATATATTTCTACAAATATTTTATAAAAGTTTTATATATTAAAGTATTTAAAAACTACTTTTAAATTATTTTATAAAATTTCAGAATTTGTAACACTTTAAATGTGTTATTGTTTTTCCCAACATACAAGGATATGTTGACATATCCTACCTAAATATGTCTGCATATACCTACGTATATCGACATATCCTACCTAAGTATGTCGACATATGTACCATAAATAATCTTAAAAAAATTAGAAGAATTATGTTTTTTGGCTCCATCTTTTTGTGAATGGATATGTCCCTTCAAACACTATATAAAAGGGACTGGAAAATGATTTTTTTTTCAACAAAATTCTCTCAATTCTTCTTACTTAAAATTCGCATTATATATTTCATGAAATCCACTTTCTATACTCTTCAAATCCACTCAAATTCAATATCTACTTCACTACATTCATTTTCTATAATATACTCACTGTTTTCCAAGATTCTTTCACCGATTCAACGGTCAAAGTGCTATAAAAGGGCTATAGGATATTTTGTATCTAAGTTACGACTATTTGTATTTGGAATCACAAACTCTCTACTATTATTTTGTGTGGGTGTGTTGTTACACGTTCAAATCAAGTGGGTGTGCTTATTGCCTGTACAAATCAAGTGGGTGTGCTTGTTGCTTGTTGAAATTAAGTTGGTCTTGTTGTCCAGTTAAATTAAGAGAGTCTACTTGAGCTGGAAAAGTCAGAAGGGTTTATCTTATTGCCTTGAAATCAAGATTGTATTATGGTTTTCCTGCTACCTAATTAAAGTAGGCGTTTGAAAGGAAATCTATACATATACTATACATGACTGGATGTAGGATTTGTCAATCTGAATCAGTATAAAACTCCTGGTGTCATCTCTCTTACTTTTACTTTATCTTACTGCATTTATATATATATATATATATATCTATGACTACCTGTTAATATATATATATATATATATATATCTCTGTGTGTGTATGTGTGTGTACGCACACGTGTGTGGATTATCTATGTTTTGATTTAAATCCTAGAACTACTTAGAAAAGTTCTATATAAGTTATAAAACACTATTCACCCCCTCCCACTAGTATTAAAGTAGCTTTAAGATCCATTCACACTAGTATAATTTATACTACACCATTTCCCACACTCTTGTCATATTTTTTTGTCTCATGTTCAAATCTTTCTATTAAAATGAATACTTCAAGGACTTTCGATTAACGTATAACTTGACGCTTTTTCCTACTAAATAATGTCTAAGTATCTTCAAAGCATAAACAATGGTCATCAACTACAAATCATGTATCGCATATTAGATTTCATGTGCCAACAACTACAACTATCGAGAAGCATATGTGACCACTTGGCCTTCTTATATCAATTCAATGCCCAAACCTGAAACGCTCGCACTTGTGTACACTACAACATCCTCTCGTTCTCCAGTATGACTAGAAGGTACATATGTCAACCTCTTTTTCAAAAAAAGTTTGCTTTCTTCCATTCTTCCATCAACCTAAACAACACGTTCTTCCTTATAAAAAATTTCAAAAGGCGTAGTTATCTTTAAGTAGTCCTATATGAATTTTCTATAATAACCAGCTAGCCCTAGGAAAGATCTGGCCTCTCCAACTGGCTTTGGTCTTGGCTAATTTTCTACAGTTGCTACTTTAATTGGATCGACAAAAATACCCTTCTTGGAGACTATGTGCTCCAAAAAAATTAACTTGCTTTCACCAAAGGTTACATTCGCAACTCATGTTTACAAAGCACCTTAGGAATAATCGCACCTCATGTTCTGATTCGTTCTTTGAGTAAATTAGATATCATCACTAAATAAGAGACAAACTTGTCCAAATGCTCTCGAAACACTTGATTTATATGGTCTACAAAATATTCTAACGCATTGGTTAACCCAAACGGTATAATCAAATACCCAAAAAAACCATAATGTGTCCAAAATAAAGTCAACGATATGCTCTCCTTAGCTACTCAAGTTGATGAAATTCAAAGGCTAAATCTAACCGTGAATACACTTGCCCAACAAAGCTGAAAAATAAGGTATTTATCCTTGATAATGCTTATAGATTAGGTTAGAACCCCGATTTTATGTTTTAATGATGATAACTATATCTCTTTGTATATCAAGTATACAATATCATGCATGTAGAAGGAGCTATTAAATCAGAGAATCAAGGAGAGGGTAAGGCGGATCGACTACATTTCAAAGCTATGGAAATATGGATCATCGAGTCATATGTATGTATTTAGTCCTAGATACACTTATAAAATCTCCTTGATAGTTCATATGCACGCACGCACACACTTGCATACAAATGTTTTCATATATTAAAGAGAAGAAACAAGTTTTAAAAGATTGATTTTATATAAAAATAGTTTTTACACTATTCAGTCGATTGAGATTACTTTCAGTCGACTTAGGGCAGTCGATTGAAAATAATCTCAATCGAATGAACTCCAATGTTTCAATTATTATTATTTTTGAGATCATGGGGAACCTTAAGATCATGGTATTCATTGATACTCCCTTAAGTAAACCCCACGCCGTGTGTTTACCCCGCTTTTATTTAGTCGTCGCACACGGATGCGTAATGTTGAAACTCCCACTGATGGTTTGGCGCTGGGATTCGAACCTGCCCGGACACAGTCCTTTGGTTCCCATCTCCCAGCTCCCAAACCAACCGAACTACGAATGGCGGGTAATGTTTTAATTATATAAATTTGATTTTCAATTTTGCCGCATAATTCATTCAGCAGACTGACTTTTACACTCAGTCGACTGATTAACCTGTAATAGTTATTTTTTGAAAAGTCATCCCCAATAGTTGCGATCGTTCGTGAGCATCTCTGCAAATAGTATTGGCTACAGTTGAACGATTACAACTATTCAATGTATCTCTTTGATTTCTATTGTTACAGAATAATTTTTACTAAGTATAAATTACGAATACTTGAAAAGAAGGTTCATTGGCTTGTAATTCAAAAACCCATTATTTAGTTTCCAATGAGAGCATAAGTACGGAACTCAGTACCCGAGAGCATGTGACCTGAGAGCATGAATCAAAGCGTCAACCAAGGTCATGATCATTGTTCAACTGAAACAAGAATCTTAACCAAGGGTAGCAGTTTCCAAAGCTAAAAGCCTTTTAATAAGTATCAACAATCAACGGCTCAGATAGCCTCAGATCGAGATCAACTGTCAGGATAAATGAAAAGAATCAAAGAAGCAATATATAAAAGCGTCACGTTAATAATCCATTTAAAAATGCAGTCAACTAGATGGTAACAAGTATTCAAATCTAAACTGCACATAGCAAGTCAGGTCATCAATCTAAAGAAAAGGCTCTCTATCAGTGGAGTTATGGTATATTGGCAACAAATAGGCGGCAATCCCAAGGCACAAGGGATCTTCTGGCACATCAAAAGAATAAAACTATATTGTACTTTCCTATATTAGATCTTTATTCAGAAATTCATCAATGGCATAAATGCTTAGATTTGATGTAATAAGCCTCTCGGCTATATAAGAGTAACTAAATAAGGAAAGGACAATGAACGTAGGGACTTTCGGCCCGAACCACTATAAAACTCTTAGTGTTATTTTTCCTTTCAGCACTTTACCTTCGTCTCGCTTATCAGCACGATTCTATAGTTCAATGTCCTGCAACTCCAGCCTAATTATATCACATCTCGGTAATCTCAAAACCGAGACTTATAACTCAACCAACTTTTGAAGTTGTACCTTCAAACCTCGGGGTGTTGGTGTAGACGAAATTTTGCATTAACATTTTGGCGCTAGAAGGAGGACCCGAACCTCCGACCTTTGTTCTATCTTGGAAAGTCCAGTAATATCATCCCTCTAACCATGATTGACTTCGAGAATGAGAAGCTAACCTCGGAGTTACCCGTTAACCTTCGCATTCAGCTCATTGAAGAAGACAACATTGAAAGATTGGTCACCCTCATTTCAGAAAGAGAGAATAGTAAAGAATATGATCCTATTTGTGAACTTCAAGCTTCTCAGATCAAGCAGCTTTCGAGATATCTCCAAGAATCACTCA
The DNA here is from genome assembly GCA_030737815.1 of Allium fistulosum. Lineage (NCBI taxonomy): Eukaryota > Viridiplantae > Streptophyta > Magnoliopsida > Asparagales > Amaryllidaceae > Allium > Allium fistulosum. Next base: position 246,367,386 of record CM060907.1, on the reverse strand, counting down.
ATGAGTCAGCCCAGTTCCGAAAGATTGTTAAGGCCCTGAATAGTGATGTTAGGGATCTTTCCATCGAACTATTGAAATATGAAAGTCTAGTTCCTTCCAACAAGAGAGCCCTCCTGGTTACCCTGGATGATGGGTTTCGAAAGAAGTTAAAGCATGATCAAAATCTTACCCCACTCCACCAAAGCTTGTCTTGGATATTCATGGTAACTCGTGATGACGTCTCTTACCCAGATTACCCCCCATTAAACAAAGAAGACCCAAAGAGTGAGAAGTATTACGCTTACCACTTAATGAATGGACATGAAATGGAAAAATGTTGAAAGCTCTCTTACGCAATTGAAAAATTCATACAAAAAATGAAGTTAACTAAATTTATTAAACATTAGATTAAATATCCTATTTTAGAATTATTCACTTTGATTTTTTTTTATTCCAGGAGAACTCCATGTAACCCTTTACAAATGAATGCGTGAGGTATTTCTTTTTACAAGGATGAAGTTGCAAGAAGAAATCTTTTCATAAGTTAAATTCCCATGGACGAATAAAGGACCCTAGTTCCATTGAAGTCTTTATCTTGGTTATAACCTCGAAAGTTTCAACTCCAAGGGGGACATCTCATAGTCTCGGATCTTTGAAAGTTTAATTAATGGGCCTCGTTACATCCTTCTTTGACAGAATCCTGTCCCAGGTTCCAACTTTAGGGGAATATTCAAGTCTCGGTATTTACAATTCTCCTTAAGAACTTTTGCATACCATGCTTGCATTTAGAATTCAAGGACTAAAATTCTTCTACTGATCCGATGAGATCAATGAAGAATTTCACTTTTTTAAATCTATACATAATAATCACCTTTTCTAAACTTGGATTTGTTAGTCATATAGCGTCGACCAATAGTCGCTATGCACCGGATCGATGATGGCCAAATATATAGATACATAATTGAAGCGTAGTAATCATAGCAGCAGCAATATAAATATAATAGCAACGGGGTAAATAGTAAATTAAAGCAAGAAGTAATTACACCAAAGTTTTTATACTGGTTCGGACCTCCACTGGTACGTCCAGTCCCAGACTCCTTCTCGAATTAACTAACAAACACACTCACTTCACCTAGAGGAATAGGCACTTGAGCAGCAAAATAGGATTTCAGTACACTTGCCCGAACAACGGAATAGGACTTCAATCTTTTCTTTTAGAAAGAAATAACTTGACTATATATTGTGTCTTCAATACACTGAGTAGTCGAACTGTAGCACAACCTCTATAACCTTTAAAAATGATGTAGAATGAGTATGCAGAGGTTAGGAAGTGAATTAGGACTAGATCCAAATGTTATAGAGTGAAAGAACGTTGGTCTAAGTTTGCTTTTGAAATAAATATGGAATTTGGAGCATTTGGAAGCAATATGAGAATGGGTTTAGAGAATAGGATTGTATATTTGCTTTTGGGACGGTGGGAGGCTTATATAGGAGTGATATGATGCCACTGAACAGGAGCAATCCTTCAGCAATTCAGTTTGGTAGAGATGCAACCATTAAGACTTTGCAACACTTGTAGAAGAGGCTTGAAAAGGCACTATAACTATTCGTTTCATAACAGTCATATATAACTGTTAGTAACCGCCTATTCAAACGCAGATGTAGCGTGCTGGTAGTGCACATGCGTTCTTATTGGATGGTTCGGGTTCGAGTCCCACCACTGCCTCATTTATGCAAACATTTATTTTTGTCTCAAACGGTAATTTTAACATAGCTGTTGCACTCTAGAACAAATAGATGTGTAGTGTGTTTGTAAGCAAGTTGTGTCTCTCCCTTGTGGCCATAGTTCGAATCCCATCTATTCCCATTTTTCAACTATTTAATTTTCCATGTTCTGTGAATGAGAAAAGACGTTATGTACATGCTTTCCAATAGTGGATGTAGTGTAGTGGTAGAGTTGTGTGATGTCTCTTCAACCATCAGAGTTCGAAATCCATTGTCTTCAATTTAATCAACAATTATATTTTGCTTTTTCTAAAATAATACAAAGTACTAGCAAAACAATATCAAAAGTGGCTGTAGCTGGGTTGGTTGGGAGGCGTGCATCTTTGTTGTACAGTTGAGTACGAATCCTGGCCTTACTATTTTGAGTCGTTTATTTTTTCCACATTTTCTGTTTGCTATGTTAGAGTAGTAAGCAACTTTATTATCAAATTGCTTTGTACTGTGGTTGGTAAAGAGTGGCTGCATGACCTGAAATAACTCGATAAACACATTAGTAGCACTGTCATATGGTTATTACCATCAAAACACTAAAAATCATTTTTTCAACATTCTCCCCATTTTTTACGATGACAACTATATGACTTTCTAAATAAATAATATTATATTAATGCCATTTAATATTTGCACTCCCTGAATTTATATACTCCTCGTATCAACATGCCAAAATTTGTCTCCCTTTGTCATCAACAAAAAAGGTTAAAAATCAGCATTGCTTTTGGATCGTAGATTAATTTAGTCATAAATAATAATAATAATAATAATTTTTTGGATTAAAGTTTACTATTAAGCTTTTTCCAAAAAATTTGTAATTATTAGCTAATTTCGAAAATATTTTAATAAAAATGTACATAATATTGGCTAAAGTTAGGTATAAAAAAAATACTATATTAAGCATGGTTATACCTTATAAAAATATTTGTTGCTTTTAGAAGATACTTTTATCTTCCATGAAATAATTTTTCATGCTCATCTAACATAATGGAAAATTGTTTTAAATATTTTTAGCACTTTTAAAAGCAATGTCTTACAAAAAAATATCTAATTTTTTTTAATAAAAAAATACTACTTTGTGATACTCTAAAATTAACAATACCAACCCTAAACAATTTAGATAAAGAAAAAAATGAGTTAGATATACCGAATTTGCTGCAGTTCCGTTATCCATAAATGCTCGTTATCCAAAATATGCACAGAACATTTGCTATTCGAAATCCATCCCATCTTTTCTCTTTCTTGGGTACCTACAAAAAAAATATTATATGTTTTGGTACCTACTTCCTACGTTAGGATCCAAGGGGTTAGGTCGAAGGTAACCATACCCAAGATGGTTTGGTGGAACCTTAGAAAATAAAATTTTCATTATTGACTACTGTATCAAAATAATCATCAAGGTATTTTCCTTTGTTTTTCCAATTAACGGAAACCCAAATATTTAGACGATTTTTGTTCATATTTCCTATCAAGGATTTTGTACTTCTAGAGATATTATAAATATCATTAGTCACATAAGTACTTGAATTTCTATAAAAATTAGATTTAGATTTTACTCGAAATCCAGTACTAGCATTAACATTTTTACTATACATGAAAGCGTACCTAATACTATCTTTACAATTAGATTTATTATATCCTAAACCAATTTTATCATGTAAAGATCTAGAACTAGACAAAATCATGTTTAAATCATTTTGACCTTTATTAAATTTCAAAAATTCATTTTTACATTTTTCAAATTTAGTTTTAAAGTCACAATTTTTATTTTCAAAAGAAATATTATTATTGTTTAAAAAATCAATCTTCTCATTTAATTCAGAATTCTCGTTTTTTAACGTACAGTTCTAATTTTTGAGAAGAAAATTTTGAGATTTTGAATCATCTAAAGAGGATTGTAATAAATCATTTTGTCTTTTCAAATCAAAATTTTCTTTTGAGAACTTCTCTTTCTCTTTTTCAAATAAGGTGTTTTGTTCATCTAGAAAATCTTTAAGAGTTATAAAATTATTTTTAAAACACCAAGTTGATTTTCTAAATTTAATTTCTCATTTTTCAATTTTTCATTTTCAAGTTCGACGGATTTCATTTTATTCTAAAATAATAACATTAAGCTTTGAGATCATATCACTTATACTAACTAATTCATTATTGTCTTTTACTGAAACTTGTAAATGAGAAAATACCTGTTGTAGTCCTTATTGGTGGCTTTGACGGGGATTTTGCTTGTTGTATTTAGATTGGATCTTTTTTTGGCCATTATTCTATGATGTTGAGACGATCGATAGAATTCCAAGCTCCGATACCACTTGTTAGTCACGTAGCATCGACCAATAGTCGCTAAGCACTGGATCAATGATGGCCAAATATATAGATATAGAATTAAAGCATAGTAATCACAGCAGCAACAATGTAAATATAATGGCGGCGCGAATAAATAGTAAAGTAAAACAAGAAGCAATAACACCAAAGTTTTTATACTAGTTCGGAACTCCAGTCCTACGTCCAGTCCCAGACTCCCTCTCGAATTAACTAATAAACACCCTCACTTCGCCTAGAGAAATAGGCACCTGAGCAGCAGAACAAGATTTCAGCACAATTGCCCAAACAACCGAACGGGACTTCAATCTTTTCTTTTAGAAATAAATAACTTAACAATATATTGTGCCTTCATTACACTGAGTAGTCGAACTGAAGAACCTCTATAATCTTTAAAAATGATGCAGAATGAGTGTGCAGAGGTTAGTAAGTGAATTAGGACCAGATCCAAATGTTAAGGAGTGAAAGAGCATTGGTCTAAGTTTGCTTTTGAAATAAATATGAAATTTGGAGCATTTGGAAGCAATATGAGAAATGGTTTAGAGAGTAGGATTGTATATTTTCTTTTGGGATGGTGGGAGGCTTATATAGGAGTGATAAGATGCCACTAAACAGGAGCAATCCTTCGGCAATTCAGTTTGGAAGAGATGTGACCATTAAAACTTCGCAACACTTGAAGAAGAGGTTTGAAAAGGCACTACAACTCTTCATTTCATAACAATCATATTTAATCGTTAGTAAATGCCTATTTAAAAGCAGATGTAGCATGCTGGTAGTGCGCATGTGTTCCTCTTGGATGGTTTGTGTTCGAGTCCCACCACTGCCTCATTTTTGCAATCATTTATTTTTGTCCCAAACGGTAATTTTAACATAGTCATTACACTCTAAAACAAATAGATGTGTAGTGTGTTGGTAAGCAAGTCGTGTCGCTCCAATTTTATCAACAAATTATATTTTGCCTTTTCGAAAATAATATGAAGCGCATCTTTGTTTTACAGTTGAGTTCGAATCCTGGCCTTGCTATTTTGATTTTTTCCCACATTTTCTATTTGTTATGTTAGAGTAGTAAGCAACTTTATTATCAAATTGCTTTGTAATGTGGTTGGTAAAGAGTGGTTGCATGACTTGAAATAACTCGATAAACACATTAGTAGCACCGACATATGGTTGTTATTATCAAAACACAAAAAAAAAATTCAACAGGATTAAACTTTCTATTAAACAATATGATTTATAGGTTATATGATTCCAAAAAAATATTTTGCAAAATAGTTCGAAAGCACCCTTTTAAAAATAGGGTATATGTATATATATTCCCCTTTGCCAAGTTACAACTAGCACTAGGTATGACCAATTAACTAAAAGTAGTGTTAGATGGCCGACACCAGCCAAAAGTGGTTGTAGATGGCCGACATCAGCCAAAAGTGGTCGTAGATGGCCGACGCCAGCCGCAAATGGTTATAGATTGGGACCCAACAATAAGTTGGTAGACCTCGCCATAACAGGACCCCTACGGTGATGCATAATAAAGTGTAAGGCCAGTATCACCTGGGTTTAAAAAGATGTCGAAAAGTAGAATGCATGTTGATAGCGAGCCATGGTCAAGTAGTATCATGCATTGGGTAGATTCCCAATTAGATTAGAATGTTGACAGATTTCCAATAATAGTGAGTTATGGTCAAGTAGTACTATGCATTGGGTAGATTCCCAATTATATTAGAATATGGAGTAGATTCCCAATAATAGTGAGCCATGGTCAAGTAATACCATGCATTAGGTAGATTCCCAATTAGATTAGAATGTTGGGTAGATTTCCAATAATAGTGAGCCATGGTCATGTAGTACCATACACTGGGTAGATTCCTAGTTAGATTAAAATGTATATTCCCAATGGTAGTGAACCATGGACGAAAGTACCATGTGTCGAGTAGATTCCTAGTTAGATTAGAATGTTGGATAGATTCCCAATGATACTGAATCATGGATGGGAAGTGCCATGTGTTGTGTAGATTCCTAGTTAGATTAGAATGTTTGGGAAGGTTCGCAATGGTAGTGAGCCATGGGAAGGTAGTATCATGCATAAGATTAGAAATGGAAAAAATTATAGTATGGATAGAATGCTAAAAAATTTCTAAGTTAGGATATTAGGTAGAGTCTCAGTAAACCGAGAAGAAGTAAAGTTGATCATAGAAGCAAAATAAGGTGAAACTCCTTACTGTGGCACTAAGATGGCTCCGAATGAGAATCCAATAATAGAACTCGATTGGGTCAGAGATATAGTTCGGATAAAGATACGCCAGGGGCAAGAGATACCCCATAAAGTGAACATTCTAAGACATACATGAGCAAAGTGACAACCTAAGAAGTAAAATTCCTTTATATATAGCTCATTCAAGAAGATGTTGCAAGGATTAGGCCGAAAAGAATGCCCAATTTGATAAAGGAACGATATTACAAAACCAGATTACAAAACCAAGAGCATCCAAGGACAGAATATAAAAACGAAAGGAAGGGATCCCTCCTAACTAGGAAAACCGAGATGATAAGTCGGGTATCTCTAGAACAATCTTACTATTTGCAATCTCGGAGGGAGCCTTTTAGTAATATCATCCTCGGCCTCCTTTCCTCTCTTCATTTAAAAGGAATTGCAACACCATTTCCTTAGACCAGATATTGATTCATGGCTCGCTCTTCTTCGAGATAATTTAGCTCTTAGATTTTAGACCTCGCTTCGACTCAAGGAAATTGCTTTTAAACTTAAAAGCCTTAAGGGTTACTTTTAACTTTTGGAGCTCGGCTACCTTGTCCTCATAAGATTGGTAAAGAGAAGCATAGTCTTGCTGAGTCTTTGAATAGTTCAAGTAGGATACTCCCTAAGGAACATCGACTTAAGATTTGTAGAGATAAAGGCTAGTAAATAAAGAAGGACTTTTTATCGGCTACTCTAGTTTGAAACATTATGTGACAATTGCATCAAGTCGAATGGAAATTCAAATATAATTAAATTATCAAGGAAGTTTCATTCAAGAATTTATAAAATTGAAAGTTACAAAAAGTCATATTGTTACAAAGACAAATCACGATATGTTTCCTTTGTCAAGAGTATTATCGGAAGTATCTTCCTATATCTCCTAGTCAGTAGAAGCGCCTCCTTCCTCCCTCTCTATCGGGGTTTCGGCTTTATGTTCCACATTAGTCTTGGTATCTTTCTCCTTCTGGCGCTCCTCATACCTTTTAGCGAAGTTGGCCTCTACTGTGGCAGCATGGTTCCCAAGGTAAGCTAGAGAGAACGTCATGTATTGATCCCAGTGGTGAGCATAAACATCAAATAAAATCTGAAAAGCTCGTCTGATGGCCTCCCTCTCATACTCGTCTCTAGCAATATAATTGTAACATCCCCCATATAGAGGTCCAAAGCTAAGCGCTACAGATGTTGCAATCATCTATAGTATTAACTTCCGGCGACTAAATGCGATTATGTTAATGGTATCTATAATATTAGAAGCACTTGAATATGAAACAAATCGTAGATTTCAAAACAACATTTTTTCATTACATTTCAAAACACATGTTCCATATTTATATTACATATATAATCCCAAAACATTTCCCAGGCAAAGATCAAATATAATTATTACAAAATACGCCAACAGTGACATATGAAGATGCCCCCTTGGTTGATCAGAGTCATATAGTCATAATTGACTTAATACATACACAACGGAAATATATAACAAAATAAAGAACTGTAACTCCTAATAGCTATTCGTTAGCCTCTTGCTCGCCACCAGTAGCTTTATTCGTCAATCTACTAAAAACCTAAAAGAACCTCAACCCTCAGCCTACTCAAATCAATTTTGAGCACCCGAGAGTTTAAGGGGAAAACATAAACTTCGAGTCAGACATTAAGCCAAGTGTGAATAATACGATACATCCCGATTATTAATGCTAAGTGAGACCATGCTGCTTAGCGGAACAGGTTTCCCCTCACTAACATCCTTTTAAAACATATCTTTTGCAAATCTTTTCCTGCAACCAAAACTGGTTTAATATTGTAAAGCGTGATTATGTGAACATACATATCTGGTAATAAAAGAACTACATGTTCATACACTTTAGTTTTGTTTGGCCGACTATTAACTTTTGCTTGACTCGGGCCTACCAGACAATACACTACGCCATAAATGGCCTACTGCAACACAAAAAAATATTGGCTCAGGCTCAAAAAATGTTGCCATAGGTCTATGGCAACACTTTTAGGGTGATGCAATTTTTGCCGTTGCCTTAGACCTCAAAGGCAACATTTTGACTATCTAAGGCAACATAAGTAATATTGTTGCAATAGAACCCTATTTGGGTCTATGGCAACACCCATAGGTATCTGTAGCAACATTCCAAAATGTTGCTATAGATATGAACTTTTTGAATTTGTGGGGCCCACAATGTAGAGCATATTTGATTTTTTAATAAAAATAAATATTTATTTATTAAAATGCTATTACACAGAATTTGATATTTAAACAGTAATTTATTTAAATAAATATTTTATTTCAACATTTGAAATAGTACAAATTCCTGACTCCACTATTTTACAATTCAATGATATATAACACTGATATTCACATATACAGATATTCCTCACTACATCACTCAATTCACTCATTACATATGCAGTTTCAATTTATACATACACCGACACTGACAAATATATGTCGAGCCGAAGGCGAGCCGATTGCCGAGCCGAAGGCGAGCCGAGTGCCGAGACGAAGGCGAGCCGAGTGCCGAGCCGAAGGCGAGCCGAGGGCCGAGCCGAAGGCGAGCCGAGAAGCGGGTCCGGGCGCAGCGCCGGCGGGGGTCCGGGGCACCGTAGTCCCGGTGGGGATCGAACAAGTGGGCACCGCCCGATTCATCCGATTTTGGAAGATCGAGCCTTCTTTGAAACCTGTCTTCAGCTCATGCATTCATACACTCATGCACATTTGATTTGACTCTGTCTTCAAGCTTGTATCCAGCTGTCCAGTCTTCAATACCTGTCACATATAATTCAAAATCAGTAATCTGGAAAATAATATTTAACTCGAACAGAAAATGAAAATATTTTTGTTATATTATTTGCCTCAGGTATTTGGGTTGTTTCTTTTCATAAGTGCATAAGCCAAACATGAATGCAACACATGGATACAAGGCAGTATGGAAGACAGCAAGCAACAGTTCAGGCAAAAATGCACAAAGGAGAAGCCAAGTGCACAAAGTAGTACTCAACACAGCAAGCAACATAACATGACCAAGAAATGCATGTACATGGATGAACATACATGCATCATAAGGCTTGGTACAAGAAACTACTCAAGTGCAACTACTCAAGTGCAGCCAGATATGTAGATAAGCCAAAAAAATGGACACGGCACAAGGTCAAACCCGAGTCATCGACTGGATTCAACTCAGGGCCAAGCAACCAACAAAACAAACAAGAACCAGGTTCAGCAAAATATAGACAAGCCAGTGCAAGAAACACAGCAGTACACATAGGCAGCCCATCAAGCAAAAACAGTGAATGCATCAGGCATGTACAAGAGAAACATAGGCAGTAACATGATATATAGAGGACTTGGAGCATCAGTTCATGTTAAAGAACAAGGTTAGCATGGTACCAGTTCAGTCCAGACCAAGCAAAACCAACAAAGCTCAACACACATATGTTTGTATTCATCATCGCAATCCAACATACCAGATTTCTAAAAGTCCAACAGAAAGATTAAACTCGAGATTATAGGAAATAAAGCCTATAAATAAATCCCAATTCATCATCGGCAAAAGCGTGCGAGTGTAACCAAAATCGAGAATATTCAAGTAAACCAGAAGGCAGAAAACATACAAAATAATATCACATCGCACCCGACGACGAAGTCAAAGCAATTCGAGCAATCAATCAAGGAGAACGAAGGAGCAAGCTACCAGGAACGTTTCTCACACTAGATTCGATCAATCAGAGCATCAAAGCAACTAGAATCGCGTGCCCTAGTTTTCACCGAAACCAATTAGACTACCCCCTGCCACTCTGACATCAGGCCCCAACCACGAAATTGCGACTAAATCAGCAACTCCCTAAACCATCGCAATCCCACAACCTTACCTCGAATCACCAGAATCGCCAAAAACCTGAACAAAATCGCAAATCCGGAAGTAGTGAGGAAAACTGACGCAAGGAGAAAGAAAATAACGGAAATTGATATGGCCGACAGGGGATAAAAGCAAAGCCAGTTATTCTCCAGATCGAAGAAACAAGGAGGAGCAGCGTCATTTTTTTTAAAGTCGGCGGAATAAAAATTAGGGATTGGAAAATTGGGGGTGAGAAACGAAAGCGGGTGAGTGAAAAGTAAAGCGGGAAATGGAAATTGGTAAGGTGTGGATCGATGGTGTGAATCGACGGTTGAGATTTTGTTTTAAATGGTGGTGTGGATCGCTGAGGTGTAATTTTTTTTTTAATTAGAATATATCTATGGCAACACTATATAAAAATGTTGCATCGTGTTACACTTGTTTAGCTAGAGCAACACATTTTTATGGCTAAGGTAACACCAAAAATACAACGTTGCAGTAGGACCAAAATTTTATAGCTGTCGCAACATTTTAGCTGGCAACACCTTGCAAAAATGTTGCAAAAGGTCATCTATGGCGTAGTGATATAAGCAAAATTTATCTAGCATCATTTAGACACTCCGCTTTTGGACGGTTTGTCCTTAACAATTTCTTAAACACTTCTCTTATGGATGATCTGTCCCTAACTTAACATCCCCAGGGTCACCTAATCCTAATGGTTTTGTGGGCTCACCAATAATCTATCTGTATACAAACATATATTCCCTTCCGTGTGTAATCATAATTTTAGTCTTACCTGTGACAAAGGCTCACACACTGGAATTTTAAACTAAATTAGCTGGGGACAATAGCTAATGTATAGGGCGTGACCCTATACTAGTCCCATCTGGTATTCTAATATCTGAGTCATTTTACTTAGGGATATCTTCCCAAAATTTTCCTTGAAAACCTTTTCATCTGAAATTGATTAAAAACCTTTTAAACCAAACTTAAACAAGGAAAGCACTTATACTCTATGCTTTACAAAAAATCACCTTGCCATGTTATATATATATATATATATACATTACTCAAACCTTAGTTGATAAAGACATTTAGACACTTGAAAGTACCCCTTTCAATTCCATTGAATGTCCCCCTTTAAAAACCAAGTAAAACCCTACATTTATCTAGGCCAAAGGCCAAAACCTTCCGTTCGAAACCATTCTTAAAACCCTTTCGAAACCTTTAAAAACTTTCCTTCCGAAAGCTTTAAACCTTAGACATCATAGCTTAAAATACTTCAAAGCATTGCCTTTAGAAATCCCTGGAAAAACCTTCCATTTCAACCTTTACGAAACCATCAGAAAAACGCTACCTTTCGACTCCTTCGAAACTCTTTGGGGAACCACCTCTTCAAAACCATTTTAAATACCTTTCGAAAGCATCAAACCTTTAGAAACTCAAATTTTTCGAAAGCACTTGGGTTTAATTTAAAACATGCCGAAGAACACCTTTCGAAACCATTTAAGTCGAAACCATTCTCCTTCGAAAACATTGGGTTATACTTCAATGGAACAAAAAGGGTCTATAAAATCATTTAAGTCGAAAGCCTACCTTTCGAAGGCATTCCTAAGTAAAAAGTGATGGTGTCGAAACTACCCTTTCAAAACCATTAGAGAAGTGGCTAATTTTAAAAGCTAAGTATACCTTTCGAAACCATTGACTTCGAAAGGTAGAAAGGCGATAGCTAGGGGTTTCGACCCCTTCAAAAGCATTACTTAAAACAAAAGAACGCAACCCATTCGAAACCCTTTCTTTAAAAACACTTGACTCAGTCGAAAGCCAACCGAGTCGAAAGCTATCCTTTCGAAAGCAAAGCAGGCGCTACTTCCATTTTAAAACAAGGCATACTCCAACCCATTCGGAACCCAGCGTTTCGACTACGTACCTTCCGCTCTATCCAATACGCTACGTACCAAGCAACTTGATACTAGGCGCATTGGTTTCGAAAACATGGTGGCGAAACGTCCTAGTCGGAACCACTGGTGCCGAAAGTAGCGGAACACGCTAAAAGCATGTTATTTTTGATTTTAACTTAAAAGAGAAACTTTTCAACTAACCTGCTATTATTTTTCAAATTTTCATTGGTTGCTAAATAACTTTTACAAAAGTGTTGCCCATAAATTTTCAAAAATAAACAATTATTTTATTTTTATAAAATACCCCTTCTCCCTAATAAAATATATAAAACATTTAAGTCTCATACCTTAAATAATTTTATATATTCATCAACACACTTAGGAATATTCTATAAAAAGTCCATAAAATCCTATTTAATATGTTTTCTAACATATAAAATTTCAGACCCAAATAATTAATTATTTAGCCGTAAATAATTTATAACCCAAAAAATCATTTTCTTCACTAGAAAATTAATATAAAATCCACATTAATTCAGAAATTTACGAAAATTGAAATCCACCTCTAAAATATTGTTTCTGATCTATATTTAAATTCGCAAGGCAATTGGATGTAACTTAGTAGGGTTTTCATATCAAAACATATCATAAAAACCAATATGAACATCATAAATCATCAACAAGCATATATAAACTTTTAATCAATCAACACATGGAATTCTCATGCAAAAACATTTCGGGTTATCCTTAAAACCGAAAACATAAGAAAAATGAGATGTAGTAATTATTCATCTTAGCTTTGTGAAGATGTGAGGTTTGAATTAAACTTGATGTTGATTAAGCTTCCCGTTTTACTTTCTTCTTCTTACTATTGAAAATGGTGGCCGACCTCTTTTTACTTCTAATTTTTGTAAATGAATGCAAGTGAGAACTCATGGCTAAGGGTTTAGGGTATTAGAGAGCCCTTCTTCCTATTTTACCCCTTACTTATTTCCTAACATATCTTATTCATGCTATCTCATTTTGATTTACATATTAACAAGGCACGGCTAACCTTAATTACATTCAAATCTTAATCCATTGATCGTCTTACATTATTTTATTTTATTTAGCTAATTAAATATCCTAAATAATTTTACTAAAACATGGGGTGTCATAATCTCCCCTCCTTAAAGAATTTCTTCCTCGAAATTACGATAAGGTACACATCAAAACAATCAAAGGTAATACATACCATCAAACAAATCAAGATAAGCGTTTCTAATCCTGCTCTCAGTCTCCCAAGTACAGTTTCTAGCATCGTCACTCCACTAAACTTTCACTAATCTGATTGTCTTGTTTCTCAACTTCTTCTCATCTCTTGCGACTATCCGTATAGGCTTCCTAACTATAGTCATGTCTGGTTCCACTACTAAATCTTCTAATACAGACAGTGCTATAGTGGTGTCTGGATCCCTAACATACTTCCTCAGTTGAAAAACATGGAAAACATCGTGGACTCCTGCCAAACTACTCGATAACTCTACTCTATATGCGAGTTTCCCGATCCTTTCTAAAATAGGAAACGGTCCTACGAATCTTGGTGCTAACTTTCCTGTCTTCCCGAACCTGATAACACCTTTTATCGGCGATACTTTGACTAAAACATGATCTCCAACCGAGAACTCTAAATCTTTCCGTCTTCTATCTGCGTAGCTTTTCTGCCTAGACTGAGCTTCCTTCATTCTCGTCCTTATCAGCTCAATCTTTTCTGCTGCTTCTCTTACCAAATCAGGACCAAGGACTAATCTATCTCCGGTCTCTAACCAACACGCAAGGTATTTGCATGGTCTTCCATACAAAGCCTCAAACGGTGCCATCCCTATACTAGTCTGATAACTATTGTTATACGAAAACTCGACTAGGTGTAGGTGGTCTTCCTATGATCCCCCGAAGTCTAATACACAAGGTCGCAACAAGCCCTCCAAGATCTTGCTAACCCTTTCCATTTTCCCATCGGTCTGCGGATGGTAAGCGGTACTAATCTTGAGCTTGGTTCCTAAACTTTCCTGTAGACTCTTCCAGAACTCGCTAGTGAATAAGGAATCTCTATCACTAACAATACTTTTATAAATTCTATGCAGTCTAACCACGTTCTTCATAAATAACTTAGCCAATATAGGTGTTGTCCTATTTGACTTAACTGGAATGAAACGGGAACTCTTGGCCAATCTGTCCACTATGACCCATATACTTTCATTCCCTCTATTAGATCTCATTCCAATGGCTGAAGCAATCCACTTGGCTTCAGATGCTCGGCTTTTACCTGCTGATAGTTCAAACACTGTTTCACCCATAAGCCAACATCCCTCTTCATGCCTTCCCAGAAGAAACTTCTCTTCATATCTTGATACATCTTCGTTCCACCTAGATGAAGAGTGAACTTCGAACGATTGCATTCGTCCAAAACTTCTTTTCTTATGTCTCCTATATTTGGAACACATAATCTACCCTTCTTTCTCAACCATCCACTCCGGTCAAGACTGAAATCTTTCAATTCATCGCTCTCCGTTCCATCCCTTAATTTCCAGATCCTTTCAGCTAACACTGGATTCTCTTCCTGTTTAGAAGCAATCTTCTCAATCAATATCGGTTGGACTTCTAAACAAGACAATATAGCGGCTCCTCCACTAGACCCAGCCTCGGACCTACACTGCACTTCGCAAGCTGTCAATGCTTCCAAGTCTTTCCATTCTGCTATCATAGCTAACACTGCATTCTGATGCTTCCTACTAAGCGCATCTACAACCTTGTTGCCTTTCCCCGGTGTGTAATCTATTCCAAAATAATAAGCGGCTAAAAACTCTAACCACCTTTGCTGTCTCATGTTCAGCTCCTTCTGAGAGAACAAGCACTCAACAACTTATGATCTGTATAAAGCTCGAACCTCTCTCCCAAAAGGTAATGCCTCCATACCTTCAAAGCAAAAATAACTGCATCTAAATCCAAGTCATGTGTTGGATATCTGACCTCATGCGGTCTAAGCTGACTAGAAGCGTAGGCAATCACCTTACCTCTCTTCATTAGTACAGCTCCTAACCCAGTACCACACGCATCTGTATAAACTACCAAGTCATGATTCCCCTCTGAAACCACTAACACAGGTGCATGGGTCAACAAGTGCTTCAAGCTATGGAATGCTTCCTCACACCTATCGGTCTACACAAACTTTACATCCTTTCATGTTAGCTTGGTCATCGACGCTGCTATCCGCGAGAAATCCTTTATAAACCTCTGATAAAACCCAGCCAACCCAAGGAAACTTCTTATCTCAGTTACTGTTTTTGGTCTCTTCTAATTATTAACGGCTTCGATCTTTTCTGGATCGACTGACAATCCTTGCTCCAAAACCACATGACCGAGAAACTTCACTTCCTTCTTCTAAAAATGGCACTTCGAAAACTTTACCTTTAGGTGATGCTACCTTAGTGTCTCAAGCACAACTCTAAGATGAACTTCATGCTCCTTCTCATTCTTAGAGTATATCAGAATATCATCTATAAAAACCAACAAAAACCTATCCAAATGCTCTCGAAAAGTCCGGTTCATCAAATCCACAAAGAATGCCAGCGCATTAGTGAGTTTGAACGGCATAAATAACCATTCGTATGACCCATACCTTATTCTAAACGCCATCAAAGGTATACTATCTTCTGCCACTCTAAGCTGATGAAAACCTGTAGCCAAATCCAACTGAGAAAATATCTTAGCTCCACTCAACTGATTGAACAAATCGTCAATTCTCGACAATGGATATCGATTCTTTATCGTCTTTTCATTCAACTTATGATAATCGATACATAGCCTTAACGATCCATCCGGCTTCTTAGCAAATACTGCGGCTGCTCCCTAAGGCGAACTACTTGGTCTGATAAAACTCTTACCTTCCAAATCCACCAATTGAGCTTTTAACTCCCTCATATCTGCTTGGCGGCCTACTTACCGGTTCTTCTCCAGGCACTAAATCTATCTGAAACTCAATGTCTCATTTCGGTGGAAATCCTACTGCTGGCTCGAAAAAAACTACGAATTCTCTAACCACGAAAACGTTATTCAACTCATCTTCTAACTCCATAACACCGAACAAAGCATTCATCTCACAACTAGGGTTTTCTACGATATAAACTATCTGATCACTACAATCAGGGTATCTAAGCGATATTTTCCTATCGTGGCAAAATATCCTAGCATCGTATTTACTTAACCAATCCATACCCAATATAATTTTGAACCCTACAAAGTCAAATACATGCAAACTGCAAACAAAGGTGTAACCTAGCAAGGGAAACTCTAAGTGGTTACACTTCATCCCAAGTGTCGCATACCCTCCTATCGGATTTGCAGCTCTTAAGGAAGTAACTATATATGTGGGTTCTAGCTTATCTACCAAACATCGTGATATAAAAGAATGCGATGCACCAGTATCAAACAAAACACTAACAAACATATCATTGATCTGAAGCGTACCTCCCAATACTGCTTTTCCTTTCTCTTGCACTGTCGGCTTTGAAGTAGTAGGCTCCAGTGCAAACATTTGACCTTTATCTCCTTTGGCTGGCTCTTTGCACTGGTTCTTGTGTGTCCAATTTGATCACAATTGAAACACCTGATGTTCTTCTTTCTAATCACCTCCTTTTCCTTTTCCAGTACGACACTCATGAGCATAATGTCCTTTCTTGTCGCACTTACAACAGACCACCTCAGACTTTCCTTTCTTTGCTACTCCTCCTTTCTGAGCATTCTTCTTGTGGAAAAACTTCCTCTTTTGGCCTTGTCCAACCTGGACCTCCTTTTCCTTCTTCTTCTCCAAACAAGCTAACATCTCTTCGTGTCTCAATGCCATCTCCACAGCTACATCACATGGATCTCTAATGTGCGGTAAAGTAGCCCTAGCTAATTCTTGCTTCAAATCTCTAATGAACTTTTCATTCCTTTTCATCACTGTATCAACAGTGGCATATCCATATCTAGCTAATTCTTCAAACCTGCTAGCATACTCTAGAATTGACATTTTTCCTTGTTCTAACTCGGCAAACTTCCTAATCAAGACAGACTGCGCCATTACTCACATGAACCTTTCTTGGAACCTTCTCCTAAACTCTGCTCATGCCATCCCCTCTTCGTTTACTCCAGTTGTCACAGTATTCCACCAAAATAAGGCTGCCCCTTGAAGCTGTCTCGAGGCAAGTCTTCTCTTCTGCTCATCATTGAGCCCTAAGTCAGCAAATATCCTTCTACAGTGCAACAACCAGTTTTCTACTTCTATAGCATCTTTAGTTTCGATAAACGGCTTCCCTCCAAGCCTAGCGTAGTCTTTACTCTAGTTAGCATAATGATTGACAACCGGAGCTTCCTGAACTCCTCATGTAGCATTTCCTCTGACAACTCCAGCTGCGATTCCATCTTGCATCATGTTTACAAAAAACTAATACATAGCCCCTATATCTACTTGTGGGACTCCAGCACCTACGTTTTCAGCTTGAGCCTGACCTTGAGTCCTTGTGTTTGGTCGGGCATTTCCATTTATGGTGGTGTGTTCTCCTCCTAGATTAACTCTGCCTCTTCTTCCATCCATATCTGTATTCAAGCTTTGCGAGATACAGAAGAATAGCTTAACAAAGATAGGAGTCTAGAGATAAAGCGTACACTTATATATAGCAAATACAAGTACATTACTATAGCGTTATCCCATACCCCGATCTTAACTCTAATTCCTAAGGATTATGTTTTCAAAAATCATTTTTAGTTAAATTATTTCATAAACTTATGCTCTGATAGCAAGTTGTAACATCCTCCATCTAGAGGCCCAAAACTAAGAGTTGTAGATGTTGTAGTCATCTATAGTATTAACTTTCGGCGACTAAATGCGGCTATGCTAATGGTATCTATAATATCAGAAGCACTTGAATATGAAACAAATCACAGATTTCAAAACAACATTTTTCCATTACATTTCAAAACACATGTTCCATATTCATATTGCATAATCCTAAAACGTTTCCCAAGCAAAGATCAAATATAATTATTACAAAATACGCCAAGAGCGACATATGAAGATGCCCCATTGGTTGATCAGAGTCATATAGTCATAATTGACTTAATACATACACAATGGAAATAGATAACAAAACAAAGAACTGCAACTCCTAATAGCTATCCGTTAGCCTCCTGCTCACCTTCGGTAGCTTTATTCGTCATTCTACTAAAAACCTGAAAGAACCTCAACCCTCAGCATACTCAAATCAATTTTGAGCACCCGAGAGTTTAAGGGGAAAACATAAACTTCGATTCAGATATTAAGCCTGGTGTGAATAATACAATACATCTCGATTATTAATGTTAAGTGAGACCATGCCGCTTAGCGGAACGGGTTTCCCCTCACTAACATCCTTTTAAAACATAACTTTTGCAAATCTTTTCCTGCAACTAAAACTAGTTTAATATTGTAAAGCATCATTATGTAAACATACATATCATGTAATAAAAGAACTACCTGTTCAAACACTTTAGTTTTGGTTGGCCGACTATTAACCTTTGGCTGGCTCGGGCCTACCAGACAATATAAGCAAAATTTATCTAGCATCTGTTAGACACTCCACTTCTGGAAAGCATGTCCTTAACTATCTGTTAAATACTTCTCTTCTGGACGGTCTGTCCCTAACTTAACATCCCCAGGGTCACCTGATCCTAATGGTTTTGCGGGCTCACCTTTAACCTATCTGTTTACAAACATATATTCCCTTCTGTGTGTAATTATAATTTTAGTCTTACCTGTGACAAAGCCCTACACACTGGAATTTTGGACTAAATTAGCTGGGGCTAATAGCTAATGTATAGGGCGCGACCCTATACTAGTCCTATCTGGTATTCTAATATCCGAGTCATTTTACTTAGGGATATCTTCCTAAAATATTCCTTAAAAACCTTTTCATCTGAAATTGATTTAAAAACTTTTAAACCAAACTTAAACAAGGAAAGCACTTATACTTTATGCTTTACACAAAATCACCTTGCCATGTTACATATATATATAAATATATACTTTACTCAAACCTTAGTTTATGAAGACATTTAAACACTAGAAAGTACCCCTTTCAATTCCATTGAAAGTCTCCCTTTCAAAACCAAGTAAAACCCTTCATTTATCTTGGCCAAAAGGCCAAAACCTTCTTTTCAAAACCATTCTTAAAACCCTTTCGAAACCTTTAAAAACTTTCCTTTCTAAAGCTTTAAACCTTAGACATCATATCTTAAAATACTTCAAAGCATTGCCTTTAAAAACCCTTGGAAAAACCTTCCATTTCAACCCTTACGAAACCATCAGAAAAACACTACCTTTCGACTCCTTCGAAAACCTTTGGGGAACCACTCCTTCGAAACTATTTTAAATACCTTTCGAAAGCATCAAACCTTTAGAAACTCAAACCTTTCGAAAGCACTTGAGATCAATTTAGAACATGCGGAAGAACACCTTTCGAAACCATTTAAGTCGAAACCATTCTCCTTCGAAACCATTGGGTTATACTTCATCGGAACAAAAAGGGTCTATATAATCATTTAAGTCAAAATCCTACCTTTCAAAAGCATTTCTAAGTAAAAAGTGATGGTGTTGAAACCACCTTTCGAAACCATTGGAGAAGTGGCTAATTTTAAAAGCTAAGTATACCTTTCGAAACCATTGACTTCGAAAGGTAGAAAGGCGATAGCTAGGGGTTTCGACCCCTTCGAAAGCATTACTTAAAACAAAAGAACGCAACCCAATCGAAACCCTTTCTTTAAAAACACTTGACTCAGTCGAAAGCCAATCGAGTCGAAAGCTATCCTTTCGAAAGCAAAGCAGGCGCTACTTCCATTTTAAAACAAGGCATACTCCAACCCCTTCGGAACCCAGCATTTCGACTACGTACCTTCCGCTCTATCCAATACGCTACGTACCAAGCAACTTGATACTAGGCACATTGGTTTCGGAAGCATGGTGGCGAAACGTCCTAGTCGGAACCCTTGGTGCCGAAAGTAGCAGAACATGCTAAAAATATGTTATTTTTGTTTTTAACTTAAAAGAGAACCTTTTCAGCTAACTTGCTATTATTTGTCAAATTTTTGTTGGTTACTAAATACCTTTTTCAAAAGTGCTTCCCATATTTTCAGAAATAAACAATAGTTTTATTTTTACAAAATACCCCTTCTCCCTAATAAAATATATAAAACATTTATGTCTCATGCCTTAAATAATTTTATATATTTATCAACACACTTAGGAAAATTCTATAAAAATTCCAGAAAATCCTATTTAATATGTTTTCTAACATATATAAATTTCAGACCCAAATAATTAATTTTTTAGTCGTAATAATTTATAACCCAATAAACCATTTTCTTCACTAGAAAATTAATATAAAATTCACATTAATTCAGAAAATTACGAAAATTGAAAACCACATCTAAAATATTATTTCTGATCTACATTTAAATTCGCAAGGCAATTGGATGTCACATAGTAGGGTTTTCATATCAAAACATATCATAAAAACCAATATGAACATTCACAAATCATTAATAAGCATATATAAACTTTTAATCAATCAAAACATGGCATTCTCATGCAAAAACATTTCAGATTATCCTTAAAACCAATAACATAAGTAAAATGATATGTAGTAATTATTCGCCTTAGCTTTGTGATTAAAGATGTGAGATTTGAATTAAACTTGATGTTGATTAAGCTTCCCCTTTACTTTCTTCTTCTTACTCTTGAAAATGGTGGCCGACCTCTCTTTACTTTTAATTTTTGTAAATGAATGCAAGTGAGAACTCACGGCTAAGGGTTTAGGGTATTAGAGAGCCTGTCTTCCTATTTTACCCCTTACTTATTTCCTAACATATCTTATTCATGCTATCTCGTTTTGATTTACGTATTAACAAGGCACGACTACCCTTAATTACATTCAAATCTCAATCCATAAATCTTCTTACATTTTTAATTTATTTAGCTAATTAAATATCCTGAATAATATTACTAAAACATGGGGTATTATAATAATGTTCTTTATCAACCATCCCGGCCTCGACATTCTTCAACCTCTTGTTCCTTTCCTTCAAGGTTTTCTCGAGAATCTCAATCTTGCGATCCCTCTATCCAGTAGTTTTTCCTAATTCATATATTTGAGAATTTACCTCCCAAATTTTGTCTTTCTGTTGCTCAAACTCCTTTTTTCGCTTTGGCAGCAGCCTTCGTCTCCTCCGTTTTCAGCCACCCATGCTAAAAGGCCAAGATTTCCATCGTGGCCTAAAAAGAAGTTAACAGAGTAAGGACACATTTTGAAATCATAAGCTAACATGAGAATTTTCACCTTAATGCTCTCTCGATGGCTATACTCGATTGCTTTTCGGATTCCCGAGGTAGAAGCTGGAGGTCTAACATGTGCTTGGATAATAGCATTGAAAATGTCACATTCAAAAGCAGCTCTAGCTATTTCTATTGCTTGCGTGTTCTTCTCAGCAAGCAAATACAAAGCTTTCCCCTTGGTATTCTCAGCTTTATAGGATCCGGTAACCTTTTGGTTTCTCAAGCCGAGAGTACTCTTATCACAAAATATCAACATAGACCTATGCTTGGTCTTTTTCCCCTTACCCAGGGGTCGGTCTTCTTAGGAGTAGGAACCACTGCAACAAGGAGAAAAGGTAAGGCTAAAAATCAATACTATGTTGTAGCGAGAAAAAGAAATATATTAGTTTAAAGAATTAAGGGTGAAACCTTCGGTTTCAATTTCCTCTGGACTAGATTTGGTTTCTTCCCCGCTATCAATAACTATGGTAGAAGCTTTCTCGTATTTCCTAGAAGGCTTAACTCTAGTGAATTTAGCATAAGGAGGTATTAGACCCGTGGCTTTCAGTTTTCCTTCGATAAGGACTAAGTGTCGATATCGCCGTAAAGATGAAATTTTCATGTCTTCTTTATACCTATCTTTGAGTGATTAAAGAACACAAGATCACTACTCTTCTCGGGTCTCATTATTTATGATTTAACGAAATGAGGAGACACAACTTAGAACACAAGTAAGACAAAAAAATCCAAAGACATATCTGCATTACTAAAAGAGGCGACGATTCGATCAGATGAGTCCTTAACAAGGAACCACTAACATGGCATTATCTTGCTGAATGGATCCTGTAAAGGAGATGGTCTTAGGAATTTGAGAAAATACATAGGAAATTCCCCAATGGATTTGGACATTAAAGTTGAACATGTAATTGATCTCGATAACAGGTATATTCCGATAGTCTCTTTTGAAATATAGAATTTCCATGGCATATAAAGTTGTGTAGGAGGTAGCCAAGAGTTGGAAGGGGTTAATGCGATAAAATTATAAAACATCACCAAATAAGGGCTCTAAGGGCAGGAAGACCCCATGTTCTAAATGCTCCACATACCACATAAAATACCCTTTCTAGAAGATTGCTATAATGCATCCCGGACCAAGGAGCGAGTGTCTCGAATCCTGTGATCCCACATGAAGACAAAACCTCGTCGAGTTATTGCCAAGTCTTAATAGAAGCATTCGTTTCTAATCTAAGAAAATAAGGCAGATGTAGAAAGAGAAACCAAAGAAAGCTTGAGAATGTTAATGGCAGTTTCACAATTTGAACAAGTGAAAAGAAAAGAGAAAGAAAAAAGGTTGTTTTTATTAAAAAGAATGGTACAGATTGAAGAGGGAGAAGTCTTTCTCACCGTAGATCTCATCCAACAGATACCCATAAGTGGAATGTCAAAAGATTTTTTCAGATGTCAAATCATCCTTGCACAATAAAAGAGAGGTGCTTTTTGAAAAAAACCAATCAACTACTAACACTTGGACTCACATTTAATGCAAGACTAGAACTTGTCTCTACAAAATTCAATTCCAAATGATCAATTACAAATTCTTTACCACCAATACAATTTTGACCTCACGGTATCTGTTAACAAGAAAACTTGTTAACATCCCCAAAGTTAAGTGATTAAGAAGAAATTTTGTTAACACTTTCAAAACAAGATTTTTAGAAGTGACCACTCTCTTCGAAACCCCTTTCGAATGGGTTAGTTTAGTCAAGTTGCTTGCGGAGGGTGGTCTCATGAAAATATTAATTATAGTTAATAGGTCCAATCAACCCTATTGAAATGAAGGTAAAGGATAAAGCACCCCCTTTCGGAGCCTCTTTTTGAGTGATTCGAAAGAGGTTATTCATATTAAACATTTATCTCTTTCGACTGTGTCAAAAGGACCATTCTTCCCTTAAGAAAGAGTATTTACTTTCGATGACATTGTTTATGCTCTTTTGGAAAGAACTCCTTCGAAAGGGTTGTCTGTATTGTAATGTGTGTGCACCTTTCGAAGGAATTCATCAGGCTAGCATGGTTTAGTATTTGCACATCAAATCCCTTTTGAAACATCCCTTTCGATCAGGTTGAAAGGGTATTTGTTCTTTTGAAGTGGACTCAATGTACAATATATAAACTCTATGTTCAATATGCAATGGAATAATGTCTTGGACAATACAAGCTCCATGAATATTATTTTGAAACACTATCATCATCTTTGTTTAATATTTGATATCATTAAACACGAAGATAACGTGATTCATATACATATTATCCAAATTGATCTGATTGCATCGCATAAGACAAATAGGAATTAAGAAGATAAGGAAGCATCATGTGCAATTGATCATTAGTCGAGCTAATGATCGAAATGATCTTTCTCATGATCAAAATTTTTATTAAATCCATGCGCTTCCACTTTTAGCATTAATCTAAATTGAGTTACAAGTAAGAGGGCTTTTCCCTAAATTGACTTAGGGTTACAAAGATTTGATTTGCTAAGAAATAGAAGAAAGAATTTAGGATTTCCAAAATTCGTTCCCCAAACTTGGACCCCTAGGGTCGTATTTATAGATGTGGGTTGGCCCTCTTTCCATCCTTTCGCTTTTGTCGAAAGACCTTCCTTCACCCTTCTGTGTGCACCCTTTCGACATGGTCGAAAGGCCTTCCTTCATCCTTGTGTGCACCTCCTTTCGATGCGGTCGAAAGGCTTTTCTTTTGACTTTTCTCATCCATTCTTAGGCCTCCGCCTTTTCATTTTAGACCTTTCAATCCAGTCGAAAGGATCACCTTGACAACCTTTCATTGCTGTTAAAGTTTGAGTGCCTCCTTTACTTTGCTTTTCTTTCCTGTACTGCTTTCGACTTCGTCGAAAGGGAGGTAGGGGCGCTCTTCGCTTTGTGTTGCTATACTATTGCAAGTGACAGACGAGTTGAGCTTTCGCATAGCTTCGTTGAAAGGAATGGTGAGCGACAGCTGGGTCTTAGCGAAAGGACTCTGGGCCTTCATGTAGGGTTTTCATCATGCCTTCGAAGGTTTCCAACCGTTTCGAAAGGCTTGTTCCCACTTTTCTTATGGAAAAACCGAGAAAACTCTTCACTTTCAAACTATGTTATGTTATCTTATATAATCTTATGAGGAATTCCGAATCTGGTAATAATATTTTTAATGACGAATCTAAGCACTTTCCCAGAAGTGATTTTGGGAGTGGTTCTGCTTCTACCCATTTAGTAAAGTAGTCTATGGCGACTATAGCATATTTTGCTCCTCCTTTGGAAATTGGAAATAGCCCGATTAAGCCGATTCCCCATACATCAAAGGGCCATTGACTTGAAATCGGAGTTAATTGACTTGGTGGCAATCGAGGGACCTTTGAATATTTCTGGCTTCTTTCACATCTCCTTACATATTCAATAGCTTGACTTGCCATTCGAGGCCAATAGAAACCTTGTCTTATTATCTTCTTTGCCAACTTTGCCCCGTTGGAGTGGTCTTCGCAATATCCTTCATGTGCTTCCACCAATAATTTCATCCCATCTTCCAGACTCACACATCTTAAGTAAGATAGTGCATATCCTTTCTTGTAAAGAATTCCATCCACTATTGTGAAAGTTGAAGCATGTCGCCTGATTTTCCTAGCTTCCCCTTTGTCAGATGGCAATATCCCATTAGAAAGATATTTAACAATAGGCGACATCCAAGTGTTACTATTACAGTCATCTGTCCTTGGATGATTGATTCTTTCATTTGGGATTTCTTCACTAGTTTCCCTTTTTTCTCTATTTTGTGCCATGGCTTAGGATCTAGTTAGAACTAACAATTCCTTTCCTTGTTTGTGCGATCCCACTTCAATACTTGGATTTGTTTGGTACCCCACTGGCACGATTCGAGTTTCTGGGGCTCCTCTTGAACTAGCCAACTTTGCTAATGAATCTGCCTAAGAATTTTCTACCTTGGAAATTGATGTATAGAAAAATCTTCAAATAAAGTGAGCATCTTCAATATCCTCTTTACATATAGAGATAGTTTGGCATCTTTATTCTGATATACTTGCTTTACCTGGTTTACCATTAGTTGCGAATCACTAAAGATTTGAATTCGTGGGATTTTAAGCTCTAAAGCCAGAGTTAACCCTACCACCATTGGTTCATATTCGGCTACATTATTTGTTGCGGGAAACTCTAACTTCATTGCGTAGTGCAGGTAGTGTTCGTCTAGTGTTATTATGACATATCCCGCTCCAGTTACTTGCATATTTGATGCGCCATCCATAAATAACTACCACATAGGTTTTTCATCCTTTTTCGATTATTCTTTAATAAAGTTTGTACATTCATTAATAAAGTCCGCTAATGCTTGTCCTTTGATAGCTACCCGTGGTTGAAACTCAATGTCATACTGGCTAAGTTCAATTCCCCATTTTACTAGCCTACCTGAAGTTTTAGGTTTACTTAAGAATTGTTTGGGTGGAAAGTTAGTCAATACTCTGATTGCATGTGCTTGAAAGTACGCCGTAAGTTTTCGTGCAGTATGTATTAAGCAGTAAGCTAATTTTTCTATTACCGAGTATCGAACCTCTGCATCCTTTAACTGCCTGCTCACATAATAAATAGGAAGTTGAGTCCCACTTTCCTCTCTGATCAAAACTGAACTAACTGCATGTTCCGAGACTTCCATGTATAGGTATAAGACTTCATCGTTCTCGGGACTAGAAAGTATTGGCGATTTTTCCAAATAATTTTTCAACTCTTAAAAAGCTTTCTTACAGTCTTGTCCCCATTCAAAGTTTTTCTTCTTCGTGATTACATTGAAAAACGGGATGCACTTATCAATTGCCTTGGAAACGAACCTGCTTAAGGCAGCTACCTTACCATTTAAACTCATTACATCTTTGCTATTTTTAGGCTCAGCCATGTCCTTGATAGCTTGAATCTGGACTGGCCTCAATTCCTTGGGCACTCACAATATAGCCTAAAATCTTCCCGGAATGAACCTCGAAAGAGCATTTCAGGGATTCGGTTTCATCTGATATTTCCGTAATACTTCGAACATCTCTTTTAGGTCTTCGAGATGACTTTTAGCTTCATAAGGTTTTACTAGCATATCGTCAACATAAACTTCCATATTTCGACCGATCTGTTCTTTGAACGTTCTATTGACTAATCTTTGATAAGTAGCCCCTGCGTTCTTTAATCCAAAAGGCATTGCTTTGTAGCAAAAAATTCCCTAATCAGTAATGAAACTTATATGTTATTCCTCTGTTTTAAACATGGGTATCTGATTATATCATGTGTAAGCATCCATGAGAGATAACAATCTATGTCCACTAGTTGCATCAACCAACTAATCTATCTGCGGCAATGGGTAACAATCTTTTGGACAGGCCTTGTTTAAGTTGGTATAATCAATGCAAGTCCTCCACTTACCGTTCGACTTCTTTACCAATACTGGGTTCGCCATCCATTTTGGACAGTAAACCTCTCAAATGAATCCATTTTCAGGAAGCCTTTTAACTTCCTATTTTAGTGCTTCAGACCGCACTTTATCTAGTTGTCTCTTTTTCTGTCTGATAGGGGTTCCTTCTGGATTGATGTTTAGCGCATGGCACAAAACCAATGGATCAATCTCAACCATATTTGAATGAGTCCATGAAAACACGTCTTTATTGGATTTAAGAAACTGAATCAAGTCTTTCTTCAAGCTGCTTTCCAAATCCTTTCACACTTTGACTACCTTGGTTGAATCATTTGGGTCTATACATGTCTCCTCAAGGTCTTCTATAGGTTTTATCCTTTCCACTTCTCCACGGCAATTAAATTCTATGATGATTTCGCCTTCTTCCACATAATTAGCATCGATCCTCATTCTCTTGCTTCCTGGGCAAATATACCTTTCATACATACGTTTCCTAGTCTTATTCGATCTTACTTTTGCTTCGAACGTTGGATGTAAAAATCCATCATCTGAAGGCTGAAAAATAGTAAAAGAATCAAAGTAAGCAGAATACTCCCTTTTGTATTGATCAAGCGTTGCAAAATACATTTTGTGGAAGCTGAATTGTTCTCCGCGGCCAGTGCCCCAACCCCACTTGGTTAAGAATTTTACCATCAGATATTTTGGCGAGACAAAAGCATCCACCTCATCAAGTGGGGTTGGCCAAAGAATGAATTATAGTATGATGGTTGGTTGATGATTACGAAGGGAGTTTCAAAAGTTCGGTAGCATGGCGGTACTCCCATCTGCACTAGCAACTTCACTTGTCCTACTGGGGTCGATCCCATGTTGTTGAACCCAAAGATTCGTTCAAGGCTAGGTTATAGCTTGTCTTCTAGGATACCCATTTGATCAAAGGCATGTTTGAAAATAACATTGACCGCGCTACCAGTGTCCACAAGAATCTTGGACACTATAGACAGTCCAATTTGAGCCTTGATCATGAGGGGGTCATTATGAGGGTGATGGATCTCCTTCTTCAGCTATTGGGGAGTAATAACAAGGTTTGGCATTGGAATGTTGAGTCGTAGATTTTTAAGCGGGGGCTCCTCTTGAATGGAGCACACTTCTTCTCTAGCTTCTTTGATGTATCTGTTTTTGGCCCCCTTGCTAGTCCCTGCTGGATGTGGACCCCCATGGATTACATCAATCCTATTTAAAGGCGGACTCAAGCTCAATAGGTCTTCTTCTTACAATATGTTGACAACATTGCTAGGATACTTTTGCAGACCGTCACCAGTCTGTAGTGCTTTTGTTTGTCTTGGATGAACTCCTTCAAATGTCCCTCACGAATTAATTTCTAAATGATTCCAGCCAACACTCTACATTCATCAGTTTTGTGGCCGTTTGCTTTCTGGTAAGCGCAATAGTCGTTCCCTTTTCTCTGTTCAGGGTAATTTTTGGCCTTAAATGAAGTTGGAAAGTTAACCTTCTCCTTTGTCACGGCATAGATATAAGACGATGGCTTGTTTAAAGTGATTTAATTAGTATTAGGCTCTTCCCATCATGTTCTCTTATGTCCGCGATCTAATCCAAACCACCAACTTTCCTTTTTAGGATTAGCTTTCTTTTTAGCATGATATAATTCATCCATTCGAATAAATTTATCTGCCTGAAAATGGAAGTCCTGCAGATCCTTATACCCATGAATAAAGAGTTGCTTCCAAAAATGGTGTATTCTCTATTAACCCAGAGTGTACTTCAATGAGATTATCCCGGTCATTCATGTCTTTAGCTTTTAATGCTTCGGTACTGAACCTTTTGAGGTAATCTCCCAATGACTCTCCCTGTCTCTGCTTAATGTTGGCTAAAATAGTGTAATCGATTGTTGGGTCCTTGCATATACAGAATTGGGCAGAGAACTCATAAGAAAACTACTTCCATGAATAGATCATTTTTCACGATATTGTCGATACCATTTAGCGGCGGCTTCTTGAAGTGTTACCGGAAATAGTCTGCATCGAATGACTCCAGAAGCATTATACAAATCCATTTGGCTATCGAAAGCCATCAAATGATCATCGGGGTCTGTAGTACCATGATACTTCAGAGTTGGGATCTTCACATAGGATGGGATGACCGTTGACATGATTTCGTCGGTGAAAGGTGCCACTCGTCATTATCATTTGCTCTTTCATCCAAGGCCCTCTTCCCCTTAGCATTTAGCATGTCCTTAATTGCCTTTTCTACTATGTCTTTATGATAAGCTTCGGTATCATTTTCTGGTTTGGGTTGTATTCTTTTGATGTCGAGCTTCCAAATTGCTCGAGAGTTTGTGCAGTACCCTTCCTTGATGACCGAGTTTAGTCGGATGACGCTCTTTCTTCTTTGAAGATGTCAAGTCGATTTTGCTCTTGTCTTCATTAGTATAAGCCTTTAAGTTTCTTCTTGGAGATACCACCTCATCTCCAGTCGTTGTGTTTGGTGTCTTGGAAGACCTTTGAGATAGTGCTGTTTTGAGAAGCTCTTGCATCTCCAGCAATTGTTGTTCCAAGTGCTTTATTTTGGTTGCATTGTCGTCTTGTTGAGCCGAGGTTGATGGTTTCCCTTACACAACTCCCTCCATGTTGAAAGTTGGTGTTATGTTTCCTTCTAAAGTTGTGGTGTGTACGGCCTCCTCGTCCATTCGACTAAGCCTTTTGGATTTCATTTTCCTACACCAAGTTAGACAATCCATAATTAGTCTATATGGTAATCATAAGGTCGGAGGTTCAACCCCTCCTTTTAGTGCCAAAAATGTTAACAAGAAAACTTTTTAACATCCCAAAAGTTAAGTGATTAACAAGAAATGTTGTTAACACTTTCAAAAGAAGATTTTGAGAAGTGACCACTCTCTTCGAAACCCCTTTCGAATAGGTTGGTTTGGTCAAGTTGCTCGTGGAGGGTGGTCTCATGAAAATATTAATTATAGTTAATAGGTCCAATCAACCCTATTGAAATGAAGGTTAAGGAGAAAGCACCTCCTTTCGGAGTCTCTTTTTGAGTGAGTCAAAAGAGGTTATTCATATTGAACATTTATCTCTTTCGACTGTGTCAAAAGGACCATTCTTCCCTTAAGAAAGAGTATTTACTTTCGATGACATTGTTTATGCTCTTTTGGAAAAAATTCCTTCGAAAGGGTTGTCAATATTGTAATGTGTGTACACCTTTCAAAGGATTCATCCATCTAGCATGGTTTAGTATTTACACATCAAATCCCTTTCGAAACGTCCCTTTCGATCAGGTCGAAAGGGTATTTATTCTTTGAAGTGGACTCAATGTACAATATATAAACTCTATGTTGTATATGCAATGGAATAACATTTTGGACAATACAAGCTCCATGAATTTATTAATTTCAAAACACTATCATCATCTTTGTTTAATATTTGATATCATTAAACATGATGATAAGGTGATTCGTATACATATTATCCAAATTGATCCCAATGCATCGCATAAGACAAATAGTAATCAAGAAGATAAGCAAGCATCATGTGTAATTGATCATTAGTCGAGCTAATGATCAAAATGATCTTTCTCATGATCAAAATCTGTATTAAATCCATGCGCTTCCACTTTTAGCATTAATCCAAATTGAGTTACAAGTAAGAGAGCTTTGCCCCAAATTGATTTAGGGTTACAAAGATTTGATTTGCTAAGAAATAAAAGAAAGAAATTAGGATTTCCAAAATTCGGTCCCCAAACTCGGACCCCGAGGGTCGTATTTATAGATGCAAGTTGGCTCTCTTTCACGTCCATCCTTTCGCTTTAGTCAAAAGGCCTTCCTTCATCTTTCCGTGTGCACCCTTTTGACATGGTCGAAAGGCCTTCCTTCATCCTTGTGCATGCGTCCTTTCGATGCGATCGAAAGGCTTTTCTTTGACCTTTCTCATCCATTTTTAGGCCTCCGCCTTTTCATTTCAGACCTTTTGTTCTAGTCGAAAGGATCGCCTTGACAACCTTTCGTTGCCGTTAAAGTTTGAGTACCTCCTTTACTTTGCTTTTCTTTCCTGTACTGCTTTCGACTTCGTCGAAAGGGAGGTAGGGGCGCTCTTTGCTTTGTGTTGCTATACTGTTGCAAGTGAGAGATGAGTTGAGCTTTCGCATAGCTTCGTCGAAATGAATGGTGAGTGACAGCTGGGTCTTAGCGAAAGGACTCTGGGCCTCCATGTAGGGTCTTCATCATGCCTTCGAAGGGTTCCAACCATTTCGAAAGGCTTGTTCCTGCTTTCGAAAGGTGTGTATTGGAATCATTTCTTCAAGTAGTAGATTGACAACGATGAAACCCTCTATTTTGAAGGAATTGATTCTTGTGTGGGAGTCTATCATTCAACACCTTTGAAAGGTGCTTAGAAACCATACTAGCCTTTCCTATATGTGTGAATCCATCTACATTGAAAGGTCTGGATGAGGCGGAAGAGTAACCCTACCTTCTTTTCTATCCTTTCGAAAGCTTTTGTTCTACTTGTCATTTGTATTGGCAGTTGGCGCTTGCGACTCCTTTAAAAGCCATCTCAATACTTTCAAAACGCTCTTCTTTAAACTTTGGCGAAACCCATGTCTTCAATTTTGTAGGTCCTATCACTTTTATAAGCCTTCTTTCATACCTTTTGTTCTTAAGTGAATTTTTATGGTTAACAGTATCAAACCAGATTTTTCCTCTCGGCACCAAAACCATTTTGCTTACCACTTAGCCTAGATAGCTTCAAGTGTCAAGTATAGTTCCCAAAAGTTTTGACCTCACGGTCTCAAATCAGATTTTGCCTCTCGGCACCACAACCATTTCACTTACCACTTACCATGGATGGTTTCAAGTAACAAGCATACTTTTTAAAAGTTTTGACATCACGGTCTCAAATTAAATTTTGCCTCTCGGCACCAAAAACATTTTTCTTACCACTTAATCTAAATGGCTTCAAGTGACAAGCATAGTTTTCAAAAGTTTTGACCCCA
Source organism: Allium fistulosum (assembly GCA_030737815.1). NCBI lineage: Eukaryota > Viridiplantae > Streptophyta > Magnoliopsida > Asparagales > Amaryllidaceae > Allium > Allium fistulosum. The sequence continues at coordinate 246,335,487 of CM060907.1, read as the reverse complement.
CGATATCAAGTTAGATTTGCCTCTCGGCACTAAAGCCATTTCGCTTACCACTTAGCTTAGATGGCTTTAAGTGACAAGATAGTTTTCAAAAAAATTGACCTCATGGTGTCAAATCAGATTTTGCCTCTCGGTACCAAAACCATTTTGCTTACCATTTAGCCTAGATGGCTTCAAGTGATAAGCATAGTTTTCAAAAGTTTTGACCTCACGGTCGCAAATCAGATTTTGCCTTTCGACACCAAAGTAATATCGCTTACCACTTAGCCCTATATGGCTTCAAGTGACAAGCGTAGTTTCAAACATTTGGACCTCATGGTCCCAAATCAGATTTTGCCTTTTGGCCCCAAAGTAATTTCGCTTACCACTTAGCCTAGACGGCTTCAAGTAACAAGCATAGTTTCAAACATTTTGACCTCACGGTCCCAAATTAGATTTTACCTTTCGGCACTAAAAAGTTTCACTTGTCTCCTAGCCTAGATGGCTTCCAGGTAAAAAAATGATTTTGAAGTTTTTAACCTCACGGTCCAAATTAAAATTTTCACCTTTTGGTTTTCATAACCTTTAATTACTCATAACTTGATCCAAGCAACCAGCTTAGTTCCTGTCCCCGGGCAACAAATTAAGTTTGACCTTAACCGAGATGATTGCAGCATGGTATTGAGATATTTTCGCCTGTAGGCACTAGTTCCAATTTCCAAAAAGCCTCTAGGCAAAGGTAAATTCCAAATTACTTTCAAAACCCTCTAAACAAGGTTATATCTTTATAAGTATTCCAAGAAAAGCATCATTTCTGAAAGTTCTCAAGATACTACTTTACTCGATGTTATCCCGCCTTTTGGCAAGGCCGTGATACCAAGAACTTGACTGGAAACCAAGGAAAGTCCATTCCGAAGATCGGTTATATGCAGGTTCGCTATGGATATCGATAAATTTTGTCCGAGTCCGGATCGAGCTACAATTGACTAGACATGACAAACAAAGCTATGAAAGCCAACGTTCCAAGTTTCAAGTCAATCGGAATTCGTACGCTCAAGATATGGATCGATCAAAATCAAGGAGGAAGGCCTCTGTTGGTATCCATAACCTTGCAGTAGCACTGTTCGAATCCATCGATAATTGCCTTGTTCGTGTCCATGAAGCAACCAGGGAAAATTTGACTTTGTATTGAACTTTTTCGAGTCGATCAGAGGCGCGCTACTTCGTATCGATCGGTGGAACTACCCTATTCGTATCCATTAAAAAGAACCTTGTTCGTGTCCATCATGTGTCGACTATTTGTATCGATCATATCTCTTACGCTTCACTTCGTATCCATCATAAAGCTACTGTTCGTATCCATAAAGTCAAAGCAAAGTCGCTGCTTCGTATCGATTGATACGAACAAAGCAGAACGATCGATATGAATAGAGCGAGTACTGATCGATTCGAACAACATACTACTGATCGATACGAACAACACATCGATTCGAACAACATACTACTGATCGATACGAACAACACATCGATTCGAACAAGGCTCGCGCATAGTGGAGACTCGGTTGATTCGGCATGAACTTCGGATTGATCCAAAATGAAGCGCGTGCTCAACATCGATTCGAACTAGTCGATACGAAGTGTATCGATTCGAACTGAACAGCCTACCGAAGACCCGAATTTGCATCGATCATTACTCACGATCCACAAGTCCAAATGCCACCAAATTTTCACAGGAGCTTGCATACATCATGTTCATGCTCAATTTCGACTCGATTGGGCCAAATCTTGATCGATACGAAATTGGTTCGTATCGATCACGGACCGAGTGCAAATCACGTGGGATCGATCGCGTGGGCCCACACACGTTCCAGAAGAGGTCTCCCTAGATCTGAGCGAGATATTTGCAGCCTACGCCTATAAATAGTAGCCTAGAACCTACAGAAAAGGGATCTTTTTGCTCTTTGACGTCCAGACTCTGCCGAATTCACCATTGTATTCAAATTCCACTGTTGTACTCGAGATTTACTATTGTAATTCGCTGTAACCAACAACCAAAAGTTAATAAAGATCAATCATTTCATAATGGATGTAGGCAACATGCCGAACCACTCTTAATTTCTGTGTTTCTGTGTACTTTCTTATTTGGTTTTGAAGTGTATGTTAGATGATCCTCTTTTTCCATTTAATTTCTTCATTTTATCTCTTCAAACCCTTCCGAAGAGTGTTGTGCCCAATTTTGGTACAAACAAGGTGTTACATTTATGGTATCAAAGCATAGGTTAGCTTGTCCAGAATAGTTGTGTATAAGTGGCTAGTGAGACCGGTAGCTAGGGGTTACATATGGGTGTGCTAATATGTATTTGTTATTGAACAAAAAACATTAAATAGTATTTTGGGAAATATTTTCAAATTTTTCTAGAAATAGTGCTATTGATAATGTAAATTTTTCTATGCGTGGTAGATACTTATTTTGATTTATTTAGAGTTATGGATGTTTAAGTATGATACATATATATGGTTGATATGTAGAGATGGTCTCATTATTATAAAATATTGTAAGCTATAAGCGTAGATTTTTACAGTGTTAAGGCTCATGGGGTAAACTTCGTATTTGTTTCCACATATATGGAAAGCCTATGAAACATTAGCACAACAAGAGGCAAGGAACCATTTACAGTGGCCATTTTTTTGGAGGTAGCGCAAGTTTTAAGACATGATAGGAGCATCCACCGTAATCAGGAATCATAATTTTATATCAAATAAAGCTATTGGAATAATATAATGATATTCATTTTTATTTGATTTGATATATTGTAGTTGGAAACGATGGTGAATTAATAGAAATGGAAAGAGAGGGATTCGAACCCTCATCCTATTTGAATGAGCGTACTTCGCTATAGCCTCCAGTCAAGCTTCTATTCTTTTGGATAAGGAAACGGTGAAGTTGATTTGTAGTTGTTGATTTAGACTTTTATTAGTTTGGATGGTCGAGCTTTTGATGGAAATGGGAACAGTTGATGCTATTGAATCATGGATAGGGAGTGTAAGATGGATTTTGAAGAAATGAACATTATGGTAGGTTGGAAAACAAATTTAGTTACATATCATCGAGGGGTAATGTTGTGGCTTGGTGGAAGATAATTAAGGTCCGGATAGGTGATAGGCCAGGGGAGTAGCCAGAGTTCAAGGAAACATTTGAAGAAATGTTTATACCGTAAAAAAATCGAGAAGAATTGTTCCAGAACTTTTGGAATTGAAGTAGACCGAGGGAATGACCCTTTAGGAGTATGCAAACAAGTATGAGGAATTGGCGACTTATGGAGGAGAACTTATAATGATAGAGTTAAAGAAGAAGCTAAAGTTTGTTAGAGGATTAAGGGAACCTATAAGAACTTATCTGGTGTTAAACATGGCAGCATGTTATTGATGTAGTAAATATTGCATTGGGACATAAGAGTAACCGAAGGCTTAAAAACTAGAGCGAGCATGAGTGAAGCGAAGAAGCCGTTTGTTACCTGTAAAGGAAAGTTTCAGATTACAAAAAGAGGAAGTTTATAGCAAGAAGACGAGGAAGTATGATAGGTGCTAATTGAGGTGCTGTCACTGAGGAATCTGATGAAGATGTTATGAGTAAGATAAGATGTTATAACTGTGGTCGATTGGACATTTTGGTACTCGAGTGAGAAGCCGAGGGGAATGGTTTAGTGTTTTAATTGCGAAAAGAGTGAAACAAAAGCCATGGAATTAATGAAATGAAAGACGGGTAGTATGTATGCTATGGAAATCGTTGATGGGGAACTAAATGTTGCGCAAACCGATTTGGAAGGTATTGTTCTTTTTTATGGTTTACTTATAAGAGCTTTGTTTAATAGTGGGGCATCACATTCTTTCATTATTGCTAGTTTGGTTTATAGAATAAGACTTAAATTTAGGATGTTGAGTACACCATTATGTGTAGTTACGTCGGTATGGGTAGCTTGACATTAGCTACTAGATGTGAGCAACCAGAAGTTGAGGTAAGCCGACATAGTAGAGTTGAGCGAGATATCTATAGTGTGCGAGCTCGAGGATGTACTCCAAGAAGTGAATAGCTTATCTCTAAAAAGAGATTTGGTGTTCATGATCATTTTTATTGATAGTGCGCAACTGTATAAGCATACACCTAATAAAACGTGACCAGGGGAGTTAGCTGAGCTAAAATTGTATATGTATGAACTATTGCAGAAGGATTTTATTCAGCCAAGTGAATCTCCATGGGGAGTGTCTAACTTGTACATGGGGAAACATGATGGTTCTTTGATTATCAAAAGCTAAATAAGAAGACCATGAGCAATTTGAAAGTGCATACAGATCTTGTATGATATAGCTTGTGTGTATACTAACGTATACAGTCTAAATAAAGCAGAACTAACTAGCAGAGTATAAAAATAGAATAAATACAAGCAATCACACCAAGATTTTTATACTAGTTTGGACCTTCCATCCAACGTCCAGTCTCGAAGCTTCCCTTTGGAATTTTCTTTAACCAAATACCCTCATTTCGCCCGAGGGAATAGGCAATACAACAGAGTTTTCTGAGTAGACAATCTTGTGTTCTTACAATACGGATTTTGACTGATGGTACAAATCTTCCTATAATCTCCTTAATGATTCATGATGCATGCTTTGTGATTATGGAAGTAAATCAGATGATTCTGGAGTAAAGAATAAGATTTTAATGCACTAGAGTTAAAGAGAGCACAAGAGAGAATGAAGATCAAGAAAGTAAGATAGAAAGTTAAAAATGATTTTAGATGTTGATCTCAATATATAGATATCAAAGAGTCACGTTGAATAGTTGTAATCATTCAATTGCAGCCATTACCATTCGCAGAGATGCTCATGAACGATCGCAAATATTGGAGATGACTTGTAGGAAAATAGCTATTATAGTATAATTAGTCGACTAAGTGTAAAAAGTCAGTCTACTGAATAAGAATATTGAATTGCGCAACAAAATTCAAAATCAATTTGTATAACAGAACATTGAAGTTCAGTTCACTAAGATTACTTTTGGTCAACTGAAATAATTTCAATCGACTGAACGGTGTAAAAACTATTTTTATATAAAATCAATCTTTTAAAATTTGTTTGCTTCTCTTTAATATATGAAAACATTTGTATGCAGGGGTGTGTGTGTGCATATGGACTGCCAAGGAGATTTTACAAGTGTACCTAGGACCAAATACATACATTTGACTTGACGATCCATATTTCCATGGCTTTTGAAATGTATTCGATCCGCCTTGCTCTCTCCTTGAGTCTCTGATTTAATAGCTCCTTCTACCTGCATGATATCGTATACTAGTTATACACAGAGATATAGTTGTTACCACTAAAACATAAAACCGGGGTTCTAACAGTCTCCCCTTTTTGACGATGACAACCATATGAATTATTGATTAAAAACATATGTCTCTCTCCCCCTTAATACGTGCTCCTCATGTCAATATTCTCTCCCCTTTGGCATCAACAAAAAGGCTAGAATACAACAGAGATTACAGTATACAAAGATGTATCATAAGGGATGACGATGATGAAATACAATGCGAAGTACATAAGCAAATACATAAACATATATTTGACAAAATAAATGATTATAACAACAACGCAAATATAACTTGACAAATATCAACATAGAAATTATAAACATATATATGATGGACATAAAAACATCAATTCATTATATAACGTTAAACTACATAAGAAAATCTTAAACATCACATTATTTAAAATACAAATATACGAGTCTAATCAAAAATGACCATTGGACCAACACACTAGTTTGAAAGTTATTACATCATAAATTTAACACTAAACACAAACTACAAACACAAATACTACTAGTTCAAGTACAAAACATAAGTGCTACAAGTTCAACACCATAAGTACTTCCAGTTCAACCAAAGATTCAAACAACAAAACACAAGTCCCACAATTCTAACACAAGATGCAAGCAACAAAAGAGAGTTAAGGCCGTCACCAAATCATACTAAGTAAAAGCTTACCAATCCAAGAAGTGTTTCTAACTCTCCAGCTCCGAGTCATCAGGTGAGGATGGTCATGAGCATAAGGAGAGTGTTCCATATCTTTTTCCAGAAACCAAGCATAGTCTGCTCAAACGTCATTTGGTACTTAATCATTTTTCGTTGTTGTTTATAGAGAATTTCTTAGTTTTTGAGAATTGAGACATCGGCGGAAATGGCTTTGGATAGCTCAACAAAAGCAAGTTCTTTATCGCTACTGAAACTCCAATTAATCTCTTCGGAAATCTCTTATTGAATTGGTGGTTGCTCGACCGGTGGATCTTGAGCAGATGATTGAGCTAAGTCTTATTGAACTGTACGAGCTAAGTGGACGTTGTATGGTACAAGATGTTCCATTTCTGATGGTAGCTTCATGAGAGAGGTGAATTTTTGGTCCATCACCTTTGGCGAAATGAAGTCTTGCATATTATCAACATGAATTCCATAGTACACAAATATTTTATTTACGTAAGTGGCAAAGAACATCGTGTGTCTAGCGCGTGCATGGAAGCTTTTAATCTCATTATGTATAATCTTAGCCCAATTCAACTTTCTATTCGAGTAGATAGCATACAATATTCTGTAGTTATTATCATACATTTTCTAATAACTCCAATACAAGGCAGGATCGTAGGAATTATCATTTAGTTTAAATTCGAGCTTAGGGTCGAAGATTTACCGAAGTGTTTTTCGTTTTTTCAAGACGAAATAGGTAATCGATATAGTTATATGCAAAATTATTATGATCAATATCCTTTAATTCAAGTCTAAGATTAAAGTAACCAAAAATAATTCTCAAATCTTTGACCGATAAAACTATATCCACTCCTAAGACTTTACTCCACAAAATTCCTTCATCATCTTCGGGTTTGTAAAAATATCCATAAAGACTCTCATAAAACATTCTCACTAGAAATGGATAGATTTTTACCTTGTTATGGTTTGCATCAATTAAAGAGAGAAACTTATGTCCCATAGCAATTGCTTCAATTCCAAAAGTCTCAAAATCCGACATCTTGAAAAATGTTTCTTAGAATACCCTCATGTCGTTCAACTCATTGAAGTTCTTCAAGGCAATCTTGTTGTTATTCAACCATTGTAGGTGTTAATCGGCTAATTTTCTATCGGTTTAGAAAATAGTCGAGAAATTTCAAATTAAAAATAACCGCAAGCGCACGGCGTACACTTGTAGTATGTGGTGAATACGGGTCGATCTGCAGGGAACTGATGATTTTAAAAATTCAATTCAATCAAGTTATACCAATTTCAAGTGAAAGTTAATCTAGAGAATTAGAGAATTAACTAACTAACTAAAAGAAAAGAGAAGCAAATATAAGAGTTAAGTGACAATTTGGAGAATAAATCCACTCTCTAGATCATGTAGTTCAACACATATGAAATCATGATCTCTCTTTTATGGTCATTAGTGCTTTAATTGATATGCTTATCATAAGTATGGCATATTTGTGCTATTGATTAGCCAACATAAGCCATCAAACTATAACACACCCCTTAAACCACTTACTAACTTTCATGAAACTTGACAATGAAAATGAAAATGAAAATGAAATCTATTTTAAGTATGGCCTATTAACTATTGATTAGAAATATAGACCATCAAATTTTAATTTCAAATCACTTTCTTTTGCCATAATCATATTTTGATGAAGAGCAATTAGTGTTAGTGATTGTTTAAGCATAGCCTATTTGGTGTCAACAATATAGGCTATAAAATTCAAAGCAAAAACAATAATTAAACCACTTCAATCATTCTTACTAAGCACAAAAGGAGAGCATGAATTAACAACTAGTTGAAGCTACATAATTAGAGAGCTTCATTAACCCTAAATTGAAGGGGTTTAGCCTCTCATATTTGTCATTTGATTAACAAATGTAGCTTGCAACATGAAACTAAAAAGAAAGGAAAATGAAAGCTAATGAAAAAGAGAACTAATCTAATTGCATAAAAGAAAATCTACACTACTTGCATAAATAAACAAATCTACACTACAACATGAAATGAAATAAACAAGGAAAGGAAAAGATCATGTATTAAGTTGCATAAAAAAAGGAAATTACATGAAAATAAAAATGGCTAAGTAGCCATAAAAAAAGAAAGAGAAGAGCTTTGTTTATTTTGAGCCTAAAACTAACTAAAGAGAGACTTAGAAGAAGAGGGTTACATGAAACATAAGGGATATTTATACATATGTTAAACCCTAATTCTTATTTTTGGGGAATGCCCAAAATACCCTCTTAGGAAGTGTGGAGGCCAAGTAATCATTAGCTTCAAATAATCCTCATTTAGATGTGCATGAAGCTTTAAACTCTATTAGCATGTGCATTAGCCTCTAATTTGTACATGAAGGTATGTTGGTAGGTGGGGTCCTCCATGATCTTCACTTTGAATTATTTCCATCTTCATTTGTTCTCTTCACTCTTGTGCATGCATATATCATCATGAAACCACTTGCAAAATTCACCAAATTTCCTACAAAACAACATAGAAAATTCCAAGTAAATTTTCACAATTTAATAAATGTATAAAAATGACCATTTTGCCCCTATATGAAGATGAATATGTGAAAATTTGAAAATATTTGAATTTTGGTTTAAACAAGTTAAAATACCCAATATGATCATTTATTTAATTTAAATGGATTAAATATAGAGGTAAAAATATGCACATTTACATGCACATCAAATACCCCCACACTTATATTTTTATTCGTCCTCGAATAAAGAAAAACTAAGATAAATCCGTTTTTCGTAGGGAGCACGATTGCATTGAGCGTATGCAACAAGCCGTTAAACCTCTAGGTGTCCCCAATAGGACGAGTGTTGTCTCGTGAGGGTTTTCAGCGGATACTACCCACAAAATCCGAATGCGATATGAAAATATTTACAAAATGCAAGATTTGTTTACAATGACAAGAATGCAAATTTTGAAAATATATATAAATGAAGGGTTCACTTTTAAGTCGACACAAATAAGTTAAATATAGGTTTTGGTTATTATCAAGAAATTTAAGACCTTTTATTTGTCAAAATTTCCAACAAAAATCAAGTTATCATAGCAAATAGACAATAGTTTAACTCGTTGTTTCGGTTGATAACAAAGTGTAACTATGAAATAGATCCTTAGTTAATTATCAAAGTTTCTCAAAGTGGTATTTTCATTTCTTTTCAATAACAAGTCAAATCAAATAAGTTAAAATGTTGCTTGGATTTCAATTGCTTACTCTCTCCATTTTTTTCTTTTGAAGATTTTATTGATATTTACATATGCCTAACTCAGGTAAACGGAGTCCAGATATATTACCCGTGCACTACCTTTCAGAGTGATGTGAGGGGAATACAGAGCGTGGTAAGTGAACACACAAGTGTGAACACTTATCGACTGTAGGCGTTATTAATAAAAGAATTTTTATATACATACACCTAACTCAAGTAAACTGAGGCCAGATATACCGATTGTGCACTGCCTTTCGGGCTTACATAAGAAGGGTACAGAGCATGGCGAGTGAACACACGAGTGTGGACACATTACTCTAGGTGTTTATTAAGAAAAACAAATACATATATACAAGACATATTTTTTTGTTTTTGGTTTTTTAGAGAGAGAGTTTCGCAAAATCATCTTAGCACCCTTTAACTTAGAAGACAAAAAACATGTTATATCCTTTACTTTAAATTCACCACTTTTTAAAACAAAGGTTTTCAATTAGGATGTATTTTACAATTAACACGTATGAATCTTCCTATATACTAGTTAAACCATTGTTATTTGTAATCAAACTTCATTTTTATTTTTGTTAAAACAATAAAATTTCAAAATTTTCAATTTAATAAGCCAAAACCATATATTTATCCTATAGTGTTTCTTTAAAAATAAATCAAAATTGCTTAAATAAAATTGTTTTTTTGTTTTTGAGATTTTTTTTAAATTTTGGAAAGAAAAGGTAAAAATAAATCATGAAAAATCGAAGATGATGATCAGTCTCCCCTCACACTTGATTTTGACTGTGTCCCCACATTCAACCCAAGTGGAAGAATAAAAATAAAAACAAAAACATGACCTTTATTTAAATGAAAATGAACGGCATTTACACGAGATCAGAAAGTATATCATCAAAAAGTAAATGAAACGGTCTTCCAAAGACCGATTCATTTGTCTCGTCAAGTATGCGAGACACACTCAAGCATGAAAAACCAAACCATAAAAGATTTCGAAGTTGAATGTTGATTTGGAAAAACGAATGTCGTTTTATTAAAAATCTTACGAGTTGTTTCCTTTTCGATGATTTTCGGGGTTGATAAAATGATTGATTGAAGTTCAAGTTTATGTTCACCAAAGTGAAATTCAAATTTATCATTGAAAACTTCTTCAAAATTATTTATTTCAAAATCAAAGTGGTGATTTAAATCTTCCCCATCAGAATTTAATAACTCGTCATCCAAAAGTCCAAAAAAATTGTGTTCAATAAATTCGTCTTCCATTGTTGGATCATCAACAACTTTATATCATATTACAAGTTCAAAATCCAAAGTTGTTGTATTCAAATTTTTGAAATCGAGAAAAGGAAGATCGAATTTTAAATTTGGTTGCACACCCTCAAAAGAATTGAAATCCAACTCAATTACCGTGTTTTCAACAACTTCATTAAGATTATTATTTTCAATTTCAAAAGTTGTTATTTGCAAATCATCGATTTGGGTAAAAGATGTATTATCGTTTGACTCGTCACATGTTGGGATTTGGTTTTCTTTCTCACATTCTTTCATATATGTTTCGAACAACAAATCCATGTGATCATTGTAGATTTCGTCCATTTGTTCAACAAAATCCAGTTTATAGTTATTAACATGAGGATTTTCGATTTGGATTTGTTGAGAACAAAATTTTTCAATTGTAACATTGTTAAGATTATTCCCATTGCCAAATTCATTTGAAAAGTTGTTTCCATTTTCATTTTGAGTTTGAAATTCATTTTGGAGTTCGAAATTGAATTGGCATGGGTTATAATCAAAATCGTTTGAATTTTGAATTGAACTCAAATTTTGAAATCCTTGACTCGAGTTATTGCACAAATATGAATTACACAAATCATTTATACTTTGATTTTGTTGTGTAGAGATTTCAAGTAGAGATGAAATGCTATTTTCGAGATTCGATGGTTGGTCATCGTTTTGAAAATTTTTTGGTTTAAAATTTGAATCGTTGAAACAATAGTTGTTGTTGAAATATCCATAAGAATTTGAAGTGAAATTATATGGATTATATTGATTTTCACAACTATCGTAAAATTCATGTGATGGGGAAACTCGGACATTTTCAAGAATGTTTTTGGGTTTTTTTTATAAAGGAAAAATATTTACAAATAGAATTTATTTTTCAAAATGGAAAATTGATTTTTGTTTTGTATTTTGGTTTTTCAATTTTTTTTTTGGTTTCTGTGATATCCCGGGAATTTGGACAATATCAATTTAATAATCTGTATTTAAAATTAAATTGATTTGATGATCTTTGTTAATAAATTTGAATTAATTTAATAATCTAGTTAAATAAATATATAACTGGTGAATTTTATCTTTTAAAAGTTAATAAAATATTTTCTATTTATAATATATATATAACTGTATATATTGTAAATAGATGAGCTTTGGTTTGAAATAAATAAATCTTGTTTTCTAATAAATATTTTGGTAATTTGGGAATCATGATTAATTTAATATTAAGCTTTTCAAAGCTATTTAAAAAAAAATATGGTTTTAAAATACATAAGATAAATGTTTAATTGTTAAAAATAGAAGTTTAAAATACAATTTACATATGGTATTAATTCATTTAATAATAGAAGTAATTTATAATCTCTTTTATAAATTATTTAAAATTGTCAAATTTGATATTTTCAAATAATAATTATAATACTTTGTTTTTATAAACATAAATAGATTTTTTGGAAATAGAATTGTTATTTTAAATTTAAATGGTAGTTATATATGCATATATATAACTTGATTTTAAATTGGATTTTTAAATTTAAATTGAATATAAATTTGGATTTATAATAGAAATTAAAAGGATAAACATTCTAAAAATATTTAGATAAGCTTTTAAATTTTATATAATTGTTTATTTACATTTTCTCTAAAAGAGAAATGCATATATACATTTACATAAGAATTTATTTATTAAGTTTAAATTCTTTATTAACATTTTTAAATAAATAAAAATATGTATTAATGACTTAAAAGACAAGTGTAATAAAATTAAGACACCTAAATAACATGTGTTAAGTAATGGATTAACAATGAGACAAGTGTCAAATTTAAGTTAGTTTTTCTTTTATTTTTATTTACATATAATTTCAGCCTTTATATAAACAAATCCTTTTCCATTCCATTCTTTTTCTTTTAAAAATCTAAAGCTTAGTTAACAAAGCCTGAAACAATAAACAAACTCCTCTCAAAACGAAATCTGTAATTCATACCTCCACAAACCAAATTGAAATCAAAACCTGTATCATTTCTTCAAATCTGGAATCAAACCAAAATCAAAAGCCTGTTGTTTCATTCTCAAAAATCAATAATCAAAACCTGAACATTTTCTTCAAACCTGGATTTTTAAAGCAGAGATCATCAAAGCAACTTCTCCTCTGTTTTAAAAAGGCAAGATCATTTCAGATAGCAGGTTTAAATCATCTTACCAATGCAAAAGATGCAAGTTTTTAAATTAAAGGAGCAAAAGCAACTCAAGTTTTAAAGATTCAAAAGCCTGTTGTTTCAGTTTTCAAAAGTCAAATTCCAGCAAAAGTTTTCAAAGCTATTTTCAAAAATGGAAGCTCTGTCTTCATTCTAAAATTGGTGAGTAACCTTATATTTAAAATAAAATTGGATGCATGTTAGATGGTTGAATATAAATATGTATTGATAATTGAATGTCTGCTATTTTTGTGCATGCTGGTTATAAGTGATCTGTTCATTATTTGTTCTTGGTGAGTAACTTCACTCTTAAAATTTTAAGTAGGTAAAATTTGAGTTCATGCTATGAAAGTTGAAGTAAATGTGTATTGTATGTTATATGTTGGGTATATATATCCTGTATAATATACATGTTGTTTCTTCTTTGTGCCCTCTGTTTATATATTCCAGTATTCAAGTTCTGATTTAAAACTTCAAACCTTTTGATCTTGACTATGTTTGAATTTAAGTTTCAAATGGAACTTGTCTGATAAATCATAAACCTTAGTTTTAAATTGTATTTAAGTTGAGAAAACATGTAAATGACTCTGGAAATCTAGAACAACACAGTAAGATTTGTATAAGTAAAAATTCAAACCTCTAGATTCACAAATTAAAGAACATACATTGAATCCTTGTAACAAAACTTGATTTTTAAAACAAAAATCAAGAATTTTAGTCATAGGGGTTAAGAGCAGTTCGTATATGAACTGAAAAGGGAATTTTGGGAATTGTGGGTGATCTATGCGACTGGAGCTGGTCGGGTTGTGCGAGGAGGTGGAGGAGCTTACCGAGGTGATGGGAAAAATAGGTGATGGATGATCAGAGCAGGGTGGCGATGGTGGTTGAGATTTGAAATCTATAAACCTAGTTTTGGTATGGGTTGATGAATCTGGTCAGTTCGATCACTCTCGTTGATCGAGTTCGCTGGAACTCTGGAAGGTGGTAGCTGGATTGATGACGAGGGTATGCTCGAAGCTGTAGCGCTTACGGTGGTCGGAGTTGAAGCGCGGTGAAGTTTTCCAGGCTTTGTTTTGGTTTCAGGGGGATGCTCGAGTGCTCGAATTTGATTTCGAGCTTGAATAAATATTCTGGGAGGTCGGATCGAGAAAGAAGGTCGTCAACGACTTGCTGGTGGTAGCGAAGGTGATCGGAGCTGCCGCAGTTGATTGTGCATGTGCACGGTGATCGAACGTGTATCTGGTTTTGTTTAAGTGGAGAAGAAGTATTGTACTCGGGTATGTATTCGTGATTTGTGGTGGAAGACTCGAAGGAACTGTCGAGTAAATGAAGGTATGGCTCGAGTAGAATTGTATAACAGGTTTTAACAGAGACCTGTTTTTCAGTTTTTAAATTTTAAAATAAAATTTAAAACTGATGTTTAAATCTAAAAGTAAAGTTTAAATAAGTTTAGTTTTTAAATCTGGAGTTTAAGTTAAAATCTCAGTTTTTAAATAAGATAAAGTATTTGAATTTTGAATTGATTTAACAACATTAAAAAGGATTAAGTAGTTTGAATTTTAAAGATAAATAGTTTTATAACTTTGTTAAAGTTAAACTTGTCTTCATTTTAAATCTTAAATTAAAATGAAATTTAAATGTAAATTTAAAGGTAATTTGGTTTAAATGCTTTATTAATGATATTTTAATCATTAATAGGAATAAAGTGTTATCTTAAAGATAATTAAGATTTAATGATATGGGATAAAATAAATTATTAAGGTAATTAAAAATAATTAATCAATTTAATTAATTTATGACTTGGGTTAATAAATTAGTAATTAAGGTTTAATTAAGTTATAGTTAAGTACTTAATTAATTAAGTAATTAGAGATTAATTTATTGATAATTAGGATTAATTAAGTTGTAATTAATAATGGTTAATTAATGTTTAATAATTTTAGAAAGGTAATTAAAATAATTAATAGTTAATGTAGATCATTAACTAAGGATAATTAATTAATGTGATTAATTTTGATAATTAATTAAGTTTAATTAATTTAAAGGATAATCATTTGTGAAATTAATAAAATTACTTAATGGAAGTAATTAAGAAATTAATTACTCATTGTAATTAATTGAGTTTAAATTGATAAGTTAAGTTAATTAATTTAGTTTAATTAATTTAAGATAATCATTTAATGATTTGTATAATTACTTAATGTAATTTAAGGAGGTATAATTACTTAGGAAAGTAATTAATGGATAATTACTGATGTAATTAATAAAGTAATTAAGGGTAGTTAATTACTTAATGGAAGTTAATCAAGGGATTAATTAAGAAATTAATTAAGGAATAATTAATTTATTTTAAGAAGTAATTAAGGTTAGTTAATTACTGAATGTGATTAATCAATAGTGATTAATAAGTTATGGTTTAATTAAAGATCAATTACTTAATGTAATTAAGTAATGATAAAATGTAATTAAGGATCATTAATTAATATAATTAATGATGTAATTAAGAATTAATTAATTAAGGAATAATTAATAACTGAGTGATTAATTAATGTAATTAATTAAGGATTAAGGTAATTAATTTTAGTTAATTAATTAATAAAGTAATTAAAGGTTAATTACTATAATTAATTAAGAATAATTAATTTGTGAATTAATTTAATGTTAATTACTTGAATGTAATTAAATGTAATCAATCAAGGATGATTAATTAAAATGAATAATTGGATGGTGAATGATTAATTAATTAATAATTAATTAATAGTGACTTAAGTAAGATGGTTAATGATGGAAGTAATTAATTTAATTCATTTTAAATTAATTATAGATGGTAATTAATAAATCATGGCTTAGGGATATTGAATGATACTGATTTACCTTGAATGGTTTCTCAGAGATGAGATAATTGGTACTGTATGATTTGGATGCTTTGGTTTCATAATGATGATGATATGGATTATCTACTTTTAATGATAATGTCGATTATCTATTGTGAATTATCTATCTGTATGTAAATAGATAATAGAATTGAATTGTTTTAACTTTAAAACAACTTGGCCTTAAAAGATACGTTTTGGATTTCGATGAGACCGGGATCGGGTTTCCGTATACCTGAATTCCAAGTCTGGAGACCCGAATACCACATCGATCCAAATTAACGTTAGGTCGTGAAATCCAAATGAAGCAAGTGAAGACTCGAGGTGTAAGAACTATTCTTTGTCAATATAACTCTGAGGGTGATTCCGTAATGAGTTGACGGAGATAGTACTTTCAGATTCGAGATGAAGATTCAGAGTGCAAGGGTTATGGTCGTTAACTCTGAGGGTGATTCCAATACGAGTGTAACGAGATAATGCCTTCGGTTTCGTTCGAACCCGGAACGAACTTGTATGGATTGAATGCTTTCAGAACATCGTCAGGTGGACGATGAGCATTCTAAGTGATGTCCTGATTAAAGGTAATCGTAGCCTCAAGCCTCATCAAACCGGGAATGGCTAAAACAGGGGAGGTGCAGCAAGGTTAGTGGGTAGCACCCAAGTAGGACAAGATTATCCCTGTCTAGAGGTCCCTTCTTATTATTCGATTGAGTGGGCAGTTGAATTGCAACAACTGCTGGGATATCTTGTGCGGGAATTATCCAGTAAGGGATGTTCCGGCCTTGTGTTGCAGGGGATTGGGAGTGATCCTCGGTACGGTGATCTAGGCCACGTACTGTGACGGGCGGTACCCCGGTAGCCCTGCCATTGTATGGAATCCAAAATCCAATAAGTGCCGTACGTATTAGTTGTGCCCAACTATGTTGGAACGTGAGATGTAAGCATTCCAGCTATTTCTGTATTTTACTTGAAAACCCTAGACCCTATAATAATATAACTGGATTTCCTATCAAATGTTTTGGTTAGCGTAAGGTAAAAACTTACCCATGTTTATTTGTGGGGAGTCTTACGTGATACCTTTGTTTCAAAAGGTTTCGAAGTTAAGCAACTTTAACCTGTTACTCACACCAGACCCATGTCTGACCCAAGTTGTTTATTTCTGTTTTATAAACTCTTGGGTACTCAAATTTTTACGAGTAGCCAAGGGATTCAGGTTTAGCTTTGACGAATATTCTGGAGGAGCAATGGAGCAGGAGGCTTCGGCGTTCGTAGATATAGTATTCCGCTGTGTAGATCTCTGTGATAGTGTTTGTATTGTATTTGAGTTGTAATGTCTAGACAGATGTTTATAACTGTCTAGTATGTGATGTATATGTTGTGTAACTCTGATAAGTGTTGTATATTATGTAATACTTTTGTTATTAATATAATTTATTCGTTCCGCTGTTGAGATTTTGTTGTTGTTCTTCTTCTTCTCTTTCTTTTCTACTTTCTCACCTCTTTCTTTTCTTCAAAACGATGCGTCTTCCTGGACGTAGGATGGCGGGTCGTGACAGTGGTATCAGAGCATTAGGTTGAGTGAATACCTAGGCTCTGGAGTGGCGTCTATCTTGAGAGAGCGTATTTGTAATTTTTATATAACTATATATATATTTATTCTACCTATTGTTGGATTACCTGTTCGGGTTTTCCAAATTAAGTTATAAGGGTAGATGAGGTAGGCTGTGTGTAACATGACTACCATTGATTGGAGTTTGAATGTTTGGAGTTAGAAGTGTATCTGATGAGACTGTAGACCCAAATACCGTCTCGAGTAAGCTTTGCTGTGGTAAAGGATTTCATCGATCTCCGAAGGAAACTGTTAAGGTTCGGAGTCAATCTTTGAAGTGCAGTTGGATAAGTAGAGTTTGGATCTACCAGTTAAGTAGAAGCGAGTGATGGTATCTTGGTAACTTCTGGAAGAAGTAGTTGTATGATGAGATACAATGACCATGGATGTTTCCAAAGATGTTTTCTTTGGAACAAGTTTAAGGAGTAAGTCTGCTTCGGTGTTGTGGATGAGTTCAGCATAGCGTCTCTGTTTGAGGTTCGAGTTTCTCGAAGAGCTTTGGATTAGGAAGTCCTTGGCATCTGTGGCAGCAGTGCAGTTCGGAGTGTTTTGTGTATTAGCAGGAAGTTTTCTAGCTGAGCAGTTTTTCTGAAGATGGAGTTCAGAAGTAGCAGAGTATATCCATTTCTTCGATGAATTGGATAGATAAGTGTAAGCTATTCTGATTTTTTAAGAGAGAATAGTATCTTTGGATACTGGACTGGGTTGATCGCAAAAGTGACTTGCGATAGTTTGAGTGATCTTTGAGTTATTGAAGATTTTATGGATGTCTTCAGGGAAGTCAGAAGTTGTCTGCATCTGGAGATGAGTTTTCTTATCGACAGGATTCCAGGAGTGGTACCGGTGGTTCAGCCTAGTTGAAGGATGTTTCCTAGAGTTAGAGTTTGATGAAGCAGTTCAGGATTTGATGGAGTATCTGAGTTTTCTTGTTGAATCTGTTGAACCATTTTTCTGGATAAGTTATCCAGTCTGTGCTTGTGTTCTTCATCAGCATTCTTATCTACTTCAGATCAGAGTTGTGCAGCAGAAGCAGTTTGGGAGGGTATCTGTTGTCTTTTCCGGATAAGATAAGTAAGTTCAGTCTTCTGATGTTTGAGGAGTAGAGTTGGTATACTTGGTTGTTGAGTCAGACTCGTCTGTAGTCTGATATCCTGTCTAGTTCTATAGATCTAGATGAGTAGGAACTCTGTAGCTTCGTAGTTTAGATTGTTTGTAGAGCGAGTGTCCCGATATATATATACTTGGGGAAACTCGAGAAAATTTTATCCAGAATTTTTCTTTTCTGGATAATTAAAATTGTTTGTTTGGATGATTGTTTGCTATGGTTGTTAGCATATGGATGATAGTATATGCTTGTGATTTGAATAGATTATTAAATTACCTTTGTTTAAATTTCGGGGACGAAATTATTTTAAGGGGGAAGGAATGTGATATCCCGGGAATTTGGACAATATCAATTTAATAATCTGTATTTAAAATTAAATTGATTTGATGATCTTTGTTAATAAATTTGAATTAATTTAATAATCTAGTTAAATAAATATATAACTGGTGAATTTTATCTTTTAAAAGTTAATAAAATATTTTCTATTTATAATATATATATAACTGTATATATTGTAAATAGATGAGCTTTGGTTTGAAATAAATAAATCTTGTTTTCTAATAAATATTTTGGTAATTTGGGAATCATGATTAATTTAATATTAAGCTTTTCAAAGCTATTTAATAAAAAAAAAAATATGGTTTTAAAATACATAAGATAAATGTTTAATTGTTAAAAATAGAAGTTTAAAATACAATTTACATATGGTATTAATTCATTTAATAATAGAAGTAATTTATAATCTCTTTTATAAATTATTTAAAATTGTCAAATTTGATATTTTCAAATAATAATTATAATACTTTGTTTTTATAAACATAAATAGATTTTCTGGAAATAGAATTGTTATTTTAAATTTAAATGGTAGTTATATATGCATATATATAACTTGATTTTAAATTGGATTTTTAAATTTAAATTGAATATAAATTTGGATTTATAATAGAAATTAAAAGGATAAACATTCTAAAAATATTTAGATAAGCTTTTAAATTTTATATAATTGTTTATTTACATTTTCTCTAAAAGAGAAATGCATATATACATTTACATAAGAATTTATTTATTAAGTTTAAATTCTTTATTAACATTTTTAAATAAATAAAAATATGTATTAATGACTTAAAAGACAAGTGTAATAAAATTAAGACACCTAAATAACATGTGTTAAGTAATGGATTAACAATGAGACAAGTGTCAAATTTAAGTTAGTTTTTCTTTTATTTTTATTTACATATAATTTCAGCCTTTATATAAACAAATCCTTTTCCATTCCATTCTTTTTCTTTTAAAAATCTAAAGCTTAGTTAACAAAGCCTGAAACAATAAACAAACTCCTCTCAAAACGAAATATGTAATTCATACCTCCACAAACCAAATTGAAATCAAAACCTGTATCATTTCTTCAAATCTGGAATCAAACCAAAATCAAAAGCCTGTTGTTTCATTCTCAAAAATCAATAATCAAAACCTGAACATTTTCTTCAAACCTGGATTTTTAAAGCAGAGATCATCAAAGCAACTTCTCCTCTGTTTTAAAAAGGCAAGATCATTTCAGATAGCAGGTTTAAATCATCTTACCAATGCAAAAGATGCAAGTTTTTAAATTAAAGGAGCAAAAGCAACTCAAGTTTTAAAGATTCAAAAGCCTGTTGTTTCAGTTTTCAAAAGTCAAATTCCAGCAAAAGTTTTCAAAGCTATTTTCAAAAATGGAAGCTCTGTCTTCATTCTAAAATTGGTGAGTAACCTTATATTTAAAATAAAATTGGATGCATGTTAGATGGTTGAATATAAATATGTATTGATAATTGAATGTCTGCTATTTTTGTGCATGCTGGTTATAAGTGATCTGTTCATTATTTGTTCTTGGTGAGTAACTTCACTCTTAAAATTTTAAGTAGGTAAAATTTGAGTTCATGCTATGAAAGTTGAAGTAAATGTGTATTGTATGTTATATGTTGGGTATATATATCCTGTATAATATACATGTTGTTTCTTCTTTGTGCCCTCTGTTTATATATTCCAGTATTCAAGTTCTGATTTAAAACTTCAAACCTTTTGATCTTGACTATGTTTGAATTTAAGTTTCAAATGGAACTTGTATGATAAATCATAAACCTTAGTTTTAAATTGTATTTAAGTTGAGAAAACATGTAAATGACTCTGGAAATCTAGAACAACACAGTAAGATTTGTATAAGTAAAAATTCAAACCTCTAGATTCACAAATTAAAGAACATACATTGAATCCTTGTAACAAAACTTGATTTTTAAAACAAAAATCAAGAATTTTAGTCATAGGGGTTAAGAGCAGTTCGTATATGAACTGAAAAGGGAATTTTGGGAATTGTGGGTGATCTATGCGACTGGAGCTGGTCGGGTTGTGCGAGGAGGTGGAGGAGCTTACCGAGGTGATGGGAAAAATAGGTGATGGATGATCAGAGCAGGGTGGCGATGGTGGTTGAGATTTGAAATCTATAAACCTAGTTTTGGTATGGGTTGATGAATCTGGTCAGTTCGATCACTCTAGTTGATCGAGTTCGCTGGAACTCTGGAAGGTGGTAGCTGGATTGATGACGAGGGTATGCTCGAAGCTGTAGCGCTTACGGTGGTCGGAGTTGAAGCGCGGTGAAGTTTTCCAGGCTTTGTTTTGGTTTCAGGGGGATGCTCGAGTGCTCGAATTTGATTTCGAGCTTGAATAAATATTCTGGGAGGTCGGATCGAGAAAGAAGGTCGTCAACGACTTGCTGGTGGTAGCGAAGGTGATCGGAGCTACCGCAGTTGATTGTGCATGTGCACGGTGATCGAACGTGTATCTGGTTTTGTTTAAGTGGAGAAGAAGTATTGTACTCGGGTATGTATTCGTGATTTGTGGTGGAAGACTCGAAGGAACTGTCGAGTAAATGAAGGTATGGCTCGAGTAGAATTGTATAACAGGTTTTAACAGAGACCTGTTTTTCAGTTTTTAAATTTTAAAATAAAATTTAAAACTGATGTTTAAATCTAAAAGTAAAGTTTAAATAAGTTTAGTTTTTAAATCTGGAGTTTAAGTTAAAATCTCAGTTTTTAAATAAGATAAAGTATTTGAATTTTGAATTGATTTAACAACATTAAAAAGGATTAAGTAGTTTGAATTTTAAAGATAAATAGTTTTATAACTTTGTTAAAGTTAAACTTGTCTTCATTTTAAATCTTAAATTAAAATGAAATTTAAATGTAAATTTAAAGGTAATTTGGTTTAAATGCTTTATTAATGATATTTTAATCATTAATAGGAATAAAGTGTTATCTTAAAGATAATTAAGATTTAATGATATGGGATAAAATAAATTATTAAGGTAATTAAAAATAATTAATCAATTTAATTAATTTATGACTTGGGTTAATAAATTAGTAATTAAGGTTTAATTAAGTTATAGTTAAGTACTTAATTAATTAAGTAATTAGAGATTAATTTATTGATAATTAGGATTAATTAAGTTGTAATTAATAATGGTTAATTAATGTTTAATAATTTTAGAAAGGTAATTAAAATAATTAATAGTTAATGTAGATCATTAACTAAGGATAATTAATTAATGTGATTAATTTTGATAATTAATTAAGTTTAATTAATTTAAAGGATAATCATTTGTGAAATTAATAAAATTACTTAATGGAAGTAATTAAGAAATTAATTACTCATTGTAATTAATTGAGTTTAAATTGATAAGTTAAGTTAATTAATTTAGTTTAATTAATTTAAGATAATCATTTAATGATTTGTATAATTACTTAATGTAATTTAAGGAGGTATAATTACTTAGGAAAGTAATTAATGGATAATTACTGATGTAATTAATAAAGTAATTAAGGGTAGTTAATTACTTAATGGAAGTTAATCAAGGGATTAATTAAGAAATTAATTAAGGAATAATTAATTTATTTTAAGAAGTAATTAAGGTTAGTTAATTACTGAATGTGATTAATCAATAGTGATTAATAAGTTATGGTTTAATTAAAGATCAATTACTTAATGTAATTAAGTAATGATAAAATGTAATTAAGGATCATTAATTAATATAATTAATGATGTAATTAAGAATTAATTAATTAAGGAATAATTAATAACTGAGTGATTAATTAATGTAATTAATTAAGGATTAAGGTAATTAATTTTAGTTAATTAATTAATAAAGTAATTAAAGGTTAATTACTATAATTAATTAAGAATAATTAATTTGTGAATTAATTTAATGTTAATTACTTGAATGTAATTAAATGTAATCAATCAAGGATGATTAATTAAAATGAATAATTGGATGGTGAATGATTAATTAATTAATAATTAATTAATAGTGACTTAAGTAAGATGGTTAATGATGGAAGTAATTAATTTAATTCATTTTAAATTAATTATAGATGGTAATTAATAAATCATGGCTTAGGGATATTGAATGATACTGATTTACCTTGAATGGTTTCTCAGAGATGAGATAATTGGTACTGTATGATTTGGATGCTTTGGTTTCATAATGATGATGATATGGATTATCTACTTTTAATGATAATGTCGATTATCTATTGTGAATTATCTATCTGTATGTAAATAGATAATAGAATTGAATTGTTTTAACTTTAAAACAACTTGGCCTTAAAAGATACGTTTTGGATTTCGATGAGACCGGGATCGGGTTTCCGTATACCGGAATTCCAGGTCTGGAGACCCGAATACCACATCGATCCAAATTAACGTTAGGTCGTGAAATCCAAATGAAGCAAGTGAAGACTCGAGGTGTAAGAACTATTCTTTGTCAATATAACTCTGAGGGTGATTCCGTAATGAGTTGACGGAGATAGTACTTTCAGATTCGAGATGAAGATTCAGAGTGCAAGGGTTATGGTCGTTAACTCTGAGGGTGATTCCAATACGAGTGTAACGAGATAATGCCTTCGGTTTCGTTCGAACCCGGAACGAACTTGTATGGATTGAATGCTTTCAGAACATCGTCAGGTGGACGATGAGCATTCTAAGTGATGTCCTGATTAAAGGTAATCGTAGCCTCAAGCCTCATCAAACCGGGAATGGCTAAAACAGGGGAGGTGCAGCAAGGTTAGTGGGTAGCACCCAAGTAGGACAAGATTATCCCTGTCTAGAGGTCCCTTCTTATTATTCGATTGAGTGGGCAGTTGAATTGCAACAACTGCTGGGATATCTTGTGCGGGAATTATCCAGTAAGGGATGTTCCGGCCTTGTGTTGCAGGGGATTGGGAGTGATCCTCGGTACGGTGATCTAGGCCACGTACTGTGACGGGCGGTACCCCGGTAGCCCTGCCATTGTATGGAATTCAAAATCCAATAAGTGCCGTACGTATTAGTTGTGCCCAACTATGTTGGAACGTGAGATGTAAGCATTCCAGCTATTTCTGTATTTTACTTGAAAACCCTAGACCCTATAATAATATAACTGGATTTCCTATCAAATGTTTTGGTTAGCGTAAGGTAAAAACTTACCCATGTTTATTTGTGGGGAGTCTTACGTGATACCTTTGTTTCAAAAGTATTCGAAGTTAAGCAACTTTAACCTGTTACTCACACCAGACCCATGTCTGACCCAAGTTGTTTATTTCTGTTTTATAAACTCTTGGGTACTCAAATTTTTACGAGTAGCCAAGGGATTCAGGTTTAGCTTTGACGAATATTCTGGAGGAGCAATGGAGCAGGAGGCTTCGGCTTTCGTAGATATAGTATTCCGCTGTGTAGATCTCTGTGATAGTGTTTGTATTGTATTTGAGTTGTAATGTCTAGACAGATGTTTATAACTGTCTAGTATGTGATGTATATGTTGTGTAACTCTGATAAGTGTTGTATATTATGTAATACTTTTGTTATTAATATAATTTATTCGTTCCGCTGTTGAGATTTTGTTGTTGTTCTTCTTCTTCTCTTTCTTTTCTACTTTCTCACCTCTTTCTTTTCTTCAAAACGATGCGTCTTCCTGGACGTAGGATGGCGGGTCGTGACAGTTTCTTAAAAGGTTTTATATTATTTTTTTTGGATTTTTGTTTTTTTCTCTAAATTTTTTGGATTTTTGAAATTTCAAAGGAAAAGGATTTAAAAATTTTGAAGAGAAAAAAGAGGAATATTTACAGAAAAAATTTTAGTTTTGGATTTCGATTTTTTTTAAATATGCATGAACTAATGCAACTAAATGAATGCAAGAATTAATTACAAACGATTTATCCTAAGTTAACCCAAAAATTGTATAATCATACTCTGTCTTAAATCAACAAGATAGTTCTCAGCCAGGTAATAGGCAGGATTTATCGGTGCACCACGAATCACCGTAGCAATGCAGTCGAAGGTTTAAGTACCTTCAGAGAAACAATTTAATATAATATTTACGAATCACCGTAATATTTATAACTGATTATTGCTCTATCGTAGCCTAGACACCGAGAAATTAAATTGTTCAAAGAAGATAACTTGTCAATACACAATTAAGTGCGTTATTATTAATTAAATTCTAAGATGAAATGCAAAGCAGAAATTAAACGTGTATTAACAATGCAACTACGGATGGATTTCTGTTTTTGTTTTTTGATTTTGAATTTTTTTTAAATATATAAATGCAAATGAAAGTAATCAACAATGCAAAGCAAACAATAGACAAAGATTAAAAGCAGCAATTTTTTTTGTCGCAGTTCTTCTTCTTCTGAAATTCTGCTTTGGCCACCTGAAAATAAAAACAAGATATATACAATATTTTTTTTAATCTGGATGGGACTTAAAGCAAATTAAAACAAACAAAACAAA
This sequence comes from Allium fistulosum, assembly GCA_030737815.1. Lineage (NCBI taxonomy): Eukaryota > Viridiplantae > Streptophyta > Magnoliopsida > Asparagales > Amaryllidaceae > Allium > Allium fistulosum. The sequence continues at coordinate 246,310,359 of CM060907.1, read as the reverse complement.
TTATAAAATCTTTTTTTTAAATAAAACACAACCAAACTAAAAACAAGCTAATCGAACTCTTTTTTTTAAATGCAAAAGAAAAACTCATAAGCTCAAAGCAAACACCCAACTCAAGACTCAAACTAAAATCAAAACAAAACAAAACAAAATAAAACCAAAACATATTCACAAATTTTTTTTTTAAAAAAGGGCCATTTCACCAAACCACACAAACCCGGCCCAAACATTCATTTCATTTAACTTACCACTTCTTTACATTTGGGCAATCAAACCCACATTATCATTTAATTTTAGGGTACTTTTGGCACAGGTCCTTATTAAGTTTCAAAATTCACGAAAAGTCCTTCACTAAATTTCAGTGTAAATTAGGTCCCTGTTTTTTATTCACGATTATTGCAGAGCATGATGCAACATTTTATAAAAGTTGCTTACATTTCCGCAACATTTCTGTACACTGTGAACATAGTGTATGAAAGTTGCTGAAATATCAACACTTATTTATAAAAGTTGCTGATATTTCAGCAACATTTATGTACACTGTGAACACAGTTTATGAAAGTTGCTGAAATATCAGCACTTATTTATAAAAGTTGCTGACATTTCAGCAATAATTTTTCTTTGTTTTTACAATAAAACTTTGACACAGATAGTTGCTGAAATATCAGCACTTATTTATAAAAGTTGCTGACATTTCAGCAATAATTTTTCTTTGCTTTTACAATAAAACTTTGACACAGATAGTTGCTGAAATATCAGCACTTATTTATAAAAGTTGCTAACATTTCAGCAATAATTTTTCTTCGTTTCCAGAAAACAGGGACCCGCTTTACAATGAAACTTTGACAGGGACCCGCTTTACAATATGAAAGTATGATAGGGATGCCTCCCTAATTTCCACTTAATTTTATCTAGCCAAGATTACTCAACTTCAGAAATCCAAAATCGAAATTAACCCGCGATCGAACTCATGGACTTGGGAACGATGTTGATGAAAATTCGATGAAGGGTGTCACGATTAGAGTCGTGGCTGTTGCTTGAAGGCTATGATTGATGAAGGTCGCGGCGACGAGGATTTAGGCGTGGTGGTTCCTAGTGATGTGGTGATTTGGGAAGTCGATTGGCGATTTGGTTTTAGTACTTGTGGTCGCGATTTGAAGATGGAAGTTGATTTGGGTTGTTCGAGTGTTTAATTGAGTTGGAGATTGTCGCGGGTGGTTGTCAGGGAAGTTGGTGATGGCACTGCGGTAGATGAAAATGACGTATAGCAGATGTTTATGCACTTCAGTTTGTAAATGTATGGAGTGAAGGTGGATGATGGTCGGTGGCACAGCACTGTGATGTTTGGCAAGTGTGTACGTGAGTAGTGGGAACAGTTGGGTGCATTGTCTTGCCTGAAAGAAGTAAGGCAGTAGTGGGAGAAGGTGGTGGCCGAGGGAAAACACTACAGTTGTGGGAAGATGTTGAGTATGGTAACGAGAAAGGTTGTAGGTGATGTAACAGCAGAAGCAACAGCAGTGATGGTCAGTCCTGGTTGATGCAGTGGTTCAGCAGGCAAGCACGGTTGTTGATTGGTGGATGTATTCGAGGCAGTTGATCGGTTTGGGGAAATTGATCGACGATGTAATAGTGATGGATGATGTTTGGGGTAGAGGAGAATGTAGGGGGTAGCAGGAATTTTTGTAGTTGCAGTTTACTAGTGGAAGAAGGTAATATTTTTTTGTGACATCGAAGTATGAAGTACAGAAGCAGTTGTGGACTGCTGTGTTTTAATGTGTGACAGTTTGACAGGGAGAGTTATTGGCAAATGTATTTCAGAGCAGCACAGTAAGCTATTGTCTAGAGTGTAAGGCAGCAACAGTATGATCGATGGTTGGTTTGTCTCTGTGGCCGAAGTGCAGTAGTGAAAGGCAAGTAGGAGAGGAGCAGCTGTAGTTTGTGGGTGGTAGTGTATGTAGTTGTGACTATGGCTTGAACTATAGTATGGGTTGGGAGGTTATGCACTTGGTAGTGGCAGTAAGCAGAGAGGGCAGTAATTTGAATTAGTGCTTGGTTTGTGGTTGAGCGATGGAACAACAGAGGGGAATATGCAGTGAATGTTTTGGTGATTGGTGATTGTGGTGGTGCCTTGAAATGGTATACAGGAATGTTTGTTGACAGCAAGAAGACTACGTGAAGTTGAGGCAATGGATGTTGGGCAAGCCTGTATATGTTTGGTGAATGCAGTCGAGCAGTTGTAGTGCGAGGATGATGGTACAGTTGCAGTTGGATGGAAGTGAAGTTGACAGAAAGGGGAGGAGAGAGATGGCAGTCTAGTTGTTGCAAAGGAAAGGAATTTTGAAACAGAGGATGTTTGTAATGAGGTTGGAATAAAATGTGCACAGTCTCTTTTTTTTATTAATGTAAAGAAATGAAAACAAAGAAACTTGTAAAAGCAATGTGGAAAATGTAAATGTGATGCAAATAGAATAAAAATATTTTTGTTTGAAATTGTGTATACCCTTTTTTTTAAATAGAATTTCAAATGCAATATGGAAACTAGAAAACAAACAAGCACACAACAAACGGAAATGAAGATCACACACAAATTTTTTTTTAAATGCAACAAAAAAACACACAAAAATCAAACAAAAATAATTCGAAGAATATAAAATCAAACTCAAATCAATTCCCCGGCAACGGCGCCAAAAACTTGTTAATCGACTAGTTTTCTATTGGTTTAGAAAATAGTCGAGAAATTTCAAATTAAAAATAACCGCAAGCGCACGGCGTACACTTGTAGTACGTGGCGAATACGGGTCGATCCGCAGGGAATTAATGATTTTAAAAATTCAATTCAATCAAATTATACCAATTTCAAGTGAAAGTTAATCTAGAGAATTAGAGAATTAACTAACTAACTAAAAGAAAAGAGAAACAAATATAAGAGTTAGTGACAATTTAGAGAATAAATCCACTCTCTAGATCATGTAGTTCAACACATATGAAATCATGATCTCTCTTTTATGGTCATTAGTGCTTTAATTGATGTGCTTATCATAAGTATGACATATTTGTGCTATTGATTAGCCAACATAAGCCATCAAACTATAGCACACCCCTTAAACCACTTACTAACTTTCATGAAACTTGACAATGAAAATGAAATCTATTTTAAGTATGGCCTATTAACTATTGATTAGAAATATAGACCATCAAATTTTAATTTCAAATCACTTTCTTTTGCCATAATCATATTTTGATGAAGAGCAATTAGTGTTAGTGATTGTTTAAGCATAGCCTATTTGGTGTCAACAATATAGGCTATCAAATTCAAAGCAAAAACAACAATTAAACCACTTCAATCATTCTTACTAAGCACAAAAAGGAGAGCATGAATTAACAACTAGTTGAAGCTACATAATTAGAGAGCTTCATTAACCCTAAATTGAAGGGGTTTAGCCTCTCATATTTGTCATTTGATTAACAATTGTTGCTTGCAACTTGAAACTAAAAAGAAAGGAAAATGAAAGCTAATGAAAAAGAGAACTAATCTAATTGCATAAAAGAAAATCTACACTACTTGCATAAATAAACAAATCTACACTACAACATGAAAGGAAATAAATAAGAAAAGGAAAAGATCATGTATTAAATTGCATAAAAAAAGGAAATTACATGAAAATAAAAATGGCTAAGTAGCCATGAAATAAAAAAGAGAAGAGCTTTGTTTATTTTGAGCCTAAAACTAACTAAAGAGAGACTAAGAAGAAGAGGGTTACATGAAACATAAGGGGTATTTATACATGTGTTAAACCTTAATTCATATTTTTAGGGAATGCCCAAAATACCCTCTTAGGAAGTGTGGAGGCCAAGTAATCATTAGCTTCAAATAATCCTCATTTAGATGTGCATGAAGCTTTAAACTCTATTAGCATGTTCATTAGCCTCTAATTTGTACATGAACATATGTGGGTAGGTGGGGTGCTCCATGATCTTCACTTTGAATTATTTTCATCTTCATTTGTTCTCTTCGCTCTTGTGCATGCATATATCATCATGAAACCACTTGCAAAATTCACCAAATTTCCTGCAAAACAACATAGAAAATTCCAAGTAAATTTTCACAATTTAATAAATGCATAAAAATGACCATTTTGCCCCTATATGAAGATGAATATGTGAAAATTTGAAAATAATTTGAATTTTGGTTTAAAAAAGTTAAAATACCCAATATGATCATTTATTTAATTTAAATAGATTAAATATGGTAGTAAAAATATGCACATTTACGTGCACATCGGTAGGATTTGGTCATCCGAAGCAAGGTTGAAGATGGATGACCTCTTGGAGAAGAAGGCCTCTTTTTGGTAACAAGAAGTTTTTGAAGGTTTTGCTTTGGAGCCATTGATTTGCTAGCGAAAGCTTTAGAGAGACTAGGGTATGAAATTTGAAAAGATAAAGTGATGATTTGGGTAAAGAGGCACGACCTTTTACATTTAAAAAAACAGGTAACTTCCAGTTCAGTCGACTAGACAACCAAATCAGTCAACCGAATCTGTACAGAGTGGATTCCTAAGAGTAAAGTGCATTATTTTAGTCGACTAAAATATATAAATTTAGTCATCTGAATTACCCTGGTTCAGTCGACTAAGCATTCATTTCAGTTGATTGAAATGGCTATTTTTGGTTCCAAAGATTATGAGCTTAGTCGTTTATATTAATAAGTCACAGTCGATTATGTATATATTTTTATTGATCGTATAGAGGTTTAGTCGACTAGGGATCATCTTTAGTCGACTGGAACTGGCTCTAGGTGTTTTTATTTATAATTTGGTTTTGTTGTTATATGTTTTATAACTTATATAAACTGTGAATTATTTGTTTGCCTATATTTTTCTATTTTGAGAACTTATTTACACTATATATATGTATGTATGTATGTATGTATGTATGTATATACTTTTCAATATATATATATATATATATATGTATGTATGTATGTATGTATTTTTAAAAAACATGTACACATATATAAAAGCTTATATACAACTTCATTTGCATATATATACTTGAAAAAGGCCATTCGTGAAAGCTTAATATCAACCTTAATTCATCGATGGACTCGATTCTTCTTCGAACAGATAAATTTCCCATGAGTTTTCAATGCACGGTTCATATATTTTTATCAGGGTTAATGGTGATTTCGATGGACTAATAAGTTGCTTTGACGAGGTAGGTTGTTTAGAAGGAGTAGGCTGTTTGGAGGGGCTTCCAAAGGAGTGAATGCACTGTTTTGTTGGTGATTTTCTGCAAATACGCATTGTAGATTTTTCTATAAAACTTAAACGTTCTCCCTAACGGCATTGCTCACAATACAATTCTTTTTTCAACCGTATAAATTCTCCCTAATAGTGAGTTATTTCATCAATACGCTCGTCTTATGTTGTAATTATTTGTCCTTCAAACTTAATTGATTGCTTCACCTTCTTGCCATTTGGAGAGTAACCGGTATGTTCTTTGGGAGATGAGGTAATTCTAATGTATGAAGATGTATTATCTGAAGTTAACATTGCTTTAAAAGTTAGTGTTATTTTAGAATCCATAGATTAAGCATTGTAGTTCAAAATCCATATGGTAGTTTATATGTACTTAAATTTTTACTATATATAGCAATATAAGAAATCTAGTTATTTGACAGGGTTATTTTCTACCATTCAAGTTTTCACCATCTTCTATATATAAACAAGTTAATTAAATACCAAGGAATTTTTATATATTAGTTATTCATTGTTTTAGAAATCATTAGTTTTCGACCAGGAGATATTTAATCGTCTTTTTTTATATTATATCCAAATTTAGACATATTTACTTTATACTTAAGAGATCATATTAATAAAATGATATCAATTCGTTTAGTGAACAAATTCCTGGATCTCTACGTAATTTTATAAAGGCAGATTCACAGAGAGGCTTAGTAAACATATAAACAATTTGATTTTTAGTATTAACAAAGTCTAAAGAAATAGTGCCTTTTTCTACATTATCTCGAAGGAAATGATGTCGAATATCAATATGTTTAGTTCAAGAGTGATTAATAGGATTTTTTGATAAATTGATCACACTCGTATTATCACAATATATAGAAGACTTAGTAATTATTTTTCTAAAATCTTTTAGAGTTTGTTGCATATAAATTACTTGTGCACATTCTAAGGTAGCTGAAGTATACTCAGCTTCACAAGTCGATAGTGAAATACAATTTTGTTTCTTACTAAACTATGAAACTAGAGATTGACCGATAAAGTGACAAGTACCACTCGTACTCTTTAGATCCGTTTTGTAACCTCCGAAATCAGCATCATTATATGACAGTAATTCGAAAGAGCCATCATTCGAGTAAAAGAGCCGTAATCTTTGGTGTTGGTTAAGTAACACAAAATTCTTTTCACGGCTCGATGGATTGATTCCTTAGGCTATGCTTGAAATCTAGCATATAAACAAATGTTCATCATAATATTCGGTCTACTAGCAGTTAGATATAGTAGTGATCCTATCATACAATAATAAAATTTTTGATCGAATCTTTTCCGCTCTCATCTTTATCTAAATGCAAGCTTGTGCTTATTGGAGTTGGTTTGCTAGACGTGTTATCCATTCCAAATCATTTTAACAACTCACTATAATATTTTTCTTGATTGGTAAAGATTCTATTTTCCATTTGTTTGATTTGTAGCCCCAGAAAGAAATTTAATTCTCCCATATCTGACATTTCCAATTCAATTTTCATAATATTCGCAAAATCATTGCATAGATTTCATTTGTAGATCCAAATATTATATCATCTACATAGATTTGAACAACTAATATATCATTATTTTCCTTCTTAATAAATATTGCAGTGTTTATTTTACCAATTTGAAAACCATAATTTAATAAATGATTTTTAAGTCTATCATACCAAGCACGGGGTGCTTGTTTTAGACCATATAATGCCTTCTTAAGCTTGAAAACATGATCAGGGTATTTTTTGTTAGCAAACAATGGTGATTATTCAGTGTAAACATTTTCTTTAATAAATTTAAAAATGCACTTTTGACAACCCTTTGATATAATTTGAAGTTATGTGACATGCAAAAGTGAGTAATGTTTTTATAGCCTCTAATCGAGCTATAGGAGCAAATGTCTCTTCATAGTCGATTCCTTCTTCTTGATTATACCCCTAAGCTACTAATCTAGATTTATTACGAATTATATCTCCATTTTTATCATCTTTGTTTTTAAATACCCATTTAGTACCAATTACAAATTGATCACCCGGTCTTGATACAAGTTCCTAAACCTTATTACATTCAAATTGGTTCAATTCCTCATGCATTGGTAAAATCCAAAAATAATCTTTAGCAGCTTCTTTGTAGTTTTTTGGTTCAATATTAGAAATAAATGCTATGTGACTCATTTGATTTAACCGACTTCTAGTTGTAACTCTAGTTTTTACATCACCCATTATATTGTCTATTGGATGGTCTTTTAAAATTCTACGGGGTGATCTCAGAACATTATTGTCATTATTATTATTTGTATTTATAATTTCATTCGCATTATTGATATTATTATACGGGACAAGAGTTTGATTAATTTTCGATATCTCCTCATCATCATTTTCATTTTTATTATTGAAATCTTCATCAAAGGAAACGTGTAAACTCTCTTTAATAATATTGGTTTGTTTATTAAAATTTCTATAAGCTTTGCTTTGTTATGAATGATCAATAAAAATTCCTTTATAAATTTCAGATAGAATTTGCCTAATTGACCTTTGTATTTAATATAAAAGATTTAGAACCAAAAGTTCCAAAGTAGGAGATTTTCAGTTTCTTTCCAAAGAACATTTCATAACACGTACTTTTAGTCATTGGTCTTATTGATGCACGGTTAAGCATATAGCAAGCAGCAGCAACAGGTTCGGCCCAAAATTTCTTTGATAAACTACTGTTGCTGAGCAATGTTTATGCACATTCTTGTAAAGTATGATTTTTCCTTTCAACTACACCGTTTTTTATGGTGTGCATGGAAAAAATATTATGACTAATACCCATTTTGTTACAAAATTTTTCAAAGAGTTCATTTTCAAACCCACCTCTATGATCACTCCTTATATTTTTAATTTTTAAATTTCTTAAATTTTGAATTCTTTTAGCAAGTGTTTTAAACATTTCAGAAATATCACTCTGGTGTTTCAAAAATAAAGTCCAAGTAAATCTCGAATAATTATCAACAATCACAAAAACATACTTATTATGATTTATTGATCATACTTAAGTAGGACCAAATAAATCTAAATAAAGTATTTTTAGTGGTTGTTTTGACGATATTTCTTTCTTGGATTTAAAAGAGCTTTTCTTTAGTTTTCCATGTTGATGTGCATCACATAAGTTCTTAACTTTAAATTTTATTTTTGGTAATCCTCTAAATAGTTCCTTCTTAGCTAATTTATCAATATAGTTAAAGTTAATGTGACAAAATCGTTTGTGCCCAAGCCATGGATCATTGTGATTGGCAACTAGATATAAGTCATTGTCATGTTTTATATTCATGTTTAAAATATAGATATTATGTTTTCTCATTCCCTCAAAAATCAAAATTTTATTTTGATAAAAAATATTACATTTATCCTTTTCAGAATCTATTTTAAATCCTTTATCACAAAACTGACTTATACTTAAAAGATTGTGTTTTTAATTTTCTGCTAATAGCACACTAGAAATTATAGGAGAAGTACCTCCATTAATATATGTTATATTAGATAACTATAAATCCTTTCGAGTTGTCTTCGAATGTCATGGTACCTCCATTAATATATGTTATATTAGATAATATATTCGGGTTTCTCATCATATTTTTGGAGCATCCACTATCGAGTATCCATTTCTCCTTATTTTTGGATACCTGCAAAAGAATAGGAATTGCTTTGGCACCCACTTCATACGTTAGGTCCTATATGTTAGTAGGAGAAAGTAGCCATACCCAATTGGATTTGGGACCTTTAGAAATATGATTACTATTATTAATAACATTTACTAGAAAGTCATCTATATATTTTTGGCTAATCAATTTATTATTAGTTTTGGGAATCCAAATTTTCATAATTTTTGAATTTGAATTACTGATTTTAACATTTTCTTTGGACTTTTTGAACTTCGTATAAGAAGTACTATAATTCTTATTACCTTATTTAGCTTTGAAACCAAGTCCCTACCAGATGGTTTTGAAATTTTAAATAAATTTTCTAAATTCTGCTTTCCTTTATTAAATTTGAAAACATCATTAGTAATTTGTTCCAATTTTGTTTCGGTTCAAAATTTTCACTTCTTTTTGAGTCTAGACTAGATTTTAGTTTACAATTCTCATTGCTAAGCTTATCATTCTCAGTTTTGCTAGCCTTAAGTTCATTGGTCAGAGTTGCATTTTGAGAAGATAAGTTCTCATAAGATTTTTGTGAAATTTCTAACTCCTCCTCTAGAATACTTTTCTCATCTTTTAATAAGCCAATTTCTAGTTCATCTTTATTTAGATTTCCAATATTTTCTTTATATAATTTCTTTAGATCTTTAAATTTATTATCTAATTCTACACTTATTTCCAAAATCACGTTATAAGAGAGTTCAGAGCTTACCTCTGCTGTGGTGGCTATAAAATAGACATTTTCCTATTCTGAATCACTATCGCCGTCACTTTTTGAAGAGAATGAGTCCAAATCATCCAATGTCACCTAGAATGCCTTTCTCTTTTTCTTGAACTTTTCAAACTTGTTTTTCTTCTTATCATTATTTAGTAGCGGATAGTCTTTCTTCATATGGCCAAATTTGTTGCACTCATAGTACTTGATAGATGTTGGGTTAGATGAGTTTGAATTACCACCGTTTTGTGCCTTTGTAAACTTCTTGAACTTACTATAGTTTTTGGAAATGAATACAATCTCATCATCATCCAAATCTGAGTCATCGTCATACGCTTGGAATGTTATACTCTTTTTCTCTTAATTTCTCTCTTTCCTTGCCTACAAGTTAGCTACGTACGACATTAAATTTCCTATTAATTCTTTAACTTTGAGTAGAAAAGGATTGTTAGATTCTTCGATAGCTAAGACTTTTCTTTCCCATTTAATAGCCAAAGAATTTAAAATAAGTGTGACTGGATCAAAGTTCGTAAAAGTGACTCCTAGTGCCATGATATTGTGTTGAATCATTTGAAATTTAGCATACATGTCCATAATAGTTTCATTTGCTTTCATTTTGAATGATGAGAATTGATTCCGTAAAATAGATATTTTGGTTTGTTTTACTTTATTCATGCCTTCATGAGTGGCTTGTAGTTTACGCTAGATATCATAAGCAGTTTATAAAGCATAACCCTTAAGAACTCGTTTTATCAAGTGAACAGAATAAGACATTCATAGCTTTAGCATTGTTGGTCGCTGCGATCTTTTAAGAATTTGTCTAAGTACTCATTTCAATAGCGGGAGCTTCATACTTAGTTTGAGTAGCTTTCCAGATTTTAAGACCATTAGTTTCCATAAATATGACCAATAGGCATAGTTAGATCGGTGAATAGTGGAGGTAGTGCAGTTGACCGACCTTCTTGAAAACTACTTGCTATATCAGGATGATTATTCAAATACTTTATTACATTAATTTTAAATGACCTTGCTCTGATACTAAGTGAAGTGCACATAGATCTTGTATAATATAGCTTATGTGTATACTAAAGTATATAGTCTAAACTAAGCAGAACTAACTACCAAAGTATAAAAATAGAATAAATAAAAGCAATCACGCCAGGATTTTTATACTGGTTTAGACCTCCCATCCTACATACAGTCTCGAAGCTCCCCTTCGAAATTTCCTTTAACCAAACACCCTTACTTCACCTAGAGGAACATGCAATACAACAGAGTTTTCTGAGTAGCCAAGCTTGTGTTCTTACAACATGGATTTTTACTACTGACACAAATATTCCAATAATCTCCTTGATGATTCACGATATACGCTTTGTGATTATGGAAATAAATGAGATAATCTTCAGTAAAGAATAATATTTGAATGCACTAGAGTTTAAGAAAGCACAAGAGAGAATAGAAATAAAGAAATTAAGATAGAAAGTTAAAAATGATTTTAGATTTTGATCTCTATATATAGATGTTAGTGCAGAATTTCGTCTACACCAACACCCCGAGATCCGAAGGTACAACTTTGAAAGCTGGTTGAGTTATAAGTCTCGGTTATGAGATTACGGAGATGTGATATAATTACGATGGAGTTGCGGGATGTTGAACTATAGAATTGTGATGATAAATGAGAAAAGGTAAAGTGTTGAAAGGAAAAATAACACCAAGAGTTTTATAGTGGTTCGGGTCGAAAGTCCCTAAGTCTACTGTCATATCCTTATTTAGTTACTCTTATACAACCGAGAGGCTAATTACATTGAATCTAGTCATTTCTACAATTAATGAGTTTCTGAATAGAGCCCTAATATAGGAATGTGCAATATAGTTTTATTCTTTTGATGTGCCAAAAGATCCCTTGTGCCGCCTATTTATAGCCAATATGCCGTAATGCCATTGATGGATAGCCTTTTCTTTGGATTAATGACCTAGCTTGCTATGTGCGGCTTAGACTTGAATGCTTGTTATCATCTGGTTGATTGCGTTTTGACGTGAATTACTGACATGATGCTTTTATATATTGCTTCTTTGATTCTTTTCATTTATCATGATCGTTGATCTATGTTTGAGGTTATCTGTGCCCTTGATTGTTGATACTTGTTAAAAGAATTTTGGATTCGGCAATTGCCGCCCTCGGTTAAGCTTCTTGTTTCAGCTGAACAATAATCTTGACCTTGATTGATGCTTTGATTCATGCTCTCAAGTACTGAGTTCCGTACTTATGCTCTCGTTGGAACTAAACAATGGGTCTTGGAATTACAAGCCAAGGAACCTTCTATTCAAGTATTCATAATGTATACTTGGTAAAAATTATGGTGTAACACATGACCCTAAAATTCACCTTATATGGTTGATATAAGGTGGACTTTGGAAAGAATAATGTCATCTCAGGTTTGTTACTTGGCTTGTTGTTCCTTTCTCATCATGAAAGTTTACCATGAGTTTTCGGGTGTTTGTACCAAAATTGGACACAACACTCTTCGGAGGGTTTGAAGAGATAAAATGAAGAAATTAAATGGAAAAAGAGGATTATCTAACAAGCACTTCAAAAACAAATGAGAAAGTACGCAGAAACACAGAAATTTAGAGTGGTTCGGCGTGTTTCCTACGTCCACTATGAAATGATTGATCTTTATTAACTTTTGGTTGCTGGTTACAGCGAACTACAGCAGTAAATCTCGAGTACAAAAGTGGAATTTGAATACAATGGTGAATTCGGCAGAGTCTGGACGTCAAAGAGCCAAAAGATCCCTTTTCTGTAGGTTCTGGGCTGCTATTTATAGGCGTAGGCTGCAAATATCTCGCTCAGATCTCGATAGACCTCTTCTAGCACGTGTGTGGGCCCACGCGATCGATCCCGCGTGATTTTCACTCGGTCCGTGATCGATACGAACCAATTTCGTATCGATCAAGATTTGGCCTAATCGAGTCGAAATTAAGCATGAACATTGTTGATGATGTACGCAAGCTCCTGTGAAAATTTGGTGGCATTTGGACTTGTGGATCGTGAGTTATGATCGATGCGAATTCGGGTCTTCGCTAGGCTGTTCAGTTCGAATCGTTACACTTCGTATCGACCAGTTCGAATCAATGTTGAGCACGTGCTTCATTTTGGATCGATCCGTAGTTTATGCCGAATCAACCGAGTCTCCTCTATGCGTGAGCCTTGTTCGAATCGATGTGTTGTTCGTATCGATCAGTAGTATGTTGTTCGAATCGATCAGTACTCGCTCTATTCGTATCGATCGTTCTGCTTTGTTTGTATCGATCGATACGAAGCAACGACTTTGCTTGGACTTGATGGATACGAACAGTAGCTTCATGATGGATACGAAATGAAGCGCACGAGATATGATCGATACGAATAGTCGACACATGATGGACACGAACAAGGTTCTTTTTGATGGATACGAATAGGGTAGTTCCACTGATCGATACGAAGTAGCGCGCCTCTGATCGACTCGAAAAAGATCGATACAAAGTCAGATTTTCCTTGGTTGCTTCATGGACACGAACAAGGCGATTATTGATGGATTCGAACAGTGCTACTGCAAGGAGATGGACACGAACAGAGGCCTTCCTCCTTGATTTTGATCGATCCATATCTTGAGCGTACGAACTCCGGTTGACTTGAAACTTGGAACGTTGGCTTTCATAGTTTTGTTTGTCATGTCTAGTAAATTGTAGCTCGATCCGAACTCGGACAAAATTTATCGATATCCATAGCGAACCTGCGTATAACTGATCTTCGGGATGGACTTTCCTTGGTTTCCTGTCAAGTTCTTGGTATCACGGCCTTGCCAAAAGGCGGGACAACATTTGCCCCCCAAAGTACGTCTTGTGAAAACACGACGTGCTTTGAAAAGCTGCGATCTTCATTCTGAATAGTTCCATCTGACTTGTCAAACGGTTGTCGTTCTCTCGTCGAAAGTTGTAATCCTTGACTGATTTTTCAATAATTTGAATTGTTGACTGCCAACTGCTGTATAGTGTACTGTTGTAACTGATTGCTGTATGATAGTGATTATTTGTTTGTTGTTGTAATCGTCATCAAGCGAATATCCAATCCTTGTGAATTTTGAAAATTGAATATTAGTCCGGCATACATGCATATAGGTTAACCTGACTCTCGTTAACGTCCCACGTTCACGAGTCATTGTCAGTTCTCTTGTATCGAATTCTGTATCGATCCGCTCCTGAATCGATTCGGGATGAATAAACATGAATCTCATATCAATAGAGTTGAATTATCTAAATATTATTCTATGATGATCTTCACATCGATGGCTGTGAAATCCTGCAACTTTCAAAGTGATGGATACGAACAGTTCAGTTCGTATCGATGAGTCTCGGATGGAGTCGAAAACAGTGGATACGAACAAGTGTTTCGTATCGATGGAACCATGTTGCACTAGTGCAGTCTTGACGTTACTTTTGCATCGATGCATCCTTATGGATTCGAACAGTTCGCGCAAGCTTTGCCTTTGTCGCTTGTCGGTTCTCTTTTCGTATCGAGGGACTTAAGATGGATACGAATAGTCCAGTCAGTCATTCGGGCGTTATTCGTATCGATGGATACGAGTCTTCATGGCCATGTGCTGATGGATACGAACAGAGCAGTTCGTATCGATGCGCTTCAGGTGGACTCGAGTATATGGATACAAATGGACATCTTCGCATCGATAGAAGTAACCTGTTGACACCGGTCAAAATAACCAGAAGACGAATCATTTCTCTATGGCTACGCATCCGTATAAATACGTTTCGTACTTAGCATTTTTTTCCTCGCTTGCTCATTTTATTTCTCCTGGCTTTCGTATCGCTCTTGCCTTCGCATCGGTAAAGAACTCGAAAAAGAAAAACTGCCTTCGTCCCCAAATTGAATAGTTCTTCATTCCTTTGAACCGACTATTTAAATTAGGTAACTAATCGATCGATTCCACTTTAAAATTATGAGACTCGAGTTTTAATCACCACTCCAGTCGTGTTTATGTTCGATTCTGGCGCTGTTGACACCGGAGTTGGGCTGAAATAAGGTTAAGGAAGGGTTAATGGCGTTTGCTTCGATCGGAGAAGAAGAAGCGAGGTTGGATACGAAGGGGCTAGTAGGCAATTTCTTGGCCTTAATCTCGTATTGATTGAGGAAGAAGGTGTCCTGCTTTGTATCGATCAATATTGGTTCAAAGTAACCGATGCTGAATGATTGCCCCACGATCGATACGAATCCTACTGCAAGATAACGGTACAATGTAATAGGAATTGAATGACCGATACGAGATAGGAATTGACCGATCGATACGAGAATGTGGGCCGTGATCGATACGAGATGAGGAGCTCAGATTGACATGACCTGGCCGTAAGGTGGTCGATTCGAAACCTTGTCCCCAGGTGATCAATATGAATGAAACTTTGGGTGGTCGATCCAAACTTGCATTTTGATGGATACGAACTTTAACCAAACATATGACTCTGACGAGCTTTATCCTTGCATGTCTGGACTTAACTGCTAAACTGCATATTTGGCTACCCCTCGAAGCTCGTCGATGGCACTGTAACTTAACAAAATTTTAAAGAACTTTAACTTGGATCGGTCTTTAAAATCTGGATGGCACGGTCGGCGATGACGGTCACTCCAGTTGAATTTCGAAGTCTTGTCACTTGCATATTTTCTCATACTCTGTAAAATTTGCCAAGTAGCGTGTAGCACTGCACTTGCACATTCACACACTTCACACTGGGGAACACGGGCTTGTTATCGTCTAATAATGGGTTTTAATAAGTTGATTAGTTATGGAGTCCATAAGTTCTCAACAGTAGGAGCTTCAGAGTTTGCCTCTTCCAATGATAGAATTGCCGGCCATTGTAGCCGAAGTCATAGACCCCGTTCCGAATGAACTACCTGATGCTACGTTCATCTATAATCCCCAAGATTCTATACCATCCAACGTCTCTAAAGACATGTTGGGACGAATATGCCTAAGGCATGGTTTGTCATTGGACGATGTATTATTGCCAGGACCAGACGATAGATCGCACGCTCCCCCAGAGGGGTTTACTTCCTTTAATCGTCATGCATGCACAACATGTACACTTCTTCCATTTAACCAATACATTAGAGAAGTGTTGTCTTTTTTCGGAATTGCTCCATCACAACTACACCCCAATGGATACGCCATGCTAAGCAGTTTATTTATCGTATTCATGGAGCATCTCTTTCGACCACCGATGCCAATCGAGATTAGGTATATTTTCAACATCAAGAGTAGGGGAGATAGTCCATCTTTTACATTCCTGGAGGCGGTTAGGAATTGTCAAGTAATAATCGAGTCCTAGACAAGGCTGAGTTACTTTAAAACAGAATGGTTCTATGTCCGATGCCCCCTAGGATTTGCTAGCCGATGGTTAGTCAGACGTAAGTGTTGCATTCTTTTCCAAGAGTTGTCAAGATAATAGTAGTTGATGTAAAACTAATATCTTCTTTCTTTATAGCCGCAATCTCACGACCTTAAGGCGGGTACTTCAAAGAAATAGTAAGGATCCTTTAAGAAGTTCCAAGTGAAATGAGGGACATCGACTCGGTTTTAACCGACATAAATTTGAGAATCGTGGGGATTATTGAGCGAAACCAGAGAATAAGGCTTGAAGGAACACTAAGAGTGGCCCCAACGAAGCGGGCAAAGCGTAAAGCGCCCAGGGACATAATTGCTGAGGGAGGTGACGAAGAGAGAACGCCCACGGAAGATGAACTTGTTGCTGGGTCTTCGGCTGGATTTCAAGCGACAGAAGGAAGAAGAAAAGGCAAGGTCGCTGCTTACAAACATCCTAAGTCTTCGAGGTGGAAATCAGTTGTGGTATCTTTTCCGGTCCCCGGTATTAGAATCTCAGAGGCTCCTCCCTTGCCAATAGAGAGTCCTTTTGAAGGGCTTGCCGATATTCCGATTCCGGACTTTGTGTCACTTCCATATGATACCGGATTGGAGGAGCTTCAAAACGCTCTAGATTTAAGCGAGTCTTTGCCCATCAGTGCGGCCGACATTACCGGTTGGTCGGGGGGTTTCACACACATACACACTTCACGACACTACACGGTTTCCAGCTTTAAATTTCCTGTTTCAAGAATTCACTAACTCCGTTTTACTTTTACTTTACAGATACGATGAACAGACGAGATTCCATGCTCAGCAGTCTTCGTTCGGCACGCCAATCGTCAGGCTCGTATTATGAGTTCCGCCAGAGGGAGGATGACAGAAACCGCGATCGCGGTTGTTCTAGTCAGGAATGGTACGAGAGGGATAGAGATAGGGATTACAGAGAACAGAGACATCGATCCCAGTCGCGTTCTCCACCCCCTCGACTCCCTACGCAACCTTCGGGCCATGGTAAATAGCCGGTAGAGCCCCCTCATCACAAACCATCTTCGCATGCTTCTCGGCCTGAGTCGCAATGCCATAGAACTGAGTTTGACCCTCTCGTCGTCGCTGAGCAAGCTATCACTGAGCCCACTGGGGAAGGGGCTATTAGAATTGCTCAGCTAAAGAAAGACTTCCCAAACATATGCTTTGACGGCTACATTTTTCCTCCTCACTTAAAGAGAATTCCATCGAAGGCGGAGAACACAATGCATGATTACATTCATGATATCTATTCTCAGTACAAAGAATGGGCGAAGGCTGTAGAGAAAGCATCGAAAGTGGCCTTCGAACGGGCTAAAATAATTGAAAAGTTAGAATCTGATCTCGCCTAGAAGGACCGCATCGTCCAAGTGCTTAATGATGAAGCCGAGTCCTCTCGGAAATCAGAGATAGAGGCAACCAAAAAGGCCGATGAGGCGAACTTGGCCATGGAGAGGATGAGGCAGACACACTTTGCCTTGGTGGAGCAGATGAGCCACCGAAACACCACTGTCACAACCGAACGGGACGCTGCTCTGAAAGAACTTGCTGAGCTTAAAGATAAATTTTCCGAAGTCATCAAAGAAAAAGATGATGCAAATAGGGCTGCCCAAGAGGCTTGTGAACAGGTCGTTGTGCTTCGGGGCGAACGGGATGTAGCAATAGCTATGGTCCGGGTGGTGGAGACTGAGGTCGAGGAGAAGGTCCGAATGGTGGAGTCTAGGCTGGAAACTGATATTAAAGATCTCTTCATTGTTTATAATGCTAACATTTTGAGGCACAGAAATCTAGCCTGGCTCGACAACTACCCGACACATTTATACAACGCTTGGGGCCGATTGGTTGAGGAGGAGAAGGCGGTGCATCTGGGTGAATCAATCGATGAGTTTGAGCTTGAGAATCGTATGCTAAATGAAGATGAATGAAAGATTCTCCATGAGTCGATGATTTCGCATAAGAAAGAAAGGCTCGGCACCCAACACTCGGAGGCAGGAGAAGGTTCAAGTGTTGAGCACCACGATGCAAGTTCTGAAGTTCATGTGCCAACCCAACCTGAATCTGCACCTGTGGTTGATTCCCAATCATTTCTTGCTTACAATCCGGATCAGTCGTAGTTATCTCTGGCTAGAAAACAAGTTTCTGAAGCCGTTCAACCGTCCACGAGTCAAACTGAGGAAGGTACTCTGAACATTCTCTATGCTTATCCGAAATCGGAATTGTCATCCGAAGTAGTTACTAACAGTTCTCTTTTTTTCTCTATCCAGTGACTGGAGTTACACTGATCGCGCCTCCCGCAACTCGAGAATCACATCAAACGTAGGACGCCATCATCACTGAAGCGGCCACCATAACTACAACTGCGCCGATTGATGGAACGCAGGGAAGCATGCTTATTTTTGATGAGAAGAGGATGGAGGAACTCTTCGGTCATCACAGCGACCCCTTTGCGAACCTACCATTTGTTATGGGTGGAAGTGCACCTGCTACTGGCTCTTTAATGCCAACTACTGATGCTCCCAGGGAGGCCCAAGTAATTCATAAAGAAGAAATATTGGCCGAAATCGACGCTGAAATGGAGGCAGCGCCTCGTGGTGGTAGTTTTGGAGGTGGGATGGCGGCACCTGGTCCAGCCCTGTTAAGGATGATATCACCTGGTGGTACAGTTATTGATACCAGTGTGCCTATCCCGCCTCCTATAGTCGATCCAGTTCCTCCAACTCCACCTTCAGGGAGCATTCCCGTACACTTGAGCTCGGACGAGGAAGTTGATATCATGCCCCCTACTAGAGATCAGCCGCCGAAAGGCAAAGGCTCGAAAAGAAAGATAAGTGGCAGCTCCAGTGGGTCTACATCGAAAAGGAAGCCGAAAAAGAAAAGAGAGTAGACGTGCTTCTTCGGTTTATTTTTGGTAGATAGATAGGAATCTACTTTCGTTTTTCTTTCGTAGGCCATGTATAGATGCGGGTTCGGCCCCCGCTATTAGGAATTTTGGAATCAACTTGTACATAATTTCTTTTCACAAATAGTTGAAATGAAACTTTATTTTGTTTTGAACTTAGATGTGTATTTATTTGCTTAAGTGTTCCAGCATTTGAATTCTTCTTTCAGCACACTTTTGAAGTTTCAACTTTCAAATCTTGTTTGAGTTTACCCGACAAGCCCTGAAATCACGGCCACAAGTCATGACTGGATATTAAGTTGAACTCCGATGTTGTATTGCTTCAGTCAGTGATTAACACTTAAGTTATGCCCCCAGTTTCAGGGATGAATTGAAAAGATCGGATAGCGGTCGCATTTCGCCTTCAATGCATCATGCTTAGCATCGTTGAATTGATGCTGAAACAAGAAGAATCCGAGTGGTGGAATCACACTCGTTCTTTTATCGATGATTGTATCCACGCTCCGGGGATTGCACTCGTGCATCGGCGGTTGATCACGCCTGCTTGGGTTTCAAGGATGCATCCACGCTTCGGGGACTTAAGTTATTTTCATGGGCGGTTAACCACGTTCGCATGACACTTAGCATTTCGCTCACACTCTGGGGACTTGAATAAATTTGTGGGCGCTCATTCATACCCGACCTGAGTTTATACTCCGGTCCGCGCTCTGGGAACTTAGAGTCAATTAGCATTTTATAATCCAGTCCATGCTCCGGGGACTTGGAGTTGGCGTTTATACTCTAATTCGCACTTTGGGAATTTGGAGTTGGTGTTTATGTTGATGCTCCGGTTCACACTCTGGGAATCCGAAGTTAGGTGATGTTTATACTCCAGTTTGCACTCTGGGATTTCGGAGTTGGTAAACAGACGGTAATTCACATCTGTTCGGGCTTTAGGATTTCGTTCGCACTTCGGGAACGACGAATCTATCAGGATCGCAGATGGTCGGTTCACATCCGCCCTGAGTTAACAAGCGAGGTCGTTATATGGATGGATCCATTTTCCTCAAACTTGGTCAAGGTACGGGCGAAGTCGTTAGGTGGACGGATCCACCCTCTTTGAAACCGTATTTGTAAGTTTATACTCCAGCTCACACTCCGGGAATCTGGAGTTAGTTAAAGGATTGTCATGTATCAATCCTTTTGTTGGCTTTAGTGTGATGGCATGTCCTCGAGCTCGGGTTTCACTTAGTGAGTGACCGGTCGTATCACAGTCACTCTCTATTTGAATAAATTCCACTTTATGATGGAATTTAGCTCTCCGTGCATAGTGATGGTCATATGAAGTATTTTAAGTAAATCATAGCTCTGGCCCGAAGAGATTGCACTTTTTTGCTGAAATAAGAAAATACGGCAAAGTCAATTGCCTTATTACAAATTCAAATTTCAAAATGCAAAAACAAATTGCAAATGAAAAATAGACTGAATAAATAAACAGAGCCTGTTATGTGTAGTAGCGACGAAGACTATCGCTGTTCCAGGCTCTTAGAAGAGTGAGACCATCAATGGTCGATAATTTGAATGTGCCATCTCCGAGCTTTCGTTCAATAACATATGGCCCTTCCCAAGTTGGTTTCATATGCGAAGGGACCGGATAAATTCTTTTGAGCACGAGATCGCCAAGTTCAAAGGTTCGGGGTCGGAACTTGGCATTGTATAATCGGGCGACTCGACTTCGGTATGCGACTGCCCTCAAATCAGCCTCTTCACGCTTCTCATCCAATAAATCGAGAGATTCAGCAAGTAATATAGCATTTGTCTTTGGATCGTAGTATGTCACACGATGAGAAGGTACTTCTAATTCGACTGGAATAACAGCTTCTGAATCATAAGAGAGAGAGAGAGAATGGAGTGTGATCGGTCGCGGACTTATGGGTTGTACGGTAGGCCCATAAGGCCATAGGAAATTCATTGACCCACTTGCCCCTAGCTTTTTCCAGTCGTTTCTTCATAATGGATTTTATAACTTTATTAACAGCTTCAACCTGTCCATTCGCTTGAGGGTGTGCAACCGTGGAGAATTTCTTCTGAATGTGGAATCGTTGATAGAAATCCATAAATTCGGCACTGTCGAATTGGGTCCCGTTGTCAGTAATGATAGTACGTGGGAGACCAAATCGGTAGATGATGTTGCGCACTACAAAGTTGATCACCTTCTTCGTTGTGATCGTAGCAAGGGGTTCAGCTTCCGCCCACGTGGTAAAGTGATCAACTGCTACGATGGCGTACTTCGCACCACCTTTGGCTAGACGTAAAGAGCCAATAATATCGATGCCCCATACCGCGAATGGCCATGGGCTGACCATCTGTGTTATCTTAGTAGGTGGGGCTCTAGGAATTCGAGCATGCTTCTGACACTTATCACATTTCTTGGCATAATCCGATGCATCACGATTTACAGTCGGCCAATAATATCCATATTGAAGTACTTTTTTGGCAAGAGCTTGCCTATCATGGCCCGCAAATCCGTACCTCTTGATTAACCCCTAACCTCCATTGATTAACTCAAAATGAACAGGAATACGAACTATGATGGTTTAAGAAGAAGAAAAAGGCAGAAGAAGAAGAAGATAGAAGAAGAAAGAAGAACACAGAACAACATCAGAACAGAAAACAATATCAGAATCTTACACATCGCAGCGGAACAATATATAATAGGTAAATGAATAATCTTTAAAACAAAGAACTATATCATTTTATACATACATCAATCATCAGAGTCAATATATAACTCAATACAACAATGGACAGTTATATAACTTGTCCTCATACAGAATACACAGCGGAATAAATACTATCAGATACAAGTACTACGTCTCGCCATCCAGCTTGCTTCCAAAGCTCCAGAATATCCAGAATATCCTGATAACATAACTCTAGGCTGCCCGTGTGGAAATTTGTGGGCACCCAGAGTTTAGAAGGGAAACAATAAACTCCGAGTCAGTCATGGTGACTGGTGTGAGATCGTAAAACAGTTATTTATCTTTAAAATAAACAACAGGAAAACTTTAATGTCAATTCGCAATGCTTTTGGAAAATGAAACTACCATAAGACCTCCCACCACACACACAATGCAACGCAGACTTGGAGGAGATTTCTTCTTATGATAGTCAAAGATGCTTACTACGCAAAATCAAATCATTTTTGATATTATTATTAGTGCATAGTGTAGAAACATTTTCGAAAGTATAATATAAATCTTAGCCAGCATAGGTACCATTATATTATGCCTGCTATAGCTGCCTCCTGAGGAGACAGGTTATACAATTGAAATCGTAAAGGCTCGTATTGTTTCTTTGGATTTCCAACAAATGGTCAGGCTAAGGAACTTCCTTTTCCACGATGGGTACGTCCCTGGAATAGACGACCCGAGAACCTAACTAGATCTCTGCCAACACAAGGCCGGGTTACCTCTGCAAAAATAGGTAACTACTGACACGCGTATGCCATCCCCCGATCGTCACCGATCTTCCCGAGGATCCCCGATTCGCAACAACCACAAAGAAATAAATTTTGCAGCAACCACAGAGGTTAAGTATCTGGGCTCCATACCATGATACCACCTTTATCCAGAAGGAATGACATACACTAAGGGGCGCTACTCCCTAGAACCTTGCTGCATCCTTCCTGTTTCGACCATTTTCGGGGTGTGAGGCTCGATGAAGTCTCGTCCACAAAGCTACGCTTTCTACAAAGCCCTGCTTCGGGTCAAACAAAAATGATCAACCTATGATCACAAAGATATAAGATCAAACAAATGATCATATCACAAATGATCAAACACTGATCATTTCACAGCAACACTCAGTATGCCACGTTACCAAATTGGGATATATCGCTGATAAATTTCAACTACATAACCTCTGAGCTCATACGTCTCAGAGAAGGGTGTTAAGCTAAGAGAATAAATTCTCCGCCACCAACAGAAATGTATTTGAAAGAAATCAGCTTTATATCTCAAATTGTAACGTCAGACACACAATCCATACAAGTCTGTTCCGGGATCGAACAGAACCGAAGGCACTTCTCACGAAGCCCTTGCATATCCGGATAAATTTCTAATCACGTCCGGACTTCCCGTCACTAAGGGTGATAAAACCTCTAAATCGGAGATCAGCCGATGTAGAGTAACTCGACGGTAATCCTTCCGTTTTCAAAAATGTCCGGTCTTCAACACCGGTCTTCGAATGCAATTCATAACGACGTATCACATATTCGGAATGGGTTATACGACCCCATGGTCCTTTCCCGGCTAACCCGAATAGTGAGCGAAAAATTCAAAAATAAGTGTGACATTCAATTTCATCCAATTCACAACAAATACTCATTCAAGGTAATTATTGATAGTCGGTTATTTAACTATCAATAAAGATGCGCAACATCATCAGATTCCAAATAATTTTCCAAATTATTTCATCTTCAAAAATATCTTTTACTAGATATAAAATTCCCACACTTAACCGTTTGAAAACAATTTCAAATCAATTTCCACATTTCATTTTATCTTTGAAGATAAAATCTCAAAACAGTTCATTTCATATTGGAAAAGCATTTCCATACTTATTTAAAAATAAGTATTTCACAAATCTATTTATTTTCAACATTTGAAAATATTCGATATACTTAAATCAATATTAAGTATACATTTAATTCTTTAAGGAAATCATAAATTTTAACATCTATTTGAGTCAAAACGAATGTTGCGTAAAACATCGTTACGACGACTCGAAATCAATAGTATAGGGATTCGGAATTTAGATAGATATATAAATCCCAATACTACATAAAAACATTTCCTTTCGAAAATCATTTACTATAACAATAGTGTTATAGTCCATCATTTCCTTATTTCTCGAAAACGTCTATTTCAACAATAAAATGTTGAAATCTATGATTTCGATAGTTCACATGTTTTAAAACATCTTTTAAAACAATTACTTCATTTCGTAATATCACTTTCCCAAAACATATCCATTTTATTTAATAATATATTCACTGTCCAAAATCGTGAATATAATTCACTTAACCCAATTTCAATCATTTCTACACATTTTTATTTCAATAAACATTCGCTATCCAAAATTGCGAATATATCTTCTTTAATAATCTTCTATATTTAATTTATCAAATTCAATCGATTTCGAATTTATAAAACAAGTTTATAAATTCTATTTCTATTTATAAAAACTACAATTTATAAATCTTCTTTATTAACTAATTCAATTCATAACTCAATTTTTTTATACCAACGATCCATATTATAAGTTAATACTTATAATTCATTTATTTACAAAGATCATTCTTTTAAAACTTTACAAACTGGAAATTCTATCCTTTTATAAACCCATTTTAACATCATTTCCATTTTCAAATTCACATTCCCTTATTTCAATTGGATTCATTTTCCAAATATTCACTTTTAAATCTAAAATCGGATTTCAAATTAATTTCTAATCCTACTTCAATTCCAAATCAATTACAAATTGATTTCTAAATTTATTTTCACTACTAAAATAAATTCCTTATTCTTTTCAAATTATTCAATATCCTATTTTTAAATGGATTCTTCAAATTGAAATCATTTTACATTGATTTCCCAAATTATTTCAATTTACCGATTAAATTTCAAATAGGATTTCCAACTTATCTCTTTTTAAATAAATTCCTTTTAAAGAAAACAAATTTCAATTGTTTCTTTCAATCTATTTAAAAATCCAAATTTTAAATTAAATTCCTCAATTTAAAATCACTATTATACAAAATTCATTTATTTAACATTTTCACTTGATTTTGGAATTAATTCGATAAGGTTATAAAAATTAACTTTTTATACTTTAAAATTCCTTTCTTCAAAATTTCTTCAATTTCAAAAATTGATTCACTTAGAAATTTTCTACTTGAATTTCAAAAATTCAATTTCGTTTATTTTTGGAATCCAATGATATCAAACATCCATTCAGCTAAATTTTTAGCTTTCAAACAATTTCCAAACATCAATTCAATAACATCAATAATCATTCACAGATTATCACATCACAGTAGAAATAAATTTAATCAATGTGAGGGGTCCTGTTGGATCCCTCCAACCTGTTTCCCTGCATCCACAGACGTTAGCACAATACCAATTCCGCTCCAGTACGGAATTATCGCGGTATATGGGTTTTATAAAAATCCGCTTACTAACGGCGCAATAGGGTCTCATCCGCTATACGAGGCGGGAAAATCATCAATCCAATATATACATATGCCAATATGTATATATTGCTATATATATAATAGATATATCCTACTATATCTAATATCACATCCAATAGCAATCAAATCATCAATCAATAAATAACTGAAAATTCCACTTTTCATTTGAGTGAGAAAAATCTCACCTTAGCTTTTATTTTGCAATCCATTCCAATTCTTCTTTCGTTTTCTCGACTTTAACCTTGTATAAATAATTATATGATTTATTAATATTTGAGATAATAGATCAATTAATTTCCATTGTCTAATTTAATTTACTATAAATTTGATTTAACTAATTTCCTTTGACAAATCTTTAATGACTTATAATTAAATTAGTCAATTAAACAAATTAATCATCTAAGTGTATCATCTAAAATATAAACTAGTAGAAAATGTGCATACATTTTATTTTCCAAAATAATTCACATAGGTTTTTTTTTATACCTAAACTATAAACATATGATACTTATTCTATTATCACTATATTACTATTTTTCAAAACAAGGAAATTACCAGACAGCGACAAAGCTCAAACAACGACTGCATTACCACCATCTTCACTTATCCGTCCACACTGGCCCCACGAGCATCTCCTCCACTCAATCGAGTCGCGAGAACCCTACGCGACATCGCGACCTTCAGCTCGTGCCCTAGCTCGCTACTCACGAACGTCCCAAAACGAACGAGCTTGCCTCGTAGTCGATGCCGCCCACGCTGACCAATGTCGCATCGTCACTCGCGAGCCTCGCGACTCCATTGCGAACGAGAAACCCACCACCTCCTTCGACCAATCCCACGTACGCGTGCACGAGCGCGCTTCCCAGTCGCGAATCCCTCTTTCCTGGCGCGAAACCCCCCTCCCAAATCTCAGACGAAATTGCGACGAACTACGAGTCTGTCAACCCTATTCGCATGCGAACCCCAAATCTTGCTCGAACGCCAGTCGCCATTTTTATCGTGATTCGATTTTTCTTTTGAATTTGAATTTGAGTTGAAAAGAGGCTTCGACTTGATTTTATTTGTGAACGAGAAAAAGGGGTACGCGACCATTTATTTTTATCTTCTGATTTGAAAACGAACAGATTTTTGTTTCGAACGAGATGATTTCGTTTCTTCTTGCGTGATATCAGGAAAAGAAGGGGAGACAAAGGGAACGTGCCTACACGATCTTCCCCACGATTATAGGCGTGTTAAATGGAGATAACGTGTATTGATATTGACCAAGTAAAATAATTTAAATTTAGATTAAAATTGAAATTCAATTTAAATTCCAAGGCGTTTAACCGTCGTACGGTTACATATTAGCTTCGAAAAATACAAAAATTGAAACCCGACAATAATTCAACGTTACGGACCCAATGGAACTGGTTTCGTCGAATTCCGAGACCGTGCCTCGAACGGCTATTTTTAAATATTGATTCGAACGATATAATTTCAAAACTGAACAAATTGTTTTCCAAATCAATTTCTGAAGCTTCTATTATTTTCAGAATTATCAATATATATTTTACAAGCGTTTGAAATATTTTTCTTCGGCTTAAAATTAAAGATTCAAATTTTTGTTCTACTTCAATCGATTAAATTTTATAATTTAATCGTCAAATTCAAAGTCAAATCCGGGATTCAAATCAAATCATCGTTCAAATATTTTAAAATTAATTAAATATTTTCAATTTAATTTGTTCAAAATTCTGGGTCGTTACATTGCCCCCCAGTGTGATCGCCACATTCTCCTTCGTGCACATCATGCAATACTCGTTTGATTTCATCATGAGCGATACACCGGAGTAAAGGGACAGAGTATCCTCTTCTATACATGACTCCATTCTGAAAGTGAACCGCGAAGCTTTTCGAAGAATTTGTCTCTTTTCACTCCTGCGCTTTGGCAGGGTTCTGTGCTCTAGATAATTTCTGAACGGAGTCATCCATGACTCCCTCTCGGAAAGGACATCAAATATCCAATCGGTTTCCATCTGATCAATGCTTGGCGAAGATAATGTCTCTACGGGAACAAGTCCCATTTCTTGTGCTTCACC
Organism: Allium fistulosum; assembly: GCA_030737815.1. Taxonomy (NCBI): domain Eukaryota; kingdom Viridiplantae; phylum Streptophyta; class Magnoliopsida; order Asparagales; family Amaryllidaceae; genus Allium; species Allium fistulosum. The sequence goes on along the minus strand of CM060907.1, from coordinate 246,283,055 downwards.
TGTACTGGCTAACATTGCCAACGAATCAGCTTTCTGGTTGTGTTCTCGTGGTATGTAATAAATATATAGCATAATAGTCAAACTGATTCAATGTCTCCTGAACCTGAGCAAGGTAAGCGGCCAGTCTTCGATCTCTGGCTTGGTACTCCCCTCGAACCTGACACACGACCAATTGCGAATCACAGTAAATTTCCACTGCAATGATTCTTAAATCTCTGGCAAGTTTCAATCCAGCCAGTAGGGCTTCATATTTAGCTTCATTATTAGTTGCACGGAAGTTGAACTTTAGAGCATAACATATAGATCGACCTTCAGGAGTTTCAAGTACAACCCATGCACCTGAGCAACGGTCATTTGATGCACCATCTGTATGCAGCTTCCAGATATACTTGGGAGATTCACTGGTTTTGGCCAAGTCCTCTAGGATGGTAAATTCAGCAATGGAATCTGTTAGGACTTGTCCTTGAATGGCTCGCCTTGGAGTGTAAGTAAGGTCAAACTGACTTAACTCGATATTCCATTTGAGTAACCTACCAGACGTCTCAGGACGCGTAAGGACCTGTCGTAACGGCTGGTCGATGTAAACGGTGATTGGGTGAGCCTGGAAATATGGACGGAGCTTCCTCGAGGCAATAACAAGACAATATGCCAACTTCTCTAGCTTCGGATAATTTCTCTCAGCTCCGGTTAACGCTTGCTTATGTAGTAGATCGGCTTTTGTATTCGGTCTTCCTCTCGAACTAGGGCAGCACTGATTGCATTTTCTGATACCGCCAAGTAAATGTACAATTTCTTGTGATCGATAGGCTTTGACAAAATTGGCGGTGTGGAGAGATGTTGAATTAGTGCTCGGAATGTGCCCTCACATTCCGTAGTCCATTCAAAGTTTCGTTTTTCCTTTCGGATCAGATCGAAGAAGGGAATGCATTTGTCAGTGGACTTTGAAATGAACCTACTCAGTGCTGCTACTTTCCCGTTGAGGCTCTGGACTTGCTTTATAGTTTCCGGAGTTTCAAGATTTCTGATCGCCCAGATCTTTTCGGGATTGGCTTTGATTCATCGAGCGTTGACGATAAACCCAAGGAATTTTCCAGATGCTACCCCAAAATGACATTTCAATGGGTTGAGCTTCATTCTGTATTCTCGAAGGATATTAAACATTGACTCTAGGTCTCTGATGTGATCAGTGGAAAATCGCGACTTGACTAGCATGTCGTCCACATACACCTCCATAGTTTTTCCAATCTGATTAGCGAACATTCGATTAACTAACCGTTGATAAGTTGCCCCAGCATTCTTGAGTCCAAAAGGCATAACTTTATAGCAATAGAGTCCCATATTGGTTACGAAGCTGGTATGCTCCTGGTCGGGCAAGTGCATGGGTATTTGATTATAGCCAGAGTGCACATCCATGAAGGATAAAGGTTCATGTCCAGCCGTTGAGTCTACAAGTTGATCAATTTGTGGAAGTGGAAAATTGTCTTTGGGGCAAGCTTTATTCAAGTCTGAGTAGTCAACACATGTTCTCCATTTCCCATTTGGCTTTCGGACAAGTACAGGATTGGATACCCATTCCGGGTATAATGCATCTCGAATGAATCCATTCGTCTTAAGCTTATCTACCTCTTCTTCAAGGGTGGCAGATCTCTATGGATCCATACCACGCCTTTTAGCTTGACCGGGACGTACCGCGGGTCAATATTCAGTGCATGGCTTACGATGTCCGACAAGATCCCACACATATCAGAGTGCGTCCAGGCAAACACATCAAGGTTTACCCGGAGAAATTCAACCAATTCCTCTTGCATTTGTTGGCTTAGCTGAGATCCAATCTTTATCATTTTCGAGTCGTCATTATCGTCGATTGGAACATCGATTGTCGGTTCGGCCGGAGAAGCTTGACTGTCTTTACTTTCGTCTTCACTTTCGGTGTCTCTCGGGTCAAAATCTCATTGGAATTGGTTGGGGTGCCCGGGCCTGGGCCCAGGCGCTAATTGTCAATTATCAGCAAAGCGGACGTAAAGAGATTCCTCCACACCCTTCCCCTTTTCTTTTTTTTGTGCCTCGCGCAGCTCAGCAACATAACAGGCTCGTCCTGCGGCCTGATCCCCTTGAACAACTCCGACACCATTGTCGGTAGGCAAACACCATGGGGCGATGACAGCCCTGAATTCAGCTAGAGCTGGTCGGCCCAGGAAAGCATTATATGGGGAGTTTATATCCAAAACAACAAACTGCAGTATCCGGACTCTCCGGTGTTCACCAATTCCTAACTCCACTGGTAATTCTACCACTCCACTGGGTATAGTTGCACTCCCGTTGAAGCCATGAATACGAGACTAACACGGCTTCAAGTCTTTAGTCTCCATTCTCATCTGGTCATAGGCTCGTTTAAACAAGATATTCATAGAGCTTCGGCTGTCTACCAAGATCCTCTTCATCCAAGCAGGACCTACTTGAGCTGATATGACAAGCGGATCAATAGTGGGGGCTTCGACCCCGTCAGCATCCCGACCTCGAAATATGATGTCATCTGCCATCGTTCTTTGTTGCTTGGCCGGAGCCCCATCTTCGGAATTACTACGACATTCAAAGTCCGCATGCCTGATAGAACTGGCATACGACTCCATTTCCTTCTAGCTTCGGTCCGCTGGATGAGGACCACCACTAACAATGTTTATCACCAATCTCCTGCCAGTACGAGCGGGTTCCTCCTGTCTAGCCGGATTTGGTACATGATTTTGATTCGATGGGCCCACACCTCCAGACTGCAGCGCCCGCACAAACTGTTCTAACTTCCTCTCTCTTATCAACTTTTAGATGAGATCCTGCAAGTGACGACATTCATTTGTGTTATGGCCGTAGCTTTCGTGGAATCTACAAAACTTCCCCGTCTGAATTTGCTTCTCCGATGACTGTTTCGGAGCAAGCTTCTTGTACCGAATGGTATTACAGGTTTGTAGATATATGTTCTCCAACAACGTATTCAGAGGAGTATAATTATCAAACATAGGAGCTTTACGTCGTGGACCACGGTTCTGATCCCGTTTTCTATTTTGGTTACCATTGCCTTTTTGCTGATCTTGTTTATTCTGAATGTTCAATTGCACTTTTCCGGAACTCTCCCTGGATTGTTTAACAGCAATATTACTCTGAATTCCTTCCACACTAGGCCCCACATCATCCTTCTTCCTAGACTATTTCGCATCCTCCCTTCTCAAGAATTGGGCTGCCTTGGAATAGAAACGGTCAAATGATGTAGGGGGTTTTCCGGCCAACCAGTTGCCGAACTCAGAATCGGGCTCAATCCCCTTAGTTAGTGCCATAAGAATAGAGTTATCGTTTGGATTGCTAATCTCAGCGCATGTAGCATGAAATCTCTCTAAGTAACGCCTGAGTGTCTCTCCAGGAGCTTGAGTGACACTAGATAATGTATTAACATCCATCGGTCTTGCGACATGCATACAAAATTGCTCAATAAACTTTGTTGCCAACTGATCAAAGCATGAGATAGATCGAGGTGGCAGTCGGGTAAACCACATAGTCGCTATGCCCCCCAGTGAGACCGGGAAGCTTCGGCACTTGACTGCATCATCAGCTCGTACAGCATTCATCACCCAGTCATACTTCAGGATATACTGATTAGGATCAGAGTTTCCTTCATAAACGGGTAAAGTCGACATCTTGAATCGCCGAGGTGGTTCAACATAGAGTATCTCATCAGTAAAAGGGGTATGACTTCGGGAGATTCCCCAGTCATCATTGCTAAGACCCTGACTTTCATAGATCATTTGACGAATCATTGCTGGCAGGTCGGGCATCTGGACATTTTGAGCAGGTGGGGCCAAGGTGTGGTCGGGTTCCACAATGCGAGGAGGGGTCGGTCGCTGTCGACGGTCCATGTCTCGCCTCCTTGGTTCTATGTCTTCGGGGACGTAAGGCTCAGGATGGTATTTACGCTGGTGATGGTTTGGATCTGTCCGATTCTGGCTCTCAGCGCCCAAATCAGTAGCTGTCGCAGTACGATTATCAATAATATGATGTGGGGTAGCGCCTCCTCGGGAGGAGGGTCCAGTCTGATGGCTGGTTGACCGGCCAACTCTCAGTTGCCCAAAATTCAATGTATGTTGATGCCCAATGGCCTGTGTGTAGCTTCCGTCTAGCTGTGGGCGTGTAGATCTGTGATGATAATCAGAAGAGGCTGAACTCTCGGTGGATGAATAGGAAGCATGATCCCTCCTGGATCTCCTTCGTCGTTGACGGTTCAGTTAGTTGGTTAGTTCCGGATTAGCATGGAGCTGTTGAGAGTGAGCTGTTGGCGGCTCTGAGTCAATTCTTGCATCAACATCTGAAATTCTTCCCTGGTGATAGGGCCTTGTGGATCTGATGGTCCGGTAGCATTCTGATCAGTTGGTGGCAGTTGCACGGGATTCTGTCTGTCCCGTCCTTCAGGATCTGCAGTTGTGGAAGTAGTCCTTGTGTTAACCATGATGGATGATGAAGCTCTCTCCTAGACTTGTAGAAAATCTGAATAGGATGGAAGAACTTCTGAAATTGAGATCTGGATATTCCCCTTGGATGTTTGCAATCCGATATCGACAGTAGATCTAATGAGCAGAAGGAAAAAACTGGGTTTTTTCTCAGTGAAAGCACCAAAGTGTTTGTACCAAAGTTGGGCACAACAATCTTCAGAAGGGTTTGAAGAGATAAAATGAAGAAATTAAATGGAAAAAGAGGATTCTCTAACAAACACTTCAAAAACAAATAAGAAAGTATGCAGAAACACAGAAATTTAGAGTGGTTCGGCGTGTTGCCTACGTCCACTATGAAATGATTGATCTTTATTAACTTTTGGTTGCTGGTTACAGCGAATTACAGCTGTAAATCTCGAGTATAACAGTGGAATTTGAATATAATGGTGAATTCGGCAGAGTTTGGACGTCAAAGAGCCAAAAGATCCCTTTTCTGTAGGTTCTGGGCTGCTATTTATAGGCGTAGACTGCAAATATCTCGCTCAGATCTCGGGAGACCTCTTCTGGCACGTGTGCGAGCCCACGCGATCGATCCCACGTGATTTGCACTCGGTCCGTGATCGATACGAACCAATTTCGTATCGATCAAGATTTGGCCCAATCGAGTCGAAATTGAGCATGAACATGATGTACGCAAGCTCCTGTGAAAATTTGGTGGCATTTGGACTTGTGGAATTCGGGTTATGTGAAATTGAGCATGAACATGAGTTATGGTCGATGCGAATTCGGGTCTTCGGTAGGCTGTTCAGTTCGAATCGTTACACTTCGTATCGACCAGTTCGAATCGATGTTGAGCACGCGCTTCATTTTGGATCGATCCGTAGTTCATGCCGAATCAACCGAGTCACCCCTATGCATGAGCCTTGTTCGTATCGGTGTGTTGTTCGTATCGATCAGTAGTATGTTGTTCGAATCGATCAGTACTCGCTCTATTCGTATCAATCGTTCTGCTTTCTTTGTATCGATCGATACGAAGCAGCGACTTTGCTTGGACTTGATGGATACGAACAGTAGCTTCATGATGGATACGAAATGAAGCGCACGAGATATGATCGATACGAATAGTCGACACATGATGGACACGAACAAGGTTCTTTTTGATGGATACGAATAGGGTAGTTCCACTGATCGATACGAAGTAGCGCGCCTCTGATCGACTTGAAAAAGATCGATACGAAGTCAGATTTTCCTTGGTTGCTTCATGGACATGAACAAGGCGATTATTGATGGATTCGAACAGTGCTACTGCAAGGTGATGGACACGAACAGAGGCCTTCCTCCTTGATTTTGATCGATCCATATCTTGAGCGTACGAACTCCGGTTGACTTGAAACTTGGAACGTTGGCTTTCATAGCTTTGTTTGTCATGTCTAGTCAATTGTAGCTCGATCCGAACTCGAACAAATTTTATCAATATCCATAGCGAACCTGCGTATAACCGATCTTTGGGATGTACTTTCCTTGGTTTCAGTCAAGTTCTTGGTATCACGGCCTTGCCAAAAGGCGGGATAACACACCTCAACATACATACATAATGTTTGAACATCCAATCGGCCTATCGGTACATATTGTCCTTATAGCTACACTATAAGACATAAGAAACATATAGTACTTCAAATATCTCTTTAAGAAAATTGGTTTAAAGTCAATTACTAATGTTCGAGATCATATGCCAAGCACCTAGTATTACCTCTACGTATTTATTACATCAATATGGATTACATAGGTTGAAATATAAAAGTAAAATATTAATCTTTGCCATGTTTCTCCTCCTACCCTCTAAGGTTTAGCCCACATCCAATTGAATCTATATGCTATGGTCTACTCTTGAACAAGGGTAGTGCAAAAACATAGAGAATCCTCATGGAAAACATATTCTATGGTATGAATAATTCTCAACCAATACAATTGTGCATCATCCATATTACATATTTTTTGATTCAAGTAGAATACCTCCACATTAGGATAGTACCTCAACATACTACAATTATCCTTATTATTAGGTATAATACCTCAATGTTAAGTTATATAACTAACCATATTTCATGTATACACACTAACTGCCTGCTCATTACTCGTAATGTCTAGCTCGCTCATGTATACCCCATTTGTATGCCTCTCCTACTAGATACACTATTGTAACAACCCGCCTTTTCGACCATCGAAAGTCGGCACCAAATACATCTATGGCATTCCAATGCCGAACATCCAATCTACAGAAAGGCAAATTGTTAAGGTAAAAAGAAAAAGGAAAAGAAAAGGAACAAGAGAAACATAATCTCACTGCAGAACGATCATTTATAATATAACAAAGACAGTAAAAGTTGTCACTCTAAAAGACATAGTATATAAGAGTTAAAAACAAATCTCATCTGCCTGGATAGTTATAACTTCCCGACCTTACAATTGTTAATGGGTATATATAATACAATGGAAATAGAATACTACGACGGGTGAACATCCAGCTCTACTCCATGAGCTCCATGTCCCACCAACAACAACCTGGAAAAATACCCGGTCTGACCCGAGCATTATAATAAAATAACATCCGGATCAGTCGGGAAAACCAGCATGAGAAAACTCAAGTAATAAGATAAAAACAATATAATTTTGTGAGACCACGCCGCTAATCATGAAATTGGTTTTTCCTTACAAGAAGAACTTCCAGACATGAATGAATGGAAGCAAAATAAAATAGAACCCAAACTTGAAAGAATGGGTATAAGCAAGGTCAAAATCCAAACCCAAAGAATGGATACAATAATTAAACATCGAGAAGAACTCTGGTCACTTCTCGATGCAATTAAGAAAACAATTCAAATCAACAAAGAAAGGAATTTTCCAACAATAACTAAGAGGGTACGCACCCCTCACCAAAAGTATACCTCTAGAAAAATATACTTGAGAGGGTCATATATTCTGTGACTCCTCTCAGGAACTCCAAGCCAGACCCCGCCAACCTTATCGAGTATCCAAGTATTTCACATCTCCGCGCGCATACCTACGAAACCAAATCTAGAGTAGATGTGAAAATACCATAATGGGAGCAACCACACATAGCTTGGCTCCTACTCGCTTTCTTGTTTTAGTCATTTCCGACAAAGGATATCAACGCTCAAATGAGCAACAAATCGTCTTAAATTGACGATACACAAAGAAAAAACTAAATTGATAGTCGATAAATCAACTATCGGTAATAACTAAAATGATCGTATATGGACAACAAATCTCATATTCTTATCACTACTTGTCGATTTCAAACTTGTATTATTTTTTGGTTAAAAATGAAATCGGGCAAGTGAAGGTAGTATTACCTCTAGGCGTTACCTTAACGACATTTTTAACTATCGAGATAGGAACGCGTTTTCATACCTCGACGTTTAGTGCTAAGAGTATGATTAAATCCTTTCCATATAAGCGACATCATTTACAGAAATTAAATATTTTATCCTTTCCGTAACCGAATCAAACTTTTAAAACCGAACTTGTGCTTGATTTTCATATTATAAATATTTGTAAAAGACTTTATAAACACTCCTGAAAATATTATTTTTAAAGAGTAAGTTAAATTTCTAAGTGTATTAAAAAGAAGGGTCAGAAACAAGTGTCATTAAAACATTGTTTGCTATAAATCCAAAACAAATTTACACTTAGATTTATTTTTAAAAACAATTCCTTTTCAAAGATTTTCTCATTTATAAATTATAGTTTATAAATTTCAAACGACATTTATTATCCCAAAAGATAATAAATCAATCAGAATGCTTTTATAAATTTAAAACAATGTAAATCATTCAGAAGGATAATTGATATAATTCTTTAGTAAATTTAAAACCACATTAATTATCCCAAGAGACAATTAATCAAACTTATAACTCCTTTAACAAATCAATTAATTAAATTTAAACACCTTTTTAAATTAGTTAATTAACTTTGATCACCATTATTAAATCAGTTAATTAACTTTAATCACCTTTATTAAATCAGTTAATTAACTTTAAACAATTTTACTAAATCAGTTAATTAACTTCAAGTCACTTTCATTAAATCAGTTAATTAATTTCAAATACCATTAATAAATTTATTAATTAACTTTATCATAATTAAATAATAATTAAAAATGTATCTAAACTGCAAATTCTTTTCAAAAACTTATACAATCTTTACAAACCCATTTGAAAAGAATTTACAAAATACTCAAGGTAAATAACCTTTATAAGTTTTAAACAATGTTAAAACCCTCTATTATCCCGAAAGATACAATCAAATTTATAATCTTTTATAAATTTAAAACAACATCAATTATCCTAAAAGATAATTAATCAAAATTATAATCTTCTTTTATAAATTTTGATCAATACTTATTCTTTATTTTCAAAATTCCAAAAGTATTTGAAAATATAGTTTTAAACAACTTTCAAAGTGCATAACATGACCAAAACATTTATTTTGTAAAAATACAAGCTCAAGTTCAACACATAAAAAGGGTTTAAGAGGATGATATTTTATAAGAGACGGTATAGCAAAAATTGCTATAACGACGGGTATACAAATCAAACACTATGTCATAAACATTTCAACCAAACATTAATATAAGCAACATAAGAATAGAAGTAAATAAATAAATATTGGCAAGAAACACCTTAGGGTCTTTCCACATAAGTCCTCTGTAAATCACACATATGAATGTGTATTTTGAAGTGTTCCGCAGCAACCTATTCACTACATACAGTTCGACTTTCCTTTTGTTTTTATTTCCTACAACACAATGGTTATTTATGCCGTCCGCTTTTCAAGCGGAAATTCAAATACAACCAAACAACCGAATAACAATATAAACTATCTTCCAAGCATTCAATAATAATATATAGAAACACGGATATCATATAATTTATTTAGAGATGAGTAAACTCACTGAAATTTCAATTGATGCTTTCGCGTTCCGGTTTGGTCTAAAATCGAATGACGTTCGATTTTAGCTCAAAATTTAACTAGTTCCAACTTGACGAATCCAATTTCAAAAATAAGATAATATTCCTACAAGTCCAACGCAACTGACCGCGTACCAATCTAACATCGTAAGAGCAAGATATTAATTTCATAAGATTTTGAATAAATTAAAACAATTAATTCCGTAATTACTTTAATTAAACATAAGTACCCCAATGTAATCCTTCTTCTCCGAACTAATCAAAATCCTGTACATGTCCAAAATGCACGCCCAAAACCGTGCATGCCTAAGCAATAATACAGAGTTACGCTCCTTCATTTGACAACGGACTTCGCCATTGCTCCTCTCTACCCGAACTCGACGCGCTCGGCCCAACAATTGCCAAATCGATCGACCACTGCCAAAAGTGACAGCAGCTCTTCCCCTTCCACCGTACATTTTGCAAACCACCTCGCTCCACCCGAACACCTCCAAGTAATGTCAAAACACTTCCCTACGCACCACGATTCCAATTCACCCCTTAATTTCACCTCCGACGATCCTACCCTCAACGCGACCTGCTTCCTAAGCAAGCTACAGTGCACGAACGTTATGCACTTGGGACCACTGCACCACTTCAAACTTCGGAAAATGGTGTACTTCAACAAGAGCAAGCCAATGCCACCCTTCATTTCACCTTCTGCCTAGCCAAACTCGAGAAATCTTAAACCATAGTAACGATCAAAACAGTCAATCAACTCAAAGCACTACCGCATATAACAAGGAGCATATAGGATTGAAGATCTACTAATTTCGAGTTCAAAAGTTCAAGTTTTGGGATTTTTAATTGAGTTTAATGCTTATTCTTAACTTTTTAAATGTTGAGGCTTGTTTGTATTGTTTACAAGAGCTCGAAAAATAGAGGAGAGAGAGAAGTATTAAAGAAAATGAACGAAATGTAGGTGTTGACCTTTGCGTACGTATTTGAAAAAACCATTTTTTTTTCTTTACTTTTAACTCAAGTTAAGCAAGATTCTCGAGTTAAACTAAAATTACAAGCAACACCTCATTTCACCCATCAAGTCATGTTTAAAATTTGAATTTGAATTTAATTTAAAAAATGTTTTGAAAAGATGGTTTTGCGGTATCTCGCTAGATAATATTCCATTCGCATACGAACTGCGAACGACAGAAACAAAAATACGATCGTTCATCAAAATGCAACACGATCACATATCAACAATAAAATACACAGATTATCTCATTCTCTGAAATTTCAAAATATCAACGTTTGCCGTAAAATACGTCAAGCGAAAATTTATTTATTTTCCAAATTAAAAATTTATGGAAAAATTAAATAAATTAAATTAAAAATACGTCACTAAAAATCAAGTCATTCTATTACAATTGATTTTCTTGTTATTTATATGAATTATTTATTATTGTAAATGAATTTACAAAATGAGTTCACTATTATTATTTATAAATTAAAAGGAGTTAAGTAAGGATGGCCTCTTGTGCTTTTATCTCCTCATTAGGTAACACCATCTTAAATCGAATTACACATTTGTTTATACCTTTATCTGATAGAGCATAAGATTGCCTTATCTATACTCATTGTAGGACAGCCTCATCTATAATTTATAAACGTAGGATTCCCTTATCTATATTATCATTGAACGGAATGTGAAGCTTATCTCATCTTCATCCAAACATTGAGTGATCCATCTTTCACAATCGTCCCCCCGGTTGTTAACAAATGAAACCTATATTTGCTTAAGTATTAGCACCGAGGAGCCCGCCCGATCCCAATAGTCTCCTAACACAAACCTACTCTATTTGCACTACTTATCGCTTAAGGCTTTAGAATGGTTTGATGCCCTACTCATATTTCCCATTAACACTCCTTCATCAAGCATGCCAGTTTATACATATCATATTAATAAATTTAAGCGTGTGCCCTAGGGGCGATTATATAATTTATTATATAACTTAGCTATTGTTTGAGAACCTTGTTCGAAATAAAGTACGTTTTTGGTTTTTTTGTATTATATGTGTTAATATATTGTGATATAATGATGAGCTAAAAAGATTAAATATATACAAGTAGAAAATCTTTAGAAAAAGTATTTAATCTATTATGTATATGTTTGTAACCATGAATATTGAAATGTTTATTTAGAATAATCCTTTTTAAATATTCATGTTCAAGATATTTTAAGAAAAGAATGTCGATACATCATTGAGACTTGAGTATGTAATGCTCTCCATATGATGAATAGTGAATTACCCATGATTGTTGGAAACATCAAGGGTTTACGTACTTGTTTTTTTGGTATAATCACATAATGACTCGGTGAGAGTCTTCTACAAGTCAAGTACAACTAGGTCAAAATATAGGATCTCATGTATGATGTGTAGTAGTCTTCAGACATGAGAGTACTATGGATCTTCAGTGTCTAGATTGTATTTTGATTGTGGTCAATCACATGACATGATGCTCATGCTATGACCATGGTTGGGTGTCCAGTGAACAACTTAAAGTGAAACACTAATCAAGAGAGAATTTGTCTCCTTCGTCGTAGAAGGTTAGTACCACCGTATTTGGTAGTCAACTTAAAGTCAAAATCTTTGGTCAGAGTAAGACGAGTAACCGAAACATTATCAAATTGACCCAAGGGCTTTGAATTTATACTGTGCAATTAACTATAGATATTGTTGGATTTTTAAACATTGACCAAACTCTAGAAATTGCAGTGATATTATAATAATGAAAAGAAAACATGCACAATATATCGTTACTTATGCGGATTAGAAATATGATTTTGCATAAATGATTTGTAAGCAATTAAACTTGTGTCTTGTACTAAAATTCAACAAAGCTCATGCATGCATTAATATTCAAGTTATTCTAATATTACCGAAGGTTAATTTCACACCATGGAGTCACACAACACTATTTGTTAGCATACTTCCAAATTCAACTTGATCAAATTAATTTATAAATGTATAAATTAAAATGGATGAAATCAATATAAATGTTGCATTGATTATCTATTTATTTATGGCCTTAGAATTAATTAAAATAATATATAAATGTTATATATTGATTTAGTTGAATAAATGAACTAGCATAATTATTTAACTAATTAATAATGGGTAATAGTTAGGCCTAAAATTTATAAATAGTTTGTAAACATAGAGGTTAACCATAGTTGTCGCAGGAAAGAGTTGATTTGTTCACTTGAAAATATATTAGACCTAAAGCAAAATGAGGAGAAAAGGCGGAGATACACTAGATATTTTATAGCTATATTGTGGGATAAATACTACCATCTTCTCACATTATCATATACTTTTCAAAAACAAACTTTGGCCTCCATTCAAGATAGTTGGAGCCTACAACTTAGTCTTGTAAACCAAGCTAGGAGGAGGAAGTAGGTAGACCCCGAAGGGGACATAGCTTACAAATACGAGATGTTAACAATCGGCTTGATCAAAGAGGTAAATAATTCTACTTTTATGTATATAAATAGATATCATTTTCGACTATGTTTAAAAAAAGGTTTCCGATTTAATGCACGTATATATTATATTATATTTAGCTAATATATATATATATATGTATGTATGTATGTATGTATATGTACATACATAGACATACATACATATACACACACACACATATATACACATACATACATACATACACACATATATATGTAACAGAAAGTAGAATTTATTTTTAGCCGCGGGACTTTAGGTATAAATATAATATATTTTACAACATTAATTATGGGCCAAGCCCTATATGTATATTATTAGTAATAATAAATTATACGTGTATATGTATATGAAGCTATGAATGCATTGAGATGTTTAATTATATACAATGTGGTTACAAATTCCAATGACCACATATGTACACAATTACACATACTGTTTAAGAGTGTGTATGTGTCTATATATATGTATGTATGTAAGTATATATATTATATTTGTATACCCTTTGATATAAGTATTCACATTGTATGCGCAAATACGATATTCAATATTATTATAATAGAAAACAACCAAAATAAAATTTGATTAAAATAACTTTTTAAACAACAAAATTCTCCTTATATCAAACTAACATTAAATATGATTTGATGTAGCAAAATTATTCAGGATAACACAAGTTAAAGACCTAGTGCAATAACGGATAAAAAGGAAACATTTTGAACTTCTCACTTTTGCTTTATTGCCAATGGAACTATCACCTGAATTATGAGACAAATTCTCGATGCTACCAATAGTCTTCTGTATTGATCGTTTCCATGCAAATTGATCACTTAAACCGAGAACTGTCGTCGAATATTAAGTGATATCCTTGTATATCAATCGACCTCTCATCACGTCGAGCAACTACATATTGATCCACTTGCTCAATATGTAACTACCTGCATTTCTCAAATCTCTCCAAATTCTAAGCATTCGCAGCATGGTCATGAATTTGGTCCATCGTAGACCCAGTTTGTTTCCATGGTTCATTATCACAAGTGGGTTACATCCTAACTGGTTTTCTATTTAACACTCACCATATGGTTGCGAGTCCAACTATTGTAGTTTCTTTCGCTTTCATGGTTCATCGGCACAGATGTGTTAGACCACAACCCAATCTTTATTTATCAGAATGTTTCGTCGATTTTTCCATATCATCACAGAAATTCACATCTAGGCATTATCTTCTCAAATCAACCACCAGATTGAAATTCGATTCATGATCTACACAAACCCGCTACAACCATCATTGAGCAATAACTCACATAGACATCTTATATCCACGCATACCTCAAAACAAATCATCACAGTACAAATATAATTAATATAATAAGAATACAAGTCAACTGTTGGGCGAAAACTATTGTTTTTAGTTGCATGATTGGTTTTCACTATTTGGTAGTTAATTACAATGAAATACACTTGTGATATGGTATTATAAAGTATAATATTTTATTATTAACGATAGGAACTCAATTTGGCCTTGAGCACAATCCAATAAAAAAAAGCATTATATAGTAGCTAATGTTCTAGTTTCACTAGCTTATGTCACGTCACAGTTTCATGTGGAAACTATAACATAATGGCACAATCCAGAAATTATACGGTAGCTTATGCTACAGCATCATGTGTATTGGAGTTAAAGGGCAATATGGAAATTCTAGTTTAAAAAGATGGATATTTATTACCAAACGGTCTCTGCTTCCCTATCCCTCCCTCTAAAATTCAAGCAAGACCCATCACTCCCCCAATTTCCCAAAAGTATTCAATCAATCCACACATTTTAAAATCAGCATTATCGCAAATTAAACGATGAAGATTTCGAATCAAAATCTAACGATCAGTCTCCAGCCTTAGATGCATCACCAGAAGAAATCTGAAGCTCAGATCGGAAAAGAAAGCTCCGGCCACTCTTCCGATATCAATCCTCAACTTCTCCATATTCAAATCTCCATCCCACCTCTTGATATCAATCCTAACCCTAACCCTAATGCGTACTCTCCTCTCTCCACTCCTCACAAGCGCCCAATCATGTACCCTCCTTCAAACCCTAATCCTAATTTCGGCGCCAACCCCAACGCTAGCAACAGCATCAGCAACAATCGATCCAACCCTAAATTGATTTCGTCATCCTTTGTCGCCGGTCTCCGTCACGTCATTCGCCGATTTCACCTTCGTCTCCGCTTCCTCCTCCTGCTGTCCTTCCCTTCTCTTTATCTGTTCCTCGCAAGCTCTAATTCGAATTCTTACTTTCTTGATTTTTTGACCGCACTGTCTCTCTCTTCAGCGTTGCTGTTGGTTCTAGCACTTTCCTTGAACATTGTGTCCTTTAATTCGCTAAAGCTGCTTGTTTCAAGGTCATCATCATTTATTCTGCCAAGGTATTATAAGTATCGTGCACATTGTAGCAAAAAGCCGGTGTTTTGGTCGATAGGGTCGGAGGAGAAGCAGAAGACGGACAGTAGGCCAAGTTCTGGGTCATGGGTGCAGGTCTATAACAACGGAGATGTCTATGAGGGGGAGTTCCATAAAGGGAAGTGTTCTGGGAGCGGAGTTTATTATTACTACATGAGTGGGAGGTATGAGGGTGATTGGGTGAATGAGAAGTATGATGGATATGGAGTAGAGACTTGGGCAAGAGGGAGTAGATATAGAGGGCAATACAGGCAGGGGCTGAGACATGGGTATGGAGTGTATCGCTTTTACACCGGAGATGTATATGCAGGCGAGTGGAGTAATGGGCAAAGCCATGGGAGTGGTGTGCATACTTGTGAGGATGGGAGTCGATACGTTGGGCAGTTTAAGTGGGGTGTCAAGCATGGACTTGGACATTATCATTTTAGGTAAAGTATCATTTTGCTATGATATCTTGATGAGCTAGGATCAACAGCATCCTCTATTTAGCACCATTTTGTAGTCTCTGTTATCAGCCACGAGTTTCTATTTAAATATTTGTTCTCTCTCAAGGCACATGAACCAAATATTTAAATCTAAATTTATGGTTGATATCGGGGGCTACAAATGATGCTAAGTCAAAGGGTGCTATTGATTCTAGCTCAATCTTGATTGTACCATCATGTTTCAATTTTATGTTTATTGGAGTTAAATGTGCATATTGATTCCTACATCACTATTTCTTATTACATAGAACATCCTAAAAGCATAAAAGAAACTAGTCAGGTGTTATGAGTTGGGTATGGACACTTGTAGAGTGAACTTAGCTTGGATCAGCTGAAGTTTACTAGGCATAAACGCGACAACTTAAGGGATCTAACTATATGTGATTTAGTGTATATAAGGTGAATGAATTGTCTTTACTTTAAGTATTCATGCTTAATTTTTAGTTGAAGGAAATAGCATAAACAATTATTCACTAGTTGGTTTTATGAGAGTGGTAGTATTTTGATATAGGTTACTATGAGAGCAAGGAACAGTAACATGGAGTAGCACTCTTCCACATGGAATAAACATCTAAAAAAAAGTGGTTAAATCCTTAAGGTTGATCTCTTATTCTTGGTCATAACTATTAATTAGACCGTTTAAAGTTATATATAGAATTTTCGCTTATATTTTAGTCTTGCTTTGAGGCCTTTTTACTTATAAGGACTGTATTTGATGGGCAGTTGAGAGATCCACATATTAAGATCTGCTGATATGTGTTTAACTTGAATGATTTATGTACTGAAATTCAGTTTTCTGGTTATAACTTGTTATTAATTATGCAGAAGCTAATACACAAAACCACAATATTTTTCTTTTTGTCACATTATATATTACTTATTTATTTTTAACATGTTCCAGCTGTTCGTCAGCTGGCTTATATTATAAAACTTGTATCAATACAGTTTCCTGTGGCTTTCTTTCTCATCAACATCAGATTTATATTTGGCATTAATGAATATATTAGACCAGTAGGTTTTGCTAGTTTGCCGCTCTTCGTATCTCATTTTTAATTGTGGACATATTTGTAAATGAGAATGATATTTTGCATTAAGCGATATGCAGTGTTATATTCTGGTTAGCTTACCTATACAATTCTGTTACACTTATCTCATGTTTATCGATGAGAATTATATTTTGCTTTAAGCAATATGCAGTGTTATTTTCTGGTTAGCTTACCTATACAATTCTGTTACACTTATTTCATGTTTATTGATGATTCCTTACTTCTTTATATCAACTTATTCTTTACATGGTTGGTCACAACTTATATATTGCTTGCTTTTTCATCCTTCCATAATTTCCCTGCCTTTAATATTTCACAGCATGTAAAGCTAATATTTGTTCTCATATTTGCATCAAGGAATGGGGATACATATGCTGGAGAGTACTTTGCAGACAAAATGCATGGTTTTGGAGTGTATCATTTTGCAAATGGGCATCGGTATGAGGGTGCATGGCATGAAGGAAGAAGGCAAGGTTTAGGAATGTATACATTTAGAAATGGGGAGACTCAAGCAGGTCACTGGCAAAATGGTGTTCTTGATATTCTAAGCACACAAAACACTTTTCCAGGTTCTCCTATGGCAGTTAACCATTCTAAAGTACTCAATGCTGTTCAGGTATTTTTCATCCATATTATTAAAAATTAGCCTTATCTGCATCTGAGTGTAGCATATTAATGTTATTGGAAACTGTAAGGTCAGAAATGATTTGGAGCTTTCCCCTTGCAACTTGCTCACTTTTGGTATAAGATGCACTGACAGTTTTTGTAAAACTGAGAAAAATATTAATTGTTAGATTTAGAAATCAGGAACTTTATCCACTAATTGTTCCTCTTCCAAGCAATTCTTTTCACTTCCACTGATATCACATTCATCTTCTGAAACTTTTGCATTTTTAACTTTCATGTTAGCCCTAAATCTTTTGCAGTTTTGGTTACAGAGTGAAATGGTAGACTTTTCTCATTACATAATATGGTAGGCTCTTGTCATTGTTTTATACAATAGTCAACAAGTTCAAATGCTTTTTCTTTGTTTTGAAAATTATTCTAGTTGAGTTGGAAAAAAAAAAGAAAAAAAAAGAAATACCAATATGCTATTTTTATATTTTCACCTTTCTTACATTTACTTCCTATGACAAAAGAAAAATCCTAAAATTACCAGTTAAAAGAGCTCAATCCTACAAATACATCATTCCTTGATTCATTTGAACTTAAAGCTTTAATGATGTTGCTTTCTCTTATTTGGCCACACGTTCTAGAAATTCCATCAAGGCAATTAGAAATATAGACATTGAAACTTGTATTTGCCTTGGAAACTTGGTATTTGTATTTTGGTGTTATGATTTATGTATCCAAAGAAGAAATCTATGATCCTCCATTAGCTTGTAAATTTTCAATAAAATGCTCGTACAAATTTGAATATGTTTTCACAATTTCCCCTTTATTTTTGATTGCAAATATTACACACACCCACACTCTTCATGATTTTGTTTAATACATTCATATAGTAATCTGTATATATTTCGACTGCATTTAGGAGGCACGAAGAGCAGCAGAGAAAGCATATGACGTGCCAAGTGTAGATGAAAGAGTGAATAAAGCACTGGCAGCAGCTAATAAAGCGGCAAATGCAGCAAGAGTTGCAGCAGTTCAGGCCGTGCAACAAAGAACTTCAGGCGTTAGCGATGATATTCCAATCCCTGTTGTGTGACCAAACTATTGATTCTCTCTCAAAAAAGAAAAGAAGTAGCTACAATTTTGGTTTAAAGCGAGAAGCAATTACCACATTTGCTTAGAGCATGTATAATAGGAGCTCTCTTTTACATTTACAAACACAATTGTTCCTGCCTCTTTTTGTGAGTAAGGCAAAGGAAATTTCTGCTTTGAGCTGCATTTTCAGCTGTCGAAGACGGCTGATGTGTGTTTCAGTAGTGTGTTTGTGGTGTTCCACTCATTTGGAACTTGTGTAGTCAATGGCCGATGTATATTTAGCGATGTATGTTGTATGTCATAAATGAATATTTGCTTTATTGGTTCCTTGCTTATTGCTTTTGTTAATATACAACTTGTTTTTGCTGGCCGTTTTGATATTGGCACTGGTTTGGCTTTTTTATGCCCTATTGTATTAATTGCTTGTTTTTAGTTTGCAAGTTGAGATACACTATCCAAATTTGGCTTCAGAGCGATCGTACGTTTGCCAATCGGTTGGCTCCAGTTTTAATAAGTTTTTTTACACAATTTTCCATATAGTATGTGGGTTCCATTGTTACAATAGGGATCAATGATAATGCTACATTCACAGTCGTTTTTGAGTGCGTTTCCCTGGCTTTTGTGTCGTGAGTAGTGCGCGAACTATTTTCAAGTCAAACTGATTGTTTGTTGACATGCGCGATTTAAATACGGTGTGTTAAACGTTGTTTTGAAAAGAATGATGTGTCAGGATTTGTGTTTGGGGCAATGGCACGTGAGATGATTGGGTGGGTTGGGTGCAGCACGGGACGTGCCATCTCAGCCTAAGTGAGGGTCGGGTAGAGGAATGCATGGGTGTTTAATGGTGAGCCAAGCATTTGGTGTATTAAAGAAAAGTCTTTTATTTAACTAACTTTGCCCCTATGTATATTTCCTATCCCATGAGCTTTCTTTCCCATTTACAACTAAAGAAATCAAAGAAAACATGCACGGTGGCCACAAGGTTGATGCAATGGTAGGTTGGTGGTGATACAAGCTAATATACTTTTACGTGTATTTGTTCGGTGGTGGTGGGTGGAAGAGAAAAATCTATAAGATTTGTAGTGTAAACACAGCTAGGATTTCATATTGATCCGGGTTAATATAAATTTTGCTACCTCAAAATAAATATTAATATAATAAATAAATATAAAAATGAACATATAAATTATTTTAACCAACATTTATGAAAGGGTGGATAAATCGATTTAACAATTATAAAAGCATGGACATGCATATTAAACTCGACCGTTAAACAATTCCAATTATTATCAAAGGAAAAGGTTCAAAAGTTTAGTAAATTAAGGTTTTATACCGAGAAATGGAATAAACTAAAGTCTTATTTATTGAAAAATAACATATAAGTAGCACCATGACAATTTTAACAATAAAATTTAAATGTGAGATTTTTTCACAAATACTTTGTAATCTTTTCCACTCTTCTTTTGGGTTGCTCTGAAAATGAATGGATACTCAATAGGTGGGATGACCAACTTGTTAAATAGTTTAATAGACTAAATTAGCATCCAGTCTGTTACATGTCTTATCTTTTGAAATCTATGATATAACTCCTTTCATATATTAAAGAATATGGACCTAGGCTGTAGCCCAGGTATGCATAGGCATACATTCTTACTTGGTAGTGTCCAATATAGAATGAATTTGATCGTTAAAAGCCAAGTGGTTCCAAAAACGTGATAACGCGTTCGGTAATATTAAACTGAATGCATTGGTGTAGAGTGAGTTATTTTCTCACTCAAAATCATCTTAATGTTAATTATGAGTTACTTTCATATGACACTATGATTATGATTATTCTGATATTATAATGACGATAATATTAGTATAGTTGTAACTTATATGGATTTTCTTTGATTTTTGAATGATCTTGTTTGGTTGAGATTGATTTTGGGATTGATGTTAGTGGATTTGATCTCATATGATTGTATGATGCTTGTTTGATTGTTGTTTGACATGAATTTATATAAGAAAATCATAACACCATTAGATCAAGGGATGATTAGATTGAATTGTTGAAATTGGGATGACCTCATGATGATTTTGGTGTTAAGATTATGATTTTGGAGTTTGTTGGATGTTCATTGGAGGGGACCCTAGGTTGTCGGATGTGGCCTATTGGTGGACTCAACGACGCTGATCAGTGGTTTAATAGAATAAGAAGTGCTTGGAATAATTCAAAGGTTTTAAATAGGCATCAACCATAGACGGTTATCTTCAGTGTGAGATCTCGCGGTTAGAAACCTATCTAAGCGTTTACTGCGAGGATGAGGAGTGGACTCTTTCTATTTGAGACCATTGATATGAAGTGTTAAATAGAGATGAGTTGAGTTCACTGCAAGGATGGAAACTGCAAGGATAAGATCAAATCGAACACAAAGTAGTGCTCGAGTTAGGCGAGTAGTTGGTAGGGTACTCATGGATATATGACAAACGATGCTCGAGGAATGGACGTGAAAATTCTAGATAAGAACGAGGAGACCGGTGCTCAGTGCTCGTGGTGAGCATAACTTCATGTTTATTTAGGGTTGGGTTGGTGCATTGGAAATATGGTTTTAGGTCGATGTGACATGCATGAGTTAATAGTATTACTTAGGAAGCATAATTCAACGAAGATGAGTAAGTGTGAGGATAGTCCGAGGGATATCTAAATGCAAGCTTAAGAGGATACCATGTGAGTACGAGAATCCTAAAGAGGTGCTTACGAATAGGTAGAGAGGACCTTTAACCTAAATGTAAGAACATGTTAATGTGCTTAACATTGACTAGGTCAATGCTCGATGTAAAGTTTATTACTAAATCAAGGAGAGAGGGTTTCTCTTCGATCATATGAGCAAAGGTAAGGAAATATGTAAGGATAAGTGTTAGTGGAGTGTTGTGCTTTAGGAGATTTGTGCTTGGAATGAATTGTGATGTACTACCCATGGTATGTAGTGTTTGAGATGAAATCTTGAAATCGAGTTGGTTATGCTTGGATAAAAATTAGTGTTTGAGCACTTTGGTATGAGCACTAAAATTGTAACGACCATTCTTTTCGACCCTCAAAAGTCGACACTAATACATTCACGGTATTCACATGTCAAACATCCAAGTGCCGGAAAGACAAATTGTTGGGGTGAAAGAAAAAAAAAGACAGAACAGAATCTCACATCATGATGAGTAATTTATACAACAGATCTTTACAAAAAGAAAGATTATTATACTTACATCAATTAGACTAAACTAACATATCATCAGCCTGGACAATTATGACAACCTGTTCTCACAAATATTGATAAATACAAAACAACAAATGCAACGAAAATAAAAGATACGTGAATATGTCTTGGAGGCTTCCAGCTCATCTCCTAAAGCTCCAAGCATCCATAACTAAATCTGGAAATATGCTTGGGCTAACCCGAGCATTTTAAGATATAACACCCGGATCAATCTGGTAAACTAATGTGAGAAAACACAAATCAAATGGATTTTTAATGTTATAAAACCTTTTAGAAATAAAAGTATCTCGTAAGACCACACAGCACATAAACATGGATGGATTTTTACCTTATGATAACCAAACCATTTATAGAAAATCTTGTGATATTATAATAATGTATAGGTTTTAAATAAATATTTGAATCATGGTCGAAATGGTTACATTAATTACATTCCAGCATATTAAATATACAACTAAGTCTGTAAAGACACGTATTGAAAAATGGATTTCATACAACGATAAGGCTATTGGGGTAACGTCTGCCACAGTACATCCTAGAAAAATGTACCGAGGTCGAAAACCTTTCGACCCCTACCAACACAGAACCGACCTATCCCTTCTTGGATAGTACCGAATATGTCATCACCTTAGTTGTCGGCCAACAACTGTACCGAGTCACTAGCATACATAAATAGGTCAATATCGATCTTGATTGGGAGATGGCCATACCCTAATGGCAGTGAACCATATAGCCCTACTGCATCTTCCATGTTTTAGTCACTACCGGTTGTGGGGCCTGAGGCTACGTTTTACCTTTCTAGCAAATTTCACTTGGAATGCTAACACAACCCTCCAAGCGACAATGCAATGCCAGCATTCATCCGTACAAGTTGTTCAGGATATGAACAAACCGACTGTACTACCTTTACTACATCCTTAGGATTTGTAGCAAGTGGCCCTTGTATTTCAAAAATTTCATCTTCGGTCGTTTTCAAGATGTCTCTAATTTGAACGCTTATGCTAGTTCAAAATGGTTTTTGGATAACATATCCGATCCCGATCTTTTCGAACCAACAATTAATGTTTCAAAACTTGCCAAGGTTTAATAATCGGTTATTCAACTATCAAATAAACAAACAATCAAATAAGGGATTTAATTTCATATGGAAACCAAGCATAGTTAAGCACATAAGCAACCACTAAGCCTCTATAACTAATCCTTTCATTAGTTAAAAATCACTTTGTAAATATTCGTATTAAAATACCGTTTTCAAAAGATATATTCACAACCCCCTCTACTCTTTACGACACTTGAAAAATATTCATATGCTTATCTTCATGGTATAAGTATATTCACAAAATCTTAAGAAAGATTTCACTTCCAAAACCATATTTATTTGGGTTAAACATTATTATTTAAAACATATAAGATAATAATAAACCCAAAACACTTTTCTCTTTGGTGTAAGCAAATGGATCGTATGTAAATTAGACCAAATGTATAAACCTAAAACTCTCTTGATTTAACCAGGCTACAGGATCACCTAATTGATTTACGGGCTACAATCACACCCAATTGATTTATGGGCCACAATCACACAGTTTCCAATCACACTTGATAGAGAGTGACTCAATACACTTCTTTGATTACAAATGATCCTATAACTCCGAATAGCACTGGGATTATCGAGAGAGAGAGTGACAGAGAATCAAAATAGAGACGATTGAGTTTGATTCACTTAGGATTTCAGCAGAGTTTTGTTAAGAATGTTTGAAAATAAGAATGGAAGAGAAAGAGGAGAGAAAACTTGTGTAAAAATTTGTTGAAAACTACTGGTATATATAGGAGAATAACGGTCATGTCCATTCGTGAAAGGTTATGACGAATAGACACTTCTTTTGAAAAATTTGAATTTTAAAATTTACGGCTACCATGTCGACATGGGGGATAGGGGCATGTCGACATCCCCTAGTATATTTTAAAAAATGATTTTTGTTTTAAAAGAGATTTTCTTTCTAAAGTTTGTCGAAACTATCTTAGAACTTTGTAAACTATTTTGAATGTACTTTATGATTATAAAAAACTTTGGAAAGTGATCTTACAAAATATAAAAGTAATAAAAACTAAATATAAATATTTTGAGATTAAAGCTAAAACATTAAAACTGGAAGATGGTATTAAAACAAGAAATGATTTTAAAATTAATATGAATAAAAATAGTTTTTGAATTAAGGCTAAAATATTTAAATAGAGAGATGTCTTTTTAAAAGATAGTTTTGAAAAAAATCTAAAAATAAGTCATTTTGAAATTTCATGGATTCCATTCCACTAGAGAAGGTCGTGGGTTCCATCCCACTATTGAAGAGAGAAGGTGGATTCCATTCCACAATTAAAATCCGAATAAACATTTAAGTGTTATTATGAAGTTTTAACATAAATCTAGACTCTAATACTTATCTTGATATTTTGAACTCTTGAACTCTTGATACTCATGAGCCTTCGGTCTTGATTTCTTCAATCTTGAATTCGTCAGTCTTGAATCTCTATACTCAGTCTTGAATCTTTATACTCGGTCTTGAATCTTTATACCGTATAGTCTTCATTCTTAGTACCTGTATATATATCCTGCATTTACATATATATCTAGACAAGAATATTAGTATTTATATTTTATAGTAAGTCCTAAGGTTGTTGTCATCAAAACCATCATCTCAGGAACTAACAGTCTCCCCCCTTTTTATGATGACAACCTATGTTTATAAAATTTACTCCAACAAACTTTGATTCTACTCCGACTCCCCCTTAATCCAACAATTCCCCCTTAATTTACTAACTCTCCCTTAATCTAAGCCTCTAACCTATTTTATAATTCTCCCCCTTTGTCATGAACAAAAAACTAAGCCTAAACTACATAACTCCTCCTCAAACTAATACTATGGAACCAAATGCTAATAACAAAGTATAATAAGCGAAACATAAATCTAATTTTATTATATATGATGTTACATTACACATATGAAACATAGACACAAATCTATACAAATACACAAAATATAAAAACATTAATATAATAACAATCTAATGAGAGTCCTTAACAATTGGTGACTTGTGAATCGAACAATTAAAGTAATGGAGATAAAAGTTTCCATGTTGTTCGACCAAATTACCATTTTTGTCAAAACAGACTTCTCCAACGCAAATAACTTTATCGTCTTCGTCCATTTGCGCTTCTTCCTCTTCTTCCTCTTCTTCTTCTTCTTCGTCGTCCTTTAATGGATTATGAATATGTATGTTAGAGGAATCATCTTCAATCACAATAGGGTCTGGATGATTATCCATTAGAAATTTTTGCAAATTTCTAAGAATCTTGCCTTGTTTCTCTTGTTCCTTTGCCATCCTTATTTGCATGACTTGTAATTCAGTCAGCATTTGCAGAGAAACCTTCATAATTTCATCGATCTTCATTACTCGAGCCAATGTAGTTCATTGAAATGGACCAGAATTAGGAGAAGGAAAGGAAAAGGTTGCATTTTGGTTTGATTTAGAAGTGGAGGCCATTATTTTATATTTTCAGAAGTTTATTATAGAGAAAATGAAGTAAGAAGACAGAAAAATTCGAAATGCTATGATTATATAACCACCAAACTGATTTTAGAGGGAAAATCAAAATTTCAAATTTTACCGTTGTATGTCGACATGGGGGGTAGGGGCATGTCGACATCCCTTTGAAAATTTTGACAATTTTGTTTTTCTTTATTTATTTAAATATATATGTTACTATATCTATATTCTATATCTTAGTTATAGAACAAATACCCAGTTCTCTTCTTAATTTAATAAAAGTTGATCGATTCAAGGGTTTGGTCAAAATATCAGCTATTTGATTCTCAGTGTTGATAAATTCAAGAGAAATAATCTCTTTGCTTATATTATATCTGAGAAAATGATGTCTAATATCAATATGTTTTGTTCTGGCACGATGAGTAGGATTTTTGGATAAATTTATTGCACTTGTATTGTCACAATAAATTGGTGATTTTGAAATATTCAGTCCAAAATCCTTTAGGGCCTGTTGCATATAAATAACTTGATAACAAGCCAAAGCAGCAGAGATATATTCTGCTTCAGTTGTTGATAGTGAGATAGTATTTTGCTTTTTACTAAACTAGGAAACCAGAGAATGTCCTAAAAAGTGACAAATTCCACTTGTACTTTTTCGGTTTGATTTACAACCACCATAGTCAGCATCACAATATGAGATTAAATCAAATGAATGATTTTTAGGGTAAAATAGGCCATAGTCTAAAGTGTGTTTAACATATCTTAGGATACGTTTAACAACTTTTAAATGGGTTTCTTTGGGTTTAGATTGGTACCTCGCACAGAGACAGACACTATGCATGATATTAGTGAAAGTCTATAGTATGGTGGATCGACTATATAAATGACAAGTATATGACTAATTTTAAACTATATTGTAACAATATTAAAGTATGTAAATAAGAATAACCACACTAGAGATTTTATACTGGTTCGGACCTCCCGTCCTACGTCCAGTCCCGAAGCTCCTCTTTGGAATTTCCTTTCACCGAATAACCCTCACTTCACCCGGAGGAACAAGTTTACAATAGCAGAGTTTCTATTACACGGATTTTGACAATATAGTACAAATGCTTCCAATATATATCTAGAGAGTATTGTCTATGAGGAACTGTATATTTGGAAGAGCATAATACAAGTATAGATTGCTAAAGATCAAGAATATATCAGAGTATAAGAGTAAAGAGCACAAGTAAGTCGGGTGAGTTCTTCTCTTGGATTCTTGATGCTATTTATAGTGGTAGAGAGATTCCTTGAGTAGTTGCATCCATTAACAAGTGTTCTATGATCGCTTCTGATGGTGATGAAGAGTTGCAGCGAAGAGGAGCGAATGTGTCTTTTCAATTGTGATAGTTGTTCTTTGAATGTTAACAGCCGAGTTCAAAATCAAACGTTTGGAAAATGTTTCAGACGTCTGACTTTTATATATTTTTGTATATGGTTGCTTTTCAAACGTCTGAGTACATTAACCAGACGTCTGATTCTGTCTGATTTGCGAACCAGAGGATTCAATCAGACGTCTGGCTAGTGCATCTAGACGTCTGAACTTGTGCATGTTGCTTTTCTTGTGTCTGTGTTGTCACTCTTCTGATTCTATCGACTTGTAGCCTCTTGATACGTCCTTCGAGCCTTGTTCTTGTCTCTCTAGTGATGTAACTTTAGCAATTACCTATAAATAGAAATATATATGCATATTCGATTTCCATTGTATAGTTGTTGTCATTGAAACTGTAGATTCGATTTCCTAACAATCTCCCCCTTTTTGATGATGACAAATATACAATGTACTTATATATAATTTATAAATCTCCTCCTGAATATGTGCTTATTTTTAATGTATAATAATTATAGTTATATTTCTCCCCCTTTGGCATTATCAAAAAAGAAAAAGTTTAAGCCAATCGTCAAAGATGAAACACAAAAGGAAGATTTCATTAATAATTCAACATTGATTACATTCATAGATATTGTCAGTTTTACAAAAGTTGACATCCTAAAATTCTAAAATCTATGGTTTATTTGGAGAAGTTTTGTCTTGATCATCCCCTGTTCCTTCTTTTTCAGAAGTGCTAGGCTTTGTAGGAGATGTCAAAGCTTGATTGAGAGGTTCATCCTCAGAAAGTTTCGAATGTTTTGCGGGAGGAGAAGGTACCGGGGTTGGCCAATCTTCAGAAGGTGGTGTTGGACCGCGGACCCGTTGGAGTACTTCTTTGAGAACCGATAAGACAGTCGAAAGAGATTCTTCAACTGTTGCTAGGCGTGTAGCAAACGATGTTTCGAATTGGTCAATCCGCTTAGCCAAAAGTTTTTGATTTTGAGATAATATATGTTGATTTCTAAGGGTAAGATCTCGAACACTTTCATTTGGATTTGTATCCGTTCGAGTCTCCATAATCTCATCCTGTCATGGATAATCAAATGGTGTAGGAGGAGGTAGGGTTGCTTCTCGATGGTGTTCCTCCTCTTGAGATGGTGCAGTGTGTGGTTGAGGTGGAGGCTCAACTTGTCTAGTTTGACGATTGTGCATCCAATCTTCGAAGGATATAAATTCTGGAGGAATCTCGGGTAAGTGCATAAGCGAGAAAAATTTGGTGAAAGCATATTTTGGTGAGATCTCTTCGAAATTTGATAGGTAGGATGGGATGTTATGTGCACGAAGAAGTCTTATAATATATGTCGGGTAAGTGATTGATGGCCGTGATCGAGTCCAGAATTTTTTGAGCTCGTCAAAGATGAATTTGGCCCAATTCACCCTTGTTCCACTAAACAGAGCATATAAGGCTTTGTGCTCTAACTCGGTTATTTGCTCATGGCTTCGCAGACGTGGAATGATGGTATTGATTATCATTCGAGTTAGGAGTCGTGCTTTTGGACGTAGATATTTAGAGGCAAACTTTGGCATTTCATCTTCCCAAATTTGATGCGTTATACTATTTCTTGGCTTGAAGCGCATATTAGGAATGTTGTATAAATCTTCGCCCGTGTCAGAACATCCTAGGGTTCTACCTATTATGCCAGGAGTTAGTCTAATCGTGTTGCCATACACGCTAGACCATAGCCAGTTATCTTCATCTTCAGTGTTCCATACTGAAGTGCTATCCAAGTTTGCATAGAAAAGAAATATTGCCAATTGATCGATTTGGACGTCATTAGGAGTGAACGAAATTAAAGATTCTAGTCCGGCATTCTCACACATTTCATCCAAATCGTACATTGGAAATTTAAGTAGATTATAGAAAGGACCTGTGTGAAGTTTTTTCTTTTGTATATCTTCATACCTCTTAATTGAATGTGGTGCTCTATTCATCCATTTTTCAATTTGATCATCCGAACAGACTTGGGGGTTTGAAGAAGATGTTGGTTGGTCATGTTTTCATTTTGATGTCTTGAGATTTTTAGTTCTAGGAGGCATTGTGATTTGAGTTCGCGTAAGAAGGGATTTTTTGAGAGACAAATCGCCAATGGTGAAATCACAGATTAAAATTTTGAGATGAAAATGAAAAATGATGTTATCTGGGTTAATTTAAAGAGTCGATTGGATTTCAGACGTCTGGAATCCAAATCAGACGTCTGGTTTGCTCTAGATTAGGTACAATAGATAAATTCAGACGTCTGCTTTTTGGGTTAGACGTCTGGTTTGATTGAATTCGAAAAATTGGATAGGCAGAGAATTTTATCAGACGCTTGGGTTTAAAAATCAAACGTCTGGTTTAGGGCAAATTTGAAAATTTTTGTGGCAGAGAACTAATTCAGACGTCTGGGTTGAGTTTCAGACGTTTGAAATTGTCTGATTAATATTTCGAGGAGATAGAGCAAATTTTCAGACGTCTGGAGGGTATTTCAGACATCCGACATATGCACAGTGCTTAAAAATTAGACGTATATCAGAGGGTCAGACGTCTGAGGTCCTTTTCCAAATGTCTGAAATAGACAATTTTTCTAAAAATAGCCTTAAATTTGATGGTTTTGCTTATTTTTCGAATTATAATTAAAAATCAAAAAAATAATATTATTGTTGTGAAACAAAATAACAAATAAACATAGATACATACAGTAACAAATTTAATTTAATTAGAAGGCGATGGAGTTTTACGATCTCATGACTTGTTATTCTTCCATGGTTTAAGTGGAGATCATATATTTCCACGTTCGTGAGTTCTCGGGGAGCCAGAAAATCGTCTTGGTGATGGATCCGAAGGAGTACGATATGAAGATGAGGGATCCAAAGAACTACAAGGTTTTGGAAGCGGTTCATAGACATCTTTCTTCCGTGACGTACAAAACTTCATCGCTACTTGCTCCAAAAAGTTTAGCCGACGTGTTGTAACTTTTTTTCAAAATATAGTTCTCGTTGAAGATCTATCTGTTGTTTCTGATAATGATGAATTTCATCAATTTTCTCCTTTGTGTTAGGAGATACAAACAGAGATCTTTTGGTCTTCTTGCTATCAGGAGTAAATCCCGTATGATATGAGGACCATCTATTCGTTGGTTCCTGCTTTGGTGTAGGTGTAGGAAGCCGCTGTGGCGTATCAGCCGAGCTATCCATCGTAGGTGTCGAGATGGAGATGGATATATAAGAGTCCTCAGAAGACATGGCTATATTTTGTTTCTTAAAGAAAATATGAATTGTGTGTATTTAATTTTTCTTGTTGTATAACTGTTTATATAGATTGGAAAAATTATTTATAGAGAAACTAATTATCTAAAAAACCAAAGGTGTATAAATTATTTATTATAATTTTGTGGATAAAAATAAATGACTAATCATAGCCCAAATGAAACGATGGTTATTAAGATAGCAGATCTTGAAGAGAGCAAATCCCTAAATCACGTCGAAGTTTAATAAAAGTTTGTTCATTTAGTGGTTTTGTAAATATGTCTGCTATTTGATTTTCGGTATTTACGTATTCTAAAAAAATAGTTCCTTTTTCAACATTGTCTCGGAAAAAATGATGTCGTATATATATATATATATATGCTTAGTTCGTGAATGATTTACAGAGTTTTTTGATAAATTAATTGTACTTGTGTTATCACAATATATTGGAGATTTATTGATAATTTTTCCAAAATCCATAAGTGTTTGTTGCATGTATAACACTTGTGCACATGCTAAAGCTGCTGAGATATATTCTGCTTTGCAAGTAGATAAGGAAACATAATTTTGTTTTTTGCTAAACCATGAAACTAATGATTGTCCGATAAAGTGACATGTTCCACTAGTACTCTTACGATCTGTTCTACACCCACCAAAATCCGCATCACTATATGAAACTAGTTCAAACGATGATCCTTTAGGTTAAAACAAACCATAATCTCTAGTGCTAGATATATAGCGTAAAATACGCTTAACAGCTCTTAAATGAGATTCTTTTGGTTTTGCTTGAAATCGAGCACAAAGACATACACTCATCATAATATCAGGTCGACTAGCCGTTAAATAAAGTAAAGAACCAATCATGCTACGATATAATTTTTCATCAAAATATTTTCCGTTATCATCTTTTTCTAAGTGAACAGTAGTACTCATTGGTGTTGGTTTGCTTGAAGTTTTATCCATTTCAAAACGACGTAATAGATCGTTACAATATTTTTCTTGATGAATAAAAATTCCATTTTCAAGTTGTTTTGTTTGTAAACCTAAGAAGAAATTTAATTCTCCCATGTGTGACATTTCAAATTCATTTTTCATAATATTTGAAAATTGATTACATAGATTTTCGTTGGTTGAACCAAAAATGATATCATCAACATAAATTTGTACAATTAAAATATCATTATTTTCTCTTTTAATAAACAAAGTTGTATCTATTTTGCCTATTTGAAAACCAGATGTAACTAAATGATTTTTAAGACGTTTATACCATGCTCGTGGAGCTTGTTTCAATCCATATAATGCTTTGTTTAATTTAAAAACATGATCGGGATATTTTTCGTGAACAAATAATGGAGGTTGTTCTACATATACATTTTCTTTAATAAAACCATTTAAAAAAGCACTTTTAACATCCATTTGAAATAGTTTAAAATTGTGATGAGTTGCAAAAGCGAGTAATGTACAAATGGCTTCTAATCTTGCTACTGGAGCAAAGGTTTCATTGTAATCGATACCTTCTTCTTGATTATAGCCTTGAGCAACTAAACGTGCTTTATTTCTAACAATATTTCCATTCTCGTCTGCTTTGTTTTTAAATACCCATTTTGTTCCCATGACCGATTGGTCTTCAGGTCTTGGTACTAATTCCCAAACATTATTATGTTCAAATTGATTTAGTTCTTCTTGCATAGCTATTATTCAAAAATTATCATTTAAGGCTTCTTTATAGTTTTTTGGTTCAAAATTTGACACAAATGCTATATGGCTTATTTGATTGAGTTGATTTCTAGTTACTCTAGAATTAAGATCTCCAATGATATTATCTTTTGGATGATTCTTAAGAATTCTAGGAGATGATAATAACGTGTTATTTTGCATATTTGTTTCATTATTAATAGAATTTGTTGAATTTGTTAGTGGAATAATTTCTTCTTCATCATTAGTATGACGGTTAAAAAGATTTTCGTCGAACAAAACATGTAAACTTTCTTCAATAATAGTATTTCGTTTATTAAAAATTCTATATGCTTTGCTACGATCCGAATATCCAACAAAGATACCTTCATCGGCCTTTGGGTCAAATTTTCCTAAGTTATCTTTTGTATTTAATATAAAACATTTTGAACCGAAAGTTTTAAAGTATGATACTTTAGGCTTTTTACCAAAAAATATTTCAAAACAAGTTGGTTTAGTCATAGGACATATGGTTACTCGATTTAATAGATAACAAGCTGTGGCAATAGCTTCAGCCCAAAAGTGTTTTGGTAAACCACTACTATTTAGTAATGTTCGTGCACATTCTTGTAATGTACGATTTTTTCTTTCTACGACACCATTTTGTTGAGGTGTGCGAGAAAAAGAAAAATTATGAGTTATTCATTTCTTATTGCAAAAGTTTGTAAAAAGGTCATTTTCGAATTCTCCTCCGTGATCACTTCGAATATTTTTAATTTTCAAGTCCATTTGTGTTTTAATCCTTCTAGCAAATATTTTAAACATACCAAAAGTATCGCTTTTATGTTTTAAAAACAGAGTCCATGTATATATCGAAAAACCATCGACTATTACGAAAACATATTTGTTGTGATTTATAGATCGTATTTGTGTTGGACCAAATAAATCTAAATGTTATAATTCTAATGGTTGTTTTGTAGAAATATTATTTTTAGATTTAAACGAGCTTTTCTTTAGTTTTCCAATTTGACAATCGTCACATAAATTTTATACTTTGTAATTTATTTTAGGTAAACCTCTAACTAGCTCATATTTTGCTAACTTATTAATATTCTTAAAATTGATATGACAAAATCGTTTATGCCATAACCATGGATCATCATGTTTGGCGATTAAACATAAATTTGAATTTTTATTTATATTCATGTTTAATACATAAATATTTTTGTTTCTAAAACCTTCAAAAATAAGTTGTTTGTTATTATCCAAAATATTACATCTATCTTTTTCGAAATTTATTTGAAAACCTTTATTACATAATTGACTAATACTTAGTAGGTTGTGTTTTAGATTTTCTACTAATAAAACATTTGTAATAATAGGAGAGTTAGATATACCAGAGTTGATGACTTCTCCAATGCCTACGACATATCCTTTTGAATTATCTCCAAAGGTTACCGTTGCACCATCGATGTATGTTATATTTGATAACATTTTTGAATTTCCGGTCATATGCTTGGAGCATCCGCTATCTAGTATCCATTTCTCCTTATTTTTTATTTTGGATACCTGCAAAATAAAAGATGTTTTTAACCGGTACCCATATATTTTGTTAGGGTCCTAATTGTTAGACAAAGGTAGCCATACCCAAGATGGTTTGGTTCCCTTATAAATATAATTTTTATTGTAAACTACATTTGCTAAGAAATTATTAATATGTTTTTTTCTAATTAGATTATTATTTGTCTTAGGAATCCAAATTTTCATATTTTTGATATTCATATCAGACATAGGTAAACTTTTAGTTTTTTTATACCTAAAATTTTTAGCATCATTTCTTTTTTGTTTAGAGGTATTTTTAAATCCTATTCCATTTCTATTGCCTGATGGTTTTGAAGTTTTGATAAGATTTTCCAAATCTTGTTTTTCTTTATTAAATTTTGACACATTATTTGTAATTTTATCTAATTTTTCCTTTAATTATAAATTTTCAATTTTCAATATTTCAATATTGCTTTTCAAATTAACATTTTCTTTTAACAAATTATCCTTCACTATTTTAGTGTTTTCACAATCAATAACAATAGCTTCACTTTCTATTAAATTATTTTTAATTTTCTCTTGAGATAACTCTAGTTCTTCTTCTAAGATAATTTTTTCATCTTTTAACATTCCTACTTCAAGTTCTAATCTATTTATTTTGACTATATATATTGTTCAATTTTTTAATTTGTCTAAATTTATCATCTAATTGCATGCTAAGTTCTATAATTCGTCATAGCTATGTTCCGGACATACCTCATCAGTTTGTGCCATAAAACACACATTAGCTTGTTCTTCGTCACTATCGCTATCACTTTCAGATGATGAAGAATCCATGTCATCCCATGTTACTTTGAAAGCCTTCTTCTTTTTGAATTTTTCAAACTTGTTCTTCATTTTGTCATTATCGAGTTTAGGGCAATCCTTCTGCATATGTCTGTATTAATCACATTCATAGCACTTGATTTGAGACAGGTTTGTTGTGTTGGATTTCCCTTCCTTTTGGAATTTGGTCATCTTTCTAAATTTCTTGGATCTATTATAATTCTTGGCAATGAAGACTATCTCTTCTTCATATAAATCAAAGTCATCATTTTTTGTTACTGGGAATGCTATGTTCTTCTTCTCCGAATTTAGTTCTTTTCGTGCCTGCAAATTAGCTTCATAGGACATTAAATTTCCTATCAACTCTTCAACTTTAAGAGTAGATAGATCATTAGCTTCTTCAATAGCTAATACCTTCCTTTTCCAATCAGATGTTAAAGAGTTGAGTATTTGAGAAATTAAATCAAAATCAGTAAACTTAACTCCTAATGCCATAAGATCATGTTGGATAGTTTGAAATCTAGAATACATGTCAATAATAGTTTCATTTTGCTTCATTTTGAATGACGAAAATTGGTTTTGCAAAATTGAAATCTTAGTTTGTTTGACCTTTGTTGTACCTTCGTGTGTAATTTGTAAAGTATGCCAAATGTCAAATGCAATTGTGCATAACATGACACGTGAAAATTCATTTTTATCTAGTGAACAAAATAAAACATTCATAGCTTTAGCATTGCTTGATGCTAAGGTCTTTTGTGCATCGGTCCATGTGTTCATAGCGGTAGTAGGTGCTTCATATTTATCTTGAGTCGCTGGCCAAATTTCTAGACCATTAGCTTCCATAAAAATTCTCATATGTGTTGACCAATATGCATAGTTAGAGCCATTAAAAAGTGGGGGTCGTGCTGTGGATTGTCCTTCTTGAAAAATACTTGCCATATTAAAGTGATTCAAAAACGTGTTACTGTTCTTTGATCAAACCTTGCTCTAATACCAATTAAAAGTCTATAGTATGGTGGATCGATTATATAAATGACAAGTATATGACTAATTTTAAACTATATTGTAACAATATTAAAGTATGTAAATAAGAATAATCACACCAGGGATTTTATACTGGTTCGGACCTCCCGTCCTACGTCCAGTCCCGAAGCTCCTCTTTAGAATTTCCTTTCACCGAATAACCCTCACTTCACCCGGAGGAACAGGTTTACAATAGCAGAGTTTCTTTTTCAACTGTGTGTTCTCTATTACATGGATTTTGACTATATAGTACAAATGCTTCCAATATATATCTATAGAGTATTGTCTATGAGGAACTATATATTTGGAAGAGTAGAATACAAGTATAGATTGCTAGAGATCAAGAATATATCAGAGTATAAGAGTAAAGAGCGCAAGTAAGTCAGGTGAGTTCTTCTCTTGGATTCTTGATGCTATTTATAGTGGTAGAGAGATTCCTTGAGTAGTTGCATCCATTAACAAGTGTTCTATAATCGCTTCTGATGGTGATGAAGAGTTGCAACGAAGAGGAGCGAAGGTGTCTTTTCAATTGTGACAGTTGTTCTTTGAATTTTAACATTCGAGTTCAAAATCAGACGTCTGGAAAATGTTTCAGACGTTTGACTTTTATATATTTTTGTATATGGTTTCTTTTCAGACGTCTGAGTACATTAACCAGACATCTGATTCTGTCTGATTTGCGAACCAGAGGATTGAATCAGACGTCTAGCTATTGCACCTAGACATCTGAACTTGTGCATGTTGCTTTTCTTATGTTTGTTTTGTCACTCTTCTGATTCTATCGACTTGTAGCCTCTTGATATGTTCTTCGAGCCTTGTTCTTGTCTCTCTAGTGATGTAACTTTAGCAATTACCTATAAATAGAAATATATATGCATATTCGATTTCCATTGTATAGTTGTTGTCATTGAAACCGTAGATTCGATTTCCTAACAATTAGGCCTACTCGTAGTTATATAGAGTAGCGATCCAATCATTCCCCTGTATAGTTTTTGATCAACATCTTTTGACATGTCTTCTTTATTTAAGGCTTCATTGGTTGCCATAGGAGTGGGTTTTCCACTCCCAGTGGTCATATCAAACTTACTAACTAGATCCCTAACATACTTTTCTTTACTAATGAAAATACCACTATCTAATTATTTTATTTGCAATCCTAAAAAGAAAGTAAGTTCACCCATATGACTCATCTCAAACTCTTTTGTCATTATTTCATAAAACTCTTTGTTCATTTCTTTGTTTGTTGATCCAAAAATTATATCATCTACATAAATCTGTAATAATTGGATATCATTTTTGTTTCTTTTAATAAAAAGATTATTATCTACTTTACCAATTTCAAAATTTGGTTGTAATACGTAAGATCTTAATCTCTCATACCAGGCTCTAGGAGCTTGTTTCAGACCATATAAAGCTTTCTTTAAATTGTAAACATGATTCAGAAACTTTTCTTCTTCAAAATGTGGAGGTTGTTCAACATAAACATCATCTTTAACAAAACCATTTAAAAATGAACTTTTGACATCCATTTGAAATAATTTGAAATTGTAGTGATTTGCGAAAACAAGTAGAATTCTAATGGCTTCTAATCTTGCTACGGGTGCAAAGGTTTCATCATAGTCTATTTCTTCTTGACAATAATCTTGCACGACTAACCGAGTTTTATTTCTAATAACTTCACCTTGTTCATTCATTTTATTTTTATAAACCCATTTAGCTCCTATTATAGTTTTGTCCTCAGGTCTAGGAACAAGTTCTCATACATCATTTCTGGTGAATTGATTCAGTTCTTCTTGCATAGAAAGAATCCATGAATCATCAGATGATGCTTCCTTTGGGTTTTTGGGTTCAATAGTTGATATAAAAGTTACATTACTCATCTTGTTCAGTTGATTTCTAGTTCTATCAACAAATTCAATATTTCCTAGTATATTTACTATAGGATGATCTTTTAAAAGCCTGATCCTTTTATTAGGATGAACAGTTTCACAATTTATTTCTTTTGATTTATTATTTAAAGTAACAAAATCATCTTCATCATCTATTTGAACAAAATCTTTTAAATTTTCATCAAAAGATACATGTGTTGTTTCTTCAATGGTGTTAGTTTTCAAATTAAAAACTCTGTATGCTTTACTTCTATTAAAATATCCGATAAAGATTCCTTTGTTGGATTTAGGATCAGATTTATCCAAATTGTCCTTTGTATTTAGAATAAAGCATTTACTTTCAAAAACTTTAAAATAAGATACCTTTGGTTTCTTATTGAAAAGAAGTTCATATGGTGTTTTATTTGTTAGAGGTCTAATTAAAATCCTATTCAAAATGTAACAAGCTGTAGCGACTACTTCAGCCCAAAAATTTCTTGGTAATTTACTATCTAAAGGCATAGTTCTTGCACACTCTTGAATCATCCTATTTTTATGCTCTACCAGTCCGTTTTGTTGTGGAGTTCTTGGAAAAGAAAAATTATGAGTTATTCCTTTTTGATTACAAAAATTATCAAAATTTTCATTTTCAAATTCTCCACCGTGATCACTACGAATACTCTTGATTTTCACAGAGAGTTGATTTTGAATTCTTTTTGCAAAAGTTTTAAATAAATCAAAAGCATCACTTTTATGTTTCAGAAATTTTTTCCATGTAAATCTAGATTAATCATCTACAATTACAAAAACATATTTATTGTGATTTATTGACTGAATTTGAGATGGACCAAATAGATCTAAATGAAGTAACTCAAGAGGTTTTGAAGTTGAAATCATATCTTTCAATTTAAATGAACTCTTTCTAAGTTTTCCTAACTGACAAGCATCACATATACCATCTACTTTAAAATCCATTTTAGGGAGACCTCTTACTAGATCAAGTTTTGAAAGTCTAGATAAGAGTTTGAAATTCAAATGCCCAAATTTTTTATGCCAAATCCAAGAGTCACTTGTATTAGTTAAAAGACATAGGTTATCATTTGATATTTTCATACCGAGAATATAAATATTTTCCTTCCTAATTCCTTCAAAGATAATATTTATGGATAATTAATTTTATTAACAATTTATTTAAAAATTCCTGCCTAATTCCTAATTCCTTTAAAAATCCTGTAAATTCATTTAAAAATACGCTATTAAAAATCAAATCGTTTTATTAACAATTTATTTTCTTATTTTTTATCACATTTGAATCAAATTTGAATATTAAATAAATTAAATATTCCCATTTGAAACGTTAAAAATTGCAGGTCGTTACATTCTTCTCCACTTAAAGGAATTTTGTCCCTGAAATTTCCTG
This sequence comes from Allium fistulosum, assembly GCA_030737815.1. Taxonomy (NCBI): domain Eukaryota; kingdom Viridiplantae; phylum Streptophyta; class Magnoliopsida; order Asparagales; family Amaryllidaceae; genus Allium; species Allium fistulosum. Next base: position 246,244,609 of record CM060907.1, on the reverse strand, counting down.
TAACAACCCTATTGTAAATTACCTAATTAATTAAGTTTAATTATGGATAATTAATTTTTATTTGTGGTTTGTGAAAATAAATCGTGAAATGAAATCTAGTTTTTGAGAATAATTGATTTAAATTAATTAAGAAATGAGTTTCATTTCATAATGAGAATTTCAATTTAAATTTGAAATATGATTAAACTAATTATTTAAATTTGGCATTTTTGAAAATTGTTAATTTTGAAATTATTGTTAATATTGAGATTTTTGGAAATAAGGGTAATAATAATTTATATTTGTTAAAGTTTGATTGAATTTATATAAAGTTCTTCAATATTGATTTAAAATGATAATTTCTAACATATTAGTAATTGTCAAGTTTTGTGAAATCAAATTTATAATTTATGAAATATTGTTTAGTGTAGATGAATATGTAATAAGTGATAAAGCAAAAATTAAAAATTAGCATCACTACTATTAAAAAGATAATTAGTAACGCTTGCTTATTGGGTTTATAATCTTACCCTCTTGGCCCAAGAAGATAAGAATATGAGGTTGAGGAGTAAAGTACGTACAAAACTCTCATTCTCATTTTCTTCCTTTGCCTGAAAACATGAAAGTCAAAACTCCTCTAGCATATACCTTAGTTCTTAAATCTCCAATTTCTAGTCTTAGATCATACGGCTTTTGGCAATTTCTGGTAGCAATTGAAAGAAGGTAACCTCCTACACCTTCTAGTTCATTAATTAGGGATTATTAATTTTAGTTTCATCTCTTGTTTGTAATTTCTAAAATTAAACCTAGGTATTTGCTGAAAGGTCTTAACCTAGGAGAATTCAATTTCTTTGCAACTAATTCAACTTAACAACTCATACCATCTTTTTTTAGATTCATATTTGATGTATTTACTGTTTTGGATGAATTGGATGTCGAATCTATCTGATTTGCTTGGGGTGTTTGCATTTTATGTTATGGAATTTACTGTTATTGGAAACCCATTTTTATATGATCCTTTAAATCATCAATTTGAAGTTGGTTGGTTGCTTGCATGATAACATTTAGTGTAGTTGAAGTCTAGGTTCAATTCATTAAAAAAACCCCCGCCAATGGATGATTCGGGAGCCGCGTGCACTGCCTGGGACTCGGCCTAGGCTGTGTCACCGGTCCACCAGTCCCACCAGATCAGTTCACCTATCACGACCTGGGTTGAACCCTAGGTCATGCTCGTTTCACTCCCCGATCGCTCCGTTCGCCCATCTGCTTGCCATTTGTTTCCTTGTTGATATTTGCTTGTTTTCGATGTTCTATTTTATTCCATTTTGTTATAATTTCAATGTTATTTCCAGATTTTGAATCATGAATTTGTTTTTTTGGAATGGTTATGCTATAGAGTCCATAGCACACCATCGAATCTTCATCGCATACTTTCAACAAGGATTTTCGAAGAGAAGGGATTTTCAAGTTAAACTATTTCTACTTAATCTTGTGAGAAGACAGTTATGTTATTATAAAGGATATTTGAAAGTGTAAATAGATATATTTATTATTATTTCAGTTGTCTTGAAATGTAAATAAAGTTATTTCTAATTAGAGGTTTAAATTTTTATATGGTTTTGGATTAGAGTAAATATGGATTTTATTAAATGCAAGGACTTATATATATTTTTGAAACATGGTTTATTAAATAAATATTCCGTATGGAATTTTGAGATAAATATACACATATAAGTGCATTTTTGGAATAATTTGGATTTATGTAATATTTTATCAAATAGTGAATATTTATATAAAGTTGAATAATAATTAAATTATGGATTTTAAATAAAGGAACTTGAAAGTAATATTTTATATAAATTAATTTTAGAAAACCATTATATATATATATTAAGATTATATTTAATTACTTTCAAACCTTAAACTCTTATAATATTTTATGTCATCTGGCAATCCCGTGCGACTTTTGTTTTTTTTTAAATGAAAATATTTTGAGAACCTTAATTCTATAACTAGGAAATACTAATATTCCACTCAGTGTTACCGATTGTTTTAAATGCTCTTGGGTAACGCTTCATTAAATATTGTACAGCTCATTGAATAGAATGTTCGAGTGGTACTTACTAGCCTTTTAGCAAATATTCGTATTTCATCGGGTAGTATGGGATGCCATGGTTAAATTTGTATGATTGCTATTAGGAAGTATTTAACACTTTAGAGTTGTATTCTCTTTTGGTGTGTGGCGTAGGGCTGCTAGATCCTTAAAAGAATGTAGTTTAGGTTTTCCAGCGGTATCCGTAACGAGTGAGATTTACTAGCTTATAGTAAATACTGGAATTTCACTAGGCGGTATGGGACGTTTTGGTTAAGTTTTAGCCATTACTAAAAGCGATAGTATTAGGGACTTTAGAGCATATTTCCTTTTAGGGTTCGGCCGAGGGCCGTTAAATTCTTAAAAGATATACTTAAGGATTTCTTAAACCCTTTTGTGTTGTGTTATGTGTTCTACGGTCGTTTGGATTGGTACGGACAACCCCTGGTTACTAACTAGCGTTGTTTTATGGTATGGACGATCCTTAGTATCAGATCAGCATGAGTGATACTAATTTTTTTCTATGGTATGGACGATCGTTATGATCAGTATGAACGATCTACGTGATCGACATGTTTTATTTCGGTTATCTTGGATTTTTAGTGCTTTTGGATTTAAAATGTTCTTGAGTTTTGTGATAAGTTCCATGTTAAATCATTTATGTAACTAGTTTACATTTATAGTACCATATACCGTATCTTACATCTTGTTCTCACCCTTGGGAATATTTAGAGATAGTCTGACCCGTTTATTTTATAATACTCGGGTCATGCCAAGACTTATTCATGTTTTCTGGACGCTTAGGTTTTGGGTAAGTGTGCTGGCAGATAATAGACATTTTAACATCTTAGTTTATCTTTTGTTATATTTATTTACATGATGTATTATGGGATGTATTATTTGAGACAATGACTTATTTTGGATGTATATTATATGAGCCTAGTATTTCATTTTGTAGACTCACAGTATGTATTGTATATGATGTAAATTATTCGCTGTTACCTTTGACTGTTGTTTATATGATATATTGTTCTAATTTAAGAAAACCGATGTGTTTATTTCTTTAAACTGAGACTGGAAGTCAAAGTTTCATTCCATATATTTAGTTAAAGGAGTAAGTGTAATGTGTCAGTGCCAGATTAAAGATATATTCACATTTGGTTGCCCTTAGCAAATCGTATTCTATGTATTATTAGATGACATTATTTATAATGTTTTTTAATAATATGGGTATCGCGGTGGGGTTGTTATAGCTTAATACCGAAGCAAAGTCAGAACATTATAACATATTATATCACAGATCCGAGACCTAGATGACTCAGTGTCCTATCCCTTGGGCTGTGTGGTAGATAGTTAACTTAACTACCTAATTAAAGATAGGAATATAAAATGGTTATGGTATAATCATTTGGGTTGTATTTTTGATTTTTAAATTGTTTTATTAAAAATAATATTAGATTTTGAGTTGTGTAGTTAGAGTAATGGCTGGAGGCAGACCTAGAGTTACACCAGGATCGGCCTGTAATCCTAGAACATGAGGGATGTTTTTGACTCCTGAGCAGATTGCAGAGATTTTCCGTGCTACCCAGACTGCTACTTCTGAGAGTCAGTTGGTTCGTGTTGATTTTGCCTATTCTTGCAGTGACTTTGGACATTTAGGGGGTAGGGCCTTTAAGGGAATGAAGAAGCTCATTGAGATTCAGGCCTGGATAAAGACGTATGAGAGGATCTTTTCGTGCATGAATCTTAATGATACCTAAAGGATTCAAGTAGCTTCTAGCCAGTTATAAGAAAGGGCATTGTAATGGTATGACTTGTTAGTAGTTGTGGTTGAGGAGGATCGACTCACTTGGGCTTAGTATAGAGAGAGATTTGAGCAGAAGTTTCTTCTAGAGGCAGAAAAGGAAGCAATGACTAGGAAATTCATTGAGCATAGGCAGAATCTGATTTCTATTATGGAGTATGTAGCAGAATTTGAGGCATTATCCAAGTATGGTTTGGATTACATTAATACCCTAAGAAAGAAAAATCAAAAGTTCATTTATGGATTGCATAAGTCTTTGAAGAAAGCTCTATTACCTCAAATGGATATATCTTTCGAGTCCTTAGTCAATTCAGCACTTCGTCTCGAGGAAGCGGAGAAGGATAGTGAGGTGGAAGAAACTCCTTGGAAGCAAAAACAAGAGTTGTTAACATCCCCCACTTGGAGGCCCAAAACTAACGGCCACGGATGCTGCAGTCATCCATAGTTATTAATCCTTGACGACCAAATACGGTAATGTTAGATACATTGATATAGTAGAAACACATGGATATGGAAAATTATAAAATCATTCAATAATTTTCACATTCCATTTCAAATTCATTACATAATCCCATATTCAAGAATAACGTTCAGAGAAGTTATAATTATTACAACATACGCCAAGAGCAACATACGAAGATGCACCCTTGGATGAACAGAGTGTGTATATATATATCTAGGCAATTAAACAACTTTACCTTTACATGCAAAATTAAAATAGAAAAGATCTCCTATTAGCTAGCTTGCCTCCTGCACGTCTTCGAAAGCTTATTTGTCAATGGAGAATTTGAAAACCTCAACTCTCAAACTACTCAAAAATTAATTGATCACCCGAGAGTTTAAGGGGAAACCATAAACTTGAGTCAGACATAAAGCCTGGTATGAATAATAACTTACTATCTCGAAGCATTTGGATATCTAGTGAGATCATGCCGCTTAGAGGAACGAGTTTCCCCCTCACTAGTACCTTATCAAAAAATTTATAATAACCATATACTGTGCTTCTGCATGCACAATGGTTAAAACATAGCAATTTAAAATATTATGATGATATACAAACAAGTAAATTATTCTGGATTTCCCATCCCTATTCGTTTGACTATCTGTCTCGGTTATAGTTTCTAGGGTCACTACTAAACTATTAGTTTCAGTAACGACCCTAGATTTTAATTTAATTTAAATTGATAATTAAATTAATTTTTGAATAAAAAAATTTGTAAAATTTATTTTTAAATGGATTAATTGATTATGAGTTTCCCCGAAATTCAAATAAATTTTTATTAAATCATTTTAAATTAATGTATATATATGTGAATATATATGTATATACGTTTGATTTGAATTGTAAATAAATGGTTTAATAATAAAAATAATGATGATAATAAAAAATTGAAGTAAAATAAATGAGAGATGAACTATAATAATAAAAGTAACACTTAAATAAAATTTAACAACAAAGTAAAATATGGAAATTCATCTATATTGATAAATAAATTTTATCTATATATATATAGTTTTATACCAATTTAAATCCTAATTACACATTTATAAACCAATATAAAAATAAACCAAACAAACAAAATTGTACTACAAAAATAATAAAAATAAAATATTTAGATTTGAGATAGGAGTAGAACAAAAATACTTAAGTTAAAAATTATAACAAATAACAATAACAACTTTACATATATGTACATAAAGTAAAGGCATGTATAGACAAGAAGATAGTAAATATAGAATCTCAAGTATATTGCAAACCACAAAACAAAAGAAGACAACATAACAATATAATCCAGCCGAAATCAAACTAGCATAGTCAAAGCAAAGATATGTTCAAGTATTTAAACAAAATAAAATATAAGTTTGTACTAGCTTATAAAACTAATAAACATCATCTATAACACAAACAAAATTATCTCAGCCGAGACCAATAATGCAAGGCAAGTAAATAAATATGTTAGCTTATAAACAAGTATAAGATAAGTATGGAATGAAGTATGGCCAAAAGATCAAAGGACTCAGGCATTTAATGAAAGCAACTTCAACCATACCTGTGTATAAACAAATAAACATCACCTTTTACAAATTGTTATAACCTGTAAACTACCTTCCCCATATCATCTTTTCACTTCAGTTCGATTTTCACCACTGAGAGAAAAATGGAAGCAAACATTATATTGAAAACTCAAAATATCATTCAAAGTTTAAGAAAGCATTCCAGTTTTAAAGAAATCAAGCATGCAAATTTTCAAAGCTTCCCAGTTCTTTTTCAAATAAGCTCTGTCTTCATTCTTACATCGGTGAGTAACCTTTCTTTTTAAACCAGATTTCCTTGTTTTTTTCCTGTGAGTAAACAACTTGTTTTCAAGTTTAAGTTAAATTACATGTGTGTATGTATGATTTGGATTCAAAAATGTTTAGTAGAGTATCTTTCAAGTTTTTAACTCTGTCATATATGTGCCTGTGTATCACTTGTTCTCTGTTTGAATTTCAGAGTACGAAATCAACAGGGTATTCGATAATCTCATCAACTAATCCTCATTAGACTATGATGTTTTAGCAAAACAAATTTGTCCATACTTAAATTAAGGTCTGGAGAAGTTTTCCAGTACAATAAAGTTTCAAAACATTTCAAAAACAAACTATTTTACAGGAAAATGTAACTTTGTGATATATTCAAGTACCATGAAACTTAAATTTAATTACACATCTCGAATCTCTAACAGAAGATAGGATTTTAACATGAAGATGGTAATTTTTAAATGAGAATGCAAGGAGAAATCGGTAGATGATCGGGAATTGATTTTTGACCAATCCCCGGCGACGCAATGAATTGGAGATGCCGGGGTTGCTAGGGGAGATGGGGAAGCTTACTGGGGTGGTAGGAAAAATAAGCGGGGGTGGCCTCGACGTCGGAGGTGGCGGCAGTAGCGAATTCTTTTTTTTAACCTAATTTTATTGAAGCTCGAATTTTTGACCGCCGCGACTTCGACGTAGCGTCGAGTGTGGCTAGGCTTGAGGGGAAGGTGCCTGGGTCGATGACGAGGCCAAGGCCGGTGTTGCTGTCACTCTGGTGGCCGGAGATGTGAGATCGAGGTGATGACAGGTTAGGGGTTTGGTTGGAGTTTGTGTTTCCAGGTTTTGGTTCGAGATACTCGAATTCGATTTTTAGGGAGGTTCGAAGTTCTGATGATCGTATCAAGGTGAGATGATGGTCGTCGATGTGGTGATGGTCGCAGCACCATCCAACGGCGGCGAAGGAAGCCGTGCACGTGTACGTGCTGAGTGTGTGTGTCAGTTACAATGTTTTGGAGGAAGCGAATGTAGCTCGAAGCACTGCTGGGGAAATTAAGGTGGAAACTCGAAGGCGAGCTCGAGTCGTTTGAGTGTGATATCGGGTAGGATTTAAAACTTAAAACAAATTTTTGAAAAAATGTATTATGGGTAGTTTTTGGCTTGGACTCGAAGCAGGGGTGCAGTTTGATCGGGGATGACTCGAAGACCACCCCGGGTTGGACCTAAAGATAGCAAATTCCAGTTCTAAATCTTTGAAACAAACTAACTTATTTACCAAATTTAGTGATGATTAAAATAATTTATAATTTGTAATTACCTTGAAAACGAGAATTGATTAATTTAAAGAATAATTTATTAATAAAGAGGATTAAGTTTTAATAAATTAACAACTAAGAATAAATAAATTATGATAATTAGTTAAAAGAAAAATAAATTAGAAAAGTTAATTAATTAAAGTTAATTAATTAAAAGTTGAATTAAATAAGTTAAGGTTAATTATTTAATGATTAAAGGTTGATGAATTATAATTAAAGGTTAATTAATTATTGATGGTTAATTAATAAATGATTAAAGAATAATTAATCAAAATGATCTGTAATTTATTAATGTTAATTAACCAGGATTAGTAATTCATAAGAATTTATCTGATTTAAATTAATCAGATAATTTATTGATCTTACTTATGAATATTTGGATTCTATTGGATGACTTGATTTTTTTTTGATATCCCTGATATATGATGCTTTGTGATACATCCTGGTTTATGTTGTGATCTGTAATTTACTTATCTATGATGTAATTTATTATCTGTGATATTTATATATCTATGGTCTGTGCATGAACGATAAGCGTTATAGTTTATATCGCTTATCAACTATATCCTGTATTTTGATCTGTGATGATTGTATGATGTTGCACTATTGTGTAAAACCCCTAGACCACACTTATACACACACAAATATGGATTTCACGTGGAAATCGGTTAAGTCACAGATAATTTAAATTTGATGTTTTTGAAATTGAAATTTTAATTTCAATTGATTTTGAAATTGGAAATTTGGGTTTAAAGTGAAAAGCTTTTGAAATGGAATTTCAAAGATAAAAGTTATTTTGAATAACTTAATCGAGTTTTGAAAATTTAAATAATTTGATTTAAATTTGAATTCAAGTTTGAAATTGAATCCTATGATTTGAAACTAGGGATTAAAGATGATATAAATGTGTTTGTATGAATCTAAACCATTTAAAAGTAAAATTTTGGGAATTTGAATTTAACCCAAGGATTTCAACTCGTATAAATGAATCAGATTTTCCGAAATGAAAACTGTTTGTTTTCAAATAATAAAAGCTTTCATATATATAAGAAATGAAATTCCAATTTAAAGAAATTTCAAGTACGAATTGAAAAATGGTTTTCCAAGTTATAAATGAATTCTTTCTAAAAGCTATGAATTAAATCTGTTTATTTTTAACAGATTTAAAATGATGTTTTGTTTAACCCATTCGAAATGAAATTGTTTGAAGGTTATGAGTTAAATCTTTGATTTAAAGATTTAACGAGTTAAATTGAAATGGAAATTGATTTGGAAAATCTGTGAATGAATCTTCTGTTTAAAAGATAAAAATGTGGAAATTGTTTAAACCGTTGTAGGTTGTTAAAATAAATCTTATTGTTTAAAGATTTGAAAATGGTAATTTGTTAAACCATTTGAAAAGAGAAGTTTGGGTAATAAGTTGTGACTTAATTGAAATCCCATTATCCATTTGTTTTTGAATATTGCGCTCACTAGGTTTAGCCGGGAAAGGACCTTTGTGTCACATAACCCATTCCGAATTTGTGATACGTCGTATATGGATAGCATTTGGAGACCGATGTTGAAGACCGGATATTTTCGAAAATGAAAGGACAACCTGTCGAATGTCTCTGCATCGAGTTGCTCCGGTATAGAGATTTATATCACTCTTTTTGTGATGGGAAGTCCGGACATGATTCGAAAATTATCCGGATTTGCAAGGGCTTCGTGAGAAGTGCCTTCGGTTCTGTTCGATCCCGGAACAGACTTGTATGGTTACATGTCTGACATTACAAATTGAGATATAAAGCTGATTTCTTTCAAATACATTTCTGTTTGGTGGCGGAGAATTTATTCTCTTAGCTTAACACCCTTCTCTGAGACGTACGAGCTTAGAGGTTATGTAGTTGAAATTTATCAGCGATATATTCCCAATTTGGTAATGTGGCATGCTGAGTGTTGCTGTGTGATGATTAGTGTTTGATCATTTGTGATATGATCATTTGTTTGATCATTTATCTTTGTGATCATAGGTTGATCATCTGTTGACCCAAAGCATGGCTTTGCGACAAAGCGTAGCTTTGTGGACGAGACTTCGTCGAACCTCATGACCCGGTAATGGTCGAAACAGGATCGTGGCAGCAAGGTTATTAGGGGATAGCGACCCCTTAGTGTATGTCATTTCCTTCCGGATTATGAGTGGTATCATGGTATGGAGCCCAGATACTTACTTTGTGGTTGCTGCATACTTATTGTTTTGTGGTTGTTGGAATTGAGGATCCTCGGGAAAAGGTCGCAAACGACCGGGGGATGACATATTCGTGTCAGTAGTTACCCAGCTAGAGGTAACCCGGCCTTGTGTAGCAGAGATCCGGTTAGGATCCGGGAACATCACTCCAGAGGCGTTCTATTTTACTTGGCAAGTTCCTTTGCCCGACCATTTGCTGGAAATCCATCTTCCAAATACGAAATTTGTACGGTATTAGTTGTAGAACCTGCCATCTACTTATGGTGGCGCCCCACTGTTTGGATGGTAGCTATAGTAGGCATAGTTCGAAATGTCTATGCTGGCTAAGATTGATATTCTACTTTCGAAAATGTTTTCTCCACTATGCACTAATAATAATATTCAATGATTTGATTTCTGCGTAGTAAGCATCTTTGACTATCATAAGAAGAAATCTCCTCCAATTCTGCGTTTGCATTATGTGTGTGGCGGGAGGTCTTATGGTAGTTTCATTTTCCAAAAGCATTGCGAATTGACTTTAAAACTTCTCTGCTATTTGTTTTTAAAGATAAACTGTTTTTTTTGCTCACACCAGTCCCATGACTGATCTGGAGTTTATTGTTCTTTCCTAAACTCTAGATGCTCAAAATTTTTCTACACGAGCAGTCTAGAGTTGGGTTTTTCAGATATTCAGATTTAGTAGATTATCTAGAGCTAGTTCAGTCTTTGGATATGGACTGCACTTGCTTATCTTTGTGCATCGTTATTGGGAGTTCGAGCTATTTCTGGATTGGTGCTTTGGAGATGGAGATTATCCGCTGCTGATGTTATCGTTTTCTTTTCCGCTGCTATTTCTTGTATCATATCTCTGATGTATATTGATATTCATTGTATCACTCTGTTGTATCAGATATTGTATCAGATATTATATATCAATGTACTATTCATTTCTTCCGCTGCGTTATTTACTTAACTGTGTTATAAGCTCCGGCGACTCGGATTTGAACGGTCGAATCTACGACATTCGAGTACGATGTAAAGTATGGATGTCAATTTTCGAGCGGGAAAAATCCGCTTCGTTACATTTGGTATCAGAGCTAAGGTTGAACTTTAGCTCAGGAGTATAACACGTTAAGTAACTCATTAGAGATAGAGTGAAGTAAACTCTAGAATGAGTGTATCCCTAAGATATCAGTCTAAACGTCTCAGTAAATTCTCTTACTATCCATTGATAGTGAGTATGAGTGCAAGAAGAAGACGAGATAGGGGATAGGGGAATACGACTATAAATGGTCAATACCCTGCAACAGTGGAAACAACTTTCTTATCAATCTTCTTTGATTCGTTTCCAAAATTCTTTTGATTGCTTCGTATCAGCTACAAGAAGAAGTTTCGGTGTGATGGTTGCTCTACGAATCGTTGTAGAAAGTACTTCGTATCTTCATCGGTTTCTTATCAGCTTTTTGATTTAAACATTAATAAATTGAATTGGAAATTTTAAATTGAATTAAATTGATTAACAGAATATGAAGGCTAAATTGAATTGAATCAACTAAAACGATTTCGTTTGAAACCAAAATTCGAAATTCTATTGTAATTTCTTGTGAATACCAAGGTCCGAATTGGGACAAATTGGTATGTATTCTGAGATATTCCGACTTGAGTTGGGAATTCATATCGTAAGTTTGAGGAGTTATAGGAGATCGAATCTGTCTATCACAGTGTTATTTTCGTGCCTGCGAATTACGAGGACGAAATTCTTTTAAGAGGGGAAGTTTGTAACGACCCTAGATTTTAATTTAATTTAAATTGATAATTAAATGAATTTTTGAATAAAAAAATTTGAAAAATTTATTTTCAAATGGATTAATTGATTGCGAGTTTCCCCGAAATTCAAATAAATTTGTATTAAATCATTTTAAATTAATGTATATATATGTGAATATATATGTATATACGTTTGATTTGAATTGTAAATAAATGGTTAATAATAATAATAATGATGATAATAAAAAATTAAAGTAAAATAAATGAGAGATGAACTATAATAATAAAAGTAACACTTAAATAAAATTTAACAACAAAGTAAAATATGGAAATTCATCTATATTGATAAATAAATTTTATCTATATATATATATATATAGTTTTATACCAATTTAAATCCTAATTACACATTTATAAAACAATATAAAAATAAACCAAACAAACAAAATTGTACTACAAAAATAATAAAAATAAAATATTTAGATTTGAGATAGGAGTAGAACAAAAATACTTAAGTTAAAAATTATAACAAATAACAATAACAACTTTACATATATGTACATAAAGTAAAGGCATGTATAGACAAGAAGATAGTAAATATAGAATCTCAAGTATATTGCAAACCACAAAACAAAAGAAGACAACATAACAATATAATCCAGCTGAAATCAAACTAGCATAGTCAAAGCAAAGATATGTTCAAGTATTTAAACAAAATAAAATATAAGTTTGTACTAGCTTATAAAACTAATAAACATCATCTCTAACACAAACAAAATTATCTCAGCCGAGACCAATAATGCAAGGCAAGTAAATAAATATGTTAGCTTATAAACAAGTATAAGATAAGTATGGAATGAAGTATGGCCAAAAGATCAAAGGACTCAGGCATTAAATGAAAGCAACTTCAGCCATACCTGTGTATAAACAAATAAACATCACCTTTTACAAATTGTTATAACCTGTAAACTACCTTCCCCATATCATCTTTTCACTTCAGTTCGATTTTCACCACTGAGAGAAAAATGGAAGCAAACATTATATTGAAAACTCAAAATATCATTCAAAGTTCAAGAAAGCATTCCAGTTTTAAAGAAATCAAGCATGCAAATTTTCAAAGCTTCCCAGTTCTTTTTCAAATAAGCTCTGTCTTCATTCTTAAATCGGTGAGTAACCTTTCTTTTTAAACCAGATTTCCTTGTTTTTTTTCCTATGAGTAAACAACTTGTTTTCAAGTTTAAGTTAAATTACATGTGTGTATGTATGATTTGGATTCAAAAATGTTTAGTAGAGTATCTTTCAAGTTTTTAACTCTGTCATATATGTGCCTGTGTATCACTTGTTCTCTGTTTGAATTTCAGAGTAGGAAATCAATAGGGTATTCGATAATCTCTTCGACTAATCCTCATTAGACTGTGATGTTTTAGCAAAACAAATTTGTCCATACTTAAATTAAGGTCTGGAGAAGTTTTCCAGTACAATAAAGTTTCAAAACATCTCAAAAACAAACTATTTTACAGAAAAATGTAACTTTGTAATATATTCAAGTACCATGAAACTTAAATTTAATTACACTTCTCGAATCTCTAACAGAAGATAGGATTTTTAACATGAAGATGGTAATTTTTAAATGAGAATGCAAGGAGAAATCGGTAGATGATCGGGAATTGATTTTTGACCAATCCCCGGCGATGCAATGAACTGGAGATGCCGGCGTTGCTAGGGGAGATGGGGAAGCTTACTGGGGTGGTAGGAAAAATAAGCGGGGGTGGCCTCGACGTCGAAGGTGGCGGCGGTAGCGAATTCTTTTTTATTTTAACCTAATTTTACTGAAGCTCGAATTTTTGACCGCCGCGACTTCGACGTAGCGTCGAGTGTGGCCAGGCTTGAGGGGAAGGTGCCTGGGTCGATGACGAGGCCAAGGTCGGTGTTGCTATCACTCTGGTGGCCGGAGATGTGAGATCGAGGCGATGACAGGTTAGGGGTTTGGTTGGAGTCTGTGTTTCCAGGTTTTGGTTCGAGATACTCGAATTCGATTTTTAGGGAGGTTCGAAGTTCTGATGATCGTATCAAGGTGAGATGATGGTCGTCGATGTGGTGATGGTCGCAGCACCATCCAACGGCGGCGAAGGAAGCCGTGCACGTGTATGTGCTGGGTGTGTGTGTCAGTTACAATGTTTTGGAGGAAGCGAATGTAGCTCGAAGCACTGCTGGGGAAATTGAGGTGGAAACTCGAAGGCGAGCTCGAGTCGTTTGAGTGTGATATCAGGTAGGATTTAAAACTTAAAACAAATTTTTGAAAAAATGTGTTACGTTTAGTTTTTGGCTTGGACTCGAAGCAGGGGTGCAGTTTGATCGGGGATGACTCGAAGACCACCCCGGGTTGGACCTAAAGATAGCAAATTCCAGTTCTAAATCTTTGAAACAAACTAACTTATTTACCAAATTTAGTGATGATTAAAATAATTTATAATTTTTAATTACCTTGAAAACGAGAGTTGATTAATTTAAAGAATAATTTATTAATAAAGAGGATTAAGTTTTAATAAATTAACAATTAAGAATAAATAAATTATGATAATTAGTTAAAATAAAAATAAATTAGAAAAGTTAATTAATTAAAGTTAATTAATTAAAAGGTGAATTAAATAATTTAAGGTTAATTATTTAATGATTAAAGGTTGATGAATTATAATTAAAGGTTAATTAATTATTGATGGTTAATTAATAAATGATTAAAGAATAATTAATCAAAATGATCTGTAATTTATTAATGTTAATTAACCAGGATTAGTAATTCATAAGAAATTTATCTGATTTAAATTAATCAGATAATTTATTGATCTTACTTATGAATATTTGGATTCTATTGGATGACTTGATTTTTTTTTGATATCCCTGATATATGATGTTTTGTGATACATCCTGATTTATGTTGTGATCTGTAATTTACTTATCTATGATGTAATTTATTGTCTGTGATATTTAGATATCTATGGTCTGTGCATGAACGATAAGCGTTATAGTTTATATCGCTTATCAACTATATCCTGTATTTTGATCTGTGATGATTGTATGATGTTGCACTAATGTGTAAAACCCCTAGACCACACTTATACACACACAAATATGGATTTCACGTGGAAATCGGTTAAGTCACAGATAATTTAAATTTGATGTTTTTGAAATTGAAATTTTAATTTCAATTGATTTTGAAATTGGAAATTTGGGTTTAAAGTGAAAAGCTTTTGAAATGGAATTTCAAAGATAAAAGTTATTTTGAATAACTTAATCGAGTTTTGAAAATTTAAATAATTTGATTTAAATTTGAATTCAAGTTTGAAATTGAATCCTATGATTTGAAACTAGGGATTAAAGATGATATAAATGTGTTTGTATGAATCTAAACCATTTAAAAGTAAAATTTTGGGAATTTGAATTTAACCCAAGGATTTCAACTCGTATAAATGAATCAGATTTTCCGAAATGAAAACTGTTTGTTTTCAAATAATAAAAGCTTTCATATATATAAGAAATGAAATTCCAATTTAAAGAAATTTCAAGTACGAATTGAAAAATGGTTTTCCAAGTTATAAATGAATTCTTTCTAAAAGCTATGAATTAAATCTGTTTATTTTTAACAGATTTAAAATGATGTTTTGTTTAACCCATTCGAAATGAAATTGTTTGAAGGTTATGAGTTAAATCTTTGATTTAAAGATTTAACGAGTTAAATTGAAATGGAAATTGATTTGGAAAATCTGTGAATGAATCTTTTGTTTAAAAGATAAAAATGTGGAAATTGTTTAAACCGTTGTAGGTTGTTAAAATAAATCTTTTTGTTTAAAGATTTGAAAATGGTAATTTGTTAAACCATTTGAAAAGATAAGTTTGGGTAATAAGTTGTGACTTAATTGAAATCCCATTATCCATTTGTTTTTGAATATTGCGCTCACTATTCGGTTTAGCCGGGAAAGGACCTTTGTGTCACATAACCCATTCCGAATTTGTGATACGTCGTATATGGATAGCATTTGGAGACCGGTGTTGAAGACCGGATATTTTCGAAAACGAAAGGACAACCTATCGAATGTCTCTGCACCGAGTTGCTCTGGTATAGAGATTTATATCACTCTTTTTGTGATGGGAAGTCCGGACGTGATTTGAAAATTATCCGGATTTGCAAGGGCTTCGTGAGAAGTGCCTTCGGTTCTGTTCGATCCCGGAACAGACTTGTATGGTTACATGTCTGACATTACAAATTGAGATATAAAGCTGATTTCTTTCAAATACATTTCTGTTTGGTGGCGGAGAATTTATTCTCTTAGCTTAACACCCTTCTCTGAAACGTACGAGCTTAGAGGTTATGTAGTTGAAATTTATCAGCGATATATTCCCAATTTGGTAATGTGGCATGCTGAGTGTTGCTGTGTGATGATCAGTGTTTGACCATTTGTGATATGATCATTTGTTTGATCATTTATCTTTGTGATCATAGGTTGATCATCTGTTGACCCAAAGCATGGCTTTGCGACAAAGCGTAGCTTTGTGGACGAGACTTCGTCGAACCTCACGACCCGGTAATGGTCGAAACAGGATCGTGGCAGCAAGGTTATTAGGGGATAGCGACCCCTTAGTGTATGTCATTTCCTTCTGGATTATGAGTGGTATCATGGTATGGAGCCCAGATACTTACTTTGTGGTTGCTGCAGACTTATTGTTTTGTGGTTTTTGGAATCGAGGATCCTCGGGAAAAGGTCGCAAACGACCGGGATATTCGTGTCAGTAGTTACCCAGCTAGAGGTAACCCGACCTTGTGTAGCAGAGATCCGGTTAGGATTCGGGAATGTCACTCCAGAGGCGTTCTATTTTACTTGGGAAGTTCCTTTGCCCGACCATTTGTTGGAAATCCATCTTCCAAATACGAAATTTGTACGGTATTAGTTGTAGAACCTGCCATCTACTTATGGTGGCGCCCCACTTTGGATGGTAGCTATAGTAGGCATAGTTCGAAATGTCTATGCTGGCTAAGATTGATATTCTACTTTCGAAAATGTTTTCTCCACTATGCACTAATAATAATATTCAATGATTTGATTTCTGTGTAGTAAGCATCTTTGACTATCATAAGAAGAAATCTCCTCCAATTCTGCGTTTGCATTGTGTGTGTGGCGGGAGGTCTTATGGTAGTTTCATTTTCCAAAAGCATTGCGAATTGACTTGAAAACTTCTCTGCTATTTGTTTTTAAAGATAAACTGTTTTTGTTGCCGACACCAGTCCCATGACTGATCCGAGTTTATTGTTATTTTCTAAACTCTGGATGCTCAAAATTTTTCTACACGAGCAGTCTAGAGTTGGGTTTTTTAGATATTCAGATTTAGTAGATTACCTGGAGCTAGTTCAGTCTTTGGATATGGACTGCACTTCCTTATCTTTGTGCATCGTTATTGGGAGTTCGAGCTATTTCTGGATTGGGTCTTTGGAGATGGAGATTATCCGCTGCTGATGTTATCGTTTTTTTTCCGCTGCTATTTCTTGTATCATATCTCTGATGTATATTGATATTCATTGTATCACTCTGTTGTATCGGATATTGTATCAGATATTATATATCAATGTATTATTCATTTCTTCCGCTATGTTATTTACTTAACTGTGTTATAAGCTCCGGCAACTCGGATTTGAACGGTCGAATCTACGGCATTCGAGTACGATGTAAAGTATGGATGTCGATTTTCGAGCGGGCAAAATCCGCTTCGTTACAGTTTCCATGGGCTGACTAATAACTTATTTAAAGCTTGTGGACTATCTGTCGGGTCTCATAGTTTTCATGGGATCACTAAGAACCTATTGGCCCCGCCAATAACTTCATTAATTCATGGGTTCTCCCTCAACCTATTGGTATCTCCAATAACTTCTCTCATTCATAGTTTTCATGGGTTGACTAAGAACCTATTGATTTCTATCAATAACTTTATCCGGATATAGTTTTCATAGGATCACTACGAATCTATTGGCCCCTACCAACAACTCCCTCCAAATCTAATTTTCATGGGTTTACTATGAACCTGTCTCAACTAACAACTTCTTTAATAAGTCTTTAAGCATCCTATGTTCTGGTCAACTAGACTTTCTGGATGCAACTCTACTCATACAGGAGTTAATTCAATTTATATTCACTACTGGGTCAATCTAACTGGTCATTCTGCCCTTTCTCCCCAAAATACAATTATGGTTCCATTACACAATGAATATGTATTTAGAAGAAGCAAACATAATAACATATCAATACCAACATTTATGGTTTAATATCCTTGAAATCATTTTTCACATGAAACATGGTTAATCCCTTTAACCTATTATTTTATCAAGGAAAGCTTCTTCAAAAACTCCAAAATTAAAAGCCATTTCAAAGCTCTTTTTATATTGCCATGGGTTTTCCTTTAAAAAAGGGATTGGGTTCTTTGTTTTGAAAACTAAGGCTTTCGAACCATTAGACCTTTACTTTTGAAACCACTAAAATCTATCTTTCGAAAGCTTACAAATCTTCTTTTCAAAACACTCAAACATACGACTTTCAAAACATTTAATCTCTTTCGAAAGCATCAAAACCTTCCTTTCGAAACCATCAAAACATTCCTTTGAAAGTATTAAAGTATATCTTTCCAAGACATTGAAGCATAGCTTCAAAACCATTTGTAAGTACCTCTGTCGAAACCATTGGGTTTATCTTTAAAATAACTTTTGGGTCTAAGTGAGTATAAACGAAAGTACCCCTTTCGAAACCATCAACCTTCAAATAAAAGAGTTTGGGGAAAACTGATGGCTTCAGAACCATCCTTTCAAAAACTTTAATCTTTTAAGTAAAACTATTGGAAGGATAGCTTCGAAACCCCTTTCGAAGCCATTTCCTTCGAAACTTTTAGTATAGTGGCTACTAGAGCCCTTTCGAAAGCATTGGGAAGTGGCTTATTACATTTATAAAACAAAAGCTACCTTTCGAACGCGTTGATGACTTCAATCCATTCGAAAGGCATAAAGGCGGCAACATGGCTTCGATTGGGTTCAAACTACCCTTTCGAAAGCATTGATTTAAAAACAAAGCAACTCATTTGAAAGATACCCTTTAAACAAAAAGGTGACAACCTCTTTGAAAGCTACATTAAACCCCTTTTGAAAGTTCTTTTAAAAACAAGGCAAGTGACATTCCTTTTGATAGTAAACCTAGGCCTCGACCCCTTCAAAAGCTTGGTTTTGACTCCATACCCGCTGCCATTCTCCAATCCACCCAACGCATTGATACCTTGTGTATTGGTTTTGACTTGGTTGGAGCGGAAGTATAGGGTCGAAAGGTAGCTACTAGAAGTGGCGAAATAATAAACTTATGCAAAACTGTTTTCATTGCCTTTTTAAGTAATACTTTTCAACTAACTTGCTTATTTGTAAAAATATGACTGGTTGCCATAAACTTTACCAAAATCTTTTCTAAAAGTCCGCCAAATCTTATTCAGAAATTAATTAAAGGTAATTAACAAAGAAGCCCTTCCCTTTAACAAAACAATTGACACTTTAAGTCCTCTATCTTAAATAAATTAATTTACCTAGTAAATTACTTAGGAAAAATCCCCAAAAACCATCAATATTAAGTTCTATTATATTATCTAACATATATAAATTTCAGACCCAAATTCCTTTCTATAATAACTGAAATTAATTTCTAAACCCAATTATTCATACTCTCCTTAGAGAATTCATAATAAAGTATCCATAGCTTGGAAAAAAATTATGAAAAAATTAAAACCATCTTCAAAATAATGTTTTACATAACATATTAAATCCTCATGGCATTCGAAACCCAATATAAATGATTTTAGCCTTAAAATCGAATAAAATATTTATCAAATAAACTTGTTTGAATATAACATATCATGTAATCCAAGCATATCATCATCATCAAAAATCATCATAATGGATTTAAACTTAAACTTGAAATCTAATGCTCTTTAAAAATGAAAAATGAGATGATTTTGATTATTATTCACCCTGATTTGGATAAGGACTTGAGATTTGATCTTGCTTAATTCCCCTTGCTTGATTCCTTAGCTTTTAATTGATTTTTCTCCTTTTCTTCCCCTAGGTTATGGCCGGCTTGCTCTTTGGTTTACGTTTAAGAATTTTTGAATTATGAATGTGTAGGGTGGAAATGGGAACAAGGGTTTAGAGGTTATGGGGTTATGGTGGCGGTTAATCTCCATAATGCCGTTGCCTTATTTCCTTATTAGTTAATTTATGAAAACATTTCCATAACCCATTCTTTTTATTTAATTAAGCACGACCCTTATTAAATTTTCAAATCTCAATCCCCTTATCACTCTAATATTTACATTATTCTATTTAATTTATCTAATTAAATATCCAGAATAGCGTTATTAAAAATTAGAGGTGTTACATTCAACCAGAAAAGGAAACAATCGATTAAGCAAGGGAATTCTGAAGCTAAGGGTAAGAAGAAGAAGCATGACGAGTCTGGTTCTACCACCACATATAGGAGTAAAGTTGCATGTTTCAATTGTGGAACTAGGGGCCATTATTCGAGCGAGTGTAGGAAGCCTAAAGTTTCTTCTCCAACGGGTGTTTGTTTCTACCGCAAGAAAGAGGGTCACTTGATGGGGGCTTGCCCATATAAGGAAAGGAAAGAAGGAAAGGGGAAGACCGTTGGAACTTCCTGTGGATTGGCTTAGCTAGGTATAGTTTTATTTATTTTAGAAAGTGTTCTCCCTTTTGCTAGGCTGCCTTAGAGTTAATTTTAGAAATAGTTAAGTACCTTTTTGTGAGCCTTTGCATGTATGGATTAGGAATTAAGATAAAATTGTTTGCTTTCAGTTGATGGATTGTAGGAATTGATTGTTTAGTTATATTTATTCAACTTGGATGCATGGATGCTATTAATAATAGAGTAGATATACTAAGAAGAATTTTTTTTATAATTAGATATTGTGTTAACTTGTCTGGTAATTGTTTAAAGATTTTGATCGATATATGGGACGCCATACTATCGATAGGACTTTCTAAACATCAATCGAGACACTTTGACATGAGAATATAAGAATAATTATTCTGAGAAAAATATTTTGAGTTAAAAATAAACTGAAATAATATTCTTTCCATAAAATAATTATGTGAAGCATAGGGACTTGGTAAGACATTGTTGATAGCTTATGCGATCAACTTTGTAAGTAATGAAGTGGATCACAATAATTCCAAGGCTAATATTATTTTATCTAGTGAGAAAATTTTTAATTCATAATTTATGAATCGATTGATAAATTTAATAAGTTTCTTAAAAAAAATAAAAGGAAGGATATCTTACTTAACTTTAAGAGAAATTTAAAAATTTAAATTATAGATTACTTTTGTTAAGGAAATTGCGAGGAAGCAATTTTCTTAGGAGGGGAGGTCTATAACATTGTTAATTACCTAATCAATTAGGTTTAATTATGAATAATTAATTGTTATTTTTGGTTTGTGAAATTAAATCGTGAAATGAAATCTAGTTTTTGAGAATAATTGATTTAATTTAATTAAGAAATGAGTTCATTTCTTAATGAGAATTTCAATTTAAATTGAATATGATTAAACCAATTATTTAAATTTGGCATTTTTGAAAATTGTTAATATTGAAATTATTGTCAAAAATGTGATTTTTGGAAATATTAATCCATCTTTATAAAAGGGTAATAATAGTTTATATTTGTTAAAGTTCGATTGAATTTAAATAAAACTCTTCAATATTGATTTAAAATGATAATTTCTAACATATTAGTAATTGTCAAGTTTTGTGAAATCCAATTTATAATTTATAAAATATTTTTTAGTGTAGATGAGTAAGTAATAAGTGATAAAGCAAAAATTAATAATTAGCAACACTACTATTAAAAAGAGAATTAGTAACACTTGCTTATTGGGTATATAATCATATCCTCTTGGCCCAAGAAGATAAGAATATGAGGTTGAGAAGTAAAGTACGTACAAAACTCTCATTCTCATTTTCTTCCTTTGCTAGAAAACATGAAACTCAAAACTCCTCTAGCATAAACCTTAGTTCTTAAATCTCCAATTTCTAGTTTTAGATCATAGGGTTTTTGGCAATTTTTGGTAGCAATTGAAAGAAGGTAACCTCCTGCACCTTCTAGTTCATCAATCAGGGATTACTAAATTTAGCTTCATCTCTTGATTGCAATTTTGTTTTGTAATTACGGAAATTAAACCTAGGTATTTGCTGAAAGGTCTTAGCCTAAGAGAATTCAATTTCTTCGCAACTAATTCAAGCTATAAAGGTGACTTGACAACTCATACAATCTATCTTCAGATTCATATTGGATGTATTTGCTGTTTTGGATGAATTGGATGTTGAGTCTATCTGAATTGCTTGGGGTGTTTGCACTTTCTATTATGGAATTTACTATTATTGGAAACCCTTGTTTATATAATCCTTTAAATCATCAATTTAAAGTTGGATGGTTGCTTGCATGATAGCTAATTTAGTGTAGTTGAAGTCCATGTTCAATTCAACGAAAAAAACGCCATCGACGGTCGATTCGGGAGTCGCGTGCACTGCCTAGGACTCGGCCCAGGCGGTGTCACCGGTCCACTAGTCCCACCAGACCAGTGCACTAGTCATGGCCTGAGTTGAGCCCCTGGTCATGCTCGTTTCGCTCCCCGATCACTTCGTTTGCCCGTCTACTTATCCGTTTGTTTCCTTGTTGATATTTGTTTATTTTTGTCCTATTTTGTGTCGTTTTGTGATGATTTAAATGTTATTTCCAGATTTGGATTGTGAATTTATTTTGGAATGGTTATGGCATTGAGTCCATAACACAACATCAAATCTCCGTTGCATGTTTTCAATAAGGATTTTCAAAAAGAAGGGATTTTCAAGTTGAACCATTTCTACTTAATCACTTAAGAAGAAAGTTACGTTATTTATAAAGGATATTTAAAAGTGTAAACAAATATACTTATTATGGTTTATATATTTACGTTATTTCTAATTAGAGGTTTATATATTTTTATGGTTTTGGATAAGAGTAAATATGGATTTTATAAAATACAAGGACTTATATATGTTTCGGAACATGGTTTATTAAATAAATATTCTATATGGAATTTTGAGATGAATATAAACATATAAGTGCGTTTTTGGAATAATTTGGATTTATGTAATATTTTGTCAAATAGTGAATATTTATATAAGAATAATAATTAAATTATGAATTTTAAATAAAGGAACTTGGAAGTAATATTTTATATAAAGTAATCTTAGAAAAAATTATATATATATATATATATATATTAAGATTATATTTAATTACTTTCAAACCTTAAATTCTTATAATATTTTCTATCATCTGGCAATCCCGTGACTTCTATTTTTTTAATGAAAATGTTTTGAGAACCTTTATTCTATAATTTGAAAAATACTAATATTTGACTTAGTATTACCGATTGTTTAAATGCTCTCGGGTAACACTTCATCGAATATTGTACAACTCATTAAATAAAATGTTTGAGTAGTACTTATTAGCCCTTTAGCGAATATTCGAATTTCACCAGGTAGTATGGGATGCCTTGGTTAAATTCATGCGATTGCTATTAGGAAGTATTTAACACTTTAGAGTTGTATTCTCTTTTGGTGTGTGGCATAGGGATACTAGATCGTTAAGAGAATGTAGTTTAGGTTTTCCAGTGGTATCCGTAACGAGTGAGATTTACTAGCTTATAGTAAATACTGGAATTTCACTAGGCGATATGAGACGTTTTGGTTACATTCTAGCGATTACTAAAAGTGATAGTATTAGGCACTTTAGAGCATATTTGCTTTTAGGGTTCGGCGAGGGCGTTAAATCCTTAAAAGATATACTTAAGGATTTATTAAATCCTTTTGTGTTGTGCTATGTGTTCTTTGGTCGTTTGGATCGGCACAGAAAACTCTTGGTTACTGACTAGGGTTGTTTTACGGTATGGACGATCCTTAGTATTAGATTGGTACGAGTGATACTAGTCATGGCATGGATGATCATTATGATTGGTTTGAATGATCTAGGCGATCGACATGTTTTATTTTGGTTATCTTGGATTTCTAGTGCTTTTGTATTTAAAATGTTCTTGAGTTTTGTAATAAGTTCCATGTTAAATCATTTATGTAACTCGTTTACCTTTATTGTACCACATACCTTATGTTACATCATGTTCTCACCCTTGTGAATATTTAAAGGTAGTCCGACCCATTTATTTTATAATACTAGGGTCAGGTTAAGACTTTTTCAGGTTTTTTGGATGCCTAGGTTTTAGGTAGGTGTGCTAGCAGATGATAGACATTTTGACATCTTAGTTTATCTTCCATTGTATTTATTCACATGATGCATTACGGGATGTATTATTTGAGACACTAACTTATTTGGATGTATATTATGTGAGCCTAGTATTTCATTTTGTAGACTCACGACATGTATTGTATATGATGTAAATTATCTGTTGTGATCTATGACTGTTATTTATATGATATATTGTTCTGATTTTAAGAAAACTGATATGTTTATTTCTTTAAACTGTGACTGTACACTTTAAAGTTTCATTCCATATATTTAGTTAAAAGAGGAAGTGTGATGTGTCTGGGTCAGATTAAATATATATTCACATTTGGTTGCCCTTAACAAGCCATATTCTCCATATTATTTGACGACGTTATTTATAATTTTTTTTTATTAATATAGTTATCATGGTGGGATTGTTACATTCCCAAAGGAAGAAAAAATGCACCTTCACCATTAGGCTTTTAAAACTCTTTATGTTGTGGAAAATTTCGACAGCACGTCTTTTGCGTGGCTAGGTCCAAAAAACTACAACTCGCTATGTAACGACCCGATATTTTCAACCATTCGCATCTATTATAAGTGTATAGGTAGACACTCATGCTGGAGTTGAATTGCTCAAAATACCACGTTGTAATTAAAATTTGGCAAATCTCAGAATATACAGTAAATAAATATAATCACAGATCACAGACACAGAATAAAATAATGCAGCGGAAGTAAAAGAAATAGTAGTTCATGAAGCTACTATCTAAATATGTCAGAGTTACATAAGATACAACAGAAGAAATAGAGTACAACAAAAGTCTCAATGAAATAACCAAGTACAAGCTGAGTTGAACAACGGAACTGAAATAGATAGGACTAGATAAGCAGATAATCTCCAGTGATTCAAATCTCCAAGCGAGTGGAAATCCAAATCTGTGAATAACTCAGGCTGACCCGAGCGTAAAGCAAAACACAAAACACTCGAGTCAGGACAATATATACTTATATAATGTAAACCAACTCAAGCGAACTGTAATAAGGGTACAAGTAACTTAAAGAATGCTTGGGATCGCCCATTCTTTAAGGATCCGTTAAACTATTTACTATGTAGTAATATGCGCTATATACAGTAGTGTCTAATTAGTAAAGTATAATCATATAGAAAATAGCGTTAAGGGGATGGAGAACCTTAACGCGGTCGGATCTTAAAACCATAATCGTAGTAAAGCTCGATATGGTAGGTGACACGGCACACAAGGCAATGCCAGGGTAGATATACCAATTACGCACACGGACTGATGGAGCGGATAGCAGCCACTACCGTCCACCTCGAACAACACTCCCAAATCGGAGGATGGCCATCTAATCAATCACAAGTAAAAATATCGAAGAAATGTGTCCGAGAAGAGGTGCTACCTCACTGGTCCGAGATCGCTCCTGTTTTAGCCACCTTATGCCAACTCACGGGAGTTGGGTCCACGTAACATACCTTAAGAACGTCGCCACCATCCTACTTCATTCTGGAATCTCCACCACGTACACGGTTGTCAAAGTGGTTTTCGGTATCGACAGAGAGTATGTCCATATTCGATCCCGGTCTCTTTGCCAACCAATCGTTATAATAACCCGTGGTTATAACTTTTAAAAACAATACTTTACTTCAAAATAAGATATCATTTCAAAATCATGTCTTTATCAAAATAAAGATTTATCATTTCCAAATCATTTCAATATTCCAAAATATCGTATCCTTTCAAACTTCTTTTCAAATCATTTCAATATACCAAAATATCATATCTTTTCAACTTCATTTCAAATCATTTTAATATATCAAAATATCATATCTTTACAAACTTCATTTCAAATCATATCAAAATATCATATCTTTGATAGTTATACTTCGAAATCAAAATCATTTTTATTTCAAAACTATGTTCATTTCAAAACAACATCATTTCCATTTCAAACATATATTCACCTTTCAAATAGTCTATACTTTCAAAGTTATAATTCTTTTGAAACTAAAACATTTGAAATCATTATACTTTGAAAATCACAACATTTCGAAAACGTATATTTGAAATCATCTTTTAATTCTACATATTTACAAATTTATTAAATTAAACCCAAATTCCAAATTTTAATTTAAATTTAATTCAAACCATCATTTTCAACTCAAATTCAGTTTACTAACAAACCATTTCAAATCTTATAATTTCAAATATAGGTTTAATTCACAAAATACAATATTCAATCTTTAGTATATTTCAAAGCTTAAATATCCCACATCTCATAAATTCAAAATCATTTACATGCATTTCAAAATATCAAAATATTATTCAAAGCATCATTCATTTATATTTCATTTTAAATACCATTTGAATCCATTCATTTCATTAAATTTAAATACCATTTTAAACTCACATTAAAATCAAATTCTTCCATTTAAAACCATTTAAATGTCTCTTCATTATCTTTAGAAATTTAACATTTAATTTCCAAAATTATATCATTTTCCAAAGATTATTTTTCATTAAAATTTATTAAAAATACAAAAATACAGTTTCCGTAGCACTTACAAAATGCTACGTAAAGTTATAGTTTAAAATGGTTCATTTAACAAAACGACAGCACTTAAATGCTGTAATATATTTCCATTTAATTTAAAATAAACTTAAATGTTAAGTTTAACCACTACAGCACTTACAAAGTGCTATAATAGCCTTTATTTCAAATTAACTTTTTTAGTTCATTTAAACAACTACAGCATTTGCAAAATGCTGTAATATCTTTTACATACATTTCAAAAATGCTGTCAAATCAAATTCAGAGTTTAATTACCGTTTCACAAATTTAACTAAAATTCCAATTTTATTTAATTAACTTAAACCTTTAATTAAAACTAAATTTCACATTTCCAAGTCAAGTTATATTTTAAAAGATCACTTTTAAACATTCATTTATTTAACCACTTAAATTCATAGAAAAATCAATAATACTTTAATAAATCATTTAAATTAAAATTAAATCAAATTATCATAATTACCATTTTCCAAATATAATTAAATTTCCATTTTATTTATATAACTTAAATATCATTTTTAACCAAAATTCCAAATTTCCAAACTTGAGTTATATTCAAAAAAAAAATCCAGTTAAACCATTCATTTATTACATTTTTAACACATAGAAAAATCATAATTTCTTTAATTAAAAATATTTCAAAATATGTTTAAATCAAATTTCATAAATTTATATTTTTAAAATACTTAAAAATATCCAAAACAGCTTATAAAATAGCCACGGGCCTGTATATAGTTTTCTAGCCTAGGTCAAGTGATACGGATATGTATCATTTCAATCCGCAGTTTAAAAAGAAAAATCCGGGTTCTATCATTTCAAACCCGCAATCCCAAGTTAAAATAAATTAAATAAAAACCATTCAGGCCTATCATTTCAGCCCATAACGATTTTTCCCTATTCTAAAGTCCGTTCGGGTATGTATCATTTCAACCCATAGTGATTCTAGTCTACAGGGAACTTGCAATGGTGATAACTGATATAAATAACAGAATAACATTAAATAACAGTAACATATGATATAACAGGTGTAATAACAGGTGTGAACATCATATAATAATAATATAGGCATATATAACATGATAATATATTTCTACAGTTTCACAGGGTGTCAATTTACTAGTTATATAGGTACATATTGTCTTGTGAGAATAACTCACCTTTTTATGCTGGAGTTAGCGATCAAAACACACAGAATAGATTCCATAAAGCACGACAAACACGATACAGCATGACTTTTGATTTGAATGAATATAGAGCCTTGATATTTATCTTGTAAACAATAACCAAAACAAGACAATATATACATAAATATTTAACACAAACAATGTTGAAAAAATGAAGATAAGAGACAACAAAGGAATGAATGTTTTTGCCTTGCTTTCTACACTTGCTAGCATGACTTAGGGAATGTTTTGGTTCAGGTTTGGGCATGGTTTGGGTCCGGTTTGGACCTAAAAAGGTATGGCTACAGGGCAAGAGCAAGGTGGAGGTTACAAGCATGAGAATACAAGGGGTCTAGGCTTGACAGTGGAGTTTTGGTGCACCACAAGGCTCGTCTACATGCATTGTTTGGCTCGGATCTTCATGTTTCAGATCTGGACAGAGGTGAGGAGGGGTGTGTCAAGGTCAGGTCAGGGGAGTGGTGGTGGCTATGGTGGTGGTTTGGGTGGTGGTTGAAGTGGATGAGCATGTAGAGGTGAAATAAGTATAGATCTAGGCATCTAGGTTGTAGTTTGAGGGGTTTGACCATCATTTGGGGTTCGGCTATGGTCAGATTTGGTGGGGTAGATGGTGGTGATGGTAGGGAAGAGATGGAAGGAGGTGGTGGCCGTGGAATAGGGGGAGAGCCGCTCCAATCAGGGGAGAAAGCATAGCAAATTTGCATAGAAAATAGGAGAAAAAGTAGAAAGAAGAGAGGGATTTACCTAATTTTTTTTTGCAAGATGGAGGCCATGATTTTTTTAGGGTTTAGGAGCTTTGGAAATTCGTGAATGAGAGGAAAAAAAAGTGGCAGCTGAAGAAATGAGGAGATGTGGCCAATTGAATGAAAAGTTAGGTTAAAAAGTAGAAGGGTTAGAAAATAAAAGGGCCTTAGGAAGATAGAAAGTTTAAGGCCTTTCAAATTTCTTTAATTCATTTTTATAAGTTTATATTTCTGATAATAACATTAATTCCAGTTAAAAATTCAAAAATTTGATAAAATATAAAAATATATATAATATTTATTGATTATATAAAGTAGGATTAAGGAAAATAGTTAAAACAGTGAACTAGACTAGAAAATTTTGAAATTGAATAGAATAAATTTTAGAAAATTCATATGAGCTTGCAATATATTTTTAAACATAAATAATAACATAAAATAAAAATATATTCACAAAGTAAATATTTAAAATTAAATTTACATATAATTTTTAAATGAAGAAAATAGCAGAAAATAGGAAAACAGCCCTTAAAAATGGAAAATCAACACGGTAAATTTTGGAAAAATTATATTATCATTTAAAAATATTAAAAGACAAAAATATACATAAAATAACATATTCACACATATTAAGATAAAATATAAGAAAGAAAAATATGATTTATAAAATTTAAAATAGGCAAAATTGCACAATAAAACAAATTATACTAAAAATTGAAATGTACATAACTTTTACATTTTAACTCCGTTTTTAACGAAACGAAAAGTAGTGTTCAAGTTATTACATATATTTTCATAATAAAAGATAAAATATATAATTTCAAACTATTTAAAATTTAAACTTAAATGTCAAAGTTTGACTATTGACCAAAATTTACATTTTCTGGAAATATTAAATTTAGTCATATTTGGAATTCTAATTCACATCAAAATAAAAAAATTTATATTTACAATAATAAAATTTATTCTTTTCATAAATAAAGCTTTTAAATCTGGAAATCAATTAAAAAATAATTGTAAAATACAGGGTTGTTACACTCTCCCCCACTCAAAACTTTTCGTCCCCGAAAAGGAACGAGGTACGGGAATGCACAGAAAAAGATAGAATGAATAGAATTAAGAGATAAGAAAATTGGAATTACACCTGATAACTATTGTTATAGGTAAGTTTAACAAGATGGAGGTGATCAAATCAAGAATACAAGCACGAAAAAGATCCTCTAGAGTCTGAATCTCCCTTTTCACTTGACCGACGGTCTATGAATGGAAAAACAGTGTTCAGATCCAGATGAGTAACAAAGATTATCAAAGATTATAGAAAGATTTCTAAATAGACTGGTATAAGCAATAGCCTTCCCATTCTGTAACAATATAAGAGAAATAAGGACAACCAAAAGATAGTTGGAAAAAAAACAAAATAAGATAATAATTTGAAATCATAATGCTTTGAAATCATAATGCTTTGAAATCATAACAATTTAGAGGTGTTTATCATTTGAAAATCATACTACTAAAATCATAACACATTGGAAATGTTATTCTTTTAAAAAAAAACATAACACTTAGAAAAATCAAAACTCTTTTTTTGAAAAAAATAATAATAATCTTCATTTAAACCATTTTAATTCAAGGTCAAATAATATTCATTTTAAAGTTGTAACATTTCTAAGTTCATTCAATTATAAAAATTTCCAAAACATTGTCTTTTCAAAATAGCAGCACTTATAAAATGCTACAGTAGATATATTAGTATTTCAATCAGTTTAATATCAGAAATATTCATTTGGATATCATTTAACTTATGACTTATTTAAAACAAACTTTTATGAATGGAGTATCCAATTTAAACTATACTTCGTTTATTAAGTCAAAAGTTCACTATTTTACTTAACTCTTAATTTAACACATAACCTAACTCTTTATTTAAAATACCCATTTCACAAATAGATATTCCTTTAATAAGTTACACTTAAA
Source organism: Allium fistulosum (assembly GCA_030737815.1). Classification (NCBI taxonomy): domain Eukaryota; kingdom Viridiplantae; phylum Streptophyta; class Magnoliopsida; order Asparagales; family Amaryllidaceae; genus Allium; species Allium fistulosum. Next base: position 246,214,309 of record CM060907.1, on the reverse strand, counting down.
ATTCCATTTGAAAACCAAATTCTCAATTATCAATTTTTAGTGATGTAAAAAAATACATTTTAACTATTTAAATCATAATCATTCATTTTTCAAGACATATCAATTTCATAAATAAAATATTTATCATAGCAAATATAACAATCAAATTTCTTTACACATTTATTCATTTAGACATCAATTAAACTATGAATTCAAGTTAAATAAACTTTATTACCAAAAGTCCAATTCAAATGTATTTTATTTTATCTATTCAAAGATACATTATTTATTATACAACATATTCATTTCAGGAAATAACCTTTATTAAAATTCCTAGGTTAGACTTAAGGTTCCATAGTAAATCAAATTTGGTTATTAAGTTATTTAAATAAAATCTCTTTAAATTCCTTTTTCACTATTTGCCTCTGTTAATCTTTTATAACTAAAATTTAAGTGTATAACATGTATTATAACCACTCAAATTTTATTTATAAAGATCCTTTTTATATTGTATATTATCCAATTCCATATTCAACTTCTGTGTAATTTAGGTAAGTTATATTGGAATGAAATTGTGTGTTATACAAATAAAACTTTCCAATTCAATTATCTCAAGTTTGAATCATTTATCCAAATTTTTGATTTTCTTCTTATAACTGAAATTATTCTTTGAAATAAAATTTAAGAATTAAACTTCCGATTCCTTTCAAACCATTTAGCGATAAGTAATTATACATACATAATATGTCAAATCAAATTTTAAATCATATATCTATATATATTATAATCAAGTCATATTTTAGAAATTCAAATCAATTAGATTTTCCAAAACAAAGCTGTAGTAAGACTACAGAACGGTCTCTTCACTTCGAAACTCGAAAATGAACGTCGATGATGCTGCAGTCATCACCGAAATTATTTTCCAGCGACAAAGAGAAGAGCACTTAATTTTTAAACTTTAAAAATCCTTTAGAGACAAATTTTTATTCAAAAATACTTTAAATAATATATCCTTTTAAAACTTTAAACACAAGGTTTGAAACCATCAGAAATTAAATTCTCAAATTCTTGATTTAAATTCATTTCAGTTCCCAAAATCAATTTATAAACATCTATTTATAAATTCATTTATAGAATGATAAATCAAGTATTATCATTTCAAATAATCAATTTAAATCAATTTATTAAGTTCCATAATATTTACTTATATCAAAATTTATTTCATTAAACAAATTTTTTTTAAAAATAATATTGTGTCAGTTTGTTCTGTCAAAGTGTTTTAGAAATCTTATTGATAGCGTTGATCAGACGAATCGATCGGAAGCCCAAATCAGCATCAACAACTCAAACAACACAATATATAAAACAAAACATAGATTTACAAGTACAATTTAAAAATGTTTGGAGATAGTTTGGAAACAAAAGACAAGATGATTAAATAACAAAATAGGGAGATGGGTAAGCTTAAATAAATCGCGGGCAACCTTAATCGGGTCAACCGTGACTTAATGAATAAGATCAAATGTGTATTTTTTTCTGGGGTAAATCTACATTCGATCTCAAGAGATAGAGTTTGGAATAATAAAAGATATTAGCATCTAAACCAAGGATAAATAAAAATCTCTGGTGAATCGATGCTGACTGTAAAGGATTTTCACCCTTTTACAAGAAAATTAGAATATTGGCGAGACAGCCAATTGACTATAAAGATATTGGAAGTGGAGTCATGGGATACTCCAGAATCAAAAGATGATGAATAGTGAGGGACACGAATGAATTTCAGAACTGCAGGAAACGTTCCAAATTTCAAAGGAAATCGAATCAAATGGAAGAGATTCAAACTCGAACGAAAGTGATTCTGTAAATAAATCTACTCCATATGCTGAGTTTTGCCTTAAAGCCAAAGCTCTGATACCAACTGTAACGACCCGATATTTTCAACCATTCGCATCCATTATAAGTGTATAGGTAGACACTCATGCTGGAGTTGAATTGCTCAAAATACCACGTTGTAATTAAAATTTGGCAAATCTCAGAATATACAGTAAATAAATATAATCACAGATCACAGACACAGAGTAAAATAATGCAGCGGAAGTAAAAGAAATAGTAGTTCATGAAGCTACTATCTAAATATGTCAGAGTTACATAAGATACAACAGAAGAAATAGAGTACAACAAAAGTCTCAATAAAATAACCAAGTACAAGATGAGTTGAACAACGGAACTGAAATAGATAGGACAAGATAAGCAGATAATCTCCAGCGATTCAAATCTCCAAGCGAGTGGAAATCCAAATCTGTGAATGTTATCCCGCCTTTTGGCAAGGCCGTGACACCAAGGACTTGACTAGATACCGGTGACAGATCGTCTCAGAAATCGGTTACACGCAAGGATCGCTATGGATATCGATGAAATTTGTTCAAGTCCGGATCGGGCTACAATTGATAAGGCACGTCAAGCAAAGCCGTGGGAACCAACGATCCAAGTTTCAAGTCAATCCGAGTTCGTATACTCAAGATATCACCAACAGAAAATGGAGAGGACAGCTTCGTGTTCGAATCCATGAAGATCACGTTTGCTTCGACTCCATCTCTCGAGCATTGATTCGTATCCATCAGAAGCAACCATGCTTCGAATCCATACGCACATGCTTCAAGCTTCGAATCCATCAGAACAATCTCCGCCTTCGACTCCATCTAAGAAAGTTCCCTCGAATCCACACTGTTTGAGTTAGCATCGAATCGATCAACTTTAACACGCCTAGATCGATTCAAACAGACCTTCGCCCATTCGATTCGAAGAGGGATGCCTTCGAATCCGCTACCACGAATCCATCCAGTCAAAGCGGCATATACCATGGATTCGACCCAGTCAATGCGGAGTGCAAAGCGGATCGATACGAAGAAGGCGCACCACGTCACCATCTTCATTTGCAGAAGGATCGATTCGAACGAATCGATTCGAGCGTATCGATTCGAATGACTCCAGAGTTCGAAAAACACCGACTTGAATCGATCATATCTCGAGTTCTACAAGTCCAAATGCCATGAAATTTTCACAGAAGCTTAAACACATGATGAAGAATGTTCACACCAAATTTCAGCTCGATTGGATGATTTCTTGATCGATTCAAACCAAGGGTCGAATCGATCCCAAAGTGGGCCCGAATCTCCAGATTTCGGCCATGTGGGCCCGCTGACATACCAGAACTAGTCTCCCCTCATTTTAGGCGAAATATCAGCCTCCTACACCTATAAATAGAGCCCCTGGTCATTCAGAAAAGGGGTCGGAGAATTCTAAGTACTGAAGAGCGCCCAGATTCTGCCAGATCTACTCCAGAACAACGCCGCTGCTTTAGATTGACACTTAGCATTGAAATTCAGTTGTATTACATTATTAACTACTGTAACCTTCAAGTAATCGAGCAATAAAATCATCAAACTTCATAGTGGACGTAGGCAAAACGCCGAACCACTCTAAATCGCTTGTCTTTGCAATTTACTTTCTGTTATTTGGAGTTTTTGTTAGATAATCCACAGTTTTAATTTTCATTCTTCACTTTTATCTCTTCAAAAACTTCCGAAGGGTGTTGTGCCCATTTTTGGTACAAACACTTTGGTGCTTTCACTGAGAAAAAACCAGCTTTTTTCTCCTGCTCCTTGGATCTACCATCGATACCGGATTGCACAAATCCAAGAGGAAGATCCAGATCTTTAATTCACAATCCTTCCATTCTACTCAGATTTGCATAAAATCTAGGAAAAGGATTCATCATTCAAAATGGTTAGCACGAGAACCACTTCTACAGCTGCTGGACAAGAAGGTAGGGATGGACAGAATCCTGCTCAACAACAGCCATCCAACCAAGACAACACTTCCCACTCGGATCCGTCTGGGGCAGTCACTAGACAAGAATTTCAGGTGTTGCTTCAAGAGTTGACTCAGAGTCGGCAGCAGTTAGCCGAACAGTTGCGTGCCAATATCGAATTGACAAACCAACTGAACCGCCAGGGCCGTAGGAGGTCCAGAAGGGATGATGTTTCCCGCTCATCCACTGAAAGTTCTGCCTCATCTGACTATCATCATAGATCTACCCGTCCCCGATTAGACGGAGATCATGCTCAAACTGCTGGATATCAACCCGCCCTGACTGTCGGGCAATTGAGGGTAGGACCGTCAACCAGCTTCCAGGCTGGGCCATCAGCACGAGGTGGTCGTACTCCACAATATACTACGGACAATCATGTCACAGCTGCCACAGTAGAAACAAGGGTTGATACCCGACATCTTCCGGATTCGAGTAATCAACAACAGGGACGTACTTCTGAACCATACGTCCCGGAAGACGCTGAGCCAAGGAGGCGAAACTTGGACCGTCGACAGCGCCCGGTCCAAACTCGCACTGTGGAACCCGACCACACCTTAGCTCAGCATGCTCAAAATGTAGCAATGCCAGACATCTCGACTATGATACGTCAGATGATCCGCGAAAGCCAAGGTCTTACCAATGACGATTGGGGGATTTCTCGAAGCCATACTCCTTTCACGGACGAGATACTATACGCTGAACCTCCTCGGCGATTCAGAATGCCAACTCTCCCTATGTACGAAGGAAGTTCTGATCCCAATCAGCACATATTGAAATACGAATGGTCAATGAGCGCCGCAAGGGCCGACGATGCAGTAAAATGCCGAAGCTTCCCCATCTCACTGGGAGGAATTGCAACAATGTGGTTTACAAGATTACCTCCAAGATCTATCTCTTCATTTGACCAATTGGCTAAGAAATTTGTTGAACAATTCCGTATGCAAGTCGCTAGACCCAAATATGTTAACACCCTGTTCAATGTTACCCAAGCTCGTTGGGAAACATTAAGGCGTTACTTGGAGAGATTCCATGCGGCATGTGTGGAAATTAGTAATCCCAACGACAACTCAATTTTAATGGCATTGACAAAGGGAATTGATCCCGATTCTGAATTTGGAAATTGGTTAGCCGGAAAACCACCCGCATCGTTGGACCGTTTCTACTCCAAAGTCGCTCAATTCTTACGGCAAGAGGACGCGAAACAGTCTAGGAAGCAGGACGATGCGAAACCTGGAAATGAGGGAATACAAAGCAATGTAGCAGTTAAACAGTCCGGTGACAGTTCCGGAAAAGTTCAGTTAAACATACAGAACAAACAAACTCAGCCAAGAGGTAGCAATGGTCAAAATAAGAAGAGAGATCCGAATCCAGGCCCACGGCGTAGGGCTCCGATGTTCGAAAGTTATACACCATTGAACACTTCGCTGGAAAATGTGTACCTGCAAACTTGCAACACTGAACAGTATAAGAAACCCGCTCCGAAGCGGTCATCGGAGAGGCAGATTCAGACAGGAAAGTTTTGTAGGTTTCATGAGAGTTATGGCCACAATACTAATGACTGTCGCCATTTGTAGGATCTCATAGAAAAGTTGATCAGGGAGAGAAAGTTAGATCAATTCGTGCGGGCGCCGCAGTCTGGTGGTGCGGGCCCCTCGAACCCGAACCGTGCGCAAGACCAAGAAAGACAAGAGGAACCCGCTCGTACAGGCGGGAGGCTAGTTATCAATACCATAAGTGGTGGTCCTCATCCAGCGGACAGGAGCTGGAGGGAAATGGAGTCGTATGCTAGCTCTATCAGGCATGCGAGCTTCGAATGCTGCAGTAGTTGTGAGGATGGAACCCCGGCTAAGCAACAAAAAATGATGTCTGACGATATCATATTTAGAAGCAGAGATGCTGACAAAATCGAAGCTCCAACAATTGACCCACTGGTCATATCTGCCCAAGTTGGTCCTGCTTGGATGAAGAGGATCCTGGTTGACAGTGGGAGTTCTGTAAACATTCTATTCAAACGAGCTTACGATTTAATGAAGATGGAAGCCAAAGACTTGAAACCCTGCCAATCCCGAGTTCATGGCTTCAATGGGAGTGCAACAATACCTACTGGGATAGTGGAACTACCAGTGGAACTGGGGATTGGAGAACGCAGGAGAGTTCGACTGCTGCAATTCGTTGTTCTTGACATCGCTTCACCGTACAATGCATTCCTGGGTCGACCAGCCCTTGCTGAATTCAGGGCAGCCATTGCCCCGTGGTGTTTGACTTTAAAATTCCCAACTGACCATGGTATATGAATCGTTCAAGGAGATCAGGCAGCAGGAAGAGCCTGTTATGTTGCTGAGTTGCGTGAAGCACAGAAGAAGGAGAAAGGAAAGGGCGTAGAGGAATCTCTCTACGTCCGTTTTACTGATAATTGACAACTAGCGCCCGGGCCCCGGCCCGGGCACCACTACCAATTCCTTAGAGATCTTGACCCTAGAGATAACGAAGATAAAGATGAAGTAGAAGAGAATCAAGTGTCTCCAGCCGAACTGACTGTGGACGGCCCAGTCAGTGAGGATGACGACTCGAAAGTACTAAAAGTTGGATCTCAACTGGGAAAACAGATACAACAGGAATTGGTTGAATTTCTTCAAGCGAATCTCGATGTCTTTGCCTGGACGCACTCTGACATGTGCGGAATCTCACCGAACATTGCAAGTCACTCTTTGAATATTGATCCGCGACATGTTCCGGTTAAGCAAAAGAGGCGTGGTATGGATCCAGAGAGATCTGCCGCCCTTAAAGAAGAAATTGACAAGTTGCAATCAAATGGTTTCATCCGAGATGCTCTATACCCAGAGTGGGTGTCAAATCCGGTAATGGTTCGAAAACCGAATGGGAAATGGAGAACATGTGTCGACTACTCCGACTTAAACAAAGCTTGTCCAAAAGATAGTTTTCCACTTCCCCGAATTGACCAACTCGTAGACTCAACTGCAGGCCACGAATTGTTATCCTTTATGGATGCTTATTCCGGTTATAATCAGATACCCATGCATCTACCCGATCAAGAACATACTAGTTTCGTGACCGATCTGGGACTCTACTGTTACAGAGTCATGCCTTTTGGTTTAAAGAATGCCGGAGAAACTTACCAACGCTTGGTTAATCGAATGTTCGCTGATCAGATCGGGAAGACCATGGAAGTCTATGTGGATGACATGTTAGTTAAGTCCCGATTTTCCACAGATCACGTCAGGGATTTAGATTCAATGTTCCGCATCCTACGTGAATATGGAATGAAGCTTAACCCGTTAAAGTGCCACTTTGGCGTCGCATCCGGAAAGTTTCTAGGTTTCATCGTCAACGCTCGTGGGATAGAGGAAAACCCCGAAAAGATCTGGGCAATAAGGAATTTGCAAACCCCAAAGACCATAAAGCAAGTCCAGAGTCTCAACGGGAAGGTAGCAGCGCTAAGCAGGTTCATCTCAAAATCCACTGATAAATGCATTCCTTTCTTTGATCTAATCCGGAAGGGAAAACGAAACTTTGAATGGACCATGGAATGTGAAGGCGCATTCCGATCGCTGGTTCAGCATCTCTCTACGCCACCGATCTTGTCGAAACCAATTGATCACGAACAATTATACCTTTATCTGGCGGTATCAGAGCATGCGATCAGTGCTGCTCTGGTCCGGGAAGAGGATCGAGTGCAGAAACCGGTCTATTATGTTAGTAAACGATTGACCGGAGCTGAAAGAAATTACCCCAGGTTGGAGAAACTGGCTTACTGCTTGGTCATTGCCTCGAGAAAACTTCGTCCTTATTTCCAAGCTCATCCGCTTACTGTGTATACCGATCAGCCGTTACGACAGGTCCTCACGCGGCCTGAGACGTCTGGAAGGTTACTCAAGTGGAATATCGAACTGAGTCAGTTTGACATTACTTATGCTCCGCGGAGAGCCATTCAAGGGCAAGTCCTAGCTGACTTCATAGCTGAATTTACTGTTCCAGATGACTTACCCAAAACCAGCGAGTCTCCTGAATTTGTCTGGAAACTTTATACAGACGGTGCATCAAACGATCGGTGTTCGGGCGCTGGAGTTGTACTAGAAACCCCCGAAGGTCGATCCATATGCTATGCTTTGAAGTTTGATTTTCACGCAACCAACAATGAAGCCGAATATGAAGCCCTGTTGACTGGGTTAAAGCTCGCCAGAGATCTGAGAATTATCGCTATAGAAATTTATTGTGATTCACAGTTGGTTGTGTGCCAGGTACGGGGAGAATATCAAGCAAGAGATCGAAGGTTAGCTGCTTATCTAGCCCAAGTTCGGGAAGCACTGGATCAGTTTGATTATTATGCCATTTACTATATACCACGAGATCGCAATCAAAAGGCCGATTCATTGGCAAAGTTGGCCAGCACAGGTGAAGCACAGCAAATGGGACTTGTCCCGGTCGAAACTTTGTCCTCCCCAAGCATCGATCAAATAAAAACGAATGATGTGTTGGAAACCTTTCCTAGCAGAGAATCATGGATGACTCCGTATCGAAATTATATTGAGAATGGGATATTGCCTGGACACCGAAATGAGAAAAGGCAAGTTCTACGAAAAGCTTCGCGGTTCATCATTCAGGACGGGATCAGGTGTAGAAAAGGTTATTCTGTTCCACTCCTCCGGTGTATCGCTCACGACGAAGTCAAACGAGTGTTACATGATGTGCACGAGGGAGAATGTGGCGATCACACCGGTGGACAAGCGCTTGCTAAGAAAATACTCCGATATGGATATTACTGGCCGACAGTGAACCGAGATGCAGCCAATTATGCCAGAAAGTGCGACAAGTGCCAGAAACACGCTCGAATTCCAAGAGCCCCACCTACCGAGATAACTCAAATGGTCAGTCCCTGGCCGTTCGCTATGTGGGGTATCGACATCATCGGCGCTTTACCTCTGGCAAGAGGTGGTGCGAAGTATGCCATCGTCGCAGTTGACTACTTCACGAAATGGGCCGAGGCCGAAGCTCTCGCAACGATTACGTCGAAGAAAGTAATAAACTTTGTAGTCCGCAATATCATTTGTCGATTTGGACTCCCGCATACCATCATCACCGATAATGGGACCCAATTCGAGAGTTCAGAGTTCAAGAATTTCTGCCAACGATTTCATATTCATAAAAAGTTCTCTACAGTCGGACATCCACAAGCAAACGGTCAGGTCGAAGTTGTTAACAAAGTTATCAAATCCATCTTAAAGAAACGACTGGAAAAGGCTGGGGGCAAATGGGTCGATGAACTTCCTATGGCATTATGGGCTTATCGAACAACTCACAAGACCGCAACTGGACACACCCCATTTTCCTTATCCTATGGCTCGGAGGCCGTCATTCCAGTTGAGACAGAAGTATTTTCCCACCGCGTAACTTATTACGATCCAAAAACAAATGCTATATTACTCGCTGAATCTTTGGATCTGTTGGACGAGAAACGGGAAGAAGCTGACTTGAGAGCAGCCGCATACCGAAGTCGGGTCGCCCGGTTATATAACACCAAAGTTCGACCCCGAACCTTTGAACTCGGTGACCTTGTCCTCAAGAGAATCTACCCAGTTCCTTCACACATGAAACCAAATTGGGAAGGACCGTACGTGATTACACAAAGACTTGGGGATGGCACATTCAAACTATCAACCGTGGATGGTCTAGTTCTACCAAGAGCCTGGAACATCGAGAGTCTCCGTCGCTACTACATATGACAGGCTCTATTTATTTCATTATGTTTTTTATTCAGCGATTTACTTTTGCATTTCGAAATTAGAAGTTGTAATAAGGCAACTGATTTGCCATATTTTCTTATTTCAGCAATAAAATGTCATCTCTTCGAGCCAGAGCTGTGATTCATTAAATACAATGTACAACATCACGATGCACGAAGAGCTAAGTTCCATCACACAGTGGAATTTATTCAAGTAGGGAGTGGTTGTGAAGCAATCAACCACTCGCTAAATGAAACCCGAGCTCGGGGGCAAGCCATCACATCAGGCCAAGAAATGGGTTGATACACGACAACCCTTCGCTTAACTTAACTCCGTTCTCCCAGAGTGCGAGGCGGAGTATAAACATTTTACTAAACTCCGTACTCCCGGAGTGCGAGGCGGAGTATAAACATTCCTCAACTCCGTACTCCCAGAGTGCGAGGCGGAGTATAAACATTCCTTAACTCCGTACTCCCAGAGTGCGAGGCGGAGTATAAACATTCCTTAACTCCGTACTCCCAGAGTGCGAGGCGGAGTATAAACATTCCTTAACTCCGTACTCCCAGAGTGCGAGGCGGAGTATAAACATTCCTTAACTCCGTACTCCCAGAGTGCGAGGCGGAGTATAAACATATGCCGACTCCACACTTATTCCCAATACTGGGGGCAGAACCATAACACGTAACAAGTTGAAGACAAAAAGGGAATAAATTTTCATTTCCACTATCAACAAAAAGAATCTGATTACAAAGTGTTTAAAGAAAATTCTGCTAGTGGGAGCCGAATCCACATCTATACACGGCTATAGAGAAATCAACAAAATGCTACCCTACGCAACAAAGATTTAAAGAAAGAGTTCAATCTTTCTTCTTCCTTATCTTCTTCTTCGGGGTAGCCCCACCAGATCCACTGCCTGATTTTTTCCTCGATCGCTTACTCTTTTCAGGCTTGTCCTCCGGCAGCGATATAATGTCAACGTCTTCCTCAGAGCTGGAGGCGACGGAAGTTCTTCTAGGAGGGCGAGCTGGAGGCATAGGAGTAGTAACAGGAGGAGGGATAGGAGCAGTTTCAATCACTACAGTACCGCCCGGTGAAATCACCATTAACGGGGCAGGCCCGGGCGGATTCGTACCAGCATTCCCTGCTGCCATCTCGGCATCAATCTCAGCAATGATGTCGTCCTCACGAGATACTTGGGCCGCATCGGATGTGCCAATAGCCGACATAGATGAACTAACGGCCGGAGCAGCCCCACTCACAGCATCAGACGGGTTGACAGAGGGATTGATGGGTTCATTGAGATGCTCCTCAATCATTTGAGCGCTGAAAGAAAACATATTTGCATCTCCCTCTTCGCCAATCAAGGTAGAAGTCGTGATGGCTTCGGAAAAAACAACCCCTTGTGTTTGATGTGGAACTGATAGAGCAAGGGGCGCAGAAACAATAACTTCAGTCACTGGAATACGACAAAACGAAGATTGTTAGCCAAGTGTGTTGCTTAAGGTTCTTCACGACTAAACTACGAGAAGCATTCAAATACCTTCCTTGGTCTGGACCGAAACGTGGGCAGAGTCCTCGGCGGAAGATAATAATGGTTGGTCAGGATTATATGCAGGAACAGACTGGGGATCTACCGCACCAGTGGTTTTGGGCAATGTTGGAATTACAGCTCCAACACTTGTCTCATGATGCGCGATCCTCGAGCCTTCGCCTATCTCTAGAGATTGAACGCCAAGCTTTTCTTTTGCCATAGAGATCACCACCTCATGAAGGGTCTTCCTCTCATCCTCGGTGAGCAAACGCATCTCCAGTTCAAAGTCGCCAAGTGTTCCATCTGGATGCGCTGCTCTTTTCTCATTCACCAGCCGGGTCCAGGCATTGTACAAGATCATGGAGTCATCTCCCAGCCACGCTAAATTTCTGTGTTCCAGCACATTAGCGTTATACGTGACTAAGAGATCGTCAAATTTAGCATCTAGCCTAGACCTCTCCTCCAAGATCTTTTCCTGAATTTCTGCTTCCGCAGACTTAGCCTTGACCGCCGCCGCGGCAAGTTCGGTCCTGAGAGATACTGCTTGGTCGCAAGCCTCTTGAGCAGTGGCGTTCGCATCATCCTTCTCCTTCACCATTTCAGCGAATTTGGCCTTGAGCTCATTCAGCTCTTTAACGGCTAAGTCTCGCTCAGCTGCAATGGTGGTGTTGCGGTGGCCCATCTCTTCCACCGTGGCACAGTGTTCTTGCTGCATCCTCGCCAGTTTGGCCACGACACCTTCATGTTTCTGAAGTGTTTCAAGCTCTGACTTCCGGGACGTCTCCACTTCGGATTGAAGAACCTGAATGATGCGTTTCTGCTTGACAATGTCAGCATCACGTTCAGCAATGATCTTCGCCCTGTCAAAAGCTACTCTAGAAGCCTTCACGGCTGCCTTGTACCACTCCTTATACTGAGCGTAGAAGTCGTGGATATAACTATGAGCAGTGGTCTCAGCTTCCGGAGGGATTCTTTTAAAGTTAGGAGGGAAGATATAGCCATCCATGCAAATTTTAGGGTAGTCATTTTTCATTTGGGCGAGTTTAGCAGCTCCCTCGCTTGTTAACTCAGCCGGAGCTTGTTCAATTATAGCGGCTGCTGTCGGTTCCATTCTTGGCCGCTGAGCATCAGGCCGAGAAGATTGAGAAGGCAGCTGCTGCTGATGAGATGGCCCTGGGAGGTCTACTGGAGCCCTGGGAGGCGGAGGAGAGCGAGATCGGGGTCGGTACTGGTATCCCCGGTCTCTGTCAGAATAATCATAGCCAGAACGGCCACGCGAGTAATCTCTGTCTCTGTCATAGCGTTCTTGACTCGAATAGCTTCGCCCGTGATCCCTATCTGTTTCTCTCCTGCGGGAATCGTAAAATGGAGAAGATTGGCGCACATTCCGAAGCCTGTCCAGAGTAGAGCCACGTCCTGACATCTCACCTGCGATAAGAAAGAATTACGGATTAGGATCCCGTAAAGCAATGTTTACAATGCAAAAGTCATGAAGTGCCGTGGAAGTGTGTGTAAATGTGTAAACCCCCAAACCGACCGGAAGTGTTGACCGCACTTAAAGGAAAGGGCTCGTTCATGTTTAGAACATCTTGAAATTCCTCCAACCCAGGATTATGAGAAATCGATATATAATCTGGGATAGGAATATCGTCAAGCCCTTTGAAAGAATCTCTCGAATGAGAAGGGGCGGCATCAGAAATCATGACTCCGGAAGCGGGAAGAAACACATCTACAGATTTTCCCCCCTTGGACTTAAGTTTTTTGGAAACGGCGGCCTTACCTTTCCGTTTTTCTCCCGATTCCTCCAAGTTTCCCGAAAGGTCAGCCATTGGCTCTGAATCCGTATGGGTTCTTTCTTCGTCACTCGCCTCGATTATTTTGATTCCGAGTGACTTCTTCGCTTTTCTCTTCTTGGGTTTCTTCTTATCTTCCTTCTTGGAGGCGGGCTTTGAAAATCCCTCAACGACTATGCTTTGATTGATGTCGATCAAACCAAGAACTCTTAAGTTGTAATCGTTCAGCACCGAATCAATATGCCTCAACGCGTTTGGGACTTCTTGAAGACTCTGGATGATACCCTTGAAACGCCCTCCATCGGGCCTGGAGATAATAGCTGTAAAGGGAATGAAATGTCAATTTTAACAACAAAGAGCTATTGGTCAAGGAAACAGGTTAAGGCGCTTACGTCTAGACAACCATCGCCTAGCGAAACCCGGAGGGCACCGAACGTAGAACCACTCGTTCTTGAAATAACTCAGTCGAGTCCAAGCTCCAACTACAACTTGGCAATTCCTAACTGCCTCCAAAAATGTAAAAGACGGGCTATCACCCCTACTCTTGAAGTTAAATATGTGTCTGATCTCGGAGGGCCTCGGCGGGCGAAAGAGACAGTCCATAAATATGACAAAGGCACTGTTCAACAACGCGTGCCCGTTGGGATGAAGTTGTGAAGGAGCGATTCCTAAATATTATAGCATCCCTCTGATATATTGATTGAAAGGAGGAAGAGTTTCGGCCGCACAAGCATGACGGTAGAATGCTGTATATCCTTCAGGCGGATTGTGCGGTCTATCAGTGGCACTGGGCAATAATACGTCACCTAGAGATATGTTATGCTTTAGGCATATTCGTCCCAATAAGGATTCAGAGATGTTAGACTGAACCGAATCAACAGGGTCCTCAATAAATATAGCCTCTGGCAATTCGTCTGGAGCCGGATCGATTACATCGGCAGGGATGTCAGGAATCTCAAGCACCGGAGGAGTCGAGCTCTGTACCTTTTGTTGTTGGGAGCTCGAAGATTCCATAATTAGCTAACTCATCAAAAAGCAACGTTAAGTTCATAAACGGCCCGTGCGTGCCCCGGTGTAGTGTGTATGAACGTGTCGTGCAGTGCAAGTGCTATGCATTACTTAAGCAGATTCTACAGAATAAAGCAAGATGTTCGTACAACATATCTTGGGAATTTGAGAATGAAAATGACCGTCATCGCTGACCGTCACTTCCACAACATCCAAACGCTACGAACCAACTTCGTGTATAAATCAGTTGTATTATTGGTTGAGTCATAGTTCCATCGACGAGCTTCAAAGGAAATTCAAGTTCAAGTTTTACAGTCGTGTTCGACTATGCAAGGCCGAAGCTCGTCGGAGTCAAATGTGCTAAAGCTCGTTAAATTTGTCAAATTTCAACTTGAGATTGGTCATAGTTCGGATGTTGGAGCAAATCAGAAGGATGTAGGTTTTGAAAATCAGAACGTTCAAACCCAGAAGTTCGAATCCATTGGATCGAATCGATACAAATCGATTCGAAGGGAACAAAGTCCAGATGTTCGAATCCATGCGGTTCGAATCGATAGAGCCTAAGGGAGGACAGATACTTCGAATCCATGAATTTAGTGCAGATTCGAATCGATCGGAGTATCACGTCTTCGACTCAATTATAGCAGCATTGCTTCGAATCGATCGTTTCGATATAATTTTCTTTCATGATCATCGATTCGAAATCTGACACATAGAATCGATTCGAACAAATTGCTCCCAGATCGATGCGAAGCTGTGAACAAAAACGATGTCCACCATGACAAGTTTCTTTCCCCAAGTCTATCGATTCGACCCATTCCAGATCCGACGATCCTTCAAAATTTTCAGAAGATAAGATGGGATCACTGCCGAGAATTCCAAATTTTTACGTTCTACACTTGGATCGGTTCCATATTTACCTGATTGGATTCGATTATAAACAAAAGCGTGGGAGGATGTTATCGACTCGAGCGAAGGCGTGGAAGTTCCTAGTCTGAAGGATTGATTCGAAGAAGCAGCTGAAACAATGGGGAAAGGTAAAAAGTGAGAAGTGAATAGGACCCCGGTATATATAGGGGAAATGTGGCAATTCGCCTCCCGGTATACCTGACCGGCTTCTACAGGTGAGAGAATCGAATCGAATCGATTCGTTGCGGCATGTTCGAATCCATTGTGACCACTAGTTCGAATCCATCACGACACAGAGTCGTTCCACCAGTTTGAATCCATCACGACACAGAGTCGTTCCACCAGTTCGAATCCATCCCTTAGTTCGAATCCATCCGGTTCCAAATCGTTTACGACATCGAATCCATTCCAGCAACATCGATACGAGGCAACATCGACTCGAAGCACAAACCCCATGAACCATCGTTTCGAAAAGACATCGATTCGAGCACTCGCGACTTCGACTCCACCAACTTAGAAAGCTTCGAATCCACGCAGTATTGGTTCAGAGAACCATAGATTCAAAGAATCAAATGTTCATCTCGTCATGACTCAAAGAACCTAGCAGCCAGTCACAATTATACGTCGGTCAATTACAATGATACAGAATGCAACTTTCGATAAAGCATGTTGTAGCTATCCAGTGAGAGACTGCAGCTTTTCAAAGCACGTCGTGTTTACACAAGACGTACTTTGGGGGGCAAATGTTATCCCGCCTTTTGGCAAGGCCGTGACACCAAGGACTTGACTAGATACCGGTGACAGATCGTCTCAGAAATTGGTTACACGTAGGATCGCTATGGATATCGATGAAATTTGTTCAAGTCCGGATCGGGCTACAATTGATAAGGCACGTCAAGCAAAGCCGTGGGAACCAATGATCCAAGTTTCAAGTCAATCCGAGTTCGTATACTCAAGATATCACCAACAGAAAATGGAGAGGACAGCTTCGTGTTCGAATCCATGAAGATCACGTTTGCTTCGACTCCATCTCTCGAGCATTGATTCGTATCCATCAGAAGCAACCATGCTTCGAATCCATACGCACATGCTTCAAGCTTCGAATCCATCAGAACAATCTCCGCCTTCGACTCCATCTAAGAAAGTTCCCTCGAATCCACACTGTTTGAGTTAGCATCGAATCGATCAACTTTAACACGCCTAGATCGATTCGAACAGACCTTCGCCCATTCGATTCGAAGAGGGATGCCTTCGAATCCACTACCACGAATCCATCCAGTCAAAGCGGCAGATACCATGGATTCGACCCAGTCAATGCGGAGTGCAAAACGGATCGATACGAAGAAGGCGCACCACGTCACCATCTTCATTTGTAGAAGGATCGATTCGAACGAATCGATTCGAGCATATCGATTCGAATGACTCCAGAGTTCGAAAAACACCGAATTGAATCGATCATATCTCGAGTTCTACAAGTCCAAATGCCATGAAATTTTCACAGAAGCTTAAACACATGATGAAGAATGTTCACACCAAATTTCATCTCGATTGGATGATTTCTTGATCGATTCGAACCAAGGGTCGAATCGATCCCAAAGTGGGCCCGGATCTCCAGATTTCGGCCATGTGGGCCCCCTGACGTACCAGAACTGGTCTCCCCTCATTTTAGGCGAAATATCAGCCTCCTAC
Source organism: Allium fistulosum (assembly GCA_030737815.1). NCBI lineage: Eukaryota > Viridiplantae > Streptophyta > Magnoliopsida > Asparagales > Amaryllidaceae > Allium > Allium fistulosum. The sequence continues at coordinate 246,197,788 of CM060907.1, read as the reverse complement.
ACCTATAAATAGAGCCCCTGGTCATTCAGAAAAGGGGTCGGAGAATTCTAAGTACTGAAGAGCGCCCAGATTCTGCCAGATCTACTCCAGAACAACGCCGCTGCTTTAGATTGACACTTAGCATTGAAATTCAGTTGTATTACATTATTAACTACTGTAACCTTCAAGTAATCGAGCAATAAAATCATCAAACTTCATAGTGGACGTAGGCAAAATGCCGAACCACTCTAAATCGCTTGTCTTTGCAATTTACTTTCTGTTATTTGGAGTTTTTGTTAGATAATCCACAGTTTTAATTTTCATTCTTCACTTTTATCTCTTCAAAAACTTCCGAAGAGTGTTGTGCCCATTTTTGGTACAAACAGTGAATAACTCAGGCTGACCCGAGCGTAAAGCAAAACACAAAACACTCGAGTCAGGATAATATATACTTATATAATGTAAACCAACTCAAGCGAACTGTAATAAGGGTACAAGTAACTTAAAGAATGCTTGGGATCGCCCATTCTTTAAGGATCCGTTAAACTATTTACTATGTAGTAATATGCGCTATATACAGTAGTGTCTAATTAGTAAAGTATAATCATATAGAAAATAGCGTTAAGGGGATGGAGAACCTTAACGCGGTCGGATCTTAAAATCATAATCGTAGTAAAGCTCGATATGGTAGGTGACACGACACACAAGGCAATGCCAGGGTAGATATACCAATTACGCACACGGACTGATGGAGCGGATAGCAGCCACTACCGTCTACCTCGAACAACACTCCCAAATCGGAGGATGGCCATCTAATCAATCATAAGTAAAAATATCGAAGAAATGTGTTCGAGAAGAGGTGCTACCTCACTGGTCCGAGATCGCTCCTGTTTTAGCCACCTTATGCCAACTCACTGGAGTTGGGTCCACGTAACATACCTTAAGAACGTCGCCACCATCCTACTTCATTCTGGAATCTCCACCGCGTACACGGTTGTCAAAGTGGTTTTCGGTATCGACATAGAGTATGTCCATATCCGATCCCGGTCTCTTTGCCAACCAATCGTTATTATAACCCATGGTTATAACTTTTAAAAACAATACTTTACTTCAAAATAAGATATCATTTCAAAATCATGTCTTTATCAAAATAAAGATTTATCATTTCCAAATCATTTCAATATTCCAAAATATCGTATCCTTTCAAACTTTTTTTCAAATCATTTCAATATACCAAAATATCATATCTTTTCAACTTCATTTCAAATCATTTTAATATATCAAAATATCATATCTTTACAAACTTCATTTCAAATCATATCAAAATATCATATCTTTGATAGTTATACTTCGAAATCAAAATCATTTTTATTTCAAAACTATGTTCATTTCAAAACAACATCATTTCCATTTCAAACATATATTCACCTTTCAAATAGTCTATACTTTCAAAGTTATAATTCTTTTGAAACTAAAACATTTGAAATCATTATACTTTGAAAATCACAACATTTCGAAAACGTATATTTGAAATCATCTTTTAATTCTACATATTTACAAATTTATTAAATTAAACCCAAATTCCAAATTTTAATTTAAATTTAATTCAAACCATCATTTTCAACTCAAATTCAGTTTACTAACAAACCATTTCAAATCTTATAATTTCAAATATAGGTTTAATTCACAAAATACAATATTCAATCTTTAGTATATTTCAAAGCTTAAATATCCCACATCTCATAAATTCAAAATCATTTACATACATTTCAAAATATCAAAATATTATTCAAAGCATCATTCATTTATATTTCATTTTAAATACCATTTGAATCCATTCATTTCATTAAATTTAAATACCATTTTAAACTCACATTAAAATCAAATTCTTCCATTTAAAACCATTTAAATGTCTCTTCATTCTCTTTAGAAATTTAACATTTAATTTCCAAAATTATATCATTTTCCAAAGATTATTTTTCATTAAAATTTATTAAAAATACAAAAATACAGTTTCCATAGCACTTACAAAATGCTACGTAAAGTTATAGTTTAAAATGGTTCATTTAACAAAACGACAGCACTTAAATGCTGTAATATATTTCCATTTAATTTAAAATAAACTTAAATGTTAAGTTTAACCACTACAACACTTACAAAGTGCTATAATAGCCTTTATTTCAAATTAACTTTTTTAGTTCATTTAAACAACTACAACATTTGCAAAATGCTGTAATATCTTTTACATACATTTCAAAAATGCTGTCAAATCAAATTCAGAGTTTAATTACCATTTCACATATTTAACTAAAATTCCAATTTTATTTAATTAACTTAAACCTTTAATTAAAACTAAATTTCACATTTCCAAGTCAAGTTATATTTTAAAAGATCACTTTTAAACATTCATTTATTTAACCACTTAAATTCATAGAAAAATCAATAATACTTTGATAAATCATTTAAATTCAAATTAAATCAAATTATCATAATTACCATTTTCCAAATATAATTAAATTTCCATTTTATTTATATAACTTAAATATCATTTTTAACCAAAATTCCAAATTTCCAAACTTGAGTTATATTCAAAAAAAAAATCCAGTTAAACCATTCATTTATTACATTTTTAACACATAGAAAAATCATAATTTCTTTAATTCAAAATATTTCAAAATATGTTTAAATCAAATTTCATAAATTTATATTTTTAAAATACTTAAAAATATCCAAAACAGCTTATAAAATAACCACGGGCCTGTATATAGTTTTCTAGCCTAGGTCAAATGATACGGATATGTATCATTTCAATCCGCAGTTTAAAAAGAAAAATCCGGGTTCTATCATTTCAAACCCGCAATCCCAAGTTAAAATAAATTAAATAAAAACCATTCAGGCCTATCATTTCAGCCCATAACGATTTTTCCCTATTCTAAAGTCCGTTCGGGTATGTATCATTTCAACCCATAGTGATTCTAGTCTACAGGGAACTTGCAATGGTGATAACTGATATAAATAACAGAATAACATTAAATAACAGTAACATATGATATAACAGGTGTAATAACAGGTGTGAACATCATATAATAATAATATAGGCATATATAACATGATAATATATTTCTACAGTTTCACAGGGTGTCAATTTACTAGTTATATAGCTACATATTGTCTGGTGAGAATAACTCACCTTTTTATGCTGGAGTTAGCGATCAAAACACACAAAATAGATTCCATAAAGCACGACAAACACGATACAACATGACTTTTGATTTGAATGAATATAGAGCCTTGATATTTATCTTGTAAACAATAACCAAAACAAGACAATATATACATAAATATTTAACACAAACAATGTTGAAAAAATGAAGATAAGAGACAACAAAGGAATGAATGTTTTTGCCTTGCTTTCTACACTTGCTAGCATGACTTAAGGAATGTTTTGGTTCAGGTTTGGGCATGGTTTGTGTAATATCCCGGAATTTTGGACAATATTAATTTAATAATCTGTTTAAATAATTAAATTGATTTGATAATCCTTATTAAAAATGTTTAAATTGGTTTAATAATCTTCTTCAATGAATATTTATTTGTTTCAAACAATATTAATAATATGTGTTTTTATATAGATATTCAAATAGTTTTGGATTTTTAAATATATGGATAAGCTTTTATATATATATAATTGGTTTTATTTTCTTTAAAATACTTTATATATATATATACATAAGTATTTAATAAATAAGAAAGGCTTTTTATTTACATTTAAATAAATATGAATTACTTAAAAAGACAAGTGTAAATCTTTAAGGCCATGTAATAACATGTGTACACTAATAAAGCAATGAGAATGACAAATGTTAAAGTCTTGCATTTTTGTTTTTCTTTTATTTGATAAATCATTTTAATCTATATAAACATATGTTTCCATCTTCTTTTCCTTTTCTATTTCTTTCCAAAAACTTAAGAAAAACTTCAGCAAAAATAATCTGTAATCAAAACTTTTCTCTAACAAATCCTCAAAACCAAATCTGAACTCATTTCTCTCCTCATAAACAAATTAGTAATCAAACATTCCTCTCAACCAAATCTGTAACTTAAATCCTCCTCAAACAAATCAGTAATTAAATTTCTCTCAAACCAAATTCCTCAAAAACAAAGATCAATAAGGCTGCATTTTCTTCAAATTTGGAATCTGGAAACAAGAGCCTGTAAAAATCTTCTTCATCATTTTTCTGTAATCTGGAAGCATGTTCAAAACAAGCAAAACCTGGAATCAAAGTTTTTAGCCTGCATATTTTCTTTAATCTGGAATCAAATTCCAGTCTGCATGCAAGTTTATAAAGCTAACAATTCAAGTTTCAAATCAAAGCCCAGAAGTTAAGGCATTCCAGTTTTAAGAGATTCAAAAGCTTTTCAAATTAAAGCTGGAAGCTCTGTTCTTCATTTTTCAAATAGGCGAGTAACAATATTTTTAAAATTTAATGATGAAATCTGGTTGCATGCTTATCTTTGAAATAAGTTCATCTGTGAATATATTTTTAAGTAAATATCTGTGCATGCATGTACTTGAATGAATTGGTGTGCATGTCTATTATTTGCCCTGTTCTTCAATTTAAAATTAGTGAGTAACATTCCTCTTAAATTTTAAAGTATATGAGTATTTGATTGCATGTGAAATTCTAGAATAAAATGAATATTGAATGGATGTATATGATTGAATTTCTATGTATATAGTTGGATATATAGATGCATGTTTACTGTGTACCTGTTCTTACCTGTTTACTGTTAAAGCTAGAATCATGTTCAAAATTTAATTCCTCTTGATATAATCTCTGTTAAACTTTGGATTCAAACAACATTCGATTGTTTAATTATGACTTTAAGTTTAAACTCTTTTCAAATGAACTAAAACTGGAATCTGCTCTGGAAAATAAAAGTAGAACAGGAAATCTTGAATTTTGCTAAAATTCGAACTTCGTAATTTAATGATTCAGACATATGATCTGGATCCTTGTTTAAAATCATGAATTTTAAAAGAAAAATCACAATTTTAAAGTTTATAAATAGTGAGATATCCTTGTATGAACGGAAATTGGGAAATGGTCGATTTCTGGCAATCACGGTGATGTTGAACCTCGGGGTTCTGATCAGAGGAGGTCGAGGTGATGGAGGACAGAGGAAAAATGGAGCCACTTTTTTCTGATCGCCATGGTGGGTTGGCGAAGATGATTTAGGGTTTAAGGCACAGTTTTGTTGAGGTTGTTCTCGAGACATATTTCGAAATCAATGGTGAACCGGACTTAACTGGAGGTGGGGGAAACGGAGCTTGGGACTTCGACGAGGCTTTGATCGGAGTATCAGATTTTCTAGTGACCAGAGGTGGTGGAACGAGGTGGTTTTGGATGATGGGTTCTGTTCCAGGTTTAGTCGTAATGCTCGAATTCGACTGAGAAGTTTGTTCGTGGTTCTAATGATTGGGCTCACGAGTGGGTGTCGTAGACGATGTGCCGGCGTTGGCATCGATGGTCAGAGGCGATCGACTCGCCTGTGCACGTGAACGAGTGTCAGGAGTATCAGTGAGTTGTTTGGGTTTTAACAGAGGGGTGGTACTCGAGAAGTTTGCGTGAGTGACTCGAAGCATGGAGGGTTTCGACTCGAAGTTTTTTTGTATAGGCTCGGGTAGATTGATGTTGCAGTTTTAAACCAGACAGGGTTTTAAAAATTTAAAATGAGTTTAAAATGTAGAGCAGGATTTAAAACAAAGTTTTAAATCAAATTTTAAGATATAGATTCAATTTAATTTGTATCCTAGTGGAGATAAATAAAGTTTATAAAATTTATCATGTTTTAACAAATTTAAAATGTTGAAAGTATATATTAAAAGGGTTTGAATTTAGATAAATTGGTTTAAAATCCTTAATGTTAAGTGTTTTCTTTAATCTTTGGTTTTAAAAAGGGAATTGTAAATTTGATTTAAATTTGGTTAAAGTTAAATTTGAAATTTATTTTAAATCTTTAAATTGAAATGAAATAAAAGAAAGATTTAAAAGTAAAAGATTTCAAAGCCTTTTGTAAATGATAATTAAAGTAGTTATAAATGTTAATACTTTAATTTAGAGATTTAATGATATAGGAGTCATTAAATTAATAAGGTAATTAAAGGGTAATTTAATTAATTAATGATTTAGTGTTAATTAATTAAATAATTAAGGTTTTAAGTAAATTAATTAAGGGTTAATTAATTTGGAATTAAGGATCATTTATTTAGATAAGTATAGATTATTAATAAATGATTAGGAATTAATTAATCAAGTGATTAAAGATTAATTAAGCAATTAATTTAGTAATTAGAAATTAATTAATTGATAATTAAGAATTTATTAAGTTGTAATTAATAAATAGTTGATTAAGGCTTAATTACTTTGAGAAAATAATTAAAGGATTGTTAATAATTAATGAGAGATCATTAATTAGGGATTATTAGATAATTAATTAACATGATTAAATTTTGATAATCAATTAGATTAATTAATTAATGATAATCATTTATAAAATGGGTTAAGTATAATTACTTAATGGAAGTAATTAAGGTAATTAATTACTTAAGGTAATTAATTAAATAAATTTGATTAAGTTAAATTAATTAATTAAATTAATTTAAGATAATCACTTAGAGATGTGATAAATATAATTACTTAAATGTAATTAGTGAAGAGTAATTACTTAGGAAAGTAATTAAAGTTAATTAGAGGATGTAATTAACTAAAGAAGATTTTTAATAATAAAAGTAATTTTAGTTTAATTACTTTTGTATAATTAATCAAGGGATTAATTAAAGGATAATTAATTTTGGAGAAATTAATTTATGGAAGAGTAATTAAGGGTAGTTAATTACTAAATGTTATTAATCAAAGGTGATTTATAAATGTGACTAATTAATTATTAATTTAAATAAGATAATTAATTAAGAATAATTAAGGATCATTAATTAATTAATGATGTAATTAAGGATTGGTTAATTAAGATTAATTAATAAATAATTAGTGATTAAAGTAATTAATTAATTGTAATTAATTAAGGATTAATGTAATTAAGTATAGTTAATTAATTAATGAAGTAATTAAAGATTAATTACTGAATGGTTTAAGATAATTAATTTGTGAAATTAATTAAGTATTAATTACTTAAAGTAATTAAAGGGTAATTAATCAGGAATGATTAATTTAGATGGATACTTAGAGTAATGATTAATTAATTGGTTTAATTAATAATTAATTAAGCAGGATTTATAGGATGAAGTAATTAATTTAATTCACTTTAAATTAATTAGATATGATAAATCATTACTTAAGGATGATGAATGATATTGAATGCTTTGCATTGTTTGATATCTCTGATGAGATATGATTGATCTGTGATATAGATACTTGGTTGAATTATAATGATAATGTGAATTATCTGTTTGGGATGATAATGTAGATTATCTATTGAATTATCTATCTTTGTGTATATAGATAAGAATTGAATTGTTTTAACCTTAAAACAACTTGGCCCTTAAAAGATACGTTTTGGATTTCGATGAGACCGGGATCGGGTTTCCGTATACCGGTATTCCAGGTCTGGAGACCCGAATACCACATCGATCCAAATTAACGATAGGTCGTGAATCTCAAGTGAAGATGAAGATTCAGAGTGCAAGGTTATTGTCGTTAACTCTGAGGGTGATTCCAAAATGAGTGTAACGAGATAATGCCTTCGGTTTCGTTCGAACCCGGAACGAACTTGTATGGATTGAATGCTTTCAGCACATCGTCAGGCGGACGATGAGCATTCTAAGTGATATATTCTGATTAAAGGTAATCGTAACCTCAAGCCTCATCAACCGGGAATGGCTAAAACAGGGGAGGTGCAGTAAGGCTTCGTGGGTAGCACCCACTGAGAGCAAGATAGATCCCTGTCTAGAGGTCCCTTTTCTTTTTATTCGGCTTAGTGTGTGGTTGGTCGCGCCAACTACGGGGTTATCTTGTTCGGAATTATCCAGTAAGGGATGGTTCCGGCTTTGTGCTGCAGGGGAGCGGGCGTACTCCTCGGTACGGTGATCTAGGCCACGTACTATGACGGGCGGTACCCCAGTAGCCCTACCATTGTATGGAAACCCATTCTTCCTACGTGCCCTTACGGTTTTGATTGTATAACCCACTTTGTGGCTAGTATGCTGGAATTTAATAATGTAACAATTTCAGCTATTTCATATTTATTTGAAAACCCTAGACCCTATTATAATATAACTGGATTTCCTATCAAATGTTTTGGTTAGCGTAAGGTAAAAACTTACCCATGTTTATTTGTGGGGAGTCTTACGTGATACCTTTTCTTTCTAAAGGTTTTGAAGTTAAGCAAGTTTAACCTGTTACTCACACCAGACCCATGTCTGACCCAAGTGTTTATTTCTGTTTTATAAACTCTTGGGTACTCAAATTTTTACGAGTAGCCAAGGGATTCAGGTTTAGCTTTGACGAATATTCTGGAGGAGCAATGGAGCAGGAGGCTTCGGCGTTCGTAGATATAGTATTCCGCTGTGTTGATATCTGTGATAGTGTGTGTATTGTATTGAGTTGTAATAACTAGACAGATGTTTATAACTGTCTAGTATGTGATGTGTATCTGTGTAACTCTGATAATTGTTGTATACTATGTAATAGTTTATGTTATTAATATAATTTATTCATTTCGCTGTGAGATCGTTGTTGTTGTTTCTTTCTTTCTTCTCTTCTTTCTCCTTTCTATCCCTTTCTTTCTTCATAATGATGCGACTTTCTGGGCATAGGAAGTCGGGTCGTTACATTTGGTATCAGAGCATAGGTTGAGCGAATGCCTAAGCTTTTGGTTAAGTGAATATCAGAACACTAGGTTGAGTGAATACCTAGGTTCGGAAGGATTGTTCATTAGAGACAGGATCTGTAGCAACCTGGTTGAGTCTGAGTATATATATATACGAGAGCGCGTATTTGTTAGTTATATAAAATGGTTTTATATTGTGTTAATTGATCGGTTGAGTGGTATATGGATTCTGGTCAATACGAGTAGCTAACGTTATTGATAGGGATCTCTAAACACTTGACCAGGCCAACGGACACAATATTGTTTTAAAAAGGTAGATGAAATAATTTTACCCAGATATAATTTCTATATAAAAAAGTATCATTTTAAATGTATATGGTATTTGTAATGATTGGTTGAGATGATAATAATTTATCATCTAGGATTAGGAGTCTGAGTGTTGAGGTTGGAAGTGTATTTGTCGAGACTGTAGACCTAATACCGTCTCGAGTGAACTTTACAGTTGTGTAAGGATTTCACAATCTCTGAAGGAAACCTGTTAAGGTTCGGAGTTTATCTTTGAAGTTGGATGAGTAGAGTTGGATCTGTCAGTTGGGAAGAAGCGAGTGATAGTAACTTGGTATCTTCTGGAAGAAGTAGCTGTGTGATGAGATGCAGTGACTATGGATGTTACCGAAGATGTTTTCTTTGGAACAAGTTAATGAAGTGTGTCTGCTTCGGTGTTGTGGTTGAGTTCAGCATGGTGTTTCTGTTTGGTTTGGGTTCGAGTTTCTCGAAGAGCTTTGGAAAAGGAAGTCTTTGGCATCGGTGGCAGCAGTGCAGCTCGGAGTTTTCTGTGCATTGACAGGAAGTTTCTGGCTGAGCAGTTTTTCTGAAGGTGAAGTTCAGAAGCAGTAGAGTGTATCTATTTCTTCAGTGAATTGGATAGTTAAGTATGAGCTGTTCTAATTTGTGAAGAGAGAACAGTATCTGTGGAAGTTAGGTCGAGTTGATCGCAAAAGAGACTTGCGATTGTTTGAGTGTTCTCTTGAGTTATCTGAGATTTTCTGGGATGTGTTGTCCAGTTTGTGCTTGTGTTCTTCATCAGCATTCTTATCTACTCCAGATCAGAGTGGTGTAGCGGAAGCAGTTTGGCGAGTGCTCCTGTTTGTCTTTTCCAGATAGGAGAAGTTAGTTCAGTCTACTGATGGTAGTAGAGTTGTGTTTTGGATTGGGTAGATCTTGAGAGGATCATTGGTTGAGTTATTTTTGGTCCTGTTTGTTTCTAGAAGCATCGGCGAAGGTTGAGTTGATCAGGAAGGATTTGTAGGTAGCCCGAGATCGTCTGAAGATTTTGTGGATAAGAGACGAAGGAATTTGAAATTCGAAGTTGGAGAGACTTCGTTGTTGTTGAAGTTTTTTCTGGTAAAAGGGAGCTATAAGATTGGGTAAGTCTGGGAAGTCAGCTCCGAGTTGTTTTGGATCTCTTCTGTGTTTTGATTTGGATAAAAGTTTTGATCTACTAGATTGAATTGTCAGTTTGGATAACTGGAATTCAATGTATTTTACGTATCTCTGAGGGAGTACGTGTTTGATCTATCTCTGGTTTTGGAACCAGCAGTTCTGGAAGATTTAGTTGTTGAGTCAGACTCGTCTGTAGTCTGATATCTTGTTTAGTTCTATAGATCTAGATGAGTAAGAACTCTATAGCTTAGTATTGTTGATTGTTTGGATTTTGTAGAGTGAGTATCCCGGTATATTTATACTTGGGGAAACTCGAGGAGATTGTATTCAGAATTTTGTCTGGATAATTAGAATTGTTTGATTGGGTGAATTGGTTGCTATGGTTGTTAGCATATGGATGATAATATATAATTGTAATTTAATAGATTATTAAATTACCTTTGTTTTAAATTTCGAGGACGAAATTATTTTAAGGGGGGAGGAATGTAATATCCCGGAATTTTGGACAATATCAATTTAATAATCTGTTTAAATAATTAAATTGATTTGATAATCCTTATTAAAAATGTTTAAATTGGTTTAATAATCTTCTTCAATGAATATTTATTTGTTTCAAACAATATTAATAATATGTGTTTTTATATAGATATTCAAATAGTTTTGGATTTTTAAATATATGGATAAGCTTTTATATATATATAATTGGTTTTATTTTCTTTAAAATACTTTATATATATATATACATAAGTATTTAATAAATAAGAAAGGCTTTTTATTTACATTTAAATAAATATGAATTACTTAAAAAGACAAGTGTAAATCTTTAAGGCCATGTAATAACATGTGTACACTAATAAAGCAATGAGAATGACAAATGTCAAAGTCTTGCATTTTTGTTTTTCTTTTATTTGATAAATCATTTTAATCTATATAAACATATGTTTCCATCTTCTTTTCCTTTTCTATTTCTTTCCAAAAACTTAAGAAAAACTTCAGCAAAAATAATCTGTAATCAAAACTTTTCTCTAACAAATCCTCAAAACCAAATCTGAACTCATTTCTCTCCTCATAAACAAATTAGTAATCAAACATTCCTCTCAACCAAATCTGTAACTTAAATCCTCCTCAAACAAATCAGTAATTAAATTTCTCTCAAACCAAATTCCTCAAAAACAAAGATCAATAAGGCTGCATTTTCTTCAAATTTGGAATCTGGAAACAAGAGCCTGTAAAAATCTTCTTCATCATTTTTCTGTAATCTGGAAGCATGTTCAAAACAAGCAAAACCTGGAATCAAAGTTTTTAGCCTGCATATTTTCTTTAATCTGGAATCAAATTCCAGTCTGCATGCAAGTTTATAAAGCTAACAATTCAAGTTTCAAATCAAAGCCCAGAAGTTAAGGCATTCCAGTTTTAAGAGATTCAAAAGCTTTTCAAATTAAAGCTGGAAGCTCTGTTCTTCATTTTTCAAATAGGTGAGTAACAATATTTTTAAAATTTAATGATGAAATCTGGTTGCATGCTTATCTTTGAAATAAGTTCATCTGTGAATATATTTTTAAGTAAATATCTGTGCATGCATGTACTTGAATGAATTGGTGTGCATGTTTGTTATTTGCCCTGTTCTTCAATTTAAAATTAGTGAGTAACATTCCTCTTAAATTTTAAAGTATATGAGTATTTGATTGCATGTGAAATTCTGGAATAAAATGAATATTGCATGGATGTATATGATTGAATTTCTATGTATATAGTTGGATATATAGATGCATGTTTACTGTGTACCTGTTCTTACCTGTTTACTGTTAAAGCTAGAATCATGTTCAAAATTTAATTCCTCTTGATATAATCTCTGTTAAACTTTGGATTCAAACAACATTCGATTGTTTAATTATGACTTTAAGTTTAAACTCTTTTCAAATGAACTAAAACTGGAATCTGCTCTGGAAAATAAAAGTAGAACAGGAAATCTTGAATTTTGCTAAAATTCGAACTTCGTAATTTAATGATTCAGACATATGATCTGGATCCTTGTTTAAAATCATGAATTTTAAAAGAAAAATCACAATTTTAAAGTTTATAAATAGTGAGATATCCTTGTATGAACGGAAATTGGGAAATGGTCGATTTCTGGCAATCACGGTGATGTTGAACCTCGGGGTTCTGATCAGAGGAGGTCGAGGTGATGGAGGACAGAGGAAAAATGGAGCCACTTTTTTCTGATCGCCATGGTGGGTTGGCGAAGATGATTTAGGGTTTAAGGCACAGTTTTGTTGAGGTTGTTCTCGAGACATATTTCGAAATCAATGGTGAACCGGACTTAACTGGAGGTGGGGGAAACGGAGCTTGGGACTTCGACGAGGCTTTGATCGGAGTATCAGATTTTCTAGTGACCAGAGGTGGTGGAACGAGGTGGTTTTGGATGATGGGTTCTGTTCCAGGTTTAGTCGTAATGCTCGAATTCGACTGAGAAGTTTGTTCGTGGTTCTAATGATTGGGCTCACGAGTGGGTGTCGTAGACGATGTGCCCGTGTTGGCATCGATGGTCGGAGGCGATCGACTCGCCTGTGCACGTGAACGAGTGTCAGGAGTATCAGTGAGTTGTTTGGGTTTTAACAGAGGGGTGGTACTCGAGAATTTTGCGTGAGTGACTCGAAGCGTGGAGGGTTTCGACTCGAAGTTTTTTTGTATAGGCTCGGGTAGATTGATGTTGCAGTTTTAAACCAGACAGGGTTTTAAAAATTTAAAATGAGTTTAAAATGTAGAGCAGGATTTAAAACAAAGTTTTAAATCAAATTTTAAGATATAGATTCAATTTAATTTGTATCCTAGTGGAGATAAATAAAGTTTATAAAATTTATCATGTTTTAACAAATTTAAAATGTTGAAAGTATATATTAAAAGGGTTTGAATTTAGATAAATTGGTTTAAAATCCTTAATGTTAAGTGTTTTCTTTAATCTTTGGTTTTAAAAAGGGAATTGTAAATTTGATTTAAATTTGGTTAAAGTTAAATTTGAAATTTATTTTAAATCTTTAAATTGAAATGAAATAAAAGAAAGATTTAAAAGTAAAAGATTTCAAAGCCTTTTGTAAATGATAATTAAAGTAGTTATAAATGTTAATACTTTAATTTAGAGATTTAATGATATAGGAGTCATTAAATTAATAAGGTAATTAAAGGGTAATTTAATTAATTAATGATTTAGTGTTAATTAATTAAATAATTAAGGTTTTAAGTAAATTAATTAAGGGTTAATTAATTTGGAATTAAGGATCATTTATTTAGATAAGTATAGATTATTAATAAATGATTAGGAATTAATTAATCAAGTGATTAAAGATTAATTAAGCAATTAATTTAGTAATTAGAAATTAATTAATTGATAATTAAGAATTTATTAAGTTGTAATTAATAAATAGTTGATTAAGGCTTAATTACTTTGAGAAAATAATTAAAGGATTGTTAATAATTAATGAGAGATCATTAATTAGGGATTATTAGATAATTAATTAACATGATTAAATTTTGATAATCAATTAGATTAATTAATTAATGATAATCATTTATAAAATGGGTTAAGTATAATTACTTAATGGAAGTAATTAAGGTAATTAATTACTTAAGGTAATTAATTAAATAAATTTGATTAAGTTAAATTAATTAATTAAATTAATTTAAGATAATCACTTAGAGATGTGATAAATATAATTACTTAAATGTAATTAGTGAAGAGTAATTACTTAGGAAAGTAATTAAAGTTAATTAGAGGATGTAATTAACTAAAGAAGATTTTTAATAATAAAAGTAATTTTAGTTTAATTACTTTTGTATAATTAATCAAGGGATTAATTAAAGGATAATTAATTTTGGAGAAATTAATTTATGGAAGAGTAATTAAGGGTAGTTAATTACTAAATGTTATTAATCAAAGGTGATTTATAAATGTGACTAATTAATTATTAATTTAAATAAGATAATTAATTAAGAATAATTAAGGATCATTAATTAATTAATGATGTAATTAAGGATTGGTTAATTAAGATTAATTAATAAATAATTAGTGATTAAAGTAATTAATTAATTGTAATTAATTAAGGATTAATGTAATTAAGTATAGTTAATTAATTAATGAAGTAATTAAAGATTAATTACTGAATGGTTTAAGATAATTAATTTGTGAAATTAATTAAGTATTAATTACTTAAAGTAATTAAAGGGTAATTAATCAGGAATGATTAATTTAGATGGATACTTAGAGTAATGATTAATTAATTGGTTTAATTAATAATTAATTAAGCAGGATTTATAGGATGAAGTAATTAATTCAATTCACTTTAAATTAATTAGATATGATAAATCATTACTTAAGGATGATGAATGATATTGAATGCTTTGCATTGTTTGATATCTCTGATGAGATATGATTGATCTGTGATATAGATACTTGGTTGAATTATAATGATAATGTGAATTATCTGTTTGGGATGATAATGTAGATTATCTATTGAATTATCTATCTTTGTGTATATAGATAAGAATTGAATTGTTTTAACCTTAAAACAACTTGGCCCTTAAAAGATACGTTTTGGATTTCGATGAGACCGGGATCGGGTTTCCGTATACCGGTATTCCAGGTCTGGAGACCCGAATACCACATCGATCCAAATTAACGATAGGTCGTGAATCTCAAGTGAAGATGAAGATTCAGAGTGCAAGGGTTATTGTCGTTAACTCTGAGGGTGATTCCAAAACGAGTGTAACGAGATAATGCCTTCGGTTTCGTTCGAACCCGGAACGAACTTGTATGGATTGAATGCTTTCAGCACATCGTCAGGCGGACGATGAGCATTCTAAGTGATATGTTCTGATTAAAGGTAATCGTAACCTCAAGCCTCATCAACCGGGAATGGCTAAAACAGGGGAGGTGCAGCAAGGCTTCGTGGGTAGCACCCACTGAGAGCAAGATAGATCCCTGTCTAGAGGTCCCTTTTCTTTTTATTCGGCTTAGTGTGTGGTTGGTCGCGCCAACTACGGGGTTATCTTGTTCGGAATTATCCAGTAAGGGATGGTTCCGGCTTTGTGTTGCAGGGGAGCGGGCGTACTCCTCGGTACGGTGATCTAGGCCACGTACTGTGACGGCGGTACCCCAGTAGCCCTGCCATTGTATGGAAACCCATTCTTCCTACGTGCCCTTACGGTTTTGATTGTATAACCCACTTTGTGGCTAGTATGGTGGAATTTAATAATGTAACAATTTCAGCTATTTCATATTTATTTGAAAACCCTAGACCCTATTATAATATAACTGGATTTCCTATCAAATGTTTTGGTTAGCGTAAGGTAAAAAATTACCCATGTTTATTTGTGGGGAGTCTTACGTGATACCTTTTCTTTCTAAAGGTTTTGAAGTTAAGCAAGTTTAACCTGTTACTCACACCAGACCCATGTCTGACCCAAGTGTTTATTTCTGTTTTATAAACTCTTGGGTACTCAAATTTTTACGAGTAGCCAAGGGATTCAGGTTTAGCTTTGACGAATATTCTGGAGGAGCAATGGAGCAGGAGGCTTCGGCGTTCGTAGATATAGTATTCCGCTGTGTTGATATCTGTGATAGTGTGTGTATTGTATTGAGTTGTAATAACTAGACAGATGTTTATAACTGTCTAGTATGTGATGTGTATCTGTGTAACTCTGATAATTGTTGTATACTATGTAATAGTTTATGTTATTAATATAATTTATTCATTTCGCTGTGAGATCGTTGTTGTTGTTTCTTTCTTTCTTCTCTTCTTTCTCCTTTCTATCCCTTTCTTTCTTCATAATGATGCGACTTTCTGGGCATAGGAAGTCGGGTCGTTACAGTTTGGGTCTGGTTTGGACCTAAAAAGGTATGGCTACAGGGCAAGAGCAAGGTGGAGGTTACAAGCATGAGAATACAAGGGGTCTAGGCTTGACAGTGGAGTTTTGGTGCACCACAAGGCTCGTCTACATGCATTGTTTGGCTCAGATCTTCATGTTTCAGATCTGGACAGAGGTGGGGAGGGGTGTGTCAAGGTCAGGTCAGGGGAGTGGTGGTGGCTATGGTGGTGGTTTGGTGGTGGTTGAAGTGGATGAGCATGTAGAGGTGAAATAAGTATAGATCTAGGCATCTAGGTTGTAGTTTGAGGGGTTTGACCATCATTTGGGGTTCGGCTATGGTCAGATCTGGTGGGGTAGATGGTGGTGATGAGATGGAAGGAGGTGGTGGCCGTGGAATAGGGGGAGAGCCGCTCCAATCAGGGGAGAAAGCAAAGCAAATTTGCATAGAAAATAGGAGAAAAAGTAGAAAGAAGAGAGGGATTTACCTTATTTTTTTTTGCAAGATGGAGGCCATGATTTTTTTAGGGTTTAGGAGCTTTGGAAATTCGTGAATGAGAGGAAAAAAAAAGTGGCAGCTGAAGAAATGAGGAGATGTGGCCAATTGAATGAAAAGTTAGGTTAAAAAGTAGAAGGGTTAGAAAATAAAAGGGCCTTAGGAAGATAGAAAGTTTAAGGCCTTTCAAATTTCTTTAATTCATTTTTATAAGTTTATATTTCTGGTAATAACATTAATTCCAGTTAAAAATTCGAAAATTTGATAAAATATAAAAATATATATAATATTTATTGATTATATAAAGTAGGATTAAGGAAAATAGTTAAAACAGTGAACTAGACTAGAAAATTTTGAAATTGAATAGAATAAATTTTAGAAAATTCATATGAGCTTGCAATATATTTTTAAACATAAATAATAACATAAAATAAAAATATATTCACAAAGTAAATATTTAAAATTAAATTTACATATAATTTTTAAATGAAGAAAATAGCAGAAAATAGGAAAACAGCCCTTAAAAATGGAAAATCAACACGGTAAATTTTGGAAAAATTATATTATCATTTAAAAATATTAAAAGACAAAAATATACATAAAATAACATATTCACACATATTAAGATAAAATATAAGAAAGAAAAATATGATTTATAAAATTTAAAATAGGCAAAATTGCACAATAAAACAAATTATACTAAAAATTGAAATGTACATAACTTTTACATTTTAACTCCGTTTTCAACGAAATGAAAAGTAGTGTTCAAGTTATTACATCTATTTTCATAATAAAAGATAAAATATATAATTTCAAACTATTTAAAATTTAAACTTAAAAGTCAAAGTTTGACTATTGACCAAAATTTACATTTTCTGGAAATATTAAATTTAGTCATATTTGGAATTCTAATTCACATCAAAATAAAAAAATTTATATTTACAATAACAAAATTTATTCTTTTCATAAATAAAGCTTTTAAATCTGGAAATCAATTTAAAAATAATTGTAAAATACAGGGTTGTTACACGCTACAACTGGTCCAAATTAACAAAGAAAACAAAATCTCAGAAATGGCCTTCCATAACTGGGGCATAAAATCATTGACAACACTATATACTTATGGTATACTTATATTGTGTGTATGGCATATAGCAAACACACCCGTTGAGCATAAACATGTACCTATTTGTCGAGCAATCAAAATCTACTCATGAAACCAAAAGTGACTAGTAAGCCTTTGCTACCATGTACCTAAACTTCACTTACATATCCCAAAGGAGAGTTAAACAAGACAATGAAACAATACAATATATTAAATCCCGTACAATGTATGTATGTCTTCTGTACGCCAAATTCGATCACTCGCTCGATCACATAAATTTCACTTTCAAATTAATATCGCTCACTCGAATTCCCTAGCATGGAATCCTTTTAGGTTCCTTGATTAGAAACCTCCATTTTCCTTACATAGCCATATACTATGATAGAAAACTTCAAAATCATATCAAAAATCTATATCAAATGCTCGCCATCTGAATCGAGTGAAAAATCCTAACTTGTATCGGTGTAAATCACCTCAAAATCATGTACTCGAATCTGGATCAAGAATTGTTATATGAATGAAATGATTTATGCATAATTTATGTAACACCCCTTGGTAACATTATTTAGGAGATTTAATTAGATAAATTAAATAGAATGATGTGAATGTTAAGAGATAGGGGGGTTGAGATTTGAATAAATATAATTAAGGTCGTGCTCAGTTAACTAATTAAATAGGCTAAAGAATGGTTTTTAGGTTAATTAATTTTACATAAGGGCATATTGGGAATTTGCCGCACATAACCCCTTACCCTTATATATTATTGTTTCTTACCATTTCATTCCCATTCACGTCATTCTGAAAATAAAAACGTAAAGAGGAGCTAGCCATTAACAAGAGGAAATCAAAGTAAAGCTAGAGATTCAAGCTTAAGGGAAATTGATCTCAATCCAATGTCCTTATCTTAGCCAAAATGAATAATAATTCCATCTCTATTTTGTTTTATAATCATATGTTTTCGGATTTAAGGATAAATCCGTTTTCATGTTGAATTATAATTTGTTTAATTTAAACAATATTGTTTAAATAGGAATATACACGGTTTTAGGGCAAAAATGATTTATGTTGATGATTAAATGCCATGGAAAAATTTTATGTTGTATAAAACATGATTTTGGAGTTGGGTTTTAATTTTGATAATTTTCCAAGCTATGGAAATATTACTATGAATTTTGAAAGGAAAATATGGTAATTGGGTTTATAAATTTATTTCAGAAATTATATTGAGAATTTGGACCTGAAATTTTGATATGTTGGATAACATAATTAAAGTGAATTTCTGGAATTTTTGGGGATTCTTCCTAAGTGATTTGCTATGCAAATTAAATTATTTTAGAAGAGGAACTTCTTTGCAATATTGGTTTTGCCTAATGGTAGGGCTTATTTGCTAACTTAACCATGGTTTAGATCTGAAATTAGCGGCAGTTATTTTAGTAAAGAATTTGAAAAGTTAAGGCAACCAATATTGTGTTTACACGTGGCAGGTTAGTTAGAAAGTGCTCGCTTTAATTAGCAGTAAATCAGGTTTACCTAGAAAAGTTGGTTACGCCTTCTTTAGAAGTACCTTTTGACTCAGAGCTTCCGCCTTCAATCGAGTTGAAACCACAGTAAGACGAAACCAATACACAAGGTATCACTTAGATGGTATATGGTGGATAGGTGGAAGGCGGAAGGCATGGTGTCAAAAGAATAGCTTCTGATGGGGTCAATACCTTTTTATTTGTTTTAAAAGAGAAGCGCCTGCCTTTGTTTTAATTAATGCCTTTGAAGGAGTCGAAGCATATGTTTTCGAAAGAGGTTTTCTTAATGCTTTCGAAGGGGTTCTCATCAACTTATGTTTTAAAGAGTAAGCTTTCTAATGGGTTTCTTTACTTATAAAATAATGCTTTCGAAAGAAGGGGTTCCGACCTAGTTGAAGCCATACTGCCGTTCTTTAGCCTTTCGAGTGTATTGAAGTCATCAATGCTTTTGAAAGGTAGTGCTTGTTTTTAAAGATGTTTTAAGGCTCTTTCTAAATGCTTTCGAAAGGGTCCGTGGGTTTCGAAGGCAATAGCTTCAAAAGGGGGTTTTAACGCTGTTTTGTTTAAATGGTTTGAAGCTTTCAAAAGGGATGGTGCCGATGCCATCAAGTTTTCCCCAATGTTTTATATGATAAAGGATGGTTTTGAAAGAGATACTTCCATTTATATTCACTTTGACCCAAATAATATTTTAAGTATAAACCCAATGGTTTTGAAAAAGGGACTTTCAATGGTTTCGAAAGGGGAACTTCCAATAGTTTCGGAAGGGATACTTCCAATGGTTTCGAAAGGGGTACTTTGAAGGGTTTTGAAGCTATGCTTCTAAGAGTAATAAGTAATGCTTTAATACATTCAAAAGGTTTCGAAAGAGAAGTTTTAAAGAGTTTCGAAAGGCATGGGCCTAATGTTTTGAAAAGAGATTTATATGCTTTCAAAGGAGGTTATACAGTGAAGTCGAAAGCAAGGTTTTGAAGGTTTCGACAGCCTTAGTTTTCAAAACAAATAACGCAATCTCATTTTTAAAGGAAAACCATGGAATAATTAAATAAAGTGTTTTGGAAAGGAGTTTTAAAGAAGTTTTCTTTGATTAAAAGGTTAAAGGGATTAACCAAGTTATTGTGTTTGCTTTTTCATTTTTGTATATATATTCACATTGTTTTGGACCCATAACTTTATTTTGGGGAAGGGTAGAATAACAAGTTTGGTTGACCCAGTAGTGAATATAAATTAAGGTAACTCTTGAATGAGTAGAATTTCATCCAGGAGATCAGGGAGACTAGAAAACAGGATGCTAAAATATTAAAGGAAAAGATATTGGCAAGGGCCAATAGGTTCTCAGTAAGCCCATGAAAACTGTGTATAGAAAAGATATTGGCAGGAGCCAATAGGTTCATAGTTAGCCCATGAAAACTATGTATAAATGAAGATGTCAGAAAAGCAGGTTCATAGTAAGCCCATAAAAACTATGATTTGATACTGGTAAAGCCCAGTAGGTTTGTAGTTAGCCTATTAAAACTATATCTCGATTACGATATTTACAGATGTCAATAGGTTCCTAGTTAGCCCATGAAAACTAGGATAAGAAAAAAAGGTATTGGAGTTACCAATAGGTTCCTAGTCAACCTATGAAAACTAAGATAAGTGTAAAAATATTGGAGTCACCAATAGGTTCATAGTAATCCCATGAAAACTATGTAACTGGACAGGGAGTCCTTAAACATTTTACTAGTTATTAGTCAGCCCATGTAAACTAATAGGTTAATGGTAAACCTAGAAACTATAATTGAGACATATAGTCAGAATGAATGGGGATGGGTAATCCAGAATTGATTCATTTGTTTTGCATATCATCATATTATGTTTTTTTGAATTGTTTTAACCATTGTGGATGTAGGAGCACGGTATATGGTTTTCAAAATGTTTTAGGATACTAAAGAGGGAAAAACCCATTCCGTTAAGTGGCGTGGTCTCTCTAGATATCTAAATGGTTTGAGATGGTAGATTATTATTTATACCAGGCTTTATGTCTGACTCGAAGTTAATGTTTTCTCCTTAAACTCTCGGGTACTCAATTGATTTTGAGTTGTTTGAGAGTTGGGGTTTTCAGGTACCTCATTAGACGAATAAAGTTTCCGTGGACGTGAAGGAGGCATGATAGCTATCTAGAGTTCTCTTTTATTTAATTCCGCTGTGTTGTTTGTAATGGCAAGGTTGTTATATTGCCTGTATAAACTTTGATTATCCAAGAGGGCATCTTCATATGTCGCTCTTGGCGTATGTTGTAGTAAATGTATTTTCCCTGAACGGGGTTAACGATTGTGTGATTATGTAATGAATCAAAAATGTTTTGAAATGGAATATGATCTTGTCTGATGTTTTAAATTTTTTCCTTATTCATGTATTTTTGTGTATCAATGTATCTAACACCACCGTATTTGGTTGCCGAGGATTAATAACTATGGACAACTGTAGCATTCGTAGCCGTTAGTTTTGGGCCTCGAAGTAGGGAGATGTTACAAGTTGGTATTAGAGCATAGGTTTATGAAACTTTAAATGAAAGTTAAACATAAAAGCTTTTTCTAACATAATCCAATGAATCAGAAATATGTTAGGGGTTGGGATAACGCTATAGTAACGTACTTGTATTTGTTATATAGTTATATATATAAGTACGTACTCCCCTCTCTCTTAGACCATTCTTATGTATCTTACTAAGGCTCATTTGCAAATTTACGAGAAAGAAGATATAGAAGCAGGAAACGAAAGAGGAAATCTTGGTGGAGGAAGCACCACAACCAATGGAAATGCTTGACCTAATATCAGGAGGAACCAAGGTCAACAGGCTAATGCTAACCAAAATGTTGATCCCAATGTGGGTGCTGGAAATCCACCAGTAGGTATGGGGGAGATGTATCAGTTTTTCATCAATGTGATGCAAGCATGAGTTGCTGCTGGAGTTGCTGGAAATGTTGGAGGAGCAAATCATGTGGCTCCCGTTGGGAATAACTATGCTAAGCTGAGCAGAGATTACACCAGTCTGGGTGGAAAACCGTTTATGGGAACGGAGAATGCCATATAAGTATAGAATTGGCTATTTCATTGTGAGCGTATCTTTGCTGATATTGGTTTAGATGATGAGCAGATGAGAGGGTTAGCCTCTAGATAGTTGTAAGGGTCAGCACTTCATTGGTGGAATAGTGTTACTACTGGAGTTTCAGAGGAAGAGTTGACTTGGGCTGAATTTTGAAGGAGATTTGAACAAAGATTTTTATCTGAAGTTGCTAAGTCTACGTTGATGAGGAAGTTTATGGATCTAGTCCAAGGAGAGATGTCGGTTATCGAGTATGCCACTAGGTTTGATGAGCTATTTTGATAGGGGTATGCTATTGTTGACACCGACATCAGAAGGAATGAGAGGTTTATTCGAGATTTGAGGCCCGAGCTTGCTAGGGCGTCCATGACATATATTCGTGATCCTTGTAATGTAGTTGTGGAAATGGCGATTCACCATGAAGAGACGCATATCGTTTGTGTTAGAGAGAAGCCAGTTGAAACCATGGGTTCTCATGGAAACAAAAGAAAGTTCTTTAAGAAGAAGGGAGCCCAGAAGGGAGATGTTGCCAAGAAGGAAAAGGCTGATTTAGTTTGCTACAAATGTTATAAGAAGGGTCATTATCCAAAGTGGAAATTAGTCACAAGGGCCTCTTTAGCAAGTGGAATTAGTTTCTAGGACACACAACTGAAATAATTACTTTCAAGGACAAAACGTAAAATAATTAGTTTCTAGGGCCTAAAAACCTATGAAATTATGTCCTTGAAAGTAATTGGACTGCTGACTTTGTCCTTGAAAGTAATTATTCTGCCGACTTTGGCCTTGAAAGTAATTTCTTTGAATGTGTGTCCTAGAAACTAATTGGACTGCAATGTTTGTCTTTTTGGTGAAATGCCCTTTATGCAAATGAGTGCCAATCAGGAATGGGGAAGAAGTCTGTAGATAAGAAGAATGTGAAGTGCTTTAACTATGATCAAGTTGGGCATTATAAGAACTAGTGTCCAGAGCCAGTCAGGGTAGACAAGGGAAAGGTCTTTGCTGTTGGATCATCAGCTAAGCCAACTGCAGCTGATAAAGGAAAGACTGTGATGGAAGGTACGTTTAGATTCAGAGTATACCAACTAGGATACTATTTGATACTGGTGCATCACATTCATTTATATCTCTGTGTTTGATTGACAGGTTATGCTTAGAACCCACATACCTTGTTACATCCTCAAGGGTTGTGAATCAATAGGAGGTTATGCAACTCTGGGGATGAGATGTGACCGGTTAGAACTTAATTGGTTAGGTCATAAGTTTGCATGCAGTCTGTATGTTTTCGATTTCGTAGATTTCAGAATCATTTTGGGTATGGATTGGTTAAGAAGCTTTGAGGCCAGGATATTTTGCCAAAATGGGGAGATATCACTAAGACACCCTGATAGTCATAACCAAATTATATTCTCAGTAGAGAATTCTGACCGGAATAGTTGTGCTTTGTTAAGTGCAATGGAAGTGGGAGAAGAGCTAAGTCAGGTTCGAGCCGCAAGAGAGTTTATAGATGTCTTTAAGCCAGTCACAGGACTATCACTGAAATGAGCTGTTGAGTTCAGATAGATCTTGTGCCGGGAGCTGAACCTGTGAGTAGACCACCTAGCAAGATGACATCTACTGAGATGAAGGAATTGAAGGTGCAGCTAGTGGATCTAGAAGGAAGGAATTTTATTAGGTCAAGCAGTTTGCCTTAGGCAGCAACTGCGGTATTCGTGAAGAAAACAGATGGGTCGTTAAGGATGTGTATCGACTATCGTAAGTTGAGTGAAAGGACGATAAAGAATAAGTATCCTTTGTTGAGAATTGATGATCTATTTGATCAGTTGAGTGGAGCCAGAGTGTTTTCCCAGTTGGATTTGGCGACAGGCTCCCACCAATTAAGAGTGGCAAAGGACAATATTCCTTTGACATCATTTTGGACTAGGCATGGTTCATATGAGTGGTTAGTAATGCCATTCGGGTTGACGAATGCACCTGCTTTCTTTGTGGATTTGATGAACTGAGTCTCCTGAGAGCATTTGGATAGATTCGTGTTGGTGTTTATAGATGAAATTTTGGTATACTCTAAAGATGAAAGAGAGCATGAAGATCATCTTAGAGTTGTACTTGAGATGCTGATGCAAAATCAGCTAAAGGCGAACTTTTCTAAGTGTCATTTTTGGAAGAAAGAGATTAAGTTTCTTGGTGACGTGGTTTCAGAGAAGGGTTTGTCAGTTGATTCAGATAAGATCGAAGTTGTTAATAATTGGAAGAGACCAGAGACGGTGACTGAGATTAGAGGTTTTCTTGGACTTGCTTGCTATTACCGGAGATTCATCAAGGATTTCTCATGGTAGCAGCGCCTTTGACTAAGTTAACTAGGAAGGGGTGAAATTTGTTTGGTCTGACAAATGTGAGGAAGCATTCCTTAAGTTAAAGCATTAGTTGACCAATGTATCAGTGTTTGTAGTTCTAGATGAAAACTAAGGGTTAGTGGTGTATACTGATGCATGTGGGACTGGATTGGGAGTTGTGTTGATGCAGAAGGGTAAAGTGATTGCCTACGCTTCACGGTAGCTTAGCCCACATGAAGTGAGATATCCTACTCATGATTTGGAGTTGGCTGTGGTGATCTTTGTATTGAAGATTTGGAGGCATTATCTCTTAGGGGAGTGATTCAAGCTATACACAGATCATAAGTCTTTAAGATACTTATTCTCTCAGGAGTTGGATATGAGACAACAGAGGTGGCTAGAGTTTTTGGTTGCTTATGATTTTGGTATAGAGTATATACCAGGGAAAGGTAATAAAATAGCGGATGCTCTTAGCAGAAGACATTAGAATGTGGTGGTGGGTATGTTAGCAGAATGGAAGGATCTAGAAGCTTTGGTCAATTGTGGTGTACAGTTAAGATCGACTACCAGTTCTAGTCAGAATACTGCCATGATGTCCTCTTTAGAAGTTCGACCAGTGTTGATCGAGAGAATTGCTTCTAAGCAGAAGGAGAATCCATTATTAGCCGAGAAGATCAGAAGGCTTGAGGTTGGAACTGAGATCGATGATTTGAAAGATTTCTCTCTTGACCAGAGAGGATGGTTGAGAAAGAAGAGGCGATTATGTGTTCCAGATGTTTAGAACTTGAGGAAAGAAGTTCTTGGGGAATGTTATCGATCCAAGTTTATGATTCATCCTAGAGGGACCAAGATGTATCAAGATATGAAGAAGAGCTTCTATTGGAAAGGTATGAAGAGGGATGTTGGCTTGTGGGTTAGGCAGTGTGCAAACTGTCAATAAGTGAAAGACGAACATCAGAAACCGAGTGGGTTACTTCAGCCTTTAGAGATTCTAGTTTCGAGATGGGATTCCATATCCATGGATTATATAGACGGGTTACCAAGGTCAAACAGAGGAAATGAAAGTATATGGGTCATAGTGGATAGATTGACTAAGAGTGCCCATTTCATTCCAGTAAAGTCAACCAGGATGGCACCTGTTTTGGCTAAGTTGTTCATGAAGAACATAGTTAGATTACATGGAGTTCCTAGTAGCATATTCAATGACAGAGATGCTTTATTTACTAGCGAATTCTGGAAGAGTCTACAGGATGTGTTAGGCACTAAGCTCAAAATGAGTACCGCATATCACCCTTAAACGGATTTGCAGACAGAGAGAGTCAATAAGGAACTCGAGGATTTGTTGAGAGCTTGTGTGTTGGAGTTTAGTGGATCTTGGGAGGATCACCTACATTTGGTTGAGTTTTCCTATAATAATAGTTATCATACTAGTATAGGAATGGCGCCTTTTGAAGCTTTGTATGGAAGGCCATGCAAATCACCAGCATTGTAACAACCTGAAATTTAAGCTATAATAATCAATTAACGAATTAATTAAATAATAAAATAAGATTATGAAATTGTCTGAATTGAGCAACGGGAGTTGCACCATTGTATCCGTGGTAATTTTATGGTCAATTTCCATATACAGTTTGTCAAAATCCAAGCTAAAACGAAGAAGTTACGAATTAAACAAGAAATAAGAAAACGAAAAAAATAAAAAATAAATACACAAGGTCGGGCCGACCCTCACTATAGCTAGGTCGACCTATATGTCGATCCCCATCATATGAAGGTTTATGTGATGAATCGGAAATGTTTTGAAATGGAATATGATCTTGTTAGATGTTTTAATTTTTTTCCATATTCATGTGTTTCTATGTATCAATATATGTAACACCGTCATATTTGGTCATCGAGGATTAATAACTATGGACGACTGTAGCATCCCTAGCCATTAGTTTTGGGCCTTCAAGTAGGGGGATGTTACAATTTACGTATTTATTCCATTGATTTCTTAACCGTACAATTTCTTTTCATTTTAAACCACATTCATTTTTACTTATAGTATATTTCCTTTAATACCAATCATTTATGAACCATTTCTTGCAGCTTTTCTTAAGTCTATAAACACCTTATAAAACACAACTTATGTTTATCAATACTTTAAAAATTAAGTTCATATTCATATAATATTCCCATGCATCCTAAGAGTATATATCCAAAACATCATATTTGTTTTACGTAACCAGGATGTTCAACAAATTTAAAACTTGTTTAACTTACCATCTTTCCATTCTGGAGTTCCTAAACTCTACTTTATTTACCTTTAGCAAAAACATATAGCTTCAATTTTTATATCAATTCAAAAATTTCCAACCGTCCAAAATCACCAAAAATTCCATTTCATTTCAACAAATGAAAACCATCAAATGACATATCATAATGAGATATATAACCCAAACTACCCTAATGCATAGGATACCTATGTCCACAAAATAACTTAGCAGAAAACTTAAGAACTAAACACTAGGTTTTATTTCAACTCTATTTGAAATAATAATATATATTTATAACTTTAGTATATCAAATCATACTTTCGGATTTTTAAATCAAGATCTGTTTTACCAAAACAACTCTATAACAAATTACTATGGTAGCATTCCCTGCTTAAAAACTCGAAAATGAGCGTCGATGATGCTGTAGTCATCACCAGAATTATTTTCCAGCGATAGAAGTGGGTTTAGTGCTTTCTATCACCTTTAAAATCCTTTTAAAATATTTCTATTCATAAATACTTTCAAATAATACTACTATTATTTTCCCCAAAACTTTTGAAAAACAATTTTCAAAAACACTAGGATTTAAGTTCTTAAACTCTCAGTTTAAATCCTTTTGAATAATAAATCACATTTATAATAAATCACTCTCAGTTTAAATCCTTATATATTTTCACTTTCTTATATAAAAACATTTCACAAATGTATATCTTTGTTCAGATTATAATAAACAACTTTATTAAAATTAAATTTTAACCCAATATTCTCACCGAATGCCTTATAGTCAAACTGTGAAACTAATTCACAAGGTGTTCATATTTAATTTAACCAAAACAATAAATGCTTATAAACTGGCCGAGCATGAATAATCAATCAACAATAAGTAGTTAATGCTCACAAACTCGTTGAACATAACTAATCGAACAATAAATGATAATAATTGAATATTATCATTTCCTAATAGACAAACACATCATAAATAACTACATTAATTTTTAAAAATTATTCTTTTTTATATGAAATATAATTCTAGGTAATGTTATTTCATTTACTAATTTTTCAAAACAATACTGTGTTGGTTTTCCTAGCTCAAGTGTTTAGAAACCACTATTGATACAGTGGTACCTTCTATATCGACCAGAATGCATAAGTCACTCAACAGACCAATTAACACAATATAAAACAATTTTATATCACTAACAAATATGCGCTTTCATACATATATATATATATATGTATGTATGTATGTATACACACACTCAAACTCGTTCTAGGGTGTTGCTAAACCTATCTCTAATGACTTTACCCCACCAAAGCATAGGTTTTCGCTCAACCTAAGCTCTGATACCTTGTTGTAACGACCGACCTTTTCAATCCTTAAAAGTCGACATGAATACATTCATGGTATTCACGTATCTGTAATAACCCGGAATTTCGGACACTTCGTATTTAAATATCTTAGTTATTAAAATATTTGAATCTTGGATTAAATGTTATTAAAATGATTTAATAATCTTTTAACCTTCTTTTAAATCATAAGTAACGATGGTAAACTTATTTTGGAAAAATATTTACAAAAATATATTCTTTGGAAAAATATCGATAATGTAACCTAAAATCGTTTTATCGATAAAAAGTTCTCAACAAAAGTTGTTCAAACTTTTTGTGTATATCTATGTAATCACTAAAGAGGTAATTAGAAACTAAAAATATTTTCATATTTATGGCTACCCAAATGTGATGATGTCATAAGATATTTTAAAAACGAGCAAATAAGGAAACATTTAACTTTTAAGCCAATGATCAAATGAACACATTAGCAACCAATTAACACACACACACACACATCTTCATTAACCTTGGAAGGTTCTAGAACATTCTACTGGATAAGATATATTATCATGGTGAGGGTATAATGGTAATTAACCTAAAGGAGAAGTGACATAAGGGAGAAGTGTGCATAAATGGAAATGCTTAAGTGTTAAGCATATGATAAAGTAAATGTGATGGGAGGTAAGCCTTCCAAGGGGGTGAGAGCAAGCTTATGCTTCATCATTTGAAGCCTATAAATAGAAGGGAGAGGTACACTTAATAATCATAAATAAATTCCTAAGCTTGAGATGAAGTAGGAGGGTTGAAAATGGTGGAACTGCTTACGCACTAATCAACTAATTACTCTCTAACTTTTTCAAAAGTTAACCAAATCTTCTCTAATCTCTTTTAAACTTTGGCTTTAGGCCTAAGGCATCATGGGAAGCATGATCAATAAGTAAGAAGTAGGATGAGGTGAGAGGAAGATTGGCATCTTTGATGGGTTGTGAGCATGGAGGAGGAGAAGGAAGGTGGCTTTGGTTTGGAAATTCTAAAGGTTGGACATTTAGGCTTGTATTGATGGAACGAGGCGGTCCTTTGGTTCTTGTGGCTTTGTGCTTGGATTAGGCATAGATCTGAGTGAGTTATCTCACTATGTTGTTAGTATATATTGTGTATATATTTTTTATGAGCAAATTATAAAGTTAAAGCGACATTAACTAAGTAAAGTTATAAACATTGGACCCCTCTTGCTTTTGAAATCAAATGATAACTTTATATTGTATAACCTCACTTCTATTACCCTCTTAGGCATGTGGAGTGGCCTTGACATGATGTTTAAATGGTTATTTAACTGGTGTGTTAAATTGAGGAAAGTTTGAAAGTGTTTGAAACGAGAATAGTCGATATAAGTGCACTTTGGAATTCCTTGTTTTCGAGAATTTTTATAAATAAATAGAAAGATATTCTTAGGAATTTCTTTCCATGGTTTTTAAGTACCCTAATGGTAGTACTTACTATAAAAATATCAAGTCTCAAATCATTTTTTTAAGTGGTTAAAACTAGTCTCAAAGATGGTGCTTTTCAATGTTGTTTTAGTAAGGACTTTTAGTAACACTTATAATCCTGTAGTAAGTCGCTTATTGTTTTAAGTGTTGAAAATGCGAGTTTATGGCTAGTTTTTCATGATTTAAATGGTTTTTAAATTCTTTTCTTTACAAATTATTTTTATGGAAGTCCTTATAAGATTTATTTGAGTATGAAAAAAGAGTAGAAGTTTAAATATAGTCTTAATGATTATTTATGGATTTTGAAAGTAAAGTGCTACAAAATGTAAAACATGTTTTTAATTAGACTTCTCAATTAGTTATTTTTAAGTAATATTTTACACAGATATTTAAAACTAATTTACAAGTATTTCTAAAGTATTATTTTATATATATAAATTTTGACAAAGGTGATTGACTTGGCTTAACACTAAAACCGATGAGTAAACTTGTCTGTTTGTGAGATTTAAGAATGAGGTATCTAGGCAAGGCTTGGAACAGCTAGTGCCCAAACTTACCTGGCTTCACTCTTGAATGAGGAATAGTATAAGTTGATAATATTAGAAACGTGTTAATCTTGTTATTTACTTACTTGTTTAAAAAATGTAATTAACTTTACATAACACTAAAAACCGATGAAGTAGGTTTGTCAATTTCTTAGAGTTAAAGATTAATGTCAAGTACGGATGGAGCAATAGAGTTCTAACCTACCGGACTAAATGAGGAATAGTTAAGTCGTGAATGTCGGAATCGAGTTAAGTATACGAACATTGATTTGTATAAGCAATGATTTTTGACTAGATAATCGATTAGTCGATCATCGATCTTAACCGAATATGAACTTAGATCTTAGGTTTATGAAGATAGTAACAAGTTGGAAAATGGTTTGGGTTTGTTGTGACAATGTGTTAATCGCATTCTACTTTAACCCTTGTTGATCATACTTATGAATGTAAATAGATCTTTATTAATGTTTTAAAGATAAGCATAAGTTAAATGGTTTTGGGTTTGTAGGGACAATGTTTGAATAACATTAGTCTTAAACCTTTTGAATGGATTTGTGAAATTACTTAGATCCTTAAAATGGATATTTTGAAGGAAATTATAAGTAAGGAATCTTTTGTGAAAAAGAGAGAAAAATAAAGTGAATATACTTATACCATTTGAGATAAGTATATAAATATTTTTGAGGTATAGGAAAAGAAAAGGTTTAAAGTAAGAAATCTTGTTAATGATTTATGAATATACTTATACCATTTGAGATAAGTATATGAATACTTTTGGAAGTGTTGAAAATGAACAATGATGTTTTAATTAAATAGTGAAGTTTAATTAACAAATGAAATTTCATTTATAAGGAGTTTATTGAGAAAAAATGAGTTTTACCAATAAAAGAGGGTTTTAATTAATAAATGAAGATAAATTAAAAAGCGAATTAGAGGTCGTTTATATGACTTGATAGTGCTTGTTGTTTCGATCGTGGTTTGTGTGTTACTTGCTTATAGAAAGTATATGGGGACATGGTTTCTTGTATGCGATCATTCTTATTGTATTGGATTGTTTATTTATTTGACAGTTAAATAACCAACTATCAAACCTTGGCTAAATATACTCTGGAAATATCTAGAAGAAACGCGGGAATTATATGGTACAGTTATCTTCGGTGGCCATACTCTACATATAAACTCATTTTACTCTCTAGAATGAATGATAAAGAAATCCATGCACTTAAATGGTTAGGAGGTGATCTCCAGTCTTATGTATTGTTATCCCACATTTTGGTAAGGCCATGATATAATCAACTTGGCTAAGAACGGATGGTTATCAACCTTAGGAATCGATTATATACAATACTATAGGCAATGGTCGGGCAAATTTGGACCATGTCCTAATTGAGGTGCAATCAGCATGGAGTGACTGGCATAGCCCCGTGAAGTTATATTTCAAAGTCGGAGTCGATCGGAGTTTGTATGCTCGAGTTACAGACAAAGAAAGGATTTATATGGGTCGATGGGAAACGATCCATAAAACAGCTCAAATCAGCGGACATCGATCGATATCTCAAAATCCACAAGGCCAATTCACTTGAAACTTTCAGAGCATCAGTATATTGTAGAGTGGAGCCTACAGAAACGATTGCACATCAAGATCTTGAGATATGAAGACAACCGATCATTTTAGACCAATCATTATTGGCTGATCCTTCATTACGTTCGGTGGACGTTCCAAGTGTAGCAAAGACTTATCCATATCTTGTAATTTACAAATCAAATTGACTTCATATTTTAAGGATAAGTTCAAGAGGCATGTGGAACCCCCCAAAAATGATCAAACGTAAATTGGAGACAAAAATAACGATTGGCTAAACTTTGGTCGATCGTTCCAAGATATTAAGTTAGGGCCACCGATCGTTATAGTAGGCCTTTATGGACCTAGAGAGCCTATTCCAA
This sequence comes from Allium fistulosum, assembly GCA_030737815.1. Classification (NCBI taxonomy): domain Eukaryota; kingdom Viridiplantae; phylum Streptophyta; class Magnoliopsida; order Asparagales; family Amaryllidaceae; genus Allium; species Allium fistulosum. The sequence goes on along the minus strand of CM060907.1, from coordinate 246,165,552 downwards.
AATCTAAGCAAAATATCTCACCATCTCCCCCTATAAATACAAGCCTTATGGTTCATTTGGAGAATTTTTACACTGCTGGTTACTCTAGACTCCGTTGTAATCAAGTATATGCTATTTACTACTGCTGTAATCGGATTAAAAAGTGATTAATAAAGGATAATCTTAAAAGTGGACGTAGGCACAAAACGCCGAACCACTATAAATCTTCGTGTCTCTGATTACTACTTATTCTCTATTACCTGTTGATTTATCTACTCGGTTTAATTTTGTTTTTCTTCACTTCTCTACAAAATCTATTCTTGGGTGTTTGTGACCAATTTAATTGCAAACATTTTGGTGCTTTCATTGAGAAACTTGATTCTTAACTTGCTAGGATCCCTTTGTTGCTATTGGATTAGATAAATCCCTCAAAGAAGATCAGCAATTATCTTCAACGTATTTCTAATACTACTCAGGTTTGTAGAAATCTAAGCAAGGCTACAAATAATAGTGAGACATACTAGAACTACTTCTCAGAATGTAAAAGGAAATGAGAATACTAGCATTCAACAAGGAGACCCAAGCAATCAACCAACAAATGTGAATGTCGATTCGGTTGAAGTCCAGAATCCCACTAATGCTATTACAATAGCATAATTTCATAATTTAATGAGAGATCCGATGGAGAGTTGTCGACTACTAAATTAACAAATTCAGACCAATATCAATTTGATGAACCAAATCAATTAGCAGTAGTGGGTGAACGCTAGGAGAGATCCCACCTCTTACTCGGCATCGAAGAGCTCTAGTTCGTCATATAGGTATCACATACATAGGTGTCATAGAACTAACGGATACCATGCAGAAACTTTAAGGCGTCAACGGGCAGACCATCGTGGTCTGCCAGAAATGATCAGTGTTGATCCCTCCGCTAGAGAAGGAAACTTACTTGTGCATGCTGGGATTCAAACTGGAGCTGCTACGGTGGGTTTGGATGATGGAGTCCAATTGAATGCTAAATAGGTACTTCCCTAGAATGATGATGAAATGAATGTACAAGATATGCATCGGGAAGATGGTGAACCAAGAAGGCATGAAACGACCCACAGATATCGACCAAACCATTCACGTGAGGTGGAGCACGATCACTGCTTAGCACCAACCATCCAAACGCTGAACCTATCGGCAACGATCAAACGGTTTGTGAGAGAGAGACAGGGCTAGACTAACGATGACTGGGGAATCTCGAGAAGCCATTCCCCGTTAACTAATAATGTTCTCTATGCAAAATATCCGAGGAGGTTCAACATGCCATAATGCCTGCCTACGAGGGAAAAACCGACCCCATGCAGCATATTATGAGATACGAATGGCTGATGGATTCTGCACGAGTAGATGATGCAACCAAGTGTAGATACTTTACCATAACTCTCTCTAGAATAGCAATGATATGGTTCACAAGATTGTGCCCATGATTAATTTCTAGATTTGATGATTTGGCAACCAAGTTTGTGGAACAGTTCTGGATGCAAGCAACTCATCCCAAAGATGTGACGTCCCTTTCCAGCATGATTCAGGCTCCAGGAGTGTCATTGAAAGATTATTTGGTGCAATTTTATACAACGGTTACGGAGGTCAGTAATCCGAATGACCAAGCGATACTCATGGCCATGACGAGAAAGATTGATCCAGAGTTTGATTTTGGAGATTGGCTAGCCGGTAAGCCACCTGCAACGTAGGAGCACTTTTACGCAAAGACGGCTCAGTATTTGAGAAAGGAGGAAGCCAAGTCTTCCAGAAAAAAGAATGTTGTGGGACCAAGCAGAGAGGGAGTGTAGAGTAACATCGCAATAAAATAGTCTGATGACAGTTCTGGAAAAGTCCATGTGAATGTCCATAATACACCAAATCAGCAAAAGAGAGGTAGAGATAGGAATTGAGAACAAAAAAGGGATTCTGGAAGAGGGAAGCCTAGGATTCCAATGTATAATACTTACACACCATTGAATACATCCTTGGAGAATATCTATATATCTACTTGCAATACCATACAATATAGAAAGCCGCCTCCAAAAGAATCAATAGAGAAGCAGAAACAGACTTGGAAATATTGTCAGTTTCATGAGTGTTGCAGGCACAATACAAATGAATGCAGGCATCTCCAGGAGGCTATAGAAAAGATGATTCGAGAAAGGAAATTACAACAGTTTGTGAAAGCCTCGCAGGATGGTGGGAATGAGACATCTGACCCCAACCGAGGACAAGCGTTGTGTAGAGCTGAGGAGCCTGTGCGAACTGGTGGAAGACTGGTGATAAATATGATAGTCGGAGGACCACACCCAGCAGATAAGAGTTAGCAAGAGATGGAGCGCTATGCTAGCATGATTGGGCATGTGGATTTTGAATGCTGTTCGAATACGGAAGATGGAGCTTCGACAACACAACAATGTACGATGGCAAATGATATTGTGTTTAGGAATAGGGATGAAGATAAGGTAGAGGCTCCGACGATTGACCCAATGGTCATTTTGGCCAAGATTTCCCTGCTGTGGTGAGAAGGATATTGATTGATTGTGGAAGTTCAGTAAATATAATTTTTAAAAAAGCTTATGATCAGATGAGGATGGAAGCCAAAGATTTAAAATTGTCTAAAGATCGTATAAACGGTTTCAACGGTATTGCAACTGAAGTTGTTAGTTATGTTAGAATTACCTATAGAGTTGGGAGAAGGAGACCGAAGGAGAGTGCAAATCTTGCCTTTTGTTGTTTTGGATGTTGAGTCTCCTTACAACGTTTTTCTTGGTCGATCGTCCCTAGCCGAATTCCATGCAGCTCTTGCCCCATGGTGTTTGAAATTGAAGTTTCCGACAGATAATGGTGTTGGAGTTGTTCATGGCGATCAGGAAACTAGATGTGCCTATTATGTAGCTGAGTTGAGGGATGCTCTATGCAAATAGAAAGGTAAGGGTGCAGACAAGACTGTCCGCATCCAAACTACCAAAGATTGACAACTAATGCCTGAGCCTTGGCTCATGCACCACAGTCGGTTCTATAGAATATAGATCCGAGAGATGATAAAGAGGAGCCCAAAGAGACCAAGACTGCACCAGCTGAGCTGACTATTGATGTCACGTTCAGCTACGATGGCCTATCACAAGTCTTAAAGATAAGATCCAAGATCAGCCCTCTAATGAAGAAAGAACTTGCTGGATTTCTCCAAGCGAATCTTGAATTATTCGCTTAGATTCACTCTAACATGTGTGGAATCTCACCTGCCATTGTGAGCCATGCATTGAATATTGACCCGAGCTATGTCCCGGTGAAGCAAAAAAAACGTGGCTTGGATCCGGAGAGATCTGCCGCTTCAAAGAGGAGGTGGACAGGCTAAAAGACAACGGGTTTATTCACAATGCCCTTTATCTTAAATAGGTATCTAATCCTGTATTTATGAAAAAAGCTAATGGAAAGTGGAGAACATGCATTGATTATTCAGATTTAAATAAGGCACATCCAATAGATAGTTTTCCCCTTCTGAGGATCGATTGGCTGGTGGATTCAACCGCGGGACACGAATTGCTATCTTTCATGGATGCGTACTCGGGATATAACCAAATCCCGATGCATATTCCCGATCAGAAGCACACCAGTTTCATTACCAATGTTGGATTGTACTGCTATGTAGTAATGCTGTTTGGATTAAAGAATGCAGGAGCTACATATCAACGCTTAGTCAACAGGATATTTAAAGATCAGATTGGAAAAATGATGGAAGTGTATGTGGATGATATGCTTGTGAAGTCACGACGATCAAGCGACCACATTAGAGACTTGGCAGAAATGTTCGACATCCTCCAACATTACAAGATGAAAATTAATCCTTTGAAGTGTTCTTTTGGTGTTGCATTAGGGAAACTCTTGGTCTTCATTTTAATACCTGGGGAATAGAACCTAATCCTGAGAAGATCCAGGCTATCCGCGATATCCAAGCGTCAATGACTATTAAACAAGTACAGAGTCTGAATGGGAAAGTTGTTGCCTTAAGCTGATTTATTTCCAGGGGTTACCGACAAATGCATTCCTTTATTTGACTTGATTAGGAAAGGGAAAAGAAACTTCGAATGGACACAGGATTGTAAAGATGCATTTCGAGCTTTGGTGAATCATTTGGAGAGACCCCCATCTTGTCAAAGCTTGTGGATAATAAAGATTATGTCCATATCGGCATGCGCTATAAGTGCCGCATTGCTTCGCAAGGAGGATCAAATCCAGAGGTCGGTGTATTACATCAGCAAACGATTAACGAGAGAAGAGAGAAACTGGCATACAGCTTGCTGATTGCATCACGAGAACTTTGTCTATACTGCCAGGAACACCCGATCAATGTTTACACCGGCTAGCCATTACGACAGGTCCTACAGTGACCTAAGATGTCTGGAAGGTTACTCAAGTGGAATATCGAGCTCAGTCAATTCAACATTACTTATCTCCCTCGGAGGGCTATCCAGGGTCAGGCATTGGTGGATTTTATAGCAGAGTTTACTGCGAAGGATGATTCTTCGGGAGGCAATTAAATCCCTATTGTACGGCGTAAATTATATACTGATGGAGCGTCCAATGATTATTGTTTTAGAGTTGGAATTGTGCTTGTAACTCCCGAGGATCGGTCAATCTATTATGCTTTAAAGCTTGATTTCCCAACGACGAACAACGAAGCTAGGTACGAAGCATTGATTGCTGGACTTCAACTCACCAAAGAACTGGGAATAAAGTCTTTTGAAATCTTTTGCAATTCGCAATTGGTAGTGTACCAAGTCATAGGAGATTATCAAACTAAAGGACAACGGCTTGCTCCATACCTTATCCAAGTCCAAAAGTTATTGGCAGAATTTGAGTACTATGACATTTCGCATATTCCATAGGATCGAAATAGAGAGGATGATTCATTGGCAAAGTTTGCTAGTACCGGTGATGCACAACAAATGGTCTTGGTTTCGGTTGAAGTATTAAATGCCCCAAGTATAAACATGATAGAAATCGGTCGAACACTGGAAGCGGGGCCTGAGAGGGAATCGTGGATGACTCAAAACAAAGTCTATTTGCTACAGGGAGTTCTTCCCGAACGAAAGAATGAAAAGCAACGAATCCTTCGCAAAGCTTCACGGTATATAATGCAAGAAGGAATTATGTACAGGTAAGGTTTCTCTATTCCCCTACTCCGGTGTGTCGCTCATGATGAGACAAATCGTGTCCTAAAAGAAGTTCATGAAGAGGAATGTGGCGATCACACTGGGGGCAAACTTTGGCAAAGAAAATACTTTGGTACGTGTATTATTGGCTAACCGTAAATTGAGATGCCGCTGAATATGTAAGACGATGTGATAAGTGCTAAGTATATGCAAAAGTTCCAAGAGCTTGTCGACGGAAATCACGCAAATGATCAGCTAATGGCCGTTTGCCATATAAGGTATAGACATTATCGGTTCCTTACCAATCTCTAAAGGTGGCGCAAAGTACGCTTTCGTCGCAATTGATTACTTCACCAAATGGGCCAAAGCGGAACCTTTAGCCATGATCACAACTAAGAAAGTAATCAACTTTATTGTCCGAAACATCATATGTCGTTTCGGTCTACTACAAATTATTGTAACAGATAATGGAACTCAATTCGACTCCATGTGCTAAAAACCCTGATTGTTAGGGAAAAAGAAAATAAAGATAGAATAGAATCTCACATGAATGGAATAACATATATTATTTCAACAATAATCGTTACAGGGGAAAATTCTAAATACAATATCAGAGTCTAACCTAGATTCAGCCTGGATAGTTATAAATCCTCTATCCTTATAAATGCTGAAAAATAAAAACCAATACAATAGATGGAGCGAATAATAGAATACGTCCATACGTAGATGAAGATCTCCACTCTCTTCTAGAAACCCCAAGTGTCTTCAACAAAACATGAAACTACTCGGATCTGACCTGAGTATTAAAAATACTCGGATTAGGCTTGGTAAACCATTGTGAGATACCTGAAATTTAATGTATAAATCATGTTGATTTCAATAAAACCTTTGAAAAAAGGGTATCTCATAAGACCACGTCCACACATAAATACGGATGGTTTTTTACCATATGATAACCAAACACTTTTATACCAAAATAATCTGATACTATTTCTAATGACATTCATTTGAAAACACTTTTCAAATAATTTACCAGAATAGCCGAAATTGTTGCACTGAATAAATTTGACGGCTTACTAGCTACTTTCTAAAAGTAGATTCTACAATAAAAACCGTAAATACAACATACTAGAATTGGATTTCCAACATGATAGGGAACTAGTGACCGTTCAGACCTGAAATCTGTGTATAATAATCCTAGTTCACCCCAATGGCTTTACACGATCAACATCAGCCTTCGAACCATACAGCTGCACTGCCATGGAACATAGTATTACTTAGCGGCTTTACACAATCTCCATCAGCCTCCATACCTTTCCATCTATACCATAAGGCAACAAGTGCCTGGAGGGACATCTTCCCCCAATAATAGCCCGAAATTTGTCCTTCAGATCACATAATATCCTTCAGACCACATAATATCCCGTATCATTCTTGGGATGTTAAGGTCATGAGGTTACGTACCACAAAGCCACGCTTTGCTTTTCGTAAAGCCATGCCTTGATCATCACAGGTTCCACTTTAAATGCCACATTGTCATTCCTTCGATCACTATTGACTTTCACGAACATACAACCTTTGAGCTCGTACGTCTCAAAGAAGGGTGTTAAGCTAAGAGAAGTTGCCTTCTCCGCTACCAAATAGATGTACGTTTGTAGAAGTCAACATTTTGATCTCAGAAATGCAATGTCAGACATTCATCCATACAAGTTCATTCTAGGACTGAATGAAACCGAAAGCACTCCTCCTACTACATCTTGTCGGGAATTATCCCTAGGGTTATTAGCAACTATTCCTTGTAATCGAAGATTTTCATAACAGAACACTACTATCACCGTAAATATATGACATGGTAAATTTCACCCCGAGGGACTAATGACAAGCAACCCTTCATCATGAAGATCCCTATCTTCAAAAATCATCATCTTCATCATGTCTTCACTTTCGAACCTATACATTGGTTCGAAGTGGTTTTCAGATAGGAGTTACCCAAATCCGACCTCGGTTCCTCCGAACCAATCATTGGGTAAAAAGATGTTAAGTTCAAATGTGATTATCAATCATCATGTAATTTAATTCAACTTTTTATTCATTCATAAATATCTCAGAGAGGCATATTATTTTAAATTATTCCATTTATCTTCTTAATAGTATATGGAATCATTAAGCCTCATTTATCAAATCCTTTGATTACATAAACCTTTTTGAATCCTGGAATAATTCCAATTTATTTCATCCTTTTCTTGGGAAAATATTTCCAAATCATTTATTTAAATCTTCACAATGATTTCCAAATCATAACTTTTAAAGCAGGTCAAAAACAATGTTATTTAAGACATAGTTTACAACAAATGAAAAACAATTAAATTTAAGTATTGGAATTAAATTGATTTCAAATCTTTTATATACATCTAATATTGAAAAACATTATTGAGTAAAAAGGATCATGGAAATTATACTAATTCTACTCAATATCAATTTCGTATTCAATCTTTACTATCCGTCGAATAGCGGTGAAATCACCTTTTAAATTCATATGGATAGTATGGGTTCGATCCTCGGAATTTAACACCAAGTGTAAGAAGATTATCTCCATGAAATCCAAGTTATTTAAATTTGAAAATTTTAATCTTTTATACTTCACTCGTTTCCGACATTTTGACCTTATCTACCCCTCGCCCAGGAGAGGCCAAGTGAGCCAGGGTATTGGTTGCTCTTGAACATCTCCTTAGTTTAAGAATCTTACCAGGATCTCACGGATAGAAAATTCCAGTCCACTCGTCGGGTTTTTGAACCAAGATTAAATCACTTGATTTTTTGACAGCTTTTCTTTAAATCATTTATTTAAACTTTTTTAAATAAATTATAAAACTTCCAAATCATTATTAAAACACTTAATTATTCATTTGAAAACATTTATAAAAAATTTGAAAAAGAATTGTTAAGTTTAAATCCATATTTCAAAAGTTATCAAAGTGCTGCAAAAAGTGCTGCGAATAGTGTTTTCAAAGCTTATGTGATTAAAACAACTTTTCGATCATTTAGAAATCCATTTTTATAACTCAAATCTCTTTTAAAACATTTAAAAAATATTTATAGACTTTATTCCATATTATTTAAGAATTAAAAAATTTCATTTATAAAGAATTTGTCGCTTTGGTTTCCGAACTGCCAAACCGCGACTATTTTGAAAACTTGATTTGCTTATATTTTAGAATCTTTTAATTAAAATCTCAAATTTCTTTCTTCGTTTGAAAACTATGGTTATAAGAGTTTGGAAAATTCTTATTACGGAGAATTCTGAGCTACAGTCCACTCTATATGTTCATTTAACTTTTCCGGTGCGAAATCGCGAACCGCCGTTATGCAACGCACGCTATTTTGACTTATTTTTCATAACTTGTCAAAGCTTCTTCAAATTGAGTTTTATTATTTATAAAAAATTTATAAACCATTTTAAATCATTTAAACAAATATTTTTATATTAAATCTCATAATCACTTTGAAACCATTTCATAATATTAGATTATTATAATATTCATTTCCAAACTTTTTATATTTTAAAACTATTAAGAGCCTCAATAAACTCCATACACATATTATTTATGGACTAAATTTCCATTTAATCAACTATGGTTAATTACTAACCATTTCTCTTATCATTTATCAAACTAAGTTATCAACCATATCATAATCATATAATCAACCATATAATCAACCAAGTTATCAAACATTCATACAAATCACTAAGAGATTAAATGGTCATATTATCATACTTAAAAATAGTTATAGATATTATTTATCATTTAATAAGCATTGAGTGCTCAAGTGCTTCATATCACCACAACGCTTCACTAATACACTTCTACTATAACTTAAACACTTCATTTCCCTTGCTCAAGTGCTCGGCCATCCTCCCCATTCCACCTTGCTCTTGGCCATGCTCTTAACACCCCCAAACTCTCAACCATAGCCCTCCCCTCCATCATGCTCTCGGCCAAGGACCATTAAAGAAGTAGATTAAGAAGAGGTTAGAGAGTAATTAGCGGATTGGTGCTTAAGCACTCCACTATTTTTAACCCTCCTACCTCTCTTGAAGAGGAGAAGCCATTAAAGGGAATCAAGGAGCTCAAGAATGGTAAAGAAGATAAAGAACGAATTTGTGAAGAATAAGAGAGGGTATGCCTCCCTATTTATAGCATTTTCAAGCATGTAAGCCTCCACCGCATCTACCTTCCCCTCCATCATTATTTCCACACGTCACCCCCACTTCCCATGCGCCTCCATCACTTCATTCACTTCCAAGCCATGTGCATGTCTTAGTTGATTTTGAGAATGCTTAAGTGTTAAGTTTTCTATATATCTTAGATTTTTTTTGTGATATATATATGTATGTATGTGTGTTATATATATGTATGTATGTATATATATGTGTGTATATATATATATATTTGTGTGTATATATATGTTCATGTGCAAGTTAAAGTGTGCATATATATGTTATATATCTGTACATGACATATAAACATGGTTGCAACAACCTTTGAACCATTTTCATTTGTTAAATCGTTGAAAATCGGAAAACCGATTCCCGGTCACATTTTCACTTATTAATTATATTACATATAAATGTAAACAAAAATTTTAAAATAAATTTCTTATCGTTATTAATGAATTAAAATGATTTTAATTGAATTATAAAACCTTATAAATCAATATTAACAATTATTTACAAAAAGAGATATAATGTCGATAAAGCTATATCCATTTTTTCCTTATATTTTTCACACCAATTATATATCTTTATAAAACTATTATAAATGATTTATTATCACTTTATAAATATTTAAATGAATTATTATCATTTAAAAACAATTATTTGTATAATTATTAAATCATTAAATCTCAATTTAAATTCATAAATCAATTATTAAATATAAGAGCATCGCTGATGATGTCATATATTCAATTAATTTCCAAAAATAAAATAAATTATTTTTTTCATATTTTTATTTGTTCAATTATAAAAATATGTGTATGTATCTACTCCAATAGAGTTTTATCGATAAAACGGTTTTAGGTCATTTTATTAATATTCCTTCAAAGTTTATATTTTCATAAATACTTATTCAAAATAAGATTACCATTATTATTTATTGTTCAAAACATAATAATATATGTTTCTAAAAGCTTATATTTGAATATTTAAAAATAAATATAATTTATCAAATTGATAAATTTGCGAGTCGTTACATTTCAAGTCAAGTGAATTGTGTAATTTTGTCACATCGATATTTTCTGTTTAACCCTAGTTACATTGACCGACAGAAAATTATCGAGTGAGTCATTCCATCATTGTCCAATAACTATTTATACATAACCCCTTAGCCCCCAACAGCCATGAGTAATACTAAGTCCAACATTTGAAGTGCGTTATGTACTCCAGTCTCAACAGATGTATCAATATTCAGTCTCGATACATCTTGATTACGAATATTCAAAATGGTATATTTATTTTCATTGTGATAAATTACTCATGGTAACTACACATTGTACCAACTAAAACATACCATTTATGGATTTTCTATTAAATATAGTTTTAATTAGATTAAATAATTAATATAGCACATTATATCAATCATATAATAGAAAGAAAACACATTTTATTTTGAACTAGATTGGTTACCGAGTTAGATATATGTAATAAATCACATAATTGCCTTAAGGGCATAACCCAAACTCTATCAATCTTCCACTTGCACTTAGGGTTAATTATGGAATTTTATTCCAACTTCTTCAATCGATTTTCTCATAACCAATTAGGTCAGTCCTTCGGTGAATGGGTATGCTATTATGTTTCAATTATCTGCTCTATCGATCAACCCTCTTCGATGCTAATAAACTACCTTTATCATGTGGAAAATTCTAAGTATGTTTCTCGACTTCCAATAAACTTTAAGTTCTGTTATGAACTATATCATGACATTGTTATCATATGATAATGTTATGGGATTCTCAACATTTGGAATCTCCCACGGCTCAGTTATAAATTTATGCATTTATATATTTATATACATTGCTTTTGTTGTGGCACTATTCAGGGCGATGTACTATAAAATACATCATTTACAAAACCAACGTCGAGTATTAAAACAATTAAACCTGATTTTAACAAAAGTACATCGTTAACAATCAGTAACATGTTATTTACTTATGGTTTAGAAATATTTATGTACCCTTTTAACATTCTTTTTTATGAACACATGCTTCCTCTACATGTTGACTAATAATCAAACTATCTGATATTTCTATCAATACACTGGTTCAATTTTGATGACATTCTAAATGATACTTTTGTATCTGTTTTAGGATCGTATCCGAAAATCCGACAAACTCAATATCGCTCACACTGACTTCGGGACACTTTGGTTGTTATGTGCAAACAGTCTAGTATAAATCTATATTTAGAACTTTCCACTTTAACACATATATACCAAAACATAAAGTCATATTAAGCGATAAATTTGTGAGTAAAATCTAAACCAACTTGAGCACATTGACGGGTGAATATGTTACATTAATTTCAATATTTGAAATTCATGGTATTATTCTTATCAAGGTGGCTTACTATTCCAAATACATATGTCTCTTTCTTAAAGACACATTTGCTACCAATGGATCATGTCCCTTTGAAGACAATTATCAAAATCATACTTTAATAGTGTACTTGGAATTTATTTTGGATTTGCGCATTGTACCATACCATAGAGTAAATATTTTAATGGTTTGCTTAAACAACCGAGGATTATTTATTCTTGACAATGACAAGAAACTCACATTTTCTCTTTAATGTACAAGAATACTCATCATATGCTATAATGTATTTGCATTCATTTTGGTTTGGACAATTTCGTTTCATCCTTTATAATCAGTTTTATCATTGGATCGTATCCAAACCAATAATTTCTTAAAGAAATTCTTTCGCTATGAAGTAGGTATCTCTTGAAATAATAGTTGTTCTCAATGTAATGGATCGGGCATTCATAAGCATTATACGAATTGCCTTATATAAAACTTTTGCATTAGTTCACAGTATATTTATGTTCACAACATAAATTAGTCTTTTAATGACTATCGTTCTCAAAATTCTCTTGGGAAGATTCATACAAGATCCTTTATGCATAATTATTACATTCAGTCTTTCGAATCGCACAACTTGCCAAACTCCTCTACATAGGACATGTAGGGATTTCTTATAAACCCTTGTCTTGTATGGTTTTGTAAACTTTTTTTTGGATGATATTAATTTTAATCTTGTGTACTACTCTTAACTACACACCTTATGGAAAGAGTTAATCTCAACTTCAGTCATCATTAATTGTGCTTTGTCCAATAAAGTTTGATTACTCCTTATCAATACATCATTATGTATTGTTGTGACGACCGCCCATCTCCCCTGCACTGAATCTAGAGAAAATGCGCTGTAAAGTGTGCCAGGCGACCATGGACGATTGTCAGGGTAAATTAAAACAACAAAATCTATCGTATTACTCACAGCGCATGGACAAAATACAATAGAACATATGTATAGTGAAGCTTTACAGAATAAAATGCCATCATATAAAACTCCATAATAGTTGAATACAAGCATCCAAATAGTCAATACATCAAGCCTCACTACATATCACTCAGAGAATACAAAGCAGCGGAACATCCAGTACATATAAGAAGATAATATGCAACCCTCTAGCTCGTCTTCGATATCAGCATCGTGAGAAGAGAACAGCACCTGTCACCTGCTACCTAGTCTGCCCGTCCCAAAATGGACGAACAGCCCAAGGCGATAAGAATTAAAACATAAAGCCTTGAGTCAGACAACAGTCTTAGTGAGCAATAAATTAACTAACAACATACCAAAAGAGCATAAAGGAAAAGGAATAGGAATACAACCCTCCCACTCCACCTCTTTCTACAGTGATAGCCCCCAGACACACACTAAGCAGAAGCAACACAGCAGAGCATACAATTTAAAGTAAAGTAATAATCATTCGAGTCAAGGGCGATGTTTTCCAAGTACCAAGGCCTAAATCAGATAAGCACCCAGAAAATACCGCTCTTGAGTCCGAATGACGATACAACCAAACATCCATGACTCTGGCTATCACTGTTATCACTGCTTCGATATCACCGTTAATTGAATGACCGGCACATTCTTTCAGCCGTCCGTCAAGGGCTAATGGAAACCTCGGTTCTAGACATAACTCCCGCACGTCGTCGCAGCCCGTGCCTAGGACTATCGAATCTGCCCAGAGTACTCGACCATCAACAGTTGGCCGTTGGGACTATCGAATCTGCCTAAACATACTCTTGCTTAGAGCATGCTAGAACCTTCAACAACGATGTTATCCAAGCCTCCTAGTCATCCTCCTTGACGACTATTTCCATACTAGCTCAAGCGCCTCTCAAGCATCCATTACTCTTAACTCGAATCATATCACCGAGTTACCAACGTGCTTGGAATGATCCCGTCTGGATTAGACCAAGACTATCTCATATCATACTTCGCTTCATCACATCCTCGCAAAGTCTCATCTCAACATCATCATCTATGCATAAGAGCTTCATCATCCCGCTACATATGCCACGAGCAGCTTTCCCAATTCAAGAGCCTTTCCCTTAGCTTTTGAATCATCTTCGATCTAAATCAAATCATCAATCATCTAATTCATAGCAATCAATCAAGTCAAACATTAATCCAAGCAATCAAACATTCAAATATGATCTATGTAGACAATTATCACAATAATGGCAATTTCGTAAATAAAGTGTTGAAAGTCTAACAAGCATGAAATCATGAGAATTATCTTTACAATCTTGATGAATGAACTTGCATAGGTTAACACATAGTAAAATGGTTGTCAAATCATCATGAACAATGGATCTACATGGATCTACACTTAGGATGAAGAAAATGCATGAAAATCACTATTTTAACATCAAATCGAGCCAATAATCCGATATACTCCTTTGGATCCGTGTGAGAGATAATCACCACTCACCAAATCACCTAAACAACCTCAAATCAACACGCTTCAGATCTGGACAGCGAAGGATCAAGCTTGATCTATCACGAATCCGCTTCAAACGAAGAAATCTCTCTTGAAAAGATGAAGATCTTCAATTTAAGCTCTTGAATCTTCAATCTTGATCTTCGATATGGATGGAAGGAATCACCAGATTAGAGTAGAGAAAAGAAGTGAAGAAGTGTAGAAGTCGAGCTCTCAAAATGGCAGCACTTCGTCGCTTCGAAATCCGGATCCCAAAAATGAAGCCAACCCCCTTCTATTTATAGCTGAAACTTCCTTAGGTCGCTCGGAGTTAGGTCGTCCACGACCTACGACCTAAAACCTACCGACCTAACCAACCTACGACTTAACAAAATCCCCAGCCTCTCCGAACTAACCTAACGCGCACCTGCGACCTAGCGCTTAAGCACATCTTCGACCTAACAAATAACTGGGTGACGACTTAACAGCTAACTCCTAGGTCGCTTGCGACTTAAAACATAGGCTACGACCTAACACTAAGCCAAAACCCAACGACCTAACACCTTAAGTTTCTTCGTGACCTAACTTCTCAGCGACCTAACACATAACGCCTCAACAACCCAGCGACCTAACAGTGTAATAGCCTAGCGACCTAAAAAAATGTTACGACTTACGACTTAACTCGTACGACTTAACTCCCATAGGTCGTCTAACGACTTAACTACTAAGTCGTTAACTAGCTTATCTCTTAGGTCGGTCAATCTCTTAAGTCGCTCACTCTACTAGGTCGGTCAGTTCTTAGGTCGCTAACTCGGAACCACTAGGTCGCTCACTCCACTAGGTCGGCCAACCACTATCTTCTATAAGTCGGTCAATACTATAAGCCGGTAACTACTGGGTCTCTCCTCTCTTAAGTCGTATACGACTTACGACCTATACTAAGTCGTGAACGACTTAGGACTTAGCAATTTCGCCAAAACTCATAAGTCGCCAACTTTCCTTAAACCGCCTACGACCTATCTCTAACTCGGTCACGACTTTAGATCGCTCCAATACCCTAAGTCGTATACGACTTACGACTTAGCCATATTTTTGCCTAAAATCTGGCTCAAAAATGCTAAAATTCCAGATTTTGACAAACTTTTCGATCCGTAAAAATACGGGTCGTTACATTCTCTCCCCCTTAGGAATTTCGCCCCTGAAATTCCAAACAAACAAAGCAATCAAAGACTATTCTGCACGCCTATCATCCATAACAATCAACAAACCATGCATCCAATTCTAGCTTAGCGTGCAGAATTCTAAAACTTAGAACAAGTTACTACGTTGTTAGATGACACGACACCTTAGGGTCATACCTTGAAGAGTTCAGGATGAGCTGCTTTCATCCTCTCTTCCACCTCCCACGTACAGTCGTTATCATCATCACTCCATTGTATCTTGAGCAACTTAACTACCTTCCTCCTAAGCTGTTTCGTGTCGGTTTCTACAACACGAAGCGGCTTACGAGGTCTTCTATCGACTGGATTAACTTCGAAGTCTTCACAGCTATCAGCAGAAACCACCGTATTCGAGTCGTGCACATACTTCCGTAGATACGATACATGAAAAACATTGTGCACACCCGACATCTTCTCCGGTAACTCCAGTCTATAGGCGAGCTTTCCAATTCGCTCGATGATCGGGAATGGTCCAACAAATCTCGAAGTCAATTTTCCTTTCTTCCCGAATCGGATAACATTCTTCAGTGGAGAAATCTTCACAAAAACCATGTCTCCTACGTCGAATTCCAAATCCTTTCGATGCTTATCGGCATAACTCTTCTGACGGTCTTGGGCTGCATTCATTCGTTGCCGAATGATCTCTATACAATCTGAAGTCTGTCGAATCATCTCTGGCCCAAGTATCAACTTTTCTCCAGTCTCTATCCAACATGTTGGAGAGTTACACGGTCTTCCATACAATGCCTTATACGGTGCCATACCAATGCTTGACTGGTAACTGTTGTTGTATGCAAACTCCACCAAATGAAGGTGATCTTCCCATGATCCTCCGAAATCCAAAACACAAGCTCCAAGAAGATCTTCCAAAACTCGGTTGACTCTCTCAGTCTGACCATCTGTTTGAGGGTGATAAGCTGTACTCAAACACAACTCGGTTCCCAAAACTTCCTGGAAGCTCTTCCAAAATCCACTAGTGAACAATGGGTCTCGATCGCTCACTATACTCTTCGGAATACCATGGAATCGAACTATCCACTTAACATACAACTCAGCCAACCTTGATGCAGTCCTAGTCGATCGAACAGGAATAAATCTTGCACTCTTAGTCAGGCGATCTACAATGACCCAAATCCCTTCATTTCCCGTTCTGGTTCTAGGCAATCCATCAATAAAATCCATCGACACTTGCTCCCACTTCCATGTAGGAACTTCTAATGGCTGAAGCAATCCACTTGGCTTCTTTTGTTCGGCTTTTACCAACTGGCAGTTCATGCACTTGGAAATAAAATTTCCAACATCCTTCTTCATACCTTCCCAGTAGTAGGTTCTCTTCATATCCTGATACATCTTATTTCCACCTGGATGAATTGTCAGCTTCGAGTGATGACTTTCCTTCAGAACTTCACTCCTCAATTCATCTATATCGGGAACAACTAGTCGTCCTTGCTTCCGAAGCCAACCCTCTCGATCGACCTCGAATCCTTTATCCTTTTCCGGTTCTAATCCAGATTCCAAATCACGGATAATCTTGACAAGCTTATCGTCTCGCTTTTGGCTCTTGCCAATCCTTTCCACAAGAGAAGGTCTTATCGATAAGTTTGCCAACATCTCAGGTTCCAATTCACATCTAGGCCTGAAGTCAAATCCAGCTAAATACTCGAGACTCTTCCATTCTGAAAACATGGCTCCTAATCCTGCATGTCTACGACTTAACGCATCTGCCACTGTGTTACCTTTTCCTGGAGTATAAGCTATACCAAAATCATATGATGCTAAAAACTCTAGCCAACGTTGCTGCCGAAGATTCAAATCCTTTTGGGAGAAAAGATACTTCAACGACTTATGATCCGTAAACAACTCGAATCGAACTCCCAACAGATAATGTCTCCACATCTTCAGAGCAAATACAATCACCGCTAACTCCAAATCATGAGTCGGGTAATTCCTTTCATGCGGCTTCAGTTGTCGACTTGCATACGCAACAACTTTATCCCTTTGCATCAGCACTGCTCCAAGTCCAGTACCACATGCGTCGATGTAAACCACCATCTCGTCATTCCCACTTGGAATAGTCAAAACAGGAGCACTCGTCAATCTCTCTTTCAGGATTCCGAAAGCTTGCTCACACTTAGCATCCCAACTGAACACTTGGTTCTTTTTCGTCAATCCTGTTAACGGTGCAGCTATCTTGGAGAAGTCTTTGATAAACCGTCGATAATATCCTGCTAATCCAAGAAAACTTCTCATATCAGATGCATTCTTAGGTCTAACCCAATCCTGGATTGCTGCCACCTTAGCGGGATCAACCGCTATTCCACTTCCAGAAATCACATGGCCTAAGAACCTCACTTCACTCTTCCAGAAGTGACACTTCGAAAACTTAGCCTTCAGCTGATGTTTCCGCAAGATTTCCAAAACAATACGCAAGTGCGTCTTGTGCTCCTCTTCCGTTCTGGAATAAATCAGAATATCATCCACGAACACAAGTACGAACTTGTTCAACTAATCTCTGAACACTCTATTCATAAGATCCACAAAATATGCTGGCGCGTTAGTCAATCCAAACGGCATTACCAGCCACTCAAAGAAACCGGATGGTGTCCTAAAAGCAGTCTTCGGCACACTATCCTTAGCCACTCTCAACTGGTGAAATCCCGTTGCCAAATCCATCTGAGAAAACACCTTAGCCTCGTGAAGCTGATCAAACAAGTCATCTATTCTCGGCAATGGATACTTGTTCTTCTTAGTCACCTTATTCAGCTCACGATAATCGACGCACAATCTCAACGACCCATCTGCCTTGGTTGCAAACAAAACTGGTGCACCCCACTCGAACACACTACGCCGAATGAATCCTTTCTGCAAAAGATCATCGACTTGCACCCTCAACTCCTGTTGTTCCCTAGGCGCCATCCGCCTAAGAGGCATCACAACAGGTCTGGCTCCTTCAACTAGATCTATACGAAACTCGATCTCTCTATGCGGCGGCAACCCTTTGACTTCGTCAAAGACATCCTCGAATCCATTAGCGATCGGCACTGATGACAGTCCATCCCGTGGAACAACCAGCGAATACATGAAGCTCATGAAGACGCCTTCTTCATGCTTACATCGTATCACAACCTTTCGCCCCTCCACATTCTCGACTGTCACTTCCAACCTCTCGCAATCAACCTTTGCCGCATACTTCCTAAGCCAGTCCATGCCCAAAATAATTCCGAACCCCGCAAAGTTCAGAACAAAGCAATCACAAACAAAAGAGCAACCATGACTCGACACAATCAGACCACGGCATAACATACACAAACAAGACGAACCCCCAACAGGATTAGTCACAACCAATGGCCTATCAACAATATCCGGTTCCAAACCCAACCGGCCTACAAGTTCACTACAAACAAACGAATGCGACGCCCCAGTATCAAACAGAACTCTAACTAGAACACCACATAAGAAAAGAGTACCTTGAACTACCACACCCTTTCCTTTCTCTTCAGCGGTAGGAGCTTTCGAAGACGACGGAACAGCTCCCAAAGCAAAAGCTTGCACAATCTGCTTGTCCCTCCTCGGATCTGGACAATTCTTCCTGAAATGCCCCGGCTTGTCACAGTTGTGGCACTTCGCCGGCGCTTTCGGATTCTTGCAATCCCTGGAGAGATGGCCTTTCTGCTGACAGTTGTAGCAAGTTACCTCGCCTTTCGGCTTCTTCTGGCCATCCTTACCCTTCTGCTGCTGCTGCTTCCTCTTCTTGTTTCCACCCTGCTGGGGTTTAGACTCTTCCCTGGTCACAGCAACAACAGATCCTTCCTTAGGAAACAGACTCTCATGCCTAAGAGCTTTCTCCACAAGCTTCTCAAATGAATCATCCAAATGATCCACCAGCTGCCTCCCAAGATAACTGTCCAAGCCTGTCACAAACTTCTCATTCTTCTGATATGCAGATTCAATATATGACCGAGCATACTTGGACAAAGCTTCAAACTCAGAAACATACTCAAGAACAGATCTTCCTCCTTGCTTGAGCTCCACAAACCTCTTGAACAGAACAGACTTATGAGCTGTAGAAATGAACTTAGCTTCAAATCTGACTTGGAATTGCTCCCAAGTAATCTCTTCTTCCGGAGTATTGATGGTAATAGAGTTCCACCAATCAGAAGCTCTCCCTTGAAGCTGCCTTGATGCCAACTTCCTCTTAGTTGCATCATCAATTCCCAAATCACCAAAGATCCTTCCACAAGCATCTATCCACCTCTGGACCTCAATAGTTGATTCTGTCCCCAAGAAAACCTTTCCTCCAAGAGCAGTATAGTCTTTGCACAACTTAGCAAAATCCACTGGTTTCGGAGTTTGGACTTGAACTCCAACATCTACTGCTGCCCCCGGAACTGGTATCCTTCTCATGATCGAAGTCATCATAGCTTCGAACATGGCTGCATAATCAGCAGTCCCCTCAGTAGCACGGCCTTCCCTAGCAGCTGGTCTCCCTCTTCGACTCATTCTCAATATCTATAAAAAGGAATGATTAGAACATCTAGAGAAACAACTGCATAAAGGACTCAAACTCTACTAAGCTACTATATTATATATAGTATTCATCCATCAAAATACAATTACGTCTCTCATACGTAGTTACGTCAGTGAGCGTTGGGTAAAATCGATTAACCAAAGCTCTGATACCAAATGTGACGACCGCCCATGTCCCCTGCACTGAATCTAGAGAAAATGCGCTGTAAAGTGTGCCAGGCGACCATGGACGATTGTCAGGGTAAATTAAAACAACAAAATATATCGTATTACTCACAGCGCATGGACAAAATACAATAGAACATATGTATAGTGAAGCTTTACAGAATAAAATGCCATCATATAAAACTCCATAATAGTTGAATACAAGCATCCAAATAGTCAATACATCAAGCCTCACTACATATCACTCAGAGAATACAAAGCAGCGGAACATCCAGTACATATAAGAAGATAATATGCAACCCTCTAGCTCGTCTTCGATATCAGCATCGTGAGAAGAGAACAGCACCTGTCACCTGCTACCTAGTCTGCCCGTCCCAAAATGGACGAACAGCCCAAGGCGATAAGAATTAAAACATAAAGCCTTGAGTCAGACAACAGTCTTAGTGAGCAATAAATTAACTAACAACATACCAAAAGAGCATAAAGGAAAAGGAATAGGAATACAACCCTCCCACTCCACCTCTTTCTACAGTGATAGCCCCCAGACACACACTAAGCAGAAGCAACACAGCAGAGCATACAATTTAAAGTAAAGTAATAATCATTCGAGTCAAGGGCGATGTTTTCCAAGTACCAAGGCCTAAATCAGATAAGCACCCAGAAAATATCGCTCTTGAGTCCGAATGACGATACAACCAAACATCCATGACTCTGGCTATCACTGTTATCACTGCTTCGATATCACCGTTAATTGAATGACCGACACATTCTTTCAGCCGTCTGTCAAGGGCTAATGGAAACCCCGGTTCTAGACATAACTCCCGCACGTCGTCGCAGCCCGTGCCTAGGACTATCGAATCTGCCCAGAGTACTCGACCATCAACAGTTGGCCGTTGGGACTATCGAATCTGCCCAAACGTACTCTTGCTTAGAGCATGCTAGAACCTTCAACAACGATGTTATCCAAGCCTCCTAGTCATCCTCCTTGACGACTATTTCCATACTAGCTCAAGCGCCTCTCAAGCATCCATTACTCTTAACTCGAATCATATCACCGAGTTACCAACGTGCTTGGAATGATCCCGTCTGGATTAGACCAAGACTATCTCATATCATACTTCGCTTCATCACATCCTCGCAAAGTCTCATCTCAACATCATCATCTATGCATAAGAGCTTCATCATCCCGCTACATATGCCACGAGCAGCTTTCCCAATTCAAGAGCCTTTCCCTTAGCTTTTGAATCATCTTCGATCTAAATCAAATCATCAATCATCTAATTCATAGCAATCAATCAAGTCAAACATTAATCCAAGCAATCAAACATTCAAATATGATCTATGTAGACAATTATCACAATAATGGCAATTTCGTAAATAAAGTGTTGAAAGTCTAACAAGCATGAAATCATGAGAATTATCTTTACAATCTTGATGAATGAACTTGCATAGGTTAACACATAGTAAAATGGTTGTCAAATCATCATGAACAATGGATCTACATGGATCTACACTTAGGATGAAGAAAATGCATGAAAATCACTATTTTAACATCAAATCGAGCCAACAATCCGATATACTCCTTTGGATCCGTGTGAGAGATAATCACCACTCACCAAATCACCTAAACAACCTCAAATCAACACGCTTCAGATCTGGACAGCGAAGGATCAAGCTTGATCTATCACGAATCCGCTTCAAACGAAGAAATCTCTCTTGAAAAGATGAAGATCTTCAATTTAAGCTCTTGAATCTTCAATCTTGATCTTCGATATGGATGGAAGGAATCACCAGATTAGAGTAGAGAAAATAAGTGAAGAAGTGTAGAAGTCGAGCTCTCAAAATGGCAGCACTTCGTCGCTTCGAAATCCGGATCCCAAAATTGAAGCCAACCCCCTTCTATTTATAGCTGAAACTTCCTTAGGTCGCTCGGAGTTAGGTCGTCCACGACCTACGACCTAAAACCTACCGACCTAACCAACCTACGACTTAACAAAATCCCCAGCCTCTCCGACCTAACCTAACGCGCACCTGCGACCTAGCGCTTAAGCACATCTTCGACCTAACAAATAACTGGGTGACGACTTAACAGCTAACTCCTAGGTCGCTTGCGACTTAAAACATAGGCTACGACCTAACACTAAGCCAAAACCCAACGACCTAACACCTTAAGTTTCTTCGCGACCTAACTTCTCAGCGACCTAACACATAACGCCTCAACAACCCAGCGACCTAACAGTGTAATAGCCTAGCGACCTAAAAAAATGTTACGACTTACGACTTAACTCGTACGACTTAACTCCCATAGGTCGTCTAACGACTTAACTACTAAGTCGTTAACTAGCTTATCTCTTAGGTCGGTCAATCTCTTAAGTCGCTCACTCTACTAGGTCGGTCAGTTCTTAGGTCGCTAACTCGGAACCACTAGGTCACTCACTCCACTAGGTCGTCCAACCACTATCTTCTATAAGTCGGTCAATACTATAAGTCAGTAACTACTGGGTCTCTCCTCTCTTAAGT
The DNA here is from genome assembly GCA_030737815.1 of Allium fistulosum. Lineage (NCBI taxonomy): Eukaryota > Viridiplantae > Streptophyta > Magnoliopsida > Asparagales > Amaryllidaceae > Allium > Allium fistulosum. The sequence goes on along the minus strand of CM060907.1, from coordinate 246,142,908 downwards.
CGTATACGACTTACGACCTATACTAAGTCGTGAACGACTTAGGACTTAGCAATTTCGCCAAAACTCATAAGTCGCCAACTTTCCTTAAACCGCCTACGACCTATCTCTAACTCGGTCACGACTTTAGATCGCTCCAATACCCTAAGTCGTATACGACTTACGACTTAGCCATATTTTTGCCTAAAATCTGAAATGGCTCAAAAATGCTAAAATTCCAGATTTTGACAAACTTTTCGATCCGTAAAAATACGGGTCGTTACAATTGTAGAAAGAAGTGACCCTTGATACTCAGTGTTTAGTCATATTAGACACATATGGAACCTTTTCCAACATACTCACTTATTCGATCAAATTAAATCATTTCTATTGCATGTTATATTGTTCACTTCCATTTTATATTTTATGAGCTTATCATAGATTTATACATGCATATAAAATACACATATCCGTATCTATGATAACTCATCGGTGAATTTACAAAGTACGTGAAACCGTTTTGATATTAGTAGACTTATGATTGCATACATCTATATGCATCAATACAAAGAGTTCATCAACTCTTATGACGCTCCCACCGAATGAGTGCATTTTCCTTAATTGTATGAGTTATAATTAACCGGTATCATATGATTCATAACCATAAAATAAAAATTATTTCTTAAATTATGGCTTAGTCTCTATAACTCAAAAATAATTGTAAATAATTTTAGATACTTCAGTATTTTGCAATGCATCACTTTTATTACAAAAAAATACCACATTATAGTTTTATTTCATAGAGAATATTCATAATATTCATATTATATATAACTTTGTGTATTTTTTAATCGAAACCAAAAAATAGTCGTTATTTCATAAATAATGTGTGGTACATTTTATGAAAACGATTTTCGTAACTTGATGCAATAAGTAAATGTTACATGTCCCTCTCCCATGATTTCTGCTATTACTAAAATAGCATATTAAACTCAAAGGTCCATCATTCACTTAATATAGACTATTTATTTTATATACTATAACTATTTTACAGTGGAGAGTTCTTTGGTCAAATTTCTTGAACTCAAAGAAACAAATCTCATAGAAAATAATTTTTTATATGAAAATGCACTTTAGAATAGAAATCATATTTCTTATTCTAATGTTAAGTATCAAGTATTATTATTACAATTCTCGTTTCCAATGTTTCTTTATGAAGCAGAAGTGACTATTCACTCTCTTCATCCCAACTGTACCTTAAACTCTTATATATTCGTTATTCTTCCTAAATGGTCAAACCATTCAAAAGAAACCCCTCACTATAATATCATAATGAACTCTTTACATTAAAGCATTTGATTAACCTTACATTTAAGGACATCAAATATGATGCGCCATACATAAACTGGTCAAACTGACAATTCAGAGATCTAGTCTTGGATCTATATTATAGTTTTGGTCTTGTGTTGCATTTAACACAATATGATCTTTTATTATAATCAATCAAATTGAATACTCGATCTCGCATTATGGTTTATTTGATTATTTTGGATAAACTATTTCACTAAAATATTGTACATTAAAAAGCATGACTGTTTATAATATAATATTTATATGCGATTGTATATAGATCAAATATCCATGTTATTGTATTGCTTTTGAGTTTGAAACTCATAGAATGCAAAACATGGTCTCAACCAAATAAACACATAAGCGACCAAATTACGAACGTATTTAGTAGTCGTAGAATCAAGTACTTGCATGGGTGTTGAAATATTAACATGCAATATGCATTTATTAATAAATATATGTTATTTCAGTTTGTCAATCATCAATTCAATTCAATTGTACATCTTAATTGATGAACATTTTATCAATCACATTAAATGCACAAATTTAATAGTGTAAATTATTATAACATTATATAGCATATGTTCTTATAATATTAGAAAGGTTAACGTTATCGTTTCATAATTCTAATAAGGTTCCCATTAGTCTTTTATGTTTCACCAAAACCTATGCTGAAACATAGAAGTTTTTCGACTTCTGTAATGATCTGTCTTTCTTACACCTAAACACGACATTTAATACATCCATTGTATTCGTGTGCCGATCATATAAGTGTCCAAAAGTTAGGTCGTTAGGCGAAAGAAAGAAGACATAAGATAAGAAGAAACTAGAACAATCGCAGAATCCCACAACGTAATGGAATAACATATATTAATCAAGATAATAGTTTACAAATTCATTTTCAAAAAAGATACATCAGAGTTATACAAATATGGATTCTGCCCTAGGATAGTTATAACAGCATGTCCTTACCTAACTAATATAATATACATATAGTACAGCGGAAATAAAATAGTAACTAGCTATCGATGAAGCCTCCTGCTCCAAGCTCCTCAAAATTGCATCCATGGAAACCTGAACTACTTGGCTGCCCATACAAATTTGGGCACCCAAGAGTTTTTGGGAAAGAAAATAAAACTCCATGTTAGATATAGATCTGGTGTGAGTAAACTCAAAACAACTGAATTATTACTTTAAAAACTCTTTTAAAATCAATGGTATCTCGTAAGACCACATCACACATAAACACGGACGACTTTTTACCTTATGATAACCAAAACACTTTTATTGTAAAAATCCAATGATATTATAATAATGTCTAGGGTTTAAAGTATTTATAACCAAGCAGCTATGATGTGTGTACATGACAATAGTAATAAATATACAATCAAAAATCATAGGCTCGTATTGGAGAATGGATTTCCAACAAACGGAAAGGTAAGGGAATACCTTCTAAAAATTTGTACACCTCTAGATAAGATGCATAGTAGGATTGGAAATCTTTCGACCCCTACCAACATAGGACCAGCATACCCCTAAAATGGGTAGTATCGAATATTGTAACCCTTCGTTGCGATCAACAACCAAAAATGGGGGCGAAGCATACAAAGAGATACCGACACTAGATTTTGGGATGATCATATGCTAATGGGTGCGACCCACATGGTCCTGTTGCATCTACCCTGTTTAAACCATTACCGGGATGTGAGGTTTGAGAGGCTACGCTCTTAACATTTAGCACTCTATCTTGGAATGCTAACACCGCCCTCTAGGCAGAAATGCAATGTTAGCATTCATCATAAAAGTTCGTTCTAGGTCTGAACGAAAACCAAAGGCTCTTCAAGGAGCATCATCTTTAATCACCTTCAAGGTCTCTTCCACGCGAATGCATATGTTGGTTCAAACTGGTTTTCGAATAACATATCCGATCCCGGTCTCTCGAAACCAACAATGATAATTTTCATTTGACTCATTTTTGGTTCTTTTGGAAATATAAATAGGTATTCGAGTCCTCATCGGGGAACTCGCATATACAATCATACTTCCTAAGTCAAAACCGGCCAAGATTTGATAGTCGGTTATTTAACTATCAGATACATAGACAAACAAAGTCAAGAAATTTAACTACCCATAGCAACCACTAAGCCTCAGAAACAAATCTTCATTTATTAAATTTCTTTTCAAAATGTTTATCAGAACATTCATATAATTATCTCACTGACATAAGTATATTCATAAGACATTTGTGAAAAATTTCTTATTACAAAATCATATTAAAAGGATCAAACAAATGTTATTTAAGTTGGAGATAAAGATAACCTCAAACACTATTTCTTCAGTGTTAATTGTGGAGAGAATGTCCATACCACCAAAATTAAGATGGTCGGTTAAAGGAAATTCAATCTCAAATTCTTTTATAATTTACTTCGACGAATCCTTTTTAATAAATCTCTTTAATTTATGAAATCTCCTTTACTTAAATTCCAAACCCATTTATAAACTCCAAGTTAATTTACAAAGCTCTTTTATAAATATCAAAACCATTCATATAATTATGTGTAAATCTTCAAAATTATTTATAAAACTTCTTTTATATATATCCAATAAATATCTCTTATTTAAAACAAAACTCCTTAAATCTCATTTAATAAAGTTCCTTTTGATAAACAAAATGAACATTTAAATACCTTTAAGCCACAAGTTATTATTTAAAAATATCCTTTATCAAATAATTATATAACCCGAAAAATCAGTTATAAACTTTTAACCCCAAATTGATTAAAGAATGGAAGTTAATTCAAAACTATACTTTATAAATTCAAAACGAGGCTTACCAATCCCAATGATACTAATTTAAGTTACCATTTAATTCCAATTTGAATTCCATGTCACTTCACAATTATTTACATAGGTCAATGTGTATGTAAATTCAGTTCATATCCAATCAGGAAATAACATGCTAATTACAACTCAACTGGCATTTACTAATACATAGTAATAGGATGTGATTTGTCATGCTAATAAATGTCTAAACAGTTCACCCAATTATAACAGTATGGGAATTGATTTCTATTAACAAATGTCTAAACAAATCAAACAATCAATTTATAGCAAACAGGGGATTTAATCTGCTATTGGGGTCCAAACAATCAATAATCAATTTATAACAAGATAGGGATTTATTATGTTAGTGAATGTCCACACAATCAAACAATTTACAATTTAGTAGAACGGTATTTTATTATGTTAAGTGGATGTCCACACAATTCAATTCAACTTAGAATAACTCATTCATATTCATTTGGTTCTAAATGTCACAGACAAGAGATCCCTTGATTTAAAATCAATTCACTTATAAAAGAAAACCGACTTAAAACATAACCAATAAAGTCTAAAATAACTTTTAATAATTAAATCTTAATTCAAATAATAAATTAAAGCTTAATTATAAATTAAAGCTTAATCAAATCTTAATAAATCAAAATTAAATCATAATTAAACCTTAATTAATCTTAGTTAAGTCCTAATTAATTAATGATTATATCCTAATTAAATAATTAATAATCTTCAATTAAATAATAATTGATTAAATAATTAACCTCTAATTAAATAATAATTAACTAAAATAATTAAAATTGATTAATATAAAAATAATTATTTAATTATCTCTTAACTTTATTAATCATCAATTAAAACCTCCTTAATTAATTAATAATAAACTTACTTAATTAATACTAATTAACCACTAATTGCTTAACTTAATTACTAATTATTTCATAAATAATTATTCTTAATTAATCAATTAAATAATTATCAAAACATACTTAATTAACTAGTAATTAGCTTATATGATTACTAATTTAGGTTGAAAATGATTTTACAAAAATATTTAAAAGAAATAGTTTTAAATCTTGAAAATGGTTAAATTCTCCGAACTACATCCATAGCGACTATCACTATGGATGTAATAACTTAGAATTACTTTTCTTAGTTACCATCCAAAACTTTAACTTTTCACTTTTTCTTACTTTTAAAACATAATTTAAAAGAGTTTTATAAACTTTAACTAAAGTTAGAGACTAAAATAAATAAAACAAAACATTTACTAAATCAAAAGTAGTAAACGATTTGATTTTCAAAATGGTTCTCAAGTCCTTTTCAACATCTCAAGTTCTAACTTCCAAACCATTTAATCTCATATCCAGGATTATGAATACTAAATCATATCATCACCATGCATCACAAAGATCACAACTTTAAATACAAGCACATCACTTTAATCCATCGATTCAAGTCTAATGCTAAAACATAAGCTACCACATACATATACATCCAAACTATATCATAATCCAAACATTAACATCATATATAAATAACACATAACCATAATATGTGCAAAGGCAACATCTTTCCAAAAGTTAGAAGTTTACTCAAGGAAAGTTTGCAAAACCCTTTTGAAAACTTGAATAACTTTAGAACTATACAAAAATTGATCTTTAAACTTAAAACTTGGAAATAGGCTTGGCCATGGTAGAGTATGGCTTAGCCATGACATGTATCGGTGAGGTGAGGACTTATTTTGGAGAGGTGGAGGGACTTCGGATAATGTTGTATTCATAAAACCGAACCCAAAATTTAGTCATCTTCTCATGGATTTTTGGCTTTGCTACTCTAGGAATTTCGAAAAGCTGTCAAAGAAAAAGTACTTATAAATTCACTTCTCTACCATTTAAAAAAAATCACACAAGTTGGATTTGTTTTGAGTGAGATATGGTCAAAAGAAGAAGAAGAATTTTCAGACTTGAAAATATAGGTCCGAAAACACTCTGCAAGGAAATGATATTTTGACATAGTTTAGCTCAAAATTTGAAGAAGTGGTACGAATGAAAGTTGTAGCCACCAGAATTTTCTACGGTTTCAAAAAATGAATTTCTCTATTTGGATAATAGAAGAGGAAGATATGATAAAATAAAGAGGAGGAAAAATTGGAAGAAGTGAAGGGCTATTTATAAGCAAGAGAAAAAGTAAATTACCTAAATGCCCTTGTCCCTTACCCTCCACTATCCTCTTGCCACCTCACCTAGCCTCCTCCACCTCATGTACTCACGCCCATACCCTTGTTCCCTCTTCTCATTTCCATGAAAACACGTTTAAGTACTCTTTGTACTTAATGTTTCTAATGATGTGACATTTATATTTTTATTTTAAACTTTATATACTTAGGCATAAATACATATATACATACACCAATACACACACACACACGGATATACATATATATATACACATATAATAACTTACTTACAAATGTGTATACTTATGTTAAAGTGCTCACAACATTTCCGATAACTTTTAGCCGACGAATCCTTTGTAATAAATATCTTTTATGTATGAAATCTCCTCTACTTAAATTCCAAATCCATTTATAAACTCCAAGTTAATTTACAAAACTCTTTTATAAATATCAAAACCATTTATATAATTCTTTGTAAATCTCCAAAATTATTTATAAAACTTCTTTTATAAATATCCAAAATTATTTATAAAACCTTTTATAAATATTCCTTATTTAAAACAAAACTCCTTAAATAAATCTTATTTAATACAGTTCCTTTTGGTAAATAAATGATTATTTAAAACACCTTTAAGCAACAAGTTATTATTTAAAAATCCTTTATAAAATTATTACATAACCCGAACAATCATTTATAAACTTTTAACCCCAAATTGATTAAAGAACTGAAGTTAATTCAAAACTATACTTTATAAATTCAAAACGAGGCTTAGCAATCCCAATGGTACTAATTTAAGTTACATTTAATTCCAGTTTGAATTCCAAGTCACTTCACAATTATTTATATAGGTCAATGTGTATGTAAATCCAATTCATATGCAGTCAGGGAATAACATGTTAATTACAACTCAACTGGCATAAACCAATACATAGTAACAGGGTGGCGATTTGTCCTTCTAATAGATGTTTAAATAGTTCACTCAATTATAGTAGAACGAGAATTGATTTCTACTAATAAATGTCTAAACAAATCAAACAATCAATTTATAGCACACTGGGGATTCAGACTGCTATTAGGGTCCAAACAATCAACAATCAATTTATAAAAAGATAGGGATTTATTCTGTTAATGAATGTCCACATAATTAAACAATTTACAATTAAGAAAAACAGTGATTTATTCTGCTAAATGGATGTCCACACAATTCAATTCAACATAGAATAATTCATTCACATTCGTTTGATTCTAAATGTCACGAATAAGAGATCCCTTGATTTAAATCAATTCACTTATAAAAGAAAACAGACTTAAAACACAACCATTAAAGTTTAAAATAATTTTAATAATTAAATCTTAGTTCCAAATAATAAATTAAAGCTTAACTAAAACTTATTAAAACAAAATTAAATCATAATTAAACCTGAATTAATCTTAGTTAAGTCCTAATTAATTAATAATTATACCTTAAATAATTAATTAATAATTAAATAATTAATCTTCAATAAAATAATAATTAATTAAATAATTAACCACTAATTAAATAATAATTAACTTTATGATCACTTAACTTTATTAATCATTAATTAAAACCTCCTTAATTAATTAATAATAAACTTACTTAATTAATACTAATTAATCGTTAATTACTTAACTTGATTACTAATTAATTAATAAATAATTATTAATAATTAATAAATTAATTATCAAAACATACTTAATTAAGTAGTAATTATCTTGTATGCTTACTAATTTAGTTTGAAAATGGTTTTTCAAAAACATTTAAAAGAAACACTTTTAAATCTTGAAAATCGTTAAATTCCACGAACTGCATCCATAGCGACTATCATTATAGATGTAATAACTTAGAATTACTTTTCTAAGTTACCATCTAAACTTTAACTTTTCACTTTTGCATATTTTGAAAACATAATTTAAAAGATTTTTAAAAACTTTAACTAAAGTTATAAACTAAAACAAAACAAAACAAAACATTTACTAAACCAAAACTTGTAAACGATTTGATTTTAAAAATGGATCTCAAGTCATTTTCAACATCACAAGTTCTAACTTCCAAACCATTTAATCACATTTCCAGATTATGAATACTAAATCATATCATCACCATGCATTATGTAACGACCCGGATTTTTAGTCGTTTGATTTTGAACATTTAATTTATTTTAAATATTGAATTTGAAATGTAAATGGAATTTTAATATGAAGTTTATCGTTCAAATAAGTGGAATAAAACTTAAGTTCCAAATATAGCGATTTATTTAAATAAATTTAATTTTTGAATTAATAAATGAAAATCGTTTAAATAATTGAACTGAGGTTGAATATGAATCAAAACGATTTCTAATGTTGATGTAAATTCTATTTGAATTAGAATTGAGTTAATAAGTTTTTAAAACTGGGATTTCAAGATATTTTGAAATTTTTTAGAATCATCAATTTAATTGATGCATTTAAATAGCGATTCGGGGTACAGTCTCAGGATTAGACGAAACTAGTTCCATTGGATCCGTAATAGTGTATTATTATCGGATTTCAATTTTCGTAGCGATTGGATTCACCGTTTGGTCGTACGAATTGTAAACGCACATAATTTATTTACTTTAAATAGTCAATTTAAAAAGCTATCTTCTCATCGAATTGGAGCTCGAAACTTATTCCTTTGCGTTCGGAATAGGGGTATAACATTAGAAATGCAGGGGCACACCTCAATAGGAATTCAGGATTTTAAGTTGCTATAACGAGATATTTTGATTATAATATTAAAAAAATTATAAATTAAACCCTATCTTCTTCAATACACAGTTACCTTCATTATTTATTGCGAGCCTCTCTCCCTCTTATTGTTCTGTTCGAATCGATTAACATAGAAAAAAACAATTGAATCGTACTCGATAAGATTGAGAAGTCGCAGCTCATCTTCGAGGAAGGCAGAGGCGCGTTTGGGAGAATCACGTGCGAGCGCGTATGCATAGGTGGACGAGGCGAGCTAGGGCATGCGAATTGACAAGCGGTGGTGTGGCCATCTCGTATGGGGTGTGGCGGTTGGAAAAAAAAGAGGTCGTGATTTTTGGGAATGGAGATGTCGACATCGATCTAAGGTTTTGAGGGTGCGACTGTTGTGTTCACCTACGTGTCTACGCGTTGTCGAGGTGGAGTGCTGGAGGTCTCTGTGTGCGATAGAGATGGCAGCAGCAGGTCGATGGGGTAGGTGTCGATCGAGTTGGGAAAAGTGGGGTTGGGGAGGTCAGGCTTGCAAAGAATTGAACGATGGCGTTGGTTATGTGGTGGGTCTGGGAGATGAGGAGGAGACGTTGTGAGATAAAGTTTTCGGCCATGGCATTTGAGGTTGCAGTTTGTAGCGGGAGTTTATATTGGGAGAAGAAGGTTTAGCTTAGAAGGTAATTAACATTTTTTTAATTAATTAACTGATTAAATTAATTAATAATTAATTGTTTTTGATTAATTGAATCTTATAAAATTCGTAAATTGCTTATACGAGGTCGAATTCGAGTGTGGATTTTTTCATTAGATTCGTGATGACATAGGATACAAAATAAAATTGGAACGGATTGCAAATGAAAATCAAGGTGAGTAAATCTCACTCATTTGGATTACTGCAATTAATTTTAAGTGATTAAAATTAATTTTGGATGCTTGGTTGAATTTGTAAATTATTATCAATTGGGTGATATATAATATATATAGTAGTATATATATTAGTAGTTGGATATATTTCCCACCGTTGGAGCGGATGAGACCTTATGCGTCCTGCATAATAACGGATGACCCTATATACCGCGATATCCCCCTCGAAGTGGGATTGTTATTTTTATGTTGTATTAACATCTATGGATGCAGGGAAATAGGTTGGAGGGATCTAACTCGATTCCTCAAATTTATATTGATTGTTTTTCACATATAATAATATATGATGTGTTAGAATAATCTATTATAGATTATTGTTGTGATGTGAATTATTGGATGCTATAGTAGCACTAGCCTTGATTTTGGTATTTTAAATACCATAAATATTATTTTTAAATTTTCAAGGAACTAAAAGGAGTTTTTGAATATAAGAATAATTATATAGAAATTTGGTCTATTTTAAAAAGAAATTGATTGAACAAAACAATAATTTGTTTTTTGGTTGTGCCTAATAAATTCGATAATTGTTTAATAGGATTTTTAAAAATAATTTATATAAAGAAATTTTTAAATGATATCCGGAAAATGTAATAAGAAGTTGAAATCGATATTAAAAATAGATTGGCAGAATAAATGGAATTTATTAGGAGATGGATTTATAAAATGGAATTTTATAAATAAGATTTTTTTATAAACAAATAAAACCCAAAGGAGTTATAAAAATTTATAAACAATGTTTATAAATAAGGAAAACAATAGCAGTTGCTAAATTGGAAATATAAAATTCATAGGGTGAATTTATATTAGATAACGGAAACATGGTCGAGGAAAATAGTGGATACTATTTTTGGAAAGTGGAAATGGTTAGGAGAATCGGAATGAAATCGATGGGTTGTTAATCGAGAGGAATCTATAAATTAATTAGTTATTGAGATTTTAAAAATATATTTTATTACTAAGAAATTAAGTTTTTTTTAAAAGGGAAGTTTTTATTTATAAAATTATGTAATTTTGAACTAGTAGAATTGAAATACATTGTAAGGACCCGTTTCTTCAACTTCCGAATATCGACATCGATACGTCCACTATATCAACTACCGAACAAACGAATGCCGAAAAACCGAATACTTAGGGTTTAAAAGAAGAGGTAGAAGAAAAGATAGAAGAAAAAGAGAAAGAAGAACAACAGAACAACAATAGAAACAGAACAATATCAGAATCTCACATATCGCAGCGGAACAATATATAATAGATAAATGAATAATCTTTAAACAAAGAACTATATCATTTTATACATACATCAATCATCAGAGTCAATATACAACTCAATACAACAATGGACAGTTATATAAACTTGTCCTCATACAGAATACACAGCGGAATAAATATATCAGATACAAATACTACGTCTCGCCATCCAGCTTGCTTCCAAAGCTCCAGAATATCCTGATAATCTAACTCTAGACTGCCCGTGTGGAAATTGGTGGGCACCCAGAGTTTAGAAGGGAAACAATAAACTCCGAGTCAGTCATGGTGACTGGTGTGAGATCGTAAAACAGTTTATCTTTAAAAAAAACGGGATAATTTTAAAGTCAATTCGAAATTCTTTTGAAAAATGAAACTACCATAAGACCTCCCACCACACACACAATGCAAACGCAGACTTGGAGGAGATTTCTTCTTATGTTAGTCAAAGATGCTTACTACGCAAGAATCAAATCAAATCATTTTTGATATTATTATTAGTGCATAGTGGAAAACATTTCGAAAGTAGAATATAAATCTTAGCCAGCATAGGTACCATTATATTATGCCTGCTATAGCTGCCTCCTGAGGAGACAGGTTATACAATTGAAATCGTAAAGGCTCGTATTGTTTCTTTGGATTTCCAACAAATGGTCAGGCTAAGGAACTTCCTATTCCACGATGGGTACGTCCCTGGAATAGACGATCCGAGAAATAACCTAACATTACGGTTAGATCTCTGCCAACACAAGGCCGGGTTACCTCTGCAAAAATAGGTAACTACTGACACGCGTATGCCATCCCCCGATCGTCACCGATCTTCCCGAGGATCCTCGATTTCCAACAATCACAAAGTAATAAATTTGCAGCAACCACAGAGGTTAAGTATCTGGGCTCCATACCATGATACCACCTTTATCCAGAAGGAATGACATACACTAAGGGGCGCTACTCCCTAGAACCTTGCCGCATCCTTCCTGTTTTGACCATTTCCGGGGTGTGAGGCTCGACGAAGTCTCATCCACAAAGCTACGCTTTGTCACCAAAGCCATGCTTCGGGTCAAACAAATGATCAACCTATGATCACAAAGATATAAGATCAAACAAATGATCATATCACAAATGATCAAACACTGACCATTTCACAGCAACACTCAGTATGCCACGTTACCAAATTGGGAGTATATCGCGGATAAATTTCAACTACATAACCTCTGAGCTCGTACGTCTCAGAGAAGGGTGTTAAGCTAAGAGAATAAATTCTCCGCCACCAACAGAAATGTATTTGAAAGAAATCAGCTTTATATCTCAATTTGTAACGTCAGACACACAATCCATACAAGTCTGTTCCGGGATCGAACAGAACCGAAGGCACTTCTCACGAAGCCCTTGCAATTCCGGATAATTTTCAATCACGTCCGGACTTCCCGTCACTAAGGGTGATAAAACCTCTAGAATCGAAGATCAGTCGATGTAGAGTAACTCGACGGTAATCCTTCCGTTTTCAAAAATATCCGGTCTTCAACACCGGTCATCAAATGCAATTCATAACGACGTATCACATATTCGGAATGGGTTATACGACCCCATGGTCCTTTCCCGGCTAACCCGAATAGTGAGCGCTTATTTAAAAATAAGTGTGGCATTCAAATTCATTCAAGTCACAACAAATACCCATTCAAGGTAAATATTGATAGTCGGTTATTTAACTATCAATAAAGATGCGCAACATCATCAGATTCCAAATAATTTTCCCAAATAATTTTATCTTCAAAAATATCTTTACTAGATATATAATTTCCACACTTCAAAAATAAACCAACGTTTATTTTTAAAACGAATTCCCATTTCTTTTATAAATTCCATAATGAATTTAAATTTTTAAATATCTACTGATATACGATTTTCAAATCGATTTCAATATTCAATTTCAATTTATCTTTACAAGGATAAATTCTCAAAACGTTCATTTCATATTGGAAAAGCATTTCCATACTTATTTAATAATAAGTAATTCACAAATCTACTTATTTTCAACACTTGGAAAATATTTGATATACTTAAATCAATATTAAGTATATATTTCATTCTTTAAGAAAATCATTCTCTTAAGCACATTTATTTGAGTCAAAACGAATGTTACGTAAAACATCGTTACGACGACTCAAAATCACTAGTATAGGGATTCGAAATTAAGATAGATATATAAATCCCAATGCTATATAAAACATTTCCTTTCGGAAATCATTTACTATAACAACAGTGTTATAGTCCACCATTTCCTTCTATTTCTCGAAAACGTCTATTTCAACAATGAATGTTGAAATCTATGGTTTCGATATTTAATCATTTTAAAACATCGTTAAAACAATTAACTTCATTTTAAAATATTCATTTTCCCAAACATATCCATTTTGTTCAATAATATATTCACTGTCCAAAATCGTGAATATAATTCACTTAACCAAATTTCAATCATCTCTACACATTTTATTTCAATAATAATTCGCTATCTAAAATCGCGAATATATCTCCTTTAATAACCCTCTATATTTAATTTATCAAATTCAATTGATTTCGAATTTATAAAACAACATTTATAAATTCTATTCCTACTTTATAACAACTTCGATTTGTAAATCTCCTTTATTAACAAATTCGATCAATATTTCATTTGAGGGCAAAAATCCAATTTATAAGTTAATTTCTTATAAATCTTCTATTCTACAATTTCATTCATTTTAACTTCACAATTTATAAATCTATAAATTTCATTCATTTTAACTTCACAATTTATAAATCTATAAATTTCATATCTTTAACATTTTAAAAACTCGTTTTAAAATTCCAATAATTTTAATTGATAAATATCAATTTTGTACATCTTTTATATACATCGTTTTTAATAATTCAAAAATCCAAATTTAAACTATTTTATAAATTACTTAACTATTTATTTTCAAAAATCATCTTTCAGTTATATTTCACAAACATTATAATTTTCTATAACTTTAAGATTTTAACGTTCATTTTTATTTAAAATAAATCAATTCAAAAATTGAATAAACGTCTACTTTCAAAAATCACTTTAAAATCCTTTTAAAGTAAAAATCGTTATTTTTAAACTTCAAAATTTGAATCCGATGGTGCAACAACATCAATTAGTCAATCATAACATTCAATATCATATATCAATATGATAATAGAATATTCATCAATATCTGTAAATAAATAAATACTGGTGAGGAATCTAGTTGGATCCCTCCAACCTGTTTCCCTGCATCCAAAGACGTTAGCACAATACCAATTCCACTTCGAGGTGGAATATCGCGGTATATGGGTTTTATAAAAATATCATCTGCTTAATAACGGCGCAATAGGGTCTCATCCGCTATACGAGGCGGGAAATCAATCAATCCAATATATACATATGCCAATATGTATATATTGCTATATATATATATATAGATATATCCTACTATATCTAATATCACATCCAATAGCAATCATATCAATCAATAAATAACTGCAATACCAAATATATTTTGAGTGAGAAAAATCTCACTTTAGCTTTTTATTTTGCAATCCATTTCCATTTCAGACTGTTTTCTCCACAGTTCTAGACCATGTAAAAACATTTATACGGTTTATTAATAATTGAGTCAATTGACAATAAATTATCATCTATTAATTTATTTAAACCAAAAATTTAATTTTACCGAATGATTTATTTTAAACCAATTTCTTTATAGATAAATTCATTTAACGAACATTTCAAATTCAAACTAACTTCCTTGTTTCTTTAAACTAAATCTCATTTACATATATATTTCAAACATTTTTCTTACATAAATTTCTTTTAGACGATTCTCCTTTTAACTACATATATATTTTAAATCTACATATATATATATTTTATTTAACCTATTTTATTTTATTTTTAAAAATGAAACAGTCTATATAACTTACGGTAAGTATTATTTTTCTCTGTTTCTAACCTTACAAAGAATTTATATGCTGTAACTTTCACATGTATATATATTTTATTTTTCTGAATATTCTCAATTTTAAATTGAAATGGATAAATCGATTATACCTTTGCTCGAATTTGGTCTCGACCTCGGCCAGAATTGCCAGCGTACGCAACCACCAAAGAAACCCCAGCCAAGCTCCCATAAAACAGTTGCCGCCGCCTTGATTAGATCGATTCGTCGCTTCTATCGAGTCGCCTCCTCAGTCGCTCAAACTCGAGACTGCCATCGTCCGCCACTGTCGATCGCGCCTGCCCTCGCGAGCTTGACAAAACTGCCACGCCCAGTATGCTCGAGAACAACCCCAGACTCACCCTCAGTTGCGCCTTCGTCGTCGAGAACCAAGCGAGCCCCATCGTATGCGAGCCTCCACGAATTTGAGTCGAACGAAATTTTGAAACTATTCTTGAACGAGGCTTCGGCCATTTTTTATTTATTTTGATTTTGTTTTCGTTTGAATCTGAAGAGGGGGCTTTTGAAAAGGAGGAGACTTCGGCCATTGTTTTAATTCGAATGAAAACGAATAGATTTTTGTTTTGAACGAAACGATTTTGTATAAGATTTGTAAAGGGATGGGGAGACAAGAGTACGCGACATTGCAGAGAGGAAAAAGTGTCGATGTTGAAAGAAGGCAGGCTGAAGAAAGAATCTCGGCTGGGTTGACTAATTTTTTTAATTTTAAAATTTAAATTGGATTTGATTTTATTTCAACGCGTTTACTCACCGTGCGCTCACATATCAACTCCGATTAATACGAAATTTGAAATCCGACAATACTTCAATATTACGGATCCAATGGAACTGGTTTCGTCAAGTTCCGAGACTGTGCCTCGGACGGCTATTTTTAAATATCGATTCGAACAATAAAATTTCAAAACTGAACAAAGCAATTTCAAATTCCATTCTGAAGCTTCTATTATCTTCATTATTGTCAATACGAATTTTCTAAGCCTTTAAAATATTTTTAATCAACTTAAAATTGAAGATTCTAATTTTAATTCACCTATCAATAGATTAAATTTTAAAATTTAATCGCCAAATTCAAAGTAATATTGGGGATTCAAATTAAATCAACGTTCAAATATTTAAAATTAATTAAATATTTTCAATTTAATTTGTTCAAAATTCTGGGTCGTTACAAACTTCCCCCCTTAAAAGAATTTCGTCCCGAAATTACAAATTAGGAAAAATGGTCCTTAACTCGTCTACTATTTTTCACAATCCAATAGTCTTTATCAAATTTTTCAAAACAAATCTTTCTACTAAAGATTCGTTATCATTCAACTAAATTTCTAAACCTTTCATAGTTTTCAAACAATTTTGTTTTACTTTCAATTCAAATTTAAATTCAAATTCAAATTTTAAACTTTCAAAATTTTCTCAAAAATTCTCTAACACTCGAAATTTCCGAAAAATTTCGCCAGCGTCTCCTTTGCGCGGCTAATACGGTACGACTACAAAACGTCCCTACGGACTCTCAAATTTCAAAAAGAAAAGAAAAAAAGCCAAGCGGCTAGACAAGAAAATCATCAAATCTCATATTGAAATTCAACTACTTACCTTTTGTCGAGCAAATTCATCTTTACAATTCAAATCCAATTCCTTTATACACCTGTATATCCTACTAGCCATAATATCTAGTTACAACATTCAAACCATTTTGCAAATTCTATTACAAAATTTCTAATATAAATCGCTTATACATTTTTTTAGCTTACTATCGAAGTTACATATTCAATTTCGTTCAATCTTGCATTTCAAATTTCTATTCGAATTCAATTTTATCTTCTATTCTGAATATTGAATTTTTATCGATTATCTTTCATTTACTAATTCATATCACTCTTCATATTAGTTTCATTCACTAATTCATTTCAAATTCTAATCCACTTACAAATTCAAATTCGTTTTTAACATTCAGTTTTAATTCCAGTTTTATTCTTTTGCTCATTTCCAAAATTTGTTTTCAATTTACCCTTCGGTTAAATCTACTTATATTAAACTGGATTTCCAATTCATTTTAAATTTAATTCGTTAAACCTTATTCATTCGGTCTATATTCAATTAGCTTCACTTACAAATTTTAGTTCAATACTTTACTTCATTTTTCACAAATCAAATTCAATTCAGTCTCATTTACTTACAAATTCAAAATGAATTTTAACATTCAATTTCATTTTCTCGCATTTGCCATTGCAAATTTATTTATTCGTTCAAAAATTCTTTTATTTCAATTTGAACTCTCATTCAAATCAAATTTCAAATGTTTTATAAGTTATCAACTTATTTACATTCTGATTTATAAAATGATTAGTACATTCACATTACTAATTTTTATTGATATTTCAATTATAACTCACATTACAATTCATATTCACAATTTTATTCATATATGAATTCATTTCATTAAGTTAGATTTTTATTTAAACTTAAACTTTACAAGTTATCAACTTCATAATATTTCATAAATATTTTTATATAGTATTCCAGAGTCTTTTCAACTTTTCAAAAATCATTTTGAAAACAATTCAAATTATCCTTTGAATTTCCAAAACAAAATCCAAATTCTCAAAACAACTTCCATTTTAAAATAATCGGCGGCAATTCCTCTTTTGGAAACCCGAAAATGAACACCGGTGATGTCATGATCATCATCGGAATTATTTTCCAGCGACCGAAAAGAGTTTAGAGCTTTCAACTCTCCAAAATACTTTTCAAACCTTTGAAATTCATTTTCAAATCAAAAAGGATTTAAACTTTCCAAATCTCCAAAATTTTCAAATTCTTTTCTAAACATTTTCCAAATACTTCTCTGGAATTCCGTTTCAAATTACAAATCACATTTATAATTTATATTCTCAAATTTCATTTGTATGTGAATTAATTTCTTAACTTTGGAGTTATGATTTCAATTTCTTATTCAATTTCATATAATAATGATAACATTTCAATATTATCACTTTCTTAACAAACATGCATCCATATACTGTAATAATTTACAGAAAATCATTTCTTTTCTATACAAAAATAGTTTTGGGCAAAATTATCTCATTTACCCTATTTAAAACAATACTGTGTCGGTTTATCTTGTTTAAGAGTTTAGAAACTCCTATCAACACAGTTAGCTAGACTGCACCGACCAGAATCTATAAACAATCAACCGATAAGTCAACACAATACAAAACAATTTCATATTCACTATCAAATACGCGCTCATATCTATTATTACACTCAACTCATTCTAGAGTACTACTGACTCTATCTCTAATGAGTAACACCCAACAGAGCAGGGTTGTCGCTTAACCATATGCTTTGATACCACTTTGTAAGGACCCGTTTCTTCAACTTCCGAATATCGACATCGATACGTCCACTGTATCAACTGCCAAACAAACGAATGCCGAAAAACCGAATACATAGGGTTTAAAAGAAGAGGTAGAAGAAAAGATAGAAGAAAAAGAGAAAGAAGAACAACAGAACAACAATAGAAACAGAACAATATCAGAATCTCACATATCGCAGCGGAACAATATATAATAGATAAATGAATAATCTTTAAACAAAGAACTATATCATTTTATACATACATCAATCATCAGAGTCAATATACAACTCAATACAACAATGGACAATTATATAAACTTGTCCTCATACAGAATACACAGCGGAATAAATATATCAGATACAAATACTACGTCTCGCCATCCAGCTTGCTTCCAAAGCTCCAGAATATCTAGAATATCCTGATAATCTAACTCTAGACTGCCCGTGTGGAAATTGGTGGGCACCCAGAGTTTAGAAGGGAAACAATAAACTCCGAGTCAGTCATGGTGACTGGTGTGAGATCGTAAAACAGTTTATCTTTAAAACAAAAACGGGATAATTTTAAAGTCAATTCGAAATGCTTTTGAAAAATTAAACTACCATAAGACCTCCCACCACACACACAATGCAAACGCAGACTTGGAGGAGATTTCTTCTTATGTTAGTCAAAGATGCTTACTATGCAAGAATCAAATCAAATCATTTTTGATATTATTATTAGTGCATAGTGGAAAACATTTCGAAAGTAGAATATAAATCTTAGCCAGCATAGGTACTATTATATTATGCCTGCTATAGCTGCCTCCTGAGGAGACAGGTTATACAATTGAAATCGTAAAGGCTCGTATTGTTTCTTTGGATTTCCAACAAATGGTCAGGCTAAGGAACTTCCTATTCCACGATGGGTACGTCCCTGGAATAGACAACCCGAGAAATAACCTAACATTACGGTTAGATCTCTGCCAACATAAGGCCGGGTTACCTCTGCAAAAATAGGTAACTACTGACACGCGTATGCCATCCCCCGATCGTCACCGATCTTCCCGAGGATCCTCGATTTCCAACAACCACAAAGTAATAAATTTGCAGCAACCACAGAGGTTAAGTATCTGGGCTCCATACCATGATACCACCTTTATCCAGAAGGAATGACATACACTAAGGGGCGCTACTCCCTAGAACCTTGCCGCATCCTTCCTGTTTTGACCATTTCCGGGGTGTGAGGCTCGACGAAGTCTCGTCCACAAAGCTACGCTTTGTCACCAAAGCCATGCTTCGGGTCAAACAAATGATCAACCTATGATCACAAAGATATAAGATCAAACAAATGATCATATCACAAATGATCAAACACTGACCATTTCATAGCAACACTCAGTATGCCACGTTACCAAATTGGGAGTATATCGCCGATAAATTTCAACTACATAACCTCAGAGCTCGTACGTCTCAGAGAAGGGTGTTAAGCTAAGAGAATAAATTCTCCGCCACCAACAGAAATGTATTTGAAAGAAATCAGCTTTATATCTCAATTTGTAACGTCAGACACACAATCCATACAAGTCTGTTCCGGGATCGAACAGAACCGAAGGCACTTCTCACGAAGCCCTTGCAATTCCGGATAATTTTCAATCACGTCCGGACTTCCCGTCACTAAGGGTGATAAAACCTCTAAATCGAAGATCAGTCGATGTAGAGTAACTCGATGGTAATCCTTCCGTTTTCAAAAATATCCGGTCTTCAACACCGGTCATTAAATGCAATTCATAACGACGTATCACATATTCGGAATGGGTTATACGACCCCATGGTCCTTTCCCGGCTAACCCGAATAGTGAGCGCTTATTTAAAAATAAGTGTGGCATTCAAATTCATTCAAGTCACAACAAATACCCATTCAAGGTAAATATTGATAGTCGGTTATTTAACTATCAATAAAGATGCGCAACATCATCAGATTCCAAATTATTTTATCTTCAAAAATATCTTTACTAGATATATAATTTCCACACTTCAAAAATAAACCAACGTTTATTTTTAAAACGAATTCCCATTTCTTTTATAAATTCCATAATGAATTTAATTTTTTAAATATCTACTAATATACGATTTTCAAATCGATTTCAATATTCAATTTCAATTTATCTTTACAAGGATAAATTCTCAAAACGTTCATTTCATATTGGAAAAGCATTTCCATACTTATTTAATAATAAGTAATTCACAAATCTACTTATTTTCAACACTTGGAAAATATTTGATATACTTAAATCAATATTAAGTATATATTTCATTCTTTAAGAAAATCATTCTCTTAAGCACATTTATTTGAGTCAAAACGAATGTTACGTAAAACATCGTTACGACGACTCAAAATCACTAGTATAGGGATTCGAAATTAAGATAGATATATAAATCCCAATGCTATATAAAACATTTCCTTTCGGAAATCATTTAATATGACAACAGTGTTATAGTCCACCATTTCCTTCTATTTCTCAAAAACGTCTATTTCAACAATGAATGTTGAAATCTATGGTTTCAATATTTAATCATTTTAAAACATCGTTAAAACAATTAACTTCATTTTAAAATATTAATTTTCCCAAACATATCCATTTTGTTCAATAATATATTCACTGTCCAAAATCGTGAATATAATTCACTTAACCAAATTTCAATCATCTCTACACATTTTATTTCAATAATAATTCGCTATCTAAAATCGCGAATATATCTCCTTTAATAACCCTCTATATTTAATTTATCAAATTCAATTGATTTTGAATTTATAAAACAACGTTTATAAATTCTATTCCTACTTTATAACAACTTCGATTTGTAAATCTCCTTTATTAACAAATTCGATCAATATTTCATTTAAGGGCAAAAATCCAATTTATAAGTTAATTTCTTATAAATCTTCTATTCTACAATTTCATTCATTTTAACTTCACAATTTATAAATCTATAAATTTCATTCATTTTAACTTCACAATTTATAAATCTATAAATTTCATATCTTTAACATTTTAAAAACTCGTTTTAAAATTCCAATAATTTTAATTGATAAATATCAATTTTGTACATCTTTTATATACATCGTTTTTAATAATTCAAAAATCCAAATTTAAACTATTTTATAAATTACTTAACTATTTATTTTCAAAAATCATCTTTCAGTTATATTTCACAAACATTATAATTTTCTATAACTTTAAGATTTTAACGTTCATTTTTATTTAAAATAAATCAATTCAAAAATTGAATAAACGTCTACTTTCAAAAATCACTTTAAAATCCTTTTAAAGTAAAAATCGTTATTTTTAAACTTCAAAATTTGAATCCGATGATGCAACAGCATCAATTAGTCAATCATAACATTCAATATCATATATCAATATGATAACAGAATATTCATCAATATCTGTAAATAAATAAATACTGGTGAGGAATCCAGTTGGATCCCTCCAACCTGTTTTCCTGCATCCAAAGACGTTAGCACAATACCAATTCCACTTCGAGGTGGAATATCGCGGTATATGGGTTTTATAAAAATATCATCTGCTTAATAACGGCACAATAGGGTCTCATCCGCTATACGAGGCGGGAAATCAATCAATCCAATATATACATATGCCAATATGTATATATTGCTATATATATATATATAGATATATCCTACTATATCTAATATCACATCCAATAGCAATCATATCAATCAATAAATAACTGCAATACCAAATATATTTTGAGTGAGAAAAATCTCACTTTAGCCTTTTGTTTTGCAATCCATTTCCATTTCAGACTGTTTTCTCCACAGTTTTAGACCTTGTAAAAACATTTATACGGTTTATTAATAATTGAGTCAATTGACAATAAATTATCATCTGTTAATTTATTTAAACCAAAAATTTAATTTTACCGAATGATTTATTTTAAACCAATTTCTTTATAGATAAATTCATTTAACGAACATTTCAAATTCAAACTAACTTCCTTGTTTCTTTAAACTAAATCTCATTTACATATATATTTCAAACATTTTTCTTACATAAATTTCTTTTAGACGATTCTCCTTTTAACTACATATATATTTTAAATCTACATATATATATATATATATATATTTTATTTAACCTATTTTATTTTATTTTTAAAAATGAAACAGTCTATATAACTTACGGTAAGTATTATTTTTCTCTGTTTCTAATCTTACAAAGAATTTATATGCTGTAACTTTCACATGTATATATATTTTATTTTTCTGAATATTCTCAATTTTAAATTGAAATGGATAAATCGATTATACCTTTGCTCGAATTAGGTCTCGACCTTGGCCAGAATCGCCAGCGTACGCAACCACCAAAGAAACCCCAGCCAAGCTCCCATAAAACAGTTGCCGCCGCCTTGATTAGATCGATTCGTCGCTTCTATCGAGTCACCTCCTCAGTCACTCAAACTCGAGACTGCCATCGTCCGCCACTGTCGATCGCGCCTGCACTCGCGAGCTTGACAAAACTGCCACGCCCATTATGCTCGAGAACAACCCCAGACTCACCCTCAGTTGCGCCTTCGTCGTCGAGAACCAAGCAAGCCCCATCCTATGCGAGCCTCCACGAATTTGAGTCGAACGAAATTTTGAAACTATTCTTGAACGAGGCTTCG
This sequence comes from Allium fistulosum, assembly GCA_030737815.1. Classification (NCBI taxonomy): domain Eukaryota; kingdom Viridiplantae; phylum Streptophyta; class Magnoliopsida; order Asparagales; family Amaryllidaceae; genus Allium; species Allium fistulosum. Next base: position 246,119,636 of record CM060907.1, on the reverse strand, counting down.
ACCATTTTTTATTTATTTTGATTTTGTTTTCGTTTGAATCTGAAGAGGGGGCTTTTGAAAAGGAGGAGACTTCGGCCATTGTTTTAATTCGAATGAAAACGAACAGATTTTTGTTTTGAACGAAACGATTTCGTATAAGATTTGTAAAGGGATGGGGATACAAGAGTACGCGACATTGCAGAGAGGAAAAAGTGTCGATGTTGAAAGAAGGCAGGTTGAAGAAAGAATCTCGGCTGGGTTAACTAATTTTTTTAATTTTAAAATTTAAATTGGATTTGATTTTATTTCAACGCGTTTACTCACCGTGCGCTCACATATCAACTCCGATTAATACGAAATTTGAAATCCGACAATACTTCAATATTACGGATCCAATGGAACTGGTTTCGTCAAGTTCCAAGACTGCGCCTCGGACGGCTATTTTTAAATATCGATTCGAACAATAAAATTTCAAAACTGAACAAAGCAGTTTCAAATTCCATTCTGAAGCTTCTATTATCTTCATTATTGTCAATACGAATTTTCTAAGCCTTTAAAATATTTTTAATCAACTTAAAATTGAAGATTCTAATTTTAATTCACCTATCAATAGATTAAATTTTAAAATTTAATCGCCAAATTCAAAGTAAGATTGGGGATTCAAATTAAATCATCGTTCAAATATTTAAAATTAATTAAATATTTTCAATTTAATTTGTTCAAAATTCTGGGTCGTTACATACATCGAAAAGTGAATTTTTCGAATGTTTAATGTTTATTTTAATCGATTCTAATTTTTATAATCGGCTTTCTAAACCGATTTGTTATCTAAAAATGAGTTATTGATGGTTATAAAAAGTGTTTCGATATTTTAAATAATTAGTTGAACATGCTTTAAAAATAAATTATTGTTCTATTAAATACTTATTATATATATATAGTTTTGTAATGATTTTAATTTATTTATAAATCTTCTCCAGATTTGGAAACGGGTTATTCAGTAGATGGGATTATAAGAAAATTCTCAACATGGAATTTGGGAAAAAGTAAGAAATTTCCGAAGTATTTAAATAAAAGGGAACTTTGAAAAATGAATTAGGTCATAAAATAAGTTAGAAATGGATATTTCGAATTATAGACAAGTGTTTTTGGATTTGGAAATATTAAAGGAAATTAGTTAAGAAATTCAGGAACTTAGGGAATTTGTTAAGAACGGGTTAAGGAATTTACAATATAAATTGTGAAGGATTTTGAGAAAAGAGAAATAAATGGAACTTTCCTAAGTGTTGAGAAGTAAGGGGTTTAGAAAAATATATTTTTAAATATTTTTCTATGTGTTGAAATAAGAGATGGTTTGAAATATCCTAATATGGGTATAAGTATTTGAGTTGTCTCAAATATTGAAAATTTGGAAGGGATTTGAATATAGAAAAATGGGCACAAGGACAAACTTAGAAAAAAAATTAGGCTGAAGGAGAAAAAGTTTGTTTTTTTGGCAGAAGGACAATGCTAGTTATAACTAGCATTTTGTATATGCTAGATATAACTAGCATTTTGTATAGTGTAAAAGTTGAATATAATGCTAGATATAACTAGCATTTGTCCTTCAGCCTAAAAATGAAACTTGGTGTCCTTCAGCCTAATTTTTTTAAAATTTTTCGTTTTCCCTAATTCCCTCATTTGAATATATATCTTATAAAGATATTTTGAACATAAATTTTGAAAAATTATAATATTGGCCTAGTGACTGCTTATGGATGTTATATTGATAGTTAAATAACCGACTATCAAATATTGGCCAATTTCGTTGATCGTTTCGAAGAGACCGGGATCGGATATCCGAAAACCACTTCGATCTGATTTGAGCGTTACGAATGGATATCGTGAAGATAGTGAAGACAGTGATTCGGTTTGTCCAGACCCAGGACAACTTGTATGGACGAATGCTATGAGGACATCGTCATTGGAGGACAATGAGCATTCTAAGTGAAATTGTTCTTGAAAGGGAAACGTAACCTCAAGCCTCATAAATCGGGAATGACTAAAAATAGGCGAGATGCAGCAAGGCTAAGTGGGTCGCATCCAATTAGGGTATGTTATCACCTTTCTAGATACCCTCAGAGATATATATAAATTATGGATATGGTTGTGCATGGAAAAGTGAGCGCTCGATTTAAGGGTAGGAACACCAGGGGTGATAACATATTTGGTATTATCCAGGTTAGGGGTAGGCCAGTCTTGTGTTGGCAGGGTTTCCTTGCGAGGTCCTCGGTACATTTTTCTAAGGTGTACTATGATAGGCGGTACCCTAGTAGCCCAGTCATTGTATGGAATCCGTTCTCCAATAAGCGCTGTACGGTTTTGATTGTGCCCAACTATGCTGAAACGTGAGATGCAAGCATTTCAGCTATTTTCTATTTACTTTCTATAGACACTATTATAATATCAGATGATGTTGATATCAAATTTTTTGGTTATCATAAGGGAAAAACCCGTCGTGTTTATGTGTGACGCGATCTTACGAGATCCCCTTTGCTTTTCAAAGGATTTTGATAACTTTAATAATTCAAATTGAGTGTGTTTTCTCATGCTGATTTTCCAGACTGAATCAGGTGTTATTTTATTATAATGCTCGGGTCAGACCGAGTATTACAGATTCAGGATAGGATGCTATGGAGCTCAGGATACGAGCTGGATGATAAAGACGTATTCCCGTACTTGATTTATATTCTGTTGTGTGTTTCAAACTGAATGTTCAGTGTTTGTGAGGACAAGTTATTTATAACTGTCCAGATTGATTGACTGATTGCTGTACTTTAATAATTGTATATATATTAACAGTTATAGTTCTTTGTATAAAGATATGTTATTATATATTATATATTGTTCCGTTGCGTTTGTGAGATTTTGTGGTGTTGTTCTATTTTCTTCTACCTCTTTCTTCTTTACCCCTAACAATCGGTATGTTTGGCACTTGAATATGCGGCATGTTATACAGTGAACGTATTGATGTTGATTTTCGAGGGTCAAAAAGGCCGGTCTGTTACAGTTGTTATCGGAGCTGAAGGTTAAGCGAGAACCTTGGCTTTGGCGGAGATTACTCATTAGAGATAGGGTCAGTAGTACCCTAGAATGAATTTGAGTGTATTAATAGATATGAGCGCGTATTTGTTAGTGAATATAAATGTTATATATTGTGTTGATTTATTTGTGGAGTGGCATATAAATTCTGGTCGAATAGTGGGATGCCACGACATCAATAGGAGTTTCTAAACACTTAAACACGATTAACTGACACAGTATTGTTTTGAAGCGGGTAAATGAAATAATTTTACCAAAATTATATTTTGATATAAAAGGAATAATTTTCTAGAAATTATTATAGTAGATCAATATGTTTTGTTATTATTATATAATCAAAACAAGATTATAAAAAAAATTGGAAATGGTTTATAAAGAACCAAAATTAAGATTGTATAAGAATGAATTATACAAATGAGTTAAAAACAAAAAAAAATGATTCAAACTAGAATTTGGAAAATTAAATCTCGGAGATTTTTGGAAATATTTTCCAAAGTGTTTGAAAATAAATAATAGTAATATTATTTGGAATATTTTTGAATAGAAAATTGTTTTAAATGGATTTTGGAAGTGATAAAGCACTGAACTCACTTCAGTCGCTGGAAAATAATCCTATGATGACTGCGCAGCATCATCAGTATTCATTTTCAAGTTTCTAAGTGACGGATTGCTACCGTATCAATTTGTTATGGAGATTTGGTGAAAGCAAGTGTTTTTTTTAGAAAGTCCGAAAGGAATTGTTTTGGATAAAATCAGGTTGACTTTGAAATTTTCAAAGAAATGGTTTGTTAAAACAGAGTTATATATATATGAGAGGAATGCGGATTATGGATCTTAAGGCTAGGAATAACACTAGAGGGGGGTGAATAGTGTTTTTAAGAAATTACTAAATCTTTTTGAGTTTATGTTAATTTGAACACAAATGTATGCAAAATTCAGACACAGATATAACCACAGAAACAAACACAGATGCAGAAATAAAGTAAATGCAGTAAAGGAAAGAACACACTAGATTTTATACTGGTTCGGAGTTACCCTACATCCAGTCCCACACAACTAAGTACGGATTTCCTTTCAAAAAGCAATTCAACAATTACAACCCTCGGTTTCAAGGCTACGAGGTACACCCTCCAGAATCACAATCCTCTGGGTAGAGATACATGATTTACGGGCGACAAGTTCGCTTGATTGATTTCCAAGGCTACAATCACACCTTTTCTCGCTAGATAGATTACAAAGAAGCCTATAACTCTAAATAGCACTTAGATCTTGTTGAGATAGTGATAGAGAATCAAACCAGAGATTAACTAGTTAGATTCATTGTTGATTTCGGCAGAGTGATGATAGGATTTTGAATAAGAAAATGTGGAAGAAGAAGAGAAATGAAAAACCAGAAAATCTGATTAAAAATTCGTTGAAACTAACCCCTATTTATAGAAGAACAACAACCATGTCCATTCGTGAAGAGTTATGGCGAATAGACACTTCTTTTGAAATTCAAATTTTGAACTCAACTGACACCATGTTGACATGGTCACCATAGGCATGTCGACATCCCAAAGCAATTTTTGATGATTTGATTTTCTTTGAAAATAACCTTTATCTAATATTTAAACTATTTTAAACTTTACAAATATACTTGACTATAGTTAAAATACATAGATAAATATAGAGAATAATATATATATAATTTTACTATAATTTTGTTTTTAAATCTAAGTATTAATATATTATATTTAAAAGATAGTTTAAAATAAACAAAGTTTAAAAACAAGAATATTTAAGGCTAAAACATCTTTTTGAAAATCATTTGAAAAGATACTTTTTAAGGCTAAAACATTTTGAAAAGCAGTTTTGAAAATCATTCCGAAGTAGTTTTGAAAATCATTTTGAAGTAGTTTTGCAAGCTTCTTCCTGCAAAATATCTCATCATGTCAGGACTCGAGAACTTGTACAAAACCAGGATGTTCGTGGGTTTGTAAGCCACTTGTCGTAGGTTTGTAAGCTACTTGTCGTGGGTTTGGAAGCCACTAAAAAGGTAGAAATGGGTTCCATCCCAAAAGAAAAATGGAGTGAAGATTTCAGTGCTATTATGAAGTTTTAACAAAATTCTAGACTCGATACTTATCTTGAAATCTTGAACTCTTGATAATCTTGATACTCATGAGTCTTCAATCTTGATATATTGAATCTCTATACTGTACAGTCTTCATTCTTGGTACCTGCATGGTTAAATCCTGCATATACATATATATCTAAACTTATATTGTTAGTATTTATATTTTATAAACTTATTCTAAGGTTGTTGTCATCAAAACCATCAACTCATGGACTAACAATATATATATATATGTATTATTTCAAATGATTTGAAATAAGAACCGGGTGTTTGAATTTTGAAATTTCTAATTAAATAAGAAGTGAAATCAGAAGAGAATAAGTTTTTGAAATAAAACTTGGAAAAAGTGAACTTCAAGATGAAATTAAAATTTAACTCGCGTAAGTTAAATAAATTGGATTTGTAAAAGAAAATTTGTAGGAATTGGAATTTAACTTAAGCAAAGTAAAGTAAATTAATAAATGAAGTGATTATAATAAATGGAATGAAATTAATAGAATGTAATGAGGTTAATCAAATATAAAAGCACATGAATATGAATAAGTGAATGGAACAAATAAATATAAGTAAAGAAGTGTGGAAAAATTTGAAGTTAGAATTGAATTCTTACTTGATTAAATTGAATGAATTAAAAATAAATTTGTTTAGAGTGAAATTAGTTTAAGTATGAATAACTCGAATATGGTTTTGAAATGTTGGTTAAAAGTAATTGAAATTTAAATAAAAAAGTGAATTGGATTTGAATCATATTGAACTGAATTAAATATGTAAATGTGAATTATAAAGTGACTATATAGCTATAAGTTATAAAATTGGATTGGATTAGAAATAATATCGAACTAAAGTAAATATAAATTTTGAGTGGTGCAATAATTATATAACCATAAGGTATAAAGTTTGAATGAAATAAAATCTAAGTGAAAATTTGGAATTGTGAATAAATAAATTTGAATAGCTTATAAAATTTGAAATTAATGGAATAAAAATATACTTAGGTTATAAATAGATGTATAATCTCGAGTTAAAAATAAAATGTGAACATACTCGAGTATAAAATTGATGGAAATGTGAAGAATAAGTTGTGTAACTCAAAAATTGAAAGGTGGAATAAAAAACCAAAAATAAAAATGGTTCGATATTTTGGTGAAGAAATAAAAGTTCAAACTTGAATTATAAAGTGAATGTGAACTCTAGTGGATTAAATAGAATGATTTTTGAAATAAAAATCCAATTGTGAGATATAAAATGAAAGCAAACCAATCAAAAGAATTAAATAGTGAATCAGATATTGAAATGGACTTGGGTTGAATGGAATTAAATAAATTGAAATGTGGAACTTGAGTTATAAATAATATTCGACTTAAAAATTAAATATATTTTGAAATGTTGTCGAATAAAATGGAATTGGATTGAAATAGCAATAACTTGAGTTATAAATAAATTCAATTTAAGTGTAAATAAATTGAATATGGCCTTGTATATTATGAATTCGAGTATGAAGCTAAGTTTGAAGTGGAATAAGTGAATGAACTGATTAAATTAATTAGTAAATGGAATGGAATTGAATATAAATTGATTTGGAATCAATTTAAAATGACTATAAGCTCAAGTAGTTATTTTTTTAAATGAATATCGCCGAATTTGCATGAAAAAAAAATTGTCAGTTTGACGTAAACGGAAGTAAATAAAATTCTGTGAATTAGTAGGAAGTGAATAAATTGATTTTTTTTAAAATCAATTTGGAATGGATATGAGTTTGTTTGGTATAAATATGAAGTGAATGCAAGAAAATTGAGTTGTAAATCATTTGAATTGAATGAAAAAAAAAAATATGGATCGATTGAAAGTAATTAAATTAGTATCGAAACCTTATAATTGCTTATGATTATATGTTAGAATTCATTGTTTATGAATTTATATGTTTAACTAGCTAAATAAATGAAGGGTTATTAAAATTTCATGTTTTGGTACTTTGTGTTTAAAATTGAGTAAGTACGGGTACAAGAAGACCATTTGGCTAGATTTAGGTTGCGTAATTGCATATTAAATAAGCCACTTGCTTTAAAACGCTAATATAAGGTACGTTTTCAGATTAAATACCGCAAATGATATAAATATTGATATATATTGTGTTTTCCGACTGTGTGGGTCGATGTATATATTTTTATATCTCTTGTCATATTGCAAAAGACTCTCTGTACAAAGGGGACTCTACCAAAAAAATTCGGAAATTTAGGGAGTTTGAAAATTTTTGTTAACTTAAAAAGTTGATTGAATTGCAACTGAAATCAGAGATTTTGGGTTAGAAATGGAAGCTAATGGTTTGATGGAAAACTAAAGAGTTAGAAGAGTGAATATTGAGTTTTAACTAAGTGGGTTTTGGAAAGTTAATGGGTTTGGGCATTTTTCCTACCTTAGCAATTTTGGGGATGAAATTCTTTAAAGGGAGGAGGAATGTAACGACCTAGATTTTTAGTAGTTTGATTTTGAACATTTAATTTATTTTAAATGCTGAATTTGAAATGTAAATGGAATTTTAATATGAAGTTTATCGTTCAAATAAGTGGAATAAAACTTATGCTCTAGATATAGCGATTTATTTAAATAAATTTAATTTTTGAATTAATAACTGAAAATCGTTTAAACAATTGAATTGAGGTTGAATATGAATCGAAATGATTTCTAATGTTGATGTAAATTCTATTTGAATTATAATTGAGTTAATAAGTTTTTAAAACTGGGATTTTAAGAGATTTCAAAAATATTTAAAATCGTCAATTTAATTGACGCGTTTAAATAGCGATCCGGGGCACAGTCTCGGAATTCGACGAAACCAGTTCCACTGGATCCCTAATTGTGTATTATTATTGGATTTCAATTTTCGTAGCGATTGGATTCACCGTTTGGTCGCATGAAATGTAAATGCTTAGAATTTATTTAATTTAAATAGCCGATTTAAAAAGCTATTTTCTCCATACGATCGAATTGGAGCTCGAAAATTGTTCCTTTGCATTCGGAATAGGGGTATAACATTAGGAATGCCTGGCGGCACACCTTAATAGGAATTCAGGATTTTAAGTTGCTATAACGAGATATTTTGATTATAATATTAAAAAACAAATTATAAATTAAACCCTATCTTCTTCAATACGTCGTTACCTTCAGTATTTATCGTAAGCTCCTCTCTCTCTTATTGCTCTGTTCAAATCGATTAACACAAAAAAAACAATTGAATCGTACTCTATAAGATTGAGAATTCCCAGCTCATCTTCGAGGAAGGCGGAGGCGCATTTGGGAGAATCGCGTGCGAGCGCGTATGCGTAGGTGGACGAGGTGAGCTAGGGCATGCGAATTGACAGGAGGTGGTGTGGCAATCTCGTATGGGGTGTGGCGGTTGGAAAAAAGAGGTCGTGATTTTGGGGAATGGAGACGTCGACGTCGATCTAGGGTTTTTAGGGCGCGACTTTTGTGTTCACCTACGTGTGTACGCGTTGTCGAAGCGGAGTGCTGGAGGTCTCTGTGTGCGCTAGAGATGGCAGCAGCAAGTCGATGGGGTAGGTGTTGATCGAGTTGGGAAAAGTGGGGTTGGGGAGGTCAGGCTCGCGAAGAATTAAACGATGGCAGTGGTTGTGTGGTGGGTCAGGGAGACGAGCAGGAGACGTGGTGAGATAAAGTTTTCAGCCATGGCTTTTGAGGTTGCAGTTTGTAGCAGGAGTTTATATTAGGAGAAGAAGGTTTAGCTTAGAAGGTAATTAACATTTTTTTAATTAATTAACCGATTAAATTAATTATTAATTAATTGTTTTGATTAATTGAATCTTATAAAATTTATAAATTGCTTATACGAGGTCGAATTCGAGTGTGGATTTTTTCATTGGATTTGTGATGACATAGGATACAAAATAAAATTGGAATGGATTGCAAATAAAAATCAAGGTGAATAAATCTCACTCATTTGGATTACTGTAATTAATTTTAAGCGATTAAAATTAATTTTGGATGCTTGGTTGAATTTGTAAATTATTATCAATTGGGTGATATATAATATATATAGTAGTATAAATATTAGTAGTTGGATCTATTTCCCGCCATTAGAGCGGATGAGACCCTATGCGTCCCGCATAATAGCGGATGACCCTATATACCACGATATCCCTCTCGAAGTCGGATTGGTATTTTTATGTTGTATTAACATCTGTGGATGTAGGGAAATAGGGTGGAGGGATCCAACTGAATTCCTCAAATTATATTGATTGTTTTTCATATATAATAATATATGATGTGTTAGAAAAATCTGTTATAGATTATTATTGTGATGTGAATTATTGGATACTATAGTAGCACTGGCCTTGATTTTGGTATTTTAAATACCATAAATATTATTTTTAAATTTTTAAGGAACTAAAAGGAGATTTTGATTATAAGAATAATTATATCAAAATTTGGTCTATTTTAAAAAGAAATTGATTGAACAACAATAATTTGATTTTTGGTTGTGCTTAATAAATTCGATAATTGTTTAATAGGGATTTTTAAAAATAATCTATATATAAAAAAATTAAATGATATTCATAAAAATATAAAAAGAAGTTGAAATCGATAATAAAAATAGATTGGAAAAATAAACGGAATTTATAAGGAGATGGATTTATAAAATGGAATTTTATAAATAAGATTTTTTTTATAAAAAATAAAACCCAAAGGTGTTATAAAAATTTATAAACAATGTTTATAAATAAGGAAAACGATAGCAGTTGCTAAATTGTGAATATAAAATTCATAGGGTGAATTTATATTAGAATATGGAAGCAGGGTTGAGGAAAATAGTGGATACTATTTTTTAAAAGTGGAAATGGTTAGGAGAATCAGAATGAAATCGATGGGTTGTGAATCGAGAGGAATCTATAAATTAATTGGTTATTGAGATTTCAAAAATATATTTTTATTACTAAGAAATTAAGTTGTTTTTAAAAAGGGAAGTTTTTATTTATCAAACTATGCAATTTTAAACTAGTAGAATTGAAATACATCGAAAAGTGAATTTTTCAAATGCTTAATGTTTATTTAATAAATCCTAATTTTTATTATCGGCTTTGTAAATGGATTTGTTATCTAAAAATGAGTTATTGATGTTTATAAAAAGTGTTTCGATATTTTAAATAATTACTTGAACATGCTTTAAAAATAAATTATTATTCTTTTAAATACTTATATATATATATAGTTTTGTAATGATTTAAATTTATTTATAAATCTTCTCGAGATTTGGAAATGGGTTATTCAGTAGATGGGATTATAAGAAAACTCTCAACATGGAATTTGGGAAAAAGTAAGAAATTTTCAAAGCATTTAAATAAAAGTGAACTTTGAAAAATGAATTAGGTCATAAAAGAAGTTAGAAATGGATATTGGAATTATAGACAAGTGTTTTTGACTTTGGAAATATTAAAGATAATTAATTAAGAAATTCAGGAACTTAGGGAATATGTTATGAACGAGTTAAGGAATTTACAATATAAACTGTGAAGGATTTTGAGAAAAGAGAAAAAAACGAAACTTTTCTAAGTGTTGAGAAGTAAGGGGTTTATAAAATTATATTTTAAATATTTTTCTAAGTGTTGAAATAAGGGATGGTTTGAAATATTCTGATATGGGTATAAGTATTTGAGTTGTCTCAAATATTGAAAATTTGGAAGGGATTTGAATATATATCTTATAAAGATATTTTGAAAATAAATTTTGGAAAATTATAATATGGGCCTAGTGATTGCTTATGGATGTTATATTGATAGTTAAATAACCGACTATCAAATATTGGCTAATTTCGTTGATCGTTTCGAAGAGACCGGGATCGGATTTAATTATCCGAAAACCACTTCGATCCGATTTGAATGTTACGAATGGATATCATGAAGATAGTGAAGACGATGATTTGGTTTGTTTAGACCCAGGACAACTTGTATGGACGAGTGCTATCAGGACATCGTCATTGGAGGACGATGAGCATTCTAAGTGAAATTGTTCTTGAAAGGTTAACGTAGCCTCAAGCCTCATCAATCGGGAATGACTAAAAACAGAGGAGATGCAGCAAGACTAAGTTGGTCGCACCTAATTAGGGTATGTTATCACCTTTCTAGATACCCTCGGAGATATATGTAAATTATGGATATGGTTATGCACGAAAATGTGAGCACTCGATTTAAGGGTAGGAACACTTGAGGTGATAACATATTCGATACTATCCAGGTTAGGGGTAGGCCGATCTTGTATTGGCAGTGGATCCCGGCGAGGTCCTCAGTACATTTTTCTAGAGGTGTACTGTGACGGGCGGTACCCCAGTAGCCAAGTCATTATATGGAATCCATTCTCCAATAAGCGCCGTACGGTTTTGATTGTGCCCAACTACGCTGAAACGTGAGATGCAAGCATTTCAGCTATTTTCTATTTACTTTCTATAGACACTATTATAATATCAGATGATGATGATATCAAATGTTTTGGTTATCGTAAGGGAAAAACCCATCGTGTTTATATGTGACGTGGTCTTACGAGATATCCTTTGCTTTTTAAAGGATTTTGATAACTTTAATAATTCAAATTGAGTGTGTTTTCTCACGTTGGGTTTCCAGACTGACTCAGGTGTTATTTTATTATAATGCTCGAGTTAGACCGAGTATTACAGATTCAGGATAGGATGCTATTGCGCTCAAGAGATGAGCTAGATGACAAAGACGTATTCCCGTACTTGATTTATATTTTATTGTGTGTGTCATATTGATGCTCAGTATTTGTGAGGACAAGTTATTTATAACTGTCCAGATTGATTGGCTAATTGTTGTACTCTGATAATTGTATATATATTAAAAGTTACAGTTCTTTGTATAAAGATATGTTATTATATATTATTTATTGTTCCACTGCGTTTGTGAGATTCTGTTTTGTTGTTCTATTTTCTTCTACCTCTTTCTTCTTTACCCGCAGCAATCGGTATTTTCGGCACTTGAATATTCGGCATGTTATACAGTGAACGTATTGATGGTGATTTTCGAGGGTCGAAAAGGCCGGTCTGTTACACATCACAAAAATCACAACTTTAAATCCAAACACATTACTTTAGTCCATTGATTCAAGTCAAATGCTAAAACACAAGCTACCACATACATATGCATCCAAGCCATATCGTAATCCAAACATTAACATCATATATAAATAACACATAACCGTTATATATGCAAAGGCGACATCTTTCCAAAAGTTAGAAGTTTACTTTCAGAAAACTTGCAAAACCCTTTTGAAAACTAAAAATAACTTTATACCTATGAAAAACTTGAACTTTGGACTTAAAACTTGGAAATAGGCTCGGCTATGGTAGAGTATGGCTCGGCCATGACATGTATAGGTGAGATGAGGTCTTATTTTGGAGAGGTGGAGGGACTCCGGACAATGTTGTATTCATAAAACCGGACTCAAAATTTAGTCATCTTCTCTTGGATTTTGGCAATGTGAATCTTATAATTTGGAGAAGTTGTCCAAGAAAAAGTTCTTGTAAATTCTCTTCTTTACCATTTAAAAAAAATAATCACTCAATTTGGATTTTTTGAGGGAGATATGGTCAAAAGAAGAAGAACTATTTTTGGACTTGAAAATATGGGTCCGAAAACACTCTGCAAAGAAATGATATTTTGACATGGCTATGCTCAAAATTTGAAGAAGTGGTACAAATGAAAGTTGTAGCCACTAGAATTTTCTACGGTTATAAAAAATGAATATCTCCATTAGGATAAGAGGTGAGGAAGATATGACAAAATAAAGAGGAAGAAAAATAGGAAGAAGTGAAGGTTCATTTATAAGCAAGAGAAAAAGTAAATTACCTAAATGCACTTGTCCTTTACCCTCCACTACCCTTTTGCCACCTCATCTAGCCTCCTACACCTCATGTACTCACACCCATACCCTTGTTCCCTCTTCCCATATCCATGCAAACACGTTTAAATATGTTTAAGTACTCTTTGTACTTAATGTTTCTAATGATGTGACATTTATATTTTTATTTTAAACTTTATATACTTAGGTATGAATACATATATACATACACTAATACACACATAAATACATATACTAACTTATTTACAAATGTGTATGCTTATGCTAAAGAGTTCAATGTTTTCAATAACTTTTAGCCTACCAAAAGTCAAAAATTCGAAAAATGAATTCCGGTCACATTTTCGATCTTCTTCGAACTAAATATTTTTGTAAATAAATTTGGAAAACTATTTGATCATTATTATTCATTATTTAAAATAGTTTTACTTCCACTATAAAATCAATTATTTGAATATTTAAAATTAAACAAACATTCGCAAATCAAAGCAGTAAAATTCCAGGTCGTTACAACTTCACTAGTGCTTGTTAGGCCTCGTCCATTTTGGAATTCTGACATTGCATCTGTTCAATAGTCATAGCTCCATAGACGATGGATAACTCCTTATCGGTTGTATCGTATACAACCCATTACCCTTAGTACCTTATCCTAATTTCACTTCGACCTTTGGTTTTCTCAACAAATCGAAATGAAATTATTCGCTCGTATCTACCATATCGTGACGACATAAGTATAGTATATGTACCTTGAGTTTTCTTAACAAAAAAACATGTAGTTATCTTACCTCGTCTATTAATATATTAATAATACTACACATAACATCCCTAGCTTGAGTTTCCTCAACAACTAAGGAGTATGTAAGTTGTGTGTGTGTGTGTGTGGTAGAGGACAACATTATATTAAAGATTCATAATCCTAAGTATATTATATTGAGTGATATCGACTTATAGAATAATGCATTTCTTTTGAAATACCCTTGTGATTCAAGTGTCGAACACATCAGAAATCACGGTATGCGTACATTTACGTATTTATTTATTTCTTAAGTCTATATAGGGTTTCTTAATGTTCCACCTTTAATTTATACATTCATATTATTAAGTTTTATACATTCATATTATGTAAGCTTTATTATTATATAACTTTTATATTTTATGTTACTTGTATAATAGACTTATGTATAATATTATATTAATTGAATCATATTTGATTAATTTAATTAATTAACATTTTAATTAATTTTATATTATCTTAAAATAACATTCATGTTAAATATTTCTTATATATTATAACCTTTGTAGTATAACACATATATCACATATATGTGTCTATTATTTAATTAATCACCCTTTTAATTAATTTATTAATTAAACAATTTTAATTAAAATATATTAATTTTGAAAAGTTATTTTGTAAACATACATGTTTACTTATGATATCTTAAACACTTTGAAATATAGTAACATATATCAAAATATATTAACATGTACAGAATTTTCATTAATTAACTTATTTAATTTATTTATAAATATTATTAATCTTATTAATAAATTTAAAAATTCGAAATTATTTTATGTTATTTTTAAACATTTTGAAATTTTTTAAATTATATTATACCTTTTATAATGTATGTATATCTTATTTTTAATTTAACTTTTAAATTTAAAATCTTATATTTTTAATTTTCAAACAATTTTGAAAATTAGCCCAAGGTCCAGTTCAAATTTGCCCTCTGCTATTAGAGACAATTTTTGGACTCACATATCTGTTCAAACGAGGTTGGTAGAAAGGTAGCATTGTTACCCGACACTTTGGCACGGCTACATGGCGATAGTTGCAGAGCTTAAGGACGAACCTAGGCGGGCTCAAGCTAAGGGAGGATTGAAAATATAAGAGACTAATGCAACTCAAGTCTGGTTCGGCCTATAAACATGAGCTAGTGTATTTGACACTGGCTTGGCCAGAGGGGGTCGGTATTAGGATGTAGCCAGGATGGTTCGGCCAAGATAGGCAAGACATGGTGGTTCGGTCGAGAAGGGCTCGGCGTTAGTCGCTCTATATGGATGAGTTCGAACTTGATGGGTCGGCTGATCTGGGTCCGGTCTTAGGAGTACTAAGTCATGCATCGCTCGGCCAAGGGAGTTATGGTAGCTCGGCACGCATCGCTCAGTCAAGGTAGGATAACCAAAATAGGTCGGTCAATTGTGGTTCAGCGTTCGTGGTTTGGCCTTGATGGTTCGGCATGCGTGGTTCGGCAGACCTGGTTCGGTGAACCTTGTGGAAGTTAGTGAATTCTTCGACCTACAACAGAGTGATGTGGATGACATTTCTTTGCTTTGAGTCATACTAACGCTTGCTTCTATTTCCTTGAGGGTCCGCTTCGAGTCAGCAACAAGGCAGCCTCTGGGTTGGTGAAAGTGGGTCAGTATGACTCGTTCGGTCAACTTGACCTACAACTATAGGCCGAGCTACCTTGGTCTTAGGCCTACGCAGGGAATCCACCTTTCTTCATCTATAAATAGAGGGGCAGAGGTACAGTTGAGGGGACCTTTTCCGGGAACTCCAAAGAGACTCTGCCATTTTCTGTACACGCTTTCTTTTGGCTCAAACTTGTATTCAAGTTGTTTGTTTATAGATTGTATCTGTATTCAAGTATTTGAAAAGGCAATAAAGATTACATTAAAAGTGGACGTATGTAGTTACGCCGAACCACTATAATTCTGGTGTTCTTGTTTCTGTTGTTAGTTTTGCATATATTCCTCTATTTTAATTTACTATCTTCATTAATCTCTCTACACAGATATATTCTAGGGTGTTAGTGACCAATTCTGGTGCAAACATTTTGGTACTTTCACTGAGAACGTGCAATCTCAGGCTGTTAGGATCTACTTTGTCGCTACTAGATTGAAGAAATCCCCCGAAGGAGATCCAAGTTCACTTTCAAGAGTTCATAGATTCTATTCAGAGTTCCGACGAAATACTCTAAGATGGGAAGACAACGTACTAGGTCAGCCTCCCACAACACGGATGTCAACGAGACCGCCAGCGTCCAGCAAGTGGGACCCAACAATCAACAAGCTAACCCAGGTGCAAGGACCACCACCATCCTAAGCCAATCAGAAGTTGTCACCAGGGCAGAGTTCAATGAGCCGATGAGAGAACTCGTGGAAAGCAGGAGACAACTTAACGAGAAAATTCAAGCTAATGCCAATCTCATGACCCAGGTTGCTCAACAACAACATCAGAATGCTGGAGGAAGCCCCGCTTCCTACTCATCATCTAACAGCTCTGCTTCGTCAGATGAACATCACAGGCGTAGACGCCGTAGGATTAAAATGGCACAAACGGGTGCAGCAGAACAGTCCAACAAAAATGGTCCAGGCTCCCTACCTGGAACCGCAGCCCCTCGCCTGCACCTGGAAAATCGCACTCAAACTGGAGTGGGAAACTTAAGATCTGGAGCGCAGGTGGGAGCTGGTCTACCACCTCGTCAGGGTCGTAGTGAGGCAGGTCCCTAGGACGTTCATTTGGGAGATCACTTACCGATGAGGCACCAGCCGGAACGATCACGCGGGACGGATTCCAACTTGCCACCTCTCATCCAAACCCTGGATTTATCAGCTATGGTCAGACAGCCGATGAGATAAAATCAGGGCTTATCCAACGATGATTGGGGCATAACTAGGAGCCATACTCCATTCACAGATGCTATCCTACAGGCTGAGTACCCCTGGAAGTTTAGTATGCCGACTATTCCAGCCAATGAAGGGAAGACTGATCCCCGACAGCATGTGATGAGCTACGAGTGGATGATGGACTCGGCTAGGGCAAATCATGCGACTAAATGTAGATGTTTCCCAATAACCTTATCCGGAATCGCTACCATGTGGTTCACCAGACTTCCTCCGCAATCGATCTCCAGATTTGATGAGTTAGCGACGAAATTTGTGGAGCAGTTCAGGATCCATACCACTCGCATAAAGGACGTGATGTCTTTATCTAGTGTAATCCAGGCTCCAATGGAGTCGTTAAAGGAGTATTTGCAAAGGTTTCACGTTGCTGCTACCGAAGTTAGCAATCCGAATGACCACGCTATTCTTATGGCCGTGATGCCAAGGGTAGACCCAGACTTAGAGTTTGGTGATTGGCTGGTAGGAAAACCACCGACTACCTTGGAACGCTTCTATTCAAAGGCGAACCAGTTCATGAGAAGAGAAGAGGCCAGGTGGACGAGGCGAAGCAACGCACCAAGTCCCGACAAGGAAGCGGTGCAAAGCAACATTGCGGTAAAGCAAACCAGCGACAACTCTGGCAAGGTCTAGGTCAATGTTCAAAATTAGCCGGGGCAGTCTAAAGGACCCGGAGGAGGAAACCCCGGAAAAAAGAGGGAAGCAGAAAAGTGGAAACCAAGAATCCCAACCTATAACGAATACACTCCTCTAAACACATCTTTGGAGAATATTTATTTATTGACTTGTAATACATTTCAATACCGAAAGCCACACCCAAATGAATCCACCGAGGAACAAAAGAAGACTGGGAAGTATTGTCACTTCCATGAGACTTACAGGCATAATACCGAAGAATGTAGACACCTCCATGATGCTATAGAAAAGCTGATTCGACATAAGAAGTTACAACGGTTTGTTAAGAATCCACAGGAAGGCGGACAGGGGACCTCCGACCCCAATCGCGGGCAGACTCTACATCGACCCAAGGAACCTGCTCGGACTAGAGGTAGACTGGTTATAAATACGATAGTCGGTAGGCCTCACCCGGTAGACAAGATTTGGCAAGAAATGGAACGCTATGCTACTTCCCTAAAGCATGCGGATTTCGAATGCTGCTCGAACACAGAAGACGGGACCCCAACGAAACAGCAGCGGATGACGACATATGATATTGTATCCAGGAGTAGGGATGCCGACCCAATGGTCATCTCAGCCACGATTGGGCCGACGTTTGTGAGAAGGATACTGATTGATTGCGGGAGTTCTGTTAATATTATCTTCAAAAAGGCATATGACCAAATGAAGGTGGAAGCGAAGGATCTAAAACCATCTAAAGCCCGCATTCACGGCTTTAATGGTGCAGCCACTGGTGTGATAGGTTTCGTTGAATTGCCAGTTGAGTTAGGAGAAGGTCAACGTAGGAGGGTACAGATCCTACCGTTCATTGTTTTGGATGTTGGTTCCCCGTATAATGTGTTTTTGGGCCGACCGGCCCTGGCAGAGTTTAGGGCAGCTTTGGCCCCGTGGTGTTTAACCTTGAAATTTTAGATGGATAGAGGAGTTGGTGTAGTGCATGGCGATCAAGCGACTGATCGTGCATGTTATGTGGCTGAGCTGAGAGAGGCCCAGCGAAGGGAGAAGGGAAAGGTTGTGGACAACTCTGTCCACATCCGTGTTGCTGAAAATTGACAAGTAATGCCCGAGCCCCGGTTCGGGCAACAGGGTCGGATCTATAGAGACATAGATCCAAGAGATGATGATGAAGAACCCAAGGAGTCTAAAGCAGCACCGGCTGAACTGACGATTGACATCCAAGTCAGCCATAATAACCCATCACGGGTGCTTAAGATTGGATCACAACTCATCCCATCGATGACTAAGGATCTAATTGATTTCCTCTGAGCGAACCTAGATGTTTTCGCTTGGACCCACTTTGATATGTGCGGGATTTCTCCCGCCATCGCAAGTCATATGTTGAACATTGACCCGAAGTATGTGCCAATGAAGCAAAAAAGGAGAGGTATGGACCCGGAGAGGTCTGCTGCTCTCAGAGAGGAAGTGGACAAACTCAAGGCCAATGGGTTCGTCCGCGATGCCCTCTACCCTGAATGGGGTATCTAACCCCATACTAGTGAGAAAAGCGAATGGGAAATGGAGGACATGTGTTGATTACTCAGACCTGAACAAGGCATGCCCTAAGGATAGTTTCCCATTACCCAGAATCGATCAGTTGGTCGACTCAACAGAAGGACACGAATTATTATCATTTATGGATGCGTATTCGGGATACAATCAAATCCCGATGCACATTCCAGATCAGGAACACACTAGTTTTGTCACGGACGTTGGAATGTACTGTTGTGTAGTGATGCCTTTTGGGTTGAAGAATGCAGGAGCGACTTATCAACGTTTGGTAAATCGGATGTTGAAAGACCAAATTGGTAGAACAATGGAAGTCTATGTGGATGACATGCTCGTAAAGTCACGGCAGTCAAACGACCACATTCGAGACTTAGCGGAGATGTTTGATATACTCAGACACTACGGAATGAAAATCGATCCACTGAAATGTTCTTTTGGCGTTGCGGCGGGAAAGTTTTTGGGTTTTATTATCAATGCGCAGGGAATCGAAGCTAACCCAGAAAAGATTCAGGCTATCCGAGACATACAAGCGCCCAGAACTATA
The DNA here is from genome assembly GCA_030737815.1 of Allium fistulosum. Taxonomy (NCBI): domain Eukaryota; kingdom Viridiplantae; phylum Streptophyta; class Magnoliopsida; order Asparagales; family Amaryllidaceae; genus Allium; species Allium fistulosum. The sequence continues at coordinate 246,100,158 of CM060907.1, read as the reverse complement.
ACGCAAGTACAAATCCTGAATGGAAAAGTTGCCGCGTTGAGTCGATTCAAATCCAGAGCGACCGACAAGTGTATTCCTTCCTTCGATGTGATAAGGAAAGGGAAGAGAAATTTTAAATGGACGCCGGACTATGTGGATGCATTCCGAGCTCTGGTGAGACACTTGGAGAGGCCCCCAGTTCTGTCAAAGCCTGTAGACCATGAAGAGTTATATGTTTACTTGGTCGTGTCTCAGCATGCCATCAGTACAGCCTTGGTTCGCGAGGAGGACCGAATTCAAAAGCTAGTATACTATGTCAGTAAATGTTTAACGGGGGCAGAGAGAAATTATCCTAAGATTGAGAAGCTAGCCTACTGCTTGGTGATTGCATCACGCAAGCTCCGTCCGTTTTTTCAGGCACACCCGATCAGTGTTTATACCGATCAACCTCTACGACAGGTTCTTCAACGACCAGAAACCTCTAGAAGGTTGCTCAAATGGAACATTGAGTTGAGTCAATTCGATATCACCTACCTACCATGGAGGGCTATCCAAGGGCAAGTGCTAGCAGACTTCATTGCAGAATTCACCAATCAGATGGGCCAAGTGGTGGTGATGTAGTTCCCCTCATTCGATGGAAGTTATACACCGATAGGGCATCCAACGACCGTTGTTCTGGGGCTGGTGTTATTCTCGTAACTCCCAAAAACCGATCAATTTGTTATGCTTTGAAACTCGATTTCCCAACTACGAATAATGAAGCTGAATATGAAGCATTGATTGCCGGCTTGAAATTTACCAAAGAACTTGGAGTAAAATCGATTGAAATCTTTTGTGACTCATAATTGGTGGTGTACCAAGTACGGGGAGACTATCAGGCAAAGGGGAAAAGGCTTGCCCCATACCTTGCTCGGGTTTAAGAACTGTTGGCAGACTTGGAATATTACGATATTTCGCATATCCCACGTGAATAAAATGCGAAAGCCAACTCATTAGCAAAATTCGCAAGTACTGGTGATGCACAGCAGATGGGCTTAGTTCCCGTCGAAATCTTACATGCCCCGAGTATAAACAAAATGGAATTGAATTTTTTGTTAGGGACAGAAACTGAAAGAGAGTCGTGGATGACCCTGTTCAAAGAATACCTGTTACGTGGAACTTTGCATGAGAGAAAGAACGAAAGATGACAAGTCGTTTGCAAAGCCTCACGGTATATAATGCAGGATGGAGTAATGTATTGGAAAGGATTCTCGGTTCCCTTACATTGGTGCATCGCCCACGACGAGATAAAGCAGGTCTTGAATGAAGTTCATGAAGGGGAATGTAGCGACCATATTGGGGGCCAGACACTAGCCAAAAAGATCCTCCGCTATGGATACTATTGGCTAACCGTGAATCGAGACGCCGCAGACTTTGTAAGAAGATGCAACAAATGTCAAAAGTATGCGAATATCCCGAGAGCTCCATCAACAGAACTCACGCAAATGGTTAGTCCCTGGCCATTTGCAATATGGGGGATCGATATAATTGGTTCCTTGCCAATCTCCAAGGCGGTGGAAAATATGCAATTTTTGCGATCGATTATTTCACCAAGTGGGCGGAAGCAGAGCCCTTAGCTACGATCATCACCAAAAAGGTCATTAATTTCATTGTGCGAAACATTATATGCCGTTTTGGCCTCCCAAGAACTATCATCACAGACAACGGAACTCAATTTGAGAGTAGGGAGTTCAAAGAATTTGCCAAAAATATTGCATTGAGAACAGGTTTGCGGCAGTCGCTCACACTAAAGCCAATGGACAAGTTGAAGCCGTAAATAAGATAATCAAGTCCATATTGAAAAAACGTTTGGAGAAGGCTAAAGGCAAGTGGGTGGATGAGCTTCCAACAGCACCCTTGGCTTACAAAACTACCCACAAGTCCGCGACTGGCCACACTCCATTCACCTTGGCATACGACACTGAAGCTGTTATACCCATGGAACTTGAAGTTCCCTCTCACCGGGTGACTCATTATGATCCTAAGATGAATCTGGATCTTTTACAGGAATCATTATGACTTTGTCGATGAGAAACGTAAAGAAACTGATTTAAGGGCGACTGCGTATCGGCACCGAGTTGCTGGATATTATAATGAAAAAGTTCGACCGAGAATCTTTGATGTGGGTAATCTTGTTTTGAAGCGATTTTTTCCAGTCCCGTCACATATGAACCCCACATGGAAAGGTCCATACGTCATCGAATGGAAGCTTGGAGAAGGAACCATCAAGCTAACGACCGTTGATGGCATGACGCTACCCCGAGCATGGAATAGCGAGCATTTGCGTTGCTATTACACTTAGTCTATTTCTTTTGCATTTTAGGAGAAATTGTTTCCAGTGTATGTTTCTTTTGGTTGTTCTCTGTTTCCAACATGTAATAAGACAATTCAGCTTGTCCCTATTTTTTATAATCAATAAAGGCTTGAAGCTGTTTTTCTATGAACCGTTGATGTTCTGTGTTACAATTTCTTGGCAAAGTTAAATTGTATTATTCTGTTCGACGTATGAACGCGAACATAAAATTAAAAGTTGATCAATAAACGATTTAAAAATCTCTAAGTCCCCGGAGCGTGGACTAGAGTACTCTAAGTCCCCGGAGTGCGAACTAGAATATAAACGATTCAAAAATCTCTAAGTCCCCGGAGCGCGGACTAGAGTACTCTGAGTCCCCGAAGTGCGGACTAAAGTATAAACGATTCAAAAATCTCTACGTCCCCGAAGCGCGGACTAGAGTACTATGAGTCCCCAGAGTGCGAACTAGAGTATAAACGATTCAAAAATCTCCAAGTCCCGGGAACGCGGTCTAGAGTACTATGAGTCCCCAGAGTGCGGACTAGAGTATAAATGATTCAAAAATCTCTACGTCCCCTGAGCGCGGACTAGAGTACTTTGAGTCCCCGAAGTGCGGACTAGAGTATAAACGATTCAAAAATCTCTAAGTCTCCGGAGCATGGACTAGAGTACTTTGAGTCCCCGGAGTGCGGACTAGATTATAAACGATTCAAAAATCTCTAAGTGCCCGGAGCGCGGACTAGAGTACTCTGAGTCCTCGGAGTGCGGACTAGAGTATAAACGATTCAAAAATCTCTAAGTCCCCGGAGCGCAGACTAGAGTACCCTGTGTTCCCAGAGTGCGGACTAGAGTATAAACGATTCAAAAATCTCTAAGTTCCCGGAGTGCGGACTAGAGTACCCTGAGTTCCCGAAGTGCAGACTAGAGTATAAACGATTCAAATATCTCTAAGTCCCCGGAGCACAGACTAGAGTACTCTGAGTCCCCGGAGTGCAGACTAGAGTATAAACGATTCAAAAATCTCTAAGTCCCTGGAGCACGGACTAGAGTACTCTGAGTCCCCGGAGTGCGGACTAGAGTATAAACGATTCAAAAATCTCTAGATCCCCGGAGCACGGACTAGAGTGCTTTGAACCCCCAGAGCGTGGACTAGAGTATAAATGACTTTAAAAAAAATCTCTAAGTCCTTGGAGCACGGACTAAAGTATAAATAATTCAAAAATCTCCAAGTCATGTGGAAGCGGACTGGAACTTGCGTAACCCACAAGACTTTGAATTTCAACTACAAGTCAGGTGATAAGCTAAACGATGAGAGTGTATGGACGCAAAAGAAACAAAATTTTATTCACTGATTAAAAATTAAGTTCCATTACTACTTTTCCGAGGTCCGGAACCAAAATCTATCTACGACGACTATAAAAAAGAAAAAATAAACAACTACATGACTTAGGTTTATTCAGGCTGAACGAGGTATGACAAGATGATAACTACTTCTTTGACTTTTTCTCCTTCTTCGGCATTTTCGAAGGCTTCTCAGCCTAACGTTTCTTCCTGGAACCTCTGCTTCCCAGTGTGGTGGTATCCGGGGGAGGAAGAGGGACATCTAGAGGTGTGGTCCCCCGGGGAAAATTATCTTCAGGGGCCTATTTAGAGGGTCATCAGGTTCCACCACCTGAGGTTCAACTTTAACTTCGGCTTTCTTTTTCACCTCTTCCATGATTTGTTTCTCCATGCTAAGCTTCGAAGTATGTTCGAAAGTGCCTGTGATTTTGACCTCGTCATGTTCAAATCCAGGCGAGGGATTTTCAAGTTTATCATCATCTAGCGCTCCGATCACTTGAGCATCGGGTCCAGGAGTATCCCCATCGTGGAGTGTCTCAACCACTTTCTCTTCCCTCTCCGTGGCGACTTCGCTCCTTGGAGTTGGTTCGGGATCAGAATGGCCTACATGAAATCATGAAAGGCAAATGTTAGAATACATCTATTACTCGCCAAAAGCAATGATTTCTTGAGCTCTACAAGGAAAAGCTACATACCGGCTTCCAGTTGACTCTCAGCTGTCTTGGGAGTCTCACCCTTAAGAATAGGGGATATAATGTGGACACCGAGCCCAGGCTTCTCCGGATCATAACCAACATGCAGCTCGGGAGGATCGAGTAACAAGCTATCGCCCAACTGAGCGGGAGGAGGAACTGGAGACTCAGTGCCGGACGGGCCAGCAATATCGTCCTTACCCTTTGATAACGAGGAGTCCCTACCGAAGAGGGATTTTGCTGCAGACAAGTCTGAAGGCTCGTTTCCTCGAAGCACTTACCTCACGAGAGCTCTCTCATCGACCTCTTCGACTCCCAGCTCAACCTTTCTAATTTTTATCAAAGTATCTCACGCTTCGGCCAATGATTCGAGGTAACCCTCACCTAGGAAAGATAAGTCGCGGTGCATGAGAACTCGCGCATTATACTCGGCAATGAGCGGATCAAATAAGCATTTAATTTCCTCTCTGTCGGCGTCAGTAGCAGCCTCAAGACGAGAGTCGTCTTCTGTGAGCTCCATTTTCTTTCCCTCCTCGCGAGCTGCCTGCTTTAGCGCTTTAACCTTGGAAAGTTCCTCCGCGGCAGTTTTCTCTTCTTTCTCTTTGGCAAGAAGCTCCTCCCGTTCTTTAACTCGTCAAGCGAGAATATCCTTTACTTTCTGGATAGAGTCTTTCTCTAAAGCTAAAGCACCAACGCGTTGGACTGCCTCATTGATTTCCTTCTTGTGAGCGGCCTCCAAGCGACTAACTGCTTCGGCCGTTTCCTTGGCATTTTTTTGGGTGGCCTCAAGTTGAGATTTGTACAAGGATAGCTCTTTATCCTGGGCTTTAATGATATCTTTGTCATGAATGGCTTCAATTTTTAGGCGATCGATTTCGTGTTGACGTTCCACAGAAACCTCTAAAACTTTCTCCGCCAAATAAACAAACGTGTCATGTTGAACATTGACATCATTATTGCAGGCGATGGCACTTTGTTTGACATGCCCTGGAATAGGATGAATCGCAGGAAGAAATTTCAATCCGTCGAAGCATATCTTCGGAAATGTGGCCTTAAGCTCGGCTAATTTTTCTACTGTTGATGGATCGTGTGCAGAGACTGGGGGATTCTGCCTAGCCGGAGCCACAGACTTCTTATGGGGCTCACGAGATTGCTTATTGCTCAATGAGCCAGAATGTTGGTCGCGGGGAGCTTCGAATTGGGATCCCTTCTGAGCAAATTTTTCCCTACCGTGCTCTGAGTGAAAGGGAGGATCATTTAGGTATGAGGAATGACCGTAAGTTCTTCTCCTGGAAGATGGTGACTCTCTATGACGATAATCTCTATCGCTGCTGTCATCCCTGTCTCATCATCTACCTGATCTTGAATCCCGACTGGAATGGTAGAATATAGAGGACCCGTGAAGGCGGTGAAAGCCATGTGTACGCCCCATATCACCTGCACAGAACACCAAGTGAGGATGAGTTAGTGGAAATCATATGATGACTAAAATTCAAGTGTAGGATGAAGTGTAAGTGTTTGTGCATGTGCTAGTGCTTCCCCCCAACGGACCAGTGTTTTTTGCTTTACGTATTGGAGTTTTATCTCCTTGATGACGGGCTTGATCACCTTCATCGCTTCTCGTGGGCGAATTAAGTCCTATAACCTCTAGGTCGTTTAAGCCATAATTTAGTAAGTCGCCAGGGATGGTCAGGTCTGATAGACCTTTTAAATAGCCCTCTAAATTTTGAGGAGACGACTTTTTCTCAACTGGAATAATTGTAACTTTTGAAGTTCTGCCTACTGTTTTCTTTTTTAGCTTGTAGGCTAGGCGCTTTTTCCTCTTTGAAGGGGGAGGTGGTTCATTGATGCCGGGTGCGTCAGTTATCTGTGCTTTGTCGGAACTTATATTCTCGTCAGTCGCTTCTAGCACCCCGGTCTCCTTAATTTCACCTTCCTCAGTTGTATCGAGGGATCCTTCTACAGGGGGCACCGAAGGTCCGGCCTGCTCTTTGCCTTTTTCCGCACCGTATCCGGTTGTAGTGGCGCCAATTGGAAGGCTAGTTCGACGACCCTCCACCAGTAATCCAAACCTCAAAAGCAATTCGTTGGAAATAATGGATTTAATATCCCGGTCTCTCGTGGGAATAACTCGAATGGCCTCGACGGCCTCAGAATACCCAGCGCCTTCAGGTCGGGGGTGGATACATATAAATGTCGAAAGAACTTTACAAAGGATGCACTTCGAGCCTTCGATACATATTAGTCTAGGAATGAAACTTACTCCCTTCCAGCCATCTTCTCGTAAAACCAGGGGGCAACATACGTAAAACCACTCCTACTTATACTGGGAAAATTTACTCCACGCCCCCGTTAGGATTTGACATTTGGAATGTGGCTCAAGAAATATGAAGGATGGACTGTCAGACCGTCTTTTGAAGTGGTAGATATAACGGATATCCTCGGGAGTGGAGAGTCTGAATAAGGTGCTCATAAAGAGGACACAGGTGCCATGAATAAATGCATGACTATTAGGGTGTAGCTGTGCCGGAGCAATCCCGATATACCATAACACTTCATGGAGAAATGAATTGAAAGGTGGCACACTTTCGACCCAGCACATAAATTTGTTGCACGTTGTATACCCGGCTGGGGGCAGGTGAGGCCGATCTTGTCCTGACGGAACTAAAACGTCGTTGAAGGGGATTCCATGGATTGAGCACAACCGACGAAGAGCGGTTTCGCCAATTTTTGAGGCTTGTGAATCAATGGGATTATCTAGAACAACGGCTCCATCTACGACATCAAGTGTCGGGCCTATAACTACAGCAGGTGGATCCGGAATACCCTATGCAGAGGTTGTCGGTGGATTTGAAGTTCCTACTTCCTCCTGCCGAGAACTTGGCTCAAGCTTATCAGAAACTGTAGCAGAGCTTGATCTTTTGGACACCTTCAACGAGCATTTAGTATGGGTAGATACCCGTTTAAACTATACTTGAAAGACAATCGATATCAAATATAACGACAATAATATATCCCCCCGTGTTGTGTGTGAACTAGTGCGACAACTCAAACGTGATTGTAGAAAAACTAAAGTTTTAAACACAAGTGTGGTGTGATAGAGCTTTAAGTTGTTGTCCTCGGAGACCGTCATCGCTGACCGTCTCCTGTAGTTTGTCATTTGATTGGCAGTAGAAGTCTTGGAATCGAACATTGGCATCGTAGAGTGTGAAGGCTGTTGTTCGCATTTGTTGAATTAAATCTGTGTTTAAGATTGTTCAAGCTATGGGGGAGTTAGTTCAAATTGAGTCCTTGGGCTTGTGTGCTTTATTAATTATCATTGTCTGATATGCTATGATTGATTGTGGAGGTAAGTTACCCAAATGTGTATTATGTTCGAGTTAAAACACTTTTGATTGCCAATGCCGATCCACTCACTCGCTGTCTTCCCCTAACTACCGAACGGCCTCACTCGGACTTCTACCGACCTACATCACTTCATCAGATGCCGAGCCATACTCACTATACTTTTCTCCTCCACCTATCTTAATCTATACCGAGCCACTACCCTAGACTCCTACCGAACCATAACAACTCTCTCAATGCTGAGCGACACAAAATCCTAAATATGTACTGACCGACCCACACTCTCTCTCTCTTTCACTCGAAAATTATCGACACTCCCTCTTAGAGTGCTGAGTCTCTCTATAGCATAAATCCTACCAAAACCACACTGCTCTCATACAAAATATCGATTCAAACTTTCTCTAATAACCGACTTGCTCCGACCAAAGATTTACCGACCCAGTTCCACTCCAAAAGCTCGCTGACTCCACTTCCTTGCTCTCCATGTCGTTGACCTTGAAGATAATACTACACTACTTCATCTAGTAATCCTAAACCACGTTCCTATATCCCTTTCGACTCACTCCTCACAGGTTTCCATCTCTCACAATCGCCCGAATACATGCGTTCAAAATAGTTGGTCCCTCAAGAAGGGATAGAAGCATAGATATTTGATCGAAAGAAATGTTTCAAAAGTCCAAACATGAATAACCATGAGGTTCGTTAGATAACAGTTCTGTATCGCAAAACAGAGCATTCTGGCAGCAAAATCGCCAACCAAGGAAATGAAGGGTTTAATGTTCAGAAATCCACCATCGCTCATAGTTTGGCGATGATGAGAAGGATTGATGACCTAATTATGGTCTAACTAGATCATTTGGTTCCAGCTGGCAGGAATATGCCAATACCCGAAGTTTGGTGATGCTAGGAAGAAACCCCAAAGTGAAACTATCGATACATTGGCTTTTAGAAGCAGAAGGAAGAGTTTGATTGAATCTTCAGGCCTGCCTTCTGGCAACTCATGCTATCTAAAGACTCACAACGTCAAGGAAAAACCCACAGAGTTGAGTCATCCATGTATGAGTTTTCGAAGATAGAAACCAACACATGATTAGGATCTCAATGTCCGACTCAGAAGAACTTACTTTAGCAAAAGATGCTAGAAACGCATCTTTCTAATATATACCGACATCATTACAAAACTCAGATCTTGAGATCAAGCAACAAAGTTCCTAAGTCCCGAAGGTAAGAGCTATCATATAATTCAAACTGGGGCAATCGAATGTATTGCTTAGGAGACCTAGTCTCCCAAAATATGTTGGTTCGATGGTCAAAGTAATTAGCCATATGAAATTAGGCATTTACACCAACACTTTGTTGAAACGAACTCAATTGAGCATAAGTAGGGATTAGCTACATAATTGGCTAGACCAAGCCACTTCATAGTTCCAAAAAAAGCTATTAAATGGAATATGCCAAAATGACCGTAGAAGTATTACTTACATGAATAGAATTATAGTAAACGAGTATGCTGCACATGAGCACAAGAAGTGCAACAGCGAGAAAAAGGAATGTTCGGAATCGAGCAATTAAGCCAATAGTCCCGGAGACACAGGCTAGTGTGCGTTGAATTCCGAAAAATGCAAGAGAAGGATAATCACAATCAAACAACTCATGTGCCAATTTCCGAAGGCTAAAACCGTGCCTGATTGAACTTCAACTACAACTCTACAAGAGCAACTGTGCCTCGTAATTTAACTGCAATTAGTCCTCCCAATATGATAGGAATAATAAGCGAAGCCTAAGTTGTGAAGGACCCAGCTTCTGGAGGAGTGGAAGAACCTCTACTAGACTAAAGATTGGATGACCGAAAAATCATTTTCAATGAAAAAACTTGGCATTCAACACTGTCAGGTATTACTTTAAATGATACCCTCGTATAACCAACGCCCGAAATCCAAGCGAAGTCAACATATGTTGACCAATCGGCTCCTGAGCGTTGACTGAGGCAGATGTAGTGTGTTATCAACATGAGAAGAGTCTAGTATCCTGAATACTGCGAAAAAACAATCTAGTATAGATAGCTTGCTTACATTTGAAGAACAATCCATATAGTCTTTTGAAATTATCTCTTTCGCACTTACCCGTTATCGATCAATGATCGATAACGGAGCTGTCTGAAGCGACGCAGGAAGCTTTTCTTTTCAGGATCATTGGAATATAGAAATAATAAGAGCGATATGATTGAATCACCCACTATATCCGATTTTGGAATAAATCATTGCATTGGAATTCAAAAACATCGACGGGGTCTTAACCAAATTCTCGAACGGAAGAAGTTAAAAACCAAGAGCAAGACTTCGCTTCGGAATGGTGTATAATCTTTTGAGACAAAACATAGCTTTACCACCGGTCGAATCAAAACTATATAGGACAAATCCAAACCTATAACATGCACCCACTTACCAACCCAAAACCCTTGCGTAAACTACGGAGCAAGGATTGCATCACCGATACCAGGAATTGAAATTCAGATTGAAATAAAAAAAATGAATGGCTATCAGAAGTCGGTCAATTGAGATCAACATCTTGAGGTGGACTCCAATGACCCACACTGAAAATTCGACAGACGGCTGAATAGTTAAAGCCAAATTTGCATAGTAGCCTCGACAAGATCAACTAGATTTCACAAAATGAAAAATCAAAAGAGGTTACTTCCATAGAACGCCTTGTTTTCAACGAAGCATACTCTGGGGGGCAAATGTTATCCGGGTTTTTGACCCAGCAGGACCCACTAGAAAGCATGACAATCTCGTGACATCAGGACGACTTAGAACTCAACTAGAAAGGCGAGGATGAACGAGAGCCAAGCAATGTTACTAAGGCGACGACTGGGATCGACTAAACCAAGGGGCCAACATTCTTTTAGCTCAATCAGCAGTTAAGCACAAACAACTAGTGAATTTCCATCAAAATGAAACAGCTATGATAAAAGACTATCAAAGTATCTCAAATTCCAAACTCCAGAAAATCCTAAGTGCTTGGATCATCGACGGCCAATGCCTCTCCTCAAACCTTTAAACAAGTTAAGCTGAAGAACACTACGAAAAGAGTCCAAGGCATTGACTCGCAAACGATCCAAGTCTATGGGTCGCTAGCGACCCATAGGTCGTGGGTCACCAACGACCCATGGCTCTATCTCATTTTGCGAGCCAAACTCTTCTTAGGTCGTTTCCTACCTACCCGCAAGCAGTTGATAAACAGGCCTGGCCCAAAAGCTCTCCGATCTCTATAAATACCATCCTACCTGCAACATAAATAGGATCTTCTCCGGACTGGTTGCTAAAGCTCTGTTGGAAACATTCTTCACTCTCTACCTCCCTCACAACAATCTCCAAAGGACTTCACTTTGATTCTCCAGTGGATTCCTACTCTGGGGATTCAATCTAGCTAAAGATAATCAAAGCCTTGTAATCAAACATCCCTTGTAACAACAATCAGTCTATAGTAAAACTATAAAGTGGACGTAGGCTTCATTAACAACCGAGCCACTATAAAAATTCTCTATCTTCTTTCTTTTACTGTTCGTTTTCTATATCTGTTATCTGTGATATTGCTCTGTCAGAACAGATCTAGTGCTTTCAAATTCAAACCAGGATGTTTGTCCATTTTTTGGTCAACAGTACTATTTTAGGGTACACGCCAATCTTTTACTATAGCAAATTTGCTTTAAAATTGAATATTTTGGTACATGAGAAAAAGTTGTGTTTACTCATTACTATAACAGAAAAGTTCAATTTGGTACTCTATCATTCCAACTCGATCATCAATTGAAAAGTCCCCCAAATATCTATGGTAATTTCCATCATCCAAAGTCTTCCAATGCTTCACGATTCCATAATATTCAATGTTAGCAAGTCCTTTAGCACACTGGCATATTAGCTATTCTAACTAGTTCACCCTAATCATTTCAAATTTTATTGGTTATGTAATTCTTCTAACTTCAATCAAATTTCAACTGAAAATATCAATAAAATTTTCAATTCAGCTTTTAAATCAAAATCTTTGATTTTCAATTTTACTTTTCACAGAAACTGATAAGTTTCGAAAATTATAAAATCCTCTACTAATTTTAACAAACATTTCATTTTTACAAAAATCATAACAGTTTTATTCAGTTTAAATTTTATCCAAAATGGTTCCATTTAACTTAGAAAAGTGGACATGTAGAATTCATCCAAACACAATTTCAGATGAATTCAACAAACTAAACAGCACATAGGATTTAGAGATAGAAATTGTGAGTACTAACTCACCTTAAATCCAACTGTAGCAATTGTGAATGAAATGGTACCAAACTATCGACTACTTCGTGCCTTCACCTGACTTCGCCACCCTTGGCCTCGCCACCATCGAATCCCTTCTCGAAGTCGTGCCTCTTTCCTTGCTCACCTCGGTCTCGACATTGCCATCCAGTCGTAATTTAGGCTAGGGTTGTTGTTTGTTTTTCGTTTGATTTCCTATTGAGCGATTTTAGGGATTAGGCAAAATTAGCATTTGATTTTGGATATATGAGGTGAACGCTGTTCACAGGAGAGAGGAGTTAAATTTTTTTTTTTTTTTTTGAAGTGCTTGAGTTTTTATTTAGAATAGGGAGTGTTTAGGTTATTACATAAATGGATAGGCTAATGGGCTTGTAATTCACTAAGGCCCAAGACAATTAAATCAAGTTATAAGTCATTTCTCTTAGCCAATCAATAAATTTATTTAGCCTAACTAATTGAATTAATTAAACTAAGTTTGATCATCTTTCTATAAATTAATTCAAATATTCACAGGCAACTTTATTTGAGAATTTACCAATAATCGATTTAAATAATATTTCGACGAAATCGAATATCATAATTTAAATTAATATTCGTACTAGATTAAATTTCATAATTAAATTCCAAAGTTTCAGATTCAAGTTAATCACACTAATTAATCGTAATTAATTTGGTCATTAACAACAGGGTTGTTACAGACCTCCCCCCTTATGAAAATTGCGTCATCGCAATTACTTATAGGAAGACGTTAAAAACACATGCAAGCATTAACTCTTTTCGAATTTTACTTTTAACTTGAAACTCGATCAAGTAGTTAATGTTAGAATCAAACTTATCGTGTGCTATAAATTTAAAGAGATTCATTTATTAATTTCCATTCTTCACATACGAAAACTTTCTAAGTGTTTGCCGACTGTTCATTGCTCATCGGCGTGCTCTTCCCCTTCGTCTTCGTGCTCTTTATCCATCTCCATCCCTCTTATGAGTAGGGAGGAAATTGCGCTCCTTAATGAGCGTCTTGATCGCTTAACTAGGAACTCCTCTCCCTCGTTCTCGCGGTCGCGGTCTATTCCTTCGACGTCGGCGTTGAGGGAGAACGCTGCTGAGGAGTCGCATGTGTCTGTTCTCCAGCCTGCTGCCCTTCCTCCTCGTTCGACTCGACGCGCCTCGCGTAGGGTCCCGTCTACTCCTCGCACCATCCGCACACGCTCTATAGCGGCGTCCGAGCAGATCGATCGATCTTCTCGATCTTCGTTGTATCTTATTTGAGTCCTTCGGTCTCCTTTTCCTGCTGTCCGCTTGTATCCTTTGTCTTCCTCGTTTTCCTCCTCTTCCTCATGGCTAACATTCTCTTCTGGAATGTTCGTGGCATTGGCAACGATGCTTCATTGGCTAGACTAAAACGCATTGTCAGAAAGCACTCTGTTGGCTTGATTGCTCTTATGGAACCTCTCATTGCTCCAGAAGGAATTTCTTCTGTCATCTATTCCTTAGGATTTGGTGGCGGGTCCGCCAACATCTCGGGAAAGATCTGGATTTTATGGTCCAAATCCTTTTCGGTTTCCCCCGTTTTTGATTCCCCTCAGCTCCTTTCCTTGTCCTGTTCGTCTCCTTCATTTCCTTCAGCCTTCTTATTTTCGGCGGTCTACGCCAGTTGCGATCGGTCGATTAGATCAGACCTTTGGTCAGCCCTTCTGGGCCTAGGGTCTACGGGGATTGCTCCCTCTGTGATCGGTGGGGATTTTAATATCGTCGCCTGCCAAGCAGAGAAACGGGGCGGGGCGGCCGTCAACCGTTCAGCAGTGGAGGATTTCAATTCCTTCATTGCCAGCTCTGGCCTCTCCGAGCTTCCTTTTACGGGTTCGGCTTTTACTTGGTCTAACAACCAAGAGGGTCCGAACCGTATACTTTCCAGACTCGATCGTGTCTTTGGATCGGAGGATTGGTTTCGCCTTCCCTTCTCCTTCTCCATCGCTCACCTTCACCGCTCCTTCTCTGATCATGCTCCTATGATTGTGCGGTGCTCCCCGTTTTCCCTTTCGGGTCCTTCTTCCTTCCGGTTTCAGAGCATGTGGATCTCTCATCTTTCCTTTATTAAGGAGGTGGAAGATTCATGGATCACTCCGATTGCTGGCCCTCCCTGTGCTGTTTTCAGCCGTAAACTTAAGCGTCTCAAGGAGAGCCTTAAGGTCTGGAATCGTCTCGTCTTTAAGAACATTTTTGATCGCGTTAGAATGGCTGAAGAGTCTCTAATCTTAGCCGAATCTTTGCTTGACGATGATCCGTCTCCGGCTAACAAGGAGGCTTGGACGCTTGCGCAAATCGTTTTTTCTTCGGAGCTTCGTATCGAAAATGACTTCCTTCGTCAAAAGGCTAGGATCAAGTGGGTAGTCGAAGGCGATACGAACTCCAAATTCTTCCATTCTTCTATTCGTAAGAAGAATAACCTTCTTACGATTCGTGAGATTGTAAGGCCTGACCTTTCTACTGCTTCCTCTCCTGAGGAAGTAAAAGATACCATTCTGGCCCACTTTCAATCCTTTCTTGGCTCTGAGTCAGTTGCGGTTTCTGATCCGGCTCTTTTAGCCTTCATCCCTAATGTCATCTCTTCGTCGGATTGTGTCCTTCTTTCTGAGATGCCGACCGCTGAGGAAATCCGGAACTGTGTCTTTGCCTTAAGCAAGGACAGCGCTTCTAGACCGGATGGTTTCAACGGCAGCTTCTATCGGTGCTCCTGGCCTATTATTCAGGCTGATTTTTGTCTTGCTATTCAGTCCTTCTTCTCTGGGGAATCCCTTCCTGCCGGATGGACCTCCACCAACCTTATTCTCATTCCTAAGTGCGATAATCCTAGATCGTGCGGGGATTTCAGGCCGATCAGTCTGTGCAACTTTTCTAACAAAGTCATCTCCAAGATCTTAGCCTCTCGCTTGGTCCTTTTTCTTGACCGTATTATCTCTCCCTCGCAAGCAGGTTTTGTCAAAGGTCGTTTGATCACCGACAACGTCCTTCTCGCCCAGGAGCTTATTTCCCAAATTGATCGGAAAGTTAGGGGCTCTAATGTTGTCTTCAAACTGGACATGGCCAAGGCCTATGACCGCATGTCTTGGTTCTTCGTCATCAAGGTTCTACGGGCCTTTGGTTTTCCGGAATTCCTTATTGACCTGGTTTGGAGGCTCATTTCAAACTGTTGGTTTTCTGTGCTCATAAACGGATCGGCCAAAGGTTACTTCAGGGCGGGAAGAGGGCTTCGCCAAGGGGATCCTCTTTCGCCTTCCCTTTTTGTGATCGCGGCTGAGGCTTTGATCCGCGGTCTCCATTCCTTGACTATTTATGGGCAAGTTCAACGCTTCGGTATTCCAAGAGGTTGCCCCCTTATTTCTTCTTTATCCTTTGCTGATGACATTGTCATTTTTGCTAACGGAAGTCGCACCTCCGTTCGGCGACTCCTTAGTTTTCTGCATCAATATGAGAGGTCCTCTGGCCAACTCGTTAACCCTTCGAAAAGTTGCTTCGTCCATGCTAAAGACTTGTCCACATCGCGTGCTGCCTGGATTGAGTCCGTCTCGGGATTCAAAGAGGCATCTCTCCCTCTCCCCTATCTAGGTATTGTCCTCTATCGTGGTAGGAAGCTCAATGCCTATTTCGATTCGTTGGCGGACAAAGTCAGGGGTAAGATTTTACGCTGGAATGCGTCTCTCCTATCCCAGGCAGGCAGACTGGTTCTTATCAAATCTGTTCTTGATTCGATGGGAACTCATATTTTCGCTGCTATGTCCCCTACCTCTTCCTTCTTCCGGGCATATAAGTCTTTGGCCTCGGCTTTTTTTTGGGGGTCAAAGGAAGATGCTCGCCGACACCATTGGGTGTCATGGGAAACGATTTGTCGCCCCAAAATCGAGGGTGGTCTTGGTCTTCGTAATCCCAAGGATCTTTGTGTGGCTTTTGCTTGTAAGCTGTGGCTGAGGTTCGGTGCGAATGATTCTTTATGGGCATCTTTCCTCCACGCGAAATATCGAAGGCTTGCTATCTCTAATTTTTCAGGATCGCCGTCTTATGCTAGCGAAACCTGGAAGCACATGCAGTCGGTGAAAGCGTTTTCCGACTCTCATGGAGGTTCCTCTGGCTGGGATGGCATGCCTTTTTCCATCCTGAAAGCGTGGTCATCCTGCAGATCTCCGAGTCCCAGTAGCCCGGTATTCTCCTTCATTTGGGACTCCCGTATTCCACCGAAAATTTCTATTCTGATGTGGCGCATCATGCACGATGGTTTGCCACTCGACGTTAACCTTCAACTTATTGGCATCCCTTTTGTTTCGCGTTGCCGCTGTTGTGCCAACGAGGCAACGGAATCTTTAAACCATTTGTTTTTTGATAGTGTCTCGGCTAGATCTTGCTGGATTTATTTCGGCAACCTAGTGGGTGAAAGACGAATGGCCAGATCTCCTTCTGACCTCCTGCTTTCCTGGTGGTCTGGGCTGTCTGGGAAATCTCTCCGCTCGTCCGTTTTCCGTTTGATTCCTTGCCTTATCTGCTGGCACCTTTGGTGCGCTCGGAATAAAGCTATCTTTGAGAATTCCCCTATGGATCCCCCTTCCATTATTAGGCGTGTTAGGAATGATGTTTTCCTGGCATTTCGTGGTAGACCATTCAGGGGAATTTTGAGCCATCGGTCTAGGCGATTGGTAGGTCTCTTGTCTATATCTTGTGGCCTGGCCTATGCTCGTCAGGGAGTTGGTTGATTTCTTGTCTTGGGTGTTGGTTTTCTCTCATCGTCCCCGTCGCCCCCCCCCCTTTTTGTTTGGTTTTAATGTGTTTGCTAGTGTTGTAGTACAGGTGGCCACGGCTTGCTGTGTTCTTGCGGATATCTTTGTCTGACCGTTTATGGGTCCGTGCTACCGACTAGGAGGCGGCTCCTGGCTCCTTTCTTTGTTTACGTCTTGGTTGTTGGGTTGGTTGGGGGTTACCTGTCTTCTCTTATCCGCATTGACTACTTCTTTTGGCGTTTGGTTATTGTTTGGGTCGCCTTTGTTCGATGAGGTTTTCGTCCTTGTTGGTGAGACGTCGGTATCCCATGTTTACATCCTTTTCCAGGTTTTCATTGAGGTCTCGTCTCTGGTACTGCGGTATGGTTTGGAGGTCTGGCCTGCTCTTCTGAGCTCAGGCGGGTTGGCGGATTGTTTTGGTGGTGGTTGTTGCTGGACTTCTCTGGCTAGCTGTATTTATATTTCTGCTGGTTTTTCCTATTATTGATCTTTGTTCTGTTTCTCGTTTTTTTTCTGTCTGGGAGGCATATGGTCTTCATATGCTTCGCCTTTTTTTGTGAGCCACCGGAGAAAGGCGTTTTTTCTCCGTTTATATTTATAGTCATTTTCTTTAAAAAAAAAAAAAAGTGTTTGAATTTTCGAAAAATTTTGACAGCGTCTCCTTGGTACGGAGAGCCGTTTGCAATTTCACAAATATAATATACATCGACCACATGGTCGAACATAATATATAACAATATTTCTATCATTTCTGTATTTAATCCGAAAGCGTACCTTTATTTTAGCATTTGAAAGCAATTTGTTTAAATTTTATGTGTGCAAAAGCAAGTTTGCACAAATTCCAATCCAATCCAAATAGTCTTCGCGTACCTATTCTCAATTCAAATCAATTAAGTCTCATATATTAGGATTTCATGATCATTGCATTCATGGAACAAAAGAATAATATAGCATTTATATTGAAGTTACTTCCAACAATATGGTTTAAGTGAGATACTGTTTCATGTGCGAAAGTTACAATTTTCTATTTACTACTCAAACCATGACCATGCCGAATTCAATTTTAAAGACCAAGTATATGTGCATCGTTTTATTTAGTATCATGTCCATGTAATAACTTAGAACTATAAGTTAAGAGTTAATGATGATAAGTGATGACAAAAGTCATTTATGTCCATCGTTTTCTAATTCAAGGTTTATTATTTCCTTGCTTTGGAAGCTAATTTAATTGTTATTCAATCGATCTGGCCTCAAATTTTCCGCACTTCATATGCAGCCTAAAAATGAACATAAACTTATGGTGAACATTCAATTTAAATCAAAATAAAACTAGTTGTTCAGTGAATCAAATCCTAACACACAAATCAGTTCAGCAAACAATGATCTATTCACGGCAAATAATCAATTCGCATAATCAAATAACACAAAATTATGAATTAGTACACACACATAAAGCACATACATTAAATTTATGATGTAAGTTATAACTGTATTTAAATAAATTCTTATGTGTTGATGTTTATATGAGTTAACTTAGAAAAGTGGACATGTAGAATTCAACTGAAACCGCGATGCCCAGTTTAGCAAAGGATATTAAAAGTAATATCGTTCGCTAATCCGGAGAATACGGCTGTTGAAGGACGATCGATTGTGAATATATCTTACTAAAACTGATACGTCATTTATACCTTTTTCTTAATATCTGAATTTAAATTGGACGTATACGGTATCAATACAAAGTAATAAACACACCGATTTAATAGTATTCAGAACAAAATAAAATATGAAACAAATATCAGAGAAACACAGATCACAGCGGAATAATAATTTTCATAACTTATACAAAGTTTGATTCTACAAATTAGAATACTGGACTCAAATAATATACAGGTGACAATTCTATAATCTCAACTATACAAAGTCCAAATGGCTAAATGAGATAAACTAGAAGTCCAAATATTATATCTCCCCATCTAGCCCAATCATCCAGAGGACTTGTAACCTGAAAAGTCTCGGTCTGACCCGAGCAAAATAACACTCGGGTCAGACTATCTCTAAATATCATAAGGGTGAGATACTGATAAAAAGAATATATGACTTAACCATATCCAAAGAAGTCATATCAATTAAGTATGCCCAAACAATAATCATATATGCATGTTAACAGAATTTATGACTTAATCATAAAATAATTCATATCGAATAAACATGCCCAAGCACCATATATATGCCAAATTCAACTTAAAAATAATAAGGCATATAAAACAAATCACCATTTCACAAATTCATATCAAGTCTCCAATGGAATATCCTCTAAAATATGGTGATAATCAATTCAAAATTCTTCAGAGCTGAAACAAAAGGATACTAAATATCCGTGCCAAAATCTCTGAAGAAATAATCATCAATAATGAAATAATAATGGTAGTCAACTATCAGTATAAAACAGTGTGACACGGGATCTAATCAGTCCCAGACTGTAAAAAAATAAACCCCGCCGCATACCTAACCTCAGAAATAGGATATAGTCTAACCAAAGAAATAGACTGGCTATGAGAATTTATCTAACCACAGAAATAGGTAAACATTGTCCACTGGAGAGAAAAACTGATAGGGCTGTAATATAATACATGTCCAAAACAAAAAGGGCAGCCGTATTATACCAGAACAGACCTAACCAAAGAAATAGATATGCCTACCCAAAATCTAAGTAAGATCGACTCTCAGGTCGCTTGAAAAATAAGCTGTCGTCTCTTAGGAATTTATCGGCATACTAAAAATTCGAACACCCCAAGATATACAACTCTAAAGTGTTGATTACTGTCACTATGGTAATTACAAGAATTTAGCAAACTGCCCCATACCAGAAAGTAAATTCAAGTATTTACTAAAAGCTAGTAAATTCCACTTTAAACTCTATTCAACAAATTATAAAAATAAACGAAAGAATTGTACGAAAAGTCCCATACCTATCCGACAGTTCAATCATTTGTTTAAATTCTTTGTTTCATAGAAAACACGTAATCCAGTAGAATACAAATCAAATCAAATTTTCTATAATTGAAAAATAATACAAAACAATTAAATTATATAATAAATGCATGTACAACAATAGTTATAAAAACTAAAAAAAAACATAGGCATGTTATGCAAGTTGACAAACATAGCATCTTACATAAATTTAAAATTTCATTGTATAGGTTGGTTAAGTTTCAAAGCAAAGAAAGAATACCACCTTATGTATAAATAGTACAGTTAAGCATACTATATAAGTTGAAAAGTACATAGTACAGGAGCCTACAAATTTCGAAATTAACATGGCTGTGTATATATTATTATTTTCTAAAGTAAGAGCATATGAAGATTGTCTTAATGTATCAATTAAATAGTACATGTTCCATTTCTTTATTTAGACATGTTGTACAAGCAATAGCAAAACAAGGATTTCATGACTAAGGCCATCAAAATTTTGAAATGACAGATCAGGTGAGAGCCATTCTTTAAACTATATTACACATAAAGGACGTGTGTCCTTATTTCCATTTTTGGACAAATCAAATTCAATTTAATAAACATTGCATAACCAACTCAACATGGCAAGGGAAAAATTATTAAATGCAAGAATATTTGGATGAGCATGTGAACTTCAAAGAAAAAATGTACAGACAATAGAAAAATAAATAAATAAAAAGTGTTACAATGCAATATGTACCCATTTTCAATGCAATGCTAGGCTATTAATGTATATATATTTTAAAAAGTGTCAGGCTACTAAAGCATGTACAGCCACTTTCGAAAATTCCAAGGCAAGAGAAGACTTATGTGTGAAAAAGAAGTACAATGGCCAAATCAAGTACACTTTAAAGTATATGTATTTAATTAGACAATGTTTTCTTCTCATACTATTTTGAAGTCAGTTCTTACATGTATAAAGTAGTTTATAAGTAAGTTATAATACATATAATACACAAACAAGTCCATACATAAAAATAATAATAGGCCAGGTTACTAATATCTTGACAACAAAGCTAGGTGCATATATTAAATATGAATAGATACACATCCTACAAGATAAGAAATGACAGGCTATTATTATGAGGGTATTTCAAAACCTATATATACCTTATACACAATCTCATTTTAATCCATGTATACTTTTTAATATGAAACAAGTTAATAATATATTTCTAGAACAAACTGTTTTATAAGAGTGAAATTATAAAACAGTAACTGACAAAGGTATTCACTAAACTTACAAAATATATTCAGGCAATCTTTTGTATAAAAGTATACTTTCATCTAGTATTGAATTCAAGTGGGCTACTGGTTATTTTTGTTCAAAAAAACAATACTGCTAGTTTGTGGAAAATACAGCTAACATATGTATATATATATATTCATATATCAGTTCAATGGTTTAACATTCAAGAACATGCAAACATTTAATGTGGCCTAGTTCAAAGGTTCAACAAACAACAGAGAAATAAAACCACAATATCTGCAATGCAATATAGAGGAACAACAGCCATGTAGAAGCCTGAACTAAACTAGACAAAGTACCATATACCTACATATATGTGGTTGTTCATAAGTTTAATAACTTAACCAATTCATATGGAGGCAAAAACTAGGGTTTTGGCACATCACAAATCCATCCAAACACAATTTCAGATGAATTCAACAAACTAAACAGCACATAGGATTTAGAGATAGAAATTGTGAGTACTAACTCACCTTAAATCCAACTGTAGCAATTGTGAATGAAATGGTACCAAACTATCGACTACTTCGTGCCTTCACCTGACTTCGCCACCCTTGGCCTCGCCACCATCGAATCCCTTCTCGAAGTCGTGCCTCTTTCCTTGCTCACCTCGGTCTCGACATCGCCATCCAGTCGTAATTTAGGCTAGGGTTGTTGTTTGTTTTTCGTTTGATTTCCTATTGAGCGATTTTAGGGATTAGGCAAAATTAGCATTTGATTTTGGATACATGAGGTGAACGCTGTTCACAGGAGAGAGGAGTTAAATTATTATATATATATATATTTTTGAAGTGCTTGAGTTTTTATTTAGAATAGGGAGTGTTTAGGTTATTACATAAATGGATAGGCTAATGGGCATGTAATTCACTAAGGCCCAAGACAATTAAATCAAGTTATAAGTCATTTCTCTTAGCCAATCAATAAATTTATTTAGCCTAACTAATTGAATTAATTAAACTAAGTTTGATCATCTTTCTATAAATTAATTCAAATATTCACAGGCAACTTTATTTGAGAATTTAAAAATCCAATAATCGATTTAAATAATATTTCGACGAAATCGAATATCATAATTTAAATTAATATTCGTACTAGATTAAATTTCATAATTAAATTCCAAAGTTTCAGATTCAAGTTAATCACACTAATTAATCGTAATTAATTTGGTCATTAACAACAGGGTTGTTACAGACCTCCCCCCTTATGAAAATTGCGTCCTCGCAATTACTTATAGGAAGACGTTAAAAACACATGCAAGCATTAACTCTTTTCGAATTTTACTTTTAACTTGAAACTCGATCAAGTAGTTAATGTTAGAATCAAACTTATCGTGTGCTATAAATTTAAAGATATTCATTTATTAATTTCCGTTTCTTCGCATACGAAAATTTTCCAAGTGTTCGAATTTTCGAAATTTTTTGACAGCGTCTCCTTTGTACGGAGAGCCGTTTGCAATTTCACAAATATAATATAAACAGTATACATCGACCACATAGTCGAAAACATAATATATAACAATATTTCTATCATTTCTGTATTTAATCCGAAAGCGTACCTTTATTTTAGCATTTGAAAGCAATTTGTTTAAATTTTATGTGTGCAAAAGCAAGTTTGCACCAATTCCAATCCAATCCAAATAGTCTTCGCGTACCTATTCTCAATTCAAATCAATTAAGTCTCATATATTAAGATTTCATGATCATTGCATTCATTGAACAAAAGAATAATATAGCATTTATATTGAAGTTACTTCCAACAATATGGTTTAAGTGAGATACTGTTTCATGTGCGAAAGTTACAATTTTCTATTTACTACTCAAACCATGACCATGCCGAATTCAATTTTAAAGACCAAGTATATGTGCATCGTTTTATTTAGTATCATGTCCATGTAATAACTTAGAACTATAAGTTAAGAGTTAATGATGATAAGTGACGACAAAAGTCATTTATATGTCCATCATTTTCTAATTCAAGGTTTATTATTTCCTTGCTTTGGAAGCTAATTTAATTGTTATTCATTCAGTCTGGCCTCAAATTTTCCGCAATTCATATGCAGCCTAAAAATGAACATAAACTTATGGTGAACATTCAATTTAAATCAAAATAAAACTAGTTGTTCAGTGAATCAAATTCTAACACACAAATCAGTTCAGCAAACAATGATCTATTCACGGCAAATAATCAATTCGCATAATCAAATAACACAAAATTATGAATTGGTACACACACATAAAGCACATATATTAAAATTATGATGTAAGTTATAACTTTATTATTCTTATGTGTTGATGTTTATATGAGTTAAATAGTATTGAACATACTGTACAAGCCAAAACAAAGTGAACGTACTCTATTTTAAACGTGCTAGCTTCGTTGTCCTTCTGAAGACCAGTCCAATTCATAAATGGTCAAAGTTTTTTTTTTTCATTGCTACTTGTAGCAGGCAGCAACGCTTAGCTATAGATTATTATTAGAAAGCTATTAAATGTTCACACAGAGGAATAAGGTTAGTCACTTTTTATACAATGAATCCTTCATGCAACTAAACTTAGTGAAAATATAAGCCTTGAATAGACAAAAGTAGTTTATAATTTAAGAGGCAGCTTTTCTTAATAATGCAAAAAAAAATTAACAAAGTAAATATCCCAAATAGTAACACACACATAATAAAACAATGAAACATGGATAATGACCAGAATGAATTTGAACAACGGTGTACTTAAAAGAAAATAAAAATAAAATCAATGTAAAAATAATATTACATTGATCTCTAGTTTTTCATGAAATTTGGCCCCTGATAATAAAAATACTCTGAAGTTTCTCCAAGCAATGGCTAACCAATACTGTCATGAAGAAGTGTTTTCATTTTAAACCGAAGATCGTTAAATTTCAACAAAAAGCCACCAGTGATCAATAATAATAGAAGTAAGACAAGAAAAACTTCAAAGAAAATAATTCTTTGTTATTTAGAAAATATTGTGTCCAAGATAAAATTTTTGACTTAAGTTGGGTTGTTTTTTTTTTGTTGATATGCACAGCTATTTAAAGAGTTTTGAAATCTATATGGTGTGACAATAATAAATGTAGGGGAGTTGTACTCTTAAAGTAAAATGGTCCAATGATAGAGAATGTAATACATTAATTTTGAAATTCATAAATTTATAAAGCTGCACTTTTTATTTTGTGGAAAGGGTCACAAAAGAGTGTTGCTTGTATTTCTAGTCCATTTTATCACTATAAAAAAAAATTCTCCTTTTCAAATCCCTGAATTGCAACAGCTAGCTAGCTTGCATAGCAAAGGTGGGCCTTGTGAAGTGGGAGCTCAAATCAATAAAAGAAAGAACAAAAATACCTATATCAATTAGCAGAATGGTAGAACAAGGAAATGTACAAGTAGTTAAATTACAAGAAGACTTCATACCAAATTATCAAGTAATCAACAAACCATTAACCAAGTTCATCACTAAAGTAACAAATGATTAACCAAAAACTAATGGTTCTTCCTAATCTATGCCATTTGTTTGGCTATATAATTTAGCAGCCAATCTTCCTTAATACTTCACCCATAATTTATTGGTATACTTCAATTAAAATCAGATATATGATGAGACTGCCTTCAAGGGTAAAATCCAAAGTTAGGAAAATGTTCTGAACTGAAGAAAAGAAAATGAGTAAACCCCTTCATTATTATTTTATTTGAAAATTTAAATTTTCACTTGGTATTGATTATAATTCAACTAAACACACCTTATTATTTATTTATTTTTTCTTGTTTCTATCCTTTGAAATGATCGTACCAAGGAACTAAGATAAGAAGAAAATTTTTAATTACACTTAAATGGACTGAGTTTGTGTTTATTCCAAACCCACAATTTAGTTAAATGAAGTATCTCAATTTTTCCCTCTTTTCTCATTTCTAAACATCATTTATTAATTATTTTTACTTCTAAAAATTTTCACAAAGTTCTACACTATAACTAAATATTTTAACGCTCATTTTAAGATTTAAAAAGACAATTTATCATTTCTCAAAAATGGAACATTTTCAAAGTTAACAACTTATAAATCAAATAAATCCATTTTACTTAATCTTCCAAATTTACATCTTTTCTGTTAACTTTCATTCAAATTTATTTATAGACAAATTTCAAAATTTCTCTTCAAAATATAAAATAATATTTATCCATGAAAATTTTGTGATTCGCTTCGTCACTACAAAGTCGATCGCCTAAGCTTTCAACATTGTCTAACCAAGTTTCTCCACTCCACACAATTGATTCATGGACAAATTTTATTTTAAATTATTTTAAATTTAAAAATATATTTCATTTATTAAAATAATTATTTCTTGTGTCAAAATGTATCGTTCGATGTTAGAGAACTCCTATCGATAACGTGGCGTCCCACATATCGATCTGAATCCTTAAGCAACGTCCGGATAAGTCAACACAATAGATAATCACAAATTTAGATGCATTTATTCTGATATCACTAGCATCCATACATCCATTTTAAATAAATATAACTAAACAATCAATAGTTAACAGCCAATCAACCAAAAAAAACAATTAGTCGTCATTAGGAGAACGATTCAATTTCTAAAATTTCGCTGTGCAACTTTGATTATTTTTAATCATTCAGATTTTTTTTAAACTTATATAACAAACTTTCCAAAATCTCAAAATAAATTTCCAAATTATAAATTAAAAACCAATTCCAATTATTATATAATAATATTTTCATACTTAATAAATCTTGAAATACGACCCAATTGATTACCCAGTAATCAATTTATATTTCTATCCCTAATGGTTAACAGAAATTACTAACTACTACACACCCAAGGGACGAGACTTCTAGGTCATCTAGGTCAAGATCTAAGCTCTGAATCAATTTATATTCTATAATGTTCTGAACACAGCTCTGATACCAACTGTAACGACCCCACCGCGATGCCCAGTTTAGCAAAGGATATTAAAAGTAATATCGTTCGCTAATCCGAAGAATACGGCTGTTGAAGGACGATCGAATGTGAATATATCTTTATACTAAAACCGATACGTCATTTATACCTTTTTCTTAATATCTGAATTTAAATTGGACGTATACAGTATCAATACAAAGTAATAAACACACCGATTTAATAGTATTCAGAACAGAATAAAATATGAAACAAATATCAGAGAAACACAGATCACAGCGGAATAATTATTTTCATAACTTATACAAAGTTTGAGTCTACAAATTAGAATACTGGACTCAAATAATATACAGGTGACAATTCTATAATCTCAACTATACAAAGTCCAAATGGCTAAATGAGATAAACTAGAAGTCCAAATAGTATATCTCCCCATCTAGCCCAATCATCCAGAGGACCTGTAACCTGAAAAGTCTCGGTCTGACTCGAGCAAAATAACACTCGGGTCAGACTATCTCTAAATATCATAAGGGTGAGATGCTGATAAAAAGAATATATGACTTAACCATATCCAAATAAGTCATATCAATTAAGTATGCCCAAACAATAATCATATATGCATGTTAACAAAATTTATGACAATCATAAAATAAGTCATATCGAATAAACATGCCCAAGCACCATATATATGCCAAATTCAACTTAAAAATAATAAGGCATATAAAACAAATCACCATTTCACAAATTCATATCAAGTCTCCAATGGACTATCCTCTAAAATATGGTGATAATCAATTCAAAATTCTTCAGAGCCGAAACAAAAGGATACTAAATATCCGTGCCAAAATCTCTGAAGAAATAATGATCAATAATGAAATAATAATGGTAGTCAACTATCAGTATAAAACAGTGTGACACGGGATCTAATCAGTCCTAGACTGTAAAAAAAATAAACCCCGCCATATACCTAACCTCAGAAATAGGATATAGTCTAACCAAAGAAATAGAGTGGCTATGTGAATTTACCTAACCACAAAAATAGGTAAACATTCTCCACTGGAGAGAAAAACTGATAGGGCTGCAATATAATACCTGTCCAAAACAAAAAGGGCAGCCGTATTATACCAGAACAGACCTAACCAAAGAAATAGATCCGTCTACCCAAAATCTAAGTAAGATCGACTCTCAGGTCGCTGGAAAAATAAGCTGTCGTCTCTTAGGAATTTATCGGCATACTAAAAATCCGAACACTCCAAGATAAACAACTCTAAAGTGTTGATTACCGTCACTATGGTAATTACAAGAATTTAGCAAACTTTCCCATACTAGAAAGTAAATTCAAGTATTTAGTAAAAGCTAGTAAATTCCACTTTAAACTCTATTCAACAAATTATAAAAATAAACGAAAGAATTGTACGAAAAGTCCCATACCTATCCGACAGTTCAATCATTTGTTTAAATTCTTTGTTTCATAGAAAACACGTAATCCAGTAGAATACAAATCAAATTAAATTTTCTATAATTGAAAAATATTACAAAATAATTAAACTATATAATAAATGCAAGTACAACAATAGTTATAAAAACTAAAAAAAACATAGGCATGTTATGCAAGTTGACAAACATATGCATGTTACATAAATTTAAAATTTCATTATATAGGTTGGTTAAGTTTCAAAGCAAAGAAAGAATACCACCTTATGTATAAATAGTAAAGTTAAGCATACTATATAAGTTGAAAAGTACATAGTACAGGAGCCTACAAATTTCGAAATTAACATGGCTGTGTATATATTATTATTTTTTTCTAAAGTAAGAGCATATGAAGATTGTCTTAATGTATCAATTAAATAGTACATGTTCCATTTCTTTATTTAGACATGTTGTACAAGCAATAGCAAAACAAGGATTTCATGACTAAGGCCATCAAAATTTTGAAATGACACATCAGGTGAGAGTCATTCTTTAAACTATATTACACATAAAGGACGTGTGTCCTTATTTCCATTTTTGGACAAATCAAATTCAATTTAATAAACATTGCATAACCAACTCAACATGGCAAGGGCAAAATTATTAAATGCAAGAATATTTGGATAAGCATGTGAACTTCAAAGGAAAAATGTACAGGCAATAGAAAAATAAATAAATAAAAAGTGTTACAATGCAATATGTACCCATTTTCAATGCAATGCTAGGCTATTTATGTATATATATTTTAAAAAGTGTCAGGCTACTAAAGCATGTACAACCACTTTCGAAAATTCCAAGGCAAGAGAAGACTTATGTGTGAAAAAGAAGTACAATGGCCAAATCAAGTACACTTTAAAGTACATGTATTTAATTAGACAATGTTTTCTTCTCATACTATTTTGAAGTCAGTTCTTACATGTATAAAGTAGTTTATAAGTAAGTTATAATACATATAATACACAAACAAGTCCATACTTAATAATAATAATAGGCCAGGTTACTAATATCTTGACAACAAAGCTAGGTGCATATATTAAATATGAATAGAAACACATCCTATAAGATAAGAAATGACAGGCTATTATTATGAGGGTATTTCAAAACCTATATATACCTTATACACAATCTCATTTTAATCCATGTATACTTTTTAATATGAAACAAGTTAATAATATATTTCTAGAACAAACTGTTTTATAAGAGTGAAATTATAAAACAGTAACTGACAAAGGTATTCACTAAACTTACAAAATATATTCAGGCAATCTTTTGTATAAAAGTATACTTGCATCTAGTATTGAATTCAAGTGGGCTACTGGTTATTTTTGTTTAAAAAAACAATACTGCTAGTTTGTGAAAAATACAGCTAACATATGTATATATATATTCATATATCAGTTCAATGGTTTAACATTCAAGAACATGCAAACATTTAATGTGTGGCCTAGTTCAAAGGTTCAGCAAACAACAGAGAAATAAAACCACAATATCTGCAATACAAAATAGAGGAACAACAGCCATGTAGAAGCCTGAACTAAACTAGACAAAGTACTATATACCTACATATATGCGGTTGTTCATAAGTTTAATAACTTAACCAATTCATATGGAGGCAAAAACTAGGGTTTTGGCACATCACAAATCCATCCAAACACAATTTCATATGAATTCAACAAACTAAACAGCACATAGGATTTAGAGATAGAAATTGTGAGTACTAACTCACCTTAAATCCAACTATAGCAATTGTGAATGAAATGGTACCAAACTATCGACTACTTCGTGCCTTCACCTGACTTCGCCACCCTTGGCCTCGCCACCATCGAATCCCTTCTCGAAGTCGTGCCTCTTTCCTTGCTCACCTCGGTCTCGACGTCGCCATCCAGTCGTAATTTAGGCTAGGGTTGTTGTTTGTTTTTCGTTTGATTTCCTATTGAGCGATTTTAGGGATTAGGCAAAATTAGCATTTGATTTTGGATATATGAGGTGAACGCTGTTCACAGGAGAGAGGAGTTAAATTATTATATATATTTTTTTTTTTGAAGTGCTTGAGTTTTTATTTAGAATAGGGAGTGTTTAGGTTATGACATAAATGGATAGGCTAATGGGCTTGTAATTCACTAAGGCCCAAGACAATTAAATCAAGTTATAAGTCATTTCTCTTAGACAATCAATAAATTTATTAAGCCTAACTAATTGAATTAATTAAACTAAGTTTTGATCATCTTTCTATAAATTAATTCAAATATTCACAGGCAACTTTATTTGAGAATTTAAAAATCCAATAATCGATTTAAATAATATTTCGACGAAATCGAATATCATAATTTAAATTAATATTCGTACTAGATTTAATTTCATAATTAAATTCCAAAGTTTCAGATTCAAGTTAATCACACTAATTAATCGTAATTAATTTGGTCATTAACAATAGGGTTGTTACAGTTCACTAGTGGTACAATGCTAATAGGAAATAAATTATCATTTATAATCTACACTTCCTAAGGGTGTTCGTTCGTATGTGTATAGTATGTATAAGGAATTAGCCAATTAACACAAACTAGGGTAACAACCATTAATACGTTTAAATCTGGTAATAATTCACAAAGATTTGCACTTGAAGGTTGGATATCCGGAAACTGGGTAAAACTAAGAATATATCGAGTAATAATTAACCGCCAAACTATAAATTGAATAAATGTAACGTCCCTCATTATGAAATCCAAAGATGGAACCCCAATGTGTTGCAGTCACCTTGGATTATCTTTGGGCGAGAGAGATAATATCGGTTATATTATATAATCTTAAGTAATAGAGCAGAAATACAAAACACAATGCATTATCACAAATTTAGTTTCACAATTATTTTTACAACCTAAAGTCAAGCGTATGTGGGGTCAAAAAAATAGTACATATAGGTGTTAGCCTCATATGACAATGCAGGCACTAACACTAGATATGGCGAAAATAAATATAAATATAACACCCAAGCATCCGGCTTCGTCTTTGGCTTGCATTATTCGACTATCCCCAAAAGTGGCCTGCCTAAACCCATAAACACAGCCTACTCGAATG
Organism: Allium fistulosum; assembly: GCA_030737815.1. Taxonomy (NCBI): domain Eukaryota; kingdom Viridiplantae; phylum Streptophyta; class Magnoliopsida; order Asparagales; family Amaryllidaceae; genus Allium; species Allium fistulosum. Next base: position 246,069,666 of record CM060907.1, on the reverse strand, counting down.
AGTACCCATGTTTGTAAAGAAAACAAAAGTAAAAACATGGGCCAGACATAAAGTCTACTATGAATAACATATTACCCCAAAGCATATAAGCTAGTGAGACCATGCCACTAATATGCGAGACGGGTTATCTCCTCACTTTCCAAAGTAATAATACTAGAATACATTGTAAGTTTAAATTGTAAGATCATTATCAAGTGTCAAAACTATTGTGATACCATAACTGAAAGCATCCCTTTGGTTTATGTCATAGAGAAAACTTAAATATTCCATTATATTGAAATACCCTACCCTTGTCTACTCCTAGGGCTTTACGTACCTTGCGGAGGATATATATCATTAAAGTTCTACCATTCGGCTACCAATAAATCCTTATTCCCATACACATTTACACTGTTTCTCAGCTTCCACTAAGACCATACACCTCATCGTTCATGGTCACCACCCAGGCCTTACACCAATGCTTTTGTACTTAATTAGGTTGCAACACAGGCCTTATACCTATTTTTATTTCGATTTCAGTTGTCACACAAGCCTTACACCTTCGTTTTTGGCTTCTAAAATGCCACCTAAGGCCCTACATCATCCAACGTTCTCTTGTTTGTCACTTTCGACCTTACATCAATTGATTTCGTACTTCGGATGTCGTTCATGTCTTACTCCATCTCTTTCGTTTGTGGATGTCATACATTCCTTACTCCTTCTCTTTTGGTTGTGGATACCACATAGGCCTTAATCCTTCCACCAAATCTACTACCTAACCATCCACTATTACACTTTTCACTTATCTATTTCTTAAGCAACGTTCAACTAATCATCATGTGATTATTAATATTGATTGTATTATAATCATCAATGTTTTGGGTTCTGATCTCAGTCATCTTAAGCCTTATCGTGCCTTATTATCTTTGGAAGTTACAAGTTTTGGTTTGTACGTTTTCTGAGAGTAACATTACTCTTAGCACTCAATGTTCTCATCTCATCTAGTGAAGACTTTAGTTTAGTTTCAGTGGTTTGTGAAGTTAATCTCTTTAAGATCTCGAATTACCTCCACTACTTATATTTCCTTCTTGACCATCGACCGCCTCCGGTCCTCAATTGATACCCTCGATTTTCCAACCATATCCACAAACCTTGTCCATCTTAACGGTTGTACATAAGTCATAACACTTAAGATTTTGGTTTTAATTAAGTATGGTTCGGCTCTATGGGGAATAGTACAATCGACGATTTCTGTCTGATGTTAATAAACATATGTTTTACCAATGTGTTTGTCTAGTGTTGTATATATTTATAGGATTCTTTAGAAAATACCAATTGCGGTAAAGTTTCCTTTCAGTAAAATAAAAGGCTGCATATAAAGAGAAGAGGAAACAAATATAAATCTAAAGCAAAAGGAAATATATAACTACGCAATCAAAGGCCATATATACAAAGAAAAGGAAATAAATACAGATAAAAAGCAAGGAGATATTTACGCAATCAAACAATATACTCTAAAGGATGCACTGGAATTTGTTTTCCTTAAATAGATTTTTATTTTCTATAAAGGGAAACATATTATTTTGCAATCCATACAAAACAGGATAAAATATTTTGTACACTCCCTGTTTAAACAATACTCCATCACACATCAAAATAATTATTAGTTGGTACATCTCCATTATCAACAACAAATTAGACTCAATTTTTCAAAACTACTGATCATTCATTTAACCAAGCATCCAATTCTAAAAGGTTGTTACTATTTACACCCCATTTAAACTCTTCTCTCACCACCTATCCTTTCATCCACTTATCATCTTCACTTACCCACATACACCCACCTTTTAGTATCCTTTTGTTTTCTTAATACCATAACTCAACTTCTCCTCTCAATCTTCCTTCAAACAACAAATTCAAAATTTCTCCATCCAATTTCTCTATAATCGATCTTTTTTTAATTTAATGCTCCATTGGGATATAAATCCAACTAAATTTGTTATAATTAAGTTGTTATCAACTTTAACTGTAAGTAGAATTTTCATTTTTTTAAACTGTGTAACCCTAACTAAGATTAACATAGTAAAGAATTATTAGCAACTCAAATTAGGTGTTGCAGTATAACATTTTTATCCCGCCTTTTGGCAAGGCCGTGACACCAAGGACTTGACTAGAAACCAATGACGGTTCGTCTTGGAGATAGGTTATGCGCAGGCTCACTATGGATATCGATGAATTTTGTCCGAGTTTGGATCAAGCTACAATTGATATGACACGACAAGTAAAGCCATGAAAGTCGACACTCCAAATTTCAAGTCAATCCGAGTTCATGTGCTCGAGTTATGATCGATGCAAGTTGGATGAAAACAGCCTCAACTTCGTATCCATCACTAGGCCACAGTTTGAATCGATCAAGTTTGTGTCCATCGACAAGCCACAGTTCGAATCGATTGGTTTCGTATCCATCAACATGACCTAGTTCGTATCGATCGGCTTCATATCCATCAACAAGTAGTGCACTTCGTATCGGTCGGCCAATGTCTACTTCGCATCCATCAACGAACCTTTTCTCGAATCCATCGACTCACACTGTTCGTATCCATCAGAGGATCAATGTTTGTATCCTTCAAGTTGGAGCGGTTTTATCGATACGAACAAGCCAACTTCCATCGATACGAACAAGCCAACCTCCATCGATACGAACTAGACCGTCTTCATCGATTCAAATTGAGCATACTACAGATCGATGCGAAGAGCGCACTAGTGATCGATTCGAACAAGACGATTGCATCGATATGAACGTGGCAAAAACTCCGAAACGACTTGATCAACTCGGTGAAAAATATGGATCGATACAAAGAACGCGCGCCACGTCAACCAGCTAGCGCGTGCCACCATCGATTCGAAGCGATCGATTCGAATAGATCGATTCGAACGAAACGGCCCGCCGAAGAACACCATTTCGTATCGATCATATCTCACGATCTACAGGTCCAAATACCACCAAATTTTCACAGGAGCTTACGTACATGCTAAAGAATGTTTGATCCAAGTTTCGACTCCATTGGATGAGATCCTGATCGATACGAAATTCGTTCGTATCGATCATGGATCGAGCCGAAATTTCATGGGCTCGGTCGCGTGGGCCCACTCACATGCCAGAAGAAGTTTCCCGAGATCTGGGCGAAATATCAACCTCCTACGCCTATAAATAAAGCCTTAGGGCCTACAGAAAAAGGATCTTTTGACGCTCCAACGCCCAGACTCTGCCGGATTCAATTTCATACTCCATTACTGCTGTTGTACTCAAATTTCATAGCTTTCATTCACTGTAATCCGCTGCACTCAATTGTAATTATCAAAGAAACATCAATAAAGCGATCAATTTCATAGTGAACGTAGGCAATATGCCGAACCACTCTAAATTCCTGTGTTTCTGTGCGTTTTTATTATTTACATATATGTTTTTGGAGTTTTTGTTAGATAATCCTCTTTTTCCATTTGATTTCTTCATTATTATCTCTTCAAAAACTTCCGAAGAGTGTAGTGCCCATTTTTGGTACAAACACTTTGGTGCTTTCACTGAGAATGAACCTGCTTTTTCTCCTGCTCTTTGGATCTGCTATCGATATCGGATTGCATAAATCCAAGAAGAAGATCCAGATTTCAAGTCTTGAAACCCTTCCGTTCTATTCAGATTTGCATCAGATCTAGGAAAGGACTTCGTCAATTCATCATGGTAAGCACGCAAACTGCTTTTACAGCTGCTGATCAGGAAGGACGGGATAGACAGAATCCCGTACAATTGCCTCCATCCAACCAAGATGCCGTCGGACCGTCAGATCCATCAAGTCTGATCACGAGACAAGAATTCTAGATGTTTCTTCAGGAGTTGACCCAGAGTCGGCAACAGCTTACTGAAAAATTGCGCGCCAACACAGAGTTGACCAACCAGCTGAATCGCCAAAGACGCAGAAGATCCAGAAGAGATCAAGGTTCTTATTCTTCCATGGAGAGTTCAGCCTCATCTGACGATCATCATCGATTTACACACCCACGGTTGGATGTAAGCTACACCCAGGCCATAGGACACCAACCTGCCCTAAATCTTGGACAACCCAGGACTGGACCATCCACCAGTCATCAAATCGGACCCTCATCCTGAGGGGGTGCTGCTCCTTACCATGTCATAGGCAACCTTGCTACCACCACCACTGCCGAACAAGAAGTTCATGCTAGAAATCAAGTTGACCCACATCGTCACCGACGAGAACACACTCCAGAACCTTATATCCCTGAAAACTTTGAACCAAGGAGGCGAGGCACGGATCGTCGACCGCGTCCGGTCCAGACTCGCGCTGTGGAACCCGACAATACCTTGGCACAGCATGCTCCGAATATCCAAATGCCGGATATACCGACGATGATTCGTCAGATGATCCGTTAAAGTCAGGGTCTCACTAATGACGACTGGGGGATTTTTCGGAGTCATACCCCTTTCACCGATGACATATTATATGCTGAACCACCTCGGCGCTTCAGGATGCCAACTTTGCCAGTCTATGAAGGAAATTTTGGTCCCAATCAACACATCCTGAAGTATGAATGGCTAATGAATTCTACGAGAGCTGATATGCAGTCAAATGCCGTAGCTTCCCTATTTCCTTAGGGGGCATTGCAACTATGTGGTTTACCCGTCTGCCACCACGATCCATTTCTAATTTCGACCAGATGGCCACCAAGTTTGTTGAACAATTCTGCATGCACGTAGCAAGACCTAAAGATGTTAATACTCTGTCTAGCGTCACTCAAGCTCCCGGAGAGACACTCAAATGTTACTTGGAGCGATTTCATGCTTCATGTGCAGAAATAAGCAATCCCAATGACAACTCTATCCTGATGGCATTGACTAAGGGAATTGATCCTGATTCCGAGTTCGGAAATAGGTTAGCTGGGAAGCCATCTGCATCATTGGACCGTTTCTATTCCAAGGCAGCCCAATTCTTGAGAAGGGAGGATGCGAAACAGTCTAGGAAGCAGGATGACGCAGGACTTAGCTTGGAAGGAATTCAGAGTAACATCGTAGTTAAACAATCCGGGGAGAGTTTCGGAAAAGTTCAGTTGAATATACAAAACAAACAGAACCAGCAGAGGGACAGTGGAAATCAAGGTAAAAAACGAGATCAAAATCGTGGTCCACGACGTAGAGCTCCCATGTTCGACAATTATACTCCATTGAATACGTCGCTGGAGAATGTGTATTTGCAAACCAGTAATACCATGCAATACAAGAAACCTGCCCCGAAGCCGTCAATAGAAAGACAGGTCCAAACAGGGAAGTTTTGTAGATTCCATGAAAGTTATGGCCATAATAAAAATGAGTGTCATCATTTACAAGATCTCATTGAAAAGCTGATGCGTGAACGAAAGTTGGATCAGTATGTGCGAGCGCCGCAGTCAGGAGGTGCGGGCCCATCAAATCAGAATCGTGCACCAAACCAGGAAAGGCAGGAGGAACCCGCTCGTACTGGCGGGAGGTTGGTTATTAATACAATAAGTGGTGGTCCCCATCCAGCCGATCGAAGCTGGAAGGAAATGGAGTCGTATGCCAGCTCTATAAGGCATGCGGACTTCGAGTGTTATAGTAGTTTTGATGAAGGGGCTCCAGCCAAACAATAGAAGACGATGACAGATGACATCGTATTCAGAGATAGAGATGCTGATAAAGTCGAAGCCCCCACTATCGATCCACTGGTCATTTCAGCTCAAGTAGGTCCTGCTTGGATGAAGAGGATCTTAGTTGATAGTGGAAGCTCTGTGAATATTTTGTTTAAACGAGCTTACGACCAAATGAAAATGGAAGCCAAAGATTTGAAGCCTTGCCAATCTTGAATCCATGGTTTCAATGGGAGCGCTACTATACCCACTGGAGTAGTGGAACTACCAGTGGAATTGGGAGTTGGAGAACGCCGGAGAGTACGGATATTATAGTTCGTTGTGTTGGACATAGACTCCCCTTATAATGCTTTCTTGGGCCGACCGGCCCTCGCTGAATTCAGGGCAGCCATTTCCCCGTGGTGTTTGACTTTAAAGTTTCCCACTGATCGTGGAGTGGGAATCATTCAAGGAGATCAGGCTGCTGGGAGAGCCTGTTACGTTGCCGAGCCGCGGGAGGCGCAGTGAAAGGAGAAAGGAAAGGGCGAAGAGGAATCTCTCTGCATCTGCTTTGTTGATAATTGACAATTAATGCCTGGGCCTAGGCCCGGGCACCGCAACCAATTCCAAAGGGATCTTGACCCAAGAGAAACTGAAGATGAAGGAGAATATAAAGAAAGTCAAGCATCCCCGGCCGAACTGACGATCGATGTCCCAATTGACAATGATGATGATTCAAAGATGATAAAGATTGGCTCTCAGCTAAGCCAGCAAACTCAAAAGGAATTGGTTGAGTTTCTACGGGCGAATCTTGACGTATTCGCCGGGACGCATTCTGATATGTGTGGGATCTCGCCGGACATCGCGAGCCACACTTTGAATATTGACCCGCGGCATGTCCCGGTCAAACAGAAAAGGCGAGGTAGAAAAGCTTAAAACAAATGGGTTCATCGAGATGCGCTATATCCCGAATGGGTGTCGAACCCCGTGCTTGTCCGAAAATGGAAAATGGAGAACGTGTGTCGATTACTCCGATCTGAATAAAGCCTGTCCTAAAGATAGTTTCCCGCTTCCCAGAATTGATCAGCTCGTAGACTCGACAGCTGGACATGAACTCTTATCCTTCATGGATGTGTACTCCGACTACAATCAAATACCAATGCATTTACCTGATAAAGAACATACCAGCTTCGTAACCAATCTGGGACTTTATTGCTACAAAGTTATGCCATTTGGACTCAAGAATGTCGGGGCTACTTATCAACGATTGGTCAATCAGATGTTTGCCAATCAAATCGGGAAAACCATGGAAGCATATGTAGAAGACATGCTTGTGAAGTCACGATTTTCCACTGACCATATTAAAGACCTGGAAACTATGTTCAACATACTTCGAGAATACAGAATGAAGCTCAACCCACTGAAATGTAATTTTGGAGTTGCATCCGGAAAATTCCTTAGGTTTATCGTCAATGCTCGAGGGATTGAAGCTAATCCTGAAAAGATCTGGGCAATCAGAAATCTTGAAACTCCGAAAACCATAAAGCATGTCCAGAGTCTCAATGGGAAAGTAGCGGCGCTGAGTAGGTTCATTTCAAAGTCCACTGACAAATGCATTCCCTTCTTCGATATGATCCGAAAAGGAAAACGAAACTTTGAATGGACCACGGAGTGTGAGGGCACTTTCCAAGCACTAGTTCAGCATCTATCCACACCACCTATCCTATCAAAGCCTATTGATCACGAGAAGTTGTACGTTTACTTGGCGATATCAGAAAACGCTATCAGCGCTGCTTTAATTCGAGAAGAAGACAGGATACAGAAGCCAGTGTATTACATCAACAAACGATTGACCAGAGCTGAAAGGAATTATCCGAAACTAGAGAAGCTGGCTTATTGTCTTGTTATTGCATCAAGGAAGCTCCGACCATATTTCCAGGCACATCCTATTATTGTTTACACTGACCAGCCGTTACGACAGGTCCTTACGCGGCCTAAGATGTCTGGTAGGTTACTCAAGTGGAACATCGAACTGAGCCAGTTTGATATTACTTATACTCCAAGACGAGCCATTCAAGGACAAGTCCTGGCCGATTTCATAGCCAAATTTACCATTCCAGAGGACTTGCCCAAAACCAGTGAATCTCCCGAATACGTCTGGAAGCTTTACACTGATGGTGCATCAAATGACCGGTGCTCGGGCGCTGGAGTTGTACTCGAAACCCCCGAAGGCCGATCTATATGTTATGCTTTAAAATTCGATTTTCATGCAATTAATAATGAAGCTGAATATGAAGCCCTCTTAGCTGGATTGAAGCTTGCCAGAGATTTGAGAATTATCACTGTGAAAATTTATTGTGATTCACAATTAGTTGTATGTCAAGTTCGGGGAGAATATCAAGCGAGGGATCGAAGGCTGGCTGCCTACTTGGCTCGAGTTCAGGAAATACTGAATCAGTTTGATTATTATGCCATTTATTGTATACCTCGAGAACGTAATCAAAAAGCCGATTCGTTGGCAAAGTTAGCCAGCACAAGTGAAGCTCCGGAAATGGGACTCGTTCCCGTAGAGATGTTACCTTCCCCAAGTATTGATCGGGCAGAAACGGACTGGGTATGTGAAACTGTTCCCGATAAGGAGTCATGGATGACTCCATTCAGAAATTACCTTGAGCACGGAATCCTACCGGAGCGCAGGAGTGAAAAAAGACAAGTCCTTCGGAAGGCCTCACGATTCACCATCCAGAATGGGGTCATGTATAGAAGAGGGTACTCTGTTCCTTTACTCTGTTGTATCGCTCATGATGAAATTAAACGAGTATTACATGACGTACACGAGGGAGAATGTGGTGATCACACCGGGGGACAAGCACTTGCCAAGAAAATACTTCGATATGGATATTATTGGCCGACTGTGAATCGCAATGCGTCGGATTACGCAAAGAAATGTGATAAATGTCAAAGCATGCTCGAATTCCTAGAGCCCCACCTACCGAGATAACGCAAATGGTCAGCCCATGGTCGTTTGCAGTATGGGGCATAGACATCATTGGTACTCTACCTCTGGCAAAAGGTGGTGCGAAGTACGCCATCGTCGCAGTTGATTACTTTACAAAGTGGGCTGAAGCTGAACCTCTTGCTACCATAACGACAAAAAAAGTGATCAACTTTGTAGTCTGCAACATTATCTGTCGATTCGGTCTACCACACACCATTATCACTGATAACGGAACCCAATTCGACAGTGTTGAATTTAAAGATTTCTACAAACAATTTCACATTCAAAAGAAATTCTCAGTAGTTGCACACCCTCAAGCAAAAGGACAAGTCGAAACCGTTAACAAGGTCATAAAGTCCATTCTGAAAAAGCGACTGGAAAAGGTCAGGGGAAAATGGGTCTATGAACTTCCTATGGCTTTATGGGCTTACCGAACAACCCACAAGTCCGCGACCGGTCATACTCCATTCTCTCTCTTATGGTTCAGAAGCTGTTATTCCGGTCGAGCTAGACGTACCTTCTCATCGTGTGACATACTATGATCCAAAGAAAAATGCTATATTACTTGCCGAATCTCTTGATTTATTGGATGAGAAACGTGACGAGGCTGATCTGAGGGCAGCCGCATATCGAAGTCGAGTCGCCCGATTGTACAACGCCAAGGTCCACCCATGAACCTTTGAACTAGGCGATCTCATCCTGAAAAGAATCTATCCGGTTCCTTCACATATGAAGCCAACATAGGAAGGACCGTATGTTATTGAACGAAGGCTCGGAGATGGCACATTCAAATTATCGACCGTCGACGGACTTACTCTACCGAGAGCCTAGAACAACGAGAGTCTTCGTTGCTATTACACATGACAGGCTATGTTTATTCATTTAGTTTATTTTCCATTTGCAATTTGTTTCTACATTTCGAAATTAGAATTTGTAATAAGGCAACTGACTTTGCCAAATTTTCTTATTTCAGCAATAAAATGCAATCTCTTCGAGCCAGATCTGTGATTTACTTGAAATACTTCATATGAACATCACCACGCATGGAGAGCTAAGTTTCACCATACGATGGGATTTATTCAAATAGGGAGTGACTGTGATGCAACCGGTCACTCGCTAAGTGAAACCCATGCTCGGGGACAAGCCATCACACCAAAGTCAAGGAAGGATTGATACACGATAATCCTTCACCTAACTCCAGATTCCTAGAGTGCGAACTGGAGTATAAACCTATAAATACATCTTCGAAGAGGGTAGACCCGTCCACCTAATGACTTCGTCCGTATCTGAACCAAGTTTGAGGAGGATGGACCCGTCCATCTAACGACTTCACTTGTTAACTTAGGGTGGATGTGATCCGACCATCCACGATCCTGATACACCTTTCACTCCCAAAGTGCGAGCAAAATCCAAAAAACATGCAGCAGATGTGACTGACCGTCTGTTTACCAACTCCGAACTCCCAGAGTGCGAGTCAGAGTATAAACATTCACTCCAAAACTCCCAGAGTGCGAGTCGGAGTATAAACATTAACTCCGGATTCCTAGAGTGCGAAACGGAGTATAAACATCAACTAACTCCGAATTCCCAAAGTGCGAATTGGAGTATAAACGCCAACTTCGGATTCCCAGAGTGCGAAACGGAGTATGAAAATCAACTACGGATTCCCAGAGTGCGAAACGGAGTATAAACATCAACTAACTCTGAATTCCTAGAGTGCGAATTGGAGTATAAACACCAACTCTGAACTCCTAGAGTGCGAGTCGGAGTATAAACATTAACTCCAAGTCCCCAGAGTGCGGACATATAATTAAAGCTTAAACCGACGTAACCGACCGCCAGTGAACAAATGAAAATCCCCGGAGTGCGGATATGATTGCCGATAATTAAACGAGTGGGGTTGAACCACTCAATCTCTACTTGTCTCAAACATCCATTCAATGGCACTAGACTCAACGTGTTATAAGTGAAATGCAATCGCTAACTGATGTTCTACAACTCATCTCCAAGACTGGGGGCAGAACTTAAGTGTCGACCATTGACTGAAGCAGTGCGACGTCAAAATTCAACTCACTTCCTGGTCGTAAACCATGTCCAAAGTTTCCGGACCTGGCGAATGAAAAAAAAACTTGACCCGGAAGCTGAAACTTCACAAGTACACTTCAAACATTGAAACACTTAGGCAAATACACAATAACTGAAAAGAAGCCAAAAAAGAAGAGTTTCATTTTTACTATTTGTGAAAGAAATTCATGTACAAATTTGTTCCAAAAAATTCCTACTAGCGGGGGCCGAACCCGCATCTATAAACGACCAACAAAATGAAAATCAAAATAAACCGAGGAAGCATGTCTACTCTTTTTTCTTCCTCGGCTTCCTTTTCGGTGTAGACCCGCTAGAGCCACCGCTAACTTTTCTTTTTGAGCCTTTACTTTTTGGTGGTCGATCTCCAGGCGGGGGCATAATCTCGACGTCTTCCTCCGAGCTCGAATGAATAGGGATGCTTCCCGCGGGTGGAGTCGGAGGAATGGGATCAAGTGTAGAAGGTGGAATAGGCACACTAGTGTTGAAAACTGTACCACCAGGTGATATCATTCTGAGCGGAGCTGGACCAGATGCCGCCATCCCACCTCCAAAACTGCCACCACGAGCCTCTGCTTCCATCTCAGCGTCGATTTCGGCCAATATTTCCTCTTCATTGATCGCCTAGGCCTCGCTAGGAGCCTCGGTGGTTGGCATTGAGGAGCTTGTAGCAGGAGCGCCTCCACCCATAACAAATGGCAGGTCGACGAAAGGATCGTTGTGACGGTGAAAGAGTTCCTCCATCATCTTCTCATCAAACACAAGCGTGCTTCCCTGCATTTCATCAAGTGACGCGGTTGTAGTTATGGTGGTCGCTTCAATGATGACGGCGTCCTGCGTTTGATGTGATTCTTGGGTTGCAGGAAGCACAATCGGTGCGGCATCAATCACTGGACAAAGGAAAAGGAAGACTGTCAGTAGACAAGTCAAATAAAGCTATCGATCTCGAACAAGTACGAAGAATGTTCAGAGTACCTTCCTCAGTTTGGCTCGTAGATGGCTGAGCGGCTTCAATAACTTGCTCTATAGCCGGAGATATCTACGGCTGATCTGGATTGTAGGCATGAACAGCTTGGGGATCCACCGCAGATAGGGGTTCAGGTTGAGTTGACGCTGGAACTTCAAGACTTGCATCATGATGGTCAACCCCTGAACCTTCTCCTATTTCCAAGTGCTGGGTGCCGAGTCTCTCCTTCTCATAAGAAATCATTGACTCGTGGAGAATCTTCCTTTCATCTTCATTCAGCAGACGATTCTCGAGCTCAAACTCATCGACAGACTCACCCAGATGCACCGCCTTCTCCTCCTCAACCAATCGGCCCCAGGCGTTATATAAATGTGCCGGGTAATCATCGAGCCAGGCTAGACCTCTATGCCTTAACATGTTGGTGTTATAAACAACGAGAATATCTTCAATGTCGGCTTCTAACCTAGACTCAGCCGATTTCACCTCCTCCTCAACCTTATTCTCCACCTCGCGGACCTTAGCCATGGCCGCATCCCATTCACCCCGGAATAAGACAGCCTGTTCGCACGCCTCCTGGGCAGCGTTGTTCGCATCATCCCTTTCCTTGGCCATGTTAGAGAATTTGGCCTTAAGCTCGTTGAGTTCCTTGACCGCCGCATCCCGTTCGGCGGTGACTGTAGTATTTCGGTGGCCCATCTCCTCCACCAAGGCAACGTGTGTTTGCCTCAACCTCTCCACTGCCACAGTCGCTTCATCAGCTTTTTTGGTAGCCTTAATTTCAGATTTTCGAGAAGACTCGGCCTCGGTATTGAGCACTTGTATGATTCGGCCTTTTTGAGCAAGCTTGGATTCCATCTTCTCAATTGTTTTGGCTCGCTCAAAGGCCACCTTGGAAGCTTTTTCTGCAGCCTTTACCCACTCTCTATACTGGGTGTAGACGTCATGAATGTAATCATGCATCGTGTTTTCCACCCCTGATGGAATTCTTTTTAAATAAGGTGGGAAGACGTAGTCGTCGAAGCATATGTTCGGGAACTCCTTCCTCAGCTGAGCAATTTTAATAGCCCCTTCCTCCGTGGGCTCAGTTATGGCCTACTCTGCAATTATAGGGGCCACGGTTTCAACTCGCTGGTGATGAGTTTCAGGCCTAGAAGAGTGAGAAGACGGTCGGTGTCGCGGAGGCTCTGGTGGGTGTGAAACATGAACAGGAGGTGGAGAGGGAATTCTAGGAGGTGGAGAACTGGACCTAGATCGGTGCCTGTAGTCCCTGCCTCTATCTCTGTCGTATCTTTCTTGACTGGAGTACCCGCGATCGCGGTCTCTATCACCCTCTCTTCGACGTAACCCATAATATGAAGAGGATTTGCGGGCCGAACGAAGACTCCCCAACATTGATTCTCTCCCAGACATCGCACCTGTAAGTGAGAAACAAAAGAAAAGTTAATGATCTCTCGAGTTGGACAATTTACGATTAGGAAATCGTGTAGTGCCGTGAAGTGTATGTATGTGCAACCCCCCGACCAACCGGAAATGTCGGCCGCACTCATAGCAAGCGACTCGCTCAGATCAAGAGCACTGTCAAGCTCCTCCATCCCGGTGTTATGTTAAAACGACACATAATCCGAAATCGGAATATTAGCAAGCCCTTCGAAAGGATTCTCTACTTGCAGGGGAGGAGCCTCCGAACTTCTAATCCTAGGAACGGGCAAAGACACAACCATAGATTTCAATCTCACGGATTTAGAACGCTTATGAGCAACTGCCTTGCCTTTTCTCCTTCCTTCTGAGTCCTGAAAACTGCCAGAAGGCCCAACAATAAGTTCATCATCAGTGGGTGTTCTCTCCGAATCAACCCCTTCGGTTATCATGACACCGGGCGCTTTGCGTTTCACCCTCTTCTTCGAGACCGCTCTAAGTGTCCCTTCCAGCCTTATGATTTGCTTCAGTTCAATCAGGCCGACAATTCTCAAGTTTCTGTCGGTTAGAACCGAGTCAATGTTCCTCTCTTCACCCGGAACTGCTTGGAGAATCCGAACTAACTCTCTGAAATACCCACCGTCAGGTCATGAGATTGCGGCTGTAAAAGAAGAGAAGAATGTTAGTTTTGAGAACGATTATTATTATCTCGATAATTCTTGAGAAAGACTGCAACGCTTACGTCTGTCCAGCCATCGCCTAGCGAATCTAGGGGGCATCGAACGTAGAACCATTCTATTTTAAAGTAACTCAGCCTTCCCCAGGACCTCGTGACTATTTGACAGTTCCTAACCGCTTCCAAGAATGTGAAAGAAGGGCTATCTCCCCGGTTCTTAATGTTGAAGAGATATCTAATCTCGATCGGCTTCGGTGGTCGAAAGAGAATTTCCATAAAAACAATGAAAGTGCTATTCAGCAAGGCGTATCCGTTGGAGTGTAGCTGGGATGGAGCGATTCCAAGGAATGACAGCATTTCCCTTATATACTGATTAAATGGAGGAAGTGTCCCCGCTGTGCAAGCATGATGATTGAAAGCAGTAAACCCCTCCGGGGGAGCATGCGGTTTATCATCTGGCCCTAGCAGTAATACGTCGTCGAGCGACAAGCCGTGTCTTAAGCAAATCTGTCCCAGCATATCTTCGGAAATGCCAGACGGCACAGAGTCTTGTGGATTGCAAACGAACCGAGCGCCTGGAAACTCATCCGGAGCTGGATCTATGACTTCGGCCTCGATGGCCGGTATCTCGATTATTGGAGGAATTAAACTCTAAGCTTCCTATTGCTGTGAGCTTGAAGATTCCATTACTAACTAGCTTATGAGAAACCATCATTAGACGATAATAAGCCCGTACATCCCCCAGTATGAAATGTGTGAATGTGTTGTGCAGTGCTGTATGTTACTTGAAAAAAGTTCTATAGAGTTAAAGAAAGCATGTAAACGATAAGACTTCGAAATTCAGTTGGAATGACCGTCATCGCTGACCGTCACAACCGTGCCATCTAGACTTTAGCGACCGATCTAAGTTAAAGTTTGTTAAAATTTTGTTAAGTTACAGTTCCATCGGCGAGCTTCGAAGGGTAGTCAAATATGCAGTTTAACAGTTAATTCCAGTCATGCAAGATTGAAGCTCGTCGGAGTCGGGTGTTCGGATATGCGAAAGCTTTTGAGTTCATTAAGGATCAATTCGTATCGGTCACAAGAACCCTGGTTTGTAACAATCATTTTTGTATCCATTGGGACACAAGTTCGTATCGATCGCTAGACGATTTCGTATCGATCGGGGAACATAGTACTTCGTATCGATCAATGGTCGCTGGTTTTCTATCGATCCCCAACCACGAGATTTGTATCGATGGCCTATCATAGGTTTCGTATCGATCAATGGCTTTATGTGGTCATCTCGGTCGTCTCGAACCGATACGAAATGACGCCGCACTAGATCGATACGAAATTCGTTACTTCATCAGATAGCTCTTCATCGATACAAGCTTCACGGCCTAGATCGGTACGAAAAGAAAAAAAGGACAACAATCTTCCCTTCCCTTTCATCGATACGAGGCACCAGGTCTTGCTTATCTCCACACTTCGTCTTCCCCGATCGATTTAGATGTTATCTCCGCCTTCTTAGATCTACCCAAGCGCCATTAATCCTTCCTTAACCTCACTTCGACCCAACTCCGGCATCACCAACACCGGAACTGGCGACGACCATGGGCAGAATGGCGTACGAACTCGAGTCTCATCGTCTTGGGAGTATTTTGATTATTTAATTACCTAGTTAAAGCGATCGGTTCGAAGGATCGATGGATTGTTTGGTTCAAGAGCAGTTTCAATTCTCTCTACACGAAGCGATACGAAGACAAGGGAAATAAAGCGATGCAAATAAGTAAAAGGTTTTCTAAGTACAAAACAGTTATTATATGGACTCGAGTGAGAAAGGAAAAACGTTTCGCCTCCAAGTCAACACGACCAGTCATAACAGGTCAACCATCGGATCGATTCAAACGAGCTGTTCGTATCCATCAACTCGAGCCCTTATGGAAACGAAATTGCCAACGGAGGCTTTTCTGAGTCACCCAGATCCATCGATATGAAGCCATTGTTTGTATCGATCATTTTCAACTCCATCCCCAGTGCAACGATATGAACTGTGCAATTCGAATCCATCAAATAACAACTTCCAGAGGCCGGTATTTATCGATACGAACGCATATTTCGTATCCATCTTTGTGACCCACATCGATTCGAAAATGAAGACCACTACAATGGAGTCCACCGAAGTTTGTAACCATCGATACGAACGATCGTTTTGTATCCATCAAAGCTTATATCTATCAATGTGAACTGTTCATTTCATACCCATCAATGCGATGTATATTGATGCGAAGACAATGTTTCAACCTTTTACATCGATTCAGGAGAGGATCGACATGAAGGAACATTCAAAAATAACCATCAATCATTGTTGTAACTCGAATTTCACATCGGTTCAGGAGAGGATCGATACGGGATTCGATACAAAAGAACTGGCAACGACTCGTGAACGTGCAACGTCAACAAGAGTCAGATTAACATATATGCATATATGTTAGACTAATATTCAATTTTCAACATCCACAGGAATTGGATACTTATCTGATAACGATTATGATGACAAACAGCAAATTGCTAGCATACAGAAATCAGTTACAACAATATAGGGTACAACAGTTGACAATCAACAGCTCACGTTACTAAGGAAATCAGTCAAAGATTACAACTTCCAGTGAAAGGACGATAACTGATCAAAGTAAAGGTTGCAGCTTTTCAAAGCACGTCATGTTTCCACAAGACGTACTTTGGGGGGAAAATGTTATCCCGCCTTTTGGCAAGGCTGTGACACCAAGGACTTGACTAGAAACCAATGACGGTTCATCTTGGAGATCGGTTATGCGCAGGTTCACTATGGATATCGATGAATTTTGTCCGAGTCCGGATCAAGCTACAATTGATATGACACGACAAGTAAAGCCATCAAAGTTGACACTCCAAATTTAAAGTCAATCCGAGTTCATCTGCTCGAGTTATGATCGATGCAAGTTGGATGAAAATAGCCTCAACTTCGTATCCATCACTAGGCCATAGTTCGAATCGATCAGGTTCATGTCCATCGACAAGCCACAGTTCGAATCGATTGGTTTCGTATCCATCAACAGGCCCTAGTTCGTATCGATCGGCTTCGTATCCATCAACAGGTAGTGCACTTAGTATCGGTCGGCCAATGTCTACTTCGCATCCATCAACGAACCTTTGTTCAAATCCATCGACTCACACTGTTCGTATCCATCAGAGGATCACTGTTCGTATCCTTCAAGTTGGAGCGCTTTTATCGATACGAACAAGCCAACCTCCATCGATACGAACTAGACCGTCTTCATCGATTCAAACTGAGCATACTACAGATCGATGCGATGAGCGCACTAATGATCGATTCGAACGAGACGATTGCATCGATATGAACGCGGCAAAAACTCCGTAACGACTCGATCAACTCAGTGAAAAATATGGATCGATACGAAGAACGCGCGCCACGTCAACCAGCTAGCGCGTGCCACCATCGATTCAAATAGATCGATTCGAAGCGATCGATTCGAATAGATCGATTCGAACGAAATGGCCTGCCGAAGAACACCATTTCGTATCGATCATATCTCATGATCTACAGGTCCAAATACCACCAAATTTTCACATGAGCTTACGTGCATGCTAAAGAATGTTCGATCCAAGTTTCGACTCCATTGGACGAGATCCTGATCGATACGAAATTCGTTCGTATCGATCACGGATCGAGCCGAAATTTCATGGGCTCGGTCGCGTGGGCCCACTCATGTGCCAGAAGAAGTCTCCCGAGATCTGGGTGAAATATCAGCCTCCTACGCCTATAAATAGAGCCCCAGGGCCTATAGAAAAAGGATCTTTTGACGCTCCAACGCCCAGACTCTGCCGGATTCAATTCCATACTCCATTACTGCTGTTGTACTCAAATTTCATAGCTTTCATTCGCTGTAATCCGCTGCACTCAATTGTAATCATCAAAGAAACATCAATAAAGTGATCAATTTCATAGTAGACGTAGGAAATACGCCGAACCACTCTAAATTCCTGTGTTTCTGTGCGTTTTTATTATTTACATATATGTTTTTGGAGTTTTTGTTAGATAATCCTCTTTTTCCATTTGATTTCTTCATTTTTATCTCTTCAAAAACTTCCGAAGAGTGTTGTGCCCATTTTTGGTACAAACAAACATATCAAAGAACATTCATTACTACTTCGATCAAAAATATTCAATTATTGTTGTTTTTGTAGTTGGTTGAACGATAAAATGGAAAAACAATGAAATCAATTGTAGTAGAAAAATTATGATGTAGTCAAATATATTGATTTATGATAACAAGTTTATAAAATATTGATTTACATTCATATTGTAGATAGAATTAAATATCTTAACTAATCAACTTCTAATCTGAATTTCATAAAACAAAATTTATTTACATTTTTCATCTCATTTCTTTTTGTCAATAGTGATTAGCAGGATTGAAAATAATTATGTTAGAATATTAGATTTCATTATTTATATGTTGTTCGGTTATCATTTATTTGCAAATCATTTCATATTAAAGGTGGGTTTTTGAAGTAGATTTCATGATTTAATTTAATTAATATTTAAATGGCGCTATCAAGTGTTTAGGTAGGTGTAAATAGTAACACCTATTCCAAAAACAGTCAATTCATTACATCGACCACGGTAGTTTTTCAAACTTATGTCAACAAAGTAGTGGAATTTCCTAACTCAATCAAAAATCCAACCTTCAACAGCAACTCTCATATTTCAGGTGGAATTTTAGTTTCAGGCAAACACATGAATCCCTTGACAAAACTTCAGGCGACATCTCGAATTACTTCAGCCAGGAGAAATCAAACTTTGAATACACAACAAAGCTTCAAATGAAAAACGCATTACCTCACACAGTTTAGTCATAGATTCACGTTGACAAGTATAGAGCTCCTCCATCATCGTCAGCCACTCAGCAACCATTAGCGAAACCCAAATGTAACGACCCGTATTTTTAACTATTTTAAATTATTGAGTCTACAATGATTATTGAATGAAAATAGGTGGAAATAAAAATTTATGTTTTATTTATGTAATTTATTTAATATGAACTTGAATAAAATTTTAAAATAACCAATTTCGAAGATTTTGGCAGTAATAAATATGAAAGTGAAATTCTACGTATTGAATGTGTTTATAATCAATAGCATGAATTGAATAATAAATTTTGAATTACTATAAAGTAGAAGTAGTTGTTTTATTATTTGAATTCGTTTTGAAAGTTGATAAAAAAATGGCGTTATGGAAAAACTCTCGATTTCAAGAAAATGACATTCGTTCATTAAATATGTTTCTCAATTTTGATTCTAGATATTCGCTTTCTTCTACGCTATTTCGAGATAATCCAACTACTTACAATCAATCTTTCCCTCCTATTTCTCAATCAAATTCGAGACCAATCTTGCCTAATTCAATCTGGAGTTCTAGATGCGATTCTCAATTTCGATCTTATGCCCAAATTGTTAAGGATGGATTACCAGTTATGCCTTCTCAATCTCGTGGTCGCTTGTGGGATCGCCAGCGTTTTAAAATCTAGTCTGATTTGAGGAGAAGGAACAATTTCTGCTATAGATGCGAGGATAAAGATCACTTTGCGTATCAATGTCGTGACCCCATTAGGTGTTTCGCCTGTGGCAAATTCGGGCATAAGAAAGATTCTTGCTTGTTGAATTCTAAGATTGTAGTTCCTGAATCCCAGATCAATGCCGATCGAAATAGAAACATTTTGAAATCAAAACCCATAGCCTCTAGACCACAACTTATTGACCATGGTTTTCAATTCACGTTAAAGTTCTTGATGCTTAAAGGATTGCTTCTTGACAATTTATGGCAATAGAGATATGATGGATTGTAGCTATTAGAAGAATTATTTTCTCACTTTGATGTGATAAATTCACCTAATATAGGCAAGGGGTATATGGATAAATTTGGAGACCCTAATGACTACTTTGGAAAATCATCCTTCAAGATTCCTGTCGATAGTGATTTGTTAATTGATAATCAGGTAGAGGAAAAAGAACCTATAATCTATGTCAGTTTTGCAAATAAGGAAGATGTGAACATTAATCAAGATCCTATGCTATTGGATGCCTCTGTGATACTTTGTTCAAATGCACCTATGGCAAATAAAGAGACGAGTTTGTTTGTTTCAAATATTCTTGTTAATGATAAAGATCTTGATTTTACTCGTGTTAGTGGTATGGGAGCAATTTCTCAGGATTTCGAGTTAAAAACTAGTAACATATTTGATTGCTTGAATACTGTCATTGCTGATCAAGATATTGAACTGGAATCTTTTGATGTCATACCAGACAGTAATACGTTAGCATACAAAGGAGTATCTGTTGCAAGTTCGATTTGTTCAAATACTTCTGGAAACAACAACTTGTTTGAGAAGAATAAAGATGGAGATTTTGGTGTTAGAATTGAAAGGATTTCCAATTTTGGTGGTGATGAAATGCAATATATCAATGACATTTCAGTTCAGGTTAGTAATTTGGTTCCTTCATTTGGAAAGTCTTCGATAGGTGGAACATCTGATAATATTGATGAGGTTGCTAAGACTTATTATGGTAAGGTCTTCAATGAGATTTTGTCAATTTCTTTGCCTGAAGTAATCGAAGAGAAGTTAGTTTGTCCAGTGTCAATAACCGATAACTCGCTCATTGATATCAGTGCACATGGTGTGCATGATATGCAGATTGTAGATCATATAGATGATGCATCCTATTTGATTGATGAAGTTATAAATGATGTTACTTTCGCTAATTTAGATATTAGAGATGAGAATAGATTGTTGTTTTTAGAGGACGGTTCTAGTTTAGATGATGATGTTTTTGGTAATCAGGAGTTTGCTGTCTCTAATATGTTGAATTATTCTCCAATACAATACTCTAATGCTGGAGTGGTGAAAATAGTTATGGCTATAGATCATCTTGAGAACAAGGCAGATTTAAAGAGTTCCGTTGCTGAAAAGGATAATATGGTTTTGAGTGAATCATCAGAAGTGGTGAATGATATTATTTCTAGAAATTTGACTGTTGGTTCCAGCATTATTACTGCTGCTAGATCTTCTTCTGGTAGTAGTTATTTGGTTCTCAGAAATGGTGAGGATTCTTTGATTGGGAATAAAGAAGTTAATGCTTTAGAGTTAAAAATATTGGAGAAGGGCACCAGTTCTGATACTATGCCTTCTGCGTTGAAGAAAGGAAAGCGTAAGAAATTTGTGGCTTCTACTGGTTCTGTGCGTCGGAGTGCTAGGATTCACAATTTTCAGTCTCGGCCTATGGGTAAGTTACCTGGTTCGAGCGCCACAAGTGGTGCTACGAATACAGGCTCAGGTATGAGTTCTATTTCGGGCAGTACGTATTCTACTTATGCTTTGGGCAGTCTATCATCTGCTGAGTTTTGTCAGCTAGCTCGTGATACTTCTTTTATTTTTTCAGACGTTGAGATTGATAGAGAGTATATTAGATGTAAGGAATTAGAGAGGGCTAGTACAGTTGGTTTATGAGGATCATTAGTTGGAACATTAGAGGTTTGAATGATTTGAATAAGTGTGATAAGGTTAGAGCATTCTTTAAAGACTATTATATTGAGATTGCTTTACTTCAGGAGACTAAAATTAATTGCCCCGACATTCGTTTTTAGAAGATTAGGCGGTTATCACTTTAGAAAATGGGTTTTTTTACCTTCCGTGGGTTCTTCAGGGGGATTAATGATAGGATGGCCAAATAATTATTTTAAATTACTTCAATGTATTGTTAAACAACATTCTCTTCATGTTATTCTTATTAATCTTTCTGATAACTCTTTTTTAAATATTTCTAATGTTTATGGGCCTAATTCTAAAATTAATCGGAGAATTTTATGGAATGAATGCTTAAAATTTAGATCCTTTGCCCTGGGTTCTTGGATTTTGGGGGTGATTTTAATGTTACGCGTTTCATAGGTGAGCGTTATCCTAGGGAAGGGGATTACTCTGCTATAAAGGAATTCGATCAATTTATTATTAATTCTAATTTGATTAAAACTCCCCTTTCTAATAGAGAGTTTACTTGGAGTAACGCTAGAGAGTCTCCATCCATGGCTCTTCTCGATAGATTTTTTGTTAGTGATGAAATTGAAGACAAATTCTCAATCTGTAGAGTCACTGGTTTACCTTATACCTACTTTGATCATTGTCCAATTATACTTACCTGTGAGTATCATAGAGTTATTATAAACAATTTTAAATTTGAAAAGATGTGACTTTTGGAATCTAACTTCGTGAATCTAGTTAAAGGTAAATGAGTTTCCATAATATCAGAAATAAGGAAAATTCTGCAAAAGCTTTTGTTTCTAAACTTAGGGATCTTAGGATTTTTCTTAAAAATTGGAACAAAAATGTTTTTGGCAATTTAAAAATCAAAAAAGAAAATATTCTTAATGAAATTCTTAAAATTAATAAGATAGAAGAATCTAGATCTCTAAATCTAGGTGAACGTAATGTTCTTGCTAATTTAAAAGATGAATTAAATTCTATTTTAGAAAAGGAGGAGGTTATGTGGAAACAGCGATCCAGAATTCAATGGATCAACGAAGGTGATAATAATACTAAATTTTTTCATAATATAGCTAATGGTAGAAAATGTAGTAATACAATTAACTCTATATTTGTTAATAATATAGAGTTAGTTGATCAAAGAGATCTTAACAAGGCTTTTACAGACTATTATAAGGATATTTTTGGTTCTAAAATCAAACATAGAATCAATGTTAGATGGATAGATCTGTATCCATCTGATTCTATTGTTGATTTATCAGAGTTAGATAATCCTTTTACTGAAGAGGAAATTAGAAAAGCAATTAATGACATGCCAAGTGATAAATCCCCGGGACCTGATGGGTTTTCAATTTTATTTTATAATACCTTTTGGGACGTTTTAAAATTTGACTTAGTTAATATGTTTAATGATTTTTATAATGGTAATTTGCAATTAGGGAGATTTAATTTTGCAAATGTTATTTTGTTACACAAAAAAGTAGGAGCTGAAAACTTAAAAGATTTTAGACCTATTTCTTTGATTAACTGTTCAGTTAAAATCATTTCTAAAGTTCTAGCTAATAGACTTAGTAAAAGAATGAACGAATTAATTGATTGTTCACAATCGGCTTTTATTAAAGGGAGAAATATCACTGATGGAGTGGCAGCTGTTCAAGAATGTATTAATTACTGTTGTAAGAATAACATAACCTGTGCGATTTTAAAACTTGATTTTGCTAAAGCTTTTGATTCGGTGGATTGAGATTTTCTTGTAGATATTTTTCATGCTAGGGGTTTTGGTCATAGATGGATCAGTTGGATTTTGACTTTGCTTAGAACTGGAAACTCTAGTATTATGGTTAATGGTATATTAGGTAATAGAATTCAATCTAAGAGAGGTTTAAGGCAAGGGGATCCTTATCGCCTTTATTATTTAACTTAGCTGCTGATGTTTTTGCTAAAATTATTAAAAGAGCAGTGGATAATGGATCTCTTGGATGTGTAGGCAATGACATATCACGTAATGGTATATCAGTTCTTCAATTTGTTGATGATACCTTACTTTTTTCTTCCCTTCTTCCTAGACACATTATTACCCTTAAGTTTATCCTTTACCGTTTTGAACTTTTATCTGGTTTAAAAATACATTTTGACAAAAGTTCCATGTTAGTTTTAAATGATTTTGAAAAAGTTGAAAACTTAGTTGCTAATACTCTAAATTGCAAAACTATCAACTTTCCTTTTGACTACCTTGGTTTTGTGATTAGACCCACCAAACTCAAACATGATGATTGGAATATTATCATTGATAAAATTAATAATATGATTTCTAACTGGAATGGGAGATTTTTATCTAGAGCAGGAAGACTAGTTTTAATTAATTCAGTTTTATCAGCCCTTCCAATTTATTGGATATCCATGCATCTGTTTTCAGATTGGGTTATTGATAAAATTGATAAAATTAGAAGAGATTTCTTATGGAGCGGGAAAATTATAATAATAATATAAAATGTCTAGTAAATTGGGAAACCGTTTGTAAGAACAAAAAGGAAGGTGGTTTAGGAGTTATTAATTTGCATAATATGAATTTGTCTCTATTAGGTAAATGGCTTTGGAAGTTTAAAGATATAAATGATAATGCTATTTGGAAAGAGACCATTTCTAAATATTACTATAATGGTAATAGCAATTTATACCAAATTGCTTATCCATACACCCAAAATTTATCTAATTTTTGGAAAAACATATTAAAATGTCATGAAATTTTTAACCTAGGAATTAATACGATAGTACATTCAGGTAATTGTACTTCTTTTTGGCACGACCGTTGGATTTCGATCTTGCCTCTAAAGTTAGAATTTAAGGAGCTGTATGAAATTTGTAACTTTAAGTATGCTTTAATCAATGAAGTTTATTCTCCTGAAAATGATCCTCCTTGGAATTTTAGTTTTAACAGAATTTTAGTTGATTCAACCCTTAGGCAACTTTCATTGTTTTATGCCAGATTAAATCTTTATAATATTGATAATGTTAATGATTTTATTAGTTGGGAATGGGATAAGAGTAAGAAATATAGTTCTAATTCTTTCTACAGATTTATTAATTTTTCGGGTACAATAAACAACTCATTTAAATATATGTGGAAATCTAATGCTCCTCCTAAATCCAAAATTCACATGTGGTTAATACTTCATGGAAAACTTAATACAATAGAATTTTTAAAGAGAAAAAACATTCAAAAGGATAATAAATGTTATTTTTGTAATCTGCATCTTGAGGACATTAATCATATATACTACGATTGTTTGGATTCTAATTACATCCTAATTAATACTCTTAAAATTTTTAACTTTAATATAATAACTAAAATTTCGGATTGTGAATTCTACTGGAATAATTACAGATTCAAGTTCAAAAAGAATATTAGATTTTTACTAGACACTTTATTCATTATTATTAGTTGGTTTATTTGGTTTGAAAGAAATCAAAGAATTTTTAATAATAATAGTAGTCATTTTAACAAATTTATTTTTACAATTTCTTCATTTTGTTTTAATTGGATTTCTAACCCCAAATATAAATTAGCTAAAAATATCCTTTTCAAACAGTATCTTAACAAGGTTAGTCATAATATTAACTTTTTTAAACACAACAATAATTTTTTAACATTAATAATAGTATTATTAATATTTTCTCAAATTTATATGATGATTTCACTTTTAATCATAACTTACTTATGATTAAAGGTTCATAAGATAGATCTGTCTCAATTTTTGTACTAGTCTCTGTTTGGTATTAGTTTACAGGTAATTCAATTCTTTTATTATTGTCCAGTTAGTCTTATTTAGGTTTTTATTTCCTACCTTATAAATACATATATATGTATATCAATTTTATAAATACACATATATATGTATCATTCTAATTTTTTCCTTAGTCATTTTTCAGATAAGGGTATGGGCAATAGGATATCAGGTTCATTTTGCAGGTACTCATGTCTTCAGATTGTAGGATATCAGATTATAGAGGGGTCATCAGAGCAGAGTTTCTTCATCCAGGACTTCTAGCAGTTTCTCCTCAGATATATGATACTGCTATCTTCATTATGGAGTACTTTTTCCAAGAGGATCTATTCTTCAGTTTGGCACTCCTTCCTCTTGTTCAGAGCCTTCAGAGTGGTTTCTCTATTCAGCAGATCCACTTCAGAGTAGATGCTTATTCACCCCTTATGATCCAGCTGTTTGGAGCTTCCTTATTAGTTTGTGACGTCATCCAGTAGTTTTGATTTTTTCTTTAGTTTTTTAGGTACTCCTAACACCTTAATATCGGGCGGTGGCCATGCCGGAGCTCGATATCGAGGTGTGATGGGTGGTGGCCTTGCCGGAACTCTTCTTAGGAGTACTTGAGATTTGATATATGTATTTAGTTTTTGTTACCTACCAGGCATGTTGGCAGCACCTTATGTCCGTGATATATATATTCACATGTGTGCTCTTCTCTATTCGTAAAGGATCACACATTTTTCTCAAAAAAAATTCATTTTGAAAGTTAATTTTTATAAGTTAAATAACTTGTATTTTAAATTATGGTGATTTATTGAATAATTAAATTGTTTAAATTTAATATTGCAATTATTTAAGTAATTGAATTCTGAATTTAATATAAATGAAAATGATTTTAAAAGTTGATTTAAATTTTATTTAAATATGAATGAAGATGGTTAACTTTTAAAATTGAATTTAAAAGTGAATAAATTGATTTTGGAAATTGCTTGTTTTAATTAACGTGTGAAAATAGTCATTTTGGCCACTGTCTCGGATTTCGACGAAAACAATTTCATCGGATCCGTAATAGTGAATTATAATAGGATTTCAAGTTTCGTAGCGGTCGAACTTATCGTTTGGCCATGCGAGCTTAAAAAGCACAGAAATTAATTTTAGGAATTTGATTAAAATAATTTGATTTTGAAAAGTTATATTCTAAATATGATGAAATTGGCTCCCAAAACTAGCTCCATTGTGTTTGGAATAGGGATATAACATATAGAACGGCAGGCGGCATGCTTCGTTTGGAGTTTGGAAGATTTGTCACGTGAAAAGTGTTTTGTAAACTTCTATATAAAGCCCTAAATTGCTCAAACCCTAGCCAAGTATTCATGCCGCCTCTTTTACATTCAACGACCGAAAATGTATCGATTTCCATCCTCGTTTTCTCTCAATCCATTCATTTTGAAGCTCGACTTCAACATGAGAAATGAAGATCTCATCGAGCTCATCGATTTGTGCGGTTGTATCGAGCTGGAAGCACTCGTATTCACCAGAATCAAGCCATGTTTTCACCGTGGGTTTTTGCGCGCAATGCGCGCACGCGTTGGAGGCGTAATGGCTGGCGATGCCGGCTCTGAAGTGGGAGCTCGCGGTGGCATGCTCGGATGGAGGTTCAGTGATTTTTGGTTGTAGCGCGTCGACGATAGGAATTGCATGAGTGGGTTTGAACCTGGTACGATCACATGAGGGAGATGAAGGTAACTGTTTGAATTATCTTATTTATGTTAATTTTTATATTAATTATATCGTTATGTTTAAAAATTCGTAACTTTTTCGTACAAGGTCCGATTCGGACGAAACAAATTGCATTGTAATTGTATCGACGTTGTCTACTTCATGTTGTGGAAGTGGAATTTATTTGAAGCAGAAATATTTTCAGTTTCAAATAAAAGGTGAGTGTTTTATATGCTCACGAATGATTAAATATTTTTA
Organism: Allium fistulosum; assembly: GCA_030737815.1. Lineage (NCBI taxonomy): Eukaryota > Viridiplantae > Streptophyta > Magnoliopsida > Asparagales > Amaryllidaceae > Allium > Allium fistulosum. The sequence continues at coordinate 246,042,572 of CM060907.1, read as the reverse complement.
TGTTAGTTAAATTAAAATCATGGAGTGATTTATGTTTATTGACTGTTGTTGATAAATTTAACTGACATTTAAATGAGATGATTTGAACTCATAAAAATTTAAATTGACAGTTCAATTTGAAATCTATACTATATTATTATTAGTGAGTTAAATTTCAAGCTCACACAGGCCCCCTTGAAATTTGGCAACTGAACAGTCTCCGAGTTAACCCTAAATCTTTCTTTCTCTTTCTCAACTCAACTACTATTTTATGAAATGAACGGTCGCGTTTTTTCCTTTTTCCTTCTTTTATCCAGCGATCTCCTTCCTCTTTGCTTTTCACAATTTATTTTCATGTAACGATTCCAAATCTTTTTCGTTCAGAGGTCCAAAACTCTCCCCTTCCCCAAACCCTACCTATCCCAAATTTCCTCCAAGAAGCGACCCAAACCTATCACTTACTTAATTCAATGATGAATTAGGAAGTGTTCTCCTTCCAGCCCTAGATCTGCTTCCTAATTTCAAAGCATTGCTGATTTCATCTGCCTCAATGGCAATGTTGTGACAAGGTAAATTATTTGCTATTTTTATGTTAGGCTAGCACTGTATTTCGTAAATTTTAGATCAAATTGTTCATTCACAACTTTATGTAATTGAATTTTATCTGTATGTGATGACTATTTTGCTTTTTAATTCATTGTGTTTTGATGATCAAAAGTAGCTTGGTTTTAGGGTGGACAAAATTGAAGTAGGGATAATTGCAGAGGTTGAAATGAAAGAGGTAATTTATTTGTAGGTTGTATGTGAAACGTAGAAACAAGAATGCAATATGTTATTATATTAAAATGTAATCTGCTATTATGTTTAATGCTTTAGCTAATCCTTAATAGGTTAATTACTGGACAAATGTTTTCTGTGATTCCAAGTACTGAAATGTCTATCACTCTCAACTCATTTCTAGCAGTTACTAAAGCTGTCACTTGATATAGCTGTATAATCATTTCATATTCAATTTATCTTCTTTTAAATTTTGTCAACTAGGATTGTAGAGTATCTTCATCTATCAAATTAGGTGGTTTTTGAGGACCAGCAATCCATAAGCATTGGGAACAAAGCATCACAAGTGAGCATCTTCCTAACCCTTAGTTTTCTTCTGCAATATCTTTTATCTACCAAAGTGTACAAAATGCATAGTTCGAACCTACTGCAACTTCTATTTGCTACAAACAGTTTTCAAACTAAATGACATTATACAAATTTTATTTGATGCATATAGTTTTCAAACTAAATGACATTATACTAGATATTTGAGCTAATTATTGTCGTATTAAATAGAGTTATGTTCTGCATCAACGTTGATGATCATACTTATTTGAATTAATACATGTGTAATATTATGTTTGATTTGTAGTTATTTTAAAGAAACAAGATGAGCATACTAGACAACACGTTACAGAGTTTATTTTTGGCATGTATGATATTAATGTCTCCAGATGTAATTCATGTTGGTTGTTTGTGTGGGCATATGCTGCATGATGTAGAGCCATGAACATTTTTAAAATATTTATTTTTCTAGATCAATCGACCTTTATATACATATATATTCTAATTCGGATAGTATGGGCTGGTATAAACACTTTTGTGCAACTTTTTGATTTTCATGTCTTCAACTTCGTGATATTGTGTAGTTACAGAATATATCAAAGGACATCGTGATAAGAGATATTAGGTAATCCTCGACAGTTGTTATTAAGACCACTGATTCGAATAATTTAACCCTATTGTTTTGATTTTAGCAGCTATTCTTCAATGTAGTACTGAAGTTTTTAACTTCCAAATCAACAAAAATGATAACCATGATCCTTTTGCAAAATAAGACTTAACTACATTCTTATGTATTATGTGTCATGAAACAAAAAAATCATATTTGACATGACAAAATTTGTTATATTTATAAATGTACAATTACCATTTAAAATAGTCAGCATAAAAGTTTTGCAAGAGTATCCCAACTTTTAAGATATAGGGAGTTCAAGTGGATATAAGTCTGTCGCCATTGGCATGTTGCTGAAGTTTGTTGGACAGATTTTTTGTACGACCATCAAAGAAACCCCAGGTAATTCAATATTTTTTTATTAATTTGCTTAGAGAAAGACTACAACTTTTTGCATAATCATGCCACCATGTTAGACATTGAATACATGAAGCTTTTAATAAATTAGGTTTAGACTGTAAGTTTAAACACTTTATCTTGCATGCAATATTTTGGAAGCTAAGATTTGAAAATTTATCGATTAATAATTAACTATTTTTGGTTATAAGGTATAGCAAAACAATGGAATGATCATTGATGTGTAGTTCAGATAGAAGTATATTGTTAGAACATTGATGTTTGTTGATAAATCAAAATCAGTAATTTGTTGAATTTTTCTAACTGTAGCCATTTCAAAATATATAGTTTGAAGTAATTGATATACTAACTGATTGAAATCAGTACATCATTGCTGTAACTGAAATCTGCATCATGTAATTGCTTATAGTTGGAAGTAATTCAATATTTTTATATTAATTAGCTTAAAGAAAGACTACAACTTTTTGCATAATCATGCCATCATGATAGACATTGAATACATGAAGCTTTTAATCAATTAGGTTGAGACTGAAAGTATAAACACTTTATCTTGCATGCAACATTTTCAAAGCTGAGATTTGAAAATTTATTGATCAATAATAATCTATTTTTGGTTATGAGTTATAGCAAAACAATGGAATGATCATTGATGTGTGGTTCAGATAGAAGTATATTGTTAGAACATTGATGTTTGTTGATAAATCAAAATTAGTAATTTGTTGAATTATTCCAACTGCGGTCATTTCAAAATATATAGTTTGAACTAATTGATATACTAACTGGTTGAAATCAATACATCACTGCTTTAACTGAAATTTGCATCATGTAATTGCTTATAGTTTGAAGTAATTGATATACTAGATGATTGAAATCAATATGTCACTGCTGTAACTGAAATTTACATACTGTAATTGTTTATTTCACAACTTAAAAATAAATTTACAAAATCTTCTTGATTTCAAGCTCTAATAATTCACATCTTTGCTGTCAAATACGTTAGCTATCTAAATTTTCCCTCTTATATCTATTTTTGAAATGATTCAACATAATTACTATTTATATTTTTGATGTATTGCATGTTATAATCTCTGAAAAATATGCTTTACATTGTTATCTGATTTTCATCAACAACTCACATAGATGGATTTATATCGACTTACAACTATGGTACCCAAATCTAGAGCTAAGATAACATTTTATTTTTCAAATCTCAACTCTAATTTTTTTAAGAAATATAGATATGGTTCACATTTTCTATTTCCTTTAGTCTTTGTAAATGTAATATAGAGAGATGATGCTAATTCCTTCAATTTTTTTTAGAAATGTGCTGATACACATGGAATTCAGCATGGTTAGGTTTGTCTGAGTAGTTTTAAGGTTTTCTTCCAAAAAAGTTAATCTCTCATTCATTTTTAGAAGTACGGAAATTGCTACTGGGTAGGTTGTAGCGCTCTACTTTTGAACAAAGCAAGTTTCTGCAGGTAAGTTGATCTTGAATAGAATATTGAAGGATATGGTCATTGAAGCTACAAGGCTTGCATTCTTATTTTCTATAACTTTTAATATATAATTGGAATTTGTTTTCCTTACTTTTAATATACATTTGCTTAAATGTTTGAATATACATTTCATACATGAGCTAAGAAATATTAATTATGTTCACACGCCTTACACCATAATTCATATATCTCCTTTTCTTTTATCCAAATTGGTGTATATTTTTTGTTCAGAACTCTTAATTTTACCTTAATGGTACAACTATGTCTTTATTTTTTAGTGCGATACAATTATGAATTTGGACTTTGCCACTGCTTATATAACGTTAAGAAAAACAATATGGCAAATGCCCATTTATTTGGGTTTTCTACTAAAGGTTGGTTTCCTTCTGTCAACTTTCTTTTATTTTCCATATTTTGATTGTTATTATCATCGCTTTTAACTAATGATGATTTTGATGAGTCCACTAAGCTAGGTTACAGTTTTTTGTGCTTTCTTGATTGTAGGTGTATAGAAAAGTAAAAGTTCACTCCTGCTTTTACATATTGCTTATGTTTTTTAGCTAAAAAAAATAGAACTACCGCTGCTATTTTGTCTCTCCTGAGTTGTTAAAGCATCCATTACTGCTGCCACTATTAATGAGTTTAACAAAATTCAATTGCAGGAATAAAATGAATGTGGCCAACCAACTAGAGAGCTTGCATCCGAGGCCAATGAAAAAGACGAAAAATAATTTTTTCCTGCTTATTTGCTCAAGTATTTGGTCATGATCGGAGAGCGCTTACAGAAGCTCAATAATTAAGGTCAGAATGCTTACCCCATTAATCACATGTTATATTACTAATGATGGAAACATGAACTGTGTTCTAAGATAAGTTAGGAATTTTAGTGTTTCATTGAAAGAATATGATATTAAATCATTTGCACAGAGCTATAAATTTATGTACGCTTAAAATCAAAACTGGATGTTGATTGATGAACTTGATTGTTGTGTTCAAGAATGTAACGACCCCGAATTTTATATAAATTTAAATTGATAATTTATTGAATAAAAAACTGTGAAATAAATCGATAATTGATTGCAAGTTTCCCCGGATCAAATAAATTCTGTATAAATCCTTTAAATTTAAAAATATTGTATATATGTGATTTGGATTTAAAATTCAAGTAAATGGTTTAATAATAATGTGAATATATATGTATATATGCATATATGGGAAAATTTGAATTTATATATATATATTGAGTTTAAATTTAAAGTTAAAATAGAAATAAATAAATAAAAGATGAACTATAAAAATATAAGTAACACATCGACTAAAATTTAACAACAAATTAAAATAGAAATTGTTTATATTATAAAGTAGTATTACAAAGACAAAGTTAAAAAGAAAAGAAACAAAATATAAATGGGAAGCAAACATGGAAACAAGTAAACAAGTAAGAAGAAATAAAAACAAATATATATCTTAATCTCATGTTAATAAATCAATACAAGATAATACAAATAGAGTAGACTACAAAAGTAATAAAAGCAAAATTAGAATAGAAGTTATTTATATTATAAAGTAATAAACAAACAAAGAAATTCAAACAAGTAAACAAATGAAACAAAAATATGTAAAGTATGAACAAGCTAGGCAAAGCAAAAGAAAAAAAAGTAATACATACAAGTATGAAACCAAAGAAAAAAAATTATATGTGTAATAGCTTGCAAAAGAAGGCAATGTTAATATCTTCAGCCGAAATGAAAACATAGAATAAGTATAAAGGTACATTAGCATTGAATGTTTGCATCCTCTAAGTACACACAACAAATTATCATCAGCCACCATAATCTCGGATAGGTACAGCTGAAAATGAGAAAAATATACATTTGTACAAAGTCAATTAATGAAGCCATCACGTTCAAGTATATCAGCCTCCAGAACATAAAAAAATATCCCTATATATTTTGTACAAACCAATATTTTATCACCCTATACAAAGTTTTTGACCTGTAAACTCATTTTTGATCAAGTCTTCCTCATTTCAAAAATTCATTTCAGTTGCCTCCATTAAAACTGAGAAACTAAAGTAAACATCACTTTAAACAAAATCCAACTCAATTCAAAACAAGCCAGAGATTACAACCCAGATCTCGGAATCCTTGCTTGTTTTCAACCTCCCTGACACAGTGCCGATGCTGGACTATTGATGAATCTAGTTCTTTCAAGGTGGATTGTTATCATCTTCGTCGATGCCATTTCCTTTGTCTGATGTAGAGAATTCGCGATGCTCCTGGATCTCACATTCTCTCACCTCTGTTTGGTAGGGCAAAGTTTAGTAGTCCTTTTGATTTTTATGTTTGCTGTTGTGGCTTTTAAAATACTATATGCCTGTATTTTGCTTATTTCGGGTTTTTTTTTGTGCAAGTTGCTTCGTACGGATGGTTTTGAGTGTTTGTGTTTTAGTTTTACTCCTCCATCTGTTTGACAGCTTGGCACAAATTATGGTCTGTTGTAATGTTAATATACGAAAATGATATGTACTCTTTTTCCTTTTTTAACGCACCCATTTAGGTTAGGGGGGTTGAAAGGTTTTAACGAGGCATATCATTGAAGTATATGTATTTGTTGTTAATAAAGTACCTTTTTCAAAAAAAAAAAAAAAGTTTGTTTCAACTCTGTTCTTTCTCCTGAAAACTGTGAGTAACTTCATCTTTCAAAACATAAATGTTAACTATTAGTTGCATGTGGATAACTAGAAATGAGTATGCTTTAAATGCTTGGTTTGTGATTATTCTTCTGTGTGTATATGTAAATACATAAGTAATGCTGTGAATCTGTTTTGCCTGTGCCTGGTTTAGACTAAGATTTTGATAAAAAGTCTTTACCATTTGATTTGATCTCAGTTAGGATTTGAGTTGTAAACAAAAGTTGTTCGTTTAGTATGGATTTATGTTTATAAATTTTAATTAAGACAAGTTAAGAATCTGGTTGTCTCTGTAACCATAAGAACAGTCATTGTTCACGGTAAGTAAAATATCAAACATCTTAGAACATCAATTCAGGTTTATAACTTGAATTCTTAAACTAAAATTTGATTTTTAAAAACTAAAATCACTATTTTTAGTAAAGAGATTTGATAGCATTTCTGGTTTAACCAGAAAATGGAAATTAGAGAGTCTCTATGATCTCGATTGTTTGGAGGGTCTAGATTCCTACTGGTGATGGTAGAGTGATCAGTGATGATAGGAAAAATAGTCGGAGGTGGCCACGGCCACTGTGGTGACGGCGGCGCAAGGTTTAAGTTTTTAAACCTAGTTTTGGAGGGTCGAAAATTATTAATTCGTTCGTGCTCTTCGTTTGATCGAGTGTCACGTGGTATTGGGAGGTGAAAGAGGAAGCAACGACAGGTAGGTGGCCGGAGTCGCTGATGCTCAGATGGTCGGTGCTTGGGGAATGAAGCGTTGACAGGTTTGAGAAGGGATGGACCTGTTGTGTTCAGGTTTCGTTTTCGCACTCGAATTTGATTTCGAGTGGATGGAGAGGCGTTGATGATCGTGATGGGTTTTAGGGTAGCTCGTCGTCGTGCTTGAAGTCTGGGTGGTGGCTGGAGGTTGCCAAAGCCATGGACGGTGCACGTGCACCATGCACGAACTTCTTGGTTCTGGGAAAAGTTTGGGTGGAAGCAGTTCTCGCGCGTTTCACTCGAGTGATTCGGGTATTTACTCGAAGTAAATGGAGTTTGGACTCGAAGCAAAAATTTGATTGCCTCGGGTCATTTGGAATGTTATAGGTTTTTAATTAAACTTGTCTATTTGAATCTAAACAGATTTTGAAAATTTGAAACCAGGTTTTAATATAAAGTTTAAAACTAGAATTTGAAAGATGGATCCAAATTTTTTTTGTATCCTAGTTTGAATTAAAGAATGTTTTATAAAAATTTAATTATTTGAACTACTTTAAAAAGGGGATTAAAGTATAAATTTAAAATGTTTTGGATTTAAATGATTGATTTAAACTTAAATTCAAAATGGAACTAAATTGTAAGTTCAAAAAAGTAAATGTTTAAAAATATATAAGTTAATGTTAATTAAGTCATTAATAAAGAAATGGGTTATCTTAGAGATAATTAAGGTAATTAAAATGATTTAATTAATAAGGTAATTAAAGAATGATTTATTTTATTTATAAATTAATAAATTAAATTGATTAGAAATGATTAATGATGATTTAAACCTAAGAAATTTTCTTAAGAAAGTAATTAAAGAAATATTATTAGTTAATAAAGATAATTAACTAAGGATTATTAAATATTGATTAAAGTGGTTGATGTTAATAATAAATTGGATTTATTAATTTAGATAATCAATTATAAATTGTTTAAATGTAATTACTTAATGAAAGTAATTAAGAATTAATCACTTATTGTAATTGATTTTTTTGGATATTTTGATTAATTAAGATTAATTAATTAAGTAATTTGTTTAAAGGTTGGTTTAATTAATATGATTAATTAAGAAAAAATTTAATTAATTAAAGTGTTTGATAAATTAATTTATATAAAATGATTTGTAATTAATAAGTCAAAATTGGATAATAAATTCATAAGTAAATAAATTTGATTGGAAATAAATTGAATAAATTAGGATTAAACAATTAATTAATCCTGCTTATAAATGATTATTAAATGTTTGACCTTACTTATGAATGATAGTATTATATGTGATGCCTTGAATTGATTGTCCTATCTGATCTATAATATTTTGTTCTATGGATTGAGCTGTGTGAAATTTATTCATTTATTTGTGATACATTTGTATACTATTTGTGAATCTGTGAATGGACGATAAGCGTTATAGTTTATATCGCTTATCAACTATATTCCTGTGTTTCAATCTGTGATGATTGAATGATGTTGCACTATTGTGTTAAACCCCTGGACCACACCATACACACACAAATATGGATTTCACGAGGAAATCGATTAAGTCACAGATTTTTGAAAATAGTTTTGAATTTGAATTTTTAAATTCAAATGGTTTAAAAATGAGATTGGGTTTAAAGTGAAAAGCTTTTGAAATGGAATTTCAAAGATGAAATTTATTTTGAATAACTTGATAAAGTTTGAAGTTTAAATAATTTGTTTTAAACTTAAATTCAAATTGAATTCTATGATTCGAAACTAGGGATTAAAGATGTTATACCAGTTATATATGGGTTAAACTATTTTAAAAGTTTTGATTTGGGAATTTGAATTTAAATTCAAAGGCTTTAACTCGGGCAAATATAATTGGATTTTTTCCTGAAAACGAAAACTACCTGTTTTCAAATAACAAAAGTTTTCACATAAGAAATGAACTTCCAATTTGTGTTGAAATGATTTCTAGTTTGAAATGAAGATAATTTCCAAGTTATGAAAACAGTTTGAAAGCTATAAGTTAAATCTTTAATTTAAAGATTAGATGAGTTAATCCTAATTGAAATAGAAATTGTTTTGAAATTCTATGAATGGATCTTTTTGAAACTGGGTGAACTTTGTGGAATGAATCTTTTTGTTAAAGATTTAAAATGGTAATTTGTTTAACCATTTAAAATAAAGGTTTTGGGTAATAAGTTGCGACTTAATTGAAATCCCATATCCATATGTTTTAAATGTTGCGCTCACTATTTGGTTTAGCCGGGAAAGGACCTTTGTGTCGTATAACCCATTCCGAATATGTGATTCGACGTTATGGATAGCATGTGAAGGCCGATGGTGAAGACCGGATATTTTCGAAAACGAAAGGGTTTCTTGTCGATTGTCTCTGCACTGGCTGATCCCCGGTATAGAGATCTCCATTTGTGATGGGAAGTCCGGACGTGATTTGAAATTTTCTGGATTTGCAAGGGCTTCTTTGGAAGTGCCTTCGGTTCTGTTTGAACCCGAAACAGACTTGTATGGTTACATGTCTGACATTACATTTTGAGATATAAAGCAGATTTCTTTCAAATACATTTCTGTTGGTGGCGGAGAATTTATTCTCTTAGCTTAACACCCTTCTCTGAGACGTACGAGCTCAGAGGTTATGTAGTTGAAATTTATCAGCGATATATTCCCAATTTGGTAATGTGGCATGCTGAGTGTTGCTGTGTGATGATCATTTATTGATCATTTGTAAAGTGTGGCTTTGTGAAAAAGTGTAGCTTTGTGGATGAGACTTCGTCAGACCTCACAACCCGGAAATGGTCAAAACAGGAAGGATGCGGCAAGGTTTCAGGAGTAGCTTCCCTAGGGTATGACCATTCCTTCTGGAAAAGGGTAGTATCATGGTATGGAGCCCATATACTTACTCATGTGGACACACTATATTTATTACTATGTGATGTTGGTTATCGAGAGCTCTCGGATAAAGGTCCCAAAGGACCGGGGGTGGCATATCTCAGGTTTACTACCCGAGAAGGGGGTAACCGGCCTTGTGTTGGCAGAGAGTAGGTTGTCTCTCGGAGCGTCCCGCCAGAGGCGTTTCTACGTGGCATAGGAAGTTCCTTAGCCTGACCATTTGTTGGAAATCCATCTTCCAATACGAACCTTGTACAGTTTTAGTTGTAGAACCTGCCATTTACTTATGGTGGTCACCACTGTTTAGATGGTAGCTATAGTAGGCATAGTTTGAAATGTCTATGCTGGCTAAGATTAATATTGTATTTTCGAATTATTTTCCACTATGCAATAGTAATAATATCAAAAGAGTTTTCTTGCGTAGTAAGCATCCTTGACTATCATAAGGAGATATCTCCTTCAATTCTGCGTTTGCATTGTGTGTGTGTGTGCGGAAGGCCTTATGGTAGTTTCATTTTACAAAAGCATTGCGGATTTCAATGTTTAAAATTCTTTTGTGTTTGTTTAAAGATAAAATGTTTTTGTTGCTCACACCAGTCCGATCCAGAGTTTATTGTTCCCTTCCTAAACTCTGGGTGCCCACCATTTTCCACACGGGCAGTCTAGAGTTGGGTTTCTCAGATATTCAGGTTGAGTAGATTATCTGGAGCTAGTCAGTCCGTGGACGACTGACCTTGCCTTTCGCTAGCTATGGATTGGAGCATGCTATTAGGGATATTCTATCCGCTGCTGGTGTTATCTATTTTCTTTCCACTGCTATTTCTTGTATCATATCTCTGATGTATATTGATATCTGTTGTATCATTCTGTTGTATCAGATTTTGTATCTGTCATTGTATCAATGTTATATATATTGATATCATCTATATTTTTTTTATTCCGTTGTGTTGTTATACTTAATGGTGTTATAAGCTCCGGCGAATCGGATTTGAACGGTCGAATCTGCGGCATTCTAGTACAATGTGAAGTACGGATGTTGATTTTCAAACACGAAAATCCGAGTCGTTACAAAGAATATGTACACATTTTGGGTCATGCTTTAACCAATTTCAACTATTTGGTACCTAAATCGACTTAATTATATCTACTTATATGATACTGTGAAACTTTTTATGGAAAATTCAAGGTGTAACATCTGTATATGTTAGCCACGGAATGCTACTAAGACATGTACAAAGTTTAAATTTTGCATGAAACAATTAAGTGGAGAATTGAGAGCTTTGCATTATTCAACCTGTTGCTTACAGTCACATATATTGTGGAGCAACATGATTGCAAAGATTAAAGAGGAAATATTGAAAAGTGTTCTACTTTGTTAGGACTATTTATCTGGTCATATGAACACTTGCATTTCTTTGGTTTTATGTTGTATATGGTTGATAGCATAATATTTTTTGTTGTATGCTACTATTTGGCATCAAAAACTTCAACTGCATAGTGCAGTTTCACCTAGTACTTCAACCCATATTATCATTTATGTTTCAAGAGAATTGCTTTTTAAATGTAGGTTTCAAAAATGAGCATATCGGTGAGACAAACGAAATGGTGGTTAATATATATAAAATGGTATGTTTCTATCCTCTTTAGTATACTACAGTTGTTCCCTACACATAACTAAAATGATTGTGCTCATCAACATGATTGTTATTCACACAAATTGGTTGATGACCTCATCCTTGATGGTGTTAATAAAATAACTGGAAAAGAAATCACAACCACGTGGTCTCCATACAAAGTAACAAGTACAAATTTTAATACAACCTCACGTTTTCCTTTGCAAAGTATTTACACTTACAAGATTCATAAATTAAAGTGCTCTTTATATGGAGCCTTCTGATTTTATTGAAGAAGAAATTTTAGTTTTGTCAAGGAGGTTACTATTCTGAAGCTTATAGAAAACAAAAAGTTGGTCGAAAAATAGCGGTAGTTAGATTGGTACAGATTTTTCAAAATGTTTTTGGTCCACATAGCCATTGCAGTTTTAGAAGGAGTTAACTAATTCTTATAGATATGGGATTAGAGTATGAAAAGACGGTTTTGTTAAGGAAACTGACTGCATCAAATGTCAATGTTTTGATGAATGTGTTTGGACAACGTCAAACAAGGTAATATTCAGTTATAGAGCTACATTGGAACTTTAAAATGACAACGTTTAGTTTTTTCGCAATAGATTGGAGTGGAAATAAACAACTCCTCCACTATGATTACTACCAACAACCTTACATTTGCACGAGTGTTCAGGTCATACTCACTTTCAGCAGATATAGCGAACCTAGATGAAAGGTAAGCAATTTCACCTTTAAGTTTTTTTAGTCCTTTGTAGTTACTAAAAAATTAAATACAAATAATGGCTTATTACAAATTATAGCTGATTTTCACCTATTTTATTACATTACAAATAGCAGATTCTATATCTACTACTCTTTTCGGTCAGTTATTGCACGATGCACTTCATAATACCTTAGCATGTTGTAATGTTATAGAAATATCAAGAAATATTTTTCACACACACTTATATGCTTGCTGTTTGACTCAATTTTTAATGTATATATAATTACATATTTAAACTCACTCTTTCTAGAAAAGTCCTTATTGAATCACATTTTCTCTATAGGAATTACGTTCAGCAAATTAAATTTTTAATCATTTGGTATAAACAGGGAGGCCGTGATTAACAGCTACTGATAATAACTATGCCTGTTAAAGCTTTGCCAATTTATTTGTGTATAAAAGTCTCATATTCAGTGCATGTAGAACACCAGGTGCATATCCGTTTTTTCAATGACTTCAATACTACACTACACGTCAATGTTTACAACACAATGTCTATATTCATGCAATAATGCAGTAGGGAATCTTTCCATTCCATGCTCAATGCTCATAGCCAAGAGAATGCAAGATACTATATTACTTTGTTTTGGACTTACCGATGATGAACTCAAACCCAGAAACAGTATCCACAGACTACGACACAAGCGACCGTCTATACTTCGAGACTCTAACAGCATAAGACGTCCTAAACGTCATCAACCTAGAAACACCCGATGGCATAATAGTACAGTTTGGAGGTCAAACCCCTCAAAAGCTCGCCCTTCCTATCCAAAATTACCTCAAAGAAAACAAACCAACCTCTGTCAGTGGCAAAGGCTTGGTAAAAATCTTGGGCACATCCCCTGATTTCATAGATGTAGTTGAAGACAGAGAGCGCTTCAATGCAATTCTCAACGAACTCGGCATCCAACAACCTAAAGGCAGAATAGCAAGAAGCGAATCTGAATCTAAAGACATCGCCTCCACCATAGGGTACCCAGTAGTAGTCCACCCACCCTATGTCCTAGGAGGTTGCGTATGGAAATAGTGTACACAGACGATAAGCTCATATCCTATTTAGAAAATGCAGTAAAAGTCGATCCAGACCAACCTGTAATCAGACAAATTTCAAGTAGATATTTTGTTTTAAGCTGATAAACATAATTTGGTATTTTCAGTCCTATTGGACAATTAACAGCAACAGTGCTCACTTTCATATTGATGTTTATTTGTATGCTGCTTATTATGTATTGATAGCACAAAAATATACTTAGAACATGATGATGGTCAAATAAAAACTGTCATGCTTTTTCGCACGACTACAACAATAACTATCTCACTTTTCACTAGAAGTATACAATGTAATGTTCCAACTTATAACATTGTTTTTGGAGTACCGTATTTCTTTGATATGTATGTGATTTATTTCAAATTGCTAGAGTTTTCGCTTTGATTTTTATCCTAATACATCGTCATTATTTTCTCTACTCCTTGGAATGGACGAGAATGGATAATATACAATTCTTGGTAATAATTTAAAATTATACGTATACATTATAGATTTTATTCAGGGTCGTTTTTGCTAAAAGCGATACAAAACATGTATAGACACGTAACATGTTACTAGGGTTGCTTTTATTTAATCTTTTACTATATTATATGTACTGTTGGAGACGTTCAAACTTTAATTATGCCTAGCATGGTACTAACAACTAAATGTTAGATTCAGTTTGTGAATTTGTTGTGTCTATGAGATTTCACACTTCAAGTCTTTGATACACTATTTAGCATTGTGAAGTGAAGTTCTGTATTATGAATCACTAACACTGCTCCAAACACGTGGCCGTAAACTATCATACGTTTATCTTAAACATCATTTGTTACCTATAAAATGTGCGCATTTATATTGTTGCTTTGTATGTTTACATCTTTCTGTCCAGGCCGCTTATACTAAGTACTGTTAGGATCCAGTTTCAAAAATAAATTAGAATGAAATGCTAAATTACTTATCACCATATTAATATTTCTTCAAAGAAATAAACAATCAATGAAAGTTACAGAAAATATAGCTGTAATCCGTGTGCGTAGCACGGGTTTGCACTAGTTGAAATTAAATTGCCAGTTAAACTCCCGATTATTGATAACCAGTTAATTATTGTGATATTTTAACATTTTAGATGATTGATTGTGATGGATGTCAATTGGTTGATGTTTTGGATGATTGGATGTTTATTTATTTTATATATATCTATATCACCCTGTAAATTATTTGACAGCATATAAACGGTTATTTGGGGTTAATTCGAATAAATTAAGAATAGGTTGAAATAATATATACTTATGACATTTATTTTGGATTGAAATGATATATATCCATCCCTGAAATTAAATTGAAATAACTGATCACTTGGCCATAGGATAGAAAATTTTATACGGATACCGGATTGGTTAAATTAAATGACTTTAAAAATTCTTGAGTTTGAATCTATTTAAATAATTTTTATTTAAAGAAACAAAAATCGAATTTACGAAGATTGAATTAATGTCGAGTTCGAGTTTGAAAACTTGAAATTAAATTTAGTTAAAAGAAATCGTTTTAAGAATTTAATAAGTCATGATTGAAATATGACTTGAATTATTGAAATTGAATTGTTTAAAAAGATTCGAACTTTTATTTGGACTTCGCAGTTATTTAAGTAAAGGTAAATTTAAATGGATATTCAAACTTGGGCTCAGAATTGAATAATCTTAAAGATTTGAACATTAAATTGAACATCGAAGTTAAGTTTAATTTAAATGATTTAAATTGATATTATGAAATTGAATTTGAGTTTATATAAATTGAAATGGTTTAAAATTGAGAATTGAATTGAAATTTAAACCATTGAATCGAATTGTTGAATCGAATTTGAAGTTAAAAATGAAAATCGAAATCGAAATTGATTTAATTTGGAATTGGAATCGAAGTTAAATCGAATTGAAATCGAAATTGAGTCGATTTGAATTGAATTAAAGTTGGAAGATTTGGAATTGAATCTGTTTGGCTTTGAAACTAGTTAAACAAATTATTTTAATATAAACTGTTTAAAATCTATCTTTTTAAATATTCAAATTATTTTGATTTTCCAAGCTATATTACTAAATAAACCATTTTCAATACTCAAACTATTTTATATTAAACTATTTTAACTTTTAAATTATTTTAAACCATTCAAACTATTTTCTCAAAAAAATTCAACTTGGTCAGAGTGGGAACTGTTTATATTTAAATCATGGATTTAAATGCGAATTGGGTTAAAATAAAGTTATAACCTAAGTTGAAATGCGAAATGATAATTGAAGTAAAAAAATATAAATTTTGAAGTGAATATGATATTTTGAAATGAAATTGATTTTGAAGTGAACATGATATTTTGATATCAAGTATGAACTATTTTCGAAATGTTAAAGAACCAACCGGTGTGTAAAACGGCGTTTGGTTGTTAAAGAGACCGGGGTCTCTTATTGGCTTACTTACTGTCAATGTTGGAACCACTTTAACAACTGTTTACGCGAATGGGACTCCAGAACGAAGTGGTTGGGTTTGGCGTCGTTTGCTAGATTTGAAGAAAGAGAACAATGATGGATAGACCCCGACACTTGTGCCAATTTGAAATAACCTAAACAGGACAGCTTAACAGGGCCAAGCGGGCTAGCTACCCCAAGCGCACATCCGTTCTTCAATTTTCTTCATGGACTTGGTCTATACTATTACTCCTGTTGTTGTTTTGATTGGTGCACCTTGTTTTTGGGATAACCACCCTTTGACTCGATATGGGATGGATGACGCAGTGGGCGATCGTGGCTACGATGCGTTACCACCAGCCCTGCGATCCAGACCGGTAGTATCCTACATTGGGCATTTCCTCACGTGCCTTGTCATACTTTTATCCCTATACGAGACCACTATGATTTTGGTTTAGTTTTGTCGTATCACGGCGCATCCCTATCCACCGACGTGCTACTGGGGCGTTATATGCAAAACAGTACAACAATGCTTAAAAACGCATTAAGGTGCATTAATGTAAAGCCTTAACGCTAAGAAAAATATTTACTTTATTGATTATACATTATATATAGCATATTCTACTATATATAAATATTTTAATGGATCTTTAAGAGATGGAAAATCCCATAACATCTCTTGAGTTATTGCATGCATTTTATACACTGGATAAGAGATGTAAAGCCCTGTAAACATCTTTGACGCCATTGCACTCATGTATATGTGATATCGATTTGACTTACATAAGGATATTTTAGTCCTGACTCGAGTGTTTTGTCATTTCATTACGCTCAGTTCAGTCCTGAGTTTTTCAACGCATTGAAGATTATTTTCTAAAGGACGAAGACGAAGATTTGGTATATTATTATTACTATTATTATTCCCCGCATCATGTGTTCTGCTGTATTGTTTTATTTATTATGTTGTGTATATATATATAACTCTGACATGTATAAATTATAATCAAATGTATAGTATAAACAGCTTCATGAACTGCTTATTTGATTATTATATTTTGTCATTCCGCTGCGAGATTCTATATTTGTTTTTTTTCTTAATTAACCCCATTGATTATCTGTGTTTTCAGATTGTTTGAGTTGGACATGTGTGGATTATTGAAGATTTAAACCTTTCGAAATGTGGGTCGTCACAGTTGGTATCAAAGCTTTGTTTTAGCGATAACCTTAGCTTTGTGGGGTTTGACTCATTAGAGATAGGGTAGTAATACCCTAGAATGAGTTTGTTTTAGCGTATGTATGTATGTGTGTGTGTGTGTGTGTATATATATGAGCACGTACTTGTTCGTGTTATAAACTATTTTATATTGTGTTTACTTATCCATTAAGTTGATTATGAATTCTGGTCGGTGCGTGGGACGCCATGTTATCGATAGGGGTTTCTAAACACTTAAACAAGGCTAGTCAACATAATATTGTTTTAAAATTAGGTAAATGAAATAATTTTACCTAAATTATACATTATATATAAAAAGAAATTGAATGAGAATAAATGAGTAAGTGAAATTAATGTGAGTAATTGAATTTGATTTAAATTGTATGTAAATAAATTGAATGCAAATGGAATGGGTTTTAATAATTGAATGTTAACTAATTGAATATGAAATAAGTGAATGTTAAATAAAGAAATGTTGATACACTTAAGTATAAGTGGTAAGAAATACTTTAATTTTAAAATATGAAATGAATAGATTGATAAAATGAATTGTATATGAATTGAATAGGTTGTAAAACAAAATTTGGAAATATTAACCTAATAATTTGAGTTTAGGGATGTTTATAAACTTAAGTAATGAGTTATGAAATAATAATCTAAGCTTAGTTTAAGTTAAAAGAATGGATTAAAAAAACTGGAATTTTGGAACTTGAATTCAGGTGCTTCTGAATTTTTTTCTAAGATTTTGAAAATAATGTTAGTATTATTTAAAAAAATATTTACGAATAAACATTGTTTTCAAAAGGAATTAAAAGGAAGT
The DNA here is from genome assembly GCA_030737815.1 of Allium fistulosum. NCBI lineage: Eukaryota > Viridiplantae > Streptophyta > Magnoliopsida > Asparagales > Amaryllidaceae > Allium > Allium fistulosum. The sequence continues at coordinate 246,024,752 of CM060907.1, read as the reverse complement.
AAATCTTGTATTCCCCTCTTCTGTGGTTGGAAAATAATTTCGATGATGATGGCCGCATCGTCGACATTCATTTTCGAGTCTCAAAGTGAGGGAGGCCACTTAGTAGCTTTGCTACGCTTTTGATTCCATAAACAGATTTTGATTTAAAATTTCTAAATATGATTTGATATATATAAAAGATGTGAGTATATATATATTATTTCAAAATGATTTGAAATGAACTCAATATTTGAATTCTTAAGTTCCTGTTAATTAATGATTTTCAGTTGTAGAAATAAAGTGAAATTTTATATAGTTGGAAATTTCTAAAATGAGAAATAATAAATTAAAGCTAAGTGTTTTAATGAAATATGAGAAATTAAATTATAACTCTTAAATTTCAAGATAATGGAAATTTAATCTTGTGTAAATTATTGAACATTTTTGTTAACTAAAATGAGCAAGATAAATTTGTATAATACTTAATTATATTTTTAAAACATATATAAAACTTGCCAGAAATGTTTAAAAAGTTGAAATGTTAAATATGAATATGTAATGGAATATTATACAAATTTGAATTTAATTAATAAAAATGTTTAAATTGAAATTGTGTTTGAAGAAATTTTAACTGAATAATTTGAGTAGTAAAAAGAAAATACTAGTTAGATATGAACTTAAGAGAAGGTAAACAAATAATAAATTAAATCATATCTTTGTAAATTGTTTGTAAACTAAAAGAATATAACTAAATTGCAAAGGATGCTTTAAGATTTAGTTATAGCTTTGTAAGATAATTATAATTTGAATAATATTATGTAAAAGAAAATACATCGGTGCAAAATGATTAATAAAATAAGAAGTTGATATTTGAATTATAAAATGAAATTTTACTTAAGTTAAGTTGAATGGAATGAATTGATAAAATCAGTTAATCAAATAAATTATAAAATGAAAATTAACTTAAGAAAAATTTGAATGAATTTGATTGTGATAAAAAGAAAAAGATTATTAATATGAATTTGAGTTATAAAATAAAAATTACTTAAGGAAAATTAATGATATTAATTAATGTAATGAACTAATGAAGTAAATCAATGAATTAATGTGAACTTAAGCTATGAAGAATAAAATGAATAAAAATGAGTTGCATTTTATAAAATGTTTATAATAAACTTAAATGATTTTATGAAATGGTTTATAAATGATATTAGTATTGAAGAGAATATACTAAGTGGCAATGAAATAAAATTTAACTTAAATAAGTATTGAAGAGAATATACTAAGTGGCAATGAAATAAAATTTAACTTAAATAAGGTTAAATGAAATCTATAAAATGGTCCATAAATGATTTGGTATGAAATGGTATTAAACATAAAATGAAACAATTGAAATTTAACAAATTGAATTGAATTAATTGAACGTAAATAAAATAGATGTGAATAAATTGGAAGTAAATAAATTAAATGTTAATAAAAATTGGATGTTAATAAGAAATGAAATGTATAAATTTAATATGGACGTTGGAAAATGTAAATTGTGATAGTTTGAATTAAATTGGATGAATATTTATTGTTGGATGGTTTCTTTGACTGTAAATCATTGTTATTACTGTTTTGGTTGCATATGATCGTTATGGGATGAATTGGTGCTAATGTTTATGATTTGGATTCAAATTTCATGTTATATGGTCTATTAAAACTCATACATGTTTCTATATCTCTTATAGATGACTAATATTCTAATTTGAGTTGAAATAGGTACATACGAAGACCGTTTGGACGTATACGCGGATTTGATTTGCTTTTGCGTGCTTAAATGAGCGAACTCGCTTGTATTAATAATAATAAGGTACATATCTCGGATTACATACCGCATTTTTATATTTTTTCCTATGGGATGCCTCATCATTGAGATGAGATGTATATTTGATATATTTGGTATATATATTGTATTGTAAAAAATTTCCGATCGAGCCGCGCAAAGGAGACGCTGCCAAATTTTTCCGTAAATCCGGGTGTTAGAAAAATTTTGAGATTTTAAAATTTTATAACTTGTTTTTATATATAAGTTGTAATTTCTGTAAAACCAATATCGGAGTGGCGTAGCGAGAGCATAGTAAAGGTTTTGAAATAAGATTTTAATGTTTTGTAAGTGGATAATTTCGAATAAAATTTGTCAAATGTTAAATTCCTTAATTAACCCCTTTTCGAGAATGAAAAGTTTTGAGTGGGGGAGAGTGTAATGAACCGTAAAATTAACTGTTTTAAATTATTGAATTTAATATGATTATTGAACGAAAATGGTTGGAAATAATTTTTTTTGTTTTATTTATGTAATTTATTTCATATGAACTTGAATAAAATTTTGAAATAACTAATTTCGAAGATTTTGGCAATAACAAATATGAAAGTGAAATTCTACATATTGAATGTGTTTATAATCAACAACATGAATTGAATAATAAATGTTGAATTACTATAAAGTGGAAGTAGTTTTTTTATTATTTGAGTTTGTTTTGAAATTTAAAATTTATAAGTTAAATAACTTATATTTAAAATATGGTAATTTATTGAATAATTAAATTGTTTAAATTTAATATTGCAATTATTTAAATAATTGAATTCCAAATTTAATATAAATGAAAATGATTTCAAAAGTTGATTTAAATTTTACTTAAATATGAACGAAGATAGTTAACTTTTAAAATTGAATTTAAAAGTGAATAAATTAATTTTGGAAATTACTTGTTTTAATTAACGTGTGAAAATATCTATTTTGGCCACTGCCTCGGATTTCAACAAAACTAGTTTCATCGAATCCATAATAGTGAATTAATATAAGATTTCATGTTTCGTAGCGATCGAACTTATCGTTTGGCTGTGCGAGCTTGAAACGCGTAGAAATTAATTTAAAGAAATTAATTAAAATAATTTGATTTTGAAAATCTATCTTTTGAATATGATGGAATTGGCTCTCGAAACTAGCTCCATTGTGTTCGGAATAGGGGTATAACATATAGAATGCCAGGCGACACGCTTCGTTTGGAGTTTGGAAGATTTGTCACATGAATAGTGTTTTGTAAACTTCTATATAAAGCCCTAAATTGCTCAAACCCTAACCTAGTATTCAAGCGGCCTCTTTTACGATCAATGACCAAAAATGTCTTGATTTCCTTCCTTATTTTCTCTCAATCCATTCATTTTTAAAGCTCGACTTCAACATGAGAAATGAAGATCTCATCGAGCTCATCGATTTATGCAATTGGATCGAGCTAGAAGCGCTCCTATTCACCAGAATCGAGTTGCATGAGTGGGTTCGGACCTGGTACGATCGCGCGAGGGAGATGAGGGTAACTGTTTGAATTATCTTATTTATGTCAATTTTTATATTAATTATATCATTATGTTTAAAAATTCGTAACTTTTTCGAACGAGGTCCGATTCGGATGAAACAAATTACATTGGAATCATATATATGTCGTCTACAACATGGAGTGGAAGTGGAATTTATTTGAAGCTGAAATGTTTTCAGTTCTAAATAAAAGGTGAGTGTTTTATACGCTCACGAATGACTAAATATTTTTATGTTAGTTAAACTAAAATCATGAAGTGATTTATGTTTATTGATTGTTGTTGATAAGTTTAACTGACATTTAAATTGAGATGATTTGATCTGATAAAAATTTAAATTGGTAGTTCAATTTGAAATTGAAATTAAATTGCCAGTTAAACTCCCAATTATTGATAACCAGTTAGTTATTATGATATTTGACTGTTTGGATGATTGATTGTGATGGATGTCAATTGGTTGATATTTTGGATGATTGGATATTTATTTATTTTATATATATCCCATATCACCCTATAAATATTTGACAGCATATAAACGGTTATTTGGAGTTAATTCGAATAAATTAAGAATAGGTTGAAATGATATATACCTATGACATTTATTTTGGATTGAAATGATATATATCCATACCTGAAATTAAATTGAAATAACTGATCACTTGGCCATAGGATAGAAAATTTTATATGGACACCAGATTAGTTAAATTAAATGATTAAAAATTCTTGATTTTGAATCTATTTAAATGATTTGATTTAAAGAAATAAAAATCGAATTTACAAAGATTGAATTAATTTCAAATTCGAGTTTGAAATATTGAAATTAAATTTAGTAAAAAGAAATTGTTTTAAGAATTTAATTGGAATTTGAAGTCATGATTGAAATATGACTTGAATTATTGAAATTGAATTGTTTAAAAAGATTCGAACTTTTACTTAGACTTTGCAGTTATTTAAGTAAAGGTAAATTTAAATGGATATTTTAAACTTGGGCTCGAAATTGAATAATCTTAAAGATTTGAACATTAAATCGAACATCGAAGTTAAGTTTAATTTAAATGGTTTAAATCAATATTCTGATATTGATTTCGAGTTTATATAAATTGAAGTGTTTTAAAATTGAGAATTGAATTGAAATTTAAATCATTGAATCGAATTGTTGAATCAAATTTGAAGTTAAAAATGAAAATCGAAATTGATTTAATTTGGAATTGGAATTGAAGTTAATTCGAATTGAAATCGGAATTGAGTCGATTTGAATTAAATTAAAGTTCGAAGATTTGGAATTGAATAAGTTTGGCTTCGAAACTATTTTTGAATAAATTATTTTAATATAAACTGTTTAAAATCTATCTTTTTAAATATTCAAATTATTTTGATGTTCTAAGCTATATTACTAAATAACCCATTCACAATACTCAAACTATTTTATATTAAACTATTTTAACTTTTAAATTATTTTAAACTATTCAAACTATTTTCTAAAATAAATTCAAACTGGTCAGAGTGGGGACTGTTTATATTTAAATCATGGATTTAAATGCGAATTGGGTTAAAATGAAGTTATAACCTAAGTTGAAATGCGAACTGATAATCGAAGTAAAAAAATATGATTTTTGAAGTGAATATGATATTTTGAAATGAAATTTATTTTGAAGCGAACATGATATTTCGATATCAAGTATGAACTGTTTTCGAAATGCAAAAGAACCAACCAGTGTGTAAAACTATGTTTGGTTGTCAAAGAGACCGGGGCCTCTTATTGGCATACTCTATGTCAATATTGGAACCACTTTAACAATTGTGTACATGGAGGAGACACCAGAACAAAGTGGTTGGGTTTGGCGTCGTTTGCTGGATTTGAAGAAAGAGAACGATGATAGATAGAACCCGACACTTATGCCAATTTGAAATGACTAAAACATGACGGCTTGATAGGGCCAAGAGGGCCAACCACCCTTAGCGGACATCCGTTCTTTGATTTTCTTCTTGGACTTGGTCTGTACTACTACTCTTGTTGTTGGTTTCGATTGGTGCACCTTGATTTTGGGATAATCTCCCTTTTACTCGATATGGGATGGATGTACGTGGTGGGCGATCGTGGCTACGATGCGTTACCACTAGCCCTACGATCTGAACTGGTAGTATCCTACATTGGGCATTGCCTCACGTGCCTTGTCATACTTTTATCCCTATACGAGACCACTATGATTTTGGTTTAGTGTTGTCGTATCACGGCGCATCCCTATCCCCCGATGTGCTACTGGGGCGTTATATGCAAAACTGTACGACAATGCTTAAAAACGCGTTAAATGGGATTAATGTAAAGCCTTAACGCCAAGAAAAATATTTACTTTACTGATTAGACATTATATATATAGCGTATTCTACTATATATAAATATTTTGACGGATCCTTAAGAGGTGGAAAATCCCGTAACATCTCTTAAGTTATTGCATGCACGTTATACACTGGATAAGAGATGTAAAACCCTGTAAACATCTCTGACATCATTACACTCATGTATGTGTGATATCGATTTGACTCACATAAGGATATTTTAGTCCTGACTCGAGTGTTTTGTCTTTTCATTACGCTCGGGTCGGTGCTTAGTTTTTCAGCACATTGAAGATTATTATCTGGAGGACGAAGACGAAGATTTGGTATGTTATTATTACTATTATTATTCCCTGCAACGTGTGTTCTGTTGCATTGTTTTATTTATTCTGTTGTATATATATATAACTCTGATAAATGTTGTATAAATTATAATCAAATGTATAGTATAAACAGCTTCATAAACTGTTTATTTGATTATTATATTTTTTCATTCCGCTATGAGATTCTATATTTATTTTCTTCTTCTTTTTATTTTTCTTAATTAACCTCATTGATTATCTATTTCGGATTGTTTGAGTTGGACATGTGTGAATTATTGTCGATTTAAACCTTCCAAAATGTGGATCGTCACACCGAATGTAAAATTGTAAGCACTTCCATCATCAATGACTTTAACTTTTCAGGCAGAGGCGTACTAGATTCGTTCAAAGAAACATCACCTCTAGCAACGAAAATATCCTTGACACCAGTGACCACTAGATCTTTGCCATGCTTCTATCAGTAGTAACAGGCTTTTATTTAAATGCAAGCAATAAGGCAAGCATCAGGGTTCGCGTCGAAGTCAATCTAGGCATCACAAAAATTTAATAGAATCGGCGGCTATTACTTTGGCGATGGCGTCGCAATTTTCCAGTGAAAGTTTTCTCTGGCATCGATATTTTTTTTGGTAAGGGATTTGCGAAAATCGATTTTGAGGAGAAACAAAAAATAGTAAAAGGAGATGCTGTAATAAAGGCCACGTGATGGTTAAAAGGGAGTGTTTAATTTTTTTTAATTCTTTAGTTTTTTATTTTATTTTGATCATTTTGTGCTCTAGAATATTTTTTGAGCTACGTTTTGTAGTTCGAGAATTTTGATCTCAAGGAATTATGTTTAGACCAAGTTATTAGGTATAGAGTTAGAATATTTGTTAGCGGTGTCTACATGTTTACCTATTATAAACGTTTAAATATTTAACTCTAGTAATAGCTTTAAGGGCATCGGTAGGCATTAGGCTGATGCTGTGTATATCTTTATATTCTTTATTTTCTACATTTATGCTTTCGTACTCAATTTTATATTTTATCATTAACTTTGTGGAATATTTTAAAATACCCTATTCACCCCCTGCTCTTGGGTATATTACACGATCCTACAGGTGATACCAGAGCCTAGATGCTAGGTTTACTCTAGAGATATGTCTATTTCAAATAATTCTTTTTCGGTGGGTCAATATGTAATGACCCTAATTTTAGTTAACATTATTTAGACATTTAATTATATAAATTAAATAATGTAAAGGTTAAGTGGTTTGGATTGGATAATTAAACTTGAGCCGTGCCTTATGAATGAACTAATATAAGTAATTAAAACTTAAGATAAGGAGGAGGAAAATTAGAAACGCAAAATAGGAAGAGCCTTATTTTTATACCCTAAAACCTCTCATTCTCCACTCATTCATTCATTTGCATCTACAAACTAAACTAAAAGCTAAGGAGTTCGGCCAGCCATTAAAGAGAAGGAAAATCAAAGATTAAAGCTAGGAGATTCAAGATCAAAAGCTTAGGAAATCAACCTTAATCCAAATCTCAACATTCTTAATCAAATCAAGGTGAATAATTAGTTTAGGTCTCAAGTTTTGATAACGATTTCGGTTTTAAAGGATAAATCCGTTTATTTGCAGTTATATGCCATGTTATAGTGATTGAATGATTATATTCTTTAAGTTGATGATTTATGGAGATTTAATAAGAAATTTATGAAATGTTTAGATTAGAAAACCTATTATATGACATCCAAATAAGTTGTTTTTTTTGATATATGGTCAAAAATATTATTTAGAAGTGGGTTTCAATATAATTTTCTAAGTAATTATGGATTTATTATGAATTTTCTATAAGAGAAAATAGTCAATTTCGGGTTTAAATTATTTAAGGAAACTAAATAATGTTTTCGAATCTGAAATTTACATATGTTAGAAAACATATTTAATATGGATTATTATGATTTTTGGGAATTTTTCCTAAGTGTTTTACTAAGGCAAATAAATTAAGCTAGAGGGGCTTAACTGTTATTTAAGATTTTTAGGCTATCTTGTTAACTATAAAGTGTTTTACAGCAATTTTTTAGTAGAGTATGTGATAAAGAATTCATAGCCAATAAAATTTTGACAAATATTGATGGTTAGGTACCAAAAGGAATTACTTTAAAGGAAAAAAATACAGTTTTTAATTTAATTACATCTTCGCCACTTACATTGCTTGCTTATGTCACCATACTCCTTCTTGTAAACCTTCCCCACCCATTCGAAACCAATGCACATGGTATCAAGCATTTGGCACGTAGTGTATTGGAGTTAGGAAAAAGAAAGGAATGGTGGCGAAGGCATGCTTGCGAAGAGGTTGAAGCTTCTTTTATTAGCTTTCGAATTTATTGACCCGTCTTTGTTTAAAAGTACGCTTACAAAAGGGTTGCTGCTTTTGAACCACTTCAATACCTTAGCTGCCGCATTAATACCTTTCAACTTTGGCCACTTTTTACAACCTTTAAACAATGGTTTCGAAAGGGATTGTTTAAGGTTTTAAACAATGGTTTCGAAGGTATTGTTTTGGATTTATAGCCTAATGTTTTCTAAGTTAAAAATGGGCTTTAACTTATTTTAAAGGGATAGGTAACCCAATTGATTTTAGCTTTCACCAACATTGTTTTATAAAGCATATATCATGGCATAAGTATTTTGAGTAAAGCAAAGAGTATGATTTCCTTGTTTTATAAAGATTTGATTTCAAGGGTCAACCATTTGTAAAAATTGTTTTCAAGGAATGAAATTTGAATAGGGTGGTCAGCCCATATATTTGCTAAGTATACCACTCAGATATTTGAAAAATGGATGGGACTGGTGTGGGGTCGCGCCTTATACTTTAGCTAGTAGTCGCTTGCTAATATAAGTCCAAAATTACAGTGTGTAGGGTTTTGTCATAGGTAAGACTAAAATTATGTTACACACAGAAAGGAATATACCAAGTAGAGATATGTTATTGGTGATCCCGCAATACCATCAAGATCAGTTGACCCTAGGAGAAGTAAGTTAAGGATAGACCACCCAGTATTGTGTCTAACAGAAGTGAGAATATTTATTATGTCTGGTAAGCCCGAGTCAGCCAGTGGTTAATAATCAGCCTGATAAAACTATAATGTTCGGATGGATAGTCCATTGATTACCTGATTTATATGCATATATGTTATTGCTTTTGTTGTTATAATCAGTTTAATTGTAGGAATTTGATTTACAAAAATATATGCTTTTAAAAGGATATTAGTGAGGGAAAACCCGTTCTGCTAAGCGGCGTGGTCTCACTTAATATCAGTAAACTGAGAGGTAATAGAATTATTCACACCAGGCTTTATGTCTAACTCAAAGTTTATGTTTTCCCCTTAAACTCTCGAGTGCTCAAAATTAAATTTGAGTGGATTAGGAGTTATGGACGTTTCAGGTTTAGTAGGTTGGACGAATAAGCTTTCGAAGACATGGAGGAGGCAAAGCTAGCTATGTAGTAGTTATTTAGTATTATTTCCGCTGTGATGTATTTATGAAAGATATGTCCATCTATCTAGTACTCTGATCATCCAAGGGGGCATCTTCATATATCGCTCTTGGCGTAATTTGTAATAATTATATTTGATCAAAACTTGGGAATCGTTTTGGGATTATGTAATTGAATATGAAATGTAATCAGAAAAGCTGTTTTGAAATCTGTGTCGATTTTAGTTCATATTCATAGTTCATATTCATGTGCTTTTGATATTATGGATATCATTAACATTACCGTATTTTTTCACTAGAAGTTAATACTAAAGATGACTGCAGCATCTGTAGCGATTAGCCTCGAGCTTCAAAATTGAGGATGTTACAACTTGGTATCAGAGCATAGGTTCATGAAAACTTAAAAGAAATTTTAAACTTAAAATGAGTTTTGAAAACATAATCCTAAAGAATTAGAGAAAAGATTAGGGAATGGGATAATGCTATTGTAACGTACTTGTATTTTCTATATATAAGTATATGCTTTATCTCTATTCTCCCATCCCTCTTAGGATATTCTTTTGTATCTTACAAAGACTCGAATGCAGATTTTAGTGAAGTAAGATATGGATGCTAGGAATGGAAGAGTTAACCTTGGTGGAGAAAGCACCACAACTAATGGAAATGCTGGACCAAATACTCGAAGGAATCCAGGTCGGGCACAAGCTGCTAATATGTGCCTCGAAGCACCGCAAGTTGATATGGGAGTTATGTATCAGTTCTATGTCAACATATTGCAAGCTAAAGCTACTGTGGGATTAGTTGGAGGAAAAGTTGAAGAAGGAAATCAGGAAGCTTCGGTGGTCAATAACTATGCAGTATTAAGAAGAGATTATGTTAGGCTTGGAGGGAAGCCGTTTATCAGGACTAAGGATGCAATTAAAGTGGAGAACTAGTTACTTCATTGCGAAAGGATTTTTGCTGATTTTGGACTTAACGATTAACAGAAAAGGAGAATGGCATCCAAACAGCTGTAAGGAGCAACATTGTACTGGTGGAACAATGTTACTGTCGGAGTGCTGAAGGGGCTATGACTTGGGTAGAATTCAGAAGGAGGTTTAAGGAAAGATTCATGTCAGAGATCGCCAAGTCAACTTTGCTCAAGAAGTTTGCTGAGCTGGTGTAGGGAGACATGACAGTGCTTGAGTATGCTACTAGATTTGAGGAATTATCGAGATACGGATATGCTACGGTTGATACAGTTATCAAAAGGAATGAGAAGTTCATCTGTGGACTAAGACCCGAGCTTGCTAAAGCAACTTTACCACATATTAAGGATCCATGCAACATATTTGTTGAGATGGCTTTGAGGAATGAGAAGATGCTCGCTTTCTTTAATGGTAACAAAGCAATGGAAACTCAAGGTGGGCAGAACCAGAAGAGCAAGTTTTTCCACAAGAAGGGAGCTCAGAAGAGTGGAACTGCCATGAAAGGAAAGATAGAAGTTATCTCCTACAAGTGTGATAAAAAAGGGCATTTGGCTAATGAATGACGTTCATGGGATGAAAAGAAGGTAATCGGGATGAAGAATATCAAATGCTCCAACTGTGATCAAATTGGACATTATAAGAACTAGTGCAAGGAACCAGCCAAGGATGGAAAGGGCAAGGTGTTTGCATTGGAACCAGCTACCTCAAGACCAACATCAAGGGAGAAAGGAAAAGCTATGTTGGGAGGTACGCTTATGATTCATGGTATGTCAGTTAGAGTTCTATTTGATACTGGTGCATCGCATTCTTTTTTATCTCATTATTTGGTAGATAAGCTTAACCTAGAACCCTCATACCTAGTTACATCCTTAAGGGTTGTGAATTCGATAGGAGGTATAGGACACTTGGGATAAGATGTAACTAGTTAGAGTTTGAATTTTTAGGTCATATATTTTCTTGCAGTTTACATGTATTTGATTTTGTAGGTTTCAGAATTATTTTAGGTGTGGATTGGTTAAGTAAGTATGATGCTATGATATTTTTCCTTGATAAGAAAATATCACTTAGACGTCCTAGTTGTAGAGATCGGATTATATACACTGTAGAAAACCCAAATTTAGATTCTTGCACTCTGTTGGGCGTTATGGACGGAGAAGATGAGTTGAATCAATTTTTCATTGTTAGAGAATTCGCAAATGTCTTTGAGCCCGTGATAGGACTATCGTCGAAATGAGCCATTGAGTTTCGAATAGATTTAGTACCAGGAGTTGAACCTGTGAGTAGACCGCGAAGTAGAATGACATCTACCGAGATGAAGGAGCAAAAGGTACAGTTGGTGGATTTAGAAGGTAAGTATTTTATTAGACCAAGAAGTTTGACTTAGGGAGCAGCCACATTGTTTGCAAGGAATCCAGACGGATCGTTAAGGTAGTGTATCGATTGTCGTAAGCTGAATGAGAAGATGATAAAGAACTAATATCCGTTACCTAGAATTGATGATTTGTTCAACCAGTTGAGTGGAGACAAAGTATTCTCTCAATTAGACTTGGCTATAAGGTTCCATCAACTTAGAGTAGCAGAGGATTGTATTCCTTTGACGGTGTTTAGGGCCAGATATGGATCGTAGGAATGGTTAGTGATGTCGTTCGAACTAACTAATGCACCGGCATTCTTCGTGGACTTAATGAACAGAACCATCCGAGAGCATCTGGACAGATTTGCCTTAGTATTCATGGATGATATATTGATATATTCCAAGGATGAAAGAGATTATGAAGTTCATCTTAGGATAGTGCTTAAGACACTAAGGCAGTATCAATTGAAGGAAAATTTTTCGAAGTATCACTTTTGGAAGAAGGAAGTGAATTTTCTTGGTCATGTAGTCTCAGAGAAAGGGTTGTCTGTAGATCTAGCTAAGATAGAAGCAGTGAATAGTTGGAAGAGACCCGAGACAGTGACCGAGATAAAAAGTTTTCTTAGATTAGCAGGATATTATCGGAGATCCATTAAGGATTTCTCGAGATAGCAACACCGATGACTAAGCTAACTCGAAAAGATGCGAAGTATGTTTGGACCGATAAATGTGAGGAAGCATTCTAGAAGTTGAAACATCTATTGACTAATGCACATGTCATAGTTGTTCCCGAGGGGAATCAGGACCTAGTGATATACACGGATGCATATGGAACAGGATTAGGAGCTATGCTAATTTATAAGGGTAAAGTGATTGCCTATGCTTCCTGACAGCTCGGACTGCATGAAGTTAGATATCCAACTTATGATTTAGAATTAGCTGTAGTAATTTTTGCATTGAAGGTGTGTAGACATTACCTTTTGGGAGAAAGATTCGAGCTGTTTACGGATCATAAGTCACTGAGCTATATATTCTCTCAGAAGGAGTTGAATATGAGACAACGGAGATGGTTAGAGTTTATAGCTGCATACGACTTCGGTATGGAGTACACATCGGAAAAAGGAAATAAGGTTGCAAACGCATTTAGTAGGAAATATGAAGATGCAATTTTGGCTATGATAGCTGAGTGGAAAGATCTAGAGGCATTGACTACATGCGGAGTACAATGGAGATTTGAGGCTAGTTCTAGTCAAGAAACCACCATGTTATCATGTTTAGAAGTTTGACCGATGATGATCGAAAGGATTGCTTCTAAGCAGGGAGAAGATCCATTATTAGCTAAATGGATTAGAAGGTTAAGGAATGGAACAGAGAGCGATGACTTGAAAGATGCCAGTCTTGACCAGAATGGGTGGTTCAGGAAGAAAGGATGACTATGTGTTCCAAGTGTGGGAAACATTAGGAAGGAAGTTCTTAGAGAATGCCATCGTTCGATGTTCACTATTCATCTAGGAGGAACTAAGATGTATCAGGATATGAAAAAGAGTTTCTTCTGGGAAGGTATGAAGAGAGATGTAGGCCTATGGGTGAGGCAATGTTTGAACTGTCAATAGGTAAAGGCTGAGCATCATAAACGAATGGATTACTTCAGCCTTTTAATGTTCCAGTCTGGAAATTGGGTTCTATCTCAATGGATTTCATAGACAAATTGTCAAGGTCGAATAGAGGAAATGAGAGTATCTAGGTTATAGTGGATAGATTGACTAAGAGTGCAAACTTTATACCCGTTAAGTCGACCAGGACAACACCAGATTTAGCTAAGTTATTCATAAGGAATATAGTTAGACTGCATCGAATTCCTAGTAGTATAGTAAGTGATAAAGATTCCTTATTCACTAGCAAGTTCTGGAAGAGTCTACAGGAGACTTTAGGTACCAAGCTCAAGATGAGCACCGCTTACCATCAACAAATAGATGGGCAAACAGAGAGAGTTAACAAATCTGAGAGGATTTGTTAAGAGCTTGTGTGCTAGATTTAGAAGGATCATGGGAAGACCATCTACACTTAGTCGAGTATTCATATAACAACAGTTATCAGACTAGTATAGGGATGGAACTGTTTGAAGATTTGTATGGAAGGCTATGAAAATCTCCATTTTGTTGGTTAGAGATCGAGGATAGATTAGTTCTTGGTTCGGATTTTGGTTAAAGAAGCTGCATAAAAGATTGAGTTAATTCAGGCTAGAATAAAGGAAGCTCAGTCTAGGTAAAAGAGTAATGCTGATAATGGAAAGACTTAGAGTTCTCGGCAGGGGATCATGTTTTCTTCAAGGTATCACCGATGAAGGGTGTGATCATATTCGGTAGATTAGGGAAGTTGCCACCTAGGTTCGTTGGACCATTTCCTATTATAAAAAGGATTAGGAAACTAACGTGTAGGACATATTTACCGAATATTTTGGCAGGAGTCCACAATGTTTTCTATATTTCTCATCTAAGGAAGTGTATTCGAGATCCAAAGACTACTATTATGATGACTGTGTTAGAAGATCTAGTAGTGGAACCAGATATGACTATTGTTAGAAAACCAGTTCGTATAGTTGCAAGAGATGAGAAGAGACTAAGGAACAAGACGATCAGATTAGTCAAAGTCCAGTGGAGTGACGATGAGAGAGACTGTACTTGGGAAACTGAAAGCAGGATTAGGGACACTTATCCTGACTTGCTTCATGATATGTTTTACCTTTATGTTTGATTGTTGTGGATACCTTATCGTAATTTTATGGACAAAATTCTTTAAGGATGAGAGTATGTAATGACCCTAATTTTAGTTAACGTTATTTAGAAATTTAATTAGATAAATTAAATTAAGTAATGTAGAAGATTAAGAGGCTGAGATTGGATAATTAAACTTGAGTCGTGGCATATGAATGAACTAATATAAGTAATTAAAACTTAAGATAAGGAGGAGGAAAATTAGAAGGGAAAAATAGGAAGAGCCTTATTTTTATACCCTAAAACCCTCTCATTCTCCACCCATTCATTCATTTGCATCTACAGACTAAACTAAAACCTAAGGAGTTCGACTGGCCATTAAAGGGAACGAAAATCAAAGATTAAAGCTAGGAGATTCAAGATCAAGATCTTAGGAAATCAACCATAATCCAAATCTCAACATTCTTAATCAAATCAAGATGAATAATTAGTGTACATATCATGTTTTGATAATGATTTTGGTTTTAAATGATAAATCCATTTATTTGCATGTTATATGCCATGTTATAGTGATTGAATGATTATATGCTTTAAGTTGATGATTTATAGAGATTTAATAAGAATTTTATGATATGTTTAGGTTAAAAAACCTATCATGTGACATCCAAATGAGTTTTGTTTCTGATATATGGTCAAAAGTATTATTTTAGAAGTGGGTTTCAAGTTTCATAATTTTCTAAGTGATTATGGATTTATTACGGATTTTCTACGAGTGAAAATAGTTGATTTCGAGTTTAAATTATTTATGGCAATTAAATAATGTTTTCGGGTTTGAAATTTATATATGTTAGACAACATATTTAATGTGGATTATTGTGATTTTTGGAAATTTTTCCTAAGTGTTTTACTAAGGCAAATAAATTAATTAAGCTAGAGCGGCGTAATTGTTATTTAAGATTTTTAGGCTATTTTGTTAAGTATAAAGTGTTTTAAATATTTTAAATTAATGTGCACAATAGTTTTTCATAAGAGTATGTGTTAAAGATTTCATAGCCAATGAAATTTTGAAAAATATTGATGGTTAGGTAAGAAGGAATTACTTTAAATGCAAAAATACAGTTTATAATTTAATTACATCTTCGCCACTTACCCTGCTTACTTCCGTCACCATACTCCTACTTGTAAATCTTCCACACACATTTTAAATCAATGCACATGGTACAAGCATTTGGTACGTAATGTATTGGAGTTAGGTGAAAGGAAGGAATGGTGGCGAAGGAATGCTTGCGAAGAAGTTTAAGCCGCTTTTATTAGCTTTCGAATCTATTGACCCGCCTTTGTTTTAAAGTATGCTTATGGAAGGTTAGCCGCTTTTGAACCCCTTTGATACCTTAGCTGCCGCATTAATACCATTCACCTTAGGCCACATTTTACAACCTTTAAACAATGCATGCGGAAGGAGAGACTTTCCTCTTTGTCCCATCCGCTAATATTGAAGCCGCCTTCCCCAATGTTTTCGAAAGGATTGACTTAGCCGCTTTTGCTAATAGTTTCAGAGGCAATGGTTTCAAAAGGATAGCTTTCGAATATGTCTCCTTTTTATACTTTGTAGTTTGTTTTTTTCAAACTATGGTTTTGAAAGGAATACTTTTAAATGGTTTCGAAGCTATGCTTCCATAACTTTTTACTTGAACCCAATGCTTTCGAAAGATATGTTTTTAAGTGTTTTGAAAAGAATATTTCAAAGTGTTTCGAAAGATATGTTTTAAGTATTCTGAAAGGAATGTTTCCAAGTGTTTCGAAAGATATGTTTTTATGATTTTGAAAGAGGATGTCTAAGATTTTAAGTAAGGATTTCAAAAGGTCTATTTCCAATGCATTCGAAAGAAAGGTTTTGGCCTTTCAGCCTAATGTTTTCAAGGTTAAAGTATTTAACTTATTTTGAAAGAGATGCTTTCAATGATTTCGGAAGGGATTGTTTAAGGTTTTAAACAATGGTTTCGAAGGTACTGTTTTGGTTTTGTATCCTAATGTTTTCTAAGTTAAAAGGGGCTTTAACTTATTCTAAAGGGATAGCTAACCCTATTGATTTTAGGTTTTCATCAACATTGTTTTATAAAGCATATATCATGACATAAGTATTTTGAATAAAGAAAAGAGTATGATTTCCTTATTTTATAAAGATATGATTTCAAGGGTAAACCATTTGTAAAGGTTGTTTTCAAGGAAATGAAATTTGAATAGGGTGGTCAGCCCAGATATTTGCTAAGTATATGACTCGGATATTAGAAGACCAAGACTGGTGTGGGGTCGCGCCATATACTTTAGCTAGTAGCACCAAGCTAATATAAGTCCAAAATTCCAATGTGTAGGGCTTTGTCATAGGTAAGACTAAAATGATGTAACACATTAAAAGGAATACACTGAGTAGAGATAGGTTATTGGTGAGCCCGCAAAACCAATAGGATCAGTTGACCCTAGGAGAAGTAAATTAAGGACAGACCACCTAGTATTGTGTCTAACAGATTTTAGAATATTTATGATGTCTGGTAAGCCCAAGTCAGCCAGTGGTTAATAGTTAGCCTGATAAAACTATAATGTTCGGACGAATAGTCCATTGATTACCTGATTTATATGCAAATATGTTATTGCTTTTGTTGTTATAATCAGTTTGATTGCAGGATTTTGGTTTGCAAAACGATATGCTTTTAAAAGGATATTAGTGAGGGAAAACCCATTCTGCTAAGCGGCGTGGTCTCACTTAATATCAGTAAGCCGAGATGTAATAGAATTATTCACACCAGGCTTTATGTCTGACTCAAAGTTTATGTTTTCCCCTTAAACTCTAGAGTGCTAAAAATTAAATTTGAGTGGATTGGGAGTTATGGACGATTCAGGTTTAGTAGGTTGGACGAATAAGCTTCCGAAGACGTGCAGGAGGTGCAGGAGGCAAAGCTAGCTATGTAGGAGTTATTTAGTATTATTTCCATTGTGATGTATTTATGACAGATATGTCTATATATCTAGTACTCTGATCATTCAAGGGGCATCTTCATATGTCACTCTTTGGCGTAATTTGTAATAATTATATTTGATCAAAACCTAGGAATTGTTTTGGGATTATGTAATTGAATATGAAATAATGATTTGAATTGTAATCAGAAAAGCCGTTTTGAAATCTGTGTTGATTTTATTTCATATTCATGTGTTTCTGATATTACGGATATGATTAACACTACCGTATTTTGCACTAGAAGTTAATACTATAGTTAACTGCAGCATCTGTTGCAGTTAGCTTTGGGCCTCAAAATAGGTGATGCTACACAATAGCTAGGCCACTTATGTTTGATGGTACTGATTATGCTTGTTGGAAGGCTAGGGCGAATTTATATTTGATCTCTGTTGACTATGATTTTTAGGATATAGTTGAAATAGGGTATAAGCCACCCCCGATGAAAATCAGTGATGTATAATTCCCTAAGTCCTAGGAAAAATGGGATATTGTTAATCAGAAATCGCTTTCATTAAATGCTAAAGCTATGAATGCTCTTATTTGTGCCCTTGATAAAACTAAATTTAATCGAATTACTCACTGTTTGGCTGCACAGAAAACCCAGCAGACTTTGGAGGTTACGCATGATGGTACATCTCAAGTCAAGGAATCACGTCTTACCCTACTCATCAATGAATATGAAATTTTTGTAATATTAAAGGACGAAAACATAACAGAGATGTTCAAATGTTTTTCAGTATTGGTATACAATTCCAGAGCTTTGGGCAAGGTTTACATTGAAGTTGAGTTGGTTCAAAAAATATTAAGAAAACTTCCAAAGAATTTTAAAGCAAAGATATCAGTTATACATAATCCAAATATCTGAGCAAACAAAGCATGGCATAATTGATTGGAGACCTTATGACCTATGAAATGGAACTGAAAGCTAGGGAAGATCGTGACAAATCAGAATCTAAAAAGAAACCAATTGCATCGAGCAACAAACTTGACAGTGATGATGAAGATAATCCAATCACTGAGCTTGCAATGCCGATGAGCGGTCTTAAGAAATGGTCCAATAGAAACATCAAATCTTCAAGCAAAAAAGAAAGGGGCCAAATGAAGGTCATTTAAGAACTTAGATAATTTGAATGAAGAAATCACATGTTATAGTTGCAGAAACACATATCATATCCAAACCAACTATCCACTGAATCAAAAGAAGAAATGAAAGAAAAAAGAAAAGAATGGCATTTTCTGAAACCTGGGATAATAAAGAAAGAGAAGAGTGCACTGATAGTGATGAAGTCGAAGTAAATTCATGTTTGATGGGACATTCAACTCATGATGATGACTCAAGCGTGGTATCAAATTATACTTATTAAGATTTACTCTTATTGTGTCATGAACTTGCTAGAACATTTGATAGTCTTAATCTTAAGAACAAAAATTATAATCTAGGAAAGTTGTGTTACTCAACCAAACCTAAAAAAATTAAAGAAGCTCAAAACCTTGAATCTGAAAGTTGTCAGTCTTTATAAAAGGAGTTGGATGCATGTAAGACACATACCGAAACTCTTTAAAATGAAACTTTTTGTTTTAGAAAAAAATGATGACACAAAGAGGGAAAATTTTCTTAACAAATGTACCAAGCTAGTGGAAGAAAACAAATCACATAAATCCAAGTCCAATCCCTTGAATGATCGGTTAATAAAATTTCTAGAGGTGAAAGGTCATTGAATATGCTTTAGGGAAATCAACAATATGCAAACGATAGAAAAGGACTTGGTTTTGGTAAATCACAGCACAAAAGGGAAAATACAATTGATAATGCCCAAGGTAAAAGCAAATTTCCAAATGTCTAGGTTGTGGTAAAATTGGACACAACTTCGATAGATGTTGGTATAGGAAAAAATGCAAACATGTTAGACAAATTTGGGTTCCTAAAGGCTCTCTTGGTACATTTGGATTACTAATCCCTTCTATTGAAATGCTAATAGACCTATAAAGTTTTATAGGTCATCATTTTCTTCCTATGTGTAGGTATGCTAGTGGGCTAAGGAACAACAATAATGATATTTGGACTCAAGCTGTTCCGCATATGACGGGCGATAAATCAAAGTTTCTTAACCTAAAAACTATAGTGGTGGGAGTGTTATTATGGATGACAATGGTAAATGTAATATTATCGGAAAAGGTAAAATAGTAACAATATTTTCTTTTTGACTGATGTTCTTTATGTTGAAAACTTGCATCATAATCTCATCTCTATAAGCCAACTCTATGATAAAGGCACGAGCAATTGTCTTTGATATTGATATGTGTAAAATCTTTGATAAATCTTTGAGTGAGGTTGTGTTTACAGGTCATAGAAAAGGGAATGTCTACACTTTGTCTTTTGATGATCTAACCCTTTCTAGGTGCTTGGTAGCTAAAGATGAGGAACCTACCTTGTGGCATATAAGGCTAGGACATGCTAGCATGAGACTATTGGAGAAGCTTGATAGAAGGGAGTTAGTTAGAAGATTGCCACATTAGTAATTTAAGAACAATGAAATGTGCAAATCTTGTACAAATGGTAAGTTTAACTGTCATCTTTTCATGCCAAAAACACTATGAACACCTCTAGAGCTCTTGAATTGATTCTTATAAATTGTTTTGGTGCTAATGATGTTGCAAGCTTAAGTGGTAAGAAGTATTATTATGTTTTGGTTGATGAGTACTCTAGATTTACCCGGATTTATTTTCTAGCCAAAAAGTCTGAAACTTTCAATTATTTTTTTAAAATTCATAGAACTTATTCCAAACGAAAAGGTGTTTCAATAATAACTATAAGAAGTGATCATGGTGGAGAATTCAAAAATTAGAATTTTGAAAATTTCTGTGAAGAAAATGGTTTTAAACACGAAGCATATATTGCAAGAATTAGCTAGATCAATGTTGATGAATATAAGCTCTTTTTGGCCACAGGCATTTAATACTTCATGCCATTTAATGAATAAAGTAATGACCAAACGAATACTTAATAAAATTTCTTATGAACTATGGTTCAACATGAAACCTAACATTGCATATTTTAGGATACTTGGATGTCTGTGCTTTATTCTTAATACTTGTAATCATGTAGGGAAGTCTGAGTCCAAGACATATGAAGGATTTTTATGGGACACTCATGAAGGAGCAAAGCGTATAGAATTTTCAAAAAGCTTTTGAAAACAATCGCGGACTCAATCAATGTGAAGTTTGATGAGTTAGATATTGATGCAACTAAAAAGAAGCACAAAAGTGATGATGGAGACGACAGTGAGAATGAAAGATGCGGCGAAGACAAGAACGGAGGCGATCCATGCACTACTGAACCTTCTAAATCAAGTTTGGAAATTGAGAATTTGAAGTTCAAAGCAAGTCATCCACTAGAATTAGTTATAGGTAATCCAACGATAGGTATATAAACATGTTCTTGGTTCAATAGAAATCTTTGTATGCTTGATGTATTCATAGTGGTTTTATTTTTGAAATTGAACCCAAAAAATATTGATGTTGCACTTAGTGATGAATGTTGGATAATTGTCATGCAAGATGAACTTAACCAATTTGTGAGAAATAATTTTTGGAAATTAGTTCCTAGACCAAATGGCTATCAAGTTATAGGAACTAAATGGGTGTTAAAAAAATCTTGATTAATCTGAGAATGTAATTAGAAACAAAGCTATATTGGTTGTGAAGGGATATAATCAAATAAAACGTATTGATTTTGAGGAGACATTTGCCCTAGTTGCTAGGTTAGAGGCCATTAGGATTTTGCTAGCTTTTGCATGTTTTAAAGGTTTTAGACTTAAGAAAATGGATGTAAAAAGTGTCTTTCTAAATGGTCGTTTGAAAGAAAATGTTTATGTGGAACAGCCCCTGGTTTTGAAAGTTGTGAATTTTCAAATCATGTGTACAAACTTGAAAAAGCATCATATGGTCTTAAACAAGCTCCTAGGGTTTTGGTATGAGTGTCTTGGTGCATATCTTTTGGAAAATGGATTTAAGAAGGGAAGTGCTAACACTACGTTGTTTCTACTAGATGAGCATGATGACCTTTTAATTGTACAAATTTATGTCGATGACATCATTTACAGTGCTACTAGTGAAAAATTATGTCAAAACTTTGTATAAGTCATGCAGGATAAGTTTGAAATGAGCTTGGTAGGAGAGTTGAAGTATTTTCTAGGATTTAAAGTCAAGCAAAGCGATAAGGGAATTTTCATCTCCTAAACCAAATATGTAAAGAAGCTATTGAAAAGATTTGTTGTTAAGAATGCAAGGCCGCTTAGAACTTCCATGAGCCCTTCAACCAAGGTTGACAAAGATGAAAAGGGAATCGCGGTTGATTAGAAAAAATATCGAGGTATAATTGGCTCTCTTTTCTATCTTACTGCTTCTAGACTCTACATGATGTTTTCTGTTTGTCTTTGTGCACGTTTTCAAGCAAATCCAAAAAATCTCGTTTAAAAGCCACAAAATGAATTTCGAGATATCTTTTGCACACATAAAAATTTGCTTTGTTGTATCTCTCCTGTGATAATTTTGATTTAATTGGTTGTTCTGATGCTGATTATGCCATTTGTCTTATGGATAGAAAAAGCACTAGTGGAACACGTTTTATAACAACTTGGTTATAAGGGAAATTCATAACATATATTTAATTAATTTAAATGGATTTTTGGAATTTAAATGAATAATTTAAATTTATTTTTAGAATATGGAACTTTATAACAAGAAGAATTAATGATGATTTAGAGAATGATAGGGAATAGTTTAATTGATTAGTGGTATAAGAATTTATTTAATTAATTATTTTGCATTTGAAAATATGAATAAATTATTTTGGAAATGATGATAAATTAGATTTTATTTAAATATCAAGTTTAATTTTGAAAAGTGAATAAATTTAATAATATAATTTATAAATTAAGGGGCAAATGATTTGTAATTAATTAAATAAAATTACACAATATATATATATATATATATATATATATTATAAAATATATAAAGTTGTAAATTATTAAAGAAATAATTTTATAGAAGAAAACGATTTAGTGAAATAATTGGATTTAAATTTGGGCTTATATACCGTATTTTATAAAGTAAAAAAAAGCAAGTGAAGCCCATTATACAAAGCCCAAACCAAACACCAATTGTCTTATTTCCTGAGAATTCCATATCTAAAAACTTCATCATTTTCCAGATGATTCTAACTCAGTTATAGATATACCCTAGGCCTAAACATATAAGGGGGTTTTGGGGAAAAATCACCTCCATCCCCAAACGCCACCACACTAGAATTCAAATAGGTAACCAAATAAAATCTGCAAATCAGAATAACAGATAATCTTAGGCCCTGTTTGGCTTGTCATTTTTAGTTTTGTGTTTTCGTCTATACAAAAACGCGTCCGTTGTATGCATTGTTGAAAAACAAACAATTTTGAAAAATGAAATTAACATGTAAAATAGAAAACAAGTTTATTTTATTTTTCGTGTTTCGAGAGATGACAAAAGCACGAAGAACAATCCAACTCATTCGTTGTCCGTTGGTTGTCGCAATGGCTAAGAATTATAAATCTTCTACTTTATTTCTTGCTATTTCTTAGTGCAAGTTGAAAACACAAAACTCAAAATACAAAATGAAACCAAAAGGGCCAGCTTCTCAACACCACTACACCAATTTAGTAATCAATTAATTATAGAGTTGTCATCAATTTGGGAAGGTAGTGACTTACATTGGGGAGCAAGAGTGAAGAAGTAAGGATAAGAAGCAAAGGAAGAAGAATCATTGCAGAGGGAGTATGTGAGTAATTTTACTCAATGTTATGCCACACTTCATAAATGGATTAGTTATTAGGTACATTAAGTTGTGGTATATTTTGTATATACCCTGAACCCTTTTACTAAGGTTCTGAAATCACTTTTCATTGAATTTACATTTATCAATTAGTTGATGTTATGTGGTCATATCAAAGCATTATGGAGTAAGGTTATATGTAACCAATAATGGGGAAGTAGGTAGAAATAAAGGTGGGAAAAGAAGGACATATATGCACGAAAATATGCACAGAAATTGTGTGCCAATCTGTGATGTATTAGTGTATATATCTCTATGCGTGAGCAATGTATATAAATGACACGTGTACAGTAATATATGAACTATTTGAATATATAAAAAATTACGGAGAACTAAATGTATTTTATAATTTAGGCGGGCTAGGTAGAACTAAACAATAAAACAGAGTATACACTGTCCGAATGATAATCTAATTCCTTTCGTTTTGAATTTACCTATGCAATATAAGTTAAGTTTGAAATGAAAGTCTATATGAATAACGCTATGTGCTGGTATAAAATGTGATGCGTGTTCTCTGTGCATGGGAGTTGCGTGTGCATTTAAATATATGCGACCGTGGTTCCCATGTAGGCTAATCTATAAATAAAGTAAAGTTGCACTGTTTGCGAATATGGATGCATGCGTACATTTACGTAATGGGTATCCGCGTGTGTGTATGTTTTCTTCCATGAGTGTGTGTTGCCTTGGTGTTGCAGTGTTGCAGTGCGTGTGTACTAAATGGTGCACGTGCACTAAATGGTGTGCGTGCATCTATATATAGTGTGAGTTGTTCAATATTTGCATGAATTTGAGTGTATTTGTATATGTAGATTTTGCATGTCATCATACTTCTAGTTATTGTTGTGTGTTTTGAGAATGGATGGAGTGTATTTCAAGGTTTAGCCTTTACATACATCAATGATATATTGTTACAAAGCTTCCATTATTTTATATATCATGTTCAATTTCATTGTATCGAAAGGGAGCAATGTTTATTATTTGTGTTCTCATATATTATATATATGAGAACTACTTTTGTTTTAGAAATGATGGATTTTGGAATATCAGTGTAATGTATGTGTGTGAATTATGGGTGTGCAAGTGTGATCAGGGTGTGCGTGCATGTGTTATAGTGTGCGTGGGTAGACAACCATGGGAAGTTATCTCTGTATGTATGTGTGTGTCTATATATATAAGTTTGAGTGTGTGTATTTACGTGCATGTTGGTGTTGCATGTGTATTTATTTGTGTGTTATTGAGTGACTAGGCAAGCTATGAGGGTGATTTTGTATATGTTTACACCAACTTATATACATAATTTGTTGCTGCCTATATTATATTTTTCTTATTGGATTTGATATTATAATCCATATAAAACTGGTTCAAAGATTGTCTGTATATTGAAAATACTGGCACAACCAAATACATGGAACATATAACATATGCCCCATTTTACCTATGATTATGATAAGTACATTATATTTAATAAATAAATTATGGTTCCTTTGATCTATTTTCAAGCATGTATGCTTCTTGCCATTTGATCTCTGATTGATGTTGGCATGCCTATATGTATGAGTGAACACTATTATTAACTGATGTATTTGCTGTGAACTAGATATATGCTCCTTAATCTTTACATTTACGAATGCACATGAATATTTGTACTATTGGAATCATTTGTGTTTTCACTCATTATGTGGTACAGCTTTATATGCATCTTAGCTTTTATTGTTTATAATCAATACATACATACATATACATATATACATACATATACATATATATATATATATATATATACACATATACATACATATATATATATAAGTAAATAACTAAACAAAATATTCCTAAATCTAATGTATGTATAATTACAAAATGTTATATTTTTATCAATGTAAATGTAGCAAATTAATAAAATGAACTTATTATTCATCTCTTAGTATTATTTGGTCATGTAAAATTATATGTTGTGAATAATTTATTATTAAGTATTGATTTATCTATTTTATATTGAGTTGTTCATTGTATATTCATTTGAATAATCTATCTTATAATATTTTTCCTTATTATTCTTTTCCGGTTTATGGAATTTAATTATACGATGATTCACCACTGATATGGATTTGTTTAGTATTTGAAGATGACATGGTGATGCCATCTTTTTCATGATTTTATTGTATTTATTCTCTGTAATGAGAAACTTGAGTAAACGGTTTAGTGATACCGTCTGGTATGGGACTTTCGGTAACACTTTTCTGATTATTCATTGAACTTGTCATATAGAGATATCTAGTATGGATCAAGTGTAATTTATGAGAATTGAATAATTATTCGAATAACATGCGGCGGTATGGGACGCCATTATGTTATTTGTTTGATTATTCATTATAAGTAAATGTCACTCAAACGGGGATACGCTCATGTGTATGTGGTGATACTCACTGCGGTGGGTATATTTTAGTCATGTGTTGACTTATACAAAGCCGTGTGTTGGCCTACATCTAGAGCTATGAGTAGTATAGGTTAGGAGTACTATATATCATCCACATTAGGTCCGACTCTCTTTATATTTTGGGAGTGAACCAGATTGGTCAGTATCCACATTGACGGTATGATCGTGGGGTCGCACCCTAAATCCGCGACATTGTTGTTTATAGTATTCAATGCGCATCACGAGATCGTAGGGACATATATGTCAATCCACTAGCATATATCGGTTGTCATGACCGAAGAGGCTATGCATTATCGAGCCCATAGTGGATCATTCTCACGATACCGAGAGAGGAGAGATAATGGTAACTGATGACTGTAGGAGTCGTGTCATATGGACCATTTGTGGCACCTGGAGAAAGTAGATGTGCTGTCAATCTCCAATCTGGTTTCGATATGTGTATGTGTGCTAGTGGATTGACATATATGTCCCTACCTATCATGAGTTGACTATTCTAGAGACTAGGTGTCTAAGTGTAGTTAGTCCTCGTTATATCCATATTGTTCGATGATTTGATATTTTGAGATAGTCTTTATGTAATGCCCCTGAATTTTAATTAACATTACTCGGGATATTTAATTGGATAAATTAAATAGAATAATGTGAATAATTAGGGAGATGAGATTAATAAATCCAATGGATGTGTCTTAATGAATGAACTAAATTAAGGAGGAATTTCCTAAGAGGTAAACTTGGAAATGGGGCTACATTTCTTAGTATAAATTTCTTCCTCCACCTTAATAAATTTTTACCTTCTCATTCATATCTCCTCACCTACTTTCGGTCGCCATTAAAAGCTTCAGGAAGAGCATAAATTGAAGAAAAAGATAAGGAATTAAAGCTAGGAAATTATCTCATTCTTTAATCAACAAATCAAGGTGAATAATCATGTTTATCATCTCTTTTTTCTTTGTTTGGATCGGCTATGGGTTATACCTGATTCATGTTTGTAATTTGGTTAAAATATAACCATTTAAACATTTGTCTGGATAAGACATAGGTGTTTTAAATGTTAATGGGCTAATTAACACATTTTTATTCGGTTTTGGTTAAATTCCAAGTTGTTTTGATCTTTATATGCTTTGATATGTTAATATGTTGAAGATAACATATTAATTGATTTTCTGGAATTTTTTCAGATTTTTCAATGGTGTTTTAATAGTTATATAAAGTTATTTAAGGAATGGGACTTAAATGTTTTAAATAATTATAAAGGAGAAAAGGGCTTTTTCATATTTATTTAAATTTCCAAATAAGGAAAGTTGGCAGCAATTTTGAATATAAAATTATGGCAACCAATCAGATTTAGACAAACAAGGTAGATGGGGTACCAAAAAACTATTTTAAAGTACAATTTTCACTATTTCGACTCTTTCGGCAAGGGCTTCCACCTTCATTCCAGACCTTCCGACAAGGTGGAAAGGTATCAAACTTTTCGACTAGATCAAAATTCAATGCACATGGTATCAGGCGACTGGTATGTAGTGAATTGAAAGAGGTTAAAATGTTTAAGGACGAAAGGTTAGAGCTTTCGAAAGAGATGAGGTTTTGTTTTGGTTTTAAGGAAAATATGCCTGCTAGCTTTCGACAAAGGGCTTTCGACATTTTCAAATGGTTAAAAAGTAAAAGGGTTCGACTGGTTTGCTTTCTTGTTTTAAATGAAAACTTTCGACAAAGTCGAAAGGTATAGCTTTCGACAGGGTCAGAAGCATAGTTGCCGCTTCCATACCTTTCGACCTAGATGGAGTCAAAGGTAATCTTTTGTTTTCTAAACCTTGCAGCCTCTTCATTGTTTTCGAAGGGTTGGTTCAAAAACTAACACTTCATTTTTTCGAAAGGTTTTATGTTTTGAAGGGGTTACCTTCAATGATTTCGAAAGGTTTTGGTTTCAAAAGGTTTTGACTTCGAAAGGTTTTTGTTTTTGAAAGGTTTTGTCTTCGAAAGGTTTCATTGCTTTCGAATGGTTTATAAATGGTTTTATAGAGGGGATACCCTAGGCTTTTGACAAATTCGAAAGGTAGATCCTTTCGATTAGGTTGAAAAGAAACCTTCCGACAGGGTCGAAAGGTAAGACCTTTCAACAAGGTCGAAAGGTATGGTTTTGTGGTGCTTTCAAAAGGAAGGCTTCCGAAGGGGCTAACTTCGGATGTTTAATTGCTTTCGAATGGGACTTCATTCGAAGGGGTTTAAAGGGCTGTTTTTAGCCATTTTCCTTAAGTACAATTTTGCTAACTTGAAAGGGTTACTTCGAAGGGTTATAGCATAAAATACTTATTTTGTTTGAATATGTAAGGGGATCCTTATATAATTTGATGTTATTAAACCTTGGGGACACTGGGGTGGGTTTTAGTTTTTCGATACATAGTTTGGTGTTACAAACAGAAATATGCTTTCGAAAATATATATATTGGGGCTATCAATGTGTTTTTATTTAATATACCCTAATTAGGGTTACCAATGGTAATATGTTAAACAGGCGGTATACCTGGGGAAAATAAGTAATCATGGGGATCATGAATTTTTGTAAATAATCATGGGGATGATGATGTTTTAATTGGCCAAGTGATAAGCTCTTGGTTAACCTATTAAAACCATAGAATGTGCAGTGGATAGCCTACATCAAATTTCTAAAGTAAAGATGTTTTGCCAGAGGTGGTTAGCCTTGGGATTTGGCACCCAAGGGTTCATAGTCATCCTAGGAAAACTATGGAGTATGTGGTGGATAGCCCACGCCATCTTTTATAAAACAATGTGCAATGGATAATCTGTATTTTTTTAAATGGATTTGGGATGGATAGTCCTATTAAATTATGATGGATAGTCATTTTAAAGATTTTAGAGGGGAACTCTAATAAATTGATTTTAGATGGGAAATCTAATAAATTGCTTTTAGATGGGATATCTAATAAATGGGTGGATGGAATATCCAATACATATGATTTATGGCTTTATTTCATATTATGTTAAGACTAATCATTTTGGGTGCAGGAGCATAGTAAATGATTCGCATGTTTTTTTTTGGATACTAGTGAGGGGAAAACCCGTTCCGCTAAGCGGCGTGGTCTCACTAGATATCTATTTATGATAAGAGATTATAGGGGATTATTCATACCAGACTTATTGTCTGACTCGAAGTTTGTGTTTCTCCACAAACTCTCGGGTACTCAAAATTAATTTGAGTAGTCTGAGAGTGGAAGACTTTCAGGTTTTTGGACCAATAAGCTTCCAAAGACGTGCAAGAGGCAGTGTTAGCTACATAGGAGCTATTTTGTGTTTTCCGCTATGATGTACTAAGAATTGTAAAGTTCATATTATTAGTTCTCTGATCATCATAAGGGGACATCTTCATATGTTTTTCTTATCGTATTTTTTACATCTATATGTGATCTGAACGTGGTTAACATCCGGGATTATGTAATTAAATCTAAATATTATTAATAAGAAATGAGAAATTTTGTTTTGTGGAAGTTTAAAAATTTTCATATTCTTATGTTCTTGTGTATCAATATTAACAATGTCGCATTCGGTCACCAAGAAATAACAACTACGGATGACTGCAACATCAGTAGCGGTTAGTTTTGGGACTCAAAAGGTGGGATGCTACAAGTTGGTATCAGAGCATGGTTTATGTACTTAAAAGGAATTTAAACCTTAATGATTTTTAAAGCATAATCTAATGAATCTAAAATCTAGTTGGGCTTGGGTAAGCATTATAGTAACGTATGTGTACTTTTGCTATAAATACCTAAGTATGTATTCCCCACTCTCTTAGACCGTTCTTCTGTATCTTACCAAGATGGGATTTCAAGTAGTAGGGAAGTAAGATATGGAGGCAGGAAACGGAAGAGTGAATCAAGGTGGAAGACGCACCGCAACAAGTGAAAACGTTCAACCCAATACTAGGAGCAACCAGGGTTGACAGGCGAATGCAAACCCAGATGCAAATGCTAATGTTGGTGCTGAGATCCCACCGGTTGATATGGGGATAATGTATCAGTTATTCATGAATATGATGCAAGCTGGAGCAGCTGCGGGAGTGGCTTTAGGGAATACCGGAGGAGCTAATATGGTGGCCCCATTTGGCAATAATATGCTAAGCTGAGTAGGGATTACGCTAGTCTTGGAGGGAGAACTGATTATTGCATTGTGAAAGGATATTTGCAAATCTCGGCTTGACGGATATGCAGAAGAGGAGACTTGCTTCAAGGTAATAGCAGGGAGCAACATTGTTTTGGTGGAACGGAGTTACCGTGGGAGAGCCAGAGGAAGACCTGACTTGGGCTGAATTTTGAAGGAGGTTCGAAGAAAGATTTCTATCAGAGGTTGCTAAGTCAGCATTGCTCAGGAAATTTGCAGATTTAGTCCGGGGGATAGATCGGTGATTGAGTATGCTAGAGAGTTTGATAAGCTGTCCCGTTACGGATATGCTACTGTAGATACTGTCATTCGAAGGAATGATAAGTTTATCAAGGGGTTGAATCCTGAGATTGCCAGAGCAACCATGCCAAACCTTTGGAATCCGTGTCATATTGTTGTTCAGATGGCTATTCGGAATGAAGACATGCTTTCTACTTTTGGAAAAGAAACCAACTGAGGTTCAGAATTTTCAGGGTAAGTAGTGGAAGTTCTTTAAGAAGAAAGGTGCCGAGTCGGGGGTAGCAGCCAAGAAGAGCAAGGCTAATATTGTTTGTTACAAGTATGACAAGAAGTGGCACTATGCTAATGAGTGTCACTCGGATGATGGAAGAGTAGTTGCAGTGAGGCCGAATGTGAAGTGCTACAAGTGTGGCCAGATGGGGCATTACAAGGATAAGTGTCCCGAGGCTGTTAAGGCTGGAATGGGAAAGGTCTTTGCATTAGAACCATCATCCTCTAGACCAACGACCGCTGAGAAAGGAAAAGCTGTGATGGAAGGTATGCTTATGATTCATAGTATTCCGGTTAGGATACTATTTGATACCGGTGCATCGCACTCATTTATATCTCAGTATTTGGTAGATTGCATATTTCTAGAACTTTATACCTTATTACTCCTTTAAGGGTTGTGAATCCTATAGGAGGGTATGCAACTCTGGGAATAAGATATGACCAGTTAGAACTTGATTTGTTAGGTCATATGTTTGCATATAGTTTATATATTTTTGATTTCGTGGGTTTCGGGATCATATTAGGTATGGATTGGTTAGATAGATATGATGCTAGGATATTTTGCCACGAGGGGGAAATATCATTGAGACACCCTAATAGCGATAACCGAGTTATTTAATCAGTAAGGAGTTCGAACGGAAATGCTTATGCATTATTGGGTGCTATGGGAACGGAAGCAGAGTTGAAGCAAGTTTATGTTACAAGTGAGTTTGCGGATGTTTTTGAACCAATTTCGGGCTTGCCGTTGAAAAGAGCAATCGAGTTTTGGATAGATCTCGTACCGGGAGCTGAACCCGTAAGTAGACCACCTAGCAGGATATCACCAACCGAGATGAAGAAATTGAAGGTGCAGCTACTGAAATTAGAAGGAAAGAATTTCATCCGGCCAAGCAGTTTGCCTTGGAGAACGACCGCGGTATTCGTGAAGAAGCCAGATGGGTCGTTAAGGATGTGTATCGACTATCATATGTTGAATGAGAGGACGATCAAGAATAGGTATCTTTTGCCAAGAATCGACGACTTATTCGATCAGTTGAGTGGAACCAGAGTGTTTTCCCAACTGGATTTAGCGTTAGGTTTCCATTAGCTAAGAGTGGCAGAGGATAGTATTCCTTTGACAGAGTTTAGGACCATATATGGATCTTTCGAATGGTTGGTTATGCCATCTGGGCTTACTAATGCGCCAGCTTTCTTCATAGATTTGATGAACTGGGTTTTCCGAGAGCACTTGGCTAGGTTCGTGTTGGTTTTTATTGATTACATTTTGGTATATTCTAAGAATGAGAAGGATCATGTAAATCATCTTAGAATAGTGTTGGAGACACTAAGGTAACATCAACTGAAGGTGAAGTTCTCCAAGTGTTATTTCTAGAAGAAGGAAGTGAAGTTCCTTGGTCATGTAGTTTCTGAGGAAGGGTTAGTAGTTGATCCAGATAAGATCGAAGCTATTAACAATTAGAAGAGACCAGAGACGGTAAGTGAGATTAGAAGTTTTCTTGGTCTTGCAGGATACTACCGAAGATTCATTAAGGATTTCTCGTGGATAGCGGCATCCTTGACTATGCTAACCAGGAAGGACGTGAAGTTTGTTTGGTCTGAAAAATGTGAGGAGAGATTCCTTAAGTTGAAACATTTGTTAACCAATGCGCCCGTGTTAGTAGTTCCAGATGAGAATCAGGGGTTCGTAGTTTACACTGATGCATGTGCTACTGGGTTAGGTGCTGTGCTAATGCAGATTGGAAAGGTTATTGCCTATGCTTCTAGACAGCTTAGACCGCATGAAGTGAGATACCCTACTCATGATTTGGAGTTAGGAGTGGTAATCTTCGCATTGAAGGTGTGAAAAATTATCTTTTGGGAGAAAGGTTTGAGCTATTTACGGATCATAAGTCTCTATAGTATTTATTCTCTCAGAAGGAGCTGAACATGAGACAGTAGAGATGGCTGGAGTTCGTTGCAGCTTATAATTTTAGCATCGAGTATACACCGGGAAAAGGAAATAAGGTGGCAGATGCACTTAGCAGGAAACATCAGAATGTGGTGTTAGCTATGTTGGCGGAATGGAAAGACTTAGAAGCACTGGCTACTTGCAGTGTGCAGTTGAGGTCGACTGCTGGATCTAGTCGGATTATCGGCATGATGTCTTGTTTGGAAGTTCGACCAGTTCTGATCGAACGAATTGCTTCTAGGCAGAAAGAGGATCCTGTCTTAGCCGAGAGGATTAGAAGGTTAGAAGCTAGAACCAAGATTGACGATTTAAAGTATTTTATTCTTGACCACAGGGGTTGGTTGAGAAAGAAGGAACAGTTTTGTGTTCCGGATGTTGGAAACCTTAGGAAGGAAGTTATTAGGGAATGTCATCGATCGAAGTTTATGATTTATCATGGGGGAACCAAGATGTATCGGGATACGAAGAGAAGTTTCTTCTGGGAAGGAATAAAGAGGGATGTTGGTTTATAGGTAAAACAGTGTTTGAACTGTCAGCAAGTAAAAGCCAAACATCAGAAGCCAAGTGATTTGCTTCAGCCTTTGGATGTTCCAGTTTGGAAGTGGGACTTGATATCCATGGATTTTATTGATGGGTTGCCAAGGTCAAACTAGGGTAATGAAAGTATATGGGTCATAGTGGATAGATTGACCAAAAGTGCCCATTTCATTCCGGTATGGTCAACCAGGACGGCACCTGTTTTGGCTAAGTTGTTTATGAAGAACATCGTTAGACTGCATGGAATTCCTAGTAGTATCGTCAATGATAGAGATGTTTTGTTTACTAGCGAGTTCTGGAAGAGCCTGCAGAGTGTGTTAGGAACTAAGCTCAAGGTTGGTACTGCATATCATCCTCAGACGGATGGGCAGACAGAGAGAGTCAACAAGGTACTGGAAGCTCTGATGAGGGCTTGTGTGCTGGATTTTAGTGGTTCTTGGGAAGATCACTTGCACTTACTGGAGTTTTCCTATTAGTTATCAGACTACTATAGGAATGGCGCCTTTTGAAGCTTTGTATGGAAGGCCATGCAAATCACCAGTATGTTGGTTAGAGACCGGAGACAGGTTGGTCCTTGGTCCAGATTTGGTGAGAGAGGAAACAGAAAAGATCAAGTTGATACTGGAAAGAATTAAGGAAGCTCAGTCTAGACAAAAGAGTTACATAGACAGAAGGCATAAGGATCTAGAGTTCTCAGTTAGAGGTAGAGTTTTCATCAAGGTATCGCCGATGAAAAGTGTGGTTCAGTTCGGGAAGACCGGGAAGATAGCATCGAGATATGTTGGACCATTTCCTATATCATAGAGGATTGGGAGACTCGCATACCGAGTAGATTTACCGAGCAGTTTGGCCGGGGATCCACAATGTGTTTCATGTTTCTCATCTTAGGAAGTATGTTCATGATCCAGAAACTACTATCGCTCCGACGGCACTGGAGGACTTAGTGGTGGAATCAGATATGACTTTTGTGAGGCAACTAGTTCTTGTTGTGGCAAAAGATGAGAAGAGGTTAAGGAATAAGACAGTCAGGTTGGTGAAAGTTCACTTGAGCAACAACGTGAAGGACTGTACTTGGGAGACATATTACAGGATTAGGTCAACTTTTATTGGGCTGTTTTAGATGGTAAGTTCTATATAGGGTTTATATAAAATTTGGATGGTAGGTTATACTAGCTTTGCTTGCATGTGCTATATGCTTGTTGTTATGTCCTTACTGAAATTTCGAGGACGAAATGCTTTAAGGTGGGAGTCTGTAATACCCCTGAATTTTAATTAACATTATTCGAGATATTTAATTGGATAAATTAAATAGAATAATGTGAATAATTATGGAGATGAGATTAATAAATCCAATGGTCGTGTCTTAATGAATGAACTAAAATAAGACTTAAATAAATTAAGAAGGAGGAATTTCCTAAGGGGTAAACTTGGAAATGGTGCTACATTTCTTAGTATAAATCTCTTCCTCTACCTTAATAAATTTTTACCTTCTCATTCATATCTCCTAACCTACTTTCGGCCGGCCATTAAAAGCTCCAGGAAGAGCATAAATTGAAGAAAAAACTAAGGAATTAAAGCTAGGAAATTATCTCATTCTCCAATCAACTAATCAAGGTGAATAATCATGTTTATCATCTCATTTTTCTTTGTTTGGATCGGCAATGGAGTATACCTAATTCATGTTAGTGATTTGATTAAAATATAACCATTTAAACCTTTGTTTGGATAAGACATAGGTGTTTTAAATGTTAATGGGTTAATTAACATGTTTTTATTCGGTTTTGGTTAAATTTCGAGTTGTTTTGATCTTCATATGCTTTGAAATTTTAATATGTTGAAGGTAACATATTAATTGATTTTCTGGAATTTTTCCAGATTTTTCTATGATGTTTTAATAGCTATATAAAATTATTTAAGGAATGTGACTTAAATGTTTTATATAATTATAAAGGAGAAATGGGCTTTTTCAAATTTATTTAAATTTCCAAATAAGGAAAGCCGGCAGCAATTTTGAATATAAAATTCTGGCAACCAATCAGATTTAGCAAACAAGGCAGGTGGGGTACAAAAGAACTGTTTTAAAGTACAATTTTCACTATTTCGACTCTTTTGGCAAAGGCTTCCGCCTTCATTCCAGACCTTCCGACAAGGTCGAAAGGTATCAAACCTTTCGACTAGATCAACATTCAATGCACATGGTATCAGGCGACTGGTACGTAGTGAATGGAAAGGGGTCGCAAGGTTTAAGGACGAAAGGTTAGAGCTTTCGAAAGAGATGAGGTTTTGTTTTGGTTTTAAGGAAAATACGCCTGCTAGCTTTCGACAAAGAGCTTTCGACATTGTCAAATGGTTTAAAAGAAAAATGTTTCGATTGGTTTGCTTTCTTTTTTTAAATGAAACCTTTCAACAAAGTAGAAAGGTTTAGCTTTCGACAGGGTCAGAAGAATAGTTCCTGCTTCGACCTAGATGGAGTCAAAGGTTATCTTTTGTTTTCTAAAACTTGCCACCTCTCTTCATTGTTTTCGAAAGTTTGGTTCAAACACTAATACTTCATTGTTTTCGAAATTTTTAGGTTTTGAAGGGGTTACCTTCGATGATTTCGAAAGGTTTTGGTTTTGAAAGGTTTTGACTTTGAAAGGTTTTGACTTCGAAAGGTTTTTGTTTTCGAAAGGTTTTGACTTTGAAAGGTTTCATTGCTTTCGAAAGGTTTATAAATGGTTTTACAGAGGGGATACCCCAGGCATTCGACAAAGTCGAAAGGTAGATCCTTTCGACTAGGTCAAAAAGAAACCTTCCGACAGGGTCGAAAGGTATGGTTTTGTGGTGCTTTCAAAAGGAAGGCTTTCGAACAGGCTAACTTCGGATGTTTATTTGCTTTTGAATGGGACTTCGGGTTTAAAGGGTTGTTTTTAGCCATTTTCCTTATGTAAAATTTTGCTAACATGATGGGGTTACTTCGAAGGGTTATAGCATAAAATACTTATTTTGTTTGAATATGTAAAGGGGGGTCCTTATATAAATTTGATGTTATTAAACCTTGGCAACACCGGGGTGGGTTTTATGTTTTCGATACATAGTTTGGGGTTACAAACAGAAATATGCTTTTGAAAATATATATTGGGACTATCAATGTGTTTTTATTTAATTTAACCTAATTGGGGTTACCAATGGGAATAGGTTAAACATGTGGTATACCTGGGGAAAATAAGTAATCATGGGGATTATGAATTTTTATAAATAATCATGGGGATCATGATGTTTTAATTGGCCAAGTGATGGGTTCTTGTTTAACCTAGAAAAACCATGGAATGTGCGGTGGATAGCGCACATCAAATTTCTAAAGTAAAGATGTTTTTCCAGAGGTGGTTAGCCTCGGGATTTGGCACCCAAGGGTTCATAGTCATCCTAGGAAAACTATGGAGTGTGCGGTGGATAGCCCACACCATCTTTTATAAAACAATGTACGATGGATAATTTGCATTTATTTTAGATGGATTTGGAACGAATAGTCCTATTAAATTATGATGGATGGTTATTTTAAAGATTTTAGAGGGGAACTCTAATAAATTGATTTTAGATAGGAAATCTAATAAATTGCTTTTAGATGAGATATCTAATAAATGGCTGGATGGGATATCCAATACATATGATTTATGGATTTATTTCATATTATGTTAAGACTAATCATTTTGGGTGCAGGAGCATAGTAAATGATTTGCATGTTTTGTTTTGGTTACTAGTAAGAGGAAAACCAGTTCTGCTAAGCGGCGTGGTCTCACTAGATATCTATTTATGATAAGAGATGATAGGGGATTATTCATACCAGGCTTATTGTTTGACTCGAAGTTTGTGTTTCTCCACAAACTCTCGGGTACTCAAAATTAATTTGAGTAGTCTGAGAGTGGAAGACTTTCAGGTTTTTTGACGAATAAGCTTCCGGAAACGTGCAGGAGGTGGTGTTAGCTATATAGGTGTATTTTGTGTTTTCCGCTATAATGTACTAAGAACTGTAAAGTTCATATTATTAGTTCTTTGATCATTATAAGGGGACATCTTCATATGTCGCTCTTATCGTATTTTGTACATGTATATGTGATCTGAACATGGTTAACGTTTGGGATTATGTAATTAAATTTGAATATCATTCATAAGAAATGAGAAATTCTGTTTTGTGGAAGTTTAAAAATTTTCATGTTCTTGTGTTCTTGTGTATCAATATTAACAGTGTCGCATTCGGTCTTTAAGAAATAACAACTACGGATGACTGCAGCATCAGTAGTGGTTAGTTTTGGGCCTTAGAAGATGGGATGTTACACTTTATTATTAATTGTGATTTGAATTGTATTTGATATCATTTAGATGATTTGGCGGGCTATCCTACATTATCTATTGATCATATGATATTATATTGGGTCATGGCTATGTGATAGCCCTATTCACTCGATGATTTCATTTTCTATGATGATGATTTATTGTATGGATGATGCACCTATATGATTTAGTATTTTTTATTTCTATCGAATTATTTTATATGGAAGATGACGTCTTTACTCATGGTTTTGGTGATATTTATGTTTTGAGATACTTCGGTGATCCTTTAAGTTGTTGTAGTTATAAATCATGCATGTGTCAGTTTTAGACATTTCAAGTACAAGGAAGACTTAACCAACATTTATATTATTGGGCTTAGAGGAGTTATATTTGGGATTGTTATAAGATATTTACATGTTATAAATTTATTGTACATAAATTTAAAACAAAGTTTTATATTTATTATTTGTCTTATTTTATTGAGATAGTTGATATTAGAGATATTTGTATCCAAACAGTACTATGTATTGTATACAATATTATATGTTATCGCTACGATTGACTCTGTGTCTCTGTCATTACTGTATATTGTGTATTGTTCTATCCTGGAGACACACGTGTCTACTTCTTTGTATCGATATTGTGTACGTATTAATGGGTTATATATTGATGTTTCAATACGTACCAATGTTAGTTCAAAAGAATATTCACTTGTGTAGCCTATATACTCTCATTCTCTTTATTATCTTATAGTAATAATCTTGGATAGTATGGGTATAGAGGTGGAATGTTACAAAGTGGTATCAGAGCAGGTTCAGAACAATACATGTAATGAACCGCCTTTCTTGCATTCGAAAGACGAGTCATTATGCGTTGAAGAAATGAGAAAGATAAGAAGAAGACCAATCAAACACAGAATCTTACCACGCAGGGAACAACATATAATAGACAGTGTAGTATATTTCATAGTCATAGCCAAAATATTACATTAGAGTTCAATAATATAAGTTCCAAACTAGGACAATTTACAACTGCTTGTACACAAAATACATAGACCATACATACATACACACACAATGGAATAATTTATACTAATAATAGCTATCCATGAGGTCACCTGCTCTAGCCCCTCCAACATGCTTTCAGGAGAAACCTGGATCACTTGACTACTCATAAAAATTGAGTACCCAAGAGTTTAAGGAAAAGAAAAATAAACTCTGGGTCAGACATGGGTCTAGTATAAGTAAACTCAAACAACAATATTTTTATTTAAAAACTCCTCTGAAAAACAAAAGATGTCTCGTAAGACCACGCCACACATAAACAAAGGACGGCTTTTTACCTAATGATAACCAAAAACACTTCTATATAAAACTAGTGATATTATGATAACGCCTAAGGGTTTAAAATAAATATGGAACATAGCTGAAATGCTTGCATCTCACATTCCAACATATTTAGGTATACAACTAAAACCGTAAAGGCACGTATTAGAGATTGGATTCCATACAATGATAAGGCTACTGGGGTACCGCCTGCTACAATACACCTCTAGATTAGCATACCGAGATTGTACGAACAATCCCTGCCAACACAGGACTGGCTATCCCTTACTGGATAGTACCGAATATGATCACCCTTTTGTTGGGATCAGCAACCATTTGGGACTATAGTATATCTGGGTAAGGACTCATTCTAGATGGAAATGATCATACCCTAATGGGTGCGACCCACATGGCCCTGCTGCATATCCCCTGTTTTAGTCACTTTCGGTTGATGAGGCCTGAGGCTACGCCATTACCTTTCACATATAGCACTTCTTTCTTGGAATGCTAACACTGCCTTCCCGATGTTGACACAATGTCAGCATTCATCCATACAAGTTGTTCAGGAGATCAGCGAACCGAAGGCACTACTTCCACTACACCCATTTTGCAATCACCCTCAAGGTTAATAGCAATATAGCCCTTGCACTTCAAGTCTTGAATCTTAATCATGACTTCGATAGTTTCAATTCGAATGCTTTACATTGGTTCGAAGTGGTTTTTGGATAACTATTCGTCATCCGATCCCTGTCTCTTCAAACCAATATTCGATAATTTTAAATGGTCAAGTTATTTGATAGTGAACAACTCCACTATCTGGTGCAAGATTTACATATGGACATACACTCCATATACTTAAGTTATCATGACCCTCTTATCGAAATTAACCTTCTTGTGTTTATCACATTACTGATATTCAACATTTGTGCTAACCACAAGTCAACTTACTTTCCATAAAGTGTGTCAACATTTTATAATCACTACTTTAATTCATTTGGCTACTTAATGGTCCATACGATGAGATCCTTTAATTTAAAATCACTTAACTTGAAAGAAGATCGATTTGAAACATAACCAATTAAGTTTAAAAATAGTTTTGAAAAGATTAAAGTATATTTAATTAGCTTAAACCCTAATTATATCTTAATTAAATCAAGATTAATTCATAATTAAACTTAATTAACTTAATGAACTTAGTTAAGTCCTAGTTAACTTCTTAATGCATCTTAGTTAAGGTTAAAAAAATTCATTATTAGTTAAACCCTAATTAATTAAAAGTCGACTAAATAATCACTTATTAAATAATAATTAATTAACTTAATTAAGTAATAATTACCATTAAATTACTTCTTAACTTCATTATTCACAAATTAGAACTTTATTAATCATTAATTAGTCATTAACCTTCTTTAAGTGTTATTTAACCCTTAATCACTTACTTAATTATCAATTAGTACTAATTATTTTTAATTAATTTATTAAATAATAAAATATTAATTTAACTAAACTTAATCTCTTTTTATACTACTAAATAAGTTTGAAAAACTATTGCAAAACCATTTCAAAAGAAAACGTTTTAAAACGAAAATCGAAAATTTTGTCGAACTGCGTCCATAGCGACTATCACTATGAGCGCGGTTCGCTTAAACATACTTTAAGCGAAAAACTTGCTTGATTCTTTTCTATTTCATGTTTGGAATCATAACTTTTAAAGTTTTTGAAACATAGAAACAAAGATAGAAACTTTGAAACGATTTTTAGACTTTTTAAACAAGAAAAACATAGTTTTTGATTTCGAATCGTATCTCATGTCCGTCGCAACACACAAAGTTGTTAACTTTGACTCAACATACGTACTTTGGTTCTTGGATCACAATCCGTACAACCATATTACCATACTCTTAACACCACAATGAACACATATAAAAAATATATGTTTACATGCTTACGAACTTGACAATACCGCATTCAAATTTCAAATTCTACACAAAACACCAACATCCATCAAATCAACATCGACCAACATAATAACCATTCAATTTACACATCATATTATCATTACAATAATATCACATAGTAAATTCAAAAAAACTTTTCCAAAATAAAGTAGTTTGCTCACCGAAACTCCGCTAATACAAAGCAAACTTCGACTAGACTTTTGAAACAACACACAAGCTTCGAAGAGTGAAGATTTTTTCGAAGATTTGAGCTTCAAATGGCTTGGCCTGATGGTGTGGGGCTCGGTCTAGTGGTATGGGTGGGTGTGGGCATGGTTTCTTGAAGAATAAAGTGAAGAAAATGAATATAGGAAAGTTTAAAATAGATTTGGAAGAGATTCAAAGTGAAAAGTTAGGATTTTTAAATACTTAGAAAGGTTTTAGAAGCCATGAAATTTTTTAGAGAGAAAGTTTTAGAAAATGATGGTGTGAATGTAAATAAAAATGTGGTGTATGGATGTGTATATATAGATGAAGGAAAGTGGTAAATTACCATTTTATCCTTAGTTTGAAATATCGTAACATGTCATTATTTTGACATGTCACATCACACCTTCCTCCCCCTCATATGTAACGACCCGAAAATTTTAACGATTTAAATAACGTAATTAACTAAATTTTTCATGAAAATTAAACAATAAAATTTTGCGATGAAAATTTGATATTTGGTATGCGTCTATTTAAACATAGCAAATGTCAGATTTTCATTAGAAAATATGTAGGTTTATTCTGTTGTGAAATTTCAATTTTAAATTTTAAATCGGTTAAAAATTTGCAGGAAATAAAATATTTTTGAAACCTGAATATTTTTACATAATAAAAATGTAAACCATTTTCTGAGTGAGACGTCGTATTTCGTTTCGCCAAATTTGACTGCTCTAGCCCCGTTTATTTTATTTTCGGTGATTTAGCAGCAGTTTCGGCAGTGAATATTGAGGTTTGATAGGAGGGTCATGTCACTCATATTTGTATACCATCTTGTATGTCCCATCGTGTTGATTTTCGCAGTATATTCATTTGGGTATTTCGGCGTCCGGTATGCGGCAAAATCTACGAAACGGTTAGCCGTATCGGTACCCGTTTTGAACCTTTTGGGTTTCCTTGTGTCCATTCATTTACCCACCGATAGAAAACATATAGCCTTTTGCTTTTAATATTTCCCTGAATTCACGTGTTCACTATTTCCAGAATTTAACTTTTGACTTTTGGTTATCCCACTATTTCATTTTATCCGCTGGTTCGTTCTCCATTTGCAGTCTCTTCCTTCCCCTTCTTTCATTCTATTCTATTATGAACAATATATATTAAAGCTTACTTTTTGGTTGAGAAAATAAACCCTGTTCATTTTCCTTCATTGCCGAACATTGCATAGGCCGCTCCATCTTGCCTCGCGACCATCCGCGTCCTTCTCTGCCTTACACCCTTGCAACTGCCATAGCCACCAACCAAGCACCTAATCACGTAGCACTCCAGCCATCGACCTTCCACGGTGCACCTGATCCCAGCCGTACACGACCCATCCTCCCCATCACTCAACTGCGTCACCTAGCCTTGCACCCATATCCTTCCTGACCGCAAAACCCACCCTCCAACTATTCGCCACAGTAGTCTCCTTCTCCACCTAACAGCCGCGACCACCCACGTCTCCATTGCTTCACAGCTTCTCTCCAACGCACGCAGCCATTCC
Source organism: Allium fistulosum (assembly GCA_030737815.1). NCBI lineage: Eukaryota > Viridiplantae > Streptophyta > Magnoliopsida > Asparagales > Amaryllidaceae > Allium > Allium fistulosum. Next base: position 245,982,434 of record CM060907.1, on the reverse strand, counting down.
TCCAGTGCCACTCTCTCCTCCATTTGCCTACACGCAGCAGCATCCAGTGCCGCCATCATCTGAATGCCATCAGCCATCCGCCATTCCCCACTTTTTCGCCAGCCCGAACCCTTCCTCACACCAGCCTTCTCCACCTGACAACACACTACGGCCTGCCCTCGAACCCAAACCCACTTAAGCACTACTCAGCTTGCCGAAGCCAACATCCACCTTGCTGAACACACCCTCCCATCGCCTCGTTGCAACCCACCTTCTATCACCTATGTAGGGTTCTGTTCGGTGCGTGCATTATCACCTGGCAGCCTATCACCGACCTTGCTTCCCATAGCCACCCTAACCATCTCTACCTTTTTTTAAGTTTGTATATATATGTTTTCATATAACAGATAGCTTGAACACTTTGATTGATTCTTGGCCGAACTATCAGCTCTTCTCTATCTCTAAAAAAGAGGTATATGTATATTGTGTGTGTGTGTGTGGTGTGTGTGTGTGTGTGTGTGTATTGTTTCCATTTATATCAAGCTAGTTTTGATTGTTTTTCATGGATTCCAAGTTATCAGCTTTGCTTTGTTCGTTGAATTCGTGTTCACCTTGCTTTGCTTTGGAAATTGTCATTTGGATTGGTCGATTATCGAGTTCGTGATTCAAATCGTAGCTTGTTGTGTTGTCTATTTTATCTAGCCTCGAAAGGTGAGCGATCACTTACGATTAACATTCATATGTTAGTAAATTTAATTCACATGAAATGACGAATGAAATGAGCTATTAAAATTAAATTTGTTAGTAATTAAATTGTTGAATATGATATGTTATTATTTAAATTGTTTACTTATGATTGATATATGACACCATAACATGTTGTATATATTATATTTGAATTTGTTAATTATGATATATGCTTATCATTGATATGTTATGCTGTTTTATATTATTATATTGTTCTCACACTGCAAGTTCCCTGTTAGTTTAGGAAATCCATATGGGTTGAAATAATACATACCTGAACGATCTTATAGATTAGGGAAAATTGTTATGGGTTGAAATGATAAACCCAAGCAATTTTATTGATTTTGATATTTTGGGATTGCGGGTTGAAATGATATATACCCATAAATATTAAATTATTGCAGATTGAAATGATAAATATCCGTATCACTTGACCATAGGATAGAAAACTATATACGGACACCATTGGTCAATTTATAAATGATTTCCAGAATTTTGAAAAGAAAATATATGTGTTTTAATAAATATTGGTTTTAAAAAATATAATATATAGATATTTTAATTTTATTATGTGTGTAAAATTTAGATTTTTAAATTATATGTTTGGGAAATTATAAAATTATAAGTTAGGTTTTGAAATAGTATATTATAAAATTTTACTTATAACTTTATAATTTTTAAAATATATAAAATAAGATTTAAAGTAGATTTCATAATATGGTTTAATTAATTTAATTTAATAAAAATTTAATTTAACTAATATCTATATATAAGATGTTTTAAATATTTATTTACAATTTATATTAATATTTTAAAATAGACTTTTGTAATAACTTATATATATATATATAACATGTTTAAATTTATGATATTATTTTTAAAATAGATTTTGTATTAACTTTAATAAATAAAAGTTTGAAAGATAAATTAAAGTTGACTTGTAATTTTATCTGTTTAAGAATTGTATTTAAATAAAATTTGATTTTAAACTTATTAGTTTTGAGATTTTAAAGATATGATTTTTATGACTTGATAACTGGATTTTGGTTTAAAGGTGATTAAATGAATATTTTCAAATTTTAAATAAAATTGAAGTTGAACATTTAATATTGATTTAAATTTGTAATTGAGATTTTATTTAAATGTTATTAAAAATGATTAAGTGAATATTTTCAAACTTAAATAAAATTAAAGTTGAATTTTGAAACATAATGAAATTTATCAAATCTAGTTATTGTAAATTGTTTGAATATTTAAATGTTGAAACCAATTGAATTGGAAGTGGTTTAAATTTGTAGCTCAAACCTGGATTTGAAATCAATATAACTTAAAATGGTTTTAATGGGAATTTGAATTGAACCTTTAACCTTTTTAATTGAAATTGTTGAACTGAGATTGATTTAAATTGAACTTTGGAACTAAAGTTGATTTGAATTGATTTGTGAAATTGGAAGAAACAATTCTAATTTGAAACTACTTTCGATATAAATTCTTTTTATTTTATAAACTCTTTTTAATATATAAACTATTTTAATCTATAACCTATTTTTAAATATAAACTATTTTTAATGTATAACTATTCCAATATATAAACTACTTTCAATATTCAACTGTTTAAGTCGGAACTATTATGATTTAAAGTGAATATGATTTAAAGTGATATGATTTCGAAAGTGAATATGATTTCAGAAGTGATATGATTTTGAAATGAATATGATATTTTGATATCAATTATGAATCGGTTTTGAAAAATAAAATGACCACGGTGTGAAATAAGCATTTGGTTGTTAAAGAGACCGGGATCGAATATTGTCATACTCTCTGCCAATACTGAAAACCACTTTAACAAGTGTGTACGTGGTGGAGAATCCAGAATGTAGTAGGATGGTTTGGCGAACGTTTGTATGAGATATGAACGCAGCCCTGACCCCCTCGGGTCAGCTTGATGTGACTAAAACAGGAGCTATACCTGGGCCAAGTGAGGTCGCACCTCCGATCGAGCATGCTTCTTCGATACCATTCTATTACTTTGTGATTTGATTGGGTGCACCTTTGATTATGGGAGTGTGTCTCGAGGTAGCAGTAGTAGCTGATATGCATTACCACCAGCCCGGTTCTGCAAAACGGTAGTATCCTACCCTGGGCATTGCCTCGCGTGTCTTGTCACATGCCTTATCGCGCCCACTACGAGTTTGGTTTGGTTTGTACCATACCCATGGAGTGCTCCCTGAGTATCCCACCGGTTTGATGGAGCTTATAATATCTGTATAGACTATGAGAATATATATATATATAAATGTGTTAAGGGGAATATGGGTAACACCTTAACGCTATTTTAATATTTTACTTTACTGTAGAAATTATCTATGTAGCGTATTGTACTTTGTATTTGGATAGTTTCACGGATCCTTAAAGGATGGGTATCCCAAACATCCTTTAGGTTATATTTCATTTCACTTGGACATTTCACATGAGTTAATTTACTTATATAAGAATGTTAATCCTGACTCGAGTGTTTTGTGTTTAGCTTTATGCTCGGGTCAGACTGAGTGTCACAGCATTTGAGACTCACCTTTGGAGCTTGGAGCTCAGCTTGGAGATCTATCTGTTATCTATTTAGCTTTCAGTCATTTTAGTTATTTTCAGTTGTTTATGTTCAGACTAGTCATTTGCTTTTGGATTGAGACTTCTATGTATTGGATTTCTATTGCATTTTATTTTAGACTCTAATGTTTATGTAGTAGTTTCATGAACTACTATTTATCTATTCCGCTGCTTATTGTTATATTACACCATGTCGGTGATTCTGTGATTGATTTATTTACTGTATATGCTAAGTTTTGCCAAACATAAATTAACAATCTGTTGTTTTGAGCAATTCAAGTCTGACATGTGTGGATGATTATCGATTTGAATGGTTCGAAATAGTGGGTCGTTACAAGTGGTATCAGAGCTCTAGTTTAGGAAAAACTTAGCATATAGTGTAAAAACTCATTAGAGATAGAGTAGTAATACCCTAGAATGAGTAGAATTAATTACAGAATCATCTTCGTTCGAGCTTGAAATTCTTCGTTAGGATCCTCCTAGGTTAGGATTTCTTTTGAATTTTGGATCTTACCCTTTGTTCTAAAATCCATTCTTGTCCTTTCTTGTTCGTGTCCTTTTGATACTGGAGCATCCAATAGCTTTATTTTTGTTTATCTCTATAATAAATTTGAGCACATCTTGCAACCTCAATTTTCAACTTCATCCTTACGTGTGACTAATCCCATCGGCGGTTCCGCCAACCTTAGTATGATTTGTAAAGGGGTGAAACTACTTTATAACAGGCGTCGATTCATCGGAGATTTCTATGTCCTCAGTTTTGATGTCTTTATCTCTTGCAAAGCCTGAACCGTTTCTCTAGTAGACGACAAAGGTAATCCTCTTATGATCGAACGTCGAATGCCTTAAGATTATGCAGGCAGTTTTATCTTTTCGCATGATGCTCAGCCTAGTGATCTTGACTCCACCTCTGTTGTCTAACTATTTTCGAATGTCATTGGTGAAGTCACTTCTCTTCCTCCCAAGCGGGAAATTGAATTCCACATCGATCTTATTCTTGGAGTCGGTCTTGCTACTAGTTTTCACCAGCTTTGTGTAGCTGAGGAGGTCATTCCCAAGACAGCTTTCCGAACAGAGAATGGTTCTTGAATGGTTAGTCATGCCATTTGGATTAACCAATGCTCATGCCTTCTTTGTTGATCTCATGAATCGCGTTTCTACGATGTTCTTAACAAGTTTGTCCTGGTTTTCGTTGATGATATCCTCGTCTTTTCTAATTCTGAGAAGGAGCATGAGTCTCATTTGTGCTATGTTCTCCAAACCCTTAGGATTCATCAACTGAATGCCAAATTTTCTAAATGCCATTTCTGGAGGGATGAAGTCCGATTCCTTGGGCACATTGTTTTTGAAATGGAGTCTCGGTTGACCCGTTTAAGGTCGTCGTGATCAATATAAGTCTATCCATCTTTCCTCTTTTGTAATTTAATTATTTTATCTTCCTTTCGAGACTATCTTCTTAGTTAGATTCACTTGATTAGGCCCTGTAACGACCCCAGATTTTAATTAAATTTAAATTGATAATTAATTGAATTTTTGAATTAAAATTGTAAAATTAATTGTAAATTGAAGCGAGTTTCCCCAATTCAAATAGAATATATATTAAATCATATGAATTTAAATATTGTATATCTGTGATTTGGATTTAAATTTTAACTAAATGGTTTAAAGATAAATTTTAATGATAAAATTTGGGATTGATGGTCTATATTAGAAATGGAAGTAAAAATAATAATAATAATAATTTAAGCTAAAAATAGAAATCAATATATAAAAGATAAGTTATAAAAATATAAAGAAAAGCATTAGCTAAAATTTTAACAACAAAATAAAATATAGAAATTCATCTATATTTCAAAATAAATTATATAGTTTTATACAACATATAAATTTTAATCTCATAAATCCATACGAAACAATGTAATATAAATAGACTACCAAAAATAAAAGAAAAATATTACAAAGTACAAGGACAAAAGAAATAAAAAATATCTTAAAATTTTGGTTATGTAAACTATAAAGATATAAAATAAACACATTAAACAGATTAGTTAAAATTATAACAAAATATAAAAAAAAATAGAACTTTATTTACATCACAAAGCTATAAGGAAAAAGAAGTAATACAAACAAAAATTTATAAGTACCTATATACAAACAAATACAAATATAAGTATGGAATGAAACAAGTAAACAATATATATATATATATATATATATCTATAAGCTTATAAATAAAGAAACAAATATATATATATATATAAAGGCTTGTATAAGAAGACAGCAAAAATATGTAGACCTGGAAGGAAACAAAGAAAAAAAGTAAATAAATGTTTATGTACAAAGCAATTAATGCTAGCCATATCATCAGCCACCAAACCAGAGTATCAGCCTCCCAAAATGACAAAAGAAAAAAATCTCTAGTCAAACATCAAACAAAGAAAGAAAAGATATTGTACAAACCATATTATCACATGTATAAATAACATCAACCTGTAAACTTCTTTTCTATACATCAAACTTCTTCATATTTAGTTCGTTCATTCAGCTGTGTAAATCTAAAGAAGATATCATTTGGTTTAAAATCAATAACTCAGATTCAAACAACAAATTAAATCAAGTCAAACCAAAGGATCAAAAGGGAAGCTTCAGCTTGCATTTTCTTAAAACCTGTTTCAACTTGAAGCTCTGTTCATTTCTGGAAAAACAGGTGAGTAAACATACTGTTTTCCAAATTTAAACTTGTGTATTTGATTTTTGAATGGTATGTGCTTGCTGTATAGTTTAAACAAACAGTTCTGTGTATTTTCTGTTTGCACTGGAAATTTTATATGGCCTGCTCTTCCATATATTTGGTTACAGAGCAAAGAACAGTAGGAAAATTTAATACTTCTTCCTGTAAAACATTTTATACTTAGGAATTTAAACTAAATAAGTTTGTTTGAACTTAAATCATGGCCTGGAAATTTGTTTGAAGCTGGACAGTGTAACATAAACACTGTATATTCAATTTTACAGTAAAAAGGAAATCAATGGTTAAAATTCGAATATTTTAATTTGTTGATTTGATTTTATATCTTGAATAAACATTCAAAAGTAGGATTTTTAAAACAAGAATGATGATTTTTAGTTAAGTATACAAGGTGCAGTTAATAAATGAACCAAAAATGCACTTTTATCAATTTCTGATGGGTTAGCTAATCTTAGACGCTGAAACTTGTTGTGAAGCTAGCTTGATGATTTTTGAATCCAGGAAAAAAAATGAAAAAAATTATCTATTGCATAAATTGTTGGGTAGAGACGAGTTTAGGGTTTTGGATCAAGTTTTGTAGTGGCCTGTAAACTTATTGATTTTGTCACCGTGGGATGAACGAGCTGCACGCGTTTCTGGGGTTGGTAGAGGAGGATATGGCCGAGGCGTGGGCGGAGTTGCGTCGCCACTGGTGGTCAGTGTTAGTAGGTCGAGGCATTTTCTTTTGGGGGTGTTCGAGTTGCTGATTCGAGCGTATGGGTATATTTTGATTTCTGATTTTTCGCGTTGAATTGAGATGTGCTTTCGAGTGTAAGGTCGTTTCGTGACTTGCCGGAGACGTCATGGTTCGCCGGAGTGCTGGCGAAGCGCCGTGCACGTGCACTGCCACGTATGGGTATTAGGGAGTTGGTGATGGCCGACGCGAGTTGATTCTCGAGTAAAATGATGGATGCTTCGGGTTCGTACTCGAGTACGTGAGCTTGTTGTCTGTTGTTATTATTTAAACTTAAATTTAACTTAGTGGAAAAAAATTAAAAGAGGAAGAAGAAGTGTACGAGAGGGGGAGAGGGATGACTCGGGGAAGATGGAGAGAAACTCGAGTGAAACCTGGGTAATCTCGGGTTGTTTCAGAAAGGGGTTAAGTTTTATAAATTTTAAAAAAAATATGTTAAACAAATTTTAGTGTTAACAAAGAACTTAATGTTTGACTATTTTGAGTTAAGAACTTATTACAGGTTTTAATTATTAATGTTTTAATTAAGTGGATAATTTAAGTTAAGTATTAAATTAATTAACATTAAAGTTTTGTAGTTAATAATAATTTGTTTTCAAAGTTTAAAGAAGATTTTTAAAATGTTAATTAAGAATAATAATAATTATTATTTGTTTAAAAAGAGTAATTAATGAATGATTAATTAAAAATAATTACTTAGTAAAAGTAATTAAGAATGGGTAATTAATGATCAAAGATTGATTAACCAAGTAATTAAGGGTTAATTACTTTAAAGAATAATTAATTAATGGGATTAATTTTAACAATAAATTAGATTTCTTAATTTAATAATAATCATTTGTGGTGATTGAGTATAATTACTTTATGGAAGTAATTACGTAATTAATTTTTAGTACAATTAATTGAGTGTAATTGAATTAGTTTAAGTTAATTACTTAGGAGTAATTAATTTAAGATAATCACTTAATGATTTAATAAATGTAATTACTTAATGTAATTAATGAAGTGTAATTACTTAGTGAAGTAATTAAGGGTAATTACTAGATGTAATTAGTGGAAGATGATTTAATAATGGAAGTAATTTGGATTCAATTACTTTGTGTAAGGGACTAATTAAAGATAATTAATTAAGGAGTAATTAATTTATTTAATGAGTAATTAAGAGTAGTTAATTACTGGATAAGATTAATCAAGAGTGATTAATAAATGGGGTTTAATTAAAGATTAATTACTTAATGTAATTAATGTAAATAGAGTAATTAATTAAAGAAGTAATTAGAGATCATTAATTAATATAATTAATGATGTAAATAAGGGTTGATTAATTTGATTAATTAATCAATGATAAGTGATTATGAAGTAATTAATTAATGTGATTAATTAAGGATTAATGTAATTAATTTTAGTTAATTAATTTATGAAGTAATTAAAGGTTAATTACTGTAATTGGTTAAGAATAATTAATTTGTGTAATTAATTAAGGATAATTACTTAATGTAATTAGAGTATAATTAATCAATGGTGATTAATGATTAATTAAAGAATAATTAATTAAATGTTTATAATTAATTAATTATTAATTAATCCTGACTTGGAATTATCCATGGGCAAATGATCCGGTTTAGATTAATCAGATATCTTAATTGGTTTCACTTATGGATGACTGTATTCTATTGAATGCTGTGAATTGTTTGATATTCTCTACTATGTGATGCTTTGTGATGTAAATTTGTTTTAATTCAAGCTGTGATGATTGTAATTTATTTTATCTGTGATTCTGTGTATATAGATAAGCGTTATAGGAATATACCGCTTATCGATATTGATATGTTTAAATGTGTGATGATGTGATGATTTGTAGTGTTGCACTACTGTGTAAAACCCCTGGACCACACTTTTACACACACAAATATGGATTTCACGAGGAAATCGGTTAAGTCACAGATGATTTAAATTTAATATTTTTGAAATTGAAATTTTAATTTCAATTGATTTTGGAAATGGATTTGGGTTAAATGTTAAAGCTTTTGAAAAGGAGTTTTTTAGATAAAAGTTATTTTGAATAACTTGGTAAAGTTTCCAATTTAAATAATTTAATTTGAATTCAAATTTGGAATTGAATTCCATGTTTGGAAATTATGGTTAAAGATGTTATAAATGTGTTTATATGAATTTAAACCATTTTAAAAGTATGGTTTTGAGAATTTGAATTTAACCCAAGGACCTTAACTCGTATAAATGAATCTGATTTTCCGAAAAGAAAACTATTTGTTTTCAAATAATAGAAGCTTTCATATAAGGAATGAATTTCCAATTTGTGTCAAAAGAATTTCAAGTTTAAAATGAAAATGGTTTTCCGAGTAATGAATAAATCTTTTTGAAAGATTGTTGAACTTTGCTTTGAAATTGGAAAGGTGTACCTTTTGTATAAAAGGTCGAAATGGAATTGTTTTGAAAGCTATAAGTTAAATCTTGATTTAAAGATTTAATGAGTTAATCCAATTGAAATGGAAATCGATTTGAAAATCTATGAATAGATCTTTGTGAAACTGGGTGAACTTTGTGAGATGATTCTTTTTGTGTAAAAGATTAAAATGGTAATTTGTTTAAACCATTTGAAAGAGAAGTTTTGGGTAATAAGTTGTGACTTAACTGAAATCCCAATATCCATATGTTTTAAAATTAAGCGTTCATTATTCGGTTTAGCCGGGAGAGGACTTTGTGTCATATAACCCATTCCGAATAGTGATACATCGTGAATGGATAGCATTTGAAGACCGGTTTTGAAGACCGGGTGTTTGCGAGAACGATAGGATAACCTATCGATTGTCTCTGCACTGAGTAACTACGGTATAGAGATTTCCTAAGTGATGGGAAGTCCGATCGGGATTGTGAATACCCGGATCGCAATGGCTTCTTTAGAAGTGCCTTCGGTTCTTTTCGAACCCGGAACAGACTTGTATGGTTGTATGTCTGACATTACACTTTGAGATATAAAGCTGATTTCTTTCAAATACATTTCTATTTGGTGGCGGAGAATTTATTCTCTTAGCTTAACACCCTTCTTTGAGACGTACGAGCTCAGAGGTTATGTAGTTGAAGGTTATCAGTGATATACTCCCAATTTGGTAGTGTGGCTTGCTAAGTGTTGCTGTGTGTTTCTGATCATTTGTTGATCAAAGCATGGCTTTCGTGTAAAGCGTAGCTTTATGGACGAGACCTCATCGAGCCTCACAAACCGGAAATGGTCGAAACAGGAAAGATGCGGCAAGGTTATGAGGGTCGCACCCTTTAGGGTATGTCATTTCCTTTTGGAAAAAGGTGGTATCATGGTATGGAGCCCAGATATTTTACCTGTGTGGTTGCTCCAATCTCATTTACTGTGTGATTGTTGCTTTGTGATCGAGGTACCTCGGATAAAGGTCGCAAACGACCGGGGGGTGGCATACTCGTGTAGTAGTTACCTAGTAAGAGGTAAACCGGCCTTGTGTTGGCAGAGAGCTAGTTAGTTCTCGGGACGTCCCTCCAGAGGCGTACCCATGTGGCAGTAGGAAGTTCCTTAGCCTGACCATTTGTTGGAAAATCCAAAGAAACAATACGAGCCTTGTACGGTTTTAGTTGTATAACCTGCTATGGAATGTGGCGGTAACCTGCTATTGAACATAGTAGCTATAGTAGGCATACAATAATGGTTGTATGCTGGCTAAGATTTATATTATACTTTCGAAATGGTTCCCACACTATGCACTAGTGATAATATCAAGAAAGAATTTTCTCGTATCAAGCATATTTGACTATCATAAGAAGAAATCTCCTTTAATTCTGTGATTGCATTGTGTGTGTGCCGGGAGGTCTTATGGTAGTTTCATTTTCCAAAAAGCATTGCAGGTTTCAATGTTTATAATTCGTTTGTTGTTTGTTTTAAAGATAAACTATTTTTGTTACTCATACCAGTCCCATGACTGACGTGGAGTTTATTGTTCCCTTCCTAAACTCTGGGTGCCCATAATTTTCCACACGGGCAGTCTAGAGTTGAGTTTTTCAGAAAGTCAGGTTCAGTAGAGTATCTGGAACTAGTTCAGTGTTCGGAGTTGACGACCGCCCTTGCTTATCTTGGAGTTCGTGATGGTGATCCGAGTTTGATGTTGGAGTTATTGGTCTCATTCTCTTTGTCGGATCACTTGGAGTATCACTTCTGTTTTCCGCTGTAGCATCTTTATTTATCTCTGATATTCTTGTATCATATTGATATCATTGTTGTATATCATTCTAGATATTGTATTCATTGGAGTTGTATATGATATTATCCATTTCTTTCTTCCGCTGTGTTGTTATACTTACTGTGTTATAAGCTCCGGCGAGCCAGATTCGGCGTTTGAATCTGCGGCATTCGAGTACAAGTGAAGTACGGGTGCCGATTTTCGAAGGCCGAGTCAGGATCGTTATAGACCCCCTTTAAATTTGTATCTCTATCCTTGTTTTAATCCATTCTTGAATCATCCTATGAGATAACATATTTTTAATTGATATAAAATGTTTTATATTGTGTTGTTTGAGTTGTTAAGTTTGAATTTTGGATTTCGATCGATTCATCTGGCCAACGCTATCGATAGGAATTCCAAAACACTTGAACATAGCAAACTGACACAATATTGTTTTCGAAATTGGTAAATGAAATAATTTTATGTATGATTATATTTTTATATAAAAGTATAATTTTCTGAGATTAGATAGTTAAATGAATTGGTTGTAAGAAATGATAATTCTAGATTATCATTTATTGTTTTGTCAACATTCCTAAACCATTAACTATTATTGTATGTTATAAGGAGATGAATTTTTTTTAAACATGGTTTATAAATCTGATTTGCAAATGAAGTGAATTTAAATTAAGGATTGGATTATTAAATTTCCGGTGCTTTTCAAAATTTGTTTTTCAAAGTTTGAAAAAATATATTATTTGAAAGTATTTTCGAATGGAAACTGTTTCCGAAGAATTTTAAAAGAAGTAAGTCAGTACTCTCCTCTTATGTGGGTAGAAAATAATTTCGATGATGACTGCAGCATCATCGACATTCATTTTCAAGTCTCAAAGTGGGAAGATCATTTAGTAGCCTTGCTACACTTTTGTTTTGGAACGGATTTGATTTGAATTTCTTGAGTATGATTTGCTGTACAATATATATATATATATATGTATATATTTATTTCAAAATGGTTTGAAGTGAAACCGAAAATTTAACTCTTAAGTTTTATGTTAAGTGATGGTTTCCAATTATTGAAATAAAGCAAAATTTTTGAATAATTGGAGTGTTTAAAATGAGAAATGAAATTGAAACAACTTGAAATAGTTGAACTAGGATAAAATTTATTTGTATAATACTAAATTGCATTGTAACATCCCGCCTTTTTGTATGCTTTAAGCAGACACACATGCCGACTCAAAGCATATAGAAGGGCGGATTATTATTGGGATGAATAATAAAAAGCAGAGAAAGAAAAAAACAAAACAGAATCTCGCAGCGGAATGACAAAATATAATAATCAAATAACAGTTCATGAAGCTGTATACAAAACATTTGATTATGCTTATACAATACAAAATCAGAGTTACACATATCAGAGATAAACAAATAATGCAGCGGAACAGTATGAATGCAGTGGAATAAATATAGTAATTAATAGTAGTGCAAATCTTCGTCTTCGTCCTCCAGAAATAAAGTATTCAAATCCTGAAATACTCAGGCTGACCCGAGCGAATTTAAAAGACAAAACACTCGAGTCAGAACTAAAAGATCTTATGTGAGTTAAATCAACGGTAAATAACTATGAGTGGAATGGCGTTAGAGATGTTTACGGGGTTTGACATCTCCTATCCAGTGTCTAACGTGAGTGTAGTAACTTAAGAGATGTTCAGGATTCACATCTCATAGGGATCCGTTAAACTATCTACTATGTAGTACAATACGCTATTATAATATGCCTATAGTAAAGTAAAAGTATTAAAATAACGTTAAGGCATTACATTTTCCCCCTTAACACATTTTATTTCCCATAGTCTATACAGTACCGTAATCCCGCCCGTACTGGACGTCGTCAGAGGGCACTCCATAGGTATGGTACAAACCAAACTCGTAGAGGCACGCTAGGGTAGGTGACACGACACAACTAGGCAATGTCAGGGTAGATATACCAATTACACTTCCGGACCGGTGGTAACGCATAGCAGCTACTACCGCCTACCCCAGAACACACTCCCGAATCAAAAATCGAGGGTGGCCACCAAATAAATCGCAAAGTCAGAATATCGTATCGATGGAATGTGCCCAATCGGAGGAATGACCTCACTTAGCCCCTCAATTGCTCCTGTTTTAGCCACCTTAAGCTAACTCAAGGGAGTCAGGTCCACGTATATACCTTTAGGGTCGTCGCCACCATCCTACTTCATTCTAGAATCTCCACCGCGTACACAGTTGTCATAGTGGTTTTCGGTATTGGTAGAGAGTATGACAATATCCGATCTCGGTCTCTTTAACAACCAATCACTTATTACACACGGGATGGTTCTTTTACATTTCCAAAACCATTTCATAATTGATATCAAAATATCATATTCAATTCAAATTATATCATTTTCGAAATCATTACTTACTTTTGAAATCATATTCACCTTTGAAATCATATCACATTGAAATCATAGTTCGAAACTATATTCCTTTCAAAAGTCATATTTCCTAAAATAGGCTAAACTCTCATTTCAAAGTTATCATACTAAACCAAATATGTTATTTAGATCCCAACTTAGGTTATAATGTCGTTTAACCACATTCACTTTAAAAATCGAGACTTTGAATATAACCCATCCATTTTACTTAGTTTGGAATTTAGAAGAAAATAGTTACAAATAGTTTTAAATAGTTAATATAGATTTAAAATAGATTAAATATAATTAAAATAGATTAAATAGCTTTAAAATAGATTAATTAGATTTAAAATAAGTTAAAACGGGTTAATTAGTTTAAATAAATTAAATGGTTTAAAATAGGTTAAAAATGATTTAATATAATTAATACAGGTTAAAATAGTTTAATACTTTGAAAATCTTAATAATTAAAGTCTTTAAAATAATATGTTTTAAAATAGTATTTTTGTTAAAAATATGAATTTTGAAATAAATATCAATTTACTATTTATTTCATTTCAACAAATTAGAACCATTTAAATTTCTGAATCAACAAAATCCAATTCAAGTCTCCATTCACATTCTAAATCAAATATTACACTTATATCGATTTCAAATCATGTTTGAAATATCAATTTATATCATTTCCATTTCAATACATCTGACAAATTTCACTTTTTATTCCAAATTCAACTTTGAAATTTCAATTAAATACCTTTAACAATACCTTTAAACCAATTCCAATTTTACCATAAAACTTGAATTTCGATAATAATTCAATTTGTATAAATCAATTTTTTGTTCCAAAGTATCATTTAACAGGATTCAAAAATTAAAACTTTAAAATCATTTAATTTAACCAATCCGGTGTCCGTATATAATTCTCTACCCTAGGGTCAAGTGATACAGATATTTATCATTTCAATCTGCGATTTAAAATTTTTATATTTACGGATATATATCATTTCAATCCGCAATCTCGAAAATATTCAAAATCCATAAAATCGCTCAAGTCTATCATTTCAACCCATAATGATTTTTCCTTAATCTATTGATCATTCGGGTATGTATCATTTCAACCCATAGTGAACTTGCAGTTTATAATGATATAAAATAAAACATCCATTCATCCAATATCAATAATCAACATCCATCACAAACATAATCCAAATCAATCAATAAATATCAATATAGAACTGATAATCAATAACAGGTATTTAACGGTCAATTTATATTCAATAATAAACTAAATAACAATTTAATTCAAATAAATTCAAATTAACTGAGATGATGATTTAAAATATACCAAATAGTCGTAAATAAATTTCTAATCACATCAAAAATTAATTTAACTAACATAAGAAATTTTAGAAGTTGTGAGTGGGTTAAAGCATCACCTTTGAATTTAAATTGAATTTAAATCCAATCTAAACCCAAAATTTGAATGGCCTCGGAATTTGTCCAAACTAGCGTCAAAATGTCCGAAATTTTAATACGATCCCAACGTAAGAAACCATGCATAAATCGGACCTCGTATGTAAAAGATATACATGTTAGAACGATTCGAATTGAAATAAAAATAAAAAAAAACCCACCACACAGAAGCCGCCACATCAGCGTCACCCTCTCAGAGAAAACGCGTTCAAGCCTCCCGACGTTCGAACCCAAAATCACGGTCGTTGACCCGCCTTTGACCACGAACGCTCGTCGCCACGACCATCTACAGCAACGCCGACCTACACCATCGCCACGCCCTCCACGAGCCGAGCACACCAACCCCACCCCGATGACCTCCGACCTCCTTGAAACTCGCGCCGCCGGTTAGGCTTCAAACCTTAATTGAATTATCCACCTCGATCCGACCGTCAATTCGTCAAAAAACCCATATGGATGCGATCCCCTCGGTCCTCTCCACAATAGTGATTGTCGATTCGACGATCTGTCGAAGTTCATCAACGCGCTATGAACGACCGAAACTTGTCCTTCAATTTCTGGACAGATAGAGGTTCAAATTGAAAAACGAATTACAGATCTGAGATGCGCTCGTCGAGAGCTTCAAATCGATATATAATTCGATATATTTGGAGGAGTTTAAATTTTGAAGTTGAAATTTTGAATTGGGATTGAATTGGGAAATTTAGGGTTTTCGGCCATTGAGAAAGAGGAGCAACAGAAATTTTTGTACATACAAAAATGAGAAATAGAAGGCTGCTAGGGTTTATAACCGGATATATATAGGTATAGCTGAAAATAGAGTAACAGATACGATTGGTTTGGACAGTTGAACGATAAATGACCCGAAAAACCCGTTCTGACTCTGGAACGAAATTGGGTCAACCCATATATCAAAATAGATGTTTTCAAATATTTTAAACTCAATGGAACAGGTTTCGAGTCCTAATTCCATCATATGGAGAAGTTATGCTAAAATCAGCTTATTTTAAATTGATTTCAATTAAATTGATTTCTAGGCGTTTCGAGCCCGTACGACCAAACGACAAGTCCGATCGTTACGAAACTTGAAATCCTATAATAATTCACCGTTACGGATCCGATGAAACTAGTTTCGTCGAAATCCGAGTCGGTGGCCAAAATGGCTATTTTCACGTTAATTAAATAAATTAATATTAAATTAATTAAATCACATTTTCAGTTTAAATTTTAAATTTTACAACTACTATCATTTTTTATTTGTTAATCACTTACAATAATTTAAACAAATTTAGATGTCCATTCAAAGTTGATTAATCCATCAATTTCAGTGTTTAATTTCAATTTCATTAAATTCAGAAATTATAAATTAAATTTTCAATAATTCCATTTAATTGACCTTTCATCCTATTATTCAATCCATTATTATCAAATGGATGAAATTAACATTGGTTCATGATCTATTACATTAATATTCTCAAATTTCACATTAATCTCCATTAACGTAATATTTAAATATTTAATTTCATTTATTTGCAATTAGTCCAATTATTATAATTTGAATTCCAATAAATTAATAAATCTTGATTTCCATTCTTTTTATTCAACCAATTATCATATTATGAGTAAAATTAACATTATTTCCAAATATTAACTTAATTTACATTAACATAATATTTAATTACATTTATTGAAATTTATTTCCAATTTAAATTAACAGGCTAAATAAATAGGTAATATACAATAATTGTTACCATTAACTTTTAATTACACTTATAAGTTATTATTAACAAACAAATGTTACAATTGCTTACCTAACACTGTTTTTATCCAATTATCATTAATTATATACTAATTCATAAATTGGTTCAATATCTACACTTGTTTTCCTTATATTCAATTTACAGCCAAGTATAACATTTAAATTATTTTCATTAATTGGCATTACATTCAATTCATTAATTATTAACTTTAATTAAACTTTTTACGTTTCATCTTAGTTATTATTTCATTTTTAATTTACAAATTTTTATTTCTTTCAATATTAAATTACCAAAATCTCACTAAATTAACAAATTTAATTATCAAAAATTATGGGTAATTATATTTTTATATAAAAGTATAATTTTCTAAGATTAGATAGTTAAATGAACTGGTTGTAAGAAATAATAATACTAGATTATCATTTATTGTTTTGTCAACGTTCCTAAACCATTAACTATTGTTGTATGTTATAAGGAGATGATTTTTTTAAACATGGTTTATAAATCTGATTTGCAAATGAGTGAATTTAAATTAAGGATTGGAGAATTAAATTTCTGGTGCTTTTCAAAATTTGTTTTTCAAAGTTTGAAAAAATATATTATTTGAAAGTATTTTCGAATGGAAACTGTTTTCGAAGAATTTTAAAAGAAGTAAGTCGGTACTCTCCTCTTATGTGGGGAGAAAATAATTTCGATGATGACTGTAGCAGCATCGACATTCATTTTCAAGTCTCAAAGTGGGGAGACCATTTAGTAGCCTTGCTACACTTTTGTTTTGGAACAGATTTTGTAACGATCCAGAATTTTGAACGAATTAAATTGAAAATATTTAATTAATTTTAAATATTTGAACGATAATTTGATTTGAACCCCCGATTCAAATTTGAATTTGGCGATTAAATTATAAGATTTAATCGATTGGAGTTGAATAAGAATTTGAATCTTCAATTTTAAGTTGAAGAAAAATATTTCAAAAGCTTTTAAATTTCGCAATGATAATACTGAAGATGATTGAAGCTTCAGAATCGAAATTGAAATCGATTTGATCAGTTTTGAATAAATCGTTCGAACCGATATTTATAGAATAGTCATTTTTCAAACAGTCTCGGAATTCGACGAAACCAGTTTCGTTGGGTCCGTAATGTTGAATTATTGTCAGATTTAAAGTTTCGTATCTGTCGGAATTGTTGTGTGAACGTACGACGTGTAAACGCATTAAAATTTAAATTGAGTTTAATTTAGATTTAAAACTTAAATTTATAAACTTGGTCAACATCACCACACGTTATCTCCCTTAACTCACGCCTCCATTCACGCCAGAAAACACAGGAGAATAACGTGCAAACACTGCCTCTTCTAAATTTTAAATGAAAATCTCCCTTCCCAGTTCAAAAACAAATTCACATTCAAGAAAAAAAAAACAAATAAATGGCAGCCGGTTTCTCTTCGCAAACCAAATCGAGATCGAGGTAGCACGCGCGCCTTCGCGTTGTCGATGAGATGGTTTCAGGAACGTTGTCTGAGTATCGTTGGTGGCGCGAGTGATTTCGACAATCGCGGAGGCTAACCGCGAGGCTAGGAAGGGAGACGGCAAGCTAGGGCATGGTGAGGCCGATGGCGATAGGGCGGCGCGCATGCTCGAGGGGGTCCGTGGTCTCGGGAGTCGCGATGATGGTGGTTGGGTACAGGCGTTTGAATCGTGATAGATAGGGCAGTGGCGGCACGAATTAGGGATAAGGGTTTTGGGCAATGTCGCGAGCGAGGTCGCGGTGGCGACAGGCGTGGTCACGAGTTGGATGGAATGGCGAAGCAAGGTTATGTTATTCAAGCGATCGTGTGTCTTTGGGTCGCCTGGTGGCAGTGGTTTCGACATCAACTGCTGTCTGATGGTGTCGAGTTGTTCTCGAAGGCAAAGGCAGTGGCGACAGAAGCTTGAGTGGGGATACGGCAAGTCGAGCATCGCGATTTCGGGTCGTGTGCGATAGGGTTTCGAGATGTCAGGGCGAGGCTTCGTGGTGGCTGATGGTTTTGCCGTGATGGTCAGAAAGGTACGATTTTGTTTTAGTCCATGTTTATTCACAGAAAAAGAAAAAAAAAGATAAACTAGAAAAATAAATAGATGAATATATACATATTTGTATGAAATACAGTGAACAGAAAGTCATTTCTTTTATTTAGTTTTACTAAAAATTTTATAGGGTTAAAAAGGGATTTTAAAACTTTATATACATATATATGTGAGATCTTGGAAAATATTGACTTTATTTAATAAATTATTTTGAAAATATTGATTTATAAAAAAAAAGTGAAATCATTGAATAATTTAAAAGTACAAAATAAAAATTTGGTTATTCGATTTATCTTCGAATATTTATTGATTGTATAAAATTGTTTATACAAGGTCGAACCGGGAAAACCAAATCAGGATTAAAGTGAAGGGCAAACGAAAATAAAAGCTAAGGTGAGATTTTTCTCACTCAAATTGAAAGTGGATTTTACAGTTATTGTTTGTTGACTGTTTGGATGTGATATTAGATATTTTAGGATATATCTATATATATATAGCAATATATACATATTGGCATATGTATATATTGGATTGATGATTTCCCGCCTCGTATAGCGGATGAGACCCTATTGCGCCGTTAGTAAGCGGATTTTTATAAAACCTATATACCGCGATAATTCCGTACTGGAGCGGAATTGGTATTGTGCTAACGTCTGTGGATGCAGGGAAACAGGTTGGAGGGATCCAACTGGATTCCTCAACTGTATTTATTGTTTACAGATATTGTGATATTTGTTGATTATCATATTGATATATGATGTTTTTGAATGCCATGATTGACTATTTGATGCGTTGCATCATCAGATCCATTTTTAAAAGTCTAAAAATAACGATTTTGGATTTTAAAAGGATTTGTAAAGTGATTTGTAGAAATATACGTTTTATTGAAATTTTTGAATTGGTTTATTTTAAATAAATAAATGTTAAGATTTTAATGTTAGTAAAATTGTGATTTTTGTGAAATACGACAAAAATGTTATTTTTGAAATAAACAATTGATAAAGATTATGAAATAGTTTAAATTGGAATTGTTGAAGTATTTTAAACAATTCATATAAAAAGATTTATAAAAATTGATATTTTTATAAATTAAAAATATTGGAATTTTGAAATGAGTTTTATTAAGTGTTAAAGTCAAATAAAAATGGATTCCATAAGTGAATTGAAATTTATAGATTCATAAATTGTGAAGTTATTAAATGGATAGATTTTGTAAAACAAAAAGATTTATAAGCAATTATCTTATAAATGGGATTTTGACATTTAGATGAGAAATGAATAGATGTTGTAAATAAATGGATTATAAGTTCTTAACTTATAATATAAACTTCCGGTATATAATTGAGTTATATAAGTTGAATTGGATAATTTAGAAATCGAAGTTTTATAAATAGAAATGGGATTTATAAACATTGTTTTATAAATTCAAAATCAATAGAATTTGATAAATTTAACATTGAAGTTATTAAAGGAGATATATTCGTGATTTTGGACAGCGAATTATCCTTTAAGTTAAATGTGTAGAAATTGTTAAAATTGGGATAGTGATTATATTCACGAATTTGGACAGTAAATATATATTATTGAATAAAATCAATATATTTTGGGAAAAGGAATGTTGTTAAATGAAGTTGTTTTAAAAGATGTTTTAAAACGTGTTAAGTATCGAAACATAGGTTTCAACAGTACTTGTTGAAATAGACGTTTTCGAGAAATAAGGAAATGGTGGACTATAACACTGTTGTTATAGTAAATGATTTCCGAAAGGAAATGTTTTATATAGTATTGGGATTTATATATCTATCTAAATTTCGAATCCCTATACTAGTGATGTTGAGTCGTCGTAACGATGTTTTACGCAACATTCGTTTTGACTCAAATAGATGTAAAATTTATGATTTCCTTAAAGAATGAATATATACTTAATATTGATTTAAGTATATCGAATATTTTCCAAGTGTTGAAAATAAAAGATTTGTGAAATACTTATTATTAAATAAGTAGGGAAATGCATTTCCAAAATGAAATGTAACGTTTTGAGAATTTATCTTCTTAAAGATAAATCGGAAAAATGAATTTTTGAAATCAATTGAAAATCGAATATCAGTAGATATTCGAAAATATAAATTCATTATGGAATTTATAAAAGAAAGGGAAGTTGTTTAAAAATAAATATTGATTTATTTTTGGGAAGTGTGGAAATTATATATATCTAGTAAAGATATTTTTGGAAGATAAATAATTTGGAAAATTATTTGGAATCTGATGATGTTGCGCATCTTTATTGATAGTTAAATAACCAACTATCAATAATTACCTTTAGATAGGTATTTGTTGTAAATTGGATGAATTTGAATGCCACACTTATTTTTGAATAATCGCTCACTATTCGGGTTAGCCGGGAAAGGACCATGGGGTCGTATAACCCATTCCGAATATGTGATACGTCGTTATGAATTGCATTCGAAGACCGGATATTTTTGAAAACGGAAGGATTACCGTCGAGTTACTCTACATCGACTGATCTTCGATTTAGAGGTTTTATCACCCTTAGTGACGGGAAGTCCGGACGTGATTAGAAAATTATCCGGAAATGCAAGGGCTTCGTGAGAAGTGCCTTCGGTTCTGTTCGATCCCGGAACAGACTTGTATGGATTGTGTGTCTGACGTTACAATTTGAGATATAAAGCTGATTTCTTTCAAATACATTTCTGTTGGTGGCGGAGAATTTATTCTCTTAGCTTAACACCCTTCTCTGAGACGTACGAGCTCAGAGGTTATGTAGTTGAAATTTATCAGCGATATATCCCAATTTGGTAACGTGGCATACTGAGTGTTGCTGTGAAATGATCAGTGTTTGATCATTTGTGATATGATCATTTGTTTGATCTTATATCTTTGTGATCATAGGTTGATCATTTTTGTTTGACCCGAAGCAGGGCTTTTTGAGAAAGCGTAGCTTTGTGGACGAGACTTCGTCGAGCCTCACACCCCAGAAATGGTCGAAACAGGACGAATGCGGCAAGGTTCTAGGGAGTAGCGCCCCTTAGTGTATGTCATTCCTTCTGGATAAAGGTGGTATCATGGTATGGAGCCCAGATACTTAACCTCTGTGGTTACTGCATTATTTTTACTATGTGGTTTGTTGCGAATCGGGGATCCTCGGGAAGATCGGTGACGATCGGGGGATGGCATACGCGTGTCAGTAGTTACCTATTTTTGCAGAGGTAACCCGGCCTTGTGTTGGCAGAGATCCGGTTAGGTTCTCGGGTCGTCTATTCCAGGGACGTACCCATCGTGGATAGGAAGTTCCTTAGCCTGACCATTTGTTGGAAATCCAAAGAAACAATACGTGACGTGTACGGTTTTAGTTGTATTACCTGCTATGGAATGTGGCGGTAACCTGCTATTGAACATAGTAGCTATAGTAGGCATACGATACTGGTCGTATGTTGGCTAAGATTAATATTATACTTTCGAAATGTTTTCTACACTATGCACTAATAATAATATCAAAAATGATTTGATTTTGCGTAGTAAGCATCTTTGACTATCATAAGAAGAAATCTCCTCCAATTCTGCGTTTGCATTGTGTGTGTGGTGGGAGGTCTTATGGTAGTTTCATTTTCCAAAAGCATTGCGAATTGACTTTAAAATTCTCTGCTGTTTATTTTTAAAGAATAACTGTTTTACGATCTCACACCAGTCACCATGACTGACTCGGAGTTTATTGTTTCCCTTCTAAACTCTGGGTGCCCACCAATTTCCACACGGGCAGCCTAGAGTTAGATTATCAGGATATTCTGGATATTCTGGAGCTTTGGAGATAAGCTGGATGGCGAGACGTAGTATTTGTATCTGATAGTATTTATTCCGCTGTGTATTCTGTATGAGGACAAGTTTATATAACTGTCCATTGTTGTATATTGACTCTGATGATTGATGTATGTATAAACTGATATAGTTCTTTGTTTTAAAAGACTAGTGATTATCTATTGTATATTGTTCCGCTGCGATGTGTAAGATTCTGATATTGTTTTTCTGTTCTGCTCTTGTTCTCTGTTGTTTCTTCTTTCTCTTTTCTTCTTTTCTTCTTCTTTTACCTATTTCTTCTTTCTAAAACCCTCACTATTGGAGTTTCCGGCACTCGATTTCTCGGCAGTCGATAAAGTGAGTATCGATGTCGAATTTTCGAAAGTCGAAAATTTCGGTATGTGACAAAGTGGTATCAGAGCATATGGTTAAGCGACAACCCTGCTCTGTTGGGTGTTACTCATTAGAGATAGAGTCAGCAGTACTCTAGAATGAGTTGAGTGTAATAATAGATATGAGCGCGTATTTGTTATTGAATATAAAATTGTTTTGTATTGTGATGATTGGTTTATTGAGTGGTATATGAACCTTCGTCGGCACAGTCTTGCAAAACTGTATCGAAGGGGTTTCTAAACACTTAAATAGAACAATTCGGCACAGTATTGCTTTGAATAGGGTAAATGAGATAATTTTACCCAAATCTATTTTTGTATAGAAAAGAAATGATTTTCTGTAAATTATTACAGTATATGGTTGCATGGTTGCTAGAAGTAATAATATTAAATTATTCCCATTGGAATTAAGTAAGAAATTGAAATCGTAACTCCAAAGTTAAGAAATAAATCCATATACAAGTGAAAGTCAAGAATGTAAATTATAAATGTGAATTGTAATTTAAAACGGAATTCCAGAGAAGTATTTGGAAATGTTTTGAAAAGGATTTGAAATTTTTGGAGATTTGGAAAGTTTAAATTCTTTTTGGTTTGAAAATGAATTTCAAAGGTTTCGAAAGGTATTTTAGAGAGATGAAAGCTCTAAACTCTTTTCGGTCGCTGGAAAATAACTTCGATGATGACCGCGGCATCATTGGTGTTCATTTTCGGGTTTCCAAAAGAGGAATTGCTGCCAAATTGTTTTAAATGGAAGTTGTTTGGAAAATTTGGATTTTGTTTTAGAAAATTCAAGGGATGATTTGAATTGTTTTCAAAAATGATTTTTGAAAATGTTGAAGAGACTCTGGAATGCTATATAAAGATATTTATGAAATATTATTAAGTTGATAACTTATGCAATTTGAATATTGATAGAATAAATTCAATTTAAAGATTGAAGTTAAATGAATGTAAATACAAGTGAATCAATTAAATGAAATTGAAAGCTGAAATTCATTTCGAATTCGTAAGCAAATGAATTAAATTGAATAATTATAAATGGAAGATGAATTACAATTCGTATGGGAATTGGAAATCCAGTTTAAATGTAAGTAGATTTGAATAAATTGAATTGATATCAATTTGAATTAGTAATTGGAACTAATTTAGAATAGTGCAGTTGTGAATAAAGATAGTTGATGAAATTTAATATTCAGAAGTAAATTGAATTCAAATAGAATTGAAGTTATGAATTAGATTCAAATGAAATTGAAATGTAAAATTGAATCATATTGGATATATAACTTCAATAATGAACTTAAAGAGGATATAAGCATATATTGGAAATTTTGTAATTGAAATTGCAAAATAGTTTGAATGCTGTAACTAGATATAATGGCTAGTAGATATACAGGTATTGTAAAGGAATTGGGATTTTAATTTTGAAGAGAATTTGAATTGCTCGAAAAAGGTATGTATTTAAATTCGAATATGAGATTTGATGACTTATTTCTCTAGCCGCTTGGCTTTTTCTTTTTCTTTTTGAAATCTGAGAGTCCGTAGGGACGTTTTGTAGTCGTACCGTATTAGCCGCGCAAGGGAGACGCTGGCGAAATTTTTTGAAAATTCCGAGTGTTAGAAAATTTTTGAGAAAATTTGAAAGTTTAAATTTGAATTTAAACTTAAAATTGAATTGTTAAGAAAACAATGTTGTTTGAAATCGGTAATTGAAGTTGAAAATTTAGTTGAATTAATAACGAATCTTTAGTAGAAAGATTTGTTGTAATAAATTGATAAAACTATTTAGATTGTGAAAAAAATAGTAGACGAGTTAGGGATCATTTTTCTTGACTTGTAATTTCGAGGACGAAATTCTTTTAAGGAGGGAAGTTTGTAACGACCCAGAATTTTGAACGAATTAAATTGAAAATATTTAATTAATTTTAAATATTTGAACGATAATTTGATTTGAACCCCCGATTCAAATTTGAATTTGGCGATTAAATTATAAGATTTAATCGATTGGAGTTGAATAAGAATTTGAATCTTCAATTTTAAGTTGAAGAAAAATATTTCAAAAGCTTTTAAATTTCGCAATGATAATACTGAAGATGATTGAAGCTTCAGAATCGAAATTGAAATCGATTTGATCAGTTTTGAATAAATCGTTCGAACCGATATTTATAGAATAGTCATTTTTCAAACAGTCTCGGAATTCGACGAAACCAGTTTCGTTGGGTCCGTAATGTTGAATTATTGTCAGATTTAAAGTTTCGTATCTGTCGGAATTGTTGTGTGAACGTACGACGTGTAAACGCATTAAAATTTAAATTGAGTTTAATTTAGATTTAAAACTTAAATTTATAAACTTGGTCAACATCACCACACGTTATCTCCCTTAACTCACGCCTCCATTCACGCCAGAAAACACAGGAGAATAACGTGCAAACACTGCCTCTTCTAAATTTTAAATGAAAATCTCCCTTCCCAGTTCAAAAACAAATTCACATTCAAGAAAAAAAAACAAATAAATGGCAGCCGGTTTCTCTTCGCAAACCAAATCGAGATCGAGGTAGCACGTGCGCCTTCGCGTTGTCGATGAGATGGTTTCAGGAACGTTGTCTGAGTATCGTTGGTGGCGCGAGTGATTTCGACAATCGCGGAGGCTAACCGCGAGGCTAGGAAGGGAGACGGCAAGCTAGGGCATGGTGAGGCCGATGGCGATAGGGCGGCGCGCATGCTCGAGGGGGTCCGTGGTCTCGGGAGTCGCGATGATGGTGGTTGGGTACAGGCGGTTGAATCGTGATAGATAGGGCAGTGGCGGCACGAATTAGGGATAAGGGTTTTGGGCAATGTCGCGAGCGAGGTCGCGGTGGCGACAGGCGTGGTCACGAGTTGGATGGAATGGCGAAGCAAGGTTATGTTATTCAAGCGATCGTGTGTCTTTGGGTCGCCTGGTGGCAGTGGTTTCGACATCAACTGCTGTCTGATGGTGTCGAGTTGTTCTCGAAGGCAAAGGCAGTGGCGACAGAAGCTTGAGTGGGGATACGGCAAGTCGAGCATCGCGATTTCGGGTCGTGTGCGATAGGGTTTCGAGATGTCAGGGCGAGGCTTCGTGGTGGCTGATGGTTTTGCCGTAATGGTCAGAAAGGTACGATTTTGTTTTAGTCCATGTTTATTCACAGAAAAAGAAAAAAAAAGATAAACCAGAAAAATAAATAGATGAATATATACATATTTGTATGAAATACAGTGAACAGAAAGTCATTTCTTTTATTTAGTTTTACTAAAAATTTTATAGGGTTAAAAAGGGATTTTAAAACTTTATATACATATATATGTGAGATCTTGGAAAATATTGACTTTATTTAATAAATTATTTTGAAAATATTGATTTATAAAAAAAAAAGTGAAATCATTGAATAATTTAAAAGTACAAAATAAAAATTTGGTTATTCGATTTATCTTCGAATATTTATTGATTGTATAAAATTGTTTATACAAGGTCGAACCGGGAAAACCAAATCAGGATTAAAGTGAAGGGCAAACGAAAATAAAAGCTAAGGTGAGATTTTTCTCACTCAAATTGAAAGTGGATTTTACAGTTATTGTTTGTTGACTGTTTGGATGTGATATTAGATATTTTAGGATATATCTATATATATATAGCAATATATACATATTGGCATATGTATATATTGGATTGATGATTTCCCGCCTCGTATAGCGGATGAGACCCTATTGCGCCGTTAGTAAGCGGATTTTTATAAAACCTATATACCGCGATAATTCCGTACTGGAGCGGAATTGGTATTGTGCTAACGTCTGTGGATGCAGGGAAACAGGTTGGAGGGATCCAACTGGATTCCTCAACTGTATTTATTGTTTACAGATATTGTGATATTTGTTGATTATCATATTGATATATGATGTTTTTGAATGCCATGATTGACTATTTGATGCGTTGCATCATCAGATCCATTTTTAAAAGTCTAAAAATAACGATTTTGGATTTTAAAAGGATTTGTAAAGTGATTTGTAGAAATATACGTTTTATTGAAATTTTTGAATTGGTTTATTTTAAATAAATAAATGTTAAGATTTTAATGTTAGTAAAATTGTGATTTTTGTGAAATACGACAAAAATGTTATTTTTGAAATAAACAATTGATAAAGATTATGAAATAGTTTAAATTGGAATTGTTGAAGTATTTTAAACAATTCATATAAAAAGATTTATAAAAATTGATATTTTTATAAATTAAAAATATTGGAATTTTGAAATGAGTTTTATTAAGTGTTAAAGTCAAATAAAAATGGATTCCATAAGTGAATTGAAATTTATAGATTCATAAATTGTGAAGTTATTAAATGGATAGATTTTGTAAAACAAAAAGATTTATAAGCAATTATCTTATAAATGGGATTTTGACATTTAGATGAGAAATGAATAGATGTTGTAAATAAATGGACTATAAGTTCTTAACTTATAATATAAACTTCCGGTATATAATTGAGTTATATAAGTTGAATTGGATAATTTAGAAATCGAAGTTTTATAAATAGAAATGGGATTTATAAACATTGTTTTATAAATTCAAAATCAATAGAATTTGATAAATTTAACATTGAAGTTATTAAAGGAGATATATTCGTGATTTTGGACAGCGAATTATCCTTTAAGTTAAATGTGTAGAAATTGTTAAAATTGGGATAGTGATTATATTCACGAATTTGGACAGTAAATATATATTATTGAATAAAATCAATATATTTTGGGAAAAGGAATGTTGTTAAATGAAGTTGTTTTAAAAGATGTTTTAAAACGTGTTAAGTATCGAAACATAGGTTTCAACAGTACTTGTTGAAATAGACGTTTTCGAGAAATAAGGAAATGGTGGACTATAACACTGTTGTTATAGTAAATGATTTCCGAAAGGAAATGTTTTATATAGTATTGGGATTTATATATCTATCTAAATTTCGAATCCCTATACTAGTGATGTTGAGTCGTCGTAACGATGTTTTACGCAACATTCGTTTTGACTCAAATAGATGTAAAATTTATGATTTCCTTAAAGAATGAATATATACTTAATATTGATTTAAGTATATCGAATATTTTCCAAGTGTTGAAAATAAAAGATTTGTGAAATACTTATTATTAAATAAGTAGGGAAATGCATTTCCAAAATGAAATGTAACGTTTTGAGAATTTATCTTCTTAAAGATAAATCGGAAAAATGAATTTTTGAAATCAATTGAAAATCGAATATCAGTAGATATTCGAAAATATAAATTCATTATGGAATTTATAAAAGAAAGGGAAGTTGTTTAAAAATAAATATTGATTTATTTTTGGGAAGTGTGGAAATTATATATATCTAGTAAAGATATTTTTGGAAGATAAATAATTTGGAAAATTATTTGGAATCTGATGATGTTGCGCATCTTTATTGATAGTTAAATAACCAACTATCAATAATTACCTTTAGATAGGTATTTGTTGTAAATTGGATGAATTTGAATGCCACACTTATTTTTGAATAATCGCTCACTATTCGGGTTAGCCGGGAAAGGACCATGGGGTCGTATAACCCATTCCGAATATGTGATACGTCGTTATGAATTGCATTCGAAGACCGGTGTTGAAGACCGGATATTTTTGAAAACGGAAGGATTACCGTCGAGTTACTCTACATCGACTGATCTTCGATTTAGAGGTTTTATCACCCTTAGTGACGGGAAGTCCGGACGTGATTAGAAAATTATCTGGAAATGCAAGGGCTTCGTGAGAAGTGCCTTCGGTTCTGTTCGATCCCGGAACAGACTTGTATGGATTGTGTGTCTGACGTTACAATTTGAGATATAAAGCTGATTTCTTTCAAATACATTTCTGTTGGTGGCGGAGAATTTATTCTCTTAGCTTAACACCCTTCTCTGAGACGTACGAGCTCAGAGGTTATGTAGTTAAAATTTATCAGCGATATATCCCAATTTGGTAACGTGGCATACTGAGTGTTGCTGTGAAATGATCAGTGTTTGATCATTTGTGATATGATCATTTGTTTGATCTTATATCTTTGTGATCATAGGTTGATCATTTTTGTTTGACCCGAAGCAGGGCTTTTTGAGAAAGCGTAGCTTTGTGGACGAGACTTCGTCGAGCCTCACACCCCGAAAATGGTCGAAACAGGACGAATGCGGCAAGGTTCTAGGGAGTAGCGCCCCTTAGTGTATGTCATTCCTTCTGGATAAAGGTGGTATCATGGTATGGAGCCCAGATACTTAACCTCTATGGTTACTGCATTATTTTTACTATGTGGTTTGTTGCGAATCGGGGATCCTCGGGAAGATCGGTGACTATCGGGGGATGGCATACGCGTGTCAGTAGTTACCTATTTTTGCAGAGGTAACCCGGCCTTGTGTTGGCAGAGATCCGGTTAGGTTCTCGGGTCGTCTATTCCAGGGACGTACCCATCGTGGATAGGAAGTTCCTTAGCCTGACCATTTGTTGGAAATCCAAAGAAACAATACGTGACGTGTACGGTTTTAGTTGTATTACCTGCTATGGAATGTGGCGGTAACCTGCTATTGAACATAGTAGCTATAGTAGGAATACGATACTGGTCGTATGTTGGCTAAGATTAATATTATACTTTTGAAATGTTTTCTACACTATGCACTAATAATAATATCAAAAATGATTTGATTTTGCGTAGTAAGCATCTTTGACTATCATAAGAAGAAATCTCCTCCAATTCTGCATTTGCATTGTGTGTGTGGTGGGAGGTCTTATGGTAGTTTCATTTTCCAAAAGCATTGCGAATTGACTTTAAAATTCTCTGCTGTTTATTTTTAAAGAATAACTGTTTTACGATCTCACACCAGTCACCATGACTGACTCGGAGTTTATTGTTTCCCTTCTAAACTCTGGGTGCCCACCAATTTCCACACGGGCAGCCTAGAGTTAGATTATCAGGATATTCTGGATATTCTGGAGCTTTGGAGATAAGCTGGATGGCGAGACGTAGTATTTGTATCTGATAGTATTTATTCCGCTGTGTATTCTGTATGAGGACAAGTTTATATAACTGTCCATTGTTGTATATTGACTCTGATGATTGATGTATGTATAAACTGATATAGTTCTTTGTTTTAAAAGACTAGTGATTATCTATTGTATATTGTTCCGCTGCGATGTGTAAGATTCTGATATTGTTTTTTTGTTCTGCTCTTGTTCTCTGTTGTTTCTTCTTTCTCTTTTCTTCTTTTCTTCTTCTTTTACCTATTTCTTCTTTCTAAAACCCTCACTATTGGAGTTTCCGGCACTCGATTTCTCGGCAGTCGATAAAGTGAGTATCGATGTCGAATTTTCGAAAGTCGAAAATTTCGGTATGTGACAGATTTGATTTGAATTTCTTGAGTATGATTTGATGTACAAATATATATATATATATATATATATATATATATGTATGTATGTATGTATGTATATATTTATTTCAAAATGGTTTGTAGTGAAACCGAAAATTTAACTCTTAAGTTTTATGTTAAGTGATGGTTTCCATTTATTGAAATAAAGCAAAATTTTTGAATAATTGGAGTGTTAAAATGAGAAATGAAATTGAAACAACTTGAAATAGTTATACTAGGATAAATTTTTTTTATAATACTCAATTGCATTCTAAACATATATAACATACCTGAAATATTCAAAAAAAAGTTAAATGTAATGTGAATATGTAATTGAAGGTTATACAAGATAAAACTTAAGTAAAAAAATGTTCAAACTAAATTTTGCTTAATAAAAATGTTGTAAATAAAAGATAAATTTGTATAGTGCTCAATTACATTCGGAAACATTCATAAAACTTACCTAGAAAAGTTCGAATGTAAAGGGAATATGTAATTGAATGGTATACAATATAAATGTAAGTAATAAGATGTCAAAAAAGAAATTTATATGGTTTTGAATTAATTGTCGTATCTGGTACTATGTATTTCGAGTCTATCTTTCCTTTATGTTGCTTCTATTCTCCTATCTCGTATCTTTTCGGGGACGAAAAGTTTTGAGTGAGGGAGAGTGTAACGACCCGGAAATTTTAAGGATTTAAATAACGTAATTAACTAAATTTTTCATGAGAATTAAACAATAAAATTTTACAATGAAAATTTGATATTTGGTATGCGTCTATTTAAACATAGCAAATGTCAGACTTTACAAGCCTTATCATGCCCACTACGAGTTTGGTTTGTGCCGTACCTATGGAGTGCTCCCTAAGTATCCTACCGGTTTGGCGGGGCTTACAGTATCTATATTGACTATGGGAATATATATAAAAATGTGTTAAAGGGGATATGGGTAAGGCCTTAGCGCTATTTTAATATTTTACTTTACTGTAGACATTATCTATGTAGCATATTGTACTATGTATATAGATAGTTTTATGGATCCTTAAAGGATAGGAATCCAAAACATCCTTTAAGTTATATTTCATTTCACTTGGACATTTCATTTGAGTTGATTTACTTGCATAAGAATGTTAATCCTTACTCGAGTGTTTTGTGTTTTGCTTTATGCTCGGGCCAGACTGAGTGTCACAGCATTTGAGATTCACCTTTGGAGCTTGGTGCTCAGCTTGGAGATCTACCTGTTATCTATTCAGCTTTCAGTCATTTCAGTTATTTCCAGTTGTTTATGTTCAGACTAGTCATTTGCTTTTGGATTGAGACTTATATGTATTGGATTTCTGTTGTATTTTATTTTAGACACTGATGTTTATGTAGTAGTTTCATGAACTACTATTTATCTATTCCGCTGCTTATTGTTATATTACTCTGTGTCTGTGATTCTGTGATTGATTTATTTACTATATATGCTAAGTTTTTCCAAATATAAATTAACAATCTGTTGTTTTGAGCAATTCAAGTCTGACATGTGTGGATGACTGTCGATTTGAATGGTTCGAAATAGCGGGTCGTTACATCATATGTCACATCTTCCCCCTCTCTAGTCACACCTCCTAGGCCATGATGGATAATGATAATGGTACCTAAGGAAATGACAAGAGATAATGATATGATTTAGTATATATAAGTTATTATTTTAAAACCACATCTTGTCACATCACTTTCTAAACATAATTAACATAATATAATATACTATTAGTGTATTATTATTGTTTGGTTAATTAACTCTTATATATGTATATATATGGTGCACAAAAACGAACAACGTTCCCGATAACTTTCCGATGTCGAAAGGTTGAAATTTCGGAAAATGTTTTCCGGTCATATTTTTCATTTTTGTACGAACTATTTAATTTGGTAAAAAAATTTTGAAAATGATTTTTCCATCATTATTAATTAATTAAAATGAGTTCATTTATCAATAAAAATCCATTTATTGACTACATAAATCATATATATATATATATCCCTAGTTGAAGCGATCAAACCCTGGGTCGTTACATTCTAACCCCCTTAAAATAATTTCGTCCTCGAAGTTACTAACAAGAGTTAACACAAAAGGAATCATGTATTCATACCATAAAATTCGTGCAAAAGGTGTACAAGCATCCAAAACAATAATACATCCATGACACGTACATAACAACTATCCGAACATCCATCCATGGTAAGCTTCCTTTACGTGATCCATAGTTTCCCAAGTGCAATCTCTGGGATCATCGCTCCACTGAATCTTAACCAGTCGCATCACTTTGTTATGCAATTTCTTCTCATCTTGATCCACAATACTGACTGGATGTCTAACTATCGTCAGGTTTGGTTCTATTTCCAAGTCATCCTAAACCGACATTTCCACCACTTAATATGGATCATGCACGCTTTTCCTCAAATGGGACACATGGAACACATTGTGAACTCCTGACAACTTTTCGGGCAACTCAACTCTATAAGCGAGTGGTCCAATCCTTTCCATGATCTCGAATGGTCCAATGTATCTCGATGCCAACTTTCCAGCTTTTCCAAATCGAACGACTCCTTTGATGGGAGTTATCTTCACATACACAGCATCGCTGACTTCAAATTCCAAATCCTTCCTTCTCTTGTCAACATAACACTTTTGGCGATCTTGAGCTTCTTTCATCCTTATTCTAACCATTTCAACTTTCTCCGTCTCCTCTCGAATCATATCTGGACCAAGCACAAAACAATCTCCAGATTCTACCCAATACACAGACGATTCGCACGGTCTCCCGTACAGAGCTTCATCAGGTGCCATTCCAATGCTAGCTTGATAGTTGTTGTTATAAGAGAACTCAACCAAGTGAATATGATCCTCCCATGATCCTCTAAAATCAATAATACAGGCTCTCAGCATATCTTCCAAAATGTGATTAACTCTTTCAGTCTGGCCATCAGTTTAAGGATGGTAGGCAGTACTTAGACTTAACTCTGTTCCCAAAGCTATTTGCAAAGCTCCCCAGAATTGGCTCGTGAAGATAGGATCTCGATCACTTACTATGCTTATTGGAACTCCATGTAGACGAACTATTTCCCTCATATAAATTTTTGCCAATGAAGCTGCCATTCTAGTTGGCTTGACCGAAATAAAATATGCACTCTTTGTTAACCGGTCCATAATGACCCACACTCCTTTGTTTCCTTTCTTGGTTCTGGGTAAAACATCTATTGTAACGCCCCACCTCTATGCTCATAATAACAAAGAGTATTAAAAGAAATACTGTCTATTATTACGAAGAATAAGGCTGGATAGGAGCGACCATTCGTAGTCGACCTTACAATAATATTGGTTATCTCGATAGGAGTGGTATATACTTTTTATTTTTCATCTGTTATTTATTTACTCCCATCGACACACCCAATTCTAGTATAAAACGAACTACGACGGTTCATAATAGTTTAGGACAATCAATATAATAACAACATAGATAATATAAATGCGGAACACAGATTAAACAAAAAGTCTCATATATATAACTGATGTCAGTTACAATATAGTTGACACAATACACATGATACAACTACAACTGTCGACTCTGGAAGTTATATATACAAGTACATTATCAACTAATATACATGAATACATATCATCCTATACAATGACACGACTTCTACAAAATAACAGAGACAACTTCAAAAGAGATGAAAAGTCTTCATAGCCTGAACAGCAACTCAAAGAAGGAAATCTACAACCTGAAATAACTTGGGTCTGACCCGAGTATTAAATTCAAAAGAAAATAATACACGGGTCAGTCTAATTCAAACTCAGTTATTAATGCACGGAAGCAATAATAATCAATATCAAATAGACTACAGTCACAGAAATCCCGTATATCCAACTCTCGATACGAGAATTGGATAACGGCAGATATAACACTAAACAGTGTTAAACGACAAATCAACAATCCAAATCAGAATACCACTTCAAAGCATTACATTTAATCAACGAAACAATTCAACAAATCGAAACATCAATTTAAAACTGTCAAATCTGATAGGGCTGCAGTACACGCACGCGTGTACTGCCTCGCCACTATCGCAAGAGATGCACAAAAACTCAGTGGAAGTCACAATGATCACAAGGTCAAACCCCGAAGTATCGGATTCAACTCAAGTGAATTCAAAAACAAATCCCAACAAGGGGAAAAATTGCAAAACACATGCAACTGCAGACATAAGCGAATACGAAGCAACCACCACGATGAAACTACTGTAGCAAACAGTTGCAAAGACAAGGGCAGAATGCAACTACAAAGAAGACAGTGGCAACAGTTCAGAGGACAGTGAACTAAAGTAAAGACCACAAAATAATATCAAAGGCAAAGACTCAAAAATGTCAAAGCCCAGTGAAACCCAAGGAATGCACTTCAATGAATCAGTGTTCACAAGTGCGACTGTAAGCAAGAAGTCTCGAAGCTAATGCAAAGTGAAGACTCAACAAGTACCACAGACCAGAATGGCTACTGGAATGAATGCATATTGAATAAGTGAAACAATGACAGTTCAAGAATGCAGATGAGCATACATGAAGATCATCCATATAGCATCAAAGCTTATGTATACAGACTAGACATGCATCAGACAAACCAAAATTGAACAGCAGTAGCTCAACAACCACAAAGCAGAAGCAATCAAGTTCAACAAGACAAGTACAAACTGGACAACAACAAAAGGATTCAGACACAACAGTTGATACTGCAGTGAAGTATACAAACTGCAACAAGGTGCAGACACATGAATGCACAACCAGACACAATGCAAACAAATGCACAATTACATGAATGTGCAACAGAGATCACAAGCAATGAAGTTCACCAATGCACCGTGCTACTACAAAACAATTACAGGCTGTAGTGAAGAAAGTGAAGCATGAATCATCAAGCAAAACAGGGGCAAGCATGTATAAGTTCAGTGAAATAGTTAGGAGCAACAAAGACAGTGATGAGGAAGTACAACTACAAGTACGTGAATGAAACTGCAGCTTGACTAGCAGGTGAATGTACAACAAAAACACAGTGCAACAGGTGATACTACAAGAGTGAACACAGCTACAACATCAAGTGCACCAGCGACAAAGTGCAACAGTGAAGACTATTACAGGTGAATGCAACAGAATCAGATCAACAGGATAGTGTACAGCAGAATGAAACAAAGATCATGCTATCACAGTGTCAATCAACATGAACACAACTTGCTTTACAGTATCAACATGAATCAGGAATGTGCCAGAGAAGAGAAGATCATCGAAGTCAGGTGAAGTCAAGACAGTGAAGTGTTTCAAGTCAGAAGTGTTTAAATTCACAGTGAAGTTTAAAAGAAAATATCACAGTCAAAGTCAAGATGATCAAAACTGTCAAAGCCGTATAATTTAGAAAATAGTGAAACAGTCAACATTAATTTTGGAAAGCTTATGGAATGAAAGAAAAGATCGAACGATCAAGAATCAAAGACGTGAATATCACGTAATATAAAGGCAAAATATACGCATATGGAAAAAGGTCAGAAAACATCTCAACCAAGAAATCAACATACAAGTGAAATCAAACGGCGAGCAAAATTGCTTAACAAAATCAGACGAACGAAATCGTAGAAACATGAACACTAGACTCAAAGAACTCATCTTAGTATTCAA
This sequence comes from Allium fistulosum, assembly GCA_030737815.1. Taxonomy (NCBI): domain Eukaryota; kingdom Viridiplantae; phylum Streptophyta; class Magnoliopsida; order Asparagales; family Amaryllidaceae; genus Allium; species Allium fistulosum. The sequence continues at coordinate 245,946,371 of CM060907.1, read as the reverse complement.
TCAATTTAGAATGGCCAAGGTAAATCAAGACGAAATCGAACGTTCGTATGCAACCGAAAACCCAAGGATTCCAAGCAGTGTAGATCACAACTCAGAGATACATGCGCTTGAATTAAATGTGAGTAATATAAATTACTCACCTTATATCGGCGAACGTAGATCCACTCAAAGTCGAACTCGACCTAAATAGAAGCTGCCGAAGGAAGCTAACAGGGGACGGTTGATCGACAGGCAAAGGAGCTTCGATCGATCAACTTGAATGCGGCGACACGAATTCACGAAGCCCTAGTTGAAGACGAACTAGAAGACAGCCACCATTTTCTCTATTCTATTGTTTAGGATTAGCAATGAAAAGGAAGTGAAGGGAACGGGTTCGAATTGAGTAAGAAGGGAACGGCCGCCATTTATTTTCGTTCGTATCCTGTTTGATTTAGGGTTTTAAATTCCAAAATGGAAGAGGGGATCGGGTCATACCCTTATCACGGTAACAAGGAAAAGATTTGGGCCAATTAAATTTTTAAAGCCCACAATTCCTTTTAACAATTTATAAAAGAATTTCACTCAATTTAAAACTTCAATTGCAATTGCTAATCGAATTAAATTGTCATTTGACCAGATTCAACGGCTATAAAAGTCTGGGTTGTTACAGACTCCCCTCCTTATAAGAATTGCGTCCCCACAATTTTCATAATGAAAGTCGTCTATAACGATTATTCTTCTAACATAAACTGGTTAAGCTAGAAAAATAAAGATCGAAAACACAAACACCAAAGGAATCTTTTACTTTCATAAAAGAAATTTACAGATTCTCAACAAAATCTAATTATCAATAGATAATCAGAAGACTACAAAGCAGAATAAATGCAACCATTAGCAATATTTAATTATCAACCAGATAATTGAAATTCAGAAAAAATCATAAAACAACAATATCTAACTATCGCTACGATAATTAGGAAACAACAAAACTTAATTATCAACAAAGATAATTAGAAAACAAAATTCGCAAATCATCTGACTGCAATTATCTAGTTATCCAACAAATCACTGGAAAACACGAACTTCATAATTGACAAACTATAACTATCAACAGAGATAGGTATAGATAGAAAACCACAATCCAATAAAATTAGCATATTCTAGAATCAATTAGAGACTAGGAAATTTCATAATCAACAAAATTAGCAATCAACCGATAGTCGATTATCATATATGATAATCAAATCTCAAGTCACAAATATTCGATTATCATAAACGATAATCAAATTTCAAATTCAACAAATATTCGATTATCACAATCGATAATCAAATTTCACATTCAACAAATATTCGATTATCACAAACGATAATCAAATTTCAAATTCAACAAATATTCGATTATCACAATCGATAATCAAATTTCAAATTCAACAAATATTTGATTATCACAATCGATAATCAAATTTCAAATTCAACAAATATTCGATTATCACAATCGATAATCAAATTTCAAATTCAACAAATATTCGATTATCACAATCGATAATCAAATATCAAATTCAACAAATATTCGATTATAAAAAAACGATAATTAAATCTCAAATCAGCAAATATTTAATTATCTCAAGCGATAATTAAATCTCAAATCAACAAATATTTAATTATCTCAAGCGATAATTAAATCTAAAATCAACAAATATTTAATTATCTCAAACGATAATCAAATTTCTCAAATCAACAAATATTCGATTATCAAAAACGATAATCAAATCTCATATCAACAAATATCTAATTATCACAAGGGATAATTAGAAACAACAAATATCCGATTATCAAAAACGATAATCAGAACTCATATCAACAAATATCTAATTATCACAAGCGATAATTAGAAACAACAAATATCTTATTATCAAAAACGATAATCAGAACTCATATCAACAAATATCTAATTATCACAAGCGATAATTAGAAACAACAAATATCTGATTATCAAAAACGATAATCAGAACTCATATCAACAAATATTTAATTATCACAAGCGATAATTAGAAACAACAAATATCTGATTATCAAAAACGATAATCAGAACTCATATCAACAAATATCCAATTACCTGCAGATAATTGGAAACAACAAATATCTAGAAATCAATTAAGAAGACTAGAAAATCAACATAAAAGCTTGGATCGATCCCATCAGATGGCGAGTTTTTAATTCGCCGCACGTGCAACAACATATGGCCGAAGCCTACCAAGTACTCAACATAATTTTGGCGCCCAACAAATGACCCGAAGGTCCAACATATGACCCGAAGGTCTAGTACTGGTATTTGACCCGAAGGTCCAACATATGACCCGAAGGTCCAACATAGTGGCTCGAAAGCACACGAAAACATCAAATATTTCAATTAACGAGTCCGGAATTAACCGAAATAGCAAACGCACATGTCCCATACCACGTGTTTTACTAAATCGTTTGATTCTCTTCATCGTTTCCTTGAAAGTGCAAAATTGTGTATTTTGTAAAAATACACTTTGCATTCTCAAACGGACAAGTTCGGAATTAAGCGAATCAGTAAAAGAAAGGGGTCATAGTCCTCGATTTTGCTAAAACGTTTAAATCGCTTCCTCATTCTTTTGAAAGCGCAAACTGTTAAAATTCCTGAAAGCAATTTTATTTATTTTGCAAAAATAACAATTCACATTCTCAACTGGACAAGTCCGGAGTTAAGCGAAACAGTAAAAGAAAGGGGTCATAATCCTCGATTTTGCTGAATCGTTTAAGTCGCTTTCTCATCCTTTTGAAAACGCAAACCGTTAAAAATTTATAAAACAATTTTCATTTTTAAAACGAGTTTCCCATCACGTGATTAAAGCAGCAATATTAGTAACAACTTCGATAAGGAAATTATACTTCTCAAAATACCATAAAAACGGTCACAAATCAGTATTGCGGAATAACCGCTTGAAAATCCACTTTTAAAACTTGACGGTTACTGAAGCCAAGGTGACAGTAATTTTTAAACGTCAAAATCTCATCAAATTAATTTACATCAAAATGTAATATCAGTGAATTTTCATTCATCAAAATGCCACAAAACACCATGCTTCAAAATATAGCATTGGTGTAAAATCCCGTTATAAAAATAACGGCAACAAAATACATTTCATAACCAAACATCGGTTCAACGTAAAATAAATGCAATAACGTGCAATTCAAATTTTTGCACGTACTACAAAATGAACAAAGAAATCATTCGAATGTATCTTCAATGAAGATAATTCAAAACAGCAAAAATCTAATCAATAGATGATTAGTACAAAAGAAAGCCAGCGGAAATTTCAACAAAAATCACATAACTGTAATTTCTTCGAATCCTCAATTCGGATTCGAAATTCTCAAAGAAACAAAATAATTACAGCTATGTAAACAACAAATGAAATTCATATCAATTTCGTATTTTGATTTTTAAATCAAAAAGATTACCAGTTGTACTCAGCGAAGACAGTTTCACTGTTTCCGCTGCGCACTCTGATAAACAGAACACAAATCAATCAAATCATCAGAACACAATTTAATCAAAATAACAAAACACAATTCCACTCTTATTTTTAAATAAAGATATTTAAAAATTTCATCAAAATTTCAAAACTTTAGTTTTGACTCACATCACAGATAAAACATCGACTAATAGTTGTAACATATGTTCCATCCAAGTTATGTTTTATATTATGTCCATAAACCCCAAGCTCTGATACCAACTGTAACGCCCCACCTCTATGCTCATAATAACAAAGAGTATTAAAAGAAATACTGTCTATTATTACGAAGAATAAGGCTGGATAGGAGCGACCATTCGTAGTCGACCTTACACTAATATTGGTTATCTCGATAGGAGTGGTATATACTTTTTATTTTTCATCTGTTATTTATTTACTCCCATCGACACACCCAATTCTAGTATAAAATGAACTACGACGGTTCATAATAGTTTAGGACAATCAATATAATAACAACATAGATAATATAAATGCGGAACACATATTAAACAAAAAGTCTCATATATATATAACTGATGTCAGTTACAATATAGTTGACACAATACACATGATACAACTACAACTGTCGACTCTGGAAGTTATATATTCAAGTACATTATCAACTAATATACATGAATACATATCATCCTATACAATGACACGACTTCTACAAAATAACAGAGACAACTTCAAAAGAGATGAAAAGTCTTCATAGCCTGAACAGCAACTCAAAGAAGGAAATCTACAACCTGAAATAACTCGGGTCTGACCCGAGTATTAAATTCAAAAGAAAATAATACACGGGTCAGTCTAATTCAAACTCAGTTATTAATGCACAGAAGCAATAATAATCAATATCAAATAGACTACAGTCACAGAAATCCCGTATATCCAACTCTCGATACGAGAATTGGATAACGGCAGATATAACACTAAACAGTGTTAAACGACAAATCAACAATCCAAATCAGAATACCACTTCAAAGCATTGCATTTAATCAACGAAACAATTCAACAAATCGAAACATCAATTTAAAACTGTCAAATCTGATAGGGCTGCAGTACACGCACGCGTGTACTGCCTCGCCACTATCGCAAGAGATGCACAAAAACTCAGTGGAAGTCACAATGATCACAAGGTCAAACCCCGAAGTACCGGATTCAACTCAAGTGAATTCAAAAACAAATCCCAACAGGGGGAAAAATTGCAAAACACATGCAACTGCAGACATAAGCGAATACGAAGCAACCACCACGATGAAACTACCGTAGCAAACAGTTGCAAAGACAAGGGCAGAATGCAACTACAAAGAAGACAGTGGCAACAGTTCAGAGGACAGTGAACTAAAGTAAAGACCACAAAATAATATCAAAGGCAAAGACTCAAAAATGTCAAAGCCCAGTGAAACCCAAGGAATGCACTTCAATGAATCAGTGTTCACAAGTGCGACTGTAAGCAAGAAGTCTCGAAGCTAATGCAAAGTGAAGACTCAACAAGTACCACAGACCAGAATGGCTACTGGAATGAATGCATATTGAATAAGTGAAACAATGACAGTTCAAGAATGCAGATGAGCATACATGAAGATCATCCATATAGCATCAAAGCTTATGTATACAGACTAGACATGCATCGGACAAACCAAAATTGAACAACAGTAGCTCAACAACCACAAAGCAGAAGCAATCAAGTTCAACAAGACAAGTACAAACTGGACAACAACAAAAGGATTCAGACACAACAGTTGATACTGCAGTGAAGTATACAAACTGCAACAAGGTGCAGACACATGAATGCACAACCAGACACAATGCAAACAAATGCACAATTACATGAATGTGCAACAGAGATCACAAGCAATGAAGTTCACCAATGCACCGTGCTACTACAAAAAAATTACAGGCTGTAGTGAAGAAAGTGAAGCATGAATCATCAAGCAAAATAGGGGCAAGCATGTATAAGTTCAGTGAAATAGTTAGGAGCAACAAAGACAGTGATGAGGAAGTACAACTACAAGTACGTGAATGAAACTGCAGCTTGACTAGCAGGTGAATGTACAACAAAAACATAGTGCAACAGGTGATACTACAAGAGTGAACACAGCTACAACATCAAGTGCACCAGCGACAAAGTGCAACAGTGAAGACTATTACAGGTGAATGCAACAGAATCAGATCAACAGGATAGTGTACAGCAGAATGAAACAAAGATCAGGCTATCACAGTGTCAATCAACATGAACACAACTTGCTTTAAAGTATCAACATGAATCAGGAATGTGCCAGAGAAGAGAAGATCATCGAAGTCAGGTGAAGTCAAGACAGTGAAGTGTTTCAAGTCAGAAGTGTTTAAATTCACAGTGAAGTTTAAAAGAAAATATCACAGTCAAAGTCAAGATGATCAAAACTGTCGAAGCCGTATAATTTAGAAAATAGTGAAACAGTCAACATTAATTTTGGAAAGCTTATGGAATGAAAGAAAAGATCGAACGATCAAGAATCAAAGACGTGAATATCACGTAATATAAAGGCAAAATATACGCATATGGAAAAAGGTCAGAAAACATCTCAACCAAGAAATCAACATACAAGTGAAATCAAACGGCGAGCAAAATTGCTTAACAAAATCAGACGAACGAAATCGTAGAAACACGAACACTAGACTCAAAGAACTCATCTTAGTATTCAATCAATTTAGAATGGCCAAGGTAAATCAAGACGAAATCGAACGTTCGTATGCAACCGAAAACCCAAGGATTCCAAGCAGTGTAAATCACAACTCAGAGATACATGCGCTTTAATTAAATGTGAGTAATATAAATTACTCACCTTATATCGGCGAACGTAGATCCACTCAAAGTCGAACTCGACCTAAATAGAAGCTGCCGAAGGAAGCTACCAGGGGACGGTTGATCGACAGGCAAAGGAGCTTCGATCGATCAACTTGAATGCGGCGACACGAATTCATGAAGCCCTAGTTGAAGACGAACTAGAAGACAGCCACCATTTTCTCTATTCTATTGTTTAGGATTAGCAATGAAAAGGAAGTGAAGGGAACGGGTTCGAATTGAGTAAGAAGGGAACGGCCGCCATTTATTTTCGTTCGTATCCTGTTTGATTTAGGGTTTTAAATTCCAAAATGGAAGAGGGGATCGGGTCATACCCTTATCACGGTAACAAGGAAAAGATTTGGGCCAATTAAATTTTTAAAGCCCACAATTCCTTTTAACAATTTATAAAAGAATTTCACTCAAATTTAAAACTTCAATTGCAATTGCTAATCGAATTAAATTGTCATTTGACCAGATTCAACGGCTATAAAACTCTGGGTTGTTACATCTATGAAATCCATTGATATCATCTCCCATTTCCACTTAGGTATCTCCAAAGGTTGAAGTAATCCGACCATTTTTTGATGATCTTCCTTAGTTTGTTGGCAACTCGAACATCTGCTCACAAAGGTGGAGATATCCTTCTTCATTCCTGGCCACCAAAAGACTCACCTCATGTCCTTATACATCTTATGAACTCCAGGGCAAATAATCAATCTAGATTTGTGACATTCCGAAAAAACTTCCTCTCTCGGTCCATCTCTATCCGGAACGCACAATCTTCCCTTGATTCTTAAAACACCTTGGTCATCCATTTCAAAATCTGTACATCGACCTTCCGTAGCTCCTTGAATTAACTTCTCCATAGAACTATCCTTCCTTTGGTTCTTCATTATCCTTAGCTGAAGAGTCGGGGTAACTTCCAAAAGAGACAAAACTGCATTCCTGCTTAAGGCATCCTCCACTACATTATCTTTTCCCGGCGTATAATGAATGTCCAAGTCATATGCCGCCAAAAACTCTAACCATCTTTGCTATATGAGATTTAGGTCTTTTCGGGTGAAAAGATACTTCAGGGACTTATGATCAGTGTAGAGCTCAAACTTTTCACCTAATTGAAGAAGAAAATCCTACTTACTAGAATATCAAAAGAACGAAGAAAGAAAGAAATAAAGAAGAAAGGAAAGAATTTTACCCAACAATTAATGCCTCCATATTTTCAGTTCGAAGGCCACAGTTAATAACTCTAAGTCATGCGTAGCATAGTTCATTTCATGTGGCTTCAACTGCCTGCTAGCATACACAATCACTCTTCCGTTCTGCATTAGAACAGCTCTCAATCCAATTCCACATGCATCGATAAACACCGTAAACCCACTATTTCCATCAGGGACAGCCATAACTGGTGCATTGGTTTGTCTCTTCTTTAGTTCTCCAAATGCTTCCTCACATTTTGGAGTCCATTCAAACTTTTCACCTTTCTTAGTCAAATTAATCAAATATGAGGAGATTTTAGAATAATCCTGAATGAATCTATAGTAACCGGCCAATCCTAAGAAACTACGAACTTAGGTAGGGGTTCGAGGTCGTTTCCATTCCTGTACTTCTTCCACCTTTATCGGGTCTACTGAGATTCCATCTCCCTATACAATATGCCCTAAAAATCTTACCGCTAATTGCCAAAAATGGCATTTAGAAACTTTGCTTTCAAAACATGCCTCCTCAGTGTTTCTAAAGCTACTTCCAAGTGATATCTATGTTCCTCTTCCGATTTGGAGTAAATTAAAATGTCATCGATAAAAACAAGAAAGAACTTATTTAGAATCTCTCGAAAAACATGGTTCATAAGATCCACGAAATATGCGGGTGCATTGGTCAGCTCAAAAGGCATAATCAACCATTCAAAGAAAATGTATGGGCCCCTAAAGGCAGTTAAGGGTATACTATCCTCAACAAGCCTTAATTGGTGAAATCCGGTAGCTAGATCCATTTAGGAAAATACTGTAGTCCTATGAAGTTGGTTAAATAAGTCATCGATACGGGGTAAGAGATATTTATTTCTAATAGTCAACTTATTCAACTCTCTATAGTCCACACACAATCTTAAAGATCCATCCGACTTAGCCGCGAAGACTACTGTTGATCCCCAGCTTGATTGACTAGGTCTAATCAATCCCTTCTCCAACAAGTCCTAGGTTTTCTTTATTAACTCCTCTCTTTCCCTCAGAGCCATTCTTCTCTTAGGTTGAACTATGGTTATTGCACCAGGAACTAGATCAATGCGGAATTCTATCTCCCAATGTGGGGGTAAATTCCTAACTTCTTCAAACACATCGGGAAAGTTCTTAAAAACCTCTATGGATCCTAACCCTTCTTGAGACGCTTCCAAGGTATACAGGAAACTACACATATGAATACCAGGGTTCTCACAAGGTACTTTAGCAATATTTCCTAATTTGGTTACTAATGTTACTATTTTTTCTCTACAGTCTAAGACAGCCCCATATATTGATAACCGGTCCATACTGAGAATGAGGTCAAATCCCTTAAAATCTATGATATATAGATCACAAGTAAAATGATGGGAAAGATAAGAAATTGGCACATCTTCACAAATTAGGTTCGAATGGGTTACATCTTCTATAGGATTAGATACGCAAATAGGGTTTTCTACAATATTAGGAATAAAATGAAATTTCTTTATGGCTTCTAAAGAGATAAAACTGTGGGAGGCACAATATCAAACAAAATCGAATAAAAATACCATTAATTAATAGAGTACCTTTAAGAATGCCCTTTCCCTTCACATCTCCTGAGGTTGATGGCTCATCCTTAATCGCATACACTTTAGCCTATTGCACCTTCTTCATGAGTGGGCAGTCCTTTATCATATTTCTAGGCTGGTGACAGTTGAAGCATAACGTCTTCTAGACCTTTGGAGAGGTAGGTCCTACTAGCTGCTTGGAAGTTTTAGAGTCTTAATAGAATTTGGCAATATGACCCTTCTACTTACAGATATAACAAGTGGTATCTTTAAACTTGTTCCCTTTATTCCCTCCTAGATTTCCTTTTCCTTTACCCTGCTTACTCCAATTCGAGTTGAACTTCCTTTTTTCTAAATTGTTGCTGCCTACATTATCATTTGTTGCTACTAGAGTATGCTTCTTCTTGTCCAAGACTTCATACCTTAATGCCATGTCTACCAAGTCCATAAATGAACACTTAACATGGGTAGTCATCCTCTCATGGAAATCTTCCCTCATTCCCAAAATAAACATCTCATTTTTCTTTAGTGGGGTGCTGATATATTCCGGTCCAAAACAAGATAGCTCGTTGAACTTCGCCTCATAATCTGCCACAGATAAATCTCCCTGCTTCAAGTCCAAGAAATTTATGTACATCCAAGTCTTACCAGCTGTAGGTAGGAACTGATATTCAAATGCTTCCTTATAACGAGCCCAAGTAAACTCCTTTTCTGGAACATTGGTTGTGAGCGAGTCCCACCAAGCCGCGGCTCCTTCTTGCAATTTCCATGATGCTAAAAGTCTCTTCTCATCATCTTATAAATCCAGACCTTTGAAGATCATTTCACAAGTGTGCAACCAAGCTTGAACGATAGACTTAGTTCCCTTAAACGGTTTCCCTCCCAGATTTTTGTAATCCTTACATAAAGTTGTAAAATTCATCCTCGGCTGCCCTGGTGTTGGCTCTTCGACAGTTCCAACCCTTCCAGTCCAAGTCAGACCATTGGTGGTCGTAGTGCTGCTAGTTCTCTACCTCGTCTGCCTCAAGTGCTCATTTCTTACTACCTGGGCATTGCAAGATACTTCTTAGAATACCTTGGACGAGATAAATTCCAAAAAGGAGAGTACTAATCAAACTATCAAAGCTGATCTATCTATCAGGGATATATATTTATATATACGAGTAAAATTACAAATACACTCTCTCGGAGTTGACCCTAACCCAAAGATAACTAGGGGTTCACTTAACCAAATGCTCTGATACCAAATGTAACGAACCGCCTTTCTTGCATTTGAAAGACGAGTCATTATGGACTGAAGAAATGAGAAAGATAAGAAGAAGACTAGTCAAACATAGAATCTTACCACGCAGGGAACAACATATAATAGAAGTGTAGTATATTTCATAGTCATAGCCAAAATATTACATTAGAGTTCAATAATATAAGTTCCAAACTAGGACAATTTACAACTGCTTGTCCACAAAATACATAGACCATACATACATACACACACAATGGAATAATTTATACTAATAATAGCTATCCATGAGGTCACCTGCTCTAGCCCCTCCAACATGCTTTCAAGAGAAACCTGGATCACTTGACTACTCATAAAAATTGAGTACCCAAGAGTTTAGGGAAAAGAAAAATAAACTCTGGGTCAGACATGGGTCTAGTATAAGTAAACTCAAACAACAATATTTTTATTTAAAAACTCCTCTGAAAAACAAAAGGTATCTCGTAAGACCACGCCACATAAACAAAGGACGACTTTTTACCTGATGATAACCAAAAACACTTTCTATTTAAAACTAGTGATATTATGATAATTCCTAAGGGTTTAAAATAAATATGGAACATAGCTGAAATGCTTGCATCTCACATTCCAACATATTAAGGTATACAATTAAAACCGTAAAGGCACGTATTGGAGATTGGATTCCATATAATGATAAGACTACTGGGGTACCCCTGCTACAATACACCTCTAGATTAGCATACCGAGATCGTAACGAACAATCCCTGCCAACACAAGACTGGCTATCCCTTACTAGATAGTACCAAATATGATCACCCTTTGGTTGGGATCAGCAACCATTTGGGACTATAGTATATTTGAGTCAGGACTCGTTCTAGATGGAAATTATCATACCCTAATGGGTGCGACCCACATGGCCCTGCTGCATATCCCATGTTTTAGTCATTTCCGGTTGATGAGGTCCGAGGCTATGTCATTACCTTTCACATATAACACTTATCTCTTAGAGTGCTAACATTGCCTTCCCGATGTTGACACAATGTCAGCATTCATCCATACAAGTCGTTCAGGAGATGAACGAAGCGAAGGCACTACTTCCATTACACCCATTTTGAAATCACCCTCAAGATTAACGGCAAGATAGCCCCTGCACTTCAAGTCTTGAATCTTGATAATGACTTTAATAGATTCAATTGAAACGCTTTACGTTGGTTCGAAGTGGTTTTCAGATAACTATTCATCATCCAATCCCGGTCTCTTCAAACCAACATTCGATAATTTTAAATGGCCAAGTTATTTGATAGTAAACAACTCCACTATTAGGTGTAAGATTTACATATGGACATACACTCCATGTACTTAAGTTATCATGACCCACTTATCGAAATTAACCTCCTTGTGTTTATCACGTTACCAATATTCAGCATTCATGATAAACACAAGTCAACTTACTTTCCATAAAACATGTCAACATTTTATAATCACTACTTTAATTCATTTGGCTACTAAATGGTCCAGACGATGAGATCCTTCGATTTAAAATCACTTAACTTGAAAGAAGACCGATTTAAAACATAACCAATTAAATTTAAAAATAGTTTTGAAAAGATTAAAGTATATTTAATTAGCTTAAACCCTAATTATATCTTAACTAAATCAAGATTAATTCATAATTAAACTTTAATTAACTTAATGAACTTAGTTAAGTCCTAATTAACTTCTTAATGCATCTTAGTTAAGGTTAAAACAATTCATTATTTGTTAAACCCTAATTAATTAAAATTCAATTATATAATCACTTATTAAATAATAATTAATTAACTAATTAACTTAATTAATAATAATTATTAAATTACTTCTTAACTTCATTAATCGCTAATTAGAACTTTATTAATCATTAGTTAGTCATTAACCTTCTTTAAGTGTTACTTAACCCTTAATCACTTACTTAATTATCAATTAAGTACTAATTATTTTTATTTAATTTATTAAATAATAAAATATTAATCTAACTAAAATAAATCATTTTTTGTACTACTAATTAAGTTTAAAAAACTATCGCAAAACCATTTCAAAAGAAAACGTTTTAAAACGAAAATCGAAGATTTTATCGAACTGCGTCCATAGCAATTATTGCTATTAGCGTAGTTCGCTTAAAGACACTTTAAGGGAAAAACTTGCTTAATTCTTTTCATTTTCGTGTTTGGAAACATAACATTTAAAGTTTTTGAAACATAGAAACAAAAATAGAAACTTTGAAACAATTTCCAAACTTGTAAACAAGAAAAAAATAGTTTTAGATTTCGAATTGGATCTCATGTTCGTTGCAACACACAAAGTTGTTAACTTCGACTCAACATACGTACTTTGGTTTTTGGACCACAATCCATACAACCACATTACCGTACTCTTAACACCACAATGAACACATATAAAAATATATGTTTACATGCTTACTAACTTGACAATACCACATTCAAATCTCAAATTCAACACAAAACATCAACATCCATCAAATTAACATCGACCAACATAATAACCATTCAATTTACACATCATATTATCATCACAATAACACCACATAGTAAAGTAAAAAAAATTTCAAAATAAAGTAGTTTACGCACCGAAACTTCGCAAATACAAAAGAGAACTTCGACTAGACTTTTGAAACAATGCACAAGCTTCGAAGAGCGAAGATTTTTCCAGAGTTTTGAGCTTCAAATGGCTTAGCCTGATGATGTGGAGCTCGGCCTTGTGGTGTGAGGTGGGTGTGGGCTTGGTTTCTTGAAGAATAAAGTGAAGAAATAGGAAAGTTTAAACTAGATTCAGAAGAGATTTAAAGTGAAAAGTTAGGATTTTTAAATACTTAGAATGGTTTTGGAAGCCATGGAATTTTTAGAGAGGAAGTTTAAAAAATAAGGAGAGAATGTAAATAAAAATGTGTGGGTATGGGTGTGTATTTATAGATGAAGGAAAGTGGGAAATCACCATTTTATCCTTAGTTTAAATATCATAACATGTCATTATTTTGACATGTCACATCACCACCTTCCTCCCCTTCATATGTCAAGTCTTTCCCATCTCTAGTCACATCTCCTCGGCCATGATGAATAATGATGATGGTACTTAAGGAAATGATAAGAGATAATGATATGATTTAGTATATATAAATTATTATTTTAAAACCATGTCTTATCACATCACTTGCTAAACATAATTAACATAAGATAATATATTATTAGTGTATTATTATTGCTTGGTTAGTTAACTCTTATATATGTATATATATATATATATATATATATATTATGCATAAAGACGAACAACGATCCCGACAACTTTTCGGTGTCAAAAGGTCAAAATTTTAGAAAATGTTCTTCGTTCACATTTTTTATTTTTCTACTACGAACTATTTAATTTGGTAAACAAATTTTAAAAACGATTTTTTCATCATTATTAATTAATTAAAATGAGTTCATTTATCAATAAAAATCCATTTATTGACTATATAAATTATATATATAAATTTTCCTAGTTAAAGCGACCAAACCCTGGGTCATTACAATACATCACATATAAGAGACACGAGTCATTAGCTTAGATGAGACTTAGAATCCTTGTTCTTTTAGGTGACTTGGGTAGTTACCCTATATGGAGAATAGTAGGTATAAACGATGATTTATCAGGTTAGTCATCTAGAACTGTATTTGTTATTTTTCTATAGTATTTTAATATCTTAGTAATGATGTGAAATGGATTCAATTTTCAATTTTTATTGTTTACTTGCTATGAGGTGTTTATTTGGTATTAAATGATGTTTAGTGAAATGGTTATTAGTTATAAGAGTATTTGGAAATATTTTAATAATGGGTGTTTGTTATAGAAAATCAAACTTATATATATTAAAATTTTGGATTTAGAAGAGTTTTATGAAATAAAAATGTATTGGAATTGGATTGACTTGTGGTAATTAAAAAACATATTAAGATATCATGAACTTGAATAAGTTTTTAACGACAATTTTAGGGAATATGTATATATAAATATTTAAGAAAATGATTATCGAATAGTAATTGGATTAAAAAGAGATTGTTTAGTATGAAAGCTATTAATTATTGGAAAATGAAGTTTGTAAATTATTCCAAAATGAAAACTTGATTCGAAAAGTATTTATTTACAAATTGTCCTAGTTTAAACATTACAGATACATTCCTTAACTCAGTTATAAATATATCCTAGGCCTAAACAAATAAGGGGATTTTTGGGGAAAAATCACCTCCATCCCCAAACGCCACCACATTAGAATTCAAATAGGTATCCAAATAAAATCTACAAATTAGAATAAAATAGAATCTTAGCTTCTCAATACCTCTACACCAATTTAGTAATCAATTAATTATAGAGTTGTCATCAATTTGGGAAGGTAGTGACTTACATTAAGGAGCAAGAGTGAAGAAGTGAATATAAGAAGCAAAGAAGGAAGAATCATTGCAGAGGGAGTATAAGATTTACCATTCGGGTGAGTAATTTACTCAATGCTATGTCACAATTCATAAATGGATTAGTTATCAAGTACATTAAGTTTTCTGTGTATTTTGTATATACCCTGAACCCTTTTACTAAGGTTCTGAAATCACTTTTCATTGAATTTACATGGATCAATTAGTTGATGTTATGTGGTCATATCAAAGCATTATGGAGTAAGGTTATATGTAACCAGTAATGGGGAAGTAGGTAGAAATAAAGGTGGGAAAAGAAGGACATATATGCACGAAAATATGCATAGAAATTGCGTGCCAATCTATGATGTATTAGAGCATATATCTCTATGCGTGAGCAGTGTATATAAATGACATGTGTACAGTAATATATAAACTATTTGAAATATATAAACAATTATGGCTAACCAAACATATTTTATAATTTAGGCAGGCGAGGTAGAACTAAACAATAAAACAGAGTAACTATCTGAATGATAATCTAATTCCTTTCATTTTGAATTTATCTATGAAATATAAGTTAAGCTTTAGATGAAAGCAGGCCCGGTTTCAGGGCAAGGCCAGCCAGGCGGCCGCCTAGGGCAACCCCCCAGGTGGGGGCAACGTACTGGTTGTGGTGGAAGGGGGGGCAGCATAATGGGGGCAACCTTTTTAGATACATATTGTATTTTACATGTATGAAGTAATTATTGGTGTAGTGGTTGTAGGTAGGCTTTCCAGCATTGAAGTCTTCAGTTCAATTCCTCCCTTCAACAATTTTTTCTATATTTTTTTACCCCATGTACTTTGAGTTGCCTGGGGCAGCCCAGGTGGTTGAGCCGGCACTGGATGAAAGTCTATATGAATAATGCTATGTACTGGTATAAAATGTGATGTGTGTTCTTTGTGTATGGGAGTTGCGTGTGCATAAATATATGCGATCGTGGTTTCCGCTGTAGGCTAATCAATAAAAATAAGTTAAGTTGCACTGTGTGTGAATGTGGATGCATGCATACGTTTATGTAATGGGTATTCGTGTGTGTATGTTTTCGTCCGTGAGTGTGTGTGTTCCATAGGTGTTGCGGTGTTGTAGTGTGTACTAAATAGTGCACGTGCAGTTAAATATTTACATGAATTTTGTGTATTTGTATATGTAGATTTTGCCTGTCATTATACTTCTAGTTATTGTTGAGTGTTAGAATGGACAGGAGTGTATTTCAAGGTTTAGCCTTTACATATGTCAACAATATATTATTACAGAGGTTCCATTATTTTATATATATATCATGTTGGATTTCATTGTATCGAAAGGGTGCAATGTTTATTATTTGTGTTTTCATATCTTATATATGGGAGAACTACTTCCGTTTTAGAAATGTTGGATTTTGGAATATCAGTGTAATGTGTTTATGTGTGACTTACGGGTGTGCAAGTGTCATCAGGGTCAGTGCCGGCCCTTTGGTTGGGCAACATGGGCAACAGCCCAGGGCCCAATTTCTAAGGGGGGCACAATTTTTTTCCAGTCCATCTATATTTTGTTTTTCAATCCAAAAAAAAAAAAAAAACCTAAAATCAACGCAGTTTCTCACGTACAGGAAATTACTTCGATCGGAAGCCGAAGCATTCTACGCGACTTCCAATTTCCGATTTTCAATTTCCAAAGCAGCTGTTCGATATTCAATGGAAATAACGTTCTTCTCCATGTCTCCTTTTGATTCAGGCTTCTTTCCCTCTTCTGATTTTACCAATCTTACAATCTATAAAGCCCTGAGATTAAGATTTCACAACTTATCAGCATCTCTAGATCCAAATCAATTTCGGATTCCTGTGGATTTCAGAATTCAATCACAAGGTATGCTTTAAATTTAATGTGTTTACTGTGTTTTTTTTTTTTTTAATTTACTGAAAGAAAAACTAAAAGCCTAAAATGGTACTGTCTGTTTCAACAGAGCTGCATCTTTGTTGATTCTGATTTCTGAAGCCAAAAGCAATTCTGCGACTCCTTCTACTGCTTGTCATTATATTTTCAGGTTTGTTTGACTGTATGTTTTAATTTCAGTATTTTTGTCTATTGTTTTTTTGACTGTTTTTATCTGAGTAAAAAAAATATACATCAAGGAATAACATTTTGATCTTGTTTATTAACTGCAGTTTTTTTGAGATTAATACCGGTTTGTTGGATGGAAGAATGATGTCATGAGGAGATGTAATTATTTGGAGAATGGAGAAGAGCTCATGAATCAGGTTGTATTTCTCTAATTGATAATTTTTACTATTTTTAGAGCTTAATTTAGTAGTTGGTACCATCATGAAACAATTATCTGGATCTCAAAAAAGGAAAAAACGACAAAGACAAGAACTTATAACTCAAAGTTTACAAGGTTCCCTGAATAAATATTTCAACAAACAATCAGATTCATTAGTTGAATCTGAACAACTAGTTAGTATCATAGAAAACGAAAATGGCGATCAATTGATAAATCCACTTGAGGTAAAAAATGATGTTGAAAAATCGAAAGAGGAAGATAGTGATGAATACGAAGAAATATATGAAAAAGGTGAAGATGCGATTAAAGTAATGGATAATAGTGATATTGACAATCCTCATGAAAACAACCGTATTGTCAATAATTTTAAGCGTTTGGAAAATGACTTGAGCTTAAACATTTATGATCCTAGAATTTGGGATAATCTTCAAGAAGAACTTAGAAACTTACTTATTGAAAATGGACCTAAACGGGAAACTAATCTTAATTTTCCAAAAGATGAATACTCAAGAAGATTTTCTTCAAACTATTATATTCAAAATTTACCGAATGGCGAAACTCGTGATAGGGAATGGTTAGTGTATTCAAGAGATTTAGATAGAGTTTTTTGTTTTTGTTGTAAGCTATTCAAAACAAAACCATCAAAAAGTCAATTAGCAAGTGAAGGAATTAGAGATTGGAAACATCTTAGTAAAACACTTGAACAACATGAAAATAGCATTGAGCACCTTCAAAACTTGAAATCACTGAAAGTGCTAAGACTTGGGTTGAAGAAAAATCAAACTATAGACAAAGAATTGCAAATGCAAATTAAAAGCAACACGCTACATTGGAAAAATGTAATGGTTCGAATCATTGCTGTTGTAAAATGCCTTGCAATAAATAATTTGGCTTTTCGTGGAACAAACGAAACAATTGATGATGATGCTAAAGGAAATTTTTTAGGTCTTGTTGAAATGATTTCAGAGTTTGATCCTGTAATGCAACATCATTTTCAATTGATTAGAAATAAAGAAATTCATCATCATTATCTTAGTCATAAAATTCAAAACGAATTGATAACCATTCTAGCGTCCAAAGTTAGAAATGCTATAATTAACAAAATTAAAGAGGCAAAATATTTTTCTATTATTCTTGATTGTACACCCGACTCAAGTCATAAAGAACAAATGACTCTGATAATAAGATGCGTTGATGTGTCGTGTTCTCCGATAAAAATAGAAGAATTCTTTTTAGAATTTATAAATGTTGTTGATACTACTGGACTTGCTCTTTTTAATGAATTACAAATTGCATTAAAAAACCATGGACTTAATATTGATGATGTGAGAGGGCAAGGGTACGATAACGGATCTAATATGAGAGGGCGACATCAAGGTGTACAAACAAGATTGCTTGAAATAAATCCAAGAGCATTTTACATGCCATGTGGTTCTCATTGCCTTAATTTAGTATTATGTAACATGGCAAATAGTTCTCATAAAGCGAAGTCATTTTTTGGAGCATGTCAATGCATATATCTAGCGTTTTCTAACTCAACAAAGCGATGGCACGTTTTAATTGATCATATAAAAGGTTTAACTTTAAAACCATTATCTAACACACGATGGGAGAGTCATATTGAAAGTATTAAGGCAATAAAATCACAACTTTTTGAGATTAGAGAAGCTTTATTCAAATTAGCAGAAGTTACAGATGATGCGAAACTAAGTAGAGATGCTCAAACTTTAGCTACATGTGAGCTTTCAAGTTTTGAATTCATACTATCTTTAGTTATTTGGCATGATGTTTTAAACAAGATAAATGTGGTGAGTAAAAAGTTATAATCAGATGATATGCGTCTTGATATTGCTGTTAAACAACTAGATGGTCTTGTTTCTTTTTTTGAAAAATATAGAGAAAATGGATTTAACTTAGCGATTGAAGAAGCGAAACAAATAGCTATAGATATGGAAGTTGAGCCAACGTTTCCTACAAAACGACGAATTCAAAGAAAAAAACATTTTGATGAAACAATTGATAATGATAGGGAACAATTGTCTGCACAAGAATCATTTAGAATTGACTATTTTATTCATATAGTTGATATCGCTCTCTCCCAGCTAAGGACCAGATTTGAACAAATGAAACTTTTTGAGTCTGTATTTGGTTTCTTATTTGATGCTCAAAAATTAATGAACTTAGATGATGGGGAATTACTAATTGCTTGTGTAAATCTTGAAAATGCTCTAAAAAGGGATGAAATTTCTGATGTGGTTGGAAAAAATTTATGTTCTGAACTACAGGTATTGCAAGTAATGTTGCCAAAAGAATCATATGAAACAGACAAGCCATGGACTTCGACAAGAATGATTGAGTTTGTGAGAGAAATAGATATGTTTCCAAATGTGATGATCGCTTACAGAGTATTATTAACAATCCCTGTGACTGTCGCATCTGCTGAACGGAGCTTTTCCAAATTGAAATTGCTAAAATCATATTTGCGAACTTCTATGTCTCAAGATAGGTTGAATGGGCTAGCGCTTCTATGCATCGAAAAAGACATGTTGGAAAATATTGAGCAAGATGACATAATCAACGATTTTGCTTCAAAAAATGCATTAAGAGCAATTTTTAAATGATGTTGTTGGACTTTAACTTTTTGTCTTCTGATGATTAGAAAGTTGTAAGTTTTATGTTTTCGGAGATGTAATGAACAATTTAATTAGCTTTTAAGAAAATCATTGTTGTGTTTGATTTATGTGTTTATTATTGTTTTGAAGTGTTGTTTGTGTTTGTAAGAAAGGGCCCAAACTTGAGTTTTGTCCATGGCCTAAAATGACGTTGGACCGGCCCTGATCAGGGTGTGCGTGTGTGTCTGTTATAGTGTACGTGGGCAGATAACCATGGGCAGTTATCTCTCTGTGTGTGTGTATAAGTTTTAGCATGTGTATTTACATGCATGTTAGTGTTGCATGTGTATTTATTTGTGGGGCATTGAGTGACTGGGCAAGCTATGAAGGTGATTTTGTATATGTTTACACCATCTTATATACATAATTTGTTGCTGCCTATGTTATATTGTTCTTATTTGTTTTGATATTATAGTCCATGTAAAACTGGTTCAAAGATTGTCTATATATTTAAGCTACAGGCACAACCAAATACGTGAACATATAACGTATGCCCCCATTTCACCTATGATTAGATAACTACATTATATTTAATTAATAAATTATGGTTCCTTCGATCTGTTTTTAAGCATGTATGCTTCTTGCCATTTGATCTATGATTGATGTTGGCGTGCCAGCGTGCCTATATGTATGCGTAAACACTATTATTAGTTGATGTATTTGTTGTGAACTAGATATATACTCCTTGACCTTTACATATATGAATGCACATGTATATGTACTATTGGGATCATTTTGTTTTCAGTCATTATGTGGTACAACTTTATATTCGTCTTAGCTTTTATTGTTTATAATCAATATATATATATATATATATATATATATATATATATATATATATATAAGTAAATAACTAAACAAAATAGTCCTAAACTCAAATGTATGTATAATTACAAGATGTTATATTTTTATCAGTGTAAATGTAAATGTAGAAAATTAATAAAATGAACTTATTATCATCTCTTAGTATTATTGGGTTATATAAAATTATATGTTGCTAATGATTTATTATTAAATATTGATTTATCTATTTTATATTGAATTGTTCATTTTACATTTATTTGAATAATCTATCTTATAATATTTTTCCTGATTATTCTTTTCCTGTTTATTGAATTGAATTATATGAATGATTCACATTTATATGGATTTGTTTAGTATTTTAATATGATACGGTGATAACATCTTTTTCATGATTTTATTGTATTTATTCAGTGTCATGAAAAATTTGAATAAATGGTTTAGTGACACTGTCTGGTATGAGACTTTCGTTAACACTTTTTTGGTTATTCAATGGACTTATCATATAGAGATATCCAGTGTGGATCGAGTGCAATTTATGAGCATTGAATAATTATTCGAATAATATGCGGCGATATAAGATGTCGTTATGTCTTTTGTTTTATTATTCATTGTAAGTAAATGTCACTCAAACGGGGATACGCTCATGTCAGTGCCGGCCCTTTGGTTGGGCAACATGGGCAACAGCCCAGGGCCCAATTTCTAAGGGGGGCACAATTTTTTTCCAGTCCATCTATATTTTGTTTTTCAATCCAAAAAAAAAAAAAAAAACCTAAAATCAACGCAGTTTCTCACGTACAGGAAATTACTTCGATCGGAAGCCGAAGCATTCTACGCGACTTCCAATTTCCGATTTTCAATTTCCAAAGCAGCTGTTCGATATTCAATGGAAATAACGTTCTTCTCCATGTCTCCTTTTGATTCAGGCTTCTTTCCCTCTTCTGATTTTACCAATCTTACAATCTATAAAGCCCTGAGATTAAGATTTCACAACTTATCAGCATCTCTAGATCCAAATCAATTTCGGATTCCTGTGGATTTCAGAATTCAATCACAAGGTATGCTTTAAATTTAATGTGTTTACTGTGTTTTTTTTTTTTTTTAATTTACTGAAAGAAAAACTAAAAGCCTAAAATGGTACTGTCTGTTTCAACAGAGCTGCATCTTTGTTGATTCTGATTTCTGAAGCCAAAAGCAATTCTGCGACTCCTTCTACTGCTTGTCATTATATTTTCAGGTTTGTTTGACTGTATGTTTTAATTTCAGTATTTTTGTCTATTGTTTTTTTGACTGTTTTTATCTGAGTAAAAAAAATATACATCAAGGAATAACATTTTGATCTTGTTTATTAACTGCAGTTTTTTTGAGATTAATACCGGTTTGTTGGATGGAAGAATGATGTCATGAGGAGATGTAATTATTTGGAGAATGGAGAAGAGCTCATGAATCAGGTTGTATTTCTCTAATTGATAATTTTTACTATTTTTAGAGCTTAATTTAGTAGTTGGTACCATCATGAAACAATTATCTGGATCTCAAAAAAGGAAAAAACGACAAAGACAAGAACTTATAACTCAAAGTTTACAAGGTTCCCTGAATAAATATTTCAACAAACAATCAGATTCATTAGTTGAATCTGAACAACTAGTTAGTATCATAGAAAACGAAAATGGCGATCAATTGATAAATCCACTTGAGGTAAAAAATGATGTTGAAAAATCGAAAGAGGAAGATAGTGATGAATACGAAGAAATATATGAAAAAGGTGAAGATGCGATTAAAGTAATGGATAATAGTGATATTGACAATCCTCATGAAAACAACCGTATTGTCAATAATTTTAAGCGTTTGGAAAATGACTTGAGCTTAAACATTTATGATCCTAGAATTTGGGATAATCTTCAAGAAGAACTTAGAAACTTACTTATTGAAAATGGACCTAAACGGGAAACTAATCTTAATTTTCCAAAAGATGAATACTCAAGAAGATTTTCTTCAAACTATTATATTCAAAATTTACCGAATGGCGAAACTCGTGATAGGGAATGGTTAGTGTATTCAAGAGATTTAGATAGAGTTTTTTGTTTTTGTTGTAAGCTATTCAAAACAAAACCATCAAAAAGTCAATTAGCAAGTGAAGGAATTAGAGATTGGAAACATCTTAGTAAAACACTTGAACAACATGAAAATAGCATTGAGCACCTTCAAAACTTGAAATCACTGAAAGTGCTAAGACTTGGGTTGAAGAAAAATCAAACTATAGACAAAGAATTGCAAATGCAAATTAAAAGCAACACGCTACATTGGAAAAATGTAATGGTTCGAATCATTGCTGTTGTAAAATGCCTTGCAATAAATAATTTGGCTTTTCGTGGAACAAACGAAACAATTGATGATGATGCTAAAGGAAATTTTTTAGGTCTTGTTGAAATGATTTCAGAGTTTGATCCTGTAATGCAACATCATTTTCAATTGATTAGAAATAAAGAAATTCATCATCATTATCTTAGTCATAAAATTCAAAACGAATTGATAACCATTCTAGCGTCCAAAGTTAGAAATGCTATAATTAACAAAATTAAAGAGGCAAAATATTTTTCTATTATTCTTGATTGTACACCCGACTCAAGTCATAAAGAACAAATGACTCTGATAATAAGATGCGTTGATGTGTCGTGTTCTCCGATAAAAATAGAAGAATTCTTTTTAGAATTTATAAATGTTGTTGATACTACTGGACTTGCTCTTTTTAATGAATTACAAATTGCATTAAAAAACCATGGACTTAATATTGATGATGTGAGAGGGCAAGGGTACGATAACGGATCTAATATGAGAGGGCGACATCAAGGTGTACAAACAAGATTGCTTGAAATAAATCCAAGAGCATTTTACATGCCATGTGGTTCTCATTGCCTTAATTTAGTATTATGTAACATGGCAAATAGTTCTCATAAAGCGAAGTCATTTTTTGGAGCATGTCAATGCATATATCTAGCGTTTTCTAACTCAACAAAGCGATGGCACGTTTTAATTGATCATATAAAAGGTTTAACTTTAAAACCATTATCTAACACACGATGGGAGAGTCATATTGAAAGTATTAAGGCAATAAAATCACAACTTTTTGAGATTAGAGAAGCTTTATTCAAATTAGCAGAAGTTACAGATGATGCGAAACTAAGTAGAGATGCTCAAACTTTAGCTACATGTGAGCTTTCAAGTTTTGAATTCATACTATCTTTAGTTATTTGGCATGATGTTTTAAACAAGATAAATGTGGTGAGTAAAAAGTTACAATCAGATGATATGCGTCTTGATATTGCTGTTAAACAACTAGATGGTCTTGTTTCTTTTTTTGAAAAATATAGAGAAAATGGATTTAACTTAGCGATTGAAGAAGCGAAACAAATAGCTATAGATATGGAAGTTGAGCCAACGTTTCCTACAAAACGACGAATTCAAAGAAAAAAACATTTTGATGAAACAATTGATAATGATAGGGAACAATTGTCTGCACAAGAATCATTTAGAATTGACTATTTTATTCATATAGTTGATATCGCTCTCTCCCAGCTAAGGACCAGATTTGAACAAATGAAACTTTTTGAGTCTGTATTTGGTTTCTTATTTGATGCTCAAAAATTAATGAACTTAGATGATGGGGAATTACTAATTGCTTGTGTAAATCTTGAAAATGCTCTAAAAAGGGATGAAATTTCTGATGTGGTTGGAAAAAATTTATGTTCTGAACTACAGGTATTGCAAGTAATGTTGCCAAAAGAATCATATGAAACAGACAAGCCATGGACTTCGACAAGAATGATTGAGTTTGTGAGAGAAATAGATATGTTTCCAAATGTGATGATCGCTTACAGAGTATTATTAACAATCCCTGTGACTGTCGCATCTGCTGAACGGAGCTTTTCCAAATTGAAATTGCTAAAATCATATTTGCGAACTTCTATGTCTCAAGATAGGTTGAATGGGCTAGCGCTTCTATGCATCGAAAAAGACATGTTGGAAAATATTGAGCAAGATGACATAATCAACGATTTTGCTTCAAAAAATGCATTAAGAGCAATTTTTAAATGATGTTGTTGGACTTTAACTTTTTGTCTTCTGATGATTAGAAAGTTGTAAGTTTTATGTTTTCGGAGATGTAATGAACAATTTAATTAGCTTTTAAGAAAATCATTGTTGTGTTTGATTTATGTGTTTATTATTGTTTTGAAGTGTTGTTTGTGTTTGTAAGAAAGGGCCCAAACTTGAGTTTTGTCCATGGCCTAAAATGACGTTGGACCGGCCCTGGCTCATGTGTATGTGGTGGTACTCGTTGCGGTGGGTATATTTTAGTCATGTGTTGACTTATACAGAGCCGTGTATCGGCCTACGTCTAGAGCTATGAGTAAATATAGGTTAGGAGTACTATATGTCATCCACATTGGGCCCGTCTCCCTTTATATTTCGGCAGCGAACTAGATAGCCAGTATCCACCCTGGCGGGCTGATCGTGTGGTCGCGCCCCAGATCCACGACATTGTTGTTGTTTATAGTGTAGGATCGATTTCACCCTAGAGGGGGGTGAATAGGGTGATACTAATAATTATAAAAGTTAATGCAGAAATATATAAAATAATTGCAGCACAGATAATAGCAGAATAATAAAAGCAGAAGTAGAGCAACACAGATTTATCCAGCTTTGGCAAAACCCTGCATACGTGCTGCCCTCAAGGTTTCTACTAGAAATTAAGTAGTCAGACGTTTACACACGTAAACTCGCGACACCCGCTATCGACTAACTTAACTCTACGCTTAAAACCCTTCCAAAACTCAGCCACTGAGTTGCGAATTCTCGAACTACACCACCGTAGTTCGTCACCTAGTCACACAACTAGACATTTACACAAGTTAAAAAGAAATTACAAAATAAAAACAAATTTAAAATACAAAACCCTATTTTTAACCCTTAAGCCCAAATTGTAATTAACTATAACCAGCTCACTTAGTTTTATAAACTAGAGACTTCTCTTTTATTTTGTTCAGTATCTCTGGCCGATCTTTCTTCGTTCCTCTTTAAGAAATTAGAGCTCTGGAATTTGAAGTAGCCGCCTTGAATTTAATCGAATTGAATGCTCCACACTGGTAGGATATGATGCTCGAATCTTCTGTTGCTTTCGTTCCTTCGTGGCTGCTTCTCGATCGAGTTCGAATCGAATAATACTGGTGTGCGATTTTGCTTTATTACTCTCGTTGATATGCTTGAACTCGATGCTTTGATTGCCAATGATGTTAATGGTATTTATAGGGTTTAATTCCCTAAATTATCGTTCAAATAAATTGTTTGAATTTGTCAGTTAGTTTTGGTCTGCCGTTCGATTTTGCTTTAATACATGTGATATGTTTGGACTGGTTCAATTCGAATATTTTATTGATGTGCTTGCTTGGTCACCACGGCTTGCATTTGCTTTGGATTTGTTTTCGTTCTTTTCTGGTTTGACTTCGGTCGCTTTGAATTTTCTGACTTTGTGATAAAAATTGAGTTCGACTTGTTCAACTCGTGTTATCATTTGGCTTTGACTCTGACTTGTTCGAACTCTACCTTGATTTTTGTAAAACGGTAAACTGGATTGTGTTGCTTCGCCGTTTTTTATGATTTTTGAATACTGCCTTAATTTTTTTATAACTCGACCATTGTGTTCCTTCATTTTGCCTTTGTTGACTAGTTCATTGAACTGATACAATTGTATACATATATATGCATATATGTATACATGTGTATGTACTTCGTGTTGTCTCTTGTATTCTCCGGCTTACCTGATCCTGTTAGTCGAGTTATCCTGTTGCCTATGTATATACATGTTTACTGTTGGACACTACAACAAAAAGATCCTATTACAACTGTATTTTTACAACTGCCACAATTTGTCAGTTGTAATAGAGGTTTTTTATAACTCTTTTTTTCATAAAGTTGTAATAAACTTACTTTCAACAACTCTTCTTTTTTGCCAGTTGTAATAGATGCCTATTACAACCTTTCTTTCTTGCCAGTTGTAATAGAGTCTATTTTTAACAACTCTTCTTTTCTGTCAGTTGTAATAGATCCATATTACAACATTTTTTTGCTGGTCATAATAGATACCTATTTTTTACAACTCTTCTTTTTTGTCAGTTGTAATAGATGCCTATTACAACCTTTTTTGCTAGCTATAATACATGCATATTTTTAACAACTCTTTTTTTTCCAGTTGTAATAGGTGTATATTACAACTTTTTGTTTACCAATTGTAATAATTAGTTAATAATTATAATTAAATATTAATACTTAATAATTAATTAGAAATTAGTAATAAATAATAATTACTATTATATAATAATAATTAATTCAAAATATGAAGTAATCAATATTAATAATTAATATTCAATATAATTAATAATTATTAAATAATTAATAATTAATAAATTAGAATTAATTTTTAATAATTAATAATTAACATTAATAATTAATAATTAAGAAATAACAATTGATATTAATTATTAATATTTAATAATTGATATTTAAAATATAATAATCAATAATTAATAATAAATATTTATTACTATTAAATAATAATAGTTAATTTGAAATATGAAATAATTAGTATTAATAATTACTATTCAATATAATCAATAATTAATATAATAACTATTAATTAATAAATTAGAATTAATTTTTGATAATTAATAATTAACACTAATAATTAATAATTAAGAAATAAAAAATAACATTAATATTTAATATTTAATAATTGATATTAAAAATTTAATAATCAATAATAATAATTAATAAGAAAATTAATAATAAACAATAAATACTATTAAATAACAATAAGTAATTTGAAATACGAAGTAATTATAACTAATAATTATATACTCACTATTTAATTGATAATTTATAAATAATAATTACTATCGAATAATAGTAACTAATTATTAGTAATAAATTTTTTGTAATAAGAATAATTAACTAAATAAAAATTAAATAGTAATAATAAAAGTTAAAAATCAATGTTAAATAATAATAATAATTAATAGTCAAATTAAATAATTAAGAAGCAATATCTAATATTTAGTAATTAATTTTTGATAATTAATAATTATAATGTTTTTTAGGAAGTTTTAGAGACTTATTTTCAACCGCTCTTTTTTCACCAGTTGAAATAGAGACATACTAAATATCAATATAACTAATATTTTATAATTAATATTTAACAACTAATTATTGATTATATTAATACTTAATAATAACCTTACAAATTAACAATTAACACGTGATAATTAACTATTAATAATTAATATTCAATTATAACTAAGAAGTAATAAGTTATAATTAATAACAATTAAGAAGTAATATTTAATATTTTAATAAAAATTAATTTCAAGAAATTCATATTATATTTAATATAAATTTTCACTTGTTGATATAACTTATAATATTCATTTTCATAAATTTTGATGAAGACCCATGAAAAATTGGCAGTAAGCCACGAAATGTTAGCACAAAAGCATGAATTTTAGGCGGCAAAAGTGAAAATTTGGCTCCAAAACCTTTCGCATCTTATATTTCTACTCTCTTATGTAGGTCGGCCTCTTCCCTAAATCCTTCCTAAATCAAAATCAATCCCAAATTCTACCTCTCTCAAATAAAGTTGCTCCTCAACAAAATCAAGCCGCCTACTGTCGAATTTGGATCCACTAATTGTCGCGCTGCTGATGATAATGGAGTCGATTCACGATTTGATTTGCATCTGCCTACTTTCGATTCCACTGATTGAAGCATATAACCACCTATCGGCTTTACAAATTGCGTCAACCTGCTTTCGATTCCATTGATTTCAATTCTACTACTTTCGATTCCATTGATTTGCGTCTGCCGGCTTTCGATTCCATTAAAGCATAACAATCTGAATGAATATATTCAGATTAAAGAACCTCATTTGTACCAGGCAGTTATAAAAATGCAGATGAACAAAAGGACGGTCGCCTGTTAAATAGAATCAACTCGTCTGGAGTTTTCCTACAGAATAGAAAATAGGCAAGTATACATATCTCGGTGTTTTGTTCACATATGTTATGAATGTTTGATTTCACAACACTATTATTTTTCCAATCATGTAGAAGTGCTGGGTGGATAAGACAACATGACACAATTGTTTTATGCTGTTTGCGAGGAGCCCATCGATAACTTGGAGTGACGATGATTGATTTTAGCAGTGGGTACCTCTTAAAGAAAGTAGGTCACGTTCTTTACACTACAAGTTCTTGGTTATGTATGTTTTTTTATCTATCTATTAGTTCGAATTGATTTTTGTGCTTTAAATCAGCAAACATTTTGCTATTTGAGAATTTCTACTTATATTTATTATTTACAACTCTGAAAAATCATTTTATGCTAAAGTGTGAAATCAATCGACCTGCAAATAAATTGTAAACATCCATAGAGTCCTGGTTCTAAATTGTATAAAAACTACCTGTTTGTTTTATGCAATGCACATGGATATTTGCAATGTGTTGGTTTGGGTTTGTTGATGCCCATTTAGTGCTTGGTGAAATGTTGCTTAACAATTTGATATCTAATATTTTCCTGCTTATTTCGTCCTATTTTACCCTTTCAAATCATGATAGCGTTACAATCAGCCTCGTGTTTTCATCTTCTTCCATAGTCTTTATTGCAAGCTTTAGCATTGAATTTCTGCATTTTAGTGTATCAATGCCCTTTGTTTTACAAATAATGAGGTTGAAGGTACACAATGTCTCATATTTTGCATTTTTTCAATGCTTATGCAGTCTATAATTAGTGGATACAAGTATCTATTTGTTCCTAATTTTTATTTACTATTGGTTAATGTGAAACTCTTGCAGACTTATTGCAATAGCTGATAATCCTACTTGGATCTTTTACAGCAAACGAGAGCAACTATCATTATTGAGTCAATATTTATTTGTTTTGTTAACTATTAGAAGAAAAGCAGAAATAGTGTGTTATAATTAGTTATAGAATTATTTTAAATATCGCTTTGGGAAAGTAAATGAATTTAGAAATTTGAATTTGAATTTTTTTAAATTGGAACTGAAATTAGTTTGATGAATGAAATGTATATAGATGTATATATTAATTCACATATGCCCAAACCCAAATACTAAAGCACAAAATCTGGATATCTCCGAACTCTAGAAAAATCATTCTTTTTCTTAATATAGACTCACAGAGATACTTCTTATAATCATCATTCAATCACGGACTTCATGAAAACTGGATTTTTCTTTGTTCAGATTTAAGATAAAGTATAAATAAAACTAAAGAAATATTCACACTCAAATAAATGATTCTCGACCCATATCTATACTTAAAGCAACCAGAAAAATTGATCTTTTGGGTGCGTGTGTGTGTTTGCATATGATTATCTCAACAGTCTAGATACAATTTTGAATAAAACATTAATTAGAAACTTATAAATGAATCCAAAATCATATTTAAATTACACAAAACACTAATTTCTATCTTTTCTTTTGGTTTCTGTTTCTGCACATGGGTGTAGAATTTTATTCTTACCCAGTCCGGAATCACTGAATCAGATTTCTAGCAAGAGTGCACAGATCTTCGGTATTGACTTGTTGCTGGCTTGTTGAACTTGACCAAAATGTACTTAATTTATGGAGGGTTTTTGAAATTTTCAATCCTGAACAAAATATAATTTTGTAGAAAAATTTGAGTAACATTGATCTGGGAAGTCATGTTTAAACATGCTCTTCACTAATGTAGTCTTCATCATACTAGTCATGCAGCCATTAAACCATCACAACTACTTTTATTTATTTAAACTGTCTTACTTCCCTTTCTCCTTCACTGGTCTTGATACATGCTCAATTGTAATGTTCAAACTTTGATGGAATTTGTGTTTTGGACCTGAGTTAAGTTGCCTTCCAAAGTGAAAGAAATCTCTCTTTGTGCAATTGATAATTTATACTTTTCAATTACAAATTGCATAGATGTGTTAATCGGTTGTGGACATATCAATAAACTTTCATTTTGTATAGGGAATGCAGAGACTTATTGGTTCAAGAATCTGCTTTAAAGTTACCGTCTAAGTTATGCTTCACCTTTGAAGAGGCTAAAAGAGAAAGGGGTGACTTAGGATTCATTAATGAACTTGTGAAATTACTGGAAAATAAATCTTCTGAAGTCAGAGAATTAGCAGCTAAGAGTTTATGTCATTTGATTTCAATGCAAAGAAACCAAAGGAAGTTTGTTCAAGCTAAGGTTTTAAACTACAATTACATATGCATAGTCTTCTTAGCATATATATACCTTTTAAAACTAGCAATTGGTAATCTTTTAAATCTTATATGTATTTGGCATTTAACACATTGTTCAATGCAGTTGCATTTTTTCAGGATCATATCAAAATTTTGAGGGTTCTAATATAACTTTGGCATGGTTTGTATGACATTCAATGTATAGGATTCATGCCTAATATTTGTTGACTGGTATTTTTTTGTTTACGCAATTTTATAGCAAGAATTTGTTAAATAAT
Source organism: Allium fistulosum (assembly GCA_030737815.1). Classification (NCBI taxonomy): domain Eukaryota; kingdom Viridiplantae; phylum Streptophyta; class Magnoliopsida; order Asparagales; family Amaryllidaceae; genus Allium; species Allium fistulosum. Next base: position 245,915,225 of record CM060907.1, on the reverse strand, counting down.
AAAATGCTTTTTTTAACAAATTTCTTTCTGTATTTTAATTACAGATATATAGAATTCTAAATGAACAAAACGTAGGAACCATTGAATGGAACAATTGAAAATAGACACAGCAGATACAAGATAATAAAACATGATTCATATGTAGAACTAGAAAGTTTAGTGAAATTTGATCTCAAAAGTGATGTAAACTACTGAATTATGCTGAAAGCTTCTAGAGTTTCTACAATCTATATGCAAACATTCTCACGTATGTTGTTTTTCTCCCATGCAGGCTCTGTTACAAAGAACTTTATCAGATTATAAAAGAAGCAGGCTACAAACCTCATACAAAATGCCCAAAGGTTCGTCTAATTCAAAGCCGAAGCCTTATTTTTTCCCCTTATATACTCAAGATTCTTGTTACATATTAACTGCATTGTACAGACTAAAACCATACTCAAATTCTAGATAATCCATCCATACAACGTTTTCAGTGCTTGATGTGTTATGCTAATAACGCCTTTTCTTTCTTTTATACATTTCCGTATTATCTATAATACATTACCGAAGTTAAAATTTTACATGGTTTATTTGAATGTAGGAGTTGAACTACCCCATGCATCACTGTTTACTGCAATGATTATTTGCAAGAGACAACTATTCAATATCTGCAATAGATAATAGCAAGTGATAAGGATTCTATTAGCTGAACTGTTCCCATGGATTGAATTTGCCTTCTACGATGTGGGGTAAAGTACATTGATAAATATGGTCACCCCTTGTAACTCTACAACAGATAATAGCAAGATACAACTCTACACGCTTCACTTCTAGCTCTTTGCTTTTCGAAGCTTTATAGCCAAATGGTTGAAGCTCAAGATCAGGTAATTCATCACCCATAACAGAACCATTTTTGGCACAAACAAATCATGAGAAGGAAGCTAGACATTACTGTATCATCGGGCAGTGATTACAATTACATGATATGATCAATTTATTAGTAGTTAGATATAAATATATAGAGCAAACAATTTATTAGTAATTGAATTCTCATTTTGCATTTTGTCACAAGGTTTGTACAAGTCGGATCTGTTGGAGTTACTCGACTTGAGAGACTTGGACCCGATCTGAGCAAAAAACCTCCAACAATGCTGATATCTGTTATTCTGGTAATCAATGCACGAACTTGTTTGGGCATTACAATTTAAAATTAAATTATACCTACTTTGTTGTATCAAAATATGTTGGCACATAAAGGTAAATGCAACTTAATCATTGGTATAAAAAGATCGGTATGTATGAGAGATTGAAAAAATTAATGTATTGTTTGGTTTTGCTCTGATTTAGTTATTTGGTTAGCTTTATATATTAGTTTTGTAGATAATAATAATGTAATGGTTGAATTACTTATAGTGTACTGTTATTTTTATTCTATTATTTATGTTTATCCGTTGCTTGCTTCAGTGGCAAAATGTGTTTAGAAATTAACTTTTTGTAATTTTGAATTTTTTTTATCACAACTGCCAATAACAGTTGTAAAAAAGTCTTTTAAAATTGGCAGTAGCAGTTGTAAAAAAGTATTTTACAACGGCTAGTAGCAGTTGTAAAAAATCTTTTGCAACTGCCAAAAGTAGTTGTAAAAAAGTCTTTTACAATAGCTTTAGGCGGTTGCAAATAGTCTTTTATAACTGCTTTAAGGAGTTGTAAAAATTTATTTTACAACTGTTGGAAACAGTTGTAAAATGATATGGCTCTATTACAACTTCAGATATAACGACGGAAGACTGCCTGTTGTAATAGACCTATTACAACTGTTTTTGGCAGTTGAAAAAGGCTGTTTTTGTTGTAGTGGGACTTCCGAGCCTCTGATTATTCATGCTGGCTTGATTGTTGCCTTTTTGTTCACTGTTACATATATGTGTGTGTACTTGTCCATGGTTTCATATAAATGTGGTCTTGAAGTCTTGATGTAGTGTTGTTAGTGCATATGTGCTTTGCTGTAGCTTGATTGTTTGCAATATTGAGCTGGTCTCTGTTCCATGCTCTTGGTCATGCCTGAAATGATTAATGTTAGGTTGCATTGTTGATGTTGAAACTGGTTAGTTCCTTTTCTGGTTTCATTATCCATGGTTCCACTTGAATCTTGTGTATATACTGGTCTATTATCACTTCAGTTCTGTATATTTTAGTGCACTAGACCATTTCATTGTTGAGTTAGGTTCCATATGTTGGAGTTGCTCGGACCATATGAGCATATGCATTCATGTTGCTTCATGTCCAGTGTATTGAACTTGTTTATCACCATATATGTGCATACATACATATGTATGTGTGTTGTTGCAGTTTGGTTTGATATTGACTCTGGTTGTTGCTTTGTACTTGAAGTCTGTAGCTTGCCATTTTCACCATGCCTGATTATGTATGCTATCATGTGAACTGCCATATGCATATACATTTTGGTTCCTGTTTTGTTCTTGTTTTCATATCCATTGAAGGTCTAGTGCAGTTTGACCCATTTCCTTGTTGACCGGATCTGTTGACTCACTTGTGCACTTGTTAGCATGGTCTAGTTGGCCCTGAATTAGGTTGGTTGCACTATCCACTTTGTTGCATTGCATATTCCAGTGTGCCTCTGGTATCTGTTTCAACACTGTGTTTACACATGTGTGAAGCTGGTTGTTTTGTTTGCTGCCCGGTCTGTTTGGAGTTTCATTGCTTCGAACCAGTTCATATTGTAACTGGACTTGCATATAGTATCATGCTGAACTGCTTGTCGAGTTATAGTATCATTGACCTGCCTTGTTTCCTATCACTGTTTACTAATCTGGGTTGGTAGCCTTCATGACTTCACTATCGAGTCTGTTCTCATGTGTACACATTGAATTTTTGGTCGAGGCTCGTTTTATGTTTTTGTATTGCACCTAAGTTGAATCCAACCTCGGCTCGGGTTTGACTTTATGCTCACCTGTCCCTGCAGTTTTATCAAGTGAATATCGGTGTGCATGGCCTTGTGGCATGTACAGTGATACACTATGCATGTCACGAGCTGTTCGTGTTTGATGAATTCAAAAAACAAAAATGATGATGAACAACCCAAATAACTAAGGCCAATAATATTTTTAAAACACATTTTATTTTACACTGTAAAAATATTTCTTTTTCAATTTTACCGCGTCAGTGTTTATTTTGCAGATAATTCAGATGCTGGATACAAATTGGAATATAGTTAAAGAAAAAATATGAGTGAATGAGTGATATGTAGTGAGGTGCAAATGTAAATGAAAATTGTGTTGTGATTTGAAATTGTATTGTAATTGAAATTTTGTATATATAGTGAGAGCTCAAATTTTGTACTATTCAAAAATTGTAAGAAAATATTTGTTTGAATAAAATATTTGTTTGAATTTAAATTTTGTGTTATTTATTTTATTCAACAAATATTTATTTAATCATGTGAAAAATAAAATAGTTCAATAACAAATACATTTAAATGAATATATTTATATATATATGTTTATTATCATCAAACAAAAATCATATACTTGCATATTCAACAATCTCCCCCTTTTGATGATAACAAACATATATTTGAGATTTTAAATTTATTAAATGTATTTGTTCATTCTATTTGCTCCCCCTATTTGAATGTTCCCACTACACCAAAGCTACCCCTTTATATATGCATGAAAATAAATAAAAATATGCAAATAATCCTAGATGGGAATATGCAAATAAAAAATAAATTATTTGAACTTTATTTGCCAAAATCTTAACTTTTCTCTCCCCCTTTTGTTATCAGCAAAAGAGTAATAGTGTTTGAAAAAATAGAGATAAAGTGATAGACATTAATACACTATTAATACCAAATCGAGTATAAATATTAAATTTCAATAAAATATAAAAAAAATCATAAATACTCTGTTAGGCACATATTCCACTTTAGAATGATATGGGTGATGTCGGTATATAAAACCATATAGTTGTGTCTAATTGTGGTATATTTATATCAGGAATTTGAATACTTACTAACCATGCATAACCGTTAGGATGAGATTAGTAGTATTCCCAATTTTTAAAAAATAAAAAAACAAATTTCAAGTATCTTCTAACCATGCATAACCGTGAGGACTTTTAATTGGGATTAGAATCAACTCGTCTATTTAATAACCAATTTTGATATATGTTCCATACATGCATAACCGTGAGGACTTTTAAATGAGCATGAAAGCAAAATATACAGATATTCCAAGTAATTCACCCATGCATAACCGTGAGGACTTTTAAATGAAAGTGAATACTTTGGATGTTAAAAAAATAAATAAAATAAAAACGAATAATTTCCTGTTTAAAATACCATATTTTGACATACTATATTGGATTTTGGTGAGTGATGGACGTTAGAAATATGATAGAAATAGAGATGGTCATGGAGTTTTTTACCAACAAAAGTTATTATAAATCTTGTTTAAATTTTTAAAGAAATTTACTAAATATACTGTCTCAAGTCATAATATATGATTAATATCAACACTCATCACTTTTTCAATCACTATTTATCTCTTTGATAATCAGTAGGGAGTTAGTTAATGTAGTCACTTAAGATCAAATCCAAAAATAATTATAAAATCAAATTTTCTAAAATGACTAATATAAAACAAGGTCAACAAAAACTATTTTCTGGAAGGGGTTTTATAAGAAAAATGTCTGCTAATTGAAAATCATTTGAAAAATATGCAAATATTTTCTCTGAAAATGTGATGCAACTAATGAATGTCTCTATATAAAACACGTTCCACTAGTAATTTTTCTATCAACTAGATTACCAGTGTAATCTACATCTGAATACCGCTTAGACTCAAGATTATCATTAGTTGGATATCATAAACCAGATCATGAAGTTGCAACAAAATCCTTTTTACACCTTTTAAATGAAATTCTTTGGGATTTTGAATTGAAACCGTGCACATAAACAACTAGTGAACATAGTGTCAGGTCCAGAAGCAGTAAAATAAACAATTATATCCACGTGTGTCTAAAGTAATCATCAACCAATAAAACAACATCATTATTCCAAACAAATCTATATAAACTAGTTCAAAGACTCTAGATGTAACGACCCGCCTTTTTGGACAGTTTAAGTCGATGATCAAACACACACGTCAACTCAAACCATTCAAAATGGAGGATTGTTAATTTGGGGTAAATAAGAAAAGAAAAGAAAAGAAAAGAAATAAAGGAAATGAAACAACACAGAATCTCACAGCGGAAGGCTAAAGTATGATAATAAAATAACAGTTCATGAAGCTGTTAATTAAATGAATACATTTGAAATGAATACATTTGATTATTATTATACAACATTTATCATAGTTACATACACAGCAAATATCATACAACAATGCAGTGGAATGGAATGAATATAATAGTAGTAGATAATATACCAAATCTTCGTCTCCGTCCTCCAAGGAAATGATCTTCAACCTAAACTGAAATGCTCAGGCTGACCCGAGCGTAATGAAAAGACAAAACACTCGAGTCAGGACTAAAATATCCTTATGAAAGTTAAATCAATCGTAATAAATATGAGTGTAAACGGCGTCAGAGATGTTTACGGGGTTTGACATCTCCTATCCAATGTCAACGTGCGTGCAATAACTCAAGAGATGTTACGGGATTTTCCATCTCTCAAGGATCCGTTAAACTATCTATATATACAATAAGATACGCTATATAGATAATGTCTAAAGTAAAGTAAAGGTATCAAAATAGTGTTAAGTCAACGCCCATTCGCCGCTTAACACATTTATATTCCCAAGAGCATATACAAGACCGTAGTTTCCCCAAAACCGGAAGTCACCAGAGGGCAATCCATATACTGAAGGTACAAACCAAAACGTAGTGGTCGCGAATAGGATAATCAGTATGACAAGGTACATGAGGCAATACCAACTAGGATACTAGTAGTTGCGTGATCCGGACTGATGTTGGGCATAGCAGCTACTACCCCAACACCGCGAAACAACACTCCCAAATCGCGGGGTGCACCCAAATCGAATCACAAAAGTAATAGACATGGTATCGAAGGAGTGTGTCCGCTAGAGATGGCGATCCTCAATGGCCCGGCGCGGCTCCTGTTTTAGTCATGTCAGGGGTCATCCAAAATCGTTCTCTTTCTTCAAATCAACACGTTCACCAAACCATCCACTTCATTCTGGATCAACACTCCGCGTATAATAGTTATTAAAGTGGTTTTCGGTATCGACAGAGAGTATGTCCATATCCGATCCCGGTCTCTTCAATAACTACGTATTATTACACCGATGGCTCTTTTACATTTTAACTCGATTCATAATTGATATCAAAATATCATATTCGCTTCAAAAATCAAATCCATTTCAAATATCATCATATCTATTCAAAATGTAAGATTCCGTTTCAAAAATCATTTTCGCCTCAATATCTCATTTCAATTTCAAAATCATTTCGAATTTCAATTTAGGTTGCAACTTCATTTAACCCAATTCGTATTTAAATTCGAGATTTAAATATAAACAATTCACCTTATTGACCAGCTTGAAAATTTTAGAAAATAGTTTTAAGAAATTTAAAAGTAGTTTAAATAATTAAAATAGTTAAAATAGTTTAATAGAAAATATTTAAATAGTTTAATCGAAAATAATTTGAATATAAAAATGGTTTATATAGTAAAACATTTTGAAAATCAAAATAATTTCAATATTTAAAGAATATAGATTTTAAATCAATTATACTAAAATATTCATTTAAACAAATTCCAAAGTCAAACCGGTCAACTTCCCAATTTCCTACCCAAATCAATTTCAATTTCCATTTCAATTTAATCAATTCAATTCCGATTTCAATTCAAATCAATGACAACTTTGACTTCAAATTAATTCAATTCTACATTCACCTTCAATTAATTTAATTTCAATTTATATCGATTAGGAGCTTCATTTTTCAAATATCAATTTATTACACTTAACAAAATTGTTCTTCAATATTCAAATTTATATCCAAATTTCAAACATGGTTCAATTCCAAGCTCGATTTCAAAATACCATTTTATATCACTTTTACTTAGTAATATTCAACGCTCGAAATAAATGTTCAATCTTTAAAACAAATCAATTTTCGAAATTCAATCATATCCCAATTTTTATTTCAAAGTCTCAACTTCAATGATTTGACAATTTCTTTTAACCAAAATTTATTTCAACATTCCAAACTCAAAAATTTTTTTTTTTTTTTTTTTTTTTTGATAAATTTGATTTCTATAAATTGATTTTATTTATACCTTTTAAATCAAAACGTTTAAATAAATTCAAGTCGACGGTTTTAAAAATTATTAATTTAGCCAATCCGGTGTCCGTATATAATTTTCTATCCTATGGCCAAGTGATTAGTTATTTCAATTAAATGTCAGGGATGAATATATATCACTTAAACAAAATCACAGTGTCATATGCATGCATAACAGTATATATATAAGCAAGTAAACATCCAAACATTCAAACATCAACCAATGACATCCATCACAATACATCATCCAATAGTCAATACAATTCCTCGTAGTTTCATAGTTATCAATGTCAGGTAATTTAATCGCAACTCAATTTCAATTTCAATTTAACTGTCAATTTCATTTTTCAACGGTTAATTCAGATAACAAGCTATATGACAATTAATTTATATCTAACAACGACAAATAAAATCATAACACTTCATAATGTCAATTCAACTAGCATAAAGATATTCAGTACGTTGTGAGCGTTATAAAACACTCACCTTGATTTTTTTACGATTTTAAATCAAATCGAACGACGTTCGATTTAACCTAAAATTTTAATAAGCTCCAAATGACTCCAATCCAGTTGCATAGCGTAGTGCTCGTCCATACGATTCCAACGCAACTGGTTTCGCGCGTTTTCGACCTCGTATGAAAAAGATATGAATTTTAGAAGTTGCACGAATTTTATAAACTAAATTTACTACATTTTTTTTTATTTTTAACCCTCAACCTAATCACAGCCGTTGATCTCTCCTTGAATGCATCAGGGTCGCTACTCCTTCCTCTTCTTCCTTTTCACGTTTCCTCCCAGTGAACATCGAACCCAAAGCCACCTTCTAGGGTTCCATTTCGCCATCACCACGTCGACCTATACCTTGATCAAGAGCCACCAAATCGAAGCCACTTGAAGGCTCCACCCTTGGCCAGAGCAAGGTAGCACTCGGCCCCACCTAGTGCTTGGAAATGCGTGCCAAAGACCATACGAACGCACCCCCCCAGCGGCCACTCCGCTGCCCCAAATCCGATCACAACCGTTGAGAACGTAGTTCTCATCACCCTCTACCATATTGCAGTTGAAAGTTCGTCGAATCGTTGAGTGGATGAAGAGATAAACGAAGAAGAAGATGGGATGATTTCAGCCATTGTTTATTATAGGAGGCGGCCACTGATATAAAACCCTAGCCTTGTTTTTTTTTTTTTTTTTTGCAAAATGAAGAGTGAAGGGCTTTTATAGAAAATATACGCGACACTATTCATCCGGGATTTTCGGAATCCGTTTTACGCGCCGCAACTGGCGTTTCTGGGGTTTACCCCGCGTTCCGGACACAATGGAATAGGTTTCGGAACCTAATTCGATCGTATGTGTGAGTTATGACAATAAACGATCGATTTAAATTAAACTGATTTAAACCGATTTCGATGCGTTCTAATTCGTACCGGACAAACGGTAAATCCAAAAATTACGAAATTTGAAACCTTACAATAATATCACATTACGGATCCGATGAAACTGGTTTCGTCGAAATCTGAGACTTTTTGAAAAATGACTATTTTTAACTCGACGATTTATAAATTAAAAATAACTCGATGCGTTTCGAGCTGCCACGGTCAAACCGTAATTCCGATTGATACGAAAATTGAAATCCGGTAATAACTAACTATTACGGACCCAATGGAACTTGTTTCGTTCAATTCTGAGACTGTTCAAAAATTATCTATTTTACAATCGATAATTAAATATTAAAATATTCAATTTTCGCAAATTAACTCAAAAATTAATTTTAAAAGTTCTATAACATTCTTATAACTCCAATATGATAAGATAAAATTTTACAAATCATTTTCAATCATATTCAACTCGATTTTCAATTATTTCTGAAATTTAACTTATTAAATTATCGATTTAATTGCCTAATTAAATCCAATATTCGAAAAATAAATTATTCGACTGTTTAATTCCAATATAAAATTCCCAATTTTAAATTATTAACTTTTAAATCAAATTTCAATTGTTCACAAATCCTATTTTTAAATTTCACAGTAATTAACAATCTTTTACAATTTAGTTTTCCATTATAAATCCAATATAAAAGATTATATTAGATTCAGCGTTCAATTATATTATAATTCAAATTCAAGTTATTTAATTCCAAATGAATTCTTTTGTTTCGATTTACACTTTCATTATTGAATCAACTATTTACTTATACATTATTATCAATAGTTTATAATTCATTTACTTTCATTTTCTTCAGCTATCATCTTATTTAAATTCACAGTAATATTAAATTACATTCATGTACGTTGATTTCCATATTATAACTTCAATATTAAATCTACCATTTTATTTATTGCATTGCTTACAATCAAATTCAATTCATTATTTATATTCACTACAAGTTAACATCCATATTTGATTTACAAATAAGTTATTTCAGAATTCAGTTTTGTATTTTAACTTATAATTTACATTTAACAACACAAAATTTTATTTCCTTCGGATTTTTATCCAAAATTTTCATTTTAATTCGTATTTTTAAAGTGTTAAAAATACGGGTCGTTACATTCTCCCCCACTTAAAACTTTTCGTCCTCGAAAAGGAACGGAGAAGGAGAAACCATCATTTAGATATAATTCATTCAAAATATTCGACTTATTTGCAAAATTTAGTTATAGGATTTTTTTTCAATCTCAAAATTTTCTAACTCCCGGATTTTTGAAAAAATTCGGCAGCACCTCCTTTGCGCGGCTAGGACCGAAAAATTTCACAGTGGTAATAATTGCATGATATACATCTCATTACAAGAATGAGGCATCCCAAAACATGGGGAACACAATAATATACCACAACATAAACTGTAATCCGAGAACGTACCTTTTGTTAAGCGTTTATTAGCATTTTAACTTACATTTTGCATTTAGCGTAGAAGCGAGCTTCACAAGCGAAGCGCAACCCCTTTGCTACCTACTAAAATGCTCAATAACCAAGTTAGAACCATGCATATAAAGATAGATCGATATACTTAGCATAAACAACATACATATAACATGTTTTTCTTCAAACTGAAATTTTTTTTTTTTTTTAAATTCAGGACAGCGAACAAATCCCAGTTTTTGGTCACCTAAACGATAAAATTTTGAAATGGAATCTAAATAAAAGTGGTTGCTTTCGTTTCAGGCTTTCCGGAATGTCCAAAATCATCAAATTCAGACCATCCGTTCAAAAGTTAAGGCCGTTTTACTAAATGGATACGCCTCAGCCTGGGCAATGCATTGCGCAGGTCAGCGGCGTTCACTCACGTTTTCGACCCTCTAAACTTCAGCAAAATGCAAGGCATCTAAAACAAAAGTTGGAGCATAGGTTCTGAGGTTTCCAGAAAGTACAAGATCATGAAAATCCGATAAACCAGTAAAAGTTATGTCATAAATACTAAGGTCAAATGCTATTGGTTTTGCTTATTCTTACACAGGACAGCGATAGACATTTACATTTTTTTCCTAGTAAATGAATGAATTTTCTGAAATACTCCAAACAAAAGTCGTGCTACAGATTCTAAGCTTTCCGAAAAGTCCAAGATCATCGAATTCCGATTATTCATTTAAAAGTTATGGTACTTTTAGTTTCAGCACATACCGGACAATTTTAGATTTCTACATTTGTTTGTTATTACAAATACAAACTATCCAATTTAAAGTTTCCGGAAAATCAAGCATTAACCCAAAGTAGTTAATTTCTTTTTTTATTATTTTTATGAAATAAGTTTACATTAAATTCATTTTCCGGTTTATTCACTTTATTACCTCCACATTTTAACTCAAGACAATTTTGCTTCACATTAAATTGAATTCAATTATATTCAACATCACCTTACTACAAATTGAATTTAATTACTTAAATTTTTATTCCATTTATTCAATTCCATTACACTAATGAATTCTACTAAATCAATTATCATCCATCTAACAATCAATGCATATCAAACATTAACATCCATCCAAAATCTACACTAAATCAATTATACATTTCCAAGTCAAAATTTTAATTTCATACACTTCCAAGTTTATTGACATTTAGTTTTATTCAAATTAAAATAGTTTCCATTTACTAATTTTATTTTATTTTTATTAATTTTAAATTTAATTCATTTTACAACTTAAATTTTCTTTATATTTACACTATCAATAGATCTTCACATTTTATTATTCGCAATCACACTTGTATATTATTCATTTACTTATCCTTATTAGCATTTTAAACTTTTTTAAGTATTTGGTAAGTTATAGCTATGCAAATAAAATGTAGTTAAACAATATACAACCTCTTTTCATTCAAAGTTGAATTTTCAATTAATTAATTCTTAAGTCATTTCTTAAATTTCACTATAATTTAATTTCACATTTACATTCACATATAGTATTTCCATTTTATTAACATAATGGTGAATCACCTTTAAATGTTAATTTAAATTCCAATTATTTACTAACAATCTTATCTATATTTGCAAACCATTAATTAAATGCATATTTCATTATTCAAACCTAAACTTGTATATTATCCAATTAACAATTCATATAACATTTTTGAACTTCTTAAATATTTTGCTAAGTTATATTTATGCTATAGAATGAAATTTAATACTATGCGAGTCTTACAGTTTCAATTTTATTTTAAATTCATAATTTCCTAATTCTACGGATTTCTACTTCAATTGATATTTTCACTTAGCTCTTAGGTTTATTTCTCATTTCACAATTCAAAAGTTCCGTAATGATTCAAGTATTAATTCATTTCAACCATTAAAAGAAAAATCGTTGATTATTAAAAAACTCAAGAATTCCAATCCCGGTTTCATTTCAAATCAAGTTTTGAAATAATATATACTTATATAATTTATATATCAAATCAGACTATAGAGAATACAAAATAAAACTCAATTTTAATCAAAACATGGTTTAGAAAAAGCTATTAAGTGATCTCCCCCACTTAGACTCTCGAAAATAAAGTCGATGATGCGTGCACTCATCACCGGAATCATTTTCTAGTGTCAAGAGGGGAGTATAACACTTACTTCATTTGAAAATCCTTTGAAAACAATTTCTAATCGAATATACTATCATATAATACTTATATGATACATTTCAAATTTTTGATAATAAATTTTCAAAACACCGGAATTTAAATTCTCCATCTTAATTTAAATTCATTTTTATTTTATTTTATTTACCATTTATATTCATTGTTAGTCATATTTACAAGTTTCATTCCTTAAAATCATCCATTAGTCAATAGTTAGAAATATTGACTAATCAACAATAAACGATGATAATCTAATATTATCATCTCCTAACAACCAATACAATCAAAATTTATAAATTTTCAAGATAATTCTTTTATATATAAAATATAATCTAAAACAATATTATGTCAATCTGTCCTGTTCGAGTGTTTAGAAATTCCTATCGATGCCTTGGCGTCCCAAGTACCAACCAGAATTCATAAATACTCAACGGAACAAATTAACACAATATAAAATCATTTTTTTTTTATATCAAAATTACAAATACGCTCTCTCATATACACTCAAACTCATTCATAAGGTTTCACCCTATTTCAATGAGTTATTCCCCACTAGAGCCAAGGTAATCTAAACCAAAGCTCTGATACCAACTGTAACGACCCGCCTTTTTGGACAGTTTAAGTCGATGATCAAACACACACGTCAACTCAAACCATTCAAAATGGAGGATTGTTAATTTGGGGTAAATAAGAAAAGAAAAGAAAAGAAAAGAAATAAAGGAAATGAAACAACACAGAATCTCACAGCGGAAGGCTAAAGTATGATAATAAAATAACAGTTCATGAAGCTGTTAATTAAATGAATACATTTGAAATGAATACATTTGATTATTATTATACAACATTTATCATAGTTACATACACAGCAAATATCATACAACAATGCAGTGGAATGGAATGAATATAATAGTAGTAGATAATATACCAAATCTTCGTCTCCGTCCTCCAAGGAAATGATCTTCAACCTAAACTGAAATGCTCAGGCTGACCCGAGCGTAATGAAAAGACAAAACACTCGAGTCAGGACTAAAATATCCTTATGAAAGTTAAATCAATCGTAATAAATATGAGTGTAAACGGCGTCAGAGATGTTTACGGGGTTTGACATCTCCTATCCAATGTCAACGTGCGTGCAATAACTCAAGAGATGTTACGGGATTTTCCATCTCTCAAGGATCCGTTAAACTATCTATATATACAATAAGATACGCTATATAGATAATGTCTAAAGTAAAGTAAAGGTATCAAAATAGTGTTAAGTCAACGCCCATTCGCCGCTTAACACATTTATATTCCCAAGAGCATATACAAGACCGTAGTTTCCCCAAAACCGGAAGTCACCAGAGGGCAATCCATATACTGAAGGTACAAACCAAAACGTAGTGGTCGCGAATAGGATAATCAGTATGACAAGGTACATGAGGCAATACCAACTAGGATACTAGTAGTTGCGTGATCCGGACTGATGTTGGGCATAGCAGCTACTACCCCAACACCGCGAAACAACACTCCCAAATCGCGGGGTGCACCCAAATCGAATCACAAAAGTAATAGACATGGTATCGAAGGAGTGTGTCCGCTAGAGATGGCGATCCTCAATGGCCCGGCGCGGCTCCTGTTTTAGTCATGTCAGGGGTCATCCAAAATCGTTCTCTTTCTTCAAATCAACACGTTCACCAAACCATCCACTTCATTCTGGATCAACACTCCGCGTATAATAGTTATTAAAGTGGTTTTCGGTATCGACAGAGAGTATGTCCATATCCGATCCCGGTCTCTTCAATAACTACGTATTATTACACCGATGGCTCTTTTACATTTTAACTCGATTCATAATTGATATCAAAATATCATATTCGCTTCAAAAATCAAATCCATTTCAAATATCATCATATCTATTCAAAATGTAAGATTCCGTTTCAAAAATCATTTTCGCCTCAATATCTCATTTCAATTTCAAAATCATTTCGAATTTCAATTTAGGTTGCAACTTCATTTAACCCAATTCGTATTTAAATTCGAGATTTAAATATAAACAATTCACCTTATTGACCAGCTTGAAAATTTTAGAAAATAGTTTTAAGAAATTTAAAAGTAGTTTAAATAATTAAAATAGTTAAAATAGTTTAATAGAAAATATTTAAATAGTTTAATCGAAAATAATTTGAATATAAAAATGGTTTATATAGTAAAACATTTTGAAAATCAAAATAATTTCAATATTTAAAGAATATAGATTTTAAATCAATTATACTAAAATATTCATTTAAACAAATTCCAAAGTCAAACCGGTCAACTTCCCAATTTCCTACCCAAATCAATTTCAATTTCCATTTCAATTTAATCAATTCAATTCCGATTTCAATTCAAATCAATGACAACTTTGACTTCAAATTAATTCAATTCTACATTCACCTTCAATTAATTTAATTTCAATTTATATCGATTAGGAGCTTCATTTTTCAAATATCAATTTATTACACTTAACAAAATTGTTCTTCAATATTCAAATTTATATCCAAATTTCAAACATGGTTCAATTCCAAGCTCGATTTCAAAATACCATTTTATATCACTTTTACTTAGTAATATTCAACGCTCGAAATAAATGTTCAATCTTTAAAACAAATCAATTTTCGAAATTCAATCATATCCCAATTTTTATTTCAAAGTCTCAACTTCAATGATTTGACAATTTCTTTTAACCAAAATTTATTTCAACATTCCAAACTCAAAAATTTTTTTTTTTTTTTTTTTTTGATAAATTTGATTTCTATAAATTGATTTTATTTATACCTTTTAAATCAAAACGTTTAAATAAATTCAAGTCGACGGTTTTAAAAATTATTAATTTAGCCAATCCGGTGTCCGTATATAATTTTCTATCCTATGGCCAAGTGATTAGTTATTTCAATTAAATGTCAGGGATGAATATATATCACTTAAACAAAATCACAGTGTCATATGCATGCATAACAGTATATATATAAGCAAGTAAACATCCAAACATTCAAACATCAACCAATGACATCCATCACAATACATCATCCAATAGTCAATACAATTCCTCGTAGTTTCATAGTTATCAATGTCAGGTAATTTAATCGCAACTCAATTTCAATTTCAATTTAACTGTCAATTTCATTTTTCAACGGTTAATTCAGATAACAAGCTATATGACAATTAATTTATATCTAACAACGACAAATAAAATCATAACACTTCATAATGTCAATTCAACTAGCATAAAGATATTCAGTACGTTGTGAGCGTTATAAAACACTCACCTTGATTTTTTTACGATTTTAAATCAAATCGAACGACGTTCGATTTAACCTAAAATTTTAATAAGCTCCAAATGACTCCAATCCAGTTGCATAGCGTAGTGCTCGTCCATACGATTCCAACGCAACTGGTTTCGCGCGTTTTCGACCTCGTATGAAAAAGATATGAATTTTAGAAGTTGCACGAATTTTATAAACTAAATTTACTACATTTTTTTTTATTTTTAACCCTCAACCTAATCACAGCCGTTGATCTCTCCTTGAATGCATCAGGGTCGCTACTCCTTCCTCTTCTTCCTTTTCACGTTTCCTCCCAGTGAACATCGAACCCAAAGCCACCTTCTAGGGTTCCATTTCGCCATCACCACGTCGACCTATACCTTGATCAAGAGCCACCAAATCGAAGCCACTTGAAGGCTCCACCCTTGGCCAGAGCAAGGTAGCACTCGGCCCCACCTAGTGCTTGGAAATGCGTGCCAAAGACCATACGAACGCACCCCCCCAGCGGCCACTCCGCTGCCCCAAATCCGATCACAACCGTTGAGAACGTAGTTCTCATCACCCTCTACCATATTGCAGTTGAAAGTTCGTCGAATCGTTGAGTGGATGAAGAGATAAACGAAGAAGAAGATGGGATGATTTCAGCCATTGTTTATTATAGGAGGCGGCCACTGATATAAAACCCTAGCCTTGTTTTTTTTTTTTTTTTTTGCAAAATGAAGAGTGAAGGGCTTTTATAGAAAATATACGCGACACTATTCATCCGGGATTTTCGGAATCCGTTTTACGCGCCGCAACTGGCGTTTCTGGGGTTTACCCCGCGTTCCAGACACAATGGAATAGGTTTCGGAACCTAATTCGATCGTATGTGTGAGTTATGACAATAAACGATCGATTTAAATTAAACTGATTTAAACCGATTTCGATGCGTTCTAATTCGTACCGGACAAACGGTAAATCCAAAAATTACGAAATTTGAAACCTTACAATAATATCACATTACGGATCCGATGAAACTGGTTTCGTCGAAATCTGAGACTTTTTGAAAAATGACTATTTTTAACTCGACGATTTATAAATTAAAAATAACTCGATGCGTTTCGAGCTGCCACGGTCAAACCGTAATTCCGATTGATACGAAAATTGAAATCCGGTAATAACTAACTATTACGGACCCAATGGAACTTGTTTCGTTCAATTCTGAGACTGTTCAAAAATTATCTATTTTACAATCGATAATTAAATATTAAAATATTCAATTTTCGCAAATTAACTCAAAAATTAATTTTAAAAGTTCTATAACATTCTTATAACTCCAATATGATAAGATAAAATTTTACAAATCATTTTCAATCATATTCAACTCGATTTTCAATTATTTCTGAAATTTAACTTATTAAATTATCGATTTAATTGCCTAATTAAATCCAATATTCGAAAAATAAATTATTCGACTGTTTAATTCCAATATAAAATTCCCAATTTTAAATTATTAACTTTTAAATCAAATTTCAATTGTTCACAAATCCTATTTTTAAATTTCACAGTAATTAACAATCTTTTACAATTTAGTTTTCCATTATAAATCCAATATAAAAGATTATATTAGATTCAGCGTTCAATTATATTATAATTCAAATTCAAGTTATTTAATTCCAAATGAATTCTTTTGTTTCGATTTACACTTTCATTATTGAATCAACTATTTACTTATACATTATTATCAATAGTTTATAATTCATTTACTTTCATTTTCTTCAGCTATCATCTTATTTAAATTCACAGTAATATTAAATTACATTCATGTACGTTGATTTCCATATTATAACTTCAATATTAAATCTACCATTTTATTTATTGCATTGCTTACAATCAAATTCAATTCATTATTTATATTCACTACAAGTTAACATCCATATTTGATTTACAAATAAGTTATTTCAGAATTCAGTTTTGTATTTTAACTTATAATTTACATTTAACAACACAAAATTTTATTTCCTTCGGATTTTTATCCAAAATTTTCATTTTAATTCGTATTTTTAAAGTGTTAAAAATACGGGTCGTTACACTAGAGGTACTTATAGTGTTCTCGGCATAAAAATATAATTGGCCAACAATTTTGCATAAGTCAGAATCATAATCAACATTCATCTCCTTATCACATAACTGGCCGATTTAAATCAGATTATGGTGCAGATTTTCACATTTAATATATTGTTCAAGATAAATGTACCGTTACCCATTTTACCTTCATGATAATTTTTCGTTGTTACCAATTGCGATTCTTCCACCTTTATACTAGGCTAAGGAACTTTGATTTGTTGCCCGTCGTGTGGCTGGAAAAGCCAGAATCCAGATAACACTGTTGTTGTTCCTTAGCCTTCCACCACACCTACACGAGAAAAGATTTTTGTGACCTATTTGTTTTTATAGGTTCATGGTTGTTAGTGGCAAAAGATTTTGAAAAATATGTTTGTGTAGACCCAAGACTATTTATATTTGTTCCTTTTGGCATCCAGATTTGTTTGACTTTAAGGGATTTTATATTCGTTCTTTTTGGAACCCAAATTGAAATGGTTTTCACGTGTTTGGGTCTATACCAACAATTATTTTGATTGTGTCCAATTTTTCTACAAATTGTGCACTCAGATTTGATTTGATTAATTTCGCTTCTAACAAGTTCAGATTGATTATATCCAAGTCCTTGTCTAACAGTATTAACAGTTTGTTTCCATAATAACAAATTTAGCGATCTTTCTCCTTTGGAAAATTTTCCTAAAGCTGTAGACAATTGTTGGACTTGTGTTTTGATAGATTCATTTTCATTCAATAATTGAGTGAACTTTTTAATAGAATTTTTCTCCTCGTGTTTTCACTTTCTTTCAAAATCAGAATTTCATTTTCAAGTTATTTAATTTTAATTTCTTCTTCAAGTAATGGACACTTATCACACTTAGGGCTCTTGATTTGATAGTTTTTAACCAATTGATCAAGCTGTTTATTTAATTCTATCAAACTATCTCTTTGTGATTCAATTTTAGCATACTTTTCCCTAAGTCATTCAAAACAACCATTTACTTCATGAAAATATATAAGTAATTCTGAATGAGTAAGTTTTGATACCTCGCTTGGCTCGTCATCATCACTATCAGTTATTTCTCCTTGAAGGCACAGTTTTGCTTTTTCATTTTCACTGCCAGTGCTTTCATCCCTTTCATCAGTTTCATCCCAAGTAGTTGCAAAATTTCTCCATTTTCGTTTCTTTCCTTGGTTGAGTCGATTCTGAGGACAATTAGGCTTGATATGACCGGGTTTGTTGCACTTGTGACATATGATCTCCTGCTCATCTAGATTATCTAGAACTTTGACTATTCTGCTTTTTAATTGTTGATTTAGAGCTGGATTTCCATATTTGTGGTTACACTTTTTGAATCTCTTTATTAATAGCACCATTTCAGTTGCTCCATCATCATCATCGTCATCTTCACTTTCAGTTGTTCCTTTAAGAGCTATTGATTTCTTTCGAGTATCACCTCCTTCACGTTCTTTCTTGAATTTCATTTCTAGCTCATAAGTGGTGAGATTTCTGATGAGTTCTTTAACTTTGATTTGTTTCAAATCCTTCAATTCTTGAATAGTAGTGACTTTGGCTTCAAAATTTTATGGAAGGACTTTGAGGATTTTTCGGACAATTCTGTGTATGGTTTTCCAAGAGCTTTTGATTTGTATATGAGATTAGAAAGTCGTCCATATATCTCTTTGACATTCTCATCCTTGCCCATTGTGAAGTTCTCGTATTCGCTACTAAGTATGGTAAGGCAAGATTCTTTGACTTGAGATGTTCCTTCATGAGTCAATTCAAGCGTGTGTCAAATTTCCTGTGCAGCTAGACAAGGTGAGACACGATTAAATTCAATTTGATCTAATGAACAAATAATAGAATTCATAGCTTTAGCATTGGCGTTTTGTAATTTATTTTCTAGATTTGTCCATTAATCCATAGGTTTTTCAATTTCCTTATTATCTACCATTATAGTTGGTGTCCTATATCCTGTCTCAATAATATTCCAAGCATCAATAGTTTTCAAAAAAAAATTCATTCTATTTTTCCAGTAAGTATATTCACCATTGAACATTGGTGGTCTAACTATGGACTATCCCTCAGGAAAAGCATTATTAAACGAAGCCATTTAAAAATCAAATTTTTAAAACAAGGATTTGTTTTTGAAAAATCAAATTTTTAGAACAAAAATTGGTTTTTGTTCCTAGCTCTGATACCACTTTTAGGATCAATTTCACCCTAGAGGGGGGGTGAATAGGGTGATACTAATAATTATAATGATTAATGCGAAAATATATAAAATAATTGTAGCATAGATAATAGAAGAATAATAAAAGCAGAAATAGAATAACACAGATTTACCCAGCTTCGGCAAAACCCTACCTACGCGCTGCCCCCAAGGTTTCTACTAGAAATTAAGTAGTCAAACGCTTACAAACGTAAACTCGCGACACCCTCTATCGACTAACCTAAATCTACGCTCAAAACCCTGCCACAACTTAGCCATTGAGTTGTGAATTCTCGAACTACACCGCCGTAGTTCGTCACCTAGTCACATGACTAGACAATTACACAAGTTAAAAAGAAATTACAAAATAAAAACAAATTTAAAATACAAAACCCTATTTTTAACCCTTAAGCCCAAATTGTAATTAACTATAACCAGCCGACTTAGTTTTATAAACTAGAGACTTCTCTTTTATTTTGTTTAGTATCTCTGGCCGATCTTTCTTCGTTCCTCTTCAAGAAATTAGGGCTTTGGAATTTGAAATAGCCGCCTTGAATTTAATCGAATTGAATGCTCCACGCTGGTAGGAAATGATGTTCGAATCTTCTGTCGCTTTCGTTCCTTCGTGTAACGACCCGTAAATTTCAACTGTTTTAATAACGTAATTAGTTGAAATTTTTATGAAATTTTAAACGATAAAATTTTGAAATAAAAATTTAATATTTGGAATACGTCTAGTTAAACATAGCAACCGGTAAATTTTCGTCCGAAAATATGAAAGTCTATTTCGTGCGTAAATTCACTTCAATTTAATCAGTTAAAAAACGATGAAAATAAAATATTTTCGAAACCTAAATATTTTTACATAGAAAAATTCTAAACCATCTTCTGAGCAAAATATCAGTTTGTCATTTTTCCAAATTCGGACATCTTTGGCTCCGTCGATCTTATTTTTCAGTGTTTTTCTTGCATTTTCCTCTAGTAGAAAATTCAAATTTTTATAATTCAATCGAATCACTGATATCTTTATACCGTTTTGATCATCTCGTCATGCTGATCTCCACAGTATATTCGTTTCTGTGTTTTGGAGTCCGATACGTGACGGAAACAACATAACGGTAGACCATATCGGTACCGGTTTTGTGACTGTTGGTTTTGTTGACTTTTCATTTATACACCATAAAATGAAAACAGCTGTTAACATGTATAATTTCTAAATTCGTGTGATCGACCATTGCTATTCCACTTTTTTTTCAAATTTCATTTCCATCCATTTCCATTTGCATTTATTATTATCGGTTCAGGCATGCAACCTTTCCATGACTTTTATAATTCTAAATTTCAATCGTTATATTTATATTTTGCTCAGAGACTTTATATCCTTTCTATCTTCACTTCAACCATTCCTACCTCTCTTTCACTAGACTCACGCAACCTCCGCCACCAGAGAATCCAACCCGAGCCAACTTATTCCCCGATCTTCTCCCCTTGGCCTCCGCCTCTTCCCTTCCGCGACTGGCCCCATCAAATTCCTCCTCACCTATGGCCGCTTCACCTCCGCAGAAACCATCCTCGCCTGTCCTTCGCTCCACCTACCGCAGCATGCTCGGCAAATCTGCCTCCGTCACCTCGACCTACCCGCTTCTCACTCCAGTTGTTGAAGCCTTGACTGGTACACGTCTCCTCCCTCCCTGATCTTCGCCGTGCGTGTCAGCGTGTGTATAATTGGGGTATGTTTGTTTCATAATAAATTTATTTTTATACTATGTATTTAAAGTATTATTTTATTCGTGTATACCTAAGTTCTAAAAGAGTATGAATATTTCCCTTTACGTTGTTAGATCTAGAGATAGGTATGGTTTTACATAAATGCTTGCTGTTGTTTTAAGTATATGACAAATTTCAGCTTTCACAAATTTTATTTTTGTGAGGCCAGCGCTTCCCTTTTAGTAGGTAAGGCATATTGTGTCTGCATATACAAGTATATTTGTTTATACTACAGTTGTTAATATTCCAAGTATTTGAGTTATATAGATTTGTTTTTGATCTGTTTAAAAAAAATAGTATATATCCACTCATATATTAGTTTACACGAAAATACCTAAGTCTATCGGTTTATAAGTTGTTTGCATGGGTTTAGATTTCCTTCTATTGTTTAAATACAGTTGTAGAGTTATAAAATTTTGGGTAGAATATATAGTAGAATATATTTTAAGTTGGTTTGTGTGTAGGTCCAGAGATGAATTATTATACAAATACAGTTTTATAAGATCTAAGATCCGTTGTTTTAAAAATATAAGTTTATACTAGTGATTTTATGGGGTGAAATTTGATATTTGATATTTTTGAGATGATAAAGGAAGTTGTAATGTCAGTGTTAACATGTAAGAAATGCCTGAAGACTGTTTTAATATTTAAGAAATACTGGAATTTAAATTGTTAAATTGAGTTGAGCTCTGCTCTCGGCCCTTCTCTCTTTTATAAATATTTTGCAAAATGTAAATTTATATCTAGTATAGTGTGTGTAGTGGCTCAGAAAAATCTAGGAGGGTCGATATTGGTCTTAACAATAATAATGTGGAATGTTGACTTAAATGTTGATTTAAAAAAAAATTATAAAAAAAATGTTAATATTGATTTTAAAACATAGTTCTGCAGTTTCTGTTATTTGCCTTTATTTGAAACGTATGTATGTATATGTAAATTTTATGCGTTTCAAAACTAATATTGGTTAAGAAAGTAATATAATAGAATAATATATACGTATTTCATTTCGGTCTACGTCAAGCAGTTTCTGATCTATTTTGATCGATCTTTATTTATCAGTTGTCCATCGTACTCGTGCCAATCTTGCTTCGCTTTGAAAATCTTTGTTTGGATTTGTCAGTGTCTAGATCGGGATCCAGCATAGCGATCAATTCTTTGTCCAATCTATCTAGCCTCGAAAGGTGAGCACTCACTCACGATTAACGTTCTTTTATTTATTAGATTTGATTTCAATTGAAACGACAATTGAAATATGCTGCTGTTAGTTAAATACACTGTTATATATGTTATTGCCTGTATCAGTTCACCTGTGACATCTGACACCATTATCTGTTAATTATTTATGTGATGATAATACAGTTGGCTGATAATTGATTGATTGTTGAGGTTTATATTGGACTTTAAATTGTTAGAGTTAAAAATGACAAATAGTATGCAAAAGTGAAATTGATATAGGATAGTTAACAATTTTAAACTGATTTATATGTTAAATTTGATTAGTTGAATATGACCCCTTTTAATTGTTAAATTAATTGACATGTAGAATAGTGATAATTACACTTTGAACCATCGACGTATATTGGATTAATTGTTGTAGTGTTAAAATTGAAATTGTATGACAAGTGAAAAACCGTATAATAATTAGTGTAATAATCTTTAATCTACATGAAATGATAGTGTAGATTCTAGAAATAATTATATTAATTCGCACAAACAACAATGCGAATTAATACGGTTATTTTGGGATTATTTGAATTGATTATTTGATTGATATTGATTGTTGTTATTGTTTGTTTATTTACTTTGACACCATCCCAGTTATCACACTGCAAGTTTCCTTTGCTATGTTTTGATTTTGAATTGAATTGGAATCGGGTTGAAATGATAAATACCCAAATTGAACTTTGACCTAGGATAGAGAATTAAATAAAACCCGATTGGTCAATAATTTGATTTAAAAATAAATGAAGATTTTATTTGAATAAATAATATGATTTTGAAATGAAGTTAGAAATTGAATTTTAATGAAATTAAAATGTGAATATTTAATATTCTGAAATGAAATATTAACAATGTAATTGATGGAAGAATGTTGTTTAATTGGAGAAATTATAATTAAGTTTGAAATTATAATTAAGTTTGAAATTATTAAACTTTGAAATTATGTAATAATTAAGTTTTGAATTATTTAATACTTAAATAAGATTAAATTATTTAATGATTAAATTGAATTGAAGTTCTTTAATAAGAAAAATTAAACTTTTGAATAAGTGAATTTTACTTCGTAAATAATTGAAATTTAGTTTTCTTTATTAATTAAGTTTTGGAAAATTATTTAAGAAAGTAAATAAGTGAAATGGAATTTCTTTAACAAGAAATGAAAATGTGATATTTTAGAATTAATGTAAGACTTGTAGTTGAAAGAATTGATTTGACGAATTTAGTTTAATTCAAAATTGTAAGTTTTGATTTAATAAAGTTGAACTTAAGAATGGATTTAATGAATTGGAAATTTAATAGAAATTGTTTTGAATGATAAAGTAACCTAACGAATATTGAATGGAATCGATAAATGAGTTTAAATTGATTTGAAGGTTAAATAAAATTTGTTTAAATGATTTCGGAATGAAACTTATTTACGAATTTGAATCAATATTTGAATTGTTTAAAATAAAATTGAAATTGAATTATAAGATTTTGAAATGGTAAATTTAGAAGTTTTGAAACGTAAATTTTGGAAATTGGTTTAGAAAGATAAATGAAATGTTGATTTACGAATTCTATTTGAAATAGAAATTGATTTGGTTTTGAAATTAACAAACGACCCATCGGTGTAATAATTACGAAAGTTATTAAAGAGACCGGAATTCGGTTATGGATATACTCTCTATCTAAACCGAAAACCACTTTAATAACTATACGCGGAGTGATGATCCAGAATGAAGTGGTTGGAATGATGTACGTGTTGACTGAAGAAAGAGAACGATGATGGATAGCCTTGACACTTGTGTCAAATTGGAAATGACTAAAACAGGAGCTGTGCCGGGCCAATGGAGGATTAGCTACCTCAAGTGGACACACTTCTTCGAACTCTTTATACACCTTTTCGATTGGTGCACCCTTGATTTGGGAGTGTTGTTGCACGGTGTTGCGGGCGCTGCGGCGTTGCGTTCTCACCAGTCCGGATCAAGCGAACGGTAGTATCACTACCTTGGGTATTGCCTCATGTGCCTTGTCATACTTGTATTCCATTTATACGCGACCACTACGATTTTGATTTGTACCTTTAGTATATGGATTGCCCTCTGGTGACTTCCGGTTTTGGGGAAACTACGGTCTTGTATATGCTTTTGGGAATAAAAATGTGTTAAGGGTGGAATGGGCCATGATTTAACGCTATTTTGATATCTTATTATTACTGATAGACATTATCTACTTATCGTACACTACTACATAGTAGATAGTTTAACGGATCCTTAAAGGATGGTTATTCCAAACATCCTTTGAGTTACTTGTATTTCAATTGCTATTTCACTTGAGTTGGATTTATTAATATAAGAATGTTAATCCTGACTCGAGTGTCTTGTGTTTTTGCTTTACGCTCGGGTCAGACTGAGTGCACCAGTATTCGAGACTCACCTTTGAAGTTGGAGCTTGCTTGAAGGTCCAACCATCTATTCTGCTTTCAATATTCGATGATTCCAGTGATGTATTCTGATTTGTATCTGATGTATCATATTTCTCTTTCGTTGTATCTGGTTTAACTCTGATGTATCGTATTACTCTTCTATTGTAAACTCTGATGTATCGTATTACTCTTCTGTTGTAAACTCTGATGTATTTTATATATTCATATAGTAGCTTCATGAACTACTATCTCTTTTATTTCCGCTGCAATTATTACTCTGTGTCTGTGATCTGTGATTATTTTATTTACTGTATATGTTCAGTTTTGCCAAATTTAAATTAACAACGCGGTATTTTGAGCAATTCAACTCCGGCATGAGTGTCTACCTATACACTTATAATGGATGCGAATGGTCCAAAATGGCGGGTCGTTACAGTCTAGGCAAAACTTCCAGTATTCGATGATTCCAGTGATGTATTCTGATTTGTATCTGATGTATCATATTACTCTTCCGTTGTATCTGGTTTAACTCTGATGTAACTTATACATTTATATAGTAGCTTCATGAACTACTATCTCTTTTATTTCCGCTGCACTTATTACTCTGTGTCTGTGATCTGTGATTATTTATTTACTGTATATGTTCAGTTTTACCAAATTTAAATTAACAACGCGGTATTTTGAGCAATTCAATTCCGGCATGAGTGTCTTCCTATACACTTATAATGGATGCGAATGGTCCAAAAATGGAGTTATGGGTGCATCCAGTTACAGTTAAGAAAATCCAGTTTTGATTCGTCTTCGTCATTTTCAGACTTATTCTATTGTCGAGTTCGTGCCATCTCACTTCGCTTTGGAAGTCGTGCTTGCATTTCGTAACTCAATTTCAGTATCTATATCTCTAGCCTCGAAAGGTGAGCACTCACTCACGATTAACGTTCTTTTATTTATTAAATTTGATTTCAATTGAAACGACAATTGAAATATGCTGCTGTTAGTTAATTACACTGTTATATATGCTATTACCTATATCAGTTCACCTGTGACATCTGACACCATTATCTATTTATTATTTATGTGATGATAATACAGTTTGGCTGATAATTGATTGATTGTTGATGTTTATATTGGACGTTAAATTGTTAATGTTAAAATGATAAATAGTATGCAATTAACTTGATATAGGATAGTTAGTTTTGATATATGTTTTAAATTTGATTAAATGACATTTGTATAATATGACCCCTTTAACTGTTAAATTTATTGACACGTAGGATTTGTTTAATTACACTTTGAACCACTGAATGTATGTTGTTAAATTGATGATGTATGAAATTGTAAATAGATAACAAGTGAAAACCGTAATGTAATAATCTTTAATCTACATGAAATGATAGTGTAGATTCTAGAAATAATTATATTAATTCGTACAAATAACAATGCGAATTAATACGGTTATTTCGGGATTATCTAAATTGATTATTGGATTGATATTGGTTATTGTTATTGCTTGTTTATTTACTTTGACACCATCCCTGTTATCACACTGCAAGTTCCCTTTGCTATGTTTTGATTTTTGAATTGAATTGGAATCGGGTTGAAATGATAAATACCCAAATTGAACTTTGACCTAGGATAGAAAATTAAATAAAACCCGATTGGTCAATAAATTTGATTTAAAAATAAAATGAAGATTTTATTTGAATAAATAATATGGTTTTGAAATGAAGTTGAAATTTGAATTTTTAATGAAAGGAAAATGTTAATATTTAAAAACCTGAAGCAAAATATTAACAATGTAATTGATGAAAGAACGATGTTTAATTTGAGAAATGATTGAATTAAGTTTGAAATTATAATTAAGTTGGAAATTATAATTAAGTTTGAAATTATTAAATTTTGAGATGATTTGATAATTAAGTTGAAATTATAATAAGTTTGAAATTATTAAACTTTGAAATTATTTAATAATTAAGTTTTGAATTATTTAAAAATTAAATGAGATTGAATGGTTTAATGATCAAATTGAATTGGTTTCTTTAATAAGAAAAATTGAACTTTTGAATAAGTGAATTTTACTTCGTAAATAATTGAAATTGAGTTTCTTTATTAATTAAGTTTTGGAAAATTATTTAAAGGAAGTAAATAAATAATTGAAATTGAATTTTCTTTAACAAGAAATGAAATGTGATATTTTTGGAATTAATGTAAGACTTGAAATTGAAAGAATTGATTTGACGAATTTAATTTAATTCAAAATTGTAAGTTTTGTTTTAATGAAGTTGAACTTAAGAAATTGATTTAATGAATTGGAAATTTAATAGAAATTGTTTTGAATGATAAAGTAACTTAACGAATATTGAATGAAATTGATAAATGGATTTAAATTGGTTTGAATATTAAATTAATTTAAATAATTTCGGAATGAAACTTATATACGAATTTGAATCAATATTTGAATTGTTTTAAATAGAAATTGAAATTGAAATATAAGATTTTGAAATTGTGAAATTGGAAGTTTTGGAACGTAAATTATTGGAAATTGGTTTGAAAGACAAATGAAATGTTGATTTACGAATTCTAATTGAATTGAAATTGTTTTGGTTTTGAAAAGAATAAACGACCAATCGGTGTAATAATACGTAGTTATTAAAGAGACCGAGATCGGATATGGACATACTTTCTGTCGATACCGAAAACCACTTTAATAACTAACATTCGCGGAGTGTTGATCCAGAATGAAGTGGTTGGAATGATGTACGTGATGACTGAAGAAAGAGAACGATAATGGATAGCCTTGACACTTGTGTCAAATTGGAAATGACTAAAACAGGAGCTGTGCCGGGCCAATGGAGGATTAGCTACCTCAAGTGGACACACTTCTTCGAACTACTTATACTTGTTGTCGATTGGTGCACCCTTGATTTGGGAGTGTTGTTTCACGGTGTTGCGGGCGCTGCGGCGTTGCGTTCTCACCAGTCCGGATCAGGCGAACGGTTGTATCACTACCTTGGGTATTGCCTCATGTGCCTTGTCATACTTGTATTCCATTTATACGTGACCACTACGATTTTGATTTGTACCTTTAGTATATGGATTGCCCTCTGGTGACTTCTGGTTTTGGGGAAACTACGGTCTTGTATATGCTTTTGGGAATAAAAATGTGTTAAGGGTGGAATGGGCCATGACTTAACACTATTTTGATATCTTATTATTACTGATAGACATTATCTACTTATCGTACACTACTACATAGTAGATAGTTTAACGGATCCTTAAAGGATGGTTATTCCAAACATCCTTTGAGTTACTTGTATTTCAATTGCTATTTCACTTGAGTTAGATTTATTAATATAAGAATGTTAATCCTGACTCGAGTGTCTTGTGTTTTTGCTTTACGCTCGGGTCAGACTGAGTGTACCAGTATTCGAGACTCGCCTTTGAAGTTGGAGCTTTGCTTGAAGATCCAGCCATCTATTCTGCTTTCAGTATTCGATGATTCCAGTGATGTATTCTGATTTGTATCTGATGTATCGTGTTACTCTTCCGTTGTATCTGGTTTAACTCTGATGTATCGCATTACTCTTCTGTTGTAAACTCTGATGTATTTTATATATTCATATAGTAGCTTCATGAACTACTATCTCTTTTATTTCCGCTGCATTTATTACTCTGTGTCTGTGATCTGTGATTATATTTATTTACTGTATATGTTCAGTTTTGCCAAATTTAAATTAACAACGCGATATTTTGAGCAATTCAACTCCGGCATGAGTGTCTACCTATACACTTATAATGGATGCGAATGGTCCAAAATATCGGGTCGTTACAGTTGGTATCAGAGCTTTGGTAGCTCTAGGCAAAACTTAGCATATAGGGTAAATGTATTTACAGAATCACTCTCATTCGAGTTTCGATCTCTTCCTTTTGACTCGATTCCTTTGAATTTTGGAACGTTCCCCTCGGTTCCGAAATTCATTCGTATCCCTCACTATTCGTCTTCTTTCAATTCTGGAGCACCCCATAACTCCATTTGAATGATATCTATAATAGATCGGCGGTCTCGCCAATCCTCGAATGATTCGTGAAGGAGCAAAACTCCTTTACAATTGGCATTGATTTACCGGATATTTCTATATCCTCGGTTTACGATGCTATCTATCTCCTGCTATACCTGAATTTTATTTCTTGAGATCGAATGTCGATTTACCTCGGAATTCTACAACGATCTTATTCTTGCAATCACGGTCGACTCGGTTAAGGTTGCCCGCGATTTATATAAACTTATCCATCTTCTTATTGCGTTATTTAATCATCCTTTCTTCTGTTTCGAACTTATTTTCGAATCAGAATTCCCCTTGATTTGAGTCTATCAAATTTGAATCTCTATCCTTGCTTTGAAATCAATTCTTATATCGTCAAGCGAGGAAGTGTATTTGCAAATTAATATTTAAAAATGTTTTAATATATATTGTGTTGTTTGAGTTGTTGATGTTGATTTGGGTTTTAAGTTTCAAAGTGTATAGTATTTAAAGTATTTTCGAATAGAAATCGTTTCCAAAGAATTTTAAAAATGATGAAATCAGTGCTCTTCTCTTTGTCGCTGGAAAATAATTTCGGTGATGGCGGCCGCATCATCGACATTCATTTTCGAGTTTCGAAGTGGAGATACTATTCTGTAGCTTTGCTACGGTTTTGTTTTGAGAAAAAATATTTTGATTTAAATTTCTTCAGTATAATTTGATTTATATATATATAGGTATCTTATTTTAAAATTTAATTTGATTTGATATAAATATATTATATATATCTCTAAATTGTTTAAAGTTAATCGGAAATTAAATTCTTAAATTTTGTTAAAGGATGATTTTAATTATAAACAAAACCAAAATTTGGAATTAATATTTAAACTTGAATAATTGAATTGGGAAAATTTTATTGTATATTGTTCAACTGCATTCTAATACAACTTACCTAAACCATTCAGAAGTTAACTTTGTAATTGGATAATATATAGGATAAATTGAATTTATAAATAAAATTTGAGTGTTATAATAAATGTTATACACTAAATTTTAATTATAAAGATGTTAATAGAGTTATATAGGATAATAAGTAAAACACAGTTAATAATGAAAAATTTTGTTTTGAAAGAATTAATAAATTTGTTTTGAAAGAATTAATAAATTTGTTTTGAAAGAATTAATAAATTGAAATTTGATCAACATATGAAAATACCTTGAATTTAAAAGAAATTAATAGATGTAAATTAATTTAAATCGAAACTTTTGTGTTTTAAATCAATTTATATGGGTTAGATATATGTGAGTAGATATATTAAGTAGAATAAATTTAAGAGTAATTTGGAATAAAGAAGAATTTAAAATTGTTGAAGAAAATATGATTATAATAAAAGACTATTCAAATTTATGGTTTTAGAAATTGTAAATTGAAGAAAATGGGATAATAAGATAATGAATTTAGAAATAGTTGAGATTGATTTTAGTGAAATCAAATGGATTAAATCAATTATTGAATATCAATTAATTTAAATTTGAATTTATATGGTTTAAATTAATTGTTATTTTGTATTTCAAATCTGTTTTTGTTTCTGGTTGTTTCTATTCTCCTACCTCGTTCCTTTTCGGGGACGAAAAGTTTTGAGTGGGGGAGAGTGTAACGACCCGTAAATTTCAACTGTTTTAATAACGTAATTAGTTGAAATTTTGTGAAATTTTAAACGATAAAATTTTGAAATATAAATTTGATATTTGGAATGCGTTTAGTTAAACATAGCAACTGGTAAATTTTCGTCCGAAAATATGAAAGTTTATTTCGCGCGTAAATTCACTTCAATTTAATCAGTTAAAAAAACGTTGAAAATAAAACGTTTTCAAAAACAAAATATTTTTACATAGAAAAATTCTAAACCATCTTCTGAGCAAAATGTCAGTTTGTCGTTTTTCCAAATTCGGACATCTTTGGGCTCCGTCGATCTTATTTTTCAGCGTTCTTTTTTGCATTTTCCGCCATTAGAAAATTCGAATTTTTAAAATCCGATCGTGCCACTGATATCTGTATACCGTTTTGACCGTCTCGTCGTGCTGATCTCTATAGTATATTCAATTCTGTGTTTTGAGATTCGGTTCGCGACGAAAACGATAAAACGTTGCGTCGTATCGGTACCGGAAAATTGTGACCTTTTGTTTTCTTTTGAATTTCAAACTTCACCGTGTCATCCAAGCAACAATAAAGTGCTTTAACGAGTCAGCTGTATCATAGGGAACTGTTGCATCTTATTTATTTCATATTTATTTTGGTGCCTTTTCCTTTGCTCTTCTATCACCTACTCCTCTGCTCGTTTCTTTTTCTCTTTTATTTTTCTTTATTTTCCTCTCCATTATCATTTCCTTTCTCAGCAACCATAGCCGAAAGCACCACACCACTTCCCTTCCTCTGGCCGAAACCATCTCCTCCTCGGCAACACCCCAAGTTACTTGAGCACCGCCTTCGCCTCTCCTCCCTCCGACCTGCTGCGACCACCCGTACCCTCCCTGACAGATCCGTTCCTCATCCAAGCAACCGAGAGCATCCACTCACCATCAACTAACAGCCTACCCGCGTCCTTCACTGTCCCGCAACTTCCACCTTTCGCCTCCCCTGCCATCTGCCTAGTTAACCAATGCCGAGCCTCCACTATCTTAACCCGAGCAAGCACCCATGCCGAGACCCCACCAGCCTGTCATCTGCCGTGAAACCCCACTCGCAATCCAGATCCCCAGCGCCTTCAAGTGCCTCGCCACCACCCTAAGCCTCCGACCCCGCAGCCCAGAACAGTTCGCCTCCTCCTCCTCTCTTGAAGCCAACCGAAGCCCGCATTCCCCTTCCTCGTACCGTGTGACAGCAGCAACACCATACACGCTCGTCCTCTCCTCAGTCAACCGCGTCTTTGAATTCCGTGCCACCTTTTCCCATGCTAGTCTAACCGAGCGCCTCCTGCCGAACAACCCCTTCCCCTCCACTTCAACCACTTGCTTCCTCCCCTTCCTATAGCCGTGCACTCTCTTCTATACTTTATATAAAGGTAAGCAAGTTTTGTTTATATATATATATATATAAAGTATATATGTTAAAAGATTTTGCTATATAAATATTTATTGATATCTGTTCATATAATACAGTTTCAGATATATTATATATAACGATTTTTATATTAGTTATAGACTTTGTGTAGTGTCAGAGTTTGGCTTGTACATATGTATATATGTGACAGAGAAATAAGAAGTGTGTACATAAAGAAAAAGAGTTACATAAAAAGTATAAAATGTTGATTGTAGTTTATACAGTTTATCATAATATAAGCATTCTGAAAGTCTGAGATTTTGGAAAAAAATTGGTTGTTTGAAACTTGACTTAGAAAGAAAATATGAGCATTTGATCTATATATATATATAATGTATAGGCAGTGTTATATATAGTTTGTACATCATAGTGATATTGCTGTTGCTTTCGGATCCTGTCTTTGCCATGTACATATATACTTCTTATATAGGACGGTTAGGTATAATATAGAGTTTATATTAGTTGCGTTTGATATGTTGTTATGTGAGTTTATAACAGTTTAAGTATATATGCGTGCATAGGTAGATTCTGGGTATGCTATATAAATAGTGTTATAGTGTAAATTTATATTAGTTATAATTACTCTAGTTCATTCTTTGATATATATACGTATATGATAGTGTCTGTGTATATGCATATTTGTTTGTATAAGTTGTTTACAGTCTTTTGTTATATACATATAATACTGGTTTATATATATATTTGGTTTAAATGTAATTTATGGTTTATTTAAATATATGTTTAATTTAATAAGTGGTCCTGGGATATATATAAAGATTTTATGTTGTTATATGGATGTTTAAATATAAGGTTGATTTATATATATATATATAGTTATTTATTAAGATTTTACTTTTAATGCGTGTTTTGATTAAACAATGATTTTAATTTTTTTTTTTAAAAAACATAAAGATTTTGTTAGTATGTCAGTTGCATAATCTGTTAAGTCGAAATAAAAAGTTTATATGTGCGGTATTGTATTTTGAGTGCACATATATTTTTACGTAAGTTGTAGATATGTTTTATACATTAACTACATAAGTGAATGTGGATTTGTTTTCAAATAGGTATGAATATTTTATATGTTGGTATTTAATGTTGATTTGAAAATAAATATATATTTTATTTTGAAATATATTTAATTTGATTTTAGAAAAGTTTATATATATGTAATATATCCTGTTTCACTGATCTCGCGCCATTTGACTGACATTCGCATTATCAAATCTATCTCAGCAAAATCCCAACTTGTCGCTGTTCTGCTCGCTTGATTTGTATGCCCATCCTTGACTATTCGCTTCCATTCCTGTGCATATCTCTCTAGCCTCGAAAGGTGAGAAATCACTCACGATTAACGTTCTTTTATTTATTAGATTTGATTTCAATTGAAACGACAATTGAAATATGCTGCTGTTAGTTAATTACACTGTTATATATGCTATTGCCTGTATCAGTTCACCTGTGACATCTGACACCATTATTTGTTAATTATACGATGATAATCCTGTTTGATTGATAATTGATTGATTGTTTGTTGTTTATATTGGATGTTAAATTGAAATGTATAAAGTGATAAATATTATGCAAGTAAATTTAACGTAGGATAATTAAAATTTGAATCGACATATATGTTGAATTTGCTTAGTTGAATATGACCCCTTTTATTTGTTAAATTGATTGACATGTAAAATAGTGATAATTACACTTTGAACCATTGAACGTATATTGAATTAATTGTTGTAGTGTTAAAATTGAATTGAATGACAAGTGAAACCGTAATGTAATAATCTTTAATCTACATGAAATGATAGTGTAGATTCTAGAAATAATTATATTAATTCGTACAAATAACAATGCGAATTAATACGGTTATTTCGGGATTATTTGAATTGATTATTGGATTGTTATTGTTTGTTGTTATTGCTTGTTATTTACTTTGACACCATCCCTGTTATCACACTGCAAGTTCCCTTTGTTATGCTATGTTTTTGAATTGAATTGGAATCGGGTTGAAATGATAAATACCCAAATTAAATCTTGACCTAGGATAGAGAATTAAATAAAAACCCGATTGGTCAATAATTTGATTTAAAAATAAAATGAAGATTTTATTTGAATAAATAATATGGTTTTGAGATGAAGTTGAAATTTGAATTTTAATGATAGGAAAATGTTAATGTTTAATAATCTGAGACAAAATATTAACAAATGTAATTGACGAAAGAACATTGTTAAATTTGAGAAATGATTGAATTAAGTTTGAAATGATTTAACAATTAAGTTTGAAATTATTAAACTTTGAAATTATTTAATAATTAAGTTTGAAATTATAAATAAGTTTGAAATTATTAAACTTTGAAATTATTTAATAATTAAGTTTTGAATTATTTAATAATTAAATGAGATTGAATGATTTTATGATTAAATTGAATTGAAATTCTTTAATAAGAAAATTGAACTTTTGAATAAGTGAATTTTACTTCGTAAATAATTGAAATTGAGTTTTCTTTATTAATTAAGTTTTGGAAAATTATTTAAGAAAGTAAATAAGTGAAATTGAATTTCTGTAACAAGAAATAAAATGCGATTTATTGAAATTAATGTAAGATTTTGAAATTTAAAGAATTTGATTTGACAAATTTAATTTAATTCAAATTGAAGTTTTGATATAATGAAGTTGAACTTAAGTAATTGATTTAACGAATTGGAAATTAAATAGAAATTGTTTGAATGATAAATTCACTTAACGAATATTGAATGAAATCGATAAATGAAGTTAAATTAAATTAATTTAAATGATTTCGGAATAAATCTTATATACGAACTTGAATCAATATTTGAATTGTTTTAAACAAAGGTTGAAATTGAATTATAAGATTTTGAAATTATGAATTTGGAAGTTTTGAAACGTAAATTTTGGAAAATTGGTTTAGAAAGACAAATGTAATGTTGATTTACGAATTGAAATTGAAATTGAAGTTGATTTGGTTTTGAAATATATAAACGACCAATCGGTGTAATAATTACGAAAGTTGTTAAAGAGACCGAAATTCGGTTGTGGATATACTCTCTATCTAAACCGAAAACCACTTTAATAACTATACGCGGAGTGATGATCCAGAATGAAGTGGTTGGAATGATGTACGTGTTGACTGAAGAAAGTGAACGATAATGGATAGCCTTGACACTTGTGTCAAATTGGAAATGACTAAAACAGGAGCTGTGTCGGGCCAATGGAGGATTAGCTACCTCAAGTGGACACACTTCTTCGAACTACTTATTACTTGTTGTCGATGGTGCACCCTTGATTTTGGGAGTGTTGTTTCACGGTGTTGCGGACGCTGCGGCGTTGCGTTCTCACCAGTCCGGATCAGGCGAACGGTAGTGTCACTACCTTGGGTATTGCCTCACGTGCCTTGTCATACTTGTATTCCATTTATGCGCGACCACTACGATTTTGATTTGTACCTTTAGTATATGGATTGCCCTCTGGTGACTTCTGGTTTTGGGGAAACTACGGTCTTGTATATGCTTTTGGGAATAAAAATGTGTTAAGGGTGGAATGGGCCATGACTTAACACTATTTTGATATCTTATTATTACTGATAGACATTATCTACTTAGCGTACATTACTACATAGTAGATAGTTTAACGGATCCTTAAAGGATGGTGATTCCAAACATCCTTTGAGTTACTTGTATTTCAATTGCTATTTCACTTGAGTTAGATTTATTAATATAAGAATGTTAATCCTGACTCGAGTGTCTTGTGTTTTTGCTTTACGCTCGGGTCAGACTGAGTAGTTCAGCTTTCGAGACTCACCTTTGGAGTTGGAGCTTTGCTTGAAGATCCAGCCATCTATTCTGCTTTCAGTATTCGATGATTCCAGTGATGTATTTTGATTTGTATCTGATGTATCGTATTACTCTCCTGTTGTAAACTCTGATGTATTTAATATATTCATATAGTAGCTTCATGAACTACTATCTCTTTTATTTCCGCTGCACTTATTACTCTGTGTCTGTGATCTGTGATTATTTATTTACTGTATATATTCAGTTTTGCCAAATTTAAATTAACAACGCGGTATTTTGAGCAATTCAACTCCGGCATGAGTGTCTACCTATACACTTATAATGGATGCGAATGGTCCAAAATATCGGGTCGTTACAGTCAATATTGATTATAAAGATGTTAATAGAGTTAGATAGGATAATAAGTAAACTCAGTTAATAATGAAATAAATTTGTTTTGAAAGAATTAATAAATTTGTTTTGAAAGAATTAATAAATTGAAATTTGATCAACATATGAAATACCTTGAATTTAAAAGAAATTAACAGATGTAAATT
Source organism: Allium fistulosum (assembly GCA_030737815.1). Lineage (NCBI taxonomy): Eukaryota > Viridiplantae > Streptophyta > Magnoliopsida > Asparagales > Amaryllidaceae > Allium > Allium fistulosum. The sequence goes on along the minus strand of CM060907.1, from coordinate 245,878,415 downwards.
GATTTAAATCGAAACTTTTATGTTTTAAATTAATTTATATGGGTTAAATATATGTGAGTAGATATATTAAGTAGAATAAATTTAACAGTAATTTGGAATAAAGAAGAATTTAAATTGTTGAAGAAAATATGATTATAATAAAAGACTATTCAAATTTATGGTTTTATAAATTGTAAATTGAAGATAATTGGATAATAAGATAATGAATTTAGAAATAGTTGAGATTGATTTTAGCAAAATCAAATGGATATTAAATCAATTATTGAATATCGATTAATTTAAATTTGAATTTATATGGTTTAAATTGATTGTTATTTTTCAAATCTGTTTTCTTTCTGGTTGTTTCTATTCTCCTACCTCGTTCCTTTTCGGGGACGAAAAGTTTTGAGTGGGGGAGAGTGTAACGACCCGTAAATTTCAACTGTTTTTAATAACGTAATTAGTTGAAATTTTGTGAAATTTTAAACGATAAAATTTTGAAATAAAAATTTAATATTTGGAATACGTCTAGTTAAACATAGCGACTGACAAATTCTCGTCTGAAAATATGAAAGTTTATTTCGCGCGAAAATTTACTTCAATTTAATCAGTTAAAAAGCGTTGAAAATAAAATGTTTTCAAAACCAAAATATTTTTACATAGAAAAATTCTAAACCATCTTCTGAGCAAGATGTCAGTTTGTCGTTTTTCCAAATTCGAACATCTTTGGCTCCGTCGATCTTATTTTTCAGCGTTTTTCTTGCATTTTCCGCTATTAGAAAATTCGAATTTTTATAATTCAAATCATACCACTAATATCTATATACCATTTTGATCGTCTCATCGTACTAATCTCAACAGTGAATTCATTTCTATGTTTAGAAGTCTGATACACCGTGGAGTCCGCGGAAACGGTAACCGCCCGGTTACGAAATTTCAACTCTTTGTTCCCTCTGTCTTTTCAATTAACAACGGTAAACAAATAGCTTTGAGCTTTTAAAATTCCCAGAAATCTACCTTGTGAGCTTTGCTTCCCGATGTTAACTTATGGGTATTCAATATTATAACAAGTGCGCCTATTCATTTGCTTTGGGAAAGAAAAGAAATTAATACCACTTTCATTCGTTCTCTTCTACTGTTCAGTTTTATATTAGCCTGCAAACCATTCCTCTCCCATTCCTAGTCACGTGCATGTTTCTTTACCTGACTATCCATTCACCTCCATCTCTTTTGTATGCACGTTCATTTCAAATTTAGGCTTCTCCTCTCTCATTTATGTTCTAAAGAATAAATATAAAAGTTCATTTCCATTTCTTTTGTTTGATAAGCTGCTTCCTCATTTTTATTTCCCTTACTGTAGACACTGCTCATCATGTCCGCCTTATTGCCGATCAACCACCGACCTCACCCCTACGCATCACCTCAGAGTCGCTTCATCCAGCCTTTCCCCACCAGACCTTGTATTTCCTTCTCACCTCCTGACCGTTACTCACCCTGACCAAAACCCTACGGCCATCCACCATTCATTCCTCCGCACCCACCATCGAGAACCCCTCTCCACGTTTCTCCCTCTGCCTCACGACAGCCAACGCCAGCCAGGCCCGCTTGTCGCCGCTCTCCGCATCAACGACCAAGTACCAAACACCTTCATCTGCCCGCATACCCACCTGACCATCGACACCATCAATAGCCCACAGCCCACTGCCATGCCGAGCACCATCCAAACGTCTGCCACCCGCGCCTCCTGATTCGACCGTAGCTCCACGTCCTCCCTCCCCATAGCAGCCGATCACGTGTAGGCATCTTCTACCGTGTATATATATTTGTGTACATAAAGTAAGTTTTAAGATTATTTAATTTCTTCATCAAAAATTTGTAGATCTGGTTTTCATCCATCATGAGAAAGTTGTATATATTATAAAGCTTATTTTACCTGAAGCATCCATATTGTATTTTCTTTCAAACCCCAAGCATGCTCGTGTTTCCTCCCAAGTTTCCTAAAGCCTGTCTCTCCTCTGCTAATATCTATAAATAAAATATAAATAGTATATAACATTTACTATAAACACTCAAATTTTATTTATAAATTCAATCTATCTTATATATTATCCAATTACATAGTTAACTTTTGAATGATTTAGGTAAGTTGTATTAGAATGCAGTTGAATAATATACAAATAAAATTTTCCCAATTCAATTATTCAAGATTAAATATTTATTCCAAATTTTGGTTTTATTTATAATTAAAAACATCTTTTAACATGATTTTAAGAATTAGATTTCCGATTAACTTTAACAATTTAGAGATATATATGATATATTTATATCAAATCAAATTAAATTTTAAAATAAGATACCTATATATATGTAAATCAAAATATACTAAAGAAATTCAATCAAAATATTTTTTTTCAAAACAAAACCGTAGCAAAGCTACAGAATAGTATCTCCACTTCGAAACTCGAAAATGAACGTCGATGATGCGGCCGCCATCACCGAAATTATTTTCCAGCGACAAAGAGAAGAGCACTGATTTCAACATTTTAAAAATTATTTGAAAACGATTTCTATTCGAAAATACTTTCAATAATATACATTTTAAAATTTTTAAAAACCAAAGTTCGAAATCACCGGAAACTAATAAATTCTCAAATTTCTGAATTAAATTCATTTATTGTTCTAAATAAATTTATAAATACGGTTTATAAATTAATTTGGAACTTGAAATGAATTTAATTCAGAAATTTGAGAATTTATTAGTTTCCGGTGATTTCGAACTTTGGTTTTAAAATTTTTTAAAATGTATATTATTGAAAGTATTTTCGAATAGAAATCGTTTTCAAAGAATTTTTAAAATGTTGAAATCAGTGCTCTTCTCTTTGTCGCTGGAAAATAATTTCGATGATGGCGGCCGCATCATCGACGTTCATTTTCGAGTTTCGAAGTGGAGATACTATTCTATAGCTTTGCTACGGTTTTGTTTTGGAAAAAAATATTTTGATTGAATTTCTTCAGTATATTTTGATTTACATATATATAGGTATCTTATTTTAAAATTTAATTTGATTTGATATAAATATATCATATATATCTCTAAATTGTTAAAGTTAATCGGAAATCTAATTCTTAAAATCATGTTAAAAGATGTTTTTAATTATAAATAAAACCAAAATTTGGAATAAATATTTAATCTTGAATAATTGAATTGGGAAAATTTTATTTGTATATTATTCAACTGCATTCTAATACAACTTACCTAAATCATTCAAAAGTTAACTATGTAATTGGATAATATATAAGATAGATTGAATTTATAAATAAAATTTGAGTGTTTATAGTAAATGTTATACCAACTGTAATGACCCGCTATTTTCGCATCCATTATAAGTGAATAGGAAGACACTCATGCCGGAGTTGAATTGCTCAAAATACCGCGTTGTTAATTTAAATTTGGCAAAACTGAACATATACAGTAAATAAATAATCACAGATCACAGACACAGAGTAATAAGTGCAGCGGAAATAAAAGAGATAGTAGTTCATGAAGCTACTATATGAATATATAAAATACATCAGAGTTTACAACAGAAGAGTAATACGATACATCAGATACATCACTGGAATCATCGAATACTGGAAGCAGAATAGATGGCTGGATCTTCAAGCAAAGCTCCAACTCCAAAGGTGAGTCTCGAATACTGGTACACTCAGTCTGACCCGAGCGTAAAGCAAAAACACAAGACACTCGAGTCAGGATTAACATTCTTATATTAATAAATCCAACTCAAGTGAAATAGCAATTGAAATACAAGTAACTCAAAGGATGTTTGGAATAACCATCATTTAAGGATCCGTTAAACTATCTACTATGTAGTAGTGTACGATAAGTAGATAATGTCTATCAGTAATAATAAGATATCAAAATAGTGTTAAGTCATGGCCCATTCCACCCTTAACACATTTTTATTCCCAAAAGCATATACAAGACCGTAGTTTCCCCAAAACCGGAAGTCACCAGAGGGCAATCCATATACTAAAGGTACAAATCAAAATCGTAGTGGTCGCGCATAAATGGAATACAAGTATGACAAGGCACATGAGGCAATACCCAAGGTAGTGACACTACCGTTCGCCTGATCCGGACTGGTGAGAACGCAACGCCGAAGCGCCCGCAACACCGTGAAACAACACTCCCAAAATCAAGGGTGCACTGTGACAACCCGGAGTTTTATAACGATTTATTTTTGTCCAATGACGATTAAAATTGTTGGCAATTGATGTGGAAGTTTTAATTGGTTGAATTCTTTTAAAAAAATTTAAGTTGAAATTCTTTTGATAATTTGATAAAGGGTATGTGGGCTTTCAAATTAATTCGGGCTGCTCCCTTTTCAATCAATTCGACCCGTTCCCTTTTGTTGAGATAAGGGATGTACTCGCTCCCCTTTTCATTTCCTGGAGCCAAACCCTAAAATAAATCGAACGAAGAAAAATGGTGGCGGCTCAATGTTTTTCATTCGTCTCCAATTAGGGCTTCGTTCAACTTCGTGGTGCCGTGGTTTCAACTTGCTTGATCGATTCTGTGTGGCTCACTACGGCTGCTCCTTCTCGCTCATCTCCAAGATGTCGTGGCTTCAATTTCGATGCTTGTTCTTCTTCGACAATTTGGGCTTTCGATTTTCTGGAGCATCGGCTACAAACTTTCGACCGATTGATAAGGTGAGTATTATACTCACATCTAATTCTATTGCTCTGGTTCGTGACTTGGGTTTTCACTTGATTTAGTCGATGATTTTTGTTTATTTAGGGTTTGAATCCCTTGTTTTGAGTTTTCGTATATATTTGTGAAATGGGCAATTTATTTATCTCGACTGTACGATTCTGTATTGATGCTTGGGTTTCGATTTCTGACTTAGTTGATTCCTTGATTGTCTCAGCTCTGTCTTCAATCTGTTTATTCGATATTGAACTAAGTTTGTGAAATTCTGATGACTTTGGTTTTACGTTTTCTTTGGGTATGGTCACTGAATCATGGTTGTGATAGTTACATTTCAGTTGCGTCAGTTGCCTTCATGTCCATACATATCTGTTGTTCATTTCACCTTTGCATTCATGGGTGCATTAGCCACTGATTTGTTGTTCACTGACTTGAGTTCAAGCCTCGTTCATGTCAAAGTTTACACTGATGCACTATTTACATCCCAGTGTGCCTTAGTATATGACTTATATACTTGTCCCTTTCTCCTACAGTCTGGTTCCCTGGGGCACTATCGCGTGTTTTTAGATCGTTGCACTTGCAATCGGGATTAGCGTGTCTTTTGATTCAACTTGAATCTATACAGTCATGTTGTATTTACCTTGAGTTCCATGTTGACTTCACCTTGAACCCTTTTGCGTAGTTGCTATCTTCTTGTACAAGTCTTCACTGTGTAGTTGACTCATTCATGTGTAGGAGTAGCTTAGTTGCATATATACTTCACGCCTGTAGCCTTTGGGTTGACTCTGTTTTACTGTAGCTAATCTTCACATGTACGCTGCTTGACTTAGTGTTCGAGTTCCTACATGTGGTCAGTGTGTTGGTATCATCGCGGTTGAGTGTTAAGCATTGGTCTTGGTTGTTGGGTATCACTGATCACACATGTCCCTGCTTGCATCTTTGGATTTGGCTAGATGGTACTGACCAGTCAAGTTTGAGTTGTATAACTCGAACTTGATCTCGAGTTGGTACCAATTGCTCCTGATTATGTTTTGATGTCGATTTCCATCACTGTTTCCCTTGACTTTACTGAGTTTTGACTTTGGTTATACCCTGTTACTTTCATATGTTCAACTTCGGTCAATTATTGTTTTCGTGAATTTCCTGTTGGCTCCACTGTGATTTGAGGCTTTGGATTTTCTGGCCCCTGTGAGCTTTGTTTCTGGCCATCTATTCTTTGTTCCACTTGTAGTTGCATTCCATTCCATGTTTGTATTCCTTACTGTCACGGCCCATTTGAGGCTGTTGCACTGTGAGTTGGCATTTACTGATGTTGTTTCAGTACTTCATTTGATGTTGTTTCAGTACTTCATTTGTTAGTACATATCATCCTATCTTGGTTAGTTGTAATCATAGTGGCATGCATCTGGTTGCATCTTGAAACTGCATTCCATTCAGTTGCACTGAGCTCTGTGTAGTTACCATTGTTTCAAGTATGTGGTCTTCATATATGTGTCCTTTGCATTTGTGTACATGTATTCCATGTATTTGAGTCTGATTCTTGTTGCACATTCTGCATATGCTTCTGATAGCATTGGTACAGTTGTTATGCATCTTCAATTGACTTAAGATCGACCTGTAGCTTACATTATCACTTGCACATCATTGCTCCTTGATTGATAAACCAGTGGTCTGCATTAGCTTGTGCATTTTTGAGCTGGTGCACTTGTAACTAGTCGCACTCGAATCTCTTTAGTCACTGGGTGTACTGAGCCTTGGACAGTTTCATTTGCATGCTGATGACCTTCGAATTGTACAGTTTCCCTTGTGGTTTGCATTGAACCTGGCATCATTCCTTGGGACAGTTTGAATATTGTCCCACTTCAATTTTAGTTCTGGTTCCGAGCTTGTGGACTTTGTCTCGTGACCTATTTTGTTGGTTTTTGATTATTTCATGTTGATTGATGAAATTACACTTGAGTTGAACCCGATTTCGGGGTTTGACCTTGTGATCGCATGTGTCTTTCACTGAGCTTTTGTGTATCCCTTTGCGATAGTGGCGAGGCAGTACACGCGTGCGTGTACTGCAGCCCTATCAGATTTGACAGTTTTAAATTGATGTTTCGATTTGCTGAATAGTTTCGTTGGTTAAATTCAATGCTTTGGAGTTGTATTCTGATTTGGATTGTGGATTCGTCGTTTAACACTGATTTGTGTTATATTTATATGCCGTTATCCAATTCTCGTATCGAGAGTTGGATATACGAGATTTCCGTGACTGTCATTTATTTGGTATTGATTATTATTGCTTCTATGCACTAATAACTGAGTTTGAATTAGACTGACCCGTGTATTATCTTCTTTTGAATTTAATACTCGGGTCAGACCCGAGTTATTTCAGGTCGTAGATTTCCTGCTTTGAGTTGCTGTTTGAGCTATGAAGACTTTTCACATCTTTTGGAGTAATCGTGTCATAGTATAGGTTGATATGTATTCATGTATATTAGTTGATAATGTACGTGTATATATAACTTCCGGAGTCGACAATTGTAGTTGTATCATATGTATTGTATCAACTGTATTGTAACTGACATCAGTTATATATATGAGACTTTTGTTTTTATCTGTGTTCCGCATTCTTTGCGTATCTGTGTCGTTTTTATATATATTGTCCTAAACCATTATGAACCATCGTAGTTCGTTTTATACTGGTATTGGATATGTCGATTGAAGTGAATAAATAAGAGATGAAAAATTTTAAAATATATACCACTCCTATCGAGGTAATCAATACTAGTGTAAGGCCAACTACGGATGGCCGCTCCTACCCAGCCTTATTCTTCATAATAACAGACAGTATTTCCTTTAATACTCTTTGTTATTGTGAGTATAGAGGTGGGGCGTCACAGTTGGTATCAGAGCTTGGGGTTTATGGACATAATATAAAACATAACTTGGATGGAACATGTGTTACAACTATTTGTCGATGTTTTCTTCGTGTTTTGAGTCAAAACTAAAGTTTTGAAATTATGATGAATTTTTTTTAAAATATCTTTATTTAAAGATAAAAGTGAAACTGTCTTCGCTGAGTACAACTGATAATCTTTTTGATATAAAAAAAAAAATCAAAATATGAAATTGAAATAAATTTCATTTGCTGTTTACATAGCTGTGTTTATTTTGTTTCTTTGAGAATTTCGAATTCGAATTGAGGATTCGAAATGATTGCAGTTATGTGATTCTTGTTGAGATTTTTGCTGATTTTCTTTTATGCTAATCACATGTTGATTAGATTTCTGCTGATTTGAATTATCTTCATTGAAGATATAATCGAATGATTTCTTTGTTCATTTTGTAGTACGTGCAAATTTGAGTTGCACGTTAATGCATTAATTTTACGTTGAACCGATGCTTGGTTATGAAACGTATTTTGTTGCCGTTACCTTTATAGCGGGATTTTTACACTAGTGCTATATTTTAAAGCACGATGTTTAGTTGAAAATTTTTATGAATGAAAATTCACTGGTGTTACATTGTGGAGTAAATTGTTTTGATGAGATTTTGACGTTTAAAAATTACTGTCGCTTTGGCTTCAGTAACCGTCAAATTTTAAAAGTGGGTTTTCAAGCGGTTATACCGCAATGCTGATTTGTGACCCGTTTTTACGGTATTTTGAGAAGTACAATTTCCTTATCGAAATTGTTACTAATATTGCTGCTTTAATCACGTAATTGGGAAATCATTTTAAAATGAAAATTGTTTTATAAAAATTCCTAACAGTTTGCACTTTCAAAAGAAGAGGAAAGTAAGTGATAATCACTTATGAGATTTATGGCATTAAGCCCCAAGTAAGGGCAACCAATTATTTTATATGAAAATCATATTATGATTTCTGTTAATCTTTATTTCTCTGAATAAATATATGATGATCATGAATGACATTTTGGTTGAATTTTTGGTTACTGTTTTGATTTGCTTTTGGAATTGACTAATTTTGTTTTAAAAATTGTTTAATCAATCATATAACCCGATTACAGAAATGAATTTGTAACTCAGTTTTTATAAGAAAATAATTTGATTAATTTACTGAGAAATATGGTATTGAATAATAATAATGGATTAGGCAGTATGAACAAAGAGGTTTATGCTCATGTCTAGTTCATAAAAAAAAAAAAAAAAAGAAAAGAAAAGAATTTTTGATATGAACAAAGCAATATTGAAAAAAAATGTGATCAAGCAGAAATGACTTTGAAATGGGTTGTAAAATTTGGCATGAATGTTGGAATGTTTAGATATGATTTTTAAAGAAATTAAATTCCCTACTTATAAAATGAAGAAAGGATTACAAGAGTATTTCTGGAGTTAAAAAGGAAAAATTCCTTAAATAAATAAATATGTATGGTCTCTAAATTACCAAGTAATTTAGGGGAGTTGCCTTGATCTACTCATCATCAGGTGGATGATGGGTATGTGCATGACTTGTTCAAGTCCTGAAGGCCTCTGTGCAAAGGTTAACAGAATTGAGTCCTTTGCAATGCACACTTTGTGTTCAAAGGCAAGAGTTTGGACCATATAAAAATGTAAAACGGAACTGGAAAATAAGCTAGGCAGTGTGAACAAAGGAGGTTCATGCTTATGTCTAGATTGTTTTAAATTGGAAATGAACAATGCAATAAATTATTTATGTGCTGATTTGTTCAGATCTAAAGCTGAAATGTTTTATGGGTTTTTCTCTAAAAACCTTACCCTATGTTCACAATAGAATTGAGTATAAGAATTTTTATAGAATTCTACTGGATTTGTTTAAGAGATCATGACATTCTTGAATATAGGATATATGCAAGTGATAAAACAAATTTTGAATGAGACAACTGGAAAAATGAAATGAAACATTATTTTCATGAATGAAAGTATGGACAGTTGAGATTTTCTGAAATAAGAAATGAGATTGGTCACTAGATTATAAAACTAATCTAGGAGAGAAGCCTTGATCTATTCATCATAAGGAGTATGATGGGTATGTGCATGACTTGTTTAAGTCCTATAGGCCTTTGTGCAAGGGTTAACAGATTGAGTCCCTTGCAATGCACACATGGTGTTCAATGGCAAAGAGATATGACCAAATTGAATTGATAAATTGAGATTTAGAGCTGAGCTATGGAATTAAAATGAGTTAATTCCATAAGAGTATGGGTACATGTATACTGTATTGAACAATTGAATAATTGTTGATTTGAGATTCGATTATCGTTTTTGATAATTGAATATTTGTTGATTTGAGATTCGATTATCGTTTTTGATAATTGAATATTTGTTGATTTGAGATTCGATTATCGTTTTTGATAATTGAATATTTGTTGATTTGAGATTCGATTATCGTTTTTGATAATTGAATATTTGTTGATTTGAGATTCGATTATCGTTTTGATAATGGAATATTTGTTGATTTGAGATTCGATTATCGTTTTTGATAATTGAATATTTGTTGATTTGAGATTCGATTATCGTTTTTGATAATTGAATATTTGTTGATTTGAGATTTGATTATCGTTTTTGATAATTGAATATTATCGTTTTGATAATTATGCAAATGCTAATTTTGCTGATTGAAAGATTTTCTAGTCTCTAACTGATTCTAGATCATGTTGATTATATTAAACTGCTGTTTTCTATCTATCTTTGTTGATAGTTATATTTTGCTGATTATGAAGTTAGTGTTTTCTATTTATCGGTTGGATAACTAGATATTTGCAGTTTTGCGATTTGCGAATTTTGTTTTCTAATTATCTTTGTTGATAATTAAATATTGCTGATAATTGCATTTATTCAGTTTTGTTGTTTTCTGATTATCTATTTGATGATTAGATTTTGTGAGAATTTGTGAACTTATTTTATGGAATTAAAAGTTTTCTTCGATGTTAGTGTTCTTGATCTTTATTTTTCTAAATTAACCAGTTTATGTTAGAAAAATAATTGTTATTGACAACCTTAATTATGAAAATTGCGGGGACGCAATTTCTATAAGGAGGGGAGTCTGTGACAACCCGGAGTTTTATAACGATTTATTTTTGTCCAATGACGATTAAAATTGTTGGCAATTGCTGTGGAAGTTTTAATTGGTTGAATTCTTTTAAAAAAATTTAAGTTGAAATTCTTTTGATAATTTGATAAAGGGTATGTGGGCTTTCAAATTAATTCGGGCTGCTCCCTTTTCAATCAATTCGACCCGTTCCCTTTTGTTGAGATAAGGGATGTACTCGCTCCCCTTTTCATTTCCTGGAGCCAAACCCTAAAATAAATCGAACGAAGAAAAATGGTGGCGGCTCAATGTTTTTCATTCGTCTCCAATTAGGGCTTCGTTCAACTTCGTGGTGCCGTGGTTTCAACTTGCTTGATCGATTCTGTGTGGCTCACTACGGCTGCTCCTTCTCGCTCATCTCCAAGATGTCGTGGCTTCAATTTCGATGCTTGTTCTTCTTCGACAATTTGGGCTTTCGATTTTCTGGAGCATCGGCTACAAACTTTCGACCGATTGATAAGGTGAGTATTATACTCACATCTAATTCTATTGCTCTGGTTCGTGACTTGGGTTTTCACTTGATTTAGTCGATGATTTTTGTTTATTTAGGGTTTGAATCCCTTGTTTTGAGTTTTCGTATATATTTGTGAAATGGGCAATTTATTTATCTCGACTGTACGATTCTGTATTGATGCTTGGGTTTCGATTTCTGACTTAGTTGATTCCTTGATTGTCTCAGCTCTGTCTTCAATCTGTTTATTCGATATTGAACTAAGTTTGTGAAATTCTGATGACTTTGGTTTTACGTTTTCTTTGGGTATGGTCACTGAATCATGGTTGTGATAGTTACATTTCAGTTGCGTCAGTTGCCTTCATGTCCATACATATCTGTTGTTCATTTCACCTTTGCATTCATGGGTGCATTAGCCACTGATTTGTTGTTCACTGACTTGAGTTCAAGCCTCGTTCATGTCAAAGTTTACACTGATGCACTATTTACATCCCAGTGTGCCTTAGTATATGACTTATATACTTGTCCCTTTCTCCTACAGTCTGGTTCCCTGGGGCACTATCGCGTGTTTTTAGATCGTTGCACTTGCAATCGGGATTAGCGTGTCTTTTGATTCAACTTGAATCTATACAGTCATGTTGTATTTACCTTGAGTTCCATGTTGACTTCACCTTGAACCCTTTTGCGTAGTTGCTATCTTCTTGTACAAGTCTTCACTGTGTAGTTGACTCATTCATGTGTAGGAGTAGCTTAGTTGCATATATACTTCACGCCTGTAGCCTTTGGGTTGACTCTGTTTTACTGTAGCTAATCTTCACATGTACGCTGCTTGACTTAGTGTTCGAGTTCCTACATGTGGTCAGTGTGTTGGTATCATCGCGGTTGAGTGTTAAGCATTGGTCTTGGTTGTTGGGTATCACTGATCACACATGTCCCTGCTTGCATCTTTGGATTTGGCTAGATGGTACTGACCAGTCAAGTTTGAGTTGTATAACTCGAACTTGATCTCGAGTTGGTACCAATTGCTCCTGATTATGTTTTGATGTCGATTTCCATCACTGTTTCCCTTGACTTTACTGAGTTTTGACTTTGGTTATACCCTGTTACTTTCATATGTTCAACTTCGGTCAATTATTGTTTTCGTGAATTTCCTGTTGGCTCCACTGTGATTTGAGGCTTTGGATTTTCTGGCCCCTGTGAGCTTTGTTTCTGGCCATCTATTCTTTGTTCCACTTGTAGTTGCATTCCATTCCATGTTTGTATCCCTTACTGTCACGGCCCATTTGAGGCTGTTGCACTGTGAGTTGGCATTTACTGATGTTGTTTCAGTACTTCATTTGATGTTGTTTCAGTACTTCATTTGTTAGTACATATCATCCTATCTTGGTTAGTTGTAATCATAGTGGCATGCATCTGGTTGCATCTTGAAACTGCATTCCATTCAGTTGCACTGAGCTCTGTGTAGTTACCATTGTTTCAAGTATGTGGTCTTCATATATGTGTCCTTTGCATTTGTGTACATGTATTCCATGTATTTGAGTCTGATTCTTGTTGCACATTCTGCATATGCTTCTGATAGCATTGGTACAGTTGTTATGCATCTTCAATTGACTTAAGATCGACCTGTAGCTTACATTATCACTTGCACATCATTGCTCCTTGATTGATAAACCAGTGGTCTGCATTAGCTTGTGCATTTTTGAGCTGGTGCACTTGTAACTAGTCGCACTCGAATCTCTTTAGTCACTGGGTGTACTGAGCCTTGGACAGTTTCATTTGCATGCTGATGACCTTCGAATTGTACAGTTTCCCTTGTGGTTTGCATTGAACCTGGCATCATTCCTTGGGACAGTTTGAATATTGTCCCACTTCAATTTTAGTTCTGGTTCCGAGCTTGTGGACTTTGTCTCGTGACCTATTTTGTTGGTTTTTGATTATTTCATGTTGATTGATGAAATTACACTTGAGTTGAACCCGATTTCGGGGTTTGACCTTGTGATCGCATGTGTCTTTCACTGAGCTTTTGTGTATCCCTTTGCGATAGTGGCGAGGCAGTACACGCGTGCGTGTACTGCAGCCCTATCAGATTTGACAGTTTTAAATTGATGTTTCGATTTGCTGAATAGTTTCGTTGGTTAAATTCAATGCTTTGGAGTTGTATTCTGATTTGGATTGTGGATTCGTCGTTTAACACTGATTTGTGTTATATTTATATGCCGTTATCCAATTCTCGTATCGAGAGTTGGATATACGAGATTTCCGTGACTGTCATTTATTTGGTATTGATTATTATTGCTTCTATGCACTAATAACTGAGTTTGAATTAGACTGACCCGTGTATTATCTTCTTTTGAATTTAATACTCGGGTCAGACCCGAGTTATTTCAGGTCGTAGATTTCCTGCTTTGAGTTGCTGTTTGAGCTATGAAGACTTTTCACATCTTTTGGAGTAATCGTGTCATAGTATAGGTTGATATGTATTCATGTATATTAGTTGATAATGTACGTGTATATATAACTTCCGGAGTCGACAATTGTAGTTGTATCATATGTATTGTATCAACTGTATTGTAACTGACATCAGTTATATATATGAGACTTTTGTTTTTATCTGTGTTCCGCATTCTTTGCGTATCTGTGTCGTTTTTATATATATTGTCCTAAACCATTATGAACCATCGTAGTTCGTTTTATACTGGTATTGGATATGTCGATGGAAGTGAATAAATAAGAGATGAAAAATTTTAAAATATATACCACTCCTATCGAGGTAATCAATACTAGTGTAAGGCCAACTACGGATGGCCGCTCCTACCCAGCCTTATTCTTCATAATAACAGACAGTATTTCCTTTAATACTCTTTGTTATTGTGAGTATAGAGGTGGGGCGTCACATGCACCAATCGACAACAAATAAGTAGTTCGAAGAAGTGTGTCCACTTGAGGTAGCTAATCCTCCATTGGCCCGACACATCTCCTGTTTTAGTCATTTCCAATTTGACACAAGTGTCAAGGCTATCCATCATCGTTCTCTTTCTTCAGTCATCACGTACATCATTCCAACCACTTCATTCTGGATCAACACTCCGCGAATGTTAGTTATTAAAGTGGTTTTCGGTATCGACAGAGAGTATGTCCATATCCGATCCCGGTCTCTTTAATAACTACGTAATTATTACACCGATTGGTCGTTTAATATATTTCAAAACCAAATCAATTTCAATTTCAAATAAATTTGTAAACCAGCATTTCATTTGACCTTTCGAAATCAATTTCCAAAATTTACATTTCAAAACTTTCAAATTACCATTTCAAAATCTTATAATTCAAATTCAATTTTTATTTAAAACAATTCAAATATCGATTTAAATTCGTATATAAATTTCATTCCGAAATCATTTAAACAAATTTTATTTAACATTCAAATCAATTTAAACTCATTTATCGATTTCATTCAATATTCGTTAAGTTACTTTATCATTCGAAACAATTTCTATTAAATTTCCAATTCATTAAATCAATTCTTAAGTTTAACCTCATCAAATCAAAACTTACAATTTGAATTAAATTAAATTCATCAAATCAAATTCTTTAAATTTCAAGTCTTACATTAATTCCAAAAATATCACATTTTCATTTCTTGTTAAAGAAATTCAATTTCACTTATTTACTTCCTTAAATAATTTTCCAAAAACTTAATTAATAAAGAAAACTCAATTTCGATTATTTACGAAGTAAAATTCACTTATTCAAAAATTCAATTTTTCTTATTAAAGAATTTCAATTTAATTTAATCATTAAATAATTTAATCTTATTTAAGTATTAAATAATTCAAAACTTAATTATTAAATAATTTCAAAGTTTAATAATTTCAAACTTAACTATAATTTCAAACTCAATTATTAAATCATTTCAAACTTAATTCAATCATTCCTCAAATTAAACAACATTCTTTCATCAATTACATTGTAAATATTTTTGTTTTAGATTATAAAATATTAACATTTTCCTTTCATTAAAATTCAAATTTCATCTTCATTTCAAAACCATATTATTTATTCAAATAAAATCTTCATTTTATTTCTAATTATTGACCAATCGAGTTTTATTTAATTTCCTATCCTAGGTCAAAGTTCAATTTGGGTATTTATCATTTCAACCCGATTCCAATTCAATTCAAAATCAAAACATAGCAAAGGGAACTTGCAGTGTGATAACTGGGATGGTGTCAAAGTAAATAAACAAGCAATAACAACAATCAATATCAATACAATAATCAATTCAAATAATCCCGAAATAATCGTATTAATTCGCATTGTTATTTGTACGAATTAATATAATTATCTCTAGAATCTACACTATCATTTCATGTAGATTAAAGATTATTACACTAATATTTATACGGTTCTTTAATTGTCATTCGATTTCAATTTTAACACTACAACAATTAATCAAATATACGTTCAATGGTTCAAAGTGTAACTATCACTATTCTACATGTCAATTAATTTAACAATTAAAAGGGGTCATATTCACTAATCAAATTTAACATATAAATCAGTTTTAAAATTTGTTAGCTATCCTATATCCATTTCAATTTTGCATACTATTTATCATTTATCACTAACAATTTAACGTCCAATATAAACATCAACAATAAATCAATTATCAGCCAAACTGTATTACCATCACATAAATAATTAACAGATAATGGTGTCAGATGTCACAGGTGAACTGATACGGGCAATAACATATATAACAGTGTATTTGACTAATAGCAGCATATTTCGATTGTCGTTTCAATTGCAATCAAATTTAATAAATAAAAGAACGTTAATCGTGAGTGAGTGCTAACCTTTCGCGGTTGGAGATAGTCGACACTGAACTGAGTTACGAATCTAAGCACGAATTCCAAAGCAAAGCTAGATTGGCAGGAATCGACAAACGAAGCTTCGAGGCTAGAGAGAGATAACAAGAATAAGATGCGACAATCCAAGCACACATTCCAAAGCACGGCACGATGAACAGGGATTCGAAGACCAAAGCAAGGCACGACCGACTTGAATCGATGAATAAAATAATATATATATTATATACAATAAAACATATTGATATTTATATTTTAAAAATCAAGTAAAATCTTTATACAGTATATATATACACAAACAGTTTATATGTAAGCTATACATATGCAAATATATATATATATATATATATATATATATGCAGGCTATTCCAATAAATATATGCAGACTATATCCAAATATATGTATGTTACTCCACAATATGCAGACTTGAATATATATAACAAATATATGTAGACTACGAACGATTATATGCAGATTATATTTATAAACAAATATATAGATCAAACCATTCGCTTTGGTAGCTCTAGGAAAAACTTAACATATATGGTAAATGTATTTACAGAATCACTCTCATTCGAGTTTTAATCTCTTCCTTTGACTCAATTCCTTTGAATTTTGGAACGTTCCCCTCGGTTCGAATCGAATAATACTGCTATGCGATTTTGGTTTATTACTCCCGTTGATATGCTTGAACTCGATGGTTTGATTGCCAATGATGGTATTTATAGGGTTTAATTCCCTAAATTATCGTTCGAATAAATTATCAGAATTCGTCAGTTAGTTTTGCTCTGCCTTCGATTTTGCTTGAATACATGTGATGTGTTTGGACTCGTTCAATTCGAATATTTTATTAATGTGCTTGCTTGGTCACCATGGCTTGCATTTGCTTTGGATTTGGTTCCGTTCTTTTCTAGTTTGACTTCGACCACTTTGAATTTTCTGACTTTGTGATAAAAATTGAGTTCGACTTGTTCAACTCGTGTTACCACTTGGCTTTGACTCTGACTTGTTCGAACTCTACCTTGATTTTTGTAAAACGGTAAAATGGATTGTGTTGCTTCACCGTTTTTTATGATTTTTGAATACTGCCTTGATTTTTCTATAACTCGACCATTGTGTTCCTTCATTTTTCCTGTATTGACTGGTTCATTGAACTGATACAATTGTATACATATATATATATATCAATATACATATACATGTGTATGTACTTCGTGTTGGCTCTTGTATTCTATGGTTTACCTGATCCTGTTAGCCAAGTTATCATGTTGCCTATGTATATAATGTTTACTGTTGGACTTCTGAGCCTCTGATTATTCATGTTGGCTTGATTGTTTTCTTTTTGTTCACTTTACATATATGTGTGTGTACTTGTCCATGGTTTCATATAAATGTCGTCTTGAAGTCTTGATGTAGTGTTGTCAGTGCATATGTGCTTTGCTGTACCTTGATTGTTTGCAATATTGAGCTAGTCTCTGTTCCATGCTCTTGTTCATGCCTGAAATGATTCATGTTAGGTTGCATTGTTGATGTTGAAACTAGTTAGTTCCTTTTCTGGTTTCATTGTCCATGGTTCCCCGTGAGCCTTGTGTATATTCTGGTCTGTTATCACATCCGTTCTGTATATTTTAGTGCACTTGACCATTTAATTGTTGAGTCAGGTTCCATATGTTGGAGTTGCTTGGACCATATGAGCATATGCATTCATGTTGTTTCATGTCCAGTGTATTGAACTTGTTTATCGCCATATATGTACACACATACATATGTATGTGCGTATATGTGTGTTTTTGCAGTTTGGTTTGATATTGACTCTGGTTGTTGCTTTGTACTTGAAGTCTGTAGGTTGCTATTTTCACCATGCCTGATTATGTATGCTGTCATGTGAACTGCCATATGCATATACATTTTGGTTGCTGTTTTGTTCTTGTTTTCATATCCATTGAAGGTCTGGTGCAGTTTGACCCATTTCCTTGTTGACCTGATGTGTTGACACACTTATGCACTAGTTAGCATGGTCTGGTTGGCCTTGAATCTGGTTGGTTGCACCATCCACTTTGTTGCATTGCATATTCCAGTGTGCCTCTGGTCTCTATTTCAACACTGTGTTTACACATGTGTGAAGCTAGTTGTTTTGTTTGCTGCCTGGTCTGTTTGGAGTTTTATTACTTCGAACCAGTTCATATTGTAACTGGACTTGCATATAGTATCATGTTGAACTGCTTGTCGAGTTATAGTGTCATTGACCTGCCTTGTTTCCTATCACTGTTTACTAATCTGGGTTGGTAGTCTTCATGACTTCACTATCGAGTTTGTTCTCATGTGTACACATCGAATTTTTGGTCGAGGATCGTATTATGTTTTTGTATTGCACCTGAGTTGAATCAAGCCTCGGCTCGGGTTTGACCTTGTGCTCACTTGTCCCTGCAGTTTTATCAAGTGTATATCGGTGTGCATGGCCTTGTGGCATGTACAGTGATACACTATGCATGTCATAGGTTGTTCGTGTTTAATGAATTCAAAAACTGAAAATGATGAAGAACAACCCAAATAACTGAGGCCAATAATATTTTCAAAACACATTTTATTTTACACTGCAAAAATATTTCTTTTTCAATTTTACCGCGTCAGTGTTTATTTTGCAGATAATTCAGATGCTGGGTACAAATTGGAATATAGTTGAAGAACAAATATAAGTGAATGAGTGATATGTAGTGAGGTGCAAATGTAAATGAAAATTGTGTTGTGATTTGAAATTGTATTGTAATTGAAATTTTGTATATATAGTGAGAGCTCAAATTTTGTACTATTCAAAAATTGTAATAAAATATTTGTTTGATAAAATATTTGTTTGAATTTAACTTCTGTGTTATTTATTTTATTCAACAAATATTTATTTAATCATGTGAAAAATAAAATAGTACAATAACAAATACATTTAAATGAATATATATATGTTTATTATCATCAAACAAAAATCATATACTTGCATATTCAACATAGAGTATTTGATGTGCATCATGAGATTGGAGTTGGTTGCCCCTTGTGTCACATAGGCCAGCAATTAGTTACTATTGGGGCACATATCAGTAGTCGTGACAAAAGAGGTTACGCATTGTCGAGCCTATGGTGGATCATTGTCGCGATATCGAGAGAGGAGAGATAATGGTAGACGATGACTGTAGAAGTCATGTCATATGGACCATGTGTGGCTTTTGGAGCAAGCAGACGTGCTTCCAGTCTCCCATCTGGTTCCGGTATGTGTATGTGTGTTAGTGGATTAACATATATGTCCCTATCCTATCATGAGTTGACTATTCTAAAGACCAGGTGTCTAAAGTGTAGTCAGTCCCCGTTATATTCATACTGTTCGATGATTTGATATTTTGAGATAGCCTTTATTATTGATTATTATTTGAATTGTATTAGATATCATTTGGATATTTTGACGGTCTATCCCACATTATCTATTGATTATATGATTTTATGGTATTATATTAGGGCATGGCTGTGCGATAGCCCGATTCACTCGATGATTTCATTTTCTATGATGATTATTTATTGTATGGATGATTCATCCATAGGATTTAGTATTTTTGATTTCTATTGAATTATTATATATGGGTGATGACGTCTATACTCATGGTTTTGGTGATATTTATGTTTTGAGATACTTTGGTGATCCTTTATGTTGTAATTATAAATCATGCATATGTTAGTTTGAGACATTTCAGGTACAGGGAAGATTTGACCAGCATTTATGTTACTGGGCCTAGAGGAATTATATTTGGGATTGATATAAGGTATTTATATGTTATAAATTTACTGTTTATATATTTGATACAAAGTTGTATATTGATTATTTGTCTTATTTTATTTAGATAGTTGATATTGGAGATATTTGTATCTAAACAGCACTATATATTGTATACAATATTATATGTTATCACTGCAATTGACTTTGTATTCTCCGTCATTACTTTATATATGTATTGTTCTATCCTGGACACACACATGTTTATTGCTTTGTACCGATACTGTGTACTTATAAATGAGTTATATATTGATGTTTTAATATGTACCAGTGTTAGTGCAAAAGAATATTCACATGTGTATCCAATATAGCATCGTTCTCCGTATTATCTGACAATATTACTCAATAATACTCTTGGATAGTATGGGTATATAGGTGGGGTGCTACATGTTTCTTGTTAGGATACTCATTTGTTTCATGTTTGAGTTCGAAACAAAACTTTGTTGCACTATCTACCACTGAAGCAAAGTATATTGCCTTAGGCAGTTGTTGTGCTCAAGTTATGTGGATGAGACAAATTTTATTGGCTTGATACTTCAACATTTTCCCTTAAAATGTGATAGTAAAAGTGCAATTAACCTGTCAAACAATCTTGTTCACCACTTACGTACTAAACATATAGACATAAGACATCACTACATTCGAGTTCAAATTTCAAAAGAGGACACTACATTGAATTAGTCTATACTTATTTACAACTTGCTGACATCTTTACAAAAACATCTTTCAGAAGATAGATTTCATGATTATGTCAAGATTTGGGGATCATGGATAGAATTAGTATGATTTCTATTTGAGTGTTTTTTTATTTTTTATTTTTTCCGTTTTTGCTTGTTTTCGTTTTTTTTTCTTTTTTCAGTTTTTTTGTTGAGGATTTGTTTTTTCAATTTTATAAATAAACTCCTTTTCTAACGTTTTTTCCCTTTTTTAAACATCAAAGATGAGAGAAAAATATTCTTAGATGGCCTCAATTTTTTTGCTTCTGGAAAATATGGCAATGGCCGAGTTGAAATTTTTTGTTCTTATCAAACCTTTGAGTAATAATTGCATAATTGTTGTAAGATGAACTGTTATGCTCTTAAGAAGAATACTAGCATTATATATCATAGTCTAAGTTAGCATGAGCTACTAGCATTCTAATTTGCATTACATCTTCTTATCTATCACATTCCATCGATCCATGTTTTTTATTCTATGTTTATGTGAGTAAGATTAACATAAACTAGAGTGTAGTAAAATTGTACTAAGAAAACAGTGGGTATCGAGGACAAGTCATGTAGAAAAGTAAAACACATATCAAATGTTTTATAAAAATATGAAATTTAACTATTAAAGGGCTACGCTTGAGAAATGTTTGTGGTATGGATGTAGAGTTACATTACCCAAAGATATCCTACCTGTGCTAAAAA
This sequence comes from Allium fistulosum, assembly GCA_030737815.1. Classification (NCBI taxonomy): domain Eukaryota; kingdom Viridiplantae; phylum Streptophyta; class Magnoliopsida; order Asparagales; family Amaryllidaceae; genus Allium; species Allium fistulosum. Next base: position 245,857,121 of record CM060907.1, on the reverse strand, counting down.
TTCTTTAGTATTTGTGTATATTAACCCATCAAGAAATGCTTGTTTTTCTCTCATTTAAGAGAACTTGTGGCTGTATAGGTATATCTTGATCTCATTTATGATGATTTAGGGATTAAACTATCCTCACATAAATACTTCACTTGAAAAACAAAACAAGACTGTCATATAATGAGTTTATTATTGATTGAACCACATGTCGTAGAATTAATAATCATTTAAAATTGCCATCCATTTTCTATTTGGGATATGTTTTTGATCAGTAATGAATCTATATTTCATGTCTAATGTCAAACTGGAAATATATAATTTTGTTATTTTTACTTTTGAGTTATAACTATTTGATTCCTTTTTGACTTTGTTAAATGTTCACTCATACTTTTGATGAAAACAAAAGGGAGAGAGAGATTAAGATTCCTTGGTAGCAATTGATTTGACAATATCTAAGATATGTTTTTTCTTCTGATATAGTCATTTTCTTTTCCTTTTCCCTTTATTTTTCTCTAACTTAACCCCTAATCATCTCACGTGTCTGAAGCATGGCTAGAAAATGAAATATCTATGTAGGGGGAGTATGTGTGTGAGGGGAGTATGTGTGTAGGGAGAGCATATTTATAGGGGGGATCATTTTCACACATGACAAACACATCTGTATTTTATTTAGAAATCTTAACATATGTTTTTCATCATCAAAAGGTAAATATTATGGAATAGTGCAACCGAAGATTTCTGTTTGACGTTAATAACATTTGTTTATCTAATGTGTTTATCTAGTGTTGTATATTTACAAGATTTTTAAAAAAACACCAGTTTTGGTAGAGTTTCCTTTCAGTGCAATAAAATGCTACATTTAAAGAGAAAATAAAATAAAATAAAGATCTAAAACAAAAGGAAATATATCAGTACGTGAGGCTGTATATATAAAGAAAATGAAACAAATACAGATCAAAAGTAGGGAAATATATACACAATCAAATTATATATTATGAAGGATACATCAAAATTTATTTCTCATTAAATGGATTTTTATTTTCCAATAAGGGGAATAAATTATTTTACAATCTATACAAAATAATGAAAAATATTTTCTACACTCCCTATTTTAATAACGCTCCATCACACATCAAAATCACTAGTAGTTAATACATTTCCATTATCATCAACAAATTAGACTCAGTTTTACAAAACTATTGATCATTCATTTAACCAAGCATCTAATTCCAAAAATACTCAATTCATTACATCGATCATGATATTTTTTCAAACTCAAGCAAACAAAGTTAGGAATTTCCAAACTCACTCAAAGATCCAACCTTTAACCGCAACTCTCATATTTCAGTACTAGCAACTTCGACCTCATCACGTTCCATCAATTTCAGGTGGCATTTCTATTTTAGGTGAATAGGTGAATCCTTAGATAAAAATTCAGGTGACATCTCGATTTACTTCAGCTAGGAGAAATCAAACTTTCAATACACTATGAAGCTTCAAATGAACAATGTATTACCTCACACAGCTTAGGCATAGATTCACGGTGACAAGTATATAGCTCCACCATCATCTTCGGCCACTTAGTATCTATTAGTGAAACCCCAATATAAAATTGCAAGCACTTTCACCATCGATGACTTTAACTTTTCAGGAAGAGGTGAACCAAAATCGGTCAAAGCAACACCACCTCTAGCAACGAAAATCTCCTCGATGTCAGCAACAACCAGATCTCGACCATGCTTTTGGTTGCGACAACAAGCTTCAGATCAAACGCAAGCATCAAGGTTCGCATCAAAGTTAACCTAGGCATCATAAAAATTTGCGAAGGAATTAGGGGTACTACATTAGCGCCGGCGTTGCGATTTGCTGGCGAAGGTTTTCTCTGGCATCGGTATTTTTTTGTATAAGGGATTTGAGAAAATCGAATTTGAGGAGAAATAAAAAAAGGAAAATGAGATGCTAAAATAAAGGTGTTGGGTAAATTTCTCACCCAGGGGATCTCAAGACCAAGAAGAGCTAGGCTTCATCCGGCATCCCTACCACTGCCGAACTAGACATCTACCGAACCAGCTCACCTCCCATGCTTCGCCGAACCAACTCACCTCCCATGCTTCGCCGAACCAGCTCACCTCCCATGCTTCGCCGAACCAACTCACCTCCCATGCTCTGCCGAACCAGCTCACCTCCCATGCTTCGCCGAACCAACTCACCTCCCATGCTTCGCCGAACCAACTCACCTCCCATGCTTCGCCGAACCAGCTCACCTCCCATGCTTCGCCGAACCAACTCACCTCCCATGCTTCGCCGAACCAACTCACCTCCCATGCTTCGCCGAACCAACTCACCTCCCATGCTTCGCCGAACCAACTCACCTCCCATGCTTCGTCGAACCAGCTCACCTCCCATGCTTCGCCGAACCAACTCACCTCCCATGCTTCGCCGAACCAGCTCACCTCCCATGCTTCGCCGAACCAACTCACCTCCCATGCTTCGCCGAACCAACTCACCTCCCATGCTTCGCCGAACCAACTCACCTCCCATGCTTCGCCGAACCAGCTCACCTCCCATGCTTCGCCGAACCAGCTCACCTCCCATGCTTCGCCGAACCAACTCACCTCCCATGCTTCGCCGAACCAACTCACCTCCTACCACCGGACCAAGACGTGCCAGGCCAGATCACATCAGCCCAGGCCCACCAGCAGCTATATACATCCAAGACCCCTGCTCCCACCCTCACTCTATAAATAGAGGGGCAGGGGTACAACAATGAGGGACAAGTTTGAGAGCTCAAGCACGAAAGGAACTTTCAAACAACTTTCTTTTACTGGTACCAAAGCTTTGTACTTGTAATCACAACAAAAGAAGAGAAATAACATATAAAGTGGACGTAGGCACATTCTGGCTGAACCACTATAAATCTGCGTGTCTTTTTACAGTTTAGCCCCTGTTTTTCATATATTTGCATAAACCTCCAAAATCACTAAGAACAACATAAGATCTACTAAATCATACAACTTTGAGGTGTTTGTCCATTTTTTGTGCAAACATTTTTGGTGCTTTCATTGAGAGCTAGAAGCTCGAAGCTTCAGCTTCATCCACTTAACAAGTTTTCCTAACAGCATCGTCCGCCACTTGGAAAACATGCCTCCCAAACAGAGAAAAGATGTTAACAAAGGAAAAAACATCGCATCCAGCAGTCTTCCAGATCCAGCTGTCACGAATCAAGTAAATCGTCCTCCTCCAGTAGTACCAAATGAAGGACAGGCTAATCCGGCCACTCCTGCCACAGAACAGCCTGCAGCAATTACTAGGGCAGATTTGGACAGAGTTGTGGTTGAAGTAACTAACCGCTTCACGTCCCAGCAGGAAGCCTTGGTGGACCATCTCATGTCACGCTTAAGGGATGCTGAAGAATCCAACCGCAACACTGGAACATTGGGCGAGTCCCAGTCTGGAGGGTCTCAGAGACAACAAAGATCTTCCTTCTTCGAAGGAGCTAACGGCAGAAGTAGCCATGGTAGGAGCCGAGACCGAGCACAGCCCGAAGTTAGGCCTGAGGAAACGTTTGGTACCGAACCCAACGGGGGAGGTACCGGACGGAGGTCAACTGTAGCTGAGCCTGTCTTACTGCCTAACCACGGAAACGCCGGTGAACGGGGCCGAGCTAGAGTCCAGCCCGAAGTTGGACCCGAGGAAGTGCTTAGATCAGAACCCAGCTGGGGAAGATCAAGGCAAGGGCCAACTGTAGCTGACCCTAGCATGCTCCCAGAAGATCAAAGGCAGCCGCTGGAAAATATGAGGAACGATAGACGATACCATCCCTACAGGTCATCTGGACGGAATCAATCCCATAGAACAGAACCAAACTCCTTTCTATCTGCTCCAAATTCTGATGAAAGGATGGCACGCTTATTCAGAGAGTGCATCCAATGGGAGCAAAGAGATCGAGGGATAGGCGCTAGGGTAACCAGCCCTTTCGCCCGCAATATCGAAATTTCCATCACCCCCCGAGAATGGAAAATGCCAACAATGGAACCTTACAAAGGAACCTCTGACCCCGTTGTACACTTACAGAGATACAAACAGCATATGCTCATGAGTGGAGCGACAGAAGGAGTGTTGTGCAAATGCTTTCCACTATTCTTAGCAGATCTAGCTACCTCCTGGTTCTGCCATATACCCCAAGGATCCATCAGCTCGTGGGAAATGTTGAAAGAAAAGTTTATCAGTCAGTTCCGCATCCATGTGGAACAACCTAAGGACGCTTATTCCTTATCCAGCGTCAAACAGAAACCTGGAGAGAAGGTGCAGCAATATTTAACCCGATTCAATGCCGCAGCGGCCGCAATCCAAGGTGCCGATGAGAAGCTTATCTTAATGGCCCTCTGTAGTGGTGTGCATCCGGATACTAAATTTGCTAGAAGATTGACCAAAGAAAAACCAGCTACTTTACCCGATTTCTTCCATGAAGCTGGAAAATATATAAGACTTGAAGACGCTGCCGCTGAGAGGCAGACAGAACAATAAAATAAGGCGGCTCACAGTGACGCGCCCGCTGTAGCAAAGAACATTCGAAGAAATGATTCTAGAGACAATGCTGGGGGCAAGAAAGAAGAAAAGTGTCTATATCATCCAGGACCGAGATTTGACGCTTACACCCTTTTAAATGAAACGATCGGAAACATCTTAAATACAAACGCCCCCCCGCACAAGAAGAAACCAGATATCCTAAACTTGAGAAGCTAGCCTATTGCATACTAATCACATCACGGAAACTGCATCACTATTTTCAATCTCATTCCATCAGAGTTCTGACCGATCAACCACTAAGGCAGGTACTCCATCGTCCCGATGCTTCTGGGCCACTCCTTAAATGGTGCGTCAAACGAACAAGGCTCGGGGGCAGGTGTGGTAATAATCACTCCCAAGGGAAATAAACTACACTATGCTATAAGGTTGGGATTCGCTGCCACCAACAACGATGCAGAGTATGAAGCAGTGATAGCTGGATTAGAACTTGCCTTAGAAATCCGATACTAGTAGAATTCCAGGCTCGAGAAGAACGACTCATAGCATATTTAAAGAAGACCAAGTTGCTCCTCAATCGATTGGATCACTATTTAATCAAACACATCCCTCGGGAAGCAGAACCCCTAAATAGAGTATATTTAGCAAAGTTATTAACATCTTGATCAAAAATGTTCTATGCAGGTACGGAGTCCCATTCAAAATCACATCGGACAATTGACTTCAGTTTGACAGCGAGGAGTATGCCAACTGGTGCCGAGGGCACGAAATTCACAAAAGCTTATCATCCGTATCTTATCCCTAGGCAAACGGACAAGTCGAAGCCGTCAACAAAATTCTCAAAACTCTAATCAAAGAGAAACTCGAAAAGTCAAAGGGCGCTTGGGTGGATGAACTTCCTATGGCACTGTGGGCCTATCGCACATCTTTCAGAACATCAACAGGGCATACTCCTTTCTCTTTGGCATACGGATCGGAGGCTATGCTCCCAGTTGAAACTATAGTGCCTTCCCACCGTAGGATCCACTACAACCCAGAAGAGAATGAAGAGTTCTTCCTCATGTCTTTGGATCTAATTGAGGAAAGAAGAAATGATGCAGTCCTTAAAGCAGCAGCCCACAAACAAAAAGTGGCAACGCAATACAACCCCAAAGTCAAGCATCGTACCTTACAAGAAGGGGATCTTGTCCTCAAGCGAATCTTCCCTCGTCCCGGAGCACTAGACCCAATCTGGGATGGATCATATGTAATTCATAAAGATCTCCACAACGGAGCCTATATTTTGTCAACAGTGGACGGAGAGGTGTTCCAGAGGGCATGGAACATCCAACACCTTCGTCGATACTTTTCTTAACTCATACTGCCCATATGAAGTGAATTAACAAAGAGAATCAGTGGACGTAGGCATTTTCGTGCCGAACCACTTTAAAAAACTTGTCTCTTTTTAACTTGTTCCTTCATATCTTGGCTGCTTGTTAACTGTATCCTTTTCTGTTGAACAAAATCCTGTGCAAATAGCATTTTCATTCAAGGCGCTCCACAGCGCAACTTCTCCTAGACAAGACCTATCAGGTACTATGCGAATCTATGCCCTCGCCAATGAGACACTTTCGCTCCGGCATCCCTCTGCTGCGAGTTAACTCATTGCTCGCGACGGCCCTTAAAGCCAACTGTAATGAGCCGATTATAAGCCACCGAGAAGGCCGACTATAGCCGAGGCAGCTCATTACGGCGTTAGGCTTGCCGGCAACTATGAACCGACTATAAGCCCCAACATAAGGTGTGGCCAGCCAGGGGCAGTTCACAGTTGACGATCGGCACCCACGCTAGCCGGCCACAGTAGATCGAATAATACCCACGATTACGGGCCATAATGGCCCGGGTAGTTACTTTGCGCGATCTCGGCTCCGATGTGTCTTAAGTGCGGCTGTGGTAAAAAAGAATTAACTCCCCGCGGAGGCGTAAGATGGGTGACAAATGTCTCCAAGACCCACAGCTAGGGAAAGTGACTACAAAACCCGTTTGCCACGAACTTAAGCACATCGAAGGCCTTCCGTGATTGGAAGTTTTACTATTTCACATATTTCAATTTTACTTAAGAAACTTTTCTCCTATCCTCTGTAACAATCCCTGAAGTGCAGGACACAAAACAAGAGACACTCACTAATAGAAGCGGATACTCACAGCAAGACACTAGACCGCATCCCTTACTCGGTCACGCAGGATATTCAAAGCTGCCATCTACAAGCAAAATATAAAGGACGGTATTTCCTTCTTTCATATGTACCTATAATTTGTTCACACCTCACGCTAACCCTGCAAGTCATGAAATTATGTTCTAAACAAGAACCTGACATCAAACACAATCTAATTACAAGAATATGCATAGCTATATTTCTTATGCAACATGTCAAAATAGCAAAAACATTCAAAAGACGACAAAATCAGCTTAAGTTAAAGAATTACACATCAAGAATAGAGCTATTTATTACAAGTAGCAAGAATTACAACCTAAAAGTTACTCTACTGTTTTAAGACTAACATATACAACCATGTCAAGTCCACAAAAAGAATTTTCCAGGCCTAATCAGGGAGCCGGCTGCGTCGGAGTCTTGTCCTTGCCCTATTGCCCACCTGTCCGGTCAGAAAAAGAATTCATTAGTGATAAGCAACCAAGTTAACGGAAAGACTAGAAAGGAAGACTTACCAGCATCTGCTCCTCGATCATCTCGGTCATCATCCTCTACTTGCACACCTGCCTCCTCAGCTGCAAGCAACCGCATGCCCTCCTTCACTGCCACCTTCTCCTCCTTGGTAAACTGGGCAGTAACCGCATCAATCCTGAGGGCCGTACCTATCTACTAGTGACCTCGGGGTGGGCCCATGACGTCCCGGTTCTAACTGAGCTGGGGGCACCTCGGAAGGATCTTCTCTGTCCTGGGATTTCTTCTTTTCTGATCGAGTTTCAACTCTGTGAGACATTATCTGCAACGAAAAAGAATACATCTTTAAAAAGGATGTAGAGATATGAAGAAGCGAGTGTGTGCAGTCTAGAATTTCACTCAAAATGCTCAAATTCCTATAGTCATTCGGTATTCAGAGTCCCAAGGTTTATTCGGCATTCCCCGTGTAGAATTCATTCGATGATCCAAATAAGAATACTCATTCGGTACACACGAGTTTCATTCGGCGAGGGGAAGTTAGGTACCTTATTCGGCAGGCTAAAGCAGCTCGGTAGATTGATTCGGCTATGCAACTGATTTGGCTCAAGTCCTTCGTTCGGTAGGAAATAACAAGGGCCCTAGCTCCGTACTTATAGGCGAAGGTGGACCTCCGGACCAACCGGTTCAGTACTAGAAGTCGAAGGGGAAATTGGGTAACTTAAAACAAAGCACGCCATATACAGGCATATGCCCTACTTTGGGGGGCAAATGTTGGGTAAATTTCTCACCCAGGGGATCTCAAGACCAAGAAGAGCTAGGCTTCATCCGGCATCCCTACCACTGCCGAACTAGACATCTACCGAACCAGCTCACCTCCCATGCTTCGCCGAACCAACTCACCTCCCATGCTTCGCCGAACCAGCTCACCTCCCATGCTTCGCCGAACCAACTCACCTCCCATGCTCTGCCGAACCAGCTCACCTCCCATGCTCTGCCGAACCAGCTCACCTCCCATGCTTCGCCGAACCAACTCACCTCCCATGCTTCGCCGAACCAGCTCACCTCCCATGCTTCGCCGAACCAACTCACCTCCCATGCTTCGCCGAACCAACTCACCTCCCATGCTTCGCCGAACCAACTCACCTCCCATGCTTCGCCGAACCAACTCACCTCCCATGCTTCGCCGAACCAGCTCACCTCCCATGCTTCGCCGAACCAACTCACCTCCCATGCTTCGCCGAACCAACTCACCTCCCATGCTTCGCCGAACCAGCTCACCTCCCATGCTTCGCCGAACCAACTCACCTCCCATGCTTCGCCGAACCAACTCACCTCCCATGCTTCGCCGAACCAACTCACCTCCCATGCTTCGCCGAACCAGCTCACCTCCCATGCTTCGCCGAACCAGCTCACCTCCCATGCTTCGCCGAACCAACTCACCTCCCATGCTTCGCCGAACCAACTCACCTCCTACCACCGGACCAAGACGTGCCAGGCCAGATCACATCAGCCCAGGCCCACCAGCAGCTATATACATCCAAGACCCCTGCTCCCACCCTCACTCTATAAATAGAGGGGCAGGGGTACAACAATGAGGGACAAGTTTGAGAGCTCAAGCACGAAAGGAACTTTCAAACAACTTTCTTTTACTGGTACCAAAGCTTTGTACTTGTAATCACAACAAAAGAAGAGAAATAACATATAAAGTGGACGTAGGCACATTCTGGCTGAACCACTATAAATCTGCGTGTCTTTTTACAGTTTAGCCCCTGTTTTTCATATATTTGCATAAACCTCCAAAATCACTAAGAACAACATAAGATCTACTAAATCATACAACTTTGAGGTGTTTGTCCATTTTTTGTGCAAACAAAAGGCCATGTGATGGTTAAAGAGGAGCGTTTAACTTTTTTAGCTATTTAATTTTTTATTTTATTATGATCATTTTGAACTCTAGAATATTTTATGAGCTACGAGATGTTCTTCGAGAATTCTGGTCTTAGGCCACTGAGTTCAGGCAAAGTTATTAGGAATAGAGTTCGAATATTTATTAGCAGTGTCTATATGTTTAGCAGTTATAAGCATTTGAAATTTTGAATATTTAACGTTAGTAATAGTTTTGTGGGAAGCAGTATGCATCAGGCTGAAGCTTGGTATATCCTTATGTTCTTTATTTTCTGCATTTACGCTTCCATACACTATTTTATATATGATCATTAACTTTACATAATATTTTAAAATACCCTATTCACCCCCGCCCTCTAAGGTATATTGCATGATCCTACATTTACTTCCTTCAGCACTATCCTTCGGTACACATACTGCACGTCTGACACCAGCGTTACACATGTCGACTTCTGATTCTTTTGACTTAGTCTTTTGTTACCATTTTAAGCACTTCACTAACACATTTAACATAAAATGTGGATCTAATCTACCACCCCATAATTAATTAAAATTTATAATTAAAGAACGTTCCGGCCATTACCTATTTACCTTCTGATTCCCTATTATAACCCTTGGCTAGAGTTGATTTTGTGTGATACTACCTAATTTGTTTGCAATTTTTTTTATAGTAAATTAATCATGCATATAATTTTTCATAACTAATCAGTTTTCTCCATATACGGATTTTAATTAATTTATAACAAATTTTCTACTCAAGGATAAATTTTGCTAGTTAAAACCGTTTACTGACATGATATTCTTCTGACGCCCCACCTCTATACTCACACTAACCAAGACATTATGGGGTAATGTCGTCGGCTAGTGCGCAGAATAAGGCCGTTGAGGAGTGACCAACTGTATAATTGATTTGAGCGAGTACCGATATGTCAGATGGTATATCACGCAATTCATTTCAAGTGGAAATCTAACATATCCAATCCAAACTCAAATCTACTACACAGTGGGTAAATGCCATTCGAAAACAATATAAAATAATCATAACATAAAATCAGGCACAAATATTCATATCGCTAAGGTGGAAACAAATATGAATATAATACATAGAAGTGAACATCATAGTAGTGGTCATACAAAATCCACTACATCACAAAAGAATAGGTACATGTATTACACAAAAGAATATGTATACATCAAGAGTCTCTATCTCGGATACATGAAAGATAAAAACTACTAAGCTAAAGTAGTTAGCAAAAAGTCGAAAGCTAGTCCCTGCTAGGAAGTCAAGTGGGAGCACCTGAAACACCTCGGTCTGACCCGAGTATTATTTAAGAAGAAAAATAATAAACTGATCAGTCTAGCTATAATTATCAGGTAAGATGAGATAGGATAAGAGATATGACAAATATACATGATAACAATAAAAATCATACAATATCTCAAGTTTTCTCAAACACCCAAAAAGAATATCATATTCTTTATTTTTATTCACCAAATCACAAATATTTATAAATCTTATCAAAGAAAATCACAATAATTGGTGAAACACAAATTTTAGAAATCAATAACTAGAAATCCAGAAAACATAAAAGGGAGAAGGCCTATTACAAATGGGAGCATGAAAACTCACCAACACATGTATCACAAACGGGACGCTATCCCATGAGTTGCTAACCTATAAAAATGAACCGAAGCTCCATGAACGGTCAAAAGACCTTGGGTCGCTACCCCATAAAAATGAGCCGAAGCTCCACAGAACAGGGTACAGTCCCCACGTGGACAAAGAGACATTGCTCATCACAAGTCTAAATCATAAAATGATCATCATTGATCAATAAGTGTAAATTACACTAAGCTAGTAAATAAATTAATTTAGCTTCATGTCCCATAACCACTGGTTTAACTTAAATATTTATGAACAAATTGTAAATTTCCACTCGAAAATTGTCACAAGTTTTCAATCGAACAAGTCCAAGAACTAACCAACGAAGTGAACGCAACCGTTTCATACCACTTGTTTTACTAAGTCGTTTAATTGGATTTCTCATCCGAATGAGGTAAAGGTTTGTATATACTAATAGATTGGAAAACAGTTTTATAATCGAGCTTTGTATTAACAGTATTGTTGAAATCATTTTTTTGTGAAAGAGTTTAAGTATTTACTACTAGTATAAAACCTTTGTATTTAAAGTGACAAATCATAGAAACGATTGTAAAGACAGTCTATCATAAAAATCAACATCTCTATAATGTGAATCAAAACCATGGAAAGCGATATCAAATCCATCAAATGGAAATACTAAAAATCCAAAAACGAAATCATCAAAGTTGATTTTAACTGACAATAACTATACGGATCATCAAAAATCGATAAATCAGGAATCCACATAAAAATAACCAAATTTCCAAAATTCGACAGCGATAGACGTTTGTCCCCTGTTTTGGGAAATTGTAACCCTGGGGTCACAGACGCCTGTGGATAATCCACAGACGTCTGTCGCCTGTAGCGGGATAGAATCTTCAAAGCCCAAAAATGGCAAACCAACCTAACTTCATGGATTCAGAAGCGATTGAATGAGCAACTGCAGCTAGGGATTCATGCCTAGCGACAACCCAGCTCTAAAGGCTCTTCAATACACCCAAAATAACATGTCTAAACACCCATACTAGGGTTTTCATAAATTTTGACTTCAAATACCAAAATTAGGGAAAATTCACCAAACCAATTCAATTCAAAAGCAATTGAATAAGAAATAGATGTTAGGAATTCATACCTAACAACAATCAAAGCTATAGACATAGATGCGAGTTCAAGAACTCAACTTTAAACTCAAAAAAAGAAAAGATAAGCTCTAAACAAGATAAGCTCTAAACAAGATAAGCTCTAAACATTGGCGGACTATTGAACTTTCACAAGCAGAACGTCTTTATTACGAAGGCATTTAACCTCCGTAGCAATGTGCGAATAGGATGTTGCTCATAAGTCAAATTAGGTGAAACCTCGATTTCTTCAATAACACTAGGCTTAAGAATAGAATCGGAATCTCTAAGGCATTTCCATAGCTGAGAAACATGAAATACATCATGAATAGCAGAAAATTGAGCTGGTAACGAAAGGCGATAAGCCACGGAACCAACGCGTTCGGTGATAGGAAACATGCCAATATATCGAGGTGCTAATTTTCCTAACCGACTGAAATGCATAACACCCTTCATAGGCGAAACACAAATGAATACCAAATCTCCCACAAAAAATTCCAAATTCCTTCTTCGGTTATCGACATAGGATTTTTGTCTACTCTGAGCTTCTTTCATCCTATGACAAATAAGGTCAATCTATTCTGTGGCATCATGAATAAAATCTGAACCTAAAACAAGCTTCTCACTGGTTCCAAGCCAACACGAAGGAGATCGACATGGCCTTTCGTAGAGTGCCTCAAAAGGTGCCACACCAATACTAGATTGGAAGCTGTTATTGTAAGAAAACTCAATAAGAGAAATATGATCTTCCCAACTACCACCAAAATCAAGAACACATGGATGAAGGAGATCTTCAAGAGTTTGATTCACATGCTCTGTTTGTCCATCGGACTGAGGATGATAAGTGGTGCTAAAATTAAGCTCCGTTCCCAAAGTTTTTTGAAGACCTTTCCAAAATCCACTAGTAAATAATGGATCACGATCGCTAACAATAGAAGTAGGAACTCCATGCAATTTAAAATTTTCTTTAACATAGAGTTTAGCCAAAGAGGTACGGTCCGGCTGGACCGAACGGGAAGAAAATGGGCGGATTTTGTAAGTCTATCTACAATCACCCATAAACCATCATGATCTGAACGAGAAGGGGGAAGATCGTCAATAAAGTCCATGGAAACTTGATCCCACTTCCAGACGGGAATGTCTAAAGGTTGCAATAACCCACCGGGCCTCTGATGCTCGGCCTTTTCAAGTTGGCAAGTCATGCAATGCTTAATAAAGTTAGTAATATCAAATTTCATTCCATCCCAATATAAAGTCACCTCATGTCCACATACATTTTACTACTACTGGGATGAATTGTAAATTTAGAACGATGACAATCTTCTAAAATGTCTTTACGGAGATCACTAATATTTGGCACATTAAGTCTACCAAATTTTTGAATGCCACCATGAGCATCAATTTCAAAGTCTTTCAAATCATCAATATTATTTTTATCTCTACAACTTTCGCTAAGATGAGCCAATTCGGGGTCATGCTTTTGAGATTCAAGGAATCCGTCTAAAAGGGAAGGATGAGCCTCAAGGCTACATAAAACAAGAGATGAACATGAATCGGATTCAAGATCTCGAATCTCAATGGTGGACAAAGTCTCGAGATCATTCCATTCAGATATCATTATGGAAACAACCGCTTGTTGCTTATGACTAAGGGCATCGACAACACGATTTCCCTTTCCGGGAGTATAAAGAATATCAAGATCATAAGATGCAAGGAATTCGAGCCAACATTGTTGACACAAATTAAGTTCCTTTTAAGAGAATAAATACTTTAAAGATTTATGATCGGTGTAGAGAAAAAATTTCTCTCCCAAAAGATAATGACGCCGAATTCTAAGAGCGAAAACAATGGCCGCGAGCTCTAAATCATGAGTGGCATATCTAGTCTCGGCAAGCTTTAACTGCCTAGAAGCATAAGCGATAACATGTTCCCTTTGCATGAGAACGGCTCCCAAACCAATACTACTAGCATAAGTATAAATAATCAAGTCTTGGTTCCCTTTGGGAATCACAAGAATAGGAGCATCGGAAAGGAGTTCTTTTAATCTTTGAAAAGCAGCTTCACATTTGTCCAACCAAATGTACTTGATTCCCTTCTTTGTCAAACTAGTAAGAGGTAAGGAAATTTTAGAAAAGTCTTTAATGGATCGAAGGTTATAGCCCGCCAATCCAAGAAAACTACGAATTTCTGTTACACTTTCGGTCTCTTCCAGTTTTGAATATCAATCTTTCAATTGATTGCTCCTAAGAGTTTCCAACACAATTCGAAGATTTTTTTTATATGCTCTTCCTCGGTTTTAGAATAAACAAGAATATCATCAATAAAGATAAGAACAAATCGATCGAGGAAGTCTTTGAAAATTCGATTCATAAGGTCAACAAAATAAGCTAGAGCATTCGTTAAACCAAATGGCATAACAAGTCATTCATAAGATCCATAACGAGTACGGAATGATGTCAAAGGAATACTATCCTCTGCATTTCGAGGCTGATGAAAACCGGTTGCTAAGTCTAACTGTGAAAAAACTCTAGCACCGCAAAGTTTATCGAATAGATCATCAATCTGAGGCAGGGATATTTATTCTTAATGGTAAGATCATCAAGCTTGTGGTAGTCAACGCAAAGTCCGAGTGTACCATCGGATTTCTTCAAAAAATAGCTGAAGATCCCCAAGGAGAGGAACTAGAACGAATGAACTATTTTTCTTCCAATTTGGATAATTGTTCACACATCTCCATATTTTCCTTATTGGACATATGATTAGGAGGACGAGTGATAGGTAGAGCTCTAGGGATTAGATTAATTCTGAACTCAATTGCTCGCTTAGGTGGTAATCCTAAAACTGGCTCAATGATATCGAAAAATTCACGAACAACATGAATGAGGGAAATCACATCTTCCTTATCATCGTTATCATCATCATGCGGGTTTATAGAATATAAGGATGCCACCGAATTGGAATCAGAATCATCAAGAACAGTAGAAATATGCTTAACAAATTGGGGATGTGGAAGATGGATAGCCCTCTCGGGACATAGGATATGGGCTTCATATCGATTAAGCCAATCCATTCCCAAAATCATTCCAAAACCTAGATAATGCATAACATGTAGATTGGCACGGAAAGCATAATCACATAAAATAATCTCAACTTCCTTACAAAATAAACTGAGTGTTGCGGATCCACCAACCGAATTCGCAATTCTCAGTGAAGTCATCAAGCCCATAACATTTAAAGACACAGTGTCCACAAGTTCTTTTGATATAAAAGAATGAGATGAACCCGTATCAAAATGAATTCGAATAGGATGATCATGAAACATAATAATGCCATCAAGGACAGAATGAGAAATACCTTGACCAAGAGAAGGGCTACTAGAAGCTTGCACAACATTCAGCTTTCCCTCTTTCTTGTTTTGAAGTTTGGGACATGAAGATATAGGATGACCCGAACTTTTTCAATAGCGGCAAGTAAGGGACCTTGGACACTTATTTGCATAGTGGTCCTTAGAACCACAATTGTAGCATTCTCCACGACTAGGGGTAGAAGTCTTTGCTATCGAAGTTGCTTGCTTCCCTTTCTTGTTGGGATTAGAGATTTTGAACTTATTATCGGGATGCCTCTTCTTGTTGTTGTTGAAGTTCTTTTTGGCACCCCCAACATCACCATCACTTTCCTTATCGGCCTCTTCAAGTTGAAGAGCGATATCTACAAGCTGATCGAAAGGCACTTCTAGTTTCAGAAGTAAATCCTTTTTTAGATTCTTATTCAAACCATAGATAAACCTTTGATTCTTCTTCAAAGGGGTATTAATATACTCGACCCCATATTTAGAGAGGGATTCAAAAGATGCGACATAATCTGTCACAGAAGATTCACCCTGAATAAGATCAATAAAGCATCGAGCTAAAGTTACCTTTTCTACTTTAGGCACAAACTTTAATTCGAACCTTTCTCGGAATTGCTCCCAAGTAAGATCCTCTTCTACAATTTTCAAAATCAAAAGCTCATACCAATCTAATACTCTCTCCTGGAGCATGCTAGAAGCCACTTGGACTCGATGTAAATCCAAAAGATTCATGCGAGAAAAGATGCGTTTGCATGTTCTAAGCCAAGCCTGGACTTCCATAACGCTTTCAGAACCTTTGAATGGCTTTCTACCCAAATGGGTGTAATCACTGCACAAGCGTGCAAACCCAGATTTAGGATGAGTAGGCTCAGGAATGGAACCGGTAGCTTGGGCATTCTTTACAAGATCCAAAAGCTATTGAGCAGACATAAATACGCCATCATGAGGAGGATCACTGTATCGACTAGTGCTAGGATGGCCTGTTCTAACCATTTCTCTTCTTAAACAAAAAGAAAGAAGAGGAAAAAGGTTATTCTCCGAATGAATTCAGATAAACATGATTGATAAAACAAGGCATCATAAAATAAGATAGGACATGACGGGTCCTAAGACTCAAATTAAACCCTAAGGCACGATTCCTAAGAGAGACTTAGGATAATGATCCTCGTCATAATATCCTATATTGTTCCGAAGTTTAGCTCTGATACCAAGCTGTGACGCCCCACCTCTATACTCACACTAACCAAGGACACTAGGGGGTAATGCCATCGGCTAGTGCGAAGAATAAGGCTGTTGAGGAGCGACCAACTTTATAATTGATTTGATCGAGTACCGAGATGTCAGATGGTATATCATGCATTTTATTTCAAGAGGAAATCTGAAATATCCAATCCAAACTCAAATCTACTACACAGTGGCTAAATGCCATTTGAAAACAATATAAAATGATCATAACATAAAACCAAGCATAGATATTCATATCATTAAGGCGGAAACAGATATGAATATAATACATAGAAGTGAACATCATAGTAGTGGTCATACAAGATCCACTACATCACAAAAGAATAGGTACATGTACTACACAAAAGAATATGTATACATCAAGAGTCTCTATCACAGATACATGAAAGATAAAAACTACTAAGCTAAAGTAGTTAGCCAAAAGTCGGAAGCTAGTCCCTGCTAAGAAGTCAAGTGGGAGCACCTGAAACACCTCGGCCTGATTCGAGTATTATTTAAGAAGAAAAAAATAAACGGATCAGTCTAGCTATAATTATCATGTAAGATGAGATAGGATAAGAGACATGACAACTATAAATGACAACAACAAAAATCATATAATATCTCAAGTTTTCTCAAACACCAAAAAGAATATCATATTCTTTATTTTTATTCACCAAATCACAAATATTTATAAAGCTTATCAAAGCAAATCACAATAATTCGTGAAACAAAAATTCCAGAAATCAATAACTAGAAATCCAGAAAACATAAAGGGGGAAGGCCCATCACAAACGGGAGCATGAAAACTCACCAACACGTGTATCACAAACGGGACGCTATCCCATTGGTCGCTAACCCATAAAAATGAGCCGAAGCTCCACGAACGGTCAAAAGACCATGGGTCGCTACCCCATAAAAATGAGCCGAAGCTCCACAAATAGGGTACAGCCCCCCACGCGGACAAAGAGACATTTCTCATCGCAAGTCTAAATCATAAAATGATCATCATTGATCAATAAGTGTAAATTACATTAAGTTAGTAAATAAATTAGTTTAGCTTCATGTCCCATAATCACTGGCTTAACTTAAATATTTATGAACAAATTATAGATTTCCACTCAAAAATTGTCACAATTTTCAATCGAACAATTCCAAGAATTAACCAACGAAGTGAACGCAAGTGTTTCATACCACTTGGTTTACTAAGTCGTTTAACTGGATTTCTCATCCGAATGAGGTAAAGGTTTGTATATACTAATAGATTGGAAAACAATTTTATAATCGAGCTTTGTATTAATAGTAGTGTTGAAATCATTTTTTTGTGAAAGAGTTTTAGTATTTACTACTAGTATAAAACCTTTGTATTTAAAGTGACAAATCATAGAAACGATTGTAAAGACAATCTATCATAAAAATCCACATCTCTATAATGTGAATCAAAACCATGGAAATCGATTTCAAATCCATCAAATGGAAATACTAAAAATCCAGAAAAGAAATCATTAAAGTTGATTTTAATTGACAATAACTATATGGATCATCAAAAATCGATAAATCGGAAATCCACATAAAAATAACCAAATTTCCAAAATTCGACAGCCATAGACGTCTGTCCCCTGTTTCGGGAAATTGTAACCCTAGGGTCACAGACGCCTGTGGATAATCCATAGATGTCTGTCGCCTGTAGCAGGACAGAATCTGCAAAGCCCAAAAATGGGCAACCAACCTAACTTCATGGATTCGGAAGCGATTGAATGAGCAAATGTGGCTAGGGATTCATGCCTAGTGACAACCCAGCCCTAAAGGCTCTTCAATACACCCAAAACAACATGTCTAAACATCCATACTAGGGTTTTCATAAATTTTGACTTCAAATACCAAAATTAGGGAAAATTCACCAGACCAATTCAATTCAAAAGCAATTGAATAAGAAATAGATGCTAGGAATTCATATCTAACAACAATCAAAGCAATAGACATAGATGTGAGTTCAAGAACTCACCTTTAAACTCAAAAATTGAAAAGAAAAGCTCTAATACAAGCTAAGATCAATTCCTCTTCAACTACACCGTTAGAATCTCCAATCTAGTATCACATGCAAAGATTTCCTAAGTTCGGTTATAGGAAATTCTGAAAGTTGAAGAGAGATTGAGATGGAGAAGATAAAGAGGATGCTTACCTAAGCTTCTCTTCGATTTATAACTTGAATTTGAATTCCTAAGAAAAGCTAGGGCTTAGGAATTTTAATTTCCTCTTCTCACCATTTTCCTCCATTTTCCTTTAGCTTGGAGTGTTAGGAAATTGTGAATGGAACGAAGGAAGAGGGGAGGAGTTAGGGGTATTGGTAGAAGAGGGTTGGGTTATTGGGCTAGAACAATGCCCAAAGCCCAACTAAAAATGCCAAATCAACCCCAAATACAACAATGTTTATGTCTAAAAAAGTTGTAAATGTCGATTTGAACTCAACGAAAGTAGTCTCGAGTCTGGAATCGACTATATACAAAAAGTCACATTTCGGACTCTAATTTCAACCAACGATGCTATATTTAAATAAAAAATTTAAATACATAATCGTAAAATATGCGGGTTGTTACAATTCTTATCTCCATATTTAAGACCCCGTACTAATTAAACAAGTAAAATCACGGGACTGACTAAATTATCATATGACGGTGATGAATTCAAGGAAGAAAAGATTAGGGAATATATTACTCACTTATACTTTTACCCGATGAAGTCTCGATTTCCTTTAACTTTAATCTTTTCTTCTTCCTATTGTTAGGCTGCAAATACCATTAAAGAACTCAATCTTTTGTTTTAGGTTTTTGAATGTAAAAAAAGTGGAAAGAAAGAGATGGTTATCTTTGCTTCAACGAGGAATAATTTGGGCTGCTGGTTCACTATCCCATTTGCTTATTACTTGTTAGCCAAACACTTGCATCTAATTCTTATTATATTAGATTTTCAACAAGATTTTCCTAGTGTCACTTGATTCATCTAATCATAATGAGTAAATAAAACATTCTACACCCTTTTTCATTATTTATCTTCCTCAACTTCACAATTAATTACATAATTCATTATTTATTAATTTATATCGGTGTTACAGGCTTCCTCCCTTTTAGGAATTTCGTCCTTGAAATTCTAATAAGGTCTGATACTAAACTCTAGGCTTTCTTATGCCTAATCTAACATGTACACACATGGGTTCTTCACCCATGAATCTCAATCAAAAATGTATCAGTGCTTCTACCAATACATAATAAAATCAACCATAATATCATATATAAATATGAAATACGGTTAGACCTAGCAAACATACGAGTAAATTAAAGCAAATAACTTGGGATAAGTCCCTTTAATTTTATCCTCTATTTCCCAAGTACAATCATCCTGGTCCTCATTCCACTAGACCTAAACAAGCTTTACTTTTTTCCAAATCCTTTTCTCGTCCCAGCGTATAATCTGAATAGGCTTCCTAACATGAGTCATGTTTGGTTCAATAACCAAATCTTCCATAGCTCTTAGAATCACAACATCCCTGGGTCTTTTACACACTTCCATAGATATGATACGTAGAACACATTATGCACCCTAGCAAAAGCATTCAGAAAATCGACTTTGTAAGCTACCTTTCTGATCTTCTTTAATTTCCGGAATGGACCAACATACCTTGGTGCTAACTTCCTAGCTTTTCCAAACCTCATATTGCCTCTCATAGGTCACACTTTCACAAACACATTGTATCAAAGATTGAATTCTAGGTCTCTCCACCTCCTATCGGCATAACTCTTTTGTTTAGATTGGGCACCCTTCATCCTTTGTCTAATCGATTTGATCATCTCTGAAGCCTCCCTTACCAGATCTGGACCTAACACAAGTTTATTCCTCGTTCGTCTCACACCAACTTATTGGCAACTTATAGGCCTTCGATAAAACACCTTAAAAAGTGTCATCCTAATGTTGGACTGGTAACTATTGTTGTATAAAAAGTATACTAAGTGCGGGTGATCTTCCCAAGATCCACCAAAATCTAACACTCAAGCACCTAGAAAATCTTCCAATACTTGGTTGACCCGTGCGATCTGGCCATCTGTCCGTAGATGGTAAGAAGCACTCATACATAACTCAGAACACAAAGCGTTTTGTAGGCTTGCCAAAATGCACTGGTAAATAATGGGTCTCGGTCACTCACTATAATACATGGAATTCCATGAAGTCTTACTACAATCTTAACATATATTTCGGCCAACTTGGCTGCCATTCTTATAGACTTCATTGGATTTATTTGTATGAAACGGGCACTCTAAGTTAACCTACCAACTATAACCCATCAACAAAGTCCATCGAAATCGAATCTTATTTCTATATTATAACTTACAAAGGCTGCAAACGACCACTTAGATTTTGATGTTATACCTTAAATTGTTAGCATATGTAGCATATCCTCACACATTCTTCGACATCACTTTTTATTCCTTTCACATAGAAGCTCTGCTTCATATTTCAATACATCTTTATGCCCTCCGGGTGAATGTTATACTGGGAATGATGGCACCCATCCAAGGCTAGCTTCCGAAGGTCTCCTCGATTTAGAACATACAATCTTCCTTTCATCCGAAGTGATGGTTTCTATAACATTAAAAAACATTGTAATATGGGTTTCGCAACGTTTTTACAAACGTTGGATTAGACCAAGTTGTAATAGGATTAACATATTATACAAATTTTTTTGATGTTGCAAAAAACATTGTAATACTTAGAACTACGACTATTTGAGATATTGCGAACCGTGTTTTACAACTTTTTTTAAATGTTGTAGAATATTTTTTACAACTTTTTTTAATTGTTGCAAAATATATACAACATTTTAAAAAGAAAACTGAATAGACTTTATCCTAAATACTATTATAGAATTAAAATTTCAAAAATTGAAATACATAAAATTCATCGATTCAAACAATAACATTTTACATATAATATAACATTCACTTTACATATAATATTCAAACAATGATGCCACAACATTCACACTATATCACATCCACCACTAACAAAAGAACCTTACATAGATATGAAGCTTAGTCTCTAATACATTGATATGATAACTCTTATCATTATAGTATATCATTTTTCTACCACCAACTTCAAGCAAGTGTAGTTCCCTAAGGTCTTCTCGAGAACAGGTTTGAGTTGGCAATGCCCAAAACCTATGTGCCCTTCACCAGAGCAGATGAATGGAGCAGAATTTTATTGCCTTGTTTAACAATCGTTGAATGCTTGAACTAATGAATGCAATTGTAACAGCCCTGTTTTTATAAGTCGTAGTATTATAAAATTTTAATTAAAATAAAATGATTGAATTCGTTGATAACTATTAATTTGAAATTAATTTTTTACTTAATTGAAGTCTATTTGATTATAGATTTTGTTTTAACACATCAAATTAATTAATTAATAAATTCTTTTTTAAAAAATACGTTAAACTTTATAAGTGTTAGCATTAAATATAAAATATTTTAGAGTGTAAATAATTTTAGGTACTTGAAATAGATTACAACTAAACAAAAGAATTAATCCAAGGAAAAGAAAATAACTAGAAATGAAAAGGAGAAAATAAAATAAAATATACATGTAAAATAAAATTTTAAAAGGCCAAAAGCCCATAACAAAACCACCCAATTTTAAACCCGCTTCCCTTTTTTCCCAATCATGTTTGACTTAACACCCCATAAAGATCAAAAATCAATTTTCAAAAGAAAAAAAGGGTGGAGAAATTAAAATCACGAGCAGCCTGGCAATCGTCGACGATGACATCCGAAGAGGGGGAATGCACAATAGTGGCTGGCGATGTTTGGATGTCGTGATGGGGAAGCTTTTCACGCAGTGCCTGGCAACGATGATGCAGGCTACATCGTTGAGGCGAAGACCTTGGAATGGAGGCGAGTGTTTTTGATGGGATATCGATGCGAGATGGATGGTAGCGGTTAGAGCAGGAGTGTGACGTAGCTAATAGGAATTCTTGTTTGGCAATGGGTTAAGGTGAGTTATTTTTAACTCACAATTCTATCTCTATACATTATAAATTTCATTTGCATGCCTTTATTGATTGATTGTGTGATAAATCTATATTCTAAATTGTTCAAATGGTTGAAATTCAGCTATATGCTCTGAATTGTGTTATACATCATATGTTTGGGTTGATATTTAAGTGGATGTGATGAATTGAATTGTTGTAGGGATTCATAGTTTAAAATTTCAAACGGAACTCCATTAATTTATAAATTAAAACTTTATATTATGTTGATTTTTTTATATTGTTGGGTGATCAGAGTTCGTTGGAAAATGACCCGGATCATTAAACAATTCTATACTAATAAATGATTTATGAAACAGTTTTCCTTGAATTTGCATTATTGATTGTTTTATCATGTTTGATTTGCTTCAAATATTTTTATAGAATAACGAATTGGGTTTTCATCTATTTTAATTCTTGTTAAAATTTAATTTAGAAAACATTATTAAACTATGTTGAATTTTAAACCACTTTCCTTATTAAAATTTTATATCAATCTTTTATAATGGCCAATATTTATTTACACCTTTCAAAATCACTACTGGATTATATTATAAATTTAGAAATGTTTTTGAGGCAAAAGATAAAATATAGTATTATTTTATAAAAGTTGTTATGAAAGTAATAATTTCAGTTTCAAGTGATTTTAGATATAAAAGAGGTTTGAATGATTTTGAAAGTGTCCAGAAGCCTTTGTAAATAAACAACTTTTCCTTAAAATAAATTTAAATATTTAGAAAGTGATTTTGGGAAATTATATCTTTGTGTATATAAAATTTGTTCAAAACTCTTTTATTTTATGGAAACCATGTTCTCTTATTAACCAATTTGGCCCCTGTTAGAAGCGGCATTCCCCTTATGTCCTTTCCCCCATTGTGGATCGGTCCAATCCCTAGATTGGTGGGTTTCTACTACGCTTGGGGAGTCCGGCAACCCTATTCCCTTAGTCAGCTAAAGACACGGAGTAATAAAGTACCCTCCTCATGTTTGAAAGAAATGGTCCTTCTCTTTTGATAATTGGCAGCGGGGATTATTGACTTATTTCTAATTTTCAATGAGATTTTCCTGCCCGCTAACAAGAAATGAGCATGTGTCCATCTAGAGTGTAAGCAAGCATCAATCTAAGTTAGGCACTTCTAAGAGACTAATCCAAGGCCCTAAAAATCTAGCTTGTGAAGGAGCATATTACCCCAGCCTCCCAATGATAGTTCAGGCATGGAGAAGTAATTAGGCCAATGTTGATGTTATCTATATTGTCCCGCAGCTGTGGAATTGTTAGAAAAGGTTGCACCTTAAGAAAGTAGCTAGTTCTATCCTCGTTAGGGTTAGGGAAGGACCTGATTGCCCTTGCCTAATTTATATACTGGCCTTACCTTGATTACTAGATTACCTTCTTTACTTTCTTTTATTTCGATCGCCGCAATGTTTATAATAGTTTGGGTAGTTTTGAAGCAACAAAGATCGTGCATGCAAGGCGCCAGTACAAACATTCGGGAGCAAGCAACTGCTTTCTTAGTTGCTATTACGATCGAGGAAGGGAGAATACGAGAGAGAATACTAGGTGGTGTCTATTGAGGACTCCTATACCTTAATAATCCATTTCCGTTATGGATTTGACATTTTATTGAGCTTGCATTTTTTTTCTATGAAATAAGGAATTTTATAAACGATTGAATCGTCGAATCAGCATGGGATTTTTGTACAATTCTTTAGCTTATTATTACAACTTGTTAAATAGAGTTTGAGTGGAATGTACTAGCTTTTAGTAAATACTTGAATATCACTAGGTGGTATGGGAATTTAGTGAAATTCTAGTAATTAATAAAGTGATAGTGATTAACACTTTAGAGTCATACTATCTTGGGATGTTTGGCTATATATGCTAATAGATCCCTAAGAAAAATATAAGTCATGATTTTGACGATCATGATGATCGTTGATGGTCCATTTGATCGTTCGTGATCTCGATACTTACTAGACCGTTCAGGAATGCTATCCTCTTCTGGAGATCAATTGATGGTCTCCATAGGCTTCTTGAGGGTGACTAGCTATCACCAATCCATAAGGGGATTATACCTCTATCCAGGAGGGAACTGTACCTCTATTAGAGCACATTTTTTGGGTTGTGCACTTAATGACTTACCCATGGCTACATTTTTGGGTTGCCCACAAAGAGATAGCAATTATTGGTAACTTTCAAGTAGCTACATTCTTGTTTCTGTGATTTGTCCGGTAGGGGATCGTACCTCTATGTTTTGTCCATAAAGGGGATAGTACCTTTGATTTAGTGATATCCTTATATGTATTTAATTTAGTTTCATTGATTTGAAATGGATATATGTTAATCACCATATTTGCGTATGATAGTCTATGATAAACTTGTGTGTTTTATGAAATGGTGATATTTTTATATATATATCATTTTGGATTGATTTGGATTGGCATATTTTATATGACTTGGTAATTATGTGCAGTCATATATTATTATGATATATTATTCTCACATCTTTAAATTAGAGATAGTCCGACTCGTTTATTTTCATAATACTCGGGTCAAGCCAAGACTATACAGGTACTATGACTTGTTGATCTTGGACATGTGTGCTAGCATGGGGATAAACTAATTTTGACAGTTTGAGTTTGTCTCATGTATATATGTATGGATATATTTTTATGGGATGTTATGTATATATTAGATATGTGGGTCTAGTATTATCATTTTGTAGACTCATGCTTTGTAATTGTATATGATGTATATTAATCCATTGTGATCTGTGATTCTATAACCAATACTGTATATTATTCTGATTTAGTTTAACCTATGTGTTTGTTTCTTTGAGCCGAGACTGCACACGTTAATTATTCAGTTCAGATCCTCAAAATTTTGGTAAGAATGATGTGTCAGTGTTAGCCCAAGGTAATAGTCACATCAGGTTGCTCTTAACAAAACTCATTCTCTGTATTGCTAGATGGTATTACATAGTAATACTCTTTAGTAGTATAGGTATAGAGGCGAGGCGTTATAGCAATGGTGTTATATCTATAATGCGAGAGCGAAAGCAAGACATGAAAGCCAATTGAAAGCGGAAATTTTTAAGTGATTGCAGCGTAAAAAAGCATAGCCAAAACAGTTGTAAAGTGTTGAAGTCAAGAATAGTCAACCAGTGCTGAAGACAAACGAAGAAATATCAATGTGCACAGGTACAACAACTACACTGTGTATCTAATCTCCAACTTCAATTCCTATCCAATTGTTAATATCATAACATATATAAGTAATAGGGTTTAACATGTATTATTAAATATTCAACTTGTAGAATATTAACTAACCTGGAAGATTGCCAACCCTATTAATAGGATATAAAAATTGATTATTGGTTTGCATCTACAAGACAAGGTGAAAGGATATGTCAGAATAGCCTAAGAGTGCAGCCTCCACCAGGTCGTACTGGCGGCCTACGCTTAGAGGTCGAAAGCCCACTATGATGGTTACGAAGGTCACGATGAGGATGCGGCTACCACGGTTTTCAACCTAGCTCAAGATCCACAACTCAAAACATGGTAGGCGTAACTGGCGTTGATGGATTTGGGGTTTGATTAGGTCTGATGGGTTTAGATTAGTACTTCAGCCCTAGGAGGAGATTCGATTAGGGGTTTGCGGTAGATTTTAGTTTTCAATTTGATTTTGGATCTGAGAAGGGGTTTGATTTAGATTAGAGAAGGGTGCAGCAGGGAAGAAAATAGTTGAAAATTTGGGTGGGGACCAAAATTTTGGATTGGAGCCTAATGCTTGGGTGTTGAGCGAAAATAAAAAGTTTATATGTAAAAAAAAAGTTATAAAATAAAATACAAAAATGCATATGGAAACAATAAGTTGTATCATACACAAGTTGTAATATATTTTGCAATGTAATTATTAATTATTACTTATTACTTCATAACTATAATTGAATATTAATTATTAAATGTTAATTATTCTGTGCATATTATTAATTATTAATTATTATATATCTAATATTAATTATTAAAATTTAATTATTAATTAATCAATATTAATTATTAAATACTATTTATTACTTATTTTAAAATTTTATCAACATTTTTGAATTTTTTGAAATTTTGAATATTTTATAAAATTTTATGTTTATTTACATTTTTTAAATTTTTTATTACTGAATTTTACAAAAATTTCAAAATTTTGTTTGTAAATTTAATTTAGAAAATTTCAATTTTTTTTGAAATATTAAGCATTAAATATAAATATCAATTATGATTATTAAATATTAAATACTAAATAATAAATATTTCCTCTTAATTATTAAAGATTATTTATTAATCATTAATTATTAAAAATTAATTGTTAAATAGTAAATATTAAGTATTAGTCTTAATTATTAATTATTAATCGTTAATTGTTACTTCATTGTTATCTAATAATAATTGTTAATTATTAATTATGAAAAGTAATTATTTAGTATTTAGTATTAATTATTGATTGTTAATTATTTAATAGTAATTATTTAGTAATAATTAACAAATATTAAAAATTAATCTCCATTATTTTGATTTTTGATGATTAATGTTATTATTTTGATAATTAATATTATGATGACTTATACTTGATAATTAATGTTTAGTTTAAATAAAGGAGAATTTAAATTCTATGAAACTATTATAGTCGTTTTTTGTTTGAATTCAAATTTAAATATAAACTAAACATACCATTTTCTAGAGGGTGAGCTGCTCCGCACCCCGCCCAAGCAGGTTGCCATCCACGGACGCCGAAAGGGCAAAATTTAAAAAAAAAATTGTAATAGAATTTCAACGATTCAAAAAAGTTAATGTTGATTCGGTATGTTCATGTACAAAACGTTTACTTAAAGAATTTATACAAGTTGTGAGTAAAACAACTTTTATTGTTGTAAATTAATATTTACACCATTTAGGGATAAGTTGTAAAAAAATCCATGTTTTTACAAACGGTTTTGTAACAAAAGTTGTTGAAATGGTATTATCATAACTTTTGCACAAAAATGTTGTAAAAAACAAGGTTTATACAACATTTTCTGTAAAAACATTGTGAAAAATCAAGTTTTTACAACGATTTCTTTAAAAACCTTGTAAAAAGAGATTTTTACAACGTTTTAAAATAAACATTGTAAAAAAAATGTTGCAATAGGCTCCTTTTGTTGTAGTGTTTATTTCTTCAGTCTCGGCATCACTCTTTAAGTCATTGATCATTTAGGCACATAATGGGCCCTTCTTCCGCCCTTTGGCAATTTCTCCATAAGCATTGGATGGACCTCCAAGAAAGACAACATCTCTGAATCTCGACTAGAACTAGCCTTCAATCGAAACTGCACATAACACGATGTTAACATCTCCAAGACATTCTACTCTACGATCTTTGTCAAAACACAATTCTGTTATTTTCGGCTAAAGGCATCGGCAATGTTATTTCCCTTCTTGGGGGTATATTCTATTCCAAAATCATATGATTCCAAGACTTCCAACCATCTTTGTTTTCGCAAGTTCAACTGTTCTCTCAAATACTTATGGTCCGTGAACAGTTTGAACCTTTCCCCTAATGTAATGTCTCCAAATCTTTAGCGCAAAGATGACTACCTATAACCCTAAATCATGGGTTGGTTATCGAACCTTATGGGGTCTTAATTGCTTGGATGGATACGCTATAACCTTGCCCTTCTACATCAAAAACACTCCTAAACCTAAACATGAAGTATCTATGTACATAACCAAATCCATATTTCCTTCCGACATAACCAACATGGGAGCTCTATCGGTCGAAGCTTCAACTCTTGGAATGCTACTTCAAACTCCTTCATCCAAACAAACCTTTCATTCATTCTGGTAAATCAGTCAATAATGTTGTTATTATAGAGAAGTTCTTAATAGATCTCCGATTGTACCCAGCCAACCCTAAGAAACTCCTTATCTCAGTGACTATCTTTGGTCGCTTCTAGTCATTCACAACTTCAACTTTCGAAGGAACTACTACTAATCCTTCCTTAAAGGTAATATGGCCTTGGAAATTCACTTATAGTTTCCTAAAATGGCACTTGAAAAACTTCGCCTTTAAGTTGTGTTGTGTTGTCTTGTGGTCTCTGATACCAATCTAAGGTGAACTTCATGTGCCCACTCATCCTTAGAATACACCAAAATATTTTCTATGAAGACTAACATAAATCTATCCAATTGATCATGAAAGACTCAGTTCATTAAATCTACAAAGAAAGCTGGAGCATTAGTCAGCCCAAAGGGCATAACCAACCGCTCATATGAACCATAACTTCTCCTAAACACAGTCAAAGGTATGCTCTCTATAGAAACTCTTAGTTGATGGAATCTAGTGGCCATATCTAACTATGATAATACTTTAGCTCCACTCAATTGATCAAAAAAATAATCTATTCTCGGCAATGGGTAGTGATTTTCATTGTCAGCTCGTTCAACTTTCCATAATCGATACACGTCTGAAGTAATCCATTCGACTCTTTACAAATACTGCCGAAGCTTCTTATGGTGAACTGCTAGGCCATATGAAACTTCAATGCTCAAATTCCACTAACCGCTTCTTCAGTTTCTCCACTTCTAGACGCCATTCTGTAGGGTGGTTTATTAATAGGACAGACCCTAAACACCAAATCAGTGTGAAACTCAATTGCTCTTTTTGGAGGCAGACCCATCATAACTCAAAAAAATCAACAAATTCTTAAAGTACAAAAAAACTATTTATTTCCTCCTTAAGGCTCTCCATTACACATAGTGAAACTCTAGAATTTTCTTTCATATGGTTCAAGGATACTAAGATCGTGTCTCTTCCTTTTGGATTCTATTGAGCAATGATTCCTTCAGCACAATAAAATATGTCCTCATTATGTACCAACCAATCCATACCCTAAATTACTCTGTATCCCTCGAAGTCAAATACGAATGGGTCACACAAAAAAATGGTCCAACAAGATAAATTTTAGGTTAGTGCAACTCAACTCGAGAGTAATGTACCTACTAGTTGGATCAACCACATGCAAAGAAGTAACTAAGTAAGCAACACCAAATCCTACTATATCAACTACACCCTTAGAAATAGAAGAATATGTAGCCCTAGTACCAACAAGAACTACAACTGAAAAGTTGGAAATAGAAGTATACCTTCCAACACAACATTTTTGCCTTTCTCCTCGGCAGAAGGTCCTAATCTTGGGTCTTCAAAGGCAAACGACCTCGTTTGCTTTAGTCCAGGACAAGCTTTCTTCTTATGAATCAGCTGATCACAATATAAACATTTGACCTTAGCTACTGCAGTTGGTTGCGAACATTTTGATGCATAGGGTCCCTTTTGCTCATAATTATAGCAAACAATCTCCGAGATATCTCTTCGGTCACTCCCTTCCTGAACTTTTCCCTTCAATTATTGTCACTTCTTCCCCTTCCGGTAAGGGTTAAACCTCTTCTTCGGCTCTATCTTCAGCTTTATCTCTGCCCTTCTTCTAGCTTGGTACATGTATTTACACCTCCTCGCTATGTCCACAACAAATTCAAAAGGTGCCACCAGGGGTGCCATCACCTTGTGATCCAAACCGTGCTCCAAACCCCTAATAGGTTTCTCTTTCTACTTCAGTGGGATATTAACCAATTCTCGACCATAATTTGCTAAGGCATTGAACTTCAGAATATATTCCTCTAAAGAAAGATCTCCTTGCCCGTGATTGATGAATTCCCTCAACAACAAACTCCTTCGAGACTCCGAAATAAATAGGGCCTCAAATCTCTCCCTGAAATGCTCTTAAGAAATCTCCTCCTCGGGAGTCTCGGTTGTAACCATCTCCCGCTAATCTAAAACGTCTTCATGCAACTGTCTAGAAGCCAACCAACGCTTATGCTTTTCATTCAGCCCTGAATCCCTGAAGACGCGCTTACATACCTTCAGTCAATTATGTATTTCTACTATCTGCTCTTTCCAAATAGACATCTTACCCTCCAAGATTCTTGTATCCTTGACTTAATTAGGAGAAGTTCACTCTAGCCGCTGGTCTCAATTTGGCAACATCTATTAATACCGTAGTTATTGATTCTGATGACAACAACCATATAAAATATAGATATTAATGTTTTTCCAAGTTATATAGTATAGAGTGCAGAATATTTCATAGGTGCTGAATCGAAGACTGTATAGAATAAAGACTCAAGATAAAGATATAAAGACTCATGAGTTCAAGAAAAAGAAATAAAGATCTTAAGATTATAATTTAGTGTATAGAGTCATTAGTATATATTGTTGAAGTCCTTGATAACAATTTCTGATCTCTATCTCAAAATTCTGATATTTAATTAGTGATATAAAGTATAAATTATTTAAATTACAATATATATATATATATATATTTAAATATTTTATTAAAAAATTTGGAATTTAAAATATTTAAAAATTATGTTCAAATTATTTTACAAAGTACAGGATTTTCAAAACATTTCAAAAGAAAAGTATTTTCAAAATTCACTAAAGTATGTTTCCATACCTAGTCCCTATATGTCAACATATCGACTGTTGGGTCATTTTTTAATTTTTGAATGGAAGTGTCTATTCGACACAACCATTCACGAATGGACACATCTATTAATTTACTATATAAAGGAGAGTGCAAAAGAATTTTTCAATAACCAATTACTTACTTTCTTCCCACTCCTCGCTCTCTTGAAAATTCTCTTTAAAAATACATTATATTCTCTTTAAAATTATATAGAATCATATCATACTTCTTTGTATTGATTCTATACTACTTTACCAGTGTTTTGAAAACATCCCTCTCTTTATTCAAAGATCAGAGTGCTATCCAAGAGGCTATAGGGTCCACTGTATCCAAGAAAAAGAATTTGTCTTTGGAAAAAATATCAACTCTATTTGAATTTGCTTGGGTGTGTTTGGTGCCTGTTCAAATCAAGTGGGTGTGCTTAGTAGACCGTCCAAATCTAGTGGGTGTGCTTATAACCCATTCAAATCCAGTGAGTTTACCTCGACCTCGGAATACATGAGGGTGTGTCTCCAAACCTCGAAATCGAGAGTGTATTTGGTTTTGCCTACTACTGGATTAATGATTGGCATTTGAAAAGAAATATGTATAAGAAATTATATGGGACTGGATGTAGGAGATATCCGAACCAGTATAAAATCTCTGGTGCCATCTCTTTAACTCTTACTTTACTTCATTGTTTTTAATTTTATCTCTAATTGCATCTATGAATGATTGTTAGTATAACTTTGTGTTATTAATCTGTGATTTAATATTAATATTGAAAGAAAATTAAAAAGATTTACACAAGTTAGAAAACACTATTCATCCCTCCTTTAGTGTTAATTTTAAAATCCATAATTTCACAACCAACATTTGGTATTAGAGCACTAGGTTTTCAAAAACCCGTAATTTGATTTTAAAAAAAAGTATAAATAGTTAGTAATATTGTTAGTACTCTTTTTAACAATTCATGGAAAAACAAATTTTTAAAACCAATATATTACTTTCAAGTAGATTAGAAACTAATCATTTTAAAAAGTCACTTGATTTTTGGAAAGGTATAATGTTGAATTGCAGGAACATGTTTGTTCTATGGCTAATGGTGAATAGACACTTGATATTCAAACATCACAAATCAAGAAAGACAAATGGAAACTAGACAATGGATGCTCAAGACACATGATTGGAAATCCGGAGACCTTGAAAGATATTGTTTACAAAGATGGTGGATCGGTTCATTTCGAAAACAACTCTAAGGGATATGTAATTGGCATCGACAATGTCGGTAACTCTAAAACTCCTACCATTTCCAATGTTTTGCTAGTTATAAATTTAAAATATAATCTACTTTAGTATCAATCAACTTTTTGATGAGGGTTTTAAAATTAAATTTGAAAAAAATATTTGTCACATCGAAGATAATGAATCAAACATTATCTTTTAATAATAGTTTTGATGAAGAAGAAAATACTAATTCAAATAAAAATAATGATATTACAAATAATGAAATCGATAATGATGAAAATAATAACTCCAAAAATTCATATCCAAATTAAAGATCAAAATATTTTAAAGATCATCATATAGAAACAATTCTAAGAAATACAGAGTCTATTGTAAAAATGAGAAATCAACTAAACAAAAGGGTAATATAGCTTTTATCTCAACCAATGAATCTAAGAATCCAATGGAAGCATCATTAGATGATTCATGAATTTTTGCTATATAAGAAGAACTGAATCGGTTTACCAGAAATGATGTTTGGGAATTAGTACCAACACCTGAAAATAAGCCTGTAATAGGAACTAAATGGGTTTATAGAAATAAAATGAATGAACCAGGCGAAATCATTAGAAATAAAGCACGTTTAGTTGCTCAAGGTTATAGTCAAGAGGAAGGAATAGATTTTGATGAAACCTTTGATTCTACAGCTAAAATAGAGTCCATTAGAATTCTACTTGCTTTTGCAAATCATAATAATTTTAAATTATTTCAAATGGACATCAAAAGTGCCTTTTTAAATGGCTTTATTAAGGTAGATGTCTAGTTGAACACCCCCTACTTTTTGAAGATGAAAAACTTTCGAATCATGTTTATAAAGTAAAGAAAGCCTTATATGGTTTAAAACAAGCTCCTAGAGCATGATATGATAGATTTAAATCTTATTTATTACAATCTAACTTTGAAATAAGAAAAGTAGATAGTACTCTATTTATTAAAAGAAATAATATTGATATTCAATTTATACAAATATATGTAAATGATATTATTTTTGGGTCAACAAATGAACAGTTAAATAAAGAATTTTCAGATATAGTCACTAAGGAATTTGAAATGAGTCATATGGGAGAACTAACTTTCTTTTTAGGATTACAAATAATAAAATTAACTAATTTTATTTTTATAACTCAAGAAAAATAGGGTAAGGATTTAGTTAAGAAATTTGGTATGTCAAATACTAGTGGTAAGCCAACTCCCATGGCTACTAATGAGAAATTAACTAAGGAAGAAAACTCAAAAAATGTAGATCGAAACTCTATAAAGGTATGATAGGATCCTTACTCCATATAATTGCCAGTAGACTAGATTTAATGCATGCTGTTTGTCTCTGTGCAAGATATAAATCTTAACCTAAGGAAACTCGCTTAAAATCTGTAAACCGGGTACTAAGATATGTAAACAACACACTAGATATGGACACTTTTGTCCAAAGGAAGATTCCTTCGATTTAATTTCATATAATGATGCTGACTATGCTGGATGCAAATTAGACCGAAAAATTACAAGTGGAACCTATCACTTTTTAGGACATTATCTTGTTTTTTGGTTTAGCAAAAAGAAAAATTCCGTGGTTCTATCTACAGCAGAAGCAGAATATATCTCTACTGCATTAGCTTGTTCACAAGTTATTTATATGCAACAAACTTTAAAAGATTTCAGTTTAAATTTCACTAAGTCACCAATATACTATGATTACACTAGTGCAATAAATCTATCTATAAACCCAACACATCATGGTCAAATCAAACATATAGACATAAGACACCATTTTCCGAGAGATAACGTAAATAAAGGAGTCATTTCACTCGAATTTATAAATACTAAAAATCAAATAGCCGATATATTAACAAAACCATTAACTCAACATTTTTTATTAAACTTCGAAGAGAATTAGGAATATGTTCTTTCTCTAAAATATAAATATTATAGCTTCTAAAATCTAAATTTAAAAGAAAATAAAAATATCAAAATTTACCTACATATATTGACATACTCAATACCTGTATGTCGACATATACTATAGATTTTTGAAAGTGAATATTAGGCTCAGGTCCTTAAAATCAAACTTAATACACAAAAACTCCTCCCCAAAAAAGATTGTAAATTAGGTCCCTATAATTAAGTTACTGAATAATTGCATACATTTATGCAATTATTCAATGAATAATTGTAGACATTTATGCAATTATATCCAAAAATTGCATAAATGTCTGCAATTATTCAGTGAATAATTGTGGAAATGTCTGCAATTTTTGGACATAATTGCATAAATGTATGCAATTATTTAGTAACTTAATTCTAGGGACCTAATTTACATACTTTTTTTGGCTAGGATGTTTGGTGTATTTTGAAACTTAATAAGAAATTTAGAAAAACTGTCTCTTTTTTAAAACAGTTTTTCCCTCTTAAATTCAAAATTCAAAATATGATCATATTACCACCAAATTTGAATTCTTTCTCATTTTGATGTCTTCTTCTTTCTAAAAACTCCAAATAAACTAAAAATTAATGGATTCTTCAAGTTCCAAAAGACCAAGAGAAGAAACTACCCCCTTAAACTACAATACCTCCACTCTAGGCCCCTTCAAAAACACCACCATAACCAAAGTCATTAAAGTTGAGGATGATCTAAAGCATGTTGAGCATGTCCCCAACATGATTTCAGAAATAGAGATCATCCAAATATGCCTCTTAATGGAAAAGAAAAGCAAGGGTGAATCCTTCGCAACCTTAGAAACATCTATTGGATAATAAAGCCAATCCAATAGTGATCGAAGAGGAAACTCCAAATCTTGCAATCATAATTCCATGGATGATGAGGAAGAGGAGGAAGAAAAGGATAATGCTGAAGATGATGATGAAGTCAAGTATATAGGCGAAGTTTGCTTTGATCGTGATGGAAGTCTTGTGGAACAAAAAGGAAATTTCCGTCTCCACTATCCCTATTGTCATATCCATAAGTCTCCTATAATCAAAAAGCATTAATTAACACGTTTAAGTTTGGCCTGTCTAGGTTTGGATTTTTAGTATTATTAGGTTTTGAATTGATTTGGTTTGATTGGATTGTTAGTATTATTAGATTTCCAAATTGATTTGGATTGTTTAAATATGTATGTTTGGATTGTTTAGTTTGATTTGAATAAATAAAAATTATCTTGTTTTACTTATTTAAGTCCCCATATGTTAATCATCATTTATATGTCATAATTATAATCATATATTCTTCAATTATTTTTGTCCAAATTTATTGATTTTGACTCTGTCGTTTATAAGAAATTTATTTATAGGGAGTTTTATTTTTCACCCAATTGTGTTAATGACAAAGTGGTAGAAAAATATAAAATAAACACATGCATATATTCAGAGGGAGTTATATAACTTAGGGGGGCTTATATCATATTCTATATATAGGAATGTTTAATTGTTGTCATCATCAAAAGGGGGAAGATTGTCAATACCTTTGTTATTGATTTTGATGACAACAACCATATACAACGATGCAAAATATAGATACTAATGTTTTTTCCAAGTTAAATAGTATATAGTGTAGAATATTACACAGGCGCTGAATCGTAGATTGTACAGTATAAAGACTCAAGATAAAGATACGAAGACTCATGAGTTCAAAGACAAAGAAATAAATATCTCAAGATTATAATTCAGCATATAGAGCCATCAGTGTAAATTATTAAAGTCCTTGATAGCAATTTCTGATCTCCATCCCTGAATTCTGATCTTTGATATTTTATATAGAGTATAAATTATTTAAATTACAAAATATATTATTTTAAAAGATTTTAGTGTTCAAAATATTAAAAAACTATGTTTAGAATATTTTACAAAGTATAGGATTTTAAAAAAAATCTAACAAAAAGTATTTTCAAAATTCACTAAAGTTATCGACATACCTAGTCTCTATATGTCGACATATGGACTGTTGGGTCGTTTTTTAAATTTTGAATGGAAGTGTCTATTCGATACAACCTTTCACGAATGGACATATCTATTAGTTTACTATATATAGGAGAGTGCAAACGAATTTTTCAATAACCAATTACTTACTTTCTTCCCACTCCTCGCTCTCTTGAAAATTCTTTTGAAAAATATAGTCTATTCTCATCAAAATTATACATAATCAATCCATACTTCATTGTATTGATTCAATACTACTTTCTCACTATTTTTGGAACATCGCCCTCTCAATTCAAAGAACAAAGTGCTATACAGGAGGCTATAAGATCCATTTTATCCAAAGTACAAGAATTTTCCTTTGAAAACTATAAACTCTATTTGTGTTTGCTTGGGTGTGCTTGTAGCCCATTCAAATCAAGTGGGTGTGCTTAGTAGCCCATTCAAATCTAGTGGGTGTGCTTATATCTCGTTCAAATCAAGTGAGTTTACCCCAAACTCGTAATACATGATGGTGTGTCTCATAGCCTTGAAATCAAGATTGTATTTGGGTTTAGCTTCTACTCGGTTAAAGATTAACATTTGAAAAGAAATCTGTACAAGCAATTGTATAAGACTAGATGAAGGAGAAATCTGAACCAGTATAAGTGTCATCTCTCTAGCTCTTACTTTACTACTTTTATTTTTATCTGTGATTGCGTCTATGACTGATTGCTAGTATAAGTATGTGTTATTGATATGTGATTTAATATTAATATTGAAAGAAAATTAAAAAGATTTACGCATGTTTAAAAACACTATTCACCCCCTTTTGGTATTAAATTAGCTTAAGATATATAAATCTGCAACCCGCAATATCTGGATGGCCTCTCGCATCATATACACCATAAACCCCAAAGCAAAACATGCATACTCATTCTCTTTACCAGTGCGATGACCACATTTACGACGGTTGGAGGCGCTCCTCTGCCATTGTCTTCGATAGTTTGACTACTATCATTCTCCTACCTTGTATTGGCTCCTCCAACTGTAATTCTTCCACTTCTTAAATCCATTTTCTGCTAATAAAGTCTTCATCGGAAATAGAAGAAAGAAAGCAACTTAGCAATAGAAGAGCATTACACTTATCTATATCTCTATGTAGAAAATACAAGCACATCATATATTACCCCTCCCAAGGTATTTTTATGTTTATTCTAAACGTCATCCGACTTAGGCATCCCCTAACCTAAGCTCTGATATCAATTGTGATGTTTCTCATTCCGAAAACCAAACATGGAACCCCAACGTGTTATAGTCACCTTGGAATTATCTTTCGACGACAGAGATTAGATCAGTTATACTATGCAGTCTTAAATAAACAAAGTAGCAATACGAAATGAAACGCATCATAACAGATTTAATTTAATAATTATATTTACAACCCAAAGTCATCCACACGGGAGGTAAAAAATATAGTACATATAGCTATTAGTGTCCCCCATATGACGATGAGCACTAACACTAGATACAATGGAAATAAACATGAATATAACACTCAAGCCTCCTGCTTCATCTACGACTTACATTATTCGACTATCCCCAAAAGTGACCTACCCAAACCATAAGCTCAGCCTACACGAATAAGTACCTGTGAATTTAGAGGGAAGATAAGAATAAACGCATGGGTCAGACATACAGTCCAGTGTGAATAACTTATAACCCCAATCCATATAAGTTAGTGAGCCCATGCCTCCAACATGCGGAACGGGTTATCTCCTCACTGTTCAAAGTAATAATATCAAAATGTATCGTGAGTTTGATTATAAGATCATTACCAAGTGTCAACACTACTATGCTACCATAACCGAAAGCATCCCCTCGGTTTATGTCATGGAGAAAACTTCAATATTCCATTATATTGAAATACCATACCTTGTCTACTCCATGGGATTTACATACCTTATGGCAGATATATATCATTAAAGTTCTACCATTCGGCGGCCATTGAGGCCTTATGCATATATGCTACTTACATTAATTACACTATTTCTCGGTAGCCACTACGGCTTTACGCCCTATCATTCTTAGTCATCACCTAAGCCTTACACCAATGCTTTCGTCCTTAGGTTGCCCCGGGCATTATACATATTTTGCTTTTGATATTGGCTGCCACACAGGCCTTACACCTTCGCTTTTGGCTTCTAGACTGCGACCTAAGACCTTACATCAATGTCTTGGATGCCACTTTTGGCCTTAACCAATTTCTTTTGTGTTTCAGATGCCATACAGGTCATACTCCTTCGCTTTTGGTTGCGAATTCCACATACGCCTTACTCCTCCACATTCGATTGTGAATGCCACACAAGCCATACTCCTTTGCTTTCGATTGCGGATGCCACACAAGCCATACTCCTCTGCTTTCGGTTGTGGATGCCACATAGGCCTTACTCCTTATACCGAATCTACTTCCTAACCATCCACCATTAGGCTTTTCATTTAGCTATTTATTAAGTAAATGTTCAACTAATCTTTATATGATTATTAATATTCATTGTACTATTTTCATCAATGTCTCAAGTTTCGATCTCGACCGTCTTAAGCATTATTATGC
The DNA here is from genome assembly GCA_030737815.1 of Allium fistulosum. Lineage (NCBI taxonomy): Eukaryota > Viridiplantae > Streptophyta > Magnoliopsida > Asparagales > Amaryllidaceae > Allium > Allium fistulosum. The sequence continues at coordinate 245,818,309 of CM060907.1, read as the reverse complement.
CTTGTTATCTCCAGAAGTTACCGGTTCTGGTTTATACATTTTTTCCCATAGTTACACTACTCTCGGCACTCAATGTTCTCGTCACATCTAGGGAAGCCTTTTATAGTTTAATTTATGTGGTTTGTGAAATTAACTCTTTAATTTATCTGAAATTGCCTCCACTACTCATATTTCCTTCTTAACCGTTGACTGTCTTCGGTCCTTGGTCGATACCCTCGAATTGCCAACCCTGACCCCAAACCTTACCTATATTAGCATTTCTACTTAAGTCATTACACTTAATATTTCATTTATATTAAAGTTCGGTTCGGCTCTACCTTCTTCGGCATTGTCCTTCGGTGCACGTTGAAAACTGCCCACTGCATGTCTAACACATGTGTTACTACCAATGTTGATCCCAAAGGCATGAGGGCATGTCGACAACAAGAGTGTCAAGATCAAAGAATCTGGCAGCCAAAGGAGGTCATCAATGGAATATGGAATATTGAATGCCACTAGCACACACGACATCGATGTCGCACACCATTAATGCCACATTTCTTCAACGAGGGCCATTAGATGATGTCGCATTCATAAAAAAGGAGATAATCAAATAGCAGAGCAAATCACATCAGTAAATAATAATGAAACTATGGAAGTGGCATGTCGTCAAAGCCAATGTCGAAGGCCCACACTGATGCTCATATAACTAATGCCGCTCTCCATCAATTAAGCCGAGTGAATAATGTTGTATCTCGCATACCACTAATGGATGATATTGTATGAAGCCAGTGCCATATATCATCAAGGCAATGATTATATGGGAGAGAACCATGTCGTAAGCCAACACTCAAAAAAAATTTATGCATCATCAAAGCTAGGGTAGATATCGCATCCGGTCAATATCACATCTAACCGGTATTGCATCTAGTTAATGTCGCATATCTTTAGCGTTAACATATTTCAAGTAGTGTCGCTCCTCTCTAATGTCGTTCCTCACCAATGCCACCTCTTATTGATGTCACCTCTTAGGCAATGTCGTACCTCTTTAATGCCGCATATCATCAATACCGCTATCATCAATATCGTCTATCATCAATGCCACCTATTATCAATGCCGCCTATTATCAATGCCACTTATTATCAATACCGCACCTTAATGAGGCCATTGTTCACAAATATACAAAGAGATGATGCAAATTATCAGAAAAAAGCATAACGATGAGTGACATCGAGATAAACCTTGACGTCGAAACATAAGCATGCCGCATGGTGTCCATTCAGTGCCTTACCACCCCTTAAAATACGAACCTAGGGGCATGGAGGAGAGGGCGTATAATTCTTTTCTCACTTCTTACATTTTAAACTTTGTAACCCTAAATCAATTTAGGGATATTGGTGCCGATTGTACTTTTTAACCAATCGCACATAAGTCCTTGTATATTCAATGCATAGAATATAAATAAAGATTTTATGGCTGGTAACTTGTTTTTAGTTCCAAAGCACTTGTGATTTTTAAATCATAACTTCTTTGAATTCTTAAACATTCATAGTCTCGATTTCTACTTGCACGAGATTGTTCTACATTTATTGATGGCTTCAACATGAGTTTGAGCATAGCTTTAACACATATAATTTATGACTTTGTTATGGACTCGAACGTACTAAACCTATTTATCTAAGCCCTTACTCAACCAATTGTCGCTTTTTCCAATGCTCGTTGAGATTTATAAGGGTTAATCAAGCCTTCTCTCAACCAAATTCCTCTTTTTTTACACTTTTTGAGTGTTAGCGAAGATATTCGTTAATATTTTGGCGCTAAAATAAGGGCTTGAACCTCCATCTTCGCTTAACCCACAAATGGAACTACCCTTAACCTACATATATAGGGCTTAAAGGACTTATCTATCAAGCATATTCCATTGAGGAACCATCCCAAACCCTATCCAACCTTATTTGGATAATGGCTAATTCTGCACAAGGATCTTCCAGCCTCAAGTAGTTAGGCCAACCTACCAAATCACTAGTGATCCTTAACTTCATGAGGAGCAAGTGATACGAATCATAGCATTGCAAATTATGGAAGACAAGAGAAGACAAGTAACTTCTTATAATCTAGATAAATGGAGTCTAAACCCATTTCACATAGGGCCTACACCAATCTTTGCTTTAGGAAAGAAGGATAAAAAGCATAACATCTAGAAATGAGAAAGAGATTTCAACTCCAATCAAGGGAGACCATTTTTAAAGGAGAAAAACAAAGGATTTTGGTTAATTCATTCAAAAGTGGAAAAATGTGTTTAACCGTTCCCATAGATTGGACAAAGCTCAAAATTCTCTAAAGAGGAAACTTGTTATGGAAGCTAAAAAGCTTGTCATATACAACAGAAGAGCTAAATGGAATTCAAAGGAATCATCTTCCAAAAGTTCATGATTTTCAAAGAACTATTTCCTTACTGCTTCTCATGAGGATATTTACTTCTTAACTAGGATAGGCTAAACTATTGTCCTTCTCAAAAGATGCAACAAAAGAATGAATGAAATCTTGGATGACAATATTGTCATTATCACCGCTCAAATGGCCACGACACTAATCAATATCGAAGCTTGAAAGGAATGATCAATAATTTCCTAGAACAAGGAAAGCTTAAAGAGTTTGTAAAAAGATATCGAACAAGTCAGCAATAAAGGATGAATTCTCTACATAAAATAAGTATATCCACATGGTTAAGGAGGAAAAGAAATTCCTAAAATAAAGGAAAAAAAAGCCTTGATCCCACTAAGATGGCCTGGTCAAAGCACCTCCTAGAGGGAGGACGGATAAGCCTTTGGTCCCGCCTAAGATGGCTTGGCCGAAACACCGACTAAGCCTTTGGTCTCGCCTACATGGCCTGGCCAAAGCATAAGCCCTTATTCCCATCTGAAAATGCCAATTTAAGGCACCTCTTAGTGGGAAGTCAGAGTAAGCCTTTGGTCCCGCATGAAAACAGCCTGGGCAAAGCATTTTTAAGCCTTTGATCCCACCTACGTGGCATGGTCAAAGCGCTTCCTAGAGGGAGGACGGAGCAAGCCTTTGGTTCCGCCTAAGATGGGCTGGCCAAAGCACTGCACCAGCCTTCATATATGCCTTTAATGCCTGTTTGAAGCATCTCCTTGAGGGAGGTCAAGTTAAGTCTTTGGTTATGCTTGAAGATAGTTAACCAAACATACCAGACGAAAGAACTAAATCATTACCTAAGACGGTGATAAGAGGTTCAATCCAAATTGAGATCATTACCTAAAGATGGTAATAGAGAAATCAATCAAAGCCTAAATCACTACCTAAAGAGTAGTAAGAGGCAGTCTTCTAGAGAAAGATCAAATAAGAAGCAAAATCAAACTTAATCCTAAAGAAGGATCGAGGAAATCTTCTAAAGGAAGATCAATAAAAAATGAGCCATTTGTGCTCCAAAAGCAAAATTAATCTTCTAGAGGAAGATCAATCAAAAATGAGCCATTTGTGCTCCAAGGCAAAAATCAAGCAATCTTCTGGAGGAAGATCTATCAAATATGAACTGTTATAGATTAAGAAAAGGAAAGCAGGATTTCTCCGTTAAAGAAAACATTGTTGCCAGATGGATTTTCGGGTCTTCTATTATTGCCAGATGGATTTTCTGGTCTCCTAATATCGGTAGATGGATTTTTTTGGTCTTCTATTATTGCCAGATAGATTTTTGTTTTCCTATTATTGCCTGATGGATTTTCTAGTCTTTTTCCATATTATTGGCCGATGGATTTTCTGGTCTTCTATTATTGCTAGATGGATTTTCCGTTCTTCTATTATTGCCGGATGGATCTTCCGGTATCCTATTATTGCCAAACGGATTTTCTAGTCTTCTATTATTGTTCTCCTATTATTGTCAGATGGATTTTCTGGTCGTCTATTCATATTATTGCTAGATGGATTTTCTGGTCTTCTATTACTGCCAAATGGATTTTCTGGTCTTCTATTATTGCCAGTTGGATTTTCGGTCTCCAATTATTATCAAATGGATTTTCTTGTCTTCTACTATTGCCAGATGGATTTTCCGGTCTTATATTATTGCTTGATGGATTTTTTGGTCTTCTATCAATATTATTGCCAGGCAGATTTTCTGGTTTTCTATCTATATTATTGCCAGATGGATTTTTTAGTCTTCTGTTATTGCCAGATGAATTTTGTCGTCTTCTATTATTGCCAGATGGATTTTCTGGTCTTTTATCTGTATTATTGCCAGAATGGTTTATGATCTTTTATTCAAGGGATATTATTCAGCCAGATGGTTCTCTGGTCTTCCATTCATGATTTTGTAATGGACCATATCAAATTTGAAGGGTATCTGTACCTTAAAGCAGGATGTCAATCGTCAAACAATTTCAAAACCAACCAGTATTCGCTTCTAGGCTACATATCATATTATTGGAAAGCAAGTTATATATCTAATTCAACAAACTCAAAAGAAAAAGTACATATGGCACATTCGATGTAACATTCATTCAAGTACAAATTTATCTACAATTTAACGTATTATGCATAAAAGTTGCCAGAACAAAAGATTGGACAACAAGATAATCTAATTAAAAAGACTACAAGCTACGAGTCAAAGCTTTGAGCTAACCTCGTTAAATCTTCAGTGACCGAGGAAGAATCGGTATTGTGATGAATTGCCAGATTTAAAAGCTGTTTAAGCTTCCTCTTCTTCTATCGAATAGTATTTGTATCATCAATTGACACAATCTGAATATTCAATGCATGGTCGAGAGTCTAATTTGATCCCTTTAAAATATTGACCTTACCTTTTAATTCTCAATCTCTTGATCGGAAGTGTGTCTTTCGCGCTCAAGTCTCTCAAACTTAGCTTCATAAGCATTAAGATAAGTAGAAATCTTATCCCTCCACTATTCATTTAGAAATTGCATACATTCAAATCTAACTCTTTGACTCCATTTGGCAATTATGTTATCATCCAAGCCTAAAGGAGAGTTTAACAGGGTAGAGAATTTTTCTTGACTAATCAAATGAGTAGGAGTGGGAAGGCTAGAATTGCCTCCATTTACAATAAGTTCTAAAGATTGACAATTCACTTGACTTTATAATAACTCCATCTCAAGATTCGTTACCTTTCGGTGTAATCGCACAATTTCTACATTAGCTATGACACTTTAGACAGAGGGTCCGGAATAGACAATTGTGTCTATCTTTTCTTTTAGATCCTGGATTTTTCCATTCCTTTATTTAATTTACTTTTCTAAATCAGAAGTCATTTCTCTCAAATCTCCGAGGGTTGACCTTAATTTGTAGTATTTTTCATGCCAATTTTGCGCATCAGGATTATGTAGAAATTGTAAGGCCAGAGTGCCCTGAGAAGAGCGTTTCTTCTCGAGTTTTGCCCAAAGCCTATCTTTAATAGAATCAAGTCAAGCAAGGATACATGAGCTGCTAGATGCAAGTATCATTTGTTTTTCCTAACATGTAAATAGGAAAGACAATCAATGCACAAAAAGAATTTTCCTCATTAAACGATAAAGGTTTACAATTTAAGAAAATTTAAAATTACATCAGCGCCATATATAATTAATTCTTAAAGTTTTGAGATAACAGTTTTGGAATTTTCAAGTGACCCAACAGATATGGTAAGGATAGAATCAAAAGTATTTTTAATCCCTTTTGGGTATTGACGGGAGGAAGTTGACGATAGTCACATTTTTTGGCTGGCTGGTTTGACCGTATATCAATTTAGCATGATTAGTTCAAATTTCATTAAGCAATCAATCCTTCTCATCACCTAAGAAATAAAAACGAAGGTAGGGGAATCGTATAAAAGCTTCCTGTAGATATCTAAGAAAACAATGTTTTGCTAACTAAGATGTTATGAGATTGTGGACTTCTCTTTAAATCTCTCTTTAACTTGATAAATTTACTTAATAATTTCATGGGAACAAGATTACTTAAGGATTCCTTAATCTATATAATATATGAAAATAAACTAAGAACAAAGAAAAAAAGTGATATAGTTTATAAGCTACATGAATCACATATTATATTCGTATAATCATTTAGGTTCATACAAAATTGATTCCCTATAGAATTAAGAAACAAATCTTTCCTTGCCATTAATCTTATTGGGGGAAAGAGAGTAAGGAGAAAGTGGAATGGTCGCCACCTTAGGAAGGTTTCAGCAATCTCCAAGATGAGGATCAGACCAATGTTCATCCAATTATATTTTATGAAGACGCCTAATTAAACCCCCACTATTCTCATCTAAGTAAGAAACAAACTTGCCCTTGGAATAAACCTTATAGAGAAACTCTACCAATGCATTTCTATCATTGATTAACATCCAAAAGAGAGTTATCAATTCCGCATTCTCTTTCATAATTCTACTCCAATGAAGGCGAGCTCTTTTCAAGCAAAGGATGGATTGTTTTTCCTTAAAAAACTTTAACCGTTCAGTGTCACCAGAAAGGTGCTTATATTTGTCGGACAAGTCATTAAATTCTTTGACTATCCTTTCGATTTTCTTATTCAGTTTGAGCTCTTTATTCACGCTCTTTTCATAAAGGGTCTTGTAATAATGTTTGTTTTTTTCCTTAACTAAAATAGTAAGCTTATCGATTAAGAGCTAAGCAGATAGTCTTAGACATTAAATAAAGAACTCTATACCTAGGAGGTCGGAACTTGAGAAATGGGATTCTGAGTTTACTCCTTTAGCTGACGACTGAGGGGAGCATTATCTTTTAGAGAAAAGTCCTTCTTTATAGTGTCTTGAGGATCAGGGAATTCGCTAAAGCCCACATCGTGAGAAGACGAGTCTAAGTTAGGATCACCTTATCCATTTCCCCTATCTTTTGGATCTGAAGGACCCTTCCCATTGCCATCACCATCATCATCGTTGTCATCATCATCACCTCCTTTTTCATCGGATTCTGTCTCCTTATCAATTGGGGGATCGTCAAAGGTTACCAACTTTTGGTATCGACCTGTTCCTCAATGGGAAATTCTTCTTGAAGTGACCTTTTATCTTTCCTTAGCATGAGACTAAACTTTCTTTTGAACTTTTTATTCCAATCTGGTGGGATGGAAAGCATAAGTCTGGAATCTTTGAATGTTATCTGCATATGCCACGAATAAAGCGTTCACATAGCACTTCTCAGTAATCTTGGGGAGAGCATTATTGAGGAAAAATATGAATTTCTCCTGAGCATCCCTGATAATATTATTCGAATAGGTCAAGATGTCATTTTTTATTTATAGCTTACCTTTTAGAGATTTATTCTTATCAGTTAATTCAGCCTTCACTTTGTTAGCCGTTTCATTCTTGTCGGCTAGCTCGGCCTTCTCTTTGTCATCCTTTTCAAGATCTGCCTCTAATATTTTTACTTCTTCCTCTAATAATTGCCAAGCTTTTTTTCCTTGTCAAGGAAGGAAGATAGTTTAACGATTATATTGTTGTTAAGTGAGGATATTTGACCTTTAAGATTAGCCACTTTGTTACAAGGTCCTTGAGAAGCCTCTTGAAGGAAGAACATATGCTTGGCCGCCTAAATTGTTTGACAAACATAAGTCAGAATAGTATATACAGAGCTAAAAGGATTAGATTAATCAAATAGAAAAGAATGCATACCAACAGAAGCTGCTTAAGAATGACACTAAGATGGTCTTTTGAGTAAACCGAAGGCTGTAGTGGCACAAGTGATGTCAAAGATGGATATTAAGCAACCATATGGAGAAGATCCTCAAAACTTATAATGGAAGACTAGGTCTGAGCCTCTGAAGGAAGAGGATCATTCGAAGAAGGAAAAGACCAAGATCAGCAAAAAAGCGACTGATGGCTATTGGAGAATAGGAAAGGAAATATTTAAAAGGGACTCGAGAGTATGGGCCTCCTTTGTTTGCTTCTAGGATTTGTCAAAATTTGCCACATCAGGGCTAGAATCAATAGTCACATGTGCCTCCTCATCCACAACAACATGAGTAAAATCACCCATGAGTTTAGCCCTTTTGCTCAGGGAAGGAGATGGAATATCAGCAGGAGCGTCATCGCTTGCTTTCCATTTTACTGCCTTCAATTGTGTTGGCAATGGAGTCCTCAATAAAAATAGGTTTGCTCAACTGAGATGAGATGAGAACTTCATCTTTATATCTCCTCTCTTTGGGAGCATCATCTTTAACTTCTATCTCTTTAGAAGCATTGATAAGAATATATGAGCCTAAAACAAAGAAAGAAGTTAATAAGATAATAACATCAGGAATTCCATACTAGTTATATTAAAAACTTACCAGCAGGTTCAAGTTGAACTGGGGAAGAAGCAGAGAAAGCGTTTCAGATGCTGATAATCAATGATCACTTCCCTTGAGAATTTCTTTTCACCATCAGAGGTTCCCCAAGTATTATATGGTTGTCCAAAATCAACGAGCATTGATGGAGATTCACTTCCATCAAAAGTGTAAGCCTATCACCCATACACACGAGTGCCAGAGTCAAGGATTTGATGATGTCACCAGTAGAGGAGCTTGGTTATTTAGAAGCAAAATCTGAAAGAAAACATTCTTCATAAGGGAGTAACAGATATGACTTGAATGATAGAAAGTAGAAACTTACTGATAACGGATAAAGTTCCCCTAATCCTAGAGTAGCATTAGACATAGAAAAACTAGGTGCTCATTCCTTGGTCTTATTGACAGGATTGGTGATTAAGCTTTTTAGAAGAGGACGAATGTTATATAATGGAATATTCAGATGCTTACCTATTCTTGTTGGGCTAGCTATAGTATGGAGGATTTCAGCACATAGAGAAGAAAGTTTGGCCTCTTAAGCAAGAATTTCTAAGTAAGTCAAATAGGTGTACGAGTTCAGAGTTAGTTGGATTGGAGCGATGTTTAGGTGTTCCAGGAATCACAGGAAAAAGTTAGGAAAACGAAGATATCCTGAGTGCCATATGTGAATTGGTGCAAAGGCGAAGAACCCTTCTGGAGGGTTGTCTATCCTACCAGAAGGATTGGCAAGCCTGTTATGCATGTCAAAACAAATTTCTTGAGATTGGAGTCCACTACTGTAACGACCCGTATTTTTGACAATTAAAAATATTAAATTTAATAAGATTTTTGGAATTTAATACTGGGAGAAATTAAAATTTATGATTTATAAATGGAAAAGATCATTAGAATATAATTTAATAATGTCGATTGGATGTAATTGACAACTATTAATGTAATTTCAATTAATGGTAATAATAAAGGTTAATAATGAATGGTACTCCTAGTTGAAAGGTAATTGTAGTGGTTAATTGGGATATAATGGTAGTAGGTTAATAAGAAATAGATTAAATGTTGTATTAAAGATAGAAATAATATGTATATAATTGAAATTGGTTATTATAGAATAGGAAATCAATTTTGGGTAAGTAATTTATAACCCTTAAGTGTAAGTAGTGAATTAATAGACATGAATTACTAAGTTGTAACAATTGATTATTTGTCATCGCATTAATTAAATCAGTTGAAATTAATTTGGAAATCAATACAAATTAATGACATAGAAATATCGCAGCTAATATAAGAAAAGATGTGGACTGTAGAGTTTGAGTGAAATAAAATGAAACTTATGTTAATAATTAAATTATATAAGAAATTGGCGATCTTATATAAAAGATGTTTAAATCAAAATAAAAGAATTTGATTGAAATTAAAATATAATTAACTGGGATTTTATTACAATTGTAATCTAATGTTGAAATTAATGTAATATTTAAATCTTGAGATTTAACATGGAGAATTGAATTTTCAAATGATCTTTAAATTTCTGTGTAATCAAGAATGATAAAATGGTTAACTTTTAAATTTGAATTTAAAGGTGATTAAATTGATTTTTAAATAATAATCCATTTAATTAACGTGTAGAATTTTTCTTTTTGGGCATTGTCTTGGATTTTGACGAAACCAGTTTCATCGGATCCGTAATAGTGAGTTATTATAGGATTTCAAGTTCGTAGCGATCGGACTTATCGTTTAATCGTGCGAGCTCGAAACGCGTAGAAATCAATTAAAGGAATTTAAATGAATATAATTTTATTTTAAAATCTAACATTAATATACAATGGAATTAGGATTTGAAACTAGTTCCATTGAGTTTAAAAATATCGAAAACCTATATTTCGATATATTGGATGCCCTACTTTCGTTTCGGGAATGAAACGGGCTTTTCGGGCCTTTTTGACCCAATCGATTTATATTCAAATAAAATAATGTTATTTTTGAAATGTAATTATTCAAATTGATTCAAATATATGGAATAATAGTAAAATCGAATTATTGATGAATGTCATAGTTTGTAATAACGTATTTGTAAATTAGAAATATTGTATTTGTTCATATTTGTGAATTGGTAAATTATTTGAATATCATTTAGTTTAAATTTATCGAACAATAAAATGTTAACTTTTGTATACGATGGAGTTAGGCCTCGAAACTAGTTCCGTTGCGTTCAAAAGGCCTTTTTACATTATGATTGCCGGTAAGCACACCTCGATTGGAGTTCGGGCTGTTTTGGACCTTGCACTATAAATAGGCACGCAAATCGAGACGAAAATATTATTAAAATATTCAGAAACCCTAATTCTTCCATGGCAGCCGCCGCCACCTTTCAACCATTGAAAATCCTCCATTTCTCTCCATTAGATCTCTCTCATCTCTCATTGGATCGCAACGACTCCAAAAAGAAAGTTGTAGTGCTCGATGAGATCTACAAGATGTGTGGTTAGATCGAGCTAATTACGTCAGGATTTGCCAAAATCTACAGAGGAAGGTCGTGCAGTTTTTCTCGTTTTGCGCGACAACGGCGGCAACGAAAATTTTGGTGAAGGTGGAGATGGTGGTGGTCTCCGATCGATGAACGGAGGCCTGTGTGCCCGCGGTAGGCAACGGAAGTTGGCGGCTAATGGGTTTGAGTGGTTTGGAGAAGATAATTTTAATTACCATTTTTCCCCTAATTTATTTTATTTAATTTTAAAAATTTAAACTTCTAACCTTCATAACTTTTGCATACGAACTCTGATTGATGCGCGGTTTCTTCCGTTAAGATCGTATCGAAATTCCGGACAATATGAAATTGGTTTGGTTGAATTTAAAGACTATTCAAATTTTGGGCTTTTGTTGGATTTTAAATCGGCTATAAATCAAATGTGAGTGATTTAACTCACTCACGCAATACTAAACCTTATTATGTTAGTTGAATTAAATTTATGATGTGATAAGAATTTTATTGGTGCTATTTGGTAGTTTAAATTGACATTTTAATTGTAGCTGAATTTTTTTTATTGAATTAAATTGACATTTAAATTAATATTGGATTTAATTGCTAGTTAAATACCTGATATTGATAACCAGTAAATTGTTGTGAATTATTGCCTGATTTGGATGTTGAGTGTGATGGATGTTTATTTGTTGACATTTTGGATGATTGGATGTTTATTTATATATATATCCATGTTATCACCCTGTATATTAATTGAAAGCATATAAACTGATATTTGAATTATTTCGAATAAATTAAGAAATAGGTTGAAATGATATATACCTATGACACTTTGATTTGGATTGAAATGATATATATTCATCCTTGTAATTAAATTGATATAAATGATCACTTGGCCATAGGGTAGAAAATTATATACAAACACCGGATTGGTTAAATTCAGTGGTTTAAAATCCTGATTTTTGGATTTTGGTTAAATAAATTGTTTTTAAAAGGTAATAAATTGTGGATTTATATGAAGTGAATTATTCTTATTCAAGCTTTGAAATGTGGAAACTGAAATTGGTCAAAGGAAATTGTTTTAAAAGAATTGAATTGGAAATGTGAAGTTATAATTGATATTTGACTTTAATTCAGAAAAATTGAATTATTTTATAGTTTGGATCTTGAAATTGAACAATGCGGTTTAATTTGATTTAAGTGATTTAAATCAGTAAATTGAAATTGGACCAGAAATTGATATGAATTGAAATGGTTTAAAATAAGAATTGGATTGAAATTTAAATCATTGAATTGAATTGTTAAATTGAATTTAAAGTTAAAAATGAATGTTTTGAAAATTGAAGTTAATTGAAATTCAAATCAAGTTGATTTGAAATTAAATTGAAATCGAGTCAATAGAATTGAAAGATTGGAAATTGAGTTTTTTTGATTTGAAATTTGGACATGGGGCCAGATTTGTTGAAATGGAAAGAAACAGTTTGATTTGATATTATTTTCAAAATAAATTATTTTAATATAAACTATTTAAAAGCTATCATTTTAATATTCAAATTATTTAGATTTTTCCAACTATTTTACTATATAAACCAGTTTCAATACTCAAACCATTTTATATTAAATTGTTTCAATTTCTAAACTATTTAAATTATTTTAACCTATTTATAACTATTCAAACTATTTTCTAAAAATTTCAAACTATGCAAGTTGGAATGTTTAAATTTAAATCGCTGATTTAAAGGCAAATGTGATTAAATGATGTTATAATCTAAGTTGGAATTTGAAATGATATTTTCAAGTGAAAATGACATATTTGAGTAAATATAGTATTTTGAAATGAAGTGGTATTTTTGAAGTGAATATGATATTTTGATATCAAAAAAATGAATCGGGTTTGAAATGTAAAAGAACCAACTGGTGTGAAAAATGACATTGGGTTGTTAAAGAGATCGGGGCCTCTTATTGGCATACTCTCTGTCAATATTGGAACCACTTTAACAACTGTGTACGTGGTGGATGATCCAGGATGAAGTGGTTGGATTTGGTGAACGTTAGCTGGATTTGAAGAAAGAGAATGATGATGGATGACCCCGACACTTGTGCCAATTTGAAATGACTAAAACAGAATGGCTTTTTAGAGCCAAGTGGGCTAGCTACGCCAAGCGGACACACCTCTTCGTATGACTATATTGATGTTGGCTTGATCGGTGCATCTTGATTTGATTTGATTTTGGGGGTGTTGGACATGGTGGGCGGTCGTGGCTACGATGCATTACCACCAGCTCTGCGACTCGAACTAGTAGTATCCTACCTTGTGCATTGCCTCACTGCCTTGTCATACTTTTATTCTTATTCGCGACCACTATGACTTAGTTTTAGTGTTGTCTTATCACAGTGCCTCCCTAGCTACGGACGTTACTGGTGATTCTACTAAGGTAAACTGTAGGACAATGCTTAAAAATGTGTTAAGAGGGATCAATGTAAAGCCTTAACACTATTTTAATACTTTACATTACTGATAAACACTACATATATAGCGTATCTTACTACATATAGATAGTTTAACAGATCCTTAAGAGATGGAAAATCCTGTAACATCTCTTCAGTTATTGCACTCACGTTATTCACTAGATAGGAGATGTAAAATCCCCTAAACATCTCTAAATCTATTACACTCATACTTACTTGTTGTTGATTTAACTTACATAAGAACTTTTAGTTCTAACTCGAGTGTTTTGTCTTTTCATTACGCTCGGGGTCAGCCTGAGCATTTCAGTGTTTGAAGACATAATTTCTAAAGGACGAAGATGGAGTTTGGTATGTTATATTATTAGTATTATTCCGCTGCATCATTTTGGTATCATGTTGATTGTACTCTGATTATGTTGTAAAAATTGTGTAATCAAATGTATATTGTAAAACAGCTTCATGAACTATTTAATTGATTATTATATTTTGTTATTCCGCTGCAAGATTCTGTGTTTTATTTCCCTTCTTTCCCCTTATTTTTCTTATTAAATCCCATCGACAATCCTCCCTTCTGAATGGTTTGAGTTAGACATGTGTGGTTTATTGTCGATTTAAACCGTCCAAAAAGGTGGGTCGTCACAACTTCTTCATGAGTGGTAATATGATGGTTTGAGAAGGTGATCCCCTTTCTTAACCGATGGAGAAGCTTTAGGGCCATTACTGGACTTTTTGAATGCTTTCTAGTCTGCTTTCTTGCCTTCCATTGCCTGCCGGTGATATCATACCAAATCGGAAAAATATTAGATATTTTATGAAATTCAGAATGTTCATGATATAAAAAAGGATATTATATGCTAAAACAAAGGATAGCATCGCAACCATGAACTGCCCAAGTCATAACATAAAAATGTCCTAGTCTAAAGTCCACTATAATATTTACAACAAGTCAATAACCATAGAGTAATCTATTTCGACATTCCTAAAATGCTTAAAATTTTAGGCAAGTAAAAGTACGTAAATAAACATTAGAATCATGATGAGGGAATAAATTTATGGTTATTCAATAAAAACTTGAATGAAAAACCATCCTAAATGTATCATGAATCTCATGTTGAATCAATAAAATTAATGTCAATAAGTAGAGTAATATCGAATGTCACATTAAGAGCGCTGTCAAAAACAATAATGCAATGCTGTAACAATGCTCAATTTCGAGATAAGAAATAGCCAAATCAATAAGTAATGCCGAAATAGTTTAAAAATACTCTCATAAAAAGAACTAAATATATAAGTAATCCATGAATCTGCTACAATGACTATGTCGCAAGAAAACAATGTCATATAAGGTTTAAATAAGATTGTTGGAATGGTTACTGAAGAGGAGTAATAACATACATTAAGATTATCGGTATCATACGACAACCCCATAAATCAATACCGAATTCAAACGACAACACTTTTAACTAATGTCGAATTCATGTATGCTACACCTATAGCCAGGCTTTTAAATCTCCCCGAGATGGCCGAGATGAAAAATCCGAGATATCAGCCAAAATCCGAGATTTGGCAGCCTATTTAGTTATAAGTGTTTTAAATATCGCCCGAGATAGCCGAGATATTTTCCCGAGATATTGGCCAAAATCCGAGATTTAAAACACTGCCTATAGCTAATGACCGACATAAAATTTCTCACGACAATAACACTTAGGTTTTGGATTGGTCGCCATGCCTTTGTTTGATTATTAACGATATAAATATCTCATGCTACGATGATTCCTAACTTTTACGCCGATTGTCGAAACAATAAATAAAGGGTAAATTAATCAATGTCGAACTTCCTAATGATGTCGTAAGGCATCAATTTCAGAAAAAAGCAAAGTAATATCGGTTTTGGGTTTAATAAACCCTTCACTTTGTCATTAAGCTAGAATCTCACTGGCATCCAAATTAAAATTGCCTAACCCTAATTGATCTAATAAATTTTTTAGCAACTTAAAAATCCAAAATGAACGCCTTCATGAGAATAACAGGTTGTCAATTTAACCCATAATTTAAGGATTAACAATCCAGATTTAATGTCAAAACAAGTGTCTAAACCCAGATGTTGGTTCGAAATTGAAAAACCCAAATAAAAACCTACTAATGATTCATGTATAAAGCTTCTTAATTTAGGACAATCGATGAAGTTAAAATTGAAGATCTATTAGCTAGGCTGTCTGAGATTTAAAGTTTCGAATGATTTTGAGTATTTGGAAATTTTTTTGCTTGAGTTGATTCGCATGTAAAAGAAGAATAAAGAAGAAGCCAGAGTATTTATAGGGAGAAAGAAGGTGAACTGAAGCCGTTAGATTAAATTTAAATAAGCGGCTGGATCTGCATGGAATAGCAAAAGGCGGCAAGCGCCATTATCGAGATATTGACTTGAAAAGTCAATGCTTCCTTCATAGTAGAAGAGCAAATGTTACCACCAATATTAATCCCAAAGGCATGAGGGCATGTCGACAATATGAGTGCCGAGATCAAAGAATCTTGCAGCCAGAGGAGGTTATCAATGTGATATGGAATATTGAATGTCACCAGCAAACACGACATCAATGTCGCACACCATTAATGCCACCTTTCTTCAACAAGAGCCATTAGATGATGTCGCAATCATGAAAAAGGATATTATCAAACAGTAGAGCATCTCGCAACAGTAAATAATAACGAAAGTATGGAAGTGGCATGTCGTCAAAGACAATGTCGAAGGCCCATAATGATGCCGCATATCATTAATGTCGCTCTCTATTAATAAAGCCAAATGAATAATGTCATATCTCGCATATCACTAGTGGATGATATCGTATAAAGCTAGTTCCATATCTCATCAAGGAAGTGATGATGTCGGGGAGCGCCATGTCGTAAGCCATCACTCAAAAAGATTGAATGCATCATCAAAGCAAGGGTAGATACCGCATTCGGTCAATATCGCATCTAACCGATATTGCATCTAGTCAATGTCACGTATCTTTGGCGTTGACATTTTTCAAGTAATGTCGCTCCTCTCTGATGTCGCTCCTCGCCAATGCCGCCTCTTATTGATGTCATCCCTCAAGCAATGTCGTACCTCTTCAATGTAGTTAATTATCAATGTCGCTTATTATCAATGCCGCTTATTATCAATACCGCGTCTTAATGATGCCATAGTTCACCAATATACAAAGGGATGATGCAGATTATCAAAACAAAGCATAACAATGAGCGCCATCAAGATAAACATTGATGCCGAAGTATAAGAATGTCGCATGGTCCCATGCAGCGCCTTACCATCCCTATAAATACCTAACCTCTGGGCATGAAGGAGGGGGCGAATAATTCTTTTCGCAGTTCTTACATTTTAAAATTTGTAACCCTAATCAATTTGGGGATTTTGGTGCGAATTGTGCTTTTGACCAATCGCACATAAGTCCTTGTATATTCAACCATTGCATCGCAAATGAATAAAGATATTACAACTAGTAGCTTGTTTTGAGTTCCAAAGCACTTATGATTTTTAACTCATAACTTGCTTCGAATTCTTAAACATTCATAGTCTCGATTTCTACTTGCATGAGATTGTTCTACATTGATTGATGGCATAACCATGAGTTTAAGCATAGCTTCGACATAAACAATCTATGACTTCATTATGGACTTGAACGTACTAAACCTATTAACCTAAGCCCATTCTCAACCAAGTGTTGCTTTTTCCAACACTAATTGAGGTCTATAAGGATTAATCAAGCTTTCTTTCAACCAAATTCTTCTTTCTTTGCACTTTTTGGATTTTAGTGAAGAAATTCGTTAACAACATGCTTTACACGTATCAGCTTCTGATTTATTTGACTTAGTCTTTGTTATCGTTTTAAGCACTTTACTGACACGTTCAACATAAAATGTGGATATGGTCTACCATCCCATAATTAATTAAACTCTTTAATTAAATAATCTTCTGACCATTACCTATTTACCTTCTAGTTCCCTATTATAACCCTTCAACTATACTTAATTTTCTTTGGACACTACCTAATTTGTTTCCAGTTTTTCTATAGTAAATTAATCAAGTATATAATTCCTCATAATTGATCAATTTTATCCATATGCAGATCCTAATTAATTTATAAAAATGTATCTACTTAAGGATATATTCTATTAATCAAAACTGTTTATTTTATTCTTATCCCCATATTCAATAACCCATACCAATCGAACAAGTAAAATCATAGAAATGACTAAATTATCATATGGTCGTGATGAATACAAGGAAGAAAAGATAAGGGAATATATTACTCACTTATACTTTTAGATGATGAAGTCTCTAGTTCTATTAGCTTTAACCTTTTCTTTTCTTCTTCTTGTCGTTAAGTCGCAAATACCATTAAAAAGCTTAAGCTTTTGTTTTAAGTTTTTGGGTGTAAAAGAAAATGGAAAGAAAGAAATGGTTATCTTTACTTTAACAAGGAATAATTTGGGCCATCAGCCCATTATTGCATTTTACTATAATTTGTTAGCCTAACGGTTGCATTTAATTCATATTGAAGGGACCGGGCTAGTTGAAAGCGGATAAAATAGATGGATTTCAAAATTTTCCTACTTTGGAATTTTGGGCCTATGAAGTCTAAAGGTATATTAGATCCAATCTAATATAGTTTTAAATAAAATTATTTTATATTTTAATTGTTTAAAACGAAGTTTGAATTTAATTTAAATGTATGAGTGTATCAAATACATTCATGTGTGTAACAATTACTTGTTAATTTAGAGAAGAAAACCATTTGTTTCTCTCTCTAAAACTAATGCAATTAATTAAGGGAAGTTGTCACATACGAGAATTTTCGACTTTCGAAAATTCGACATCGATACTCACTTTATCGACTGTCGAGCAATCGAGTGCCGGAAACTCCAATAGTGAGGGTTTTAAAAAGAAGAAAAAGGCAGAAGAAGAAGAAAAGAGTAGAAGAAGAAAAGAGAAAGAAGAACAACAGAACAACATCAGAAACGAAAACAATATCAGAATCTCACATTCGCAGCGGAACAATATACAATAGATAATTACCAGTCTTTTAAAACAAAGAACTATATCAGTTTATACATACATCAATCAGAGTCAATATACAACAATGGACAGTTATATAACTTGTTCTCATACAGAATACACAGCGGAATAAATATATCAGATACAAATACTACGTCTCGTCATCCAGCTTGCTTCCAAAGCTCCAGAATATCCAGAATATCCTGATAACATAACTCTAGGCTGCCCGTGTGGAAATTGGTGGGCACCCAGAGTTTAGAAGGGAACAATAAACTCCGAGTCAGTCATGGTGACTGGTGTGAGATCGTAAAACAGTTTATCTTTAAAATAAACAACAGGAAAACTTTAATGTCAATTCGCAATGCTTTTGGAAAATGAAACTACCATAAGACCTCCCACCACACACACAATGCAAACGCAGAATTGGAGGAGATTTCTTCTTATGATAGTCAAAGATGCTTACTACGCAAACTCAAATCATTTTTGATATTATTATTAGTGCATAGTGTAGAAAACATTTCGAAAGTATAATATTAATCTTAGCCAGCATACGACCAGTATCGTATGCCTACTATAGCTACCATCTAAACAGTGGTGACCACCGTACGTAAATGGCAGGTTCTACAACTAATACCGTACAAGGTGCGTATTGGAGTTTGGATTTCCAACAAATGGTCAGGCTAAGGAACTTCCTATCCACGATGGGTACGTCCCTGGAATAGACGACCCGAGAAATAACCTAACATTACGGTTAGATCTCTGCCAACACAAGGCCGGGTTACCTCTGCAAAAATAGGTAACTACTGACACGCGTATGCCATCCCCCGATCGTAACCGATCTTCCCGAGGATCCCCGATTCGCAACAAACCACATAGTAAAAATGCAGCAACCACATAGGTTAAGTATCTGGGCTCCATACCATGATACCACCTCTATCCAGAAGGAATGACATACACTAAGGGGCGCTACTCCCTAGAACCTTGCCGCATCCTTCCTGTTTCGACCATTTCCGGGGTGTGAGGCTCGATGAAGTCTCGTCCACAAAGCTACGCTTCTCAAAAAGCCATGCTTCGGGTCAAACAAATGATCAACCTATGATCACAAAGATATAAGATCAAACAACTGATCATATCACAAATGATCAAACACTGATCATTTCACAGCAACACTTAGTATGCCACGTTACCAAATTGGGAGTATATCGCTGATAAATTTCAACTACATAACCTCTGAGCTCGTACGTCTCAGAGAAGGGTGTTAAGCTAAGAGAATAAATTCTCCGCCACCAACAGAAATGTATTTGAAAGAAATCAGCTTTATATCTCAAATTTGTAACGTCAGACACACAATCCATACAAGTCTGTTCCGGGATCGAACAGAACCGAAGGCACTTCTCACGAAGCCCTTGCATATCCGGATAAATTTCTAATCACGTCCGGACTTCCCGTCACTAAGGGTGATAAAACCTCTAAACCGGAGATCAGCCGATGTAGAGTAACTCGACGGTAATCCTTCCGTTTTCAAAAATATCCGGTCTTCAACACCGGTCTTCAAATGCAATTCATAACGACGTATCACATATTCGGAATGGGTTATACGACCCCATGGTCCTTTCCCGGCTAACCCGAATAGTGAGCGATTATTAAAAAAAATAAGTGTGGCATTCAAGTTCATCCAATTCACAACAAATACCATTCAAGGTAATTATTGATAGTCGGTTATTTAACTATCAATAAAGATGCGCAACATCATCAGATTCCAAATAATTTTCCCAAATTATTTATCTTCAAAATATCTTTACAAGATATAAAATTTCCACACTTCAAAAATAAATCAACGTTTATTTTTATAAACAGTTTCCCTTTCCTTTATAAATTCCATATTGAATTTATATTTTCGAATATCTACTGATATTCGATTTTCAATTGATTTCAATATTCAATTTCAATTTATCTTTAAGAAGATAAATTCTCAAAATGTTTCGTTTCATTTGGAAAAACATTTCCATACTTATTTAAAAATAAGTGTTTCACAATCTATTTATTTTCAACACTTGGAAAATATTCAATATACTTAAATCAATATTAAGTATACATTTCATTCTTTAAGGAAATCATTTTCTATAACAGCATCAATTTGAGTCAAAACGAATGTTACGTAAAACATCGTTACGACGACTCAAAAATCACTAGTATAGGGATTCGAAAATTAAGATAGATATATAAATCCCAATACTATATGAAACATTTCCTTTCGGAAATCATTTACTATAACAACAGTGTGTTATAGTCCACCATTTCCTTAAATTTCTCGAAAACGTCTATTTCAATAATGAACGTTGAAATCTATGCTTTCGATTCATAATACATTTTAAAACATCTTTAAAAATGTTTAACTTCATTTTTAATATCACTTCTTCAAAAATGAATCCATTTTATTCAATAATATATTCACTGTCCAAAATCGTGAATATACTTCACTTAACCAAATTTCAGTCTTTTCTACACATTTTATTTCAATAAAACTTCGCTATCCAAAATCGCGAATATATCTTCTTTAAAAACCTTCTATAATTCACTTATCAAATTTAATCGATTTCGAATTTATAAACACGGTTATAAATTCTATTTCTATTTTAATGACAACCTCGACTTATAAATCTTCTTTTTATCAACTTCTATATTTTTACTTATCAAAATAAGTGATTTCGGATTTATAAACAACTTTTATAAATCCCAATCCTATTTATAAAAACTTCAATCCCAAATCAATTTCGATATTGATTTCAAAATTTATTTTCAACTTTGGAAAAAATTTCCATACTGATTTCTCAAAAATTCATTTCCAAATATTAAATCAATTATAGATTGATTTCTAATTTTTATTTATCACTACTAAGTAAATTCCTCATTTTTTTCTCAAATTATTCAATATTCTGTTTTAAATGGATTCTTTAAATTGAAATCATTTTACATTGATTTCCCAAATCATTTCAATTTACCAATTAAATTTCTAGTTGGATTTCCAACTTATCTTCTTTTAATAAATTCCTCTTTAAGGAAATAAATTTCAATCGTTTCTTTCAATCTATTTAAAAATCCAAATTTTAAATTAAATTCTTCAATTTAAAATCACTATTATACGAAATTCATTTATTTAACATTTTCACTTGATTCTGGAATTAATTCAATAAGATTTCAAAAATCAGCCTTTATTCTTTTAAATTCTTTTCTTCAAATTTATTAAATTTCTAAAGTTAATTCACTTAAAAATTTCTACTTGAATTTCAAAAATTCAATTTCGTTTATTTTTGGAATCCAATGATATCAAACATCCATTCAGCTAAATTTTAGCTTTCAAACAATTTCCAGGCATCAATATGATCAGTATAATCATTCACAGATTCATATCACAGTATAAATAAATTCAATCAATATGAGGGGTCCAGTTGGATCCCTCCAACCTGTTTTCCTACATCCAAAGACGTTAGCACAATACCAATTCCACTTCGAGGTGGAATATCGTGGTATATGGGTTTTATAAAAATAATCCGCTTACTAACGGCGCAATAGGGTCTCATCCGCTATACGAGGCGGGAAAATCATCAATCCAATATATACATATGCCAATATGTATATATTGCTATATATATATAGATATATCCTACTATATCTAATATCACATCCAATAGCAATCAAATCAGTCAATAAATAACTGCAATATTAAATTTTCCATTCGAGTGAGAAAATCTCACCTTTGCTTTTTATTTTGCAATCCATTTCCATTTTGACCATTTCTTCATTGTATTAACCTTGTATAAACAATTATACAATTTTATTAATATTCGAACAGTTTGAAAAATAAATTTCCATTTGATAAATTTAATTTTAACAAATTATTATATTTAAACTAATTTCCTTTGATAAAAAAAATATTTTCTTTTCCATTACTGTAAATCTTAAACAAACTATTTTACATTTTACTGATCATTCCATATTAAATTTTCTGGTTTTCAAAAACAATCTTTTAAAAACTCCTATTTTATTTTTAACTGTACACGTATATATTTATTTACTTTAAATACTTCTGCCTATTAACGAAATTTATTACAGTAACATTTTTTTTATAAACTTTTGCATATATATATATTTTAAATTTGAGAGAAAATTAAATACAATCACTATATTATTTAACCTTTATGGTGAACTAAAGAGAAAGAAAAATTTAAACCTGTACGTATAAACTTTGTAAAGTGCAATTTTTCAATACCTCGATCCTTTAGTCGAAACAAGCCACTGTCACTCGCGAGAAACCCCACTGCCGTTCAATGTCGTGACTCGACATCGCCACCTCCAACCTGTCGCACGCCTCGCCATGGTGACACTCGAACGACCCACGCAACAATGCCTAACTCGAACCCTAGAATGCCTCGCGACCTCGAACTGCCGTATGCGATCTACTCGCAAATGCCACAGCCACCCTTCCAGACTTTATCGCTCGAACTCGAGCCATTGACCTGCCGTGCTCGAACTCGAGCTTCTTGACGCTGCCACCTATGCTCGAACGCGAGCCTACCAGGATCGCGAAACCCCCTAAACGAATGCCAACTCGAGCTTCCCAAAACCCTAAACCCAATCGACTTGAGACTTCGAGCTTTCCTCAACGCCGAACCCCTCCATCGTGCCATCCCAGTTTGAACGAATATCGATTTTTGTTTGAAAAGAGACTCGGCTGCAACGAATTCAATTCGAATTCGAGTTCCCCTCTTTTTTTTCTCTGTGAAAGTATACATATTTTTTTTCTTTGAGTGAAAAGGCTTCGGCCCCGATATATTTTTCTTCGTTGATTTTCGAATGAGAAAAGGGGATCGAAGAATTTAAAGATGGAAGCTCTGCCATTTTTTCTTTGTTCGATTTTTTTATTTTTGAACTAGAGAGGGAGAGGATGGGTTTGCACGATCTATCGTCGTGATATTGGGCGTGATTTAAGGGAGGATAACGTGCTGTTATTTAACCAAGTTAAATAAATTTAGATTTAAATTGAATTCAATTTAAATTTCAATGCGTTTAACCGCCGTACGGTCACATATTAACTTCGATAAATACGAAACATGAAATCCGACAATAATTCAATATTACGGACCCTTTGGAACTGGTTTCGTCGAATTCCGAGACTGTGCCCCGGAACGCTATTTTCAAATATCGATACGAACGATATTATTTCGAAACTGAACGAAACAGTTTGAAATTAGATTCTGAAGCTTCTGTTATCTTCAGTATCATCATTACGAATTTTAAAAGCTTTCGAAATATTTTTCTTCAACTTTAAATTGAAGATTCAAATTTTTATTCAGTTCAATAGATTAAATTATATAATTTAATCGCCAAATTCAAAGTTTAATCGGGGATTCAAATTAAATCATCGTTCAAATATTTAAAATTAATTAAATATTTTCAATTTAATTTGTTCAAAATTCTGGGTCGTTACAAACTTCCCTCCTTAAAAGAATTTCGTTGTAACGACCCGTATTTTTACGGATCGACAAGTTCGTCAAAATCTGGAATTTTTGCATTTTTAAGTCATTTCAGATTTTTGTGGAAATTTGTCTAAGTCCTAGGTCGTGGACGACCTAAGAGCTAAGTCGTGACCGAGTTAAGGACTTCGGCGAGTTAGTGTTAGGTCGTGGGTTAGTTGGAGCGACCTATAGAATTGTGCAACCTAGGATTTAGTTAAGTAATTAGGTCGGCAGGGCGAGTTAACGACCTAAAGACTGACCGACTTAAGGAAGACTAGTTGTTGGCTTTGGTTAGGTCGTAGGCGACCTAAGGGGTTAAGTCGTGACCGACTTAAGAGGTTCAGGCGACCTAAGAAAATGTGTGAGCGACCTAAGTGTTAGGTCGGCAGTTCGAGTTAGCGACCTAGTAGAGTTAACGACTTAGGGAATAAGCAGTTTGCGACCTATAAGAGTTAGCGACCTATGGGATTGACCGACCTAAGTGTTAGCGTAGTTAGGTCGTTAGATCTGTGTTGAGTTAGGTCGTAGACGACCTAAGATGGTTAGGTCGCGTGTGTGTTAGGTCGCGAGTTTGCTGAGTCGTAGGTCGCGTGAGTTGTTAGGTCGCTAGAATAGTTTAAGTGTTAGGTCGCGTGGATCTAACTGTTAGGTCGTATGTTGTTTTAGGTCGACATGTGTTAGGTCGCGTAGGAGCCTAAGTTGTTAGGTCGCAACCCAACTGAGTCGTAGGTTGTTAAGTCGCTTAGATAGTTTAAGTGTTAGGTCGTAGCCTATGCTTTAAGACGAAAGCGACCTAGGAGTTAAGTGTTAGGTCGTAACATCGTTAGGTCGTAAGATGGGGAGGCCTGTTAGGTCGCTAAGCGCGTAAGAGGTTAGGTCGCGCGTGCGATGAGTCGCTGGGTCTGGCTAAGTCGTTAGGTCGGAGAGGCTTAGGTCGGAAACGACCTAGGGAGATAGCCGAGTTACGACTTAGAGCAGTTTTCAGCTATAAATAGGAGGGGTTGTTCTCACTTTTTGGGATCCGGATTTTGAAGCGACGAAGTGCTGCCATTTTGAGAGCTCGACTTCTACACTTCTTCACTTCTTTTCTCCACTCTAATCTAGTGCTTCCATCCATCCAAATCGAAGATCAAGATTGAAGATTCAAGAGCTTAGATCGAAGATCTTCATCTTTTCAAGAGAGATTTCTTCATTTGAAGCGGATTTGTGATAGATCAAGCTTGATCCTTCGCTGTCCAGATCTGAAGTGTGTTGATTTGAGGTTGTTTAGGTGATTTGGTGAGTGGTGATTATCTCTCACACGGATCCAAAGGAGTATATCGGATTGTTGGCTCGTTTTGGTGTTAAAATAGAGATTTCCATGCATTTTCTTCATCCTATGTGTAGATCCATATAGATCCATTGTTCATGATGATGTTGCATCCATTTTATCATATGTTAACCTATGCAAGTTCATTCATCAAGTTTGTAGAGATATAATCCATGTTTTCATGCTTATTGGACTTTCAACTCTTTAATTACGAAAATGCCATTATTGTTATAATTGTCTACTTAGATCATTTTTGAATGCTTGATTGCTTGGATTGATGTTTGATTTGATTGATTGTTATGAACTAGATGATTGATGATTAGATTAGATCGAAGATGATTCAAAAGCTAAGGGAAAGGCTCTTGAATTGGAAAAGCTGCTCGTGGCATATGTAGCGGAATGATGAAGCTCTTATGCATAGATTCGATGATGCGATGATGAGATGAGGCTTT
Organism: Allium fistulosum; assembly: GCA_030737815.1. Taxonomy (NCBI): domain Eukaryota; kingdom Viridiplantae; phylum Streptophyta; class Magnoliopsida; order Asparagales; family Amaryllidaceae; genus Allium; species Allium fistulosum. The sequence goes on along the minus strand of CM060907.1, from coordinate 245,792,759 downwards.
GCGAGGATGTAATGAAGCGAGGCAATCATGTGATGAAGACTTGGTCTAATCCAGACGGGATCATTCCAAGCATGTTGATAACTCGGTGATATGATTCGAGTTGACGATAATGAATGGATATGAGAATAGTCGTCGAGGAGGATGACTAGGAGGCTTGGATAGCATCGTTGTTGAAGGTTCTAGCATGCTCTAAGCAAGGGTACGTTTGGGCAGATTCGATAGTCCCAACGGCCAACTGTTGATGGTCGAGTACTCTGGGCAGATTCGATAGTCCTAGGCACGGGCTACGACGACGTGCGGGAGTTATGTCTAGAACCGGGGTTTCCATTAGCCCTTGACGGACGGCTGAAAGAATGTGCCGGTCATTCAATTAACGGTGATATCGAGGCAATGATAACAGTGATAGCCAGAGTCATGGATGTTCGGTTGTATCGTCATTCGGACTCAAGAGCGGTATTTTCTGGGTGCTTATCTGATTTAGGCCTTGGTACTTGGAAAACATCGCCCTTGACTCGAGTGATAGTAGCTTTACTTTAAATTGTATGCTCTGCTATGTTTGCTTCTGTTTAGTGTGTGTCTGGGGGCTATCACTGTAGAATGAGGTTGGAGTGGGAGGGTTGTATTCCTATTCCTTTTCCTTTATGCTCTTTTGGTATGTTGTTAGTTAATTTACTGCTCACTAAGACTGTTGTCTGACTCAAGGCTTTATGTTTTTAATTCTTATCGCCTTGGGCTGTTCGTCCATTTTGGGACGGGCAGACTAGGTAGCAGGTGACAGGTGCTGTTCTCTTTTCACGATGCTGATATCGAAGACGAGCTGGAGGATTGCATGTTATCTTCTTATTATATGTACTGGATATTCCGCTGTTTTGTATTCTCTGAGAGATTTGTAGTGAGGCTTGATATATTGACTATGTGGATGCTTGTATTCAACTATTATGGAGTTTTATATGATGTCACCTTGTTCTGTAAAGCTTCACTATACTTATATTCTATTGTATTTTGTCCACGCGCTGTGAGTAATACGATAGATTCTGTTGTTTTAAATCCTACCTTGACAATCGTCCATGGTCGCCTGGCACACTTTACAGCGCTTTATCTCTAGATTTGGTGCAGGGGCCATGGGCGGTCGTCACATTTGGTATCAGAGCATTGGTTAATCGATTTTACCCAACGCTCGCTGTCGTAACTACGTATGAGAGACGTAATTGTATTTTGATGGATGATTACTATATATAATATAGTGGCTTAGTAGAGTTTGAGTCCTTTATGCAGTTGTTTCTCTAGATGTTCTAATCATTCCTTTTTATAGATATTGAGAATGAGTCGAAGAGGGAGACCAGCTGCTAGGGAAGGTCGTGCTACTGAAGAGACTGCTGATTATGCAGCCATGTTCGAAGCTATGATGACTTCGATCATGAGAAGGATACCAGTTCCGGGGGCGGCAGTTGATGTTGGAGTTCAAGTCCAAACTCCGAAACCAGTGGATTTTGCTAAGCTGTGCAAGGATTATACTGCTCTTGGAGGGAAGGTTTTCTTGGGAACAGAATCTACCATTGAAGTCCAGAGGTGGATAGATGCTTGTAGAAGGATCTTTGGTGATTTGGGAATTGATGATGCAACTAAGAGGAAGTTGGCATCGAGACAGCTTCAAGGGAGAGCTTCTGATTGGTGGAACTCTATTACCATCACTACTCCGGAAGAAGAGATTACTTGGGAGCAATTCCAAGCTAGATTTGAAGCTAAGTTCATTTCTACAGCTCAGAAGTCTGTTCTGTTCAAGAAGTTTGTAGAGCTCAAGCAGGGTGGAAGATCTGTTCTTGAGTATGTTTCTGAGTTCGAAGCTTTGTCCAAGTATGCTCGGTCATATATTGAATCTGCTTATCAGAAGAATGAGAAGTTTGTGACCGGCTTGGATAGTTATCTTGGGAGACAGTTGGTGGATCATTTGGATGATTCATTTGAGAAGCTTGTGGAGAAAGCTCTTAGGCATGAGAGTCTGTTTCCTAAGGAAGGATCTGTTGTTGCTGTGACCAAGGGAGAATCTAAACCACAGCAGGGTGGAAACCAGAAGAGGAAGCAGCAGCAGCAGAAAGGTAAGGATGGCCAGAAGAAGCCGAAAGGCGAGGTGACTTGCTACAATTGTCAACAGAAGGGCCATTTCTCTAAGGATTGTAAGAATCCGAAGGCGCCGATGAAGTGTCACAACTGTGACAAGCCGGGGCATTTCAGGAAGAATTGTCCAGAACCGAGGAAGGACAGGCAGATTGTGCAAGCCTATGCTTTGGGAGCTGTTCCGTCGTCTTCGAAAGCTCCTACTGCTGAAGAGAAAGGAAAGAGTGTGGTTGTTCAAGGTACTCTTTTCCTAGGTGGTGTTCCAGTTAGAGTTCTGTTTGATACTGGAGCGTCGCATTCGTTTGTTTGTAATGAACTCGTTGGCCGGTTAGGTTTGACACCGGATATTGTTGATAGGCCATTGGTTGTGACTAATCCAGTTGGGGGTTCGTCTTGTTTGTGTATGTTATGCCGTGGTCTAGTTGTGTCGAGTCATGGTTGCTCTTTTGTTTGTGATTGCTTTGTTCTGAACTTTGCGGGGTTCGGAATTATCTTGGGTATGGACTGGCTTAGGAAGTATGCGGCTAAGGTTGATTGCGAAAGGTTGGAAGTGACAGTCGAGAATGTGGAGGGGCGAAAGATTGTGATACGATGTAAGCATGAAGAAGGCGTCTTCATGAGCTTCATGTATTCGCTAGTTGTTCCACGGGATGGACTGTCATCAGTGCCGATCGCTAATGGATTCGAGGATGTCTTTGACGAAGTCAAAGGGTTGCCGCCGCATAGAGAGATCGAGTTTCGTATAGATCTAGTTGAAGGAGCCAGACCTGTTGTGATGCCTCTTAGGCGAATGGCGCCTAGGGAACAGCAAGAGTTGAGGGTGCAAGTTGATGACCTTTTACAGAAAGGATTCATTCGGCGTAGTGTGTCCGAGTGGGGTGCACCAGTTGTGTTCGCAACCAAGGCAGATGGATCATTGAGATTGTGTGTCGATTATCGTGAGCTGAACAAGGTGACTAAGAAGAACAAGTATCCATTGCCAAGGATAGACGACTTGTTTGATCAGCTTCACGAAGCTAAGGTGTTTTCTCAAATGGATTTGGCAACGGGATTTCACCAGTTGAGAGTGGCTAAGGATAGTGTGCCGAAGACTGCTTTTAGGACACCATCCGGTTTCTTTGAGTGGCTGGTAATGCCGTTTGGATTGACTAACGCGCCAGCATATTTTGTGGATCTTATGAATAGAGTGTTCAGAGATCAGTTGAACAAGTTCGTACTTGTGTTCGTGGATGATATTCTGATTTATTCCAAAACGGAAGAAGAGCACAAGACGCACTTGCGTATTGTTTTGGAAATCTTGCGGAAACATCAGCTGAAGGCTAAGTTTTCGAAGTGTCACTTCTGGAAGAGTGAAGTGAGGTTCTTAGGCCATGTGATTTCTGGAAATGGAATAGCGGTTGATCCCGCTAAGGTGGCAGCAATCCAGGATTGGGTTAGACCTAAGAATGCGTCAGATGTGAGGAGTTTTCTTGGATTAGCAGGATATTATCGACGGTTTATCAAAGACTTCTCCAAGGTAGCTGCACCATTAACAGGATTGACGAAGAAGAACAAAGTGTTCAGTTGGGATGCTAAGTGTGAGCAAGCTTTCGGAATCCTGAAGGAGAGATTGACGAGTGCTCCTGTTTTGACTATTCCAAGTGGGAATGATGAGATGGTGGTTTACACCGATGCATGTGGTACTGGACTTGGAGCAGTGCTGATGCAGAAGGATAAAGTTGTTGCGTATGCCAGTCGACAACTGAAGCCGCATGAAAGGAATTACCCAACTCATGATTTGGAATTGGCGGCGATTGTATTTGCTCTGAAGATGTGGAGACATTATCTGTTGGGAGTTCGATTCGAGTTGTTTACGGATCATAAGTCGTTGAAGTATCTTTTCTCCCAGAAGGATTTGAATCTTCGGCAGCAACGTTGGTTAGAGTTTTTGGCATCGTATGATTTTGGTATAGCTTATACTCCGGGAAAAGGTAACGCAGTGGCAGATGCGTTAAGTCGAAGACATGCAGGATTGGGAGCCATGTTTTCAGAATGGAAGAGTCTCGAGTATTTAGCTGGATTTGACTTCAGGCCTAGATGCGAATTGGAACCTGAGATGTTGGCAAACTTATCAATAAGACCCACTCTTGTGGAAAGGATTGGTGAGAGCCAAAAGCGAGATGATAAGCTTGTCAAGATTATCCGTGAATTGGAATCTGGGTTGGATCCAGAAAAGGATAAAGGATTCGAAGTCGATCGAGAGGGTTGGCTTCGAAAGCAAGGACGACTAGTTGTTCCCGATATAGATGAATTGAGGAGTGAAGTCCTGAAGAAAAGTCATCACTCGAAGCTGACAATTCATCCAGGTGGAAACAAGATGTATCGGGATATGAAGAGAACCTACTACTGGGAAGGCATGAAGAAGGATGTTGGAAATTTCATTTCCAAGTGTATGAATTGCCAGTTGGTAAAAGCCGAACAGAAGAAGCCTAGTGGATTGCTTCAGCCATTAGAAGTTCCTACATGGAAGTGGGAACAAGTGTCGATGGATTTTATTGATGGATTGCCTAGAACCAGGACGGGAAATGAAGGGATTTGGGTCATTGTGGATCGTCTGACTAAGAGTGCACGATTCATTCCTGTTCGATCGACTAGGACTGCATCAAAGTTGGCTGAGTTGTATGTTAAGTGGATAGTTCGTTTCCATGGTATTCCGAAGAGTATAGTGAGCGATCGAGACCCATTGTTCACTAGTGGATTTTGGAAGAGCTTCCAGGAAGTTTTGGGAACCGAGTTGTGTTTGAGTACAGCTTATCATCCCCAAACAGATGGTCAGACCGAGAGAGTCAACCGAGTTTTGGAAGATCTTCTCAGAGCATGTGTTTTGGACTTCGGAGGATCATGGGAAGATCACCTTCATTTGGTGGAGTTTGCGTACAACAACAGTTACCAGTCAAGCATTGGTATGGCACCGTATGAGGCGTTGTATGGAAGACCGTGTAACTCTCCGACATGTTGGTTGGAAACTGGAGAAAAGCTGATACTTGGGCCAGAGATGATTCGACAGACTTCGGATTGCATAGAGATCATTCGGCAACGAATGAAGGCAGCCCAAGACCGTCAGAAGAGTTATGCTGATAAGCGTCGAAAGGATTTGGAATTCGACGTGGGAGATATGGTTTTTGTGAAGATTTCTCCACTGAAGAATGTTATCCGATTCGGGAAGAAAGGAAAATTGACTCCGAGATTTGTTGGACCATTCCCGATTATCGAGCGAATTGGAAAGCTCGCTTACAGATTGGAGTTACCAGAGAAGATGTCGAGTGTGCACAATGTTTTTCATATATCATATCTACGGAAGTATGTGCACGACTCGAATACAGTGGTTTCTGCTGATAGCTGTGAAGACTTAGAAGTTGATCCAGTCGATAGAAGACCTCGTAAGCCACTTCGTGTTGTGGAAACCGACACGAAACAGCTTAGGAGGAAGGTAGTTAAGTTGCTCAAGATACAATGGAGTGATGATGATAACGACTGTACGTGGGAGGTGGAAGAGAGGATGAAAGCAGCTCATCCTGAACTCTTCAAGGTATGGCCCTAAGGTGTCGTGTCATCTCACGATATTGTAACTTGTTCTAATTTTAGAATTCTGTACGCTAAGTTAGAATTGGATGCATGGTTTGTTGATTGCTATGGATGGTAGGCGTACAGAATAGTTTTGATTGCTTGGAATTTCGGGGGCGAAATTCCTAAGGGGGAGAGAATGTAACGACCCGTATTTTTACGGATCGACAAGTTCGTCAAAATCTGGAATTTTTGCATTTTTAAGTCATTTCAGATTTTTGTGGAAATTTGTCTAAGTCCTAGGTCGTGGACGACCTAAGAGCTAAGTCGTGACCGAGTTAAGGACTTCGGCGAGTTAGTGTTAGGTCGTGGGTTAGTTGGAGCGACCTATAGAATTGTGCAACCTAGGATTTAGTTAAGTAATTAGGTCGGCAGGGCGAGTTAACGACCTAAAGACTGACCGACTTAAGGAAGACTAGTTGTTGGCTTTGGTTAGGTCGTAGGCGACCTAAGGGGTTAAGTCGTGACCGACTTAAGAGGTTCAGGCGACCTAAGAAAATGTGTGAGCGACCTAAGTGTTAGGTCGGCAGTTCGAGTTAGCGACCTAGTAGAGTTAACGACTTAGGGAATAAGCAGTTTGCGACCTATAAGAGTTAGCGACCTATGGGATTGACCGACCTAAGTGTTAGCGTAGTTAGGTCGTTAGATCTGTGTTGAGTTAGGTCGTAGACGACCTAAGATGGTTAGGTCGCGTGTGTGTTAGGTCGCGAGTTTGCTGAGTCGTAGGTCGCGTGAGTTGTTAGGTCGCTAGAATAGTTTAAGTGTTAGGTCGCGTGGATCTAACTGTTAGGTCGTATGTTGTTTTAGGTCGACATGTGTTAGGTCGCGTAGGAGCCTAAGTTGTTAGGTCGCAACCCAACTGAGTCGTAGGTTGTTAAGTCGCTTAGATAGTTTAAGTGTTAGGTCGTAGCCTATGCTTTAAGACGAAAGCGACCTAGGAGTTAAGTGTTAGGTCGTAACATCGTTAGGTCGTAAGATGGGGAGGCCTGTTAGGTCGCTAAGCGCGTAAGAGGTTAGGTCGCGCGTGCGATGAGTCGCTGGGTCTGGCTAAGTCGTTAGGTCGGAGAGGCTTAGGTCGGAAACGACCTAGGGAGATAGCCGAGTTACGACTTAGAGCAGTTTTCAGCTATAAATAGGAGGGGTTGTTCTCACTTTTTGGGATCCGGATTTTGAAGCGACGAAGTGCTGCCATTTTGAGAGCTCGACTTCTACACTTCTTCACTTCTTTTCTCCACTCTAATCTAGTGCTTCCATCCATCCAAATCGAAGATCAAGATTGAAGATTCAAGAGCTTAGATCGAAGATCTTCATCTTTTCAAGAGAGATTTCTTCATTTGAAGCGGATTTGTGATAGATCAAGCTTGATCCTTCGCTGTCCAGATCTGAAGTGTGTTGATTTGAGGTTGTTTAGGTGATTTGGTGAGTGGTGATTATCTCTCACACGGATCCAAAGGAGTATATCGGATTGTTGGCTCGTTTTGGTGTTAAAATAGAGATTTCCATGCATTTTCTTCATCCTATGTGTAGATCCATATAGATCCATTGTTCATGATGATGTTGCATCCATTTTATCATATGTTAACCTATGCAAGTTCATTCATCAAGTTTGTAGAGATATAATCCATGTTTTCATGCTTATTGGACTTTCAACTCTTTAATTACGAAAATGCCATTATTGTTATAATTGTCTACTTAGATCATTTTTGAATGCTTGATTGCTTGGATTGATGTTTGATTTGATTGATTGTTATGAACTAGATGATTGATGATTAGATTAGATCGAAGATGATTCAAAAGCTAAGGGAAAGGCTCTTGAATTGGAAAAGCTGCTCGTGGCATATGTAGCGGAATGATGAAGCTCTTATGCATAGATTCGATGATGCGATGATGAGATGAGGCTTTGCGAGGATGTAATGAAGCGAGGCAATCATGTGATGAAGACTTGGTCTAATCCAGACGGGATCATTCCAAGCATGTTGATAACTCGGTGATATGATTCGAGTTGACGATAATGAATGGATATGAGAATAGTCGTCGAGGAGGATGACTAGGAGGCTTGGATAGCATCGTTGTTGAAGGTTCTAGCATGCTCTAAGCAAGGGTACGTTTGGGCAGATTCGATAGTCCCAACGGCCAACTGTTGATGGTCGAGTACTCTGGGCAGATTCGATAGTCCTAGGCACGGGCTGCGACGACGTGCGGGAGTTATGTCTAGAACCGGGGTTTCCATTAGCCCTTGACGGACGGCTGAAAGAATGTGCCGGTCATTCAATTAACGGTGATATCGAGGCAATGATAACAGTGATAGCCAGAGTCATGGATGTTTGGTTGTATCGTCATTCGGACTCAAGAGCGGTATTTTCTGGGTGCTTATCTGATTTAGGCCTTGGTACTTGGAAAACATCGCCCTTGACTCGAGTGATAGTAGCTTTACTTTAAATTGTATGCTCTGCTATGTTTGCTTCTGTTTAGTGTGTGTCTGGGGGCTATCACTGTAGAATGAGGTTGGAGTGGGAGGGTTGTATTCCTATTCCTTTTCCTTTATGCTCTTTTGGTATGTTGTTAGTTAATTTACTGCTCACTAAGACTGTTGTCTGACTCAAGGCTTTATGTTTTTAATTCTTATCGCCTTGGGCTGTTCGTCCATTTTGGGACGGGCAGACTAGGTAGCAGGTGACAGGTGCTGTTCTCTTTTCACGATGCTGATATCGAAGACGAGCTGGAGGATTGCATGTTATCTTCTTATTATATGTACTGGATATTCCGCTGTTTTGTATTCTCTGAGAGATTTGTAGTGAGGCTTGATATATTGACTATGTGGATGCTTGTATTCAACTATTATGGAGTTTTATATGATGTCACCTTGTTCTGTAAAGCTTCACTATACTTATATTCTATTGTATTTTGTCCACGCGCTGTGAGTAATACGATAGATTCTGTTGTTTTAAATCCTACCTTGACAATCGTCCATGGTCGCCTGGCACACTTTACAGCGCTTTATCTCTAGATTTGGTGCAGGGGCCATGGGCGGTCGTCACAAATTTCGTCCTCGAAATTACAAGTCAGGAAGAAAGGTCCTTAACTCGTCTACTATCTTTCAACATTCAATAGTTTTATCAATTTATCAAAACAAATCTTCCTACTAAAGATTCGTTATCATTCCAACTATCTTTCTAACTTCAATTATAGGTTTCAAACAACATTGCTTTACTTCAATTCAAATTTAAATTCAAATTTCAAATTTAAACTTTTAAAATTTCTCAAAAATTTTCTAACGCCCTAAATTTCTAAAAAATTTCGCCAGCGTCTCCTTTGCGCGGCTAATACGGCACGACTACAAAATGTCCCTACGGACTCTCAGATTTCAAAAAGAAAAGAAAAAGCCAAGCGGCTTGACAAGAAATCAGCAAAAACTCATATTATAATTCAAATACTTACCTTTTGTCGAGCAATTCAAATTATCTTTGAAATCAAATCCAATTCCTTTATAAACCTGTATATCCTACTAGCCATAATATCTAGTTACATATATTCAAACCATTTTGCACATTCAATTACAGAATGTCCAATATAAACTACTTCTTATACATTTCTAATTCACTATTGAAGTTATATATTCTTTTCATTCAAGTTTACATTTCAAATTCATTTCAATTCAATTTCAATCTAATTTGGATTCAATTCAACTTCTGAATATTGAATTTCATCGATTAACTTTAGTTCACTTCAAACTAATCTTACAACTTCATTTAATTTCGCACAATTCACATTTGTTTTCAACACTCAGTTTCAATTTCCAGTTTTATCTTTATGTTCATTCCCAAAATTTGTTTTCAATTCACTATTTTGGTTTATCACCACTTATATTATATTGAATTTCTAATTCCATATGAATTTAATTCATTTCAAACCATATTAATTTGTCATTTCTACAATTAGTTTCAGTTACTAATTTTATTTCAATACTTTATTTTACAAATTTGAAATGAATTTTTTTCAACATTCAATTTACTTTCATGTACTTTATTCACTTGTACTTATTTTAATTTAACTCTATCTTTTAAGTTAAATTTATTCTATCAAAATTCGAATTATATAAGTTATCAATTCATTTATTAATCCAATAAATATTTTGAATAGAATTCCAGAGTCTTTTCAACCTTTTAAAATCATTTTGAAAACAATTCAAATTATCCTTTGAATTTCCAAAACAAAACCCAAATTTTCCAAACAACTTCCATTAAAAATAATTTGGCAGCAATTCCTCTTTTGGAAACCCGAAAATGAACACCGGTGATGTCGCGATCATCATCGGAATTATTTTCCAGCGACCGAAAAGAGTTTAGAGCTTTCATCTCTCAAAATACTTTTCAAACCTTTGAAATTCAATTTCAAACCAAAAATGATTTAAACTTTCCAAATCTCTAAAATTTTCAAAACCTTTTCAAAACATTTTCAAAAACTTCTCAGGAATTCCATTTCATTTATAAATTCGTTTACAATTAACAAATCCCATTCGTATATGAATTTATTTCTTAACTTTGGAGTTATGATTTTGATTTCTTATTCAATTTCATATAATAATGATAACATTTCAATATTATCACTTTCCTAACAACCATGCAACCATATATCATAATAATTCACAGAAAATCATTTCTTTTATATACAAATAGCTTTGGGCAAAATTATTTCATTCACCCTATTTAAAACAATACCGTGTCGGTTTATCTTGTTTAGAGTTTAGAAACCCCTATCGATTACAGTTAGCTAGACTGCACCGACCAGAATCCATAAACCATCAACCGATAAGTCAACACAATACAAAACAATTTTATATTCACTAACAAATACGCACTCGTATCTATTATTACACTCAACTCATTCTAGAGTACTGCTGACTCTATCTCTAATGAGTAACACCCAACAGAGCAGGGTTGTCGCTTAACCATATGCTCTGATACCACTTGTCACATACGAGAATTTTCGACTTTCGAAAATTCGACATCGATACTCACTTTATCGACTGTCGAGCAATCGAGTGCCGGAAACTCCAATAGTGAGGGTTTTAAAAAGAAGAAAAAGGCAGAAGAAGAAGAAAAGAGTAGAAGAAGAAAAGAGAAAGAAGAACAACAGAACAACATCAGAAACGAAAACAATATCAGAATCTCACATTCGCAGCGGAACAATATACAATAGATAATTACCAGTCTTTTAAAACAAAGAACTATATCAGTTTATACATACATCAATCAGAGTCAATATACAACAATGGACAGTTATATAACTTGTTCTCATACAGAATACACAGCGGAATAAATATATCAGATACAAATACTACGTCTCGTCATCCAGCTTGCTTCCAAAGCTCCAGAATATCCAGAATATCCTGATAACATAACTCTAGGCTGCCCGTGTGGAAATTGGTGGGCACCCAGAGTTTAGAAGGGAACAATAAACTCCGAGTCAGTCATGGTGACTGGTGTGAGATCGTAAAACAGTTTATCTTTAAAATAAACAACAGGAAAACTTTAATGTCAATTCGCAATGCTTTTGGAAAATGAAACTACCATAAAACCTCCCACCACACACACAATGCAAACGCAGAATTGGAGGAGATTTCTTCTTATGATAGTCAAAGATGCTTACTACGCAAACTCAAATCATTTTTGATATTATTATTAGTGCATAGTGTAGAAAACATTTCGAAAGTATAATATTAATCTTAGCCAGCATACGACCAGTATCGTATGCCTACTATAGCTACCATCTAAACAGTGGTGACCACCGTACGTAAATGGCAGGTTCTACAACTAATACCGTACAAGGTGCGTATTGGAGTTTGGATTTCCAACAAATGGTCAGGCTAAGGAACTTCCTATCCACGATGGGTACGTCCCTGGAATAGACGACCCGAGAAATAACCTAACATTACGGTTAGATCTCTGCCAACACAAGGCCGGGTTACCTCTGCAAAAATAGGTAACTACTGACACGCGTATGCCATCCCCCGATCGTAACCGATCTTCCCGAGGATCCCCGATTCGCAACAAACCACATAGTAAAAATGCAGCAACCACATAGGTTAAGTATCTGGGCTCCATACCATGATACCACCTCTATCCAGAAGGAATGACATACACTAAGGGGCGCTACTCCCTAGAACCTTGCTGCATCCTTCCTGTTTCGACCATTTCCGGAGTGTGAGGCTCGATGAAGTCTCGTCCACAAAGCTACGCTTCTCAAAAAGCCATGCTTCGGGTCAAACAAATGATCAACCTATGATCACAAAGATATAAGATCAAACAACTGATCATATCACAAATGATCAAACACTGATCATTTCACAGCAACACTTAGTATGCCACGTTACCAAATTGGGAGTATATCGCTGATAAATTTCAACTACATAACCTCTGAGCTCGTACGTCTCAGAGAAGGGTGTTAAGCTAAGAGAATAAATTCTCCGCCACCAACAGAAATGTATTTGAAAGAAATCAGCTTTATATCTCAAATTTGTAACGTCAGACACACAATCCATACAAGTCTGTTCCGGGATCGAACAGAACCGAAGGCACTTCTCACGAAGCCCTTGCATATCCGGATAAATTTCTAATCACGTCCGGACTTCCCGTCACTAAGGGTGATAAAACCTCTAAACCGGAGATCAGCCGATGTAGAGTAACTCGACGGTAATCCTTCCGTTTTCAAAAATATCCGGTCTTCAACACCGGTCTTCAAATGCAATTCATAACGACGTATCACATATTCGGAATGGGTTATACGACCCCATGGTCCTTTCCCGGCTAACCCGAATAGTGAGCGATTATTAAAAAAAATAAGTGTGGCATTCAAGTTCATCCAATTCACAACAAATACCATTCAAGGTAATTATTGATAGTCGGTTATTTAACTATCAATAAAGATGCGCAACATCATCAGATTCCAAATAATTTTCCCAAATTATTTATCTTCAAAATATCTTTACAAGATATAAAATTTCCACACTTCAAAAATAAATCAACGTTTATTTTTCTAAACAGTTTCCCTTTCCTTTATAAATTCCATATTGAATTTATATTTTCGAATATCTACTGATATTCGATTTTCAATTGATTTCAATATTCAATTTCAATTTATCTTTAAGAAGATAAATTCTCAAAACGTTTCGTTTCATTTGGAAAAACATTTCCATACTTATTTAAAAATAAGTGTTTCACAATCTATTTATTTTCAACACTTGGAAAATATTCAATATACTTAAATCAATATTAAGTATACATTTCATTCTTTAAGGAAATCATTTTCTATAACAACATCAATTTGAGTCAAAACGAATGTTACGTAAAACATCGTTACGACGACTCAAAAATCACTAGTATAGGGATTCGAAAATTAAGATAGATATATAAATCCCAATACTATATGAAACATTTCCTTTCGGAAATCATTTACTATAACAACAGTGTGTTATAGTCCACCATTTCCTTAAATTTCTCGAAAACGTCTATTTCAATAATGAACGTTGAAATCTATGCTTTCGATTCATAATACATTTTAAAACATCTTTAAAAATGTTTAACTTCATTTTTAATATCACTTCTTCAAAAATGAATCCATTTTATTCAATAATATATTCACTGTCCAAAATCGTGAATATACTTCACTTAACCAAATTTCAGTCTTTTCTACACATTTTATTTCAATAAAACTTCGCTATCCAAAATCACGAATATATCTTCTTTAATAACCTTCTATAATTCACTTATCAAATTTAATCGATTTCGAATTTATAAACACGGATATAAATTCTATTTCTATTTTAATGACAACCTCGACTTATAAATCTTCTTTTTATCAACTTCTATATTTTTACTTATCAAAATAAGTGATTTCGGATTTATAAACAACTTTTATAAATCCCAATCCTATTTATAAAAACTTCAATCCCAAATCAATTTCGATATTGATTTCAAAATTTATTTTCAACTTTGGATAAAATTTCCATACTGATTTCTCAAAAATTCATTTCCAAATATTAAATCAATTATAGATTGATTTCTAATTTTTATTTATCACTACTAAGTAAATTCCTCATTTTTTTCTCAAATTATTCAATATTCTGTTTTAAATGGATTCTTTAAATTGAAATCATTTTACATTGATTTCCCAAATCATTTCAATTTACCAATTAAATTTCTAGTTGGATTTCCAACTTATCTTCTTTTAATAAATTCCTCTTTAAGGAAATAAATTTCAATCGTTTCTTTCAATCTATTTAAAAATCCAAATTTTAAATTAAATTCTTCAATTTAAAATCACTATTATACGAAATTCATTTATTTAACATTTTCACTTGATTCTGGAATTAATTCAATAAGATTTCAAAAATCAGCCTTTATTCTTTTAAATTCTTTTCTTCAAATTTATTAAATTTCTAAAGTTAATTCACTTAAAAATTTCTACTTGAATTTCAAAAATTCAATTTCGTTTATTTTTGGAATCCAATGATATCAAACATCCATTCAGCTAAATTTTAGCTTTCAAACAATTTCCAGGCATCAATATGATCAATATAATCATTCACAGATTCATATCACAGTATAAATAAATTCAATCAATATGAGGGGTCCAGTTGGATCCCTCCAACCTGTTTTCCTGCATCCAAAGACGTTAGCACAATACCAATTCCACTTCGAGGTGGAATATCGCGGTATATGGGTTTTATAAAAATAATCCGCTTACTAACGGCGCAATAGGGTCTCATCCGCTATACGAGGCGGGAAAATCATCAATCCAATATATACATATGCCAATATGTATATATTGCTATATATATATAGATATATCCTACTATATCTAATATCACATCCAATAGCAATCAAATCAGTCAATAAATAACTGCAATATTAAATTTTCCATTCGAGTGAGAAAATCTCACCTTTGCTTTTTATTTTGCAATCCATTTCCATTTTGACCATTTCTTCATTGTATTAACCTTGTATAAACAATTATACAATTTTATTAATATTCGAACAGTTTGAAAAATAAATTTCCATTTGATAAATTTAATTTTAACAAATTATTATATTTAAACTAATTTCCTTTGATAAAAAAAAAATATTTTCTTTTCCATTACTGTAAATCTTAAACAAACTATTTTACATTTTACTGATCATTCCATATTAAATTTTCTGGTTTTCAAAAACAATCTTTTAAAAACTCCTATTTTATTTTTAACTGTACACGTATATATTTATTTACTTTAAATACTTCTGCCTATTAACGAAATTTATTACAGTAACATTTTTTTTTATAAACTTTTGCATATATATATATTTTAAATTTGAGAGAAAATTAAATACAATCACTATATTATTTAATCTTTATGGTGAACTAAAGAGAAAGAAAAATTTAAACCTGTACGTATAAACTTTGTAAAGTGCAATTTTTCAATACCTCGATCCTTTAGTCGAAACAAGCCACTGTCACTCGCGAGAAACCCCACTGCCGTTCAATGTCGTGACTCGACATTGCCACCTCCAACCTGTCGCACGCCTCGCCATGGTGACACTCGAACGACCCACGCAACAATGCCTAACTCGAACCCTAGAATGCCTCGCGACCTCGAACTGCCGTACGCGATCTGCTCGCAAATGCCACAGCCACCCTTCCAGACTTTATCGCTCGAACTCGAGCCATTGACCTGCCGTGCTCAAACTCGAGCTTCTTGACGCCGCCACCTATGCTCGAACGCGAGCCTACCAGGATCGCGAAACCCCCTAAATGAATGCCAACTCGAGCTTCCCAAAACCCTAAACCCAATCGACTCGAGACTTCGAGCTTTCCTCAACGCCGAACCCCTCCATCGTGCCATCCCAGTTTGAACGAATATCGATTTTTGTTTGAAAAGAGACTCGGCTGCAACGAATTCAATTCGAATTCGAGTTCCCCTCTTTTTTTTCTCTGTGAAAGTATACATTTTTTTTTTCTTTGAGTGAAAAGGCTTCGGCCCCGATATATTTTTCTTCGTTGATTTTCGAATGAGAAAAGGGGATCGAAGAATTTAAAGATGGAAGCTCTGCCATTTTTTCTTTGTTCGATTTTTTTATTTTTGAACTGGAGAGGGAGAGGATGGGTTTGCACGATCTATCGTCGTGATATTGGGCGTGATTTAAGGGAGGATAACGTGCTGTTATTTAACCAAGTTAAATAAATTTAAATTTAGATTTAAATTGAATTCAATTTAAATTTCAATGCGTTTAACCACCGTACGGTCACATATTAACTCCGATAAATACGAAACATGAAATCCGACAATAATTCAATATTACGAACCCTATGGAACTGGTTTCGTCGAATTCCGAGACTGTGCCCCGGAACGCTATTTTCAAATATCGATACGAACGATATTATTTCGAAACTGAACGAAACAGTTTGAAATTAGATTCTGAAGCTTCTGTTATCTTCAGTATCATCATTACGAATTTTAAATGCTTTCGAAATATTTTTCTTCAACTTTAAATTGAAGATTCAAATTTTTATTCAGTTCAATAGATTAAATTATATAATTTAATCGCCAAATTCAAAGTTTAATCGGGGATTCAAATTAAATCATCGTTCAAATATTTAAAATTAATTAAATATTTTCAATTTAATTTGTTCAAAATTTTGGGTCGTTACAGAAGTTTTTACTTTATTTGAAGAGAAAAACTTTCATTTATCTCTCTTTAATTAAATTGTATGATCTACCAAATGTTTTTGAGCAATTTATACATAGCGTAAATTGTGAGTATATCCAAAAATACTCTAGTGAAAATTGCATAAGTGCAACAAATAAGTAGTGTACATGGTTAATGTAAACGTATATAGGTGCTGGGATTTACATTGCGACGAACCTATTTTTCCCTTTGTATATGCCTTTATTGTTTAAAGTTTTGACTTTAATATATATATATATATATATCGATTATACTATACTGTCATAAGTAACATCATCACGTCGAGATAATCTATTTGACCTTAGTTATATTACTAACAGAGAACACTCAAGTGAATCATTTCATAGCTATCTAATAACTATCAGTGTGTAGACCCTTAGTGCCCTCAATAGCCATGAGAAATACCAACCAAACATTTGGAGAGCGTTAACTACTGTAGTCTCAATGGATGAATCGATATCCTTTCTCGAAACATCTTGACTATGAATGTTAAAAATAATATATTACTTTCAATGCGATACAATTATCATGATTACAACACTTTGCAATTACTATTACATAACATATCATTTAAGGATTTTTCATTTTTATACTCCAAATTAATTCCTTAATTATTTATATCACTATATGACAAGTATATAAGGAAAGAAAAATACCTTTTTTTAACAGGATTCGTCATAAAGTTACGTATGTGACAAATAATTTTCCTTAGGGCATACCCTCTAACTCTATCAGTCTTTCACTTACAATTAGAGTCAATTATGGAATCTTATTCCAACTTCATCGATTTGTTTTCTCAAAAACGATCAGGTCAGTCGCTTAGTGAATGGGTATGATATTTTGTTTTAATTATCTACTATGTCAACCAACTCTCTCTAATGTTGATAAACTGCATTTATCATATGGAACTATTCAAAGTATGTCTTTCGACTTTTAATGAGCTATGGGTTCTTTTACGAACTATATCACAACATTGTTATCATATAATATTTCATGGAATTCTCAACATTTAGAATCACCCTCAGCTCAATTATAAATTTATGCATTTATTTATACTTCTTACATTGTAGTTGCCTTTGGTTGCATAATGACCCGCCCTTTTGACCCTCGAATGTCAACACTAATACATCCATGGTATTCACGTATCGAGCACCTAAGTGCCATAAAGACGAATTGTTAGGATAAAATAAAAGGAAAAAGAAATAGAATAGGAAAGAAGAGAACATAACATCAGAAACTCACTAGCGGAACGAAAATATATAATATTAAAAGAATAGTATAAAGGGTTACTCTGATGTAGAAATTTCAGAGTTACAAAATCCAAATACTATCATTAGCCTGGAGAGTTATAACTGCATGTCCTCACTATGTAGATATGTACAATATAGTAATGCAATGCACATAAGAATACCATGATAGGCAAAACATCTAGCTTGTCTTCTCGAGCTCCAAAGAACATAAAAAAAACTCATCTTTCTCAAACTACTCGAAAGAGTACGCGAGGAGTTGAGGGAAAACAAAAACCAAGCATCAGACATAAGTCTGTTATGAGAAACTCAAGAAATATGTGTACAGCATATAACAGTACTTTTGAGACCGCACGGAACGCCATAACGGTTATCCCCTCAAAAGAACCAATCATCTAATGGTAAATAAGGTGATATAATATATAATGTTTAGGGCGTGGAATATAAATCAGAAAATAGGTGGAATGGTTACATTGGTAACATTTAAAAAACATATTAAAGGGTACAATCAAAACTGATAAGGAACGTTCGCATAACGGATTTTTCATGGAGATCCCTTTGATCAAGCCGAAATCCAATCTCCTATACAAGGGTCAGAAACTACCTCAGAGCATCATATATCTCTAGATAAAATATACCATTAAGGAAAACATAGCTAGTCCACGTCTAAATACGTGATCCCAACTATCATCAACTCCCGCCCATAACATCGATAAGCATACTTTAGATATGGAGTGATAATATCCTGTTGTGGGTCAACCAAACCCCAACCTATGCCCCTACTCTATTTTCTGTCATTTCAGATGTCGAGATTACGTACGACATCTTTCACACGAGTCTTCATCACTTGAACGGAACATGAACCCCCAAATAGATTCCCACTTCTCGAAACCACACACGGATTCCACTCGAACAGATGCACTTCCAAGAGATAGAACACGTATCTTAGTCTTGAAGTGGTTTTCGATAAGTAAAACACTTACCAATCCCGGTCACTTCAAGACTGAATCGACGAATTTGGTCATTTAGTAATAATGAGAACGATCGCATATGGAAACCAAGTCTCGTATACTTATCACATTTCTAATATTTTCATCTCACACTATCCCTCGACCAAGAGTGAAGCCGGTATGTTAGAGCTCTATTGCTCATATCTCTACTCGAACATCAGTCTAAACTTCCATAGATAGACAAGCCTACTTCATCAACTTTTAGTGCTAAGTACATGACTAAATGTTTTCCATAAACGAGTAGACAAACAAAGCACAATCAAGACATATAAAGCACGATTAAGTCACATAAGCGACTTCTAATTTTTGTTTAATTAATCTTTTATTAATTAAAACTTCCTTTATTAGTAAAACTTCTTTTGTCTAATAAAACATTGTTTATCAATTTCTATTATTCATTTATACTCTTTCAATACTTCAAAAAGTATTCATATACTTATCTCAAATGGTATAAGTATATTTACAAACCATTAATAAGATTTCCTATGTTAAATATTTACTTTTTCTATTTTTCCAAAAGATTCCTTACTTATAATTTCCTTCAAAATATCAATTTTAAGGATCTAAGTACTTACATAAATCTATTCAAAAGGTTTAAGGACTAATGTTATTTAAACATTGTCACTACAAACCCAAAACCATTTCACTTATGCTTACCTTTAAAATTTTCTTTTAAAGATCTATTTACATTCATAAGTATAATAAAAAAGGGTTAAAGACGAATGTTATTAACACATTGTCATAACAAACCCAAAACCATTTAACTTATGCTTATCTTTAAAACATTTTTTAAAGATCTAAGATAATATTTGGTTAAGTTCAATAGTTGACAAATCAATCATCTAGTTAAAAAAGATTGCTTATAGAAATCACGATTCATATACTTAACTTGTTTTCAATATTCTAACTTAACTATTCCTCATCCAACAGTGAAGCTAGGTAAGTTAGAGCACCGGTTGCTTATCAAAGCCCAACCTAGACACTTCATTCTTAAATCTCACAAATAGATAAATCTACCTCGTCGGCTTTTAGTGTTAAGTATAGTATTAATGACTTTCATATACGAGTAACAAAAAACATGATTAACACATTTATTACATTCTTGACTTAAATATTGCTCGATCAAGAGAGAAACCTATAGGTTAGAGATCTATTGCTCATATCCCTACTCGACATCAATCTTAACTCTTACAAATAGATAAGCATATTTCGTTGGCTTTTAGTGTTAATCAAAGTTAATTACTTTTCAAAAAAATAAGTATACAATGAGATTAACAACTTTTCGACATTCCAACTTAACCATTCCTCGGTCAAGAGGGAAGCTGGTAGGTTATAGCTCTATTGCTTATATCTCGACTTGACATTAATCTTAACTCTTACAAATAGAGAAGTCACCTCGTCGGCTTTAGTGTTAAGCCTAGTCAATTACCTTTTTCAAAACTTACGTATACTTTAAAAATACTTATAAATATGTTTTAAATGTCTCCGTAAAATATTACTTGAAAATAATTAATTTATAATTTGATGAAAAACATGTTTTATATTATAAAACCTCATTACTTTAAAAATACATATATAATTATTAAAAATATATTTAAACATCAAACCAACTTTAAAATACTTTAAAATAAGTTAGAAAATATATCTAAAAACATTAGAGAAAAATACCAAATTTAAATATCATTTTTAAACACTTAAAACCATAAGCAACTTATTACAGCATTTATAAATGCTGTTAAAAGCCTTTGTTAAAAAACACATTGAAATGCACAATCTTTGCGACTAGTTTTAACCACTTAAACAAATGAATTAAGACTTGAAATTTTTATGGTAAGTACTACACTTAGGTTTGTTAAAACCCATAGAAATGAAACCTTAATATCTTCCAATTTATTTATAAAATTCTTGAAAATATGCTATATTTATAAAGTGTATTTATAACCACATTTCTTGCTCTAACTTTCACAACTTTGGTTCACAATTTCTATAACTTTCAACCATTTCTTTACTATCTAATACACCAAGATATGTGTAGAGAATGACCAAATTAAATTATCTTAAGTTAAGCTCGTAAAACTTCCATTTTACACAAGTTAAAGTTTAAGGGATATCGAAGTGCACTTATAGCGACTATTCTCACTTCAAACACTTTCAAACATACTTCAATTTAACAAACAATCTAAAAAAACTATTTAAACATCAAGTAAAGGCCACGCCACATGTTTAAGAGGGTAATAGAAGTGATGTTATACGATATAAAGTTGTCATTTTCTTTCAAACGCAGGTGGGGTCCAAAGTTTATACTTAGTTATTGTCACTTTAACTTTATATTTCAAATAAAAAACATATAAAAATAAGACAGTGAGATAACTCACATAGATCCAAGCTAGACACATGCTCAAGCATAGTCAAACTCAAGAACACTTCCTACCATCACCTTGCAACCACCTTCTTCCTTCCTTCTTTGCTTAAACTTGTTTTTCCAACGCAAAGTGCCTCTAATTACTCCCGTCCATCTCTTGAAGGGGACCATGGCTTTGCTTCTTCTAAAATTAACATGGTGGAAGGTATTATAATATCTCCCTAAGGCTGTGGCAAAGTTTGAGTGGATTTGGACTTGATTTGCAAAAATATTCTTTAGAAGATTTAGAGAAGAAGAACACATTAAAGAAGCTTGGTTTTGCTTTGTGAATTTGTGATTATTCAACAAGGGTATGCCCCTACTTATATAGGATTCATATGGTGTTATCTAAACTTTCTCTCACCCCCTTACTATGCTATGGAAGCCTTACCTCCACACATGCCATTCACTTCACCTTTACATCACTTCACTTTTAACAAAATACATAAATACCCATAACATTTTAATATTTCATATCGATTAGAAACTTCTAGAACATTCCAATTACTTTATGAATAAAAGAGTTAAATAGTTCCTAATACTTATATTTGATCATTAGACAAGTGCAAATGAGTACTAACAACTTATATTGAATAAAAAGTTATTTATCAATAAACCGATTTTCGGTCACATTATCAATTTTTCTTCAAAATATTTATTTTTGTAAACAAATTTAAAAACAAGTTTCCCATCATTACTTATAATTTAAAAATAGAGTTAAGAAGGTTATTAAATAAATTTAATAAAATTTAATCAAAAATTCAAATATTTAAATAATTCATATATTTAAATATGTAGTGTTTGGAATTTCGGGTCTGTTCAGGTTGAATCAGCTACTACTTATTGTTTGGAAAAATTCCAACTTAAAGTTCTTTACATAAGTTTGAACATTAATTTAGGATTGACCTATAATACTACATATCATTAATGAAGTTTGAGTCCGCTCACTCCTTTATAAGGAGTTATCTATTTCTATAAACAATTCTCTAGTATTTTATAAATACTCGAGAACACTATATACTATCATTAACTGATCTTAATTTTGATTCATTACTTGCTCTATGTATTAAATACATGAATGAAGTGTGATATTATTAAAAATATAACATGTAAATAATTTCTACTGCCAATGCTCATCTTACATGCTCCATATTAAATAATTTTAATATCATGTCTACGTATATCATTTGGGGGCATTCCCATCATCCTTTTACACTTATTGTAAAAGATGTCATTTTCAAAATCAACATCGAGTATCAAACAACTAAACTAAAATGATTTTAACATGAATACATCTTTAATAATTATAAGCTTGTTGTTTACTTATAGTTTTAGAAATATATCTTAGTAACTATTAATATTCTTTCTTATAGACACACTCTTCCTTTGTATCTTGACTGAAATTAAAAATATTTGATTTCTCTGTCAAAATCCTTACTAACTCTGATGCTTACAGAATAACACTTTCGTATCATATCTTAGATCATATTCAATACTCACAAAGTCAGTTAACACTCCCATGGACTTCAAGACATTTTGGTTGTTATGTGAAAACAGTCTATTCTAAATCATTATTTGTTGCAACATACATGTACCAAAACTCAAAGTCCTATCGAGAAACAAATTTTGCAAGTAAAATATGAGTTAACTAAAGCACGTTGAATGATGAATCTGTTAGGTTAGTTTCAACAATTAAAATTTACAATGTTATTCTTATCAATGTGGCTTATATTCTAACCACATTGATCTTATCCTTTTAGGGTATCAATATTAAAATCATATTTTGATAATGTGTTTGGAATCCATTCCGGATTTGCACATCGTTCCATATAGTAGAGTCAATACTCTTAATGACCTACTTAAGACTGAGGAAGTTCTTATCTCAGCATTAATAAAATTCATAATTTTTCTTTAATGTGCGAGGTTTATTATTAGACATTCTTATGTGTCATGTCTATTTAGTTCGGTTAATTCCATTCCATCCTACATTATCAGTTTTATCTTTAGATCGTATCCAAATCCATTTTACTACCAATAATTTCTAAAAGAAATTCTTTTGTTATGAAGTTGACGCTTCTTGAAACAAAAATTATTTCTCAGTGCAAAGGAATAGGTATTAAGAAACATTTTATGAACTACCTAAATACATGTTTGAAACTATTTTAGTTTACGATACTTATGTTCATAACATAAATTGTTCAATCAAAATTGATCAGTCCCAAACTCCTTTGGGGTGGTCCATACAAGGTCCCTTATAAGCAAGTATTACATGCAGCCTCTCAACAAATACAACATATAAACTCCTTGACCTAGGATATGTAGCGATTTCTTATAATCATGTATATTTTATGATCTCATAAACTATTTTGGATGAAATTAATTTTAACCTTATGTACTTACTCTTAGGTACATAACCTTATAAAAAGAAGTTAACTCAACTTCACTTGTAATCAATCATACTTTGTCTAACAACGTTTGTATACTCCTTGTCAATACATCATTATGTATCATAGAGAGGAGTGACTTTTGAGATTGAATTTTTATTCATTTTTTGGCACTTTTAGAACTTCTTCCCTATATACTCACATAATCGATAAAATCGAATTTTCTGGTTTCCTTTGCATGTTATATTTTATACTTCCGTTTTATGTTTAATGAACTTATCATAAATACAGTACTCGTGTATCAAATACACATGTTCATTGTATGTTCATTCATTTGTGAATCAAGCAAAGTATGTGGAACCGTTTTTGGTATTACTAGACTTTCGACTGCGTACATCTTTATGTAACAATCTGAAGAGTTCATCAATAATTATGTCACTCCCACTAAACGAAGGCTTTGTCCTTAATTCCAAAATAATTGTAACAAATTATAGACACTTCTATATTATTTTTCTAATGCAACAAACAACATTATTCTAATAGATATATTTCATAACAAATATTCAAAACTTTCATCACAAATAAAACTATCTCAAGTTTCAGTCAATACTAAAATTAATTATTATTTCATAAATAGTATTTGGTATATTTACGAAAATAATTTTTCATACCTTGATGCCTCCACAGGTAAGTATTATATGGCATACTCCCATTATTTCCACCCTTACTATAATTGCAAATGAAATACAAAGCTCCATTGAACTACTTATTATGGGTTATTCATTTCTTTTATAATAACTAGTTTATAGTCGATATTTTTTTATCAAATATGTTGAACTCATAGAAATGACTTCTATAGAAAACAATTTTCCATATTATAACACAATTTTGAATAGAAATTACATTTTTCATTCCATATTAAGTATCTTTTGGTAGTTTATATAATTCTCAATTTTAATGTCCCTTATGAAGCAAAGATGCTCATTCATTCTCTTCATCCCAACTGAACCTAAGTTGCACCCACCCTTGAATATTCACATTTCTTTCCAAAATGATCAAACCATTAAAAGGAAATCCTTATTATAATCAATCATATTGAATACATGATTTCGCATAATGATTTATTTTCTTATTTTCGATGAATTAATTTCAATGAAGTTTTGTATAATTATGAACTATGACCGTTCACCATATAACAATTATTCATGATTTAATATGGATCAAATATCCATATTCTTGTATTTTTTAAGAGTTCAAAATTCATAATAGACAATAAGCATTCTCAGACAAATAAACTCTTAAGCGATTGAGGCTTGATGTTTTAGTGGCTTTGTAAGTTAGCATTCGCATGGGTTTTGAAGTGAAAACATTCCAAATGATTCAAAGATAAGTGTATCTTAAATTTATTTATCAATCTTTAATCTTGTTCATTATATATCTTAACTCATAAACATTTTATAAATTTTATTAGTTACACAAGTTTATCGATATATATTATTTAACTTTACATAGCAGATGTTGTTACAATATTAAAAAGGTTAAATGTTACCATTTAATTTTACTAATAAGGCTCCGATTAAATTTTTACGTTTCTCAAAATCCTAAGGAAAACATAGAAATTATTCGATTTCTATAGTGGGTGTTAGGATCCACATGCCTTAGGATTCTGACCTTGAGGAATATCAACAAATCGTAGGCCTACATGTGATGGATAACCCCTTATAAATTGTATATACAACAACTAACCATGATCCTTGTCCTAATCTCATGTCAACCTTGAGGAATATCAACAAATCGAAAGAGCTCGTACATACTATTTCACGATAGCCTAAGTATAATGCACGTACCATAAGGAATATCAACAAATATGTGCTTGTATCTTACCTCATCTAGTCAATATATTAATAGTACTATATAACATCTCTAGCTTGAGGAGAATCAACAACTAAAGAGTATGGAAGTAATCTATTAATATGTAAATGGTAGAGTACAACCTTTTTATTATAGTTTCATAATCTTTAATATATTTAATCGAGTAATATCGATTTAGTGAATAATATTTTTTTTTTGAAATACACTCGTGATTTTTTATTAGATTTTATGGTAAATTCTATATGCTTTACTTTGATCTGAGTATCCTAAGAATATTCCTTCGTCGGCTTTCGGGTCAAATTTTCCTAGAGGATCACTGGTGTTTAAAATAAAACATTTAGATCCAAATATTTTAAAATAAGATGCTCCGGGTCTTCTTTCAAAAAGAAGTTCGTAAGGAGTTATTTTGGTTAAAAGCCTTAGGGAGACATGATTTAGAACATAACATGCAGTAGCTATAGCTTCTGCCCAAAAATTTTGTGGTAAATTACAACTACTAAGAAGAGTTCTTGCACATTCTTGGAGAGTTTTATTTTTTCTTTCTACAACACCATTTTATTGTGGTGTTCTAGGAAATGAAAAATTATGACTTATCCCCTTTTTATTACAAATTTTTTTGAAATGGTTCATTTTCAAATTCTCCACCCTAATCACTTCTAATTATTTTGATTTTTAAATCTTTTAGATTTTGAATATGTTTTGAAAAGATTTTGAATGTTTCAAAAGTGTCACTTTTGTGTTTTAAAAATAATGTCCATGTATATCATAAAAAATCATCAACTATAACAAAAACATATTTATTATGATTAATTGATCTAATTTGCATTGGTCCAAAAAGATCCAAATGTAAAAGTTCTAAAGGTTGTTTTGTGGAAATCTCTTGCTTAAATTTAAAAGAGTATTTTTTAAGTATTCCTTTTTGACATGCATCACATAGATTATTGACTTTAAAATTTATTTTAGGTAAACCACGAACTCAATTATTTTTAGCTAACTTATGAATATTTTTAAATTAACATGACAAAAACGTTTACCCCAAATCCATGGATCAAAAATATCTGCTATTAAGTGTAACAACCCAGATTTTTTGGTCATTTAAATTTAGAATATTTAATTGAATTTAAATATTGAAAAGTAAATTTTACAAGTTAAATAACTTATATTTCGAATATAGTAATTTATTTGGATAATTAAATTGTTAATTTAATAATTGAAATTGTGTAAATAATTGAAATTTTAATTTAATAAGAATGAAAATGAATTATAAAGTTGATTTAAATTCTATTTGAATTAGAATAGAGATGGTAAACTTTTAAAATTGAATTAAAAGTTAATCTACAGAAATTAGAAATTTAAATAATTAACGTGTAAAAATAGCCATTTTTCACACGGTCTCTGTGACGACCCGATAATCCGTACCCTTTGAATCGACAATAAACCACACATGTCCGACCCAAAATGCACAGACTGACGGAAAGTCAAGAGAAAGAAAAGAAGAGAGAAGAAGAGAAGAGAAGAAAGAGAGAAGATAGAACCAATCAGAACAATATAGAATCTCACATCGCAGCGGAAAACATATAATATCATATCAATGATCTTTACAAAACAGAAAGTATATATACATACATTAATCAAAGTTTAACAATCAATCAATAGCTATCAGCCTGGACAGTTATAATAATCTTTCCTCACAATTGCCGATAATATAAATAACTAAGCAGCGGATAATCAAGCAAAACATATACGTGTATACGAAATGAAGATCTCCAGCTCTCCTGCTGAAGCTCCAAAAGCACAAATCTGAACCTGTAAATATACTCGGTCTGACCCGAGCATTGAAAGGGAAGAACGCCCGGATCAGTCTGGTAAACCAGCGTGAGAAACACACTCAATTGAATTTATTAAATTACCAAAACTTTTCCTTTATCAAAACAAGAGTATCTCGTAAGACACGCCCACACATAACCACGGACATGTTTTTACCTTACGATAACTAAAACATCTCATATCAAATCCACTTATATTATAGTAGTGTCTACTATATACAAATAATATTCAAAATAGCCAAAATTATTACCATTATTAAATTCCAACATACTAGGCTCTACAATTAAAATGGTAGGCACGTAGTGGGGTTTGGATTTACATACAAATGACCAGGTAAAGGGACTACCTTCCGAAGGGGTACACCTCTAGTTGGATGTCCCGAGAAATCATTACAAAGTTTCTCTACCAATACAAGGCCGGCTCACCTCTATAACTATATGGTACCGAATATGTCATCCTTCGGTCATTACCGACCTTTACCGAGGGCCCTCTAAGCATACAAACCACAATAATCAGAGACACGACGTCATAGCGTGTAAAGATATATCTAGAAGAGGATGATCATACCCTAATGGGAGCGACCCACATAGCCCTGCTGCATCTAACCCTATTTTGGTCATTTCCGGTTGATGAGGCTTGAGGTAACGATTACCTTTCACAATCACAATCACTTTGAATGCCACACGGCCATTTCTGTTGACTACTAATTGCCTTCCACAAAAATACAACCCTTGAGCTCATATGTCTCAAGGAGGGTGTTAAGCTAAGAGAAGTTGCCTTCTCTGCCACCACTGATGTACGTTTGTAAAAACCAATGTACGTAATCTATAGAAATGCAATGTTAGACAAACATCCATACAAGTTGTCCAGGAACAGGACAAACCGAAGGTACTTTCCTACCACATCCTGTCGGGAAATCCCTAGGATTAGTAGCGAATAGTCCTTGCATTGGATATTTCATAATGAAGAGACTACTGCTACTGGATGTATATTGGGATTTTAACCCCAAACGATCAACAAGCAGTCCCCCACTATGAAACTTCGAAAATATCAATATCATCATAAGCAACCTGCATAAATAGTCGCATATACGTTGGTCCAAAGTGGTTTTTAGATAAATCTGAGCCCGGTCTCTTTGCACCAACAATGCAAAAGCGTTTCTCAACTTCACATAGAAACTAAGTCTCGTAGAATTATCACGTCTCCAGTTTTCAACTTGCTATCCTTCAGGCCAAGAAGGAAGCTCGATAGATTGGAGTAATACTCCGCACTATACGAATCAACATCCTCAACACAAATGATAATCAAGCCTACACAGAAGGCTACGTACTAAGTGTACGACTAAATAGTTCTCACATCAAGTCAAGAAACTAAAAATATGGCCAATACTTGATAGTCGGTTATTTAACTATCAAAACAAACAAACAAATATTTATCACCATATACAATCACTGGGCCCTTTTAATTAATCTTTCATTAATTAATTCACTTGCCAATATTCACTCAATATATCTTTAAAAGATATAATCTCAAAACATTTCAACTTTCTATATTGGAAAACATTTCCATATACTTATATAATAATAAGTAATTCACAATTCATTTCATTTTCAACACTTAGAAAATATTCCATATACTTAAATCAGGATTAAGTATATATATTTTATTCTTTAAGGAAAAGATACTTATTAAACACATTTATTCGAGTCAAAACGAATGTTGCGTAAAACATCGTTACGACAACCCAAAATCAACAGTATAAGGATTTGAAAATAAGATAGATATATAAATCCCAATGCTATACAAAAACATTTCCTTTCGAAAATCATTTACTATAACAACAGTGTTATAGTCCATCATTTCCTTATTTCTTGAAAACGTCTATTTCAACAATGAATGTTGAAATATATGCATTCGATACTCAACACATTTTAAAACATCTTTAAAATCATTTAAATCCATTTTATAATATCACTTTTCAAAATATCCATTTAACTTAAATATATTATTCACTGTCCAAAATCGTGAATATAATTCATTACCAAATCCAACATTTAAATACATTTATTAAAGGATAATCCACAGTCCAAAATTATGGATATAATACCTTACCAAATTCATCACTATTGCAAATTTAAATTAAAGGATTATCCACTGTCCAAAATCATGGATATAATACCTTTAATAATCTTCTATATTTAACTTATCAAATTCAATTGATTTCGGATTTATAAAACAATGTTTATAAATTCCATTTATATATTATAAAAACTTCAAGTTATAAAATCCCCTTATAAACCAAAATTCATTTATCTCTTATTTATGTGCCAAAATCCAATTTATAAGTTAATTACTTATAAATCATTTATTCACAAAATCCATTCATTTTATAACTTCACAAAATCATAAATTTTATTTACTTATAAATTCCATTTATAACCTCATTTTAACATTTATAAAAACTCCTTTACAATTCCTTTATTTCGATTTATAAAAATTCAGTTTTATAGATCTATACATATAAACCGTTTATAATAATTCAAAAATCCCATTCAAACTATTTTACAAAATAATCACTTCGTATTTCAAAAATCACATTCTGATTATATTTCCCAAAAATCATAATTTTTATAACATAAAAATTATCTCTTTCATTTATTTAAAATAAATCAATTCCTTAACAATTTAAAACTCATTATAACGTATATTGACAAATCACTTTTAAATTTGGAAATCTTCACTTTAACATTTTTAAAATTCCAAAAATAGGCCTAAATCTGCAATAGCACTAAATACAACAATCACATCAACCAAAACATCATATATTAGATGAATACAACATATATCACAATATCTGTAAATAAAACCAATACTGGTGTGGAATCCAGTTGGATCCCTCCAACCTGTTACCTACAAAAAATATACATATTAGAATATATGTACAATGTCCGCTTCAAGGCAGACGCGCGTACAAAGGGTCATCCGCTCATACACGGGAACGTATAGGGTCATCTGCTCCAATAGGCAGGAATATATCCAAATACCAATCAATATATCATATATCATCCAAACAATCATCAATCATCATAAATAATATTATTTCTCACTTATATAAAAATATCAGTGAGTCAGAAAGAGTAAGTTGTACTCACTTTGATTGTAGTCGTCGCGATAGCGATTTATTCCGATTAAAAATAAACAAACGTTTAATTTCAACCAAAATTTTCACTAGCCCAAATAAATCCCAATCCAGATCCATAATGTAGTGCTCATTAATACAGACCCAACATAATTTGTTTCGTGCGAAACGGACCTCGTATGAAAAAGTTACGCAGTTTTAAACATCACACGAATTATAATATATATAAATTCAATTTCTATTTTTATTTTTTAAACCTAGATCACATCTCTGCCGCACGTTTTGGTCAAGCAAGATCTAGCCGCAAATTTGTTTCTTCCTCCATCAGGTAATTCACGTTCGCATAAACCCAATCGGCCGCCGATTCTGATTGAATTTTCACGGCCACTACGATCGTCGAGAACACGATCAACTACTGCCATTCGAACGGTGTTGATCCACTCTACTCTCGGCCATGAGCATGCCGAGCTCGGTCCCAATCCCTCTCGAAAATTTGCGCATGAACGGCGGCCACTTGAACAAGATTTTCCGATGATCCGTGACGTTATTTTCGATCCTACCCGTTGGATTGAAAGTTCTCGTTGTGCTCTACGACTTTGCAGTTGGATGTTTTGCGTAAAACTCGATGGATTTGGAGATTTTGAGGGAAGAAGGTTGGATGATTTTGGCCATTGGAAATAAAGGTGGCGGCTAACCCTAGATCTGTTAGGGTTTGATGAAAACAAAAGAAAAACTTGGCCTTTTATAGAAAATTTACGCGCACTATTCATCCGGAATTTTTCCGAACTCGAAACGAAGTATGCCTCTTGGCGTTTATAATGTTTTACCCCTCTTTCGAACACAATGGAATATATATCGGGAGCCAATTCAATCGTATTTGGAAGATAGGTTTTCGAATCGAATTATTTAAATCTAAAATTTACTTAAACCGATTTCTGCGCGTTTTAGCTTGCCCCGGACAAACCGTAAATCCGATTGACACGAAATTTGAAATCCAATAATAATATAACATTACGGATCCAATGAAACTAGTTTTGTTGAAATCCGAGACTGTATGAAAAATGGTCATTTTCACTCGTCAATTAAATATTAAAATATTCAATTTCAACAATTTAACTTTTAAATCAATTTCAAAAGTTTTCTAACATCATTCTAATTCAAATATGATTTATTACAACTTTACAAATCATTTTCATTCATATTAAATCCAAATTCCAATTATTTACATAATTTGTAAATATTAAATTAACAATTTAATTATCCAATTAAATCACTATATTCGAAATATAAGTTATTCGGCTTATAAATTTTACTTGCGAATATTTAAAATCAATTAAATATACGAATTTCAAATGACAGAAATTCTGGGTCGTTACAGTCTCGGATTTTGACAAAACTAGTTTCATTGGATTCGTAATTGTGAATTATTATAGGATTTCAAATTTCGTGTCAATCGGACTTATAGTTTGTTCGTGGGAAGCTAAAACGCATAGAAATTTATTTAAGTAAATTTTAATTAAAATAATTCGATTCGAAAACCTATCTTACAAATACGATGGAATTGGCTTCTGATATATATTCCATTATGTTCGGAATAGGGGTAAAACATTATAAACGCCAGGCGGCATGCTTCGATTGGAGTTCGGAAAACTTTTGAATGAATAATGCACGAAAATTTTATATAAAAGGCCATCACTTTTTTCATTTGCAAACAAAACCTAACCCTAGGGTTACAACCGTCACTATTATTTCAATGGTCGAAAACACTCCTCCTTCCTCCTCGTTTTTCTCTCGATCCATCCCATATTACCTAAAACTTCCTAAACGAGAATTGAAGAGCTCGAGGAGATCGTCACATCCAATGGTTGTGATCTGGATTGGAGCATCGTGGTGGCTGCTAGGGAGGCGCGTTCTAGCTAAGTTCATTTATGTTTTTTCGTCGATTAGGAGAGCTAGGGGGTGCGGTCCTCGGCCGATGGTGGCGCGTGTGATGGGCGTTCGAAGGGCAATGGTTGATCGGGCTAAAAGGTCAAGATAGATGAGCGGCAAATCGAAATAAAACGACGGTCGTGGGTTTTCGTTGATCGAACAAGAGGGGGGAGAAGAAAAGAAGACGCGGCCAGGATTCTCCAATCCAAAATCAACGGCCATGATTTTTAGGGTATGAAATAAAAATAAAAGGTTGTAAATTAATTATTTAAAAATTCGTGTAAACTTTAAAAATTCATATCTTTGTCATACGAGGTCCGTTTCGCATGAAACGAATTGTGTTGGGTTCGTATTTATGGGCATTACATTATGGAGCCAGATTGGAGTTGATTGGAGCTAGTGAAAATTTTGGTTTAAATTAAATGCTCATCTAATTTTAATCGAAATAAATCGTTATCGCGAGGAATGCAACCAAAGTGAGTAAAACTTACTCTTTCTAACTCGCTTATATTTTTATATAAGTGAGAATAAATTTTATTTATGATGATTGGTGATTGTTTGGGTGATATATGATATATTATATATATTGATTGGTTTGGATATATTCCCGCATATTTTAGCGGATGAGACCCTATACGTTCCAATGTATGAGCGGATGACCCTTTGAACACGCGTCTGCCTCAAAGCGGACATTTTACATATTTTCTCATATGTATATTTGTTGCAGGTGAAAGATGGGAGGGATCCAACTAGATTCCTCACTGTTGTTGATTTTATTTATAGATATTGTTATATATGCTGTTATCATGTGATATATGATATTTGGATGCCATGATTTGATATGATTGATGTGAATTTCCTTATTTAGCGCTTTTGTAGCATTAGGCCATATTTTTGGAAATTTAAAAATATCAAAATAATGATTTCAATTAAAAAAGGATTTTAAAGCGATTTTGAAAATATATATGTTTTTAATAATTTTCGAATTGTTAAAGGAAGGGGTTTATTTTAAATACATAAATAAAAATTATGGCTTTGTGAAATATAATCAAAATATGATTTTGGAAATATGAAGTTAACTTATTGTTAAAATAAGTTAAATTGGGATTTTGAACTTATTATAAATGGGTTATATATATGAGATTTATAAAATTGATATTTTATAAAGAAAAGGTAATGGCATTATAAACGAATTTTGTAAGTGTTAAAATGGAGTTATAGTTGAATCTTATAAGTAAATAAGATTTATAAATTTATAAAAAGAATGAATTTGCAAATAAAAGAGATTTATAAGTAAATTAACATATAATGGGATTTTGACTTATAAATGTGATAGAAATGGAAATTTGTTAAGAAGGAATTTTGTATATGGAAGTTTATAAAATATAAATGGAATTTATAAACATTGTTTTATAAATCTGAAATCAATTTAATTTGATAAGTTAAATATGAAAGTTTATTAAAGGAATTATATTCACGGTTTTGGACAGTGAATAATCATTTAAATTAAATGTGTAGAAGTAATGGATTTGGTAAGGAATTATATTCATGATTTTGGACAGTGAATAATCCTTTAAAATTAAATATTTAGAAATAATGAATTTGGTAACGAATTATATTCACGATTTTGGACAGTGAATAATTCTTTAAATTAAATGGATGTTTGGAAAGTGATGTTATAAAATGAAATTTAAATGGTTTGATTATAAATGATTTGTGAATTTATTATTATTAAAATAAGTATATGGAAATGTTTTCCAAATATC
Organism: Allium fistulosum; assembly: GCA_030737815.1. Lineage (NCBI taxonomy): Eukaryota > Viridiplantae > Streptophyta > Magnoliopsida > Asparagales > Amaryllidaceae > Allium > Allium fistulosum. The sequence continues at coordinate 245,758,745 of CM060907.1, read as the reverse complement.
CAATAAGTGAAATGGTTTTGAATATTATCTTTTTAGAGATATAAGTGAATAATTAGAAAGTGATTTGATTTACAAACGATTAATAAATCAGGCCCAGTGACTACTTATGTGCTAGATTTTGTTTGTTGCTTTGATAGTTAAATAACCGACTATCAAAATTGGCCATTTTAGTTCCTCAACTTGATGGAAAAACTAATTAGTCGTATACTTAGTATGTAACTAACTGTGTAGGCTTGATTATCGTTTGTGTTGAGAATGTTGATTCATGTAGTGCGAAGTGATTACTCCAATCTATCGAGCTTCCTTCTTGGCCGAAGGATAGCAAGTTGAAAGTTGGAGACGTGATAAGTCTATGAGACTTAGTTTCTGTGTGAAGTTGAGAAACGCTTTTGCGTTGTTGATGCGAAGAGACCGAGATCAGATTTATCTGAAAACCACTTCGGACCAACATATATACGAAGATTGTGCAGGTTGGTCAATGATATTGATATTTAGGATTTTCATAGTGAAGGACTGCTTGTTGATCATTTGGGGTTAAAACCCAATATACATATAGTAGCAGTAGTCGCTTCATTATGAAATATCCAATGCAAGGACTATTCACTACTAATCCTAGGGATTTCACGATAGGATGTGGTAGGAAAGTACCTTCGGTTTGTTTTGTTCCTGGACAATTTGTATGGACGAGTGTCTGACATTGCATTTCTAAGATTACGTACATTGGTTTTTACAAACGTACATCATATGGTGGCGGAGAAGGCAACTTCTCTTAGCTTAACACCCTCCTTGAGACGTACGAGCTCAAGGGTTGTATTTTTGTGGAAGGCAATTAGTAGTCAATGGGAATGGCAATGTGGCATTCAAAGATGATGTGATTTGTGATATGTGATATGTGAAAGGTAATCGATACCTCTTTGGCCTCACTCTCTGAAAAATGACTGAAACAGGGATAGAAGCAGCAAGGCTAAAATGGATCACTCCCATTAGGGGATGTCATCACTCTTCTGGATATATCTTTACACGCTATGACGTCATGTATCTGATTATTGTTGTGTATGCTTGTGGCCACGGATTTTAGGTCGGTAACGACCGGAGTGATGACATATTCGGTACTATCCAGGTATGGTAAGGCCGGTCTTGTTTTGGTTTAGGCGCTGAGTATCTCGACCCTAGGTACATCCCTCTAGAGGTGTACCGAGTTTTCGGAAAGGTAGTCCCTTCACCTAGTCATTTGTATGGAAATCCAAAATCCAATATGTGCTTGCCATTTTGTATGTAAACCTATTACGCTGGAATTTAATAATGTAACAATTTCAGCTATTTAATTTATTATGTGTGCAATAGACACTATTATAATATAAGAGAATTTGATATGAAATGTTTTGGTTATCATAAAGTAAAAACCTTCTCGGTATTTATTTGCGACGCGGTCTCACGAGATACCTTTTGTTTTGATAAAGAAAAGTTTTGATAACTTTATAAATTCAGTTGAGGTGTGTTTTCTCACACTGGTTTACCAGACTGATCCGAGCGTTCTTCCCTGTCAATGCTCGGGTCAGACCGAGTATATTTACAGGTATCGATTTGGTGCTTTTGGAGCTTCAGCAGGCGAGCTGGAGATCTTCATGTCGTATACATGTATCTGATTATTTTTTTGTTGCATTACATTGTTGTTATTGTAAATTATCAGCATTTGTGAGGACAAGTTATTATAACTGTCCAAGCTGATGATTACTTGTTTTATACTCTGATATTGATTTATGTATATTGTAGTTTCTCTTTGTAAAGATTATTGATCTATATTATATGTTATTCCGCTGCGATGTGAGATTCTGTATTGTTTTGGTTTTGTTTCTCTCTCTCTTCTCCTTCTTCTTCTCTTCTTCTTTCTTCTCTCTTTCTTCTCACCCTCTCTTTTCTTTCTCATGATTATCTGCAATCGGTGAGCTCTGGGTCGGACATGTGTGGTTTATTTTCCAATCCAGAGGGTGCCGAGTGCGGGTCGTCACATTAAGCAAACATCTTTATCGTGCCTTATTTTCATAATTAAAATATATTTTTCCTTTAATGATTAGATATATTTTTATCAAAGATATTGCATTTTCCTATTTCAAATGTTTTAGTAAATCCTTTATCACATAATTGACTAATACTAAGGAGGCTATGTTTTAAATTTTTAACTAGATAAACATTTGAAATAAGGGGAGAGTTAGATATACCGACAGAAGCAACATCTCCTTGTCCTATAACATAGCCTTTGGAATTATCTCCAAAAGTGACGGTTCCGCCATCCTTGTAAGAGATATTCATTAGCATATCAGCATTTCTGGTCATATGCTTGGAGCATCCTTGTAAGTGATATTATTTATGAGTCTTGCTAAGGTTTCTATATTTATTATCTATTTTCGAAGCAATTTCTACGACATCATCAAAAGATAAATCTGAAAGTACCTTATCTTTAGTTGCCATGAAGCAAACATTAGCTTGTTCTTCGTCACTATCGTTGTTATTTTCACTGTCACTTGATGAATCATCCCACGTTACTTGAAATGCACGCTTCTTTTTCGAGAATTTCTTATATTTGTTGTTCTTGTTGAAGCTTTTCTTATCTTTGTTTAATCATGGACAATCCTTTTTCATATGACCAAATCGATTGCAATCATAGCATTTAAATGATGAAGCATCGTTGGAGTTGCTTGGTTTTTGCTTTTGCACCATTTTATTGAATTTTCTGAACTTGCCGTAGTTTTTAGCAAAGAAAACTACATCTTCTTCATCCAAGTCTGAGTCGCCATCGTTATTTACCTGAAAAGCTATACTTCATTTTTCTTGGGCTAGATCTTTTCTAGCTTGTAAATTTGCTTCATGTGATACTAAATTTCCAATTAACTCTTCTACTTTGATTGTAGAGAGGTCATTGGCTTCTTCTATAGCTAATACTTTTCTTTCCCATTCATCGGTTAATGCATTTAGAATACGTGTAACTAAATCAAAATCAGTAAATAAAACTCCTAATGCCATAAGATCATGTTGTATAGTTTATAATCTATAGTACATTTCTATGATGCTTTCATTAGTTTTCATTTTATATGATTGAAATTGATTTGTCAACAAACTTATCTCGGTTTGCTTTACTTTTGCAGTTCTTTCATTTGTGACTTGTAGCATGTGTAATATATCATAAGCTATTTTACACATCATAACTCTAGAGAATTCGTTCTTATCTAATGGACAATACAAAACATTCATAACTTTTGCATTCTTTGAAGCAGCAGTTTTCTAAGCATCTGTCCAGGTACTAATTTCAGTAACAGGAGCAACATACCGAGATTGAGTAGATAGCGAAATGTCAAGTCCACTTTATTCTATAAAAACTTTCATATGTGTAGCCCTATATATATAATTAGAACCTATGAGAAATTGTGGAAGTGCAATTGATTGTCTTTCTTGAAATGTGTTGTAACTCATATTGGCCATAGTATTCAAAATTGTGTTATGATTTTGAACAAATCGAGCTATGATACCAAATGAAAGAACTAGTAGATCGTGTATGGCTAATCAAACAAGTACATATACTAATTATACTGTGAAATAATAAAGCAGTAAGTAAATGTACACACCGAGGTTTATACTCGTTCAAAGCACCTCTACTACATCCAGTCCCTAAGCACCTCTTAGGTATTTCTGTAACAACCCAATAATTTGAAATTATTTTTAATTTGAATTTATTTCATTTTACAATATTTTTATAGTGAAGTAGAATTTTTTCTAGAATTAATGGTATTTTGTTGTAATTTTTATGTTCTGTTTCCTATTTTAAAACAATTTCTTCAATTCTTTTGCTATTTTCTCTAAATTTAATTATTTATTTCACTTTGAAAATGTTTTAAAAAATCATTTTTATTTCCAATTTTGTTTTAGAATATTTTTAAAATGAAGTAAATAATTTTCCAAAGTCAATGGTGATTTATTTGTAATTTCTGGACACTGTTTTCAATTTTTAAGTAATTTCTGTAATTCTTTTTCCATTTTCTTTAAAATAAATTATTTATTTTTATTTTATAATATTTTGTTTCAGTTGTTAAAGCTTATTTCTGAGTTTATGTTGTTTATATAAAATTAAAAAAGAAAATAAATATGAAGAGTTTAAAATGCTTTAGAAACTGAAGTCCTTTCACCTCCTTAAGTCTTTTCATTTGCCATAACCCCTCCTTTATGCTTTGGTCGTGACTTAATTCTTTTTTTTCACCTGAAAAACTTCATTTTCATTCCACAATTCGGCCACTTCAAATCTAAGCAAAAACTTTGGGTAATGGCTCCTTTGTTTCTATACTTTTTCTTCTTCTTTTCTTCTAATTTTCATGTCATTTTGCCTTGTTCTCTCCATAGTTTTGCTTGGCCTCCTCCTTGTTTGCCATGGCCATGACCACCACCACCCCCTACATCTCTTCCTTGCCATCACCACCAGCTACTCCTCTGGTCTTGACCAAGGCCGTGCCACCATGATGCCAAAACTCCGCAAAAATTGCAACACAAGCCATAAAAACATGTTGTTTGACCACTATTTGCTTCACCATTCCACTTTCCACCACCACCTTAGGCCGCCTCCACCACCTCTGGCTAGACCACCACACACCTTCCTCCCACTGACCTGACCCATACCCCTCTGACCTGACCCAATTGACCATGGCCGAGCCTTGTTTTGCCAAAAGAATCACACTATTTTGCCTTAAACTCTTCATATTCCTTTGTATAAACTTCCTCCCCATATTCCACTACCTAGGTCGTGCATACACATGACCAAACCTAAGCCAAACTTGTTCAAACCAGAGCCAAAACCATCCCTAAGCCAGGAAAAAAATAGAGAAATCAAGGCAAAAGATTTGGCATTCGTATCTCTTTTTATTTAAAAGTTATTCCATTTCAAGTGTATTGAAATTTATGGTTTGTTTTGATTTTTTTTGTTTGGGTTGTAACACAAGATCTATAGCATTGGATTTGCTCTCCACTCAAGTCCGTAATCTTGTCATCATGCTTTGTTTTCCGTTGTGTCATTGGTTTTGTTATCTCCAGCATTTTGAGGTGAGTAAATCTCACACGACTATTCATACTTATATAATTGTGAAGCGACTACAACTGAATGTGTAGAATTAAAAATGATGTTATAATTGTCTGTGATTATTTATATATGATGTTAAACCTGTTAAATTATATGTCATATCACCTGTTATTGTTATATGTTGCTGACTATTCATTTTTATCAGTTTATCACACTGCAAGTTCCCTGTAGATTAGGTTCACTATGGGTTGAAATGATACATACCCGAACAGACTTTAGAATAGGGAAAGATCGTTATAGGCTGAAATGATAAGCCTGAGCGACTTTTGATTAATTTTAATTAATTTTATTTACTTGGGATTGCGGGTTTGAAATGATAAAACCAGATTTTCTTGATAAACTACGAATTGAAATGATATATTATCTGTATCACTTGACTTAGGCTAGAAAATGTTATACAGACCCGTGGTTATTTTATATATTTTTATGGAAATTTTTTTAAGTATTTTAAAATGTAAAAATATGATAAATTGATTTAAATTGAATTTTTAAAAGATTTATTAAAATGGAAATGTTTTTCTTTGTGTTAAATGTAAATTAAATGGATAGAAAATGGTGATTTTAAAGTGTAACTTAAATTGGAAATTTGACTAATTTTTAAAATGGAAATTTAAGTTAATTAAATTTAAAATGAAAATTTAGTTTTAAATGGTGAAAAATGGAGATTTAAATTTAAGTGTTGAAATAAATTGTTTAAAATGAAAATGGGAATTGACACACTTGAATTAAATAAGTGAACTTTGGAAATTTTGATTTCTATTTGGAAAATTTTTCTTTGTAAAACTCATAAGTTAAAGGATTTAAATGAACATTTTTAATGTGGAAAAATATGATTTTTATAAGTTTAAATGATTTAAATTGAAGTTTATTTATGGCTGGAATTGTATTTAGAACCTGGAAATTCAATTTATGTACTTCAGAAATGCTATCATTTCTGGAAATGAACTAATTCTGAACAAAGTAGAATCTGCAGCACTTGGTAAGTGCTGTGGTTGCATAAATGAACTTAAAGACTAAAATGAATTAAGGCTATGACAGCACTTGGTAAGTGTTGTTGTGGCAGGAACTAAAATTGAACCTGAAACTAATGAAGGGACTACTGTAGCACTTGTTAAGTGCTGCAATAGACTGAAATGTGATTTTTGTATATAACTGAACTACTGCAGCAGTTTTAAAACGCTGTCTTTGCTGAATTGAATTAAAACCTTTAATTTGAACCTTGAACTACTACAGCAGTTCATTAAATGCTGTCTTTTCTGAATTGAACTATTTTTCCTTTAAAACTGAACTATTACAGCAGTTTATAAATGCTGTCTTTGCTGAATTGAATTGTTTTCAAATATAACTTACCGCAGCACTTTTTAAATGCTGTGAAAGCTGGAATTTTAATGTTTTAATGTTTTAAGTGTATAAATGAACTCAGAAAAGGCTAAATTTTTTGGGAATTGAATATTTGATTTAAAGGGACAATGACTTTGTTTTTAAATGGTTTAAATGAAGTATCTTGATTTAAAATATAAACTGTTTTTAAATTTTATAACCACGGGTTATAATAACGATTGGTTGTTAAAGAGACCGGGATCGGATATGGACATACTCTCTGTCGATACCAAAAACCACTTTGACAACTGTGTACGCGGTGGAGTTTCAAGAATGAAGTAGGATGGTGGCGACGATCCTAAGGTATATACGTGGACCAAACTTCCATGAGTTGGCATAAGGTGGCTAAAACAGGAGCGATCTCGGGCCAATGAGGTAGCACCTCTTATCGGATACACTTCTTCGATACCATTCTATTACTTTGTGATTGTTTGGGTGCACCCCTTGATTTGGGAGTGTTGTTCGAGGTGGAGCGGTAGTGGCTGCTATGCGTTTCCATCAGTCCGTGTGCGTAATTGGTATATCTACCCTGGCATTGCCTTGTGTGCCGTGTCACCTACCATATCGAGCTTTACTACGAGTTTCTATTTGTGTCGTACCTATGGAGTATCTTCTTGTAGCCTCTTAGGGTATGCAGGTACTGTATAGACTATTGGCATTATTCGTGTTAAGGGGAATATTGGGTCACTCCTTAATGCTATTTAAAAGTATGTTTATTTTATATTAGAAATTATTATAATAGCGAATATTACTACATAGTAGATAGTTTAACGGATCCTTAAAGAATGGGCGATCCCAAGCATTCTTTAATTTTCTTGTACTTTTATTACAGTTAACTTGAGTTGGTTTACATTGTATAAGTATGTATGTCCTGACTCGAGTGTTTGTGTTTTATTTACGCTCGGGTCAGCCTGAGTATTCACAGCTTTGGATTTTACTTTTCTGGAGCTAGGAATCGCTGGAGTTTCTGCTTATCTAGTTATTCATCTATTTCAGTTTCAGTTGTTCTATTTCAGCTTTTGTATTAGAGACTTATGTATTTGGGATTTCTATTGTACTTGTTTCAGAACTGTATTGGCTTTCAGACTATATATTTTGTATCTGTTTTTGAGACTCTGTATTGTGGTGGCTTCATGAACCACTATTTATTATATTTCTGCTGCGAGTTATTCTGATATTTATGTGTCTGTGATTCTATGAATGATTTTATTTGCTCCAAATTTTATTACAATCTATTATTTGCATTATTCAAGTCTGACATGTGTGGATTATTGTCGATTTGAATGGTCCAAAATAGGGGTCGTTACAATTTCCTTGGTAAATCCGTCGCTTGACTCGGAGGAATAGGTTTACAACTTAACCAATCTGAGCACCTCTCAGATTTATTCTTTCAATACAATTCTTGCTTGACAATCTTGTGTTCGTCTAACACTGATTTTGACTTAACAGTACAACGGTTCCTATAATCTCCTTAATGATTCTAGTGAGTGCACAGTGATTATTGAAAAAATAGCAAATGAAATAATAGAGTTGAAAGTACAAATGCTTCGAATAGCACAAGAGAGTAGAATCGATAAAAATCAGAGTAGAAGTTACATCTCTAAGTATTATTTGTTGTGCTATTTATATATATTAAAGAGAAGCAATCAAGAGTTGTCAATCTTCAAGAAATCCTTTCAAAATTATAGAAAACTATCTAAAAAGTCGCAACTCTTGAAGATGACCTTTCATAAAAACTAGTCGTTATAACATCTGAGCGAATACGTCAGTCTACTGAGTATGAACGTTTTAATTTTCGCGGCAAATATTTGAATTTTTTTAAAAATAGTTTAACATGGTTTTAGTTGACTGAAATTGTGCTCAGTCGACTGATCTCGGTCGACTGAAACCAATTTAATTCGACTGAACAGTGTAAGTTCAGTTTTATATATTTACATTTGTCATTTTAAGTTTAATCTCTATGTTATTTTGATATATGTGTTTGTGTGTGTTTTGTGTGTGTATATGAACTATCAAGGAGATTTTACAATTCAATCTAATACCATATACACACAATTGATCTTGAAGCTCCATAGTTTTGACTTCTTTGACTTGTCGATGATTCTTCTTGCTCATTGCCTTGCTTTTTTTGTCTTCTTAAATGATAGCCTATCATCATGATATAGTATACATGTGTAGTATATAGTTGTCATCTTTAAAATGGAGAACTAATTTTCTAACAATCTCTCCCTTTTTCATGATGATAACTATCAAAGTTTAAATTTAAAAATATTGATTTTGGTCCCTATATCTATATGTTTCTCCCCCTTTGGCATCAACAAAAAGGTAATAGTAAACACAATGAATATGCATATAAATACACACAATACTTAACATTCACATACATAACATCAAAGAGAAGTTTTCACATACATACCACATCATAAGAAAAATAAATTTATACATAAAGTCACATAGCACCATAAATTAAGTCACACCATAACACAATATAACACAATACCAAATACCATGAAAGTTTTTTGAACGACCTCAAATCCAAACACCATGAAATCACAAAAGGAGATACGATAAACTCACCAAATATATATAGGATGGGTTGTAACAACCTAAGATTTAGGCTCGAATGATGATGAGCTTGAGCACGAAGAAACCTTTTTCCAAATTTTGACTAGCAAACTCCCAAATGTTTTTTTACGCTTCCTTATTTTTTGTTTTTGTTTGAAAAGAATTTCTTGGTTTCGAAGAATAGCTATTGTGGCATTGATGGTTCTGGAAGGTTGAACCAATGAAACTTCAGTTTCACTATCCGAAGAACAATTGAATTCTTCAACAATTCCATGACTTGTTTGACCGCCGGGTTGATCTTGAGAAGTTTGAGCTTGAGATGGTTGGGAAGATGATTGACCCAAGGTATTTTTTACCTAATTCACTAAATAAACATTATATGGGGTAGGGGTTCCATTTGAGAGGGTAAGTTAATAAGTGAAATAGATTTTTGGTCCATAACTTTGGGTGAGATGAAATCTTGTAAAATTTCCACATTAATTCCAAAATGAATAAATATCTTCATGAGATAGTGATGCAGCGCAACCTTTATTTGACCAAGGCATAAGTCGTCTACGACTTAAGGAGGCATTGATGAGTCGTCCACGACTCAACTGGACAACCAAAGGTGAAGATATAAGTCGTCTACGACTTAAGGAAGCGATGATGAGTCGTCCACGACTCATAAAGACAGGCATGAGTCGTCTACGACTTAAGGAGGCGGTGATGAGTCGTCCACGACTCATCTGGAAGACCAAAGGGAAAGAGGTGACGAGTTTACGACTTAACGAAGCAACTATAACTCGTCTACGACTTAACAGGGAGATGAGTCGTTCACGACTCAAGGGGAAGAATACACAAGTGATAAGTCGTCCACGACTTATCGAAACTGGGTTAAGTCGTAGAGGCCTGGAACTGTATTTTCTAATGCTGCTTTAATCCATGCCGTAGATTCTCCTGACGAGTTAATCTGAACCGATTGTTTCTAAGTCGTTACTGGAGTATAAGTCATATGGCGTCTGTTGTAAATAAGCTGAGTCGAATGGAGTTGATGAGTCGGCAACGACTTAAAAGATGTATTTTTCTATGTTGTATTTTCTGTTTTAAGTCGTCTGTTGTAATAAGTCGTATCCTTGGCTGAGTCATGAGTCGGAGTATGTTGAGTCGTGTGTTGTTGTAGTTGTTATTTTGCAGTTTGATAAGTCGTTTTGGATGAGTCGTATACGACTTATGCTGAGTCGTAGAGCATAGTTATGAGTCGGAAACGACTTAGGAGTTGGAGAAATTTCTGTTGTAAAATTGTTCGCCTATAAATAGGCCGTGAGTCTCATTTGTAAAAGGTTGTTGAATATTGAATAAAATTCTCTTTTGATTGCTTTGTGCTTTCATTCAAATTGGTAGTTGAGTGTAATCTCCTATCTCCTCTTTCGGATAATCGAGTGCGCTCGATTCAACGATTGTAGAAGCCGATTCGTGGAATCAAGTGCGCTTGATCAACGCTTGAAGAATTGAAGATCTTTGAACCCGGTATCGTGCGCGATCAACGAGTTCGAGATAGCTAGAGTTCGGTATCTTCAGATCAACGAATTCGGGCAATTCAGCATTCATCAATCCATCGACTGCTACTTTCACCGATCTACATCATTTTTGTAATATCCGCTGCGTCAGTTTTGGTATCAGAGCATGTTCTAACCAATCATAGTTAGATCGAGACTTGGAGCCTATTCATTTGAAGATTTGAAGTTAATCCTCACGGCCAAGAGTTTGAAGAAGTGGGTCGTGCATACTTTTGAAGATTGAAGTTTAGATTTGTGATTTGGAGAAGTCGTGTTCATCGTGTTCATCGAGATTTGCAACAAAGTGGAAGATTTCGATCCGTTTCATTTTGGATCAAAGTTCGAAAAGTGTTTGAATTTGAAGTGTTTTGGAATTTGTGAAGTTTTCAACCATGCCACCAAGGAGAGCCAATCGACATCAAAACGTTGAAGCTTTGTATCGAAGAGAAGAAGCTGATGAGATGGAGCAAAGAATCAACGAAAATTTTAGTGAAAAGCTTAACGAAGGAATTGGTCGGTTAGAGAGGCTTATGACGGAGATGAATCAAAATCGGAGAAGGGTTTCACCAGAATCTAACCATGGGGGTAGTAGAGTCTCGCCACATTCCAATCGAGACAGAAGTGTTGAAAATGATCAAGGGCGTGGGAGGAACGTGAATGATCGTGAACGGAGGAACGTTGATAGAAGGGATGATGGTGGAAGACGCAATGGTAGTAGAGATGTTGGTGGCCAGAATCGACATCGTTATGCATCTGATTTTGAAGAGGAGTATGATGGTGGTAGTGTTCAAGGAAGAGGTCAAGGAAGAAACTATTCTGAGTATGATCAAAAATGGAAGTCGGGGATGAAGACAGAAAATCCTGAATTCAAGGGTGGTATGCAAGCAGAGGAGTTTCTAGATTGGGTGGCTAATGTTGAGGAGATTTTTGACTTCAAAGAAGTTCCAGGACATCGTAGAGTGAAGTTGGTTGCTACAAGGCTAAGGGGTAGAGCTTTGGCATGGTGGCAGCAGACCAAACTTACACGTGATCGGATGGGAAAGTCAAAAGTTGAATCTTGGGAGAAGATGAAGAAATTGATGAAAGCAACGTTCTTACCATACAATTATCAATCTTTGATGTATCAATGTTTGCAGAACTTGAGGCAGGGCACAAAGACAGTTAATGACTATGCTGATGAATTCTATCAACTTATTGCAAGGAATGATATTATGGAAACAGAAGAGCAGCTGACATCTAGATTCATTGGGGGATTGAGGATGCAGATACAAGATATGGTTAATATGTTCGATCCTAGATCTGTAGCAGAAGCACATCAGAAAGCGTTGGCTTGGGAGAAGCAGGGACGACGAGGAAGTGGTGTGTTTACTAATTCTAACAATCAAGCGAAAGGTGTTGGAGGAAGTTCTAATGTTTCTAAACCTATCAGTAGACCAGTGGTGAAGGAGGTTGAGAAGACAAGGGTTAACAATGGTTTCAAATGTTACAATTGTCAGGAATTGGGTCATAAAAGTAGTGAGTGTCCAAAACCAAAGAAGAGAACCATGATTGTAGAGGTTGAAGATGAGGATGTTGATGAGGATTGTTCTAGTCCAGCTGAAGTGGATAAGCAAGATATTGCGTCAGGGGATGAAGGTTGTAACCTAATGCTGAGGAGATCGTGTTTAACACCGAAGCAGGAGGAAGCTAGTTGGTTGAGGAGTAATATCTTTCAGTCAACATGTACTATTCTGGGGAAGGTGTGTAAGTTTGTGATCGACGCAGGAAGCTGTGATAATATTATTTCAACCGAAGCTGTGACAAAGTTGAAATTGAAGACAGAGAAACATTCGAGTCCATACAAGTTAGCATGGTTGAGAAAAGGAGGAGAAGTGAAAGTGGATAGACGAGTTCGTGTTCCATTCTCTATTGGGAAGAAATACAAAGATGAAATATGGTGTGATGTAGTAGAGATGGATGTTTGCCACTTATTATTGGGAAGACCATGGCAATATGATCGAGCAGTACTACATGACGGTCGGACCAATAGCTACAGTTTTATGTTTAAAGGCACGAAGATTATCTTAGTTCCGAAGAAGAGATCACAAGAAGAAAGTAAGTCAGAAGAAATTGAAGAGCTGAAAACTTTATTGACTTTAAAGGAGTTTGTTAAGGAAGTTGAAGAAGAGCCGGAAGTATTCTTGTTGATTGGGCGTGAGAGCAGTGAAGAAGTTGAAATTCCAGAAGAAGTTAAACCAGTTTTGAAAGAATTTGACGATGTATTTCCAGAGGAGTTACCAACGGAGTTGCCACCGTTGAGGGATATACAACATCAGATAGATCTTGTTCCAGGTGCTGTGTTGCCACACAGACCACATTATCGAATGAGTCCGAAGGAACATGAAGAGTTGCGAAGGCAGGTAGAGGAATTGCTCGAACAGGGGCGTGTGCAGGAGAGTCTGAGTCCTTGTGCTGTACCAGCTTTATTAGTACCCAAGAAGGATGGGACATGGAGGATGTGCACTGACAGTCGAGCATTGAATAAGATTACCGTGAGATATAGATTTCCAATGCCGAGGTTGGATGACTTGTTGGATCAGATAAGCGGAGCTACTATCTTTTCTAAGATTGATTTGAAGAGCGGATATCATCAAATTCGTATCAGACCAGGAGATGAGTGGAAGACTGCTTTTAAAACCAGGGAGGGTCTATACGAATGGTTGGTCATGCCATTTGGTTTATCCAATGCACCAAGTACTTTCATGAGGGTGATGAATCAGATTTTTCGACCGTTCATTGGGAAATTCGTGGTGGTGTATTTCGATGATATTCTTATTTACAGTGGGAGTCCAGAGGAACATTTGAATCATCTTAGAGAAGTGCTGATGGTATTGCGACAAGAACAATTCTATGCTGCAACGAAGAAATGCGTGTTCATGACGCATAGTGTTTTATTTCTGGGGTATGTTGTTTCAGAGAAAGGAATACAGGTTGACCAAAGTAAAGTTGAGGCGATCAGAAATTGGCCGCAGCCCAAGACGATAACGGAAGTTCGTAGTTTTCATGGGTTGGCTTCATTTTATCGAAGGTTTATTCCACACTTTAGTAGTGTGATGGCGCCTGTTACAGATTGCATGAAAGGTAAACAGTTTGCATGGACGGAGGAAGCCGGGGTTGCTTTTGAACGAATCAAAGATCTTTTGACCTCTGCACCAATTCTAGTGCTACCTGATTTTCAGTTGGTGTTTGAACTACACACTGATGCATCCAAGGTTTGGATTGGAGGGGTGTTGAGTCAGAAGGGGCGTCCTATTGCATATTTCAGTGAGAAGTTGTCAGGAGCGAAGATGCGATACAGTACATATGATGTGGAGTTCTATGCTGTTGTACAATCTATTAAACACTGGAGACACTATCTATTTCAGAAGGAGTTTGTTCTTTACACTGATCATGAAGCATTGAAGCATTTGCAAGGGCAAGACAAGATTTCAGCGAGACATGCATCGTGGATTGCATATCTGCAACAGTTTACTTTTGTTGTTAAACACAAGTCAGGGGTGACAAATCGTGTGGCTGATGCTTTGAGTAGGAGGAGTCATTTGTTGACTACACTGAAGGTTGAAGTGACGGGGTTTGAAATGTTGCCAGACTTATTTACTAATGATCCTTACTTGGCAAAATTTGTTGATAAAGTCAAGGAGGGAAAGACGGATGATTTCGTGATGGTAAATGGTTTTCTGTTCAAAGGGAATCGATTGTGCATACCGGAGAGTAGTTTGAGAATGAAAATTATCAAGGAATTACATGAAGAAGGGCATGTTGGAAGAGACCGTACCTTACAGTTAATTTCACAATCCTACTTTTGGCCATCGATGAGGAAAGAAGTGGAGAGGTTTGTTGAGAGATGCCATATCTGTCAAGTTTCGAAAGGAACTGCGACTAATGCGGGTTTATATATGCCGTTACCGGTACCAACTAAACCATGGGTTGATGTGAGTATGGACTTTGTGTTGGGGTTGCCGAGAACGCAGCGTGGTATTGATTCCATTTATGTGGTGGTGGACAGATTTTCGAAAATGGCACATTTTATTGCCTGTAAGAAGACGGCAGATGCTGTTCATGTTGCTCAATTGTTTTTCAAGGAGATCTATCGACTTCATGGTTTGCTAGAATCTATTGTGTCGGATAGAGATACTCGGTTTCTGAGTCACTTTTGGTTAAGTTTGTGGAAAATGGTGGGAACGAAGCTGAAGTTTAGTAGTGCTTATCACCCACAAACGGATGGACAGACTGAGGTGGTTAACAGATCATTGGGAAACTTGTTGAGGTGTCTTGTTCAAGATAATCTGAAGAGTTGGGATGTGAAGTTATGCCAGGCAGAATTTGCTCATAATCATGCTATGAATCGAAGTACTGGGTTCAGTCCATTTCAAATAGTATATTCGAGCTTACCGAAGGGACCGTTGGACTTAACGGTAGTGCCACAATCAAAGAAGACAATTAAGAAAGCTGCAGATTTTGTTGAAGGGCTGACGGAATGTCATAAGATCGTTCAAGAACGACTAGAGAAAGCAAATGAGAAATATAAACAATCTGCAGATTTGAAACGAAGGAGTGTTGAATTTCATAAAGGTGATATGGTTTATGCAGTATTAACAAAAGATCGTTTTCCCGTGGGCGCATACAACAAGTTGAAAGCCAGAAAAATTGGTCCGGTGGGAGTTGTGAAACGAATCAATGAAAATGCTTATAAACTGAAGCTGCCAGATGATGTGTATACATCTGACGTATTCAATGTTAAACATCTTGTACCATATCATGGGGATGAGTTTGTTGGGGATGAAGAGTGTGCAAATTCGAGGTCGAATTTCTCTCAACCTGGGGAGGATGATGCAGCGCAACCTTTATTTGACCAAGGCATAAGTCGTCTACGACTTAAGGAGGCATTGATGAGTCGTCCACGACTCAACTGGACAACCAAAGGTGAAGATATAAGTCGTCTACGACTTAAGGAAGCGATGATGAGTCGTCCACGACTCATAAAGACAGGCATGAGTCGTCTACGACTTAAGGAGGCGGTGATGAGTCGTCCACGACTCATCTGGAAGACCAAAGGGAAAGAGGTGACGAGTTTACGACTTAACGAAGCAACTATAACTCGTCTACGACTTAACAGGGAGATGAGTCGTTCACGACTCAAGGGGAAGAATACACAAGTGATAAGTCGTCCATGACTTATCGAAACTGGGTTAAGTCGTAGAGGCCTGGAACTGTATTTTCTGATGCCGCTTTAATCCATGCCGTAGATTCTCCTGACGAGTTAATCTGAACCGATTGTTTCTAAGTCGTTACTGGAGTATAAGTTGTATGGCGTCTGTTGTAAATAAGCTGAGTCGAATGGAGTTGATGAGTCGGCAACGACTTAAAAGATGTATTTTTCTATGTTGTATTTTCTGTTTTAAGTCGTCTGTTGTAATAAGTCGTATCCTTGGCTGAGTCATGAGTCGGAGTATGTTGAGTCGTGTGTTGTTGTAGTTGTTATTTTGCAGTTTGATAAGTCGTTTTGGATGAATCGTATACGACTTATGCTGAGTCGTAGAGCATAGTTATGAGTCGGAAACGACTGAGGAGTTGGAGAAATTTCTGTTGTAAAATTGTTCGCCTATAAATAGGCCGTGAGTCTCATTTGTAAAAGGTTGTTGAATATTGAATAAAATTCTCTTTTGATTGCTTTGTGCTTTCATTCAAATTGGTAGTTGAGTGTAATCTCCTATCTCCTCTTTCGGATAATCGAGTGCGCTCGATTCAACGATTGTAGAAGCCGATTCGCGGAATCAAGTGCGCTTGATCAACGCTTGAAGAATTGAAGATCTTTGAACCCGGTATCGTGCGCGATCAACGAGTTCGAGATAGCTAGAGTTCGGTATCTTCAGATCAACGAATTCGGGCAATTCAGCATTCATCAATCCATCGACTGCTACTGTCACCGATCTACATTATTTTGCGGGAACAGGAACTAAAGCTTTTTATTTCATCATGAATAATCTTTCCCCAATTAAGCTGTGTGTTTGAATAGATGGCATAAAGAGCCTTGTGTTGTAGTCATACATTCTTTCATAGCTCCCGGTGCGAGGAAAAACAGTATGAAGAAGCATTTTATTAATGACTCGGGCTTGAGGTCTTAAATTCACCAAAGCATTTTCCGTGTTTTCAATACGGAATTTGTAGGTAGTTGAATCATAGGAAAAATCATGATGGTAGATATTATCTAAGGTAGATCCATGGCCATTACAATCTAAAATAGCTCATAGGTCTTGAACATTGAGCACTATATCAACTCCTAACATTCTACTCCATAAAATTCCCTTATCGGTTTCATTTGGAGGTGTATAGAAACCTCCACAAAGATTTGCATAGAATAATTTAACTAAGAATGGGTAAATTTTTACTTTATTTTTCTTTTCATCAATCAAAGAAAGGAACCCATATTGTGTAACGACCCACTATTTTGGACCATTCAAATCGACAATAAATCCACACATGTCGGACTTGAATAATTCAAAACAATAGATTGTTAATTTAAATTGGAAAAACTCAATATATACAGTAAATAAAATAATCACAGATCACAGACACAGAGTAATATAACAATAATGCAGCGGAAACAAAAGAATAGTAGTTCATGAAGCTACTATATATATAACAGAGTTAAACAAGATACAACAGAGGTCTCGAATACATAGATATCTCAATACAATAGTCAAATACAAGATCTGAATACATCACTGGAATCAACTGAATAACTGAAAGCTGGATAGATAGCTGGATCTCCAAGCGAAGCTCCAACTCCAAAGGTGAGTCTCGAATACTGGTACACTCAGTCTGACCCGAGCGTAAAGAAAACACAAAACACTCGTGTCAAGATTAACATTCTTATATTAATAAATCCAACTCAAGTGAAATAACGACTGAAATACAAGTAACTCAAAGGATGTTTGGGATAACCATCCTCTAAGGATCCGTTAAACTATCTATATATACAGTAGAATACGCTAAGTAGATAATGTCTAATCAGTAAAGTACGATATCAAAATAGCGTTAAGTCATGGCCCATTCCACCCTTAACACATTTTTATTCCCAAGAGCATATACAAGACCGTAGTTTCCCCAAAACCGGAAGTCACCAGAGGGCAATCCATATACTAAAGGTACAAAACAAAACGTAATGGTCGCGAATAGGATAATCAGTATGACAAGGTACATGAGGCGATACCAACTAGGATACTAGTAGTTGCCTGATCCGGACTGATGTTGGGCATAGCAGCTACTACCCCAACACCGCGAAACAACACTCCCAAATCAAGGGGTGCACCCAAATCGAATCACATAAGTAATAGATAAGGTATCGAAGAAGTGTGTCCACTAGAGATGGCGATCCTCAATGGCCCGGCGCGGCTCCTGTTTTAGTCATGTCAGGGGTCATCCAAAATCGTTCTCTTTCTTCAGTCAACGCGTTCACCAAAACCATCCACTTCATTCTGGATCAACACTCCGCGTATATTAGTTATTAAAGTGGTTTCGGTATTGACAGAGAGTATGTCCATATCCGATCCCGGTCTCTTTAATAACTACGTATTATTACACCGATTGTCATTTAATAAATTTTCAAAATAGTTATATTTCAAAACCGACATATCATTGCCATTTCAAAACCATATCAATACGATATCACTTTTCCTTTAAATAAATCCATTTCCAAAATCATATCACTTTCCAAAGTTATATCGCTTTCGAAATCATAAGTCTTTTAAAATCAAAACACTTTGGAAATCAAAACCGGAAATTCATAACACTTTGAAATCCTAACACTTTCCTCTTAAACAGTTTAGATATTAAAATTCGTATATATAGAAAAATAGTTTATAAAATAAAATAGTTTATATAAAATAGTTATAAGTTAAAATAGCTTATAATAAAATAATTTATATTGAAAATGATTTATTAAAATAGTTTATATTAAGTAAAATATAAATAGTTTTAGATATGGTTTAAAAATACTTTATATAAAAATAGCTTCCTCAAATTTCACAAATCGATTCAAATCAACTCGAATTTCAAACCTTCAAATTTCCAGATTTCCTCAAAGGGTCAGACCGAGTATTATAGATTTCCAGGTAAGGACGTTCTGGAGCTTAGGAGGCGAGCTGGATGGCAGGAACGTATGGAGTGTATTCCGCTGTGATATATTGTTGTTTATCTGAGACAAGTTATTTTAACTGTCTAGTGATTGTGAATTGTTGTAACTCTGATGTATTAAAATGTAATTGACTGATACAGCTTTCTTTGTATAAAGAATATTATTTGATATTATATTTTATCCGCTGCGAATGTGAGATTCTGAGTTTGGTTTTCTGTTTTCTTCTTCTTCTACCTCTTTCCTTTTTTCCTAACTATTTGGAATTTTGGATCCCGAAAATTCCGAATCGTTACAGTTGGTATCAGAGCAAAGGTTAAGCGAGAACCTTGGCTCTGTTGGGATTACTCATTAAGGATAGGGTCAATGGTACCCTAGAACGAGTTGAGTGTATATATATATATATATATGAGAGCGTAATTGTTATTTTCTTATATATAAGGATTTTAAATGATTTTATATAAGAATATATTTTGATATATAAAATGATATTTCTTTCTAATAAATATTAAGGTAATTGGTTGTTAAAATATTGGAATTAAATTAAGTGGTAATAGAAATACAACCAAATTGAAATTGAATGAAGATAAGTTTGAAATGGGTCCAAACTGAAATTAAAATCTTGAATTTGTAGAAGTGTTTTCAGAATAAAAATAATAATGAATTGGTTTCCAGATATGATAATCTTAGTTATTATCATAAATGGTTATTGTGTTTAATAATGAAATGTTGTAAATAATTAAGCAAAATGAAATTTTTTAGGGAAGTAAAACATTTAGGCAAGTATGACTTGTAAATTGAAGTGGGTTTTAAATTGTGAAGTTTTAAATCTAAGTCCAGAAAATTTGAATTGTTTTAAAGAAATTTGTTATGAATTAAAACCAAAAGTGGCTTAAAAATTTAAGGTATAACTTGGTGTGTAAAGAAAATGCATATATGTGGAATATACATAATATCAATTGTAACGACCCTAGATTTTAATTTAATTTAAATTAATAATTTATTGAATTTTTGAATTAAATTGGTAATTAAATGAATTTTGAATAAAAATAGTAAAATAAAATGGATTAATTTATTGCGAGTTTCCTCGATATCCAAATATATTTGGTATAAATCATTTAAAATTAAAATATTGTATACATGTGTATATATGAGAATATATATATCTGTATTTGAACATATCTGACTAAATTTGAAATAATATAATATATATATTTGATTTGTGTTTAAATTGTAAATAAATGGATTAAAAATAGAAATAAATATATAAGTAAAATAAAAATACAAACAAATATACTAACAATGATAATAACAAATTTGTGAAATTAAAATAAAATATATTCAATTATAAAGACAAGGAGTAAAACAAAACAACGTAATTAAAATAGGACTTTATATTTATATACATGAAGTATAAAACTATAAGTATAAAGAGGAACAAAATGAATAAAAGTATGGAACCAAACAAAAGAAATATAAAAATACATGTATAACAAAGCTTATAAAAGAAGCAACAAAATTTCTTCAACTTGTACAGCCGAAGTCAACTGTTATTGCAAATGAAAACATAAAGGACCCTTTCATTAAATGCCTTCTCCTTAGTACACTACAAAAAATTATAGCAGCCACCAAGCAAAAGAAAGAAAATACATCTCTGATGTGCATTGTACAAAACAATTAAATGCCATATCCTCTAGCATACAAAACAAAGGAATACAAGTATGCAAACAAGGCAGCAAGTATATATGTAAGTAAGAAACAATATACATAAATGCAAATAGCACGACAACAAAAATATATGCAAGTATAAAACAAATATAAGTATCTTTAGCCACCACAATAATTTCAGCCGAGACAAGCAAGTATGGCTGCAATAAACAAAGACACAAACAAAGTAAATATCTTTGTACAAATGAAATACAAGCATAAACAAACAACACTTACATATATAAGAAGAAACATAAGGACACAAAGCAATTAATGCAGCCACCATAATGAAATTTTTAGCCACCAAATTATCTTCAGCCGAAGGAAATAAAAGTTGATATTGTACATGGCAATTAATGCCATCTCACTTCAGCCACCAAGTGATTGTTCCAGCCTCCAAGCAAAAGAAAAAGCCTCTGGTATTTGTACAAACAAACAATATAACCTGTACAAAATATTACCCTATAATCTTCTTTATACCTCAACCTTCCTCATTTAGTTTCGTCCAGTTAAAAAAAACTGTGAAAAGAAAAAAAAACTAAAGTATGTCATCTCCTATAAAACAAACAAAGTAAAACATATCAAGCTTCAGGAAAATAATAAAAGATTTAAAAGCATACAAGTTCAACCTGGAAAATGATAAATCAAAATCATTTCAACTAAATCAAGCATGCAAGTTCAAGCTTTGGTTCTCTGTTCTTTCCCTGTTTTCTTGTTCTCTGCCTTATTCAAGATCCAGGTGAGCAACTTGACCCAGTATTTTCTTCTTTAGATCAGTGAGTAACATCATGTTTAAAATGTTTAAGTAGGTAAACCTGTTGCATGATTCATCTCTAAATAAGTATGGTAGTATATATGTATATATAACATCTTTGAGTAAACTTGAATACTGGAAGTAATTGTACAGGCTGATGATCATGTGCTCTTTGTTCTATGATCTTTAACATAAGCTTTGATCTCAAAATCATTTCCATTTGATTTACTCAGTGTTTAGGCTTAGTATTAAAAACAAATATTGGTTGTTATGGCTTATACTCAAGTTACAAATTTATTTAAGTTGAATTTATTTTGAAAAGTTCTCTGGAAAACCAAGAAATACAGTAGAATATTGATTATGCTAAATATTCGACTTTAATGATTTCTGGTTTCGAAAATATAATCAATTTTGTTTTCGAAATCTAGGATTTTTAAATACAAAGTCATGATTTTTAAGGAAGTAAATCAATAGAAATCTTGAGATGAACAAAAAATTGGATTTCGAGCAGTTTTTAGTGAACGACGAAGAGTTAGGTCTCGTGATTGAATCTGGTGGTAGCTGGAAGGTTTGTGATCACCAGAAAAATGATCACTGAATTTCTCGAATTCTGTGATGGCTGGACGTGGACAAACTAGGGTTTTTATACCCATTTTTGGTTGACAAAGTTGCCATGTTCGTTAGTCGGCTAGGGTGGATCGGAGATGATCGCTAGGTGAGGAAATGGTGCAGGGGACTGCGGCGAAGTTCTGGTGTAGTTTGCATAGTCTCTGGTGATCTTGGTCGGCGTGACGAGATAATTTTAGATGTATAGTTGCGTTCCAGATGGAAGTGTGGGTAGCTCGATTTCGTTCGTAGGCTTTTGAGTGTCGATTGATGATTGATATGGGTTGCTGCATCGTTGAGAGATGCGTGGGGGTTCACGGCGATGGTCGGAGCTGTCGAAATCCTGTGTGCACGTGCACGTGATGATGGAGATACATCTATTGATGGAATAGAAGAAGAAGAAGGTTATCTCGAGTTTAGTCTCGAGAAATTTTATAGCCGGCTCGAGTTTTTGGTTTCGCGTGAGTGTCTTTTACCCTGTTATTATAATTTAACTTAAAATTTACTTGCTTGAAAAAAAAGGGAGGAGAAGAGGTATACGCGAGAGAAAGAGTGGATACTCGGGGAAAAATGGGAGAGAAATTGGGTCCAACCCGAGTAACCTGGAGTTTCGCTTGGGTTAATGTTGAAGCTAGTTTGTTTAAATACATTCTATAAACAGTATTGTCTAAATGCAAGATTTAAGGTGGAGGTTGTAAGTACCAGCAAGATGATGAAGGATGTTAAGTAATTTAAGTTGGAAATTTAAGACCAAATGAAAAATTAAATTAAGAAAGGCTATTAATAATTAAATGTTACTAAGTTAGTAATTGAAAAGTAAATTAACTAATTAAAGTTAATTCAAAGTTAAGAGTTAACCAGTTAAAAATTTAATTTAGGATTAATAATTACTTGTCTTGGTAATAAATTAAGTAATTAGCGATAAATAAATGGGAAATTAAATATTAATTAAGGATGCAGGTTATTAAGTGATAATTACTTAAGATAAGTACATTGATTATAAAGACAATGAAGAAAAGGGTAATTTCATATTGGGAAATAACTAATTAATAAATGATTAAAGAAAAATTAATCAAAATAATTTGTAAATAATTAATAATTAATTAACCAGGGTTAGTAATTTATTCATCAGTAATAAATCTGATTTAAATTAATCAGATAAATTCATTGATCTTACTTATGAATGTTTGGATGCTGTTGATTGTCGAATTGTTTGATATCCCTGATATGTGATGCTTTGTGATACATCCTGTATGTTGTGATCTGAAATTTCTATTTCTGTGATATATTAGTATGTGAATATGCAACCCCTTGACCCGTAACACGGCACTTGAATTTCGATGCGACAGGGAGTCGGATTCCAGTTGGTTATCCGAAACCCACATTGAATTATAATTGTGAATCTTAGTGACCGATAAATTTATTTTATCTATGAATCTGTGAATAAAGATAAGCGTTATCGATTATACCGCTTATCGATATATCTGTGATGATTGATGTTGCATTGTTGTGTGAAACCCCTGGACTACACTTTTACACACACAAATATGGATTTCACGTGGAAATCAGTTAAGTCACAGATAATTTAAATTTGATGTTTTTGAAATTGAAATTTTAATTTCAATTGATTTTGAAATTGGAAATTTGGGTTTAAATGTGAAAAGCTTTTGAAATAGAATTTCAAAGATAAAAGTTATTTTAAAATAACTAAATCGAGTTATGAAATTTAAATAATTTGATTTAAACTTAAATTCAAGATATGAAATTGAATTCTATGATTTGAAACTAGGAATTAAAGATGTTATACCCGTTATATAAGGGTTAAACTATTTTAAAAGTATTGATTTTGGAATGTGAATATAATTCAAGGGCTTTAACTCGAGCAAATATAATTGGATTTTTTCTGAAACGAAAACTATTTGGTTTCAAATAATAACAGCTTTCATATAAGGAGTGAACTTCCAATTTGTGTTGAAAGGTTTCAAATTTAAAATGAAATTGAAATGTTTTGAGAAGCTATGAATTGAATCTGTTATCTTTAACAAATTTAAAATGATGATTTGTTTAAACCATTTGAAATGAAATTGTTTTGAAAGCTATAAGTTGAATCTTTATTTTAAAGATTTAACGAGTTAATCCAATTGGAATGAGAATTGTTTTGAAATCTATGAATAGATTTTTGTTGAAACTGGGTGAACTTTGTGAAATAAATCTTTTTATTTTAAAGATTTGAAATGATGATTGGTTTAAACTATTTTGGAAGAAAGGTTTGAATTATTAAGTTGTGACTTAATTAGAATCCCATATCCATATGTTTTAAAGATTTCGCTCATTATATGGGTTAGTCGGGAAAAGACATTTGTGTCATATAACCCATTTCGAATAATGATACGTCGTATATGAATAGCATTTGAAGACCGGTGGTGAAGACCGGATATTTGCGAAAACGAAAGGACAACTCGTCGAATGTCTCTGCACCGACTGGTCCCCGGTATAGAGATTTTATCACCCTTTGTGATGGGAAGTCCGGACGGGATTGTGAATACCCGGAATTGCAATGGCTTCGTAAGAAGTGCCTTCGGTTCTGTTCGAACCCGGAACACACTTGTATGGTTACATGTCTGACATTACACTTTGAGATATAAAGCCGATTTTTTTCAAATACATTTCTGTTAGTGGCGGAGAATTTATTCTCTTAGCTTAACACCCTTCTCTGAGACGTACGAGCTCAGAGGTTATGTAGTTGAAATTTATCAGCGATATATTCCCAATTTGGTAATGTGACATGCTGAGTGTTGTTGTGTGATGATCATTGTTTGATCATTTACGATATGATCATTTGTTTGATCTTATATCTTTGTGATCAATTCTTTGATCATTTGTTTGACCCGAAGCATGGCTTTGTGACAAAGCGTAGCTTTGTGGACGAGACTTCGTCGAACCTCACACCCCGGAATGGTCAAAACAGGAAGGATGCGGCAAGGTTCTAGGGAGTAGCGCCCCTTAGTGTATGTCATTCCTTCTGGATAAAGGTGGTATCATGGTATGGAGCCCAGATACTTAACCTATGTGGTTACTGCATTATTATTATTATGTGGTTGTTGGAAATCGAGGATCCTCGGATATAGATCGGTTACGATCGGGGGATGGCATACGCGTGTCAGTAGTTACCTATTTTTGCAGAGGTAACCCGGCCTTGTGTTGGCAGAGATCCGGTTAGGTTCTCGGGACATCATTCCAGAGGCGTTTCCATGTGGCAATGGGAAGTTCCTTGGCCTGACCATTTGTTGGAAATCCAAAGAAACAATACGAGCCTTTACGATTGCAAATTGTAGAACCTGTCTCCTCAGGAGGCAGCTATAGCAGGCATAATATAATGGTACCTATGCTGGCTAAGATTTATATTCTACTTTCGAAATGTTTTCCACTATGCACTAATAATAATATCAAAAACGATTTGATTTGATTTTTGCGTAGTAAGCATCTTTGACTAACATAAGAAGAAATCTCCTCCAAGTCTGCGATTGCATTGTGTGTGTGGTGGGAGGTCTTATGGTAGTTTCATTTTCCAAAAACATTGCGAATTGACTTTAAATTCTTCTGCTATTTGTTTTTAAAGATAAACTATTTTTGTTGCTCACACCAGTCCCATGACTGATCCGGAGTTTATTGTTTCTTTTCTAAACTCTGGATGCTCAAAATTTTTCTACACGAGCAGTCTAGAGTTGGGTTTTTCAGATAGTCAGGATTTGTAGATTTACTGAAGCTAGTTCAGTCTTTGGATATGGACTGCACTTGCTTATCTTTGTGCATCGTTATTGGGAGTTCGAGCTATATCTGGATTGGTGCTTTGAAGATGGAGATTATCCACTGCTGTTGTTATCTATTGTTTTCTTTTCCGCTGCTATTTGTTGTATCATATCTCTGATGTATATTGATATTCATTGTATCACTCTGTTGTATCAGATATTGTATCAGATGCTGTATATCAATGTATTATTCTTTTATTCTGCTGTGTTATTTACTTAACTATTATTATAAGCTCCGGCGACTCGGATTTGAACAGTCGAATCTACGGTATTCGAGTACGATGTAAAGTATGGATGTTGATTTTCGAGCGGGCAAAAATTCGCAGCCGTTACATTTGGTATCAGAGCTAAGGTTGAACTTTAGCTCAGGAGTATAACACGTTAAGTAACTCATTAGAGATAGAGTGAAGTAAACTCTAGAATGAGTATATCTCTCAGATATCCGTCTGAATGCCTCGGTAAATTCTCTTACTATCCACTGATAGTGAGTATGAGTGCATGAAGAGGACGAGATAGGGGACAGGAAATTCGACTATCAATGGTCAATACCCTGCAACAGTGGAAATAAACTTTCTTATCAATCTCCTTTGATTCGATTCCAAATTCTTTTGATTGCTTCGTATCAGCGACAAAAAGAAGTTTCAGTATGATGATGGCTCTACGAATCGTTGTGGAAAATTTTACTTCGTATCTTCATCGTTTCTTATAAGTTTTTGATTTAACCTTAATGAATTTGAAATTGAAAATTTTAAATTGAGTTAAATTGATTAATAAAATATGAAGCTAAATTTGAATTTAATCAATAAAATAATTTCGTTTGAAACCGAATTTTGAAATTCTATAGTAATTTCTTGTGAATACCAAAGTCCGAAGAAGGACAAATTGGTATGTATTCTGAGATATTCCGACTTGAGTTTGGAATTCATATCGTAAGTTTGAGGAGTTATAGGAGATCGAATCTGTCTATCTCTGTCTTTGTTTCGTGCCTGCGAATTTCGAGGACGAAATTCTTTTAAGGGGGGAAGTTTGTAACGACCCTAGATTTTAATTTAATTTAAATTAATAATTTATTGAATTTTTGAATTAAATTGGTAATTAAATGAATTTTGAATAAAAATAGTAAAATAAAATGGATTAATTTATTGCGCGTTTCCCCGATATCCAAATATATTTGGTATAAATCATTTAAAATTAAAATATTGTATACATGTGTATATATGAGAATATATATATCTGTATTTGAACATATCTGACTAAATTTGAAATAATATAATATATATTTGATTTGTGTTTAAATTGTAAATAAATGGATTAAAAATAGAAATAAATATATAAGTAAAATAAAAATACAAACAAATATACTAACAATGATAATAACAAATTTGTGAAATTAAAATAAAATATATTCAATTATAAAGACAAGGAGTAAAACAAAACAACGTAATTAAAATAGGACTTTATATTTATATACATGAAGTATAAAACTATAAGTATAAAGAGGAACAAAATGAATAAAAGTATGGAACCAAACAAAAGAAATATAAAAATACATGTATAACAAAGCTTATAAAAGAAGCAACAAAATTTCTTCAACTTGTACAGCCGAAGTCAACTGTTATTGCAAATGAAAACATAAAGGACCCTTTCATTAAATGCCTTCTCCTTAATACACTACAAAAAATTATAGCAGCCACCAAGCAAAAGAAAGAAAATACATCTCTGATGTGCATTGTACAAAACAATTAAATGCCATATCCTCTAGCATACAAAACAAAGGAATACAAGTATGCAAACAAGGCAGCAAGTATATATGTAAGTAAGAAACAATATACATAAATGCAAACAGCAAGATAACAAAAATATATGCAAGTATAAAATAAATATAAGTATCTTTAGCCACCACAATAATTTCAGCCGAGACAAGCAAGTATGGCTGCAATAAACAAAGACACAAACAAAGTAAATATCTTTGTACAAATGAAATACAAGCATAAACAAACAACACTTACATATATAAGAAGAAACATAAGGACACAAAGCAATTAATGCAGCCACCATAATGAAATTTTTAGCCACCAAATTATCTTCAGCCGAAGGAAATAAAAGTTGATATTGTACATGGCAATTAATGCCATCTCACTTCAGCCACCAAGTGATTGTTCCAGCCTCCAAGCAAAAGAAAAAGCCTCTGGTATTTGTACAAACAAACAATATAACCTGTACAAAATATTACCCTATAATCTTCTTTATACCTCAACCTTCCTCATTTAGTTTCGTCCAGTTAAAAAAAAACTGTGAAAAGAAAAAAAACTAAAGTATGTCATCTCCTCTAAAACAAACAAAGTAAAACATATCAAGCTTCAGGCAAATAATAAAAGATTTAAAAGCATACAAGTTCAACCTGGAAAATGATAAATCAAAATCATTTCAACTAAATCAAGCATGCAAGTTCAAGCTTTGGTTCTCTGTTCTTTCCCTGTTTTCTTGTTCTCTGCCTTATTCAAGATCCAGGTGAGCAACTTGACCCAGTATTTTCTTCTTTAGATCAGTGAGTAACATCACGTTTAAAATGTTTAAGTAGGTAAACCTGTTGCATGATTCATCTCTAAATAAGTATGGTAGTATATATGTATATATAACATATTTGAGTAAACTTGAATACTGGAAGTAATTGTACAGGCTGATGATCATGTGCTCTCTGTTCTATGATCTTTAACATAAGCTTTGATCTCAAAATCATTTCCATTTGATTTACTCAGTATTTAGGCTTAGTATTAAAAACAAATATTGGTTGTTATGGCTTATACTCAAGTTACAAATTTATTTAAGTTGAATTTATTTTGAAAAGTTCTCTGGAAAACCAAGAAATACAGTAGAATATTGATTATGCTAAATATTCGACTTTAATGATTTCTGGTTTCGAAAATATAATCAATTTTGTTTTCGAAATCTAGGATTTTTAAATACAAAGTCATGATTTTTAAGGAAGTAAATCAATAGAAATCTTGAGATGAACAAAAAAATGGATTTCGAGCAGATTTTAGTGAACGACGAAGAGTAAGGTCTCGTGATTGAATCTGGTGGTAGCTGGAAGGTTTGTGATCACCAGAAAAATGATCACTGAATTTCTCGAATTTTGTGATGGCTGGACGTGGACAAACTAGGGTTTTTATACCCATTTTTGGTTGACAAAGTTTCCATGTTCGTTAGTCGGCTAGGGTGGATCGGAGATGATCGCTAGGTGAGGAAATGGTGCAGGGGACTGCGGCGAAGTTCTGGTGTAGTTTGCATAGTCTCTGGTGATCTTGGTTGGCGTGAAGAGATAATTTTAGATGTATAGTTGTGTTCCAGATGGAAGTGTGGGTAGCTCGATTTCATTCGTAGGCTTTTGAGTGTCAATTGATGATTGATATGGGTTGCTGCATCATTGAGAGATGCGTGGGGGTTCACGGCGATGGTCGGAGCTGTCGAAATCCTGTGTGCACGTGCACGTGATGATGGAGATACATCTGTTGATGGAATAGAAGAAGAAGAAGGTTATCTCAAGTTTAGTCTCGAGAAATTTTATAGCCGGCTCGAGTTTTTGGTTTCGCGTGAGTGTCTTGTACCCTGTTATTATAATTTAACTTAAAATTTACTTGCTTGAAAAAAAAAGAAGGGAGGAGAAGAGGTATACGCGAGAGAAAGAGTGGATACTCGGGGGAAAATGGGAGAGAAATTGGGTCCATCCCGAGTAACCTGGATTTTCGCTCGGGTTAATGTTGAAGCTAGTTTGTTTAAATACATTCTATAAACAGTATTGTCTAAATGCAAGATTTAAGGTGGAGGTTGTAAGTACCCAGGGCCGGTCCAACGTCATTTTAGGCCATGGACAAAACTCAAGTTTGGGCCCTTTCTTACAAACACAAACAACACTTCAAAACAATAATAAACACATAAATCAAACACAACAATGATTTTCTTAAAAGCTAATTAAATTGTTCATTACATCTCCGAAAACATAAAACTTACAACTTTCTAATCATCAGAAGACAAAAAGTTAAAGTCCAACAACATCATTTAAAAATTGCTCTTAATGCATTTTTTGAAGCAAAATCGTTGATTATGTCATCTTGCTCAATATTTTCCAACATGTCTTTTTCGATGCATAGAAGCGCTAGCCCATTCAACCTATCTTGAGACATAGAAGTTCGCAAATATGATTTTAGCAATTTCAATTTGGAAAAGCTCCGTTCAGCAGATGCGACAGTCACAGGGATTGTTAATAATACTCTGTAAGCGATCATCACATTTGGAAACATATCTATTTCTCTCACAAACTCAATCATTCTTGTCGAAGTCCATGGCTTGTCTGTTTCATATGATTCTTTTGGCAACATTACTTGCAATACCTGTAGTTCAGAACATAAATTTTTTCCAACCACATCAGAAATTTCATCCCTTTTTAGAGCATTTTCAAGATTTACACAAGCAATTAGTAATTCCCCATCATCTAAGTTCATTAATTTTTGAGCATCAAATAAGAAACCAAATACAGACTCAAAAAGTTTCATTTGTTCAAATCTGGTCCTTAGCTGGGAGAGAGCGATATCAACTATATGAATAAAATAGTCAATTCTAAATGATTCTTGTGCAGACAATTGTTCCCTATCATTATCAATTGTTTCATCAAAATGTTTTTTTCTTTGAATTCGTCGTTTTGTAGGAAACGTTGGCTCAACTTCCATATCTATAGCTATTTGTTTCGCTTCTTCAATCGCTAAGTTAAATCCATTTTCTCTATATTTTTCAAAAAAAGAAACAAGACCATCTAGTTGTTTAACAGCAATATCAAGACGCATATCATCTGATTATAACTTTTTACTCACCACATTTATCTTGTTTAAAACATCATGCCAAATAACTAAAGATAGTATGAATTCAAAACTTGAAAGCTCACATGTAGCTAAAGTTTGAGCATCTCTACTTAGTTTCGCATCATCTGTAACTTCTGCTAATTTGAATAAAGCTTCTCTAATCTCAAAAAGTTGTGATTTTATTGCCTTAATACTTTCAATATGACTCTCCCATCGTGTGTTAGATAATGGTTTTAAAGTTAAACCTTTTATATGATCA
Source organism: Allium fistulosum (assembly GCA_030737815.1). Lineage (NCBI taxonomy): Eukaryota > Viridiplantae > Streptophyta > Magnoliopsida > Asparagales > Amaryllidaceae > Allium > Allium fistulosum. Next base: position 245,727,982 of record CM060907.1, on the reverse strand, counting down.
ATTAAAACGTGCCATCGCTTTGTTGAGTTAGAAAACGCTAGATATATGCATTGACATGCTCCAAAAAATGACTTCGCTTTATGAGAACTATTTGCCATGTTACATAATACTAAATTAAGGCAATGAGAACCACATGGCATGTAAAATGCTCTTGGATTTATTTCAAGCAATCTTGTTTGTACACCTTGATGTCGCCCTCTCATATTAGATCCGTTATCGTACCCTTGCCCTCTCACATCATCAATATTAAGTCCATGGTTTTTTAATGCAATTTGTAATTCATTAAAAAGAGCAAGTCCAGTAGTATCAACAACATTTATAAATTCTAAAAAGAATTCTTCTATTTTTATCGGAGAACACGACACATCAACGCATCTTATTATCAGAGTCATTTGTTCTTTATGACTTGAGTCGGGTGTACAATCAAGAATAATAGAAAAATATTTTGCCTCTTTAATTTTGTTAATTATAGCATTTCTAACTTTGGACGCTAGAATGGTTATCAATTCGTTTTGAATTTTATGACTAAGATAATGATGATGAATTTCTTTATTTCTAATCAATTGAAAATGATGTTGCATTACAGGATCAAACTCTGAAATCATTTCAACAAGACCTAAAAAATTTCCTTTAGCATCATCATCAATTGTTTCGTTTGTTCCACGAAAAGCCAAATTATTTATTGCAAGGCATTTTACAACAGCAATGATTCGAACCATTACATTTTTCCAATGTAGCGTGTTGCTTTTAATTTGCATTTGCAATTCTTTGTCTATAGTTTGATTTTTCTTCAACCCAAGTCTTAGCACTTTCAGTGATTTCAAGTTTTGAAGGTGCTCAATGCTATTTTCATGTTGTTCAAGTGTTTTACTAAGATGTTTCCAATCTCTAATTCCTTCACTTGCTAATTGACTTTTTGATGGTTTTGTTTTGAATAGCTTACAACAAAAACAAAAAACTCTATCTAAATCTCTTGAATACACTAACCATTCCCTATCACGAGTTTCGCCATTCGGTAAATTTTGAATATAATAGTTTGAAGAAAATCTTCTTGAGTATTCATCTTTTGGAAAATTAAGATTAGTTTCCCGTTTAGGTCCATTTTCAATAAGTAAGTTTCTAAGTTCTTCTTGAAGATTATCCCAAATTCTAGGATCATAAATGTTTAAGCTCAAGTCATTTTCCAAACGCTTAAAATTATTGACAATACGGTTGTTTTCATGAGGATTGTCAATATCACTATTATCCATTACTTTAATCGCATCTTCACCTTTTTCATATATTTCTTCGTATTCATCACTATCTTCCTCTTTCGATTTTTCAACATCATTTTTTACCTCAAGTGGATTTATCAATTGATCGCCATTTTCGTTTTCTATGATACTAACTAGTTGTTCAGATTCAACTAATGAATCTGATTGTTTGTTGAAATATTTATTCAGGGAACCTTGTAAACTTTGAGTTATAAGTTCTTGTCTTTGTCGTTTTTTCCTTTTTTGAGATCCAGATAATTGTTTCATGATGGTACCAACTACTAAATTAAGCTCTAAAAATAGTAAAAATTATCAATTAGAGAAATACAACCTGATTCATGAGCTCTTCTCCATTCTCCAAATAATTACATCTCCTCATGACATCATTCTTCCATCCAACAAACCGGTATTAATCTCAAAAAAACTGCAGTTAATAAACAAGATCAAAATGTTATTCCTTGATGTATATTTTTTTTACTCAGATAAAAACAGTCAAAAAAACAATAGACAAAAATACTGAAATTAAAACATACAGTCAAACAAACCTGAAAATATAATGACAAGCAGTAGAAGGAGTCGCAGAATTGCTTTTGGCTTCAGAAATCAGAATCAACAAAGATGCAGCTCTGTTGAAACAGACAGTACCATTTTAGGCTTTTAGTTTTTCTTTCAGTAAATTAAAAAAAAAAAAAACACAGTAAACACATTAAATTTAAAGCATACCTTGTGATTGAATTCTGAAATCCACAGGAATCCGAAATTGATTTGGATCTAGAGATGCTGATAAGTTGTGAAATCTTAATCTCAGGGCTTTATAGATTGTAAGATTGGTAAAATCAGAAGAGGGAAAGAAGCCTGAATCAAAAGGAGACATGGAGAAGAACGTTATTTCCATTGAATATCGAACAGCTGCTTTGGAAATTGAAAATCGGAAATTGGAAGTCGCGTAGAATGCTTCGGCTTCCGATCGAAGTAATTTCCTGTACGTGAGAAACTGCGTTGATTTTAGGTTTTTTTTTTTTTTTGGATTGAAAAACAAAATATAGATGGACTGGAAAAAAATTGTGCCCCCCTTAGAAATTGGGCCCTGGGCTGTTGCCCATGTTGCCCAACCAAAGGGCCGGCACTGTAAGTACCAGCAAGATGATGAAGAATGTTAAGTAATTTAAGTTGGAAATTTAAGACCAAATGAAAAATTAAATTAAGAAAGGCTATTAATAATTAAATGTTACTAAGTTAGTAATTGAAAAGTAAATTAACTAATTAAAGTTAATTCAAAGTTAAGAGTTAACCAGTTAAAAATTTAATTTAGGATTAATAATTACTTGTCTTGGTAATAAATTAAGTAATTAGCGATAAATAAATGGGAAATTAAATATTAATTAAGGATGCAGGTTATTAAGTGATAATTACTTAAGATAAGTAGATTGATTATAAAGACAATGAAGAAAAGGGTAATTTCATGTTGGGAAATAACTAATTAATAAATGATTAAAGAAAAATTAATCAAAATAATTTGTAAATAATTAATAATTAATTAACCAGGGTTAGTAATTTATTCATCAGTAATAAATCTGATTTAAATTAATCAGATAAATTCATTGATCTTACTTATGAATGTTTGGATGCTGTTGATTGTCGAATTGTTTGATATCCCTGATATGTGATGCTTTGTGATACATCCTGATTTATGTTGTGATCTGAAATTTCTATTTCTATGATATATTAGTATGTGAATATGCAACCCCTTGACCCGTAACACGGCACTTGAATTTCGATGCGACAGGGAGTCGTATTCCAGTTGGTTATCCGAAACCCACATCGAATTATAATTGTGAATCTTTGTGACCGATAAATTTATTTTATCTATGAATCTGTGAATAAAGATAAGCGTTATCGATTATACCGCTTATCGATATATCTGTGATTATTGATGTTGCACTGTTGTGTGAAACCCCTAGACTACACTTTTACACACACAAATATGGATTTCACGTGGAAATCAGTTAAGTCACAGATAATTTAAATTTGATGTTTTTGAAATTGAAATTTTAATTTCAATTGATTTTGAAATTGGAAATTTGGGTTTAAATGTGAAAAGCTTTTGAAATAGAATTTCAAAGATAAAAGTTATTTTAAAATAACTTAATCGAGTTTTGAAATTTAAATAATTTGATTTAAACTTAAATTCAAGATATGAAATTGAATTCTATGATTTGAAACTAGGGATTAAAGATGTTATACCCGTTATATAAGGGTTAAACTATTTTAAAAGTATTGATTTTGGAATGTGAATATAATTCAAGGGCTTTAACTCGAGCAAATATAATTGGATTTTTTCTGAAACAAAAACTATTTGGTTTTAAATAATAACAGCTTTCATATAAGGAGTGAACTTCCAATTTGTGTTGAAAGGTTTCAAATTTAAAATGAAATTGAAATGTTTTGAGAAGCTATGAATTGAATCTGTTATCTTTAACAAATTTAAAATGATGATTTGTTTAAACCATTTGAAATGAAATTGTTTTGAAAGCTATAAGTTGAATCTTTATTTTAAAGATTTAACGAGTTAATCCAATTGGAACGAGAATTGTTTTGAAATCTATGAATAGATTTTTGTTGAAACTGGGTGAACTTTGTGAAATAAATCTTTTTATTTAAAGATTTGAAATGATGATTGGTTTAAACTATTTTGGAAGAAAGGTTTGAATTATTAAGTTGTGACTTAATTAGAATCCCATATCCATAAGTTTTAAAGATTTCGCTCATTATTCGGGTTAGTCGGGAAAAGACATTTGTGTCATATAACCCATTTCGAATAATGATACGTCGTATATGGATAGCATTTGAAGACCGGTGGTGAAGACCGGATATTTGCGAAAACGAAAGGACAACTCGTCGAATGTCTCTGCACCGACTGGTCCCCGGTATAGAGATTTTATCACCCTTTGTGATGGGAAGTCCGGACGGGATTGTGAATACCCGGAATTACAAGGGCTTCTTAAGAAGTGCCTTCGGTTCTGTTCAAACCCGGAACACACTTGTATGGTTACATGTCTGACATTACACTTTGAGATATAAAGCCGATTTTTTTCAAATACATTTCTGTTGGTGGCGGAGAATTTATTCTCTTAGCTTAACACCCTTCTCTGAGACGTACGAGCTCAGAGGTTATGTAGTTGAAATTTATCAGCGATATATTCCCAATTTGGTAATGTGACATGCTGAGTGTTGCTGTGTGATGATCATTGTTTGATCATTTGCGATATGATCATTTGTTTGATCTTATATCTTTGTGATCAATTCTTTGATCATTTGTTTGACCCAAAGCATGGCTTTGTGACAAAGCGTAGCTTTGTGGACAAGACTTCGTCGAACCTCACACCCCGGAATGGTCAAAACAGGAAGGATGCGGCAAGGTTCTAGGGAGTAGCGCCCCTTAGTGTATGTCATTCCTTCTGGATAAAGGTGGTATCATGGTATGGAGCCCAGATACTTAACCTATGTGGTTACTGCATTATTATTATTATGTGGTTGTTGGAAATCGAGGATCCTCGGATATAGATCGGTTACGATCGAGGGATGGCATACGCGTGTCAGTAGTTACCTATTTTTGCAGAGGTAACTCGGCCTTGTGTTGGCAGAGATCCGGTTAGGTTCTCGGGACGTCATTCCAGAGGCGTTTCCATGTGGCAATGGGAAGTTCCTTGGCCTGACCATTTGTTGGAAATCCAAAGAAACAATACGAGCCTTTACGATTGCAAATTGTAGAACCTGTCTCCTCAGGAGGCAGCTATAGCAGGCATAATATAATGGTACCTATGCTAGCTAAGATTTATATTCTACTTTCGAAATGTTTTCCACTATGCACTAATAATAATATCAAAAACGATTTGATTTGATTTTTGCGTAGTAAGCATCTTTGACTAACATAAGAAGAAATCTCCTCCAAGTCTGCGATTTCATTGTGTGTGTGGTGGGAGGTCTTATGGTAGTTTCATTTTCTAAAAACATTGCGAATTGACTTTAAATTCTTCTGCTATTTGTTTTTAAAGATAAACTGTTTTTGTTGCTCACACCAGTCCCATGACTGATTCGGAGTTTATTGTTTCTTTTCTAAACTCTGGATGCTCAAAATTTTTCTACACGAGCAGTCTAGAGTTGGGTTTTTCAGATAGTCAGGATTTGTAGATTTACTGAAGCTAGTTCAGTCTTTGGATATGGACTGCACTTGCTTATCTTTGTGCATCGTTATTGGGAGTTCGAGCTATATCTGGATTGGTACTTTGAAGATGGAGATTATCCACTGCTGTTGTTATCTATTGTTTTCTTTTCCGTTGCTATTTGTTGTATCATATCTCTGATGTATATTGATATTCATTGTATCACTCTGTTGTATCAGATATTGTATCAGATGCTGTATATCAATGTATTATTCTTTTATTCCGCTGTGTTATTTACTTAACTGTTGTTATAAGCTCCGGCGACTCGGATTTGAACGGTCGAATCTACGGCATTCGAGTACGATGTAAAGTATGGATGTTGATTTTCGAGCGGGCAAAAATTCGTAGCCGTTACACCAATGATGATTTGAAATAAACTCTTAGTGTTGAGTTTTAAATTTTTCTTTGGAATGTGATATGAAAACCCAAAGTGATAAGTTTTTGAACTTATAAGTGGGAAGATTATTAATATAAAGTTTAAAATTTGAAATGGGATTTCAAATTGGGTAAAGTTGACTGGATTAAATTGAATTTAACTTAAAGAAAGTTAAATGAGTTTAGAATAAACAACTTGAATTGGAAATTTCAAGATGAAATTTAAATTTAACTTGGGAAGTTAAATGGTTGATTTTAAATGGAAGTTATGAGTGATCTCAAAATGGGTTTGAGATCTGGAAATTGAAAATGGATACTGTTAATTGGTGTTTGGATAAATTTGGACGTTTATTTATCCTGATATCATTCTATTGTTATAAATAATCTATGAAACTGAGAATTGGTTTTAAAATTATAAATGGATAATAAATTAGAATCTGAAGATTAAATTGTTTTTGAACCCTTATTTGAACTTTGTAATAAGTTAAGTAAAGATAATATTAAAATGGAATTTTGGAATTTGGATTTAGAATTAAATGGTTTAAAGATTAAAGTTGTTAAATTAAAAATAAAGGTTGATTTAATTTAAAAGTAAGGGTTAATTTGACTTAAGGGATTAAATCAACATTTAAAATTTTTAACTCGAATTTATATAATTTGAAATGGTTTTAAGTTGAGATTTGAATAAAATTTGTTCAAATTGGATTTGATTTGAATTAATTGGAATTGTGATAGAAGATGTATAAGTTTAAAAATTCAAATGGTAAATTAGAATTGAAATGATTTGAAATTGAAGCTGGTTCAATTTGAAATTAATCCAAATTGATTTGAAATAATTTGGAATTGTGATTAAAGTTGAATAAGTTTAAAAATCAAATGGAATTTGATTTGAATTTGGAAAGGAATTAAGGTTCATTCAACTTGAATTGGGATTAAATCAATTTCAATGGAAACTGAAGTATTGAGTCGATTTAAATGGAAGTCGAAATTTAAATTGAATTGATGGGAAATTAATTGGAAATGGAGATTGGGAAATTAAACAGTTTGGCTCTGGATTATTTTCAAAATAAATTGTTTTAATACAAATATATTTTTCCAAACTATTTACTATACAATCTTTCTTCTTAAACCCCAAACTATCTTATACTTATTTTACAATTATTTTGGAACTATTTAACTATTTTGAAACTATCTTATAAACTAATTACTATTTTTCAGTTACTTATATCTAATCACTATTTATAAAAAACTATTTTGCAATTATCCAACTATTTTATACCTACTTAACTATTTTACAGCTATTTTACAAACTAATAACTATTTTTCAACTACTTATCTATTTTAAACTTTTTCAAGCTATTTTTAAATTTAAATAGGTCAGAGTTCAAACTGTTTGTAATTGAAGTAATAACTCAATTGGAAATGAAAGCAATTGAGAATAAGTGAATGGAATTAAAGGAAATGTGAATAAGAAAAGAGAATTGATTTGGCTAATAACCAATAAAGATAAATACGTAGGATGTACGTATATTATTCTATTCGCATAATGATTTGATCCAGATTCGAGCATAGAATTTCGAGATAATATTATCAATCCGAGTTGGGATTTTTCGCTCGATTTTCGACGGTGAACCTGGACATGGGTTTTTGATTGGTTCTGGATATTCTCTATCATAGTTGTGACTATGCAAGGAGAATGACGGTTTCTGATCAAGAAACCAGATCTGAGTCCGCACTAGGAAGTTGGGTGGACGATACTAGTTCGGAAGTGAAATTGTGTGATCGAATGAGCGATCAGACTGATATTGCGTACGGATGATATGTGGACATCGTACGAGTTTGAATGAAATTGATATTGAAATTGTGAATAAAAAATGTAAAATGATTTTTGAAATGGAAGGGTATATTTTGAGAAATAAATGATGAAATAAAATGGGAGTTGAATATTTCTATGATTAGAACTCATTTTATAGAAAATTGATATGGTTAATTACTTTATAAAATATTTATCAAATTTGAATATTTGATTTGGAATAAAACAAAGTTATATATCTTTGTTATATAAGATAAATCTTCCCTTGTTGAATCTATTGCCAGAAGAAAAGGGTTTTGAAAATATTTGAAGTATAAAAGAGGTTTTATACAAGTTTGAAATGATCCAAAGATTTTCAAAGTTATATATATCTATATATGTATATATATATAAAGGATCTTATGAGAATGATTTTGGAAAAAGTTTTGGGAACCTATGGATTTTGGAAAGGCTTTTGATTTTTGAGAAAAATCAGTTTTGGAAATTTGGAAAGCCAAGTTTGGAACTATCGATTTTGGATATCGATTTTGTGTAAAGATGATTTTTGATATAAATCATAAAGGGTATGATTTGAAGATACTATATGTGTATAATATAAAGTGTTTTGAGAATGGCTTTAGGGAAAAAGGCGCTCCCTTGAAATGAACTTCTCAGGAGTGCCACAGGGTGGTACTGCCTTGAACCCCAAGGGGGATTCTAAAGTTGATCCTGTGAGGAGTCCGGACAAACTAGTTCCTGAGGATTATTGGGTAGCGAAAGTCGAGGGCGTTGATGCCTACAGAGGCATTTGGGTTATGCTGTGACGACAGTGTAGCTCGATGTCACTGCGATCTACTGTGTAGACCATAGCGAAAACCGTGTGGAGGATGAGTGTCAACAGTCTACACTTGATTTTGCCGGGACGGCAACGTAACATCGGTAGACTGCGATCTATGGTCAAGTGGAGAAGTTTCATTCTTTTGGCAGCGAAATTCGGTGGCGCTGATGCCTACAGTTATATGGGTTTTTCCTGTGATAGCAACGTAAAGCTTGGGTATAACTGCGATCTGTAGCGGGTTCCATGGTGTAATCGAGTGGCGTGGAGTGCCTACAGTTATCTATGGCTTTTGCCAGGATGGCAACGTAACCATCGGGTTAACTATGACCATGGATGGGGGTGATGATTTCCAGAGTATTCTCACCAAAGATATTTTCTATATTTTCATAAATTATTTTCCAAGTATTTTCACTGGGTGTTGAAAATGGGTCTACTAAGTACTTATAGATTTTCAGTCCCACGCCTGATCAACGTATGACCGAATTTCTATGAGAACGAGGATGGATTTGTTGAAACATCGAGTTATAAAATGATATTTTTTATAAATTATTTTGGCAATATTATATAGATTTTAAAGTGTTTTCAAAATGTTTAAAGAGAAAATTTAACTGATATTAAGTATTTTAATAAATTTTAGTTTCGTTCCTTTTCGAGGACGAAAAGTTTTAAAGGGGGGAGGAATGTGATAACCTAGATTTTGGACATCTGATAATTGATAATAAACTAAATTGAATTAGTAGGAATACTGATTTATAAGTTGAACAAACAAATGAATACATGTATCTGAATACAAATAGTTTTGATAATCTTCTAATATATTTCAATTTCATAACAAATATAATATGATAGCTATTATTATATATGTTTGATGTTATAATGTGCTAAAACTTATTCTTTCAAAACAAATGAAATAGGTATTTGTTTAATTAAAATTATATAAGTAGATTGTAAAGAGAATTTGGATTGGAATTCAAAGTAGAAATCTTAAAAAAATAAATGGGATTTAAAACACTATATTTTAAAACTAGTACAATTGTATAACTATTTATAAGTGTATAATTGGAAATTTTTATCATTTACTTTTAAGTCATATATAAATAAATAAAGACAAAGTTTAAAATATTAAAACATAAGTCATAAATAAATGTAAAATTAAATAGAAAATACAATATATAAACATATAAAAACATTTAGTTCATGCAAATTACAAATGTTAGTTTAATTATAACATGCATATGACATTTGTAAGCATATTAAACAAGTGTCATTATTTTGTTTTTAAAATAATAAATAAAAGATAATGGAAGATATATACATTTCTACTCCCTTCTCATTTCTCTTTTTCTTCAATTTAAAACAAAGGAACTAGCCTGAAAACAAAATCAAAAAGAAATTCAAAACAACAATCAAATTCTTTCAAGTTTTCCAAACTAAAACTAAGCAATTCAAACTCAAAAATCCAACAAGCAAATCAAGTTTCTTGATCAAACTCAAGCCTGTTTACATTTCAAACCCTGAGATCACCATAACAAAGCAACCTTCTCAGATTTAAAACAAGCTTCAACCTGTAATCTTTTCCAAAGATTGTCAAGCTTCCAACTTATTCAACCTGAAATCAAAGTTTTGATCATCTCTGTTTCAGGCTTAAATCATCTCAGTCACAACAAAGTTTCAGTTTCAAACTATTTCAAACTCTCTGCTCATCATCAACAGGTGAGTAAACTAACTTTAAAATTTATCTTAAACTTGATGCATGTGATAATTTTGGAGTGTTATGATATGAACATGCAATGGCATGATTGTATAAATAAGTTTAAATGTATATACATAGTTGATATACAGGTGTGCATGTCTGATATGTCTATATTCTTCTCTGTTTCTTGTGACAGAGTTTTAAAATTCAGATCAAAATTCAATATCTCTTCATCTGATCTCTGTTAGGTTTTAATTTTCAAACAAGAAATGTTTGTTTAGTCATAGATTTAGTTTTAAAAATAAATTTAGGTAAACTTAGTTGGAATTTTATCTGGAAAATAGAAGATACGGTAGAAATTTAAAAACTGTTGAAATTTAAGCATCATAATTCCTTGTTTGACTTATATAATCTTGATCGTCATCAAGATTCATGAATTTTAAAGGTAAAATCACAAATTTTAGTGTGGGATCGATTGTGTAATTCGGTGTTGACAAAAAAATGAAATTTCGTCGATTTTCTACGATCTAAGGGATTTGGTCATCGAGATTGATGCTGGAGGAGCTTCAGGGGTTGGTCAAGACTGGAAAAATGGAGGAAAGGTTTCTCAGTCGTCGTGTTGGCGTGGCAAGACTAATCTAGGGTTTAAGCATGGGTTTGGTCGTGGATGATTTGGAGGCCATTGTGGCATCGACGATGCGTCGAGTTCGATCGAAGTTAGGGAAATTGTAGCGGAAGGGTCTGACGAAAGGTAGGACGGAGTGTCGAACTTCCTGGTGGTCTGTGGTGACATAGCGCGGAAGTTTTAGGTGATCGCTTTAATACTTTGGTTGTTCTTGTGGTGCTCAAACTCAATTGGAAGAAGAATTTGTGTTCTGGGTAGTGGAGATGGTCGTGGTTGGCAACGACGACTTGCGGGTGATCTTGGTGACGTCCAGTGGTGACCGAAGTGTCCGTGCATATGCACGCGTGCACAAACGTGTTTGGGTTGATGTTTGATTTGGGGGAGACGATGTTTTCTTGGGTCTGGTTCGAGTATGTTTGAATGTTGCCTCAAAGTAGGGAGTTGATGCGTATGACTCGGGAAATTATGGGTAGGACTCGAGGAAAACTGGTGTGGTCTCGGGTTGCTTGTTGTTAATTAATCGGGTTTTAAAAGCTTATCAAAAATGTGTAGGTTTCAAAGAAGAATGTAAACCAAGTTCTTTAACAAGTTTTAGCAAGTTTTAAACGAGTTTCCAAAGTTTTAAAATGTTTTCAAATTGTTAGAGTAATTATATATAGGTTAAATCCTATATGTTTTTAAAGGTGAATTAAATGATGAAATTAAATTATTTAATGTATTAAGGATGGATAATTGATTTATGTAATCAGGGAATAGTTAATTAACTTAATTATTTAGATAATTAATTGAAGGTAAATTAATTTGTGTAATCAATTTAAAAGATTGATTTATTAATGTGGTTAATTAATTAAGTTATTAATTAAAAGATGATTAATTTTTAAAGGTTAATCGCTTAATGAAATTAATTAATGATAATTACTTAATGAAAGTAATTAAAGGAAAATTGCTTAATGTCATTAATTAAGGAGGATAATTAATGGGTAATACTAAATGTGTTTTATTTAATGATAATTACTTAATGGAAGTAATTTAGGGTTAATTACTTAGTGTAATTAATTAAAGGATTGATTAATTAAGATAATTAATTAAAAGGTTAGTAAATTGATGAATGAGATTAATTAAAGGATAATTAATCAAAGAAAGTGATTATAGAATAATTAATTAATGATTAAGTAAGCAGGATTTAAAGATGATTGAAGTAATTAATTTAATTTATTTAAATTAATTAGAAATGGTGTGATTAATTAACCTTGCTTATGGATGATTGAATGATATTGAATGCCTTTGATTATTTGATATCTCTGATATGTGATGCTATGTGATATGATATGTTTGGGTTGAACTGTGATAATATGGTTTGTCTAATCTGTGATGAGTTGCTATGTAATATGTAATTCTAGATATAAATGGAATTGTTTAAACGTAAACAGCTTTGTTTTTAAGTTGATATTGGATTCGAAGAGACCGGGGTCGGGTATCAGTAAATACCCGAAACCACTTCGATTTGTAATCTACAATAATTCTTTATGGATTTGATTTTGGAATAAATAGGTTGGAATGGAATAAATGATGTAAACAGGGTCATTTAATCTGAGTAATAATGCTTAGATATGATTGTAAGATGTGTATTTGACTATGGCAAGTTAAGAACTCGTTGTGAGGTACGATTTACCCCGGGTTTTAAATAAGTATTATGCATTAGTATTTCATGTTAGATGAGTTTACTCACGCTGGTTTCCAGCCTGACCCGGGTGTTACTTTGATGTAATGCTCGGGTCAGACCGAGTATTACAGATTTTCAGGTAAGGACGTTCTGTAGCTCAGGAGGTGAGCTGGATGGCAGGAACGTATGGAGTGTATTCCGCTGTGATATATTGTTGTTTATCTGAGACAAGTTATTTTAACTGTCTAGTGATTGTGAATTGTTGTAACTCTGATGTATTAAAATGTAATTGACTGATACAGCTTTCTTTGTATAAAGAATATTATTTGATATTATATTTTATCCGCTGCGAATGTGAGATTCTGAGTTTGGTTTTCTATTTTCTTCTTCTTCTACCTCTTTCCTTTTTTCCTAACTATTTGGAATTTTCGGGGTCGAAAATTTCGGGTCGTTACATATATCGAGAAAAATCATCAACTATAACAAAAATGTATTTATTATGATTAAACGATCTAATTTGCATTGGTCCAAAAAGATCCAAAATTAAAAGTTCTAAAGTTTATTTTGTCGAAATCTCTTGCTCATATTTAAAAGAGGATTTTTTAAGTTTTCCTTTTTGACATGCATCGCATAGATTATTGACTTTAAAATTTGGGGCATTTCACCAGAAGGACAAACTTTGCAGTCCAATTAGTTTCTAGGACACACATTCAAAGAAATTACTTTCAAGGCCAAAGTCAGCAGAATAATTACTTTCAAGGACAAAGTTAGCAGTCCAATTATTTTCAAGGACATAATTTCATAGGTTTTTAGGCCCTAGAAACTAATTATTTTACGTTTTGTCCTTGAAAATAATTATTTCAGTTGGGTGTCCTAGAAACTAATTCCACTTGCTAAAGAGGCCCTTGTGGCTAATTTCCACTTAAAATTTATTTTAGGTAAACCACGAACTAAATTATTTTTAGCTAACTTATGAATATTTTTAAATTAACATGACAAAAATGTTTATGCCAAATCCATGGATCAAAAGTATCTACTATTAAGCAAACATCTTTATCATGCCTTATTTTCATATAAAATATAAATATTATGTTTTCTTGTTCCTTCAAAGATTAGATTTTTATTTTTATCAGAGATATTGCATTTTCCTGATTTAAATGTTATAGTAAATCCTTTATCACATAATTGACTAATACTAAGGGGGTTATGTTTTAAATTTTTAACTAGATAAACATTTGAAATAAGGGGAGAGTTAGATATACCAACAGAAGCAACATCTCCTTGTCCTATAACATAGCCTTTGGAATTATCTCCAAAAGTGATGGTTCCGCCATCCTTGTAAGAGATATTCATTAGCATATCACCATTTCCGGTCATATGCTTAGAGCATCCCTTGTCGAGAATCCATTTCTCATCTTTGTGTCGGGTTACCTACAAAGATAAAAACAATTTAATAGTACCCACTTCCTCCGTTAGGGTTCTGGGGTTAAACCGAAGCCAACCATACCCGGGAGGGTTTGGTAGAACCTCTGAATTTAAAATCTTTATTAAAATGAACATTATTCAAAAATACATCTGTATAATTTTGTCTAACCAAGTTATTACTAGATTTTGGAATCCATATCTGAATAGTCTTTTTATAATAATTTGATTTTCTACTTGCTGGATTACGAAATTTAGAATAAAGTGTAGCATATTTGTGTTCAACTTTTGATTTCTTTGATTTTATAAATCCTAGACCATTTTTATTGCTAGGGGGTTTTGAAATACTAATTAAATGAGATAGATTCTCTTTTCCTTTGTTAAATTGGAAATGTTTGTAGATAGATCATTTACTTTCTTTTCTAATGACTGTTTATCTTTGCTTAACACTTTTACCTGATTTTCCAAATCAACGACAATTTTTCTTAATTTTACGTTATCCTTAGATAGAGTTGAATTTTCCTTTTCTAAAGTATGTACATTGTGATTTTCTTCAAAAGATTTACAAAGATTTTGTAATTTTAAAATTTCCTCTTCTAATATAGTTTTCTTATCTTTTAGCATTTCATTTTCTAATTGTGATATCCCGGGATTTTGGGCAATATAAGTTTAATAATCTATATTAATAATTTAATTGGTTTGATAAATTTTCCTTTATAAATTTAATTTAAATTGGTAATTTAATCTTTTAAAAGGTTAATAAATATATAATCTGGCAATATTGATAAGATTTGTTTGTTAAAGCTAATAAAATTTTATTCTATTTATAATATATATATTTGATATATATTGTGAATGGAAATATCTTTTGTTTTAAATTAAAGATGAATTTTCAAATTGTAATATATATGTATGTATATGTTATAATTTGGATTGTTTTGAATTTAATTTAATCTATTGATAATTTATATATGTATGAATTGTGATTTAAAGCTTTGTTTTAAAATTAATATTTTTCAAAGGTTAGTTTAGATTAATTCAATTGTTTTCAAAATATAAGATAATTGTTTATTTTAAATATGATAGTTTAAATAAAGTTTTATTTTGTATTCTTTAAAGTGTTTAAATTTAAAAGGTTATAAAAATACATGTATAAGAATTTATTTATATTATAATTGGTTTTATAATATTTTCTATAAAGTAATTTATATATATACATATATACTAAGATAAATTTTATTAATTAATAAAGTAAGTATGAAAAGCTTTATATTAATATTTAAATTAAATAAAAAAAATTATTTAAATTACTTAGGACATGTGTTAGTATCTTAACACATGGTAATAACAAGTGTAAGCTAGGTGATAAACATAATAACAAGTGGCAATTCTTTTTCTTTGTCAATTAAATTTTATAAATAAATAATTTGAGAAACCTGTTTATTTCTTTCAGTTCAAACCTTTCTTTCCTAAATCCTTCTTAACTAAAATATATACAAACCTGAAAAGAAAATCTACAACCTCATATTTTCTGAAATTTACAAAGTAAGCTTCAACCTGCATTTCAAAAATGATATTCAATAATCTGCAACTTTCAAACCTGAGCAATTCAAGTTACAATTCAACATTAATCAAGCATGCAAAGGATTTCAAATGTCAACAACAAAGAAAATCAAAAGCTGGTTTGCCAGATCAAAAATATTCAAGCCTGGAAGTAACAAAACAGTGCTCTGCTTTGTTCTCTGCTTATAAAATGGTGAGTAAACCTTTTCTAAAAACAGTTTAATTTGAATTTAAATTCTAATGCATGTGATAAATTGTGAGATAATGTTGGTTTGCATGGAAGTTTTTCCGTTTATATATATAATTGAATTGATGAACATATGTGTGTATAAGTATGTCTGTATTTATATAAAAATATACATCATGTTCTCTGTTTTTAACAAGTGAGTAAACTCACTCTTTAAACCAAAGATTGGTTTGAATTTTTGGTTTGCATTTAATCTGGGAAATTATGAATTAAATATGCTGAGATGAATATATATTTATGCCTGGGTGTATGTATAATCTGTGTGCATGTATCGGGAATAAGGCAAGAAAGCCTCTGTTAAAAATTTACAGGGTTAGATTCAGTTCAAAATTCAATTCCACTGGCTCTGATCATCTATAGCTAGTGATGTTAAAAAAAATGTTTGAAATCATCATAACATAAATAAATAAATATTTTTTTTAAAGATAGTATGAAATGGGTTTTTGTTTGGAAATAGAAACACAGTGAAATTCAAAGTTTATCCAATTTTCAACTTGCATGAATCCAAGTTTCATTGACATCATTCAAATTCATTTCGAAAATATTGATTTTTAAAACAAAAATCAAAATTTTTAGTCGCGAATTGAGATTGTATTGGTTGGATGAACGGAAAATGGATTTTTACAAAATTTCGGTGATCGGCGAGTTATTGGGTATCGGGTTTGTTTCCAGTGGTGCTGGAACGATGGTCGATCTCGAGAAAAATGCGAGGTGATTTTATTATTCATCGTGGTGGGTGATTGGAGTTGAACTAGGGTTTAGCTGTTAGTTTTGGTCGATAGTTTCTCCAGGAAATTGCACCGCCGTGAAGATGCTGGTGACGATCGCGATGGGGGGGAATCATTGCTGGGGTCGAGGCGAAGCTTCGGTGAAGTCGACGTGAACGCTGGTGGTAGGATCGTCGGTGGCGAGGGGATTTTCCATTTATCGATGACTTTCTGTTTTCAAGTGAGTTACTCGATTTTGATCAACAACGAACTGATGGGTTCTGAGGGGTGGTGATGGTCGGAGAGACGTTCAGTGATGTGTTGAGGCTCTTGACGATGATCGGAGTTGATCTGATCATCTGTGCACGTGAACGTGCACGTTATCGTGTACGTTTTGTACACTGGGAATTTTGAAGTTTGGGAAAGACAAGGTAGACTCGAAGGGAAGCACGCGTTTTCTTGGTAACGACTCGAAGTTGTGGGAGTTGGGATTTTTCTCGGGACTGGCTCGTGTGGTTTGGGAATGGACTCGAGAATTGGTCGCGAGTTTTTCTGGTTGTACTGTTAATGAAATAAATAGGTTTAAAATTAGATAATTTAAAGTGTTTTAAATTTTAAATTGATTTCTAAATGCATTATTTTTCAAATATGGTTAATGTTAAAATTTTGAAAACCAAATAGAATAATTTGTCTTTAAAGATTTGATTAATTCAAATAATTAAATTGTGATGATGATTAAGGTTAAATTATTTTGATACGAACTTAAGAATACTTGATTATATGATTTGTTAATAAGTAAAGATTAATTAAGATAAATGATTTTCTTAATTAATTAAGGATTTTGAAGTATAAGAATTAATCAATTAATTATTTAAATAATTTTAAATAATTAGTTAATTGTTTATTTATTAATTATGAATTAATTAAGTGTAATTACTTAATGAAGTAATTAATGGTTAATTACTGAATGTAATTAAGGGAAGAGAAATTACTTATGAAAGTAATTAAATGGAAATGATTAAGAGTAAATCACTTGATGTTATTTATTAAAGGATTAATTAATAAAATTGATTTAAAGTAAATTAATTAAAGAGTAATTAATTAATTAAAGAATTAAGGTTAATTAATTAAAAGAGAGTAATTAATTAAGGAAGTAATTAAGGATTATTAATTAATATAATAAATGATGTAATTAAGGTTGATTAATTAATCAATAATAAGTAATTAAAGAGTAATTAATTAATAAAATTAATTAAAGAGTTAATTAATTAAAGTAAGTAACTAATGTGTAATTAATTAATATAATTAATTTAAGAGAATAATTATTTTATGAACGTAATTAGGGAAAGTAATTAAGGATTAATTACTTTGATAATTAATTAGAGTTTAATTAATTAATTAATCTGATAAATAAATGGATATAATTAATTAATAAATAATTAGTGAATAATAATTGAAGGATAATTTCTTAAGTAATAATAATTATGATTAAATAATGTATGTGGTTAATTAAATATTAATTATTTAATTAATTAAAAGGTTAATTAATTAATGAAGTATTTAGAGGTTCATTAATTAATATAATTAATGAATTAATCAAGTTGATTAATAAAAGTGATTAATTAAAGTATGATTAATTAATTATAATTAATTATAGATTAATGCAAATAATTATAGTTAATTAATGGAAGCAAATGAAGGATCATTAATTATTGTAATTTAATGATAGTAATTAAAGGTTAATTACTGTATATGGTTAAGGATAATTACTTAATGTAATTAAAGTATAATTAATCAAGGAAGATTAATTAAGGCAGATCATTAAGAGATGATTAATAAATTGATATGTAATGAAGCAGGATTAAGATGACCCAAGTGATTAAAGGATAGTAATTAATTTAATTAAAGGTTAATTAAATTGATTGGAGTTAATCAATTCTGATTTTGGATGATTGGTTAATATTGGATGACTAATATTGGGTGATTAGTTGATACTAGATGACTGATATGATATCTATGATATGTGATATGCTGCTTTATGAGATGAATGTTGATATGAATTATCTATTGTGATATTGTGATTTATCTATCTGTTTATATCATCCTGAATATAAGTTAAATGTTTAAACTTTTAAACAACTTGGCCTTAAAAGATACGTTTTGGATTTCGATGAGACCGGGATCGGGTTTCCAGATTTGAATATCTGAAATCCACATCGATCCAAATTAAACGTTAGGTCGTTAATCCAAGTGGAGCAAGTGAAGACTCAAGGTGTAAGAACTATTCTTTGTCAGTATAACTCTGTGGGTGATTCCGTAATGAGTTTGACGGAGATAGTACTTTCAGATTCGAGATGAAGATTCAGAGTGCAAGGGTTATTGTCGTTAACTCTGAGGGTGATTCCAAAACGAGTGTAACGAGATAATGCCTTCGGTTTCGTTCGAACCCGGAACGAACTTGTATGGATTGAATGCTTTCAGAACATCGTCAGGAGGGCGATGAGCATTCTAAGTGATGTGTTCTGATTAAAGGTAATCGTAGCCTCAAGCCTCATCAAACCGGGAATGGCTAAAACAGGGGAGGTGCAGCAAAGCTTCGTGGGTAGCGCCCACTGGAGAGCAAGATATATCCCTATCTAGAGGTTCCTTTTTATTCGGCTTAGTGTGTGGTTGGTCGCGCCAACTACGGGGTTGTCTTGTTCGGAATTATCCTTAGATGGTTCCGGCTTTGTGTTGTAGGGGATTGGGAGTAATCCTCGGTACGTTGATCTAGGCCACGTACTGTGACGGGCGGTACCCCAGTTGCCCTGCCATTGTATGGAAATCCAAATTCCAATAAATGATAACGGATTTGATTGTATACCTATGTATGCTGGAATTTAATGAATGTAACAATTTCGGCTATTTCATATTTATTTGAAAACCCTAGACCCTATTATAATATAATCGGATTTCCTATCGAATGTTTTGGTTATCGTAAGGTAAAAACTTTTCCGTGTTTATGTGCGGGAAGTCTTACGAGATACCTTTTCTTTCCAAATGATTTTCAAAGTTAAACAAATCTTAACCGTTTACTCACACCAGACCCATGTCTGACCCAAGTGTTTATTTTCTGTTTTATTAAACTCTTGGGTACTCAATAATGTATTGAGTAGTCGAGAGATTCAGGTTAGCTTTGACGAATTCTGGAGGAGATTTGGAGCAGGTGGCTTCAACGAGTAGATATATAGTGATTCCGCTGTGTTAGAGTTGTGTCTGTATTATATCGATGTATTGAGATGTATGATAGACAGATGTTTATAACTGTCTATTTTGAGATGTATAAGTTGTGTAACTCTGATGTATATGATACTATGTAATATTTTATGTGATATATTATATTTCATTCATTCCGCTGTGAGTATCTGATGTTGTTGTTCTTTCTTCTTTCTTATCGTTTCTTCTTCTATCCCTTTCTTTCTTAATTCACGATGCATCCTTCTGGGCTCAGAAGGGCGGGTCGTGACAGTTGGTATCAGAGCTATAGGTTGAGTGAATACCTAGGCTCTGGAGTGGTGTCTATCTTGAGAGAGCGTATTTGTAATTTTTATATAGCTATATATATATATATATTTCTACCTATTTGTTGGGTTATCTGTTTGGGTTTTCCAACATAAGTTATAAAGGTAGATAGGGTGGTGGAGTGTGTAACACGACTACCAATGGTTGGAATTTAAATGTTGAGGATAGAGGTGTATCTGTCGAGACTGTAGACCCAAT
Organism: Allium fistulosum; assembly: GCA_030737815.1. Taxonomy (NCBI): domain Eukaryota; kingdom Viridiplantae; phylum Streptophyta; class Magnoliopsida; order Asparagales; family Amaryllidaceae; genus Allium; species Allium fistulosum. The sequence continues at coordinate 245,707,822 of CM060907.1, read as the reverse complement.
ACCGTCTCGAGTAAGTTGGCAGTATGGTGTAAGAATTTCTCGGATCTCTGAAGGAAATCTTTTTAAAGATTCGGAGTCCATTATTGAAGTGTAAGTTTGGTTGAGCTCAGATGAGCGGATTTTCGAGAGTTTGGATCTGTTGTATAAGCAGAAGTGAGTGATGGTATCTTGGCAATTTCAGGAAGGAGCAGCTGTGTGATGAGACGCAGTATCTATGGATGTTCCCGAAGGAGATGTTCTTTTTGGAGCGAGATTAAGTAGAGTAAGTTGTTGGCGTTTGGTTTGGAGCCCGAGTTTCTTTTGGGAGGTCTGCCATCTCGGAGGTCCGTTGTGAGGTTTGTTGATGGTTTTAGTTTTGAGAAGACTTTGGAGTATAAGTTTTTGGTTAGTTGTGGTAGCAGTGCAGCTCAAAGTGTTCGGTGTGCTGACGAGGAGGTCTTTGGCTTAGCAGTGTCCCAGAGATAGAGTTTGGAAGCAGTAGTATGTCCATTTCTCCGATGGTTCAGGAATCTTTGTGGTTATTCATCAGCAGTCCGAGCAGATGGTGAAGTCTTTCTTGGAAGGTTAACTTTGTTTGGAAAAGCTTAAGGCTGTTTTAATTGGTAAAGAGAAGAACAGTTTTTTTTTGAATTCGAACTAGGTAGGATCGCAAAAGTGACTTGCGATTTGTTGGAAATTTATCTTGGGTAATCTTTTGTTTGAGATTGAGATTTCTCATGTGGAAGTAGGAGCTACTGATGTAGTCAACGATTTTTCCGGATGTCTTCGAGGAAGTAGAAGTTTGTCTGCATCAGGAGTTTGAGTTCCGTATCGACTTCGTTCCAGAAGCGATACAGATGGTTAGTTTGGTAGTAGGATGGTTCCTAGAAAGAGAAGAGTTGGTGTAGCAGCTCAGAAATTTTTGGAAATGGATTGGTTAGATCTAGTTTTCAAGTTTGGATTTTAGCTGATTTTGGAGAGATCGTTTTGTTCTTGATCCAGATTTGTTTCAAGGAGTATCAGCGAAGGTTAAGCTGATCAGGAAGAGATGAGGTAGCCCAGGATCGTTTGGTGAGTTATGTAGATATGAGACAAGGAAATTGGAATTCGGAATAGGAGGTTAGAAGTTGTTTAAGTTTTCTCCGATTAAAAAGAGCTATAAGATTTGGTAAGTTTGGAAAGCTAGCTCTGAAGTATTTTGGATTTTCCTATGTTCTCGAGAGAAGTAGTTCTTTTGTCTACAGGATTGAATGGTCGGTTTGGATATCTGGAATTCATTCTATTTCACGTATATTTGAGGGAGTACGTATATGATTCATCGTTGGTTGTGGAATCTGCAGTTCAAATGGATTTGGAAGTGGAGTCAGACTTGAGTGTGGTCTGATGTTCTATTCAGATTGGTGGATCTAGAGATGAGAGGAGCTCTGGATTATGGTGTTGTTAGTTTAGGTTCTATAAGAGTGAGTCTCCCGGTGATTTATACTTGGGAAACTCTAGATAGTGTTAGTAAGATCTATCCTGATTTGTATCAGAATAGTTAGTTAGGTTTGTTTGATTGTTTGATTGGTTGCTTTGGTTGTTAGTAAATGGATGATAGGTATGATTTGTGTTTGGAAATAAAAATCTTTGCTGGATTATTAAATTAACTTTGCTTTTAATTTCGGGGACGAAATTATTTTAAGGGGGGAGGAATGTGATATCTCGGGATTTTGGGCAATATAAGTTTAATAATCTGTATTAATAATTTAATTGGTTTGATAAATTTTCCTTTATAAATTTAATTTAAATTGGTAATTAAAAGGTTAATAAATATATAATCTTGCAATATTGATAAGATTTGTTTATTAAAGCTAATAAAATTTTATTCTATTTATAATATATATATTTGATATATATTGTGAATGGAAATATCTTTTGTTTTAAATTAAAGATGAATTTTCAAATTGTAATATATATGTATGTATATGTTATAATTTGGATTGTTTTGAATTTAATTTAATCTATTGATAATTTATATATGTATGAATTGTGATTTAAAGCTTTGTTTTAAAATTAATATTTTTCAAAGGTTAGTTTAGATTAATTCAATTGTTTTCAAAACATAAGATAATTGTTTATTTTAAATATGATAGTTTAAATAAAGTTTTATTTTGTATTCTTTAAAGTGTTTAAATTTAAAAGGTTATAAAAATACATGTATAAGAATTTATTTATATTATAATTGGTTTTATAATATTTTCTCTAAAGTAATTTATATATATACATATATACTAAGATAAATGTTATTAATTAATAAAGTAAGTATGAAAAGCTTTATATTAATATTTAAATTAAATAAAAAAAATTAGTTAAATTACTTAGGACATGTGTTAGTATCTTAACACATGGTAATAACAAGTGTAAGCTAGGTGATAAACATAATAGCAAGTGGCAATTCTTTTTCTTTGTCAATTAAATTTTATAAATAAATAATTTGAGAAACCTGTTTATTTCTTTCAGTTCAAACCTTTCTTTCCTAAATCCTTCTTAACTAAAATATATACAAACCTGAAAAGCAAATCTACAACCTCATATTTTCTGAAATTTACAAAGTAAGCTTCAACCTGCATTTCAAAAATGATATTCAATCTGCAACTTTCAAACCTGAGCAATTCAATTTACAATTCAACATTAATCAAGCATGCAAAGGATTTCAAATGTCAACAACAAAGAAAATCAAAAGCTGGTTTGCCAGATCAAAAATATTCAAGCCTGGAAGTAATAAAACAGTGCTCTGCTTTGTTCTCTGCTTATAAAATGGTGAGTAAACCTTTTCTAAAAACAGTTTAATTTGAATTTAAATTCTAATGCATGTGATAAATTATGTGATAATGTTGGTTTGCATGGAAGTTTTTCAGTTTATATATATAATTGAATTAATGAACATATGTGTGTATAAGTATGTCTGTATTTATATAAAAATATACATCTTGTTCTCTGTTTTTAACAAGTGAGTAAACTCACTCTTTAAACCAAAGATTGGTTTTTGGTTTGCATTTAATCTGGGAAATTATGAATTAAATATGCTGAGATGAATATATATTTATGCCTGGGTGTATGTATAATCTGTGTGCATGTATCGGGAATAAGGCAAGAAAGCCTCTGTTAAAAATTTACAGGGTTAGATTCAGTTCAAAATTCAATTCCACCGGCTCTGATCATCTATAACTAGTGATGTTAAAAAAAATGTTTGAAATCATCATAACATAAATAAATAAATAAATAAATAAATATTTTTTTTAAAGATAATATGAAATGGGTTTTTGTCTGGAAATAGAAACACAGTGAAATTCAAAGTTTATCCAATTTTCAACTTGCATGAATCCAAGTTTCATTGACATCATTCAAATTCATTTCGAAAATATTGATTTTTAAAACAAAAATCAAAATTTTTAGTTGCGAATTGAGATCGTATTGGTTGGATGAACGGAAAATGGATTTTTACAAAATTTCGGTGATCGGGGAGTTATTGGGTATCGGGTTTGTTTCCAGTGGTGCTGGAACGATGGTCGATCTCGAGAAAAATGCGAGGTGATTTTATTATTCATCGTGGTGGGTGATTGGAGTTGAACTAGGGTTTAGCTGTTAGTTTTGGTCGATAGTTTCTCCAGGAAATTGCGCCGCCGTGAAGATGCTGGTGACGATCGCGATGGGGGGGTAATCATTGCTGGGGTCGAGGCGAAGCTTCGGTGAAGTCGACGTGAACGCTGGTGGTAGGATCGTCGGTGGCGAGGGGATTTTCCATTTATTGATGACTTTTTGTTTTCAAGTGAGTTACTCGATTTTGATCAACAATGAACTGATGGGTTTTGAGGGGTGGTGATGGTCGGAGAGACGTTCAGTGATGTGTTGAGGCTCTTGACGATGATCGGAGTTGATCTGATCATCTATGCACGTGAACATGCACGTTATCGTGTACGTTTTGTACACTGGGAATTTTGAAGTTTGGGAAAGACAAGGTAGACTCGAAGGGAAGCACGCGTTTTCTTGGTAACGACTCGAAGTTGTGGGAGCTGGGATTTTTCTCAGGACTGGCTCGTGTGGTTTGGGAATGGACTCGAGAATTGGTCGCGAGTTTTTCTGGTTGTACTGTTAATGAAATAAATAGGTTTAAAATTAGATAATTTAAAGTGTTTTAAATTTTAAATTGATTTCTAAATGCATTATTTTTCAAATAAGGTTAATGTTAAAATTTTGAAAACCAAATAGAATAATTTGTCTTTAAAGATTTGATTAATTCAAATAATTAAATTGTGATGATGATTAAGGTTAATTATTTTGATACGAACTTAAGAATACTTGATTATATGATTTGTTAATAAGTAAAGATTAATTAAGATAAATTATTTTCTTAATTAATTAAGGATTTTGAAGTATAAGAAGTTAATCAATTAATTATTTAATTAATTTTAAATAATTAGTTAATTAATTATTTATTTTTAAATAATCACTTAATTATGAATTAATAAAGTGTAATTACTTAATGAAGTAATTAATGGTTAATTACTGAATGTAATTAAGGGAAGAGAAATTACTTATGAAAGTAATTAAATGGAAATGATTAAGAGTAAATCACTTGATGTTATTTATTAAAGGATTAATTAATAAAATTGATTTAAAGTAAATTAATTAAAGAGTAATTAATTAATTAAAGAATTAAGGTTAATTAATAATGTGATTAATTATTGGTTAAGGTAATTAATTAAAAGAGAGTAATTAATTAAGGAAGTAATTAAGGATTATTAATTAATATAATAAATGATGTAATTAAGGTTGATTAATTAAGATTAATTAATCAATAATAAGTAATTAAAGAGTAATTAATTAATAAAATTAATTAAAGAGTTAATTAATTAAAGTAAGTAACTAATGTGTAATTAATTAATATAATTAATTTAAGAGAATAATTATTTTATGAAAGTAATTAGGGAAAGTAATTAGGGAAAGTAATTAAGGATTAATTACTTTGATAATTAATTAGAGTTTAATTAATTAATTAATGTGATAAATAAATAGATATAATTAATTAATAAATAATTAGTGAATAATTATTGAAGGATAATTTCTTAAGTAATAATAATTATGATTAATTAATGTAGGTGGTTAATTAAAGATTAATTATTTAATTAATTAAAAGGTTAATTAATTAATGAAGTATTTAGAGGATCATTAATTAATATAATTAATGAATTAATCAAGTTGATTAATAAAAGTGATTAATTAAAGTATGATTAATTAATTATAATTAATTAAAAATTAATGCAAATAATTATAGTTAATTAATGGAAGCAAATGAAGGATCATTAATTATTGTAATTTAATGATAGTAATTAAAGGTTAATTACTGTATATGGTTAAGGATAATTACTTAATGTAATTAAAGTATAATTAATCAAGGAAGATTAATTAAGCAAGATCATTAAGAGATGATTAATAAATTGATATGTAATGAAGCAGGATTAAGATAACCCAAGTGATTAAAGGATAGTAATTAATTTAATTAAAGGTTAATTAAATTGATTGGAGTTAATCAATTCTGATTTTGGATATATTGGATGACTAATATTGGGTGATTAGTTGATACTAGATTATTGATATGATATCTATGATATGTGATATGCTGCTTTATGAGATGAATGATGATATGAATTATCTATTGTGATAATGTGATTTATCTATCTGTTTATATCATCCTGAATATAAGTTAAAGTTTAAACTTTTTTAAACAACTTGGCCTTAAAAGGTACGTTTTGGATTTCGATGAGACCGGGATCGGGTTTCCAGATTTGGATATCCGAAAACCACATCGATCCAAATTAAACGTTAGGTCGTTAATCCAAGTGGAGCAAGTGAAGACTCGAGGTGTAAGAACTATTCTTTGTCAGTATAACTCTGTGGGTGATTCCGTAATGAGTTTGACGGAGATAGTACTTCCAGATTCGAGATGAAGATTCAGAGTGCAAGGGTTATTGTCGTTAACTCTGAGGGTGATTCCAAAACGAGTGTAACGAGATAATGCCTTCGGTTTCGTTCGAACCCGGAACGAACTTGTATGGATTGAATGCTTTCAGAACATCGTCAGGAGGGCGATGAGCATTCTAAGTGATGTGTTCTGATTAAAGGTAATCGTAGCCTCAAGCCTCATCAAACCGGGAATGGCTAAAACAAGGGAGGTGCAGCAAAGCTTCGTGGGTAGCGCCCACTGGAGAGCAAGATATATCCCTGTCTAGAGGTTCCTTTTTATTCGGCTTAGTGTGTGGTTGGTTGCGCCAACTATGGGGTTGTCTTGTTTAGAATTATCCTTAGATGGTTCCGGCTTTGTGTTGTAGGGGATTGGGAGTAATCCTCGGTATGTTGATCTAGGCCACGTACTGTGACGGGCGGTACCCCAGTAGCCCTGCCATTGTATGGAAATCCAAATTCCAATAAGTGATAACGGATTTGATTGTATACCTATGTATGCTGGAATTTAATGAATGTAACAATTTCGGCTATTTCATATTTATTTGAAAACCCTAGACCCTATTATAATATAATCGGATTTCCTATCAAATGTTTTGGTTATCGTAAGGTAAAAACTTTTCCGTGTTTATGTGCGGGAAGTCTTACGAGATACCTTTTCTTTCCAAATGATTTTCAAAGTTAAACAAATCTTAACCGTTTACTCACACCAGACCCATGTCTGACCCAAGTGTTTATTTTCTGTTTTATTAAACTCTTGGGTACTCAATAATGTATTGAGTAGTCGATGGATTCAGGTTAGCTTTGACGAATTCTGGAGGAGATTTGGAGCAGGTGGCTTCAACGAGTAGATATATAGTGATTCCGCTGTGTTAGAGTTGTGTATGTATTGTATTGATGTATTGAGATGTATGATAGACAGATGTTTATAACTGTCTAATTTGAGATGTATAAGTTGTGTAACTCTGATGTATATGATACTATGTAATATTTTATGTGATATATTATATTTCATTCATTCCGCTGTGAGTATCTGATGTTGTTGTTCTTTCTTCTTTCTTATCTTTTCTTCTTCTATCCCTTTCTTTCTTAATTCACGATGGCTCAGAAGGGCGGGTCGTGATAGTAATTCTAGTCTAGTCATTTTTCCAGAACATTCTTTATGAGCTTGCTAAGGTTTCTATATTTATTATCTAGTTTCGAAGCAATTTCTACGACGTCGTCAAAAGATAAATATGAAAGTACCTCATCTTTAGTTGCCATGTAAACATTGGCTTGTTCTTCATCACTATCGCTGTTATTTTCACTGTCACCTGAGGAAGCATCCCACGTTACATGAAATGCATGCTTCTTTTTCGAGAATTTCTCATATTGGTTATTCTTGTTGAAGCTTTTCTTATCTTTGTTTAATTCTAGACAATCCTTTTTCATATAACCAAATCGATTGCAACCATAGCATTTAAATGACGAAGCATCATTGGAGTTGCTTGGTTTTTGCTTTTGCACCATTTTATTGAATTTTCTGAACTTGCTGTAGTTTTTAGCAAAGAAAACTACATATTCTTCATCTAAGTTTGAGTCGCCATCGTTATTTACCTGAAAAGAAATACTTCATTTTTCTTGGGCTAGATATTGTCTAGCTTGCAAATTCGCTTCATATGACATTAAATTTCCAATTAACTCTTCTACTTTGAGTGTAGAGAGGTCATTGGCTTCTTCTATAGCTAATACTTTTCTTTCCCATTCATCGGTTAATGCATTTAGAATACGTTTAACTAAATCAAAATCAATAAATAAAACTCCTAATGCCTTAAGATCATGTTGTATAGTTTATAATCTATAGTACATTTCTATGATGCTTTCATTAGTTTTCATTTTAAATGATTGAAATTTATTTGTCAACAAACTTATCTCGGTTTGCTTTACTTTGACGGTTCCCTTATTTGTGACTTATAGCATGTGCAATATATCATCAGCTATTTTACACATCATAACTCTAGAGAATTCGTTCTTATCTAATGGACAATACAAAACATTCATAGCTTTTGCATTCTTTGAAGCAGCAGTTTTCTGAGCATTTGTCCAGGTAAATTTTTTTTAATATAATATTCTCCTTCTCTTTTTTTATAAAAAAATATTTTTCTACTTCAAAAATGAATATTTTAGTTAAAAAATTGCAGGCCCTGAACGGGTCTAAAATAGAAGGCCCTTTTTTGTCAACCGTTCACTTCTTTAAACGAGCGAGGAAACTTCGTTCTCAAGTCTTGTCGAAATAGGATTTCCTTAGTTACTTCGATTCGATATTTTTTAGTGATAAAATAAGTAAGAATTCCTTGGTTGATTGTATCATTAACCTTTTTTTTGGTGCGAGGAACCTATCATAATGAATCCACTAATTTCTGCCGCTTCCGTTATTGCTGCTGGATTGGCCGCTCTCCAGTTGGGCAGTAAGGGTCGGAGAAGGGCAATCACCCGGGTGAGTGGATTGAGCATCAAGTACTCCTCCCTTAATTTCAATAGCAGGAGCTATATACTGAGATTGAGTAGATAACCAAATGTCAAGACCGCTTGATTCCATAAAAAGTTTCATATGTGTGGCCCAATACATATAATTAGAACCTGTAAAAAATGGTGGACGTGCATTTGATTGTCCTTCTTGAAATGCATTGTAACTCATATTGGCCATATCATTCAAAATTATGTTATGATTTTGAATAAACTGTGCTTTGGTACCAAATGAAAGAACTAGTAGATTGTGTATGGCTAATGAAATAAGTATATATACTAATTTATACTATGGAATAATAAAACAGTAAGTAAATGTACACACCGAGGTTTATACTAGTTCGGAGCACCTCTACTACATCCAGTCCCTAAGCACTACTTAGGTATTTCCTTGGTAAATCCCTCGCTTGACCCAGAGGAATAGGTTTACAACTTAACCAATCTGAGCTCCTCTCAGGTTTATTCTTTCAATACAATTATTTCTCGAAAATCTTGTGCTCGTCTAACACTGATTTTGACTTGATAGTACAACGGTTCCTATAATCTCCTTGATGATTCATACTGAGTGCACAATGATTATTGGAACAATAGCAAATGAAATAATAGAGTTGAAAGTACAAATTCTTAGAATAGCACAAGAGAGTAGAATCGATAAAAATCAGAGTAGAAGTTATATCTCTAAGTATGAATTGTTTTGCTATTTATATATATTGAAGAGAAGTAATCGATCGTCAAGAAATCCTTTCAGAATTGTACAAAACTGTTTAAAAAGTCGCAACTCTTGAAGATGACCTTTCATAAAAAGTAACTGTTACAGCATCTCAATCTACTGAGTGAATACTTCAGTCTACTGAATATGAACATTTCAATTTTCGTGGAAAATATTTGAATTTAAAAAAAAATAGTGTAACACGGTTTCAGTCGATTGAAATTGTGCTCAATCGACTGAAACATATTTTTGTTGACTAAATAGTGTAAGTTCAGTTTTATATATTAACATTTGTCATTTTAAGTTTAATCTCTATGCTATGTGGATATCTGTGTTTGTGTGTGTTTTTGTGTGTGTATATGAACTATCAAGGAGATCTTACAATTCAATCTAAGACCATATACATACAATTGATCTTGAAGCTCCATAGTTTTGACTTCTTTGACTTGTAGATGATTCTTCTTGCTCATTGCTTTGCTTTTTTGTCTTCTTGAATGATAGCCTGTCATCATGATATAGTATATATGTGCAGTATATAGTTGTCATCATTAAAATGGAGAACTAATGTTCTAACAGAAAAAACAAGTAAATAAATAGACTACTGCCACAACTCATCATCGTCTCCGCCTTCAGCATCGCCCTTCCTAACCTGTGTCGTAATGAGGAGGGAGTCATAACAACTTATGTTTGGTGAATAAAAGTCTCGAGCCTTACTATATTAGCACTTGGGTGTATAATTCAAATAGGAATATGTCTTACGTTTTTACCTACATCATAAGTCTTTTCAAATATAAGCCCAAAGGCTTTTCTTAAACATAAATAAAAAGGATTTCCAAATATAAGCCCAAAGCCATCTCGCTTTAAACCCAATAACCCATACCTACCGTCAATGATGTCATATTAAAGTAAGAGATAGTACCCAAGTCACTTAATACCTTTTAATGGGAATTAGACAGGCTTTGACCATTTAATACCTTATTTAAGGCAGGTCCATGTCATTTACTATCTATAATCCCAAGGTGGACTCCTCACTTGTAACTATCTTGACATTGCACGGAATCTCTTTAGCCACTTAATACTTCCTACTAAAGTGGGCCCTTTCCCAAAATATCCTCTACCGCGCTTAACCCATAATCCCGACCATTTACTACTTCCTACATATATAAGAGGGGGCCCTCACACAATCACTTATTACCTTCAATCTTCGAAGCAGGTCCTTCGTATTATGTCTCATACCCTATGGTGATGTAATGACTCACCTTTCTGGATAGTTTAAATCGACAATAAATCACACATGTCAGACTCAACCCATTCAAAAGGGAGGATTGTTATGGGGTAAATAAGAAAAAGAAGAGGAAAGAAAGAAAAACAGAACACAGAATCTCATAGCAGAATGACAAAATATAATAATCAAATAAATAGTTCATGAAGCTGTTTTACAAATAACATTTGATTGCACTTTTACATACAGATCATAGTTATACATACAGCAGGAATAAATAAATATGCAGTGGAATAATATGACACAGTGGAACATATATGAAATAATATAGTATATAAATCTCCGCCTTCGTCCTCCAGAAATAAAGTTTTCAATACACTGAAAAGCTCAAACTGAGCCGAGCGTAATGAAAAGACAAAAAACTCGAGTCAGGACTAAAAGATCTTATGTAAGTTAAATCAACAGTAAATAAATATGAGTGTAACGGCTTCAGAGATGTTTATGGGATTTTACATCTCCTATCCAGTGTCTAACGTGAGTGAAATAACTTAAGAGATGTTCGGGATTACCATCTCCTAAGGATTCGTTAAACTATCTACTATGTAGTACAATACGCTATTATAATATGTCTACAGTAAAGTAAAGTATTAAAATAGCGTTAAGGCGTTACCCATATCCCTCTTAACACATTTTATATATTCCCATAGTCTATACAAATACTGTAATCTCCACCAAACCAGTGGCTTACTCAGTGAGCACTCCATAGGTACGGTACAAACCAAACTCGTAGTGGGCGCGATAAGGGATGTGACAAGACATACGAGGCAATGCCTAGGGTAGGATATTACCGTTTTACGGATCTGGACTGGTGGTAATGCATAGCAGCTACTACCACCCACCTCGGAACACACTCCCAAAATCAAATCGAGGGGTGGCCACCTAATCAATCACAAAGTAATATAGTATCGAAGAAATGTGTCCGATCGGAGGTGCGACCTCACTTGGCCCGGCATAGCTCCTGTTTTAGCCACATCAAGCTGACGCGAGGGAGTCAGAGCTACGTTAATACCTCATACAGAATCGCTCGCCAAACCATCCAACTTCATTTTGGAACCTCCACCACGTGCATAGTTGTTAAAGTGGTTTTCGGTATTGGCAAAGAGTATGACAATATCCGATCTCGGTCTCTTTTACAACCAAACGCTTATTACACACCGGATGGTTCTTTTACATTCCCAAAACCATTTCATATTGATATCAAAATATCATATTCTCAGAAAACATATCACTTTCGAAATCATATTCACTTTCGAAATCATATTTTCAAAATAGGTTAAACCCTCATTTCAAAATCATCATATTTACGCAAAATATGTCATTTCACTAGAAAATATCATTTCAATCCCAACTTAGGTTATAACATCATTTAACCATATTCGCTTTTAAATCTAGGATTTAAATATAAACAACCTTGCACCGTTTGATATTCAGAAAATAGTTTAAATAGTCATAAATAGTTTTAAAATAGTTTTAATAGTAAAAATAGTTTAAAAATAGTTTTAATAGTTAAATTAGTTTAAAATAGTTTAAATTAGATTAACATACTTTAAAATAGTTAAAATAGTTTAAAATAGTTTAAATTAGATTAAAATAGTTTAAATTAGTTTAAAATATATTAAAATAGATTTAATAGCTTAAAATAGATTGAAATAGTTTAAATGGTTTAAAATAGTTTTAAAATAGATTTAATATAGTTTTAATAGTTTAATATAAAATGGTTTGATTATTGGAAATGATTTATATAGTAAGTAGTTTGAAAATCTAAATAAATCTGAATTTAAAATAATATCTCTTTAAACGGTTTATATTAAAATAAATAATTTGAAATCAATATCAAATTAAACTATTTCTTCCATGTCAACAAATCTAGACCATATTCAACTTTCAAATCCACAAAACTCAATTTTAAAACCTTCAATTCAGATTCTCAATGAACCATTTAAAGCTACTTCAAATTCAATAGATTTCAAAATTTAATATTTAAACGTTTACAATCACTCAAAATTTGATAAATTCCATTTATATTTTAAAATTCAACTTTTAAAAGCCAATTTAAATTCTATAAACAATTCATTTAAACCAATTCCAATTTCAACATTTAAAGCTTGGATTTTTAAAAATAATTCAATTCATACAAATCCACCTTTTATTACCTTTAAAATAATATCATTTAACTGGATTAAAAAATTAAGAATTTAAAATTATTTAATTTAACTAATCCGATGTCCGTATATAATTTTCTACCCTATGGTCAAGTGATACGAATATTTATCATTTCAACACGCAATAGTTTAAATTTACGGGTATATATCATTTCAATCCATGATGTGCACGTAAATGTGCATATATTTACATCCATATTTTATCTATTTTTATTTAAATAAATATCATATTTGGGCATTTTAACATGTTTAAAACAAAAAATTCAATTATTTTCAAATCATCATATATTCATCTTCATTCAGGGGCAAAATGGTCATTTTTGTGCATGTGTCAATTTGAGAATTTTTACTTGGACATTTTTTTATTATTTTTATAGGAGATTTTGATGCATATGGAAGAGGGTTTCATGAAGATATATGCATGCACAAGGGAATACAAAGGAATGAAGAGGAAATAATTCAAGCTCGTGATCATGGAGGACCTCACCCACTTACCAAAATCTACAATTAGAAGCTAAATGACAACTAAGTGGAGATTAAAGCATCATGCACCTATAATGATGGATTAATTAGTGGCTAATGGTTGCTTGGTGGCTACACTTCCTAAAGGGTATTTTGGGAAGCACCCTAAAAATTCAATTAGGGTTTTATGCATGTATAAATAGCCCTCTTATGTACATGTAAATATCTTATACTCTTTCACATTAGTTAGGAAATTAAAAATAAAAGTTGTATGCTCTGTGTTTCATGAAATAAAAATGGCTTCCTAGCCTGTTTCTCTTCTCTTTTCTACTTTTTTTTATTTACTTTTATGCTTATGCTTATTTCTATGCTCTTCTCTTTTCTTCGTTAGTAGATTGAATTTACATTCATGCAAGTAGTGTAGCTTTGTTTTTGTGCAAGTAGTTAGTAGTTAATCTCTCTTTCTTCCTTTTCTTAGATTCCTTTCTTTGCTTTTTAATGTTGAAATTTACAAGTGTTGATTTGATAACACAAATGAGTAGCTAAACCCTTTCAATTTAGGGGTAATGAAGCTCTCTAACTTTATGTAATTTAAACATTTTTATGATTTATGATCTCTTCTGGTTTGTGCTTCATGAAAGTGAATTTTGATGTAAGTTTATATAAGTGGGTTTGATAGCTTATGTTGCTTTTGAAAATGAGCTATTCTTATTCAACATAAACACAATTTACATCTTCATTTGCTAATTAATTTTTGATTTTGAAAAGAAAGTAAAAACAAAATTTGATGATCTATCTTACTAATTATAACAGTAAATAGATCATACTTAAAATAGCTTTCGCTTTGGCTTTATTTTCATGAGAATTATAAGTGGTATAATTGTTGTATTATAGTTTGATAGTTTAAGTTATGTTAATTAATAACATAAATAAACCATACTTATGATCAATGCAATAATTATTTCACTTAATATCATAACTAGAGATCATAAATTATTTGTTTGTTGATTTACAAAAATAGGAGAGTGGATTTGCCTCTAAATTGTTCTCTAATCTCATAGTTTTTAATCTCATTTTCCTTCTAATTTTAGCTTCATTTTGTTTACAAATTGTAGTTAACAATATTCTCTCCACTTTGGTCTAATTTAATTGATTAGAAAATTCTAAAATCTAAAAAATTCCCTGCGGATCGACCCGTACTCGCCACGTACTAAAATTGTATGCCGTGCTCTTGCGGTTAAAATTAATTCAAAATTTATCGGCATTTTTCTAACTTAATAGAAAATTTGTCGTTAAACAAGTTTTTGGCGCCATTGCCGGGGAATTTGCTTTGATTTTAATTTCTATTCTTCGAATTAGTTTTGTTTGATTTTTGGTGTGCTTTTGTTTTGTGTGTGTTTGCATTTAAAAAAATTGTGTTTTTGTTTGATTTTTGTGTTCATTTGTTGTTTGCTAGTTTTTCTACTTGTTTTTCATTTGCATTGCTATTAAAAAAATACATACAATTTCAAAACAAAAACAAAAATATTTTATTTCCTTTTCATTTTGCATTTAATTTTCTTTACAATTTTTACTTTTTTTTACAATTTTGAACACCTATGTCATATCCCATTGCCCACTAGCCAAAACAGTTTGTCACTCAATTGTCTTCCCAATCCCACTACTATTTCACACAGTATCACCAGTATCATCCTTCAAGAAACACTCCATTCAAATCATTACACTATTTCATTCCCTACTGTCCTACTGTTTCAATCATCTTCCTAAAATCGACACACCATATCACTACCCATTACCACATTACCACCTACACTGCCATACTGCCATCACATCCCTTAACTCCACTGCCAAATCCAACACAACAACTAACTTTCATCACTTCACAACCCACTGCTACATCACAAACATACATCCTTTCTACCATATTATCACAGTTTAATCACCACAATCATACAACTACAAATTGCCCCCACCCCGGCCAATCCAACAACCATCTCATCCATACCATACACACTATCTTGCCTCTACCCACTATCTACAACCTACCCCTTGCTTCTCTACAAAATCATACTTCTCCACCATAGTTCCCACAAACACACTCCAACAACCAGTACATACTGTGCACTCTTGCAGTTCATCCAAACTGTTGCACATTGCCTCTCATCACCTCAATATTACCTGTCAACATTAGCGAGCACTCCCTCTTTCATTTACAAACTGCTGCAGTTCTCATCATCACTTCTGGCCGACTACTGTGCTTTCCACCACTGCAACACTCTGCCAAAAAATTCAACATCCCCTACAACATTGCCAAAACTGCACATCAGTGCACCAGCTTTAACATCCATACCACCACAAGCTCCAACAACCTGCCTCCGACCTCGCTGACCTCTGTACTTCTCCCTGATTCACCGGAAACTGCTGCACTTCATAGTGCCACGACCAATATTAGTCATACCACAGTACCAGCCACAGTTTAAATAATAATCCATAACATCGACAAACCTCCATCCACTATCATACCCCTGCATTACATTAACACTTCTTCCTGACCATCAAAAACCACAAAATTTCACTATCCATCATAACACTTTTCTAATTCACTATCCTCTATCCACTGCATGCCTTCTGCCTTCACATCCCAGTGCATAAACACACAGTGCACACTACAAACTTCTGCTGCAATATACAATCATCCCCTGATGTGCACACATACATACCATCAACAACCATTCAACAAAACATAACACACCCACCACAACTCCTTCCATTCAACACAATATTTCGAAACTACCATCTTGCTGCAACAATCTACTGTACATCTGCCACTACATCTACTGTCACTACTGCATTGTACAAATCTGCTACATACTTAACCACTCCCATCATCAATACTCTTCCTCATAACTCTGCCACCACCTAAACAGTCTTCACTTGCTACTGCTACATCTCCCAAACCCAAATGCCAATCGTCAAAATCGCCACCAGAACTACCTCGCAAATAACTCGCTAACCACCGTAGCTTCAAAACACCGCCTACCTCTGCCAATCGCAGTCAAACCCACCCCTGACCATTCGACGCCTGCAGCCTCCAACCTCCACTGAAAATCGCCTCCACGACTAGAGCAGCAATTCGAAACCCACAACGACATTCATCGCGACCCTTCCACACTTCAACAAGCACAACCGAACCGTCTCGCCCAATCACCTGCAGCCTAACTCGCTTCAAACCATCCTGCAAATCGGGTTGATACCTAGTGTTTTAATTAGTGTTTAATAATCGCAGTTGTGGTTTCTTTGTTTGGAAATTCACGAGAAGTGGGTATAAGATTTGGGTTTGATAATTTTTTATTTTATTTTTAAGTTGGGTGAAGAACTTGGCTTGCAATTTGGTTTTGTAGCGGAATTGTTTGGCCCGAGTATTGTTTTTGTAATTTTTTCTTGTTTACAAAAAAAAAAGAGAAGAAAGCTTTAGTTTGTTTTTAATTTGTTTTCACTTGTTTGTTTTTTTTTAAAAGTTTTCATTTGTTTTGTTTTAGTTTCTTCTTTGGTATTTTACAACGAAAAGAAATATGTATATATCTCTTGTTTTTTATTTCAGGTTGTCAAAGCAGAAAATCAAGAGGCTTTGCTTTGCTTGCTTAAAAAAAATTGCCGCTTAAAAATAAATTTGCTTATAATTCTACACGCACTGGTATCGTGCTCTTATCACTTGTTTTAATTTGATTTGCATTGTTGGTTGCTAGCATTTGCATTTATATATATAAAAAAAATTCAAAATCCAAAAACAAAAACAAATATCATTTTAGTTGCATTGTAAATTCACATTTAATTTTTGTTTTGCATTCATCTCATCTTGTTTTCTTTTCTAAGGGCAATACCCCAATTCATATAAGGTGAGGGCTTTTTTCACCCTTTCCTTAGCCCACAAATTGCATTTCATCATAGAATTTGACTAATAATAAAGGTTAGACATTCGACTTAAGGGTGTCGCGAGCTTATCTAAAGCTTCATTGTATCTTCACAATTGTTTTCTTTGAACAATTTTATTTCTGGGTGTCTAGGCTACGATAGAGTAATAACCATTTATAAATATTACGGTGATATGTATATATTATAGTGGTTGTTCCTCCAAAGGTACTTAAACCTTCGGTTGCATTACTACGGTGATTCGTGGTGCACCGATAACCCCTGCTCGTTACTTGGCTGAGAAATATTTTTGTTGATTTAAGACAAAGTGTGATTATACAATTTTAGGTTAGGAGCTACTAAGGACAGAAAATTGTAATTAAGTCTTTTGCATTCATTTAGTTGCATTAGTTCATGCATATTTAAAAAAAGAACCATATATCCAAAATCCAAAAAAAAAATTGTAAATTTTACTTAACTTAGATTTTAATCCCAAAAAAAATCCTTTTTCCCTTCCTTTGAAAATTTTCAATCAAAAACAAAAATCCAAAAAAAAATATAAAATCTTTTCAAAAAAACAAATTAAAATTCAAAAACAAAAACAAAAAAAATCAAATTCCCATTTTGTAAAGACAAAAACAAAAAAAATTCCTTTTGGTAAATATTTGAAAATCTGAAAATTTAAAAAAAATTACAAAAACAAAAACATATAAAAATTTGAAAAGCCAAAAAAAACAAAAATCAAACTTTTCTTTTGAAAAATAAATTTCACTTAGTAAATAGTTTCCTTTCTTTAAAAAAACAAAAACAATTTTTCATTTCATTTTCCAAATCCTGTTTCATTCAGTAAACTCGATTCTAACTTCTTTTTCTTCTCAACTTTCACTTATGTATGAGTACTTGGACTCGTGACACAATAACAAATCATTGGACTCGCGACTCAACAACTAACTATTTACGAAAACGCCCCTCGAACTCTTATGGATATAATCTTTCCCGATAGAGTTTCTATTCCATCTTGCATCACGTTACCCGCCCCTACGAGTAACCATTTCTAAATTCACTCAAACCATATTACCACGCTTCCGAAATTTGGCAATTTCGAGCACGATGACCCCCACATTTTCTTGACTAAATTCGAACAAGTTTGCGCAACCATAAAACTCCAACAACTTTCCAATGACGGAATCAAACTTCGATTAATCCCATTCGCTCTTACGGATTACGTTGAAAAATGGTTGTACAGCTTACCAACGAACTTGATTAAAACTTGGGAAGAATCCATAAAAGCTTTCTTAAAAAAGTTCTATCCTTTGGAGAAAACAAGTAGAATCCGAAACGAAATTGTAAATTTTCATCAATTCAAGGGAGAACCATTCGGAAAATATTTTGAAAGATTCAAAGAGTTTTTGATAAAATGTCCACACCATAACTTTGAAAAATGGACGATTTGCCAAATCTTATACGATGGACTCGAAAACAGCTTACGAACCATGCTCGAATCAATGTGCCAAGGCAGCTTTCTTGCCCAACATCACGATGAGGCTTGGCAATTTCTTGAAAACCTCACCGAAAAATCATTCCAATGGGAACGTTCGAATGAAAAGTCAATTTACTCACGATCGAGTGCACACTCGATAGGATCTTCTTTTGCTTTGGAAGCTAAGATCGACACACTGATTAAAAAATTCGATAACGTTTTCTCATCGAACCAAATGAATCAAGCATCCCAACCAATGTGTTATAAATGCAACGATCCTAATCATATAGCTGATCAGTGCCCTAATTCTGTCAAACAAATCAATGCTTTCAATAAAGCCAAAAATGACCCATTTTCTCCAACGTACAACCCTGGTTGGAGAAATCATCCGAAGTTTGCTTAGAACCAAAACAATCCCAACACGAATACGGTTCGTCCCAATTTTCAAGCATTTCCGAATAATGCTTCGAACCCTCCCTTTTAGCCCAACCATTATCAACCAAACTTTGCGGGTCCGTCTCATAATCAACCGCAACAATCAAATTTTCAACCACATTCTGCTCATCCTCACCAAGACGATAAACGTTTAAGTTCACTTGAAAAAACTCTTGAAACGTTGGCTAAAGCAACTACTCAAAGCCTTCAATCAAACAACAATTTGCAAAATTTATTGACCTCATATATGCAAAAAACAAACCAATCGATTGCAAAACTTGAAATGCAAATGAGTCAATTAGCCACGTCTGTAAGTGAATGCGAACGAGGAACATTCCCAAGCCAGCCCCTTCGAAATCCCAAAAATCAAAACGCAAATTCAAATCAAGCCCATGTTGTTCAAGATAGCAACGTCACCCAATTGAATGCTATCACAACTTTACGTTCCGGTAAACAAATCGATAATCAAGTCATTAATCCAAACGATTTACCAGAAACCTCTCTCGACACTTCTAAAACAACGAACGACTCTGAACAGAATGTGGAGCCAAACGTTGAATCGAATGCCAGTCAAAATTCTTCTTCTTCTACTCGAGTAGACCCGCCTACCGAGTATCGTGTTCCATTTCCACATTGTCTTCGACCCAAGAAACACTCGGACCAAATGGAAAAGATGTTGGAAATTTTTAAAC
The DNA here is from genome assembly GCA_030737815.1 of Allium fistulosum. Classification (NCBI taxonomy): domain Eukaryota; kingdom Viridiplantae; phylum Streptophyta; class Magnoliopsida; order Asparagales; family Amaryllidaceae; genus Allium; species Allium fistulosum. The sequence goes on along the minus strand of CM060907.1, from coordinate 245,688,207 downwards.
AAGTGAAAGTGAACATCCCGCTTCTTGATATCGTTCAGCAAGTCCCCACTTACGCGAAATTTCTGAAGGACTTGTGCACCCAAAAGCGACACACTCAAGTGCCCAAAAAGTCTTCTTAGCCGCTAGTTTGAGTGAAGTCTTGTCCCAATCCATGCCCAAAAAATACAAAGATCTTGGCTGCCCTACAATTTCGTGTACAATTGGAGACAAGACGATTAACAAATGTTTGATTGACTTAGGCGCGAGTGTTAATTTGATTCCGTACTCCGTGTACAAACAATTAGGCTTATGTGAGTTCAAACTCACAAAGGGCATGCTTCAATTCACCGATCGTTCCATTAAGAAGCCCATGGGAGAAATCGAGGACGTGCTCATTCGAGTAGGGCAATTCATATTCCCCGTTGATTTTATCATTCTCGAAACACAACCCGTGATAAATCCCGCGAGTCAAATTCCATTGATTTTAGGCCGACCATTCTTAGCCACCTGAAATGCCTTAATCAATTGTCGTAACGGTTTGATGAAAATCTCTTTTGGAAACATGACTTTGGATCTTAATATTTTCAATCTTGAAAGCCAATCAAATGAAGCTCGTGACCAAACGTTGGAAGTTAGTGCCATTTATGAAAACTTCGAAAACGAGACACTTGACCTTAACGATGAACGCGAAGCTAAGTACGAAAAATTATTTCATGAAATACCCAATGAGATTGAATACACTCTTCCTATTGAATCGCTTCCAGTTGAGTCTGAATCTCAACCCAATTCTTTGATCGAGAAACTACCGAAGTTGGACCTCAAACCACTTCCCGATCACCTTAAGTATGCATACTTAGGTGATAACAAAACGTTTCCCGTTATAATTTCTGCAACTCTCTCTCTCTTGATCAAGAAACCACCTTACTTTCTATTCTTTCGAAAAACAGAGAAGCAATAGGGTGGTCCATTACCGATATTAAGGGAATTAGCCCTGCTATTGTCCAAAATCGCATTTACTTGATTGACGAAGCCAAACCCACTCGTGATGTGCAACGAAGGCTTAATCCAAAAATGAAAGATGCGGTGCATGATGAAATTCTTAAACTTCTCGACAACGGAATTATTTATCCAATCTCTGATAGTTCATGGGTTGGCCCAATTCATGTGGTACCGAAAAAATCTGGGCTAACCGTTGTCAAGAACGATTCAAATGAACTTATTCCAACTCGTACTCAAACGGGTTGGCATGTTTGTATTGACTATCTAAAACTAAATGCCGCAACACGTAAGGATCACTTTCCCCTTCCTTTTATCGACCAAATGATCGAATATTTAGCCAACCATGAATTCTACTGCTTCCTTGATGGTTATTCCGGCTATAACCAAATTCCAATAGCTCCCGAAGATCAAGAGAAAACGACTTTCACGTGTCCATTTGGTACCTTTTCTTACCGACGTATGCCATTTGGACTTTGTAACACTCCTGCTACTTTCCAACGATGCATGGTTGGCATTTTTTCCGACATGATTGAACGCTTTCTAGAAGTTTTTATGGATGATTTCTCTATCTTTGGTGATTCTTTTTCTGATTGTTTACATCATCTCGAGTTGGTTTTAAATCGATGTAAAGAAAAACATTTGACTTTGAATTGGAAAAAATGCCACTTTATGGTCAAACAAGGCATAGTCCTTGGACATATCATCTCAAATAAAGGCATTGAGGTAGATAAAGCAAAAATCGATGTCATTGCAAACCTACCCATTCCCAAATCTATTAAGGACATTCGATCATTTCTAGGACACACTGGCTTTTATCGACGCTTTGTGAAAGACTTTAGCAAAATCGCTCGTCCTTTGACGACTCTCCTTGGAAAAGACCTTCCATTCGACTTCAACTCTGAGTGTATCTTTTCTTCTGAACGTCTTAAGAACAAACTCATTTCTACTCCAATCATTTGCACGCCCAATTGGGATCTCCCATTTGAAATAATGTGTGACGCTTCTAACTTTGCGGTTGGTGCTGTCTTAGGACAACGCATCAACAAAATCCTTCATGTCATTGACTACGCGAGTATGACTTTGAACAACGCTCAACTCAACTACACAACAACCGAAAAAGTGCTTCTAGCTGTCTTTTTGCACTCGAAAAGTTTCGACCTTACTTGATAGGTTCACACATCACAGTCTACACTGACCATACTGCTCTTCGATACCTTTTTGCCAAAAAGGATGCTAAATCCCGTTTGATTCGTTGGATCCTTTTACTTCAAGAATTTGACCTTACAATCAAAGACAAAAAAGGATCCGATAATGTCATAGTCGATCACTTGTCTCGTCTTCCGAACGCACCATCTTCTTTGCCAATCAATGAAAACTTCCCCGATGAACAACTTCTTTCAATTTCTATCGATCCATGGTACATTGATATAGTAAACTACTTAGTCACTAAAGAAACTCCCTCATCTTGGTCCAAATAGGACAAATGCAAATTCATGTCCCAAGTGAAATATTTCTATTGGGACGATCCATACTTGTTCAAATATTGTCCCGACCAAATCATCCGACATTGCATTCCGGATAATGAGATCAGGAGTGTTCTTTTGTTTTGCCACAATCAACCGTGCGGTGGACATTTCGATCCTCGAAAAACTATGGAAAAGGTACTTCAGTGTGGTTTCTATTGGTCTTCTCTTTTCAAAGACTCGATCGAATTTTGCAAAACTTGCGATCGATGTCAAATGCTAGGAAGAATTTCTCGACGAGATATGATGCATCTAAACCCTATTCTTACAATCGAAATCTTTGATGTTTGGGGTATCGACTTTATGGGACCTTTTCCCAATTCTTTTGGAAACTTGTATATCCTTCTCGCTGTCGATTACGTCTCAAAATGGGTCGAAGCCATTCCTTGCAAAACCAACGACCATAGAACTGTTGTGAAATTTCTCAAAGAAAACATCTTTTCGAGGTTCGGCACACCTCGCACAATAATCAGTGATAACAAAACCCATTTTTGCAAGCGATCTTTTGAAACATTAATGAAGAAATACTCGATAACCCACAAGTTATCCACTCCATATCATCCTCAAACTTGTGGGCAAGTTGAAGTTTCAAATCGTCAAATAAAACAAATCTTGGAGAAAACTATCAACAAAAATCGAAAAGATTAGTCTCAGAAATTAACCGACGTGCTTTGGGCTACCGTATTGCTTTTAAAACTAACCTTGGTGTAACGATCCCGGATTTTTCTAAGTTTAAATTGATAATTAATTTAATTTTTGAATAAAAACTGTGAAATTAATTAGTAATTGATACAGGATATTAGTTAAATTACGAATTAATTGAGATTTAATTTGGATATTTGAAAATAAATATATATAGAAAGATACCAGATTTAAGTATTAAAGTTGAAAATAAAATTTAAGTTAGAAATAAATATGTAAGTTATAAATAGAAATTGAAAAAAAATATAGATATAATAATGATTAAGAAGATGTATTTATAAAATAAGGAAAAAATTTAATATAAAATTTATTTAAAAGCTTTTAATTAATGAGAAACACAAGTGAGTCATTCGAATTGAACAAAACAACAAAATAAACAAGTGTATGCAAGAAGTAGATAAAACAAAAGAATGTAAGTAAGGCAAAAGAAAAACATCTGCATACAAATACAAGATCAAATGAAATGATTCATGTAAACTTAAAAGGAAACATTTGTACTAACTAAGATCATATCAGCCGAGACAAAGAAATCCAAGGCAAGTAGAAATGATCTGCATAGTTGATAAAGCAAGAAAGAAAAAAAAAGATAAGTCTAAGCTAGCAAATGTAGATAAGTATGAAACCAAAGTAAACAAATATGTATAGGCTGGCAAAGGAAGGTTTTATCTCATGCATTGTACAACCGAGATAAGAAGGAACAAATAAATGTATATTTTGTACAACTAATTAATGCCATCATCTTTAGTACACAACATAAATCACTTCAGCCTCAAAACCAAAGAAAAATCTCTAGTATTTGTACAAAGCAAATTATATCACTTGTACAAATACATCAACCTGTAAGCTTCTTTCCATATATCAACTTCTTCATTTTTCTTGGTTCGTCCATCACAACTAAGTAACTTCTGAAGTAAGGTTCAAACATAAACAAACAAATTCAGTTTAAAACAACAATCCATAAATACAATCACAGATTCAAGAAGATCTTCAGCCAAAAAAATTCAAGACTGTGTCAAAAATAAGAAAGCTCTGTTCTTCTGGAAAATAAGGTGAGCAAACTCCTATTTTTCGAAGCTTAACCTGTTTTGATATCTTGATGCTTGTGAGTAAACTTAATTTTGCAAAGCTAAATCTATTTATATAACCTGATGCTTGTGATGATCATTGAAATTATGATGTGAAGTGTGTTGTATGAAAGTGAAGTATGCTTGCATGTATATATGAATGAAGGTTTTATTATGCATGTCAGTGAACAAGTGATTTGCCTCTGTTCTAAGTATACAGGGTTAAAAGAACTTATTCAAAATTTAAAATCTCATCTCCTAAATTATTTTAGGCTCTGATGTTTAAACAAAAATTGTGATATCCCGGGATTTTGGGCAATATCAATTTAATAATCTATATTTAAAATTAAATTGATTTGTTAATCTTTGTTAATAAATTTGAATTAATTTAATAATCTAATTAAATAAATATTTAATTAGTGAATTTTATCTTTTAAAAAGTTAATAAAATATTTTCTATTTATAATATATATATATATAATTGTATATATTGTAACTAGATGAGCTTTGGTTTGAATTTAACAAATGAAATTATATTTTCAAATTCTAATATATTTTGGGTAATTTGGAAATCATGATTAATTTAATATTAAGCTTTTCAAAATTATTTAATAAATAACTATATGGTTTAAAAATACATAATGTAAATGTTTAATTGTTTAAAAATAAATTTAAATAAAAGGTTTGTTTTATTTCTTTTTTAAATATTACTTGATATATATGATTTAAAAATAGAAGTTTAAAATACAATTTACATATGGTATTAATTCATTTAATAATAGAAGTAATTTATAATCTCTTTTACAAATTATTTAAAATTGTCAAATTTTATATTTTCAAATAATAATTATAATACTTTGTTTTAATAAACATAATTAGTTTTTATGGAAATAGAATTGTTATTTTAAATTTAAATGGTAGTTATATATGCATATATATAACTTGATTTTTTTTAAATTGGATTTTTAAATTTAATTTGAATTTGAATTAAATTTTGAAATTCAAAAGAATAAACATTTTTAAAATATTTGGATAAGCTTTCATTTATATATAATTTGTTTATAACATTTTCTTTAAAAGAAATTCAAATATATACATTTAAATAAAGTATAAAAACTCTTATTTACATTTAAAAATAAATAAAAATTGTATTAAATACTTAAAAGACAAATGTCACCATATTAAAGCTTAATAAAACATGTGTAATTTAAATAGCTAATGTATATGACAAGTGTCACATTTAATTTAATTTTTTTTTATTTTTATTAAATTATTTCAGCCTTTATACATATGTTACCTTACCTTCATTTTTTCCCATTTTCTCTTTTCAAAAACTTGAGAAAATTTTCAGCCTGTACAAATCTTAAATCAAACCCTCCTCAAAACAAAACATGAAATCAACATCCTCCTCAAATCTGAAATGTAATTCAATAACCTGTAATCCACTTTCAAAATAAAGATCAAGAATCAAAGCCTGTAACCTCTTCATAATGCAATCTGAAGCAAGTAATCAAGGCCTGCATTTCTTTTCAAATCTGGAAGAGTGCATGCAGTTTTAAAAAGCAAAGCAAAATCAAAAGCAAAATTCAATAACAACAAGTTTTCAAAGAAATCAATAAAGCTAAGGCCATTCCAGTTTTCCAATTTTAAAAGACAATTCAAGATTTCAAAAATCAAGGCTCTGTTCATCTTCATTTGCAATCTGGTGAGTAACTTTTAAAATTTAAAATATAATTTGGTTGCATGCTAGTATGGTTGAATATAAATGTGTATTGCATGTATATATAAGTAAATGTCTGATGTGAATATTTATATGTATGCATTACTATTGTATCTGTGTACCCTGTTTTCATTTTCATGCTCAAGTTTGTGATCAAAATTCATATTCTCTTGAATCAATTGGTGTAAGGACTTAGTTTATAAACAAAAATTGTTTGTTTTATTCTGGATTAGAGTTTAAAAATTTATTCAAGTAAAAATATTTTTGCATTGTCTTTGGAAATCAAGAACAACAGAGAAAATCTACTATAAGTCAAAAATTCAAAACTTTGTAATTCATTGATTCAGGATTATAAATCGAATACCAAAACTAAAACATGATTTTTAAAACTAAAATCAAAATTTTTAGGGGTGGGATGAATGAGCGGTTCTGGTTTGACCAGAAAATGGAAAATTGAGTGTTTCTGGTGATCTAATTGATCGTAGAGGTCAGGACCTTCAGTGTTGATGGAGGAAGGATCGAAGATTAGAGGAAAATTGCCGGAATGGTGATCAAGAGGCTGTAGTGAGTGCGGTGATTGTTTTTAGTTTGTAACCCTAGTCTTAACTAGGTTGGGTATTTTGATCATTACGACTTCTCTGGATAATCGAGTTCAATGGGATTCAGGGAGATAGTAGAGGAGATGTTGGCGATGGTGTAGACGGAGTTTCAGCAACTCCGGTGATCGGAGGCAGGAGTACGAGGGGTTTTCCAGGCTTTACTTTCTTGTTCCAGTTTGGGTTGGAATGCTCGAATATGATTTCGGGGTGATGATGGAGGTTAGATGGTTGTAGACTGGTACTTGGACGATCGTCGACGTGTTTGATGTTTTGGTGGTGACCGGAGATGATCAGTGTCACCGTGCATGTGCACGGTGCACTTTATTTTCTGGTGAGTTGAAGTTGGGTTTGGGGATTTTGGGTACTCGGGTTTTCTCGAGTCAATTGAGTTTTTGCTCGGGTAAATAGGGGTTTGTCTCGAAGCATTTAGAGGGAGCTCGGGCATAATAGTTGTTACAGGTTTCTCTGGAAAATCTTTCTGCTTCAAATTTAAATTTGATTTTAAATTTGAAAGCAAGCTTTTAAAACAGAATTTAAAACCCAATTTAAAATATGGATTCAAAACTGAATTTGTAATCTAGTTTTAAAAATTAAATTAAGTTTTATAAAATGAAATGCTTTAACAACTTTAAAATGTTAAAGTATTTTATAAAATGGTTTTAAAAATCTAAAAATAAAAATTTAAACAGGGTTTTAAATCTAAGTTTAAATCTGGATTCAAAAAAATGAATTTGAATCCTAGTTTGAAATAAAAGAAAGTTTTTGAATTTAAAATGTTTTAAAACAACTTTGAATGATAAGCATATTTTATATATGATTTGAAATTTAAAAATGAATTTGGTTTAAATTTCTTTTAAATTTCTTTTATAAGATTAGTATTTTCTTTATCATGTAATTAAAAGGTTTTTGAATTGTTTTTAAAACATTGTTAAAGTTAAAATTATTTTCATTTTAAAATCTTAAATTTAAAATGAAATTTGAAAGTAAATTTAAAACAAATTGTTGTTAAAATGCTTTGATAATGATAATTTAATCATTAATGAGATTAAGGTTTATCTTAAAGTTATTTAGAACTTAATGATTTATAATTTATTAAATCTTTAAGGTAATTAAAATGGTTTAAATAATTTAATTAATTAGTGATTTGGATTAATTAATTAAGTAATTAAGGGTTTAAATTGATTAATTAAGGTTTAATTAAATTAATTAAAGGTTAAATAATTTGAAATTAAGGATCATTAATTTGATAAGTTAAGATTATTAATTAATGGTTAGGAATAAAATAATCAAGTAATTAAGAATTAATTAAGTTATTGTTAGGTACTTAATTAATTAAGTAACTAGAGATTAATTTATTAGTAATTAGAATTAATTAACAATTAATTAATAATGGTTAATTAAAGTTTAATTATTTAAGAAAAATAATTAAAGAATAGTTAATAGTTAATGTAGATCATTTACTAAGGATTATTAAATAATTAATTAATGTGATTAATTTTATTAATTAATTAGATTAATTAATTTAAAGATAATTATTTGTGAAAATTGTTTAAATGTAATTACTTAATGGAAGTAATTAAGAAATTAATTACTCATTGTAATTAATTGAGTTTAATTTGATTAGTTAAGTTAATTAATTAAGTTTAATTAATTTAATTTAATCACTTAATGATTTGTGAAGTATAATTACTTAATGTAATTTAATAAAGTATAATTACTTAGGGAAGTAATAAATGGATAATTACTGAATGTAATTAATGGAGTAATTAAGAGTAGTTAATTACTTAATGTGAATTAATCAAGGGATTAATTAAGAAATTAATTAAGGAATAATTAATTTATTTAAAGAAGTAATTAAGGGTAGTTAATTACTGAATGAGATTAATCAAGAATGATTAATAATTATGATTTAATTGAAGATTAATTACTTAATGTAATTAATTTAATTAGAGTAATTAGTAATAAAATGTAATTAGGATCATTAATTGATATAATTAATGATATAATTAAGAATTGATTAATTAAGAAATAATTAATGAAGTCATTAATTAATGTAATTAATGAAGGAGTAATGTAATTAATTATAATTAATTAATTAATGAAGTAATTGAAGGTTAATTATTGTAAATGATAAAGAATAATTAATTTGTGAAATTAATTTAAATGCTAATTACTTGAATGTAATTAAATGATTAATCAAGGATGATTAATTAAATGAATAATTTAATGATGATTGATCAATTGATTGATAATTAATTAATAGTGATTTAAGCAAGATTGATAATGATGGAAGAAATTAATTTATTTTATTTTAAATTAATTAGAGATGAAGTAATTAATTTAATTCATTTTAAATTAATTATAGTATGGTTAATAGATCATTGCTTATATATGAATGGTTGATATTGATTGTCTTGAATAGTTGAGATCTCAGATATGAGATAATTGATACTGTGTGATATGGATGCTTTGGTTGAAGTATGATGATAATATGAATTATCTGTTGTGATGATAATGTAGATTATCTATTTGATGTTGTGAATTATCTATCTGTGTGTATATAGATAATAGAATTGAATTGTTTTAACTTTAAAACAACTTGGCCTTAAAAGATACGTTTTGGATTTCGATGAGACCGGGATCAGGTTTCCAGATTTGGATATCCGAATACCACATCGATCCAAATAAAGGATAGGTCGTGAATCTCAAGTGAAGATGAAGATTCAGAGTGCAAGGGTTATTGTCATTAACTTTGAGGGTGATTCCAAAATGAGTGTAACGAGATAATGCCTTCGGTTTCGTTCGAACCCGGAACGAACTTGTATGGATTTAATGCTTTCAGTACATCGTCAGGTGGACGATGAGCATTCTAAGTGATGTGTTCTGATTAAAGGTAATCGTGACCTCAAGCCTCATCAACCGGGAATGGCTAAAACAGGGGAGGTGCAGCAAGGCTTCGTGGGTAGTGCCCACTGAGAGTAAGGTCATCCCTGTCTAGATGTCCCTTTCTATTTCGGCTTAGTGGTGCGGTTGATGTACACAACCGTTGGGTGATTTTATTCGGAATTATCCAGTAAGGGATTGTTCCGGCTTTGTGTTGCAGGGGATTGGGCGTGATCCTCGGTACGCTGATCTAGGCCAGGTACTGTGATGGGCGGTACCCCAGTAGCCCTGCCATTGTATGGAATCCAATTTCCAATAAGTGATAACGGACTTGATTGTATAACCCACTTTGTTGGCTAGTATGCTGGAATTTAATCATGTAACAATTTCAACTATTTCTTATTTATTTGAAAACCCTAGACCCTATTATAATATACTCGATTTCCTATCAAAAGTTTTGGTTAGCGTAGGGTAAAAACTTTTCCATGTTTATGTGTGGGAAGTCTTACGTGATACTTTGTTTTCAAAGGATTTTCAAAGTTAAGCAAGTTTAACCTGTTACTCACACCAGATCCATGTCTGACCCAAGTGTTTATTTTCTGTTTTATAAACTCTTGGGTACTCAAATTTTTACGAGTATCCAAGGGATTCAGGTTAGCTTTGACGAACTGTGGAGGAGCAATGGAGCAGGAGGCTTCAGCATTTGTAGATATATAGTATGCCGCTGTGTTGATCTATGTGATAGTGTCTTGTATGTATTTGAGTTGTAATGTCTAGACAGATGTTTATAACTGTCTAGTATGTGATGTTTATGCTGTGTAACTATGTAAATTGTTATATACTATGTAATAGCTTATGTTATTAATATAATTTATTCGTTCCGCTGTTGAGATTCTGATGTTGTTCCTTTCTCTCTTCTCTTCTTTTCTCTTTTCTATCCCTTTCTTTCTTCAAGATGATGCGTCATTCTGTGGAATGAATGGCGGGTCGTTACAAAAATTGTATGAAATAACAAGATATAGGTTCTAAAAATATTTTCAAGAAAGATCTGAAGGTAGTCTTTACTAAAAAGAAGAAATACAGTGAAATCTCAAAGCATAATAAAAATTTGACTTAGATGATTGATTGATTCATTTATATAATCTGTTTTGTAATAAAAAACTATGATTTTTAAAAATAGTTTCAAGATTTTTAGTTTTGATTTGAAGGCGAGTTTGCGAAATGAACAGAAAATACATTCTCATCGATTCTAGTCGAATGGTGAGGTAATGATCGTCGTGATCAGGGTTGAAGGAGGTTAGGGGTTTGGTGATCATCAGAAAATTTGTGAATAATTTTTTAGATTGCTGGAGAAGTTAATCGATGTTAATTTAGGGTTTAATGACTCATCTTATTCGACGTCGTAGTCGAGGCATTTGCATCATCTAGGTAGCATCGAGCATGATCGGACCAAGGGGGTTAGAGGCGTAGGTGTGTGACGAAGCTTTGGTCAGAGTGGCGATGTTTCAGGTGGACGGGAACGACGAGGCGAGTCGATTTTGTTGATCAGAGTTTGAGTTCCAGGTTGTGTCGAGTAGCTCGATTTCGAGTTCGTCGTCGATTCAAGGTTCTGGGTGATCTGAGGGCTTGAGTAGATGGTCGTCGATGTATTGAAGACGGCGAGGTCGATCAGAGTTGGTCGGAACTCTCGTGCACGTGCACGTATATTGGTTTGTGTCATAAGACAAGAGTTTGGGGAAGAAAGGTTTAACTCGGAGTCGATCTCGGGGAGTTCGCATGCTGGCTCGAGTCTTGTATCGAGTGGTTCCAGTGGGGTTTTCAAACAACAGTTTATTAAGTTAAAACTTAAACTAAACACGGGAGAAGGAGAATCAACTCGGGAAAATGGAGGGGAAACCCGGGGTTTATCTCGAGTAAACAAGCAATTTTCTCGGGTTTTGTTTTAAAACGCTAAGCTTAATAAAAATTTAAGTTAATTCATCCTGGTTAATTGAAGATAACCTTAAAGCTTTTCAAGTTAGTAATAATTTGATTTCAAAGTAATTAAGGAAGATTTTAGAATATTAATTAAGATTAATTAATTTAATTAATTTATTGATTTATTAATAAAGGTTAATTAATTAAAGGTTATCATTTAATAATTAAAGATTAATTAATGGGTAATTACTGGTTATAATTAATTGATGAATTATAATAGAAGGTTAATTAATTTATTATTAATGGTTAATTAATAAATGATTAAAGAATAATTAATCAAAATGTTCTGTAATTTATTAATGTCAATTAACCAGGATTAGTAATTCATAAGAAGTTAATCTGATTTAAATCAATCAGATAATTAAATTGATCTTACCTACGGATGTTTGGATTCTATTGAATGTGGATTTTTTGATATCTCTGATATATGATGCTTTGTGATACATCCTGATTTGTGTTGTGATCTGTAATTTATTTATCTAGGTTGAATGTAATTGATTATCTGTGATATATATATCTATGATCTGTGAATAAATGATAAGTGTTGGGCGTGTTCTCACCCAGAAGACCTCGAGGCCAAGAAGCTTGATTCATCCATCCAGGCTTGCCTAAACTCATCCGGCACTCTCGTTCTCCAGAGCCCATTCGGCAGGAACTCATTCGGCATCCATGTCTCACAGAACCCATTCGGCAGTCTCAAGCAACTGCCGAACCAACCTTCCTCCTATGACTGCCGAACCAATCTTCGTCCCTACCACCGGACCAAGTTTCTCCTACCACTGCCGAACCAAGCATCTACCGGATCAAGACATTCCGGACCAACCCCTACCGAACCACCTCCTACCGAACCAACATACACTCCACCATTACCGGTCCAAACAACATGACACCTACCACCGGACCAAGACGTGCCAGGCCAGATCACATCAGCCCAGGCCCACCAGCAACTATACACATCCAAGACCCCTACCTCCAGCCTCACTCTATAAATAGAGGGGCAGGGGTACAACAATGGGGGACAAGTTTGAGAGCTCAAGCACGGAGAGAACTTTCAAACAACTTTCTTTTACTTGTATCAAAGCTTTGTACTTGTAATCAAAACAAGAGAAGAGAAATAACATATAAAGTGGACGTAGGCACATTCTGGCTGAACCACTATAAATCTGCGTGTCTTTTTACAGTTTAGCCCCTGCTTTTCATATATTTGCATAAATCACCCAAATCACTAAGAACAACATAAGATCTACTAAATCATACAACTTTGAGGTGTTTGTCCATTTTTTGTGCAAACATTTTTGGTGCTTTCACTAAGAACGGAGAAGCTCGAAGCTTCAGCTTCATCCACTTAACAGCTTTCCTAACAGCATTGTTCGCTACTTGGAAAACATGCCTCCCAAACAGAGAAAAGATGTTAACAAAGGAAAAAACATCGCATCCAGCAGTCTTCCAGACCCAGCTGTCACGAATCAAGTAAATCGTCCTCCTCCAGCAACAGTAACAAATGAAAAACAGGATAACCCAACCACTCCTACCACAAAACAGCCTACAGCAATTACTAGGGCAGATCTGGACAGAGTTGTGGTTGAAGTAACTAACCGCTTCACGTCCCAGCAGGAAGCCTTGGTGGACCATCTCATGTCACGCTTAAGGGACGCTGAAGAATCCAACCGCAACACTGAATCATGGGGCGAGTCCCAGTCTGGAGGATCTCAGAGACAACAAAGATCTTCCTTCTTCGAAGGAGCTAACGGCAGAAGTAGCCATGGTAGGAGCCGAGACCGAGCACAGCCCGAAGTTAGGCCTGAGGAAACGTTTGGTACCGAACCCAACGGGGGAGGTACCGGGCGAAGGTCAATTGTAGCTGAGCCTGTCATGCTGCCTAACCACAGAAACGCCAGTGAACGGGGCCGAGCTAGAGTCCAGCCCGAAGTTGGACCCGAGGAAGTGCTTAGATCAGAACCCAGCAGGGGGAGATCAAGGCAAGGGCCAACTGTAGCTGACCCGAGCATGCTCCCAAAAGATCAAAGGCAGCCACTGGAAAATATGAGGAATGATAGACGATACCATCCCTACAGGTCATCTGGACGGAATCAATCCCACAGAACAGAACCAAACTCATTTCTATATGCTCCAAGTTCTCATGAAAGGATGGCACGCTTATTCAGAGAGTGTGTCTAACGGGAACAAAGAGATCGAGGGATAGGCGCTAGGGTAACCAGCCCTTTCGCCCGCAATATCGAAATTGCTATCACCCCCCGAGAATGGAAGATGCCAACAATGGAACCCTACAAAGGAACCTCCGATCCCGTTGTACACTTACAGAGGTACACACAGCACATGCTCATGAGTGGAGCAACAGAGGGAGTACTGTGCAAATGCTTCCCACTATTCTTAGCAGATCTAGCTACCTCCTGGTTCTGTCATTTACCCCAGGGATCCATCAGCTCGTGGTAAATGCTGAAAGAAAGGTTTATCAGTCAATTCCGCATTCATGTGGAACAACCTAAGGACGCTTATTCCTTATCCGGCATCAAACAGAAACCCGGAGAGAAACTGCAGCAATACCTAACCCGATTCAATGCCGCAGCGGCCGCAGTCCAGGATGCCGACGAGAAGCTTATCCTAATGGCCCTCTGCAGTGGTGTGCATCCGGACACTAAATTTGCTAGGCGGTTGACAAAAGAAAAACCAGCTACTTTGCCCGATTTCTTCCATGAAGCCGGGAAGTATATGAGACTCGAGGACGCTGCCATGGAGGGGCAGTCAGGACAACAGAATAAGGCAACTCACAGCAATGCCCCTGCGGCGGCAAGGGACGTTCGAAGAAATGATTCCAGAGACAATGCTGGGGGCAAAAAGGGAGAAAAGCGTCCATATCGGCCAGGACCAAGATTTGACGCTTACACCCCTCTAAATAAAACGATCGAAAATATCTTCCTGGCCACTCAAGACGAAGTTGAATACAAACGCCCCCCGCACAAGAAGAAATCAGATAACGCAGTTAAGTCTTGAAAATTCTGCCGCTTCCACGAATCCCATGGGCATGATACCAATGAATGCCATCATCTCCGGGACTTGATTGAAGAACACATCAGAAGAAGAAGACTGGAACGCTATGTAAATAGTGCATTGAACTAAGTCAATATGATATTACCTACCATCCTCGCACCGCCATCAAGGGGCAGGCCATGGCCGATTTCATCACCAAATTCACTACCAACAACTGAGATTACTCAAATGACCAGCCCGTGGCCCTTGGCTGTATGGGGAATTGACTTAATCGGCGAACTACCAATGGGCCGAGGCGGGGCCAAATATGCTATAGTGGCAGTCAACTATTTCACCAAATGGGTGGAAGCGGAACCTTTGAATAAAGTATCTTCAGCAAAAGTTATTAATTTCTTGATCAAAAAATGTTCTGTGCAGGTACGGAGTCCCGTTCAAAATCATATCAGACAATGGACTTCAATTGGACAGCGAGGAATTCGCCAACTGGTGTCAAGAGCATGGAATTCACAAAAGCTTCTCATCCGTAGCGTGTCCCCAGGCAAACAGACAAGTCGAAGCCGTCAACAAAATTCTGAAAACTCTGGTCAAAAAGAAGCTCGAAAAGTCAAAGGGCGCTAGGGTGGATGAACTCCCTATGGCACTATGGGCCTATCGCACACCTTTCAGAACATCAACAGGGCATACTCCTTTCTCTTGGGCATACGGATCGGAGGCTATGCTCCCAGTTGCAACCATCGTGCCTTCCCACCGTAGGATCCACTATAACCCAGAAGAGAATGAAGAACTCCCTCACATGTCTTTGGATCTAATTGAGGAGAGAAGAAATGATTCCGTCCTCGAAGTAGCAGCCCACATGCAAAAAGTGGCAGCACAATACAACTCCGAAGTCAAGCATCACACCTTACAAGAAGGGGATCTTGTCCTCAAGCGAATCTTCCCTCACCCCGGAGCACTAGATCCAATCCGGGATGGACCATATAAAGATCTCCATAACGGAGCTTATATTTTGTCAACAGTGGACAGAGAGGTGTTCCAAAGGGCATGGAACATCCAACACCTCCGTCGATACTTTTCTTAACTTGTACTGCCCATATGAAGCGAATTAACAAAGAGAATCAGTGGACGTAGGCATTTTCGTGCCGAACCACTTTAAAAAACCTTGTCTCTTTTTTAACTTGTTCCTTCATATCTTGGCTGCTTGTTAACTTTATCCTTTTCTGTTGAACGAAATCCTATGCAAGGCACTCCATAGTGCAACTTCACCTGGACAAGACCTAACAGGTACTATGCGAATCTATGCCCTCGCCAATGAGACACTTTCGCTCCGGCATCCCTCTGCTGCGAGTTAACTCATTGCTCGCGACGGCTCTTAAAGCCAACTGTAATGAGCCGATTATAAGCCACCGAGAAGGCCGACTATAGCTGAGGCAGCTCATTACGGCGTTCGGCTCGCCGGCAACTGTGAACCGATTATAAGCCCCAATATAAGGTGTGGCCAGCTAGGGGCAGTTCACAGTTGACGATCGGCACCCACGCTAGCCGGCCACAGTAAATCGAATAATACCCACGATTACGGGCCATAATGGCTTGGGTAGTTACTGTGCGCGATCTCGGCTCCGATGTGTCTTAAGTGCGGCTGTGGTAAAAAAGAATTAACTCCCTGCGGAGGCGTAAGATGGGTGACAAATGTCTCCAAGACCCACAGCTAGGGAAAGTGACTACAAAACCCGTTTGCCACGAACTTAAGCACATCGAAGGCCTTCCGTGATTGGAAGTTTTACTTTTTCACATATTCCAATTTTACTTGAGAAACTTTTCTCCTATCCTCTGTAACAATTCTTGAAGTACAGGACACAGGACATGAGACACTCACTAATAGAAGCGGATATTCGCAGCAAGATATTGGAACGCATCCTTTAACCAATCACACAGGATATTCAAAGCTGCCACCTACAAGCAAGATATAAAGGGCAGTACTTCTTTCTTTCATATGTAAACACGTGACTATAATTTATTCACACCTCACGCTAACATTGCAAGTCATAAAATTATGTTTCAAACCAGAACCTGACATCAAACACAATTTAATTACAAGAATAGGCATAGCTACATTTCTCATACAACATGTCAAAATAACAAAGACATTCAAAAGACGACAGAATCAGCTTAAGTTAAAAATTACACGTCAAAAATAGGACTATTTATTACAAGTGGCAAAATATTACAACCTAAAGGCTATTTTACTGTTTTGAGACTAACATATACAACCCTGTCAAATCCACAAAAAGAGTTTTTTCCAGGTATAATCAAGGGGCCGGCTGTAGTGGAGTTTTATCCTTGTCCTGTTGACCACCTGTCCAGTCAGAGAAAGGATTCATTAGCAATAAGCGACCAAGTTAATGGAGAAACTAAAAAAGGAAGACATACCAGTGCCTGCTTCTCGACTGTCCTGATCGTCATCCTCTACTTGCACGCCTACCTCCTCAGCGGCAAGCAACCGCATACCTTCCTTCACCGCCACCTTCTCCTCCTTGGCAAATTGAGCAGTGACCACATCCATGCTGAAGGCCACACCACCCTCTTTATCCGCATCCGCCTTAGCTTCCTCCAGAGCCCGAAGATAAATCTTAGCCATGACCCTAGGATAATCATCCATCTAGGATAGGTTGCCCTGCTTCCAAGTTCGGAAGTACATGTCCTGAAGCATTTCATCCATCATCCCCTCACTCTCCTCAAACTCCCTCATCCGGGCCTCGGAAGCCGACAACCTTCCAACAGCAGCTTCTCTCTCCAAACGGTATCTCGAGCAGTCAGCCTGAAGGGATTTTCGCATTGCCTCCATCTCCTCCTTCAGCCTAACCTGAGCAAGCTCGGCGGCTTCAAGCTTCCCCGACGTCTCCTCTACCCGCTCAAGATCCGCCCTCCGAACCTCATCCACTGTCGAGATGGCCATATTTATCCGCTCCTTGCAGACCGCCTCCATCTTCCGCAGTTCCGCCTTACTAGCCTCCTCTATAGCCTTCCTCAACCGCCCGGAGGCAGCCTCATGCTGGGAAATCTGAATAGCTTGATCAGCAAGCTGTTTGGCCTGGTCCGAAACCATCAATCGTAGTCGGATGTTGGCACTCCCAATTTCCTCTCCAGCCTTAACCAGCCGGGCATGATGCCCCATCAGCTTCCTAGTCTCCTCCGCCACCCGATCAATATTAGCCTTGGCCTTGTCTCCTATGGTAACTATCCGAGTAGTAAGTAGATCGAGATCTAGGGACTTAGCCTCATCAAGCACCCGTACCATGGGATTGCGGGGAAGAAGGTGCTCTCCAGTAACCTCGTCAAAGGTAATATCATGGGAACCTGGATCCAGATCAGGGTGACCCGCAAATGGATTACGAGCTAAACCAGGACGATCGATCTGAATAACGGTAGGATTTTCAGACGGGTGCGGAGAGAGTGCGAACTCAGTATCCTCCTCCGTCATATCCTGAAGAGGCTGAACCGGGGGCTGAAGACCAAGTGAAGATTCGGATAAGGGATGGCTCCTCTTTCTCTTTTGAATGCCCTCGTCAATAACCCCGAGAAGAGGACGGTAGCCGACTACATCCCCGGAACGGTGGGCTGAAGGCTTCGGCTTGACGGAAGCTTTGGAGAGCTTGTACTGTTCAAGCCTGTGCCGAAGATCTGAGGCCTTGGCCGTTTTGCCTACTCCTGATATGAAGAAAAAATGTCACAAGCATGCATTGATCTATAATTCAAGAAAACACGGTAAATTAAAAGGTAAAAAGAAAGGAAACACATCTGTGGTTGTACAAACCCTGGGGAGGAGTAGGATACTGCAATAAGTCCTGGATTTCATTCCAGGACGGGAGCGGGTCATAAAATATTCCTAAGTCCCTATCATAAATGGAGCCCGCAGGAGTCAAAAATTCACCTTGAGTCGTCGGAGCCACCTTGGCTGGAATAGTCTGAGGAGGCTCGCTTGCACCAGTCCCAGCCTTGTCAGCTTTCCCAGTTTTCTCTATCAAAGCCGGTTCTCCGTCTAGCCCCTCAAAAGCTTGATGGAATGCATCATCCGTCCACTCCTGAATCTCGCCTGCTTGCCCAGGAAGCAGGGCCCCGATGCCATCGCCACCATCGCCACCTTCCCGGTCACCTCCACCCTCACCTCTTTCCTCCTCTGCGTCTTCCTCCTCCTGGGTAAGTGGACAACTGCTAGGAGAGGGACCGTCCGACTTCTTAAGTTTCTTACCTCCGACGGCTGGAGGTTTTGTGAAAGGTTTCCTCTTGCTACTCTCTACCGTGATACCTCCCTTAGCCTGAGCAGCCGCCCTCTCCTCCGCCGTTTCCCTCAGCTTGACTACTGACTGCTGTGGAAGGATTAAGTTATACTCCAGAAGGGTCGTGTTCCTGATCAGGTAGGCAGTTGACCTATATCTCCCGAGAATAGCTTCTATCTCAGCCGCCGTCTGAACCAGGCGATCAGTCTCCACAATCGCAAAGCCACCTGTCGCTACCAAAAATGAAAAAGTATGAGAAGAAGCATCGCAATCAGAATGGAAATTATAAGTAAAGCATCAACTTACATCCAGAAGTAAAACGCCGAATAGAGACAGAGCCGTCCCTGACGAAGAACCACTCCTTCTTGAACATGCTGAATTTGGAATACAGATCCAAGACTGGCTTGAAGGTTACAGCTGACTCCAAGCTGATGTATGGGGACCCCTTCTTATAGCCCCTCAGATTATATAAGTACCGGATCTCCCGGTTGGAAGGAGCACGACCATACTTTCTCTGGAAAATGACGAAGAGGCTCACCAGTATAGCATAGGAGTTGGGTTGGAGCTGGAATGGGGCCACCTTTAGATATATGAGGAAGCTGGCTACCCAAGCGTTAAGAGGAGGAATGGCACCACACATACAGTGGTATCTGCTGTAGGCAAAGTACCCTTCAGGAGGGTCGTATGGCATAACTTCTCTCCCTGGCAACAGCAAATGCGCCCTATCAATTCTGAAAGAACGGGAGATGACATCAAGCTGCTCCTCCTTAAGGGAGCTAGGAAAGCAATCGGGCGGGGAGTTCAGAAGCTCCTGAGGGCCGTACCCGTCCACTAGTGATCTCGGGGTAGATCCATGACGTTCTGGATTCGGCTGAGCTGGGGGCACGGCAGAGGAACCTCCTTCGCCCCCAGATTTCTTTTTGTCTGATCGAGTTTCCACTTTACGAGACATTATCTGCAACACCGGAAAAACACATTGTTAGAACAGAGGATGTAAACAAGTATGTGTGTAATATGAAATTTCACTCATAAAATCAAAATGCTTAAACTCCCGTTATCATTCGGTAAACTGAATGTAAAATTTCATTCGGCATTCACATCACTCAAGTTCATTCGGCATTCAAGTACGCAAGCCCATTCGGCATTCACTCAAGTTCATTCGGCGAATGGAAGTCAAATACCTGAAATGGTTCGGTAGAAGATTAGAATCTGATTCGGCTGTGTGACTGACTTGGTTCGGCTGTTTCGTTCGGTAGAAGGTAATAGAGGCCCTAGGCCATTACTTATAGGCAACTATAGACGACCGGACTGGCTGATTCGGCGAAAGCATCCAAGCTAACGTCATTAGTTTTAAAACAAAGCGCGACACATGCCGGCATATGCCCCACTTTGGGGGGCAAATGTTGGGCGTGTTCTCACCCAGAAGACCTCGAGGCCAAGAAGCTTGATTCATCCATCCAGGCTTGCCTAAACTCATCCGGCACTCTCGTTCTCCAGAGCCCATTCAGCAGGAACTCATTCAACATCCATGTCTCACAGAACCCATTCGGCAGTCTCAAGCAACTGCCGAACCAACCTTCCTCCTATGACTGCCGAACCAATCTTCGTCCCTACCACCGGACCAAGTTTCTCCTACCACTGCCGAACCAAGCATCTACCGGATCAAGACATTCCGGACCAACCCCTACCGAACCACCTCCTACCGAACCAACATACACTCCACCATTACCGGTCCAAACAACATGACACCTACCACCGGACCAAGTATTATCGGACCAAGACGTGCCAGGCCAGATCACATCAGCCCAGGCCCACCAGCAACTATACGCATCCAAGACCCCTACCCCCAGCCTCACTCTATAAATAGAGGGGCAGGGGTACAACAATGGGGGACAAGTTTGAGAGCTCAAGCACGGAGAGAACTTTCAAACAACTTTCTTTTACTTGTATCAAAGCTTTGTACTTGTAATCAAAACAAGAGAAGAGAAATAACATATAAAGTGGACGTAGGCACATTTTGGATGAACCACTATAAATTTGCGTGTCTTTTTACAGTTTAGCCCCTGCTTTTCATATATTTGCATAAATCACCCAAATCACTAAGAACAACATAAGATCTACTAAATCATACAACTTTGAGGTGTTTGTCCATTTTTTGTGCAAACAATAAGTGTTATAGTTAATACCGCTTATCAATTATATTTCTGTATTTGATCTATGATGATTGAATGTTGTTGCATTATTGTGTGTGAAACCCTGGACTACACCATACACACACAAATATGGATTTCATGTGGAAATCGGTTAAGTCACAAATGATTTAAATTTAAATGTTTTTGAAATTAAAATTTTAATTTCAATTGATTTTGAAATTGGAAATTGGGGTTTAATATGAAAAGCTTTTGAAAGGAGTTTTAAAGATATTTTGGATATCTTGAAATTTAAATAATTTGATTTAAATTTGAATTCAAGTTTGAAATTGAATTCTATGATTTGAAACTAGGGATTAAAGATGCTGTACAAGTTATATATGGGTTAAACCATTTTAAAGGTATTGATTTAGGAATTTGAATTTAATTCAAGGGTTTTAACTCGTGTAAATATAACTGGATTTTTCCAAAACGAAAACTACTTGTTTTTAAATAATAATAGCTTTCATTTTAAGAAAGGATTTCCAAATTGTGTTGAAAGGTTTCAAGTTTGAAATGGAATTGAAATGTTTTGAAAACTATGAAATGAGTCTTTGATTCAAAGACCGGATGAGATAATCCAACTTGAAATAGAATTGTTTTGAAAGGCTATGAATGAATCTTTGGAAACCAGTTTTGAAAGCTATAAGTTAAATCTTGACTTAAAGATTTAATGAGTTAACTCAATTGAATTGGAAATTGTTTTGAAATCCATGAATGGATCTTTGTGAACGGGGTGAACTCTGTGAATTGAATCTTTTTTTTGTTTAAAAGATTAAAAGTGTGGATATTGTTTAAACCATTGAAGGTTTTTGAAATGAATCTTTTTGTTTAAAAGATTGGAAATGGTAATTTGTTTTAACCATTTGAATGAATCATTTTATTTAAAAAGATTAGAGATGGTAATTGGTTTTAACCATTCGAATGAAAGGTTTTGGGCTTTAAGCTATGATTTAATTGGGACCCCAGTATCCATATGATTTTTAATATTGTGCTCGTTATTCGGTTTAGCCGGGGAAGGACCTTTGTGTCATATAACCCATTCCGAATAATGATACGATGTATATGGATAGCATTTGAAGACCGGTGGTGAAGACCGGGTATTTGCAAGAGCGATAGGATGACCTATCGATTGTCTCTGCATTGATTAGTTACGGTATAGAGATTCCCTAAGTGATGGGAAGTCCGATCGGGATTGTGAATACCCGGATTGTAAGGGCTTCTTTGGAAGTGCCTTCGGTTCTGTTCGAACCCAGAACAGACTTGTATGGTTGTATGTCTGACATTACACTTTGAGATATAAAGCTGATTTCTTTCAAATACATTTCTGTTGGTGGTGGAGAATTCATTCTCTTAGCTTAACACCCTTCTCTGAAACGTACGAGCTCAGAGGTTATGTAGTTGAAGGTTATCAGTGATATATTCCCAATTTGGTAATGTGGTATACGAAGTGTTGTTGATCATTTGTTGATCAAAGCGTGGCTTTGTGAAAAAGCGTGGCTTTGTGAAAAAGCGTAGCTTTGTGAATGAGACTTCGTCGAGCCTCACAACCCGGTAATGGTCGAAACATGAATGTTGCGGCAAAGGTTTTTAGGGGTAGCGCCGCTAGGGTTTTCCATTTCCTTCTGGTTAAAAGGTGATATCATGGTATGGAGCCTAGATATTTTACCTATGTTGATGCTGCGAGTTTATTATACTTTGTGGTTGTTGCTTTATGATTGAGGATCCTCGGATAAAGGTCAGTAACGACCGGGGGATGGCATAGCTCGTGTGTTAGTTACCTAGTTACAGTTGTACAGCGTGAGGTAGCGTCAGTGTGTTAGTTACCTAGTTACAGCTGTACAACGTGAGGTAGCGTTAGCCTTTTGTTTGTAGAGATTCGGTTAGGTTCTCGGGGCGTCTTTCCAGAGGCGTTTCCATTTCGATGTAAGGAAGTTCCTTTGCCTGACCATTTGTTGGAAATCCAAAGAAACAATACGAGCCTTATACGGTTTTAGTTGTAGAACCTACCATTTACTTATGGTGGTCACCACTGTTTAGATGGTAGCTATAGTAGGCATACAATAATGGTTGTATGTTGGCTAAGATTAATATTATACTTTCGAAATGTTTTTGACACTATGCACAGTAAGCATGTTTGACTATCATAAGAAGAAATCTCCTCCAATTCTGCGTTTGCATTGTGTGTGTGGCGGGAGGTCTTATGGTAGTTTCATTTTCCAAAAGCATTACGGATTTTCAATGTTTAAGATTCTTTTGTGTTTATTTTAAAGATAAACTGTTTTTGTTGCTCACACCAGTCCCATGACTGACCTGGAGTTTATTGTTCCCTTCCTAAACTCTGGGTACCCACAATTTTCCACACGGGCAGTCTAGAGTTGGGTTTCTCAGATATTCAGGTTTAGTAGATTATCTGGAGCTAGTTCACTTCATCGGAGTGGATGACTGTTCTTTCTTACCTTTGTGCATCGTGATGATGGTTCGAGCTTGATGTTGGAGTTATTGGTCTCATTCACTTTGTCGGATCATTTGGAGTTATCAGTTATGCTGTTTCCGCTGTAGCTTTATTATTTGTCTCTGATATTGTTCTATCATATTGATATCATTGTTGTATATCATTCTGGATATTGTATTCATTGGAGTTGTATATGATATCATCTATTTCTTTCTTCCGCTGTGTTGTTATACTTACTGTGTTATAAGCTCCGGTGAACCAGATTCGGCATTTGAATCTACGGCATTCGAGTACAAGTGAAGTACGTGTGCCGATTTTCAAAGGCTGATTTCAGGGTCATTACAAGTGGTATCAGAGCTAAGGTTGAACTTTAGCTCAGGAGTATAACACATTAAGTAGCTCATTAGAGATAGGGTGAAGTATACCCTAGAATGAGTAATCTCTAAGATATATGTCTGTATGCCTCAATAAATTCTCTTACTATCCACTGATAGTAAGTATGAGTGCGAGAAGAGGATGAGATAGGGGACAGGGGAATACGACTATAAATGGTCAACACCCTGTAACAACAAGGAAACAGTCTTTTCTCTATTAATCTCTTTTGTTTGTCATCTTTTCTTAATTCTTCGATGGTTCCTGGTAGATCCAGGAAGAAGATTTGCTATATTTGATATGGGACGTAAACTCCAAATAGGTCAGTATTGTTTGTTTGGATGAATTGGTTGCATTGGTTGCTATGGTTGATAGGTATACTTTAGTTTCTAAATCAAAAGTTTTGAAATTGTATCCATATATCTATCTATTCTTTGGGTCCCAATATATTCTACGAATGGTTAGTTATCCCTTTGAACTAACCGATGCCACTACATATTTCGTAGATCTGGATAACCCGAGTATTTTGTGGAGTGTTAAACAGATTCGTTCTTGATATTCTGATTTGGTAAGCCAAATGCAGAATAGATATTCAGTTGATTTGATGAAATATTCTTCATCTATCTTTGTGTCTCCTTGGCGAATTTCGGGAATGAAATTTCTTAAGGGGGGAAGTCTGTAACGATCCCGGATTTTTCTAAGTTTAAATTGATAATTAATTTAATTTTTGAATAAAAACTGTGAAATTAATTAGTAATTGATACAGGATATTAGTTAAATTACGAATTAATTGAGATTTAATTTGGATATTTGAAAATAAATATATATAGAAAGATACCAGATTTAAGTATTAAAGTTGAAAATAAAATTTAAGTTAGAAATAAATATGTAAGTTATAAATAGAAATTGAAAAAAAATATAGATATAATAATGATTAAGAAGATGTATTTATAAAATAAGGAAAAAATTTAATATAAAATTTATTTAAAAGCTTTTAATTAATGAGAAACACAAGTGAGTCATTCGAATTGAACAAAACAACAAAATAAACAAGTGTATGCAAGAAGTAGATAAAACAAAAGAATGTAAGTAAGGCAAAAGAAAAACATCTGCATACAAATACAAGATCAAATGAAATGATTCATGTAAACTTAAAAGGAAACATTTGTACTAACTAAGATCATATCAGCCGAGACAAAGAAATCCAAGGCAAGTAGAAATGATCTGCATAGTTGATAAAGCAAGAAAGAAAAAAAATAGATAAGTCTAAGCTAGCAAATGTAGATAAGTATGAAACCAAAGTAAACAAATATGTATAGGCTGGAAAAGGAAGGTTTTATCTCATGCATTGTACAGCCGAGATAAGAAGGAACAAATAAATGTATATTTTGTACAACTAATTAATGCCATCATCTTTAGTACACAACATAAATCACTTCAGCTTCCAAAACCAAAGAAAAATCTCTGGTATTTGTACAAAGCAAATTATATCACTTGTACAAATACATCAACCTGTAAGCTTCTTTCCATATATCAACTTCTTCATTTTTCTTGGTTCGTCCATCACAACTAAGTAACTTCTGAAGTAAGGTTCAAACATAAACAAACAAATTCAGTTTAAAACAACAATCCATAAATACAATCACAGATTCAAGAAGATCTTCAGCCAGAAAATTCAAGACTGTGTCAAAAATAAGAAAGCTCTGTTCTTCTGGAAAAATAAGGTGAGCAAACTCCTATTTTTCGAAGCTTAACCTGTTTTGATATCTTGATGCTTGTGAGTAAACTTAATTTTGCAAAGCTAAATCTGTTTATATAACCTGATGCTTGTGATGATCATTGAAATTATGATGTGAAGTGTGTTGTATGAAAGTGAAGTATGCATGCATGTATATATGAATGAAGGTTTTATTATGCATGTCTGTGAACAAGTGATTTGCCTCTGTTCTAAGTATACTGGGTTAAAAGAACTTATTCAAAATTTAAAATCTCATCTCCTAAATTATTTTAGGCTCTGATGTTTAAACAAAAATTGTATGAAATAACAAGATATAGGTTCTAAAAATATTTTCAAGAAAGATCTGAAGGTAGTCTTTACTAAAAAGAAGAAATACAGTGAAATCTCAAAGCATGTTAAAAATTCGACTTAGATGATGGATTGATTCATTTATATAATCTGTTTTGTAATCAAAAACTATGATTTTAAAAAATAGTTTCAAGATTTTTAGTTTTGATTTGAGGGCGAGTTTGCGAAATGAATAGAAAATACATTCTCATCGATTCTAGTCGAATGGCGAGGTAATGATCGTTGTGATCAGGGTTGAAGGAGGTTAGGGGTTTGGTGATCATCAGAAAATTTGTGAATAATTTTTTAGATTGCTGGAGAAGTTAATCGATGTTAATTTAGGGTTTAATGACTCATCTTATTCGACGTCGTAGTCGAGGCATTTGCATCATCTAGGTAGCATCGAGCATGATCGGACCAAGGGGGTTAGAGGCGTAGGTGTGTGACGAAGCTTTGGTCAGAGTGGCGATGTTTCAGGTGGACGGGAACGACGAGGCGAGTCGATTTTGTTGATCGGAGTTTGAGTTCCAGGTTGTGTCGAGTAGCTCGATTTCGAGTTCGTCGTCGATTCAAGGTTCTGGGTGATCTGAGGGCTTGAGTAGATGGTCGTCGATGTATTGAAGACGGTGAGGTCGATCAGAGTTGGTCGGAACTCTCGTGCACGTGCACGTATATTGGTTTGTGTCAGAAGACAAGAGTTTGGGGAAGAAAGGTTTAACTCGGAGTCGATCTCGGGGAGTTCGCATGCTGGCTCGAGTCTTGTATCGAGTGGTTCCAGTGGGGTTTTCAAACAACAGTTTATTAAGTTAAAACTTAAACTAAACACGGGAGAAGGAGAATCAACTCGAGAAAATGGAGGGGAAACCCGGGGTTTATCTCGAGTAAACAAGCAATTTTCTCGGGTTTTGTTTTAAAACGTTAAGCTTAATAAAAATTTAAGTTAATTCATCTTGGTTAATTGAAGATAACCTTAAAGCTTTTCAAGTTAGTAATAATTTGATTTCAAAGTAATTAAGGAAGATTTTAGAATATTAATTAAGATTAATTAATTTATTGATTTATTGATTTATTAATAAAGGTTAATTAATTAAAGAATAATTAAAGGTTATTCATTTAATAATTAAAGATTAATTAATGGGTAATTACTGGTTATAATTAATTGATGAATTATAATAGAAGGTTAATTAATTTATTATTAATGGTTAATTAATAAATGATTAAAGAATAATTAACCAAAATGTTTTGTAATTTATTAATGTTAATTAACCAGGATTAGTAATTCATAAGAAGTTAATCTGATTTAAATCAATCATATAATTAAATTGATCTTACCTACGGATGTTTGGATTCTATTGAATGTGGATTTTTTGATATCCCTGATATATGATGTTTTGTGATACATCCTGATTTGTGTTGTGATCTGTAATTTATTTATCTGGGTTGAATGTAATTGATTATCTGTGATATATATATCTGTGATCTTTGAATGAATGATAAGTGTTATAGTTAATACCGCTTATTAATTATATTTCTGTATTTGATCTATGATGATTGAATGTTGTTGCACTATTGTGTGTGAAACCCTGGACTACACCATACACACACAAATATGGATTTCATGTGGAAATCGGTTAAGTCACAGATGATTTAAATTTAAATGTTTTTGAAATTAAAATTTTAATTTCAATTGATTTTGAAATTGGAAATTGGGGTTTAATATGAAAAGCTTTTGAAAGGAGTTTTAAAGATATTTTGGATATCTTGAAATTTAAATAATTTGATTTAAATTTGAATTCAAGTTTGAAATTGAATTCTATGATTTGAAACTAGGGATTAAAGATGTTGTACAAGTTATATATGGGTTAAACCATTTTAAAGGTATTGATTTAGGAATTTGAATTTAATTCAAGGGTTTTAACTCGTGTAAATATAACTGGATTTTTCCGAAACGAAAACTACTTGTTTTCAAATAATAATAGCTTTCATTTTAAGAAAGGATTTCCAAATTGTGTTGAAAGGTTTCAAGTTTGAAATGGAATTGAAATGTTTTGAAAACTATGAAATGAGTCTTTGATTCAAAGACCGGATGAGATAATCCAACTTGAAATAGAATTGTTTTGAAAGGCTATGAATGAATCTTTGGAAACCAGTTTTGAAAGCTATAAGTTAAATCTTGACTTAAAGATTTAATGAGTTAATTCAATTGAATTGTAAATTGTTTTGAAATCCATGAATGGATCTTTGTGAACGGGGTGAACTTTGTGAATTGAATCTTTTTTTGTTTAAAAGATTAAAAGTGTGGAAATTGTTTAAACCATTGAAGGTTTTTGAAATGAATCTTTTTGTTTAAAAGATTGGAAATGGTAATTTGTTTTAACCATTTGAATGAATCTTTTTATTTAAAAAGATTGGAGATGGTAATTGGTTTTAACCATTCGAATGAAAGGTTTTGGGCTTTAAGCTGTGATTTAACTGGGACCCCAGTATCCATATGATTTTTAATATTGCGCTCGTTATTCGGTTTAGCCGGGGAAGGACCTTTGTGTCATATAACACATTCCAAATAATGATACGACGTATATGGATAGCATTTGAAGACCGGTGGTGAAGACCGGGTATTTGCAAGAGCGATAGGATGACCTATCGATTATCTCTGCACTGAGTAGCTACGGTATAGAGATTCCCTAAGTGATGGGAAGTCCGATCGGAATTGTGAATACCCGGATTGCAAGGGCTTCTTTGGAAGTGCCTTCGGTTCTGTTCGAACCCGGAACAGACTTGTATGGTTGTATGTCTGACATTACACTTTGAGATATAAAGCTGATTTCTTTCAAATACATTTCTGTTGGTGGCGAAGAATTTATTCTCTTAGCTTAACACCCTTCTCTGAGACATACGAGCTCAGAGTTTATGTAGTTGAAGGTTATCAGGGATATATTCCCAATTTGGTAATGTGGCATACAAAGTGTTGTTGATCATTTGTTGATCAAAGCGTGGCTTTGTGAAAAAGCGTGGCTTTGTGAAAAAGCGTGGCTTTGTGAAAAAGAGTAGCTTTGTGGACGAGACTTCATCGAGCCTTACAACCCGGTAATGGTCGAAACAGGAATGTTGCGGCAAAGGTTTTTAGGGGTAGCGCCCCTAGGGTATGCCATTTCATTCTGGTTAAAATGTGATACCATGGTATGGAGCCCAGATATTTTACCTATGTTGATGCTGCGAATTTATTATACTTTGTGGTTGTTGCTTTATGATTGAGGATCCTCGGATAAAGGTCGGTAACGACCGGGGGATGGCATAGCTCGTATGTTAGTTACCTAGTTACAGCTGTACAGCGTGAGGTAGCGTCAGTGTGTTAGTTACCTAGTTACAGCTGTACAGTGTGAGGTAGCGTCGGCCTTGTGTTTGCAGAGATCCGGTTAGGTTCTCGGGGCGTCTTTCCAAGGGCGTTTCCATTTCGGTGTAAGGAAGTTCCTTTGCCTGACCATTTGTTGGAAATCCAAAGAAACAATACGAGCCTTATACGGTTTTAGTTGTAGAACCTGCCATTTACTTATGGTGGTCACCACTGTTTAGATGGTAGCTATAGTAGGCATACAATAATGGTTGTATGTTGGCTAAGATTAATATTATACTTTAGAAATGTTTTCGATACTATGCACTAGTAATAATATTCAATGATTTTGCGTAGTAAGCATGTTTGACTATCATAAGAAGAAATCTCCTCCAATTCTGCGTTTGCATTGTGTGTGTGGCGGGAGGTCTTATGGTAGTTTCATTTTCCAAAAGCATTACGGATTTTCAATGTTTAAGATTCTTTTGTGTTTGTTTTAAAGATAAACTGTTTTTGTTGCTCACACCAGTCTCATGACTGACCTGGAGTTTATTGTTCCCTTCCTAAACTCTGGGTGCTCACAATTTTCCACACGGGCAGTCTAGAGTTGGGTTTCTCAGATATTTAGGTTTAGTAGATTATCTGGAGCTAGTTCACTTCATCGGAGTGGATGACTGTTCTTTCTTACCTTTGTGCATCGTGATGATGGTTCGAGCTTGATGTTGGAGTTATTGGTCTCATTCTCTTTGTTGGATCATTTGGAGTTATCAGTTATGCTGTTTCCGCTGTAGCTTTATTATTTGTCTCTGATATTGTTGTATCATATTGGTATCATTGTTGTATATCATTCTGGATATTGTATTCATTGGAGTTGTATATGATATCATCTATTTCTTTCTTCCACTGTGTTGTTATACTTACTGTGTTATAAGCTCCGGTGAACCAGATTCGGCGTTTGAATCTACGGCATTCGAGTACAAGTGAAGTACGTGTGCCGATTTTCGAAGGCCAATTTCAGGGTCATCACACTTGGGATGTCCCCATTTCGTTTAGTTTACGGTAAAGCTTGCCATTTACCCGTTGAAATCGAACAAAAAGCGTTGTGGGCAATAAAGAACTTTAACTTTGATCTTGAGAAAGCTGGCGAAAACCGAAAAATACAACTCAACGAACTAGAAGAACTTAGGAATGACGCGTATGAAAACGAGAAAATTTACAAAGAAAGAACAAAAGTTTTTCATGACAAGTCAATCCTAAGAAAAACGTTTTCGCCTAACCAGAAAGTTTTTTATATGACTCAATACTTTATTTATTTCCTGGGAAACTAAAATCGAGATGGATCAGACCATTTGTGGTACAAACTGTTTTCCCACATGGTGCCATAGAAATAGAAAACCCCAGTGATGGATCGATTTTCAAAGTCAACGGTCATCGTTTGAAACCTTTCTTGGAATTGCCAAGTAACTAAGAGGAGGAGCTCATGATCCTTCATGAGCCAAGTTATGTCTAGTAAGAATGTTAACCCTCTTTTGTAAATATGTACATATTTTTCCCCATTACACTCATTATATCGTGCATTGACTGTGGGGACAAAGATAAAAATTAAGTGTGGGACGGAGTCTCATTTTCATTTTTTTAAATTTTTCATGGCATTTTTGAATTTTCATTTTCTTTTAACTTAAAAAAAATCTCAAAATTTCTAAATCTCAAAAACATTTTTTAGCATTTTGATTTATTTTTGAAAGAACACTATAGGATAAGTACAAGTTTTGGTTAATTAATTGAAATTTTTGAAAATTTATTTGTCTTAACAAAAATAAAAATGAAGTTTGATTACAAATAACAATGGTTTAACTAGTATATAGGAAGGTTCATATGTGTTAATTATGAAGTATATTCTAATTGAAAATCTTTGTTTAAAAAAGTGGTAAATTTAAAGTAAAGGATATAACATTTTTATCTTCTAAGTAAATGGTGCTAAGATGATTTTGCAAAACTCTCTCTTTCTAAAGAAAAATATAGAAAAATCACAAATATATATATATATATATATATATATATAAAACATTTGTATATATGTACATATGTTTTAACACCTAGAGTCATGTGTTCACACTCGTGTGTTCACTCGTCTTGCTCTGTACCCTTCTCACGTAAGCCCGAAAGGCAGTGCACGATCGGTATATCTGACCTCAGTTTATCTGAGTTTGGTGTATGTATATAAAAATTCTTTTTAATAACGCCTACAATCGATAAGTGTTCACACTTGTGTGTTCACTTGCCACGCTCTGTGTTCCCCTCACATCAGTCCACAAGGCAGTGCACGGGTAATATATCTGGCCTCAGTTTATCTGAGATAGGCATATGTAAATATTGTAAATATCAATAAAATTTTCAAAAAAATAGAGAAAGTAAGCAATTGAAATCTAAGCACTATTTTTACTTGTTTGATTTAACTTGTTATTGAAAAGAAATGAGAATATCACTTTTACAAACTTTGATAATCAACTAAGGATCCATTTCATAGTTACATTGTGTTATCAACCGTAATAACTAGCCAACTATAGTCTATCTGTTATGACAACTTGATTTTTATTGGAAATTTTGACGAGCAAATGACTTAAATTTTGAAGTTAATTACCAAAGCTTATATTTAACATATTTATGCCGATTTAAAAGCAAACCCGTCATTGTAAATATTTTCAAAAACTCGCATTCATCTCATTGTAAATAAATCTTGCATTTTGTAAATATTTTCACTTTGCATTCAGATTTTGTGGGTAGTATCCGCTGAAAACCCTCACGAGACAACACTCGTCCTACTTTGGACACCCAAAGGTTTAACGGCTTGTTGCATATGCTCAATGCAATCGTGGTCCTTACGAAAATGGATTTATCTTAGTTTTCCTTTATTCGAGGACGAATAAAAAGATAAGTGTAGAGGTATTTGATGTGCACGTAAATGTGCATATATTTACATCCATATTTTTATCTATTTTTTTAAATAAATGTCATATTTGGGCATTTTAACATGTTTAAAACCAAAAATTCAATTATTTTCAAATCATCATATATTCATCTTCATTCAGGGGCAAAATGGTCATTTTTGTGCATGTGCTAATTTGAGAATTTTTACTTGGACATTTTTTATGATTTTTATAGGAAATTTTGATGCATATGGAAGAGAGTTTCATAAAGATATATGCATACAAAAGGGAATACAAAGGAATGAAGAGGAAAAAATTCAAGCTCATGATCATGGAGGACCCCACCC
Organism: Allium fistulosum; assembly: GCA_030737815.1. Taxonomy (NCBI): domain Eukaryota; kingdom Viridiplantae; phylum Streptophyta; class Magnoliopsida; order Asparagales; family Amaryllidaceae; genus Allium; species Allium fistulosum. The sequence goes on along the minus strand of CM060907.1, from coordinate 245,655,792 downwards.
ACTTACCAAAATCTACAATTAGAAGCTAAATGACAACTAAGTGGAGGTTAAAGCTTCATGCACCTTTAATGATGGATTAATTAGTGGCTATTGGTTACTTGGTAGCCACACTTCCTTAATGACATTTTGGGAAGCACCCTAAAAATTGAATTAGGATTTTAGGCATGTATAGATAGCCCCTCTTATGTACATGTAAATATCTTCTACTCTTTCACATTAGTTAGGAAATTAAAAATGAAAGTTGTAAGCTCTATGTTTCATGAAATAAAAATGGCTTCCTAGCCTCTTTCTCTTCTCTTTTCTACTTGTTTTTATTTACTTTTATGCTTATGCTTATTTCTATGCTCTTCTCTTTTCTTCGTTAGTAAATTAAATTTACATTCATGCAAGTAGTGTAGCTTTATTTTTGTGCAAGTAGTTAGTGGTTAATATCTCTTTCTTCCTTTGCTTAGTTTCCATTTATTTGCTTTTTAATGTTGAAATTTACAAGTGTTGATTTGATAACACAAATGAGTAGCTAAACCCCTTCAATTTAGGGGTAATGAAGCTCTCTAACTTTATGTAATTTAAACATTTTTATGATTTATGATCTCTTCTGGTTTGTGCTTCATGAAAGTGAATTTTGATGTAAGTTTATATAAGTGGGTTTGATAGCTTATGTTGCTTTTGCAAATGAGCTATTCTTATTCAACATAAACACAATTTACATCTTCATTTGCTAATTAATTTTTGATTTTGAAAAGAAAGTAAAAACAAAATTTGATGATCTATCTTACTATTTATAACAGTAAATAGATCATACTTAAAATAGCTTTTGCTTTGGCTTTATTTTCATGAGAATTATAAGTGGTATAATTGTTGTATTATAGTTTGATAGTTTAAGTTATGTTAATTAATAACATAAATAAACCATACTTATGATCAATGCAATAATTATTTCACTTAATATCATAACTAGAGATCATAAATTATTTGTTTGTTGATTTACAAAAATAGGAGAGTGGATTTGCCTCTAAATTGTTCTCTAATCTCATAGTTTTTAATCTCATTTTCCTTCTAATTTTAGCTTCATTTTGTTTATAAATTGTAGTTAACAATCTTCTCTCCAGTTTGGTCTAATCTGATTGATTAGAAAATTCTAAAATCTAAAAAATTCCCTGCGGATCGACCCGTACTCGCCACGTACTAAAATTGTACGCCGTGCGCTTGCGGTTAAAACTAATTCAAAATTTATCACCATTTTTCTAACTCAATAGAAAATTTGTCATTAAACAACCCGTGATCCTGAGTTAAAATTTAAAATCCATAAAATCGCTCGGGTTTATCATTTCAAGCCATAAAGATTTTTCCTAACCTATAAGTCCATTCGGGTATGTATCATTTCAACCCATAGTGATTTTCCTAACAATAACTAGGGAACTTGTAGTGTGATAACAATGTAAAATTTAACATCAGATCCAATCATCCAAATATCAACAATTAAACATCCATCACAATCATCATTCAAATCAACCAATAAATAACAACAATTAACTGGTTATCATTATCAGATATTAATTGACAATTAAAATTCAATATTAAATTAAATGACAATTACATTCAAAAAAATTCAGATTTAACTGGAATGATAATTTAAATATACCAAATAGCGATCAAACAATTTATAATCACATCATAAATTTAATTGAACTAATATTGGATTATTTAGTAGTTGTGAGTGGGTTAAAACTCTCACCTTTGATTTCAAATCGATTTAAAATCAAATTATAGCCCAAATTTTGAATAGTCTCATAATCCAACCAAACTAGTTCCAAAATTTCCGAAATTTCGATACGATCACAATGGAGAAAACCGCCCGTGAATCCGAGCTCATATGCAAAAGTTATTAACGTTAGAAGAATGAAAAATTTAGGCCCTGAGTCGACTTCGGGTTCAACTTTGGTCCACCGCCTCAAATCCCCGGTGCTTGCTCTGAGTTTTTGCCAAAATGACCCAAGACCTGAGTCATTTGCTTCCTGGCCCGAAGTCGCTGCAGGGTTTTTGCCTCTGGAACCCGAAGCGCGACCCGTAGTCGCTGTAGATCCGCAAATTTTTTTTTGAAATTGAAATTAGGTTTTAGAATTTGGGAATTAGGTTTGATGTTCCATCGTTTGAGAAGGAGGAAGAAGATGTACGTACAAAATTAAAGAAATACGAAACAGCTAGGGTTTATAAAAGACTATATATAGGCAGGGTTGGATCGAAACGATAACAGCGACCCGAAAAGCATGTTTCGTTCCCAAAACGAAAATGGGTCATCCAATATATCGAAATATAGGTTTTCGATATTTTTAAACTCAATGGAACTAGTTTCATATCCTAATTTCATTGTATAAAGAAGTTAGTTTTTAAAATCAAATTATATTCATTCAAATCCTTTTAATTATATTCTACGCGTTTCGAGCCCGCACGATCAAGCGACAAGTCCGATCGCTATAAAACTTGAAATCCTACAATAATTCACTATTACGGATACGATGAAACGGGTTTTGTCGAAATCCGAGAGTGTAGCCAAAATGGCTAATTTTCACGTTAATTAAATAAATTATTATTAAATTGGTTTAATCACTTTTAAATTCAAATTAAATAGTTAACAATTTTCATCATTTTATATTACAGAGAAATTTAATAATCTTTTTTAAAATAAATTATTCTTATTAAACCTAAGATTTAAATACTACACTAATTACAGCATTCAATGGCAATTGCAATAAATTCATTAATTATAATTGAAATTCCAATAAATTCATTTATATTGATTTACATCTTATTATTCAATCATCCAATACCGATATGAATTCATTTGACACTAGTTCAATTTTTATTGCATTCTTATTCTACAGTTATCATCTTAACTTATATTAACAGCAATATTTAATTACATTAAATTTTATTAATTCCTAAATTAATTTCAATGTATTAAATAATAAGACGGTAAATAAGAAATTGTTACTTTTACGTAATTTAATCACATTTACAAGTTTATTGTTTCAACCAGATTATACATCTACGTACACATAATTGATTTCACAGTATATACCAAAACCAATTAAATAAAATGACATACAATTTCATTATTAACACAACATTGAATTTATTCCTTATTTACGATTATAACCAAATTAACTTTACAATTATTTCAATTGATTGAAATTACATCAAATAACTTTCAAAACATTCAAAAAACATTATTAAATCATATTCAAAATATTTTTTTCTTATTAATAAATCATAAATTTTATTCCTTACAATATTAAATTTCCAAAATCTTATTTTATTTCAACTAATTACATATAATCTCACCATTTACTACAACATTTAATTTATTTCGTTATTTACTATTATAACCAAATTAACCTTACAATAATTTCAATTGATTAAAATTGCATTATAATAGTTATCAGTTACCTTAAATTAACCTTATTAAATCACATTCTAATAGTCTTTCCCATTTGCAAATCATAAATTTTTATTTCACACAATATTGAATTCTAAATCTTATTAAATTTAATATTTTTAATTATCGAAAAATGCGGGTCGTTACACTCTCCCCCACTCAAAACTATTCGTCCTCGAAAAGGGAAAAGAAGGAACTAAGGAATTAATATATTTTATTCAAAGTATTCAATTTATAAACAATTAATTTACAGAATTAAGTATTTTAAATAAAAATACCAATTTATAAACAATTAAATCTTCATATTCAAGTTAATAAAAGTTTGAAAATATTTCCACTTTAACAAAAAAATTCTAAGTCTAAAATTCACGGAATATTTCGACAGAGTCTCCTTTGTACGGAGAGGTCCGGGAGAAATAATAATATCAATAATAACCATATATATATATCATACTTCAAAATAAAATATCCCAAACCATGGGAAAACAATATAATATCGCTATAAAACTGTAATCCGAAAATATACCTATTTGTCGAGCAGACAACGCTTTATTTATGAAACCAAAAGCAGTAGTTATTGCTTCCATAAACCTGTATTTCACTTATATAATCCAAAGAAGTTAATAATTATGTAAAAAGAGAAATATTTTAGTTGCTTAAATTTAGTAACAAAACAAATCAACACAACACAACAATAGTCACTTGCAAACAAAACAATAAAATCATCACAAGCAATCAAAGTAATCAGTCACACATCCATAACAACCAAAACAATTGGTTTATTCAGGTTCAGAAACTTATAATCGTACAAGAGTGATAAATAAACTACCAAGTATATCCTACGCTCAACAGCCTTAGATAATAACTTAATAGATTATTTATACATCCTTATATAGTTAGAAGCATCCAATCCCAAACATCCTATAAGCTAAACAACCAAGAATTTCAAGTATTATTCAAGTTCATTCTTATTAATTTCCCTTCATATCATTTTCTGTTCATCTATTTTCATTCTTTCATACAATGATTATTTTATTAATTTAACTTCATTACTTAAAAATTCATTTCCATTCATTCATACAATGCCCTTTTTTTATTACTTTACATCCAATTACTTACATAAGTTATTTCAATTCAATTATTTAGACCAACCATAATTAATTCTTGAATATTATGTAAGTCTCTTTACAAATTTAATTCACCATTAATAGGTTATTATTTTTCACATTTATTTCTTTCATATATAATATTATTGATCATTTAATATATTTCTGAATCATTGTTTACTTTCTATTTATTTTCATTCATATAATATTTTTTTCCCAGTCACTTACATTCATTTATTCACATTTATTATTTACTTATATAACTTGTAACAACCCAAGTTTTGTAAATTTTAATTATCGACAAAATGACGATTTAATCTAGTTGACAATTGATATTGAGTTTTAAATCGTATTTAAAATTCTTTAATAAAATTGTTAGTCGTGGTTAGAGATTTTAAATCAATCTGAAATTCATTTTTTCTTTTGATTTGTATAATTCTCTATTAAACATTGTTAGTAGAGTAAATAATATTTGTGAAACGTTGTTTGGGAATTTGAATCAAATTGATATTCTTTTAAACAATTTTCAAATGATTGAAATGGGCTTTTGAATCTAGCCCATGTTTTTATTCCTTTGTTGCCGTTCTCTTTGGTCAAGGAGAGACCGACCCCTCCATTCATTCATTCGAAAACCCTAGGCTGAGAAATCAGAAGAACGAAAATGGTGGCAGCCTCTTTTCTCGTTCGTCCCTTCGCCTCCATTATCCTCGCATCGCAAACAAAAGAAAAATGGTGGTTCGTTTTCGTTCGCCTCCGTGATGCCATGACGTCGACTCCGCCGAGTTGCTCGCGGCTGCCTCATCGAAAATGGTGAGTGACCTCACACTCACATCTAATTCAAACAGTATGAGCTTGCTTGTTGATTTGTTCTCCTTGGCTTCGGTCGTTCTTGTTCATAGTTGGCTTTAATCCTTTGATTGGCTGTCACTGTTTTGAATTGGTGAATTTGTAGTAGTAATTGGGCTTCGGCCATTTGATTTTGGTTGATGCCTGAAATGATTCGATTTTGTCAATTCGTGCACCTTGAGATTTTTAGCACTCACGGCTGCGAGTTTTAACCGTTCAATTTTGTTCGACTTTACGATCCTTGATTTAAACGTGACTTTAAGAAGAAGTGACTTTGTTCGAATTTAAATTCTGATGATCTCGGCATTGTTTCATTTCAGCTGTTGTTTGAATTCTCTGTTGGTTTTGAGTACTAAATCGACTAGAGGCTTTGGGTTGGAATTATTGTAGTTCGATTTGGTTTAATGTGGATGATTTCTCTGAGTTTATCAAGTTTGTATAATTTGATAAATTCTTGAACGATGCTGATTTTTAGTTGTATTTTTGAAGTTCCATTGATTCGTTCCTGGTGGCTTCGACTTCGGTCTTACTGTCTCGACTTGGATTTGACTTTGATTTAGGAAAATGTTGGGCTCGGCTTTGATTTTTACTTAGTTGATTCCTTGATTTTCTCGGCTCTGTCTTTTTGGTATTGAACTAGTTTTGTGAAATTTCGATGACTTTGGCTTTGCATTTTCTTTGGGTATCGTCACTATACCATGTTGAGATAGTTTGCATTCCAGTTGCGCAATTGCTTTCATATACATATAAATTTGTAGTTGCTGAGGCAGTATTGTACTGCCCACTTCCTTTCACCGTTGCATTTATGTGTGCAGTAGCTTCTGATTTGTTGTACACTGTTTTGAATTCGAGCCTAGTGCCTGTCGATGTTCACTGCTGTACTATATAGGTACATTTGTTTCTATTTGAGTTTGCACTGTCCATTTTCAAGTAGATGTTACTGGTACCCTATTTAGTTCATGTTGCATTAACTTGCATACCTGATCGTCATGTAGTTCATTACGAGTTAGTGGCTGACCTTGGCCATTATCGTGACCTGGTGTTGAGTCAATTTTTGCTTAACTATCGCATCATTTTGATGATGTTGTTTCTCTATTGATATATGTCATTCGACCACGACATCGTCTTGGTTCGAACTTGTTCATGCGATTTCATGTATCACTGCACTGATTTTCTTCAATTCTCTGGCCTCTGCATTCATTGACGTGCACCCTGGTTTGAACTATACTTTGATTCACTGTTTCGATCTGTTGCATTTGCTTGATTCATCTGGTTGAGTTCACCTGCATGCACTTGTTGTATTCCAGTCTTGGTCTTTGTTGTTGTAGCATTCATGACTTCAGTAGACCTGCTGTTGTTGACTTCAATGTTGTTTCCAATCTTCATTGTATACTCCTCTGTTTGATAGCGTGTCTGCTTGAGTCTTTTGTATAGTTGACATATGTGCACTGTGATGTGTATACTTGAGTAGTTGAACTTGTTTGTAGATGGTTGGTGCATTCACTAGGTCACTAGGAATCTGTTCCTCACTTCACTGTGATGTTTGGTCTTTGTAGTCTGGTTCACTTGGTAGCTTTTGTTGTTGTCCAGTTTGTACTTGTCTTGTTGAACTTGTACATGCATTTGCCTTAGTTGAGTTTTGCTTACTTGAGTGCATACACTTAACTGGGGTGCTTTATCATGTATATTGTGACATAATACTCGCCTCTCTTATTGCTTTTCACTGATCTGTCTTGATCTGGGTTGTTGGTTTTGTGGTGCACTTGCTTGGCCATTTTGTACTTCTGGCCTTCGGTTGGTTCTGGTTTTGCTTGTGTTATTGCCTTTGTTGGTTCGTGATTTTTTCAGATTGATTTTGAGATTTTTACAGCGAGTTGAATCCGGTCTCAAAGACCCGGGTTTGACCCTGTAAGTTTATTTATGTTGACTTCTACCGTTTTGATTGCGGTTAGCTTTCACCGTCGTGATGATTTCACATACTGTGTGGCGAGGTAGTGCACGCGTGCGTGTGCTGCAGCCACACAGAAATTTGATGTGTTTGATCATTTTGAGATTTTTGATTTGATGATTTACACTGTTTAGTGTTATATACGCCGTTATCCAATTCTCGTATCGAGAGTTGGATATATGTGATTTCTGTGACTGTCGTCTATTGACTATCCGATTATTATTGCTGCTATGCACTAATAACTGAGTTTGAATTAGACTGACCCGTGTATTATTTCTTTTGAATGTAATACTCGGGTCAGACCGAGTATTTACAGGTTGTAGATTTTTAGCTTTGGGTTGCTGCTAGAGCTATGAAGACTTTTCATATCTTCTGAAGTTGTCTTTGTCATTTTGTAGTAGTCATGCCTTTGTATAGAACGATATGTATTCATGTATATTAGTCGATAATGTACTTGTATATATAACTTCTGGAGTCGACAGTTGTAGTTGTATCATATGTATTGTGTCAAATGTATTCTAACTGATATCAGTTAATATATATCTGAGACTTTTTGTTCCATCTGTATTCCACATTTATGTTATCTCTGTTATTTTTATACTTATTGTCCTAAACTATTATAGCCACTGTGTAGTAGCTTTGAGTTTGTATCGGTATGTCGGATTTCCTCTAAAAATGAAATGCACGTATTACTATCTGACATATCGGTGCTTGCACAAGGCAATTGCACGGATGGTCGCTCCTCAACAGCCTTATTCTCCGTGCTAGTTGACAGCATTACTCCGTAGTGTTCTTGGCTAGCGCGGGTATGGAGGTGGGGCGTCACATAACTTGATTTCCATGTAATATAAATATTTATTGTGAACAAATTCCTACTTAAGTCCCTCTACCTTTTATTCACAATCATTGTTTATAGAGTTTGACTTTAATTTAGTGAATCATTCAACTTAAGTGATGTTCGCCTTTACTATTAAATCTAATTATTAGCATTTCAAAACATTAACTTATGCTTATAACATTCATTGTACATCTAAATTCTTATTTATAGAAATAATTCCATTAAACACTTTCATTACTTAAGTTTTACTTATATAATATTCTATTACATATTTCTATTAACATTTCAACTTTTAACATTTTGGTAAGTTATATATGTGTCTTTTAGAATGTAATTGAGTGTTACACAAGTTTATCTTATTCATTTTAGTTAACAAAATGTTCGATAATTACATCTTCTAAATCTTCATATCTTTTGATTTACAAGTTACAAATTCCCAATTTCTTATATATTTCATTAATCACATAGCATCTAATTCTTATTTTTTTTCATTTTAGAAGCTTCCAATTATTAAAATAGTTAAGATTTCATTCTATTACAATAACTGAAAACTACTAATTATCAGGAGGTTATAAGAATTAAATTTTGGGTTTCCTTTCACATCATTTAAAATAATATATATATAGACACACACGCACACACTCATAGCTTTTATATATCCAATCATATTTATAAATTAAAAACTAAAATTTGTATATTAAAATAAATGTGTAATAAAGATACTACAGTGGTCTTCCCACTTTGAAACTCGAAAATGAATGTCGATGATGTGTGCATTCATCATCGAAATTATTTTCCAGCGACAGAAGAGGGGAGTACAGAACTTATTTCCTTTTAAAATTCCCTTAAAACATTTCTTTTAAACCATATTGAAAATAGTTTTAGATAATACTAATATTATATTCCAAAATTTTTGAAAACCAATTTCAAAATCCCAGAACTTAAGTCTTAAATTTTCAATTCTTATTTATTTTATTTATAAATCCAAATTTGCAATCAATATTTATAAAATTCACTTCCTAACAAACAACATATCACATCCAACTATATCATTTTATAAAAATTATTGTTTTATATCCAAATATAATACTAAGTAAAATTATTTCATTTACCTATATTTCAAAAACAATATTGTGTCGGTCTGCCTTATTAAGTGTTTAGAAATCCCTATCAATGTCATAGAGTCCTATGTACCGACCAGAATTTATAAATACTAAATATAACAAATTAACACAATATAAAATATTTATAACACTAACAAGTATGCTCTCTCGTATACGCACTCAGACAACTCATTCTAGGGTATTACTACCCTATCTCTAATGAGTCAGACCCCATAAAGCTAAGGTTATCGCTAAACCAAAGCGCCGATACCAAATGTAACGACCCACCTTTTTGGACAATTTAAATCGATAATAAACCACAAATTTCAGACTCAAACCATTCAAAAGGAAGGATTGTTATGTGGTAAATAAGAAAAAGAAGAGGAAAGAAACAAATACAAAACACAGAATCTCACAGCGGAATGATAAAATATAATAATAAAATAAACAGTTCATGAAGTTGTTTTACAAATAACATTTTATTTGTAACGACCCGTAAATTTTAGTGGTTTATTAATTTAATTAATTGAATTTTTTTGTGAAACTCTAAATAATAAAATTTGGAAATAAAAATTTAATATTTGGAATACGTCTATTTAAACATAGAAAATGGTAAATTTTCATCTGAAAATATGAAAGTTTATTTTATTGTGTAATTTTATTTAAATTTAAATCAGTTAAATTTGATGATAATAAAATGTTTTCCAAACCTGAATATTTTTATACAGAAAATTTGTAAATCATCTTCTGAGTGAGACGTCATATTATATTTCTCCAAATTTGGACTTCTATTGCTCCGTTCATCTTATATCTGACAGATTTATAGCATTTTCAGTACCGATTATCGACTTTTGATCGGATGGTCTTACCACTAATATCTGTATACTGTTTTGATCATCTCTTCGTACCGATCCTAGTGGTATATTCATTTCTGTTTTTCGAACCTCGGTACACCACGAAATCAGTAAAACGATTACCGGATCGGTAACCGTTTTCAAATTTTGACTTCTGTTCGTTTGTCTACCAGCTGAAGTTAAATAGCCATTTGTTATAAATGTTACCAGCTATTCAACTTTTGACTTTTGGGTTGTCCCATTTTTCATTTATGGTTTGCCGGTTCATTTTGTTTGTCCATTTCGTATTCTTTGCCTTTTTTTCCTTTGATCTTCTTGTGTTCTATCTTCATTCTTATATAAAAAAAAGCATACTATCACCAGATCATGGCCGAGCCCAACCGCGTATACTTCCTCCCTTCCAATCTCGAAGCTGCCTCAGCGCCGAACAACCATCCACCCGAAGCCAAGCTTCAACCTTTTGCTCGAACGGATGTCTGTTTCTCATCATTTTACAAATTTGCGTGTCCTCTCCTCTATTCCACAGCCGTCCTATGCGCCTCATCCCTTGGCCACCCTAACCCGCTGCTTGGCCTCCCATCACACAATTCATGGTATATATTTATTGTTAACCTATATATGCTTATTTTTATATTGAGTTAAAGTATGTTTAAGGTTTATATTCACATGTAAAGTAATATATTTGATGTACAGATATATATAACTATTTATATCAACACGCTTCAGATCTGGACAGCGAAGGATGGCGCCTAGGGAACAACAAGAGTTGAGGGTGCAAGTTGATGATCTTTTACAGAAAGGATTCATTCGGCGTAGTGTGTCCGAATGGGGTGCACCAGTTGTGGTTGTTACCAAAGCGGATGGATCGCTGAGGTTGTGTGTGGACTATCGTGAGCTGAATAAGGTGACTAAGAAAAACAAGTATCCATTGCCGAGAATAGATGACTTGTTTGATCAGCTTCACGAAGCTAAGGTATTTTCTCAGATGGATTTGGCAACGGGATTTCACCAGTTGAGAGTTGCTAAGGATAGTGTGCCGAAGACTGCTTTCAGGACACCATCTGGTTTCTTTGAGTGGCTGGTGATGCCGTTTCTGAATAGGGTGTTCAGAGATCAGTTGAACAAGTTCGTACTTGTGTTTGTGGATGATATTCTGATTTATTCCAGAACTGAAGAAGAGCACAAGACACACTTGCGTATTGTTTTGGAAATCTTGCGGAAACATCAGCTGAAGGCTAAGTTTTCGAAGTGTCACTTCTGGAAGAGTGAAGTGAGGTTCTTAGGCCATGTGATTTCTGGAAATGGAATAGCGGTTGATCCCGCTAAGGTGGCAGCAATCCAGGATTGGGTTAGACCTAAGAATGCATCTGATGTGAGAAGTTTTCTTGGATTAGCAGGATATTATCGACGTTTTATTAAAGACTTCTCTAAGGTGGCTGCACCGTTAACAGGATTGATGAAATAGAACCAAGTGTTTAGGTGGGAAGATAAGTGTGAGCAAGCTTTCAGAATCCTGAAAGAAAGATTGACAAGTGCTCCTGTTTTGACCATTCCAAGTGGAAATGATGAGATGGTGGTTTACACCGACGCATGTGGTACTGGACTTGGAGCAGTGCTAATGCAGAAGGATAAAGTTGTTGCGTATGCAAGTCGACAACTGAAGCCGCATGAAAGGAATTACCCGACTCATGATTTAGAGTTAGCGGCGATTGTTTTTGCTCTGAAGATGTGGAGACATTATCTATTGGGAGTTCGATTCGAGTTGTTTACAGATCATAAGTCGTTGAAGTATCTTTTCTCCCAAAAGGATTTGAACCTTCGGCAGCAACGATGGTTAGAGTTTTTGGCATCATATGATTTTGGTATAGCTTATACTCCGGGAAAAGGTAACGCAGTGGCTGATGCGTTAAGTCGAAGACATGCAGGATTGGGAGCCATGTTTTCGGAATGGAAGAGTCTCGAGTATTTAGCTGGATTTGACTTCAGGCCCAGATGTGAATTGGAACCTGAGATGTTGGCAAACTTATCGATAAGACCGACTCTTGTGGAATGAATTGGCAAGAGTCAAAAGCGAGACGATAAGCTTTTCAAGATTATCCATGATTTGGAATCTGGATTGGACCCAGAAAAGGATAAAGGATTCGAGGTCGATCGAGAGGGTTGGCTTCGGAAGCAAGGACGACTAGTTGTTCCCGATATAGATGAATTGAGGAGTGAAGTTCTGAGGGAAAGTCATCAGGATCCTTGGAAATTTCCTTGGAAATTCCTTGGAAATTCCGCTCTCAGGATCCTTTCAGTAAATGGAGTTCTGCTTGGCGCGAATCCCCAGTCCGCCTCATCCTCTTCCCTTTGCATGATCTCTTTCATGATGCGGCCAACCATTTCAGACAGGTACTCTTTATTGTTCAAAGACACCTCCGGGCAAGCACCAGTTCTTCCCTCGGAAGTTTGCCCGGGCATATGTTCATGATAAGTTGGTTGCGGCATAGAACCATCAGCTTGGAAAGGTGGCATTTCAGGAAGGGTGGTTTGATGGTTTTCTGGTTGACGATTTGCCCCGAACAGGGCAGTTATTCTATCCATCATCAAAGCATTTTGAGTTTCAATTTGTTGGTATAATCCAGAAACTGCGTCATCCAATTCAGCCCTGGTGACTCCAACGGTTGGGGTTTCTTGGTCTGTTGTTGGGGAAGCGGAAGTTCCTTCGTGAGCATTTCCGGATCTGATGGGTCTACCTCTTCTTCCAGGGGCCATTATTTCGAATCTGGTTTTTAAGAGAGGTTCTTTTTATGAGTCTTTGCGAAGCAACGGTGGATGATCGCCTGAGTTCAATTCTCAGTGAAAGCACCAAAATGTTAACGGTAAAAAGTGAACGCTAACACCCGGTGTGTGTAATAGACTTGTGAAAGCACCACCCGTTGGTACGGGAACAGAATATGAGCTGAAAATAGCAGAAAAGCAGTAAATGAACAACAGATTTATAGTGGTTCGGCCCGTAATTGAGCCTACGTCCACTTTATAGTCTTTTATTGCTGATTCGGTTACAATTTGATACAATATCCTTCAAAATACAATACAACTTGATCATGAAAACATTCTTGACTACTAGCTCGATCTTTGATGATAAAACTCGATGAATCCGTGTTGGATGTAAGGAGCTCTTCTCGAAGATTGTTGTAGTGTCTCGAATGCTTGAAGATCTTTGATTGCTGAATGAGAGAAGGCTTTGACAGCGTAACGGCGCTTGGAGAAATGAATGGCCAAAAGTCCCCTTGATGTTGGAAGTGGTGGGGTATTTATAGAAGCTGATTTGGATTCAGAAAATTCGCCTAAGTCTTAGGTCGCGTACGACCTTAGTTAAGTCGTAGGTCGCGAGCGACCTAAGCTAGGTCGCAGTCTCCTTGCGGCTTAAAAGACTAGCTGGTGAAGCAGTGCTTGGCTTTATTTGATTAAGTGGTAGGTCGCAGGCGAGTTAAGGGATAGCTGTGGGAGCTCTAGGTCGTTGAAGCCCTAACTCGTTAGCCTCTTAGGTCGCAAACTTCTTCCAAGTCCTTAGGTCGCAAACCTTTCCTGTAGGTAGGTCGCAGACCTTTCTTAAGTCTTTAGGTCGCAAGGTCTTCTGATAGTTAGGTCGCAGACTCCCCTAGGTCGCAGAGCCTCCTTTAACAGTTAGGTCGCGACATTCTTTAGGTCGCCATGTTCTTAGGTCGTAGGTCGTCAACCTTTTAACTCGCAAACTGTTAAGTCGGAGCTCTTCTTAAGTCGTTGTCTTTAAGTTGGGTCGCTAGGCAAGTTAAGCCGAGTCCTAGGTCGTAGACATTTTAACTCGTACATTATTAGGTCGTGGACGACTTAAGTTTAATCCTGTCTCTTAAGTTGTAAGTTGTCTAACTCCTTAAGTCGTAGATCCTTGAGTCATAAGAAGCTTATCCTGTTGAGTCATGAAGCTCTTAAGTCGTAGATCCTCTGAGTCGTAAACTTGTTAAGTCGTAAGCCGCTAACTCGTTAAAACTTTTAGGTTGTAAGTTCTCTTCAGTTGCTAGGTCGTAAGTCGTCAAGACCGCTTAGGTCGTAGGCTTTTTAACTCGTTAGCTTCTTGAATCACGGCAATCTGAGTCATCCATTTTTTAACTCGTAACTCGTTGCTAAAAGGGAGTTAACATTTGCCCCTCGAAGTACACGCCTTAAGTCGTAAGTCGTGTGCTTCGATTTCCTTAGCTCGCTTCTTGATGAGTGCGCTAAATTGCGACCGACCTAAGATGAGTCGTAGGTCGCTAACGACTTAGCACAAGTCGTAAGTCAGATGTGTCGATTCACCTTTCACTGTGTTAGGGTACAAATAGCTTAGGTCGTTCCTTCTTCCCCTTTACCTGTTTCATTCCGTCATTTGCAAGCATTCAAGTCTTTCTCAGACAAACTCGATTACTCGATCGCCAGACATCTTCAATTTCGTATTGCGTAAGTGGATTCGATTGCTATTCATTCCTCGATTATCACCTAATTACGAATCCCATTTTCGCCATCGACCCCCTTTTCTCATGCCTGCAATCCTCGTTTCAATTAATTACTGATGGGTTTGAGACGGCCTGTCCTGGTTTTGGGTAGTCGGTTAGAACAAGACGATGGATTGCGGCGATTCAGTTTGACTGATTTGTGATTTGTGATGGAATATCATTACACTAGGTGTATGGTGATTTCGGGATGATTGAATGCATTGAGGGGACGAGAGTTTTGGTTGAAGGAGAGGCTAATGGGTTAACGGGTTAGGAGTTCGGCGAATTGATGTACTGGGGAGAATGAACGCCTTAACACCTTTGAACAGAAATCGCGACTTAATTTTTGACGACCTTAAGTAGGTCGTAGGTCGTGGGTCGGTAACGACCTAGGACATTGCATTTTCGCATTCAGACTTGAAACTTTTTCCTTGCAGTGCGACTTAAGGACTGACGACTTGACTTAACTCATAGCTTACCCCTTAGGTCGTCGCCGAGTTAGCACTTTAGGTTTAATCTTGCAAGCACATCTGAATGACTAGGTCGTGGATGAGATAACCCTTAACTCGTAACTCGCGAACCCATCCGAGCGACTTAATAACTTGAACTTTATGACTTCGAATTCTTGGACTTGAATGACCTGACTTAAGAGAACATGCCTTGAACATCTTGACTTGCCTAATACGACCTACAAGTCCCAACTTATGACAGGTCGTTTAACGACTTAAGACTTAGATGATTTTGTACAGAAGTTGGCTGAACTCCTGAACTTGAACTGTGTTGTGTTACCTCTCACACTGTCTTGACTTTAATGCTAATAACCTGCTTAACACAACATTCACAGAATACTGGGACGAATATACTGCCACTGAATGCCCACATCGAATGACAGATTAGTTGATAAAGAGAAAATTAAATTAAATGAACTGTATGAGTGAAATGCTACACAATAACCAACTCAAGTGAAGTATTAAAGCAAAATCGTAATGGTAAATTAAAACTGATTTGTCTGCATTAACACTACACTTGAGTATTAACAAGTTCTGAAATCTCGTATTCGCCTGATTGTCAGCTAGTTTAATTCCAGTTATTCTTGTTTTTTCTTGTTTTCATTAGTTTTGCACAGCACTTCACACTTCTAGGAAACACGCACCTTCACTTTTGAACATTCAGCTGATTGTGTAGAATGGCGTCTCATCAAGAAGACTTGGAACCAAGTGGAGAAGCTTTTCCAATTGCTACTCCGTTAAATGATCCCCCGGAAAGGATTCCTACCACCCTGAGTCATAAAGTCTTCCGTCAACTATGCACCCAGTTTGGCATTGCTGAATCTGACGCTTTGCTCCCTGGAGTAAATGACACTACTGATAGGCCGCCCCACGGCTTTGCCGCAGTGAACCGCCAAATGTGCTTGAGTGGAGCGATTCCCCCGTTTAATGACTGTCTTCGAGAACTTCTCCTTCGATTATCTATCTCCCCTTTTCAATTACATCCTAATGGCTACGCCATCCTGCTGGGACTGTGTGTGCTTTTTAGAAGAATGATGGACCGCTTTCCCAGTTTTGGAGAAATTTGCTTCCTGTGCTCATTTACAAAGAACAAAGACCATCCCTCTATCACAGTTGTAAGGAGTGCCAGGAACCGTAAACTGATTATTGGTCTTCTTGAAAGCGTTCCTGGGTTTCTAAGCCAGTTTTTCTTTGTCCGCTGTCCCCCGGGATTTTACGCCATTTGGAGAGTGGGAAGTAAGACTAACTATCTTTTCCCTGCGTTTTCTAAAATTCTTTGAAGTCTAAATTGTCAAATGTTAACTTCTTTCTCTACTGTTTCAGCGCTCCCTCCCCCTTCTAGGGAAACTCGTCACAAAACTACCTTCGAGAGGCTTATGGCCGTGCCGGTCGAGGAGAGGAGTGTTAAATTTCTATTGAGAGATGAGTTCCTCCACGAATTTGGACTCTTACATCCTTCCCGTTCCACTCAGCCACATGAAGTCCCTGATTCCCCTGCTGAGGAGTCAGATGCCCCTGTTCCTGCTAAAGAACTTTTACCGCAAGAACTTACCGCTGAGACTTCATTGGTAAAGTGTTCTACTCCTACTGACATTGCTGGATCGTCCAGTAAATTAGCACTTGCCCCGGTTGTCGAAGAGGAGGAAAATCTTCACATTCTTGAAAAGACGGCTGAGGTGGAAGTTGAAAAAGATAACTCTCCCATGCACCATGGAGATGATACTTTTGACAGTCTGAGCGACATCATGATAACCTCTCAGGAGCTCTTTAAAGATGATGTTTCTAAAGTGGTCCCTCCTGTTATCGAAGCAACTTCTTCTTTGCAACAAACCACAACGCCTTCCACACAACTTATTGCCATTTCTACACCCAAAAGTGGTTTGTAGTCTGACGCGTGTAGTTTGCACATCACACACACTTAGAATTTTGGCACTTATATGTACTTAGCTTCTTCAATTTGAGGATTTCTAAAACTGGTCTTTTTCTTCAATTTCAGGTTCTCTGATGGGGCGAAGCGGCTCTTACTACAACAAATTCCAGCGTTACGGAAGCCGTGAGGCTTATGACTTTAGGAGTTATATCGGTGCTGTGAAGGAAACTGATGAGGAGAGGGGTGCCAGAAAGGCTCACGAGAGGCGAGCTCATGAAGAGCGTCGCCGGAGAGAAGATGAGGAATACTATGGGAGTAGGGACGAGCGACGTGACTCTTCCCGCAGAAGCGACGATCCTCACAAGAGGAAATCTTACGATGATAAGGGGAAGAGTCATACTTCCGATGATTCCAGCAAACGGATCAGACTTGGCGAGAAAGATACATCTAATATCTCGGAAAAGGCTACCGCTTCTATTCCTCCTAATACATCTTCCGGTTCTCCTGCCCTTAAGGAGTCTGACATCCAGACAATCATTAATAGGCCACAATACCAAGCTGGAGATGGTCCTCCCACACTCCAGAGCCGATTTCCGAATTGGTGTCTGAAAGGAGTGCGTTTTGATTTAGATTTGGTCCCCATTGATAAGCAGGCGATGCTGAAAAATGTCGATGCTGTAAAACTTGACATCGAAAGAATGTCTGGATGGCAGAAGCTGGTTGATGAACTTCAAAGGTTCAACCATATGAACCTTGAGGCGATGATGACCATGGAGAATGACAAATCTGAGTGGGACAAATGGCGTAAGCAGCATGACGCGGAGATGAAAAGCATTAGCGATGGTTATGGGAAGCTCGAAGCTGAAGTTGAAAGACTTAAAAAAGAGCTTGCTACTTCTTCCACTTCTTATTCTCAGAAAGAAGAAATGCTTCAAAAACAAGTTCGAGACGCCCATGCTGCTCAGAGAGATATTGAGGTGAAACTCGAAGTAGAACAGCAGGTTACGAGAAAATACCGCGATGATGCTATTCAGCTTCGAGAGAAAGTCAGCTCTCAAGATTTAGAAATTATAAGACTGCAATCTCAGCTACTGAAGGCTGAAAGAGAACGTGATGAAGTTCTCTCTGGTAAAGCTGCAGCCGAAGAATCCCATAAGGCGACCATAGCCACCGTTGACGCGACTCTGTTCGACTTTTATATGCATTGTGTCCTGGGGCGTGGGAGCCTTTCATTTTTGGGACCAGAATATGAAGTCACCTTAGCGGAAGTATGGGAGGCAATCATTGACTTATTTGGTGGTGCCGGATATTCTGAAACAGATCTTCAAGCTACCTACTTAAGTGAGAGCGATCGCGCTGCCCTTGCCAAAGGAAAAGAGCAGCTTATCCGAGTGCGGGCCGAGGCGACGGGAGAGAAGCTTCCTGAGAAAGAAACACCTCCTATTGCTCCTGCTTATACTTCGGCTTTAGCTTACGCGGATATTACTGGCTCTAGTTCTCATTACACGCCTCCCGCTAAGGTTGACAAAGAAACTGTAACCACCCCTACAGAGGAAGAGGCAATGAAGGACTTCCAAGCTCGGGAATTTGAGATTGATCTCGCTAAACCGGCTTCTCCAGGTAACTTTGACGATTCACGGTCTTCTTTTTTCTCAGAGAATACTGATTTTAATTTCTCTTATTATGCAGCAGTCGTGTCGGAAACTGCACCAATTCTCCCTTCTTCAGCTGTCGTTCCTCCTCCTTGTCAAGTTATATCTCCTCCAGCTTCTCAACCAGGTTCACAGGAAGAACCAATAGCAGCCCTTCAAGGTTTAGACGAACCACCTGCTTCCGAAGAACAGAAGGCAGAAGGTCTGGAAGATAGCGAGAAGACCCCGGAGCGGTCTTTTGACTATGACACAAAGCTTTCTACATTTCTTGCTCCGGGGAGCGAGTCTTCTTCCAAGAAGAAGGGAAAGCGTGCGGTTTCGAAGAAAGGAAAGAAGAGTTCTTCTGCTGCTGGGGATGAAGCAGAGATTGATCCGGCTGAGTCTCTTTCTCCTTCTTCTCCGATACGGCCTACGAAGCTAATTACCAGGCCGGGTAAAAGCTCCAATTAAGGGTGGGAAGAAGGGGAAATGAGTTTGATTTTGCCTTTTCTGCTTTTTGTATTGACCGGGGATTGTGCGGATACCGGTCTCCGCTTCTTTTTGTAACCTGTACAATGTAAAAAAATTCTCATAGTGTTGAAATAAATAGATATTTCTCTTGTACAAATCCTTGTGTATGTAGGAATACATCTGTTTTTCATTTGAAGTGTAGAGTAAACGATTCTTTCTATTTGTACAAACTTTTTGTCTGTGTTTCAAGAACGCATTTACTCCACATCTTTATTACGTGATATTGCAATGAACTTGTGGTATGTCGCTTGTATATTACTTTTATTACTGTAACTGAATTGTATAATGCTGCCCCCATACCACAAGTATATTGTAATATTTCTTGCTTTCACAAGACCGATACTCTTATTTTAGAGAATAACTTCCCACTTTTTCAGGGAAGAATTATTCTGCTTTTTAATAGAGTATATCTTGTCTTTGGAGAAAATTTTATTTTCTTTCTCTTCCTGAAGAACATTTCGACTTCTGGGAATGATCACTTTTATTTGTTTGAAAGTGAATTTTCCTGTACAATGAAATGAGCTTCTGAAGAAGGTTTTGATTTTCTGCCCCAGTAAAGGGTTTATTTTTGGTACTTCAAGCAAGGTGAAGTACGCCTCTGAAGAGGTCTTTTGGTCTCTGAAGAGAAGCAATTTTGGTCTCCGAAGAGAAGCAATTTTGGACTTCTACACGGGTGAAATGTGCCTCTGAAAAGGGCTTTTGCCTCCGAAGATGGCTTGTGCCTCCGAAAAGGGCTTGTGCCTCCGAAAAGGGCTTTTGCCTCCGAAGATGGCTTGTGCCTCCGAAGAGGGCTTGTGCCTCCGAAGAGGGCTTGTGCCTCCTAAGAGGGCTTGTGCCTTCGAAAAGGGCTTTTGCCTCCGAAGATGGCTTGTGCCTCCGAAGAGGGCTTGTGCCTCCGAAGAGGGCTTGTGATTGCCTGGAAGTTACTTTCTCATGGTCGGAGGGGTCCACGGGACAGGCGCAAGTTGCTTGATTGGATGTTTGTTTGTACAAACGATCGCAATCAATTAACGAGGTGCCCCTTTGGTAGTCCCACCGATCTTTTTGATTGAGTAAAGCACTCCCATTTATTGGCGTGTCTCGTTAGAGGGCTTTGGTTGGTGTGCCAGGAAGGTTGCGTCTTAGGGGCAAGTAGATCCATGGGATGGACACAAGCTGCCTGATCGGATGCATCACAATCAGTTAGCGAGGGTCTTATTCCTTCTGCTTGGGAAGGTATCCCTTTAGTGGATCTACCTGCTTTCCTGTTGAGAGGCATACATCCCTTTGGCTGTTTCCACGTTTGCCCGCTTCATGTTGTATCATCATCCGCCAATCTGCGATCCTTTATCATCGTTTCCAAGCGCGTCTTCCTTTCTTTTGCAAGTAAGTTGCTTTATCCGAAGAAGTAGACTTCACTGTTGAATGACTCCACAGAGTAAACGCAAGTTATTTGGTTGGATGCCTTTTTATATCAACGGTCGCAACCAGTTAACGAGGGCTTGACACAGTGGAGCCGTCAACTTTTTATGTGAAGTTCCTCTTGTATGGGATTTGAGTTTGGAATTTTTGTTGCTTGAAATTTTCTTTAATAAATGATTTGTAAGGCTCGCTTAGCTTTGTGATGGGTGAGCTTGGCTTTAATGACCTGCAGTATTAGATCGACATTTTAGCAATACATTTAGAGTATTTACACATCGAAATATAACAGGCATTTTATAATAGAAAACACAGAATGCATAGTTTTTTATTATTGAGTCACGCTGATTTCTCAGCGGTTTACAATGCAGAAGTTACACATCCATCATTATTTTTACAAATTCAAGCAATGCTGTTAAGTAAAAATGAATGCTAGTTATTGCTGTTTCAGAATCTCCAAGCTGGATTTCCATTTGTGCTTGATTCACAGCTTTTGGATTTTTATGCCAGAGAAAGTGAGAGATGCCCCAGTCGCAGTTTTGTGGGTAATTAATAGTCATCCCAACTTCTGCTTGCTGGGTATGGTCCCCCTGTGATAGCATTAATGACAAGCTTTTCTGAATCTTGCACTGCAGTGTTGTTGTGAGAATCGGATTGATGGGTAGGGTGTTGTTGATCCCGAGTGGATGAGGTTGGATCGACTCCGCTTCTCTTAACGTATTGTTGGAGTTTACCTTGTTCCAGCAATTCTTCAATCACTTTCTTTAACTGGCGACATTGGTCAGTGTCATGGCCAGGTTGATTGTGAAATTGGCAAAATTTTCCATTACTCTTTGCACCTTTCGTCATCTCAGGTGGCTTAGGATACCGGACAACGTCTTTCGTTGCAAAATAGATATTTCTTGGTGTATCAGTTAAAGGAGTATAATCCGAAGAATTAAAGCGGCGAGGTTTCTTTTCATTTCCCTGGTTCTTTCCTCCTTCATTCTCCCTTTTCTGACTTTCAAATTCTCTTTTCTTAGACGGGACACTGTTGTCATTAGTTTGGGCAGCAACCACCTTCGACGTCGTAGAAAGGCTTTCAAGGAGAATGAACTCGTCGGCCTTTTTATAAAATTTATCAAGTGAGTTCGGTTCCTTCATCTTTAGCCATATCCCAAATTTACTCGATTTATCAATGGCTCGCATCAAATAAGTCAGGATCATGCGTGGTTCTGCATTTTTAGCCTCGGCCAAAGCTATATTGAAAATCCTCAAGAAAGATTTGATTGATTCTCCGGGCGCTTGTTCAAGGTTAGACAGTGACATTATATCCTTAGCTTTTGAAGCATACAATCTGAACTGTTCTTTAAACTTTTGCGTTAAGTCGGAGAACTTATCTACAGACCGAACTGGAAGCTTTGTAAACCAAAGTAAAGCCACGCCTTCGAGGTATACCGGAAAGTATCGACACTTGATCTCGTCTGATGCTCTTGCACCGGTCATATGCCAATCGTATTTATATAGGAAATGATTAGGGTCAGTGGTTCCCCTATAGGCTTGGATAGTAGGAGGTGCAAATTTCCTTGGAAATTCCGCTCTCAGGATCCTTTCAGTAAATGGAGTTCTGCTTGGCGCGAATCCCCAGTCCGCCTCATCCTCTTCCCTTTGCATGCTCTCTTTCATGATGCGGCCAACCATTTCAGACAGGTACTCTTTATTGTTCAAAGACACCTCCGGGCAAGCACCAGTTCTTCCCTCGGAAGTTTGCCCGGGCATATGTTCATGATAAGTTGGTTGCGGCATAGAACCGTCAGCTTGGAAAGGTGGCATTTCAGGAAGGGTGGTTTGATGGTTTTCTGGTTGACGATTTGCCCCGAACAGGGCAGTTATTCTATCCATCATCAAAGCATTTTGAGTTTCAATTTGTTAGTATAATCCAGAAACTGCGTCATCCAATTCAGCCCTGGTGACTCCAACGGTTGGGGTTGCTTGGTCTGTTGTTGGGGAAGCGGAAGTTCCTTCGTGAGCATTTCCGGATCTGATGGGTCTACCTCTTCTTCCAGGGGCCATTATTTCGGATCTGGTTTTTAAGAGAGGTTCTTTTTATGAGTCTTTGCGAAGCAACGGTGGATGATCGCTTGAGTTCAATTCTCAGTGAAAGCACCAAAATGTTAACGGTAAAAAGTGAACGCTAACACCCGGTGTGTGTAATAGACTTGTGAAAGCACCACCCGTTGGTACGGGAACAGAATATGAGCTGAAAATAGCAGAAAAGCAGTAAATGAACAACAGATTTATAGTGGTTCGGCCCGTAATTGAGCCTACGTCCACTTTATAGTCTTTTATTGCTGATTCGGTTACAATTTGATACAATATCCTTCAAAATACAATACAACTTGATCATGAAAACATTCTTGACTACTAGCTCGATCTTTGATGATAAAACTCGATGAATCCATGTTGGATGTAAGGAGCTCTTCTCGAAGATTGTTGTAGTGTCTCGAATGCTTGAAGATCTTTGATTGCTGAATGAGAGAAGGCTTTGACAGCGTAACGGCGCTTGGAGAAATGAATGGCCAAAAGTCCCCTTGATGTTGGAAGTGGTGGGGTATTTATAGAAGCTGATTTGGATTCAGAAAATTCGCCTAAGTCTTAGGTCGCGTACGACCTTAGTTAAGTCGTAGGTCGCGAGCGACCTAAGCTAGGTCGCAGTCTCCTTGCGGCTTAAAAGACTAGCTGGTGAAGCAGTGCTTGGCTTTATTTGATTAAGTGGTAGGTCGCAGGCGAGTTAAGGGATAGCTGTGGGAGCTCTAGGTCGTTGAAGCCCTAACTCGTTAGCCTCTTAGGTCGCAAACTTCTTCCAAGTCCTTAGGTCGCAAACCTTTCCTGTAGGTAGGTCGCAGACCTTTCTTAAGTCTTTAGGTCGCAAGGTCTTCTGATAGTTAGGTCGCAGACTCCCCTAGGTCGCAGAGCCTCCTTTAACAGTTAGGTCGCGACATTCTTTAGGTCGCCATGTTCTTAGGTCGTAGGTCGTCAACCTTTTAACTCGCAAACTGTTAAGTCGGAGCTCTTCTTAAGTCGTTGTCTTTAAGTTGGGTCGCTAGGCAAGTTAAGCCGAGTCCTAGGTCGTAGACATTTTAACTCGTACATTATTAGGTCGTGGACGACTTAAGTTTAATCCTGTCTCTTAAGTTGTAAGTTGTCTAACTCCTTAAGTCGTAGATCCTTGAGTCATAAGAAGCTTATCCTGTTGAGTCATGAAGCTCTTAAGTCGTAGATCCTCTGAGTCGTAAACTTGTTAAGTCGTAAGCCGCTAACTCGTTAAAACTTTTAGGTCGTAAGTTCTCTTCAGTTGCTAGGTCGTAAGTCGTCAAGACCGCTTAGGTCGTAGGCTTTTTAACTCGTTAGCTTCTTGAATCACGGCAATCTGAGTCATCCATTTTTTAACTCGTAACTCGTTGCTAAAAGGGAGTTAACATATGGTTTTTTAAATGGAAATGATATTTTGGGTTTGAAGTACAAACTATTTTGAAATGACCGCGGTGTTATAATAACGATTGGTTGTTAAAGAGACCGGGATCGGATATGGGCATACTCTCTGTCGATACCGAAAACCGCTTTAACAACTGTGTATGCGGTGGAGATTCCAGAATGAAGTAGGATGGTGGCGACGATTCTATATGAGGTATATACGTGGACCCGACTCCCGTGAGTTCGCATAAAGTGGCTAAAACAAGAGCAATTGACGGCTAATGAGGTAGCACCCTGATCGGACACACTCCATCGTATGCCATTCTATTACTTTGTGATTGATTTGATGCGCACCTTTGATTCAGGAGTGTGGCTCGAGGTGGGAGTTTGCTGCGGCTCTGCGTTACCACCGGCCCGGAAGTGTAATTGGTATATCTACCCTAGCATTGCCTAGTTGTGCCGTGTCACATAACTTAGCGTGCTTTACTACGAGTTTGATTTGTGTCATACCTATGGAGTATCCTCTGGTAGCCCCAGTTTACGGGGTATTACGGTACTGTATAGACTATTGGCACACCTAAAAATGTGTTAAGGTGGAAAATGTAAAGCCTTAACGCTATTTTTAAATAGTATACTTTACTGTAGACATTATTATAATAGCGTATATTACTACATAGTAGATAGTTTAATGGATCCTTAGAGGATGGTTATCCCAAACATCCTTTAGGTTACTGTATTTCAGTTGATATTTGCGTTGGATTTATTGATATAAGAATGTTAATCCTGACTCGAGTGTTTTGTGTTTTGCTTTACGCTCGGGTCAGACTGAGTGGTTCAGTGTACGAGACTCACCTTTGGAGTTGGAGCTTCGCTTGGAGATCCAACTATCTATCTAGCTTTCAGTTATTCAGTTGATTCCAGTGATGTATTCTGATCTTGTATTTGACTATTGTATTGAGACATCTATGTATTCGAAGACTTCTGTTGTATCTTGTTTAACTCTGTTATATATATATATAGTAGCTTCATGAACTACTATTCTTTTGTTTCCGCTGCATTATTGTTATATTACTCTATGCCTGTGATTCTGTGATTATTTATTTACTGTATATGCTGAGTTTTTGCCAAATTTAAATTAACAATATGATATTTTGAGCAATTCAAATCCGACATGTATGGATGCGAATGGTTGAAAATTTTAGGTCGTTACATTATTACACTTTTACAATACAGATCAGAGTTATACATACAGCAAGAATAAAAAATATGCAGCGGAACAATATGACGCAGTGGAACATATATGAAATAATATAATATACAAATCTCCGTCTTCGTCCTCTAGAAATAAAGTCTTTAATACACTGAAAAGCTCAGACTGACCCGGGAGTAATGAAAGGACAAAACACTCGAGTCAGAACTAAAAGATCTTATGTAAGTTAAATCAACAATAAATAAATATGAGTGTAACAGCTTCAGAGATGTTTATGGGATTTTACATCTGCTATCTAGTGTCTAACGTGAGTGCAATAACTTAAGAGATGTTCGGGATTACCATCTCCTAAGGATCCGTTAAACTATCTACTATGTAGTACAATACGCTATTATAATATGTCTAAAGTAAAGTAAAGTAAAGTATTAAAATAGCGTTAAGGCATTACCCATATCACCCTTAACACGTTTTATATATTCCCGTAGTCTATACAGATACTATAAGCTCCACCAAACCGGTGGTTTACTCAGTGAGCACTCCATAGGTATGGTACAAATCAAACTTATAGTGGGCGTGATAAGGCATGTGACAAGGCACACAAGGGAATGCCTAGGGTAGGATACAACCGTTTTGCGGATCCGGACTGGTGGTAACGCATAGCAGCTACTACAACCCACCTCGGAACACACTCTGAATATCAAATCGAGGGGTGGCCACCTAATCAATCACAAAGTAATATGGTATCGAAGAAATGTGTCCGATCGGAGATGCGACCTTTCTTGGCCCGACATGGCTCCTGTTTTAGCCAAATCAAGCTGACCCGAGGGGGTCAGAGGTACGTTAATACCTCATACAGAATCGTTCGCCAAACCATCCCACTTCATTTTGGAATCTCCACCACGTTCAGTTGTTAAAGTGGTTTTCGGTATTGGTAGAGAGTATGACAATATCCGATCCTGGTCTCTTTAACAACCTAACGCTTATTACACATCGGATGGTTCTTTTACATTTCCAAAACCATTTCATATTGATATTAAAGTATCGTATTCTCAAAAAACATATCACTTTTGAAATCATATTCACTTTCGAAATCATATTTTCAAAATCATCATATTTACTCAGAATATGTCATTTAACTAGAAAATATCATTTCAAATCACAACTTAGGTTATAACATCATTTAACCATATTCGCTTTTAAATCCAGGATTTAAATATAAACAATTCAACCTTGCACTGTTTGATATTTATAAAATAGTTTAAATAGTTTTAATAGTAAAAATAGTTTTAATAGTAAAAATAGTTTTAAAATAGTTTTAATAGTTAAAATTAGCTTAAAATACTTTAAAATAGTTAAAATAGTTTAAAATAGTTTAAATTAGATTAAAATAGTTAAAATTAGTTTAAGATGGTTTAAAATATATTTAATAGCTTAAAATAGATTAAAATAGTTTAAATGGTTTAAAATAGTTTAAAAATAGATTTAATATAGTTTTAATAGTTTAATATAAAATGGTTTGATTGTTGGAAATGATTTATATAGTCAGTAGTTTGAAAATCTAAATAAATCTGAATTTAAAAAAATATCTCTTTAAATAGTTTATATTAAAATAATTAATTTTAAATCAATATCAAATTAAAATATTTCTTCCATTTCAACAAATCTGGACCATATCCAACTTTCAAACCCACAAAACTCAATTTTAAAAATTTCAATTCAGATTCTCAATAAACCATTTAAATTTATATCGATTTCAAATTCATATTTGAACTATAAATTTAAGCTACTTCAAATTCAATAGATTCAAAATTTAATATTCAAACGTTTATAATAACTCAAAATTTGATAAATTCCATTTATATTTCAAAATTCAACTTTTAAAATTCCAATTTAAATTTTGTAAACAATTCATTTAAACCAATTCCAATTTCAACATTTAAAACTTGGATTTTTGAAAATAATTCAATTCATACAAATCCACCTTTTATTTCATTTAATATAATATCATTTAACTAGATTTAAAAATTAAGAATTTAAAATCATTTAATTTAACCAATCCAGTGTCCTATATAATTTTCTACCCTATGGTCAAGTGATACGAATATCTATCATTTCAACCCGCAATAGTTTAAATTTATGGGTATATATCATTTCAACCCGCGATCCCGAGTTAAAATTTAAAATCCATAAAATCGCTCGGGTTTATCATTTCAACCCATAATGATTTTTCCTAATCTATAAGTCCATTCAGGTATGTATCGTTACAACCATAGTGATTTTTCTAACAATAACTAAGGGAACTTGCAGTGTGATAACAATGTAAAATTTAACATCACATCCAATCATCCAAATATCAACAATTAAACATCCATCACAACCATCATTCAAATCAACCAATAAATAACAACAATTAACTGGTTATCATTATCAGATTTTAATTGACAATTAAAACTCAATATTAAATTAAATGACAATTAAATTCAAAAAATCCAGATTTAACTGGAATGACAATTTTAAATATACCAAATAGCAATCAAACAATTTCTAATCACATCATAAATTTAATTTAACTAATATAGGATGATTTAGTAGTTGTGAGTGAGTTAAAACACTCACCTTTGATTTCAAATCGATTTCAAATCCAATTAGCCCAAAATTTGAATGGTTTCAGAATCTAACCAAACTAGTTCCAAAATGTTTGGAAATTCGATACGATCGTAAAGGAGGAAACCGCGCGTGAATCCGTGCTCGTATGCAAAAGCTATTAACGTTAGAAGATTGGAAAATTTAGGCCCTGAGTCGACTTCGGGTTCAACTTCGGTCCACCGCCTCAAATCCCTGGTGCTTGCTCTGAGTTTTTGCCAAAACGACCCGAGACTCCAATCATTTGCTTCCTGATGCGAAGTCGCTGTAGGGTTTTTGCTTCTGAAACCCGAAGCGCGACACGAAGTCGATGTAGATCCGCATTTTTTTTTTGAAATTGAAATTAGGTTTTGGAATTTAGGAATTAGGTTTGATGTTTTGTCGTTTGAGAAGGAGGAGGAAGTTGTACGTACAGAAATAATAAAATGAGAAATAGCTAGGGTTTATAACAGACTATATATAGGTAGGGTTGGATCGAAACGATAACAACGACCCGAAAAGCCCGTTTCATTCCCGAAACGAAAATGGGTCATCCAATATATCGAAATATAGGTTTTCGATATTTTTAAACTCAATGGAACTAGTTTCAAACCCTAATTCCATTATATAAAGAAGTTAGCTTTTAAAAGCAGATTATATTCATTTAAATCTTTTTAATTGATTTCTACGTGTTTCGAGCCCGCACGATCAAACGAAAAGTCTGATCGCTACGGAACTTGAAATCCTACAATAATCAACTGTTATGGATTCGATGAAACTGGTTTCGTCGAAATTCGAGACAGTGGCCGAAATGGCAAATTTTCACGTTAATTAAATAAATTATTATTAAATTGGTTTAATCACTTTTAAATTCAAATTAAATAGTCAACAATTTTCATCATTTTTTATGACAGAGAAATTTAATAATCTTTTTTAAAATAAATTATTCTTATTAAACCTAAGATTTAAATATTATACTAATTACAGCATTTAATGGCAATTGCAATAAATTCATTAATTATAATTTAAATTCCAATAAATTCATTTGTTTTGATTTACATCTTATTATTCAATTATCCAATACCAATATGAATTCATTTGACACAAGTTCACTTTTTATGGCATTCTTATTCTACAGTTATCATCTTAACTTATATTAACAGCAATATTTAATTACATTAAATTTTATTAATTTCCAAATTAATTTCAATGTATTAAATAATAAGACGGTAAAAAAGCAATTGTTACTTTTACGTAATTTAATCACATTTACAAGTTTATTATTTCAACCAGATTATAAATCTACGTATACATAATTGATTTCATAGTATATACCAAAACCAATTAAATAAAATGACATACAATTTCATTATTAACACAACATTGAATTTATTCCTTATTTACGATTATAACCAAACTAACTTTACAATTATTTCAATTGATTGAAATTACATTAATTTACTGTCAAAACATTAAAAAACATTATTAAATCATATTCAAAATATTCTTTTCTAATTAATAAATCATAAATTTTATTCCTTACAATATTAAATTTCCAAAATCTTATTTAATTTCAATTAATTACATACAATCTCACCATTTACTACAACATTTAATTTATTTCGTTATTTACAATTATAACCAAATTAACCTTACAATAATTTTAATCGATTAAAATTGCATTATAATAGTTATCAGTTACCTTAAATCAACCTTATTAAATCACATTCTAATAGTCTTTCCCATTTGTAAATCATAAATTTTTATTTCACATAATATTGAATTCTAAATCTTATTAAATTTAATATTTTTAATTATCGAAAAATGTGGGTCGTTATAGGTGACATCTCACATTAGCCCAACTATTCGTAGGTACTGGTAGCCAGATTTCCTGGACAGATTTACCTTACCGAATTTGGTACTAACCTTGTGTCATTGTAGTTATATCATAGGCAATGTTTCACATCAACCCTAAAGTCACACTGCTGGTAGCCAAATTAGCTAGGCAGGCTTCCTTGTGCTTTAGACTGGCCTCGCATCCCTAAAATTTAGTCATAATCTATGTAACAACCAAGGATTTTCGACCCTCGAAAATCGATACTGATACAACCAATTTATTAAATGCCGAGAAATCAAATGTCGGAAAACATGATTGTTAGGGAAAAAGAAAGAAGGAAGAAGATAAGAAGAAAACTAAACGACACAGAATCTCATAGCGGAACGAATAATCTATAATATACAACAAATCTTTACATAAAAGTCAAACTGTAATATATGTATATACAGACATCAATCAGAGTATCCTAAACTATTTCAGCCTGGACAGTTATAAAACCTTTCCTCATAATTTGCTGATAAATACCACAATGAACACAGTGGAAAAATAACCATCTACGTGAATACGACTCTGAGCCTCCAGCTCATCTTTTGAAGCTCCAAAGCATCCAAACTAATCTGTAATATGCTCGGTTTGACCCAAGCATTATAATAAAATAATACCCTAGTCAGTCTGGAAAACCACTAAGAGACAACACACCCAATTGGATTTTAAAGTTATAAAAACCTTTGAAATCATAAGTATCTCGTAAGACCATGGCACACATAAACACGGACGGGGTTTTACCTTACGATAATCAAACCATTCCATATGAAATTCTCTGATATTATAATAGTGCCTAAGATACAAATACTTATTAATCTTAGCCAAAATTGTTACATTAATTAAATTCCAACTTAATAGGTATACAACTAAAACTGTAAAGGCTCGTATTGGAAAATGGATTCCATACAACAACTGGGCTACCGGGGTACCGCCCATCACGGTGCATCTCTAGATAAAATAACACCGAGGACCTTGCCCGGATCCCCTACCAACACAGAACCGGCCTACCCCTTACTGGATAGTATCGAATACGATCACCCCTCTGTTAATGGGGCCCAAAGCATACAAATGAAAGATAATAGTGACTCTAGATCGGGATGATCATACCCTACTTGGGAGCGACCCACTTAGCCCTGCTGCATCTTCCATGTTTTAATCATTTCTGGTTGATGAGGCTTGAGGCTATGCTTTACCTCCTATATAGCACTTCCCATTTGGAATGCTAATACTGCCTTCCAGGCAACAATGCAATACTAGCATTCATCTATACAAGTTTGTTCTAGGACTGAATGAAACACTTTAGAGCTCCATCTCCAATTCCATCATCTTTAATATCTCTTCACTTCGAAACACATTCGTTGGATCGAAGTGGTTTACGGATAACATACCCGATCCCGGTCTCTTCGAAACAACTTTTTAATCATTCTCGGTAAACTCAACCCCGGTTCTTCAGTAAATAAATAGTCAAAGATAAGATCGAAGATCACTTCCTAACCATTAGTAGTCGAATTTCCTTATCATCGTCTAGGAGAACAAATTGAGATATATACGCATAGTACAACATCATTGGAGATGATTGTGCCACAAACTCACGTGTTTCTCCTAGATATTTCCAAAGTTACTTTTTTGGGTCTAATTTTGATAGTCAATTATTTAACTATCGAATAATAACATTCAATCAAGGATTTATTCCATAAGGAAACCAACATTGGTGAAGCATATAAGCAATCACTAGCCTCTTTTTATAAATCTTTCATAAATAAAAACCACTTTGTAAATTACTTGTATAAGAATACTTTTACAAAGGTATATCCACCAATCACTATATTTTCAATACTTAGAGAATATCCATATACTTATCTCAATGGTATAAGTATATTTACAAAACTGAGAAAGATTTTCTTTATATTCGATTCAAAAATCATCCATGAACTCCTTATAATTCCCTATACCCATTTATAAACAATTTTATAAACTCCTGGAACATTTATAAAACTTCTTTGATACATTTCAATCATTTACAAAAAAAATTGTACATTTCTAAAACTCATTTATAAATCCTTTATAGATCTCTAAACAATTTATAAAACTTCTTTTATAAATCTATAAACCTGTTTCTTAAGTCCATTTATAAATATCTAACCATTTATAAAATTCTTCACTTGATAAATAATCGTCCTTACATCTCTAATCCATTTTATAAGCTCCTTTATAAAATCTAAGTCTTTCAACTCTATTCATGAGTCTCGAACATATTTATAAACAAATAAAGATTTATAACGACCTGAAATTTTCAACCATTCGCATCCATACATGTCGGATTTGAATTGCTCAAAATATCAGATTGTTAATTTAAATTTGGCGAAACTCAACATATAAAATAAATAAATAATCATAGAATCACAGACACAGAGTAATATAAAATAATGCAGCGAAAACAAAAGAATAGTAGTTCATGAAGCTACTATATATATATATATATATATAACAGAGTTAAACAAGATACAACAAAGGTCTCGAATACATAGATGTCTCAATACAAGAGTCAAATACAAAATCTGAATACATCACTGGAATCAACTGAGTAACTGAAAGCTGGATAGATATAGCTGGATCTCCAAGCGAAGCTCCGACTCCAAAGGTGAGTCTCGAACACTGAGCCACTCAGTCTGACCCGAGCGTAAAGCAAAACACAAAACACTCGAGTCAGGATTAACATTATTATATCAATAAATCCAACTCAAGTGAAATATCAACTTAAATACAAGTAACTTAAAGGATGTTTGGGATAACCATCATCTAAGGATCCGTTAAACTATCTACTATGTAGTAATACGCTATTATAATACGTCTATAGTAAAGTAAACTATTAAAATAGCGTTAAGGCTTTACATTTTCCACCTTAACACATTTTATATATTCCCATAGTCTATAAAGTACCGTAATCTCCCCCGTAATGGGCGTCGTCAGAGGGCACTCCATAGGTATGGTACAAAAAAAACTTGTAAGAGGCGTGCTAGGGTAGGTGACACGGCACAACTAGGCAATGCCAAGGTAGATATACCAATTACAATTCCGGGCGGGTGGTAACGCATAGCAGCCACTACCGCCCACCTCGAGTCACACTCTCGAAATCCGAAGGTGCGCACCAAATCAATCACAAAGTAATAGAATAGCATACGATAGAGTGTGTCTGATCAGAGGAGCTACCTCATTAGACCGTCAATTGCTCCTGTTTTAGCCACCTTATGCCAACTCACGGGAGTCGGGTCCACGTATATACCTTATATAGGATCGTCGCTACCATCCTACTTCATTCTGGAATCTCCACCGCGTATATAGTTGTTAAAGTGGTTTTCGGTATCGACAGAGAGTATGCCCATATCCGATCCCGGTCTCTTTAACAACCAAACGTTATTATAACACCATGGTCATTTAAAAATAGTTTATACCAAAATATCATTTCCATTTCAAAACCATATCAAAACGATATCATTTTCAAGTCAAATATATCCATTTCCAAAATCATATCACTTCCAAAGTTATAACGCTTTCGAAATCATAAGTCTTTAAAAATCAAAACACTTTGGAAATCAAACCTTGAATTTCATAACACTTTGAAATCATAGCTTTGAAATCATAGCATTTTGGAATACATAACACTTTCTTCTTAAACAGTTTAGATATTAAGATTAGTATAAAATAAATAGTTTATAAAATAAATAGTTTATATAAAAATAATTATAAGTTAAAAATGGTTTATATTGAAATAATTAGTATACTAAAATAGTTTATATTAAAAATGATTTATATTAAAATAGTTTATATTAAAATAATTTATACAGTAAAATATAAAATAGTTTAAATATAATTTAAAATGCTTTATATAACAAATAGTTTTTCTCAAATTTCACAAATTGATTCAAATCAACTCGAATTCCAAAAATTCACATTTAATCAAATCTCAAATCATCAAATTCAATTCGATTCAGTTTCTCAATAAACCATTTCAAATTATCAATTTCAAATACATATTTAAACCATAAAATAAGCCATTTCACTTTCAATACATTTCAAAGCTTTAGATATTCAACATTTCAAAACTAAATTCGATAATTTTATATATATATATATATATATCAAATTCACTTTACTATTATTAGTTTTGAAATGTTTACTTAATCATTTCAATAATATCAAAATACAGCTTCAATTTACAAATTTAAATAAACAAAATATCCCATTTAAATTTATATAAATTTGAAATATTCATTTAAGTCACTTTTAATCAAATCCAAGTTATAAAATCATATCTTTAAAATTTCAATTTTAAATAAATTTCAAATCAAACTTATTTAAGTAAAATTCTTAAATAAATATAACTTCAAATCAATTTCAAATTTATCTTTCCACCCTGAATCATTATAAACGCTATATTTAAAAATATAGTTTTTGTATAAATACTTAAACATATTTTATATCAACTTTATTAAATCAACTTTAATAAATCTTTAAAATCAATATTTAATAAAACATATATTTCTTTTCAAAACCATAGAAATTATTTTCAAAATATTTATATACAAACCAACGGTGTCTGTATATAATTTTCTATCATATGGTCAAGTGATACGGATATTTATCATTTCAATCCGCAATTTAAATACATATACGGGTTTATATCTTTTCAACCCGCAATCCCAAATTCAATTCAATGAAAATCGCTTGGGTTTATCATTTCAACCCATAACGATTTTTTCCTATTCTACAAATCGTTCGGGTATGTATCATTTCAACCTATAGTGAATTCTATACTAATAGGGAACTTGCAGAGTGATAACATATATGATAATAATAATTGGCATATATCATCAGTATAAATAATAGATAATGATGTCAGCTGTCACAGGTGAACAGACACAGATAACAATATATATATAGTAATGTAAATAACTAACAGCAGCATATTTCAATTGTTGTTTCAATTGAAATCAAATTTAATAAATATAAGAACATTAATCGTGAGTGATTGCTCACCTTTCAAGGCTAGAGATAAATAAGAATGAGATGGGTTACGAATCCAAACAAGAATTTCGAAGCAAAGCACGATGGAAACAAGTTCGACGAGCAAAGCTGATAAATTGGAAATCAAGAACCAAATCAATTTGATATAACTAAATGGAATATAGTATATAAAACCAAAAGTTAAATTTAGGAATACATTTTTTTTCAAAATAAAAATTTCCAGATTTTATACATATATATATATATATTTAAAAGTAATATTTATTAACGAAATCTCTATATATATTTTAATTGAAACCCGACTCAAAAATACTTATATACACTATATATAGACTAATATCAACCGACATACAGACTTAAGAACACATCATAAATATACCTTTATATATTAACCAATATATAAACTGTTGCAATTATATATATATATATATTACTAATATATAACTTATAAAAATGCAAGATACTTATATATAATAGTATATATTGTCCACAGCAAAATATCAACATCACACTATACAGGAATCTTTTCTTTACTGTAATACATATATACTCATACTTTAAAAATGAAGAAAACTATGGTATACATTATATTAAAACCAAAACTGTTATATTCATACATTTTAAATACAACAACTAATATATACATAAATGCTTTAAAATATAATACCTATATAATATCCCGTAAACAAATATATATATATATATATATCGTTGTAAATGTATACAATACTATTAACAACTTTGCAGTATTAAAAGTATAACATGAAACTGTAAAACATTGTATATTCGAAACAGTATGAATATTATACTTTATATAGTTCATATAGGTATATCACAGCAATATGCAATCGGATTATATATATATAGACTGAAAAGTATAGAACATACAAATATATAAACAAAAATACTGTATGAACAAATAACTATGGTATTATATACTAAATTTTTTTCGCAGCAAAGCAAACTGTCAATATACTAAAAGAATAGGTTGATATATATGTGTAGGAAACACATAAAAACAAACATACATATATATAATCTTTATAAACACATGCATACAAACATATTATATAACTTATAACTTATATATTATAATATATATATATATACAAAACTGTTATATCTATGTACATAAAACATAAACAAATTGATATATATATATATATAAAAGAAAATCCTTACACATACATAAAGAATGGAACTCACACAACATATATCAGAACATAAACATATAGTAAATTTTATACAAATGGTGTGTATAAATTGTATGCAAAATGGTGTGTGTATATATAAACCTGGATACTCAATATATTTATAAAACTTAGATTTGTACAAAACATAATACACCGTAACCTTATATTTAAATAACGCATACTTTTTCATATGTATAATATATATATATATATATATCATATATACAACAAGTCTGTACATAACTAATACACGGTTAACAGATTACATCAACTTGTATAAGCATTTACAACTGACATTTTCAAACTTGAAATAACATATTATACTTATAAATACATATACACTTATACAATATATATATATAACAAACAGAATATATATTTACCTTAATATATAAACAGGGAGGCTCGGCAAACCACATGAACTAGAGGAAGGAAATGGTGTTCGGCTTTGGGGTAGAGGTGGAGTTCGGCGAGGTGTTGACGGTGCTCGGCATGGCCAAAGGAAGAGAGGCGAAGGGTGAGCGACAGGCGGTGGAGAAGAAAGAAGGAGGAGGTCGGTCGCGGCACAAAAGGTGGAGGCACTGGCTCACGTGACAGCGGCCTTGCTGGGTTGAACGAGCTGGAGCTCGGTAGTGAAAGACTCGGCATTGGTCGGTGGGGATTGAGGACGTGGGAATGGCGGTCAGGTGATGGACGTGCGCAGGCTGTGGGTGGCGAAGTGCTGACGTGGGAAAGGAGGGAGGAAGAAGAGGGCTGAAGCTGATGGCGATGGAAGTGAATCGGTGGAGAATAAGAATGGAGCAGGTGGGAAGAAGATGAGCCAGATATGAATTTGAAAAGTTAGAACGTGTATCAAGGCAAATAAATATATACAAAACAAAATAGGTGAGCCAGATATGATCATTTATATAATATTTTTCTTTCAAACGAAAAGGACCGGGCAAAGAAGGTAAGGGTAAAGAATGAAATGAATAGACGTACCAGAAAGATATTTATTGAACAGTGAGAATTGTAAAGCCAAGTACATTTCAAATTAAATAAAGCCTAGTGGTTATATATATTCTTACGGTAAAATAAATGGACATAGAAATCAAAAGGCATGGAACCGGTACCGATCACTACAACAGTTTATGGGTTTCATAGCGTTTGAAAAATGCTATAACAGGATACCATAGCGTTTCAGAGAACGCTGTGGAACCACAAGCTATGGTAGGCCGGTAGCATTACATAGCAGGAAGGAAAACGCTATAATATCTAATAGCGTTTACAAAAGGGCATAGCGTTTGCAACCTACCATAGCGTTTTTTCTCTGTTATTAAACTTAAACGCTATAGGGAATATAATCCTTCATTTAACTTCTATAGCGTTTTCGAGCACATTTTATAGCGTTTCATCAAACCATGTTATAGCGTTATAATGTTTTTCGATAGCATTTCTTGTCATGCTTGTATAGCGTTTTTATTTTCTACTATAGCGTTTTTGATTCTATTATAGCGTTTTTGATGCATAAATCTTACATCTCATATAGAGTTGCGATAGCGTTTGATGAATCAATAGCGTTTTTCAAACGCTATTCTATATAATATTAATTTTCAGCATTTGTTTCAATTTTCATTATATTATATTGTATTATATTATATTATATATATATATATACTACATTACACACATTCAATTTTCAGCATTTTGTTGATGGATAGATATATGTATACACATTACACACACACACACACATATATATATATATATATATATATATATATTAAAATGTGGATCCCAAAAATAACAAATCGAGAAGATGACAACAACTATATGTAACAATGATAACGTTGCAGTGAATTCTAATTTGGAAATACACAATCAATCCAGTGGAAAAGTTTCAAATAATTCTGCTAATATTTCAAATACTACAAGACATGGTCGCATGATAATAGCTCAAAATAGTCTAACAAATGGACACAAATACTCAGTTATGGAGACGATGATACAGAAATGGCTGCTACAGAAGATTCTTGCCAGGATCTAAACATTGCTCCAAGTTGCTTCAGTGTTAACCAAGTTCCTACATTAAATGACAAAGTAGACAATGACAGTTCCGGGTTGAATATACTAAATTTCCATATTAAACATTAGAACAAAGTATTTCCAACTATCGATCAAGTTAATGTATGACAGTTATAAATTTAAGATCTTTATATGAATAATAAGCTAATCAACTTTTCAAACTTTTATTCACTTTGAAGCTCCATTTTTCATATAAGCTAACGAGTTCTGGTTAAGGAACTAAGACTGACAACTTTTTTCCTTTGGAAGAACAGATAAATTCATATCTGTTTTTTACCCTTCAGTAATCCCCGAAGGTTCAACCAAAGGTTGATATTTTTCAATGTCGAATTGAGAAGAATTCGCCAATACTTAGCCGGTGAATTGTTTAACCTTGTACTCTTGGAAATGCTTTGTCTAACTAATATATTTTATGGTAATAAGAATCGATTTTTTTTAACTATGCAATAATTTTACCCCACCAATGACATAAATCCCTTTTTATGATTTGATATCAATATTATTTCTTAATAGGTTGCAAGAATGGATAAGTATTGCAGCTGTTGCTCAATTTGGTTACAAAAGATGTGTTATACCCAAGTCAACAGAAAACACTCTCAGAAGTGTTAGCATGGACATGGAAATTGTTGCTTGTAGAAATCTCCTTTATACGATCAACTCTGTATCCAAATGAAAAAAACACTCACCATAGTTTGGCCAAAGTTAATGGAAAAAATGTATGAAAGTACACAACCCGAGATATAAAAATAGTGAAGCAACCAAGAAACAACATTTTGAGTTGTCTAGAATAGGAAATGAAGCTCGGTTCACAAGGCTGATGAAGTTGAAAATTGTATTATGGAAACATGAATTTCCGTCATAAATTTATAGAAATGCAGAAGACTTGGAAGAGTAATGACATCACTAAATACGGTTCTGTAAAAGATAGAATTTGAAGAAAGTTTGAATAAGATGAATTGAGAGAAATTGAAATACAAATTTGAATAAGGGAATTTAAGATCTCTGATTCTTTACTAACTCTCTGAGTCAAAACATTACATTATTTCTGCAAAATTTTGAATGCTTAAATACAAATTTTAGTCAAATATAAATTATATCCCACTATTTATGATATAACTAGAATGGAATTTGTGCTTCGCACACGGGCATGTGCTGGAATAAGATTGGATGACTGGGGTTAGTTTGAAAGTTGATTATTTTATACTAAAACATAGAGATTATCGTTTATCACCAGTAGGTGAATGAACATGTCTACATAAATTAATTGTTTCCTTCGTGTTATAGACTTAAAGTTACATGTGTTTTTATAAGTGCATGACATATACAGAAATCAAACACATACAAAAACTCAACACTTGGTTTCTATTCATGTATACTTTGCATATATTTACTTTTAGACGTAAATAATAGTGGCAGAGCATGAAATTGTCTTAACATAAGAGGAAACATTGTAGGAAGATTATATTACTTACTGCTATTTGCATGTTGTCGATATTCAACAGAACATATAAAGATCATCATGTATGCTATATTTGATTTGATGTTCAACATGTTATCAGTTATCACACTTTGAATCCAATTGAGAAATATCAATCTGAAGTAATAGGAGATCAAGTATAAAATACAACCAAGTTATACCTTTTTTGAGTTCAGTTGATGGTCCAATCTTCGATAAGGTCCTCAGCAAAAGTGAAACCGCATCAACCATTAAGTCTTGCACATTATAATTTTCAAAAAACCTTATTGGAGCTGTAACACTACATCAGAATAGAAATAAAAGAAGTAAATAAGAAAATATTAGGTGTATATAAGTATATATGATATAGTTTCAAACTGATTACTCACTTAAGAAAACAGCTAACGTTCTTTATAAAGTATTTCTGCAAGTACTCGATCATGTGATGCCGAGATGTGAAGACCTGGAATCATAGTGTCACGCTAGCTTGTTAAACTATAAAATTGGAATCCACCAACTATATAAATGATAGCATTACCTGCTCAAGGGTTTCAGGGCTATTGCAACCACCATCTTTAAGAATATTAATTGTAGAATCGGTAAATCTTTCCAAGAAACTGTCGTACATGCAGCGTAAATATTGCAATATTCAAGAGTCAGGACTGAATGGTTATAACATCTACTAGTTACAATAATAAAGGATCCGAATAGAAACTTTTTAAGTAGAATAGATGAATGATCTCTTTTTTTTGTCAGTAATCAATATAATGCACACGTATTGAAGAACAGAGAAATTGAAAATTAGAACATATGTAGAATTCCAAATACAATATTAACTTAATGCTTCATTAAAACACACTATGTACTTGATTACTTGACATGCCTATACCAAATCCCAATGCGTAATGAATCAATCATGAATCAAGTAACCTTTTTTAATGCTAAGGTAATATGCGAGCATACTGTCAAATAAATTGAGTTTGCATTACCAACATACTTATCATCTGAACTCGATCATGTTAATACTTCTGATGTTATTTTCTATTAGGGAACTTATGATGTACACTGTTGCATAAAACTACAAATCAACTTATTCAAAATTTAATATGATTATTATTAATTTATCATGTATGTTATATCATAGGATTGGAACTTTGATATGGTGATTTTAGTAAAAGAAGGGATAATAAACTTTAATTACATAGCAAGGGTTATCTACCAATGACATGAAACAAAGAGATAAGAAGAACAATAGTTTGCCATGATAAGAATTTTTTTTATACAGTAGCTTAAATAATGGAGGAGAACATAATGAAATATTATAAATGAAAAACTTACGATTTATCTCCACATTTTGAAATTTCTGTAAAATCTTGCAAGATATCTCTGCAAAATGCTACAACCAGCCTGGGAAAAAGAACAAGTAAATGATAACATGTTGATCGCTCAGTGTAAGAAATAAAACAAAAATAAGTATTGCATCATTCGAACCATATATAAATATAAAAATAGGAAGCACGGGAAACTATTAAAAGAAAAAAAACGAAAAAAAACACTAGTCTTTATTGGTTTCATGTTTGTATTTCGGATTACAATGTACAACTGCATTTTTGTTTGCAATAACATCAGCATAATACTTCAAACAAAATATTTTTTTCACAGTATTACTATTACTATGTGCAACGACACATTGGTTGTTGTAATCATCATCTTACTTCCACATTAAGATGCAAATAACCATCACAAAAGGTATTATCATTCAAGAAAATAAATTTGTTTAGTGTATTCAATGCCAGTAATTTCAGAAGGTAACCTGTGACATGCTTCACCATCCAATAGCATCTTTACATACTAATAATGCACATAATGAAATTAAATGAAAGGAACGTCTGAAATAGAAACACTTACTCCAAAATTGATTCAAGTGATAAATGAGCTTTCATATTGATTCTACTCATGAGTTCAGAGAAAATCTTCTCCTTGTAGTACAAAATCAGCTCCGAAGTCTGAACTAATGGCATCATCTCAACAAAAAACGTCATAAAGTGCTTTGTTGTATCCAGTTCTTTGATCAAAACAACAACAGTCAATCAACTGATTGAAATTTTAATTGTTTTATTGCACAAAATCTGCTTAATGAATTTGAAATTCCTAGCGTACATCACCATTAACAA
Source organism: Allium fistulosum (assembly GCA_030737815.1). Classification (NCBI taxonomy): domain Eukaryota; kingdom Viridiplantae; phylum Streptophyta; class Magnoliopsida; order Asparagales; family Amaryllidaceae; genus Allium; species Allium fistulosum. Next base: position 245,614,150 of record CM060907.1, on the reverse strand, counting down.
AAATATTTCTAGTAAAACAAAAATCTGCATAAGAAATTTGAAATTCCAAGCGCCCATACACCAGAAAAAAACATTTCTTTCAAAAAAACAAAAAAACAAAACAAAACTTACCCTCCACTTTAGTAGCTCATCCAGCATAAAAGTCCCATTTTTGGGCATATCGTTTCTGGTTTCCAGGTTTCTATAGACATTTATCTTTATCTCCTGAATTTTTCTAGTACTGCTTTTGAACTGAAAGAAGAAGAAGAAATGGAACAAACAAATTCATTACATAATCCAATAAAGATGTGTAAAAATAACTATGAGTATAGTCATAAATTACAGTGAATCGCTTAGGACCGCTGGAAGGGTCAAGGCTTTTAACCGATTACCGATGCAAACTAGCCATTATATCTGCTAACTTCAGAACACAACCCTGATTCTCAAAACACTGAAGAAGACAAAAGAAAATATAATTAACCCTGGCCTAAAATCATGTAGAAAGATTATATAATTCAGTATAGAGAGCTAATATTACTCTATACCAACATTGTCACACAATTTTATTTTTTTGGGGTATAGACTAAAATTATTCTAATTGTATTCAAGAAGCTAGTAAAATCATATTACTTATTCAGAAGTACAATATAAGAGAATATATGCTTTGAAAGAACAAAAGGAACTTCCTTATTAGTCCATATACTGCATGACTTTGGGATCAATATCTCATGCTATTCCACTGAAAGCTTAACTGAAATAAAGCATACTGCATGACATTGGGCCAAACATTATGTAGTCATAATAACATAAATGCACGTAGAACTCAAATATTGCAAATAATCAAAACAGAAGCTTCAACACATAGCAGGTAGGTTAGATATAGACCGTTACAAATAATAGGTGACTAGTGCATTGTATATTCAATATTCAACTACAGGAAAAAAAATACTAGTTCGCTTTAGACTCGTTAATTCAACAAAAATGAAAAACTAAGCCATAACCATTATGAAGTTGAATAAAATTTCAGAAATTTTGCACTTATTTGAACTTGAAAAATATTTCTTACAACAAAATAGGGCTCTAACGGCATACAATTAGACAATCATCAAACTTTGTAACTAAATAGGTACCTTTGATGGTGGTTCTACGGATTGGAGCAGCATTGGATTTACTGTGCGTGATTTAGGGAGACAAAGTGGGGTGGTTCTTCAAATTGGAGGGGCATCGGGTGATTTGATTTGATTTAGGGTTTTTTTGAAGAACGACCTGATGTGGTTTAGGGATTTTTGAAGAGAAAAGAGGGGGAGGAGTCTTTTCTTTCTTTTCCAGGAGACAAAGGGAAAAGGGGGAAGATAATGCGTAGCGTTGAAAAAAAAATGCATGACCGCCTAAAATTTTTGTTCCCGCCTTTACATGACATAGCGGTGAAAATTATACTTCATATGATTTTAATAGTATACAAAGCGGCAACGCTATGTATTAGTGCTATGGATAATACATTTTGTTGTAGTGGATACGATTACCGTTTTTTCTCGGATTCCGTTACGTACCGGACTTCAAAACACAGAATTGAGTATACCGTAGAGATCAGTATGACGAGATGATCAAAACGGTATATAGATATCAGTGGTACGATCATCGTATCAAAAGTCGATAATCGGTACCGAAAATGCTGTTAATTTGCCGAAAATAAGATAGATGGAGTAATAGAAGTCCAAATTTGGAGAAACAAAAGATGACGTCTCACTCAGAAGATGGTTTACAAATTTATTGTATAAAAATATTCAGGTTTGGAAAACATTTATTATCATCAATTATTAACTGATTTAAATTGATATAGAATTACCCAAGAAAATAAACTTCCATATTATGAGATGACATTTACCAGTTGCTATGTTTAATAAGACGTATTCCAGATAATAAATTTTTATTTCAAAATTTTATTGTTTAAAATTTCACAAAAAATCAATTAATTAAATAAATAAAACCATTGAAATTTACGGGTCGTTACAAGATTATTTACTTTTAAACAGTATTATATAAAAATAATAATTAAAATTAAACATTATGAATAAATAAATAATTATTATAAATCATAAACATCTTAAAATATTAACTAATCATTTCAAAGACAATAATAATTAATCTTTACCCTTAATATAAATAGTATTAATTTATTTTTAGATCCTTATTATTAAATTCTTATCATTAATTTCAAACCATAATTATTCTTAAGTAATTACTTTTTTCCAAGATATTAACATTCCATTAAATACTTTAAAATGATATTAATTATAAGCAAATAACTTTTTAAACAATACTAATATAATTAAATAACTTTAAAACAATATTAAATACAAATTGATAATCTTTTAAACAAAACATTAATATAAATAGATAATCTTTAAAACGGTATATTAATATAAATAGATAATCTTTGAAACAAAATATTTCCGAAACCCACTCGGATTTAAAAATCATTTCCTGTCTCAAAAACCAATTCCACTCAAATGGAAATTTATAATATTTTTTAAAATACTAATTTGAGGTCAATAGCCACCAAACGCTCAACAAGTCTTGATATTGATTTTCTATCACTACGGGTTTTCAGTTTTTAACATATAATGGTGTCATAGCCCATATTTCCACTAAATCAGGTTTATTATCCAATAATTCATATAAACTTGAATATTATTGAAATGAATTCAATAATAGCGAGGAATCCCGTCGGATCCTTCCAACCTGTCCCCCTACGTCACATCTCATATATATATATTAGCATATATATATATATATATATATATATATATATAAATCAACATTTGTGAGGAATCCTGTTGGATCCTTCGGACCTATTTCCCCTGCATCACAATGTTACATAATCATAAATATAAATCAAACGCATCGAGGCGGGATTCGTATACAAAGGGTCATCCGCTCTTACACAGGAATGTAATAGAATCTCATCCACTCCAATAGGCGGGAATATCCAAACCAACAATATAAATTTAGCAAATCATCCAAACGATCATTCAATTTTTTTATTAATTATATATCATACTAGTTAACTAAAAAGGTGAGTTTAACTCACCGAAACTTTCTGTTGTCGCCGAGGCATTCCGGTTTGGAACTAAACCCGAAGGACATCCGATTTTAGCCCAAATTTCAGCTCTCTCCAAATTTGTTTAAACCAGTTCCATCGTGAAGCTTTTGTCATTACAAATGCAACGCAAAATCCACGCCGTGATTGGGCCTCGTATGAGAGAGTTATTCACGTTTTAGTTATCGATTTAATTATATGATTTAATATACTCAAATTTTCAAATAATTTACAACAATACCCTTCTTCCCCCGCCCCTCAATCATCTCGTTCAAAACAGAAACAGGACTCGGGCACGCACGCGTTCCAACCCGAAGCCGCCTCCTCCCCTCTGGCCACGAGCCATCTCCTCTGCTCGCCCATAAGCCTCGACCTCCCTCTTCCTCGTGCCGCAAATCTTGCCTAAAAATTCGCCGCCGATAGCTTCCCCGAACCCAAAATCAACTTTCGGTCATCTGCGATTTTTGACTGCCACGGTCAACGATAGCTCGCCAAACTTCGGCCATACCTCGCCCTCATCTTTCCCCACAACTTTGCTTCGGTTTGCATCGTCTGGATGTTCATCAATTCGCTGGAATCGACGAATAAAGAAAACACCATTCATCAACGAACTGCAGCCATCACGCGACATTATAGCCTAATCCAACCGTTGATATGCTTTGTCTCGACAACAGCAACAAGTTTTAGTTGGCGACTTCGCCTGAAACGACGTGGAATGGCTTCGATGATCCATGGCCGTTGGATTTGGCCAATTTTATTTTGAAAATTTTAAAACTTTGTTTCTGTTTTTGGATGTGAATTTATCGAGGGAAGTATGTTTTGAATAGTAGGAGGCATGGGTTAGGTGTATTGGTAGGTATGGTTATATAATATAATATATATATATATATATATTTCAATTTAAATATCGAATTACAAAATGTCCAAAAATTTCGAACTCCAATCGAGACGTGCCACCAGCCATTTTATATGTTATGCCCCTATTTCGAACGCAATGGAACTTGTTTCGAGACCTAATTAGGTCGTATGCAGAAGATAGCTTTTCAAACCTAATTATTATATTAAATTTTCGATATCAATTTGAACGTGTTTCGAATTCCTACGACCAAACGATACGCCCAATAGTCATGGAATTTGTTATCATACAATAATATACTATTACGGATCCAATAAAACTGATTTCATCGAAATCCGAGACGGTGCCCCGGAAGGCTATTTTTATATGTCAATTTAAACGAATTATTTTAAAACCAAATTAGTCGCTTTTAAAAATTTTATTAAATTTTTGATTATCTTCACTCTTATTAAATAGAATTTAAACAAGCTATGAAATCATTTTTATCCTACTTGAAACCCAAGATCCACTTATTTAAATAAGTCAAAATATTAAATCGAAAATTTAATTATCAAATAAATCGCTATATTTGAAATTCAAGTTATTTAACGAATAAAATTAAATTTTCAATATTTAAAATTAATTAAATATTCCAAATTCAAATGACTAAAATTCTGGGTCGTTGCACTCTCCCCCTTACAAAGAATTTCGTCCCTGAAATTACCAAGGTATGAAAAATGCCAAAACCCATTACTTTTTAAAACCAATTAGTTGAAATAAATTACCAAATCCCTTTAAGCCTTTAACTTTTCCCAAAAATCAACTCGTTGAAACTTTGATCACATTTACTAAGTTTCCAAATTCATTCATAGATTCTAACTAATATTATTCCATTCAATCATTTCAGGTCATAACTCAAAAATCAAATTTTAGTTATCAAAAATTTCTTCAAAATTTCTCAAAATTTTTTCTAACGCCTTAAATTTATGGAAAATTTCGACGGCTTCTCCTTTGCGTGGCTAGATCGAAAAACTACCACTTGCCACTACGGCCCAAACCAACAAAAGAAAACAAAAGCCAAGTGGCCCAATCATAAAACCATCAAATTCAAACAACAATATAAACATTTACCTTTTTGTCAAGCAACCCAGTTTTCTTATGAAATCAAGGCAGCAAACTAGCTCTTGCTTTTATACCTGTATCTTATTTACCAATGATATCAAATCATATAGTTTATAATCATATTATTCTACAATTTCCAATTGTCAACATTTGCCTTACCAAAGCCGTACGATGTACATATATCATCCGTACACAAATCTCAAATCTGATCGCTCGCTCGATCACACAATTTCACTTCCAAACTAGTATTGTTCACACGACCACTCTTATGTGGACTCGGATCTGGTTACTTGATTAGAAATCGTCATTCTACTTGCATAGCCATATACTATGATAGAGAATTCCAGAATCAATCAAACATCTATATCCAGTGTTCGCCGTCGAGAATCGAATGAAAAATCCTAACTCGGATCGATGTAAGTCATCTCGAAACTATGTACTCGAATTTGGATCAAACCATTATGCGAATAGAATAATATACGTATTACTTAAGTATTTATTTCAATTGATTCTTAGCTATACCAAATTCCTTTTATTCACATTCACTTCATTCCTATTCACCTTATTTACATTCAATTTATCTACATTCAATTATTCACATTGCTTTATTCACATCCATTTATTTATTAATGTATTTCTTTCAATACTAATGTCACTTAAGAATTATTCCTTCAAATCCTATGTTTAACAACATTTCACTCCATACTAAATTCGTTTATGAATCATTTCATAAAATTTTACTTAAGTTTATAAACATTTTATTCAACTCTCATGTTTGTTTCAATTCAAAACTTAAGTTCATATTCGATTTAAATCAAAGTTAATTTCAATTCCATTAACTCAATTCATCTTCCAATTTCAATATTTAATTTTATCAACCATATTCCAAAACATATTCAATTCACTAATTTATTTAATTAGCTCATTTCATTAATTTATTTCAATCACCGCCAGTTCCATTTCCAAAAATTATTTCATTTAACCAAACTTAGGTTAAATTTCTTTTCTAATTTGCTTTCTCAACATCTTTGGGCAAAAAATTTAAAATTTTGTTTTACTTACAAATTCTCAAAATTTATAAGTTATCAAACTTATTTTCTCATATTTTTATAAAACACCTAAATGAATTTTTTTAGAGTTTAAACACCTTGTTCTCATTTATTTCAAATCATTTTAAAATCAAATATATACATAATCCCCATGACATATTGTAACATCCCCTATTTTGAGGCCTAAAGCTAAGCGCTACCGATGCTGCAGTCATCCGTAGTATTAACTTCGGACGACTAAATACGGCTATGTTAATGGTATTCATAATATCAGAAGCATTTGAATATGAAACAAAATCACAGATTTCAAAAACATTTTTTCAGATTACATTTTCAAAACACATGTTTTACATTCAAATTACATAATCCCATAATCGTTTCCCAGGTACTAATAAAATATAATTATTACATACGTACGTCAAGTGCGACATATGATGATGCTCTCTTGGTTGACCAGAGTACTTCATAGACATAACTATCATAAATACAACACGGCAGAATAAAACAAAACAACAACAACTCCTAAATAGCTATCTGTCAGCCACTTGCTCGTCTCCGGAAGCTTTATTCGTCAACCTACAAAAACCTGTAAAACCTCAACCCTCATCCTACTCAAATCAATTTTGAGCACCAGAGTGTTTAAGGGAAAACATAAACTTTGAGTCAGACATAAAGCTTGGTGTGAATAATACTATACATCTCAGATATACGATATTAAGTTAGACCACACCGCTTAGCGGAATGGGTTTGCCCTCACTAATATCCTTTTAAAACATATTTTTTGCAAATCATAATCTTGCAACCAAAACTGGTTAAAACTGTAAAGCATTATTATGTAAACATACATATCAGGTAACAAATGGACTATCTTTCTAAACACTATAGTTTTTTTGGCTAACAACAAACCTTTGGCTGACTCGGACCTACCAGACAATATAACAAAATAATCTAACATCTGTTAGACACACCTCTTCTGGACGGTCTGTCCTTAACTATCTATTAAATACTTCTCTTCTGGACAGTCTGTCCCTAACTTAACATCTCCCAGGTCACCTAATCCTAATGGTTTTGCGGGCTCACCAATAACCTATCTGTATACAAACATATATTCCCTTCTGTATGTATTCATAATTTTAGTCTTACCTGTGACAAAGCCTTACACACTGGAATTTTGGACTTAATTAGCTGGGGCTAATAGCTAAAGTATAGGGCGCGACCCTATACCAGTCCCATCTGGTATTTTAATATCTGGGCCATTTTACTTAGGGAAACCTTCCCAAAATTTTCCTTGAGCACCTTTTCAAATTGATTTAAAACCTTTAAATCTAATTCACACAAGGAAAATACGTACACTCTATGGTTTACTCAAAATCACCTTTCCATGTTATATATACTTTACCCAAATCTTAGTTGATGAAAACATATAAACCTTTGAAAGTACCCCTTTCGAATCTATTGAAAGTGCCCATTTCGAAACCAAGTAAACCCTTTTTTTCATCTAGGTCGAAAGGCCAAAACTTCCTTTCAAAACCATTTACATAACCCTTTTGAAACCATTGAAATACCTTTCCTACGAAAGCTATAAAACCTTAGACATCTTATTCCAAAACACTTTAAAACTGCCTTTCGGAACCATTGGAAAAACCTTCCTTTTACCCCTTTCGAAACAGTTAGAAAAATACCCTTTCGAACCTTTCGAAACCATTAGAGAACCACCCCTTAGAAACCTTTTCTCAAACCTTTCGAAAGCAACAAACCTTTATAAACAATAACCTTTCGAAATCACTTGGGTTTAATTTAAAACATGTGGAAAAACTCCTTTCGAAACCATTTGGGTTATACTTCAACAGAGCAAAAGGGTCATTGTAACCATTCAAATCGAAAGCCTAACTTTCAAAAGCATTCCTAAGCAAAGAAGCGATGGTGTCGAAACCACCCTTTCGAAAGCATTGGAGAAGTGGCCAAGTTTAAAAGCAAAGTATACCTTCCGAAACCATTGACTTCGAAAGGTAGGAAAAGCGGCAGCTAAAGGCTTCGACTTAGTCGAAAGCAGTCATTTAAAAACAAAGGCACAACCTCTTAAAACCTTTTCTTTTAAACCATTTGACCCAATCGGAAGCCAACCAAGTCGAAAGCTATATAGTTGAAAACAAAGCAGGTGCATTTTCACTTTAAAACAAAGCAGCGTTTCGACCCTTTCGGAACGCTGGGTTTCGACCCCATACCTTCCACCTTTTCCCCAATTCGCTGCGCACCAAGTCTTTAATGCCATGCACATTGGTTTCGATAGTGATGGAGGTGGAGGAACTAAGTCGAAAGCCATCTATGTCAGAAGCAAGGTGCCGAAAGTGGCGAAACATGCTATTTGCAGGTAAAACAGATTTTTAACCTTTTTAAGTAAACTTTTTAACTAACCTGCCTTGTTTGTCTAGATCTCATTGGTTGCAAATTATCTTTTCTAAAAGCACTGCCAAAATTTCGGAAATAAACACTTTAATTTATTTACAAAATACCCCTTCTCCTTTTATAAGTATATAAAACATTTAAGTCTCATACCTTAAATAATTTTATATATTCATCATAACACTTGGGAAAATTCTACAGAAACTCCAGAAAATCATTTTTAATATGTTTTCTAACATACACAAATTTCAAACCCAAATAAATAATTATTTTGCCGTAATTAATTTATAACCCAAATGATCATTTTCTACACTAGAAAATTTATATAAAATCCACAATAATTCAAAAAATTATGAAAACTGAAACACCTCTCTAAAATATCATTTTTGATCTAAATCTAAAATCACAAGGCATTTGGATGTCATTTAATAGGGTTTTCCTATCAAAACATATCATAAAATCTACATGAACAAGCATAAATCATCAACAAGTATACATAAACATTTAATCCATAAAACATGGCATAATCATACAAACAAGTTCATATTTTCCTTAAAACTGAAAACCATAAGAAAATGAGATGTAGTAATTATTTACCTTAGCTTGAGATTAAGGATTTGAAATTTGAATAGCTTTTGATTTGATTAATCTACTTCCTTAGCTTTTTCTTCCTCTAGTTCTCTAAAATGGTGGCCGTCCTCTATGTTTATAATTTGCAAATGACAATGAATAAGAGAATACACGGCTAAGGGTTTTAAGGTTTAGGGTATAAGGATTTTTCCTTGTTCCTATTTTGCCCCTGCCTACTTCCTAACCCTTTATCTATTTTATTACATGTTATCTCATTTTGATTTACTCATTAATATGGCACGGCTACCCCTATTAATCACAAATCTCAATCCATTAATCACCTTACATTATTTTGTTTTATTTAGCTAATTAAATATCTTAAATAATGTTACTAAAAACATGGGGTGTTACAATCTCCCCTCCTTAAAGAATTTCGTCCTCAAAATTACGATAAGGTACACAACAAAATAATCAAAGTTAAAAAATACCATCAAACAAATCAGAATAAGCATCTCTAATCCTGCTCTCAGTCTCCCAAGTACAGTCCTTATCATCGTCACTCCACTGGACCTTCACTAATTTGACTGTCTTGTTCCTTAACTTCTTCTCATCTCTCACGACTATCTAGATAGGCTTCCTAACTATAGTCAGGTCTGGTTCCACTACTAAATCTTCTAACACAATCGTTGTTATAGTAGTGTTTGGATCCCTAACACACTTTCTGAGATGAGATACATAGAAAACATCGTGGACTCCTGCCAAACTACTCGGTAACTTTACTCTATATGTGAGTTTCTGATCCTCTCTAAATAGGAAACGGTCCTACGAATCTAGGTGCTAACTTCCCTATTTTCCCGAATCTGATAACAATTTTCATCGCCAATACTTTGATGAAAACATAATCTCCAACAGAGAACTCTAAATCTTTCCATCTTCTATCTGCATAGCTCTTCTGCCTAGACCGAGCTTCTTTCATTCTCGCCCTTATCAACTCAATCTTTTTTGCTGGTTCTCTTACCAAATCGGGACCATGAACTAATCTATCTCCAGTCTCTAACCAACATGCAGGGGATTTGCAAGGTCTTCCATACAAAGCTTCAAACGGTGCCATCCTTATACTAGTCTGATAACTATTGTTATACAAAAACTCGAGTAGATGTAGATGGTCTTCCCATGATCCCCCGAAGTCTAATATACAAGCTCTTAACAAGTCTTCCAAGATCATGTTAACTCGTTCTTTTTTCCTATCTTTTTGCGGATGGCAAGTGGTACTCATCTTGAGCTTGGTTCCTAAAATCTTATGCAGACTCTTCCAGAACTCGCTAGTGAATAAGGAATCTCTATCACTAACAATACTACTAGGAATTCCGTGAATCCTAACTACATTCTTCATAAATAACTTAGCCGTTACAGGTGAGGTCCTATTTGACTTAACTGGAATAAAATGGGCACCCTTGGTCAACCTGTTTACTATGACCCATATACTCTCATTTCCTCTTTTAGATCTTGACAACCCATCTATGAAATCCATAGAAATAGAATCTGTAACACCCGATATTTTTATAACATTATTTAGAATATTATATTAGCTAAATTAAATAAAATAATGTGAAGATTAATGGGCTGAGATTTGATTAAACTAAGGGTAGTCATGCCATGTTAATTAGTAAATTAAAATGAGAAAACATAAACTAATGTGTTAGGAAATGAGTAAGGGCATTAAGGGAAATAGGAAAGGCTTATACCTTAAACCCTTAGGAATTGAAACTCACGTTCATTCTCATTTCACCAAACTAGAAACTCGTAAGGCGGGCCACCATTATTGTTCTCAAGGAAAGATTAAAGCTAGGATTCAAGAGAAGGAAGATAATCAACTAATTCAACATCAAATCTCACATCTTTTAATCTCAAAGCTAAGGTGAATAATTACTTTATCCCATTTTCTTATAGTTTTTTATTTTAAAATTAGATCTGAAATGTTTTTGCAAGTATATGCCATGTTTTGATGATTAAAGTTATATATTTGTTTGTTGGTGAATTATGCATGTTCATATTAGTATATATGAAATGTTTGATATGAAAACCCTATTAAATGACATCCAAATGCCTTGAAAATTTAAGTATAGGTCAGAAATGATATTTTAGAGAGGGTTCCAATTTTCATAATTTTCTGAATTTATGTGGATTTTATATTAATTTTCTAGTGAAGAAAATGTTTTTATTGGGCTATAAATTATTTACGGCTAAAATAATTATTATTTGGGTTTGAAATTTTTATATGTTGGAAAACATATTAAAATAGATTTTTTAAGATTTTTCCAGATTTGTCCTAAGTGATTTGATGAATATAGAAAATTATTTAAGGTATGGGAGTTAAATGTTTTATATATTTAATAAAGGAGTAGGGGCATTTTATAAAAATAAAACTATTATTTATTTCTGAAATTAGTGGCAGCACTTTTTTGAAAAGTATTTATTAACCAATGTGAATTTGACAAACAAAGGTAGGTTAGTTGAAAAGTTATCTTTTTAAGTTAAAAACAAGAAAATCATGCTTTTAGCATTTTCGGCCATTTTAGGCATCAAACCTTCCGACCCATACCTTCCAACAAATTCGAAAGGTTGTAGCTTTCGACAAGGTCAAATTTCAATACATATGGTATCAAGTTACTTGGTACGTATTGAATTGAACAAGGTCGAAGGGTACTTGGTCAAAAGTTTGGTTGCCAAAGAGGTTGGGGTATATTTGTTTTATAAACCAAAAAGCATACACCTGCTTGTTTTCGAAAAGGAGCTTTCAATTTGGTTGCTTTCGACTAAGTCAATTATTTAAAATAAAGGTTTTAAACCTTTCGACAAAGTCGAAAGGTTATTGCTGCTTTATTATTGTTTTGTTTTGAACCTTCCGACAAAGTCGAAAGGTTTACCTGTTTTTAAAAACCAGTCGCTTCTCCAAGCTTTCGAAAGAAAGCTTTCGACTTAGATGTTTTACTCTTGTTTTTAATTGAAGAATAACCCAAGCTATCGAGGGAGTTGTTCTAAAGGCAGAGGCCTATGTTTTAAATGATATGTTTTAAAGCTTTCAAAGCAAAGCTTCGACAAAGTTGAAAGGTTGCTTCCATTGATTTCGAAAGGTTTGAGTTCAATGGTTTCGAAAGGTTTTAGTTCAATGATTTCGAAAGGTTTGAGTTCAATGATTTCAAAAGGTTTTAGTTTAATGGTTTTGAAAGGTTTAAGTTCAATGATTTTGAAAGGTTTTAGTTAAATGGTTTCGAAAGGTTTGAGTTCAATGATTTTGAAAGGTTTTAGTTCAATGGTTTCGAAAGGTTTGAGTTCAATGATGTTGAAAGGTTTCCTTTGAATAGTTTCAGAAGGTTTAAATGGAAGCTTTTCCAAATGTTTCCTAAGGCAATGTTTTAAGTTGTTTTTAAAGTAGGATGTCTAAAGTTTTATTGCTCTCGAAAGGAATGATTTCAATAGTTTCGAAAGGTTTGATGCTTGGTTTCGAAAGCTAAGGTTTTGGTCTTTTGGCTTAGAAAATTAAAGAGTTTCACTTGGTTTTGAAAGAGATGTTTTCAAAAGTTTAGAAAGAGGTACTTCCAAATGTTTAAATGTTTTCATCAACTAAGGTTTGAGTAAAGAAGATATATACAACATGGTAATGTGATTTTGAATAAGTGGAAATTAGGGAGGCATCCCTATCATACTTTCATATTGTAAAGCGGGTCCCTGTCAAAGTTTCATTGTAAATCTGGTCCCTATTTTCTAGAAACAAAGAAAAACTATTGCTGAAATGTAGCAACTTTTATAAATAAGTGCTGATATTTCAGCAACTTTCCCTGTCAAAGTTTCATTATAAATCTGGTCCCTATTTTCTAGAAACAAAGAAAAATTATTGCTGAAATGTCAGAAACTTTTATAAATAAGTGCTGATATTTCAGCAACTTTCATACACTGTGTTCACAGTGTACATAAATGTTGCTGAAATGTCAGCAACTTTTATAAATAAGTGCTGATATTTCAGCAACTTTCATATGCTATGTTTACAGTGTACAGAAAAGTTGCGGAAATGTCAGCAACTTTTATGAAAATTTGCATCATGATCTGCAATAATCGTGAATAAAAAACAGGGACCTAATTTATACTGAAATTTAGTGAAGGACTTTTCGTGTATTTTGAACCTTAATAATGACATGTGCTAAAAGTACCCTTTGAATAAAGCATAAAGATTATATCTTTTACTTGTTGAATTTGATTTAAAGGTTTTAAATCATTTTCAAAATGTTTTCAAGGAATATTACGGGAGGGGATCCTTCAGTGAAAATGAATCAGATATTAGAATACCAGATGGGACCAGTATGGGGTCGCACCCTATACATTAGCTATTAGCCCCAGCTAATTGTTTTCTAAAATTCCAGTGTGTAGGGCTTGGTTACAGGTACACTAAAATTATGATTACACACTGAAAGGAATATGTGTTTGTATACAGTTAGATTATTGGTGAGCCCGAAAAACCATTAGGATCAGGGAGACCTGGGAGATGATTAAGCTAGGCACAGACCGTCCAGAAGCGAAGTATTTAACAGATAGTTAGTGACAGACCGTCCAAAAGAGGAGTGTCTAACAGGTGTTAGATAAATTTTGTTTATATTGTCTGGTCGGCCCGAGTCAGCCAAAGGTTAAAAGTTATCCAAAAAAACTTATGTGTTTGAACAAGTTTGTTCATTTAATACCTGATATTTATGTATGTTTACATAATGATGCTATACATTATTTAACCAGTTTTGGTGCAGGAAAAAGATTTCGCAAAGATATATTTTGAAAGGATGTTAATAAAGGGAAACCCATTCCCCTAAGCGGTGTGGTCCCACTTAACATAAAAAACCGGGATGTATAGTATTATTCACACCAGGCTTTATGTCTGACTTGAAGTTTATGTTTTCCCCTTAAACTCTCGGGTGCTCAAAATTAATTTGAGTAGGCTAAGGGGTTAAGGTCTTTTTCAGGTTTAGTAGGATGACGAATAAGGCTACCGGGGGCATGTAGGAGGCAAACGGATAACTATTTAGGAATTGAAGTTTTATGTTTTGTTGTATTTCCGCTATGTTTGTATTAAGTCTATTATGACTATATGACCCTGGTCATCCAAGGGGGTATCTTCATATACCGCTCTTGGAGTATTTTGTACTAAGTATATTTTATTTGTGCTTGGGAACGTATTGGGATTATGTATTAAGAATATGGAACATCTGTTTTAAATATAATGAAGAAAATGTTGTTTTGAAATTTGTGTTTTGTTTCACATTCAAGTACTTCTGATATTGTTGATACCATTAACATAGCCGTATTTAGTCGCTGGAAGCTAATACTATAGATGACTGCAACATGTGTAGCGTTTAGTTTTGGGCCTCTAGATAGGGGATGTTACAGCTTGGTATCAGAGCATGGTTTATGAAATACTTTAACTAAAAAATGGTTTTTGAAAACATAATCCTTAGTAATTAGAGATAAGATCGGGGTATGAGATAACGCTATAGTAACGTACTTGTATTTGTTATATATAAGTATACGCTATATCACTAGACTCCTATCTTAGTTAGGCTATTCATCTGTATCTTATGAAGTTTGAATGCAGATATGGAAGGAAGAAGAGGCAGAGTTAATCTTGGAGGAGATTGCACCACCACTAATGGAAATGCCCAACCAAATGCTAGAAGAGGTCCAGGTCAAGCTTAAGCTGAAAATGTGGGTGTTGGAGTTCCCCAAGTGGACATGGGAGCCATGTATCAGTTTTTCGCAAACATGATGCAAGCTGGAATTTCAGGTAGAGTTGTCAGAGGGAATGCTGCTAGAGGAGGAGTTCAGGAAGCTCCAACGGTCAACCACTATGCTAAGTTGAGCAGAGACTATAACAGGCTTGGGGGGAAGCCATTCATTGGAACTGAAGATGAGATTGAGGTGGAAAATTGGCTGCTACATTATGAGAGAATCTTTACTGACCTAGGATTGAATGACGAGCAGAAGAGGGGATTAGCGTCGAGACAGTTTCAAGGAGCTGCTTTATTTTAGTGGAATACTATTGTAGCTGGTGTTGATGAGGAAACCATGACTTGGGTGGAGTTTCGAAGAAGGTTTCAAGAAAGGTTCATGTCGGTGATGGTGTAGTCCGCATTGGTGTAATGCCCTTGAATTTTAATTAACATTATTCGAGATTTTAATTGGATAAATTAAATAGAATAATGTGAATAATTAGGGAGATGAGATTAATAAATCCAATGGTCGTGTCTTAATGAATGAATTAAAATAAGTCTTAACTAAATTAAGAAGGAGGAATTTCCTAAGGGGTAAACTTGGAAATAGGGCTATATTTCTTAGTATAAATCTCTTCCTCCACTTTAATAAATTTTCACTCTCTCCTTCATAACTCATCACCAACTTTCGGTCGACCATTCAAAGCTCCAGGAAGAGCAATAAATTGAAGAAAAAGCTAAGGAATTAAAGCTAGGAAATTATCTCATTCTCCAATCAACTAATCAAGGTGAATAATTATGTTTATCATCTCATTTTTCTATGTTTGGATCGGTTATGGGTTATACCCGATTCATGTTTTTGATTTTGGTTAGGATATAACCATTTAAAACTTTGTTTGGATAAGACTTAGGTGTTTTAAATGTTAATGGGCTAATTAACACGTTTTTATTCGGTTTTGTTAAATTCCGAGTTGTTTTGATCTTCATATGCTTTGAAATTTTAATATGTTGAAGTATATGATTTGTCAGATTTTTGGTGATTTTTGCGGATTTTCCTTAGTGATTTACTAAGGTAATTAAATTATTTAAGCCTAAGGGCTAAACTGCAAAATTGCATTCGAATTAGTCAATTTGAAGGGAAGGCTGCAATTCGAAAATTTAATTGGGGAAGAACAATAGTGTTTTTTAGTAAAAGGTTAACTTTGGTATACTTTTTATTATTTGGAAGTACAGGAGAAGGCTCCTCTGCCAATAAAAATTAGACAAGCAAGATAAAACATCACTTCAGTAGGCCCAGTTCTGCCTTCGACTCCAACAAGCCTGCTTTTACCCTTTCGATGAAGTCGAAAGGTACCTTTCGTCTAAGAGGGAAGGTAAATAATTACCATCCGCCTAAGCCAAAAGGTAGGCACGGTGTCGAAGGAATGAGGGGCGAAGGGATGGGGAGGCTGCTTCCTTTGCTTTCGAATAGAAACATAATTGCTTTCGAATAAGTTGAAGGGGGATCCTTCGACTCTATCATTTTATAAAAGACTAAAAAATTTATATATTCAAGAAGAGGTTTCGAAGGAGATCTTCGAAAGTTTAAACCTTCAAGAGAATTGTTTTAAAATGTTTTCTAAAATGGTGTTTTAATCCTTTCAACCAAGTCGAAGGTATACCTTCGACAAAGCTAAAGGGAAAGAAGGGGAAGAAGAAGGGGTTACTTCTGAACCTCCTATTGCTTTTAAAGTAAAAGTTTTAATATCTTTCGACAAAGTCGAAGGGTAAACCTTCCGACAAGGTCGGAAGTATACTTTCGAAGGGTTGGTCCAACACTAACACTTCGTTGTTTTTGAATGGATTCGAAAGGTGTGCCCTCACCCTTCCGACTAAGTTGAAGGGTAGGGATGTTTTAAAAAGGCGGAAGGCTTCCGAAGGGGCTATCTTTGGATGTTTTAATGCTTTCGAAGGGGTTAATGATTGCGGAAGGTTTTGAGTTTCAATGATTGCGAAAGGTTTTGAGTTTCATTGCTTTCGAAAGGTTTATAAATGGTTTTATAAGGGGGATACCCTAGGCTTTTGACAAGGTCGAAAGGTAGAACCTTTTGACTAGGTCGAAAAGAAACCTTCCAACAAAGTCGAAAGGTAGGACCTTTCAACAAGGTTGAAAGGTATGATTTTGTGATGCTTTCAAAAGGAAGGCTTCCGAAGGGGCTAACTTTGGTGGGTTATTTACTTTCGAATGGGACTTCATTCGAAGGGTTGTAAAGGGATTTTTTTAGGCATTTTTCTTGAGTAATTTTTTGCTAATTCGAATGGGCTAATTCGTAGGGTTATAGCATAAAATACTTATCTTTGTTTGAATATGTAAGGGGGATCCTTATTTAGATTGAATGTTATAATACCTTGAGGACACCGGGGTGGGTTTAATGTTTTCGATACATAGTTTGGGCTTACAAATAGAAATATGCTTTCGAAAATATACATTGGGGCTATCAATGTGTTTTTATTTAATTTAACCTAATTGAGGCTACCAATGTGAATAGGTTAAACAGGTGGTATACCTAGGGAAAATAAGAAATCATGGGAATCGTGAATTTTAATAAATAATCATGGGGATCATGATATTTTAAATTGGCCAAGTGTTGGGTTCTTGGTTAACCAAGGAAAACCATGGAATGTGCGGTGGATAGCCCACATCAAATTTCTAAAGAAAATAATATTTTGCCAGAGGTGGTTAGCCTCGGGATTTGGCAACCAAGGGTTCATAGTCATCCTAGGAAAACTATGGAGTGTGCGGTGGATAGCTCACGCCACTTTTATAAAATAATGTATGATGGAAAATCTACATTTATTTTAATGAATTTGAGATGGATAGTCCTATTAAAATTATGATGGATAGTCATTTTTAAAGGTTTTAGAGGGGAACTCTAATAAATTGTTTCTAGATGGGAAATCTAATAAATTGCTTTCAGATGGCATATCTAATGAATGGGTGGATGGGATATCCAATATATATGATTTATGGCTTTATTTCATATTATGTTAAGACTAATAATTTTGGGTGCAGGAGCATAGTAAATGATTTGCATGTTTTGTTTTGGATACTAGTGAGGGGACAACCCGTTCCGCTAAGCGGCGTGGTCTCACTAGATATCTATTTATGATAAGAGATGATAGGGGATTATTCATACCAGACTTATTGTCTGACTCGAAGTTTGTGTTTCTCCACAAACTCTTGGGTACTCAAAATTAATTTGAGTAGTCTGAGAGGGGGAGACTTTCAGGTTTTTGGACGAATAAGCTTCCGAAGACGTGCAGGAGGCAGTATTAACTATATAGGAGCTATTTTGTGTTTTCCGCTGTGATGTACTAAGAGCTGTAAAGTTCATATTTATTAGTTCTCTGATCATCATAAGGGGATATCTTCATATGTCGCTTTTATCGTATTTTGTACATGTATATATTATCTGAACATGGTTAACGTCTGGGATTATGTAATTAAATCTTAAATTGAAATTCATAAGAAATGTCATAATTCTATTTATTGAAGTTTAAAATTTTTCATATTCTTGTGTTTCTTTGTTGCCAGTAATTTCAAGATTTCGATTTTGGTCACTCATAAATAACACCTATGGATGACTGTAGCATCCGTAGCAGTTAGTTTTGAGCCTCCGGATGCGGGATATTACAAGTTGGTATCAGAGCATGGTTTATGTACTTAAAAGGAATTTAAACCTTAAAAGATTTTTTAAGCATAATCTAATGAATCTAAAATATGGTTGGGCTTGGGTAAGCGTTATAGTAACGTATGTGTACTTTGCTATAAATACCTAAGTATGTATTCCCCACTCTCTTAGACCGTTCTTCTGTATCTTATCAAGATTGGATTTCAGGTAGTAGGGAAGTAAGATATGGTGGCAGGAAACGGAAGAGTGAATCAAGGTGGGAGATGCACCACAACAAGTGCAAATGTTCGACTCATTACTAGGAGCAACCAGGGTCGATAGGCAAATGCAAACCCAGATTCAAATGCTAATGTTGGTGTTGAGATTCCGCCGATTGATATGGGGATAATGTATCAGTTCTTCGTGAATATGATGCAAGCTGGAGCGGCTACGCAAGTGGCTATGGGGAATGCTGGAGGACCTAATCTGGTGGCTCCAGTTGGCAATAATTATGCCAAGCTGAGCAGGGATTACGCTAGTCTTGGAGGAAAGCCTTTTCTGGGAATCGAGGATGTAGTAGGAGTGGAGAACTGGCTATTGCATTATAAAAGGATATTTTCAGATCTCGGTTTGATGGATATGCAGAAGAGGGGACTTGCTTTAAGGCAATTGCAAGGAGCAGCATTGTTTTGGTGGAACGGAGTTCCGTAGGAGAGCCAGAGGAAGACCTGACTTGGGCTGAATTTCGAAGGAGGTTTGAAGAAAGTTTCTATTAGAGGTTGCCAAGTCAGCATTGCTCAGGAAGTTTGCAGATTTAGTCAAGGGGGATAGATCGGTGATTGAGTATGCTACAGAGTTTGATGAGCTATCCCGTTAGGGATATGCTACTGTGGATACTATCATTCGGAGGAATGATAAGTTTATCAGGGGGTTTAATCCTGAGATCGCCAGAGAAACCATGCCAAACCTCCGGGATCCGTGTCATATTGTTGTTGAGATGGCTATTCGGAATGAAGAGATGCTTTCTACTTTAAAAGGGAAACCAGTTGAGGTTTATAATTTTTAGGGTAAGAAGCAAAAGTTCTTTAAGAAGAAAGGAACCCAGTCGGGGGTAGCGGCTAAGAAGAGCAAGGCTAATATTGTTTGTTACAAGTGTGACAAGAAGGGGCAATATGCTAATGAGTGTCGCTCGGGTGATGGACGAGTAGTTGCAACGAGGTCGAGTGTGAAGTGCTACATCTGTGGCCAGATAGGGCATTACAAGGACAAGTGTCCCAAGGCTGCTAAGGCTGGAAAGAGAAAGGTCTTTGCGTTGGAACAATCATCCTCTAGACCAACGGCTGCTAAGAAAGGAAAAGCTATGGTAGAAGGTATGCTTATGATACATAGTACTCTAGTTAGGATACTATTTGATACCGGTGCATCGCACTCATTTAAACCAAGACATAGGTGTTTTAAATGTAATGGGCTAATTAACATGTTTTTATTTGGTTTTGGTTAAATTTCGAGTTGTTTTGATCTTCATATGCTTTGAAATTTTAATATGTTGAAGTATATGATTTGTCAGATTTTTGGTGATTTTTGGGGATTTTCCTTAGTGATTTACTAAGGTAATTAAATTATTTAAGCCTAAGGGCTAAACTTCAAAATTGCCTTCGAATTAGTCACGGAGGGAAGGCTGCAATTCGAAATTTTAATTGAGGAAGAAGAATAGTGTTTTAAGAAAAAGGTTAACTTTTGTATACTTTTACTATTTGGAAGTACAGGAGAAGGCTCCTCAGCCAATCAAAATTAGACAAGAAGGATAAAACATCACTTCAGTAGGCCCAATTCTTCCTTCGACTCCAACAAGCCTGCTTTTACCCTTTCGACGAAGTCGAAAGGTAAATTTCATCTAAGACGGAAGGTAAACAATTACCCTCCGCCTAAGTCGAAAGGTACGCACGGTGTCGAAGGGAAGAGGGGCGAAGGGATGGGGAGGCTGCTTCCTTTGCTTTCAAATAAGTTAAAGGGGGATCCTTCGACTCTATCATTTTATAAAAGACTAAAATTTTTCTATATTCAAGGAGGGGTTTCAAAGTGGATCTTCGAAAGCTTAAACCTTCAAGAGAATTGTTTTAAAATGTTTTCTAAAAAGGTGTTTTAATCCTTTCGACCAAGTCAAAGAGATGCCTTCGACAAAGCCAAAGGGAAAGAAGGGGAAGAAGAAGAGGTTACTTCTGAACCTCCCATTATTTTTAAAGTAAAAGTTTTAATACATTTCGACAAAGCCGAAGGGTAAACCTTCCGATAAGGTCGGAAGTATACTTTCAAATGGTTGGTTCCAACACCAACGCTTCGTTCTTTTTGAGTGGTTTCAAAAGGTAAGCCCTCACCCTTCCGACTAAGTCGAAGGGTAGGGATGTTTTAAAAAGGCAGAAGGCTTCCGAAAGGGATATCTTTGGATGTTTTAATGCTTTTGAAGGGGTTACCTTCAATAATTTCGAAAGGTTTTGAGTTTCAATGATTTTGAAAGGTTTTGAGTTTCAATGATTGCGAAAGGTTTTGAGTTTCATTGCTATCGAAAGGTTTATAAATGGTTTTATAAGGGGGGATACCCCAGGTTTTTGACAAGGTCAAAAGGTAGAACCTTTCGACTAGGTCGAAAAGAAACCTTCCGACAAGGTCGAAAGGTATGATTTTGTAATGCTTTCAAAAGTAAGGCTTCCGAAGGGGCTAACTTCGGTGGGTTATTTACTTTCGAATGGGACTTCATTCGAAGGGTTGTAATGGGCTGTTTTTAGCCATTTTTCTTGAGTAAAATTTTGCTAATTCGAAGGGGCTACTTCGAAGGGTTAAAGCATAAAATACTTATCTTTGTTTGAATATGTAAGGAGGATCCTTATTTAAATTGAATGTTATAAAACCTTGGGGACACCAGGGTGGGTTTAATGTTTTCAATACATAGTTTGGGGTTATAGACAAAAATATGCTTTCGAAAATATACATTGGGGCTATCAATGTATTTTTATTTAATTTAACCTAGTTGGGGCTACCAATGGGAATAGGTTAAACAGGTGGTATACCTAGGGAAAATAAGAAATCATGAGGATCATGAATTTTAATCAATAATCATGGGGATCATGAAATTTTAAATTGGCCAAGTGTTGGGTTCTTGGTTAACCTAGGAAAACCATGAAATGTGCGGTGTATAGCCCACATCAAATTTCTAAAGAAAAGAATATTTTGCCAGAAGTGGTTAGCCTCGAGATTTGGCACCCAAGGGTTCATAGTCATCCTAGGAAAACTATGAAGTGTGCGGTGGATAGCCTACACAAGCTTTTATAAAACAATGTACGATGGAAAATCTGCATTTATTTTGATGAATTTGGGACGGTAGTCCAATTAAAATTATGACGGATAGTCGTTTTTAAAGGTTTTAGAGGGGAACTCTAATAAATTAATTCTACATGGGAAATCTAAAAAATTTCTTTTAGATGGGATTTCTAATGAATGGATGGATGGGATATCCAATATATATGATTTATGGCTTTATTTCATATTATGTTAAGACTAATCATTTTGGGTGCAGGAGCATAGTAAATGATTTGCATATTTTGTTCTGGATACTAGTGAGGGACAACCCGTTCCGCTAAGCGGCGTGGTCTCACTAGATATCTATTTATGATAAGAGATGATAGAGGATTATTCATTCCTGACTTATTTTCTGACTCGAAGTTTGTGTTTCTCCACAAACTCTCGGGTACTCAAAATTAAATTGAGTAGTCTGAGAGGGGGAGACTTTCAGGTTTTTGGACTAATAAGCTTCCGGAGACGTGCACAAGGCAGTGTTAGCTATATAGGAGCTATTTTGTGTTTTCTGCTGTGATATACTAAGTACTGTAAAGTTCATATTTATTAGTTCTCTGATCATCATAAGGGGACATCTTCATATGTCGCTCTTATCGTATTTTATACATGTATATGTGATCTAAACATGGTTAATGTCTGGGATTATGTAATTAAATCTTAAATTGAAATTCATAAGAAATGAGAAAATTTTGTTTATTGAAGTTTAAATTTTTTCGTATTCTTGTGTTTCTGTTTTGCCAATAGTTTCAAGATTTCGATTTTGGTCACTCAGAAATAACACTTATGGATGACTGCAGCATCCGTAGCAGTTAGTTTTGAGCCTCTGGAAGTGGGATGTTACAATTGGTTAAGAAGTTTACTGAATTAGAACAAGGGGAGATGTCTGTTCTAAAGTATGCAAGAAGATTTGAAGAGTTGGCCCGGTACGAGTATGCCTTAGTTGATACGGTGATCAAGAGGACTGAGAAGATTGTAAGGGGATTAAGGCCGGAGTTGATTAGTGCTACATTACCGCACTTAAGAGATCCAAGTGATGTAGTGGTAGAAATGGCGCTGAGGCAGGAAGAGGCGTTAGGTTGTTTGAGGAAGAAAATGAAGGAAGCCCGGGTAGGACAAGGCCAGAAAAGAAAGTTTTTCCATAAGAAGAATGTTCAAAAGGGAGGAGCACAGAAGAAGGGAAAAGCTGAGGTGGTTTGTTATAATGTGATAAGAAGGGACATTATGCTAATGAGTGTCGTGCCGGAAATGGATAAGGAAAACGGAAATAAACAGTTGGAAAGAAGAATGTCAAGTGCTTTAATTGTGATTAGATCAGCCATTATAAGAACCAATGCAAAGAGCCAGCTAGAGATGGAAAGGGACAGATGTATGCATTGGAGCCCGCAATTTCAAGGCCGGATGTGCAGAAGAAAGGGAAGGTTGTTCTAGGAGGTTCGCTACAGATTCACGGTATGTCTGTTAGCGTTCTATTTGATACTGGTGCATCACATTCTTTTAATTCTCGATGTTTGGTAGATAAGCTTAACCTAGAACCCGCATATTTAGTTACTTCCTTAAGGGTTGCAAATCCGATAGGAGGGTATACAACACTTGGGATGAGGTGTGACCATTTAGAGTTTGATTTGCTAGGTCATACTTTTGATTGTTGTTTGCATGTGTTTGATTTTGTAGGATTTGGTATTATCCTTCGGATGGATTGGTTAAGTAAATATGATGCTAGGATATTTTTCCATGATAGGAAAATATCACTTAAGACACCCAGATTGTAGTGATCGGATAGTTTATACCATAGAGAACCCTAGTTGTGAAGTGAATGCTTTATTGGGTATCATGGAGTTTGAGGATGAGGTGCATCGAGTCTTTTTGGTTAGAGAATTTGCCGATGTATTGTAACTAGTAGTTGGACTGCCACCGAAACGAGCCATTGAGTTTTGGATTGATTTGGTGTCTGGAGCAGAACCGGTGAGTAGGCCACCAAGCAGGATGACACCCACAGAGATGAGAGAGTTGAAGGTGCAGTTGGTGGATTTGGAAGGCAAGAATTTTATTAGACCAAGTAGTTGACCTATGGGAGATGCCGCGGTGTTGGCTAAGAAGCCGGACGGACCGTTAAGGCTATGTATTGATTATCGTAAGTTGAATGATAAGACGATAAAGAACCGATATCCATTGCCAAGAATTGATGATTTGTTCGATCAGTTAAGTGGAGCCAAGGTATTCTCTCAGCTGGATTTGGCTACGGGAGTTCATCAGCTTAGAGTGGCAGAGGATAGTATTTTTTTAACGACATTTAGAACAAGGTATGGATTGTACGAATGGTTAGTCATGCTGTTCGGACTAACTAATGTGCTGGCATTCCTTGTGGATTTGATGAACCGAATTTTCCGAGAGCACTTGGATAGATTTGTGTTGGTCTTTATATATGATATTCCGATATACTCTAAGGATGAGAAGGAGCATGAAGTTCATCTTAGGGTTGTACTTGAGACGTTGAGGAAGCATCAGTTGAAGGCTAAATTTTCGAAGTGTCATTTTTGGAAGAAGGAAGTGAAATTCCTTGGTTATGTAGTCTCAGAGAAAGGGTTATCTGTAGATCCGACCAAGATTGAGGCGGTGAATAATTGGAAGAGACCCGAGACGGTGACCGAGATAAAGAGCTTTCTTGGATTAGCTGGATATTATCGAAGGTTTATAAAGGATTTTTCATGGATAGCTGCATCGATGACTAAGCTTACGTGAAAAGATGTGAAGTTTGTATGGACTAATAAGTGTGAGGAAGCATTCCATAGCTTGAAACACTTATTGACCCATGCACCGGTGTTGGTGGTTCCGGAGGGGAATCAAGATTTGGTTGTTTATACTAATGCGTGTGGAACTAGATTGAGAGTTGTGTTGATGCAAAGAGGGAAAGTGATTGCTTATTCTTCTAAACAGCTCAGACCACATGAAGTTAGGTATCCAACGCATGATTTTGAGTTAGCTGCCGTAATATTTGCTTTAAAGGTGTGGAGGCATTATTTGTTGGGAGAGCAATTTGAGCTTTATACAGATCATAAGTCATTGAAGTACTTATTCTCTTAGAAGGAGCTGATCATGAGATAGCAGAGATGGTTGGATTTTATTGCTGATTATGATTTTGGAATTGAGTACACACTCGGAAAAGGAAACAACATGGCAGATGCACTCAGCAGGAAACATCAGAATGCAGTATTGGCTATGATTACTAAGTGGAAAGATTTAGAAGCATTGTCAGCTTCTACTATGTAGTATAGATCCTAGGTAGGTTCTAGTGCAGGAAGTGCTATATTGTCTTGCTTAGAAATTCGACCGGTAATGATTGACAAGATAGCTTCTAGACAGAAGGAGGATACAGTTTTGGCTAAACGAATCAGAAAGTTAAAGGAGGGAACAGAGAGCGATGACTTAAAGGATTTCAGTCTTGACCAAAATGGTGGTTGAGAAAGAAGGGAAGGTTGTGTGTTCCAAACGTAGGAGACATGAGAAAAGAAGTTTTGGATGGATTCCATCGTTCGAAGTTCACTATCCATCCAAAAGGAACAAAGATGTATCAGGATATGAAGAGAAGTTTCTTCTACGAAGGTATGAAGTGGGACATTGGTTTATGTGTTAAGCAGTGCTTGAATTGCCAGCAGGCAAAGGCTGAACACTAGAAGCCAAGTGGATTGCTTCAGCCATTGGAAGTTCCGTTATGGAAGTATTCTATCTCTATGGATTTTATCGATGGGTTGCCAAGGTCTGGTAGAGGAAATGAAAGCATATGTGTCATAGTGGATAGACTGATTAAGAGTTCCCATTTCATTCCAGTAAAGTTAAATAGGACGGCACCTATTCTGGAAAAGTTATTTATGAAGAATGTGGTTAGACTGCACGAAATCCCTAGTAGTATCATCAGTGATAGAGGTTTTTTGTTTATTAGTGAGTTTTGGAAGAGTCTATAGTAAGCTTTAGGAACCAAGCTCAATATGAGTATCGCTTACCATCCACAGACTGATGGGCAAATGGAAAGTGTTAACAAAGTCTTTGAGGATTTGTTAAGAGCTTGTGTATTGGATTTCGGGGGATCATAGGAGGACCATCTTCATTTAGTCGAGTTCTCATATAATAATAGTTATTAGACTAGTATTGGGATGACACCGTTTGAAGCTTTGTATGGGAGACCATGCAAATCTCCCATATGTTGGTTAGAGACCTGGGATAAGTTGGTTCTTGGTCCGGATTTGGTGAAAGAAGCTGCAGAGAAGATTGAGTTGATTCGAGCTAGGATGAAGGAAGCTCAATCTAGGCAGAAAAGTTATGCTGATAGAAGAAGGAAAGACTTGGAATTCTCTGTTAGAGACTATGTGTTTATTAAGATTTCACCGATGAAAGGTGTGATTAGATTTGGAAAATCAGGAAAGTTGGCACCTAGATTCGTTGGACCTTTTCGTATTGTTGAGAGGATCGAGAGACTAGCTTATAGAGTGGAGTTACCGAATAGTTTAGTAGGATTACATGATGTTTTCCATATTTCTCATCTTAGGAAGTGTATCAGAGACCCGAAGACCACAATAGCACCTACAGTGTTAGAAGATTTAGTAATGGAGTCGGACTTGGATACAGTTAGAAAACGGATTCAGATTGTGGCTAGAGATGAGAAGAAGTTGAGGAACAAGACGGTCAGATTAGTAAAGATCCAGTGGAGTGACGATGCTAGAGACTGTACTTGGGAGATTGAGCGCAGGATTAGAGAGGCTTACCCTGATTTGTTTGATGGTATGTTTTACCTTTAATTGTCTTGTTGTGTATCTTATCATAATTTCGAGGACGAAATTCTTTAAGGTTGGGAGTCTGTAACACCCCATATTTTTATAACATTATTTTGGATATTTAATTAGCTAAACTAAATAAAATAATGTGAAGATTAATGGGTTGAGATTTAATTAAACTAAGGGTAGCCGTGCCATGTTAATGTGTAAATTAAAATGAGAAAATATAAGCTAATGTGTTAGGAAATGAGTAAAGGCGTTATGGGAAACATGAAAGGCTTATACCCTAAACCCTTAGGAATTGAAACTCACGTTCATTCTCATTTTACCAAACTAAAAACTCGTAAGGCCGGCCACCATTATTGTTCTCAAGGAAAGATTAAAGCTGGGATTCAAGAGAAGGAAGATAATCAACTAATTCAATATCAAATCTCACATCTTTTAATCTCAAAGCTAAGGTGAATAATTACTTCATCCCATTTTCTTATAGTTTTCGGTTTTAAAATTAGATCCAAAATGTTTTTGCAAGTATATGTCATATTTTGATGATTAAAGTTATATATTTGTTTGTTGGTGAATTATGCACGTTCATATTAGTATATATGAAATGTTTGATATGATAACCTTATTAAATGACATCCAAATGCCTTGAAATTTAAATATAGGTTGAGAATGATATTTTAGAGAGCGGTTCCAATTTTCATAATTTTCTGAATTTATGTGGATTTTATATTAATTTTCTAGTGAAGGAAATGGTTTTATTGGGTTATAAATTATTTACGGCTAAAATAATTATTATTTGCATTTGAAATTTTTACATGTTGAAAAACATATTAAAATAGATTTTCTGGGATTTTTCTAGATTTTTCCTAAGTGATTTGATGAATATATAAAATTATTTAAGGTATGAGACTTAAATGTTTTATATATTTAATAAAGGAGAAGGGGCATTTTATAAAAATAAAATTATTATTTATTTCTGAAATTAGTGGCAGCACTTTTCTGAAAAGTATTTATTAACCAATGAGAATTTGGTAAACAAAGGCAGGTTAGTTGAAAAGTTATCTTTTTAAGTTAAAAACAAGAAAATCATGCTTTTAGCATGTTTCGGTCATTTTAGGCATCAACCTTCAGACCCAGACCTTCCGACAAAGTCGAAAGGTTATAGCTTTCGACAAGGTCAAAGTTCAATGCATATGGTATCTAGTTAGTTGGTATGTAATGAATTGAACAAGGTTGAAGGGTACTTGGTCGAAAGGTTGGTTGCCAAACATGTTTGTTGAATCACTAGTTTTGATTCATGACAAGACGGTTTAGAAGCTAAAGAAGAATATGCACTCATACATGACAAAAAGAAGACATTAGAGGATCAATACTACAACTCTATGCTTAAAGTAATTATTATATGTGTTGAGTCTTAGACATATGTTAAAATCAATCCTCAAGTTTTAGTTTTCTATGGTTCTTTAAAAACAAAGTTCACTGTGCAATATACGCACAGCCAGTCGATTGGCTGTGCATGCCCAGTCGACTGACTGTGCATATGCACAATAGTGTTTTTTTTTACATTCAAATATTTTAAAATTTTCAAATTCAGTCGACTGACCGGAATCTACCAGTCGACTGACCGGGCTTCAACTGTCATATTTCTGAATGGGCATCTTCTTCCATGAAGAGTTGCACTCCGTGAAAAGATGATTCCTCTTGGTTGAAACTCTTCACTAAGAGTTGCATCTCTCTGAAAACTATAAATAGGAGTTCTCACATACTTCATAATCACCAATTCTGATTCTAATTCTTTCTATTCTCTCTTGTGATTATTCTAGTGCATTCATACTCTACATTGCATTGAATCATTGAATTATATTTCATATACTTTGATTCTTAGCAATATTCTTCCTTTCAAATCTTCACATACTCTTTATATACTTGAGGAATTGATTATAGGAAGTTTGTAACCTTAAAGACAAATCAGTGTTATCAAGAACACATTGAGTCAACTACTTTTAAATTCTGTTAAGTCCTGTTCTACTGCTCAGGTAAGGGAAAGTCCTCTTCGGCTGCTGAGGCAAAAATCATGTTCTGTTGCTTAGGTCTCTATTCTGCTGCTCAAACCTATTCCTCCGGGTTAAGTGAGGGTATTGTTAGTTAAAGCCAGTTAGTCTGGGACTGGACGTAGAACGGGAGTTCGGACCAGTATAAAAATTCCTGGTTTGCTTACTCTTATTTACTTTACTGCTATTAACTGCTTCCGCACTTAGTCTAATATATATTCCATATCTGTCGATCCACACAAACTTTCATTTGGTATCAGAGCAAGCTTATCCAATAACCATAACACGGTTATTTGATATCTTATTAATATGGAAAACAACACTAACACTAGTTTCAATGAAGGTCAATCCACTGCACGACCACCACTATTTAATGGTTTAAATTATAGTTATTGGTCCACTAGAATGAGAATATTTATGCAGTCAAACAGTTATGATATCTAGAATATCACTCAAATTGAACATCATATACCAGATACTGAATATGCACAATGGTCACAAACACAGGAACTGGATGCTACAAATAATTCAAAAGCTATGAATATGTTATTTTATGCTTTAGACAAAAATGAGTTTAATAGAGTTAGCATGTGCACTACTGCCTATGAAATCTGGCGGACACTAAAAATAACTCATGAAGGAACAAACAAAGTTAAGCAAAGTAAGATTTCAATGCTTAAAAATCAGTTTCAAAATTTTAGAATGAAACAAGATGAGTCTATAAATGATATGTACTCTAGATTCGAAGACATATATCACTCATTATTAACGCTAGGAGAAAAGTATACAGATTTTGATATTGTGTCAAAACTCCTCAACTCAGTCATGGATGAATGGGAGAGAAAAGTTTTAGCTATCGAAGAAGCTAACAATATCTCTACCATAAAACCAGAGGAGTTGATAGGAAATATAATGTCTTATGAAGTTAATTAACAGGCTAAAAGAGTACAGGCACAAGACAAAAAGAACATAGCTTTTCGGGCTGAAGAAGAAGAGAACCAAGATTCAGATGATGAGAATTTAGCATTCATTGCTAGGAATTTCAAAAAGTTCTTAAAGTATCGAAAGAACAACATATTCAATGATAAAAAGAACTTCTCAAGCAAACCATCTGCATCAGCTTTAGAATGTTATAACTGTCACAAGAATGGACATATCCAGAAAACTGTCCAGAACTAAAGAAGAGTTATTCCAACAAGGGCAGAAAAGACAGGTACAAAAAGAAAGCATTCTCTGTCACATGGGACGACTCAGATTCCTCATCATCAGATAGTGTAAGTGATAATGAAAATGAACAAGAAAATGTATGCTTCATGGCCACAGAAAATGAAGTTAGTGATCTTACTTTTGATGATCTAATAGAAATTAATTCAAAACTTTTGAACACCCTAAAAAGTTTCAAAAGAAAATATAAAGAAGCTCGTGAAAATCAGAATAAAGCAGAATTCGAAAGAGATATGCTTAAAGATGAGAAGAAAATACTAGAGGAAGAACTTGAAAAACTTCAAGAATCAGTCTCTAATACTAATTCTCAACTTACTTTATTGAGTCAAGAAATTAAAACTCAAAAAGAAAAGAATGATGTTCTTGTCTCTGAAAATCACGAGTTAAAACAAAAGTAAAATTACTTGAACTAGACAATACTGTGCTAGAAAGTAAGTTAGAGAATATTGCTAAAAATGTTTCTAACTTTAATAAAGGAAGAGAAAATTTGTCTAAAATTATTGAAAATTCTCAATCAGTGTCCAGTAAAAAGGGGTTAGGTTATGTTAAGAAGTCAATAGCTCCATCTAGAATAGAAAATAAAAGGAGAATTGATTTTAAACCCACAATCACTAAAGAAAATTCAAAAAGGACAAATTTGAAAACTATAAAAATATGGATTCCTAAAACAAACAATAGTTTGATTAGAAAGAAATATATAAACTCCTTTATTGAATCTGTACACAAAAACATAAATTATGTTTATAAAGGGAATACCGAACCCTCTTGGGGTTGGTTTCCTAAGATCTAACTCTTAGGACCCTATAAAAAGGTGGGTACCAATATTATTTTTTATTTTGCAGGACCCACTTAAAAAGAGAGGAAAATGGATATTAGACAGTGGTTGCTCAAAACATATGACAGGAGACAAAAATATGCTATCAAACATTATCTATTCAGATGGAGGTTCTGTCACTTTTGGAGACAATCCCAAGGGATATATCATCGGCAAAGGTGATGTAAGCAACAACGGTACATCTAATTTACCTCTTATTTCAAATGTTTTACTAGTCAAGAATTTAAAACATAATCTTTTAAGTATTAGCCAACTGTGTGACAAAGGATTCGAAATTACCTTTCTGAAAATAAGTGTAGCATTTCTGATCAAAATAAAAATTTACTCTTTGAAGGAAATAGAGACCAAAATATTTATATTTTGACTATGAAAATAAATCATAATTCAGATATGTGTCTACTAGCTAAAGACAATGATCCTTGATTATGGCACAAAAGATTTTGTCACATTAACTTCAAAACTTTAACTAAGCTTTCTAAAAATGAGTTAGTAAAAGGATTACCTAAAATGAACTTTAAAATAGATCATATTTGTAATGCATGTCAATTAGGAAAACTAACTAAGTCATCTTTTAAATCTAAAAAGGTTATTTCAACAACACAACCACTTGAACTATTACATATGGATTTATTTGGACCAACACAAGTGCAATCCGTAAAACACAATAGATATGTGTTTGTAATTGTTGATGATTTTTCTAGATATACTTGGACTATTTTTATGAAAAACAAAAGTGATACTTTTGAAAATTTCAAAGTCTTTTCAAAATGAATTCAAAATTTCAAAAATATAAAAATAAAGAACATTAGGAGTGATCATGGAGGTGAATTTGAAAACGACGTTTTTGAACATTTTTGTAAAAAGAAAGGAATAAACCATAATTTTTCTTTTCCTCGTACTCCGCAACAAAATTGAGTAGTAGAACGGAAAAATAGAACTTTACAGGAATGTGCAAGAACCTTGTTAAATGGAAGCACATTACCCAAACATTTCTGGGCAGAAGCAGTAGCAACTGCCTGTTATGTACTAAATCGTGTTTCTATAAGACCTCTAACTAAAAACACTTCTTATGAACTTTTTAATGGTCGAAAACCAAATATTTCTTATTTTAAGGTTTTCGATTCAAAATGTTTTATTTTAAACACAAAAGATCAGCTTGGCAAATTCGATCCAAGATCCGATGAAGGAATCTTTATAGGATATTCAGACCGAAGCAAAGCTTATCGAATTTTTAATAAAAGAACTAATATCATCGAAGAAACACTACATGTATCCTTTGATGAAAATTTAAACAAATTTCAAGTAGTAGAGATGACGAAGAAGTTCCTGAAAATATCACAAATATAGAAACTACCTTGTCTAAAAATAATGAAAACAATTTTTCTAATAATGAATTAAGATCTCCACCAAGGATATTAAAAGATCATCCAGTTCAAAATATCATAGGAGAAATTAATTCAAATGTTAGAACAAGAAATTAATTAAATCAAATGGGCCACGTAGCATTTCTTTCTAATATAGAACCTAAAAATGTTAAGGAAGCCTCAACTGATGACTATTGGATTATCGCTATGCAAGAAGAACTAAACCAATTCGAAAGAAATGACGTTTGGGATTTAGTACCAAGGCCTAGTGACCAATCAGTTATTGGTACTAAATGGGTTTTCAAAAATAAGGCTGATGAACATGGTAATATAACTAGGAATAAAGCTAGATTAGTTGCACAAGGATATAATCAGGAAGAAGGAATTGATTACGAAGAAACGTTTGCTCCAGTCGCTAGATTAGAAGCAATACGTATATTATTGGCCTATGCATGTTTTCATAACTTTAAATTATATCAAATGGATGTTAAAATTGCTTTTCTAAATGGCTTTATAAAAGAAAAAGTTTATGTTGAACAACCTCCCTTATTCATTCACGAAAATTTTTCAGACCATGTCTATAAACTTAAAAAGGCGTTATATGGATTAAAACAAGCACCTTGTGCTTGGTATGATCATCTAAAAAGTTATTTAATAGACTCTGGTTTTGAAATTGGGAAGGTTGATCAAACTCTTTTTATTAAGAAAAAGAAGAAGATATTTTAATAATTCAAATTTATGTTGATGATATTATTTTTGGTTCAACTAATGAAAAGTTATGCCAGGAATTTTCTAAAATAATGACTAATGAATTTGAAATGTCTCACATGGGAGAATTAAATTATTTTCTTGGTTTACAAATTAAACAACTTAAAAATGGAATTTTTATAAATCAAGAAAAATATTGTAATAATCTAATTAAACGCTTTGGTATGGAAAATACTTCTACCAAACCTACTCCTATGAGTACAACTATACATCTTGAAAAAGATGAAAACGGCAAAAGTGTAGACCAAAAATTACATCGAAGCATGATTGGATCATTACTTTACTTAACAGCAAGTAGACCTGACATAATGATGAGTGTTTGTTTGTGTGCATGATTTCAAGCAGATCCAAAAGAGTCACACATTAGAGCAGTGAAATGTATATTACGATATCTTAATAAAACTAAGGACTTTGGACTATTTTATCCGAAAGAATGTCCTTTCGAATTAGTTTCATAAAGTGATGCTGATTTTGGAGGATGTCGGACGGATAGAAAAAGTACAAGCGAAACTTGTCACTTCATTGGACGATCTCTTGTACCTTGGTTTAGTAAGAAACAAAATTGCGTCTCACTCTCAACTTGTGAAGCAGAATATATATCTGCAGCTTTGGCATGTGCTCAAGTAATCTATATGCAGCAAACACTTCAAGATTTTGGTTTTAATTTATCTAAATCAACAATTTTTTGTGATAACTTAAGTACTATCAACCTATCAAAAAATCCAATTAATCATTCACGAACAAAATATATTGACATACGTCATCATTTTCTTCGTGATTGTATTGAAAAAGATATAATAAATCTTGATTTCGTATCTTCTGAAAACCAGTTGGCCGATATTTTTACTAAACCTTTAAATGAAAACACATTTGTAAAATTGAGACGAGAACTTGGAATCATCTCATTTAAAAATTTATAAGTTTTTCAAAAATAAGTTAAGTTTATTTTCTGCATAAGCTGGGATTTGAACTCAGGACCTCCTGGTAAGTATGCATATGTCTTTGCCAGTAGGCTATGTGATGTTTCTTGTCTAAGCTCATAGCTCACTTCAGCTTATTTCTGTTTTGATTTTAAATGGTCCACATCACTTTGATTATTGTCCACAATTCTCTTATGGCTGAAATTGTAACAACCCGTAGATTTTCGATAATTAAATTAGTTAATTTAATAAGATTTCATGGCTTAATGTTGGAAGAATTAAAAATTTTGTAATTTATTTATGATAATAATAACGAGAATGAATTGCAACAATAGTTATCTAAGTTGATTTTTAATGAATTGAATGATATTCCAATCAATTGAAATGACTTAAATATTATAACTTGGTTATAAGGGAATATAAGAAAAACAAATATAAATATTGGGTTAACTAATGAAATAAGATATAGTCAATGGTAATGGAATCTAATTGGTATTGTATAGGAAATTGTGACACTTGTAGTAAATAATAAACTTAAGTGTGATTAAAAGTAAATGGTGATAATTATTATAAGTTACTTGTTTATTTGTCAGTCGAATCGAACTTAGAAACCAATTGTAAATGAAATGAAATTTTATATATTAACTGGGTGTACAACCAATAACTAAAGTTGAATAACAAATGTTGGATGCACTGGATGTGAATAAGGTAATTGACTAATAACGGAAATTTATTTAAAAATCCAATATTGAAATATAAATGCTACTTATTGAATGAGTTTACGATCAATAGTTGGATAAATAAATGTTGAATTCATTAGATGTAAATAAAGTAATTGATTAGTAATGAGAATTCATTTAAAATCTAATATTGAAATTTGTTGAATATGGATCAATTAAATTGTTTAAATTTGATATTGGAAATAAATTGAATAATTGAATAAATTTAATAACGGGAATTGAATAACTGTATAACGGAAATAATTGTTCCATAATTTGAATTCGTTTTAAAGTAAAATTTTATAAGTTCATTTTCAATTATTTCAGGATAATGAATTTCGGATAATCAAAATTGTTTAAATTTTAAATTTGCAAATATTTGAATAATTGAGTTTTGAATATAATATGATTGAGAATGATATCGAAGATTGATATAAAATTTTATTTAAACAACAATGAATTTGTTAACATTTAAAATTTGAATTTTAAGAAATTCTGTGAATTTTGAAAAGTCGTCGATTTAATCGACGAGTAAAAATAGCCTTCCGAGGCACAGCCTCGGAATTCGATGAAACCAGTTCCATTGGATCCGTAATAGTTTATTATTATCGGATTTCAAATTTCGGAGCAATCGGAGTTGCCATTTGACCGTGGCAGCTGAAAACGCTTAGAAATTCATTTAATCGGTTTAATTTAAAATCGATCGTTTATTTCTATAACTCGCACAGACGATCAAATTGGCTTCCGAAACACGTTCCATTGTGTTCGGAATGCGGGTAAAACCTTACGGACGCCTGTCGGCACGTCTAATTCGGAGTTCGTTCGAAAATCTTGTTAAATTTGTAAATAATATTAAATAATATATATATACATGTGTATATACGCGTTCTCTACCGAAACCCTAGTCGTTTATCTCGTGGCCGCCAGAGACAAATTTTTGATGGCCGAAAATTATTGACGTTCCCCTTCGATTTGCGATCAATCCATCAACTTTTGTGAATCGATTTCAACTGGGAAGTTGTTGATCACCTCGTCATCTACCCATCCAACGGTAGATTTTGCGTATCGTCGTCGTATGGAGCCGGAAAGGGGAGAGTTGTCTCTGCCGTTCGCCCGCGTTTTGACGCGCCTGGGATGACCGAGCTCGACGAGCTTCTGGCCGGTGGAGGTGTTCGTGACGCTCTTCGTAGGGGTGGAGTTTGATCGTCGAATAGCGCGTCGTTGGGGCCGCGATGACCAACCCTAGGTGGCGGTCGATGGGTATGTTCGAACCTGGTATAAGCGCGATTTGAAGAAGAAGCATCTCTCAGCCCTTGATTTCAGATCTGATGATGTACGGTCGAGATTTGTAGGGTTTGTAAAAAAAAAAAAAGAATTGTTATATAAATTGTATTCAAACTTGAAAATGGTGTAACTCTTTCATACGTTATCAGAAGCAGACGAAACTTTTTGCGTTGGAATCGCAGAGATGAGAGCTTCGTTGCAGTGCAGATCCGGGAGCGTTTGGAGCTAACTAAAATTTCAGGTTAAATCGAACGTCGTTCGATTTGATTTGAAATTTAAAAATCAAGGTGAGTGTTTTATAACGCTCACAATGTACTAGAATATTTTGGATGCTAGTTAAATTTAATATTGTGAAGTGATATGATTTTTATTAGTCGTTGTTGATAAAAATTTAACTGTCATCTTGATGTCGTCGAATTAAATGTTAGGAATTGAAATCGACAGTCTAATTAGAATTGAAATTTAATCGCAAGTAAATTACCGAACATTTATAACTATGAGATTTCTATGATTTATATTGTCTGTTTGTATGATTGGTTGCGATGGATGCTATTGAGTGATGTTTGAATGTTTGGATGTTTATTTGTTGTATATATCCTGTCATCACCCTGTGCATTATTTACAGTTGTAAATTAAATCATTTTGAATAAATTGAGAAATAGGTTGAAATGATATATACCTATGACACTATGATTCGAATTGAAATGATATATATCTATTCCTGAAATTTAATTGAAATAACTGATCACTTGGCCATAGGATAGAAAATTATATATGGGCACCGGATTGGTTAAATTAAATAATTTGTAAAATCTTTGATTTGGAATTATTTTAAATGGTTTGATTTAAAGGAATTTAAAAAAATCAATTTTTATAGAAATTGAATTTATCGCGAATTTGAGGTTGAGATGTTGAAATAATTTTTGTTAAACAAATTGGTTAATAATTGAAGTTAAGACTTTGAAATTAAAATTGTGATATGATTGAATTTTCGTAAATTGATTCGATTTTTAAAGGATTCAATTTTTATTCGGATTTTGAATATTATTAAGTAAAGGTGTGATAACGACAACATTTTGAAATTTGAGGAAATTGGATTTGGGATAGAATTGAATTAATTTGAAATCGAAATTGATTGAACTGAAATTGAGATTTGAATCGACTGAATGTAAATTTGAATTTGATTCAGATTGGTAAGTTGGAAATTAAAATGGTTGACTTTGGAGCTATTTCAAATTTGGTTTTTCTGAAGTTATTCTGCTATATAAACTATTTTAAATACTTAAACTATTTTATACTAAACTATTTTAACCTATATTAATTATATTAAGTTATTTTAACTTATTTAAAAATATTAACTTATTTTAATCTATTTTAAATCTACTTAATTTAATTTAATTTAATTTAAAACAATTAACCTATTTAATTTATTTTTAATTTTATTTAATCTATTTTTAAAGCTATTTAACCTATTTAATTATATTAAATCTATTTTAAATCTATTTAACTATATTAAATCAATTTAAAACTATTTTGAAATCTATCTTTAATATTTAGAGTATTTTAACTATTTTCAATTATTTAAGCTACTTTAAACTATTCAAAACTATTTTCCAAAATTTCCAACTGGTCAATAAGGTGAAATATTTATATTTAAATCTTGGATTTAAATACGAATTTGGTTAAATTGAAATTTTATCCTAAATTGAGATTCGAAACGATTTTGAAATTGGAATGGGATATTGGGCGAAATGATTTTTTTGAAATGAAATCGTATATTTGCGTAAATACGATGATTTTGAAATGGATTTGATTTGAAGCGAACTTGATATGTTGATATCAATTATGATTTGATTTTTGAAAATGTAAAAGAACCATCTGGTGTGTAATAAGCGTTCGGTTGTTAAAGAGACCGGGATCGGATATGGGCATACTCTCTGTCGATACCGAAAACCACTTTAACAACTGTGTACGTGGTGGAGATTCCAGAATGAAGTAGGATGGTTTGGCGACGATTCTATATGGTATGACGTGACCCTGACTCCCGTGAGTCAGCTTAGATGTGACTAAAATCAGGAGCTATACCGGGCTAATGTGAGGTCATTCCTCTTATCGGGCATATTTCTTCGATACCATTATATTGCTTTTGTGATTCGATTTGGTGGCCACCCCTCGATTGTTTGGGAGTGTGTCCGAGGTGGGCGGTAGTAGCTGCTATGCGTCACCACCAGTCCGGGAGTGCAATTGGTATATCTACCCTGGCATTTCCTCGTGTGCCGTGTTCACATGCCCTAGCGTGCCTTCTACGAATTTGTTTTGTACCATACCTATGGGGTGCCCTCTGCGTAAACCTTTCGGAGGAGCGTACGGTACTGTATAGACTATGGGAATATATAAAATGTGTTAAGGGGGATATGGGTAACGCCTTAACGCTATTTTAATACTTTTACTTTACTGTAGACATATTATAATAGCGTATTGTACTTCATAGTAGATAGTTTAACGGATCCTTAAGAGATGGAAAATCCCGTAACATCTCTTGAGTTATTGCACGCACGTCGACACTGGATAAGAGATGTCAAACCCCGTAAACATCTCTGACGCCGTTACACTCATATTTATTTACGATCGATTTAACTTACATAAGGATGTTTTAGTCCTGACTCGAGTGTTTTGTCTTTTCATTACGCTCGGGTCAGTCCTGAGTTTTTTTCAGCTTATTGAAGATCTATTCAGGAGGACGAAGACGAAGATTTGGTATACTATTACTATTATTATCCTTGCATCATGTTGTCTGCTGCATTATTTTATTTGTTCTGTTGTATATGTATAACTCTGATAAATGATGTATAAATGATAATCAAAAGTATATTAAACAGCTTCATGAACTGTTTATTTGATTATTATATTTTATCTTTCCGCTGCGAGATTCTGTGGTTGTTTCTTGTTCCTTTTCTCTTCTTTTCTTATTTACCCCATTAACAATCCTCCCTTTTGAATGGTTTGGAATCGGCATGTGTGTTTACTTGTCGATTTAAATTGTCCAAAAAGGTGGGTCGTTACAGAAATTCAATCGTTCTATATCACTTTCATTTTTTAGTTTCAGACTTCTATACTTATATTCATTCTAAAAAAAACTCCTACTTGATTAAAGATAATATTATTTCTATCATAAACAATCAAACATGGTTTTCAACTTTGCATTGTTTATATACACCATGGCCGGATCATCCTCAGACGAGCCTTCCTCTCATTACTCGTCTGGATATTCTTCAATTGATTTTGAAACTCCAAGTTTAGGGTCTTCAGAACTTCCAACTCCGACTCCTGCTTATATCTCGATATGTACACCACAAAGCCATCATACGGGATATACGCTAGAAAATAAACGCACGCGAAGAAACTTATTTCCATCTCCAACAACTAAAGAAAAGATAGATGACTTGCATCACTATCAAAGGGAAACACTTGAACTTCAGTGTGAACTGTATTATGAAAAAAAGAGTCATGGTAGGAGACTTAGTTTTCTTGAACGATGTGCTGCAAAAATATGTGGTTCATCCCTCATCAACACGAACGCGCATATTCACTCACCTCAACGCCCTCATGTATCACCGAATCCATGGGAACATAGAGGACCAAATTCATGGAATCATGGAGGACTGAATTGATGGGAACGTGGAGGAACGAGCAACTCACCGATTCAAAAAGAATGTTCACCTATAAAACTATTTGTTGAAAATACAAAAATTGAACCGGGAGAAGAATCGGAAGACTCACACTCTCATTTCTAATTTTGTATACACAAAAAATAGTATGCTTATTTTCTTTGTTTTAAAATGTACTTAAGTTCATAAAATAAACTTGTGTGTCTTCATGAAAAATAGTTTAAAAACTATTCTATAATTATTTCTTACAGCCAGTCGACTGAAATTCAGAATCAGTCGACTCATTACAGGGAAACCAAACTCTCGGGAAACCAGTCAGTCGATTGACCTAACACGATCAGTCGACTGGCTGTATAAAATTTGAGTTAGTTTTAGTGCACTAGTCGACTGACTCCTTTCGTCTAGTCGACTGGCTGTAGGTAAATATTTCTGATTCCCTTTTTAGTTACTTTTTACTCCACTCCCACTTTAACATTCTCAGTTTTTACCCAAATCCATTTCATAAAAAATCATAAATCCCAAATCCAATCAAATTTTTCACCAAATCCTTGATCAAGTGGCTCCTACAAAGCGAAATAGGCAAAGCTCCTCCTCCGCCGGACCTACCGATAGCCAAATCGCACAATGGCTATATAACGATGTCGCGATAGCAAGATGGCATAAAATGGAAAATTCGCGAATCTTTGAAGGTTCATTTATGGTCTACAACGATTTTGCGTCTTACGGATTACAAGAGCTTATGCGTAGATCCGGATTGGAATCACTACTCGACTTAAATCTCAATTCTCACAAGATTAATCATCTCATGGTGAAGCTTTTTATGCTAATTTAAATCTTCCCCATCAACATCCATCGAATAGAGATGATTGTGTTTGGAGCTTAGTTTGTGGACATCAAGTTTTCTTCTCCTTAGACCGGATGGTGCACATACTTCAATCGCCTTACCAAGGTATTCCTCTAGACAATATCGATTATAATATTCAACAAAGAGATCGAGTTAGCCATATGTTCATGGGTGACAATATGACGGAACAAAAATCTATTCTTCTTCGACCAAAAGCGAGAATTCTTCACAAAGCGTTCATGAGGAGTATCCTTCCGAGAACCGGGTCATATGAACTTATCTACCTGGAAAATTTCAAAGCACTATATGCGGTATGGGGAGGAACTCAAGTCAATTGGCTACGGAGAATATTAGATGAATTTCTCACCTTCAACAACGGTAATATGAGAACCATTTACTTCAGAGAATATATAATGAGATTAATTTTAAATGTGGGTGCACCTCAACCTGAATCTGAAACATCTTCCATGGGAGTTATCAACATTCGCACATTGAGACTCATGAAACTACGGTCAGCTCCTCCAGCATTTATCCCATATGAAGAATGGCATCGCCAACAACAACAATGACAATCAGGCGGATCAATCATTCGAGAGCGAACACCTCAACCCGAAGAAGAAGAAATTGTTCTTGCAACATCGACTAGTACACGAGAGTCCATAGAAATCCTTTCTAGAAATCAACAAATACTAGAAACTCGTTTGAAGAAAGTTGATAAAAAATTAGACAAGATCAAAGGGTTCTTTTCTATACTATGGGATGCGATTTCATGTTCTTCATCCACGACTGCTTCTTCCGTAGCACATGGTAAGCAACCAGCACCGAGATTCACATGGTCTACTTCCGAGGAACACACCGGAAGCGATACTAGTGGACCAAGTGGTAGTGGACAAGACACATCAAGGCCTAGAAAGGAGCATACAGAGGAATATGACTGGGATCGTGATGAGTAAGCTTCTATCTCTTGTTGGTAAGATTTGATGGAATTTTTTCTTTGTTCAAATAATTCTCTTTGCAAACTACTCAAGTAAACATTGTGAGACTTGTAGTAAGTAGTCTCATTATTGTTGTTTATGTTTTTATTCATCTCGGGTACTATGATACTTTGTTTTATCTATGTGTACTATTCTGTGTCTGTTTGTGTGTTATACACTAAAATTTATTTAATCTGTCTCCTTTTTGTGGATGACAAAGGGGGAGAAAAAGTGTGTGCACTAACATATTTGATGCAGGAAAACGATGTCATATATATTTGATGTAGGAAAAAGATGTCATATATTCAGGGGGAGAAAATTTTCTATCTAAGATATATACAGGTTGTCATCAATCAAAAAGGGAGAGAATGTTGAATCACTAGTTTTGATTCATGATAAGACGGTTCAGAAGTTAAAGAAGAATATGCACTCATACATGACAAAAAGAAGACATCAGAGGATCAAGACTACAACTCTATGCTTAAAGTAATTATTATATGTGTTGAGTCTTAGACATATGTTAAAATCAATCCTCAAGTTTTAGTTTTCTATGGTTCTTTAAAAACAAAGTTCACTGTGCAATATATGCACAGCCAGTCGACTGGCTGTGCATGCCGAGTCGACTAACTGTGCATATGCACAATAGTGTTTTTTTTACATTCAAATATTTTAAAATTTTCAAATTCAGTCGACTGACCGGGCTTCAACTGTCATAATTCTGAATGGACATCTTCTTCCATGAAGAGTTGCATTCCGTGAAAAGATGCTCCTCTTGGCTGAAACTCTTCACTAAGAGTTGCATCTCTCTGAAAACTATAAATAGGAGTTCTCACATACTTCATAATCACCAATTCTGATTCTAATTCTTTATGTTCTCTCTTGTGATTATTCTAGTGCATTCATACTCTACATTGCTTTGAATCTTTGAATTATATTTCATATACTTTGATTCTTAGCAATATTCTTCCTTTCAAATCTTAACATACTCTTTATATACTTGAGGAATTGATTATAGGAAGTTTGTAATCTTAAAGACAAATCAGTGTTATAAAGAACACATTGAGTCAACTACTTTTATATTCTGTTAAGTCCTGTTCTGCTGCTCAGGCAAGGGAAAGTCCTCTTCGGCTCCTGAGGCAAAAATCATGTTCTGTTGCTCAGGTGTCTGTTCTGCTGCTCAGACCTATTCCTCCGGGTTAAGTGAGGGTATTGTTAGTTAAAGCCAGAAGTTAGTCTGGGACTGGACGTAGAACGGGAGTTCGAACCAGTATAAAAATTCCTGGTGTGCTTACTCTTATTTACTTTACTGCTATTAACTGCTTCCGCACTTAGTCTAATATATATTCCATATCCTTCGATCCACACAAACTTTCAAGGTTGGGGTATGTTTGTTTTATAAACCAAAAGCTTACACCTGCTTCTTTTCGAAAAGGAGCTTTCAACTTGGTTGCTTTCGACCAGGTTAATTATTTAAAATAAAGGTTTTAAACCTTTCGATAAAGTCGAAAGGTTACCACCGCTTTATCATTGTTTTGTTTTGAACTTTCTAACAAAGTCGAAAGGTTTACCTGTTTTTAAAAACCAACCGATTCTCTATGCTTTCGAAAGAATGCTTTCGACTTTGATGTTTTACCCTTTTTTTTAATTGAAGAATAACCCAAGCTTTCGAAGGAGTTGTTCCAAAGGCAGAGGCCTATTGTTTTAAATGATATGTTTTAAAGTTTTCGAAGCAAAGCTGTCGACAAAGTCGAAAGGTTGCTTCCATTGATTTCGAAAGGTTTGAGTTCAATGATTTCGAAAGATTTTAGTTCAATGGTTTCGAAAGGTTTGAGTTCAATGATTTCGAAAGGTTTTCATTGAATGGTTTCGGAAGGTTTAAATGGAAGGTTTTCCAAAGGTTTCCTTAGGCAATGTTTTAAGTTGTTTTTAAAGTGGGATGTTTAAAGTTTTGTTGCTCTCGAAAGGAATGATTTCAATAGTTTCAAAAGGTTTGATGTTTGGTTTCGAAAGGTAAGGTTTTGGCCTTTTGGCTTAGAAAATTAAAGGGTTTCACTTTGTTTTGAAAGATATGTTTTCAAAAGTTCAGAAAGAGGTACTTTCAAATGTTTAAATGTTTTCATCAACTAAGGTTTGAGTAAAGAAGATATATATAACATGGTAATGTGATTTTGAGTAAATTATAAAGATTATATATTTTACTTGTTGGGTTTGATTTAAAGGTTTTAAATAATTTTAAAAATGTTGTCAAGGAAAATTATGGGAGGGGATCCTTAAGTGAAAATGACTCAGATATTAGAATACCAGATGGGACTAGTATGGAGTCACACCTTATACATTTGCTATTAGCCCTAGCTAATTGTTGTCCAAAATTCCAATGTGTAGGGCTTGGTTACAGGTAGACTAAAATTATGATTACACACTGAAAGGAATATGTGTTTGTATACAGTTAGGTTATTGGTGAGCCTAAAAAACCATTAGGATCAGGAAGTCCTGGGAGATGTTTAAGCTAGGGACAGACCGTCTAGAAGCAAATTATTTAACAGATAGTTAGGGATGACCGTCCAAAAGAGGAGTGTCTAATAGGTGTTAGATAAATTTTATTTATATTGTCTGGTAGGCCCAAGTCAACCAAAGGTTAAAAGTTATCCAAACAAAACTTATGTGTTTGAACAAGATTGTTCAATTAATACATGATATTTATGTATGTTTACATAATGATGCTTTACAGTATTTAACCAGTTTTGGTGCAGGAAAAAGATTTCGCAAAGATATATTTTAAAAGGATGTTAGTGAGGGGAAACCCGTTCTCTAAGCGGCGTGGTCTCACTTAACATATAAAGCCGGGATGTATAGTATTATTCACACCAGGCTTTTTGTCTGACTCAAAGTTTATATTTTCCCCTTAAACTCTCGGGTGCTCAAAATTAATTTGAGTAGGCTGAGGGGTTAAGGTCTTTTTTATGTTTAGTAGGATGACGAATAAGGCTACTGGAGGCATGTAGGAGGAAAACAGATAGCTATTTAGGAGTTGCAGTTTTATGTTTTATTGTATTTCCG
The DNA here is from genome assembly GCA_030737815.1 of Allium fistulosum. Classification (NCBI taxonomy): domain Eukaryota; kingdom Viridiplantae; phylum Streptophyta; class Magnoliopsida; order Asparagales; family Amaryllidaceae; genus Allium; species Allium fistulosum. The sequence goes on along the minus strand of CM060907.1, from coordinate 245,569,864 downwards.
CTGTGTTTGTATTAAGTCTATTATGACTATATGACTTTGGTCATCTAAGGGGGATCTTCATATACCGCTCTTGGCGTATTTTGTATTAAGTATATTTTATCTGTCCCTGGGAACATATTGGTATTATATATTAAGCATATGGAACATCTGTTTTAAATATAATGAAGAAAATGTTGTTTTGAAATCTGTGTTTCTTTTCATATTCAAGTGCTTCTGATATTGTACATACCATTAACATAGCTGTATTTAATCGCTGGAAGCTAATACTATAGATGACTGCAGCATCTATAGCGCTTAGTTTCGGACCTCTAGATAGGGGATGTTACAGAACCCCACTTCCATATCGGAATATCCAATTGCTCAAGCAACCCACTTAGCTTTTAATGCTCGGCTTTCACCCGCTAACAGTTCAAATAGTGTTTCACCCATAAGCCAACATCACTCTTCATTCCTTCCCAGAAGAAACTTATCTTCATGTCTTGATACATCTTTGTTCCTCCTGGAAGAATAGTGACCTTCGAACGATGGCATTCCTCCCAAACTTTCTTCCTTATGTCTCCCACTTCTGGAACACATAATCTACCCTTCTTTCTTAACCACTCACTTTGGTCAAGACTAAAATCCTTTAAGTCATCGCTCTCCATTCCATCCCTTAACTTCATGATCCTTTCAGCTAACACTGGATCCTCTATTTGTTTAGAAGCCATCTTCTCAATCAATACCGGTCAGACTTCTATGCAAGACAACATGACAGATTCTCCACTAAACCCAGCCTCAGATCTCCACTGCACTCTACAAGTCGACAACGCTTCCAAGTCTTTCCATTCTGCTATCATAGCCAGCACTGCATTCTGATGCTTTCTAATGGGCGCATCTGCAACATTGTTGCCTTTCCTTGGTGTGTACTCGATTCAAAAATCATAAGCAGCAATAAACTCTAACCATCTTTGCTGTCTCATGTTCAGCTCTTTCTGAGAGAACAAGTACTTCAACGACTTATGATTTGTATAAAGCTCGAACCTCTCTCCCAAATGGTAATGCCTCCACACCTTCAATGTAAATATCACTGCAGCTAACTCCAAGTCATGCGTTGGATATCTAACCTCATGCAGTCTAAGCTGTATAGAAGCGTAGGCAATCACTTTACCTCTCTGCATCAACACAGCTCCTAATCTAGTTCCACATGCATCTGTATAAAATACCAAGTCCTGGTTACCCTCCGGAACCACTAACACAGGTGCATGGGTCAACAAGTGTTTCAAGCTTTGGAACGCTTCCTCACACTAATCGGTCCACATAAACTTCACACCCTTTTACGTTAGCTTGGTCATCGGTGCTGCTATTCGTGAATTTTTTTTAATAAACCTCCAATAATATCCAGCCAATCCAAGAAAACTTCTTATCTCGGTTACCGTTTCTGGTCTTTTTCAATTATTAACAGCTTCGATCTTATCTGAATCGACTCCATTTTTTGAAACCACGTTGACTAAGAAACTTCACTTCCTTTTTCCAAAAATGACACTTTGAAAACTTCGCTTTCAGCTGATGTTCTCTCAAAGTCTCAAGAACCATTCTAAGATGAACCTCATGCTCTTTCTCGTTCCTAGTGTATATCAAAATATCATCTATGAACACCAACATGAATCTTTCCAAGTGCTCTTTGAAAATTCGGTTCATCAAGTCCACAAAGAGTGCCAGCGCATTAGTAAGTCCGAACGACATAACTAACCATTCGTATAACCCATACCTTGTTCTAAATGCTGTCAAAGGTATACTATCTTCTACCACTCTAAGCTGATGGAAACCTGTCACCAAGTCTAATTGAGAAAATACCTTGGCTCCACTCAGATAATTGAACAAATCATCAATCCTAGGTAACGGATATCAATTCTTTATCGTTCTCTCATTCAGCTTACGATAATGATACATAACCTTAACAATCTGTCTGGCTTCTTAACAAATATTGCGACTGCTCCCCAAGGTGAGCTACTCGGTCTGATAAAACTCTTGCTTTCCAAATCCACCAACTGAGCCTTCAACTCCCTCATTTTTGTCGGCGTCATCCTGCTTGGTGGTCTACTCACCGGTTCTACTCCAGGCACCAAATCTACCCGAAACTCAATGGCTCGTTTCGATGGCAATCCTACTACTGGCTTGAAAACATCTGTGAATTCTCTAACCACAACAACGTGATTCAACTCATCCTCTAGCTCCACAACACCGAACAAAGCATTCATCTCACAGCTAGGGTTTTCTACGGTATAAACTATCTGATCAGTACAATCCGGGTGTCAAAGTGATATTTTCCTATCCTGGAAAAATATCCTAGCATCATACTCACTTAACCAATCCATATCCAATATAATTCTGAACGCTACAAAGTCAAATATATGCAAACTGCAAACAAAGGTGTAAACTAGCAAGTCAAATTCTAAGTGGTCACACTTCATCCCAAGTGTCGCATACTCTCTTATCGAATTTGCAACTCTTAAGGAAGTAACTAAACATGTGGGTTCTAGGTTAAGCTTATCTACCAAACATCGAGATATAAAAGAATGAGATGCACCAGTATCAAAAAAAACACTAACATACATATCATGGATCTAAAGCGTACCTCTCAAAACTGCCTTTCCTTTCTCCTGCACTGTCGGCTTCGAAGTAGCAGGCTCCAATGCATACACCTTGCCCTTCCCATCCTTAGCAGGCTCTTTGCATTGATTCTTATAGTGGCCGATCTGATCGCAATTGAAGCACCTGATATTCTTCTTCCCGATCACTTCCTTAGCCTTTCCTGTATGACATTCATGAGCAAAATGTCTTTCTTGTCGCACTTATAACAGACCACCTCAGACTTTCCTGTCTTCGCTACTCCACCTTTCTGAGCACCTTTATTGTGAAAGAACTTCCTCTTATAACTTTGCCATACCTGGACCTCCTTCTCCTTCTTCTTCTCCAAACAAGAAAGCATCTCCTCATGTCTTCATGCCATCTCCACTACCACATCACAGGGATCTCTGATATGCGGTAAGGTAGCCCTAGCCAACTCAAACTTCAATCCCCTGATGAACTTTTCATTCCTCTCTATCGCTGTATCAACTGTGGCATAACCATACCTAACAAACTCTTCAAACCTACTAGCATACTCCAAAACAGACATCTCTCCTTGTTCTATCTCAGCAAACTTTCTAATCAAAACAGACTGCGCAATCATCAACATGAACCCTTCCTAGAACCTTCTCCTAAACTCGACATATGTAATCTCCTCTTCATTTACTCCTGCCGTCACACTATTCCATCAAAATAAAGCTGCTACTTGAAGCTGTCTCGAAGCAAGCCTCCTCTTTTGCTCATCATTGAGCCCTAAGTCAGCAAATATCTTTTCACGATGCAGCAACCAATTCTCCACTTATATAGTATCTTCGGTTCCGATAAATGGCTTCCCTCCAAGCCTAGCATAGTCTCTACTTAAGTTATCATAATGGTTGACAGCCGAAGCCTCTTGAACTCCTCCCGCAGCATTTCCTCCAACCACTCCAGCAGCAATTCCAGCTTGTATCATGTTTACAAAAAACTGATACATAGCTCCTATATCCACTTGTGGAACTCCAGCACCAACATTCTCAGCTTGAGCCTGACCTTAAGTCCTCCTTGTATTGGGTCGGGCATTTCCATTGGTGGTGGTGTTATTCCCTCCTAGGTTAACTCTGTCAATTCTAGCATCCATATATGTATTCAAGCCTCATGAGATACAGAAAAATAGCCTAAATAGAGATAGGAGAATAGAGGTATAGCGTATACTTATATATAGAAAATACAAGTACGTTACTATAGCGTTATCTCATACCTGACTTTACTCTAATTCCTAGGGATTATGTTTTAAAAAATCAGTTTTAGTTAAAGTATTACATAAACCTATGATTTGATACCAAGTTGTAACATCCCCTATCTAGAGGCCTAAATCTAAGCACTACAGATGCCATAGTCATTCGTAGTATTAACTTCCGACGACTAAATACGGCTATGTTATTGGTATCTATAATATCAGAAGCATTCGAATATGAAACAAAATCACAGATTTCAAAAACAACTTTTCACATTACATTTTCAAAGCACATGTTTCACATTCAAATTACATAATCCCATAATCATTTTCCAAGTACCGATAAAATATAATTATTACATAGGTACGCCAAGAGCGACTTATGATGATGCCCCCTTGGTTGACCAGAGTACTTCATAGACATAACTGTCTTAAATACAACACAGCAGAATAAAACAAAACAAAACAGCAACAACTAAATAGTTATCTGTCAGCCACTTGCTCGTCTCTGGAAGCTTTATTCGTCAACCTACTAAAACCTGTAAAACCTCAACCCTCAGCCTACTCAAATAAATTTTGAGCACCCGAGAGTTTAAGGAGAAAAACATAAACTTCGAGTCAGACATAAAACCTGGTGTGAATAATACTATACATCTCGGATATACGATATTAAGTGAGACCATGCTGCTTAGCGGAACAGGTTTCCCCTCACTAATATCCTTTTAAAACATATCTTTTACAAATCATAATCATGTAACCAAAATTGGTTAAAACTGTAAAGCATTATTATGTAAACATGCATATGAGGTAACAAATGGACTATCTATTTGAACACTGTAGTTTCGTTTGGCTAACTACTACCTTTGGCTGACTCGGGCCTACCAGAAAATATAACAAAATAATCTAACATTTGTTAGACACACCTTTTCTGGACGGTCTAACCTTAACTATCTATTAAATACTTCTCTTCTGGATGGTCTGTCCCTAACTTAACATCTCCCAGGGTCACCTGATCCTAATGGTTTTGCGGGCTCACCGATAACCTATCTGTATGCAAACATATATTCTCTTCTGTATGTAATCATAATTTTAGTCTTACCTGTGACAAAGCCCTACACACTGGAATTTTGGACTTAATTAGCTGGGGCTAATAGCTAATGTATAGGGTGTGACCATATACCAGTCTCATCTGGTATTTTAATATCTAGGTCATTTTACTTAGGGAAACCTTCCCAAAATTTTCCTTGAAAATCTTTTCAAACTGATTTAAAACCTTTAAATCTAATTCACACAGGGAAAATGCATACACTCTATGCTTTACTCAAAATCACCTTGTCATGTTATATATACTTTACCCATATCCCAGTTGATGAAAACATATAAACCTTTGAAAGTACCTATTTCGAATCTATTGAAAGTGCCCCTTTCGAAACCAAGTAAAACCCTTTTCTTTCATCTAGGCCGAAAGGCCAAAACTTCCTTTCGAAACCATTTACATAAACCTTTCGAAACCATTGAAATACCTTCGAAAGCTATAAAACCTTAGACATCTTATTCCAAAACACTTTAAAACTGCCTTTTGAAACCGTTGGAAAAACCTTCCTTTTATCCCTTTCGAAACAGTTAGAAAAATACCCTTTCGAACCTTTCGAAACCATTGGGGAACCACCCCTTAGAAACCTTTCCTCAAAACCTTTCGAAAGCATCAAAACCTTCATAAACAACAACCTTTCGAAAGCACTTGGGTTTAATTTAAAACATGTGGATAAACTCCTTTCGAAACCATTTGGGTTGTACTTTAACAGAGCAAAAGGGTCATTAAAACCATTTAAATCGAAAGCCTATCTTTCGAAAGCATTCTTAAGAAAAGAAGTGATGGTGTCAAAACCACCCTTCCGAAAGTATTGGAGAAGTGGCCAAGTTTAAAAGCAAAGTATACCTTCCGAAACCATTGACTTCGAAAGGTAGGAAAAGCGGCAGCTAAAGGCTTCGACTTAGTCGAAAGCAGTCATTTAAAAACAAAGGCGCAACCTCTTAAAACCTTTTCTTTTAAACCATTTGACCCAATCGGAAGCTAACCAAGTCAAAAAATATATAGTCGAAAGCAAAGTAGGCGCGTTTTCACTTTAAAACAAAGTAGTGTTTCGACCCCTTTGGAACCCCTGGGTTTCGACCCCATACCTTCTGCCTTCTCTCCAATTCGCTTCGCACCATGTCTTTGATGCCATGCGCATTGGTTTCGATAGTGATGGAGGCGGAGGAACTAAGTCGAAAGCCATCTATGTCGAAAGTAGGGTGCCGAAAGTGGCGAAGCATGCTACTTGCATGTAAAACTGATTTTTAACCTTTTTAAGTAAACTTTTTAACTAACCTGCCTTGTTTTTCTAAATCTCATTAGTTGCAAATTATCTTTTCTAAAAGCACTGCCAAAATTTCAGAAATAAACACTTTAATTTATTTACAAAATGCCCCTTCTCCTTTATAAATATATAAAACATTTATGTCCCATACCTTAAATAATTTTATATATTCATCATTACACTTAGGAAAATTCTACAAAAACTCCAGAAAATCATTTTCAATATGTTTTCTAACATATATAAATTTCAGACCCAAATAAATAATTATTTAGCCGTAATTAATTTATAACCCAAATAATCATTTTCTACACTAGAAAATTTATATAAAATCCACAATAATTCAGAAAATTATGAAAATTGAAACCCCTCTCTAAAATATCATTTTTGATCTAAATCTAAAATCGCAAGGCATTTGGATGTCATTTAATAGGGTTTTCTTTTCAAAACATATCACAAAATCTATATGAACAAGCATAAATCATCAACAAATATAAATAAACATTTAATCCATCAAAAAAAGCATAATCATGCAAACAAGTTCGGATTTTCCGTAAAACCGAAAACCATAAGAAAATGAGATGTAGTAATTATTCACCTTAGCTTGAGATAATGGATTTGAGATTTGAATAGCTTTTGATTTGATTAATCTTCTTCCTTAGATTTTTCTTCCTCTAGTTCTCGAAATGGTGACCGGCCTCTATGTTTTTAATTTGCAAATGAGAATGAATAAGAGAATACACACCTAAGGGGTTTAAGGTTTAGGGTATAAGGATTTTTCCTTGTTCCTATTTTCCCCCTGCCTACTTCCTAACCCTTTATCTATTTTATTTCATGTTATCTCATTTTGATTTACTCATTAACATGGCACGGCTACCCCTATTAATCACAAATCTCAATCCATTAATCACCTTACATTATTTTATTTTATTTAGCTAATTAATATCCTAAATAATGTTATTAAAAAATATGGGGTGTTACATATATCAAATCATACTTTTGAACTTTAAAACCAAAGCTAGTTTTACCAAACAAAATCCCATGGTAGTAATTCCTCTCTAGGAAACCCGAAAATGAACGTCGATGCTGCTGCAATCATCATCGAAATTAATTTTCGGTGACCGAAGTGAGTTCAGTGCTATCTATCTCTTTAAAATCCTTTTAAATATTTCTATTCAAAATATTTTCTAAATAATAATATTATTATTTTCTGAAACTTTGAAAAACAATTTCCAAAATCAATGGAATTTAAATTCTCAAATTCCCAGCTTTTAAACCCTTTTTATTTGTAAATCATATTTATAATATATTTATGAAATTTCATTTCGTTTCCATTTTTAAATCACATTTATAAATCATATTTTATATGATCCCACTTTGGTTGTACAAATCATTTCTTTATTTACATTATAATATCAATAACTTTTATTCAAACACAAACAACAAACAACAAATGATAATAATCTAACATTACCATTTCCTAACAACCAAGCACACCACATATACCATAATAAGTTTTTGAAAAGTTATTCCTTTATATATAAAATAAAATAAAGATAAAATTATTTCATTTACCCAATTTCAAAACAATACCATGTCGAATTGCTCTATTCAAGTGTTTAGAGATCCCTATCAATAATGTTAATTACTCGTATTGACCAGAATCCATAAGCCACTCAAGAAATCAACCAACACGATATAAAACATTTTATATTACTAACAAATACGTGCTCATATTTATATATACACTCGAACTCATTCTAGGGTGCTACTGACCCTATCTCTAATGAGTACACCACCAAAGCCAAGGTTCTCGCTTAACCTTCAGCTCTGATACCAAGTGTAATAGCCAAGGATTTTCGATCCTCGAAAATCGACACTAATACGTCCACTGTATTACATGCCGAGAAATCGAATGCTGAAGAACCCGATTGTTATGGAAAAGGAAGAAGGAAGAAGATAAGAAGAAAACAATACAACACGGAATCTCACAGCGGAATGAATAATCTATAATATGCAACAAATCTTTACACAAAAGTCAAACTGTAATATAGGTATATACAAACATTAATCAGAGTATACTAAACTATTTCTACCTGGACAGTTATACAAACTGTCCTCACAATTTGCTGATAAATACCACAATGAACATAGCGGAAAAATAACCATTTACGTGAATACATCTCAGGGCCTCCAGCTCATCTTCTGAAGCTCCAAAGCATCCAAACTAATCTGTAATATGCTCGGTCTGACCCAAGCATTATAATAAAATGACACCCGAGTCAGTCTGGAAAACCAGCATGAGAAAACACATCCAACTGGATTTTAAAGTTATAAAACCTTTGAAATCAAAAGTATCTCGTAAGACCACGCCGCATATAAACACGGACGGGGTTTTACCTTAGGATAACCAAACCATTCCATATGAAATTCCCTAATATTATAATAGTGTCTAAGATACAAATACCTATTAATTGTGATATCCCGGAATTTCAGGGAATTTAAATTGTTATAATCTCTTAATTAATTATTTAAAATTGGTAAAGGATGTTATTTTCAAACAATTTAATAATGAGTTGTTTCTAAATATAATTATAAATAGATTCTTAAATGGAATAATTAGTTAAAAGTTTAATTTTGTTATTTAGAAATAGATTTTAAATAGACCTATCATTTCAAATTTAATAAGTGTTGTTTAAATGTATATATAGGTGTATTTAACTTGATTTTAAATAGGACATTATTTACAATTAATAATGTGTTTGTTTAAATCTAATATATATATTTATTTGAATTGATTTTAAATATAGATTTTAAATTGACTTTGAAATTGAATTTAAAAATTGAATTTAAAGAAAAATATATATATATCTTAAAATAATAATATAGTTTGGGTTTAAAAATATATGAATAAAAGTTTTTATTTAGAAATAAGATTTGTTTTATATTGTTTTTCCTTAAAAGAATTTTATTTATATAAATTTGGAAAGTATTTATTAAATAGTAATGAATACAAAAGTTTTATATTATCATTTAAAAATGGACTAAATATACTATATATGGTTTATTAGAATATAATTGGTTTTTATTTTATTTTCTTTTAAAGATTTCATTTATTTATAACATAGGAAGGCATTTATAAATTTAGAAATATATTTATTAATTAAGAAAATTAAATATAAAAGCTTTAAAAATAATGTAAAATTTAATAATGACAAGTGTTAACATATTAAACCATCTAAGCATATGTGTTAAGTAATTAGACAAGGTAAGAGACAAGTGTCATTACTTGTTTTTATTTTCTTTAAATTTTAATTAAACCAAAATTTAATCTGTATAAAACACTTCCATTTTCTTCTTTCACTTCTTTTTCTTATACTTTAAATTCAAGCAAGAAAACCTGAACACCTCTCCTCTAAAACAAAGCAGATCTGTAAACAAATCCTCAAGTTCAAAAGCCTGCAGTATTCTTTTCAAACTGCAAGCCTGTAATCAAACACTGCAAACAACTTTCAAAACCCTATAACCAATGCTCAGTTCAAAGCCTGAAATTCACTTCTCAAACCAAATTGCAAACCTGTAATTCATCTCCTCATCTCAAATCAAAATCAAAGGCCTGTTTCTATTTCAAACATGCAAACCCATTTTCAAAAGCAAGCAACCAGTAATCAAAGTCTTAAAATATAGTCTCTGCAAATCCAAGCATTTCAGTCTTAATGTTTCAAGCCATTCAAGTTTCAGAAATCAAATATCAAGATGCATTTTTCAAATTTTCAAAGTTTCCTGTTTCAAATCTCAAGCCTCTGCCTTTTTAAATCTGGTGAGTAAACTAAACAAAACGGTTTTTTGTTTATATGCTTGTGATAAATGCTAGATTTAAAATTGTGATCTATGGTTGAAAATTTTGCATGCATATTATTTTAAAGTAGATATATGCTTATATAGACAGAGATACTGTGAGATACTCCCTGTATAGCTTCCAGTTTTGAAAACTTCTCAGGTTTTCTTTGTTTAAAGTGAGTAAACATTTAATTTAAAAAGGTTAAGTAATTAAATATCTGTTGCATGTTAAATTCTGTGATGAAGATTATGTTGCATGTATATATATATATATATAGTGAGATCTCTGTATATATGTTTGGATTGAACTGTGCATGTTTGAGTTGGTTTGATGCTTCTCTGTTTCAAATTTACAGAGTGAAAATAAATAAAAATTCAAAATTTCATTAACCAATCTCTGGTAGGTTTTGAGTTGTAAACAAAAGTTGTTTGTTTAAACACAATTTAGTTTTTAAAAAAATTTAAATTATTTGAGGTAAGTCTGAAATTCTCTGGAAAATGGAAAACAACTGTGAAAACTTTGAATTGGGTTAAAAATCAAGTATTATAATTTGTTGTTTCAATTATATAATTCGAATCAGCTCTGGATAATATGATTTTTAAGATGAAAATCATGAATTTTAATTTAGGATTGAATGTGCATTTTAGTGCTGATCAGAGAATGAGTTTGAGGAATTTCTGATGGTCGGAGGTTCTGTAGTCGTCGAGGTTTCGACTGGAGATGGAGGAAGGTTCGGCGAGGTGAGGAAAAATAGCGAAGGTGGAAATCGATCGACGTGGTGTCGGCGTTGGGCGAAACTTGGGTTTAAGGTCGAGGTCGGAATTTTGATCTCTGCATCGTCTCTGGTGATGCGAGTTTCTTGAGGCTTTGGGAAATGGCAGTGTGGAAGGTCGGCAAGGTGTGGCCCGAGTTGTAGCGTCACCGGTGGTTGGCGTGAGTGGTTCGAGAGCATTTTCTGGTGATGTCGAGTTTTCCAGGTTCGACTGGAATCCGTGTTTTTGATTTGGGTTAAGTGGTGTGTAATCGATGGTTGGAATCGATTCTAGGGTGCATCGTCGACATGTGGGAAGGATCATCGGTGGTCGCGACGGCGGGGTTGCACTGTGCACGTGCACGTGTGCATGTCTGCAGATTTGGGTTAATTTCTGGATTTAGGGAAGAAGAGTTGGATCGAGAGAGATGCGTGTTTTCTCGTGTTCGACTCGAAGGGAGACTCGAGATTTCTGAGGATAGTCTCGATCTGGTATCGTGTTCGTGTGTGTTAATCTGTTATGGTTTTAACAGTTTTAAAGTTTGAACTAAATATTGTTTTTAAAAAAAACAAACAAACATAAGAAGAAGGTGGAGGGTAACTCGGGTTGGACTCGAGCAGGGTAAAGGTTTTACCCAAAGCAAAGATTAAAGGAATGATAAGCATGTTAAAAGTTTTTATAAAGTAAATTTAATTTTTTGAAATTTAGAAACAAATTTAGTTTAAGTTCCTTATATAAATTCATAAATAAATATTCTCCTTAACATTTGATTAAGAAGTTTTGAGATTTGTTTAAATTAAATTTTATTAAGTAAAATTTAAAGTTATTTTAAACTTAAGTTAAAAATGAAATTTTAAAGGTTTTTATAAAAACAAGTTTTAAAGTTTAAATTGAAAACTAGTTTAAACTATTACTTGTAAATGTTTAAGGCATTTAAGGGAAGTTATGTTTTATTAACTTTAATTTATCAAATTAAATGATTATTTATTTTAAACCTTAATTAATGATTGAATTAAGAAAAGTTAGTTATTAAGATAAGATGGTTTAATCTTAAGATAATTAAAGTTTTAATGTCTTGATATTAATTCAGTTAATTAAGAAAATTAGGTATAATTAATTAATTTAATTAATAATGATTAAGGATTAGTTAAGGAATTGATTAAGCATAATTAATTAACTCAATAATGAAGGTTGATTTAATTAATAACTAAAGAATAATTAATTTGTAATTAATTAATTAAGTAATTAGAGGTTGATTAATTTGTAATTAAGAAGTACTTAATTAAGTTTATTAATTAATTAATAATTAGGTTTTATTAATTAATAAATAAGAAATAATTAATCTATAAAGGTTAATTAAAGGCTAATTAACTGTTATTAAAAATTGATTAACTAATAATTAAGGATAAATTAATTTATTATTAAGTTTTATTAATTGATAATTAAGGTTTATTAATTAATAATTAAAAGAATAATTAATCTGAAATTAGAGGTTAATTAATTGGTTTAAAGGGTAATTAAAGGATAAATTACTCAACTATGATTTATAAATTATGAATGTGATTAATTTAAGTTAATTAATTTGTTAATTAATTAAAGATAGTCACTTGGTAAATGATTAAGTATAAATTACTTAATGAGATTTGATAAGTGTAATTACTTAGTATAAGTAATTAATAAATAAATTACTGAATGTAATTGATATAAGGAAATTACTTAATGGGTAGTAATTGAAGTATAATTACTTTGCAAAAGTAATTAAGGATTAATTATTTGGTGTAATTAATTAAAGGATTAATAATTAATTAGGGAATTAATTAATTAAGGTAAGTAATTGCAGAATGATAATGACTGTATATGATTAATTAAAGTGGATTAATAGAAGTGATTAATTAAAGTTTAATTAATTAATGTAATTAATTAAGGGTCAATGAATTTAATTATAGTTAATTAATTTATGGAAGCAATTAATTAAGGATTATTAATTAATGTAATTAATAAGAGTAATTAATGGTTAATTACTGTTAATGGTTAAGAATGATTAATTTGTGAAATTAATTAAAGGATAATTAATTTATGTAATTAATAAATAATTAATCAAGGATGATTAATATTTAATGAGTAATTAATTAATTAAAGGTTTGTAATTAATTAATGGTTGATTAAGCAAGGATAGATAATTAATTCTTAACTAATTAATTTAATTTAAGTTAATTAAATTAATTATAACATAGGGTTAATAATTGTTGCTTATATATGATTGTTGTGTAGAATATCCGATTTGGTTGATATCTATTGGATGATATGCTTTGATATTCTATGATATGATATTGGATATATCTGTGATAAATGTGTGATATTTATCTGTGTTAATTGTTGTGTAAATTCAAGTATTGAATTGAATTAAATTGTTTAAACCCTTAAACAACTTGGACCTAAAAGATGGCGATTTGGATTGCGATGAGACCGGGATCGGGTTTCCAGATTTGGATATCCGAATACCACATCGATCCAAATTAACGATAGGTCGTGAATCTCAAGTGAAGATGAAGATTCAGAGTGCAAGGTTTATTGTCGTTAACTCTGAGGGTGATTCCAAAATGAGTGTAACGAGATAATGCCTTCGGTTTCGTTCGAACCCGGAATGAACTTGTATGGATTGAATGCTTTCAGAACATCGTCAGGTGGACGATGAGCATTCTAAGTGATGTGTTCTGATTAAAGGTAATCGTAGCCTCAAGCCTCATCAACCGGGAATGGCTAAAACAGGGGAGGTGCAGCAAGGTTAGTGGGTAGCACCCAAGTAGTATAAGATTCCCCTGTCTAGAGGTCCCTTCTTTTTATTCGGCTGTGTGGGCGGTTGAATAGCTACAACCGCTGGGGTTTCTTATGCGGGAATTATCCAGTAAGGGATGGTTCCGGCCTTGTGTTGCAGGGGATTGGGAGTGATCCTCGGTACGTTGATCTAGACCACGTACTGTGACGGGCGGTACCCCGGTAGCCCTGCCATTGTATGGAATCCAAAATCCAATAAGTGCCGTACGATTTAGTTGTGCCCAACTATGTTGGAACGTGAGATGTAAGCATTCCAGCTATTTCTGTATTTTACTTGAAAACCCTAGACCCTATTATAATATAACTGGATTTCCTATCAAATGTTTTGGTTAGCGTAAGGTAAAAACTTACCCATATTTATGTGTGGGGAGTCTTACGTGATACCTTTGTTTTCAAAAGGTTTTGAAGTTAAGCAATCTAAACCGTTTACTCACACCAGACCCATGTCTGACCTAAGTGTTTATTTTCTGTTTTATAAACTCTTGGGTACTCAAATTTTTACGAGTAGCCAAGGGATTCAGGTTTAGCTTTGACGAGTTATCTGGAGGAACAATGGAGCAGGAGGCTTCAGCGTTCGTAGATATCTGTATTTTCGCTGTGTTGATATCTGAGTCATTTGTTAAGTTGTATTTGAGTTGTAATAACTAGACAGGTGTTTATAACTGTCTAGTATGTGTTGTATAAGCTGTGTATCTCTGATGTATATGATACTATGTAATATTTATGTGATTAATATAATTTATTCGTTCCGCTGTTTAGATTCTGATGTGTTTCTTTCTTTCTTCTCTATCTTTTCTCTTTTCTATCCCTTTCTTTCTTCAGGATGATACGACTTTTTGTGGAGAAAAAGTCGGGTCGTCACAGTTGGTATCAAAGCGATAGGTTGAGTGAATACCTAGGCTCTGGAGTGGTGTCTATCTTAAGAGAGCGTATTTGTAATTTTTACATAACTATATATATATATATATATATTTCTACCTATCTGTTGGGTTACCTGTTCGGGTTTTCCAATATAAGTTATAAAGGTAGATGGGGTGGTGGTGTGTGTAACACGACTACCAATGGTTGAAGTTTGGATATTTGAGGTTGGAAGTATATTTGTCGAGACTGTAGACCTAATACCGTCTCGAGTGAACTTTGCTATGGTATAAAGATTTCATTGATCTCTGAAGGAAACCTGTTAAGGTTCGGAGTCCATCTTTGAAGTTGGTAAGTAAAGTTGGATCTGTCGGTTTGACAGAAGTGAGTAATGGTATCTAGGCAACCTCAGGAAGAAGTAGCTGCGTGATGAGACACAGTGACTATGGATATCTCCGAAAATGTTTTCTTTTGAAGCAAGTTTAAGGAGTTGTGTCTGCTTCGGTGTTGTGGCTGAGTTCAGCAGGGTCTTTTCTGTTTGGTTTGAAGTTCGAGTTTCTCGAAGAGCTTTGGGAATCTTTGGCATCTGGGTCAGCGGTGCAGCTCGGAAGTGTTTTATGTTCCTGCAGGAAGATCTTTTGGCTTTGCAGTTTTCTAAGAGGTGGAATTCAGAAGCAGCAGAGTGGATCCATTTCTTCGATGGATTGGTTATAGAGTATAAGCTATTCTGATTGGTTAAGAGAGCAGTTTCTTTGGATATTAGACTGGATAGGATTGCAAAAGTGACTTGCGATATTTGAGTATTCTCTTATCAGAGATTTTCCGGATGTCTTCAGCGAAGTCAGAAGTTTGTCTGCATTTGAGATTGAATTCTGTATCAACATGATTTCAGGATTGATACCGGTGGTTCAGAAGGATGTCTCCTAGAAAAAGAATTTGGCGAAGCAGCTCAGTATTTCATGGAACTTCTGAGTTTTATTTTTATGGATCTGTTGAACCTTATCTCCAGGATGTGTTGTCCAACTGTGCTCGTGTTCATCGACGACATTCTCATCTGCTCCATATCAGAGTTGTGCAGCAGAAGCAAGGTGGTAGCTATTCTAGAGTGGAAGCAACGGGGAGTTGCAGTGTTTGGAATAAAAGTTTCTATAGGGAATATTTCTGGATCTGAAGGTAAGATTGGTGAGTGCATCTGTTTTGTCTTTTTCGGATAGGAGAAGTAAGTTGTAGTCTATTGATGCTGGTGGAGTAGAGTTGTATTTTGGATTTTGGGTAGATCTTGAGAGAATCCGTTTGTTGGATTGTTTTGATACAATTTGTTTCTAGAAGCATCGACGAAGGTTGAGCTGATCGGAAAGGATGTATGCAGCCTAGGATCGTCAGAAGTGTTTGTGGATAAGAGACGGAGGAATTTGGAATTCGGAGTTGGAGACTTCGTTGTTGATGAGTTTTTCTCCGGTAAAAAGGAAGCAATAAGATTGGGTAACACCAGGAAGTTAGCTTCGAGGTATTGGATTCTTCTTAGTTTTTGTAAAGAATAAGTTTTGATCTACAGGATTGAATTGCCAGTTTGGATAACCGGGATTCAATGTGTTTCACGTATCTCTGAGGGAGTACGAGTTTGATCTATCTCTGGTTTTGGAACCAGTAGTCCTGAAGGATTTGGTAGTCGAGTAGATCTTGTCTGTGGTCTGATATCTTGTTCAAATTGTAGATCTAGATGAGTAGGAGCTCAGTAGCTTAGTAGTATAGCTAGTTTGGATTCAATAGAGCGAGTATCCCGGTATCTGTACCTGGGAAACTCGGAAATTTTTAGGAAGTTTATCCGGATCTGTGTCCGGATAGCTAAAATTGTTTGTTTGATTGAATTGTTTGTTTGGATGAAATTGGTTGTTTGTTTGTGTTGGCTGATATGTATGCTAAAATTGTTTGAAAATTTTTGAAATAAAATAAAAACTTTGGATTATCTTTTGTTTTAAATTTTGAGGACGAAATTATTTTAAGGGGGGAGGAATGTGATATCCCGGAATTTCAGGGAATTTAAATTGTTATAATCTCTTAATTAATTATTTAAAATTGGTAAAGGATGTTATTTTCAAACAATTTAATAATGAGTTGTTTCTAAATATAATTATAAATAGATTCTTAAATGGAATAATTAGTTAAAAGTTTAATTTTGTTATTTAGAAATAGATTTTAAATAGACCTATCATTTCAAATTTAATAAGTGTTGTTTAAATGTATATATATGTGTATTTAACTTGATTTTAAATAGGACATTATTTACAATTAATAATGTGTTTGTTTAAATCTAATATATATATTTATTTGAATTGATTTTAAATTTAGATTTTAAATTGACTTTGAAATTGAATTTAAAAATTGAATTTAAAGAAAAATATATATATCTTAAAATAATAATATAGTTTGGGTTTAAAAATATATGAATAAAAGTTTTTATTTAGAAATAAGATTTGTTTTATATTGTTTTTCCTTAAAAGAATTTTATTTATATAAATTTGGAAAGTATTTATTAAATAGTAATGAATACAAAATTTTTATATTATCATTTAAAAATGGACTAAATATACTATATATGGTTTATTAGAATATAATTGGTTTTTATTTTATTTTCTTTTAAAGATTTCATTTATTTATAACATAGGAAGGCATTTATAAATTTAGAAATATATTTATTAATTAAGAAAATTAAATATAAAAGCTTTAAAAATAATGTAAAATTTAATAATGACAAGTGTTAACATATTAAACCATCTAAGCATATGTGTTAAGTAATTAGACAAGGTAAGAGACAAGTGTCATTACTTGTTTTTATTTTCTTTAAATTTTAATTAAACCAAAATTTAATCTGTATAAAACACTTCCATTTTCTTCTTTCACTTCTTTTTCTTATACTTTAAATTCAAGCAAGAAAACCTGAACACCTCTCCTCTAAAACAAAGCAGATCTGTAAACAAATCCTCAAGTTCAAAAGCCTGCAGTATTCTTTTCAAACTGCAAGCCTGTAATCAAACACTGCAAACAACTTTCAAAACCCTATAACCAATGCTCAGTTCAAAGCCTGAAATTCACTTCTCAAACCAAATTGCAAACCTGTAATTCATCTCCTCATCTCAAATCAAAATCAAAGGCCTGTTTCTGTTTCAAACATGCAAACCCATTTTCAAAAGCAAGCAACCAGTAATCAAAGTCTTAAAATATAGTCTCTGCAAATCAAAGCATTTCAGTCTTAATGTTTCAAGCCATTCAAGTTTCAGAAATCAAATATCAAGATGCAGTTTTCAAATTTTCAAAGTTTCCTGTTTCAAATCTCAAGCCTCTGCCTTTTTAATTCTGGTGAGTAAACTAAACAAAACGGTTTTTGTTTATATGCTTGTGATAAATGCTAGATTTAAAATTGTGATCTATGGTTGAAAATTTTGCATGCATATTATTTTAAAGTAGATATATGTTTATATAGACAGAGATACTGTGAGATACTCCCTGTATAGCTTCCAGTTTTGAAAACTTCTCAGGTTTTCTTTGTTTAAAGTGAGTAAACATTTAATTTAAAAAGGTTAAGTAATTAAATATCCGTTGCATGTTAAATTATGTGATGAAGATTATGTTGCATGTATATATATATATATATATAGTGAGATCTCTGTATATATGTTTGGATTGAACTATGCATGTTTGAGTTGGTTTGATGCTTCTCTGTTTCAAATTTACAAAGTGAAAATAAATAAAAATTCAAAATTTCATTAACCAATCTCTGGTAGGTTTTGAGTTGCAAATAAAAGTTGTTTGTTTAAACACAATTTAGTTTTTAAAAAAATTTAAATTATTTGAGGTAAGTCTGAAATTCTCTGGAAAATAGAAAACAACTGTGAAAACTTTGAATTGGGTTAAAAATCAAGTATTATAATTTGTTGTTTCAATTATATAATTCGAATCAGCTCTGGATAATATGATTTTTAAGATGAAAATCATGAATTTTAGTTTAGGATTGAATGTGCATTTTAGTGATGACCAGAGAATGAGTTTGAGGAATTTCTGATGGTCGGAGGTTCTATGGTCGTCGAGGTTTCGACTGGAGATGGTGGAAGGGTCGGCGAGGTCAGGAAAAATAGCGAAGGTGGAAATCGATCGACGTGGTGTCGGGGTTGGTCGAAACTAGGGTTTAAGGTCGAGGTCGGAATTTTGATCTCTGCATCGTCTCTGGTGATGCGAGTTTCTCGAGGCTTTGGGAAATGGCAGTGTGGAAGGTCGGCAAGGTGTGGCCCGAGTTGTAGCGTCACCGGTGGTTGGCGTGAGTGGGTCGAGAGCGTTTTCTGGTGATGTCGAGTTTTCCAGGTTCGATTGGAATCCGTGTTTTTGATTTGGGTTAAGTGGTGGGTAATCGATGGTTGGAATCGATTCTAGGGTGCATCGTCGATATGTGGTAAGGATCATCGGTGGTCGCGACGGCGGGGTTGCACTGTGCACGTGCACGTGTGCACGTCTGTAGATTTGGGTTAATTTTTGGATTTGGGGAAGAAGAGTTGGATCGGGAGAGATGCGTGTTTTCTCGTGTTCGACTCGAAGGGAGACTCGAGATTTCTGAGGATAGTCTCGATCTGGTATCGTGTTCGTGTGTGTTAATCTGTTATGGTTTTAACAGTTTTAAAGTTTGAACTAAATATTGTTTTAAAAAAAAACAAACAAACATAAGAAGAAGGTGGAGGGCAACTCGGGTTGGACTCGAGCAGGGTAAAGGTTTTACCCGAAGCAAAGATTAAAGGAATGATAAGCATATTAAAAGTTTTTATAAAGTAAATTTAATTTTTTGAAATTTAGAAACAAATTTAGTTTAAGTTCCTTATATAAATTCATAAATAAATGTTCTCCTTAACATTTGATTAAGAAGTTTTGAGATTTGTTTAAATTAAATTTTATTAAGTAAAATTTAAAGTTATTCTAAACTTAAGTTAAAAATGAAATTTTAAAGGTTTTTATAAAAACAAGTTTTAAAGTTTAAATTGAAAACTAGTTTAAACTATTACTTGTAAATGTTTAAGGCATTTAAGGGAAGTTATGTTTTATTAACTTTAATTTATCAAATTAAATGATTATTTATTTTAAACCTTAATTAATGATTGAATTAAGAAAAGTTAGTTATTAAGATAAGATGGTTTAATCTTAAGATAATTAAAGTTTTAATGTCTTGATATTAATTAAGTTAATTAAGAAAATTAGGTATAATTAATTAATTTAATTAATAATGATTAAGGATTAGTTAAGGAATTGATTAAGCATAATTAATTAACTCAATAATGAAGGTTGATTTAATTAATAACTAAAGATTAATTAATTAAGTAATTAGAGGTTGATTAATTTGTAATTAAGAAGTACTTAATTAAGTTTATTAATTAATTAATAATTAGGTTTTATTAATTAATAAATAAGAAATAATTAATCTATAAAGGTTAATTAAAGGCTAATTAACTGTTATTAAAAATTGATTAACTAATAATTAAGGATAAATTAATTTATTATTAAGTTTTATTAATTGATAATTAAGGTTTATTAATTAATAATTAAAAGAATAATTAATTTGAAATTAGAGATTAATTAATTGGTTTAAAGAGTAATTAAAGGATAAATTACTCAACTATGATTTATAAATTATGAATGTGATTAATTTAAGTTAATTAATTTGTTAATTAATTAAAGATAGTCACTTGGTAAATGATTAAGTATAAATTACTTAATGAGATTTGATAAGTGTAATTACTTAGTATAAGTAATTAATAAATAAATTACTGAATGTAATTGATATAAGGAAATTACTTAATGGGTAGTAATTGAAGTATAATTACTTTGCAAAAGTAATTAAGGATTAATTATTTGGTGTAATTAATTAAAGGATTAATAATTAATTAAGGAATTAATTAATTAAGGTAAGTAATTGCAGAATGATAATGACTGTATATGATTAATTAAAGTGGATTAATAGAAGTGATTAATTAAAGTTTAATTAATTAATGTAATTAATTAAGGGTCAATGAATTTAATTATAGTTAATTAATTTATGGAAGCAATTAATTAAGGATTATTAATTAATGTAATTAATAAGAGTAATTAAAGGTTAATTACTGTTAATGGTTAAGAATGATTAATTTGTGAAATTAATTAAAGGATAATTACTTTATGTAATTAATAAATAATTAATCAATGATGATTAATATTTAATGAGTAATTAATTAATTAAAGGTTTGTAATTAATTAATGGTTGATTAAGCAAGGATAGATAATTAATTCTTAACTAATTAATTTAATTTAAGTTAATTAAATTAATTATAACATAGGGTTAATAATTGTTTCTTATATATGATTGTTGTGTAGAATATCCGATTTGGTTGATATCTATTGGATGATATGCTTTGATATTCTATGATATGATATTGGATATATCTGTGATAAATGTGTGATATTTATCTGTGTTAATTGTTGTGTAAATTCAAGTATTGAATTGAATTAAATTGTTTAAACCCTTAAACAACTTGGACCTAAAAGATGGCGATTTGGATTGCGATGAGACCGAGATCGGGTTTCCAGATTTGGATATCCGAATACCACATCGATCCAAATTAACGATAGGTCGTGAATCTCAAGTGAAGATGAAGATTCAGAGTGCAAGGGTTATTGTCGTTAACTCTAAGGGTGATTCCAAAATGAGTATAACGAGATAATGCCTTCGGTTTCGTTCGAACCCGGAACGAACTTGTATGGATCGAATGCTTTCAGAACATCGTCAGGTGGACGATGAGCATTCTAAGTGATGTGTTCTGATTAAAGGTAATCGTAGCCTCAAGCCTCATCAACCGGGAATAGCTAAAACAGGGGAGGTGCAGCAAGGTTAGTGGGTAGCACCCAAGTAGTATAAGATTCCCCTGTCTAGAGGTCCCTTCTTTTTATTCGGCTAGGTGGGCAGTTGAATAGCTACAACCGCTGGGGTTTCTTATGCGGGAATTATCCAGTAAGGGATGGTTCTGGCCTTGTGTTGCAGGGGATTGAGAGTGATCCTCGGTATGTTGATCTAGACCACGTACTGTGACGGGCGGTACCCCGGTAGCCCTGCCATTGTATGGAATCCAAAATCCAATAAGTGCCGTACGATTTAGTTGTGCCCAACTATGTTGGAACGTGAGATGTAAGCATTCCAGATATTTCTATATTTTACTTGAAAACCCTAGACCCTATTATAATATAACTGGATTTCCTATCAAATGTTTTGGTTAGCGTAAGGTAAAAACTTACCCATATTTATGTGTGGGGAGTCTTACGTGATACCTTTTTTTCAAAAGGTTTTGAAGTTAAGCAATCTAAACCGTTTACTCACACCAGACCCATGTCTGACCCAAGTGTTTATTTTCTGTTTTATAAACTCTTGGGTACTCAAATTTTTACGAGTAGCCAAGGGATTCAGGTTTAGCTTTGACGAGTTATCTGGAGGAGCAATGGAGCAGGAGGCTTCAGCGTTCGTAGATATCTGTATTTCCGTTTTGTTGATATCTGAGTCATTTGTTAAGTTGTATTTGAGTTGTAATAACTAGACAGGTATTTATAACTGTCTAGTATGTGTTGTATAAGCTGTGTATCTCTTATGTATATGATACTATGTAATATTTATGTGATTAATATAATTTATTCGTTCCGCTGTTTAGATTCTGATGTGTTTCTTTCTTTCTTCTCTATCTTTTCTCTTTTCTATCCCTTTCTTTCTTCAGGATGATACGACTTTTTGTGGAGAAAAAGTCGGGTCGTCACATTAATCTTAGTCGAAATTCTTAAATTAATTAATTCCAGCATAATAGGTATACAACTAAAACCATAAAGGCTCGTATTGGAAAATGGATTCCATACAATGACTGGGCTACCGGGGTACCACCCTTCACTATGCATCTCTAAATAAAATAACACCGAGGACCTCGCTTGGATCCCCTGCCAACATAGATTCGGCCTACCACTTACTAGATAGTACCGAATATGATCACCCCTCCGTTAATGGGCCCTGAAGCTTACAAATGAAAGATAATAGCGACTCTAGACAGGGATGATCGTACCCTAATTGGGAGCGACCCACTTAGCCCTGCTGCATCTCCCCTATTTTAGTCATTCTCGGTTAATGAGGCTTGAGGCTACGTTTTACCTTTCTTATGGCACTTCCCACTTGGAATGCTAATACTGTCTTCTAGGCAACAATGCAATACCAGCATTCATCCATACAAGTTCATTCTAGGACTGAACAAAACACTTGAGAGGTTCGTCTCCAATTACATCGTCTTCAAGATGTCTTCACTTCGAAACGCATTCATTGGATTGAAGTGGTTTTCAGATAACATACCCAATCCCGGTCTCTTCAAAACAACTTTTCGGTAATTCTCGGTAAACTCAACCCCGGTTCTTTAGGAAATAAATTGTCAAAGATAAGATCGGAGATCACCTCCTAACCGTTAGTGGACGGATTTCCTTATCATTGTCCTAGGAGAACATAACGAGATTTATACGCATAGTATAGCATCATCGGAGATGACTGTGCCATATAACTCACGCGTTTCTACTAGATATTTCCAAAGTTACGTTTTTGGGTCCAATTTCGATAGTCAGTTATATAACTATCGAATAACAAAATTCAATCAAGGATTTATTCCATAGGGAAAACCAACATTGGTTAAGCATATAAGCAATCACTAGCCTCCTTTAACAAATCTTTCATAAACAAAAACCACTTTGTAAATTATTGTATAAGAATACTTTACAAAGGTATATCCACTAATGCCTATATTTTCAGTACTTAAAGAATATCCATATACTTATCTTAATGATATAAGTATAGTTACAAAACTGAGAAAGATTTTATTTTTATTTGATTCAAAAATCATCCATGAACTCCTTATAATTCTCTAAAACCATTTATAAACCATTTTATAAAACTCCTGGAACATTTATAACACTTCTTTTATACATTTGAATCATTTATAAATTCTTTTTGTACATTTCTTAAACTCATTTATAAATCCTTTATAAATCTCTAAACCATTTATAAAACTTCTTTTATACATCTATAAACTCGTTTCTTAAGTCCGTTTATAAATATCTAACCATTTATAAAACTCTTCACCTTGAAAATAATCTTCCTTACATCTCCAAACTATTTTATAAGCTCCGTTATTAAATCCAAGTCTTTCAACTCTATTCATGGGTCTCGAACATATTTATAAACAAATAAAGGTCATTTACTTCTAAACAGTATTATATAAAAATAATAATTAAAATTAAACATTATGAATAAATAAATAATAATTATAAATCTTAAACATCTTAAAATAATAATTAATCATTTCAAAAACAATAATAATTAATCTTTTCCCTTATTATAAATAGTAATAATTTATTTTCAGAACCTTATTAATAAATCCTTATTATTAATTTCAAACCATAATTATTCTTAAGTACTTAATTTTTTCCAAGATATTAACATTTTGATAAATACTTTAAAACAATATTAATTATAAGCAAATAACTTTTAAAACAATACTAATATAATTAAATAACTTTAAAACAATATTAAATATAAATAGATAGTCTTTTAAACAAAATATTAATATAAGTGGATAATCTTTAAAATAGTATATTAATATAAATTGATAATCATTTTGAAAAATATAATTATACATAGATAATCTTTAAAATAGTATATTAATATAAATAGATAATCTTTATAACAAAATATTTTTGAAATCCAAATTTCAGATTTAAAAATCATTTCCTATCTCAAAAACCAATTCCACTCAAATGGAAATTTATAGTATTTTTAAAATACTAATTTGAGTCCAATAGCCACCAAATGCTCAACCAATCTTGATATTGATTTTCTATCACTACAGGTTTTCAATTTTTAACATATAACGGTGTCATAACCCATATTTCCAACAAATCAGGTTTATTATCCAATAATTCATATAAACTTGAATATTATTGAAACCAATTCAATAATAGCGAGGAAACCCGTTGGATCCCTCCAACCTATCCCCCTGCATCACAACTCATATATATATATATATCAGCACATATATATGTAAATAAATCAACATTTGTGAGGTATCCTAATAGATTCCCTCGACCTGTTTCCCCTGCATCATAACGTTATATAATCAAAAATATAAATCAACCGCTTCGAGGTGGGATTCGTATACAAAGGGTCATCCGCACTTACAAGGGAACGTAATAGGGTCTCATCCGCTCCAATAGGAAGGTTTATATCCAAAACAACAATATAAGTATAGTAAATCATCCAATCGATAATTCAATAATTTTTATTAACTATACATCATACATAACGAAAAAGGTGTGTTTAACTCACCGAAACTTTCTGTTGTCACCGAGGCATTCCAGTTTGGAACTAAAATCGAACGACGTCCGATTTTAGCCCAAATATCAACTATCTCCAAATTCGTCCAAACCAGTTCCACCGCGATTTGTCATTACGAATGCAACGCAAAAATCCTTGCCTCGATTGGACCTTGTATGAGAGAGTTATTTATGTTTTAATCATAGATTTAATTATATGATTTAATATACTCAAATTTTCAAATAATTTACAACAATACCCTTCTTCCCCCTCCAATCATCTCGTTCAAAACAAAAACAGAAATCGCGCGCAAGTACGCGTTCCAACTTGATGTCGCCGCCTCCCCTCTGGCCACGAGCCACCTCCTCTGCTCGCCCACAAGCCTCGACCACCCTCTTGCCATGATGCAAGTCTCGCATAAAAATTCGCTGTCGATAGCTTCCCCGAACCCAAAATCAACTTTCGATCATCTGTGATTTTCGACTGCCACAGTCGACGATAGTTCGCCAAACTCCGGCCGCACCGCGCCCTCATCTTTCCCCACAACTTTCCTTTAGGTTGCATCGCCGGAAAGTTCGTCAATTCGCTGGAATCGACGAATAAAGAAAACGTCGTTCATCGACGAACTACAGCCACCACGCGATGTTATAGCTCAATCCAACCGTTGATATGCTTCATCTCGACACTGGCAATAAGTTTCTAGTTGGCTACTTCACCTGAAACTGCGTTGAATGGCTTCGATGATCCATGGTCGTTGCATTTGGCCAATTTGATTTTGAAAATTTTAAAACTTTGTCTCTGTTTTTTTGACATGAATTTATAGAGGGAAGGAGTATGTCTTAAATAGTAGGAGGCATTGGTTAGGCGTATGGGTGGTACGGATAGGTATGGTTTTATATATATATATATATATATATATAATTTTCAACTTAAAATATCGAATTACAAAACGTACGAAAATTTCGAACTCCAATCGGGACGTGCCGCCTAGCATTTTATATGTTATACCCCTATTTCGAAAGCAATGGAACTTGTTTTGAGACCTAATTCGATCGTATGCAGAAGATAGCTTTTCAAACCTAATTATTATATTAAATTTTTGATATAAATTTCAACACATTTCGAATTTGTATGACCAAACGATACGTCCAATCGTCATGGAATTCTTTATCGTACAATAATATACTATTACGGATCAAATGAAACTGGTTTTGTCGAAATCCGAGACAGTGCTCCGGAAGGCTATTTTTATACGTTAATTTAAACGAATTATTTTAAAAACTAAATTAATCTCTTTTAAATTTTATATTAAATTTTTTATTATCTTCATTCTTATTAAATAGAATTTAAACAAGCTTTGAAATCATTTTATCCAACTTGAAACCTAAGATCCACTTTTTTTAATAATTCTAAATAATAATTCAACGATTTAATTATCAAATAAATCGCTATATTTGAAATTCAAGTTATTTAACCTATAAAATTAACTTTTCAATATTTAAAATTAACTAAATATTCCAAATTCAAATGACTAAAATCCTGAGTCGTTACAATCTATATATACTCTACATATATTATCACACATCTCACCATAATCAAGGCCTTATAAGAGATCTTTCTTATTTCGCCTTCAACATTAATTATCATCCTAAGAGGGTTTTAATAAAATTAATAATCTAATTAACTACGCAATTATACGTAATAACATCACAAGAACAAGGGCAATTTCCGACGGCTCGCGGCCGTCGCGAGCCGTCGGAAATGCCGTCGGAATATGGACCATGCATTTCGTCCACTTCCGACGGCTTCGACGAAGCTATTGCAATAGCTACTGATGGTTTTTCCGATGGCATTTCTGATGGCAAAGACGACCACGTGGCATGAAAATTTTATATTAAGCCGTTGCAAGCCGTCACTAGCCATCGCTATTTTCGTCCAGATTGCCGTCGGAAGCTGTCGCTCGCCGTCGAAAAAATTGACCAATAGGTCGCCAAAAGCCATCAGAAATCTAGGTAAATTTTTTTTCTACAGCACAGCCTCACTTCCATACCAATATATAACACAATTCATCAAAATCAATATATAAGTCTGATATATAAGCTGAAATCAATATCAATATCAATATAAAACTCAAACATCATCATATCAAACGCAAACATATTCAATCAATACAAAACAAACCTTCCATCATCAGTCTCACCCATCCTACTGCAATATTTACAACATCAATGTACAATATATACATTCAACATCAAACTCCACATATCAACTCCACAAATCAACCACAAAATCAACCACACAAATCAATGCCAAATACCATATGTCCATAAATCAACCTCACCATCACTCAATATTTATATACACCAGTTTCAAAAAAACTGCAAATCGTACCTCATGACTCATCATCGGCTCTGGAACCACCAGATGAAGGGAATACTCCATGACGCTCCACATACTCGGCCAAACGCTGGTTGAGTTGCTCCATTTGCACTGCTCGGAGGCGGTCCTGCTCCGGCAGCTGTGCAATCTACTGTAGGAGCTCATTAATCTCCACGTTGTCCTGAGCGCTTCAGTAAGCCCTTTGTGACGTCCGAGTGTACAAAACAAGTCAAAATAGGTTTAAGTTATTATGTAACTTTTATAAAAATTAAGCAAATTTCACAACGTAGTTAATTTTTATGAATTACCGATTGATTGCCATAGTCGTAGCGCCTATTTCTCTTGGTCGGGTCCATAACAGAGTCAAAGATCGCGTCCTCCTCGTCAGTGGTCAACTGCTCCCGTCCGGAATGCTCAAGCATCTGCACACGTGCCTGCATAAATTTTTCCTGCAACGCAAAATTAAATACAAATAAATATTACATGACATTATTATAATATTTTATAACTAATTAATTAAAATGATCATTATTAATAACTTATAACTTAAAATATACCTACATGTACGGCGTATGCTTTATCATCCTCATGTCAGGCATACGACCCGGATCCCTCATCGTCTGTCTGCCTAACGGCATGGGTATGCTCAAACACGTCCATATACGAGATGGGACCCCCATGCGCTCTTTCCTGTAATAATTGGTGTATATTGTTGTTGTTCAAACAAATTTATACTAAAAATGTAATAATTGTTCGTAATTGTAATTAATCAATTTACTAAGTCCTCGCGATGGTGCTGGAATGATTTTGAGCCACCACGGTATGTGACTGGATTTTTCTGCCTGTTCGTAGAGTTCATGTCCGACTCTGCCTGCAAATTAAAAATTAAGATTATATTTTATAGGTATAAATTATGTATTCTGTGCTGAATAAATTAAGGTGATATCAGATAGACTTACCTTGAACCCGTCGCTACTCCACCATGCGACCCAAGCATCCCAGACCCTAGTGCCCATTCATTGTGGCTTCTTCCCAGATTTTCTTATGGTAGACATCGTATCCCTATAATTCTTTGCCGCTTTTGAATTCCAGTGACACTGGCAAAGAGACACGTCCTCCTCATGTAAGTCTTTAGCCCCCTGTATATATGTTGAAAAAATATAAGTTGTACATTTATACTTAGTCAGCAAATTGTAAAGTGATTATATATAATGGTATATAATTTTACACTTACCAGGAAGTCCTGCCATATGCTCTTCCGTACATGGTCCGGGATCCTGCTCCACTTCGGCTAGCATGTAGTCATACAACTCATGTATGCCTGCTTCGATATGTTGAGCACAATGTTAGAAAGCTCAAGCTCAAAACCCCTGCATTAAATATGACATGGACAAATCATAACTAATATATCATACAAAATATTTACAATGCTGAAGTAAATTTAATACTTACGAGCCATCGGCTTTTGGTAGCAACCTAACTACTGTACGCGGTGCCTCCTGCGAAAGGCCGCTGCCATCACCACTGCTGCGACCTGTCCCTCTCTGAGACCCAGAGGGGGAACCAGACTGTGAAGAACTCCGCCGCCTAAAGAAGGACATCTGTAATACCTGTCACATACATATTATTTTATTATGGTAGAATATATCATTCAATTATGAGTAAACATATCAAGATTTAACATCAATAATCGCATGTAATACAAAAAAAGTGTAACATCAATACTCCCATAAATTACCTTTTTTCAACATGTATACTATTAAATTAGTTCTCGTCGTTTTCTAATTCAGACTCTGTCTCGTACTCTATATTATTTTTCTCTATGGTCTCAAACTCTTCTACTAATACATTTGCTTCATCATTTAGTGGTCCTAAATCGGTTTGATCATCTATTATTGAAAATTCGCCATTTTCCTCGATATCCGCTTTGTATGCTTGTTCGTCCGAAATATTCTTTCCATCAAACGTAAACCTTGCCTTCGTTTTAAAAATTGCCGACCAATCTGCTTTATCGCTTTTTATAGATGGATAAGGAGCATAATAAACTTGTAGGGCATGTTTTGCTAGTATAAACGGATCGTACTTATGATAACATGATGTATGCTTTATTTCAATAATATTATATTTTTGGTGCACGTTAATTCCAGAACCTGGAACATTACTGAACCAATTGCATATAAACAAATAAACTTCTTCCGTGGGTCTGGTGGAATATGTTAATTGCAAAACCTGAGTTATCATGCCATAAAAATTATTTAGGTGATCATTTGGATCATCATTACCTTTAACATATACACCAGTATCATTAGTTAATTTTTCAACCCCATATTCTTTGGTGTTGAATTTGTATCCATTGACAAAGAATATTGGATATGTCTTGACTTTTCTTTTTGGTCCCATAGCAAGATGTTTCAACCCTTCGTTGACCATGCAATTTACCGGATCATATACGTGGTTCGAAAACCAAGTAGCAAATTTTTTTTTGTATCCCCGGTTAGATGTCGTGATTCATAAATACTGCATATACACATAATATATTGCATTATAATTAATACACACATGTATTATTCAAGTAAGTAATTTTAGATGTGTTATTCATTAGTACCTAACAAATAGTGCAACTTTTGCATAGTTAAGAAGAACATATGTGTGGGCTACATGGTAATCTCTATCGTCTAACCATACTTCCACACATTTTCCAGCAGGGCGTCCCTGCTGTCTAAAAATAGATAGCATTGATTCAGAAGAATCTTGTTCAATGCCCTCATTATTTCGCATTTCGCTTTCAAAAGATAAGTTCACATGGTCACTGAAATAATGAGAGAAAAATAATGAAGCTTCTTCTTCCATATATGATTTGCATATCGAACCTTCAACTCGTGCTTTTTGTCTCACTTTTTTCTTTAGATGATTTAAGTACCTGTTAAGAATAATTATAATTAAATTTTATTACATGTAGTTAAACTAAAATTTAACAACTCAATATTAATACCTTTCAAACGGATACATCCATCCATATTACACAGGACCTCAAAGATGTGCTTCAAATGGAAGATGAATAGGTAAATGCTTCATTACATTAAAGAAACCAGGAGGAAATATTTTCTCCAGTTTGCAGAGCAGTATAGGAATTTCTTCCTTAAGTTTACGTAGACGATCAACTTTTAAGGTAGTTGAACAAAGCTCCTTATAAAACAAACTAAGTTCTGTTACAACCGTCCAAACTTTTGTGGGCAACAGTTCTTTGAAAGCGGCGGGTAACAAATGTTCCATCATTACATGACAATCATGACTTTTCAACCCACTCAGTTTACTATTCTTATAGCTGACACATCTATGAAGATTAAAGGAAATCTCATTAGGAAATCTTAATCCTTCCACCACTTTAACAATACTTTAATTTGGTTACTGTCTAGCTCATAGCATGCTTTGGGTTTTTTTGTGTCATTTGGCTTCATATGAAGTTCAGGACGATTGCATATTGTTTCTATATCACGTCTTGATTTTGAATCATCTTTAGTCTTTTCTTTAACATTCAGAACCGTGTTAAATACATTATCGAACACGTTTTACTCATTGTGCATCACGTCTATATTATGACGAATTAGGAGATTTTTCCAATAAGGCAACTCCCAAAATATACTTTGTTTGCACCAATTATGAATCTTCGATTTATCTTGAATTTCAATTTGTTCGCCGGTTTCATATATCTTTGGATAATCCTTTACAAGGTCATAAATATCTTCGCTTGCCCAAATCGTTGGTGGTCGCAAGGTCTCAACTCTATTACTTGTAAAGTTTTTTTATCTTTTCTAAAAGGATGATTAATAAGGAGAAAACACCGATGATAGTAAAACGATGAAATTTTCTTCCTATGCGGTAAAGAAAATGCTCGTGTTTCTTCCATGCAATAAGGGCAAGCTAGACGACCAACCGTACTCCAACCCGATAGCATTGCATATGCAGGAAAATCACTTATAGTCCACAATAGAGAAGCGAACATACAAAAAATTTATTATTTGAAATGTCTTTTGTTTCAACACCTTAATATCGTAGTGTTTTCAACTCTTCAATCAACGGTTGTAAATATACATCGATTCCTTATGTCGGATGTAATGATCCCCCTTCTGACCGCCTCCAGTCGGTAACTAAACCAACTTGAAACGTTCAAAACGACGGATTATTATTTAGTTTATAAGGTTTAAACAGAATCAGCCACAAAAACACAGAATAATAACAATAAATTAAAAACAAATGAATCTTTATTTCCTTCTTTTTTTTAATATCAGAGTTTATACAATGTATTACATTTATACAGCGAAATATCTTAAAATACAAATTTCTTGAAAACTACAGTGATTCTTTTACCCTCTCTCTCTAACTTCGCTGCTCGAAAATCTTCAAGTTGTAAAATACTCGGTCTGACCCGAGTATTACATTCAAAACAAAATAATACACAGGTCAGTCTAATTCAAACTCGATTATTAGTGCATAAAAGCAATAATAATCAAATAGACGACAGTCACAATAATTCCCATCTATCCGACCCTATTTACAAAGAAATCGGATAACGGTCAATATAACACTTAACGGTGTTAAACAATAAATCAGTAGATTTTAAATCACCAACAGAAATAAATAAAGAGATTTTCAATGAAGATAATTTAGAAAGTAACAAATCATCAAATCCAACAAAATCATTTCAAACCATTGAAAATATCACTTTAAAACATCAATTTTGATTGGTTGCCGTACACGCACGCGTGTACGGCCTCGCCACTAGTATAAAATGCATAAAAGATCAATGCATCAAAAGCAAAAGAAATACCAATAAAATCAAGGCGGTGTGGCTGCAGTACACACGTACATACATGCGCACTGCCTCGCCAACTCGAGTGCACAAGGTCAAATCAAAATCAGATTCAACACAAGTGCAAATGGCCTTGACCAAAATATCAATGATCACTGCAACAATGAACTATGCATGTACCAAGAGAAATCAAACAAGTTAAAGCATTAATGTACACTGACAATCAAGTTCAACTCAGAGAACAAAAGCAAGAGTGCTACTGAATTAAAGCAAAATGAAGGACCCAAATGTTCAAATACTCAAGTAATACAAAAGTATTATGTACAAGTCTAGACAACAAGAATGCCCAGATTCAACAAAATATCACATGTATGGTGTCAAGTGAACGGGCACAGACAAAGGCAACATGAGACCAGATGCTCAAGTGCAATTAGGACCAAAATCAACTAGGCAAAACACTTGAATACAAGGGTAAACTGCAACATGTACTGCAGCCACCACTTGAATTCAATGGCCAGTACAAGGATAACAAATCAAACTGCAAATAAAAATTAGTGCATCAATGAAATGAAACCCAACAAGGACAAAATCTCAACAACAAAGCACTGCAGCCACCACAAATATTTAAGGAAAGACTGCAACAGTGCAATGAAATAGTGCATCCAGTAAAAGAGGCAACAAGTGATGCACAAATGAATACATCATTAAAACAAGATAGACTATAAGTCAAGTGCCATCGAATAAGACAGCAAGCACATGAATGAACAGATTCAAAACCAAGAAACAACATCAAGTATGCTCGAGTCTAAGTGCAACAGTATGGAAGTAGTGTGACAACCAGTCACATATATACACACATTAATGCATATATATGTATAAAGCAATGCCACACTAACAACAATGCAATGCAGGGTAATTCAAAGGTTCTCAACAAAAAACTGGGACCAAGCTAAATTACTACCATGATTCAATGCAATTCAAAAAGAACTCAACAAATTTTGACAAAACACAAAAATGGTACAAGAACAAGTTAGGCTGTGACCAAAAAGGACTGCAGCTCTCAACCAACTAAAACCAAGTATATAATACTGAAGCAGCTCAATATCCAACAAGTTTGGAAATCACTTACAACTGAACCAAGCACAACTACAAATTTGCACTGTAAAATAACACAAACTTGGTACTGTTCCAACCATATATGTACACACACATACCTATGTATGTATGTACTTATATGCAGATTTGGATAACAGGTGACCAAGCAAAATACATAGTGCAGACAACTGAAGTGATAAACAACATAACCCAAAACCAAGTCAATCACTTCAAGAGAAAAAAAATGCAATTCTAACATACATATATACATATCAAATGATGTATATACATACGTGACTGCATACATATGTATGAAGACTAAAATGCAACCGTATGAAATCAGCCTTAAAAACATGAATGTACAAATTGTAACTTATATATATAGTACTGTAAACTGGACAGTATAAGGTTCCAAAAACATCCGACTCGAATGCAAAGAAATGCAAACTGTCGACAATGGAATGCAACTGGCAACAATTTAGACTACCCACTTACTTAACAATGTAACAAGGAACCAGACCACAATGAAGGCAACAAGTTGTTATGTCCAAGTCAGGTTCAAGTGACTCAACATCAAAGACCATACTTATGAACATGTACAAGATCAACAAAGTGTACACAGTAAAGTCTACAGGCAAAGGGTCAAAAGTACACAAGTGAATTCAGTGCTAACATGAACAGGTTCAAGTGATAAACAAGCAGCACAAGACAATATTCAAGTGCAGACTCAAGAGAACACATGAAACATGAAAATTCATCAAAACCAGAAAATACAAACTATGACACAAGACCACAAATCCAAACAAAGTTCAAGCTGCAGGTCAAAATCGAAGTTGAACAGGTCATAAGTCGACATCGTGGTGGCTAACAAAGCCAAAATCGAAGCAGTGTTAAATTAAAACAATAGCCATTTCAACTCACTTGCCGAAGACAAGATCATTGTCAAATCAAAAAGGGACATCATATAAAACAACAAATCAAGTATACTACTGGGGTGAACGAAAATGGCCAAAGTCAAGCACAACGAGGCTACAAAAAAAATCAAAATCATAATGATCAGTGAAACAAAAATTCAACAAAGTGGTCGCAGTCTTGGAACAACCAGTGAAATCGAACGAGGTCGATAGTGCTACCAGAAGCGGTAAACAAAATAGCCAAAGTCTAATAAAACACATCGTCAACTCTAATCAAAATCATCACAGCCGTGGGTAACAAAAATCGTATCATGTCAGAAAACATCAATACGAACAAAATCGAACAACCAAGATGAATCAAGTGACGAATTTAAACAATTTTATACGAACGAAAATCACAAAATTTAAACCCTACAATACTCGAGACTAAATTAGATGTGAGTAATCGAAATTACTCACCTCCGATTGGAACAGTCGCGAGCAAGAGAAAGTGAACGTCGAAGCCGAAGCTCCAATTTGCCAGCAAAACGAACAAGGCAAAGCCCTAAATCCAGTCGAGCAAAAATTAAATAAGATCGAGCCATATTCGCCAGAGAATCAAAGAATCGCCGAAGCCCTAAATTTTGAACGTCGCCATTTTTTTTCTTCGATTAATTTTTTTGTTTTAGGGTATACGAATGAGAAAAGATAGAGGGGGAAGTTCGTGGTTTTACAGAGGAGATCGTGGCATTAGGCATGGGTAAAAGTATGGTAGTTTTTTTATTGTTTTTACTTTGTTTTTATTTAATAATGTAACGACCCGTAAATTTCAACTATTTTAATAACGAAATTAGTTGAAATTTTGTGAAATTTTAAACGATAAAATTTTGAAATATAAATTTGATATTTGGAATACGTCTAGTTAAACATAGCAACTGGTAAATTTTCGTCCGAAAATACGAAAGTTTATTTCGCGCGTAAATTCACTTCAATTTAATCAGTTAAAAAGCGATGAAAATAAAATGTTTTCAAAACCTAAATATTTTTACATAGAAAAATTCTAAACCATCTTCTGAGCAAGATGTCAGTTGGTCGTTTTTCAAAATTTGGACATCTATTGCTCCGTCGTTCTTATTTTATGCAAAATAGCAGTATTCTAGTACCGATATCGATTTTTATCGGATGATCGTACCACTAATATTTGAATACCGTTTAGATCGTCTCGTCGTGCTGATCTCTACGGTATATTAAGTTGTTAAATTCGACATCCGGTGCTTGGTACAATCTGCGAAACGACTGCGTATCGGTATCCGTTTTGTCCCCCTTTGTTCTGTGTGTCTTTTGGTTTCCTAACTCTTCGTATCCCAGTGTCTTTTAACCATCTGACCTTTACTATTCCCAACTTTTAATTTATTAATTGGTTCGTTCATTTGCTTGGATTCCTCTGCCTTCCTTTATTTTGTTATATGTTCCAACGCATACTTTATATTTCCAATCTCACTGCTTCTCTTCTTTCTGTTCTCTGCTCGAAAAAAATGCATGCAGTGTTCCCTGCTGTCCATTGAAAGAAAGTGATAAACGTATGTTGTTTTTCTTACAGTTGCATCTTCTCAACTCATAACATCATTCACTTTCACCGAACCCAATATCAACCCATCGACAACCTCAGCCAATCACCGATCACATTCCTTCCCACCACCGCCATTCCTTGCGCCTCAACCCAGACCTCCGCCCCGCTCCTTCTTCCTGTAAGTGCGCCACCCGAGACCCACACCGCGCCTCTCCTCCAAGCTAAACCCCACCCCATGCCTGCAACTCACGGCCTGGAACCCCCGCATCTCCGCTAGCGCGACCATACCAAGCCCAGACTTCCCTGCACACGTGGCCACCACCCCATGGCCTCGATAGCCGAGATCCACACATCCACCTCGCCTTAGCCTTCTCCGCCACCACGTCCCACCCTGACAACTTCCACCTCCCGAAGCCATAGCAACTAACAATATTCCAGCTTGCCGATTCACTATTGCCTCTCCACTTGTTGGCATCCCATGTTAACATATATAAGGTATGTATATATATATAATACTTTTATTTTATTGGTTGTATATATATGTGTTTATCTATATACGTGTTTTAAGGACATCTGTTTTTGGATTTTGGCAGCTTATGCAATGGAGAGCTGAAAGTTGCTTTGACATACCGTGCGCGTGCATTAATATATGCTAATATATATACAGTAAATTCTATGTTAGTACTATTTATATAAAATTATATAAGTTATTTTATGTTGTATGATTTCTATATATATATATATATATATATATAAGTATATATATGTTTTACTGTTGCTGTATAGTCCTATTTTGAGT
Source organism: Allium fistulosum (assembly GCA_030737815.1). NCBI lineage: Eukaryota > Viridiplantae > Streptophyta > Magnoliopsida > Asparagales > Amaryllidaceae > Allium > Allium fistulosum. Next base: position 245,533,459 of record CM060907.1, on the reverse strand, counting down.
TAACCTTGAATAAATATATATATTTTTTAAATATGATAAGCATTGGTTTACTCAATAGTTTAGTGTATATATTATATAAATATACAAAAGTATACAGGTATATGTTATATAAGTAGTTCGCAGATCCAAGTTATATATGCTTTATATAAGGTCGGTAAATTATTTATGGAGATATGTATACACAAGTTTGAAAGATATGTTGTTTTATATATATAAAGGTTTTGTATATATATACTCGGTGGTGTAATATGTTGAGCTTGTTGTTTGAAAACTTTGAATTTGCCAGTGTATATATATTTTAGTAACAGCTTAATTTATATATGGTATAGGCCACGTTGTTTATATTTGGTGATATTAAATCTATGATTTTAGTGTAATGGGTTTTAATGGGGCTGTATGCATACAAAGTGATGTTAAGATCTACATATAAGTTATATGGATATGTTCATAAATTTAAATTGCATATACGTTAGTATATATATGTATTTGTCATGTTATTTTTTTATATATACATATATAACATGTTAGAGCATTTTGAAAATAATAAACTATAATATATATAAGTATTTTGTATTTTTAAAATAAGCATATACATAAGTATTTATCTCAAAATATTGTATATATATATATATATGTTTGATTTTAATATATGTGTTTTATTTTAAACCACTGATTTTTTACTATACATATTTAGGTTATTTTATTTTTGTTTTAAAATTAAATATTGATTTCATGGGAATGACAATAATAATATATTTTTTGTACAAATATCTAGCTGATTCTGATTCGTTCATCAATGCCTTATTATCAGCTTTGTCCATCTAATTCATGCCCAGCCATCTTTGTTTTGGAAGTCGTGCTTGCGATCCGTGACTCAACTTCGTTGTCTATTCATCTCTCTAGCCTCGAAAGGTGAGCACTCACTCACGATTAACGTTCTTTTATTTAATTTGATTTCAATTGAAACGACAATTGAAATATGCTGCTGTTAGTTGATTACATTGTTATATATGCTATTACCTGTATCAGTTCACCTGTGACATCTGACACCATTATCTGTTAATTATTTATGCGATGATAATACAGTTTAACTGATAATTGATTGATTGTTGATGTTTATATTGGACGTTAAATTGTTAATGTTAAAATGATAAACAGTATGAAATTGAACTTGATATAGGATAGTTAAATGTTAAATTTGATTAACTGACATTTGTATAATATGACCCCTTTAACTGTTAAATTTATTGACACGTAGGATTTGTTTAATTACACTTTGAACCGCTGAATGTATGTTGTTAAATTGATGATGGATGAAATTGAAATAGATGACAAGTGAAAACCGTAATGTAATAACCTTTAATCTACATGAAATGATAGTGTAGATTCTAGAAATAATTATATTAATTCTTACAAATAACAATGCGAATTAATACGGTTATTTCGGGATTATTTGAATTGATTATTGGATTGTTATTGTTTGTTGTTATTGCTTGTTTATTTACTTTGACACCATCCCAGTTATCACACTGCAAGTTCCCTTTGTTATGCTTTGATTTTTAATTGAATTGGAATCGGGTTGAAATGATGAATACCCAAATTGAACTTTGACCCGGGATAGAGAATTAAATAAAACCCGATTGGTCAATAATTTGATTTAAAAAAAAAATAAACCAAGATTTTAAATATGGTTTTGAAATGAAGTTGAAATTTGAATTTTAGTGAAAGGAAAATATTAATATTTAAAAATCTGAAACAAAATATTAACAATGGAATTGATGAAAGAATGTTGTTTAATTTGAGAAATGATTGAATTAAGTTTGAAATTATAATTAAGTTTGAAATTATTAAACTTTGAAATGATTTAATAATTAAGTTTGAAATTATAATTAAGTTGAAATTATTAAACTTTGAAACTATTTAATAATTAAGTTTTGAATTATTTAATAATTAAATAAGTTTGGATTATTTAATGATTAAATTGAATTGAACTCTTTAATAAGTAAAATTGAACTTTGGAATAAGTGAATTTTACTTCGTAAATAATTGAAATTGAGTTTCTTTATTAATTAAGTTTTGGAAATTTATTTAAGTGAGTAAATAAGTGAAATTGAATTTCTTTAACAAGAAATAAAATGTGATTTATTGAAATTAATGCAAGACTTGAAATTTAAAGAATTTGATTTGATGAATTTAATTTAATTCAAAATTGTAAGTTTTGATTTAATGAAGTTGAACTTAAGAAATTGACTTAATGAATTGGAAATTTAATAGAAATTGTTTTGAATGATAAAGTAACTTAACGAATATTGAATGAAATCCATAAATGAATTTGAAACTGATTTGAATGTTAAATTAAATTAATTTAAATGATTTCGGAATGGAACTTATATTCGAACTTGAATCAATATTTGAATTGTTTAAAATAGAAATTGGAATTGAATTATAAGATTTTGAAATTATGATTTGGAAGTTTTGAAACGAAAATTTTGGAAATTGATTTCGAAAGACAAATGAAATATTGATTTACGAATTGAAATTGAAATTGAAATTGATTTGGTTTTGAAATATATAAACGACCAATCGGTGTAATAATTACGGAAGTTATTAAAGAGACCGGAATTCGGTTATGGATATACTCTCTATCTAAACCGAAAACCACTTTAACAACTATGCGCGGAGTGATGATCCAGAATGAAGTGGTTGAAATGATGTACGTGTTGACTGAAGAAAGAGAACGATGATGGATAGCCTTGACACTTGTGTCAAATTGGAAATGACTAAAACAGGAGCTGTGCCGGGCCAATGGAGGATTAGCTACCTCAAGTGGACACACTTCTTCGAACTACTCATTATATGTTGTCGATTGGTGCACCCTTGATTTTGGGAGTGTTGTTTCACGGTGTTGCGGGCGCTGCGGCGTTGCGTTCTCACCCGTCCGGATCAGGCGAACGGTAGTATCACTACCTTGGGTATTGCCTCATGTGCCTTGTCATACTTGTATTCCATTTATGCGCGACCACTACGATTTTGATTTGTACCTTTAGTATATGGATTGCCCTCTGGTGACTTCCGGTTTTGGGGAAACTACGGTCTTGTATATGCTTTTGGGAATAAAAATGTGTTAAGGGTGGAATGGGCCATGACTTAACGCTATTTTGATATCTTATTATTACTGATAGACATTATCTACTTATCGTACATTACTACATAGTAGATAGTTTGACGGATCCTTAAAGGATGGTTATTCCAAACATCCTTTGAGTTACTTATATTTCAATTGCTATTTCACTTGAGTTGGATTTATTAATATAAGAATGTTAATCCTGACTCGAGTGTTTTGTGTTTTGCTTTACGCTCGGGTCAGACTGAGTGCACCAGTATTCGATGCTCACCTTTGGAGTTGGAGCTTTGCTTGAAGATCCAGCCATTTATTCTGCTTTCAGTATTCGATGATTCCAGTGATGTATTCTGATTTGTATCTGATGTATCGTATTACTCTTCTGTTGTAAACTCTGATGTATTTTATATATTCATATAGTAGCTTCATGAACTACTATCTCTTTTAATTTCGCTGCATTTATTACTCTGTGTCTGTGTTCTGTGATTATTTATTTACTGTATATGTTCAGTTTTGCCAAATTTAAATTAACAACGCGGTATTTTGAGCAATTCAACTCCGGCATGAGTGTCTACCTATACACTTATAATGGATGCGAATGGTCCAAAATTCTGGGTCGTTACAGTTGGTATCAGAGCTTTGGTAGCTCTAGGCAGAACTTAACATATAGGTGCAATGACCCTAATTCTTAACCAAATTTTTTTTTATCATACTTAGCTAAGACTACCTAGGGTCATCCTTCCATATTCTCATATTATCCAGGATCTTTCACAATATAAAAATATTGTTTTAAATCTAAATCATTCCTAACATACATATATGAATATATCTATGTTATATTCTACTAGAATCAGAGCATGATAATATGTAAGTAGAAATCCTTTTAAATCTATTAAAATGTGATAATTCCCTGATAAAAGATTAATTATTGTATCCTGATTTTTGACCATAGAATCCACTGGAAACATGTACTTTAGTCTGTTATTCTAATTAAAAAATGATCAAGTAATAATCAGGTGGAAGAAAGCTTTTAATATGGATGATTGTGTTAAAGTCTGTATAGTATCAAACTCAGGCTAAAAGAAAGTGGATCATAAGTGAACACAAGCAACATCTAGGCGTAATGGAAACGCGCCTAACTTACACATGAGAGGTCACGAGTTCGAGTGCTATGCTGGTCGGTTCAAACCCAATTTTTGTTTTTCTTTTTATTTTTCTCTTGTATGGTTTAAAATCTGATATCTACCTATATCTACACATATATACTTAATTTTTGCCTATAATCTAACATACAAAACAATATTTCTTGCTTTATTATTTTTAAAACCCATTCCTACAACTGTTCTAGGAATTTATATTTATATTTTTGCCCAAATATCAACATGTACACAGATATACATGTACATGTCAATGTCTTTACTCATTTTCCAGAAAACTGGGTTCAAATGGTTCCTTGCTTCATTGATTTGAAGTGAACATTTGGCCTGACCTATGGTCTAACCATGTGGTTAATCTGACCATTCTTTTATTTGCATTTTACAAACCAGAATCTACCCAAAACATTGATACTCCTTCTTTTCAAAAGCATGTTTATATATGTATGAATCAGACACCTTGTGATCAGATTTATATCATCCTTCCTAACCATAATTCTCTTTTAAAAATGCATATTCAGGGTATATACACTTTTACTTGCATTTGGACATATATCAATATCATGACTTGAAAATATAACAGTTATAATTCTTTCTGGATTTTCCCAATATAATTTCCTATATATCTATCTTTTGAAAGGACTTAGGATGAACTAAAATCATCATAAAATGATTATGCTTATAAAATCCAGGTTTTTCCTCTAAATCAAAAACAACTTTAGCAAATAGATTTTCAAATCAGTTTAACATCAATATCCTTAATACATACCAAACCAGAAATAACCAGAAACAACATAACACGTATTTCTTACAAGTTCTTCCTTCTTAATACATTTAGATAGCCATATCAATCAGAAAATACATGCATGAATTAACACATTCTAGCTCTTATTTCTAATTATCTTAGCATTCTCTATTCCATATCTTTTTAATCTTGCTTACTTAGCTCCATCACAACCTGCAAAAGCATTAGTGGCTGCCCCATTATGAATGAGACACCCCCATGTGCCATGAGCAATAAGGGTCAGATCTATGATCTGGTGTGAGCATTTCTAACATATCCATGATATTAAGCTAAGGATACAACATAAATGTACCTTGCATAACTTGACAGGTATTATCATGAATGATTAATGTATAAATTGATCAGGTATTCCCATATACATACATAAGAGCAAACATATGCATTAAAACAATTTTTATCTGGAACTACTAAGGTTCCTCATACCAACCCTAATCCCAGAAAGGCCCAAGTTTCCTATATCATCATTTAAGGTTGCCTTTTCTTCTTATAAATTCCTGGCCTCATCTGCTATAAGGAATCAAAGGGACACATTGCCATGAACTAATTAACATCATGGCACAAAGATCTCATGACTTAAACAAGCCATGTGTCAACTTGTCTACTTCAAATAGGACAAGCATTCCAGCAGCCTTCTTGGCACAAAATCCTTAGTTATATTACTAAGTGTATTCATGTTCATTTTATCAATGATAGCTAGGTGTATAGACCACTTATATACATGAAACATACTAGTTACCTTGCAGACATAATATTGCAAGCAAGTTAAAGGTTACTTTCTAGAGGTATAACACCCAGTCATTCCATCTCACATTATTTAGCATATAAACACCCTATTCAAACATATACCAGAATGTTTGCAACTGAGAATAAATGCATGGCTCTATTGGGTTTATTTTGATTTTGCAAGCAACTATGTTTAGCCAGATTTTTAACCGTGTTTAAACATAATTTTTAGGCTTGTAAATTTTCTGTTTGGTTTAGGGCTCAGCACTTATAGAGAATGACTCCATTGCACCCTTAACCAATTATTTCAAGCCTCATCACTATACCATTGTATATGCAGCTCATAGTTTTTTTCTTCATTCTTTGTCTTAAGCCATGATTCAGACTAGTTACAAATACTCTCTTACATGTTCTTTAAGGTTTTGGTATAACATACAGGGATGAAAATAGAACAACAAAGTTATACATCCATCATAGCAGATCATATCTCATCAAGCATTCATGAAACCATCAGTAGTCAACATGGTTTGTAAATCAAAACATGCAAAATATAGCATATAAAAGCTTAGCTGCCTAATCTCAGGTCTTAATGCCATGTATATGAGTGAGGATACTCACCTAAATGCTTACACAAGCTTAATCCAGAAAACCCCTCAAATCTTTAGCCTTTTCTTCATCTTCTTCCTTAGGTTAATTAATTCAGTGAGAGAGTAGTTTTCTGGTTAGGCTCTTGATTTATATAAGGGTTCTACCTAGGGTTTTGGGTGATGCAAAATCCTTATTTTAGCCCAAACCAGAATCATGCATTTGGCATTGCATATTCTCTCCCTCCTAACCCTTAATGTCCCGGCCAATATTTTAAAACAAGGCTAAGTTGTGCCCATTTTCTTTCCTTTTCAGAAAGTGATTACTTTAAGTATTTTTATTATACTTACCTCAAACATGATAATGGTGTGACTTTCTATTTTCTGCCTTTATACATTTGCTTTCTTGCACTTTGGTTCTTACTATTTTAGCGCTTCTTTTACTTATTTTTCCTTTATTAATTTTCTGCTCAAATAATATCTGTATATATATACATTTATACAACTATGGGTGTTAGTTTAACTTTAACCTTCTTTTATTTGCAGAAAACATGTGAATTCTTATATGCATTTCTACACTCCTATTATTCAAATAAAATTTCACTTATTCATTATAAATCAATGTTCTCTTCTGTCTTAATTTCCAGACAATTCATACATATGCATATATATATAGATATATATATATATATATATATACATATCCTCAGGAATTTTAATATTCATGTCTAGGCCTATATTTCCTTTATTTAAAACATTTTATCTAAATGTTTTCCTTCTTTGTTTTATTATTCAGGAATTCTGGATTTTCTCTTAGTGCCATAACTAGTGTGCACGTGCACACATGCACACAACCTTGCACCACTGAAAATCCCACCTATATAATAATTCTGATTTTTCCCCCAGAATTTTAATCATTTATTTAAAAGAATTTTCCTCAAAATCTTGGGGTATTACAATCACCCCTTCTTTTAGGAATTGTGTCCTCACAATTTGCAACATAATCTTTGAGTACTTCTAATTTCTTAGGGAAAAATTATTCAGCATATGCATAAGCAAATCAATTAGTCACTGTCTATCATACATATTAAACTTTCTTAGTAATCTAAGAATTTACCTTTTAAATTTGCAAAGAGCCTAGGGTAATCCATCCTGATTTTATCCTCTAGCTCCCAAGTACAATCACTAGGATCTATACTCCATTGAATCTTTACAAGCTTCAATGTCTTGTTTCTTAATTTCTTTTCTTCCCTTGCCACAATTCTCACTGGCTCTTTCTCATAGATTAGATCTGGATTAATCTGAACTTCAGTAGGCTTTTCTAAGATTTCCTCCTTGTCATGTACCCATCTCCTTAGTTGTGACACATGAAACACATTGTGTATTGCACTCATCCCTTCTGGAAGCTCCAGCTTATAGGCTAGTGAGCCTATCCTCTCTAAAATCTTGTATGGTCCAACATATCTGGGTCTGAGTTTCCCTTGCTTGCCAAATCTCAAGACTTTCTTCATTGGTGAAACCTTAATGAAGACATAATCACCTACTTTGAATTCCACTGACTTCCTCTTTGCATCAGCATATTTCTTTTGCCTATCTTGAGCTGTTGCCATCCTCTTTCTCACCAGTCCTATTTTCTCTGTGATGTCCTTGACATATTCTGGCCCTAGGATAGCTTTCTCTCCTGCCTCAGCCCAACACATAGGTGATAGACATGGCTTTCCATATAGGGCTTCAAAGGGTGCCATTCCAATTGTGCTTTGGTGGCTATTATTGTATGTGAACTCAGCCAAATGGAGATGGTCCTCCCAATTTCCTCCAAAGTCTAACACACATGCTCTAAGCAAATCCTCTAAAATCTTGTTTACCACTTCTGTTTTCCCATCTGATTGGGGGTGATAAGCAGTGCTTAGGCACAATTCACTCCCCATAGCTTCTTGGAAGCTCTTCCAGAATCTTGAAGTGAAGATTGTATCCCTATCACTTACTATAGTTTTAGGAACACCATGCAACTTTACCACTTCTCTCATAAAAGTTTGGGCTAGCCTAGGTGCATTTCTGTCTGCTTTTACTGGTATGAAGTGGGCTACTTTAGTCAGCCTATCTACAATTACCCAAATACTTGTATTTCCCCTCTTGGATCTAGGAAGACCATCTATAAAATCCATAGATATGTTTTCCCACTTCCACTGTGGTATGCTAAGTGGCTGCAACAACCCTGAAGGTCTTTGGGTCTCAGCTTTTATTTGTTGACAAACCATGCACTTAGCAACATGTCTTGCTACATTAGACTTCATTCCCTTCCACCAATAGTCCCTTTTTAAGTTTTGGTACATCTTGGTGCTGCCTGGATGTATGGAATATTTGCTCCTATGGTACTCATTAAGGATTTCTTCTTTCAATTCTATGATGTTTGGGACACATATCCTACCCTTGTACCTTAGGTATCCTTTTTCATCAATGTGATAATCCTTCACTTCCTCCTTCTTTAATAGGAGAGACCTCTTTTCTGCTAAGTCTTGATCTTCTCCTTGCATCTTTGCCACCTTCAAGACCAAATTTGATTGTAAAGTAATTAAACTTAACCTTCCTTTACTCCTTTCTTCCTCAACTATCTCCATACTTATCCCACCGCTCTCATCTATTTCCAAATCAGTGAGCATGGTCAAGTCTCTAAACTCCTCCATCATCAACATGGCCACTTTTGCATGCTGCCTACTCAATGCATCTGCCACTTTATTAGCCTTGCCTGGTGTATAAAGTATATCTAAGTCATAAGCAGCAAGAAATTCAACCCATCTGTGTTGTCTCATATTCAAATCTTTCTGTGAAAAGAGATAATTTAAGGCCTTGTGATCAGTGTATAAAATGAACTTTGCACCTAATAAGTAATGCCTCCAAAGCTTCAAGGCATATACTACTGCTGCCAACTCAAGATCATGAGTTGCATATCTAGTTTCATAGGGTTTTAGTTGTCTAGATGCATAGGCTATGACCTGATCTTGCTGCATCAACACAGCCCCTAGCCCTGACCCACATGCATCTGTATATACAACTAATCCCTCATTGCCTTCTGGTACTCTCAACACTGGTGATTTTACCAAAGCCTCCTTGATCTGGGTGAAAGCTTGTTCACACTTATCAGTCCATATAAACTTTTGGTTCTTCCTAGTCAGGTTAGTGAGTGGCATTGCTATTTTAGAAAATCCTTGTATAAACCTCCTATAGTATCCTGCCATCCCCATGAATGACCTAACTTCACTAACATTGTTAGGCTTCTTCCATGCTTGGATTACTACTATCTTATTGGGGTTTACAGAAATCCCTCTAGCAGAGACAACATGTCCAAGAAAATGTACTTCCTCTTGCCAGAACACACACTTAGAGAACTTTGCTTTCAAATCTTTTTCTCTTAATCTAGATAAGACCAAATGTAAGTGGTTCTCATGTTCCTCTATTGTTTTAGAATAGATTAGAATGTCATCTATAAAAATCAGAACAAACTTGTCTAAGTAATCTCTGAATATCCTATTCATTAGGTCTACAAAGTAAGAAGGGGCATTTGTTAGCCCAAATGGCATAACCAGAAACTCATACAAACCATATCTTGTGTTAAATGCTGTATATTTAACACTTGAATCCTCAACCTTCATCTGATGAAACCCAGATGCCAAGTCTAGCCTAGAAAACACTTTAGCTCCACTGAGTTGATCAAAGAGATCATCTATCCTGGGTAATGGGTATTTGTTTTTGATGGTTACTTTGTTTAATTCTCTATAATCTATACACATTCTTAAGGTACCATCATGCTTTTTAACAAATACTACAGGAGCACCCCAGCATGAATTACTTGGCCTTATAAATCCCTTGGCTTCTAATTCTTCCAGCTGGTTCATTAGCTCCTTTAATTCACTTGGCCCCATCCTTGTAGGCTTTTTGATAATTGGGCTAGCCCCAGGCATAAGGTTAATCTGGAATTCAATAGGTCTATGGTGTGAGACACCTTTTACTTCCCCAAATACATCCAAGTATTCTTTAACTATGGGGATTTCATTAATAGCTATTTCCTTGGGATTATTTTCTAATTCAATTAAATGATTTAGCCTGTTTTCTTTGATAGGTTCACACAGAATTGTAACCCTTTGGCCTTTAGAATTTTGTAGTGAAATGGTGGATGCATCTAGGTCAATTATGGCTTTGAATTGTCTTAGCCAATCTGCCCCTAATATAACTCCTATATTTGGGAAATTTAGAACATATAAATTGGAAACAAATGTGTTTCCCCCTATGTTCAAATTCACATCCACACAAATCATATCTAATACACTAGAACTTCCTAAAGGGCTTTTTATTAACAGAGGTATTTCAGCCAAATTGCAGTTCATTTTCAACCTTTTAACTATTTCATGGGAAATGAGTGAGTGGGTTGCCCCGGTATCATATATTACAGCTAAAGGTATGGTACAAATAAATAGTGTACCTTCCACTTGACCATGGTTTTCAGCATTAGCCTCAATTATGGCCTTGCCCCTACCCTCCAGGTTTGCCACTTTCCCTTGTTGCTTGTATTCTGGGCAATTTCTTTTCATATGCCCTTCCTTCCCACATAGAAAGCATTTGAAAGCTCCCCCTTTAAGCACTGGGCATCTTGGCTTAATATGGCCTTCTTTCCCACAATGGTTGCAAACTATTTTTCTTTTGGCTTCATTGGGTTTTGCATCTACTGCCTTCTTACCATCTGCCTCTCCTTTCTTCTTATCATAAGGATGGTACTTCCCTTTGTTCTTCTTGTTGCTATTGTTTTTGAAGCTCCTAAACTTATCTCTTTCCTTGTCATGCTGCTCAATCTTTAGAGCCAAATCTATCACTTGATCAAAAGTTCTGTCAGCATAAGGTAATATAGCCCTGCTAAGCCCTGGGTTCAATCCCTTGATGTATCTATCATTTTTGGATGCTTCATCAGCCACTAACATTGCCCCATAGGTTGACAATCCCTCAAACTTCTGGGTGTATTCTGTGACGTTCATAGTCCCCTATCTAAGTTTGATGAACTCCTCAAGTAAAGTGGTTTTTGCTGAGGCTGGAACAAACCTTGCCTCTAACATCTCCTTAAATTGATTCCAATTAATATCATTTTCATTCCGGCCAGCTATGATCACCTCCCACCAACTCAAAGCTGCACCTTTTAATTGCCTTGAGGCCACTTGCCTCTTCCTTTGGTCATCTAGTTGCATATCAGTGAAGATCCTCTCTAATGTCCTCAGCCATGCTTGAATCTCCATTACACTTTCAGTTCCTTCAAAGCTCTTGCCTCCCAAATTGGTATAAGTCTTCACTAACTTGGAGAGCTCCTCATATGGGTTCTCAGGTCTGTGCCCAATTCCATCTCTCAAAACTCTCACAAATTCCTGCATGTCAAGCATTTGTGGTGTGCTAGATCCTCCTTGATGATGAGACCCTCTTCCTACCATATTTCTAAAAGTATATGTATTTCATTATATTAGTTTATAATACTTCGCTTTAATTTTAAATTGGTTGTATCTTTCCTATTTAATCATTGTGTATGTCACGTGCACACACATACATTCAGGGAATACTTATAAACAGTCAAATATATCACAAACAAACCTAGTATAAACATAAGCATACAAATATTTTGCTATGTTAATTAAAACATAGCTCTGATACCAAATGCAATGACCCTAATTCTTAACCAATTTTTTTTTTTTTATCATACTTAGCTAAGACTACCTAGGGTCATCCTTCCCTATTCTCATATTATCCAGGATCTTTCACAATATAAAAATATTGTTTTAAATCTAAATCATTCCTAACATACATATATGAAGATATCTATGTTATATTCTACTAGAATCAGAGCATGATAATATGTAAGTAGAAATCCTTTTAAATCTATTAAAATGTGATAATTCCCTGATAAAAGATTAATTATTGTATCCTGATTTTTGACCATAGAATCCACTGGAAACATGTACTTTAGTCTGTTATTCTAATTAAGAAATGATCAAGTAATAATCAGGTGGAAGAAAGCTTTTAATATGGATGATTGTGTTAAAGTCTGTATAGTATCAAACTCAGGCTAAAAGAAAGTGGATCATAAGTGAACACAAGCAACATCTAGGCGTAATGGAAACGCGCCTAACTTACACATGAGAGGTCACGAGTTCGAGTGCTATGCTGGTCGGTTCAAACCCAATTTTTGTTTTTCTTTTTATTTTTCTCCTGTATGGTTTAAAATCTGATATCTACCTATATCTACACATATATACTTAATTTTTGCCTATAATCTAACATACAAAACAATATTTCTTGCTTTATTATTTTTAAAACCCATTCCTACAACTGTTCTAGGAATTTATATTTATATTTTTGCCCAAATATCAACATGTACACAGATATACATGTACATGTCAATGTCTTTGCTCATTTTCCAGAAAACTGGGTTCAAATGGTTCCTTGCTTCATTGATTTGAAGTGAACATTTGGCCTGACCTATGGTCTAACCATGTGGTTAATCTGACCATTCTTTTATTTGCATTTTACAAACCAGAATCTACCCAAAACATTGATACTCCTTCTTTTCAAAAGCATGTTTATATATGTATGAATCAGACACCTTGTGATCAGATTTATATCATCCTTCCTAACCATAATTCTCTTTTAAAAATGCATATTCAGGGTATATACACTTTTACTTGCATTTGGACATATATCAATATCATGACTTGAAAATATAACAGTTATAATTCTTTCTGGATTTTCCCAATATAATTTCCTATATATCTATCTTTTGAAAGAACTTAGGATGAACTAAAATCATCATAAAATGATTATGCTTATAAAATCCAGGTTTTTCCTCTAAATCAAAAACAACTTTAGCAAATAGATTTTCAAATCAGTTTAACATCAATATCCTTAATACATACCAAACCAGAAATAACCAGAAACAACATAACACGTATTTCTTACAAGTTCTTCCTTCTTAATACATTTAGATAGCCATATCAATCAGAAAATACATGCATGAATTAACACATTCTAGCTCTTATTTCTAATTATCTTAGCATTCTCTATTCCATATCTTTTTAATCTTGCTTACTTAGCTCCATCACAACCTGCAAAAGCATTAGTGGCTGCCCCATTATGAATGAGACACCCCCATGTGCCATGAGCAATAAGTGTCAGATCTATGATCTGGTGTGAGCATTTCTAACATATCCATGATATTAAGCTAAGGATACAGCATAAATGTACCTTGCATAACTTGACAGGTATTATCATGAATGATTAATGTATAAATTGATCAGGTATTCCCATATACATACATAAGAGCAAACATATGCATTAAAATAATTTTTATCTGGAACTACTAAGGTTCCTCATACCAACCCTAATCCCGGAAAGGCCCAAGTTTCCTATATCATCATTTAAGGTTGCCTTTTCTTCTTATAAATTCCTGGCCTCATCTGCTATAAGGAATCAAAGGGACACATTGCCATGAACTAATTAACATCATGGCACAAAGATCTCAGGACTTAAACAAGCCATGTGTCAACTTGTCTACTTCAAATAGGACAAGCATTCCAGCAGCCTTCTTGGCACAAAATCCTTAGTTATATTACTAAGTGTATTCATGTTCATTTTATCAATGATAGCTAGGTGTACAGACCACTTATATACATGAAACATACTAGTTACCTTGCAGACATAATATTGCAAGTAAGTTAAAGGTTACTTTCTAGAGGTATAACACCCAGTCATTCCATCTCACATTATTTAGCATATAAACACCCTATTCAAACATATACCAGAATGTTTGCAACTGAGAATAAATGCATGGCTCTATTGGGTTTATTTTGATTTTGCAAGCAACTATGTTTAGCCAGATTTTTAACCTTGTATAAACATAATTTTTAGGCTTGTAAATTTTCTGTTTGGTTTAGGGCTCAGCACTTATAGAGAAAGACTCCATTGCACCCTTAACCAATTATTTCAAGCCTCAGCACTATACCATTGTATATGCAGCTCATAGTTTTTTTTCTTCATTCTTTGTCTTAAGCCATGATTCAGACTAGTTACAAATACTCTCTTACATGTTCTTTAAGGTTTTGGTATAACATACAGGGATGAAAATAGAACAACAAAGTTATACATCCATCATAGCAGATCATATCTCATCAAGCATTCATGAAACCATCAGTAGTCAACATGGTTTGTAAATCAAAACATGCAAAATATAGCATATAAAAGCTTAGTTGCCTAATCTCAGGTCTTAATGCCATGTATATGAGTGAGGATACTCACCTAAATGCTTACACAAGCTTAATCTAGAAAACCCCTCAAATCTTTAGCCTTTTCTTCCTCTTCTTCCTTAGGTTAATTAATTCAGTGAGAGAGTAGTTTTCTGGTTAGGCTCTTGATTTATATAAGGGTTCTACCTAGGGTTTTGGGTGATGCAAAATCCCTATTTTAGCCCAAACCAGAATCATGCATTTGGCATTGCATATTCTCTCCCTCCTAACCCTTAATGTCCCGGCCAATATTTTAAAACAAGGCTAAGTTGTGCCCATTTTCTTTCCTTTTCAGAAAGTGATTACTTTAAGTATTTTTATTATACTTACCTCAAACATGATAATGGTGTGACTTTCTATTTTCTGCCTTTATACATTTGCTTTCTTGCACTTTGGTTCTTACTATTTTAGCGCTTCTTTTACTTATTTTTCCTTTATTAATTTTCTGCTCAAATAATATCTGTATATATATACATTTATACAACTATGGGTGTTAGTTTAACTTTAACCTTCTTTTATTTGCAGAAAACATGTGAATTCTTATATGCATTTCTACACTCCTATTATTCAAATAAAATTTCACTTATTCATTATAAATCAATGTTCTCTTCTGTCTTAATTTCCAGACAAGTCATACATATGCATATATATATATAGATATATATATATATACATATCCTCAGGAATTTTAATATTCATGTCTAGGCCTATATTTCCTTTATTTAAAACATTTTATCTAAATGTTTTCCTTCTTTGTTTTATTATTCAGGAATTCTGGATTTTCTCTTAGTGCCATAACTAGTGTGCACGTGCACACATGCACACAACCTTGCACCACTGAAAATCCCACCTATATAATAATTCTGATTTTTCCCCCAGAATTTTAATCATTTATTTAAAAGAATTTTCCTCAAAATCTTGGGGTATTACAATAGGGTAAATGTATTTACAGAATCACTTTCATTCGGGTTTCAATCTCTTCCGTTTTGATTCGATTCCTTCGAATTTTGGAACGTTCCCTGCGATTTCAAAATTCATTCGTGTCCTTCACTATTCGTCTCCTTTCAAATTCTGGAGCACCCCATAACTCCATTTTGAATGATATCTATAATAGATCGACGGTCTCGCCAATCTTCGAATAATTCGTAAAGGAGTAAACTCCTTTATAATAGGCATCGATTTACCGGAGATTTCTGTATCCTCGGTTTACGATGCTATCTATTCCCTGCTATACCTGAATTCATCTCTTGAGATCGAGTGTTGATTTACCTCGGAATCCAGCAATGATCTTATTCTTGAAGTCATGGTTGACCCGGTTAAGGTTGCCCGCGACTTATATAAATTTATCCATCGCCTTATTTTGTTATTTAATTATCTCGTCTTGGTTTCAAACCTATCTTCGAATCAAATTTCTCTTTGATTTAAGTCCATCAAAATTTGAATCCCTATCCTTATTTTGAAAATCCATTCCTGTATCGTCGAGCAAAGAAATGTATTTCTAAATTTATATTAAAATGTTGTTTTCAAATTTGATAAATAAAATAGAAGTTTTGTATGATTATATTATATAAATATAAGTTTTCTGAAATTAAATTGTTAATGAAATTGTTGTCAGAAATAATAATATTTGATTTACATTTATTGTTTTGTAAACTATTGCATAATATAAATAAATGAATTTATAAACTTGGTTATAAATTGATTAGAATTTGAAATGAATTTAATTCAGAAATTTGAGAATTTAGTTTCCGGTGATTTCGAACTTTGGGTTTTAAAATTTTAAAGTATATATTATTGAAAGTATTTTCGAATAGAAATCGTTTTCAAAGAATTTAAATGTTTAAATCAGTGCTCTTCTCTTTGTCGCTGGAAAATAATTTCGGTGATGGCGACCGCATCATCGACATTCATTTTCGAGTTTCGAAGTGGAGAAACCATTCTGTAGCTTTGCTACGGTTTTGTTTTAAAAAATATTTTTTTTTATTTGAATTTCTCCAGTGTATTTTGATTCACATATATATAGGTATCTTATTTTAAAATTTAATTTGATTTGATATAAATATATTATATATATCTCTAAATTGTTTAAAGTTAATCGGAAATCTAATTCTTAAATTTTGTTAAAGGATGATTTTAATTATAGATAAAACCAAAATTTGGAATAAATATTTAAACTTGAATAATTGAATTGAGAAAATTTTATTTGTATATTGTTCAACTGCATTCTAATACAACTTACCTAAATCATTCAGAAGTTGAATATGTAATTGGATAATATATAAGATAAATTGAATTTATAAATAAAATTTGAGTGTTTATAATAAATGTTATACACTGAATTTTGATTATTAAGATGTTAATAGAGTTAGATAGGATAATAAGTAAAACACAGTTAATAATGAAATAAATTGGTTTTGAAAGAATTAATAAATTGAAATTTGATCAACATATGAAAATATCTTGAATTTAAAAGAAATTAATAAATGTAAATTAATTTAAATCGAAACTTTTATGTTTTAAATTAACTTATATGGGTTAAATATATGTGAGTAGATATATTAAGTAGAATAAATTTAAAAATAATTTGGAATAAAGAAGAATTTAAATTGTTGAAAATAAAATATGATTATAATAAAAGATTATTCAAATTTGTGGTTTAGAAATTGTAAATTGAGGATAATTGGATAATAAGATAATGAATTTAGAAATAGTTGAGATTGATTTTATAAAAATCAAATGGATTAATCAATTATTGAATATCAATTAATTAAAATTTGAATTCATATGGTTTAAATTAATTGTTATTTGTAGTTCAAATCTATTTTCTTTCTGATTGTTTCTATTCTCCTACCTCGTTCCTTTTCGGGGACGAAAAGTTTTGAGTGGGGGAGAGTGTAACGACCCGTAAATTTCAACTATTTTAATAACGAAATTAGTTGAAATTTTGTGAAATTTTAAACGATAAAATTTTGAAATATAAATTTGATATTTGGAATACGTCTAGTTAAACATAGCAACTGGTAAATTTACGTCCGAAAATACGAAAGTTTATTTCGCGCGTAAATTCACTTCAATTTAATCAGTTAAAAAGCGATGAAAATAAAATGTTTTCAAAACCTAAATATTATTACATAGAAAAATTCTAAACCATCTTCTGAGCAAGATGTCAGTTGGTCGTTTTTCAAAATTTGGACATCTATTGCTCCGTCGTTCTTATTTTCTGCAAAATAGCAGTATTCTGGTACCAATATCGATTTTTATCGGATGATCGTACCACTGATATCTGAATACCGTTTAGATCGTCCCGTCGTGCTGATCTCTACGGTATATTAAGTTGTTAAATTCGACATCCGGTGCTTGGTACAATCTGCGAAACGACTGCGTATCGGTATCCGTTTTGTCCCCCTTTGTTCTGTGTGTCTTTTGGTTTCCTAACTTTTCGTATCCCAGTGTCTTTTAACCATCTGACCTTTACTATTCCTAAATTTTAATTTATTAATTGGTTCGTTCATTTGCTTGGATTCCTCTGCCTTCCTTTATTTTGTTATATGTTCCAACGCATACTTTATATTTCCAATGTCACTGCTTCTCTTCTTTCTGTTCTCTGCTCGAAAAAAATGCATGCAGTGTTCCCTGCTGTCCATTGAAAGAAAGTGATAAACGTATGTTGTTTTTCTTACAGTTGCATCTTCTCAACTCATAACATCATTCACTTTCACCGAACCCAATATCAACCCATCGACAACCTCAGCCAATCACCGATCACATTCCTTCCCACCACCGCCATTCCTTGCGCCTCAACCCAGACCTCCGCCCCGCTCCTTCTTCCTGTAAGTGCGCCACCCGAGACCCACACCGCGCCTCTCCTCCAAGCTAAACCCCACCCCATGCCTGCAACTCACGGCCTGGAACCCCCGCATCTCCGCTAGCGCGACCATACCAAGCCCAGACTTCCCTGCACACGTGGCCACCACCCCATGGCCTCGATAGCCGAGATCCACACATCCACCTCGCCTTAGCCTTCTCCGCCACCACGTCCCACCCTGACAACTTCCACCTCCCGAAGCCATAGCAACTAACAATATTCCAGCTTGCCGATTCACTATTGCCTCTCCACTTGTTGGCATCCCATGTTAACATATATAAGGTATGTATATATATATATAATACTTTTATTTTATTGGTTGTATATATATGTGTTTATCTATATACGTGTTTTAAGGACATCTGTTTTTGGATTTTGGCAACTTATGCAATGGAGAGCTGAAAGTTGCTTTGACATACCGTGCGCGTGCATTAATATATGCTAATATATATACAGTAAATTCTATGTTAGTACTATTTATATAAAATTATATAAGTTATTTTATGTTGTATGATTTCTATATATATATATAAGTATATATATGTTTTACTGTTGCTGTATAGTCCTATTTTGAGTTAACCTTGAATAAATATATATATATATATATTGTTTAAATATGATAAGCATTGGTTTACTCAATAGTTTAGTGTATATATTATATAAATATACAAAAGTATACAGGTATATGTTATATAAGTAGTTCGCAGATCCAAGTTATATATGCTTTATATAAGGTCGGTAAATTATTTATGGAGATATGTATACACAAGTTTGAAAGATATGTTGTTTTATATATATAAAGGTTTTGTATATATATACTCGGTGGTGTAATATGTTGAGCTTGTTGTTTGAAAACTTTGAATTTGCCAGTGTATATATATTTTAGTAACAACTTAATTTATATATGGTATAGGCCACGTTGTTTATATTTGGTGATATTAAATCTATGATTTTAGTGTAATGGGTTTTAATGGGGCTGTATGCATACAAAGTGATGTTAAGATCTACATATAAGTTATATGGATATGTTCATAAATTTAAATTGCATATACGTTAGTATATATATGTATTTGTCATGTTATTTTTTTTTATATACATATATAACATGTTAGGGCATTTTGAAAATAATAAACTATAATATATATAAGTATTTTGTATTTTTAAAATAAGCATATACATAAGTATTTATCTCAAAATATTATATATATATATATGTTTGATTTTAATATATGTGTTTTATTTTAAACCACTGATTTTTTACTATACATATTTAGGTTATTTTATTTTTGTTTTAAAATTAAATATTGATTTCATGGGAATGACAATAATAATATATTTTCTGTACAAATATCTAGCTGATTCTGATTCGTTCATCAATGCCTTATTATCAGCTTTGTCCATCTAATTCGTGCCCAGCCATCTTTGTTTTGGAAGTCGTGCTTGCGATCCATGACTCAACTTCGTTGTCTATTCATCTCTCTAGCCTCGAAAGGTGAGCACTCACTCACGATTAACGTTCTTTTATTTAATTTGATTTCAATTGAAACGACAATTGAAATATGCTGCTGTTAGTTGATTACATTGTTATATATGCTATTACCTGTATCAGTTCACCTGTGACATCTAACACCATTATCTGTTAATTATTTATGCGATGATAATACAGTTTAACTGATAATTGATTGATTGTTGATGTTTATATTGGACGTTAAATTGTTAATGTTAAAATGATAAACAGTATGAAATTGAACTTGATATAGGATAGTTAAATGTTAAATTTGATTAACTGACATTTGTATAATATGACCCCTTTAACTGTTAAATTTATTGACACGTAGGATTTGTTTAATTACACTTTGAACCGCTGAATGTATGTTGTTAAATTGATGATGGATGAAATTGAAATAGATGACAAGTGAAAACCGTAATGTAATAATCTTTAATCTACATGAAATGATAGTGTAGATTCTAGAAATAATTATATTAATTCTTACAAATAACAATGCGAATTAATACGGTTATTTCGGGATTATTTGAATTGATTATTGGATTGTTATTGTTTGTTGTTATTGCTTGTTTATTTACTTTGACACCATCCCAGTTATCACACTGCAAGTTCCCTTTGTTATGCTTTGATTTTTAATTGAATTGAAATCGGGTTGAAATGATAAATACCCAAATTGAACTTTGACCTAGGATAGAAAATTAAATAAAACCCGATTGGTCAATAATTTGATTTAAAAAAAAAATAAACCAAGATTTTAAATATGGTTTTGAAATGAAGTTGAAATTTGAATTTTAGTGAAAGGAAAATGTTAATATTTAAAAATCTGAAACAAAATACTAACAATGGAATTGATGAAAGAATGTTGTTTAATTTGAGAAATGATTGAATTAAGTTTGAAATTATAATTAAGTTTGAAATTATTAAACTTTGAAATGATTTAATAATTAAGTTTGAAATTATAATTAAGTTAAATTATTAAACTTTGAAACTATTTAATAATTAAGTTTTGAATTATTTAATAATTAAATAAGTTTGGATTATTTAATGATTAAATTGAATTGAACTCTTTAATAAGTAAAATTGAACTTTGGAATAAGTGAATTTTACTTCGTAAATAATTGAAATTGAGTTTCTTTATTAATTAAGTTTTGGAAATTTATTTAAGTGAGTAAATAAGTGAAATTGAATTTCTTTAACAAGAAATAAAATGTGATTTATTGAAATTAATGCAAGACTTGAAATTTAAAGAATTTGATTTGATAAATTTAATTTAATTCAAAATTGTAAGTTTTGATTTAATGAAGTTGAACTTAAGAAATTGATTTAATGAATTGGAAATTTAATAGAAATTGTTTTGAATGATAAAGTAACTTAACGAATATTGAATGAAATCGATAAATGAATTTGAAATTGATTTGAATGTTAAATTAAATTAATTTAAATGATTTCGGAATGGAACTTATATTTGAACTTGAATCAATATTTGAATTGTTTAAAATAGAAATTGGAATTGAATTATAAGATTTTGAAATTATGATTTGGAAGTTTTGAAACGAAAATTTTGGAAATTGATTTCGAAAGACAAATGAAATATTTATTTACGAATTGAAATTGAAATTGAAATTGATTTGGTTTTGAAATATATAAACGACCAATCGGTGTAATAATTACGGAAGTTATTAAAGAGACCGGAATTCGGTTATGGATATACTCTCTATGTAAACCGAAAACCACTTTAATAACTATGCGTGGAGTGATGATCCAGAATGAAGTGGTTGAAATGATGTACGTGTTGACTGAAGAAAGAGAACGATGATGGATAGCCTTGACACTTGTGTCAAATTGGAAATGACTAAAACAGGAGCTGTGCCGGGCCAATAGAGGATTAGCTACCTCAAGTGGACACACTTCTTCGAACTACTCATTATATGTTGTCGATTGGTGCACCCTTGATTTTGGGAGTGTTGTTTCACGGTGTTGCGGGCGCTGCGGCGTTGCGTTCTCACCAGTCCGGATCAGGCGAACGGTAGTATCACTACCTTGGGTATTGCCTCATGTGCCTTGTCATACTTGTATTCCATTTATGCGCGACCACTACGATTTTGATTTGTACCTTTAGTATATGGATTGCCCTCTGGTGACTTCTGGTTTTGGGGAAACTACGGTCTTGTATATGCTTTTGGGAATAAAAATGTGTTAAGGGTGGAATGGGCCATGACTAAACGCTATTTTGATATCTTATTATTACTGATAGACATTATATACTTATCGTACATTACTACATAGTAGATAGTTTGACGGATCCTTAAAGGATGGTTATTCCAAACATCCTTTGAGTTACTTGTATTTCAATTTCTATTTCACTTGAGTTGGATTTATTAATATAAGAATGTTAATCCTGACTCGAGTGTTTTGTGTTTTGCTTTACGCTCGGGTCAGACTGAGTGCACCAGTATTCGATGCTCACCTTTGGAGTTGGAGCTTTGCGTGAAGATCCAGCCATTTGTTCTGCTTTCAGTATTCGATGATTCCAGTGATGTATTCTGATTTGTATCTGATGTATCGTATTACTCTTCTGTTGTAAACTCTGATGTATTTTATATATTCATATAGTAGCTTCATGAACTACTATCTCTTTTAATTCCGCTGCATTTATTACTCTGTGTCTGTGTTTTTTGATTATTTATTTACTGTATATGTTCAGTTTTTCCAAATTTAAATTAACAACGCGGTATTTTGAGCAATTCAACTCCGTCATGAGTGTCTACCTATACACTTATAATGGATGCGAATGGTCCAAAATGGCGGGTCGTTACAGTTGGTATCAGAGCTTTGGTAGCTCTAGGCAGAACTTAACATATAGGGTAAATGTATTTACAGAATCACTTTCATTCGGGTTTCAATCTCTTCCATTTTGATTCGATTCCTTCGAATTTTGGAACGTTCCCTGCGGTTTCAAAATTCATTCGTGTCCTTCACTATTCGTCTCCTTTCAAATTCTGGAGCACCCCATAACTCCATTTTGAATGATATCTATAATAGATCGGCGGTCTCGCCAATCTTCGAATAATTCGTAAAGGAGTAAACTCCTTTATAATAGGCATCGATTTACCGGAGATTTCTGTATCCTCGGTTTACGATGCTATCTATTCCCTGCTATACCTGAATTCATCTCTTGAGATCGAGTGTTGATTTACCTCGGAATCCAGCAATGATCTTATTCTTGAAGTCACGGTTGACCCGGTTAAGGTTGCCCGCGACTTATATAAATTTATCCATCGCCTTATTTTGTTATTTAATTATCTCGTCTTGGTTTCAAACCTATCTTCGAATCAAATTTCTCTTTGATTTAAGTCCATCAAAATTTGAATCCCTATCCTTATTTTGAAAATCCATTCCTGTATCGTCGAGCAAAGAAATGTATTTCTAAATTTATATTAAAAATGTTGTTTTCAAATTTGATAAATAAAATAAAAGTTTTGTATGATTATATTATATAATATAAGTTTTCTGAAATTAAATTGTTAATGAAATTGTTGTCAGAAATAATAATATTTGATTTACATTTATTGTTTTGTAAACTATTGCATAATATAAATAAATGAATTTATAAACTTGGTTATAAATTGATTAGAATTTGAAATGAATTTAATTCAGAAATTTGAGAATTTAGTTTCCGGTGATTTCGAACTTTGGGTTTTAAAATTTTAAAGTATATATTATTGAAAGTATTTTCGAATAGAAATCGTTTTCAAAGAATTTAAATGTTTAAATCAGTGCTCTTCTCTTTGTCGCTGGAAAATAATTTCGGTGATGGCGGCCGCATCATCGACATTCATTTTCGAGTTTCGAAGTGGAGAAACCATTCTGTAGCTTTGCTACGGTTTTGTTTTAAAAAAAAAATATTTTGATTTGAATTTCTCCAGTGTATTTTGATTCACATATATATAGGTATCTTATTTTAAAATTTAATTTGATTTGATATAAATATATTATATATATCTCTAAATTGTTTAAAGTTAATCGGAAATCTAATTCTTAAATTTTGTTAAAGGATGATTTTAATTATAGATAAAACCAAAATTTGGAATAAATATTTAAACTTGAATAATTGAATTGAGAAAATTTTATTTGTATATTGTTCAACTGCATTCTAATACAACTTACATAAATCATTCAGAAGTTGAATATGTAATTGGATAATATATAAGATAAATTGAATTTATAAATAAAATTTGAGTGTTTATAATAAATGTTATACACTGAATTTTGATTATTAAGATGTTAATAGAGTTAGATAGGATAATAAGTAAAACACAGTTAATAATGAAATAAATTGGTTTTGAAAGAATTAATAAATTGAAATTTGATCAACATATGAAAATACCTTGAATTTAAAAGAAATTAATAGATGTAAATTAATTTAAATCGAAACTTTTATGTTTTAAATTAACTTATATGGGTTAAATATATGTGAGTAGATATATTAAGTAGAATAAATTTAAAAATAATTTGGAATAAAGAAGAATTTAAATTGTTGAAAATAAAATATGATTATAATAAAAGATTATTCAAATTTGTGGTTTAGAAATTGTAAATTGAGGATAATTGGATAATA
The DNA here is from genome assembly GCA_030737815.1 of Allium fistulosum. NCBI lineage: Eukaryota > Viridiplantae > Streptophyta > Magnoliopsida > Asparagales > Amaryllidaceae > Allium > Allium fistulosum. The sequence continues at coordinate 245,508,773 of CM060907.1, read as the reverse complement.
AGATAATGAATTTAGAAATAGTTGAGATTGATTTTATAAAAATCAAATGGATTAATCAATTATTGAATATCAATTAATTAAAATTTGAATTCATATGGTTTAAATTAATTGTTATTTGTATTTCAAATCTATTTTCTTTCTGATTGTTTCTATTCTCCTACCTCGTTCCTTTTCGGGGACGAAAAGTTTTGAGTGGGGGAGAGTGTAACGACCCGTAAATTTCAACTATTTTAATAACGAAATTAGTTGAAATTTTATGAAATTTTAAACGATAAAATTTTGAAATATAAATTTGATATTTGGAATACGTCTAGTTAAACATAGCAACTGGTAAATTTTCGTCCGAAAATACGAAAGTTTATTTCGCGAGTAAATTCACTTCAATTTAATCAGTTAAAAAGCGATGAAAATAAAATGTTTTCAAAACCTAAATATTTTTACATAGAAAAATTCTAAACCATCTTCTGAGCAAGATGTCAGTTGGTCGTTTTTCAAAATTTGGACATCTATTGCTCCGTCGTTCTTATTTTCTGCAAAATAGCAGTATTCTGGTACCGATATCGATTTTTATCGGATGATCGTACCACTGATATCTGAATACCGTTTAGATCGTCTCGTCGTGCTGATCTCTACGGTATATTAAGTTGTTAAATTCGACATCCGGTGCTTGGTACAATCTGCGAAACGACTACGTATCGGTATCCGTTTTGTCCCCCTTTGTTCTGTGTGTCTTTTGGTTTCCTAACTCTTCGTATCCCAGTGTCTTTTAACCATCTGACCTTTACTATTCCCAACTTTTAATTTATTAATTGGTTCGTTCATTTGCTTGGATTCCTCTGCCTTCCTTTATTTTGTTATATGTTCCAACGCATACTTTATATTTCCAATGTCACTGCTTCTCTTCTTTCTGTTCTCTGCTCGAAAAAAATGCAGTGTTCCCTGCTGTCCATTGAAAGAAAGTGATAAACGTATGTTGTTTTTCTTACAGTTGCATCTTCTCAACTCATAACATCATTCACTTTCACCGAACCCAATATCAACCCATCGACAACCTCAGCCAATCACCGATCACATTCCTTCCCACCACCGCCATTCCTTGCGCCTCAACCCAGACCTCCGCCCCGCTCCTTCTTCCTGTAAGTGCGCCACCCGAGACCCACACCGCGCCTCTCCTCCAAGCTAAACCCCACCCCATGCCTGCAACTCACGGCCTGGAACCCCCGCATCTCCGCTAGCGCGACCATACCAAGCCCAGACTTCCCTGCACACGTGGCCACCACCCCATGGCCTCGATAGCCGAGATCCACACATCCACCTCGCCTTAGCCTTCTCCGCCACCACGTCCCACCCTGACAACTTCCACCTCCCGAAGCCATAGCAACTAACAATATTCCAGCTTGCCGATTCACTATTGCCTCTCCACTTGTTGGCATCCCATGTTAACATATATAAGGTATGTATATATATATAATACTTTTATTTTATTGGTTGTATATATATGTGTTTATCTATATACGTGTTTTAAGGACATCTGTTTTTGGATTTTGGCAACTTATGCAATGGAGAGCTGAAAGTTGCTTTGACATACCGTGCGCGTGCATTAATATATGCTAATATATATACAGTAAATTCTATGTTAGTACTATTTATATAAAATTATATAAGTTATTTTATGTTGTATGATTTCTATATATATATAAATATATATATATATATAAGTATATATATGTTTTACTGTTGCTGTATAGTCCTATTTTGAGTTAACCTTGAATAAATCAGAATACATATATTGTGCAAATCTCTAACGTGAAGAATTTTAACTTATGTTATTTATTTTGTAGATATAAGTTATTTCTTTTGTTTCATTATCTTCTTTAGTAAGCTTCATAGATATATATTTGTTTTGAAGTTCAACTATCAATTATCAAACATTAATTTATATTAACATGTTTTACAATTAAATTTTATACTTGTATTTTGCATTGATAAAATTTATTCCATTTAATTTAAGTTAAAGAAAAAATGTTATTAAAACTAACCATAAATTTATTAATTACATAAGTAATAATTCTTATATCAAACTATTTTCCAAGTCATTAGTTCGAATTTTAGATACAAATTAATATTCAATTTCAGACTCCTAGCTCAAATCTTAAATTCAAATATATTCTACATATTAACTTAAAAGTTTCAAACAATTTCACAGTTTTAAATCAAAATTAAATTCAATTATAAATTTAAAATAGTTTTAAATTTTGGGATCGTTACAATCTTCCCTCCTTAAAACTTTTCGTCCACGAAAAGGAAAGGTTGTTAAAATTTCATCAATATTTATACCCTACTCAATTTTACTAAGCTTGAAACTTATTACAAATAAATGAATATAGGATTCATTCCATTTGTTTAATCTCACTAGTTTTGTTTATTATCTCCTTTTGTTCATTGATTTCTACAATCAAAACGCAAAAGTCTTTTACCAAAATTCTCGATTTATAAACTCAGATTCGAACTTTAAAATTCTTCACGTTAGAGATTTGCATAATATATCTCTTCCAAAGCTGTGGACTTTCAAAACATTTCAAAGATCTTCTTTCTTAATTTATTAGATAGGAATCTGTGTAATTTTAATTTCAGACTATTGATTTGCTATTTACAGTTTGCAAATACTTATTAACTCGAAATTTAACAAGTCCATCGTCGTTCTTACAGACATTAGGCATACGCTGGCCAGGCGCAGGACTAAAAATCTCCAAGTACTAAATATACTTGCTTCAACTTCCAGTGAAAATACTTAAAAATTCTTTTAAAAATGGATATGGAAAGCACGTTCCCCCATGGATTACAGTTACCCGGTAGTTACGCTACTATCCCAGTAGAATCGCTCGTAATCTGTAGATTTCTCATCTCTTAAATTTCGCCATGGTTGTCGCCATAGATCGCAGTTCACCCGACGGTTACGCTACTATCCCAATAGAATCGCTTGTGACTGTAGGCATCACGCCCCTCAAATTTTGCTTGGCATCTAGATTGCAGTTTACCCAGCGGTTGCGCTACTATCCCAGTAGAGTCGCTTGTAACTGTAGGCATCTCGCCCCTCAAATTACGCTAATCAATCAATATGATCCCATCGACATGATCCATCTCGAGGGATTCCGATTCAAATAGTCATTCCGACTAATGGAAATTCTACGTAGCTACGAATTTCAAATGGACACTCTTCACGAGTTCCAATACCTTCTCAAATTCTAAATGGAAGGTACTTTTCCATATCCTCAGTTTAGAAAACATAATGTCATACATATATAGTACTTCATTTCACATTTCGTACATATCATATCTATGTAAGCTTACATAAGATTTCCATAACAATGACTTTCCAAACTGACGGTTTTCAAATTTACCGCATTCATATATATAAGTTCTGAAAACCTACATATCCTATATCCATAACAAATAGAGGATTTTCAAAATTTTCCTCTAAGTCGATTTGGAAATTTAAGGTTATCTCAAACCTAATTCATATTCATAATTCCATTTATTATCGACTTCACATTCAATTTGGATCACACGTTACTTTGTCAATTCTCAACATAGAATTAATGTCTACCGATATATAACCTCTGAGCTCGTACGTCTCAGAGAAGGGTGTTAAGCTAAGAGAATAAATTCTCCGCCACCAACAGATATATATTTAATAGAGATCAATTGCTATGTCATCAATTCACAATGTTAGACATACAATCCAAACCATCATCTGAAATTCAAAACTCAACTTATAATGTCTTTGGTGTCGAAGTTAAACTCAATTTAACTCAACGATTCAATCTTTTTGAAAAATTTCAAATTGAACTAATTGTTCAAATTTCTCATTTAACTTTTCAACTTCGACTTTGAAAATGAATTTCAAATCATTTATTCCTTACGGAATATATTCACAACATTTCATATTTGGAAAAACATTTCCATACTTATTTAAAAAAATAAGCAATTCATAAATCTAATTTATTTTCAACATTTTGAAAATATTAGATATACTTAAATCAAAATTAAGTATATATTTCATCTTTTTTTAAGGAAATCATTCTCTTTCACACATTTATCTGAGTTAAAACGAATGTTACGTAAAACATCGTTACGACAACTCAAAATCACTAGTATATGGATTCGAAATTTAAATAGATGTATAAATCCCAATACTATACAAAACATTTCCTTTCAGAAATCATTTACTATAACAACAGTGTTATAGTCCACCATTTCCTTTTATTCGAAAACGTCTATTTCAACAATGAATGTTGAAATCTATGGTTTCGATATTCAATGCCTTTGAAAACATCTTTTAAAACAATTAACTTCATTTTAGAATATCACTTTCTCAAAACATGTCCATTTTATTCAATAATATATTCACGGTCCAAAATTGTGAATATACTTCCTTTAACAAGCTATAAGAATTTACTTATCAAAATAAGTCAGTTCCGAATTTATAAACAACGTTTATAAATTCCATTCCTATTTATACAGACTTCAATTTATAAAAATTTACTTTATTAACCATTCCTTCTATAACTCAGTTTTATGTCAGAAATTTAATTTATAAGTAAATTACTTATAATTCTTTTATATTACAACATCGATTCATTTTATAACTTCACAATTTAAATTCTTCACTTATGAAATCCATTTATACTTCATTTTCAAATTTTCTATATAAACTGTTTATAATAATTCAAAAATTCCAATTTAAACTATTATATAAACTTATCAATTTTCTATTTCCAAAATAATCAACTAGTTCTTTAGTAAATCATTCATTGAATTGATTTCCAATTTAATCTCATTTGATTTATTTACATTGGATTTTACTAACATTCATTCATATTCAATTAGTTTGCTTTCAATTCAAATCAAATTTGATTCTATTTAGATTTACTTATCTTTCAATTTGAATTCAATTACTTAGCTTTCAATTTCCATTTATTTAACTTAACTTAGTTTTCATTTCTAAAATCATTTTATTTAACTTTTGCTAAAGTCAAATTCATATCACTATTCAAAATTCAGATTTTGTTTTACTTAACAAAACTGTTTAACCATTTAACAACTGGTTTGATTCAACTTTCTCATTTTATAAGTTATACAACTTATTAATTTAAACTTTCCAATTCATATTATGTAATCACTTATCTTTCAAGTTTAAATTTCCATTTCAATAATTTATCTAATCCAGTTCAATTTATTTAACTTTCCTTTAGTTAAATTTCAAATCCATTCAAACAATTTTATACTTCTTTAGATTTGAAAAACGTTTTCTTTAAAGTGTTTCTAGTAACTATTCATATTAAACACCATAAACTAAGCTTTGTGTAAACCAAAGCTCTGATACCACTTTGTAACGATCCCCCTTCTGACCGCCTCCAGTCGGTAACTAAACCAACTTGAAACGTTCAAAACGACGGATTGTTATTTAGTTTATAAGGTTTAAACAGAATCAGCCACAGAAACACAGAATAATAACAATAAATTAAAAACAAATGAATCTTTATTTCCTTCTTTTTTTTAATATCAGAGTTTATACAATGTATTACATTTATACAGCGGAATATCTTAAAATACAAATTTCTTGAAAACTACAGTGATTCTTTTACCCTCTCTCTCTAACTTCGCTGCTCGAAAATCTTCAAGCTGTAAAATACTCGGTCTGACCCGAGTATTACATTCAAAAGAAAATAATACACAGGTCAGTCTAATTCAAACTCAGTTATTAGTGCATAAAAGCAATAATAATCAAATAGACGACAGTCACAATAATTCCCGTCTATCCGACCCTATTTACAAAGAAATCGGATAACGGTCAATATAACACTTAACAGTGTTAAACAATAAATCAGTAGATTTTAAATCACCAATAGAAATAAATAAAGAGATTTCAATGAAGATAATTTAGAAAGTAACAAATCATCAAATCCAACAAAATCATTTCAAACCATTGAAAATATCACTTTAAAACATCAATTTTGATTGGCTGCCGTACACGCACGCGTGTACGGCCTCGCCACTAGTATAAAATGCATAAAAGATCAATGCATCAAAAGCAAAAGAAATACCAATAAAATCAAGGCGGTGTGGCTGCAGTACACACGTACATACATGTGCACTGCCTCGCCAACTCGAGTGCACAAGGTCAAATCAAAATCAGATTCAACACAAGTGCAAATGGCCTTGACCAAAATATCAATGATCACTGCAACAATGAACTGTGCATGTACACAGAGAAATCAAACAAGTTAAAGCATCAATGTACACTGACAATCAAGTTCAGCTCAGAGAACAAAAGCAAGAGTGCTACTGAATTAAAGCAAAATGAAGGACCCAAATGTTCAAATACTCAAGTAATACAAAAGTATCATGTACAAGTTTGGACAACAAGAATGCCCATATTCAACAAAATATCACATGTATGGTGTCAAGTGAACGGGCACAGACAAAGGCAACATGAGACCAGATGCTCAAGTGCAATTAGGACCAAAATCAACTAGGAAAAACACTTGAATACAAGGGTAAACTGCAACATGTACTACAGCCACCACTTGAATTCAATGGCCAGTACAAGGATAACAAATCAAACTGCAAATAAAAATCAGTGCATCAATGAAATGAAACCCAACAAGGGCAAAATCTCAACAACAAAGCACTGCAGCCACCACAAATATTTAAGGCAAGACTGCAACAGTGAAATGAAACAGTGCATCCAGTAAAAGAGGCAACAAGTGATGCACAAATGAATACATCATTAAAACAAGATAGACTATAAGTCAAGTGCCATCGTATAAGACAGTAAGCACATGAATGAACAGATTCAAAACCAAGAAACAACATCAAGTATGCTCGAGTCTAAGTGCAACAGTATGGAAGTAGTGTGACAACCAGTCACATATATACACACACTAATGCATATATATGTATAAAGCAATGCCACACTAACAACAATGCAATGCAGGGTAATTCAAAGGTTCTCAACCAAAAACTGGGACCAAGCTCAATTACTACCACGATTCAATGCAATTCAAAAGAACTCAACAAATTTTGACAAAACACAAAAATGGTACAAGAACAAGTTAGGCTGTGACCAAAAAGGACTGCAGCTCTCAACCAACTAAACCCAAGTATATAATACTGAAGCAGCTCAATATCCAACAAGTTTGGAAATCACTTACAACTGAACCAAGCACAACTACAAATTTGCACTGTAAAATAACACAAACTTGGTACCATTCCAACCATATATGTACACACACATACCTATGTATGTATGTATATATATGCAGATTTGGATAACAGGTGACCAAGCAAAATACATAGTGCAGACAACTGAAGTGATAAACAACATAACCCAAAACCAAGTCAATCACTTCAAGAGAAAAAAAGCAATTCTAACATACATATATACATATCAAATGATGTATATACATACGTGACTGCATACATATGTATGAAGACTAAAATGCAACCGTACAAATCAGCCTCAAAAACATGAATGTACAAATTGTAACTTATATATATAGTACTGTAAACTGGACAGTACAAGGTTCCAAAAACATCTAACTCGAATGCAAAGAAATGCAAACTGTCGACAATGGAATGCAACTGGCAACAATTTAGACTACCCAATTACTTAACAATGTAACAAGGAACCAGACCACAATGAAGGCAACAAGTTGTTATGTCCAAGTCAAGTTCAAGTGACTCAAGATCAAAGACCAGACTTATGAACACGTACAAGATCAACAAAGTGTACACAGTAAAGTCTACAGGCAAAGGCAAAGGGTCAAAAGTACACAAGTGAATCCAGTGCTAACATGAACAGGTTCAAGTGATAAACAAGCAGCACAAGACAATATTCAAGTGCAGACTCAAGAGAACACATGCAACATGAAAATTCATCAAAATCAGAAAATACAAACTATGACACAAGACCACAAATCCAAACAAAGTTCAAGCTGCAGGTCAAAATCGAAGTTGAACAAGTCATAAGTCGACATCGTGGTGGCTAACAAAGCCAAAATCGAAGCAGTGTTAAATTAAAACAATAGCCATTTCAACTCACTTGCCGAAGACAAGATCATTGTCAAATCAAAAAGGGACATCATATAAAACAAAAAATCAAGTATACTACTGGGGTGAACGAAAATGGCCAAAGTCCAGCACAACGAGGCTACAAAAAAAATCAAAATCATAATGATCAGTGAAACAAAAATTCAACAAAGTGGTCGCAGTCTTGGAACAACCAGTGAAATCGAACGAGGTCGATAGTGCTACCAGAAGCGGTAAACACAATAGCCAAAGTCGAATAAAACACATCGTCAACTCTAATCAAAATCATCACAGCCGTGGGTAACAAAAATCGTATCATGTCAGAAAACATCAATACGAACAAAATCGAATAACCAAGATGAATCAAGTAACGAATTTAAACAATTTTATACGAACGAAAATCACAAAATTTAAACCCTACAATACTCGAGACTAAATTAGATGTGAGTAATCGAAATTACTCACCTCTGATTGGAATAGTCGCGAGCAAGAGAAAGTGAACGTCGAAGCCGAAGCTCTAATTCGCCAGCAAAACGAACAAGGCAAAGCCCTAAATCAAGTCGAGCAAAAATTGAAGAAGATCGAGCCAGATTCGCCAGAGAATCAAAGAATCGCCGAAGCCCTAAATTTTGAACGTCGCCATTTTTTTCTTCGAATAATTTTTTTGTTTTAGGGTATACGAATGAGAAAAGATAGAGGGGGAAGGTCGTGGTTTTACAGAGGAGATCGTGGCATTAGGCATAGGTTAAAGTATGGTAGTTTTTTTTATTGTTTTTACTTTGTTTTTATTTAATAATAACTTATGTTATTTATTTTGTAGATATAAGTTATTTCTTTTGTTTCATTATCTTCTTTAGTAAGCTTCATAGATATATATTTGTTTTGAAGTTCAACTATCAATTATCAAACATTAATTTATATTAACATGTTTTACAATTAAATTTTATACTTGTATTTTGCATTGATAAAATTTATTCCATTTAATTTAAGTTAAAGAAAAAATGTTATTAAAACTAACCATCAATTTATTAATTACATAAGTAATAATTCTTATATCAAACTATTTTTCCAAGTCATTAGTTCGAATTTTAAATACAAATTAATATTCAATTTCAGACTCCTAGCTCAAATCTTAAATTCAAATATATTCTACATATTAACTTGAAAGTTTCAAACAATTTCACAGTTTTAAATCAAAATTAAATTCAATTATAAATTTAAAATAGTTTTAAATTTTAGGATCGTTACATCGGATCATCACGGTCAGGGAAGACAATAATGAGAAAAATATACAGAGCTTTCATACACATCCACGGAGGTAAATTGTAAGGTTTACGATTATAGGCCAAGATGAATATTTTGAACCAAATTGAGATAACGGTGAAATTCCATCCATACATATACCAAGTCTAATATTACGGCTCTCCACTGCAAAAGCGGGGTATGTCTTATTAAAATGCTTCCATGCTTCTCCATCAGCTGGGTGTGTTAACGTACATTCTTCCTATGTTCTCACACAGTGCCATCTCAAATGATCCGCGGTTACAAAAGATGCATATAACCTTTAAAGCCTAGGAGTGATGGATAAGTAATGCATACACTTGTACAGAACTTCCCTTCCCTTATTTTTTCTTGGTTTGTATCTTTTTTGATTACATATTTTACAATTCCTAAGGCTGATGTCTTCTTTCCAAAACAACATGCAACCATTTAAACATGTATCTATTTTTTGATACGGCAAACCAAAGCAGACATAGGTTTTTTCACTTCATAATGATTTTCGCACATTAAATTATTGGGTGGTATATGCCGTTTTGCAGCTTGTACTATAGCTGTAAACCTGGCTTCTGTGAATTTTTATTTTGATTTCATCACAATGTATTCTACAGTTACTGATAGTTGACTACCACTTGTACTACCATCCCAAAGGGGTGTCTTAGCATCCTCCAATAAATCATAAATTTTTTTGCTCCAATACTTGGTTCTTCTTCGACATTAACATCGTTACCATCAATTTCAACAGCAGGGAACATTGAACGTGCTGCATCTTCAACCATATCTTCTATGAGATTCGTCGAAACAAGTTCATTATCCACCTCCTCCTCCGAATGTACGGGATTAGGTGCTATAAGTTCTCCATGACGATCCTATACTAAATAATTTAGCACGAAACCATATTGGCGCAAATGAACTATTACCATACTCAGTATCAAATGCTTCAGCAGTTTGCACCTACTACATGGACAACGAATTTCTTCGTCGTTTCCATTATTACGTAAAGCGAATTCAATTAAGACGTGTACACTATTTTGAAAATGTTCACTTATTGAGCCTCCAATTTCTCTTCTTTATTGGTACATCCAGCTCCGATCGATAAAATAATTGACCATTTTTCCTACTTTAAAACATAAAAATGCATTAATCATATACGTGTTGACATTTTTTTTTCAAATAAATCATACATTTAAATTTTCGCAAATATATAATATTTTTCTATTCAATTTTATTTTCAAATGGATTTACACAAATTATTATATGAATATAATCTACAATTTTTAGGTTATTGTTTTTACACCTTGATGGTTGGTCATCCTACTTCCCATTAGAAACACGGTAGTAATTATAATTTGCAAATCATTTTATTTTAAACGATCCAACAAAATTTCGGCAGCACTTCTCCTTTGTTCCCTGTATCATACACATATGTGTGTACACAGGGAACAAAAAGAACGTGTTATCGAAATTTTATGGACGTTTAAAATAAAATGATTTGCAAAATATAATTGCTACTATGTTTGTAACTTGTCTAATAAATGGACAAATCCGACAAATATTGTATCGGACGAATACAAATGTCCGTTTTGTGATAAAAACAAATATCCATATAATGATCATATACAATATTTGTCAGAAAGGGCCAAAAACTCTCTAAGGGGTTTACAAAAAGTAAAGTTTTTATACAACAATTTTTACAATAATTTATTTACATTCTAAGAAACGCATACACCAAATTGTCGTTTTCGTCATCTTGAAAACGCATACACCAAATTCTGAGCATCGACTCTAATCAATCCAAACTAGCCCTAATGCGCGTATGCACTAATTAATCAATGCATATACACCAATTAATGCACATATACACTAAAAAAAATTTCTTTCTCAACATTTCAATGATAAACAATTACAAAACAACCTAATTAGTATTCAATAGGTTATACAAACAATCAATGGGTATTATACAACTATAACAACAAATTAACCCTAATTTAACAAATCAAAATTAATTAGGATTTAGGAATAAAACCTGATTGGAGATTGATGAAGGGGCTAGGCTTGTTGAGAATGGAGAATGATGAAGTTGGAGAAGCTCGAGGAGGCACGGCGGTTGGCTGACGACGGAGAGGAGGCGGAGGTAGGATTTTTGGTGGATTTGGGGAAAGTTGAATAATGAAGCAGCAGGTCTCGGCCAAGGGCCTGTATGCACGATAATTTTCAACGGCCACCGACGGCGTCGTTGTTTCGATTTTCGACGGCCAGCGACGGCTATTATATATTATTTACGAAAACGCCACGAAGTTCGCTAGCCGTCGGAAACTGCCGTTGGCGTCCGGGGTACCACCCTTCACTATACATCTCTAGATAAAATAACACCAAGGACCTCGCCAAGATCCCCTGCCAACGCAGAACCGGCCTACCCCTTACTGGATAGTACCGAATACAATCACCCCTCCATTAATGGGTCTCAAAGCATACAAATGAGAGATAATAGCACCCTTAAATAGACATGATCATACCCTACTTGGGTGTGACCCACTTAGCCCTGCTGCATCTCCCCTGTTTTAGTCAATCCGGTTGATGAGGCTTGAGGCTACGTTTTACCTTTTATATGGCACTTCCCACTTGTAATGCTAATACTGCCTTCCAGGCAACAATGCAATACCAGCATTCATCCATACAAGTTCATTCTGGGAATAAACGAAACACCTGAGAGCTCGACCTCCAATTCCATCGTCTTCAAGATGTCTTCACTTCGAAATGCATTCGTTGGATTGAAGTGGTTTTCGGATAACATACCCGATCCCGATCTCTTCAAAAAAATTTTCGATAATTCTCGATAAAATCAACCCTGGTTCTTTAGGAAATAAATAGTCAAAGATAAGATCAGAGATCACCTCCTAACCGTTAGTGGACGGATTTCCTTAACATTGTCCTAGGAGAATGAAACGAGATTTATACGCATAGTATAACATCATCAGAGATGACTGTGCCATATAACTCATGTGTTTCTTCTAGATATTTCCAAAGTTACATTTTTGGGTCCAATTTCGATAGTCGGTTATTTAACTATCAAATAACAACATTCAATCAAGGATTTATTCCATAGGGAAAACCAACATTGGTTAAGCATGTAAGCAATCACTAGCCTCCTTTTATAAATATTTCATAAATAAAAACCACTTTGTAAATTACTTGTATAAGAATACTTTTACAAAGGTATATCCAACAATCCTTATATTTTTAATACTTAGAGAATATCCATATACTTATCTCAATGATATTACTATATTTACAAAACTGAGAAAGTTTTTCTTTATATTCGATTCAAAAATCATCCATGAACTCCTTATAATTCTCTAAAACCATTTATAAACCATTTTATAAAATTCCTGAAACATTTATAAAATTCTTGTATACATTTGAATCATTTATAAATTATTTTTGTATATTTCTAAAACTCATTTATAAATCCTTTATATATCTCTAAACCATTTATAAAACTTCTTTTACAAATTTATAAACCCATTTCTTAAGTCCTTTTATAAATATCTAATCATTTATAAAACTCTTCACCATGTAAATAATCTTCCTTACATCTCCAAACCATTTTATAAGCTCCTTTATAAAATCCAAGTCTTTCAACTCTATTCATGGGTCTCGAACATATTTATAAACAAATAAAGATCATTTACTTCTAAACAGTTTTATATAAAAATAATAATTAAAATTAAACATTATGAATAAATAAATAATAATTATAAATCTTAAACATATTAAAATAATAATTAATCATTTCAAAAACAATAACAATTAATCTTTACCTTTATTATAAATAGTAATAATTTATTTTCAAAATCTTATAATAAATCCTTATTATCAATTTCAAACCATAATTAATCTTAAGTACTTACTTTTTTCCAAGATATTAACATTCTAATAAATACTTTAAAACAATATTAATTATAAGCAAATAACTTTTAAAACAATACTAATATACTTAAATAACTTTAAAAAAATGTTAAATATAAATAGATAATCTTTTAAACAAAATATTAATATAAGTAGATAACCTTTAAAACGGTATATTAATATAAATAGATAATCATTTAAACAAAATATTAATATAAGTAGATAATCTTTAAAATAGTATATTAATATAAATAGATAATCTTTAAAACAAAATATTTCTAAAACACCAATTTCAGATTTAAAAATCATTTCCTGTCTCGAAAACCAATTCCACTCAAATGGAAATAATTATAGTATTTTTAAAATACTAATTTGAGGCCAATATCAACCAAACGCTCAACCAATCTTGATATTGACTTTCTATCACTGCGAGTTTTCAGTTTTTAACATATAACAGTGTCATAACCCATATTCCCAACAAATCTGGTTTATTATTCAATAATTCATATAAACTTGAATATTATTGAAACCAATTCAACAATACCGAGGAATCCCATTGGTTCCCTCCAACTTGTCCCTCTACATCACAACTCATATATATATCAACACATATATATGTAAAAAAATCAACATTTGTGAGGAATCCTGTTGGATCCTGTAACATCCCCCTACTTGGAGGCCCAAAACTAACTCCCACGGATGCTGCATCCATCCATAGTTAATAATCTTCGGCGACCAAATATGGCGGTGTTAGATTCATTGATACACAGATCACAGAAATATGGAAAATTTTAACAATTTAAAATACATTATCATATTCGAATCAAAACTTTTCACGTTCATTGCATAATCCCAAAATTCATTAACCACGTTCAATAAAATATAATTATTACAAATACGCCAAGAGAAACATATGAAGATGCCCCATTGGATGATCAGAGTATATAGTAAGGCTCATAAATCTGCCTTTACAAACAAACACACAGCGGACAAGAAAACCTTAATTAACTATCTGCCTCCTGCACGTCTTCGGAAGCTTTATTCCACTAAGAAGAGAACCTGGAAACCTTAAATCTCAAACTACTCAAAATCAATTGAGTACCCGAGAGTTTAAGGGAAAAACAATGTAACGACCCGTATTTTTACGGATCGACAAGTTCGTCAAAATCTGGAATTTAGCATTTTTAAGTCATTTTAGATTTTTAGGCAGATTTGTCTAAGTCCTAGGTCGTGAACGACCTAAGAGCTAAGTCGTGACCGACCTATAAGATGTTGGGGTTGGTGACCTAAAGATTTGGAGTTAGGTCGTAGAAGGATGGTAAGGGTTTAGGTCGTAGACGACCTAAGAGTTAACGGCCTGGAGACATGTCGTTAGGTAGCATATGTCGTATAGGAGGTAAGTCGCAGGTTGAGGCTTAGGTCGTAGCCGAGTTAAAGATAATTGGCGACTTATAGGATCGTGACCGAGTTAAGTGGTAAGTCGTGAGCGACTTAAGGAAAGTCTGCGACCTAAGGAGTTAGCGTGTTAGCGACCTAAGGAGTTGGCGTGTTAGCGACCTAAGGAGATAGGTCGCATAAGTGTTAGGTCGCGTGAGTTGTTAGGTCGCTGGGTTTTGCCTAAGTGCTAGGTCGCGTGAGTTGTTTTGTAGTGTAAGTTGTTAGGTCGCTAGGGTAATTTAAGTGTTAGGTCGCGTGATTCTTAAGTCGTAAGCCGTGTTTAGTTGTGAGCTGTTAAGTCACGTGGGCCTATAGGTCGTATGGATGCGGTTCTGCTAAGTGCTAAGTCGTAGGTCACGCGCATTCTTAAGTCATAGGCTGGTGGAGTTAAGTCGAAGCCTTTAAGTCGTTGAAGCGCCTGAGTTGTTAGGTCGCAGATGTTCTTGTTAGGTCGCTGGGTTTTGTTAAGTCGTAGGGGGCTTAGGTCGTAAGTCGGAAACGACTTAAGGAGATAACCAAATTTCGACTTAAGGAATTTCTGCTATAAATAGAGGGGGTTGTTCTCACTTTTTGGGATCCGGATTTTGAAGCGACGAAGTGCTGCCATTTTGAGAGCTCGACTTCTACACTTCTTCACTTCTTTTCTCCACTATAATCTAGTGCTTCCTTTCATCCAAATCGAAGATCAAGATTGAAGATCCAAGAGCTAAAGTTGAAGATCTTCATCCTTTGAAGTGAGATTTCTTCGTTTGAAGCGGATTCGTGATAGATCAAGCTTGATCCTTCGCTGTCCAGATCTGAAGCGTGTTGATTTGAGGTTGTTTAGGTGATTTGGTGAGTGGTGATTATCTCTCACACGGATCCAAAGGAGTATATCGGATTGTTGGCTCGATTTGGTGTTAAAATAGTGATTTCCATGCATTTTCTTCATCCTAAGTGTAGATCCATATAGATCCATTGTTCATGATGATGTTACATCCATTTTATCATATGTTAACCTATGCAAGTTCATTCATCAAGTTTGTAGAGATATAATTCATGTTTTCATGCTTATTGGACTTTCAACTCTTTAATTACGAAAATGCCATTATTGTGAAAATTGTCTATTTAGATCTTGTTTGAATGCTTGATTGTTTGGATTAATGTTTGATTTGATTGATTGTTATGAATTAGATGATTGATGGTTTGATTTAGACCGAAGACGATTCAAAAGCTAAGGGAAAGGCTCTTGAATTGGGAAAGCTGCTCGTGGCATATGTAGCGGGATGATGAAGCTCTTATGCATAGATTTGATGATGTGATGTTAAGATGAGGCTTTGCGAGGATGTGATGAAGCGAGGCAATCATGTGATGAAGACTTGGTTTAATCCAGACGGGATCATTCCAAGCATGTTGATAACTCGGTGATATGATTCGAGTTGAAGATAATGAATGGATATGAGAATAGTCGTCAAGGAGGATGACTAGGAGGCTTGGGTAGCATCGTTGTTGAAGGTTCTAGCATGCTCTAAGCAAGAGTATGTTTGGGCAGATTCGATAGTCCCAACGGCCAACTGTTGATGGTCGAGTACTCTGGGCAGATTCGATAGTCCTAGGCACGGGCTGCGACGACGTGCGGGAGTTATGTCTAGAACCGGGGTTTCCATTAGCCCTTGACGGACGGCTGAAAGAATGTGCCGGTCATTCAATTAACGGTGATATCGAAGCAATGATAACAGTGATAGCCAGAGTCATGGATGTTTGGTTGTATCGTCATTCGGTCTCAAGAGCAGTGTTTTCTGGGTGCTTATCTGATCTTGGTTTAGGCCTTGGGGGTTTGTGCTTGGAAAACATCGCCCTTGACTCGAGTGATAATTTATTTACTGTACATTGTATGCTCTATTATGTTTGCTTCTGCTTAGTGTGTGTCTGGGGGCTATCACTGTAGAATGAGGTTGGAGTGGGAGGGTTGTATTCCTATTCCTTTTCCTTTATGCTCTTTTGGTATGTTGTTAGTTAATTTACTGCTCACTAAGACTGTTGTCTGACTCAAGGCTTTATGTTTTAATTCTTATTGCCTTGGGCTGTTCGTCCATTTTGGGACGGGCAGACTAGGTAGTAGGTGACAGGTGCTGTTCTCTTCTCACGATGCTGATATCAAAGACGAGCTAGAGGGTTGCATATTATCTTCTTATATGTACTGGATGTTCCGCTGTTTTGTATTCTCTGAGAGATATGTAGTGAGGCTTGATGTATTGACTATTTGGATGTTTGTATTCAACTATTATGGAGTTTTTATATGATGGCATTTTGTTCTGTAAAGCTTCACTATACATATGTTCTATTGTATTTTGTCCATGCGCTGTGAGTAATACGATAGATTCTATTGTTTTAATTTACCCTGACAATCGTCCATGGTCGCCTGGCACACTTTACAGCGCACTTTCTCTAGATTCGGTGCAGGGGTCATGGGCGGTCGTCACATTGTTATCAGAGCTTTGGTTAATCGATTTTACCCAACGCTCGCTGACGTAACTACGTATGAGAGACGTAATTGTATTTTGATGGATGATTACTATATATAATATAGTAGTTTAGCAGTAAGTTAGTCCTTTATGCAGTTGTTTCTCTAGATGTTCTAATCATTCCTTTTTATAGATATTGAGAATGAGTCGAAGAGGGAGACCAGCTGCTAGGGAAGGCCGTGCTACTGAAGGGACTGCTGATTATGCAGCTATGTTCGAAGCTATGATGACTTCGATCATGAGAAGGATACCAGTTCCGGGGGCAGCAGTAGATGTTGGAGTTCAAGTCCAAACTCCGAAACCAGTGGATTTTGCTAAGTTGTGCAAAGACTATACTGCTCTTGGAGGGAAGGTTTTCTTGGGAACAGAATCAACTATCGAAGTCCAGAGATGGATAGATGCTTGTAGAAGGATCTTTGGTGATTTGGGGATCGATGATGCAACTAAGAGGACGTTGGCATCAAGGCAGCTTCAAGGGAGAGCCTCTGATTGGTGGAACTCTATTACCATCAATACTGCGGAGGAAGAGATTACTTGGGAGCAATTCCAAGCTAGATTTGAAGCTAAGTTCATTTCTACAGCTCAGAAGTCTGTTCTGTTCAAGAAGTTTGTGGAGCTCAAGCAAGGTGGAAGATCAGTCCTTGAGTATGTTTCTGAGTTTGAAGCTTTGTCCAAGTATGCCCGGTCATATATTGAATCTGCATATCAGAAGAATGAGAAGTTTGTGACAGGCTTGGACAGTTATCTTGGGAGGCAGTTGGTGGATCATTTGGATGATTCATTTGAGAAGCTTGTGGAGAAAGCTCTCAGGCATGAGAGTCTGTTTCCTAAGGAAGGATCTGTTGTTGCTGTGACCAGGGAAGAGTCTAAACCCCAGCAGGGTGGAAACAAGAAGAGGAAGCAGCAGCAGCAGAAGAGTAAGGATGGCCAGAAGAAGCCGAAAGGCGAAGTGACTTGCTACAATTGTCAGCAGAAGGGCCATTTCTCTAAGGATTGTAAGAATCCGAAGGTGCCAATGAAGTGCCACAACTGTGACAAGCCAGGGCATTTCAGGAAGAATTGTCCAGAACCGAAGAAGGACAAGCAGATTGTGCAAGCTTATGCTCTGGGAGCCGTTCCGTCGTCTTCGAAAGCTCCTACTGCTGAAGAGAAAGGAAAGAGTGTGGTTGTTCAAGGTACTCTTTTCCTATGTGGTGTTCCAGTTAGAGTTCTGTTTGATACTGGGGCGTCACATTCGTTTGTTTGTAATGAACTCGTAGGCCGGTTAGATTTGAAGCCGGATATTGTTGATAGGCCATTGATTGTGACTAATCCAGTTGGGGGTTCGTCTTGTTTGTGTATGTTATGTCGTGGTCTAGTTGTATCGAGTCATGGTTGCTCTTTTGTTTGTGATTGTTTTGTTCTGAACTTTGCTGGGTTCGGAATTATTTTGGGTATGGACTGGCTTAGGAAGTATGCGGCAAAGGTTGATTGCGAGAGGTTGGAAGTGACAGTCGAGAATGTGGAGGGGCAAGAGGTTGTGATACGATGTAAGCATGAAGAAGGCGTCTTCATGAGCTTCATGTATTCGCTGGTTGTTCCACGGGATGGACTATCATCAGTCCCGATCGCTAATGGATTCGAGGATGTCTTTGACGAAGTCAAAGGGTTGCCGCCGCATAGAGAGATCAAGTTTCGTATAGATCTAGTTGAAGGGGCCAGACCTGTTGTGATGCCTCTTAGGCGGATGGCGCCTAGGGAACAGCAAGAGTTGAGGGTGCAAGTTGATGATCTTTTGCAGAAAGGATTCATTTGGCGTAGTGTGTCCGAGTGGGGTGCACCAGTTGTGTTTGCAACCAAGGCAGATGGATCGTTGAGATTGTGTGTGGATTATCGTGAGCTGAATAAGGTGACTAAGAAGAACAAGTATCCATTGCTGAGGATAGATGACTTGTTTGATCAGCTTCACGAAGCTAAGGTGTTTTCTTAGATGGATTTGGCAACGGGATTTCACCAGTTGAGAGTGGCTAAGGATAGTGTGCCGAAGACTGCTTTTAGGACACCATCCGGTTTCTTTGAGTGGCTGGTAATGCCGTTTGGATTGACTAACGCACCAACATATTTTGTGGATCTTATGAATAGAGTGTTCAGAGATCAGTTGAACAAGTTCGTACTTGTGTTCGTGGATGATATTCTGATTTATTCCAGAACTGAAGAAGAGCACAAGACGCACTTGCGGATTGTTTTGGAGATCTTGCGGAAACATCAGCTGAAGGCTAAGTTTTCGAAGTGTCACTTCTGGAAGAGTGAAGTGAGGTTCTTAGGCCATGTGATTTCTGGAAGTGGAATAGCGGTTGATCCCGCTAAGGTGGCAGCAATCCAGGATTGGGTTAGACCTAAGAATGCATCTGATGTGAGAAGTTTTCTTGGATTAGCAGGATATTATCGACGGTTTATCAAAGACTTCTCCAAGATAGCTGCACCGTTGACAGGATTGACGAAGAAGAACCAAGTGTTCAGTTGGGATGCTAAGTGTGAGCAAGCTTTCGGAATCCTGAAAGAGAGATTGACGAGTGCTCCTGTTCTGACTATTCCTAGTGGGAATGATGAGATGGTGGTTTACACCGACGCATGTGGTACGGGACTTGGAGCAGTGCTGATGCAGAAAGATAAAGTTGTTGCGTATGCTAGTCGACAACTGAAGCCGCATGAAAGGAATTACCCGACTCATGATTTGGAGTTAGAGGCAATTGTATTTGCTCTGAAGATGTGGAGACATTATCTATTGGGAGTTCGATTTGAGTTATTTACCGATCATAAGTCGTTGAAGTATCTTTTCTCCCAAAAGGATTTGAATCTTCGGCAGCAACATTGGCTAGAGTTTTTGGCATCATATGATTTTGGTATAGCTTATACTCCGGGAAAAGGTAACGCAGTGGCAGATGCGTTAAGTCGAAGACATGCAGGATTAGGAGCCATGTTTTCAGAATGGAAGAGTCTCGAGTATTTAGCTGGATTTGACTTCAGGCCTAGATGTGAATTGGAACCTGAGATGTTGGCAAACTTATCGATAAGACCTTCTCTTGTGGAAAGGATTGGCGAGAGTCAAAAGCGAGACGATAAGCTTGTCAGGATTATCCGTGATTTGGAATCTGGATTGGATCCAGAAAAGGATAAAGGATTCGAGGTCGATCGAGAGGGTTGGCTTCGGAAGCAAGGACGACTAGTTGTTCCCGATATAGATGAATTGAGGAGTGAGGTTCTAAAGGAAAGTCATCACTCGAAGTTGACAATTCATCCAGGTGGAAATAAGATGTATCGGGATATGAAGAGAACCTATTACTGGGAAGGCATGAAGAAGGATGTTGGAAATTTTATTTCCATGTGTATGAACTGCCAGTTGGTTAAAGCCGAACAGAAGAAGCTAAGTGGATTGCTTCAGCCATTAGAAGTTCCTACATGGAAGTGGGAACAAGTGTCGATGGATTTTATTGATGGATTGCCTAGAACCAGAACGGGAAATGAAGGAATTTGGGTCATCGTTGATCGTCTGACTAAGAGTGCGAGATTCATTCCTGTTCGATCGACTAGGACTGCATCAAAATTGGCTGAGTTGTATGTTAAGTGGATAGTTCGATTCCATGGTATTCCGAAGAGTATAGTGAGTGATCGAGACCCATTGTTCACTAGTGGATTTTGGAAGAGCTTCCAAGAAGTTTTGGGGACTGAGTTGTGTTTGAGTACAGCTTATCACCCTCAAACAGATGGTCAGACGGAGAGAGTCAATCGGGTTTTGGAAGATCTCCTCAGAGCTTGTGTTTTGGATTTCGGAGGATCATGGGAAGATCACCTTCATTTGGTGGAGTTTGCGTACAACAATAGTTACCAGTCAAGCATTGGTATGGCACCGTATGAGGCATTGTATGGAAGACCGTGTAACTCTCCGACATGTTGGATAGAAACTGGAGAAAAGTTGATACTTGGGCCAGAGATGATCCGACAGACTTCAGATTGTATAGAGATCATTCAGCAACGAATGAAGGCAGCCCAAGACCGTCAGAAAAGTTATGCCGATAAGCGTCGAAAGGATTTGGAATTCGACGTTGGCGATATGGTTTTTGTGAAGATTTCTCCTCTGAAGAATGTTATTCGATTCGGGAAGAAAGGAAAATTGACGCCGAGATTTGTTGGACCATTCCCGATTACCGAGCGAATTGGAAAGCTCGCTTATAGATTGGAATTACCAGAGAAGATGTCGAGTGTGCACGATGTTTTTCATGTATCATATCTACGGAAGTATGTGCACGACTCGAATACAGTGGTTTCTGCTGATAGCTGTGAAGACTTCGAAGTTGATCCAGTCGATAGAAGACCTCGTAAGCCGCTTCGTGTTGTGGAAATCGACACGAAACAGCTTAGGAGGAAGGTAGTTAAGTTGCTCAAGATACAATGGAGTGAAGATGATAACGACTGTACGTGGGAGGTGGAAGAGAGGATGAAAGCAGCTCATCCTGAACTCTTCGAGGTATGGCCCTAAGGTGTCGTCTCGTCTCACGATATTGTAACTTGTTCTAAGTCTTAGAATTCTGTACGCTAAGCTAGAATTGGATGCATGGTTTGTTGATTGTTATGGATGATAGGCGTACAGAATAGTCTTTGATTGCTTTGATTGTGTGGAATTTCGGGGGCGAAATTCCTAAGGGGGATAGAATGTAACGACCCGTATTTTTACGGATCGACAAGTTCGTCAAAATCTGGAATTTAGCATTTTTAAGTCGTTTTAGATTTTTAGGCAGATTTGTCTAAGTCCTAGGTCGTGAACGACCTAAGAGCTAAGTCGTGACCGACCTATAAGATGTTGGGGTTGGTGACCTAAAGATTTGGAGTTAGGTCATAGAAGGATGGTAAGGGTTTAGGTCGTAGACGACCTAAGAGTTAACGGCCTGGAGACATGTCGTTAGGTAGCATATGTCGTATAGGAGGTAAGTCGCAGGTTGAGGCTTAGGTCGTAGCCGAGTTAAAGATAGTTGGCGACTTATAGGATCGTGACCGAGTTAAGTGGTAAGTCGTGAGCGACTTAAGGAAAGTCTGCGACCTAAGGAGTTAGCGTGTTAGCGACCTAAGGAGTTGGCGTGTTAGCGACCTAAGGAGATAGGTCGCATAAGTGTTAGGTCGCGTGAGTTGTTAGGTCGCTGGGTTTTGCCTAAGTGCTAGGTTGCGTGAGTTGTTTTGTAGTGTAAGTTGTTAGGTCGCTAGGGTAATTTAAGTGTTAGGTCGCGTGATTCTTAAGTCGTAAGCCGTGTTTAGTTGTGAGCTGTTAAGTCACGTGGGCCTATAGGTCGTATGGATGCGGTTCTGCTAAGTGCTAAGTCGTAGGTCACGCGCATTCTTAAGTCATAGGCTGGTGGAGTTAAGTCGAAGCCTTTAAGTCGTTGAAGCGTCTGAGTTGTTAGGTCGTAGATGTTCTTGTTAGGTCGCTGGGTTTTGTTAAGTCGTAGGGGGCTTAGGTCGTAAGTCGGAAACGACTTAAGGAGATAACCAAATTTCGACTTAAGGAATTTCTGCTATAAATAGAGGGGGTTGTTCTCACTTTTTGGGATCTGGATTTTGAAGCGACGAAGTGCTGCCATTTTGAGAGCTCGACTTACGCGATGCTAGAATGGCTATTTCTTTAAGGGCTAGTAGAAGGATCCAACACTCGGTGACTTCTACACTTCTTCACTTCTTTTCTCCACTCTAATCTAGTGCTTCCTTTCATCCAAATCGAAGATCAAGATTGAAGATCCAAGAGCTAAAGTTGAAGATCTTCATCCTTTGAAGTGAGATTTCTTCGTTTGAAGCGGATTCGTGATAGATCAAGCTTGATACTTCGCTGTCCAGATCTGAAGCGTGTTAATTTGAGGTTATTTAGGTGATTTGGTGAGTGGTGATAATCTCTCACACGGATCCAAAGGAGTATATCGGATTGTTGGCTCGATTTGGTGTTAAAATAGTGATTTCCATGCATGTTCTTCATCCTAAGTATAGATCCATATAGATCCATTGTTCATGATGATGTTACATCCATTTTATCATATGTTAACCTATGCAAGTTCATTCATCAAGTTTGTAGAGATATAATTCATGTTTTCATGCTTATTGGACTTTCAACTCTTTAATTACGAAAATGCCATTATTGTGAAAATTGTCTATTTAGATCTTGTTTGAATGCTTGATTGTTTGGATTAATGTTTGATTTGATTGATTGTTATGAATTAGATGATTGATGGTTTGATTTAGACCGAAGACGATTCAAAAGCTAAGGGAAAGGCTCTTGAATTGGGAAAGCTGCTCGTGGCATATGTAGCGGGATGATGAAGCTCTTATGCATAGATTTGATGATGTGATGTTAAGATGAGGCTTTGCGAGGATGTGATGAAGCGAGGCAATCATGTGATGAAGACTTGGTTTAATCCAGATGGGATCATTCCAAGCATGTTGATAACTCGGTGATATGATTCGAGTTGAAGATAATGAATGGATATGAGAATAGTCGTCAAGGAGGATGACTAGGAGGCTTGGGTAGCATCGTTGTTGAAGGTTCTAGCATGCTCTAAGCAAGAGTATGTTTGGGCAGATTCGATAGTCCCAACGGCCAACTGTTGATGGTCGAGTACTCTGGGCAGATTCGATAGTCCTAGGCACGGGCTGCGACGACGTGCAGGAGTTATGTCTAGAACCGGGGTTTCCATTAGCCCTTGACGGACGGCTGAAAGAATGTGCCGGTCATTCAATTAACGATGATATCGAAGCAATGATAACAGTGATAGCCAGAGTCATGGATGTTTGGTTGTATCGTCATTCGGTCTCAAGAGCAGTGTTTTCTGGGTGCTTATCTGATCTTGGTTTAGGCCTTGGGGGTTTGTGCTTGGAAAACATCGCCCTTGACTCGAGTGATAATTTCTTTACTGTACATTGTATGCTCTGTTATGTTTGCTTCTGCTTAGTGTGTGTCTGGGGGCTATCACTGTAGAATGAGGTTGGAGTGGGAGGGTTGTATTCCTATTCCTTTTCCTTTATGCTCTTTTGGTATGTTGTTAGTTAATTTACTGCTCACTAAGACTGTTGTCTGACTCAAGGCTTTATGTTTTAATTCTTATTGCCTTGGGCTGTTCGTCCATTTTGGGACGGGCAGACTAGGTAGTAGGTGACAGGTGCTGTTCTCTTCTCACGATGCTGATATCGAAGACGAGCTAGAGGGTTGCATATTATCTTCTTATATGTACTGGATGTTCCGCTGTTTTGTATTCTCTGAGAGATATGTAGTGAGGCTTGATGTATTGACTATTTGGATGTTTGTATTCAACTATTATGGAGTTTTTATATGACGGCATTTTGTTCTGTAAAGCTTCACTATACATATGTACTATTGTATTTTGTCCATGCGTTGTGAGTAATACGATAGATTCTATTGTTTTAATTTACCCTGACAATCGTCCATGGTCGCCTGGCACACTTTACAGCGCACTTTCTCTAGACTTCGAGTCCGACATAAAGTCTGGTATGAATAATAATCTAACATCTCAATCCTTTTAGATATCTAGTGAGACCATGTCGCTTAGCGGAACGGGGTTTCCCCATACTAGTATCCTAAAAATCTTTATAAAACCATATACTGTGCTCCTGCATCCACAATAGTTAAAACATACATTTTCAAAATATTATGATGATATGCATACTTGAAAATAATTAGGATTTCCCATCCTCGGTTTATTCTGACACCCTGTCATAAATATAGTTTCTAGGGTCACTATTAACCTTTTTAGTTTTTATGGGTTTACTAATAACCTTATCATCATTAATAGACTCTCTGTCTTATTCATAGTTTTCATGGGATCACTAAGAACCTATTGGTAACTCCAATATCTTTCTGTTTATCCTAGGTTTCATGGGCTGACTATGAACCTATTGACTATCTGTTAATGTCATAATCCAGGTATAGTTTTCATGGGCTCACTATAAACCTATTGGCCCCTGCCAGTATCAATCATAGTTTTCATGGGCTTACTATGAACCTATCTATCTGACCTCTTCCTTTACACATAGTTTTCATGGGCTTACTATGAATCTGTCTGTCTGACAACTTCTCTTAACATGGTTTTCATGGGCTTACTATGAACCTATTGGCCCCTGCCAATATCTTCCCTTTATATATTAGCATCCTATATTTCTGGTCTTCCTGACCTCCTAGATGCAAACATACTCATTCGGGAGTTTAATCAATTTATGTTAACTACCGGGTCAATCTAGCCGGTTCTTTTATCCTTTTTCCCCAAAATACAGTTATGGGCTATCATGTGAATGTACTCATATTTGAAGAAGCAAAACAACAATTTGTCAATACCACACCTGTGGGTTTAAAGTCCTTGAAATATATATCATAATATAGTTAATACCCTTAACTTATATTTTTATCAAGGCAATACTTCTTCAAATTTTCAAACTTAAAATCATTACAAAACTCCGTTATTTATGCCGTGGATTTTTTTCCTTCAAAAATTTGAGATGGGATTTAAAACCTTTCGATACCTTCGAAACCTAGCTTTCAACTTCATAGGATAGCCTCCTTCGAAAGCTCTTAAAACATTAGGCTCCCGCCTTATAATACTTTAAATTCTACCTTTCGAAACCATTGAAACCATTCAGCAGTTTAAACCTTTTGAAAGTATTCAACTCTTATAACATAAGCCTTTCGAAATCAGTGGACTAAACTTTTCGAAAACCTACCGTTCAAGGTAAAACATACGGAAGGTCCTCTTTTAAAACCTTTCGAAAACAAAGGAAGCAACCTTTCAACCTTGTCGGAAGGTCTACTTCGATAGCTTAAATCATTTCATTTAAAATAATATACCTCCGCCTTTTAAAGCAACTCCGTCGAAAGCTTGGGTTATTCTTCAATTATAAACCAAGGGTAACTCATCTAAGTCGAAAGCTTTGAAACCTTTCGAAAGCAATGGGAGAAGCGGCTGGTTTCTAAAACAAGTAAACCTTTCGACTAAGCCGAAAGCACCTGCTTTCGACCCCTTCGAAGGGTTTTAACAAAATAAAGGCGGCGGTTCTTTTCAAAAATCTCTTTGAAACAACCTTTCGAAACTAAACGTTTCGACCTTATCGAAAGGTCTCTTACAACCTTTCAAAACCTAACCTTTCGACTGTGTCAGAAGGTTTTATATAAAACAGCTTATAAAAACCAAACCTTTCGACTGTGTCGGAAGTTCAAAACTAAACAATAATAAGTGGCAGTAACCTTTCAACTTTGTCGAAAAGTTTAAAACCTTTCTTTAAACATTTGACCTGATTAGAAGCAACCAAGTCAAAAGCTCTAATTCGAAAGCAAAGTTGGTAAAAACTTTAGTTTATAAAACAAACATATCCCAACCTCTTTGGTCATCAACCTTTCGATTACAAATCCTTCGACTCTGTCCAATTCATTATGTACCAAGTACTTGATACCATATGCATTGGTTTAACCTTATCGAAAGGTTTAACCTTTCAACTTAGACGAAAGGTATGGATCAGAAGGTATTATGCCTAAAAGACTAAAACATGCTAAAAGCATGATTTTCTTGTTTTTAACTTAAAGAAGGTAACTTTTAGCTAACCTGCCTTTTTTAACAAATTCTCATTGGTTAACAATTTAATTTTCAGAAAAATGCTGCAGCAAATTCAGATTTAAATAATAATTTTATTTTATAAAATGCCCATTCTCTTTAAATAAATATATAAAACATTTAAGTCCCATACCTTAAATAATTTTATATATCCCTCAAAACACTTAAGAAAAGTCTGGAAAAATTCCTAGAAAATCTATTTCAATATGTTTTCCAACATATAAAAATTTCAAACCCAAATAATCATTATTTTTGCCGTAAATAATTTATAACCCAGTAAATCATTTCTTCACTAGAAAAATTTGTATAAAACCCATATGCACTCGGAAAAGTATAAGAATTGAAACCCATCTCCAAAATCATGTTTACCATAACATAAAATTTTCCCATGGCATTTAAAAATTATTTTCATCTCGGTTTTTCCCTAAATCGTGTATACCTCTTATTAAACAACCTTGTTTAGTCACATATAAATCATAAACAAGCATATCATCGTTCAAAACATCCTAAAACGGATTTATTCTTAAATCCAAAATCACTTGATGTGAAAATCAAAATAGAGATGTAGAAATTATTATTCACCTTGCTTGAGATAAGGGGATTAAAGATTGTTTGAGATTGATTTTCCTCTAGCTTGAATCCTAAGCTTTCCTTAAATTTTCTTCTTCTCTTCTATCTTCCTATGGTTGGCCTTGATGCTTCTTACGTTTATAGTTTTTTCTTTGAGATAAAAATGAACGTGTAAACCTAATGAGAATAGTATAAGGGTGGGAAGTGTGGGTGGCTATTTACCCTTATGTTTAACTTCTTAACCATTTATAAAAATTCATTAGTTTAATAAGCACGGCCACCTGATTAATTAATCAACCTCAATCCCCTTATCTACATCATTTTATTTAATTTATTCTAATTAAATCTCCTGAATAATGTCAATAAAATTAGGGGTGTTACGGACTCCCCTCCTTAAAGAATTTCGTCCTAGAAATTCAGTAAGGACTAACTAACAACATAGCAATCATTTGTAACATCTCTTAACAACCATACTAGCCTATCTGACCAGCAACCAATCTATATAAATCTGATATTGACATACCATCAAAGTAGATCAAGATAAGCTTCTCGAATCATGTCCTTTGTCTCCCAAGTACAGTCTTTCTCATTGTTTCTCTATTGAATTTTCACTAACTTGACTGTGTTGGTTCTTAATCTCTTCTCATCTCTCTCTACAACTCGAACTGGTTGTCTAACAAAAGTCAAATCAGGCTCCACTACTAAGTCCTCCAACTCTGTCTGGAGAATAGTAGACTCTGGATCATGCACATACTTACGAAGATAAGACACATGGAACACATTATGGACACCTACAACACTGCTTGGAAATTCTACTATGTATGCGAGCTTTCCAATAATTTTTATAATCTGAAATGGACCAACATACCTTGGGGCTAACTTTCCCGACTTTCCAAATCGTATCACACCCTTCATCGGTGATACTTTAATGAAAACTCTGTCTCCCACTGAGAACTCTAGGTCATTACACCTTTTATCTACGTAACTCTTCTGCCTAGATTGAGATTCCTTTATCCGTTCTCGAATTAACTCAATATTTTCCGACGCCTCTCTAACCAATTCCGGACCTAAGACGAATATGTCTCCAGTCTCTAACCAACACACTGGCAATTTGCATGGCCTTCCATACAAATCTTCAAAAGGCGCCATTCCTATACTAGTCTGATAACTATTATTATAGGAAAACTCAATCAGATGTAGGTGATCTTCCCAAGATCCCCCAAAGTCCAACACACAAGCTCTCAATAAATCTTCGAGTGCCTTATTAACTCTCTCTGTTCGCCCATCCATCTGTGGGTGACTAGCCGTACTCATCTTAAGCTTGGTACCTAATACCTTCTGTAGGCTCCTCCAAAATTCGCTAGTGAATAATGCATCTCTGTCCTTGACTATGCTACTAGGAATCCCATGAAGTCTAACTATGTTCTTCATGAACAACTTTGCTAGAGCGGGTGCCATCCTGGTTGACTTTACCAGAATGAAATGGGTACTCTTGATCAACCTGTCCACTATAACCCATATGCTTTCATTTCCTCTATTTGACCTTGGCAACCCATCTATAAAATCCATCGATATCGAATCCCATTTCCAAACTGGAATATCTAAAGGCTGAAGTAACCCACTTGGCTTCTGATGTTCGGCTTTCACTTATTGACAGTTAACACGCTACCTAACCCACAAGCCAACATCCCTCTTCATGCCTTCCCAATAGAAGCTCCTCTTCATGTATTGATACATCTTGGTCCCTCCAGGATGAATCATAAACTTCGATCGATCACATTATTCTAGAACTTCCCTCCTTAAGTTCTCTACATCTGGAACACATAATCGTCCCTTCTTTCTCAACCATCCTCTTGGGTCAAGACTAAAATCCTTCAGGTCATTAATTTCTGATCCTATCTCAAGCCTTCTAATCTTCTCGGCTAAAACTGGATCCTCTCCCTGTCTAGAAGCTATCCTTTCGAGCAACACTAGTCGAACTTCCAAACGGGACAACATGGCAGTACCCTGATTAGAACTAGCAGTAGATCTCGACTACACACCACAATTGGCTAAAGTGTCTAGATCCTTCCATTTTGCCAACATCGCTAACACCACATTCTGATGTTTTTTCTACTGAGGGCATCTGCTACCTTATTTACTTTCCCAGGAGTATACTCTGTACCGAAATCATAAGCAGCCAAAAACTCCAGCCACCTCTGCTATCTCATATTCAACTCCTTCTAAGATAATAAATACTTTAATGACTTATGATCAGTATACAACTCAAATCTTTCTCCCAACAGATAATGCCTCGAAATCTTCAAGGCAAAAATCACCGCTGCCAACTCCAAGTCATGAGTAGGATACCTTACTTCGGGCGGTCTAAGCTGCCTTGATGCGTAAGCAATAACTTTGCCCTTTTTGCATCAATACAGCTCCCAATCCAGTGCCACATGCATCAGTGTAGACTACAAACCCTTGGTTACCATCTGGAACTACTAACACTGGAGCATTGGTTTACAAATGCTTTAGCTTAAGGAATGCTTCCTCACATTTGTCGGACCAAACAAACTTCACTTCCTTCCTGGTCAACTTAGTTAAAGGCGCTGCTATCTACAAGAAATCCTTGATGATTCTTCGGTAATAGCCAGTAAGTCCAAGAAAACTTCTGATCTCGATTACCGTCTCGGGTCTCTTCCGATTATTGATTGCCTCGATATTAACTGGATCAACTGACAATCCTTCCTCTGAAACCACATGACCAAGAAACTTAACTTCTCTCTTCCAGAAATGACATTTGGAAAACTTCGCCTTCAGCAGATTTTGCCTCAGCATCTCCAACACTACTCTAAGATGAATCTCATGCTCTCTTTCATCCTTAGAGTACACCAAAATATCATTTATGATACCAACACAAACCTATCCAAGTGCTTTCTGAAAACTAGGTTCATTAAATCAACGAAGAAAGCAGGCGCATTCATCAATTTGAATGGCATTACTAACCACTCATATGAACTATACCTAGTTCGGAATGTAGTCAAAGGAATACTATTTTCTGCCACTCTCAACTGATGGAACCCCATCGCCAAATCCAGATGGGAAAATACTCTGGCTTCACTCAATTGATCAAACAGATCGTCAATCCTTGGTAGAGGGTACCTATTCTTGATCGTCCTTTTGTTCAACTTATGATAGTCGATGCACATCCTTAATGACCCATCTGGTTTCTTCAGAAACACCACAGCTGCTCTGTAACGACACGATATTTTGGACCATTCGCATCCATTATAAGTGTATAGGTAGACACTCATGCCGGAGTTGAATTGCTCAAAATACCGCGTTGTTAATTTAAATTGGCAAAACTGAACATATACAGTAAATAAATATAATCACAGATCACAAACACAGAGTAATAATTTGCAGCGGAAATAAAAGAGATAGTAGTTCATGAAGCTACTATATAAATGTATAAGTTACATCAGAGTTAAACCAGATACAACAAAAGAGTAATATGATACATCAGATACAAATCAGAATACTTCACAGGAATCATCGAATACTAGAAGCAGAATAGATGGCTGGATCTTCAAGAAAAGCTCCAACTCCAAAGGTGAGTCTCGAATACTGGTACACTCAATCTGACCCGAGCGTAAAGCAAAAACACAAGACACTCGAGTCAGGATTAACATTCTTATATTAATAAATCCAACTCAAGTGAAATAGCAATTGAAATACAAGTAACTCAAAGGATGTTGGAATAACCATCCTTTAAGGATCCGTCAAACTATCTACTATGTAGTAATGTACGATAAGTAGATAATGTCTATCAGTAATATAAAAAGATATCAAAATAGCGTTAAGTCATGGCCCATTCCACCCTTAACACATTTTGTTTCCCAAAAGCATATACAAGACCGTAGTTTCCCCAAAACCGGAAGTCACCAGAGGGCAATCCATATACTAAAGGTACAAATCAAAATCGTAGTGGTCGCGCATAAATGGAATACAAGTATGACAAGGCACATGAGGCAATACCCAAGGTAGTGATACTACCGTTCGCCTGATCCGGACTGGTGAGAACGCAATGCCGCAGCGCCCGCAACACCGTGCAACAACACTCCCAAATCAAGGGTGCACCAATCGACAACAAGTATAAGTAGTTCGAAGAAGTGTGTCCACTTGAGGTAGCTAATCCTCCATTGGCCCGGCACAGCTCCTGTTTTAGTCATTTCCAATTTGACACAAGTGTCAAGGCTATCCATTATCGTTCTCTTTCTTCAGTCAACACGTACATCATTCCAACCACTTCATTCTGGATCATCACTCTGCGTATAGTTATTAAAGTGGTTTTCGGTTTAGATAGAGAGTATATCCATAACCGAATTCCGGTCTCTTTAATAACTTCCGTAATTATTTCACCGATTGGTCGTTTATATATTTCAAAACCAAATCAAATTCAATTTCAAATAGAAATTATAAATCAACATTTCGTTTGTCTTTCGAAATCAATTTCCAAAATTTCGTTTCAAAACTTCCAATTTACCATTTCAAAATCTTATAAATCAAATTTCAATCTTTATTTTAAACCATTCCAATATTGATTCAAGTTCATACATACGTTTCCTTCCGAAATCATTTATATAAATTTCATTTAACATTCAAATCAATTTAAACTCATTTATCGATTTCATTCAATATTCGTTAAGTTACTTTATCATTCAAAACAATTTCTATTCAATTTCCAATTCATTAATCAATTTCTTAAATTCAACTTCATTAAATCAAAACTTACAATTTTGAATTATATTAAATTCGTCAAATCAATTCTTTCAATTACAAGTCTTACATTAATTCCAAAATATCACATTTTCATTTCTTGTTAAAGAAATTCAATTTCACTTATTTACTTTCTTAAATAATTTTCCAAAACTTACTTAATCAAGAAAACTCAATTTCAATTATTTACGAAGTAAAATTCGCTTATTCCAAAGTTCAATTTTTCTTATTAAAGAATCCAATTAAATTTAATCATTAAATAATTCAATCTTATTTAATTATTAAATAATTCAAAACTTAATTATAAAAAAATTTCAAAGTTTAATAATTTCAAACTTAATTATAATTTCAAACTTAATTATAATTTCAAACTTAATTATAATTTCAAACTTATTTATTAAATCATTTCAAATTTTAATAATTTCAAACTTAATTATAATTTCTCAAATTTAACAACATTCTTTTCATCAATTACATTTTAAATCCTTTGTTTCAGATTATTAAATATTAACATTTTCCTTTCATCAAAAATTCGAATTTCAACTTCATTTTCAAAACCGTATTTTTATTCAAATAAAATCTCCGTTTTATTTTTAAATCAAATTATTTACCAATCGGGTTTTATTTAATTCTCTATCTTAGGTCAAAGTTCAATTTGGGTATTTATCATTTCAACCCGATTCCAATTCAATTCAAAATCAAAACATACAAAGGGAACTTGCAGTGTGATAACTGGGATGGTGTCAAAATAAATAAACAAGCAATAACAACATTAAATAACAATCCAATAATCAATTCAAATAATCCTGAAATAATCGTATTAATTCGCATTGTTATTTGTACGAATTAATATAATTATTTCTAGAATCTACACTATCATTTCATGTAGATTAAAGATTATTACATTACGGTTTTCACTTGTCATCTATTACAATTTCATACATCATCAATTTAACAACATGCATTCAGTGGTTCAAAATGTAATTAAACAATCCTACGTGTCAATAAATTCAACAGTTAAAGGGGTCATATTATACAAATGTCAGTTAATCAAATTTAAAAATTTATTATCCTATATCAAGTTCAATTTCATACTATTTATCATTTTAACATTAACAATTTAACGTCCAATATAAACATCAACAATCAATCAATTATCAACCAAACTGTATTATCATCGCATAAAAAATTAATAGATAATAGTGTCAGATGTCACAGGTGAACTGATACAGGTAATAGCATATATAACAGTGTAATTAACTAACAACAGTATATTTCAATTGTCGTTTCAATTTAAAATCAAATTTAATAAATAAAAGAACGTTAATCGTGAGTGAGTGCTCACCTTTCGAGGCTAGAGAGACGGATGGGAACAGAAGTGAATTGTGAATCCAAACACAACTTCAAAGCGAAACAAGATTGGCATGGATGCGACGGATAAAGCTATAATCAGAATCGGTTTGATAGAGACAGAAATATATATATTTTATTGTTTTATAAAAATCAATATTTTTAACTTTAACACAAAAAAAATAAAAATATATATATATATATATATAAAACCTATAAATAGATTTGTATTTAAAAAAACCAAACTCCATTAGCTTGTATATATGCGTTAATACATGACCATGTATATATATACTTATTTTAAAATGCACGATGCTTACATATATATAACTGTCATAATATACTGAAGTTGTAAAATCAATACTTAGCTGTCAAATATATTTATAAATAAAATACAGTTATCAATATATAAATGAACATTTTAAATCTATGCTTATATGAAACTTAATAACCAAATATATACTTATAAAATGCAAGTCACTTGTATATATAATGCATATATTATTTACTGTAAAACTCATATATATTATACGAAACCTGTATAAATTATTCACTAGAAAAACAATGTAAACTATTGTACAACTACACACGCTAAGGCTTAAATACTTCATAAGTTTAAACAAAATTTAAATCGGTAACAACAACAGCTGGCAAAATGTTCAAATCAACAATATATGACTATATGTATCTTACTTTTATAATATAGTACACAGTATCAAATAGTAACAGCACATAACTCATATATTAATAGATAAAAACCCAAACAAATGTTATGCAAAATTATATTAATAAAATAATACTAATAAAAACCAATATACCTATATAAGCTAAATGCAGACCACTATTTACAAAAATATAAAACGAAATATGTATGTGCAGTTTAGTATATATAGAACGGCAAATGCTAGTATGCAAATAAATGTACACTTATAAAAATTATATATTTCAAGCTATGAATCATTATTTCCAAAACAAATACATACCTCCTATACATTTTGTATAAATTATATAACATAGTAAACATATACTGCAAATATATATTCATTATTTAAATAAATCCAAAACAGTATGTACTATATGAACCACAGATTATATGAATGCAAAAGAATCAATAGTTAAACTAGTATTTATACGCATACTAATATATAAAACAACTAAAAAAAAATAAAACAAAACAATATACATGCACCTTGTACGAAAGGTGAATTGGAGTGGAACTGAAGGCGGTCGGTGGGCTATGGTGGGTGCTTGGCAAGCTCGGGGAGGAGGCTTGCTTGGCTTTAGGTTGGGCTCGGCTATGAAGGGGAGGGATGCTCGGCATGCTGGACGTGGCTGGTAGTTAGGGAGGAGGGTCTGAACGACAGTGGGAGAAAGTGAGGGGCTGTCGGTAGGGAAAGGCGTCTGGTGGTGGTGATGAGGCGGGTGGTGGATCCGATGGGATGATGGGAGAAGTGGCTGGGCTCACATCGATGGGTGGAGGAGTGGTCGAGGTCGCGTGGAAGAGGGGATAGGCTGCTAGGGGAGGTTCGACCTAGTTGAGGCGTGACGTGGGTTCATGTGGTGTAGTGTTTTGGGTCGCAGCGAGGGGTGGAAGTACGATGACATAGCGGATGTGGTTGATGGGGTTCAGATGTGGGTGTGGTGGAAGAGCACAAGGGGAGGGGAAGGCCGAAGTTAAAAGTGGAAGAGGCAGGAGCGTGAAGTGGCGGCACTTGGCTGGGCATAGGAGGTTGGTAGGCATTGGACTGCTGGGTGCATGGAGGAGGAATAGGCATGTATGGATAAAAGCATGCAACAGGAAAAGGACGTGAGAAGCAAAACAGTTTTCAATGTGAACAAAATCCTTCTTTTTATTTTATTCTAGAATAGACAAAAAAATGGAAAGAAAGCAAGTATCGGGGAAAGGAAGAAGATGAGTGAACAGATGTATTCAATTAATAATATATATTTATTCCCTTTTTGAAAGTAGCAGAGAACCGACTGAAAATCAAAAGACAGTACATAAATATCAACCGGTAGGAATAGTGAAACCCAGCTCATGAATCCAGAAAATAGTAAAGGACGTGGCTGTTCGCTCTCTCAAACGGCAGACAATTGAAGGTCACAAAACTCAAGAGACCAAAATACGGAACCGTTACGGTTATTTGTTTTACTGATTTCGCAGTGTATCGGAAACCGAAACATAGAAATAAATATTCTGCAGAGATCAGCACAATGAGACGATCAAAATGGTATAAAGATATCAGTGGTACGACTGAATTATAAAAATTCGAATTTTTCCCTACTGGCGGAAAATGCAAGGAAAACGTAGAAAAATAAGATCGACGGAGCCAAAGAAGTCCGAATTTGGAAAAACGACAAACTGACATCTTGCTCAAAAGATGGTTTAGAATTTTTCTATGTAAAAATATTTAGGTTTCGGAAACATTTTATTTTCATTACTTTTTAACTGATTGAATTGAAGTAAATTTTCGCGCGAAATAAACTTTCATATTTTCGGACGAAAATTTATCAGTTGCTATGTTTAACTAGACGTATCCCAAATATGAAATTTTTATTTCAAAATTTTATCGTTTAAAATTTCACAAAATTTCAACTGATTACGTTATTAAAACAGTTGAAATTTATGGGTCGTTACACTCTCCCCCACTCAAAACTTTTCGTCCCCGAAAAGGAACGAGGTAGGAGAATAGAAACAACCAGAAAGAAAAACAGATTTGAAATAATAACAATTAATTTAAACCATATAAATTCAAATTTAAATTAATTGGTATTTAATAATTGATTTAATCCATTTGTTTTCACTAAAATAAACCTCAACTATTTCTAAATTCATTATCTTATTATCTCATTTTCTTCAATTTACAATTTCTAAAACCATAAATTTGAATAGTCTTTCATTATAATCATATTTCCTTCAACAAATTTAAATTCTTCTTTATTCCAAATTACTGTTAAATTTATTCTACTTAATATATCTACTCACATATATTTAACCTGTATAAATAAATTTAAACCATAAAAGTTTCGATTTAAATTAATTTATATTTACTAATTTCTTTTATATTCAAGGTATTTTCATATGTTGATCAAATTCCAATTTATTAATTCTTTCAAAACAAATTTATTAATTCTTTCAAAACAAATTTATTAACTCTTTCAAAACAAATTTATTTCATTATTAACTGAGTTTACTTATTATCCTATCTAACACTATTAACATCTTTATAATCAAAATTTAATGTATAATATTTATTATAAACACTCAAATTTTATTTATAAATTCAATTTATCTTATATATTATCCAATTACATATCCAACTTTTGAATAATTTAGGTAAGTTGTATTAGAATGCAGTTGAACAATATACAAATAAAATTTTCCCAATTCAATTATTCAAATTTAAATACTTATTCAAAATTTAGCTTTATTTATAATTGAAAACATCTTTTAACATGATTTTTTTTAAGAATTAGATTTCCGATTAACTTTAAACAATTTAGAGATATATATAATATATTTATATCAAATCAAATTAAATTTTAAAATAAGATACCTATATATATATAAATCAAATTATACTGAAGGAATTCAAATCAAAATATTTTTCAAAACAAAACCGTAGCAAAACTACAGAATAGTATCTCCACTTCGAAACTCGAAAATGAATGTCGATGATGCGGCCGCCATCACCGAAATTATTTTCCAGCGACAAAGAGAAGAGCACTGATTTCAACATTTTAAAATTCTTTGAAAGCGATTTCTGTTCGAAAATACTTCCAATTGTATATACTTTAAAATTTTAAAACCAAAGTTCGAAATCACTGGAAACTAAATTCTCAATTTCTGAATTAAATTCATTTCAAATTCCAAATCAATTTATAAACCATATTTATAAATTCATTTAGAACAATAAATGATAATCAAATATTATCATTTCAAACAACCAATTTAATTAACTTATTAAATTCCAGAAAATTTTACCTATATTTTTACAATATAATCAAACAAATTTGAAAACAATATTGTGTCAGTTTGCTCTGCTCAAGTGTTTTGGAAATCCTATCGATATCATTGATCAGACGAATCGATCGAAAACCCAAATCAACGTCAGCAACTCAAACAACACAGTATATAATAAAACATTTATATATTAGTTTACAAATACATTTCTTTGTTCGACGATACATGAATGAATTTTCAAATAAGGATAGGTTTTCAAATTTGATGGAGTCAAATCAAAGAGAAATCTGATTCGAAGATAAGTTTGAAACAAAATAAGATGATGAGATAACAAAATAGAAAGATGGATAAGTTTATATAAATCACGGGCAACCTTAACCGGGTCGACCGTGACTTCAAGAATAAGATCGATGCAGAATTCTGAGGTAAGTCTACATTCGATCTCAAGAATTAAAATTCAGGTATAGCAGGAGATAGATAGCATCGTAAACCGTGGATGTAGAAATTTCCGGTAAATCGATGTCTATTATAAAGGAGTTTCACCCCTTTCCGAATCATTCGAGGTTTGGCGAGACCGCCGATTCCCTATAAGGGTCATTCGAAGTGGAGTTATGTGATGCTCCAAAATTGAAAGAATACGAATAGTGAGGGATACGAAAGAATTTCAGAATCGGGGAAACGTTCCAAAATTCAAAGGAAGAGATTGAAACTCGAATGAGAGTGATTCTGTAAATACATTTACCCTATATGCTAAGTTTTGCCTAGAGCTACCAAAGCTCTGATACCAACTGTAACGACCCGATATTTTGGACCATTCGCATCCATTATAAGTGTATAGGTAGACACTCATGCCGGAGTTGAATTGCTCAAAATACCGCGTTGTTAATTTAAATTGGCAAAACTGAACATATACAGTAAATAAATATAATCACAGATCACAGACACAGAGTAATAATTTGCAGCGGAAATAAAAGAGATAGTAGTTCATGAAGCTACTATATAAATGTATAAGTTACATCAGAGTTAAACCAGATACAACGGAAGAGTAATATGATACATCAGATACAAATCAGAATACTTCACAGGAATTATCGAATACTGGAAGCAGAATAGATGGCTGGATCTTCAAGAAAAGCTCCAACTCTAAAGGTGAGTCTCGAATACTGGTACACTCAGTCTGACCCGAGCGTAAAGCAAAAACACAAGACACTCGAGTCAGGATTAACATTCTTATATTAATAAATCCAACTCAAGTGAAATAGCAATTTAAATACAAGTAACTCAAAGGATGTTGGAATAACCATCCTTTAAGGATCCGTCAAACTATCTACTATGTAGTAATGTACGATAAGTAGATAATGTCTATCAGTAATATAAAAAGATATCAAAATAGCGTTAAGTCATGGCCCATTCCACCCTTAACACATTTTGTTTCCCAAAAGCATATACAAGACCGTAGTTTCCCCAAAACCGGAAGTCACCAGAGGGCAATCCATATACTAAAGGTACAAATCAAAATCGTAGTGGTCGCGCATAAATGGAATACAAGTATGACAAGGCACATGAGGCAATACCCAAGGTAGTGATACTACCGTTCGCCTGATCCGGACTGGTGAGAACGCTACGCCGCAGCGCCCACAACACCGTGCAACAACACTCCCAAATCAAGGGTGCACCAATCGACAACAAGTATAAGTAGTTCGAAGAATTGTGTCCACTTGAGGTAGCTAATCCTCCATTGGCCCGGCACAGCTCCTGTTTTAGTCATTTCCAATTTGACACAAGTGTCAAGGCTATCCATTATCGTTCTCTTTCTTCAGTCAACACGTACATCATTCCAACCACTTCATTCTGGATCATCACTCCGCGTATAGTTATTAAAGTGGTTTTCGGTTTAGATAGAGAGTATATCCATAACCGAATTCCGGTCTCTTTAATAACTTTCGTAATTATTTCACCGATTGGTCGTTTATATATTTCAAAACTAAATCAAATTCAATTTCAAATAGAAATTATAAATCAACATTTCGTTTGTCTTTCGAAATCAATTTCCAAAATTTCGTTTCAAAACTTCCAATTTACCATTTCAAAATCTTATAAATCAAATTTCAATCTTTATTTTAAACCATTCCAATATTGATTCAAGTTCATACATACGTTTCCTTCCGAAATCATTTATATAAATTTCATTTAACATTCAAATCAATTTAAACTCATTTATCGATTTCATTCAATATTCGTTAAGTTACTTTATCATTCAAAACAATTTCTATTCAATTTCCAATTCATTAATCAATTTCTTAAATTCAACTTCATTAAATCAAAACTTACAATTTTGAATTATATTAAATTCGTCAAATCAATTCTTTCAATTACAAGTCTTACATTAATTCCAAAATATCACATTTTCATTTCTTGTTAAAGAAATTCAATTTCACTTATTTACTTTCTTAAATAATTTTCCAAAACTTACTTAATCAAGAAAACTCAATTTCAATTATTTACGAAGTAAAATTCGCTTATTCCAAAGTTCAATTTTTCTTATTAAAGAATCCAATTAAATTTAATCATTAAATAATTCAATCTTATTTAATTATTAAATAATTCAAAACTTAATTATAAAAAAATTTCAAAGTTTAATAATTTCAAACTTAATTATAATTTCAAACTTAATTATTAAATCATTTCAAATTTTAATAATTTCAACCTTAATTATAATTTCTCAAATTTAACAACATTCTTTTCATCAGTTACATTTTAAATCCTTTGTTTCAGATTATTAAATATTAACATTTTCCTTTCATCAAAAATTCGAATTTCAACTTCATTTTCAAAACCGTATTTTTATTCAAATAAAATCTTTGTTTTATTTTTAAATCAAATTATTTACCAATCGGGTTTTATTTAATTCTCTATCTTAGGTCAAAGTTCAATTTGGGTATTTATCATTTCAACTCGATTCCAATTCAATTCAAAATCAAAACATACAAAGGGAACTTGCAGTGTGATAACTGGGATGGTGTCAAAATAAATAAACAAGCAATAACAACAATCAATAACAATCCAATAATCAATTCAAATAATCCCAAAATAATCGTATTAATTCGCATTGTTATTTGTACGAATTAATATAATTATTTCTAGAATCTACACTATCATTTCATGTAGATTAAAGATTATTACATTACGGTTTTAACTTGTCATCTATTACAATTTCATACATCATCAATTTAACAACATGCATTCAATGGTTCAAAATGTAATTAAACAATCCTACGTGTCAATAAATTCAACAGTTAAAGGGGTCATATTATACAAATGTCAGTTAATCAAATTAAAATTTTATTATCCTATATCAAGTTCCATTTCATACTATTTATCATTTTAACATTAACAATTTAACGTCCAATATAAACATCAACAATCAATCAATTATCGGCCAAACTGTATTATCATCGCATAAAAAATTAACAGATAATAGTGTCAGATGTCACAGGTGAACTGATACAGGTAATAGCATATATAACAGTGTAATTAACTAACAGCAGTATATTTCAATTGTCGTTTCAATTTAAAATCAAATTTAATAAATAAAAGAACGTTAATCGTGAGTGAGTGCTCACCTTTCGAGGCTAGAGAGACGGATGGGAACAGAAGCGAATTGTGAATCCAAACACAACTTCAAAGCGAAACAAGATTGGCATGGATGCGACGGATAAAGCTATAATCAGAATCGGTTTGATAGAGACAGAAATATATATATTTTATTGTTTTATAAAAATCAATATTTTTAACTTTAACACAAAAAAAATAAAAATATATATATATATAAAACCTATAAATAGATTTGTATTTAAAAAAACCAAACTCCATTAGCTTGTATATATGCGTTAATACATGACCATGTATATATATACTTATTTTAAAATGCACGATGCTTACATATATATAACTGTCATAATATACTGAAGTTGTAAAATCAATACTTAGCTGTCAAATATATTTATAAATAAAATACAGTTATCAATATATAAATGAACATTTTAAATCTATGCTTATATGAAACTTAATAACCAAATATATACTTATAAAATGCAAGTCACTTGTATATATAACGCATATATTATTTACTGTAAAACTCATATATATTATACGAAACCTGTATAAATTATTCACTAGAAAAACAATGTAAACTATTGTACAACTACACACGCTAAGGCTTAAATACTTCATAAGTTTAAACAAATTTTAAATCTGTAACAACAACAGCTGGCAAAATGTTCAAATCAACAATATATGACTATATGTATCTTACTTTTATAATATAGTACACAGTATCAAATAGTAACAGCACATAACTCATATATTAATAGATAAAAACCCAAACAAATGTTATGCAAAATTATATTAATAAAATAATACTAATAAAAACCAATATACCTATATAAGCTAAATGCAGACCACTATTTACAAAAATATAAAACGAAATATGTATGTGCAGTTTAGTATATATAGAACGGCAAATGCTAGTATGCAAATAAATGTACACTTATAACAATTATATATTTCAAGCTATGAATCATTATTTCCAAAACAAATACATACCTCCTATACATTTTGTATAAATTATATAACATAGTAAACATATACTGCAAATATATATTCATTATTTAAATAAATCCAAAACAGTATGTACTATATGAACCACAGATTATATGAATGCAAAAGAATCAATAGTTAAACTAGTATTTATACGCATACTAATATATAAAACAACTAAAAAAAACAAAACAATATACATGCACCTTGTACGAAAGGTGAATTGGAGTGGAACTGAAGGCGGTCGGTGGGCTATGGTGGGTGCTTGGCAAGCTCGGGAAGGAGGCTTGCTTGGCTTTAGGTTGGGCTCGGCTATGAAGGGGAGGGATGCTCGGCATGCTGGACGTGGCTGGTAGTTAGGGAGGAGGGTCTGAACGACAGTGGGAGAAAGTGAGGGGCTGTCGGTAGGGAAAGGCGTCTGGTGGTGGTGATGAGGCGGGTGGTGGATCCGATGGGATGATGGGAGAAGTGGCTGGGCTCACGTCGATGGGTGGAGGAGTGGTCGAGGTCGCATGGAAGAGGGGATAGGCTGCTAGGGGAGGTTCGACCTAGTTGAGGCGTGACGTGGGTTCATGTGGTGTAGAGTTTTGGGTCGCAGCGAGGGGTGGAAGTACGGTGACATGGCGGATGTGGTTGATGGGGTTCGGATGTGGGTGTGGTGGAAGAGCACAAGGGGAGGGGAAGGCTGAAGGTAAAAGTGGAAGAGGCAGGAGCGTGAAGTGGCGGCACTTGGCTGGGCATAGGAGGTTGGTAGGCATTGGACTGCTGGGTGCATGGAGGAGGAATAGGCATGTATGGATAAAAGCATGCAACAGGGAAAGGACGTGAGAAGCAAAACAGTTTTCAATGTGAACAAAATCCTTCTTTTTATTTTATTCTAGAATAGACAAAAAAAAATGGAAAGAAAGCAAGTATCGGGGAAAGGAAGAAGATGAGTGAACAGATGTATTCAATTAATAATATATATTTATTCCCTTTTTGAAAGTAGCAGAGAACCGACTGAAAATCAAAAGACAGTACATAAATATCAACCGGCAGGAATAGTGAAAGCCTGCTCATGAATCCAGAAAATAGTAAAGGACGTGGCTGTTCGCTCTCTCAAACGGCAGACAATTGAAGGTCACAAAACTCAAGAGACCAAAATACGGAACCGTTACGGTTATTTGTTTTACTGATTTCGCAGTGTATCGGAAACCGAAACATAGAAATAAATATTCTGCGGAGATCAGCACAATGAGACGATCAAAATGGTATAAAGATATCAGTGGTACGACTGAATTATAAAAATTCGAATTTTTCCCTACTGGCGAAAATGCAAGAAAAACGTAGAAAAATAAGATCGACGGAGCCAAAGAAGTCCGAATTTGGAAAAACGACAAACTGACATCTTGCTCAAAAGATGGTTTAGAATTTTTCTATGTAAAAATATTTAGGTTTCGGAAACATTTTATTTTCATTACTTTTTAACTGATTGAATTGAAGTAAATTTTCGCGCGAAATAAACTTTCATATTTTCGGACGAAAATTTATCAGTTGCTATGTTTAACTAGACGTATCCCAAATATGAAATTTTTATTTCAAAATTTTATCGTTTAAAATTTCACAAAATTTCAACTGATTACGTTATTAAAACAGTTGAAATTTACGGGTCGTTACATGCTCCCTAAGGAGAACTGCTTGGTCTGATAAAATTTCTTCCCT
The DNA here is from genome assembly GCA_030737815.1 of Allium fistulosum. Taxonomy (NCBI): domain Eukaryota; kingdom Viridiplantae; phylum Streptophyta; class Magnoliopsida; order Asparagales; family Amaryllidaceae; genus Allium; species Allium fistulosum. Next base: position 245,464,980 of record CM060907.1, on the reverse strand, counting down.
CAACATCCACTAACTGCACTTTTAATTCCTTCATCTTTGTGGGTGTCATCCTGCTAGGTGGTCTACTAACAGGTTCAGCTCCCAGTACAAGGTCTATTCGAAACTCAATAGCTCGTTTCGGGGGTAATCTAGTGACCAGCTCAAATACATCTGCAAACTCTCTAACCACTCAAATCTGACTAAGTTCTTCTCCAGCCTCCATGGCACTCAACAAAGCACAAACACTCTTACTGGAATTCTCCACTGAGAAAATGATACGGTCATGACTATCTGGGTGCCTTAACGATATTTCTCGATCCTGGAAAAATATCCTAGCCTCATACTTACCCAACCAATCCATACCTAAGATGATCCCAAAATCTACGAAATCTTAAACATACAAACTACATGCAAACTTATGACCTAACAAATCAAGTTCTAACTGGTCACATCTCATCCCAAGAGTTGCATATACTTATATTGGATTCGCAACCCTTAAGGAAATAACAAGGTATGTGGGTTTTATACATAACCTATCAACCAAACTCCAAGATAAAAATGAATGTGATGCACCGGTATCAAAAAGTACCCTAACAGGTATACTCTGAATCAAAAGCATACCTTCCATCATAGTCTTTCCTTTCTCCGCTGTAGTGGGTTTTGAAGAAGATAGTAGTCCAATAGCAAACACCTTCCCTCTGTCCGGCCTGACTAGCTCTGGACACTGGTTTTTCTAATGCCCAACTTGGTCACAGTTGAAGCATTTCACATTCTTCTTCTCCACAAGTTTCTTTCCTTTTCCAGTTCTGCACTCATGGGCATAATGGCCCTTCTTATCATACTTATAACACACCATATCAGCATTTGCCTTCTTAGCTGCCTCCCCCTTTAAAAAAACTTCTTTTTCTTCCCTGAGAACCCTGGGACTCAACTGGCTTTTCCCTAGCTGAAAAAGCAAGCATCTCCTCATGTCGGACAGTCATCTCTACCATCATATGATAAGGTTCTCTAATGTGAGTTATAGCCATCCTTCCTAGCTCTGGCCTCAATCCTCTAATGAATCGTTCATTCCTCCTAACATCCGTGTCAACCAAAGCATAACCATATCGAGATAGATCATCAAACTTAGCATCATACTCGATCATAGACATCTGTCCTTCGACAAGATCCATAAACTTCCTCATTAATGCCGATTTGGCAACCTCAGATAAGAACCTCTGCTCAAACCTCCTCCTAAAGTCAGACTAAGTCAATTCCTCCGGCACTTCGGCCGTCACACTATTCCACCAATGAAGTGCTAACCCTTGCAATTGTCTCGAGTCTAGTCTTCTCTTCTCACCATCATTCAAACCTAAATCGGTAAAGATCCTTCATAGTTCAATAGCCAATTCTCTACTTCAACAGCATCTTCCGTTCCAACAAACGGCTTTCCTCCTAGACTAACATAGTCTCTACTTAGCTTAGCATAGTTATAACCAGCTGGAACTACAGGATTAGCTCCACCAATATTTCCAACGGCTCCTACTTGCAAAAGATTAGCCAACAACTTATACACCATCCCCGCATCTATTGGTGGATTTCCAGCACCTATGTTGGCCTCAGCATTTTGATTAGCATTAGCATGTCGACCTTGGTTCCTCTGAGTATTTGTTCGAACATTACCATTGGTAGTGGTGCTTCCTCCGCCCAGATTTCCTCTTCCGTTTCCTGCCTCCATATCTTTTTTCTCGTATATCTGCATACGAGCCTTAGTAAGATACAGAAGAACGGTCCAAGAGAGAGGGGAATACATACTTATATATATACTTATATATCAAAAACAAACACGTTACTATAGCGTTAACCCAAAACCCCGATCATATTTTCAAATTCATTGGATTATGTTTGAAAAAGCTTTTAGGTTTTACTTTTCTTTTAAAGTTTCATAAACCCATGCTCTGATACCAACTTGTAACATCCTCCTAATTGGAGGACCAAAACTAACGGCTACGGATGTTATAGTCATCCATAGTCATTAATCTTCGGCGACCAAATACGGCGGTGTTAGATTCATTGATACACAAATCACAGAAATATGAAAAAAAAATTAACAATTCAGAAACACATTTCCATATACGAATCAAAAGTTTTCATGTTCATTACATAATCTGAAAATTCGTTAACCACATTCAGCAGAATATAATTATTACAAATACGCCAAGAGAGACATATGAAGATGCCCCCTTGGATGATCAAAGTATATAGTAAGGCTTATAAATCTGCCTTTACAAACAAACACACAGCGGACAAGAAATCCTTAATTAAAAATCTGCCCCCTGCATGTCTCCAGAAGCTTTATTCGACTAAGAAGAGAACCTGGAAACCTTAAATCTCAAACTACTCAAAATCAATTGAGTATTTGAGAGTTTAAGGGGAAAACAAAAACTTCGAGTCGGACATAAAGCCTGGTATGAATAATAATCTAACATCTCAGTCCTTTTAGATATCTAGTGAGACCACGCCGCTTAGCGCAACGGGTTTTCCCCTTACTAGTATCCTAAAAACCTTTATAAAACCATATACTATGCTCCTGCATCAACAATGGTTAGTACATACATTTTCAAAATATTATGATGATATGCATACTTGAAAATAATTAGGATTTCCCATCCCTAGTTTAGTCGGACACCCTGTCATAAATATAGTTTCTAGGGGCACCATTAACCTTTTTAGTTTTCATGGGTTTACTAATAACCTTATCATCATTAATAGACTCTCTATCTTATTCATAGTTTTTATGGGATCACTAAGAACCTATTTGTAACTTCAATATCTTTCTGTTTATCCTAGTTTTCATGGGCTAACTAGGAACTTATTGACTATCTGTCAATGTCATAATTCGGGTATAGTTTTCATGGGCTCACTATATACCTGTTGGCCCCTACCAGTATCAATCATAATTTTCATGGGCTTACTATGAACCTGCCAATCTGACCTCTTCCTTTACACATAGTTTTCATGGGCTTACTATGAACCTGTCTATCTGACATCTCTTAACATAGTTTTCATGGGCTTACTATGAACCTATTGGCCTCTGCCAATATCTTATCTTAATATATTGGCATCCTATGTTCTGATCTTCCTGACCTCCTAGATGCAAATCTACTCATTCAGGATTTAATCAATTTATATTCACTACTAGGTTAACCTAGCTGGTTCTTCTACCCTTTTTCCCCAAAATACAGTTATGGGCTATCATGTGAATATACTCATATTTGAAGAAGCAAAATAGCAATTTGTCAATATCACACCTGTGGGTTTAAAGTCCTTGAAATATATATCATAACATAGTTAATACCCTTAACTTATATTTTTATCAAGGCAATACTTCTTAAAAAATTCATACTTAAAATCATTACAAAACTGCTTAATTTATGCCGTGGATTTTTTTTCCTTTAAAAATTTGAGATGGGTTTAAAATCTTGCGATACCTAGCTTTCGACTTCATAGGATAACCTCCTTCGAAAGCACTTAAAAACATAAGGCTCCCGCCTTCTAATACTTTAAATTCTACCTTTCGAAACCATTCAGCAGTTTAAACCTTTTGAAAGTATTCAACTCTTATAACATAAGCCTTTCGAACCAATGGACTAAACTTTTCGAAAACCTACTGGTTCAAGGTAAAACATGTGGAAGGTCCTCTTTTAAAACCTTTCGAATACAAAGGAAGCAACCTTTCGACCTTGCCGGAAGGTCTACTTCGATAGCTTAAATCATTTCATTTAAAACAATAGACCTCCGCCTTTTAAAGCAACTCCTTCGAAAGCTTGGGTTATTCTTCATTTATAAATCAAGGGTAACCCATCTAAGTCGAAATCTTTGAACCTTTCAAAAGCAATGGGAGAAGCAGCTGGTTTCTAAAACAAGTAAACCTTTCGACTAAGCCGAAAGCTCCTGATTTTGACCCTTTTGAAGGGTTTTAACAAAATAAAGGTGGCAGTTCTTTTCAAAAATCTCTTTGAAACAACCTTTCGAAACTAAACATTTCGACCTTATCGAAAGGTCTCTTACAACCTTTCAAAACCTAACCTTTCGACTATGTCAGAAGGTCTTATATAAAACAGCTTATAAAAACCAAACCTTTCGACTGTGTCGGAAGGTTCAAAACAAAACAATAATAAGTGGCAGTAACCTTTCGACTTTACCGAAAAGGTTTAAAACCTTTCTTTAAACATTTGACCTGATTGGAAGCAACCAAGTTGAAAGCTCTAATTCGAAAGCAAAGCAAGTAAAAACTTTAGTTTATAAAATAAACATATCCTAACCTCTTTGGCCATCAACCTTTCGATTACAAACCCTTCGACTCTGTCCAATTCATTACGTGCCAAGTACTTGATACCATATACATTAGTTTGACCTTATCGGAAGGTTTAACCTTTCAACTAAAACGAAAGGTATGGATTGGAAGGTATTATGCCTAAAAGGCTGAAACATGCTAAATGCATGATTTTCTTGTTTTTAACTTAAAGAATGTAACTTTTTAACTAACCTGCCCCTTTTTATCAAATTCTCATTGGTTAACAATTTACTTTTCAGAAAAATGTTGCCACAAATTCAGATTTAAATAATTATTTTATTTTATAAAATGCCCTTTCTCCTTAAATACATATATAAAACATTTAAGTCTCATGTCTTAAATAATTTTATATATCCATCAAAACACTTAGGAAAAATCTGGAAAAATCCTAGAAAATCTACTTCAATATGTTTTCCAACGTATAAAAATTCAAACCCAAATAATCATTATTTTTGCCGTAAATAATTTATAACCCAATAAATCATTTTTTCACTAGAAAAATTCGTATAAAATCCATATGCACTCGGAAAATTATAGGAATTGAAACCCATCTCCAAAATCATGTTTATCATAACATAAAATTTTCCCATGGCATTTAAAAATTATTTTCATCTCAGTTTTGCCCTAAACCGTGTATATCTCTTATTAAACAACCTTTTTTAATCACATATAAATCATAAACAAGCATATCATCATTCAAAACATCATTAAATAGCCCTTAAATCCGAAATCATTTGATGTGAAAATCAAAATAGAGATGTAGAAATTATTATTCACCTTGCTTGAGATAAGGAGATTAGAGATTGTTTGAGATTGATTTTTCTCTAGCTTGAATCCTAAGCTTTCCTTAAATTTTCTTCTTCTCTTCTATCTTCCTATGGCCAGCCTTGTTGCTTCTTACGTTTATAGTTTTTGCTTTGAGATAAAAATAAACGTATAAAACCTAATGAGAATAGTATAAGGGTAGGAAGTGTGGGCGGCTATTTACCCTAATGCCATTATGTTTAACTTCTTAACCATTTATATAAATCCATTAGTTTAATAAGCATGGTCACCTAATTAATTAATCAACCTTAATCCCCTTATCTACATTATTCTATTTTATTTATTATAATTAAATCTCTTGAATAATGTCAATAAAATTAGGGGTGTTACAAATCCCTTCGACTTTTTTCCCCAGCATCACAACGTTATATAATCATAAATATAAATCAACCGCTTTGAGGCGAGATTCGTATACAAAGGGTCATCCGCTCTTACAAGGGAACGTAATAGGGTCTCATCCGCTCTAATAGGTAGGAATATATCCAAACCAACAATATAAAGTTAGTAAATCATCCAAACGATCATTCAATAATATTTATTAACTATATATCATACTTAACCAAAAAGGTGAGTTTAACTCATCGAAATTTTCTACTGTCACCGAGGTGTTTCGGTTTGGAACTAAAACCGAACGACGTCCGATTTTAGCCCATATATCAACTATCTCCAAATTCGACCGAACTAGTTCCATCACGAAGCTTTTGTCATTATGAATGCAATGCAAAAATCCACACCTCGATTGGACCTTGTTTGAGATAGTTATTCAAGTTTTAATTATCGGTTTAATTATATGATTTAATATACTCAAATTTTCAAATAATTTACAACAATACCCTTCTTCCCTCTACCAATCATCTCGTTCAAAACATAAACAGTACTCGCGCGCACGCATGCGTTCCAACTCGACGTCGCCGCCTCCTTTCTGGCTACGAGCCACCTTCTCTGCTCGCCCACAAGCCTCGACCTCCCTCTTCCTCACGACGCAAGTCTCGTCTAAAAATTCACCGCCAATAGCCTCCCCGAACCCAAAATCAAACTTTTGGTCATCTGCGATTTTCGAGATAGTCGACGATAGTTTGCCAAACTCCGGCCGCACCACGCCCTCGTCTTTCCCTACAACTTTCCTTCAGGTTGCATCACCTGAAAGTTCGTTAATTCGCTGGAATCGACGAATAAAGAAAACGCCATTCATCGACGAACTTCGGCCACCACACGATGTTATAGCCCAATCTAGCCGTTGATATGCTTTGTCTCGCCATTGACAAAAAGTTTCTAGTTGGCTACTTCGCCTAAAACTGCATGGAATGGCTTCGATGATCCATGGCTGATGGATTTGGCTAATTTGATTTTGAAAATTTTATAACTTTGTCTCTGTTTTTTGGACGTGAATTTATAGAGGGAAGGAGTATGTTTTGAATAGTAGGAGGTATAGGTTAAGTGTATGGGGAGTATGGGTAGGTATGGTTATAATACACAGACACAGACACAGAAACAAATATATATATATATATATATATATATATATAATTTCCAATTTAAAATATAAAATTACGAAACATCCGAAAATTTCGAAGTCCAATCGGGAAGTGCCGCCTGGCGTTTTATATGTTATACCCCTATTCTGAATGCAATGGAACTTGTTTCGAGACCTAATTCGATCGTATGCAGAAGATAGCTTTTCAAACCTAATTATTATATTAAATTTTCGATATCAATTTCAACGCATTTCGAATTCGTATGACTAAATGATACGCCCAATCGTCATGGAATTCGTTATCGTACAATACTATATTATTACGGATCTAATGAAACTAGTTTCGTCGAAATCCGAGACAGTGCCCCGAAAGGCTATTTTTATACGTTAATTTAAACGAATTATTTTAAAAGCCAAATTAATCGCTTTTAAATTTTATATTAAATTTTTTATTATCTTCATTCTTATTAAGTAAATTGAAACAAGCTTTGAAATCATTTTATCCAACTTGAAACCCAAGATCCACTTATTTAATAATTCGAAATATTAAATTCAACGATTCAATTATCAAATAAATTGCTATATTTGAAATTCAAGTTATTTAACCTATAAAATTAACTTTTCAATATTTTGAAATTAATTAAATATTCCAAATACAAATGACTAAAATTCTGGGTCGTTACAATCTATATATACTCTACATATATTATCACACATCTTGTTGTTTCCATAATCAAGGCCTTATAAGAGATCTTTCTTATTTCGCCTTTAACATTAATTATCATCCTAGGGGATTTTAATAAAACTAATAACCTGATTAACTACGTAATTATACGTTATAATTATACATTAATTATGCTAATACACACACACACACACTCACCTAGTAATTTGTAAGCGTGTAGAATTATGCCCTAAACTAGCGTTTAAATGTCAACTCTTTCAACAATTATACAAGTCTTATCGCATATTATCAACAATATCGAAATTCCAATATTCATATCTAAAAATTCCAATCAATAGACTTGTATTACAATAAAAATTTAAACTCAACTTATTACATTTTAAATAATGACTCAATGACCTCTAGCTCAAGTGGTTAGAGGTGTAGCGCTTTAGACAAAGGTTCAGAGGTCATGGGTTCGAGCCCCTAAGACATCGTAATGAGTGCTCTGCTTGAATGAAATATCACTCTTGCTATAAAATAACATCTAAATAATGGAATATATTGATGCTAGAAATTTACAAATACAATTTTTATGCTCTATTAAATTCCTTTTTCAAATAAAAATAAAAAATGGAATTTCTATTTAATTTATGGGAATAAGCAGTTAAAACTACGAATAAAATTCATACCATACACACTATTCCTTAATCAAAATCCTTTAACCAAATTCAAAGAAAAGAACGGGTGGACTAGAAGGTAAAATTATCAAAACTGCAAATCTATAATATTTCCATTATTTTACCATAAACAATTGAGATTCCAACATAGAATCGACATTTTTCATTGAATGAGTTTTGAGAGTTTATAATGTGATGTTTTCGTAAAACTCCCAAAGCATATTCAAACCCAAACTGTACAAATCAATTACTAAAATAGAAAAGCTAAGATTTCCATTCACAGTATATTCTTAGCTTTGCCTCATTTGAATTTGACACGCCTTTAACAATCTTTATTAGATCTCTTTTTTTAATATATATATATATACAGTAAGGGATAAGGACATATAGATTAGATTCATAAAATGAGGGATTGAAGGAGAATATATCGAGAAAATAAAGAATAAATAAAAATAGATGTATAAGATTTCTTACGTGAAACCCTAATGGAGTTTTTTTAAATCTATGAAGAGACGAACTGACAGAGATTCGCTAATGTTCCCAAAATATTTGTGAATAAAAGTGAGGACTCTAGGGTCTAATTCATAGTGGTTGGAACGCATCAGAATCGTTTGATGAAGATTGGTTGGAAATTATAAAATCTGGAACAATAAATTCACAAACCATAGCCACCACTTGACAGTCAACGGTCGACCGCCCTACTCTACCGGTTGACTGCTAGTTGTCGACCGGTCCTAGGGAGCAGTCATCCGTAACGTTTGTTTTGGGAAGATTTTTGTGCCGTTGTTTTACATTTATTTTTTCTTTAATTATCATTTAACGTTTAACGTTATTTTTAACGTTTACTTAACCCCCAAGTCTAAAAACTATTAACTTTTGAATTTCAAATTTAAGAATTATTTGAATTTGAATTTGAATTCTTTTTAAATTATTTTAAACTCAAAACTTTAAAACATCCATAACTTTTCCGTTTGAACTTTGTTTTCAACCTATTATATATGAAAATTGATCGGAATTTTAGCATCAACGCAACGACATAGCTTTCATGGTCAAATTACAATTTTACACCACAATGGATCCATTTGTCACTTTGTATATGTTTTTGTTGTCCAAAGAAAATATATATGTATAATAGTATATAAGTTTACATATATGCATGTTAAAAATAAGTTTCCTTATATTATATATGTTTTCGAATCAAGAATTAATAATTATAACACTGATTTTAATTAAGGAAGAGTTTGAAAATAAATTTTACAGTTTTACATAAAAGTCCATTTTGGGTTACGTCAAAATAACATATAAACATATATATCTATATATAAATAGATGCAAGTTATGTTTAATGTTAAAATTAACATATGTTAGTACCTTAGGTAATGGTTTTGATGACAACAACCATATGACATTATATAAAACATAGATACTAAAGTTTTTATCAAAGATATATATAGTATATAGTGTAGGATATTAGAATAGGTGTTGATTAAGAAGATTGTGCAATATCAAAAGCAGATTCAAGAGGCTGGTATAGAGATTCGAGAGTTAGAGATTGAAGACTCGTGAGTGTTAAAGATTCAAGATATCCGGATAAGTTATAGAGTCGTAGATTATTGTTAAAATCGTGATAGCGCTTCTTTGATCTCTCTCTTCATTTTTCAAAAAGGTTTTAAAATATATTCTCTGATTGGTTTTCAAATATTCTTAATTTCAAAAATGATTTTAAAGCATCCCAGTTTTCAAAATGATCTTTCAAAATGGCCTTCAAATAATTTCTAACTTTTTATTTTATTTACAAGATTATTATGTTTTGAGTAATTAAGTTTTTAAGTATTTTATATTTTAAATATATTTAAATCTTTTATACTTGTTATAATTTTAGTTTTATGCTTTAAATATGTTTATAAGTATATTATAACATTTATTATAACTTTGTTTTAAATATATAATCACTCATACTTTATATATATTATTTTCAAAAGAAATTAATATTCTAATCCTTTATATATTTAAAAAATATTTCAAAATAATTTTTTAAAGTTTTCTCAACAATTTTCAGAATATTCTACAAATCTTAATATTTTCAAAACCATTTTTATTGAGTAAGTTTTCAAAACATAAAGGGATATGTCGACATACACTAATACTATATGTCTACATATAGACCAATTTTTTTAAAATTCAAATTTGAATGGAAGTGTCTTTTTATCATATCTCTTCGCGAATGGACATGACCGTTGTTTCTATATAAATAGGAGAATTTTCCAATGAAATATTTTAACTAATTTCTCATTCTTTCTCTCCTCTTTTACTCTCTTGATTTCTATAAGAAAATCTACCCAAAATAATCTCAAATTTAGCCAGAATCAAATTTAAACTTTATCGGTTTGATTCTCATTAATTACATATTCTTCGATATCTCTCATCTCTATCACTCAAAACAAGATCAAAGTGCTATTCAAGAGGTTATAGGATCATTTGTACTCAAGATCAAGAAACCGAGTTTGTAAATTCTATCAAATCATACTCTTATGCTCTTGGGTGTGCTTGGTGTCCCTAAAATCCAAGTGGGTGTGCTTGTGTCTCGTCTGAATCAAGTGTGGTGCTTCGTGTCCTATTTGAATCAAAGTGGGTGTGCTGGTGTCCCGTCTGAATCCAGTAAGTGTACCCAGAGCTCAGAGAATCTGGAGGGTGTGTCTCATAGCCTTGAAATCGAGATTGTATAGACTTTGATATTTGAAAAGAAATCTGTACAAGAAATTGTACGGGACTGGATATAGGGTAACTCCGAACCAATATAAAAATTCCTGGTGTGATCTCTCCAACTCTTTACTTTTTACTTTTACTACATTTATATCTATCTATGTTTGCATATGTGATTATTGATTCTGCATTGTTTAATTATAATCTTATAAGAATTTAAAAATATTCACAAAAATTAGTAAACACTATGCACCCCCACCCCCTCTAGTGTTAAATTAGCCTTAAGTTCCATCTTCCACAAACTAACATTTGGTATCAGAGCATTGGTTTTCAAAGTATTCATAATTTTGGTTTTTAAAAAGTTTTAATAGCTAACAACACTGTTAGTAATATGGTAGCACTGTTAATTCACTTGTTAGTAACTCATTTTTCAAAGGACAATCTACTGCTAGACCCTCACTTTTTAATGGTAGTAATTACACATATTGGTCATGTAGAATGAAAATATATTTATAGTCAATTGGTTTAGATATTAGGAATATCAAACAAAATGAGTACACCGAGCATAAGACTGACTTTTCACAATGGACTGCTGACCAAAAGGCAGTTGCACAAACTAATTCTAAAGCCATGAATATATATTTTTGTTATTTGGATTGAAATGAATTTAATAGAGTATCTATCTATAAGTCTGCATTTGAAATATGGAAAACAATATAAGTTACACATGAGGGCACTAGTAAAGTCAAACAGACCCAAATTTCTATGTTAACTACAATTCCAATTATTTAAAATGAGTTCAAATGAGTCCATTTCTGATATGTATAGTAGATTTCAAGATATAGTTCACTCACTAATTGCATTGGGTAAAAGTTTTTCTGAAGAGGATCAAGTTAGAAAAGTCCTCAATTCACTTACTCCTGAATAAGACCAAAAGACTTGCGATTGAAGAGGCTAGTGACATTAGCACTCTTAAAATTGAAGAGTTAATTAACAATTTAATGTTATTTGAAGCACAAATGCAGGGAAGAAGAGAAACAAGGAAACAGAGAAAAAATCCATCGCTTTCAATGCCATAACAGATGATCTGGATTCTGACAACGATGATGATGAGGAAATTGCCTTCATGGCAAAAAAATTCGAAAAATCTCTTAAATACAGAAAAATGAATAATCTTCGGTGAAATGATAATACAAATCCAGGAAGTGGAAGTGGAAGTGGAAATATTGTTAGATGCTTTAACGACAATGAACTTGGCCATATGCAGATAGACTGTCCACATCCGAAGAAACCAAAAAACTCACCATATGCCGATTCATCCAGGAAAAGGAGAAGACCCTATACTGCCACATTGGACGATTCAAACATATCCTCAAGTGATAATAAACTAGATACAGAGAATGCCAATATGTGCTTCACAGCAATAATCAATTCAGAAAAGTTCGAAGAAATGGAACATAAATAGGTACGCGTTTAAAATTAAAATTTTGAATTTTTTTCAAGTGTTTGATTGCTTTTGATTATTAGGAATAACCTATAGATTAATAGTAAAAATAATATTGGATGAATATAGTGTGTGTATATATTAAATATTTTATAGAATTTATTTAAATACAAAATATAATGTATATATATATTTAAAATAATTTTTAAATTATTTACTAAGTATATATATTATTATTAATTGTAGATATACATATAGAGGAAAATAAGAATAAATTGTTCAATTCCTCTTTTTTGAAATTCACATGATGTATGGCGACATACCCACTATGCATATGTCGCCATATGCACTTGAATTCAGAATTTGAATTTTCATTTCAAATTCAAAATTTGAATTTCCCTCCACCTTTTCACCATCCCCAATGTCCTGAAAAGTTGTCTCTTGACCAGAGAAAATTGATTCGCTATTTAATTATACTATCTCCATCCATTCATTTCATTCGCATTTTCAAAATTCAAAAATTCATTAACTCTCTTACCTCTTCAAACTATTCTTCAATGGCTTCTTCAAGCAACACACTATCAACCATGAGGCTTTTGAAGAAAACAAAAGGCTTCCTTTTTCATGACAAAGAAGCCATACAAGCCTATATGGAGTATATGTCTTTCGGAAAAGTCCCTTCTGGAAGATTCACTATTTTCGATGATTTTCCTACTTATGGTCTTTATAATCTTTGTTTGCAAAAATGGAATTCTTGGTTTAATAGATGCTTCCCAAAATGCTTTCGTATGTTATCCAAATTTAGTAAAAATGTTTTATGCGAATTTGAAAGGAAAGTTTTATGATGGAAATGAAGGAGAAGTTTGGAATAGTGTCAAAGGCACTCAAATTGTTTTAAATTGGGATATTTTAGGTAACATTCTCGGATGCAAATTAGTTGAATGGATCTTTCAAATTTTAAAATTGATATTCAAAATCATGAAGTTTTTCATGATATTTTTGAAAGTGATGATGATTTTGATTTCAGAAACAAAAATTTGTGTCCTAAAGTAAGAATTTTAAGTCTACTTTTGCAACAAAGTATAACTCCGACGATGGGAAATTATAATAACCCAACTCAAAAAAATTTCAAAGCTCTTTTTGCCATTTATGGTCACCACGACATAAATTAGTCATAAGTTACTTTGGATGAACTTTTCCTAAGACCCTCTCTAGGCATGAGAACACACTATTTCATAGTGTGTATCTTACTAGAGTATTCACGTATTTTGGTGTTGACCTAAAAAGAAAGAAAACCATTCCTCGAAAACTTTTTGACAAGGCCAACATCTCTCTCATGAAAATTTCACCCATATTCAAGCCTTATGAAACACTTATGAAAAAGAAACAAAGATTGGCTTGGGAAGAGAAGCATGAAATAAGGTAAGGGGAGGAAGAGGAAGGAGAAGAGATGTAAGCCAAGGAGGAAGAACAAGAAGATACTTCATTGGAAAGTATCGAAATCCCATCGCATCCTTCCAACAAAGATCTTCCCAAAAATCAAGAGAAGATTTTTTTCAACCAAAAGAAGCTTAAAAGAACTTTTTCTAAGAAATTCACTTCTCTTTCCAACAAAGTAGACAAATACTTTGGAAATATCATTTGAAAGGTTAGTGGAAAAGCTTCATCTTCATCTATTTCTTCCTAGTTGTATTTATATGTTTTTCCAGTTTCTAGTTTGGATTGTTCTAGTTTTCATTCTATGTATCGTTTATGTTTATCTTTGGATTCCATGTAATCTTCCTTTATTATCAATGAAACCTTATTCCTCACTGTTATACATTGCTATTAGTCTCTAGAAATCTATAAAAGTACAATAGTTTAGGATAAATACAAAAATATAGCAAGATGGTTGTTTTTGCAAAAATTGGTACATATGTGTACCTATATGTCGACATATAATGGGCAGAAACCAATTTTTTTTGAAATTCAAAATAAAATAACTACTAAACACCTATTCATTTCAAAAAAATTCTCACCCATATATAAACCTATTCGCTCTAGAAAAACATCATTTCTATTATCTTTCTTCTCCCTTTTTCATTTATAAACTTATCTTTTCAATAATGGCTTCTTCACACCAAAAACTATGTGAAAATCTTGAACAAACTCTACAATCGTTCAAGAATATCCTTACGTTTATCCTTAGAAATCAAAGACACTTAGAATTGAGATGAATGCAGATGATAAAAGAATAAGAAAAGCATTTTGATGCCATTTGATGGATGATTTCTTCCCTTATCAAAGATGAACCAACCAATAATCATGATTGTGCCATCAACAAAGAAGATGAAGATTGGAATGTCATCAAAGCGGATCCCATTTTTTGTTATGATGGTTGGATAGAAGTTCCTAGGGATGTGTAAGATTGATTGTTAGTCTTAATATATATATGATTTAGTATAAATTTGTATATTAATATATTACAATAAGAAATATGGATTTGTGTGTATAAACTTATTGGATTGGATTGATTTGTTTAATTGGATTGATTTGTATTGGCTTTCGTTTGGATTAACAATATGTATGTAAGGGATTGGTGTGATTAATAAAATTGGTTTATGTTATCACTTCTTATTTACATTGTAATCTTATATATCATTCTTATTCCTTTATATATATATCAAATTGTACCTTTGTTAGGGGGAGTTTTGGTTATATTTTTGTTGATGTCAAAGGGGGGGAAATATATAAAATATCTAGACATAGATTAAGAGGGAGTTTTATACCTTTGGGGGAGTTATATCATATTTTATAAACATGGCTATCATCGTCAAAAAGGGGGAGATTGTTAGTACATTAGGCAATGGTTTTGTAACACCCCATATTTTTAGATAATTAAATAACAAAATCAATTATAAATAGTGAAAATGAGAATTTTTGGAATTGTCGGAATATGGCCTCGAAACTTATACCATTGTGTTCGTGGCGATTTTCTGATTAATTTACATATATAATATGCCTCGAACGGACTTCGTATGAAAAAGTTATTGACGTTCAAAGTTCCATATCGAAAAATAATTATACGTGTAAATGTGCATGAATATATTTATTTATAAATATATATATGCATATAAATTCCAAAAATAACGTGCATTTGAATTTCAAAATAGACGCGGGTCATAAAGGAAATTAATTGACATTAGAAATTAGAGGTAATTAATTAACATTAGTAGGCAATGTTAATCAAATCAGCAATTAAAGGAAATTAATTTAAATTAATTAGCAACATTTGAATTTCAAAATAAACATGGGTTATAAAGGGAATTAAATTTGCAATTGATGGAAATTAATTAGAATGAATAGGCAACGGTTAAAAGTTAACGTTTAATAAATTAATACGTATAAAACAAAAGGGCTAGACACGTCAAAACTGACGTGTTTTGCTTGTTTTTAACGGCTAGATTTCAATCGCTTTAACGAACGGACGACTTTACTTTGGCTCTCTATAAATAAACGAGCAGAGCTAGCCTTCAAACCCATATTTTTCTAAATGGCACGGAAGCCCTGTCACTTTTCTTTCTCCTCCAATTCTTCAGAAATCAAATATATTAGATTTAGGTTTTCTGATTTGCAATTTGGAGGTAGAAACTGTAGATCTAGAGAAGAGATGTCCAAATTAAGCCATCCATATGAGGTGAGTTTTCAGATCTGGTTTTCTAGTTTATCCGTTTATTTTTCTTTAATTAGATATAGATTTATAAATCCATACAAATTCTGGTTTGTGGATCCAAATAGGGTTGCAAAGGGGAAGGCTATGGATAACAGAACTGGACTAAAAATCAAATTTGGAATTTGGAGTGTTTTCTTTTTAAGTGAGTGGATTTAAATTATATATCTTTTATGTTTATGATATATAATATCGTTAGATTCCCGTTAAAAATTTAATTCAGCAATTGGTTCTACTAGCTAGTTATGTTAAAACTATACATTTTGTATGAAAAGTGTACTTATATTTAAATGTTATTTATATGGAAAAAAAGAAACCCAATTAAATATAAGTAATATTAGGCTTAAAAGTTGTAGAGAAAGACATAAGCCTAAAAGTGAGAAATTTACAGTAAATTATGTTAAAACGGGAGAAATGAATTAAAGAAGGGGAAAATCTAATAACTTAATTTGGAAGTTAGTGATAGATTAGTTGGTTGGTTTAGAAAAGGGAATACATTTCCATAGTTTAATATTGTAAGAATAACGATAAACGTAATTGCAAGAATAAAAGCAAGAAAAATGGAATTAGTGAAAAATAGAGACATTATAGTATTTTGCATTACCCACCAATTAAAGAAACAATAAAAGAAATATTTTGCAGTTACGAGTTATTGTTTATAGCATTATTTGGTATTAAAATATGGAAATGGATTTTTAGCACAGTTTTTGTAACCAACCAAATAGAATAGAACTACTTCCCAGAATAAAAGAGAATAACTCGAAGCGTTAAAGAAATTAAAGAAAAAGAAATGATCAAGTTAATTATTTGATAAGACTAGAAACAATAACAGAAAATGTGACTAGATCAGCATTTATTGCGCAGATAGTAGAGTAAAAAGTAAAGCAGTTATTATGATAAGTAATTTGTGACAGTTGGACGTAGTCCCAAGCTAAGATTGTCATATAATATAAGAGAACTAAAGAGAATTTAGTATCATAATAAAATAAGATAGACTAGAATAGAAAAGAGACACTTGCAATTACATTTATAACATGTATGTTATAAAAGAAAGAAAAGAATATAGAAGTGACAATTGCAAGTATAATTGTAACACGTAGGTTATAATTAAAAAGAAAGAAATAGAAGTGGCTTATTTTATCAAACTTAGATCTTGGATTAAGTTAATAAGCAAAAAAAAAATAGTAGTGGTTTGTACCGGCAGCATTCACTTTCAGGTCTAGGACTGATGGTCTCACACGTAGGTGGGGTTGGGAATGCTGATTAGGGTAAATAAGTAGCCAATAGAATAAGAAAAGTAAACTAAACGCATAATAAAAAATTAGACGTAGGGTCTAATAAAATAGTAAGGTATGTTTGGAGTAGCCCAAAGAGAATCTGGATAAAGAGCCTAACGAAGCAGTTCATCGCAGGTTTTTAGAACAGAAAGAGCACGTCCAACTTAGTTATTTTGGGCTAGAAGGAAGTACGAGACTTCAACGAGACGTGAGGATACTCTAGGATGGCCCTCTGGGGTAGGCCTAACAAAGCTGCACCCCCGGAGGCAGGTATGTAGGTGTTCCATCAAGAGAGTATTCCTTGACTGCTTTTGTATTGCAGGCCTAATGAAGTAGACTTTTGTAGGCAGTCAAAAGGTTGATGATGGAGTAGGATATTCATATGACACCATACTCTAGTTTGCGAGTAGGTTATAGTGGGCAGGACCCAAAAGGATAGTCGCATGCGGAGATTAGTCATCATCAGTCAGAGCAAGTTCGGGAAAGACTAGAGTTAAACCATCAGGCCAGTGATTCTTTCACTATCAAGACAATGGGTGAGGGGCACAACCAATTGGATGTTTAAATTGTTTGCATTAGGGCACAGCCACTTAGCTCTTGAAAGTTCTTTCGATTAGTTGAGGGGGTTGCGTGGGGTCATAGGCACGATGAGAAAAGAGATAGACCAAGTAGAATATCTGTATTGTAGGCCTAACGAAGCAGACTTTTACAGATATAGAAAATCCCCGACCGAGTTCCATACAAGGTAGACCTTGTTGGTAGAATTTATGGAGTAGACAGAACGATTACGTGTAGTCCTCAAGGTACGCACTGGGTGGTACATTGTGGATGTCCGAGCACTAGTATAAGCTAGTGCGGATGCAGTTTCATGTTTTCATAGTAGACGATGGAACATATGTATTGTAGGCCTCGGGAAGCTGTCCTTTACAGATGTAGTTACAGTACGCTCTAGTAGCGGGATGATGGAGTCCTTTTCGAGAAGGATACGGAAGGTACTAAGGGTAGTACCTAGGACCGATGCGGTCTGTGGGCATGTAGCTACATATATATATATATTGTGACGCCCCACCTCTATGCTCACAATAACAAAGGTTATTATAAGGAATAACGACTGCTATTGCGAAGAATAAGGCTTGTTAGAAGCGACCATCCGTAAGTTATGCCTTAGACGAGTATTGATTACATCGATAGGAGTTGTGAAAATTACTCCCAAAGATATATATTCAATCCAAATCTAAAACGAAACTACAGTGGCTTAAGGAAAATTCAGAACAACTCATAACAACAACAACACTGATAGTATAATCGCATCAGAACAGAAATATCAGATACATAGCGGAAGATAAGTCTGGAATACATGATACAACAATCGATAGTTCACATGAGCCAAATACACATATACATGGATAACTACATACATAAGATGGAAGTCAAATAACCAAAAGAACTCCTCGAAGGCTAGACAAAAGATGATGCGATATCCCAAAAGCTGAAGCTGCTACTGAATCAGAGATAGAGACTACCCTGAAATAACTCGGTCTGACCCGAGTATTATTTAAAAGAAAATAATAAACGGATCAGTCTAATTTATTCTTAGAAGTGAATGCATCATAAATAACATCAAAGCAAAATAATAATAATCTCGAATGAGACTATTCAACATAAGAAATCAACATAGTTAAATGAAGAAATCACATCAAACTCCATCAAAATCAACTTTCAAATTCATAATTGAATTCAAAACAACAATTCATAAAATCTAGAAATCAAAAATAGATAACTAGAAAATCAACATAAAAGTGGATCGATCCCAACAAATGGCGAGTTTTAGCTACGCCGCACGTGCATCAACATATGGCCGAAGCCTACCAAGTACTGTCAACATAATTTTTGGCGCCCAACATATGACCCGAAGGTCCAACATATGACCCGAAGGTCTAGTACTAGTATTTGACCCGAAGGTCCAACATATGACCCGAAGGTCCAACATAGTGGCTCGAAAGCACACAAAATCATCAAACAACAAATATTTCAATTAACGAGTCCGGAATTAATCGAAATAGTAAAAGTATGGTTCCATATTCCGTACTTTTGCTAAATCGTTTAAATCTCTTCATCGTTTCCTTAAAAGTGCAAAATTGTGTATTTTATAAAAATACACTTTACGTTCTCAAATGGACAAGTCCGGAATTAAACGAATCAGTAAAAGTAAGGGTTCATAGTCCTTAATTTTGCTGAATCGTTTAAATCGCTTTCTCATTCTTTTGAAAGCGCAAACTGTAAATTTTTTGGAAACAATTTCAATTTAAAACCATTTTTAAAACACGTGATTAAATTAGTAGCATCTATAGCAATTTCGACAAGGAAATTGCGCTTCACAAAACACCGTAGAAACGGATACCAAATTAGCGTTGCGGGATAACCGCTTTAAAATTCACTTTAAACTTGACGGTTACTGAAGTCAAAACAACAGTAATTTTTTATTCGTCAAAAATGTCACCAAAACAGTACGCTTCAAAAATATAATATCGGCGTAAAAATCCGTTATAAAAATAACGGCAACTAAAAAAACATTTTTAAAACCAAATACCGGTTCACAAATAAATTAACGCAGTGAACTATACTACTATATTTTCCTCAAATATACACTGCCTGGGCAATGTTCACGAGTGCACACGAAAATGGTTTCCAAAATAATGAATGACGTGGCACTTTTTTTTCACAATTTACACTTTAAAACTATGACAAGGCTATGCCTTACGTGTGCTACAAAGTGGAATAAACATGCATTAAACACAAGCAAAAATTTGATGATAAATGGTCTCTGGACTAAAATTTCTTGCACGCAAGCTATATGAGAGGTTTGGGAAATATGAACACACACATGGAACAAAGCTTAACACTTGCCTGAACAAAATGAAACATTAAACTTTGGCCAATCTCAAGTGTTTAACCACTACAAGCATGCATAAATTTTTAAAATGAAACATACGTACAAAGTTATTATAGTTAGTGGCAACTTGCCCACACCTTCATATATGAAACAGAGGAGGGTCATGCATGTAACATAGGGAGGGGAATTAAACAGGTCACGTTATAATATGTGCATTATCAACAAGCTTTCATGGCCACGCACGCAACTATACTACAATCATTTTTTTTTTCTTTCATACGCAAATTAAGTTTTAAGGCCGGGACCAATTCTTTGACTTGAATCTGGTGCAAGTATACTAGCACTTACAAAATAGTTGAAATATGAATGAAGTAGTCTGGACTTAGAAACTCAGTGCAAAGTTTGATGGCACGAACAAAATAAAACAAAGATTTACAACCTAGACTTGTAATATGGATTTTTGTGCGCACGCACACAGGAATTACCCCAAACACCTGATAACCAAGTTTTCGCATTCATTCAAAAATTTAGAAACGTGAGTATTTAAACTCACCTTAACTCTTTCAAAGCAATAAGCACCAGAGATTCAAGTGCCCAGAATGACAGCCATTAATGCAAATTTTCACTGTAACTGAAGTTTGTTTTTTTTTCAAAATGAACTAATGATGCAGATATTTTTCTTTTCTCACAATTATGAATAAGTCGAATAAAATATGAAATCTGACCACTCAGGGTACAATGCATTAAATTGAAAACGTGCTGGCCACAATTAAGTACAAGAGCATTGAAAGCTATACGTGCTCAATATAAGAAAAGGACTTGGAGAAAAAAAAAGACTTCGCTTCATCCATTGAAAACTAATTAGCTAAACTGTATGAGTGCTATTCATTTTTGAACACACGAAAAACAAGAATGTGCAACCTAGGCCTGCATTACAACAAGCTACACACGTGTATACATTAACTTCCAGACCATAATTTCGCATATAAAAGTTTTATAACGTGAACTTGTTTTTTTTTTTTTCGAAATGCGCTGGCTGGCTACACTATTTACGTGCAAACTTGTACTCTGTGAATTGAAAATATATGCTATAAATTTGGTACGCACGCATAACACGTACAAAAATAGCACACATTAAATTTTATTAACCAAACTATAATGTGCTAAAGAGCTAGCCACTTAACAAAACACTTTGTTTTGCTTCACTAGTTATGCATTGTATTACTACTCGAATGCCAGCAATGCAAGTGCTTACACTTGCTTTATGAAAAGAATGTGACAGAATTTGGGTATAAATTTCTTTATACTTTGCATTTTTTTTTATTTCAATTTTAAAAATATTTTCTCCGACCGTAACTCAAAATCACGTTCGTTATAGATTTTTAAAATATTTATTACGATGGCAATAAAATCGCGGTCGTTACAGACTCTCCTCCTTATAAAAATTGCGTCCCCGCAATTTTCATACAAGAAGCAGTCAATAACACAACAACTTACCAAATCAAAGATAAAAAAAATAGGTATGAATGCTCACCCCCACCCGAAGAGGAAAGAAAACCGGGATAAGAACGCTCGATGAATTCTCTGGTTTTCCAAGTGCAATCCTTGGGGTTTGCGAACCATTGAATTTTTACAAGCGGAACTTCTTTGTTCCGAAGGCGTTTCACCTCCGTAGCTAGCACACGAATAGGATTTTGCACAATAGACAAGTCGGGTGAGATCTCAAGATCTTGCAACATAGGAGGATCAATAACAGAATCTGAATCTCGAAGGCATCGACGAAGTTGAGACACATGAAATACGTCATGTATTCTCGAAAACTGAACAGGTAGCTAAACACGATAAGCAACTGGGCCAATGCGTTCCGTAACAGGAAACGGTCCAACATATCGAGGAGCCAATTTCCCGAAATGAATAAAACGCACCACACCCTTCATCGGTGAAACACGAATGAATACGAGGTCGCCATCAGAAAATTCCAAAGGCTTCCTACGATGATCGGCATAAGATTTTTGCCTATTCTGAGCCTCTTTCATTCTCTGTCTAATAACATCAATCCTCTCCGAACATTCACGAATATAATCGGGGCCGAGAACTAACTTTTCCCCCGATTGTAACCAACAAGATTGTGATCGACACGGCCTTCCGTAAAGAGCTTCGAACGGAGCCATACCGATACTTGATTGAAAACTGTTGTTATAAGAAAATTCAACAAGAGACAAGTGGTCTTCCCAACTACCACCAAAATCAAGAATACAAGCTCGAAGGAGATCTTCCAAAACTTGATTCACCCTTTCAGTCTGACCATCAGACTGTGGATGATAAACTGTACTGAGATTGAGCTTAGTGCCCAAAGCTTTCTGAAGACTCCGCCAGAAACTACTAGTAAAAAGCGGATCTCTGTCACTAACAATAGAACTAGGCACACCATGAAGTTGAACGACTTCTTTAATAAATAGCTTAGCCAACAAAGGAGCAGTCCGATTGGACTTGATAGGAATAAAATGGACTGATTTAGTCAATCGGTCAACAATCACCCAAATACTAGTATGGCCCAACCTCGAACGAGGTAGACCATCAATGAAGTTCATGGAAATCTGATCCCATTTCCATAATGGAATTTCAAAAGGCTGCAAAAGACCACTAGAACGCTGGTGTTCTTCTTTAACAAGTTGACAAGTCATGCATCGACTTACATAACTTGCAATATCACGCTTCATACCTTCCCAATAGTATAAGCGTTTCATATCAGCATACATCTTGCTACTACCCGGATGGATGGTATACTTAGAACGATGACAATCCTCAAGAATGTCATTTCTAAGATTAGAAATATCAGGCACGATCAATCTACCCTTCTTCCGAATACAACCACGAATATCAATATCGAAATCCTTCAAATCATCACTTCGGGATTCCGATTTACAACTTTGAAAAAGATATGCAAGATCTGGATCTTGCTTCTGGGCATCGGCAATGCGATCTAACAAATTAGGCCGAGCTTCCATGCTAAATAAAAGCACGGGAGAACCAGAAACTGAAGGACGGTCTCTAATATCACAAAGAGATAAAGCTTCCAAAATATTCCACTCTGCTAGCATCATGGAAACAACAACTTGCTACTTGCGACTAAACGCATCAGCAACTCGATTACCCCTACCAGGGTTATACTGAATATCGAAATCATAAGAAGCTAGAAATTCGAGTCAACGCTGTTGTCTCAAATTAAGTTCTTTCTGAGTGAATAGATACTTCAGAGATTTATGATCAATGAAGAGAACAAAACGCTCGCCCAATAAATAATGTCGCCAAATCTTTAGAGCAAAGACTATGGCGGCTAACTCCAAATCATGGGTAGCATAACGAATCTCGTTAGGCCTTAGTTGTCTAGAAACCTAGGCAACTACTCTATCCTTTTGCATGAGAACAGCACCGAGACCAATACGGCTAGTATTGGTATAGATAATGAAGTCTTGGTCCTTCGGGAATCACAAGGATAAGAGTATCGGAAAAGAGTTCTTTCAAATAATCTTCTTTCCTGAAAAGATAAGACTTCCAAAAATTCCAATTATCTTTACGAAATCATTTTCAAGAAAATTTACTTTTTATAGGTCAGTTTATTGTGTCAAATTGTCTCATCAAAGCGTTTAGGAGATTCCTATCGATAACGTTGATCAAGCGCATCGACCAGAATTCTTAAAGCACTCAATGGGCAATACAATCACAAAATCATCTTCTATTCGATAAACACAAATACAATTATACTTGTAAATAAATCCTATGAAAAATATTTGCAAAATTTTAAATTGCTGTTATCATCCAAAATCAATAAATACACAAATGGAGTCATCGAGATATTCGTAGAATACTCGATTCATAAAATGGATGAAATAAGCTGGGCAAACTGAATGACATAATAAGTCATTCGTAAGAATCATAACGAGTACGGAATGCGGTAAGTGGAATGTTATCTTCCGCCATTCGTAACTGGTGAAAACCGGTAGCAAGATCGAGTTGGGAGAAGAGCTTAGCGCCCCTTAATTGATCGAACATGCCGTCGATCCTGGGTAAAGGATGCCTACTTGATAGTGAACTCGTTAAGCTTGCGAAAATCAATGCAAAGCCTAAGAGTACCATCTGGCTTCTTAACGAAGACAACGACGGTGCCCCAAGGAGATGAGCTAGAACGAATAAATCGTTTGGCTTCCAATTCAGATAATTATTGCTTGAGTTCCTCATTTTCCTTAGCAGACATCCTCTTGGAAGGACGACTGACAGGATGAGCACCAGAGATAAGATCAATACGGAACTCAATTGCCCTATTTGATGGCAAACTCGAAATAGGCTCAAAGACAACAGAAAAATCACAAACAACTAGAATATTAGCTATGACATCCTCCAATTCGAAGGAAGAAATGAAAGCATTCGAATTATGATCCATGTCTCGCAATATAATAGATAACAGCTCGCTAGCATCGGGATGCTTGAGATACAAAGTTCTTTCGGGACATAGAATTTGAACTTCATAACGAACGAGCCATTCCAAACCCAAAATCATATCAAAACCAAGATGATCCATAACAAACAGATTCGCATGAAAGGTAAAATCACAAAGAATAATCTCAACATCAACACACAACAAGCCAAGAGTAGCAGATCCACCAATAGGATTTACGATCCTCAAAGGGTCGCGAAGAGTAATAACATCCAAATGAATAGTATCAACAAGCTCTTTCGACACGTGTGAATGTGATGCACCCGTATCGAAAAGAACTCTAATAGAACGGCCATGAAATAAAATACAACCTTCCAAAACAGAAGGAATAATACCTTTGGGCTGAGAAGAAACACCAGAAGCTTTAGCAACATTAAGCTTCCCAGATTTGAAACCCTTAGGAGCAATAGGACAATCAAAAACAGAGGACTTTCCTTGTTTTAACTCAAGGAAACTATAAGCAAGATTGATAAGGAATTTAACAAATGGAATACTACGGGGATATGAGATTTATCCCTAGACATACTCCAATATGTTAAAGAGGATAAAGATTTAAAACAATGAAGGAATAGATTAGAAAGGCACGAATAAAACCCTCGAATAGTTGTAACACATGTTCCATTCTGCTTCTGTTCCGTGTTTATTATAATTTGTTCTGAACCTGGCTCTGATACCAAGCTGTGACGCCCCACCTCTATGCTCACAATAACAAAGGTTATTATAAGGAATAACGTCTGCTATTGCGAAGAATAAGGCTTGTTAGAAGCGACCATCTGTAAGTTATGCCTTAGACGAGTATTGATTACATCGATAGGAGTTGTGAAAATTACTCCCAAAGATATATATTCAATCCAAATCTAAAACGAAACTACAGTGGCTTAAGGAAAATTCAGAACAACTCATAATAACAACAACACTGATAGTATAATCGCATCAGAACAGAAATATCAGATACATAGCGGAAGATAAGTCTGGAATACATGATACAACAATCGATAGTTCACATGAGCCAAATACACATATACATGGATAACTACATACATAAGATGGAAGTCAAATAACCAAAAGAACTCCTCGAAGGCTAGACAAAAGATGATGCGATATCCCAAAAGCTGAAGCTGCTACTGAATCAGAGATAGAGACTACCCTGAAATAACTCGGTCTGACCCGAGTATTATTTAAAAGAAAATAATAAACGGATCAGTCTAATTTATTCTTAGAAGTGAATGCATCATAAATAACATCAAAGCAAAATAATAATAATCTCGAATGAGACTATTCAACATAAGAAATCAACATAGTTAAATGAAGAAATCACATCAAACTCCATCAAAATCAACTTTCAAATTCATAATTGAATTCAAAACAACAATTCATAAAATCTAGAAATCAAAAATAGATAACTAGAAAATCAACATAAAAGTGGATCGATCCCAACAAATGGCGAGTTTTAGCTACGCCGCACGTGCATCAACATATGGCCGAAGCCTACCAAGTACTGTCAACATAATTTTTGGCGCCCAACATATGACCCGAAGGTCCAACATATGACCCGAAGGTCTAGTACTGGTATTTGACCCGAAGGTCCAACATAGTGGCTCGAAAGCACACAAAATCATCAAACAACAAATATTTCAATTAACGAGTCCGGAATTAATCGAAATAGTAAAAGTATGGTTCCATATTCCGTACTTTTGCTAAATCGTTTAAATCTCTTCATCGTTTCCTTGAAAGTGCAAAATTGTGTATTTTATAAAAATACACTTTACGTTCTCAAATGGACAAGTCCGGAATTAAACGAATCAGTAAAAGTAAGGGTTCATAGTCCTTAATTTTGCTGAATCGTTTAAATCGCTTTCTCATTCTTTTGAAAGCGCAAACTGTAAAAATTTTGGAAACAATTTCAATTTAAAACCATTTTTAAAACACGTGATTAAATTAGTAGCATCTATAGCAATTTCGACAAGGAAATTGCGCTTCACAAAACACCGTAGAAACGGATACCAAATTAGCGTTGCGGGATAATCGCTTTAAAATTCACTTTAAACTTGACGGTTACTGAAGTCAAAACAACAGTAATTTTTTATTCGTCAAAAATGTCACCAAAACAGTACGCTTCAAAAATATAATATCGGCGTAAAAATCCGTTATAAAAATAACGGCAACTAAAAAAACATTTTTAAAACCAAATACCGGTTCACAAATAAATTAACGCAGTGAACTATACTACTATATTTTCCTCAAATATACACTGCCTGGGCAATGTTCACGAGTGCACACGAAAATGGTTTCCAAAATAATGAATGACGTGGCACTTTTTTTTCACAATTTACACTTTAAAACTATGACAAGGCTATGCCTTACGTGTGCTACAAAGTGGAATAAACATGCATTAAACACAAGCAAAAATTTGATGATAAATGGTCTCTGGACTAAAATTTCTTGCATGCAAGCTATATGAGAGGTTTGGGAAATATGAACACACACATGGAACAAAGCTTAACACTTGCCTGAACAAAATGAAACATTAAACTTTGGCCAATCTCAAGTGTTTAACCACTACAAGCATGCATAAATTTTTAAAATGAAACATACGTACAAAGTTATTATAGTTAGTGGCAACTTGCCCACACCTTCATATATGAAACAGAGGAGGGTCATGCATGTAACATAGGGAGGGGAATTAAACAGGTCACGTTATAATATGTGCATTATCAACAAGCTTTCATGGCCACGCACGCAACTATACTACAATCATTTTTTTTTCTTTCGTACGCAAATTAAGTTTTAAGGCCGGGACCAATTCTTTGACTTGAATCTGGTGCAAGTATACTAGCACTTACAAAATAGTTGAAATATGAATGAAGTAGTCTGGACTTAGAAACTCAGTGCAAAGTTTGATGGCACGAACAAAATAAAACAAAGATTTACAACCTAGACTTGTAATATGGATTTTTGTGCGCACGCACACAGGAATTACCCCAAACACCTGATAACCAAGTTTTCGCATTCATTCAAAAATTTAGAAACGTGAGTATTTAAACTCACCTTAACTCTTTCAAAGCAATAAGCACCAGAGATTCAAGTGCCCAGAATGACAGCCATTAATGCAAATTTTCACTGTAACTGAAGTTTGTTTTTTTTTTCAAAATGAACTAATGATGCAGATATTTTTCTTTTCTCACAATTATGAATAAGTCGAATAAAATATGAAATCTGACCACTCAGGGTACAATGCATTAAATTGAAAACGTGCTGGCCACAATTAAGTACAAGAGCATTGAAAGCTATACGTGCTCAATATAAGAAAAGGACTTGGAGAAAAAAAAAGACTTCGCTTCATCCATTGAAAACTAATTAGCTAAACTGTATGAGTGCTATTCATTTTTGAACACACGAAAAACAAGAATGTGCAACCTAGGCCTGCATTACAACAAGCTACACACGTGTATACATTAACTTCCAGACCATAATTTCGCATATAAAAGTTTTATAACGTGAACTTGTTTATTTTTTTTTTCGAAATGCGCTGGCTGGCTACACTATTTACGTGCAAACTTGTACTCTGTGAATTGAAAATATATGCTATAAATTTGGTACGCACGCATAACACGTACAAAAATAGCACACATTAAATTTTATTAACCAAACTATAATGTGCTAAAGAGCTAGCCACTTAACAAAACACTTTGTTTTGCTTCACTAGTTATGCATTGTATTACTACTCGAATGCCAGCAATGCAAGTGCTTACACTTGCTTTATGAAAAGAATGTGACAGAATTTGGGTATAAATTTCTTTATACTTTGCATTTTTTTTTATTTCAATTTTAAAAATATTTTCTCCGACCGTAACTCAAAATCACGTTCGTTATAGATTTTTAAAATATTTATTACGATGGCAATAAAATCGCGGTCGTTACATATATTGGTTATCAGGTCTTAGTCTACTAGTGGCAGATGGTTACGATTCACGCACAGCGGCGAGAGTATTATAAACCCAGTAAACCTAATATAACAGAAATTTGAAATAGAATGGTATATGTAGAATTATGCTTAGAAGTTTATAATTTGTCCATTCACCAGAACTTTAGTTCTGACCCCCTCCTCATAACATCTCATAGGTTAGGTAGATGGCGGAGATTTTCCAGCTTTGTGACACTTGTTTAGAAAGTGTTATTATCTTGGTGAGTATTTACTTAATATTATATTTTAGTCAGTTCCACTATGAGATATTTATTTGACCTCTGATATATTTATCTTTGCCTATTTGCAGGATACCAAATTACCAACTCGGGCTTCAATAGGCTTGGATTTTAGCATTTTTGCAAAAAATCCGGACCCACTGGGATTCGGGTTGTTACATTTGGTATCAGAGCTTAGGTTAGTAGATCCTAAGTAAATTAGGAAATATGAATGAATGTATTTGTATTTTTGAATAAAATATAAATATATTATGTACTAAAATCCAAATAGTCCCTAATTATAGATTTTAACATATGGAAAGTTTTTAGAAGTATATTTGTGCATAGTTTGCTAGTTGGGTTTGGGATGACCCAAGGATGTTGAGCCCTATGTTATTGCCGATTTATAATGTACAATAAGTTATGTTTTGAGAGAAGATTGGTATCCATATGTTAGGAAGTGGGAAAGTTCCCTAGGGATAGTAGGGAGAGTATTTTTATTTGGAAGGAATAAGAGATTTTAGTAAGGAAATGAGATTTCCAAGGTTTAGGAAGGGTATTCCTAGGGTAGTAAGAAAAAAAATCCACTTTATGTCTAGCCCATTAAAATGAAACTTTTGGAATTGAAAAGTTGAAAAATATAATTGTTAATATGTTTGAAGAAGTAAATATTGGGTTTTTGAAAAAAAAAGTGGTATGAAATGTAAATTAGTTTTTATATGATGTAAATTTTGTTAAAAATGAAATTCTTTTTAAAGAATTATAGAGCATGTATAGCTCGCTAGTCTCTTTGTAGGTAAACAAATATTTTAAATATAAAAACCTAAAGTGTGTTCAGTATCGAAAACGTAGGTTACAACATTTATTGTTGTAATAGATGTTTTCGTGAAAAATAAAGGAAGCATAGACTATGACACTATTGTTATAGTAGGTAACTCCCAAAGGAAATGTTTTTACATAGAATATGAGATTTATTAATATTTATTTTAATTGAATCCATATACTAGTATTTTGGGTTGTAGTAACAGTGTTTTACACAACATCTGTTTGACCCAAAAAAATGTGTTTTAAAGATAATTTCTAAGTATAGAAATAAAGTGGTTTGTAAGTACACTTATTATTTGAATAAGTATATGGAAATGTTTTCTAGTTATGAAAATAATAAAATAGTTTTGAGAATGAGTTCTTCTGAAGAAAAAAAGATGTAAGTTAAATATTAGGAAATTAATAAATTTCGTAGGAAATGTCGATTGAAAGAGAATATAGATTAAACATACTTTAGTCTATTGGAATGAAATGAATAATGATTAAATTTTCTATGAAACCAAATCACAAATAAAGATGTTTTGTGTAAGTCATAAGGAATATGTGAAAGAGAGGTATAAGGTATGGAAAGCACCATATTTTGTATAGCCTATTTCGATAAAATATAAAATAAGTTCCTTGTAATTTCACATAAACATGAAATCCTCTTTTAAAGGATTCATAGAAAGTTTTAGCGTTAATGATTTCTTATAAGAGAAAGTAGTTCCAATACATTAAGGTATAAAACCATTAGGTGTAATAAGAAGTATAATAATTATAGACAGTGTTAGTTAAGAGGGATATTATAGAGAGCCTTAGTAGGAAAGCTAAGCAATGGAAATTTCATATTTTTCATTGGTTATGCGCATTGGTTGCTTGCCCCCATTTGTAGTGAGTTAGAATGTAACAACCCATAAATTTTAACAAATATTTTAAAATTAATTTATTTGAAACTTTGATTTTTAAATCATCTTAAATTGAATTTTGGGATTTTCCAATGCAATTTTGGATTTTGTTTATATTTTATTTTCCAAATATAATAAAATAATGATTTTCTGGAAATTTTATATTTTGGTCAACTTTGGTCAAACTTTGACTTTCAGTTGAAAATTTTAAATTTGAATTTTAAATTTCTAATCTTTTTCTTTGAAACTGTATTTGTTTCTGATATTCGTTATGCTTTTCGTTTTGTTAAATTCTGTTTTACTTTTAAAATTTGATAAAATTCAGCGTTTACACGCAATTATTTTCAGTATCTCATTGTTTATTTTCTATTTCATATTTTCTATTTCATTTCTATTCTCTATATTTTTATTTTATTATTTTTCCATTCTCTACTTTCTATTTTCTTTCATTTGATTTTGGGCATGGAAACTCAAGAGACTTGAGTTATTTGTTTAATTGAAGCCTTTACATTTTCTAGCCTTTTCATTTTCTTTAGCCGTTCATTCCACTTCTTAGCCGTGTATTTTCTTTCCCTATAGCCGTACATCTCATTTCCATTTTCATTCTTAACAAAAACAAAAAGATTGAAGTAAGTTTTTCCCATGGCTTCCTCTCTTCTTTTCTTTTTCTATTTTCCTTTCCTTCTTTTAAACATGTTCGGCCATCACCATCACCATTCCATCCTATTGCCGACCATCTCACCACTTCACCACCACCCATGACCGGCCTCCATCACCAACCCCACCATCCCCTTGCTGCCGTGACCATAGATCCAAACCCACCTCCTATTTTCCTTGCACATAGCCGAACTCCAGTTACATCACCTTCCTTTTAGCCTTGGCCACCATTATTCCCACCACCTCCTTGCCTTGCTTTGCCATGAACAGAACCCACTCTAGGCCATGACCAGACCTGACCCAAACCATGAACCCAGGCCGAGCCTACTAGCCAAGGGCCGAACCCAAATGCACATGACTTTTCAACTTGCCTTGCCTCTTTACCTTCCATGACCTTTTGCCTTCATGTAACTCCTATCTCTTTATATTCTAGCCCATAGCCATGCCTTATGGTGACCATGGCCGAGCCTAAATGCCTCAAACCAAGTATGTCCGAGCATATTTGGTGATGGTTGAGTCTATTTGTGATGTGGCCGAGCCCACTTTATTGAATCAAGTCATTTGTTCCACTTGTTCTTTCATTTTGCTTTGTTCAATTCATATATTCTTGTGAATAAATATATTCTTATATTGTTTTATTTTAATTGTTGTTGCAAGATCTGAATATTGGCTCATCATTTTCTCCTCGAAATTGATTCGTGCTTTGTCGTGCTTTTCGTGCTTTGCGGAGTTTAGATTGTGTTTTGAATTGTCATCTCTAGCTTTAAAAAGGCGAGTTTATCACTCTCGACAAATCGTACTTATAAAAATGTGAAACAATGTCACTTGAATTGTAGTAGTTGATATGCTATGTTATATGCTCACATCTACCTGTTATCTGACATTATATGATGATATTACCTGATTATATACCTGTTGCATCACCTGACATCATATGATATGTTTTACTGTTTATTTATTTTTTGTTTCTCACACTGCAAGTTCCCTATTAGTATAGAATCACTATGAGTTGAAATGATACATACCCGAACGGACTTTAGAATAGGGAAAGGTCGTTACGAGCTGAAAAGATAGGCTCGAGCGATTTTTATTTGACTTGGGATTGCAGGTTTGAAATGATAAAACCCGGAATGTTAACTAATTACGAATTGAAATGATATATTATCTGTATCACTTAACCTAGGTTAGAAAATATTATACAGACCCGTGGTTAAATTTTAAACTGATTTTTCTAAAATTTTTAAGTGTTTTAAATTTTAAAAATGTGAAATTTTGACTTAAATTGGATTTAAATGATTTAAACGGTAATTTCCAAAAAGTTAAAATTGTATAAGTTAATAAATGGTTTAAATTGTAATTCAAAATTTTGATTTAACTTAATAATTGAAATTTGATTAAAAATGGAATTTTAGAAATTATTAAGTATTTTTAAATGTAAAAATGTGAAATTTTGACTTAAATTGGATTTAAATGATTTAAACAGTGATTTCCTAAAAGTTAAATTTTATAAGTTGGTAAATGGTTTAAATTGTAATTTAGAATTTGATTTAACTCAATAATTGAAATTTGAGTTAAAACGGAAATTTTAAGCTTAACTTAGTAATTAAAATATTTATTTATTGAAATGGATACCTTTTAAAAGTAAAAGAAATATCAAGTTATTTGTTAAAATAAAAGTTAAGCAACTTATAGTGAATTTTGACTTAATGTAAAGGAATTATAATTTAATTGGATATTTATTATTAAAATGTTATTTTATTAAATTTATAAGTTAAATGATATCCTGATAAATAATTTTGAAAAGTGGAATAAGTTTGATAAGTTAAAAATGATAAAAGTGGAAGATATATTGTTTAAAATGTCATAGTACAACTTATAACAGAAATTGTAGCATTCCAGAAATGCTGTGGTTTCAGTGTATTGTTTTTCAAATCTACTACTGTCTCTACAACAGCAGTTTATAAGTGCTATTGTTTCTGAATTGTGTTATTTTTCAATTTTACCACTATACTTACAGCAGCATTTTCTAAGTGCTGCGAATGCTGAAAATACAATGTTTTGGATTATTACAATTGAATAAACGAGCTTCGGAAAATGTTGAAATTTTGGGAATTGAATATTTGATTTGAAAGTATAATGACTTCATTTTAAATGGTTTAAATGAATTGTTTTGATTTGAAATATAAACCATTTTGAAATTTATAACCACTGGTTATAATAACGGTTGGATGTTATAAAGTGTGGCTAGAGGTAGGCAATTGCTGCAGTTTTGCGCTACCCCAGTCACATTAACACTATTATTTTGCATAGTTTGCTTTACTTTAGACATTACTATGATGGCGTATATTACTGCTTAGTAGATAGTTTAACGGATCCTTAAAGGATGGGCGATCCCAAGCATCCTTTAAGTTACCTTTGCATTGCTATTACGGTTCACTTGAGTTGGTTTACATTGTATAAGTATGTATTTCCTGACTCGAGTGTTTTGTGTTTTACTTTATGCTCGGGTCAGCCTGAGTATCACAGCTCTGATTCACCCTCTAGAGCTAGAGATTTGCTGGAGCTTATTTATCTATCTGTCATCCATTTCCATTTTGGTTCTTTCCTATTCAGTTGTGTTTATGTATTAGTGACTTATGTATTCAGACTTCTATTGTATTTGCTTTTCAGACTATGATATTTTGTATCTGTTTTGAGAGTATTTATGTAGTAGCTTCATGCACTACAATGGTATTTTATTTCCGCTGTGAGTTATTCTGATATTCTGTGTTTATGATTTTGTGTTTGATTTTATTTGCTCCAAATTTTCTTAACAATCCACTATTTTGAAGTATTCGAGTCTGACATGTGTGGATTTATTGTCAATTTGAATGGTCTAAAATAGTGGGATGTTACATTTGGTATCAGAGCTTTGGTTTTAGGCAAACCTTAGCCAGCGGAGCAAAAACTCATTAGAGATAGGGTAGAAATACCCTAGAATGAGTGAAATCAATCTCAGAATCGTTTCTTTGTGAGAGAACGTATTTTCAAACTATAAAATGATTTTCAAAGATTATTTTGATATAAATTTTCTTGTTTTGAAAGCAAAATTTTTCTAGACTTTATTCCTTTCCTTGTCCACCTTGTTGGTAATTTCTTGGTTAGGATTCTCATCGATTAGGATTCCTTTGAATTTTGGAACGTTCCCACTTTCTCTAAAATCCATTCTTGTCTTACCTTATTTGTATTCTTTTGATTCTGGAGCATTCCATAACTCCACTTCGAATGACCTTTATAAAAATCGGCGATCCCGCCAATCTTTAAATGATTTGTAAAGGGGTGAAACTCCCTTACAATTGGCGTTGATCCACCGGAGATTTCTATACCCTCGGTTTAGATGCTTCTATCTTTTGCTATGCTGAATTCTATCTCTAGCAATCAAATGTCGATTTGCCTTAGAATCCTGCATCGATCATATTCCCGAAGTCACGGTTGGCTCGGCTAAGGTCGCCTGTGATTTATATAAGTATGTCCATCTACTATTTTGTAATTAATTATCTCATCTTCATTCGAGCCTATCTTCGAATCAGAATTCTATTTGATTAGATTTCCTCTAATTTGAATCTCTATCTTTGTTTTGAAATACATTCTTGAATCATCCCTTGAAAAATTCATGTTTGTTTGTTTGTTTTATATATCGAAATTATTATTTTGATAAGAATGATCATATTTTATATATAAAAGTGAAATGTTTCAGATAAGGATTATATATCTTTTAAAAACGAGAATTTGAAGTTTTGAAAGGATTTGAAAGTTTGGAAATTATATAAGAAATTGATTTATATAAAAATGATTTATAATTGAAGGGTTTTGAATTTGAAATTTGAGAGATTGAACTCCGACATTTTTGAAACTGGTTTTAAGATTTTGAAATATATAATAATACGATTTGAAAGTATTTTCCGAATAAGAAATGTTTCAAATGACTTTAAATGAGTTCCAATGATTTCAAATAAATTTCAAAGAAGTTCTCAAGAAAATAGAAGTCCAGAACCCACTTATGTCACTGGAGAATGATTTCGGTGATGAGTGCACGCATCATCGACATTGATTTTCGAGTTTCGGAGTGGGGGATAGGCCACTTTAGTAGCTTTGCTATGCGATCGATTTTGTGAAACTAATTTTGATTTCGAATTCCGAAGAATGATTTAATATTCGAAAAATGTATGGATATATATTTGAAACAGTTTGAACGAGCCCGGTGTTCAGTCCTCGAGTTTTGGATTTGATGTGGTATAACCCTATCTTTTGAAATTGATTTACTGATTTGTTGCTGTTTTCCAACTCTTGGATTGGAAATTTGATTTCTCCGACTATTTTGAATGTTCGAACACTTCCAAATCGAGGTTTAATTTTTAAAGCTAAGAAATTTCGGAAGTATAAATTATTTGATAAAGTATATAAGTTTAGTTTTGTATGTTTAAGTATGAAGTAATATGATTTAAATAAGTTTGAAACTATTTTGTTAAGTAAATAAATAAGACTATTTTGAATTATACTAACATGAAATTCAGTTTTAAATGTTTTAACTTAGTAACATCTTTTATAAACTATTTATATATATAATAATAATAATTTTCAAAGGGTAAAGTGGATCTTTCAAATAAAAATAAATAGTTTAAAGGATTTAAAGGGATGGTTATAAACTGGGAAATCATTTTTGGGGTATAATTGATTTTGAGAAAAAGATTTGATTTCGGAAATAGATTGGGCTTTACATCCCAGTATTTATTTGGTATCTATATATTTTCAAATATAGAGTTTATAATGATTCAGATTGGAAAGATAAATTTGAGATTGATTTGAAATTATATTTATTTAAGAATTATACTTAAATAAGTTTGATCTGAAATTTATTAAAAATTGAAATTTCAAAGATATGATTTTTATAACTTGGATTTGATTAAAAGTGACTTAAATGCATATTTCAAATTTATATAAATTTAAATGGGATATTTTGTTTATTTAAATTTGAAAATTGAGGTTGTATTTAGATGTTAATGAAATAATTAAATAAATATTTCAAACTAAATAATAGTAAAGTGAATTTGAGATATAAATGAAATTATCAGATTTAGTTTTGAAATATTGAATATATAAAGCTTTGAAATAAATTGAAATGGTTTATTTTGTGGTTCACATCTGTATTTGAAATTGATAAAATTTGAAATGGTTTATTGAGAAACTGAATTGAATTGAAATTTGAGGATTTGAGATTAGATTAAATTTGAATTTTGGAATCTGAGTTGAGTTGAATCGATTTGTGGAATTTGAAGAAACTGTTGTATTATATAAAGTATTTTAAAACTATTGAATATTATTTTATAAACTATTTTTAATATAAACTATTTTTAATATAACTATTTTTAATATAAACTATTTTTAATATAACTATTTTTAATATAAACTATTTTTAATATAACTATTTTTAAGATAAACTATTTTAAATATACTAATTATTTTAATATAAATTGTTTTAACTTATTACTATTTATTTAAATATTTTATTTTATAAACTATTTTATTTTATATACTATTATTAATATCTAAATTGTTTGAAGGAAAGTGTTATGATTTCAAGTGTTATGATTTCCAAAGTTTGAATTTCAAAGTATTATGATTTTCAAAGTATTATTATTTCAAATTGTTTGGGTTCGAAAGTATTATATCCTTGAAAGTACTATGATTTTGGAAATGAATTTGTCTGACATAAAATATGTTGATTTGGAAACAAACTTGGATTATTTTCTAACCCTATTATTCTGGAAACTTTGAAACTGAAGATATTTAGTTTGGAAGAAATAATTTGGTGAAATCGTATATGATTTTGAAACTGAACTGATATTGAAACGAATTGAAATTGAGAACCTTGTTTTAATAAATACATGATTTGGGAGTTATCGAACTTATATAAAAATTGATTTGTATAAGTATGAAGTTGATTCGAAAACTATTGATTTGGAATGGTACTCAATTTGAAAAGCGAAATCTTATATAATCGAAGTCTATATAAGTGTGATTTGATATACTATTGATTTTGGAAAGTATTTGATTTGAAATGAAAATCTTATATATAATGGACTTTGTATAAGTATGATATTTGAAATTGATTTGAAAAGGTACTATATGATACATATTTTCGAAGTAAATATATGGAAAGTGCCTTCTGCTTGATATCCTATTTGTGGCCACATTTGGGAATCATTCTATCGATATTATTCTCTCTGATTTGGTTTTCCGGATATGATACTCGAGTGTCCATCGAATTCTATGGCGTTACCCATGGTCTTACGAACTCGACTGCATAGCGTAATTCGCAAAGCCGAGATGGCCTACGGGTATGGATGTTTCATGGGGGATCCAGGCGTAACCATTGTGTATCTGCGATCTATGGTCGTTCAGTAGCGTAATCCGCAGGGCCGTGACGGCTTACGGGTACGGATGTTTCCTGGGGGATCCAGGCGTAACCATTGTGTATCTGCGGTCTACAGTTGTTATCATGGCGTAATTCGCAGGGCCGTGATGGCCTACGGGTACGGATGTTTCCTGGGGGATCCAGGCGTAACCATTGTGTATCTACGATCCATGATTCGGTTTGATTCGGTTGATTTGTTTGGATTGTACTTTCCATATCGGTTTTGAAGGTTTTTCCAGTATTTTCACTGGGTGTTGAAACAAGTCTACTAAGTACTTGGAGAATTCTAGATTTGTGCCTGATCAACGCATGGCCAGTGTTTGCACGAACGAGGATAAACTTGTTGAGACATCGAGTTATAAAAGTATTTTCAAAAAGAAAAATTTGTTTCGATATAAAAGTATTTTGATAAAGTATTATATAAAGGATATTTTGATCAATTCTCTTTCTAAATAATTTAAAATGTTTAAAATATTGTTTATTTATATACTACACGGTTTAATAGTAAATTTGTAGTGTTGTAAATACTTTAGAAGTTATTAATTAAATACAATATATTTAAAGAAAATGATTATTGATTTATTAATAATATTGAAAAGTATCTTGAGATAAATTAATAAATTTATGAACTATGGATTTAATGTTTTCATTAGCTTCTTTGTAAATATAAGTAATGATATAAATAATTGTATTCAAATAAGTTTTCATATATTTATAAAGGTGTTATTTAAACATATAAATGGTATTTATAAAGGAAGCAAGAGATTTTACAAATGGGTTTAACCAAATTATTAAATATTAAATAATTCTAATTGAAATTAATATAGTTTTAAATTAATTGGTTATCCTTGTCTTTCAACCTACATTTCTTTCTAGTTGTTTCTATTCTCCTACCTTCTTCCTTTTCGAGGACGAAAAGTTTTGAGTGGGGGAGAGTGTAACAACCCATAAATTTTAACAAATATTTTAAAATTAATTTATTTGAAACTTTGATTTTTAAATCATCTTAAATTAAATTTTGGGATTTTCCAATGCAATTTTGAATTTTGTTTATATTTTATT
Source organism: Allium fistulosum (assembly GCA_030737815.1). Classification (NCBI taxonomy): domain Eukaryota; kingdom Viridiplantae; phylum Streptophyta; class Magnoliopsida; order Asparagales; family Amaryllidaceae; genus Allium; species Allium fistulosum. The sequence continues at coordinate 245,426,437 of CM060907.1, read as the reverse complement.
TTCCAAATATAATAAAATAATGATTTTCTGGAAATTTTATATGTTGGTCAACTTTGGTCAAACTTTGACTTTCAGTTGAAATTTTTAAATTTGAATTTTAAATTCCTAACCTTTTTCTTTGAAATTGTATTTGTTTCTAATATTCGTTCTACTTTTCGTTTTCTTAAATTCTGTTTTTCTTTTAAAATTTGATAAAATTCAGCGTTTTACACGCAATTATTTTCAGTATCTCATTGTTTATTTTCTATTTCATATTTTCTATTTCATTTCTATTCTCTATATTTTTATTTTATTATTTTTCCATTCTCTACTTTCTATTTTCTTTTATTTGATTTTGGGCTTGGAAACTCAAGAGACTTGAGTTATTTATTTAATTGAAGCCTTTACATTTTCTAGCCTTTTCATTTTCTTTAGCCTTTCATTCCACTTCTTAGCCGTGTATTTTCTTTCCCTATAGCCGTACATCTCATTTCCATTTTCATTCCTAACAAAAACAAAAGGATTGAAGTAAGTTTTTCCCATGGCTTCCTCTCTTCTTTTCTTTTTCTATTTTCCTTTTCTTCTCTTAAACATGTTCGGCCATCACCATCACCATTCCATCCTATTGCCGACCATCTCACCACTTCACCACCACCCATGACCAGCCTCCATCACCATCCCCACCATCCCCTTGCTGTCGTGACCATAGATCCAAACCCACCTCCTATTTGCCATGCAAACCATAGCCGAACTCCACTTACATCACCTTCCTTTTAGCCTCGACCACCATCATTCCCACCACCTCCTTGCCTTGCTTTGCCATGACCAGAACCCACTCCAGGTCGTGACCAGACCTGACCCAAACCATGAACCCAGGCCGAGCACACTAGCCTAGGGCCGAACTCAAATGCACATGACTTTTCATCTTGCCTTGCCTCTTTACCTTCCATGACCTTTTGCCTTCATGTAACTCCTATCTCTTTATATTCTATCCCATAGTCGTGCCTTATGGTGACCATGGCCGAGCCTAGATGCCTCAAACCAAGTATGGCTGAGCATGTTTGGTGATGGTTGAGTCTATTTGTGATGTGGCCGAGTACACTTTATTGAATCAAGTCATTCGTTCCACTTGTTCTTTCATTTTGCTTTGTTCAATTCATATATTCTTGTGAATTAATATATTCTTATATTGTTTTATTTTAATTGTTGTTGCAAGATCTGAATATTGGCTCATCATTTTCTCCTCGAAATTGATTCGTGCTTTGTCGTGCTTTTCGTGCTTTGCGGAGTTTAGATTGTGTTTTGAATTGTCATCTCTAGCTTTAAAAAGGTGAGTTTATCACTCTCGACAAATCGTACTTATATAAATGTGAAACAATGTCACTTGAATTGTAGTAGTTGATATGCTATGTTATATGCTCACATATGCCTGTTATCTGACATTATATGATGATAATACCTGATTATATACCTGTTGCATCACCTGACATCATATGATATGTTTTACTGTTTATTTATTTTCTGTTTCTCACACTGCAAGTTCCATTTTAGTATAGAATCACTATGGGTTGAAATGATACATACCCGAACTGACTTTAGAATAGGGAAAGATCGTTACGAGCTGAAATGATAGGCTCGAGCGATTTTTATTTGACTTGGGATTGCAGGTTTGAAATGATAAAACCCAGAATGTTAACTAATTACGAATTGAAATGATATATTATCCGTATCACTTGACCTAGGTTAGAAAATATTATACACACCCGTGGTTAAATTTTAAAATGATTTTTCTAAAATTTTTAAGTAATTTAAATTTTAAAATTGTGAAATTTTGACTTAAATTGGATTTAAATGATTTAAATAGTAATTTCCAAAAAGATAAAAATTATATAAGTTAATAAATGGTTTAAATTGTAATTCAAAATTTTGATTTAACTTAATAATTGAAATTAGATTAAAAATTGAATTTTAGAAATTATTAAGTATTTTTAAATGTAAAAATGTGAAATTTTGACTTAAATTGGATTTAAATGATTTAAATAGTGATTTCCTAAAAGTTAAAATTTTATAAGTTAATAAACGGTTTAAATTGTAATTTAAAATTTGATTTAACTTAATAATTGAAATTTGAGTTAAAATGGAAATTTTAAGCTTAACTTAGTAATTAAAATATTTATTTATTAAAATGGATACCTTTTTAAAGTAAAAGAAATATCAAGTTATTTGTTAAAATAAAAGTTAAGCTACTTATATTGAATTTTGACTTAATGTAAAGGAATTATAATTTAATTGGATATTTATTAATAAAATGTTATTTTATTAAATTTATAAGTTAAATGATATCTTGATAAATAATTTTGAAAAGTGAAATAAGTTTGATAAGTTAAAAATGATAAAAGTGGAAGATATATTGTTTAAAATGTCATAGTACAACTTATAACATAAATTGTAGCATTCCATAAATGTTGTGGTTTCAGTGTATTGTTTTTCAAATCTACTACTGTCTCTATAGCAGCAGTTTATAATTGCTACTGTTTCTGAATTGTGTTGTTTTTCAATTTTACCATTATACTTACAGCAGCATTTTCTAAGTGCTGCGAATGCTGAAAATACAATGTTTTGGATTATTATAATTGAATAAACGTGCTTCGAAAAATGTTGAAATTTTGGGAATTGAATAGTTGATTTGAAAGTATAATGACTTCATTTTAAATGGTTTAAATGAATTGTTTTGATTTGAAATATAAACCATTTTGAAATTTATAACCACGGGTTATAATAACGGTTGGATGTTATAAAGTGTGGCTAGAGGAGGGCAATTGCTGCAGCTTTGCGCTACCCTAGTCACATTAACACTATTATTTTGCATAGTTTGCTTTACTTTAGACATTACTATGATGGCATAAATTACTGCTTAGTAGATAGTTTAACGGATCCTTAAAGGTTGGGCGATCCCAAGCATCCTTTAAGTTACTTGTGCATTGCTATTACAGTTCACTTGAGTGTGTTTACATTGTATAAGTATGTATGTCCTGACTCGAGTGTTTTGTGTTTTACTTTACGCTCGGGTCAGCCTGAGTATCACAGCTCTGATTCACCTTCTGGAGCTAGAGATTTGCTGGAGCTTATTTATCTATCTGTCATCCATTTCCATTTTGGTTATTTCCTATTCAGCTGTGTTTATGTATTAGTGACTTATGTATTCAGACTTCTGTTGTATTTGCCTGTCAGACTATGATATTTTGTATCTGTTTTGAGAGTATTTATGTAGTAGCTTCATGAACTACTATGGTATTTTATTTCCACTGCGAGTTATTCTGATATTCTATGTCCGTGATTCTGTGTTTGATTTTATTTGCTCCAAATTTTCTTAACAATCCACTGTTTTGAAGTATTCAAGTCCAACATGTGTGGATTTATTGCCGATTTGAATGGTTCAAAATAGTGGGATGTTACATAGAAACTCGTCCAAGGTTAGATAATTGTAAAAGTAGAAAAGTTAAGGGATTTTTTATAAAATAATTGTTCTTATCAACTCTAGTTTTTGTAAATTTGAAAATCTATGAAAAGAAGATGTTTTGAAAACATGTGAGGACATTTTTGGAAGTCAAAAAGAATGTTTTAAGGACTAGCAAGGCATGTTTTAAAGAAAAATGATTTGGTGAAAAAGTAAATAAGTTTTTGAGGAGAAAAACTTAGTAAACAGTTAAATTTAAAAATCCAATTTTTTTTAAGGAAAACTGTAAAGGTCTTTAAAAGGAAAAGAGGAATAAGTTTTGAAATTAGAATTTGTAAGTTTTCCCCTCTAGGTTTGGCAAATAATTTAAATTCAAAGAGCCGTAAAGATGCAAGTCTAGAAAGATAAAATGTTAAGTAACCAAGTACCTTTGAATTTAATAGAAACTTCAAAGTAACACTTTTAAAGGCAGGAATTTTGGGATTTGATGTTTTACAAATTTAGAAGCTTTTATTTTTGAAATAAAACGATATATACCAAACCAAACTTTTAAATATGGAGTAGATAGGAATCATTTTCCTAGGAGTGACGAGAAAAGTGTAATGCTATGTAGGAGATATCAATGATTACTTTTAGTAGTAATAATAAAATTTCCCGTAAAGTATATAGGACACTAGTGAGAACCTAGGAATGTTGTTTCATATGTGTAGACTATAGAAGAATATTGAAGTGATATTAGTAAGATAGTAAGACACACATGGTTGGGATAGGTAGACCTTAGTTGGGGAAAAATGAAAGGTAAAGGTGAAGAGAAAATTTCCCCAAGCTTAGTTTCCTTTTTAGATAGAGACTGCATAGATTGAAATCTTTATCCGTTGTAGTAAATGAGACTGGGTTATTCCATTTTGAGTATGGAATGGAAGAGATGAATAGATTTTATTGATTGGGAGTAATACAGCGTAAGTTAGTAACGAGTAATGGGCGGCCGGAGGAGCATATGAGTTACTTGGATTCCTAGAGTAAGACCTTTCTGTGTCAGGTTGGACATGGTCCTAGGCCTCCTAGCCCAAGATGATAGCCGTGTTTAGCTGCTATATTTATTTATCTAGTATCGCTTTTTAGTAGGACTTGTTTTCTCTTTTAGTTCTGAGATTGTACTCCTATGTAAACATTTTGTCTTTATTATTGCAAGTCGGTACTGATTAGTATGATGCTCTTTTTCTAAGATATTCACAAGAAGAGAATAAAAACATAGGATGTAAGTAATAAAAGAAAAGTAAAAGCTAAAAAGAGTAACTAAAAGAAAAACAGCAAATTTAAAGAAACCGATAGAAACGTCAACAGAAAAATTCGAAAAGAAAAATTTTCTTCTATAAACTGTGTTTGGGAAAGAAAATAGAGATATAGTGGCATAAGTTCCAAGTACGGAGAAAGAGGTGCGCAAAAGTGAAACGGGGAAATGTGAGGTTTTTCCGTTTTCTACCTTCTTTCTGACATAAGAAACCGAGTTCGGAAAATTAGATTTTCCTGAAATTCGAATATTAAAAGTTGTGTGGTAGGATTTGGATGTAAAAATTGAACTACGCCCCTATTCAGTAGGAGTGTGGGAAAAATTGGATGAAAAATGTTTTGATTTTTCAAAAGATTGCATTCATATAAAAATTACAAGTATATTTAGGATGTGTGCATCATGTTTTAAAAAGGAGTTTTTAAAAAAGAAAAGCATTCATATAGGAGGTACTACTTAGAAATTCATGTACATGCATATATTTTATGTTGAATGACACTTTGCACAAAGACACGGATGGTTGCAAAAATTGGATGTACACAAAATGGATGTGATTGATGTAGAGAATTACATAGTTTTACCCTTATCGAATTTCAGGGACGAAATTTCCTAAAGGGTGGGAGAATGTAACACCCAACATTTTTAGATGATTAAATAACCAAAATAATAATAAACAGTGAAAATGAGCATTTTTGGAATTGTCAGAATATGGCGTTGAAACTTATATCATTGCGTTCGTGGCGATTTTCTGATTAATTTACATATATAATATGCCTTGAACGGACTTCGTATGAAAAGGTTATTGACGTTCGAAGTTCCGTATCGAAAAATAATTATACATGTAAATGTGCGGAAATATATCTGTTTATAAATATATGTGCGTATAAATTCCAGAAATAACGCACGTCTGAATTTCAAAATAGACGCAAGTCATAAAGGAAATTAATTAACATCAGCAATTAGAGGTAATTAATTAACATTAGTAGGCAACGTAAATCAAATCAGCAATTAAAGTAAATTAATTTACATTAATTAGCAACGTTTGAATTTCCAAATAAACATGTGTTAAAAAGGGAATTAAATTTGCAATTGATGGAAATTAATTAGAATGAATAGGCAATGGTTAAAAGTTAACGTTTAATAAATTAATACATATAAAACAAAAGGACTAGACACGTCAAAACTGACATGTTTTGCTTGTTTTTAACGGCTAGATTTCAATCGCTTTAAATGAACGGACGACGTTGCTTTGGATCCCTATAAATAAATGTGCAGGGCTAGCCTTCAAACCCATATTTTTCTGAATGGGCGTGGAAACCCTGTCACTTTTCTTTCTCCTCCAATTCTTCAGAAATCGAATATATTAGATTTAGGTTTTCTGATTTGCAATTTGGAGGTAGAAACTGTAGATCTAGAGAAGAGATGTCCAAATTAAACCGTCCGTATGAGGTGAGTTTTCAGATCTGGTTTTCTAGTTTATCTGTCTGTTTTTCTCCAGTTAGATCCAGATTTATAAATCCATACAAATTCTGGTTTGTGGATCCAAATAGGGTTGCAAAGGGGAAGGCTATGGATAATAGAACTGGACTAAAAATCAGATATGGAATTTGGAGTGTTTTCTTTTCAGGTGAGTGGATTTAAATTATATATTTTTTTTGTTTATGATATATGATATAGTTATATTTCCGTTAAATATTTAATTCAGCATTTGGACTAATTTCAGTAATTGGTTCTACTACCTAGTTATGTTAAAACTGTAAACTTTGAAAGAAAAGTGTACTTATATTTAAATGTTATTTATATGGAAAAAAAAGAAACCCAATTAAATATAAGTAATATTAGGCTTAAAAGTTGTAGAGAAGGGCATAAGCCTAAAAGTGAGAAATTTACGGTAAATTATGTTAAAACGGGAGAAATGAATTAATAAAAGGGAAATCTAATAACTTGATTTGGAAGTTAGTGATAGTGTAAGGACCCGATTCTTCGACTTCCGAATATCGACATCGATACGTCCACTGTATCAACTGCCGAGCAACGAATGCCGGAAAACCGAATTCTAAGGGTTTTAGAAAGAAGAAAACATAAGAAAAGAGAGAAGAAGAGAAGAAGAAGAAACCAGAAGAAGAAAGAAGAACATCAGAACAACATCAAAACAGAAAACAATATCAGAATCTTACACATCGCAGCGGAACAATATACAATAGATAATTACTAGTCTTTTAAAACAAAGAACTATATCAGTTTATACATACATCAATCAGAGTCAATATACGACTCAATACAACACAACACATCAATGGACAGTTATATAAACTTGTCCTCATACAGAATACACAGCGGAATAAATACTATCAGATACAAATACTACGTCTCGTCATCCAGCTTATCTCCAAAGCTCCAGAATATCCTGATAACATAACTCTAGGCTGCCCGTGTGGAAATTGGTGGGCACCCAGAGTTTAGAAGGGAACAATAAACTCCAAGTCAGTCATGGTGACTGGTGTGAGATCGTAAAACAGTTATTTTTTTATAACAACCAAATAATTTTAAAGTCAATTCGAAATGCTTTTGGAAAATGAAACTACCATAAGACCTCCCGCCACACACACAATGCAAACGCAGAATTGGAGGAGATTTCTTCTTATGATAGTCAAAGATGCTTACTACGCAAAAATCAAATTCTTTTTTATATTATTATTAGTGCATAGTGTAGAAACATTTCGAAAGTATAATATTAATCTTAGCCAACATACGACCAGTATCGTATGCCTACTATAGCTACCATCTAAACAGTGGCGACCACCGTACGTAAATGGCAGGTTCTACAACTAATACCGTACAAGTCACGTATTGGAGTTTGGATTTCCAACAAATGGTCAGGCCAAGGAACTTCCTTTTCCACGATGGGTACGTCCCTGGAATAGACGACCCGAGAACCTAACGTTACGGTTAGATCTCTGCCAACATAAGGCCGGGTTACCTCTGCAAAAATAGGTAACTACTGACACGCGTATGTCATCCCCCGATCGTAACCGATCTTCCCGAGGATCCCCGATTTCCAACAAACCACATCAAAATAATAATGCAGCAACCACATAGGTTAAGTATCTGGGCTCCATACCATGATACCACCTCTATCCAGAAGGAATGACATACACTAAGGGGAGCTACTCCCTAGAACCTTGCTGCATCCTTCCTGTTTTGACCATTTCCGGGGTGTGAGGCTCGACGAAGTCTCGTCCACAAAGCTACGCTTTCTACAAAGCCCTACTTCGGGTCAAACAAAAATGATCAACCTATGATCACAAAGATATAAGATCAAACAAATGATCATATCGCAAATGATCAAACACTGATCATTTCATAGCAGCACTCAGTATGCCACGTTACCAAATTGGGAGTATATCGCTGATAAATTTCAACTACATAACCTCTGAGCTCGTATGTCTCAGAGAAGGGTGTTAAGCTAAGAGAATAAATTCTCCGCCACCAACAGAAATGTATTTGAAAGAAATCAGCTTTATATCTCAAATTGTAACGTCAGACACACAATCCATACAAGTCTGTTCCGGGATCGAACAGAACCGAAGGCACTTCTCACGAAGCCCTTGCACATCCGGATAATTTTCTAATCACGTCCGGACTTCCCGTCACTAAGGGTGATAAAACCTCTAAATCGAAGATCAGTCGATGTAGAGTAACTCGACGGTAATCCTTCCGTTTTCAAAAATATCCGGTCTTCAACACCGGTCTTCGAATGCAATTCATAACGACGTATCACATATTCGGAATGGGTTATACGACCCCATGGTCCTTTCCCGGCTAACCCGAATAGTGAGCGCTTATTCAAAAATAAGTGTGGCATTCAAGTTCATCCAATCACAACAAATATCCATTCAAGGTAATTATTGATAGTCGGTTATTTAACTATCAATAAAGATGCGCAACATCATCAGATTCCAAATAATTTTCCGAATTATTTCATCTTCAAAAATATCTTACTAGATATAAAATTTCCACACTTCAAAAATAAATCAATATTTATTTTTCTAAACAGTTTCCATTTCCTTTATAAATTCCGTCTTGAATTTACATTTTTCGAATATCTACTAATATTCGATTTACAATCGTTTTCAAATATTCATTTTCGATTTATCTTTAAGAAGATAAAATCTCAAAACGTTTCATTTCATTTTGGAAATGCATTTCCCTACTTATTTAAAAGTAAGTAATTCACAAATCATTTATTTTCAACACTTGGAAAATATTCGATATACTTAAATCAAAATTAAGTATATTTTTTCATTCTTTAAGGAAATCATTCTATTTCACAAATTTTATTTGAGTCAAAACGAATGTTACGTAAAACATCGTTACGACAACTCAAAATCACTAGTATAGGGATTCAAAATTTAGATAGATATATAAATCCCAATACTACACAAAATATTTCCTTTTGGAAACCATTTACTATAACAACAGTGTTATAGTCCACCATTTCCTTATTTCTCGAAACGTCTATTTCAACAATAAATGTTGAAATCTATGTATTCGATACTCAACACGTTTTAAAACATCTTTTTAAACAATTTCTTCATTTCATAATATCACTTTCCCAAAACATATCCATTTTATTTAATAATATACTCACTGTCCAAAATCGTGAATATACTTCGTTATCCAAATTCAACATTTCTACACGTTTTATTTAAAGGCTTATCCACTGTCCAAAATCGTGGATATAATTCCTTTAATTAACTTCTACAATTCACTTATCAAAATAAGTGATTTCGGATTTATAAACAACGTTTATAAATCACAATTTTATATTTTATAACAATTTCAAGTTATGAAATCCCTTATTTAAACAATTCCATTTGACTCATTTATATAATAAAAATCCAAATCATAAGTTGATAACTTATAATTCATTTAGTTTCAAAATCCTTCATTTCATAACTTCACAAATCGTATATCTATTAATATTACTTACTTATAAAATCCGTTTGTAAGTTCATTTCAACATTTATAGAACTCCTAAATAATCTCTTTATTTTAATTTATAAAATAACAATTTTATACATCTTCTATAAATATAATCCATTTATAATAAGTCGAAAATTTTAATTTAAACCAATTTCAATTTAATCAACTTATATTTCAAAAACCACATTCTTATTATATTTCCACAAATCTCATAATTTTATGACACGAAAATGATAACATTTATTTATTTAAAATGGATTAATTCCAAAATTCAATAAAACGTATATTTTCAAAAATCACTTTGAAATCCCTTTAAAAAATAATATCGTTATTTTTAACTTCAAAAATGGATCCGATGATGCAACAGCACCAAACAATCAATCACAACAATCAAATATCATATATCATCATATGATAACAGAATATATCAAAATATCTGTAAATAATCAATACGGTGAGGAATCCAGTTGGATCCCTCCAACCTGTTTCCCTGCATCCACAGATGTTAGCACAATACCAATTCCGCTCCAGTACGGAATTATCGCGGTATATGGGTTTAATAAATATTATCCGCTTACTAACGGCGCAATAGGGTCTCATCCGCTATACGAGGCGGGAAATCAATCAATCCAATATATACATATGCCAATATGTATATATTGCTATATATATAGATATATCCTACTATATCTAATATCACATCCAATTAGCAATCATATCAAACAATAAATAACTACAAAAATTCCACATTCAATTTGAGTGAGAAAAATCTCACCTTAGCTTTTTAATTTGCCATCCAATTTCCCTTTTGACCATTTCTTCACGGTTTTGACCTTGTATAAACAATTTATACATTTCGTTAATATTCGAAATAAATCGAACAACCAATTACCGTTTAATAGTTTTAATCCAACTAGTATGTATTTTTAAAATTCCTTTTCAACCTTATATATTTTTCAAAGTCCTTTCCATATATAAAATTTTCTATTTGAAAATTTTAAATTAACAAGTGATTTTATCTTAAACCACTATTCTTTATATTTTATTTTAAGATAACTTCCTTTTTAGAAATTATATAAGTATTTATAAAGACGACCCATATACTAAAATAAAATCTATGTGTATTTTAAAATATTCTATACAGATTTTTATAAATCTGGTTTTATCCAAAAGTTTCTCAACTTTTAAATTTCCCTTTCATTTAAATCTTAAACATATTACTTTTAACAATTTTATTTAATTTAAAATTAAATTTAAAACTAAATCTACTTTAAAATAAATTTCCTACAACAAACTTAGCTTACTGTAAATAATAATTTTTCTCTTCATCTGTTAACTTACTTAAACCAAAAATTTAATTTTTATCGAGTGATTTATTTTAAACCATTTTCTTTATAAATAAATTTATCTAACCAATATTTAAACTAGTAAATTTAGAATGTTTGTATTTATTTTCACTTCTTAAACCATATACACATATATATATTTGTAAACTGCCGAATATAAAAATCTAGTTATCATTCAAATTTCAATTTTAATAACAAAGAAAAATATACCTTACTGACATAAACGAACCCAGGCTCTATCGCTTGAACTCGAACAGGCGATGAAGCCCTAGTCTCGCGAGTCGCCCCCGTGTACCCAGCCGATGCCGCCTGCCTCCACTTTGACTTCGCTGCGAATTCCTAATGCCGCCCACCACCAACGCGAACGACACGAGCCATCACCGAGCCCTCGCGCAACCCTTCCCCAGCTCGTATGCAAGATCGAGCTCGCCAGTACCCCCACGTCACGCCGCCTCGAAGTCGCTCGCGAATCACCAGACAACGCGCTGCTGAGAACGCTTCCAGACTCACGAGTTCTGCCCTCCACGATTCGAACTCGAGCATCGAATCCCCAGTCGCGTGCCATCCTCCCAGTGCCGATGCCATCCAACTCGAATCGAAGTTACCCCGGCTCTAAATCGAATGCTCGAAATGAATTCTCGTATCGGCCATGAATTTGTTTTCATTTTGATTTTTGAACGAACTGACCTCGTTTGTATTTGTTGAACAGAGGGGTATTTAAAAATTAGAAGAGGCATGTTTCGCACAATTTTTGTTCGTGATTTCAGGCGTGTTTCTCGGCGTGTTCAAAGGAAATAATCATGGTGATTTTAACTGATATAAATACCAATTTTTAAATTGAATTCGATTTTAAAATTTCCAACGCGTTTATGTGTCGTACGTTCACATAACAGCTCCGATCAATACGAAATTTGAAACTCGGTAATAATTCAACATTACGGACCCAATGGAACAGGTTTCGTCGAATTCCGAGACTGTGCCTCGGACGGCTATTTTTAAATATCGATTCAAACAATTAAATTCAAAACTGAGCAAAACAGTTTAAATTTCAATTCTGAAGCTACTGTTATCTTCAGTATTATCAATATAAATTTTACAAGCGTTTGAAATATTTTTAATCAGCTTAAAATTAAAGTTTCAAATTTTTATTCAGCATTCAATAGATTAAATTTTAAAGTTTAATAGAAAATTTCAAAGTTATATCGGGGATTAAAATTAAATCATCGTTCAAATATTTAAAATTAATTAAATATTCTCAATTTAATTTGGTCAAAATTCTGGGTCGTTACAAACTTCCCTCCTTAAAAGAATTTCGTCCTCGAAATTACAAGTTAGGAAAAAAGGTCCTTAACTCGTCTACTATTTTCCACAATTCAATAGTTTTATCAATTTATCAAAACAAATCTTTCTAGTAAAGATTCGTTATTACTTCAACTAAATTTCCAACTTCAATTCTAAGTTCCAAACAACATTGTTTTCTTAACAATTCAAATTCGAGTTTAAATTCAAATTTTAAACTTTCAAAATTTCTCAAAAATTTTCTAACACCCGAAATTTTCAAAAAATTTCGCTAGCGTCTCCTTTGCGCGGCTAATACGGCACGACTACAAAACGTCCCTACGGACTCTCAGATTTCAAAAAGAAAAAGAAAAAGCCAAGCGGCTAGACAAGAAATCATCAAAAGCTCATATTATAATTCAAATACTTACCTTTTTCGAGCAATTCACTTTATCTTTGAAATCAAAATCCCAATTCATTTACACCTGTATATCCTACTAGCCATTATATCTAGTTACAGTATTCAATTTCGTTCAATCTTACATTTCAAATCTATTTGAATTCAATTTCACATTTCAATTTCCTATCTGAGTTAAATTCATCATTCAATTCAAGTTGGATTCTATTTATCTTCTGAATATTGAATTTACCAATTATCTTTCATTCATAACTGCACTATTTTAAATTAGTTCCAATTACTAATTTATTTCAAATTCCAATTCACTTATTCAAATTTGTTTTCAACATTCAGTTTCAATTCCAGTTTTATCTTCATTCAATTAGCTTCACTTACTAATTTTAGTTTAATCCTTCACAATCAAATTCAAATTCAGTCTTACTTTCTTACAAATTCAAAATGAATTTTAACATTTCAATTTTATTCTCTTGCACTTACAATTGCAATTTTTTTATTTATTCATTCTGAAACTCATTCACTAATTCATTTACATAAGACTGATTCAACATTCAATTAGTTCAATAGCTTAATTCATTTATCAATCCAATTCAGATTCTCTATTTTATTTAACTTTACCAAGGTCAAATTTCATCACTTAATCAGAATCACATTTCATTTTGCTTAATAAAATTGTTTAACCACTTTTAACAATTCGTTTCACTTCTATTTCCTCATTTTATAAGTTATATAACTTATATTCAAAAATTAATACTTGGATTTCTATTGATTCACTTATACTTACTTTAATTTAACTCAAAATTCCTTAAGTTAAATTTATTCAATCTAAATTCACAACAAATAGTATAAGTTATCAACTCATTTATTATTCTCATAAATATTTTTATATAGCATTCCAGAGTCTTAATAACATTTTCAAAACCATTTTGAAAACAATTCAATTTATCCCTTGAATTTCCAAAACAAAACCCAAATTTTCAAACAACTCCCATTTAAAACAATTTGGCAGCAATTCCTCTTTTGGAAACCCGAAAATGAACACCAATGATACCGCGGTCATCATCGAAGTTATTTTCCAGCGACCGAAAAGAGTTTAGAGCTTTCATTCCTCCAAAATACTTTTCAAAACCTTTGAAATTCATTTTCAAATCAAAAATGATTTAAACTTTCCAATCCTCAAAATTTTCAAATTCTTTTCAAAACATTTCCAAATACTTTTCTGGAATTCTATTTCAAATTACAAATCACATTTATAATTTACATTCTTTAAATTTCATTCGTATGTGAATTAATTTCTTAACTTTGGAGTTACGATTTCAGTTTCTTATTCAGTTTCAATAGTAATGATAACATTTCAATATCATCACTTTCCTAACAACCAAACATCCATATATTATGATAATTCATAGAAAATCATTTCTTTTCTATACAAAAATAGTTTTGGGCAAAATTATTTCATTCACCCTATTTTAAAACAATACTATGTCGTCTTGCCTCGTTTAAGTGTTTAGAAATCCCTATCGATAATATGACGTCCCACATACCGACCAAAATTCACAAACATCTCAACGGATAAGCAAACACAATATAAAACATTTTTATATTCACTAACAAATACGCGCTCGTATCTATTATTACACTCAACTCATTCTAGAGTACTACTGACTCTATCTCTAATGAGTAACACCCAACAGAGCAGGGTTGTCGCTTAACCATATACTCTGATACCACTTTGTAAGGACCCGATTCTTCGACTTCTGAATATCGACATCGATACGTCCACTGTATCAACTGCCGAGCAACGAATGCCGGAAAACCGAATTCTTAGGGTTTTAGAAAGAAGAAAACAGAAGAAAAGAGAGAAGAAGAGAAGAAGAAGAAACCAGAAGAAGAAAGAAGAACATCAGAACAACATCAGAACAGAAAACAATATCAGAATCTTACACATCGCAGCGGAACAATATACAATAGATAATTACTAGTCTTTTAAAACAAAGAACTATATCAGTTTATACATACATCAATCAGAGTCAATATACGACTCAATACAACATAGCACATCAATGGACATTTATATAAACTTGTCCTCGTACAGAATATACAGCGGAATAAATACTATCAGATACAAATACTACGTCTCGTCATCCAGCTTATCTCCAAAGCTCCAGAATATCCTAATAACATAACTCTAGGCTGCCCGTGTGGAAATTGGTGGGCACCCAGAGTTTAGAAGGGAACAATAAACTCCAAGTCAGTCATGGTGACTGGTGTGAGATCGTAAAACAGTTATTTTTTTTATAACAACCAAATAATTTTAAAGTCAATTCGAAATGCTTTTGGAAAATGAAACTACCATAAGACCTCCCTCCACACACACAATGCAAACGCAGAATTGGAGGAGATTTCTTCTTATGATAGTCAAAGATGCTTACTACGCAAAAATCAAATTCTTTTTGATATTATTATTAGTGCATAGTGTAGAAACATTTCGAAAGTATAATATTAATCTTAGCCAACATACGACCAGTATCGTATGCCTACTATAGCTACCATCTAAACAGTGGCGACCACCGTACGTAAATGGCAGGTTCTACAACTAATACCGTACAAGTCACGTATTGGAGTTTGGATTTCCAACAAATGGTCAGGCCAAGGAACTTCCTTTTCCACGATGGGTACGTCCCTGGAATAGACGACCCGAGAACCTAACGTTACGGTTAGATCTCTGCCAACACAAGGCCGGGTTACCTCTGCAAAAATAGGTAACTACTGACACGCGTATGTCATCCCCCGATCATAACCGATCTTCCCGAGGATCCCCGATTTCCAACAAACCACATCAAAATAATAATGCAGCAACCACATAGGTTAAGTATCTGGGCTCCATACCATGATACCACCTCTATCCAGAAGGAATGACATACACTAAGGGGAGCTACTCCCTAGAACCTTGCTGCATCCTTCCTGTTTTGACCATTTCCGGGGTGTGAGGCTCGACGAAGTCTCGTCCACAAAGCTACGCTTTCTACAAAGCCCTACTTCGGGTCAAACAAAAATGATCAACCTATGATCACAAAGATATAAGATCAAATAAATGATCATATCGCAAATGATCAAACACTGATCATTTCACAGCAGCACTCAGTATGCCACGTTACCAAATTGGGAGTATATCGCTGATAAATTTCAACTACATAACCTCTGAGCTCGTACGTCTCAGAGAAGGGTGTTAAGCTAAGAGAATAAATTCTCCGCCACCAACAGAAATGTATTTGAAAGAAATCAGCTTTATATCTCAAATTGTAACGTCAGACACACAATCCATACAAGTCTGTTCCGGGATCGAACAGAACCGAAGGCACTTCTCACGAAGCCCTTGCACATCCAGATAATTTTCTAATCACGTCCGGACTTCCCATCACTAAGGGTGATAAAACCTCTAAATCGAAGATCAGTCGATGTAGAGTAACTCGACGGTAATCCTTCCGTTTTCAAAAATATTCGGTCTTCAACACCGGTCTTCGAATGCAATTCATAACGACGTATCACATATTCGGAATGGGTTATACGACCCCATGGTCCTTTCCCGGCTAACCCGAATAGTGAGCGCTTATTCAAAAATAAGTGTGGCATTCAAGTTCATCCAATCACAACAAATATCCATTCAAGGTAATTATTGATAGTCGGTTATTTAACTATCAATAAAGATGCGCAACATCATCAGATTCCAAATAATTTTCCGAATTATTTCATCTTCAAAAATATCTTACTAGATATAAAATTTCCACACTTCAAAAATAAATCAATATTTATTTTTCTAAACAGTTTCCATTTCCTTTATAAATTCCGTCTTGAATTTACATTTTTCGAATATCTACTAATATTCGATTTACAATCGTTTTCAAATATTCATTTTCGATTTATCTTTAAGAAGATAAAATCTCAAAACGTTTCATTTCATTTTGGAAATGCATTTCCCTACTTATTTAAAAGTAAGTAATTCACAAATCATTTATTTTCAACACTTGGAAAATATTCGATATACTTAAATCAAAATTAAGTATATTTTTTCATTCTTTAAGGAAATCATTCTATTTCACAAATTTTATTTGAGTCAAAACGAATGTTACGTAAAACATCGTTACGACAACTCAAAATCACTAGTATAGGGATTCGAAATTTAGATAGATATATAAATCCCAATACTACACAAAATATTTCCTTTTGGAAACCATTTACTATAACAACAGTGTTATAGTCCACCATTTCCTTATTTCTCGAAACGTCTATTTCAACAATAAATGTTGAAATCTATGTATTCGATACTCAACACGTTTTAAAACATCTTTTTAAACAATTTCTTCATTTCATAATATCACTTTCCCAAAACATATCCATTTTATTTAATAATATACTCACTGTCCAAAACCGTGAATATACTTCGTTATCCAAATTCAACATTTCTACACGTTTTATTTAAAGGCTTATCCACTGTCCAAAATCGTGGATATAATTCCTTTAATTAACTTCTACAATTCACTTATCAAAATAAGTGATTTCGGATTTATAAACAACGTTTATAAATCACAATTTTATATTTTATAACAATTTCAAGTTATGAAATCCCTTATTTAAACAATTCCATTTGACTCATTTATATAATAAAAATCCAAATCATAAGTTGATAACTTATAATTCATTTAGTTTCAAAATCCTTCATTTCATAACTTCACAAATCGTATATCTATTAATATTACTTACTTATAAAATCCGTTTGTAAGTTCATTTCAACATTTATAGAACTCCTAAATAATCTCCTTATTTTAATTTATAAAATAACAATTTTATACATCTTCTATAAATATAATCCATTTATAATAAGTCGAAAATTTTAATTTAAACCAATTTCAATTTAATCAACTTATATTTCAAAAACCACATTCTTATTATATTTCCACAAATCTCATAATTTTATGACACGAAAATGATAACATTTATTTATTTAAAATGGATTAATTCCAAAATTCAATAAAACGTATATTTTCAAAAATCACTTTGAAATCCCTTTAAAAAATAATATCGTTATTTTTAACTTCAAAAATGGATCCGATGATGCAACAGCACCAAACAATCAATCACAACAATCAAATATCATATAACATCATATGATAACAGAATATATCAAAATATCTGTAAATAATCAATACGGTGAGGAATCCAGTTGGATCCCTCCAACCTGTTTCCCTGCATCCACAGATGTTAGCACAATACCAATTCCGCTCCAGTACGGAATTATCGCGGTATATGGGTTTAATAAATATTATCCGCTTACTAACGGCGCAATAGGGTCTCATCCGCTATACGAGGCGGGAAATCAATCAATCCAATATATACATATGCCAATATGTATATATTGCTATATATATAGATATATCCTACTATATCTAATATCACATCCAATTAGCAATCATATCAAACAATAAATAACTGCAAAAATTCCACATTCAATTTGAGTGAGAAAAATCTCACCTTAGCTTTTTAATTTGCCATCCAATTTCCATTTTGACCATTTCTTCACGGTTTTGACCTTGTATAAACAATTTATACATTTCGTTAATATTCGAAATAAATCGAACAACCAATTACCGTTTAATAGTTTTAATCCAACTAGTATGTATTTTTAAAATTCCTTTTCAACCTTATATATTTTTCAAAGTCCTTTCCATATATAAAATTTTCTATTTGAAAATTTTAAATTAACAAGTGATTTTATCTTAAACCACTATTCTTTATATTTTATTTTAAGATAACTTCCTTTTTAGAAATTATATAAGTATTTATAAAGACGACCCATATACTAAAATAAAATCTATGTGTATTTTAAAATATTCTATACAGATTTTTATAAATCTGGTTTTATCCAAAAGTTTCTCAACTTTTAAATTTCCCTTTCATTTAAATCTTAAACATATTACTTTTAACAATTTTATTTAATTAAAATTAAATTTAAAACTAAATCTACTTTAAAATAAATTTCCTACAACAAACTTAGCTTATTGTAAATAATAATTTTTCTCTTCATCTGTTAACTTACTTAAACCAAAAATTTAATTTTTATCGAATGATTTATTTTAAACCATTTTCTTTATAAATAAATTTATCTAACCAATATTTAAACTAGTAAATTTAGAATGTTTGTATTTATTTTCACTTCTTAAACCATATACACATATATATATTTGTAAACTGCCGAATATAAAAATCTAGTTATCATTCAAATTTCAATTTTAATAACAAAGAAAAATATACCTTACTGACATAAATGAACCCAGGCTCTATCGCTTGAACTCGAACAGGCGATGAAGCCCTAGTCTCGCGAGTCGCCCCCGTGTACCTAGCCGATGCCGCCTGCCTCCACTTTGACTTCGCTGCGAATTCCTAATGCCGCCCACCACCAACGCGAACGACACGAGCCATCACCGAGCCCTCGCGCAACCCTTCCCTAGCTCGTACGCAAGATCGAGCTCGCCAGTACCCCCACGTCACGCCGCCTCGAAGTCGCTCGCGAATCACCAGACAACGCGCTGCTGAGAACGCCTCCAGACTCACGAGTTCTGCCCTACACGATTCGAACTCGAGCATCGAATCCCCAGTCGCGTGCCATCCTCCCAGTGCCGATGCCATCCAACTCGAATCGAAGTTACCCCGGCTCTAAATCGAATGCTCGAAATGAATTCTCGTATCGGCCATGAATTTGTTTTCATTTTGATTTTTGAACGAACTGACCTCGTTTGTATTTGTTGAACAGAGGGGTATTTAAAAATTAGAAGAGGCATGTTTTGCACGATTTTTGTTCGTGATTTCAGGCATGTTTCTCGGCGTGTTCAAAGGAAATAATCATGGTGATTTTAAATGATATAAATACCAATTTTTAAATTGAATTCGATTTTAAAATTTCCAACGCGTTTATGTGTCGTACGTTCACATAACAGCTCCGATCAATACGAAATTTGAAACCCGGTAATAATTCAACATTACGGACCGAATGGAACAGGTTTCGTCGAATTCCGAGACTGTGCCTCGGACGACTATTTTTAAATATCGATTCAAACAATTAAATTCAAAAGTGAGCAAAACAGTTTAAATTTCAATTCTGAAGCTGCTGTTATCTTCAGTATTATCAATATAAATTTTACAAGCGTTTGAAATATTTTTAATCAGCTTAAAATTAAAGTTTCAAATTTTTATTCAGCATTCAATAGATTAAATTTTAAAGTTTAATCGAAAATTTCAAAGTTATATCGGGGATTCAAATTAAATCATCGTTCAAATATTTAAAATTAATTAAATATTCTCAATTTAATTTGGTCAAAATTCTGGGTCGTTACAGATAGATTAGAAAAGGGAATACATTTCCATAGTTTAATATTGTAAGTATAATGATACATGTAATTGCAAGAATAAAAGCAAGAAAATTGGAATTAGTGCAACATAGAGACATTACTGTATTTTGCATTACCCAACAATTAAAGAAACAATAAAAGAAATATCTTGCAGTTACGAGTTATTGTATATAGCATTATTTAGTATTAAAATATGGAAATGGATTTTTAGCACAGTTTTTGTAACCAACCAAATAGAATAGAACTACTTTCCAGAATAAAAGAGAATAACTCGAAGCGTTAAAGAAATTAAAGAAGAAGAAATAATCAAGTTAATAATTTGATAAGACTAGAAACAATATACAGAAAATGTGACTATATCTGCATTTGTTGCGTAGATAGTAGAGTAAAAAGTAAAGCGGTTATTATGATAAGTAATTTGTGACAGTTGGACATAGTCCCAAGCTAAGACTGTCATATAATATAAGAGAACTAAAGTGAATTTAGTATCATAATAAAAGAAGACAGACTAGAATAGAAAAGAGACGCTTGCAATTACATTTATAACATGTAGGTTATAAAAGAAAGAAAAGAATATAGAAGTGACAGTTGCAAGTATAATTGTAACATGTAGGTTATAATTAAAAAGAAAGAAATAGAAAGGCTTATTTTATCAAACTTAGATCATGGATTAAGTTAATAATAAAAAAATACTAGTAGTTGCCTGTACCGGCAGCATTCCCTTTCAGGTCTAGGGCTGATGGTCTCACACGTAGGTGGGGCTGGGCATGCTGATTAGGGTAAATAAGTAGCTAACAGAATAAGAAAAGTAAACTAAATGCATAATAAAAGATTAGATGTAGGGTCTAATAAAATAGCACGGTGCGTTTGGAGTAGCCCAAAGAGAATCTGGATAAAGAGCCCAACGAAGCAATTCATCGCAGATTTTTTGTACAGAAAGAGCACGTCCAACTTAGTTATTTTGGGCTAGAAGGAAGTACGAGACTTCAACGGGACATGAGGATACTTTAGGATGACCCTCTGGGGTAGGCCTAACGAAGCTGCACCCCCAGAGGCAGGTCTGTATGTGTTCCATCAAGAGAGTATGCCTTGACTGCTTTTGCATTGCAGGCTTAACGAAGTAGACCTTTGTAGGCAGTCAAAAGGTTGATGATGGAGTAGGATATTTGTATGACACCGTACTCTAGTTTGCGAGTAGGTTATAGTGGGCAGGACCCAAAAGGATAGTCGCATGTGGAGATCAGCCATCATCAGTCAGAGCGAGTTCGGGAAAGACTAGAGTTAAACGAACAGGCCAATGATTCTTTCACTATCGAGACATTAGATGAGGGGCATAACCAATTGGATGTTTAGATTGTTTGCAGTAGGGCACCGCCACTTAGCTCTTGATAGGTCTTTCGATTACTTGAGGGGGGCTGAGTGGGGCCATAGCCACGATGAGAAAAGAGACAGACCAAGTAGAACATTTGTGTTGTAGGCCTAATGAAGCGGACCTTTACAGATATAGAAAATCCCCGACTGAGTTCCATACAAGGTAGACCTTGTTGGCAGAATTCAGGGAGTATCTAGAACGATTACGTGTAGTCCTCAAGTAACGCATTGGATGGTACATTGTGGATGTCCGAGCACTAGTATAGGCTAGTGCGGATGCAGTTTCACATTTTCATAGAAGATGATGGAACATCTGTACTGTAGGCCTCATGAAGCTGTCGTTTACAAATGTAGTTACAGTACGCTCTAGTAGCGAGACGATGGAGTCCTTTTCGAGGAGGATATGGAAGGTACTATGGGTAGTACCTAGGACCGATGCGGTCTTTGGGCATGTATGTAACAGCTGCGATTTTTCATACACGAAAAATCGAACCATTAGTGCTAAAGAAGAAGAGGTAGAAGAAGAAAAGAGAAAACAACAGCAGAATCTAACCATCGTAGCGGAATAAAATATAATATATACTAACAGATCTTTACACAAATTAAAACTATATCTGTTTTATTCAATATATCATCAGAGTATACATCAAAGTACACGAAACATACAACTGGACAATAATCATATCTTGTCCTCAATACAACAGAGTACAGAGTTCAATACAGCGGAATATATATATAAACAAGTACGGGAGTATGTATCTCCATCCAGCTCGTCTCCTGAGCTCCACAGCATCATTTCATGTATCCTATAATACTCGGTTTGACCCGAGCATCATATAAAACAACACCCGAGTCAGTTTGGAATACCAGCGTGGGAAAATCACACTCAATTTATTATTAAAGTTTCAAAAATCCTTTTAAATCAAAAGCATCTCATAAGACCACGCCACAAATAAATATGTCGGGTTTTTCCCTTACGATAGCTAAAACACTTTTTATCAAATCCTCTGATATTATAGTAGTGTCTATATACAAATACTTATTCAAATAGCTGAAATTGTTACATGATTAAATTCCAGCATACTAGCCACAAAGCGGGTAATACAAACAAATACCGTACAAGGCACGTAGGGAGAATGGATTTCCATCAATGACTAGGCACTGGGGTACCACCTGTCACGGTACCTGGTCTAGATCAGCGTACCGAGGACCCATCCTAAGTCCCCTGCAACACAAGGCCGGAACCATCCCTTACTGGATGATTTCGAATAAAATCACCCCGCGGTTGTGATCAGCAACCGCACCACTAAGCCGAAATAAAAAGGGACATCTAGACAGGGATGACCTTACCCTCTAGTGGGAGCTACCCATGAAGCCTTGCTGCATAACCCCTGATTTTCAGTCATTCCCGATTGATGAGGCTCGAGGCTAAGCGTTACCTTTATAGAACATATCCCTTAGAATGCCCATCGTCCGCTGACGATGTTCTGAAAGCATTCATCCATACAAGTCCGTCCCGGGTCCGAACGGAACCGAAGGCACTACTCCTACTACATCCATTTTGGAAATATCCTCAGGATTAGTAGCGACTAGTCCTTGCACTTCACTGCTCCATCTTCGACTTCGAAATCGTTTCCACGAAACGTACAAACCGGATTGAAGTGGTTTTCGAGAAATTAATCCCGATCTCGGTCTCTTCGAAACGATCAGCGCATTTGGCCAATATTGATAGTCGGTGATTTAACTATCAATTCACATTCACAAGCAACCATCACACAATAAATAATTTCACACATTATTTATTTGTCTCAAATATCTTACAAGATATATTTCTATTTTCAACTCCCTTTGAAAACAGTTTCAAACAGTTTCCTTTTCACGGAATGCATTTCCCAAATATTTATTTCCACTGAAACACCAAGTACAAAATACTTTTAGATTTTTAAAATAATTTAAAAACACTTTATTT
This sequence comes from Allium fistulosum, assembly GCA_030737815.1. NCBI lineage: Eukaryota > Viridiplantae > Streptophyta > Magnoliopsida > Asparagales > Amaryllidaceae > Allium > Allium fistulosum. The sequence continues at coordinate 245,402,945 of CM060907.1, read as the reverse complement.
TAAATATACTTCATAACATTGAAATTTTAAAACTACTTTAATGCTTTACTAAAATATATACTTTAAGAATATTTAAAATAAAACTGCTTACTAAAATATAAAACTAGATTCTTTTATCATTTAAAACATAATACCAAACCATCTTTAAATAATTATTATTAAAATAGATTTTTAAAATACTTACTTTAAAGTTTAAACATTTAAAAATAATAGATTTTCCCAAAACATACTTTAAATCAATTTTTTTAAACCTTCAGCTTATACTTACAAGTTTACTTTGAAAACGTACTTGGCTATTCAGGGAAATACACTTTTCTTTCACATCCTTTAAAAATAAATCAACATTTATTTTTAAACCAATTCATATCCCTTTATAAATTCCCACCTTGAATTTATATTTCAAATATCCACTGATATTTTATTTTACTTTATAAACCCATTTTATAAATTCCAAAATCTCACTTTTCTTTTAAATTTCAAATTTTCAAACACTTATATCAATTTCCAAATTGATTTCAAGATTTTCCCATTTTGAAATAAATTCCTTTACTTACTTATTTACTTCAGAATCTATTTCAGTGTTTATTTCTTAATTTACAATTAGAAATCCTTTTTAACTGAATACCAATTTTCATATTTTCCCAAATTCCTTTTTATCCCTTTGAATAAAATTTAATCCTTGAAGTGTTAAAGTAAATTCTTTATTACTTTAAATTATATCAGTTTAAGTTTAAAATTCATTATTTCCCCTTTTAATTCATCCTTAAATTTATTCCAACTTCTATAATTATTTACTTAAAGATTTCTCTTTTATTTCCTTTCCCAAAATCCAATTTATTACATTTTGATATCTCCTTTTACTGAAATATTCAATCCAACCATATCATTTAATATTTCAATTACCAATAAAATTATCACAGGATATCAATATTCATAACACAGAATATTAAATAATCTAAATAATTTTGAGGAATCCAGTTGGATCCCTCCAACCTGTTTCCCTGCATCCACAGACGTTAGCACAATACCAATTCCACTTCGAGGTGGAGTATCGCGGTATATGGGTTCAAATATTATCATCCGCTATTATGCGGCGCATAGGGTCTCATCCGCTATATAATGCGGGAATATCAACTTCAATATATACATATTCCAATATATATATATATATATATATATTGATATATACTACTATATATTATCATATCAAATCAATCCAATCATTCACCAAACATTTAAATTTAACTATTTAAATTTAAATAGCAACCAGATGAGTGAGATTAACTCACCTTTGTTTTGTTTGCAACTCATTTTCATCATGACCATTTCTTCACGGCTATAGACCTTGTAAAAACAATTTGTGATTTGTTAACATTCGAACTTATCGAAATTAAATTTTCATTTATTTATTTAACTTAAATTATAAATTTTAATTCTGACCACTTCTCTTTTCAGATCCTTAGTAACCAAAATAAATTAAATAAACAGTTGAATAAGCTAACCATCTTAATATTTATTTTAATTGAAAGAGTGAGTGGGAATATATATATATATATATATAAGTATTTATTCTTTTCTTTTCTTTTGAAATCACCTATATATATATAATAACTAATGTAGATTCAAATATCTAACTTGAATAAACTCTACAATATCGTAAAAATCCCTATATATCTATATATATTTTTATTGTTTACTGTAAATTTATAATTTTTTCTTAACCTATATATATATATATATATATGTGTGTGTGTGTGTGTGTGTGTGTTCATCAATTTAAATTGGATTTGCTTGACCTTTTACTGTATATGTACATATACGCATACTGAACTCAAAACAAAATAAGTTTAAACCTTACTGAATCAACTCCACTGAATACCTGAATCGATTAAGCAATCCTCTTCATCATACATCCCCAACCCCAAACCAATCACTTCAGTCCAACGCTGCAACCATAGCCTCTCTACAGTTCACAGCCGCGACCACCAGTATGAATTCAGCAATCGACCCAAATCCAGCAACAACTACTCAAATACGAAAAAACAACCTCATCTCCTTCCTATCCTTCATGACCTGCGATCGCCTCCATCCCCTCAATCCCAAGACCTAGCATCCCGGTATAAACCTAATCGCATCTTCCTCTTCATCGATGAACCCCTAAATCACTTCGCGATCTGGACCCCTGAGTCATCGTGCCTCGCCTAGCTCGAAGCCCTAGTCGCCGATCCACCAACATCGAACAACCTTGCATGCTCGAAATCATCTTCTTATACGTGAGCTTCATGGCATCGCGTGACTAGCTGGGGATCGAGGCCGATTAGATTTTGATTTGAGGATGAAGGGGTGATTTTATTCGGCAATAAAATTTGATTTCGAAACGAACTAGATTTGAAGAAGATAGGGAAACTCGGCTCTGTTAATTTATTATACTCTTTTTTTTTATTATGTTCGAACGACGTGATTGAGAAGAGAAGGTACGAAGTAGACAAATTGGGTGCGGGATGTACGTATTGTCGGGCTAAGGCAATGCAAATATATTTATCAAATTAGAAAATATCTAACCCACAGCCCACAAAACTTCCGAACTCTACGAAAATTGATATCCGATAATAACACAATATTACGGATCCAATGAAACTGGTTTCGTCGAATTCCGAGACTGTGCCTCGGAAGACTATTTTTAAATTCAATTTAAACGACATAAATTTTAAAACTGAACCAAAACACTTTCAAATTCATGTTTAACACCTTTACTATCCTCAGTATTATTAATATGAATTAGAAGCCTTCAAATTATTTTTAACTAGCTTACAACTCCAAATTTAATAATTTACCAAATTTTCAATTATTAATTTCAAGAATTAAATTATCCAACAAATATTGATATTCGAAATTCGAGTTAGAAATTCACTCTTGAATATTTAAAATCAATTAAATATTCCAATTTCAAATATCCAAAATTCCGGGTCGTCACAATGTAGCTACATACATACATATATATATATATATATATATGTATATATATATATATATTGGTTATTAGGTCTTAATCTAATAGGGAGTAGATGGGTACGATTCACGCACAGAGGCGAGAGTATTATAAACCCAATAAACCAAATATAACAGAAAATGGAAATAGAACGGTATATGTAGAATTATGCTTAGAAGTGTATAATTTGTCCATTCACCAGAACTTTAGTTCTGACCCCCTCCTCATATAGGTAGATGGCAGAGATTTTCCAGCTTTGTGACACTTGTTTAGAAAGTATTATTATCTTTGTGAGTATTTACTTACTATTATATTTTAGTCAGTTCCACTGTGAGATATTTATTTGAGCTCTAATATATTTACCTTTTCCTATTTGCAGGATATCAGATACCCAGCTTGGGCTTCAGTGAGCTTGAATTTTAGTTTTTTTCCAAAAATTCAGACCCACTGGGATTCGGGTTGTTACAGGTTTTGATGACGACAACCATATGACATTATATAAAATATAGATAATAATGTTTTTATCAAAGTTATATATAGTATACAGTGCAAGATATCAAAACATTTGTTGATTAAGAAGACTGTACAGTATCAAGAGCAGATTCAATAGGCTGATATAGAGATTCAAGAGTTAGAGATTGAAGGCTCATGAGTTTTGAAGAATCAAGATATCCAGATAAGTTATAGAGTCATAGATTATTGTTAAAACCCTGATAGCACTTCTTTGGCCTCTCTCTTCATTTTTCAAAAAGGTTTTAAAATATATTCTCTGATTTTAAATATTTTTCAAATATTCTGAATTTCAAAAATGATTTTAAAGATTCCCTGTTTTCAAAATGACCTTTCAAAATGGCCTTCAAAAGTTTTCTAACTTTCGATTTTATTTACAAGATTATTATATTTTGAGTAATTAATTTTTTAAGTATTTTATATTTTAAATATATTTTTAAATCTATTATATTTTGTTGTAATTTAATTTTATGCTTTCTAAATGTTTATAAGTATATTATAACATTTATTATAACTTTGTTTTAAACATATATTCACTCATACTTTATATATATTATTTTCAAAAGAAATTAATATTTTAATCCTTTATATATTTAAAAAATATTTCAAAATAATTTTTTAAAGTTTTATTAAGTTTGATATGATTAAAATATGTATAAACTATGTTTAGATGATTGTACAAAGTTTCAAAATATTCTACAAATCCTATTAGTTTTAAGAGAATTTTTATTAAGTAAGTTTTCAAAATATAAAGGGATATACCGACATACCCTAATACTTTATGTCAACATATAGACTGGTTTTTTTAAAATTTAAATTTGAATGGAAGTGTCTTTTCATCATATATCTTCGCGAATGGACATGGCCGTTGTTTCTTAATAAATAGGAGGATTTTCCAACGAATTTTTTTAACTAATTTCTTATTCTTTCTCTCCTCTTTTACTCTCTTTGTAATGACCCATAATTTTTGATTAAAATATTAAATTAAATAAGATTTTTGGAATTTAATATTGAAAGAAATTAAAATTTATGATTTTTTAATGAGAAAAATAATTAGAATATGATTTAATATTATTGTTTGAATGTTGTTAACAACTATTTTAATGTAATCTCTCTCCATTGAAATAATTGTAAAGTTAATTTGGCTATAATTTGTAAATAAGGAAATAAATTAAATGTTGTATCTAATGGTGAGATTTTATGTAATTAATTGAAATTGGTTAACATAGGTTGGAATCTAGAACGTATATTAATGTGTATTTTAATGACATTGTTTCAAATGTAATTAATGGATGGGAATACCAAAGGCTAATTGTAACAAGGAGTATAATTTGGGAATATAAGTGGTAGAAAAATAAAAATTTAGAATTTTATTTGCGTTAACGTATGTTAGGAGATATGTTTATGATATTAATTTGAATTTCTACTAATAACATGTATTACAGTAAGATAAAAAAATGATAACATACGTTAGGTGTATTTAATAACATTGTTTGAATGTAATTAATAACGGTGATTGTAATAATAAATGTTAATGAAGAATAAAATGAATAATTTATTAAAGGAGAAAAACATATGATTATTTATCTAAAAGGTGTTTTAGCATAGAGTAAGAAATTAATTATTTGTAAGTAAATTTCTAACTAATGTTTGTAACCAATATGTTAATAGATATGTTTGAATTACAATTTAAAGGAAAACAATTGGATTGACTATCTTCCCAGTAATTAGCGTATGTTTTGAAATTTAATTATTGGAATTAATAGTAATTAAAATATTTCCATTAATAAGAAATAGAAGTGAATTGTAATTAATTAGTGATATGTGCAACTTACGTTTTATGTTAAAAATAAAATAAGTATTTTAATGAGAAATATTAAGTTAATTGGTGTGTTCAATATTATTAATTGTGTGTAAAAAATTAATGGTTAAATTAACATATATTTATGTGTATATTTGGAGTTAATGAAATGTATTGAAGGAAATATACATTTTAAAATTGAATTCAAAAGTTGTTTGTAGTACACTAATTCTTCCATTCTCATTAATTTATTACCTAACTTTATTCCGTTGCCATCTCACGTTTTCGTTGACCCTCTCTTTTGCATATTTCATTCCATTTGTTCTTTCATTTCTTGCCATAAATTGAACTATTAATGAGGCGTTACTTTGCATTTGAAATGAAATGTGTATGTGCATTAATTCATGAATTCATTTACATATAATATTCACTCATGCATGCATTCATTTCCCTTCAGAAAAAAAAACTTTCCACCTAGCACGTCGGTCTAAACTGAATTAAATGCTCTGTTCTTTCTTTGTGTAATGAATAGTCTTAAATATGTAAGAATTTCATGTTCTACTATTTACGTTCATTAATCTTTTCATTTATTTATCTTCTTAGATTTCAACCGCCCCTTTCAATTATTTATTTCTATTATTATTTTTCTTTTATTAATACATGCCTCTTTTGTTGTTCCTGTAAGTTTCATTTATTTACAAGTGAGCCTTGCCTTGAAACGTTTCCTGTTAATGAAATTAATTGAGGTAGCACACGTTTCAAAATTTTACACCAAAAGTTTTGCTTGCTTTGTAAACATGTCTTTTAAAATTCAAATGTGTATCTTTCATTCTTTATTTAATACCTACCTCGTTTCTTTCCTTATTTTTGTTTGTTTCTTCATTTTCGGTTGTTCCTTCTTCTTTTCTCTGAAGCTGCATTTTTTTCAAACCTGAGTTTCATTTTATATTATATTATATAATTTTTGTTTAACCTTTCTTTACCTCCCTTTTTCCTCCCTCCTTCTTCTTCATTTTCTTCTCTTTCCCAAACAAAAATTTCTTCAAATCTACTTTTTTTTCTTCTTCTCCTTTTCAAAATTTCTCCTTCAAATTTAGATTATACAAACTTTTCTGTCTCCCAAAAACTTCAAATATAAAAAAAACAAGAAAGACAATCAAAGTTAAAAGAAAGAAAGCAGTGGCGGATCCAAACCTAATTAGAGGAAGGAAAGCTAAAAAGGTGAGTGATTCAACCCACTCACGCAATACTAAAATTTCCATTACAAGTTAAATAAAATTTATAATGAGATTTATAAATTTTTGATTGATGTTTGTTGGTTTAAATTGACATTTAAATTGATATCGAATCTGAATTGACATTAAATTAAATTTACATTTAATTTTATATTGGAATTTAACTGATAGTTAAAACCTCGATATTGATAACTCTTAACTGTTGTAATATATTAGTTGATTTGGATGTTGTCTGAAATGGATGCTTATTGATTGATATGTTGGATGTATGGTTGTTTATTTATTTTAATATGCCCCTGTTATCACTGTGTATATTATCGACATCATTTAAATGGTCATCTAAATCATTTTAGAATTGGATAACTAAGACATTTAAATTATAGGTTGAAATGATGTATGCCCATACAATTTCTTGAATTTGGATTATGTACTGGAATTGAATTATTTGAAAGGTTTGAGTTTTAATTTAAACTTCAGATTTATTTTAATTAAAGTGATTAAAATTAGTACTTCAAATTATTTGAAATCTCTTAAATAATTATATTCACGTTGTACACTTGATAGGAGATGGAAAATCCCGTAACATCTCTGAAGCCATTGCACTCATATTTTATTTAGGATTGATTTGACTTACATAGGAATTTTTTTTGACTTGAGTGTATTGTTATTCATTATGCTCGGGTCAGCCTGAGCTTTTCAGTGTTGAAGACATTATGCTGGAGGACGAAGATGGAGTTTAGTATTATATTATTATTTTATCCCACTGCAACATGTTGTTCCACTGCCTTATTTTATTATTATTCCTGTTGTATGTATAACTCTGATATATTATAAAGTGTAATCAAATGTTATTTGTAAAACAGCTTCATGAACTGTTTATTTGATTATTATATTTTGTCATTCCGCTGTGAGATTCTGTGTTTTGTTTTTCCTTCTTTTCTCTTATTTATCCCATTAACGATCCTCCCTTTTGAATGGTTTGAGTTGACATGTGTGGTTTAATGTCGATTTAAACCATCCAAAAAGGTGGGTCGTTATAGTTGGTATCAGAGCTTAGGTTTAGAGATACCTTAGCCTGTTGGGGTTAACTCATTAGAGATAGAGTTAGTAATACCTTAGAATGAGTTTGAGTGTCTGTGTCTATATATATATATATATATATATATATATATACACACACAAGAGCGCGTATTTGTTAGTGTTATAAAATGTTTTATATGGTTTTGAAATGAAATAATTTTTCCTAATATTATATGTTATATATAAAGGAGTAACTTTTTTATAACAAATATAGTTATTTGTAATGTGTTTGTTTTAGGAAATGATAATATTTAATTATTATCATTTATTGTTGATTAGTTGTATTTAGTCAGTTTACAAGCGTTGGCTATTATTATTGATTTGAATTTATGAAATAAACACTAGTGTAATAATGTTGTATTAAAGAAAATAAAGTGAATGATTATATGAACATGGTTTCTAAGTTTAGTCTTAATAAAGAAAATTTAAACTAAAAATTTGAGAACTAAAATTCCGATGTTTTAGAAATTGGTTTCCTAATATTTTGTAAATAATAGTAGTATTATTCAAAAGTGAATAATTAGGATATTTGTTTACGAAATTGAATGTTTTGTTATGAATCTAGTTGTTTTGTTAATTGGTAGTTTCAACTATTGAAATAAAATGAAAGGTTATGAAATTCTGGATAGTCCAAAATTTTGAAATTAATTTTAGTGTTAAAACTTAATAATTTTATAAAATTATAAAAGTTGAATTTTATAACTTTAATTGGAAAAGGCAAAATGAGTAAAACAAGATTTGAATTGTTAAATTTATGTTAAGAAAATGATTATGAAACTTTGTATGTACTTTTAGGATGAAATATGGTACTATAAGTGTGAATTTAAGTATTGGGGTGTTGAGTTTGTAACGACCCTAATTTTCGATGATTAAAAATAGTTAATTTAATAGGGTTTTGTGATTTAATGTTGGTAGAAATAAAAATTTGGGAATTTATAATAAGAATATATTTGGAATGAAATGTAATAGTATTAAATTAAGGAAATTGATAACTGCTTTAATTGAAATTCCAATTAATTGAAATGATTAAAAGTTATAATTGGTTATAGATTGTAAATTAATTGTAATAATGTGTGTATTAATTGATAATTGGATTTAAAAGAGAAATGGATAATTTAAAGGTTGTATTAATTAATGAAATAATATGTAATAAATTGTAATTTGAAAGAATTGGCATTGTGTAAGTTGTTATAACATTTGGTTGTAAATAATAAACTTACAAATGTTATTAAATGTAGAAATGGTGACAATTGTCATTTGTTACCAATTTATTTAATCAATTACAAATAAATGTAAATAAATGTTACATTAATGTGAGTTAAGACAATAACTGCAAATTGTGAATGTAATAAAATGTATAGAAATGTTAATTATATTTACAAGGCAATGATTGATTTAATAAAAAGAGTGAAACCAAGACAAATTAATTTATTGAGATTTTAAATTATAATAAAATTAACAAAAATTCAATATAATGGGAATCTAATAGTTAATATAAATAAAAGATGGATTAGGGTTCCTAGGGTTAGCGTGATGGCTGGTGACGTGTAAGCTCCTATTTTTCTATTTTTATTTTATTTTATTATTCAATCGTTCTAACTTGCATAACTTTCGCATACGAGATCCGATTCATGCACGGTTTGTTTCGCTGCGATCATATCGAAAATTCGGACATTTTTTCGCTGGTTTGGACGAATTCTGGGACTATTGAATTTTGGGCCCTATTTTGGATTTTAATTCAATTTAAAATCAAAGGTGAGTGTTTTAACCCACTCACAATTACTAAACTATCTTATGTTAGTTAAATTAAATTTATGATGTGATTAGAAATTAATTGATTGATGTTTGGTATATTTAAATTGTCATTCCAGTTAAATTTGACTTTTATTGCAATTAATCATCGTTTAATTAAATATGGAATTTAATTGCTAATTTAATACTTGTTATTGATAATCTGTTATCTATTGATGCTTATTGATTGATTTGGATGATGATTGTGATGGATATTTGATTTGTTGATATTGGATGATTGGATGATGTATTTTATATTGTTATAACACTGCAAGTTCCCTATGGGTTGAAATGATACATACCCGAACGATATATAAATTAGTGAAAATCGTTATGGGTTGAAATGATAGACTCGAGCGGTTTTATGGATTTTTATAAATTTCAGGATTGCGGTTTGAAATGATATATAACCGTAAAATTTTAAATTGCGGATTGAAATGATAAATATCCGTACCACTTGACCATAGGCTAGAAAATTATATACGGACACCAGATTGGTTAAATTGAATGATTTTTAATTCTTAAAATTTTGAATTCAGTGAACTGGCATTTTGAAATCAAAATTGATTTATATAAACTGAATTATTTTCGATAATCTAAGAGTTAATGCTGAAATTGGAATTGATTTGATGAATTGTTCAAAAGATTTAAATTGTAATTTCAAAGTTGAGGTGTCAAATATAAATGAATTTATCAGAATTGAGTTATTGAAAATGTTTGGATATAATTTTGAAATCTATTTTAATCAATTTGAACTATTTTAATCAATTTAAACTAATTTAACTTATTTTAATCTATTATAACATATTTAATCCAATTTAATCTAATTTACCTATTTTACACTAATTACATTTATTTAAGTGGAAATTAGCCACAAGGGCCTCTTTAGCAAGTGCAATTAGTTTCTAGGACACACAGCTGAAATAATTACTTTTAAGGACAAAATGCAAAATAATTATTTTCTAAGGCCTAAAAACCTATGAAATTATGTCCTTGAAAGTAATTGGACTGCTGACTTTGTCCTTAAAAGTAATTATTGTGCTGACTTTGGCCTTGAAATTAATTTATGTGGATGGGTGTCCTAGAAACTAATTGGACTGCAAAATTTGTCATTCTAGTGAAATGCCCTTTTATTTAATCTATTTTAAATCTATTTATTTTAATTTTAACCTATTTAATCTATTTTAATTTTATTTAATCTGTTTAAACCTATATAATATAATTTAAATCTATTTAACCTATATTTAATCTATTTAAATAACTTTAAATCTAATAAAATCTATTTAAGTCTATGTTTAATCTATTAAAATTATAAAATCTAATTAAATCAAATTTAAATCTTTTAAACTATTTAAACTATTTTAATCTATTCAAACTATTTTTAAACTATTAAAAATATTCATGACTATCTAAACTATTTTCTAAATGTCAGATTGTGTAAAGTTGAAGTATTTATATTTAAATCCTTAATGATGATACAACCTAGGTTGGATTGGAAATTGATACCTTTTTGTGAAATGACATATTTGAGTAAATGTGACGACTTTGGAACGAGGATTTAATTAACCTATCTTATCGATAAATTCAAAAGTGAATATGTTTTGAAAGTGAATATGATCTTTGAAATTGAATATAGCTTTGAAAGTGAATATGATTTCAGAAGGGATATGATTTGAAATCGAATATGATATTTTGATATAAATTGTGAATTGACTTTTTGAAATATAAAAGAATCATACAGTGTGTAATAAGCATTTGGTTGTTAAGAGACCAGGATCGGGTATTGTCATACTCTCTACCAATACCTAAAACCACTTTAACAACTGTTACTTGGAGAAGATTCCATAAATAAAGTAGGATGGTTTGGCGAACGGTTCTGTATGAGGTATTGACGTGACCCTGACTCCCGTGAGTCAGCTTAGATGTGACTAAAACAGGAGCAACGCCGAGCCAAGTGAGGTCATTCCTTCTATCGGACATGCTTCTTCGATACCATTCTATTACTTTGTGATTGATTTGGTGGCCACCCTTTAATTTTGATTATGGCAGTGTGTTCCGAGGTGGGCGGTAGTAGCTCCTATGCGTTACCACCAGTCCAGATCCGCAATTGGTATATCTACCCTGGCATTACCTCGAGTGTCGTGTTCACATGCCCTATCGCGCCTTCTAGGAGTTTGGTTTGTACCATACCTATAGAGTGCCCACTGATAGCCCTCCAGTTTACGGAGGAATTACGGGAATATATAAAAATTAGTTAAGGGGGATATGGGTAACGCCTTAATGCTATTTTAATACTTTACTTTATTGTAGAAACTATTATAATAGCATATTGTACTACATAGTAGATAGTTTAACGGATCCTTAGGGGATGTAAATCCCGAACATCTCTTAAGTTATTGCACTCACGTTGACACTGGATAGGAGATGTCAAACCTCTTAAACATCTCCGACGTCGTTGCACTCATATTTATTTACTGTCGATTTAACTTACATAAGATCTTTTAGTTCTGACTTGAGTGTTTTTCTTTTCAATTCGCTCGGGTCAATCTGAGCTTTTCAGTTTATCGAAGACTACTTTCTGGAGGATGAAGACGAAGATTTTGTACGATTATTATGTATTATATTTTCTCCACTGCATCATATTGTTCCGCTGCATTTATTTATGGTTTGTCCTTGTTTATGTAACTCTGATCTGTATTATAAAGGTTTAATCAATGTTATTTGTAAACAACTTCATGAACTTTTTATTTGATTATTATATTTTGTCATTCTGCTGCGAGATTCTATATTTGTTTTTTTTCTTTCTACGTTTTTTTTCTTATTTACCCCAATAAAATCTGCCCTTTTGTATGGTTTGAGTCGGACATGTGTGTCTGCTTAAAACGTCCAAAAAGGCAGGTCGTTACAGAGTTGAAATTGGAAAAAAAATGTGTTATAAATAAAGCTAAATGGTTGTAAAAGTGTTCATAAACTTAGTTAAAATTTATGAAATGTGTCATAAATAATTTGAAAAGTAAAAGTGAAAACTAATTGGATAAATGAATATGAACTAAAAAGGAAATGATTATAAATAAAGTCATGACCTGTAAATTGTTTATGAAATAAATGGATATTGCAAGAAATGATTATAATTAAAGTTGTGATAACTTTAAACTCGAATAATGTCTTATAAAAGAAGTTAAGCTTTATAAATTGGTTATAAACTTAAGGAAATTTCTTATGAAATGATTCGCAAATAAATGTAGTATTAAATGAGAAATACTATATGTGAAAATGAATGTGATTTAAAATGAAGCGAGATGTAGTAATGTTATTTATTAATGATTTTGTCATTAAATGGAGAATTTTTTTATATAAATTGATAAGAGATAAAATGTGTATAAATGAATGAGATTTATAATGTGAATTGAAAATGTAATTGTGATGAAACAAATTGGAATAAATACGTAAGTTGTCCATATATTGTTTTATTTGCATAATTAGTTTGATCAGGATTTGAGTACACAAGTTCGAGGTGAATTACACCATTTCGTGTTAGGATTTTTCATTTGATTCTTGATGGCGAATATTTGATATGGATTTTTTATTTGATTCAAAAATTCTCTATCATAGTATATGGCTATGCAAGGAGAATGATGGTTTCTAGTCAAGAAACCTTATCAAAGTCCGCACTAGGGAAGTCGAATGAACAATACTAGTTCGAAAGCAAAATTATGTGATCGAGCGAGCGATCGAATGTGATATTGTGTGACGATGATATATGTACATCTTATGTTCTAATATAATTGATATGCTTTGACGCTGAAAACGAAAGTTGTTGGGTTGGATATCCTTTGTAATTTAAATTGGAAATTTTTTTATGCAAAACCACTATTAATTCAAAACCATTTTACAAAACTATTTTTATTTATATTTTATTTTATTCAAACTAAAAAACTACTTCAATCCAAAACTATTTTTTATTCATCACCATTTTACAAAAATATTTTAAATAAAAAAAACTGTATTACAAAACTATTTTATATTCAAAACTATTCTAAATTCAAAACCTTTTATAAAGCAAAGATGTTCAATCCCATAAGGCTCTTTTTATGCAGCGTAATTGATTTTGGAAAAATTTTGATTCTTATATAAGATAGACTTTATATAAGTATAAGGTGATTTTGAAGACTATTGATTTTGGAAGGTATTCAATCTAAAGAGATAAATCTTATATACAATGGAATTTATATAAGAATGATTTGATATATTCGAGACTATTGATTTTGGAAAGTACTTGATCTGAAAATGAAATCTTGTGTATAATGGAATTTATATAAGTGTAATATTTGAAGTTATGATTTTGAAAGGGTACTATATATGGTATGATATATTTTGAAATAAAAGGTATGGAGAAGTACCCTCCACGAAGAAGTATAGTATGATATGCTTCGACCCAGATGAACTTGAGGAATCCAGGAATGGATTCGACCGAAAAAAACCCTAATATACTTGGGTGAATTCAGAAGTGGATTCGAACCGATATGGTTGTCCGAACTTAAACTCATGAGTTCCTCGATTTTTTTCCCAGGGTAGATGGTTCTTTAGTTTACCCAATAGAGGCGCTTTCAATCCTAGGATCTGTTGTTTATGGATCTTCCGAGAAGGAAGTGCATCCATTGCGTAAATCATTGAATCAGCAGCGTAACACTGCAACAGGGGTCGATGGTCCATTGTTTACGAAATGGCTATGATATTTTTCTAGAATCCAGAAAGTGGAAGGATCTTTTGGAAAGTTTTGTGTCCATTCTGTAAACACTAGATCAGCAGTGGGCCACCGCTATCATAACATCATCCTTTGACATCAGATTTTGAGCGGTACTTTTCATATCTGTTTTTAAGTATTTTCACTAGATGTTGAAAATGGTCTGCTAAGTACTTGGAGAATTCTAGCCTTGCGCCTGATGAACGCATGGCCAGAGTCTGTAAGAACGAGGATAAACTTGTTAAGACATCGAGTTATAAAAGTATTTTGATAAAATATTATATAAAGGATATTTTGGTATTTTTTTTCTTTTCTAAATACTTTAAAATGTTTAAAATATTGTTTATTTATGTACAACATGGGTTAATAGTTAATTATTAATGTTGTAAATATCGTGAGAAATTATTAATTCAATAAAACAAATTTAAAGTTAATGATTATTGATTTATTAATAATGTTTGAGTATTTTGAGATTAAACAAATGAATTTATAAATAATGGATTTAAGGTTTTCAATAACACCTTTTTTAAATATAAGTAATGATGTAAATAATTATTTTCAAATAGTTTACATATATCTATATAGATGTTATTTAAAATATTTAAATGGTATTTATAAATGAAGTAAGAAATCTTACAGATGAATTTTTGTAAAGTATTAAAAATGATTGATTTGCAAATGAAGTTTTCAAATAAATATTTCAAGTAAAATTTATATAAGTTTCTTTGAATGTATAATTCAAAGATATTATATAAATGGACTATATAAAAAAATGTTTTACAATTTTATAAAAAATGATTTGGGAAATTTATTTATAGCAATATGCATGAAAAATAAATTGGAATCGCTATTTTTGAAAGTATGGTTTGAAATATTTACTTGATTACGAAGTACTAATAGCAAAATTTAAAGGTTTATTTACCATTTGAATCTTGTATTAAACCGAAATAAATATTTTCCATGATTTGAATATTCATTTTAAAACAAGTGTGTAAAATTAATTATGAAGATATAAAATTTTATACTTTGATTTAGAAATTTAGTGTAAGATTTGAGTATACTATTAGTTTCAGTTTAATAATCTTGAGTTTATACTTATTTTAAAAATAATGAGTCAAATAAATTATCGGATTTAAGGAACTTTAGTTTAATGCTTATTATAATGTTTTAATATAAATTTCTAACATTGTTTTATACTTTTGAAAAATCTTTACAAAATGTTATGAGGAAGTTTTAAACATATTATATTTTTACTAAGTGAATGAGGTTAAATTTTTTAATTGAATATTTAGATATATTGAAGTATTTCTTTTCTCTTCAAGGGCGAATACCAAAAACTTAAATTTTTATTCTATAACCGAATTAAGTTATAAACTTAAGTAAGGCAGTAGAAGCTTAAGTAATATTTTTGAAACGATTCATTAGTGACTTAAATCTTTAATGGAAAACAAATTATGTAAGTGATTGATCTTTATATAAATAAATAAATGAAAAGTAAATGATGAAAAAAACAAATCGAATAAACTTAAATAATATTTAAAATCCTGTGTATTTGGCTTATGAGATGTTTGGGGAATGATACGTTAAATTTTTTAAAGTTGTATGAATAATCTATTAAGTAGTTACCAAAGACTATTGAGCGTAAGGTACACTTGGTAGTTTATTTAGCACTCTTGGACGATGAAAAGTGTTTGAACCTGAACGAACCATGAGTTTGGTTGCTATGGATGTTTGACAGTTTCCTTTGTTGGATATATAATGGTAGAACTTATTTAGTTTGCATATGATTATTGTATATATTGTATGTTGCTTGCACTATTAATTGAAACAACTAATATATAATCTTTTACATAATTTTAACTCCTTTGGATTATATACGTGAAATACAGGTTTATGGAAGCAATAGTTGTTGCTTTTGGTTTCACAAATAAAGTTGTTTGCCTGACAAATAGGTACGTTTTCGGATTATGGTTTTGCAATGGTATTTTATTGTTTTTCCTATGGTTTGGGATATTTTATTTTTGAAATATGATATATATATATATATATATTGTTGATATTATTATTTTCCGAACCATCCGTACAAAGGAGACTCTGCCGAAATTTTTCGTTAATTTAGGACTTAGAAAAATTTTGTGAAAGTAAAAATATTTTCAAACTTTTATTAAACTTGAATATGAAAGATTTAATTGTTTATAAGTTGATATATTTTATTTAAAATGCTTAATTATGTATGTTTAAAGTGTTTATAAATTGATTATTCTGAATAAAATATAGTAGTTTCTTAATCCTTTCTTATTCCTTTTCGAGGATGAAAAATTTTGAGTGGGAGAGAGTGTAACGACCCGTAATTTTTGATAATTAAAAATATTAAATTAAATAATATTTTTGGAATTTAATATTGGAAGAAATTAAAATTTATGATTTATTAATGAGAAAAATAATTAAAATATGATTTAATAATATTATTTGAATGTTATTAACAACTATTTTAATGTAATCAATCAATTGAAATAATTGTAAAGTTAATTTGGTTATAATTTGTAAATAAGGAAATAAATTAAATGTTGTATCTAATGGTGAGATTTTATGTAATTAATTGAAATTGGTTAACATTGGTTTGAATCTAGAGCGTATATTAATGTGTATTTTAATGACATTGTTTCAAATGTAATTAATGGATGGGAATACCAAAGGCTAATTGTAATAAGGAGTTGTAACGACCTGTAATTTTCGATAATTAAATTTATTAATTAAATAAGTTTTGGAATTTAATGTTGTGAAAAATTAAAAATTTAAGATTTATTAATGAGAAAAATAATTAGAATAAAACTTAATAATGTTAATTTAAGGTAATTGCTAACTATTTTAATGTAATTCCAAGTAATTGAAATGATTGTAAAGTTATAATTGGTTATAGATTATAAATAAGGAAATAAATTAAATATTATATTAAATGGTGAGATAGTATGTAATTAATTGAAATTGAATATAATCAATGCTGTGTAAGTGGTTATAACATTGTTTGTAAATAATAAACTTATAAATATGGTTAAATTAAGTAAAAGGTAACAATTGTTATTTATCACCTATTTATTTAATCTGTTGAAATAAATTATAAATCAATTGCAATTAAATGTAATTAAATATTGCATTAATATGAGTTAAGATGATAACTGTAAATGTGAATGTAATAAAATATAAACTAATGTTAATTATATCCATAAGATGATAGTTGATTGAATAATAAGATGAAAATCCAAATAAATGAATTTAATTGAATTTAAATTATAAATAATGAATTTATTGCAATTGAAATTTGAATGCTGTAATTAGCACAATATTAATAATTAAATTTGACATGGAAAATTGTTTTAAAAGATTATAAGTTTATATGTAATCAATAACGATAGAAATTGTTAACTTTTAAATTTAAAATTTAAAAGGTGGTTTATTAATTTAGTAATAATTTATTTATTAACGTGAAAATAGCCATTTGGCCACTGTTTCGGATTTCGACGAAACTAGTTTCATCGGATCCATAACAGTGAATTAATGTAGAATTTCAAGTTTCATAGCGATCGGACTTGCCGTTTGATCATAAGGGCTTGAAACGCGTAGAAATTAATTCTAGGAATTTAATATAAAATAAGCTGATTTTAAAAGCTAAATTCTTCATACAATGGAATTATGACTTGAAACCTATTCCATTGAAATTAAAATATCAGAAACATCTATTTTGATATATGGGATGAAACCGTGCGCTTCACCATTTACAATAATAGAGAAACTGGGGTCTTAATAAGGTTTCCAATAATTTTAATCCATCTATCTGTAAAACCCAAGCTTCTTAACATATGAATAACAAAATCTCTATTAATCGAGTCATATGCTTTCTTTAAATCAACTTTAATACACATGTATTTATTATCCTTTCTTCCGAGACCTCTAATTAATTCATGAGCTAACAAAATACCATCCCCTATTGATCTACCTTTGATAAAAGCCGTCTAGTTATGGGATATCAACTTATCCAAAAAAGGACCCATTCTGTTACACAGGATTTTGGAGAAAACCTTGTATAAAGTCTTACAGCAGGCAATAGGTCTAAAATCTTGAATGCAGGAGGAATGTTCTTTTTTTGGAATCAAATGAATAAACGTGTGATTCCATTCTTTAATAATTAGACCCTTTTGAAAAATATCATTTAAAGCTTTATAAATAATATCTTTTGAAATATTCCAATGAGTCTTGAAAAACAACGAGTTTTCAACACAAAACTTGATTTTCCAATAATACTTCAATTTATATACATCAAATTTTATTTCAAGTTATCATTTAATTAATTCAAAAATTAAGAAGTTCAAAATCATTAAATTTAACCAATCCAGTGTCCGTATATAATTTTCTACCCTAGGTTCAAGTGATACGGATATTTATCATTTCCATCCGCAGTTTAAAATTTTTATATTTACGGATATATATCATTTCAATCCGCAATCCCGAAAATATGAAATCCATAAAATCGCTCGAGTCTATCATTTCAACCCATAACAATTTTTCATTAATCTATAGATCATTCGGGTATGTATCATTTCAACCCATAGTGAACTTGCAGTTTATAATGATAAAATAAAACAAAACTCACACGTGCGCACTCAGGCGCACCTCCTTCGTCCACGCGATCGCATCCGGCGGTCCACAGCCACCTCACCGCCGTGAAACTGTAACCATCAACCAGGGCTAATACAACAACCATAAGCACAAACGAATGACACCATGGTGACCTGCTCGAGCACACCTTCC
Organism: Allium fistulosum; assembly: GCA_030737815.1. Classification (NCBI taxonomy): domain Eukaryota; kingdom Viridiplantae; phylum Streptophyta; class Magnoliopsida; order Asparagales; family Amaryllidaceae; genus Allium; species Allium fistulosum. Next base: position 245,383,989 of record CM060907.1, on the reverse strand, counting down.
CAACGCCACCAGCCGATCGCCCTACCATCGCAGATCCACCATTGGATCATCCAAATCCAATACGAACGGCCAGAATTGATTTGCGAATTCTGGGCAAACGATGATCAGAATCAAAAAATGAATACCACCAATGAACTGCACTCGTCGAGAGCTTCGAATTGGTATATAGTATGATAGTGTTTGAGGAGTTTGAATTTTTGATTTGGTTTTGAAATTGAATTTGAGGGTTTGGGAATTAGGGTTTGTTTCTGCCATTGGAAAGGAGGAACCACAGAGAAATGTACGTACAGAAATAAGAGGTAAGAAGACTTCTAGGGTTTATAACAGGTTATTTATAGGCAGATCCGAAATAAAATGAATGGACAAGATTTGTTGTGAAAGTTGAATGATAAAACGGTCCGAAAAGCCCGTTCTGCCTCCAGAACTAAGATGGGTCATCCCATATATCAAAATAGATGTTTCAATAATTTTAAACTCAATGTAACAGGTTTCAAGTCCAAATTCCATCGTATGAAGAAGTTATGTTGAAATCAGCTTATTTCAAATTGATTTCAATTGATTTTAATTAAATTGATTTTTAGGCATTTCGAGCCCGTACGATCAAACGACAAGTCCGATCGTTACGAAACTTGAAATCCTACAATAATTCACTGTTACGGATCCGATGAAAATAGTTTCATCAAAATCCGAGTCAGTGGCCAAAATGGCTGTTTTCACGTTAATTAAATAAATTAATATTAAATTAATTATATCAAATTTTCAATTTCAATTCCATAATTAACAAATTTTATCATTTTTGATTTCTTAAACAATTATAATACTTTAAACAATTTAGATATCAATTCAAAGTTAATTAATTTACCAATTACAGTATTTAATTTCAATTTCAATAAAGTCATAAATTATCAATTGAAATTCCAATAAATCCATTTATTTGAATAATCCTGTTATTCAATCAATTGTCATCTCAAGGGTAAAATTAACATTGGTTTATATCCTAATACATTAATAATTTCCCATTTCATCTTCCTTTCACTTTCGTTATAATTAATTTCATTTAATTGCACTAATTTCAACTATTACATTTTAAATTCCAATAAATTGATAAATCTTGATTTCCATTCTTTTTATTAAATCCATTATTACTTTATGAAATAAACTAACATTTCCATTCATCTTATTACATTCATATTTTGCAATTATTGTCTTAATCTCATTAATGTAACATTAAATTTCATTTTAATTTAATTGATTCCCCATTTTAATTTAATAGACTAAATAAAGAGGTAACATATAATAGTTGTTACCATTAATCTTTAATTACATTTACAGGTTTATTACTTACAACAAATGTTACCATTTCTTTCATGACACTAATTTTTTTTCAATTACCATTAACTATCTATTATTTCCTTGGTTAATCCAATATTTCATTTATTCACTTATATTCAATTTATAACCAAGTATAGCAATTTTATTATTTCAATTAATTGGAATTTCATCCAAATTTGTTAATAACTAACTTAGATTAACACTATTACATTTTATTCTGGTTATTATTTCATTAATAAATCCCAATTTTTTTATTTCTTCCAAAATTTAATCACAGAATCTTATTAAATTAACTATTTTAATTATAGGAAATTTACGGGTCGTTACAGACATAAATTGAAATGATTTAGGAATTTGTATGGAAAGAAAATTTAGTTTTGTTGAAATCTGGATACGGTCCAGATTTGTTGAAATGAAAGAAATAGTTAAATTTGATATTGATTTCAAATTAATTATTTTAGTACAAACTATTGAAAGATGTATTATTTTAAATCCAGATTTATTTAGATTTCAAACCATTTTATATTAAACTATATTAAACCTATTTTAACTATTTTAAACCATTTAAAACTATTTTAATCTATCTTAAGCTATTTAATCTATTGTAAACTATTTTAATCAATTTCAAGCTATTAAATCTATTTTAAACTATTTTAATCTAATTTAATCTATATTAAACTATTTAAACTATTTTAATCTAATTTAATATATATTAAACTATTTTAATCTATATCAAACTATTTGAACTATTTTAATCTAATTTAATCTATTTGAACTATTTTAAGCTATTGTAACCTATTTTAAACTATTTTAAGTATTTTAAACAATTTAAAACTAAATTAAACTGTTTTTAAACTATTAAAAACTATTTATGACTATTTAAACTATTTCTAAATTATAAACTGTGTAAAGTTGAAGTGTTTATATTTAGATCCTTGATTTATAAGCGAATCTGGTTAAATGATGTTATAACCTAAGTTGGGATTTGAAATGATATTTTCTAGTGAAATGACATATTTGAGTAAATATGATGATTTTGAAATGAGGATTTAACCTATTTTGTCGACATGATTTCGAAAGTGAATATGATTTCGAAAGCAAATATGATTTCGAAAGTGATATGGTTTGAATTGAATAAGATATTTTGATATCAATTATGAATCGGTTTTGGAAATGTAAAAGAACCATCCGGTGTGAAACAAGCGTTTGGTTGTTAAAGATACCAGGATCGGATATTGTCATACTCTCTACCAATACCTAAAACCACTTTAACAACTGTGTACGTGGTGGAGAATCCAGAATGAAGTAGGATGGTTTGGCGAACGATTCTGTATGAGGTATTAACGTAGCCCTGTCTCCCGCGAGTCAGCTTGATGTGACTAAAACAGGAGCCACACCGGGCCAAGTGAGGTCGCACCTTCGATCAGACATGCTTCTTCGATACCATATTATGACTTTGTGATTGATTTGGTGGCCACCCCTCGATTTGATTATGGGAGTGTGTTCCGAGGTGGGCGTCTGATGTAGCTCAGGCCAGGGATGAAGGCATAAGTCGTACGCGACTTATGGAAGGAGCTATGAGTCGTGACCGACTAAAGGAAACAGGAGGCATAAGCGTAAGTCGTAACCGGCTTAACATGATGAGGGACTTAAGTCGTGACCGACTTAACAATGGGGAAAGCATGAGTCGAGACCGACTCAAGAAAAGCAAAGGCATAAGTCGTGACCGACTTAAGAAAGGAGCTATGAGTCGTCTTCGATCTAACAGGGCAGATGAAAAGGAGATACGACTCAACTGGGAAGAAGCCCTAACTCGTAACCGACCTAATGAAATGATAAGTCGCGACCGACTTAGTATAACTCGGCAACGACTTAGCGAAGACTGGCGAGTTAACGAGTCTCTTAAGTCGCCTGGACGACCTACTGGATTACGCAGTGAAAAGGCAGAACAAGTTAGTGAAGTGACAGGTCATGTGCGAGTTAACGAGCCAAGTGATAAGTCGGAGACGAGTTACGACCCAAAGAAGACTTATCTTAAGCCGCTGAAGTTTGACTCGTGATGTTCTTAAGTCGCGGAAGCCTGAATGCCGTTGGATGATCTGCCGAGTTAATCTCCACCATTGGTTCCGTTAAGTCGAAGTTTCTGATGCGCATGCTTTAAGTCGTAGTAGCTGTTACCGTTGTTTTCGCTGCCGCTTAAATCTGGACCGTTGATGATGAAGTCACTGTTTTGATAAGTCGTGAGAAGGTGTTAAGTCGGCAACGACTCAAGTGGTTGTCTGTTTGTAATAAGTCGTCTGTTTTCAACTGTATTATGTTTTTAAGTCGTAAGTCGTCTGTCTTCTGTTGGGTTGTAAGTCGTGTACGACTTATGTTGAGTCGGAGACTTTGATAAGTCGGAACCGACTTAGGACTTGTAATATTTTTGAAGTTTTCTATTGTGTTGAGTTGTAGCCTATAAATAGGCAAGGGGTGTCATTTTGTAAGGTTGTTGAATATTGAATAAAATTCTCTTTTGATTGCTTTGTGCTTTCATTCAAATTGGTAGTTGAGTGTAATCTCCTATCTCCTCTTTCGGATAATCGAGTGCGCTCGATTCAACGATTGTAGAAGCCGATTCGCGGAATCAAGTGTGCTTGATCAACGCTTGAAGAATTGAAGATCTTTGAACCCGGTATCGTGCGCGATCAACGAGTTCGAGATAGCTAGAGTTCGGTATCTTCGGATCAACGAATTCGGGCAATTCAGCATTCATCAATCCATCGACTGCTACTTTCACCGATCTACATCATTTTTGATATATCTGCTGCGTCAGCGTCAGTAGCTGATATGTGTTACCACCAGTCCGGATCCGCAAAACGGTAGTATCCTACCCTGGGCATTGCCTCACATGCCTTGTCACATGCCTTATCGCGCCCATTACGAGTTTGGTTTGTACCGTACCTATGGAGTGCTCCCTAAGTATCCCATCGGTTTGGTGGGGCTTACAGTATCTGTATAGACTATGGGAATATATAAAAATTTGTTAAAGGGGATATGGGTAACGCCTTAACGCTATTTTAATACTTTACTATAGACACTATTATAATAGCGTATTGTACTCATATTTTATTTGAGATTGATTTGACTTACATAAGAATTTGTTTAGTTCCGACTCGAGTTTATTGTTATTCATCATGCTCGGGTCAGCCTGAGCTTTTCAGCGTTAAAGACATTATTATGGAGGACGAAGATGGAAGTTAGTATTATATTATTATTTTATCCCACTGCATCATGTTGTTCCGTTGCCTTATTTTATTATTATTCCTGCTGTATGTGTAACTCTGATATATTGTAAAAGTGTAATCAAATGTTATTTGTAAAACAGTCATGAACTGTTTATTTAATTATTATATTTTGTCATTCTGTTGTGAGATTCTGTGTTTTGTTTTTCCTTCTTTTCTCTTATTTTTTTATTTACCATATTAAAAATCCTCCCTTTTGAATGGTTTGAGTTGACATGTGTGGTTTATTGTCGATTTAAACCATCCAAATAGGTGGGTCGTTACACTCTTGATTTCTAAAAGAAAATCCACTTCAAATATTCTTAAATTCAATCAGAATCAAATTCAAACTTGATTCATTTGATTCTCTATTAATCACTCTCTGATTTCTCTCATCTCTATCACTTAAAACAATATCAAAGTGCTATTCAAGAGGTTATTGGATCATTGGTACTCAAGATTAAGAAACTGAGTCTATAAATTCTATCAAATCATACTCTTATGCTCTTGGGTGTGCTTAGTGTCCCTGAAATCCAAGTGGGTGTGCTTGTGCCCCGTCTGACTCAAATAGGTATGCTTGGTGTCCCGTTTGAATCCAAGTGAGTGTGCCGGTGTCCCGTATGAATCCAGTGAGTGTACCCAGAGCTCGAAAAATATGGAGGGTGTGTCTCGTAACCTTGAAATCAAGATTGTATTGACATTGATATTTGAAAAAAAATCTGTACAAGAAATTGTATAAGACTGGATGTAGGGTAACTCTGAACCAGTATAAAAGTTCCTTGTGTGATCTCTATAACTCTTTACTTTTTACTTTTACTACATTTATATATGTCTGTGTTTGCATCTGTGATTGTTGATTCTGCATTGTTTAACTATAATCTTAAAAGGATTTAAAAAGATTCACAAAAATTAGCGAACACTATTCACCCCCCCCTCTAGTGCTAAATTAGCCTTAAGATCTATCTTTCGCAAACTAACAACATATGTATAAAGATTGTAAATAAAGTGACATATAAGTTTAAATTTAATGTTAACCAATTTAATTCAATCTTTTAACTTAGGTTAGAAATACAAAAGTTTATAGTTTTACATAAAAGACCATTTATGAATTCTAGAACAAAAGTAAACTTTACTTTTATGAATATAATAATCAAAATAATTATTTTCTAGAAAATAACCATATAACACAAGAAATCAATTTTCAAGTAAGTTTAAACAATCAACAAATATAGTTTATTTGTGTTTATGCATACAATGTTACAGAATTTTATATGACGTAATAAAATAGTTTTATATTTTTTATAAACAATAATTCCAAAACAATGACAAAAGTAGTCGGACAACTTCGGCATATACAAATAAGTTATAAGGTAATTCAGATCTAACTATACAAAGAATATGGACAAACAATTAAACGAGATAAAGGATTTGAAATATGTCAATAATAATAAACACATAGTCAATGGACATAAAGAACATAGGAAGATTAAAATTAAATCACTATGATGATCATACAACTAATTAAGCTGGATGAAAAAGGGGATCTGAGTTATATTACAGTATGAACATACAAAATAGAAGAGATGTAACATGAATAGAATCTGAACCATGTAAACGTGATGAATATACAATTAAATAAAGTTAGAATTACCTAAACATAAAACCAATGATTTGCACCTTGAATGATGATATCTTTTCAAATCTCCAAGATCCACACACAATCCTTGCCAAATATGAATGAACCACTTATATTTCGTTATTTTTTATGTTTGCAGTCGATTTGGAGTTGATAAAATTTTGAAAACCTTTATTTTATTTTTTAGCCATGGAAAGTTAGTACAAGAGAAGAAAATTTTGAATGGGAAAAATGAATGTTCATAGGAAATGAATTAGTGGATTTGTTTCAATTGAAGGAATGAAACATTTCTCATTCTTCAATTAAAACTTCCTTAATCAAGTCCCTTAATTATCTCTCTTTCTCTCTTTGCACTCCTCTATCTTCACATGGTATGGATAAAATTACTTGCCATCAAATAGCATAAAATTTCCGCATATCCCTTCATACAATTAGCTTTTATTAAACCTGTTAAAAATTATATCGAAATTATATATCGATGCACGCAAATATAACTTTTATAAATTCATTCAAATAATTACAAACAACTCCCAAACATCAACTAAATTAAATAATGATTAATATTTCTTAAATATTAGTTAATTTACAACATTTTATAAACTATTTAAATCATATGCTTTTTCGGAGAATTCATCATCATTGTTGAGCGACAAAAAGGTGTAGATTCAATCAGCGATTAATATCAAACAATTCGAATATTGAAGTTTACATGTCACCTTAGCTACTAGTGTGACATTTTGGCTAAATTTTTCACATACACATCTTTTGATCAAATCCAATTTTACTTATTCTAAGCGGTACCTGGTAGTAACGATTATTTAGACCAATTCTCTTTATCAAAACTATATCATAATTGGGATTATGAAATTTGGTTTTGCTCAAAACTCCAACATCATCCGCATTCAACTTTGTGTAACGACCTGGAATTTTTATCGTCTTGAGTTTTGAATATTAATTTTTAATATTCAATAATACAGTATTTTAATCAAAATAAAACCCTTGTTAAATGATAGTTGGTAAAAATAAATAGTTTTAAAACCAAGGTAATATTTTGAATTTCCATATTTTATTTATAAAATAGAAAATTGATTGATTTGAATTTCTTATATATATATATATGTATAACAATAGAATTTATATGTAAATTATAAACAAATTCAAATTAATATAAAATGAATGAGAATAATCCTTGAAAAAATGAAATGAATATAGCCTATGAAATATAATGTTGTATAAATAGAAAGAGTTTAGAATTTGATTATGTATATACATATTAGTTTAAGAGAGAAGAATGTAAAATATATGTAATATTTTTAAACAAATATAAATGGTATATTAAAAAGAATATATATAGTGAAAAATGAAAAGAAGAAATATATATGAAATTATTATACGATGAATATGAGAAAATTTATAAAATCAGTTTAATCATTTTAAAAGGGAATCTTTTACAAAAATAGTGTTTTGGCAAAAATGTTATTTTATACACTTAAAATGAAATAGCAAAAATCTTCATTTGCTTTGAATTATACATTTTTAAATATAAAAAGAAATGTAGAACAAAATGTGTTTCTTTGAATTTCACATCTCTAAAAATATAAGATAGATAATAATATAATTTGAATATGAAGATTTAAAACTATTTATAATCATTACTACCTCATTCTCAAAATATATATGAAAGCATGTTTTAAATCAAAAGAAAGTTAACTAAGTAAATAGAAAAGTAAAATAACAAAAAGTAAAAAGGTAAAACAAGTAAAAATGGAAAAAAATATGAATATTTATACATAAGCATTGTCTGGTCTAAAAAGAGAAAGACTAAAGACAATTATTTAACTTCTTTTCAACCTCAAAGCAAATAACAACTTAACACCTTTTCGATCCATCAAAACATTATACAGAAAATCAAATCCTTCTTGAGCCTAAAATATTGTACGTATACATCATCATTTCTTTTATATGAACTTATATATATAGGGGGTGTGTGTGTGTTAGCTTCAGATGTTTAAACACTATGTAAAACAAAACTCTGTAAGAACAAAATACTGTAAAGTAAAAAGAAGGAAAAGAAGCCTTCTGTACAAATCCAAAAGCAAGACACTGATCAAGGCAAGTTTTCAAGGCATTCAAATCATAAAAACTAAAGATCAACCAGAAGATTTCAAAGGAGCAACATGTTTAAGGTGAGGATTTAAGTTGTTGCCTGGAAATGTTTTTATTTCACCCTGCTCATGCTAACGGAGCTAAAAAAATCAAGTGTACCCTGTTTTCAAAAATCTTTATCTCCTTGCTCGATTTGAGTTTGTGAATGATATAAACTAACGAAGTGTTTATTTTTAAGTATAGATAATGCTAAAAATAAATTGAAGCTTGTTCGTTTTTTATATTGCGTGAATTTGCAAAAATACAGTAAGCAACCTAAGTTTTGTCAATTTTCAACATGCTCAAACCATCGATTCATGTATACACTTGTAATCGCCATACGAAAATAGGATTTTTAGTGAAGATTTCATGATTTTTAATAGCATATATCTCGAGAATTCTTGAGATGACCAAAATCACTTAAAAATTATTTTCCAGTGACGTGATCAACGAGAGGTGATGTAGTTTGGTCGAGGAGCAGTGTGGTGATGAGGTCGAGGGGTTCACCATGGGCATTTTTGAAATTACCTTTAATTTGAGTGGGTGTGATGATTTTAAGGTATTATGGCAAGTTTTGGGTGGGTTCAGTTGTCTCGCGACTTGCGAGGGGGGAGGCGTCGAGCGTGAGTGGGTTTGGTGTGGAGGTAGTGGAAATCGTGGGGGTCACGGTGGTGGTGGAGGCGTGTATTCTGGTGGTGGGAAATGGCGGGGTGAGGCGTTTTTAGTTGGTAGGTGAAAAACTAGAGGCGGTCGTCTTTTCGGGCTCGTAGTGGAAAATTGGTGGAGGTGGTTGGAGCTTTGGCGGAGGTGGGAAATCAAACGTAGGGGAGAAGCCGGACTTGGTGGTGTGCTCGGTTTGGTGAACGGAGGCCTGGTGGTGACATGCACGTGCACGTACACGAGTGCACGGTGATGGGTTCTGCGTGTTGTGGAAGATGATCCTGTTTTGGAGTGCTGTAGTCTTGGATTGGCCTCGAGTCGTATGCGAGTGGATGGTGTATCGGTGAAGCACAGGTTGATCGATGGAATTGGGTTGGTTTTGGGTTCTTAGTTTACTGGAAACTGGAAAAGGGAAGAAAAGGGGAGAAGGATTGGAGATGAAGGCATATCTGGTCTGGGTAGTTGGGTTATGGGCTTCGGCCCAAGGAATGAAGGAATAAGTTTTAAATCAAAATGCTAATTTATATTTTGAAAATTTTAAGGTGTGATAACTAATGCATATGAATTCTGATTTACACAAAATTCGTTGCGATGGGTTTGTACCGACGAACACCGCATCGTCGTATGACTTGTTGAAGAATTTGAACAAGTGGAATTTTATGGTATATTAAAACGGATAGAAATTTAAGTAATCAATTTAAACGAATAACGTCGTTTAAATTTATATAACCCACCTATTGAAGTTATTTGCCCAGATAAAAATAGTTATGAGTTAATTTAAGTAATTTGTGATGATTAGATATCTGTTTAGCGGAATAAAACACCGTTCCGCTAGTTGTATTTAATTGGACCCCTGTTGGCAGAATAAATCGCCGTTTTTTCATTATTACTGAATATGTGTGTCTTTGGACATTGACTAGCAGAAATAAAACCATGTTCTACTATTATATTTATAGGACGTCTATTTATTATCCTGATAATTATTTTGGGCAATGTGATGTTAAATTGATTACTAAAAATGGATGATTGTCAATATCTGAATCTGCTATTCTGGATTGTTATGGAACAAATGGTAACTTGGTTAAGTACCATTGAAATTAGTAGGCCTCTATACCTAATTTGGAAGTTGATTTTTGAATCAAAGTTATTTGAAGGATAATTATTATTTATTAATGACGTTTTAAAGATAATTAATAATTATTTAATAATGATTCAAGGTTAATTATTTTATGATTCTTAAAAAGTTATTTAATTATTTTTCAAATTTATTTAATTTTAAAAAAAAATGTTTAAATTTTATTTTAATTATTTATTTAAGGTTATTTTGTAGTAATTGATTTAAAAGTAAATTTTTATTTAATAATTAATTGGTATTAAGATATTATTATTATTTCAATGATAATTTGTTCAAATATTAATAATGTTTTAAATATAATGTATTATATGGTAAACTTTTATAAAAGAGTATTTTCCTAAATTAAACTTGGAGAATTTATATAGAAACTTTATAAGTATTATTTCGAGATAATTATTAAATAAAGTTTTTGGAAAGTAATGGTATACTTTCATGGCCGAAATCGGAGGCAGGGATTGCCTGTAGTTAAGTTTGGATTTATCTGGGACAGAGACATAATCATTGAGCTTTGAATCCATGGTTGATATCACATGGCGCTTTCCATATTTATTTTTAAAAAATTTCAAATATTTTTGAAGGGAATGGTTTGAGAATATTCTTATTCCGATGAAATAAGTATATACCTTTTTGATAATGAGATTTAGTTTATTGAAATTAAAATTAAATTTGGCTTAGTGTTTTGAGTGGGAAATGGGATCTTTGGTTGAATGATTGTTTATTGATAGTTAAATAACTGACTATCAAATCTGAACAAAAACATAACTTTGGAAATATCTAGGAGAAACATGGAAATTATATGGTACAGTTACCATTCGAGGTGTTATACTGTACATATAAATTTGTTTCGTTCTTCTAGGAAGTTGATAAGGAAATCCATCCACTAACGGTTAGGAGATGATCTCCGATCTTATTTCGTCTGTTTATTTCCTAAAGAACCGGGGTTGAGTTTACTGGAAATATCGAACGTTGTTTCGAAGAGACCGGGATCAGATAAGTTATCCGAAAACCACTTCGATCCAACGAATTCGTTTTCGAAGCGAACGCAAGAGCATGGAATCAAAGACAGAGGATTGAAGTGCAAGGCCTAGTCGCTACTAATCCTGAGGATGATTCCAAAATGGATGTAGTAGGAATAAGCCTTTGGTTTCGTTCAGACCCAGAACGGACTCGTATGAATAAATGCTATCAGTATATTGTCATTGGAGGACAATGAACATTCTATGTATAAATTCCCTAAAAAGGTAATCGTAGTCTCAAGCTTCATCAACTGGGAATGACTGAAAATCAGGGGAGATGTAGCAAGGCTAAGTGGGTCGCACACAATTAGGGTATGTTTATCACCTTTCTAGATACCCTCGGATATATTATGAATTATGAATATGGTGCACGGGAAGAGCTCGATAAGGGTGGGAACACCTGAGGTGATAGCATATTCGGTACTATCTAGGTTAGGGGTAGGTCGGTCTTATGTTGTAGGGGATCTCGGCAAGGTCCTCGGTACATTTTTCTAGAGGTGTACTTGATAGGTGGTACCCTAGTGCCTAGTCATTATATGGAATCCACTCTCCAATAAGCACCGTACGGTTTTGATTGTGCCCAACTATGTTGAAATGTGAGATGCAAGCATTTTAGTTATTTCTATATTTTACTTTGACCTCTATACATTATTCTAATATCACTAGATTTTCTATAAAAAGGGTTTTGGTTACCGTAAGGGAAAAACCCATCGTGTTTATGTGTGACGTGGTCTTACGTGATACCTTTGATTTTAAAAGGATTTTGAAAGTCATGATGAATAAAAATCCTTGTGATTTAAATTCTCACGCTGGTTTTACCAGACTGACCTGGGCGTGGTTTTTCCTATATGCTCGGGTCAGACCGAGCATATTTCCAGGTTTAGCTGGAAGATTGGAACTTTAGGAAAAGTGCTGGAGGCCCAGAGACGTATTCACGTAGATGATTATATTTTCCGTTGCATTTTAGTTGTGTTTATCAGCAGTTGTGAGGACAGGTTGTTATAACTGTCCGTGCTAAATAGGTTGGTATACTCTGATTGATATTTGTACTATAAACATTACAGTTTTGTTTTATGTAAAGATTTGTTCTATATTATAGATTATTTGTTTCCCCTGTGAGATTCTGTGTTGTTTGGTTTTCTTTCTATCTTCTTTCTACTTTGTTTTCTTACTATCTGCCTTTCTGTTCAATTTGGACTGGACATGTGTGGTAAATTGTCAGTTCGAACTGTATGGAAAAGTGGGTCGTGACACTTTGTAATTCCAAACACAAAATCCTTGATGCAATAATAACAATCATTATTAACCATACTGCTCTGACAGAGACTTTAATTTTGAGTTAACTACAGTTGGCCATGATACAAACTTCATATAACCGAGGAGATAAATTCTCTATTAAATAGTGTTTCACTTTCAATGCATCAACTCAGACCCAACTATAGTCGTTCGATGGACATCATGCAACGGTTAACTATAATCAAAGTGGAGTGTCTACAATGAAGTTCTACATTATTCTCAAGTCAAGGGAATGTGTAACATCATCACTTCGAGATTGTTTGTTTGAATTTATTTATATTAACCAACGGAGAACTCTCGAGTGAGTCATTTCATAACTATCTAATAACTATCAGTACGTAACTTCTTGGTGCCCCAGCAGCCACGAGAAATACATTACCCAACATTTGGAGAGCGTTACATACTCTAGTCTCAACAAATGAATCGATATCATTTCTCGAAACATCTTCACTAGGAATATTTAAAACAATATGTTATTTTCAATGTGATAGAATTCTCATGATTACAACACTTAGTAATTACTATCACATAACATATCATTTAAGATTTTCCATTTATATACTTTAAATTAATTACTTAATTATTTATATCACTATATAATAAGTATGTAAAAGAAAGAAAAATACCTTTTATTTTGAACAGGATTGGTCATAGAGTAAGATATTGTAACAAATTACATAATTTCCCTTAAGGAATACCCCTGACACTGTTACTTATTAATTTAAATTTTCAACTAGGATTTTCCTAGGGTCACTTGATTCGTCCAAGCATAATGAGTAAATAAAACGTTTTACCTCCTTTTTTATTATCTCTCTTTCTTAACTTCATAAATTACTTAGTTATTTATTAATTTATACAAGTCTTACAGTAAACATTCTCAATGGAAAACTGCTTGTTGCATACACACCAAGTATACAATCACAATGCATGGGCATACACTGAGTACACAGTCCCGATGTTAAACTACCTACCAAAGCATCGAGTAAACAACTTCAGTAGTAAATGTGTCATACGCTCTATATCGTTCAATTGGAGCTAAAAGGGTCGATAAATAACTCGATGCCCCAATAGGTACATCCGCCCATCCAGTCATAAACCATACTCAAGCAGATGTCTTCGTTTCCTCTCCCCTGCAATCCGCAAGTCAAAACATGTGACCAAGGTGCTAACAGTAATGATAAGAGCATCTAATTGCAATACAATCGTATGCCACGTCAAGCATCACGTTATATGACATCGTGCCACGTAAACTCCAGAATGTCAAGGAAACGGGAAACAAATCCCCAGAGCTACACGACTCAGCCTGCACCAGATCTAGGTTCAACCTAGGCTATCTACAGGCTAACAATCGACTGGTTCACCATATTTTATTTTAACAATGCAATATTCAACTGGACAAACATAATCAGTTGACTCTTAGGGCACTCAGTCGACTGATGTCTTTTAGTCAGTCGATTGTTCGTCTGATACTATTTTTCTATTTAACAGCCATCAGCCGACTATTCTAGCCCAATCAGTTGACACCTTAAGGGTTCAACAGACCGAGGACTATAATTACTCGACTATTTGACCTAGAATATGAACTATTTTTTCTTCAGGTTAAACTCTTGTTTTTCTACGTTTTCTCAAACCAACCAGTCGACCGTTCAAAAATGGTCATCAACCATTCAAAAACGGTCATCGACCATTTGGTTGAGATCTGGTATTTCAACGTTTTTAACTTGTTGTTTTGTCCATTTTAAATTATTATTTATTTCATCATATTTTCAGATTTCAAATATGGTACAAAAAATTTTCTATCACTTATCAATACTTACTAATATCATATTATTTATTCCAAAGGTTATAAATTCAGACCTAATATAAACACTTTAATTAAATCATATAAATTACTATGATGGATACATTCACAAATTAAACTTCATTCATCTATGGGGTTATAGAATTATTTTCAACTCCTTCAACTAAGCCTAAGATAAATTTATATATAGTCAGTTTAATCCTAGTTAACCCTTCCCAATTTTAATTAATTTTATTATCAAAATCATAGTCTTGGTTTTCCAACTCATGAAAAATATTAAGTTAACCATTAAATAAATTTTAAATTCATTTTCTAAACCTATATATATATAAGTGAAATTTAAATGCTTATATATATCATATTCATTTCATAGATAAACTCACTCATCTTTATTCGCTACCTTTGAATAAATCACCATTCTTCGATTTAATTGGATTTGGTGCATCTCCTTCTCTATTTAGCATGCTTTTGTTTGGATTTGAATTCACCTTCCTTCCTATCTGATTTTCTTATTTTATTTAGAGGAATTTGATTTAATATTTTGTTTGAAGGGTATTGTTTTTAGTATTGAAAAGGAAGGAGAAGAATGGCCTTTAGGTGAAGCAGCGACTATAGGACGAAGAGAAATGGGGAATGAAGTGAATTAGGGTCAGGAACTCCTCTTATATAGGCACAAATCCTAAACTCCATCTTCACCCCAGTTTTGCTCTAAAACAAGTGCTATGGTAAATAATTAGTATCTCCTTAATTAGGTGTCTGTTTATAACATTTTATATACAAATTTGGGCTAGAAAAATCTAATTGACGCAGTTGAAATTCAAAATTTCCAAATTCATTCATTTGTAAAAATTTAGTTTTTCAACTTTTTTGTAAAATTACTAAAATGCCTTTTTTAATTATTTATTTTATAGAAATCTAAGGTGTTACATACATAAATAAAGACATACACACATACATAATGTATGTATATCCAATACTCATGGCTGTGATTCAATACTCATGGCTACAAACACATTCATAACTGTAACCGATAAAACACTTCTTCTAAGAACTTTTTACTTGTATACGTTTGATGTAATTAATTTTTTATTTATATCACTATATAACATGTATAAAATAAAATAAAACAAGATGCATACATCGTTTTGAACAAGGTTTTTCTTATGAGAGTTAAGTTACACAATAAATTATATAATTTCACCTTGGCACACCCTTAGCTCCATCAGAAACCACTCAAATACAACCCAAAATCGACTATAAATACTCTCAATTATTCCAAGGCAATATCAACAATTCTCTCTCTGACTTTATCTCTTTGATTCTAATAATTTTGTCGCGTATATTCACTATTATAAATTTCCACAGCAATCATTTCAAATCACTTCTATAACTCTAGTTTGTTCATTTCGAAGATATAATCTATGGGTTATAGGAGATTGTACTATAAAGAAGACATCTATATAGCAGGATATAAAAGTCTAAAATATATTTTATATTAAAGTCAAAGTCCTGTTGCGAAGTCTTTAGGCAGTTTGTAAAGTCATGTTTGGTAGCTCAGACAAGGTCTTTGTAAACAAGTTCCTTCGGAAGAAGTGAGGATTGTGTTAGAAGAATTCCAAAAGGAAGTTCTTGGGCAGGATGTAGAACGGGAGGTCTGAACTAGTATAAATCGACTGTGTGATATATTTTACATTATTCCACTACATTTACTATTATATTCAATGATTATACATATTCGTAAAGATCTGTCTTTCTTACACCTAAAGACGACACTTAATACATCCTCGGTATTCATGTGCCGATCATTTAAGTGTTCGAAAGACAGGTCATTTGGGGTGAAGAAAGAAGTAGACATAATAGAATCTTACATCGCGACGAGCAATATATAATATACACAAAATATTTACAAAAAGAAATATTTGTACACAACATCGGAGTACACTATCCTATTATCAGCTTGTACATTTATAATAGCATGTCCTTATAATTGCCGATAAATACAGACAAGAACAAAACAGAATATAGTGGAATAGTATAAGATACGTGAATACGTCTTGGAAAATCCAGCTCATCACCTGAAAGCTCCAAAGAATCCAGCTAAATCTTGAAAATATGCTCGGGTTGACCCGAGCATTATAAGAAAATAATGCCCAGATCAGTCTGGTAAACCAACATGAGAAAACTCTATCAAATCATATTGATTTCTACATTTGAAAACCTTTTCAAAATAAAAGGTATTTCGTAAGACCATGCCACGCATAAACAAGGACGGGTTTTACCTTACGATAACCAGACCATTTTTATTATAAAATCCAGTGATATTATAATAATATCTAAGGTATAAAATACCAATAATCAAGTAGCCGTGATGTGTGTACATCACAACAAGAATAGGTATATAATAAAAAACCGAAGGCGTTTATTGGAGAATGGATTCCAACAAATGGCAAGGTAAGGGACTACCTTTCGAAAAATAGTACACCTCTAGAAAAAATGTATTGTGGGTCGCAGTTACCATTGCAACCCTACCAACACAGGAATGGTCTACCCCTGACTGGATAATACCGAATATGATCACCCCTAGGTTGTGATCAACAACCAAAGATGGGGCCCGAAGCATACATATAGATATCGACTCTAGATAAGGCGATGATCATACCCTAATGGGGGCGACCCACATAGCCCTGCAGCACTTACCATGTTTTAGCCATTACCGGGGCATGAGGCTTGAGGCAACAATTTACCTTCTTTTAGCAATTCCCACTTGGAATGCTAACACCGCCCTCCAGGTAGAAATGCAACGCCAGCATTCATCCATACAAGTTTGTTCTACGTCTGAATGAAACTGAAGGCACTACCTCTACTACATTTGGAATCACCCTCAGAATTAGTAGCAAGTAGGCCTTGCACTTCAAAGAGCTTCGATCATCCTTACGATGTCTTCCACTTGGACGCATATGTTGGTTCGAAGTGGTTTTCGGATAATATATCTAATCCCGGTCGCTCTGAACCAACAACCGATAATTTCCAGTTGACTCATTACCGGTTCTTTTGAAAGTAAGCAGACTATACTACAATCCCAAAGAAATCTCTAATATATCCCTTAAAGCTAGAGACATTTCACCTGAATGAGTTCTCCCGAGAGAACTCAAACCGTATGAACACGCGAAGCTTTTATTTACTTCCTAAGTCAAAATTGGCCAAGATTTGATTATCGGTTAATTAACTATCAAATGAATGAACAACAACAGTTCAGAGATTTAATTACCCACAGCAAGTACTATGCCTCAAAATAAATCTTTTATTGATTAAATCCCTTTTCAAAATATTTATCAAAATATTCATATACTTATCTCACTGGCATGAGTATATTCACAAAACATTATGAAAGATTTCTTATTTCAAAATCATATTAAAAGATCGCAATAATATGTAACGACCCTGAAATTTTGACATTTGAAATGTGAATATTTAATTGAGTTTAAATATTCGAATGATAATTTAAATTGAAAATTCAAATATCAAAATGAATTTGGTGATTAAATTATTGAATTTAATTATTAAATCTGGGTACAAATTTGAATCTTCAGTTTTAAGCTGATTTAAAAATAATCTGAAGGCTTAGAAAATTTCTATTAATAATTCTGAAGATAATAAAAGTTTCAGAATTGAATTTGGAACTGTTTTGTTCGGTTTTGAAATTTTGTTGTTTAAATCGATATTTAAAAATAGCGGTCCGGGGCACAGTCTCGGATTTCGACAAAACCAGTTCCATTGGATCCGTAATATTGAATTATTACTGGATTTCAATTTTCGTAATATTTGGAGTTGTTGTGTGAGCGTACGATATATAAACGCGTTGGAATTTAGATCGAAATTTTTAATTGTGAAACCAAGGCAATTTGAATTTTTGTTACGTAACTTGAACACGTTGCTTCTATCTTCAAACACGTGGCAAATTGAAGACACGCGTCCTTCCAATTCAATACGTGTCCTCTCCCCATCTGATATCACGCAACTATCTTCAGTTCGAAAGCAGATAACAAATAAAAGAAAAAGTCTTCATTCAAAACAATTGAATGGCCACCCCTCTTCCTATTCAATTCAAATCGAACCCAACCTGACTCCTTTCCTCTCTTCCTTCTTTTCAAAATTAAAATCGAACGGAGACTTCTCATTATTTTCTCTGGCAATCGCGAGTTGCTCGCTTGGAGGCACATCGTCGCGCACACGTACGGCAAGTCGATCGAGTGTGCGATGGAGGGGAGCGACATGGGATTTTTCAATGTCGCAATAATGGTCAGGCGTATCGTGGAAGGCGACTCGGTCTCGTAGGCGAAGGTGGGCAAGCGGTGGCCGTGGTCGAAGTCAAGTTCGAGGCAGCGTCGATTTAGGGGTTTCGCGATGTTTGAGCTAGGGTTCGCTAGCTCGAGAAGATGGTGGCGATTCATCATGTTCACTGGGAGGAGGGCTCGATGATTTGTTGGGTTCGAGTTCGATCGCGGAGGCTAGAAATTAAATATGCAGTTAGGTATAAAAACAATTTATTCTTCAATTTTAAATTTTTAAATATATATGTATAGCTCAGTTAGAAAAAAAATATAGTGAAGTGAATATTCATTTCGTTATTTACTGTGGGAAAATAAAATAAATGTTAAAAGTTTGTACATGAATATGGACCTGAAAGGAGAAAAGATATATTTACAGTAAAGAAAATTTGTTTAAAAAAAATTAAATTGTTGGTTGAATTAAAATTTTTGTTTCAAATGGAAAATATTTTGTAAAAGAAGATTTGTTAGAAATTTAATTTATTGGATAAAATGATTTATTTAAAAATGGAAAATTTGCTAGAATCAAATTATTAGATTAAATGAAATCATTAATAATAATTAATTGTTCGATTTATGTCGAATATTAATAAAGTGTATAATTATTTATACAAGGTCTGAAATGAAGAAACAAACTGGAATGGAAATGGAGTGCAAAATAAATGCTAAGGTGAGATCTTCTCACTCAGATTTAAAATTGAATTGCAGTTATTGATTGTGTTGATTGCTATTTGGATGTGCTATTAGATATAGTAGGATATATCTATATATATAGCAATATATACATATTGGCATATGTATATATTGGATTGATTGATTTCCCGCATTGTATAGCGGATGAGACCCTATTACGCCGTTAGTAAGCGGATGATATTTTATAAAATCCTATATACCGCGATATTCCACCTCGAAGTGGAATTGGTATTGTGCTAACATCTGTGGATGCAGGGAAACAGGTTGGAGGGATCCAACTGGATTCCTCAAATTGTTTGAATATTATTTAATATGTGAATGATGTGATTTATTGATAATCTGTGGATGATTTATTGATAATTGAAATTGTTGAAGGCTAAAATTTAGCCGAATGTATTTTTGGTATCGTGGGATACCAGAAATAAATGAAATTGGATTTTTGAAATTAAAGCAGGAAATTTTAGTAAATTCTTTTGAAAGAATTGAATAAATTTAAAAGAAGAAATTTTTAAGAGCATAAAGTTGATTTTTGAAATGTTATCGAATTATTTCAAAAATATGGGAGAGATTGTTATAAATGGATTTTGAATTGTATTTTTTTCGAAAGTGGGAAAATATATTGAAAAAATGGAATTTTAAAGGGTTTGGAAAAGATTAAGGAATTTATTTTTAAAAGTGATAAATTTCTAGAAATCCAATTGATAATTGATTTGGTATTGGAAAATGAACCTTTGAGAAATCGATTTGGAAATTTATTTGGAATTGAAAATAAATTTAGAAATCAAATTTATAATTAATTTGGTAATGGAAAATAAATCATTGGAGAATTTATTTGAAATTGATTTAGTGTTTGAAAAATGAATTTGGAAGTCGATTTGCAAATGGTTTGTTATTTGAAGATAAACTTAGAAATAAATTGAAATGTTTTGTTATATTGTGATAAATCTTAGAAATCAATTTGTAATTGATTCGATATTGAAATAAAATTGAGAAATCAATTTGAAAGTCGATTTGGTGTTGAAAGTGAATATTTGAGAATGTAAATTCCGAATAGAATTTATAAAATGAAAGGGAATTTGTTTTAAAAATAAACGTTGATTTATTTTATAGTGTGAAAGTAAATTTACGGATTTGGAACGTAAATTTGAGATAAATCGATAAGGATTTATTAAATTGGTTTAAATGGACCATTTTGAAGTGAAATTGTATTTTCACTATAAAGCAGAGTATATTTTCCAAAGTAGCTTTTTAAAATAAAATTTAAAGGTTCTAAAGCTGGTTTTTGAAAAGATATATTTGGAAATATATTCCGTATAAGGAAAAGTGATTTGAAATTTATTTTCAAAGTGATGAAGTATGGAAATAAATTTACTGATTGGGATGTAAATTTAAAATAAATCAATAAGGATTTATTTAAGTGATTTAAATGAATGTGATTTGGAAATTGTTTTCAAATGGTTGAAGTATAAACCATATATCGGGAAGATATTTGAAATTTAATAATTTGGGAAAATTATTTAAATCTGATGATTGTTGTGAATATTATTGATAGTTAAATCACCGACTATCAATATTTGCCTTTGAAATGGCACTTGAATTGTTTTTAAAACAAACGCTTATTATTCGGTTTAGCCGGGAAAGGACCTTTGTGTCAGATAACCCATTCCGAATAATAATACGACGATATGGATCGTATTGAAGACCGGTGATGAAGACCGGATATTTCTGAAAGCGATAGGATGACCTATCGATTGTCTCTGCACCATTAGCTACGGTATAGAGATTTCCTTTGTGATGGGAAGTTTTATCGGGATTGTGAATATCCGGATTGCAAGGGCTTCTTTGGAAGTGCCTTCGGTTCTGTTCGAACCCGGAACAGACTTGTATGGTTACGTGTCTGACATTACATTTTGAGATATAGAGCTGATTTCTTTCAAATACATTTCTGTTGGTGGCGGAGAATTTATTCTGTTAGCTTAACACCCTTCTCTGAGACGTACGAGCTCAGAGGTTATGTAGTTGAAATTTATCAGCAATATATTCCCAATTCGGTAATGTGGCATGCTGAGTGTTGCTGTGACGATGATCATTTATTTGATCATTTGTGATCAAAGCACGGCTTTGTGAAAAAGCGTAGCTTTGTGGACGAGACTTCGTCAGGCCTCACAACCCGGAAATGGTCGAAACAGGAATGTTGCGGCAAGGTTATGAGGGTCGCGCCCTTTAGGTTATGTCATTTCCTTCTGGAAAGGGGTAGTATCATGGTATGGAGCCCAGATACTTACTCATGTGGATACACTTATTTATTATGTGTGATGATGGTTACCGAGCGCTCGGATAAAGGTCCCAAAGGACCGGGTGATGACATATTCGTGAGTTACCTGTTACAGGGGTAACCCGGCCTTGTTTGGCAGAAAGCAGTTTGTCTCTCGGGACGTCCAGCCAGAGGCGATCCCATTCGGGAGGAGGAAAGGAAGTTCCTTAGCCTGACCATTTGTTGGAAATCCATTTCCCAATACGAACTTGTACGGTTTTAGTTGTAGAACCTGCCATTTACGTACGGTGGTCACCACTGTTTAGATGGTAGCTATAGTAGGCATACGATACTGGTCGTATGTTGGCTAAGATTAATATTATACTTTCGAAATGTTTTCCACACTAGACATTAATAATAATAATCCAATGATTGGCGTAGTAAGCATCTTTGACTATCATAAGAAGAAATCTCCTCCAATTCTGCGTTTGCATTGTGTGTGTGGCGGGAGGTCTTATGGTAGTTTCATTTTCCAAAAGCATTGCGAATGTGTTTTATTTTCTTTGTGAAAATAACTATTTTACGATCTCACACCAGTCACCATGACTGACTCGGAGTTTATTGTTCCCTTCTAAACTCTGGGTGCCCATAATTTTCCATACGGGCAGCCTAGAGTTATTTTTATCAGGATATTGTGGATACTCTGGAGCTTTGGAGATGAGCTGGATGGCGAGACGTACTCTCGTACTTATTTATTTTATTCTGCTGTGTATTCTGTATGAGGACAGGTTTATATAACTGTCCATTGTTGTATTGAGTTGTATATTGACTCTGATTGATGTATGTATAAACTGATATAGTTCTTTGTTTTAAAAAGACTAGTGATTATCTATTATATTTTGTTCCGCTGCGAAATGTGAGATTCTGATATTGTTTCTGTTTCTGAGTTTTTCTATTCTTTGTTTTCTTCTGTCTTCTTCTACCTCTTCTTTTAACCCTAATGGTACGGTTTTTCGGCATTCGATTGCGCGGCATTTGATACAGTGGACGTATTAATGTCGACTTTCGAGCGTCGAAAATCCGTATCGTTACATAATAGTTATTTAAATTGGAGATAAGGATAACCTCAAACACTATTCCTTTGGTGCTAAGTGTGGAACGAATGTCCATACCACCAAAATTAAGAAGGTCGGTTAAAGGAAATCCAATCTCAAATTCTTTTATAAATTTCTTCAATAAATCCTTTTAATAAAACTCTTTCATTTATGGAAATCTCCTTTACTGAAATTCCAAATCCATTTATAAAACTCTTTATAAATCTCCAAGTTTATTTATAAAACTCTTTTATACATATCCAAAATCATTTATAAAACTCTTTAAGGAATATCCAAAATCATTTATAAAGCTCCTTTATAAATTTCAAAATCTCATTTCAATTTATTAGATTCTTTACATAAATTTTCCTTATTTAAAACAAACTCCTTTAATAAATCTTAATCAAATAAGGTTCTTTTGATAAACAATTAATTATTTAAAACAACTTTAAAATAAACAAGTTACTATTAATTTTAACCAACTTCAAATGCTTTAAATAAATTAGTTAATTAACTATCTTTTAAATAGCATATTTAAAAAGGGTAATAAACTTTAAACATATTAATAACTTTACTTTGAACCTTATTTAAAAAGAAAAATATTTAAAGAATGATTTCACAAATTCAGAAGAGGCTTAGCGACCACAATGGTTTATTCAATTTCGGTTTCACTTTCCAAGTTACAACAGGGGTATTTACATAAAAAGTAGATATGTAAAAGGGAATCAGCCAATAACAATCAATCAACATATAGGTAGATGTCTAAGTTACCAAAATAGCAGAACTGAGTTTTTATTCTGCTTAAATAGATGTCAACATAATTCTACTTGGTGAACTATGGTAGAACTGTGATTTATTCTAACAAATAGATGTCTAGTGTAATTAGCAGAACGGTGTTTTATTCCGCTAAATAGAAGTCATTGGGTTTCATATTTATTCGATGTTACTTAAAGGTAATCGACAAAGAAATCCCTTGGATTTAAAATATCCTTTAAAAGAGAGTTGCTTTAAAAACAAAACCAATCTTTAGAAATAAAGTGGTTTTAAAAATTTATTTAATAATTTAGTAACATTTAAACTCTTTTAATTTAATAACAATTAAACCTTTAATTAAAAATTAAACATTTAGTTAAAAATTAAACAACAATTAACTATTAAATAGATAATTTAATAATAATTATCCTTTAAATAAATAATTAAATAATAGTTAATCTTTAAAAATAATAATTAAATAAATAATTAGTCCTTAATTAATAATTAAACAATAATTTAAACTTTATTTAATAATAATTAAATCTTAATTAGCTGTAATGGCCCTAACTTTTACTGACATTATTTAAGACATATAATTAGATAAATAAAATGAAATAATGTAGATGGTTAAGGGATTGAGATTTCTATAACCATAAGGTAGTTGTGCCTTTATTAATGTTTAAACAAAAGAGAATTAAAAAGAAGAGAGAAGGAGGAATATAACAAGGGCAAAATAGGAATAGACTATGTTCTTATACCCTAAACCCTTCTTACCTTAATTCCTTATTCATTTTAAACATTTGCAAACAAAACTAAAACATTTAAAAGCTTAGCTGACTACCATTAAGGGAAATCAAAAGGAAGTTAAGCAAGGATTCAAGTAGGAAGCTTAAGCAAATCAATCCAAGTGCAAATCTCTACCTTTTTAACAACAAGCTAAGGTGAATAATATATTTACATCCCATTTTTATTGATTTTGGTTTCTAGTTATCCGAATTTATTTTGCAAGTAATATGCCATGATATGATTGTCTAAATGAAAATATATGCTTGTTGATGATTTATGTTGCTTCATATAGATTGTATGATAAGTTTTGATTTGAAAAACCTATCAAATGACATCCAAATGACTTGTGTTTTGGATATATGATCGAAAACATTATTTATGAAGTGGGTTTCAAGTTTCATAATTTTCTAAGCATTTGCGCATTTATTATGAATTTTCTATGGAAGAAAATAGCTAATATTGGGTTTAAATTAATTGCGGCAATTGTATATTGCTTTTGGGTCTAAAATTTAAATATGTTAGAAAATAGATTAGAAGTGAGTTATGGTAATTTTTGGGGAATTTTCCTAAGTATTTTTATATAGATACAGAATTATTTAAGGTATGCGACTTAAATGTTTTATATGTTTAACCAAGGAGAAGGGTTCCTTTGTTAAATGTTTTTATCATGTTAATTTTTGAAATTCGGCAGCACTTGTAGAAAAGAAAATTTTGAAAAGAAATGGGCAACCAATTGTATTTGACAAATAAGGCATGTTAGTTGAAAAGCAATTACTTTAAAATGCTATAAAACAGTTTTGTTAAAATTTACTACTTGATCACTTCCCTGTAAGCTTTCGATGCCATACCTTCGCCCATGACTAAGTCGAAACCAATACACATGGTATCAAACAATTGATACGTAGTGAGTTGGAGAAAGGCGGAAGGTACTGCGTTGAAACCAAGCTTTCGAAGGGGTAGAAGTTGCTCTATTTAGCCTTGAACTATTCTTGTTTAGAAATGATGCTTTCGAAGAGGTTGGAGTAAGCTTTCGACTTAACCAACTTGCTTTTGTTTATATAAAAAGGGCTTTCGAAAGGGTTGCCGCCTTTTGTTTTAAAACAAGCTTTCGAAAGGGTAGCTTTGAACATATTCGAAACCTAGCTGCTGCATTCTACCTTTCGACCTAGTTAAGGCCGCTTTTCTTTATTGCCTTTAAACAATGGTTTCGAAAGGGTGCTTTCGCCTTTTACTTTGAAGCCGCTTCTTAAAGCTTTCGAAAGGGTTGGTTTGAAACCATCCTCTTTCTTTTACTTAGGACCAATGCTTTCGCCCCAGTTATTTATGACCCTTAGTTATATTGAAATTTAAACCTAAAGGTTTCGAAAGGAATGGTTTTAAATGGTTTTGAAGCAATGTTTCCACAAACTATTACTTGAACCCAATACTTTCGAAAGGTATGTTTTGAGTGAAGAATTGCAATGTTTTCGAAAGGTATATAAATGGGTTTCGAAGGGGAGATCCCCAATGGTTTCAAAAGGATAATTTTGAGTATTTGAATGGAGGGTTCCCAATGCTTTTGAAAGACAAGTTTAATGGTTTCGAAAAAGGATGTCTAAGGTTTAAATAATGATTTCGAAAGGTCTATTTTCAAAGGTTTCAAAAGGTATGCTTTGGCCTTTCGGCCTAGTGTTTCAAGGTATAGTGGTTAACTTATTTTGAAAGGGGTACTTTCAATGGGTTCAAAAGGGATTATTTAAAGTTTTTAAACAAAGGTTTCGAAGGGTTTACCTTTCCTTCATGGTCTAAAATCTTTTAAGTTAAAAAGTGTTTTTAACTTACTTTGGAGGGATAGATAATCTCATTGATTAGATTTCATCAACATTGTTTTGTATAAAGTGTATATATATATACATACAAATACATATATATATATATACCATGCATAAATATTTTAAGTAAAGCAAAATATATGATTTCTTTGTCTTATAAAAATATGATTTCAAGGGTAAATCATTTACAAAGATTGTTTACAAGGAAATGAAATTTGAATAGGGTAGTTAACCCTAAGTATATGACAGGAAATGAAACTTAGAAAAGGTAGTTAACCCTAAATCTATGACTCAGATATTAGAAGACCAGATGGGATTGGTGTAGGGTCGCGGCTTATGCTTTAGCTAATAGCCCCTAGCGAATATAAGTCCAAAATTCCAGTGTGTAGAGCTTTGTCGCAGATGGGACTAAAATAATGATTACACATAGAAAGGAATATACAGAATGAAGATAGGTTATTGGTAAGCCCGCAAAACCATTAAGTTCAGTTGACCCTAGAAGAAGATAGTTAAGGGCAGATAGCCCAGTAGTGTGTCTAAGAGTTGTTAGATAATTGATTATGTCTGGTAGGCCCGAGTCAGCCAATGGTTAATAGTTAGCCAGATAAAACTATAGTGTGGACAGATAGTCCGTTGATTTCTTGATCTTTATGCATATATGTATTTGCTTTAATTGTTATAATCAGTTTGATTTCAGGTTTTTGATTTGCAAAAGGTATGCTTTGAAAAGGATATTGGTGATGGGAAACCTGTTCCACTAAGCGGTATGGTCTTACTTAATATCAGTAAACCGAGATGTAATAGCATTATTCACACCAGGTTTTATATCTGACTCGAAGTTTATGTTTTCCCCTTAAAACTCTCGGGTGCTCAAAATTTTATTTGAGTAGATTGAGAGTTAAAGTTTTTTAGGTTTAGTAGGTTGGACGAATAAGCATTCGAGGACGTCCAGGAGGCAAAGTTAGGAGTTGTTTCGTTTTATTCCCGCTGTGATGTATTATGACTTATATGTTTATTTAGTATTCTGATCATCCAAGGGGGCATACTCATATGTCACTCTTGGCATAATTTGTAATAATTATATTTGATCAAAACCTAGGAATCGTTTTGGGATTGTGTATCTAAATATGAAATATTAATTTGAAATGTAATCAGAAAAGCTGTTTTTAAATCTGTATTGATTTTATTTCATATTCATGTGCTTCTGATATTATGGATACCATTAACATTACTGTATTTTGTCATCGGAAGTTAATACTATGGATGACTGCAGCATCTGTAGCGCTTAGCTTCAGACCTCAAGATAAGGGATGTTACAACTTGGTATCAAAGCATAGGTTTATGAAAACTTAAAAGAAATTCCAAACTTAAAAATGGTTTTGAAAACATAATTCTAAGGAATTAGAGAAAAGACAGGAGTATGGGATAACGCTATAGTAACGTACTTGTATTTTCTATATATATATATATATGTATGTATGTATGTATGTATGTATGTATGTATGTATGTATGTATGTATGTATGTATGTATACGCTTTATCTTTATTCTCCATCTTTCTTAGGCTATTCCTATGTATCTTACAAATGCTTGAATGCAGATTTTAAGGATGTAAGATATGGATGCTAGGAGTGGAAGAGTTAATATTGGTGGAGGAAGCACCACAACTAATAGAAATGCCAAACCAAATGCTAGAAGGAATCCAGGTCGGGCACAAGCTGCTAGCGTGGGTGTTGGAGTACCGCAAGCTGATATGGGAGTTATGTACCAGTTCTTTATCAACATGATGCAGGTTGGAGCTACTGCGGGATTAGTTGGAGGAAATCAGGAATCTCCGGTGGTCGATAACTATGCAGTACTAAGCAGGGATTATGTTAAGCTGGGAGGAAAACCATTTATCGGGACTGAGGATGCAATTGAAGTGAAGAATTGGTTGCTTCATTGTGAAAGGATTTTTGCTGATTTGGGGTTAAATGACGAGAAGAGGAGGAGACTTGCTTCTAGACAGTTGCATGGAGCAGCACTGTACTGGTGGAACAGTGTTATTGTAGGAGTTAATGAAGAGACCATGACTTGGGCGAAGTTCAGAAGGAGGTTTGAGGAAAGGTTTATGTCCGAAATTGCTAAGTCAACCCTGCTCAGGAAGTTTATGGACTTGGAGCAACGAGATATGACTGTGCTTGAGTATGCAACCAGATTTGAGGAGCTATCGAGATACAGATATGCTACGGTTGATAAAGTTATCAAAAGGAATGAGAAGTTCATCCACAAACTGAAACCTGAACTGGCTAAAGCGACTTTGGCACATATCAAGGATCAATGTGATGTGTTTGTTGAGATGACTTTGAGACAAGATGGGATGCTTGCTTTTCATGATGGTAACAAAGCAGGGGAAGCTCCAAGTGGGCAAAACCAGAAGAGAAAGTTTTTCCATAAGAAGGGCGCTCAGAAGAGTGGAGCTACCGAGAAAGGGAAGGCTGATGTGGTTTGCTACAAGTGCGATAAGAAGGGACACTATGCTCATGAGTGCCGGACAGGCAAAGGGAAGAAAGCTGTTGACAAGAAAGGAGTAAGATGTTTCAACTACGATCAGATTGGACATTATAAGAACCAGTGCAAGGAGCCAGCCAAGGATGGAAAAGGCAAGATGTTTGCATTGGAACCAGCTGCCTCAAGACCAATAGCTTAGGAGAAAGGAAAGGCTATGCTGGGAGGAACACTTTTGATTCATGATAATTCGCAGATGTCTTTGAGCCCGTGATAAGACTGCCGCCAAAACAAGCCATTAAGTTTCGGATAGATTTAGTACCAGGGGCAGAATCGGTGAGTAGACCGCCAAGTAGAATGACATCTACTGAGATGAAGGAGTTAAAGGTGCAGTTAGTGGATTTAGAAGGTAAGAATTTTATCAGACCAAGCAGTTCACTTTGGGGAGCAATCATAGTGTTTGCAAATAAGGACAGATCGTTAAGGTTATGCATCGATTATCGTAAGTTGAATGAGAAGACAATAAAGAACCAATATCCGTTGCCTAGGATTGACGATTTGTTCAATCAATTGATTGGAGCCAAAGTATTTTTACAATTAGATTTGGCAATTGGGATCCATCAACTTAGAGTAGCAGAGGATAGTGTTCCTTTGATGGCGTTTAGGACAAGATATGGATCGTACGAATGGTTAGTGATGTCATTCGGACTAACTAATGCACCAGCATTTTTCGTAGATTTGATGAACAGGATCTTCCGATAGCATCTGGACAGATTCATATTAGTATTCAAAGAAGACATTTTGATATACTCTAAAGATGTAAGAGAGCATGAAGTTCATCTCAGAGTGGTGCTTGAGACGCTGAGGCAGCATCAGCTAAAGGCGAAATTTTCGAAGTGTCATTTCTGGAAGAAAGAAGTGAATTTTTTTGGTCATGTAGTCACAGTGAAAGGGTTGTTAGTAGATGTAACGACCCACTATTTTGGACCATTCAAATCGACAATAATCCACACATGTCTGACTTGAATAATTAAAAATAACAGATTGTAATAAAATTTGGAGCAAATAAAATCAAATACAGAATCACAGACACAGAATATCAGAATAACTCGCAGCGGAAATAATATACCATAGTAGTTCATGAAGCTACTATATACAAACTCTTAAAACATATACAAAATCTCATAATCAAAATAGATACAATAGAAGTCAGGATACATAAATCAATAATACCGAGACAATACTGAATAAGAAATAACTGGAATAGAAGTCGATGAACCGATAGATAAATAAGCTCCAACAGATATCTAGCTCCAGAAGGTGAATCCAAAGCTGTGATTCTCAGGTTGACCCGAGCG
Source organism: Allium fistulosum (assembly GCA_030737815.1). Lineage (NCBI taxonomy): Eukaryota > Viridiplantae > Streptophyta > Magnoliopsida > Asparagales > Amaryllidaceae > Allium > Allium fistulosum. The sequence goes on along the minus strand of CM060907.1, from coordinate 245,354,142 downwards.
TAAAGTAAAACACAAAACACTCGAGTCAGGACATATATACTTATACAATGTAAACCAACTCAAGTGAACTGTAATAGCAATGCATAATAACTTAAAGGATGCTTGGGATCGTCCATCCTTTAAGGATCCATAAAACCATCAATTAAACAGTAATATCAATATCATAGAAATGTCCATGTCGAAATAAACCATGCAACTAACAGTGTTAATGTGCATCACAGCCATCATCAGGAAATCAAATGACATACAGAGAAGTATACCCGTGGTTATAGTATTTCAAAATAATATTTTATATTTCAAAATTTAATATCGTTTCAAATCCAAATCTTTATCAAAATAAAGATTAAATCATTAACAAACCATTTCAATATATTACAATGTCATATCCTTTCAAAATTTCCTTTCAAATCATTATTTGAATTCAAATTCAATTACCAAATTTAATACCCTTTAAAATTCCAAAATATCATTCATTTGTTATCTTATCAAATCACCCTTTAAATAGTTTTCCATTTAAACCATTTAAAAGTGAAATTATTATTCTTTCAAGTCAAGTGTTTAATTTCCAAAGTTTCAAATCATTCTGAGTTCATCTACTAGGTCAAAATCCATAAACATTGAAAATTTCAGCCTTTCACAGCATTTAGAAAAAGCTGTTATAAGTTATATTTGAAAACATTTTATTTCAGCAAAGACAGCACTTTAGAACTGCTGTTATATCTCATTTTACTTGAAATTTAGTTTAAAACAGCAAAGACATCATTTCCAAAAATGCTGTAATAGCTCAGGTTCAAAACAAGGGTTTTACTTAATTTCAGCAAAGACGACAGGCAGCTACAGCAGTTTACAGAACTACTATTATAGCCCTTTATTAAGTTCTTTAGCCTTTACATTTACTACAGCAACTACAGCATTTCAGAAATGCTGTAATAGCCTCTTTTACTAAGTTTTAGTTAGGTTCTGAAAACCATAGCATTTCTGAATGCTATTAAAAGTCATTTCCAGATTTTAGTGTATTTCCAGCCAATAATAAAATTCATTTTAAACCCTTTTAACATTATAAAAATCATGTTTAAACATTTAAAAATGTTTATATAATATATCATTTAACACATGATTTTTATTAAATAAATTCGTTATAGTTAAATCAAATTTCAATGAATTATTTAACAAATTCAAGTGTAAATTTCTTTTCTTCACATTTTTAATAAATAAACTTAACACTTAAATTTTATTTCCATTCTCCAATAAATTTTAAATTTCCATTTTCATTTTTATTTATATAACTTATTTTCTCATTTTAACCAAAATTCCAAACTTTTCTAACTTAAGTTATATTTTCAAAAATTCCATTTCTATTCATTTTTTCAACATTTTTAACTTATTGAAAGTTCCAAATTTCACTATTTAAACATATAAAAATTCAATTTAAATCAAATTTTCATATTTTTATACTTTTTAAATTTTATTTAAACATTTTCAAAAACTTAAAAAAAATTAACCACGGGCCTGTATATAGTTTTCTAACCTAGGTCAAGTGATACGGATATGTATCGTTTCAATCCGCAGTTTAAAAAAGCAAAAATCCAGGTTCTATTATTTCAAACCCGAAATCCCAAGTCAAATTAAATTAAATAAAAACCGTTCAGGCCTATCATTTCAGCCCATAACGATTTTTTCCTATTCTAATGTCCGTTCGGGTATGTATCATTTCAACCCATAGTGATTCTATTCTACAGGGAACTTGCAGTGTGATAAACAGATATAAAATGAACAGTATACAATATATAACAGTAACAGATGATATGACAGGTAATTAAACAGGTTTATCATCATATAAATAAATCATCACAGGCAGTTATAACATCATATAAAATTCTACACATTCAATTGTCGTCGTTTCACAATTGCATAAGTATAAATGTCTAGTGAGATTTACCCACCTCTTTTGTTGGAGACGTAAGTTCAAATGACTAAACAAAAACCAGGACACAATGACAAGCTACGAACTTGAGTGGAGAGAGAGATCCAAGTTATAGACCTTGTGTTACAACCCAAAAACAAAACCAAAATAATAGTTAAAAATCAATACGATTGAATTTGAATAACTTTGAAACAAAAAGCAGTTTTGTAACGACCCCAAATTTTATAAGTATTTAAATTAATAATTAATTGAGTTTTTGAATTTAAAATTGTTATTATTATTTCATTCTGAATAAAAATAGTAAAATAAATGTTTTAAAGTGAAATTAATCGATTTATTTATTGCGAGTTTCCCCGATATCCAAGTATATTCTGTATAAATCATTTGAGATTAAAATATTGTAAATAGTATATATATATATATATATTTAGGTATATACGAGCAAATTTAATATATATATATATATATATTTGAATTGATGGTTAAAGATGGTTTGAGTTTATAAAATAGATATAAGACAATAAATATTAGGTGAATGTTGATAATTAGACTTTAAATAGAAAATAAAATTTTAAAATGTATGTTATAATAAAATACATTTAAGTATGATTTAATTAAGTGAGTATAAAACAAATAAAAATAATAAAGAAAGATTTAATGAAAATTCGAAGTTCACTTGTATTTTAAAAGTAATCAAAATGAGAAAAACAAAAGGGAAACAACTTACATTCAAATAAGTAAATACAATTGTTAGAAATATAACAACATTTAATTCATTTATATTGCAAAGTGATAGGATTTAAGAAACAAGACAACATAATAAGTGCAACCACCATTTTAAAAAGAAAAGAAATAGCAAAGAAATGTTATGCAGGCAAGAATAGAAAAGAAGACAAGTATGAAAACATCTAAGTACAAAGCAATAAATGCAAACCTCCTTAGCCACCGAAAATAGCCTACCAGCCATGCCTATTTTACTAAACAAAACATAGAAAAGTGATAAAGGACTCATGCATTTAATACAAACATCTCAGCCTTACTCTGATTGTACAAACAACAACATACATCATCTGTAAACTCATTCTTTTCACCTCCTCTTCATTTCATTTTCGTCCCTTGATACAAAACTGAGAAAAAAAACAAAAAAACAAAAAGCTTCAGACTTAAAAACATTCATCAAGCAATCAAAGCCTGACAGTCTAGAAGCAAAGTGAAGTTTCAGATAACCCAGATTTCAACTTGTAAACTCCTGGAGTCGAAAAGATTAAGGTGAGTAACACTTTATTTAAATCTGAGTTAACAAGGCTTGATTTTCTCTGAATCATATATATATCTTGTATATGTATGTATGTGCAAGCATCTGGAATCTGTTTATTCATGCTCTGTTTTACTTCTGGTTTTGGTTTGATATTAAAATTCAAAATCTCATCCTAGAATCTATATCTGACTTTGATGTATAAATGAAAAAGGTTTGTTAGGATATGAAGATAATTTTAAAAATAGTCTCAAGATTTTTAATTCAACAAATAAATTTTAAAAAGAGAAATGACAGTGAAACCCCATTTACTGTTAAAAATCAACAATCTTGATTTTTGATTTGAATTACATAAATAAATTCGTGATTGCAAATCACGAATTTCAATATACTTTGCATGATTTTTAATTTGTTAAACAATGGGAAATTCCGAGTGGTTCGTTTTGGGTATTTCTGGTGATAATTGATGAACGGCGCGGCGATGTTGGCCAATTTTTGGTATGGAGGTAGTTCGATCAATGGAGAGCATGGGAAAAATATGCAAGAATTTTTCAAATGACCCATTTGTTTGGTTTCGAACATATAGGGTTTTAGCATGTTTTGATTTTGACGTGGCTGTAGTAGTTTTTGCGACTTGGATGATGGATCGAGTTGAATCGCGTTTGGGGAAGACGATACACATGGACGAGGTGTTTTGATGGTGAGGTCAATGAAGTTCATCAGCGTGGGGTTGGCCGGTGGCGATGGAATTTGTGGGTGGAGTATCTGCAGAATTCGAGCTGGAAGTTCGAATTTTGATTCGAACGAGTTTCGTTCGATCTGGGTTTGTAATCGTATTCGTGCAGGTTAGTGTGGTCGGAGAAGGTGGCCGCGACGATCGTAGTTGGCCAGGGCTGAGTGGAGACGTGCACCGTGCACGTTCGTGTGCACTGGAAATTCGAGGTGTTGGGGAAGACGAGTTCGACTCGGGCAATTGTTCGAGCAATTGGAGAAATAACTCGAAGCAGGAAATGGAAGGGTGGAACTCGAAGTTGTCTCGAGTAATTCAAGCATTCGACTCGAAGTATTTTTGGGTAGCTCGGGTTTGCTAATCTGGTTCCAGGTTTCCAGTTTTATAACCTGATAGTGTTGAGTTTGCTTTTCAATCTCAATTTAAAATTCAAATTTAAAGCAAGATTTAAATTAAGTTTTAAATCAAGTACTAATACGAAGATTTGAATGAAAATTTACGAAGTGTTTAACTTAAATTTGGATAAATGTTAAAGGAATAATCATTTTTAATCTTAGATTCAAAAAATGAAATTTAAATCAAGATTTAGAAATGTAATACTTAAATACACTTGAAAGTTAATGAAGTCATTAATAAAGTAAATGAATTATCTTAGAAGTAATTAAGATAATAAAAGAATTTAATTCTTAAGGGAATTAAGGAAGGACTTATTTATTGATTTTAAAATTTAGAATTTGGATTAATTTATAAATTGAGAATAATTAATTTATTCAAGAGTAATGAATTGGCGAAAGTAATTAAGGAATGATTATTAATTAAGAATGAATAAATTTTGTAGTTAATTTGAGGTTAATAAATTTGTAACCAATTCATGGTGATTAATTAAACGGAAATTAATTAGGGGTTAATTAATGTAATTAATTAAAGATAATCAATTAAAGAAAAATTAAATATTGAAAGTAAATTATTTATTGATTAAAGTTTGATTTAATTATAATTAAAGGTTGATGAAGTATAATTAAAGGATAATTAATTTATTATTAATGGTTAATTTATAAATGATTAAAAGGGATAATTAATCAAAATAATTTGTAATTAGTTAATGTTGATCAACCAGGATTAATAATTTATAAGAAATTAATCTAATTTGAATTTATCAGATAATTAACTTACCTTACTTATTGATGTTTGAATTCTATTGAATGATTATCGAATTGTTTGATATCCCTGATATATGATGTTTTGTGATACACCCTGATTTATGTTGTGATCTGTGATTTATTATCCGTGATGTGATTTATTATCTGTGACATATATATCTGTGATCTGTATATAACAGATAAGCGTTATGGTTTATATCGCTTATCAACTATATTTCTGTATTTTGATCTGTGATGATTGATTGATGTTGCACTATTGTGTGAAACCCCTGGACTACACTTTTACACACACAAATATGGATTTCACGTGGAAATCGGTTAAGTCACAGATAATTTAAATTTGATATTTTTGAAATTGAAATTTTAATTTCAGTTGGTTTTGAAATTAGAAATTTGGGGTTTAAAGTGAAAAGCTTTTGAAATGGAATTTCAAATATAAAAGTTATTTTGAATAACTTAACTGAGTTTTTGAAAATTTAAATAATTTGATTTAAATTTGAATTCAAGTTTGAAATTGAATCCTATGATTTGAAATTACGGTTAAAAATATTATAAATGTGTTCATATGAATTTAAACCATTTTAAAGTATTAATTTGGGAATTTGAATTTAAACCAAGGATTTCAACTCGTATGAATGAATCAGATTTCCAAATTGAAAACTGTTGTTTTCGAATGATAAAAGCTTTTAGATAAGAAAAGAAATTCCAGTTTAAATTAAAGGAATTTCAAGTTAATTGAAAAATGGATTTTCCAAGTTATGAATGAATTGTTTTTGAAAGCTATGAATTAAATCTGTTATTTTCAACAGATTTAAAATGATGATTCGAAATGAAATTGTTTTGAAAACTATAAGTTAAATCTTTGATTTAAAGATTTAACGAGTTAATTAAACTGAAATGGAAATCGATTTGGAAAATCTGTGAATGAATCTTTGTGAAATTAAGTGAACTTTGTGAATTGAATCTTTTTGTTTAAAAGATTAAAATGGTAATTTGTTAAACCATTTGAAAAGAGAAGTTTGGGTTTAAGTTGTGACTTAATTGAAATCCCAATATCCGTATGTTTTTAAATATTTCGCTCACTATTCGGGTTAGCCGGGAAAAGACAATTGTGTCATATAACCCATTCCAAATAGTGATACGTCGTATATGGATAGCATTTGAAGACCGGTGCTGAAGACCGGATATTTTTCGAAAATGAAAGGACAACCTGTCGAATGTCTCTGCACTGAGTCGCGCCGGTATAGAGATTTATATCACTCTTTTGTGACGGGAAGTCCGGACGTGATTGAAAGTTATCTGGAATTGCAAGGGCTTCGTGAGAAGTGCCTTCGGTTCTGTTCGAACCCGGAACAGACTTGTATGGATACATGTCTGACATTACACTTTGAGATATAAAGTCGATTTCTTTCAAATACATTTCTGTTGGTGGCGGAGAATTTATTCTCTTAGCTTAACACCCTTCTCTGAGACGTACGAGCTCAGAGGTTATGTAGTTGAAATTTATCAGCGATATATCCCAATTTGGTAATGTGGCATGCTGAGTGTTGCTGTGTGATGATCAGTGTTTGATCATTTGTGATATGATCATTTGTTTGATCTTATATCTTTGTGATCATAGGTTGATCATTTGTTAGACCCGAAGCATGGCTTTGTGAACAAAGCGTAGCTTTGTGGACGAGACTTCATCGAGCCTCACACCCCGGAAATGGTCAAAACAGGAAGGATGCGGCAAGGTTCTAGGGAGTAGCGCCCCTTAGTGTATGTCATTCCTTCTGGATAAAGGTGGTATCATGGTATGGAGCCCAGATACTTAACCTCTGTGGTTACTGCAAATTTATTACTTTGTGGTTGTTGCGAATCGGGGATCCTCGGGAAGATCGGTGACGATCGGGGGATGGCATACGCGTGTCAGTAGTTACCTATTTTTGCAGAGGTAACCCGGCCTTGTGTTGGCAGAGATCCGGTTAGGTTCTCGGGTCGTCTATTCCAGGGACGTACCCATCGTGGAAAAGGAAGTTCCTTAGCCTGACCATTTGTTGGAAATCCAAAGAAACAATACGAGCCTTTACGATTTCAATTGTATAACCTGTCTCCTCAGGAGGCAGCTATAGCAGGCATAATATAATGGTACCTATGCTGGCTAAGATTAATATTCTACTTTCGAAATGTTTTCCACTATGCACTAATAATAATATCAAAAGGATTTGATTTTTGCGTAGTAAGCATCTTTGACTAACATAAGAAGAAATCTCCTCCAAGTCTGCGTTTGCATTGTGTGTGTGGTGGGAGGTCTTATGGTAGTTTCATTTTCCAAAAGCATTGCGGATTTCAATGTTTAAATAAATTCTTTTGCTATTTGTTTTTAAAGATAAACTATTTTTGTTGCTCACACCAGTCCCATGACTGATCCGGAGTTTATTGTTCCCTTTCTAAACTCTGGGTGCCCACTATTTTTCACACGGGCAGTCTAGAGTTGGGTTTTTCAGATATTCAGGTTTAGTAGATTATCTGGAGCTAGTTCAGTTCTTGGAGTTCATGGACTGACGTTGCTTATCTTGGAGCATTCTATTGGAGACATTCTATTCCGCTGCTGGTGTTATCGTTTTCTATTCCGCTGCTATTTGTTGTATCATATCTCTGATGTATATTGATATTCTTTGTATCACTCTGTTGTATCAGATATTGTATATCAATGTATTATTCTTTTATTCCGCTGTGTTATTTACTTAACTGTGTTATAAGCTCCGGCGACTCGGATTTGAACGGTCGAATCTACGGCATTCGAGTACGATGTAAAGTATGGATGTCGATTTTCGAGCGTGAAAATCCGGGACGTTACAAGTTTGAATACGAAACTTTTTGCCTTGCTTTCTCTACTTGTTTGCATGGCCTAGGGGATCAATTAGGTCAGGTTTGTACTTGGTTTGGATCAGGTATGGGCCTGGAAAAGGTAAGGCTACATGGTAGAACATGATGGAGGAAGTTACAACATAGGGATGTGAAGGGGTTTAGGCTAAAACATGGTTTTTGGCAACCAAAAGGGCTCGGTCATGGGGATATAGGCTTGGCCAGTCAAGCTCAGATCTTGACAGAGGTTGGAGTGGTGTGGGGAGGTCTGGAAAAGGTGGTGATGGCGGCCTATGGTGGTGGTGGTGTAAAATGAAGGGAAGGTTGCATACATGGCTCGAGTAGGCAATAATTGTAGAGTTTTCAATGTTTTTGTGGAGTTTTGCTCAAGGGGAGGCCATGGCACTTTCAGGTCAGTGGAGAATGATGGTTTGGCTGTGGATTTAGTGGGGAGGAAGGGATGGTGGTCGATGGTGATGATGGTGAGGCTATGGGCCGAGCAACATAGGTGAAGATCAAGGCCAATTCAAGTGAAAAAACAAGGCAAATTCAAGGAAGAAAAGTAGAAAAAATAAAAATAAAATAAGGAAGCCATTACCAAACTTCAGAAATGTTTTGTGGCCGAAAATTGTGATGAATGAGAAGTGATTTCATGTGAGAAAGAAAATAAAACTCACGGCAAAAATTAAAGAAAGGAACGGCCAGAATATGAAGAGTCTAGAAGATGAAAAGTCATATGTTTTAAAACTTTAGCCTCTTCAATTTTCATTTCTATTAAATCAAATAAAACAAATAAAATTTCAGTAAATGAATTAAAAAAACTGAAACAAAGTAAAAAAATAAAATAAAAAAATAATTAAATTTAAAGAAAATAGAAAAAGAATTAAAGAAATTGCTTAAATATTGAAAACAGGGTTCAAAATTACAATTAAATCATCACAAGCTTTAGAAAAATATCTACTTCATTTTAAAAATATTTCAAAAAAAATGTGAAGTAAAATAATCCATTTATATTTTCAAAATGGAATAAATAATTAAATTTAGATAAATTAGAAAAAGAACTAAAGAAATTGTTTAAAAATTCAAAACAGGACTTAAAAATTACAAATAGAATATCACCAGTTTTAGAAAAATTATAACTTTACTTCTAAACCAATAAAAGTAAAGTAAAATAAAATAAATGCTGAACAAAATTAAGTGTAAATTAAAATAAAATAAAGTCTTAATAAAATAGAAAATAAACAAAGAATTTCTTTAATTAAATGAAACTGGAAATTAGAAATTATACACAGAATACAACTGACATTGGAAAATGTCAATTACACTTTGAAAAAATGTTTTAAAACCAAAATATATACATAACATGTTATTTTACCCATATAAATATAAATTAGAACATTACACGACCAAATAAAATATTATTTATATAATTTAAAATAAACAATTTTGTTAAATACAGCAAATTACACTCAATAGTTAAAAAGGCATAACTTTCACAATATTAATCAGATTTTAACGAAACGAAAAGCATTATTCTTAAAAATTTATTTACTTTCATAATAAAAGATAAAATTCAAATTTTCAAACTTTCAAATTTTTAAATTTAAAAGTCAAAGTTTGATCATATTGACCAAAATTCACTTTTCTGGAAAATATTCTATTTAGTTATGTTTGGAATTATAATTCACATACAAATCAAAATTTATATTTAAAATAACAAAAATTATCCATTTAAATAAATAAAATAAAGTTTCTAAATCAGTAAATTCAATTTAAAATAATTAAAATACACAATTAAAATAATCACAAAATACAGGGTTGTTACACTCTCCCCTACTCAAATCTTTTCGTCCTCGAAAAGGAATGAGGTACGGAAAACACAGAAAAAAAAATGGAATAGGATTAAGACAAGATGACAAGAAGATTAAAATTATACCTGATAACTGTTGTTACAGGTAAGTTTAACAAGGTGGGAATAGGAATAGCTAGAAGGGAAAATAGGACGAAAGACAAGGATGAGCCATTAATTAAAATTGTTGGTTAAAGAGGTAAAATATTTAAAACACTTTAAAATCCTTTAGGAAGGAAAATAACTGATCAAAATAGCCTTTATATAATATTTTATCAAAATACTTTTATAACTCGATGTCTTAACAAGTTTATCCTCGTTCCTGCAGACTCTGGCAGTGCGTTGATCAGGCGCAAAGCTAGAATTCTCCAGGTACTTAGTAGACTTGTTTCAACACCCAGTGAAAATACTGGAAAACTTTTAAAAACATATATGGAAAGTACAATCCAAAAAAAACAATACATGTCGATCATGGATCGAGGATACACAATGGTTACGCCTGGATCCCCCAGGAAACATCCGTACCCGTAGGCCGCCCCCCAACCTTGCGATTACGCCATGAAGACTGGTAGTACTGCAGATACACAATGGTTACGCCTGGATCTCCCAGGAAACATCCGTACCCTAGGCTCTCGCAGCCCCTGCTGATTACGCTACCAAGCGACTCAATAGATCGCAGATACACAATGGTTACGCCTGGATCTCCCAGGAAACATCCGTACCCGTAGGCCGCCCCCTAACCCTACGATTACGCCATGAAGTCGCGCTCGTAAGACAATGGAGATTGCCATGGAATTCGATGGAAACTCGAGTATCATATCCGAAAAACCAAAAATCAAAGAAATATCGATAAAATGAATCCACAATGTGGCCACAAAGCGGATATCAAGCAGAAGGCACTTTCCATATCTTTACTTCGAAAATATGTATCATATAGTACCTTTCCAAATCACTTTCAAATATCATACTTATATAAAGTCCATTATATATAAGATTTCATTTTCAAATCAAATACTTTCCAAAATCAATAGTATATCAAATCACACTTATATAGACTTCTATTATATAAGATTTCACTTTTCAAATTGAGTACCTTTTCAAATCCATAGTTTTCGAACCAACATCATACTTACACTAACCAAATTTTTATATAAGTTCGATAACTCCCAAATCAAGTATTTAGTAACACAAGGTTCTCAAATTTCAATTTGTTTCAATATCAATACAATTTTCAAAATCATATACGCTTTCACCAAATTATTCTTACAAATCAAATATCTTCAGTTCCAAAGTTTCCAAAATAAATTTAGAAAATAAATCCAAATTTCCAAATCAATATAATTTAAGTCAAACAATTCATTTCCAAAATCATCTTATATTTACATAAAGTCTATCTTATATAAGGATCAAAATTTTTCAAAAATCAATTTCGCTACATGAAGAGTCATATGGGATTGAACATCTTTGCTTTATAAAAGATTATTAATTTAGAATAGATTTGTATATAAAATAGTTTGTATGTAAAATAGAGTAAAACAGTTTGTTTGAGAAGAATAAAAGAAAAATAGTTTTGAAAAATGGTTTTAAATTGATAGTAGTTTTTCATAAAAGAAAGAATTCCAATTAAATTACAAAGATATCCAACCCAACAACTTCCAATTTCAGCGTCAACTATATCAATGATATTAGAATATAAGATGTACATATGTCATCATTTCGCAAAATCACATTCAATCACTCGCTCGATCACACAAGTTCGCTTTCGAACTAGTATTGTCCATTCGACTTCTCTAATGCGGACTTCGATATGGTTTCTCGACCAGAAACCATCAGTCTCCTTGCATAGCCATAAACTATGATAGAGAATTCTAGAATCAAGTCCAAAATCCATATCAAATATTCGCCATCAGGAATCAAATGAAAAATCCTAACAAGAATTGGTGTAATTCACCTCGAACTTGTGTACTCAAACTTGAACCAATTTAATTATGCGAATAAAACAGCATACGTACAACTTATGTATCTATTCCAACTTGTTAAATATATAGTTTCATAAAGATGTTACTAAGTTAAACATTTAAACTAAATTATATTTTTTTTTTCAAAATATTTGAAGACCAATTTTTTTTTCAAACATTTCAAATCTAAATTTCATATTAGAAAATTCAAAATAGCCTTATTCGTTTACTTAACAAAATAGTTTCAACTTATCTAGATCATATTACTACATATTTTAAACATAAATACCAAACTTATATACTTTATACTTTTCAAAATTACTTAGCTTTGAAAAGTTAACCTTGATTTGGAAGTGCTCGAACCTTCAAAATAGTCGAAGAAATCATATTTCAATCCAAGAGTTGGAAATCACCAACAAATCAGTAAATCAATTCCAAAAGATAGGGTTATATCAAATCAAATCCAAAACTCAAGGACTGCTCATTTCAAATTTTTCAAATATATATACATATATCTTTCGAATATCACATCACACTTCGGAATTTGAAATCAAAATTAGTTTCACAAATCAATCGCATAACAAAGCTACCGAAGTGGCCTCTCCCCCTCTCTAAAACTCGAAAATCAATGTCGATGATGCATGCATTCAGCACCGAAATTATTTTCCAGCGACATAAGTGGGTTCTGGACTTCTATTTTCTCAAACTTCTTTTGAAATTTTTTCAAAATCATTTGAAACATTTCATATTTCGAAAATACTTTCAAATCATATTATTTTATTTCAAAATCTTAAACCAGTTCCAAAATGCCGGAGTTCAATCACTCAAATTCAGATTCAAAACCTTCAGTTATAAATTATTTTATATGAAACCATTTCTTATATAACTTTCAAAATTTCAAATCCATTCAAAACTTTAAATTCACATTTAAAAGGTATATAGATCCTTATAGAAAACATTTCACCTTTATATATAAAATATGGTCATCCTTATCAAAATAATAACTTCGATGAATACACAGTTTTCAGAAGACAATCAATCACAAATTTTCCAAGGAATGATTCAAGGATGGATTTCAAAACAAATGGAATTCTATGTTGTTACTAGCATCCTAAACAACTAATGGATAAATGCATCTTATTTTATTTTTAATCATGTCTGTTTTGAGCAAATCATTTTCCGAAGATCATAGGAAGCAGCAGAGGCATCAAAAGTTATAGATTCCTTGAAAGTGCAAATTGGTTTTGGTTCTTCCAGTTGGGGTGTTGGATGCATTTTTCATTCTTTGGATTTTCACTTCCCTCTCCAGAACTTTGGATAAACTCCAGGTACAAATTGAACAATGTTAGTTAAGCTTCCAAAAATCTTAATATATTTATACAATCATTATGATTCTTTACTTTCTACCGAAATGCTGGATTTGATTGTGCACCATGACAGGCAAGGAGATTGATGGCAAAGCTAGACGTCTACAGGAAATTCACCAATGCATTGGGCGTGGCTGTTGTAGTTTCAGTTGGGTGGATTGGTTATGAGGTAACTTTTTATCCATACCATCTTGCAGTTAAGAAACAAAATCGTATGTTTTTGTGCTTGAAATTGTCTTATACTAAAAAAACAAGATGGTTTGAAATTGGTAAAGAAAACAAGTCTCTGATTCATTTTATATGATTTTGTGATCTTGATATGATTAGTCATTTGTTTAATTGTGCAATGGTCCTATTCACATATACTTGGCTCTTGGACTCTTTGCTAGGTCATCGAGGAGGTGTTCAAATTCGCAGGAGGTGTTCATTTGTGCATCATTTTATGTCGTTTCAAAGAAGGCTCGATCTTCCAAAATCGGATGAATCGGGCGGTGCCCACTTGTTCGACCTTTCAAATTTTCAAATTTTTAAATTCAAACTTTCAAATTTTTAAATTTAAAAGTCAAAGTTTGATCATATTGACCAAAATTCACTTTTCTGGAAAATATTCTATTTAGTTATGTTTGGAATTATAATTCACATACAAATCAAAATTTATATTTAAAGTACAAAAATTATCCATTTAAATAAATAAAATAAAGTTTCTAAATCAGTAAATTCAATTTAAAATAATTAAAATACACAATTAAAATAATCACAAAATACAGGGTTGTTACACTCTCCCCCACTCAAATCTTTTCGTCCTCGAAAAGGAATGAGGTACGGAAAACACAGAAAAAAAATAGAATGGAATAGGATTAAGACAAGATGACAAGAAGATTAAAATTATACCTGATAACTGTTGTTACAGGTAAGTTTAACAAGGTGGGAATAGGAATAGCTAGAAGGGAAAATAGGACGAAAGACAAGGATGAGCCATTAATTAAAATTGTTGGTTAAAGAGGTAAAATATTTAAAACACTTTAAAATCCTTTAGGAAGGAAAATAACTGATCAAAATAGCCTTTATATAATATTTTATCAAAATACTTTTATAACTCGATGTCTTAACAAGTTTATCCTCGTTCCTGCAGACTCTAGCAGTGCGTTGATCAGGCGCAAAGCTAGAATTCTCCAGGTACTTAGTAGACTTGTTTCAACACCCAGTGAAAATACTGGAAAACTTTTAAAAATAGATATGGAAAGTACAATCCAAAAAAAACAATACATGTCGATCATGGATCGCGGATACACAATGGTTATGCCTGGATCCCCCAGGAAACATCTGTACCCGTAGGCCGCCCCCCAACCTTGCGATTACGCCATGAAGACTGGTAGTACTGTAGATACACAATGGTTACGCCTTGATCTCCCAGGAAACATCCGTACCCTAGGCTCTCGCAGCCCCTGCTGATTACGCTACCAAGCGACTCAATAGATCGCAGATACACAATGGTTACGCCTGGATCTCCCAGGAAACATCCGTACCCGTAGGCCGCCCCCCAACCCTGCGATTACGCCAGGAAGTCGCGCTCGTAAGACAATGGAGATTGCCATGGAATTCGATGGAAACTCGAGTATCATATCCGATAAACCAAAAATCAAAAAAATATCGATAGAATGAATCCACAATGTGGCCACAAAGCGGATATCAAGCAGAAGGCACTTTCCATATCTTTACTTCGAAAATATGTATCATATAGTACCTTTCCAAATCACATTCAAATATCATACTTATATAAAGTCCATTATATATAAGATTTCATTTTCAAATCAAATACTTTCCAAAATCAATAGTATATCAAATCACACTTATATAGACTTCTATTATATAAGATTTCACTTTTCAAATTGAGTACCTTTTCAAATCCATAGTTTTCGAACCAACATCATACTTACACAAACCAAATTTTTATATAAGTTCGATAACTCCCAAATCAAGTATTTAGTAACACAAGGTTCTCAAATTTCAATTTGTTTCAATATCAATACAATTTTCAAAATCATATACGCTTTCACCAAATTATTCTTACAAATCAAATATCTTCAGTTCCAAAGTTTCCAAAATAAATTTAGAAAATAAATCCAAATTTCCAAATCAATATAATTTAAGTCAAACAATTCATTTCCAAAATCATCTTATATTTACATAAAGTCTATCTTATATAAGGATCAAAAAATTTCAAAAATCAATTTCGCTACATGAAGAGTCATATGGGATTGAACATCTTTGCTTTATAAAAGATTATTAATTTAGAATAGATTTGTATATAAAATAGTTTGTATGTAAAATAGAGTAAAACAGTTTGTTTGAGAAGAATAAAAGAAAAATAGTTTTGAAAAATGGTTTTAAATTGATAGTAGTTTTTCATAAAAGAAAGAATTCCAATTAAATTACAAAGATATCCAACCCAACAACTTCCAATTTCAGCGTCAAGTATATCAATGATATTAGAATATAAGATGTACATATGTCATCATTTCGCAAAATCACATTCAATCACTCGCTCGATCACACAAGTTCGCTTTCGAACTAGTATTGTCCATTCGACTTCTCTAATGCGGACTTCGATATGGTTTCTCGACCAGAAACCATCAGTCTCCTTGCATAGCCATAAACTATGATAGAGAATTCTAGAATCAAGTCCAAAATCCATATCAAATATTCACCATCAAGAATCAAATGAAAAATCCTAACACGAATTGGTGTAATTCACCTCGAACTTGTGTACTCAAACTTGGATCAATTTAATTATGCGAATAAAACAGCATACGTACAACTTATGTATCTATTCCAACTTGTTAAATATATAGTTTCATAAAGATGTTACTAAGTTAAACATTTAAACTAAATTATATATATATTTTTCAAAATATTTGAAGACCAATTTTTTTTTCAAACATTTCAAATCTAAATTTCATATTAGAAAATTCAAAATAGCCTTATTCGTTTACTTAACAAAACAGTTTCAACTTATCTAGATCATATTACTACATATTTTAAACATAAATACCATACTTATATACTTTATACTTTTCAAAATTACTTAGCTTTGAAAAGTTAACCTTGATTTGGAAGTGCTCGAACCTTCAAAATAGTCGAAGAAATCATATTTCAATCCAAGAGTTGGAAATCACCAACAAATCAGTAAATCAATTCCAAAAGATAGGGTTATATCAAATCAAATCCAAAACTCAAGGACTGCTCATTTCAAAATTTTCAAATATATATACATATATCTTTCGAATATCACATCACACTTCGGAATTTGAAATCAAAATTAGTTTCACAAATCAATCGCATAACAAAGCTACCGAAGTGGCCTCTCCCCCTCTCTAAAACTCGAAAATCAATGTCGATGATGCATGCATTCAGCACCGAAATTATTTTCCAGCGACATAAGTGGGTTCTGGACTTCTATTTTCTCAAACTTCTTTTGAAATTTTTTCAAAATCATTTGAAACATTTCATATTTCGAAAATACTTTCAAATCATATTATTTTATTTCAAAATCTTAAACCAGTTCCAAAATGCCGGAGTTCAATCACTCAAATTCAGATTCAAAACCTTCAGTTATAAATTATTTTATATGAAACCATTTCTTATATAACTTTCAAAATTTCAAATCCATTCAAAACTTTAAATTCACATTTAAAAGGTATATAGATCCTTATAGAAAACATTTCACCTTTATATATAAAATATGGTCATCCTTATCAAAATAATAACTTCGATGAATACACAGTTTTCAGAAGACAATCAATCACAAATTTTCCAAGGAATGATTCAAGGATGTATTTCAAAACAAACAGAGATTCAAATTAGAGGACTCCAATTAAATAGAATTCTGATTCGAAGATAAGCTCGAAAGAAGATGAGATAATTAAATTACCAAATAGAAGATGGATAAGCTCATGTAAATCGCGGGCGATCTTAATAGGATCAACCGTGACTTCAGGAATATAATCGGTGCGAAAATCTAAGGCAAATTGACCTTCGATCGCCAGAGATAGAATCTAAATATAGCAGAAGATAGAAAACATCGTAAACCGAGGATACAGAAATCTTCGGTGAATCAATGCCAATTATAAGGGAGTTTCACCCTTTCACAAATCATTCAAAAATTGGCGGAATCACTGATCTTTATAGAGGTCATTCAAAGTGGAGTTATGGAATGCTCCAAAAATCAAAAGTATACAATTAGGGGAGACAGGAATGGATTTCAGAACAAGTGGGAGCTTTCCAAAATTCAAAGGAATCCTAATCGAAGAAATCCCAACTAAGATAGAAGTTCAGAATTTTAAGGAAATCCTAATCAAAGAAATTACTAACGAGGTGGATACAAAAGGGATAAAGTCCAGAAAAAAATTTCAAAACAAGAAAATTTTATATCAAAATAATCTTTAAAAATCCTTTAAAATCATTTAAAAATCATTTTATACTTCGAAAATACATTCTCTCACAAAGGAATGATTCTGAGATTGATTTCACTCATTCGAGGGTATTTCTACCTTATCTCTAATGAGTTTTTGCTTCGCAGGCTAAGGTTTGCCTAAAACCTCGCTTTGATACCAAATGTAACGACCCACTATTTTGGACCATTCAAATCGAAAATAATCCACATATGTCTGACTTGAATAATTCAAAATAACAGATTGTAATAAAATTTGGAGCAAATAAAATCAAATACCGAATCACAGACACAGAATATCAGAATAACTCGCAGCGGAAATAATATACCATAGTAGTTCATGAAGCTACTATATACAAACTCTTAAAACATATACAAAATCTCATAATCAAAATAGATACAATAGAAGTCAGGATACATAAATCAATAATACCGAGACAATACTGAATAAGAAATAACTGGAATAGAAGTCGATGAACCGATAGATAAATAAGCTCCAACAGATCTCTAGCTCCAGAAGGTGAATCCAAAGCTGTGATTCTCAGGCTGACCCGAGCGTAAAGTAAAACACAAAACACTCGAGTCAGGACACATATACTTATACAATGTAAACCAACTCAAGTGAACTGTAATAGCAATGCATAATAACTTAAAGGATGCTTGGGATCGTCCATCCTTTAAGGATCCATAAAACCATCAATTAAACAGTAATATCAATATCACAGAAATGTCCATGTCGAAATAAACCATGCAACTAACAGTGTTAATGTGCATCACAGCCATCATCAGGAAATCAAATGACATACAGAGAAGTATACCCGTGGTTATAGTATTTCAAAATAATATTTTATATTTCAAAATTTAATATCGTTTCAAATCCAAATCTTTATCAAAATAAAGATTAAATCATTTACAAACCATTTCAATATATTACAATGTCATATCCTTTCAAAATTTCCTTTCAAATCATTATTTGAATTCAAATTCAATTACCAAATTTAATACCCTTTAAAATTCCAAAATATCATTCATTTGTTATCTTATCAAATCACCCTTTAAATAGTATTCCATTTAAACCATTTAAAAGTGAAATTATTATTCTTTCAAGTGAAGTATTTAATTTCCAAAGTTTCAAATCATTCTGAGTTCATCTACTAGGTCAAAGTCCATAAACATTGAAAATTTCAGCCTTTCACAGCATTTAGAAAAAGCTGTTATAAGTTATATTTGAAAACATTTTATTTCAGCAAAGACAGCACTTTAGAACTGCTGTTATATCTCATTTTACTTGAAATTTAGTTTAAAACAGCAAAGACATCATTTCCAAAAATGCTGTAATAGCTCAGGTTCAAAACAAGGGTTTTACTTAATTTCAGCAAAGACAGCAGGCAGCTACAGCAGTTTACAGAACTGCTGTAATAGCCCTTTATTAAGTTCTTTAGCCTTTACATTTACTACAGCAACTACAGCATTTTAGAAATGCTGTAATAGCCTTTTTTTACTAAGTTTTAGTTAGGTTCTGAAAACCATAGCATTTCTGAATGCTATTAAAAGTCATTTCCAGATTTTAGTGTATTTCCAACCAATAATAAAATTCATTTTAAACCCTTTTAACATTGTAAAAATCATGTTTAAACATTTAAAAATGTTTATATAATATATTATTTAACACATGATTTTTATTAAATAAATTCGTTATAGTTAAATCAAATTTCAATGAATTATTTAACAAATTCAAGTGTAAATTTCTTTTCTTCACATTTTTAATAAATAAACTTAACACTTAAATTTTATTTCCATTCTCCAATAAATTTCAAATTTCCATTTTCATTTTCATTTTTATTTATATAACTTATTTTCTCATTTTAACCAAAATTCCAAACTTTTCTAACTTAAGTTATATTTTCAAAAATTCCATTTCTATTCATTTTTTCAACATTTTTAACTTATTGAAAGTTCCAAATTTCACTATTTAAACATATAAAAATTCAATTTAAATCAAATTTTCATATTTTTATACTTTTTAAATTTTATTTAAACATTTTCAAAAACTTAAAAAAAATTAACCACGGGCCTGTATATAGTTTTCTAACCTAGGTCAAGTGATACGGATATGTATCGTTTCAATCCGCAGTTTAAAAAAGCAAAAATCCAGGTTCTATTATTTCAAACCCGAAATCCCAAGTCAAATTAAATTAAATAAAAACCGTTCAGGCCTATCATTTCAGCCCATAACGATTTTTTCCTATTCTAAAGTCCGTTCGGGTATGTATCATTTCAACCCATAGTGATTCTATTCTACAGGGAACTTGCAGTGTGATAAACAGATATAAAATGAACAGTATACAATATATAACAGTAACAGATGATATGACAGGTAATTAATCAGGTTTATCATCATATAAATAAATCATCACAGGCAGTTATAACATCATATAAAATTCTACACATTCAATTGTTGTCGTTTCACAATTGCATAAGTATAAATGTCTAGTGAGATTTACTCACCTCTTTTGCTGGAGACGTAAGTTCAAATGACACAACAAAAACCAGGACACAATGACAAAGCTACGAACTTGAGTGGAGAGCGTGATCCAAGTTATAGACCTTGTGTTACAACCCAAAAACAAAACAAAAATAATAGTTAAAAATCAATACGATTGAATTTGAATAACTTTGAAACAAAAAGCAGTTTGAATACGAAACTTTTTGCCTTGCCTTCTCTACTTGTTTGCATGGCCTAGGGGATCAATTAGGTCAGGTTTGTACTTGGTTTGGATCAGGTATGGGCCTGGAAAAGGTAAGGCTACATGGTAGAACATGATGGAGGAAGTTACAACATAGGGATGTGAAGGGGTTTAGGCTAAAACATGGTTTTTGGCAACCAAAAGGGCTCGGTCATGGGGATATAGGCTTGGCCAGTCAAGCTCAGATCTGGACAGAGGTTGGAGTGGTGTGGGGAGGTCTGGAAAAGGTGGTGATGGCGGCCTATGGTGGTGGTGGTGGTGTAAAATGAAGGGAAGGTTGCATACATGGCTCGGGTAGGCAATAATTGTAGAGTTTTCAATGTTTTTGTGGAGTTTTGCTCAAGGGGAGGCCATGGCACTTTCAGGTCAGTGGAGAATGATGGTTTAGCCATGGATTTAGTGGGGAGGAAGGGATGGTGGTGATGGTGAGGCTATGGGACGAGCAACATAGGTGAAGATCAAGGCCAATTCAAGTGAAAAAACAAGGCAAATTCAAGGAAGAAAAGTAGAAAAAATAAAAATAAAATAAGGAAGCCATTACCAAACTTCAGAAATGTTTTGTGGCCGAAAATTGTGATGAATGAGAAGTGATTTCACGTGAGAAAGAAAATAAAACTCACGGCAAAAATTAAAGAAAGGAACGGCCAAAATATGAAGAGTATAGAAGATGAAAAGTCATATGTTTTAAAACTTTAGCCTCTTCAATTTTCATTTCTATTAAATCAAATAAAACAAATAAAATTTCAGTAAATGAATTAAAAAACTAAAACAAAGTAAAAAATAAAATAAAAAAATAATAATTAAATTTAAAGAAAATAGAAAAAGAAATAAAGAAATTGCTTAAATATTGAAAACAGGGTTCAAAATTACAATTAAATCATCACAAGCTTTAGAAAAATATCTACTTCATTTTAAAAATATTTCAAAACAAAAATGTGAAGTAAAATAATTCATTTATATTTTCAAAATGGAATAAATAATTAAATTTATAGAAATTAGAAAAAGAACTAAAGAAATTGTTTAAAAATTCAAAACAAGACTTAAAAATTACAAATTGAATATCACCAGTTTTAGAAAAATTATAACTTTACTTCTAAACCAATAAAAGTCAAGTAAAATAAAATAAATGCTGAACAAAATTAAGTGTAAATGAAAATAAAATAAAGTCTTAAGAAAATAGAAAATAAACAAAGAATTTCTTTAATTTAATGAAACTGGAAATTAGAAATTATACACAGAATACAACTGACATTGGAAAATGTCAATTACACTTTGAAAAAATGTTTTAAAACCAAAATATATACATAACATGTTATTTTACCCATATAAATATAAATTATAACATTACATGACCAAATAAAATATTATTTATATAATTTAAAATAAACAATTTTGTTAAATACAGCAAATTACACTATATAGTTAAAAAGGCATAACTTTCACAATATTAATCAGATTTTAACGAAACGAAAACCATTATTCTTAAAATTTTATTTACTTTCATAATAACAGATAAAATTCAAATTTTCAAACTTTCAAATTTTTAAATTTAAAAGTCAAAGTTTGATCATATTGACCAAAATTCACTTTTCTGGAAAATATTCTATTTAGTTATGTTTGGAATTATAATTCACATACAAATCAAAATTTATATTTAAAATAACAAAAATTATCCATTTAAATAAATAAAATAAAGTTTCTAAATCGGTAAATTCAATTTAAAATAATTAAAATACACAATTAAAATAATCACAACATACAGGGTTGTTACAGTAGATTCGGCTAAGATCGAGGTAGCGAATAGTTGGAAGAGACCCGAGACAGTGACTGAGATAAAGAGTTTTCTTGGATTAGCTGGTTATTATCGGAGCTTCATTAAGGATTTTTCATGGATAGCGGCACCGATGACAAAGCTAACTCAGAAAGGTGTGAAGTTTGTCTGGACTAATAAGTGTGAGGAAGCATTCCAGAAGCTGAAACACTTATTGATAAATGAACCTATGCTTGTTGTTCCAGAAGGGAATCAGGACTTAGTGGTGTACACGGATGCATGTGGAATTGGATTAGGAGTTGTGTTAATGCAGAAGGGTAAAGTGATTGCCTATGCTTGTTGACAGCTCAGACCGCATAAGGTTGGATATCCAACTCACGATTTGGAATTAGCTGCAGTAATTTTTGCATTGAAAGTGTGGAGACATTACCTTTTGGGAGAAAGATTCGAGTTGTATATGGATCATACGTCTCTAAGGCATTTATTCTCTCAGAAAGAGTTGAATATAAGATAGCAAATGCACTTAGCAGAAAACATCAGAATGCAGTACTGGTAATGATAGCTGAGTGGAAAGATTTAGAAGCATTGACTACATGCGGAGTACAATGGAGATCTAAGAGTAGTTCTAGTAAAGAAACTGCTACGTTGTCATGTTTAGAAGTTCGACTGGCGATGATCGAAAGGATTGCTTCTAAGCAAGGGGAGGATCCATTATTAGCTGAATGGATCAGAAAGTTAAGGGATGAAACAAAGAGCGATGACTTTAAAGATTTCAGTCTTGACTAGAATGGGTGGTTGAGGAAGAAAGAACGACTATGTGTTCCGAATGTGGGAAACATTAGGAAGGAAGTTCTTGGAGAATGCCATCGTTCAAAGTTCACCATTCATGCGAGAGGAACTAAGATGTATTAGGATATAAAAAGGATTTTCTTCTGGAAAGGTATGAAGAGAGATGTAGGCTTATGGGTGAAGCAGTGTTTGAACTGTTAACGGGTAAATGTTGAACATCAAAAACCAAGTGGGTTACTTCAGCCTTTGGATATTCTAGTCTTGAAATGGGATTCTATCTCCATGAATTTCATAGATGGATTGCCAAGGTTGAATCGAGAAAATGAAATTATATGGGTTATAGTGGATAGATTGACCAAGAGTGCCCATTCATTCCAGTTAGATCGACCAGGACAGCAACAGATTTAGCCAAGTTATTCATGAGGAATATAGTTAGATTGCATGGAATTCCTAGTAGTATAGTAAGTGATAGAGATTCTTATTTACTAGCGAGTTCTGGAAGAGTACAGGAAGGTTTAGGTACCAAACTCAAGATAAGTACCGCTTACCATCCGCAGACAGATGGACAAATGGAAAGAGTTAACAAAGTCTTAGAAGATTTGTTAAGAGCTTATATGCTAGATTTTGGGGGATCATGGGAAGATCACCTACACTTAGTCGAGTTTTCGTATAACAACAGTTATTAGACTAGTATAAGGAT
Organism: Allium fistulosum; assembly: GCA_030737815.1. Classification (NCBI taxonomy): domain Eukaryota; kingdom Viridiplantae; phylum Streptophyta; class Magnoliopsida; order Asparagales; family Amaryllidaceae; genus Allium; species Allium fistulosum. Next base: position 245,330,592 of record CM060907.1, on the reverse strand, counting down.
GGCACCGATTGAAGCTTTGTATGGAAGGCCATGCAAATCTCCCGTTTGTTGGTTAGAGACTGGGGATAGGTTAATTCTTGGTCCAGATTTGGTTAGGGAAGCTGTAGAAAAGATTGAGTTAATTCAAGCTAGGATGAAGGAAGCTCGGTCTAGGCAGAAGAGTTGTGCTGATAAGAGATGGAAAGACTAGAGTTCTCAGTTGGGGATCATGTTTTCGTCAAGGTATCACCGATGAAAGATGTAACCAGATTTGAAAAATCAGGAAAGTTGGCACCAAGATTTGTTGGACCATTTCCTACTATAGAAAGGATCAGGAAACTCGCATATAGAGTATAGTTACCAAATAGTTTGGCAGGAGTCCACAATGTTTTCCATATTTCTCGTCTAAGAAAGTGTATTCGGGATCCAAAGACTACTATTACACTGATTGTGTTAGATGATCTAGTAGTGGAACCAGACATGACTATAGTTAGAAAACTAGTTCGTATAGTTGCAAAAGATGAGAAGAGACTAAGAAACAAGACAGTCAGATTAGTCAAAGTTCAGTGGAGTGACGACGAGAGAGACTGTACTTGGGAAACTGAGAGCAAGATTAGAGATACTTATCCTGACTTGTTGCATGGTATGTTTTACCTTTATGTTTGATTGTTACCTTATCGTAATTTCGAGGACGAAATTCTTTAAGGATGGGAGTCAGTAATGACCCAAACTTTTACTTACATTATTTAGGACATTTAATTCGATAAATTAAATGAAATAATGTAGATGGTTAAGGGATTGAGGTTTGTATAACCATAAGGTAGTCGTGCCTTTATTAATGTTTAAACAAAAAGGAAGTAAAAAGAAGAGAGAAGGAGAAATATGACAAGGGAAAAATAGGAATAGACTATGTTCTTATACCCTAAACCCTTCTTACCTTCATTCCTTATTCACTTTAAACATTTACAAACAAAACTAAAACATTTAAAAGCTTGGCCGGCCACCATTAAGGGAAATCAAAAAGAAGATAATGAAGGATTCAAGTAAGAAGCTTAAGCAAATCAATACAAGAGCAAATCTCAACCTTCTTAACACCAAGCTAAGGTGAATAATAGATTTATATCTCATTTTTATTGATTTCGATTTCTAGTTAAGATCCAAATTTATTTTGCAAGTAATATGCCATGATATGATTGTTTAAATGAAAATATATGCTTGTTGATGATTTATGTTGCTTCATATAGATTGTATGATAAGTTTTGATTTGAAAAACATATCAAATGACATCCAAATGACTTGTGTTTTTGATATATGATCGAAAACATTATTTATGAAGTGAGTTTCAAGTTTCATAATTTTCTAAGCATTTGCGCATTAATTATGAATTTTATATGGAAGAAAATAGCTAATATTGGGTTTAATTTAATTACGGCAATTATATATTGCTTCTGGGTCTGAAATTTAAATATGTTAGAAAACAAATTAGAAGCGAGTTATGGTAATCTTTGGGGAATTTTCCTAAGTATTTTTCTATAGATATAAAATTATTTAAGGTATGGGACTTGAATATTTTATATGTTTAATCAAGGAGAAGGGCTTCTTTGTTAAATGTTTTTATCGTGTTAATTTTTGAAATTCGACAGCACTTTTAGAAAAGAAAATTTTGAAAAGAAATGGACAACCAATTGTATTTTGACAAATAAGGCATGTTAGTTGAAAAGCAATTACTTTAAAAGGCTATAAAACAATTTTGTTAAAATTTACTATTTCGCCACTTCCCTGTAAGCTTTTGACGTCATACCTTCGCCCATGACCAAGTCAAAACCAATGCACATGGTATCAAACAGTTGATGTGTAGTAAATTGGAGAAAGGCGAAAGGTATAGTGTCAAAACCAAGCTTTCGAAGGGGTAGAAGTTGCTCTTATTAACCTTGAACTATTCTTGTTTACAAATGATGCTTTCGAAGGGGTTGGAGTAAGCTTTCGACTTAACCAACTTTCTTTTGTTTATATAAAAAGAGCTTTCGAATGGGTTGCCGCCTTTTGTTTTAAAACAAGCTTTCGAAAGGGTAACTTTGAAAATATTCGAAACCTAGCTGTCATATTCTACCTTTCGACCTAGTTACGGTCGCTTTTCTTTGTTGCCTTTAAACAATGGTTTCGAAAGGGTGCTTTCGCCTTTTACTTTGAAGCCGCTTCTCAAAGCTTTCGAAAGGATTGGTTTCGAAACTATCCTCTTTCTTTTACTTAGGACCAATGCTTTCGCCCTAATTGACCCAAGTTATATTGAAAGTTAAACCCAAAGGTTTCGAAAGGAATGGTTTTAAATGGTTTCGAAGCAATGTTTCCACAAACTATTACTTGAACCCAGTACTTTCGAAAGATATGTTTTGAGTGAAGGATTGCAATGTTATCGAAAGGTATATAATATGGGTTTCGAAGGGGAGGTCCCCAATGGTTTTGAAAGGGTTATTTTAAGTATTTGAATGGAGGGTCCCCAATGCTTTTGAATGACAAGTTTAATAGTTTCGAAAGAGGATGTCTAAGGTTTAAATAATGATTTCGAAAGGTCTATTTTCAAAGGTTTCGAAAGGTATGTTTTGGCCTTTTGGCCTATTGTTTCAAGGTATAGTAGTTAACCTATTTTGAAAGGGGTACTTTCAATGGGTTCGAAAGGGATTATTTAAAGTTTTTAAACAAAGGTTTCGAAGGGTTTACCATGGCTTCATGGCCTAAAATCTTTTAAGTTAAAAAGGTTTTTTAACTTACTTTGAAGGGATAGATAATCCCATTGATTAGATCTCATTAACATTGTTTTGTGTAAAGTGTATACACACACACACCATGGCATAAGTATTTTGAGTAGAGCAAAATATATGATTTCCTTGTTTTATAAAGATATGATTTCAAGGGTAAATCATTTACAAAGATTGTTTACAAGAAAATGAAATTTGAATAGGGTAGTTAATCCCAAGTATATGACAGAAAATGAAACTTGGATAAGGTAGTTAACCCAAAATATATGACTCAGATATTAGAAGACCAGATGGGACTGGTGTAGGGTCGCACCATATACTTTAGCTAGTAGCCCCTAGCTAATATAAGTCCAAAATTCCAGTGTGTAGGGCATTGTCACAGATGGGACTAAAATAATGATTACACACAGAAAGGAATATACAGAGTGAAGATAGGTTATTGGTAAGCCCGCAAAACCATTAGGTTCAGTTGACCCTAGAAGAAGATAGTTAAGGGCAGATAACCTAGTAGTGTGTCTAACAGATGTTATATAATTGATTATGTTTGGTAGGCCCGAGTCAGCCAATGGTTAAAAATTAGCTAGATAAAATTATAGTGTGGACAGATAGTCCATTAATTTCCTGATCTTTATGCATATATGTATTTGCTTTAATTGTTATAATCAGTTTGATTGCAGGTTTTTGATTTGCAAAAGATATGCTTTTAAAAGGATATTAGTGAGGGAAAACTCATTCCGCTAAGCGGCGTGGTCTCACTTAATATCAGTAAACCGAGATGTACTAGTATTATTCACACCAGGTTTTATGTCTGACTCAAAGTTTATGTTTTCCCCTTGAACTCTCGGGTGCTCAAAATTTGATTTGAGTAGATTGAGAATTAAGGTTTTTCAGGTTAAGTAAGTTGGACGAATAAGTTTCTGAAGACATGCAGGAGGCAAAGTTAGGAGCTATTTAGTTTTATTTCCGCTGTGATGTATTATGATTGATATGTCTATTTGGTACTCTGGTCATCCAAGGGGGTATCTTCATATATCGCTCTTGACATAATTTGTAATAATTATATTTGATCAAAATCTGGGAATCGTTTTGGGATTATGTATCTGAATATGAAATATTGATTTGAAATGTAATCAGAAAAGCTATTTTTAAACCTGTGTTGATTTTATTTCATATTCATGTGCTTCTGATATTATGAATACCATTAACATTACCATACTTCGTCACCGAAAGTTAATACTATGGATGACTCAGCATCTGTAGCGCTTAGCTTCGGGCCTCAAGATAGGGGATGTTACATTAGTTTTAATTAAATCTCAATTAAACTTAACTTAATTAGAAATTAAATAAATAATTAAACCTTCTTAAATAATAATTAACTTTAATTAATTTACTAATTATGATTATCTTAGTCAAAAATAATTAAGTACTAATTACCCTTTGTTAACTACCGATTATGTACTAATTATCTTACTTAATTAATTAAATAATAAATAAATAAATAATTACTTTTAAATACTTATAATATCTTTTGAAATCACTTTTAAAAAATAAATTGAGTGAAAAACACTTTAGATTTCAAAAAGAGTTCGTTTTCATGAACTGCATTCATAGCGATTATCGCTATATGACCCGTAATTTTCAAAACTTGGTTTTTATATCAAATAGGTTTAAAATTCTTATTTTTATACTTTAACTACTTTATAAACTTTGAATATAGTTTTGAGAACAAACGTAAGGATTTTGAAACTTTATTAAAACATTTCAAGAAAGTAAAGTTAGAAAAATAAGTTTTTGACCAAAGGATTTCGATGTCGCTTTTACAAGTTAAGATGCTAACTTTTAGCATATACAACACAATGTACATCACCATAACCTAACTTACATGCTATTACCATAAACAAGTAAAGATCATAATTTCCAAACTTTACTAACTTTTGATTTTACTTTTCCAAGTTTATACAACATTTACATACAATCACATATATATCCAAACAAATCAATGTCATGCACCCAACAACCAGCATATTTAACAATCAAGTAAGCAATATTTATCATCAACATTCAAGTGTAAAAATTTAAGTAAAGAGGAGAGATTTTCTCACCTAAAAGCTATCCAAACTAACTCGAACTTCACTAACTTTTTGGCATGACCTAGATCCTAGCCTTATATTTGGATAAATGAAGTTTTGGAGGCTCTAGGTGAACAAAAATGGTTCGGCCATGGGGTTATAAATTCGACCATGAGGTGATATGAGGGTAGTGTGGTTTGTTTTGGTAAGGAGGAGGTTGTAGGAACAGAAGGAAAGGTTCTTATGTGAATTTAAAGACTTAAGAAGTAGAAAAGATCATGGTCTTTAAATTACAAAACAAGGGAAGCCATGGAAAGTTTTAAGTAGCTTGGAAGAAGGTTTTAAAATGTGAGAATGAAATGAAAAAATGAGTGAAATAAATTAAGGAATTGATTTTATATAAAATGCACTTGGTAAATTACCAAAATGGCCTTAAGTACATGCCCTCCTTTCATTTGTTGCCATCTCACCATGAATGTCCCCCTCTTCTCTCCACACACCCACACATGCCTCCCCTTCCCCCCAAACAATATACCAACATTAAATAAATGTGCTTGTATTTAATGTTTCCTAAAGCCATTTTATTATAAGCATCTTTTATTTTTATTTTATTTTCATAAAAAGTCACATCACACTTTTTTTATTAACTTAAGTGAACACACACACACATATATGATTCTAACTTATTTGTAAATGAATGTGTATATTTATACCATTGAGTTCACAATGTTTCTAACGACTTTTAGCAGATGAAAATTCGAAAAAACGAATTCCGATCACATTTTGGATTTTTTTCGAACTGAATATTTTTGAAAACAAATTTGGAAAACTATTTCACTATCACTAGTTATTATTTAAAAGATGTTTTATTTTAATTTATAAAATCTATTATTTGAATATTTAAAATTAATTAAATATTCGCAAATCAAAGTAGTGAAATTCTGGGTCGTTACATATTCGGTCATATTTGATTCAAGCATCTTCATGATACAGTTAAGCAAAAGGAAAATATTTTTTAGTCATTAATTTGCATAATATGAATTTGTCGTTGTTAGGTAAATGGTTATGGAAGTTTAAGGATATTAATGAAAATCCTACTTGGAAAGAAATCGTTTCTAAATATTACTATAATGGTAGTAGTAATTTATATCAAATTACTCCTACAGTGATACGTAAATTTTCTAATTTTTGGAAATCTATTTTAAAATGCCACGAGATTTTTAGTTTAGGCACTAATACAATAGTTCATTCTGGTAATATTACTTATTTTTGAAATGATCGTTGGATTCCGTTATCCTTCTTAGCATAGAATTTAAGGAGCTATATGAAATCTGTAATTTTAAGGATGCTTTATTTATAGAAGTTTTTTCTCCCGAAAATGACCCTCCTTGGAATTTTAGTTTTAACAGAATTTCAGTAAGTTCAACTCTTAGGCAGCTTGCTTTGCGTTATGCTAGACTAAGCTTATATAATATTGATAATGATAAAGATAATATTAGTTGGGAATGGGATAAGAGTAAGAAATGTACTTCTAATTCTTTTTATAGATTTATTAACTTTTCGGGTGCAACCGTGAAGCTTCCACAGTTGAATTGATCCCCTAGCTCAATCAGATGCCTTAGCCCCGCGAATCAAAGAATGTGCTTTCAGTAGGCTTTCTCAGAACGGAGAATCCATTCTCACTTTTTAGAAGATACCGGCAGGTTGCTGACTTTAAGTCATCCGAGCGCGCTACGGCAACAACCAATAACTCTTTTAAATTTATTTGGAAATCAAATGCTCCACCTAAATCTAAAATTCACATGTGGTTAATTATGCATGGAAAACTAAATACTATGGAATTTTTAAAAATAAAAAATATGGAAATTTGATAATAAATGTTATTTATGTAATCTACATCTTGAAGATATTAAACATGTATACTATGATTGCATGGATACATATTTCATTCTAAATAGTACCTTTAAAATCTTTAACTTTAGTCTAACAAATAAAATTTATGACCGTGAATATTATTGGAATAGTTTTAGATTTAAGTTCAAAAAGGATAATAGATTTTTACTTGACACTTTATTCATTATTATTTATTGGTATATTTGGTTTGAAAGAAATCATAGAATTTTTAAAAATAACTATTCATTTTAATCAATTGATTCAGTAGCCTAGATTCAGCTGTAGCAATTCCACGGAATCCTATTTATTTTTCATATTTGTTTTTGTCTATTCAAGTCCAAGTCGTTGAACGTAGCCGCAATCGTATCAAATTTCAACCCACCCCTCATGAGTATCACGCATCTCATGGTAGATATCGATGAAAGTGAGGGTTCTTTGAGCATTCCAATCAGCTATAGTTCGCAATGAAGCATTGGTCGAAGAGGTAGACATTCTGCAAATTGTAAAGAAAATGCAACAAAAATTTAGAAAAATGTAAAATGTGAGAATGTGGAAATAAACAATATTGATATCTCAAAACTCGATCAGAAATAAATAAAAATAAATAAATATGGAGCTTCATCTTGAGAATTGTGGATGTGCTATGAAAAAAGAGATGAGATGAAGTTACATAAGGAGATTAGGAACGGGAAAAGCCAACAGCGGCATTGAGTAGAAGCTGACATAGGTTCAAACCTAGCCTTTAACAGGTATGGGCCTAATTCTCATTGAGTATTTGTTTTATAGTATGGTTATATGAGGCCCATATCATACTATACCGGCAAAAAGTTATAGTGAAAATCAAAATGCCCTTATTTTCAAATTTAACCGTATATGGTCCTCTCTTGTTAAAAACAAGTGATATTAGGCTCAGGTCCCTAATAAGTTTCAAAATACACAAAAACCCCAGTAAAAAAAGTACGTAAATTAGATCCCTAGAATTAAGTTACTAAGTAATTGCATATAGTTATGCAATTATTCACTGAATAATTACGGACATTTATGCAATTACATCCAAAAGTTGCATAAATTTATGCAATTTTTTTGGTGAATAATTGCGGAATTTTCCTCAAATTTTTGAAAAAATTACGGAAATTACCGCAGAATAATTGCGGAATTTTCCGCAATTTTTCAGTGAATAATTGTGGAAATGTCTGCAATTTTTTGATATAATTGCATAAATGTCTACAATTATTCACTGAATAATTGCATTAGTGTATGTCATTATTCGGTAACTTAATTCTATAGACCTAATTTACAAACTTTTTTATACTGGGGTTTTTGTGTATTTTGAAATTGTGTATTTTGAAACTTATTAGGGACTTGTGCCAAACTGTCTCTAAAAACAATCCATCTTTTTTTTTGTTCAAATTTCAAAACCGCATTTAGTGAGAGTTAAAATAAGCAAACTCAAATCTTTTGTTTTCAAATATATGCACATCTACATTTTTTAGAAAAAATCTAAGTATTTACATATTTCGATATTTGCAGCAAAAAGTGCTGTAAATACTTGCACGTTGAATTGCAAATGTTTGTTATTTTTGACCGTAGATATTTGCAGATAAATCGAAGATAATTAAATGTGTGTTTTTTAAAACCTGCTTTTGAAAAGTGTATTTCGAAACATATAAATGGATATTTGACGAAACTTATCTATTTTCTATCGTTAAATAGTGTTTTAAAGACATTAAAATATTTAAATGTCAAGTTAATTATACTAATTATGGTTAAGGCTTTTCAATAAGAATCGAATGGATGAACTAGCCACTTGGAAACTTACGTTCTGTGTATTGGCTAATAGAAAAAAAATGTAGCTATTGCATATTTCATAGATTTAACATTCTATGCTTACAAAAAGAATCTCAAAATTACCCTTCAAGTAAAACAATTAATTAATACATCTGAACAGTTACGTGAGTTTGCAAAATATAATTTTTTGCCTAAATTACAAAAAAGAATATAAAACGGACCAAGTCATGCAGCAAAATCGCACATTTAAATCCAAAGATCAATTTGATAGGCAGCTTCCATAAATAAACGAAAATTAAGCAACTAATTAAACAAAATTACTACTTCTCTTTACATAATTCAATTCTTACAGAATATAAGCAGCTTCCCAAAATACTCTTTCTGTATATCAAATTCCCTAATTTTCAATTGACAAATTCATTGTAATGGCTTCGAACAGTAAAACTTCTGCTACGGTTCGTTCTCCAACGCCAACGCATCCTCCTTATTCACTAGTAAGTTTATTGATCTCCGTTTATTTTTGCTTTTCATGCCTTTGATCATAAAGTCGCTAATTATGTTTCAATTGTTGCAGTTTCGTTATAATGCATACTCTTGTTATACGTATCTTTAAAAAGTGTATTAATAAATTTTAGATTAGTGCACTGAAATTATAAATTTCACCATTAGATTCAATTTAGATGATTCGACGGTAACGAACAATGTGCGTAGGCCTTGATTTTTCTTCTGATACACACTATTCAATCCAAAAAAAAAAGGGTACACTGAAGTGGGGCTATTTTATGAAACAACCAAACTGCATGCAAAAAAACAAAAAACAAGAAGAAAATATATATATATATATATATATATATATATATATATATATATATATATATATATATACACACACACACACACAACTGTTTTGACATAAATTTAGTATGAGTAATTGTTTTCTTTTCATTTTATATTTAAACCACAAGCATAAAGCTGAATCATGTATGAAATAGCTAATCTATCATTTTTCTTTTAAATAAAATTTACCAAATTTCAGTATCGAAAATGGTTATGTTTATATTACTATATGTGTGTATTGAATTTGTTGGAAGTTTAAGAAACGCGCAATGCATAGTGTTTCGTTGCTTAATTTACGTTATTTTTAATTACTGCTTGTCAAATTAATCTCTGAATTTAAATACCCCATTTAGTACAGAATTTATTCTTTTTAGGATGAAAACACGATTTTTGAATCAAATGCAAGCATTCGAAAATAAACAATGATTTTCCATTTGTGAAAATAAGGGACACATTCCTAAATCAAACTTAATACACAAAACATTCTCCTCAAAAAGATATAAATAAAAAAGATTTTTCGTATATGGATGTTATTTTTGTTGGAATTCCTAAAACAAACAAAGTGAATGATAAAAATACATAAGTCCCACATCGCCTAAAATAGTGAGAAAGCCAAGTATATTAATAGCTTTCTCAAGTGGAGGTTGGGGGCATGGGGCTCCCAAATGTATGCTTCGTTGTGAGGAGGGAGATCATGCATCTCCACCATACACACGCGTGCCGCCGCCGTCGTCCAACCGAACCGGGCCGGGCTCGGGTTTGGGTTTGGGTCTAATATGATCCTAATTTTACTGCAAAACCGGGCCGGGCTCGGGTTTGGATTTGGGCGAACAGATGCGCGCAAGCGGGTGCGACCCGACTGAAGAGGCGCGGGCGAAACAATGCCGTTGGATGCAGGCGGGTGCGACCTGTCAAAAGGACGCGACTGTTTGAAGGGGTGCGGACGAAATTATAAATAGGAGAGAATACTGATCACATTCTCATCCCATTCCAAATCTAATTTCTTCTGCTTCTTCCTCCTCTACTGCTCTATACAATATATCACAGAGTTGACATACTCATTATAATCTCGTGCAGATTACGTCTGTTGTATCTTGGGAGAATTTTGAAAATAGTATAACGCTGTTGTTGTAATTTATTTACAACAATCATATTGTTATAATAATTAACACAGAATTCCAGTGTAGTGGAAATCTGAGTTATAAACTTGTGCGACGAGTTTATAATTGATTATTCTCTGTTTTGGTATACTAGACGTATAACAATTTTCACATCCATAATTAAAATTTGCACCCCATTAATTATCAATCTTTAAAACGCAATCACTTCTTGTAGAAACGACGAATTAACAAACAATTTTCACCATTAAATAACAAATTTTATTATCTTTCTAACGAGTGGCATTATGCATATGCAATTATATGGTAGGATTGCAGACAATTCAGCATATGGTATAATTGCAGACATGTCTGCAATCATTGCATATTGCATATAGTTGCAGACATTTATGCAACTGTATGCAATAATTGCAGACATGTCTGCAATCATATGGTATAATTGCAGAAATGCCTGCAATTATATGCAGTAGTTGCAACTGTATGCAATAATTGCAGACATGTCTGTGATTATACCATATAATTGCAGAAATGTCTGCAATTATATGCAGACACTTCTGCAACTATATGCAGTAACTGCAGACACTTCTGCAACTATGTAGTAACTGCAGACACTTCTGCAACTATATGCAATAGTTGCAGACATGTTTGCGATTATATGGTATAATTGCAGAAATGTCTACAATTATATACAATGGTTGCAGATTTGAAGAAAATCGAAGATGTTTAAAATTTGCAGAATTGTCTGCAAATATATGGAATAATTGCATATTTACTGCAAATATGATTTTTTGGAATCAACAATGGATCTCATTTTAAAGATCATAAATTTTTTGATTTTTTGATGAAAACGGTATGCTAATCCGATGTTTCTGCAGAAAGTTGTACGCGTTTGAAATGTTAAAAACGTAAAGGGTATTTGGATCTTTGTGCGCACGTGAATTTGAAAACAGATACCGGAAACTTATTAAAAACGGAGGGATGTTTTGTGTATTTTCAAACCTTGTCATGGATGTATGCCAAACGCATCATTTTTCTTTTCCCCTTGCAATCACGTGCGCATAATGTGGCTAGATGATACCAGAAGTATTAAAATCATTTTGATTGTCTTTACCGCTATTATTATGATTATTTGAATACCCAAAATCAAAATTCGGTTGAAAGTATGCATTGATTCGCAAAACTTAATCTAGTCTTAGATAAACACGATTTCATATGTCCTTCGTGTTGTTATGGTTCAAACCTGTGATATTTGATCAATCAATACACACAGGATAGCGATTATTTAGAAGCACTAAAAAGACGACCTCTCGGTAAAACATAAATGTTTGTCTTGTTTTATAATATTTATTACCTAAAAGCACAAACTCCTAATTATTACAAACATGTTTAAAAAGGGCTAAATAATTAAGGATCAAAATTTTATTCTAAGCAAATGCCATATGTTTATGTGTGTGTAATAATAACCTATCCGATCATCAGATCGACAAATGGAAATAGAAAAGGAGATTTAACTTAATTCAGTCAAAATAACCTGCATTCCTATATGCCAAAAGAATACATGGTTGGATTTACATTATTTTAATGCAAATAAATGATATAGATATTCATTTACATAATCACTCCATGCATATCCTTTTTAACTCATACTGCTATAATTGGACGAATCAATTAATTTCTTCTTCTTTTTTCATTATTTCCTCATATTGCATAATTGCTCGATCTATTAAATCAAGTGATTCCCCATTTTCCTTGTTTTCTCATATTGCATAATTAATTAATTAATTGAATCGATCATTGATTTCATTTCTTTATATTTGGAACATATTTGAATCTCACAAATTTGACACTCGACTTCGATTCAAATGTGCATCCATCTCATATCTATCAATGATGAACTGGTTTTATCGCCTTAACCGGATGATACTAAGTTAACCAAGTTTGAGTGATGTTCGAATTTATCTTGAAGTGACTTTGTCGTTGTATTAGCGGGATTGTCCTTCGTATGAATCTTCTGGAACTTAATCTTACTTTGTTCCTCCTCCAACAAAAGAAAGAAACCTCTAACATCAACGTGCTTAGTACAAAAGCTATACACCTGGTTCTGAACAAGGTGGATGTCACTTTGACTATTTGAGAATAACACCATCGTCTTTTGCAACGCTAATAAAGCTGCAACAAATCCAATCTCTCCTTATTCGCTTCCACAATCGATATCAGTTTGGCTTCGATGGTCGATAAAGTTTCAATAAATTGCAACTTTAACCTCTATGAAATCGAGCCTATGCGAAATGTAAATACATAGCCTGATATGTATTTCCTTCCACCTATATCCCTAGAGTAATCCGAATAGGTGATATTTCTAAAGAGTGATATCATTATCAACTCCACCATATAATGGGCCAACATATGAAGTAGCATGCAAATACCTAAGTATGCACTTCATTGCTTTTCAATGTTCTTTGTATGGACCAGACATATATCGACTGACTACACCTACTACATGAGTCAAATTTGGCTTTGTGCACATCAATTCGCATACATAAGGGCACCAAGTGAACTAAAGTAAGGTATACTAGACATGTACCTTTTATATTCTTCCAATGTAGAAGACATTTTTTAGTTAGATTAAAATGAGAGTAATGAATTGCCTTTCGGCTTGGCATTCTCCATCCCAAATCGAGTAGGACTTTCCCCATGTGTTAAGGTTGAGTGAGCTTCAATTCTCTTCGCTTTTTGTCTCCAAACATATTCATGTCCAAAATCATTGTGTGTTTCCTAAATCCTTTGGTACGGACTCCTTATTGAGCTCCGCATTTTATTCTGATATCATAGCTATATTTTGAGATGCGATTAACATATCACCACATATAATAAAGATTCACCACTTCCTCATCATACCTTTTGAAATAAACACAATGGTCCTTGAAACTTCTAAAAATATCCTTGAGAAATTATAAACTTACCAAAACTTTTATATCACTGTCTAAAAGACTGTTTTAGTTAGATTTGTAAGCTTGTAAACAAAACTAAATCTGTTACAATTGATGAACACCTTTGGTTATTGTAAATAAATGCCCTGCTCGAGGTCACCATACAAGAATGTCATTTTGACATTTAATTGCTCATGTTCCATGTTAAAACATGCAATTAATGTCAATAAAATATAAATGGAAGTATACCTAACATATAGATATGGAGAAAAAATATCATGATATTCAACTCCCTTCTTCTAGACATACCCCTTTCTGATTAACCTTGCTTTATATCTTAAAGTACGGTTGTCACCATCTTTCACTTTATAGATCCACTTACATCCAATTGCTTTCTTTTCAAGAGGAAGATGTATCAAATGTCGGATTCTTATGCAAGGAGTAGCAACTAACCAATTAGAATTATCAATTGAAGCAATAGCATCACTATGATCTTTTGGCTCATTATGAAAATACTCAAACTACAGGTTGTCATATCATCAAAATCAATTAGGCCTGTCAACGGATACATCGGATGCGGATATTGCCATATCCGCATCCGAAATCATTTTCGGTATCGGATATCCACATCCACGGATACGGACGGATATCGAATAAATATCATATCCACTAACGAACGATAAATCACACAATATAAATGGAAAATTTTAGTTTAACATAAACTTTTTTCAGTCCCACTGAGTATAAAAGTGTTAAAAATGAACAAATATAATGGTAATAAATAGTTTTGAACGGTTAATATGCATTTAGTGCGTATAATATAAACTTCTAACTTAATGAAACCATAAATATCATTTAATGTACTAAAATACACATAATTTAAACTATAATCTTGAAAAATACCGGGGGGATAATTTTCGGATGCGGATGTCTTCATATCCGCATCCGCATCTGTTTTTCCGAATATCGGATATTTATCCGTCTTTCGGATGCGGACGGATTTCAAATTTTTCGGATATCTATTGACAGCCCTAAAATCAATATCCCTTATACTCAATCCAACGAAATCATCAAGCCACTTGGCTTCCTTCTTCCTCTAACTGAACTAAACTGTGAATGAGCTCCACCTTATCCTTATCAACCATGGTACCTCAAAAACACCATCTATCTCTCTATGGAAAGTATCTAATGATTGCTTTTCTTTTTCGTATTCTGAATTTTTCTCGAACTATTATCTGATAAAAAAGGCTCTCACTTCAACAAAGTTTTTTCATTAAAAGTCACATGCCTACTAGTAATAATCTTTTTGGCAGTAGGACGCCACATATTATACCCCTTCACTCCTTTTCTATAACCTAGAAAAATACACTTGCAATCTCTACGTTTCAGCTTCCCTTTGCTCTTATGCATATCAGGACATCCAAATACTTGGAGAAATGAATAATCTACAAGCTCCTCTTTTTATACTTCTTCGGTAATTTTCATGAATATGGCTGAGAAAAATGTGCAGTTGATAAGGATGGTCGTCATAGATAAAGTCTCTGTCCAAAATTCCTTCTTTAATCCAAAAGTCAATCTGAGACATCTTGTTCTTTCCAACACTATCATATTCATCCTTTCAGTAACCTCGTTGAATCGAGGGTAACCTAGAGTGGTGTAATGCCTCTTAGACTAACAAAAATCAATGGACTCATGCGATCTGAATTCACCACCATAATTTGATCAAAAAACCTTCGGTTCCATTCCTTACTGTTTATCAACACTCGATTGCTACTTTTTAAACCTGTAGAAGGTTTCACTTTTACATAGGTATCACTTTTATGTTGCATAAACTATACTATACTTTTTGATAAAATTCTTTAAAATTGAAATGAAGTACTAAAAACGTCTAAAGATGGACAAGTGGAGGGACCCCAAACATCAGTACGAAACTTATGCTCTTTTGTGCCAATAGCAACTCAAAGAGAGTAATCATGGCTGCGCGTAAAAGTTTCCTGTTTAGTTGTACGGTAACAAATAAAAAAGAAGATGAGTTATTCTCTCTTAAGCTTTGTCTGCTTTTCAAGAACACATCATTCACAAAAGTCGAGTTTTAAATGATGAGTGCCATCAATCCTCTTTTTCGCGCTTTTCAAATTGTACTCTCCCGTATGTCTCATCCACAAATGTCAAACTTGATGGAGTTAGAATCAAAATCGGTGAAAGTAACATAATAGTTTTCCCAAAAATGGCAGTGTCCTTTAATAAATAAAGATTTCATCTCCTCGCACCCTTCATAACAATCATCGAACCCATCGTCATACTTCTCTCCTTTAATTACAAACCTACTCAAAGCTAACTTCATCAAATCAGGTAATTGTATAATTGCTAATAGGTCTACTTCAACTACCCTTTTCAAAGAACCCGCTATTGATGCCTAATCTGAAATAGGACAACTAACTCTTATACAAATATGTAGTGATAATTTCATCAATTATCGTGAAAACTAAGAATCTAGCTGACGATTAAACGAGAAAAAAAAGCCAAAACAATTTATCTAATCGACAAACAGAGATAGAAATAAAAGAGAAACACAAGAGATTTAACATGGTTGAGTCAATTGACATACGTCCAGTGAAAATCCAACAACTTCCATTATCAATATAGAGCTATATAGTTAAAGCGCTTAGTTGCTCTATAATGGCGGATGTGCAAAATGTTATAACAGGATAAGCGGTGACATAGTAAAAAATAACGGAGGTTAGTTGCTCTATAATGGTGGATGTGCAAAATGTTATAATAGGATAAGCGGTGACATAGTAAAAAATAACGGAGGTGCAAAATGCTTCATTAGATATAATTAAATATTTAAAGTTAAATTATTCTCATTCTCACTACAATAAGAAAAATAAATATGGTTTAATCTTATATAACAAAACTGAAGAATATTATAATTTATGCAGACTAGATTTGATGACTATAATATATTTCTAACTTATATTAAGCACTTACAACTTAAAATTAGGTGTTTATCCTAACTGTGTTTATTTAGTTTAAAAGAAAACTAGTCAAATAAACATTTTATCTTAATATTGCTAAAGCTGGTGCTAAAAACCTTAATTTAGCAGATGTAGCGGAAGATAGTGGAGTCTAAAGCGGATCTACTCATTAATAGCGTTAAATTGAAATAATATAGCAGTCAAAGAGCGCTATGCGCTATAACAGGAATTTTGCGGAGCATTAGCCGGGCTTTAACTGCACAAATACAGAAGATACAAAATCCAAATAAGAGCTTAAATATTACAAGCACTAAACTCAACTACAAACAAAGGAATTACAATTAACACATAATAGAATTGAAAATCCCTGAAGTAGACAAAATGTAAATCCCTAAAGTAGACAAAATGTTTCAATTCCTAATATATGATGTATATGGAAATTTTTCTCTAAATCTACAACACTTCTTTATAGAGATGTATTGGCTAGGGATGAAGACCTTAATTTGAAGAGTTATTTAATCATCCAAAATGTCCATTTTTTGATTTGTATTATTTTACAAAAAGATGCAATTGCTAATATAATTGAGGGATTTATTACACATTAACTTTGTTTAAAGAATTTCAAAATTAACATGCACATAATTAATATATTTCAAGAGCCACGGGAGTTCAAAATAACAATAATAATGCAACAAATTTACTTCCTCTTTAATTTTTGTAATTTTCTTCTTATAGCATAACCAGCTTTCTCCAAACTACACCTTTTACGAAGCAAATTTTCATTTCCAATCTACGCTTCTTATGAAGCAAATTTCATTTTTAGTAAAATAGATTTAAAGTAATGGTTCCAAACAGTAAAACTACAATATTTCGTTCTCCCACGCCAACTCATCCTCCTTGTTCTCTCATTAAGTTTATTGATCACCATTTATTTTACTTTTCATGCCTCTAATTATAAAGGGTGCAATGGAAATTTTAAACAATAGAGTATAAAACAATGTGCATAAGCCATTATTTTTGTTCTTGGTACACAGGTAGTACAATCCTTGAAAAAGTCATCCTTTTGTGTGTGTTTATGAAACATCCACAGTGCAAGATGTTAATAAAATATATTTTGATGTAAATTGGGTGTGGTTTTTTTTCTCTTCACTTTATATTCAAGGCATACGTACAAGGCTTCACTACTGAACTATTCACAAAAAATTTCATCTACCACTCATTTTCCGATGCTAACTTTCAATTCTAAACATCATAAGAGCAGTAAACAACCTGGCTTCTTATTCCAAACAAATGCATATTTGATCAAAGTTTAATAATAAATATGTATAACGTATATATACAGATGATAAGAGAAGCACTGACATCACTAAATGAACAAGAAGGATCAACAGAAATTTCAATATCTCAGTATATAAAAGAAAATTTTGAAGGTTTACCTCCAGGTCATGATAGACTCTTACCTTACTACATCAACAAACTCATAAACCAAGGCGAATTTGTTCATGGACAGCATGGTCGATATTGTCTACCCAGCGATAAGAAAGTGCAAGACCCAATACAGCTTCGTGCAACCAAGGGCGGAGCCACCTTATGGCTGGGGAGGGCAAGTGACCCTCCCAGAAATTCTAAGAATTATAGTTCAAAAAAATTAAATATATTTTTTTCGGTCTGAAACTCCAAATTTTGGTGAGAACAAGTGAAAAAAGAAGACTTGTTAGCATTGAATAAAGTATATTTTATGTTTTGTCTGCAACATGCATGTGCTTTCTTATCATATGCTCATTCTCTTTTATTTGTGTGATGTTCCTTTATGTCCTATGTCACATCACTGGACAAGTTTGTTTGTTTTTTTTACTTTTGACCGTACCATCAAATTATAATTAGTTGGAAAATATGTAAGCTATGAGCATTATTTTCATTTTTATTTTTATTTGAATAAATGACTAAAATAATTTGAGGTATCATTTAGGAAGATTTCAGTTTTATTTAATCGTGACCCCGCCAACTTGGAATCCTGGCTACGCCACTGCGTGCAACTAAAAACCTTAGAAAGCGTCCTACAAAAAAGAGCGATGATATCGAGAGCAATGAAACGAGTGACAAAGCTTCAGAGAAAGAAGATGAACTAGAACCACGTAGAAGGAAATTTGAAAAGCCACCAAAAAGAAAGTTTTCTTACCAAGAAGAAGCAATTAGTGTTGAGCCTTTGCAGATTCTGGATGATAATTCCATGAAATCAGTGGAATTTAAACATGATAGTGGTAATAGCGGGTTGGGATCAGTGCTTAAAAGAAGCCAAGGATCACTAAAGAAGAATAAAATAAAGAAGTTGGAGTCGATATACTCGGAATTATCAGATAGTAGTGAGAAATCAGAGGTTCCTGAAATGAAACATGATAATTTTGCAGTGGATTTGGAGACTCGTAATGAACCGAGTATGGAAGAATCACCGAGAGAAGTATATGGATTTGTTCCTTGATGGATTTGTTCCTCCTAAACGGACACCAAGAGAAGTATAGTTTGCTGTTTCAGTTTCTTATGTATGCTTTTTCATTAACAAACAGTCGTGTAACTATTTACAAACACCTAAGCTTTTATTCTATTTTTCTTCAAATTGATGCTTGTATTTGAGTTCACAAGTTTATTTGAATCATATCATCTGGATATGTATTTGATTGCTTAGTTTATGATCTCCCTTCTCATAATATACCTGTAAATAAAGACACGAAGATCATGCCTGATAAAGTTTTCCTTCTGTTTAGAGGAGGCTGAACAATCTAAACTAACTTTATGAAACGTATGTGACAAAATTTCATATAATTTCAGGTAAATTATAAAAACAGCACATCTATGTACTGGAGTTTAAATATTATTTACTAAATTTCATTTACTTCAATGTATATTTTATTTTATTAGTTTGATTTCTGTGATAGATGCTTTTTCAAAGCTAACAGACATAATAGCAACTTGTCCTGATTGCATAGTCCAATAAAATTCTGTATACGATCACTATATGGCACAGTTAGTAGCGACATATAATGCAACCCGATCTGTAAGTTATAAACTTTGATAGAAAAGGAAATATCTTTGCAATTTTGGGTTTGCGTAGTGTAAGGGTCTGTTTGGTTTCATTTTGTATTTTTTGTTTTTTGTTTCCAACATTCATAACAAAATATGAACACAACGGAAAAGAAATATTAAATTTTAGATCATTGCGACGATAACAGAGGAACGGGGGAGAAAGTGGATGGACGACGGAGGGGATGTATTGTTTTTCATTTTTTTGTTATTTCTCAAAATACGAAAAATAAAATAAATTTATTTTTTATTTTAGATGTTAACTTCATTTTTCAAATCGGTTGTTTTTCAAAAAATACATGTGCCGTGTGCACGGTTTTTAGACGAAAATACAAAATTAAAAAAGACAGACCAAACAGGGCTTAAATTTTTACACCAAATTATTGATTAGGATATATAGGTTACAAGTAAGTAAGTAGAAAGCAGTTGAGAAATGAGCACGGCATGCCCAGAGCAAGAATTGCATGGGTATAAATATAACAGTAACCAAATTTTCATCCAACAACGTCTCCTTCATTTCTAACATATACCTACTAAGCTTAGCTTCGAATATATATCAGAAATTCATACCAAAACCATGCGCTAAAACCATGGCTCTCAATTTCAAATCTTTGCTCGTACTCACTCTCATCAATCTACTATGTCAAATTGTCGGCGCCAAGGTGTTTATGGTTTTAATGGAAGATGATCCTGTCATCACTTATACAGCTAGTCTCAATTCCAAAATGTAACTTATGTTTATCTACTTTCACTATTATGTGTATATATTTCCTTATCCCATAAATGAGTATTAGGATTTTGTACAATATGAGTTTGTGTAACTTCTCTGTCTTAACTGTAATGTGCTCAGTCTTGTCTATTCTATAGCAAATAACTTCAATTTTCTTATCCATGTAACTGCTGGTACTTACAGGAATGGAGATGAAGTGGAAAACTACAAACAAAAAGTGATAAACAGGCACGACATATTCCTAGAATCGCTCCTTCCTTCGGGCTCCTACACAAAACTATACAGCTACACGCACCTTCTAAATGGATTTGCCATACACACGTCGTCTGAAAGAGCGATGGACTCCCTTCAAGATGCGAAGGGAGTGAGAGTCATACAGGAAGACATAAAACTGATGAAAATGACTACACACACCCCGGACTACCTGGGACTGCCATCTGGCGTGTGGCCGGTCCTAGGTGGAGCGGACTACTCGGGTGAGGGGGTGGTGATTGGAATGATAGATACTGGTATCAACCCTGATCATCCTAGCTTTTCCAATTCGAGGCCTTGGTCGAACCGAAATGTCAGTAGGTTTAGAGGAAGGTGCGAGGCGGGTAATGGGTTTTCTGCGAACGCCTGCAATGGGAAGATTGTGGGTGCCCAGCATTTTGCTAGGGCTGCCATTGCTGCTGGCGATTTCAACTCCACGCATGACTATGCTTCCGCTTTCGATGCAGATGGTCATGGAAGGCATGTTTTGTTGATCTCTTCTTCCTTATTTGGGGTATTTTTATACGTTTTGGGGAATGTTTTCATACAGAAAATAAAAATAAATTACCGATCCCTATTTTTGATGTTGTTATAAGATAAAACCACATACCAATGAATATGTAATTTAAGTCCATGTTTTTATAAGAATTCGGATAGAAAACGTAAATTGACTTGCACTTTTTTCAAAAAGATTCGAAATTTCTATAAAATTTGATAATAATAAACCAATAATGTTATTTGATAAAAAAGAATTTAATTATTAAATATACTTAGGAATGCCTTTAACTTGCACCTTTGGTCAAAAAAGCACAAATTAGCCGATGCTTTCTATTTTTTTTAAACAAGGACCCGACTAACATATTCATCATTACGAGGATTTTTCTAACATCTACATCAAAAATATGGACATAATGATCAAAGTTCCTTTTACATATCTGTATCTTTTTTTCTATTTATTGGATCTTTTTTTTGTTGAGGAAATTTTTTACACTATCACTTTATTCATTTTTGCACTGCAAATAATTTGAACAGAAATTTTTTTTAAATGGAAGTATTCGCAGTGTGCGAGACAATAATTTTAGAACTACATTTAAGAGTCTGAGTACATTAAAATAAATTCAACGTTTATCAATCATGAAATATTAAAAAGAATATCTTAAATAATAATTATAAAAATACTTACAACATCAGTTTTAACATTAATTTCAATGACCGTTTTACAAATACAAAAAGTAAGACTTGATGTGTATTCTTTTGATGAGATACATGTACGTGCTTTTTCTTTTATTCTTGACTAGGAAGAACCAGACATTCCATTTGATTATGTTTTGATGTTGCAGCCATACTGCTTCAACTGCAGCTGGAAATTACCGGGTGGCGGTTCTCGCTAATGGATATAATTATGGATATGCCAGTGGAATGGCGCCAGGAGCCCAGTAAGAACAATGGTTTGCTGCATTTATACTTGCACAATTACTTTTCTAATTGCTTTATTTTTGGTCCAGTATTGCTGTATACAAAGCAGTGTTTTCATTTGGTGGGTACATGTCTGATGTAGTAGCAGCAGTCGACAAGGTCAAAAGAACTTAAACTAAGATGAATGCCATTAATTTCTAAAAATAAAAGTAATAATGAAGAAATATATTTAACATAACAGGCAGTGGAAGATGGAGTGGATATATTAAATCTGTCCATAGGACCTTCGTCGGTGCCGCCAGGGCCAGCATCGTTTCTAAACATATTAGAAATGGAGCTCCTTTTCGCAACAAAAGCAGGAGTTTTAGTTGTACAGGCTGTGGGAAATGGTGGACCCAGCCCAAGCTCAATACTTTCATTCAGTCCATGGATAATGAGCGTAGCTGCTTCCACCATCGATCGCAAATACAATAACTCGGTACTTCTTGGGTCAGGGAAGAGCCTGTCTGGAACCGGCCTTTCTCGTAAATTCCCTGCTTTTTCTGTATTTTATTTATTACCTTATTTTAGTAATTTATTTTTATTAACTTATTCCAAGTTATTCTTAGCACCAACAAGTGAGAATCAGTCGTATCCACTAGCAGCTGCAGAAGACGTTTGCATCAAGAATGCTAGTTTCATGTCGGTTCAAAATTGTCAGGAACCTAACCCGTTCATTCCTTCACTGGCTCGTAACAAAATCATCATATGTTCGTACAGTAACGACTTTGCTTACATGCCCAAGATCATTGATTCCATTGCAAATACTATTAAAGTGATAGGAGCTGTCGGGTTCATTTTTACCATGGATCGTGGAGTCAATGCTCCTATCGGTGAAATCAGTCTTGCTCTGTCTCTCCCTGGGATTGTTATTAACACCAAAGATGATGCTCAGGTACTCCGACAATATTTGCAATTTAAAGCACCCTAAAAATGCACTAGCATTGTTATGGTAATGTTACATGTATGCTACTCACTGCTGATTCCTAACTGCAAGTAGGTTAAATACATACTCAAGTTTCAGAAATTCGGGTAAGTTACTTTGAAGACTTACTCGAGATTCTGAAACTCCGGTGAATGTTTGCTACCTAATAACTGAAATTTGCTACCTGGTAGCAACATTTTGGGTAATAGCAGCTAAATGCTATCTTTACTGGGGTAGCAAGTGAGTATTAATACTCACTTGTTTACCCTGTTGGAGTTGGTCTTACACCAATAATATACAATACGGCATATATTTGTTGTGTGCAGGCACTATGGGATTACTATGACTCAGGGACAATAAGAGGAATGAATGGAGGAGTGGTGAGATACGGGGCAACAGCTAGGATTAACGATGGTCGTAACGCAATTTACACGGGTAGAGGCCCGATGGTTGCGTCCTACTCTTCAAGAGGGCCTGATGTGAATAATGTGTTGATGCAAACGGCTGATGTGTTGAAGCCCAATATCTTGGCTCCTGGAAATTCCATTTGGGCTGCTTGGAGCCCAGAAGGCACCAATGACCAGTACACCGACGGTATGTGTGTCGTTTTATTTTCATCCATGAAATCAATCAAAAAGTTTGTTAAAGTTTGTTTGATCTTTGATCATATACTAAAAATTAGGTATCTTGTTTCACCAAAGCATTCGATTTATGTTTTTTTAATTTTAAAAATGAGTTCAGAGGATCAACACTCCTTTTATTTGTCCACTTCAAATTATGTTTCAAATAGATTATTAAAATAAATACGTTGGACATCTTATCCAAATTTATAGCTTTGAATAAGATTAAAAAAATTGTATTTCAAATTTTGCACGAGTAATCTTGATGATAATAAGATCATGTGAATTTATATAAAGGAAACTAACGGAAGTTTATTGTCCGAACAAGTTTCAATCCCAGTTACTAATTAAAATGTAAAACCTATACATAACTCCATCGTATTTATGTAAATTTAACGTCATTCATTTTGTCATTTAAACTCGTTGTTCTAACCTTTAATATATAAAAGTCAGTTTCAAGATTCAGTTTCACTGTTGAATTAAAAAAATTTGGAGCATTTAAGACGGTGACAATTTTGAACTACCTTCGCAAAGGTTGTTAAGGTTTAAAATGCAAATTCATTATTTCTAACAGCCTTAATCGTTTTTTGATAAATTATCTGAATGCATTTAACTTTAAACTGTTATATTTGACATTAAAATGGCATGATATGACTTTCAAAAAAGATATAAGGGAAAATATAACTATCTTAAATAAATTAGTAGTTATGTGAAAATAATTAATCCTAAAACACTGTCTTCAACATCACAATTTGCAAGACTATGATTTCAAAAAAAAATGTAAAGGAAAATATTGTGGAATTAATGTGCTCTTATATAGTTCTAAATTTTAATCATATATTTCTACATTTGAAATAATTTTTGACTGCCTTTGAACTAGACGATTATAATTGCTTTCTGATCAGGCGACACTAATTACTTTGAACAACACAACTATAGCTGCTTTGGAACAAAGCAATCCGAGTTATCTTCAAATGAAGCATGTATAACTGCTTTCAAACGAGATAATGTTGCCTTTGAAAAAGACAGCTAGTATAATAGCTTTCCAACAAGGCAAATATAACAAGGGTGGGGCTAAGGGCACCGCCTGGGTCGTTGGGGCACCATGGCCGGCAGTTGGCCGCCAGTCAAACTGTTTGATGGACGGTTGACCGCCAACCGCATTGTAAAAAAAAAACAGATGAAAAAAAAATTTGTTCAGCGGTTAACCTTAACTGCCGAACGCAGTGCCCCAAGCACAAAACCTGGTTTCCATTGCACCACACTATAATTAATTACTTTTGAAAGAAATAACTGCAATTGTTTTAATATATGTCTTGTTTGTCTAGTGACTAGGGCTGTTATGGTAACGGTAAATTTACCATACCATTACCGGTCAATCGGTTATCATTTTAAAGTAAGGTCGGTATACCAGTATAATCGGTATGGTAACCGTAAATTTACCATTTGCTACGGTAAAACATCGGTAATATTTTTTCAAAACCAACGGTAACGGTAATTTACCAGTCCCTTCATAATACATTGATACTCATGTAAGATGTATTACGAACATTTAAAAACAAGAAAATAGTTCAATTTATTTCAGTAATTCAACTCAAATGATCATAAATACACTTTTTGTACTTTATTAAGTGACCCAATATGATATATAATAAAGCATCGTTCAGTGTAAAAATATATCAACTTATTATTTTTTTAAACAAACGGTAGTTTACCATTACCAGTGTTACGGTTACCAGTTTATCGGTATATCAGTCATCGGTATACCAGTCAATCGGTAACGGTAAACAATTCTAGTTTACCAGTAGAAACGGTACGGTAACGGTATTTACAAAATGGTAACGGTAACCATTATCATAACAGCCCTACTAGTGACATACTTCAATTGCATAGCACCACACTATAATTAATTACTTTTGAAAGAAATAACTGCAGTTGTTTTTAAAATATGTCTTGTTTGTCTAGTGACATACTTGAATTACATTCAATTCGTTATACAACAAGCTCTTACGAGTTAGCTGTAGCCTCTATTTTTTTTTGACTCTTTTGACCCAAAAAGTGGGCATGAACTGAAAATGACATAACTTAGGAAAAATTCAAAAAGAGGACAAATTTTGATTTTCACAAATTTAATAATTACATACATATTGTGTATATCATAAAAAAGATTGCAAATCTCGTGGTTAAATGGTTTGTCGATTGATTTTTTACGGTAAAATATTGCATTATAAAGACTTTATTTGAAACGATGAGTTAAGAAGTAGCAGAAGATGTTAGAATAATGGTTGAAGAAATAATGGACAAGACTGGAGCTATATGGTACAGTAGGGGTTTAAGTCTCTTGTTAATTCTGATAGTTTTCATTTCGAACCTCTCAGTAATTTTCTTTCCAAATTTTGCACTAAAATTACCATAACTTGTAATTTCTACAATTATTTAAAGTTTTTCTTAATTCTCTTACCATTTTACATCTAACTACAATTTTAATTTAAAAAATTTATTTACAGTATTCTCTTTAATTCTCTTGTACTGTTTTACATTCAACTTTATACAATTCAATTAATTAACTAATATTCATGAATCCACCCAACAAATATGAAATCCTACAAAAGAACATTTTAAATATGTATACCATGTTCATATCAATGAAAGTAATAAAATTATATTTTTCACCGAATTTGAATATATAAATTACATTACAAAAACTAGATTTAAAATCTTAGTAAATTCACCGTACATTCCATAACAAAGTTCTATATATTGATAATATATTTACACTATAAATCTTGTATTTTTTACAAAATCACCTTTAAGCGTTGCACATATACGATTACATAGACAATTTTTTTGTCAGAAGTCATGACAAAGAGCTATTTTCCAAACTGGCTTTATTTCCAGTTAAAAATATTTTAATGTAGTATCCTTCTTGTGTTTGTTTGACACTCGTACTGTTTATTGCATGAATTATAAAATGCATAATGAGTATAACCATCAAAATGCATCAAACTTCTAATTGCAAACAAACAAACCAAAAACACAGGTCAGGACTTTGCAATGATGTCAGGAACGAGCATGGCAACCCCACACGTATCAGGCATAGCTGCCATGATAAAGCAAAGGCACCCGACCTGGAGCCCAGCCGCGATAGCCTCCGCAATCATGACATCAGCCAACACAGCCGACTCCAACGGCGTCCCGACCCTTGCCCAGCACACCTCCACCTCTGACGCCGTCCCGGCCACCCCATTCGACTACGGCGCCGGCACCATCAACCCGACCAGAGCGATTGATCCAGGCCTCATATTCGACATCCAGTACAATCACTTCGTCCAGTTCCTGTGCACAGTTCCTGGCGTGGACGACGAGTCGGTCAGACGGGCTGTGGGGTCCGGGTGCCCGAGCTCGAGGATCGAGTGGGGTTCGGACCTGAACACTGCGAGCGTGACGGTTGCAAATTTAGTGGGGTCGAGGAGGGTGTACAGGAGGGTGACTAGCGTCGGGTTGGAGAGGGAGAAGTACTCGGCTAGGGTTAGGCTGCCGCTTGGGGTTGGGGTTACGGTCACTCCGGATTCTTTTACGATCAACCCGAATGGGACTAGGGCGATAAGGATCGACCTTGTGGCGAAGGATTTGACGAACATGTACACTTTTGGGGAAATCGCTTTTCATGGCGATCGGGATCATGTTGTTAGGATTCCTTTGACCGTGTTTATTAGCAGTACTCTCAGTGATTAGGTTTATGTTTGTAAAAGATTTTATTAAAGGAAATGGAAATTGATGGGAATGTCAATTTTATTTCAGTGAGTAATAAAAATAGCGTGGATCATTCATTTTCAACCCATGAACAATATTTTGTAAGCTTACAGGAACTGTAACATTTTAGAAATTAGATTAAATTGAATGGTCTGTAATTGTAACATAAAAATAATAATTTGAGTTAAATGGAAAAAAATAACAATCTAACAATGAAACATGAGCAACTGATAAATTAAATAACTTTGGCACCTTAAGAACTTCATAACATGCTAGGACATTTAGCATCAAGAAACTCCTTCAGAGTTTTAGAAGCTTTCTGACCTCCCATTAACTCTGATAACCTTTCAACAGGGAGCAGTGCTAACTCGGACAAACTTTCACAGCCATCCATCAAAGCTCTGTAATTGTGATCGGTTACACCAGGGAGACGCCTTAAAAACTCTATTGCGGATGTGTTGTAGTTTTCAGCCCTAGCACAGTTATAGTGCACAATTTTATAACACTAAGATAATGGAATTAGTGAAGGTGTTGCCATCGTTAGAAACTAGAATAATAACCTTTTACAATAACTCAAAGAATTCTACTAATAAAAATTTATGTAATTATTATCAAGGCCACAATAGCCTAATGATCCTAAGAGAAGATTTGAAAGGAACTAAATAATAAATGACATGTATTATTTACTAAGATGAGAGTAGGATATATAACTACCTTACGTCATCTTCCACTACGCCATCTTCAGATGGAACACCAACTCTTAGCGCCTTGACTTCGTCTGGTTCATCTTGGTTTGACTTGAGCGAAGCAAATATTTCTGCAGTTGCATGTAAACTACGAGACCATACAAGGCGAAGGCGTGGAAAATGTAAAACAAGCAATGATAGCTTTGATATAACGCTTGTTGATGAGACATCATCACCAATATCATTTGCAGACTGCAATAAAAGGATATATTTGAGCTTAACATATCAAGCAAATACCAAGTTTACCATGTTTTCTATTTTGCCAAAAATGTG
The DNA here is from genome assembly GCA_030737815.1 of Allium fistulosum. Lineage (NCBI taxonomy): Eukaryota > Viridiplantae > Streptophyta > Magnoliopsida > Asparagales > Amaryllidaceae > Allium > Allium fistulosum. The sequence continues at coordinate 245,302,412 of CM060907.1, read as the reverse complement.
AACGAAATTTCTCATTTATGCTTTCAATTTTCACTTTTCAACATCATATTCAAGTATGCTCAGATAATATGCAGAAAGCGATGGGTATGTGAGTCTAAAGGCATTTTCAGGGAGAAATTCAGCAGACTGAAAACTGAAAGCATAAATTATAACTGAAATTCAGCTTCTTAGCCACAAAGTGGGCTTTCGGTTGACCTATACATATCTACGGTAGATGCAAGTTCCAGTTGACATAGTAAATGACATAAAATAATCACCATAATGTGTTAATAAAGATCATTAACATAAGTAATTTAAACATAAATTTCACCTTATAGTTAGTTAAGCAAACAAATAAACATTAATTAAAATTGCACAGATGCTGTGAAACTGTAAAAACTCAAAAGATGCAAGATAGCAAAGTTTTTGAGAAAGAGTATATGTACCAGAAAGGAAAAGCTTTTGTCCTGTGAAAATTCAATCAGAAGTGCTGGTATTTTATAATAACGTGACATGGCTTCTACTTGATTGTACAGCCTCCCTGATGCAAAACTTTGATACAAGTCCGAAATACTCTTTCTTTCTACGCAAATTAACGGCGAAAGCACATAATCGCCAACTTCCAAAGTAACTGGTATGACTCTCATGCCTTTTTGGTGCAGAACGTTAGGAAGACTACTCATAAACTCCCTCATATCTACAATAATCTGAAAAGAAATCAAGTTAAACAACCATAGCTTTTGTTTAAATTATCATTGGTTAAATAAAAGAACCGCTCATTTCATGTGGCATATTTATTACCTGCATTTGTTTCTCCGGTGCCTTTCTTCCGCCTGCCTTTCTAGTAACAGAATTTTGCGAAGCAAGTGAATTTGGGGATGGTTGCGGTTCACAAGAAGCAGAAGTTCCAATGCAACGTCCATCCTGGAATCAAAATAAAAACAACCATCCAATTTTGATTATTACTTTAAAATATAATATTAGAAGTAATTATAAGCAAAATAAATACAGGTTACTTTTTTAATGAAAGAAAACAAATATAATTATAGAGAAAAACATGGCTGATGATGTTTATATGAAGAATATATAAGAATGGATATTTTTTAAAAAAATTAAGCATGTAAAACCTGATCAACAGGTATCATCATCAGAGACTTCTGCCTAATCAAAGATTCAAATGCACTATTTTCCCGGCGAATGCTTGCCTCAAATTTCTGCACCTCAGTGGAATCTTCGTAAAACAAGAAATAAACTTTTAATTTCTTCGATGGATTCTCAGCTTTATAGACTTCGATTTCCCTGACAAAAGTCATGTCTGGATGATAAACAATGATTACAGATGGCTTCCAGACATCAAGCATACGTTGATCTCTTTCTAAGGCATAAAACTGTACAGGAGGAATCGGCTTAGCAACAGTTGATTCTGTTGCATTGGATTCCTTAACATTCCTCCTAATATCCGTTTTACCAATATGTTTATCTTCTACTTCCAAAGTTGGTTTTTCTTCTTTATCACTTTTCGAAAGTTTCTCGCCTTCGTTTCCAGACCCTTGAGCTCTTGGTGTGGTGTTTATGGCATTCCCCCTTCCTCTCCCTCTCCCTCTCCCTCTCCCTCTTACAGACTTAGCTTTATTGGGCGTATGTTGTTCAAGCGCATCCCCTACCATGATTTCTTCTTTATGCAATTTAGTAACTTCGGATGCTGCTGCTAGTAAGGCATTGTTTTCTAGCTTGGATATGCTGCTAGCTTCTGTGCTATCATAAGGAACAGGAGCTACTCCATTGAGTATACCAAAACCTTTAGGATCTTGAGATCTTTTCTTATTCTTGTTACCTTTTTGCAAAATGTGCAACTCAGCCTTACCTAGCAAGTACTTCTCCCACTCTTCCCACATGACCTATAGGAAGCAGAATTGATGCTCAAGTACAAAAGCAAATTTGTGCAGCATGTAGAAAGACTAAATAGATCGAAATACAATATACTCCACATCTTTTGGCGCTAGAAGTATGCATAATAGATTATTTTTATTTCTTTCTTGACAATTGCGTATGCATAATACATGACGATGTAGTAAAACCTGGAATTCTATATCTTGGGTCGAGGTGTACTGAAAGTTTGCTTGCTTACTCCCCATGTACAATTATGTATGTATCAGATTATTTATTTTCGTCCTCATACAGTTGGCGTTTAATGTTGGTATAGCCATTGCTATCTCTGAAGTACAAAATGTTAAATGGCATAAGTGGTTGTTATTATCTTTGAAATTTCAATTAAATAAAAGTCATACTTTTATTTAAAAAGATGCTTTTAGAAAGCTGCCCAACATTTATATTTTGCACTATGGGGCAGCCTCCCCTTTTGGAGGGTGATTAAAGAGTGAGCTGACGAGGTATAACCCCAAATCAGCTTTCCCTATTTGGGGTTAAGTATTTGTTAACTCGATGTGAAGAGACACAGATGATATTTTGGAATATTCAGAAATAACAGTTAATAATGTGAGAGCACATATAACATACTCAACATAGAGAGGGGCATAGCTGCAATTTTACATTACCCTAAACTCTCCATATTAATGGCAATTACTTGCATAATTTTGACAACTTATTAGGGTTTGGCTTTGATCTGTACAATAAGATTTGCAAAAATTAACCCAGACAACCACCAATGCTCAGAAAAACATGTGTTTCTTGCTTTTGAAAACAATCCCTGCGATTATGGATACATGTTGTTTTGTTTTTTGTTTTTTGTTTTTTTTTAAATGAAAAGGAAAAGAAAATTCATCTGATTTATACTGAACTTTTAATTAATAAAAACAATCCAGACTAGTAGTGTTCATGATCGGTCTTAAAACAGCTTGTAAGGGAAAGAGTTTGCAACTATTAGCCACAATGGAGTTTCAATAAATACAGCTACCAAGGAGAACAGTTGGGCAAACTAAATAACTATGATAAGTTACCTTTTGTGGGCCTTTATTGATACTATCTTCCAACTGCAAACATGACCTTTCATCTTTACAAGCCACAAGAACAATATCATTATCAACCCCATTATCTTCGACCACATGCAGTTCCTGTATTGGCAAAGCTTCTTTTCTCCTCTCTTCTTCTATCTCCTCTAGCAATTCCTATAAGTTAAAGAAGTATTTAGCATTGGCCTTCTGAAATTATCTAAAACACTTTTTAATCAAAACATATATGAGATCTTAAAAATGTAGCTTTGAGCATCTGCTCGTATACACTTATATTTTCCAAAATGCATCATTCAGAAAATTCATTCTCCAGGTAACCGTCTAGTGCATACTCGCAACAGAAATAGAACAAGACATGAGAAATGTTAGTGAAAACTAAATAAATGGAAGTGCTGACAATGTAAAATGCAGTATGCTTCAACAATTCGTTAACAAAGTTAAAGACAATTTTGATTAAACAATTTTCTGGATAATTTCACCTAGAGGCAGACCAGTACACGGGCAAGTGGGGGCCATGGCCTCGCTCTTTGTTTCCTTTTTCTTTTTTCTTATTAAAACAAAAGGTTGTTTTCTTATTAGTCAAGTTGTTCATACACGAAAAATATTCATAAAAACGAACATTTTTGATTGGAGTTTGTAATTTTCATGTAATACTGAAGAAATAAGGAAAAAGTCATTGATGAAAGAAAACTTGAATATACGACTAATTATGAGCTGAATACAGCTGCACCAAGCAGGCAATAGTTGGGTAAAATTCAGTGATCAAAGATTCAAAATATAACTATATGAAGAAATCTAATAAATGAAAAGTGAAATAAATAATATTATAACTACCAAACATAGTCTGTACCATGGTTAAAGTTCATGTTGCAAGTTATATTACAGACAAAAATGCCATTGCAAACCATTTCATTTAGAGGTCAACACCCCTCACAACTCGCCCCTGATTATGCCAACAATGGATCTCATACTCTGTGTAGTAAGCTACAGCTTTGACCGTAAGTAGATATTCTTATAGGTCACAATATTTCTAATTTTTCAATAACATCGCGCAATATAGCCAAAGCATACTTTAAGAATAAACAGAAATAATTTGACAGTGAGCACGGCTAAGAAATAACTTTCATTCTTGATATATATCATACAATTAATGATTAAAAAAGAATCTGATACGACCTCATTAGGTAGAACTCACCCCTAAAAGCTAGCTTGTAAGGGGAGGGTGCCTAATGGGTTATATATAAGCCAATATATCACATATTTTACAATGTGGGACATATCATTTCACCGCTCTTCGAAAGTCCGACGTCCACGTCGGCCAACTCTATCGACACTGACCCGACGGTAGCCCTTTTCTCTTTTTGGACGGCTTCACTCACCTATCAGTATTTTAATCTAGCCTATAGGTCGCCCCTCTCGTGGCTCGAACTTTCGAGTGCGGTTCTCGGTGAAAGCACCAATTGATACGACCTCATTAGGTAGAACTCACCCCTAAAAGCTAGCTTGTAAGGGGAGGGTGCCTAATGGGTTATATATAAGCCAATATATCACATATTTTACAATGTGGGACATATCAGAATCCTGTAGAGTAGAGTTAAACGCTGAAGCTGGGTTATTAGCAATTGTGTCAACAATCCGTTAGGCAGGCAAATAGCTGACAATTGGCTGCACTGTGCTAGTTTACAATAGTTAAAATACTTTAAAAATACCGCAACACATCAAATTGAAGTAGCCATATTTATTCAATCTTTCAACATGTATGCAATTACCAAGTGAAATGACTACAAGTAGATATAAGAATGCAAAAGTTCTGATATCTAGCACGTTTTAAACCCCTTCCACGATGATATAATGTATTTAAGACAGTCAAATTTGAAGGCCAATTCAAGTCATTGAACTGAGTAGTGCCTTGAATTTTTCACAGCAACACGCCATACATGAAACATGCTCATAAAATACTACTTAGAAACAAATACTAACAAACACAAAATATTGAGCCGTTAAAACAATTGAAACCACTTACTCACACTGAGAAGTGCCTTAAATTTTTCATAGCAAATAACATGCCATACATGAGATATGCTCATAAAATGCTACTTAGTAGCAAATACTAACAAACACAGAAACGTGAACTGTCAAAACAATTAAAATCACTTACTCACACGTAACATCTTCCATTTTGGCGCTTCTTCCAAAACTTCATCCAATACAACACCAACAGTAGAATCCATCATAACAGATGAAGAGGCTGCATTATCTTGCATAAAGTCAATGAATATTGAAAACTCATTATCCGTTATAATTCATTAGCAAATAAAAGGCTTAAAGATACTTACTTTCAACGTTTGCTTTCCTCCTTTTCTTGTTCTTACCAACTTCAGTAATCTTTGTACCATCTGCCTTGACCATATGATAAACTCGTCGCTTTGCAAGCTCAAATATCTTGTGACTCGATTCCGTAAACATCCAAACTGACCTAGCTCCTTCTGAAACCCTCAATGTATCCAAGTACTTCAGATAAGTCACTGCATCATATCTGCATACAAATATAACAATCTATTTATGATCATAAAGTGCACTATTTTTAACGCCCTCTTCCATTAACTAAGCAAAACCTACCCTTCTCTGACTCAAGGTTTCAAATCTTTTATTTTGGTCATGTTTCGTCTTAGGATTTTCACAATTGATATCTCGTACCATGTGGGATCCCACACGAGACGAGTATATCCCTAATGTACACATCGGTTCGCCGTCGTGGATCTTAAAGTGAATCTTGGGACTATCTTCAAGTAACTTTTCAGTCTAAACTGATGTTTTTATACTATGTTTTATATATATATATATATATATATATATATATATATATATATATATATATAATAGTGGTTGTGGTGATGGTGGTAGTAATCATAACCATAATCATAACATACTTCAATTTGAAAAAAAAAAGGTTAATGCACTAGAAGGAGAAGATTAATACTCCTTTGGACAAGAGTAGTAGCTTGATCAATCTGATTGTAATTGAGAAAATCTTCTCATTCAAATATTGATATATAATAAACAAATTTTCAACTATTGAATTTCAAACGAGATCTCGGTCTCGGGCTGACATCTCGATATATATCTAAGGTTGAGACTTTTATAACTAGGGTGATATAGTATCAAAAAAGATAAAAATTACACTTGAAGTTTAACTTCCCTAGCGATGAAAATGAGATCCCGAGGGAGATCTCGAACGAGATGAAAGAGACTATTTTAACTCTAAAATAAATAAATAAATGCAAAGTTATTTGTTACTTACTAGAATAATTAAAAAAAAAGGATTAGAGGGATTATTAACCAATAATTGGAAAAGATACTTTTGTTTGTGCCCATAAAAATGTTAGAAAGAATTATATAAAAGAAACAGGAAATTATTGTCAAGGACAAAATTTCTCAGTATTTTAGCCTCAAGGACAGACCTTCAGTATTTTAGCCTGAAGGACAACTTTCTTTAGGTATCAGTTTTTAAGCTTTTAGGTATCAGTTTGTAGTTGTCGGTAGCAGTTTTTAGGTATCAGTTTTTAGTACGGTAGCAGTTTTGAAAAAATGTTTGTCTTTATGAATAATTTTTAAAGAATGTTTGTCCTTATGAAAAAATTTTAAGAGAATATTTGTCCTTGTGATAAAATATTGAGGTCGTGTCCTTGAGGCTAAAAATATACAAATTTTTGTCCATTAAATTAATTTCCCCTAAAAGAAAAACATATAATTTCGAATGAGAACTCGGTCCAAATTTTGGTTGGTATTTTAATACCTTGAATGAGATGAACATCAAACATATCAATGAGATTTGATATTTTCTCTACCCCAGTTGCAGAAATGAGTGGCTTTATTCATATGAAATTATTTTTATCATGCAGCCATCAAATCCCCTTGTGTGTACTGATAAAATGGTCAATACAAGTGTATTGTCAATGAATGAATCAAGGGGGCAAAAGGCCAACACTGAATTGAGAATGCACTTAAGTTCAAACACTAACTCTGATTACCACACAGAAAATTCAGTGTCAAATTAACATATATCTCACATAATCATAAAATTTTACGTTCCTAATTTAGCTGTTTCACTTCCAATTTCAATAAAACTGAAAATGGAAAAAAAACAAAAAAAAAGATGACATGTAAGATATTGGCAATTAATCAGTGTCTAAGGAACAGTAAAAAGTAAAAACAGCTTATCATTATCAAGTCAAATTCAATGATCAACTTACCTAAGGAGAGCATAATTATATTATTATCAACATTCTCATCAAACAACTAAGTTTATTTAAAAAATGATACAAAAATTTGATTCAAGTAATTTAATGCATACTAATGCAAATCAGAATAGTCGCAAACAAATCAAAATTCATTCAATTAAACTTAATGTACCTGAAACATGTTATAATCATTTATTTAATCTCACATCAAATAAACTTTTAAGACTGAAATCAATGTTCGACCAGTCATGTGAAATGCCTGTCAGTACCTGACAAGGTAATCCAACAACTTCCTCAACGTTCTAAGATCACTAACAAGCTGCTTCGTCTTCCTACCAATCACATGCCAAATAGGATCAAGCTGCCTTCTCACAATCTCATCAAAAGACTTGAACAGTCCATTCTCGATGGTCAAATCTTCCACATCCACCTTGTTTGTCTGCCTCAGCTCCTTCAAACAAACATCCATGGCTTCCAAAACTGCCTTCTGCATCTCCTTCATCGCCACGCTCATCCCCACTCTCACGTCCACCACCTCAGGTGCCTCCCTCTCTAAATCAACACCAACAGCCACATGAAACCTTGGCCACAAGTGCAGCTTCCTTACAAACAGTCCTTTCATTATCCTCTCTGTCTTAGCAAAGCCCGACACCATCATTTCAGGTCTGTCCGAAAATGCATATATTGCTGCGTTCCGTGATACGCCCGTTTTCACTACTCTTGCTATGAACATTTCAGTGGAAGTTTCACTGAGTCTGTGGGCGTTTAATATGATTATTGAAGCTATCGAGTTAGGAGGAACACGGTTTGTCAGAAGGTCGGCGATCAGTATGCGAGGAGTGACGAAAAAGGAGCCGCCTGAGGTATAAAGAGAAGGGCGATTGTCAGTGGGGGTAATTTCGGTAACGGATTTGGTAGCGGTTCGGGAGATGTGGAGCTTTTGGGAGTCGGACGCGGAGAGTAAAAGAAGACAGCCAGACGAGGAGTGGTGCAGCAGGAGGAGGGAGGAGATGAGGGAGTGGAGAGGAAGGCCAGATGAGAGGATTACTAGGCCACCATTGATCGAGTCTGATATGAGATCGGATATTATTTGCTCTTCGAATGGGAGAACCATGGATGATTTTTGATGTTTGAACTTAGGGTTTCGGAACTTTTGGGACCTAAAATGGAGAAGAAGAATAGAAGTGGTGGTTGGTTAGTTGATAACTCGCGCGTTAATTTGGCCGTTAAGAGTTGGGAACTTCTGTAACTGCTGCTATATAAGCATGAAAAGGGTTTTATCCTGTCTCCCCACGTCGATGAGAGATGGGACACAAGCAGGGCCGGCCTATACTTTGTATTGCCCTAGGCAACTTCTAAATTGTTTATTGAAAAGAAAAAAAAGAGCTTTTAGGAGATCGAATTCAGGTTAGGGCTGCACACAACCCATATCCAACCCGACCCAACCCACCAATCCGACCCAACTCATCCTAGTTCGGGTCGGATATGGGTTACAATTTGTAACCCATACTATATATGGATCGGGTGTGTTATTTTGTTCAACCCAATCCTACTTTAACCCAACCCAACCCTATATTAAAAACCTAATTTAATATCAATACACTTAAAATTAGAATAGTCTAATCCTAGAATAATGTTTATGTATTCTACAGTAAATATACGAAAAAACATATTTTATGTCAACCCAAACAAGATAGAATTTGGCAAAGATATTCCAAAGGGCATTTTAATGTATTTTAAAATGAAACACTTGTTATACTATGTAGTGAACTAATTTCATATGATGTGTTTTACAATGTAATTTTAATAAAATATATGTTATAATGAATTAGTTAGTTTAAGTGCGTTATGCTAGCTAAAATCTAACATATTATGTTGAACATTTTAATGTTATTTTTTGAAAATATTCCCTTATATTCTCATTTTTTATTAGATTCATGCAACTCAACCCAACCCTACTAAACCCGACCCAACCCATACTTCGACCCAACCCATATCCAACCTCATATAGGGTCGGATACGGGTTGAGCTACCTTAAACCCATACCTATGCGGGTCGGATGAAATATTTGGTCTGACCCGACCCAACCCATACTTTGTGCAGCCCTAATTCAGGTTAATGCCCCAGGATACCATACTAACCACTCAACTATTACATCAATTCAAAATGCATTCCCTGAAAACTATTTACATATATATTATTTCTAGTTGTTGCCCCTATGAAATCGGTTGCTCTAGTCGACGGCTCACCCAACTCCCACTTGGATCGGACCGGCACATATGGCTGGTTCAATGTTTTCAGTTGTTTGAATGATTAAAATTTTGTTGCCCTTTGAACAATGGCTAAAAGGATAAATGGTAAAGCAAAAGATGGACCAACGTGACTTTTAAAACAACTGTTGAACATTAGAGCAACAATAATCAAGCGTGATGACTAAACCATGGATGAATAGGATGAAGAACAAATAATGTAAAAAACTACATACAACGCTAAAAAAATAAAAAGTTAAAACAATACATATATTTTTGTATAATATATTTTCGTCAAACAAATTTCTTGAAAGAGGACAACATAATGAGAAATAGCAATTTTACATAAATTTTTGACCATGGTCCATAATAATAGAAAATTGTAACAATTAGATCTAATTCTTCATTCGATGGTCATATAATCAAGTTTAAAGTAAAATTCAGCCGCAGAAAACTGTATGATCAAATTTAAAGTAAGATCTAGCCATAGAAAACTATCAACGTCGTTTAAACGCTCCTACTCTGTTTGTACTTTGTACAGCGCTTACAAATTTTTGTTAGTATGCCTACTTTTATTCTTCCTCGAGAAACATTTCAACAAACCCATTTTGTACAACTTTATTTTTTAAATTATAACACTGTCAAACTACTAATATTTATAAGGTGCTGACGTTTATAAAAAGTGCAGCGACGGTTGCCTCTGATTGGTGGGTTGTCATATTCTGCTACCTTATAGGCCTAGCCTTGGAACCGGCTGTAACATTTCTCATTCCAAACTCAAAGATGGAACCTCAATATGTGTAGTCACATTGGATTATCTTTCCACGACAGAAATGAGATCAGTTACATTGTACGGTCTTAAGTAAACAGGGCAGATATGCAATAATCAAGACGTCATTACAATTCAAAGTTAACAATTTAGTTTCCATTATCATGCCCACGCCGGGGCCAAAAATATAATACAGACATAAATAGTAATATTATCCCAAACATATGAAAATGCTGAGATAAAGACTAATACAGCGAAATCAAAATAGCAACTATAACACCCAAGCCTTTTGCCTCGTCTTTGAGATTCTTTCTTTGTCCATCCCAAAAGTAGTATGCCTAAGCCCACAAACTCAGTTTACTCGAACGAGTACCCATGAGTTTATGGGTAAAACAATAATAAAATATGGGTCGGACATAAAGTCTGGCATGAGCAACATATTACCCTAAACGTATAATACAGTGAGACCACGTCGTTAAAACATAGAACGGGTTTTCCCCTCAATGTAATACAATATTCATTTAATTAGCTTTAAGTTTAAGCATACACAATCCTAAGTGTTGTACAATGCAACGTAAAGCCAGATCTGAAATTAAACTATTATGAATGTTAAACCATATCCATTTATGAAACTAACCCTTACCAAAATACCTTATTCGTTGTTGCCACCAAGTCTTAAACCCGCTACTAAAAATATATGGTTAAAGCTCTAACCTTCGTTGCCACAATGACCTTATGTCGTTACAGTTTATTAAATTCCAGCAAATACTCTAACATTCTCGGTTGTTGCCAAGGCCTTATACCATCGCTATTTAACTTTAACTGCCACTCCCGGCATCATGCATGCTTCGTTCTCATATTCTGGTTGTCACTTCGAGCCTTACACCAACATTGTCGTATTTCGATTGTCACTCTAGGCCTTACCCTACTTTCATTCTCGGTTCCTTGACCGACACACCCGACCTTACATTTTCCAATGTTCCCTTATTTGCCAATCCAAACCTTACATCAATTGCTTTTTGTATACTGGTGCTTGCTACTTCAGTCCTTACATCATGCATTCAGTTTTGGTTGCCACATTAGGACATATACCTATGCTTCCATGTTTTGGCTGCCACACCTGGTCGCACGCCTTCTTTGCACTCAGTTGCCATATTAGGCCTTACACCCATTCTTTTGGTCTCTTGACTACCATTATAAGTCTTATGTCTACCGGTGAACCCACAACCTAACCATGAAATAGCTTATGGATCGATAATAGCTAATTAACGATAATAGCCAATTAACAGTGTAATTCTAACTAGTATATGCAGATAATATAAGAAAAAGTAAATAAAATAAAGTAAGATAAAAGCAATCACACTAGAGTATTAATAATGGTTCATACATTCCGTCCTACTTCCAGTCCCGAAGCTCCCCTTCGGTATTTTACAAACTAAAAGCCCTCTCTTAACCCGAAGGAATAAGTTTAGACTGGTGTATGATTCTTCATGAAATAGGACTTATACTCTTTAGTAAAAGGAATAGGTTTATAATAATGTGAATAATTAGGGAGATGAGATTTATAAATCCAATGGTCGCGTCTTAATGAATGAACTAAAATAAGACTTGACTAAATTAAGAAGGAGGAATTTCCTAAGGGGTAAACTTGGAAATGGGGCTACATTTCTTAGTATAAATCTCTTCCTCCACTTTAATAAATTTTCACTCTCTCATTCATAACTCCTCACCTATATTTTGGCCGGCCATTAAAAGCTTCAGGAAGAGCAATAAATTGAAGATAAAGCTAAGGAATTAAAGCTAGGAAATTATCTCATTCTCTAATCAATTAATCAAGGTGAATAATCATGTTTATCGTCTCATTTTTCTATGTTTGGATCGGTTATAGGTTATACCCGATTCATGTTTGTGGTTTTGGTTAGGATATAACCATTTAAACATTTGTTTGGATAAGACATAGGTGTTTTAAATGTTAATGGGCTAATTAACACATTTTTATTCGATTTTGGTTAAATTTCGAGTTGTTTTGGTCTTTATATACTTTGAAATTTTAATATGTTGAATATATGATTTATCAGATTTTTGGTCATATTTTGGGATTTTCCTTAGTGATTTACTAAGGTAATTAAATTATTTAAGCCTAAGGGCTAAACTGCAAAATTGCCTTCGAATCAATCAATTCGGAGGGAAGACTACAATTCGAAAATTTAATTGGGGAAGAATAATAGCGTTTTAAGAAAAAGGTTAGCTTTTGTATACCTTTTACTATTTAGAAGTACAGGAGAAGGCTACTCAGCCAATCAAAATTAGACAAGCAAGATAAAACATCACTTCAGTAGGCCAAGTTCTGCCTTCGACTCCAACAAGCCTGCTTTAACCCTTTCGACGAAGTCGAAAGGTGCCTTTCATCCAAGACGGAAGGTAAACAATTACTCTTTGCTTAAGTCGAAAGGTAGGCACGGTGTCGAGGGAAGGGAAGGGGAGGCTGCTTTCTTTGCTTTCGAATAGAAACATAATTGCTTTCAAATAAGTTGAAGGGGGATCCTTCGACTCTATCATTTTATAAAAGACTAAAAATTATATATATTCAAGAAGGGGTTTCGAAGGGGATCCTCGAAAGTTTAAACCTTCAAGATAATTGTTTTAAAATGTTTTCTAAAAAGGTGTTTTAATCCTTTTGATTAAGTCGAAGGGATGCCTTTGACAAAGCCGAAGGTAAAGAAGGGGTTACTTCTGAATCTCCCATTGTTTTTAAAGTAAAAGTCTTAATACCTTTCGATAAAGTCGAAGGGTAAACCTTCCGATAATGTCGGAAGTATACTTTCGAAGGGTTGGTTCCAACACCAACACTTCATTGTTTTTGAATGGTTTTGAAATGTTTGATTTTGAAAGGTTTTGAAGCGGCTATCTTCAATGATTGCGAAAGGTTTTGAGTTTCAATGATTTCGAAAGGTTTTGAGTTTCATTGCTTTCGAAAGGTTTATAAATGATTTTATAAGGGGGATACCCCAGGCTCTCGACAAGGTCGAAAGGTAGAACCTTTCGACTAGGTCGAAAAGAAACCTTCCGGCAAGGTCGAAAGGTATGATTTTGTGATGCTTTCAAAAGAAAGGTTTCTGAAGGGGCTAACTTTGGATTTTTATTTGCTTTCGAATGGGACTTCATTCGAAGGGTTTTAAAGGACTATTTTTAGCCATTTTTCTTAAGTAAAACTTTGCTAAATCGAAGGGGTTACTTCGAAGGAAAATAAGTAATCATGAGGATCATGAATTTTATTAATAATCATGGGGATCATGATGTTTTAATTGGCCAAGTGATGGGTTCTTGGTTAACCTAGGAAAACCATGGAATGTGCGGTGGATAGCCCACATCAAATTTCTAAAGTAAAGAATGTTTTGCCAAAGATGGTTAGTCTCGGGATTTGGCACCCAAGGGTTCATAGTTATCCTAGGAAAACTATGGAGTGTGCGGTGGATAGCCCACACCATCTTTTATAAAACAATATACGATGGATAATCTGCATTTATTTTTAAATGGATTTGGGACGGATAAATTATGATAGATAGTCAATTTAAAGATTTTAGAGGGAAACTCTAATAAATTTATTTTAGATGGAAAATTTAATAAATTGCTTTTAGATGGGATATCTAATAAATGAATGGATGGGATATCCAATAAATATGATTTATGGCTTTATTTCATATTATGTCAAGACTAATCATTTTGGGTGCAGGGGCATAGTAAATGATTTGCATGTTTTGTTTTGGATACTAGTGAGGGGAAAACCTGTAACGACCCGTATTTCTCACGGATCGACATGTTCGTCAAAATCTGGAATTTTAGCACTTTCAGATTTTTAGGCAAATTTGTCTAAGTCCTAGGTCGTACGCGACCTAAGGGTTGTTGGCAACTTAGAGAAGGTCTGCGACTTAAGAAATGTTGTGAGCGACCTAAGTTTTGTTAAGTGTTAGGTCGGCTGGGAAAGTTAGCGACCTAGTAGTTGCCGAGTTAGCGACCTAGTAGTTGCCGAGTTAGCGACCTAGTAGTTGCCGAGTTAGCGACCTAGTAGTTGCCGAGTTAGCGACCTAGTAGTTGCCGAGTTAGCGACCTAGTAGTTGCCGAGTTAGCGACCTAGTAGTTGCCGAGTTAGCGACCTAGTAGTTGCCGAGTTAGCGACCTAGTAGTTGCCGAGTTAGCGACCTAGTGGTTCTGAGTTAGCGACCTAGTGGTTCTGAGTTAGCGACCTAGTGGTTCTGAGTTAGCGACCTAAGGAGTTAGCTTGTTAGCGACCTAAGGAGTTAGCTTGTTAGCGACCTAAGGAGTTAGCTTGTTAGCGACCTAAGGAGTTAGGCTATGTGTTAGGTCGTAACACTGTTAGGTCGTATGTTGTGTTAGGTCGTTAGGTTGTTAGGTCGCTGGGTTTCCTAAGTGTTAGGTCGCTGAGGAGTTAAGTCGTGCATCTGTTAGGTCGCGTAGATTGCTAAGTTGTTAGGTCGCTAGAATAGTTTGTGTTAGGTCGCGTAGATCTATCTGTTAGGTCGGAGAAGCTTAGGTCGGAGAGTCTTAGGTCGGAAACGACCTAGGGAGATAGCCAGATTTCGACTTAAGGACAGATTTCAGCTATAAATAGGAGGGGTTGTTCTCACTTTTTGGGATCCGGATTTTTGAAGCGACGAAGTGCTGCCATTTTGAGAGCTCGACTTCTACACTTCTTCACTTCTTTTCTCCACTTTAATCTAGTGCTTCCATCCATCCAAATCGAAGATCGAGATTGAAGATTCAAAAGCTTGGATTGAAGATCTTCATCTTTTCAAGAGAGATTTCTTCATTTGAAGCGGATTTGTGATAGATCTAGCTTCATCCTTCGCTGTCCAGATCTGAAGTGTGTTGATTTGAGGTTGTTTAGGTGATTTGGTGAGTGGTGATTATCTCTCACACGGATCCAAAGGAGTATATCGGATTGTTGGCTCGTTTTGGTGTTAAAATAGAGATTTCCATGCATTTTCTTCATCCTATGTGTAGATCCTTGTAGATCCATTGTTCATGATGATGTTGCATCCATTTTATCATATGTTAACTTATGCAAGTTCATTCATCAAGTTTGTAGAGATATAATCCATGTTTTCATGCTTATTGGACTTTCAACTCTTTAATTACGAAAATGCCATTATTGTTATAATTGTCTACTTAGATCATATTTGAATGCTTGATTGCTTGGATTGATGTTTGATTTGATTGCTTATTATGAACTAGATGATTGATGATTAGATTTAGATCGAAGATGATTCAAAAGCTAAGGGAAAGGCTCTTGAATTGGAAAAGTTGCTCGTGGCATATGTAGCGGGATGATGAAGCTCTTATGCATAGATTCGATGATGCGATGATGAGATGAGGCTTTGCGAGGATGTAATGAAGCGAGGCATCATATGATGAAGACTTGGTCTAATCCAGACGGGATCATTCCAAGCATGTTGATAACTCGGTGATATGATTCGAGTTGAAGATAATGAATGGATATGAGAATAGTCGTCGAGGAGGATGACTAGGAGGCTTGGATAACATCGTTGTTGAAGGTTCTAGCATGCTCTAAGCAAGGGTACGTTTGGGCAGATTCGATAGTCCCAACGGCCAACTGTTGATGGTCGAGTACTCTGGGCAGATTCGATAGTCCTAGGCACGGGCTGCGACGACGTGCGGGAGTTATGTCTAGAACCGGGGTTTTCATTAGCCCTTGACGGACGGCTGAAAGAATGTGCCGGTCATTCAATTAACGGTGATATTGAAGCAATGATAACAGTGATAGCCAGAGTCATGGATGTTTGGTTGTATCGTCATTCGGACTCAAGAGCGGTATTTTCTGGGTGCTTATCTGATTTAGGCCTTGGTACTTGGAAAACATCGCCCTTGACTCGAGTGATAGTAGCTTTACTTTAAATTGTATGCTCTGCTATGTTTGCTTCTGCTTAGTGTGTGTCTGGGGGCTATCACTGTAGAATGAGGTTGGAGTGGGAGGGTTGTATTCCTATTCCTTTTCCTTTATGCTCTTTTGGTATGTTGTTAGTTAATTTACTGCTCACTAAGACTGTTGTCTGACTCAAGGCTTTATGTTTTAATTCTTATTGCCTTGGGCTGTTCGTCCATTTTGGGACGGGCAGACTAGGTAGCAGGTGACAGGTGCTGTTCTCTTCTCACGATGCTGATATCGAAGACGAGCTAGAGGGTTGCATATTATTTTCTTATATGTACTGGATATTCCGCTGTTTTGTATTCTCTGAGAGATTTGTAGTGAGGCTGGATGTATTGACTATGTGGATGCTTGTATTCAACTATTATGAAGTTTTATAGGATGTCATTTTGTTCTGTAAAGCTTCACTATACTTATGCTCTATTGTATTTTTATCCATGCGCTGTGAGTAATACGATAGATTCAGTTGTTTTAAATCTTGTCTTGACAATCGTCCATGGTCGCCTGGCACACTTTACAGCGCTCTATCTCTAGATTCGGTGCAGGGGTCATGGGCGGTCGTCACATTTGGTATCAGAGCATTGGTTGATCGATTTTACCCAACGCTCGCTGTCGTAACTACGTATGAGAGACGTAATTGTATTGTGATGGATGATTACTATATATAATATAGTAGCTTAGTAGAGTTTGAGTCCTTTATGCAGTTGTTTCTCTAGATGTTCTAATCATTCCTTTTTATAGATATTGAGAATGAGTCGAAGAGGGAGACCAGCTGCTAGGGGAGGTCGTGCTACTGAAGAGACTGCTGATTATGCAGCCATGTTCGAAGCTATGATGACTTCGATCATGAGAAGGATACCAGTTCCGGGGGCGGCAGTTGATGTTGGAGTTCAAGTCCAAACTCCGAAACCAGTGGATTTTGCTAAGCTGTGCAAGGATTATACTGCTCTTGGAGGGAAGG
This sequence comes from Allium fistulosum, assembly GCA_030737815.1. NCBI lineage: Eukaryota > Viridiplantae > Streptophyta > Magnoliopsida > Asparagales > Amaryllidaceae > Allium > Allium fistulosum. The sequence continues at coordinate 245,285,279 of CM060907.1, read as the reverse complement.
TTTTCTTGGGAACAGAATCTACCATTGAGGTCCAGAGGTGGATAGATGCTTGTAGAAGGATCTTTGGTGATTTGGGAATTGATGATGCAACTAAGAGGAAGTTGGCATCAAGGCAGCTTCAAGGGAGAGCTTCTGATTGGTGGAACTCTATTACCATCAATACTGCGGAGGAAGAGATTACTTGGGAACAATTCCAAGCTAGATTTGAAGCTAAGTTCATTTCTACAGCTCAGAAGTCTGTTCTGTTCAAGAAGTTTGTAGAGCTCAAGCAGGGTGGAAGATCTGTTCTTGAGTATGTTTCTGAGTTTGAAGCTTTGTCCAAGTATGCCCGGTCATATATTGAGTCTGCTTATCAGAAGAACGAGAAGTTTGTGACCGGCTTGGATAGTTATCTTGGGAGACAGTTGGTGGATCATTTGGACGATTCATTTGAGAAGCTTGTGGAAAAAGCTCTTAGACATGAGAGTCTGTTTCCTAAGGAAGGACCTGTTGTTGCTGTTACCAAGGGAGAATCTAAACCACAGCAGGGTGGAAACCAGAAGAGGAAGCAGCAGCAGCAGAAAGGTAAGGATGGCCAGAAGAAGCCGAAAGGCGAGGTGACTTGCTACAATTGTCAACAGAAGGGCCATTTCTCTAAGGATTGTAAGAATCCGAAGGCACCGATGAAGTGTCACAACTGTGACAAGCCGGGGCATTTCAGGAAGAATTGTCCAGAACCAAGGAAGGACAGGCAGATTGTGCAAGCCTATGCTTTGGGGGCTGTTCCGTCGTCTTCGAAAGCTCCTACTGCTGAAGAGAAGGGAAAGAGTGTGGTTGTTCAAGGTACTCTTTTCCTATGTGGTGTTCCAGTTAGAGTTCTGTTTGATACTGGAGCGTCGCATTCATTTGTTTGTAATGAACTAGTAGGCCGGTTAGGTTTGAAGCCGGATATTGTTGATAGGCCATTGGTTGTGACTAATCCAGTTGGGGGTTCGTCTTGTTTGTGTATGTTATGCCGTGGTCTAGTTGTGTCGAGTCATGGTTGCTCTTTTGTTTGTGATTGCTTTGTTCTGAACTTTGCGGGGTTCGGAATTATTTTGGGTATGGACTGGCTTAGGAAGTATGCGGCTAAGGTTGATTGCGAAAGGTTGGAAGTGACAGTCGAGAATGTGGAGGGGCGAAAGATTGTGATACGATGTAAGCATGAAGAAGGCGTCTTCATGAGCTTCATGTATTCGCTAGTTGTTCCACGGGATGGACTGTCATCAGTGCCGATCGCTAATGGATTCGAGGATGTCTTTGACGAAGTCAAAGGGTTGCCGCCACATAGAGAGATCGAGTTTCGTATAGATCTAGTTGAAGGAGCCAGACCTGTTGTGATGCCTCTTAGGCGGATGGCGCCTAGGGAACAGCAAGAGTTGAGGGTGCAAGTTGATGATCTTTTGCAGAAAGGATTCATTCGGCGTAGTGTGTCCGAGTGGGGTGCACCAGTTGTGTTTGCAACCAAGGCAGATGGGTCGTTGAGATTGTGCGTCGATTATCGTGAGCTGAATAAGGTGACTAAGAAGAACAAGTATCCATTGCCGAGAATAGATGACTTGTTTGATCAGCTTCACGAAGCTAAGGTGTTTTCTCAGATGGATTTGGCAACGGGATTTCACCAGTTAAGAGTAGCTAAGGATAGTGTGCCGAAGACTGCTTTTAGGACACCATCCGGTTTCTTTGAGTGGCTGGTAATGCCGTTTGGATTGACTAACGCGCCAGCATATTTTGTGGATCTTATGAATAGAGTGTTCAGAGATCAGTTGAACAAGTTCGTACTTGTGTTCGTGGATGATATTCTGATTTATTCCAGAACGGAAGAAGAGCACAAGACGCACTTGCGTATTGTTTTGGAAATCTTACGGAAACATCAGCTGAAGGCTAAGTTTTCGAAGTGTCACTTCTGGAAGAGTGAAGTGAGATTCTTAGGCCATGTGATTTCTGGAAATGGAATAGCGGTTGATCCCGCTAAGGTGGCAGCAATCCAGGATTGGGTTAGACCTAAGAATGCGTCTGATGTGAGAAGTTTTCTTGGATTAGCAGGATATTATCGACGGTTTATTAAAGACTTCTCCAAGATAGCTGCACCGTTAACAGGATTGACGAAGAAGAACCAAGTGTTCTGTTGGGATGCTAAGTGTGAGCAAGCTTTCGGAATCCTGAAAGAGAGATTGACGAGTGCTCCTGTTTTGACTATTCCAAGTGGGAATGATGAGATGGTGGTTTACACCGACGCGTGTGGTACTGGACTTGGGGCAGTGCTGATGCAGAAGGATAAAGTTGTTGCGTATGCCAGTCGACAACTGAAGCCGCATGAAAGGAATTACCCAACTCATGATTTGGAGTTAGCGGCGATTGTATTTGCTCTGAAGATGTGGAGGCATTATCTGTTGGGAGTTCGATTTGAGTTGTTTACGGATCATAAGTCGTTGAAGTATCTTTTCTCCCAGAAGGATTTGAATCTTCGGCAGCAACGTTGGCTAGAGTTTTTAGCATCATATGATTTTGGTATAGCTTATACTCCGGGGAAAGGTAATGCAGTGGCTGATGCGTTAAGTCGAAGACATGCGGGATTGGGAGCCATGTTTTCTGAATGGAAGAGTCTCGAGTATTTAGCTGGATTTGACTTCAGGCCTAGATGCGAATTGGAACCTGAAATGTTGGCAAACTTATCGATAAGACCGACTCTTGTGGAAAGGATTGGCGAGAGTCAAAAGCGAGATGATAAGCTTGTCAAGATTATCCGTGAATTGGAATCTGGATTGGAGCCAGAAAAGGATAAAGGATTCGAGGTCGATAGAGAAGGTTGGCTTCGAAAGCAAGGACGACTAGTGGTTCCCGATATAGATGAATTGAGGAGTGAAGTTCTGAAGGAAAGTCATCACTCGAAGTTGACAATTCATCCAGGTGGAAATAAGATGTATCGGGATATGAAGAGAACCTACTACTGGGAAGGCATGAAGAAGGATGTTGGAGATTTCATTTCCAAGTGTATGAACTGTCAGTTGGTAAAGGCTGAACAGAAGAAGCCAAGTGGATTGCTTCAACCCTTAGAAGTTCCTACATGGAAGTGGGAACAAGTGTCGATGGATTTTATTGATGGATTGCCTAGAACCAGAACGGGGAATGAAGGGATTTGGGTCATTGTGGATCGTCTGACTAAGAGTGCACGATTCATTCCTGTTCGATCGACTAGGACTGCATCAAAGTTGGCTGAGTTGTATGTGAAGTGGATAGTTCGATTCCATGGTATTCCGAAGAGTATAGTGAGCGATCGAGATCCATTGTTCACTAGTGGATTTTGGAAGAGCTTCCAGGAAGTTTTGGGAACCGAGTTGTGTTTGAGTACAGCTTATCACCCTCAGACAGATGGTCAGACCGAGAGAGTCAACCGAGTTTTGGAAGATCTTCTTAGAGCATGTGTTTTGGACTTCGGAGGATCATGGGAAGATCACCTTCATTTGGTGGAGTTTGCGTACAACAACAGTTACCAGTCAAGTATTGGTATGGCACCATATGAGGCATTGTATGGAAGACCGTGTAACTCTCCGACATGTTGGTTGGAAACTGGGGAAAAGCTGATACTTGGGCCAGAGATGATTCGACAGACTTCGGATTGCATAGAGATCATTCGGCAACGAATGAAGGCAGCCCAAGACCGTCAGAAGAGTTATGCTGATAAGCGTCGAAAGGATTTGGAGTTCGACGTGGGAGATATGGTTTTTGTGAAGATTTCTCCACTGAAGAATGTTATTAGATTCGGGAAGAAAGGAAAATTGACTCCGAGATTTGTTGGACCATTCCCGATCATCGAGCGAATTGGAAAGCTCGCTTATAGATTGGAGTTACCGGAGAAGATGTCAGGTGTGCACAATGTTTTTCACGTATCGTATCTACGGAAGTATGTGCATGACTCGAATGCAGTGGTTTCTGCTGATAGCTATGAAGATTTTGAAGTTGATCCAGTCGATAGAAGACCTCGTAAGCCGCTTCGTGTTGTTGAAACCGACACGAAACAGCTTAGGAGGAAGGTAGTTAAGTTGCTCAAGATACAATGGAGTGAAGATGATAACGACTGTACGTGGGAGGTGGAAGGGAGGATGAAGGCAGCTCATCCTGAACTCTTCAAGGTATGGCCCTAAAGTGTCGTCTCATCTCACGATATTGTAACTTGTTCTAAGTCTTAGAATTCTGTACGCTAAGCTAGAATTGGATGCATGGTTTGTTGATTGCTATGAATGGTAGGCGTACAGAATAGTCTTTGATTGCTTTGTTTGCTTGGAATTTCGGGGGCGAAATTCCTAAGGGGGAGAGAATGTAACGACCCGTATTTCTCACGGATCGACATGTTCGTCAAAATCTGGAATTTTAGCACTTTCAGATTTTTAGGCAAATTTGTCTAAGTCCTAGGTCGTACGCGACCTAAGGGTTGTTGGCAACTTAGAGAAGGTCTGCGACTTAAGAAATGTTGTGAGCGACCTAAGTTTTGTTAAGTGTTAGGTCGGCTGGGAAAGTTAGCGACCTAGTAGTTGCCGAGTTAGCGACCTAGTAGTTGCCGAGTTAGCGACCTAGTAGTTGCCGAGTTAGCGACCTAGTAGTTGCCGAGTTAGCGACCTAGTAGTTGCCGAGTTAGCGACCTAGTAGTTGCCGAGTTAGCGACCTAGTAGTTGCCGAGTTAGCGACCTAGTAGTTGCCGAGTTAGCGACCTAGTAGTTGCCGAGTTAGCGACCTAGTGGTTCTGAGTTAGCGACCTAGTGGTTCTGAGTTAGCGACCTAGTGGTTCTGAGTTAGCGACCTAAGGAGTTAGCTTGTTAGCGACCTAAGGAGTTAGCTTGTTAGCGACCTAAGGAGTTAGCTTGTTAGCGACCTAAGGAGTTAGGCTATGTGTTAGGTCGTAACACTGTTAGGTCGTATGTTGTGTTAGGTCGTTAGGTTGTTAGGTCGCTGGGTTTCCTAAGTGTTAGGTCGCTGAGGAGTTAAGTCGTGCATCTGTTAGGTCGCGTAGATTGCTAAGTTGTTAGGTCGCTAGAATAGTTTGTGTTAGGTCGCGTAGATCTATCTGTTAGGTCGGAGAAGCTTAGGTCGGAGAGTCTTAGGTCGGAAACGACCTAGGGAGATAGCCAGATTTCGACTTAAGGACAGATTTCAGCTATAAATAGGAGGGGTTGTTCTCACTTTTTGGGATCCGGATTTTTGAAGCGACGAAGTGCTGCCATTTTGAGAGCTCGACTTCTACACTTCTTCACTTCTTTTCTCCACTTTAATCTAGTGCTTCCATCCATCCAAATCGAAGATCGAGATTGAAGATTCAAAAGCTTGGATTGAAGATCTTCATCTTTTCAAGAGAGATTTCTTCATTTGAAGCGGATTTGTGATAGATCTAGCTTCATCCTTCGCTGTCCAGATCTGAAGTGTGTTGATTTGAGGTTGTTTAGGTGATTTGGTGAGTGGTGATTATCTCTCACACGGATCCAAAGGAGTATATCGGATTGTTGGCTCGTTTTGGTGTTAAAATAGAGATTTCCATGCATTTTCTTCATCCTATGTGTAGATCCTTGTAGATCCATTGTTCATGATGATGTTGCATCCATTTTATCATATGTTAACTTATGCAAGTTCATTCATCAAGTTTGTAGAGATATAATCCATGTTTTCATGCTTATTGGACTTTCAACTCTTTAATTACGAAAATGCCATTATTGTTATAATTGTCTACTTAGATCATATTTGAATGCTTGATTGCTTGGATTGATGTTTGATTTGATTGCTTATTATGAACTAGATGATTGATGATTAGATTTAGATCGAAGATGATTCAAAAGCTAAGGGAAAGGCTCTTGAATTGGAAAAGTTGCTCGTGGCATATGTAGCGGGATGATGAAGCTCTTATGCATAGATTCGATGATGCGATGATGAGATGAGGCTTTGCGAGGATGTAATGAAGCGAGGCATCATATGATGAAGACTTGGTCTAATCCAGACGGGATCATTCCAAGCATGTTGATAACTCGGTGATATGATTCGAGTTGAAGATAATGAATGGATATGAGAATAGTCGTCGAGGAGGATGACTAGGAGGCTTGGATAACATCGTTGTTGAAGGTTCTAGCATGCTCTAAGCAAGGGTACGTTTGGGCAGATTCGATAGTCCCAACGGCCAACTGTTGATGGTCGAGTACTCTGGGCAGATTCGATAGTCCTAGGCACGGGCTGCGACGACGTGCGGGAGTTATGTCTAGAACCGGGGTTTTCATTAGCCCTTGACGGACGGCTGAAAGAATGTGCCGGTCATTCAATTAACGGTGATATTGAAGCAATGATAACAGTGATAGCCAGAGTCATGGATGTTTGGTTGTATCGTCATTCGGACTCAAGAGCGGTATTTTCTGGGTGCTTATCTGATTTAGGCCTTGGTACTTGGAAAACATCGCCCTTGACTCGAGTGATAGTAGCTTTACTTTAAATTGTATGCTCTGCTATGTTTGCTTCTGCTTAGTGTGTGTCTGGGGGCTATCACTGTAGAATGAGGTTGGAGTGGGAGGGTTGTATTCCTATTCCTTTTCCTTTATGCTCTTTTGGTATGTTGTTAGTTAATTTACTGCTCACTAAGACTGTTGTCTGACTCAAGGCTTTATGTTTTAATTCTTATTGCCTTGGGCTGTTCGTCCATTTTGGGACGGGCAGACTAGGTAGCAGGTGACAGGTGCTGTTCTCTTCTCACGATGCTGATATCGAAGACGAGCTAGAGGGTTGCATATTATTTTCTTATATGTACTGGATATTCCGCTGTTTTGTATTCTCTGAGAGATTTGTAGTGAGGCTGGATGTATTGACTATGTGGATGCTTGTATTCAACTATTATGAAGTTTTATAGGATGTCATTTTGTTCTGTAAAGCTTCACTATACTTATACTAGTGAGGGGAAAACCCGTTCCGCTAAGTGATGTGGGCTCACTAGATATCTATTTATGATAAGAGATGATAGGGGATTATTCATACCAGACCTATTGTCTGACTCAAAGTTTGTGTTTCTCCACAAACTCTCGAGTACTCAAAATTAATTTGAATAGTCTGAGAGTGGGAGACTTTCAGGTTTTTGGATGAATAAGCTTCCTGAGACGTGCAGGAGGTGGTGTTAGCTATATATGAGTTATTTTGTGCTTTCCGTTGTGATGTTCTAAGAACTGTAAAGTTCATATTATCAGTTCTCTGATCATCATAAGGGGACATCTTCATATGTCGCTCTTATCGTATTTTGTACATGTATATGTGATCCTCGCGTGGTTAATGTCTGGGATTATGTAATTAAATCTTAAATTTAATTTGCATGAAATGAGAAATTCTATTTACTAGAAGTTTAAATTTTTTTATATTCATGTGTTCCTATGTATCAATATTAACTATGCCGCATTCAGTCGCCAAGAAATAACAACTACATATGACTGTAGCATCAGTAGCGGTTAGTTTTGGGCCTTAGAAGGTGCGATGTTACAAGTTGGTATCAGAGCATGGTTTATGTACTTAAAAGGAATTTAAACCTTAAAAGATTTTTAAAGGATAATCTAATGAATCTAAAATATGGTTGGGCTTGGGTAAGCGTTATAGTAACGTATGTTTACTTTGCTATAAATACCTAAGTATGTATTCCCCACTCTCTTAGACCATTTTTCTATATCTCACCAAGATTGGATTTCAGGTAGTAGGGAAGTAAGATATGGAGGGAGGAAACAGAAGAGTGAATCAAGGTGGGAGATGCACAACAACGCATGGAAATGTTAGACCCAATACTAGGAGCAACCAGGGTGGACATGCAAATGCAAACCCAGATGCAAATGCTAATTTTGGTGCTGAGATCCCGCCGGTTGATATGGGAATAATGTATCAGTTCTTCATGAATATGATGCATGCCGGAGTAGCTGCGGGAGTGGCTGTAGGGAATACTGGAGGAGCTAATCCGGTGGCTTCAGTTGGCAATAATTATGCCAAGCCTGAGCAGGGATTACGCTAGTCTTGGAGGGAAACCTTGTCTAGGAACCGAGGATGCAGTATTGCATTGTGAAAGGATATTTGTCGATCTCGACTTGATGGATATGCAGAAGAGGAGACTTGCTTCAAGGCAATTGCAGGGAGCAGCATTTTTTGGTGGAACGGAGTTACCATGGAAGAGCCAGAGGAAGACCTGACTTGGGATGAATTTTGAAGGAGGTTCGAAGAAAGATTTCTATCAAAGGTTGCCAAGTCAACATTGCTCAGGACTTGCAGATTTAGTCCAGAGGGATAGATCGGTGATTGAGTATGCTACAGAGTTTGATGAGTTGTCCCGTTACGGATATGCTACTGTAGATACTGTCATTCAGAGGAATGATAAGTTTATCAAGGGGTTGAATCCTAAGATCGCCAGAGCAACCATGTCAAACCTCCAGGATCCGTGTCATATTGTTATTGGGATGGCTATTCAGAATGAAGAGATGCTTTCTACTTTTGGAAAAGGGAAACCAGTAGAGGTTCGGAATTTTCAGGGAAAGAAGCGGAAGTTCTTCAAGACGAAAGGTACCCAGTCGAGGGTAAAAACTAAGAAGAGCAAGGCTGCTATTGTTTGTTACAAGTGTGACAAGAAGGGGCACTATGCTAATAAGTGTCGCTCGGGTGATGGAAGAGTAGTTGCAGTGAGGCCGAATGTGAAGTGCTACAACTACGGCCAGATGAGGCATTACAAGGACAAGTGTCTCGAGGCTGCTAAGGCTGGATAGGGAAAGATCTTTGTGTTGGAACCATCATCCTCTAGACCAACGGCTGTTGAGAAAGGTAAAGCTGTGATGGAAGGTATGCTTATGATTCATAGTACTTTGGTTAGGATAATATTTGATACCAGTGCATCACACTCATTTATATCTCAGTATTTAGTAGATTTCTTATGTCTCGAATCTTTATACCTTATTACTCCTTTAAAGGTTGCGAATCCTACAGGAGGGTATGCAACTCTGGGAATGAGATATGACCAGTTAGAACTTGATTTGTTAGGTCATATGTTTGCATGCAGTTTATATGTTTTTGGTTCTGTGGGTTTCGGGATCATATTGGGTATGGATTAGTTAGATAGATATGATGCTAGGATATTTTTCCAGGAGGGGGAAATATCTTTGAAACACCCTAATAGCCGTAACCGAGTCATTTACTCAGTAAGAAGTTCGAACGGAAATGCTTATGCGTTATTAGGTGCCATAAGAACGGAAGCAGAGTTGAAGCAGGTTTATGTTGCAAAAGAGTTTGCGGATGTGTTTGAACCAGTTTCGGGCTTACCGCCGAAGAGAGCAATCGAATTTCGGATAGATCTCGTACCAGAAGCTGAACCCGTAAGTAGACCACCTAGCAGGATGTCACCAACCGAGATGAAGGAATTGAAGGTGCGGCTAGTGGAATTGGAAGGAAAGAGTTTCATCCGGCCAAGAAGTTCGTCTTGGGGAACGGTCGCGGTATTCGTGAAGAAGCCAGATAGGTCGTTAAGGATGTGTATCGACTATCATATGTTGAACGAGACAAGAATAGGTATCCTTTGCCGAGAATCGACGATTTATTAGATCAGTTGAGTGGAGCCAGAGTGTTTTCCCAATTGGATTGGCGATAGGTTTCCATCAGCTAAGAGTGGCAAAGGACAGTATTTCTTTGACGGCGTTTAGGACCAGATATGGGTCTTACGAATGGTTGGTTATGCCATTCGGGCTTACTAATGTGCCAGCTTTCTTTTTGGATTTGATGAACCGAGTTTTTCGAGAGCACTTGGATAGGTTCATGTTGGTTTTTATTGATGACATTTTGGTATATTCTAAGAATGAGAAGGATCATGCAAATCATCTTAGAATAGTGTTGGAGACGCTGAGGCAACATCAACTGAAGGCGAAGTTCTCCAAGTGTCATTTCTGGAAGAAGGAAGTGAAGTTCCTTGGTCATGTAGTTTCCAAGGAAGGGTTAGTAGTTGATTCGTATAAGATCAAAGCTGTTAATAATTGGAAGAGACCAGAAATGGTAAGTGAGATTAGAAGTTTTCTTGGACTTGCAGGATACTACCGAAGGTTCATTAAGGATTTCTCATGGATAGCAGTATCCTTGACTATGCTAACCAGGAAGGACATGTTGTTTTGTCTGGCAAATGTGAGGAGGCATTCCTTAAGTAGAAACATTTGTTAACCAATGCGCCCTTGTTAGTAGTTCCTGATGGGAATCAGGTGTTGGTAGTTTACACCGATGTATGTGGTGCTGGGTTAGGTGCTGTGCTAATGCAGAATGGAAAGGTTATTGCCTATGCTTCTAGACAGCTTAGACCGCATGAAGTGAGATACCCGACTCATGATTTGGTGTTGGCAGCGGTAATCTTCGTATTGAAGGTGTTGAGACATTATCTTTTGGGAGAAAGGTTTGAGCTATTTACAGATCATAAGTCTCTACGGTATTTATTCTCTCAAAAGGAGCTGAACATGAGACAGCAGAGATGGCTGGAGTTTGTTACAGCTTATGATTTTAGCATCAAATATACACCGGGAAAAGGAAATAAGGTGGCGGATGCACTTAGTAGGAAACATCAGAATGTGGTGTTAGCCGTGTTGGCGGAATGGAAAGACTTGGAAGCACTAGCTGCTTGTAGTGTGTAGTTGAGGTCAACTGCTGAATCTGGTCGGAATATCGCCATGATGTCTTGTTTGGAAGTTCGACCAGTTCTGATCGAACGAATTGCTTCTAGGAAGAAAGAGGATCCATTGTTAGCCGAGAGGATTAGAAGGTTAGAAGCTAGAACCGATGTCGATGATTTAAAGGACTTTATTCTTGACCATAGGGGTTGGTTGAGAAAGAAGGAACGGTTATGTGTTCCAGATGTTGGAAACCTTAGGAAGGAAATTCTTAGGAAATGTCATCGATCGAAGTTTACGATTCATCCTGGGGGAACCAAGATGTATTAGGACATGAAGAGAAGTTTCTTCTGGGAAGTAATGAAGTGGGATGTTGGCTTATGGGTAAAACAGTGTTTGAACTGTCAGCAAGTAAATGCCGGACATCAGAAGCCAAGTGGTTTGCTTTAGCCTTTGGATGTTCCAGTTTGAAAGTGGGACTTGATATCCATGGATTTAATTTACGGGTTGCCAAGGTCAAACTGGGGTAATTAAAGTATATGGGTCATAGCGGACAGATTGACCAAAAGTGCTCATTTCATTCCGGTAAGGTCAACCAAGATGACACTTGTTTTGGCTAAGTTGTTCATGAAGAACATCGTTAGACTGCATGTAATTCCTAGTAGTATCGTCAATGATAGGGATGCTTTGTTTACTAGCGAGTTCTGGAAGAGCCTGCAGAGTGTGTTAGGCACTAAGCTCAAGATGAGTACCGCATATCATCCTCAGACGGATGGGCAGACAGAAAGAGTCAACAAGGTACTGGAAGATCTGTTGAGAGCTTCTGTGTTGGATTTTATTGGTTCTTGGGAAGATCAATTGCACTTAGTGGAGTTTTCCTATATTACTAGTTATCAGACTACTATAGGAATGGCGCCTTTTGAAGGTTTGTATGGAAGGCCATGCGAATCACCAGTATGTTGGTGGTCCAGATTTGGTGAGAGTGGCGACGGAAAAGATCGAGTTGATACGGGAAAGAATGAAGGAAGCTCAGTCTAGGTAGAAAAGTTACGTAGACAGAAGGCGTAAGGACCTAGAGTTCTCAGTTTGAGATAGTGTTTTCATCAAGGTATCGCCGATGAAAGGTGTGGATCGGTTTAGAAAGACAGGGAAGCTAACACCGAGATATGTTGGACCATTTCCTATATCGGAGAGGATTGGGAGACTCGCATACCGAGTAGATTTACTGAGCAGTTTGGTCGGGGTCCACAATGTGTTTCATGTTTCTCATCTTAGGAAGTATGTTCATGATCCAGAAATTACTATCGCTCCGACGGCACTGGAGGACTAAGTGGTGGAACCAGATATGACTTTATGGGGCAACCAGTTCGTGTTATGGCAAAAATATGAGAAGAGGTTAAGGAACAAGATAGTCAGGTTGGTGAAAGTTCAGTGGAGCGATAACGTGAAGGACTGTACTTCGGAGACAGAAGACGGGATTAAGGCTACTTTTCCTGGGCTGTTTTAGATGGTATGTTCTATATAGGGTTTATATAGAATTTGGATGATAGGTTATACTAGCTTTGCTTGCATGGGCTATATGCTTGTTGTGTGTCCTTATTGAAATTTCGGGTATGAAATTCTTTAAGGGGGAGAGTCTGTAATGCCCCTAAATTTTAATTAACATTATTTGGGATATTTAATTGGATAAATTAGATAGAATAATGTGAATAATTAGGGAGATGAGATTAATAAATCCAATGGTCATGTCTTAATGAATGAACTAAAATAAGACTTGACTAAATTAAGAAGGAGGAATTTCCTAAGGGGTAAACTTGGAAATGAGGCTACATTTCTTAGTATACATCTCTTCCTCCACTTTAATAAATTTTCACTCTCTCATTCATAACTCCTCACCTATATTTCGGCTGGCCATTAAAAGCTTCAGGAAGAGTAATAAATTGAAGATAAAGCTAAGGAATTAAAGCTAGGAAATTATCTCATTCTCTAATCAATTAATCAAGGTGAATAATCATGTTTATCCTCTCATTTTTCTATGTTTGGATCGGTTATGGGTTATACCTGATTCATGTTTGTGATTTTGGTTAGGATATAACCATTTAAACATTTGTTTGGATAAGACATAGGTGTTTTAAATGTTAATGGGCTAATTAACACGTTTTTATTCGATTTTGGTTAAATTCCGAGTTGTTTTGATCTTTATATGCTTTGAAATTTTAATATGTTAAAGTATATGATTTATCAGGTTTTTGGTCATTTTTGGGGATTTTCCTTAGTGATTTACTAAGGTAATTAAATTATTTAAGACTAAGGGCGAAACTCCAAAATTGCCTTCGAATCAGTCAATTCGGAGGGAAGGCTGCAATTCGAAAATTTAATTAGGGAAGAAGAATAGCGTTTTAAGAAAAAGGTTAGCTTTTGTATACCTTTTACTATTTGGAAGTGCAGGAGAAGGCTCCTCAGCCAATCAAAATTAGACAAGCAAGATAAAACATCACTTCAGTAGGCCAAGTTCTGCCTTCGACTCCAACAAGCCCGCTTTTACCCTTTCGACGAAGTCGAAAGGTGCCTTTTGTCCAAGACAGAAGGTAAACAATTACTTTCCGCCTAAGTCGAAAGGTAGGCATGGTTTCGTGGGAAAGAGGGGCGAAGGGAAGGGGAGACTGCTTCCTTTGCTTTCAAATAGAAACATAATTGCTTTCAAATAAGTTGAAGGGGGATCCTTCGACTCTATCATTTTATAAAAGACTAAATTTTTTATATATTCAAGAAGGGGTTTCGAAGGGGATCTTCGGAAGTTTAAACCTTCAAGAGAATTGTTTTAAATGTTTTCTAAAAAGGTGTTTTAATCTTTCGACTAAGTCGAAGGGATGCCTTCAACAAAGCCGAAGGGAAAGAAGGGGTTACTTTTGAACCTCCCATTGTTTTTAAAGTAAAAGTTTTAATGCCTTTCGACAAAGTCGAAGGGTAAACCTTCCGACAAGGTCGGAAGTATACTTTCGAAGGGTTGGTTCCAACACCAACACTTCATTGTTTTTGAATGGTTCCAAAAAGTTTGATTTCGAAAAGTTTTGATTTCGAAAGGTTTTGAAGGGGTTACCTTCAATGATTGCGAAAGGTTTTGAGTTTCAATGATTTCAAAAGGTTTTGAGTTTCAATGATTTCGAAAGGTTTTGAGTTTCATTGCCTTCGGAAGGTTTATAAATGGTTTTATAAGGAGGGATACCCCATGCACTCGACAAGGTCGAAAGGTAGAATCTTTCGACTAGGTCGAAAAGAAACCTTCCGACAAGGTCAAAAGGTATGATTTTGTGATGCTTTCAAAAGAAAGTTTTCCGAAGGGGCTAACTTTGGATGTTTATTTTCCTTCGAATGGGAATTCATTCGAAGGGTTTTAAAGGGCTGTTTTTAGCCATTTTTCTTAAGTAAAACTTTGCTAAGTCGAAGAGGTTACTTCGAAGGGTTATAGCATAAAATAGTTATCTTTGTTTGAATATGTTAGGGGGTCCTTATATAAAATGAACGTTAATAAACCTTGGGGACACCGAGGTGGGTTTAGTGTTTTCGATACATAGTTTGGGGTTACCAACAGAAATGTGCTTTCGAAAATATACATTGGGGAAATCGATGTGTTTTTATTTAATTTAACCTAATTGGGGCTACCAATGGGAATAGGTTAAACAGGTGGTATACCTGGGGAAAATAAGTAATCATAGGGATCATGAATTTTTATAAATAATCATGGGGATCATGATGTTTTAATTGGCCAAGTGATGGGTTCTTGGTTAACCTAGGAAAACCATGGAATGTGCGGTGGATAGCCCACATCAAAATTCTAAAGTAAAGAATGTTTTGCCAGAGGTGGTTAGCATCGGTATTTGGCACCCAAGGGTTCATAGTCATCCTAGGAAAACTATGGAGTGTGCGGTGGATAGCCCACACCATCTTTTATAAAACAATGTACAATGGATAATCTGCATTTATTTTTAAATGGATTTGGGACGAATAGTCCTATTAAATTATGATAGATAGTCAATTTAAAGATTACAGAGGGGAACTCTATTAAATTGATTTTAGATGGAAAATCTAATAAATTGCTTTTAGATGGGATATCTAATAAATGAGTGGATGAGATATCCAATAAATATGATTTATGGCTTTATTTCATATTATGTTAAGACTAATCATTTTGGGTGTAGGGGCATAGTAAATGATTTGCATGTTTTGTTTTGGATACTAGTGAGGGGAAACCCGTTTCGCTAAGCGGCGTAGTCTTACTAGATATCTATTTATGGTAAGAGATGATAGGGGATTATTCATACCAGACTTATTGTCTGACTCAAAGTTTGTGTTTCTCCACAAACTCTCGGGTACTCAAATATAATTTGAGTAGTCTGAGAGTGGGAGACTTTCAGGTTTTTGGATGAATAAGCTTCTGGAGACGTGTAGAAGGCAGTGTTTGCTATATAGGAGCTATTTTGTGTTTTCCGCTGTGATGTACTAAGAACTGTAAAGTTCATATTATTATTTCTCTGATCATCATAAGGGGACATCTTCATATGTCGCTCTTATCGTATTTTGTACATGTATATGTGATCTGAACGTGGTTAACGTTTGAGATTATGTAATTAAATCTTAAATTATAATTTGCATGAAATGAGAAATTCTATTTATTGAAAGTTTAAAAAATTTCATATTCATGTGTTCCTATGTATCAATATTAACTATGCCGCATTCGGTCGTCTAGAAATAACAACTACGGATGACTGTAGTATTAGTAGCGGTTAGTTTTGGGACTCAGAAGGTGGGATGTTACAGTAATGACTATTAAAAATGTTGCATCCCTTAGTTGTAAACAGAGATAACTTTTTACTGTTAAAACCATTCGTTCAAAATATAGTTGTTAACAGTTTCTCATACGTACGACTAGAAAACTCAGATGTATGATCACTTTTATTAAAAAATGGTTTAAAAACATCTCAAATGTCTAGTTAAAAGCCCTCAAACGTCTGAACAAGTTTCAGAGAATACATTCATTTTAACCATGATTCAGACGTTTGGCTTATTATTTAAGACGTTTTGTCTAATATTTAAATAACAAGTAAAAGGTTACTCAAACATCTAAATCTAAGCCTCAGACGTTTGGTTAATTTCCATAAAAGAATTAGTTATTTTTAGCTTGATTTAGACATCTGGTTGGTTTGACCAAACATCTGATGCCCTAATCAAATCACTGATCTAACCAGTTAGACGTTTGAATAATTAAGAAAAGTTAAATTTTTATTCTTCTAGATGTAAAAGCCAAATGTCTAACTTTTTACAAGGTTTTATCTCGAAACTTTATATTTGAAATTGGCTATACTCAGACATTTGAATTTCTAAGTCAGATATCTGACTCTTGGCTATTTAAAAAAATTATCTTATTGAAAATTGCTGAGTCCAATAGTTCATTTTAAGATATTTGTGTGTGTATCATCAAAGGATATTGTACAAGTTTTTATAGACTTATAATACACAATGACTCCTCTAATTAGTTGGTCTTTGTTGATCGAGCTAAAAAACTATAGCTATTTTCCTTAGTCTTTGTTGTTGAAATTCCCTATAATAATCAACTTGTACATTTGCATAGAGATGTATATAATTGTCTCATCAAAACTCAAAAGGGCAGGGTTTAACATTCTCCCTTTTTTGATGGTGACAACTATATATTTATAAAAGGAATATATATATATATATATGTATATATGTGTATATATGTATGTTTGTATGTATTGATGTATGTGTGTATGTATGTATGCAAATTCAAACTTTATACTCCCCCTATCAATTAGCCTAGTATTTTCTCCCCCTTTGGCATCATCAAAAACGCAATAACATAGGAGAAAATAATATGTGACGGTAAAGGGACAAACACAAAAAGGAATGATACTGCATATAAAAATTAAAAAACTCCATTCATCACAGCCAGAATGTCAATATACCATGTTAACATGAACCAAATAACAACATAGTACCAAATGTTTACATGAATCAAACAACAAGACAGATATACAAATGATTCGATAACACTCCAAACAAATAACATAGACAAAACCCTTTAGATCACATGAAAAACAAATGTAAGCACTACCACACCATAAAGACACCAGGATCCCAAAATGCAAGACCACTTCAAGCAGGTATATGAGATGAATAAAGTGTTACGATATGCAAAATTTTAGTAATTATGAGAGAGTGCTTTTATTAATTTAAAGAATTTTATCGTTGCCCCAAGATTCTCAATGTTGTTGATGTTCACTCTCTTCCTCTTCCTCGCCATATTCATCTCCACTTCCACTCTCTTCTTACTCATTCCTTTTATGTTGTTCACGTTGAGATGATTCTCCGGTTGGTAGAGGATATTGAGGAGATGGAGATCGAGATTTACCAAAGAGTTTATTTCAAATTTTACCTAAGATAGATTTAATTTCAAAGATTTCCTTCTCAACCCTTTTATCCTTGAAGAACTTTTGGACAGTTGTTTCTCAAACTTCTTTGGTTTTTGAAAAGAAGAATATGAGTTTTATAAAGCCGAAGCATCTAAAATTGGGACAAAGTAGAAGAAACAAGTTTTACACTATTTTTAATGCTACCTTTGTCACCAATCTCTTCTTCACTATTCCCTTATTCTCGAATATCAGTACCTTCCCTTTGGCAGAAGTTGGAAAGGAGGTTTGTTGTTGTAGTCATTGCAAATACTGCTCGTACGAAATATATTAAGGAATCGTTGTCGAGCATTTTATAAGACAAAAGATTTTCTTTTCTAGCATATGTTACCTCCTCGGCATCATCATAACAAAGGGGTATATATTCCAAGCATAATCCGAGTGATGTAAGGACCATAGTGAACCGTTTTTCTAGAGTTTCTAAAGGAGGCCAACGGTTCATCTTGTAAAAAGTTTTCCCGATTTACTTCAAGGTTGCAAACAATATCGTATAAAGCTTTATAATCTTTATCATAAACATGTCCATGACTTCTAGTTCTTGAGATGATAATGTTTATTATCATCCATTCAAGTAATCTCGGTCGAGGCCTTAAAATTTTGGAATTCACATTAGTAACTTGGTTTACCCAAAGATGACGACTAACTTGATTTCGTCTTCTATTTTGGGTATCCACTCTTTCAATTCTACTCCTTTATATCTGATTTTAAGATTTTGACCAATTTGATTATAATGAAGCTTAATTATTTTTTCATACACACTCGCCTATATATATCCTTCATCGTTATATAGTCTCATGAATTTTCCACTCATATTAGTAAGAAATAATTTTACTGCTAAAGCGTCAATCTTTACATTGCTTGGTCCAAATTCAATTAAAGGGGTGTATCTAGCGGTGTCGGTTAGAGGTTTCAAATGATAAGCAGGGAAATCATCTACTGTATAAAAGAATCCCAAAAAAATTTCATATTGTCTAATACCTTGAACTAGTCCATGCTTATTAGATCGTTATGAAGCCAAGTCTTGAGTTGCTCTTGAGAAACTACCGTGGGTTGAGAAGATGAATTGTGTTTTTATCTTCTTTGGATTTTGGAGGATTTTTTGTGCCATTTTTCTTGGTCTTGATTTTTGGGGGTTAGGGTTCCCTTGAGATAAAAAGTGAAAAATGAAGACAGAAGATGAATGGGTAAATGACTTAACCGGTTAAAGATGAATGGGTAGGTAAGAAATGTGGTTATTGACTTTGACTAGTAATAAATTTATAAAAAATCCTGAAAACGAGGTTTGAGGTTTGAGAAAAATTGACCAGACATATGATAATAACCTCAGATGTCTGGTTATTTTGGTCAGGTTTTTGACGCAGTATAATTTTTAATTTTTTTCATAAGTTATATATGTATATGTATATATGTATTGAATAAAAAAATATTAATATATATTGTCAAAAAACGGAAGGCGCCGCCAATCATGGTATCCGGTAGGAGTGGTCGGATCTATATCAAAGGTCGGAGACTTTGTTGGATCTAAAATTTTAAGCTGTTTCGATTGGTTTACAAATGGAAAGCTTCCTTTACTTCTAATGCTATTTCTAAAATGCGTAGTATCGTAAAAAGCAGTCAAGGTTCTTTCAGTGAAGTTTAATTCTCCTCTTTCCTACATTGTTCCGACCGTATCTCCCTTGGTCAGTAATGATAATCTCATGTTGCTCTATTAATTTTTGTTGAGAGTATTTTAAATTATCGAGATTGTTGTGAGATTGTATCAATATCCATCGAAAGTAATGGGTTCTCTTACTCTGTTTTCTTCTGACGTATATCCACTTGATTTTTCCGCTAAAGAGGTTATTTTTATAGATGAAGAGTAATTGTTTCTTGAGCCTATTTTTATTTGAGCGGTAGAAAGTTTTGATAAAATAAATTTTAAAATTTAAATTTAAAGTAAGAAAGGAGAGGCTAAAAGTAAACATGTTTTTCTAATTTATTGATTGTTATTGTGGTTTCAATAATAATCAGTAAATAAATAAGTTTTTACTATGTGGTTAATTTAGATTATCTCATTATGGGAGCAAATTCCAAGTTCACGTCTTAAGTTTATAAAAACGTTTTCATCAAGAGGTTTTGTAAAAATATTTGCAATTTGATTTTCAATGTTCATAAAATCTAAAGTTATAGTTCCTATTTCTACATTGTCTCTTAATAAATGGTGTCAAATATCAATGTGTATTGTTCTGGAATGGTTTGCTGGATTTTTCAAAAGATTTATCTCACTAGTATTATCATGGAAAATTGCTGATTTTATTAAATTTACTCTGGAATCGTGAAGTGTATGTTGCATGTAGATTACTTAAGCACATGCCAAAGTACCAAAAATATATTCTTCTTCACATGTCGATAGCGAAGCACAATTTTGTTTCTTACTAAACCAAGATGCTAAAGGTTAATCGATGAAGTGATAAGTTCCTATCGTACTTTTCCGATCCTTTTTGCAACCTCGAAAATTGGCATCACTATATGACATTAATTCAAAAGGACAACATTTTGAATATAAAAGTCCATAATCTTTAGTGTTGGTCAATTAACGCAAAATTTGTTTCACTGCTTGTAAATGTGATTCTTTGAGATTTGCCTGAAATCTAGCACACAAATAAACATTCATCGTAATGTCAGGTCTATTAAGAGTTAAATAGAATAAGGAACCTATCATACTTGTATATAATATTTGATCAACATCCTTACCATTTTCATATTTGTCAAAATGAAGACTAGTACCCATAGAAGTTGGTCTACTACTAGTGTTTTCCATTCCAAAATATTTTATTAAATCTTCACAGTATTTTTCTTGAAAAATAAAAACTTTCTTTTGGTTGTTTAATTTGTAATCCTAGAAAATAATTAAGTTCACCCATATGTGACATTTCGAATTCCTCGTTATTAGCACAATCATTACATAGCTTTTTATTAGTGGAACCAAAAATCATATCATCAACATACATATATGGATGATTAAAATATCATTTTATTTTTTTATAAATAAAGCGGTGTCAACTTTACCAATTTCAAAATCCGAATTTAAAAGATAGTTTTTTATTCTTTCATATCACGCACGTGGTGCTTATTGAAGACCATAAAGAGTTTTTTAAGTTTAAAGACATGATCTGGGAAATTTTTATTTGTAAATAGTGGTAGTTGTTCAACAAAGACATTTTTTTTAGCATATCCATTTAAAAAGCACTTTTGACATCCATTTGATATGAAATTAGGTTATGATGACAGGCAAATGCTAAAAGTATTCTTATGGCTTTAGGACATGCTATAGAAGCGAAGGTTTCTTCATAGTCAATTCCTTCCTTCTAGTTGTATCGTTGAGCCACAAATCTAACTTTATTGTGTATAATATCACCATTCTCATTAGCCTTATTTTTTTAAACTTTTGTACCAATAATAAATTGATTCTCTGATCTTGGTATAAATTCTCAGACATTATTTCTTTCAAATTTGTTAAGTTCTTCTTACATAGCTAAAATCCAAAAATCATTCTTAGGCTCTTAGTCACTTCTTTGTAATTTTTTGGTTCAAAGTTCGATATAATAGCTACATGACCCATTTGATTTAATTGTCTTCATGTAGCTGCCTTAGTATTTATATCTCCAATTATTACCCATTGAGTGATATTTTAAAATTCTAGAAGGTTATTTTAATTCATTATTTGTTTCAATGTTTATTATTTTGGTTTTTTTGTTCATTTGATAAAGTTTGAGTTATAGGTTTAATTATCTCGATATTTTCTTCTTCATCATTTTTAATATTAAAGTTTTCATCAAAAGATACATGAAGAGTCTCTTCTATTGTATTAACTCTTTTATTAAAAATTCGATTAGATTTACTTTGTTTCGAATATCCAACAAAGATTTCTTCATCGGCTTTCGGATCAAATTTTCCTTAAGGGTCTTTAGAGTTTAAGATAAAACATTTTGATCTAAAAACTTTAAAAATATGAAACTTTTGGTTTTATTCCACGAAGGAGTTCATATGGGGTATTTTTAGTTAAAGGTTGTAATAAGACTCGATTTATAACATAGCAAGATGACGCTATTACCTCTGCCTAGAAATTTTGCGGTAGACTAATGCTGCTTAGCACTATTCTAGCATGTTCCTGTATGTTTTTCCTTTCTACAATACTATTTTATTGAGGTGTTCAAGGAAAAAAAAATTATGACTTATACCCTTTTTATTACAAAATTGTTTAAAAGGATCGTTTTCAAATTCTCCTCCGTGGTCACCTTTTATATTCTTAATTTGTAAATCTTTTAAATTTTGAATTTATTTTATAAAAAATTTAAATCATTTAGAAGTTTCACTTTTATGTTTTAGAAATAAGGTTTAAGTATATCTTAAAAAATTATCTACTGACGCAGCAGCGGAAATACAAAATTGTATGAATCGATGAAAGTAACGATCGATGGATTGAAGATGCTGAATTGCCCAAATTCGTTGATCCGAAGATACCGAATTCTAGCTATCTCAAACACGTTGATAGTGCACTATTCCGTGTTTAAAGATCTACGATTCTTCGCACGTTGATCTAGCGCACTAGATTCCGTGAATCGGCTTCTACGATCGTTGAATCGAGCGCACTCGATTAACCGAAAGAGGAGATAGGAGATTACACTCAACTACCAATTTGGTGAAAGCACAAAGCTAACAAAACAAAAGTTTTTATTCAAATCAATTAAACTATTACAAATGGCACCACCGGCCTATTTATAGAAGTTACAACTCAACACTGAAAACAGTACAACACTTAGGTCGGCAACGACCTATAACATCACGACCTACGACTTAAAAGAAGACGACCTAAACAATTACAACACATTACAAACCTTCACCGACCTAACATAGACCAGCGACCTAACAAAGTTCACGACATAACATATATACAACTCACGACTTACGACCTAAGTACAAAACGATTCAACAAACAACACTGCTTTAAGAGGCGACTTAGGCTTCAGCGATCTAAGGGTCTTCACGCGACCTAGCTTCTGGAGCGACCTAAAAGTTAGCTTCTGCACAAACTTCCTGCGACCTATCACTTGCGCGACTTATCGATACGGCAGAGTTAGGTCGTTCGCGACCTAAAAGAGCGGCATGTAAGTTAGGTCGTTCGCGACCTAAAGAAGCGGCATGTAATTTAGGTCGTTCGCCCTTTTCTTCAGCGACCTTGGGCTTAGGTCGTACACGACCTAAATCTGTTTCATTTTGCACTGCATAGTTAAGTCGCTCGTTTTCCTCACGACCTAACTTAGGTCGTAGATCGTTCCAGTCTACACTTGAAAGATCAGAGCGACCTAAGGCTTGTTCACTTAGCTTGTTTAGCTGCTTGCCGTCTTTAACACTGATCTCATTAGCTCGGAAGCGACCTTCATTAGGTCGTGAGCGACCTAAAATTTCACTAGGTCGTGAACGACCTAAAAATCTGGAACGACTTAAGTCAAAAGCAGATCTTGCTGCATCATCCTCCCCCTGTTGACAAAAATTCGACCTTGAATTTGCACTTTCTTCTTCCACAACAGTTTCATCTCCATGATACGGAATTAAATATCTGACATTGAAAACATCAGACGTATAAACATCATCCGGCAATCTCAACTGATATGCATTCTCATTGATTTTCTTCAAAATTTCCACTAGACCGATTTTTCGAGCTTTCAATTTATTGTACGTTCCCACTGAAAAACGATCCTTCGTTAGTACAGCATATACTAAATCTCCTTCATTAAATTCAATGCTTCTTCGCTTCAAATCCGCAGATCGTTTATACTTTTCATTTGCTTTCTCCAATCGTTCCTGAACGATTTTATGACATTCTGCCAATCCATCAACAAAATCAACAGCCCGTTTAACTGTCCCCTTCGGTTGTGGTACTGTCGTCAAATCCAACGGACCCTTCAGACCAGCTGAGTATACAACTTGAAACGGACTGAAACCCGTACTACGGTTAACAGCGTGATTATGTGCAAACTCTGCCTGACATAATTTCATATCCCAACTCTTCAAGTTATCCTGCATAAGACATCGTAACAAATTTCCCAATGATCTGTTTACCACTTCCGTCTGCCCATCTGTTTGCGGATGATAGGCACTACTAAATTTAGCTTCTTTCCAACCATCTTCCACAAACTTAACCAGAAATGGCTTAGAAATCTAGTATCCCGATCTGAAACAATAGATTCAGGTAGCCCATGTAATCGATACACCTCTTTAAAGAACAATTCGACAACACGGACGGCATCAGCTATCTTCTTACAAGCGATAAAATGTGCCATTTTGGAAAATCTATCCACCACAACGAATATAGAATCATTTTCCCTTTGAGTTCTAGGCAAACCCAAAACAAAATCCATGCTGATATCAATCCATGGTTTAATAGGCACGGGTAATGGCATATACAATCCCTCCCTTTGAACTTGACAGATATGACATCTCTCCACTAATCTTTCAACTTCTCTTCTTATAGTAGGCCAGAAATATGATTGTGAAACCAACTGTAATGTACGGTCTCTCCCCACATGACCTTCCTCATGCAACTCCGTCACAATCTTCATTCGTAAGCTGCACTCCGGTATACATAATCGATTTCCTTTAAAAAGATAACCATCCACCATTACAAACTCATCCGTCTTCCCCTTCTTGACTTCATCAACAAATTTCGCAAAGTAAGGATCATTGACAAATAATTCTGGCAACACATCAAACCCTGTCACTTCGACCTTCATTGTAGTCAACACATGATTCCTTCTGCTCAATGTATCTGCCACTCTGTTCGTAATTCCCGATTTATGCTTCACCACAAATGTAAATTGTTGTAAGTATGCAATCCACGAAGCATGCCTTGCTGAAATCTTCTCTTGCCCTTGTAGATGTTTCAAAGCCTCATGATCAGTGTATAACACAAACTCCTTGTGAAACAAGTAATATCTCCAATGTTTAATGGCTTGTACAACAACATAAAATTCCACATCATACGTACTATATCTCATCTTCGCTCCTGATAACTTTTCACTGAAATATGCAATAGGACGTCCCCTCTGACTCAACACCCCTCCAATTCCCACCTTGGATGCGTCAGTATGTAGCTCAAACAACAGCTGAAAGTCTGGTAATACTAGAATTGGTGCTGTCGTCAAAAGCTCCTTGATTCGCTCAAAAGCAACCCCTGCTTCCCCTGACCATAAAAATTGTTTCCCCTTCATACAATCAGTAACTGGAGCCATCACGCTACTGAAGTGTGGAATGAACCTTCGGTATGAATGACGCCAAACCATGAAAGCTTCTAACTTCTGTTATCGTCTTGGGTTGTGGCCAATTTCTGATTACTTCAACTTTATTCTAATCAACCTGTATACCTCCTCCTGATATAATATATCCCAAAAATAAAACACTATGCGTCATGAACACGCATTTCTTCGTTGTAGCATAAAATTGTTCTTGTCGCAGTACCATCAACACCTCTCTCAGATGTAGCAAGTGTTCTTCTGTACTTCCACTGTATATTAGTATATCATCAAAATACACCACCACAAACTTCCCAATAAAAGGTCTAAAAATCTGATTCATCACCCGCATGAATGTACTCGGTGCATTCGAAAGACCAAACGGCATAACCAACCATTCGTACAACCCTTCACGTGTCTTGAACGCTGTTTTCCATTCATCCCCTGGTCTGATTCGAATTTGATGATAACCACTTTTCAAATCAATCTTTGAAAATATAGCAGCTCCACTGATTTGATCTAACAAATCATCCAATCTAGGCATAGGAAATCTATATCTCACTGTAATCTTGTTCAATGCCCGACTATTGGTGCACATTCTCCACGTCCCATCCTTCTTGGGTACCAACAAAGCTGGTACAGCACAAGGACTCAAACTTTCCTGCACACGCCCCTGTTCAAGCAATTCTTCCACTTGCCTTCTCAACTCCTCATGTTCTTTTGGACTCATTCTGTAGTGTGGTCTATGTGGCAACACAGCTCCTGGAACAAGATCAATTTGATGTTGAATGTCCCTCAACGATGGTAACTCCGTTGGAAACTCCTCAGGAAATACATCTTCAAATTCTTCCAGCACTGGTTTTACTTCTTCGGGAATTTCAACCACTTCTTGACTCTCACGTCCAATCAACAGAAATACTTCAGGCTCCTCTTCTACTTCCTTCACAAACTCCTTCAAAGATAGTAAAGTTTTAAGCTCTTCAATCTCCTCCAACTTACTTTCTTCTTGTTGTCGCTTCTTTGGAACTAGAGTAATCTTCGTGCCTTCAAACATGAAACTGTAACTGTTGGTACGCCCATCATGTTGCACCGCCCTATCATACTGCCACGTTCTTCCCAGCAACAAATGACAGACATCCATATCTACCACATCACACCAAATTTCATCCTTGTATTTCTTCCCAATTGAAAAATTCACACAAGCCCTTCGACTCACTTTCACCTCCCCACCTTTCCTCAACCAAGCTAACTTGTAAGGCTTAGGATGCTTCTCAGTCTTTAGTGATAACTTCTTCACTGCCTCTGTAGAGATAATATTATCACAGCTTCCCGCATCAATAACAAATTTGCAAACCCTCCCCAAGATAGTACATGTTGATTGAAAGATGTTACTCCTCAACCAGCTAGTCTCTTCCTCCTGCTTCGGTGTCAAGCAATTCCTCCTCATCATTAATGTATATCCATCGTCTCCTGACAACAATTCTTCCTCCTCAACCAATAATGAATTAGAGCATTCAACCTCCTCATCCTCAACCTCAGCTATCATCGCTCGCTTCTTTGGCTTTGGACATTCATTGCTCTTGTGACCCATCTCCTGACAATTGAAACATTTGATACCACTATTGACCCTGGTCTTAGCAATTTCATTAACAACTGGTTTTGCAACAGCCTTCGAAACATTCACACTACTACTAGCCCCTTTCATTAGATTGTTAGAATGTGTAAACACACCACCTCCTCTCCTTCCTTGTATCTCCCAAGCTAGAGCTTTCTGATGTGCTTCAGCGACAGATCTGGGATCAAACATATTCAACATATCCTGTATCTGCATTCTCAACCCTCCAACAAATCTAGCTGTCAGCTGCTCCTCCGTCTCCATGATATCGTTTCGTGCAATCAGCTGATAGAACTCATCTGCATAATCATTCACTGACTTCGTCCCTTGCCTCAAGTTCTGCAAACGTTGATACATAAGAGATTGATAGTTGTAAGGTAAAAACGTAGCTTTCATCAATTTCTTCATCTTATCCCGTGATTCAATCTTTGACTTCCCCATTCTCTCCCATGTTAGTTTAGTTTGCTGCCACCATGCCATAGCTCTCCCTTTCAAACGGGTAGCAACCAACTTAACTCTTCGATGTTCTGGAACTTCCTTGAAGTCAAAAATTTCCTCTACATTAGACAACCAATCCAAAAATTCTTCAGCCACCATTCCACCCTTGAATTCTGGTATTTCAGTTTTCATTCCCGACTCCCATCGACGATCATCGTCAAAATCTCGATCTCGATTCCGCCCTTGGCCATGATCTCGATAATGAAAACTTCCTCTATCACCATCTTCATCAACAACAGATGTACATTGATATCGATCTCGACCACCCTCATCTCTACGATCTCGCATTTCTCTTCTACTTTGTCTATCATCATCTCGATATGGTTCTTCTTCGAATTCTCTATGACTTCTTCTTCCTTGATGAGATTGTGGCGATATTCTCCTTCCTCCCGAAACCGATGGCGAAACCCTATTTCCACCTTGGTTTGAAATTGGCGAGGTTCTTCTTCGGGGTTGATTCATATCCATCATAAGCTTCTCTAACCTCCCAATACCTTCATCCAACTTCTCATTGAATTTGTTACTAATGCGTTGTTCCATTTGTTCAGCGTCCTCTCGCTTATACAAATCTTCAACATTTTGATGGCGGTTAGCTCTTCTCGGCGGCATACTTGAAAACTTCACAAACACTTCAATTCTCGGCTTGGACAAATCAAAAGATACCAAAAGATGTACACGACTTAACCTGGCCTCGCGACTCAACTTGGCTCGGCTCAATTCAAATTTCTCTTGGTGCGCAAAACAATCCCGCGCAAATCCAAACACTTTTCCAACTTTGATCTAAAATGAAATGGATCAAAATCTTCCAATTCGTTGCAACTTTTGCGATGAACACGATGAACACCAACTCCTCAAAATGATGTACGGCTTCAATTAACTCCTCAAACTCTTGAATGATAATTGGCTCCAAGTCTCGGCTTAGCTATGATTGGCTAAGTCTAGCTCTGATACCAAATGACGCAGCAGCGAAAATACAAAACTGTATGAATCGGTGAAAGTAACGATCGATGGATTGAAGATGCTGAATTGCCAAATTCGTTGATCCAAAGATACCGAATTCTAGCTATCTCAAACACGTTGATAGCGCACTATTCTGTGTTTAAAGATCTACGATTCTTCGCACGTTGATCTAGCGCACTAGATTCCGTGAATCGGCTTCTACGATCGTTGAATCGAGCGCACTCGATTAACCGAAAGAGGAGATAGGAGATTACACTCAACTACCAATTTGGTGAAAGTACAAAGCTAACAAAACAAAAGTTTTTATTCAAATCAACTAAACTATTACAAATGGCACCACCGGCCTATTTATAGAAGTTACAACTCAACACTGAAAACAGTAAAACACTTAGGTCGACATCGACCTATAACATCACGACCTACGACTTAAAAGTAGACGACCTAAACAATTACAACACATTACAAACCTTCACCGACCTAACATAGACCAGCGACCTAACAAAGTTCACGACATAACATATATACAACTCACGACTTACGACCTAAGTACAAAACGATTCAACAAACAACACTGCTTTAAGAGGCGACTAGGCTTCAGCGATCTAAGGGTCTTCACGCGACCTAGCTTCTAGAGCGACCTAAAAGTTAGCTTCTGCACAAACTTCCTGCGACCTATCACTTGCGCGACTTATCGATACGGCAGAGTTAGGTCGTTCGCGACCTAAAAGAGCGGCATGTAAGTTAGGTCGTTCGCGACCTAAAGAAGCGGCATGTAATTTAGGTCGTTCGCCCTTTTCTTCAGCGACCTTGGGCTTAGGTCGTACACGACCTAAATCTGTTTCATTTTGCACTGCATAGTTAAGTCGCTCGTTTTCCTTGCGACCTAACTTAGGTCGTAGATCGTTCCAGTCTACACTTGAAAGATCGGAGCGACCTAAGGCTTGTTCACTTAGCTTGCTTAGCTGCTTGCCGTCTTTAACACTGATCTCATTAGCTCGGAAGCAACCTTCCTTAGGTCGTGAGCGACCTAAAATTTCACTAGGTCGTGAACGACCTAAAAATCTGGAACGACTTAAGTCAGAAGCAGATCGCGCTGCATCATCTACTATTACAAAAATATATTTATTATGATTTATTGATCTTGTTTGCATAAGACCAAATAAATCTAAATGTAAAAGTTCTAAAGGTTTTTTTTGGACAAAAGATGATTTCTTAAGTGTACCAAATTGACAAGCATCACATAGATTATTAACTTAGAAATTTGTTTTTTATAAACATCTTGTAATTTCAATTTTTAACTAGTCTGTGAATATTTTTTAAAATTTTCATGACAAAAATGTTTGTGTCATCGCCATGATCATTTATATTTGCAACTAGGCACATATCATTATTATGTCTAATTTTCATATTTAATACATGAATATTTCGGTTTCTTATTCCTTCGGAAATCAAATTTCTATTTTGATAAAAAATATTGCATTTATCATTTTCAAAACTTATTTTATAACATTCGGCACAAAGTTGACTAACACTTCGAAAATTGTGTTTTAAAATTTTTATAGCAAAACGTTGGAAATTATAGGGGACTAGATATACCAACAGACGATATGTCTCATTTTCCAATTACGTAGGTTTTGGAGTTGTCTTCAAAAGTGATTGTTCCACCTTCCATATATGATATGTTTGTTAGCCTCTCCGAGTTTCTAGACATATATTTGGAACAACCGCTGTCGAGAATCCATTTCTCCTTTTACTTTTTGGGTACCTGCAAAAAAAAATTATTGGTACCCACTTCCTATGTTAGGGTCCTGGGGGTTAGGTGGAAGGTAACTGTATACATGAGGATTTGGTAGAACCTTTAAAAATGAAATTACTATTTTTATGAACATCAACTAAAGACTTGTCTATGTAAATTTTGTCTTATCAAATTATTGTTAGTTTTTGGAATTTTAATAGTCTCCTTGTTTTCTTTCTTTGGTTGACCACTTTTGGATTTTCTAAAATTACCAAACAAATTAGCTTACTTGATTTTAGATTTTGGTTTATTTGGTTTTTTATATCCTAAACCATTTTCATTCTTAGCTGGTTTAGAAATGCTAATTAAATGAAACAAATTTTCCTTTCTTTGGTTAAATTTGGAAATATTATTAGATAATTTCTTTAATTTTCTGTAACAACCCGACTTGAAATGAGCCTAATTTTCGAGCTAAAAAAGGCCCATCGAACCTTGGACCCATTTCAAAGCTGGCTAATTGGTTAATAAAATTGATTTAAAGGAATACGCAGAGCTATCTATCTACACAATCTCATAGCGGAAGGATAAAATATAATATCAAAACAATACCCATTTATTTAAAATTCAAATGCAAAAAAAACAACATAATCCCATGTAACAAAGCTAAATATTCGTGGTACAATATCTCAAAATTCATCATGTCTCTATGGGTATACTGAATCTCCACTCATTAAAAGTATTTAGATCTTCCCTTTAGATTTGTTTACGCTCGCTTCAATTTGTTGCAGATCTCTCCTTTTAGAAATATACAACAAGGGAATTGTATATGAATTAGATTCAAAAATTTAGGGATTGGAGAAGAGTATAATAAGAAATTGAACAATAAACACCTAAAATTTCTCACACAAAACCCTAGAGAATTTTTGAATATTTGAAGAGAGAGACCGACAAAGCTTCGCTTAATTCCAAAAATAAATTATGAATAAAAGTGAGGAGGCTAGTCTCTTATTTATAGTGGTTAGAAAGCACCAGAACAATCGGACTTAAGTCGGTTAAAAATAATAAATTCATACCGTTCAAATGCACAAACCCTAGCTGCCACTAACATCGACCGATCGATCGGTCCATCCTAGGCAGTTGACCGGTTGGTCAATATTGGTAAAGTTATTTTCCTGCCGTTGATTTATTTATTTAATACATTAATTAATTATTAACGTTATCGTTTATTTTAACATTTATTTAACCCTCAAATCTAATTACCGTTACTTTATAAATTTCAAATTTGAGAATTAATTTTTTTTTGAATTTGAATTTTATTTAAATTACTTTGAATCCAAAAACTTCCAATGTTCATAACTTTTTCGTTTGAGCTCCGTTTTCAAAACATTATATATGGAAATAGTGACGACTCACCCTTTTTGATCCTCAAAAGTTGACACTAATACATCACGGTATTCATGTGCCAAACATCCAAGTGTTGGAAAGATAGATTGTTGGAGTGAAAGAAAAGAAATGAAAAGATATAAAAGAATCACAAATCATGACGGGTAATATAAAATATCCAAATGATATTTAAGAAAAGAAAACTTTAATATTCAATAAACATCAAAGTCTACTCCTATCATTAACTTGGACAGTTATAACAGCCTGTCCTCACAAATGCTAATAAATACAAACAAGAAACATAACATAAATTAAAATACGAAAATACATCTTGGAGGCATCCAACTTGTCTCTTGAAGCTCTAAAGCATCCAAAGATAACTTTGGAAAAAATTACTCGGTCTGACCTAAGTATTATGAGAAATTAACATCCGGATCAGTCTGGTGAACCAGCATGAGAAACTCAAATCAAATGGGTTGCTATATATTATAAACCTTTCAAAAATAAAGATCTCTCGTAAGACCACGCCACACATAAACATGAACTGGTTTTACCTTACGATAAACAAAACATTTAAATAGAAAATCCAGTGATATTATAATAATATCTAGAGCTTAAAATAAATATTGAATATAGCTGTAATGCGTGCATCTCACGTTCCAACATAGTTGGGCACAAATAAGTCTGTATGGTGCTTATTGGAGAATGGATTCCATACAGTGCTAATGCTATTGGGGAACCGCCTACCACAGTACACCTCTAGAAAATGTACCGAGGGCCACACATGAACCCTCTACAAATCAGGGTCGGCCTACCCCTTACTTGATAGTACTGAATATGTCATCACCCCGGTTGCTTTGCAACCTTTCCTCATGAGCTCACATGCACATACCAAATCCATAAATATCAATCTAGAAGGGTGATGCCCATACCCTAATGAGCGCGACCCACATAGCCCTAAAGCATATTCCATTTTTTAGTCATTCCCATTTGTAAGGCTTAAGGCTACATATTACCTTTTCATATAGCAATCCTATTTGGAATGCAATATTGCCCTCCAAGCAATAATGCAATGCCAATATTCATTCATACAAGTTATTTGGGTTATGAATAAACCAAAGGAACTACTACTACATCCTTCGGATCAATAGCAAGAAGCTCTTGCACTTCAAAGAACTCCATCTTTGATTCCATCATCTTTAAATGTCTTCAGTTCGAATGCTTAAGCCGGTTCAATTGCTATTCGAATAACTCATGTTTATCCAATAGAGGTTTCTCCAAACCGATAACCGATATTTTTCGGTAAACTCAATTTCGGTTCTTTTGGAAACAAACAGATAATACATAAGAGCGACAATCACCTCCTAACCGTTTACGTAAACACAACGAGTTTATACATATAGTATAGCATCCCGATGATAACTGTACCATATAATTCTCATGTTTCTTCTAGATATTTCCAAAGTTAAAAATTGGTCATGATTCGATAGTTAGTTATTTAACTATCATATAAAAAAACAATCAAGCAAAATTCCTTTGGAATCTACAAAGCCACGTTTAACTAATCTTCATTAATTAAATCTCTTCAATTATTTACAAAAATATTCATATACTTATCTCACCAGTATAAGTATATTCTTAACCCATTACACTTTCTATACTTGGAAAACTTTACCATATATACAATGGTATAAGTATATTCACAAAGCATTTAAGGAAGATATCCTATTTTCAAAAATCATATTAAACGAGTCAAAAACAAATGTCAATTTAAAACATTGTATACTATAAACCCAAACCATTTATCCTTCAGCGTTAAGTATAGAAAGAATGCTTCCATACCACCATAATTAAGAAGGATTATTCATTAATTTATAAACCTGATTTTCATAATTGATCTAGCTTGTATACGAAAATAATACTTTATACACCAAACGTCAATCTTCGATTTCAAACTTAGACTATCCTTTGGATAACAATGAAGTTGTTCAAATTAATGTATTATTACATTTCAAACCTTGACTCAACAATATTCTTACCTTTTAGGTTAGGTAGAAATTTTCCTACCTCGAAGTTTACGTTAAGTACATGGTTTCCAAAATCTCCGTATATTATTGATTTTAAATCAAAGTTATACAAGCCAAACTTCTTTTCCAATTTCCAAGGTTACTTTCCAATTTATAACTCTTTTAAATAAATCTTTTTATTAAGTAAAATTCCTTGTAAAAAACACTTTATTATTTATAAACACCTTTATTTAATAAATTAATCACCTTTAAACCTCCTAAATAAACAATTAATTAAAATTTAAAACATCATTAAATAAAGTAATTAATTAACTTAAACCTCATTAATTTATTAATTAACTTAAAACATTATTATAAAATAATTGCGTAACTTAAAACATCATTATAAAATAATTAATTAACTTAAACATCATTAAAAAAATAATTAATTAACTTAAACATCATTAAAAAAATAACTAATTAACTTAACCACTTTACTTCAAAATATCATAAAGTTGAAGTTAACTCAAATCCACCCAAATTTGGAAAGAGGTTTAGCAACCACAGTGATACTTAAACAAGCTACTACTTATTTTCAGTTCAACATTCCAAGTCGTCTCACTGATATTCACATAAGCAACATATATGTAAATAAAAATCCATAATTAACAATTGACAGATAACACATCATTTATCCAAGTCAACTGACATATAAATAAATGTCCAAATTTATATAGTAGCACAACAGGGATTTATTATGCTAAGCAGATGTCCAACATAATCCATACAATTTAATTATAGTAGAACGACATTTTATTCTGCTAATGGAATGTAAGGGATAAAATATAATTAGATAACTACATAATTAATTTCTACTACTATTAATGTAATGATCCAGAATTTCGCTGCTTTACTTAGTGAATATTTAATTAATTTTAAATATTCAATATATAGGTTTTATAATGAAAATAAACTCATTTTAATTAATTAATAATGATGGTAAAATCGTTTTCAAAATTTGTTTAACAAATTAAATAGTTTGCAGAAAAACAGAAAATGTGACCGAAGAACGTTTTCCGAAATTTCGACTTTTCGACGGCGGAAAGTTGTGAGGAACTTTGTTCGTCTTTTTGCGCTATATGTACATATATACAAGGGTTAATTAACTAAATAATAATACACTTAGAAATAAATTATCTTATGTTAATTTGGATTAGTAGGTGATGTGATAAGACGTAGTTTAAAAATAATAATCATATATATATATATATATATTCCTCTCTTGTCTCATCTTAGATTTTTAATCATTAACCATAATTATCTCTTGTCACATCTTAGTTAATTAATAATTTAACTTATATATATATATAAAGAAAGTGATGTGACTAAACATAATAAATACATACACATATATATATATATATATATATAAAGAAAGTGATGTGACTAAATATAATAATTATATATATATAAAGAAAGTAGTGTGACCAAACATAATAATTATATATATATATATATATCAAAGAGTGATGTGACTATACATAATTATATATACATAAAGGGAGCGATGTGACTTGACAAAATGATGATGTGAAATCTTGCTTATAAATAGCCCATATGTTTCTTCATTTTTCCTCCTCATTCCACCAACCTTTTCTTTCTCATTTCAAACTCAAATAGAGTTTTATTTTTTTGAAACCATGTGAAATTTTAATGGCTACAACATTTTAGGTGATCACTTTTACAAATTCTTAACATAGCTATGTCAAAACACCAATTCTTTATAGAGCAATTTTTGAGCTTAGAATTTAAATTCTGAATATAGTCCATCTTCTTTTAACCATAACTTTTTCAAAGAAAATCAAAAATGAGTGATTCATTTTTTGAAATGATAGAGAAAATAAATTTCAATAACTTTCTCTTTGAGTACTTTTCGAAATTCCATAAGTAGGTAGCCCAATAATCAGTTGCAAAATGACCTATTTTTGGATTAATTATTGAGAATTCGATGTTTATCCGAAGAAGTAGCTCCACCTTACCAAAACAAGTCTTGCTTCCTCTTCCCTTCAAGGCTAAGCCTACCTAGTGCATTTAGGATTCAAGACTCTATCTTGTTGCTTAGGAATGGAAGTGTTATGTCATACTTTAATTTAGCGAGAATTTGGATAGCTTTCGGTGAGTAAATTCTTAACTCTTTGGGAAAGATCTTACCTTTATATATTTGCTGGTTATATATATATATATACATACATATATATATATATATGTATATATATGTGTTTTGTTTGGATTATGATATGGCTTGGTTTTGTGTATGTGATGACTTGTAGTTTAGCATTTGATTTGGGATTGATGGTTAGGTGATGTATTTGGATATGAATGTGGTGATTTTACTACAATACGATGATGATGTGATTTTTATCTTTCAAATATGCTCGGATTATGGTTGAATGGTATGGAAGGTTGAAACTTGAGTTGTTAAGGGACTTGAGATCCATTTTGAAAATCTTATCGTTTACTAGTTTTGAGTTAGTAAATTCTTTGTTTAAATTATAACTCGAGTTAAGGTTTTAAAAAAACCTTTTCTTTTATGTATTAAAAAGTAATCCAAAGTAAGATTAAAATTTTAGATGGTAACTTAGAGAAGTAATTCTAAGTTATTGCGTCCATAGCGATAGTCGCTATGGATGAAGTTCGGAAAAGTTTGATTTCTAACTCTAAAGTTTCTTTTTAAAATGATTTGAAAACCTATTTTCAAACGTAATTAGCAACACATAAGTTAATTATAACTTGGTTAAGTATGTTTAATAATTAATTAAGGATAATTATTTATTAATTAGTAATTAGGTTAATTAATTAGTGACTAATTAGTGATAATTAAGTAAGTTATTAAGAAGTTTAATTAATGATTAATTAAGTTAATAAGGGTAATTATTTTATGTAATCAAGTTTAATTATTTTAATTATTATTTTATTAAAGTTTAATTATTTAATTAATTATTATGTAATTAAAGATTAATTATTTACTTAATTATTACTTAGTTAAGGATTGATTTTAAGTAAATGTTTATTTGTTTAAAGTTTAATTATTAATTTACTTCTAATTAAGACTAAGCTACGATTTGATTTTGATTATGTAAGATTTAATTAAGCTTTAATTTATATTAAATTATGATTTAATTATTAAAAGTTATTTTAAACTTTATCGGTTATGTTTAAAGTTGGGTTCTTTCTAAGTGGTTTGATTTTAACCAAAGGATCTCTTGTCCACGATATTAAATAGACAAACAACCGTGAATAAGTTAGGGTGTGATTGTTTGCGTTGTATGGACGTCCATTAGCAGAATAAAACACCATTCTGCTATAGGGTAATTGTTTGGATTATTTGGACATGTGCTTAGCAGAATAAATCCCTGTTCTGCTATTAATTGATTGAATTGTTTTGGATATCTATTTAGCAGGACAAATCACTATCCTGTTATTATGTTGTTTAGACATGTATATGCTAGTTGAGTTCTATTGACATGTTATTCCCTGATTTGATAATTGGTTGGATTTACATATATGTTGGCCTATGTAAATAATTGATAAGTGCCTTGGAATTAAATTGAAATGAAATGGTAACTTAAATCAGTACCATTAGGACAGTTTAGCCTCATTTGGAATTTATAAAGTATGGTTTTGAATTTACTTTAATTCTTTAATCAATTTAAGGCTAAGGGTTTATAAATGGTTTTTCAAGTTATATAATTCTTATAAAGGTATTTATAAATGATAACTTGTTTATAGAAAGGGGTTTTTACTAACGAAAAGGATTATTAAGGTGTTTTACAAAGGGTGTTTGTAAATGATATTTATAAAGGATATTTTATAAAGTAGTATAGAAAGGTTTATACAAAGAGTTTTAAAAATAGGAAAAAGGTTTGTAAATCATTTCAGAGATTTGGAAAGAGGTTTATAAATTAACTTAAGGGTTTATAAAAATGGGTTATAACTTTATTTTGAAAGTTATAAGTTAATTGAAATACGAGATGAGCTTTTAAAAAGGGAATTTTTGATAGAGGGTAAGCGGGATGTTTTATTTGGAAGAAATGTTTGGTTATTTAATATGGGATTTGGAAAGAAGAAAACTTTGAAACATTTGTAAATATACTTATACTGATAAGATAAGTATATAATTTTGTTTTCTAAGGCATGAAAAGTAAAATGTTTTGGTAATATACTTATACGGTTGAGATAAGTATATAAATGTTTTTCCAAGTATAAAGGAAATGTAAGGGGTTTAGAAATAGTGTTTTGGAAAGATCTTTTGATCAAGTTTTATAAGTTGGTTTTTTTTAAAGAGAATTAATAAGGGCTTAGTGGATCCCATATAGGAATTAAACCATGATTGGATGTTTTTTTATTTGATAGTTAAATAACCGACTACCAAGTTTGACCCAATTTGACTTAGGAAGTATAAACGTAAATTCGAGTTCCCCGATGAAGACTTGAATACTTACTTCCAAAAGAACCGGGAATGAGTCAACCGTTATCGGTTGTTGGTACGGAGAGACCAGGATCGGATTTATATATCCGAAAACCACTCCAAACCAACATGTACATTCGAGTGGAAGACATCTTGATGATGATTGAAGATGGTTCTCCTTGAAGTGCAAGGGCTACTGCTACTAATCTTGAGGGTGATTCCAAAATGGATGTAGTAGAGTTAGTGCCTTCGGTTTCATTCAGACCCAGAACGAACTTGTATGGATGAATGCTGGCATTGCATTGACGCTTGGAGGGCAGTGTTAGCATTCCAAGGTGGATTGCTATTCAGAAAGGTAAAACGTAACCTCAAGCCTCACAACCGGGAGGAATGGCAAAAACAGGGCATGCGGCAGAGCTATCTGGTTAGCTACCATTAGGAGCGGTCACCTCATTCTAGATGTCCCTTTCAGAGTTGGTTTTCACGCAAACACCATGGTAGTATAAGGCCTCGGTGTCCAGGGGGTAAGGTAATCCGGTCTGCCATGTTAAAGAGGCAGTCGACTCTATGTTAGCATTGGTGCATTTTCTAGAGGTGTATCATCGAAAGGTAGTCCCTTACCTTGCCATTGTTAGGATCCAATCTCCAATACATGCCTTACATTTTCGATTGTAGAACCTAGTATGTTGGAATGTGAGATGCAAGCATTTCAGCTATTTTATCTATTTACTTTAAACCTAGACACTATGATAATATCACTGGATTTTGATATAAAATGTTTTGGTTATCGTAAGGTAAAAACCGTCCATTTTTATGTGCGGTGTGGTCTTACGAGATACCCTTTGTTTGAAAAGTTTTCAATTGTAGAAATCAGTTTGGTTGTTACTTGTTATCGAGTTTTACTCATGTCGGTTTACCAGACTGACCCGGGCGTTATTCCATGTAATGCTCGGGTCAGAACGAGCATGTTTTTCCCAGGTTTTGCTGGATACTTCAAAGTTAGAGAGGAGCTGGATGGTAAAGACGTATTTACGTATATTTTTCTTCCGCTGTATTATAAAGTCGATATGTTTGTCAATATAAGGACAGGTTTTTATAACTGTCCAAATTTAGGATAAGCCTAGTGTACTCTGATCTTGTATATATGAACAAAGATGTTTACTTTTTGAAAAGATCATTCTTGTATTATATATTATTCGCTGCGTTGTGAGATTCTGTATTGTTTAGTTTTCTTCTATCTTCCACCTTCTTCTTTCTCCCTAACAAATCGGTATTTCCGGCACTTGAATGTTCGGCATGTGATACAGTGGACGTATTAGTGTCGATTTTTGAGGGTCGAAAATCTGGTTCGTTACAATTAATTTATCTTCAAATTATACTTCACTAAAATTATCAACCATCTACATTAAAGTGATGTACTCGTCAATACGAGTCTAGTGCAAGAAGCCGCAGGATCTAAAATGAGTAAGTAATTCATTTTTCAAATTTAACCATTTAAACTAATAGTTTAATTAACTAAATCATTATTAACTCTACCCACTTCACAACCCAACCCGACCCAAACTCCCCATTACCAAAATCCAATATAAAGCTTCTTCTCCCATCACTTAAATATCCAAATGAAAATGCAAATTCAAATTTTTTCTTAGGCAAAAAGACTATGCACGAACCGTGCACATGCATACCACCGACACGCTGCCTTTGAAGATCGTTCAACGCACCGACGTCACCCACAAAATCCAATCGCCATGCTCGATTCAGCCACCTCATCATCATCACCTTCAGTGGATCCTAGCATTTTCCATCCATGCTCCTCCTACTCAATTCGTGTTTAGGTATGTAAACCCATCTCATCCCACCACCACACTCACTTCGGCCATCAACGCCAACGCTAAACCACTTGCCATCCGCCGCCACACCTTCCAGCGCCTCCACGTCAAACTCGCCGCTACCGTTCACCTCCAACAACCCCATTTTCGAATGCCAAAATCAAAGCCCTTTAAGCCCTAAACTTAGCTCATCAGAACAACTCTGACCACCAACGACCATACAACCACCTCCTATAACTCCGCCATAACCTCAACCTCCTCCCAACGCCATAGTTCCTCCACTCAAATCCTAGGCCGTTGGAATTTTAAAAATGAACTAAAACAATTCATCTCGCCACCATTACCATCCCCGACCACTTAAAGTCATGGCATTTGCCTTAAAAATCTTGATTTTTAGAGACGAACATGACCATATACTCCGTTCGTCAATTCACATTCGTCGAAAAACTGCCAACACTCGACCACTTACTGTAATCAACTGATTTCTCACACCATACTCAATGAAAAAACTACGACTATTTTTAGAAAAAAACTAAAGACTAATACAAATAACTTTACATTTGATCATTTTGGCAAATTTTAAATGGTTTTGAAGAAATTATTTTTGAATCCAAGACAGGAATGTTTATTTCATTTTTTAAAGAACGGGAAGGGAGAAGGAGGAGATGTAATAGTAACTTGTATATCTATATCTCTGTGTTTGTTGTTTTCAGCAAGTATAACTTCCATTTCAAAAAAAAATGTGGTTTTTAAATGATTACCTTAACATGAGTATCATATAAAAATTACAACCAAGCTACTAATAAATTTACTCAACATTTGTTACATAAAAAAATATTAATCAAAGATTTGAATATCTTACCTTCCACATGGTTTGAAATGTTTCAAGTTTAAATCTTTGAGTGAATTAATAAAAAAATTGAGCTAAAAGATGAGTTTTCAAGATTTATGAAAAGTATGAAGTATGAAAAATAAAACATGTAATGAGAAGAGTGTGTATATAAGGTAAAATAAAAGTAAATATGATTAAAGTCCAAATTACCCTTAAATTCATTTTTCAACTCTTCCATCATTTCCAAAGTACTAACCATATGAAAATATTTTGGATATTTGAATGGTCCATGTACCCTTGTTAATTTTACACTTAAGGAATCGTGAAATGTTAATTCAAACTTCATATCCATCACTTCATATTCACTTTATTAAAAAAATTGATATTATTTTATTCATGTATTTTCTCATATGAAAATAAAGTGTTCATAACTTATAAAGTCATTTAAATGTTGTTTTAGAATATATGCAATGGTATTACAACTTTCTACTACTTGTCGTTCGATAAAAAGTTAGAAATTCGAAAAGTGGGTTTCGGTCACATTTTCAGTTTTCCATCAAGCTACTTATTTTTGTATGCAAAATTCAAAAATATATTTTCAATCATTAGTTATTAATTAAAAGAGGGTTATCCAATTATTGAAACCATTAATTGAATATTTAAAATTAATTAAATATTCACAAATCAAACTGGTAAAATTCTAAGTCAAACATTCTTCCCTCCTTCAAAATATTTCGACCTTGAAATTTCACCACAATCTAAACCTAGGAAGAGCAAGTCTAAACAGAACCCTTAACCACTTACTAGCTATTTTCTGAAGTATAAAGAAAACTTTAAAGGAAGGCTAACACCGTATAACATACTAGAATAAGTCAAACATACATACCAGAAATAGCAAATGCATAACAAAGGTATCTATTATGGTACCCAACTTAACTAGCAGTCATAATAGATAGACAAAATATTCATATACTACAAATACACCATAACTAGACAGGATGCAAATAACACAAAAGAACTATCTAAACAGAATGACCCTAGACTCTCTCAAAAAGAGCCTCCACATCAGTGTCCTCCACTAGAGGACCCTATAACTTCATGGATTCTCCCTCATCAGTAATCCATCTATTGGCAAGCTCCATATCTCCCCCAATCCCATCCACCACTCATACTAATCTTCCTCCTCCTCTTGGTACTTCACCGTCGGTTCTTTTTCTAGCTCCTCCTCTGTCGGCTCTTCATTTGGCTCCTCCTCTATTGGCTCTTCTTATGGCTCCTCCTTTATCGACTCTTCGTATAGCTCCTCCTCTATTGGCTCTTCTACTGGCTTTGGCTCCTCCATTGGCTCTGGAATTGGGAGATCAAGAACCTCCATGTCATGCCTAGCCATGGCCTAACGAAATAACTCTCTAGTCCTCATGATCTCTCCTCTTGTCACTATGAGTGTCCTTTAAAATCAAATAAAAACCCTTAGAATTTCATGACAAGCTCTATTAAATTTTAAAAATACCACATATATTTACTATGAATATATAAAATAGCTTAATCACTTTATTTACAAAGATTTGTTTTAAGTTTGCTCGGATTCGGACTCGTTTTGATCGTATAATGACAAAAGGAAAATTTACTGAGTGCACTACAACGTTCGCCTAGGTAAACATTCGATCATCACTTAGAAGATTATTTAGATTCTGACAAAATTAATCGAGACATTTCCCCGAACTACCCAAAGAAAATGTACCCTAAAAATCTCTTTTAAACTATACTTATAAATATTTTAAAGTAATACTATTATCACCTTTTTTCCAAAAGTCATTTGAAATCATTTTCTTTTCAAAAATACCATAGTTTAAATTCTCAAAAATTCTCTTTAATTTATGAATTACCTCTTATAAACCAAATTTATAAAATTATCCTTATATAATGATTTCCTTTATTATGGTAATTCTTTTAACAAGTAAACTAGTTAAACTTACCTTATTAACGAATGTCTTATGGTTAAATCGTGAAACTGAATTCACAAGGTGTTCGTAACTAATTTGAATAAAACAACAAATGCTCGTAAACTAGCCAAGCATAAATATTCAACAAGTGATGATAAATAAATATCATCATTTCCTAACCAACAATCACAACAAAGTAACCATATAATCATTTTTAAAATCATTCTTTTATATATAAAATATAATTGTAGGTAAAATTATCTTATTTACCGGTTTCAAAAAATTGTAAAACATTTTTATAAAACTAACAAATACATGCTCTCGTATATATAATACACTCAAACTCATTTTACAGTGTCACTTACTCTATCTCTAATGAGTTTACCCCACCAGGGCCAAGGTTCTCGCTTAACCTTCGATTCTGATACCACTTGTGATGACCCGCCCTTTTCGATCCTAAAAAGTCGACACTAATACATCCACGGTATTCACGTCTTGAACATCCAAGTACCGGAAAGACAGATTGTTGGGGTGAAAAAAAGAAAAGACAGAACAAACTCTCAAATTACGACGAGTAATATAAAATATTCAAATGACCTTTAACAAAAGAAAACTTTAATATTCAGACAAACATCAGAGTCAAATCCAATCATCAGCCTGGACAGTTATAACAGTTTGTCCTTACAAATGCTAATAAATACAAACAAGAAACATAGCAGAGACAAAAATACAAAAATATGTCTTAGAGGCATCCAAGTCGTCTCTTGAATCTCCAAAGCTAATTTTGGAAAAATACTCGGTCTGACCCGAGTATTATAAGAAAATAACACCTGGATCAGTCTAGCAAATCAGCGCGAGAAACTCAAATCAAATGGGTTGTTATATCTTATATAACCTTTCAAAAATAAAGGTATCTCGTAAGACCATGTGTAACAACTTCCCTATACCACCGGCATAGATAATAACTAAATAGTGTGTTGCAGTCGTGCCCGTCCGATATAGGACGATCATCTAGAAGAATAATAACAATAGCATATAACCTGTCATATCTCATAGCGCATAGATAAAATATAATATCACAGATATAACAAAAAGGACAGTAATAACTATATGAAAAAATTATCAGAGTATAGATCCAAAGAGTTACACATCAAATGTCATAAAGTTTATACATTGGAAACAAACTCAATAACTGTCTCAAATACAAGTATAAGTAGTCACTGCTAAGGCTCCCTAGTGCTACACAATGGAATATGCGTAGAATCCATATAAGTATATAATACATGGTAGCTCCATCCAGCTCGTCCTCCGAACAGCTACTGCATCACCTAGACCTGTTATCTAGTCTACTCATCTAAGAGTACCCAAGATAATAAGAAGCAAAGCATAAAACCTTGGGTCAGACAACAGTTTGGTGTGAGCAGTAAATGAATCTCAAAATACTATACAAATAAATATGGTGAGGAACAAGAGTACATGAACCATACCTAACCTGTAATTGCAACCAAAGAGTTAGCACATAACACTATAATATGCTACTCTACAATATCATAAGGGTACCATACAATACAGAATAGTGGATGTCCAGATATTCCTATTTCGGTACCTACTCTCAATGATATCCTTGAGTGATAGTCTACTGAATAAAGCAACCATAGCATCCATCAAGCAATACCCACTATCACTCATTTCTGTGCCTCGAATATATGATAACTCGTATGGCCTCCTTACTGTCAGGGAGTAATTGAAATTCCAGTTCTCTGCGCACTCTCATATCACGCAGCCCAAAGCTCGATACTTGTCACATAGCCCAAAGCTAGAACAAGACACAAAGCCACTAGTCCAGGGTATATAGGTCCCTCAATTGACCCATGGACGTCTCCACTTACAATGCCACTGCTTTAAGTACACAAGAAACACTTTAAGCATCAACGATTCCTTAGCACATACTCATCTGAGCCCTCATTTTCTCCTTTTGAACACCAAGCCCTTCTTGCTCAACTCAGTTTCCATTATTCATGAGGAACTCTAGCACATTCCTTGATCCTACGACTCCCTCCATTACCGAGCCGCCATCTTTAGAACCTACTCCCAACACGAGCCAGCATCCAAAGATTCTAGTTTTTCATCATGTCGTTATATCGCCATCCAACCCTGATGTGAATAAGCCAACACCTCCAACATGACCTACAGAATCTCAACAATAGTCCCTAGAAGTTCCAACTCTATACCATATACCATGATAACTCAGTACCGAGTTATAGGTATAGCTCGATGCTGAGTTATACACTTAGCCAACCAATGCCTAATTCTTCTTCCATGCTTCTGGTATGCTTCTTCCAGTGCCTTGGACCCATCCATCCTAGATAACTCGTTATCAACCCAAAGCACTTATTCCAAGTTCTAGAGATAACTCGGTGGTACACTCAACCCTTAGCCAAATCTCTTGCATCCTTGCTATAGAACACCTTTCTAGCCATGTTCTACTTGCCTATGCCAATGAGCGACCCATAGCCATCACCACCATAACTCGGTGCTGACTCATCAAGGATAACTTGGTACCGAGTATTGCCTTTAACTCCAAATGAAGTATGACTTGTTATGTAGGCTCCTAGTTTGCTCCAAAGGCTCCCCTCCAAGTTTCGTCCAATTCTGACCAACTTTGCCTTCAATTTTCCCAATTCACTAACCTATCTTCCTATGCATCCAAAACACTAATAAACAACATCAAAGTACAACATACAAACGTAGAATAACATGTATTCACATCCAATTACATAGGCAATTCATGGAATTATAGCAATCAAACAAATTCAAATCCAAATCTAAATAATCAATGAACATATGGTATAGATAATGAATCACAAGGAAATTTCTAAAGGATCATGTTATATGTCATTAATTTAGGCCCTAACATATGTTAACATGTTATTTAAAGTTTGGAAAAGGATTTTTAGGTCAAAAACCATGTTAAAACCTATAATTCTACCACATAAGAATGCATATGATAGTGAAAAGTCATAAACCACTCAACAATTACCAAATTAAGCTAATTTGAATGTAGATCCAATCCGAATAGCAATGAAAGGCACTTCTAATCAGCCAATTTGGTGATCT
Source organism: Allium fistulosum (assembly GCA_030737815.1). NCBI lineage: Eukaryota > Viridiplantae > Streptophyta > Magnoliopsida > Asparagales > Amaryllidaceae > Allium > Allium fistulosum. Next base: position 245,240,494 of record CM060907.1, on the reverse strand, counting down.
CTAGCTTCTAATCGAGGATCTAATCTCTAATACACAATCTAGTTTGATTTAGAGAGAAATTTGGATGAATTAGGATGGATATAGAGCTAATTAGGGTTTAAACCAGATTTGGAATAAGAAGGAAAAGTTCTAATTTGACTCCTACAGTCCCTATTTATAGTAATCTCTAATTAGACTAATGAGTCAACTAATGGGCTTAATTAATTACATATTAATTCTGGCAAGCAGTTAACTAAACTTAAAACAGATATAACTTCCTAACTGTAAGTCTGTTTCCCTATTATTACCACTTTGACGAAATGGTAAACCATTATCCTGAAGAAATGGAACTAGTTTGAGACCCTAATTTGAAATCTATCAAAATATATAACCAAACAAGATTTTCAGGGTTAAAATGGTCACAATGAAATTCGAGAAAAATTATAGGTATGTAAAATGTCCCTAAGAGTCATATCCCAAAATTATAGAATCATGCGACCTCATACACTTAAAATAAAAATATTATACGATCCTCCGATATGTAAAATAGGGTCGTTACACCACGCCGCACATAAACACGGACGGATTTTTACCTTACGATAAACTATACATTTAAATAGAAAATCCAGTGATATTATAATATCTCTAAGGTTTAAAATAAATATTGAATATAGTTGGAATGCTTGCATCTCATGTTCCAACATAGTTGGGCGTGACTAAGCCGTACGACGCTGACAAAGCTACTGAGGTACCATATATCATAGTAGACATCCAGAAAATGTACCGACGGCCTCACATAGACCCCCCGCAAATCAGGACAGGCCTACCCCTTACTGGATAGTACCGAATATGTCATCACCCGGGTTGCTTTGCAAGCTTTTCTTGTGAGCTCATATGCACATACCAAATCCATAAATATCAATCCAGAAGGGTGATGCCCATACCCTAACGGGAACGACTCACATAGCCCTGAAGCATATCCCATGTTTTAGTCATTCCCTATTGTGAGGCTTGAAGTTACGTTTTACCTTTTCATATAGAAATCCCATTTGGAATGCTACACTGCCCTCCAAGGAACAATGCAATGCCAACATTCGTCCATACAAGCTGTTCAGGATATAAACAAACCGAAGGCACTACTTCCATTACATTCTTAGGATAAGTAGCAAACAGCCCTTGCACTTAAAAGAACCCCGTCTTTGATTCCATCATCTTCAACAAGTCCTCAATTCGAACACTTAATCCACTTCGAAGTGGTTTTCAAATAACTCATGTTTATCTGATCCTAGTCTCTCCAAACCGGCAACAGATAGTTTTAAGTAAACTCAATTCCGGTTCTTTTAGAAATACAAAGACAGTACATAAGAGCAGAGATCACCTCCTAACCATTTAAGTGGATGAATTTCCTTATCATTTGTCTTATAAGAACATAACGAGTTTATACGTATAGTATTGCATCCTCGACGATAACTGTACCCTATAATTCTCATGTTTCTTCTAGATATTTCCAGAGTTAAAAATTGATCAAGATTTGATGGTCCATTATTTAATAAACAAACAATCAAACATAGGTTTAATTCCCTTGGAATCCACTAAGCCTCATTTAATTAATCTTCATCAATTAAATCTCTTCAATTATTTACAAAACTATTTATATACTTATCTCATCGGTATAAGTATATTCTCAAACCATTTCACTTCCTATACTTGGAAAAATTTACTATAGACTTACACAATGGTATAAGTATATTCACAAAGCATTTAAGAAAGATTTCCTATTTTCCAAAATCATATTAAATGGGTCAAAAACATATGTCATTAAAACATTGTTTACTATAAACCCAAACCACTTTTCTTCGGTGTTAAGTATGGAAAGAATGCTTCCATACCATCATAATTAAGAAGGATAATTTTATAAACTTGATTTTCATAAGCGATCCAATTTGTATACGGAAATAATACTTCATACAAAGAACATCAATCTTCGATTTCAAACTTAGACTATCCTTCGGATAACAATGAAGTTGGTCTAGTTGAGGTATTATTACATTTCAAACTTTGACTCAACAACATTCTTACCTTTTAGGATAAGTAGAAGTTTCCCTACCTCGAAGTTTTAACGTCAAGTATATGGTTTTTAAAATCTTCATATATTTTTCATTTAAAATCAAAGTTATACAAGCCAAACTTCTTTTTCAATTTCCAAGATTTCTTTCCAATTTATAACTCTTTTATATAGATCCTTTTTATTATGTAAAATTCATTTATAAAACAATTTATTATATTTAAACATTTTTATTTAGTAACTTAATCACCTTTAAACCTCCTAAATAAATAATTAATTAAAATTTAAAAAATAATTAAATAAAGTAATTAATTAACTTAAATTGATAAAATAATTAATTAACTCAAAACATCATTTATAAAATAATTAATTAAATTAAAACATCATTATTAAATAATTACTTAACTTAAAACATCATTATAAAGTAATTTATTAATTTAAACATCATTAAAATAATAATTAATTAATTTAAACACCATTAAAAAAATTTAACTTAACCACTTTACTTCAAAATATCATAAAGTTAAAGTTAACTCAAATCAATTCCAAATTTGGAAAGTGGCTTAGCGACCACAATGGTACTTAAACAAGCTACCACTTTTTTTTAATTTAACATTTCAAATCGTCTCACTGATATTTACATAAGCAACATATATGTAAATAAAAATCTATAATTAACAATCGACAAATAGCACATCATTTATCCAAGTCAACTGGCATATAAATAAAAGTCCAAATTTATATAGTGGTAGAACGGGGATTTATTTTGCTAAATAGATGTCCAAAATAATCTATGCGGTTTAATTATAGCAGAATGGTGTTTTATTCTGCCAACTGAATGCAGGGATAAAATATAAATAACTAACTACGTAATTAATTTCTACCGCTATTAATTTATCATCAAATTATACTTCACTAAAATTATCAACCATTTATATTAAAGTGATCTACTCATCAATACCAATCTAGTGCAAGAAACCATGGGTTAAACAGATCTAAAATGAGTAATTTAATCATTTTTCAGATTTAACCATTTGAACTAATAATTTAATCAACTAAATCACAATTAACTCTACCCACTTCACAAACCAAGCCGACCCAACCTACTCACTACCCAAACCCAATACAAAGCTTCTTCTCCCATCATATAAACCCTAAATCAAAATGCAAATTTAAAATTTTGCCTGGACAAGAAAACTATGCACGAACCGTGCATGCGCACGCCTCAGACACACCTCCCCCGACCATCGTTCGCCACGCCAACCTCGTCCACAAACTCTAATCGCCATGCTCGATTCAACCACCCCATCACCATCACCTCCGGTGGCTCCTCTCAATTTATGTCCATGCTCCTCCAACCTAATTCGTGCTCCAGCATGTAAATCCAGCTCGTTCCTCCACAACATTCCACTTCGACCACCGATACCAACGCCAAACCACTCGCCATCCACCGCCACACCTTCCAGCGCCTCCACGTCTAACTCGCCGCAGTTCACCTCCAGTAACCCCATTTTTGAACACCAAAATCAAAACCCCTTAAACCCTAAACTTAGCTCATTGGAGCAACTCCGACCACCAATGACCGTGCAACCACCTCCCACAGCTCCACCATGGCCTCAGCTTCTACCCAACGCTATAGTCCCTCCACTCGAACTCTAGGCCATCGAAATTTAAAAAATGAATAGAAACAGTTCATCTCACTGCCAAGACCATCCCCGACCACCTAAAATCATGGGACTTGCCTTAAAAACCATGATTTTTAGAGATAAACGTGACCATATACTCCGCTTGTCAATTTGCGTTCGTCGAAAAACTTCCAACACTCGACCACTTACTATAATCGACCAATTTTTCACACCATACTCGATGAAGAAACTCACAACTATTTTAATATAAAAATAGGGACTAATACAAACAACTTTACAGTTGATCGTTTTGACTAATTTTAAATGGTTTTAAAGATAATGATTTTTGAATCCAAGACGGGAATGCTTATTTCATTTTTCAAAGAAAAGGAAGGGAGAAGGAGGAGATGTAACTGTAACTTGTATATCTATATCTTTGTGTATGTTGTTTATAGCAAGTATAACTTTCATTTCAAAAACAAAATATTATTTTTAAATTATGACCTAAACATGTATCATATAAAAATTACAACTAAACTACTAACAAATTTACTTAACATTCATTACATAAAAAAATATTAATCAAAGATTTGAACATCTCACCATCCACATGGTTTAAAATGCTTCAAGTTTAAATCTTTTAGTGAATTAATAATTTTTTTGAGCTACAATATGATTTTTCAAGATTTACAAAAAGTAGGAAGTATGAAAAATAAAATATGTAATGAGAAGAGTGTATATATAAGATAAAATAAAAGTAAAGAAGGTTAATTACCCTTATGTCTAATTTTCAACTCTTCCATCATTTCCAAAGTACCAACCATATAAAAATATGTTGGATATTTGAATGGTCAATGTATCTTTGTTAATTTTTACACTTAAGGAATCATGAAATGTTAATTCAAACTTCATATCCATCACTTTATATTTACTTTATTATATTTCATATTTATTAAAAAAAATATTATTATTTTATTCATTTATTTCTTCATTTGAACATAAAGTGTTCATAACTTCTAATGTCATTTAAATATTTTTTTAGAGTATATGCAAAGGTGTTACAACTTTCTACAACTTGTCGTTCACTAAAAAGCTAGAAATCCAAAACGTGGGTTTCGATCATGTTTTCAGTTTCTCATCGAACTACTTATTTTTCTAAGAAAAATTCAAAAATAAATTGCCTATCATTGGTTATTAATTGAAAGAGGGTTATTTAATTATTAAAACCGTTAATTGAATATTTAAAATTAATTAAACGTTCACAAATCAAAATGATAAAATTTCAGGTCATTACAGAAATTGATCAGAAAATCACCACGAATGCAACAACATAACTTTCGTGGTCAAATTCTGAGTTTTACAAAATTTCCTTTTTTAGCCTTATATTATTTAATTAATTCATTTATTTCTTATTAGTTTTTTATGGGGTGTTGCATTTTCCCCCCTCCAAAAAAGGATTTCATCCCAAAAATCCTTAAGGGACAGGCCGTGCAATGTGCACTAAACATCCATGTTATACAACCAAATTATCTACATAACCATTTACTCAACCAAAAGTGCAATGTGATTATATATGCAGACATACTATAGGTGAGCTCGATCCATGCGTAAATGCATGTGTCGTGACATATAGGTATGTATGCAAACATCTTAAACATGTAAAAAGATTTCTATATTATTGCAAAAGCGACAGTAAAAGTGTGGTAACCATCCCCTACCATCTAATCTAGCAACCGCGATGCAACCAAAACCTAATTTTGGAGGGAAAAGTTTGCCAGAGAAAAGCTCTAGGTGAGAAGTCATCATCTTCTTTTCAGTTTTCCATGTGGTTTTCGTCGGGTTGTCTTCTCATTGTAGCCGAACCATCCTAATTATTTTGTTGTGGAGCTTCCTAGTTTCATGTTCCATAATGCTCGTGGTGGCATGGGATGTTATCGACTTCATCTTAATGTCTACAAACTGATCAGGTTCTACACGGTGGGTGTGCTATGAAGGCATTTCCTCAAGTGCAGAACGTGAAAAACGTCATGGACTCCTACCAACTTATCTTGTAGCTCCACATGATCAGCAAGTCTTCCTATCCTTTTCAAAATTAGGAGAGGTCCAACAAATCTTGGTGCCAACTTTCCCGACTTTCCAAATCTCATGACTTTCCTAAGAGGGGAAACTTTAATAAACACCATGTCCCTTACCTCAAATTCCAACTTCTTTCTTTGCTTATCCATATACGATTTATGGCAATCTTGTGCGGCCTTCATTCGCTACCTAATTAATTCTACCTTCTTTGAAGTCTTACAAATTGAATCTGGTCCAAGTAGAATTTTGTCGGTGGTTTCCTAGCGATAATTTAGCGATTCACGTTGTCTCTCGTATAATGCTTCAAAGGGTGTCATGCTATCATTGCTTGGTGACTATTATTATATGCAAATTCTACTAAAAGGTAAGTGTTGCTCCCAATGCCCTCCAAAGTCTTCCAAAGTCCATGATGCAAATTCTTAACAAGTCCTCCAAATTCCTATTCGCTCGTTCAACCCGACTATGGGTGGTAAGCAGTGCTAAGATTCAACGAAGTTCCTAAAGCTCCTCCAAAACTCACTAGTAAATAAGGGGTCCCTATCATTAACAATGCTAACAGGAATTCAATGAAGTTGAACCACCTCCTTGATATAAATCCATGCTAGAGACGTTGTGGTCCTATTGCTTCTGGCGGGAATAAAATAGGCACTTGTAGTGAGCCTATGTACTATAATCTTAATAACATCATTGCCCTTTTGACTCCTAGGCAATCCATCTATGAAGTCCATTAATATATGCTCCCATTTCCAATTTGAAATCTCCAATGCTAATAACAATCCTTTGGGCTTTCCTTGCTCAGCCTTTACCCTTTGGAACGTCAATCATTTAGAAATAAATTCAGCAACAGTCCTTCTTCATCCCTGGCCAATAGAAAATTCTCTTCATATCCCTATACATCTTATCTCCACTGGGGTGAATGGTCATTCTTGAGTGGTGTCGCTCTTCGAGTTAAAATTTATTTTTCTCGAAATCCTGAAGTTTTTTTTAAATTGAATCATTCTTTATTTCTAGTTACTAACCTAATTTTCTTATTAACTTTCAGTCTTACCTACAGTTTATCACTAGTTAAGTGTCCTTATGAAATTCTTTATTGATTTTATTTCTTAATATGTACACAACTATCTAGCGGACTAATCCCATCTATAAAATCAACCCAATGATAAAACATGAACCTATCTCATACTATATCATATATTTTTCTAATAACCTAAGGGAGACAGCTAGCGATTACAACCCAAAAACTCTAAAAGAAAATTTTGTTGGAAGCTGCCATTCATCCTCAATTGGTGTTAATGATATTTTCGTCCTAGCATTCTTTAAATTAAGATGGACATTCCTAGTATGTCATTCACTATCACCCTCCTTCCTTAATTCTCCTTCTTGGTTTCTAATAAATGCGGTCCATCCGTTTCTTCAGTTAATATGCCCGATTATGGGATAAATATTGCATCCCCTTAAATGTTGTATTAAATTCCCTAACCGTCCCCATTTAATACCTTTTAGTTCTTTATTAATCACAAATTTTTGCCTATTAAATCTGTAATCAATGTTCATAAATTCTAGTCCTATAATTACTATGCAGTTAATAACTAATACGAACATCGTCGTAAACTAAGCTATTTATATATTTTTATTTTTGAATGTTAAACGTGGTTATATGTGTTTATTTATTTATTTATAATTCTAACTATTCATTTCTAAATTAAAATTCCATGTTTTAATTTATCAAAGCTTCCTTTTCCAAAAGTATTACCATTATAATTTTCCATAAATTAAACAAAAGTGAGATCTTTGCTTCATTTGAAATTACAAGGAATTATCTCTTTTTATTAAAATTGATAGTGTAAACTATGGAAAAGAATATCCATATCTTACACATCTCTTTCCCTTTTTGGTATATCCCTTGTTAATTCAAATGACTCGCTTTTATACATATTTTGGAATTGAATAATTTATTGAAATTACACAGAACTCGCTCTAAATAAATCAAAACATAGAAATTCAGATTCCATGTCAACTAGGGTAACCTAATTTACAACCCAAATTTAGGTTTGGAATATGTTTACAGCTTTACCAACATTCTACAATTAAATATTTAGGATTGATTTCAAATTTTCTGATCAGATTGTACATACTATTCTTATTTTATTTATATCTTAAAACCTTTACCCTGTCATACCTAGGTAGTGATCCCTATCTACTCCATAATAATTTTTGGTTTAGTCCTCACCATTCTTAAAACTTAAAAATTTCACAATTATAAAGTACCTAATCCGAAACCTTTATCTTTGAAAATATAAACTTAGAAACCATTTTCTTTTATCAATTTCAAAAATTGCTTAGTCCTTAGAAAAATGGAGCTATGAATTTTTTTATTTTTCTAACTAACTTCACATTTTTAAGGACTTTCTACAACAGTTTAAAAGTAGAATTTTTAACTTAAAACATTTAAAACTCAATTATTAAACTAAACTGTTATTAACTCAAAAATTCAAAATTTGCTTAATTCCAAAATGTAGTAAAATAATTTCCCTCTTTCAATATCTTTCTAAGATTTATTCCTTTAAAAGTTAGACTTTTAATTCAAAACATTCAAAAGCTCAATTATCATACCAATTGACCATTTTTTTCAAAAACATTTTCTATTACTTTAAACAATGAAAAGTGGAGTAGACAAGGTAAACTTCTATCCTATATTTTCCTATCCTATTCCTATCGTTTCTCTCCTATATTATCTCTAACTAGATTGCTAATCCTATTTTATAAAAGTTCATAATGCTATTTCTATCAAAATTTCCCAACATTGCCTCTATTTATATTTCTCCTACCACAATGGCTTCTACATCAACTGTTATCCTCTATATTTTCTTTATACGGGAATGTCCCTCCTATCATAGTTATCAAGCATTCTTATCCTTCTATTCTCTATACCTTAATTTTAATTAAGTTCCATTTCCATCTATTCCTCCTTTTGAAAGAATTTAAAAAAAGAACTTCCAAATTTGTGAAATAGGAAAAATCATCAAATCCAACCTACGTTCTATTTTATATTTATTTCAAAAATGTAAAATCCCTTTATCGAAAATTGAAAACATTTTGACTCAACCAAAAATTTTAAATTATGAACTTCAAAATTTCCTTACTTTTTTTAAAACAACATCCCAATAAATCCTTTGAAAAACCCATTCAAACATTTCAAGGAATTTTCCAAAAACCTTTTATCAAATTCTTTCCAATGGGGTTGGATTTAGAAGTTAATTTTAATTGTCCTTTCTATTGAACTTTCCTTCTTTCCTACCCAGTCTTCATAAAAAAAATCCATTTATCTCCTTATGGTGATTAATGTTCACCTTCTTATAGAAACTTGCTGCACTCCTTCTTCCCATCTTACTTCATTACTATCATTCCTTACTTCTGGATACTTACAACATGTAGGTTCTTATCTCCCATATGTTTGGATGAAATGTATGTCTTAGATCAGTAATCTATCAAAGTCCACAATCATAAGATAGTCTAGGTCCAATAAAGGAGTCAAGTACCATTTAGCTTTTGGGGTGCTTCTATATGTCGCGGTTATGCTCTTCTTGTCCCACTCCTTACACTACGACCTCCATCCAATGGGGTAATTGGGGTATGAATATAAATTTAACTCTATCTATTTGCCTAACTCATAGTTGCCTTGCCTATCCTTTCGGAATATTGTAGCAACTACTTCCATAGTTGGACTTTATAGAGTTAAGCGTATGTTCAAAATAAGTGTATACATACATTTATATATAGTATGGTTTTTGAAAATTACTTTCAAACTAACAAGTACGCCACTTATACGTATATGTATCCTCATTGATCGGGCAACCCGAGCTCTGATACCAAATGCAACAACCGCCTTGGAACGGCCTAATTTTCGACCCAGAAAAGGTTCATCGAACCTTAGGCCCATTCCAAAGCTTGCTGTTTGTTAGTAAAATTTATTTAAAGAACAATACACAGAGCTATCTATCTACACATTTAGAATTTCACAGCGGAAGGATAAAATATAATATCAAAATAGTACCCATTTATTTGAAAATTCAAATGTCAAAAACAAACAACATAATCCCACATGACATCGCCAAATATTTGTGGTACAGTATCTCAAAATACATCATGTCTAAATGGGTATTTTAGAAATATATCAATAACATGGATAGCTAAATTTACTGCCAGAAGTCTGCATCTCCACCACCATCTCCGAAAGTTTGCGTCATCTTCTCTAACTTGTGCTATAATGAGGAGGGAGTCAGAACAGGTGAATAAAAATCTCGAGACTTTCTATAATAGTGCTTGGGTAGTATAATTTAAACAAGAATATGTCTTACGTATCCTAACTATATTGTAAGTCTTCCAACTTTAAGCCCTAAGGCTTTCCCAGTCCAATGCCATAACCATTACTCTTTCTACCCAATAACATGTATCTACTGTCAATAATGTCCTAACAGTGTAAGAGATAGCACTGAAGCCACTTAATACCTTTTTAATGGGAACTAGGCAAACTTTGAACATTTAATACCTCATTCAAGGCTGGTCCCCGTCATTTAATATCTATCCCAAGATGAACTCCTCTTCGGTACTATCTAGCTGACATTGCATGGAAGCTCTTTAGGCCACTTAATACTTCTTTTTGTGGGAGAGGCGGACCCTACAATAGCCACTTAATACCTTAAATCCGAAGTGGACTCTTCTCAAGATATCTTCTACTATGCCTAACCGCTAAGCCTGACCATTTGATACTTCCTACATAAGGAAGAGATAAGCTCTCAATCAGCCACTTAATACCTTCAACTTCAAAGTAGGTGCGTCATATTATGACTTGTAACCCAATTGTGACATCTCACATAAGTCGAACTATTGATAGGTACTGGATCTAGATTAGCTGGGCAGGTTTACCCTACAGAATTTGGAACTAACCTCGCATCCTCCGGAGGTGCTTATTATAGGCGATGTCTCACATTCAGTCCCAAAGTCACAGTTTGATAGCCAGATTAGCTGGGCAGACTTCTATGTCTTTTTGATTGACCTCGCATCCCTATAACTTGGTCATAATTTACAACACTCTATTAACTTATTATCACACATCTCACCGCATTCCATATTAAGGCCTTAAAAGAAAACTCTTATTACGCCTTTACAATTAACTTCTTTCCTAATGGGGATTTAATGATAATTAATAGCCCATTAACTACGTGATTAGTATGTTATAATTATACGTTGTTTAGGCTAATTTTTTTTTTGAAAATGGGTTCTTTTATTAACGACGTGAAGGACCAATAATATTTACACCAATATATAAATATATATATGGTGGGTCGGGTTCGGTCCGGATATCATAAAACCCATACCCGAATCTGATTACAGTAATTAAAACCCGAGCCTGGCCCGAACCCATAGAGTATTTCAAACCAATATCCGAGTCCGTCTGGTCGGGCTTTTTAAGCCCACTAGGTAATATCCATATACCTAACTTAGAATATTTATGTTAAAATCATATTTTAAAATTGCAACTTTGGTAAAATTTGTATACAAACAATGTTAACATATAAATTGGACGATAATGTAGTCAAGTTCACAACAAAAGCATACAATAAAATCTACATGTAAACAAACAAAATGGTAAACAAATAACATACACACTCATGTTTTGATATGATGGAAAACAAATAGTTGGGTCGAGCCCTAACCGGGCCGAGTTTTGATTAAACCATACCCGACCTAATAGTAATCGGATCGGGCCTGGGTCGAACTTGGGTAGTAAGGCAAAACTCGTACCTACATTAATAAAGTGGGTTCTGGTCGGGCTCGGACCGAAACCCTTACCATTGATAGGCCTATATATATACACACGTGCGCGCCTAAAATATTTCTAAGCACGCGAAGATTGCACCCTAAACTAATGTTTAAATGTCAAAACTTCAAATTTATACGAGTCCAATTCCATATCAACAAATATACCATATATCCAGTATCCACAATTCAATCAACGTACTTGTATAAAATAAAATCCATACCAAACTTATTTTTTTTACTAAAATAGCATAATCAACATTCATAGAAACTTACAATTCAAATATTTTTATACTCTATTCAACTTCTTTGTATAAAATTTAAAAAGGGGAATTCCCATTTGAATTATGGAAATAGGCAATGCAAACTACGAATAAAAGAATCTGTACCTTACATACCATTTCCTAATTTATTCTTTTCAAAACTCTTAATCAAATTGAAAGAAAAGGATAATAAGTGGAATATAATATAAAACATTAAAATTGCAATATCTACATAGTTCCATTAATTAATATATAATAATTGAGATTCTTACTTAATAATTGACATTTCACTTTAAGGTCATTTTGGTGTTTTAGTGTGATGTTTTTATAAACAAAATTCCCCAAAGGCATATATCAAATCCAATTTATACTATACAACTACCATAATAAGAAATACTAAGATTTCTTGTAACAACCCGGTTTTTCATGCATTTCGCATTCGCACATGTCGAACTTGAATTGCTCAAAATACCGCGTTGTAAATAAAATTTGGCAAATCTCAATATACAGTAAATAAATAATCACAGATCACAGACACAGAGTAAAGTAATACAGCGGAAGTAAAAGAAATAGTAGTTCATGAAGCTACTATATAAATATATCAGAGTTACATAAGATACAACAGAAGAAATAAAGTACAACAGAAGTCTCAATACAATAACCCAGTATAAGCTGAACAGAATAAAGAATTGGAATAAATAAGCAGATAGATAAGCAGAATCTCCAGCAAAGACCAGCTCCAGAAAGAAAACCCAAAGCTGTGAATACTCAAACTGACCCGAGCGTAAAGCAAAACACAAAACACTCGAGTCAGGACAATATATACTTATATAATGTAAACCAACTCAAGTGAACTGTAATAAAGTACAAGTAACTTAGAAGATGCTTGGGACCGCCCATCCTCTAAGGATCCGTTAAACTATTTACTATGTAGTAATATTGCGCTATTATAATAATGTCTACAGTAAAATAAACATACTTTAAAATAGCGTTCCGAGTTACCCATATCACCCTTCACACATAATAGTCCCAGTAGTCCATCCAATATCATGACATCTCCACACCGGGTGACTGTCAGAGGATACCACACAGGCTACGGGAGAAAAACAAACTCGTAGTAAAGGCTCGGTATGGTAGGTGACACGGCACACAAGGCAATGCCAGGATAGATATACCAATTACGCAAACGGGCTGGTGGTAACGTAGCGGCTACTACGCCCACCCCGAACAACACTCAAAAATCAAGGGGTGCACCCAATCGATCACAACAGTAATAGAATAGTATCGAAGAAGTGTGTCCGACCAGAGGTGCTACCTCCTTTGGCCCGAGATCGCTCCTGTTTTAGCCACCTTAAGCCAACTCACGGGAGTTGGGTCCACGTAATGTACCTTAGGAACGTCGCCACCATCCTGCTTCATTCTGGAATCTCCACCGCGTACACAGTTGTTAAAGTGGTTTTCGGTATCGACAGAGAGTATGTCCATATCTGATCCCAGACTCTTTAACAACCAATCGCTATTATAACCCGTAGTTATAATTTTAAAATAATACTTTATACTTCAAAATAAAATATCATTTCCAATCCAAACCTTTATCCAAATAAAGATTAAATCATTTCTAAATCATTTCAATATATTAAGATATAATACCTTTCCAAAACTTCCTTTCAATCATTTTAATATATCAAAATATCATATCCTTTCAAACTTCATTTTCAAATCATTTAATATCAAAACATCATATCTCTGATAGTTATACTTCGAAACCAAAAATCATTTTTATTTCACAACTATATTCATTTCAAAACTATATCATTTCCATTTCAAACATATATTCACCTTTCAAATAGTTTATACTTTCAAAGTTATAACTCTTTTGAAACTAAAACATCTGAAATCATTATACTTTGAAAATCACAACATTTCGAAATCATATATTTGAAATCATCTTTTTAATTCTACACATTTATAAATTTATTAAATTAAACCCAAATTCCAAATTTTAATTTAAATTTAATTCAAACCATCAATTTCAATTCAATTACAGTTTACCAACAAACCATTTCAAATCTTATCAATTTCAAATATAGATTTAATCCACAAAATACAATATTCAATCTTTAGTATATTTCAAAACTTAAATATCCCATATTTCATAAATACAATAACTTTTAAATAACTTAAATAATATATACTTCAATTAGTCATTTATCAAATAAATTAAATAAATTGTCATTCAAAACATCATTCATTTTAATTCATTTAAATACCAATGGAATCACAATTTTGAAATAGTTATTTTTTTCTAAACAAGTATTTCCATTTAAATCATTTAAATCAATATTTCCATTTAAATCATTTAAAGTCAATTCATTATATTTAAAAATTAAACATTTAAATTTCCCAAGTTTTAACCTTTCAAAGATCGTTTATTCATTAAAAATTCATTAAAACAATGAAAATTCAATTTTCGCAGCACTTAGAAAATGCTGCGGAAAGTTATGCTTTAAAACAGTTCATTTTACAAAAGACAGCATTTAAGTGCTGTAATAGATTTCTTATAATTTCAACTAAACTTTAATATTAAGTTTAACCATTATAGCACTTACAATGTGCTATAATAGCCTTTATTTCAAATTAACTTTTTAGTTCATTTAAAACAACTACAACATTTAACAAAATGCTGTAATATCTATTCATTAGAAATAATAGCATTTCAAAAATGCAGTTAATTAACTTTAAATACTCAATATAATTTCACAACCAATTATATTTTCATTTAAATCATTTTAACTATAAAATCATACATTTTCACTTTATAATCATCATTTAACTTTCCTTAAATTCAGGATTTTATAAAGTTTAATTTCCATTCAAAAATCAGTATTTATTAATAACACTTATTAAATTTCAACATTCAAAATTTAAAATTCAATAAATTAAATTTAAACTTAACACTTAAGTTTTAAAATTCAAATATAACTTAATTCCATTTTTTTATTAACTTAGCTTAAATTTCATTTTTAAGCCAAATTCACAAGTTTCCAATTTTTAGTTATATTGCAAAATTTCAACTTAAATATTCATTCATTTCTCATTTTAACTTTATTCAAAAATCATAATATCTTATAAAATCATTTTAAATTTATTCAAATTATCATAAATTTATCATATTTTCATATTTAATTTAATTTCCAATTATAATTAAATCAAAATTTCCAAAAACATACATTCAATTTTTTTCTAACTTTCATTAATTTATTTCACTTGTAAATATTCAGAAAATCAATAATATTTTTCAAAAATCATTTTTAATTAAGTTTAAATCAAAATATTATAATATTCACATTTCTAAAATATTTAAAAAAAATAGAAAAACATATTTTAACTACGTTCCTGTATATAATTTTCTACACTAGGAAAAGTGATACGGGTAATATATCATTTCAACCCGTAATTTACAAAGAAAATCCGGGTTTTATCATTTCAAACCCGCAGTCCCAAGTATATGAAATAATTTGAAAACCGCTCAGGCCTATCATTTCAGCCCATAACGATTTTTCCTTATTCTAAAGTCCGTTCGGGTATGTATCATTTCAACCCATAGTGATTCTAGTCTAAAGAGAACTTGCAGTGTGATAAACTGATAAAATAACAAAACAACATAATATAACAGTAACAAATGATATAACAGGTGATTAAGCATGGGTAAACATCATATAATCATGGCATAGCGGATGTGATATGGTTATGTAATTTTTTTACAGATTCAAAAGGGGTCAATTCACTAGTTATATATGTACATATCGTCTGGTGAGGATAACTCACTATTTTGGGCTGGAGACACAACAACGAATACACAACTGAGATCCACACAAGCACGATAACACGACACAGAGATGAGAGGAAGAGCCAAAGTATCAATTCCCTTGAATACAAGTCACACAAAACAATATAATATACATAAGTTTTTAATTTAAAAACTACTAACTAGGCTAGAAATAACTGCATAAATCAAAGCTGAATGCTTTGCACTTGCTTCCAACACACTCTAGGTTCAGCCATATGGTATACTACAGGTATAAGGTAAGATTTGGATCAGGTTTTGGTTGGGTATGGTCGGCCTAACATGATTTGTTGATGGTGCAAAGGTGTGGTGATGTGAAACAACACTACAAGCAACAACACATGGTTTTCAAGGCAAAGCAAGGCTCGGTCAAGACACAATGGTCATGGCCTGCACTGTGGGGTCCAAGGTGATGATGTGGCAGAGGGTCCAGGTGGTGCTGGAGGTGGTGGAGGTGATGTTAGTGGCGGCCATGGGTGTTGGAAGTGGTGGATGTGGAGATGTGCTTGGCTAGGTCATGTAGTTGGAGTTTGTTGGAGTTTTGGAGCTTTTTGGTGATGGATCCAATCACAAGGAGGCACGGCTTGGGGTTTGGTCAGAGAAGAGGTGATGATGGTGGCGTTCTCAGGTGGTGGTGGAGGTGGCAGGGGCTGGAGAGGAGGTGGTCGAACCTATAAAGAAGGAGAACAAGTGAAAATCAAAAGAAAAAAACAATAAAAGTCAAAAAAAAGAAAGACGATTACCAAACCTTTTCCCTAAAGCAATGGTCGAAAATTTTCTTTCAGAAATGAGAAAAAAAATAGTTTACGTGAATGATAAAAGAAGTATGCAGCTGAAGATGTGAGGAGTTATGGCAAATTGAATGAAAAGTTAGGTTTAAATGTGAAAAGGTGGAATATAAAAGGCCTTAGGAAAATCAAAAGTCACAAACCATTTCAAATTACTTTTATTTCTTTATATAAGTTTATATTACTGAAAATAATAATAATTTCAGTCACAATTTCGAAAATTTAACAATATATATATATATATATATTTATTAATTATATAAGGTTAAAATAAGAAAATAGCACAAAATTGCAAACTAGTCTAGAAAATTTGAAAATAAACAGAATAAATTTTGGAAAATTCATATGGACTTGTAAAATATTTGTAAACAAAGATAATAACATAAAATAAAAATGCATGCACAAAATAAATAAATAAATTTTAATTAAATAAAATTTAAATGAAGAAAATAGCAGAAAAATGGAAACTAGGGTAAATAAATTGAAATAAATTCAAATAAACTTTAGAAAAATTATATTATCACTTTAAAACTAATAAAATACAAAATATACATAAAATAAAATATTAACACATATTAAAATAAAATATGACAAAGAAAATAAAATTTATATCAATTAAAATAGACAAAGTTGTTAAATAAAACAAATTACACTCAATATTGAAAATTACATAACTTTCACATTTTAAGTCCGTTTTCGATGAAACAAAAAGCAATGTTCAAGTTATTTAATCTATTTTCATAAAAAAAGATAAAATTTAAGAATTTAAATTTTTAAATTTAAATTTTTAAAAGTCAAAGTTTGACCAGAAATCAACATTTCAGGAAAATATGCAAAATAAACAGAAATGAAATTATAATTCACATAATAATCAACATTTATATTTAAAAGTGAAATGTTTGAAATAAAACAAGTTTAAATAATTCCAAAATAAAATAAAGTCAAATTTAAAAATATATGCAAAAATCTAGGGTTGTTACACTCTCCCCCACTCAAAACTTTTCGTCCCCGAAAAGGAATGAAGTACGGGAAAGCACAGAAAAAATAGAGTGAAATAAGATCAAGACAAGACGACAAGGAGATTGAAATTATACCTGATAACTATTGTTATAGGTAAGTTTAACAAGGTGGAGATGATCTTCCCAAGATCCTCCAGAATCAAGAACACAAGCATGAAAAGATCCTCTAGAATCTGATTCACTATTTCCGCTTGACCGACGGTCTATGGATGGATAGCAGTGCTCAGATTCACAATGAGTTCCAAAGATTATTAACGATTATAGAAAGATTTTTAAACAGAATGATTATAGAAAGATGCCTATACCAGTCTGTTGCAAGATAAGGAAAAATAAGGACAACTAACAGACAATTTGAAAACAAAATAAGATAATAAGTTTGAAAAACAAAGTAAGATAATAGGTTTGGAATTTCCATGTTTTCAGCTTAAATTGATAATTAATTAAATAAATCTTACTATCTCCAATTTCATTATCTTATCCTCCCATCATCCTATATTAACAATTTTAAAAATCATGGATTTGAAAAATCATCATTTTTTATACTCAAATGTACTTAATAAATTAATTCTTCTCTATTCTTCATTGAAATCAAATTTATTCCTCTCAATATTTTATCATCTATGTTAAATATACTTACACTTATTATAACTGTTTTAATTTATTCTCAATTCCTTTAACATCATTGTGTATTGTAAGTTATTCAATTTTCCTTTTATTCTATTTACTTCTGTTAATCTTTTATAACTAAAATTTAAGTGTATAACGTTTATTATAACCACTCAAATTTTATTTATAAAATCTTTTTATATTGTATATTATCCAATTACATTGTTAACTTTTAAAAATTTAGGTAAGTTATATTGAAATGAAATGGTGTATTATACAAATAAAACTTTCCAATTCAATTATCTCAAGTTTGAATCATTTATCCAAAATTTTGATTTTTCCTTTCTTTTTTTTTTTGAAATTATTCTTTAAGATAAAATTTAAGAATTAAATTTTCGATTCCTTTCAGACCATTTAGAGATAAATAAATATATGTACATATTATGTCAAATCAAATTTAAATCATATACCTATATATATTATAAATCAAATCATATTTTAGGAATTCAAATCAATTTAAATTTTTCCCAAAACAAAGCTGTAGCAAGACTACAGAATGGTCTCTTCACTTCAAAACTCGAAAATGAATGTCGATGATGCTGTAGTCATCACCGAAATTATTTTCCAGCGACAAATAGAAGAGCACAAATTTTTAAACATTAAAATTCTTTGGAAACAATTTCTATTCGAAAATACTTTAAATAATATATCCCTTTTAAAACTTTAAACACAAGATTTGAAACCATCGAAAATTAAATTCTCAAATTCTTGATTTAAATTCATTTCAGTTCCCAAATCAATTTATAAACAACTATTTATAAATTCATTCATAGAACAATAAATGATAAATAAAGTATTATCATTTTAAATAATCAATTTAAATCAATTTATTAAGTTCCATATCTTTGCTTATATATCAAATTTTATTGCATTAACAATTTAAAAATAATATTGTGTCAGTTTGTTTTGTCAAAGTGTTTTAGAAATCCTATCGATAACGTTGATTAGACGAATCGATCAGAAACCCAAATCAACATCAACAACTCAAACAACACAATATATAAAACAAAACATAGATTATAGATTTACAAGTACAATTCAAAATGTTATGAAGATAGGTTGGACACAAAAGACAAGATGATTATAACAGAGTAGGGAGAAGGATAAACTTAAATAAATCGCGGGCAACCTTAACCGGGTCAACCGTGACTTAAAGAGTAAGATCGATGTGGATTTTTTGGAGTAAATCTACATTCGATCTCAAGAGATAGAATGTGGAATAATAAGAGATATTAGCATCTAAACCGAGGATATATATAAATCTCCGGTTAATCGATGCCATTGTAAAGGAGTTTCCCCTTTACAAGAAAATTAGAATATTGGGGAGACCTCCAATTCACTATACAAATCATTCGAAGTGGAGTTATGGGATACTCTAGAATCAAAAGAAGATGAATAGTGAGGGACAATAATGAATTTTGGAACCGTAGGGACGTTCCAAAATTCAAAGGAAATTCGAACCAAAAGGAAGAGATTCAAACTCGAATGAAAGTGATTCTGTAAATAAATTTACCATACATTCTAAGTTTTGCCTCAAAGCCAAAGCTCTGATACCAACTGTAACAACCCGGTTTTTCGTGCATTTCGCATCCGCACATGTCGAACTTGAATTGCTCAAAATACCGCGTTGTAAATAAAATTTGGCAAATCTCAGAATATACAGTAAATAAATAATCAAAGATCACAGACACAGAGTAAAGTAATGCAGTGGAAGTAAAAGAAATAGTAGTTCATGAAGCTACTATATAAATATATCAGAGTTACATAAGATACAACAGAAGAAATAAAGTACAACAGAAGTCTCAATACAATAACCCAGTACAAGCTGAACATAATAAAGAACTGGAATAAATAAGCAGATAGATAAGCAGAATCTCCAGCAAAGACCAGCTCCAGAAATAAAATTTCAGTCACAATTTCGAAAATTTAACAAACTATATATATATATATATTTATTAATTATATAAGGTTAAAATAAGAAAATAGCACAAAATTGCAAACTAGTCTAGAAAATTTGAAAATAAACAGAATAAATTTTGGAAAATTCATATGGACTTGTAAAATATTTGTAAACAAAGATAATAACATAAAATAAAAATGCATGCACAAAATAAATAAATAAATTTTAATTAAATAAAATTTAAATGAAGAAAATAGCAGAAAAATGGAAACTAGGCTAAATAAATTGAAATAAATTCAAATAAACTTTAGAAAAATTATATTATCACTTTAAAACTTATAAAAGACAAAATATACATAAAATAACATATTAACACATATTAAAATAAAATATGACAAAGAAAATAAAATTTATATCAATTAAAATAGACAAAGTTGTTAAATAAAATAAATTACACTCAATATTGAAAATTACATAACTTTTACATTTTAAGTCCGTTTCCGACAAAACGAAAAGCAATGTTCAAGTTATTTAATCTATTTTCATAAAAAAAAGATAAAATTTAAGAAATTAAATTTTTAAATTAAAAATTTTAAAAGTCAAAGTTTGACCAGAAATTTACATTTCAGGAAAATATTCAAAATAAACAGAAATGAAATTATAATTCACATAATAATCAACATTTATATTTAAAAGTGAAATGTTTGAAATAAAGCAAGTTTAAATAATTCCAAAATAAAATAAAGTCAAATATAAAAATATGTGCAAAAATCTAAGGTTGTTACATTTCCACTCACTAAAGTCCCTTAGCTCTTCCTTTTTGGATTTGTTTACGCCCGCTTTAATTTGTTACAGGTCTCTCCTTTTAGAAAGATATGACAAGTGAAATTGTATATGAATTAGATTCAGAAATTTAGGGATCATATGAGAATAGAATAAGAAATTGAACGATAAATGTAACATCCCCTACTTGGAGGCCCAAAACTAATGACTACGGATGCTGTAGTCATCCATAGTTATTAATCCTCGGCGACCAAATACGGTAATCTTAGATACATTGATATAACAGAAACACATGGGTATGGAAAATTTTAAAAATCATAAAAAAACTTTCATATTCCATTTCAAATCATATTAATATTCATTACATAATCCCATATTCGAGAACCATGTTTAGAGAAAATATAATTATTACAACACACGCCAAGAGTGACATATAAATATGCCCCCTTGGATGATCAGAGTATATATAACTAGGCAATTAAACCACTTTGCCTTTACAACAAAACACAGCAGAATCAAAATAGAAAAGAACTCATACTAGCTAGCTTGCCTCCTGCACGTCTCTGAAGCTTATTCGTCTAATAAGGTACCTGAAATCCTCAACTCTTAAACTACTCAAAGTTAATTGAGCGCCTGAGATTTTAAGGGGAAAACATAAACTTCGAGTCAGACATAAAGCCTGGTATGAATAATACCTTACCATCTTAAACCATTTAGATATCTAGTGAGACTACGCCGCTTAGTGGAATGGATTTTCCCCTCACTAGTATCTTATCCAAAACTTTATAAAAAACCATATATTGTGCTCATGCATCCACAATGGTTAAAACATAATAGTTCAAAATATTATGATGATATGAAAACAAGTAAATCAATTCTGGATTACCCATCCCCATCCATTTTGACTATCTGTCTCAGTTATAGTTTCTCGGGTCACTATTACTAATAACCTATTTAAAACTTATGGACTCCCTGTCCGGTTTCATAGTTTTCATGGGATCACTAAGAACCTATTGGCCCCTGCCAATAACTTTATTGTTTCTTGGTTCTCCCTGAACCTATTGGTATCTCCACTAACTTTCCTCATATCCTAGTTTTCATGGGTTGACTAGGAACCTATTGACTTCCGTCAATAACTTTATCCAGATATAGTTTTCATAGGTTCACCACAAACCTATTGGCCCCTGCCAATAACTCTTTTTAAACATAGTTTTCATGGGTTTACTATAAACCTGTCTATCTGACAACTTCTTTAATCAATATTTAGATATCCTATGTTCCGGTCTACCTGACCTCTTGGATGCAATTCTACTCATATAGGAGTTAACTCAATTTATATTCACTACTGGGTCAACCTAGTTGGTTATTGTAACGACCCGTATTTTTACGGATCGAAAGATCGTAAAAGCTGTTGTCTTTAGGACGTTAGTGTTGTTGATTCGTTCAGAGTTAGATCGTCCATAAGTTAGACCGTTCAGAGTTTAAGACGACTAGAGCTTAAGTTGTGTAGAAGTTAGGTTGTCCGGAAGTTGGGTCGGGTGGTAGTTAGGTCGGGTGAACGACCTAAGAGGTTGGAGCGACCTAAGGTAGATAAGTCGGCTGAGCGACTTAGTTGGCAACTTAAGAGAGTCGGCGACTTAAGGGTTAGCGGCATAGGAGTAGCGACTTAGGAGACTGGGCGAGCTAACGACTTAAGGAGATAGGTCGGTTGAGCGACTTAAGGTAGATAGCTTAGGTCGTTTAGTTTAGGTCGTTGTGACCCTGCGTGTAGTTAGGTCGTTAGACGACCTAAAGGTGTTAAGTCGTGAGTCGTTAGGTCGCGTAGGTGTTAAGCAGCATATGTTTTAGGTCGCGCATAGGCCTGAGTCGTTAAGTCACAAGGTCGTTGAGTCGTAGGTCGAGAGGATTGTTAGGTCGTTAGGTCGGGGTTTTTAGGTTGGCAACTGTTAGGTCGGTAATTTTTAGGTCATGGACGACCTAAGGGCGAACGACCTAAGGAACTGCCTATAAATACGCGGGGTATCTTCACTTTTTGGGAGTGGAATTTTTGAATCGGTGAAGCCCTGCCATTTTGAGAGCTTGAGTGCTGCACTTCTTCACTTCTTATCTCTTCTTTAATTTTGGTGCTTCATTCCATCCAAATCGAAGATCAAATCGAAGATACAAGAGCTTAGATTGAAGATCTACAACCATCGAAGAGAGATTTCATCGTTTGAAGCGGAATTTTGGTAGATCGAGTTAGATCCTTTGCTGTCCAGATTTGAAGTGTGTTGCTTTTGAAGTGTTTAGGTGATTTGGTGAGTGGTGATTATCTCTCACACGGACCCAAAGGATTATATTGGATCGGTAGCTTGATTATGTGTTAAAAATAGTGATTTCATGCATTTTCGTAAATCTAAGTATAGATCTATTGTTCATGATGATTTGACATCCATTTTACTACATGTTAACCTATGCAAGTTCATTCATCAAGTTGTAGAGATATTTCTCATGATTCATGCTTGTTAGATTTGGACTCTTTATTTACAAGATTGCCATTATTGTTATAATTGTTTATTAGATCATGTTTGAATGCTTGATTACTTGGATTAATGATTGACTTGATTGATTGTTATAAATTATTTGATTGATGATTTGATTTGGACAAGTTGGTCGAAGATGATTCAAAAGCTAAGGGAAAGGCTCTTGAATAAGAAAAGCTGCTCGTGGCATATGACGCGGATGATAAAGCTCATATGGATAGATTTGATGATGATGTTGAGATGAGGCTTTGCTATGATGAGATGAAGCGAGGCATGATGTGAGATAGCCTTAGTTTAATCCAGACGGGTTCATTCGAAGCATGTTGATAACCCGGTGAAATGGTTCGAGTTTGAGGATAATGGTTGGCTCGAGAGAGGCTTGAGCTAGTATGAGAATAGTCGTCGAGGAGGATGACTAGAAGGCTGAGATTTCATCGTTGTTGAAGGTTCTAGCAGGCTCAAAGCAAGATTACGCTGGGCAGATTCGATAGTCCCAAAAGACTATAGTTGGTGGTCGAGTACTCTGGGCAGATTCGATAGTCCTAGGCACGGGCTGCGACGACGTGCGGAGTTCTGTCTAGAACCGGGGTTACCATTAGCCCTTGACGGACGGCTGAAAGAATGTGCTGGTCATTCAATTAACGGTGGTATCGAAGCAATGATAATAGTGATAGCCAGAGTTATGGATGTTTGGTTGTATCGTCATTCGGTCTCAAGAGCAATATTTTCTGGGTGCTTATCTGATCTTGGTTTAGGCCTTAGGGGTTTGTACTTGGAAAACATCGACCTTGACTCGAGTGATAATTGCTTTGCTTTAAATGTTTGCTTTACTATGTTTACTTCTGCTTAGTGTGTCTGGGGGATATCATTGTAGAAAGAGGTGGAGTGGGAGGGTTGGGTTCCTATTCCTTTTACCTTTATGCTCTTTTGGTATGTTGTTAGTTAATTTACCGCTCATTAAGACTGTTGTTTGACTCAAGGTTTTATGTTCAACTCTTATTACCTTGGGCTGTTCATCCATTTTGGGATGGGCAGACTAGGTAGCAGGTGACAGGTGCTGTTCTTAGTTACCGACGATGCTGATGACGAAGACGAGCTGGAGGCGTGTGTATTATTTTCTTACTATATGTACTGGATGTTCCGCTGCTTGTATATTCTCTGAGAGATATGTAGTGAGGCCTGATGTATTGACTATTCAGATTTTTTTTGTTATGAGGCTTATTTGATGCGATTCTGTTCTGTGTAGCTTCACTATGTATATTTTCTCTATTTTATTTTATCCATGCGCTGTGAGTAATACGATAGATTCTGCTATTTTTAACTTACCTCTAACGATCATCCATGGCTGCCTGGCACACTTTTCAGCGCACTATTCCTATGTTTAGTGCAGGAGTCATGGGCGGTCGTCACATTTGGTATCGAGCCTTGGTTAATCGATTTTACCCAACGCTCGCTGACGTAACTACGTACGAGAGACGTAATTGTATTTTGATGGATGATTACTATATATAATATAGTAGCTTAGAAGGATTTGAACCCCTTATGCAGTTGTTCTCAAGGTGTATTAATCATTCCTTTTTATAGATATTAAGAATGAGTCGAAGAGGGAAACCAGTTGCTAGGGAAGGCCGTGCTGCTGAAGGGGCTGCTGATTATGCTGCTATGTTCGAGGCTATGATGACTTCGATCATGAGGAGGATGCCAGCTTCGGGGCCAGCAGTTGATGTTGGAATTCAAGTTCAAGCTCCAAGACCGGTGGATTTTGCTAAGCTATGTAAAGACTATACTGCTCTTGGAGGGAAGATTTCCTTGGGAACAGAGTCAACCATTAAAGTCCAGAGATGGATAGATGCTTGTAGAAGAATCTTTGGTGATTTGGGAATCGAGGATGCAACTAGAAGGAAGCTCGCATCAAGACAGCTTCAAGGGAGAGCTTCTGATTGGTGGAACTCTATCACCATTGATACTCCGGAGGAAGAAATTACTTGGGAGCAATTCTAAGCCAGATTTGAAGCTAAGTTCATTTCTATAGCTTAGAAATCTGTTCTGTTTAAGAAGTTTGTAGAGCTCAAGCAAGATGGAAGACCAGTTCTTGAGTATGTTTCTGAGTTTGAAGCTTTGTCCAAGTATGTCCGGTCGTATATTGAATCTCCTTATCAGAAGAACGAGAAGTTTCTGACAGGCTTGGACATTTATCTTGGAAGGCAGTTGGGGGATCATCTGGACGATCCATTTGAGAAGCTTGTGGAGAAAGCTCTCAGGCACAAAAATCTGTTTCCTAAAGAAAGATCTGTTGTTGCTGTGGCCAAGGAAGAGTCTAAACCACAGCAGGGTGGAAACAAGAAGAGGAAGCAGCAGCAGCAAAAGGGTAAGGATGGCCAAAAGAAGCCGAAGGGCGAAATGACCTGCTACAATTGTCAGCAGAAGGGCCATTTCTCCAGAGATTGCAAGAATCCAAAGGTGTCGGTGAAGTGCCACAACTGTGACAAGCCGGGGCATATTAAGAAGAATTGTCCAGAACCGCGGAGGGACAAGCAGATTGTGCAAGCTTATGCTTTGGGGGCTGTTCCATCATCTTCAAAAGCTCCTACCGCTGAAGAGAAAGGAAAGAGTGTGGTGGTTCAAGGTACTCTTTCTATATGTGGTGTTCCAGTTAGAGTGTTATTCGATACTGGGGCGTCGTATTCTTTTGTTTGTAATGAACTTTTAGGCCGGCTGGGTTTAGAACCGGATATCGTTGATAGACCATTGGTTGTGACTAATCCAGTTGGGGGTTCGTCCTGTCTGCGTATGCTATGCCGTGGTTTGGTTGTATCGAGTCATGATTGCTCTTTTGTTTGTGATTGTTTTGTTCTGAACTTTGCGGGGTTCGGAATTATTTTGGGTATGGACTGGCTTAGGAAGTATGCGGCAAAGGTTGATTGTGAAAGGTTGGAGGTGCAGTCGAGAATGTGGAAGGGCAAAAGGTTGTGATACGATGTAAGCATGAGGAAGACGTCTTCATGAGCTCAATGTATTCGCTGGTTGTTCCACGGGATGGACTGTCATCGGTGCCAATCGCTAATGGATTTGAGGATGTCTTTGATGAAGCCAAAGGGTTACCGCCGCATAGAGAGATCGAGTTTCGTATCGATCTAGTTGAAGGAGCCAGACCTGTTGTGATGCCTCTTAGGCGGATGGGGCCTAGGGAACAACAGGAGTTGAAGGTGCAGGTTGATGATCTTTTGCAGAAAGGATTCATTCGGCGTAGTGTGTCCGAATGGGGTGCACCAGTTGTGTTTGCAACCAAAGCAGATGGATCGTTGAGGTTGTGTGTGGATTATCGTGAGCTGAATAAAGTGACTAAGAAGAACAAGTATCCATTTCCAAGAATAGATGACTTGTTCGATCAACTTCACGAAGCTAAGGTGTTTTCTCAGATGGATTTGGCAACGGGATTTCACCAGTTAAGAGTGGCTAAGGATAGTGTGCCGAAGACTGCTTTCAGGACAACATCCGGTTTCTTTGAGTGGCTGGTAATGCCGTTTGGATTGACCAATGCACCAGCATATTTTGTGGATCTTATGAATAGAGTGTTCAGAGATCAGTTGAACAAGTTCGTACTAGTGTTCATGGATGATATTTTGATTTATTCCAGAACTGAAGAAGAGCACATGACGCACTTGCGTATTGTTTTGGAAATCTTACGGAAACATCAGCTGAAGGCTAAGTTTTCGAAGTGTCACTTCTGGAAGAGTGAAGTGAGGTTCTTAGGCCATATTATTTCTGGAAATGGAATAGCGGTTGATTCCGCTAAGGTGGCAGCAATCCAGGATTGGGTTAGACCTAAGAATACATCTGATGTGAGAAGTTTTCTTGGATTAGCAGGATATTATCGTCGATTTATCAAAGACTTTTCCAAGGTAGCTGCACCATTAACAGGATTGACGGAAAAGAATCAAGTATTCAGATGGGATGCTAAGTGTGAGCAAGCTTTCAGAATCCTGAAAGAGCGATTGACAAGTGCTCCTGTTTTGACTATTCCAAGTGGAAATGATGAGATGGTGGTTTACACCGACGCATGTGGTACTGGACTTGGGGCAGTGCTGATGTAGAAGGGTAAAGTTGTTGCGTATGCAAGTCGACAACTGAAGCCGCATGAAAGGAATTATCCGACTCATGATTTGGAGTTAGCGGCGATTGTTTTTGCTCTGAGGATGTGGAGACATTATCTATTGGGAGTTCGATTCGAGTTGTTTACAGATCATAAGTCATTGAAGTATCTTTTCTCCCAAAAGGATTTGAATCTTAGGCAGCAACGATGGCTAGAGTTTTTGGCATCATATGATTTTGGTATAGCCTATACTTCGGGAAAGGGTAACGCAGTGGCAGATGCGTTAAGTCGAAGACATGCAGGATTGGGAGCCATGTTTTCAGAATGGAAGAGTCTCGAGTATTTGGCTGGATTTGACTTCAGGCCCAGATGTGAATGGGAACCTGAGATGTTGGCAAACTTATCGATAAGACCGACTCTTGTGGAAAGAATTGGCGAGAGCCAAAAGCGAGACGATAAGCTTGTCAAGATTATCCGTGATTTGGAATCTGGATTGGACCCAGAGAAGGATAAAGGATTCGAGGTCGATCGAGAGGGTTGGCTTCGGAAGCAAGGACGACTAGTTGTTCCCGATATAGATGAATTGAGAAATGAAGTTCTGAAGGAAAGTCATCACTCGAAGCTGACAATTCATCCGGGTGGAAATAAGATGTATCGGGATATGAAGCGAACCTATTACTGAGAAGGTATGAAGAAGGATGTTGGAAATTTTATTTCCAAGTGCATGAACTGCCAGTTGGTAAAAACTGAGCAAAAGAAGCCCAGTGGATTGATTCAGCCATTAGAAGTTCCTACATGGAAGTGGGAGCAAATATCGATGGATTTTATTGATGGGCTACCTAGAACGAGAACGGGAAATGAAGGGATTTGGGTCATCATAGATCGTTTGACTAGGAGTGCAAGATTCATTCCTGTTCGATCGACCAAGACTGCATCAAAGTTGGCTGAGCTGTATGTTAAGTGGATAGATCGATTCCATGGTATTCCGAAAAGTATAGTAAGTGATCGAGACCTATTGTTCACTAGTGAATTTTGGAAGAGCTTCCAGGAAGTTTTGGGAACTGAACTATGTTTGAGTACAGCTTATCACCCCAAACAGATGGTCAAACCGAGAGAGTCAATCGAGTTTTGGAAGATCTCCTTAGAGCTTGTGTTTTAGATTTCGGAGGATCATGGGAAGATCACCTTCATTTGGTAGAATTTTCATATAATAACAGTTACCAGTCAAGCATTGGTATGGCACCGTATGAAGCATTGTATGGAAGACCGTGTAACTCTCCGACATGTTGGTTAGAAACAGGAGAAAAGCTGATACTTGGGCCAGAAATGATTCGATAGACTTCGGATTGCATAGAGATCATTCGGCAACGAATGAAGGCAGCCCAAGACCGATAGAAAAGTTATGCCGATAAGCGTCGTAAGGATTTGGAATTCGACGTAGGTGATATGGTTTTTGTGAAGATTTCTCCACTGAAAAATGTTATTCGATTCGGGAAGAAAGGAAAATTGACTCCGAGATTTGTTGGACCATTCCCGATCATCGAGCGAATTGGAAAGCTCGCCTATAAATTGGAGTTACCAGAAAAGATGGTGGGTGTGCACAATGTTTTTCACATATCATATCTACGGAAGTATGTGCACGACTCAAATACTGTGGTTTCTGCTGATAGCTGTAAGGATTTTGAAGTTGACCTAGTTGATAAGAGACCCCGTAAGCCGCTTCGTGTTGTGGAAACTGACACGAAACAGCTTAGGAGGAAGGTAGTTAGGTTGCTCAAGATACAATGGAGTGATGATGTTAACGACTGTACATGGGAGGTGGAAGAGAGGATGAAAGCAGCTCATCCTGAACTCTTCGAGGTATGGCCATAAGGTGTCGTGTCATCTCACGACATTATAACTTGTTCTAGTTTTAGAATTCTGCATGTTAGGCTAGTAATTGGACGCATGGTTTGTTGATTTCTATGGATGGTAGGCATGCAGAATAGTTTTTGATTGCTCTTGTTTGTTTGGAATTTCGGGGGCGAAATTCCTAAGGGGGAGAGAATATAACGACCCGTATTTTTACGGATCGAAAGATCGTAAAAGCTGTTGTCTTTAGGACGTTAGTGTTGTTGATTCGTTCAGAGTTAGATCGTCCATAAGTTAGACCGTTCAGAGTTTAAGACGACTAGAGCTTAAGTTGTGTAGAAGTTAGGTCGTCCGGAAGTTGGGTCAGGTGGTAGTTAGGTCGGGTGAACGACCTAAGAGGTTGGAGAGACCTAAGGTAGATAAGTCGGCTGAGCGACTTAGTTGGCGACTTAAGAGAGTCGGCGACTTAAGGATTAGCGGCATAGGAGTAGCGACTTAGGAGACTGGGCGAGCTAACGACTTAAGGAGATAGGTCAGTTGAGCGACTTAAGGTAGATAGCTTAGGTCGTTTAGTTTAGGTCGTTGTGACCCTGCGTGTAGTTAGGTCGTTAGACGACCTAAAGGTGTTAAGTCGTGAGTCGTTAGGTCGCGTAGGTGTTAAGCTGCACATGTTTTAGGTCGCGCATAGGCCTGAGTCATTAAGTCGCAAGGTCGTTGAGTCGTAGGTCGGGAGGATTGTTAGGTCGTTAGGTCGGCAACTGTTAGGTCGGCAATTTTTAGGTCGTGGACGACCTAAGGGCGAACGACCTAAGGATCTGCCTATAAATATGCGGGGTATCTTCACTTTTTGGGAGCGGAATTTTTGAATCGGCGAAGCCCTGCCATTTTGAGAGCTCAAGTGCTGCACTTCTTCACTTCTTATCTCTTCTTTAATTTTGGTGCTTCCTTCCATCCAAATCGAAGATCAAATCGAAGATCCAAGAGCTTAGATTGAAGATCTACAACCATCGAAGAGAGATTTCATCGTTTGAAGCGGAATTTTGGTAGATCGAGTTAGATCCTTCGCTGTCCAGATCTGAAGTGTGTTGCTTTTTAAGTGTTTAGGTGATTTGGTGAGTGGTGATTATCTCTCACACGGAGCCAAAGGAGTATATTGGATCGGTGGCTTGATTATGTGTTAAAAATAGTGATTTCATGCATTTTCGTAAATCTAAGTATAGATCTATTATTCATGATGATTTGACATCCATTTTACTACATGTTAACCTATGCAAGTTCATTCATCAAGTTGTAGAGATATTTCTCATGATTCATGCTTGTTAGATTTGGACTCTTTATTTACAAGATTGCCATTATTGTTATAATTGTTTATTAGATCATGTTTGAATGCTTGATTACTTGGATTAATGATTGACTTGATTGATTGTTATAAATTAGTTGATTGATGATTTGATTTGGACAAGTTGGTCGAAGATGATTCAAAAGCTAAGGGAAAGGCTCTTGAATAAGAAAAGCTGCTCGTGGCATATGACGCGGATGATAAAGCTCATATGGATAGATTTGATGATGATGTTGAGATGAGGCTTTGCTATGATGAGATGAAGCGAGGCATGATGTGAGATAGCCTTGGTTTAATCCAGACGGGTTCATTCTAAGCATGTTGATAACCCGGTGAAATGGTTCGAGTTTGAGGATAATGGTTGGCTCGAGAGGGGATTGAGCTAGTATGAGAATAGTCGTTGAGGAGGATGACTAGAAGGCTGAGATTTCATCGTTGTTGAAGGTTCTAGCAGGCTCAAAGCAAGAGTACGCTAGGCAGATTCGATAGTCCCAAAAGACTACAGTTGGTGGTCGAGTACTCTGGGCAGATTCGATAGTCCTAGGCACGGGCTGCGACGACGTGCGGAGTTCTGTCTAGAATCGGGGTTACCATTAGCCCTTGACGGACGGCTGAAAGAATGTGCCGGTCATTCAATTAACGGTGGTATCGAAGCAATGATAACAGTGATAGCCAGAGTCATGGATGTTTGGTTGTATCGTCATTCGGTCTCAAGAGCAATATTTTCTGGGTGCTTATCTAATCTTGGTTTAGGCCTTGGGGGTTTGTACTTGGAAAACATCGACCTTGCTCGAGTGATAATTGCTTTGCTTTAAATGTTTGCTTTACTATGTTTACTTCTGCTTAGTGTGTCTGGGGGCTATCACTGTAGAAAGAGGTGGAGTGGGAGGGTTGGGTTCCTATTCCTTTTACCTTTATGCTCTTTTGGTATGTTGTTAGTTAATTTACCGCTCACTAAGACTGTTGTCTGACTCAAGGTTTTATGTTCAACTCTTATTACCTTGGGCTGTTCATCCATTTTGGGATGGGCAGACTAGGTAGCAGGTGACATGTGTTGTTCTTAGTTACCGACGATGCTGATGACGAAGACGAGCTGGAGGCGTGCGTATTATTTTCTTACTATATGTACTGGATGTTCCGCTGCTTGTATATTCTCTGAGAGATATGTAGTGAGGCCTGATGTATTGACTATTCAGATTTTTTTTTGTATCAAACTACTATGAGGCTTATTTGATGTGATTCTGTTCTGTGTAGCTTCACTATGTATATTTTTCTCTATTTTATTTTATCCATGCGCTGTGAGTAATACGATAGATTCTGCTGTTTTTAGCTTACCTCTAACGATCATCCATGGCTGCCTGGCACACTTTTCAGCACACTATTCCTATGTTTAGTGCAGGAGTCATGGGCGGTCGTCACAGTTATTCTGCCCTTTTCTCGCCAAAATACAGTTATGGGTCTATTTAAATTGAATATATATATATATATATATATATTAGAAGAAGAAAACATAATAACATAATAACACCAACACCTATGGTTTAATATCATTGAAATCATTTTCATATGAAACATGGTTAATCCCTTTAACCTATTATTTTATCAAGGAAAAGCTTCGTCAAAAACTCCATACTTAAAAGTCATTTTAAACTCCTTTATTTGTGCCATGGATTTTTTTTAAAAATGAGATTGGGTTCTTTGTTTTGAAAACTAAGGCTTTCGAAACCTTAAACCTTTTCTTTTGAAATCATTGGATAACCTCCTTCGAAAGCACTCAAATCTTCTTTTCAAAACACTAAGCATATGCCTTTCGAAACACTTTAAAACATCTCTTTCAAAACCCTCAAAACATACCTTTCGAAAGTATTAAAGTATTACTTATTAACTCTTAAAAGCATAGCTTCGAAACCATTGAAAGTACCAATTTCAAAACCATTTGAAAGTATCCCTTTCGAAACCATTGACTTTATTCTAAAAATATCTTTTGGGTAAAACTGAATATAAACGAAAGTACCCCCTTTCAAAACCATTATACTTCATATAAAAGAGTTTAAGGAAAATGATGGCTTCGGAACCATCTTTTCGAAAGAATAAATCATATAAATTAAAACACTTGGAAGGATAGCTTTGAAACCCCTTTCGAAGCCATTGCCTTCGAAATCATTGACCCTTTCAAAAGTTTAGGAAGCGGCTTACTTCATTTATAAAACAAAAGCTACCTTTCGATCTAGTTGATGATTTCAATCCATTCGAAAGGCATAAGGTTGGCAGCAAGGTTTCGAGTAGGTTGAAACTACTCCTTTCAAAAGTATTGAATTAAAACAAGGCAAGCGCATATCCTTGGATAGTAAACGAAGGTTTCGACCCTTTCGAAAGCTAGGTTTCGACACCATACCTTCTGCCTTTCTCTAATCCTGTATGTACCAACTTATTGATTATTGGTTTCAACTTGGGTGGTTTCGACTTGGTTGAGACGGAAGTACAGGGTCGAAGGGTAGCATCTGAAAGAGGCGAAATAAAATTTCTGGGTAAAGACTGTTTTAATGCCTTTTTAAGTAATTGCTTTCTAATTGACCTGCCTATTTGTAAACATTTAATTGGTTGCCATAAACTTTTCAAATTCTTTCTAAAATAAAACTACCATAATTATTTCAGATCTAAATAAAATAATTTAGCAAATAAGCCCTTCCTTAAGCTAAACCAATAAAACATTTAAGTCCTTTATCTAAAATAATTTAATTTCCATAGTAAACTACTTAGGAAAAATCCCCAAAAATCATAGAAATTCACTTACAATATGTTATCTAACAAATATAAATTTCAGACCCAAATTCCTTCAAATAATAGCTGAAATAATTTTAAACCCAATTTATTCATTTCTTCCTTAAAAAATTCATAATAAATTTTTCCATAGCTTGGAAAATTGTAGAAAATTAAACCCATCTTCTAATTTATGTTTTACATAACATATAAATTGCTCATGTCATTCGAAATCCAAAACTAATGATTTTAGCCTTGAAACCATATAAAACAATTATCAAACAAACTTGCTTGAATATATCATATCATGAAATCCACGCATATCATCATCAAAAATCATCATAATGGATTTAAAATTAAACCCGAAATCAAATGATCATTAAAGCAAAAATAGAGATGGTTTTGATTATTATTCACCTTGATTAGGATAAGGAATTTGAGTTTTGATCCTTGATTAATTCCCCTAGCTTGATTCCTCGGTTTAAAATTGATTTTTCCCTTTTTCTTCTCATGTAATGGCCGACTTGATTTCTTTTGTTTGCGTTTTTGAGTTTTTGCAAAATGAACGTGAAAAGAAAATGAAACGAGAATTTTAAGGGTAATAAGATCATGATGGCGGCAATTCCCACCATACCCTTGCGTTAATTGTTTTCTTATTAATTAACATATGAAACCTTTCGTAGCCCATTTATTTAATTAAGCTCGGCCTTTAATTTAAATTTTCAAATCTCAATCCCCTTATCACTCTAGTATTTACATTATTCTATTTAATTTATCTAATTAAATCTTCTAAATAATGTTATTAAAAATTAGGGGTGTTACAATAAACACCTAAAATTTCTTACCTGAAACCCTAGAGAATTTTCCGAATCTTTGAAGAGGAGACCGATAGAGCTTCGCTTGGTTCTAAAAATAATTTGGGAATAAAAGTGAGGGGGCTATGCTCTTATTTATAGTGGTTAGAAAGCACCGGAACCGTCGGATTTAAGTCTGTTAAAAATAACAACATTCAAATCGTTCAAATGCACAAAACCCTAGCCATCACCAACATCGATCGATCCATCCTAGGTGGTCGACCACTAGCGGCCGACTTGCCTTAGGCGGTAGTCGACCGGTTGGTCTTTTTTGGGAACATTATTTTCTTGCGATGATTAATTTATTTAATACCTTAATTAATTTTTAACATTAACGTTTATTTTAATGTTTACTTAACCTCAAATCTAATTACTATTACTTTTCAAATTTCAAATTTAAGAATTAATTATTTATTTGGATTCCATTTAAATTATTTTAAATCCAAAAATTTCAAATGTCCATAATCTTTTCGTTTGAGCTTCATTTTCAAAACAGTATATCTGGAAACTAATCAGAAAATTCGCCACGAACACAACGACATAGCTTCCGCGGTCAAATTTTGAATTTTACAAAATTTCCATTTTTATCTTATTTAATTAATTCATTTATTTGTTATTAATTTTTACGGGATGTTACATTTTCCTTCCAGAGTATTTTTATCTTTTGCTAAATATCATTACTATTTTCCAAAATATTTACTTTATTTTCTAAACAATCTATGGTAATTTTCAAATCCTTGTTTTCATTTGGTAATTAAATTTTCATTTCTGATATCTTTAAAATCTTTATTAAAATCTGAATTTTTAGCATCTTTATAAAGCTCTTGTAATTTCAGAATTTCTTCCTCTAAAACACTTTTTCATCTTTAAGAATGTCAACTTCTAGTTCTAGTCTATTTATTTTACCAATATATTCTTTATTACTTTTCTTTACAATCTTATATTAGTTTTCTAGTGTCATCGTAACCTCTAATAATTTATCAAAAGAGAGTTTGGAAGGTACCTCATTAGTGACCATGAAGCATACATTTGCTTGTTCAGCTTCATTGTCGCTTTCAGAAGATGATGAATCTGAATCATCCCATATGATTTGGAAAACTCGTTTCTTTCTTTTTGTTAACATACTTATTTTTCTTAAGTTTTTAAGAATCATTCTTCATATAGTCAAAAAATTTAATTTGCATTCGAACCACATAATAGAGGTTGAATGTCCACTGTTGTTGTTATTGTAATTTTTGTTTCCAAGTTTCCATTTTACAAACCGTCAATACTTCTAATCATAGGATAATTCTTTGAAAGATAGGCTATATCATTCTCATCTAACTCTGAGTTGTCATCTTCAATTTGAAAAGCAATACTATGATTTTCTTAGGCTAGTTCTTTTCTAGCTTGAAAATTTTCTTCATAAGACATTAAATTTTCAATTAACTCTTCTACTTTAAGAGTGGAAAGATCATTTGCTTCTTCGATATCAAGAACTTTCCTCTCCCAATCATTAGTTAAAGATTTCAAAATTTTAAAAACTAGAACGAATTCGGTAAAATCAACCTTTAGTGCCATTAAATCATGTTGTATACCTTCTAAACATGAATACATATCAACTATGCTTTCATTTTTCTTCATTGAAGGACTAAAATTTATTCTTTAATAAATCAATCTCGGTTTGTTTGCCTCATTTATGCCTTCATGTGTAACTTTTAACATAGTCCAAATGTCATATGCTGTCTTACACATCATAACCCTTGAAAATTCATTTTTATTTAGTTCACAACATAATACATTCATGGCTTTAACATTATTGGAGGCAATGGTCTTTTGAGCTTCTATCCAAGTACTCATTTCAGTAGTAGGTGCTACACATTAATCTTAAGTAGCTTGCCCGACCTTAAGTCTACTTGATTCCATACATTTTCTCATGCATGTTGACCAAAAAATAGTTAGAACCAATGAAAAGTGGAGGACGTGTAGTGGACTGTTCTTCTTAAAATGTACTATATCTCATATTTTCCATGCTAAATTTTTTGAAATTGTTTTACGATATTTAAAAATCCTGCTCTGATACCAAATTAAATAACTTATGGATCGATAATGGCTAATTAATAGTGTAATTCTAACTAGTATATGTAGATAATATAAGCAACAACAAATAAGATAAAGTAAGATAAAAGCAATCACACTAGAGTTTTTATACTAGTTTGAACCTCCCATCCTACGTCTAGTCCTGAAGCATCCCTTCCGTATTTTACTAACCAAAAGCCCTTTCTTAATCTGGAGGAATAGATTTACACTAGTGCCCGATTCTTCCTGAAATATGCCTTCTAATCTTTAGTAAAAGATATTGATGCCTCGACAATCTTTGTGTCTCTAATACACTGATTTTATCAAGATAGTGTACCCTTCATATAATATCCTTTGATGATAGTGATTTGAACGTGAAAATTTAGGAAGTAAGAGATAGTTTTCGAAAGCTTTTGATTTCACAAGGAATTTAGAGTTTAGAAAACAAAGAGTAAGATTTGAAATCAAAAGTCTGAATCGATCTCTATTTATAATGTTAGAAACGTTTTCTTGAAGAGTAATGATCATTAAAAACGTTGCATCCCATAATTATAATCAAAGATAACTTTTCACTATTAAAGCCATTCATTCAAAATATAACAGTTAACAGTTTCTCAAATGTCTGACTATGAAACTTAGATGCATGATCTTTTGTATTAAAAAATAGTTCAAAAACATGTCAGATGTTTGGTTAAAAGCCCTCGGATGTCTGAATAAGTTCCTTAAAATAATAAGTTCATTTTTACCCTGATTCAGACGTCTAGTTTATTGCTTCAAATGTTTGGTCTTATTTTAAAATACAAGTAAAAAATTACTCCAACATCTGGATCTAAGCCTCGGACGTCTGGTTAATTTCCAAAAAAAAGATTAATTCTTTTTGAAGTTGATTTAGACGTCTGGTTGGTATGATCAGATGTCTGATTCCCTAATCAGACGGTTGATCAAACTAATCAGACGTATGAATGGTTAAGAGAAATTAATTTTTTATTCCTCATATGCTTGGATGTAAAAGTCAGACGTCTGACCTTTTGTAGGGTTTTATCCTGAAATTTTATAGTTGAAAATTGGTGATTGTAATGAGTCAGACGTCTGACTCATTACTATTTTGAAAAATTATATTATTGAAGATTTCTAAGTCCAATAGTTTGTTTTAAAATCAGTTTAAAATATTTGTGTGTGTATACCATCGAAGGATATTATACAAATTTTTCTAGACTTACAATACACAGTGACTCCTCTGATTAGTTAGTCTTTGTTGATTGAGATCAATAGCTGTAGTTGTCTTCCTAAGTCTTCATTGTTGAAATTTCCTATAACGATCCACTTGTACATTTGGATATATATATATATAGTTATCTCATCAAAATACTCAAAATGGCTGGATTTAACAAACCATTCACCAATGGGCATTCTAATTAGCTAAACATTAAGCTATACCCGGTCAACATTTATTACTTACTACGTTATCATTAATATTTATGCACTAAATTCGGCTAACTTATAACTTAGAATGTACCTCAGCCTCTACAGGTTACTAGTTCTGGTTTCAAACACTCTACTGAGCTAAATAACCCTCAATAATCACTACCTTCTATCTGGTCTGGGAAGCCCGTCTTAGTTTAACTTTGGTGACTTTTGATATTTTAATCTTTAAATTCTAAATCCCTTCCTCTTCCCATAGTTCCTCATTTGCTTTCAACTGCCTTCAGTTAGATAACTTCGGTTTATTAATCTTAGCCTTATACTTAATAATTCTTAACTTCTTACTTAAGGTTCTAGTTCATTTTACTTTCGGCGTAGCTCTACCTCCTTTGGCACTGCCCCTCGGTACACGTTGGGAATTGTTTCCTGCACACTTGACACTATCTTCACATGTGTCAACTTTTGATTCATTGACTTAGTTCTATCTTACGGTTATTTAGTACTTTACTAGCACGTTCAACACTAAATATGGATCTGGTCTATTGACCCATTATTAAATTAAATTACCTCCTAGCCCCCATGCATTTGCCTCTTGGTATCCAATTTAAAATTTTGGAAAAGCCTAATTACTTTCAAAAATTACTTATTTTATTTTCGGAAAATCATGGAAAATATTTATATGTATTTTCTTTTACAAAATTTCTCAAACTCCTTAATTTTACCTATTTCCTATAATATATGACAATTAGTTAATTCATATCTATTCAGTTACTTATGGGAAAATTTCATTAATCAAAACCATCTCTAATAATGTATTCTTAACAGTATATCAAATCTTTGGATGAAACAAGCACAAGAAGCACGAGAAACATTCAACATAATTTCGGCCATCAGAAATTTAGGAGAAAATGAGATTAGAAAATACACTACTTGCTTAGATTTCTTAGCTAATGAAGTCTTTAATTCCCTTAGCTTTAAATATTCTTTTCCTCCTTCTCTATAGACTGTAATCACCGAGATAAGTTTTTATTATAATTTTGGATATAGAATGAGATGAAAAGAGGAAAGCATTTATCATTATTTCATGAATAATTATGCCATCGGCCCATATTTTTCTTATTCATTTAATTCTTTTCAAGTTAATCTTAATTAAATTCTACCTTTGATAAGTAAAGGTACACCGAAATACTTATCACGCTTAACTTCATAATTTAACTTCCCTAAATCTTGATTCTCACAATTATTTCTTTAACTAACTATCCATTAATTTATAGGGTGTTACGGGCTTCCCTCCATATAGGAATTTCGTCCTCAAAATTCAAATAAGGCACGATAGTGATTCTCGAACCATCCCACGCATACTCTAGCATAAAGACACACAAGTTCTTTACCTATGTGTCACAAATAAAATGTACTAGTGTATCTACTAATACATAACAAAATAACCATAATATCATATATATATATATATATATATATATGTGTGTGTGTGTGTGTATGTGTGTTTGTATATGGTTTACAACAAACAAAACAACCATTCATGCTAATCTAAACAAATAACCTGGGATAAGTGTTCCTTCACTTTTCCTCCGTCTTCCAAGTATAATCATTGCTCACTCCAATGGACCCATGCATTCTTCACTATCTTATTCTGAAGTTTTTCTCATATTAATATAGTGGAAATTAGGTTGAAGGGCTTCTATTTCCAGGGTAATAAGTTTTAAGGACAACACTTCTGAATAATTAGTTTTAAGGACAATTTACAGCATAATGATAAATTCATTTATCCTTTTAAGTTATACAGGAAAATGATAAATCTTTTTATCATTATTTCTGTATAACTGAAAATGATAAATTCTTTTATCTTTTTCCTATAAAATGTCCTTAAAACTAATTTTTCAGAAGTAGTGTCCTTAAAACTTATTACCCTGCACAAATAAGCCCTTGAAGTGAAAATCCCCTATTATCTATGATCTAAATGAGCTTCCTAACATAAGTCATATTTCACTTAATAACCCGGTCTTCCATTGCTCTCAGAATAATGACATCCTTAGGGTCTAGGACACACTTCCATAGATGTGATATATGAAACACATTATGGTCCTCGACAAAAGCATTTGGCAATTCAACCTTAGAAGCTACATTATCGATTCTCACAAGAATAAAAAACGGGTCAACGTATCTCGACGCCAACTTCCTAGCCTTTCCAAATCTCATAGTGTTCCGCATTGGAGATACTTTAACAAATGCATGATCTCCTAGATCAAATTCTAAATCCCTTTGTCTCCTATCAGCCTATCACTTCTGCCTTGATTGAGCATCATTTATCCTTTGCTGAATCAACTCAACCTTCTCCGAAGCTTCTCTTATAAGGTTCGGTCCTAGGATAAGTCTCTCTTCTATCTCGCACCAACTCACCGGCGACTTACATATAATGCCATAAAAGGTGTCATCTCAATACTAGACAAGTAACTATTGTTTTATGAAATTTCAACTAAGTGCAAATGATCTTCCCAAGATCCGCTGATGTTAAATACACATGCTCTCAGCAAACCTTCCAGCACTCGTGCAACACCCTAACTCCAGTGGCCGAAATGTCAAAAGGAGTTTACCATTTGATAACTCGAATCAATGGGCACGGAAGGAGCGATCTATCATATACCCTACTTTGGTCAACACGGATACATTTCAATACCTGATTACATTGAAATAATACGTATCTCATCTCTACGCAAGGATATGTACACGAGTTATAGATTTGAATAATACAATATTAGAAACAGATCAAAATTTCTCAACTAATAGAATTGGAGTGAATAAAATAATGAATTTTATATCATATCTGATACATTATCTAATATATATATATATATATATATATAAAATTCATCACACAAGTACATCACATCGACCAACACAATGGAATCTCAATATCATTATATGATGTGCATATAAATGTGCATATTTTTACCACCATATTTAATCTATTTAAATTAAATAAATGATCATATTGGGTATTTTAACCTGTTTAAACCAAAATTCAAATTATTTGAAATTGTCACATATTCATCTTCATATAGGGGCAAAATGGTCATTTTTATGCATTTATTAAATTGTGAAAATTTACTTGGAATTTTCTATGTTGTTTTGTAGGAAATTTGGTGAATTTTACAAATGGTTACATGATGATATATGCATGCACAAGAGTGAAGAGAACAAATGAAGATGGAAATAATTCAAAGTGAAGATAATGGAGGACCCCACCTACCCACCTACCTTAATGTACAAATTAGAGGCTAATGCACATGCTTATGGAGTTAATGGCTTCATGTACACTTAAATGAGGATTATTTGAAGCTAATGATTACTTGGCCTCCACACTTCCTAATAGGGTATTTTGGGCATTCCCCAAAAATATGAATTAGGGTTTAACACATGTATAAAATCCCCTTATGTTTCATATAACCCTCTCCTCCCTTAGTCTCTCTTAGTTTAGTTTAGGATCAAAATAAAAGACAAGTTCTCTTTCTCTTTTCATGGCTACTTAGCCATTTCTTCTCTTATGTAATTCTTTTATGCAATTTAATACATGCTCTTTTTCTTTTCTTGTTTATTTCCTTTCATGTTGTAGTGTAGATTTACATTCATGCAAAGTAGATTAGTTTTAATTCTTTTTAATTAGCTTCTTTTTTCCATTAGCTTTCATTTTTCTTTCTTTCTTTTTGCTTTCATGTTGCTAGCTACATTTGTTAATCAAATGACAAATATGAGAGGCTAAACCCCTTCAATTTAGGGGTAATGAAGCTCTCTAATTATGTAGCTTTAACTATTTGGTAATTCATGCTCTCTTTTTGTGCTTAATGATGATCAATGTAGTGTTTTATTTGTTGTTCTTGCTTTGAATTTGATAGCCTATATTGTTGACACCAAATATGCTATGCTTAAACAATCACAAACACAAATGCCTCTTCATCAAAATATGATTATGACATAAGAAAGTGATTTGAAATTAAAATTTGATGGTCTATATTTCTAATCAATAGTTAATATGCCATACTTAAAATAGATTTCATTTTCATTTTCATTGTCAAGTTTCATAAAAGTTAGTAAGTGATTTAAGGGGTGTGTCGAAGTTTGATGGCTTATGTTGGCTAACTAATAGCACAAATATGCCATACTTATGATAGGCACATCAATTAAAGCACTAATGACCATAAAAGAGAGATCATAATTTCATATTTGGTTGAACTATATGATCTAGAGAGTGGAATTTGTTAGTCCCTGAGGAGTTGGTTTTGATGACAACAACCTTACTTAGAATTAGATTATAAAATATATAATACTAACATTATTGTGTAGATATATATAGATATGTTTGTAGGTACTAAAGAATGAAGAACTGTATAGTATAAAGATTCAAGATCAAAGATTGAAGATATCAAGATTCAAGACTCATGAGTATCAAGAATTTCAAGAGTTCAAGTTTCCAAGATAAGTTATATAGTTAGGAATACTGTTAAAACTCATAGAAAGGCACTGACATCTTAAAATCTATTTTATTCGTGGAATGGAATCCACTTCGTACTTGTTAAAGGGATGGAACCCTAAGTAGGATGGAACCTACGAAAAATCTAGTGGAACATCTTTTTGTATCCACTTACTTTTATTTCAAAATGACTTTCAAAATATATAGCTTGTTTTTCAAAATGATTTTAAATATTCCTGTTTAAAAACCAAAATCATCTATCCTAGTTTTTCAATATATTTTAGCCTAAAAAATATCCTTAGTTTTAAATATCCTTAATTTTAAATATATTTGATTTTAAATTATTATCCTAAGTTTTTAAACTACAATTTTGATATTAATATATTTAGCTGTTTTATATATTTATACTTAAGATTTAAATATAAAAGTATATAAAATTATTATATATTTTAATATTGTTCTCTATAGTTATTTATGTATTATAACTATAAGTATATTTTAAAGTTTAAATATAAATATAATATAGAAATTATTTTCAAAGAAAAACAAATCACCAAAAAATACAAGGGCATGTCGACATGGTCACATGTACCCTTGTCGACATGGTGACAGTTAAATTGTTTTTTTAAAAAGAAGTGTCTATTCGCCACATCCCTTCACCAATGGACATGACTATTGATCTACTATATATAAAGGGTGTTTTCAATGAATTTTAATCACTTTTTCTCTGATTTAACTTCTCTTCTTCTTCTCCACTTTCTTATTTACAAATTACACCATTACTCTGCCGAAATCAATATCGAATCTAACTAGATAATTTCTGGTTTCGATTCTCTCCACTATCTCTACAAGATCCAAGTGCTAATCTGAGTTATAGACTTTTTGTAATCAATTAAGCGAGATAAGGTGTGATTGTATCCCTGGAAATCAATTGGGTGAACTTGTTGCCCCGGAAATCAAGTATCTCTACCCAGAGGATTGTGATTCTGGAGGGTGTACCTCGTAGCCTTGAAACCGAGGGTTGTATTTGTAAGAATTGTTTTTGAAAGGAAATCCGTACTTCTGTTGCGGGACAGGATGTAGGGTAACTCCAAACCAGTATAAAATCCGATGTGTTCTTTCCTTTACTGCTTTTACTTTATATTTGCATCTGTGTTTGATTCTGTGTTCATATCTGTGTCTGATTAGTGTATACATTGTTAACAAATTAAGATAAATTCAAAAAGATTAACAAATTTCTTAAAACACTATTCACCCCCCTCTAGTGTTAATTCTAGCTTTAAGATCCTTAATCCGCATTTCTAACAATTGGTATCAGAGCTTTGTTTTCAAAAGTTTCATAATCTGAATTTTGAAAAGTTTTAAAATGGCTATTTTTGAAAAATTTGTTAAAAATAGTTTAGAATTGTTTAAATCATCATTGTTCCATGAGTCTTCATATGAATGTTATTCAAATTCTAGTTGTCTACCCAAATTTTATAATGTGCAGGAAAGATGCTTTATGAGTATTAAGGAATCAATCCACAATGGACAATCTGTGCAGATCAAAAGGAATAAGTGGATACTTGATAGTGGATGCTCTAGACACATGACTGGTAATTCGGATATGCTGAATAATATTATATACAAAGACGGAGGACTGGTTAACTTTGGAGACAACTCGAAAGGATACGTGATTGGCATCGGCAATGTCGGTAACTCTGAAACTACTATTATTACTAATGTTTTGCTAGTTAAGAATCTGAAACACAATCTGCTAAGTATAACTCAACTATGTGATAAAGGATATAAAATTAAATTTGAAATAGATAAATGTCATATTGAAGATAATAACTCAACCATAATATTTGAGGGAACTAGGAAAAAGAATATTTATATTCTTAGTATGAAAGTTTCAAATGATAACCTATGTCTTTTGGCAAATACAAGTGACCCTTGGATTTGGCATAAGAGATTTGGACATTTGAATTTCAAACTCTTATCTAGACTGTCAAAACATGATCTAGTAAGAGGTCTCCCTAAAATGAATTTTAAAGTAGATAGTTTATGTGATGCATGTCAATTAGGAAAGCTTAGAAAAAGTTCCTTTAAATTAAAAGATATGATTTCAACATCAAAACGCCTTGAGTTACTTCATCTTGATTTATTTGGTCCATCTCAAATTCAATCATTAAATCATAGTAAATATGTTTTTGTAATTGTAGATGATTATTCTAGATTTACATGGACAATATTTTTGAAACATAAAAGTGATACTTTTGAATGTTTTAAGAACTTTACAAAAAGGATTCAAAATCAATTATCTTTAAAAATTATAACTATTCGTTGTGATCACGGTGGTGAATTTGAAAATGAAAAGTTTGAGGAATTCTGCAATAAGAAGGGAATAACTCACAATTTCTCATTTCCAAGAACTCCACAACAAAACGGAGTAGTTGAACGTAAAAATAGAACGATACAAGAGTGTGCGAGAACTATGCTTTCAGATAGTAATTTACCAAAACACTTTTGGGCAGAAGCTGTTGCTACCGCCTGTTATATTTTGAATAGAATTTTAATCAGACCTTTAACTGATAAGACACCTTATGAACTTCTTCATGGAAAGAAACCTAAGGTATCATACTTCAGAATTTTTGGAAGTAAATGCTTTATTTTAAATACAAAAGATAATTTGGATAA
This sequence comes from Allium fistulosum, assembly GCA_030737815.1. Lineage (NCBI taxonomy): Eukaryota > Viridiplantae > Streptophyta > Magnoliopsida > Asparagales > Amaryllidaceae > Allium > Allium fistulosum. Next base: position 245,195,599 of record CM060907.1, on the reverse strand, counting down.
ATTTGATCCTAAATCCGACAAAGGAATCTTTATTGGATATTCTAATAGAAGTAAAGCTTATAGAGTTTTTAATTTAATATCTAACACCATCGAAGAAACAATGCATGTTTCGTTTGATGAAAATTTAAAATATTTTGAAATTACAAATGATGAAGAAGATTTAATTACTCAAAATCAGGAATCAACCAAAATTAATAATGAAATTAATCATCCTAATAAAAGGATTAAACTTTTAAAAGATCATCCTATTGAAAATATAATAGGAGATATGCAATCTATTGTTACAACTAGAAATCAACTAAGTAAAATGAGTAATGTAGCATTTATATCATCTATTGAATCCAAAAATCCTAAAGAAGCATCAACTGATGATTCATGGATTTTGGCTATGCAAGAAGAATTAAATCAATTCACTAGAAATGAAGTTTGGGAACTTGTTCCTAGACCTGAAGATAAAACTATAATTGGAACTAAATGGGTCTATAAAAATAAAATGAATGAACAAGGTGAGGTCGTTAGAAATAAAGCACGATTAGTCGCCCAAGGTTATTGTCAAGAAGAAGGTATAGATTGTGACGAAACCTTTGCTCCTGTATCAAGATTAGAAGCCATTAGGATTCTACTTGCTTTCACAAATCATAATAATTTCAAATTATTTCAAATGGATGTTAAAAGTGCATTTTTAAATGGATTTGTAAAAGAAGAAGTATATGTTGAACAACCACCACTTTTTGAAGATGAAAATTTACCAAACCATGTGTACAAACTTAAGAAAGCTTTATATGGTCTAAAACAAGCTCCTAGAGCCTGGTATGATAGACTAAGATCTTATTTATTACAATCAAATTTTGAAATTGGTAAAATAGATAATACTCTTTTTATTTAAAGAAATAAAAATGATATCCAACTAGTTCAAGTATACGTAGATGATATCATTTTTGGTTCAACTAACTTCAAAATGAATAAAGAATTTTCTGAAATAATGACAAAAGAGTTTGAGATGAGTCATATGGGTGAATTAAACTTCTTTCTAGGATTGCAAATAAAACAATTAGATAATGGTATTTTTATTAGTCAAGAAAAATATGCAAAAGAACTAGTTAATAAATTTGGTTTAACTACTGCGAGTGGAAAACCTACTCCCATGGCAACCAATGAATATCTAAGTAAAGAAGATTTCTCGAAAGATGTAGATCAAAAGTTGTATAGAGGAATGATCAGATCATTGCTCTATATCACTGCTAGTAGACCTGATATCATGCATAGTGTATGTCTCTGTGCAAGATATCAATCTCATCCTAAAGAAACTCACTTAAAAGCTATAAAACGTATCATAAGATATATTAAACACACCTTTGATTATGGCTTATTTTATCCTAAAAATGATTCATTTGATTTAATATCATATTGTGATGCTGACTATGCTGGATGTAAATCAGACCGAAAAAGTACAAGTGGAACTTGTCACTTTTTGGGACATTCTCTGGTTTCCTGGTTTAGTAAAAAGCAAAGTACAGTTTCTCTATCAACAACTGAAGCAGAGTAAATTTCTGCTGCTTTGGCTTGTTCTCAAGTAATATATATGCAACAAACCTTAAGAGATTTTGGATTAAATATCTCAAAATCGCCAATTTATTGTGATAATTCTAGTGCAATAAATTTATCTAAAAATCCTACTCATCATGCTCGAACTAAACATATTGATATTTGACATCATTTTCTTAGAGATAATATAACTAAAGAAGTAATTACTCTCGAATATATAAACTCTGAGAATCAAACTGCTGATATCATAACAAAACCATTAAATGAATCTATATTTACTAAATTAAGAAGAGAATTAGGTATTTGTTCAATAACTGAAATATAAAACATAAATATATAACAAGTATAATTAAATAAATTAAAAGCCAAAATTAAAATACCCCTGTCGACAACCCCATATCCCACCATGTCGACATATAACGATATTTTTTGAAAATTAAAATTCCCACCAAAATTTGAAAAGTTGGTTATATATTCTTCCATATTTCGACTTTCTCTTCATTCTCTCTCATTTTCTTCTGGTTTAAACTTCTGAAACAAAGAAAATAATGGCCTCTCCATCAAATTCAAACATAAACTCGACTTTCTCATTTCACTCTCCTACTCCCGGCCCTCTTCAAAGCTCCATTCACGCTCGTGTGATAAAATTAGAGGATACTACAAAGGACATTCTGCAAATGGTGACCGAGATTCAAGTCAAACAAATTCGGATGAGTAAAGAACAGGAGAAGCAAGATAGAATCCTTAGAAATTTTTAGAAGTTCCTAATGGATAACTAAGCGAACCCGATCTTGATCGAAGAACAGTCTTCTAGTGACCATACACAAGAGGACAGCGAAGAAGAGCCAATGGAAGAGGAAGAAGCACCCTTTGGAAGAAGAGGACGCACCTGTTCATGAAGTACAAGTTGAAGACGATGACACCGTAGTTTGCGTTGGTGAAGTATGTTTTGATAAGGATGGAAACCTTGTCGAACATCATGGAAACTTCTGTCTCCACTATCCTAATTGTTCGATTCATAGGTCTCCTATTGTCAAGAATACTCCTTAGTGTTCTTTCTTTCTTTCTTTCATTCGTATCGTTGTATATATAGTTGTTTATATTAAAAACACATGTATATCTGTTTACATAGTTTACACACATATAAATATAACATTATATAATAAATTGTGTTCTCTTATTCGTATATTCTCGTATCTTTTGAATATATAGTTTATTAGTTAATAATAGTAGTTATTAAGAGTTTAGTTTAAAGTTAAGTATTGATTATGTATGATAACACTATCATTATAATCACAAGTAATGTAGTCTTAGTTTCAAGGGGAGTTATATAGAGTTAATAGAGTTATATGGAGTTATATAGAGTTATATAGTATTAGGAAGTTATATGGTTTTTGTTGATGACAAAGGGGGAGAAGTATAAAATAGGATAGTCAGGCATAGATTAAGGGGGAGTTATTAGAAGTATTAGGATAGAAGTGATATTTTATAAACAAAGGTTGTCATCATCAAAAAGGGGGAGATTGTTAGTCCCTGAGGAGTTGGTTTTGATGACAACAACCTTACTTAGAATTAGATAATAAAATATATAATACTAACATTATTGTGTAGATATATATAGATATGTTTGCAGGTACTAAAGAATGAAGAACTGTACAGTATAAAGATTCAAGATCAAAGATTGAAGCTATCAAGATTCAAGACTCATGAGTATCAAGAATTTCAAGAGTTCAAGTTTCCAAGATATTATATAGTTAGGAATATTGTTAAAACTCATAGAAAGGCACTGACATCTTAAAATCTATTTTATTCGTGGAATGGAATCCACTTCGTACTTGTTAAAGGGATTGAACCCTAAGTAGGATGGAACCTACGAAAAATTTAGTGGAACATCTTTTTGTATCCACTTACTTTTATTTCAAAATGACTTTCAAAATATATAGCTTGTTTTTCAAAATGATTTTAAATATTCCTGTTTAAAAACCAAAATCATTTGTCCTGGTTTTTCAATATATTTTAGCCTCAAAAATATCCTTAGTTTTATATATCCTTAATTTTAAATATCTTTGATTTTAAATTATTATCCTAAGTTTTTGAACTACAATTTTGATATTAATATATTTAGCTGTTTTATATATTTATACTTAAGATTTAAATATAAAAGTATAGAAAATTATTCTATATTTTAATTTGTTCTCTATAGTTATTTATGTATTATAACTATAAGTATATTTTAAAGTTTAAATATAAATATAATATAGAAATTATTTTCAAAGAAAAACAAATCACCAAAAAATACAAAGGTATGTCGACATGGTCACATGTACCCCTGTCGACATGGTGACAGTTAAATTGTTTTTTAAAAAGAAGTGTCTATTCGCCACATCCCTTCACCAATGGACATGGCTATTGATCTACTATAAATAAAGGGTGTTTTCAATGAATTTTAATCACTTTTTCTCTGATTTAACTTCTCTTCTTCTTCTCCACTTTCTTATTTACAAATTACACCATTACTCTACCGAAATCAATATCGAATCTAACTAGATAATTTATGGTTTTGATTCTCTCCACTATCTCTACAAGATCCAAGTGCTAATCTGAGTTATAGACTTTTTGTAATCAATTAAGCGAGATAAGGTGTGATTGTATCCCTGAAATCAATTGGGTGAACTTGTTGCCCCGGAAATCAAGTATCTCTACCCAGAGGATTGTGATTCTGGAGGGTGTACCTCGTAGCCTTGAAACCGAGGGTTGTATTTGTAAGAATTGTTTTTGAAAGGAAATCCGTACTTCTGTTGCGGGACAGAATGTAGGGTAACTCCGAACCAGTATAAAATCCGATGTGTTCTTTCCTTTACTGCTTTTACTTTATATTTGCATCTGTGATTCTGTGTTCATATCTGTGTCTGATTAGTGTATACATTGCTAACAAATTAAGATAAATTCAAAAAGATTAACAAATTTCTTAAAACACTATTCACCCCCCTCTAGTGTTAATTCTAGCCTTAAGATCCTTAATCCGCATTTCTAACAGAATTATCTTTAAATTGCCTTCACACTCTCATATTTTTATCAATTTCTTTTTGTCATTTTTTTCTCATTTTCTAGCTTAAACAACTCTTAACTTTGGTTAATTTGATTGGATAGATTTTTAAAATCATTAATTCCCTGCGGATCGACTCATACTCGCCACGTACTTCAATAGTACGACGTGCACTTGCGGTTATATTTTAATTTAAATTCGTTCGACGGTTTTCTAAACCGATAGAATTTCATCGACGAACAAGTTTTTGGCACCGTTGCCGGGGAATTGATTTGATTTTTATTTTCTATTATTCGAATTATTTTTATTTGATTTTTATTATTTGTTTTTATTTTGTGTGTTTGTTTGCATTAAAAAAAAATTTGTTGTGCGTTTGTGCGTTTGCATTTGTTTTCTTTTCATTTTGCATTTGCATTGGCATTTGTATATAAAAAAAGACATACAAATTTCAAAACCAAAAAAAAAAGAAAAAAAATATATTTTCATTACATTCATTGGTTTACAATTTTCATTTCACTATTTACATTGTGATTGCCTTCTCTATTACAATTTATTGATTTCAATTCACTTCTCTATTTTACATTGCATACTGTCAAAACTGTGCATATCCACTTCCTCCTCTTCTATTTAACCATCTAACTTCCTTGACATACTCACTGTCCTCCATCCATTGTTCCCATCAACAACCCCCACCAGATAACCACCACACTTCACATACCACAAGCAAACACAAGACAACATCCAATCAAACACATACTCCATTTCATTTCAACTACTGTGCAACTGTGCACTTCGATCTCATCGTCAAATAATCATTCTCCCCATCACCCGAAAGTCAGACCACTGCATCCTCACTTCCAACATACCTAAAATACATCCTCATCCTATACAATCACCACTTCCCACAGTTGCATCTTCTACAAACATACCTAGTCAAGCCTTGTCGTTACATACTACATCATCAAACTGACCACCTGAAACTGCCGTCCATCACCACACCACTACAGTACATCTCCACACAACACTTCCCATTGCCAAACTTCACCAGTTCATCACACACCATCCGACTAAAGCTCCTCCTCCTCTGCCAACACAACATCTCCCCAACATTTCAACACAGTGCACATCAAACACAGTGCAACTGTATATAGCCTTCAACTCACCACCAACATTCACGATTCCACCTCTACTCCTCCATATTCCTGCATAATTCACTGGCTGTCTTCCACCATTACCACTCCACCATTATCCACTTCCACAACATTGGCAGTTCCACCCTCTACAAACTTCCCACTGCTGACATAAAAAAAACAGTTGCCACATAATTTTCTACCTATCTACCATTCACCACAAGTAACAACTACAGGACAGTGCACATTGCCTCCACTATCTTCTCAACTACATCAACCAATCACTACTGTCAACAGCCTCTGCAAAATCATCTCCTTACATACCTGCTGTCAATCTCCCCTTACATACCTGCCATTCACCTCCTTAGCAATTGCTCCTCCGCAAACATACCTAGACCCAAACATTGTTGAACTACACGCACCTCAATCCAACATCACGAATCAACGACTTGAACACAATCTACAACCTACCCTCAATTAACATCAGTTCATCTCTACCTCCAGCAACTCCGTCATCGACCACTACTCTGACCTTATACCCAAAGCGGACTTCAATTTCCAACCCAAATCGCCTCACTAACTAGCAACTCCAGTCAATCTGCTCGCGCTGCATCTCCTCGCCAATCAAACAGCCGCTAAACAACTCGATTCACGAACAAAGAAAAAAAGAAAAGCTTTCACTTTGCAATATTCAACTCGATTGGAAATTTCGTAACTCGGGGTGTTCTGTTATTTTATTTTGTTGTCTTTGATTGAGAATGTGGTAGTGCGTTTTACTGTGTTTCTTTTGCTTGGGTTGGGCTTTATTTGATTTTTTTAAAAAGAAAAATAAAACAGAGAAGGGTTGGTTTAGTTTTCTAGCTGGGTCGGTGGGTATTGATTAGCTTGCAACTTATTTTTCTTTATTTCCCGTTTTGTTTTTCTTCTTCTTCTTTTTAAAAAAAAATTGTATTGGTTTCAAATTTTTCTTAGTTTCTCTTTTTTCTTCCAAAAAAAAACACAAATAATTGTTATAGAAAAATTTATTGTGTTTTGCTTCTTTTTTTTCCTTTTGTTTTGATGTTCCTTTGTTTTAGCTACTTCCTTGATAATTTTTTTTATAAGTAAAACCTTACTTTTAAGTTTCCTTTCCAAAAAAAAAATATTTAAAGAAAAAAAATAAAACAATTGTATATATCTTATTTTAAATTTCAGGTTGCCAAAGCAGATTGGAAAAGTTGCTTGCTTCGCACAACTATTGCCCAAAAAATAATTGCTTCGCTTTGCTTTAAAAAAAACTGCTTGCTTGATATATCTATTATTTTTATGTTCCTTACATTGTATATATCTCTTGTTTTTATTTTAGTTGCATTGTTGATTGCTTGCATTTGCATATATATATTTAAACAAAAATTAAAAAACAAAAAAATTCATTCGTAGTTGCATTGTTAATACACGTTTAATTTCTGCTTTGCATTTCATCCTAGAATTTTGATTAGTAATAAAGGTTAGACATCGATAACTCTTACTTGTATATTGACAAGTTGTCTTCTTTGAACAATTTAATTTCTTGGTGTCTAGGCTACGGCAGAGCAATAATCAGTTATAAATATTACGGTGATTCGTAAATATTATACTGAATTGTTTCTCTGAAGGTACTTAAACCTTCGGCTCCATTGCTACGGTGATTCGTGGTGCACCGATAAATCATGTCCGTTACTTGGCTGAGAACTATCTTGTTGATTTAAGACAGAGTGTGATTATACAATTTTGGGTTAACTTAGGATAATCATTTGTAATTAACCATTGCATTTATTTAGTTACATTAGTTCAAGCATATTTAAGAAAAAACAAATAAAAATTCAAAATCCAAAACTAAAAAAAATTATATATATTCCTTTTCCTTTTCAATTTTTAAATCTTTTTTCTTTGAAATTTTTATTTTAATCAAAATCAAAAATCCCAAAAAAAAATTAAATTAAAATCAAAAATCCGAAAAAAAAATTTAAAATCAAAAATCCAAAAAAAATATAAAATCTTTTCAAAAAGGCAAAAATTTTTTGAAAAATCAATTTTCCATTTTGAAAAATAAATTTTATTTGTAAATATTTTTCCTTTATAAAAAAAAACCAAAAACATTCTTGAAAATGTTCGAATTTCCATATTCACTTGAATACAATAGTTGTGAAAATCAATATAATCCATATGATTTCACTCCAAATTTGTATGGATATTTTAACAACAACTATTGTGTAAATAATTCGAATTTCGAACAACAAAGTTTTCAAAATAACGAACAACCCTCAAATCTTGAAAATAGCATTTCGTCTTTACTTGAAATCTCTACACAACAAAATCAAATGATAAATGATTTATGTAATTCATATTTGTGTAACAACTCGAGTCAAGGATTTCAAAATTTGAATTCACTTCAAAATTCAAACGATTTCGAGTATAACCCATACCAATTCAATTTTGAACTCCAAAATGAATTTCAAAATCAAAACGAAAATGTGATCCACTTTTCAAATAATTTCGGCAATGGGAATAATCTCGACTATGATGCAAGTGAAAATTTTTGTTCTCAACAAATCCAAATCGAAAATCCTCAAGCTAATAATTATAAATTGGATTTTGTTGAACAAATAAACGAAATTTACGATGATCACACGGATTCGTTGTTTAAAACTTATATGAAACAACGTGAACAACAAAACCAAATCCCAATGTGTGACGAGTTAAGTAATAATCCATCTTTTACCCAAATCAACGATTTTTAAATAACAACTTTTGAAATTGAAAATAACGATATTAACGAAGTTGTTGAAAACACGGTAATTGAGTTGGATTTCAATTCATTTGAGGGTGTGGAACCAAATTTAAAATTCGATCTTCCTTTTCTCGATTTTGAAAATTTGAATACAACAACTTTGGATTTTGAACTTGAGATACGCAATGAAGTTGTTGATAATCCAACAAAGGAAGTCGAATTTAACGAACATGAATTTTTTGGACTTTTCGATGACGAGTTGTCGAATTCTGAGGAGGAAGATTTACATCACCATTTTGATTTTGAAATCGATAATTTTGAAGAAGTTTTCAATGATAAGTTTGAACTTCAACTTGGTGAAAATAAACTTGAACTTCAATCAATTGTTTTATCGACCCCAAAAATCATTGAAAATAAAACAACTCGTTCGATTTTTAATAAAACGACATTCGTTTTTCCAAATCAACATCAATTTTGAAATCTTTTACGATTTGGTTTTTCGAGCTTGAGTTGTGTCTTGTATACTTGACGAGACAAATGAATCGGTCTTTGGAAGACCGTTTCATTTACTTTTTGACGATATACTTTCTGATCTCGTGTAAATACCATTAATTTTCATGTAAATATAGGTCATCTTTTTATTTTTTTTATTTTTCTCTTTCCACTTGGGTTGACTGTGGGGACACGGTCAAAATCAAGTGTGGGGGGAGACTCACCATCATTTTCAATTTTTCCAAAATAAAAAAAAAATCTCAAAAACAAAAAAAACAAATAATTTTTTTAAAGCATTTTAATTTATTTTTAAAGAAACACTATAAGATAAATATATGGTTTTGGTTTATTCAATTGAAATTTTTGAAATTTATTCGTCTTAACAAAAATAAAAATGAAGTTTGATTACAAATAATAATGGTTTAACTAGTATATAGGAAGATTCATACGTGATAATTATGAAATATATCCTAATTGAAAATCTTGGTTTTAAAAAAGTGGTTGATTTAAAGTAAAGGATATAACATTTTTTTTGTCTTCTAAGTTAAGTGGTGCTAAGATGATTTTGCAAAAACTCTCTCTTTCTATAAAAATAATAAAAAAATCTGAAAAAGAAAAAAAAACATTTGTATATATGTAAATATTTTCTATTAACGCCTACGGTCGACAAGTGTGCACACTTGTGTGTACACTTGCCATGCTCTGTACCTTTCTCACGTAAGCCCGAAAGGCAGTGCATGATCGGTATATCTGGCTCAGTTTATCTGAGCTAGGTGTATATATATATAAATTCTTTTTAATAACGCCTACAGTAAATAGGTGTTCACACTCGTGTGTTCACTCGCCACGCTCTGTATTCCCCTCACATCAGTCCGTAAGGCAGTGCATGGGTAATATATCTGGCCTTAGTTTATTTGAGTTAGGCATATGTAAATATTGTAAATATCAATAAAATTTTCAAAAAATGGAGAGAGTAAGCAAATGAAATCCAAGCACTATTTTAACTTATTTGATTTGATTTGTTATTGAAATGAAATGAAATACCACTTTAATAAACTTTGATAATCAACTAAGGACCTATTTCATGGTTACACTTTGTTATCAACTGAAACAACGAGTTAAACTATTGTCTAGTTGTTATGATAACTTAATTTTTGTTGGAAATTTTGACGAGTAAATGACTTAAATTTTAAAATAATAACCAAACCTATATCTAACTTATTTGTGTTAATTTAAAGGTAAATCCTTCATTGTAAATATTTTCAAAAAAACTCGCGTTCATCTCTTTGTAAATAAATCTTGCATTTTGTAAATATTTTCATCCTGCATTTGGATTTTGTGGGTAGTATCCGCTGAAAATCCTCACGAGACAACACTCGTCCTACTAAGGACACCCAGAGGTTTAATGGCTTGTTGCATACGCTCAATGCAATCGTGCTCCCTACGAAAATGGATTTATCTTAGTTTTTTCCCCTTTATCCGAGGACGAATAAAAAGATAAGTGTGGGGGTATTTGATGTGCACATAAATGTGCATATTTTTACCACCATATTTAATCTATTTAAATTAAATAAATGATCATATTGGGTATTTTAACTTGTTTAAACCAAAATTCAAATTATTTGAAATTGTCACATATTCATCTTCATATAGGGGCAAAATGGTCATTTTTATGCATTTATTAAATTGTGAAAATTTACTTGGAATTTTCTATGTTATTTTGTAGGAAATTTGGTTAATTTTACAAGTGGTTACATGATGATATATGCATGCACAAGAGTGAAGAGAACAAATGAAAGTGAAAATAATTCAAAGTGAAGATAATGGAGGACCCCACCTACCCACCTACCTTAATGTACAAATTAGAGGCTAATGCACATGCTTATGGAGTTAATGGCTTCATGTACACTTAAATGAGGATTATTTGAAGCTAATGATTACTTGGCCTCCCACTTCCTAAGAGGGTATTTTCGGCATTCCCCAAAAATATGAATTAGGGTTTAACACATGTATAAAATCCCCTTATGTTTCATGTAACCCTCTCCTCCCTTAGTCTCTCTTAGTTTAGCTTAGGATCAAAATAAAAGACAAGTTCTCTTTCTCTTTTCATGGCTACTTAGCCATTTCTTCTCTTATGTAATTCTTTTATGCAATTTAATACATGTTCTTTTTCTTTTCTTGTTTATTTCCTTTCATGTTGTAGTGTAGATTTACATTCATGCAAAGTAGATTAGTTTTAATTCTTGTTAATTAGCTTCTTTTTTCCATTAGCTTTCATATTTTTTTTGCTTTCATGTTGCTAGCTACATTTTTTTAATCAAATGACAAATATGAGAGGCTAAACCCCTTCAATTTAGGGGTAATGAAGCTCTCTAATTATGTAGCTTCAACTATTTGGTAATTCATGCTCTCTTTTTGTGCTTAACGATGATCAATGAATTGTTTTATTTGTTGTTCTTGCTTTGAATTTGATAGCCTATATTGTTGACACCAAATAGGCTATGCTTAAACAATCACTAACACAAATGTCTCTTCATCAAAATATGATTATGGCATAAGAAAGTGATTTGAAATTAAAATTTGATGGTCTATATTTCTAATCAATAGTTAATAGGCCATACTTAAAATAGATTTCATTTTCATTGTAAAGTTTCATGAAAGTTAGTAAGTGATTTAAGGGGTGTGTCAAAGTTTGATGTCTTATGTTAGCTAACTAATAGCACAAATATGCCATACTTATGATAGGCACATGAATTAAAGCACTAATGACCATAAAAGAGAGATCATAATTTCATATTTGGTTGAACTATATGATCTAGAGAGTGGAATTATCTTTAAATTGCCTTCGCACTCATATTTTTATCAATTTCTTTTTGTCATTTTTTTCTCATTTTCTAGCTTAAACAACTCTTAACTTTGGTTAATTTCATTGGATAGATTTTTAAAATCATCAATTCCCTGCGGATCGACCCATACTCGCCACGTACTTCAATAGTACGCTGTGCGCTTGCGGTTATATTTTAATTTAAATTCGTTCGACGGTTTTATAAACCGATAGAATTTCGTCGACGAACATTATACACAAAGTAATTACTCATCATCGTCATCGGCTTCAATCCATATTACAGCACACAAAGCTTATACATTCATATCAGACTTGTAGAACAACCTCAGTCTGACCTAAGGTTGTCAAATACATAACAAACCCAAAGTCATTTTAGAAATCTAGTTGTGAGTGTAACGGAGCTCAAAACATAATATAATGAGCATGACAGGTTTAAATATAACTTTACTCAGTTATAAACATAAATTTATTACTATAGTCAAACCCATAAATAATTTCTGATAGGCTCTGTACTTAAAAACCATTTGAAAATGGATTTCCAAATTCATTTTCTTTCAAATCATCCCTCGAAATCACTTCAAGATGGATTAAAAAACCATTTCCATAAAACCACTTTATTCATGGAAATTCTATATATTCAGCAATCATATACCAGAGGTCTACTTTGCAAACGATGCCAAAATATTGGTTTCATATTGAAATAATTAATCAAAATATTTCCAAATTTGTATAAACCAATCTTTGCAATATATTTCTCAAATCAATTTGCAAACTGATTTATTCTAAAAAAAATTTCCAAAACATTGTGCAAAATAGTATTTACCCTTTTATTTGCTTAAAATCGCTACTTTTCATTTATTTAAAAAGTTCCAAAATATTTGATAATTTCATCAAAACTAGATTTAAAAATTTAATACGCTTTCACCAAATCTAATTTAAATAAATATCATCATAAGGTGAATGCTCATCAAATAGATCATAACAGATCATAACATTACTCATCTGTAATCGACACTTAGGGAAGGAATCTTTTACTCCAACACCTACAATCCAGGCTCGGGCATTACCTTTGAGCAATATCAAAAGCAATAATATCCAGACGGATTATAAAATAGGTAGCAATCCCTTTTTATAAAGGTAAAATCATCAAAATTATTTCCAAATAGGGAAATACACAAAATCAATATTTTATTTCATTTAAATTGGTAATTTTCAATAGTAGAAATACAATCAAAATACCTTCGGTTTATTTTATATAAAATCCGTGAAATAATCTTTTGAATGATCCTCCAAAATTCCTTTTATAGATAAGCTTGAATATTTAAACCATTCAACCTTTATGGTTTAAATTCAAATTTAGACTATTTTAAAATAAATCAATCTTTATTCATAAAAAGTTTTTCTACTTCAAAATCCAAATAAAATATTCATATAGGATTTTAAATTCAATTTTAATTGAAATAACATTATTTTCCATTTGGAAATAATTCAAACACAAATTCTATTCCCGAAAGTGAATCAAATAAAATTTCTTTAGTATAAATTATCATAAAATTTATTTATTTCAAACTTTTAAACCAAAAGAAAATCATTTCAAATAATAATATTTGTAATTCTATTTACTTTTGAAATCAATATGTAAACACACTGCTTTATCGATATAAAACAATTAATATTCTTTTGTAATTCAAAATAAATTCATACGCTATATTCATATTTAATAAAAATCCATATATATATATCAACTTCCTTTTAATAAATCAATTTCAACTTATTTTAAAAATAAATTCAAATATATTTCAAAATAAAATTCTTTTAAAACACCATAGTAGCTATTAAATATTCATGCCATAATTTTCATATAAATAATTCAAATCACTCATTTTAATTTAATTTTTCTACTATTCCAAACAACCAATATCGAATTATATAGAGTACCATTCAACCAATCATAATTCAGTTCAACCAATATTCATCCATTTCAAACAATCAACCATTCCAAATATTTTCTAAATGTAATTCAATCTAAATAGGCTACCAAGCCATCATCATCATCATCAATATACTAAACCAACCAAAATCAATATCCATTTGCACGAGTATTTGATAAAACACATCAAGCAACAATCATCTCAACTTATATGCAAATTAAGGAGTACAATTATACTCATTGAAAACTAAGATAGGGTTATACTCACTTATACCATGTAATTTCACCTTGAATAAATCTTTGACATAATTTTAATTTAAAGAGAGAAGCAGTTCACTCACCTAAACAATGAAAGAATTACCAAACTTATTCCCTAGATTTCAATACTTGCTATGTTGCCATTACTAGCCCAACCACAAGCTAGAACAACACAACTATCACGACACCATCACTTCTGCCCCTGACGCACTTGCTGCTCACGCCACTCCCATGCTTATCTACTATTGCACCATCATTCGCACATCGTTGGTCGATGCTCCATACACGAATTGAATGGCTTTTATCCCTCTTTTTTCCCTACGATTTATTTTTCACCGACATCGTTCGTTCTGGTCGTCTCCGCTCATTCCTGGTTAAGCGCTCCCAAACACCAACATCTACATCTAGCAAAAGCCACCCTAGTCCTCTTCGCTGCTTCGAATCACGACGACCTCGCAGTTCTCTCTTTTTAATGTGTGCATTTTGATTTTTTTTTGAATTAGGGTAGAATGAGATTTGGGTTGGGCTTTGATAAGGAAAGAGGCGGTGAAAGTGGATATGAATGGTTGATAGGATAAGGATTAAAAGTGTGGTCAAATAGAAAATTTCCAATTTATTTTATTTTCTTTTAAATCATTTTGAACTCTTAACCACTCTATTATCGACCATTATTCGATCTCTGATTAAAATTCCCCTTGAGGCGTTTTATCCAAATTCTATTTCATTTCCATAACGATTTTCATTTATTAAAATAACATTATTTTTTTTTAACAATTATAAAATAATTTTTTTATTTCCAGAATAATCTTTTAACTATGTTTATCCATTAAAACTTAATTTTAATCTTGATTTCAAATTTTATACTCAAATATTTGAATTTTTAATACAAATATCCAATTAAATTTCCAAAATCTAATTTAACATATTTACTTTATTTTAACTATGAAACAGAGATGTTACATACACTCCTCATTAAAGAAATTACGTCCTTGCAATTTATTGGAGAGTACTGTACTAACTATAAAATATTACACACGTGTGTGTGTATGTATATATATATAAATTTTTCTTTCGTTGTGCCACTCTAATAAAATTTTATATAATCTATCTCGCTTTTGCAAATTTATTTTGTCGACGTAACCATGGACAAGAAAATAAATGTTCTATTTTATTCAGATGTATCGTGTTTTATTATGTTTGTAGCGATCAATATATGCATAGCTTTCAATACCCTTCAAAAAAATTTCTTAAATTTTAAAACATATAAAAAAAGTCAAAAATTTTCCAAGTATTAAAGATTTTGAAAATTTTAGCAGTCTTTTTTGTACGGAGAGTCTTTCAAACAATTACAATATAATAAAATAGATATACATCGACCAAAACATGGTCGGAAACAATTTATATATCAAAATTTTTTCACACTACATATAATCCACAATATATATGACATTTTTAAGTAAAAGCATACCTTATTTTGCGTTTTAAGCTAGTTCGCTTAATTATATGAAATTATGCATAAAAATTAAACCAAATGTTTTCATGTACCTATGCTAACTGAAATCAAAGCATAAGTGTCATATATATTAAATATACATAACTCTGGAATTTCTATAATTGGTAATGGTGGAAAGTGGAAAAAGCGGGATGGAACACAAAAATTCCACTTTGGTAAAAGAAACCAAAGTGAAATAGATGTTAATTATGTGGAAACTATAAAGTTCGACAAGTTCTGTTATCGTGAATCAGTTGGAGTTGCTTAGCAGGCTTTAAAGGTTGCCAGTATGACATGGTTGTTAGTGTGTATAAAGGAATTATCAAACTAAATACATTAAAATTTGGTCATGTAACATGAAAGCATATACATACTGTGTGTTAAATATAGTATAATTTCCTAACTTAGTTTTGTGCTAACGAATTTTTAGCTTAATTCCTAAACAAAAATATATAGCATTATTTAATTTATTACTTGACATCAACATAGACAAACTGCTTGAAAACCTACAAGTGAAATGGAAAATAAAATTGAATTGGACACTCTTATGCTAATAAAGTAGCAGTTCACATATTCAAATCATTTACAATAGTTTCCCGATTTAAACTGATATAACTTCGTCCTCGAACTCGAATATTCTTCCAAAGAGACCGCATACTTACTATGATGTTCTACATCAGATTATGATTTTTTTTAATGTGCTCTACGCTGCTGCTTTGTAGCAGCATGGTGCTGCTGCATTTGCAGCAGCCTATAGGCTTATTAATCAAAAATAAATTACATACATATATTTTTTAACGATGAAAATTTTGCACACTTGAAATCAGCCAAATTTCAAGATCCAATTGATACTGTTTTAAATATTGGATCCTTTGCTTTTGACTGTGAGCTCCACTTTATCCCATTTTGTAAAGTCGTTGCCTATGTATATATATATTTTAAAATTAAAGAGAAAAAAGGCAACATTGTTGATAATAGATAAAGATTATGTTGTATAGATATAGCAACAAAACACAATTATCTTGCATCATTATATATTTATTCGATTTACAGTTCTAATTTATTATCAAATTTCTTACATATTCCATACCCAAGCAAAATTAGTGCTTAATTGTATTGGTTCCACCCAATGAATTTCATTTTATATGATAATCTAGATTTATCACCCTTCTTATTCTCATCTTGCCTTTTCAAGCCCTTTTATTATTCTTACATTCCTTGACTTATTCATGATATTCGTAATTTCCTTAAGTGGAGAAAGATACAAGCAACTGCACATGCACTTTCAGAAGCACAAGAAAGCACATTTTCCGCTGCATATTAGCATTTACACATTCTACATTGCTTGGATGTTTAATATTCATGTACAAATTAAAATTACTTCGATATATCCTGAAAGAGTATCTTGAGCAAGTTTACTACTAGTTAACAATTTCTTGAACAACTTTTAAAACAAGGCAAGTAAAATTTTATCATGATTATGATGCAAAATGACAATGTTTACAACATTTACAAACTTAAAAATAACCAAACTTCAAAATTTTATTTTATTATTATTTTTTATTTTTTTAAAACCAAATCCAAGTGATACTTGACTCCAAGCGCACACAATTTCAAATCTACCAACATAAAGAAAACACAAGAGATTTCAAAATCGCTTTTCAAATATTCATTTAAAATCATATATAACACTACCTATCAAACATTTGAGCAAACCACTCAAATCATCAAGCAATAGTCCATATCATCCAAATAAAATTCCTATGAACACATCAAAATCACACAAAAATATTCACATAATAGTTTATTTTCTTTCTAAGAATAAATAACTTTTACTTAATAAAATTTCAATACTAGTGTACATATATACATATATATTTTCTATCCTGGTGATCGACCCTTTTGAACATTCACGACTCGCACCTCACAAGTGAGAGTCATATAAAAATGAGTAAACAACCTAAGTATCACTCCTCTAAGGTTAAAATATACCACTATCTCTGTGTTAACCTAAGCTCTGATACCAACTGTAACGCCCCAACTCCAATGACCGTAATATCAGATGGAGTTTACCGTTTGATAACTCAAATCAATAAGCACAAAAGGAACAATCTCTCGTATACACTACTTTGGATCAATACAGATATGTTTTAATACCTGATTACATCTGAAATAATACATATCTCGTATTGGCACTAGGCAATATACACGAGTTATAGACTTGAATAATATAGTATTAGAAACAGATAAAAATTCCTCAAATAATAGAAACGAGATGAATAAAACACTAAATTTCCTATCATATCTGATATATTATCCCATATATATACAATTCATCACATAAATACATCACATCGACCAATACAATGGAATCTCAATATAATTATACATAAAGTAATTACTAGCCATCACCATCAGCTCCAACTCCATATCACAGCATACAAAGCATATATAGCCATATTAGACCTGTAAAAAAACCTTAGTCCAACCCGAGGTTGTCAAATACATAACAAACCCCGAGTCAGGCTAGAAATCCAGCTAGGGGTGTAATCAATCTCAGAATATAATATAATGAGCTTGACGGGTTTAAATATAACTTTACTCAGTTATGAACACAAATTTATAAATATAGACAACACCCATAAATAATTTCTGATAACTCTATACTTAGAAACCATTTGAAAATGGATTTCTAAATTCCTTTTATTTCAAATCATTTCCTCAAGATCACTTCAAGACGGATTTCCAAACCATTTCTATAAAATCAATTTATTCATGGAAATTCCATATATTCAGAAATCATATACTAGAAGTCTACGTTGCAAACGATGTTAAATATTAGTTTCGTATTCAAATAATTTATCAAAATATTTCGCAATTTGTACAAAAACCAATCTTTGCAACATATTTCCCAAATCAATTTGCAAATCTCATGGATCAACTAAACCCTCTCGAGGGTTTTCTTAAGAATAAGAAAGAGGAATTTTATGGAAATATCATGGAATAAGGTTTGATCCTCAAATCTACGCATAATAGAAGATTCTTTCCAACCTAATTTTGACTAATTTGACTAAATAGTCTATATTCTGATTTATTCTAATATATTTTCCAAAAAATTATGCAAAATAGTATTTTTTCCCTTTTATTTGCTTAAAATTGCTACATTTCATTTATTTAAACATTTCCAAAATATTCGATAATTTTATCAAAACTAGATTTAAAAACTCAATACGCTTTCACCAAATCTAGTTTTAATAAATATCATCATAAGGTGAATGCTAGTCGAAACAGATCATATCATTACTCATCTACAAATGATGCCCAGGAAAGGAACCTTTTAACTCAACCCTTACGATTCAGACTCGGGCATTACCTTTGAGCGATATCAAAAGAAATAATATCCAAACAGATTATAAAACAAGTAGCAATCCCTTTCTAAAAAGGTTAAATCATCAATATCATTTCCAAATGGGGAAATATACAAAATCAATATTTTATTTCTTTTAAATCGGTAATTTTCAACAGTAGAAATACTATAAAAATGCCTCTATTTTATTTTATATAAAATCCATAAAATAATCTTTTGAATAACTCTCTAAAATTCCATATAAAGATAAGCTTGTATATTTAAACTATTCAACCTTTATGTTTTAAATTCAAATTCGAACTACTTAAAAATAAATCAATCTTTATTTCATAAAAAGCTTTTCTACTTCAAAATTCAAATAAAATATTCATAGAGGATTTTTAAATTCAATTTTAATTGAAATCACATTATTTTATATTTAAAAATAATTCAAACACAAATTCAACTTCTCAAAAGTGAATCAAATAAATTCTTTAGCATAAAATCTCATAGAATTTATTTATTTCAAACTTAAAAACTAAAGGGAAATCATTTCAAATAATAATATTTGTAATTTTGTTTACTTTTGAAATCAATATTTACAGACACACCGTTTTGTCGATATAAAACAATTAAAATTCTTTTGTAATTCAAAATAAATTCATACACTATTATTTATATTTAATAAAAATCCAAATATATATGTCAACTTCGTTTTAATAAATTGATTTCAACTTATTTTGAAAATAAATTCAAATATATTTCTTTTAAACACCATACTAGATTTTAAATATTCATGCCATAATTTTTACATAAATAATTCAAATAACTCATTTTAATTTAATTTTTCTACCGTTCAAAATAACCAATATCAAATTATATAGCAATATATTCAACCAATCATAATTCAAGTTAACCAATATTCATCCATTTCAAACAATTAACCATTTCAAATATTTTCTAAGTGCAATTCAATCACGATAGGCTACCAAGCCATCATCGTCATCAATATACTAACCCACCAACATCAATATTCATTTACAAAAGTATTTGATAAAACACATCAAGCAATAATCATCTCAACTTATATAAAAATTAAGGAGTAAAATTATGCTCACTGAAAATTAAGTTAGGGTTATACTCATTTGTATCGTGCAATTTCATTTGAATAGATTTTTGACATAATTTAATTTAAAGAGAGAAGCAGTTCACTCACTAAAACACCGAAAGAATTACGAAACTTATGCCCTAGCTTTCGATACTTGCAACGTTATCATTACTAGCAACCACAAGCTAGAATTACCAAATATGCTTGCTTCTCACTCCACTCTTACGCTTATTTACTGTTGCAACATCATCCATGCACCACTGGTCGATGCTCCATACACGAATTGAATCACTTTTGTCCCTTTTTTCTCCCCATGATTTCTTTTTCACCTACGTCGTTCGTTCTGGTCACCTCCGCTCATTCCAGGTCGAGCGCTCCTAAATACCAACATCTAGATTTAGCAACAACCACTCTAGTCACCTCTATTGCTTCAGATCATAAAAACATCATAGTTCTCTCTTTTTTAATTTGGGTGCATTTTTATTTTTTGGTGAATTAGGATAGAATGAGATTTGGGTTGGGTTTTGATATGGAAAGAGTAGAGGTGTAAATTAGTTGGACTGGATAGAGATGTGCTCAGTTTCTGTTCTAAATGAAATCAGATTGGACGCAGACCGGATGAAATTTATGCTCGTACAAATTTTGCTGTCCTAATTTATGTCCAAAATAAAAATGAGCAGACATGGATGAATAATTTTTGACCACAGACTCGAACGGACACGGACGGACATTGCTATTTACATCACATTTATGTTTTTTAATAGAGTTTCTATCAATTATATATTTTTCATCGGTATGCACTGAAGTATAATCATTTTATGAATCTTTACTCAATAAACCAACCTAACAGTTGTCATAAAAATTTTGAGGAACATAATTGATATAATGAATTATAAGAAATTCAAACGAATTTGAATAAACATGGATTAGATGAGATTTTTGCTCGTACAAATTTTATTGTCCTAATTCATATCCTAAATGAAAATAGAATGGACTCGGATGGATGTTTTTTGGCTATGGAATCGAATAATATCAAACACTCGTACAAAATTAATAGCCCTAGGAAGGAGGCGGTGAAAGTGGATAAGGATAGTTAATAGGATAAGGATTAACAGTGTGGTCAAATAGAAAATTTCCAATTTATTTTATTTTCTTTTAAATCGTTTCGAGCCCTTAACCACTCTATTACCCGACCGTTATTTGATTTCTGATTAAAATTCCACTTGAGGCGTTTTATCCAAATTTTATTTCATTTCCATAACGATTTTCGTTTATTAAAATATCATTATTCATTTTTTAACAATTATAAAATAATTTTTTGATTTCCAAAATAACCTTTTAACTATATTTATCCATTTAAACTTAATTTGATTCTTGATTTCAAATATTTATACTTAAATATTTGAATTTCAATTCAAATATCAAATTAAATTTTCATATCTAATTTAATATAATTACCTTATTTTAGTTACAAAACAGGGATGTTACAACTCGGTTAACTCACTCGGTCTAGTCATCTATCTGCGGTCGATAAGCAGTACTCATACACAATTCTAAACCCAAAGCACTCTATAAGCTCTGCCAAAACTCACTGGCAAACAAAGGGTCTCGATCACTAAATATAGTACTTGGAATTTAATGAAGTCTAACTATAGTCTTAACACATACCTTAACTAATTTGGTTGCCTTCCTTGTGGACTTTAACATAAGGAAATAGGCATACTTAGTTAATCAGTCTACCATGACCCATATGATAGAGTTAGGGGGTATGCCCAAGGGACAATTATGTAATTTGTTACATATATCTAACTCGATAACCAATCTTGTTCAAAATAAAATGGGTTTTCTTTCTATTATATACTTGATATAATATGTTATATTAATTAATTAACCTAATTAAAATTATATTTAATAGAAAATCCATAAATGGTATGTTTTGTGATAGTAGTTACAATGTGTTGTAACCATGAGTGATTTATGACAATAAAATAAACATACCATTTTAAATATTCATAGTCAAGATGTATCGAGACTGGATATCGATTCATCCATTGAGACTAGAGGATGTAATGCTCTTCAAATATTAGGTAGTGTATTACTCATGAGTATTGGGGGCACTAAGGGGTTACATACTGATAGTTATTGAATAATTATAGAATGACTCACTCGATAGTTTTCTGTTGGTTAATATAACTACGGCCAAACAGACAATATCAATGTGACAAAATTACATAGTTCTCTTGACTTGAGAATACTGTTGATCTATAATTTGGAAACTCCACTTTGATTATAGTTAAATCATGGTACGATGACCATCGAAAGACTATGGTTGGGTCAAGTAGAAGCATTGGAAATGAAACACTATTCAAGAGATGATTCATCTCCTCAGTTATATGAGGTTAGTATCATGATCAACTGAAGTAAACTTAAAGTTAAAATCTCTAACCAGAGAAGTTCGGTTAATAATAATAGTTATTATTGAAACAAGGACCTTATGTTTAGACTATAGAGTTGAATATGGACGATGTTGGAACTTTTACCATTACCATATTCCGTAAGTCCAAAATGATATAGTTTTGACAAAGAGATTTGGTGCCAAGGATTGTCACTACCGGGTAAGGCTTAAATAAGTAAAATAGGATTTTACCGAAGAGATACGTAAGTGATAAATTCGGCCAAAATGTCACACCACTAGCTAAGGTGATGAGTGAACATTGATATTCGAATTGTTCAATATTAATTATTGACTGCTTTCATTCGCACAACCATAATGATGAATATTTCGAACAAAACACACGATTTAATTAAATAATATTTTCGAAATATTGATTATTAAAGTTTATTTAATTTGTTTATACACCATTATAATTTAATAAAGTGCGTAAATAAAGTTATAAATGCACGTATCGCTATACGATATCGACTGATTATTTAAATTGGATTTAAATGAAATAAATGCTAAGTGAGTTTGGAATCACTTGAGACCCATAACCCCTCCATGTTTGGCCAGCCATATAATAGAAAGAGGATAAGTTTTTAAAAGAATTAATAAATAAAAAGGAATAATATAAAGAAGGAACGAAGTCTTTCTTTAATTGGGCACTGATTACCTTCTTTATTTTCATAAGCTTTTTCTATTCATTCCTTTATGTAACTTTTTGGTTATCTTTAATGATCAAAATTTTGAGAGCTCCCAAGGATAAAAATATCCTAGAACAAATACAAATCAACTTAGTTCATCATAATTGGTTTATCCCTCTTGATCCTTGCAAAATTTGGAGGCTAATTTCTAAATCTAGGAGCTTTGATTTACTGCTCAAGGTGTGATTTATTAGCCACATCCAAAGGTAATTTTCTTATTTAAATTCACTTATGTATGTGACGCCCCACCTCTATGCTCATAATAACAAAGAGTATTAAAAGAAATACTGTCTATTATTACGAAGAATAAGGCTGGTTAGGAGCGACCATCCGTAATTGGCCTTACACTAATATTGGTTATCTCGATAGAAGTGGTATATCTTTTTATTTTTCATCTATTATTTATTTACTCCCATCGATATATCCAATTATCAGTATAAAACAAACTACGATGGTTCATAATAGTTTAGGACATTAGATATAACAATAACACAGATAATATAAATGCGGAATACAGATAAAACAAAAGTCTCATATATATATAACTGATGTCAGTTAATACATAGTTGACACAATACATACGATACAACTACAACTGTCGACTCTAGAAGTTATATATACACGTACATTATCGACTAATATACATGAATACATATCGTTCTATACAATGACACGACTACTACAAAGGACAATGACAACTTCAGAAGATGCGAAAAGTCTTCAAATCCCGAACAGCAACTCAAAGAAGAAAATCTACTACCTGAAATAACTCGGGTCTGACCCGAGTATTAAATTCAAAAGAAAATAATACACGGGTCAGTCTAATTCAAACTCAGTTATTAGTGCATAGCAGCAATAATAATCAGATAGTCAAATAGACGATAATCACAGAAATCCCGTATATCCGACTCCTCGATAAAAGAATCGGATAACGGCAGATATAACACTATACAGTGTTAAACAACAAAACAACAATGCCAATTTAAAAACAACAATGCTGATTGGCTGCAGTACACACTAACGTGTACTGCCTCGCCAATACAGTCTATCAAATACTCAGAAGATCAATGAATCCAAAAGCCAACAAATCCAATTCAAATCAAAATGAACCATTTCAAACTACGCTTAATAAAACGGAAACAGATGGCATCAAATTAAATTAAATCTCGGTGTGGCTGCAGTACACGCACGCGTGCACTGCCTCGCCACTACCGTACGTCGAAACTGCAAAGGTCAAACCCAAATATTGGGTTCAACTCAAGTGAAATTCGAAAAACAAATAAAATGCAAAGGTCAAGTCACTGCAGTCATGACTCAACACAATGCAACAGCCAAAGTCAAGGCAACATGAAGCTTGCAAGTTCGAGCCCCAGACAATACAACTCACTATAAATATTAGTGCAGACATACATGGCTCAAGTGATGAAACACTGCAACTCGACTAACACAATGAACCAAAATAATGCTAATGCAGTCCAGACCCGAGAATGGCCAGAAACAAGACATCAAGATATGGCAACACAACAAACTCATGATTACAACTCGAGCAAGTTCAGCTGCCATGTGAAAGCAAGCAGTCAAAGTAACACAATGCAGACAGTTGAATACAACTAATTCAAGGGAATGGCAATAATAAGTGGTGGATCAATGAAACAATGCACAAGGGCAGTTATGCCAAAACAAGTCAATGAACCAGACCTCAAATGTAACCTGATTTGTTAATTGACACGTCAGTGAAGACTACATAGTCAAACTACACCATATCAATGTCAACATGAAGTGCTCACATACTCAAAGCTCAACTATGAAACCAACATAATATCAAAGTCCAGATTGAACACTAATGAAACAGTCAATCGACCAACCAACTCAGTGCAGAGCAATTGGAACTGCTCGTCAAACACAAACCAAATGTCAGGTGGATGTGCAGACTCAAACAAAGAAGAAGAACCCAAAAAGTTGACACTGAAACAATTGAACTACAAGTATGTAGTAATGCAAAATCTTGGACATCATCGGCAAGTAAAAAAACGAGTTCGAAGCACAACAGAAATGTGAGAAATGCACCTGTACCAATGAAACAAATGATAACAAGCCAACATCCAGCTAGTGATCACACTAACATACATAAGGTAGGATGATCCAAAAATGCATACCAGTGACAGAAGTTAGTGGTGGTCACAAGATAAAGCAATGCCGTGATAACTAGAAACAAGAAAATAGCAACATCAAAACGCAATTACCTAGATTCCAATGAAACTGCAATTGCAAACATGAACAACTGCAACCAGTTAAATAAACAATGACAAGGCATGAACCAACAGAGAGTTCATATAAATGACCATACATGATGCTTCAGGTCGAAACAAGGAACAGAAGCAATAGTTTCAAAGCAAAGAATTGAACAAGTTCAAACGTCACAAAATCAATCAGCAAATTCACCAAACCAAAATGACCAGAGAACAAAGTCATAGCCATAAAACAAAAATTCAATTGACTAAAATAAAACATCATTATCAGAATATATCCGAATGGCCGAGACGAAGGCAAGCAGCTCTCGGCTGATCACACATTTGAAAATCGAACCAAGATAAAATCAAGTCCGTGAGTACCAAGCTTCAGATTATACACGAAATTCATAAATCATAGAAACCACCAATATCCAACAACTTCGAACGACCGAGCAAATCAGTCGACAAATTCACACATACATATACGAACTCAAATAAAGGCGAGCGAATTGATATGAACGAAGTCAAGAAATCTCAAATCATATATACCCAGCGTTTTGAATTTAGATGTGAGTGAAATTGAAATTCACTCACCTTAGTTCAACGAGCGCATCCCACAGCCGAAGTGAGCGACGAGGAAACGATCGATCTAAGTAAAGATGGCGTCTTCAATTTTTCGTGAATGCCCTAGTGTGGAGGAGACGAGGCCGCCATTACGTTTGTTTTCTCTAGGGTTCCTCAATCAAAACGAAAAGAGGGAGAACGGGTTTAAAACAAACGAGGCAAAATAAAAAGGGAATTGGTTATACCCTTTGTTGCTTTAATTATCATGGCCCAATAAAACAAGGAAACAAGATCAACATTTTATAATGAAGCCCACAAAATTCTTTAACGAATTTCTAAAGAATTTCAACTCAAATAAAAAAAAACTTCAGTTGCAATTGTTAAACAAATTAAATCGTCACTTGACGGTAATAAAAATTACAAACCCCCGGGTTGTTACAGACTCCCCTCCTTATAAAAATTGCGTCCCCGCAATTTTCATAATCAAAGTCGTCACTAACAATTATTTTTCTAACATAAACTGGTTATGCTAGAAAAATAAAGTCGAGAATACAAACGTCAAAGAAACCTTTTAATTTCAATAAAAGAAATTTACAAATTTTCAACAAAAATCTAATTACCAAATAGAAAATAAAAACACTCAAAACTGAATTCAAAGCTGAATAAATACAATCATCAGCAATATTCAATTATCAACTAGACAATTAGAATTCAGAAATCACAAAACAGCAATATCTAATTATCGATACGATAATTAGAAAACAGCAAATCTAATCATCAACAAAGATAATTAGAAAACGCAAACCACAATTCGCAAAACTGCAATTATCTAGTTATCTAACAGATAATAGAAAACACGAACTTCATAATCAGCAAACTCTAACTATTTACAGTGATAGATAGAAATTAGCAATTCAATAAAATCAACATAATCTAAACTCAATTAGAGACTAGAAAATCTCATATCTATAAAATCAGCAAACATCCAATTATCCAAACGATACTCGGAAAACAAATCAACAAATATCAAATTATCAAAACGATAATCAGAAACATCAAATATTTAATTATCAAAACGATAATCAAATTTCAAATTCAACAAATATTTAATTATCACAAACGATAATCAAATTTCAAATTCAACAAATATTCGATTATCACAAACGATAATCAAATTTCAAATTCTACAAATATTTGATTATCAAAAACGATAACCAAATTTCAAATTCAACAAATATTAGATTATCACAAACGATAATCGAATTTCAATTTCAACAAATGTTCGATTAGCAAAAGCGATAATTAAATCTCAAATCAGCAAATAATTAATTATCTCAAGCGATAATTAAATCTAAAATCAGCAAATATTTAATTATCTCAAGCGATAATTAAATCTCAAATCAACAAATATTTAATTATTTCAAGCGATAATTAAATCTCAAATCAACAAATATTTAATTATCTGAAGCGATAATTAAATCTAAAATCAGCAAATATTTAATTATCTGAAGCGATAATTAATTTTAAATTCGACAAATATTTAATTATCTAAAGCGATAATTAAAACAACAAATCAACAATTATTTAATTATCTCAGGCGATAATTAAATCTAAATTCGACAAATATTTAATTATCTAAAGCGATAATTAAATCCCAATCAGCCAATATTGAATTATCTAAAGTGATAATTCGAAACAACAATTATCTGATTATCAAAAACGATAATCAGAACTCATATCAACAAATATCTAATTATCACAAGCGATAATTAGAAACAACAAATATCTGATTATCAAAAACGATAATCAGAACTCATATCAACAAATGTCTAATTATCAAAAGCGATAATTAGAAACAACAAATATCTGATTATCAAAAACGATAATCAGAACTCATATCAACAAATATCTAATTATCAAAAGCGATAATTAGAAACAACAAATATCTGATTATCAAAAACGATAATCAGAACTCATATCAACAATTATTTAATTATCACAAGCGATAATTAGAAACAACAATTATCTGATTATCAAAAACGATAATCAGAACTCATATCAACCAATATCCAATTACCTGCAGATAATTGGAAGCAACAAATATCTAGAAATCAATTAAGAAGACTAGAAAATCAACATAAAAGCTTGGATCGATCCCATCAGATGGCGAGTTTTTAATTCGCCGCACGTGCAACAACATATGGCCGAAGCCTACCAAGTACTCAACATAATTTTGGCACCCAACAAATGACCCGAAGGTCCAACATATGACCCGAAGGTCTAGTACTGGTATTTGACCCGAAGGTCCAACATATGACCCGAAGGTCCAACATAGTGGCTCGAAAGCACACGAAAGCATCAAATATTTCAATTAACGAGTCCGGAATTAACCAAAATAGTAAACGCACATGTCCCATAACCACGAGTTTTACTAAATTGTTTAATTCTCTTCATCGTTTCCTTGAAAGTGTAGAATCATCAAAACAACAGATATTCAATTAACGATTCCGGAATTAACCGAAATAGTAAAAGTGTGGTTCCATACTCCGCACTTTTGCTAAATCGTTTAAATCACTTCATCGTTTCCTTGAAAGTGCAAAATTGTGTATTTTATAAAAATACACTTTACATTCTCAAACGGACAAGTCCGGAATTAAGCGAATCAGTAAAAGAAAGGGGTCATAGTCCTCGATTTTGCTGAAACGTTTAAATCGCTTCCTCATTCTTTTGAAATCGCAAACTGTAAAATTTTTGAAAACAATTTTATTTATTTTGTAAAAATAACAATTCGCATTCTCAACTGAACAAGTCCGGAGTTTAGCGAATCAGTAAAAGAAAGGGGTCATAATCCTCGATTTTGCTGAATCGTTTAAGTCGCTTTCTCATTCTTTTGAAAACGCAAACTGCTAAAATTTTATAAAACAATTTTCATTTTAAAACGATTTTCCAATCACGTGATTAAAACAACAATATTAGTAACAATTTCGATAAGGAAATTGTACTTCTCAAAATACCGTAAAAACGGTCACAAATCAGTATTGCGGAATAACTGCTTGAAAATCCACTTTTAAAATTTTGGCTGATACTGAAGTCAAAGCGACAGAATTTTTAAAACATCAAATATCTCATCAAAGGATTCACATCAAAACATGACATCAGTGAATTTTCATTTATTAAAATTGTCAACAAAACACCGTGCCTCAAAAATTTAGCATTGGTGTAAAAATCCCGTTATAAAAATAACGGCAACAAAATACGTATCATAACCAAGCATCGGTTCAACGTAAAAATAAATGCAATGACGTGCAACTCAAATTTTGCACGTTCATTACAATATAAATAAAGAAATCATTCAAATATCTCTTCAACGAGAATAATTCAAAACAGCCAAAAATCTAATCAATATATGATTAGCTCAAAAGAAACCAGCCAAAAATCTCAACAAAAATCATATATCTGCAATTTCTTCGAATTCTCAATTCGGATTCGAAGTTCTCAAAGAAACAAAATAATTACAGCTATGTAAACAACAAATGAAATTCATATCAATTTCGTATTTTGATTTTTAAATCAAAAAGATTATCAGTCGTACTCAGCGAAGACAGTTTCACTGTTTTCGCTGCGTACTCTGATAAACAAAACACAAATCAATCAAATCATCAGAACACAATTTTACTATTATTTTTAAATAAAGTTATTTAAAAATTTCATCCAAATTTCAAAACTTTAGTTTTGACTCAAGCACAAATAAAACATCGACCAATAGTTGTAACATATGTTCCTTTCGAGTTAAGTTTTATATTATGTCCATAAACCCCAAGCTCTGATACCAACTGTGACGCCCCACCTCTATGCTCATAATAACAAAGAGTATTAAAAGAAATACTGTCTATTATTACGAAGAATAAGGCTGGTTAGGAGCGACCATCCGTAATTGGCCTTACACTAATATTGGTTATCTCGATAGAAGTGGTATATACTTTTTATTTTTCATCTATTATTTATTTACTCCCATCGATATATCCAATTATTAGTATAAAACAAACTACGATGGTTCATAATAGTTTAGGACATTAGATATAACAATAACACAGATAATATAAATGCGGAATACAGATAAAACAAAAGTCTCAAATATATATAACTGATGTCAGTTAATACATAGTTGACACAATACATACGATACAACTACAACTGTCGACTCTAGAAGTTATATATACACGTACATTATCGACTAATATACATGAATACATATCGTTCTATACAATGACACGACTACTACAAAGGACAATGACAACTTCAGAAGATGCGAAAAGTCTTCAAATCCCGAACAGCAACTCAAAGAAGAAAATCTACTACCTGAAATAACTCGGGTCTGACCCGAGTATTAAATTCAAAAGAAAATAATACACGGGTCAGTCTAATTCAAACTCAGTTATTAGTGCATAGCAGCAATAATAATCAGATAGTCAAATAGACGATAATCACAGAAATCCCGTATATCCAACTCCTCGATAAAAGAATCGGATAACGGCAGATATAACACTATACAGTGTTAAACAACAAAACAACAATGCCAATTTAAAAACAACAATGCTGATTGGCTGCAGTACACACTAACGTGTACTGCCTCGCCAATACAGTCTATCAAATACTCAGAAGATCAATGAATCCAAAAGCCAACAAATCCAATTCAAATCAAAATGAACCATTTCAAACTACGCTTAATAAAACGGAAACAGATGGCATCAAATTAAATTAAATCTCGGTGTGGCTGCAGTACACGCACGCGTGCACTGCCTCGCCACTACCGTACGTCGAAACTGCAAAGGTCAAACCCAAATATTGGGTTCAACTCAAGTGAAATTCGAAAAACAAATAAAATGCAAAGGTCAAGTCACTGCAGTCATGACTCAACACAATGCAACAGCCAAAGTCAAGGCAACATGAAGCTTGCAAGTTCGAGCCCCAGACAATACAACTCACTATAAATATTAGTGCAGACATACATGGCTCAAGTGATGAAACACTGCAACTCGACTAACACAATGAACCAAAATAATGCTAATGCAGTCCAGACCCGAGAATGGCCAGAAACAAGACATCAAGATATGGCAACACAACAAACTCATGATTACAACTCGAGCAAGTTCAGCTGCCATGTGAAAGCAAGCAGTCAAAGTAACATAATGCAGACAGTTGAATACAACTAATTCAAGGGAATGGCAACAATAAGTGGTGGATCAATGAAACAATGCACAAGGGCAGTTATGCCAAAACAAGTCAATGAACCAGACCTCAAATGTAACCTGATTTGTAAATTGACACGTCAGTGAAGACTACATAGTCAAACTACACCATATCAATGTCAACATGAAGTGCTCACATACTCAAAGCTCAACTATGAAACCAACATAATATCAAAGTCCAGATTGAACACTAATGAAACAGTCAATCGACCAACCAACTCAGTGCAGAGCAATTGGAACTGCTCGTCAAACACAAACCAAATGTCAGGTGGATGTGAAGACTCAAACAAAGAAGAAGAACCCAAAAAGTTGACACTGAAACAATTGAACTACAAGTATGTAGTAATGCAAAATCTTGGACATCATCGGCAAGTAAAAAAACGAGTTCGAAGCACAACAGAAATGTGAGAAATGCACCTGTACCAGTGAAACAAATGATAACAAGCCAACATCCAGCTAGTGATCACACTAACATACATAAGGTAGGATGATCCAAAAATGCATACCAGTGACAGAAGTTAGTGGTGGTCACAAGATAAAGCAATGCCGTGATAACTAGAAACAAGAAAATAGCAACATCAAAACGCAATTACCTAGATTCCAATGAAACTGCAATTGCAAACATGAACAACTGCAACCAGTTAAATAAACAATGACAAGGCATGAACCAACAGAGAGTTCATATAAATGACCATACATGATGCTTCAGGTCGAAACAAGGAACAGAAGCAATAGTTTCAAAGCAAAGAATTGAACAAGTTCAAACGTCACAAAATCAATCAGCAAATTCACCAAACCAAAATGACCAGAGAACAAAGTCATAGCCATAAAACAAAAATTCAATTGACTAAAATAAAACATCATTATCAGAATATATCCGAATGGCCGAGACGAAGGCAAGCAGCTCTCGGCTGATCACACATTTGAAAATCGAACCAAGATAAAATCAAGTCCGTGAGTACCAAGCTTCAGATTATACACGAAATTCATAAATCATAGAAACCACCAATATCCAACAACTTCGAACGACCGAGCAAAT
This sequence comes from Allium fistulosum, assembly GCA_030737815.1. Taxonomy (NCBI): domain Eukaryota; kingdom Viridiplantae; phylum Streptophyta; class Magnoliopsida; order Asparagales; family Amaryllidaceae; genus Allium; species Allium fistulosum. Next base: position 245,163,434 of record CM060907.1, on the reverse strand, counting down.
CAGTCGACAAATTCACACATACATATACGAACTCAAATAAAGGCGAGCGAATTGATATGAACGAAGTCAAGAAATCTCAAATCATATATACCCAGCGTTTTGAATTTAGATGTGAGTGAAATTGAAATTCACTCACCTTAGTTCAACGAGCGCATCCCACAGCCGAAGTGAGCGACGAGGAAACGATCGATCTAAGTAAAGATGGCGTCTTCAATTTTTCGTGAATGCCCTAGTGTGGAGGAGACGAGGCCGCCATTACGTTTGTTTTCTCTAGGGTTCCTCAATCAAAACGAAAAGAGGGAGAACGGGTTTAAAACAAACGAGGCAAAATAAAAAGGGAATTGGTTATACCCTTTGTTGCTTTAATTATCATGGCCCAATAAAACAAGGAAACAAGATCAACATTTTATAATGAAGCCCACAAAATTCTTTAACGAATTTCTAAAGAATTTCAACTCAAATAAAAAAAAACTTCAGTTGCAATTGTTAAAAAAATTAAATCGTCACTTGACGGTAATAAAAATTACAAACCCCCGGGTTGTTACAATGTATTTATATGATTTATACAATCAGATTTTCTATGATTCACCTCATGTTTAATTATTCATCTTGCCATATATAAATCAAATCTACCTTATGTCTATTCTGATTAAAACATGTTTATTGTATCGTTTTGATTTATATCTATGTTTGCTCATCATCTCCATTTAATGTATGTTCATGATAAATTGATGTTTTCTGAATCCCGTATTACTTTTTATAACTTGTCATTATTCTTTATATTATTAGATCTGTGAATTCTTATCACAAATTTACACATGCCTACTTTTTCCAATTTTTTAAATTTGTTTTGGAAGTTTTTGAAATTGAAATCTAATTATGAATGAGTTTTTTAAATGTAATTATATAAAATTTACATACTTAAATGCATATGAATTATGTATGTTAAATTATCTACTATTTTGAAATTCATCTTTAATTTCACATGTTAAATGGTTGAATATAATTATTTTAATCCTTGTCTAAAAAAAATTTGATTTAAGATTAATGAATAGACTTTAGTGCAAAATTGAATTCTTTGTAGTTTTCTATATTTAAAGTATCATGTAAATCTAAAATATTATTTTAATCCAAAATTAAAAGTTTAATGAAAATTGTTGATTTAAAATCAAAACTTATTTGTATATATTTATATACATATACGCTGCAATGTTTGCAAATATATGCTGTTTAGATCCGAATTATTAAATTGTAATAATATGTATATGAAAATATACATGTTTAGTTTAATTAAAATTTGTAAGAGGATTTTGTACAATAATGTAACTTTTTTTGTCGAAACTTTCTTAATCATTACCGTTAATGTTAATTTTGGATTTCAAATTATTTAAAACAACTAATAAGTTTTCACTTTGCACACACACATGTAAGTATATCTCTATAATTATTATGGATATATGTATATTTCATTAATCAAAAACTTGAACAACAAAGGCATGATTGTAAATTTGGTTGATAAGTTATAAATGTCATTTAATACATTAATTATTACAATTAAAGAGGGAGAGAAATGAAATGTTTCTCTATCTTGATATATTGCCATATCTTCTCTTTGTTAAGTGCATAAGGTATGACAAGGAAAAAAGGTTTTCCTCCTTAAATCCATTTATACATGTTTCATTCACACATATATACACCACTTATACACTGCATTTACACTTCAAACAAATGAATGTATTTGGCATATTCATTGTAATACCTATAAGTTTAACTTATATTTAAATCTCCATTTTAATAATTTAAACAAAATAAGATTTTAGTCGAAATTTTATCAGACCAGATTAATTCATTCTTCCACCAGGTGCTGGCCCAGTTCAATCAGTGGCATTAAAACGAGGTTGGTTGAGGCCTTCCCTTGGTAGATTGGATGTCCTATGTTCGATCCCTACAACTAGCATGATAGAGGGTCTCCCATTGTGATTTATGATGAAGCATTACCTCTTATCCCTACATGTCCTATGATGGTTGCGCTAGTCGAAAGGCTGCATGTAAAACTAGCTTGTAAGGTACCTAGTTGGGTCACCCCAAAGAAGTTTGGGCTAGACCAACAATGGTATCATAGCCCAATAACCTATGCGATCTAAATTAGTCATGTTAGGACTAACTAATTAAGCTTATCCATCTAGTATGGTATCTAGAAAGGTAATGTCTAGGATTGTAATTGAGTAATCAAGTACCTTGTCTTACTTTATTACCAACCTGGCCTGAAAAGTGAAGTGAGTCCAAAGGTTACTCCTAATAGAAAAGGCCCAATTTGAATTGGGCATTGGATAACTTTTAAAATTAATTTGAAAATCAAAATAAAAGATTTTAAATTTAAAAGTCAAATTTAAAATTAAAACATGTTTACTGTAAAAGTTATAATACAACATAAGTTTTCAAAATGATACTATGATTATGGAAGATATACAGAATGAAAATAATATAGTAAGTGGAGAAATTGTTGAAGTATTAGGAGATATGGAAAGAAAAACATCAAGTGAAGCACAAAATAAAAACAAGCAAGGGGGACTTAGCAACAGAAATATGAAACAAGTGAAGATACCAAATGCAATACAGATACAGTAGAAAAATCATATTTCTGAAGGCGAATTAGCAGTCAGCGATGGAAATATTGAAGGTTGTACAAATAAAGAGAAGGAAAAAGAAGAAGGATCAAGCTCGAGTAGTAGGAAAATCAAGAAGAATAAAAACAAGAAAATCAGGAATCCAAATGATACAAATGATACCACGCACAATGTTGAAAAAATATGCACATCTAATCATCCTGAAACTGAAACATCTCACAATCAGTCCCAACCTCACTTTTACTCTAACATCAAGCCTCCTGTGGCCTACAAACCTCCTCCCAAATCACCTTCTCTCTCCTCCCCACCCATAATACATTCCTCTCCAACCTTACCCTCTCAAATACAACTGACCTCCTCCCCTATAGAAGATGGAACAAATAACTATGAAGTCACCCTACTTTCTGCAACTATTCCAAATTACCTGTCCTCAAAGCATGCAGTAACCAGGAGAATGAAGATAGAAATGCTCAATGCCCGAGTTCTCTAATGATGTCTACCATTGGAGCTTGGAACATTCGAGGGGGACACCATATTATCAAGCTTGATCAATGTAAACAGCTCATTTGTTCTCATCAATTATCGCTACTGGCGATACTCGAAACAAAATTAAATCTACCCTTGACTCTCAAGGCAGCTGAATACATTAAACCAGAGTGGAAGCTCATCCACAATCTGAATGAATCCCCCTATGGGAGAATTATGATACTATATAATCCCCTTCAACTCCAATTAACTCCTATCCTCTCCACTACCCAACTGATACACTGTCATGCACAGGATATCACTGATAATTCATCATATTATGTTACCATTATATATGCATACAACTCTGCTGCGGCAAGAAGCTCCCTTCATGCGGTCATTCCTACTCTCAAGCAGTCCTCCCATCCGTGGTTAATATTTGGTGACTTTAACTGTTGTTTTAAACTCTCAGATAGAACTGGAGGGAATCCCATGTCCCTAAGTGAAATACAACCACTTAGTACTGCGCTTATAGATGTTGATCTTGTTACAGTTAAAACTGTTGGTATGCAATATTCGTGGAATAATAAAAGAAGACATGGAATAAGGACCTTTTCTAGAATTGATCACACTTTCTCCAACCAAACTGCTCTTCTCAAATGGCCTCTCTTCTACAACCATCTCCCCCCTCCTCTCCTTTCTGATCACTCTCCTTAAATAATTCATCTTCGTGGAGTGGACAAGAGAGGAAAAACAAATTTTAAAATTTTTAATTCTTGGGTTCTCGAACCAGACTTTAAAGCTACTGTTACAAATGCATTGCACAAGACTAAAAATGGTAATCATTTATTTGTTTTGCAGGAAAAAATTAAGGACATGAAGGTAGTCTTGAAGCAATGGGCATTTAAGAAGTATGGCAAAGGGGTTAGTATGAGCACTTCTATTCAGAAGAAGCTTGTTGATGCCCAAAAAGCTATGATGGCTGATGTTAACAATGCTTAACTCTCTGCTACTGAAGCAACATTATCTCAATAATACTTTGAAGCGTTAGCTAAAGAAAGTGATATGATACGGCAAAAGTCAAGAATTAAATGGTGGGAAAAAGGAGATAAAAATAGTGCATACTTTCACGCCAGTCTCAAGAATAAGCAGAGTAGAGGAAATTTAGCTTCAATCATTGATAGTAATGGAGTTCTTCAGACTACTACTGATGGAGTTTAGGAAGCCTTTGAACATCATTTCTCATCTTTATATGGCAACTATAACAATTTCATTCCTAATATTGATGAGATCCCCTCTAACATCTTGCCTAGACTTGATGAGGAAGACTTTAACTTTCTTTGCACTGAAGTTACCCATGATGAAATTGTTAAGGCAATGTTCTCTCTTAAAACTAACTCGTGTGGTAGACCGAATGGATTGAATGCATTTTTCTATACCTCTTGTTGGTCGATTGTTTCTACAGACGTGTGCAATGCCATAACCATGTTCTTCAAGAAAAGTAAAATATACAGGTCTTTTAATTACACCAACATTGCATTAATCCCCAAGCTCAAGAATGCTCATGATGTAAAAGATTTTCGTCCTATATCATGCTGTAATACAATATACAAGTGCATCTCTAAGGTTATTGCTTCTAGATTAAAGTATGTACTTCCTCGAATCGTTTCCAATAATCAGGCTGCATTTCTTCCTGGTAGGAATATTCTCGATCATATCCTTCTTGCTCATGAATTAATAAAAGGTTATAACGGTGCGAATACTCCCCCGAAAGCGATGATGAAGCTCGACATCATGAAAGCTTTTGATATGTTACAATGGACAACATTGTACGTATCATGGGTTATATGAATTTCCCCCCTCATTTTTTAGCCTGGATTTACGAATGTATTTCAACTCCTACTTACTCGATCATTGTCAGTGGTGTGATGAAAGGATTTTTTAGTAGCAAACAAGGGATAAGGTAGGGTGATCCGTTATCTGCTTACATCTTCATTTTGGTTATGGAACTCCTCACTAGGATGATAAACAAATTGATACAACAAGGAAAATTTAAACTTCATCCAGCGTGTAAAGACCCTCAAATCTCTGCTCTTATGTTTGCTGATGATCTTGTCATGTTTTTCTCTCCTGAAATCAATACTATGCAAAACATAATGTCTGCCCTACAACAATTTCATACTATGACTAGGTTAAAGGTTAATCTCCAAAAATCTGATATCAAACTGGCTGGTGTGAACATGGAACATGTTGCTCACATAACTCATATCACTGGTTTATCTCTAAACCTTTCCACTGTTTCTTACCTTGGTCTGCCTCTAACTACATCCAAAATTACAACAAATCAATGTCTCCGGCTGTTTGAGAAGATAACATCAAGAATGAACTGTTGGACCACAAAGAAACTAAGCCAAGCTGGTAGATTAACCTTAATCAAGTCAGTTATTTTTGCAATGCAAGTGTATTGGGCAAGAACCTTTGTTCTCCCCTTCAAGTTAATTAAAATGATTAGAAATGCTATTATGAGATTTTTTTGGATGGGCAAAACCTTGGGCAGATACACTGCTCCAATTAAGTTTAGTTCTATTGAGCAACCTATGAACAAGGGAGGTCTTGGACTTTTAAACCTCAAACAATGGAATATGGCGGCCTTTGCGAAGCATGTTGACACATTGTTTAATTGTCCTGACAGCCTATGGGCTAAGTGGTCGGAAAGATATGTTATTAAAGGTAAGAGTCTCTGGAACATGAATAGGCCTCAAAACTTGAGCTGGACTTGGCTTTGTCTCTTCAAGCTTAAGGAGCTTTTTCTCCCTATGATTCAGTTGAACCCCAACCCTATGTATAGTGTTAACTTTTGGGATGATCCTTGGCTTGAGAAGGGGTTCATACTGCGGCGTCATCTAACCTACAACGAAATGAATCAAACTGGAGTTCACTCGGCGGCGAAAGTCAGGGATGTCCTCTTTGCTTTACAGGGAGTTCGAACTTTCTCTTCTAATCAGCGTGTCCAAAATATCTGGGACAAGATAAGAAAATTCACCCCGATACCTGCTACTTCTTCTAGAATTGTTTGGGGAGAGAAAATGGTCAAACATAAAATTGGTGATGCATATGAATACTTGCTGCAGAACAGTGCCAAACCATCCTGGAAATGGTGGAAGTGTACATGGAATAAAGATAGTAGAATGAGAGAAAACTTAATACTATGGAAGGTGCTGAAACGTGCGATCTTAACTAAGGCTAAACTAGTGAGTATGGGAATGAATTTGAATGTTTACTGCTCTTTCTGTAGTGAGCAACCAGAGACATCAGAACATTTATTTTTTGAATGTTCAATAATAAAGCAAGTGTGGACTGATCTGATGTTGAAGATAAATAGTACTAGTCCATCCAATGACAACCTGAGTGAGTGGGATCGAATCCATGCAATGACAGGGGGTAAGCAACATCATAAAAGAATATTTACAGTGGTGTTGAAGAGTTTTGTTAATGCTGTTTGGAGAGAACGAAATACTAGAATTTTTGATGCCAACAATGCAAAAACTGATACATTATTCAGGCTTTGGATAATGCATGAGATAAAATGTTCCCTGGATATGCTCTTCTCTTATGACCCAGGAATATTCATGAGATTCCAACTTGTGTAACTTTGTTCCTATGTTGTCTTCTTCTTGTTTTCCTTTGTGTTTGTAGTACTTTGTTTTTCTCCTTGGTGTTGCAATAAAATGGCCGGGGACCATTCAACCCCGTCGGCCATGCCAAAAAAATAAATAGGTTAGTTAATTAATACTTACATACATGTATTATATATATTGATATATGTTATGTTATTTTAAGGTGTTTAAGATAACTAAGTGTACATGTACGTATATAAAATAAATTTTCAAAATTAATATAATTTAAATAGAATTATTTGATTAAATAAATTAATTAAAAGTTAATTAGTTAAATAAAAATACACATATTGTAATGACCTGGAATTTCAAACACTTCGTATTTAGATATCTGAATTATTTAAATATTTGAATCTTGGATTAGATGTTACTAAAATAATTTAATAAGCTCTTTAACTCCCTCTTAAATCATAAGTAATAATGGTAAACTTGTTTTTGAAAAATGTTTACAAAAATATATTCTGTGGAAAAATATCGATAATGTGACCGAAAATCGTTTTATCGATAAACAGCTTTTTTCTCAACAAAAATTGTTCTAACTTTTTGTGCATATCTTATTAATCGCCAAGGTGGTAATTAGCAAATAAAAATATTTTCATTTTTATGGTTAACTAAATGTGATGATGTCATAAGATATTTTAAATATGAGCATAAAAAGAAAATGAACAAATAAGAATACATTTAACTCTTAAGCTAATGATCAAATGAACACATTAGCAACTAATTAACACACACACACACACACACACATCTTCATTGAGCTTGGAAGATTCTATAATGGATAAGAGATATTATCACGGTAAGGGTATAATGGTAATTAGCCTAAAGGAGAAGTGAAATAAAGTAAAAGTAGGCAAAAATGGAAACTCCTTAACCATTAAGCAACTTTGACATAAAGTTGGAAGTGATGTTTGATGTAGGGTTTTGAGGGGTTTTTGGTCTTTTCCCATCACGTTCCTAAGCCTATAAATTGAGGGGAGGGGTTCACTTAATAATCACAAATAAATTCCTAGGCTTGAGATGAAGTAGGAGGGTTGAAAATGGTGGAAGTGCGTAAGCACTAATCCACTAATTACTCTCTAACTTTTTCAGAAGTTAACCAAATCTTCTCTAATCTCGTTTAAACCTTGGCTTTGGGCCTAAGAAATCATGGGAAGCATGATTAGCAAGTAATAAGTGGGAGTAGGTGAGAGGAAGAGGGGGATCTTGGATGCGCCGTGAGCATGGAGGAGGAGGAAGAAGATGGATTTCTTTTGGACGTGCTAAAGTATAACGATCCTAACCCGGCCTTCGAAAATCGGCACCCGTACTTCACTTGTACTCGAATGCTGCAGATTCAAATGCCAAATCTGGCTCGCCGGAGCTTATAACACAATAAGTATAACAACACAGCGGAAGAAGAAATGAATTATATCATATACATCACAAATGATACAATATCCAGAAAATGATATACAAAAATGATATCAATATGATACAAGAATATCAGAGATAAATAAAGATGCTAGAGCGGAAAACAGAAGTGATACTCCAAGTGATCCGACAAAGTGAATGAGACCAATAACTCCAACATCAAGCTCGAACCATCATCACGGGTGCACAAAGATAAGCAAGGACAATCGTCCGTGAACTCCGAACACTGAACTAGCTCCAGATAATCTACTAAACCTGACTATCTGAAAAACCCAACTCTAGACTGCCCGTGTGGAAAATGGTGGGCACCCAGAGTTTAGGAAGGGAAAAATAAACTCCAGGTCAGTCATGGGACTGGTATGAGTAAACAAAAACAGTTTATCTTTAAACAAACAACAAAGGAATTTTAAACATTGAAATCTGCAATGCTTTTGGAAAATGAAACTACCATAAGGTCTCCCGGCACACACACAATGCAATCGCACACATGGGGGAGATTTCTCCTTATGATAGTCAAACATGCTTACTACGCAAAAAAAACTCTTTTGATATTATTACTAGTGCATAGTGTCGAAACCATTTCGAAACTATAATATTAATCTTAGCCAGCATAGGTACCATTATACTATGCCTACTATAGCTACCAATTTAAATGGCAGGTTCTACAACTAAAACGGTACAAGGCTCATATTGTTTCTTTGGATTTTTCCAACAAATGGTCAGGCTAAGGAACTTCCTATGCCACATGGAAATGCCTCTGGAGGGACGCCCCGAGAGACAACTGCTCTCTGCCAACACAAGGCCGGTTACCCCCTTCCCGGGTAGTAAACCTGAGATATGCCACCCCCGGTCGTTTGCGACCTTTATCCGAGGCCTCGATCACACAGCAACAATCACACAGTAAATGAGATTGGAGCAACCACACAAGTAAATATCTGGGCTCCATACCATAATATCACCTTTTTCCCGAAGGAATGGACATACCCTTAGGGGAGCTACCCCTAAAACCTTGCTGCATTTTCCTGTTTCGACCATTTTCGTGGTGTGAGGTCCGATGAGGTCTCGTCCACAAAGCTACGCTTTTTCACAAAGCCATGCTTTGATCAACAAATGATCAAAAAATGATCAGCAACACACAACAACACTTAGCATGCCACATTACCAAATTGGGAATGTATCACTAGTAACCATCAACTACATAACCTCTGAGCTCGTACGTCTCAGAGAAGGGTGTTAAGCTAAGAGAATAAATCTCCTCCACCAAACAGAAACGTATTTGATAGAAACCAGCTTTACATCTCAAAGTGTAAAGTCAGACACACATCCATACAAGTCTGTTCCGGGTTTGAACAGAACCGAAGGCACTTCCTAAGAAGCCCTTGCAATCCGGGTATTCACAATCCTGATCGGACTTTCCATCACTTAGGGAATCTCTATACCATAGCTACTCAGTGCAGAGACAATCGATAGGTTATCCTATCGTTCTCACAAATATCTGGTCTTCACCACCGGTCTTCAAATGCTATCCATTTACGTCGTATCACTATTCGGAATGGGTTATATGACACAAAGTCCTCTCCCGGCTAAACCGAATAATGAGCGCAATATTTAAAAACATATGAATATTGGGATTTCACTTAAGTCACAACTTATTACCCAAAACTCATCTTTCAAATGGTTTAAACACATTACTATTTTAATCTTTTACACAAAAAGCTTCATCTCACAAAGTTCACCTAGTTTCACAAAGATCTATTCATAGATTTTCCAAATCAATTTCCATTTCAATTGGATTAACTCGTTAAATATTTAAATCAAAGATTTAACTTATAGCTTTCAAAACAATTCGATTTCGACCTTTTATACAAAAGGTACACCTTTCCAATTTCAAATAAAGTTCAACAATCTTTCACAAAGATTTATTCATAACTCGGAAAACCATTTTCATTTCAAACTTGAAATTCTCTTGACACAAATTAGAAATTCATTCCTTATATGAAAGCTTCTATTATTTGAAAACAAATAGTTTTCATTTCGGAAAATTTGATTCATTAATACGAGTTAAAGTCCTTGGGTTAAATTCAAATTCTCAAAACCATACTTTTAAAATGGTTTAAATACACTTATAACTTGTATAACATCCTTAAACCATAATTTCCACACATGGAATTCAATTCCAAATTTTGAATTCAAATTCAAATTAAATTATTTAAATTGAAAATTTTTACCAAGTTATTCAAAATAACTTTTATCTTAAAAACTCCTTTTCAACAGCTTTAACATTTAACCCAAATTCATTTCCAAAATCAATCGAAATTAAAATTTCAATTTCAAAAATATTAAATTTAAATCATCTGTGACTTAACCGATTTCCTCGTGAAATCCATATTTGTGTGTGTAAAAGTGTGGTCCAGGGGTTTTACACAGTAGTGCAACATCATTCAATCATCACATCATCACAGATTTAAGCATAACAATATCGATAAGCGGTATATTCCTATAACGCTTATCTTCCATTTACCAATTCACAGATAAATAATATACATCCATCACAGATAAAATAATTTACATTCATCACAGATTGAATTAAAACAAATTTACATCACAAGGCATCACATAGTAGAGAATATCAAACAATTTACGGCATTCAATAGAATACAACCATCCATAAGTGAAACCAATTAAGATATCTGATTAATCTAAACCAGATCATTTGCCTATGGATAATTCCTAGTCAGGGTTAATTAAAAATTAATTAATTACAAATATTTAATTAATTATTCTTTAATTAATCATTAATTACCCTTTAATTAATAATCATTTCATAATAACTTTAACTAATTAACCTTTAATTAATTATTCTTAAATTAATTACCCTAATTAATTAACCACATTTATTAATTATTCTTTAACGTAATTAACCCTTAATTACTTGGTTAATCAACCTTTGATCATTAATTTAGTTACACAAAGTAATTAGATTTAAATCAATTACACAAAGTAATTATACTTACTTAATTACTTAATCACATCCTTATCTTTTTAGTTCACTTCTTAATTAAGGTATTTGATTCTTTATTTAAAAATAGGCTTAAAAATTTATCAATGAAAGCATATATATATATATATATATATATATATTTAAAACACTTTAAACTTGATTAATTAAAATAATTTATATTTAAAACCTTGAATTAATCCAAAAATAAACACATATTGTATAAAAGAATTAGTTTAACAACGTTTGTTAAAGCTTGATTAAACTTTTTTTAAAACTTCTTTAATTTTAAAACTTTAAAACTGTTATATCCCAAACCCAAAACCAACTCGAGTGAAACCCGAGCCAGAACTTCTTTTACCCGAGCAAAGCCCCGAGACAATCGCGATCATCACACTACTTCGAGACAAACACTCGACTATACGCGATCAAACCCAAGCTATTTCTTCCTTCCTAAATCTACCAGACATCGATGATATCTCGTGCACGTGCACACCCAATCCAACCCCTTCCAATCAACATCCAGATCGTCAGTAAGTCGTCGACCACCTCGCCTAGACTTCCGAACACCCAGACTGATGAATCACCGATGAACTCAAAATCGAGCTATTCGACTACCTTCTGGAACTAATTCGATCACCTACAAACGCCACATCCAATCGCCTCAGGCCATCAGAAATGTCGAAACTCCGGCCACAGCTGCTCTGATGATCCACTAACCTTTTACCCCAGGCCCGATTGACTCCGATCAATCCCTGACGACGCAGCGTCCATTAAAACCCAGCCAACCCCAAACCTGACTTAAACCCTAAAAGGGATTCGCCACGCATCCATGACGAACCAGAAAATCACCAAGCATTTTCCCCCGACCACTGATCTTACAGCGAGCTTTAGCTAGAATCCCGAAGCCACTCGACTATGCGATCATCAGAAATCGAACAAATCCTCGATTCTAATCAACTTCCAATATCCCGTGATTTACACAGTTAAAAATCATAGTTTTTAGACTCGGATCTGATAATATAAACAAAACTTGAAATTATAAAACTTGATTTTTCTAATTTAAAATGCTCATTAATGTAATTTCCAATTTTCAAAATATATATTCAATAATTATACTTGTGATCATTTTTGAAATTGGTATTAACATTACAATCACTTTTAATTTTGAAATCAAAGCCTAATATTGATTGGTTTGGGTGATATGAATTTTTGAATTTGTTTTCAAAACCTGGATCTTTAACAGAGATAGAAAGACATATACACAGTCATATCTATATATACACATACAGACATATTTCATCCATACCAATATATTTAACAACATATATCCAATACATGCAAACCAGAATAAAATATATGGGTTTAAGGGTTTGCTCACCTTGATTTCCAGAAGAAAGAACAGAGCTTTCTTTTCTGTTGAAATAGGCTTGAAAAACTGGCAAGCTGAAATCTTTCTTCTTTAATCTTTGGTTTGATATGAAGTTGTATTATTGTTTTAAGTTGAAGCTTGGTTTAAGTTTTGCTGGTATTAATTTAGATTTTTTTTTCTCAGCTTAGAGTGGAACGAAAATGAAATGAAGAAGGCTGATATAAAATGAGTTACAGTGATATATATGAAATGAGTTTACAGGGTGAGATTATTTTGTATAGGGTGATATTAATGCCTTGTACCATATATCAGAGATTTTTTTTTCTCTTGGGGGCTGACATGATTTTGTTGTGGTGGCTTGTTTTATAAGCTTATACTTATCCATTGTTTTTCACCCTTTTTTTTCTTTCATATTTATCCTTTATATATTTAAATGTACATAGATATTTATATTTTTCTTCTTTTGTTTATCCATATTTTGTTCATATTTGAATGTATTTTATTTTTCTTCTTATATTTATTTCTATTTTAACTTAAATTTAAATTCAAATTCAATGTATATATATAAATTCAAATCCCAATTTCAAATTCTATTCTCGATCTATTTTATATACATATTTATCCCAAATATCCAAATTAATTCTCAATCAATTCATAGTTTAACTAAAATTTGATATTAATTACCAATTATTTCACAATTTTTATTCAAAATTAAATTAATTATCAATTCAAACTTATTTAAAACCCGGGATCGTTACAATTTCCCCCCCTTAAGAAATTTCGTCCCCGAAATTTGCCAGGGAGACACAAAGATAGATGAAGAATATTTTATCAAATTAACTGAACATCTATTCTACATTTGGCTTACCCAAATCAGAATATCAATAACTGATATGAGAACGAGTCTTTTTTAATTTTTTTTCACAAGATACTCGGGTTATCCAGATCTACGAAATGTGCAGTGGCATTGGTTAGTCCGAAGGGATAACTAACCATTCGTAGAACATATCCGGACCCAAAAATAGATAGATATATGGATACAATTCAAAACTTTTAGTTTAGAAACTAAAGTATACCTATCAACCATAGCAACCAAAGTAAGCAATTCATCCAAATAAACAATTCTGACCTATTTGGAGTTTATGTCCCATGCAAATATATCAAATCTTCTTCCTGAGTCTACCAGGAACTATCAAAGAATTGAGAAGAGATGTTGAACAAAAGAGATTGATAGAGAAAAGATTGTTTCCTTGTTGTTACAGGGTATTGACCATTTATAGTTGTATTCCCCTATCCCCTATCTCATCCTCTTCTTACACTTATACTTACTATCAGTAGATAGTAAGAGAATTTACAGAGGTATATGGAAAGATATCTTAGGGATTACTCATTCTAGGGTATACTTCACCCTATCTCTAATGAGTTACTTATTGTGTTATACTCCATAGCTAAAGTTCAACCTTAGCTCTGATACCAATTATAACGATCCTGACTCGGCCTTCGAAAATCGACACCCGTACTTTACTTGTACTCGAATGCCGCAGATTCAAATGCCAAATCTGGCTCGCCGGAGCTTATAACACAATAAGTATAACAACACAGCGGAAGAAAGAAATGAATTATATCATATACATCACAAATGATACAATATCCAGAATATGATATACATCAATGATATCAATATGATACAAGAATATCAGAGATAAATAAAGATGCTACAGTGGAAAAGAGAAGTGATACTCCAAGTGATCCGACAAAGAGAACGAGACCAATAACTCCAACATCAAGCTCGAACCATCATCACAGGTCCACAAAAATAAGCAAGGACAGTCGTCCGTGAACTCCGAACACTGAACTAGCTCCAGATAATCTACTAAACCTGACTATCTGAAAAACCCAACTCTAGACTGCCCGTGTGGAAAATGGTGGGCACCCAGAGTTTAGGAAGGGAACAATAAACTCCAGGTCAGTCATGGGACTGGTATGAGTAAACAAAAACAGTTTATTTTTAAACAAACAACAAAGGAATTTTAAACATTGAAATCTGCAATGCTTTTGGAAAATGAAACTACCATAAGGCCTCCCGGCACACACACAATGCAATCGCACACATGGGGGAGATTTCTCCTTATGATAGTCAAACATGCTTACTATGCAAAAAAAAAATATTTTGATATTATTACTAGTGCATAGTGTCGAAACCATTTCGAAACTATAATATTAATCTTAGCCAGCATAGGTACCATTATACTATGCCTACTATAGCTACCATTTTAAATGGCAGGTTCTACAACTAAAACCGTACAAGGCTCGTATTGTTTATTTGGATTTTTCCAACAAATGGTCAGGCTAAGGAACTTCCTATGCCACATGGAAACGCCTCTGGAGGGACGCCCCGAGAGACAACTTCTCTCTGCCAACACAAGGCCGGTTACCCCCTTCTCGGGTAGTAAACCTGAGATATGCCACCCCTGGTCGTTTGCGACCTTTATCCGAGGCCTCGATCACACAACAACAATCACACAGTAAATGAGATTGGAGCAACCACACAGGTAAATATCTGGGCTCCATACCATAATATCACCTTTTTCCAGAAGGAATGGACATACCCTAGGGGAGCTACCCCTGAAACCTTGCCGCATTTTCCTGTTTCGACCATTTCTGGGGTATGAGGTCCGATGAGGTCTCGTCCACAAAGCTACGCTTTTTCACAAAGCCATGCTTTGATCAACAAATGATCAGCAACACACAGCAACACTTAGCATGCCACAGTACCAAATTGGGAATGTATCACTAGTAACCATCAACTACATAACCTCTGAGCTCGTACGTCTCAGAGAAGGGTGTTAAGCTAAGAGAATAAATCTCCGCCACCAAACAGAAATGTATTTGATAGAAACCAGCTTTACATCTCAAAGTGTAACGCCAAACACACATCCATACAAGTCTATTCCGGGTTCGAACAGAACCGAAGGCACTTCCTAAGAAGCCCTTGCAATCCGGGTATTCACAATCCCGATCGGACTTCCCATCACTTAGGGAATCTCTATACCATAGCTACTCAGTGCAGAGACAACGATAGGTTATCCTATCGTTCTCACAAATACCCGATCTTCACCATCGGTCTTCAAATGCTATCCATTTACGTCGTATCACTATTCAGAATGGGTTATATGACACAAAGTCCTCTTCCGGCTAAACCGAATAATGAGCGCAATATTTAAAAACATATGGATATTGGGATTTCACTTAAGTCACAACTTATTACCCAAAACTCTTCTTTCAAATGGTTTAAACACATTACCATTTTAATCTTTTACATAAAAAGCTTCAGCTCACAAAGTTCACCTAGTTTCACAAAGATCTATTCATAGATTTTCCAAATCAATTTCCATTTCAATTGGATTAACTCGTTAAATCTTTAAATCAAAGATTTAACTTATAGCTTTCAAAACAATTCCATTTCGACCTTTTATACAAAAGATACACCTTTCCAATTTCAAACAAAGTTCAACAATCTTTCACAAAGATTTATTCATAACTCAGAAAACCATTTTCATTTCAAACTTGAAATTCTCTTGACACAAATTGACAAATCATTCCTTATATGAAAGCTTCTATTATTTGAAAACAAATAGTTTTCATTTCGGAAAATTTGATTCATTAATACGAGTTAAAGTCCTTGGGTTAAATTCAAATTCTCAAAACCATACTTTTAAAATGGTTTAAATACATTTATAACCTGTATAACTTCCTTAAACCATAATTTCCACACATGGAATTCAATTCCAAATTTTGAATTCAAATTAAATTATTTAAATTGAAAATTTTTACCAAGTTATTCAAAATAACTTTTATCTTAAAAACTCCTTTTCAAAAGCTTTAACATTTAACCCAAATTCATTTCCAAAATCAATCGAAATTAAAATTTCAATTTCAAAAATATTAAATTTAAATCATCTGTGACTTAACCGATTTTCTCGTGAAATCCATATTTGTGTGTGTAAAAGTGTGGTCCAGGGGTTTTACACAGTAGTGCAACATCATTTAATCATCACATCATCACAGATTTAAGCATATCAATATCGATAAGCGGTATATTCCTATAACGCTTATCTTCCATTTACCAATTCACAGATAAATAATATACATCCATCACAGATGAAATAATTTACATTCATCACAGCTTGAATTAAAACAAATTTACATCACAAAGCATCACATAGTAGAGAATATCAAACAATTTACGCCATTCAATAGAATACAGCCATCCATAAGTGAAACCAATTAAGATATCTGATTAATCTAAACCAGATCATTTGCCTATGGATAATTCCTAGTCGGGGTTAATTAAAAATTAATTAATTACAAACACTTAATTAATTATTCTTTAATTAATCATTAATCACCCTTTAATTAATAATCATTTCATAATAACTTTAACTAATTAACCTTTAATTAATTATTCTTAAATTAATTACCCTAATTAATTAACCACATTTATTAATTATTCTTTAAAGTAATTAACCCTTAATTACTTGGTTAATCAATCTTTGATCATTAATTTAGTTACACAAAGTAATTAGCTTTTAAATCAATTACACAAAGTAATTATACTTACTTAATTACTTAATCACATCCTTATCTTTTTAGTTCACTTCTTAATTAAGGTATTTGATTCTTTATTTAAAAATAGGCTTAAAAATTTATTAATGAAAGCATATATATATATATATTTAAAACACTTTAAACTTGATTAATTAAAATAATTTATATTTAAAACCTTGAATTAATCCAAAAATAAACACATATTGTATAAAAGAATTAGTTTAACAACATTTGTTAAAGCTTGATTAAACTTTTTTTGTAAACTTCTTTAATTTTAAAACTTTAAAACTGTTATATCCTAAACCCGAAACCAACTCGAGTGAAACTCGAGCCAGAACTTCTTTTACCCGAGCAAAGCCCCGAGACACTCGCGATCATCACACTACTTCGAGACAAACACTCGACTATACGCGATCAAACCCAAGCTATTTCTTCCTTCCTAAATCTACCAGACATCGATGATATCTCGTGCACGTGCACACCTAATCCAACCCCTTCCGATTAACATCCAGATCGTCAGTAAGTCGCCGACCACCTCGCCTAGACTTCCGGCCACCCAGACTGATGAATCACCGATGAACTCAAAATCGAGCTATTCGACTACCTTCTGGAACCAATTCGATCACCTACAAACGCCACATCCCATTGCCTCAGGCCATCAGAAATGTCGAAACTCCGGCCACAGCTGCTCTGATGATCCACTAATCTTTTCCCCCAGGCCCGATTGACTCCGATCAATCTCTGATGACGCAGCGTCCATTAAAACCCAGCCAACCCCAAACCTGACTTAAACCCTAAAAGGGATTCGCCACGCATCCACGACGAACCAGAAAATCGCCAAGCATTTTTTCCCCGACCACTGATCTTACAACGAGCTTTAGCTAGAATCCCGAAGCCACTCGACTATGCGATCATCAAAAATCGAACAAATCCTCGATTCTAATCAACTTCCAATATCCCGTGATTTACACAGTTAAAAATCATGATATTTATCTCAAAAATCATAGTTTTTAGACTCGGATCTGATAATATAAACAAAACTTGAAATTATAAAACTTGATTTTTCTAATTTAAAATGCTCATTAATGTAATTTCCAATTTTCAAAATATTTATTCAATAATTATACTTGTGATCATTTTTAAAATTGGTATTAAAACATTACAATCACTTTTAATTTTGAAATCAAAGCCTAATATTGATTGGTTTGGGTGATATGAATTTGTTTTCAAAACCTGGATCTTTAACAGAGATAGACAGACATATACACAGTCATATCTATATATACACATACAGACATATTTCATCCATACCAATATATTTAACAACATATATCCAATACATGCAAACCAGAATAAAATATATGGGTTTAAGGGTTTGCTCACCTTGATTTCCATAAGAAAGAACATAGCTTTCTTTTCTGTTGAAACAGGCTTGAAAAACTGGCAAGCTGAATTCTTTCTTCTTTAATCTTTGGTTTGATATGAAGTTGTATTGTTGTTTTAAGTTGAAGCTTTGTTTAAGTTTAGATAGTATTACTTTAGATTTTTTTCTCAGCTTAGAGTGGAACGAAAATGAAATGAAGAAGGCTGATATAAAATGAGTTACAGTGATATATATGAAATGAGTTTACAGGGTGAGATTTTTTTGTACAGGGTGATATTAATGCCTTGTACCATATATTAGAGATTTTTTTCTCTTGGGGGCTGACATGATTTTGTTGTGGTGGCTTGTTTTATAAGCCTATACTTATCCATTATTTTTCACCCTTTTTTCTTTCATATTTATCCTTTATATATTTAAATGTACATAGATATTTATATTTTTCTTCTTTTGTTTATCCATATTTTGTTCATATTTGAATGTATTTTATTTTTCTTCTTATATTTTTTTCTATTTTAACTTAAAATTTAAATTCAAATCCAATGTATATATATAAATTCAAATCCCAATTTCAAATTCTATTCTCGATCTATTTTATATACATATTTATCCCAAATATCAAAATTAATTCTCAATTAATTCATAGTTTAACTAAAATTTGATATTAATTACCAATTATTTCACAATTTTTATTCAAAATTAAATTAATTATCAATTCAAACTTATTTAAAATCCGAGATCGTTACATAAAGGTTGGACATTTAGGCATGTGTTGATGGAAAGAGGTGGTTCTTTAGTTCTTGTAGCTTTGTGCTTGGGTTAGGTATGGATCTAAGTGGGTTATCTCACTATCTCTTAAGTATATATTGTGTATATATATGTTGTGTGAAATGGATCTAAGTGGGTTATCTCACTATCGAGAATTTTTATAAATAAATAAATAGATATTCTGTAACAACCCTGGTTTTGGTGATTAACTGTGAAATTAAATTATAACAGTGGTTATAATCTAATAATGGAGGAATAAAATAAATTGGAGATGAAAAATTAGTTGAAATGGTTTATTTTAAATAAACAATGGATTTTGGTAAAATAAAATGGTATTGGGTTGGTTTGGTTGGTAATAAATTGAGACTTATGGAAATATGATGTTTTGGTGGTAAATTAATTAAATAAGTGAAGTAAAAGCATTTAATTAAATATCATTTATTGTAAATAAATAATGTTGGAAATAAAGTTTTAGAAACTTTGTTATGAGAATTTGTGATTAAAATGAGCATTATATGGTTTTAATTTGATAAAATGCAATAATTTTGGAAATTATTGCCAAACGGTGATTTTTGTTAATTTTAATGAAGTATTAGAATTTAATATGGTAAATATTGGAAATAAAAAAGGTAGAATTTTGTTAAAAAATAATATTTGGATGTAAAAATATTTTTACATGGTTTGTTAGGGTAATATAAACAAGAGAAATAATTTTATGTCATTTTGGTGTTGAAAATATTGTTTTATGTAAATAATGGTGAAAATTTAAGTATTTAAATAAAAATAAGAATTTAATGTTGGAAATTGATTTTTAATGGCTAAAATAACTTTTATATGTTGGTTCGAACTCTTGAACGGGTTCTAAATATTGTTGTTGCAATGATTTTCTTGCTGTTGTGTGACATAAAACTATACACCTTTTTCCTAGCCTGAGGGCTTGGTAACTCATGATCTGTTGTATTTGTTGTTGTTATATTTTGTTCTAATAGATCCATTAGCCACCGTAGATTTGTGTTAAACATTTATTGAGTATGTCGATCCACTTGAGAAAGGTAAAAGAAAAAATTTAGAGCACCAATCGACGTATTCAATACTTACTTAAGACAAATCTTACGGATGGTCGTTCCTAACCGGCTTTATTCTTTGCATTAACAGACAGCATTACTCGGTAATGCTCTTTGTTAATGTGGGTCTCGAGGTGGGGCGTCACATATTCCTAGGGATTTCTTTCCATGGTTTTTAAGTACCATAATGGTAGTACTTACTATAAAAATTTCAAGTCTTAAATCATTAGTTTATGTGGTTAAAACTAGTCGCAAAAATGGTGCTTTTTAATGTTGGTTTAACAAGGATTTTTAACAGCACTAATAAATGCTGTAGTAAGTCGCTTATGGTTTTAAGTGTTTAAAATGCGACATTTTGGCTTGTTTTTCGTGATTTAAATGGTTTCTAAACTCTTTTCTTTATACAATATTTTTATGGAAGTTCTTATAAAATGTATTTGAGTATGAAAAAAAGAATAGAAGTTTAAAAATAGTTTTAATGATTATTTGCGAATTTTGAAAGTAAAGTGCTGCAAAATGTAAAACATGTTTTTAATCAAACTTCTAAATTAGTTATTTTCAAGTAATATTTTACATAGATATTTAAAACCTATTTACAATTATTTCTAAAGTATTATTATATATATATATATATATATAAGTTTTGGCAAAAGTGATTGACTACGCTTAACACTAAAGCCGACGAGTAAACTTGTCTGTTTGTGAGATTCAAGAATGAAGTGTTTAGGAAGGCTGGTAGCAACCAGTGCCCAAACTTACCTGGCTTAACTCTTGAACAAGGAATAGTATAAGTTGAAATGTCAGAAACGTGTTAATTTTGTTGTTTACTTACTTGTCCAAAAAGGTAACTTACTTTGCTTAACGCTAAAAGCCGACGAAGTAGGCTTATCTATTTCGAGAGTTAAAGATTGATGTTGAGGACGGAGCAATAGAGCTCTAACCTACCGGGCTTCCCTCTTGAATGAGGAATAGTTAAGTCAGGAATGTTAGAAATGGGTTAACAAGGTTGTTTATTACTTATTAGAAAAGTGATTAACTATGCTTAACACTATTAAGTTGACGAAGTAATCTTATCTATTTATAGTATAAAATGCACGTGCGTGCATCTATTAGTTAGAGACATTTACAGTTTATTTAATTTAAAAAAATAAGTGGACGGATGTGTGTTGTAAGTGAAAATATTTTGATAATCGCAATACTTTTATTTCAAGTTGTATTGTTGGTGGTATTGGTTGTAAATTGATAGTAAAATTCCGTTGATGGGTAGTCGGGAAGGGGTGGTGGTGGAAGTTGTATGCCGATGATTGGATTCCATTGGTGGATGGGGGTATTTTCGGAATTTCAAAAAGACACTATGAAAATCTTATTTATTGAATTCTCTTTATTAGTAGTAGAGATGAGAGTTAAGGTTGATGTCGAATAGGGATAGAGTAATAGAGCTCTAACCTACCGGGCTTCCCTCTTAACCGAGGAATAGGTAAGTGGAAAATGTCGAAAATGTGTTAATCGTGTTGATTCCTTATTGTTTATGGAAATCATTAATACTATACTTAACACTAAAAGCCGACGAGGTAGACTTATCTATTTGTGAGATTCAAGACTGAAGTATCTAGGCATGGCTTGGAGCAACCAGTGCCAAACTTACATGGCTTAACTCTTAGGCGAAGAATAGTTGAGTTGGAATGTCGAAAATGGGTTAAGCATACGAATCATTATTTTTATAAGCAATCGTTTTTAGAACTTGATAGTTAACTAGTCCATACTGAACTTGACTGAATATGAACTTAGATCTTTAAAATAAAGGTTTGTAAAAATAGTAACAAGTAGGAAAATGGTTTGGGTTTGTTGTGACAATGTCTTAATCGCATCATCTTTAATCTTTTTCAATTATACTTAAGGACAATTATACTTAGGAATGTAAATAGATATTTAAAAGAATGCTTTAAAGATAAGCTTAGATTTGTAAAATTACTTAGATCCTTAAAATGGATATTTTAAAGGAAATTATAAGTAAGAAATCTTGTTAATGATTTGTGAACATACTTATACCATTTGAAATAAGTATATGGATACTTTTTAAAGTATAATAAAAAAGTGCAAATGAATAGTAGAAATCCATAAATGATGTTTTATTAGATAAAAGAAGTTTTACTAATAAAAGAGGTTTTAACTAATAAAATATTAATTAAATAAAAAGGGGATTAGAACTCGCTTATGTGACTTGATCGTGCTTTGTGTGACTTGATCGTGCTTTGTTTATTTCCTCGTTTATGTAAAACATTTATTCGTATACTTAGCACTAAAAGCCGATGAAGTAGGCATGTCTATCCGTGGGAATTAAGAATGATGTTCGTGTAGGAATATAAGTAATATAGCTCTAACCTACCATCTTCACTCTTGATCGAGGGATAGTGTGAGATGAAAATATCGAAAACGTGATAAGTATACGAGACTTGGTTTCCATGTGTGATCATTCTCATTATCACTAAATGACCAAATTCATCGATTCAGTCTTGGAGAGACTGGGATCGGTAAGTGTTTAACATACCGAAAACCACTTCAAGGCTAAGATACATGTTCTATCTCTTAGAAGTGAATTTGTTCAAGACGTGGGAATTTTGTGGAGATTCGAGATCTGCTTCAGATGCTCGAACATATATAGTTGTTCATGATCTATTCAGGATGTGGGAATCCATGTGTGATTCTGAGATCTTTTGAGATATGGAAATCCATATGTGGTTTCGTGATCTGTTCGAGATGTCGGGATCCAATCTGGGATTCATGTTCTGTTCGAGTGATGAAGACTCGTGTGAAAGATGCCAAACGTAACCTCAACATCGGAAATGGCCAAAGACAGAGTAGGATGCACAACCCGCCGTTAGTGACCCATGTCAGGACAACTCTATATATAGAGATACTTATCGATTGTTGGCCGATAGGAGTTGATGATATTTGGTTCACGTTGTTTATGTTTATGTTCGGACGCTGGGCCGCTTGTGTTTAGCTTATGGTATATTTTATCTAGAAATATATGATGCTCAGAAGGTAGTTTCTGATCCTTGTGCATGGAGTTTGGATTCGGCTCTGCCGAAGAGATCTCCATGGAAAATCCATTATGCGAACGTTCCTTATCAGATTTGATTGTACTCCTAATATGCCATTGAATGTAACTAATATAACAATTCCAGCTATGTTATAATGTTTATATTCTACACCCTAGACATTATCTATTATATCACCTTATGTACCTATTAGATGGTGGTTTTTTGAGGCGATAAATGTTATGGCATTCCATGTGGTCTCAAAAGTACTATTATATGTTGATCACATATTTCTTAAGTTTCTCATACCAGCCTTATGTATGACGCTTGTTTTTGTTTTCCCTAAATTCCTCGCGTGCTCTTTCGAGTAGCTTGAGAAAGGCAGGTTTTTGTTAGTGTTCATTGGAGCTCGAGAAGACGAGCTGGACGTTTCACTTATTATAGTATTCTTACTTCCGCTGCATTACTATATTGTACATATCAACATTTGTGAGGACATGTTATTATAACTGTCCAAGCTGATGATGATACTTTGATTTTGTAACTCCAAAATTTTTGTATCGGATTAAACTTTTATACCGTTCCTTTGATATTATATATTACTGATCCACCGTGAGATTCTAATATTGTGTTCCTTCTTCCTTGCTCTATTTCCTTTTCATTTTATTTCACCCTAATAATCTATCCTTCCGGCATTTGGATGCTTGGCACACGTATACTGTGGATGTATTAGTGTCGACATTCGGGGGTCTAAAGGGCAAATCATTACACATATATAAGATATATGTATTATACTATAAAGGTTATAGTATATATTAACATACTATTTAATATAAATGTTATACTGAAATAATATAAAATTAATTAAAGAGTTAATGAACTAAAATTAGTTAAATAAGATTTAAATAATAGAATGTGATACATAAGATTATTATATAAGTTGGTTAAAATATAAAAGTTATATGATAATTAAAACTTATATAATACAAATGTATAAATTAAAGGTGAAACTGTAAGAAACCCAAATAGACTTAAAGAATAAATACATACGTATAGCATGTATATCGATTTCTGATGTGTCCGACACTTGAACCACGAGGGTATTCCATAAAAAATACATTATTCCATAAGTCGGTATCACTCAATTAAATATATTAAATATTATAATCTTTAGCATAAATGTTGTCCTCTACAATTTATATATTAAAAAATTACTTGCATACTCTTTGGGTGTTGAGCAAACTCAAGCTAGAGATGTTATGAGTAGTACTATTAATATATAGAGTAGATGAGGTAAGATAACTATCTGTATTTGTTGAGCAAACTCAATGTACATATACTATACTTATGCAATCATGAAACGGTAGGTATGAGTGAATAATCGCTTTCGATTTGTTGAGCAAACTCAAGGTCAAAATGAGATTAAGACAAAAAACTATAGGTTAGGAGTTGTGTAATACCCCGTAATTTGACGTTGGTTATTTAATTAGTTATTTAATTAATTTAAGCTCCCAAAATGGAATTTTTGCAAATAATGGAATTTGACCATAAATCATGCACCATTGCGTTCGTGGCGAAATTCTCAGTAACTTTCATATTTGGAGTTTTGCGATCGGAGTCCGAACAAAGAAGTTACGTATGAAAAATGAATTTGGAACGAAAATTATTCAATTAGATAAATTAACATTTATATATTAATCGCCCGGGCCTACAGGATGACCTGTCATTGGGACCGGTCGACCATTAGCGGTCAAACGATGCTCCATGGGTGGTCGACCGGTCGCCTTTAGACGACTGCAATAAACCTAGGTCGCAGCAGCCCAGATTTATTATTTTAAATCATATGGTTGCGGTTGATTCTAGTGCCTATAAATTCAGGCCTAACTCTCCCTTCTCTTCTTATATTTTTCTAGAAGCAGTAATGAAGCTTTGTAATTTCTTATTCTCCACTTTCTTTCTAAATTATAAAAATAAGATATATATATTTATATTCATACAAATTGGAGAAGAATAGAAATCTAATAGAAAGAAGAAGAGAAGAGAATCAACTATATGCGTATTTGAGGATATATATATATATATATATATATTTGTATTTGTTTTCTCCCTCAATCCCAAATATTTTCTTAGATTTGTAATTCTAATGTATATATATACCCATTTCAATACATATTTCTTGGATTAAAAAGGATTTGGAGATGAATTTAAGGTTCTACTTCAGATCTAGAGATTTGGATCGTTTTTAAAAGGTGAGTGGGAAATTTTATATATTGTTTATGATTTTAAATCTATTCCATTGGCATACATTTGATTTTTATGCCGAAACCAATTTTATTTGTGAATTGTAGGCATGAATTAGTGTAGAAAACTATTTCCTACATGTTCTTGTTTTAGATCTAATTTGAAATATGTTTACACCTAGATCTGGAAACCAGTCCCAAAGTTTTTATAATTTGAATGTTGTATATTTTTATTCCAGATCTGTACTTGGGTATAAAATAGGATTTCTGGATTATTGCCCAAATTTATGATAAGTTGTAGAATTTCCATAGTTTAATTTGTGGGAAGAACATCCATTTGATTTTTATAAATTTGTTTATTTTTTCCACTTTTGATTCAAAAAAGCGACGCTTGATTTAACAAGGAATCAAACAAAAAGGGAAGAGATGGGTAAAATACAGATTTAGTCTCTATAGTTTACACTGTTTATTCCAAACAAAAAGAAATTATCTGTACCTTGTAATTTGAAACGTAGTAAATCCTTTCTTTTTGTGTTAAACTAATTTATGGAAATCATGTGTAAAATCTTCCTAAGGAATTTAATTCTAGCAAACTAAATATGGAAAGTATATTCTAGCCATATAATTATGACTATAATTTATTTGATTATGAATAGATAGTTTTATTAGGTAGTTTATACGTATTTATTTTGCTAATAAAGAAGAACAACATTTATTCATGCGTTATTTGTGTGTAACATTCATTAGTTATTATTATATTTAGGGAAGCGAATAGGTAGAAATATGAAATGTAGTAATTCCTATTAATGGGTAATAAATTAGGAATTGCCAATAATTAATAGGAAATAAAATATTATAACCCCAATTGATGGACAATTAATGGGAAATAATGGATATAATTAGATTAGGAGTTACAATTGGTTAGTTAAAGACCATAACTCTAATTAAAGGGAAATTAATGGAAATGCTACAATTAATAAGGACAAATGGATAAAAAGGGACTGATAAAAATGAAATAGATATAAAAGTTTACTGATTTGAACATAGTAATCATATTTTAACACCCCTAATTTTTGATAACATTATTCAGAAAATTTAATTAGATAAATTAAATAGAATAATGATGATAAGGGGATTGAGATTTGAATAAAACTATAAGAAGACCGTGCTTAGGTTAATTAAATGGGCTTAGAATGGTTTATATGTTATTAATTAAAAACATGGGCATATTAGTAAATAGCCGCACCATTATTACTCACGGCTATACATTTCACGTTCTTGCCCATTCACGTACATTTTTCACAAAACGCAAATCAAAACTAAGAAGAGCCGGCCATTAACAAGGGAAAAGAGGAAGAATTTTTTTATCAAAGCTAAGGATTAAAGCTAGTGGAATCAATCTTCTACAAATCTCAAATTCCTTATCATATCTAAGGTGAGTAATAATTCATTCCATCTCTATTTTGTTTTTATAATTATATGTTTTCAGATTTAAGATTAAATTCGTTTTTATGATGATGATATGCTTGAATTATTATATGTTTGATTTAAACCAATCCATTTACATATGAATTTGCACGGTTTCAGGGCAAACCGATTGTTATTGATTTTAGAATGCCATGGGAAAATTATATATTAGGTAATACATGATTTTAGAGGTAGGTTTCAAATTTCATAATTTTCCAAGCTATGAAAAAATTATTATGAATTTCTAAAGGAAAATATGATATATTTGGGTTTAAAAATTTATTTCGATTATTTCAGGAAGAAATTGGGTCTGAAATTTTAATGTGTTGGATAACATGATGAAATTTCTCTGATTTCTGGGGATTCTTCCTAATTAATTTGCTATGGAAAATAAATTATTTTAGAAGAAGGACTTATTTGCAATATAGGTTTTGCTTAATGGAAGGGCTTAAATGTTACTTTTTCCGTTGATTTAGATCTGATAAACGCAGCAGTTTTTGTAAAGTATTTGAAAAGTTTCAAGGCAACCAATAAGGTGTTTACAAATAGGCAGGTTAGTTATAAAGCAATTACTAAACTTAACATTAATTTAGCCTTTTTAATAAAAAGTCGGTTCTGCCTCTTTTGGAAGTGAACTTCGACCTAGTGCTTTCACCTCGACTCAGTCGAAACTAACCCCGCGAAACCCACCTATTCGAAACCAATACACAAGGTATCACTTAGATGATACGTAGTGGATTATTGGAAAGGCGGAAGTCATGGTATCAAAAGCAAAGCTTCCGATGGGGTCGAGACCTTAGTTTTGTTTTCAAACGATAAGCGCCTGCCTTGTTTTCATAAACGCTTTCGAAGGAGTCGAAACATATGCTTTTGAAGGTGGTTGCCATCTTATGTTTTAAAGTATAAGCTTTCGAAGAGGTTACTTTATTTATAAAACAAAGCTTTCGAAATAGGTGGTTCCGACTCGGTCGAAACCCTGCTGCCATTATTTTACCTTTCGAATGTATTGCATCCATCAATGCTCTTGAAGGGTTCTCTTTGTTTTAAGCTTAAGCTAAGTCACTTCCTAAATGATTTCGAAGGGGTTCAGGGGTTTCGAAGGCAATGGCGTCAAAAGGGGGTTTCGATGCTATCCTTCAAAGTTTTTGAGCTTTCAAATAGCTGGTTCCGACACCATAAATTTTCCCCAAAAATATTTTATTAAAGGTTTCGAAAGAGATACTTTCATGTGTAACCACTTTGACCCAAAAGATGTTTTTAAAGAGTAAAACCCAATGTTTTCAGAAGGGGTACTTTTATTGGTTTCGAAGCTATATTTCTAAAGGTTATTAAGTAATGTTTTGACACATTCGAAAGTTATGATTTGGTTTCGAAAGGATTGATTTATAGATCTTCGAAAGGCATATACTTAGAGTTTTGAAAACAGGTTTTCTATGCTTTCGATGGAGGTCATCCAGTGGTTTCGAAAGTGATGTTTAAAGTTTCAAAACAAATAACCCATTCTCATTTTAAAGGAAAAACCATGGCATAAATAAAGTTTTTTGAGAGTATTACTTTGTTGTTATGATTGCTTCTTCATATATTTATTCACATTGTAATTAACCCACAACGGTACTTTGGGGAAGGGCAGAATAACTAGCTGGGTTGACCTAGTAGTGAATATAACTTAAGAAATGTTAAAATCTTAATTAGAGATATTGGAAGGGACTAATAGGTTCACAATAAGCCCATGAAAACTGTGTAAATGGAAGATATTGGCAGGGGCCAATAGGTTCATAGTCATCCTATGAAAACTATGATTTGATATTGGCAGGGACCAATAGGTTTATAGTTAGCCCATGAAAACTATATCTAGATTAAGATATTGACAAATTTCAATAGGTTCCTAGTCAGCCCATGAAAACTAGGAAAGAGTAAAGATTTTGGAGACACCAATAGGTTCTTAGTGATCCCATGAAAACTATTAGGTTAATAGTAACCTTATAAACTATAACGGTGATATATCGTCAAAGTGAATGGGGATGGGTATCCAGAATCGATTCTCTTGTTTTGCATATCATAATATTATACTGTTTTGAATTGTTTTAACCATTGTGGATGCAAGAGCATAGTATATGGTTTTGTAAAGGTTTTAAGATACTAGTGAGGGGAAAACCCGTTTCGCTAAGTAGTGTGGTCTCACTAGATATCTAAATGATTTGAGATGGTAGATTATTATTCATACTAGACTTTATATATGACTCGAAGTTTTTGTTTTTTCCCCTTAAACTCTCGGGTATTCAATTGGTTTTGAGTAGTTTGAGGTTTAGGGTTTTCAGGTGTTCTTTTAGACGAATAAAGCTTCCGGTGACGTGCAGGAGGCATGTTAGCTACTTAGAGTTCTTTTATTTCCACTGTATTTGGTTGTAAAGGCAAACTTGTTTTATTGCCTTATTATATACTCTGGTCATCCAAGGAGGCATCTTCATATGTCGCTCTTGGCGTATTTTGTAATAAGTATATTTTGTCTGAACGTAGTCTGTACTTTGGGATTATGTAATGAATTTGAAATATTTTGAAATGGAATGTGGACTTTGTTTGCTGTTTTAAAATTCTTCCATATTCATGTGTTTCTATGTATCAATGTATCTAATATTGCCGTATTTAGTCGCCGAGGATTAATAACTATGGATGACTACAGCATCTGTAGCCATTAGTTTTGGGCCTCCAAGTATGGGGATGTTACACATATATAAATGTCTTAGGAATGTCCATTAGGATTTTATAGAAAAATTGACATTTATGTGCATTAAAAGGGGATTTATAGGTAGATAAGCATTTAAGATAAATCTTGTTGCCTTAAATAAAAAGGGAATTAGTAAGCTAAGTCCAATGTCTACTTAAGATAATATAAGTAAAGACTTAGGATGGTTAATTGGACTTAGTAGGTTAGTGATGTAAAGTCAGTAGAGTCACTCGACGGAAGGCTGCCCTTCACTTTGAGGCTACCAGGAGTCGGGGGAACTTACTACTGATGTGAGATATCACTAATCCTAGGACCCATGATGACGTGAGAGATTGGGCCTGCTTTCTTAACTGGAAAATATTAAATGGTCCAAATTTGGAATTAGGAGCAGTGAGGGATATCTCCATAGGCGTTCCCTTCGGGTTTGAGGTATTAAGTGGTTGTAGGGTGTGCTCTCTCCTAAAAGGAAGTATTAAGTAACCTAGTGAGATTCCAAATAAACAAGATTCCAAATTAACTTCAGTGTTGAGGTCTTAAGTGGCTATTTTAGGGCCCATCTCCTTACCGAAAGAAGTAACCTAATGGGATTCCATATTTATAATTAAGAGTGATAGTGGATATCTCAGGCAGGGTTCGCTTCGGTTTTGAGGTATTAAGTGATTGATCAAAAGGTTCGTCTCTTTCCTAAAAAGAAGTATTAAGGAACCTAATGAGATTCCAAGCAATGTCAGCTAGATAGTATCAGTGAGGATTTCGGCTTAGGGTTATGTATTAAATAACAAAGGCCTATCTATAAATAGGTGTTAAGTGGTCAGGGTTCTGCCTAGTCCTTATTAATAAGGTATTAAGTGGCTTTGGTATAGTCTCTTACATTTCCATGGTTGTAATAACGATAGTACCAATGAGGAGTCCGCCTGGGGATATGTATTAAGTGATGTAGGACCTGCCTAGAATATAGGTATTAAATGGTTAGATGTCTGCCTAGTCCTCTTAAAGGTATTAAGTGGCTTGGGTATTATTCCTTACATGGCTACGATTTTATTGGCAATAGACACGTTAATAGTTAGACAATAAATGTCGGAAGCCTTAAATAGTGGTTAAAGGTCTTTGTTGCTAGCACCCACCGACCATTGACAATATTGTTAGAAAACCACTTTAGGAATAGGTCTTAAATGACGGGTCTACCTTGATTGAGATCTTAAATGACAAAGTCTGCCAGTTTCTCCTTTAAAATTATTTTGTGATGGTTATAGAAGCCCGCTTCATATTTAGAAGTATTAAGTGACAAATGGGTTTGAAAGTATGTAACGATCCATAATTTGATCACTTTAATTAAAGATATTTAAATTATTTTAAATATTCAAATATAGATTATTTTTTCAGCAAATAATCAAGTTTTAAGTAATGAATAATAATAATGAACTTATTTTGGACAAATGTTCACAAAATATATAATTTGGAAAAATATCGATAAAATGGTCGAAAACCGTTTTATCAATAAACAACTCTAAAATCATAAAACATCACGCATGGAGCTGGATACGAACACTTATTTTTATAATTGAACTAGAATATGAAATAAAATTATTTATTTTTGGGAAAAATAAAGGTATTTATGACATCATCAAGGATGCCCTTATATTTAAATATTGATTTATGAATTTTAATTGCGATTTAATGATTTAATAATTATTATAATGGTGCTAATAATTGTTTTACCCGATAATAATTCATTTTAAATAGTTATAAATTGATAATGAATCATTTATAATAGTTTCATAAAAATATATATTTCATTTGAAAATATAAGAAAATCGATATCGCTTTATCGATATATTAGCACTTTTTGTAAACGATTGTTTAATATTAATTTATATGGTTTTATAAATCAAATGCATTCATTTTGATTAACCAATAATGATAAAAAATGAGTATTCAAATTTTGTTTACATTCATATGTAAATTAATGTATAATTGAAAATATGACCGGTAATCGGTTTCCGGATTTTCAACGGTTTCACGAACGGAAGTTGTTCAAAAGTCATTGCAACCTTGTTTATATGTCATGTGCTAACATGCACATGAACATATACATACATACCTATATATACACGTTTAAATATACATACATTACAAAATATCAAGATATTTTCCTAAAAAATTAATACTTAAGCAACCCAAAAGCCATCAACTCATCTTAGACCATATCACCTCAAGCACATGGAGGCACAAGATTGGGGGGGTTTCCATGCATTTGGAGGAGATGGAGGGGGTGTGGGCAAGGGGTAAATGTGTAATTAGGCATTTACATATTTGTTTTCAATTTTTTCCTATAAATACCCAGCCTTTTTTCATAAATTCCTAACACTTATTCTTCACCTTCTTCCTCCACTTTCAAGCTTTTTTAATGGCTTCCCATGTTAGCAAAATTATGAAGAAAATATTTGTGGAAATAAATTAAATTATTAGTGTGTGTGTATGTATATGTGTGTATATATATTAGTATAAACACCTCAAAACCACTTCAAATCACTCCTTTTTCTCCTTCATATCCATGACCACCACCACCTCTTCATTTGGCCGAGCCAACCACCACCTCTACACCTAGGCCATGAGCACCCCAGCCTTCAAGGACCGAGGCCGAGCCACTTGGGAAGGAATAGAGCAAATGTAGTGAGCTTTGATTTCCAGTTAGCGAATCAATAGTCAAATCTAGTTAGTCTGTCATCAAATGAAGGTGAGAAACTCCACTTCTATTTATATATATACTTAAGACGATGATATGATATATTTTTTGGCTTCTATGTTTGATCATCAAGTTTGGACGTTGATTATATGTTTATTTAATGTTGAAATGATTCACGTATAATAAATCGAATATCACAATGGAAATCCCTTTTCTTTAATAAATGAAATGGTGTATTTGAGATTGTTAAACCTCTTTAAAATGGTTTATAAATGTTTTATAAATACTAAAATCTGATTTGATGAAGTTTTGACAAGTTATGAAAATTGAGTCAAAAATAGGCACGTTGCATAATGGTAGTTCGCGATTTTGCACCGCAGAAAGTTAAATCCATTTATATGATGGATTTGGAGTTGGAATTCTTTGTAATAAGAATTTTCCAAACTCTTATAATCATAGTTTTCAAATGGAGAAAGAAAATAGAGATTTCATTTAATATATTTTGAAATATGAGTGAAACAAGTTTTCAAAATAGTCACGGTTTGGTAGTTCGAAAACCAAAGAGACAAATTCATTATAAATGATATTTTAATTCTTAAAAAATAGGGAATAAATTCTATAGATATTTTAAAATGTTTTAAAAGTTAATTGATTTAAAAAAATGAATTTCTAAATGATCGAAAAGTTGTTTTGATCAAATAACCATTAAAAACACTATTTACAGCACTTTTAATAACTTTTGAAATATGGATTTAAACTTAACAATTCTATTTCAAATCTATTATAAATGTTTTCAAATGAATGATTAAGTGTTTTAATAATGATTTGGAGGTTTAATAGTTTATTTAAAAGAGTTTAAATAAATGTTTTGAAGGAAAGCTGTTATAAATAAAATGATTTAATCTTGGCTCTAAAAGCAGATGAGTATACTGGATTTTTCTATTTGTGAGATCTGAATGTGGGGTGCTTAAGCTAAGGAGATGTTAAGGAGCAATCAGTGCGCTAGCTCACCAGGCCTCTTTCCTAGGCGAGGGATATATAAGGTCAAAATGTCGGAAATGAGACAAGTATAAAATATTCTAAGGCTTGAGATTTCCATTTACCATACACTTGTCATTCGGACCCCCTCCTCATTACAACATAGGTTAGAGAAGGAATTGATGACGCTTGAAGATAACGAGAGTGAAGTTTGTGGCAGTTACTATCTATCGTGTTATTTTCTATTGTACCCATGGAATGTGTTTTTGAACAAAATGTTATGACGGTTGGCATTATGTAATGTTTTGTGACACTTAAAATGATTTGAAATAAATGGGTATAATTGTTGTTATTATATTTTATTCCTTCCTCTGTGAGTTCTGAAAGAATAGATAGATATTTCTATTTTGTTATTTTTACCAACCAATAACCAACTTTGGAATGGGTCTAAGTTTCAATGGGACTTTTCTAGGTCTGAATTTAGGCCTGTTCCGGAGTGGGTTCTGACATTTGGTATCAGATCTTAGGTTACCCGATCAACGGGGTATGAGTGGTGTATTTGTTTTCTTTGAAAATATTTTTCAAAAATCCTACAATATATATACTTATTTTGAATTTATGCTTGACTCTATAAATTCTAACGATAGAAGTAGTTGCCACAATATTCTGAAAGGTAGGCGAAGCAACTATAAGCTCAAAAATAAATAGAGTTGAATTTATACTTGTTTGTTGGATCCAGACTTCCTTATCATTGTGGACTGTAACATCCCTAATTTTTGATAACATTATTCAGAATATTTAATTAGATAAATTAAATAGAATAATGATGATAAGGGGATTGAGATTTGAATAAATTATATGATGGGCCGTGCTTAATAGTTAAATAAATGGGCTTTAAATTGGTTTAAAGGTTAATTAGTTTACACATGGGCATAGTAGTAAATAGCCATTTTATTTTACATGGCTATACACTTCTCATTTTTGTCCATTCATGTTTCATTTCTCACCATCACAAACGCAAGTCAGAAAATAAAAAGCAAAAACCCTAGAATAGCCGACCATTAACAAGGAGGAAAAGAGGAATCACAATCTAAAAGCTAAGGATCAAAGCTAGGAAGGATAATCAAAACAAATTTCAAATTCCTTATCAAGTTTAAGGTGAATAATAATTCATTACATCTCTTTTTATTTCTATAATCCTATTATTTTGGATTTAAGTGTTTATTTCATTTCTATGATATTTTGGGATGATGATATGCTAAAATTATGGAGTGTTTGATTTAAACAATTTATTTATATGCAAAATTCGTACGGTTTAGGGTTAAAATCATGGTTTATTGGTTTTAAAATGCCATGGAAATTTTTTATGTTAAGTAAAACATGATTTTGGAGATGGGTTTTAATTTTCATAATTTTCCAAGCCATGGAAATTTTATAATGAATTTTTGATGATAAATATGTTGTAATTGTGTTTAAAATTTAATTTGAATATTTCAGGAAGAAATTGGGTCTAAAATTTTAATATGTTTGATTACATGATGAAATCGAACTTCTGTGATTTTTGGAAATTTTTTCTAATTAATTTACCAAGGAAAGTAAATTATTTTAAAAGAAGGACTTTTTTGAAACAATTGGTTTTGGTTATGGAAGGGCTTAAAACGTTATATTATTATGGTTTAAATCTGATATAAGTGCGGTAGATTTAAATGTAAAGTATTTGAAAAGTTTTATGGCAGCCAATCAATGGTTTATAAATAGGCAAGTTGTTATAAAGCAATTAGTAAAAGAAGCAAAATTTTAGCCTTTAATTCAGAAAAAGGTGTTCCACCTCTATTAACAGCCCTTTCGACTCCAATGATTCCGCCCCATCCTAGTTGAAACCTACTTAGTCGAAACCATCATAGTCGAAACCAATACATAAGGTATCACATAGTGGTGCGCAGTGGATTGGAAGGATGTCAAAAGCCTTGGTGTCGAAAGGTAAGCTTTCGATGGGGTCGAAACCCTGCTTTGTTTCAAAAGTTTAAGTCTTGCCTTGTTTTATTTAAACCTTTCGACATAGTCGAAACACATGCTTTCAAAAAGGGTTTTATAAATGGCTTTCGAAGAAGGTTGTTGTAATATGTAAAGAAGTATAACTTTCAAAGGGGCGCCTTTTTCTTTAAATAAGAAGCTTTCGAAAGGGTAGGTTCCAACCTAGTCGAAACCCAGCCGCTACTTTCCTTCCGAAGTATTGAAGTCATCAATACCTTCTAAAGGTCATCCTTGTTTTACCTAGGTTAAGCTGCTTCCTAATCGCTTTCGAAAGGGGTTGGGGGTTTCGAAGGTGATGGAGTCGAAAGGGGGTTTCGACTTCGTCCTTTGAAGCTTTAACTTTTAAAGGGTCTTTGCTTTCGACTAAGATGGTTCTAACACCATCAACTTGTCCCCTAATTAATTTTTGTTGGTTTCGAAAGAGATACTTTCGTATATAACCGTTTTAACCCAAATAATGTTTTTAAGGAGTGAACCCAATGCTTTCGAAAGGGTACTTTATTTTGTTTTGAAGCTATGTTTTAAAGAATATTTTCTTGATAACATCGAAAGGTATCATTGGTTTTGAAAGGTACATACTTAGAGTTTTAAAAAGAGGTATTTATGTTTTCGAAGGAGGTCATCCAATGGTTTCGAAAATGATGTTTTAAAGTGTCAAAACAAATAACCCATTCTCATTTTTAAAGGAAAAACCATGGCTAAAAGAAAGACTTTGGAATATTATTCACATTGTTTTTAACCCATAACTGTATTTTGAGGTAAGGGCAGAACAACCGGTTAGGTTGACCCAGCAGTGAACATAAATTAATAGATGTTAAAATTTTAATTAAAGATATAGGCTGGGGCTAATAGGTTTACAGTAAGCCCATGAAAACAGTATGATATTAGAAGGGGCCAATAGGTTCATAGTCAGCCCATGTAAACTATGATTTGGTACTGACAGGGGCCAGTAGGTTTGTAGGTAGTCCACGAAAATTAAATTCGGATTAAGATATTGACAATTAGTCAATATGTTTCTACTTAGCCCATGAAAACTAGAATAAGAGATAAGATATTGGAGTTACCAATAGGTTCTTAGTGATCCCATGAAAACTATGATATTGGACAGATAGTCCATAAACATTTAACTGGTTAATAGCAATCCAAGAAACTATAATTGAGACAGATAGTCAGAATGAATTAGGATGGGTAATCCAGATTTGATTTACTTGTTTTGCATATCATCATAAAGTTTTTGAAATACTATGTTATAACCATTGTGGATGCTGGAGCACAATATATGGTTTTATAAATGTTTTAGGATATTAGTGAGGGGAAAACCCATTCTGCTAAGCGGCATGGTCTCACTAGATATCTAAATGGTTTGAGATGGTAAATTATTATTCATACCAGACTTTATGTCCGACTCAAAGTTTTTTTCCCCTTAAACTCTCGGGTACTCAATTAAATTTGAGTAGGTTGAGAGTTTAGGTTTTCAGGTGTTCTTTTAGATGAATAAAGCTTACGAGGACGTGCAGGAGGCAAGCTTGTTATTAGAGTTCCTTTATTTCCGCTGTGTGTTTTGTTTGTAAAGGCAAATTTTTTTCTTGCCTATCTATATACTCTGATCATCCAAGGGGGCATCTTCATATGTCGCTCTTGGTGTATTTTGTAATAATGATATGTTATTGGAATGTGGTCTGCGAACTGGGATTATGTAATCAATTTGTAATACTTTTAAATGGAATGTGGAACTTGTTTGTTGTTTAAACTTTTTCCATATTCTTGTGTTTCCGTGTATCAATGTATCTAATGTCACCGTGTTTGGTCGCCGAGGATTAATAACTATGGATGACTGCAGCATCCATAGCTGTTAGTTTTGGGCCTCAAAATAGGGGAATGTTATAAGTTGGTATTAGAGCATAGGTTTATGAAACTTTAAAAGAAACTAAAACCTAAAAGATTTTCCAACCATAATCCAATGAATCAAATGATAAGATTGGGGTTTGGGTTAACGTTATAGTAACGTACTTGTATTTGCTATATATAGTTTTATATATAAGTAAATATTCCCCACTCTCTTAGACCGTTCTTCTGTATCTTACTAAAGCTCGTATGCAGATTTACGAGAAAGGAGATATGGAAGCAGGAAACAGAAGAGGAAATCTCAGTAGAGGAATCACAACAACTAATGGAAATGCTTGACCCACTACCAGGAGGAATCCGGGTCGACAGGCTAATGCTAGTAATCAAAATGTTGATGCCAATGTGAATGTTGGAAATCCACCAGTAGATATGAGGGCGATGTATCAGTTCTTTGCTGGTTTGATGCAAGCAGGGGCTGCTGTTTGAGTTGATGGAAATGCGGGAGGATCTAATCCGATGGCTTCAGTTGGGAATATTGCTTTGCTGAGTAGAGATTACACCAGTTAGGGTGGGAAGCCATTCTTGGGAACTGAAAGTGCTGTAGAAGTTCAAAATTGGCTGTTGCATTGTGAGCTTGTACTTACTGATTTGGGTCTGAATGATGGGCAAAAGAGAAGGTTCGCCTCTAGACAGTTGCAGGGGCCAGCACTACATTGGTGGAATAGTGTCACTGCCAGAGTTTCGGAAGAGCTGTAACCGGGGCTGATTTTAAAACAAGATTTGAGCAGAAGTTTGTATCTAAGTTTGCTAAGTCAAGCCGATGAGGAAGTTTATGGATTTAGTGCAAGGAGAGATGTCATTAGTCGAGTATGCTACTAAGTTTGAAGAGTTGTCTCAGTATGGATATGCTGTTATAGATACTGACATCAAAATGAATGAGAAGTTCATTCGGAGATTGAGGCCCGAGCTTGCTAGAATGACCATGACACATGTCTGTGATCCTTGTAATATAGTGATGGAGATGGCCATTTGCCATGAGGAGTTACTTGCTGATTTAGCCAAAGAGAAGTCAGTGGAAACTCTGGGTTCTCAGGGGAAGAAGAGGAAGTTCTTTATAAAGAAGGGAGCCTAGAAGGGAGATGCTGCTGAGAGGTCAAAGGCTGAGGTAGTTTGCTATAAGTGTGACAAGAAGGGTCACTTTGCTAATGAATGCCGATCGGGAAATGGGAAGAAAGCCGCAAGTAAGAAGAATGTGAAATGCTTCAACTGTGATCAAGTTGGGCATTACAAGTATCTCCGGAGCCAGTTAGGGAGGACAAAGGAAAAGTTTTTGCTCTAGGACCAGCTAGGCCTACCGCAACTGATAAAGGAAAGACTGTGATCGAAGGTACACTTTTGATTCAGAGCATTCTAGTTAGAGTACTTTTTGATACCGGTGCATCACATTCATTTATATCTCAGTGTTTGGTTGATAGATTATGCTTAGAGCCCACCTAGCTTATTACTTCTATAAGGGTTGCGAATCTAATAGGAGGATATGCAACTCTAGGGTTAAGATATGACCAACTAAAACTTGATTTGTTAGGTCATAAATTTGCATGCAGTATGTATGTTATTGGTTTCGTAGATTTCGGAATTATTTTGGAAATGGATTGGTTGGGTTGGTATGAGGCTAGAATATTTTGCCAGGATAGAGAAATATCATTGAGACATCTTGATAGTCATAACCGAGTGATATTCTCAGTAGAGAATACTGAATGGAGTGTTAGTGCTATTCTTAATGCTATGGAGGTAGGAAATGAGTTAAGTGAGGTTCAGGTAGCAAGAGAGTTTGCAGATGTCTTTGAGCCAAATTCTGGATTACCCCCGAAAAGAGCTGTTGAGTTTAGAATAGACCTTGTGCTAGGAGCTGAACCGTAAGTAGATCATCTAGCAGAATGACACCAACCGAGATGAAGATATTGAAGGTGCAGTTAGTGGATCTAGAAGGAAGGAGTTTTATTAGACTAAACAGTTCGCCTTGGGGAGCGGCCGTGGTGTTCGTAAAGAAACCGGATGGGTTGTTAAGGATGTGCATTGACTATCGCAAGTTAAATGAAAGAACAATTAAGAATAAGTGTCCTTTGCCAAGAATAGATGATCTGTTTGATTAGTTGAGTGGAGCCAGAATGTTTTCCCAATTGGACTTGGCGACAGGTTTCCATCAATTAAGAGTGGCAGAGGGCAGTATTCCTTTAACATCATTTCGAACTAGATATGGTTCATATGAGTGGTTGGTGATGCCTTTTGGATTAATGAATGCACATGCTTTCTTTGTAGATTTGATGAACCGAGTTTTCCGAGAGTACTTGGATAGGATTGTACTAGTGTTTATAGATGACATTCGAGTATACTCTAAGGATGAAAGAGAACATGAAGTTCATCTTAGGGTGGTGATTGAGACGCTGAGGCAGAATCAACTAAAGGCTAAGTTTACCAAGTGTCATTTTTGGAAGAAAGAGGTTAAGTTTCTCGGTCACGTGGTTTCAGAGAAAGGATTGTCAGTCGATCCAGATAAGATCGATGCTGTAAATAATTGGAAGAGACCAGAGACGGTGACTAAGTTTAGGAGTTTTCTTGGACTTGTTGGCTCTACTGGAGATTCATTAAGGATTTCTCGTCGATAGCAGCACCCTTAACTAAGCTAACTAGGAAGGAAGTGAAGTTTGTTTGGTCCAACAAATGTGAGGAAGCATTCCTTAAGTTAAAAGCATTTGTTGACCAATGCACCCGTGCTAGTTGAAAGTCTATATGAGTGGATCGTATAGAATATGTATATGCAAGTATAAACAGCTAACTATATAATATAACTTGATAAGTGATAGTAGCAGAGTAAATGAAAATAATCACACCAGGATTTTATACTGGTTCGGACCTCCCGTCCTACGTCCAGTCCCGAAGCTCCTCTTTGGAATTTCCTTTCTACTAACCCTCACTTGACCCAGAGGAACAGGTTTACAATAGCAGAGTTTCTTTGTCAAGAATGTGTTCTATAACACGAATGTTGACTATTGAGTACAAATGCTTCTAATATATATATATATATATATATCTAGAAGGTGTTTGAATGAGGAGTTCTGTATATATGGAAGAGTTAAATACAAGTAGTTGATTGCTTTAGAGTTCAGGAATAGATCAAAGTATAAGAGATAAAAGCGTAAGTAGGTAAGGTGATTCCTTCTCTTGAATTCCTGATGCTATTTATAGTGATGAAGAGTCTCTATGTATAGTTGCCTTCATTAGCAATCGTTGTATAGTTGCTCCTGTTGGTGATGAAGAGTTGCAGTGAAGAGGAGCAGATGTGTCTCTTCGGATGTGACAGTTGGAGTTTGAAATTACACAGTCGAGCCTATTTTCAGACGTCTAGTAAGTGACCTCATTGTCTGGCCTTCATATATTTTTTGTGTCTGGTAGTATTTCAGACGTCTGAGTTTATAAACCAGACGTTTGGTCTTTACTTCTGTTTTATGTCTGGATATATGTCAGACGTCTGAGTTTAGAATCAGACGTCTAGTTTCTTCTGAGTTTGTGAACCAGAGAACTTAACCAGACGTTTGGTATGTGCACTCAAACGTCTGGATTAGTGCATGTTGCTTTTCTTGTGTCTGTGTCATTCCTTTTCCGATTCTCTCGACTTGTAGCCTCTTGGTACTTCTTTTGAGTCTTTGTTCTCGTCTCTTTGGTGACGTTTCTATATCAACTTCCTGTATATGTACATTTGTTTTCCATTACATAGTTGTGATCATCGAAACCAAGGAATTGATTTCCTAACAATCTCCCTCTTTTTGATGATGACAACTATTCAATGTACTTATATATATATTCTTAATCTCCCCCTGAATGTGTGCTTAGTTTTGTTGTTAAGATTATATCTATATTTCTCCCCCTTTGACATTATCAAAAAGAATATATAAAAGTTTAAGCCAAAAAAATTTCATTAATCATAAGAAGGAGTTACATTCATAGATTTTAACAAAATGAAAACAAAGCCTAAATTCTAGAGTTGCTTAGGAGAAGCATGTTTTGGATCATCTTCCTTTGGTATGTCAGAAGTGCTTGGCTTAGAAGGAGATGTCAAAGCTTTGTTGGAAGGTTCATCGTCAAAAAGTTTGGAATCTTTTGCAGAAGGAAATGGCACAGGAGTTGTCCAATCTTCGAAGGGTGGAGATGGACCACGTACTTTTTGAAGTACCTCTTTGAGAACTGATAAAACAGTCGAAAGCGATTCTTCGACTGTGGCCAGTCCCGTAGCAAAAGACATCTCGAAGTTGTTGATTCGTTTTGCTAGAATTTTTTGATTCTGAGACAGGATTTGCTGATTTCGAAGTGTTAGGTCGCGAATACTTTCATTTTGATTTTATTCCGTTTGAGTTTCTAAAATCGCATCTTTTCCAGGATATTCAAATGAAGCGGGAAGTGGAGGAGTGAGTTCCCAATTTTGTGCTTCTATTTGAGATGGACCAGCATGGGTTTGAGAAGGAGGCTCAACCCTTGTAGATTGTCGATGATGAGTCCAATCGTCAAAGGACATAAATTCCGGTGGAATTTCGGGTAAGTGCATCGAAGATAAGAATTTGGTGGATGCATACTTTGGTGAAATTTCTTCGAAGGTTGACAGATAGGAGGGAATGTTGTTTGCACAAAGAAGCTTCATAATATAAGTTGGATAGATGATCGATGGACGGGAACGATTCCAAAATTGCTTGAGTTCATCAAATATGAATTTGGCCCAATTAACTCGAGTTCCACTAAAAAAGAGCATAGGGAGCTTTATGTTCCAACTCGGTAATCTGTTCGTGGCTACCCATGCGTGGAACAATTGTATTGATTATCATTCTTGTCAAGAGGCAAGCTTTTGGCCGTAAGTGTTTTGAAGCAAATTTCGGCATTTCGTCCTCCCATATTTGATGAGTGATATTATTCCTGGGTTTAAAACGCATATCCGGGATGTTGTGTAGATCCTCGCCGGTGTTGGAGCATCCCAAAGTTCTTCCTATTATTCCTGGAGTTAAACGAATAGTGTTTCCATAAACGCTTGACCATAGCCAATTGTCTTCGTTTTTGGTATTCCAAACTACAGTACTATCTAGATTGGCGTAGAACAAAAATATAGACAGTTGATCTATTTGAACATCATTGGATGTAAAAGAAATTAACGTGTCCAATCCATCATTCTCACAAAGTTCATCGAGATCATACATAGGAAACTTAAGTAAATTATAGAAAGGTCCTGTATGAAGTTTTTTATGTTGAATATCTTGATACCTTTTAATCGAATGAGGTGCCTTGTGCATCCATCGTTCAATTTGCTCATCTAAACATACTTGTGGGTTTGAAGATGTCGCAGGTTGATCATGTTTGCGTTTTGGAGCTTTGATGTTCTTTGTACGAGGAGGCATTATGGTTTCGTTTGAAAATAATTTGGGATTTGAAATATAATTTGAAATCGGCAGAGAGAAAATATGATTTGAGGTTGAAAAGTAAAAAAACTGACATTATTTTGGGTTTATAATAACGGTCGATTGAATTCCAGACGTCTGATTTTGAAAGCAGACGTCTGGTTTGCCCTAAAAATTATACAGAGGAAGTAAACAGACGTCTGTTTGTTATATGTGAGACGTCTGGTTTGGCACAGTTTGAAAAAATTTAGAGGCAGAGAGATGTATCAGACGTCTGGAAAATTTTTCAAACGTCTGAAATAGTCTGAATGTAATTTGTAGATGGCAGAGTCTCAATCCAGACGTCTGATAGGTTTATCAGACGTCTGACATATGCACAATTCGTAAAAATGTGACATATATCAGTGGATCAGACGTCTGAAGGCCATAGTCAGACGTCTGAAAAGTGCAGTTTCTCTAAAAATAGTCTAAAAATTGATGAATACATTCATTTATTAAATGTTGACAATATAGATTTTTATTTTAAAATATAATAACATATAAATACATGCAATAATTAATTTGATTTATTTATTTAGATGGCGATGAAGTTTTATGATTTCCTAAGTCGTTATCCTTCCATGGTCTAAGTGGAGACCATATATTCCTACGTTCGTGAGTCCGTGGGGAGCCAGAATATCGTCTTGGAGAAGGATCTAAAGGAGTATGATACGAAGCAGATGGATCTAACGAACTACAAGGTTTTGGTAGTGGTTCATGTACATCTTTCTTTCGCGACGAGCAAAATTTCATCGCTACTTGTTTTAGAAAGCTTAGTCTTCGTGCTGTAACTTTCTGTTTGAAATAAAGTTCCCGTTGGAGATCCATCTGTTGTTTTTGGTAATGATGAATTTCATCAATTTTCTCCTTTGTATTAGGAGAAATAAACAGGGATCTTTTAGTTTTCTTATTTTCTGGAGTAAAGCCCGTATGATAGGAGGACTACCTATTTGTTGGTTCTTGCTCTGGTGTAGGTGTCGGAAGACGTTGTGGTGTGTCTATAGAGCTGTCCGTTGATGGTGTGGAGATAGAGATAGAGATATAGGAACTCCCAAAAGACATTGTTTTTCAAATTTTTTAAGGATTTGATATTTTGTATATAATTGTAATATAAATATGTGTATTTATATATGATAAAAACGTTATTTATAGAGCAATTTATTTTCTAAATTTTTAATGGTTCAGAAATTCATTAATTTGTGGTAATGAAAAGGTGTACTAAATTTAGTTTTTAACTTAATTTTAGTTAAGATCTTGTAGTGGTCAAATTCCCAAACTTCGTCTGATTTTAATGAAAGTTTGCCCATTTAAAGGTTTTGTAAATATGTCGGCTATTTGATTTTCGGTACTTACGTATTCTAAAGAGATAGTTCCTTTTTCAACATTGTCACGTAAAAAATGATGTCGTATATCTATATGTTTGGTTCGTGAGTGATTAACAGGATTTTTTGATAAATTTACAGCGCTTGTGTTATCACAATATATCGGAGAATTTTTGATAATTTTGCCAAAGTCCATTAGTGTTTGTTGCATGTATATTACTTGCGCACATGCTAGAGCTGCGGAGATATATTCGGCTTCACAAGTAGATAAAGAAACACAATTTTGTTTTTTGCTAAACCATGAGACTAAAGATTGTCCGATAAAATGACATGTTCCACTAGTACTCTTACGATCTGTTCTACAACCACCAAAATCTGCATCGCTATATGAGACAAGTTCAAAAGGTGATCCTTTAGGATAAAACAAACCATAATCTGTAGTACTAGATAAATAATGTAAAATGCGCTTAACAGCTCGTAGATGTGATTCTTTTGGTTTCGCTTGAAATCGAGCACAGAGGCATACACTCATCATAATATCCGGTCGACTAGCTGTTAAATACAGTAAAGAACCAATCATGCTTCGATATAACTTTTCATCAAAATCCTTCCTATTTTCATCTTTTTCTAAGTGAATAGTGGTACTCATTGGTGTTGGTTTGCTTGAAGTTTTATCCATTTTAA
Organism: Allium fistulosum; assembly: GCA_030737815.1. NCBI lineage: Eukaryota > Viridiplantae > Streptophyta > Magnoliopsida > Asparagales > Amaryllidaceae > Allium > Allium fistulosum. The sequence continues at coordinate 245,118,562 of CM060907.1, read as the reverse complement.
ATCGATGTAATAAATCATTACAATACTTTTGTTGATGAATAAAAATTCCATTTTCTAGTTGTTTTATTTGTAATCCTAAGAAGAAATTTAATTCTCCCATGTGTGACATTTCAAATTCATTTTTCATAATATTTGAAAAATTATTACATAGATTTTCGTTGGTTGAACCAAAAATGATATCATCAACATAAATTTGTACAACCAAAATATCCTCACTTTCTCTTTTAATAAATAAAGTTGTATCTATTTTTCCTATATGAAAACCGGATGTTATTAGATGATTTTTAAGACGTTCATACCATGCACGAGGTGCTTGTTTTAATCCATATAGTGCTTTTTGTAATTTAAAAACATGATCGGGATATTTTTCATGAACAAAAAGTGGTGGTTGTTCGACGTATACATTTTCTTTAATAAAATCATTCAAAAAGGCACTTTTGACATCCATTTGAAAAAGTTTAAAATTGTTATGAGTCGCAAAGGAGAGTAAAGTACGAATGGCTTCTAATCTTGCTACCGGAGCAAAAGTTTCATCATAATCTATGCCTTCTTCTTGGTTGTAGCCCTGAGCAACTAATCGTGCTTTATTTCTAACAATATTTCCACTTTCATCTGCCTTGTTTTTAAATACCCATTTTGTTCCTATTACTGATTGATCTTCAGGTCTTGGTACTAATTCCCATACGTTATTCCGTTCAAATTGATGTAATTCTTCTTGCATAGCTATTATCCAAAAATTATCATTTGAGGCTTCTTTATAATTATTTGGTTCAAGGTTTGATACAAACGCTATATGACTTATTTGATTGAGTTGATTTCTAGTAACTCTTGAATTAAGATCACCAATAATATTATCTATTGGATGATTCTTAAGAATTCTAGGGGATGACACAAGAGTGTTATTTTGTATATTGATTTCATTATTAATAGACTTTGTTGAATTTGTTAATGGAATTTCTTCTTCATTAGTAGTTTGATGTTTGAAAGGATTTTCGTCGAATGAGACATGTAAGCTCTCTTCTATAATATTATTCCTTTTGTTAAAAATTCTATATGCCTTGCTGCGATCTGAGTACCCAACAAAGATACCCTCATCGGCTTTTGGATCAAAATTTCCTAATTTATCCTTTGTATTTAATATAAAACATTTTGAGCCAAAAGTTTTAAAGTATGACACTTTAGGTTTTTTACCAAAAAATATTTCAAAACAAGTTTGTTTAGTCATTGGACGAATAGTTACTCGATTTAATACATAACAAGATGTAGCAATAGCTTCGGCCCAAAAATGTTTTGGTAATCCACTACTATTTAATAATGTTCGTGCGCACTCTTGTAATGTACGATTTTTCCTTTCTACAACACCATTTTGTTGGGGTGTACAAGGAAAAGAAAAATTATGAGTTATTCCCTTTTTATTGCAAAATTTTGAAAAAAAGATCATTTTCGAATTCTCCTCCATGATCACTCCTAATATTTTTAATTTTCAAATTCATTTGAGTTTTGATTCGTTTTGCAAATATTTTAAACATCCAAAAAGTATCGCTTTTATGTTTTAGGAATAAGGTCCATGTATATCTTGAAAAATCATCAACTATTACAAAGACATATTTGTTGTGATTAATAGATCTTATTTGTGTTGGACCAAATAAATCTAAATGTAATAATTCTAATGGTTGTTTTGTAGAAATATTATTTTTTAATTTAAACAAGCTTTTCTTTAGTTTACCGATTTGACAATCATCACATAAATTTTCTACTTTGTAACTTATTTTAAGTAACTCTCTTACTAACTCATATTTAGCTAACTTATTAATATTTTTAAAATTAATATGACAAAATCGTTTATGCCATAACCATGGATCATCATGTTTAGCAGTTAAGCATAAGTTTGAATTTTTATTAATATTCATATTTAATACATAAATATTTTTGTTTCTAAAACCTTCAAAAATGGGTTGTTTGTTATTATCTAAAATATTACATCTATCTTTTTCAAAATTTATTTGAAAACCTTTATCGCATAATTGACTAATGCTTAACAAGTTGTGTTTTAAATTTTCTACTAATAGAACATTTGTAATAATGGGAGAGTTAGATATACCAGAGTTAATGACTTCTCCAATGCCTATGACAAATCCCTTTGAATTGTCTCCAAATGTTACCGTTCCACCATCGATGTATGTTATATTTTATAACATTTTTGAATTTCCAGTCATATGTTTGGAGCAACCGCTATCTAGTATCCATTTCTCCTTATTATTTTATTTTGGGTACCTCATCATTTTGTGCCATAAAACATACATTAGCTTGTTCTCCATCACTATCGCTATCACTTTCTGAAGATGAAGAATCGGTGTCATCCCATGTTACTTTGAAAGCTTTCTTCTTTTTGGATTTTTCAAATTTGCTCTTCTTTTTATCATTGTTAAGTTTTGGGCAGTCCTTTTTCATGTGTCTGTATTGATCACATTCATAACACTTAATTTGAGATAGATTTGTTGAGTTGGTCTTTCCTTCTTTTTGAAACTTGGTCATATTTCTAAATTTCTTGAATCTATTATAGTTTTTGGCAATAAATACTATCTCATCTTCATCTAAATCCGAGTCATCATTCTTTATTGATGGAAATGCTATGTTCTTCTTCTCCGAATTTAATTCTTTACATGCCTGCAAATTAGCTTCATAGGACATCAAATTTCCTATCAACTCTTCAACTTTGAGAGTAGAGAGATCATTAGCTTCTTCAGTAGCTAATACCTTTCTTTCCCAATCAGGTGTTAAAGAGTTGAGTATTCGAGAAACTAAATCAAAATCAGTAAACTTAACTCCTAATGCCATAAGATCATGTTGAATAGTTTGAAATCTAGAATACATGCCTACTATAGTTTCATTTTGTTTCATTTTAAATGATGAAAATTGATTTTGCAAAATTGAAATTTTAGTTTGTTTGACCTTTGTTGTACCTTCATGTGTAATTTGTAAGGTACGCCAAATATCAAATGCAGTTGTACATAACATGACACGTGAAAATTCATTTTTATCTAGTGAGCAAAACAAAACATTCATAGCTTTAGCATTATTTGATGCTGATGTTTTTTGTGCATCAGTCCATGTGTTCATAGCAGTAGTTGGTGCTTCATATTTATCTTGAGTGGCTGACCAAATTTCTAAACCATTAGCTTCCATAAAAATTCTCATACGTGTTGACCAATATGAATAATTAGAGCCATTAAAAAGTGGGGGTCATGCTGTGGATTGTCCTTCTTGAAAAATACTTGCCATATTAGAATGATTAAAAAACGTGTTACTGTTCTTTTAAACAAACCTTGCTCTGATACCAATTGAAAGTCTATATGAGTGGATCATATAGAATATGTATATGCAAGTATAAATAGCTAACTATGTAATATAACTTGATAAGTGATAGTAGCAGAGTAAATGAAAATAATCACACCAGGATTTTATACTGGTTCGGACCTCCCGTCCTACGTCCAGTCCCGAAGCTCCTCTTCGGAATTTCCTTTCTACTAACCCTCACTTGACCCAGAGGAACAGGTTTACAATAGCAGAGTTTCTTTGTCAAGAATGTGTTCTATAACACGAATGTTGACTATTGAGTACAAATGCTTCCAATATATATATATATATATATATATCTAGAAGGTGTTTGAATGAGGAGTTCTGTATATATGGAAGAGTTAAATACAAGTAGTTGATTGCTTTAGAGTTCAGGAATAGATCAAAGTATAAGAGATAAAAGCGTAAGTAGGTAAGGTGATTCCTTCTCTTGAATTCCTGATGCTATTTATAGTGATGAAGAGTCTCTATGTGTAGTTGCCTTCATTAGCAATCGTTGTATAGTTGCTCCTGTTGGTGATGAAGAGTTGCAGCGAAGAGGAGCAGATGTGTCTCTTCGGATGTGACAGTTGGAGTTTGAAATTACACAGTCGAGCCTATTTTCAGACGTCTGGTAAGTGACCTCAGACGTCTGGCCTTCATATATTTTTTGTGTCTGGTAGTATTTCAGACGTCTGAGTTTATAAACCAGACGTCTGGTCTTTACTTCTGTTTTATGTCTGGATATATGTCAGACGTCTGAGTTTAGAATCAGACGTCTAGTTTCTTCTGAGTTTGTGAACCAGAGAACTTAACCAGACGTTTGGTATGTGCACTCAAACATCTGGATTAGTGCATGTTGCTTTTCTTGTGTCTGTGTCATTCCTTTTCCGATTCTCTCGACTTGTAGCCTCTTGGTACTTCTTTTGAGTCTTTGTTCTCGTCTCTTTGGTGACGTTTCTATATCAACTTCCTGTATATGTACATTTGTTTTCCATTGCATAGTTGTGATCATCAAAACCAAGGAATTGATTTCCTAACACTAGTAGTTCCAGACTTAAACCAAGGTTGGTGGTATATACTGATGCATGTGGTACTGGATTAGGAGCAGTATTGATGCAGAATGGTAAAGTCATTACCTACGCATCTTGGCAGCTTAGACCGCATGAAGTTAGATATCCTACTCATGATTTGAAGTTGGCAGTTGTGATCTTTGCATTGAAAAGTTGGAGACATTATCTCTTAGGAGAGAGATTTGAGTTGTATACCGACCATAAGTCTTTAAGGTATTTATTCTCTCAGAAGGAGTTGAATATAACGCAGCAGAGGTGGCTAGATTTTTTGGCCGCTTATGATTTTGATATAGAGTACACACCAGGAAAAGGTAATAAAGTAGCAGATGCCCTTAGAAGAAAACATCAAAATGTGGTGTTAGCTATGTTGGCAGAGTGGAAGGATTTAGAGGTTTTAGTCAGTTGTGATGTGCAATTAAGATCGACTACTAGTCTTAGTCAGAATCCCGCCAGATTATCTTGTTTAGAAGTTCGGCCAGTATTGATTGAGAAAATTACTTCTAAGCAAAAGGAGGATTCAGTATTAGCTGAAAGGATCAGAAGACTGCAGGTCGGAAAAGAGATCGATGATTTAAAGCATTTTAGCCTTGACCAGAAGGGATGGCTAAGAAAGAAGGGACGGTTGTGTGTTCCGAATGTGGAGGACTTGAGGAAAGAAATTCTTGAAGAATGTCATCGATCCAAGTTTACGATTCATCCTGGAGAGACTAAGATGTATCAAGATATGAAAAGGAACATCTATTGGGAAGGCATGAAGAGGGATGTTGGCTTGTGGGTTAGGTAGTGTGCAAACTGTCAACAAGTGAAAGCTGAACATCAGAAGCCCAGCGGGTTTCTTCAGCCTTTAGATATTCCTGTTTGGAAATGGGATTCGATATCTATGGATTTTATAGACGGGTTGCTAAGGTCAAATGAGGTAATGAAAGTATATGAGTTATAGTGGACAAATTGACCAAGAGTGCCCATTTAATTTAATTAAGTCAACTGGAATAACACCTGTTTTAGCTAAGTTGTTCCTAAAGAACATAGTTAGATCGCATGGAGTTTCTAGTAGCATAGTCAATGACAGAGATGCTTTGTTCACTAGTGAATTTTGGAAGAGTCTTAGGTCCAGATTTGGTTAGAGAGGCATCAGAGAAGATTGAGTTAATCCTAGGAAGGATAAAGGAAGCTCAGTCAAGACAGAAGAGTTACGCGGATAAGAGGCGTAAGTACTAAGAATTCTCAGTTGGAGATAAGATTTTCATTAAGGTATCACCAATGAAGCGTGTGGTATGGTTTGGAAAGTCGGGAAAGTTGGCCCCGAGATATGTAGGTCCATTCCAGATTATAGAGAGGATTGGAAAGCTCGCATACAAAATAGATTTCTCTAGCAGTTTGGCAGGTATCTGTAATGTATTTCATGTGTCTCATCTTCGCAAGTATGTGCATGATCCAGAGACTACTATTCCTCTGACAGGGTTGGATGATTTAGTGGTAGAGCCTAATTTAACCATTGTTAGACAACCAGTTCAGGTTGTAGCTAGAGATGAGAAAAGATTAAGGAACAAGACAGTCAAGTTGGTGAAAATTCAGTGGAGTGACAATGAGAAAGACTGTACTTGGGAGACAGAGGACAGGATTAAAGATAATTATCCTGATCTGTTTTGAGGGTATGTCTATATTAAATTTATATAGATAGTTGCTAGTCAGTTAGACTAGTATGGTTATTAGGTGTTGTTACAGATGATTGCTATGTTTAGTATTTAGTCCTTACCTAATTTCGAGGATGAAATTCTTTAAGGGGGAGCCTATAACATCCCTAATTTTTGATAACATTATTCAGAAGATTTAATTAGATAAATTAAATAGAATAATGATGATAAGGGGATTGAGATTTGAATAAATTACATGATGGGTCGTGCTTAATAATTAAAAAAATGGGCTTTAAAATGGTTTAAAGGTTAATTAGTTTACACATGGGCATATTAGTAAATAGCCATTTTATTTTACACGGTTATATACTTCCCATTTTTGTCCATTCATGTTTCATTTCTCACCATCACAAACGCAAGTCATAAAATAAAACGCAAAAACCCTAGAATAGCCGGCCATTAACAAGGAGGAAAAGAGGAACTACAATCTAAAAGCTAAGGATCATAGCTAAGAAGGATTAATCAACAACAAATCTCAAATTTCTTATCAAGTTTAAAGTGAATAATAATCCATTCCATCTCTTTTTATTTCTATAATCCTATGATTTTGGATTAAAGTGTTTATTTCGTTTCTATGATATTTTAGGATGATGATATGCTAAAATTATGGATTGTTTGATTTAAACAATTTATTTATGTGCAAAATTCGTATGGTTTTAGGGTTAAAATTGTGGTTTATTGGTTTTAAAATGCTATGGAAAATTTGTATGTTATGTAAAACATGATTTTGGAGATGTGTTTTAATTTTCATAATTTTCCAAGCCATGGAAATTTTATTATGAATTTTTGGTGATAAATATGTTATAATTGGGTTTAAAATTTAAATTGAATATTTCAGGAAGAAATTGGGTCTAAGTTTTTAATATGTTTGATTACATGATTAAATCGAATTTCTGTGATTTTTCCCAATTAATTTACCAAGGAAAGTAAATTATTTTAAAAGAATGACTTTTCTGAAACAATTGGTTTTGGTATATTGAAGGGCTTAAAACATTCCATTTTTATGGTTTAAATCTGATATAAGTGCGGCAGTTTTAAATGTAAAGTATTTGAAAAGTTTTATGGCAGCCAATCAATGGTTTACAAATAGGTAAGTTGTTATAAAGCAATTACTAAAAGAAGCAACATTTCAGCCTTTAATTCAAAAAAAATGTGTTCTGCCTCTATTAACATCCCTTTCAACTCCAATGATTCCGCCCCATCCTAGTTGAAACCTACTTAGTCGAAACCATCATAGTCGAACTCAATACACAAGGCATCACCTAGTGGTGCGCAGTGGATTGGAAGGATGGCGGAAGCCTTGGTGTCGAAAGGCAAGCTTCCGATGGGGTCGAAACCCTGCTTTGTTTCAAAAGTTAAAGTCATCCCTTGTTTTATTTAAAGCTTTCGACATAGTCGAAACACTGCTTTCGAAAAGGGTTTTGTAAATGGCTTTCGAAGAAGCTTGCTGTAATATGTAAAAAAGTATAGCTTTCGAAGGGGTGCCCTTTTCTTTAAATAAGAAGCTTTCGAAAGCATAGGTTCCGACCTAGTCGAAACCCAGCCGCTACTTTCCTTCCGAAGTATTGAAGTCATCAATACCTTTAAAAGGTTATCCTTGTTTTACCTAGGTTAAGCCGCTTCTTAATTGCTTTAGAAAGGGGTTGGGGGTTTCGAAGGTGATGGAGTCGAAAGGGGGTTTCGACTCTGTCCTTTGAAGCTTTAATTTTTAAAGGGTCTTTGCTTTCGACTAAGATGGTTCTGACACCATCAACTTGTCCCCAAATTAATTTTTGTTGGTTCCAAAAGAGATACTTTCGTATATAACCATTTTGACCCAAATAATGTTTTTAAAGAGTAAACCCAATGCTTTCGAAAGGGTACTTTATTTTGTTTCGAAGCTATGTTTTAAAGAATGTTTTCTTGATACCATCGAAAGGTATCTTTGGTTTCAAAAGGTATATACTTAGAGTTTTTAAAAGAGATATTTATGCTTTCGAAGGAGGTCATCCAATGGTTTCGAAAATGATGTTTTAAAGTTTAAAAACAAATAACCCATTCCCATTTTTAAAGGGAAAACCATGGCTTAAATAAAGACTTTGGAAGTATTATTCACATTGTTACGAACCCATAACTGTATTTTGGGGTAAGGGCAGAACATCCAATTAGGTTGACCCAGTAGTGAATATAACTTAACAGATCTTAAAATTTTAATTAAAGATATTGGCAGGGGCCAATAGGTTTACAGTAAGCCCATGAAAACTGTATGATATTGGTAGGAGCCAATAGGTTCATGGTCATCCCATGAAAACTATGATTTGATACTGGCAGGGGCCAGTAGGTTTGTAGTTAGCCTATGAAAACTATATCCGGATTAAGATATTGATAGTTAGTCAATAGGTTCCTAGTTAGTCCATGAATACTAAGATAAGGGATAATATATTGGAGTTACCAATAGGTTCTTAGTGATCCCATGAAAACTATGATATTGGACAGATAGTCCATAATCATTTAACAGGTTAATAGTAACCCTAGAAACTATAATTGAGATAGATAGTCAGAATGAATTGGGATGGGTAATCCAGGTTTGATTTACTTGTTTTTCATATCATCATAAAGTTTTTGAAATACAACGTTGTAACCATTGGGGATGCAGGAGCATAGTATATGGTTCTATAAAAGTTTTCAGATATTAGTGAGGGGAAAACCCGTTCCACTAAGCGGCGTGGTCTCACTAGATATCTAAATGGTTTGAGATGGCAAATTATTATTCATACCAGGCTTTATGTATGACTCGAAGTTTTTGTTTTCCCCTTAAACTCTCAGTTACTCAATTGAATTTGAGTAGATTGAGAATTAAGGTTTTCAGGTGTTCTTTTTGACGAATAAAGCTTCCGAGCACGTGTAGGAGGCAAGCTTGTTATTTGAGTTCTTTATTTCCGTTGTGTGTTTTGTTTGTAAAGGAAAATCATTTTCTTTCCTATCTATATACTCTGATCATCCAGGGGGCATCTTTATATGTCGCTCTTGGCGTATTTTGTAATAATTATATGTTATCGGAACATGGTCTGCGAACTAGGATTATGTAATCAATTTGGAATATTTTTAAATGGAATGTGGAACTTGTTTGTTGTTTAATTTTTTTCCATATTCTTGTGTTTCTGTGTATCAATGTATCTAATGTCGCCGTGTTTGGTCACCAAGAATTAATAACTATGGATGACTGCAGCATCCGTAGCCGGCACTTTTGGGCCTCCAAATAGGGGGATGTTACATGGACCCTATAAGCATATTAAATAATAGGGATAAGAATCATAGAAGGAAAGATAGCATCTCCAAAAATTTAATAGGTAATGAATGTGCAATAGGTGAGGAGTTACAAGAAATTAGATAGATTTATGAGAACATTAAGGTAATCATGGAAAGATAAGGAAGAAGTTAAATAGGTAAAGTTGAATAGGCAAATAAATGTCTTTAGGAAATGTCCGCTAAGATAATAACCATTTGATATGGACAAAGTGACATTTATGAGAGTAGTAAATATGATGTTAGGTAATAGTTTGATATTATAGGGCATATGGAAGTAAGGGATATAGTAGTGAAACAAGCTTCCGTAAGAAGGTGAACATTAATCACCATAAGGAGATAACTAGATTTTTTAGATGATTGAGTAGGGAGTTCAAAGGGAAGAACAATCAAAGCCAATTCTTAAAATCCTATCCCTTGAGAAAGAAAGTGGTAAAAAGGTTTTTGAAAACTCCTTGAAGGTTTTGAAAGAGAGTTTCAAAAGATTATTAAGTGAAAATCTTAGTAAGTTGAATTTTTTTGATAGAAAGTGATTTTTGATAAGATATGGAAATATACTACCATTTGTAAAAGTATAGAAATAAATTTTGAAACATTCTAAAAACAAAATGGTAGATGATTTTTAATTACATGAAAGTAGAAAAAAAGAGAAGGTTCCCATTTGTTAACTTCTCAATTTGAAATTTGTTGAATTAAAAGTTTTCAACTTTTGGTTTTTTTTATATTATTTTTTCAACTTTATGAATTTGGAAGCTGTTATTTTGAAAACAACAGCGAAATTTGGAGATTTGTAATTTATAAATAGTTGATTTAGAAAGTTCAAACTTAAAAAGGATTTTGCATTCTTGGATTTTTAGTTCAACTTTATTAAGCCAAAATTTTTAGTCCACGGATTTTGAATATGGGATTTTTCTTTTGTGAAATGCTTGATTTTTCCTACCTTGTAAAATTAGAGGTTCTTTCCTTAAATTTATTTTTAAAGGGTGTACAAATGGAAAAGGCACTTGATTAGCATAAGATAGAAAAATATAGAGGGATAAGAATGTCTGATAAGGTAGATAGGAGGAACATTCCCGCATAAAGAAATGCGTAGAATGATAGTTGAGTTTATGAAGTGATAGAGTTGAAAATTTTAATCCAGTAATAAATGATATAGAAGAGGAGTAAAAGGAATAAGATAGGAGTTATCTTTGCCTACTCCATTTCTCCATCGTTTAAAGCTATATATAAGGTGTTTTTGGCAATTTAAATGTTGGTAATTAATAAAAGAGTTGGATATTTTTAGAAAAGCAATTATGTAAAGATGAGAATTTTATATATGCATTTTTTCCTAATTCAAATTCAGAACTTTTTTGAATAAGGATATTGCTGGAGCTGATAAGAAAATGATTGCAATGGATTTTAAGAGTTTTGAACAAGGTTACAAAAAGTATTTTGTCAAATAATGGTATATTTTGAGTTATAAGTCAATAGATGTTAATCTATATTTTGGAATGATATACTATTATTTTGAAATGATAATTGAGGAAAAGCTATTATTTTATAAATGATTATTCGTCTAACTAGAAAACTCTTTGGAATAATAAAGTAATTTATTATTTTAGAATGATAACTGAGTTTTGAATCTTTTGTGTTAAAGGTCCTATTTTAAAAAGGAGTAAGTCTTTATTTTAGTAAGTCATTAAAAAGGAAAGTTTTCCATGGTTTCTTTTTGAAAACCAAGCAGTCTTTGAATGATATGAATTGAAAGTCTAACTTTGAAAGAGATATATCTTTGATGAGGAACTTTTAAAAGAGAAATTATTTTGCTCCTATTTGGAACTAATTTTTTTTGAATTCTTGGTAAAGTTTCTAAGTTCATATTTTCAAAGATGGAGATTTTGAGTTTAGTACTTCATGTTTGTGAAATTTTAAGTTTTACAAGAAATGAGGTAATAAATGTTGAATTTGAAATATGTTTATTTGTAAGAAAATTGTTTATTTAAAACTATTTTGTATGATTGCTAAAATTCTGGTTTAATAAAGAATAGTTTTTATGGAGCAAATAAGGATCACAACCCAGGTTAGACAGACTAAGGTTTTTACGATGTGAATAAAATAGGAATATAGTTTTTAGCACCAAAAATTGGCACAAACACCCATAGAAGCTTTGAAGAGAAATAAATGAAGAATATAAAATGAAAATAGAGGAAGAAAGTAATGAAATAGCTGCAAATCAAAGCAGTAACATGAACACAGTGATTTATAGTGGTTCGGCGTTGTTTTCCTACATCCACTTTTAATAGAAAGCTTTATTAATCACTTTTTAATCTGAATACAATAGGGATCGGATAATAATCCTCAGTTACAATAGAGTACAAAGCAACTAGCAGCGTAAAGGTCCCCAAAATGAATGGTCAATCATGTACCTATAGATGAAGATGGCAAAATATCTCCCTGAAAATCGGTAGAAGGATCTCAAAACCATATGGACCCATAAGAGGGATCACATGGCCCAAATCCCAAAGAATAAGGATCGGTACCGATCCCACTTTTGGAGGAATTTGGGGTTGCGATTCATACGGTAGCTTCCCCCTGTTGAAATATACTTAGCCTCCAAGTTTATGCCAATTAGATTAATATAACTTGAGTTATTGCTTGATCTTTGCTTCAATATCAATTGCCTTCTGATTTTAGCTGATCCCTATTTAGGGAAGGGGGTCGATCCCTCTTATTTCATCCTTTCGAGGTGCGATCCCTAAGGTCCCTACATCTTATTCACAAAATTTCATATGCATTGGACTTATGGATCTTGAGATATTAATTGTATTCTATTGGAGTGCACTTGCTTCCTAAAAACATGCTAATCCCTATGTTAGAGGTTGATTATAGCCAATCCCTCCTACATTTTGAACCATATTTCATACTTCGAACGTTCTGCATTGCATATCTCTCAATTCCATTCAATCACAGCTTCATATTACCATATGTACTTGACTTCTAGACCCCACAATCATCGCCCTGGACTTACTAGCCTTGATGACAATCGAATCTAAATTTTCTAATTAGTTCGAATATAGCAGGGTCAAAATGTTGGATAACACTTGCCCCTCAAAGTACATCTTGTGCTGAACATGACGTGCATTGAATCGAAGTAGGTTAGAGTCGTCGAAAAGAAATCCATCTAGTTTTCTAGATAGTCGCTATCCTTCTATCGAATTATTTTCCCTGAGTGCTGTTTCTCTCTTCGATCATCATGACGCTTGGTCGATTTTCAATAGTATAAATTCAAGATTATGTTCCGTCAGTTGATCTCTATGTCCGGTTTTACAAGACTAGCAAGCTTTGGCTATCTGATCCAGTTTCGAACTTGAAAGCTTCAGGTTTGAATTCAATTTCTGTCAATTTCAAAAAATTGAACCTTTAGAATATACACGTGCACGTTCAAGTACACGTTCTGCTCGTTGGCTCTCGGACGTGTTCATACGCTCATGGGTCGTCGCCAATTTCTGTTGAGTTAAATGCGATTTCATTGCATTTTGCATATATGTGCTTTGCATAATTTTCATGCCCATGTTTACATGTTCAAAAGCCCATAACTAATCCGCATTTTTTCTTCCCTTTTTTTGCACACATATAGAGATCGGCATTCTCCTAGCCGATCCCTCCCTCTTTTTCTTTTTTTATATACATATAGAGATTGGCATTCTCCAAGCCGATCTCTCTCTCCTTTGTTTTGACCTCATAGAGAACGAAGATGGAGGCCGAACCCTTGTCCCCATATATAAGCTAGCACTTTTTTCCCTTCAACCTTCACTTATTCATCTCCTCCCCATATATTTTTACTTTCCTACTTCCTCAAAACTCGGTCCCAAACCCTCCCTTGTTAATTTGAAAACCCAACCCCTTCCTTTCGAATCAAACACCATATTCATTCATAAACTTTCCTTCCTATTTTTCATGGATCATCATTCCATCTTCAATTTGAATTATAATCCAATACTTCTCCTCGAACAGCTCATTCTCCTTATACTTAGGTAGGTTTGGTCGCCATTAACCTATAATTTTATGGCAAGACGATGGATTCTATTACGTTGGTGGATGGGTTGGAGTTCGTCGTAATGGAGGGGTGATGGTCGAAGTTGGTTGGTGGAGATGAGACGTATGATGGAGTAGGGTTCGACAAAGTTGGAAAGGAGGAGGAAGAAAGGAGCATAGGACAAGGGAGACGTAGGGATTGGTTAGAATATTTAAGGGAAAGCATGAGAATGTTGAAGGAAAGGGATCGGTTGTTTGTGCTTGCATGGAGGGGTCAGTAGTATGGAGAAGGAAAGGGATTAGTGAGAGATCGGTCGTTATCAGGGAAAGGGATCGGCATGAACAATTTGGAGAGAGGGATCAGTTATCTCGCTTTGGAATAGGGATTGGCATATATTTGAACAAACCAAACCAATCCCATCCGAAGAAACTTGAACATATGACGATAATGAACAACATGATCTACATATCCAACATCGAACTCGAAATTGAATGACCAAACTCCTAGGACTTAGAACTTGAATTAAAACTTAACATATGGACTTTGATAATGGATTTCATACTTCGATATGTCGATGATCGATCCCAAAGCTTACACAACCGATCAATCTAGTCACCAGTTGAGACGGTCAGCAATGATGATCAATTTGGTCAGAATCCAATGTCTCGTCATTTACTTTTGCCTTTTGTTTTGAACTGCTTATCTCTGCACTACACGACACTGCACAACACTAGCTTACACTTAGCACGAGGGGACGGGTAATATTTTCTAATCTTGATTATCTACTGAATTTAGTTGATACGGACTCCAAACATTCAGAGCATCTAGCTACAATATCCTTTGGACTAACTTCACAACATAGCAACTTCGAAGCCGAGTCTAGTTCCGCAACTGTACCTGGTAGACTTCCCCTGATCTTCGAATTGGAAAAACGAAGGTTTCCGGCCCATCAGCCGACCTATTCTCTAATGTTTCCATCCTCCTGATGGAAGATATAAGTCAATCCCCCGATGCCGTAGAAGGTGCTATATTTTTAGATAATCCGACGGATTCCCAAGCCTCAAGGATCGGCGAGGCCGCTCTTCGCAGACTATGCCCTAGACATGGGATTCCATTCGGAAATGTTTTGGTTCCTTCGGTGAACGACAGGGCTCATTTACCCCCGGAGGGGTATACAGCATGTAATAAGTTCATATGCTAGACCAAATGCATTCCACCCTTAAATTCTTTTATCCGGAAGATGCTAAAATATCTCAGAATAGCTCCCACTCAACTACACCCAAATAGCTATGCTTTTCTTAATGGAACTTTCTTGTTATTCATGAACGTTTTGTTTCTCCTGCCATCTCCAAAGGATATCAGGTTTATTTATAACTTCAAATGATAGATAAGAAGCCTTTCCTAAACTTTCCTCGAGCCTTCACCCAACCATCAACTCTTAACTGGCGCTTGGAACAAACTCAGCCTCTTTAAACATGAATGGTTCTATGTCCGATGTCCGCCTGGCTTCGCGAGGAGATCGATGGAAGGATTTAAGTGTCGTCTTCACTTTACTCTCAAATTCTTTAGTCCAAGTCATATTCTGAACCAACTAATATTTTGAAAATATACATGTGTCCATCCACATCCAGAGAGCAATAGTTTCTCAAGTGCAATTTCCACAATTCATGCCACCCTAGTTGAAGACAGGGACATTATTTCCCTTATAACCGATGAATGACTATCTCTGTTTCGGCTACTGGAAGAAGGTCGCTACATTGGGCTTCTAGGAAGCACTGCACCACCAAGAAATTTTGCAGAACTAGAAGGCGATGCCAATAACCCTGTTGTGCCCCTAGTCGAGGGGACTCAGGATGACGCCGAAGAGGATGAAATTAAGGGTCACAAAGTCAACATGCCTGACGAAGTTGATGTAGGTTCGAGAAATGCGCCCATGGTCGAACCTTCACAAGGCACACAACTTCACATGCCAGCAAGGAGAGGAATAAAGTTTGCATATAAACTCCATAGGAGAAAAACTGCTAAAGAGCCTGAGTTTATTATCACTTCTGTCGACAAAGAGTCTTCCTCTCAACATTTAGAAAGCTCGATGTAAGGTTCTCGAACCTTCCAATTCCTGATGACATCATGACTTATGACTTCCCTAACATCAGTATTAGAGGGCTCAATATTCCCACCAGAAGTGATGACAACATTCTTCCCACTGGCAAAGGGAGAAAACTCCTATGAGCAAGGCTACACTAATTGGTCCGTCGGGAGGCCACAAAGACACTCACAATTACGCGAACTTCACCGCACAATTTTCATATATCTTTTGTTCAATGGTCACTTATATACTTTTGTTTGATTTGCAGGTGCGATGTCTCAATCCCGTGCATTCGATCGTTTGAAAGGCTCCTCGACGCAGTATGAATCTAGTCGTGGTTCAGAATCGGGTAGGCACACAGAGAGAGAGATGACAGTCGGGAAAGAAGTCGTCATTCTAGGGTATCTTCATCTTCCAAACATAAGTCCCAGTTTTAGTCGTCTCGTCAAGAAGTTCAACCTAATCTTCCTGTACATGGTGGTGTTCATACTTCATTTCATGTTCCTCAAGTTGGTGTACCGCCTGAGCAGTATTCTGGATCATCTAGCTCCAGACAATCCCATGATCGTTGGTTGAGTAAACGCCCAATCGTCACTTCTGATCCATCTTTGCCAACTGCGGCTCTTGAGGCTTCCACGGCAAAAAAATTGGCCGAACTTAATCAATTTTCCAAAGATTTGCTTCGACGGGCTTAAGTTCCTTCCTTTTATTTATACAATCCCAGGGAATGCTAAAGCGAGTCCCCTCGCATGCATCAATGACGTTTTTGTATAACACGAATCATTCCACCACCTAGTCAAAAAGATCTCTGAGGTGTCTATCGAGAGATAGAATGAAATCCATTGTCTCAAGCTAGAGGCGATCCATGTTAAAAATATAATTAAACATCAAGAAAATGAGATCTCGAAGTTGATAGTGAAGCTAACCGAGGCAGAAAAAAGTACCTAAGAAACATCTGAGGTAGTGTGTCGTCTAGAAGCTGCCCACAAAAAGGAACTAGTCTTTTCTGTTAGGAACTGGAGATAGTGGTTTTGATGACAACAACCTTTGTAACTTATTTTATTATAACTTATATACTAACACTGTTGTCTAGATATATATGAATGTTATTATGCAGGATATATATATAAGGCAGGTACTGATTATTGAAGACTGTACATTATAAAGATCAAGAATGAAGAAATCAAGTTTGAAGACTCATGAGTATCAAGATCAAGATTTCAAGATAAGTGTCTAGTTTTGTTAAAACTTCATAATAGCATGGAAATCTTCATTCCAAATTTCATTCGGGATGGAACCCATTTCTATCTTCTTAGTGGCTTACAAACCCACGACAAGTAGCTTACAAACCTACAACAAGTGGCTTACAAACCCACGAACATCTTGGTTTTGTACAAGTTCTCGAGTCCTGATGTGATGAGATATTCTGCAGGAAGAAGCTTGCAAAACTACTTCAAAATGGTTTTTTTTAAAATGATTTTCAAAACTGTTTTTTTAATGTTTTAGCTTTAAAAATTATCTTTTCAAATGATTTTCAAAAAGATGATTTAGACTTAAAATATTCCTTGTTTTTGTTTTTAAATAAACTCTTGTTTTAAACTTTGTTTGTTTTTAAACTATCTTCTGATTTTTAAAAATTCTTTTATAATATATATAATTGAGATTTAAAATCAAATTTATATACATTCTAAAAATATATTTTTCTACTCTTCTTTATTTTAAATCATAGGAAAATTAGTTTATTTTACTCCAGAACCATTTCATCTTGTTTTCCTTTCAATACCATTTTTAAAACAAATTTCACATTGTTTTTAACTAAGAGATGTCGACATCATGGGATACCCCATGTCGACATGGTGGCCGTTAAATTAAAAAGTTTCAATTTTCAAAAGTAGTATCTATTCGTTTAAATCTCTTCACGAATGGTTATGACCGTTACTGGTCTATAAATAGCCTTTATAAACGAATTTTTTAACTAACTATTTTCTTCAGTCCTTCTTCTCCACAAATCCATATTCTAAAATTTTCATATTTTTAAGATCGTGCCAAATTCTCAAGTGAATCAAATTAGAATCTCATTCTTGTTTGATTCTCCGCTCTCTCTCGAAGATCAAAGTGCTATTCAGAGTTACAGGATCAATTTGTAATCAAAAGTTTATCGAGTCTCTCTATAAGGTGTGGTTGTGCCTGGAAATCAATTGGGTGATCTTGTGTCCCATAAATCAAGAGAGTTTGCCCCGGACTCGAAGACAGGAGGGTACCTCAAGGCCTTTAGAAATTGTTGATTGTAATCTCGACATTGGTATAATAAAAATCTGTACGAGGTGTTTGCCTTGGTACAGGACTGGACGTAGGGTAACTCCGAATCAGTATAAAATCCGATGTGTTCTTTCCTTTTACTGCTTTTTATTTACTTTCTGCATCTGTGTTTGATTCTATGATTGTTCTATGATTAAATTCTGCATTTGTTTATATCATAATTTTTAAATTAGTCCATATAAGTCTTAGAATCCATTAAACACTATTCACCCCCCCTCTAGTGCTAAATTAGCCTTAAGATCCTTATTCCGCACTCCCTTTCAATTGGTATCAGAGCATAGGTTTTCATAGCTTTCATAATCTGAAACTTGAAAAGTTAAAAATGGCATTTTTAGGAAATTTTGTTAATACTAGTTTGAATTTATGCATTTCATCAAAGTATCATAAGTCTGCATATAGTTTTTATGAAAAATCAAGTTATTTACCGAATTGGTTTGTTATGTAGGAACAGACATGTTACATGGCTTTTGAAGAATCAACAACCAATGGACAAACTGTGCAAATTGAGAAAGATAAATGGATACTTGATAGTGGCTGTTCAAGGCATAGGACTGGAAATCCCGAGATACTCATTGACATTGTATATCAAGATGGTGGATTGGTCAACTTTGGAGATAACTCAAAAGGATATGTGATTAGCATCGGCAATGTCGGTAATTCTAAAACTCCTCTTATTTATGATGTTTTGCTAGTTAGGAATTTAAAACATAATTTGCTTAGTATTAGTCAACTATGTGATAAAGGATTTAAAATTAAATTTGGAAAAGATAAGTGTCACATCGAAGATAATAAGTCAAATATTATCTTTGAAGGAATTAGGAAGAAAAACATTTACATTCTTAGTATGAAAGTTTCAAATGATAACTTATGTCTTTTGGCTAATACAAGTGACCCTTGGATTTGGCATAAAAGATTTGGTCATTTAAATTTCAAACTGTTATCTAGGTTATCAAAACATGACTTAGTTAGAGGTCTTCCCAAGTTAAACTTTAAAGTAGATAGTATATGTGATGCTTACCAATTAGGAAAACTTAAGAAAAGTTCATTTAAATTAAAAGATATGGTTTCTACTTCTAAACCTCTAGAATTACTTCATTTAGATTTATTTGGTCCATCTCAATTTCAATCAATTAATCACAATAAATATGTTTTTGTAATTGTAGATGATTATTCTAGATATACTTGGACAATTTTTCTTAAACATAAAAGTGATGCTTTTGAATTATTTAAGAATTTTGCTAAAAGAATTCAAAATCAACTTTCTTTAAAAATAAAAACTATTCGTAGTGATCACGGTGGAGAATTTGAAAATGAAAATTTTGAGAATTTCTGTAATAAAAAAGGAATTACTTATAATTTCTCTTTTCTAAGAACTCCACAACAAAATGGAGTGGTAGAACGTAAGAATATAAAGATTCAAGAGTGTGCTAGAACAATGCTTTCTGATAGTAACTTACCTAAAAACTTTTGGGTTGAAGCAGTCGCTACAGCTTGTTATATATTAAATAGGATTTTAATTAGACCATTAACTAATAAAACACCATATGAATTACTTTACAATAAGAAACCCATAGTAGCTTATTTTAAAGTTTTTGGTAGTAAGTGTTTTATTCTTAATACAAAAGATAATTTAGATAAATTTGAACCTAAATCCGACAAAGGTATCTTTATCAGATATTCTAATAGAAGTAAAGCATTTAGAGTTTATAATTTAAGAACTAACACTATTGAAGAAACAATGCATGTATCTTTTGATGAAAATTTTAAAGATACTGTACAAATAGAAGATGAAGAAGATTTTGTAACTTTAAATAATGAATCTTATAAAACTAATTGTGAAATCATTCAACCTAATAAAAGAATTATGCTATTAAAAGATCATCCTGTAGAAAATATACTAGGAAATACTGAATCTACAGTTAAAACAAGAAATCAACTAAATAGTATGAGTAATGTAGATTTTATATCAACTATTGAACCTAAAAATCCAAAGGAAGCATCATCTAATGATTCATGGATTCTTGCTATGCAAGAAGAATTGAATCAGTTCACCAGAAATGATGTTTGGGAACTTGTTCCTAGACCCGAGGATAAAAGTATAATTGGAACAAAATGGGTTTATAAAAATAAAATGAATGAACTTGGTGAGGTCGTGAGAAATAAAGCTCATTTAGCCGCGCAAGGTTATTATCAAGAAGAAGGAATTGATTATAATGAAACCTTTGCACTCGTAGCAAGACTAGAAGCTATTAGGATTCTACTTGCTTTCGCAAACTACAATAATTTCAAGTTATATCAAATGGATATTAAAAGTGCTTTTCTAAATGGTTTTGTAAAAGAAGATGTTTATGTTGAACAACCTCCAAATTTTTGAAGATAATAAATTTCCAAATCATGTATATAAATTAAAGAAAGCTTTATATGGTTTGATACAAGCTCCTAGAGCCTGGTATGAAAGACTAAGATCTTATTTACTACAATCTGGTTTTGAAATTGGTAAAATAGATACAACTCTTTTTATTAAAATAATCAAAAATGATATTCAATTAGTACAAATATATGTAGATGATATAATATTTGGGTCAACTAATAACATAATGATTAAAGAATTCTCAGATATAATGACTAAAGAATTTGAAATGCGTCATATGGGAGGACTAAGTTTCTTCTTAGGACTTCAAATCAAACAATTAGATAAATGAATTTTCATTAGTCAAGAAAAATATGCTAAGGATTTAATTAATAAATTTGGATTGACCACTACTAGTGGGAAACCAATTCCAATGACAACTAATGTAGCTTTAAGTAAAGAAGATAAATCAAAAGATGTTGATCAAAAATTATATAGGGGAATGATTGGTTCACTTCTTTATGTAACAACAAGTCGTCCTGACATCATGCATAGTGTCTGTCTCTGTGCAAGATACCAATCTCAACCTAAAGAAACTCAGTTAAAAGCTATTAAAAGAATTTTAAGATATGTAAAACACACTTTAGATTATGGTTTATTTTACCCTAAAAATGATGTATTTAATTTAATTTCATATTGTGATGCTGATTACGCTGGTTGTAAATCAGACCGAAAAGGTACAAGTGGAACTTGTCACTTTCTAGGACATTCTCTGGTTTCCTGGTTTAGTAAGAAGCAAAACACTGTATCCTTATCAACAACTGAAGCAGAATATATATATCTGCTGCTTTGGCTTGTTCTCAAGTTATATATAAGCAATAAAATTTAAAAGATTTTGGATTAACTATAACTAAATCACCAATTTATTGTGATAATACTAGTGCAATAAACCTATCTAAAAATCCAACTCATCATGCTAGAACAAAACATATTGATATTAGACATCATTTTATTAGAGATAATATAAGTAAAGAAGTCATAACTCTTGAATATAATAATACTGAAAAACAAATTGCTGATATATTAACCAAATCATTAAATGAACAAAACTTTACTAAATTTAGAAGAGAACTAGGTACATGTTCATTAACTGAATATAAATTATAAATAATACAAGTATAGTTAATAATTAATATAAATAAAAATTTCTCAATAATTGAACTGGGCATAACGACATGACCCATCCCCCTATGTCGACATACATGTCGAGATTTTCAAATTTAAATTTCCCTCTAAAATTAGTTATTTGGTTATATATTTATATATTTCGACTTTTACTCCTTTTCTCCATTCTATTCTCTGTAATAAACTTTTAAAACAGTAAATTAATGGCTTCCTCTTCTAATAATGAACCTTCTTCACCCACTTCTCCTCATTCTGGCCCTTTTCAATGTTATACACACGTACGAGTCATCAAATTACAAGAGAAGATGAAAGATTTGCTTCAAATGGTGATGGAAATTCAAGTAAGTCAACTGCGAATGGCTAGAAAACAAGATAGGCAAGGCAGAATCCTTAGGAATTTACAAAACTTCCTTATGGATAACCATGTCAATCCCATTGTCATCGAAGAATCATCACAAGCCATGGATTCTGAAAAAGAAGAGCCTCTAGAAGAACCATAAGAGGATCAAGAAGAAGAACATCCTCTGCCGAATCCGAATGTTCATATAGACGAAGACGATGGCGTGATTTGCGTTGGAGAGGTCCTTTTTGACGCTAATGGGAACTTGGTCGAATAACGTGGAAACTTTTGTCTCCACTATCCAAATTGTTCGGTCCATAAATCACCAATAGTTAAGGGTCCTCGTTAAGCGTTTTTCGTTTTTCTCTTTCTTGATTGTATATTGTTTTGTTAATTTGTATATAAGTGTTATCTTAATTAATGTTCTTCTAAAAACAATCTTTGGTGTATAAAATCTTGAATTCCATTTAACTTAGGATGCTATATTTCACTCATACATAGTTATTATTCTTATGTCATATGTTTGTTTATCTCATTTTCTATTTAGTTCAAGGTTTATAGGTTATTTTTGTTGATGACAAAGGGGGAGAAGTTATATAAAATAGTAGGCTTGGAGTAAGGGGGAGTTGTTGGTGTAAGGGGGGGTTATGGTATGATCGAAGTGGTA
This sequence comes from Allium fistulosum, assembly GCA_030737815.1. NCBI lineage: Eukaryota > Viridiplantae > Streptophyta > Magnoliopsida > Asparagales > Amaryllidaceae > Allium > Allium fistulosum. Next base: position 245,096,209 of record CM060907.1, on the reverse strand, counting down.
AGTATATTTTATAAGGTTGTCATCATCAAAAAAGGGGAGATTGTTCGGAACTGGAGATAGTGGTTTTGAAAACAACAACCTTTGTAACTTATTTTATTATAACTTATATACTAACACTATTGTCTAGATATATATGAATGTTATTATGCAGGATATATATAAGGCATGTACTGATTATTGAAGACTTTATAGTATAAAGATCAAGAATGAAGAAATCAAGTTTGAAGACTCATGAGTATCAAGATCAAGATTTCAAGATAAGTGTCTAGTTTTGTTAAAACTTCATAATAGCATGGAAATCTTCATTCCAAATTTCATTTGGGATGGAACCCATTTCTATCTTCTTAGTGGCTTACAAATCCACGACAAGTAGCTTACAAACCTACGACAAGTGGCTTACAAACCCACGAACATCCTGGTTTTGTACAAGTTCTCGAGTCCTGATGTGATGAGATATTCTGCAGGAAGAAGCTTGCAAAACTACTTCAAAATGGTTTTTTTTAAAATGATTTTCAAAACTGTTTTTTTAAATGTTTTAGCTTTAAAAATTATCTTTTCAATTGATTTTCAAAAAGATGTTTTAGCCTTAAAATATTCTTTGTTTTTGTTTTTAAATAAACTCTTGTTTTAAACTTTGTTTGTTATTTAAACTATCTTCTGATTTTTAAAAATTCTTTTATAATATATATATATATATATACTTGAGATTTAAAATCAAATTTATATATACATTCTAAAAATATATTTTTCTACTCTTCTTTATTTTAAATCATAGGAAAATTAGTTTATTTTACTCCAGAATCATTTCATCTTATTTTCCTTTCAATACCATTTTCAAAACAAATTTTACATTGTTTTTAACTAGGGGATGCCAACATCATGGGATACCCCTTGTCGACATGGTGGCCGTTAAATTCAAAAGTTTCAATTTTCAATAGAAATGTCTATTCGTTTAAATCTTTTCACGAATGGTTATGACCGTTACTGGTCTATAAATAGCCTTCACAAACTAATTTTTTAACTAACTATTTTCTTCACTCCTTTTTCTCCACAAATCCATATTCTAAAATTCTCATATTTTTAAGATCGTGCCGAAATTCTACCGAATTCTCAAGTGAATCAAATTAGAATCTCATTCTTGTTTGATTCTCTGCCCTCTCTCGAAGATCAAAGTGCTATTCAGAGTTATAGGATCAATTTGTAATCAAAAGTTTATCAAGTCTCTCTATAAGGTGTGGTTGTGCCTGGAAATCAATTGGGTGATCTTGTGTCCCGTAAATCAAGAGAGTTTGCCCCGGACTTGAAGACAGGAGGGTACCTCAAGGCCTTTAGAAATTGAGGATTGTAATCTCGACATTGGTATAATACAAATCTGTACGAGGTATTTGCCTTGGTACAGGACTGGACGTAGGGTAACTCCGAACCAATATAAAATTCGGTGTGTTCTTTCCTTTTACTGCTTTTTATTTACTTTCTGCATCTGTGTTTGATTCTGTGATTGTTTTGTGATCAAGTTCTGCATTTGTTTATATCATAATTTTTAAATTAGTCCATATAAGTCTTAGAATCCATTAAACACTATTCACCCCCCTCTAGTGTTAAATTAGCCTTAAGATCCTTAATCCGCACTCCCTTTCATTTTCACAGCGATGTGCTTGCTTTGGAAAAAGATACCTTGCAAAAGAAGAAAAATATTTTTGCCCATCGCATTGAGGAGCTTGAAGAACTCCTTAAAAAAGAGAGGGAAGAGAAGATCGAAGCTTGGGAGGAGTCGTAAAGATATTGCGAAGAGACCATTGAAGCCTAGGGGCTGAAAATTAAGCTTGACGAGCAACTCGCTCAAATTGAAGTCCTCAAGGAAGAGGAAAGAGAAGCGGATTACAATGAGATTAGAGAACAGATCGAGGATCGGTTAGAAGATGCCAAAGAAGCCGGTCGAAATGAAATTAGGTACATGTTCGATCCCCTGATTATTGAATATAATGCTAAAGTCTTTATCCATCATGATTTGAGTTTTCTTGGAGAAGGCTACCTTGAGTCGCTCGCTGAGGCCTGGGAATACATCGTCGAAATGAAAAGAAAACCCTTGGTGAAGCTGATTTATACGAAGAGAAGCTTGTATGGGAGATTCTTCGTAGGGATGAACCTTTAGACCTTGCTGGTGCAAGACTCCGATACTTTGACATCCTAGCACCCTCTAGCAAAGGGAAAAACACTACTGAGTCTCCAGAGTCCGATCCTAAGGGCCCCTCCTCTTCTTAAGCAGTCAGAGTGTCAGTTTCTTTTGGCCCAAGACAAGATCTAAGCTACGATCAGGACATACCTGGTTATCAACCTAAGGTGCTGACTCCTATTTTAGAGGGGAGCACTCCGACGACAACCAAGAGTCAGCTGGACGCAGGTATCCCACTTTATTCTCCATTATTCAGGAGATTTTATTCCTCATGCCCAATAGTCATAGGCTTACCTTTTTGTTTTCATGAATCTGCAAGTCTTCCGAGTCCTAGCCAAACTCTAAAAAGCGGTGCCGCCGTGGAGCTACAATCGACATCTACTGAGATTCCAACGGCCACCGACGCTTAAGTTATCGGAGCACTTAATGATGATATAACTAAAGACCCACTATTGCCAGATGAATCAGATGACGTTGTGATTACTGGTGCCACCAAACTTACCGATGAGCTGAGCTTAAAAGAGCGCATCAAGAGTGGGGAGTTGCTAAATAAAAAAGTTAAGGCTAAACTCGTCGATGTTAACATTAATGATCCAAGTCCTATCCCACTACAAGTCATTCCACTCAGTGGGTCAGTTCCTAAAGAACTCCCTCCAACCTCTGAGAGCTCTCCTGACGGTAAAGGATCAAGGAAAATGCTAGGAAGAAGTTCAGGTGGTGGCACTCCTAAGAAGTCTAGATGGGAGAAAGGGAAGAAGAAATAGTCATTGCCTCAGCTTAGCTTGTATAGCCGTTTTTCTTTTTGTTGGCCATGATTGTGCGAGTCCAGCCCCTATTTTTTTGAATAAACTTGTATATAATTTTGATGTTTAGCATGCAAATAAAAGTTCTTTGTTTTTTATTGAAATCTTATGTGAATTTTGTCTACGTAATCGAGCTATTACTTTTACATTCTATGTACTTGTAATTCGTTGCTCGTTAATTCAAACAATCGTCCGTTAATTTTCACCCAAGGCGTCCATTATGTCGTGGCCTTAAGTTGTATCAGACACGGCTCGAGCCTTAGTGCTACGCTATCAGATTCAGTGTTATGAGTGATTATATTCTTGTCCCAAGTCTTGAGTTAGCAAATTTAGATAGTGGATGGCCGAACTCCATCCTTAGCGAATTTATACTCCTCCTGTCAGTTTCAGGTCAGAGTTTATGGAATAGTAAGTGGTTGAACCACACTCATTTATTTGTTTATACTGATATCCATATTCTGGGGATAAGAGTTAGTTCGCTGGTGGTTGAGTCACACCCAACTTGTGTCACTACAAGGAAAAACACTTTTGACAGCAGCTATTCTCAGCGTTTCTCCCTTAAATGTGGTCGACCAAAATCTGGAGGGAAATTTTTTACGTGCGAACGCTGAGAAAACCTAAATAATATAACTTTGCCGCCTCATTTTTCACTTCGCCTATTTACTTTTCTCAGCCTTTCATCTTGTTAACACCTCCATCACCTAAAAAAGAATTAAACCACTCTTCCAGTCACTGAAATTCGTCTTCGTCACTGTCGCTTCATCGTTCAAACATCTCCATTCACCATCCTTTCGATTTTGAATCCAAATCATCGCCGCTAACTTCTCTTTCTACAGGTACTTATTTCAACTATTCGTCGATTTTATTTAGGTTTAAAATGGGTTCTTCAATTAGTTTAATCATTCATCAATTTCGATTTTGTTATTTCAGTACTGTTTCTTTGATTGCTAAATCAAAATTTGTTGGATCGATTTTGTTAGTAAATTGATGTTAATGGGTTTATTAAGATTGTTGTATGTTAATAAGTATACTAAGATTGTTGCATGCTTCTGCCTAATTTTCATTAAAGCTTCTTGTCATTACATAGGCTAGTAGAGAATTCACTAGTATATTTCTTCCTAAATAAAAGCAGTTTGATTGCAAGAACTGTGAACATTCACTAGTACTTTCATCATGTTGCAAATGACATTGAAGTATTTCAAGCGACCACACGTACCATATCCTATCAATTTGTTAACTTGTGCTTTACTTCCAATGAGATATTATAGGCAATTTTTGACTATACTTGCTTTGTTGGTAACTGGATGTTGATATGCCAGGTTTAGCAAGAATCAATGGACTGAATGAGGTATTAACTATTAATAGATGAATAAGGTATGTAAACTTGCCTTTGTTGCACCGTTAGTGTTTTTGTAGAATGTTGGCAAAATAATGTCACAATTATCTCTTACATAGCAAAACATAACGTTTTCTTTTTATTACTAAACACATGTATTACTTAGAAACATTGGTTGATGATCCCAAGCATATGGTTTTCATAATATGCGATCAATCTGGATAAAATTTGTAATATTCGTAACGGAGAGACAATCCATCAGTAGTATTAAGTTGTGCACCCATAGCCCTTGGACAGTCATGCTCCAATGTATGTACCATTTCAACTGCAAGTTTACAACACATACCAAAACCCAAATGACATAGAAAGCAACCATAGACATTTGGATTATGTGCAGAAATTTTAAATGTATATGTCATCAGTTGATTCTTCTCATAATTTAAATTGCGATCATATGGGTCACCCTCTTCATACTGCATAGGGCTACACAGCTCAACTGCTATACTAAGGAAAGAGTATGTATGCATTGCGAACGTAGTTAGCAAAACTGTTGTAAGAAGTAGGACTGATATCTTAAAAGAAAACATTTTTATGAGTTTATGTTTCTCTTTGTGTTGAATGGCAGTAGTGAGATTTGTGAGTTTTTATTGGCAGTAGGGTGGTTGAATATGCTTTGATTTGTTTTCTAGTTCATAATTTTAATATGAGATTTATGTGGATCAAGTTAGCAGTCAATTTCTTGTTCACAGGTTTTTAACTTCTAAGAGCTGCTGGGTTATAATATTCCAATATTTTTTTGATTCTGATTACGTGTTATGTAATTTGGTTTACGCCACTGTATATATAGAGTTCAATAAAATACACAATGTCTCCGATGTATTCATTATTTTAATTGCATAGTCATATGGTTGCATACACTAAAAGTCATTGAAGTCTGATTTTCTACTAGAAGCTAGTCGCTTTCTTATATTACTAGGATACCTTATCTTTTATTTACTGAAAAGTTGAAAATCATTGGTTTCAAAGACCTGCTTATTTTGATTGCATTGTAGAACATTTTTAGGAAATCTTGCAGAAGCATACTCTTTTTAATTTTTAGTTTTATAAGATGCGTACTGTAGAAATGATACTGATTGTTCTGAACTAGTCATAAAGTAGAGTTTTAATCGCAGGAATGTTTTGCCAAACATTTTTTGCCACAGGAAAAGCTGATGCCAATATTTGGTGTTTATATTACCAATTACTGTAATAAGTATTTTTTTGTAAAATATTCAGTATCTGTTATAAATTAAGAAAGAAATTGATAATAAAGTTTACTGAAAAAATTAATAACTAAGGGTTGTTTTTAGCTTTATCCAAACTGACTTGAAACCAAAGTATAATGATACTTCAAACTGATAATGAAATCCAAGGAGATCATGTACTGTAGTTAGGACCGAAGATGAATTGCATTAGCTTTTGGTATGGGGAAATTATTTTACATATAAAAAAGATTCGATAAGATAATTTCAACACAAAAAAGATCAAACCAGAAATAAAAGCTGATGGTTTAAGCTGAAAATCAAGAAATTAAAATGGCAGTAACAATCTACAATGAATCCTGAAATTATTTCTCTAACCTGCAATATTATTCAATTCTAAGTTACTCAGCCAAAATTGGAAACCTACATTAGTGCCATTATTCTTTTCTGAACCAATATGAACTTTACGGATCCATTTTTCTTGAATTTTTGTATTATTAGACAAGATAGTGTTTTCTAAAAAAAAGAGTCAAAATAGTTAAATTACTTTTCTATATGCCATAAATTATACATGTACATGTTACTGTTAAATGAGGGATGCAAGTATCCACATTATATTGCTTATAATATGCAACTATAACATTATAATTGAATCAACATGCAGTCTGATTTAATTGGTCCTGGAGTCGATATATTGGCAGCATGGTCACCTGCGGCACCTCTTTCAACATGGTCAAAATGCTCTCATTTACAGGTTGGTTTTATAAAATTCTGCAATACCACTAAAGTATTGGAATATTATGTTTTACTGTGTTTCTTTCGTGTTAATTAACTTCTGTCTTTTTCTTAATGAGATCGGTAACAAATTCTTATCTCCGATGAAATAATTCATGCAAGTCTAAATCATAACATTCATAGAAATATATTGATTGGGATTTTGTTAAAAGCCTATAGCCTTACCATGCGATCGGCTAATAGTGACATGTCAACACTATCAAAAATGTATCCTCCATTACACTTTATCACTTGCAAGCTAGTTTTGATTTATATGACATATGTTTTGGACCAGTCTAAATAGTTTTTTTAATCTAATTGTCTCCATCTCTTAAGATGGTAATATGCAAGCAACATTTGATTGCTAGTAGCTGGGTAGTAAATGGAATGAGCAATTAAATTAGAGGAGCAGCACTAGCACTAGCAGGTTTTGATTTGACCGGTGGTTCGGATGGTTTTTGATTCGAACTTAGATCTCAGGTATGGTAAGTCGAACTGCTTTTTATATACACTTTTGTTAGGTTCCGTGTTGATGTTGAATGAAGCCTAGTTCCTCATAAAATCCATGCCTAGTTCCTCATAAAATTCATGTTTCTTGGAGTTTGGTTATTTATTCATTCAAAATGTAATAAACCAGCTAATTACTTATCAGGTAAACTTTGAGCTTTTATTTGTTCGTAAATATGAAAAAACGCACATGATATAAGTTGCAGCTTTGTTCTAAACATATCATTTTTAGTTTAGAACTTGTAGTTTTGCACATAAGGTTGGTGAATGTGTATGCCGTAGTTCATAATTTTTAATCTAGCAACAAAATTTATTTCTAATTTTAGCATTTAGTGTCAAAATTTTAATTTGATTTTTGTAGACCCAAGTCGTACATTCTCGGGCATTCAGATAATTTGATCAAATTTCCTCTAGTAATATAATTATACATATGACCAGTTGCAGTCTCGTCAGCCTTAAAAGATTTTTATCATATAAGTTAATGGTTAATACTATTTATTTTTGCTATTGAAGGAAAGAACCTTTTATTTTTGCTATTTGACTGCAGTTGAGATGTAGGATTATAAATGTAGTTATAAATTTTAATGAAATGGTAAGCTGTATATGAATCTGTGTTTTTAGTTTCCTGATCCATCCACAAAAATGGCATCTTTGATCATTTACATAATTTAAAAAATAATTAGTTTATCTACCACGTCACCTTTTCTTTTTTTACTACAACAGGAAAGGTAAATCAATTTTTACTACAAATAATTTGATACTACAACAAACCATGTGTTTTCTATAATAACTTCACGGATCTTTGGTAGAACCCTTGCTTTCTATTCAACACTATTCTACCTCACATGCTTTGGTTCATGTTGTATCTCCTAACCATACTTGCATAGTATTCTACGTCACTCCATGCACCATAAGCAAGTACATTTTAATTTAATTTCCTTACTGAAATAATCAGGTATAAAACTTCATTTTAAGTTGAATGAAACTTATTTTGGAATTGGTCTGATCAATTTTTTAATTATTGCAGCTGTCTTTGTGACTTTGAGCACTGCAGTTTGATGCAGTCTTGTTTAGATTTTCTACTGGAAAAAATTAGCCCCATTTAAGCTGAGCCTTTTAAGTTTCAACTCGTAATTTTCTTAGTTACATCATAATGCATATTAGGATATGCTTCTCACATGATCTTTTTATAAATTTAGTTGATGGAGATATGCCAATCACAAGAATATGTTTATAAGCTAAATTGAAGAGCATTTGGCATCTTCAACCTAATTTGCTACAATATTACATGTTTTAACATAGTATTATACATTTATCTTAATAGTGAGGATCTTATGTCAAAAATTTACTTGGAAAAAATTGCAGCATCCGAACTTGGCAGTTGGTGATAGCTCTTCAAGTTCTGAATCTGCTTTTCTTTTAACACGTGGATGGGCATGGGCTATGGATAGAAAATACTATCATTATATATGTTTTTTTCTATTGTGTGTTTGTTGTGCTCAAGTGGCTTGGACTATGGAGACTGAACCTATGATATGTTTTGTGAATGAATATAAATGTTAACACAGGTGCGTTTACAACAAATAATCCCAATTTGGTAAAATCTGAATTATAAGTTTTAACACAGGTGCGTTTACATCAATCATAGATGTTGTCACTATGGTATAAGGTCTAAATGATATTGATGAGGCATAGTTAAATATCATAAAAATTGGGAAGATTCCTAAATTTTATGCTATTTAACTCTTGCCTTATCAATATCATAGGTAATATGAAGATTGTGGACTTTGGTTAAGCGCCTTTACTGGGATGGATGTGTTGCTTCACCCTACGTGTGGGACTCCGGCTCATGCTGTGATGGCACAAAGGTAACCTAAATTCTCATCACGCAAAGGTAACTAATAATATTATTTAGTTATTTTCAGTAAACACTATTATGTGTTTTGTCCTCCGTCTGACACAGTGGACATCGATTGTCTAATTGGATTCTCCAGTTAGACAATCGATCCACGTTAGGTAATCTTTGATTCAATGCTTTATAAGTACACATAGACATTTTGTATTGTACCATATCACCTGATGTCAGTCATTCAATGCATGTCTTTCTCGAATTTCATTCCGCATCGTAGTAAAATTAAACTCAATTCTACCATTAATCTCCCATAGATCTGACTGATGTTGCACATTAACTGATATATAGTCAATGTGTTATTTGGCTTCCCTTGTTTTTGGAAGTATGTCTAGTTTTAGGTCATTATTTGAGATGATACAAAAGACCATTTTATCTGTAGAAAACATAGCTGCTCTATTCCATCCCAATATATCAACTGGGAATTTATGGTTGATCCATGGATCAAACCATAAAGATGCAGAAAGTCCATAATCAATAACCCTATTGAAAAACTTTGCAGAATTTGGTATGTTCCTCATCATGCGCTCAAAGTGTAACCAAAAAATTATTGTTTATATGCATAGCCTAGTAGTTTGTATGAATGTACCGGTTCTTCATCCATTTAGTCTTCCATACATTGTTTGGTCAACAAATTCCAATTTACCTTAATACCTGCTGCCGTTCTTAAGTCTACTGATCTTCTTAACCCAATGCCTCCTCCATTTTCAGGTGTGTGAACGTTTAATGGCATTCTTATTTTGCAGCACATTTGTTATCCCTTAATTCAGAATAGCACATGCATTGTTAGTTTTCGTGAACAAGTAATTTCATGTACAAGCACAATCAAGTATTATCTACATCATCTACATCAAATTGCTCCATCAACAACTACTCACTAATCCATATACCAACAGAACACTTAGGTCTTCCACAACTATCCCTGCTTTGGCAACTATTATTTCAAATATTATTCACTACAAGTTTAAATTCTCTAATATTTTTCAAATATTATTGATTTGCCAGGGATTTACTCTTTGTTCTCGGATATTATATGCGTACATCACTGTACATATTATGCACAGCCCAGTTGCATTGTGAAGACTGCAAGTTATACACTGTTTATTTGTGTGCATGACAATAGTTGACCAAACTGATGTGTCCAAAACTAGGAGAATTCGATTCTTTTGATTTTCATTGCAATTGTGTTTCACATATCCATTTGTCGTTTGGTTTATACATGAATTGTTCAATACTATAATTACTTAACTTATTTTCCAATATTCCCATAAAAGAGAACTTGTTACTAGTAATGAGATTCAGGATTCCAAACTGTTTAGAAGGGGAGTTCATACCCCTAAAGTTCTATACAAGGAACTCCACTAATCTGACGAGGTCGACTCACTGCTTTTAGCCACTCTATAACTCAATTAAAACTATAACTTTATGACTCGAGTACCTCTTCGATATCTAATCTATTCAATGGCATGAAATTAATACACTTAAATGATATGCCAGCATATTCAGGTGAATAACAACTTGTTAGATTTTGGAGTCAATTTAAAATATTTTATTCTTATATATACTTGTGTCATTTTGGAAAAGTTTTAGAAGTAAATCATTATTCATATATTTTTAAAGAAAGGACTCGTTATATTTTAGAAATAAATACTGTTTCTGAAAAGCTTACCTGTTTCAGGGTGTAGGAAACAATGACCAGACAGTTCTTGTTTTGGCTGCAACAAATACACCATATGCTTGATAAGGTTCAGTTTTGATGTCTTCGGTCACAACTTTTAAAGTATTATGTTAGTTTGCATTTTGGTTGCTAAGTCTAGTTTCTTGACATTGTTTAATTTTTATATACAGGCCATTCTAAGACGTTTTGATAAGCGAATCTACATTCCTCTACCTGATGCCAAAGCTAGACAACATAGGTTCAAAGTCAGTTGCTCTTGCTTGCACTTATTTATAAGATTGAAATAAGACAATCAATATAGAAGTGACTGGGATTGGCCGTCAACTAGGCACCAATTGCTAACCTGTTTGCTTTGGAATTTTATTTTATTTTTTATTTAAACTTCTATCTGTTAACAAAAATTAGTTTTACCTAGGAATAAAAATGTATAACTTCCTGTGCACGGAAAAGAATAAAAAGCTATATATGCATAGATTCTTGGTGATGCAGGCCTAGCAAATGAAAACATTGACTCCATTGTTATTCATTTCTGACGTTGTAGCTGAAGTTGCTGAATGCAGAACAAATTGTTGGATGATGACTACATGAACAGCACGACATATTGCTGAGAGAAAATGCAGGAAATGCTAAATGCTTGGAGTAATGCAAGTTCTGTACATGAACAAATCTGATTGCTTCGAGTGCTTGGTGCACTACGCCATAAATGACCTTCTGCAACATTTTTTTGCAAGGTGTTGCCAGCTAAAATGTTGCGATAGATATAAAATTTTGGTCCTACTGCAACGTTGTATTTATGGTGTTACCTTAGCCACAAAAATGTGTTGCTCTAGCTAAACAAGTGTAACACGCCGCAACATTTTTATATAGTGTTGCTATAGATGTAGTCAAATTAAAAAATTAATAAAATTAGCAATCCGCGTGAATACGATCCAACGGTCTACATTTAATCTGATTGTTAAAATGGATCACCGCTATAATTTGCCCCAAATTTTCGTTTTCCCGCTTTACTTTTCATATCATTTCGTTCTCACCCCCAATTTCCAAATCCCTAATTTCCAAATCATATTTTCGTTCCTTTTTTGTCTTCCAAAAATCCCTAATTCCCAAATCCTACCAACCGCAGCCCCCAACAAAACTCCACTACCCCACCACCGTTTCTACGGCCTGATTCCGATGGTCATCGAGCACATATCCCGTGGCGAGCGTGCCTACGATATCTTTTCCCGGCTTCTAAACGCGTCATCTGCCTTTACGGACCCATCGAGGATGATACGTCGGCGATAGTGGTGGCTAAGCCGCTGTTCCTCGAATTTGAGAATCCGTCTAAGCCGCTGTTCCCCGAATCTGAGAATCCGTCTAAGCCGCTTTCTCTTTATATCAATTCACCTGGTGGTTCCTTGATGGCTGGGTTGGCAATTTATGATACTATGCAGTATATTCGATGTCCCGTCTCTACTCTCTGTGTTGGCCAGGTGATGTTTTGTTATATTTATGGAAAAGTTGTGAACTTTAACATTGGATTTACATTTACCGACGAATAGGCTTACATGTTTTTGTTGATTGGTAAATGTGGTGATATGCTAGTTCAACACGAGTTGCCACTTTGTCCTCCTCTTGGCTTATGACTAATTATGTGAACATACTGCTGCTATGATTAGCTCTGTGATTACATTCGGTTCCAATCTCAGTATAGATTGCACGTGCTTATACTAGAAAGCAGCCAACTAGATTGCAGGCTGCAATTTCATATCCTGATTCAAAATGTTCCAACTGTTGTTAAGGGCTGTAGGGGATGTAAGTTGCAGCAGTTTAGGTGTGGATGGTGGCAGTGTAGAGGTTGAAGTTTGGTAGTATTCAAGGAGAAGGAGTTGATGTCTAGTAGGAAGTTTAGATGAATGAACTGTGGTAATGTATTACTTATTAACACGCAACCTGTTCGATGAAATGTCAATTTTTATTTATCATGGTTTCAGGTCTTTTACCAAGGCAGAGCTAAAAGCAAGGTTATTTCAGTTTTCACTGAACAATTTGCTAAGAATGATGGCTGGAAAAAGGTCGGATGATTCAGAAGAAGCCATGAAAGAGTTGTAAAAGTCAATCATCGAGGAGGTGTTCAAATTCGCAGGAGGTGTCCATTTGTGCATCATTTTACGTCGTTTCAAAGAAGGCTCGATCTTCCGAAATCGGATGAATCGGGCGGTGCCCCGGACGGCGGTGCCCCGGACCCCCGCCGGCGCTGCGCCCGGACACGCTTCTCGGCTCGCCTTCGGCTCGGCACTCGGCTCGCCTTCGGCTCGTCATATATTTGTTAGTGTCGGTGTCTGTATAAATTGAAACTGCATATGTAATGAGTGAACTGAGTGATGTAGTGAGGAATATCTGTATATGTGAATATCAGTGTTATATATCATTGAATTGTAAAATAGTGGAGTCAGGAATTTGTACTATTTCAAATGTTGAAATAAAATATTTATTTAAATGAATTACTGTTTAAATATCAAATTCTATGCAATAGCATTTTATTAAATAAAAATTTATTTTTATTAAAAAATCAAATATGCTCTACATTGTGGGCCCCACAAATTCAGAAAGTTAATATCTATAGCAACATTTTGGAATGTTGCTACAGATACCTATGGGTGTTGCCATAGACCCAAATAGGGTTCTATTGCAACAATATTACTTATGTTGCCTTAGATAGTCAAAATGTTGCCTTTGAGGTCTAAGGCAACGGCAAAAATTGCATCACCCTAAAAGTGTTGCCATAGACCTATGGCAACATTTTTCGGGCCTGAGCCAACATTTTTTTTATTGTTGCAGTAGGCCATTTATGGCGTAGTGGTGGTCTAGGTGAATGCTTGGTGGATGTGGATGCCAGTGGTGATCTAATCATCTGAGGTACCTTAAAATAATAATAATAATAATCTATAGTTAAATTATTTCATAGTTCTTTGGTCGCTCAAGATCTTTGGTCTTCACCCGGACCCGGATCCGGTGAAAAATTTTTTGTCTCCGACTTTTATAAACTAGTAATAATAATAATCTTATGATCTTTTGAATCCTATCAACTGAAAGTTAAAATAAAGAAGTCCTTAATTACATGAGTTTGAGCGGCAGTGGCAGTGTGGTTTGTTGTGCACACTTACTGTTGGCAGGGGTGGTAATTGTTAGTAGTAGGCCTTGTTTTAAAAGGTTTTTTTATGGTAGAGTGTTATAAAGTAGTGTGCACAGGGTTATAGAGTGCTATATGGAGTTTGATGGTTGTATATGGTTAGGCAGAAGTTTGAAATGGTTTAAGTTAAATGTTGAGTGTTGAAGAAGTTTCGAAGGGTAATGGATGAAGTTTGAAGAGGCAGATGTTATGCACTCTTAGTTTGTTGATGATGTGAGTTTGATGTTGTATGGTGATGCAGTAATAAGTTTGATGATGTGAGTTAGTTGATAGTTTGTATGTAAGTGTATGTGGAGGTTTATGTTTGTAGTAGTGAAGTTGATCAGTTATGGTGCGGGAAGATGGTTGAAGAAATTGGATGCAGAAATGCGGGCAGAAATGTGCTCATTGACTGAATGATTGAGGTGGAGGTATCAGTTTGGAAATGATTGTGGTGGAGGTATCGGTTTGGAGTTGTAGAAGCAGTGTAATGTTGAAGGCAAGCAGAGAAATGTTGACAGGGATGACAAACTGACAGAGAGGTGGGGATGAGTGGAGGAAGTGGAACCGTGGGTTGTTTAAGGTGGTTTTGATGTTGCACTGAACTATTGCAGTTAGAGGCAGTTGAATGTAGATGTGTGCACTGTTGTTTACTGTGTTTGGTGTTGAAGCATAGTAACCAGGTTGTCTACAACTCAGTAATATAAGAAATTACTATGTATGAAATTACTGCAACTTGAAAAATATGCATTAAATATATCACTGTGCAAATATTGCATAGAACTTCCAGTTACATGTTTATTGAAAAACACATTTTTTTTCAACTGGAAATTGTACTCTTTATATTTAACTAACAGTTATACGTCTAAAGCTTACTGTAATTACTACTCACAGGATGTTGGCAAAGCCATGGTTAGTGATAGCTCAACAACAAAAAGTCAAGAAAAAAAGACGGAAGGAGGAATCTTGCCGAGTTCAGACTGCCCTGTTGGCAACAATTCAGTAAACCAATGTCTAACTATCTTCGTACTGCCACTTTTCATTTTCAGCCTGTATTTGAACTACTTTTATGCATGTTTTGTCGATAATATTAGATGCAAACTTGCTTTCTAGATATTGTGCATTTGTCTAATTTTGTATGTAGTTGGTTTATAAATTTTATCTCTCTTTACGGGTTTATGTAAACTTTGTTCATGGATATTGTGTTCAACTTATTTTATGGAAGTGATTAATAGTTATGCTTTTATTTTACAATTTTTAGTTTGATTTGTTTATGTTATGTACATTAACTGATTAAAATATAATTAAATGTAGTTTATATTAATGATATGTGTGAATATTGCAATGGCACAACATTGCTGTCAATTCTTTGGAAAAAAAATGCATATCCCTACAACAGCGTTTATACATTGCTGTCAATTCATTGGAAAAAAATGCATATCCCTACGACAGCGTTTATACATTGCTGTCAATTCATTGGGAAAAAAATGCATATCTCTACGACAGCGTTTATACCTTGCAGTAAAAAACTATTAACAGCGTTTATACCTTGTAGTAGAAAAATTATTAACAGCGTTTAAAAAACGCTGTAGAAAGTGGGTTTTTGACAGCGTTTATATTTTGCAGTTAAAAATTTAGGGTCAACGACCGCATGTCGTTATACAGCGTTTTTAAAAACGCTGTGAAAACTTTTAACAGCGTTTTTCAAACGCTGTGAAAAGTCTTTTTTGTTGTAGTGTGTTTATACTCCAGTCCGCATTCTGTGGACTTAGAGTTATTTTGGAAAATAGTCGGATAGTACTTTCTTGACTATATTGATTTTCCCCTAAGCCTTGGGTTTAACTTAGCGAGCGATCGGTCGTATCACGATCGCTTTTGATTCATATTTGTCCCATCATTTGATAAGATTAATTTGGTTATCGGATGGTTGAGTCACATCCATTCCTCGTTAGGTATTCCGTCCATCGGGTTGTGATCGAGAATCATCAAATGAACGGTCGGACCATTCTCATTTTGTTTAGTTCAATCGTGAACTTATGTAATCAACTAGCTTCAAACTCTGGGAACCTGCTCGGACATATTAATATTAATTAGCCGGGTATCATAACTAATATGTAACGTTACAGCAATCACAAATATGAAGGAAATTTCAAACTTTTTTGCCAAATGGAAAGAAATGACATAATTTGTCTTATTAAATATCTAAAAATTAAATGATAAACCAAATTCAGAAATTGAATACAACTGAACAAAAAGAATAAACTATGTGATATAGCACCGTAAATGCTCGCTATTCCACGCTCTTGGAAGCGTGACGCCATCAACAGTCGCTAGCTTGAAAGTTCCCTCTCCAAGCCTCTGTTCAATGACATATAGTCCTTCCCAACTAGGACTCATATGAGATGGGTAGGAAAAACCTGTTTCAAGATGAGATTGCCGATTTCAAAGGTTCTTGGTTGGACTTTAGTGTTGTAGTATCGGGCGACTTGGTGTCGGTGTGTAGCTGCTCTCAAATCAGTTTCTTTGCGCTTCTCATCTACAAAGTCGAAAGATTCCAAGAGGAGATCTCTATTCATTCTGGGATCATAGTAGGTCACTCGATGAGAAGGAACTTTGAGTTCAACAGGAATTACGGCTTCAGAGCTGTAAGCAAGGGCAAATGGAGTATGGCCAGTCGCGGACTTGTGAGTGGTCCTATAAGCCCATAGTGCCGTCGAGAGTTCATTCACCCACTTGCCTCTAGCCTTTTCCAAACGCTTCTTCAGAATGGACTTTAATTTTGTTCACAACTTCAACTTGTCCATTTGCTTGTGGGTGAGCAACTGTTGCAAATCTCTTTTTAATATGATGCCGAGGATAGAAATCTTTGAATTTAGCATGGTCAAATTAAGTCTCATTATCAGTTATAATAGTTCATGGAAGACTAAAATGACAGATGCCGTTCTAGATGATGAAGTTGATTACTTACTTTGTCATGATCATAGATAAAGGTTCTGCTTCAGCCCATTTAGTGAAGTAATCAACTGCGACGATGACATACTTCGCACCATCTTTAGAGATCGGTAAAGAACCGATAATATCTAAACCCTATATGGAAAATGGCTATGGGATGACCATTTGTTTGATTTCCATCGGTGGAGCTTTCGGAACGTTCACATATGCCTGGCACTTGTCGCATCGCTTTGCATAATCAGCAGCATCTCGATTGACAGTCAGCCACAAATACCCATAACGAAGTATTTTCTTTGCTAGGGTTTTCCCCCTAGTGTGATCTCCACATTCCCCTTCATGAACTTCCTTTAAGACACATTTTATTTCATCATGAGCGATACATCGGAGTAAGAGGATGGAATTTTTATACATAACTCCTTCCTGAATGATATATCATGAAGCTTTGCGAAGGACTTGTTGTTTTACATTCCTCCACTCGGGAAGAATTCCCTATAGCAAATAGTCTTTAATTGGAGTCATCCATGAGTTCTTCTCTGGCTCCATCTCTAGCACTCGATCGATTTCTATCAGGTTTATGCTTGGAGTGTTTAGTACTTTGATTGGGACCAAACCCATTTGTTGTGCATCCCCGGTGCTAGCAAACTTTGCCAATAAGTCAGCCTCTTTGTTTTGATCTTGAGGAATGTGCGTAATATCATTGTACTCAAAGTCAGTTAATAGCTCTTGGACTCGGGTAAGGTATGGAGTGAGTCATTGTCCTTTAGCTGGTAATCTCCCCTGACTTATTATACTACTAATTGCGAGTCGCAAAAGATTTCAAGAGATTTTATCCCCAGTTCTCTGGCGAGTTTAAGTCCAGCAATCAAATCTTCATACTCGGCTTCATTGTTTGTTGCAGGGAAATCAAGCTTTAAAGCATAGCAGATTGACCGATCTTCTGGAGTTACTAGCACAATTCCAGCTCTAGAACAATGACTATTGGATGTTCCATTCGTATACAACTTCCACCGTATGTTAATGGTTTCACCGCTCTCAGGGAAATCATCCTATGGAGTAAATTCTGCTATAAAGTCTGCCAGTTCCTGTCCCTGAATGGCCCTTTGAGGAAGATGAGTGATGTCAAATTGGCTCGGTTCGATATTCCACTTGAGAAACCTTCCAAATGTTTCAGGTCGTTGTAGGACCTGTCGTAATGGCTGGTCGGTGTAAACATTGACAGGATGAGCCTGAACATAGGGGCAGAGCTTTCGAGAGGCAATTAACAAGAAGTATGCCAATTTCTCTATCTTCGGATAATTCCTTTCAGCTCCTGTTAATCGCTTGCTAACATAATAGACCGGTTCTCTTTGTGAAATAGTGCGACACTTATAGCATGTACTGACACGGTTAAGTAGATATACAAGTCTTCATGAGCTACCGGCTTTGACAAGATGGGAGGTCTCTTTAAGTGGTTCACCAAAGCTTGGAATGTATCTTTACAATCCTGTGTCCATTTAAAATTCCTTTTACCTCTTCTAATCAAGTCAAAGAAAGAAATGCATTTATCGGTAGCTCTGTAAATAAATCAACTTAGGGTGGCAACCTTCCCATTCAGGCTCTGTACTTGTTTGATGGCCTTTGGTGCTTGGATGTTGCAAAGAGCTTGGATCTTCTCGAGATTAGCTTCGATTCCACGTGCATTGACGATGAAATCCAAGAACTTTCCTGATGCAACATCAAAAGAATACTTCAAAGGATTGATCTTTATTTTGTAATATCGAAGGATATTGAACATTTCTGCTAAGTCTCTAATGTGGTCGCAAGATCATCATGACTTAACGAGCATATCATCCACATATACCTTCATCATTGTTCCAATCTGATCTTTAAATATTCTATTGACTAGGCATTGATAGGTTGCTCAAGCATACTTTAGTCCAAACGGCATTACCACATAGCAATACAATACAGTGTCAGTAATAAAGCTGGTGTGCTCTTGATCGGAAATACACATTGGTATTTTTTTATATCCTAAGTACGCATCCATGAAAGATAGCAATTCATGTCCCGCGGTTGAGTTTACCAGCTGGTCGATCATTGGAAGGGGAAAACTGTCTTTCGGGCATGCCTTGTTCAAATTTGAGTAATCAACGCATGTTCGCTATTTCCCATTCGCTTTTTTCACAAATACAGGATTAGATACCCACTTAGGGTAGAGGGCATCGCTAATATACCCATTGCTTTGAGCCTATCCACCTCCTCTTTAAGAGCGGTAGATCTATCAGGATCCATAACACGCATTTTCTGTTTCATTGAGACATGCTTCTGGTTGATATTTAATGCATGGCTCGCAATGGCAGGTGAGATCCCACATACGTCAGAGTGAGTCCAAGCGAACACGTCAAGATTCGATCGGAGAAAACTAACAAGATCCTTCATCATCGGGGGGCTGAGTTGTGATCTGATCTTTAGGACCCATAATGGGTCGTCATGGCTGACCATGATGTCAATCGTCAGCTCAACTGGTGCAACCTTGGTCTATTTTGGCTCCTCCTCGTTATCCCTCGAATCTATGTCTCTATAGAACCGACTGTGCACCTGAGACAAGGCTCAAGTGCTGGTTGTCAATATTCAGTGGCTTGGGTGCGGAGAGACTTGTCCACACCCTTACCTTTCTCCTTTCGTTGATCATTCCTCAGTTCAGCTACATAGTAGGTACATCCGGTCGTCGGATCACCATGAACAACTCCAACACCATTATCCGTCGGGAACTTCAAAGTCAAACACCATGGGGTAAGAGCTGCTCGAAACTCAGCTAGGTCCGGTCGGCCTAAAAAAGCATTGTATGAAAAGTCAACATCCAAAACAACGAAATGCAAATTCCACACTCTCCTATGGTCACCTTCTCCCAACTCCACGGACAATTCAACATAACCAACAGCTTCGGTTGTAGCACCATTAAAGCCATAAATGCGGGCTTTAGATGGTTTCAAGTCCTTGGCTTCCATCCTCATCCGATAATAAGCTTTTTTGAAAATTATATTTACGGAGGTTCCGCAATCAACCAAAATTCTCCTTGCTAAGGCGGGGTCGATCATGGCCGAAATGACCATTGGGTCGATCATCACTACCTCCACCTTATCTGCATCTCTGTTTCTGAACACAATGTCATCTGTCATTGTATGTTGCTGTTTTGCCGGAGCTCCATCTTCTGTACTCGAAAAACATTCAAAATTCACATGCTTGATCGCGCTAGCATAACGCTCTATCTCATGCCAACTCTCATCAACTGGATGCAATTCTTCGACTATTGTATTGATTACTAATCTTCCACCAATCTGCACAGGCTCCTCATCCCTGTGAGGCGCTTGTCCTCGGTTGGGGTCGGATGGTCCTTGCCCACCATTCTGTGGGGCTTTTACAAACTACTGTAACTTTCTTTCTCAAACCAGTTTTTTTGATAATATCCTAGAGATACCAGCACTCATTTGTGTTATGACCATAATATTTGTGAAACCAACAATATTTTCTGGTTTTTTCTGCTTCTTCATTGATCCTTTCGAAGGCGGCTTCCTGTACTGTGTGGTATTGCAGGTAGACAAATAGACATTCTCTAGAGATGTATTCGGTGGAATGTAGGTATCGTATATCAGAATCCTAGGCTTTCCTCTTTCAAAATCCTTCTTTCATTCTCAGCTCCTATCTCCACCTTTCTTTTGCTGATTTGGTTTATTTTGGACATTCACTTGAATTTTTCCAGAATTACCACCAGATTGCTTCAGTTCAATGTTACTCTATACTCCCTCTCAACTTGGTCCCACAATGTTCTTCTTCCTAGAGTATCTGGCTTCCTCTTTCCTCAAATACTGACCGCCTTTGCATAGAAGCGTTCCAATGTTACGGGTGGCTTGCCAACTAACCAATAGCCAAAATTAGGTTCTGAATCAATTCCTTCTGTTACTGCCATCAATATTGCATGATCATTCGGATTATTGATTTCTGTAACAGTCGTATGGAATCTCTCCAAATAATCTTTTAACGATTCTCCTGGAGCCTGGATCGCGCTGGACAGGGACATTACATCTTTGGGGTGAGTTGTGTGCATACGAAACTGCTCCACAAACTTTGTTGCTAAATCGTCAAATCTAAAGATCGACCGTAGGGGTAATCTCGTAAACCACATTGTTGCTATTTCGTAGAGAACAATAAGAAAACATCTACGCTTGGTTTCATAATCTGCTCGCATGGAATCCATCAACATTCATATCTCATGATATGCTACCTAGGGTTGGTCTTTCCCTCATAGGCAAGCATCAACGACATACTGAACCTCCTCGAATACTCGACATGTAAGATATTACCAGTGAACAACGTATGGCTTCTCAAAATCCTCCAATCATCATTTTTTAAGCCTCGGCCTTCTCTTACTAGCAGTCTAACCATAGCTGACAAGTCCGGCGTTTGGATAGTTGGAGCAAGCGGTAGTCGTGCTCCGCCTCATGGGAATGGTCTAGTCAATGTCTATAGGTCATTCCATGCCTTCTTGGCTCAACATCTTCTCAGTGTATATCACATACATTCACTTCATCATCATTCCGGTGAAGCAACTGGTTAACATCCACCTAAACTCTAGCATCTAAATGAGTCGCAGTAGCTCCAGCTTGGACTCCAGCATGGATAGGTAGGTTCTCTCCTTTGGAGGAGGGATCGGTACCGGTCCATATGGAGAGGTCAACACCGATTAGTCTTGGTAGACCAGGCAGGTTTTTCTGCTGATGCCCCAAAGCTTTTGCGTGATATCCACCAATTCTATGACGCCTGCATCTGTGATAATCATATGATGAACTAGAACTCTCCAATGCCGAATAAGTGGTAGGGCCTCTCCTAGCTTTCCCACGCTGTTGCTAACTGAGTTGGTTCATTAGATTGATATTGGCTTGAATTTTATATTTCAATTGTCGATGACTATCCACTAGCTCTCTCATTAGATTCTGGAATTTAGCTCTTGTAATGGAATCAACTAGATCATAGAAATCAACCGAATTGATAGCATTCACATCTACTGGTTAATTGCTTGGGCGTCCTTGCTGGATGCTAGCGTTCTCATTTCCTTCTGCATTCTGAGAAGTAGATCTGGTGTTCCTAACCATTGTTGGTAGCTTTACATAGAATTTTGTAAATCTGAATAGAACAAGCAAGTTTCTTGAAGATAATTATGGATCTCCTTCGGGGATTTATGCAACCCAGTAGCAACAAAGGGATCCGAATAAGCTGAGAATCAAGCTCTCAATGAAAGCACCAAAATGTTAGCATCAAAAATTAGTACAAACACCCAATAGAAGTTTTAAAGAGAAATAAGTGAAGAATTTCAAATGAAAACAGAGGAAGAAAGTAATGAAATAGCTGCAAATCAAAGCAATAACACGATCATAGCGATTTATAGTGGTTCAGCATAGTTTGCCAACGTCCACTTTTAATAGAAAGCTTTGTTAAGCACTTTTTAATCTGAATACAATAGGGATAAGATAAAAATTCTTTCTTACAATAGAGTACAAAGCAACTAGCAGTGTAAAGGTCCCTAAAATGAATGACCAAGCCTGTATTTATAAATGAAGATGGCGAAATATCTCCTTGAAAATTCGATAGAAGGATCTTCAAAACTATATGGACCCATAGGAGGGATCACATGGTCCAAATTCCAAAGAATAGGGATCGGTATCGATCCTTCTTTTGGAGGAATTTGAGGGTGCGATCCCTGTGGTAGCTTCCCTATGTTGAAATATGCTTAGCCTCCAAGTTTCATGCCAATTGGATTAGCAGAACTTAAGTTATTTCTTGATCTTTGCCTCAATATGAATTGCCTTTTGATTTCAGTCGATCCCTGTTGAGGGAGGAGTGCCGATCCCTCTTATTTCATCCTTTCGAGGTATGATCCCTAGGGTAGGCTCCCTAGGGTCTCCACATCTTGTTTACAAAATTTCATATACACTGGACTTATGGATCTTGAGATATTGATTTTTTTCTATTGGAGTGAACTTTCTTCCTGAAACATGTCGATCCTTATGTTGGAGGTTGATTATAGTCGATTCCTCCTACATGTCGAAGCATATTCCATATTTCGAACGTTCTGCATTGGATATCTCTTCATTCAATCAGGGCTTCACATTACCATATGTACTTGGCTTCCGGACCCCACAATCATCGTCCTAGACTTACTGGCCTTGATGACAGTCGAATCTAACTTGTCCAATCAGTTCGAATATACTGGGTCAAAATGCCGGATTACAAGGCTGTACAACCTGATCCAGAAATTTTAAATTAGTCCAAAATCTCTATTTGAAGAAGTTGTTAAAGTTGTTAAGATATTACAGAT
The DNA here is from genome assembly GCA_030737815.1 of Allium fistulosum. NCBI lineage: Eukaryota > Viridiplantae > Streptophyta > Magnoliopsida > Asparagales > Amaryllidaceae > Allium > Allium fistulosum. Next base: position 245,073,333 of record CM060907.1, on the reverse strand, counting down.
CTGTAATTGGATTGTAAATTAGGTTGCATGTAGAATATGAATTTCTATATTTTAATTTTGGAGCAGTTTCTGTGTAATTTCCATAAATTATTCAATTCTAAAATACGTATAAAAGCGTGTTTTTTAAAGTAACAAGAAATAAACTAAAAAGGAAAGATATGTGTAAGAGATGGATATTCATTTTCGTAGTTTACACTGTTTATTTCAATAAAAAGAAAAGAACTAATTCCTTGTAATTTCAAACAAAGCAAAAATCTTACTTGTGATTAATTTATGAGAAATTATGACGGTAATCTGTTTGGAAGAATATCTTTGATAAATCAAAATATGGAAATGAGTATCTAGTTTTAGAGGTTTGTAGTTAGAAATATACACGCACATATCTGTGCCTAATGACTAGAAATACATATAGCATATATTACGATTATATGCATATTAATTTGTAATTAACGGATTAGGATTTATGGACATTAATTATAAATTTAAAGGGCAATGTAATTAATGGGAGGAAAAAGGAATTACATGGGGACTGATTAAGAAAACTTGATATTGCATTTATGGAAAAAAATTGAGTAATGAATGGATTTTGTAAACCTGAAGAAGTTTGAAAGGATTAAAGAAGGATTAATTGGGAATGGTCCAATTTCAACTGCAATGGAAATATCAATTAAAGCACTATATAGACCACATTTATAAGAAACCGGATTTTTTTAAGAAAAAATAGGTAATAATGGAATGATATATTAGAAATACCCATCTTAATTTAGTAAGAAGTATTAGGACCTAAACACCATTTATACCAGTTGATAATAAAAGGCAGCTTCCAGCAAAATATTCTTTTAGAGTTCTTGGGTTGTAATCTCTAGTTTTCTTCCTTAGTTATTGGAAAAGTTAATAATGTGGTGTGAGATATATCCATGTTCTATTCCTGTGTTGATTTCATGAATGGGATTTAAAACCAGTATATATATATATATCTGTGTGTGTGCATGTATGTATGTATGTATGTATGTATGTATATAGATGCTCACACATGTTGAGAAGCAAAGTAAATAAGGAAATTTTATGGGGACACTTAACTAGCGATAAACCATAAATAAAACTGGAAGTTAATGAGAAAATTAGGTTAGCAACCTAAAGTAAATGAATGATCCCAAAACTTTAGAATTTTGGAAAATATAAGAAATGTAGCTCAAAGAATGCCACCATTCAAGGAAAAGAGAAAAATACATAGGAATGCAAAAAGAATTTCATTTTGATCAAGGATTAAAAAGAAGGTGGAAGAATTTTTCTTTAGAAGTAATGAAACCGCAGGATCTCCAACACTGCTTCATGGAGTTACGGTTTGCATCGTTAATGATAAGGACCCTTAGTGCTAGCAAATTTTGAAAGAGTTTGCTGGTAGCTTTAGGAACTTCGTTAAATCTAAGCATCGCTTACTAACTGAAGACGGACGGACAAACTGAAGGAATGGATGGGAACTTGGAGGATTTGTTGAGAGCTTTGCATCTTAGACCATGGAGGATATTAGGAGCAGCACTTACCCTTAATAGAATTCGAATATACTAGTAGTCACTAATAGATGATTGGTATGGCACCCTTGAAGCATTTTTGGGAAGGCCGTACAAATCGCAAATTATAGGTGGAAACCACTGATAAATTTACTCAGACCAGATTTGAATTGCAAGACTTTGGAAAGTCATAGTTGATTATGCAGCGTCTGAAGGTCGTAAGATTTGGATAATTGGAAAAGTTTGGCACTAAATTTACTGGGCTTTTTCTAATATTGGGGAAATATAAGAAAACTTATAAGTTGGCTGGAGTCCATGACATTTTTCACATTTTGCATTTGAGGAAATACCTCCATAGCATAGTAATTGTGGTTGAGACTAATCAGTTAGGGGATTTTGAGATGGAGCCACTGACCTCCGGTGCCACTACTGGCATTGTGGAGCACGAAACTAGGAAGCTTTACAACAAAGAATTAGATTGGTCCGAGTACAATAGGGAGAAAGTCCGGTGGAAGGCATGAGGATTTCTCGTCCTAAGCCTGTCTCCGATAAATTTTCTCTCCAAAAATAGGATTTTGGTTGCATCGTGGTTCCTAGATTGGATGGTTGGGTTTGGCTGCCACATTTTTCTCACCATCACTGTATAATCATATAGAAGATTTATACATGTTTAGGGTATTTGCATAGCACAATCACACACACACATGGATTGAGCTCATTTTAGTACGTCTACAGTACACAATAACATTGCACTTTGGATTGAGTAGATGGTTATGTAGATAACTTAGCTGTATAACATGAATTTTATTATGCATTATGTTGTCCGCCCCTTGAAAGATTTTAGGATGAAATCCTTTTTAAGGAGGGAGAATGTAACACACCGTAAAATCAACCCTAAATAAATAAGTAAATTAAGAAAAATTCAATCAATTATGGTAGGGATAAAAATGGAAATTTTACAAAATTTGAAATTTGACCACGGCAGTTATTTTGTTGCATTCGTAGCGAAATTCTGATCTATTTCTATAAATATTATGCTGAAAATGGAGCTCAAACGAAAAATTTATGGACATTTGAAGTTTTCAAATTTAAATTAGTTTAATTTGAATTCAAATGAGAAAATAAATTTAAAATTTGAATTTCAAAAATTAACTACGATTGTACTTGGAGGTTAAGTAAACGTTAAAGTTAACGATTAACGTTTAAAGTCAATTAAGGAATTAAATAATCAAACAACTGAAAAAAATCAAATGCTCCTAAAATAAGAGGAGCGGTCGACCAGTAAGACCCAAATGACCTGGTCGAGTATAGGCAGCCGACTGCTACTTTACAGCGGTTGCTAGGATTCTGTGCTATTACACGTTCCAGATTTATCCATTTTTAACCTAGTTTCATCCTACGGTTCTGGTATGTTTCAACCTCTATAAACAAGACCCTAGACCCCTCACTTTTATTCACAATATTTTGGGAATATTAGCGAAGCTCTGTGATTCATCTCTTCGTAGATTCAGAAAACACCTTTAGAGTTTTAGGTAAGAAATCCTATATACCTGTCTTTATTTATTATTTAATTTCTAAACCTCTTCTCCTCAACCTTTCTGAATCTAATATATATATATACAAATCTCTTGTTGTATATATCAATAAGAAGAGACCAGAAGGAGATTACAATGGGCATTGCAAATCCAAAAACAAGCAAAGCTAAGGACCGACTATGAGTAGAAATCTTTGTTTTTCTATTTTAGTTGAATAGTATTGCTCAGAGTTGTTATATGCCTTGGGGAGTTTTGGATTACGAAAACGTCATATTAAAAATTCCTAAAATTTCCCTAAAGCAAAATGTCAATTCTTAGGATTAGATTATTAATTGTTTTGTGTTAAAATAATGGAGTTTTGTGGATTTTGCATTTTATGTATTCTACATTCTATTCCACTTCTTATTCTTCTTCTCTAGATCTGACTAAGGGATTTAATTGAGAAGTGGTGTGTAAAGGCCAAATCTTTATTCGTAGTCTACACTGCCTATTTCTATAAAATTTGATAGAATTTCCCTTATCTAAATTCATGTAAAAGAAGTTGAATAGAGCGTAGAATTGATTAAATTAACTTTTCATTTTTGGTTTATTCCATTATTTTAATATGAGATAAGTTGGATTTATATTCTATGTACAAGTGTATTTATTGCAAGTTTGGATATGAGTATCGAATCCTTGTTATGGATATTAGAATCACTTGTTATGAATATTGGAATTTGGACATTATTGGTAAAATTGGAAGAAAAAGGAAAGACTAGTATTATTATGGTTAAAAAGGAATGGACATTTAACGTTAGTTAGGGCGTAACCTCCACATGCATAGAATAATAAGTGCGTATTTATTTATATATTAATTAGCATAACAAACGTATAATTATAACGTATAATTGCATAATTAATTAGGTAAAAATTGTCATTAAATCCCCCTTAGGAAAGCAATTAATATTTTAAGGCGTAATAAGGAAGATTCCTTATAAGGCCTTAATTATGGAATGGCGAGATGAGTATTATACATACATATACATACACATATATACTGTATTTAAATTATGGCAGCTCAGAGGGATGCAAGTATTCAAAAGGCACACGGAAGTCTGTCCAGCTCATCTGGCTACTAGCGCCGTGACTTTGGGGCCGTAGTGAGACATCTCTTATGATAAGTATTTATAATGACTCGAGGTTAGTCACAAATTCTATAGGGTAAATCTGCCCAGCTAATATGACTACCAGTTCCTACGAATAGTCGGACTAATGTGAGACGTCATTAGAAGTATGAGTCATAATATGAAAGGCCTGCTTCAGGGTCTTGAGGTATTAAGTGGTTGTTTGAGGGCCTGCTCTTTTCCCCAAATGAAGTAGTAAATGGCCAAGGGTTAGTTATTAGGCACAATAGGTCGTAACTCGATAGGGGTTCGCTTCGGGTAAGATATTAAGTGGCTGATTGAGGGTCCGTCTTTCCATAAAGACGTATTAAGTGGCTCAAGAGATTTTATACGATGTCTACTAGATAGTCACTAGTGAGGAGTCCACCTTGGGAATATGTATTAAATGATGGGGTCTGCCTCAATTGAGATTTTAAATGGCTAGAGTCTGCATATTTTCCAATAAAAGGTATTAAGTGGATCAGGTACTAACTCTCGCATTGCTACATATTTATGACTTTTTTATGGGTTATAGGATTGAGAAACCTGCTTCATAAATAAGTGGTTGTTCGAGGATCTGCCTCCTTTCCTTTTTCGAAGTATTAAATGGTTTGCAATTAAACAGGTTTCTCTAAACCAACTTGATTGCTCTTTTTCAACGTTTGCCTATTTGCAAGTCAGCCGTGTCTAATTTCATTAAATCAAAATTGATCTAATTTCACTAAATCAAACTCGAAAATTTTCTTCAATCATCTGTGCACGACTCAATCTGGAGGTTAAGATGCAAAATCGCTACTCTAAAGTGACAAAGCAATTTATTTTATCTTTTATGTAATAGTAAAATAAATTGTTATATTATCCTTTGCAATTATAACCTTTCATAAGTAAAAAAATGTAATAAAGGATAAATTAATTTATCATTTTTCTATTAAAAATGTTTTATATTCAATAATCATAAGATAAAATGTATTTAATAATAAAGAATATAACATTTTTTATATAAAGGGATAAAACAATGTATTGAATATCCTATCTTTTATATTTTATCATTTTAAATGTAAAGATCAAACAATTTATCAAGTAGTTTATCTTTTATTTTTTTAGATATAACAATTTAAAATTAAATATATAATATTTAAAATATAAAAAATATATTAATATTTTTAAATGATAAAGAAAATTACCTTATACCTTTTATCATTTTAAATATAAAGATATAACGGTTTTAAAAATAAAGATATAATAATCTAAATATAAAAATAAATATTTTAACCCTCCAATATGACAAAGTAATTTATCTATTTTGTTATATAAATATAAATAAGTTATAATGTTTATTATTTGTTTGTTGATTTTTTAACTTTCGTATTACATATCAATTAAAGTAACTAACTCCAGTATTAGGTTAAGGTGTCTAGTCAGTTGTCTAGTTAGTTGGGATTTGGTTTGCAAACCTAAAGATGAAGGAGGGTTAGGAATAATTAATCTTTATAACCTCAATGTTCCTTTATTGAGGGAATGGATGTGGAAGTTTAATACTAATAACGTAACTTAATTTGAAAAGAACTAATTTCTAATCAATTTTACGGTGACTCTCATAAGTTACACCAATTAACGTCTAGCAATCACAATAACTTGTCACACTTTTGGAAATTAATTTTAAAAAGCTTGAATATTTTTAAACTAGGTATTGGTAATATTGTCCTCTTAGGGAATAACACTACTTCTAACATGATGGTTGGATCTCCGCTATTACTCCTAAACTGGAATTTACATATCTCTATGATTTTTCAATTTTAAAAATGTATTAATTTCAGAAGCCTACAGACCTAATTTGAACTTTCCTGGGGAGTTTAGCTTTTTTAGGGCACTAGAGGAACTACTTTCTACTAGTTTGCTATCATATATGCCAAATTAGAATTATACAATATAGATAATAACAATGATTCCAAAATTTGGTGTTGGGATAAGAGTAACAACTTTATATCTAATTCAATTTATAAATTTCTAAATTTCTCAAGAGTTAAATCTAATCTTTTTCAATGTATGTGGAAAGTGAATGTACCCCCTAAATCTAAATTACATATGCAGTTAGTATTACATGGGAAGCTTAATACTATTGAACTTTTAGAAAACATGGATGTGCATATTAATAAAAAAAATTGCGGTATGAACATAGAAATAACTGTGCAACTATACTGTGATTGTCAGTTCACTAATTTTACGCTTTTACGCATTCTTAGAATTTTTTGTCTTTAAATTACTTTTAGCGTTCTTAATTTGAGTCTTATTGGTCTAGTTGAGATTTTATTTACTTTTGGTCAGCGATTCTTATTAGACACTATTTTCACTATCGTAGGTATATTTGGTTTGACCGAATTCAAGGATTTTAATAATAATAATAATAATACTCCAATTATAAATAATTTGACCCATATAACCTCTTTGTTTTGTTTTAATTGGATTTTAAACAATACCTATAAATTAGCTAATATCACCGACTTTGAGGAGTTCCATAAAATCCTGTATCGTTACCTTACAAGAGAGAATTTTTGTTACTATTTGAAATAATTATACCGTAAATGTCAACCTAGGAAATGATAGGCTCCCTACTTTTACTAGGTAACTATCTCGTGTTTAGAGTTGTTGTCCTTTAGCAACTCAAACTTATGTTGTTTGGAAGTCATAGTCTTACTTCCATGGGTTTAGTTGATTGAACTGGTTAACATATTTGCCTATTAGTTTTCTTAAATTTCATTTCACACCTAGGTTCTATTTCTCATACATGTTGCTTCTCCTCCTCTTTCATATATATGTATATAATAGACTTATATACATACATACATATATATATATATATGTATATATATATATATATGTATATATATATATTTAAACATCACATTGTCTGTTGAGTTTTTTCAGTTTTAGCCATTGACGTGGGCTATTTGACTTGGGCGTTCTCATTCCTTGGATGAGCTAAGTTTCAATATGCTTATGGGCCTTCTACAACTTATTTGGACTTTTTTGTTAGTTATTCACATTATTATTTCCTCTACGGGAATTGGACGAGGTCCTTTCCTTATCGTGGCTCTCTCATTATTGTTGCCTTTGGCTTTCGTTGCCACCATTTTGTTTTGTTTATTTATTTTTAATGATTTTTATATTTTTCCTAGTTTTTTTGTGAGGGTATTTTCTATTTTATTTGTACGGGTTCATGTGAAAGAGCCACCTGCCAGGCTTGTTGGTAACTCCATTTTTAAGTGTAGCATAAAATTATACGTGTGCTTTCCTCCTCACAGAGGATCACTCATTTTCCTAAAATAAAGTAAATAATATGGAAGTGTCTCATATATACATCTTCTAAATGATAAATTTATTTATTACTTTTTATTAAAAAATAAAAGAATTTATCATTTTGTATATAAAGAATCAAAGATAAAAGAATTAATATTTTTATATTAAACTATACATGTAGTTTTTTGTTATATTAGAACTTAGTGGCATGCTTTTAAACTTAAGTTACTTCTTTAATTTTTTGATAAAATAATATATAGCATTATGGTAAATGAAATACCAAGCACATTTTTTAATTTAAAATAATAATGATATATCTTAAATTTAACAATATAATGAGTTATCTAAAATATACCAAGTACATTTGTTTAACTTGAATATTCATATGTATCTTTTATGTTTAGTAAAGAATCGTAATACATATTCTATCAAATAACCGTACGAATGTTGCTTTTTAAGAAATAACTCAAATTAGCCAATTGAATGCCTACAATGTTGAAGAAATTTCGACATTCAATGTTGTTCAATTATTTATTTAGATTTCATTACATATATATACACACACACACACACATCCTGGTGGAGATGATTTTGGTAAGGTTGGTCGTAAAATTTTTATTTAACAAGAATATGGGTTTAAACCTCTATTAAAGCATGTATTGACGTAACTCAATACATCATGTATATGTCATTTCTATAAAGTTGTGGTGACTATTTACCTTGTTCTTAAATTCTTAATACGTATAATCATGATGCATATCAGTGTGTCTATATATAAGAAGATGACAACTCAAAAGGAGATTTATTGGATTCTTATTAATACACACACACACTCTTTAATATATTTGACATTGTTTATACTACAATGGCATAATTTTGTATTTACATGTACAGATTTGTTTGTATAGCTTATATAAGCTCTTCTTTTTGTTTGACTTACTAATCAAGTTCATTTTTTTATAGAGAATTGTTGATTAACTAGTTGTTGGCATTAAGAAAGTTAAGGGAATTGCTATACTAAAGGATTAACAAGCACATCAATGACTTACCAAGACTAAATAGTAAGCCAAAGTGGAATTATCATTTCTAACTAGTGCGAACCCATGCTATGCACACGGAGTTCACCACGTAATTTATTTAACTATGTATTTTTGGATTTGTTGTAACATAGAGGTAAAAGAATATGTACATGAATTGTAGTTTTTTTAGGTTAGATTTTTCTCAAATTCTACTAACACACATTTGATAATAAATCTACTTATCTCGAATGCAAAAGGTATAACTAATATTGTTGAAACATAATGAACTTATACAATAAATATTGACATCAACTTTCTATTGTTCTTAACTTTATAGGCATTACATTACTACGCATGTTTATTAATTTTCGTGTCTAAGCTACATAAGTTCAATATAAGTTTATCATATGTTTAACATTCAACATGTACGTAGTTTACTATGGTAATAGCAATTTAATTCTAGAATGGAGAAATTATGCTCTAACAGAAATAATTTTTCAAATTTGGTTCAAAGAAGCAGAATCCCAACATTTTCATTATTACACATTGTGACGTACCCAATAATAAATAAATTAGGAAAATATCATAGTAGCTTGGAAAACACCATATTTTCTTACTACCATAACATAACGTGAGAATAATACGTAAAATTTCATTAAAGATAACAACTAGATCATACTGTGTAAGGAAACACAATTAATTAACTATTAAAATGATTATTATTATTAGAATAAGTTAGTGTAATTGGCTATATTACAATACAGAACAAAGTATTTTATAAATAAGCATATCTACATATGCACAGTAGCCGCAAAATATTGAAATGAAAGTAGGAGTGTTGTGCAATAAAATAATGATTTTTGTAAAATACAAGAAATAGACAAAGTTAACTTGTTTTATTATGAACTAAAATATATAAAAACCATGGTTTACTCAAAGATAAATTATATATTTTTTCAAAAAAATCATGGATAAAACTTACATTTGAATTACGTGCATTAAATACCTTCATTATTTTTGTTAAAATTCTTTGTAATATTATTTAATAAAAACACCTATCATATCTCTCCTCCTTCATCAAACCAATATCACTTAATACCTAACTCAAAATTAAAACACATTTTTCATTTAATTTTGACTTTTTATTGAATAACTTCTCATTTCATCTTATCTTTTTTTTGTTCGTGGCTGTAAATGTTGACCATAAGTTTTTATTGGAAAACCAATCATAAATTGACATGAATTTATTTTTGTAATAATAATCCAATATCGATACTAATACTTTTAATTTTATTCCTTTGCACATCAAAATATCAACATGATATGATATTTATAACCAAATCAAATTATTACTCATGTAAGGTAAAATATATAATTATGTTCCATTGTGTATGGAATATATAATGTTATCTTTCAAGCATAAACAAATATGTAGAATATAAGCATGACGACCCACCTTTCTAACTCCTAAAGACGACACTAAATACATATGCAGTATTCATGTACCGATCATTTAAGCATCTAAAAGGCATATTGTCGGGGTAAAAGAAAAAATGAATAGAAAGAATAGAATAACATTTTCTCACAATGAAAGGATCATGAATATAAACAAGTAGTACATTTTGTTACCCTCAAAATATAGGTTTTATCAGAGTTACAAACATGTATTAAGTTTTGATTTAGACAGTTATAACAGCCTATCCTTATGCGCGCACACACACAAATAGTGTAGTGGGAAACAAAATAGTTAATAACTTCATAAGCCTCCTACCCGTCAGCACCAAAATGTCAAAAACATAACCTGTCTTTCTCAGCCTACTCATATGAGCACCGAGAGTTTAAGAAAAAATAAACTTCGAATTAGACAAGGTCTGGTATGAGAAACTCAAGATATATGCATAAACATATAATGATACATTCTGAGACCACGTCATAGAACGGAACGATTTTTCCCCTCACAAGGATTAAAATTATTTTATTTTTATAAAAAAATAAGGTTGATACATAGATAGTGTCTAATGTGTGAAAAATGAATATATAAAATAGATGTGACGCTTGCATCTCACATTACAAAGGTATTTTGGTATACATATAAATTTGTGATGGCGGTGTTCAATAAATGGATTTCCAAGGAAAAGCCACAGTACTTTGTGAACTCTTTCCAACATGACAAGGGTAGAGGCATCCCCATTGAATGCACAATATATCTCTAGGGTATATATATATACCTGAGAGCCCACATAATTTAGGTCACTCTCGGATGTAATCGAGTTGGTCCACGTTTATCATACGTAATGTTGAATATATCATATATGCACACATACAACCAAAATCCACTCTAGAAAAGATATGACATGTCCTAATGGTAGCGATCACATAGCCCAGCCTCCTCTGTGCCCCCAGTTTTAGTCATTTCCCAAGTCGAGGTTTGCATTCGAATCGTCTTTCAGCCAAAACACAGACACGCTAACCCTGCCCTCTCCCTTGGAATCACCGTTAGGATAGGCAACATAGCAAGTCTAGCAAATCAGACAAATTACAAGGGGGTTCTCCTTGGAATAACACTCTGGATAAATAGTACAATAGGTCCAACATTCCAAACAGAATCTTCTTCATAGATCATCAAAAGTATCTTTATTCATTTTATCATATTTTCAAGTTTGAAGTGGATTTGGTTAAGTATACCTTTTATGCTTATCCGACTCTGGACTTTTCAATATGGTCGTATGGTGAATTTCCGATTAACGTAGTTCCGATTCTTTTGGAAATAAATAGACAACCAATAAGGTAGACCCTCACCAGGAGCATATCCCTACACTTTGCCCTTGAAGAGAAAGATGGGTTTATATGTATGGTATGCCTTACCGAGAGGATATCTATATCGTATAAACTCGCGTCTCTTTTATATATTTCCAAAGTTAAATTGCATGTTCGATAGTTGAAAAGTCAACTATTTGGTTATGTCCTAAAAAATAAACACCTATAATCACTTTCATTTATTCATACGATGTTTTACTTATTTTTCAAACACTTATACATAATACTCAAATTTAAGGATCAACCTTTAAGACTTACTCTATCCTACAGGTTATGCCAGTAGCTAAAGAGGGGAAAATGCTGGTTATCCAACCCCAAGTCTAGGTACTACTATTCTAAGGCATCCATCAGAGAGAGAGTTTATTAGTTGGTCCTAAATTTTATCTAGATTTATAAACCATTAGTTTTACAAGTAAAAGGTGCTATTAAAACTTTTATTATCAAAACATACATATCTTTTATTTAAATTAACAATCATTTTTCCAAACTCTTTTCATACATACATAGCTTTAAGGCTCCTGCTGCTGTGAACTCGTAGATTCCATAACTAATCAACTCATCAAAAACCATCATTAGATGATAATAAGCCCGTGTATTCCCCAGTGTGAAGTGCATGATTGTGTTGTGCAGTGCTCCATAATACTTAGAGTTCTACAGAATTTGAGAGATGTTTAAATGACAAGACTTCGAAATTCAACTGGAGTGATCATCATTGTTGACCGCATAACCGTACCATCCAGACTTTAGAGACTGATCCAAGTTAAAGTTATTAAATTCAGTCAAGTTACAGTTCCATCGACGAACTTCAAAAGGCAGTCAAATATATGGTGAAAGCGGTTAAGTCAAGTTATGTAGGGCAGAAGCTCGTCGGAGTAAGATGTTCGTGATATGTTTCGTCTCCATCTAGTTCAAGCTTGGATCGATCCCCAAATACATAATTCGTATCGATCGAGGAGGAGGCACTTCGTATCGATCACCCATAAAACCATTTCGTATCGATCACCAATAACCTGGTTCGTATCTATCATACGAAGCATTGATTCATATCGATCATGGAAAATCATTGCGTATCGATCGCCCAAGTGTGTTTCATGTCGATAGCGGAACCTTGGATTTCGTATCGATCACTTTGGATCGATACGAACGCCCCTACAAATTGATCGACACAAAGAGTCCACCAAATATAGATCGATACGAGCATTTTCTTCGTATCCCCACACTACATCTTCTCCAAAGCCACTCAGATGTTATCTCCTCCATCCTCAACCTTGCTCTGGTCCATCTCCGGCCTCCTCTTCACCAAACTTGGCCGTGAGTGCAAATGGAATGGCGATTAAGTCTCGAGTCTCATAGTTTTCAATGCAAATTCATTGATTTATTACCTAAATTAAGGTGTAGAATCGAGGGATTAAGGAACTATTCTGATTTGGGGATGGTAGTAGTTTCTATTTCTCGATCTTTCCTATCGATACGAAAGTGGAAGAAAAATAAGCAAGTGAGAAAAATGGCTAAGTACGAAAAGCATTTATATGGACACGAAAGATGAAGGGAAACGATTTGCCTCCCAGTTGTTTTGACCGGTTAAAACAAGTTTCTCCTCCAGTCGATACGAAGAGAGTTGTTCGTATCCATGTACCATCTATCTGTAGCAACACTCATTCGTAACCATCAAACTATCGGTACGAAGCACGAACAATACTCTGAAGACCGATTGAACTGTTCGTACCCATCATTGGTCCATCGATACGAAATGACAAGTTCGTGTCCATCACTTTGAAGACTATAGGGGTTCGCATCCATCGATACGAAATGATTTCGAAGGACCAGCTATTTTGTATCGATAGCCATCGATACGAAATGCTTTGAAAAACTAACTAATTCGTGTCATTTGCCATCGATACGAAGACAATCTTTCAACTTTTCACATCGATCCAGGAGAGGATCGATACGAGGAGATACACTAAAAAAACCATCAAGCGTTGTTATAGTTCGAATTTCACATCGATTCAGGAGAGAATCGATACAGAATTCGATAAAAGAAAACTGACAACGACTCGTGAGCATACGAACGTTAACGGGAGTCAGGATAACATACGTGCATGTATGATGGACTAACATCCAATTTTTAAAATTCACAGGAATTGAATGCTCGTCTGGTGACAATTTCAACAACAAACAACAATCTACATCCAACGCTTAGTTACAACAGTACATAGTACAACAATTGGCAGTTAACAATTCATTATTACTGAAAATCAATCGAAGACTATATCTTTTGACGAAAAGACAACAACCAATCAGCGAATCAGAAAGAACCTTGTCAGAATAGAGATCGTAGATTTTCAAAGCACGTCATGTTCTCACAAGACATAATTTGGGGGGCAAATGTTATCCCGCCTTTTGGCAAGGCCGTGACACCAAGAACTTAAATGGAAACTAAGGGCAGTTCGTCCCGAAGATCGGTTATACACAGGTCCACTATGGATACCGGTAAATGTTGCTCGATTCCAGATCAAGCTAGAATTAATATGATATGACAAGCAAAGCTATGGAAGCCAACGTTCCAAATTTCAAGTCAATCGGAGTTCGTATGCCCAAGATATCGATCGATCAAATCTCACGTGAAACACCTTTGTTTCATATCCATCAAGCATCTATCGGTTCGTATCCATCACGCTTACTCCATTTCGTATCCATCACCCTTACTCTGCTTCGTATCCATCAATTGAAGCCAATTCGTATCGATTCCAACTGCACAGTTCGTAACGATCGACCAACGATCGATACGAATAAGCCACTGAACGATCGATACGAAGTAACATCTTCTATCGATACAACACATGCCAAACACCATCGATATGAAACATCCCCTAAGTCATCGATACGAAGTGGCCTCAAGCATCGATACGAAATGAAGTTGAGGGCATCGATACGAAAGTAATACACCGGATCGATACGAATAAGGCATGTAAAAGTGGAAGACTCGGTCACTCGGCATAAAATGAGGATCGATCCTGAAAGCAAGCGCCACATCATCAGACATCACGTGCAGAACTATCGATACGAATAGCATCGATACAAATTCGATAGCCTTTGAAAAGTCCAAACTTGCATCTATCATAACTCACAATCTACAAGTCCAAATGCTACCAAATTTTCACAAGAGCTTGCGTACAACCTAAAAAATGTTCATGATCGATCTCGACTCAATTGGACAACATATTGATCGATACGAAGTTCGTTCGTATCGATCACGGATCGAGTCCAAACGGCATGGGATCGATCGTGTGGGCCCACCCACGTGAGAGAAGAGGTCATCCGAGATCTGAGCGAGATATTTGCAGCCTACGCATATAAATAGCAGCTTAGAACCTACTAAAAAGGGACTTTTGGCTTTTCTACATCCAGACTCTGCCGAAATCACTGTTGTACTCGAATCCTACTGTTGTAACATGTTGTAACCAGCAAGAAAAAATCAATAAAGTCAATCATTTTATAGTGGACGTAGGCCATACACCGAACCACTCTAAATCCGTGTGTTTCTGTGTGTTTTTCCTGCTTATTATTGGTGTGTTTGTTAGATTTTTCTCTTTTTTCATTTATGTTCTTCATGTTATCTCTTCAAACACATCCGAAGGGTGTTGTGCCCAATTTTGGTACGAACAATAGCCAATAGCTCCAAGCCATGTATCGCATAATTCTACTCATGCAATTTAAGATGTCGACTAGCATATGATATAACCTTCCAATGATGCATAAGAACTGCCCCAAGACCCATGCCACAAGCATCAGTATAGATGGTTAAATCCTTGCTTCCATTTGGTATAGTTAAAATGGGAGCATTGGTTAATCTCTTCTTTAACTCGTTGAATGCCAATTCACATTTTGAAGACTAGACAAATTTAATACCTTTCTTTGTCAAATTTGTCAAGTGAGATGCAATCTTCGAGAAGTCATGAATAAGCCTCCAATAATATCCTGCCAATCCTAAGAAGCTTTGAATTTCTATAATGGTTTCGGGCCTCTTCCAATCTTGAACCGCCACAACTTTTGCTGGATCAACAAATATACCATTTCCCATGACAACATCTCCCATAGATCTAACTTTCGACCACCAGAAATGACATTTTGAGAACTTGGCCTTTAACGCATGCTCTCTTAATGTATCAAGCACGATTTTGAGATGTTGTTTGTATTATTCTTCTATTTTGGAATAGAATAGGAAGTCATCAATAAAAATTAGCACAAACTTGTTTAACACATCTCTGAAAACTCGATTTATTAGATTCATAAAATAAGCTGGTGTGTTAGTTAGCCCAAATAGCATAACTAACCGCTCATAAAAATAATCAGGAGTTCAAAAGGAAGTTAAGGGTACACTCCCATATTCTACCCTTAATTGATGAAACCGCATGGCAAGATCCAACTGAGAAAAACATGTGAGGGCTATGAAGCTAGTTAAATAAGTCATCTATCTTGGGTAAATGATACTTGTTCTTAATAGTTCGATTTTTTAGCTTTCGACAATCCACACATGGTCTTAAGGAAACATCAACGTTTGTAAAAAAGATGATGGGTGATCCCCAAGTCGAGGTACTATGTCGAATCAAGCCTTTTTGTAACAAGTTGAATGTCTGCATTTCTAACTCATTCTTCTCCTTCGGAGCCATTCTTCAAACAGATTGTACCATGGGCTTAGTATTAGTAACCATATAATTTGAAATTCTACGTCACAATAAGGGGGTAAACCCTTCACCTCATCAAATACGTCTAAGTAATGTTGAATGATTGGTGTTGATCCTAATGCTTTCTTGGCCTCATCGAGTGAATAAAAAAGACTGCATATCAACTCACAAGGCTCTTCACATGATACTTATACACTATTTCCTCCACTATCCTTCAACATAACAGAATTCCTAACACAATCCAGAATCACTTTGTTTTCCATCAACCAATCCATCCCTAGTAATACTTAGAATCCTATAAAACCAAGAACATACAAGTTGCATACAAAGAGGTGATTAAAATAAGCAATAGGCACTCTTAGACACATTATACTAATATTGGTCGAGCCTCCAATATGGTTCGACACACACATAGATTCTTTTACATAAATGGGTTTAAGGTTTAGGCTAACTACAAGGTCACTAGAAATAAGGCTCTGGGATGCACCGGTATCAAATAAAACTCTTACTAGAATATTATAAATAGATATAATACCTTACAATACTTGCTTTCCTTTGTCTACGGTAGAAGTAAAAGGTGCAACATCTATGGGATAAGCCTTACCCTGTGGAATTATCTTTGGCAATGGACACTCCTTAATCATGTGACTTAGTTGATTGTAGTTTTAACAAGTCGATTATCCAGCATTTGGGCATTTATTTGAAAAGTGGCCATTCTGTCGGCACTAGATGTTGCTAAAATTTGATCTTCCTTTTTGGTGCCCCAACTTCGGATTTTCCTACTTTGGTCTTCTTTCCTTTTAGCTAAAACTTCCATTTGTTATTGTTGACATTTAGCTTGTTGCCTCCAACTGGTATAATGGCTTGTTCTTAGTATTTCAAATCTTAGACCCATACTAACTAGATTTTTGAACGTCCCTTGAATATTGTTCATCATTTCTTTATGAAATTTTAGTCCCATCCATTGATAAACATTTCATTTTCTTCAATAGGGTGTTGATAGCCTAAGTCCAAAATGTGACATGGCGTTGAACTTATGTTCACACTAAGCTACCATCATATCCCATTGTTTAAGCTCAAAGAATTCTCTAAAGAACCAAGTCTTTCCAGCTTTTGGAATGAATTGATCCTTAAATATTTCTTTGAATTCATCCCATGAAATCTTCTCCTCTGGAGTAACAATAGTAACTAAGTCCCACCAACCTATTGCGTCCTTTTGTAGTTGTTGTGGGGGCTAGTAAGTGCTTCTGGTTATCATCTAACTGGAGATCCCTAAAGATTCTCTCACATGTATGGAGCCATGTTTGAACTTTGAGGATAGATTATGTGCCATCGAATGGTTTCCCACCTAAGCTGGAAAAATCTCGGCATAAAGAAGCAAAGTTCATCGATGGTTGAACTCGTACAATTTCCTCCTCAACATTATTCCTAAAAATCCTAGTTACTCCAACGACATTCCTTGTACTACCGTCTGTAGTTGTACTTACAGGAGTTTTACAACCTCTTCCTCTACCACGTCCTCCTCTAGTACTCACCGTCTACTACCTAAATATAGTGAGATGTCTTTTGAATACTTGATAGGATTATCTTTAAGGGAAATATTTTTATAAATGGATTATTTAAAAGGGACTATTTAGATGATATATATTTTTATATAAAAATTACAAATATGCACTCTCCTAACTCATTCAAGGGCCTTGCTTACCCTATCTCCAATGAGTTTCGCCCAATCAGGCTAAGGTGTTCGCTTAACCTATGCTCTGATACTAATTATGATGACCCACCTTTCTAACTCCTAAAGACGACAGTATACATCTGTGATATTCATGCATCGATTATTTATGCGTCTAAAAGGCAGATTGTTGGGATACAAACAGGAAGAAATAATAGAACAACATTTTCCCACAACGAAAGGATCATATATAATATAAACAACAAGCGATACATTTAGTTACTCTCAAAATATTGGTTTTATCAGAGTTACAAACATGTACTAACTTTTATCCTAGATAGTTATAACAGCCTGTCCTTACATATATACTAATAGTACAGTGGAAAACAAAATTGTTGATAACTTTAGGAGCCTCTTGCTCGCCATCCGTTAGCTCCAAAACATAAAAAACATAACTTATCTTTCTTAGCCTACTCATATGATCACTTGAGAGTTTAATAAAATATAAAATTTGAGTCAGACAAAGTCTAGTATGAGAAATTCAAGGTAAAATGCTTAAATATATAACAATACATTGTGAGACCACGCCGTAGAACGGAATGAGTTTTTTCCTCACAAGGACTAAAATCATTTTATTTTTATAAGAAAATAAGGTTGATACATAGATAGTGTCTAATGTGTAAAAAATATATAATTGTTGTGATGCTTGCATCTTACATCACAACGGTATTTTGGTATACATATAAATTCATAATGTCGATGTTCGATAAATGGATTTCTAAAGTAAAACCACGGTACTTCGTGAACTCTTTCCCACATGACAAAGGTAGTGGCCTTCCCACCAAATGCACAGTGTATCTCTAGAGTAGATATACTTAAGAGCCCACGTAATTTAGGTCACTCTCAGATGTTACTGAGTTGGCTCACGTATATCATACGTAACGCCGAATATATCATATCTGCGCGCATACAACCAAAATCTGCTCTAGAAAAGATATGACATAACCTAGTTGTAGTGATCCACATAGCCCGGCCTCCCCTGTACCCCAGTTTTAGCCATTTCTCGAATCGTGGTATGCATTTGAACCGTTTATCGAGCAATCCATAGGAATGCTAACCCTGCCTTTTCCCTTGGAATCACCCTTAGGATATGCAATACAACAGGTCTAGCAAACTGGACAAATCACAAGGAGGTTCTCCTTTGGAATCACACTCTGGGTAGACAGTACAATAGGTCCAACATTCCGAATAGAATCTTCTTCATAGATCTTCGAAAGTATCTTCATTCGTTTTAATGTATTTTCAAGTTTTGAAGTGGATTTGGTTAAGTATACCTATATATGCTTATCCGACTCTGAACTCTTCAAAATTGTCATACAGTTAATTTTCGATTAACTCAGTTCTAGTTCTTTTGGAAATAACCGAACAACCAATAAGGTATAGCCTCATCCAGAGCATGTCCCTACACTTTGCCCTTAAAGAGAAAGACAAGTTTATATGTACGGTAGTGCCTTATGGGGAGGATATTCATATCACATAAACTTCACGTTCTTTTAAATATTTCCAAAGTTAAAGTTCATGTTCGATAGTTGAAAAGTCAACTATCCAGTTATGTCCTAAAAAGTAAACATCTATAATCACTTCATTTATTCATACGATCATTTACTTATTTTTCAAACACTTATACATAGTACTCAAATTTAAGGATCAATCATTAAGACTTACTCCATCCAACGGGCCAGACTAGCAGCCAGGGAGGGGAGAATACAAGTTATCCAACCCCAAGCCTAGGCACTACTATTCTGAGACACCCATTAAAGAGAGAATTTTATTAGTTGGTCCTAAATTTTATCTCAATTTATAAACCATTGGTTTTATAAGAAAAAGATGCTATTAAAACTTTTGTTATAAAAACATACATATCTTTTATTTAAATTAACAATTGTTTTTACAAACTCTTTTCATATAAAGTACTCTTATAAATAGCATAAGTATGTATACAAATTGAATCGCAAAGATAATACACTTAAAATTACACATAAGGAGATTGAAACAATTGTTATAACAAAGTGCTATAAAAAGGGCTTAAATAAGCTTTATATTGTTCTATCTTTTGCTAGTTAACTTTAAAGGTTTTATAAATGAATTCTTTATTGTAAACTAAGCTACATTGAGTCAAGAATACATTCTTGTAATAATTTCTTAAAATATACTAATTAATTTCATCACTTTGAAATGATTTAAAATACAAGTATTTCAAAGTGCATTCATAGTGATTTTTTCGCTTTCTAACTTTAAACTCTTAGTAAATTTTTTATATATAACTCTAACAACCTTGCAAACACAAGGCATGAGCTATAACACATGTTTTGAAAGATGATATAATTGAAGTTATATCATACAGAGTTTTTATATACTTTTTGGAAGCAAGAAGATCCAGAGTTAGCACATCCATTAGTTAAGGTTTATACTACCATAATAACTTGCATATGAATCATATTTTATAAGTATAAATTGGTGATAATATCTATTATCCTCTAGTCAAGCTTTAGATACAGCCTCCTAAGCCTTTGGAACTTTGCTACCAAGTTCAAGAGTAAAGCAAAGGTCACCTCCTTTTAAGATATTCTCGTCCTTCCTATTTAACCCTGCGATGGCTTATTTTCTCCAATCAGAAGGGTACTGCTTCTTTAGATGAGTAGGAAGTGGTTTAAATAGAAGAAATATTATGAAAATAACTTAACTTATAGTTCTCTCTTTCCTTTCCCATGGTTTGGCTATTTCTAGATGATCAAGAGGAGGGTACTTTGGTTATTTTTTTACCGCTATACCTATCCTGATTCGACCACTCTTTGGTCCAATAGCGACCTTCCGTATCAATTATGCCCTAACTTGATTCGACCATATTTTGGTCCAATAACAAGCATCCTTATGGCCTAACTTGACTCGACCACATTTTGGTCCAATAGCATAATAACCATACATATGACCTAATTTGATTCGACCATATTTTAGTCCAATAGCAACCATCCTTATGGCCTAATTTGATTCGACCACATTCTGGTCCAGTAGAAACCATCATTATGGCCTAATTTGATTTGGCCATATTTTGGTCCAATAGCGACCATCTTTATCAATATACATTTATTTTAAAACACGTGCAAAAGTTTTCAATAACTTTTAACGAGTTGAAAGTCATATATCGATAAACCAATTTCCGATCACATTATCCAATGTACTTTTCTCTACTCCTTAATGTAAAATTATTTGAAAATGGTGTTTCACTTTATTTGTTATATTTAAAAGACATGCATTAGGTTTATATAAATCATTATTCAAATAATTAAATATTCGAATTGCTAAGCGATTAAATTACAAGTCGTTACAATAAGATTTCTTATAAAACTATAAAAATATCTCTCTTACAATACTTAGATTAGTTTGCTGCTAAAAAAATGAAAAATAGTAAAGAAACATTTATTGAAGTTATGGAATAATAAACATTACATTTTCCCTCATGAAACTAAAACCTAACATGCTTCTAAACTATTCCTAAAAAAGGAATTAAAGGAAATGTTTGATTAAAAATTAATTCTCTAATCTATTAGCATTAAAGAGGATTATTCTGTATCTGATACTTTCATTAAATTTAATTTCAATTAAAGATAATTAGTTTCAACAAATTCTCTTATTAGTTTAAGTTCTAATCACATGAAGCTGATAGCAATCAGTTCCTTTTATCAGTTACATGGTAGTATTATTTGAATGAACTTTCCTATTTGAAGTTGGTTAACTTATAAACCTTACCGATTCTATGTAAGCACATTCGTTGTACGTGTGTGAATAAACATGTGCAAAAATTTATTTTATTATATATCATAAGACATATATATGCACATACAATACCTAAACCAAAATATTTAAAGGAAAATGAAATAGAATTTCATACACAGATTATTTACAACAACCATGTTTAGTATTTAACTCGTTAAGGAAATAGTTCTACCGAGATTCATATTTATGCTCAATTTTATAATATAAAATTTGAAGTGGTCACCCTGCTATAATAGAAACTGTCAACTAAAATAAAAAATAATTATGTTAGGTAAATTGTGTATATTCTCTAATAAATATATAAAAATTTCAAAATTTTGAACTAAGGATATTTTCTGATGGTTTAAAAGTAGTGTTAAAGTATGAAGTATTATCAATTCGACATTGGTGCATTTTGAAAATGAAGCATCGATGGCACGAAAACATTTTTAGTTTGCGAACAGATAATAAAAATGACAATGACTAAAGTGTTAAAAAATAACACACCACCTACATGATCTCAATAAATTAACATGTGAACAAATACCATGTCAGAATGAATTTGTAGTTAGTTTCATATGGAACTGGGAGTAGAAGTGAATTATGTCAAAAATATTTACTAATTCCAACTAATGTAGAATAATTTACAACATAAATGTATGATATATTTGATTCTGAATTAAGTTAGAGAATTAATTACACATTGATTCTATAATTAGTTCTCTTTCATTCTAGTTAAATGAATTAATTGCCACTAATTTGAGAATTCAATTGCGTATAATTGTAGAATATTGAAACTTAGCTTGAAATCACTAATACTATCAATAATTAACTGAACCCAAATAGCAAACATGTAAAATTTTAAATTAACCAAATTAGATATAGTCTCTACTATCTGTATAATATTTTAGAAAATAGCCAAGTGTGTTTTTCAATATTTTTTAAATTGACTGAAGTTGAATGTAAGAGTTTTAAAAACTTAAAGCATTGAAAAAACCAAAGTTAATATTATTCTTAAAACAGAAAGCATAGAAAATTAATGCTTTCACCAGTTGACATTTTCACTTTTGAAGCAAGCATACAATTTAAGTTTATAGATGTTGTATTAACTTGAGTCTGCACAAAGATAATAAATGGAAATAACAAAGTATTTAAAACTCATCCTACTTTGTGGATGATTAAATTATATACAATGATTTCACATACATTAAATTATAAATATGAATATATTTATTGTTATAAATAAACATAAATTTGTACATTGAAATATAGAAATATATTTATAAATATATGCAATAAAAAGTTAAAGTAATTATAATAAATACATTTACTACTTTATGTTTTAATCCAATTTAAACAGAGAATTATTATTCATTATTCTAATAATTTCCTTTTGCTTCGATTTCAATTTTTAGTTAGAGAATTAATTACGTATTAATTTTCAAATTTAATTCTCTCTGATGTTAATTAAATGAATTAATTATCACCATTGAGCATATTTATTTGAATTTAATTAAATTACCGGATAATATAGAATGAAAAATATAAACATATTCATTTAAAATATCGACAACTAAATAACAAACATGTTATCATATTTTCAAATCAATTAAATTACGCATATACTTTGGTGAATTTATAAAAATAATCTATTTTATAAGCTAAGCATTTAGGTTTACAAATCAGTAGCGTAAAATAAAACCGAACCTAACATTATTTATTGAAATTGAAAGCGTAAATGAGAATTAATAGTTTCACAACTAAACCTACTAACTTTTACAACTAACATATCATTCAAGTCAATGTATCATTTTAGGTATCAAGGAATGACTGCCAACTCCCTAGAGTTAAAAGATGATGGAAGAAAAGTCCCCTCCGAAAAAGTTATGAAAATTAGATCCTTATTTTTAGTTTTTGGCTAATTTATGCTACTTTTGCCTCTGATTTCAATGCTGGGCCGATTTTCTAAGAGGGGACAATTTGGTAAAAAAAATAACAAAACAGGGGTCTAATTTACATGGATTTATAAGAGAGACTTTTTGTGCATGAGCTTTGAGAATATGGAACTTTGGTCCAAATCCCCGTATCATATATTAGCTTCCAAAAGAAAATTGACTTACGGACTATGTATCTTTCAACTATGACTAGTGCTAACCCATGCTAAGCACATGGGTTGCATTAACATCTTGTGGTTGTTACTTTTATTGCATTTTAATTAGTTTTATCCAATGGCAATTCATTTCTTATGGCTGCTGTAGTAAATTTTGATGTAAATATATATTATTAGGAGCCAGGTGAAAAGTTTGCTTGCGGTGCTTACCATGTACTGTGGCATTAGATTATAACACGTTGCATGTTTCAAAATGCATTTAGAGTATACTTAGGGAAAGGAAAATGTAGGTTGATCGAAGTAAGTGGATAATACAAAATTTTGAAGTCAGTATACAGATCATTGCAAGTTATGTCGGAAGAAATGTGTAAAGGAACATTTACATTGCTGTAGGTTATAAAATAGGAAAAAAGAGGAAAAATCAAGTTGGTTCCGTCTAAATATGGGAAGGAGGTAGAAATGAATAAAGATTTTCAACGTTGTCCATGGCAGTTCATTAGCGGTTGTAGTAGTCATTGTTGGTAGTACTTAATAATATGAAGTCGGTATAGAGGCGGTAATTTGAAGAAGTATAATGTTTTGAAGAAACAATACAAATGTTTACCATACAATTAGTCTTCAGATACAATAGTTTCGAAAAATGGAAGATGCTATTAGTTGAGGAAAATAGTGGTATAGTAAGTTAATAAATTGATAAAATATGCATAACTGAACTA
Organism: Allium fistulosum; assembly: GCA_030737815.1. Lineage (NCBI taxonomy): Eukaryota > Viridiplantae > Streptophyta > Magnoliopsida > Asparagales > Amaryllidaceae > Allium > Allium fistulosum. Next base: position 245,049,016 of record CM060907.1, on the reverse strand, counting down.
AAACTGATGAGCAAGGTCTTGTTCTTTGTAGAATGTCGTCCGTCTGGTTTGATCTCAGTCGAACGAATTAGGGTCTACCATGTCTTAATTCAAACGTTTTCTAGTATTGTAGCACCTGTTTTACAAATAGTAATTCAGTTTAGAGTGAATGTGGATATTATAAATGTGCATGCAAATTTGCGTACTAGCGTAATTGAAACAGGAAAATACTGTGAAGGACAAAAATTAAAGGTTTTTTCGCCAGCTAGGATAGCCCAGTAATTTTTTATTGCCAAGGACAAAATGGTTAAAATAAATTAAATAACCCTAACTGTCGCACATATTCTCCTATCTCGTTCTTGTTCTTCTTCAATTCTTCGTCGCCTTTTCTTTTTTGTTTTCAAATTTGAATTTTCTTCTTCGTTCTTATTTATTTTGCTGCACGATTCATTCATGTTGTCGGGATTTTGAGTCTCATTTGTTTTAGTTCGATACTGTCAATTCTCAGCTTTAGGTATGATTCTATTTTTTCTTCTTCTGCCTTTTCTTCTATTAGAGTTTTAATTTGGTCAAGTCTAACATTGTTTTTTTTGTTAATTGAAATTAGTTTTGTTGTCGTGTTTTCTTCTCTCAAATTCTATGGAAAATTTGGGCAGTAGTAGCAGGTTCGTTCTTGTTCCTTTTACTCTATATGTAGCATCGTTTTTAAATTTGTTTTAAATCGACGGTCATTTGTTGTTTGTTCAATTATGATTATGGTGGATTTCGTATTGATTTGGATGAATATCTATTATTGTATTTAGTTTATTGTGGATCAATGTTTAGGTATCATTTTTAGTTTTTTTAGTATCATTTTGACAATACTGAAGTTTTGAATCGTTTTACTTTTTTCTTTGTGTATAGTTGATGATGTGTAGCAAATAATAGATGGGTTAAATTAGTGTTTTGTTAGTATCAACTATTTGTTGACGTATGTTTTTGTATCAGTTTTAATATAAATTTGAGCTTCGGATTTTAGGTATCAGTTTTATTGTCAGTAGGTATCAGTTTTGTTAAAACTGTTTTATTTTCTTTTTGATTTCTTACTTTTTTTTGTTTTTGTTTTTTTGCTTTTGCAATGGTGATAATAACCTTCTTTGTTTTTTTTGTCTTCGATGATAATACTTTCAGCACTTGGTTGTCCATTAATTGTTGTTTTTACGGTTTGAAGAATGACATTTGTCGATATTGGTCTCAATTAGCTACTTCATCTATTGAAATTTCTCATGTGCTTGAGAATAAAGTTATAGTTGATACTGATTCTTATCTTTAGAGTATACTTTGTTTTCAATTGTATAAGAAGTGTGCATTCTTTCCTTTTACCGTTAAGATCAAGGTTTCTCAATTGGAAAATGTTGGTGGTGGTTCTACTTCAATTTCCTCTAATCTTCTTAGTTGTTCATCTTTAAGTGGATGTTTGAGTTCAAATGTTTTTGTTCATAGTAAAAGTTATTTGAAGGATATGTTGAAGAGAGGTTTGAAATTATCCATTTCTAATTTTGTTGGTTTTTGTTTTGGAGGAGCCAATGATTTTAGGGAAGTTCTGATTGCATACCAAATTCAAAAGGATATGAATTAGTGTTTTTGAAGAATTATTCTAGAAGAATTACTGCTATTTGTTCTTCCTCTATGAATGAGTGTCTATTTAAAGTCCATGCTTCTTGTGATTTCAAGCAACTTAATAGGTTTTTCATTAGAAGTTTGAATAGTGATCATTCATGTGGGGCTGGTCTTAGAAACTTGAATAATCCATATCTTTCAAGTGCATTTGTTAAATCGTTGATTATTGATGAGATTCGTGATTGTCCTAGTAAAAAGCCTAAAGATATAATAGATGATTTTAGAACAGAATACAATCTTGAGCTGTCTTATTCTTTTTCTTATTGTGGAAAACAACTTGCTTTGATGGAGTTGCATGGTAATGATGCTATGTCGTACAATGATTTGAGTTGATATTTAGAAGCATTGAAGAAGTATAATCCAGGTAATTGTGTTGATATGGAAGTTAATGCTTGTACTAATCAATTTGAAAGAGTATTTGTTAGTTTTGGTGCTTGTTTACTTGGTTTCAAGCATTGTCGACCTATGATATTTTTAGATGCTACTCATTTAAGGGGACGGTCAGGAGTTCTGATGGGTGCTACTGCAAAAAATGGCAATCAGGGTATGTTTTTATTTTAATATGCTTTGATATATAGTATCAGAATTTTGTTTTCTATTTTTTTAGGAATCAGTTTTTAGTTATCATTATCAGTTGGTAGGTAGCAGTTTTTAGTTAATTGTATCAGTTATTAGGGATCAGTTTTTAAGTTACGAGTTGATTGAATTTTATTTTAATATTTGTTTAAAACTGTTATATGCAGGTTTTTTCTGTTTAGCTATGGGTATAGTTTCTTTGGAAGATGTGGATAATTGGAAATGGTTTTTGAGTCATTTAAAACAAATGCTTCAAGAAGATCGTGATTTGGTTTTTATGTCGGATCGCCATCAAGGTTTAATTTTAGGCGTTCATGAATTTTTTTCTTTAGCCTTTCACAGTTATTGCTATCTTTATATGGAGTAGAATTTACTTTCGGCAGTTAAGGCAAAGAATTCTAATATTTCTATCATTGATTTGTTCAAGATGTGTTCTAGAGTTTCTAATTTGTATGAATTTGAAGAAGCACATTCTAAATTTTATGAACTTGGTGGTGTCGCTGCTGTGAATTTCTTGAAGGATAAACCTTTTGATAAATTGGTTGATTTGTTTTTCCTGGGTAAACGATATGGTGAATATAGTTCAAATGTTGCCGAAAGTTTTAATAGTTGGATTTTGGATGAACGGGCCTTGCCTATTACTGTATGCTTAGATGTAATTCGAATTAAGGTTATGGAACAAATGGCTAATAGGAGAGAGGAGTATTGTTTATGGAATACTACTCTTTGTCTTTCTATGGAATCTCGTTTAAGTGGATTGATTGAAGAAGGATTTGGATGGGATGTATACAAGTCTTCAGAGTTTGTTTTTAAAGTGAAATCGCCAAACTCTCATCGTGTTGATCTTAAAGAGTGGAGTTGTAGTTGCAATCAATGGAAAGTTACAGGATTTTCTTATGCTCATACTATTAAGTGCACGAACAAATCAAAGTTGTCCGTTTATGATTTTGTTGAGTACTATTTTACCGTTGATGCTTATCGTTGTTCTTATGCTAATTCCATTAATCCTATTCCTAATTTTGATAAGAAAATTGTTGATGCAAGTGTTGAAGATGTTACTAAGCCACTAAAGGAGAGAAGAGGTGCTTGCAGTCCTTCTATAAAACGAAAAGGAGGATTTTCATATTTTCAAAATAAACAAAATAGATGTGGTGTATGCAAGAAATATGATCAAAACAAGCGTAATTGTCAAGCTTCTAAGAAGATATAATTTGATTGTCAAGCTTCTAAGAAGATATTCTTGGTTTTATGTCTTTTTTGGCAATTTTATGTCAGCGAACATTTTTATATCATTGTATTGGTTTATCATATACTACATATGACAATGACTTGATATTCTTATTTGAACTTTGTTATATGGTATCATTTTTAGTTTAGTATTGTTTTTTTTGTAATATACATGTTGCAAGGGAAGTAATGTGCTATAATATTTATATGTTGTTCAATTTATTTATTTTTATTGGATGTTTAGTATTAGTTTTTGGTTCTATTAGTTTCTGTTTCAGGTATGTAAAATATGTGGTATCAGTGGTTGTTTTCTATTAGTATCAGTTATAGATATCACAGATTATAGTATTGGATTTTCTGTGTTTTTAATCTGTTTCAGGTATATACAACTATGGTGTCATTCTTTACATACTATTTGTACATGTTTTCTTCCTACTTTTGAAATGACTATAAGTATTTGTTTGCTGAGTTGTGAAGTGCAAAACTTTATAAAGAAATACAAGCTTAAAAGTTAATATATAAGGACTAGTATGTTATGGTGAACAGTTGGCAACTCAGTATATGATGTAGAAGTGTAAAATTGCAGTTTTGTTAACCCTCTTTTATTCAGCAACCTAGCGACCTAACGACTTAACGACCTAGCGACCTATGGCTCATGACTTAACGATCTATAACAAGCTAGCGACCTAAGGCTCACGACTTAACGATCTATAACAAGCTAGCAACCTATAGCACAAAACAGCTCAATACGGTACGACCTAACGAGATAAGAAGGCAGCGACCTAACTCCTGAAAGACTCATGCGACCTAACTCTTGAAAGTCTCCTGCGACCTAGCGAGATAAAGAAAGAGCGACCTAACGAGTTAGCGACCTAGCAACTCATGAAAGGCAATGACCTAACATGCTCCAGAGTTAAGCCGCACGACCTGCCTCTTCTATTAGGTCGCTCATGACCTAATCTTGCCGAGATAACTTCTATATTACATATGTTAGGTCGCTCACAGCCTATATCTCACCCAGAATGATTCCATTAAGTCGCCAACGACTTATGCTAACTCGGGATGGCCCCTAGGTCGCTCACGACCTAAAACCTAACGACCTAAGCCCATTTTTCTCCTATAAATACCCCGCCTACTCCGCATTTGAGAGGGGATGATTTTTCTGAAATGCGAAGACTCTGCTGATTTCTCTACTAACTCCAACACTTCGAAAGCAAAAGACACTTCAAGGAACCCTCAGAAAAGATCAACTTCATTCAACATGAATTCAAAAAGCTTTTCTGCATCAAAGTTCTAATTACTTGTCTTCATTATGTTGTAATCGAAAGATTATTGTAAAAGTTGTAATCAAATCGGTAGTAGAAGAGATTAAGTGGACGTAGGCTTGACTTTGAGCCGAACCACTATAAAACTGTTGTCTTTTTACTGTTTTCTGCTACTTCCTGCTTACTTTTAGTTCCCGTACCAACGGGTGGTGCTTTCGCTATATCACAAATCACAACGGGGTGTTAGCGTACAATTTTAGCGTTAACATTTTTGGTGCTTTCACTGAGAACCCAACTCAGGAGTGCTTTCATCATTGCTTCACAAAGATTTGTAGAAAGACTCTCCTTAAAGACCAAAAGACTATCCGAGATTATGGCTCCTGGAAGGAAAAGCAAATCTACTAGATCTGGAAATGCTTACAACAACACCGCCACTTCTCCCGCGTCAAATCAAGTGGCTCCTAGTGTTGGAGTCACAAGGGATCTTGTACTGAAAGAATTCTGAAGGCTGAATTTCCAAAGAGGTTCGTTCCTCCTACTATTCCAGCTTATCGGGGGACGAGCGATCCTAACCAGTTCTTGTACAAGTATGACTGGCATATGACAGGTGCCAGGGCAATAGATGAGATCAAATGCAGATACTTTCCTGTGTACTTAGAGGGAGTGGCCCTGCTTTGGTTCACGAAGCTTCCAGTTCGATCCGTGAATCAGTTTTCCGAACTAACTCGGAAATTCAAAGATCAGTTCAGGTTATATGCTTCTAAGGCCAAGGACATAATGTCACTATCCAGCCTCGAACAAGGCCCAGGAGAGTCTATCAAATCTTTCTTAAACCGCTTCAATATAGCCTTGGATGAAGTCGATAATGCAGAGCCTCGGATGATTCTGACTTACCTGATGCGAGCTATTGACAAATCAAGTGAATTTGGAAAATGGCTAAAGATGAAAGAGCCAAATTCACTTGAGAAGTTCTATAAGAAGGCCGATGAATTCATGCGCTTAGAAAGCCGTTCTGTGCCAACAAAAGTAGACGTGGTTGAGGTTAAGAATAACAATGTTGCTACCAACAAAAAGGAATCTGGCGGCCAGAAGAGGGAGAATGACGGTAGGAAGGGGCAGAAAGATGTGAAGAAACTTCGCTAGTTTAAACCTTCAGATTTTACTCCCCTAACTGATACTCCAGAAAACATCTTTTTTGCAACCAAGGATGCTGTCGAATACCCCAAACCACCTGAGATGAAGCTTAGAAAAAATGCTATGCATAATGGGAGATTCTGTCGGTTCCACAATCAACCTAGCCATGACACTAATGAATGTCGCCATTTAAAGAGTTTGATTGAAGAGCTACTGAGACAGAACAAACTACAATAGTATGTGAAGAGAAACAGAGCTGACCCAACCTCATCTACTCAGGGGCAACAAGTTCCTGCTCATCAACCTAACTCAGGTGAGAGGACTGCAGCGCAGGATTCTAAGAGGCCCATCATTAATGTTATCATAGGAGGTCCCCACCCAGCGGGCAGGAGTTGGGGCGAGATGGAGAGATATTCTCACGCTTTGAGATATGCCCCAACAGAAGAAAATGTTTTTGTCTTGGAAAACGCTGCACCTTTAAAACAGCAAAGAACTTTCAACGATGACATTATATTCCGAGCTAGAGACTCTGTTGGAGTTGAGGCTCCCACCATGGATCCTTTGGTAATAACTGCTGGCATCGGATCAGCCATTATGAGAAGGGTGCTTGTTGACTGCAGCGTCTCTTGCAATATCCTCTTCAGAAAGACTTTTGATCAAATGAAAATTCCCATGGCTGATGTCCAAGCTTCCTCACAGAAAATTGTTGGGTTCACTAGAGAACCAAAACAACCTATTGGGACTATTGACTTTTTTGTAGAGCTCGAAGTAAGGGAAAAGAAAGTTGTCCGAAAACAAACTTTTGTGATTGTTGATGAATTCTCCGCTTACAATGCCTTCCTGGGTCGACCAACTCTTGCTGCATTCAAGGCCATTCTCGCCCCTTGGTGCCTAACAAGGAAGTTCCCCACTGATAATGGTGTCAGCGTTGTGAAGGGGGACCAAAATGCCGGGCGAGAATGTTATTTCATAGAATTGCAGGAAAGGAGGAAAAGAGAAATGGGTAAAGGTGCGGCAGCTCCGCTCCGCATCAAAGAACCCACCTTGTAGCAATTACGGGGTGGACCCTGCACTGGTGAGCACAGTGGTGCACGAAAAGAGATTGATCCCATAAAAACCAGTGCAGGGGAGAGTAGAGTGGTGCCAGTGGAAGTGACGGTGCCAATACCTGTTGACCCGAATGACCCAAACAAGGTGTTAATGTGGGTTCACAACTTGGTATGACGGTTCAAAATATGCTGATATCATTCTTGAAAGCGAACCTGGATGTATTCGCTTGGAGTCATGCCGACATGTGTGGAATATCTCCAGAAATCGCAGTGCATGCTTTGAATATTGATCCAAAGTTCACACCCGTAAAGCAGAAAAGAAGGACTCAGGGCCCTAAAAGGTCAACAGCATTAAAAGAAGAAGTAGATCGGCTCATGGAAAATGGCTTCGTCAGAGAATCCACTTATCCAAATTGGGTTTCTAATCCGGTGTTGGTTAAAAAAGCAAACGGGAAGTGGAGAGTATGCATCGACTTTTCAGACTTGAACAAAGCATGTCCCAAAGACTGTTTCCCGTTGCCCAGAATTGATCAATTGGTGGATGGAACAGCCGGGCATGAATTAATGTCTTTTATGGATGCTTACTCAGGATATAATCAAATCTTGATGCATGAGCCAGATCAGGAGGACACGAGCTTCATCACTGATGTTGGTCTTTACTGCTATAAAGTCATGCCCTTCGGATTAAAGAATGCGGGGGCAACTTACCAAAGGCTTATTAATGCCATGTTCATACCTCAGATTGGGAAGACTATGGAAGTATATGATGATGATATGTTGGTGAAATCGAAAAAGGCAGTAGACCACATGGATCATTTGGCAGAAATGTTCGCGGTTCTCCGAAAATATGGGATGAAGCTGAATCCTCTGAAATGTTCATTCGGGGTAGAATCCGGAAAATTCTTGGGTTTCATTGTGAGTGCTAGGGGCATCGAAGCTAATCCTGCTTAGATTACTGCTTTAAGAGAAGTCAAAGCCCCTAGAACGAAGAAGGAATTGCAAAGCCTCAACGGGAAAGTTGCTGCTTTGAGTCGGTTTATTTCCAGGGTCACTGATAAATGCATTCCCTTCTTTGACGCTCTGAAGAAAGGAAAGAAAAACTTTGAATGGACTCCTGAATGTCAGAAAGCTTTTGAAGAACAGATTCGTCATATGGAGAAGCCTCCAATACTTTCTCAGCCCAGCAACGGTGAAGATCTTTTCGTATACTTAGCAGTTTCATCTCATGCTCTCAGTGCAGCATTGGTACGGGAAGACGCAAAAGTTCAGCACCCGGTTTATTACATCAGCAAAAGATTCACTGGAGCAGAGATGAATTATTCAAAGCTGGAAAAGCTTGCCTATTGTCTGCTGATTGCATCCAGAAAGTTGAGACCATATTTCCAGGCTCATCCTATTAAAGTCCTCACTAATCAACCTCTAAAGCAAGTCCTATTTCGCCCTGAAACTTCGGGTCATCTTCTGAAGTGGAATATTGAACTCAGTCAATATGATATCACCTACCATCCCCGAAGAGCAATCAATGGACAAGCTTTAGCAGATTTCATTGCAGAATACACAGATAAAGGTGGTAGTGAGGAAGAGGTGACTGATGACATCCCGATCCGATGGAAATTGTATGTTGACGGTGCAAGAAATGACTATTGTTCTGGAGCTGGGGTTGTGCTTGAAACCCCCAAAGGGCGGTCATTGTGTTATGCATTGAGATTAGAATTTCCTTCGACAAATAATGAAGCCGAATATGAAGCTCTTATTGCTGGTTTGAAGATTGCTAAAGAACTGAACATCAAAGTATTGCAGATCTTTAGTGATTCCCAGCTTATTGTATGCCAAGTCAAGAAAGAGTTTCAAACTAAAGGAGGAAATCTGCCTGCTTATTTGTCAAAGGCCTGGGAGCTTCTCGATGATTTTGATCATTATACAATAAGCCATATACCCCGGGAAGAGAACATGAAGGCAGATTCTCTCGCAAAATATTCAAGCTCTGGCGAAGCTCAATTATTGGGATTGGTCCCTGTAGAAGTCTTGTCAGCTCCAAGTACTGATGAGATGGATATTGACTGGATCATGGCTGTATCTCAAGAACGGGAGTCGTGGATGACCCCGATCAAGGAATATCTACTCAGCGGCATCCTGCTAGAAAACTCAAAAGAGCGCCAGAAGCTGTTAAGAAAAGCCTCGAGATATGTAATTCAAGACAGCCGTTTGTACAGACAAGGATTCTCGATTTCATTACTCCGATGTGTAACCAAAGAAGAGGCTAAGACAATTTTAGCTGAAGTGCACGGGGGAGAGTGTGGGGATCATTCAGGTGGCCAAACTCTTGCAAAGAAAATTCTCCGCTATGGGTATTTTTGGCCGGATATTAATCGAGATGCTGCTAGCTACTCCCGAAAGTGTGACAGATGCCAGAGATTTGCAAAAATCCCAAGAGCACCTTCCACCGTGCTAACACAGATGGTCATTCCATGGCCATTCACTATTTGGGGGATAGATCTCATTGGGCCTATGCCGATTGCCAAGTCCGGAATCAAATATGCTATTATTGCTGTTGATTATTTCACTAAATGGGCTGAAGCTGAACCATTGGCTACTATTACCTCTAAAAAGATGATAAACTTTGTGACTAAAAATATCATTTGCAGGTATGGTATGCCTCAGAAGATAATCACAGACAATGGAACCCAATTCGAAAGTGAAGAATTCCAGGACTTTTGCAGGCGATTCAAGATCCGAATAAGCTTCTCAACAGTGGCTCATCCACAGGCAAACGGGCAAGTGGAAGCAGAAAACAAAATTATCAAATCAACCATCAAAAAACAGTTGGAAAAAGAAAAAGGTGGTTGGGTCGATAAGCTACCACTAGCACTATGGGCATATAGAACTACCCACAAAACTGCGACTGGGCACACTCCATTCTCATTAGCATATGGATCAGAAGCAATGATTCCAGTGGAAATAGAGGTCCCCTCATACAGGAGAATTCATTTCAACCAAGCTGAAAATAAAAAGCTGCAACTTGAAGCACTTGACTATCTTGATGAAAGAAGGAAAGAAGCTGAACTAAGAGTTGCAACTCAACAGCAAAGGATAGTCAGGCACTTCAATTCTAAAGTTCGCCAACGCAGCTTTGAAATTGGAGATCTAGTCTTGAAAAGGATCATGACAGCAACTGGAGTGTTTGGGCCAAACTGGGAAGGGCCATATGTCATAGGCAAAAAACTTCTTGATGGCACTTTCAAACTCACAACTGTCGAAGGAGATACAATTCCGAGAGCCTGGAACAACAATCACTTGCGTCCATATTTTACTTAAAAACCATGCTTAAATTTGTAAAATAATTATGGATGTATCATTCTTGTATTGTAAGCCATTGTAAAATCAGTGTGAATCAATAATAAGAACTATAAAGTGGATGTAGGCCCGATACTTGGCCGAACCACTATAAATCTTGTGTTCTCTACTACTATAAAATGCCTGTCTCATTTTAATGTACGAATACCTTAAATATATTGCTAAAACATCAATTTAATATTGCAGGCTATCAAAGCAAAGCTTACCTATTCGACACATCACAAGGCCAAGCGATTCCTATAAATCACTCAACAAACAAATGTCAAGCCATAAAAATTCCAGATTCAATTCCTACATAAACTTCTCACAAACAGTTGGTGATTCCACCGAAGGGGCACCTTCCCGAAGTGAAGGTTCCAGGCCCTTGTTAACTGATTGCGATCGTTTGTGCAAAATAGACATCCGGTTAAGTAGCTTGCGTCTGCCCCGTGGATTCACTTAACAATGAAGTACACTTCTTTGGAAGAATCGAACGACCTGCAAAAGAAAGGAACATGTATTCAGAGGTGATAACAAGGAATCGCTGAGGAACAGATGATGAAAAGATATTGGCAAGCAGACAAAAATAGCCAAAATAGAATCTTGTCTCTCAACAAAAAAGGTTGGTGGAACCATCGAATGGGCACCTTCCCAAAGCGAAGGCACCGGGCCCTTGCTGCTTAATTGCGATCGTTTGGGCAAACAAACATCCAATTAAGTGGCTTGCGTCCGCCCCGTGGAACCACTTAACTGTGAGATGCAACCTTCCTGGAAAACGAAACAAGCAAAGCCCTCTCCGGAGGCACAATTCAAAGCCCTCTCTGGAGGCACAACTCAAAGCCCTCTCCGGAGGCACAACTCAAAGCCCTCTAACGAGGCACGTTGTAAAATGAAATGTTTTTCTCAACCAAAAAGGTTGGTGGTACCAACGAAGGGGCACCTTCCTAAAGTGAAGGCACCGGGCCCTTGCATGTTAATTGTGATCGTTTGTGCAAACAAACATCCGATTAGGTGGCTTGCGTCCGCCCCGTGGATCCATTTGACTGTGGGAAATAACTTTCAGGAAAACAAATAAAGCCCTCTTCGGAGGCACACTTCTACTCTCATGGGAACATTCTTCCCAAAAAAGTTGAAGTGCCAAATAAAGCCCTCCAACGAGGCACGCTGTAAAATGAAATGTTTTTCTCAACCAAAAAGGTTGGTGGTACCACCGAAGGGGCACCTTCTTAAAGTGAAGGCACAGGGCCCTTGCTAGTTAATTGTGATCGTTTGTGCAAACAAACATCCAATTAGGTGGCTTGCGTCCGCCCCGTGGATCCATTTGACTGTGGGAAATAACTTTCAGGCAAACAAATAAAGCCCTCTCCGGAGGCACACTTCTACTCTCATGGGAACATTCTTCCCCAAAAAAGTTGAAGTGCCAAATAAAGCCCTCCAACGAGGCACGCTGTAAAATGAAATGTTTTTCTTAACCAAAAAGGTTGGTGGTACCACCGAAGGGGCACCTTCCTAAAGTGAAGGCACCGGGCCCTTGCTAGTTAATTGTGATCGTTTGTGCAAACAAACATCCGATTAGGTGGCTTGCGTCCACCCCGTGGATCCATTTGACTGTGGGAAATAACTTTCAGGCAAACAAATAAAGCCCTCTCCGGAGGCACACTTCTACTCTCATGGGAACATTCTTCCCCAAAAAAGTTGAAGTGCCAAATAAAGCCATCCAATGAGGCACGCTGTAAAATGAAATGTTTTTCTCAACCAAAAAGGTTGGTGGTACCACCGAAGGGAACCTTCCTAAAGTGAAGGCACCGGGCCCTTGCTAGTTAAATGTGATCGTTTGTGCAAACAAACATCCGATTAGGTGGCTTGCATCTGCCCCGTGGATCCATTTGACTATGGGAAATAACTTTCAGGCAAACAAATAAAGCCCTCTCCGGAGGCACACTTCTACTCTCATGGGAACATTCTTCCCCAAAAAAGTTGAAGTGACAAATAAAGCCCTCTAACGAGGCATGCCTAAAAATGAAATGATATCCGTTGAAAAAGTCGTTGATGGAACCATCGAAGGGGCACCTTCTCAAAAAGAAGGTTCTAGGCCGCAGCAAACTATTCGCGATTATTTGTGCAAACAAATATCCAATAAAACAGCTGACGTCTGTCCCGTGGGCCCACTCAGCGATGAGATATAACTTTCTGATAAACAAATCAAATCTTTCTTTGGAAGCCCACTTCACCGCGTAGGGGAATCCACTTTTCAAAAATGAAAGTGACCATCTCCGAAAGTTGAAGTGTTTAAAAAAGAGAGAGAAAAGAAAACTTCTTCGATACAAAGCACACTCTATTAAAGCAGAATAATATTTCCTCAAAAATGGAAGAATTATTCTCTAGAATAATAGTATAAGTCTTTTCAAGACGTAGAATATTGCAATAAGCCATGGTATGAGGGCAATATAGCTACATTAATAAAAACAACGCTCAAATAGCATAACACGAGCTCACTGCAATATCATACAAAGAGAATAAAAAAGCTTGTGCAAAAATAAGGAATAAATGCATTCACAAATACTGACAAGAGATTGTACAAGTAAAAGAGTCATTTTATTCCATACTATAATTTTTTTTTTACATGTACAGGTTTCAAAAAGCGGGGGCTGGTACCCGCACAATCTCCGGTCGATACAAGTCTTTAGACAAAAGACAAAAAAGCAAAACAAGAAGGATAGAACCAGACTTATTTCTTCTTCCTCCCGCCGCCTTTGGAGCCCTCGCCTGGCTTAATGGCTAACTTCGCAAGCTGGCCTGGACGAGTTGCGGAAGAAGGAGAAAGAGCTGCAATTGGGTCTTCTTCCACTTTCTCATCACTAGCGGAAGCATCCTTCTTCTTCTTTGAAATTACACGTTTTCCCCTCTTCTTTGAAGAAGATTCACTGCCCAGAGAGATAAGATCACTCAGCTTTGTGTCATCGGTAGTAAACTTCTCCGAAGTCCTCTCGCCCTCCTCAAGATCTTCAGCTTTCTGCTCCTGTGAAGCGGCCGGGTCATCTAAGCCTTGAAGAGCTTCTATTTGTTCTTCTTGTGATCCCGGTTGAGAAGCAGAAGGAGGGGTAACTTGAAGAAGTGGAGGAGAAGCAGCTGGGGGAGGCGAAGCTTGTGCAGCACTTGTTGTTTTCGCTACAGAAGAAGAAAAGTTAAAAACATCAGTATTCTCCGCAAAAAGAGGAGATAGTGGCACATCGAGCCTTAAGTAATAAGCAAAAAGTTCATCGAGCTCATGTGAAGCAAACGAGCAGTCCACTTGAGCTGGATCAGAATTGAAGTTACCTAGAGAGCTTGGCTTAATCATGTCGATTTCATAGTCTTGGGCTTCAGTGCTTTCTTGGGCCTCTTCTTCGGCGTGAGCAGTTTTAGCTTCAGTTTCGGCTTTAGCAGGAGGCGGAGAATGGGAACTTGAGCCAACAATATCAACGTCGACCGAAGACGAAGGACGGGTTGGGTCAGTCAAAGGTGCCTTCCCTGGACGCTCTCCTTCCGCTACTTCGGCTCGTTGATTAGCAAGTTGTTCTTTCCCTTTCGCAAGGGCGGCACGACCCTCGTCGTCCAAATAATTAGCCTCAAAATCCTCCTCGGTGTAGCCAGCATCTTTGAGCACTTCAACTGCTGCTTCAAACACTTCTGCCATGTAACTTCATATTATGGGCCCAAGAAAGAAAGACTGTCGCGCCCCAAGACGCTGAGAACGTAGAACTCAAATAAAGTAGAGCTAATATTGGCCTTAGTCGCCTCGTGCAGATGTTCAGCTGCCGCTTTTCCAGAAATGGCGGCGTCACGCTCTTTTTCAGCTTTAGAAAGCTGGGCCTTTAACATCGCAATCTCCAAGTCTTGAGAACTAGTTTTTTCCCGCAGCTGAACAGCATCTTTGCGGTACATTTCAACAATTTTTTGCTCTGCTTCAAGTTTAGCCTCAACATCTCGCTGAGCAGCATGAGCGTCTCTTACTTGCTTTTGAAGCACCTCTTCCTTTTGTGTATAAGAAGTGGAAGAGGTGGCGAGCTCATCTTTAAGTTTCTTGACTTCAGCCTCAAGCTCCTCGTTGTAAGCGGTGATGCTCTTCATCTCCGCATCATGCTGATCAAGAACTTTCTGCCACTCAGACTTATCATTCTCCATGGTCAACATAGCCTCAAGATTTGCACGGTTTACTTTTTGAAGCTCATCGACTAGTTTTTGCCAACCGGACATTCTTTCGATATCGAGCTTGACAGCATCAAGATTTCTCAGCATGGCTTGTTTGTCAATCGGAACCAAGTCCAAATCAAAACGCACTCCCTTCAAATACCAATTAGGAAATCGGCTATGGAATGTAGGCGGAGGTTTCTCGACTTGAAAAGGAGGCCTATTGATGATTGATTGAATATCAGCTCTTTTAAGGGCAGGAGAGCTGGAAGGGATGTCTAAAGAGATAGAAGCAGCGGGCACTTTAGAAATTTCAGATGAAGACTTGTCGTCGAGTTTGGCCCGCTTGCTCGGATCTTCAGCTATATGACTCTTCCCTTTGTCATCGTGAGATTTTCTTTTGTGGGAGTCATCATCCCTTTGGTAAGAGTCATGGCGGTCATCTCTTCTTCCATACTGCTCCTCATAGGCCTGCCTCTCACGAGCTTTTCTAGTCGCTCTCTCCTCATCAGTCTCCATGGGGGCAGGAAGATAGCGCCGCGGATCATAAGCGTCACGCCTTGCGTAGCGTTGAAAGTCATCATAATAAGAGCCGCTGCGTCCCATGGGAGAACCTGAAAGTAAAGAAGAGACAAAAAGTTAGAAATCTCCGAAATAAAGAAGCTAAGTGCGCCTAATTGCCAAAATCCTAAGTGTGTGTGGCGTGCGAACTACGCGCGTCAAGCTACAAACCACTCTTCAGCTTAGGAGTGACGTCGGCTTTTGCAGTAAGAGTCAACTCTTGGGTTGACAGGAGTGGTCGCAAGACGGATGTTGCTTCAACTGATGGAGAGACAAGCTTAGAAGCGGTGGTATCGTCTTTAAAAAGCTCTTGGGAAGTCACCATAAAATCGCTCAATCCCCCAAAGATGTCATTACCATTATGCCCAACGGAAGGGGTTATATCAGTAGTGCCCTCTTTAGCATGTTCCACGCTCTCCGTAGCTGAGCTGTCTTTCTCAGCCTCCTCATCAGCCTCTTTAGTAGTCTTCCCAGAATGTTGAGGGAGTTCCTCTTCTTCGATAACTAGGGGAAGTTTAGACTTGTCAGATAACCCCACACCGGAACCGGAACATTTCACTAGTGAAGTCTCTACAATGGGTTCCTTCAATGCGGATTCCTCTGCGGAAGTCGGGGCATCTGACGCTTCTGTGTGAGAACTGGGAGCGTCGCGAGAATGAATAGATCGAGAGGAATGCAAGAGTCCGAATTGATGCAGAAATTCGTTCCTCTGTAGAAATTTAATACTTCTCTCGTTGGTAGATATGGCACTCAATCTTTCAAAAGTTGATTTGTGGGCAGAATCTTTAGAGAGAGGAGGAATTGCTGCAAAAGTAAAGAATGAAGTTAGCACTTGACGACTCAAATTTTAAAAGGCTCAGAAATGAAGTAAACGGAGATAGGTAGTCATACTTCCTACTCTCCAGATACCGTAGAATCCCGGGGGGCAACAGACATAGAAGAATTGGTTTAAAAACCCGTGAGAGCTCTAGGGCAGATCCGTGATTAGCTTGTGATTCCTTGCGCTTCTAACAAGAGTGATGGATGGATGATCTTTGTTCCTTCCAAATGTACATAGATAACAGATCTCCTTAAAACTTGGGAGGCGGTCAAGCGTCCTCCTGAATAGTACGCACAACCCCATCAAAATGGCATAGCCATTGGGGTGCAACTGGAATGGAGAAAGGGTTAATCGAAGGAGAAGCATTCTGAGGAAATCATTGAAGGGGGGAATAGCTCCTTTTAGGTACATGTGACGATTAACTGCAATGAAGACATGTGGCGGCCTATCGGCAGTGCCATTCACTCCAGGAAGTAGAGCATCTACTTCAGCAATACAAAATTGCATACACAGCTGGTTGAAGGTCTGTTGGTTCAGTGTGGTTGGAACTCTTTTCAGAGGGTTATCCAAAGGAGCAGCAATCAGAAAAACTTCATTAGTCCGATCTATTGTCTCTTCTTATACTTATTGAGAAGTCATTCTACACAAGGAACTGGATAAATATGAAGGTGCACGTTTCCTAAAAAGTGTGTGAAGTGTTGTGCAAAGCTACTGAAAATAACAAGTAAATAAAGTAAAACTTGAAATAATACTGGTTGGCGCGCGTCAATTCAGGAAGATTCAAGACTTGTTATTATATCAAAATTAAGTATAGTATCAATGCAGATAATATTTAGCGATAAGCAGTTATAACTGTATGAATTTTGCGTTGATGCTCCACTTAAGTTAGTTGATTCACAACATTTCACTTTTAATTAGATTCATATTATTTTCTCTTTGACTTAATCCATCACTCGATGTGGGCAGTCGATGATGAGTATATTCGTCCTAGTTTTCTGCAAATGTTGTATTTAACAGGTTGTTAGTTTAGAAGCCTGTGAAAGAGTCCAACAAATTCAAGTAGTTCGTTCTGGCAGTTCAAGTTAGAAGTTCAGTCAAGTTTGGCTAATTTTACAAGTGTTCAAATGCAGTTCATTCCTTAAGTCGCAGGAATGACTTAAGTTAGCTCGAGACTCCTTTAGATCGTCCAGTTCATATCCAAACGATCTAACATAGGTCGGGCTTCCCTAAGTCGATCTGCTCGAGTCATGAAGTTCACCAGTTATGTCCTACAAGTTAAAGCTATGCTGCGAGTTAAGTTAGGTCGTTGATTCTTTAAGTCGTATGTTATTCTGGCAAGTTAGGTCGCAGTCCCTTATGTCGTTCGGAGTTTTGATGATTAAGTCGCTAAGTCATTCGCAGAGTTAAGTCGTGCGATTAATATCCACACTGCCAAAGCCCTAGGTCATTCAAGGCTCCTAAGTCGAGCACGACCTAACTCTCCTTAACTCGCTAACCCCTCTTCTTTCAACAAATCACCTAACCCACTAACCCATTAACCCAATAACTCGTTAGCCTCTCTACAATAAAATTCGCCGTCTCTCCACACCACCAGATCATCCAAAACCAATTCAAAACACCTCAGATCCATCATAAACCCGATGCACTGATGTGCTCTCATGAATTACAACGACGACATGTCCAATAACGATCAAAAATCGATCGTAATATGATTCATGGCGAAATGCGGCATGTGAAATCGGGTTAGGGTCGAAAAATGGGGGATTCACAATTCAATGGTGGTCGTGGTTGGATGATGATCGGAATTCACTTACATAGTGTGATTGTAGAGATGATCGACGACTGGTTGATTTAAATTCTTCTTTGAGAGCTTGAAAATCCTTCGAAGGCGGGTTAGAGTGTTAGAGCAGGTAAAGAAAGGAAGAAGTGATTTCAGCGACTTATATACAGGGGCAGAGGAACACGAATCGACACGAACGACCTAACTCCCTCATAAGTCGCTCACGACTTAACGATCCAAGATAGCACGAGTTAAGAGATATCGAAGCACACGACCTAACTCCTAGGCGTATACTTCGAGGGGCAAGTGTTAACCCTCTTTTATTCAGCGACCTAACGACTTAATGACCTAGCGACCTAAGGCTCACGACTTAACGATCTATAACAAGCTAGCGACCTAAGGCTCACGACTTAACGATATATAACAAGCTAGCGACCTAAGGCTCACGACTTAACGATCTATAACAAGCTAGCGACCTATAGCACAAAACAGCTCAATACGGTACGAACTAACGAGATAAGAAGGCAGCGACCTAACTCCTGAAAGACTCCTGCGACCTAACTCCTGAAAGTCTCCTGTGACCTAGCGAGATAAAGAAAGAGCGACCTAACGAGTTAGCGACCTAGCGACCTAGCAACTCAGGAAAGGCAACGACCTAACATGCTCCAGAGTTAAGCCGCATGACCTGCCTCTTCTATTAGGTCGCTCACGACCTAATCTTGCCGAGATAACTTCTGTATTACATATGTTAGGTCGCTCACAGCCTATATCTCACCCAGAATGATTCCATTAAGTCGCCAATGACTTATGCTAACTCGGGATGGCCCCTAGGTCGCTCACGACCTAAAACCTAACGACCTAAGCCCAGTTTTCTCCTATAAATACCCCGCCTACTCCGCATTTGAAAGGGGACGATTTTTCTGAAACTCGAAGACTCTGCTGATTTCTTTACTGACTCCAACACTTTGAAAGCAAAAGACACTTCAAGGAACCCTCAGAAAAGATCAACTTCATTCAACATGAATACAAAAAGCTTTTCTGCATCAAAGTTCTAATTACTTGTCTTCATTATGTTGTAATCGAAGGATTATTGTAAAAGTTGTAATCAAATCAGTAGTAGAAGAGATTAAGTGGACGTAGGCTTGACTTTGAGCCGAACCACTATAAAACTGTTGTCTTTTTACTGTTTTCTGCTACTTCCTGCTTACTTTTAGTTCCCGTACCAACGGGTGGTGCTTTCGCTATATCACAAATCACACCGGGGTGTTAGCGTACAATTTTAGCGTTAACAAGTTTGGTATATTGTTATTGTCGGATTATTTCAAACAGCAACTTGGTATCAGTTTTGTATATACATAGGTATCAGTTTTGCTATAAATTGTAGTGAAAATAATGTATAAAATGAACAAACATGAATTTTAATCAAACAGTTACTACGTATGAGTTTGCACTAATTTCGTACCTCTTTTGATATGCATGACAGTAAACTAGATAATTAAATTTATAAAGCATCATATTATATCAAATAACTGTGGGGTATCATTTTTCATAAATGTTGGTATCAGTTTTACTATATATAATGCTTAGAACAATTTAATAAATCTTGATGCTTGAATTTTAATCATACAAGTACTACATATGAGTGCTGCATTATTTTTTATTTTGCTATTGTTATATATTACAGTACAGTAAATTTAATTTATAGGGGTTTATGTTATATGTAACAGCTAATGGGTATCATTTTGCATGAATATAGGTATCACTTTTGTTGTAAATAACATTTGAAATAAAGAATTAATAAAATAATTAAGTATTAATTTCAATCATACATGTAGGTGAAAAAAATAGTATCAGGCGCTGCACACTGCTGGTATCAGTTTCATTTGTGAGTAAAAATATATTTACTATCCTAATAGAACATCAAGTGTGACAGAAGTTAAACAAAGCTACTTTTTACAATGTTTGATAGAAGTATGTAGTCTTTACAGCAAATTGACATAAAACCAACAAGTGTTTTCATCAGCAGTCAATAAAAAGATCTACATTCTAGTACTTTTAACACATTATCTCAAATGTATATTAGGGCAAATGAACATAACATCAGATTCGGCAAACAAATTCAGTTCTATTATTTTTTTGTTCTTCTAGGCTTGACATGTACTTGGACAAATTCCAACAGTGCTCATCGTTTGTCAGTATTGCATGCACAATATTTTCTCTTGTGGACAATATTTGCACCTTTTCTATTTTGATAGGTATTCTGCTTCTGTTGAGCGAAACGATGAATATCATTATGTATATTCCATAGTCAACCTGTTTGAAACAAAATATATTGTTAGTATCAGTTTGCATCAGTTGTATTATCAGGTTTATAACTAATATAAAACATTGAATTTCAGAGATAATGGTATAAGCATATAATATGCTTTGAATTAAATATTTAACAGTTTTACTACCACAATTAGTATTAGTTTTAGTATGAGTTTAGTGTTTGTAGTTATCATTTTAAGAATTTTTTGGTAAATATTTTGTTTTATTTTTGATTATGTAGGTATCAGCTTTGTTTTTGTAGGTATCATTTTTGTTACAATAGGTATCAGTTTTGTTTCTATATGCATCAGTTTTGTTCCTATAGGTATTTATTTATTTCTGAACTAAATGTTTATTGAATTGAAATATAATATTTTTCAATATTTTTTGTCTGAATAAAATTCAATTAAATGTAAAAGGCATACAAAGATGTATAGAAGTATGTATGAAATATTATAATGCAAAAGACAAATAGTTGTAATAATGAGCAACTGTCAATTGATTATGACTACTAGTTTCAACTGTAGTGTTAATTTTGTTCTCAGTAGATATCATTTTAACCAAAAAAACTTACGTGTCCTCTCCTTGCTGTGCACAATTGATTTGATGTATATCATCTGCCTTCACCTCCATGTCTTGTATTTTATTCTTTTTCCAGTTGTCTTTAAGCATTTCTTCTATTTGTTGTCTCTATTAAAGACAAAATGATAAACAGTTAGGTTATGTTCACCTTTTTTAATTGTATTAAGTATCATTTTTTAACAAAAAAAATATCATACCAATTTCATAGCTTCTTTTAAACTGGAGTTGTTTCTTTCATTGGATCTTCTAGGGTGTCTAGAATCAACATGACACCATTGCATTATTGGGTATGTTAAAGTGACTAATGTCCAATGGTTGTCATAATGCAAGGGAAAATATATATCTTCTGCATATTTATCCTATACAATTGATTCTAGCATTGGCAGGACCAAACTTTTTTTAACACCCTTTATATCACAAACAATTCCTTTCTGTTGAATATGAAAATAAGTTACAATTTAATATATGAAGCAATTATTATGTACTTGCATATTAAAGTTTTATTTACCGTCATTGTGGTTGTGAAAGCATAGTTGTGTTCTGCTAGTCCACATTTAGAAATATACCAATCAATAATCTGTATTAAAATCAGGAAAGTATAAGTTTTTTTATTGGTGAAGCAATATTAAATAATAAATAGTATCACTAATGTTAATAGTGGATGTGTATATTGATAAGTATAAAAATAACAAACCATCAACTCAATTCAAACATCCTGTGGGTATCGGATTTTGCATTTATTTGTTATCAGTTCTGTTGTACATGGTATTGAAAATATTTTTCTAAAATTAACTATTGTCATATTTTATAATCCAGGATTTAGGTATCGTTTGTGCTTTTATTTTGGTATCAGTTTTGATGTAAATTACAATGAAAATAACTTAGAAATCAAGCAAGCATCAATTTCAAACATACTGATATTAGGTATTGGTTTTTTGATTATTTGGTCATATATGAAAGTTAAATAAATATTTAAAATTTTGGAGCATCAACTTTTATCAAAACAGAAATTAAGTATCAGTTTTTCATACGTACGTGTATAATTTTTTTTACACAGTAGTGAAAATAATTTAAAAAATAATGAAGCATTAATTCTAATGCAAAGAACTACTTGGTATCAGTTTTGCACTGCTTTGTTATTTTTTTGTCATATGTGATGGTGAAGTAAATAATTAAAATTTCAGAGCATAAAGTTATAATAGACAGGCACTAGGTATCATTTTTTAATATATATGTAGGTATCTGTTGTGTTATGAGTAACATAAATAACCAAGCATGAATTCCAATCAAACAGTTCTTAGGTATTGGTTTTGTCTACTAGTTTTGGTTGACACCAGTATTATTTAAGAAAAAATTAAATTTATGTATCTACCTGCCCATCTGTATCATTTCCTTCCAGTACACGTCTTAGTGCTTTTTTTGTTATGACACAACCTCCTTTGATTGTATCATTATCTTCCCATGCTACTATACTATTTTAACAGAAAAGATTTGTATAAATTAGATAAACTTATTTTCATATTTAACATCAGTATAAATATTTGTATACTTACTTTTGTGATGATGTCAGAGAAAAGAAAGTTTTGATCATATTTTGTTGTTCTACATTGAGATATATCAAACATTTGCAGTGTCCAAGCCCTATCTCTGAAAGCGTTGGTTCTATCACTGCAAGTGGCTTTGGAAACTCTTATGCACTTTTATTTTCATCAGCTTTGTATTTTTCGGGTTTTGGCTTATTTGCTACTTTTTTTGTTTCTGACCATAGTCAAAGTTGTCGCTTTGTTTTCTCACTCTTGTTCTTTTTTTTTTGCAAAGCCAGCGGGGTTAACTGGACCCCTACCAGTTTTATTGCAATGAAGGAAATAAATAATACACACATGACTCACAGAGATCGATAAGAAAAAGGGAAAAAAATACAGCTGCCCAAACAAATTGGACAGAAGCAACACAAAAGGTAGGACAGCAAAACAAAAGGTAAGCAAACAACCTTGCACTACAACAAAGAAATGGAAAAAGTGGAAAAAAAGGACACAACAATAGATAAAAACTCAGGAGGTACACAAAGATCATGAAAATCTCCGTATAACACTGTAGGGGAAATCAAAAGCACTAAGCTGCATACCATCCCTTATTTCATGCAAAAGAAAATGCTTCATTTGTACTTCATTTTTATGCTTCCCATGAAATACAACCTGGTTGCGCTCGTACCATACCAAGTTGACAAATTTTTTGAGAATAAAGAGAAGGACATAGGAGTCTAGGCATCTCCATCTAGTTGCTTTAAATATTATGTGCCATTCCTATGCACTATTCCTCGAGCAGCTCTGCCTACCGAGTTTTGACATGATGTATGTCCAAAGATTGTGAACGTACTTGCAATTGGAAAATAAGTGGAGGATGTCTTCGATTGCATTAGGACAAAAACTACAGCCAGTAGGAACAACATATCCTTTAGCATGAAGATTGGACTTAGTGTGAATTGCATTGTTTATCACTTTCCAAAGCATTAGATTTTCCCTCTTATTGTTATGTTTTATCCATACTCTCTGATTCCAACTGAAATTTGGAAAACTTTCATTGCACATCAAAGAGTGATATACAATGGAAATGTTGAACTTCACCTCTCTTTAAGACCATAAGACAATGTCCTTATCAACAAGCTTAATTTTGATTTGTCGAAGACTTAACCAGACCTGCCTTAAAATCTGATTAGAATTATATGGGAATGAAATGTAACCATCATGAACATGATCATAAGCCTTAGCATTGAGCCCAATACCAGATTGCATCAACTGTTGATTGGACTAAATATTGCGGAGGATTAATCCATGCATGATCCATGGATCATCCCAAAAACTAACAACACCTCCCACTGCTACACCATATCGAACATGAGGCAAAAGCAACGGTCTCATCTTAAGAATACTTCGCCATGTCCAGCTATAATGCTGCGGAATATTCATGATCCAGAATTTTCTCCTACCCAGATTGTGTGAGAGAATCCACTGAACCCAAGTTCTTTCATTATTACTCAAAACATCATCGATATGTCTACTAAAAGCTGCCTGATTCCACATTAGGAGACATTTGAGATCAAGACCACCCTTCTGAAGTGGGAGTTCTGGTTTCCTGTAAGAGTAGGGAGAAAGTTTGGGAGAGAAAACACTGCCAGACCAAAAGAATTGCATCATGGAACTTCTTATCATCTTTAAAAGTCTAATGGGCAAGATAAATGTCCTTGACCAATAAACAACCATAGAAAAAATCACCGATTTAATTAAAGTCAATCTCCCAACTTGAGACAAGAACCTGTTCGTCCAAGAATTAAAGACAGCCATGATGTGTTCATACATTGGCATACATTGAACTTTGGTTATTCTTGAAGAGGCTAAAGGAATTCCCAGATAAGACATAGAGTCCTGATTATGTTGCAAAGAGGTAACATTGAGAATTTCATTGCGAAGTTGTAATGTGATTCCAGCAGTAAGAATAGCAGACTTCGACAAGTTGATCTTAAGACCAGTTAATTGATAGAATTCATTAAGAACATCCATGATACAGAGAATAGAGGACAAAGTAGGCTTAGTGAAAACCACGAGATCATCAGCAAACATGAGACTCATAATCCTAGGGTCCTTACATTAGGGATGTAGTATGATATTGCCTGCCTCAACGTGCCTATTGAGCATTTGGATCAATATCTCCATAATGATGATGAACAAGTAAGAAGACATAGGGTCACCTTAACGAATACCATGGTTACTCTTAAAATATCCAATGGGGCTGCTATTAACAATAATCGAGAACCTGGCAGTGGAAATGCAAGCACGTATCCATTCAATAAATTGCAAAGTAAAATTCATTTTAGCCATGACACAAACAATAGAGTCCCAGCTGATGGTATCAAACGCCTTCATAATGTCAAGTTTAACCATGGCTCTTGGAGAGATAGAAGCTCTATCATAGCCCTTTAGGAGTTCATGTTTCAACAACACATTACTCAACATTGACCAGGTTGGAAGGAAGGTAGCTTGATTGGGTTATATAATGTTTGGAAGGACAGTTTTCATCTTGGCAGCTATAATTTTAGTAATAGCTTTATACATAATATTACAGCAAGAGATCGGTCTTAAGAAAGCAACAATCTCAGCATGTTTAACTTTAGGTATAAGGGCAATGTTAGTGGCATTCATAAAATTCAGCATAATACATTTACTGAAGAAATTATGTATAGCTTTACACACATCAAACTGTATAAAATCCCAACAAGCAATGAAGAAGGAGACATTGTACCCATCAGGTCCTCCACCTGAGTTCCTATTCATGTCAAAGAATACTTTTTTAATTTCAGTGTTAGTTATATTCAAGGAAAGAGCTTCCTTATCATCAGCTAATAGAGCAGGAAGAGCATAATTATTTAGGATATCAAGATGAGGGAGAAAGTTGTCAGTGGAGTGGAGAAGATTTTTGAAATAAGTAAGAAAACTTTCATTGAGCCCTTCAGGAGTGCAATGTTGAATACCTTCTTGGTCACGTATAGATAAAATGTTATCTTTACAGTGTTTAGCTTTAAGGGTTGCACGGTAAAAGGCAGAATTTCTGTCACCATCTAACTCCCACTTGAGCCTAGTTTTTTCCTTGATCATTTTATCTTCCACCTGAAGGGCTTGTCTATACTCAAAATTTAGCTCAGTTTCACGTGTAGAATATATGGGATCAGTAGGGAAATCCAGCATGAGATTCTGCACTTCCTCCAGCTTGTTTTTGATAGTTGAGGAAATAGTGTTGCCAGTACCATATTTAGCTCTAGACCAAATCTTCAGTTCCTCCTTACAAGCTTTCAGTTTTTTCTGCAAAAGTAACATAGGGTTTTCAAAAAAAGGTTTAGACCAGATAATTCTAACAATATTTAAAAAATCAGCATCATACAACCAAGCTTTAAAAAATTTAAATGAGGATTTGACTTTCATAGCAGGAGCTCCAAATGACATAATCTAAGGGGAGTGATCAGATAGAAGTGGTAAGGGGATATGATTGTGGACATTAGGGAAGGAGATGAGGGTGCATTGGTTGCAGAATGAAAAGTCAATTT
Organism: Allium fistulosum; assembly: GCA_030737815.1. Taxonomy (NCBI): domain Eukaryota; kingdom Viridiplantae; phylum Streptophyta; class Magnoliopsida; order Asparagales; family Amaryllidaceae; genus Allium; species Allium fistulosum. The sequence continues at coordinate 245,023,476 of CM060907.1, read as the reverse complement.
TGTTGAAGGTTCCCAAACCATGCCTGATGCAGTTATTCCATGTGAACTGTGAACTAGAGGTCATAATTTCAATTAACTCAGAATCATGTATGGCATTATTGAGGGGTTTGATTTCTCTTAGAGACATGGGAACACCACCATGTCGATCACTGGTTCTAAGGCAGCAATTAAAATCACATAGTACCAGCCATGGATGTGTGTTTTGCCTCAAAGAAGGCAGTGTGTCAAGAAAAGCTTGCCTAGAAGCAATACTATTGTCAGCATACACAAAGGTGACATAGAAAGAATGTTTGGTGGGGTGATGAATCACATGATAATGATAAATTGTTTAAAAGCTAGAATAGGGTAGAGGGAGAAGATTTATGGGTCATGAAGAACCATGATCCGACCATAAGGAGCATGGTCAAGATTGTTAGACATATTCCAACTGGGGCATATGTAGTAAGAAGCTCTCGAAGTTAAGGCAGTATTAAGCTTAGTTTCAAGAACTGCAGGTTTCCAACTGGGACATATTCTCACTCTTGTTCTTGCTTTCAGCCTTTGAATATAAGAAGCTGTTTTTCTTTGCGTTGCTTTAATTTTTTGTCCAGTTGATTTCACCACTGTTTTTTTTCCTTTTCTACCAGTAGGTTTTATTGGTTTATCTGCATCATGTTGTTCAGTTTTTTCTCTTTCAAACTCCTGTGTGTCATATAGTTTGAAAGATGGAGGAGTAAAGTCAAGCACTGAAACATTGTTGGGTGCAATTTGGCTTTTGATATTGATATCCTCTTCCAGATTTTGAGTATCTTTTGTTTCTTTTTGTTGAACTTGACTTTCATTTTCCACTTCCTCTTGTTGGTGCATTTCAGTTGGAGCTGGTTTTTCTTCTTCATGTTCAGGACTTCTTTGTTTACATTGTGATTCTTCATTTTCCAGTTTTTTGACCAATTCATTTTCTGTTTCGATCTGCATATTTGTCTCCACTTCTACCGATCTTTCTGTCGATTTCTGTACATCATGTTCAACTTTTCTTTCTTTATTTTCTTCATTTTTTTATGTTTCCATTTCTGTACATGTACCTGTATTTAGTTCAGTTGCTATATTATCATTTTGTACATTGGAACTTGCATTTTTCTCTTCAATTCTTTCTTCACTGTCTTTCTTCTCTTCAGTTTCAAATTTCTCTGTAATGTCTTCAGCATGTGACCTTTTTTAATTATTTTCTTGCAATTTTAACTTAATTTCCCTCAACTCTTGTTTTAGTTTCAGAACTTCTTGCTCGGCTTTTATTCTCATTTTCTTTTCTGTTTCCAATTATTTTTTTCGCTTCGTCTTCCAAATCTTTGATATGCATTTGGAAGATTCTCATACTTATGTCTTCTTCAAATGAACGTGCACTTTCTTCAGTTTTTTCAAATTTTCTTTTTCTTCCTTGCTTTTCTTTTTGTTTGGTGGAAAATTCTTGTTTTACAACTGCTGTTTGAAGAAGTCTTTCTTCATGTGGATTAGTAATTTCTTTCACCTATATAATTGGTATTGGAAATTTTTTTTAGTTTTAAGTTATGAGTTAACTTACAACTTACAATGATAATTGAATTTTTATTATAAAGAAAAGAGGTAATATGCTGAGATAAAACTGATACTAAGTGGAAACAAAATTGATACCAAGAATTTAAACTGATACTATGTAGAAGCTAAACTGATACTTTGTTTGTTTGTAGGTTATGTGGTGATGCTGGTTAGTTTATTCAATATTAGTTATTTAGTATCATTTTGTGATACTATTAGTATCAGTTTCAGGCATGTAAAAATGTGGTATCATTTTTTGCATGCTACTAGTATCATTTTCAGGTATTAGAAAATATAATATCAGTGTTGCATGTTATTAGTATCGACTTCAGGTATAACAGAACATGGTACCAGTATTTCATTATATTATTATCAGTAACAGTTCATGTAAACTGTAGTATCAGTTTCAGGTATAAATTATATTACGTTTTAAAACTAGTACTATGCGTAGATAAAAAGATATCAGGTATTGGAACTGATACAATGTATGGTTTAATAATGTACAGTCTGTATGGTCATAAATTATAGAAGAAAAGATATACAGTTAAACTTTACTCTACATCAGAGTTAAAGTAATATTAATTAACAAAAATAAGATGGAATTTTAACTTACATCACCGTCTTTGACATTGTCAAAAAATTCTTTGACTACTATGTCTTTGAGTTTCCTCAAATCCCATTTTGCAAATCGGGGTAAAGCTTCAGTATATTGTCGTCTTTGTTGAATCAGTTGCAACTTCTCACATATGCAATACTATTAAGATATATATAACAGATTAGATATGATTATTGTAACGACCCGACTTTCCAGTCCCGGAAAATCGAACCATTTGTGTTAAAGAAGAAGAGGTAGAAGAAGAAGGAACAGAAAATCAACAACAGAATCTCACATCGCAGCGGAATAAAATATAATATATACAAAACAGATCTTTACTCAATCAGAAAGATATATCTGTTTATACAATACATTTACAGAATACATCATCAGAGTTCATCACATCAATGATATACAACCAAATACACAGCGGAAAAATAAACAAATACGGAAGTACGTATCGCCATCCAGCTCCTGAGCTCCACAGCTACAATTTGAACCTGTTTATCTCGGTCTGACCCGAGCATAATATAAAACAATACCCGAGTCAGTCTGGAATACCAGCGTGAGAAAATCACACTCAATTGATTATTTAAGTTTCAAACCCTTTGAAAACAAAAGCATCTCGTAAGACCACGCCACAAATAAACATGTCGGGTTTTTACCTTACGATAGCTAAAACACTTTTTATCAAATTCCTCTGATATTATAATAGTGTCTATATACACATACTTATTAAAATAGCTGAAATTGTTACATTATTAAATTCCAGCATACTAGCCACAAAAGTGGGTAATACAAACAAATACCGTACAAGGCACGTAGGAAGAATGGATTTCCAACGAATGACTAGGCACTGGGGTACCACCTATCACAGTACGTGGCCTAGATCACCGTACCGAGGAGTACACCCGCTCCTCTGCAACACAAGACCGGAATCATCCCTTACTGGATAATTCCAAGTAGAATCACCCCACGGTTGGGATCAGCAACCGCACCACTAAGCCGAAATAAAGGGACATCTAGACAGGGATGACTTTACTCTCAAGTGGGGGCTACCCACGAAGCCTTGCTGCATAACCCCTGATTTTCAGTCATTCCCGGTTGATGAGGCTCGAGGCTAACGATACCTTTTAGAGAACATATCCCTTAGAATGCCCATCGTCCGCTGACGATGTTTCGCAAGCATTCGTCCATACAAGTCCGTCCTGGGTTTGAACGGAACCGAAGGCACTACTCCTACTACATCCATTTTGGAAATATCCTCAGGATTAGTAGCGACTAGCCCTTGCACTTCACTGCTCCATCTTCGACTCCGAAATCGTTACACGAAACGTACAAACCGGATCGAAGTGGTGTTCGAGTCTCCAGACCTAGAATCCCGGTATACGGAAACTCGATCCCGGTCTCTTCGAAACGATCAACGCATTTGGCCAATATTGATAGTCGGTTATTTAACTATCAATTAACATCCACAAGCAACCATCACACAATAAATAATTTCCCACATTATTTATTTGCCCAAATATCTTTCCAAGATATATTTCTATTTTCAAACTCTTTTTGAAAACAATTTCAGACAGTTTCCGCTCACGGAACACATTTCCCAAATAATTATTTCTCTGAAACACCAAGTACAAAATACTTTAGATTTAAAAATAATTTAAAAGCACTTTACTATAAATATACTTTATAATATTGAAATTTAAAAACTACTTTAATACTTTAACAAAATATATACTTAAGGAATATTTAAAATGAAACCACTTTTCAAATATAAACTAAATTTCTCTTTTTAAAACATAATACCAAATCACTTTTATATAATTACTAAAATAATAGATTTTGAAAATCTTACTTTAGGCTTTAACATTTAGAAATAATAAATTTTCTAAAACATGCTTTTTAAAACATACTTAAAACTTATATTTAAAATTGCTTTGAAAACGTACTTGGCTATCCAGAGAAATACGCTTCTCATTTCCATCTTTTAAAAATAAATCAACATTTATTTTTAAACCAAACCATATCTTTTTATAAATTCCCACCTTGAATTTATATTCAAATATCCACTGATATTTTATTTTACTTTATAAACCCAGTTTATATTTCCAAAATCTCACTTCTCTTTTAAAATTCCAATTTTAAACAACTAAATCAATTTCCAATTGATTTTCCAATTTACTTTACTTTACTTTGAAATAAATTTCCTTTACTACTTCATTTATTTCAAAATACATTAACTTTTAGATTTATTCCTTTATTTGAGTTAAAACCCTTTTTAACTGAAAATACCAATTTTAAACTTCCAAAATTCCTTCTTTAGCCTTTAATTAAATTTAATCCTTACATTCAAAATAAATCCTTTATTCTTTAAATTTAATATCACTTTAGTTTAAAGTTAATATTTCCCTTGTTATTTCGAAATTCCCTTATTCCAATTCACTTGAATTATTTACTTAAATTTTACTCTTTTATTTCTTTCAAAATCCAATTCAATATATTTTGATAACTTCTTTTATTGAAATATACAATCCAACCATATCATCCAATATTTCAATCATCAATAAAATCATCACAGGATATCAATATTCATATCACAGAATATTTAAACAAAAATTAAATATTTTGAGGAATCCAGTTGGATCCCTCCAACCTGTTTTCCCTGCATCCACAGACGTTAGCACAATACCAATTCCACTTCGAGATGGAATATCGCGGTATATGGGTTTTATAAAATATCATCCGCTATTATGCGGCGCATAGGGTCTCATCCGCTATATATAAATGAGGGGATATCAATAACTCAAATATATACATATGCCAATATGTATATATTGCTATATACTACTATATATATAGCATATTCAATCAATGTAATCATCCAATCAATTATTTAAATTTAACCATTTAAATTTAAATCTAACTGAGTGAGATCAACTCACCTTTGCTTTTATTTGCAATCCATCTCAAAATTGCCTCGGTTTCCTCGATTTCCGACCTTGTATAAACATTTTATACAGTTTATTAATATTCGAACAATTAAATTCCATCTGATAGATTTAATTAATTTATACCTATGCTTTCCTTTTTTTTTTATATATATTTTCTTCATATTTTAAAATCCCAATTAATTCAAAACCTTATCTATGAAACCAGAGATATACGCTTATAAACAAAATTTATATTACTCTTTATAAGTTTCCTATTAACAGCAAAAATTACTGAAATTATTTTTCTTTCGTTTCCTGACTTCTGATTATTCAAATCTAAACTGAAATGCAAATTGTAATTAACTAGTAGCAAATTTATACCTTGCTAGAAAAACAGACTCGGAAAAATCCACCTTGCTCGAATCGTGAAACCCCGCAGCCTCCAACTCGAACGCGATTCAATCGCGTACGCTTCTCCTCGCAGAAGCTTCCACCTCACCTCATCGAATCGCGAATGCCAACCCATGTCACCGTGCTCGTCCCTCTCCATCGCCGCCATCGCTGAAAGATCTCCATCGTAGCCGCCTCCTCCCTCGAATCACCATCATCCTCACGCTCGAGATCCGATCGCCCCTTATTTCGCACGCGAGCGTCGCCGCCTCCATCTACCAGTCGACGCCGCCCCTGGCTCCACGCAACTCGAGGCCACTCGAGAGGAACGACTCAGTACCCTACCGAAGCCCCTACCCTCCTTGCGAATTGGTCCGAGCTTGCCAAATATCGCCTGCCATTTTATTTTACTTTATTTTTTTCTTTCGAATCGATTTGAAGAAGTGAGGGGTCTAGGAATTTTTAATAGAAGAAGGCTCGGTTCCTAAAAATTTCGAACTGATTTGGAGAAAGAAGACTACGACCACCATTTTCTCTTAGTTGTCGTTCGAGATTATGAAGGAGGGTGGTTCAGTATATTTTTCTCTGGGTTTTGATTCGAGTTAAGCTTCCAAAGGAAGAGAGAGGGTACGTGATTTGAAAGAAAGGAGGCGTGGCTTATACGAAAAGCAAGGGTGGCTGAGCAGACAGTTGATAAGATTGGATTTAATTATATAAATATAATTTATTCCCATATTACACATCTTAAAAATCTTGAACCCCCATAGAGACATGCCGCCAGGCGTCCGTAATGTTATACCACTATCCCAAACGCACTGGAAAAGGTTTCGAGTCCAATTTCGATCGTATGGAGAAGATAGCTTTTTGGACCCAGTTATTATATTGAATTTTCGATATAAATTTCAACGCGTTTACTCATCGTGTGCTCACATAACAACTCCGAAAAATACGAAACTTAAAATCCGATAATAATACAATATTACGGATCCAATGGAACTGGTTTCATCGAATTCCGAGACTGTGCTTCGGAAGGCTATTTTTAAATTCAATTTAAATGATATAAAATTTCAAAACATAACAAACCATTTTTAAAGCTGATTCCAACACTTCTATCCATTTCAGTATTATCTATATAAATTTTATAAGCCTTCAAAATATTTTTAGTTAGCTTAGAATACCAGATTTACTATTTTATCCAACTTCAATATAAATTTAATTTAATTATTAAATTACTCAATAACAGCGATATTTGAAATTTAAGTTTATAATTAACCTCTGAATATTTTAAATTAATTAAATATTCCAATTTCAAATGCTCAAAAATTCCGGGTCGTCACATTCCTTCCCCCTTAAAAGAATTTCGTCCCCGAAATTACTAGTTAGGAAGAATGATCTATAACCCATTAACGATTTCCTCAACCCAATAGTTTTAACAACTTGCCCAAAACAAATCCTTTTTACTAAAGACACACCATCCCACTTATTACATTCCAAGCCTATCCATAAGTTCCAAACCAAATCGCTTCTTATCAATTCAAATTTATATTTGAATTTAAATTTGAAATTATCAAAATTTCTCAAAATTTTTCTAACTCTCTAAATTTTCGAAAATTTTTGCCAGCGTCTCCTTTGCGCGGCTAGCTCGGTACAACTACAAAATGGCTCTACGGCCTCCCAATCTCAAAAAGAAAACAAAAAGCCAAGTGGCTGGATCCAAAACCCAATCGAATTTCATATAGAAATTCAAATACATACCTTTTTGTCGGGCCATTAAATTTTATCTTCTAAATCAAAAATCCCAATTATTCATTGCTTTTATACACCTGTATATCTTACTAAGCAATAACATTCAAATCATAACATTCAAAATCATTTTATACTTTCCTTTACAAATTTTCAATATTTGCTTTACTTAAGCTCGTACGATGCACATATATCATCCGTACGCAATATCACATTCGATCGCCCAATCGATCACACAATTTCACTTCCGAACTAGTATTGTCCACTCGACTTCCTAGTGCGGACTCAGATCTGGTTTCTTGATCAGAAACCGTCATTCTCCTTGCATAGCCCCCAACTATGATAGAGAATTTCCAGAATCAATCAACAATCCATATCCAGGTTCGCCGTCGAAAATCGAGTGAAAAATCCTGATTCGGATCGATAAAACTATCTCGAAATTCTATGTTCGATATCTGGACCAAATAGCTATGCGAATAAAATAATATACGTACATCTTACGTATAAATTCCAATTGATTATCAATTATATCAATTCTCTTTTATTCACATTCCTTTTAATTGTTATCCCTTTATTCACAACTATCCCATTTCACAACTTCAGTTTCACCTTAATTCAATTATTCACTTAGCATACTTTCAGCACCACATTTTCTTAAGAATTCACTATTCATTTCTTAAGTTTAAGATAAACATTTTACATACTGCTTATACATATTTTCACTTCACTATTGAAGTTCCTATCCATTTCTATCCACTTTTGCGTTTACATTTCTACTTGAATTCAATTTATCTTCCACTTTGAATATTGAATTAGTTGCACTTACTAATTAATTTAAATCTCAATTAAAAGTTTGTTTGCAAGCTTTACTTTCGTTAGTTCCTTCGATTTCACTTACTTTACTTTCACATTTTAAATAGATTTCAATACTCAGTTTCAACCTTATTGGTTTAACAAATTTTAATTCATTCGTTGTTAGTGAAAATTTCCAAAAATTTTCAAAAATTTTCTAACTCCCAAAATTTACGGAAAATTTTGGCAGAGTCTCCCTTGTACGGAGGGACTTCTGCGATATCGCAGGATGCACAAATATATATATACATCGGCCTCAGGCCGGAAATCACAATATATATCAATATATGCAGTTCATATCTCCTATTTTGAATTTTTGCGTAAGCGTACCTTATTTTAGCATTTTTAAAGCAAAGCGGTTATTTATTTTAGCATGTTGTGCCATCAGATTCAGCCAACCGGCTTCCCTGAACCTGTACTAACTCAATTACAACATGTAAGTGCCACATATCCAAAGTTTATTTACATTTCACTAAAATTTAAATTGCTAAAACATGGATTCAACAAACAATGCATGTTATATACTTCCATAAGTGAATTTATAAGGTTCCAACACAAATTTAAATGCTTTCAATTCATTCACCCACCATCACTTTCAATACATTCTTATTTCGTTCCATTGAAATGGTTTACACTTCATTGCTTATATTCAATTCACCTTTAACCTAAACAAACCCATATTCATTTTAAATGATTCCAAAAATCAATTTATTTACTTTTATCAATCAATTCCCTTTTATTCTACTAATTTAATTCAATTAGTACTCATTCAATCCATTTCAAACTTATTTCACATTTCTATTTACTTTCGAACTAATTATTTTAGTAATAAAACCACTTCGATTTTATTTCTACTCACTAGAAATTTATTTGCAATACAAATCATTCTTATTTTAATTCAATTCCATTCAACAGCAATTCATTTTTAATTCACTTGCTATTTCAAGTTAGGTTTACATTTATAACTCAAGCTTCACTTTAAAATTTTATCACTTATTCACGATTCAAATTTTAATTAACCAATTCGAGTTCCATTTCCATATTCCATTAATTAATCAAATAATTTACTCTAACTTTACCCAATATTTGATTTTTTATCCATTTCCCAAAATACAAAACAATTTTATTTTGGCTTATTTATTCCACTTCTAAATTTATAAGTCACAATTTCTTTATATCCATACATCCATTTTATTACAATTCAATTTTGTAAGTTTCTATAAGTTCCCCAATTTACTTACCCTCTATTTGTTTACTTCTTTTAATTTACTACAATTAATTAGCTTATATTCTAACTTATTTTCATTTCCTTACTTACTTCAAATTTTGTAAGTGTCCAAAATTTATTCATTATCCCATAAACATTTTAAATAAAGTTCCAGAGCTTTACAAATTTTCAATATTTCAAAATTCCCTTTGAAATCAACTATATCCCAAAATTCTTTGGCAATTCAACTATTCCTTTGAATTTTCAAAACCAAATCCAGTTCGCAAACAAATCCCATTTCAAACAACTCGGTAGCAATTTCTCTCCTAGAAACTCGAAAATGAACATCGATGATGCTGCAGTCATCACCGAAGTTATTTTCCAGCGACCGAAAGAGAGTTAAATACTTTTATCTCTTTAAAATCCCTCCAAATATTTTTAAATCCCAAATCTCTCCAGATTTCAATCCAATTCAAAAATATTTCCGAAATAATGTCACCATTATTTCTCCAAACCCCTTTGAAAACCATTTCCAACTCAAAGGAATTTTAATCTTCACAAAATTCCAAATTTAAAACCCATCCAGTTTTATATCCATCGTTACTCTGGAATTTTATCTCATTCCAATTTTAAATATTTCTCTAGGACTTCATCTTAATTTCCATTATATATGACATTTAGTTTACATTTACATATCTCGTTTGTATACGAAGTTTATTTCAACTTATAAATTACATTTATAATTTATATTCTCAAATTTTATTTTATTATAAAATTTTATTCTTTACTTTGGTTATAAATTTCAATTTCTAGTTAAGTTTCCATATAATAATGATAATAATTCCCTATTATCACTTCTAACATCCAAACAACCATATATATATTAACTAGAAATAGTTTACAAAACCTTTCTTTTTATACAAAAATAATTTGGGTAAAATTATTTCATTTACCCTACTTTAAAACAATACTGTGTTGAATTGTTCTATTCAAGTGTTTAGAGATTCCTATCAATGTTGTGGCGTCCCACACATCGACCAGAATCCATAAACTACTCAATAAACCAGCCAACACAATATAAAGCCATTTTATATTCACTAACAAATACGCGCTCATATTTATTTATACACTCAAAATTCCCACCAGAGCCAAAGTTATCGCTAACCTAAGCTCTGATACCACTGTAACGACCCGACTTTCCAGTCCCGGAAAATCGAACCATTTGTGTTAAAGAAGAAGAGGTAGAAGAAGAAGGAACAGAAAATCAACAACAGAATCTCACATCGCAGCGGAATAAAATATAATATATACAAAACAGATCTTTACTCAATCAGAAAGATATATCTGTTTATACAATACATTTACAGAATACATCATCAGAGTTCATCACATCAATGATATACAACCAAATACACAGCGGAAAAATAAACAAATACGGAAGTACGTATCGCCATCCAGCTCCTGAGCTCCACAGCTACAATCTGAACCTGTTTATCTCGGTCTGACCCGAGCATCATATAAAACAATACCCGAGTCAGTCTGGAAAACCAGCGTGAGAAAATCACACTCAATTGATTATTTAAGTTTCAAACCCTTTGAAAACAAAAGCATCTCGTAAGACCACGCCACAAATAAACATGTCGGGTTTTTACCTTACGATAGCTAAAACACTTTTTATCAAATTCCTCTGATATTATAATAGTGTCTATATACACATACTTATTAAAATAGCTGAAATTGTTACATTATTAAATTCCAGCATACTAGCCACAAAAGTGGGTAATACAAACAAATACCGTACAAGGCACGTAGGAAGAATGGATTTCCAACGAATGACTAGGCACTGGGGTACCACCTATCACAGTACGTGGCCTAGATCACCGTACCGAGGAGTACGCCCGCTCCTCTGCAACACAAGACCGGAATCATCCCTTACTGGATAATTCCAAGTAGAATCACCCCACGGTTGGGATCAGCAACCGCACCACTAAGCCGAAATAAAGGGACATCTAGACAGGGATGACTTTACTCTCAAGTGGGGGCTACCCACGAAGCCTTGCTGCATAACCCCTGATTTTCAGTCATTCCCGGTTGATGAGGCTCGAGGCTAACGATACCTTTTAGAGAACATATCCCTTAGAATGCCCATCGTCCGCTGACGATGTTTCGCAAGCATTCGTCCATACAAGTCCGTCCTGGGTTTGAACGGAACCGAAGGCACTACTCCTACAACATCCATTTTGGAAATATCCTCAGGATTAGTAGCGACTAGCCCTTGCACTTCACTGCTCCATCTTCGACTCCGAAATCGTTACACGAAACGTACAAACCGGATCGAAGTGGTGTTCGAGTCTCCAGACCTAGAATCCCGGTATACGGAAACTCGATCCCGGTCTCTTCGAAACGATCAACGCATTTGGCCAATATTGATAGTCGGTTATTTAACTATCAATTAACATCCACAAGCAACCATCACACAATAAATAATTTCCCACATTATTTATTTGCCCAAATATCTTTCCAAGATATATTTCTATTTTCAAACTCTTTTTGAAAACAATTTCAGACAGTTTCCGCTCACGGAACACATTTCCCAAATAATTATTTCTCTGAAACACCAAGTACAAAATACTTTAGATTTAAAAATAATTTAAAAGCACTTTACTATAAATATACTTTATAATATTGAAATTTAAAAACTACTTTAATACTTTAACAAAATATATACTTAAGGAATATTTAAAATGAAACCACTTTTCAAATATAAACTAAATTTCTCTTTTTAAAACATAATACCAAATCACTTTTATATAATTACTAAAATAATAGATTTTGAAAATCTTACTTTAGGCTTTAACATTTAGAAATAATAAATTTTCTAAAACATGCTTTTTAAAACATACTTAAAACTTATATTTAAAATTGCTTTGAAAACGTACTTGGCTATCCAGAGAAATACGCTTCTCATTTCCATCTTTTAAAAATAAATCAACATTTATTTTTAAACCAAACCATATCTTTTTATAAATTCCCACCTTGAATTTATATTCAAATATCCACTGATATTTTATTTTACTTTATAAACCCAGTTTATATTTCCAAAATCTCACTTCTCTTTTAAAATTCCAATTTTAAACAACTAAATCAATTTCCAATTGATTTTCCAATTTACTTTACTTTACTTTGAAATAAATTTCCTTTACTACTTCATTTATTTCAAAATACATTAACTTTTAGATTTATTCCTTTATTTGAGTTAAAACCCTTTTTAACTGAAAATACCAATTTTAAACTTCCAAAATTCCTTCTTTAGCCTTTAATTAAATTTAATCCTTACATTCAAAATAAATCCTTTATTCTTTAAATTTAATATCACTTTAGTTTAAAGTTAATATTTCCCTTGTTATTTCGAAATTCCCTTATTCCAATTCACTTGAATTATTTACTTAAATTTTACTCTTTTATTTCTTTCAAAATCCAATTCAATATATTTTGATAACTTCTTTTATTGAAATATACAATCCAACCATATCATCCAATATTTCAATCATCAATAAAATCATCACAGGATATCAATATTCATATCACAGAATATTTAAACAAAAATTAAATATTTTGAGGAATCCAGTTGGATCCCTCCAACCTGTTTTCCCTGCATCCACAGACGTTAGCACAATACCAATTCCACTTCGAGATGGAATATCGCGGTATATGGGTTTTATAAAATATCATCCGCTATTATGCGGCGCATAGGGTCTCATCCGCTATATATAAATGCGGGGATATCAATAACTCAAATATATACATATGCCAATATGTATATATTGCTATATACTACTATATATATATAGCATATTCAATCAATGTAATCATCCAATCAATTATTTAAATTTAACCATTTAAATTTAAATCTAACTGAGTGAGATCAACTCACCTTTGCTTTTATTTGCAGTCCATCTCAAAATTGCCTCGGTTTCCTCGATTTCCGACCTTGTATAAACATTTTATACAGTTTATTAATATTCGAACAATTAAATTCCATCTGATAGATTTAATTAATTTATACCTATGCTTTCCTTTTTTTTTATATATATATATTTCTTCATATTTTAAAATCCCAATTAATTCAAAACCTTATCTATGAAACCAGAGATATACGCTTATAAACAAAATTTATATTACTCTTTATAAGTTTCCTATTAACAGCAAAAATTACTGAAATTATTTTTCTTTCGTTTCCTGACTTCTGATTATTCAAATCTAAACTGAAATGCAAATTGTAATTAACTAGTAGCAAATTTATACCTTGCTAGAAAAACAGACTCGGAAAAATCCACCTTGCTCGAATCGTGAAACCCCGCAGCCTCCAACTCGAACGCGATTCAATCGCGTACGCTTCTCCTCGCAGAAGCTTCCACCTCACCTCATCGAATCGCGAATGCCAACCCATGTCACCGTGCTCGTCCCTCTCCATCGCCGCCATCGCTGAAAGATCTCCATCGTAGCCGCCTCCTCCCTCGAATCACCATCATCCTCACGCTCGAGATCCGATCGCCCCTTATTTCGCACGCGAGCGTCGCCGCCTCCATCTACCAGTCGACGCCGCCCCTGGCTCCACGCAACTCGAGGCCACTCGAGAGGAACGACTCAGTACCCTACCGAAGCCCCTACCCTCCTTGCGAATTGGTCCGAGCTTGCCAAATATCGCCTGCCATTTTATTTTACTTTATTTTTTTCTTTCGAATCGATTTGAAGAAGTGAGGGGTCTAGGAATTTTTAATAGAAGAAGGCTCGGTTCCTAAAAATTTCGAACTGATTTGGAGAAAGAAGACTACGACCACCATTTTCTCTTAGTTGTCGTTCGAGATTATGAAGGAGGGTGGTTCAGTATATTTTTCTCTGGGTTTTGATTCGAGTTAAGCTTCCAAAGGAAGAGAGAGGGTACGTGATTTGAAAGAAAGGAGGCGTGGCTTATACGAAAAGCAAGGGTGGCTGAGCAGACAGTTGATAAGATTGGATTTAATTATATAAATATAATTTATTCCCATATTACACATCTTAAAAATCTTGAACCCCCATAGAGACATGCCGCCAGGCGTCCGTAATGTTATACCACTATCCCAAACGCACTGGAAAAGGTTTCGAGTCCAATTTCGATCGTATGGAGAAGATAGCTTTTTGGACCCAGTTATTATATTGAATTTTCGATATAAATTTCAACGCGTTTACTCATCGTGTGCTCACATAACAACTCCGAAAAATACGAAACTTAAAATCCGATAATAATACAATATTACGGATCCAATGGAACTGGTTTCATCGAATTCCGAGACTGTGCTTCGGAAGGCTATTTTTAAATTCAATTTAAATGATATAAAATTTCAAAACATAACAAACCATTTTTAAAGCTGATTCCAACACTTCTATCCATTTCAGTATTATCTATATAAATTTTATAAGCCTTCAAAATATTTTTAGTTAGCTTAGAATACCAGATTTACTATTTTATCCAACTTCAATATAAATTTAATTTAATTATTAAATTACTCAATAACAGCGATATTTGAAATTTAAGTTTATAATTAACCTCTGAATATTTTAAATTAATTAAATATTCCAATTTCAAATGCTCAAAAATTCCGGGTCGTCACAATTATTAAAAATAATATACATTTCAAATAATAATATTTTGATTAACTTATCTTACCAATGGAAGCATGTAGCATCCTGACATGTTTCTTGGCTTGTGGATGAATTTTTTTGACAAATTTACTGAAATTCTTGCTATTGTTAGAGGCCAAGAAACTGATTGCATTGTTTCTAAATCAATTAAGAATGGTAGAATTTGCCATATTAATTTTTGTTGGTTGTTTGGGAAGAAAAATGTTAACAGTATTTCCATTACTATTAACAATGGCAGGTCTTCTTCATACTGGTTTTTCTTCTTTGCTATTTCTTGCTTTATTCTTCTTTCAACAACATTTCTTGTAATGAAAGTGAAGTTGCCAAAATTTCTTTTTGCGAATTCTTTGCACTGTGTTAGAATTGTTTTACTTGTCATTTTTTGGGTTGGTTCAAAGTTCACTCCTTTTAATGGTAACCCAAAAAGCAAGCTTATGTCTCTTGCTGTTACTTTCATTTTTTCTTTACCAAACAAGAACATATCGTTTTCAACCAAGTAGCATTTGTATAAAGCATCCAAATTGTGCTGATGCTTCTTGCACCATTTCATCGTTATTTTCTCTTTATAAAAAACTTTGAAGAAGCTGTAGAATGGAGTCTTCTTCAATGTCTCCATTTGGTTTTTGGATAAGGCATTGTTTTGTTTTATCAATTTTACCATTTTGAACATTCCTTGTAATCCACATCTATAAGCTGTGTCTTGCTTTCTATCTACAGATTTTGATATTTTCTACTCTTCTCCTTCTGGTATGACTTTCATGCATGTAGGATGTGGATTTACAAAATCATCATCATCCTATTGTTTGAAATAAAGGCAATAAGTTGAAAGTGAAACAAACTATGTTGAAACATAACAATAGGTTGGGTATCAGCTGCAATGAAACAACTTCAATCAAATATGTAAGGACTATCATTTTTTTAGTTAATAGGTATCATTTTCCAAAAATGTGATTTGAAACAATTTTGAAATTTTGAAACTAATAACTTCAAGTGTATGAATTGTAGGTATCATATTTGATTCATAATGGTATCAATTTGTTAATGTTGGTATCATTTCTGACTCATAATGGTATCAGTTTTTGAATAAAATGCGGGGAAAACCATGTATACTAGTAAAAAGTACAAGCTTTTGATAAACATGTTTGTGGTATTATTTTTGCAATTTATTGGTATTATTTTTACTACAATTACATGGAAAATGTTCTATAAAATATTGCAAAATTATGAAATTTATTCTAAACAGCTAGTGGGTATCGGTTTTGTTAAACATTGGTGTCAGTTTCCATAAAGATGTAATTTGAAACAATTTTGGACACTACAAATCATTTAACATAAACATACATAGTATAGGTGTCAATTCTTATTTATAATGGTATAAGCTTGTAAACATAATATAGTAACAACAATTCGAAAAAGTACAACGTATAAATTTGAAACAAACATAATTGTGGTATCATTTTTGCATTGTATTTGTATTGTTTTTTCAAAAAATACGTTGAAAATTATTTACAAAATTATAAAGTCGTCAACACTAGTTGAAATAGTCAGTGAGTATCATTTTTTTAGATATAGATATCAGTTTTTATAAACAAGATATTTTGAATAATTTTGAAAATTCCATATTATTGCCTTTAAGCATACAATCTGTAGGTATCATTTTGCTTAATAAAGGTGTCAGTTATTTTTTAAAAAATATAATAAAAATAACTTATCAAAGCACAAGGTAAATACTTCACACAAAATGATTATTTGTTTCATTTTTTGAAGATATCAACATCATTTTTGTTTCCAATGATTTGGAAAAACTTTTATCAAATTATTAGTTTTCAATTGTACTGAAAACATACAGTAATTATCATTTCTTTTTAATTTAGGTTTCAATTATTAAAAATTACAGTTGATATAATTTAAAATTTTAAAAATAATAACATCAAATTAACAAATTGGAGGTATTATTTTTGGATTATATTAGTATCAGTTTGTGAACGATTTGCAGTGAAAACAATTTGCCAAACTAAAAGTATAATCTTCAGACAGATATAAAGTGGGTATCATTTTTCTAAGTATTGGTATCAGTTTGCTACAAATAAGACTGAAAATTAATTTCTAAATTACAAGGTATCAATTCCACACAAAATGACATTAGGTATCATTTTTGTAGTCTATTAGTATTAGTTTTATCATAGATGTGTGTGAAAATAATTTCTTCAATTAAAAAGCTCCAAATTAAATTACACGTTTAAAATTAAGCAGACAGATGGATATATATATATTTTTTGCAATATATTAGTATCAGTTTTTAAATAAATGATAATGACTATTATTTTTAAAGCTTCAAAGCCTTGTCTTTTACCAAACAATTTATAGGTATCATTTTTGCAATATGTATCATGTCATAAAGTGATAATGTTTGTAATTTTTCCGAATTGAGTTGTTCTTCTTCTAATTTTTCATCTTCAACTTGTTTTCCTTTTCCTTTTTGAGCTTTTTCCTGGTTAACATTTTCGATACTATTAGAATACATTTAATAATATAATATTGTTAATATCAGTTTCATAATTTTGTAGTATCAATTACTTGAGTTTCTGTTTGAATTTTCTTATGAATTGTTTTTTCATTTTTTCTCTTCGTTCTTTTTTCTTTTTTTTACAGATTTTCTTCAATTGCTTTCTCAGCAGCTGTTTTTTGCTGCATGTTCTCTTCATTATTCTGTCAAATAAATTCAATGCTACTATAATAAAACTATAATAACTTTGTTACACTTGATTTTATAGTATCAGTTACCTTCTCTGGTATATTTTCTGTTATTTTTGGTTGGTTTTCATCAGCTGTATTTTTTTCATTTCTTCTCTTTGTTCTTTTTTGTCGATTTTACTTCATTTCATCTTCTACTGGCGGTTTTCTTAATTTTAATTTGCTAGCTTCTTCTTTCATCGTCTTTGCTATCGACCCAAATTGAGGTAGGTTTTCGTTTTCTGCCATTGTTTATTGCAGTTGAATATTTACTGTATGTACTATTTCGGTGTTTCGATTTTGAGTTTGTTGCTGCATTTTGTTGAAGAAAATCCCTTCAGATGATCAGTCTAAGGGGATAAAAAACCCAACGCAGCGGAAACAACTGGATTGTGATTGTAGTGAGACGGAACAAACAGAGACAAACACCAAAACAGATAGTCACAGATCTATGCAATGCAGAAAAATAGATAACACCAGTATTTAAAGTGGTTCCACTACCGCAAGGCAGTGTACGTCCACTTGGAGAGAGGAGATTTTTATTATCACTGAAAGATTAGAGGTAGCAAGATTTATTCACTTTTGAAGGCTATACATAAGAAGAATTTACTATATAGATAAAATTCTGCAGAATTTTAGCTCTCTAGGATGGCTGCCATTGTTATCCAGAAGCTTCACTATTTATAGAGTGAAGATATGAGGAGGGGTAGGTGCTATATAGCAGTCATGGGGTTTGGTTCGGCATGCATCTGGTTTTGTTCGGTAAAACACCGAGCGAAAAGTTTGGACCGGCATCAAAATACCGAACGAAAAATTTTGTTCGGCAAAACACTGAATGAAATATCTCGTTCGGCAAATCACCAAACGAAATAATTCGTTCGGCAAATCACCACTCCAAATCCTTCCAAGCACTGCGACTTCTTCCTCTAACTTCGTCAACATTTCATTCGGCATCATGGAGAGCCAAAATTAACTTCCACCGAATGAAAAACATTATTCGCTCTTCACCGAACCAAATTAGCATCTTCCTCATCAACACCGAACGATTTTTGTTTTCTCTTCACCGAACGAGCTCTGATCTAGGGTTTCTCATGGCTACATCTTCTTCAACTTGAAATCAGGTATCAAACTAACAATCTCCACCTTGATACCAAATTTCCAAATAAGCCTTCCAGCTCCATCTACACTTACATGCTCTAAGCAATGGATACTTACCTAATGAGCTTCGCCAATGCCATCACCCATTACACTCTGTCAACGAACTCCAGCAAGGCCACCACCCATCAACAAAGTGTTCAAAGTACCCAGTCCGTGTAGAACCTATCAATCTCCACCATGAAAACAAACGTCTCCATGAACCTTCTCAACTCTCCCACCATGCCACCCCATGGCACCTAGCACTTTATTAAGCGAATCAAGTCCGAGCAATGCTCGAACTTAGCAACACGCAACGACTTGGTAAACATGTCTGCTGCATTCTCCTTTGTGTGAACTTTCTGAAGACGAACTAGCTTCTCTTCACTCATCGAGACAAGGAACGACTCTCTCACCTCAATATGCTTCGTCCTTGAGCTGAATGCCAGATTTTTAGCTAAGTGAAATGCACTCTGACTATCACAGTACACATTCACTCCTTCGTATGCGAAGCCCAAATCACACAACAGTCGCCTCAAATAAAGCGCCTCCTTAGCTACTTCAACCGCAGCTATGAGCTCTGCCTCTGTAGTAGACAAAGCCACAATCGTCTGCAACCTCGCTCTCCAACTGATCGTTGTCCCACCAATAGTGAACACATATCCGGAGGTTGACTTCCTTCGATCTCTATCACCGGCATAGTCGGAATCATAAAATGCAACCAAGTTAAAATATCTTCCTCTACCGCCAAAGACATGTCTATGGTTTGGAGTTCCTCTAAGGTATCTGAAGATACACTTCACTACTTCCTAATGCGTCTTTCCTGGATTCGCCATAAATCTACTCACCAATCCAATAGCCTGTGCAATGTCAGGCCTAGTGCAGACCATGGCACATATCAAGCTACCAACTGCACTTGCATATGGGACCTTCATCATATAAGCCTTGTCCTTTTCCGAGATCGGAGAGCCTTTACTAGAAAGCTGTATGTGCAAAGGCATGGATGAGCTGGTTGCCTTTGCCCCTTCCACGATAAACCGAGCAAGCACCTTTCGAATGTACTCCTTTTGAGTGAGAGTCAAAAGTCTTAGCTTTCTATCCCTTTGGATTTCCATACCCAAAATTTTCTTTTCTTCTCCTAGGTCCTTCATTTCGAATTCCGCTTTTAGCTTTCGCTTTAAACTATCGATTTCAGCATTATCCTTGGAAGCAATCAACATATCATCCACGTACAAGAGTAGGTACACACATCTACCATTCTTTAAATGCTAGAAGTACACACAAGCGTCTTTGATGCTACGATCAAAACCAAGTGAAAGCAGAATAGAGTCAAACCTCTTGTACCATTGTCTAGGCGACTGCTTAAGTCCATACAATGACTTCTTCAATTTGCAAACCCAATTTTCTTTTCCATCTACAACAAATCCTTCTGGCTGCTTCATGCAGATGGTCTCATCCAAGTCTTCATGCAAGAAAGCGGTTTTCACGTCCAGTTGCTCCAGCTTCAAGTCATGAGCTGCAACGATAGCGAGTAAAATGCGGATGGACGTATGCCTCACTATTGGAGACAATATCTCATCATACTCCAATCCCTTTCTTTGTAAAAACCCTTTAGCATCTAGTCTAGCCTTGTATCTCCCATCATCCTTCACCTTGAACACCCATTTGCAACCTATGGCTCGGCTTCCTTGAGGAGGTGGTACCAAATCCCAAGTCTTGTTCTTTTTCAACGACTCTAACTCCTCTTCCATAGCGCACATCCACTTCGAACTGTCACATGACTTCGAAGCTTCATCAAGGTCAAGCGGCTCCTCATGAACCACATGCAGGGCATACTCAAACTGATCACCAAGGCTAAGGTTTGCAAACTGCCAATCACCATACCTTTTGGGCGGCCTAATAGTCCTACGACTAACCCGGGTAGGTACTGCTTCGCCTAAATTTCTTTCAGCTCCACCTTGAACTGAACTTCCTCTAGATTCATGCACATCACTAGCACTACTAGAAGGTGCCTGTGGACTATCCTGTGATGTTTCATCAACTATGTTTTCCTC
This sequence comes from Allium fistulosum, assembly GCA_030737815.1. Taxonomy (NCBI): domain Eukaryota; kingdom Viridiplantae; phylum Streptophyta; class Magnoliopsida; order Asparagales; family Amaryllidaceae; genus Allium; species Allium fistulosum. Next base: position 245,002,602 of record CM060907.1, on the reverse strand, counting down.
GACAGCATCAACAACAACTCTATTATTTAGTTGGAACACAGGAACTTCTTCCATCTTCTTAGGCCTATCAGAATCTTCTGATGTGGTAGTTAGCTTCTCCTTCGGATTGAACATAGCAGACTCATCAAAAGTAACATGTCTGGAATGAAAAATCTTCCGATCAACAGGGTTCCAAATTCGATACCCTTTGATACCATCGGTGTATCCCATTAGTATGCCCTTGTATGCTCTAGCCTCCAACATATCATCACCTATATGGTGAACGTACACAGGACAACCAAAAATTCGGAAGTAACCAAGATACACTGCTTTACCTCTCCACTTCTCCTTTGGAATCTTCCCATCTATGGTTAAGCACGAAATTAGATTTATGATATGCGCCACAGTTGATAATACCTCAGCCCAAAAGCCTTTAGACAAGCCCGCATCAATCTCAAACAACAAGCCTTCTCCAGTAGAGTCATGTTCATCCTTTCTGCAACCCCATTGGATTGCGGATCTTCGGGTGTAGTGAAATGTCTCTGAATGCCATGCTGTCTACAAAAATCGAGGAACTCCCTAGAGAAAAATTCACCGCCATTATCAGATCTCAGCACCTTCAACCTGGAACCAGATTGGTTCTCAACAAGTGCTTTTCGGTCTTTGAACTTCTCAAAACTCTTTTATTTGGCCTTCATCACATACACTCATACTTTTCGAGAAAAGTCATCAATGAAAGAGATAAAATACTTTGCTCCTCCAAGAGAAGGAGTAGCAACAAGTCCCCAAACATCTGTATGCACGTACTCAAGTACTCGCCTCGATCTATGGATTCCGACTCCAAAAGATACTTTAGTTTTCTTGCCTAGCACACACTTCTGGAAAAAGTCCATCTTGTCGAAGATTTCTCTTTTGATCATCTTCCGTCTCCGAAGCAACTCTAAGCCCTTCTCTGAAATATGACCCAACCTGAGATGCCAAAGCTTTATGACATCCAATGCACGAGAACTATCTACTCCAACACATGACTCTCTAAGAACTGTGGTTCCTTTAAGCAAATACAGATTTCGGAACACATCTCCTTTCATAAGAACTAGTGCACCTCTTGAAACCTTCAGACTATCCTTCTCGATAGTTACTTTGTATCCCAAAGATGCCAATTGTCCTAAATAAATTAAGGACTTTCGAAAACCTGGAACATATCAGACACCTGTCAAAGTGCGTATCACTCTGTCAAACATCCTGATCCTCACTGTACCTTCACCCATTGCTCTACAGCTAGCATCATTACCCATAAGAATAAAGCTTCCCTCTCATCCAACGAAAGAACTAAAGTAATCCTTATTAGGCGTCATATGGAAAGACGCCCCCGAGTTCAGCACCCAATGGTCTGAGACATCCAACACTGTTGCAGACAATACATCGTCAGATACAGACTTCCCCACCGCAAATGTTGAAGATTCGTCCTCTTCCTTTTTCTTCAAATCTGGACAATCCTTTTTCCAATGACCAGGTTTCTTGTAGATAAAGCACTTCCTATCCTTAGACTTCCCTCTCCTGCCATTACCGGGCTTCCTGGACTTGGAACGCCCTCTAGAGTGCCAATTCTTCTTATCATCTCTTCCTCTTTCAACAAACAGGCCGTGACTACTACTTCCACCTCTACTTCCTTCACTTATCTCCTTCATCTGATCTCTCAAGCCCTTAGATAAAAGACCCGACTTCACATCTTCCACTGTCAATGTGTCTCTAGCGAAGATAAGGTTGTTAGCGAAACCTATGTAACGCTCCGGAAGAGAACATAAAAGAATCATTTTCATTTGCTCCTCATCCATCTTCAAGTCAACAGTCTTCATCTTCATCACGAGATCATCAAAGAAATTAAGATATTTCTTCACTGAAGTACCCTCTCTCATCCGCATGGTGAAAAATGTCTTCAGCAATATGAGATGGTTAGTTAGAGATTTCTTCAAGTAGAAATTTTCTAGTTTGGTTCAAATGCCCCTAGCAGTGGTCTCACTACTAATCTCTGAGATGACATTCTCTCCCATAGCTAGCTGTAAAGTAGTAAATGTCCATTTCTTCATCTCCTTCCTTTCTGCGATTGAGATGTCAGCCGTCAACTTTTCAGGGGAAAACACTACTGGATGGACTTCATTCCTCATTAGAACAGCCTTCATCCTCCATTGTCACTTCTCGAAGTCTTTATTCTCATTCCATTTCTCAATTGCCAACTGTGATCCTGACGCTATATACATCCCTCTAGTATATGGTCTTGTAACAACTGGAGTCGCTTCATCTCCTGCCATAGAGTCTAACACTCCTCAATCAATCTTGCAGCTCTTATACCAGACTGTTGGAGAAAATCACTTCAGATGATCAGTCTAAGGGGATAAAAAACCCAATGCAGCGAAAACAACTTGATCGTGATTGTAGTGAGACGGAACAAACAAAGATAAACACTAGAACAGACAGTCACAGGTCTATGCAATGCAGAAAAATAAATAACACCGGTATTTATAGTGGTTCCACTACCGCTAGGCAGTGTACATCCACTTGGGGAGAGAAGATTTTATTAATCACTGAAAGATTGGAGTTACAAGATTGATTCACTTTTGGAGGCTATACATAAGAAGAATTTACTATACAGACAAAATTCTGCAGATTTTTAGCTCTTTATGATGGTTGCTATTGTTGTTCAGAAGCTCCACTATTTATAGAGTGAAGATATGAGGAGGGGTAACTGTTATATAGCAGCCCTAAGGTTTGGTTCGGTATGCATCTGGTTTGGTTCGGCAAAATGCCGAGTGAAAAGTTTGAACCGGCATCAAAACACCGAACGAAATATCTCGTTCGGCAAATCACCGAACGAAATAATTCGTTCGGCAAATCACCGCTCCAAATCCTTCCAAGCACTGCGACTTCTTCCTCTAACCTCGTCAACATTTCGTTCGGCATCATGGAGCGGCAAAATAAACTTCCACCGAATGAAAAACATTATTCCCTCTTTACCGAACCAAATTAGCATCTCCCCCATCAACACCGAACGGTATTTGTTTTCTCTTCACCGAACGAGCTCAGATCTATGGTTTCTCATGGCTACATCTTCTTCAACTTGAAATCAGGTATCAAACTAACACATTTCCGCAGCAGCTAGGTCATCTACTTCTCGAATTTGTGATTGTCGTTTGATTTGTGGTGACTGTACGTCGTTTGTCGATGATTTTGATTGTGTTGGAGATGACGATTTAGTTCTGCTTTGCGGCGCCATTTTTAGTTGTCAATTAAAATTTCATGAGTGAATGAGCGGAAGTGGAAGACGAATAGAACGAACCAGTAAAATATTGTTTTGTTTTAAATCGCTACAGGGTTTTGGGCTTGTCCTTACGATAAAAAAATTGTACGTGTTTCCTTATGTCTAATCATTTAAACTAATTTGTCCTTTAATTTTTTTTTCCCTAATTGAATTGGTCCCGGTTGTGAACCGCAAAATGGTTTAGATGATGTTCTCCTAGAAAATTAAGTAACAGTATAAAATCAATGTTTTTAATTTACCTAGCGTGTAATTAATTTATTTATAAAAGTAAATTAAGTAATGCGCTTGCTATTGTGATTTTTTTTTTCTCGTTTGTATAGGTTATCGTGTCTTTAGTTTTTGACTATTTGTTCACATACGTTAATTATTCAGCTTCTAATACATAGACCATAGCTCATAAAATATTAGTAATTTAACAAAGCTACAATCATATCATCTTTCTTTCACAATATACACTCTCTAATAATGCAATATAACTCACTCCTTGGTAAACTGAGGATTGCATATTTAGAATGGAAAAAAAATATGCTTGCCAAGCAGTCGATAACAACCCAAAAATTGATAGTTCGTTGATATTTACCATGTAATTTAAAAAGCCTAAAAGATTAAATAATGGAAAATAATTTTACCAACAATTTATTCAATAGTTGGTCAGGACATACTAATGTAAACAAATTTGTTAGTAAGGTTCTCTGCTATGAAAAAATGCAGCAACCAAATTCAAATGATATAGACCGACTAACATTGCTTTTCTTCCCTATCATTAATATAATTTTGTCAAGTTTCAAATTATACTAAAAATAAAATTCTACTGCTACTTAAAAAATTCTTAACTACCTGCTTATGTCCACACGAACCTAAGAAAGAGGATAGATTGTTGACTTCAGATATATTATAAGCCTTATGTTACTGATTATTACTAATGCATACAACCTACAAAGTATTGAATTGTATTATTTACATATCATCAAAGTGTACCTAACTTATAATTGACATATATCTACCATCAAATTCTGAATCAATCCATAAAGTCCACATATGTGTGTATGTAGGTACGTATGTATTTATTTTTTTTTTATTTTTTTTTTTAGAAAAGAAATATATATATAACAATAAAAGGGAGGAAATAACCTTCCTCCAAAGGTTCACAGAAGTAGGCGAAGCATATGGAATCCATATGCCTCCCTTAGAGACATTCAAAATAGAAATAGAAGCGATAAACAAAAGAGCTCGAAGCTGCCAAGGAGGCCAGCCGAAAGCGAGTAAATAAAAAACCAGCCTACAAAACCACTATCCCGCCACAACCAGTAGGTGTGGTCCAGTCCACCCATCGCTCCATCAACCGAAAAAAAGACGGAGAAAACCGACATACAGCAGCAATACCACTCCGAATAGAGACGACGGATCCACTAAACTGCCCATTGGAATGACCATAATAAAGCCTCCATCAAGAGAGAAAGATCGACTGCTGATAGATCTGACGAGAACCTCAACAAAGAATACGAAAAGATAACAGAGAACACTATCAGCACCAGTAAAGGCGAGAACTCGGTCCAAGCAGACAGCAGAAACACCTGAAACAAAAAACAAGACGCGCAATTAAAGTAAAAAGGGGGGGAACGGTTGGGGGAAGACACCAACCGATAGCAGATGCCTATCCAACACCCAATCTGGCGGTAATAGGAGCACGGGAAATAGACAGGAGGCCCACAAGTCGCTCGGAACGGTGGCTCATTGGGCCCCTGAATGGTCTACCCCGGAAAGCCAGGAATACATCATTCCTCACACGATGGATTATGGATGGCGGGTCCATAGAGCTGCTCTCAAAAGTAGCCTTATTCCGCGCACACCAAACGTGCCAGCAAATCAGACTAGGAATCAAACGGAAAATGATAGCACGGAGCGATTTCCCAGAATTCCCGGCCCACCAGGAATTCAGCATCGCAGAAAGAGTACTCGCAGTACTTCTAATACCGACGAGATTTCCGAAATAGTTCCAGCACGCACTGGCCGAGAAACCACTGAAAAACAAATGGTTCAAAGATTCAATATCACCGTTTCCGCAGCATCTACAGCGGGAAACAGTAGGGATTCCGATCTTTTGAAAACTCTCGTCCAGAGGCAGCCCATCATGCAGCAACCGCCACATAAATAGGGAGACCTTTGGGGGAATGCGGGTATCCCAAATAAAAGAAACTTCAGGACGAATGGTGGAGGGAGATCTGATGGAGGACCAGGCTTTCAGGATCGAAAAGGACGATCCATCCCAACCCGCCAAACCGCCGTGAGAATCAGAGAAGAGTTTCACAGACTGCATGTGCTTCCAGGTCTCGCTAGCGTAGGAATGAGTGCCCGAAAAATTCGCACCCGCGAGTCTGTGGTACTTAGCTCGGAGGAAAGAAGCCCATAAAGAGTTGTTGGCGCCAAACCGGGACCACAACTTACAAGCAAAGGCCGCGCAAAGGTCGGAGGGCTTGCGAACACCTAACCCACCTTCATTTTTGGGATGACAAATCGCATCCCAAGACACCCAGTGGTGGCGACGACCGTTGTCCTTGTTTCCCCAGAAGAAGGACGAAGCCAGAGACCGATAAGACCGGAAGAAAGAGGAGGTATGGGTCATAGTCGCAAAAATATGAGAACCCATCAAATCAAGAACTGACTTGATAAGAACTAGTCTACCCGCCTGAGAGAGAATGGCAGAGTTCCAGCGAAGGATCTTCCCTCTAACTTTGTCGATCAAAGGGTCGAAGAGAGCGTTAAGTTTTCTACCCCGGTACAAAGAAATGCCTAGGTAAGGTAGGGGAAGAGAAGCTTCCTTGAAACCGGATATAGTCTCAATCCAAGAAGCGCGAGATGGAGACATGTCCTTCGAGTGAACAAAACAGCATTTGGAAGAGTTAACGAGCTGGCCCGAGGACCTTTCATATTGATGGATGAATCGAAGAAGTCGCCGAACAGAGGAACGACTGCCATTGGAGAAAATGACAATGTCGTCAGCAAAGGATAAAGAAGAAATAAGGGGGCAACCCCTAGGAATACCAAATCGCTGGATTTGACCGTAGATAGTTAAGGATTGAAGCCCACGAATAAAAGCCTCTGCCGCAATCACAAAAAGCGAAGGAGATAGAGGGTCACCTTGACGTAAGCCCCTTTCGGCTTTGAAATAGCCATGGGCCGATCCGTTAATGAGGACAGAGAACCAGCAGTTGGAGACAAGCCTCCACACCAAGTCTATCAGGGCCTCCGGAAAACCGAAAGTCCTTAAAACCTTGATGATGAAGAACCAGGACATACGGTCGTAGGCCTTAGCCATGTCCAGTTTGAAAACAACATTTGATCCCCAAACTTTCCAATCAATTTGGGAGATCAGTTCTTGGGCTAGAAGGACGTTATCAGAGATCAGGCGCCCCTTGACAAACCCTGCTTGAGATGGAGAAATGATACGCTCAAGAAAGGGAGCCAACCGGGAGGCCAGAATTTTGGAGATGACCTTGTTAGAGAAATTGCAAAGACTTATAGGACGGAAATCCGTGCAAGCCTTAGGATTTTCGCATTTAGGAATAAGAATCAGATTGGTAGAAGTCCAACCTCTAGGAAGGTTTCCACCAGAGAAGAAGGATTGAATGGCAAGACACAAATCAGCCTGGATGATTGGCCAAGAGCACCTATAAAAATCACCATTAAAACCATCAGGGCCACTGGCACTATCCTTGCTGAGAGCAAAAACACAGGCACGGATCTCCTCAGTGGAAGGAAGATCCGTAATAATGTCACCTTCCGAAGGAAGGATGATCGGAGGAATAAAAGCTAAAAGAGCCGGATCAGAAAAAGAGACAGAAGGAGATCCCAAGAAGGATTGAAAATGAGATAGGATGATATCTTTGACTTCCTCTGGCGACGAAGTCGAAGACAGATCAGGCCTCATAATCTCTCGAATCGAAAGAAGGTTATTCTTCTTGCGAATAGACGAGTGGAAGAATTTGGAGTTAGCATCACTCTCGACTACCCACTTGACCCTCGCCTTTTGACGGAGGTAGTCATTTTCGACACGCAGCTCCGAAGAGAAAGAAATTTGGGCAAGGGCCCAAGCCTCCTTGTTGGCAGCGGTCGGGTCCTCATCTAACAAGGATTCGGCTAAGATAAGCGACTCTTCGGCCAAACGGACGCGATCGAAAATGTTCTTGAAAGTCTGAACGTTCCAAACTTTTAGGCAAGCCTTAAGACGCGAAAGCTTTCTCCCGAAAGCAGCACAGGGGGAACCAGAAATAGGATTGCTCCAGGAATCAGAAACCACCTGTTGGAAAGAGTGATGAGATTTCCACATGCTTTGGAACCTGAAGGAGGTGGGCCTTGAGAGCGACAGAGGAGAGCAACGAACAATCAGAGGGGCATGATCCGAGAAGGACCGATGGAGGTGGGCGATAGAGAAGGAGAAAGGAAGGCGAAACCATTCCTCCGACCCGAACACACGGTCAAGTCTAGAGAGAATGCGATTTGGGCCGTCCTGGTTGTTAGACCATGTGAACGCCGAGCCGACAAAGGGGAGCTCGGAGAGGCCAGAGGAGGCTATGAAGGAGTTGAAATCCGCCATTGCCCCTCTGTTGATGGCCGCACCTCCCCATTTTTCCGCATGGCAAGCGACGATATTGAAGTCGCCACCAAGAACAGAAGAAGAGAATCCCTGAGAATCAAGAGCTAGAATATCCAACCACAGAACTAGCCTTTCCGAACGGTCACATTTAGCGTAGACCGCTGAGAAAAGAAACGGTGCTGCAAAGGACGGAGATGAGCATACCACCGAGAAAAGCTGAGCAGAGTCGAAGAAAGGTCGAATCGCAACAGATTTGGACCATAAGATCCAAATCTTGCCCGAGACATTAGCTAAGCCACCGCCAAATCCTAAGGATAGGACAATCTTGGGGAATTCGGCTCGGTCAATAAGGGGTTCCAGGAGAGCGATCAAGCCAACAGAGTGTTTCCTGACAATCCGTTTAAGCCTGGCCACAGACGCTTCATTACCAATACCGCGGACATTCCAAAAGAGAAAGTTCGCCATGAACAAAGAATAGCCTCAGATAAAAAGCGAAACAGAAAGCAGCACCCTAACTCAATCCAGATACAGCGAGTAGCGAGCAGATCTGTCGATCAGCTCGGACGCCGCTATAGAGCGTGTGCGAATGGTGCGAGGGGTAGAAGGGGCTCTCTGTCATCTGCGCCTCGACGATCGAATAGGAGGGACGGGCGGATCAGGAAGAACCTCACCCCCAGACCCTACCGAATAGGAGGAGCCAGCCGACGAAAACGAAGTATCAGAGTTCCTAGCTAAGCAATCTAGACGCTCATTAAGGAGCGCAATCTCTGCCTTGCTCATCAGCGGAATGGAGATAGACAGAGGACACGCGGAGGATGGGAGCGAGCACTCCGAAGAGCACCGTGAGGTCGGAATGGCCAATCGGTCTGAAGGAAACTCCGAAAGTCCATCGGGGAAACGAAGAGAAGGAGAGATTCGAGTGAGTTGCAAACTGAACAACCGACTGAAACCTGAAGAGGAGAGAGGGGAGAGGTCGCTAGGGATGGAAGAAAAGACCAAAGAGGAGCAAACAACGGGAAAGACCACAGAAATAGCCACGGTAGGACAGAAGGACAGAGATTGGAGAGCGAAAGAAGTAATGGCAGAAGAACCTGGCGGACGACTGAAACAGTGACTAGAAAATGTAGAAAGGCAACCATTATGCTTTCCATATTGCTGTGGGATTCCTACCGCTGCCGAGCTGTCACTAATCAAACAGACCCGCGCTGAGGGTAGGAGTCGCGACTCAGGGATAGCATCATGGCAGAACGTAGAAGGATGGCAATGAACCATGCTGCCCGTATAACTGTCAAAAATGACCGCTATACGACCAGGGCTGGTATATCGCCCAAACCTACCGCTCCGAGCCCGATGGAACCCCCCTAAGACCCAAAAGACAGACGAAAAATCAGAACTACCAGTCACGAAAGAGGACACTGACGGCAAAAAATTCTTTGCGTAGTGCCCCCAAGCTAACACCCAGCAAATGGGTGTCAGGCTTACTCCTCCAGCCGGGAAGGGAGGAGCAAAACCATCGAAAAGGCTACAGGACGCAAGCCAAGCTGTCGGAGACCGATGTCTCTAGAGGCTGCTGTTAGGCAGAAGAAACTGCCTGCCTAAAACGGAAAGAAAGGGGAAAAAGGGACAAGACGAAAAACCCGCCTGGGGCAAGCAGTCATGACCATCGACAGGGAGCACCCACTGTCGAGAGGCAGTGCTCAAGCAACCAGAAACATACTCAACAGACAACAACCAACCAACAGAAAGAAAGCCAAAACTAGCTAGTGAACAAAAACAGGAAAAAGATGCGCTCACCTGCCTGCGAGTGAACATAACAGGGCTAAGGACCGGCGGTTGCCTGAGCGAGGCAAAACAGCCCTTATGAAGATTCGACATAGCCAAAAACAAAGCCGAGCCAGGCACAACCAACGCGACTGGCAGCCCATCATCGGACAAACAATCACCATCAACTGCAGGGACCAAAGGCTTCTCGCCCGGGAGGCTAGTCCCAGACTCCAAACCAGAATAACCATCGAGGATACTAGGTTGCAATCGGTCAGCACGCAAGGCAAAGGTGGTCAATTCCTCTCCCCCACACACTGCATCCGAACCACCCACAACAAAAGATCCAAAAACGCAAAAGTCAGCCAGCTTACCATCGGTGGCCACAGGCTCAACAAATGACAGGCGAGGAATGAAACTAGAGATGGCGTCATTCCCGACAGAGTCAACCACAAGGCCCCCAGAATCAGAAACCGAACTGACGTCGAGCGTCCTAAACCGCAAGCCATCATCTGGCGCCGCCACACCTCCCACCGCTTCTCCGAAGCGAAGACTCAGTTTGAACCGAGTGATGAAATCTCGATTGCTCACCGGCTTCGCCACGCAGGGGCAGGAAGACGATGTAGCAGGAGCTACATCAACAATAGGCTGATAATCCGAAGAAAAACCATCACGCACGGAATAGGCAAAATAAGGGGTGATCTCCATGAAGGATCCGTTCACTACCAAGAAGCGGAATCGCGACAGAGCCTTCGACGCTAAATGAGAGAACACACATAATTCGACCGAGCAAGAGGAAGTAAAGCACACCGATAAAGGCGGATCCACCACCGATAAAAGAGCGGCAGCCAGATCAGCAAAAGAGGGACAGGCGCGCATGAAATCGCCTCTAAAATAGTAAACCCCCAAATCCATGAAAACCCTAGGAGCGACAACCGAAGAGTCGCCAAAGGAATAGACGAGCAGCTCGCACCCAGAAGTAAAAAGCGCACACGTTTAAATTGATTGCTAATAAGAGGAAGAGAGAAGAGAAGACAGAGGGAGGAAGAAAGAACTCAGTCTGCCATTAATAAGACCGTTGCGTGAAGCTATTTTTTTAAAATTTTTGAGGTACGTATGTATTTATGAAACCTCACTGGTTGTCAAGAGAGGATGCGAACCTCGCCATGGATAATTTATTTATTTTGAGAATTTAGAAGCTTCCTATGATGCAAGGCGAATGAATATGTGTAACAAAGGTTTAATTTTTTTTTTCTATTATCTTTGGCCTATTATTTTTATGTTAGACTGGAACTATTCAAATTAAGTTAAAACAGATAATTTTTTTTACAAATTCAAACTATCCCTCTACAAATAAACACCATTTAAAGATTCGTTATTTATTAATTAATAATATAAATAAAATTCAAACGAATAAAAAAAATTTAATTTTGGCAATTTAGAAATAAAATATGAATTAAATATATATACATGATTTCAACATAAAAACATGACTAAATATTTTTGCAAATCATTTTCTTTTGAATGTGTTAATCTTTGTAGAAGAACATTTCACGCGCAAATTAGCACATATCATCATCACGCGCGAAGCGCGTGCCGTAATGCTCGTACCTGTTCAACTAATTAATGTAGATTAGACATCAAACAAGAAGGCAAGAATGTCTTCAACTGTACAAAGATAAGATATATCATATGAGGATATATCTAGATAGCGTTTTTATTCCAAGATAGACAATTTAACTGGAGAAAGATGCTTTTGGGTAAACATCATCATCATCGTATATCTATAATAATAATAATAATAATAATAATAATAATAATAATAAATTAGAACAGAAAAGATTGTAAAATCTTGGTTCTTCAAGGGTGCATCAGCGACAACTAGGATTAGCTAACAGAAATTTGATCTTTTAGTGCTGATGTAAATAAAGCGAACTTTAAAATGCAAAAGCTTGCGATATCAAACTAGAAAGCAGAAAGTGTGATACCCGATCTCTTCAAATTAGCTTCATCCACCAGCATATGGCATAATCAAATTTATTTTATTGGATTTTCCTACGTCGTACAATTGCAATGCCCGTACAGGATACTAGTGCTTTTTATATTACCGGCTAGCCAAGTAGATACACATTCCTTTACCCCTTCTGTTAAATGAAAAATCAGTATATCCTAAAAATTTGTATTATATCGCATGCTAACTGTATTTTCTTATCATTTGACACACATGCACTTTCCTTTTCAAACCTTCTGCATGATAGAAGGTGATACAAATCTAAAATTGGATGTTAATGACCACTCCCTTAAGTGGTAAAACTGCTATTGAAATCCCAAAATATTGTAAACTCTCCAACAAAAATAGTGGAAGCTCCATTTTCATCCAGTATCAGATTCATTGCCAAGAAACAACACAAATATATAACAGAAAACGGAATTAACTCAACGTAATCAACATTAAATACTTTTTATAATTTGAGCACATGCGGTCAGCCACCGAAATTGCATTATAGCTACGAGTATATATGCACGTCCAGGTGGACTTACAAATCACAATGTGCATGCATTTATAGTTATATCCGTGAAAGTAGATTTAAAAGTATCACTGCCAGCATAAACTGAATCTAAAGCAGCATTTGAGAAAACCAAAACAACTGTAGAATAGCCATAAACCAATTTTCTTATAATACTAAAGTTTTATCATTTGTTTCTTTTGTTTTAGTTTATTTTATACTGCTTAAAATGGAAATGATACTTATACATCCATATGCTCTTTTAGGTAATGTTGAAACATATTATATACATCATCACTTCACAACATGCATGGCTTCATCTCTTCTATCTCTTCTAGCAACAGGGAGAATTCAATACATAGAACTTCCATCGTAACTTTGGAAATTTCAAATTTGAAAGATTATATGATTATGTTTATATTTTTCCACTTCTTACAATCAAATTGGCTACACTACTCCTCTATTATTAATATTGAGTAAGTAGCAAATGGTTTTTGTGAACCTGGTAAATCACTTGCGCTACATTTTAGTGAAGCATAGTTGAACTATTGAATATGAATATTGAAATTATGTGTTAATTAATTTACTTTAATATACATAATTTGGCACCAATACAGATTAAAGATAGAAGAAAGCGATAGGGGGGGCGATTATACAATAAGGATCAAACCTTGTAGATTAAATATCTAATAACTAAAATTTCAATTTCAAAGTTTTAGGTTGTGTTTGATTTAAAAACGAATTTTGTGTTTTAGATTTTCAATATGAGAAGAGTGAAAGAACGACGGAGGGGATGGAAGAACTACGGAAGGGATGAAAGAAAGATGGAGGGGATAGAGGGACGATGGAAGAATGGATTGTTTTTCGTGGTTTTATTATTTCTCAAAACACGGAAAATAAAAAAAAAGTTGATTTATATTTTATATGTTAATTTTGTTTTCTAAATTGGTCGTTTTCGACAATATACATGCATCGTGTGCATTTTTGTATCGACGAAAACCCAAAAATAAAAATAACAAATCAAACACTACCTTAAATTCGAAAAGAAAAAACAATCTGAGATGGGTTAACTTCTTGATACAGTAGTCTCTTATTGCTTCATAGTTAGGTAAACTTCTTGATACAGTTAACTTCTTTGCACACTTTGTAGGTTCTGCAATCCTTTATGCTTATATGCAGCATCCTTGCATACCACCCTGTGCTTCACGTTATGTAATCTCCTATTGCTCCATGTAGGCCTGTCAACGGATACTTTCGGATGCGGATAGTGTTATATCCACATCCACATCTGAAATCATTTTCGGATACCGGATATTCGCATCCGCGGATACGGACGGATATCGGATAATTATCCTATCCGCTAACGACCAATAAATCAAGAAATATAAATGGAAAATTTTAGTTTAACGTAAACTTTTTTCAATCCCACTAATTCTAAAAGTATTAAAAATAAACAAATATAATGATAATAAATAGTTTTGAGCAATTAATATGCATTTAGTGCGTATAATATAAACTTCTAAATTAATAAAACCATAAGTAAACATTTTTCACTGTACTAAAATACACATAATTTAAACTATAATCTTGAAAAATACCGGACGGATAATTTTCGGATGCGGATGTCTTCATATCTGCATTCACATCCGTTTTTCCGGATATCGGATATTTATCCGCTTTTCGGATGCGGACGGATTTCGAATTTTTCGGATGTCCATTGACAGCCCTAGCTCCATGCCTTCAAAAACACAAATACATCAGTGTCAAATTCATGCTTATCATGCTTACATTCTATACTATGAAAATTACCTTTGCAACGTTGCCTAGGAACATAATCCGAAACAAAATCAACATTGTAAAAATTTCCAGACTTGTCCATCATCTCAAGCCCATTGACCACTTCATCTTCTTGAAGCACTGTCAAAAGTTCAGAGTCGGTGTGTGTTGCAAAGGCGATTGACCTAACTGTTTCTTCACTGAAGTTATATTTGTTCGGCCTTAACAACCCTGACCATCCTTCGAAAGAGTAATCTTCTAAACTCAGGCTATTTGTGATCTTGCTAGCAATGTTTATCGCCAAACTATGAACTTCAGAAGCATACGTTTTTATCACATATCTGAAAGAATAATAATCAGAAGTTGCTAATTGATCAAATGTAAATGGATGAAAAAGAAAGTAATAGAACCTATGATATCATTATATCTATTGAGACTAATGTACGTAACGCTTTGCATATAATAGATGGTGAATTATTCACGAATGTTAGGAGCACCAAGGGGATATATACATATAATTATTTGAAACAATTATACAATGACTCATCGAGACTCTTCTACAGGTCAAACGCCAAACGGAAGATCTCATGCAATGATTTTCAATAGTCATTTAACCTGAAAATATTATGGATCTTAAATGTTTGTTTAACACCCCCTACATTATTATGGAAAGACTAATTATGGACAATTAAATAATAATGTAAGGAAAATAGTAAAAAGTACGGAGATAGGCCAAAAAAAATGATTTCGGAATTTCCTTAACGGGTAAAGGAGTAATGACATCTTATATAAGAGTATATATGCATGTCCTTGTGGATCTGCAATTGATACTTTAACCATACTTTTTCAGTGTAGCTATTACTAAAAAAAGATAATTAAAACTATGCGGTGATCATATTCACAACAAGAAAAGAGTCACAGGTCCCTGTTTTTGATGTTGTTATACAAAAAGTCCCTGCAGAAATGAATATGTAAATTTGGTCTCTATTTTTCAAAAATAAAAAAACGCAAAGTGTCTTGCACTTTTTTGACAGAAAATGCAAGATAACTTGCACTTTTCTAATTTTGAAATATTTTACGAAATTTTCGAAAATTTTGAAAATTTTGAAAAACACAAGTTAACTTGCAGTTTCTATGAGAAAAGCGCAAGCTAGTTTGCGCTTTCTAATTTTGAAAATTTTTGAATATCAGAAAAGCGCAAGCTAGTTTGCGCTTTCTAATTTTGAAATTTTTTGAAAATTCAAAAAATTTTAAAATTTTTGAAAAGCGCAAGGTAACTTGCGCTTTCTATCAGGAAAGCACAAGCTAGTTTGCGCTTTCTGATTTTGAAAAATTTTTGAAAATTCAAAAAATTTTAAAATTTTTGAAAAGCGCAAGGTAACTTGCGCTTTCTGATTTTGAAAATTTTGAAATTTTAAAAAACGCAAGCTAACTTGCATTTTCTTAATTAAAAAAACAGGGATTTAATTTACATACTTATTTCTACAGGGACTTTTCTTATAACACCATAAAAAATAGGGACCTTTCGTGTAAAGCCCCTATTCACAATTTTAATTTTTCTTAAGAACCTTTAACATTATAAAGTGGAGATCCATGTATTGCACTGGTGTGTGGGTAATGTTATATTGAGAATGAGTAACATAGGATGGTATTTTCCTTTTTAAGATATTGTTCTCAAAGATTTGTCTAGAACAGTACTAAGAAGTTTCAAAATATGTGAAATCCCTTTGTTAATGAACCCTTTATATTACACGTCTATCTTTCTAGAAAACATATATCAACATGTAATACCACTGCTGTTTTTGATTTGATTTTTGTTCTCATTATTAACAGTAAAGATTTATTCATGTTGAGCTTAGCTATGACATATGCCTATGGGAGTAAAACTCAAAACGTTCAATTACATGATAATCAACCATTTTACTTTTGCCTCTGTCACCAATGGTCATAGGCATATTCGTTAATGCATAACTTTATTATATGAATATTTTTTACCTTTTCTGAAACGTTTGAAGAACAAATTAGCCCGTTCACTAAGGTGAAGGTTGAAAATTGAAGGTGTACAAGCATCTAAACTGAGCTGATATCTCACCTGAAAATATAAGAAAATTTTAAGTAAACTGGATGATGCAAATTCTCTACCATATACCTAACATAACATGCCAATATAAATCAAACAAGGATAAGTAACAGTTAATTAATCAAGTATGGTCTGAGCAGAAATAGCAACTTTTCTTTTTTACAAGAACTAATAAATCAATGTTGATTTTCCAAACAATACAGAACATAATATTTTCGAACTATGAAACTACTTCTGTAATTAACTTACAGTTTTCACGATCTTTCTCCACTTGAATGCAACTACAACATCTGGGTTATAAATAATTAAGGACACATCATTTACAGAACAACAAAAAATATCAGACTGAATAGTTGAGGAAACAAGTCTTGCGGCATAACCTTAGTGCTGAAGAAGCTCCATTGAAATGTTTTTCTAAATCATTGAAGTAGACTCTGAACAAAATTGACCTGAAATTATAGGTGAATGTGAGTTTATATCAAGGTTCAAAATTCCGTTTTCCATTTCCGTTCCAGCCATTGTTAATTTTAAAATTTCCGGTTCCGTTTCGGAAATTCCGGAAGCCAGTTTTCTAATTCTGGTATTTTTTTTGCTTTAATTTGCTATATACGCTAATAAATATCCAATACTGTCATAAATTTATAGTATATTTTTTATGTTACATATAAAATACACACTTTAATTAAAAGTTCATTGTATAAGATTCAGTATTGTTCATTTGAGATTTTAAAACTTCGATCAATTTTGAAAATTTTAAATTTTTTATTATGATTCGATGTAAATTAACAAAAGTATAACAACTTTTTTTATGAAACTATATGATTTCTTCTTCATTTATTTATTGTCCCGATTATTTTTTTAATTATTATATATTTGTTATATTTTTTTTATTTTTTTATAAGTTTTTTTCAATATTTGAAAAGAAAATCCGAAATTTAGACTGGAACCGAAATTTTGACCGGATTCCGTTCCGGTTATGAGCGGAACCGGAACGTAATCACCGGAATAACCAGAATTCCGTCGGAATTTCAAACCAGGGTTTATATATATAACTGAACTACCTGTATAATTGGTTGGTGTTGGTGTTTCTTAGCCTAAAATGGAATAACAAATTTTCCGATGTATTCAATAAAACCCTAGACTGTAGTATAGAAATCAAAATTCATTGTTATGAGCGATTGGTTCGGGCGATCTCCCAGCTCTGATCGCATAGTGGTCCCAGATTCGGACCACTATTCGGACAGCCTGGGTTATTGCCAACCTTCATTGTTCTGCTCTGTTGTCCCCTCTATTAGGACCGACCCGCAAATCTTACCGGTATCGCAGGGCTGTCCTTTTAGTGACAGTCCGGCTTTGGTAAGGTTCTTTCAGCAACGCGGGCTGCGACTTGTTTGCTCCCCCACACTCTTCAGATCCACTTCTGCTATTCCCCGCTCCGCTCTTCCCTCCCCTTCATCTCTCTCTCTTGTCCCATCGTCGGTTGTTTATGTGTTCTCGCTCTCTGGTTGTTCCTCCCTCTCCTTTTCCTCTTCATCCTTGGATTATCCTTATTCTGCTGTTGACTGGTTTTTACAGCAGTATGGGGTGCGGTTGGTCAGCCACCCCTCTCTCTTGCGCTTTTTCTCTGCTCCTCCGGATTGCTTGGTCCCTTCTTCATCTCCCTACTCCTCGGCATGCTCCCTCCCCGATTCTTCGTGCTCTCTGTCCATTACCATTCCTCTTATGAGTAGGGCAGAAATTACGCTCCTTAATGACCGCCTAGATTGCATTTCTAGGAACTCTTCCCCTTCGCTTTTTGGTTCCTCGCTGCCTTCTTTGTCCGGGACCGGTGGCGAGGTGTCTTTTGAGACATCTCCCCAACCCTCCGTCCCTCCTCCTCGTTCGACTCATCGCAGATCGCGAAGAGTCCCGACTACCCCTCATTCGCACACGCTCTATAGCAGCGTCCGAGCAGATCGATAGATCTACTCGATATTCGTTGTATCTTGCCTGAGTTCGTCCTGCTGTCCTTTGGTTGTTGTCTATTTTCACGCCTTTTTTCTTCGGATTTCTTTCCTTCCCTCATGTCGAACTTTCTTTTCTGGAATGTCCGTGGCATTGGCAACGATGCGTCTTTGGCTAGGCTAAAACGCATTGTCAGGAAGCACTCTGTGGGTTTGGTCGCTCTCCTGGAACCTTTTCTGGAGCCGGATGGTATCCCCAATACTGTTCTATCCTTAGGTTTTGGCGGTGGCTCAGCCAACGTCTCCGGAAAGATTTGGATTTTATGGTCCAAATCCCTAGTTGTTCGCTCCGTTTTCGACTCCTCGCAGCTTTTCTCGGTGGCATGCTCGTCTTCGTCTTTCGCTTCTCCCTTTCTTTTCTTGGCGGTTTACGCCAAGTGCGATCGGACGGAGAGGTTAACTCTTTGGTCTGATATTCTAGCCCTCGTTGATATGGGTTTTTCTTCCTTTGTGGTTGGCGGTGATTTTAATATCGTCGCTTGCCATGCGGAAAAACGGGGAGGGGCCGCCATCAACCGTGCTACGATGGCGGATTTCAACTCGTTCATTGTCAGCTCAGGTCTCTCTGAGCTCTCCTTTGTTGGTTCTGCTTTCACTTGGACGAACAACCAAGAGGGACCGAACCGTATTCTTTCTAGACTCGACCGTGTTTTTGGGTCGGAGGATTGGTTTCGCCTTCCCTTTTCCTTCTCGATCGCTCACCTTCATCGGACCTTCTCTGACCATGCTCCTTTGATTGTTCGTTGCCTCCCTCTTTCCATCTCTGAGCCCTCTTCCTTTCGGTTCCAGAGCATGGAGAGATCACACCACTCTTTTCTTCAAGTGGTAGCTAACTCTTGGAGCGCTCCAATTTTTGGCTCTCCATGTGCTGTTTTCGCTCGTAAGCTTCAGCGTCTCAAGGCCTGCCTTAAGGTGTGGAACGTTCATGTTTTCAAGAACATTTTCGATCACGTTCGGATGGCCGAAGAGACCCTGATCGTAGCCGAATCCTTGTTAGACGAGGATCCGTCCGCTGCTAACAAGGAGGCGTGGGCGTTAGCCCAAACCAAATTCTCTTCGGAACTTCGTATCGAAAATGACTACCTTCGTCAAAAGGCTAGGATCAAGTGGGTGGTCGACGGTGATACGAACTCCAAATTTTTCCATTCTTCTATTCGTAAGAAGAATAATCATCTTACTATCCGTGAGATTTTGCGTCCCGATCTATCTTTGGCTTCTTCACCTGAGGAAGTCAAAGATACCATTCTGTCCCACTTCCAGTCCTTTCTGGGCTCTCCGTCTGTCTCGGTTTCCGACCCGGCCCTGTTAGCCTTCATTCCCCGTGCGGTTCTTTCTCCGGAAAGTATCATTTTAGCGGATCCCCCATCCCCAGAGGAGATCCGTGCTAGTGTTTTTGCCCTAAGCAAGGATAGTGTCAGCGGCCCTGATGGCTTCAACGGTGTCTTTTATAGGAGTGTCTGGCCTATTATTGAGGCTGATTTTTGTCTTGCGGTTTAATCCTTCTTCTCCGGTGGGTCTCTTCCCTCTGGCTGGACATCCACCAATCTGATTCTGATTCCTAAGTGCGAAAATCCTCGGTCTTGCGCGGATTTCCGTCCCATCAGCCTTTGCAACTTCTCGAATAAAGTTATTTCCAAGATCCTGGCTAGCCGTTTGGCCCCTTTCCTAAAGCGTATTATCTCTCCTTCTCAAGCGGGGTTTGTAAAAGGGCGTTTAATCACTGATAACGTCCTTTTAGCCCAGGAACTTATCTCCCAGCTTGATCGAAAAGTGAGGGGCTCTAATGTGGTCTTCAAATTGGACATGGCTAAGGCCTACGATCGCATGTCCTGGTTTTTTCGTCATCAAGGTCTTGAGGGCTTTCGGGTTTCCGGAATCCCTCATTGACTTGGTGTGGAAGCTCATCTCGAACTGTTGGTTCTCTGTGCTCATTAACGGGTCGGCTAATGGGTATTTCAAGGCGGGAAGGGGTCTGCGTCAAGGAGACCCACTTTCGCCATATCTCTTCGTGATTGCGGTAGAGGCTTTCATTCGCGGTCTTCGGACCCTTACGATCTACGGTCAGATCCAACGCTTCGGGATTCCGAGGGGCTGCCCACTTATCTCTTCCTTATCCTTTGCTGATGACATTGTCATTTTCTCTAATGGCAGTCGATCCTCTGTCCGGCGGCTCCTTAGTCTCCTTCACCAATACGAGAGGTGCTCGGGCCAACTCGTTAACCCTTCCAAAAGTTGCTTCGTCCATGCGAAGGACTTGTCCCCCGCTCGAGCTTCCTAGATCGAGACCATATCCGGTTTCAAGGAAGCTTCCCTTCCTTTACCTTATCTGAGTATTGTCCTGTACCGAGGTAGAAAGCTTAACGCTATCTTCGATCCCTTGACTGACAAAGTGAGGAGTAAGATCATCCGTTGGAATGTGACTCTTCTTTCCCAGGCCGGGAGGCTGGTTCTCATTAAGTCGGTTTTAGACTCAATGGTAACTCATGTTTTCGCCGCAATGACCCCTACCTCTTCCTTCTTCCGGTCTTATCGGTCTTTGGCCTCGTCCTTCTTCTGGGGTAAAAAGGACAACGCATGTCGTCACCATTGGGTTTCTTGGGAAGCCATTTGTCGTCCCAAAAACGAAGGTGGCTTGGATCTGCGTAATCCTAAGGACCTTTGTGCGGCATTTGCTTGTAAGTTGTGGTACAGGTTTGGGGCGAACAACTCTTTATGGGCGTCGTTCCTCCATGCTAAGTACCACAGGCTTGCCGGCTCTAATTTCTCGAGTTCTCCGTCCTATGCTAGTGAGACCTGGAAGCACATGCAGTCGGTGAAGCCGTTCTCTGACTCTCATGGCGGCTTATCCAGCTGGGATGGCGGTTCGTTCTCCGTTTTGAAAGCTTGGACTTCGGTTAGAATTCCAAGCCCCATTCGTCCTTTGTATTCCTTCATTTGGGATTCTCGAATTCCCCCTAAGGTCTCTCTGTTGATGTGGCGTATCCTGCACGATGGGTTGCCACTAGACGAGAATCTCCAAAAGATCGGCATCCCCTCCGTCTCCCATTGCAGATGTTGTGGCAATGGGGATACGGAATCCTTGAACCATTTGTTTTTTGTTGGTTTCTCTGCCAGAGCGTGCTGGAATTACTTCGGAAACCTTGTTGGTGTTCGAGGTATCGCCATATCTCCTAATGATCTACAGAGAACCTGGTGGGCTGGGACCTCTGGTAAATCACTTCGTTCGATCGTGCTTCGCATGATTCCCTGTCTGATCTACTGGCACCTCTGGTGCACGCGGAATAAGGCAACCTTTGAGAGTACTCCCATGGATCCTCCGTCCATAATTCGGCGTGTCAGAAATGACGTCTTCCTGGCTTTCCGTGGTAGACCTTTCAGGGGACCCATGGGCTCCCGCTCTGGGAGGCTAGTGGGTCTTCTAACTATTTCGTGTGTTCTGTCTTCCGCTAGACTAGGAGTTGGTAGGGCGTTGGCTGAATCCTGTTGGTAGGGCGTTGGCTTTCACCCTTCGCTCCCGATCCCCCCTCCTTCCTTCTTATGTGGTTGCTAGTTTGTCAGATCCAGGTGTCTATGGATTCTTCTATGGTCTGGATTCCTCTTTGTTTGGCTCTGATTGGTTTGTTTTTGGATTTGCATGGGTTGTGGTCGTCCTGTTCTGGTGGCTTTTCCCGTGCTATACTCCGGTTGCTTGGTTTTGGAGTTGCTCGGGTGATTTTTGTTCTTGTCTGATTGCTTGGGTTGCTGGTCCTGGTTGCTAGCTTCTGGTCCTGTCGGCGATCCTACCATTTCTCTCTGTTTGGTTAGAGATGGAGTTGCCTGCGATTTGGTTCCCCTTTTGTGTTGCTGGCCTTCTCTGTGGTCCTCTCCTTTAGATTTGGTGGGCCCTTGTTACATCTCAGCTTTTGGTGCTCCTCTCGAGTTTCTTCAGACACCATCATGGGCGGTGGCCTTGCCGGAGCTCGATGGTGATGTCAGTTGAGCGGTGGTTCCCTATTCTGTTTCGTCCTCTAGGGGTCTGCTCAGCCTGCTATTTATGCCTCTTTTGGTTCGGTGCTCTTAGCTTGTGGTGGTTTTAGCGTGGTCGCTTTGCTACTCGGTCTGGGGCTTGGTTCTTTTATAGGTTTTCTTTGGTTCGGTATGGGATGGTAACTACTCTGGTGGACTGGCCTAGACCTTTTCGGTTGTGGCAGGATTGATGGTTGTGCTGGTGGTGTTTCTTCTGCTCTATTTCTGCTAGTTAGTCCTGGCTTCTGTCAGTTAGTGGAGGTTTTTATTTTATTGTACTTATTTTACTTTATCATCGTTCCGGTTTTGTTCTGTAGTCTATGTTTTGGGAGGCATACGTTTTCCGTATGCCTCGCCTGCTTTTGTGAGCCACCGGAGAAAGGTTTTTTTTCTCCTTTATTTCTATATATATATATATATTATTCAAAAAAAAATAGAAATCAAAATTCAAACGAATCAAGGAAATGTTTAGGAATGATAACTGATGAAAAGATACTGTTATTAAATTTGTGTCTAACTTGACTTTTTATGCACTTTAATCCATAAATCTTGAGACAGGTAACTCAAACATTGCTCAAATAGCGCCTTCACAATTTTTGTCTATAATGCCAGTTTTATTACCAGGTCAAAAACTATGCAGACTATGTAGAACCTCAAAGTGCAAACACATTTTCCGTGGAATATTTTATTATAACTTATTATAGAGAATTTAGCAGCAGAAGATAGAGCAATTAAAAGAATATACATTGAAGCTGCAAGCAAACAATATTGAATTTATTATCAATACAGGTTACAACCTTAAATTCCATAAACAACAAGATCAGAATCCCAAGAAACACCCAAGGAAAACCATCAGCTGTGAAAAAACAAATGGGAAGCACGATGTTCTTTTAATTAGATTGTCACTCTTGAACAACATCTATTAGCAGTTTGCTGATAATAACACTGCGAAATTTATTAACTAATAAAAGAAATGAAGTATTTCCGTTCGATTAGCTAGAGAATGTTTTGTACTATATCTTGTGTAGGTTGGGCCGGGTTGTTTTTAGCCCAAGATTAATCAGTACAATATAAATATGCTGAGTATTGTGTATTGAAAGTATTGTAGCAAATACAGAGAAATCAAATACTTCTTGTCTTTTGTTCAATATTCAATCTTCTCTTCAATTATCAGATTGATCAATACAAATTTCTAATTACTCATTCAAATTCAACTCTACTCAAATCTTTCACATGGTACAGAGCCATTATTACAAGCCTAACGACATTCCTGAAATTAATTCAAAATCTGAAGTTTCAATTTTCCATTTGAAAGATATCAGAACTCAAGGTTCTATGGAGGATTTCTGAAATCATTTTTGAAACCAGAAGTTTATTGATATTCAAGAAATCATCAGAGAAACATCATCACTTAATTTCTTGAAACCCATCAGATATATTTCATCATTTGTGTTTATAAAGTGGAATTTGTCTATAAAACAGGTACCGTGCCAAAGAAATAGATAAATTTCTGGCTGCAGCAAGTTTTATAGAAAAGGAGTGCAAATTCAGTTGCAAGAAACATCTTAAGAAAATCAGTTTCTGAAATCAAGAAAGCAATCATAAGCAGAAAGATAATCATTGCCCTGCCAAGATTCCATCAGATTATATTATCATCATTGGATTCGGTTGCAAGTTACCTGATCTGTCTGCAGTCAAGCCTTCTTGAATTTGCAAGTTCATTGATTTACTCTGTGACCGATTCTTTGTAACTAATTTCTTCATGGCTGAAGGAGATAACTCATCAGCAACATCAGATACTAATCACAATTCTCAACAGCAGACAGTTGATGCAGCAGAAAAGTTGATCAAAACTGTCATTAGCCCTCAAAGTCAGCTTATTACCATCCATTTAGAAGAAGATAATTATCTTCTGTGGAAGCTTCAAGTTGAAACTGCCATACAAGGGTATGGTCTTGAAAGTTTCATTCTTGGCACCAATTCAATTCCCCTAAGATTCATTGCTGATACACAAGGGAAAACAATTAGCAATGAAGAATACAGAAGATATTATAGGCAAGATGGATTAATAAGTTATTGGTTGATATCTTCTATCAATACAAAGCTGTTATCACAAGTTTTGGGCTGTAAAACTGCCAATGAAATATGGATTACACTAGAAAGAATATTCAATACACAATCTGCAGCAAAGATTATGCACTACAAGAGACAACTTCAAAATGTCAGCAAGGATAATCAACCCATGAGAGATTATTTGGCACAAGTTAACAACATATGCAACATGTTAGAAGCAGCTGGGCTTAAGATTACTGAAACTGAACATGTATTGTCCATATTGAATGGCCTCAGTGATGAGTATGAGGCTGTAGTTGCAGTTTTATCATCTCAACCCACCTTACCATCTATGGAGTATGTTCATTCAACACTGCTTGCTCATGAAGCAAGACTTGATCATAAGAGACCTCAAGATTCAGATCTGTCAATTAATTATGCTACTAGTAATAGAAACAGAGGTTCAAGTATCAATAAACAAGGTCAATCTTATCAAAGAGGGGGTAACTCAAATATATCTAGAGGAAGAGGAAGGTGGGGAAACAACAACAACAACAATAGACCAAGATGCCAAATATGTGAGAAATTGGGTCATACAGTAATGAAGTGCTACTTCAGATTTAATGCTAATTACATGCCAAATCAAAAGCAAAATAATTAGAGAAATGGTAGTCCAAGTATCAATATAGCACAGGTGCAACCTGATACAAACAATCTATTTGATAATAGCAGAGCAATCAACCAAGATACAACAGCAAAGTCAGAACATATACATGATGAAAGTTGGTATCCAGATTCAGGAGCTACAAATCACATTACTAGCAATCTTGGCAACTTAGATCTTGGCAATAGAGAGTACAGAGGTAAACAAACAATTTGCATGGGAAATGGTGAGTCTATTAATATTACTCATACTGAAAATGCATCTATTAAAGGTGGAAGACAGTTATTTTTGAAAAATTTGTTAAGAGTGCCAAAAATAAAGAAAAATCTCATGAGTGTCTCTCAATTTGCTAGAAACAATAATGTTTATTTTGAATTTTACCCAAATTATTGTTTAGCTAGAGACATTCTAACTAAAGAAATTTTGTTACAGGGTAATGCTGTGAGAGGTCTGTACAGATTCAATCTTATTAGTTCAGAAAAGTTTGTGAGAAATCATCAATGTTGCAATATTGCTGAAGTTAGTCAGACAAAGAAAAATAAAGATGTGTTTGATCTTTGGCATTATAAACTTGGCCATTCTAATGCAAATGTAGTTAAACAAGTTCTCAATGAAAACAAAATAGATTCTATTGATATATCTTTGCCATATGTATGTTCTTATTGTCAAATGGGTAAGAGTCACAAATTAGCATTTAGTGATTCTTTAACTGTATATTCAAAACCATTGGAATTAGTTACAACAGATTTATGGGGCCCAACTCCAATATATTCAGATTATGGGTACAGGTATTATATACCATTTATTGATGCTTTTTCAAGGCATACATGGATATATTTTTTGAAGTCTAAGTTTGAAACATGTAAAGTTGTTATTTGTAACATCCCTTCAAAATGAGAATAATAGTCCCACATCGTAGAAAAACACTATAAAGTGGGTGCTTATATACCAAACCCTTCACCTTATAACAACGTCGAGGCCTTTTGAGGAAATAAACCCCACGCCTTGGCTTGGCCCATGAGGCGGAGGTGACTAAGTTGCGGACAATATCTGCGTTAAGTGAGGTGCGGGCTGTTACATTGGTATCAGAGCCATACCCAACTGGAATTGTGGTCGGTACGTGTTATAGCCACAACGCCTGGGTGGTGTTGTGTTCATGAGCGAACGAGGATGTTGAGCTCTAAAGGGGGGGAGATTGTAACACCCCTTCAAAATGAGAATAATAGTCCTACATCGTGGAAAAACACTAACAAGTGGGTGCTTATATACCAAATCTTTCACCTCAAAACAACGTCGAGGTCTTTTGAGGAACAAAACCCCACACCTTGGCTTGGCCCATGAGGCAGAGGTGACTAAGTTGGGGACAATATCTGCATTAAGTGAGGTGCGGGCTGTTAAATTATTCATATTATATCTCTAGCAGAAAAACAAACTGGCTGTCAGGTTAAAATCAAGCAAACTGATGGTGGGACTGAGTATAAGCCACTCAGTAGCTATTTTAATAAAAAAGGAATATTTCATAGAATTACTTGTCCATATACATCTGAACAAAATGGGTTAATTGAAAAAAAAACATATTGTTGAGACAGGTCTTACTTTATTAGCTCAAGCATCTTTGCCACTGAAATTTTGGCCTGAGTCTTTTAATACAGCTGTGTATCTAATTAATAGATTGCCAACAAAGGTTCTCGAAGGAATATCTCCTATAGAAAAACTATTTGGAGTTAAACCTGATTATCAATACTAGAGAACCTTTGGATGTTTATGTTTTCCTTACTTAAGATCTTACAATAGCAATAAATTAGATTTCAGATCAAAACCATGTACATTCTTAGGATATGGAACCAATCAAAAAGGTTATAAATGTCTTGATGATAATGGAAGGATATATGTTAGCAGACATGTTGTTTTTAATGAGAAGGTATTTCCTTTCATCAAGTCCACAATAAAAACAAGCAGAAAGATTTATAATCCAAATGTATCCATATCTGACATACCTATATATACTGATGATCTGCAAACTTGGAAGAATGAAAGGACTGTTGGAGCTGATGATTCTCAACACATAGTTCTTGATCAACTAGGTCTTGAATCATCTGAGCAGACCAACTATCACAGTCAATCTCCTACAAATACAAATATACAATCACAATAAGTAAGTGAAAGCAATACAGAAAATCAGGAAGATCAATCAGAAAATAGCAACACAAATGAAGAAGAAGAACCACAAGCTAGGGCAGGTCATCCCATGATCACAAGAGCAAAAAGTGGTATTTTCAAACCGAAGTTATATACTGTTGTAACTAGTACAGAAGAGCCTGAAACCTTTGAGGAAGCTATTGTTGACAAGAACTGGAAAGCAGCTATGGATGAGGAGTATAATGCTCTCATGAAAAACAAAACATGGAGTTTAGTATATCCTCCAGAGAATAAAAATATAATTGGGTGCAAATGGATCTTCAAAATAAAGAAAAATCCAGATGGAACAGTAGTTAGATACAAGGCCAGACTTGTGGCCAAAGGTTACACACAGGAGTATGGATTTGACTACAATGAGACATTTTCTCATGTAGTCAAACCTACATCCATAATAATTATTTTGTCTATTTCTTTATATAAAAAATAATATATTAGGCAACTTGATGTCAATAATGCTTTTTTGAATGGCACTTTGCAGGAAGAAATATTTATGGAGCAACCTCAAGGGTATAAACAAGATATGAATCATGTTTGTAAATTGAATAAGGCCATATATGGTCTTAAACAGGCTCCAAGAGTCTGGTTTGATAGATTGAAAACCACATTATCTACATTAGGCTATCAATCTACCAAAACAGATAATTCTTTATTCATCAAGCTCAATAAAAATTCAAGTATATATATTCTGATATATGTTGATGATTTAATTATTACAAGGGATGATGGAAATGAAATCAACAAACTTACTCAATATCTTGATGAACAATTTTCAATTAAGGATCTTGGTGAATTAAATTATTTTTTGGGTATAGAAGTCAAAAGGAGATCAAATGCAGCAATGTTCTTAAGTCAAAAGAAATATATTTTAGAGATGCTATCCAAAACAAAAGTGGATAAAGCAAAATCTCAACCAACACCAATGATAAGCAGTCAACAATTGACTAAAAACAGGGGAGAACCCATAACTAATATCAAACAATATAGAAGTGTTGTTAGTGCTTTGCAGTATGTAACTATCACTAGACCTGATATATCTTTTAGTGTGAATAAAGTTTGTCAATTTATGCAGGAACCATTGGATAATCATTGGAAAGCAGTTAAAAGAATACTGAGATATCTAAAAGGAACTGCTAATTTTGGTCTACTGCTAAAGGATTGCAACAATCTTACTTTAACTGGATATTCAGATGACGATTGGGCTACTGATTTAGATGACAGAAGATCAGTAACAGGATATTACATTTATCTTGGCAATAATCCTATATCATGGTGTTCGAAAAAGCAGACTACAATATCCAGATCTAGCACAGAAGTAGAATATAGAAGTGTGGCTAGTGCAACAGCAGAGATGATTTGGATTCCGTCGTTATTAAGTGAACTAAACCTCAAGTTACAGATCAAACCAACTTTGTGGTGTGATAATCAAAGTGCAGTATACATGGCAGTTAATCCTATTCAACATTCGAAGACAAAACATATAGAAATTGATCTTTATTTTGTTCGAGAGCATGTGTTAAAGGGAAACTTACAAATAAATTAAGTACCTGCACCTTACTAACGAGCAGATGCACTCACAAAGGCTTTATCAGCTCGAAACTTTGTCAAATTTCAAAGCGACTTGAAGGTAAAAGAGATTCAAAAAGATACAAGAGAAGCTACTGACTGATTTGATTTTTCCAATGCAAAATTCATCTTCGATTTCTAATTTTATGCAAGTTTGAGCTTATTCAACTTCAAACAAGCTTAGATCCAGATGAGAGTTGAGTAGATCTACTCGGTTAGATTCCGTTTTTTTTCATAAAAGACTGGATTTTTTCGAAGATTTGAAGCTGATGAAATAAAGTTTTGGTCGCCATGCCCTAACCCTAACTTCGGTTTGAGGGGGGGGGGTAAAAGAAATGAAGTATTACCGTTTGATTAGCTAGAGAATGTTTTGTACTATATCCTGTGTAGGTTGGGCTGGGTTGTTTTTAGCCCAAGGTTAATCAGTACAATATAAATATGCTGAGTATTGTGTATTGAAAGTGTTGTAGCAAATAAGGAGAAATCAAATACTTCTTGTCTTTTGTTCAATATTCAATCTTCTCTTCAATTATCAGATTGATCAATACAAATTTCTAATTACTCATTCAAATTCAACTCTACTCAAATCTTTCACAACTAAAGATTACATTCCCCGCCTATTGTAAGATCAAACCCAACACCTGGAACATGTATTTTCTTTTGCTCACTTTTACAATTTTTATTTCAGTTAGTCACACTCAATATCCCTAACAATAACAATATCAACGGAGACCTCCACCATCACTCTCTTTCCGACCATCCATCAACAGAATTTCACTATTGATTTACATCCGACACTACCGACAAGACTGCTTGAAATAAATGTGTTGTGACCATCAAAACTGCACTTATAGTACACACCCCCCATTGAATTAAGAAAAAATAAATACATTAGCTATTAGATGTACATATGTGTGATTTATACTAGTATACATAAGATGTTAAGAAATAAATACAGCTTTGGGTTAATGGTTACTAGACAATTCTTAAGTGATGATGTATTTCCCAATCAAAGGTTAACTATGGTGGTTGCTACATTATGATAACGAATGGATACTTTTTCCATGCTTCCTTAACCTAACAAAGTCAACGAAAAGTTATCTTAGACTAATGGATACAATAGAGTTTCACGGACCACCTACGGATGTAATTCTGCCGTTAATGTATACTTTCAACATAAATTTCATTATTAATCAAACCATAAAATGAGAAACATTTTTCAATTCCTAAGTTGCAATTCCATAGGAAGAAAAAAATATGTAAACCATCAGTTCTTATTATAGCCTTTTTTTAGTATCAACATTTAGGTTTTTTAGTTGTTGATTATCACAAGACTTTACTTTATGAAAATAACAAAAAAAACCACTTTCATGACAAAGATTCAACCTAAATATGGATAAACTTGGTTTATTGATGGAATTATAGAACTTACTAAAGAAAAATAAATAAAACATAACCTTGAATGATAAAATTTCACTGTGCACCTGTCCTAAAAATCAACATTAGAGACATTGTTAAGTGTGCCAAAAGCTTCGACTTTGAGGGATGAAACCGAATCATGTGCATATTCAATGCATACTCTTTTCTTTACATTCAAATACTTTTGTGGTAAAATTTGTAATATTAGAAAATTAAATGGGATTAAACCATAAACATATGAAAACAGAAAATGATTCTTTGCACTTTGACTAACTATTATTTAGGTATTATAAGAAAAGGATAATGGAAGTACATCATTTTAATGCAATGCTTTAATCTTCTTTAATCTTGTGGATGATATATATCAATGTTCACACCTCAACTTTTTCTTGGAATAGCTGACAATATTATTGTTACTTTCAACCTTTTACTAAGTTTGATCGAATGTAGAATTTATGCTAGTAGCATACTTAAATGTGCATAAGCAACTTATATGTCATCATTCCATTAGATATTGTTGATCTGCTTTTACAATATGCAAATATTTTAAGGTTGTATGCTTGGCTTCCTAGATCATTCATATAAGAAATAGAGTAAATGGTGGAGGCATAGTTTATCAACTATTTAACAACATTATTTTGTATTCACATAGAGTAAGAGAAATAAAAAGCTAAAAAAAAATTATTACCAAAACTTGATTCTTCTTGTTCAATAGATCTTATAGTCGTAATGATATCAACAGACAAAAACAAGTGTTAACATTATATCATCCTTTTTTTCCAATTTTTTTAACCATTGAGAATGTTTTGTGAGGATCAAAACTGAGGCTTTGACTACATAGCAAAATGTTATATTACTGTTGCCATTGGTCATTTGTTAACATTTATGTTTGAATGATCTCCAATATTTGGGAACAATTTTTTCGCACATTCTAATGCTCTTTTGGTCCAAAGAAAAAATTTGTAGGTTTGTATGCATATTTTACACTATAAGAGAGGCTAGCTTTAGCGACGGCATAAAGACGTCAGCGGCCTTCGCTATTTACCCCATCACCAAAAGAGAAAGCGACGGCTCCGTCGCCATATTAGCGACGCTTAGTGACGGCTAAGTGGACACGTGACAACATCCTAGAAGTTGAAGGGCTGCCGAAAACCGTTACTAGCCGTCATTAACCTAGGATCGATCAGCCGTCGCTAACCTAAGAACAGAAGGGTGTCGCTAGCTGTCGCTAATCTGAAATCATTTTTCTACAACAAACCCCTCCTTAGGCCATCCAAACGCATAAATCTCCATCCACCTCATTCATAACACATATATACTCAATTTCACAATATCACACATAATCAAATATATAACGTAAATGTCAATAGTTACACAACCATTTCATCAATCAACACCAATATCTCATCAAACTACAAAACCATATCTACAAACAAGTACATTAAACAAAACATCCCAACCAACTCATGTACATCTAACAACCCAACCAACAAACAAGTATCAAATCCATAAATGTAACACATGTCACAAATGTACAAAATAAAATGATCAAAATCCATCAGAAACACAGCCATACCTACTTATCATCCTCATCCTCAGCTAAGTATGCAAAAATATGCTCATCTAGCTGCTGTGCCAATGCCACACTCTTTCATCAATCATTGATCTCCGCTAGCTGTTGTTTCAATTAAGCTATCTCCTCTACGGCTTGGGATCTCCTATAGGACGACTGGATCATCATGGCCTGTAAATTATTGATAGCGGGTTATAATTTATGCTCAGTATTAATATTGCTTATATATTAGTTAATAAAGCATTTTACCTCCTGATTTACGAAACCGTAACACATATTTTGTGAAAGAGGGTCAATCAAAGCATCTCATATATAGTTTGCCTCCTCTATGGTCAACTGACGGCCAGTGGATTGCGCCACTCGAGCATGCTCTATGTTATATCTTTCCTACGATCATGAATAAAAAATTTCCATAATAAAAATTTAATTTAGAAGTTTTGAAGTAAAAAAATTAAGCACGTTTACCATTATTGATTGAGATTTATCATCTATCCAAATATATGAAACATTGCCTTCCTCATCTTTCTGCTTGACGGCGTGCGTCCTTGTGAAGACCTCAGCCATTGTAGGCTCACGATTTAACTTCCTATGCTGTTACAAATATGATTAAATAATGTTACAAATATGATTAACGAACAATGTTAACGAACAATGTTACAAATATGATAAAATAATGTTACATCTATTTATAAACTCAATTGCTAAACTTACTAACTCCACGCGATGTTGCTGAAAGGATTTAGATCCACCATAGTGCAAAGCATGATTTTTATTTCTATTTGTATGGTTTTGTGCTAATAGTTCCTATAAATTTAAAGACATATTTAACTAATTTATGCAACTAATATACGAAATTTAAACAAATTATAATAACAACATGAAATTAGGTAACTTACTTTCATTTCAGGGGTTTTCCACAGCTGGAGAAATTCAGCCCAAACATTGGCGCTCATCCACGACGGTTTCTTTTTCACGTTCTTTGCTTTGGAGAGGGTGTCCCTGTAATTTTTCCACATCCTTTGGTTTCAGTGATTTGCAAATACATCCATGTCCTGCTGATCGACACGGACGGCGTCCTGTATATTGAAATTAATTAGAATTATGTACATTATATTATTTTTCAAATGAATTATAAATTTATACTTACTATCAAGTCGGCCCATATAGCGTTCTTAACATTGTTTGGGATGTCATCCCAATGAGGCAAGCATCCGGACATTCGACTCATATAGGCCTTCCTGGATACCTGTAGGATGTAGTCCGAAAGCTCAACTTCAAAACCCCTATATAAATTTTAATGTAGCAATTTAATTAGTATAATTTTAAATATTAAAACAAGCAATAAATTTGATACTTATCATGCGCTCTTAGGGACAACCTCTGCCACTGGACGTACATCTGACACTGTGCCATTGGCGCCCGTGCTCGTAGAAGGCTGCGAAGGCTGAGATCTGCTGGAATGCCTCCTGAAAGGCATATCTGCTACAAACAAATCATTTCATATAGTGATAAAATATATCATTTCAGAAAATTCAAAAAACAGAACAATATAATCGACAACTCAGAATACACAATATACAACAACCGATACATAGCTCACAACATAGTCATCATTATTAACATATAACATCGACAACTCAGAATACACAATATATAACAACCGATGTGGGAATTAGCCACAAGGACCTCTTTATCAAGTGAAATTAATTTCTAGGACACACAACTAAAATAATTACTTTTAAGGACAATATGTAAAATAATTAGTTTCTAGGACCTAAAAACCTACGAAATTATGTTCTTGAAAGTAATTGGACAGTTGACTTTGTCCTTGAAAGTAATTATTCTGCTGACTTTGGTCTTGAAAGTAATTATTTCAAATGCGTGTCCTAGAAATTAATTGGACTGCAAAGTTTGTCCTTCTGGTGAAATGCCCCACAACCGATACATAGCTCATAACATAGTCATCATTATTAACATATAACATCGGAAACTCAGAATACACAATATACAACATCCGATATATAGATCACAACATAATCATCATTTAGAATTATCAGTCTTCGTCGTTTTTTGATTCAGACTCAGTTCGTACTCTACGTCGTTTTCTTCTGTGCTCTCAAAGGCTTCTATTAATTCATTCGATTCATCATTCAACAACCCTACATCAATATCATCAGTTATTACTATTTTATTATTTGGTTCAAGATCCGCTTGATACGCTTCGTCTGGAATATTAATTCCATCAAATGTAAATCTTGCCTTTGTTTTAAAAACAGCCGATCAATTTGCTTTATCTCTTTTTAAGGATGGATACAGAGCAAAATAAACTTGTAATGCTTGCTTGGTTAATATGAAAGGATCATACTTATAATAATGTGAGGTATGCTTTATTTCAATAAGCTTATAATCTTTGTGCACGTTGATTCCAGAGCCAGGAATATTGCTGAACCAATTGCATTTGAATAAAAAAACTTTTTCTACGTGTTGCATATAATATGCCAACTCTAAAACCTATGTTAAGACCCCATAAAAATCTTTTATATGCTCATCTGGATCATTACTACCTTTGACAAATACACCACTGTTATATGTTAATTTGTCAGCAACATAATCTATAGTGTTGAATTTAAATCCATTAATGAAGAATATTGGATAAGTCTTGACATTTCTTTTTTGGTCCGAGTGCAAGATGTTGTAATCCTTCATCAACAACAATGTTTCTTGGATCATAAACGTAGTTTGAAAACAATTTAGCAAACTCTTTACTGAGATCGCGAGATGGATGTCGTGATTCGTATATACTGCGAACATATATGTAATATGTTCCATTATAAGTAATATGTAAGTATAATTGAAATAAGTATGAATTTATCATAACCTAACAAATGGTGCAACTTTGGCACAATTAAGAACATATGTCTGCGCTATATGGTAATCTCTATCGTCTAACCATATTTCCACACATTTTCCAGCAGGTCTGCCATGCTGTCTAAAAATAGATAACGTTGTTTGAGAGAAATCTTGTTCAACGGCTTCATCATTACGAGGAACACTTACAAATAATAAATTCACATGTTCACTGAAGTAATGAGAGAAAAAGAATGAAGCTTCTTTTTCAAGATATGATTTCAAATCGAACCTTCAATTCGTGCTTTTTGTCTAACTTTTTTCTTCAGATGATTCAAGTACCTATTAGAAAATTAATTCAATTCAAATTTTCTTATGTAAATCTGAATTACCTCTCAAACGAAGACCTATTAGAAAATTAATTCAATTCAATTTAGAATAACATAAATATTACGGATAGTCAGTATTACCTCTCAAATAGATACATCCATCCATATTGTAAAGGACCTCGAAGAAGTGCTTCGGATGGAATGAACAGGTAAATGCTCCATTACATTAAAGAAACTTAGCAGAAATATTTTCTCCAGTTTGCAGAGCAGTATGAGGATTTCTACTTCAAGTTTTCGTATACGGTCGACTTTTAACATCGTCGAACAAACCTATTTATAAAACATACTTAATTCTGTTATAACACTCCATACTTTTACGGTTAACGGTTCTTTAAAAACCATCGGTAATAAATATTCTATCATGATATGGCAATCGTGAATTTACATCCCACTAAGTTTATTGTTTTTAAAGTCAACACATCTACGGAGATTAGAAGAAATCCCATCAGGACATCTTAGTCCTTCCACCCACTTTAGCATGAGCTTTACTTGCTTGCTGTCTAGTTCATAACATGCTTTGGGTTTTTTATTGTCATCGGGCTTCATATGAAGTTCGGGACGTTTACAAAAGTATGCTATATCAAGTATCGAATTCAAATCGTCCTTAGTTTTTCCCTTTATATTCATAATAGTATTAAACACGTTATCAAACACGTTTTTTTCATTGTGCATCACGTCAATATTATGTCGGAGTAAGAGATCTTTCCAATATGGTAACTCCGAAAATATACTTTATTTGCACCAATTATGAATGTCCAATTTACCTGGAATTTCAGTCTGTACTCCAGTTTCATGTATTTTCGGATAGTCCTTCACAATCTCATATATTTCTTCGCCTGACCAAACCTTTGCTGGTTGCATATTCTCTTCTCTGTTAGCTTTAAAGTTTTTTTTATCTCTTCTAGAAGTATGATTGGGATGGAGAAAACACCGATGACAATCAAACCATGTAATTTTCTTTTCATACCATAAAGAAAATGCTCGTGTTTCTTCCATGCAATAAGGACAGGCTAGACGACCGGCTGTACTCCAACCTAAAAGCATCCCATATGCAGGGAAATCACTAATAGTCCATAACAAAGAAGCAAACATACAAAAATTCATTTTTCTCGAAATGTCGTTTGTTTCAACTCCTTCATGCCATAGTGTTTTTAACTCCTCTATGAATGGTTGTAAATAAACATCGGTTCCTTGTGTTGGATCATTAGGGCCAGGGATGATAACAGTCAGAAACATATATGGAGTTTTCATACACATTCATGGAGGTAAATTATACGGAGTAACAATAATAGGCTAAGATGAATATTTACTACCAAACTGAGAGAATGGTGAAAATCCATCCGTACATAAACCAAGTCTCACGTTACAACTCTCTACAGCAAACACATGGTATATTTTATCGAAATGTTTCCATGCTTCTCCATCAGATGGATGTGTCAAAGTTCCCTCTACTTGTAACCTTTGAAGTCTAGAAGTGATGGGTAAATAATGCATTCTCTTGTACATAACTTCCTTTCCTTTCTTTGTTCTTGGTTTGTATCTTTCCTCATTGCATATTTTGCAGTTTCTAAGGTTAATGTCATCTTTCTAATACAACATACAACCTTTTATACATGTATCTATCTTTTGGTACGGAAGACCAAAAGCCGACATAAGTGTTTTCACTTTATAATGACTATCGCACATCAGATTATTAGGTGGCATATGTCATTTTGCAGCTTGTACAATTGCTGTAAATCCAGCTTCTGTAAAGTTGAATTTTGATTTCATAGTGATGTATTCGGCGGTTACTGATAATTCGGTTCCACTTTTACAACCATCCCACAACGGCCTCTTAGCAACATCCAGTAAATCATAAAAGAAATTCGCTCCCACATTCGGTTCTTCTTCGATGTTTACGTCTTGATCGTCAACTTGGACGGTAGGGAACATTGATCGTGCTGCATCTTACACTATATCTTCTATTGGGTTTGTCATAACATGATCGTCCTCTAATGCTACAGAATTAGGTGTAGGTGTAGCATGTTCTCTATGACGATCCCACAAATAATAATTTGGCATAAAACCAGATTTATACAAATGTACTTTAATTGCGGTTTCCAGTGCTTCAAATGTTGGCACTTATTACAAGGGCACCGAAGTTCTTCATTATTTCGATTATTAGATGCAGCGAATCTAATAATTTCATGTACACCATTGTAGAAATGTTCCTTTACCGAACCTTTCATACCAGTTCTGACTTCATACATCCAAGTACGGTCGAGAAAATAATTGAACATTATTCCAAAATTAAAAATATATGTTAGTAGTTTCGACAGCACTTTCGTTCACTTCTCTTTTACGCATAACTTGTAGTCAAATGGTATATTGTTGTTGTATTTTCTAAAATAAAGTAAAGCCATTTAGGACTAAAGACTTCACACACCACACTTTTGTCTAATTTCGACAGCATTCTTCTTCACTTCTCTTCTACGTATAACTTTGCATCCAAGGGGTGAATTTTTGTTGGTGTATTTTCTAAACTAAATTAAAACCTTTTGGGACTAAAAGCTTTAATTTTTTAGAGTCAATTATTTGTTGAAATAATATTTAATGCTTATTTTCAAATCAACATTATATTTATTTCAAATTTTTTAGGAAAATTGATTTGGGTATAATATTTATTCTTGTTATATTTATTTCTCAATTTTTTGAAAAATCGGTTTTAGTACAATATTTGTTCTTCATTCATTTCTTATTTTTTTTACAACATCGATTTTAGCAGAATATATGTTAGTAATTTCGACAAATTAAACATTGTTCATATTTTAAAAATATATGTTAGTAATGTCGACAGCACTTCAGTTCACTTCTCTTCTACGCATAACTTGCACTCAAATGGTATACTGTTGTTGTATTTTCAAAAATAAAGTAAAGCCATTTAAGATTAAAGGCTTCACACACCACACTTCTGTCTAATTTCGACGGCACTTCATTTCACTTCTCTTCTACGCATAACTTTGCACCCAAGGGGTGTATTTTTGTTTTTGTATTTTCTAAACTAAATTAAAACCTTTTGAGACTAAATGCTTTAATTTTTTAGCGTCAATTATTTGTTGATATAATATTTAATGCTTATTTTCAAATCAACAATATATTCATTTCAAATTTTTTTTTTAGAAAATCGATTTGGGTATAATATTTATTCTTGTTATATTTATTTCTCAATTTTTTGGAAAATCGGTTTTAGTACAATATTTGTTCTTATATTCATTTCTTAATTTTTTTACAAAATCGATTTTAGCAGAATATTTTTTATTATTATATTCATTTCTAAATTTCTTTACAAAATCGATTTTAGTACAATATTTGTTGTTGTTATATTCATTTCCTAATTTTTTTTCAAAAAATCGATTTTAGCATAATATTTAATGTTCTTAAATTCATTTCTTAATTTTTTACAAAATCGATTTTAGTAGAATATTTGTTGTTGTTATATTTGTTTCTTAATTTTTTTACAAAATCGATTTTAGTACAATATTAGTGCATGTTATATTCATTTCCTAATTTTTATTAGAAAATCGATTTTAGAAAAATATTTAATGTTATTATATTTATTTCTTCATTTTTTACAAAATCGATTTTAGTAGAATATTTATTGTTGTTATATTCATTTCTTAATTTTTTACAAAAATTGATTTCAGTACAATATTTGTTGTTGTTATGCTCATTTCAAAATTATATAATTCATTCAACCATTTAAATATTTTATTTAATACATTTGAAATTTCAAAACATGTTTTAAAATTCAGTTAACAATTTAATTATTTTTATCAATTTTGTAAACTAAAATTAGATGTTAGCATTTGTAATAAACTAAATTAATTTTATTTTATACTAACAACTAATACTTATAATGTACACACGCTAATTAAATAAAAAATATTACTTATGTTTAACCGTACCAATCAAGCAGCATATTAATCAATATAATTGTACACTAATTTTTACGCAAACTGTAACAAACATTGTTCTAATTAACTATAATGAAAATTCGCGTAAACTTACATATCCATTAGCATATCAACCAGTAATTATACACTAATTTTCGGATTATAAATAAATCCTAATTTTTAATTACAAATTAAACAATCAAACCACTAATTAATATCACCAACTCAACAAATACAATATTATCATTAACTAATGCACAATAACAAACCCATAATTAACTAATTTGCCAAATTAGGGTTCTCAACATATCCCCAAATCAATCAATACGCTACCATCAATAACTAGTGCCGCATAATCATCAATTTCTATCACATAATCAAGCAATTTTCAAAATTAGGGATTTGATTAAACCTAGATTAAGTAGGAATTGGAGAGAAATAACATACCTTTGAGCTTTGGAGAGTTGTAGCTTTCGCGGTAGAGAGATTGGCGGCTCGCGTCGAGGGGCGGCGGTTGGAGCGTCAGTGAAGGAGGAGAGGAAGGGGCTGATTGAGTTTAAGGGGAAGGAGTAATGTTTTCTATTCGCGGGTTGCTGCTGTATATACGCGTTAAGCGACAGCTAGCGTCGGCCGCCTTTTTTAGCCATCGCTAGCTATACTCGCTAAATGAAGCCTGTTTTGTAGTGTTTAGTGTGATTGTATGTTTTTTAAGAAATTTGAGAACATAAGCAAAACATAGTTGGCAAAAAATAGTGTTGTTTGTGTTACATTTTGCTTCTTCCTTTTATAAAAAAGTGAAAAATATCAGAATAGTGTTTTAGTCAATTCATTCTTTTTTTTTACATTAAAACCCATCCCCTCAGTCATTAGTTAACAATGAATTTTGTGAATAAGCATGTATTGCCAAAAAAATCATCATTAACCAATGCATACTTTAGTAAAAAAAGCAGTAAATATTTGATAATCGCAAGCAAATTTGGTTGATATGGGAAATGGTACAGTATGAAGAAACAGTTTACCAACTGACTTACAATGTCTTTATAAAAAATCTAATATATTAAAGTATAATTTTCAATTTCTTTTGTAAAAACTTAGTGTTCTTACATATTGTTATTTACATCGGATTTTACAGGTAACCACCAACCGAAGTATCAAAAATTTCAAGCTATATCAAAAACTATGATTTAAACAACACAATAATTCAGAACATTAGAAAAACCAGTTGACCGAAGATTCTAAACATGTCAGGTTTTGTAGGTACAAGAAATATAATAACTCAAACAAATCAGTTTGAGCTAATAGAATACATAAACGCAAAGCATAGTAGAGGCAAAAAACAAATGTAACTAAAGGTGGATATCCGATTATAAGAAAGGAAATCGAAAGTTACAAATTAGAAATGTTACCCTGATTATAAGATAAGTCGCCCTTTGAAAAGATCAAAAGCCATTGAAAGGATTTGAAGCTGCTGACATTGGAATGAACTTATATGATGCCAATTTCTTACGAAGAATATTATAGAGGAGATTTAGAAATAAATGAAGAACATGTACGTGTCAAATTGGACGATGGAGCAGTCTGAGGTGCCAGAATGGTAGTGGTTAAGTATGATGGAAGTAGAATTAGGGCGACGATGGAGTTTTTCATGGTTCGAGCAAAATTCTGAATTATGGTTTGAAAAGGCACATGTAATGCGACTGCTTGGCAAAATAAAATTACAAATAAAGCACCCACACACGTGGCAACATGCTGCATTTTTCAGCAAAGCGGAAACAAAAGGCAAAAATATTTAAATTCTACTTCCAAATTATATAATAGATATACATGATGAGCTCATAAATCCCTTTTACTCACGACTTCTAACAAAATTAACAAAATGTCAATATAATGAATTGCGACGGCCCATTTTTTCACCCTCAAAAGTCGACATTAATACATCTACGGTATTTACATGTCGAATATTCGCGTGCTGAAAAGACAGATTGTTGGGGTAAAAGAAAAAAAAGACAGAACATAATCTCACATCGAGATGATTAATATATAACATCCAAATAATCTTTACAAAAGAAAACTTTGCAATAATCAGAGTCTAACTTACCATCAGCTTGGACAGTTATAACAGCATGTCCTTACAAATGTTGATGAATACAAAATAAGAAATACAGTGAAAAATAAAATATGTCAATGTTGAAAGCATCTGGCTCGTCTCTTAAAGTCCAAGCATCCAAAGCTAACTGTGGAAAAATATTCATGTCTGTCCTGAGTATTATAAGAAAATAACACCGGATCAGTCTGGAAAGCCAGCGTGAGAAACTCAAATCATATGGATTGTTATATTTATAAAACCCTTTCAAACACAAAGGTATCTCGTAAGACCTAAGACCATGCCATACATAAACACAGACGGATTTTTACCTTACGTTAACCAAACCATTTTATTGAAAATTAGGGGATATTACATATATGTTTAGGGTTCAAAATAAATATATAACATAGCTTATTTGGACAAAACTAAGTCCGTAAGTCATGTATTGGAAAATGGATTCTATACAATGACAAGGCTATTTGGGTACCGCCTTCCGCAGTGCACCTCTAGAAAAATGTACCGATGACCTCACATAGACCCTCTACAAATCAAGACCAGTCTGCCCCTTCCTGAATAGTACCGAATATGTCACCACCCCAGTTGCAGCCAATAACCGTAATAAGTCTTAAGCATACATAAATCCATAAATATCGATCTAGATCGGGTGATGATCATACTCTAATGGTAGCGAACCACATAGCTATGAAGCATATCCCATGTTTTAGTCATTACCGGGTGTGAGGCTTGAGGTTACGTTTTACCTTTTTAACAAATCCCATTAGGAATGCTAATACTGCCCTTCAAGCAACAATGCAATGCCAGCATTCATCCGTACAAGTTGTTCAGGATATGAACAAACTAAAAGCACTACTTCTACTACATTCTTAGAATTAGTAGAAAGTAGCCCTTGCACTTCAAAGAACTCTGTCTTCGATTCCGTCGTCTTCATAATTTATCAAATTCAAATGCTTAAGCAAGTTTGAAGTGGTTTTCGGATAACTCATGCATATCCGATCCCAGTCTCTCCAAACCAATAATTGATAGTTTCCAATCAACTTAATCCCGGTTCTTTCAGAAGTAAGCGGACTATATATGAGTCCCAAGGGTATCTCTAATATTCGCCCTTAAAGCAAGAGATGCTTCACCGGAATGAGTTGTTCCAAAGGAATCTCAAACCGTATGAAATCGCGAAGCTTTCATATATTTCTTAAGTCATAATATGTCAAGTTATCCATAGTGGATAAACCACTATCAGGTGTAAGTATATAGTTTGCGTATGAAAAATCGAACATCATATACTTATCATCACTTTTTGATTTCAACCATGTACTATCACTTGATTAACAATGAAGTTGGAAAAGTTAGTGCACTATCCTTTCACCGACGTACATTCTTAAACTCTTACAGATAGAAACGGGCTTCCATACCTTGAAATTTAGTGTTGAGTATAAGATGATGTAGCTTCCGTATACTTAATTAATCATAACCTACTTATCGAAATTAACCCTCTTACATTTATCACGTTTCCATCATCTCAATTTCTCTATCCCGTGCCTAGAATCGAAGTCAGGTAGGTTGGAGCGTTGGTTGCTACGGCCTTGCCTTAGTTAAAATACTATGATTCTAAATCTCACAAATAGAGGAAAATTTAGTCATTGGCTTTTAGTGCTAAATAAAAGATGACTATCTTTTCATAAACGTGTCAACATTTTAGCACTGCTTTATCATATTTGTTTTGTGTTATTTAATGGCACTGACAAAGAAATCTCTTGCATAAAACAGATCTTTAAAATAATCGAAAAACCAACTCCATAAACTTATTTCTAGTTTTCAATTTCAAACTAGTACTTTTCATCGGTTAGAATTGAAACTGCTCAAGTTGGGGTATCATTACCTCTCAAACCTTGAATTGACAACACTTCTAACTTTTAAAATAGAAACAGGTTTTATACCTCGAAGTCTAGAAATTAAAATAGGATCCGAGAGTTTCAATACACTTGTTCTTAAAAACATTTTTCAAAATCACTTATTTAACCCAAAGTTTGATTAAAAAGGAAACATATTTTCCTTTTTAAAAGTAAACACTTTTTAATTGATAAACTCCTAACCACTCTAAAACATCTTCCCTTTACACCAATAAACAAATTATTTAATATAATAAAGTGTTATAAATCAACTTCCTTTCCAATTTCCCGAAACCATTTACTATAGCAAAAATGTTATAGTCCATAATCTCTTTCTTTTTCTAGAAACATTTATTACAACAACAGTGTTGAAATCCATGCTTCCTTCCTCTTTTTAAAATTACTTTGGAAACTCTTTAAAACAAGTTTGAAACTTGTATTTAAAACATCCCTTTAAAGCTAGTCGCTTGTAACAAAACTTGACTTTTAAATTAAAGGAGTAAAATTTAAACTTCTTATTTCAATAACTAAATAAATTCTTAAAAAAAAATTAAAACTTCAAACTTCCTATTAAATACTTATAAACGTATTGAAAAGACATTTCAATATCTAAAATAGACAACTCTTTTTTACAAAAATCGTTATTTTTCAAACTGCATCTATAGCAATTATTGTAATATGGACCGTAACTTCTAAAACTTGTTTTCTAAATCAAAATAATTTTTAAACCCTTTCTTTCTACAATTTAAACCACTATAATAACTTTGCAAAAAGGTTTGAAAACAAAAATCGAGTTCGAAATCCATTTCAAAATAATTTAGAAAATAAGTGGTAAATCACTTAAAAGCGAGAATGAGATTTCAATCACAATAAAACCAACAGCGAGTAATTTAACTATAACTAAGCAAAATTTACTTTCCATATACACAAACATTTACATAACTAATAATATATGTAAATAAAAATCAACAAGGCAAGGAATCCTTTAGGATCCCTCTACAAAACTTTCATTCTTTGAAGTGCTTCCATAGCGACCTATTCTCTATGAAGACACTTTGACTTTCTTTCTTTGCTTTTGTCCCCTATAAGGTAATTTATGCCATCTGCTTTCAGTGGAAATCAACAACAACAATATATACACATCATAAATATATACATACAACACTATAGGCTAGCACTAAATTATTATAAAATTTTGTCAAATTTAAAACTATTTTAATGTGAGATATCTACTGGTATTACGACCAAGCTCTACCAACAACTAAAACAACACCAAGCTACCTCTTCTTCCTCCCTCATGCTCACACAAGTCCTTCCCCTCTCCCTTGGTGCTCACGGCCTAAGGCTAAAATAGGGTTTGTGTGCTAAAGTTTACACCTTTGAGATGTGGTGTTTGTTGCTATGTTATTTCAGGACTATGTAAGAAGTTTGAGAAGAAAAGAAGAAGTTTTGATTAGGTTTTGAGTTATGGAACAAGAAGGAAGAGACGAAAAATGAAGATGAAGAAAGAAAGTAAAAGATGAAAGTGAAGTAAAGTAAAGAAGATGAGAGGAAGGAGTTTCTTTTATAGAAATAAAAAGTGGAAAATGACTTCAAATACCCTTCCTTAAATTAAGCTACTCCTTTTCTTTTGAAAAGCTACTACTCTTTATTAACTTATACAACACACTATGGGCTATGTAGTTCGCTACCATTAGGGTATGGTCATCACCCGATCTAGATCGATATTTATGGATTATGTATGCTAGTGACTTGGTATGGTTGTTGATCGCAACCAGGGTGATGACCTATTCGGTACTATCCAAAAAGGGGTAGGTCGGTCCTATGTTAGCAGGGGTCGATGTGAGGTCCTCGCTACATTTTTATAGAACTATACTATGAAAGACGGTATCCTAGTAGCTTCGTCATTGATGGAATCCATTTTCCAATACGTATCGTACAGACTTAGTTGTATACTAAATATGCTGGAATATGAGATGCAAGCTTTTTAGCTATGTTATATATTTATTTTAAACTCTAGACATTATTATAATATACTGGATTTTCTAATAAAAATGGTTTGGTTATTGTAAGATTAAAAACTCGTCTGTGTTTATGTATGTCGTGTTCTTATGAGATACCTTTATTTTTGAACGGTTTTAGGAATTAAAAATTCGTTTGATTTGAGTTTCTTAAGGTGGTTTACCAGACTAATCTGGGCATCAACTTCTTTTAATGCTCGGGTCAGCTCGAGCATATTTCCAAATTTAGTTACGTA
The DNA here is from genome assembly GCA_030737815.1 of Allium fistulosum. Lineage (NCBI taxonomy): Eukaryota > Viridiplantae > Streptophyta > Magnoliopsida > Asparagales > Amaryllidaceae > Allium > Allium fistulosum. Next base: position 244,957,696 of record CM060907.1, on the reverse strand, counting down.
CGCTTTGGAGCTTCAGGAGACGAGTTGGATGCCTCTAAGACGTATTCATATATCTTTTGTTTTCACTGCATTTTTTGTTTTGTATTTATCAGCACTTGTGAGGACATGCTGTTATAACTATCCAGGCTAATGACAGGTTAGTTTACTCTGATTAATGTATGTATATTACATTTTTCTTTTGTAAAGATCATGTGTATATTATATATTATTCGTCATGATGTGAGATTCCGTTTTGTCTTTCCTTTTCTTTCACCCCAACAATTTATCTATCCGGTACTTAGATGCTCGGCATGTAAGTACCGTGGATGTATTAGTGTCGACTTCTGAGGGTCAAAAAAGGCGAGTCGTTACAGGCGTGTAAGGCATTACTAGCGTATTAATAGAATTACCCTATATTTTTCCTTGCATTGAAAGTGTTGAAAAGAGGAAAAGAACATTGGTTAGATTATCTAAGAATAAAGAATGCAGAGAGTAAGGTAGAAAAGAGATAGAGTTAACGTATTAGAGAAATTATTATCTTACAATGGAAATAAATTTAGTTCTAAATGAGAATAATTGATTTTATGGAGGTGAATGAATTTTACCCATGAATTGATGAGAGAATGGTATTTTTATTGAGAGTTAATGAGTGATAAGAATACCAAAAGTCCAGTATTCTCTTTTATATATAATATGATAGATAATTTATGTAAAATCCATATGGTTGCTCTAGTGAGCACTCTAAAATTTATGTAAAATCCATATGGTTACTCTAGTGAGCACTCTAACACATTCATTTACAATTATCTACTTTTTGAAAAAAAATTATACTTTTGATATCAAGTTAATTGTCTCTCAAGGTGTGTAACTTCTATGTTAGATAAAATTATGGTGACTTCTATGTTAGGTAAAGTTATAGTGGTTAAATGATTTAAACAAGGTTTGTTGCATGACATCCATAACTACATTGAACATGAAGTTGATGGTGGTCATTATCCATTAATGTAATTGTGAATTTTTTTCCATATAATGAACATTTTTTCTAACAGTGATTTTTATCAAATCATGCTAGGAGATTCAGATGCAATATAGAGTGATACACAATATGTATCTAATAGCTTGATAAATTTGATAAACTGAAGAAGCGTAATACATATTCAGATGACCTGTCTTTGAAGCAATTAAATTTCACTAAGGATCTGCTAAGAACAACATCCATTGCACGATGACTAGTTGATCAAATTTTATTATACAAAGCATATATTTTCAAAGTGTTATACCAAAAGTGGGACAACACCCATAGTCCTATAGAAATATAGAAAACTAGAAGGAAATATATGAAAAACAGAGAGAACATTGAGTTTTTAAAGTGGTTCGGCAATCTCGGGCCTACGTCACTGTAAATTCTATTGATTAAAGATTTAAGAGTCACTAGTACAAGGTTTTACTAATCTAAAAGCCTAAAACAACAAATAGTAGCTTCCTTAGTGACTATAATGGAGGAGAAATAGAAGATGAAGAAGATAGTGAGCCAAAATGTCCTTCTCCAACTGCTATAGGGTCTGTATTTATAGGGAAACTTTCTAGCAAAGCCGAAGGCCCATGAGATACCAAGTCCAAACCCAAATCCAAGAAGGTGGGAGGGGAAGATAGAATCCCCCGAGCTATAAAATCTACTAAGTACCGACAAAAAGTGGTCGGAATCGACATGATTTTTGGAGGGGAACTCCTTCTTCTTTTGGTTTTCCATCCCCGATCCACTGTATTCCTCGCACTTTTCCTTAGAGGTCACGTTGTTTCTGAGAGGTTCTAATATCACTTATACTTGTCTACTTTCCTCCGGAACTTTCTTGGAGTTTTTCATCTACCTTAAGAAATACACTTCGCGATGATCACATAAGACATCTTCCCATAAGACATAACTTTGGAGGCTCACAAGGGGCCGAAAGAGTAGTCAGCACCGAGTAGAAGTGCTTAGTACCGAGTGGTCCACTTAGCTCCAATTCCTTTAAATTTCTTGAGTTCACTCCCATTGTCTTTCTAAGCATGTTCTCAAGTTCCTGAATCGTTTCGTCTTTATCCAGATGTTCGGATTCGAGTAAAAGCCTGCTTGGTTAGTAAGCCAGATAATACTTGCCCCTTAGAGTATGCTTTTTTTGGAAACAAAGCGTGCTTTGGAATAAGACAACCATTTACTACTATTCATTCATGTCCGTGGTCATCCAAGAGTTGCTTCAAAGCATTGCTTCTTTTTCATAGATATCCATTCAACAGCTTTATATAGTAGAAATCCCATTAATTATGCTTATAAAAAGATTTGCACCTAGGAGACCATTCCATGCCTTAGCCAGGTATGCTATACCTTTTCGTTACAGTACTTCCAATTTTTGTGTAAAAATTATACTCGTATAGAGTAGTTCTTCTTGTTACCAATCCCTTTTTGCCCATCACCAATTACTATAGTACTAAGTGCTTAGAAAATTTTCTCCTACTTTTCATTTCGTAATCGAGTTCTTGACTTTGCTGACCACTCTACTTTTCTAGTTTATTGTCGATCCCTTTCCAAAACTGATCTACTCCATCATGAACTGATGTCATCAACTCTTGGCGCCGCCATGAACTCCCTGGCGTCGCCGACTATCATCACTCTCGAAAATGCTTGACACTGACTTCTTCAAGATGAGATCTATATTCGATTGAAACAAGGTGGGTCATCGCCTTGACTTGATGATGGGTTTCGTCATCGACGATGCTCTTTGGATCGTCGTGGTTGGTGACATCGACGATATTGGTTTGGACAGTTTCAATGAGAATTGGATCGAAGCAATCCTTAAGTTCTTCCAAGGGTGAGATCGGGTCTGACCTGGTGTAAATTCGAGTTTGACCCAGGGGTGTGCTTGGGAGAAGTATGGAATATCATAAATCAAGTCTGGCACTACAAAGTTCTTTGATTCGTTCTAACAAAAGCTTGACCGATCAAATATCACCATTTAAACGTCAATAGGATGGCTCTTTTTTGAAGAACGGTCGTATTGAATATGTACCAACATTTGAATGATTATGTTATAATGCACTTTCAATTACTATATTTCTCGTGTTCCTATAGAAGAAAAACTTCTGCATCGCTCTGGATAATGATTTCTTTATCGATTATCCAACTATAATGGGTAAGACCCGATGCACAACTCTATCGAGCGGCGTGACTCCATTTTCTATCACAAGCAAGCTATCTACACATGATAGTCCATTCATTTGTATGGGACATAGGACACACTATATAGATTAACACTTCCACTTGCTCTGGTCGACGCTCAGAATCCGATTGATCAACACACGTTGACATCTAGTGGATTCTGAGCGCCGATCACACAAGTCTAAATTTAAGATAGAATTTCAAAACAAAACATACCTAACCATGTTGAGTGCCAAGTTTTCATGTCCAAAATGACTTGTCAATCGTCTCGCTTCAAGACCGGCACCAGCCTGTCTACTCCTCTCGAAGTTTAGTCTACCACTACTCAAACATCGACCTCTATGCCTTCCGGACCTAAGCGCTAAATCACTGGTGAACTTCAAAGGATGATTGTACCGGTGGAGCAAATAGAAGATCCACCTCCTCCTTTAAACAAGTATATTGGTTTAAAAGTTCTGAATGACCTGCCCGAATAGGTGCCAGAAATAACACACCTAAAATGTTCTAAAACATCTGCCAATAACATAGAATTCCAAAGGCAATGTTCTGCTTCTGACTCGGGGCCAATGAGCACATAACCCTTTGGTGGGCTACACTACTTGCAACATATACATATGCTTATGTGGTGTTGCCTCTCCTTTCAATCCATTCCTATGCATGATCCTTCAAGAGCTTGGATTGGCTCCATCCCAATGGATATGCACTCCTGAGCTCTTTATACCTGTTCTTTTTGAACCGATTCCATCAACCTTCCAACTTCAGGGAGTGAACTCACATTCTAAGCTTTAAGCATTGACAAAAATTGCCATCTTATATGATATGAGGCCTGGTGTTGACGTAAAGTCATACAGAAGCTTCAAAATAAATGCTCGTATTTCAAGAATGGGTATTTCTTTGTCCGTTGTTCGTATCGCTACGACGGGCGTTGGCCTTCTAGCAGTAAGCCATATTTCTCCTCACCCTTTCCGCAATTGGATTCCATCTGTCCAAGTATTTAATTTATTATCCAATTCTTTTGTAGATATTCCTACTCGAGACATAGGTTACAAGCATGCCGAAACCCTGGAAGCTTTGAAAAGAATCTTGTTCTAACATCATCCCAATGTATACCTCTTGAAAAATGAGAACTTCTATCTGTGCGGTCTAGTACATCCTGACCGCTCTGCCATCCCTGCAGATACTCCTTCGAGTAGTTAAAGAATGCATACTCGATCTTTAGCCCCCGCTTGCGTCTCTGGCGATAATCCTCAATGGGAAGTTGAAGGTCCATCGGGTATGGAAAATGTCGATGATACTCGATCTAAGTCTAATAATCGACAGTTATAAATTATGTCATTACATCCATTCAAACGTAGCATAAGTTTTAAAAGAACACAATGGAAATAAAAGCTCCTACATTAGCTAATTTGCCTCATGCACGTCTCCGGAAGCTTATCATCCTAACTTGAAAATCCATACTCTCGACCTACTCAAATGAGTACTTGAGAGTTTAGGGGGAAAAAAACTTCGGGTCAGGAAAAAATTCTGGTGTCAATAATTATATATCAACTTGAACCAAAACCAATATATAGTGAGGCCACAAGATAGAGCGGAATGGGTTTTCCCCACACTAGTATCTTACCAAAATATGTCAATCATAATCCTGCACCTACACCCACAATGGTTAGAACAAAACATAACATGTTCATATGCTTGCATGCAGCCTGGGTAAGTCTGACTATACTGTCATCTTAAGGTTATGTGCATCCGAAGTTTACATTTCCCCACAATAGACCATCTGTCTCAAATGATAGTTTCCCTAGCATAATTGTGAACCTAATGGTTTTGCAGGCCAACCAATAACCTATCAGGCTGACTCAGGCCAAAACATAACTAGATGTCCACAAATTTTAAATACGGTTAGATGTAAAATAGCTTATATAATCTGGTGATCATATAGAGCTATGAGTTCCTTTCTATTTGTAATCATCCTTTTGTCTCACTACTGATAAGTCCTACGCACTGTAATCACGGACCTTTACCAACCGAAGGTAACGGCTAAAGCATAGGGTAGGACCCTACACTAGTCCCAACTACAATATTATCTGATTTTAAATTCATGAATCAGGTCTTCTGATCAGTTCAGGGCATCTAAACGCATTTGATTTATCTAATCTCCTGGATGTAATTCTACTCGCTCTGAAGTTTAGCTTGACCGTACTCACTATTGGGACAACTTAACTGGTAATTTTTCCCCCAAAATCCCAAGATACAGTATCAGGTTATAAAATGTGAATATGACAATGATAAAATATGCAAATTTAACTTACCAATCGATAATAATAATATGTTGCATCATTCGGTAAACTATATTCAATCAATAAGGAATTTCATCAATAAAGAGTTTCATCGATAAAGAGTTTCATCAACAAAGAGTTTCGCCAATATAGAGTTTTCATCAATATAGAGTTTCATCGATAAAGAGTTTCATCAAAGAGCATCATCGATGAAGAGCGTCATTGATGAAGAGTTTCATCGATAAAGCTTCATCAATAAAGTGCTTCATCAAAGAATGTCATTGATGATGAGCATCATCAATAAAGAGTTTCATCGATAAAGAGTTTCATCGAGTAGAGTTTCATCGATTAAGAGTTTCATCGAGTAGAGTTTCATCGATTAAGAGTTTCATCAAAGAGCGCCATCGATAAAGAGCGTCATCGATAAAGAGCATCATCGATAAAGAGTTTCATCAATAATGAGTTTCACCAAAGAGCATCGTCGATGAAGAGCATCATCAATAAAAAGTTTCATTGATAAAGACTTTCATCAATAAGGAGATTCATCAATAAAGAGTTTCGTCGATAAAGAGTTTCATCGATAAAGATTTTCATCAAAGAGCGCCATTGATAAAGAGTTTCATCGATAAAGAGTTCGATAAAGAGTTTAATCACAAAGAGTTTCATCCATAAAGAGTTCTATCCAGAAGAGTTTCATTGATAAAGAGTTTCATCAAAGAGAATCATCGATGAAGAGCGTCATCAATAAAGAGTTTCATCGATAAAGAGTTTCATCTATAAAGAGTTTCGTCGATAAAACATTTCGTCGATAAAGAGTTTCATTAATAAAGAGTTTCATCAAAGAGCATCGTTGATGAACTGCATCATCAATAAAGAGTTTTATCGCTAAAGAGTTTCATCAATAAAGAGTTTCATCCATAAAGAGTTTCATTGATAAAGAGTTTCATCGATAAAGAGCGTCGTTGATAAAGAGCATCGTCAATAAAGAGTTTCATCAATAAAGAGTTTCATCAAAGAGTGTTTTCGATGAAGAGCATCATTAATAAAGAGTTTCATCGATAAAGAGTTTCATCCATAAAAAGTTTCATCGCTAAAGAGTTTCATTTATGAAGAGCGTCAAGTTTCATCGATAAAGAGTTTCATTAATAAAGAGTTTCATCTATAAAAAGTTTCATCGCTAAAGAGTTTCATCTATGAAGAGCGTCAAGTTTCATCAACAAAGAGTTTCATAAATGAAGGGCATCGATTTTCATTAGTAAAGAGTTTCATCAATGAAGAGTGAGTTTTATCAACCAAAGGGATGGCATTTTATTGTAATTAACTTGAAAATTGAATCATTTCCTTTTAAAGAGAGTACTTTCCACAAACTCCTATTCTTTGTCAAATTTCTATTGGTTAATAACTTTCTTTAGCATTTTCTTTTTAGAAAAGCTGGAATAGCTCAGATTTTATCATTCTTAAATTATTTGCAAACCCTTTATTATTTATTATTCTTTTAATATAAATATTAAGCTTTTCTAGCATAATAATTTCATAATAAATCAAAAAAACTGGGGGAAAATCCCCAAAACTCACCAAAATCAAAAATACCATATCCTCATCATATAAAAATTTCAAGACCAAAATCATTATTTAGTTAGTTTTAATAATTAAAACACAAAATAAATGTTCTTTTCTACTTAGAAAATTCATAAAATACTTTCATTAATTCAAAAAATTATGAAATTAAAAACTCATCTCCAAAATTACGTTTTACACAACACATCAAAAAATCAAATCATTTGGAGATCAAAACTAGGGTTCTGCCTACAAAATGTAACATAATAATTCTTTAAAAATTCCAATAGATCTTCATTAAATCAAACAATGATAAAATCAACCATATCATGGCATAACATCATCAACCAATTCAGAAATCAATCAAGAATCCGAAAATCAAACATATGAAGATGAGATGGATACTATTATTCACCTTGATTTGATAAAGAGATTTGAGATTTGAGTTGAAGATTTGATTCCCCTTAGTTTTAACTTGATTTCCTAGCTTTTATCCACTTAAATCTCCTAGCAACGGCCTCTACTTTGCTTACATTTGTGTGAATGAAAATATGAATGAAGATATGAGGGTGGAAGGGTTTATATTTAGGAAATGAGGCATATTCCTATTTTGCCCCTCTCATAAATCCTCCTACTTATTTATAATTAAAGCAATCTTATTTTTTGATTAGTTAAGGCATAACCAAATTAATTATCAAATCTCATCTGCTTTTCACACCATACATTATTCTATTTAATTAATCTAATTAAATCTCCTGAATAAAAAATTAAGGGTATTACAAGTTCCCCTCCTTGAAGAATTTCGTCCTCGAAATTTGATAAGGATCACAATAAGCATATCAACCATGCCAAAATCTGTAACAACACTAGCCTATTTGACTAGCAAAACGTGTATATGACAAATATAAAACATACCATCAAAACAACTCAGGAAAAGTTTCTCTAATCCTATCCTCTGTCTTCTAAGTATAGTCCTTCTCATATTCACTCCATTGGACTTTCACTAACTTGACTATCTTGTTCCTTAACCTCTTCTCATCTCTAGCCACGGCATGACCTTAGTGTCTAACAATAGTCATATCCAATTCCACTACTAAATCTTCCAATGTAGTCAGAGTAATAGTAGTTTCTAGATCGTGTACACACTTTCTAAGATGAGAAACATGAAGAACATTATGAACTCCTACCAAACTGCTCGGTAGCTCTGTTCGATAAGCGAGTTTCTCGATCCTCTCTATGATAGAAAATGGACCTACATATCTTCGTGCTATTTCCCGTCTTTCCAAAGCGCACCACACCATTCATCGGTGGTACTTTAACAAAAACATGGTCTCCAACCGAGAATTCTAAATCTTTATGCCTCTTATCTATGTAACTTTTCTGCCTAGACTATGCTTTCTTCATCCTTGTTTGGATCAACTCAATCTTTTCTATTGCTTCTCTTATCATATTTGGACTTCCAACCAATTGGTCTCTGGTCTTCAACCAACATGCTAGTGACTTGCACGGCCTTCCGTAAAGAGCTTTGAAAGGCATCATTCCTATACTAGTTTGATAACTATTATTATAATAAAACTCGACTAAATGCAAATGGTCTTACCATGACCCTCCAAAGTCTAGTATACAAACCCTTAACAAATCTTCAAGAATTTTTTTAGCACTTTCCGTTTTCCCATCCGTTTATGGATGGTAAGAGGTACTCATTATCAGCTTTTTACCTAACACTTCTTACAGACTCTTCCAGAATTCACTAGTGAATAAAGTATCTCTGTCACTAACTATACTACTAGGAATCTCATGCAGTCCAATAATATTCTTCATAAACAACTTAGCCAATACAAGTGTCATCCTTTTCGATTTAACGGGAATGAAATATGCACTCTTGGTCAGTCTATCTACTATAACCCAAATATTCTCATTTCCTCTATTCGACCTTGGCAACCCTTTCAATAAAATCTGGATACAGAATACCATTTTCAAAGTGGCACTTCTAAAGGTTGAAGCAATCCACTTGGCTTATGATGCTTGTCTTTTACTTGGTGGCAATTCAAACATTGCTTTACCTATAAGCCTACATCCTTTTTCATCCCTTCCCAGAAGAAACTTCTCTTCATGTCTTGATACATCTTAGTTCCTCTAGGGTGAATAGTAAATTTTGATCGATGACAGTCCCTGAGAACATCCTTCCTTAGGTTACAAACATCTGGAACACACAACCATCCCTTCTTCCTCAACCATCCATACTGGCCATCATCAATCTAAGTTCCTTCTTTAAGCCTTCTAATCCATTCAGCCAGTAATGAATCATCTTTTTACTTAGAAGCAATCCTTTCGATCATTACCAGTCGAACTTCCAAACATGATAACATTTCGGTGTTCTGACTAAAACTAGCCGTCGATCTTAACCTTACACCAAAAGTAGTCAATGCCTCTAAGTATTTCCATTCTGCTAACATAGCTAATACTACACTCTGATGTTTTCCGCTAAGTGCGTATGCACCTTTCTTTCCTTTTCCTGTCATATACTCAATATCAAAATCATAAGCCGTCAAAAACTCCAGCCACCTTTGTTGTCTCATATTCAACTTATTTTGAGAGAATAATACTTCAAAGACTTATGATCCATAAATAACTCAAATCCCTCTCCCTGAAGATAGTGTCTCCATACTTTGAAAGCAAATGTCACCGCTGCCAACTCTAGATCATGAGTCAGATATCTAACTTCATATGGTCGAAGCTGTTCAGAAGCGTAGGATATCACTTTACCTCTTTGCATTAATAACCATTCCCTACATGCATCAATATACACCATTAAATCTTAATTCCCATCTGGAACAACTAACATGGATGCGTTGGTCAATAAATGTTTTTGATTTAAGAATGCTTCTTCACATTTATCGGCCCAAACATACTTTACACCCTTTCTTGTCAATTTAGTCATAGGTGCTGCTATACGAGATAAATCTTTGATGAATCACCGATAACAGCTAGCTAAACCTAGAAAACTTCTTATCTCAGTCACATTCTTGGGCCTTTTTCAGTTATTAACAGCTTCAATCTTAGCTGGATACACGTATAATCCATTTTCTGAAATTACATGTCCAAGGAACTTAACTTCTTTCTTCCAAAAATGACATTTTGAAAACTTCGCTTTTAGAAGATGCCGTCTTAAATTCTCTAGCACTATTCTAAGATGAATCTCATGATCTCTTTCATTCCTAGAATATATCAGAATGTCATCTATAAACACAAGCACGAATCTGTCCAAATGCTCTCGGAAGATCCATTTCATCAAATCTATAAAGTAAGCATGCATACTAGTTACTTGAAAGGGCGTGATTAACCATTCATACGAACCATATCTTTTTTGAAACACCGTTAATGGAATACTGTCCTCCGCCACTCTCAGTCGATGGAAGCCTATTGCTAAATCCAACTGGGAAAATACATTGACTTTACTCAACTAATCAAACAAATCATCTATTCTTGGCAAATGATGTTTATTCTTTATCGTCTTCTCATTCAACTTATGGTAATCAACACACATCCTCAATGACCCATTCAGTTTCTTTACGAACACCGTGGTCGCACCCTAAGATGAACTGCTTGGTCTAATAAAATCATTACCTTTTAAGTCCACCAACTGGACCTTTAACTCTTTTGTCTCAGTGGGTGTCATTCTGCTTGGCGGTCTACTCACTTTTGATTCAACTCTAGTACAAGATCTATTCGAAACTCAATAGCTCATTTCGACGGTAGTCCTATAACTGGCTCAAAAACATATGCATACTCTCTTATAATAAAAGCCTAATTTACTTCGTCCTCCACTTCCATTGCACTCAATAATGCACAAACATCTAGACTCGAATTTTATACCAAGTATATAACTCGATCACGGCTATTAGGGTATCTTAGTGATATCTTCCTATCGTGGAAAAATATCCTAGCATCGTATTTTCTTAACCAATCCATACCCTGAATAATCCTAAAATCTACAAAGTCAAACACATACAAATCACAGGAAAATGCATGACCTAAAAGCTCAAATTCTAAATGGTCACATCCCATCCCAAGAGTTGCATAACCTACAATTGGATTCCCATCCCTTAAGGAAGTAATAAGGTATGACGGTTCTAGCTTTGACTTATCTACCAAACATTGATAAAAGAATGTGATGTGTCAGTATCAAATAACACTTCAACATGATTTCCATGAATCAAAAGCATACATCCTATCAGAGACTTTCCTTTCTCTTCTGCAGTCGGTCCAGAAGCTGACGGTTTCAGAGCCAAAACTTTCCCTTTTTCAGCCTTGGCCGGTACTAGAAATTCATTCTTATAATGCCCCATCTGATTGCAGTCATAACAAACAATATCCACCTTCTTTTTCTTGGCATCTCCACTCTTCTAAGCTCCCTTCTTTTTTAAGAACTTTCTCTTCTTACCCTGAGAACTTTAGGTCTCCACTGATTTCTCTATCCCAAAGGTCGATAGCATCTCCTCATTCCTTATCGCCATCCCTACCTCTACATTACTTAGATCTCAGAGGTGTGACATTTTTGCTCTAGTAATATCCGGCTTCAATCCTCGGATAAACTTCTCATTCTGCTTAATCACAGTGTCTATGGTGACATACCCATACGTAGATAGCTCATCAAACTTACCGGCATATTCCAACATCGATATTTTTACTTGTTCCAATTCCATGAACTTCCTAAGTAAGGTTGACTTGACTACTTCAGTTAAGAACCTCTCCTTAAATCTTCTTCTAAACTCGGCCCAAGTCAGTTCTTCTTCTGGTACACCAACAGTTACCCCATATCTACTAGCGGGGTTCCAGCACCGACATTAGCATTTTCCTATCGACCCTTATTCCTTTTAGTATTGGGCTAAGCATTTCCATTTATTGTGGCGCTTCCTCCACTTAGATTCAATCCTTCATTTCATGCTTCCATATCTTACTTCCTTTGAATCTGCATATGGATATTTATAAGGTACAGAAGAATGTCTAAGAGAGAGAAGAGAATAAAGACATGATACATACTTATATATATCAAATATAAGTATGTTGCTATAGCGTTATCCCATACTCGAATCTTATTCTCTGATTTATTTGGATATCAAAAACATTTTAATATTTTAAATTTTTCATAAACCTATGCTCTGATACCACGTTGTAACATCCCTCATTTTGAGGCTAAAAAATAAGCGCTACTAGTTCTGTAGTCATCAATAGTATTATTCTCCGGTGATAAAATGTGGTAATGTTAATCATATCAATAACATCAGAAGCACATAAATATGAAAAAAATTCAAGCATTTTTCATTAGTCAACTTTCATTATAGTTCATAAATAATATTTCCACATTCATTACGTAATCCCATTTGTTGTCCATATTTAGAGTAAATATAATAATTACAAAATACTCCAAGAGCGTTATATGAAGAAATCCCCTTGGTTGATTAGAGTCTTATACTTGACAGTTATAAATATTGTCATTACATCCATTCAAACATAGCACAAGTTTTAAAAGAACAAAGCTGAAATAAAAGCTTTACATTAGCTAATTTGTCCCCTACACGTCTTTGGAAGCTTATTCATCTAACTTGAAATCCCTACCATGCCCTACTCAAATGAGTACCCGATAGTTTAGGGGGAAAAACAAAACTTCGAGTCGGATAAAAAGTCTGGTCTGAATAATAATATACCATCTCAAACCAAAACTGATATCTAGTGAGACCACGCCGTAGAGCGAAATGGGTTTTCCCTCACTAGTATCCTACCAAAATATGTCAATCACAATCATACACCTGCACCTACAATGGTTAGAAAAAAAAACATAACATGTTCTTATGCTTGCATTCAGCCTGGTAAGTCTGACTATATTGTCATCCTAAGGTTATGTGCACCCAAAGTTTACCCTTCCCAACAATAGACCATCTGTCTAAAATCATAGTTTTCCTAGGGTCACTATGAACCTAATGGTTTTGCAGGCCAACCAATAACCTATCAGGATGACTCGGGCCAAAACATAACCAGATATCCACAAATCTAAAATACGGTTAGGAGTAAAACAACATAAATAATCTAGTGAGCATATAGAGCTACGAGTTCCTTTCTGTGTGTAAATATCCTTTCATCTCACTACTGACAAGCCCTACACAATGGAATCGCGGACCTTTACCAACCAAGAGCTAATGGCTGAAGCATAGGGCGCGACCCTATACCAGTCCCACTTACAATCTTATCTGATTTTAAATTCATGAGTTAGGTCTTATGATCAGTTCACGACATCCTAATGCATTTGATTTATCAAATCTCCTGGATGCATTTCTACTCAGTTTGAAGTCTAATTTGACCATACTCACTACTAGGACAACCTAATTGATAATTTTGCTCCCAATACCCTAAGATGTAGTATTGGTTCATGAAATGTGAGTACAACAATGATAAATTACGTAAATTTAATTGATCAACTGATAATAAGAACATGTAGCATCATCCAGTAAACTATGTTCATCGATAAAGAGTTTCGTCGATAAAGGGTTTCATCGACAAAGAGTTTCATCAAAGAGCATGTCGATGAAAAGCGTCGTTAATAAAGAGTTTCATCGATAAAGAGTTTCATCAAAGAGCGTCGTCGATAAAGAGCGTCGGCCATAAAGAGTTTCATCGATAAAGAGTTTCATCAAAGAGCGTCATCGATGAAGAGTGTCATCAACAAAGAGTTTCATCAATAAAGAGTTTCGTCGAGAAAGAGTTCCGTCGATAAAGAGTTTCATCAATAAAGAGTTTCATCAAAGAGCGTTGTCCAAGAAGAGCATCATCAATAAAAAGCTTCATTGATAAAGAGATTCATTGATGAAGAGTTTCATCAATAAAGAGTTTCAGCCATAAAGAGTTTCATCAATAAAGAGTTTCATCAATAATGTGGTTCATCGATAAAGAGTTTCATCAAAGAGCGTCGTCGATAAAGATCGTCATCAATAAAGAATATTTATAGATAAAGAGTTTCATTAATAAAGAGTTTCATCGATAAAATAAATTCAACAAAAAGGTTGTCGATGTAGAGCGTCACTAATAAAGAGTTCCATTGATAAAGAGTTTCATAAATAAAGAGTTTCATCGATAAAGAGTTTCATTAATAAAGAGTTTCATCCATAAAGTGTTTCATCAAAGAGCATCGTCGATAAAGAGTTTCATTAATAAAGGGTTCATCAATAAAGGGTTTCATCGATAAAGAGTTTCATCAATAAAGATTCTGTCGATAAATAATTTCAACGATAAAGAGTTTCATCAATAAAGAGATTCATCAAAGAGCATCGTTGATGAAGAGCGCCATCAATAAAGAGTTTCATCGATAAAGATTTCATGAATAAAGAGTTCCATCCATAAAGAGTTTCATCGATAAAGAGTTTCATCAAAGAGTATCGTCGAAGAAAAGCATCATCAATAAATAGTTTCATTGATAAAGAGTTTCATCTATAAAGAGTTTCGTCGATAAAAATTTTCGTTGATAAAGCATTTCGTCCACAAAGTGTTTTATCAAAGAGCGTCGTCGATGAAGAGCGTAATCAATAAAGAGTTTCGTTGGTAAAGAGTTTCGTCGGTATAGAGTTTCGTCGATAAAGAGTTTCATTAATAAAAAGTTTCATTGATAAAGAGTTTCATCAAAGAGCATCGTCGATGAAGAGCGTCATCCATAAAGAGTTTCATCAATAAAGGTTTCATCAAAGAGCATCGTCGATGAAGACCGTCATCAGTAAAGAGTTTTATCTATAAAGAGTTTTGTCAATAAAGAGTTCCATTAATAAAGAGTTTCATCATTGAAGAGCGTCGAGTATCATCGATAAAGAGTTTCATGAATGATCAGCATCGAGTTTCATCAATAAAGAGTTTCATCAATGAAGAGCGTCGAGTTTCGTCAACCCAAGGAATGATATTTTTTGTAATTAACCTGAAAACCGAATATTTCCTTTTAAAGAGAATAACTTTCCACCAACTCCTATTATTTGTCAAATTTCCAATGGTTAATAACTTTCTTTACCACTTTCTTTTCAGAAAAAATGCAATAGCTCAGATTTTATCATTCTTAAACTATTTGCAAACCCTTCATTGTTTATTATTATTTTAAAATAAATATTAAGCTTTTACAGCCTAATAAATTCATAATAAGTCAAAAACACTTGGAAAAATCCCCAAAATTCAGCAAAAATCAATAATACATATTCTTTAACATATAAAAATTTCGTGACCAAAGTCATTATTTAATTATTTTTAATAATTAAAACTCGAAATAAATGCTCTTTTCTCCTTTGAAAATTCATAAAATATTCCCATTAATTCG
This sequence comes from Allium fistulosum, assembly GCA_030737815.1. Classification (NCBI taxonomy): domain Eukaryota; kingdom Viridiplantae; phylum Streptophyta; class Magnoliopsida; order Asparagales; family Amaryllidaceae; genus Allium; species Allium fistulosum. Next base: position 244,942,344 of record CM060907.1, on the reverse strand, counting down.
GAAAATTATGAAATTAAACCCCATATCCAAAATTATGTTTTATACAACATATCAAAAAATCAAATCATTTGGAGATCAAAAACTAGGGTTTTACCTTCAAAACCTAACATAATATTTTTTGAAAAATTCTAATAAATCTTCATTCAATCAAACAATGATGGAATCAACCATATCATGACATAACATCATCAACCAATTCAGAATCAATCAAAAGTTCAAAAATCGAACATATGAAGATGAGATGGATACTATTATTCATCTTGATTTGATAAAGAAGAGTTGAGATTTGAGTTGTTGATTTGATTCCCCTTACCTTTAACTTAATTTCCTAGATTTTCTCCCCTTAAATCTCCTAGCAATGGCCTCTACTTTGTTTATATTTGTGTGACTGAAATTATGAATGAGGATATGAGGGTGGAAGGGTTTATGTTTAGGAAATGTGCCTATTCCTATTTTTCCATCTCATAAATTCTCTTACTATTTATAAGTTAAAGCAATCTTATTTGTTGATTAGTTAAGGCCTAACCCGATTACTTATCAAATCTCATCTCCTTTTCACACCACACATTATTCTATTTAATTATCTAATTAAATCTCATGAATAATATTAAACAAAAATTAGGGGAGTTACACAGCCCGAAGACGATACTCTCAAAGAGGGGAAAGTCAATGGCGGACGGAAGCATAAGAAACCAACCGATGGTTCGAGGGGCAAGGGTAGCAAGAGAGGAAAGAATAAGTAGGAGATCCTTGAGACTTGCAGGCAAGACGGTCTTTTGGTTGTACATTTTTCTTTCCATTTTATTGTAGAAAGGCCGCGTTTGCACGGGAGAGGCCCCCGCAATCTTTATATATAAAAGTTTAGTAATGCAAGATCACTTGTTTGGTAACCTTTGTTCTATCTACTTTTCCGCACTTTCATATTCTATACCTACCTACGTACACTACCTACATATATAAGATAACTGCCTTCATTGCAATTTATCCATATTATACATGTTTATTTCCATGCAATGCTTTTATTTACTGCAATTCTGTGTGTATAAATAGAATTCCTGTGATTGCTTTAGTTATATCATGTTGCTCAGCTTTGTTTGTAGTTGCCAAATGTTTCGTTTGGCCAAACAAATCCGTAATTTAACTGGTTCCACGGTTATTCTTGTTCATTTTAGGTCGTAATTCCTTCGGCCACTAACGAGTTACCAATGATCCAAGTTCTATGCTATTCCATAACATTGGGGAACAACAGTTTGGATGTCTGTCTCCTGACATCCCCAATCTCGTCGGTAATCGACACCATAAGCTTACACTTCCAAAACCCCGGCAAAGCATATCCTGCATAGATGTGAGTGAAACTTTAACTCTTTTATAGTATTATCACTTAATGATTCTTGTCCATGGGAATCGTAATTCCAAAGGCTAATATCCAGGCATCACCCTCCGACCTTACAAACTTTCGGGCATTGGTCGATGATTAGTCATGTAGGGCAAATTGTATGATTGCCCCCAATCCAACCGTACTTCCTCGGTCCTAATCCTGGACCGGAGGACTTAGATAGTATTTATTTCCAACTTTAACAACTAACCTTGCTTAACCTTGTCCAACGAGGTCCCATAAGATTGTAAGCGCATTCGTGAATATCGCGTCAGTTCACCGATTCATATGTCTGAGAATTTGTGCCTTTGAATACCTACCTCCAGGCATCCGCTCTTAGTCCCACCTATCTCCGGGTGTTGACCGAGATTATTCGGTGAACGTCCTAGCTTATTCTCATCCTAGCGTATCCTGTTAAGCCACTAGCATGGTCAAAAATTTCCATCAGTGTGCCAGTTTCTATCTTTGAAAACCAATGCTTTTTGTTATCTTCCCTCAGGCATTCCTTACCGACCTTGCATGTTTTCGGGCAATAGTCAATGCCTGAAGGTCGGGGTTGAATTATCCGATTGACCCCTACGTCGGCTATCTCCGGTCCTAATCCTGGACTAGAGGAACTGATACCATTTTTTGGGTACCTAAGCATGTAGGAATGAATTATCCGATCAACCCTTGATTATACTCGCCGATCCTAATCCTGGACCAAGGGAGTTTGTACCTTACCGTACTACTAATCGTGCAGCACTAGAGGCTTTCTTACAAGAACACGGTTCCATTGGTTCAAGAAGCTAACTTTTATTTATAAACCGAAAAAGTAGCAAGTCATGCCTTATTATACGACCCTAAGAATCCTTGGGTGCCTTATTTGTGAAAAATAAAATAAATAAAACTAAGTAAAATAGGGTCGTAGCAAGTCACTATTCCATGCCGATGGAATTGGGATTCCATCTACAGTGGTCCGCTTGAATGTTCCATCTCTGAGCTTTTGTTCGATTGCATAGGTACCTTCCCAATTCGGACCAAGTTCCCCTATACCCAGGAGAAGTTCTTTTAAAATGAGATCCCTGCCTCAAAGGTATGGCCTCAGACCTTGGTGTTAAAGTGTCACACTACTCTTTTCAATGAGCAACAACCCTTACTTCTGCCTCTTCCCATTCTCATCAACCAAATCGAGGGACTAAAGCAGGAGTTTCTTGTTTGCCTTTGGATTGTACTATCTTTTACGATGAGAAGGGACTTCCAATTCTATCAGGATCATAACCTCTGGTCTATATGCCTTAGCGAACAGTGTATGTCTAGTCGTCGACTTATAAGCCATCCTATAAGCCCACAATGCTGGTGGAAGCTCATTAACATAGTTAACCTTAGCCTTGGTTAACCGCTTCTTCAAGGTGGACTTGATGATTTTGTTCATTGCCTCCACTTGTATGTTTTCCTTTGGATGTGCTACCACTAAAAATCTTTTCTCAATCTGGTGCCTATTGCAGAAATCCTTGAACTCATCACTTTCGAACTGGGTTCTGTTATCCGTATAATATTCTGGGGTACACCGAACCTACATATGATGTTCTTTGTCACAAAGTCAATTACCTTTTTCATTTTGATTGTGGCTAGTGTTTACGCTTCGGGCCACTTCATGAAATAATCTACCACAACTACAACATACGTAGCTCCTCCTTTTGCCATCTATAGCACACTGATTATATTGGTTCCCCAAACTGCAAATAGCCATGAGCTAACCATTTGTGTAAGCACCGTAGATGAGGCTCTCTGAATCTTCGCAAATTTGTGGCAACAGTCGCATTGTTTTGTGTAATCATCTACACCCGATTTATTGTTGGTCAGAAATATCCTACACCCAATTTTTGTATAGCACTCCTTCTTGCATCATGAACCACGATGCCTTTCTAAGGAGTTTCTTTTGTTCATTCCTGTCTTTAGGAGTGTTCCTTTGAGAAAATATTCCTTGATCGGATTCATCTACGACTCCTTTTCCTCCATGGTCTCTAAAATCCATTCGACATCAAGCTGATCAATACTTGGAGCCATCAAAACCTCCACTGGAACTAAACCCATCACCTATGCTTCCTTAGAACTAGACAGTTTAGCCAATAAATCAGCTTTTGCATTCTCCTCTCTAGGGATATGCGTAATAGTGTATTGCTCTATACCGTTTAACAGTTCCAGTGCTTTCATCATGTAAGGAACAAGCCTCACACCCTTAGAAATATTCCTTGCTCACTTGACAAACCACCAACTGGGAATCACTAAATATATGTGCTCCTTATTCCCAGTTCCTTCACCATCCTTAGCCCCGCTATCAACGCCTCGTATTCAGCCTCATTGTTATTTGTGGTAAATTCCAACTTCAATGCATAACAAATTGATCATCCTTCCGATGTTACAAGTACTATTCCTATGCCTGAACTACATTCGTTCAAAGCTCCATCCACATATAGTTTCCAATAAGAATGTATGACCATATCTTCCTCCTCTTCACCATCTCGTACCTTAAATTCAACGATAAAGTCTGCCAATGCTTTCCCGTTTATCGCTCATCTCCGATGGTAGGTAATACCATATTTACTCTAAAGTCCCGGGTTAGTATAACACCTACTTCAAAGGCTGATCCGTTATCACTTTGATTGGACGAGCCTGAAAATATAGCCGTGGCTTTTTCGATGCAATCAACAAGCAATATAAAAGTATTTCTAACCTCAAGTAGTTCTTTTTAGCTCCAGTAAAACGTATGCTAATATAATAAATCGGCTTTTGAATCCTTTCCTCTGCACGTACTAATGCTATGCTTAGTGCGTAAGCAGACACTACCAAATACAGAAACAAGTCTTCTCTGTCCAATGGTTTGGATAGAACCGGTGGTGTTTCGATGTGCCTTAGTAATTTCTTGATGGCATTCTAACATTCTGCATTCCACTCAAAGTTCTTTTTTCCTTTTTTAAGAGCGTCAAAGAATGATATACATTTATCTGTCGCCTTTGAGATGAACCGACTCAAAGCAGCAACCATGCCATTCAAACTCTGCAACTCCATCTTCTTGGTCAGGGCGCTCACATTCCTTAAGGTGTCTATCTACTCCAAATTAACCTCAATGCCCCCTTTAATTCACAATGAATCTCAAAAATTTCCCCGATGCAACTCCAACAATGCATTTTAATGGATTCAATTTCATTCCATGCTTCCGCAATACCTCGAACATCTCTAAAAGGTCATAAATTGCTTCCTCAATAGCCATGAGTTCATGAGCATATCATCCACCAATACTTCCAACATCCGTCCAATTTTCTTCCTGAACATAGAATTTACTAACATCTAGTATCCAACTCCTGTGTTTTAAAACCGAACGACATCATGAGGTAGCAATATAAACCCAAATCCATTATAAAGCTTGTGTGCTCCTAATTTGGTATGTGCATCAAAATCTTATTATATCCTGAGTATGCATCCATAAATGAGAGTAACTCGTGCCTTATGGTTCCATCTACCAGCTTGTCATTCCTAGGTAAGGAAATGTTATCCTTCGGGCATGCTTTATTCAAGTCCGAATATTCAATACATGTCCATCACTTTCCATTTGATTTCCTAACCAGCACGGGATTCGATACCCATTATGGGTATATCATCGTAAATAAAACTATTCGCTTTTAATTTGTCTACTTCCTTTCAATGCAACGGATCGCTCCGGACCCAAACTACACCTTTCTGTTTCACAGATGGAAACTTCAGGTCCACATTCAGTGTATGGCATGTTATCTTCGATGATATCCCGCACATAACTGAATGTGTCTAAGAAAACACATCCAAGTTTGCTCGTAGAAAATTAGTCAACTTCTTTCTCAATCCCATGTTAAATTGAGATTCGTTCATGAGAGCCCGCGTAGGATCATCCATGTCGATCGGAACATTTACAGTCAACTCAATCGGCGCTACTCGCACTCCCTCTAACTTCATCCTAGGATCCATAGACTTAGCAAACCTGCTATGGTTTCCAAGCCAGGGTTTGGGCTTTAGTTGCTATGCTTCCGAATTCTTAATGTAGTGAGCCTTCTCTACATTCTTCCCATTTCTCATCGCTTTGCTTCTCTTAGCTCAGTAACATAACATTTCCTTCAGGTGCTCTCCTCTTATTGATCCAACCCCATTTTCCATGGGGAATTTCATCATTAAGCACCAAGGAGCCTGTGCTATTCTAAAATCTGCCAAGGCTGATTGGCCCAAAAAGGTTTTATACGTCGAATACTCATCCACTATAACAAACGTTTGGATCCACACAACCTTGGGATCTCCATCACCCAACTCAACCTATAAATCAATTGTCCCGACTAGCTGTTTAGCTTCATATGTAAATCCTTGAATCTTGGTTCTCCAATCCATGAAATCCTTCATACTAATTTTCATTTGATTAAACGTTCTTCTGAACAGAATGTTCACAAAATTTCCATTATCCACCAGGACCCGACGTACCACTGTCAATCCAATAACAGTCGTTATAATCATGGGGTCAAAAGGTGGCACTTTTGACTCCATCAGAATCTCTATTCCTGAATACAAGGTCATCAGTTACTATCCTCTGTTCCTTGGCCAGATCTCCTTCCTCTATGGAAAAGAAACACTCCTATAGCACGTGCTTCAATGAGCTAGCGTACCGCTCCATTTCCTTCCAGCTTTTCCCTACTGGATGACATCTTCCTGTTATGGTGTTTATGACTAACCTCCCATCAGTGCACCTAGGCCCCTTTGCACTGGGTCTAGGCTGGTTTCCTTGTGCATTTGGCCTTGAAGTCTAGCGTTTATCCTGCCATCCTACGGATCTCTGACATACTTCTATAACTTTTCTTCAATATCAATTCCTTAATGAAGTCTCTTAGATTTCGGCACTCTTTCGGGTTGTGACCATGATTTTCATGGAAATGACAGTACTTTCCTAAGTGTCTTTCCTCCTCGGTCGCCTCCTTCCTAGGCATCCTCTCATATCACCCCGTTCCTTATGTAGCAAGGTATATATTTTCCAAAGTATTGTTCGAGAGTGTATATTCATCAGGCCTTATGTTCCTCGGCCACTTCTTTCCTTCATTCTGTCTACCACCAGAGCCCTGATTCCTTTTCTTTTGATTATTAGAATTTCTAATATTTACTGCCATGTTACTGGTGTGACATTGCTTTGAACTACTTCCTTTGACTGTCCACCATCAATCTTTTCAGTAACTTGACTTTCTTTTTCTAATCGCAAGAATTGATTAGCGTTCTAATCGAATTCCTCCATAGTCATTGACTGTTTCATCTTCAGCCATCTTCGAAAGTCCAGATCTAGATGTATGCCCCAGACTCGTGCCTTAAACACCAAATCATCGTTCGAATTGTTAACCTCTGTTTTAGCAACATCAAACTGATTCAAGAACCCCTTCAACCACTCCTTAGGTCCTTGAGATAAACTCGACAAGGACATCACTTCCTTAGGCCGAGCAGCATGGAGCCTAAAATGCTCTATAAACTTCTTTGTTAACTCATCAAAATTTGATATAGACTTCAGCGTGAGCCGAGTAAACCATATCGATGCAACACCTTCTATGAACATAAGAAAATACCTACACCGTACCACGTCTATCGCCATAGCATCATCCATGTGTAATTCATACTTGAACTAGTGCTGCTTGAGATCAGTAGTCCCGTTGTACGATGGCATCATCGGCATCGTAAACCTCCTGGGATACTCTTCTCATAGAATGTTCTTCGTGAACGGAGTTCTGCTTGGGGCAAAACCCCACTCCTCATTGTTCCTCCACTTATTTTCTTCTACCAACCGCTTATCCATGTCTGTTATACACTCCTCACTTGCTCGGAACTCTAAAGGTCCACCGTCAGGAGCTGCACCGAGTGCTTGACTTACAAACGATTAAGGTTTGCTCGTTGATGTTTAGGTTCTCCAGTCTCTGGGAGAACCACTACTTCAGGTCTTTTCTACCGCCTAACCAGCTCCGTAGTGGTTGCTTGCACACCAACTCTTTATACTTTAGTATCAAGCTCGTAATCATCACCCTCATGTTTTAGTTCATCCTCCAAATCAGACAAGTCCACTGCCGCCTTTTCCTTGTCCCCCTAAAGTGCATAAATTATTCTCAATGCCGACTTGATTTTGGTAAGATCCAAGTTGAATTCTTCTAGGGGTGCTTCCCGACTTCCTCCATCAACTCCTCGTGTCGCTTCAGTAGCCTTTTCCTTTTGTTTTTGTTTTCTATTTTTCCTATTCTGACTAGAAACATATGAGTTTTCTTTTTCAGATCCGGTAAGTGAAACTTTTCTCCTACACCTCTCGGTCCTCTATAACTTCTAGGTCAGCAGTGTTATGCTAGCATCCATCTTTTCCATTAGAGCCTTCTCACTATCAGCCATCTTCTGTTTCAGCTCTTGTATCATTTTGTTAAACTCCACTCTGGTAACCATCTCCTTAGAGATAGATGGTCCTGGCAATGCCTGAGGGTTGCTAACTTCCGTGTGATGATAATCTTCTCCAGCTACTATTCTAAATGATCTTCCAGATCTCCTAGGTGTCATTGGTTCCTATATGCAAATCTTTCAAGTTCCTTAATGAAAATCTTCTAGGTCTAAACAATGGATGCTCCAATCTAAAATAGAAAGCTAGATCTATGCCTGAGAATCCTTTCTCTCAATGAAAGCACCAAAATGTTGATACTAAAATTGGCACAACACCCAAAGTCTTACAGAAATATAGAAAACTAGTAGAAAATATATGAAAAATAGAGAGAACGCTAAGTTTTTAAAGTGGTTCGGCAACCTTTGATCTAGGTCCACGTTAAATTCTATTGATTAAAGGTTTGAGAGTCACTAGTGCAAGGGTTTTACAAATCTAAAAGCCTAGAACAGCTAATAGTGGCTTCCTTAGTGACTATAATGGAGGAGAGATAGAAGATGAAGAAGATAATGAGTCAAAAGTCCTTCTCCAACTGCCATAGGGTCTGTATTTATAGGGAAATTGTCCAACAAAGCCGAAGACCCACGGGATACCAAGTCCAGATCCGAGAATGTAGAAGGGAAAGACAAAACAGTTTCTATGATCCATTATGTTTCGAACACTTTTTCTTAGAGATTGCGTTGTTCCTAAGAGGTTCTAATATCACTTATACTTGTCTGCTTTGCTTCGGTGCTTTCTTGGAGTTGTTCATCTATTCCTTGAGAAATACACTTCACGACGATCACATAAGACATCTTCCCATGAGACATAGCTTTGGGAGCCCACAAGGGGCCAAAAAAGTGGTCGGTACCGAGTAGAAGTGCTTGGTACAGAGTAGTCCACTTAGCTCCAATTCCTTAGCAACTTATCGAGTTCACTCCCATTGTCTTTCTAAGTTTGTTTCCAAGTCCCTAAATCGTTTCGTCTTCAACCAGACATTCAAATTCGTGTAAAAGCCTGCTTGGTAAAAAAGCTGGTGTTATCCCGCCTTTTGGCAAGGCCATGACACCAAGGAACTGATTGGAACTCAAAGACAGTTCATCCCGGAAAACAGTTATACACAGGTTCGCTATGGATACTGGTAAATTTTGCCCGAGTCCGGATCGAGCTACAATTAACATGACACAACAATCAAAGCCAGGAAAGCCAACGTTCCAAATTTTGAGTCAAACCGAGTTCATATGCTCAAGATATGATCGATACGAGTTTCATGAAAAGCATGCTCATTTCGTATCCATCCGCCATATTACTTCGTATCCATCAATGAGCATCACTTCGTATCCATCGGGAAACCATTGTTTGTATCCATCAAACAAATAGGAAAGGACCTCCTTCGCATCGATCCTGTTCGAATCCATCAACTGCGCACGGTTTCGTATCGATCAGTAGTAAGTAAGTCCACTTCGTATCCATCCAGATCCACATACTTCGGATCCATAGGAAGCGGCTTTCTTCGTATTCGTAATCTTCAACCTGTTCGCATTGATCAACTGTAATAACCCGGATTTTTGAAACATCTGTTAATTGATAATTAACTGGATTGAATTAATAAAATGCTGATTTATAAGTAAACAAATAAAATTCTGATAGTTAAAAATAGCTGAATTATATATAAATGGATGTGAGTTATAATAAATGCTGGATTTTAAATATCTGAAAATAATAACTCTTATAGTAAATCAATATATATATATAAATAGATATATGAAAACTCGATAATGATGAAAATCTTAAGTGTATACATGTATAAATTCATTGTAAAATAGTAAACATATTAATATATTGAATTGGAAGTTATGTTTTAATATAGTAATTTTCAAGATTTATTTAAGTTGAGTTCTATATTTTAAACACTAAAATAGTATCTATGTATATACTTATATTAAAAAGTATTTAGCTAAAGTAAGATTTGGTAAAGGTATATGTATTTCTTTAAAAGTTATACTTGAAATAAATATAGTTTGTAAATATATAAAGATTTTAAACATACATGTATAAATGTAGCACATAAACTTAAGAAATTAATAAATACATAAGACATTAATAAAAATAAAAATAAATAAAATTTTAATAAAAATATATATAAAAACAGAAAATAATTTAGCTCATGCCAAATTGCAAGTGTAAACCTATTGTTTCATGCATAAAATTGACATTTGTAGCTTTGTATAAGCATGCAAATAACAAGTGGCTTTCCTCATTTTTTCTTCTTCTTTAAAACTGAAATCATATGTAAATAATATGAAGGGAGAAACCAGGCTGGGTATATTCATTTTCACTTCTCAATCAATCTCTTCTTTCTTCTTCTAAAACTAAAAACTAAAATCAGAGAAAAAAATACACTGCTTCAAGTTTCAACTGAAGAAAAGCAATTCAAACTCAAATCCAACATAATTAAAGAAAGAGCAGATCATAATTCAAGTTGCTATTTCAATTTCAAAAGCAAATTCCAGTTTTCAAGTTTCAAAGCTCTCTGTTCTCTGTTCAATCAACTTTAGGTGAGTAAACATACCCTTTTGGAAGCTAAATCTGTGTGTATTCACTAATGCATGTGATAATAATTATTGTAATATGGTGGATATAATTTGCATGGATGTATTTTTCCTAGAACATAGCTGAATTACTGTATACATATGTGTGCATGTCTGTATATAGTTAAGCCTGTCTCTGTTTTGAGTACAACAAACTAAAATAGGTTCAAAATTTAAAATCTTTTCCCCTGATCTCTCTTAGCATATGATGTTTAAAAGAAATTTGTATGTAATGATGTAATACAAATTTTTAAAATGTTTGCAAATAGAATTATTAGGTAATTATCTGGTAAAGAAGAAATTACAGTAAAAAGGAAATATATCAGAAAAATCAATTTTTTTTAATTTCCAGTTTCACCTATAAAATCTAATTCGTTTTTAAAAACTATGATTTTTAGTAATAATATCAAGATTTTTAAATGAGTTTTTGGGTGGGAATTTCGAGTTGAACGGAAATTGGGTACTCATCAATTTCCGATGATCGAGGGTCATGGGGAATGTCGACTTCGTTGCTGAAGCAAGTTTGTTGCTCGAGGAGCTAGGGAAAAATAGTTGATTGATTTATAGCTTGACGTGGTGGTCGGAAATAAGCAAACTAGGGCTTGGTGGCTATTCCTGGTAGACGTGATGTTTGGGGTTCGTGTATCCTCGTGTGATGATCGGAGATGATCGCATTGGTGGGGACAGTTGGTGGAAGGAGTATTGTAGCTTCGGTGAAGACGGCCGGTGTTCTTGAAGTCAGGTTCATCGGCGATTGGAAATTTACATCCGATGTTCTGGTTTCTGGTATGCTCGTTTTTGTTCGATTTCGTCACACAGCGAGTTCGACGAAGCTGGATGGTCGGAGCTATCGTGAGAGTCGTTAGCGACTTATAGGCGTCGTCGAAGTTGATCAGAACGGCGGTGGTGGTTCGTGCACGTGCACACGGGGAGATGTGTACCTGTTGATCATTGGAAGATCAGGGAAGAAGGGGAGTACGAGTCGATCTCGAGATGATTACACTCGGAGCAGATTGGGTTGTGAAGTGCACGAGTGTTGGCTCAGGAATTTCGGTCTTGGGCTCGAGTTTTTCTTAATTTAAAAATGGAAGTAAAGTTAGTATAAAATTTTCAAGCAAATAATGAACAAAGTCTCATAGTAAAATATTAAACAAGTTCAAAGCAAAAGTATTTATCAGATTTATTAAATAAGATGTTAATGACAAAGTAAGGAGCAGATTAAGATTTTGGGTAATTATAGATTAAATAAATTGATTAATTAATGATTAAGAATAAATTAATTTATGATTAAGAATTGTAAATTAATTAGAGATTAATTAATATAAGTAATTGAAGAGTAATTACTTAGATGATGATTACTTAATGTAAGAAATAAAAAGGGAATTACTTAAGGAAAGTAATTAAGGATTAATTACTTAGAAAAATTAATTAATGTGATTAATTTAGAATTAATTAATTAGTGTAATTAATTAAGGTTAATTAATAAATATGATTAATTAATGTTAAATTAATTAATGAATGTGATTAATTTAATGGGTAATTAAATAAGGTAATTTGAGGGTAATTACTTAATGAAGTGATTTGAGGATTATTAATAGAAGTAATTAAGGAGTAATTACTTAGTGAGATTAATTAATAAATTAAAGAAAGGTAAAGTGATTATAAGTTGATTGATTAATGAAATTAATTAAGAATAATTAATTAATGTATTTAATGAGACTAATTAAGGTTAATTAATTGATGGGAATGGTTAAAGGATAAAAAAATAATTAATTAATTTCAATAATTAATTAAATAATGTTAATTAAGCAGGATTTATAAAATATAATTAATTTAATTTGTGTTAATTAAATTAATTATAAATGGACTAATTAAATCTTGCTTATGGATGATTAAATTATATTGAATGTTTGGTCTGATAAATTATGATGTTCTGTGATATGTAATACTTTGGATGAATTGTGATAATTTAAGTTATCTATCTATGATAGACTTGTTATATGAATATGATATCCTAAATTTAAATTAAATTGTTTAACTTAAACATCTTGGCTTAAAGGATGACATTTGATTCGAAGAGATCGGGATCGGGTACCAGCAAATACCCGAAACCACTTCGATTTGAAATCTTTTATAATTCTTTTTAGATTGATATGTGAAATCAATGGGCTGGACTGGGATAATATGGACCATTTAAACTAAGTTGGATACTTAGATATTGTTTTGTGAAATAAGTATTGACTATATAAGTTGTTTACTTATGGTAAAGTACGAGTAACCCCGGGTTTATATAAGTTCTATGAATTGAAATTTCATGTTAGATGAGTTTACTCACGCTGGTTTCCAGCCTGACCCGGGTGTTACTTTGATGTAATGCTCGGGTCAGACCGAGTATTACAGATTTTCAGGTAAGGACGTTCTGGAGCTCAGGATGCATGCTGGATGGCAGGAACGTATGGAGTGATATCTGTTGTGTATATTATTGTTGATTATCTGAGACATGTTTTCAAATTGTCCTGTGTTGTGTAATAGCGTAACTCTGATATATAATGTATAAGTGTATTGATATAGTTCTTTTGTAAAACTGTTATTTATGTGATATTATATTTTGATCCGCTGCGAATGTGAGAATATGTGATTCTGTGTTTCTGTTTTCTTCTTCTTCTTCTATCTCTTTCTTTTCTTTTTCTTCTAACTATCTGGAATTTTTGGGTTCGAAATTTCCGGGTCGTTACATTTGGTATCAGAGCCAGGTTAAGCGAGAACCTTGGCTCTGTTGGGATTACTCGTTAAAGATAGGGTCAATGGTACCCTAGAATGAGTTGAGTGTATATATATATACACATATATGAGAGCGTACTTGTTATTTTCTTATATAAGGATTTTAAATGATTTTATATAAGGATATATTTTGATATATAAAATGATATTTCTTTCTAATAAATATTAAGGTAATTGGTTGTTAAAATATTGGAATAAGAATTAAGTAGTAATAGAAATACAACCAAACTGAAATTGAATGAAGATAAGTTTGAAATGGATCCAAACTGAAATTAAAATCTTAAATTTGTAGAAGTGTTATCAGAATAAAGATAATAATGAATTGGTTTCCAAATATGATAATCTTGGTTATTATCATAAATGGTTATTGTGTTTAAATATGGGATTATTGTTTTCCTATAAACAATGATAAAGAAAAATGAAAAGTTTAAAGGAAGTAAACTTAGATGAGTATAATTTGTAAATCAAAATGGATTTAATTGTGAAGTTGTGAATTCTAAGTTTAAAAACATTTGAAATTGTTTTCAAAATGTTAAGAAAAATAATAAATAATATTCTTAATAATATTTTTGAATGTAATCTTATTTTAAAATAAGAGGTTAAGCCTTAAAGAAAACTGTTTAGAATTAAAACCAAATGTGGTCCAAATTTTAAAGCATGGCTTGGTGGGCTAAGAAATAAATATGTATATGTGTAATATCAAAGACAATTTGAAAATAAACTCTGAAGTATTAAGTTTTGATTTTTCCTGGAATATGATTTAAAACCCAAATTGAAATAAGTCTTTGAACTTATAAGTAAGAAAGAATATTAATAGAAATTTGGAATTTGAAGTGGAAATTCAAATTGTTAAGGATTGGTTTCAAAATTGAAATTTGGTGATAAATTGAATTTCAAAAATTAAATTGATTAAAAAGGGTTTGAACTATTATTTGAACCTAGAAATAAGTTTATGTGGAAGTAAAGGTAATTTAAATGAAATTCTAAAATTTGGGACTTAGAAATTAAATTGTTTAAAGACTTTAAAAGTAAAGGTTAATTTGATTTAAAGAAATTAAGTCAACATTTGAAAATTAGTCCAAATTTAAATTTGATTTAAATTAATTTGGAATTGTGATTAAAGTTGAATAAGTTTAAAAATCAAATGGAATTTGATTTGAATTTGGAAAGGAATTAAGGTTAATTTAACTTGAATTGGGATTAAATCATGGAAATTGAAGTTATTTAAATTGGAATTGAGTCAATTTAAATGGAAGTGGGAATTTAAATTGAATTGATGAGAATTGAACAGTTTGACTCTGGTTTATTTTCAAAATAAATTGTTTTAATACAAATATATTTTTCCAAACTATTTATTATACAATCTTTCTTCTTAAACCCCAAACTATCTTATACTTATTTTACAATTATTTTGGAACTATTTAACTATTTTGAAACTGTCTTATAAACTAATTACTATTTTTCAGTTACTTATATCTAATCACTATTTTTAAAACTATTTTGCAATTATCTAACTATTTTATACCTACTTAACCATTTTACAACTATTTTACAAACTAATAACTATTTTTCAACTACTCATCTATTTTAAACTTTTTCAAGCTATTTTTAAAATTTAAATAGGTCAGAGTTCAAACTGTTTATAATTGAAGTAATAACTCAATTGGTAATGGAAGCAATTAAGAATAAGTAAATGGAATTAAAAGAAATGTGAATAGAAAAGGGAATTGATTTGGCTAATAATCAATGAAGTTAAATATGTAGGATGTACGTATATTATTCCATTCGCATAGTGATTTGATCCAGATTCGAACACAGAATTTCGAGATAGTATTATCGATCCGAGTTGGGATTTTTCGCTCGATTTTCGACGGCGAACCTGGATATGGGTTTTTGATTGGTTCTGGATATTCTCTATCATAGCTATGCCTATGCAAGGAGAATGACGGTTTCTGATCAAGAAACCAGATCTGAGTCCGCACTAGGAAGTCGGGTGGAAGATACTAGTTCGGAAGTGAAATTGTGTGATCGATTGAGCGATCAGATTGATATTGCGTACGGATGATATGTGTACATCGTACGAGTTTGAATGAAATTGATATTGAAATTTGTGGATAAGAATTGTAAAATGGACTTTGAAATGAAAAGTATATTTGTGAAATATAATGGAATTGGATATTTCTTTGGTTGAAATTTACTTTATGGAAGTAAGTAAATGGTAAATAACTTTATAAAAGAATAATCAAATTTGAATATTTGATTTGGAATAAACAAAGTTATATATCTTTATTATATAAGATAAATATTCCCTTGTTGAATCTATTACCAGAAGAAAAAGGGTTTTGAAATATTAAAAGTATAAAAGAGGTTTTATACAAGTTTGAAATGATCCAAAGATTTTCAAAGTTATATATATCTATATATATAAAGGGTTTTATGAGAATGATTTTGGAAAAGGTTTTGGGAACCTATGGATTTTGGAAAGGCTTTTGATTTTTGAGAAAATCAGTTTTGGGAATTTGGAAAGCCAAATTTGGAATTATCGATTTTGAGTAAAAGAGATCTTGATATAAATCATAAAGGATATGATTTTAAGATACTATAAGTGTATAGTATAAAATGTTTTGAGTATAGCTCTGGGGAAAAAGGCGCTTCCTTGAACTGAACTTCTCAGGAGTACCACTGGGTGGTACTGCCTTGAGCCCCAAGGGGGGTTTCTAAAGTTGATCCTGTGAGGAGTCCGGACCAAACTAGTTCCTGAGGATTATTTGTGTAGCGAAAGTCGAGGGGCTGGTGCCCACAGAGGCATTTGGGTTATTCTGTGACGACAATGTAACTCGATGTCACTACGATCTACTGCAGACCATAGCGAAAGTCATGTGTGCCGCTGAGAGCCAAATGTCTACGTTTGATTTTATATCGGTAGACTGTGACACTATGGTAACATAGCGAAAGTCGTTTGTGCCGCTGAGAGCCAACAGTCTGCGTTTGATTTTATATCGGTAGGCTGCGACCTATGTGGAGAAGTTTCATTTTGACAGCGAAATCGTGTGTGCCGCTGAGAGCCAACAGTTACATGGACTTTTGCTGCGACGGCAACGTAATCCTGGATGTAACTGCGATCTGTTGTGGGTTCCTTGGTGTAATCAGTTACATGGACTTTTGCTGCGATGGCAACGTAACCTGTGATGTAACTGTGACCATGGATGTGGGTGATGATTTCCAGAGCATTCTTACCAAAGATATTTTCTCTATTTTCAAACTGTTTTCTATATATTCAATAAATTATTTCCAAGTATTTTCACTAGGTGTTGAAAACGGGTTTACCAAATACTTATAGATTTTCAGTCTTACGTCTGATCACCGTATGACCGAATTTCTGTGAGAACAAGGATGGACTTGTTGAAACATCGAGTTATAAAAGTATTTTTACAAAAACTATTTTGATAATATTATATATAGATTTTTAAAAGTGTTTTAAGAAAATGATCAAAGAAAATTTATCAGATTTTAAGTATTAAATAAATTTTGGCTTCGTTCCTTTTCGAGGCGAAAAGATTTAAAGGGGGGAGGAATGTAATTGTGATGACCCAAAAACTCGGCCTTCGAAAATCGGCACCCGTACTTCACTTGTACTCAAAATGCCGTAGATCCAAACGCCGAATCTGGTTCACCGGAGATTATAACACAGTTAAGTAAATAACACAGCGGAATAAATGAATAATACATTGATATACAATATCTGATACGACAGAGTGATACAATGAATATCAATATACATCAGAGATATGATACAAGAACAGCAGCGGAACAGAAAACAATAACACTAGCAGCGGATAATCTCCATCTTTAAAGCACCAATCCAGAAATAGCTCGAACTCTCGATAACGATGCGCAAAGATAAGCAAGTGCAGTCCCAATCCAAAGACTGAACTAGCTCCAGAAAATCTACTAATCCAACTATCTGAAAAACCAAACTCTAGACTGCTCGTGTCGAAAATTATGAGCACCCAGAGTTTAGGAAAGAAACAATAAACTCCGGATCAGTCATGGGACTGGTGTGAGCAACAAAAACAGTTTATCTTTAAAACAAATAGAAGAGGATTTTAAAGTAAATTCGCAATGCTTTTGGAAAATGAAACTACCATAAGGCCTCCCGCCACACACACAATGCAAACGCAGAATTGGAGGAGATTTCTCCTTATGATAGTCAAAGATGCTTACCACGCAAAATCAAATCATTTTTGATATTATTATTAGTGCATAGTGTAGAAAGTATTTTGAAAATAGAATATCAATCTTAGCCAACATACGTACCATTATAGTATGCCTACTATAGCTACCATATTAGATGGCAGGTTCTACAACTAATACCGTACAAAGTTCATATTGGAAGATGGATTTCCAAAAAATGGTCAGGCTAAGGAACTTCCTATGCCACGGTGGGTACGTCCCTGGAATAGACGACCCGAGAACCTAACCGGATCTCTGCCAACACAAGGCCGGGTTACCTCTACAAAAATAGGTAACTACTGACACGCGTATGCCATCCCCCGATCGTCACCGATCTTCCCGAGGATCCTCGATTCGCAAAGACCACATAATAAGCAGTATCAACAGAGGTTAAGTATCTGGGCTCCATACCATGATACCACCTTTATCCAGAAGGAATGACATACACTAAGGGGCGCTACTCCCTAGAACCTTGCTGAATCCTTCCTGTTTCGAACATTTCCGAGGTGTGAGGCTCGACGATGTCTCGTCCACAAAGCTACGCTTTGTCACAAAGCCATGCTTCGGGTTAAACAAATGATCAACCTATGATCACAAAGATATAAGATCAAACAAATGATCATATCGCAAATGATCAAACACTGATCATCACACAGCAACACTCAGCATGCCACATTACCAAATTGGGATATATCGCTGATAAATTTCAACTACATAACCTCTGAGCTCGTACGTCTCAGAGAAGGGTGTTAAGCTAAGAGAATAAATTCTCCGCCACCAACAGATATGTATTTGAAAGAAATCTACTTTATATCTCAAAGTGTAATGTCAGACACGTAACCATACAAGTCTGTTCCGGGATCGAACAGAACCGAAGGCACTTCTCACGAAGCCCTTGCAAATCCGGATAATTTCCAATCACGTCCGGACTTCCCGTCACAAAAAGAGTGATATAAATCTCTATACCGGAGCAACTCGGTGCAGAGACATTCGACAGGTTGTCCTTTCATTTTCAAAAATATCCGGTCTTCAACACCGGTCTTCAAATGCCATCCATATACGACGTATCATTAATTCGGAATGAGTTATATGACACAAATGTCTTTTCCCGGCTAACCCGAATAATGAGCGCAATATTTAAAAATATATGGACATTGAGATTTCAATTAAGTCACAACTTAAACCCAAACTTCTTTTCAAATGGTTTAACAAATTACCATTTTCAAATCTTTAAACAAAAAGATTCATTTTAACAACCTTCAACGGTTTAAACATTTTCCACATTTTTATCTTTTAAACAAAAGATTCATTCACAGATTTTCCAAAAATCAATTTCCATTTCAATTTAACTCGTTAAATCTTTAAATCAAAGATTTAACTTATAGCTTTCAAAACAATTTCATTTCGAATGGTTTAAACAAAACATCACTTTTAAATCTGTTAAAAATAAACAGATTTAATACATAGCTTTCAAAAACAATTCATTCATAACTTGAAAAAAAAAACATTTTTCAATTAAATCTTGAAATTCCTTAATTAAACTGGAATTTCATTTCTTATCTGAAAGCTTTTATCATTTGAAAACAAACAGTTTCATTTCAGAAAATCTGATTCATTCATACGAGTTGAAATTCTTGGGTTAAATTCAAATTCCCAAAATTATACTTTTAAAATGGTTTAGATTCATATAACTTGTGCAGTATCTTAAATCCCTAGTTTCGAATCATAGAATTCAATTTCAATCTTGAATTTAAGTTTAAATCAAATTATTTAAATTTCAAAACTTGATCAAATTATTCAAAAATAAGTTTTATCTTTGAAATTCCATTTCAAAAGCTTTTCACTTTAAACCCAAATTTCCAATTTCAAAATCAATTGAAATTAAAATTTCAATTTCAAAAACATAAAATTTAGATTATCTGTGACTTAACCGATTTCCACGTGAAATCCATATTTGTGTGTGTAACAGTGTGGTTTGGGGGTTTAACACAATAGTGCAACACGATGAATCATCACAGATCAAATACAGAAATATAGTTGATAAACGATATAAACTATATCGCTTATCTTTTATTCACAGATCACAGATATATATCACGGGTAAGTATATTACAGATCACAACATAAATCAAGATGTATCACAAAGCATCATATATCAGTGATATCAAACAATCAAATCATTCAATAGAATTCAAACATTCATAAGTAAGATCACTTAATTATCTAATCAATTCAAATCAGATTAATTTCTTATGAATTTCTATTCCTGGTTGATTAACATCGATAAATTTCAAATTATTTTGATTAATTATTCTTTAATCATTTATTAATTAACCATTTATAATAAATTAATTAACCTTTTATTTTTATTTTTTTTTAAAAAAACTTGTTTAACAATTTGCTTGAAAACTTGAACGTCTTCCTTTGTCAAGAAAAAAAAACTTATAAAATTTGTTAACTAACAAATTCAAGCTCACCTCAAAAACTACCCGAGCCTACCTTGAGGCACCCTTCCTTTTGAAGCTTAATTATGTTAAAAATTTAGACTTGCTACCCAGCTAACATATGCAAACGAACCCGAGTATATACTCGAGCCACACCATCACTTCCCCTAGTCCAAACTCGAGAATCACGCGAACAACCCACCTGCTTCTTCTTCTTCTTCTTTTATTTCTTCCCAGTACCTTCTTCTTCCTCTTCCCCTCTGTTCATCCTTCATATGCGTGCACACGTTTGATGGTGCACGTGCACACGTCGCCAACCCACCTACCCACGCCGCCGACCAGTTCCACAGTTCACCACCGATCTCCCCACCCTAAACCACCGCCTGAAACACCACCAAGCCCTCGTTTCAAAAATTTGGACCTTCCACTCGTAACCTGGAACAGCTCGAACCCACAAAAATCAACGTCACGACCACGACACTCTTCTGCTTCCTACCAAACTCCACCGAAATACTCGCCACCCACTCCTCTTCAATTTCCCCCACGACCGCAGTCGCCTATCACCTCCGAGACTCCACCATTCGCCCCACAAGTGCGACCACCCAATTCCTACCTTAAACCCTAAATCTATTTCGTACGGCCACCCAAGCGAGCTAGAATTTTCCCGATCATTTTTCTGATGATCTATAACACTTGAACCACCTTCGACGTAAGGCCTGACCAACAAAAGTTCACCGTTGATTTGATTTTGACAAAAATGTGATTTCTGTTCTCCCTGAGATTTCTCGATTATCATATACTTAAAAATCATGAAATGATTCTTAAAAATCATATCTTTCTAATACGAATCGAGTTATAGTATCAAAATAACATATCATGATTATCAAATTTTGACATTGGTATATTTTTCTCACTGTATATATCTTCCTTTCTGACCAAATTGTCTTCATTTTTAACTTAACAATATTTTTAGCATTTGGATCTTAATTATATAACATATTTCATTTTAATCTTAAGACCTAACAAGAATTAGATAAGAAGATTTTGGATTTCGAATTTGATTCAAAACCTGTAATTAGAACAGGGGTTCATCTTCCTGTTCCCAGACATGCTCACAATTTTCTATATATATATATACATAACATACTTATTCCAAACATAAGAAACATAACAGAATATACTTAAGAAAAATTTAAATTTAAGTTACTCACCTGTCTTTTGAAAGAACAGAGACAAGAAGGCCTGGAAATTTGCAAACTGGAAGTGTTTGTTCTTGCTTTGATGATCTGCTTTGTTGTATTTTTGTTTAAGTTTGAAATTTGTTTTAGTTTGTATGATGATGCTTACTTCCTTCTTCTTTAGCCAAGAATGAACGAATTTAAAAATGAGAAGTGGATGTATATAAAAGAAGATGTTACAGGTTATATTGTTTGTTTTTCTTTTCTTTTTCTTTTTTTTCTTCTAGTTTTCCATTGATGAACGAAAAATGAGATGAGGAGGAGATATAAAGGAGTTTACAGAGTATTCATTTTTGTACAAGATTTGTTTCAGAGATTTTCTTTTGCTTTTTAAAAAAAATGGTGGCTGATGTAGAAACAAGTTGTGTACTAAGGTGAAGGCATTTAATGAAATGGTCCTTTATGTTTCATTTGCAATACTTCGGCTGGCAGAGAAAATATTTTGGTGGCTGGTACATATTTCTTGTGTACTAGAGATGATTATCTTTGGCTTCCTTTGCAAGCTCATACATACTTATAGTTTTTTTTATTTGTTCTTCTTGCATTCTTTAACTCGGCTGAGTTGCAAATATGTTGTGCACTAAGATGTTGGCATTTATTTCTTTGCATACTTGTTGACTTCGGCTATACAATATGAGATAGTTTGATGTGTTTCTTTTACAAGTTTTATTCACATATTTTTCTTGTTTCCAGGTTGATGAGTTTATTTAAGTCTTTGAGATGTTGTTACTTCATACTTGAATATATATGTTTGTTTCCTTTTTTAACTTGTCCTTATAATGCCACTTTATAAATAAAGCTTTGTTGTTAGATTTCATTTATTTTTCATTCGTTTATTTTATCACTTTTATATCGTATATATATATATATATATATTTTCACATATAGGTACAATATTTACTATACTTTTAAATTTAAATGATTTATACAGAATTTATCTGTATTCGGGGGAAACTCGCTTTCATTTAAAATAAATTTTACAATTTTCATTCAAAAATTCATTTAATTATCAATTTAAATTTAATTAAATCTAGGGTCGTTACAAACTCCCCCCTTAAAAGAATTTCATCCTCGAAATTCGTAGGCACGAGACAAAGACAGATGAAGAATGTTTCATCTAATCAAACTGAACATTTATTCTGCATTTGGCTCACCAAATCAGAATATCAATAACAGATACAAGAACGAATCTGTTTGACACTTCACAAAATACTCGGGCTATCCAGATCTACGAAATATGCAGTGACATTGGTTAGTTCGAAGTGATAACTAACCATTCGTAGAACATATCGGGACCCAAAGGATAGATAGATACATAGATACAATTTCCAAATCTTTTAGTTTAGAACTAAGGTATACCTATCAACCATAACAAACAAAGCAACCAATGCAACCAATTCATCCATACAAACAAGTCTGGCCTATCTGGAGTTTATGTCCCATATTAATATATCGAATCTTCTTCCTGGATCTACCAGAAAATATCGAAGAATTGAGAAAAGATGACGAACAAAAGAGATTGATAGAGAAAAGATTGCTTCCACTGTTGTTACAGAGTATTGACCATTTATAGTCGTATTTCCCTGTCCCCTATCTCATCCTCTTCTTGAACTCATACTCACTATCAGTGAATAGTAAGAGAATTTACTAAGGCATACGGACGGATATCTTAGAGATTACTCATTCTAGAGTTTACTTCACTCTATCTCTAATGAGCTACTTAACGTGTTATACTCCTGAGCTAAAGTTCAACCTTAGCTCTGATACCACGTTGTGATGACCCAAAAACTCGGCCTTCGAAAATCAGCACCCGTACTTCACTTGTACTCAAAATGCCGTAGATCCAAATGCCAAATCTGGTTCACCGGAGCTTATAACACAGTTAAGTAAATAACACATCAGAATAAATGAATAATACATTGATATACAATATCTGATATGACAGAGTGATACAATGAATATCAATATACATAAGAGATATGATACAAGAACAGCAGCGGAATAGAAAACAATAACACTAGCAGCGGATAATCTCCATCTTTAAAGCACCAATCCAGAAATAGCTCGAACTCTCGATAACGATGCGCAAAGATAAGCAAGTGCAGTCCCAATCCAAAGACTGAACTAGCTCCAGAAAATCTACTAATCCAACTATCTGAAAAACCAAACTCTAGACTGCTCGTGTCGAAAATTATGAGCACCCAGAGTTTAGGAAAGAAACAATAAACTCCGGATTAGTCCTGGGACTGGTGTGAGCAACAAAAATAGTTTATCTTTAAAACAAATAGAAGAGGATTTTAAAGTAAATTCGCAATGCTTTTGGAAAATGAAACTACCATAAGGCCTCCCGCCACACACACAATGCAAACGCAGAATTGGAGGAGATTTCTCCTTATGATAGTCAAAGATGCTTACTATGCAAAATCAAATCATTTTTGATATTATTATTAGTGTAGAAAGTATTTCGAAAATAGAATATCAATCTTAGCCAACATACGTACCATTATAGTATGCCTACTATAGCTACCATATTAGATGGCAGGTTCTACAACTAATACCGTACAAAGTTCGTATTGGAAGATGGATTTCCAACAAATGGTCAGGCTAAGGAACTTCCTATGCCACGGTGGGTACGTCCCTGGAATAGACGACCCGAGAACCTAACCGGATCTCTGCCAACACAAGGCCGGGTTACCTCTGCAAAAATAGGTAACTACTGACACGCGTATGCCATCCCCCGATCGTCACCGATCTTCCCGAGGATCCTCGATTCGCAACAACCACATAATAAGCAGTATCAACAGAGGTTAAGTATCTGGGCTCCATACCATGATACCACCTTTATCCAGAAGGAATGACATACACTAAGGGGCGCTACTCCCTAGAACCTTGCTGCATCCTTCCTATTTCGACCATTTCCGGGGTGTGAGGCTCGACGAAGTCTCGTCCACAAAGCTACGCTTTGTCACAAAGCCATGCTTCGGGTTAAACAAATGATCAACCTATGATCATAAAGATATAAGATCAAACAAATGATCATATCGCAAATGATCAAACACTGATCATCACACAGCAACACTCAGCATGCCACATTACCAAATTGGGATATATCACTGATAAATTTCAACTACATAACCTCTGAGCTCGTACGTCTCAGAGAAGGGTGTTAAGCTAAGAGAATAAATTCTCCGCCACCAACAGATATGTATTTGAAAGAAATCTACTTTATATCTCAAAGTGTAATGTCAGACACGTAACCATACAAGTCTGTTCCGGGATCGAACAGAACCGAAGGCACTTCTCACGAAGCCCTTGCAAATCCGGATAATTTCCAATCACGTCCGTACTTCCCGTCACAAAAAGAGTGATATAAATCTCTATACCGAAGCAACTCGGTGCAGAGACATTCGACAGGTTGTCCTTTCATTTTCAAAAATATCCGGTCTTCAACACCGGTCTTCAAATGCCATCCATATACGACGTATCATTAATTCGGAATGAGTTATATGACACAAATGTCTTTTCCCGGCTAACCCGAATAATGAGCGCAATATTTAAAAATATATGGACATTGAGATTTCAATTAAGTCACAACTTAAACCCAAACTTCTTTTCAAATGGTTTAACAAATTACCATTTTTAAATCTTTAAACAAAAAGATTCATTTTAACAACCTTCAACGGTTTAAACATTTTCCACATTTTTATCTTTTAAACAAAAGATTCATTCACAGATTTTCCAAAAATCAATTTCCATTTCAATTTAACTCGTTAAATCTTTAAATCAAAGATTTAACTTATAGCTTTCAAAACAATTTCATTTCGAATGGTTTAAACAAAACATCACTTTTAAATCTGTTAAAAATAAACAGATTTAATACATAGCTTTCAAAAACAATTCATTCATAACTTGAAAAAAAACATTTTTCAATTAAATCTTGAAATTCCTTAATTAAACTGGAATTTCATTTCTTATCTGAAAGCTTTTATCATTTGAAAACAAACAGTTTCATTTCAGAAAATCTGATTCATTCATACGAGTTGAAATTCTTGGGTTAAATTCAAATTCCCAAAATTATACTTTTAAAATGGTTTAGATTCATATAACTTGTGCAGTATCTTAAATCCCTAGTTTCGAATCATAGAATTCAATTTCAATCTTGAATTTAAGTTTAAATCAAATTATTTAAATTTCAAAACTTGATCAAATTATTCAAAAATAAGTTTTATCTTTGAAATTCCATTTCAAAAGCTTTTCACTTTAAACCCAAATTTCCAATTTCAAAATCAATTGAAATTAAAATTTCAATTTCAAAAACATCAAATTTAGATTATCTGTGACTTAACCGATTTCCACGTGAAATCCATATTTGTGTGTGTAACAGTGTGGTCTGGGGGTTTAACACAATAGTGCAACACGATGAATCATCACAGATCAAATACAGAAATATAGTTGATAAACGATATAAACTATATCGCTTATCTTTTATTCACAGATCACAGATATATATCACAGGTAAGTATATTACAGATCACAACATAAATCAAGATGTATCACAAAGCATCATATATCAGTGATATCAAACAATCAAATCATTCAATAGAATTCAAACATTCATAAGTAAGATCACTTAATTATCTAATCAATTCAAATCAGATTAATTTCTTATGAATTTCTAATCCTGGTTGATTAACATCGATAAATTTCAAATTATTTTGATTAATTATTCTTTAATCATTTATTAATTAACCATTTATAATAAATTAATTAACCTTTTATTTTTATTTTTTTAAAAAAACTTGTTTAACAATTTGCTTGAAAACTTGAACGTCTTCCTTTTCAAGAAAAAAAAAACTTATAAAATTTGTTAACTAACAAATTCAAGCTCACCTCAAAATCTACCCGAGCCTACCCTAAGGCACCCTTCCTTTTGAAGCTTAATTATGTTAAAAATTTAGACTTGCTACCCAGCTAACATATGCAAACGAACCCGAGTATATACAAGAGCCACGCCATCACTTCCCCTAGTCCAAACTCGAGAATCACGCGAACAACCCACCTGCTTCTTCTTCTTCTTTTATTTCTTCCCAGTACCTTCTTCTTCCTCTTCCCCTCTGTTCATCCTTCATATGCGTGCACACGTTTGATCGTGCACGTGCACACGTCGCCAACCCACCTACCAACGTCGCCGACCAGTTCCACAGTTCACCACCGATATCCCCACCCTAAACCACCGCCTGAAACACCACCAAGCCCTCGTTTCAAAAATTTGGACCTTCCACTCGTAACCTGGAACAGCTCGAACCCACAAAAATCAACATCACGACCACGACACTCTTCTGCTTCCTACCAAACTCCACCGAAATACTCGCCACCCACTCCTCTTCAATTTCCCCCACGACCGCAGTCGCCTATCACCTCCGAGACTCCACCATTCGCCCCACAAGCGCGACCACCCAATTCCTACCTTAAACCCTAAATCTATTTCGTACGGCCAACCAAGCGAGCTAGAATTTTGCCGATCATTTTTTTGATGATCTATAACACTCGAACCACCTTCGACGTAAGGCCTGACCAACAAAAGTTCGCCGTTGATTTGATTTTGACAAAAATGTGATTTCTGTTCTCCTTGAGATTTCTCGATTATCATATACTTAAAAATCATGAAATGATTCTTAAAAATCATATCTTTCTAATACGAATCGAGTTATAGTATCAAAACAACATATCATGATTATCAAATTTTGACACTGGTATATTTTTCTCACTGTATATCTTCCTTTCTGACCAAATTGTCTTCATTTTTAACTTAACAATATTTTTAGCATTTGGATCTTAATTATATAACATATTTCATTTTAATCTTAAGACCTAACAAGAATTAGATAAGAAGATTTTGGATTTCGAATTTGATTCAAAACCTGTAATTAGAACAGGGGTTCATCTTCCTGTTCCCAGACATGCTCACAATTTTCTGTATATATATATACATAACATACTTATTCCTAACATAAGAAACATAACAGAATATACTTAAGAAAAATTTAAATTTAAGTTACTCACTTGTCTTTTGAAAGAACAGAGACAAGAAGGCCTGGAAATTTGCAAACTGGAAGTGTTTGTTCTTGCTTTGATGATCTGCTTTGTTGTATTTTTGTTTAAGTTTGAAATTTGTTTTAGTTTGTATGATGATGCTTACTTCCTTCTTCTTTAGCCAAGAATGAACGAATTTAAAAATGAGAAGTGGATGTATATAAAAGAAGCTGTTACAGGTTATATTGTTTGTTTGTTTTTTCTTCTAGTTTTCCATTGATGAACGAAAAATGAGATGAGGAGGAGATATAAAGGAGTTTACAGAGTATTCATTTTTGTACAAGATTTGTTTCAGAGATTTTCTTTTGCTTTTTAAAAAAAATGGTGGCTGATGTAGAAACAAGTTGTGTACTAAGGTGAAGGCATTTAATGAAATGGTCCTTTATGTTTCATTTGCAATACTTCGGCTGGCAGAGAAAATATTTTGGTGGCTGGTACATATTTCTTGTGTACTAGAGATGATTATCTTTGGCTTCTTTTGCAAGCTCATACATACTTATAGTTTTTTTTTATTTGTTCTTCTTGCATTCTTTAACTCGGCTGAGTTGCAAATATGTTGTGCACTAAGATGTTGGCATTTATTTCTTTGCATACTTGTTGACTTCGGCTATACAATATGAGATAGTTTGATGTGTTTCTTTTACAAGTTTTATTCACATATTTTTCTTGTTTCCAGGTTGATGAGTTTATTTAAGTCTTTCAGATGTTGTTACTTCATAATTGAATATATATGTTTGTTTCCTTTTTTAACTTGTCCTTATAATGCCACTTTATAAATAAAGCTTTGTTGTTAGATTTCATTTATTTTTCATTCGTTTATTTTATCACTTTTATATCGTATATATATATATTTTCACATATAGGTACAATATTTACTATACTTTTAAATTTAAATTATTTATACAGAATTTATCTGTATTCGGGGGAAACTCGCTTTCATTTAAAATAAATTTTACAATTTTCATTCAAAAATTCATTTAATTATCAATTTAAATTTAATTAAATCTAGGGTCATTACAGTAATAACCCGGATTTTTGAAACATCTGTTAATTGATAATTAACTGGACTGAATTAATAAAATGCTGATTTATAAGTAAACAAATAAAATTCTGATAGTTAAAAATAGCAGAATTATATATAAATGGATGTGAGTTATAATAAATGTTGGATTTTAAATATCTGAAAATAATAACTCTTATAGTAAATCAATAAATATATATATATATATATAAATAGATATATGAAAACTCTATAATGATGAAAATCTTAAGTGTATACATGTATAAATTCATTGTAAAATAGTAAACATATTAATATATTGAATTAGAAGTTATGTTTTAATATAGTAATTTTCAAGATTTATTTAAGTTGAGCTCTATATTTTAAACACTAAAATAGTATCTATGTATATACTTATAAATTTAAAAAGTATTTAGCTAAAGTAAGATTTGGTAAAGGTATATGTATTTCTTTAAAAGTTATACTTGAAATAAATATAGTTTGTAAATATATAAAGATTTTAAACATACATATATAAATGTAGCACATAAACTTAAGAAATTAATAAATACATAAGACATTAATAAAAATAAAAATAAATAAAATTTTAATAAAAATATATATAAAAACATAAAATAATTTAGCTCATGCCAAATTACAAGTGTAAACCTATTGTTTCATGCATAAAATTGACATTTGTAGCTTTGTATAAGCATGCAAATAACAAGTGGCTTTCCTCATTTTTTTTCTCTTTAAAACTGAAATCATATGTAAATAATATGAAGGGAGAAACCAGGCTGGGTATATTCATTTTCACTTCTCAATCAATCTCTTCTTTCTTCTTCTAAAACTAAAAACTAAAATCAGAGAAAAAAATACACTGCTTCAAGTTTCAACTGAAGAAAAGCAATTCAAACTCAAATCCAACATAATTAAAGAAAGAGCAGATCATAATTCAAGTTGCTATTTCAATTTCAAAAGCAAATTCCAGTTTTCAAGTTTCAAAGCTCTCTGTTCTCTGTTCAATCAACTTTAGGTGAGTAAACATACCCTTTTGGAAGCTAAATCTATGTGTATTCACTAATGAATGTGATAATAATTATTGTAATATGGTGAATATAATTTGCATGGATGTATTTTTCCTAGAACATAGCTGAATTACTGTATACATATGTGTGCATGTCTGTATACAGTTAAGCTGTAACGACCCAGAATTTTTGATAATTAAAATTCGAATATTTAATTAATTTTAAATATTAATAAGTGGAATTAAGAAGTCGAATAATTTATTTTTCGAATATTGGATTTAATTTGATAATTAAATCAATAATTTAATAGTGAAATTCCAGAATTAATTGAAATCTGGATTGAATATGATTTTTAAATGATTTGTAAAATTTTGTTTAATCATACTGAAGTTATAGAAAGGTTATAGAACTTTCAGAATCGAATTTGGAATTAATCTATGAAAATCGAATATTTTAATATTTAATTATCGACTGTAAAAATAGCCAATTTTCGAACAGTCTCAGAATTGAACGAGACCAGTTCCATTGGATCCGTAATAGTTAGTTATTATCGGATTTCAATTTTCGTATCAATCGGAGTTGTCGTTTGACCGTGGCAACTCGAAACGCATCGATATTATTTTAATTTAATTCGGCGAGTTAAAATAGTCATTTTTCCAAACAGTGTCGGATTTCGACGAAACCAGTTTCATCGGATCCGTAATGTGATATTATTGTAAGATTTCAAATTTCGTAATTTTTGGATTTATCGTTTGTCCGGGGCAAGCCAAAACGCCTCGAAATCGATTTAAATCGGTTTAATTTAAATTGATCGTCGTATCTCACACATACGATCGAATTAGCTTCCGAAACCTGTTCCATTGTGTTCGGAACGCGGGGTAAACCCTAGAAACGATAGTTACCGCGCGTAAATCGGAGTTCGAAAATTTAGAAATGAATAGTGTTCGTCGGTTTTCTATAAAAGCAACCCACCACCTTCATTCTTTAAAAACCCTAACCCTAATTCAAAGAAGCCAGCCGCCACTAAGAAAATAAATGGCCAGCGTCTTCCACCGTTTCCCCTCGATTATCTCCTCATCCACGCATTTTTAGGCAACAACTTCAACTAGTGAATTGAAGAGCTTCGCGAGCTCTACGATGTGAACGGCTATGATCGCCTGATTCGCAACAGGGAGGCCAAAATCGAGCGACAAAGGTGCTGCGTTCGTGCTCGTGCTTCGAGCTGGAGAGGCCACCGAGTTCCTCGATACTCGAGCCGTGGGTGAAGCTTGTGATGGCGTTTCATTTGGCAATGCTCGATCAACATGAAATTGATTGTGGGTGGTCGCGATTTTCGTTTGTTTGACGCGTTCATGGGTTTTGGTCGCGATTCGTTTACCTGGAGAAGATGATGCGCGTGCAACGGCTGGATCTAGCCTATGGAAAATGTGTGGCCATGATTTATTAGGGTTAGAGATTAAAGATAATTTGTAAATTTATATTATATAAAATGTGTATAAACTTTAAATTGTTATATCTCTTTCGTACGAGATCGAAAAAATGCGAGATTTTTTGCGATGGGATCGTATTGACGAGCACTACGCGATGCAACTGATTTGGAAGCGATTGGAGTCAGTGAAAATTTTGGATAAAATTAAACGGCTGTTTAATTTATTCGAAATAAAAAGCTGGAACGGAATTGAAATCAAGGTGAGATATTCTCACTCAATTGAATGTGGAATTATTTACAGTTATTGATTGATGATTGACTGTTTGAATGTGCTATTAGATATGATAGGATATATCTATATATATAGCAATATATACATATTGGCATATGTATATATTGGATTGATTGATTTCCCGCCTCGTATAGCGGATGAGACCCTATTGCGCCGTTAGTAAGCGGATTTATAAAAACCTATATACCGCGATAATTCCGTACTGGAGCGGAATTGGTATTGTGCTAACATCTGTGGATGCAGGGAAACAGGTTGGAGGGATCCAACTGGATTCCTCACCAGTAGTTATTTATTTACAGATATTGTGATATATTCTGTTATCATATTGATATATGATATTGACTGTTGTGATGGACTGATTGGTGTTGTTGCATCATCGGATTCAGTTTTGAAATGTAAAAATAACGACTTTTACTATTAAAAAGGTTTTTAAAAGTGATTTTTGAAAGTGTACGTTTTATGGAATTTTTGAATCGATTTATAAACGTGAAATTTTAAAGTTATAAAAGTTATAATTTTTAGTGAAATATAACCGAAGTGTCATTTTTGAAATAAAAGTCGATTTATTTATAAAATGGTTTAAGTGGGATTTTTGAATAACTATAAACGATTTGTATAGAAAGATTTATAAAAATTGATATTTTGTAAATCAAAATATTGGACTTATAAAACGAATTTTTATAAGTGTTAGAAAGAAGTATAAATGGATTTCATAAGTGAATGAAATTAATAGATGTATAACGTGAAGTTATAAAGTAAATAGATATTGTAGAATAAAAGATTTATAAGAAATTTACTTATAAATTTGACGTTTGCACTTAGAGGGGATATAAATAGAAATTGCAAAAATGAAATGATTTTTATAAGTTGAAATCGGTATAAAGTACAGATGTGATTTATAAACGTTGTTTTATAAATCCGAAATCACTTATTCTTATAAGTGGATTTTTGAAGTTAATAAAATGAGATTTATAAACCGGAGTTGTTATAGAAAATAGAAAATGGAATTTATAAACGTTGTTTTATAAATTCGGAAAACCAATCGATGGGATTTGATAAATTAAATATAGAAAATTATTAAAGGAGATATATTCGCGATTTTGGATAGCGAATTATTATTGAGATAAAACGTGTAGAAAAATAGTGAAATGTAATTTGTGAAGTATATTCACGATTTTGGACAGTGAATATATTATTAAGAAAAATGGATATGGTTTTGGGAAAGCGATATTATAAAATGAAGTTAATTGTTTTAAAAGATGTTTTAAAACGTGTGAACTATCGAAATCATAGATTTCAACATTTATTGTTGAAATAGACGTTTTCGAGAAATAAGGAAATGGTGGACTATAACACTGTTGTTATAGTAAA
Source organism: Allium fistulosum (assembly GCA_030737815.1). Lineage (NCBI taxonomy): Eukaryota > Viridiplantae > Streptophyta > Magnoliopsida > Asparagales > Amaryllidaceae > Allium > Allium fistulosum. Next base: position 244,910,042 of record CM060907.1, on the reverse strand, counting down.
TGATTTCCGAAAGGAAATGTTTTGATGTAGTATTGGGATTTATATATCTATCTAAATCCGAATCCCTATACTAGTGATTTTGGGTCGTCGTAACGATGTTTTACGCAACATTCGTTTTGACTCAAACAGATGTAAAATTTATGATTTCCTTAAAGAATGAATTTATACTTAAATTTTGATTTAAGTATATCGAATATTTTCAAATGTTGAAAATAAATGATTTGTGAAATATTTATTTTTAAATAAGTATGGAAATGCTTTTCCAATATGAAATGAACTATTTAGGGATTTTATCTTTTAAAGATAAATTGAAAAGTGAATATTTGAAAATTTGTTTTCAAACGGTTAAGTGTGGAAATTTTATATCTAGTAAAAGATATTTTGGAAGATGAAATAATTTGGAAAATTATTTGGAATCTGATGATGTTGCGCATCTTTATTGATAGTTAAATAACCGACTATCAATAATTACCTTGAGTAGGTATTTGTTGTGAATTTGGATGAATTTGAATGCCACACTTATTTTTGAATAAACGCTCACTATTCGGGTTAGCCGGGAAAGGACCATGGGGTCGTATAACCCATTCCGAATATGTGATACGTCGTTATGAATTGCATTCGAAGACCGGTGTTGAAGACCGGATATTTTTGAAAACGGAAGGATTACCGTCGAGTTACTCTACATCGGCTGATCTCCGATTTAGAGGTTTTTATCACCCTTAGTGACGGGAAGTCCTGACGTGATTGAAAATTATCCGGAATGGCAAGGGCTTCGTGAGAAGTGCCTTCGGTTCTGTTCGATCCCGGAACAGACTTGTATGGATTGTGTGTCTGACGTTACAATTTGAGATATAAAGCTGATTTCTTTCAAATACATTTCTGTTGGTGGCGGAGAATTTATTCTCTTAGCTTAACACCCTTCTCTGAGACGTACGAGCTCAGAGGTTATGTAGTTGAAATTTATCAGCGATATATCCCAATTTGGTAACGTGGCATACTAAGTGTTGCTGTGAAATGATCAGTGTTTGATCATTTGCGATATGATCATTTGTTTGATCTTATATCTTTGTGATCATAGGTTGATCATTTTGTTTGACCCGAAGCAGGGCTTTTTGAGAAAGCGTAGCTTTGTGGACGAGACTTCGTCGAGCCTCACACCCCGGAAATGGTCGAAACAGGACGAATGCAGCAAGGTTCTAGGGAGTAGCGCCCCTTAGTGTATGTCATTCCTTCTGGATAAAGGTGGTATCATGGTATGGAGCCCAGATACTTAACCTCTGTGGTTACTGCATTATTATTATCTATGTGGTTTGTTGGAAATCGGGGATCCTCGGGAAGATCGGTGACGATCGGGGGATGGCATACGCGTGTCAGTAGTTACCTATTTTTGCAGAGGTAACCCGGCCTTGTGTTGGCAGAGATCTAACCGTAACGTTAGATTCTCGGGTCGTCTATTCCAGGGACGTACCCATCGTGGATAGGAAGTTCCTTTGCCTGACCATTTGTTGGAAATCCAAAGAAACAATACGTGACTTGTACGGTTTTAGTTGTATTTCCTGCTATGGAATGTGGCGGTAACCTGCTATTGAACATAGTAGCTATAGTAGGCATAAGTGCGGAATGCCTATGCTGGCTAAGATTAATATTATACTTTCGAAATGATTTCTACACTATGCACTAATAATAATATCAAAAATGATTTGATTTTGCGTAGTAAGCATCTTTGACTATCATAAGAAGAAATCTCCTCCAATTCTGCGTTTGCATTGTGTGTGTGGTGGGAGGTCTTATGGTAGTTTCATTTTCCAAAAGCATTTCGAATTGACTTTAAAATTATCCTGTTGTTTATTTTAAAGAATAACTGTTTTACGATCTCACACCAGTCACCATGACTGACTCGGAGTTTATTGTTCCCTTCTAAACTCTGGGTGCCCACCATTTTCCACACGGGCAGCCTAGAGTTATATTATCAGGATATTCTGGATATTCTGGAGCTTGGAGATAAGCTGGATGGCGAGACGTAGTATTTGTATCTGATGGTATTTATTCCGCTGTGTATTCTGTATGAGGACAAGTTATATAACTGTCCATTGTTGTACTGAGTTGTATATTGACTCTGATGATTGATGTATGTATAAAATGATATAGTTCTTTGTTTAAAGATTATTCATTTATCTATTATATATTGTTCCGCTGCGATGTGTAAGATTCTGATATTGTTTTCTGTTCTGCTCTTGTTCTGTTGTTGTTCTTCTTCTATCTTTTTCTTCTACCTTTTTCTTTTCTTTTTCTTAAAACCATAACTTTTCGGGTTTCCGGCATTCGATGGCTCAGCAGTCGATAAAGTGAGTATCGATGTTGAATTTTCGAAAGTCGAAAATTTTCGGGATGTTACAAGTGGTATCAGAGCATATGGTTAAGCAACAACCCTGCTCTGTTGGGTGTTACTCATTAGAGATAGAGTCAGTAGTACTCTAGAATGAGTTGAGTGTAATAATAGATACGAGTGCGTATTTGTTAGTGAATATAAAATTGTTTTATATTGTGATGATTGGTTGTATATGGATTCTGGTCGGTATTGTCCGTACAACTCTATCGATAGGGATCTCTAAACACTTATATAGAACAATTCGGCACAGTATTGTTTTAAAATGGGGTAAATGAGATAATTTTTCCCAAAACTATTTTTGTATAGAAAATAAATGTTTTTCTATAAAGTACTATGATATATGGTTGCATGGTTGTTAGAGTTGATAATATTAAATTATTATCAATGAAATTGAATAAGAAATTGAAATCGTAACTCCAAAGTTAAGAAAGAAATCCATATACAAATGAAATTTGAGAATGTAAACGGTAAATGTGATTTGTAATTTAAAACGGAATTCCAGAGAAGTTTTTGGAAATGTTTTGAAAGGAGTTTGAAAATTTTGGGGATTTGGAAAGTTTAAATCATTTTGATTTGAAAATGAATTTCAAAGGATTTTGAAAAATGTTTTGAGGGAATGAAAAGCTCTAAACTCTTTTCGGTCGCTGGAAAATAACTTCGATGATGACCGCGGCATCACCGGTGTTCATTTTCGGGTTTCCAAAAGAGGAATTGCTGCCAAATTGTTTTAAATGGAAGTTGTTTGGAAAATTTGGATTTTGTTTTAGAAAATTCAAAGGATGATTTGAATTGTTTTCAAAAATGATTTTTGAAAATGTTGAAGAGACTCTGGAATGCTATATAAGGATATTTATGAAATATTATTAAGTTGATAACTTATGCAATTTGAATATTGATAGAATAAATTCAATTTAAAGATTGGAGTTAAATTAAAGAAAGTATAAGTGAATCAATTTAATGAAAGTAAATTGAATATTGAAAAATTCATTTCAAATTTGTAAAGTAAGGTATTGAAATAAAATTAGTAACGGAAACTAATTGAAGAAATGACAAGTTAATATGGTTTGAAATGAATTAAATTCATATGGAATTTGAAATCCAGTTTAATATAAGTGATTGTAAACCAAAATAGTAAATTGTAAATAAATTTTGGAAATGAACAAAAGTGAATAAAACTGGAATTGTGAATTGAATTCAAATGAATTTGAAAATGAAAAATTGAACGAAATTGAATATGAAACTTCAGCAGTGAAGTAGAGATGATATAAGCAGTTATATTGAAAATTTTGTAATTGAATGTACGAAATGGTTTGAATATATGCAACTAGATATTATGGCTAGTAGGATATACAGGTTATAAAGGAAATTGGATTTGATTTCACAGATAATTTGAATTGCTCGAAAAAGGTATGTATTTAAATTTGAATATGAGTTTTTGATGATTTCTTGTCTAGCCGCTTGGCTTTTTCTTTTTCTTTTTGAAATCTGAGGGTCCGTAGAGACGTTTTGTAGTCGTGCCGTATTAGCCGCGCAAAGGAGACGCTGGCGAAATTTTTCGGAAATTTAGGGCGTTAGAAAATTTTGAGAAAATTTTGAAGTTTAAAATTTGAATTTAAACTCAAATTTGAATTTAGAAGTTAAACAATGTTGTTTGAAACTTAAAATTTAAGTTGGAAAGTTAGTTGAGATGATAATGAATCTTTAGTAGGAAGATCCGTTTGAAAAATCGATAAAACTATTAGATGTTGAAAGATAGTAGACGAGTTAAGGACCTTTCTTCCTAACTTGTAATTTCGAGGACGAAATTCTTTTAAGGGGGGAAGTTTGTAACGACCCAGAATTTTTGATAATTAAAATTCGAATATTTAATTAATTTTAAATATTAATAAGTGGAATTAAGAAGTCGAATAATTTATTTTTCGAATATTGGATTTAATTTGATAATTAAATCAATAATTTAATAGTGAAATTCCAGAATTAATTGAAATCTGGATTGAATATGATTTTTAAATGATTTGTAAAATTTTGTTTAATCATACTAAAGTTATAGAAAGGTTATAGAACTTTCAGAATCGAATTTGGAATTAATCTATGAAAATCGAATATTTTAATATTTAATTATCGACTGTAAAAATAGCCAATTTTCGAACAGTCTCAGAATTGAACGAGACCAGTTCCATTGGATCCGTAATAGTTAGTTATTATCGGATTTCAATTTTCGTATCAATCGGAGTTGTCGTTTGACCGTGGCAACTCGAAACGCATCGATATTATTTTAATTTAATTCGGCGAGTTAAAATAGTCATTTTTCCAAACAGTGTCGGATTTCGACGAAACCAGTTTCATCGGATCAGTAATGTGATATTATTGTAAGATTTCAAATTTCGTAATTTTTGGATTTATCGTTTGTCCGGGGCAAGCCAAAACGCCTCGAAATCGATTTAAATCGGTTTAATTTAAATTGATCGTTTATTGTCGTATCTCACACATACGATCGAATTAGCTTCCGAAACCTGTTCCATTGTGTTCGGAACGCGGGGTAAACCCTAGAAACGATAGTTACCGCGCGTAAATCGGAGTTCGAAAATTTAGAAATGAATAGTGTTCGTCGGTTTTCTATAAAAGCAACCCACCACCTTCATTCTTTAAAAACCCTAACCCTAATTCAAAGAAGCCAGCCGCCACTAAGAAAATAAATGGCCAGCGTCTTCCACCGTTTCCCCTCGATTATCTCCTCATCCACGCATTTTTAGGCAACAACTTCAACTAGTGAATTGAAGAGCTTCGCGAGCTCTACGATGTGAACGGCTATGATCGCCTGATTCGCAACAGGGAGGCCAAAATCGAGCGACAAAGGTGCTGCGTTCGTGCTCGTGCTTCGAGCTGGAGAGGCCACCGAGTTCCTCGATACTCGAGCCGTGGGTGAAGCTTGTGATGGCGTTTCATTTGGCAATGCTCGATCAACATGAAATTGATTGTGGGTGGTCGCGATTTTCGTTTGTTTGACGCGTTCATGGGTTTCGGTCGCGATTCGTTTACCTGGAGAAGATGATGCGCGTGCAACGGCTGGATCTAGCCTATGGAAAATGTGTGGCCATGATTTATTAGGGTTAGAGATTAAAGATAATTTGTAAATTTATATTATATAAAATGTGTATAAACTTTAAATTGTTATATCTCTTTCGTACGAGATCGAAAAAATGCGAGATTTTTTGCGATGGGATCGTATTGACGAGCACTACGCGATGCAACTGATTTGGAAGCGATTGGAGTCAGTGAAAATTTTGGATAAAATTAAACGGCTGTTTAATTTATTCGAAATAAAAAGCTGGAACGGAATTGAAATCAAGGTGAGATCTTCTCACTCAATTGAATGTGGAATTATTTACAGTTATTGATTGATGATTGACTGTTTGAATGTGCTATTAGATATGATAGGATATATCTATATATATAGCAATATATACATATTGGCATATGTATATATTGGATTGATTGATTTCCCGCCTCGTATAGCGGATGAGACCCTATTGCGCCGTTAGTAAGCGGATTTATAAAAACCTATATACCGCGATAATTCCGTACTGGAGCGGAATTGGTATTGTGCTAACATCTGTGGATGCAGGGAAACAGGTTGGAGGGATCCAACTGGATTCCTCACCAGTAGTTATTTATTTACAGATATTGTGATATATTCTGTTATCATATTGATATATGATATTGACTGTTGTGATGGACTGATTGGTGTTGTTGCATCATCGGATTCAGTTTTGAAATGTAAAAATAACGACTTTTACTATTAAAAAGGTTTTTAAAAGTGATTTTTGAAAGTGTACGTTTTATGGAATTTTTGAATCGATTTATAAACGTGAAATTTTAAAGTTATAAAAGTTATAATTTTTAGTGAAATATAACCGAAGTGTCATTTTTGAAATAAAAGTCGATTTATTTATAAAATGGTTTAAGTGGGATTTTTGAATAACTATAAACGATTTGTATAGAAAGATTTATAAAAATTGATATTTTGTAAATCAAAATATTGGACTTATAAAACGAATTTTTATAAGTGTTAGAAAGAAGTATAAATGGATTTCATAAGTGAATGAAATTAATAGATGTATAACGTGAAGTTATAAAGTAAATAGATATTGTAGAATAAAAGATTTATAAGAAATTTACTTATAAATTTGACGTTTGCACTTAGAGGGGATATAAATAGAAATTGCAAAAATGAAATGATTTTTATAAGTTGAAATCGGTATAAAGTACAGATGTGATTTATAAACGTTGTTTTATAAATCCGAAATCACTTATTCTTATAAGTGGATTTTTGAAGTTAATAAAATGAGATTTATAAACCGGAGTTGTTATAGAAAATAGAAAATGGAATTTATAAACGTTGTTTTATAAATTCGGAAAACCAATCGATGGGATTTGATAAATTAAATATAGAAAATTATTAAAGGAGATATATTCGCGATTTTGGATAGCGAATTATTATTGAGATAAAACGTGTAGAAAAATAGTGAAATGTAATTTGTGAAGTATATTCACGATTTTGGACAGTGAATATATTATTAAGAAAAATGGATATGGTTTTGGGAAAGCGATATTATAAAATGAAGTTAATTGTTTTAAAAGATGTTTTAAAACGTGTGAACTATCGAAATCATAGATTTCAACATTTATTGTTGAAATAGACGTTTTCGAGAAATAAGGAAATGGTGGACTATAACACTGTTGTTATAGTAAATGATTTCCGAAAGGAAATGTTTTGATGTAGTATTGGGATTTATATATCTATCTAAATCCGAATCCCTATACTAGTGATTTTGGGTCGTCGTAACGATGTTTTACGCAACATTCGTTTTGACTCAAACAGATGTAAAATTTATGATTTCCTTAAAGAATGAATTTATACTTAAATTTTGATTTAAGTATATCGAATATTTTCAAATGTTGAAAATAAATGATTTGTGAAATATTTATTTTTAAATAAGTATGGAAATGCTTTTCCAATATGAAATGAACTATTTAGGGATTTTATCTTTTAAAGATAAATTGAAAAGTGAATATTTGAAAATTTGTTTTCAAACGGTTAAGTGTGGAAATTTTATATCTAGTAAAAGATATTTTGGAAGATGAAATAATTTGGAAAATTATTTGGAATCTGATGATGTTGCGCATCTTTATTGATAGTTAAATAACCGACTATCAATAATTACCTTGAGTAGGTATTTGTTGTGAATTTGGATGAATTTGAATGCCACACTTATTTTTGAATAAACGCTCACTATTCGGGTTAGCCGGGAAAGGACCATGGGGTCGTATAACCCATTCCGAATATGTGATACGTCGTTATGAATTGCATTCGAAGACCGGTGTTGAAGACCGGATATTTTTGAAAACGGAAGGATTACCGTCGAGTTACTCTACATCGGCTGATCTCCGATTTAGAGGTTTTTATCACCCTTAGTGACGGGAAGTCCTGACGTGATTGAAAATTATCCGGAATGGCAAGGGCTTTGTGAGAAGTGCCTTCGGTTCTGTTCGATCCCGGAACAGACTTGTATGGATTGTGTGTCTGACGTTACAATTTGAGATATAAAGCTGATTTCTTTCAAATACATTTCTGTTGGTGGCGGAGAATTTATTCTCTTAGCTTAACACCCTTCTCTGAGACGTACGAGCTCAGAGGTTATGTAGTTGAAATTTATCAGCGATATATCCCAATTTGGTAACGTGGCATACTGAGTGTTGCTGTGAAATGATCAGTGTTTGATCATTTGCGATATGATCATTTGTTTGATCTTATATCTTTGTGATCATAGGTTGATCATTTTGTTTGACCCGAAGCAGGGCTTTTTGAGAAAGCGTAGCTTTGTGGACGAGACTTCGTCGAGCCTCACACCCCGGAAATGGTCGAAACAGGACGAATGCAGCAAGGTTCTAGGGAGTAGCGCCCCTTAGTGTATGTCATTCCTTCTGGATAAAGGTGGTATCATGGTATGGAGCCCAGATACTTAACCTCTGTGGTTACTGCATTATTATTATCTATGTGGTTTGTTGGAAATCGGGGATCCTCGGGAAGATCGGTGACGATCGGGGGATGGCATACGCGTGTCAGTAGTTACCTATTTTTGCAGAGGTAACCCGGCCTTGTGTTGGCAGAGATCTAACCGTAACGTTAGATTCTCGGGTCGTCTATTCCAGGGACGTACCCATCGTGGATAGGAAGTTCCTTTGCCTGACCATTTGTTGGAAATCCAAAGAAACAATACGTGACTTGTACGGTTTTAGTTGTATTTCCTGCTATGGAATGTGGCGGTAACCTGCTATTGAACATAGTAGCTATAGTAGGCATAAGTGCGGAATGCCTATGCTGGCTAAGATTAATATTATACTTTCGAAATGATTTCTACACTATGCACTAATAATAATATCAAAAATGATTTGATTTTGCGTAGTAAGCATCTTTGACTATCATAAGAAGAAATCTCCTCCAATTCTGCGTTTGCATTGTGTGTGTGGTGGGAGGTCTTATGGTAGTTTCATTTTCCAAAAGCATTTCGAATTGACTTTAAAATTATCCTGTTGTTTATTTTAAAGAATAACTGTTTTACGATCTCACACCAGTCACCATGACTGACTCGGAGTTTATTGTTCCCTTCTAAACTCTGGGTGCCCACCATTTTCCACACGGGCAGCCTAGAGTTATATTATCAGGATATTCTGGATATTCTGGAGCTTGGAGATAAGCTGGATGGCGAGACGTAGTATTTGTATCTGATGGTATTTATTCCGCTGTGTATTCTGTATGAGGACAAGTTATATAACTGTCCATTGTTGTACTGAGTTGTATATTGACTCTGATGATTGATGTATGTATAAAATGATATAGTTCTTTGTTTAAAGATTATTCATTTATCTATTATATATTGTTCCGCTGCGATGTGTAAGATTCTGATATTGTTTTCTGTTCTGCTCTTGTTCTGTTGTTGTTCTTCTTCTATCTTTTTCTTCTACCTTTTTCTTTTCTTTTTCTTAAAACCATAACTTTTCGGGTTTCCGGCATTCGATGGCTCAGCAGTCGATAAAGTGAGTATCGATGTTGAATTTTCGAAAGTCGAAAATTTTCGGGATGTTACATAAGCCTGTCTCTGTTTTGAGTACAACAAACTAAAATAGGTTCAAAATTTAAATTCTTTTCCCCTGATCTCTCTTAGCATATGATGTTTAAAAGAAATTTGTATGTAATGATGTAATACAAATTTTTAAAATGTTTGCAAATAGAATTATTAGGTAATTATCTGGTAAAGAAGAAATTACAGTAAAAAGGAAATATATCAGAAAAATCTATTTTTTTTAATTTCCAGTTTCACCTATAAAATCTAATTCGTTTTTAAAAACTATGATTTTTAGTAATAATATCAAGATTTTTAAATGAGTTTTTGGGTGGGAATTTCGAGTTGAACGGAAATTGGGTACTCATCAATTTCCGACGATCGAGGGTCATGGGGAATGTCGACTTCGTTGCTGAAGCAAGTTTGTTGCTCGAGGAGCTAGGGAAAAATAGTTGATTGATTTATAGCTTGACGTGGTGGTCGGAAATAAGCAAACTAGGGCTTGGTGGCTGTTCCTGGTAGACGTGATGTTTGGGGTTCGTGTATCCTCGTGTGATGATCGGAGATGATCGCATTGGTGGGGACAGTTGGTGGAAGGAGTATCGTAGCTTCGGTGAAGACGGCCGGTGTTCTTGAAATCAGGTTCATCGGCGATTGGAAATTTACAGCCGATGTTCTGGTTTCTGGTATGCTCGTTTTTGTTCGATTTCGTGACACAGCGAGTTTGACGAAGCTGGATGGTCGGAGCTATCGTGAGAGTCGTTAGCGACTTATAGGCGTCGTCGAAGTTGATCAGAACGGCGGTGGTGGTTCGTGCACGTGCACACGGGGAGATGTGTACCTGTTGATCATTGGAAGATCGGGGAAGAAGGGGAGTACGAGTCGATCTCGAGATGATTATGGGATTGACTCGGAGCAGATTGGGTTGTGAAGTGCACGAGTGTTGGCTCGGGAATTTCGGTCTTGGGCTCGAGTTTTTCTTAATTTAAAAATGGAAGTAAAGTTAGTATAAAATTTTCAAGCAAATAATGAACAAAGTCTCATAGTAAAATATTAAACAAGTTCAAAGCAAAAGTATTTATCAGATTTATTAAATAAGATGTTAATGACAAAGTAAGGAGCAGATTAAGATTTTGGGTAATTATAGATTAAATAAATTGATTAATTAATGATTAAGAATAAATTAATTTATGATTAAGAATTGTAAATTAATTAGAGATTAATTAATATAAGTAATTGAAGAGTAATTACTTAGATGATGATTACTTAATGTAAGAAATAAAAAGGGAATTACTTAAGGAAAGTAATTAAGGATTAATTACTTAGAAAAATTAATTAATGTGATTAATTTAGAATTAATTAATTAGTGTAATTAATTAAGGTTAATTAATAAATATGATTAATTAATGTTAAATTAATTAATGAATGTGATTAATTTAATGGGTAATTAAACAAGGTAATTTGAGGGTAATTACTTAATGAAGTGATTTGAGGATTATTAATAGAAGTAATTAAGGAGTAATTACTTAGTGAGATTAATTAATAAATTAAAGAAAGGTAAAGTGATTATAAGTTGATTGATTAATGAAATTAATTAAGAATAATTAATTAATGTATTTAATGAGACTAATTAAGGTTAATTAATTGATGGGAATGGTTAAAGGATAAAAAAATAATTAATTAATTTCAATAATTAATTAAATAATGTTAATTAAGCAGGATTTATAAAATATAATTAATTTAATTTGTGTTAATTAAATTAATTAGAAATGGACTAATTAAATCTTGCTTATGGATGATTAAATTATATTGAATGTTTGGTCTGATAAATTATGATGTTCTGTGATATGTAATACTTTGGATGAATTGTGATAATTTAAGTTATCTATCTGTGATAGACTTGTTATATGAATATGATATCCTAAATTTAAATTAAATTGTTTAACTTAAACATCTTGGCTTAAAGGATGACATTTGATTCGAAGAGACCGGGATCGGGTACCAGCAAATACCCGAAACCACTTCGATTTGAAATCTTTTATAATTCTTTTTAGATTGATATGTGAAATCAATGGACTGGATTGGGATAATATGGACCATTTAAACTAAGTTGGATACTTAGATATTGTTTTGTGAAATAAGTATTGACTATATAAGTTGTTTACATATGGTAAAGTACGAGTAACCCCGAGTTTATATAAGTTCTATGAATTGAAATTTCATGTTAGATGAGTTTACTCACGCTGGTTTCCAGCCTGACCCGGGTGTTACTTTGATGTAATGCTCGGGTCAGACCGAGTATTACAGATTTTCAGGTAAGGACGTTCTGGAGCTCAGGAGGCATGCTGAATGGCAGGAACGTATGGAGTGATATCTGTTGTGTATATTATTGTTGATTATCTGAGACATGTTTTCAAATTGTCCTGTGTTGTGTAATAGCGTAACTCTGATATATAATGTATAAGTGTATTGATATAGTTCTTTTGTAAAACTGTTATTTATGTGATATTATATTTTGATCCGCTGCGAATGTGAGAATATGTGATTCTGTGTTTCTGTTTTCTTCTTCTTCTTCTATCTCTTTCTTTTCTTTTTCTTCTAACTATCTAGAATTTTCGGGTTCGAAATTTCCGGGTCGTTACATAAACCAACTTTACTCAGTTTCCATCAAAACCAAAAAAAGCCACTACTTTGTATCGATCGGCTAATGATCGAACAAAGCAGAGTAGTTGCCATCGATACGAACATAACAGAGTACTTGCCATCGATACGAACATAACAGAGTAATTGCCATCGATACGAACAAAGCAGAATATTTACAATCGATACGAGCGGAGGCGAACTGGGTCGATACGAAATGGGGCTCAACCAAGTCGATACGAACAAGGCGTATACATAGGGAAGACTCGATCGTTCGGCATAAAAAGTGGATCGATCCGAGGAGATAGCGCCACGTCAACTTGCAGGCACGTGCCCACATCGACACGAATAGATCGATATGAAAGGATCGATACGAATCCCACAACCTACTGAAAACTCGAATTTGCATCGATCATAACTCACAATCTACAAGTCCAAATGCCACCAAATTTTCACAGGAGCTTACATACAGCCTAAAGAATGTTCATGCTCAATTTCGACTCGATTGGACCAAATCTTGATCGATATGAAATTCGTTCGTATCGATCACGGACCGAGTGCAAATCACGTGGGATCGATCGCATGGGCCCACCCACGTGCCAAAAGAGGTCTCCCGAGATCTGAACGAGATATTTGCAGCCTACGCTTATAAATAGCACCCTAGAGCCTATAGAAAAAGGATCTTTTGGCTCTTTGACGTCCAGACTCTACCGAAACCATTGTTGCACTCATAAATCACTGTTGTACTCGAAATTTACTGTTGTAATCTGCTTTAACCAGCAAGAAAAAGTTAATAAAAGTCAATCATTTCGTAGTGGACATAGGCAACACGCCGAACCACTCTAAATCTCTGTGTTCTTTTGCTGTTTTTCTGATTATTGTCTGGAGTGTTTGTTAGATAATCCACTTTTTACATTTGCTTTCTTCATTTTATCTCTTCAAACACTTCCAAAGAGTGTTGTGCCCAATTTCGGTACAAACACTTTGGTGCTTTCACGGAGAAAACACAGTTTTTATCCTGCTCATTTGATCTACTATCGATATCGGATTGCACAAATCTAAGAAGAAGATTCAGATTTTAAGTTAAAGTTCTTCCATCCTATTCAGATTTGCATCAAATTTAGGAAAGAGCTTCGCTATCCACCATGGTTAACACAAGGACTACCTCAACTGCCGCAGATCTAGAAGGACGAGACATGCAAAACCCCGTACAACCACCTCCCGCCGACCAGAATGCTGCCGGACCATCAGATCCGCAAGGCTCTGTTACCAGGGAAGAATTCCAGATGCTAGTGCAAGAACTGACTCAAAGCTGCCAACAGTTCACTCAACAGCTCCGTGTTAATGCGGAATTGACTAACCAGCTAAACTGTCAAAGACGAAGGAGATCCAGAAGGGATCAGGCTTCCTATTCATCCATAGAGAGTTCATCCTCTTCTGACACCATCATAGATCCACGCATCCACGACTGGACGGAAGTTACACACAGGCCACTGGGTATCATCATACATTAAGTCTTGGGCAACCGAGAGTTGTCCCGTCCATCAATCATCAGACTGGACCCTCCTCCCGAGGAGGCACTACCCCATACCATATTACTGATAACTGTACTGCCACAACTACTGATTTGGGAGTTGACGCTCGGAACCAAACGGATCCGACCTACCGCCAACGCAACCATACTCCTAAGCCTTACGTCCCCGAAGACGTAGAACAAAGGAGGCGAGACATGGACCGTCGATAGCGACCGACCCCTCCTCGCATTGTGGAACCCGACCACACCTTGGCCCAACATGCTCAAAATGTCTAGATGCCCGACATTCCGACGATGATCCGTCAAATGATCCATGAGAGTTAGGGTCATAGCAATGACGACTGGGGAATCTCCTGGAGTCATACCCCTTTTACTGATGAGATACTCTATGTTGAACCACCTCGATGATTCAGGATGCCGACTTTACCCGTTTATGAAGGGAGCTCTGATCCTAATCAACATATCCTGAAGTATGAATGGTTGATGAATGCTGGACGAGCTGATGATGCAGTTAAGTGCCGAAGATTTCCGATCTCTCTAGGGGGCATAGGAACTATGTGGTTTACCTGTTTACCACCCCGATTTATCTCTTGTTTTGATCAGTTGGCAACGAAGTTTATTAAGCAATTTCGCATGAATGTCACAAGACCGAAAGATGTTAATACTTTGTCTAGTGTCACTCAAGCTCCTGGAGAGACAATTAGATGTTATTTAGAGAGATTTCATGCTGCATGCGCTAAAATCAGAAACCCTAATGATAACTCCATTCTAATTGGCATTGACTAAAGGGATTGATCCCGATTCTGAGTTTGGCAACTGGTTGGCCAGAAAACCTCCTGCATCACTGGACCATTTCTATTCCAAGACAGCCCAATTCTTGAGAAGGGAGGATGCAAAACAGTGTAGGAAAAAGGATGACACAGGGCCTAGTATGGAAGGAATTCAAAGTAATGTTGCTGTCAAACAATCCGGGGAGAGCTCCGAAAAGGTACAATTGAACATTCAGAATAAACAAAATCAGCAGAAAGGCAATGGTAATCAAAACAGGAAATGGGATTAGAATCGTGGTCCACAACGTAGGGCTCCTATGTTTGATAACTACACTCCTTTAAATACGTCGTTGGAGAATGTGTATTTATAGACCTGCAATACTATTCAGTACAAGAAACCTGCTCCGAAGCAGTCATCGGAGACAGATTCGAACAGGGAAGTTTTGCAGATTCCACGAAAGTTATGGCCATAACACAAATGAGTGCCATCATTTGCAGGATCTCATTGAAAAGTTGATACGTGAAAGGAAGTTGGAACAGTTTGTGTGGGTGCCGCAGTTTGGAGGTGCGGGTCCATCGAATCAGAACCATACACCAAATCAGGCAAGACAGGAGGAACCCGCTCGTACTGGCGGGAGGTTGGTGATAAATACCATTAGTGGTGGTCCTCATCCAGCAGATCGAAGCTGGAAGGAAATGGAGTCGTATGCCAGTTCTATTAGGCATGCGAGCTTCGAGTGTTGTAGTAGTTTGGAAGATGGGGCTCCGGCCAAGCAACAAAAGATGATGACTGGCGACATCGTCTTCCGAGATAGTGACGCAAAAGATGATGGGGCTCCGACATGGTTTGGAAGATGGGGCTCCGGCCAAGCCCCAACAATCGATCCACTTGTCATACCAGCTCAAGTAGGTCCTGCTTGGATTAAGAGGATCTTTGTAGACACTGGAAGTTCTGTTAATATATTGTTCAAGCGAGCCTATGACCAGATGAAAATGGAGACTAAAGATTTGAAACCTTGTAAGTATCGTATCCATGGTTTCAATGGGAGTGCAACTATACCCACTGGAGTGGTGGAATTGCCAGTGGAGTTAGGAATTGGAGAACGCCGGAGAGTCTGGATACTGCAGTTTGTTGTTTTGGATATAGACTCGCCATATAATGCTTTCTTAGGCCGACCGACCCTAGCTGAGTTCAGGGCTGCTATTGCCCCATGGTGTTTGACTCTAAAGTTCCCCACCGATCATGGAGTTGGAGTTGTTCAAGGAGATCAGGCTGTTGGACGAGCCTGTTATGTTGCTGAACTGCGCGAGGCGCGACGAAAGGAGAAAGGAAAGGGCGTAGAGGAATCTCTCTGCGTCTGTTTTGTTGATATTTGACAATTGACGCCTGGGCCTAGACCTGGGCACCCTAACCAATTCCAAAGAGATCTTGACCTGAGAGGCACCGAAAGTGAAGACAAAAGTAAAGACAGTCAAGCTTCTCCGGCCGAACTGACGATCGATGTCCCGATCGATGATAGCGATAATTCTAGAATGATAAAGATTGAATCTCAGTTAAGCCAACAAATGCAAGAGGAATTGGTTGAATTTCTCCGGGCAAACCTTGACGTGTTTGCTTGGATGCATTCTGACATGTGTGGAATCTCGCCGAACATCGCGAGCCACGCATTGAACATTGAACCGTGGCACGTCCCGGTCAAACAAAAAAAGTGTGGTATGGATCTAGAGAGATCTGTCGCCCATAAAGAAGAGGTAGACAAGCTTAAATCGAATGGATTTATTCGAGATGCATTATATCCAGAATGGGTGTCAAATCCTGTACTTGTCCGAAAGCCAAATGGGAAATGGAGAGTGTGTATCGATTATTCTGATCTGAATAAAGCCTGCCCTAAAGACAGCTTTCCACTTCCTCGAATCGATCAACTCGTAGATTCAACAGCCGGGCATGAACTCTTATCCTTTATGGATGCGTATTCCATCTACAATCAAATACCCATGCACTTACCCGACCAGGAGCATACCAGCTTTGTAACCAATATGGGACTTTATTGCTACAAGGTTATGCCTTTTGGACTCAAGAATGCTGGCGCAACTTATCAACGATTAGTTAATCGAATGTTCGCCAATCAGATTGGGAAAACCATGGAGGTATACGTGGATGACATGCTAGTCAGATCACGATTCTCCACTGACCACGTCAAGGATCCGGAGTCAATGTTTAGTATTCTCCGAGAATACAGAATGAAGCTTAATCCATTGAAATGTCACTTTGGGGTCGCATCAGGAAAATTCCTTATGTTTATCGTCAACGCCCGAGGAATTGTAGCCAATCTTGAAAAGATCTGGGTGATTAGAAACCTTGAAACTCCGAGAACTATAAAGCAAGTCCAGAGCCTCAACGAGAAAGTAGCAACACTGAGCAGGTTCATTTTAAAATCTACTGACAAATGCATTCCCTTCTTCGATTTGATCCGAAAAGGGAAACAAAATTTTGAATGGACTACGGAATGTGAGGGCGCATTCTTAGCACTAATTCAACACCTCTCCACACCGCCAATTTTGTCAAAGCCTATCGATCATGAGAAATTGTACACTTATTTGGCGATATCAGAAAACGCAATCAGTGCTGCCCTATTCGAGAGGAAGACCGAATACAAAAGCCGGTCTACTATATTAGCAAACGGCTAACCAGAGCTGAGAGAAATTATCCAAAGCTAGAGAAGTTGGATTATTGTCTTGTTATTGCCTCGAGGAAGCTCCGTCCATATTTCCAGGCTCATCCTATCACCGTTTACACCGAGCAGCCATTACGACAGGTCCTTACGCGGCCTGAGACGTCTGGTAGGTTACTCAAATGGAATATTAAGTTAAGTCAGTTTGAAATTACTTACACTCCAAGGCGAGCCATTCGAGGACAAGTCCTAGCAGATTTCGTAGCTGAATTTACCATCCCAGAGGACTTGCCCGAAACCAGTGAATCTACCAAGTATATCTAGAAGTTGCATACCGATGGTGCATCAAATGACTGTTGCTTAGGTGTAGGGGTTGTGCTTGAAACTCCTAAAGGTCGATCTATATGCTGTGCTTTAAAGTTCAGCTTCCATGCAACCAATAATGAAGCTGATATGAAGCCCTACTTGCCGGATTGAGGCTCGCCAGAGATTTGAAAATCATTGCTGTGGAGATTTATTGTGATTCGCAATTGGTCGTGTGTAAAGTTCGGGGGGAATACCACGCCAAGGACCGAAGACTGGCTGCTTACCTTGCTCGGGTTCAAGAAATATTAAATCAGTTTGATTATTATGCCATCTACTGCATTCCCCGAGAGCGCAATCAAAAAGCTGATTTATTAGCAAAGTTAGCCAGCATAGGTGAGGCATAACAAATGGGACTCATTCCCAGGGAGGCATTAGCTTCCCTGAGCATCGATCGAATGGAGACAAATTGGATATTTGAGGTTGTTCGCGATAAGGAGTCATGGATGACTCCGTTCAGAAATTATCTTGAGCATGAAACCCTACCAGAGCGTAGGAGTGAAAAGAGTCAAATTCTTCAAAAAGCTTCGTGGTTCACTATTCAGAATGGAGTCATATATAGAAGAGGATACTCTGTTCCTTTGCTCCAGTGTATCGCTCATGACGAAATCAAACGCATATTGCATGATGTGCATGAAGGGGAATGTGGCGATCACACCGGAGGGCAAGCCCTTGCCAAGAAAGTGCTCAGATATGGATACTATTGGCCAACCGTAAATTGCGATGCATCGGATTATGCCAGAAAGTGTGACAAATGCCAAAAGCATGCTCGGATTCCAAGGGCCCCACCTAACGAAATAACTCAAATGGTCAGTCCATGGCCGTTTGCAGTATGGGGCATTGACATTATTGGCTCTTTACCTCTAGCCAAAGGTGGTGCGAAGTACGCCATCGTAGTAGTTGATTACTTTACCAAGTGGGCGGAAGCTGAACCCCTTGCTACAATCACAACAAAGAAGGTGATCAACTTTGCAGTGCGCAACATCATCTGCCGATTTGGTCTCCCACATACTATCATCACTGATAACGGGACCCAATTCGACAGTGTTGAATTTATGGATTTTTGTCAACGATTCCACATTCAGAAGAAATTCTCCGCAGTCGCACACCCTCAAGTGAATGGACAAGTCAAAGCTGTTAATAAAGTTATAAAGTCTATTTTGAAGAAATGACTGGATAAGGCCGGGGGCAAATGGGTCGATAAGCTTCCTATGGCCTTATGGGCTTACCGAACAACCCACAAGTCTACGACCGGCCACACTCCGTTTTCTCTTTCTTATGGTTCAGAAGCTATTATTCTAATCAAATTAGAAGTGCCTTCTCATCGTGTGACATACTATGATCCAAAGACAAATGCTATATTACTTGCCGAATCTCTGGATTTATTAGATGAGAAGCGTGAAGAGGCTGATTTGAGGGTAGCCACATACCGAAGTCGATTCGCCCGATTATACAATGCCAAGGTCCGACCCCAAACCTTTGAACTCGGTGATCTCGTCCTTAAGAGAATTTACCCGGTCATTTCGCATATGAAGCCAACTTGAGAAGGGTTTTATGTTATTGAATGAAAGCTCGGAGATGGCACATTCAAATTATCGACCGTTGACGATCTCACTCTTCCGAGAGCCTGGAACAGCGAAAGTCTTCGTTGCTATTACACATGACAGGCTCTGTTTATCTATTCAGTCTATTTTTCATTTGCAATTTGTTTCTGCATTTCGAAATTTGAATTTGTAATAAGGCAAATGATTTTTCCGTATTTTCTTATTTCAGCAATAAAATGCAATCTCTTCGAGCCAGAGCTATGATTTATTGAATGCGTCATACAGCCATCACTATGCACAGAGAGCTAAATTCCCCCCGATGGTGCAATTATTCAAATAGGGAGTGACTGTGATACGACCGGTTACTCGTTAGATGATACCCGAGCTCGGGGGCAAGTCATTACACTGAAGTCAAAAAAGGATTGACACACGATAAACCTTTAATCAACTCCAGGTTCGCAGAGTGTGAACTGGAGTATAAACTTACAAATACGATCTCGAAGAGGGTGGATCCGTCCACCTAACGACTTTGCTCGTATCTTGACCAAGTTTAAGGAGGATGGATCCGTCCATCTAACGACCCTACTTGTTAACTCAGGATAGATGTGAACCAATCATCCACGATCCTGATAGATTCGTCGTTCTTGGAGTGCGAACGAAATCCTAAAGCCTGAACAGATGTGACTGACCATCTTTCGGCTAACTCTAATTTCCCAGAGCGCGAACTGGAGTATAAACATTAACTAACTCCGGATTCCTAGAGTGTGAACCGGAGTGTCAACATAAACACCAACTCCAAATTCTCAGAGCACGAATTGGAGTATAAACGTTGACTCAAAATCCCCGGAGAGAGGATTGGAGTTTGAACGCAAACCAGATTGGGATTGACCGTCCGTAAAACAACTCTAAGTCCCCAGAGCGTGGTTAGAGTGTAAATGCAAATCGGGTGTGACTGACCACCCACGAATCCATCTAAAGTCCCCAGAGTGTAGACATCATTACAGACATTAGGCAGGTGTGACTGACCACCCATGAAAATGACTTAAGTCCCCGGAGCGTGGACGTATCCTTGAAACTCAAGCAGGCGAGCTCGACCGCCGATGTACGAATGCAAATCCCCGGAGTGTGGATGCAATCGTCAATGGATGAGTGAGTGCGATTCGACCACACGAATTTATTTATTTCAGCATCAGTTCGATGACGTTAAGTTCGATGAGTTGAAAGCGGAGTGCAATTGCCACTTGATCTTGTAGTTGGTCCCTGAAACCGGGGGCAGAACTTAAGCGTCAATCACTGATTGACATAGTATAGCATCGGAGTCCAGCTTGACATTCAGTCATCACTCGTAGTCGTGATTTCAGGAATTAACGACTAAACTTAGGTCCAATCCAAAGGTCAAAACTCAAAAAATATACTAGACTGGAGTTCAAATGCTGAAACACTTAAGCAAATGAACGAAAATTGAGTTAAAGACAAAATGTAATTTCATTTCACTATTTGTAGAAGAAAACTAAGTACAAGTTTATCACAAAAAATTCCTACTAGTAGGGGCCGAACCCGCATCTATACACGGCTAGCAAAAAGAACAAAAGAAATTTCTATCTACTCAAAATTGCACCAAAGAAGCATGTCTACTCTTTTTTCTTCTTCGGTTTCCTTTTCGGCGTGGACCTGCTGGAGCTCTCACTCGGTTTTCTTTTTGAACCCTTGCTCTTTGGCGGTTGGTCTTCAATCGGGGGCATTATATCAACATCCTCCTCCGAACTCAAATGTATTGGAACGCTTCCTGCAGGCGGAGTCGTAGGGACAAGATCAATAGAAGGAGGTGGGGCAAGCGCACTCGTCTCAACGACTGTTCCTCCCGAAGATATCATCCGCAAAGGGGCTGGAGCAGGTCCAGCCATTCCACCGCCAAAACCACTGCCCCGCGCGGCTGCTTCCATTTCAGCATTGATTTCAGCTATGATTTCCTCCTCATGAAGCGTTTGTGCATCGTCAGGGACTCCCGCAGTTGGAGCCGAAGAACTTGTCATTGGTGCACTTCCACCCATAACGAACGGCAAATCTGCAAAAGGATCATTGTGATGACCGAGGAGTTCCTCCATCATCTACTCATCAAAACTAAGTGTGCTCCCCTGCGCTTCATCAGTCCGTGCCATGGTCATTGTGGTGGTCGCTTCAGTTATAATGGCCTCCTGCATATGATGTGGTTCTTGAGTTGCAGGAGGCACAACCGGTGTAGCTTCAATCACTGGATAAAAGCAAAAGAAGAACTGTTAATAATTACTTCAAGTGACACTTCCGATTTCCGATAAGCATAGAGAATGTTCAGAGTACCTTCCTCAATTTGGCTCGTGGGTGGCGGAACTGCCTCAGAGACTTGCTCGCAAGCTGGAGACATCTGCGGTTAATCCGGATTATAAGCAGGAACGGGATGTGGATCAACTGCAGGTGTGGATTCGGGCTGAGTCGGCATGAGAGTTTTAGAACTTGTATCATAATGCTCGATGCCAGAACCTTCTCCAACTTCCAAATGTTGAGCTCCAAGCTTCTCCTTGTCATATGAAATCATGGCATCGTGGAGAACTTTCCGCTCGTCTTCACTCAACACCCGATTCTCAAGCTCGAACTCATCAATCGATTTAGCTTGGAGGGCGGCCTTTTCATCTCCCACTAATCGGCCCCAGGCATTGTATAGATGTGTCGGATAATTATTGAGCCATGCTAGATTTCTATGCTTCAAGACGTTAGCATTATAAAAAATGAGGAAATCTTCAATACCAGCTTCTAGCCTAGACTCCACCATTTGGACTTCCTCCTCGACCTTAGTCTCCACCTCCCGAACTTTAGCCGTTGCCGCATCCCATTCACTCCGAAGCACTACGGCCTATTCACATGCTTCTTGAGCTGCTCTATTTGCATCATCCTTCCCCTTGATGATTTCGGAAAATTTAGCTTTAAGCTCAGCGAGTTCTTTAAAGCAGCATCCCGTTCGGCTGTGACAGTGGTGTTTCGGTGGCCCATCTGCTCCACCAAAGCGAAGTGTGTCTACCTCATCCTCTCCATAGCCAAGTTCGCCTCGTCGGCCTTTTGAGTGGCCTCTATTTCTGATTTCCGAGAGGATTCGGCTTCATCGTTAAGTACTTGAATGATTCGGTCCTTCTAAGCGAGTTCAGTTTCTAGTTTCTCAATTGTCTTTGCCCGCTCGAAGGTCACTGTCGATGCCTTGTCTCCGGCTTTCATCCACTCCTTATACCGTGTATAAATATCATGAATATAGTCATGCATCATGGTTTCTGCTTCCGATGGAATTTTCTTTAAGTGAGGGGGGAAGATGAAGCCGTCGAAACATATGTTCGGAAAATCTTTTCTTAACTGGGCAATTCTGATAGCCCCTTCACTAGTGGGCTCAGAGATGGCTTGTTCAGCCACAATAGGAAGTTCGACCTCAGTCCTGCGACGCTGAGACTCGGGCCTTGGAGCATGAGAAGATGGTTTTTGGCGTGGAGGCTCCGGGGGATATGAACTGTGATTAGAAGGTTGTGTAGGGAGCCGGAGAGGTGGAGAACGCGATCAGGATCGATATCTCCGTTCTCTGTAATCTCTATCTCTATCCCTCTCGTAACGTTCCTCACTAGAATAACCGCGATCGCGGTTTCTATCATCCTCCCTCCGATGGGACTCATAATACGAGCTTGATGATTGGCGCGCTGAGCGGAGACTGCCGAGCATGGACTCTCGCCTATTCATTGAATCTATAAAAAAGGAAGAACAACAGAGTTAGTGATCTTTTAACTTTTCGCATCGATCCAGGAGAGGATCGATACGAAGGGACACTCCAAAACAACTGTCAAGCGTTGTTCCAAATCAAATTTCACACCGATTCAGGAGAGGATCGATATGAAATTCGATACAAAAAAACTAACAACGACTCATGAACGTACGAACGTTAACGAGAGTCAGGTTAACATACATATATGTATAACGGGCTTACGTCCAAATTTTAAATTTCACAGGAATTGAATACTCATTTAATGACGACAACAACAAACACCAGTTTGCTATTATTCAACACTCAATTACAATAGTGCACGGTGCAACAATTGGCGGCCAACAATTCATTATTTATATTACTAAAGATCCATCAAACATTACATCTTTCGACGAAAAGACAACTACCGGTCAACAAGTCAGATAAAACTATTCAGAATAAAGATTGCAGCTTTTCAAAGCAAGTCATGTTCTCACAAGTCGTACTTTGGGGGGCAAAATGTTATCCCGCATTTTGGCAAGGCCGTGACACCAAGGAATTGATTGAAAATCAAAGACAATTCATCCCGGAAAATAGTTATACACAGGTTCGCTATGGATACTGGTAAATTTTGCCCGAGTCTGGATCGAGCTACAATTAACATGACACGACAATCAAAGCCATGAAAGCCAAAGTTCCAAATTTCGAGTCAAACCGAGTTTGTATGCTCAAGATATGATTGATACGAGTTTCATGAAAAACATGCTCATTTCGTATCCATCCGCCATATAACTTCATATCCATCAATGAGCATCACTTCGTATTCATCAGGCAACCATTGTTCATATCCATCAAACAAACAGGAAAGGACCTCCTTCACATTGATCCTATTCGAATCCATCAACTGCACACGGTTTCATATCGATCAGTAGTATGTAAGTCCACTTCGTATCCATCCAGATCCACATACTTCATATCCATAGGAAACGGCTTTCTTCGTATCCGTAATCTTCAACCTGTTCGCATCGATCAACCAACTTCACTCCGTATCCATCAAAACCAAAAAAGCCACTACTTTGTATCGATCGGCTAGTGATCGATACAAACAGAGTAGTTGCCATCGATACGAATAGAACAGAGCATCGATACGAACAAAGCAAAATAGTTACAATCGATACGAGTGGAGGCGAACTGGGTCGATACAAAATGGGGCTCAACCAGGTCGATACGAACAAGGCGTATACACAAGGAAAACTTGATCGTTCGACATAAAAAGTGGATCGATCTGAGGAGATAGCGCCACGTCAACTTGCAGGCACGTGCCCGGATCGATACGAACAGATCGATATGAAAGGACCGATACAAATCCCACAGCCTACCGAAAACTCGAATTTGCATTGATCATAACTCACAATCTACAAGTCCAAAGGCCACCAAATTTTCATAGGAGCTTACGTATAGTCTAAAGAATGTTCATGCCCAATTTCGACTCGATTGGACCAAATCTTGATCGATACGAAATTAGTTCGTATCGATCATGGACCAAGTGCAAATCACGTGGGATCGATCGTGTGGGCCCACCCATGTGCCAGAAGAGGTCTTCCGAGATCTGAGCAAGATATTTGCAGTCTACGCCTATAAATAGCACCCCAGAGCCTACATAAAAAGGATCTTTTGGCTCTCTGCCATCCAGACTCTACCGAAACCATTGTTGCACTCATAAATCACTGTTGTACTCGAAATTTACTGTTGTAATCCGCTGTAACCAGCAAGCAAAAGTTAATAAAAGTCAATCATTTCATAGTGGACGTAGGCAACACGTCGAACCACTCTAAATCTCTGTGTTCTTTTGCTGTTTTTATGATTATTGTCTGGAGTGTTTGTTAGATAATCCTCGTTTTACATTTGCTTTCTTCATTTTATCTCTTCAAACACTTCCGAAGAGTGTTGTGCCCAATTTTGGTACAAATAGCTGGATAACACATAGCTAAAGTGCCGATATCCTAGACCTTGTTTAGGTGCTTAGTTCTCTAGGAAGAAACATTTAGATATAAGTTTCACAAGCGTTTTATCACAGTTGAAGAGCTTGTTATTAGATTAATTAACATGTTATTATGCTTCCTATGATGGACAATATTCTTTTACTCTATAGATGGAAGCAAATTGTATCGAGAAAAAGTATAATGCTTGATAAATTATGGGGTTGTACTTGAAAACACGCACTCTTAAGTATGTACTGTAGTTGAGGTACCATAATCTACCTCTATTTTTTAATGAAAATTAATTTGTGTTTTTTCTTTAATTTGGAGTAATACGATATTCACCTGATCATAGTTATAACATATGGATTTTACTATATGATATTAATCAGTGTATTATGTATACTATGTACGATCATGAATAAGTTAATAACTAATTGTGATATCAGGAGATCATTTGAGCAAGTCTTATGATAATAAGTAGCAAATATTTCCATCGAACAATTGGTAAAGCGCATATATTTCCATCGAACTATTGGTAAACATTTTCCTTAAAGTAGCTTTACCAAATGATAATCATAGACAAATGTGAATATCTCCTATTATCTCAAATCTAAATGACACTTATAAGATTTGTGTGCCTTTTTTAAATGTGAATATCTCCTCTTATCTCAGTTCTAACCGAATTGTGTTCCACCATCTACTCTAATAGTTTTTGGCTCGGTATTTATCAATAGACTATTGGTATCATCTATAAGAGTGGTACACTCTAGTTGATGAAAGAAAGCATGATTACCAATAGCATTGACCTAAAATATTGATATGAGGATTTTGATTTCGAATCCTAAAATCTAGCAAATATTATCTTATTATACAAATTTACACACATAATTACCATTTTATATTTGAGCTTTTAGACATAAAATTGGCCACCTATATGGTTATTTTTAGTATTTATGATCAATCTGCAATTTGTTTCTATTTATGGTGATACCTTGGACAATGAACCGAAAATTAGCAAGTAAAAATGTTGATATACAGAAAGATTATTCTAATATTTCCATAGACAGTCTGATTGAGATGGATCAGAGCTAGCATCCTAGACCTTCAAAGTAAAAATGGATGCCATCACACCATCTTTAGTACATCTTGTATGCGACCCTATAATACTGAAACACATTCAAAACATTGCCAGGCTGTATTTCCCAGATCTTTAAATTCCATTGTTATATAGATCAACTTCACATTCAATGAATTGAGAATTAGGTTTCGGAGGTATCCTAGTAAAGATGAGAATTCTGATTTAAGAGAGAAGTTATTAAGAGCATCTTCCCACAAATAGCCATGGAAAATAGAAATTTTGTGATGTATCTCTATAATATTTTTAAGTTGCAACAACCAACGTACCACTTTCTAGAAAGAAAAGAAAAATGAAATGCTAAGGAAAAATAGAGTACTTAAAGCTCAATTACCTAACTAGATTCATCTACATATACCAGCTAGAATATATAAGCTATAGAATGTTCTTCTTGAGTATGATATCAGTATTCATCTAAAATTTTCCACTAGTAGACGCATTGTTATACACGCTATATACATACATGTATGCATGATATTATGCCAACGCACATCTACGTGTGAGCATTTATAACTATGTCACTACCTAAAATGGACCTATATGTAGAGCCAGCTTCATTAAGTTAGAAATATCGAGCTCAGAACCTTTGTTCCTTTTCCAGCTATGCCGAACCCGACAAGAGTGTTTACCTCATTTATAAACAACATATCATCACCTGCCTAAAATTTAAAATGTAAAATGTGTTGGAATTTTGGAGTGGAAATAATAAAGAGCAGTCGATAAAACATTGTTGTGTCATGGATAAGTCATTACCTTGAAAGCGAAATTTGACACAACTACGGTGCAATCGACAATGCCAAATTTTCAAAGTTAACACAACAATCCTTCAAACTTGTGTACTCAAGGTTGAAAGATTTGGAGAATTGTAGAAACCATTATCTAGGAATCTTACTTGTATTCCAATGATAATTTTGTTTTTATATAATTTTTGAAGGGAATGAATGAAGAAGATGGATTTTTTATTGTATTATTACTTAAATGAGAAGGAGGAAATAACGAGGATGAAAGAGAAAATGAACTATCACTTTTCTCTCTTTGACAAATGAGTTGGTCTTAAAAATAAGTGGTAAAAAATAGTAATGGTCGTTCGTTAATGCAAAATACAAAAGGTCGGACAAATTAAAAGACTAAATTTTGTTGTTGTTATCCAACAATCCCCCATTAACTATAAGAAAACTCAAAGAAAAACCATCCAAACAAAGGGAAATTTTATATGTAAGTATCAAAGTCTTTCGAATGAATTGATACATAAAAAAGGTGAGTTTGTAACTTAATCCTAGTAGCGAATTTCTTCTTGAACTACAAAGATTTCAGTTAAGATCCCAAAACACATATTAGAATTTCAATTTCTATAAACTTCGTTATAAATATGCACTTTTAATGGCCATGTGTCTATCTTAGGAGCTCATGAGTTCTCTAGAGAGCTTCAATCTCTCATAAGATGGTCCACTTTCACACCCAAGTAGGTGAGTCCAACAAGTGTTATACTATAGCACCACCACTTATGGTTATGGTATCATTAAGAGCAAAAGGCTCAACCTCAAAATAAATAAAAATAATTCATTAAGTGTGTCTCAAAAGCACCACCAATACTAGCTATGAATTATATATGAGTAATAAACACTACAACAATTTAGACTTTTAATAACGTTTAAAAACGCTATTATAAGTTTTGATAGCGTTTTTTTAGACGTTGTAGAACAATAACTTTCAATAGCAACATCATAAATGCTATAAATAATAAATTATAACAGCGTTTGTAAAAATGCTATCAAATTTTTTTATAGCGTTTTTACAAACACTGTGAAACAACTACTTATTATAGGTGTGGGATATTAGACAACAAAGATAGAACACTATCAAAAGTCCCTGAAGATGGATTTATAAACGCTATCAAAAGTCTAAGTGTAGCATTTAAAAAATGCTATCGTTAATGGTTATAGCATTGTTAAAATGTTATCTTCTTGTTACATAAAATTATTTATCCTACTTCAAGGCGTTTCAATGCATATATATTACAAATTTAAAATATCATTGAGATCACATTTGATAACTGACACATTATATGTAATCAAATAAAATTACACCAAAAAACAATATAAGTTCATTATATTTCAAAACCAAGTATGAAGATTACAAAAGCTAGTAATAAAAAACAATAATATATACAAGCATCCTAACCAAAATGATACATAGAAGTATTCGTACCCAAATGATACATACCACACTATATAGTACTTCAAATCATATTATTGCTACTTGCTCACACCAAATGTATTAGTTACCTGTAAAGGAAAGTTCAATAATGAGCCCCATAATTCATGAAAAAGAGTCGATAATATAAGACTTTTGAACAACAATATATGACTTTTTATGAGCATATTTAATTTTAAGCTGCTATTTTTTTCGCCAAGAAATTTAAGCTGCTATTATTATTATTTATACTATCATTAATACTATGTTTTTTATGACCTTATTTAACTTTAATAAAACTTAGTTTATTTTTATAAAACCTAGTTAATTTTTAAAAACTTGGTTAACTTAGAAAATTATTTATAAAACTTAATATATTCTTTAGAAACTTATCCAACTTAGCTAAATATTTAGAAACCGAATAAGTTCTTTAAAAATTTAGTTAATTTAATTAAATTTTTATAAAACACGGTTAATATTTATAAAACTTAGTTAAACTCTACAAACTTGGTTAATTTAGTCAAATGTTTATAAAACTTAGTTAACCATTACAAAAATTAGTTATATATTATTAAATAGGTTATTTTTGTAAATTTAGTTGTTATTTCTAAAACTTAACTAATATTTATAAATTTGATTATAAACATATTTAATTTTTATAAAACTTGGTTAACTTTTAAAAAAGTAGGTTAATTTTTATAAATTTGGCTAGTTATTATAAATTTATTTAATTTTTATAAAACTTAGTTTACATAGTTAATTTTTATAAATTTGTTTAAATTTATCTAATTTTTATAAAATTTTGTTAATATTTAGAAAATTATTTAATTTTTATAAAACTTGGTTAACTTACCTAACTTTTTATACCATTTAGTTAATTTTAACAATTGATTTAAGTTTTATAAAACCTGATTAATTTTTATAAAATTAAGTAATTTTTATAAAACTTAGTTAGCTTAGTTAATTTTTATGAACTTAGTTCACTTAGTTAAATTTCACAAAAATTGGTTAATTTCTATAAGATTTTAGTAAACTTAGTTAAATCTTTATAAAATGTAATTTTTTACTAACACTTAGTTATTTCTTAATAAAACTTAGTTAAAAATTTGCAAAACACGGTTAATTTATATCAATATGTTTAATTTTTATACATGTGTTTAATTTTTATAAAACTTGCTTAACATTGTTAAGTTATTTTTTGTAAAAAATCAGTTTAATTTTGTAAACTTAGTTAATATTTATAAAGTGTCAACTTAGTTTAATTTCCATAAAACTTGGTCAATTTATATGAACTTATCGAATTTCATAAAATTCCGATAACACGCATAATAAATTGTTTTTTTTCTTGCAAAGCCAGTGGGGTTAACTGGACCCCTACTAGTTTATTGAAGCACAAAGCCAGTAAGAAAAATCCAACCTAAACATGCTTAGGTGGGAGGAAACATGGGAAGCAAGGGAAGGAAAATAAAAAACAAATGAAAACGTAGAAACAAGTGTTTCACTACACAACAGAAAACGACAAAACAGAAAGGGACGAAAAACACACGAGGAAAAAATGGGAAATTCATTGTACAATTGCGTTATATAATTCCTGACTGAACTGGAACGTGGAAAATCTCATCCCCTCACCAATTTCATGCAGAATACAGTGCTTCAATTGCCTCCGGGTTCTCCATTTACCTCCAAATACAACATTATTCCTCTCATTCCATATGATTTTCACGAAGACCTTCAGCGATAGTAGAAGGATGTAAGAATCCATCTATCTCCATCTTGTGGCTTTATATATCAATGCCCATTCGAGAGTGCTATTAACATTTGCATCATTTCTGCCAATCTTTGCATTATATTTTTCCATAAAAATATATATATGAGCAGTTGAAGAATAAGCGTATGGTGTTCTCAGAATCAAAACAGAAGGGGCACAAAGAATCAGTTGTAATGCCTCTATGATATAGATTTGATTTAGTGTTGATGGCATTGTTAAAGATTTTCCAAAGAAGCAGATTCTCCCTTTCAGGACTGTGTCTCAGCCAAACACTCTTACTCTAGCTGAATCTAGGATTACTGTTATCAGTTGTCAAGGTTTTATACACCGTAGAGATGTTGAATGCACAATGTTTGTTTGTCCATTTGATTTCATCCTTTGCACAAGAAGGTAGAGCTTTAGCACTGAACTGAGTCCATAGTTGTCTTATTACCTGATTACTAGAGTAAGGAAGACTGACCTTGCCATTATGGATATACTAGAATGCTTTAGCACTGAGGGGGATTACAGTTTGATTTAATTGCTGAGGATTCATAAAATTAGCTAGCATGAAGCCAGTTTGTAGCCATGGATCATACCAGAAGCTCACAGACCCTCCATGCGCAACATTCAGAATTATCAAAGGGAGCAAAGTATTTCTGAGCTTGAAGATACTCCTCAGAGTCCAGCTACAGTTCTAAGGGGGAGTCATGTTCCAGAAGCTCTTGTTCCTTATAATGTGGGCTTTAGACCATCTAACCCATATGTTATTTCTTGAACTATGCAAATCATCTACATATTTAGCAAATGTAGCTTTATTCCACATGTTCAACCTTTTGATTCTCAGATCTCCCATAGCTTTAGATTGTTCAAGCTTGGAATAGGAGCATGGTATGATTTTTTTTTAGTAGATGCCTCCATGCCAGAAGAACCTTAACATGGCACTCCTTATCATTTGTATTAGTTTTGCTGGAAGCACAAAGGTTCTCATCCAGTAAGTAGTCATAGAGAATGTGACAGAGTTTATCAAGGTTAGTCTTCCAGCTTGGCTAAGGATCCTATTCGACCAATTGTCAGTTCTAGCAAGAATTCTTTCAAAAAATGAGGTACATTGAGCTTTAGTGATTCTAGAAGTAGCTAGAGAGAGGCCAAGATAGCTAATATGATCGTCAGTAGGATGGAGAGATGTAGCAGTATAAATAGAGGATTTGAACACTTCAGAAACTCCAGCAACGAGAATATTTGACTTGTTTAGATTAATTTTCAGCTTTATGATGGAGTGGAATAGGGTTAGACCTTCAAGAATGGCTTTGATTGATTCCATAGTTGGCTTAGTGAAGACCACCAAGTCATCAGCAAACATGAGAGATGTTATTTGAGGTTGTTTGCATTTAGGGTGGATCAAAAACTTCCCTGACTGGACCAATTGTATGAAAATTTGAGTTAATACTTCCATGACAATTATAAATAGATAGGCAGAGAGGGGTTATGCCTTGTTTGCTCTTAAAGTAGCCGATGTTGTTGTCGTTGATTGTTATGGAGTACCTCGTAGTGGAGATACACGCAAATATCCATGCTACTACATGAGTTAGGAAGTTCATTAAGGACATAATCCTAATGATTGAGTCCCATTGAATACTGTCAAATGCTTTGGAGATGTCCAACTTCAACATAGCTCTAGGTGATATATTTTTGTTGTTATAGCCTCTCAGCAATTCATGTGACATCAATACATTATCAAGAATAATCCTGGTTGGAAGGAAGGCCGCCTGGTTAGTGGAAATTATATGGGGAGGACTAATTTAAGTCTGTTAGCAATAACTTTAGAGATACACTTGTAGATTGTGTTACAGCAGGATATGGGTCTGAATTGGTGCACATGGTCAGCATTCTTGATTTTGGGAATCAGAGCTATGTTGGTTGAGTTGATTGAGTGGAGCATTTTGCATTTGTTGAAGAAGTTGTGAACTTCTTTACAAATATCCTTATCAATAATGGTCCAGCAAGATGTAAAAAAAAGGCATTAAATCCATAAGGTCCACCACTCAAGCTAGAATTCAAAGAGAAAATAGCCTCCTTAATCTCAGAGTTGGTGATAGCTTCACTTAGAGAGAGTTAATCATTTTCATTAATCTGAGGAAGCACTATGTTATCCAGCTTCAGAAGATCAGGAATGAATCCAGAGTGGTTACCCAGCAACTCCCTGAAGTGTTTTAAGAACATATCATCAATGACTAAAGGATCAGTCTGAATCTCATCATTATCAATGAGTAAAGCAGTAATGTTTTCTCTCTGATGTTTAGCTTTTAGAGCAGAATGATAAAATGAGGAGTTCCTATCTCCTCCAAAAAACCATTGCAATCTGGTCTTTTGTTTTAGCATTTTGGCCTCCATGGTCAGGGCTTCATTTAGTTTTATTGAGAGTAGAGTCTCCATTTCTGCCAAAGCTACATCATCCAAGTTTTGTTGCATATCATTCTGGACTTTATGTAGTTCCTCTATCAGGGTTGTTGTGGCAAGAGCACCCTTCCCATATTTCTTCTTAGACCATTCTCTTATCGCCACTTTAGTTGCTCGAAGCTTGCACTACAAAATAAACATAGGTTTTCCATGATAAGTGTTAGACCATGTACTCTTTACTATGTCAAAAAACTCAAGTTCTTGGACCCAAACATTAAAACAGTTAAAACTTGGATTGCCTCTCATGGAAGCACCACCAAAAGAAAGGACTTGAGGGCAGTGGTCAGAGAGGCCAAGTAGGGGGAGATGACTGGATAGAGTAGGCCACTTTGACAAGGTGATAGCATTACAGAATGTATGGTCAATTTTAGAAAAGGTGCGAGGGGAGTTTCTGCTTGAGTTATTCCAAGAATATGCGGCTCCAGTGCTTTTATTATTAGTTAGTTCAGAATCATCAATAGCATTGTTGAGTGGTTTAATCTCAAACATAGACAAGGGGCTGCCTCCATGTCAGTCAGTGAGTTTTCTGGCACTGTTGAAGTCCTCAATCACAATCCAAAGGTGGGTATTCTGCTTGAATGAAGGAAGTAAATTGAAAAGGCATTGTCTAGCATTAATAGAATTTTCAGCATAAACAAAAGAAAGGTAGAATGAAGAAGAGGTTGGAAGATGGATGGAGTGAACATGGATGATTTGCTTGGTGGAAAGGATGGGAGTGATGGAGAAGGTTAAAGGATCATGTAGGATGAGGATTCTTCCATAGGGGGCTTCGCATAGGTTGTGTTGGTGGACCCAAGAAGGGTTATTATACTGGGCTGCTCTACTGGTTAGTGTAGAGCTGAGTTTAGTTTCTAGTATAGCTAGCATCTTTAGTTTAAAGACTTTGATGATGTTTTTACATCGATCAAGCTTTATGTCATTGTGTGCTCCTCTAATATTCCAAGCCCCAATGTTGTGTATCATTGAGTAAACTGCATGGTGGAATTAAGTTTCTTTTTGCCTCCCCTGGTTATGATTGGGGACTGATGTTCTTTGATGAGAGGAATGATTTGCGTGGAAGCACACTTATGGTTCAAATCTCGGTCAAGAGATTTGCCTCTTATGTTGGCTTTGATTTTGGAAGGGGTGAGGTGGGTGGAGGAAGTTGTGCAAGTAGTGGAAGGTTCGGGAGAGGAGAGGGGGGTCGGTGTTGGTGCAATCCATGCTGGAGGAGGGAGAATATGTCCATAATGATTTAGTGGAGGGGGAGGCTTAGTTGGAAGTGATTTAGTTGAGAAACAGGTTGGAGAGGAGGAAGGGTCATTGAGAAGATTCGTTGTTAAGCTGTGCACGTGCACAGTTGGCATGGTTAAGTCAGTGGAGTTTTGCATGGATTGTTTGCTGATATATGGTGATGGGATAAGTTCAATGCTTTTTGTTGAAGTGTTCTTTCAAATTCCAGTCAATGTCTCTCCACTACTTGGTGAAACCATTTCTTGAATCACCTTTTTTGCTCCCTTCTTTATTTTCTGAGTTTTGAGCTTCTTCTTGAATTGCTTTGTTGTTAACTTAACTTGCATTTGCAACACTAGTCCCATACTTGGTTTGTTTTTTGGAGTTGTTCAAATTACCATGACAAGTGAATGAGACAGGTTGAACCAACACCAATTCTGTTTGTTCTTCGGATCAAATAATTGTTCATCTACTTCATTTATTTCATTCAGTATGTCATATTTATTATGGGTACTAATCATAATATCATCTTGCTTTTCTTTTATCTCTTCTACATTAGATCTATCATCAGAGTTAACAAGCTCAATCTCTCCCTCTTTCAATTCCATTTCTTTATCTCTCTCCTTATTTACATTATCTCTATAATGTATTACATTTTCATTTATTTCTTTCTCTATTCTTACTTCATTTCCACTTCAAAAAATTTCAGTTACAACAACACTCCTAATTTCATTCTCCACCTCTTTTCCTGCTTGGTTGATAGTTTTCCTTTTTGTTAACCATTTGCCATTTAGTATTTTTCTTGCTCGCTATCAGTTTGTTAACTAGGTTCAGTCTCTATTCTATCATTTTTTCCTCTTCACAATTTTTTTCTTTATTCTCCTCCTGGCATTGAAGCTCATTTTGCTTGTCACACTCAATTGTGCTATGTCCAAAAACTTTACAGTTAATACAAATTTCTGGTTTCCACAGATATTTTACCTCCACGTTCTGACGTCCTCCATCAAGCAGTTGAACTGGGAAAGAATCTGGCAGGGATTGATTTGGTTTTACTTCAATTAAACATTTAGAATAATCAAGCCTTTCAATCTTCTCAGTTGATTCCTCTAGGCAGAGGAGCTTACCTAGTCGACTGGCTAGCCAGTTAATACCATACGGGGTCCAAGAGAAAATAGGAATGTTGTAGAATTTGACCCAAACAAGAACAGAGGAGATGCTTCCAAAAACATTACCAACAGTGTGGTCCCATGGCTTGATAATGAACAGCTTGTTCTTTATAATGATGGGGTCACTGAGAAGGATCTTGTTCCTATCCTCTTCACACGAAAATAGAAATAGGAAAACAAAGCC
The DNA here is from genome assembly GCA_030737815.1 of Allium fistulosum. NCBI lineage: Eukaryota > Viridiplantae > Streptophyta > Magnoliopsida > Asparagales > Amaryllidaceae > Allium > Allium fistulosum. The sequence continues at coordinate 244,875,176 of CM060907.1, read as the reverse complement.
ATCTGATTTTACTTTAATTGAACCTTTAAGTTTCCAAACGCGCTTGAGATTATATAGAACAATAGTATAAAAGAGTGGTTTGTGAAGAAAAAAACCAACTAAATAATCATTCCATATGAGAGATCCAGCTTCTATAACATCAATTGGAGGAAAAAGATTCTCACCATTGAAGGAGGGACATAGATCAACAGGGATGTACTTCCTTGCGTTTCTAGGCTTGTTGCAGAATAAGGAAGTCCATTTCTGTTGAACAAGAGGAGGGGAGGAGGAATGAGGAGAAGAGGAGGCAGGTAAAGGTGGGGATGATGAAGAAGGAGGAGAAGGCCTAGGGCAAAAGGAAGAAGAGACGGGAAGGTCTGGCGCAGGCTGAGGGTCAGGAAGGGGAGGTTTAACGACCAGTAAATTTCGATAATTAAAGATAGTTAATTTAATAAGGTTTGTGATTTAATTTTGGAAGAAATAAAATTTTGTGATTTAACAATAAGAATGTAATTGGATTAAAATGTAATATTATTAATTTAAGGTAATTTATAATTGCTTTGAATGTGATTCCAACTACTTGAAATGACTAAAAAAGTTATAATTGGATATAGACTGTAAATTAATTATAGTAATGTATGTATTAATGGATAATTGGATTAAAAGAGAAATTGATAATTTAAAAGTTGATTGATTAATAAAATAATGTGTAATAAATTGTAACTGAATAAATTTAGTGTTGTGCTAGTAATTATAACACTTGTTATGGATAATAAACTTACAAATGTTGTTAAATGTAGTAATGGTGACGATTGTTTTTAATTACCAACATATTTAATCAATTGCAATTAAATGTAATTAATCGTTACATTAATGTGAGTTAAGACAATAACTGAAAATTGTGAATGTAATAAAATGAATAGAAATGTTAATTTTATTCATAAGGTAATAATTTATTTAATAAAAGAATGAAACCAAGATAAATAAATTAATGGGAAATTTTTTTTAAAGGACAAATAATTTAAAAAAATTATTCATAAGGACAGGCACAAAAAATTTTCTTCCAAAGGACAGGCCCAAAGCCCATTCGCGCATCAAAACATTTTTCCATTTCATTCATTCGTCTTCCTGTTCAATTTTCAAATCCACACTCATCTTCACGATACAAAATAAAAATTAAGAAAAAATGGCAAACGAAACCACAGCAAGATCGCTACCTCCATCTCAATTGCATACGTCAGAAAATAAAGAACAAGCAGAGTTTGAGAACGAATCTGATACCTTATCCCCTCAATATGATATTCGACAAAAACCTAATACCCTAGCACCTCATTTTGATTATCGGCTTGAATCTGGAAACAAAGAAACTAAATCTAAGAATCGAGCCGAAATTGAAAACCTACCACGTGAATTTGATACCATAACAGTTGAGACGCAGTAGAAATCAGCAAAGTTAACACTATCAAAAAGGCCAATGGAAGAAGATATACAGCAACAAAAGGAAAGAAGAACAAAAAGGAAACATGGAGAAAACAGAACAGAAGAAAAGGTAAATGATATTATTAAATGAAGCATGACAAAACCATTCTACATTGATTATGATACTATTGAACTTATTTTATAGAAGAATGAAGAAACCATGCAGGAAAAAACAACTGGTGACAAATCAACTGTACAACAAATGCAAAATGAGAATTAAGATCGAAGAAAAAAATGAGAAAATAATTCAGCAGCAACTTCAACAGGCAATTAATACCATTAAGTTATAAAACTGATACTATTAAATCTTTAGACGTATTTTAATATTGTTAATATGTTTAACAGGAAAAAGAAGAAACAAATAAGGCAAAACAAATAGATGTTGAGGAATCTGAAGACGAACAAGCCAACATGGTAAAAGTACAAGCCATATCACTAATAAAGATTTTCATGTTCAAAAAGTGATAATTATAGTTTGTTTGGTAGAAGACAAAGCTTAGTTGGTTTAAAAATAGATTTCATTGCCATTTGTTACAAAACTGATACTAATATATTGAAAATATGATACCAAACATCTGTTAGAATTAATGTGATACTTTGTATTTAGGAAAATTAAATTAAGCACACAAATAAAAACTGATACCAACATACTGCAATAGTGATACCTATTGTCTAATTGTGTGTAGCTGACTCATTTTAGTTTACAAATTATTTCACCATCTTTTTTCTAGCAGAACTGAAACTAAATTCTTACAAAATGGTACCCACTATATAAAATGTTTTAGTTCATATGACATTGTTGTAATTTTTCAATAAAATGATACCTATAATTCACAAAATGATACCCACTGTATAACAAACTGATACCTATATTTCAAAAACTGAACCTACTGTTTGTTTAACTGAAGACAAAACTTCATAATTTAAAAAAAAATTAAATACTTTATAACAAAACTGATATAGTTATATTCATAAAACGATACCCACTATCACAAATATAAAATTAAAATCAATGAAATGCAAAACTGATACCTACTATCAGTTTTTATGGACATCATATCTTAAAATTGATATATTGTTTGTTAGAACCAAACTAATGCATACACCTTATAAACATGCTACTCACTTTATCTTTTTTAAACTTTATACTTTTAATTATACAAATTACTTTCATTGTAATTTGCAATAAAGATAACACAAATATAAGCTAAAAATTATACATGCAATATGTTTCTTTTAAAGTTATTATGTACCAATTTTAGAAGTATTTCAACCATAATTATTAAAAAATTGATACCTACATTTAGCAAAAAATGATACCAAATTTTAGTTAGATAAAAATACCATGTTTTATCTCATGTTTATAGAAACTGAAACCACTATATCATGTTATATATTATTTTTTTCAATGCTGTTTGTTTCACTAACAACTAAATGCCACATTTTCATGAAATAGGATGATGATGATTTTGTCAATCCATGTCGTAAAAGCATGCATGCAACATCAGAACAAACAACCAAACAGATAGCAAAATCGGAACATGTTAAGCCAGAAACTGCTTATATATATGGCTTACAAGCTATCTTCAAGATATTAAAACTGGTCAAAGAAAAAAAATGGATTGACCAAAAAAAATTTGACATCTTAAAGAATACACCATTTTACAACTTCTTCAAAGTCATCTATGAAGAAAAAATAATAATGAAAGAGTGCAAAAAGCATCAACAAAACTTGGATGCTTTATACAACTGCTACTGTATGGAAACTGATACCTTCATCTTAGGAGAAGACAAAATGAAGGTAATTGCCAAAGATATAAGCTTGTTGTTTGGTCTGCCATTAAAAGGAATAAACATAGAACCAACAAAAAATTTGACCAGTAGAACCATTCCACCCGACTGCAAAGAATTTGCAACTAGAAACTTTGGCACAAGTACTTACATAACAAGAAATGTCGTGGAAAGAAGAATAAAACAAGAAATATCAAAAAGGAAAAAAGAAAATGAAGAAGATCTCCCTTTGTTGATAATAATGCAAATACTATTGACATTTTTTTTCCCAACAACCAACAAAAGCTAAGATGGGGAATTCTACCCTATTTGATTGACAGTGAAACAATGCAAACTGTCTCATGGCCACAAACAATAGAGAATTTTTTTAGTAAATTTGTTAAAAAGTTTATCTCTAAGCCAAGAAACATGTCTGGATGTTCCATGCTTCCATTGGTAAGATGTGTTATGCAAAATATTATTAATTGAAAAAAATTGTTATATTCAACATTCTTATCTAATTATATCTTTAAATTTTTATAGTATTGCATCTGTGAGAAAATGAACTTTATTCAACTAGATTTGCACGATGGGATGTAATAAATACATTGTTGTGAAACAATTGTTGAATGATATAAAAGTTGGCAATGTAAGTTAAAGTTAATTCTTACTTACAATAGTGATTATCAGTGTACATTTTATGTTCTCTCTATCTGTAGTATCAGTTTCCACACTTAGAATAATTTTTTGTCTCTGCATAGTATCACATATGCCTCTTTGCGGTATCACTTTAGCTTCTGATTAGTACCAGTTTCAATTTGTAGCTTTAAATTTTTGTTTCCATAGTATCAATTTTTCCTCAACATAGTACATCTTTTCATTTTGCACAGTATCAATTGTCACATCCTGAAATTTTCGACTTTCGAAAATTCAACATCGATACTCACTTTATCGACTGCCGAGCAATCGAGTGCCGGAAACTCCAAGAGTGAGGGTTTTAAGAAAAAGAAAAAGTAGAAGAAGAAGGAGATAGAAGAAAAAGAGAAGAAAGAAAGAAGAAGAACAACAGAAAACATATCAGAACAGAAACAGAACACAATATCAGAATCTCACATATCGCAGCGGAACAATATATAATAGATAAACACTAGTCTTTTAAAACAAAGAACTATATCAGTTTATACATACATCAATCAGAGTCAATAAACAACAATGGACAGTTATATAAACTTGTCCTCATACAGAATACACAGCGGAATAAATATCAGATACAAATACTACGTCTCGTCATCCAGCTTGCTTCCAAAGCTCCAGAATATCCAGAATATCCTGATAATATAACTCTAGGCTGCCCGTGTGTAAATTGGTGGGCACCCAGAGTTTAGAAGGGAACAATAAACTCCGAGTCAGTCATGGTGACTGGTGTGAGATCGTAAAACAGTTATCTTTCTTTAAAATAAACAACAGAAGAATTTTAAAGTCAATTCGCAATGCTTTTGGAAAATGAAACTACCATAAGACCTCCCACCACACACACAATGCAAACGCAGAATTGGAGGAGATTTCTTCTTATGATAGTCAAAGATGCTTACTACGCATAATCAAATCATTTCTGATATTATTATTAGTGCATAGTGTAAAAAATCATTTCGAAAGTATAATATAAATCTTAGCCAGCATAGGCATTCCGCACTTATGCCTACTATAGCTACCATCCAAACAGTGGTGACCACCATAAGTGAATGATAGGTTCTACAACTAAAACCGTACAAGATCGTATTGTTTCTTTGGATTTCCAACAAATGGTCAGGCTAAGGAACTTCCTATCCACGATGGGTACGTCCCTGGAATAGACGACCCGAGAACCTAACCGGATCTCTGCCAACACAAGGCCGGGTTACCTCTGCAAAAATAGGTAACTACTGACACGCGCATGCCATCCCCCGATCGTCACCGATCTTTCCCGAGGATCCCCGATTCGCAACAAACCACATAGATAATAATAATGCAGTAACCACAGAGGTTAAGTATCTGGGCTCCATACCATGATACCACCTTTATCCAGAAGGAATGACATACACTAAGGGGCGCTACTCCCTAGAACCTTGCCGCATCCTTCCTGTTTCGACCATTTCCGGGGTGTGAGGCTCGACGAAGTCTCGTCCACAAAGCTACGCTTTCTACAAAGCTCTGCTTCGAGTCAAACAAAAATGATCAACCTATGATCACAAAGATATAAGATCAAACAAATGATCATATCACAAATGATCAAACACTGATCATTTCACAGCAACACTCAGTATGCCACGTTACCAAATTGGGATATATCGCTGATAAATTTCAACTACATAACCTCTGAGCTCGTACGTCTCAGAGAAGGGTGTTAAGCTAAGAGAATAAATTCTCCGCCACCAACAGAAATGTATTTGAAAGAAATCAGCTTTATATCTCAAATTGTAACGTCAGACACACAATCCATACAAGTCTGTTCCGGGATCGAACAGAACCGAAGGCACTTCTCACGAAGCCCTTGCACTTCCGGATAATTTTCAATCACGTCAGGACTTCCCGTCACTAAGGGTGATAAAACCTCTAAACCGGAGATCAGCCGATGTAGAGTAACTCGACGGTAATCCTTTCATTTTCAAAAATATCCGGTCTTCAACACCGGTCTTCAAATGCGATTCATAACGACGTATCACATATTCGGAATGGGTTATACGACCCCATGGTCCTTTCCCGGTTAACCCGAATAGTGAGCGTATATTTAAAAATAAGTGTGGCATTCAATTTCATCCAATTCACAACAAATACCTATCTAAAGGTAATTATTGATAGTCGGTTATTTAACTATCAATAAAGATGCGCAACATCATCAGATTCCAAATAATTTTCCCAAATTATTTATCTTCAAAAATATCTTTACAAGATATAAAATTTCCACACTTCCAAAAATAAATCAACGTTTATTTTTAAACAACTTCCCATTTCTTTTTATAAACTCCATAGTGAATTTATATTTCAAAATATCTACTGATATACAGTTTTCAATCGATTTCAATATTCACCTTCAATTTATCTTTACAAAGATAAATTCTAAAACGTTTCATTTATTTTGGAAAAACACTTCCATACTTATTTAAAAATAAGTGTTTCACACATCTATTCATTTTCAACACTCGAAAATATTCGATATACTTAAATCAAATTAAGTATATATTCATCCTTTAAGGAAAATATTCTTTTAACACCTTTATTTGAGTCAAAACGAATGTTACGTAAAACATCGTTACGACGACTCAAAAATCACTAGTATAGGGATTCGGATTTTTAAGATAGGTATATAAATCCCAATACTACATCAAAACATTTTCTTCCGAAAATCATTTACTATAACAACAGTGTTATAGTCCATCATTTCCTTAAATTTCTCGAAAACGTCTATTTCAACAAGAACTGCGGAAATCTCTGCTTTCGATTTATAATACATTTTAAAACATCTTTAAAATGTTTAACTTCATTTTTAAAATATTACTTCTTCAAAAATGAATCCACTTTACTAAACAATATATTCACTGTCCAAAATCGTGAATATATTTTCTTTAATAATCTTCTATATTTTAATTTATCAAATCCAATCGATTTCGAATTTATAAGCACGTTTATAAATTCTATTTCTCTTTTATAACAACTTCGGTTTATAAATCTCCTTTTATTAATTTCTATACTACACTTATTAAAATAAGTGATTTCAGATTTATAAAACAACGTTTATAAATTCAACCTTATATTTCACAATAACTTTGATTTATAAATCCCCTTTTATTAACAAGTTCGATCAATACTCCCTTTAAAGGCAAAAATCCAGTTTTATAAGTTAATTTCTTATAAATCTTCCATTCTACAATTTCATTCATTTTAACTTCACAATTTATAAATCTATAAATTTCCTATCTTTACAACTTATAAATTTTATAAGTTTCATATCTTTACAAATTTAACACTTATAAAACTCGTTTTAAAATTCCAACACTTTAAATTGATAAATATCAATTCTGTTTTTGTAATTCAAAAGAAAATCCAAACTTAAACTATTTTATAAATTTCTTGGCTATTTATTACAAAATCACTTTTCAGTTATATTTCACAATTTAAAATTTTCCTAACTTTAAATTTATAACATTTATTTATTTAAAGTAAACCAATTCAAAGATTCAAATAAAACGTATACTTTCAAATAATTACTTTTAAATTCTCTTCTTAAAATTAAATTCGTTATTTTTAAACTTCAAAAATTTGAATCCGATGATGCAACAGCATCAATTGGTCAATCACAACAGCAACATCATATATCAACATATGATAACAGAATATACATCAATCCTGTAAATAAATAACTACTGGTGAGGAATCCAGTTGGATCCCTCCAACCTGTTTCCCTGCATCCAAAGACGTTAGCACAATACCAATTCCGCTCCAGTACGGAATTATCGCGGTATATAGGTTTTTTATAAATCCGCTTACTAACGGCGCAATAGGGTCTCATCCGCTATACGAGGCGGGAAATCATCAATCCAATATATACATATGCCAATATGTATATATTGCTATATATAGATATATCCTATCATATCTAATAGCACATTCAATAGCAATCAATCAATACTGCAATCCAATTATAAATCTGAGTGAGAAGATCTCACCTTAGCTTTTTATTTTGCCATCCGTTTTCCTTTCCAATCCAGTTTGTTTTTCTCGATTTTTTTAACCTTGTATAACATTTGATAGTTGGTTAACATTCGAACCAACGAATAATTAAATTCGCTTTTAAATTAATTTAACTAACTAATAATTTGTATTTTTAAATCAATTCATAGATTCCAAAAATCAAATTTTTATATGAACTTCCATAAATTCAAAATTCCTATATTTCCAACCTTGTATATATATATATGGGTATATCTGATTTAATTTAAACGAAACTGTTTTATACTTCGCTGTTAAATTCCGATAAGTGAAAAATAAACAACAGTTTATTTACAAGTTTAAACTTGACTAATATTAAATCTAAAACGTTTTGAAATAAAATCACCTTAATCTGCTTGAACCCAAAATCATCGATCTCTCCATTCAAACTACACGAGACTACCACGATTTTCGAGCCATCTCCCCTTGCGAACGTCGCTTCCTTTGACATTCCAAGACCCGGCCTGCTACAGAAGCCTCATCTTCCCCATCCATGCCTGAACACGCCACAGAAACCTGGGCCGCGAGCACGAGCTACTAGCTGAATCGACGAAGATGTTAGAGTTCGAGTTCATGTGCCTCGCGCGATTTCTGCTTTCCCCTAAATCGCGAGCCCCAAATTTTCGACATCCAGTCGACCGCCGCCCTACGCTCGAGAACCCAACCTTGCGCCTAACGACTCCATCTCCGCTTGCCAACATCGCGATCGAAACCCCCTTCAACACTCGCGACTGCCTGAACGCCGCAGCCATCGCCTTGATCCCAAAATCGGCAACACGACTTCGATAACCATTCGCGACCAACTCACGACCCTCCTTTGCTTGCTTCGCGTCGCGATCTCGACGCTGCTGCCGCCTGGTCTCGCGACCTAAAAACTTCGAGCTCGGGGATGAATACTGAGGTGGAGCCGGCTTCGTAAATTTGCAGGAGCCAAAGAGAATGAACTCGACCCTCTAATTACTTTGAATTGTCTTCGATTTTTTTTTAATTTCTCTTCGTTCTGAACTGAAGAAGGTGGAAGTGAAGATGCGTGATTTGTACAAGGAAAAGGAAAAATAAAAATTTGCTGGGTCGCCTTGCTTCAAAATACAGAGTAGAATAGGTCGGCAAAAGAAACGTAGGGCGACTATGATTTGATTTGTGACATAATAAAATATATTTAAATTCAAACGATAAATTATTGTCAAGGCGTTTCTATCTCGTACGATCACACAACAATCCTGAATGCTACGAGATTCGAAACCCGATAATAATACAATATTACGGATCCAATGGAACTCGTTTCGTCGAATTCCGAGACTGCGCCTCGGACGGCTATTTTTAAATATCAATTCGAACGATTAATTTCCAAACTGAGCAAAACAGTTTACAATTCAATTCTGAAAGTTTCTATCATCTTCAGTGTTATCAATACGAATTTTAAAAGCTTTCGAAATATTTTTCTTCAGCTTAAAATTGAAGATTTAAATTTTTATTCAACTTTCAATCGATTAAATTTTAAAGTTTAATCGCAGATTTCAAAATTAGATCGGGGATTCAAATTAAATTATCGTTCAAATATTTAAAATAAATTAAATATTCTCAATTTAATTTGTTCGAAATTCAGGGTCGTTACAGACTTCCCCCCTTAAAAGAATTTCGTCCTCGAAATTACAAGTTAGGAAGAAAATGGTCCTTAACTCGTCTATTATCTTTCACAATTCAATAGTTTTATCACTTTATCAAAACAAATCTTTCTATTAAAGATTCGTTATCATTCAACTCGTTTTCCAACTTCAATTACAGATTTCAAACAACATTGTTTTCTTAACAATTCAAATTTAAGTTTAAATTCAAATTTAAACTTCCAAATTTTCTCAAAAATTTTCTAACGCCTTAAATTTTCGAAAAATTTCGCCAGCGTCTCCTTTGCGCGGCTAATACGGTACGACTACAAAACGTCCCTACGGACTCTCAGATTTCAAAAAGAAAAAGAAAAAGCCAAGCGGCTAGAGAGAAATCATCAAAAACTCATATAGAAATTAAAATACGTACCTTTTTCGAGCAATTCAAATTCTCTTCTAAACTAAAATCCCAATTCCTTTACACCTGTATATCTACTAGCCATTATATCTAGTTACATATTCAAACCATTTTGTAAATTCTATTACAAAAATTTCAACATAAACTACTTATATCATCTTTAGTTCACTGTTGAAGTTACATATTTTTCATTCAATTTCACATTTCAAATTCTCATTTGAATTCAATTTCACAATTTCAATCTGATTTGGATTCGGTTTATCTCCTGAATATTGAATTTCGTCGATTAACTTTCATTTACAACTGCTTATTTGAGATTAGTTTCAATTACTAATTCATTTCAAATTGTAATTCACTTATTCAAATTTGTCTTCAACATTCAGTTTCAATTTCCAGTTTTATTCTTTCGTTCATTCCCAAAATTTATTTTCATTTCACTATTTTGGTTTATCATCACTTATATTATACTGAATTTCTAATTCCATATGAATTTAATTCATTTCAGACCATATTAATTCGTCATTTCTTCAATTAGTTCACTTACTAATTTCATTTCAGTACTTCACTTTGTTTATCACAAATCAAAATTCAATTCAGTCTTACTTACTTACAATTTCAAAATGAATCTCAACTTTCAATTTCACTTTCATTTATTCAAATTCATTCACTTATACTTTCTTTGATTCAACTTAAAATTCCTTAAGTTAAATTTATTCAATCTAAACTCACAACTAATTGTATAAGTTATCAACTCATTTATTATTCTCATCAATATTTTTATATAGCATTCCAGAGTCTTTTCAACCTTTTCAAAACCATTTTTGAAAACAATTCAAATTATCCTTTGAATTTCCAAAACAAAACCCAAATTTTTCAAACAACTTCTATTTAAAACCAATTTGGCAGCAATTCCTCTTTTGGAAACCCGAAAATGAACACCGACGATGCCGCGGTCATCATCGAAGTTATTTTCCAGCGACCGAAAAGAGTTTAGAGCTTCCATCTCTCTAAAATACTTTTCAAAACCTTTGAAATCCATTTTCAAATCAAAAAGAAATTTAAACTTCCAAATTTCCAAAATTTTCAAATTCTTTCAAAACATTTCCAAAAACTTCTCTGGAATTTCGTTTTAAATTACAATTCACATTTATAATTTGTATTCTCAAATTTCATTTGTATATGAATTATTTTCTTAACTTTGGAGTTACGATTTTTAATTTCTTATTCAATTTCAATGATAATAGATTAATATTATCACTTCTAACAACCATGCAACCATATACTATGATAATTCATAGAAAATCATTTCTTTTCTACACGAAAATAGTTTTGGGCAAAATTATTTCATTTACCCTATTTTAAAACAATACTGTGCCGAATTGTTCTATTCAAGTGTTTAGAAACCCCTTCGATCCAGTTGCGCAGACTGTGCCGACGAAGGTTCATATACCACTCAATAAACCAATCATCACAATATAAAACAATTTTATATTCACTAACAAATACGCGCTCATATCTATTATTACACTCAACTCATTCTAGAGTACTACTGACTCTATCTCTAATGAGTAACACCCAACAGAGCAGGGTTGTCGCTTAACCATATGCTCTGATACCACTTGTCACATCCTGAAATTTTCGACTTTCGAAAATTCAACATCGATACTCACTTTATCGACTGCCGAGCAATCGAGTGCCGGAAACTCCAAGAGTGAGGGTTTTAAGAAAAAGAAAAAGTAGAAGAAGAAGGAGATAGAAGAAAAAGAGAAGAAAGAAAGAAGAAGAACAACAGAAAACATATCAGAACAGAAACAGAACACAATATCAGAATCTCACATATCGCAGCGGAACAATATATAATAGATAAACACTAGTCTTTTAAAACAAAGAACTATATCAGTTTATACATACATCAATCAGAGTCAATAAACAACAATGGACAGTTATATAAACTTGTCCTCATACAGAATACACAGCGGAATAAATATCAGATACAAATACTACGTCTCGTCATCCAGCTTGCTTCCAAAGCTCCAGAATATCCAGAATATCCTGATAATATAACTCTAGGCTGCCCGTGTGTAAATTGGTGGGCACCCAGAGTTTAGAAGGGAACAATAAACTCCGAGTCAGTCATGGTGACTGGTGTGAGATCGTAAAACAGTTATCTTTCTTTAAAATAAACAACAGAAGAATTTTAAAGTCAATTCGCAATGCTTTTGGAAAATGAAACTACCATAAGACCTCCCACCACACACACAATGCAAACGCAGAATTGGAGGAGATTTCTTCTTATGATAGTCAAAGATGCTTACTACGCATAATCAAATCATTTCTGATATTATTATTAGTGCATAGTGTAAAAAATCATTTCGAAAGTATAATATAAATCTTAGCCAGCATAGGCATTCCGCACTTATGCCTACTATAGCTACCATCCAAACAGTGGTGACCACCATAAGTGAATGATAGGTTCTACAACTAAAACCGTACAAGATCGTATTGTTTCTTTGGATTTCCAACAAATGGTCAGGCTAAGGAACTTCCTATCCACGATGGGTACGTCCCTGGAATAGACGACCCGAGAACCTAACCGGATCTCTGCCAACACAAGGCCGGGTTACCTCTGCAAAAATAGGTAACTACTGACACGCGCATGCCATCCCCCGATCGTCACCGATCTTTCCCGAGGATCCCCGATTCGCAACAAACCACATAGATAATAATAATGCAGTAACCACAGAGGTTAAGTATCTGGGCTCCATACCATGATACCACCTTTATCCAGAAGGAATGACATACACTAAGGGGCGCTACTCCCTAGAACCTTGCCGCATCCTTCCTGTTTCGACCATTTCCGGGGTGTGAGGCTCGACGAAGTCTCGTCCACAAAGCTACGCTTTCTACAAAGCCCTGCTTCGAGTCAAACAAAAATGATCAACCTATGATCACAAAGATATAAGATCAAACAAATGATCATATCACAAATGATCAAACACTGATCATTTCACAGCAACACTCAGTATGCCACGTTACCAAATTGGGATATATCGCTGATAAATTTCAACTACATAACCTCTGAGCTCGTACGTCTCAGAGAAGGGTGTTAAGCTAAGAGAATAAATTCTCCGCCACCAACAGAAATGTATTTGAAAGAAATCAGCTTTATATCTCAAATTGTAACGTCAGACACACAATCCATACAAGTCTGTTCCGGGATCGAACAGAACCGAAGGCACTTCTCACGAAGCCCTTGCACTTCCGGATAATTTTCAATCACGTCAGGACTTCCCGTCACTAAGGGTGATAAAACCTCTAAACCGGAGATCAGCCGATGTAGAGTAACTCGACGGTAATCCTTTCATTTTCAAAAATATCCGGTCTTCAACACCGGTCTTCAAATGCGATTCATAACGACGTATCACATATTCGGAATGGGTTATACGACCCCATGGTCCTTTCCCGGTTAACCCGAATAGTGAGCGTATATTTAAAAATAAGTGTGGCATTCAATTTCATCCAATTCACAACAAATACCTATCTAAAGGTAATTATTGATAGTCGGTTATTTAACTATCAATAAAGATGCGCAACATCATCAGATTCCAAATAATTTTCCCAAATTATTTATCTTCAAAAATATCTTTACAAGATATAAAATTTCCACACTTCCAAAAATAAATCAACGTTTATTTTTAAACAACTTCCCATTTCTTTTTATAAACTCCATAGTGAATTTATATTTCAAAATATCTACTGATATACAGTTTTCAATCGATTTCAATATTCACCTTCAATTTATCTTTACAAAGATAAATTCTAAAACGTTTCATTTATTTTGGAAAAACACTTCCATACTTATTTAAAAATAAGTGTTTCACACATCTATTCATTTTCAACACTCGAAAATATTCGATATACTTAAATCAAATTAAGTATATATTCATCCTTTAAGGAAAATATTCTTTTAACACCTTTATTTGAGTCAAAACGAATGTTACGTAAAACATCGTTACGACGACTCAAAAATCACTAGTATAGGGATTCGGATTTTTAAGATAGGTATATAAATCCCAATACTACATCAAAACATTTTCTTCCGAAAATCATTTACTATAACAACAGTGTTATAGTCCATCATTTCCTTAAATTTCTCGAAAACGTCTATTTCAACAAGAACTGCGGAAATCTCTGCTTTCGATTTATAATACATTTTAAAACATCTTTAAAATGTTTAACTTCATTTTTAAAATATTACTTCTTCAAAAATGAATCCACTTTACTAAACAATATATTCACTGTCCAAAATCGTGAATATATTTTCTTTAATAATCTTCTATATTTTAATTTATCAAATCCAATCGATTTCGAATTTATAAGCACGTTTATAAATTCTATTTCTCTTTTATAACAACTTCGGTTTATAAATCTCCTTTTATTAATTTCTATACTACACTTATTAAAATAAGTGATTTCAGATTTATAAAACAACGTTTATAAATTCAACCTTATATTTCACAATAACTTTGATTTATAAATCCCCTTTTATTAACAAGTTCGATCAATACTCCCTTTAAAGGCAAAAATCCAGTTTTATAAGTTAATTTCTTATAAATCTTCCATTCTACAATTTCATTCATTTTAACTTCACAATTTATAAATCTATAAATTTCCTATCTTTACAACTTATAAATTTTATAAGTTTCATATCTTTACAAATTTAACACTTATAAAACTCGTTTTAAAATTCCAACACTTTAAATTGATAAATATCAATTCTGTTTTTGTAATTCAAAAGAAAATCCAAACTTAAACTATTTTATAAATTTCTTGGCTATTTATTACAAAATCACTTTTCAGTTATATTTCACAATTTAAAATTTTCCTAACTTTAAATTTATAACATTTATTTATTTAAAGTAAACCAATTCAAAGATTCAAATAAAACGTATACTTTCAAATAATTACTTTTAAATTCTCTTCTTAAAATTAAATTCGTTATTTTTAAACTTCAAAAATTTGAATCCGATGATGCAACAGCATCAATTGGTCAATCACAACAGCAACATCATATATCAACATATGATAACAGAATATACATCAATCCTGTAAATAAATAACTACTGGTGAGGAATCCAGTTGGATCCCTCCAACCTGTTTCCCTGCATCCAAAGACGTTAGCACAATACCAATTCCGCTCCAGTACGGAATTATCGCGGTATATAGGTTTTTTATAAATCCGCTTACTAACGGCGCAATAGGGTCTCATCCGCTATACGAGGCGGGAAATCATCAATCCAATATATACATATGCCAATATGTATATATTGCTATATATAGATATATCCTATCATATCTAATAGCACATTCAATAGCAATCAATCAATACTGCAATCCAATTATAAATCTGAGTGAGAAGATCTCACCTTAGCTTTTTATTTTGCCATCCGTTTTCCTTTCCAATCCAGTTTGTTTTTCTCGATTTTTTTAACCTTGTATAACATTTGATAGTTGGTTAACATTCGAACCAACGAATAATTAAATTCGCTTTTAAATTAATTTAACTAACTAATAATTTGTATTTTTAAATCAATTCATAGATTCCAAAAATCAAATTTTTATATGAACTTCCATAAATTCAAAATTCCTATATTTCCAACCTTGTATATATATATATGGGTATATCTGATTTAATTTAAACGAAACTGTTTTATACTTCGCTGTTAAATTCCGATAAGTGAAAAATAAACAACAGTTTATTTACAAGTTTAAACTTGACTAATATTAAATCTAAAACGTTTTGAAATAAAATCACCTTAATCTGCTTGAACCCAAAATCATCGATCTCTCCATTCAAACTACACGAGACTACCACGATTTTCGAGCCATCTCCCCTTGCGAACGTCGCTTCCTTTGACATTCCAAGACCCGGCCTGCTACAGAAGCCTCATCTTCCCCATCCATGCCTGAACACGCCACAGAAACCTGGGCCGCGAGCACGAGCTACTAGCTGAATCGACGAAGATGTTAGAGTTCGAGTTCATGTGCCTCGCGCGATTTCTGCTTTCCCCTAAATCGCGAGCCCCAAATTTTCGACATCCAGTCGACCGCCGCCCTACGCTCGAGAACCCAACCTTGCGCCTAACGACTCCATCTCCGCTTGCCAACATCGCGATCGAAACCCCCTTCAACACTCGCGACTGCCTGAACGCCGCAGCCATCGCCTCGATCCCAAAATCGGCAACACGACTTCGATAACCATTCGCGACCAACTCACGACCCTCCTTTGCTTGCTTCGCGTCGCGATCTCGACGCTGCTGCCGCCTGGTCTCGCGACCTAAAAACTTCGAGCTCGGGGATGAATACTGAGGTGGAGCCGGCTTCGTAAATTTGCAGGAGCCAAAGAGAATGAACTCGACCCTCTAATTACTTTGAATTGTCTTCGATTTTTTTTTAATTTCTCTTCGTTCTGAACTGAAGAAGGTGGAAGTGAAGATGCGTGATTTGTACAAGGAAAAGGAAAAATAAAAATTTGCTGGGTCGCCTTGCTTCAAAATACAGAGTAGAATAGGTCGGCAAAAGAAACGTAGGGCGACTATGATTTGATTTGTGACATAATAAAATATATTTAAATTCAAACGATAAATTATTGTCAAGGCGTTTCTATCTCGTACGATCACACAACAATCCTGAATGCTACGAGATTCGAAACCCGATAATAATACAATATTACGGATCCAATGGAACTCGTTTCGTCGAATTCCGAGACTGCGCCTCGGACGGCTATTTTTAAATATCAATTCGAACGATTAATTTCCAAACTGAGCAAAACAGTTTACAATTCAATTCTGAAAGTTTCTATCATCTTCAGTGTTATCAATACGAATTTTAAAAGCTTTCGAAATATTTTTCTTCAGCTTAAAATTGAAGATTTAAATTTTTATTCAACTTTCAATCGATTAAATTTTAAAGTTTAATCGCAGATTTCAAAATTAGATCGGGGATTCAAATTAAATTATCGTTCAAATATTTAAAATAAATTAAATATTCTCAATTTAATTTGTTCGAAATTCAGGGTCGTTACATCAATTATAATATACAGTAATACTTGGTATCATTTTTAACATTGCACGCAATCAATTAGTAAGTATACATAGTATCAATTTCATTACTATTCTATTTTCTTCTATTAAACTAATCACTTATTAATGTCAGTTATAACTTATAAGTTACAACATACTATCATAAAACATTTGCATTTAAATTTAAAAAAAAATTACTATTTCAATTACATAGGTAAAAGAAATAAGCAATATTCTTCCAAATGAATAGAAGCTACTCCAAACAGGATCGACAAAAGAAGAATCAAGTGACAAAAGAAAAGAAAACCAACGGAAAAAAAAGAAAAATTGAAGAAGCCGAACAGAGTGCTCGATCTTTTGAAGATTTTGTAAGCCTTAATGTTTTGCAAACGCACATTAAAGATTTGGAAGAAGAAGGTAAGAAGACAAAGAAGCAATTAGACAAAGAAAAGAAGTTGAGGATAAAGGTTGAAAAAGAAAATTTGAAATTGAAAGAACTCAAATTAAGAATATAAGAAAATGAAAAGAAAAATTCAGAAGTTGAACTAGAGAGTAAGCACATGGAAGATGAACCTGACAACATTCTAAATGAACATGCACATGTAGAAACAAAAATAGAAAACATAGAAAAGAAATCCACAACTGAAAGCAATGAAGAAGAGAATGAAGACAAAAATGCTGAGCCTCATGTAGAAAAAGTTAACACAACAACTAAAATAAATGAAGATGCATGTTTAAATATAGAAGCCCAAAATGATGAAAAAACATTCACAGCTGAAAATATTGAAGAAGAAAATCCAGAGTGTCAACAAGAACTTTCAAAGTGTCAAGCAAAAATAACACAAATGGACAGGTACATGATTTTTTACTATTGAAAATAACACTGTTTGATTCGAATTCATGCTTGCTTATATTATAAATAATTCTGAGTATAAGTTAAAATAAACTGATACCTAAATGTATTAAAAAATGATACCTACGTTCCATTGCTTATAACTTAATGGTATGTAAATTGAACTATTTATGTTGACCATCATTTAGTAGAAAACTAATACCAAAATAATGCAGAATTTATATGTATCAGTTGTTTGATTATAACTGATGGTTGGTTATTTTACAAACAATTTTCACTATGAAATAAATCAAAACCGATACCTATATGTATGAAAAACTGATACTTACTTTGTGTTTGAAAAACTGATATCTATGCAAAAACTATACCCATAAACTGCCACTATTAACATTATTGATACTAATAATATTATATTAATTCACCAATAACCAAAACTGGTAGCTTCTTATTGTTAATACAGATTCTCAACTGAAAAAAATGTAGAAGAAGTTGAAGACACAACCGCTGACACTAATACAGAACAAGTCCATCAAACAACTGAAAAAGAAAGTACATGCATGGAGACTGAAACAGTATTGAACAAAACAAATGAAAAAGTGTTGGAAACAAATGAAGATAAAACAATGAAAAAAGATATAAAAGAGGCTCAAAAATTGGAAGAAGATACCAATAAAGAGAGCAAAGTTGCACAATACAGTGATGTAGTACAAGACCTAACACCTCGATCTTTCAATCTCAATATCACACAACAGTTGCAAGAGGGAATAACAGAAAAGGACAAAGAAAACAAACCAGCAAAACCTCGTGGTCGAAAAAGGAAACAAATAGTTCATAAGCCATCTTCTTATGTGAAAAGAATAAAAACAAGAGAAAGGAAAAAAAAAGAAAAGCCCCAGCTTTGAATATGGTCAGAGAATGAAAAAAACAGCAAAAAAACAAAAACCTGAAGCAAATGAAAATAATGAAAAACTGGAAGAAAATGATGAAAAAGAAAGTGCAGAAGAGTCAATCCCAAGGCCAATTAAAGTAATAGAGCCAACACTTTCAAATTTAGGACTAGGACACTACAGCAAAACTTTGGCATACTTGAATATAAAACAACAAAATATAATCAAAACTTTTTTTGCTATGACATCATCAAAAGAGTAAATATACAAACATATATACTAATTTTGCTAGTTAAAATAACATTGTATAATTGATATGTGCCTTATTTTCTTAAACAGAGATGTAACATGGACAAATAAAGACACAATTAGAGGAGGATGTACAATAACAAAAAAAGTACTACAAGAACTTCTTGAAGAAAATGCCACACATGGATCGGTACACACTTTTTTTTGTTTAATAATACCGCTACCAATAAAAATAATTACAAAAAAAATGTGTAATAGCTATATCCACTGCTATTTGTACCAAAACCGGTACCTATTTATAGCCAAAAATGATACCTAATTACTATTTGTTACAAAGTGGTGGTCTATTAGTTGAATTATGTATTAACCGTCATGTATGACAAAATAAATACCAAAATAGTGCAGAACGGATTCCTAGTACCAGTTGATATCAATTAATACTTTTGTTTTCTAGTAGCAATTGATTTAATAGAATGTTCAAAAATGATACTACAACAGTGCAAAAATGATACCCAGAAGCTGTTTCATCATATTTCATGCCTAGTTATTCTTGTAATTTGTAATATATATTACCACAATTATAATAAAAGGTACTAATTATTATTGAATATTGCTTCACCAATAACAAAAACTTACATTTTATTTTTGTTAATATAGATAATTGACTGGTATTTATCTAAATGTGGGCTGAAAGAGCACAATTATGCATTCAAAACAATAATGACGGTAAATAAAACTTTAATATGCAATAATATCATAAATGCTACATATATAATGAATTCTAACTTATTTTTTTATTTAACAGCAATCTATAGTTTTCAATGTACAAGGAATTATAAAATCTTTAGTGATGCCTTTCCTTGAACAAATTGTGGATGATGAATACACAGATGCTATATATTTCCCATTGCATTGTGAATACCATTGGACAATAGTAACTTTGACATACCCAACAATGCAATAGAGTCATCTAAATTCTAGACGTCCTAGAAGAAATTCTAATGAAAGAAACAACCCCAGTCTAAAGCAGGCAATGATATTGGTATGATATATTTTTGTTATGAAACAAAATAATTTAATTAAACAAATCGAACATTAGCTAACTTTGTATTGTTTTGTCTTCAATAGAGAAATAAAATTGAAGAAATACTGAAAGAACTTTGGAAAAAGAAAAATTTATAGGATAAGGAGGTGAAGGCAAATGAAATGCATCAGATACCATGTGCACAACAAGGATCGGACACGTAAGTTGTTTATGTTGTTCAAAATGATACCTATTGACAGTTAAACTGGCACTGTAAATTTTCTTTTAAACTAATACCTAGATACTGCAAATTACAAACAAAAACTGATACTAAAGCTACTCATAAAAAAACTACCGACTGCTAAACTGATACCTAGAAACTAAAAATTACAGAAAAAAATTAATACCTATATACACAAAATGATACTTAGTGACTGCTAAACTGTACTGCAAATTACAGACAAAAATGAATACCTAGATACACAAAACTGATATTGCAAATATTCTTTTAAACAGACTTGACTGTGGTATATACGTGATGATATTCATCATATCAATGAACAAAAGTCAAATACCACTCAAAATAGCCCCTGAACAAATGCTGAAATCTAGAGCAAGAATTGCACATCAGATATTAACTGACAAAGAGCACTGCTGGAGCTTAGCCAAATTCATGTCAAGTTTGGAAGAAGAAAGATAAATGAACAAATCAAACAACTTTCAAAAAGTGCTACTATTTTCACATGAACTGATGTACAATTTAGATATTTTGTTATATGTAGTTGAATTTAATTTCTGTTTTAATGTTGGTACAATCAATGCTTGATATTAGTACAATTTGTTGCACAAACTATGAACATATTTTTGGTGATGTAAAAAATAGATTTCATTACCTTATATCATAGTTTATATTATGTTAACATATTTTGTTTTTAACAGAGTTGACTGTGGAATATATGTCATAATTTACATTGCATCACTGAACAGAAACATGATTCCAAAAAAGATCCAACAACACACTATTATCAAAACTAGAGCAAAACTAGCAGTAGACGTATTGACAAATAGCAAGCACTGTTGGAATATAACTGATAACCTGTCAAGCAAAGAAGAAGCTGCAGAAATTGAGAATTTTGTGTGTTAAAGTAAATCATTGTATTGTTTCACAATTAGATTTAATACTTATGAAGTAATGATGCTCTATTGCAATTTGGTACTTGTGAAGTAATGATGTTCTGTTCTTAAAACAATGCTGATCTTACTTGTAAAAACAATGATGATCTGGTGGAATGATTTGCTATAATTGATTTTCTTTTCTTTACCTGAAGTTTATATTATAACAAGATTATACAGTGAATGTTCTATCATGCAACTATTGATCCTACATAATATTATCAGTTTTATGATCCAACTACCTGTTGTATAATAATATTATAAGATTTCATATCATATATCAATAGCAAACAGTAACTGGGTATTACTTTTAATAACTAATAGTATCAGTTTTGCTCAAATTGACACTTAACATACTTTATGAAACGACAATTAACGCCTGTGTCAGTTTTTGCTAACACAAGATATCATTATAATTATTAATTAGTACTAATGTCTGTTGTAGCATGTATTATAATACACGAAACTGATACTAAAAACTAACCAAAACTAATACTAAAGTCCTTATATCCAATCAAACAAACATTATCTCCGACCAAAAGATAGCATTTATCAATTCAATCATCTTCTTCAATCAATTACACAATGATTATCATATCTCATATACTATAATATCTTATTTATTATAAATAACTAAAATATACAAAATTAAACAAAACTGATATCATACAAAGAAAAAATATACCATATTTTATACCAACAGAATGCGTAACATGATACTAAACAACTGATAGTAACAGTATGCAACAAATATCAAAACAAATGTTTGAAATAAATAAATAAATAAATAAACACCAAAACTAATACTGTAAAAACATATAACTAATACTAAAACTGATACTATCATTTATACTAAATAGCTGAAATTAAAATCAAGTTGATAATATGCTATACTGAACACAAATTAATAACAATGTTCAATTACAGTAAACCACCAAAACAAGTCACACATCCACTTATTAATCTAAACAAATTCAAAATGTAAAATCAAATCCTCTTTGAAGCTTGACAATTCCGTTTATTTTGACCAAACTGCTTGCACTCGCCACATCTATTTTGCTTGTATAGAAAATATGAAAATCCTCATTTGCCCTTGATTGATGGTCTACCAGCACCACGTTTCTCCTTTGGTGGCTTGATAACATCTTGAATGCTACCATCAACAATAGGCCTATCATAATTTGGAATAGGATTTATAGCATTGGCATACGAACATCGATAAGCATCAACAGTGAAATAATACTCAACAAAATCGTATACAGACAACTTAGACTTGTTCATACACTTTATAGCATGAGCACAAGGAAATCTTGTAATTTTTCATTGGTTGCAACTACAAACTCGTTCCTTCAAATCAACACAATGAGAGTTTGGAGATTTCACTTCAAAACAAAAATCAGAAGATTTATATACATCCCATCCATAGCCTTCTTCAATTAATCTACCAAAATGCAACTCCATAGAAGGACAAAGAGTTGTTTTCCACAAACGACACTCTTCTCTCCTTTTAGCCATTTGTTCCATAATCTTAACACGAATACCATCTAAACACAAAGTAATAGGCAATGCTCATTCATCTAAAATCCAACTATTAAAACTTTCTGCAACATTGGAACTATATTCACCATAATGTTTTCTTGGAAATAATAAATCTACCCGCTTACCAAATCGCTTATCCTTTAAAAAATTCACACCAGCAACATCACCAATTTGATAGAACTTAGAATGTGCTCCTTCAAATTCATATAGATTAGAAGATCTAGAACACATTTTGAATAGATCAACAATAGATACATTTGCATTTTTGGCTTTTACCGCTGAAAGAAGATTTTGTTCCATATGCAAATAGCAATAACTATGATAAGCTGAAGGAAAAAACATCACGAACACCTGAAAGCAAACCTTGGTGGCGATCTGACATAAAAACCAGAGTACGATCTTCTTGAAGCATTTGTTTTAAATGGTTCAAAAACCATGTCCAATTATCCACATTTTCTACAGAAACTAAACTCATAGCTAAAGGGAAGAAATCTGCAAATGCAAAAATAATTTGTAAAAAAACTAAAACTAATTATGAACATAAATCTAAAACAATTCATGAAACTGATACTAACAGTTAAAAAACTGATACCAAAAACCTGATACAACCATTATTAAAATATTGATAGCGACGACATTATACATAATAATCTTCATTCTAACACAAAAAACTAACAAACATTGACATATATTATGATACAAATGAAATTTCAATACTACACAACTATATATGATACCATATATTAAAATATTTGAAACTAATACTAACATTATACACAAGCTGATACTAATCTCATGCTAACCAGTATAAAATTATGATACCAAATACAAACTTGCTAACCGTAAACTACATATCTTAAAACTGATACTAACATAATACAAATATGATAACAAATTTGTATTAATGCTAATGCCAAGTATTATGATCCCAATACAAATAACTCAAAACTGAAAACAAAGACATACCTTGATCACCATTTTTTGCAGTAGCACCCATCAACACACCCGGACGTCCCTTCAAGTGAGTGGCATCTAAGAATATCGTAGGACGACAATACTTAAATCCAAGTAAACAAGCACCAAAAGCAATAACCACCCTCTCAAATTCATTACTACGAGGATCAACATCCATATCAACAAAACTATTTGGATTATACTTCTTCACTGCTTCCAAATACCAACTCAAATCATTATAAGACAAAGCATCATTACCATGCAACTCCATTAATGCAAGTTGTTTCCCATAATAAGCATAACCGTAAGACAACTGAACATTGTATTCTCTTTTAAAATCAACTATAATATCTTTAGGCTTTTTACTAGGACAATCACGGATCTCATCAATAATTAATGATTTAACAAACGAACTAGATATATGTGGATTATTCACATTTCTAATGCCAGCCCCACAAGAATGAACAGCAACCATATTTCTCATAAAAAACTTCTTCAATTCTCCAGAATCCACAGACGCATGGACTTTGAAAAGACAACCATCCTTATGTGAAGAGAAAATTACAGTAACTCTTATAGCACAATTCTTTAAAAATACTAATTCATACCCTTTTTTAATTTGATATGCCATCAAAAATTCTCTAAAATGTTCAGCTCCTCCAAAACAAAACCAGCAAAATCGGAAATGCATAATGTCGACCCTCTTCTCAATATATCTTTTAAATAACTTTTACAATTAACAACAATATTTGAACAGACAGATACGGTAGAAGATGAAGAAGCATGAACAGTAGATGAACTTGAAATAGAAGCACCATCAACATATTCCAATTTAGACCCTTAACCTTAACAGTAAAACTGAAGAAAGAACTTTTCTTGTATAACTGAAAACAAATTATACTCTGAATATCAGAATCAGTATCAACCATAATAAATTTGTCCTCAAGTACATAAGAAATCTGAATAGAAGAAGGAGTTAACTGAGACCAACATCGACATATCTCATTCTTCAAATCATACAAAGAGCAATCGATAGACAATTGAGTACTAAAAGTGTTATTATTCAACACAAACAGACAAAGAAGACTGGTATCACCACTGCCAAAAAAATAAAAATAAAAACATTAGTAAAAATATGTACAGTTTAGAACAGTAGTTTTTTCATTTCACAAAACTGATACCTACCGTCTACAAAACTGATACCCAGTTACTGGAAATAAAAAAAATGATACTAACAAAAATAAAAATGATACCAAAAAACTGAACCTAAACTATGATACTTTACACTCTATCACAACTGTATATACAACCCAAGCAATCATTCTTTTCCAATCATCCCAACATTAAAGCAAGATTATGCAAGATAAATCAAATTTAAAGCATATTACAATACAACACTGAATAAAGAAACGAATAAATAAATAAAAACCTACTGCTGATTTCAAAAGTTGCCATAGAAGAACGAACAAACAATCAGAAAAACAACACTGCACGTAATTTGTAAAAACGATCACAATTAGAAATCGCAATCAAATTATTTTTAACTATAATAGAAAAAAACAAAAAACAGAATAATATAAGCATACCTAGTTAATACAAATTAAAAAAAACGAGATCACAGTAGAAATATGAAAAGAACGAGATCAAGAAACACGCGTGAGAAAAATTTGATTGACGAAATACAATTTTCAGAAGAACGAAATTGAAATGTCCGAACGAGTTTAATCGATATTTTGATTGCGAGAGAGATATTTGATCGCGATACAAAATTTGATTGAAAGGAAGAAGAAGAAGAAGAAGCGTGCGAAAGTGGGCTGGAAGGAAAATATGATAATTTGTCCTTCAGATAAAATTATTAGCGGGCTGTCCTACATCCAAAAAAAGCCCTAAAAATTGTCCTTGAGGAAAATTTCCTGTAAATTAATTGGGATTTCAAATTTTAAAATGTGAAAAATCGACAAAATTCAATATAATTGAAATATAGTAGTTAATACAAATAAAAGATGGAAATTGTAGCATATTAGTGAAATAAGATATAAACAAATATTAACTATGTTATTAGAGTAATAATTGATTGAATATAAAGATATAAATCAAATTAAATCAACTTATTGGAATTAATTATAAATAATTGCATTTAATTACAGTTAAAATTGAACACTGTACTTAGTGAAATATTAAACACCGAATTTGATATGTAATTTGGCTTTAAGTTATTATTAATGTCTAAGTAATCAAAAATGATGAAATTTGTTAGTTTATAAATATTGAATTAAAAAGTGATTAATTAATTTAATATTAATTTATTTAATTAACGTAAAAATAGTCATTTTGGCTACTAACTCGGATTTCGAAGAAACCAGTTTCATCGGATCCGTAATAGTGAATTATTGTAAGGTTTTAAGTTCCATAGAAATCGGACTTGTCGTTCGACCGTACGGACTCGAAACGCGTAGAAATCAAATTAATTAAAATCAACTTGAAATAAGCTTGATTTTGAAGAAACTTCTTCATACGATGGAATTAGGACCTGAACCTGTTCCATTGAGTTTAAAAATATTTAAAATATCTATTTTGATATATGGGATGACCCATTTCATTTCGGGGGCAGAACGGGTTTTTCGGGTCGTATTTGTCGTATCAATTCTATTCCGATATTTATTCCTTTCTTATCGGACTTCGTTAGTATATATTGTCCTGTTCTAACCCTAGCAGCCTTTCTATTTTCTTATTCCACTATCTGTACATACTTTTCCTATTAGCTTCTCATTTTTTCAAATGGCTACAGATACAAACCCTAATTCAATCTCCAAACAAATTCCAAAAAGCAAACTCTTCCAAACCTTGACAAATTATATATCAATTCAAAGCTCTCGATGAGCGTAATTCACTGGTACAATCCGTTTTTCGATTCATATCATCGTTTGACCAGAAATTGAAGATGAACCTCGACCGTCCATATGAAGTTTTGACGATCCAACGGCGGATCGTCGTCCGATCGACGATCGGGGAGCACCGTTGGAAAGGCAGTGTCGAGCAGGCTATGTAGGGTTCGTCGTTCATCATATCATGCTCAGGATTCCCTAGAAATGGCCAAAAACTATCGGTGGAGGCGGCAGCCAATTTTACGACCGAAGGTGGCATTCGAGGCTGACGTGGGCGGCTCTGGGCGAGGCACAAGGTGATGACCTCCGATCTGGTCCAGGTGGCGCGTGGATGGGGCGGGATCGATCAAAATGATGGTCGTGGTGATGTTTGTTTGTTCGTATTCGTGAAGTGCTAGGGCTTGATCACGTGATCGTTGTAGGGGTGCTGACGTGTTTCTGTTGTGAGGGTAATTCTTTATTTTATTTTATTTTAATTTTAAATCGTGTAACTTCTAATGTTTATAACTGTTGCATACGAACTCGTATTTGTGCGCAATTTGTTCCGTTGGGATTGTATCCAAATTTCGGACATTTTGACGCTAGTTTTGACAAATTCTGAGACGGTTGAAATTTAGGCCTTATTTCGAATTTCAAATCGATTTGAAATCAAAAGTGGATGTTTTGACCCACTCACAACTACTAGATTTTCTTATGTTAATTAAATTAAATTTATGACGTGATTAGAAATTTATTGATTTCTGTTTGGTATGTTAAATTGTCATTCTGATTAAATTTGACTTTTATTGCATTTAGTTATCGTTTAATTTAATATTGAATTTAAATTGTCAATTTAACACCTGTATTGATGATCAGTTATCTACTGATGTTTATTGATTGATTTGAATGATGATTGTGATGGATGTTTGATTGTTGATATTGGATGACTGGATGTTGTATTTTATATTGTTATAAACTGCAAGTTCACTATGGGTTGAAATGATACATACCCGAACGATCTATAGATTAGGGAAAAATCGTTATGGGTTGAAATGATAGATTCGAGCGATTTTATGGATTTTATTTAATTCGGGATTATGGTTTGAAATGATATATAACCGTAAAATTTTAAATTGCGGATTGAAATGATAGATATCCGTATCACTTGATCCTAGGGTAGAAAATTATATACAGACACCGGATTGGTTAAATTAAATGATTTTTCTGAACCTTTGAAATTTTGAATTCAGTTAACTGGTATATTGAAATAGAAATTGATTTATATATATACTGAATTATTTTCGTTAATCCAAGTGTAAATGCTAAAATTATAATTGATCTAATGAATTGTTCAAAAGATTTAAATTGAAATTTCAAAGTTGAAGTGTCAAATATAAATGAATTTATTGGAATTGAGTTACTGAAAATGTTTGGATATAACTTTGAAATCTACTTTAAATTAATCTAAACTATTTTAATCAATGTAAAGCTATTTTAATTTATTTAATCTATTATAACCTATTTAACCCAATTTAATCTATTTTTACCTATTTTAAACTAATTAAATTTATTTAATCTATTTTAAATATATTTAATATAATTTAAATCTATTTAATCTATTTTAAATTTATTTAATCTATTTAAAAATCTACTTAATATAGTTTAAATCAATTTAATCTATATTTAATCTATTTAAAGCATTTTAAACCTAATAAAATCTATTTAATCTATTTTAAATCTATTTAAATCATTTAAAACATAATTAAATCAAATTTAAATCTATTTAAACTATTTTTACTATTTAAACTATTTTAATCTATTTAACCTATTTTTATACTATTAAAACTATTTATGATTATCTAAATTATTTTCTAAGATTTCAGACTGTGTAAAGTTGAAGTGTATATATTTAAATCCTTGATGTTGATACAACCTAAGTTGTAATTTGGAACATATACCTTTTTGGACATGCTTGAGTAATATGATGATTTTGGAACAAGGATTTAATTAACCTATCTTATCGATGAATTCAAAAATGAATATGACATCGAGGGTAAATATGATTTTTGAAAGTGAATATAGTTTGAAAGTGAATATAATTTCGAAACAGATATGACTTGAAATTGAATACGATATTTTGATATAAATTGTGAATTGACTTTTTGAAATCTAAAAGAACCATCCGTTGTGAAATAAGCGTTTGGTTGTTAAAGAGACCGGGACCGAATATTGTCACACTCTTTGCCAATACCAAAAACCACTTTAATAACTGTGTATGTGGTGGAGATTCCAGAAATGAAGTAGGATGGTTTGGCGAAGGATTTCTGTATAAGGTATTGACGTGACCCTGATTCCCATGAGTCAGCTTAGATGTGACTAAAACAGAAGCTATACATGGGCCAAGTGAGGTCATTCCTCCGATCGGACATGCTTCTTCGATACCATTTTATGACTTTGTGATGATTTGGTGGCCACCCCTTGATTTTTGATTTGGGAGTGTGTTCCGAGGTGGGCGGTAGTAGCTGCTATGCATTACCACCAGCCCGGTTCTGTAATTGGTAAATCTACCCTGGCATTGCCTCGAGTGTCGTGTTCACATGCCCTAGAGCGCCTTCTACGAGTTTGGTTTGTACCATACCTATGGAGTGCCCTCTAATAGCCCTCAGTTTACGGAGGAATTACGGTACTGTATAGACTATGGAAATATATAAAAATGTGTTAAGGGGGATATGGGTAATGCCTTAACGCTATTTTAATACTTTACTTTATTGTAGACACTATTATAATAGCGTATTGTACTACATAGTAGATAGTTTAACGGATCCTTAGGAGATGGTAATCCCGAACATCTCTTAAGTTACTGTACTCACGTTAGACACTGGATAGGAGATGTCAAACCCCGTAAACATCTCTGACGCCATTACACTCATATTTATTTACTGTTGATTTAACTTACATAAGTTCTTTCAGTTCTGACTCGAGTGTTTTGTCTTTTCAATTCGCTCGGGTCAGTTTGAGCTTTTCAGTGTATCAAAGACTGCTTTTTGGAGGATGAAGATGAAGATTTTGTACTATTATTATGTATTATATTTATTCCACTACATCATGTTATTCCGTTGCATTTATTTATTATTTATTCTTGTGTATGTAACTCTGATCTGTATTATAAAGGTTTAATCAATGTTATTTGTAAACAACTTCATGAACTATTTATTTGATTATTATATTTTGTCATTCCGGTGCGAGATTCTGTATTTGTTTTCTTTCTTTCTCTGCTTTTTCTTATTCGCCCCATAAAAATCTGCCCTTTTGAATGGTTTGAGCTTGACATGTGTGTCTGCTTAAAACATCCAAAAAGGCAGGTCGTTACAAGAGGAGACTGGGTTGAGATTAGAAGAAGGTCAACGGAATGGCGATGTAAGGGAATAAACATGGTGGAAGGGATCAGAGGAATGGTTGCTGCCATGAAAGGTACGAGGATGATTAAAATGAACTTATGTTCGATAATGATAATAATAATAATAATAATAATATCGACCATTTTATGAACTAAGCAACATTGCTACAGTATATATGGTACTATATTTTGAACATGTGTAAGACCATATAAACTTTAATTTGTAGAAGCTACACATTTTAGTCCTATAAGCATAAGTTTTAAATGGAGAACTTCCAAAAAAATAAAAACAAAAGCAAGTAATTTTGGTTAAGAAACTATACAACCGAAGGAGTTACGTCATAAGAGCGAAAAGATGTAAATTGAAACGATGATCAGGTTCATGTGTAAATATAGACTTATGCCAACGAATATAACATCGAATTTGATTATGTATTTCATCATAAAAGCCCTAAACCTGTATGATTTTATTTAATAAAACATTATTTTAGATGGAGTAACATACAATTAATCTCAACCAACAAATGAATAGTGCATAATCCATATGCTACACTTGACATAAGCACTATCACCAAACATTAAAAAATTCACCTAAAGAATGAAGTGCTATGTTATCACTTTTCACACTTAAGATCCAAAAATAAGAACAGAAATAACGTAGTGCGGAAGAAAGCCACTATACACGCAGTATTACCTAGTTTGTAAGAATACAAATTACTTAGTAGTGACCTTAATACTCTAAACCACATTAGTAAACTAACTCTATACATCACGTAAAAATTGTATGTTGGCTAGGTGAAATATCATTAAATGAATGTTGAAGAAATTCATTTAGTTTGGTCACTTTTGTTTAGTTATTTTTATGACACAACAAAGGGTTAAAAATACAAACCTTCTGACATGTTTTAATTTTTTTGGTTGCAAAATCAGGTAGGACTGAACAATACACACACACACCTTAAAAGAAAAACTCAATTAGGTTGGCTGCCAACCAAATTTGGACTTAATCAACCAACTGTCACATGAGCATTCATGTGTTGAATATTAAACTATGTATATTATTGTAAGTTAAATAGATATATAACTCAAAGGCGTGGTTGAATCGCTTTATCTCAAGAATGCTTTTCCCTATCTCATATCACAAAGGGCTACTGAAAATGTTCTTTCAGTATACAGTGGACTATATTTATGCAAGTTGTGATCACTTGCACAAATCAGAAGAACGCTCAAAAATGGACAAATGATGTCTGAATGATTTTTTGATTTATAAAGCAAGAAAGAAGTTGTAGTTTAGATAATGAAGAGCCATAGTCTATATATAGAATTCGGCATTCGGTTGTGGTAACTATTGAAACGAACAGACACCTTTTGGTCTAAACAGTGATATTCGTTTGCTATTTGATTTTAAATTCAAACACAAATGATATGTACCATTTTTCGAATAGGGCGCTGCTTGTTGGACCCCCATAGCCTGACCGTCCAGGTCGACTGCCGTCGACGGAGGCCCCCGCACCCCTACCTAGGATGGTTGCTACCCCTCATCGTAGTGGCAATCAATTTATAAATTTTAATGAAAAAACTTCCAACGTTTAGAAACCAAAAATACTATTAACATACGTCCAACTTTTGGTCATATTCAGTAGGTTCAACATTCAAATATTCTTGCACTTCTATTCACATTAAAAAGTTGCATCAACCCAGTCGGTTGGTTATTCCTTAATAGCCTACTTATTATCAGTTGATTACTACTCAATATTCCTAAACTACTAATGCAATCTATACAGTGGAGCAATTTTTTTTAAGGAAACTTAGAGCGTGTTACAATCCTTAAATAAATTTGTTCAATTTTCAATAGATAAAATTATAAAAAAAGTAAAGAAAATTGCAAATATATTTAGTTCATATAATATAAATATATGACAGTATATATTTGCTAGTTGCATCCTAGAAAAAAGACATGATACATTGTCTTTGCAATCACTTACTATAGCTGAACATATTCAAAATTATTGGCATCAACATTTGTATCTAGTAAAAAAACCAATATACTCAGTTAACATACAGCAAACAAGGCTCCCAAGCCAAACACATATATAACTAATTTTTTCTTCACTACATAAATTCTCCAACTTAAAGTACATATGTTTGTTGAATGGAAACAACCAAGAACGATAATATAAAATTATTCCATCAAATAAGGTGCATGGGTATACACTGAAACTCATAATGTAATGGGAAGCCATGGAAAAGAATTTGCACCATTTCATAACTCAACCCAAAAATGTGGTCATGTTCTTAGGTCTGAATCCTAGTAATTCCTTACGAAGTATATTGTGTGGTGTAGGGGTACTATAGAATAAGCCGATACAAAATAAGGGATTATTATAACATAATCAAAACTTTTTTGGTTAAGCTTATGTTTGTAGGCAACCAAATCAATCAGATTAATTATTTCATTGTTTTGACCTTGTTTTTTAAGCAACTTACATAATAAAAATTCATTGCTATCATAAGAAGAGCACAATGAGCCATATACTTCCAGAAATTAAATATAAATATTCCTTAACTTTGCAAAAGTTTTGAACGCATTTTTTTTTAAATAGAGGTCGGGGCAATAAATAGCTAAGACCATGGACCTCTAAAGACCGAAAAAAATCTATAAATTTATAGCTAAACCAGTAATGAACTGCATTTTTATTTTTTTATAATTATAAGAAGCATGAATTCAACATTATTTAATCAGCTCATAAGGTGAAAATGTTGTAAATTTTATTAACAAATTTAGATTTAATTATTATGCAAATGGATTCCAGTAATACACACTCATCATGATCAATGTCAGAAAGGCTTTCTGGACCATCGCAGATATATTTTTCAACACCTTGAAAATCAATTTCAGGTACACACCTTCATTTTTACTTCCTACAAATTCTCGTGCACAAAATTCAATTATTTTTTACCATTCCAATAGAAAATATAATAAAAAATATAGGGCATACCATTGATATCATTCACTTTGGAAGCCGACAACTTGGATTTTGTCATATCTAAATCAATTTTAGAAAGTTCAGCTTCCATTTTCATCCTACCATAAAATAACAAACAAAATTACCTTACAAATCATGTTGCTGCAACTTTGATAAAATCCAATTCATAATCCCTAACCATATTCATGCATTCCGAACTTCAACGTTTCATCTAATTACTATGCATATGTTCTTACCTATGCAGAACAAACCTTATAACCTAATCTGGAAGTGTCTTTGAAATCCGATAAATTCAACATTTGTTTTCCTCTTCAAGTCCCAAAAAATATTTTTTTTCTTCGTTTGTGGGATCGCCTTCAGTTAGCAGGCGATGGATCAAAATTAGGTTTTGAGCACATTGGCATTGATTCGAGCTTAACCCAAGCACCTTGAGAGTGTAGATACATGGAGGGACGGTGGTGATGTATGATGATTTGCGATTCCTATATAGGTTTTCTGATGAAAATAGTTCGAATCTCCTTCTCAAGAACAAAATCAAGGCATGAAAAGCCTAATCGACGAGCCTTAAGCATAAAATGGAATGGATTGATAAAGATTTAGGATTTGAAATCGGTGGATAGTTAGGGTTTTTCCTTTTAATTTTTGAGATCAAATTGCTTTGGTGCGAATGAGAAATTTTGGGAGTAAAAGGGAACTAGGAATTTGGATAATAAGAGGAAACTCAAAATATTGGTCTACGTGGCACGAGGCTCAACGGTTAACATGATACAGTGTTTGAATATATTATTTTGAAAACAAAATAATCTATAATTGCAAGTTGCAACTAAACGCTATCCAGTCTTGCCATGAAAAGTGAATTTCTTGTAGTGAAGGTACAACCTTTGGTAAATCAATGAAATCTATCGAATGCATCTCAAAAGCACAACCAATGCTGGTTATGTATTTGAAAAGAGAACATGTACTCGAACTAAGATAAATCAGTACATCCATCAAGTGCGTCTCAAAAGCATCATCAATGTAATGGGCAGTGCAGTTAATGCCCCGCTAGTACCCCGTTATAACCCTGCTATATCTCATGGCGGATTTCTACCTTTACGATTTTTCTATATAGCCCCAAATATAGCCTTTCCGCTTTAAGCCCCGCTATTTTCGCTATATCTCGTTATTCCTGCTATAGTCCACTATTTCCGATATATCTTCTTTAAAAGAAACGAATTCACAAATGACATTTATACATTATAAAAATTATGAATTAATTTATTTAATTGAATTTTTAATATATTTTCAGAAATGAAAATACTCTAATATTCTACTAAATTCAATTATGTTATATAACAGTTTACAGTATATTTGCACATGTTTTTATTTAAAATTATTTATGTATTAATTATAATTCAATTGAATGTTAATTTTTCATTTAATTACTATTTATATATTTTTTAAAATACTAAGTACAAGTTTTATATGTTATTTTAGAGTCATCTACTATATCCCTCTATATCCTCATTGTATCCCTGCTATGACTTTTTGCACCTCCGTCGCATTGAATCTGCCGAGCGCTTTAACTACATAGGTAATAGGTAAAATCAAAGAAGCTTAAACCATATCAAATAATGAAATCCATCTAATGCATCTCAAAAGCTCCACCAAAAACTGGATATGAAGTATATGAAAACAAAGATACTCAAACACATATCAAATAGAAGAATTCATTAAGTGCATCTAAAAAATACCACAATAATTATTTATGGGTTATATAAAAACAAATAAGCATAAAATCATATCAAATAGAAAAATCCATCAAGTGTGTCTCAAAATCACCATCAAAAATTGATTATGGATTATATAAAAATAAATAAGCTTAAAGTCATCTTAAATAGCAAAATCCATTAATTGCATTTAAAAAAACACCACCAAAACCGGTTATGAATTATATAAAAGCAATCAAACTCATATGCATAAAAATAGAAAGGGAAATAGTAATAATATTGCATTGTTTGACCACTAACGGGTATTCACCACATCTTTTCGACTCTAGGCTCGATGCCCATTCCTCTTAAAAATTAAAGGACTAATTATGTAACGATTGTCCTACATCCCTGGTACCCAATATAATCCGAAGACTGCACTTTAATGGTTACCGATAGATGAATGGCGATTGTCAAAGTTAAATAACTAAAACTCTAATCATAATCTATCGTATATCTCATAGTGCATCGAATAAAATATAATATCAACATAGATATAAAACATGCAAGAAAAATAAGTATAAATAAATATATACCAAAACATATATCAGAATGCAAGATTTACAAATTGTCATACAAAGCAAATGTAGTAGAGTTTATACATCATCTAAATAAACTCAAAGGAAATCCATCTTTAGATAAGGTAAAGCACTTATAAAGCTCCACAATGCTGCATGACAGATAAGCAACAAACGCTAGTAATAAATATAGTAACGTCAGCCTCCAATGCGTCCTTTGAACAGCTCCATGCGCTAACCTCAAGAACCTGTTATCTAGTCTACTCATTAAGAGTACTTGAGATAATAAGAAGCAAAGCATAAAACTTTGAGCCAAACAACAGTCTGGTATGAGAAATAAACAATTTCAAAATACTATGAAAACCTACAATAAAGGACATAGGGTATGGATAATAATACCTGACATGTCCCTGCATCCAAAGAGTTGGAACATAACTCAACCTATGCTATATTACTACTATCGTCGTATGGGTACACTACACTTAGTATATTATAGATGTCAAGGTACCTATCTAGAGAATACCAATACCACAAGACATCCAACAATCACACCAATAATAAAAATCATAACCAGCAAATACGATTAACAATCATATATTGTCCTAGATATGATTTTCTATAAAATAGCGGTTACAGTTATTAAATGGTATAAAACACTTAAAATCCAAATCTATCTTTTCAAATCAGGTTCTAGGACATTATTAATATCAGATCTAAATTCTAAAACATTTCAACTTTAATAATCATATCAAAAATCACATTTTAACTATACAGACGAGTATATATGCACGCCCAAATGGACCTGCATTTGTTTGCTAGACCATAAATTTTCCGTTTGTAACATGAATGTTTTTCTTTTTATCTATAACATAAAATTAAGCTTTTTCATAAGTTATTTGCATAAATTATTTGTTACATCCATATTTATGATTGTAATTTTAGATTTTTTTTGTTTTTTATGAAAGTTAATCGAAAAATAAGATTTTGCATAAGTTATGGGTTATAATAAGCTTTTTAGATGGTGTTCACGATGAATTTAAACCAAAAATTACCTTACAACATTACATAGAAGTTTATAACGCTTTATATATGACAGGGCTTCTACATTATGCATGGCTCCTATTTGGTGGGAAATTGTATGGCTTATAGGAGTAAGCCTCTGTTCTGTTCAGTCGATTTTGAGGTAAAAAAATGTCAAACCGAATTTAAATCGAAAAAATTCAAAATCGAACTAAACCAATTTAATTTCAATTAATTCGGTCAGTAATCGATTTAACTAAACTGGAAAGTTGTTATTATTCAAGTAATTGATTTAATCAAAGGAAAACATAATTTTATGTTTGAAGAGATTTTATTGAGTATTTTTATATTTACAATAAAATTTGACCTATTTTCAGTATGAAAATTTTGTATTTTATCATTAACCTATTATTAAGAGTATTATAATACCATAAATTTGGATAATATAATAAACGTTTGGTTGATTGGTTTAAAGCGATAGCCTAAATAATATATTTTATAAACTGAATTCAAATCGATTTAGTTTCAAAATCAAACCGATCAAAATGAACCGGTTCGACCGATTAATTTAATTTTAACTGAATATTGCTCACCCTTAATGGCATGAGCCTTGGAGTTCTGTCTTACTTCAACAAACAACATCTAACAAAAAATAAAGTCCACAAACTCCTGTATAATACCAAATGAGGGTCATTCAAACTCATCTAGAATATAAAACTTTGCTATACAAAGTTTCCAACAACATCTACTGTACAACTGCTTCAAAAAAATTTAAATTTACATACTAATTTAACTCGGTTAAGTCCCAAAACACATTAGACAACATATATGAATATAGAACCATCATGTAACCTTTTCATCAATACACAGTCTAAGTCCAAAACATCAAGCAAATTTCATGCACCATATCAAATATTCTTGAAATATACATGCTAATTATTACACTAAATTTATGAAAGCATATATAATAATCCAAAGAAGCAATTCTAAAACAAACGGTAACAAAAAGAGTAGTCAAGTATCCTAATATTTACTATGAAGTTAATAAATTAGTTTCAACTTGCAGCGCAAATATCATTAATGTCACTACGGTAGAAAAGCTAAAAATTACTACTACGTAAATATTTGTACATAGTTGAGATTGAAACAAAAAAAACCACTCTTTCTATGCAGGAACATTTTTGAAGGCAAGAGTTCAATACTGTTGAGGATTACCAAGCTACCAGATTAAATGGGAAACAACGTGAAATGTAGCTAGTAACTGCATCAAAAATAGCAGCCATTTTAGTTTATGGTTAAATGTACAGTGAGTGAATGCAAACAGTAGTCTGTTCTACTTAGTCATGATGTTTTTTTGGAAAAGGAACAAATGAAAACAAATTTATGAGGACATGTGGAAAGCTAGCTATGTATGTGCAGTAGACATTGTAGCACTTTTTTATTTCTGTTCTAGTAGTGTGTATATTTTGGCCTGCCAGGATCATAGTGGACATAATTCTGTTTGTCTTCACAACTGGTTTAATAAACATATCATAAATCTAAGGTAAAATTAACCACTAAAATAACCAGAGAAATCTTGAAAAAAAAACTTTACAGGGTAAAGCAACAGAACCAAGAAAAAAATATGGTCGCAAATCAGTATAAGCCTTTATGTTAACATACAACTACAGCTGCTTTTAAAACAAAAAAAAGTTTATCCCTCTGTGTTGGACAAAGGACTCACTTCGCATTTTTTAATAGTTTTCTTACAGTGCTAGGGAAAAATAAAATATGTAAAAGTCACAACAAAATTCAAACAACATAAAATAGTTATTATTAAATTTGCAACTACCACGGTTAGTTTAACAGATTATGAAAGAACTATAAAATGATTTTAGTTTGGACAAACTTCAACATGATTTGGGTATACAGTCAATACTATCCTAAGGCCAACGAAACCAACAATGATACAATAAAAGATGTGAATGAAGAGTGTAAGAAGTCAGTAATCGACATATATCAGTTTACAGGGGACTTACTAAATGTTAACTACTTCGGATAACAATTTTGATGCGAACGCAGAGTAGGAGTCAGCATTCAACTTATGTCAGATTGAACATGTACCTGATACGCTCAGATGATGATTTGTTGGAAAATTGATAGTTCCTGAAAAATAGTGGCAAAGGACTCATTGTTGATGTACACAATAGATTTGGAATTGTTGATGCGCCCACCTATATATCTATTATTCAGTATAGCGAGTAATTAATAAGATGACAACTATTTTCTAGAAACAAATCGGAAAGTTCAGTTATTATTTTATTTTTCCCTACCTCCTTTGTATTTAGCTTTAAAGAGCACTACGTAACTTTGACTTCTTTTCGATGAAGTTGGTTAACTCCTCATAGGAAAATAATTGAAGTTTGAATTTATGTTAGTAAAAGTCTAAACAACTTAACATCAGGAAAAAATTTATTAATACTTTAGTTCCTCGTACTTCGTACCAAATGAGATAAATTTTGTACTTAACAAAAATATATACATATGGAGATGGATATTATCATTATTTATAGAGGAAAATGCCCAACGGTTAATGGTACAATGAATGCTATAAATGTTGGTGAATCAAATTCAAAATTCCGCAGTACTGAATATAGCATAGTGAACGAGTGTAAGAAAGGGATTAACAGGTGTCAAAATTCAAAATACTACTGGATCAAATCCAGCGTGAGAAACACATGGTAAACAAAAATAATCGATAGATGTTGGATCCATACCAGTGGATAAACTAACCTTAGTCAATCATCGACCAATCCATAAGCGTTAATCGTATGGCGAAGTCGCAAAAGGCGTCGAATCTGGAATCATGCCGAAGCAACCTTAGTTTATGCGGTTTGTTGAAAAAGATGTTGGGACTGGAAACAACTTGGATCTACTGCCTGAGCTATCAGATCGGTAAGCAGTGAGCTATCTCATTCATTCATCCAGTCGCCTGCTATGGATGACACGTTGTTGTGAAGGTCGAGTCTAGAGATGCATAGAGAGGCTTTTATAGAACCGAGGATCGAGTCGGGTAATTCGCTGGTAAGGGAAATCGATGTTGAGGGAGGTTGCTGTGGATGTTACGATGTTTGTGAGATGGAATTTGGGGATGCATGGAATCGAGAATTTTGTGGACGAATGTGGGGAGGAACAAAATTAGGTTGTAGGAGGGGTGATTGAGAATGGGAGGAATGAACGCGATGCCAACAAACAGTATGAGAACAAACAGTATAAGTGCAGGCATCGCAAATGTAAGGGCATTTTTGGAGTTCAAAACTACACCGTGGAAATTAGTGCAATGAATTCTCTTTATTAGTAGTAGAGATAAGCATGGTATAGTGAGAGAGGTAAAATCACACATCTTGGATCAAAG
This sequence comes from Allium fistulosum, assembly GCA_030737815.1. NCBI lineage: Eukaryota > Viridiplantae > Streptophyta > Magnoliopsida > Asparagales > Amaryllidaceae > Allium > Allium fistulosum. The sequence goes on along the minus strand of CM060907.1, from coordinate 244,835,491 downwards.
CACACGAATTCCTAAGAAAATTAGATTTGGAACAGCAGCTGCACGAATTCCTAAGCTCCCAAATAGTGGATCTCCAATTCTCCTTTGTTGATCGCCTTAAATATCTTAATTACGCTAATTAACTTGAAGAAATAGTGGACTAAGGTCAAATCTAGATTAATGTAGGTTAAAAGGTGATTAGAAATGAAAAGAAATGACTAATGACGGCTAGGAGGAAGTGTTATTAACACTAATCTTGAATTTGGCTAATGGGTTATACTAATCACACTCTAAGTATCCACTAATCTGCTCAAAACCAATCAAAACTTCAAACAGACATATCTTCTAAATGGTAAGTTTAAATTCTTAATATGACCGCTCTATGGTAACAAAAACCATCATCATAATCTAATAAAAGTGGTTTTAGACTCTAATTCGACTCCTATCAAAAGTTATAGGCCTTACAAGGTTTTGAGGGTCAAAACTGTCCAACGGAAATCCTAAAGATAAGAATTGTCACTAGTTGACATTTCCCAAAGTTATAGAGTCATACGACCTCATATGGATTTAAAAAATAATGTTTTATGATCCTTCAATACATTAAATACGGGTCGTTGCACTCCTTCCTCTTTAGTAACTTCGCCCCTGGATTCCTAATCAAACAAGGAAAAAGTCAAACAAAGCTACCTTACATGCCTAACAATCACAAGCAACCATCTCAAACATCAAACATGCAACCATTCAACCATGCAACCATAAGCAATCAAACAGTATCTATGTTTATCCTAGCATGCGGGATACTAAACTATCCTATATGACATCGCAAGTGAAAGAGAATGCAATACATAGAAAATCCAACCGAAAAAGCACTCTGCATCATTGGTCTCCACGCTCTGGTTGGTCTCTACTATACTATCGCCTCCGCTTTCACTCTTGCTGATACCGACTTCTACACCTTCCCTTAAGCTACTCTTGGTTAACCTCGATATCACCCAACCAATCTGATGTCGTTTTCTCTAAATCTTCTAGTAAGCTTTTCTACATACCAAAATCCTTATCCTCTATAATTCTCTTCTTAATAAGATTTTTATCCAATATATCTTATTCCTAATAGAATGTACAATTAATCTCCGATGACCGCACTCTCGTAGTATCCCACCACTAAGTCCATCAGTGTCAGGTATAAATGGTCTACCTTATATACAGAGCCAACTAATTCGGTTAACCCCCTGACGCTACTCCTTTCTCGTTCAGAGTAGGTCTATCATCTCGCTCACCAACATTCTGAGCTCTAGCTCCTTCTTTAGACAGAAATCATAACCAGTAATATACCCAAATCGTACCTACTCTAGGAACACCACTCCTCAGCTAGCATGTTCCTTTAATACCTTAGGCGCTACCTTAGGCACATCTTGTACTTCTCCTATACAAGAAGACAAGAAAATCATCTACAAATACCAATATAAGCTTCTCAAGCTCTCGGGGCTCCACAGCATCTCAAAGAATCATTTGCTCATCATGCGAATACCACGAGTACTCTTCACCCGGATATACCACCATGAATAAACCCCCTCCATAGCCCACTCTATTGCACTTCTAATTTTCCGATCTCTTTGAGTACTATCTTTCTAAAAAATATAACACTAATCTCTAGGTCGATATGAACTACATCTCTTTACGTGGCGATTGTTCGACTTCCCCAGGATGTTTCCTCACTATGGAAAAAACAACGACGACTCCTTATGCGTGATCCCAAGCATACACACCAAGCTAACCATAATTGTACCCTCTTAGGTGTATAATTCTACTCTAGCTTTCGCTCACCCCTTGTCCTATTCATCATCTACTTCACCTTACCATTTCGCCACATCTTTCTATCCCTTTGGCCGTCTCATGCCAAATGTTACCGAACCCCACAAGATCCAATAAAACAACACAAGCAACCAAACATCCATGACTCGACACACTAAGCCTTGGAAAACCTTCACTAAGTCATTAGAACTACTACTAAGTTTGAAAAAACTAAAGGTATGCCTACTAGGTCTTTCACCATTCTAACTTACTAAGTCATTGGATATATGAAGGGTCTAACATATCGATATCAAATTAAAAAACAAGCATAGGTATAGTGCAAATAAAAAGCATACCTTGGATAAGAATGCCTTTCCCCTTCCCCTTCTCTGATGAGATGTCGATGAAGTAGGAATGAAATCCAATGCATAAGTAGTAGCACTCTGCTTATCCTTCTTCATCTTTGGGCAGTCCTTCTTGAAGTGCCCGGTCTTATCACAGATGAAGCACTTCCTCCCTCCACCCCTCAGGGCCTTGCAACCCTTACTAAGATGTCTTTCCTTATTGCAATAAAGCACTTCAACTCCCACTTTCTTTTCTTCTGGCTATCCTCTACTCGAGATTGCTTCTTCTCTTTGTTGTTCCATATCCTCTTTCCTCCACCGCTCGCTTGTGATTTTGATTCTTCCTTTGAAACAACAATTTCAGCTTTTGGCTTTGGGTACAGACTCTCATGCCTTAAAACCTTCTCAACCAGCTTCTTGAAGGACTCATCAAAATGTCCCACCGGCTTCTTCCCTAGATAATTATCAAAACCTATGATGAACTTCTCATTCTTTTTCAAAGGGGTATCCATGAAAGATAAACCATATTTTGACAGCATGTCAAATTCAGCCACGTACTCTGACACAGTCTATTTTCTTTGGTTCAACTAAGAAAACTTCCTAAATAATGCCGACTTCTAGATGACTGGTATGAACTTCTCTTCAAATATGGCCTTAAATTGCTCCTAGGTGAACTAATCTTTTGCAGTAGCAATCTTAACAGCATTCCACCATCCTAAGGCACAACCTTGAAGTTATCTAGAGGCCGACTTCCTCTTCATCCAATTTTCCAACTCCAAATCTTAAAAGATATACTCATAGATATCCAACCAATCCTGCACTTCCATAGCAGATTCCATTTTGAGTAACAGTTTGCCCCCAAGGCTAGAATAGTCCTTGTTTAACTTAGCAAAGTCGGCTCAAGGTGCTTGCACTGGTGCACCTCCACTACTAACAACTGGAGCAACATCTTGGATATTCTACAGCATGTTCCTCATCAGCTCCGTGAACATGCCTACATATCGAGGTTTGTTTTGCCCGAGCCCACTCCTTCTCCTCCTACTCTCAACGTAGAATACCTAGCAGTGTTCCTTGTATGTCTGCTCATTATTAAACTCTATAATAGGAATGGTCAATCTCTCATAAAGAAAAATTGCATCTACGGTGCTCAAGTGTGCAATGCGACTTGTATACTAAATATACTACTAACATATAGTTTTGGAAACCAAAATATATAACAAGTACGTTCTTTCATATATCACTTGATCGATTCTAAGGTGTTTTTCTTACCTTATCTCTAATGGATTCTAATAACAACTTAGGTCGATCGCTCAACCAAAGCTCTAATAGCACGTGCGACGACCATCTTACACCTCCGGTACCCAATATACACTAAGGGTGCACTATAACGGTACATGACTGATGCAGGATTATTATTAAGTGTAAAATAACTAAAACTCTAATCATAACCTATCATATATCTCACAGCACATTAAATAAAATATAATATCAATATAGATACAAAACAAGCGAGAAACAAAAGTATAACTAAATGAACCAAAGCAAATATCAGAGTACAAGGGACACAATAGTCATACAAAGCAAATGGAGTAGAATTTATACATCATCTAAATAAACTCAAAGGAAATTTGTCTCTAAATAAGGTAAAGCACATAAAGCTCCACAGTGCTGCACAATGGAATAAACAACAAACTCTAGTAATTAGGGTCAGCTCCCGCTTGTCCACTGAACAGCTCCATGCGCTAATCTCAAACATTTTATCTAGTCTACTCATTTAAGAGTGCTCAAGATAGTAAGAAAAAAAACATAAAACCTCAAGTTAGACAATAGTCTTATGTGAGCGATAAACAATCCCAAAATACTATGAAAACCAATAGAGTAAAGGAAATAGGGTATGGATAATCATACCTGACATGTCTTTGCATCCAAGGTGTTAGCACATAACTCAATATATGTTGTACTACTATTATCGTCATATGGTTATACCACACTAAATATATTATGGGTGTTAAGGTACCTATCTCAAGAATACCAACATCACAAGACACCTAAAAATCACATTAATAATAACAATCATGACTAGCATAAAGTAAACATGTAACGACAACAGTCCTCGAGGTCTCGTATCACAGTGTCTGTCCCTTAAGATCTCACCTCATCATGCACCATGATCATCACCGAAGCCTCGCTTCACCATGATCATCACCGAAGCCTCACTTCACCATGATACTCACTAAAGCCTCGCTTCACCATGATCATCGCCGAGGTCCCACATCAGCACGATCACCTCCGAAGTCTCACTCCATTATGAATTTCTCAAAGTCCCCCTTTATCATGACCTTCTCAAGGTCTCTTCGATACATGATAACTCACTTTACAACCTCTCAGGCAAGTGACATCTCATGCCACAATTGGATTCCCACTTGAAGTACTCGACCAAACACCTCATGTCCTCGAACTACTCTAGTCTCATTCATTTACTTCACAATTGAAGTACTCGACCAAACACCTCATGTCATCAAAGTTCAAAATATCTCTACTCGCCCATATCATATCGTAGATTCACTTCATCAAAGTTCAGAAGTCATCACGTCGAAGCATCTTACCTTCGCCTAATCACTTTTTCGATCTTCATCGCGTTGTAACCATTAAAAACAAACATCGAACGATTGAACGAACATACATACACGAACACCAGCACACCATGTGCACATCCCTGAAGCTATGACCCCCAACCACCAAGAGTGGTCGACACCGATCAAGGATGGTCGGGCTCGATCACCTTGGTCAAGCCAAAAATTCATGAAGTTAAAGTTTTTATGTCTCCTAGAATTGCTCCAGATTGACCCAAAGTCATCTCACCCTGGACCCCAAGCAAGCAACTAGAAATCACAAAGCATGGGTGGTTGGTACCGAGTACTTTTTCCACTTGAAAATTTGGCTATGTCCAAAACTTCACTTCCTAAATCTCTCGAAGCTCGATCCGAAGCAAACCATACAAAACCCCAAAGTCAAACCATACAAAACCCCAAAGTCTTTGGCCCCTTAACTCGAATTTACTATGTCGACCACTCTTTCCACCAACTAGAAATTTTCCTAAGTCCTCCAACACCAACCTGTTTTCCCCTAGGCCTAACCTAAAGTCTTTAGCCTCCAGAACAAAGCAACTACTCATGTGCTTGAAGCTTGGTCACCACCGACCATTCCTTTCCTACCATCGATCACTTTCGATGACCACCTTTTGGACTATCAAATCAACTCCAAATCATTTGAAATTTTCTTAATAGACTCTCTAAAGCTTCCAGCATAACATATCCAAATTTCATCGTGTTTCAACCAATTTGGTGTCATTTGCACCAAACGACGTATCATAATTCTAACTACGGAAAAAAAATTAGCAAACACATCGAAGCAATCCATACAACTATAAAAAATCATCATATAACATCTAAGCAATGCATTAATTCATTCAAACACGATTTATAAGCATAATATGTCCAAAATATGATTTTTTATAAAATAATTATTATGGTTGGTAAATGGTATGAAACATATCAAAATCCAAATCTATTTTTTTAATCCGGTCCTAGGGTTTTAATAATATCAGATCTAAGTTCTAAAACATTCTTTAATAATTATATCAAAAATCACATTTTTACTATATAGATATAAGCGAATATAGTGAGAGAGGTAAAATCACTCACCTTGGATCAACACATATGAATTCTTAAGCAAATATGATATGGAACAACAACTAGACGAATTCCAAAGCTCTTGAATGGTGGATCTCCAATTCTCCTTTGCTAATCCCTCTTAAATCTCTTAATTATGCTAATTAACTTGAAGAAATAGTGGATTTCGGTCAAGTCTGGATTAATGGAGGTTAGGGGGTGATTAGAAATAAAGAGGAATGACTAATAATGGCTATGAGGAAGTATTGTTAACCCTAATCTTGAGTTGGGCTAATGGGCTAAACAAGTCACCCTCTAATTACCCACTAACCTACTTAAAACCAGTCAAAACATAAAATGACTATTTCTACTAAACAAAGGTCCAAGTTCTTAATATGACCACACTATGGAAATAGAAACCATCATTTTAATCTAATGAAAGTGGTTTCAGACCTTAATTCGATTTCTACCAAAGGCTATAGATCTTTAAGGTCAAAATCGTCCAATAAAAATTCTAAAGATAAAACGTGTCATTAATTGACATTTTCCAAAATTATAGAGCCATACGACCTCGTATGAATTTAATATTAATATTGTATGATCCTTAGATACGTAAAATACAGATCGTTACACTTTCCAATGTTCATCGCTAAGGTTATGAGTGTTCTCACGTCATAAAAATGATATGTTTAATAATTCAAGAGAAACATAATTCTTCCCTCAATTTTAAAATATTTACTAGGTCTCTTGTTCTTCTCACGGCATATACCATGATCATAGAGAGATAACACATGCATCATATCAATATTATCAAAGCATTTCAAGTTTTTCTTTTCCATTATAGTCAAAATTATTTATGGGAAAACCATTTTCAGTTTTTCTCAATTTTGTGGCTAATATCACATCTTTCAATCCTAAGTCATATTCGTTTTTATTTGAAAATTTTGATACCTTTCACCACATTCAAGTTTGTACCAAAAATTAGCATATATTTTATATAAAAACATGAATCTATATAAAACACTCTTAAACTCATAATCACAGAATAAACATTCAAAGTTCTTAGGAGAAATGTTGGTTAGTAGTTCTTCCCTTTTTAAAGAAAAAGGCCAAATGGATAATTTTGCCCGACAACCCTACATTTTTAGAAATTTAAACCTTGGAAAGAAACTTTTCCATGGTTCATAAGAAGTCTTATCTAGCCTTTTGTGAGGAACCAAGCCCATTATTTAAGAACCAAAAAAATAGCTTCACCAACATACAACCAAACACACTAAGATAACTATACTCAGCTTCGCATAATCAATTATATTCATGTAACTTCAAATTTTTTTATTAATTCATGTATACAACATGTATGGTTATAGAAGAAAATATCCTCTCAACATAAACGTAAAAAAAAGAAAATATATCAACACAATATTCAATTCAACTCAGTTCATTTTCCTATCATGAATACATAACTTCCTATCATGCATACAAAACACTTAAACTGTGCAGTTATACAATGTGATATATGTGAAACATAAGATCTTATAATCAAAGTTCATACCTATAAAAAATTGTACTTATTACTTTCATACATTAAAATATTCAAATATCCGTATCACACAAATTATTCTGCAATATATACATTTTCTTTTATATACTTGGATTCGAGACATTTTCATTTAATATTGTTAAATAATTTGAACTTTACTTTCAATCATGTATTTCTGATAAAATATTTTCTCCATATTTATAAGCCTTATATTCACTAACCCATATTTGCAAACCAAATAAATACATTTGAATAAGTTTTTTTCCTTATGCTCATACAAGGACTAAAATAGTTGTTTGCTCTTAATTATATAGATCACACTCATGTAAAGTCGTAAGTATCGATATTTTATTTTAAACTACTTTATGGACTACTTAAATTATATTTTTATTCATCTGATTCATAAATATCCAGTTTATAGTAACAAGATAGGAGTCTCAGGTCCCTTTTTAAGATGTTATTATACGAAAAGTCCCTGTAGAAATAAACATGTAAATTTGGTCCCTATTTTTGAAAAATAAAAAATGCAAGGTGCTTTGCACTTTTCTGACAGAAAATGCAAGGTAACTTGCACTTTTCTAATTTTGGAATTTTTTTTGAAATTTTGAAAAATTTTCAAAATTTTTAAAAGCGCAAGTTAACTTGCACTTTCTATTAGGAAAGCGCAAGCTAGTTTGCGCCTTTTGATTTTGAAAATTTTGAACATTTTGATTTTTAAAAAGCGCAAGCTAACTTGCATTTTTTGATTTAGAAAAAACAGGGACCTAATTTACATACTCATTTCTACGTGGACTTTTCTTATAACAACAACAGAAATAGGGACCTTTCATGCAAAGCTCCTTATAGTAATCCAACTCATATCAATACAAGTAATTTTTTATTCCAATGTATACACCATCACGTAAAATGTTCAACATGCTTCAGATGATTATTTTCCATATTTATTCATCAAAATATCTAATTCATACATACAATACATAAATACCTCTTTAATTATTATAAAACAATCATTTTCCAAAAAAGTTTAAATAGTATTTATTTGAAAAATACATTTTCATTTTCGTATATGTATTAAAAAAAGGATTCTCATATTCACTTGAAATACATACAATTTTCTTAAATATGTATATGCTTGAACATAACCTTATTTGGTAAGTATAAAATACGTAATTCCTTCCAAAAACATGCATTTTCAATATTCTTTATGAACTAATTACATATAAGTTCGTCAACACACTAACTACAATCATATCCAACATGCATGTATATTTTCAAAGATCTTTCACATGAATATTCATTAAGTGGCTATCATAATATAAATAAATTCAATGGTTTTTCTTACAAACATATCAATATACTACCATTTGAAGCTTTTCAACATTTTGACAAACACATCAAACTTTTAACAAAAAATTTCAAAGTTATGATGATAAATCCAACTACATAAGTCTACATAAGTCAGTAAATATAAAGTGTCATTATTCAATCCCAAAATTGAGTTATTATTACTTACCCTTCAAATTTCTTAATGTTTCAAATATTAAACATAACATTAAATGCCATAACATTACAGACGTAAATAAATCATGAAATCATGTATAATTCAGATATCATACATTTAATGCTCATAATATTTTGTACTAAAAATACACAAAGTAAAATCAAAATTTCCATCATATGTGTATTTTATCGATACAAGAAAAGAGTCACAGGTCCCTGTTTTTGATGTTGTTATACAAAAAGTCCCTGCAGAAATTTTCGAAAATTTTGAAAAGCGCAAGTTAACTTGCACTTTTTATTAGAAAAGCGCAAGCTGGTTTGCGCTTTCTAATTTTGAATTTTTTTTGAAAATTTTAAAACTTTTAAATTTTTTGAAAACGCAAGGTAACTTGCGCTTTCTATCATGAAAGCGCAAAGTAGTTTGCGCTTTCTGATTTTGAAAATTTTGAAAATTTAAAAAGCGCAAGCTAACTTGCGTTTTCTTATTTAGAAAAAACAGGGACTTAATTTACATACTTATTTCTACAGGGACTTTTCTTGTAACACCATCAGAAATAGGGACCTTTCGTGCAAAGCCCCTTACCGCTAATCATACGTATATAAATATGATAGTTTACTACATAAAGTTCTCCTTCTAATTTATACTGTCATATGCTTATAACCCATATTAATGCAAATAATTCATTATCCTATATACTTAAATCTACAATTTTATTATAAGTAATACATACATATGTTTGGGAAAAATATTGTTTTTCAAATTACTCATTTAAAATGAAATTTTTTATTACCCTATACATATTTGTCATATACATTCATATGTAGATCTACATTTTATTATGAGAAAAAACAACATTAAATGTTAAATCTTTTGTTATTTTGGCTGGAGATGGTATTGTTAAGCAAATTAAAGCAATTGTCATATTGTTAATAAAAATTTATGTGCACTTACGGTGATACAACCCCTGCTTGAATTAGAAGGAGAAAAATGAAAATCCTTAATTATTAAGGGCATAAAACTAGTTTTAAACTTTTTAGTTCCTTCTTTATTTCCACATTAAACAACATAATCATATAACCTTGTTCTTCTTTATCAATTAAAAGTGCATAATTCATGTTCTTAATACCTAGAATTTACATTATACCATTATTCAAACCAATCTTATCCCATAGTCTGACACATCAATAAAATTTCACAATTCAAACAATAACCCTTTTTTTGTGCAATCAGTATTATTTTTCAATCCTAATTTATTTACTTCAGCAAGTACATAAAACTATTTTTCCATGCAACTAACAAAAAATTTCATCTATGAATTTATGAGCACAATAAATGCAAGAAAAACAATATTGGTGAATTTAAATTAAAGTACTTACCATATATGTTCAAGCTCCTTATTTTTCTTCTTCACATTCTTTAACCACCAAAGCAACATCGAAAAAGTTCAAACTATGCTCTAAACCCGTGTATCCAAACCCTATAAGAAAAGGATAAATTTCGCTTTGAAATTGTTGAAATTTTGGAGTGGAAATAATAAAAATCAGTTAATAAAACATTGTTGTGTCATGGAAAAGCCATTGCCTAGAAAAAGAACTCGGAATGACTGCGGTACAGTCAATAATGTCGTTCGCTCCACAAGATTAATAATTCCTCAAACTTATGCACTAAAGGTTGAAAGATTTGGAGAAATGTAAAAACTATTGTCGAGGAGTTTTACCTGTATTCTAAAGATAGTTTTGTTTTCATTGAATTTTTAAAGGAAAGAAGATAAAGAAAGTGGATTATTTAATGTACTATTTCTCAAATGAGAGAGAGGAAATAATAGGGATAAAGGAGAAAATGAACTATTTCTTTTTTCTCTCCAACAAATGAGTTGGTCTTAAAAATAAGTAGTAAACAAACAGTGATGGTCGCTCATTACTGCAAAATATAAAAGGTCGAACAAATTAAAAGGCTAAATTTTTATTATAGTTATTCAACAAAGTGCAAGCTCGACCTTTGACATAGCTACCGAGACATATGCCTAGGGCAACAAACATGAAGACAACAACAGGTAGAAAAAAATGCATTGTCCAATTCGTTTCTCTCATCGTGGTACTGCATAGCCACATGCACAACCAGTTTTCTTCACTGTCGCTTGCTCCATCGTCGTTTCCTTACCTTCTCCGGTTCTTTATTGTCTACTACTCTATCGTACATATTCTTGCCCTTCCTTAAATTTCGATCTGGATTGAACCCAAATTACTATCCAAATCTGGTTGCTACTGAAGAGTGTTGAAAGCTTAAAAAATGCTAGTAGTTAAATTATTTTTCCTAACTAAATATCAGATTATCTGTTCTATGCGATTAATTAATTATTGGTTGATTTATTTTTAGCTTCCATTATTATTAGATTATGTAGCTTATTGATTAAAAATTTTTAGATGATTGTTACTGAAGTTCATTATTATCAAATAATGTAATTTTATTGAGGTAGAATTATTATCAAACAAAAGAAAATTAATCACTCATTAAGGAATGATTATTATTGAAAGCATTTTAACATCATCTACTATTGAAAAATGATTGTTATTGTTGTCAACAAAAAATTATTATTGAAAAATGATTGTGATTAAAAAAGTGCAAATTGCTAAATAATTTTTCTATCTAATCATGTGTTAAGAAATGATTATTACTGAAAAATGTTGTAAAATTTACTGAAATTACATGATTTTTTGAGTTACGCATTATTGATATTAATTTGTAAACTTAAGGAATAAAGGATAACATAAAGGATGTAACAACCCGAATTTCAGTGGGTCCAGATTTTTCGCAAAAATGCTAAAACCCAAATCCACTGAAGCCCGAGTTGGGTGTCTGGTATCCTGCAAATAGGCAAAGATAAATATACCAGAGCTCAAATAAATATCTCACAACGGAACTGAGTAAAATATAGTAATAAGTAAATACTCAACAAGGTAATAATACTTTCTAAACAAGTGTCTCAAAGCTGGAAAATCTCTGCCATCTATCTAATCTGTGGGATGATATGAGGAGGTAGTTAGAACTAAAATTCTGGTGAATGGATAAATTATACACTTTTAAGCATAACTCTACATATACCGTTCTATTTCCATTTTCTATTATATTAGGTTTATTGGGTTTATAGTACTCTCGCCTCTGTGCATAAATCATACCCATCTACTCCCTAGTAGATTAAGACCTAATAACCAATATATATATATATATATATATGTGTGTGTGTGTAGCTACATGCCCAAAGACCGCATCGGTCCTAGGTACTACCCATATTACATTCCGTATCCTCCTCGAAAAGGACTCCATCGTCTCGCTACTAGAGCGTACTGTAACTACATCTGTAAAGGACAGCTTCGTGAGGCCTACAATACAGATGTTCCGTCGTCTACTATGAAAACGTGAAACTGCATTCGCACTAGCTTATACTAGTGCTCGAACATCCACAATGTACCACCCAGTGCATACCTTGAGGACTACACGTAATTGTTCTGTCTACTCCTTGAATTCGGCCAACAAGGTCTACCTTGTACAAAACTCAGTCGGGGATTTTCTATATCTGTAAAGGTCTGCTTCGTTAGGCCTACAATACAGATATTCTACTTGGTCTGTCTCTTTTCTCATCGTGGCTATGGCCCCATGCAGCCCCCATCAACTAACTGAAAGACCTTTCAAGAGCTAAGTGGATGTGCCTTACTGCAAACAATCTAAACATCCAATTGGCTGTGCCCCTCTTCCCATGTCTCGATAGTGAAAGAATCATTGGCATGTTGGTTTAACCCTAGTCTTTCCCGAACTCGCTCTGACTGATGATGGCTGATACCCGCATGCGACTATCCTTATGGGTCCTTCCCACTGTAACCTACTCGCAAACTAGAGTACGGTGTCATACAAATATCCTACTCCATCACCAGCCTTTTTACTGCCTACAAAGGTCCGCTTCGTTAGGCCTGCAATGCAAAAGAAGTCAAGGCATACTCTCTTGATGGAACACCTACAGACCTGCCACCGGGGGTGCAGCTTCATTAGGCCTACCCCTGAGGGCCATCCTAGAGTATCCTCACGCCCCATTGAAGTCTCGTACTTCCTTTTAGCCCAAAATAACTAAGTTGGACGTGCTCTTTCTGCACTAAAAATCTGCGATGAACTGCTTCGTTAGGCTCTTTATCCAGATTCTCTGTGGGCTACTCCAAACGCACCTTACCATTTTATTAGACCCTACATCTAATCTTTTATTATGCATTTAGTTTACTTTTCTTATTTTGTTGGCTACTTATTTACCCTAATCAGCATGCCCAGCCCCACCCACGTGCGAGACCATCAGTCCTAGACCTGAAGGGGACGTTGCCGGTACGGGCCACTGCTATTATTTTTGCTTATTAACTTAATCCAAGATCTAAGTTTGATAAAATAAGCTTCTTATATTTCTTTCTTTTTAATTATAACCTACGTGTTATAATTATACTAGCAATTGTCACTTTTATATTATTTTCTTTCTTTTATAACCTACATGTTATAAATGTAATTGCAAGTGTCTCTTTTCTATTCTAGTCTGCCTTCTTTTATTATGATACTAAATTTTCTTTAGTTCTCTTATATTATATAACAGTCTTAACTTGGGACTACGTCCTACTGTCATAAGTTACTTATCATAATAACTGCTTTACTTTTTGTTCTACTATCTGCGCACTAAATGCAGATCTAGTCACATTTTCTGTTTATTATTTCTAGTCTTGTCAAATATTTAACTTGATTATTTCCTCTTCTTTAATTTCTTTAACGCTTCACGTTATTCTCTTTTATTCTAGGAAGTAGTTCTATTCTATTTGGTTGGTTACAAAAAATGTACTTAAAATCCATTTCCATATTTTAATACTAAATAATGCAATAAACAATAACTCATAATTGCAAGATATTTCTTTTTTGTTTCTTTAATTGTTGGGTAATGCAAAATATAGTAATGTCTCTATTTTGCACTAATTTCATTTTTCTTGCTTTTATTCTTGCAATTATGTTTATCGTTATTGTTACAATATTAAACTATGGAAATGTATTCCCTTTTCTAAACCAATCAACTAATCTATCACTAACTTCCAAATCAAGTTATTAGATTTCCCCTTTTTATTTCCTTCCCTGAGTTCTAACATAATTTACTGTCCGAATTTTAATATTATTTACTGTAAATTTCTCACTTTTAGGCTTATGCCTTTCTCTATAATTTTTAAGCCTAATATTACTTATATTTAATTGGATTCCTTTCCTTTTCCATATAAATAACATTTAAATATAAGTACGCTTCTCTTATAAAATTTACAGTTTTAACATAACTAGCTAGTAGAACCAATTGCTGAAATTAGTCCAAATACTGAATTAAATATTTAACGGGAATCTAACGATATTATATATCATAAACATAAAAGAGATATAATTTAAATCCACTCACCTGTCATCCTTAGCTTTAATCCATGGCCTTCTTGGATCCACTTCTAAGGCGTCTAATATTTTTATTAAAAAGATATTCTTCCTAGAAATATTTTCAATTTTGGGTTCAGCCTCAGGCAATGAACCCAATTGGGAGAAAATCTGATTGTGAGAAAATAGCTAAACCTAGGGTTCTATTTATAGTGGAGTTTGGGAATCTCAGACCATCGAATTTTTGGATTGGATTTGGTGCAACCACGTCACAAGCTCGCTGAGAATCGTTGGATCCAAAAAACAATGCTTCAGATCGCACGAAAATCGAATTATATAACTTCGGCACGTCCCTAGACGATTTCTCATCTAGGGAAAAACGTGGGTCGACCCCCGTGTTTTGTGGGTCGACCCGTAGGGTTTTACTCCTTTTTTTTCTTTTAATTTATATAATTCTATGTTCTTGTTTCTCTCATAACTTCTTAATATTAACTCGGATTTCGACAAGTTATATATGGAAATTGATCAGAAAATCGCCACGAACACAATGGTATAAGTTTCAAAGCCATATTTTGACAACTCCAAAAATGTTTATTTTCACTGTTCATCGTTATTTGATTATTTAATTATCTAATAATGCAAGTTGTTACATTCTCCCACCCTTTAGGAAATTTCATCCTCGAAATTCGATAAGGGCAAAACTATGTAATTCCTCGCATCAATCACATCCATTTTGTGTACATCCAATTTTGCGACCATTCATGTCCTTGTGCAAAGTGTTGTTCAATATAAAATATATGCATGTACATGAATTTCTAAGCGGTACCTCTTATATGAATGTTTTCTTCTTTAAAAATCCTTTTTAAAATATGATGCACACATCCTAAATATACTTGCAATTTTTATATGAATGCAATCTTTTGAAAGCTCAAAATGTTTTTCATCCAATTTTTCCCACACTCCTACAGAATAGGGGCATAGTTCAACAATTTTTTTCCCTCCAAACCTTAGCACACAACTTTTAATATTCGAATTTCAGAAAAATCTAATTTTTCGAACTCGATTTCTTATATCAGAAAGAAGGTAGAAAACGGAAAAACCTCACATTTCCCCGTTTTACTTTTGCACACATCTTTCTCCGTACTTGGAACTTATGCCACTATTCTATAAAAATCTCTATTTGCTTTCCCAAGCACGGTTAACGTAAGAAAAATTTTCTTTTCAAATTTTTCTGTTGACGTTTCTGTCGCTTTCTTTAAATTTGTTGTTTTTCTTTTAGTTAATCTTTTTGGCTTTTACTTTTCTTTTATTACTTACATTCTATGTTTTTATTCTCTTCTTGTGAGCATCACAGAAAAAGAGCATCATACCAATCAGTGCTGACTTTCAATAATAAAGACAAAATGCTTACATAGGAGTACGATCTCATAACTAAAAGAGAAAACAAGTCCTACTACAAAGCAATACTAGATAAATAACTATAGCAGCTAAACACAGCTATCATCTAGGGCTAGGAGGCCAAGGACCATGTCCACCCTGACACAGAAAGGTCCTACTCTAGGAATCTAAGTAACTCATATGTTCTTCCTGCCGTCTATTACTCGTTACTAACTTACGCTGTATTACTCACGATGAATAAGATCTATTCATCTCTTCCATTCCATACTCAAAATGAAATAACCAAGTTTCATTTACTACAACGAATAAGGATTTCGATCTATGCAGTCTCTATCTAAAAAGACAACTAAGCTTGGGGAAATTTTCTCTTTACCTTTACCTTTCATTTATCTCCAACTAAGGTCTACCTATCCCAACCACGTGTGTCTTACTATCTTACTAATATCACTTCACTATTCTTCTATAGTCTACACACATGAAGCAACATTCCTAGGTTCTCACTAGTGTCCTATACACTTTACGGGAACTTTTATTATTACTACTAAAAGTAATCACTGCTATCTCCTACATAGCCTTACACTTTTCCCGTCACACCTAGGAAATGATTCCTATCTACTTCATATTTAAAAGTTTGGTTTGGTATTTATCATTTCATTTCAAAAATTAAAGCTTCTAAATTTTTGAAACATCAAATCCCAAAATTCTTGCCTTTAAAAAGTGTTACTTTGAAGTTTCTATTAAATTCAAAGGTACTTGGTTACTTAATATTTTATCTTTCTAGACTTGCATCTTTACAGCTCTTTGAATTTAAATTATTCTCCAAACCTTGAGGGGAAAACTTACAAATTCTAAGTTCAAAACTTATTCCTCTTTTCCTTTTAATGACCTTTACGGCTTTCCCAAAAAAGTTGGATTTTTAAATCTAACTGTTTACTAAGTTTTTCTCTTCCAAAAACTTATTTACCTTTTCACCAAACCATTTTTCTTTAAAGCATGCCTTGCTTGTCCTTAAAACATTTTTTTCTTGACTTCCAAAAATGTCCTCACATGCTTTCAAAACATCTTCTTTTCATAGATTTTCAAATTTACGAAAACTGGAGTAGATAAGAACAATTATTTTATCAAAAATCCCTTAACTTTCCTACTCTTCCAATTACCTAACCTTGGAGGAGTTTCTAACTTACTACAAATGGGGACTTTCTACAAAGGCAATACCATGCGCATAATCAATGGAAAATTTTCATATTTCCATTGCTTAGCTTTCATATTAAGGCTCTCTATAATATCCCTTCTGACTAACACTATCTCCAATTATTACACTTCTTATTACACCTAATGGTTTTATACCTTACTGTATTGGAACTACTTTCTCTTATGAGAAACCATTAATGCTAAAACCTTCTATGAATCCTTTAAAAGAGGATTTCATATTTATGTGAAATTACAATGAACTTATTTTATATTTTATCGAAATAGGCTATACAAAATATCGTGCTTTCCATACCTTGTACATCTCTTTCACGAATTCCTTATAACTTGCACAAAACATCTTTATGTGTGATTTGATTTCATAGAAAATTATATCATTATTCATTTCATTCCAATAGATTAAAGTATGTTTAATCTATATTCACTTACAATAGACATTTCCTATGAAATTTATTAATTTCCTAATATTTAACATACATCTTTTCTTTTTTTAAGAAGAACTCATTTTCAAAACTGTTTTAATATTTTCATAACTAGAAAACATTTCCATATACTTATTTAAATAATAAGTATACTTACAAACCACTTTATTTCTATACTTAGAAGTTATCTTCAAAACATATTTTTTTATTTGGGTCAAAACAGATGTTGCGTAAAACACCATTACTACACCCCAATAATACTAGTATATGGATTCAATTAAAATAAATATTAATAAATCTCATATGCTATGTAAAAACATTTTCTTTGGGAGTCACCTACTATAACAATAGTGTCATAGTCTTTGCTTCCTTTATTTTTCACGAAAACATCTATTACGACAATAAATGTTGTAACTTACGTTTTCGATACTTAACACACTCTAGGTTTTTATATTTAAAATCTATGTTTACCTACAAAGAAACTAGCGAGCTATACATGCTCTATAATTCTTCAAAAAGAATTTCACTTTTAACAAAATTTACGTCATATAAAAACCAATTTAAATTTCATACCACTTTTTTTTCAAACACCCAATATTTACTTCCTCAAACATATTAACAATTATATTTTTCAACTTTTCAATTCCAAAAGTTTCATTTTATTGGGCTAGACATAAAATGGATTTTTTTTTCTTACTACCCTAGGAATACCCTTCCTAAACCTTGGAAATCTCATTTCCTTACTAAAATCTCTTATTCCTTCCAAAAAATAATAATCTCCCTACTATCCCTAGGGAACTTTCCCACTTCCTATACATATGGATACCAATCTTCTCTCAAATCATAGCTTATTGTACACTATAATCGGCAATAACACAGGGCTCAACATCCTTGAGTCATCCCAAACCCAACTAGCAAACTATGCACAAATATACTTCTAAAAACTTTCCATATGTTAAAATCTATAATTGGGGACTATTTGGATTTTAGTACATAATATACTTATATTTTATACAAAAATACAAATACATTCACTCATATTTCCTAATTTACATAGAATCTACTAACCTAAGTTCTGATATCAAATGTAACAACCCGAATTTCAGTGGGTCTAGATTTTTTCACAAAAATGCTAAAAACCAAATCCACTGAAGCCCGAGTTGGGTGTCTGGTATCCTGCAAATAGGCAAAGATAAATATATCAGAGCTCAAATAAATATCTCACAACGGAACTGAGTAAAATATAGTAATAAGTAAATACTCACCAAGGTAATAATACTTTCTAAACAAGTGTCTCAAAGCTGGAAAATCTCTGCCATCTATCTAACATGTGGGATGATATGAGGAGGGGGTCGGAACTAAAGTTCTGGTGAATGGACAAATTATACACTTCTAAGCATAATTCTACATATACCGTTCTATTTCCATTTTCTGTAATATTAGGTTTATTGGGTTTATAATACTCTCGCCTATGTCCGTGAATCGTACCCATCTACTCCTTAGTAGATTGAGACCTAATAACCAATATATATATGTAGCTACATTCCAAAAGACCGCATCGATCCTAGGTACTACCCATATTACATTTCGTATCCTCCTCGAAAAGGACTCCATCGTCTCGTTACTAGAGCGTACTGTAACTACATCTGTAAAGGACAGCTTCGTAAGGCCTACAATACAGATGTTCCGTCGTCTACTATGAAAATGTGAAACTGCATCCACACTAGATTATACTAGTGCTCGGACATCCACAATGTACCACCTAGTGCGTACCTTGAGGACTACACGTAATTGTTCTATCTACTCCTTGAATTCCACCAACAAGGTCTACCTTGTACAAAACTCGGTCGGGGATTTTCTATATCTGTAAAGGTCTGCTTCGTTAGGCATACAATACAGATATTCTACTTGGTCTGTCTCTTTTCTCATCGTGGCTATGGCCCTATGCAGCCCCCCGCTCAACTAACCGAAAGACCTTTCAAGAGCTAAGTGGATGTGCCCTACTGCAAACAATCTAAACATCTAAATGGGTGTGCCCCTCATCCAATGTCTTGATAGTGAAAGAATAATTGGCATGTTGGTTTAACCCTAGTCTTTCCCGAACTCTCTATGATTGATGATGGCTGATACCCGCATGCGACTATCCTTATGGGTCCTGCCCACTATAACCTACTCGCAAACTAAAGTACGGTGTCATACGAATATCCTACTCTATCACCTGACTGCCTTCAAAAGTCCGCTTCGTTAGGCCTGCAATGCAAAAGAAGTCAAGGCATACTCTCTTGATGGAACACCTACAGACCTTCCACCGGAGGTGCAACTTCGTTAGGCCTACCCCAGAGGGCCATCCTAGAGTATCCTCACGTCCCGTTGAAGTCTCGTGCTTCCTTCTAGCCCAAAATAACTAAGTTGGACGTGCTCTTTCTGTACTAAAAAACTACGATGAACTGCTGCGTTAGGCTCTTTGTCCAGATTCTCTGTGGGCTACTCCAAACGCACCTTACCATTTTATTAAACCCTACATCTAATCTTTGATTATGCATTTAGTTTACTTTTCTTATTCTATTGGCTACTTATTTACCCTAATCAGCATGCCCAGCCCCACCCACGTGTAAGACTATTAGTCCTAGACCTGAAGGGGACGCTACCAGTACGGGCCACTGCTATTATTTTTGCTTATAAACTTAATCCAAGATCTAAGTTTGATAAAATAAGCTTCTTATATTTCTTTCTTTTTAATTATAATCTACGTGTTACAATTATACTTGCAATTGTCACATTTATATTATTTTCTTTCTTTTATAACCTACGTGTTATAAATGTAATTGCAATTGTCTCTTTTCTATTCTAATCTGTCTTCTTTTATTATGATACTAAATTTTCTTTAGTTCTCTTATATTATATAACAGTCTTAACTTGGGACTACGTCCAACTGTCATAAGTTACTTAACATAATAACTACTTTACTTTCTATTCTACTATCTACGCAGTAAATGCAGATCTAGTCACAATTTTCTGTTTATTATTTCTAGTCTTGTCAAATAGTTAACATGATTATTTCCTCTTCTTTAATTTCTTTAACACTTCACGTTATTCTCTTTTATTTTAGGAAGTGGTTCTATTCTATTTGGTTGGTTACAAAAACTGTACTAAAAATACGTTTTCATATTTTAATACTAAATAATGCTATAACCAATAACTCGTAACTGCAAGATATTTTTTTTATTGTTTCTTTAATTGTTGGGTAATGAAAAATACAATAATATCTCTATTTTGCACTAATTCCATTTTTCTTGCTTTTATTCTTGCAATTACGTTTATCGTTATTCTTACAATATTAAACTATGGAAATGTATTCCCTTTTCTAAACCAACCAACTAATCTATCACTAACTTCCAAATCAAGTTATTAGATTTCGTCTTTTTATTTCCTTCCTCGAGTTTTAACATAATTTACTGTCCGATTTTTAACATAATTTACTGTAAATTTCTCACTTTTAGGCTTATGCCTTTCTTTATAATTTTTAAGCCTAATATTACTTATATTTAATTGGATTCCTTTCTTTTTCCATATAAATAACATTTAAATATAAGTACACTTCTCTTATAAAATTTATAGTTTCACATAACTAGCTAGTAGAACTAATTACTGAAATTAGTCCAAATACTGAATTCAATATTTAACGGGAATCTAACGATATTATATATCATAAACATAAAAGTGATATAATTTAAATCCACCCACCCCTCGTCCTTAACTTTAATCCATGGCCTTCCTGGATCCACTTCTAAGGCATCTAATATTTTTATTAAAAAGATATTCTCCCTAGAAATATTTTCTATTTAGGGTTCAGCCTTAGGCAATGAACCCAATTGGAAGAAAATGTGATTGTGAGAAAATAGCTAAGCCTAAGGTTCTATTTATAGTGGAGTTTGGGAATCTCAGACCGTTGAATTTTCGGATTGAATCTGATGCAACCACGTCACAGGCTCACTGTGAATCGTTGGATCCAGAAAACAATGCTTCAGATCGCACGAAAATCGAATTATATAACTTCGGCACGTCCCTGGATGATTTCTCGTCTAGGAAAAAATGCGGGTCGACCCGTAGGGTCTTACTCCTTTTTTTCGTTTAATTTATATAATTTTGTTTTTTGTTTCTCTCATAACTTCTTCATATTAACTCGGATTTCGACAAGTTATATATGGAAATTGATCAGAAAATCGCCACTAACACAATGGTATAAGTTTCAAAGCCATATTCTGACAAGTCAAAAAATGCTTATTTTCACTGTTCATCTTTATTTGATTATTTAATTATCTAAAAATGCGGTGTGTTATAAAGGATTAGATACGAAGAATTGGTACTGAAATGTAAATAATACATAAATTAAAATTAAAATGCTTGATTGTGATTTTTATTTATTTATATAAAATGTTAGAATTTGTGATGACACGCCCTTTGTAATACCCTGAATCAACATTGAATGATGTCAGACTTTCGAATACCACAAAAGGCAGATTGTTCGGGTAAAATCAATTAAAAACAAAACACCAAACCAAGGCCTAGTGATAGGATCTCATAGTGGAATGATAATATATAATATATTGAATACTCGTGAACATTACATGATAAGTAATATATAAGTGACTGTACTGATGGAAGTAACTGATAAATAAATATAAATACAAAAATTTAGAATACAATACCAGACGCAACAAGTTTCATATATAAATAGCATACCTGTCATGTACTACACGATATCAAGTATATATCTAAAGTATCAACTTCGTCTCTAAGGTGCTTTAGCTATCTTGGAAGCATATCCCTAAAAGCACCTAACTCCAAAACTACTCAATCGCATACCCAAATACAAATAAACAGGAAACTACTAAAGCGCAACAGGTTCTCTCCACAAATATGGCTCGGGGGTAATTCGGACTGCCCATAAACATGTAAAGTAAACCCAACTCATAGTAGGGAATCATACCATAACCTGCACTTCCAATCATCGAGTCAGCACAACTAATATAGTCAGACCGATACCATGATAAAAGTAACCTAATATACAAATGCAAGGGTAAGATAGATATCACAATAATACTAACAACCAACTAATATGCTATACACAATATAACAGTAAATGAAAAATAGAGAAATAATTATGATACCCATCATTATCGATGGATGGAGTCTGCTACGGACACTAATCGGTTCAATGATCCCTATCAAAGCATCTGAAATGCAAACAAATACTACGATATAACAATGCTACTAACATAGTGTTTGCACCAAAATTGGTCATAAACCCCAGAAGTAGTAAAAGCACCAGTGTTTACACACAAATCCTCAATATCCAAATCACTGATCTCAGATCCAAATAATGTAGAGAATAAAAATGAAGAAGTAATAAAATTAAAATGAAAGAAAGCAAGAGAAGACACAAGATTTATAGTGGTTCGGTTATCTCTGGCTTATGTCCACTTTGAATTGATCCTTTTTATTCCTTTTGTACTGTAGTTACAGTTACAGTCTTTTGAATAACCAAAGTAACAGAGTTTTGCCAAAAGAGAAGAAAAAGCCCCCTTTTTAGTTGCCATAGAGCTGTTATTTATAGGTGCAGATCTGGAAAATATCTTCCTCAAACCTTGGAATACCTCTTCCCATGCGCAGGTGGACCCATCAGTTCGATCTGGAGTGGTTTGGGATCGACCTTGATCGATCCAAGTACTATTCATATCGACCCAAAAATGGTCAAATGAAGCTAAGATCGATCATGGACGTTCTTGAGTGAATAAGGAAGCTCCTGTGAAAATTTTATAGCATTTGGACTTGTAGAATGATAGTTATGATCGATCCAAGTTTGTATTTCTCTTTGTAGGCTAGTAGCTTCGTATCCATGGATTTCATATCCAGCCTCCATCGCTTTGTATGCTTCAGTCCTCATGTCCATAGCCGTAGCCTTCGTATCCATCCGAGTTCCACGCTTCGATCCATGCAATGCGCTTTTCCGCTTAACCGGCTTCTTCGTATCGATCGATACTAAGGCGATCGATACGAAATAGCCTATGAGTGCTCGCCGTTATTCGTATCCATCCCCTGCGCCTATCTTCGTATCGATCCCAAGTGTCCTGGTGAAGCATGCGACTTCGTATCCATTCCAAGTGTGTTCTTCGTATCAATCAATAAGTGATCGGTACGAAATGATCATCCAAATCCCTGAACCATTGCTTCATTCTTCATATCGATCCCAGCCCTGATCGATACGAAATGCATTGACATACCTCGCCATCCAATCGATACGTGCGTATCGATCGAACTCCATACTCATCAACATGTTTCCTTCCTAAAGTCTACTGATCGATGCAAAGTGCATCGATACGAGATGCATCGATCCGAAAACCGATTGATCCAATCCAGTCATCACAATGATCGATACGAAGGTATCAATCCAAAACCATTTCTCACCAACATTGATCCATCCATAACTCGAGCATACGAACTCCGATTTATCGGAAATACGAAGCGTAGCCTCATCTAACCTTGTTTATCATTCCCAATCGATCCTACCTTGATTGGAGCTTGGTCCAATTTTGATGGTATTGGTCATAGCCTTGTTTCCAATCGATCTCCAATCCTGATATCCATCCTTTTTATCCAATTTGTTAATATTCCGACCTTGCCCAAAAGGTGGGGTAACACATAGCATCTCCATACCCAAAACCGAAATATGGATATCTATAACGGATACCCGTCTGGCATTGTCATTAGCTACCAAAGAGACATATCGAGAGCCACACTATATTGTGGACTCCCCTAAAAACCAACACCTCAAAAAAAGTTGGCCTGCAGATCCTATCGCACTGTGTTGTTAAAGCACTTGGTGGTTCTATAACGATGGAGGTGCAAAAGGTTATAACGGGAATAAAGCGAGGATATAGCGGAAAATAGCGGAGGTGCAAAAAGTTTCATTGGATGTAAAATCAAATATAATAAGTTAATTTATTCTCATTCTCACATCATTTGTGTAGGAAAAATAATTATTAAATAGTATATAACAAAACCAAAGAATATTATGATTTATGCAGACTATATTTGGTGACCGCAATAGAGTTTTAACTTATATTGAGCACACGTGCCTTAAAGTTAGATCTTTACCCTAACCTTGTTGATTTAGTTTAAAAGAGAAGTAGTCAAATCAACATTTGTATATTAATATTACCAAAACGGGTGCTAAAAAAGCCTTGATTTAGCGGGATTAATAGAAAATAATGGGGCTTAAAGAGGATCTACTGTTTATAGTGCTGAACTAAAATAGTGTAGTGGTCAAAGAGCGCTATGCACTATAGCGGGGATATTGCGAGGCTTTAAAGGGGCTTTAACTGCACAGTTGTCGCATCACCCACTCGTACATTGCAATAGGATATGACCTACTCTATATTGGTATTCTAATCTCTCTCTACCCCTACTCCAGAACCATGTCTATAGGTCATGCGCCTCAATGGTATAACGGATTCCCTCACTAGCATCCTTTCCTTTCGATTGACTACACTGACATATCAGAACCGTATGTAAACGCTAAACCATGCATACACCCTTCCCACATAGGTACACAACACCAAAATAATATCATCCCCGTATGGATCGTGATTCTTTATTGAAGTGCCACACACTACCCATCTACCACAAGGTAGGCATGCAAAATCAATATATGTAAATCACCCAAACCATTTATCTCTAGTTCTATATATATATATATATATATCACTTGAACCACATATTTATATATCTATATAATATATTTTTTCCACTATTCGGTAACCCCAGGTCGGGCATACCAAATTATAAGTTCACTCAAATTGCGTAACGATAAATCATGTTGAATTGTCATTAGCTACCAAAGAGACCTATCGAGAGCCACGATTATATTGTGGGCTCCCCTAAAAGCCAACACCTCAAAAGAAGTTAGCATGTAGGTCATGTCGTAGCACTCGTCCGTACAATGCAATAGTATATGACCTACTCTAGACCGACATCCCAATCTCTCTCTTCCCTTGCTTCGAGATCACGTCCACTGGTCATGTTCCCTAATGGTACAATAGATTCCATGCACCAATCGGTAGCCCTAAGTCAGACATACCGAAACTATATATAAATGCTTTAAACCGCATACCAATAAATATATAAAATATTCTATGGATCTCCCAATAGCCCCAAGTCGGACGTACCAGAACTATATTTACACATATTGACATATATAATCACATAAATTGTACGCTGGTATATATATAACCAATCCAACTATATGGAACCAATAAACACATATCGTGTAGATTTAAATACATAAAGGAAATACGCAACCAAAGTAAAAAAATCAATCATCTCAATATTAATAACAATTCACACATACTATCATATAAAAAATTCAACAAAAATGCATCTTGCTTAAGCCACCAATCTAACAATTATATCTTCTTCGTATTATTTTACAGAAGTCTTACACTTATTTTATAAAATAATGCACTTTCCAATCAATCATACTATATCTTATTTTCACTTAATTCTTCTGTTTAAATTAAGTTTAACTATCCATAAGGCCTTAAATTATTATATAGATCATGTATATAATTTCTATACACACACATATAGATATATTTCAAACCATTTCTTAGGGTCTAAAGTTAATAAGTTACGTTATTACAATATTAAGGATTTTGTAACCTTAGTCAAACATTATTTATAATACGATACTTTCTTTGTAATTTCTAACTTCTTAAATCACCTTTATAGAAATCTACTAGTTAGTTATTTATTGGTTTACACTATACTAAACCAATATCAAGGCCAAATAAATTTCAAATCTGTTTTAATACAAGTTTAACCTGCCTAAATAATTATTTTACCCTCACAGCTCATTTTAAAGGTCATACTTCTAATTTTAGTTAGTAATAAAATATATAGTAATATTTTGATCACTAATACAACAACAAGTTGGAGTTCTAATTAACTTATAATCATGTTATAAATTAATATCAACTCCTTCCAATTCTATTCAATACGAGTAGAACACGATATTTATATATACAGGATCTCAATCAATTATCCCAAATATCAGAAATAAAATATACAGTGATATTTCTTTCATTGATCTAACTACAAATTAGAATACTAATTAATTTATAACCATGTTATAATATCAACTCCATCTAACTCTATTCAATACGAATAGGACACGATATCTATATATTCGGGGTTTTAATCAATTATCCCAAATATCTACTCAAACTAATCCAAATCAAATGGGGAAATAATTACTTATATATTATTCTAATAATATTTCCAATATATAAAATTATGGTAATTTACACTCAAATATAAATTCAGAGTTGAAATTCCACTCACCTGAACTGTGAATTCCCAAGTGTCCAAGTCCAGTCCAAGCCCATACCATGTTGTAGATAATCTTATTGCAAGTGTAACAGCGAAGACAGCATCTCAATAGACCTCGTATGCAAAATATACAAATTTAATACAAAAGAAGATTAATTTGAATAATTAACTAATATAATTACTTTAAATTAATCCCTCCCCTTTCTTCTCCATTATCATTCCTATACACAAAGATATTCATGCTTCCATAAACACAAACCTGGCCGTGCACGTCTCCCTCAATCCCAAGAGCTACGTCGACGAAATCGACCATGACCACTTCCGTTCACCTTGTTGAGCGACACCGGTCACGACGATGCCAAACTTCTATGGTCCATGCCTCCTAAAGAATTCCAACCTGCTCATCCCAAACATAAGCCCTAATGTCACGATTTATAGTTCTTATCGAAGCTCCTCCGACCAACGCTAAATCAATCTACTTCGAACTATTGTTCACTTCGGCACGCTATGATTCCCCAACGGACACCCCTAGCTCTGCCATCTCAAGTCCATACTCACAGCAAGCTAAAGTGGGGCTAGGCCAACCACTGCTGTACCCATCAACGCAACCGTAAATGCAATGCCCTCCTCACTACGAGTCTAATGGACCCATCTCTGACATCTCTCGTTGCCCATAGCCCCATCAATCATGGTAAACTCGTTAAGCCTTGATTTGGACCCATTAAAGAAATAAAGAGGGGAAAATAAAATTGGGGAATCAAATATTTGAATGTGTGGGATGCATATATATATATTATAATATATATATATATTATTTGATTTCTCAAATAAATCACCAGAAGTTTTAGTTCATATGATCACACAACACATCAGATCGCTACGAAACTCATCGGTGCACATTACCTCGTTTTTCTGGTCCCGATGGTATAAATTCTGTTGCTATTCGAGATAGCATCCTAAGATGAAAATTTCACAAATTTCGAGATTGTTTTGGCCATCAGATTGTCCAGTTTCAAAAATTCTTCAATTTTACATCTCAGAATGAAGCCCTCGTCCTAGAGATGCAAGTCGTTAGATCCCACTGGACTTGACTACGCATATATGTTTACAAAATATACGTAAATGTAAAAATGCCTGACTTCAAATATAGCAAAATTTATACTCATTTTGATTCGCAACGTTGATCCAAACTCAATGGATGTGGCCTCGTGTCCTAACTCGCCCGTTTGTGAAAAGTCTGATTTGAGACCTTTAATTAATTAACAATTCAATATTTAAATTAATTATTTAAATATCCAGTCGTGAAAATTCGGGTTGTTACATTCTCCCCTACTTAAAAGAATTTCATCCTCGAAATTCCTACGAGTATGACTATGCAACCCAACTGACCAAAATTTCCAAAGCATAGAATATACCTTCCAACCCTTAGGATTTAAAAACCCCATTTCCGAAAAAAATTCGACGACACCTCCTTTGCATGGCTAGCTTAGAAAAAAATCCAAAACAACACACACATACATAAATCTTATATATGAGGCATCCCATATATGAGGCGTCTAATTTCCAAGGACACACTAATATACACACACACATATACCATCTACACTACAGATCTTACGTACCTTGATGTGCACGTAAATATGCATATTTTTACCACCATATTTAATCTATTTAAATTAAATAAATGATCATATCGGGTATTTTAACTTGTTTAAACCAAAATTCAAATTATTTGAAATTGTCACATATTCATCTTCATATAGGGGCAAAATGGTCATTTTTATGAATTTATTAAATTGTGAAAATTTACTTGGAATTTTCTATGTTTTTTTGTAGGAAATTTGGTGAATTTTACAAGTGGTTACATGATGATATATGCATGAATAAGTGTGAAGAGAACAAATGAAGATGAAAATAATTCAAAGTGAAGATAATGGAGGACCCCACCTACCCACCTACCTTAATGTACAAATTAGAGGCTAATGCACATGCTTATGGAATTACTGGCTTCATGTACACTTAAATGAGGATTATTTGAAGATAATGATTACTTGGCCTCCACACTTCCTAAGAGGGTATTTTGAGCATTCCCCAAAAATATGAATTAGGGTTTAACACATGTATAAAATCCCCTTATGTTTCATGTAACTCTCCTCTTCCCTTAGTCTCTCTTACTTAGTTTTTAGCTTAGGAAACAAATCAAAGCTTTTCTCTCTTCTTTTTCCATGGCTACTTAGCCATTTTATTTCATGTAATTTTTCTTTCTTTTATGCAATGTTAATTCTCTTTTATTTACATGCTTCTTCTCTTCTTATGTTAGTAGTGTAGTTTACATTCATGCAAAGTATATTTGTTTTAATTCTTGTTAATTAGCTTCTCTTTTCCATTAGCTTTCATTTTCCTTTCTTTTTGCGTTCTTGTTGCAAGCTACATTTTTTAATCAAATGACAAATATGAGAGGCTAAACCCCTTCAATTTAGGGGTAATGAAGCTCTCTAATTATGTAGCTTCAACTATTTGTTAATTCATGCTCTCTTTTTGTGCTTAATGAAGAATGATTGAAGTGGTTTCATTGTTGTTTTTACCTTGAATTTGATAGTCTATATTGTTGACACCAAATAGGCTATACTTAAACAATCACTAACACAAATGCCTCTTCATCAAAATATGATTATGGCAAAAGAAAGTGATTTGAAATTAAAATTTGATGGTCTATATTTCTAATCAATAGTTAATAGGCCATACTTAAAATAGATTTCATTTTCATTTTCATTGTCAAATTTCATGAAAGTTAGTAAGTGGTTTAAGGGGTGTGTCAAAGTTTGATGGCTTATGTTGGCTAACTAATAGCACAAATATGCCATACTTATGATAGGAACATCAATTAAAGCACTAATGACCATAAAAGAGAGATCATGACTTCATACGTGTTGAACTACATGATCTAGAGAGTGGATTTATTCTCTAAATTGTCATTTAACTCTTGTATTTGCATCTCTTTCCTTTTAGTTAATTAGTTAATTCTCTAATTCTCTAGCTTAACTTTCACTCGATTTTGGTTTAATTTGATTGAATAGATTTTTAAAATAAACAATTCCCTACGGATCGACCCGTATTCGCCACGTACTACAAGTGTACGCCGTGCGCTTGCGGTTAAATTTTATTTCAAAATTCGTTCGACGGTTTTCTAATCCAATAGAATTTCCGTCGATGAACATACCTCTTTCACAGCAAGAGCATGCCATTTAGATGTGAATCCGATCAAATAAGCATCCCAATAGCGCATAACTGCTTCCATGTACCTAATCATGTACTCAACTAGGAGGATTAAACACACTTGCAACATTAAACCGTGGATTTAAGCATGCCAAATAATATAAAACAATCATCTCAAATAAATATGCTATATCAAACCATGCAACTAGCATCTTAAATAAATACGTTACAACTAAGTATACAACAAACACATCTAATGCAATAAGCATTTCAAATAAACATTTTATAATAACTATGCAACAAGCACATCTAATGCAACTAGCCATATACGGTTCACATCAAATTTCTCTAGTCCACCCATCACGATAAGGCTACTAGAAATCAACACTTTTACAAATAGGATTCACGAAATACATTGTGCACTCCTTCTACGAAAAAGGAAAATTAACATAATATGCTAGCAATAATAATCAACAACGACAAATCAATAAACAAAAAAATACAATTAACAAAATTAAACGACCACCAATAATTAAGTAACAGCAAGCAATCAATCAATCAAAAATAAACGTCAATCAATAACTGAGCAACAACAAGAAATCAATAAGTAACAATAATCAATCAACAAAAATAAACAGTAACAAACAATAACAATTACCATACAAACAACCAATCATTCAAAAAGGAGTATGTAACAACATGCATGGTAACCAATAACACTCATAACATGCACATCTAGTTGTAAACTCCAATGAGTCTGTATGACTTCCAAAATGCTCAAGTGATGCAAATCATTTCATGAATTTAATACATAGAAGACTATCGCCACTCCCACTCCGAAAATGAAAAACTTATATGATAGGCTAGCTTATCGATCCTCAAAACTTTTGAATAAACCTAACAATCTAAGTCTCAACTTTCCATTCCCTTCCGAACAAAACTCGTTCTCCAAAAACTCATTCTCCAAAGGAGAAATCTTCACTAATTAAATCATTATTAGATGACAATCTACAAATGCTTGGGCTCACTCGGGTTTAAACTCACCTTAACCGCACAATGATGATAAGGATAATATACTAAAAGTACCGCGATGCTCGCTCATGCAAGTATCATATCGTCACTTAGAAGATTATCTAAATCATCAAAAAACTAGTCAAGAAGTCATTTCCCGAGGTATCCCAAGCTATCCTAACTATATAGTCTACTATAAATAATTTTACAATGAATAAAGACCATCCAAAATAATATATTATGCCTGATCCAATTCTTTGTTCGCTTGGATAATTTTTTTGTTAAACCAGGGGCTACCACTTGATTCCACTTATGTGAATTCAGATTCATTTCCTTGGTTTGACCATCGAAATTTTGCTGCACGACTATAGTCGCGCTTCAAAAATCTCCAAGTCACCCCAAGAATCCAAATCAAGTGCTCGTCTTTAAGAATCGAGTGAAAAATCCTTGCCCAACTGGGAAAATTAGTAGAAATCCTACACTCAAACTAGGGATTAAGAACTAGTACGTGAATGGACCGATCTATAAAAACACCAATGTAGTTCATGGGATCAATCCCACCACTTAAGGTGTGCTAACACAAAGTCAAACACTTCTAATACAAATGACTTAATGCAAAACATAGAAGTCATCAACTTGGTCCTTGCTCATTTCCGGGCAACCACTGAATCCTATTTGGACGCAGAATTCAAGTTACACTTCATTGAACAACACTCCTCTACTCGAAATTTTGGCCAAAAGGTTAAATTAGCTAAGATACTCCTTTGCTGACAAGCTACCCTGCTGCAAGTGGAAGAAATGGTCAAGCTGCACATCCCTTTTGATCTCAAAAATAAAATAAGACTGAAAGCGACGTTTAGAATCAATCCAAGCCATGGCTTTCTCACCAACTCTTCTACTATTATGCTCTAAGGGATACACTACCTCTAACACCTACCGTAGATGCCAGAATGTTAATGGACGATGAAGCATCCCTTGTGATATTCCAATAGTCTCTGAACCAATCAAGCATCTCAAACTGCCTATCTTCAGTTGCTCGTGCACCCCATTAGCTTATACAAATAGCCTAAAATGAAGATATCTTAGCCATTAGAGACTAAGTGAATCAAAGTTCAGGAGATAAGTGGTGTATATAGAATTATATAGTAGAAAATATAAGTATTCTCTCTTAACGTATCTACATCTACCAGGTTGCTTAACCCAAACTGGTCTACTTGGTCTTGAGTGTTGAGCATATGCTTTAATATCAACTGCAACGACCCGCCCTTTGTAATACCCTAAATCAACATTGAATGCCAACGTCTGACTCCCGAATATCAGAAAAGCCAGCTTGTTAGGGTAAAATAAATATAAAAAAACATCAAACCAAGGTGCGGTGATAGAATCTCACGGTAGAATGATAATATAGAATATACTGAATATACATGAACATAACATGATAAACAATATATAATAGACCGTGTTAATGGAAGTAACTGATAAATAAAAATCAATAAAAAAGGTCAAAATACAATATTTGATGCAACAAGCTCATACATAAATAACATATCTGCCATATACTACCATGATATCAAGTGTGTATCCAAAGTATCGACTTCGCCTTCAAAGTGCTCTAGCTATCGTGGAAGCATATCCCTAAAGCATCTGGCTCTCAAACTACTCAATCGAGTACTCGAGAGTCGTCATGACATAGATAGACAAGTATAAAATGCAGGTTAGACATAAAGCCTAGTGTAAGGGGAACTATCTTAAAATACTGTATATCAAAACCATATACAAATAAACAGGAAACTACTGAAGTATAACCCGTCCTCTCCATAAATATGGCTCAGGGATAATCCAGACTACCCAGAAATGAGTAAAATAAACCCAACTCAAAGGTAGGGAATCATATCATAACCTGCACTTCTCCTGTCATTGACGACTCAACACAACTAATACATTAAGACTGATATGTTGATGTATACCATGTTAAAGGTAACCCAATATACAAATGTTAGGGTAATATAGATAGTACAATAATACTAACAACCAACTAATATGCTACGACAACATAATGGTGAATGACAAATAGAGAATAAATTGATAGTCTTCATTATCGATGGGTGGAGTACGCTACATACACCAATCGATTCAATGATCCCTATCAAAGCAACTGAAATGCAAACAAATACAGTAATATAACAATGCTACTTACATAGCATCACCATATCCAAAACTAAAATACTAATATCTATAACTGATACCCATCTCAAATTCACTTTAGCTACCAAAGAGACCTATCGAGGGCCATAACTATATTGTGGACTGCTCTGAAAACCAACACTTCAAAAGAAATTGGTTTATAAGTCCTATTGCAGCACCCGTCCGATAACGCAATAGTATTTGACCTACTCTTTATTGGCATTCGAATCCACTCCGCCTCTACTCCAGAACCACATCTATAGGCCGTGTGCCTCAATAGTACAATGGATTCTCCCATTAGTGTCATTTACTTCCGTTTGTCTATACCGACATACCAGAACCGTATGTAAATGCTAAACCCCATGTACACTCTTCCCACATAGGTACACAACACCAAAGTAGTATCATCCTATATGGATTGTGATTCGTTCTTGAAGTGCCTCGCACTACCCGGTTGTCACAAATTAGGCATACCAAACAAATATATATAAATTGATCGAACTGTGCACCTATAATTATATATGTATATAATAATCACTTGAACCACACATTTATATATCTGTATAGTATATTTCGTCCATTATTCGGTTTCCCCAAGTCGAGCATATCAAACTATACATACACTTAAATTATGTATCGATAAATCACATGGAATTGCCATTAGTACCAAAAGAAGCACCGAGAGGCACAACTATATTGTGGACCCCTGAAAACCAACACCTCAAAGGAAGATGGCTTATAGGTCCTGTTGCAGCATCCGTCCGTACAATGCAACAGTATATAACTTACTCTAGACTTGCATCTCAGTCTCTCTCTGCCCCTACTCCGGGACCATGTCTGCAGTTCATGCGCCTCAATGGTACAATGAATTCCATGCACCAATCGGTAGCCCCAAGTTGAACATACTGAAATTATATATAAACGCTTAAAACCGCATAGCAATAAATAAATATATAATATTCCATGCATCTCCCGGTAGCCACAAGGCGGATATACTAGAACTATATTTATACGTATAGACAAAAATAAATCACATAAATTGTATGCAGGTGTATATATGTAACCAGTCCAACTATATGGAACTAATAAACACATATCATGCACATTTATATACACAACCAAAGTAACAAATCTATCATCTCAATATCAATAACAATTTGCACATACCATTATATAAATTACAGCTTATTTTCACTTATTTATAAAATAATGCACTTGCCTATCAATCATACTACAGCTTATTTTCACTTAATTCTTCTATTTAAATTAAGTTTAGCTATCAATTAGGCCTCAAGTATTATATAACTCATGTATATAATTTCAAAATACACATACACATATAACTCAAACCATTTCTCTGGGTCTAAAGATAATAAGTCATGTTATTACAATATCTGGGATTTTAGAACCTTAGTCAAACCCTATTAAATATTACGATACTTCTTCGTAATTTCTAACTACTCAAATCACCTTTATAGAAATTCACTAGTTGGTTAATTATTGATTTACCCTATAAAAAATAATATAAAATCCATATAAACTTCAAAGCCATTTTAGAATAAGTTTAACATGCCTAAATCATTATTTTAGCCTTACAACTTCTTCCAAAGGTTATACTTCTAATTTTCGATCGGTAACAAAATGTGAAATTATATTTCTATGACTAATATAACTACAAATTAGAGTTCTAATTAATTTATAACCATGTTGTAAACTAATATCAACTCCATCTGATCATATTCAATAGGAATAGACCACAATATTTATATATACCGGATCTCAATCAACATCCTGAATATCAGTAATAAAATATATAATGATATTTTTATCACTGATCAAACTATAAATTAGAGTTCTAATTAATTTATAACTATGTTATAAATTAATATCAACTCCATCTAACTCTATTCAATAAGAATAAGATGCAATAATTATATATACATGATCTTAATCAATTATCCTGAATATCTACTCAAACCAATCCAAGTCAAATGAGAAAATAATTACTTATATATATATATATATATATATAATTCTACCTCTTCTATGTAATATTTTCCAATATATAAGATTATGGGAATTTACACTAAAATATAAATTCAGAGTTAAAATTCCAAATTCCACTCAACTGAACTATAAATTCCTGAGTGTCTGAATTATATCCAATCTCATATCATGCTATAGATAATCTCACTATGAGTGCAACGGCAAAGACTGCTCAATTGGACCTCTTATGTATAAGATACAAATTTAATAATAAAGGAGATTAATTTCAATAATTAAATAATATAATTACTTTAAATTGATCCCTTACATTTCTTCCTCAATATCACTCCTATACACAAAGATATGCACACTCCCACAAATCCTAACCTGGCCATGTACATTTCCCTCAATCCCAAGAGCTACAGTCGACGAAATCGACCACGACATCTTCCATTCACCTCGTTGAGTGACACTGGTCGCGAGATGCCAAATTCCCATGGTCTGCACCCCCTAAAGAATTCCATGCTCGTCCTAAATGCAAGCCCTAATTTCGCAAACTATAGTGCTCGATTGGAGCTCCACCAACCAACGCCAAGTCATTCTACTTCAAACAAATTTCACTCTCCCGCACTTTGATTCCTCAACCGACACCCCAAGCTTCACCATTTCAACTCCATAGTCATGGCAAGCTAAAGTGGGGCTTAGCCAACCACCATCGCTGTTTGCAACTAAATTGGCCACAAACACCCAATAATAGATTTAAGTAGTGAAATAAATGAAGAAACTAAATGAAAATAGAAGAATATATCAAAATAACAATAAAAACTCAACAGAAAGCAAAAACAACAAGATTTATAGTGGTTCGGCCTTGATTGCCTATGTCCACTTTGAATATTCTGTTTTTTGCTTTTCAGTTAACTTGATTACAATTAGAAACAACAAGAAATAGCAAGAGACAAGAGAATAATGGAGGGATGTGATTACAATAATAGTGTTGTCTAACTAGCAATGTAAAGATCCTCAGAATGACCCTATAAGCCTGTATTTATAGGTGAAGGTGACCACCAATCTGACTGGAAATTTGGCAATAGGACCTTCTCATCCATATGGGCCTACCATAGGGAGCGCTAGGCCCAACTCTCAATGGAGAGGGATCAGTACCGATCCCTCCATGTGTTGAGTTTAGGGAAGCGAACCCTATGGTAGCCTCCTTATGCTCTAATATGATGGTGTTTCAAATATCATGATGGTTGGATGTACAAAGCTCGAGCTCTGGTTGATCTTTGGTTCGAATCCCTTTCTAGTCTAAAAGATGCCGATCCTTCTCTATGGTGACATGATGATCCATAATGATTGTGAGATATATGCCGATCCATAATGTTTGTGAGATACATGCCGACCCATCATGTTTGTGAGATACATGCTGACCCATCCACTTGGAATGTCACATCGACCCTTAGCGCAGTGGATGCTATGCCGACCCTCCCTTAGTGTCAGAGTTATATACCGATCCCTCTATATGTCGGCTGTTATGCTGATCCATCTAGCACCATAAAATCATACAAACTATGTCGATCCCTCTAAATTTCCATCCAAGTTGATTATCCAATCAAGTAACCATGTCGATCGATATCTTAACCAAGCAAATTTCCATCTTTCTGACATTCTGCGTTGTCTGTCTACCAATTGTGTTCAATCTGGGCTTCGTATAACTGTCTGTACTCTGTATCTGGGTCCTGTAGTTGTTGCCTCATGGTTATCTTTCTTATAAGAGTCGAATATGTCTTATGTGATCAACCCAATATAGTCGGGTCAGGGCACCGAGTAACACTTGCCTCCCTAAAGTACATCTTGTGAGTTACATGACATGCTTTGAATTGAAAAAAGTTTGAGTTGCCCGAAAGAAGTCCATCTAACTTCCAGGTAGATTTCCGTCTCCTTACCGACCTTCAATAATACAAGTATGATGTCCTATTTCCGTCAGCATATACAAATTCGGTTATGTGGGGCTCATATGCTTTCTTCTATCTGATTTGATCTCAAACTTGATTGTCTCAGGCTTGACCGCAATCTCAGTTGATTTTCAAAGGTTGAATTCTTGAATCGTTTCCGAGCACAATTTCATACACGTTTCTGTTGTTGGCTCCCGAACGTGTTCGGACGTTCGTAGGTCGTTTCCAAGTTTTCTTTTTATACTCTGTATGCTTATGTCTGCAGTCGAACCTTCATGATAGCGGTCGCCATTTAGTTTTCTTTTGTCTATCATTTTTCTTCACTTCCATTTTTTATTTCATTCATTCTCATTATCATCATTTTTCCTTTCTTCTTTTTGTTTAAATTTTTTTGTATGGAGGAATCAGTATCCGGCATGCTGATCCCTTAGTGAGCTCACATGGATAGGGATCGGCAAACTCTGATACCGATCCCTTTTCAATCCCATGACCAAGTTACCCAAGACAATCAGTTAGACTTCCCTTCATAAACGCACATATATAAGCATACCCCTTTTGTCTCCTTCCCTTTACTTTCCTATCTCACAACTTTTACTTTTATTTTTATTTAACTTTGCATTTCCTAGCTTCTCTTCCTTCGAACCCATAATATCGCAAATCCCTTATTATAAAAAGAATTCCTCCAACTCAAAACCTTAACATCAAATACAAATTCGAGCAACTTCTTCACAGTCGCTCCTCCATAATCTTTGATTCTTAAGTGTGAACTTTCGCCCCTTTTAATTTAACCTGGCATACATATAGGTATGAACTTTGCTTGATTTGTGTTATTGGGTCGTGAATCTCGAGTTTGTATGGGTTTGGGTGATTTCTAGGTACATAGCTTAGTAAATAGTATCGGGATATGAGGGTGAGGAGGAGAAGAAGGAGGAGATGGAGAAGAAGATGGAGAAAAAATGGTTCGGGTGAGATGGCGTGGAAAATGGTTGAGCCCTAGAGGGATTGGTAAGGGTTTGGTGAGGGATTGAGTGAAGTAATGAAGGTTCAGTGTGAAGTGGTTTGGCCAGGGGTTGGTGAAGAAGATGTGAAGGAAGGGATCAGTAGGCTATTGAAGTGTAGGAATTGGCTTTATGAGGGGTCGGTAAGAGTTATTTGTTTAAGGGATCGGTGTCATGTAGCTTGGGCAAGGGATTGGCATAAGAGAATAGGGATCAGTATTGATAATGAAATGCTAACTTAACTTAAGTCCTCTAATACTTAACTATATACTGCTTCGCCTGAATACATGATGAATATGGACAATACGACTTGCATATTCGGACCATTCGAACTTAAACTTAAATGAACATACTTCTGGACTTCTTGACATGGACTAAATAAAGGACTGGATAAAAAACTTGAATAATTAACTTCATAGCTGAATATGACGATAACCTATCCTAAAGCTTCTGTTGTCGATCAACTTCCTTGTCGATTGAGATGGTCGGCGATGATGGTCTCCCTAGATAAAATTCCAAGTCTTGTTATTTTATTCTTTCTTTTATGATTCTGAACTGTTCATACTTGTTTTATACTGCACTGCACTAGTTCACATACAACACGGGGGGAACGGGTTATTGTTTCTAATGTTGATTGTGTATTGAGTATAGATGGCATAGGTCTCAAGTTGCATAAAGCGCTTAGTCAAAATGTCTTCTGAATCAGCCGCAAGGCACATCAGTTCTGAGGCAAGATCAAGTTCCGCCACCATATCTAAAAAACCTTCTTCGAGCCACCATACAGAACAAGCAGAGGCGTTTAACCCGCAAATGAATCTCTTTTTCGACATTCTGATCATACCTACGGAAGCCATCAGTCCGGCTCTCAATGCCGTCGAGGGTGCCATCATTCTAGATAACCCTATCGACTCATAAGCTTCTAGAATCGGTGAAGCCGCCCTTCGTCGATTGTGCTCCATCCATGGAATCCCGTTTGAAGATGTTTTATTTCCAATGAGGCAAGACAGACCTCATTAGGCTGGATGTGTGCCACCCTTCAACTCTTTTGTCCAGGAAATGTAAGGTATCTGGGGATCGCTCCTACCCAGTTGCACCCTAACAACTATGCTTTTGTCCATGAGACTTTCCTTTTATTTATGAATGTTTTGTTCCACCCGTCGACACCCGAAGGCATTAGATATATTTACAACTTTAAAAGACGGTCAGGGAGTCCTTCATATGTCTTCCTTGAACCCTTGCCTAACTGCGAAGTCTTGACGGGTGCATGAAACATGCTTTCCTTATTCAAGCACGAGTGCTTTTACATACGATGTCCTCCTGGCTTTGCAAGGAGATGGTTAGAAGGATGTAAGTTTTACTTCTACTTTTCGATGACTCACGTCATAACTTCTCCATTGAATATACTAACGCCCCAAGTTCTTTCAGGTGTTCATCCTCGACCCAAAGGCGTCGAGTATTCTGGAGCTGTTGCCGCCATTTGTGCCACTCCTGTTGAGGATTGGGATATTAAACTTCTTATTACTGATGAGCTGCTTTCATTTTTCGGGCTGCTGGATGACGACCACAAAATTGGACTCCCCGGAAGCAAAACAGTCCCAAAAATTGTAGCTGAAAGAAGAGCAGAAGCAAATGAACCCGCTATGCCCCCTACCGAGGGAACTCGGGAAGATACCAATGAGGAGGAGATCAAAGAATCTAAAGATGTTGGGCCGAGAAATGAAGATGCAGGCCTTGGAAAAGTGCCGGTGGCTGAACCGCCGTAGGTTGGTCAAATGCAAACACCCCCGAAGAGGAAGAAAAAGTCGGTGTACCGGTTGCGCAAAAGTAAGGCTGGGACAAACCCAGATTTCATCATTACTCCACTTGAAAAGGATTCATCCTCTCAACACATGGAAAGCTCATTCAAAGGATTATCTGACCTTCCAATCCCAGACGATATAATGACATATGACTTTCCTAACATCAACATCGAAGGGCTCAGCTCCCCCATCAAAAGCGATGAAGGCGCCCAACCTTCCAACATAGGAGAGAATACTTCGATGAGTAAAGCCACCGTTACCGGTACGTCGGGGGAAGCACTAGGACACACACAAACACTTGCACTTCACTATACACTTGTTATCAATTCTTCGTGCGATAACTCTTAATATGCTCTTATTTGGTTCTTTATAAGTGCAATGTCACAGTCTCGCGCCTTCGACCGTCTTTGGGTTTCTTCTACTTATTATCGTCGAGTCCAGATTTCGAATTTGAGAGACGTGGGGAAAAGGATAACTGGCGAGATAAAGATTACTATTTAAGGGAGTCTTCTTCCTTATCCAAACGGAAGTACCGATCACATGCTTTTCATCATGACGATCACTCTAACCTTCCTGCTCATAGCGGAGAGAGGTTTTCACATCGTGGCTCTAATGTTGTTGTGCCTCATGACCAACATTCTGGGTCATCTAGTTTAAGGTAGTCACTCGAGCACCGCTCTGGTAAGCATCCACTTATTACTTCCGATCTGCTTCCGCCGGTTCTCGCTCCTGACTCTACGATAGCGAAAAAGTTAACTGAACTTAAAGCGACTTTTCCAAAAATCTGCTTTGATGGACTTAAGTACCTTCCTTCCATACATGTCATTCCCGAAAGCGCCAAGGAAAGCTCACTAGCATGCATGAACGACGTGTTCGTCTAGCATGAATCATTTATTCACTTGGCTGAGAAAATCTCTGAAGTCTCCGTCGAGCGCCAACATGAAATTGACCGCCTTAAGTTGGAGGCTATTCATGACTATAATATCACCAAGCATCAGGATGCCGAGCTACTTGAGTACAAAACCCAAATTGCTGAAGCAGAGAAGAATGCAAAAGAAATGGCGGAGGCTGTAAATCGCTTGGAGACTTCACACAAAAAAGAACTTGACGCGACACTTCATCGCAACGGCACTCTGGCTCTAGAAAAGGATTCCTTGCAAAAGGAGAAAGATGCCTTAGCTCGCCGTGTTGAACAGCTTGAAAAAATATTAAATAAAGAGATAGAGGAAAAGATTGAGGCCCAAGAAGAGTCATAGAGATACTGTGAGGAGATCATCGAGGCAAGAAGCTTAAGAACAAAGTTCGACGAATAATTTGCCAAGATCGAAGCTTTAAAGGAAGAGGCCCGTAAAGAGGACAAAAAGGAAGTGCTCGAAGAAGCAAACTTCCGGGTAGAAGCTGCCACCGAGTCCAGTAGGAATGAGATCAAGGACTTGTTCGATCTGCTTATCATCGAATATAATACGAAAGTCCTTCTCCACCGCGACTTGACCTTTCTCGGCGAAGGTTACTCGTCGTCAAGAAAAAGAAGGAAGAGTTGGGAGAAGCAAGATTCAATAAAGAGGAACTTATGAGATAAGTGCTTCGAGGTAACGAGTTGTCTGATCTGACCACCGCCAAGCTTCAATTCGCTAAAGCTCCTGCACTGACTAAAGAAGGAGGGGATATTGCTGACTCAGCTGGAACCGATCCTCAAAGTTCTTCTCCTATCCAAGTAGTCGGACCATCCTCTTCTCACGATACGGAGCAAACCCCTCGCTATGATCTGGACAAGCCCGGCTTTAGACCACAAATGATGTCTCCCATTCTATAAGGAAGCACTCCGTTGACTACAGAAAGTCAACCAGATGCTGGTATCATACGAAACTTCTTCGACTTTGAAAAGTTTTTGTTCTTCATGTGCAATAGCTTTCAACTAATGTTCATGCTTTAACAAATCTTTGCAGGTCATTCGGGACCTGATCAAACTCCAAGGAGCGGTGCTACCACGGAGCAACAGGGAAAGATGGCCGAAGACCCGGCCACTGTTGATATCCCATGGCCTAATGCTCAAGTCATCGGCGCCCTCGATGAAGATAAGCCCAGAGACTCGCCCCATGCCGATGACTTAGAAGATGTAGTGTCACAGGTGCTTCGGGGCACACTACTAAAACTAGCATGAAGGAGCAGTTCGAGGAGGAGGAGAGATTAAAGCGTAAAGTGAAAGGTGAACCCGTCGATGTGGAAACTGAAGATCTCGATCTTGTACCACTGCAAGTCATTCCACCAGGCGGAACGATTCCAGGCGAGATCTCTCCTTCTTCTTTAAGCATTCTGACCAAGGGCGGCAAAGGGGCCTGGAAGAGAAGCTGGACCGACTCTACTTCTGAAAAGTCAAAGAGGGAGAGAAGGTCGAAGAAGTAGTCACTACTTCATATCATTGTACATAATTTTAGTAGTGATTTCTTTCCTCGGTCATGGGTATTTGGATACGAATCCCATTCTTGCCTTTTTTTTGAAGTAACTTGTACCAGGATTTTGGAACTTATGAATAGAAGTTTTTGCTTTTGATTTATCGTCGTGTGAACCATTACTTTGGTTGTTGAATAAGTACTTTCCATATTAATGTACTTATAATCCATTGATTGCAAATTTCGTAAACTATTCACTGTCTCCATCTCAAGGCCCCTCTGCGGTTGTTGCCTTAAGCCATAAAAAATGCTATGTCGCAGTTGTTGTGAGCTATCGGATTTTGTCTTCGATAGTTTGTACTTCTCCCGTCGATTTTAGGTCGAAGTTGGTGGGATATCTAACAGTCGGAATCCGTTCATCTATCGGTTGGGGTTTACATGTCAGTCCATGCTCTGAGGACTTAGAGTTATTATGCGAGCAATCGGTTCGCGCTCGATTTATTTATGCTTCGGTCCACACTTCGGGGACCTAAAATTCTCTCATGGACAGTCAGTATGCACCTGGATTGTTGGTACTCCAGTCCGCACTCCGAGGACTTAGAGTTTTTCTCGTGGGCAGTTGGTATCCGCTCGCTTTGTTTATACTCTAGTCCGCACTCTGGGGACTTATAATTTTTCTCATGAGCAGTCGTTT
This sequence comes from Allium fistulosum, assembly GCA_030737815.1. Taxonomy (NCBI): domain Eukaryota; kingdom Viridiplantae; phylum Streptophyta; class Magnoliopsida; order Asparagales; family Amaryllidaceae; genus Allium; species Allium fistulosum. The sequence goes on along the minus strand of CM060907.1, from coordinate 244,792,589 downwards.
TTCTGCTTGATTCGTTTATACTCCAGTCGGCACTCCGGGTACTTAGAGTATTCTCATGGGCAATCGTTTTTTCACCCGAGGTAGTCATTTTTCTACCCGGCGCAGTCGCTTTTCCGCCCATGGTAGTCGTTTTTCCACCTGAATTGTTTATACTCAAATCCGCACTTCGAAGACTTAGAGTTTTTCTCTTGGGTAGTCGTGTATCCGCCTGATTCATTTATACTACAGTTTGCACTCTAAGGATTTAGAGTTTTTCTCATGGGTAGTCATGTTTCCGCCTGATTCATTTATACTCCAGCCTGCACTCCGGGAACTTAGAATTTTTCAACCTCTAAATTACTGACGACCTTTGTTCCTTATTGCGAATACCACCCTTTGGTTCATCTATAGGAGTCGTCAATCGAGGAAATTTATGGAGCTCATCTTGTTTGATCCCATCGGGGATTGGTAGGATTGATCGATTTCTAACTTCGTGAATCTGTTCACACATCACACATATCGATATCAATCAGTTTCGTTGTATACTTAGCATAAAATGCAATATAGTCACTTATGCAAAGGAAGTTCAAGATTTTATTCATCACATGAAAAGGAACAAACTAACCTATCTTATTGCACATCCACAAGATCAAATACTAAAGCAAATGTCGAAAGTAACTAGTACTGAAATAGAAAGGAAATGTTCTAAGTGAAATAACATCGTAAATGCTCGCTATTCCTCGCTCTTGGAAGTGTCGTGCCATCAACAGTTACTAGCTTGAAAGTTCCTTCTCCAAGCCTCTGTTCAATGACATATGGTCCTTCCCATGTCGGATTCATGTGCAACGGGACTGGAATAACCCATTTCAGGACGAGATCGCCAACTTCAAAGCTTCTTGATCGTACTTTTGTGTTATAATATCGGGTGGCTCGATGTTGATGTGCAAATGCTCTCAAATCGGCCTCCGCGTGTTACCCATCGATAAAGTCCAAAGATTCCAAGAGAAGATCTTGGTTCGTTCTAAGGTCATAGTAAGTCACTCGATGAGAAGGGACTTCAAGTTCTACTGGAATAACTGCTTCGGCTCCGTAGGCAAGAGCGAATGGAGTATGGCCAATCACGGACTTGTGAGTGGTCCTTTAAGCCCAATGTGTCGTAGGAAGTTCATCTACCCACTTGCCTCTAGCCTTCTCCAAACGTCTTTTCAGAATAGACTCGATAATTTTGTTTACAGCTTCAACCTGTCCATTCACCTGAGGGTGAGCGACCACTGCAAACCTCTTTTCAATACGATATCTCCGATAAAATTCTTTAAACTCAGCACTATCAAACTTAGTCCCATTATCTGTTAGATAGTCTATGGAAGACCAAAATGACATATGATGTTTCGAACAACAAAATTGATAACTTTCTTAGTCATGATCGTGGCTAGCGGTTCCGCTTCGGCCCATTTTGTGAAGTAATCAACTGCAACATGGCAAAGAGCCGATGATGTCAATACCCCCACATAACGAATAGCCATGGACTGACCGTTTGCATGATCTGCGTTGGCGGAGCTCTTGGAGCTTTTGCATATATTTGGCACTTGTCACATCGTTTCACATAATCAGCAACATCCCGGTTTATAGTTGGCCAGTAATTTCCAGAGCGGAATATCTTCTTTGCCAAAGTTTGCCCCACAGTGTGAGCGCCGCATTCTCCTTTGTGAACTTCTTTCAGAACATGATTATCTCGTCATGAGCGATACACCGTAATAAGGGAACGGAAAACCCTTTTCTATACATAGTTCCTTTTTGCATAATATACCGCGAAGCTTTACAAAGGACTTACCGCTTTTCGTTTCTCCTCTTAGGGAAGATTCCATGCAACAAGTAATCTTTAAATGGAGTCATCCACGATTCCTTCTCGAGCTCCGCTTCTAGTACTTGATCAACTTCCATAATATTTATGCTTGGGGTATGTAATGTCTCGACTGGAACCAATCCCATCTGTTGTGCATCACCAGTGCTAGCGAACTTTGGCAATGAATCGGGTTCTCCATTCTACTCACATGGGATATGCGAAATGTCATAATATCCGATATCTACTAACAACTCCTGAATTCGGGTAAGATACGGGGCGAGTCGTTGTCCCTTAGCCTACTAGACTCTTCTGACTTGATATACCACCAATTGTGAGTCGTAAGAAATTTCAAGAGACTTCACTTCGAGTTCTCTAGCAAGTTTAAGTCCAACGATCAACGCTTCATATTTGGCCTCATTGTTTGTTGCGGGAAAATCGGGCTTCAAAGCAAAACAGATTGACCGGTTTTCAGGGGTTACAAGTACAATCTCAGCTCTGGAATAATTATCATTAGCTGCTCCATTAGTGTATAACTTCCACTGCACAGTAGGGATTACGCTACTTTTTGGAAGCTCGTCCTGCACGGTAAATTCTGCTATGAAGTCTGCTAACGCTTGACCCAGGATAGCTCTTCACGGCAAATATGTGATGTCGAACTGGCTGAGCTCGATGTTCCATTTAAGCAACCTCCTAGACGACTTAGGTCGCTACAGGACCTGCCGTAACGGCTGGTCGGTGTAAATGTTGATTGGAAGTGCCTGGAAGTATAGGCGAAGTTTTCGTGATGCGATTAGCAAATAGTATGCCAATTTTTCTATCTTTGGATACTTTCTCTCTGCACCTGTTAACTGCTTGCCGACGTAATACACCGGTCTCTGAATCCGGTTTTCCTTGTGAATCAAGGCAGCACTTATAGCATGTGATGATACAACCAAGTAAACATACAACTCCTCATGATCAACTGGCTTTGACAAGACATGGGGTCTCTCCAAATGATTTACCAGAGCTCGAAATGCGTCTTCACAATCCTGCATCCATTCAAAGTTCCTCTTTTCCTTTCTTATTAAATCAAAGAAAGGAATGCATTTGTTTGTTGCCCTGGAGATGAATCGACTTAAAGCAGCGACCTTCCCATTCAAACTTTGCACTTGCTTAATGGTACTTGGTGCTTGAATATCTTGAATAGCCTGAATCTTTTCTAGATTAACTTCAATTCCTCGAGCATTAACAATAAAGCCCAAGAACTTCCCTGATGCAACACCGGATGAACACTTCAAAGGACTGATCTTCATCTTATAAAATCGGAGGTTGTCAAACATCTCTTCCAAGTCTCGAATGTGGTCGTTTGATCACAGTGGCTACACGAGCATATCATCCGCATAGACTTCCATCTTCCTTCCAATTTGGTCTTTAAACATTCGGTTAACCAAACGTTGATAGGTTGCTCCAGCATTCTTTAGTCCAAACGACATCTCCACGTAACATTATAACCCAACATCCATCAAAAAGCTGGTGTGTTCCTGATCGAGGACATGCATCAAGATTTGGTTATACCCCGGGTACGCATCCATAAAGGAAAATAATTCATGGCTTGCAGTTGAATCAACTAGTTGATCAATCCTTACAAGGGGAAAACTATCTTTAGGACGCGCCTTGTTTAGGTCTGAATAGTCGATGCACGTTCTCCACTTCCCATTCGCCTTCTTCACCAACACAGGATTAGATATCCATTCAGGATAGAGGGCATCGCAAATAAACCCATTGACTTTCAGTTTATCCACCTCCTCTTTAAGGGCGACGGATCTCTTTAGATCCATGACTTGCCTTTTTTGTATTACCGGAACATACTTTGGGTCAATGTTTAATGCATAGCTCACGATGGCAGGCGAGATCCCATACATGTCAAAATGAGTCCAAGCAAATACATCCAGATTCGCTCAAACAAAATCAGCAAGTTCTCTCATCATCGAGGGGCCGAGCTCCGATCCAATCTTCAAGACCTATGATGGGTCATCATGGTGACTGTTATATCAATCGTCAGTTCAACCAGCCCCGCCTTGGTCCTTGGGCTCCTTTTTGTCATCCCTTGGATCTGGTTCTCTATAGAACCGACTGTAGCGCCTAAGCCAAGGCTTAGGCGCTACTTATCAATCTTCAGCAACTTGGATGTAGATATATTTGTCCACACCTTTTCCTTTCTCATTGCGCCGAGCTTCTCTCAACTCCGACACATAATAGACGTACACCATGCACCACTCCTACTCCATTGTCGGTCAGAAATTTCAAGGTCAAACAATATGTGGCAAGAGTTGACCGGAATTCAGCCAGGACCGGTCGGCCTAGAATAATTGTACGGTGAGTCAACATCCAACATAATGAATGGTAGGATCTGCACCCTCCTATGTTCACCTTCCCCCAATTCCACTGGCAACTCCACATAACCAACTGCCTTAGTTGCCACACCATTGAAATCATGTATGTGAGCCTTAGGTGGTTTCATATCTTTAGCCTTCATTCTCATTTGATCATAAATCTTCTTGAAAATAATGTGCACCGAGCTTCCACAGTCAATCAAAATTCTTCTTACCAAAGCAGGGCCAATCATGGCAGAAATGACCATCAGATCAATTGCAAAAGCCTCTACTCTATCTGCATCCCTGCTCCTGAATACTATATCATCAGCCATCGTACATTGTTGCTTGGATGGAGTTCCATCCTCCGTGTTTGAACAATGCTCAAAATCCACATGCCTCGTCGTGCTAGCATAGCACTCCATTTTCTGCCAACTTCTATCTGTAAGATACAGCCCACCAACTATCGTGCTTATTACAAACCTTCCTCCGGTCCGCACAGGCTCCTCAGCCCTACATGGAGCTTGTCCTTGATTGGGGTCAGATGTCCCCTGTCAGCCGTCCTATGGAGTTTTCACAAACTGCTACCACTTCTTCTCCTGAATCAACTTCTCAATAGCATCCTGAAGATGTCAGCACACGTTCGTGTTGTACCCGTAACACTCATGAAATAAGCAATATTTCCCAGTCAGCTTTTGTGTCTCTGTCGACTCCTTCATACGCGGCTTCTTATATTATAAATTATTACAAGTGGACAGATAAATATTCTCCAGGGATGCATTAAGAGGTGTGTAGCTATCATACATAGGAATCCCAGGCTTTAGCCTTCCGGGCTCCCTCTTCCAGTCTAGATTCCCTTCACCACTTCTTTTCTATTAATTCAGCTTATTTTGAATGTTGACCTGAATCTTTCCAGAACTCTCGTTAGACTTCTTTATTGTGATGTTGCTATGGACCGCTTCCTTGCTTGGCCCAACAGCATTTCTCTTTCTAGATGACCTGGCCTCCTCCTTCTTCGTAAACTGAGCTGCCTTTGAGTAGAAATGTTCTAGCATGGCCGGTGGTTTTCCAACTAGCCAATCACCGAATTTGGATTTCGAATCAACCCCTCTCGTCACAACCATAAGTATAGCATGGTCATTTGGGTTAATAACTTCAGTGGCAGTGACATGAAATTTTTGCAAGTAGTCCTTCAGTGATTCCCCCGGAGCTTGGATCAACTGGACAGTGATATCATGTCCTTAGGGCGAGTAGTGTGGATCTGGAACTACTCCACAAACCTTATTGCCAGTTCATCAAATTTTGGGATCGATCGCGGGGGTAATCTTTTGAACCACATCATGGAAATCCCAGAGTGAGTTATAGGGTAGCATCTAGATTTGGTGGCATCATTCGCTGTCGTTGAGTCCATCAACCATTCATACCCTATGATGTGCTGCCTGGGGTCAGTTTTCACCTCATATGTAGGCATCGTAGGCATGTTGAACCTTCTCGGATACTCCGCATGTAAAACACTATCAGTAAATGGGGTATGACTCCTCGAAATTCCCCAATCATCATTTTTCAAGCCTTGGTTCTCCCTCACCAAGTGTCTGACCATCATCGATAAGTCTGGTGTCTAGATAGGTGGTGCCAAGTGGTAGTCGCGCTCCACCTCGTGTGAATGTTCCGGTCGGTGTCTATGGGCCATCTCACGCCTTCTTGGCCTATCTTTCTCCTGATGTGCATCATGAGTATTCATCTCATTGTCATTCTGAATGGGTTGTTGGTCAGTATTCAAACAAACTCCAACATCCAAACTCCCAGTACCAGCACCAGCATGACTCCCCAAATGCATCTGTGGAACGCCCCCTCTGGGAGAGGGATTGTACCGGTCCCTAGGGAGGGATCGACACCGATCCATCTTGGCATACTATGTTGGTCTGCTAAGTGATGCTCCGATGTCCCGGCTTGCTCTCCTTCAACCCTACGACATCTACGCCTATGATGCTCATCTTTTGATGTGGTTGAACTCTCCGACACCAAGTAAGAAGCAAGATCCCTTCTGGCGCTCTGACGCTGCTATTGAGCAATCTGGTTCATTAGACTAGCATTAGTCTGAATTTGCTCATTCAACTGCCTATAGCTCTCCATCAAATCCCTCATCAAGTTATTGAATTCAGCTCTAGTTATGGAATCGGCGGGGTTCTGGACTTCAATAGGCTCCACATTGACATTAGTTTGCTGGTTACTCGGAGCTCCTTGTTGGATGCTTGCAGTTTCATTTGCATCGACGTTCTGGGAAGTTGATTTGGTATGCCTCACCATTTTGAATTTCTTTGGTTAGATTCTGGTAAATCTGAGTAATATCTACAAGCTTTTAAAAATGAATCTGGATCTCCTTCGGGGGATTTCCTTAATCCAGTAGCAGTAAAGGGGATCCTAACGGGCTGAGAATCAAGTTCTCAGTGAAAGCACCAAAATGTTTGTAAGCAAATTGGCCACAAACACCCAAGAACAGATTTAAGTAGTGAAAAAAATGAAGAAACTAAATGAAAATAGAAGAATATATCAAAATAACAGGAAAAACACAATAGAAAGCAAGAGCAACTAGATTTATAGTGGTTCGGTCTGATTTCCTACATCCACTTTGAATATTCTCTTTATTGCTTTTCAATTAACTTGATTACAATTGAAACAACAAGAAATAGCAAGAGACAAGAGAATAATGGAGGGAGTAGATTACAATAATAGTGTTGTCTAACCAATAGCGTAAAGATCCTCAGAATGACCCCTAGGCCTGCATTTATAGGTGAAGGTGACCGCCAATCTGACAGGAAATTCGGCAATAGGACCTTCTCATCCATATGGTCCCACCAGAGGGAGCGCTAGGACCAACTCTCAATGGATATGGATCGGTACCAATCCCTCCATGTGTTGAGTTTGTGGCAGCGACCATATTGTAGCCTCCTTATCCTTTGATATGATGGTGTTTCAAATGTCATGATGATTGGATGTACAAAGCTCGAGTTCTGGTTGACTTTGGTTCGAATCCCCTTCTAGTCTAAAAGATGCCGATCCTTCTCTGTAACGACCTGCCTTTTTGGACGTTTTAATCGGACACACATGCCAGACTCAAACCATTCAAAAGGGCATATTGTTATAGGGTAAATAAGAAAAAGAGAAAAATAAAACAAATACAGAATCTCACAGCGGAATGATAAAATATAATAATCAAATAACAGTTCATGAAGCTGTTTTATAAATACGTTGGATTATTCTTTTACAACACAAAAATCAGAGTTACATAAAATAGGAGTAAATAAATAAATGCAGCGGAACAACAAGATGTGGTGGAATAAATATAAGAAATACTAATAGTACAAATCTTCATCTTTGTCCTCCAAAAATAAGGTCTTCAACCCTGAAATGCCCAGGCTGACCCGAGCGAATTGAAAAGAGAAAACACTCAAGTTAGAACTAAAAGATCTTATGTAAGTTAAATCAATGGTAAATAAATATGGGTGGAACGACATCAGAGATGTTTACGGGATTTGACACCTCCTATCCAGTGTCTAACGTGAGTGCAATAACTTAAGAGATGTTCGGGATTTCCATCTCCTAACGATCCGTTAAACTATCTACTATGTAGTACAATACGCTATTATAATATGTCTACGGTAAAGTAAAGTATTAAAATAGCGTTAAGGCATTACCTATATCCCACTGAACACATTTTATATATTCTCATAGTCTATACAGTACCGTACGCTCCACCAAACCGGTGGTTTACCCAGAGGGCACTACATAGGTATTGTACAAAACAAACTCGTAGAAGGCGCGGTAGGGCATATGAACACGGCACTCGAGGCAATGCTAGGGTAGATATACCAATTGCACTCTTGGACTGGTGGTAACGCATAACAGCTACTACAGCCCACCTCGGACACACTCCCATAATCAAAATCGAGGGGTGGCCACCAAATCAATCACAAAGTCATAATATAGTATCGAAGAAATGTTCCCGATATGAGGAATGACCTCCCTTGGTCCGGTATAGCTTCTGTTTGAGTCACATCTAAGCTGACTCATGGGAGTCAGGGTCACGTAAATACCTCATACAGAATCGTTCGCCAAACCATCCTACTTCATTTATGGAATCTCCACCACATACATAAAGTGGTTTTCAGTATTGGCAGAGAGTATGACAATATTTGATCCGTGTCTCTTTAACAACCAAACGCTTATTTCACACCGGATGGTTCCTTTACATTTCAAAAAGTCAATTTACAATTGATATCAAAATATTATATTCTAAAAACATATCATTTTCAAATCATATTCACTTTCAAAATCACATTCACTTCCAAAATCATATTTACTCAAATATGTCATTTCACAAAAGGTATCAATTTCAAATTCCAACTTAGGTTGTATCATCATTAAGGATTTAAATATAAATACTTCACTTTACACAGTCTGAAACTTTAGAAAATAGTTAGGCAATTATAAATAGTTTATATAGTAAAAAGATAGATTTAAAATAGTTTAAATAGTAAAATAGTTTAAATAGATCTAATTTGATTTAATTAGTTTTGAAATGGTTTAAATAGATTAAATATAGATTAAATAAATTTAAATTATATTAAGTAGATTTCTAAATAGATTAAATAAATTTTAAAATAGATTAAATAAATTTAAATGATATTAAATAGGTTTAAAATAGATTAAATAAATTTAATTAGTTTAAAATAGGTAAAATAGATTAAATTGGATTAAATAGGTTATAACAGATTAAAATAAGTGAAAATAGTTTAAATTGATTAAAATAGATTTCAAAGTTATATCCAAACAATTTCAATAACTCAATTCCAAGAAATTCATTTATCTTTGACACTTCAGCTCTGAAATTCCAATTTAAACCCTTTGAACAATTCATTAAATCAATTCCAATTTCAACATTTAACATTTGGATTATCGAAAATAATTCAGTTTATATAAATCAATTTCTATTTCAAAATACCAGTTAACTGAACTCAAAATTTAAAGATTCAAATCATTTAATTTAACCAATCCGGTGTCGGTATATAATTCTCTACCCTAGGGTCAAGTGATATGGATATTTATCATTTCAATCCGCAGTTAAATTTTTTATGGTTATACATCATTTCAAACCGCAATCCCGAATTAATTAAAAATCCATAAAATCGCTCGAGTCTATCATTTCAACCCATAATGATTTTTCCCTAATCTATAGATCATTCGGGTATGTATCATTTCAACCCATAATGAACTTGCAATATTATAACAATATAAAATACAACATCCATTCATCCAATATCAACAAATCAAATATACATCACAATCATCATCCAAATCAATCAATGAAAATCAATAGATAACTGATAATCAATACAGGTATTAAATTGACAATTTAAAATTCAATATTAAATTAAACGATGATTAAATGCGATAAAAGTCAAATTTAACTAGAACTACAATTTAAACATACCAAACATCAATCAATTAATTTCTAATCACGTCATAAATTTAATTTAACTAACATAAGATAATCTAATAGTTGTGAGTGGGTCAAAACACTCACCTTCGATTTTAGATCGAATAAAAATCCAATTTTGGCCCAAAATTCAAAGTCTTAGAATTCACCCAAACGAGGGTCAAAATGTCAAAAATCTCAATATGATTCCAACGAAACAAACCATGCGTAAATCGGACCTCGTATGTGAAAGTTATATCAGTTAGAAGTTATACAATTAAATTTAAAACAAATAAATTAAATAAAGAAACGTACACCTACCTCTCACGTGCATGAAACCCTAGCCTCACCACAACATCGCGATCGAACCACACAAATGCCGCCACCAACCGTTCGCTCGCCACCACCAGAAATGACCTGGTCGTGATTAGCGACCATCGCCGAAACCCTCATCACGAGGCGCCTCTCCCATGGCCGAGCGCGGCTATGCGCCATCTCCAGGTGATCACCGCCACCGCCACACTTGAACCCATATTCCGGCGAATCCCATCAACATTGAGACGAACGAATGCCAAAAACAGGAGCTGCTCCTCCTCCTCTTTCCAACGGCACCTCCCGATCGTCGATCGGGCGACGATCCGCCGCCGGGTCGTCCAAAACCTAGAATGGACGGTCGAGGTTAAATCTCGATTTCTAGTCAAACGATGATCTGAATCGGAAAACGAATCCCACCAGTGAATTATGCTCGTTGAGAGGTTCGAATCGATATAAAATTTGATAGGGTTTGGAAGAGTTTGAATTTTGATTTGATTTTGGTTTGCAATTGAATTTGGAATTGGTTTTGGTTTGTCTGCCATTAGAAAGAGAGAAGCAGATAGAATTGTACGTACAGACAAATGGAATAAGGAATAGTTAGGGTTTATAACAGGCTATTTATAGGCAGACCAGAAATAGAAATGAATGGACTAGATCGATTTGAAAGTTGAACGATAAACGACCCGAAAGTCTGTTTCGTTCCCGAAACGAAAATGGGTCATTCCATATATCAAAATAGATGTTTTCGATATTTTTAAATTCAATGGAACAGGTTTCAAGTCCAAATTCCATCATATGAAGAAGTTAGCTTAAAAATCATCTTATTTCAAATTAATTTCAATTAAATTGATTTCTACGCATTTCGAGTCCGTATGATCGAATGACAAGTCCGATCGCTACGAAACTTGAAATCTTACAATAATTCACCGTTACGGATCCGATGAAACTGGTTTCGTCGAAATCCGAGACAGTGGCCAAAATGGCTATTTTCAAGTTAATTAAATAAGTTAATACTAAATTAATTTATCACCTTTTAATTCAGTATTTAAAAACTAACAAATTTTCATCATTTTGGATTACTTAGACATTTATAATAATTTAAACCAAGTTTACATATAATTTCAGTGTTATTTACTTCACCAGTTACGCTGTTCAATTTCAACTGTAATTAAATTCAATTAATTAAAATTAAATTTGTTTTAATTTAATTTCAGACTTATATTCTAACAATTATTACTCTACGGACATAATTATCATTATTTTATATTTTATTACATTAATATTCTGTGATTATCATCTTTTACTATATTAGTTGTAGTATTTCAATTACATTGAATTTATGTAAAGTCTATTAAATTTTAAAATCTCGATAAATTAATTTATCTTAGTTTCATTTTTATTATTAAATAAATTTATTACCTTATGAGTGTAATTTGACCTTTCTGTACATTTTATTACATTTCCAATTTGCATTCATTGTATTACTCACATTAATGTAACATTTATTTTCATTTTGTGTAATTGATTAATTAAATTGGTAACAAATAACAATTGTCACCATTTCTACATTTAATAACATTTTTAAGTTTATTAGTTACCACAATTGTTATAACAACTCTCATTACACTAATTTTATTCAATTTCCATTTATTACACATTATTTTATTAATAAATCAACATTTGAATTATCAATTGCTCTTTTAGTCCAATTATCAATTTATTTCATATCAACTGAAATAACTAATTAAATTAATTACAATCGATCTCCAATTTAATTTAACAGGCTAAATCAATAGGTAACATATAATAATTGTCACCATTCACTTTTAGTCACATCTTATAAGTTTATTGTCCACTACAAGTGTTATAATTACTACTACAACACTAATTTTATTAAATTACAATTTATTATACATTACTATAATTTATTTACAAACTATACTAATTATAACTCTTTAATCCTTTTTATTAATCGGAATTACAGTTAAACTGTTATCAATTATCTTAAATTAATACTATTTCATTTTATTTCAGTTATATTCCTATTATTAAATCATAAAATTTTATTTCTTCCCACATTAAATTACAAAACCTTATTAAATTAACAAATTTTTAATTATCGAAAATTACGGGTCGTTACACTCTCCCCCACTCAAAACTTTTCGTCCCCGAAAAGGAAAAGAAGGAATTAAGGAATCAATATATATATTATTCAAAATATTAAATTTATAAACAATTAATTTACATAATTAAGTAATTTAAATAAAATATATCAATTTATAACAATTAAATCTTTTTATATTCAAGTTAACAAAAGTTTGGAAAACATTTCACAAAATTTTCTAAGTCCAAAATTTACGAAAAATTTCGGTAGAGTCTCCTTTGTACGGAGAGGTCTAGGAGAAATAATAATATCAATAATAACAATATATATCATATTTTTCAAAATAATATATCCAAACCACGGGAACATAATATAATATTGCTAGAAAACCGTAATCCGAGAACGTACCTATTTGTCGGGCAAACAACGCTTATTTTATGAAACCAAAAGCAGTAGCAATTGCTTCCATAAACCTGTATTTCACTTATGTAATCTAAAAGAAGTTAGCAAATTATATAAAGAGAAATATTTAAGTTGTTTCCATAAATAACAGACAAAAAATCACCACATACCAACAATTTCATTTGCAAACAAACAACCGTACAAACATCATTTCAACAAAGAGAGCAATCATCCATCTATAGCAACCAAAAAAATGGTTTGTTCGGGTTCAGAACTTCTAATCATATAAAATGATAAATAAACTATGAAGTAAACCATACACTCAACAGTCGTAGATAAATTTATAGATTATTTATACATCCTACACAATAAAAGTATCCTTTCCCAACCAATCCATAAGTCAAGCAAACAAAGAATTCAAAACATTTTTAAGTTTACTCTATTTATCCTTTTCACATCATTTATTGTTCATTCATTTTTTTCATACAATGATTTTTTTTAATTCACGTTCATTACTTACAAAATTTTAAATTCATATATTCATGTAAGGCTTATTTCATTAGTTTACATTCTTTACTTACATAAGTTATATCCATTTCAATTATTTGGATCATAAATGAGTTCATTATTAAAGTATTGTATACATTTTATTTCAGTTTACTTCTCATTACTATTTACTTTGTTTTTCCTCTTCTTTTTTCTTCATCATTTACTTTTCTTTTCTCAATCATATAGTGTTTATTTTCATTAATATACATTCATTATTACTTACAAAAGTTCATTTCTCCATTATTCATACAATGTCAATTTCTTTCATTTTATTACTTTACATTCATTACTTAAATCAGTTATTTTTCTGTCAATTATTGGATTATACATTAATAGGTAAGTTTCTTTGCAATTCAATTCACCATTTATAGATTATTTCTTTTTCACATTCATTCTTCCATATAAAGTATTATTTAATATTGACTCCATTTCTAAATCATTTCCAATGCTCTCTAAAGTTATAATCATTCAATTTATATAGTATTCATATTAAATATAAATGGCTTCAATATAAATTCAAGTTCATAATTACTTGCCTACAGTATTCCCCCTTTACCATTAAATCTGATTATAAATAGCTTAAAATGTTAACTTAAGTTTATAATCTTTTTCTTACATTATTCACTTTTCTATTACTTTGATTAGTAACATTTCAACTATTAATCCTAAGTTTATAAAAATTTATAATATCAGACTCTTTTTTAGAAGAAATTCCATTGAACACTTTCATTTACTAAAGTTTACTTGCACAATATTCTATTACATATCCTATTTAACACTACAACTTTTTTTTTCATTTTGGTAAGTTATATATATGTCTTTTCAGAATGCAATAGAAAGTTACACAAGTTATAATATTTATTTTTATTAACATAATGTTCAATAGTTACCATTTCTTATTTTCATTTCCTTTTTATTTACAGTTTTCAAAATTTCATTAATCATTTTAACATCAAATTTCTTATTTTCATTTTAAAAGTTTCCAATTATTAATATAGTCAATATTCCATTCATTGCAATAATTTCAATTCTAATTAACAGAAACTTAAGAACTAAACAACCGGGTTTCATTTCAATTATTTTAAAATAATATATATAATCATATCTTTTATATATATCAAATCATATTTGGAATCCAAAATTAAGATTAATTCACCAAAACAATTGTGCAGTAAAATTACTACAACGGTCTTCCCACTTTGAAACTCGAAAATGAATGTCGATGATGAGTGCACTCATCACCGAAATTATTTTCCAGCGACAAAGGGGGAGTACAAAACTTATTTCCTTCCATTCCATAATTCCTTTAAAACATTTCTTCCAAATCATATTGAAATATTTATATCTGAAAATACTCCCAAATAATACTAATATTATATTCCAAAATCTTTCGAAAGAAATTTTCAAATCCCAGAACCTAAGTTCTAAACTTCCAATTTATATCCGTTTTATTTGCTAATCTTATTTTTCAAACAATATTTATAAATTTCACTACCTAACAAACAACATATTACATCCAACTATATCATTTATAAAATTTATTATTTTATATACAAAATATATAATAGGCAAAATTATTTCATTTACATATATTTCAAAACAAGTATTATGTCGGTCTGCTCTATTAAGTGTTTAGAAATCCCTATCGATGTCATAGCGTCCTATGCACCGATCAGAATTTATAATTACAAAACGGAACAAATTAACACAATACAAAAACCTTTTATAACACTAACAAATATGCTCTCTCATATATACACACTTAGTGACTCATTATAGGGTATTACTACCCTATTTCTATATGAGTCAGACCCCACAAAGCTAAGGTTATCGCTAAACCAAAGCTCTGATACCAACTGTAACGATCTGCCTTTTTGGACGTTTTAAGCGGACAGACATGCCAGACTCAAACCATTCAAAAAGGCATATTGTTATGGGGTAAATAAGAAAAAGAGAAGAAATAAAACAAATACAGAATCTCGCAGCGGAATGACAAAATATAATAATCAAATAACAGTTCATGAAGCTGTTTTATAAATACATTAGATTATTCTTTTACAACACAAAAATCAGAGTTACATAAAACAGGAATAAATAAATAAATGCAGCGAAACAACAAGATGTAGTGGAATAAATATAATAAATACTAATAGTACAAATCTTCGTCTTCGTCCTCCAGAAATAAGGTCTTCAACCCTGAAATGCCCTGGCTGACCCGAGCGAATTGAAAAGATAAAACACTCGAGTTATAACTAAAAGATCTTATGTAAGTTAAATCAATGGTAAATAAATATGGGTGGAACAGCGTCAGAGATGTTTACGGGATTTGACACCTCCTATCCAGTGTCTAACGTGAGTGCAATAACTTAAGAGATGTTCGGGATTTCCATCTCCTAAGGATCCTTTAAACTATCTACTATGTAGTACAATAAGCTATTATAATATGTCTATAGTAAAGTAAAGTATTAAATAGTGTTAAGGCGTTACCCATATCCCCGTTAACACATATTCTCATAGTCTATACAGTACCATACGCTCCACCAAACTGGTGGTTTACCTAGAGGGCACTTCAAAGGTATGGTACAAAAAAAACTCGTAGAAGGCACGATAGGGCATGTGAACACAGCACTCGAGGCAATGCCAGGGTAGATATACCAATTGCACTCCCGGATTGGTGGTAACGCATGGCAGCTACTACTGCCCACCTCGGA
The DNA here is from genome assembly GCA_030737815.1 of Allium fistulosum. NCBI lineage: Eukaryota > Viridiplantae > Streptophyta > Magnoliopsida > Asparagales > Amaryllidaceae > Allium > Allium fistulosum. The sequence goes on along the minus strand of CM060907.1, from coordinate 244,776,859 downwards.
CATACTCCCATAATAAAAATCGAGGGGTGGCCACCAAATCAATCACAAATTCATAATATAGTATCGAAGAAATGTGCTCGATAAGAGGAATGACCTCACTTGGCTCGGTATAGCTCCTATTTTAGTCACATCTAAGCTGACTCACGGGAGTCAGGGTCACGTAAATACCTCATACAGAATCGTTTGCCAAACCATCCTACTTCATTTTTGGAATCTCCACCACGTAAATAGTTGTTAAAGTGGTTTTCGGTATTGGCAGAGTGTATGACAATATCTGATCCCGGTCTCTTTAACAACCAAATGCTTATTTCACACCGGATGGTTCCTTTACATTTCAAAAAGTCAATTTACAATTGATATCAAAATATCATATTCTAAAAACATATCATTTTCAAATCATATTCACTTTCAAAATCACATTCACTTCCATAATCATATTTACTCAAATATGTCATTTCACAAAAGGTATAAATTTCAAATTCCAACTTAGGTTGTATCATCATCAAGGATTTAAATATAAATACTTCACTTTACAAAGTCTGAAACTTTAAAAAATAGTTAGGCATTTATAAATAGTTTATATAGTAAAAAATAGATTTAAAATAGTTTAAATAGTAAAATAGTTTAAATAGATCTAAATTTGATTTAATTAGTTTTGAAATGGTTTAAATAGATTAAATATAGATTAAATAAATTTAAATTATATTAACTAGATTTTAAAATAGATTAAATAAATTTTAAAATAGATTAAATAAATTTAAATGATATTAAATAGGTTTAAAATAGATTAAATAAATTTAATTAGTTTAAAATCGGTAAAATAGATTAAATTGGATTAAATAGGTTATAATAGATTAAAATAAGTGAAAATAGTTTAAATTGATTAAAATAGATTTCAAAGTTATATCCAAACAATTTCAATAACTCAATTCCAAGAAATTCATTTATCTTTCACACTTTAGCTCTGAAATTCCAATTTAAATCCTTTGAACAATTCATTAAATCAATTCCAATTTCAACATTTAACACTTAGATTATCGAAAATAATTTAGTTTGTATAAATCAATTTCTATTTCAAAATACCGGTTAACTGAACTCAAAATTTAAAGATTCAAATCATTTAATTTAACCAATCCGGTGTCCGTATATAATTCTCTACCCTAGGGTCAAGTGATACAGATATTTATCATTTCAATCCGCAATTAAAAATTTTACGGTTATACATCATTTCAAATCGCAATCCCGAATTAATTAAAAATCCATAAAATCGCTCGAGTCTATCATTTCAACCCATAACGATTTTTCCCTAATCTATAGATCATTCGGGTATGTGTCATTTCAACCCATAAGGAACTTGTAATATTATAACAATGTAAAATACAACATCCAGTCATCCAATATCAACAAATCAAATATACATCACAATCATCATCCAAATCAATCAATGAAAATCAATAGATAACTGATAATCAATACAGGTATTAAATTGACAATTTAAAATTCAGTATTAAATTAAATGATGATTAAATGCGATAAAAGTCAAATTTAACTAGAACGACAATTTAAACATACCAAACATCAATCAATTAATTTCTAATCATGTCATAAATTTAATTTAACTAACATAAAAAACTAGTAGTTGTGAGTGGGTCAAAGCATCCACCTTCGATTTTAAATCGAATAAAAATCAAATTTAGGCCCAAAATTCAAACAGCCTTAGAATTCACCCAAACGAGCATCAAAATGTCAGAAATATCAATACGATCCCAACGAAACAAATGGTGCGTAAATCGGACCTCGTATGTGAAAGTTATATCAGTTAGAAGTTATACGATTAAATTTAAAACAAATAAATTAAATAAAGAAATGTACAGCCTACCTCTCACGTGCACGAAACGCTAGCCTCACCACAGCATCGCGATCAAACCACACGAACGCCGCCACCAACCGTTCACTCGCCACCACTAGAAATGACCTGGTCGTGATCAGCGACCATCGCCAAAACCCCCATCACGAGGTGCCTCTCCCATGGCCGAGCGCGGCCGTGCGCCATCTCCAGGTGATCGTCGCCGCCGCCAAACTTGAACCCATATTCCGGCGAATCCCATCAACATTGAGACGAACGAATGCTAAAAATAGGAGCTGCTCCTCCTCCTCCTTCCAACGGCACCTCCCGATCGTCGATCGGGCAACGATCCGCCGTCGGATCGTCCAAAACCTAGAATGGACGGTCGAGGTTAAATCCCGATTTCCGGTAAAATGTTGATCTGAATCGAAAAACGAATCCCACCAGTGAATTACGCTCGTCGAGAGGTTCAAATCGATATAAAATTTGATAGGGTTTGGAAGAGTTTGAATTTTGATGATTTTGGTTTGCAATTGAATTTGGAATTGGTTTTGCTTTGTCTGCCATTGGAAAGAGAGGAGCAAATAGAATTGTACGTACAGACAAATGGAATAAGGAATAGTTATGGTTTATAACAGGCTATTTATAGGAAGATCAGAAATAGAAATGAATGGACTAGATCGATTTGAAAGTTGAACGATAAACGACCCGAAAGTCTATTTCGTTCCCAAAACGAAAATGGGTCATTCCATATATCAAAATAGATGTTTTTGATATTTTTAAATTCAATGGAACAGGTTTTAAGTCCAAATTCCATCGTATGAAAAAGTTAGCTTAAAATTAGCTTATTTCAATTTAATTTCAATTAAATTGATTTCTATGCGTTTCGAGTCCGTATGATCGAACGATAAGTCTGATCGCTACGAAACTTGAAATCATACAATAATTCACCGTTATGGATCCGATGAAACTGGTTTCGTCGAAATCCGAGACAGTGGCCAAAATGGCTATTTTCAAGTTAATTAAATAAATTAATATTAAATCAATTTATCACCTTTTAATTCAATAATTATAAACTAATTTTTTTTCATCATTTTGGATTCTTAGACATTTATAATAATTTAAACTAGGTTTACATATAATTTTAGTGTTAGTTACTTCACCAGATACATTATTCAATTTCAACTGTAGTTAAATCTAATTAATTAAAATTAAATTCCAATAAATTGTTTTAATTTTGATTTCAGACTTTTATTCTAACAATTATTACTCTACGACATAATTATCATTGTTTTATATTTTATTACATTAATATTCTACGATTATCGTCTTTTACTATATTAGTTGCAGTATTTCAATTACATTGAATTTATGTCAATTCTATTAAATTTAAAATCTCGATAAATTAATTTATCTTAGTTTCATTTTTATTATTAAATTAATTTATTGCCTTATGAGTGTAATTTGACCTTTCTGTACATTTTATTACATTTCCAATTTGCAGTTGTTGTATTACTCACATTAATGTAACACTTATTTTTATTTATGTGTAATTAATTAATTAAATTGGTAACAAATAACAATTGTCACCATTTTTACATTTAATAACATTTGTAAGTTTATTATTCACAACAATTGTTATAACACTCTCATTACACCAATTTTATTCAACTTCCATTTGTGACACATTATTTTATTAATAAATCAACATTTGAATTATCAATTGCTCTTTTAATCCAATTATCAATTTATTTCATATCAACTGAAATAACTAATTAAATTAATTACAATCGATCTCCAATTTAATTTAACAGGCTAAATCAATAGGTAATATATAATAATTGTCACCATTCACTTTTAGTCACATCTTATAAGTTTATTGTCCACTACAAGTGTTATAATTACTACTACAACACTAATTTTATTAAATTACAATTTATTACACATTACTATAATATATTTACAAACTATACCAATTTTAACTCTTTAATCCTTTTAATTAATCGGAATTACGTTTAAAATAGCTATCAATTACCTTAAATTAATACTATTTCATTTTATTTCACTAATATTCCTATTATTAAATCACAAATGTTTATTTCTTCCCACATTAAATTACAAAACCTTATTAAATTAACAAATTTTTAATTATCGAAAATTACGGGTCGTTACATTCTCTGCGGTGACATGCCGATCCATAATGTTCGTGAGATACATGCCGATCCATAATGTTTATGAGATACATGCCAACCCATCATGTTTGTGAGATACATCCCGACCCATCCACTTGGAATGTCACACCGACTGTGACGCCCCACCTCTATACCCACGCTAGCCAATAACACTACGGTGTAGTGCTGTCGACTAGAGCGGAGAATAAGGCTGTTGAGGAGAGACCATCCGTGTAATTGCCTTGTGCGAGCAGCGATATGTTAGATAGTATGACATGCATTTGATTTCAGGAGGAAACCCGACATACCGACACAAACTCAAAGTTATCACACAGTGGCTAAGTGGACCTCGGAAACAAATATAGAAATAAACGTAACACAAATCAGTCACAGACATTCATATCACAAAGGCGGAAACAGATATGAATATATAACACAAAGAAGTGTACATCAGAGTAGTGGTCAAATAAGATCCACAATATCACAAAAGAATAGATACAAGTGCTAGACAAAAGAATATGTATACATCGTAGAGTCTATATCACGAATGTATAACAACAAAAACTACAACTATTCTGTAGTTAGACAAAAGTCAAAATATGATCCAGATAAGGAGTCAAGCTGAAGCACCTATAACATCTCGGTCTGACCCGAGTATTATTTAATAAGAAAATAATAAATGGATCAGTCTAGCTATAAATATCAGATAAAGGATTGAGATATATGCAGAGATATAATAAGATCGTATGATAACAATAATGTCATACTAGAACAAATATGATTTAAACAACAACAAATCATACAACATCTCAAAAATCTCAAAGTACCAAAAAGAATATCATATTCTTTATTTTATTCACCAAACTAAAAATATTGACAATCCTATTAATGCCAATCACAAAAGTTGGTGAAACACAAATTCTAGAAATCATCAATCAGAGTTCCAGAAATCACAAAAGGGGGACGCCTATCATAAACGGGAGCATGAAAACTCACCAACACGTGTATCACAAATGGAACGCTATTCCATGGTCGCTAACCATTAAAATTTGAGCCGAAGCTCCATAAACGGTCCAAAAACCACGGGTCGCTACCCCGCCAAATTGAACCGAAGTTCCACAGAAACGGGGTTTAGTCTCCCTTGCAGACAAATAGACATCGCACATCGCTAGTCTAAAACACAAAGTGATCATCATTGGTCAATAAAAGTGTCGATTACACTAAGCCAGTAAATATAAGAGTTTAGCTTCATGTCCCATAACCACTAGCTTAACTTAAATATTTACGAACAAATTGTAGATTTCCACTCGAAAATTGTCACAAGATTTTCAATCGAACAAGTCCAAAAATTAACCGACAAAGTAAACGCAAGCATTTCATACCACTTGTTTTGCTAAGCCGTTTAATTATATTTTCTCATACGAATGAGGTAAAGGTTTGTATATACTAATAGATTGGAAAACGGTTTTGGAAACAAGCTTTATATTTAAAATAGAGTTGAAATCATTTTTGTAAAGGAGTTTGAATATCTACTACTAGTATAGAAAACTTTTATATTTTAAATTGACAAATCACAGAAATGATTGTAGAAATAATCAATCACCAAAATTCACGTTCGAAGACGTGAATCAAATCCAAAGAAATCGATATCGAATCCGTCAAAATGGATATTCTCAAAAAATCCCGAAAAAGAAGTCATCAATGAAGAAAATAAATGATAACAACGAATCGGATAACTACGAATCGATAGAAATTAAAATCTCTAGATAAATAGGCAAAATAGGCAAAGTAGAGCAGGTCACAGGCTCCAGATGTCTGGAGTAAATACTCAGACGTTTGCATCCAGTTTTGGGAACTTCCTGAAATAGACTCCAGACGTCTGAGCCTACCTGCAGACGTCTGGTGTCGAGCTGAAACTGTTTTTCAGCCAAGTGGGAGAGCAAACTCTCTCACATTTCCACCCGGTAGAGCAATGGACTTTGGGGCTTTTGCCAATTCGGCCCTATAGGCCCTTCGATTCTCAACTGAAAACATGTTCACAAATCAAAGAACGGATTTTCAAAGTTTTGACTTCAAAACACCAAAAATTGAAATGTTCACCAAATCAATTCAAACCAAAAGCAATTGAACGAGAACAAGTGTTAGGAATTCATACCTAACAATCGAAGATAAATATAGATTAAGATGTGAGATACAAATCTCACCTTTTCACAAAACAATGAAGAAGGAGCTTGAAAGCAAAGAGAGAATCAACCACTCTTCGACACAACCCAAATGAGCTTGAATCTATGCTCAAAAAGGAGAACATTCCCAAAGTTAGGTTTAGGAATTTCTGAAATTGATAAAAGAATGAGTTGGAGAAGAAGAAGAGGAGGCTTACCAAAGCTTCTTCTATTGATTTGGAGCTAGAACTTGATTTGTAAATGGAAACTTGGGTTTGGAGTTTTAATTTCCCATTCCACTCACCATTAATCTCTTTAGAACTGAAAAGTAGAGGGGGAGGGAGTGAATGAAGAGGGGGGTTTCAGTTTTGAGTATTAAGTTAGACATAGGGCTGAGCCCAAACCCAAACCCAAAGTGAAAATGGTCAAATTTTTGGCTAGCTCCAAACATATCAATGTTTGTACTCAAAAAGATCGCAAACGTCATTTTGAATTCAATGGAGGTGGTTTCGAGTCCTAATTTGACCGTATGCATAAAGTAGCTTTTTGGACTAAAATCCGATTAACGATTAAAATATTTAAATATAAAATCGATAAATATGCAGGTTGTTACAGACTCCCCTCCTTAAAGAAATTACGTCCTCGCAATATATAAGATGGAAATAAAAGGTAACAACCATAAAAGCATATTAACACAAAAGAAATTTGAAATAAGAAGTTCAGCTTACAAAGCATGAGAAAGTAAGTCTGGATGTGTACGCTCGATGAATTCTCTAGATTCCCAAGAGCAATCCTTAGGATTTGAGGACCATTGAACTTTAACAAGCGGAACATCTTTATTTCGAAGGCGTTTAATCTCTGAAGCAATAATTCGAATAGGATGCTGCTCATAAGTTAAATTCGGTGAAACTTCAATTTCTTCCACAACACTGGGCTTAAGAATAGAATCGGAATCCCGAAGGCACTTTCGTAATTGAGAAACGTGAAACACGTCATGCATGGCAGAGAACTGAGCCGGTAATGAGAGGCGATAAGCCATGGAACCAATACGTTCGGTGATAGGAAATGGCCCAACATATCGAGGCGCTAACTTTCCCGATCGACTGAAACGTACAACACCCTTCATAGGGAGACACGAATAAATACAAGACCTCCAAAAGAAAATTCTAATTTTCTCCTTCGGTTATCGGCATATGATTTTTGTCTACTCTGGGCTTCTTTCATCCTATGTCGAATAAGGTCAATCTTCTCTGTGGAATTACGAATAAAGTCTGGACCTAAGACCAGCTCCTCACCGGCCTCAAGCCAACAAGAAGGATAACGGCATGGCCTTCCATAGAGTGCCTCAAAAGGTGCCATACCAATGGTAGATTGGAAGCTATTATTATAGGAAAATTCAACAAGAGAGATATGATCTTCCCAACTTCCACCAAAGTCAATAACACAAGCACGAAGAAGATCTTCAAGAGTTTGATTCACCCGCTCGGTTTGTCCTTCGGACTGAGGATGATAAGCGGTGCTAAAATTAAGCTTCGTTCCCAAAGCTTTTTGAAGACTCTTCCAAAATCCACTAGTAAACAATGGATCACGATCACTAACAATGGAAGTAGGAACTCCATGCAATCTAACGATTTCCTTGACAAAGAGTTTGGCCAAAATAGGTACGGTCCGATTGGACCGAACGGGAATAAAATCGGTGGATTTTGTAAGTTTATCTACTATCACCCATAGGCTATCATGACCCGAACGAGAACGGGGAAGACTGTCAATAAAATCCATGGAAATCTAATCCCACTTCCATATTGGAATTTCCAATGGTTGCAATAACCCGCCGGGCCTTTGATGCTCTGCCTTAACGAGTTGGCAAGTCATGCAACGCTTAACGATGTTAGCGATGTCAAATTTCATTCCCTCCCAATAATAAAGTCCCTTCATATCTGCGTACATTTTACTACTACCGGGATGAATGGTAAATTTAGAATGATGGGAATCTTCTAATATGTCTTTGCGAAGATCACTAATATTTGGCATGACAAGTCTACCAAATTTTCGAATACCGCCACGAGAATCAATATCAAAGTCTTTCATACCTTCAATATTAATTTTATCCCTCAAATTTTGGCCACGAAGAGCCAATTCGAGATCTAGCTTTTGAGCTACAAGAATGCGGTCCAAAAGAGATGGATGAGCCTCAAGGCTACATAAAACAAGAGATGAACATAAATCGGATACACAATCTCGAATCTCACAAGTAGACAAAGTCTCGAGGTCGTTCCATTCGGAAATCATCATAGAAACAACCACTTGTTGCTTTCGGCTAAGGGCGTCGACAACGCGATTTCCCTTTCCGGGAGTATAAAGAATATCAAGATCAAATGATGCAAGGAACTCGAGCCAACGTTGTTGATGCAAATTAAGTTCCTTTTGAGAAAATAAATATTTCAACGACTTATGATCAGTATAAAGTATAAATTTTTCTCCTAAAAGATAATGTCGCCAAATTCGAAGGGCGAAAACGATAGCCGCGAGTTCTAAATCATGTGTGGCATATCTAGTCTCAGCCGGCTTCAATTTCCTAGAAGCATAAGCAATAACATGTTCTTTTTGCATAAGAACGGCACCCAAACCAACGCGACTAGCATCGGTATAAACAACAAAATCTTGATTCCCTTCGGGAATAACAAGAATAGGAGCATCAGAAAGGAGTTCTTTTAATTTCTGAAAAGAAGTTTCACATTTGTTCGACCAAATGTATTTAACACCTTTCTTTGTTAAGCCAGTAAGAGGCACGGCAATTTTAGAAAAGTCTTTTATGAAACGGCGGTAATAACCTGCCAATCCGAGAAAGCTACGAATTTCAGTCACGCTCTCCGGTCTCTTCCAATTTTGAATCGCTTCAATCTTTGAAGGATCCATTGATATTCCGGATTCGGAAATAATATGACCGAGAAACTTCACACGGGATTGCCAAAAGTGGCATTTAGAAAATTTTGCTTTTAATTGATTGCTCCTGAGAGTTTCCAATACAATCCAAAGATGCTTTTCATGTTCCTCCTCGGTCTTTGAATACACAAGAATATCATCAATAAAGATGAGAACAAATCGATCGAGGAAATCTTTGAAAACTCGTTTCATAAGGTCAACAAAATAAGCTGGAGCATTCGTCAAACCGAATGGAATAACAAGCCATTCATATGATCCATAACGAGTACGGAATGATGTTAAAGGAATACTATCCTCTGCAATACAAAGCTGATGAAAACCAGTTGCTAAGTCCAATTGTGAAAAGACTCTAGCACTACTAAGCTGATCGAATAGATCATCAATCCGTGGTAAAGGATATTTATTTTTAATAGTAAGATCATTAAGCTTGCGGTAGTCGACGCAAAGCCTAAGTGTACCATCGGATTTCTTCACAAAATTGCTGAAGCTCCCCAAGGCGAGGAACTAGAGCGAATAAATTGCTTCATCTCCAATTCGGATAATTGTTTGCGCATCTCTTCATCCTCCTTATTGGACATGCGATAAGGAGGACGAGTAATAGGTTGAGCTCCAGGTATAAGATTAATTCTGAACTCAATTGCTCGCTTAGGTGGTAATCCTAGAACGGGCTCGAATATGTCAGAAAATTCACGAAGAACGTGAATAAGAGAAATGACATCTTCCTCATCATCATCATCATCATCGTGAGGATTTAAAGAGTATAAAGATGCCGCCAAGGGGAATCTGAATCTTTAAGAACAATCGAAATCTGCTTAACAGATAGAGGATGTCGAAGATAAATAGTCCGCTCAGGACATATGATATGAGATTCATAACGGTTAAGCCAATCCATTCCCAAAATCATTCCGAAGCCTAAATAACGCATGACATGCAAATCGGCACAGAAAGAGTAATCACATAAAATAATTTCAACATCTTTACACAATAAACTGAGTGTTGCAGATCCGCCGACCGGATTCGCAATTCTCAAAGAAGTCATCAAGCCAATAACATCTAAAGACAATGCATCGACAAGTTCTTTTGATATAAAAGAGTGAGATGCACCTGTATCAAAAGGAACTCGAATAGAAAGATCATGAAATATAATAATGCCATCAAGGATAGAATGAGATATACCTTGACCATGAGATGTGTTGCCAGGGGCTTGAGCAACATTTAACTTTTCCTCCTTCTTGCCTTGAAGTTTGGGACACAAAGATAAAGTATGGCCCGAACTCTTGCAATATCGACAGAAAAGAGGCTTCGGGCACTTATTTGCATAATGGTCCTTAGAACCACAATTATAGCACTCTCCACGATGGGAGGTAAGAGTATTTGCTACCGGTGTTGCTTGCTTTTCTTTCTTATTAGGATACGGGCCTTTGGACTTTATAGGCCTTTTCTTGTTGTTGTTGAAGTTTGGTTTGGCACACACCACTTCAACATCACTCTCCCTATCCGCCTCTTCAAGACGAAGAGCGATATCAATGAGTTGATCAAAAGAGACTTCTAATTTTAGAAGTAATGGCTTCTTAAGATTTTTGTTCAAGCCATAGACAAATCTTTGGTTCTTCTTCAATGGGGTGTTTATGTATTCGACCCCGTATTTAGAAAGAGACTCGAAGGATGCGACATAATCTGCCACGGAGGATTCACCTTGGACAAGGTCTATAAAGCGACGGGCCAAAGTCACCTTCTCAGCTTCTGGCACGAACTTTAATTCAAAGCGTTCTCGGAATTGCTCCTAGGTAAGATCCGTTTCATTAACTTCACAAATCAAAAGCTCGTACCAGTCTAATGCTCTTTCTTGGAGCATACTAGAGGCCACCTGAACTCGGTGAAGATCAATAAGATTCATGCGAGAAAAGATGCGGTCGCATGATCTTAGCCAAGCCTGGACTTCAATAATGATTTCAGAACCTTTGAAAGGCTTTCCGCCCAAATTAGTGCAGTCACTGCACAAGCGTGCAAACCCTGACTTAGGATGTGTGGGCTCAGGAATAGGTCCGACAGCTTGAGCATTTCTGACAAGATCAAGAAGTTGCTGAGCAGACATAAATACTCCATCATGCGGAGTAGCACTAGATTGACCGGTGCTGGGGAGGCCAGATCTAACCATTTCTTTTCTTTAAGAAAGAAAGAAAAGATAAAAAGATTAATCTCAGAATGAATATCAAAAAAACTAGATTGATAAAACAAGGGTTCATAAAAAGAAATAGGATAGAACGGTACGAAGACCCGAATTAAGTCCTATGGCACGATTCCTAAGAAAGACTTAGGACAATGATCCTTGCTAGATTATTCTACATTGTTTCGAAGTTTGGCTCTGATACCAAGCTGTGACGCCCCACCTCTATACCCACGCTAGCCAAGAACACTACGGTGTAGTGCTGTCGACTAGAGCGGAGAATAAGGCTATTGAGGAGCGACCATCCGTGTAATTGCCTTGTGCGAGCAGCGATATGTCAAATAGTATGACATGCATTTGATTTCAGGAGGAAACCCGACATACCGACACAAACTCAAAGCTATCACACAGTGGCTAAGTGGACCTCGAAAACAAATATAGAAATAAACGTAACACAAATCAGTCACAGACATTCATATCACAAAGGCGGAAACATATATGAATATATAACACAAAGAAGTGTACATCAGAGTAGTGGTCAACTAAGATCCACAATATCACAAAAGAATAGATACAAGTGCTAGACAAAAGAATATGTATACATCGTAGAGTCTATATCACGAATGTATAACAACAAAAACTACAACTATTCTGTAGTTAGACAAAAGTCAGAAGATGATCCAGATAAGGAGTCAAGCTGAAGCACCTGTAACATCTCAGTCTGACCCGAGTATTATTTAATAAGAAAATAATAAATGGATCAGTCTAGCTATAAATATCAGATAAAGGATTGAGATATATGCAGAGATATAATAAGATCGTATGATAACAATAATGTCATACTAGAACAAATATGATTTAAACAACAACAAATCATACAACATCTCAAAAATCTCAAAGTACCAAAAAGAATATCATATTCTTTATTTTATTCACCAAACTAAAAATATTGACAATCCTATTAATGCCAATCACAAAAGTTGGTGAAACACAAATTCTAGAAATCATCAATCAGAGATCCAGAAATCACAAAAGGGGGATGCCTATCATAAACGGGAGCATGAAAACTCACCAACACGTGTATCACAAATGGAACGCTATTCCATGGTCGCTAACCATTAAAATTTGAGCCGAAGCTCCATAAACGGTCCGAAAACCACTGGTCGCTACCCCGCCAAATTGAACCGAAGTTCCATAGAAACGGGGTTTAGTCTTCCTCGCACACAAATAGACATCGCACATCGCTAGTCTAAAACACAAAGTGATCATCATTGATCAATAAAAGTGTCGATTACACTAAGCCAGTAAATATAAGAGTTTAGCTTCATGTCCCATAACCACTAGCTTAACTTAAATATTTACGAACAAATTATAGATTTCCACTCGAAAATTGTCACAAGATTTTCAATCGAACAAGTCCAAAAATTAACCGACGAAGTAAACGCAAGCGTTTCATACCACTTGTTTTGCTAAGCCATTTAATTATATTTTCTCATACGAATGAGGTAATGGTTTGTATATACTAATAGATTAGAAAACGGTTTTGGAAACAAGCTTTATATTTAAAATAGAGTTGAAATCATTTTTGTAAAGGAGTTTAAATATCTACTACTAGTATAGAAAACCTTTATATTTTAAAGTGAAAAATCACAGAAATGATTGTAGAAATAATCAATCACCAAAATTCACGTTCGAAGAGGTGAATCAAATCCAAAGAAATCGATATCAAATCCGTCAAAATGGATATTCTCAAAAAATCCCGAAAAAGAAGTCATCGATGAAGAAAATAAATGATAACGACGAATCGGATAACTATGAATCGATAGAAATTAAAATCTCTAGATAAATAGGCAAAACAGGCAAAGTAGAGAAGGTCACAGGCTCTAGACGTCTGGGGTAAATACTCAGACGTCTGCAGCCAGTTTCGGGAACTTCCTGAAACAGACTCCAAACGTCTGAGCCTACCTGCAGACGTTTGGTGTCGAGCTGAAACTGTTTTTCAGCCAAGTGGGAGAGCAAACTCTCTCACATTTCCACCCAGTCGAGCAATGGACTTTGGGGCTTTTGCCAATCGACAATTCGGCCCTATAGGCCCTCCGATTCTCAACCGAAAACATGTTCACAAATCAAAGAACGGATTTTCAAAGTTTTGACTTCAAAACACCAAAAATTGAAATGTTCACCAAATCAATTCAAACCAAAAGCAATTGAACGAGAACAAGTGTTAGGAATTCATACCTAACAATCGAAGATAAATATAGATTAAGATGTGAGATACAAATCTCACCTTTTCACAAAACAATGAAGAAGGAGCTTGAAAGCAAAGAGAGAATCAACCACTCTTCGACACAACCCAAATGAGCTTGCATCTATGCTCAAAAAGGAGAACATTCCCAAAGTTAGGTTTAGGAATTTCTGAAATTGATAAAAGAATAAGTTGGAGAAGAAGAGGAGGAGGCTTACCAAAGCTTCTTCTATTGATTTGGAGCTAGATCTCGATTTGTAAATGGAAACTAGGGTTTGGAGTTTTAATTTCCCATTCCACTCACCATTAATCTCTTTAGAACTGAAAAGTAGAGGGGGAGGGAGTGAATGAAGAGGGGGGTTTCAGTTTTGAGTATTAAGTTAGACATAGGGCTGAGCCCAAACCCAAACACAAAGTGAAAATGGTCAAATTTTTGGCTAGCTCCAAACATATCAATGTTTATACTCAAAAAGATCGCAAACGTCATTTTGGATTCAATAGAGGTGGTTTCGAGTCAAAATTTGACCATATACAAAAAGTATCTTTTTGGACTAAAATCCGATTAACGATTAAAATATTTAAATATAAAATCGATAAATATGCGGGTTGATACACCGACCCCTGGCGTAGTGGATGCTATGTCGACCCCCCTTATTGCCAAAGTTATATACCGATCCCTCCATATGTTAGCTGCTATGCCGATCCATCTAGCACCATCAAATCATATTGAAACTACGATGATCGCTCCACATTTCAATCCAAGTCGATTATCCAGTCAAGTAACCATGCCGAACCCCATCTTATCCAAGCTAATTTTCATCTTTCTGACATTCTGCGCTGGATGTCTACCAACTCTGTTCAATCTGGGCTTCATATAACTGTCCATACTCTATATCTGGGTCTTGTAGTTGTTGCCTCATGGTTATCTTTCTTATCAACAGTCGAATCTGCCTTGTGCGATCAACCCAATATAGTCAGGCCAGGACACCGGGTAACAGTCGCATACATTAATGCAACTATAGATGCGATGCCCTCCTCCCAATGAGTCCAACGGATCCATCCCCGATATCTCTCATTCCTCGTAACTTCGATAATCAAGGTAAACCCGTTAAGCCTTACTTTGGATCTGTTAAAAAAATAAAGAAGGGAAAAGAAAAGTGGGGAATCAAATATCTGAATTTGTGGGATATATATATATATTTATTATTTGATTTCTCAAATAAATCTCTACACATTTGGAGTACATATGATCACATTACTTATTGAATCGCTATGAAACTTGTTAGTGCACATCACCTTATTTTTTTGGTCCCGATAAATTTCGATAGCTATTTGAAACTGTCCCCCGTTATGATAATTTCATGCACTTCGTGGTCTATTTGACCATCGGATCGCATGATTTCAAAAATTCTTCAACCGTACATCTCATAATGAAGCCCTCATCCTAGACACACAAGTTCTCTGTCAAGATCCCACTAGACTCGACTATGAACGTATTTTTACAAAATAGGTATAACAATACGAAAATCGTAAAAATGCAGTGACTCCATATATAATGATATGTATACATATTTTAATTCACAACACTGATTCGGACTCAACGGAAGTGGTCTCGAATCCTAACTCGCCCTTGTGCGAAAACTTAGATTTTGGACCTTCAATTAATTAACAATTCAATACTTAAGTTAATTATTTAAATATCCAGTAGTAAAAATAAGGGTTGTTATAGAATTATTATATATATTAATGTTGTGTTGTATCGCAAACTGAAATAGGAATAAAAAACAAAATTCTAGATATCAAAATAGAAAGGAAAAACAATAAAATGATGAAGAAGCCAAATCATTTGTTGGCTAAGTTTCTAATTTATTTCAATAAAGAAAAAAAATCCCAAACTTCAAATTCAAGTCAAATTAAGGGAAGCAAAATTGATGTAGGCACTTTGAAAGATTTGAGAAATTTAAATTTTATGAAGAAAATTTTGTTTTTTTGAATTAATCTTAAGATTTAAAAATGTTAATGATGAGGAATTGTAGGATCATAGTTGCTTCCATGAATGCAAGAATAACTTTATTCCATTAATATGTATTTATATATTAGGATATCATACCATTTAATTTTTTGACATATAATTTAACAACTTAGTTAACAAATCAATGTTAAATTTTGTAGTTGAATTTGCATCTTTTTCTTACATATAAATTTATTTTTGTTTCTTAAAGAATGAGGCAACAAAAACCATTTTTGTCATATTCGACTAGGGCATTCGATACGTTTGGGCCAGCCCTGGTTAAATGGAACTTGTTGAATATACCATAGCACACATAAAAAATGTATTCTTAATTAAGATATTTATCTTTTTTAACACAATACATGATTAATTGGGAAAGCTCAAAACCAAAGCTAGTTAAAGAACGAGGCTATGCACACATGGTGAGTGGAAAGAAAGCAACCACAAAACAAATCCCATTGGCCTACACAGATATAAAGCATAAAACCATAAAAGAGAAATTTGTAGTATAAAATATATCATAGAGGGTTAAATCATGTAATATAATAACCTGTTAAAATCTATATAAAAATCTTCTTTAAAGTTTATATTATAGTAGAGCACAAAAGACTATTTTATTCAAAGCATGTGTTTCATGCTAAAAGTATATAACTGAAATGGGTCTGTAAAATTTATCTAATAACTATATTGGTATTTACCCATTCTTTCCCAAAAATGGAATAAAATGCACACAAAAAATCATTTGGTTTTTAAGAAAAGATAAAAGAAACTAATTTTTTTGGGAAAGTGAAAAAAATATTTAGGTTCAATTTGGTTTCATTTTGTTTTTTATGTTTGTGTTTTCAACATTCATAACAATGACGACCCACATTTCGGAAGGGTTGAGTCGACAATAAACTACATATGTCTGACTCAAAACAATCCAGAATACAGATAATCAATGGCGTTAATTAAGTAAAATAAGAAAAAGAGAAAACAAATACAGAACTTCGTAGAGGAATGACAAAATATAATAATCAAATAAACAGTTTATGAAGCTGTTTATACTATACATTTGATTATAATTTATACAAAATTTATCAGAGTTATACATACAATAGAATAATAGAATAATGCAGCAGAACAAACAACATGATGAAATAATACTAGTAATATAATATACCAAATCTTCGTCTTCGTCCTCCAGAAAATATGATCTTCAATACGCTGAAAACTCAGGGCTGACCTGAGCATAAATTAAAACAATACACTTGAGTCAGGACTAAAATATCCTTATGTGAGTCAAATCAATATCACATATAACAGGAGTGTAACAGCGTCATAGATGTTTACGGGGTTTCACATCTCCTATCCAGTGTATAACGTGCGTGCAATAACTCAAGAGATGTTAGGGGTTTTCCATCTCTTAAGGATCCGTCAAAACATCTATATATAGTAGAATACACTATATATAATGTCTACTCAGTAAAAAATAAATATTTTTCTTAGTGTTAAGGCTTTACATTAATCCCTCTTAACGCGTTTTTAAGCATTGTCGTACAGTTGCATATAATGCCCCAGTAGCACGTAGGGATAGGGATGCGCCGTGGTACGACAACATTAAACACAAAACTCATAATGATCTCATATAAGGATAAAAGTATGACAATGCACGTGAGGTAATGCCCAAGGTAGGATACTACCAGTTCGGGTCGTAGGGCTGGTGGTAACGTATCATAGCCACGACCATCCACCACATCCATTCATCCCATATCGAGTCAAAGGGAGGTCATCCCAAATCAAGGTGCACCAATCGAAACCAACATCAAGAAAATAGTATGGACCAAGTCCAAAAAGAAAATCAAAGAACGGATGCCCGTTAGGGGTAGCTAACCTACTTGGCCCTATCAAGCCGTCCTGTTTTAGTCATTTCAAATTAGCACAAGGGCCAGGTTCTATCCATCATCGTTCTCTTTCTTTAAATCCAACAACGTACACCAAATCCAACCATTTCGTTTTGGAGTCTCTTCCACGTACACAGTGGTTAATGTGGTTCCAATATTGACAGAGAGTATGCCAATAAGAGGCCCAGGACTCTTTAACAACCAAATGTCATTTTACACACCGGTTGGTTCTTTTACATTTTGAAAACGATTCATACTTGATATCAAAATATCATATTCACTTCAAAATATCATTCATTTCAAAATATCATATTTACTACAAATATGTCAATTTCACTTGAAAATATCATTTCATTCGAATTTCCATTTCGAATTTCAACTTAGGTTATAACTTCATTTTAACCATATTCGTATTTAAATCAACGATTTAAATATAAAAATTTCCACTTTGACCATTTTGAAATTTTAGAAAATAGTTTTAAATAGTTTAAAAAGTTAAAATAGTTTAGATACTAAAATGGATTATATGTTAAATGATTTGAAAATTTAAATAATTTGGAAATTTAAAAAGATGAATTTTTAAAACAGTTTATAGGAATATAGTTTATAGTGAAAATAATTTCAAATTCAAAACTGTTTCTTCCCATTTCCACTAAATCTGGATTTAGGTCCAAATTTAAATCAAACTGATTCAATTTCAATTATCCCGATTCAAATCATCTTCAATCTCAATTCAACTCAAATCGAATCAATTCCGATTTCAATTTAAATCAACTTCAATTCCAATTCAAATTAATTTCGATTTTAATTTGAATTAATTTCAATTTTGATTTCCACTGATTCGATTCAAATAGTTTAAGTTTCAATTCAATTCTTAATTTTAAACCATTTCAGTTTATATAAATTCCAAGTCCAATTTCAATTTACCGATTTAAATCACTTAAATCAAATTTAAACTTCAATATTCAATTTAAATTTCGAATCTTTAAAATAATTCAAATTCGAGCCAAATTTAGAAATATTCATTTATATCACTTTTACTTAAATAGATTCGAAGTTCAAGTAAAAGTTCAAACCTTTAAAACGATTTCAATTTCCTTAATTCAAGTCATATGTCGATTTTTACTTCACGTTTCAAAATGAATTCTTAAAACAATTTCTTTAACGAATTTCGATTTCAACATTTCAAAGCTCAAATTTGAAATTAATTTAATCTTCATAAATTCGGTTTTTATTTCTTGAAAACCAACTCATTTAAATAAATTCAAATTCAAGAATTTAAAACTATTTAACTTAACCAATCCGATGTTCGTATATAATTTTCTATCCTATGGCCAAGTAAATAGTAATTTCAATTTTAAATTTCAGGGATGGAGATATATCATTTCAATCCAAATCAAAATGTCATAGGTATATATCATTTCAACCGATTTCTTAATTTATTTGAAATAATTTAAATAACAGATTATATACTGTCGAATAATATTCTAGGGTGATAACAGGATATATAAATAAATAAACATCCAATTATCCAAAATATCAACTGATAGCCATCCATCACAATCAACATCTAAAACAGTTAATATATCACAACAACTAACCGGTTATCAATAATCGAGAATTTAACTTGCAGTTTAATTCAAATTTCAATTTAACTGTTAATTCAAAATTTCTAACATATAAATTTCTACGTCGAATTCCATGTCAGTTAAATTACCAAACAATAATCAATAAAATTAAATCACTTCTTGATTTCAATTTAACTAACATAAAAATATTCTAGTCTTCGTGAGCAGTTCAAAACACACATTTATTTGAAACTGAAAATTTTTCAGCTTCAAATAAATTCCAATTTGACTCCATGTCGTAGATGACTTCGATACGAAACCAATGCAACTTGTTTCGTTCGAATCCGACCTCGTAAGAGAAAGTTACGATTTAATTAGCATAACGATAATTAAAACATAATTAACTAAAATTATTAAAACTTAAAATAAGCTAAATTGTTACCCTAATCTCCTACACCCTCTCGTTCGACCTAGGTTCCACATTCAAAAACCCATTACACGATCGGCAACTCCACGCGCACGCCACCTTACAGATGACCGAACCACCATCCAGACCCACCATGACACGCGCCTCGGCCTACTCCACCATCACCCCAGGTTATGTCGACTCTGTCACTACCACCTACGTGAAAATTGAGAAAAACCCACGCGCAAACAGACCCTGATTCTGGCGAATCTACAACCTTCCATCTCGATCCATCCGTTGGATGCGTAGATCTCGATGAGAACTTCATCTTTCATGTTGAAGCGAAATTGAGATTGTGAGTGGATTGGGAGAAATCGAGGAAGAGGGAAGAACGATTATCGGTCGTTAACGATAAAAGAAAGCGGCGTTGAAGGTTTTAGAAGTTAGGGTTACGCAAAATGAAAATAGAAATATATATATTTTCGACATTATTCACACATAAATTTTCCGAACTCCAAACGAAGCGTGCCACCTGGCGTTCTATATGTTATACCCGCATTTCGAACACAATGGAATAGGTATCAGGAGCCAATTCCATCATATTCAGAAGATAGCTTTTCAAAATCAATTTATTTTAATTAAATTCCTTTAATTAATTTCTACGCGTCTTAAGCTTGCACAGCCAAACGATAAGTCTGATCGCTACGAAACTTGAAATCCTATAATAATCCACCATTACGAATCCAATGAAACTAGTTTCGTCGAAATCCAAGATAGTGCCCAAAAAGACTATTTTTACCTGTTAATTAAAACGAGAAATTTCCAAAATCAATTTAATCACTTTTAAATTCAATTTTAAAAGTTAAAAATTATCATTCTTATTTAAATATAATTTAAATCAATTTTTGAAATCATTTTCATTCACATTAAATTCAGGATTCAATTATTTAAATAATTTCCAATATTAAATTTAATCAGTTCAATTGTCAAATAAATCATTATACTTGAAATATAAGTTATTTAACTTTTGAAATTTAACTTTTAAAACGAATTCAAATAAGAAAACAACTACTATACTTAGTTCCACTTCTTTATTTAAAGTATTCCAATAATCCAATTTCCATGAATTCCAATATTAGAATTTCAAATGAATTTTAGTTATCAAATAATTATTTTATTTTCATCTAAATAGTTCAATATTTATTATTCAATTCTTGCTATTGTTTACAATGTATTAAATATATTAAACTTCATTCTAATACAAATAATTTCCTTAAATTTTATCGAAATTGTTATTTCAAAATTTTATTCAAGTTCATATTAAATAAATTACATAAATAAAACATTAAATTTTTCTCCAACCATTATTTTTCAATAATTATATTAAATTTAATAATTTAAATAGTTAAAAATATGGGTCGTTACCGTCTCCCCCACTCAAAACTTTTCGTCCTCGGAAAGGGGTTTAGTAAAGAATCTCACATTTGATATATTTTATTCAAAATAATCAACTTACAAAACATAAAAATCTTATGAGAAACCATTACCATTCCACTATGCTACTCTGATATCGACTTTACGGAAATTACAACTTATTTATAAAAATGACTTATAAAATTTTAAAGTCTCAAATTTTTTCTAACAATCGAATTTAGGAAAAATTTCGACAACGTTTCCTTTACACAGCTCGATAGTAAAAATTTACAATACATATATATAACCGAATATACATCTCATCTTAATGATGAGGCATCCCGTAGGGAAAAATATATAAAAGTACAGTATGTAATCCGAGATATGTACCTTATTATTATTATTATTATGAGCGAGTTCGCTCATATTAAGCAAGCAAAAGCAAATCAAATCGCGTATACATCCAAACGACTTATTTATGTACCTATCTCAACTCAATTTAGAATATTTGTAACAACCCGCATATCTATCAATTTTATATTTAAATATTTTATTTAAATATTTTATCGTTAGTCGGATATTAGTCCGAAAAGCTACTTTTTGCATACGGTCAAATTAGGACTCGAGACCACCCCCATTGAGTTCAAAATGACGTTTGCGATCTTTTTGAGTGTAAACTTCGATATGTTTGGAGATAGTGAAATTTTCGTCACTTTTTGTGTTGGGCTTTTGGTTTGGGCTGCACCTCTTCTAACTCAGCCCAACCCCTTCCTTCTCTTCATCACTTCATCAACTTAGAAGCTTTAGCAAAAATGGTGGAGGGAATAGGAAATTAAAATTCCAAGCCCAAGTTCTTTAGCAAATTCAACATCTAACTCCAAATTCAAAGTGAAGACATTGATTCAAGCTTGTGGTTGATCTTTGCTTTGCCCCAAGCTTCATCTTCATCAAATTCCGTGAAAAGGTGAGATTTTTGATCTCACATCTTGCCTATATCTATCTTGGACTGTTGGGAATGATTCCCTATTGTATTTGCATCAATATTTGCATTTGGTTTGGATTGGATTGGCGAAAAACTTCAATTTTCAGCGTTTTGGTGATTTTCCTGGCCTTAAGTCGTTTCTGGCCTTCGCTGAGTCGTCCACGAGTTAAGCCTAAGTCGTGAGTCGTTCACGAGTTAAGGGCTTAGGTCGCGCGCGTGTATTTCTGTTCGTCTGGCCTGAGTCGTTCACGAGTTAAAGGCCTGAGTCGTTCTCGAGTTAAAGTGTTAAGTCGTTCCAGGCGTTGAGTCGTTCTGGGTGTGCTAAGTCGTTCACAAGTTAAAGGCTGAGTCGTTCGCGAGTTACTGGCTTGAGTCGTTCAGGAGCTAAAGGCATAAGTCGTTCAGGAGTTAAAGGCCTTAAGTCGTAGGTCGTTTTGCAGTTAGCTCGCTCGCCTAGCTTAAGTCGTTAAGTCGTTAAAGGCTTAAGTCGTTAAGTCGTTCAAGACTTAGGTCGTATGACCTTATTCCTTAAGTCGTAAGTCTCTTGCCTCCCTTAAGTCCTAGGTCGTATGACTCTTAAGTCCTAGGTCGTTGGCTTTTAAATCGTTAAGTCGTAGGTCGCTGCTTCTACTAAGTCGCTAGGCCTCGCCAACTCCGCTAGCTCGCAACTGTTAAGTCGTATGACCTTAAGTCGTAGGTCGTCCCCGACCTAACTCCACTAGGTCGTTCCAGCCTTAGCTCGTAGCTCGAATTGAAGCTTAAGTCGTTAAGTCGTTCGTTCCACTAAGTCGTTCAAGGCTTGAGTCGTAAGTCGTTCGCGAGTTAGTACTTGGTCGTTCGACCTGTTCTTCTGCTAAGTCGCGTGGCATTCTCCACTTAGGTCGTATGACCTTATCCCCTAAGTCGTAAGTCGTTCGCGAGTTTGTACTTAGTCATTTTACCTGTTCTTCAGCTAGGTTGCACGGCAGTCTTCCCTTAGGTCGTATGACCTACTTCTCCTTAGGTCGTTGGACCAGCTTGCCTTCACTAAGTCGTACCGTGACGGGGCGCTGCCCCGCACCCCGCCGTGGGCGCTGCCCCCTGGACCCCCGCGACCTGACCGGGCAGGTCGAACCCCGTATTACTCTGCGTAGGCAATCTCTTCTGAAAAACGTTTATCAGAATTTCTACTTTGATGGTTTTGGGATTGACTTCTTTGCACTTTACTCACGTCTTCGAACATGAATTGATTTGTTCTACCATCGTTTTATGACTTGTCACTTTAAAGATATATGAAGGTTTCAATACTAATAGTAAATATCAAAACTCTTTCATCAAAGCGATTTCAACACTATTTTAAGTATCAAAAGTTCGTTTTCTCAAACCGATTTTCAATCTACTAGTATATACAAGCCTTTACTTCACTCGAATGAGAAATCGACTTAAACGACTTAGTAAAACGAGTGGTATGAAACGCTTGCGTTCACTTCGTCGGTTAGCTCTTGGACTTGTTCGATTGAACCCTTTTTGTGACAATTTCCTAGTGAAGATTTACAGCTTGTTCGTAAATATTTGAGTTAAGCAAGTGGTTATGGGACATGAAGCTAAACTCATATATTTACTGGCTTGGTGTGATCGACACTTCCTTATGATCATGACGATCATTTTTGTGATTTAGACTAGCAATGTGCGATGTCTCTTCGTCCGTGTGTCGGACTTGCCTTCGGGCCATCCGTGTGTTCGGAAAATTTAAATGGATAGCTTCCATGAGATAACTTCTCGTCCGTGTGTCGGACTTCCCCCTTTTTGTGATTTCTGGATTTCGTGTGTTGATTTCTGGGATTTGTTCTGGATTTCGTGTGTTGATTTCTGGATTTAGTGCTTCACCAACTTTTGTGATTTTCACTGATATGATATCAGGTTTTTGTGTATTGGTGAATTCGTGTGTCATTACCTTTTTATGTGTTTGGATCTTTGAGAAGATTCTTGTGATATTGATTAATCTGTTGTTGATTATCATTTACATACTTATAGTAGTATGTCGCTATGGTTATTACATGTTCATGTCATGCCTTTTACTGTATACCATATCATCTGATATTTATAGTTAGACTGATCCGTTTATTATTTTCTTATAAATAATACTCGGGTCAGACCGAGATGTTACAGGTGCTTCTGCTTGACTTCTCTTCAGGATTATTCTGACTTTTGGCTAACTACTTAGATTAGTAGTTTTTGGATGTACACCTTTGAGATATAGACTCTATGTTGTGTACTTATTCTTTTGTATAGCACGTGATGCTATTCTTTTGTATTATCGTGGATCTTTCTGACCACTACTCTGATGTACACTTTCATGTGTTATATATTTATTCATATCTTCTTCCGCCTTTGTGATATGGATGTCTGTGACTGATTTATGTTATGATTATTTCTATGTTTGTTTCCGAAGATTATATATAGCCACCGTGTGATAGCTTTGTGTTTGTATCGGTATGTCGGATTTCCTCCTTAAAAGATATGCATTCTATTCTATCTGACGTATCGGTGCTCGCACAAAGAAGTTACATGGATGGTTGCTCCTCCACAGCCTTATTCTCCGCGCTAATTGACAGCACTACATCGTAGTGTTCTTGGTTAGCTTGGGTATAGAGGTGGGGCGTCACAATATTAGTTGCATATACAAGATATAGAAACGTGCATGAGTTTAATAGAACCATATAACATGAATTTTGAATCCAAATCATAAGTATAAGCACTAATACACAATACAATCATATGTAACCAAAAATAGTTATAATAATGATTTACAACAAAAGAAACCATCCAACAATTAATATTCATCCAATTAATTCATAACTATATGAATTTTTGTTTCTTATTAACATCCATTCTTTTTAATATCTAATTGGTTTGCTTCAAATTTATTTATATCTATTTCATTTATATCAATTTATTTAAATTCAATTTGTTAAATTTCAATTTTTTTAACACATTTTATATTAATTCATTTATGGACCATTTTATAAAATCATTTCATTTAATCTTATTTAAGTTAAATTTTTATTACACTACCACTTAGTATATTCTCTTTAATACTAAAATCATTAACAATTTCGTAAAACCATTTAAGTTTAATATAAACATTTTATATAACACAACTCATGTTCATTATTACTTCATAACTTAAGTTCATATTAATTCATTGATTCACTTCATTAGTTCATTTCATTAATTCATATCATTAACTTTACTTAAGTGAATTTTATTTTATAACTCAAATTCATATTAATAAAAAAATTATTTTTATCACAATCAATTTCATTTAACTTTTCTTAAGTTAACTTTCATCTTATAATTCATTTCATTAACTTATTTCATTAATTCATTCTATTCAACATGACTTAAGTAAAATTTCATTTCATAATTCAAATTCCAGCTTTCTTATTTCATTAATCATTTCTTAAGTTTGTAATCATTTTATACAGATGTATCTTCTTTTATATAATATTATTCAAATTATAATTATCTCAAAAAGCTACAACCAAATCTTAAAACATCCTTTGCAAAAAAAATTTTACAAACAATTTACAAAGGTATGGTTTAATTTATTATTTGTTTATTTTCTCTTAAGTCCATATCTAAATAGTATTTTCTTTTTACAACTCAAATTATTCATTTAACATTTCCTAGAACCTTAACTAAGTGTATAACATTTCTTATAACAAATTAATTTTCTATAAATATTTCTTTAACACAATTTAAATTTGAAACATTTTTATCCCTTAAGTTCATACTTGTATAATATTCCATTACATATTCATATATAACATTTCAACTTTTTAACATCAACTTTTTAAACATTTCTGGTAAGTTTTATATATGGTTTTAGAATGTAATTGTGTATTATACAAATTTATCTTATTCATTTAAATTAAGAAGAATGTTCAATAATTTACACATGTTTAAATTTCCATTATCTTGAAATTTAAGAGTTATAATTTAACTTCACATATTTCATTTAACACTTAGCTTCAAATTTCTTATTTCTAATTTTAGAAGTTTCTAATTTTAGAAGTTTCTAATTATTTAAAAAAATTCACTTATTCCAAAAACTGAAAATCATTAATTAAGAGGAACTTAAGAATTCAAATACCGAGTTCATTTCAAATCATTTTGAAATAATATATATATAGTCATATCTTTTATATATATCAAATCATATTTATAAATTTTAAATCAAAATCTGTTTATCGAACCAAATGCGTAGCAAAGCTACTAAGTGGCCTCCCTCACTTTGAGACTCGAAAATGAATGCCGATGATGCGGCTGTCATCACCGAAATTATTTTCCAACGACGGAAGAAGGGAGTACTGGACTTATTTCCTTTTAATTCTTTTTGAAACACTTCTATTCATAAATATTTTTAAATAATACTAATATTATTTTCAAAATCCTAAAAAAAACTTAGATTATTTTCAATTGGCACAAGTGCCGCGGTCATGCCGTCCTGTTTTAGTCAAAATACTAATATTCCAACAACAGAAGAAGGGGTAGTTAGCCCACTTGGCCCTATCAAGCCATCCTGTTTTAGTCATTTTAAATTGGCACAAGTGCTGCGGTCTATTCATCGTCATTCTCTTTCTTCAAATCGAGCAACGTACACCAAATCCAACCACCTTGTTTTGGAGTATTTTTCGCGTACACATTTGTTAAAGTGATTCCAATTTTGACAGAGAGCATGCCAATAAGAGGCCCCTGTCTCTTTAACAACCAAACGTTGTTTTACACACCGGTTGATACTTTTACATTTTGAAAACGATTCATACTTGATATCAAAATATCATATTCGCTTCAAAAGATCATTCATTTCAAAATATCATATTTACTTCAAATATGTCAATTTCACTTGAAAATATCATTTCATTCAAATTTCCATTTCCATTTTCAACTTAGGTTATAACTTAATTTTAACCACATTCGTATTTAAATCAATGATTTAAATATAAACAATTCCTACTTTGACCGGTTTGAATTTTTAGAAAATAGTTTGAATAGTTTTAAGTAGTTTAAAAATTAAAATAGTTTAAGTAGTTTAGATATTAAAATATATTATATATTAAATGATTTGAAAATTTAAATAATTGGAAATTTAGAAAGATGAATTTATAAAAGATTTTGTAGGAAAATAGTTTATAGTGAAAATAATTTCAAATTCAAAACTGTTTCTTCCCATTTCCAATAAATCTGGATTTAGGTCCAAATTTAAATCAAACTGATTCAATTTCAATTATCCCAATTCAAATCATCTTTAATCTCGATTCAACTCAAATTGACTAAATTTCGATTTCAATTTAAATCAACTTCAATTTCCAATTAATTACGATTTTGATTTCAATTCGAATTAATTTTTTAACGACCCGATATTTTCAACCATTCGCATCCATTATAAGTGTATAGGTAGACACTCATGCCGGAATTGAATTGCTCAAAATACCGCGTTGTAAATAAAATTTGGCAAATCTCAGAATATACAGTAAATAAATGTAATCACAGTTC
Organism: Allium fistulosum; assembly: GCA_030737815.1. Taxonomy (NCBI): domain Eukaryota; kingdom Viridiplantae; phylum Streptophyta; class Magnoliopsida; order Asparagales; family Amaryllidaceae; genus Allium; species Allium fistulosum. Next base: position 244,749,524 of record CM060907.1, on the reverse strand, counting down.
ATAGACACAGAGTAAAATAATGCAGCGGAAGGAAAAGAAATAGTAGTTCATGAAGCTACTATATAAATATATCAGAGTTACATAAGATATAACAAAAGAAATAGAGAACAACAGAAGTCTCAATAAATTAACCAAGTACAAGCTGAGTAGGACAACGGAACTGAAGTAGATAGGACAAGACAAGCAGATAATCTCCAGCGATTCAAATCTCCAACAGAGCGGAAATCCAAATCTGTGAATAACTTAGGCTGACCCGAGCGTAAAGCAAAACACAAAACACTCGAGTCAGGACAATATATACTTATATAATGTAAACCAACTCAAGTGAACTGTAATAAAGGTACAAGTAACTTAAAGAATGCTTGGGATCGCCCATTCTTTAATGATCCGTTAAACTATCTACTATGTAGTAATATACGCTATATACAGTAGTGTCTAATTAGTAAAGTATAATCATATAGAAAATAGCGTTAAGGGGATGGAGAACCATAACGCGGTCGGATCTTAAAATCATAATCGTAGTAAAGCTCGATATGGTAGGTGACACGGCACACAAGGCAATGCCAGGGTAGATATACCAATTACGCACACAGACTGATGGATACGCATAGCAGCCACTACCGTTCCACCTCGAACAACACTCCCAAATCGGAGGATGGCCATCTAATCAATCACAAGTAAGAGTATAATATCGAAGAAATGTGTCCGAGAAGAGGTGCTACCTCACTGGTCCGAGATCGCTCCTGTTTTAGCCACCTTATGCCAACTCACGGGAGTTGGGTCCACGTAACATACCTTAAGAACGTCGCCACCATCCTACTTCATTCTGGAATCTCCACCGCGTACACGGTTGTCAAAGTGGTTTTCGGTATCGATAAAGAGTATGTCCATATCCGATCCCGGTCTCTTTGCCAACCAATCGTTATTATAACCCGTGGTCATAACTTATAAAAACATTACTTTACTTCAAAATAAAATATCATTTCAAACCATATCTTTATCAAAATAAAGATTAAATCAATTCCAAACCATTTCCATATATTTAAATTTTCATATCATTTCAAAACTTCATTTCAAATCATTTTAATAAAATAAAATATCATATCCTTACAAAACTTCATTTCAAGTCATTTTAATAAAATAAAATATCATATCCTTACAAAACTTCATTTCAAATCATTTTAATAAAATAAAATATCCTATCAGTTCAACTCCAAATATTCAACTTTAAATACCTTTTGAATTCAAAGATATCGTTCATTTACTATCATTTCAAATCACCTTTAAATAGTTTATATTCCAATCAAAATAATTCATTTAAACCTTTAAAAATGTAATTATTATATTTTCAAATCAAGTATTCAATTTCCAAAGTTTCAAACCATTCTGAGTTCGTTTACTAAGTCAAAAACCCTAATTATTAAAATTTCAGCATTTCACAGTATTTAAAAACAACTGCTATAAGTTATATTTGAAAACATTTTTAATTCAGTAAAGACAGCACTTAATACTGCTGTTAAAACTCAGTTTTAGTTGAATTATAGTTCAAAACAGAAAAGACAGCATTTCAAAAGTGCTGCGGTAGTTTAGATTTCAAAACAAGGGTTAAGTTTGATTTCAACATTGACTGCAGACCATTATAGCATTTCCAGAGAATGCTATAATAGGCCTGAGTTCAATATTAGCCTATAAGTTCAACTACAGCAACTACAGCATTCCAGAAATGTTGTAATAGCTCCTTTTTACACAATTTTAGTTCAAAACAGAATCTATAGCATTTCTGAATGCTATTAAAAGTTAATTTCAGGTGTTAGTGTATTTCCAGCAATTAAATAACTTTAATTTAAAACACATAAACATTTTTAAAATCATATTTTAACATTTAAAATGTTCATTTACATATCATTTAACATTTATCTTTTCACAATAAATTTCTTATAATCAAATCCAATTTTCAACAATTTACTTAATAAATTTTAGTGTAAAAGTGTCCAATTCTTCACATTTCAACAAATAAACTTAACACTTCAAATTTAAATTACCATTTCACAATTTAACTAAATTCCCAATTTTATTTAATTAACTTAAACCTTTAATTAAAACCAAATTTCACATTTCCTAGTCAAGTTATATTTTAAAAGATCACTTTTAAACATTCATTTATTTAACCTCTTAAATTCATAGAAAAATCAATAATACTTTAATAAATCACTTAAATTCAAATTTAATCAAATTATCATATTTACCATTTCCAAATAAAATTTAATATCCATTTTTTTTATATAACTTAAATACCATTTTTTTTATACCAAAATTCCAAATTTCCAACTTAAGTTATATTTCAAAAATCCAGTTAAACCATTCATTAATTACATTTTTAACACATAGAAAAATCATAATTTCTTTAATTCAAAATATTTCAAAATCTGTTTAAATCAAATTTCATAAATTTATATTTATAAAATACTTAAAAATATTCAAAACACTTTATAAAATAACCACGGGCCTGTATATAGTTTTCTAGCCTAGGTCAAGTGATACAGATATGTATCATTTCAATCCGCAGTTTAAAAAGAAAAATCCGGGTTCTATCATTTCAAACCCGCAATCCCAAGTTAAAATAAATTAAATAAAAACCATTCAGGCCTATCATTTCAGCCCATGACGATTTTTCCCTATTCTAAAGTCCGTTCGGGTATGTATCATTTCAACCCATAGTGATTCTAGTCTACGGGGAACTTGCAATGGTGATAACAGATATAAATAACAGAATAGCAAGAAATAACAGTAACATATGATATAATAAGTGTAATAACAGGTGTGAACATCAAATGATAATAATATAAACATATATAACATGATGATATACATTACAGATTCAAATGGTGTCGGTTTATCAGTTATATAGGTACATATTGTCTGGTGAGAATAACTCACGTGTTTGTGCTGGAGATATCAAAACCAATGACACAATGGAAACAAAAGCACGATGACAAGACTACGGACTTGAGTGGAGAGCGAATCCAATCTACAACTCTTGTGTACAACCCAAAACAAATAATCAAAACAGCAAAATTCAATACGACTTTAAAATGCAATAACATTGAAATAAAAGGAGATACGACTACGCAGTCTTTTGCTTTGCCTTCTCTATTGTTTGGTATGGCTTTGGGGTCTGATTTGGTTCAGATGTGGTCAAGTTTTGGATCAGGTTTGGGCTAACATAGCTCGGGTTCAAGGCAAGACAAGGTGGAGTTTGTACATGAGGAGGTGATGTGGTTTTGAAGGCAACTAGGTGGTTTTTGGTCAAAACAAGGGCTCGGCCATGGGGATTGGGCTCGGCCTGTGGTGTGTCATGACTGGACAGAGGTAGGGAGGAGTGTGTCGAGGTCAGGTCAGGGGAGTGGTGGCGGCTATGGTGGTGGTTTGGGTGGTGGTTGAAGTGGATGAGCATGTAGAGGTGAAATAAGCATGGATCTAGGCATCTAGGTTGTAGTTTGAGGGGTTTGGCCATCAAGGGGGTTCGGCCATGGCCAGATCTGGTGGGGTAGATGGTGGTGGTGTTCTGGAAGAGCTGGAAGGAGGTGGTGGCCGTGGAATAGGGGAAAAGGCTGATCTTAATCAAGGGAGAAGGCAAGGCAAAATTGCATAGAAAAGTAAGAAAAAAGGTAGAAAGAAAAGAGGGAGTTTACCAATTTTTTTCAAGATGGAGGCCATGATTTTTTTAGGGTTTTAGAGCTTGAAAATTCGTGAATAGAAGGAGGAAGACGGCTGGAAAAAAAGAAATGAGGAATAGTTAGGGTTAATTGGTGAAAGGTTAGGTTAAAAGTAAAAAGGTTAGAAGATAAAAAGGCCTTAGGAAGATAGAAAGTTTAAGGCCTTTCAAATTTCTTTATTTTAATTATATAACTTTATATTTCTGGAAATAATAATAATCCCAGATAAAATTTCGAAATTTTATCAAAATATAATAATTTATATAAATATTTATCAATTATATAAAGTTAAATTAAGAAAATAGCTAAAATAGTAAACTAGTCTAGAAATTTGAAATTGAATAGAATAAATTTTAGAAAAATTCATATGAGCTTGTAATATATTTTTAAACATGAATAATAACATAAAATAAAAATATATTCACAAAATAAATATTTAAAATTAAATTTACATATAATTTTTAATGAAGAAATAACAGAAAATAGGAAAACAGCCTTTAAAAATGGAAAATAAATACAGTAAATTTTGGAAAAATTCTATTATCATTTTAAAATATTAAAAGACAAAAAGATACATAAAATAACATATTAACACATATTAAAACAAACTATAAGAAAGAAAATATGATTTATAAAATTTAAAATAGGCAAAATTGCACAATAAAACAAATTATACTAAAAATTGAAATGTACAAAACTTTTTCATTTTAACTCCGTTTTCAACGAAACGAAAAGTATTGTTCAAGTTATTAAATACATTTTCATAATAAAATATAAAATTTATAATTTCAAACTATTTAAAATTTAAACTTAAAAGTCAAAGTTTGACCATTGACCAAAATTCACATTTTCAGGAAATATTAAATTTAGTCATATTTGAAATTCTAATCCACATCAAAGTCAAAGTTTATATTTAAAAGAACAAAATTTATTCTTTTTCATAAATAAAGCTTTTGAATCTGGAAAAAATCAATTTAAGAATATTTGTAAAATACAGGGTTGTTACACTCTCCCCCACTCAAAACTTTTCGTCCCCGAAAAGGAACGAGGTACGGGAAAGCACAGAAAAAGATAGAATGAAATAGAATTAAGACAAGATGATAAGAAGATTGGAATTACACCTGATAACTATTGTTATAGGTAAGTTTGACAAAATGAAGGTGATCAAATCAAGAACATAAGCACGAAAAAGATCCTCTAGAGTCTGAATCACCCCTTTCACTTGACCGACGATCTATGAATGGAAAAACAGTGTTCAGATCCAGATGAGTAATAAAGATTATCAAAGATTACAGAAAGATTTCTAAACAGAAAGATTATAGAAAGATGCTTATACCAGTCTGTAGCAAGATGTGGGAAAATAAGGACAACCAAAAGATGGTTTGAAAAACAAAATAAGATAATAATTTGAAACCATAATGCTTTGAAATCATAATACTTTGAAATCATAACAATTTAGAGGTGTTTATCATTTGGAAATCATACTACTAAAATCATAATACATTGGAAATGTTATTCTTTAAAAAAAAACATAACACTTAGAAAAATCAAAACTCCTTTTAAAAAAAATAATCTTCATTTAAACCATTTTAGTTCAAGGTCAAATAATATTCATTTTAAAGTTGTAACATTTCTAAGTTCATTCAATTATAAAAATTTCCAAAACATTGTCTTTTCAAAATAGCAGCACTTATAAAATGCTACAGTAGATATATTAGTATTTCAAATCAGTTTAATATCAAAAATATTCATTTGGATATCATTTAACTTATGACTTATTTAAAACAAACTTTTATGAATGGAGTATCCAATTTAAACTATACTTCGTTTATTAAGTCAAAAGTTCACTATTTTACTTAACTCTTAATTTAACACATAACCTAACTCTTTATTTAAAATACCCATTTCATAAATAGATATTCCATTAATAAGTTACACTTAAAATTTCCATTTGAAAACCAAATTCTCAATTATCAAGTTTTAGTGATGTAAAAATACATTTTAACTATTTAAATCATAATTATCATTTTCCAAGACATATCAATTTCATAAATAAAATATTTATCATAGCAAATATAACAATCAAATTTCTTTACACATTTATTCATTTAGACATCAATTAAACTATGAATTCAAGTTAAATAAACTTTATTACCAAAAGTCCAATTCAAATGTATTTTATTTTATCTATTCAAAGATACATTATTTATTATACAACATATTCATTTCAGGAAATAACCTTTATTAAAATTCCTAGGTTAGACTTAAGGTTCCATATTAAATCAAATTTTATTATTAAGTTATTTAAATAAAATCTCTTTAAATTCCTTTTTCACTATTTACCTATGTTAATCTTTTATAACTAAATTTAAGTGTATAACATTTATTATAACCACTCAAATTTTATTTATAAAATCCTTTCTATATTGTATATTATCCAATTTCATATTCAACTTCTGTGTAATTTAGGTAAGTTATATTGGAAATGAAATTGTGTGTTATACAAATAAAACTTTCCAATTCAATTATCTCAAGTTTGAATCATTTATTCAAATTTTTGATTTTCTTCTTATAACTGAAATTATTCTTTAAAATAAAATTTAAGAATTAAACTTCTGATTCCTTTCAAACCATTTAGCGATAAGTAATTATACATACATAATATGCCAAATCAAATTTTAAATCATATATCTATATATATTATAATCCAGTCATTTTTTAGAAATTCAAATCAATTAGATTTTCCAAAACAAAGCTGTAGCAAGACTACAGAACGGTCTCTTCACTTCGAAACTCGAAAATGAACGTCGATGATGCCGCAGTCATCACCGAAATTTTTTTCCAGCGACAAAGAGAAGAGCACTAAATTTTTAAACTTTAAAATCCTTTAGAGACAAATTTTTATTCAAAAATACTTTAAATAATATATCCTTTTCAAACTTTAAACACAAGGTTTGAAACCATCAGAAATTAAATTCTCAAATTCTTGATTTAAATTCATTTCAGTTTCCAAAATCAATTTATAAACATCTATTTATAAATTCATTTATAGAATGATAAATCAAGTATTATCATTTCAAATAATCAATTTAAATCAATTTATTAAGCTCCATAATATTTACTTATATCAAAATTTATTTCATTAAACAAATTTTTATTTTATTTTATTTTTTTAAAATAATATTGTATCAGTTTGTTCTGTCAAAGTGTTTTAGAAATCTTATTGATAGCGTTGATCAGACGAATCGATCGAAAGCCCAAATCAACATCAACAACTCAAACAACACAATATATAAAACAAAACATAAATTTACAAGTACAATTTAAAAATGTTTGGAGATAGTTTGGAAACAAAAGGCAAGATGATTAAATAACAAAATAGGGAGATGGGTAAGCTTAAATAAATCGCGGGCAACCTTAATCGGGTCAACCGTGACTTAATGAATAAGATCAAATGTGTATTTTTTTCTGGGGTAAATCTACATCCGATCTTAAGAGATAGAGTTTGGAATAACAAAAGACATTAGCATCTAAACCAAGGATAGATACAAATCTCTGGTGAATCGATGCAAATTTGTAAAGGAGTTTTCCCCTTTACCAGAAAATTAGAATATTGGCGAGACAGCCAATTCACTATAAAGATCATTCGAAGTGGAGTTATGTGATACTCCAAAATCAAAAGAAGATGAATAGTGAGGGACAAGAATGAATTTTGGAACCGCAGGGAACGTTCCAAAAATTCAAAGGAAATTCGAATCAAGAGGAAAAGATTCAAACTCGAACGAAAGTGATTCTGTAAATAAATCTACTCCATATGCTGAGTTTTGCCTCAAAGCCAAAGCTCTGATACCAACTTTAATGACCTGATATTTTCAACCATTCGCATCCATTATAAGTGTATAGGTAGACACTCATGCCGGAATTGAATTGCTCAAAATACCGCGTTGTAAATAAAATTTGGCAAATCTCAGAATATACAGTAAATAAATGTAATCACAGTTCACAAACACAGAGTAAAATAATGCAGTGGAAGTAAAAGAAATAGTAGTTCATGAAGCTACTATATAAATATACCAGAGTTACATAAGATATAACAAAAGAAATAGAGAACAACAGAAGTCTCAATAAAATAACCAAGTACAAGCTGAGTAGGACAACGGAACTGAAGTAGATAGGACAAGACAAGCAGATAATCTCCAGCGATTCAAATCTCCAAGAGAGCGGAAATCCAAATCTGTGAATAACTTAGGCTGACCCGAGCGTAAAGCAAAACACAAAACACTCGAGTCAGGACAATATATACTTATATAATGTAAACCAACTCAAGTGAACTGTAATAAAGGTACAAGTAACTTAAAGAATGCTTGGGATCGCCCATTCTTTAATGATCCGTTAAATTATCTACTATGTAGTAATATACGCTATATATAGTAGTGTCTAATTAGTAAAGTATAATCATATAGAAAATAGCGTTAAGGGGATGGAGAACCTTAACGCGGTCGGATCTTAAAATCATAATCGTAGTAAAGCTCGATATGGTAGGTGACACGGCACACAAGGCAATGCCAGGGTAGATATACCAATTACGCACACGGACTGATGGATACGCATAGCAGCCACTACCGTTCCACCTCGAACAACACTCCCAAATCGGAGGATGGCCATCTAATCAATCACAAGTAAGAGTATAATATCGAAGAAATGTGTCCGAGAAGAGGTGCTACCTCACTGGTCCGAGATCGCTCCTGTTTTAGCCACCTTATGCCAACTCACGGGAGTTGGGTCCACGTAACATACCTTAAGAACGTCGCCACCATCCTACTTCATTCTGGAATCTCCACCGCGTACACGGTTGTCAAAGTGGTTTTCGGTATCGATAGAGAGTATGTCCATATCCGATCCCGGTCTCTTTGCCAACCAATCGTTATTATAACTCGTGGTCATAACTTTTAAAAACAATACTTTACTTCAAAATAAAATATCATTTCAAACCATATCTTTATCAAAATAAAGATTAAATCAATTCCAAACCATTTCCATATATTTAAATTTTCATATCATTTCAAAACTTCATTTCAAATCATTTTAATAAAATAAAATATCATATCCTTACAAAACTTCATTTCAAATCATTTTGAATAAAATAAAATATCATATCCTTACAAAACTCCATTTCAAATCATTTTAATAAAATAAAATATCCTATCAGTTCAACTCCAAATATTCAACTTTAAATACCTTTTAAATTCAAAGATATCGTTCATTTACTATCATTTCAAATCACTTTTAAATAGTTTATATTCCAATCAAAATCATTCATTTAAACCTTTTAAAAATGTAATTATTATATTTTCAAATCAAGTATTCAATTTCCAAAGTTTCAAACCATTCTGAGTTCGTTTACTAAGTCAAAAACCCTAATTATTAAAATTTCAGCATTTCACAGCATTTAAAAACAACTGCTATAAGTTATATTTGAAAACATTTTTAATTCAGCAAAGACAGCACTTAAAACTGCTGTTAAAACTCAGTTTTAGTTGAATTATTGTTCAAAACAGAAAAGACAGCATTTCAAAAGTGCTGCGGTAGTTCAGATTTCAAAACAAGGGTTAAATTTGATTTCAACATAGACTGCAGACCATTATAGCATTTCCAAAGAATGATATAATAGGCCTGAGTTCAATATTAGCCTATAAGTTCAACTACAGCAACTACAGCATTCCAGAAATGCTGTAATTGCTCCTTTTTACACAATTTTAGTTCAAAACAGAATCTATAGCATTTCTGAATGCTATTAAAAGTTAATTTCAGGTGTTAGTGTATTTCCAGCAATTAAATAACTTTAATTTAAAACACATAAACATTTTTAAAATCATATTTTAACATTTAAAATGTTCATTTACATATCATTTAACATATATCTTTTCACAATAAATTTCTTATAATCAAATCCAATTTTCAACAATTTACTTAATAAATTTTAGTGTAAAAGTGTCCAATTCTTCACATTTCAACAAATAAACTTAACACTTCAAATTTAAATTACCATTTCACAATTTAACTAAATTCCCAATTTTATTTAATTAACTTAAACCATTAATTAAAACCAAATTTCACATTTCCTAGTCAAGTTATATTTTAAAAGATCACTTTTAAACATTTATTTATTTAACCTCTTAAATTCATAGAAAAATCAGTAATACTTTAATAAATCACTTAAATTCAAATTTAATCAAATTATCATATTTACCATTTCCAAATAAAATTTAATATCCATTTTTTTTATATAACTTAAATACCATTTTTTTTACCAAAATTCCAAAATTCCAACTTAAGTTATATTTCAAAAATCTAGTTAAACCATTCATTAATTACATTTTTAACACATAGAAAAATCATAATTTCTTTAATTCAAAATATTTCAAAATCTGTTTAAATCAAATTTCATAAATTTATATTTTTAAAATACTTAAAAATAGTCAAAACACTTTATAAAATAACCACGGGCCTGTATAAAGTTTTCTAGCTTAGGTCAAGTGATACAGATATGTATCATTTCAATCCGCAGTTTAAAAAGAAAAATCCGGGTTCTATCATTTCAAACCCGCAATCCCAAGTTAAAATAAATTCAATAAAAACCATTCAGGCCTATCATTTCATCCCATAATGATTTTTCCCTATTCTAAAGTCCGTTCGGGTATATATCATTTCAACCCATAGTGATTCTAGTCTACGGGGAACTTGCAATGGTGATAACAGATATAAATAACAGAATAGCATGAAATAACAGTAACATATGATATAATAAGTGTAATAACAGGTGTGAACATCATATGATAATAATATAAACATATATAACATGATGATATACATTACAGATTCAAATGGTGTCGGTTTATCAGTTATATAGGTACATATTGTCTGGTGAGAATAACTCACCTGTTTGTGCTGGAGATATCAAAACCAATGACACAATGGAAACAAAAGCACGATGACAAGACTATGGACTTAAGTGGAGAGCGAATCCAATCTACAACTCTTGTGTACAACCCAAAACAAATAATCAAAACAGCAAAATTCAATACGACTTTAAAATGCAATAACATTGAAATAAAAGGAGACACGACTACGCAGTCTTTTGCTTTGCCTTCTCTATTGTTTGGTATGGCTTTGGGGTCTGATGTGGTTCAGATGTGGTCAAGTTTTGGGTCAGGTTTGGGCTAACATAGCTCGGGTTCAAGGCAAGACAAGGTGGAGTTTGTACATGAGGAGGTGATGTGGTTTTGAAGGCAACTAGGTGGTTTTTGGTCAAAACAAGGGCTCGGCCATAGGGATTGGGCTCGGCCTGTGGTGTGTCATGACTGGACAGAGGTAGGGAGGGGTGTGTCGAGGTCAGGTCAGGGGAGTGGTGGCGGCTATGGTGGTGGTTTGGGTGGTAGTTGAAGTGGATGAGCATGTAGAGGTGAAATAAGCATGGATCTAGGCATCTAGGTTGTAGTTTGAGGGGTTTGGCCATCAAGGGGGTTCGGCCATGGTCAGATCTGGTGGAATAGATGGTGGTGGTGGTTTGGAAGAGATGGAAGGAGGTGGTGGCCGTGGAATAGGGGAAGAGGCTAATCTTAATCAAGGGAGAAGGCAAGGCAAAATTGCATAGAAAAGTAAGAAAAAAGGTAGAAAGAAAAGAGGGAGTTTACCAATTTTTTTCAAGATGGAGGCCATGACTTTTTTTAGGGTTTTGGAGCTTGAAAATTCATGAATAGCAGGAGGAAGACGACTGGAAAAAAAGAAATGAGGAATAGTTAGGGTTAATTGGTGAAAGGTTAGGTTAAAAGTAAAAAGGTTAGAAGATAAAAGGGCCTTAGGAAGATAGAAAGTTTAAGGCCTTTCAAATTTCTTTATTTTAATTATATAACTTTATATTTCTGGAAATAATAATAATCCCAGATAAAATTTTGAAATTTTATCAAAATATAATAATTTATATAAATATTTATCAATTATATAAAGTTAAATTAAGAAAATAGCTAAAATAGTAAACTAGTCTAGAAATTTGAAATTGAATAGAATAAATTTTAGAAAAATTCATATGAGCTTGTAATATATTTTTAAACATGAATAATAACATAAAATAAAAATATATTCACAAAATAAATATTTAAAATTAAATTTACATATAATTTTTAATGAAGAAATAACAGAAAATAGGAAAACAGCCTTTAAAAATGGAAAATAAATACAATAAATTTTGGAAAAATTCTATTATCATTTTAAAATATTAAAAGACAAAAAGATACATAAAATAACATATTAACACATATTAAAACAAACTATAAGAAAGAAAATATGATTTATAAAATTTAAAATAGGCAAAATTGCACAATAAAACAAATTATACTAAAAATTGAAATGTACATAACATTTACATTTTAACTCCGTTTTCAACGAAATGAAAAGTATTGTTCAAGTTATTAAATCCATTTTCATAATAAAAGATAAAATTTATAATTTCAAACTATTTAAAATTTAAACTTAAAAGTCAAAGTTTGACCATTGACCAAAATTCACATTTTCAGGAAATATTAAATTTAGTCATATTTGAAATTCTAATCCACATCAAAGTCAAAGTTTATATTTAAAATAACAAAATTTATTCTTTTTCATAAATAAAGCTTTTGAATCTGGAAAAAATCAATTTAAGAATATTTGTAAAATACAGGGTTGTTACAAATTTCAATTTCGATTTTCACTAATTCGATTCAAATAGTTTAAGTTTCAATTCAATTCTCAATTTTAAACCATTTCAGTTTATATAAATTCCAAGTCCAATTTCAATTTACCGATTTAAATCACTTAAATCAAATTTAAACTTCAATATTCAATTTAAGGTTCAAATATTTAAAATAATTCAAATTCGAGCCAAATTTAAAAATATTCATTTATATAACTTTTACTTAAATAGATTCGAAGTTCAAGTAAAAGTTCAAACCTTTAAAAAATATCAATTTCCTTAATTCAAGTCATATGTCGATTTTTACTTCACATTTAAAAATGAATTCTTAAAACAATTTCTTTAACCAATTTCAATTTCAACATTTCGAAGCTCAAATTTGAAATTAATTTAAAATCTTCATAAATTTGGTTTTTATTTCTTTAAAACCAACTCATTTAAATAAATTCAAATTCAGGAATTTAAAACTATTTAACTTAACCAATCTGGTGTCCGTATATAAGTTTCTATCCTATGGCCAAGTAAATAGTTATTTCAATTTTAAATTTCAAGGATGGATATATATCATTTCAATCCAAATCAAAGTGTCATAGGTATATATCATTTCAACCTATTTTTTAGTCTAATCGAAATAATTCAAATAATAGTTTTATATAATGTCAAATAATATTACAGGGTGATAACAGGATATATAAATAAATAAATATCCAATCATTCAAAATAACCGACAGCCATCTATCACAATCGACATCCAAAACAATCAATATATCATAACAATTAACCAGTTATCAATAATTGGAAATTTAACTAGCAGTTTAATTCCAATTTCAATTTAACTATTAATTCAAAATTTCTAACATATAAATTTCTATGTCGAATTCCATGTCAGTTAAATTACCAAACAACGATCAATAAAATTAAATCACTTCTTGATTTCAATTTAACTAACATAAAAAATTCTAGTCTTCGTGAGCAGTTTAAAACACTCACATTTATTTAAAACTGAAAATTTTTCAGCTTATAATAAATTCCAATTCGATCCCATGTGGTAGACAACTTCCAATGCAAATTGTTTCGTTCGAATCCGACCTTGTATGAGAAAGTTACGATTTAATTAGCATAACGATAATTAAAACATAATTAACTAAAATAATTAAAACTTAAAATAAGTTAAACCGTTACCCGAATCTCCTACACCCTCTCGTTCAACCCAGGCGTCTGTAACGACCTGGATTTTTTCGACGACTTAAATAAGAATTTAACGGAGATTTTGAAATAAAATTTATTTTTAACAATAAAAATATGGCAACGAAAATGTGACGACCGCCCATGACCCCTGCACCGAATCTAGAGATAGAGCGCTGATATGTGTGCCAGGCGACCATGGACGATTGTCAAGGTAAGATTAAAACAACAGAATCTATCGTATTACTCACAGCGCATGGACAAAATACAATAGAACATATGTATAGTGAAGCTTTACAGAATAAAATGACATCATATAAAACTCCATAATAGTTGAATACAAGCATCTACATAGTCAATACATCTAGCCTCACTACATATCTCTCAGAGAATACAAAACAGCGGAATCCAGTACATATAATATGAAGATAATATGCAACCCTCCAGCTCGTCTTCGATATCAGCATCGTGAGAGGAGAACTGTGACGACCCGGAATTTTTGAGTATTTGAAACTGGAATATTTAATTAATTTTAAATATTCAGAGGTTAATTATTAACTTAAATTTCAAATATCGCTGTTTATTGGGTGATTTAATTATTAAATTAAATTATTTGAAGTTGGATAAAATAGTAAATCTGGCATTCTAAGCTAATTAAAAATATTTTGGAAACTTGGAAAAATTCATATTAATGATACTGAAGATGATAGAACTTTCAAAATGGAATTTCAAAGAGTTTTGTTCAGTTTTAAAATATATCGTTTAAATTGGATTTAAAAATAGTCGTCCGAGGCACAGTCTCGGATTTCAACAAAACCAGTCCCATTGGATCCATAATATTGTATTATTACCGAGTTTCAATTTTCGTAGTGTTCGGAGTTTTTGTGTGAGCATACGATTAGTAAACACGTTGAAAATTTAATCGAGATTTTTTATGTAAAATATAATTGTTAAATCAACAGCCACCCTATACTGTCTTCAGCCAACCTATCTCTGTTAGAAGCCGACTTCTTTTCCATCGTGTTCCCTCTTTTATTAAACATCACGCAATCTTCCTCAGAACGAAATCAAAGGAATAAAATCAATGGCCGAACGATTTCTTTTCCCACTTCATTCCAGAAAACGAAATCAAGTACCGTTCTCTTTCCCTTCTCTTCTCTTATAAATCGCAATCTCCCTCGACAAATTCAAAAAAAAAAAACAAACAGAGCATCTCAGTTACAAATTAATGATCGCGGCTCGATTTCCTTTTATTTCATTCTCGAATCAACGCGAAGTCATCGCGATCTGGAGGGGCGTAGCCAGGGGAACTCGACAGTTCGTCGATCTCGTTTGCTTGGGATTCGATTTAAAGGCAAGTGTGGCCTTCGTTTCGAGCTGGGATGTCTCGAGGCGCGTACGATTCGAGGCTCGCGATTTCTGGAGGATATTTGGGAGGGCATCGCGATCGAATGTGGATGAGGCGCGTGAAGTAGGGGCGGCAATGGGTGCTAGGGTTTCGCGAGTCATTTCGATTGAGGCCAGGCTTGTCGCGATCGAGCTCGGGAAGGCAGTGTTCGATTTTTGGGCAAGGCTAGGGCTGATGGTTCGAGGCTGTAGGGTAACTACACTATCTCTAATTTAATTTATAACATATACACATATTTTTATACAGAAAAGAAATGGGAAAATTTGTTGTCGAATTTTTATAAAAGATAGTTTTTATGCCTATACATGTAAATTCACAGTAATACATATTTAGACAAAGTTTTGAAAATAATAATAATAATAAATGAAGTTAGAAATAGGAAGTTGTCTGGTTTGAGAAAAAAATGTTAATGAGAGAATATATACTGTTATTGTAATCAGATTTAAATTGGAACTGAAAAGGAAGTTATATACACATTTGCACACCTGACTCAATTATTTTAAATAATTTATAAAAGGAACATTAGTTTAAAATTTAACCTTTGATTTAATTATATCAATAAAGGGTGAAAAATTGTTCGATAATTCAAACACTAATAAAATCCTATAATTCTTATACAAGGTCATAAACGATGAAAACGAGCCGGTTTGGATTGAGTTGCAAAAGAATAATCGAAGGTGAGTTAATCTCACTCAGCTGAATTTTTAATTTAAATTTAAATGGTTAAATTTAATTGATTGGATGATTGCATTGATTTGATGTGCTATATATATAGTAGTATATAGCAATATATACATATTGGCATATGTATATATTGGAATTGTTGATATTCCCGCATTATATAGCGGATGAGACCCTATGCGCCGCATAATAGCGGATGATATTTATTTAAATCCCATATACCGCGATATTCCACCTCGAAGTGGAATTGGTATTGTGCTAACGTCTGTGGATGCAGGGAAACAGGTTGGAGGGATCCAACTGGATTCCTCAAAAATTTATTGTATTATTCTGTGATTTGAATATTGATATCCTATGATGATTTGATATTGGATGTTGTGGTTGATTGAATTCCCAGTATAATAAATTTTGAAAATCTATGGGATTGAATTTTTGAAGAAAATAAAGAATGAAAATTTAAGTAAATTGGAATAAATTTAAAGGTGAATTGAAAATAAGATAAAATGAAGTGAATTGGAATTTTAGTAAATATGGGAAAAAGAAATTTAAAGTTTACTAATAAAATTTAAAACTCAAGTGATATTGTTTTTAAAGAAATAGAAAAATTTCTTTTAAATTTAATGATTTAATATAATTTAAATTAAAAGCGTAAATAAGGAATGTTGGGAATTAAAAATA
The DNA here is from genome assembly GCA_030737815.1 of Allium fistulosum. NCBI lineage: Eukaryota > Viridiplantae > Streptophyta > Magnoliopsida > Asparagales > Amaryllidaceae > Allium > Allium fistulosum. The sequence continues at coordinate 244,733,128 of CM060907.1, read as the reverse complement.
GGTATTTTCAGTAAAAGGGGGTTTTAAATTCACAAATGAGAAATAAAATTTAAAAGGGTGTTGTATTTGAAATAAATAAAGTAAACAAGGAATTTTATTCCAAAGTAAAGCAAATTTGAAATCAATTGTAGAATTGATGTAAATGTTGGAATTTGAAATTTAAAGAGAAATGAGATTTTGGAAATTTATAAACTGAGTTTATAAAGTGAAATAAATGTCGGTAGACATTTTAAATATAAATTCAGGATGAGAATTTATAAAGGAAGGAGAATTGGTTTAAGAATAAATAATGATTTATTTTTAAAAGAAGTGGAAGAGAAGTATTTTCTGGATAGCCAAGTACATTTGGTTTTAAAAGCAATTTTAAATATTTGCTAAAGATTTATTGTTATTTTACAAATCAGGTTTAGAAAATCTATTATTTCAAATGTAAATTTTCAAAAGTAAGTATTTTTCAAAAACTATTATTGTAATAGATATAAAAGTGATTTGATAATACGTTTTAAAAGGAAATTTGTTTATATTTTTAAAAGTGGCTTTATTTTAAATGTTTTAAATATATATTTGGACTTAAATTTTAAAGTAGTTTTCAAAGGTGTTTTATAAAGTATATTTATAATAAAGTGTTTTAAAATTATTTTAAAATCTAAAATGGTTTGTACTTGGTGTTCCAGTGAAAATAAATATTTGGAAAATTATTCCTTGAAGGGAATATAGTTTGAAATTGTTTCCAATGGGGATTGGAAAGGGAAATAATATGTAGTGAAGATATTTTGGGAAAAATAGATAATTTGGAGAAATTATTTATTGTTGATGGTTGTTATGGATGTTAATTGATAGTTAAACAACCGACTATCAATATTGGCCAAAATGCGCTGATCGTTTCGAAGAGACCGGGATCGAGTTTCCGTATACCGGGATTCTAGGTCTGGAGACTCGAATACCACTTCGATCCGGTTTATACGTTTTCGAGTAACGTGTTCGGAGTCAAAGATGGAGCAGTGAAGTGCAAGGGCTAGTCGCTACTAATCCTGAGGATATTTCCAAAATGGATGAGTAGGAATAGTGCCTTCGGTTCCGTTCGAACCCGGGACGGACTTATATGGACGAATGCTTTCGTGACATCGTCAGGTGGACGATGGGCATTCTAAGGGATATGTGCTATAAAGGTATCGTTTAGCCTCAAGCCTCATCAACCGGGAATGACTGAAAATCAGGGGTTATGCAGCAAGGCTTCGTGGGTAGCCCCCACTTGAGAGTAAGGTCATCCCTGTCTAGATGTCCCTTTTTATTTCGGCTTAGTGGTGCGGTTGCTGATCCCAACCGTGGGGTGATTTTATTTGGAATTATCCAGTAAGGGATGATTTCGGCCTTGTGTTGCAGGGGAGCGGGCGTACTCCTCGGTACTGTGATCTAGGCCACGTACTGTGACAGGTGGTACCCCAGTACCTAGTCATTCGTTGGAAATCCATTCTCCCTACGTGCCTTGTACGAGTTTTGTTTGTATTACCCACGTTGTGGCTAGTATGCTGGAATTTAATAATGTAACAATTTCAGCTATTTTAATAAGTATTTGTGAATAGACACTATTATAATATCAGAGGATTTTGATAAAAAGTGTTTTAGCTATCGTAAGGTAAAAACCCGACATGGTTATTTGTGGCGTGGTCTTACGAGATGCTTTTGTTTTCAAAGGGATTTTTGAAACTTTAATAATCAATTGAGTGTGATTTTCTCACGCTGGTATTCCAGACTGACTCGGGTATTGTTTTATATGATGCTCGGGTCAGACCGAGATAAACAGGTTCAGATTGTAGCTGTGGAGCTCAGGAGACGAGCTGGATGGTGATACGTACTTCCATATTTGTTTATTGTTCCGCTGTGTATTTGGATGTATGTCATTGATGTGATGAACTCTGATGATGTATTCTGTAAATATATTGTATAAACAGATATATTTTTCTGTTTGAGTAAAGATCTGTTTTGTATATATTATATTTTATTCCGCTACGATGTGAGATTCTGTTGTTGATTTTCTGTTTCTTCTTCTTCTACCTCTTCTTCTTTAACACAAATGGTTCGATTTTCCGGGTCTGGAAATTCGGGTCGTTACAGTGGTATCAGAGCTTAGGCTGGCGACAACCTTGGCTCTGGTGGGAATTTTGAGAGTATTAATAGATATGAGCGCGTATTTGTTAGTGAATATAAAATTATTTTATATTGTGTTGATTGGTTTATTGAGTAGTTTATGGATTCTGGTCAATGTGTGGGACGCCACAACATTTATAGGGATCTCTAAACGCTTGTATAGAACAATTCGACACAGTATTGTTTTAAAGCAGGGTAAATGAAATAATTTTACCCAAATTATTTTTGTATAAAAAGAAACATTTTGTAAACTATTCTAGTTAATATATATGGTTGTTTGGATGTTAGAAGTGATAATATGGAATTATTATCATTAATATATGGAAACTTAACTAGAAATTGAAATTTATAGCCAAAGTGAAGAATCAAATTTTATAATCAAATAAAATTTGAAATATAGATTATAAATGTAATTTATAAATTGGAATAAACTCCATATCCAAATGAGATAGTAATTTAAAATAGAATTCCAGAGAAAGGTTTAAATTTAATTGGATGGGTTGGAAATTTGGAATTTTTAAGAAAGGACTTAAAATTCCTTTGGATTTGAAAACGGTTTTCAAGGGTGTGGGAGAAATAGTAGTGATACTATTTTGGGAAATATTTGAAATGATTTAAAGTGATAAAAGCACTAAACTCTCTTGGGTCGCTGGAAAATAATCCCGATGATGATCGCGACATCATCGGTGTTCATTTTCGAGTTTCCAAAGAGAAATTGCTACCAAATTGTTTCAAATTGAATTTGTTGCGAACTGGGTTTGATTTTAGAATTCAAAAAGATAATGGAATTTACCAAAGGAGTTTGGATATAGTTGATTTCAAAAAGGGATTTTGAAATTTTGAAAATTTGTGTATACTCTGGAATCTTATTTTGGAATATTTATAGAATAATAATAATGAAAAATATATACTTGACTAAAATTTAATGTATAATCTGGAGAAAAGGGTAAAATGTGAATGGGAAAAAGTAGTCAAGATGGACTAAAAATAATTAATGTTTGGAAATAAAATTTATTGGTTAAATAATGAATTGGTGAATGAATAAATGGATCAACTATTGTACTTATAAAGTGAAGTTGATATTAATAAGAAGAAATTGGGAAATTGTAATCCGGCAATTAAAATTTAACTTAAGTAAATGAAAGTGAAGGAAATATATTTGAATTTAACTTGAAATAAGTTATATAAATTGAAATTGAATTAAATTGGATAGAAATAAATTCTGCCGAGTATAGATAATATTTAATGAAATAAAATTCTACTCAAACAGATAAATGTGAAAATCCAAACTTTGGATATAAAATAAGATTGAACTCAAGGAAAATCAAATATGGGATTTGATTAAAAGAAAATGAAATCAAGGATTTGAACGGAAGTTGTTGAATAAAATAAACTTAAGTTATTGGGTGGAATGGTTTGAAGAAAATAAATAACTTGAGTAAAATTTTGTGATGGTTATTTGATATTGGTGGCTGAGTTTAATAAAATGGTTTGCAATCAAACTCTTTGGATATGGAAGAAATACAATGGAAGTTGTGAATAAATTTAAAATGGAATAGGTTAAATGTAAATTTATTGGATTTAACCTAAATGGTTCTAAAGCAGAAGTAATCATTTATTCACATTGATATTGTCGAATTGTATTAGAAAATGGATCGTTTGAGGTAAAACGAGGTTAAATAAAATTCTATGAATTGATAGAAAGGAAATATAATTGATTTTTAAATCAATCGTAATAAATACGTATTCATTTGGATTAAAATGAATAGGATGTAAGTAATGCAGTGTAAACCATTTAAAATGGAAACATTTAATTTGTGTTGGGCCTAATAAATTCACTTATGGAAGTGTTTAGTGAATATTGCTTATGTTGTATGTGTTAGCTAATGAAATTAATTGAAATGATAGCAAACTTTGGATATTTGTCACTAACCTGTTTAAGTTGAGTTAGTACAGGTTCAGGAAAACCGTTTGGCTGGATTTGACTGCGCTAATTGCTTAAATAAATAACCGCTTTGCTTTAAAAATGCTAAAATAAGGTACGCTTATGCAAAAAAATTAAAAAATAGGAAATATGAACTGCATATATTGATATATATTGTGATTTCCGGCCTGAGGCCGATGTATATATATATTTGTGCATCCTGCGATATCGCAGAAGTCCCTCCGTACAAGGGAGACTCTGCCAAAATTTTCCGTAAATTTTGGGAGTTAGAAAATTTTTGAAATTTTTGAAAATTTTCATTAACGATAAATAATCTAAATTTGCTAAGCAAATGGAATTGGAACCGAATAATTGAATCTAGTTTAAATATGAATGTAAAGTAAGTGAAATCGAAAGAACTAAGGAAAGTAAGCTTGCAAATAAACTTTTAATTGAGATTTAAATTAATTAGTAAGTGCAACTAATTCAATATTCAAAGTGGAAGATAAATTGAATTCAAGTGGAAATGTAAACGCAAAAGTGGATAGAAATGGATAGGAACTTCAATAGTGAAGTGAAAATATGTATAAGCAGTATGTAAAATGTTTATCTTAAACTTAAGAAATGAATAGTGAATTCTTAAGAAAATGTGGTACTGAAAGTATGCTAAGTGAATAATTGAATTAAGGTGAAACTGAAGTTGTGAAATGGGATAGTTGTGAATAAGGGGATAACAATCAAAAATGAATGTGAATAAAAAGGAAATTGATAAAATGGATAATTCAATTGGGCTAATTACGTAAGGTGTACGTATATTATTTTATTCGCATAGCTATTTGATCCAGATGTCGAACATAGAATTTCGAGATAGTTTTATCGATCCGAATTAGGATTTTTCACTCGATTTTCAACGGCGAACCTGGATATGGATTGTTGATTGATTCTGGAAATTCTCTATCATAGTTTGTGGCTATGCAAGGAGAATGACGGTTTCTGATCAAGAGACCAGATCTGAGTCCGCACTAGGAAGTCGGGTGGACGATACTAGTTCGGAAGTGAAATTGTGTGATCGATTGAGCGGTCGAATGTGATATTGCGTACGGATGATATATGTGCATCGTACGGGCTTAAGTAAAGCAAATATTGAAAATTTGTAAAGGAAAGTATAAAATGACTTTGGAATTGTGATTGAATATTATTGCTTAGTAGGATATACAGGTGTATAAAAGCAATGGGTAAATTGGGATTTTGATTTTAGAAGATAAATTTAATGGCCCGACAAAAGGTATGTATTTGAATTTCTATATGAAATTTGATTGGGTTTTTGATCCAGCCACTTGGCTTTTTGTTTTCTTTTTGAGATTGGGAGGCCGTAGAGCCATTTTGTAGTAGTACCGAGCTAGCCGCGCAAAGGAGACGCTGGCGAAATTTTTCGGAAATTTAGGGAGTTAGAAAAATTTTGAGAAAATTTTGATAATTTAAAAATTTGAATTCAAATTTAGATTTGAATTGATAAGTAAGTGATTTGGGTTGAACTTATGAATAAGTTGGAAAGTTAAAAGATGATTAGTGTATCATTAATAAAAGAAGACTTTGGAAAGTTGTTAAAACTGTTCGATTTGGAAAATAGTTAACGGGGATTGAATCATTCTTCCTAACTAGTAATTTCGGGGACGAAATTCTTTTAAGGGGGGGGGAATGTGACGACCCGGAATTTTTGAGTATTTGAAACTGGAATATTTAATTAATTTTAAATATTCAGAGGTTAATTATTAACTTAAATTTCAAATATCGCTGTTTATTGGGTGATTTAATTATTAAATTAAATTATTTGAAGTTGGATAAAATAGTAAATCTGGCATTCTAAGCTAATTAAAAATATTTTGGAAACTTGGAAAAATTCATATTAATGATACTGAAGATGATAGAACTTTCAAAATGGAATTTCAAAGAGTTTTGTTCAGTTTTAAAATATATCGTTTAAATTGGATTTAAAAATAGTCGTCCGAGGCACAGTCTCGGATTTCAACAAAACCAGTCCCATTGGATCCATAATATTGTATTATTACCGAGTTTCAATTTTCGTAGTGTTCGGAGTTTTTGTGTGAGCATACGATTAGTAAACACGTTGAAAATTTAATCGAGATTTTTTATGTAAAATATAATTGTTAAATCAACAGCCACCCTATACTGTCTTCAGCCAACCTATCTCTGTTAGAAGCCGACTTCTTTTCCATCGTGTTCCCTCTTTTATTAAACATCACGCAATCTTCCTCAGAACGAAATCAAAGGAATAAAATCAATGGCCGAACGATTTCTTTTCCCACTTCATTCCAGAAAACGAAATCAAGTACCGTTCTCTTTCCCTTCTCTTCTCTTATAAATCGCAATCTCCCTCGACAAATTCAAAAAAAAAAAAAAAACAAACAGAGCATCTCAGTTACAAATTAATGATCGCGGCTCGATTTCCTTTTATTTCATTCTCGAATCAACGCGAAGTCATCGCGATCTGGAGGGGCGTAGCCAGGGGAACTCGACAGTTCGTCGATCTCGTTTGCTTGGGATTCGATTTAAAGGCAAGTGTGGCCTTCGTTTCGAGCTGGGATGTCTCGAGGCGCGTACGATTCGAGGCTCGCGATTTCTGGAGGATATTTGGGAGGGCATCGCGATCGAATGTGGATGAGGCGCGTGAAGTAGGGGCGGCAATGGGTGCTAGGGTTTCGCGAGTCATTCCGATTGAGGCCAGGCTTGTCGCGATCGAGCTCGGGAAGGCAGTGTTCGATTTTTGGGCAAGGCTAGGGCTGATGGTTCGAGGCTGTAGGGTAACTACACTATCTCTAATTTAATTTATAACATATACACATATTTTTATACAGAAAAGAAATGGGAAAATTTGTTGTCGAATTTTTATAAAAGATAGTTTTTATGCCTATACATGTAAATTCACAGTAATACATATTTAGACAAAGTTTTGAAAATAATAATAATAATAATAAATGAAGTTAGAAATAGGAAGTTGTCTGGTTTGAGAAAAAAATGTTAATGAGAGAATATATACTGTTATTGTAATCAGATTTAAATTGGAACTGAAAAGGAAGTTATATACACATTTGCACACCTGACTCAATTATTTTAAATAATTTATAAAAGGAACATTAGTTTAAAATTTAACCTTTGATTTAATTATATCAATAAAGGGTGAAAAATTGTTCGATAATTCAAACACTAATAAAATCCTATAATTCTTATACAAGGTCATAAACGATGAAAACGAGCCGGTTTGGATTGAGTTGCAAAAGAATAATCGAAGGTGAGTTAATCTCACTCAGCTGAATTTTTAATTTAAATTTAAATGGTTAAATTTAATTGATTGGATGATTGCATTGATTTGATGTGCTATATATATAGTAGTATATAGCAATATATACATATTGGCATATGTATATATTGGAATTGTTGATATTCCCGCATTATATAGCGGATGAGACCCTATGCACCGCATAATAGCGGATGATATTTATTTAAATCCCATATACCGCGATATTCCACCTCGAAGTGGAATTGGTATTGTGCTAACGTCTGTGGATGCAGGGAAACAGGTTGGAGGGATCCAACTGGATTCCTCAAAAATTTATTGTATTATTCTGTGATTTGAATATTGATATCCTGTGATGATTTGATATTGGATGTTGTGGTTGATTGAATTCCCAGTATAATAAATTTTGAAAATCTATGGGATTGAATTTTTGAAGAAAATAAAGAATGAAAATTTAAGTAAATTGGAATAAATTTAAAGGTGAATTGGAAATAAGATAAAATGAAGTGAATTGGAATTTTAGTAAATATGGGAAAAAGAAATTTAAAGTTTACTAATAAAATTTAAAACTCAAGTGATATTGTTTTTAAAGAAATAGAAAAATTTCTTTTAAATTTAATGATTTAATATAATTTAAATTAAAAGCGTAAATAAGGAATGTTGGGAATTAAAAATAGGTATTTTCAGTAAAAGGGGGTTTTAAATTCACAAATGAGAAATAAAATTTAAAAGGGTGTTGTATTTGAAATAAATAAAGTAAACAAGGAATTTTATTCCAAAGTAAAGCAAATTTGAAATCAATTGTAGAATTGATGTAAATGTTGGAATTTGAAATTTAAAGAGAAATGAGATTTTGGAAATTTATAAACTGAGTTTATAAAGTGAAATAAATGTCGGTAGACATTTTAAATATAAATTCAGGATGAGAATTTATAAAGGAAGGAGAATTGGTTTAAGAATAAATAATGATTTATTTTTAAAAGAAGTGGAAGAGAAGTATTTTCTGGATAGCCAAGTACATTTGGTTTTAAAAGCAATTTTAAATATTTGCTAAAGATTTATTATTATTTTACAAATCAGGTTTAGAAAATCTATTATTTCAAATGTAAATTTTCAAAAGTAAGTATTTTTCAAAAACTATTATTGTAATAGATATAAAAGTGATTTGATAATACGTTTTAAAAGGAAATTTGTTTATATTTTTAAAAGTGGCTTTATTTTAAATGTTTTAAATATATATTTGGACTTAAATTTTAAAGTAGTTTTCAAAGGTGTTTTATAAAGTATATTTATAATAAAGTGTTTTAAAATTATTTTAAAATCTAAAATGGTTTGTACTTGGTGTTCCAGTGAAAATAAATATTTGGAAAATTATTCCTTGAAGGGAATATAGTTTGAAATTGTTTCCAATGGGGATTGGAAAGGGAAATAATATGTAGTGAAGATATTTTGGGAAAAATAGATAATTTGGAGAAATTATTTATTGTTGATGGTTGTTATGGATGTTAATTGATAGTTAAACAACCGACTATCAATATTGGCCAAAATGCGCTGATCGTTTCGAAGAGACCGGGATCGAGTTTCCGTATACCGGGATTCTAGGTCTGGAGACTCGAATACCACTTCGATCCGGTTTATACGTTTTCGAGTAACGTGTTCGGAGTCAAAGATGGAGCAGTGAAGTGCAAGGGCTAGTCGCTACTAATCCTGAGGATATTTCCAAAATGGATGAGTAGGAATAGTGCCTTCGGTTCCGTTCGAACCCGGGACGGACTTATATGGACGAATGCTTTCGTGACATCGTCAGGTGGACGATGGGCATTCTAAGGGATATGTGCTATAAAGGTATCGTTTAGCCTCAAGCCTCATCAACCGGGAATGACTGAAAATCAGGGGTTATGCAGCAAGGCTTCGTGGGTAGCCCCCACTTGAGAGTAAGGTCATCCCTGTCTAGATGTCCCTTTTTATTTCGGCTTAGTGGTGCGGTTGCTGATCCCAACCGTGGGGTGATTTTATTTGGAATTATCCAGTAAGGGATGATTTCGGCCTTGTGTTGCAGGGGAGCGGGCGTACTCCTCGGTACTGTGATCTAGGCCACGTACTGTGACAGGTGGTACCCCAGTACCTAGTCATTCGTTCGAAATCCATTCTCCCTACGTGCCTTGTACGAGTTTTGTTTGTATTACCCACGTTGTGGCTAGTATGCTGGAATTTAATAATGTAACAATTTCAGCTATTTTAATAAGTATTTGTGAATAGACACTATTATAATATCAGAGGATTTTGATAAAAAGTGTTTTAGCTATCGTAAGGTAAAAACCCGACATGGTTATTTGTGGCGTGGTCTTACGAGATGCTTTTGTTTTCAAAGGGATTTTTGAAACTTTAATAATCAATTGAGTGTGATTTTCTCACGCTGGTATTCCAGACTGACTCGGGTATTGTTTTATATGATGCTCGGGTCAGACCGAGATAAACAGGTTCAGATTGTAGCTGTGGAGCTCAGGAGACGAGCTGGATGGTGATACGTACTTCCGTATTTGTTTATTGTTCCGCTGTGTATTTGGATGTATGTCATTGATGTGATGAACTCTGATGATGTATTCTGTAAATATATTGTATAAACAGATATATTTTTCTGTTTGAGTAAAGATCTGTTTTGTATATATTATATTTTATTCCGCTGCGATGTGAGATTCTGTTGTTGATTTTCTGTTTCTTCTTCTTCTACCTCTTCTTCTTTAACACAAATGGTTCGATTTTCCGGGTCTGGAAATTCGGGTCGTTACAAGAACAACACCTGTCACCTGCTACCTAGTCTGCCCGTCCCAAAATGGACGAACAGCCCAAGGCAATAAGAATTAAAACATAAAGCCTTGAGTCAGACAACAGTCTTAGTGAGCAGTAAATTAACTTAACAACATACCAAAAGAGCATAAAGGAATAGGAATACAACCCTCCCACTCCAACCTCATTCTACAGTGATAGCCCCCAGACACACACTAAGCAGAAGCAAACATAGCAGAGCATACAATTTAAAGTAAAGCTACTATCACTCGAGTCAAGGGCGATGTTTTCCAAGTACCAAGGCCTAAATCAGATAAGCACCCAGAAAATACCGCTCTTGAGTCCGAAATGACGTTACAACCAAACATCCATGACTCTGGCTATCACTGTTATCATTGCTCCAATATCACCGTTAATTGAATGACCGGCACATTCTTTCAGCCGTCCGTCAAGGGCTAATGAAAACCCCGGTTCTAGACATAACTCCCGCACGTCGTCGCAGCCCGTGCCTAGGACTATCGAATCTGCCCAGAGTACTCGACCATCAACAGTTGGCCGTTGGGACTATCGAATCTGCCCAAACGTACTCTTGCTTAGAGCATGCTAGAACCTTCAACAACGATGCTATCCAAGCCTCCTAGTCATCCTCCTCGACGACTATTCTCATATCCATTCATTATCCTCAACTCGAATCATATCACCGAGTTATCAATATGCTTGGAATGATCCCGTCTGGATTAGACCAAGTCTTCATCACATGATTGCCTCGCTTCATTACATCCTCGCGAAGCCTCATCTCATCATCACATCATCGAATCTATGCATAAGAGCTTCATCATCCCGCCACATATGCCACGAGCAGCTTTTCCAATTCAAGAGCCTTCCCCTTAGCCTTTGAATCACCTTCGATCTAAATCTAATCATCAATCATCTAGTTCATAACAATCAATCAAATCAAACATCAATCCAAGCAATCAAGCATTCAAAAAATGATCTAAGTAGACAATTATAACAATAATGGCATTTTCGTAATTAAAGAGTTGAAAGTCCAATAAGCATGAAAACATGGATTATATCTCTACAAACTTGATGAATGAACTTGCATAGGTTAACATATGATAAAATGGATGTAACATCATCATGAACAATGGATCTATATGGATCTACACATAGGATGAAGAAAATGCATGGAAATCACTATTTTAACACCAAATCGAGCCAACAATCTGATATACTCCTTTGGATCCGTGTGAGAGATAATCACCACTCACCAAATCACCTAAACAAACCCAAATCAACACGCTTCAGATCTGGACAGCAAAGGATCAAGCTTGATCTATCACAAATCCGCTTCAAATGAAGAAATCTCTCTTGAAAAGATGAAGATCTTCAATCTAAGCTCTTGAATCTTCAATCTTGATCTTCGATTTGGATGGATGGAAGCACTAGATTAGAGTGGAGAAAAGAAGTGAAGAAGTGTAGAAGTCGAGCTCTCAAAATGGCAGCACTTCGTCGCTTCAAAATCCGGATCCCAAAAATGAAGAGAAGCTCTCCTATTTATAGCTGAAAACTGCCCTTAAGTCGTAACTCGGCTATCATCTTAAGTCACTGCCGACTTAACACTTAAGCCTCTGCCGACCTAGCAACCTCCGACTTAACACATGCGCACATACGAACCCTGCCTACGACTTAATGCGCATGCGCCTTAACTGGTTAGACGACTTACGACTTACTGCTATGCCGACTTAACCAGCCTATACGACCTAACGACTTGCAACAATGCGCATCTGCGACTTAACACATAGGCGCGACTTAACTTAGGTCGTTGCCGACCTAAGTGCCTTGCCGACCTATGACATACGAAGGAATACAACTACGACTTAACTCGCAACTGGGTTACGACTTAACACAGGAGGCGACCTACCGACTCAATTACTCTGCCGACCTATCCTTAACTAGCTTATAAGTCGGTACTCCTATGGGTCGGTCATCCCACTAACTCGCTTACCCCGGTACACCGCTAACTACAATAAGTCGGAGAAACTCTTAGGTCGTCCAAATCTTAGGTCGGCCCACCCTATGAGTCGTTAACTCGGTACAACCTTTAAGTCGCCCCAAACTGTCAACCGACCTAAACCACCCCTATCTACCTTAGGTCGTCACCGACCTACACCTAGTCATTAACTCGCCCAGACTCGTTGCTTAACCCGTCTAAAACTCCTAAGTCGGCTACGACTTAGGACTTAAGCAAAATTCTGCCAAAACCTGAAATGACTTAACAACAATACAACCAAGGGTCAATCATTTTAGAATGTTTTGATCCGTAAAAATACGGGTCGTTACATTCTCTCCCCCTTAGGAATTTCGCCCCCGAAATTCCAAACAAACAAGGCAATCAAAGCCATTCTGTACGTCTATCATCCATAACAATCAATAAACCATGCATCCAATTCTAGCTTAGCGTACAGAATTCTAAGACTTAGGACAAGTTACAATTTCGTTAGATGACACGACACCTTAGGGCCATACCTCGAAGAGTTCAGGATGAGCTGCTTTCATCCTCTCTTCCACCTCCCACGTACAGTCGTTATCATCATCACTCCATTGTATCTTGAGCAACTTAACCACCTTCCTCCTAAGCTGTTTCGTGTCAGTTTCAACAACACGAAGCGGCTTACGAGGTCTTCTATCGACTGGATCGACTTCTAAGTCTTCACAGCTATCAGCAGAAACTACCGTACTCGAGTCGTGCACATACTTCCGTAGATATGATACATGAAAAACATTGTGCACACTCGACATCTTCTCTGGTAACTCCAATCTGTAAGCGAGCTTTCCAATTCGCTCAATAATCGGGAATGGTCCAACAAATCTCGGAGTCAATTTTCCTTTCTTCCCGAATCGAATAACATTCTTCAGTGGAGAAATCTTCACAAAAACCATATCACCAACGTCGAATTCCAAATCCTTTCGACGCTTATCGGCATAACTCTTTTGACGGTCTTGGGCTGCCTTCATTCGTTGCCGAATGATCTCTATGCAATCCGAAGTCTGTCGAATCATCTCTGGCCCAAGTATCAACTTTTCTCCAGTTTCTAACCAACATGTCGGAGAGTTACACGGTCTTCCATACAATGCCTCATACGGTGCCATACCAATGCTTGACTGGTAACCGTTGTTGTACGCAAACTCCACCAAATGAAGGTGATCTTCCCATGACCCTCCGAAGTCCAAAACACATGCTCTAAGAAGATCTTCCAAAATTCGGTTGACTCTCTCAGTCTGACCATCTGTTTGGGGATGATAAGCCGTACTTAAACACAACTCGGTTCCCAAGACTTCCTGGAAGCTCTTCCAAAATCCACTAGTGAACAATGGGTCTCGGTCGCTCACTATACTTTTCGGAATACCATGGAATCGAACTATCCACTTAACATACAACTCAGCCAACTTTGATGCAGTCCTAGTCGATCGAACAGGAATGAATCGTGCACTCTTAGTCAGACGATCCACAATGACCCAAATCCCTTCATTTCCCGTTCTGGTTCTAGGCAATCCATCGATGAAATCCATCGACACTTGTTCCCACTTCCATGTAGGAACTTCTAATGGCTGAAGCAATCCACTTGGCTTCTTCTGTTCGGCTTTTACCAACTGGCAGTTCATACATTTGGAAATAAAATTTCCAACATCCTTCTTCATACCTTCCCAGTAGTAGGTTCTCTTCATATCTCGATACATCTTATTTCCACCTGGATGAATTGTCAACTTCGAGTGATGACTTTCCTTCAGAACCTCACTCCTCAATTCATCTATATCGGGAACAACTAGTCGTCCTTGCTTCCGAAGCCAACCCTCTCGATCGACCTCGAATCCTTTATCCTTCTCTGGATCCAATCCAGATTCCAAATCACGGATAATCTTGACAAGCTTATCATCTCGCTTTTGGCCCTCGCCAATCCTTTCCACAAGAGTGGGTCTTATCGATAAGTTTGCCAACATCTCAGGTTCCAATTCGCATCTAGGCCTGAAGTCAAATCCAGCTAAATACTCGAGACTCTTCCATTCTGAAAACATGGCTCCCAATCCCGCATGTCTTCGACTTAACGCATCTGCCACTGCGTTACCTTTTCCCGGAGTATAAGCTATACCAAAATCATATGATGCTAAAAACTCTAGCCAACGTTGCTGCCGAAGATTCAAATCCTTTTGGGAGAAAAGATACTTAACCGACTTATGATCCGTAAACAACTCAAATCGAACTCCCAACAAATAATGCCTCCACATCTTCAGAGCAAATACAACCGCCGCTAACTCCAAATCATGTGTTGGGTAATTCCTTTCATGCGGCTTCAGTTATCGACTGGCATACGCAACAACTTTATCCTTCTGCATCAGCACTGCTCCAAGTCCAGTACCACATGCGTCGGTGTAAACCACCATCTCATCATTCCCACTAGGAATAGTCAAAACAGGAGCACTTGTCAGTCTCTCTTTCAGGATTCCGAAAGCTTGCTCACACTTAGCATCCCAACTGAACACTTGGTTCTTTTTCGTCAATCCTGTTAACGGTGCAGCTACCTTGGAGAAGTCTTTGATAAACCGTCGATAATATCCTGCTAATCCAAGAAAACTTCTCACATCAGATGCATTCTTAGGTCTAACCCAATCCTGGATCGCTGCCACTTTAGCGGGATCAACCGCTATTCCACTTCCAGAAATCACATGGCCTAAGAACCTCACTTCACTCTTCCAGAAGTGACACTTCGAAAACTTAGCCTTCAGCTGATGTTTCCGCAAAATTTCCAAAACAATACGCAAGTGCGTCTTGTGCTCTTCTTCAGTTCTGGAATAAATCAGAATATCATCCACGAACACAAGTACGAACTTGTTCAACTGATATCTGAACACTCTATTCATAAGATCCACAAAATATGCTGGCGCGTTAGTCAATCCAAACGGCATTACCAGCCACTCAAAGAAACCGGATGGTGTCCTAAAAGCAGTCTTCGGCACACTATCCTTAGCTACTCTCAACTGGTGAAATCCCGTTGCCAAATCCATCTGAGAAAACACCTTTGCTTCGTGAAGCTGATCAAACAAGTCATCTATTCTCGGCAATGGATACTTGTTCTTCTTAGTCACCTTATTCAGCTCACGATAATCCACACACAATCTCAACGACCCATCCGCCTTGGTCGCAAACACAACTGGTGCACCCCACTCGGACACACTACGCCGAATGAATCCTTTCTGTAAAAGGTCATCAACTTGCACCCTCAACTCCTGCTATTCCCTAGGCGCCATTCGCCTTAGAGGCATCACAACAGGTCTGGCTCCTTCAACTAGATCTATACGAAACTCGATCTCTCTATGCGGCGGCAACCCTTTGACTTCGTCAAAGACATCCTCAAATCCATTTGCGATTGGCACTAAAGACAGTCCATCCCGTGGAACAACTAGCGAATACATGAAGCTCATGAAGACGCCTTCCTCATGCTTACATCGTATCACAATCTTTCGCCCCTCCACATTCTCGACTGTCACCTCCAGCCTCTCACAATCAACCTTAGCCGCATACTTCCTAAGCCAGTCCATACCCAAAATAATTCCGAACCCCGCAAAGTTCAGAACAAAACAATCACAAACAAAAGAGAAACCATGACTCGATACAACTAGACCACGACATAACATACACAAACAAGACGAACCCCCAACTGGATTAGTCACAACCAATGGCCTATCAACAATATCCGGTTCCAAACCTAACCGGCCTACTAGTTCATTACAAACAAACGAATGCGATGCTCCAGTATCAAACAAAACTCTAACTGGAACACCACATAGGAAAAGAGTACCTTGAACAACCACACTCTTTCCCTTTTCTTCAGTAGTAGGAGCTTTCGAAGACGACGGAACAGCTCCTAAAGCATAGGCTTGCACAATCTGCCTGTCCTTCCTTGGTTCTGGACAATTCTTCCTGAAATGCCCCGGTTTGTCACAGTTGTGACACTTCATCGGCACCTTCGGATTCTTACAATCCTTCGAGAAATGGCCCTTCTGCTGACAATTGTAGCAAGTCACTTCGCCCTTTGGCTTCTTCTGGCCATCCTTACCCTTCTGTTGCTGCTGCTTCCTCTTCTGGTTTCCACCCTGCTGTGGTTTAGATTCTCCCTTGGTAACAGCAACAACAGATCCTTCCTTAGGAAACAGACTCTCGTGCCTAAGAGCTTTCTCCACAAGCTTCTCAAATGAATCGTCCAAATGATCCACCAACTGTCTCCCAAGATAACTATCCAAGCCGGTCACAAACTTCTCATTCTTCTGATAAGCAGATTCAATATATGACCGGGCATACTTGGACAAAGCTTCAAACTCAGAAACATACTCAAGAACAGATCTTCCACCCTGCTTGAGCTCTACAAACTTCTTGAACAGAACAGACTTCTGAGCTGTAGAAATGAACTTAGCTTCAAATCTGACTTGGAATTGCTCCCAAGTAATCTCTTCTTCCGGAGTAGTGATGGTAATAGAGTTCCACCAATCAGAGGCTCTCCCTTGAAGCTGCCTTGATGCCAACTTCCTCTTAGTTGCATCATCAATTCCCAAATCACCAAAGATCCTTCTACAAGCATCTATCCACCTCTGGACCTCAATGGTAGATTCTGTTCCCAAGAAAACCTTTCCTCCAAGAGCAGTGTAGTCCTTGCACAACTTAGCAAAATCCACCGGTTTTGGAGTTTGAACTTGAACTCCAACATCAACTGCCGCTCCCGGAACTGGTATCCTTCTCATGATCGAAGTCATCATAGCTTCGAACATGGCTGCATAATCAGCAGTCTCTTCAGTAGCACGGCCTCCCCTAGCAGCTGGTCTCCCTCTTCGACTCATTCTCAATATCTATAAAAAGGAATGATTAGAACATCTAGAGAAACAACTGCATAAAGGACTCAAACCCTACTAAGCTACTATATTATATATAGTATTCATCCATCAAAATACAATTACGTCTCTCATACGTAGTTACGACGGCGAGCGTTGGGTAAAATCGATTAACCAATGCTCTGATACCAAATGTGACGACCGCCCATGACCCCTGCACCGAATCTAGAGATAGAGCGCTGATATGTGTGCCAGGCGACCATGGACGATTGTCAAGGTAAGATTAAAACAACAGAATCTATCGTATTACTCACAGCGCATGGACAAAATACAATAGAACATATGTATAGTGAAGCTTTACAGAATAAAATGACATCATATAAAACTCCATAATAGTTGAATACAAGCATCTACATAGTCAATACATCTAGCCTCACTACATATCTCTCAGAGAATACAAAACAGCGGAATCCAGTACATATAATATGAAGATAATATGCAACCCTCCAGCTCGTCTTCGATATCAGCATTGTGAGAGGAGAACAGCACCTGTCACCTGCTACCTAGTCTGCCCGTCCCAAAATGGACGAACAGCCCAAGGCAATAAGAATTAAAACATAAAGCCTTGAGTCAGACAACAGTCTTAGTGAGCAGTAAATTAACTAACAACATACCAAAAGAGCATAAAGGAAAAGGAATAGGAATACAACCCTCCCACTCCAACCTCATTCTACAGTGATAGCCCCCAGACACACACTAAGCAGAAGCAAACATATCAGAGCATACAATTTCAAGTAAAGCTACTATCACTCGAGTCAAGGGCGATGTTTTCCAAGTACCAAGGCCTAAATCAGATAAGCACCCAGAAAATACCGCTCTTGAGTCCGAAATGACGTTACAACCAAACATCCATGACTCTGGCTATCACTGTTATCATTGCTCCAATATCACCGTTAATTGAATGACCGGCACATTCTTTCAGCCGTCCGTCAAGGGCTAATGAAAACCCCGGTTCTAGACATAACTCCCGCACGTCGTCGCAGCCCGTGCCTAGGACTATCGAATCTGCCCAGAGTACTCGACCATCAACAGTTGGCCGTTGGGACTATCGAATCTGCCCAAACGTACTCTTGCTTAGAGCATGCTAGAACCTTCAACAACGATGCTATCCAAGCCTCCTTGTCATCCTCCTCGACGACTATTCTCATATCCATTCATTATCCTCAACTCGAATCATATCACCGAGTTATCAATATGCTTGGAATGATCCCGTCTGGATTAGACCAAGTCTTCATCACATGATTGCCTCGCTTCATTACATCCTCGCGAAGCATCATCTCATCATCACATCATCGAATCTATGCATAAGAGCTTCATCATCCCGCCACATATGCCACGAGCAGCTTTTCCAATTCAAGAGCCTTCCCCTTAGCCTTTGAATCACCTTCGATCTAAATCTAATCATCAATCATCTAGTTCATAACAATCAATCAAATCAAACATCAATCCAAGCAATCAAGCATTCAAAAAATGATCTAAGTAGACAATTATAACAATAATGGCATTTTCGTAATTAAAGAGTTGAAAGTCCAATAAGCATGAAAACATGGATTATATCTCTACAAACTTGATGAATGAACTTGCATAGGTTAACATATGATAAAATGGATGTAACATCATCATGAACAATGGATCTATATGGATCTACACATAGGATGAAGAAAATGCATGGAAATCACTATTTTAACACCAAATCGAGCCAACAATCCGATATACTCCTTTGGATCCGTGTGAGAGATAATCACCACTCACCAAATCACCTAAACAAACCTAAATCAACACGCTTCAGATCTGGACAGCAAAGGATCAAGCTTGATCTATCACAAATCCGCTTCAAATGAAGAAATCTCTCTTGAAAATATGAAGATCTTCAATCTAAGCTCTTGAATCTTCAATCTTGATCTTCGATTTGGATGGATGGAAGCACTAGATTAGAGTGGAGAAAAGAAGTGAAGAAGTGTAGAAGTCGAGCTCTCAAAATGGCAGCACTTCGTCGCTTCAAAATCCGGATCCCAAAAATGAAGAGAAGCTCTCCTATTTATAGCTGAAAACTGCCCTTAAGTCGTAACTCGGCTATCATCTTAAGTCGCTGCCGACTTAACACTTAAGCCTCTGCCGACCTAGCAACCTCCGACTTAACACATGCGCACATACGAACCCTGCCTACGACTTAATGCGCATGCGCCTTAACTGGTTAGACGACTTACGACTTACTGCTATGCCGACTTAACCAGCCTATACGACCTAACGACTTGCAACAATGCGCATCTGCGACTTAACACATAGGCGCGACTTAACTTAGGTCGTTGCCGACCTAAGTGCCTTGCCGACCTATGACATACGAAGGAATACAACTACGACTTAACTCGCAACTGGGTTACGACTTAACACAGGAGGCGACCTACCGACTCAATTACTCTGCCGACCTATCCTTAACTAGCTTATAAGTCGGTACTCCTATGGGTCGGTCATCCCACTAACTCGCTTACCCCGGTACACCGCTAACTACAATAAGTCGGAGAAACTCTTAGGTCGTCCAAATCTTAGGTCGGCCCACCCTATGAGTCGTTAACTCGGTACAACCTTTAAGTCGCCCCAAACTGTCAACCGACCTAAACCACCCCTATCTACCTTAGGTCGTCACCGACCTACACCTAGTCATTAACTCGCCCAGACTCGTTGCTTAACCCGTCTAAAACTCCTAAGTCGGCTACGACTTAGGACTTAAGCAAAATTCTGCCAAAACCTGAAATGACTTAACAACAATACAACCAAGGGTCAATCATTTTAGAATGTTTTGATCCGTAAAAATACGGGTCGTTACAGAAAACTAGATATTTGGAATGTGTCCATTGAAATAAGATCAAAAAAATTTATTTTACATCAAAATTCGTTCGAAACTCGGTCAGTGCAATTTTTCAGTGCGAATTATCAAAATTTAAATTATGAATATTTTTACATAGAAATAATCTAGAAAATTTTCGGATTAAAATGTCAAAGTCCATTCCATCCAATTCCGACCTTTGCAGCTCCGTTTATCAAGAATTGCCGTTGTAGTCCAATTTCGAAGCGGTAACAACGGCGATTGACAAACTTTTGCTACGAACGTCGTAGCACAGATTTGGTTACATCGTTGGAATTGTCTCGTCGCGCTGATCTTTGCGGTATATTTGTTTTCGTGTTTTGGCTTCCATTGCAAAACGCTAGATGGGTGAGATAGTGATCCGTAACCATGCCCTAGATTCATAATTGCATGTATCCTTTCGTAGCCTGCATTATTTCTTTTCAGCCTGCACATTCTTTGTGTGCGCAGACTAATCTACTAAATGCAGCATTAATGAGCCTCCTCCATTCTCCTATTTATATATATGTGTGTGTCGCTTTGTTTCCTGCTCGTCTTCATCCTTTGTAGCATTTGGTGATGAAAATTTATTTTTACAAGCTTCCATAGAAAAAGAAAAAAAAACAAAAACAAAAACAAACTTTCGCATATCCCCTCTCTTCTCCCTGTTGCCATCCCGCCTGACACTTTCCCCTCCCTTCTCCATTTTCTTTTCCACCTACACACTTCATCCCTCTCCATGCAAGCACTCACCATGTCCAACAACCTACACACGTTTTATCCCAAATATCTTCTTCCATCTTTCCTTCATCAACATGCCTCTTTCTCCAAGGCCACATGCATGCATAGCCTACCTCCCAAACCGGCCTTACCCGACCTGCACTTACCACCATCCCCAACCCAACTTCCGCCTGCCTCCCGCTCACCTCCCCACGAACTCCGCCCCGTAGCAGCCGAAAGCCTCACCAGCGCCCGAGCCCTGCCACCCTCCTACAACTTAGCCCGACCCATTGCCCAGCCTACCACCTAAAACCCCGACCTGCATCCTCCCTACCCGACCCGCCTAGCCTTCCAGCCACCCTCACCGAAACTTCCGCCTGTCCGATTCTGCCCCACACCCGAAACCTCGGCCACACCACCCTCCGCCCGAACACCTCCTTCCGCAACCGCCAGCTAGCCCGAGCCGCCTATAGCTAGTCCACTACCTCCTCCCTGCCGCATCCCCTTCTCGCAGCAGCCGACCCCATCTCAGCCTCTCTCATGTGCATGAGTGTGTTATGTGTAAAAAAAAGACCAACTTGCACGAGAAAAGAGGAAAAGGGATGTTGCAGTGAAAAAATGGAGGGCCTTGTGTGGAAAAATAACAATAATAAATAAAAATAAATAAAGGAAGGCAGCAGCCGTCGTCTTTGAGCTTTAGTGTGTGCGCACGTGCACACATATCCGTTCGTACCGCCATTCTCGTTTTTCAAAGCCATGAAGGTAAGCGATTGTAAGCTCACGATTAGATTTTCGTATTGCAAGTATCTTATTATGTTATATATAATTGATTAATGGTTATGATCGATATTGGAATTGAAAATCGTTGATAGTTGACATTGTGATATGTTAGTTGGTTGAAATAGTTGAAATTATTAATTGAAATCCCAATTGCATGAAAACCTGTTAAATATGGAAAGTTTGAATATTTGACGACTATTGATTTATTGAAACCTATCACTGTTATATTGTTGTTATATGCATTGATTTGGACATTGAAATTTGAACCGGAATATGGGTTGAAATGATAAATACCCAAATTAAATCACTTAGCCTAGGATAGAAAATTAAATAATAAACACCGATTGGTCAATTAAAATTTATTTTGGATATTTAATATTTACATTGAAATTAAGAAATGATTTGGAAATTTAATGTGAATTTATAATTTAAATTTTATATAGAAGTTAATATTTAATTTTGAAATCTATTAAGTTAATTTAGATTTTAAAATGAAAAATTAATTAAACTATTTTAAATTATGAAATTAATTAATAATGGTTATTTTAAAATATTAATGATTTTAAAACTCGTAAAATTGATTATTTGAAATTTAATGAAGAGTTAATATTACGCATGTAACTAAACTGTTAAATAAAGATTTATTTTAATCTTAATTGAATTAAAATATAATAATTGAAATTTTAAAATAAATATTTAATTTGATTAAAAGGAGAATTTTAATTGGTTTTATTGAATTAAAATATAAAGGTTAAACTGAAATATTTGAATTAAAGTTCAATTAAAGGTGTTAAATTAAGAAATTAAGTAAATTAATTCCAAAGTTAATCAAATTGAATATTTAATAATAAAACTTTGTATTTAAAGATTTGATTAACTTGGTTAATTTGAATAATAATGAAATTTGGCAATTGTGTAATGGTGAAATAGGATTTTCACAAAGAATATATTTTGAAGGGCTAATTGAAAGACGGTATCTACAAATGAAATGTTGGAAAAGAAAAGACATTTTATCCTTAAATAAGATGGTTCTGTGAAATGAAATTGAGAATTTGGTCAAGGAGATTATTTCTATATTACTAGTAAGTTTAATATTAATTCGTAAATCGAAATTTGAAATTGAATTTATACTTGAATATGGATTGCTCATACGAAGTCGATGCAATTTGTGTAGTCTCTTAAACTACTGTACCTATATTGTTTAATTTGAATTTACTTTCATAAGAAAATATAGTCCTGACTCAAGTGTATTATTTTCCCATTACGCTCGGGTCTGCCCGAGTTGTTTCAATTCTCGAAGACCTTAGTTATTTGAAGACGAAGATGGAGATTAGAAGACCGTACTTACTACTATTATTCCACTGCACTTTATTGACGTGTTTAATTAAAATGTATAACTCTAATGATATTGAAATGGAATCAAATGTATTGATAGACAGTATTGTAATTATGTTATTATTATATTTTATCTTTCCATTGTGAGATTCTATATATTGCTTTCTTTCTTTTCTCCTTTTCATTTAAACCTCTTGATAATTTGTCTTTTTGAATGTGTAACGAACCACTATTTTGGACCATTCAAATCGACAATAATCCACACATGTCTGACTTGAATAATTCAAAATAACATATTGTAATAAAATTTGGAGCAAATAAAATCAAACACAGAATCACAGACACAGAAAATCAAAATAACTCGCAGTGGGAATAAATACCATAGTAGTTCATGAAGCTACTGTATACAAACTCTCCAAAAGATATACCAAATGTCATAGTTTAAAAATGGATACAATAGATGTTAGGATACATAAATCAATAATACAGAGACAATACCGAATATTAAATAACTGGATTAGAAGATAAGAAATAACAGATGGACAGATAAGCTCCAGCAAATCTCTTGCTCCAGAAGATAAATTCCAAAGCTGTGATTCTCAGGCTGACCCGAGCATAAAGTAAAACACAAAACACTCGAGTCAGGACATATATACTTATACAATGTAAACCAACTCAAGTGAACTGTAATAGCAATGCATAATAACTTAAAGGGTGCTTGGGATCGCCCATCCTTTAAGTATCCATAAAACCATTAATTAAACAGTAATATCAATATCACAGAAATGTCCATATTGAAATAAACCATGCAACTAACAGTGTTAATGTGCATCACAGCCATCATCAGGAAATCAAATGACATACAGAGAAGTATACCCGTGGTTATAGTATTTCAAAATAATATTTTATATTTCAAAAATTTAATATCATTTCAAATCCAAATCTTTATCAAAATAAAGATTAAATCATTTACAAACCATCTCAATATATTACAATATCATATCCTTTCAAAACTTCCTTTCAAATCATTATTTGAATTCAAATTCAATTATCAAATTTAATACCCTTTATAATTCCAAATATCATTCATTTATTATCTTATCAAAATCACCCTTTAAAATAGTTTTCCATTTGAATTAATTCATTTAACCATTTAAAAGTGAAGTTATTACTCTTTCAAGTCAAGTATTCAATTTCTATAGTTTTAAATCAATCTGAGTTCATTTACTAGGTTAAAATCCATAAACATTGAAAATTTCAGCCTTTCACAACATTTAGAAGAAGCTGTTATAAGTTATATTTGAAAACATTTATTTCAGCAAAGACAGCACTTTAAAACTACTGTTATATCTCATTTTAGTTGAAATTTAGTTTAAAACAGCAAAGACAGCATTTATTTAGTTCTTTATTTAGTTCTTTAGCATTTCATTTACTACAGCAACTACAACATTTCAGAAATGCTGTAATAGCCTCTTTTACTAAGTTTTAGTTAAGTTCTGAAACCATAGCATTTCTGAATGCTATTAAAAGTCATTTCCAGATTTTAGTGCATTTCCAGCCAATAATAAAATTCATTTTTAAACCCTTTTAACATTATAAAAATCAAATTTTGACATTCAAAAATATTCATTAAAATTACTCTTTTAATTTATGATTTTTATAAGAAACATTTACAGTAAAATCCAAATTTCTAATAATTTTACTTAACAAATCTAAATGTACAATTTTCTTTTCTTCACATTTTAACAAATAAACTTAACACTTATATTTTATTTCCATTTCACAAATTAAACTAAATTTTCAATTTTATTTAATTAACTTAAACCTTTAAAAAAACCCAAATTCACATTTCCAAATCAAGTTATTTTTAAAAATTACACTTTTAGGCATTCATTTATTTAACCATTTAAATACATAGAAAACTCAATAACACTTTATTAAATCATTTAAATTCAAATTCAAATCAAATTATCATATTTACCATTTTCCAAATATAATTAAATTTCCATTTTTTTATTTATAACTTAAATATCATTTTAAAACCAAAATTCCAAATTTCCAAACTTAAGTTATATTTCACAAATTCACTTTTACCATTCATTTAAATTACATTTTTAACTTCTAGAAAAATCCAAATTTCTTTATTTAAACATTAAAAATCCAATTTAAATCAAATTTTCATAACTTTACACTTTTTAAAAATATTTAAAATATTCAAAATACTTTATAAAAATAACCACGGGCATGGATATAGTTTTCTAACCTAGGTCAATTGATACGAATATGTATCATTTCAATCCGCAGTTTAAAAAGCAAATCCGGGTTCTATCATTTCAAACCCGCAATCCCAAGTTAAAATAAACTATATAAAAACCGTTCAGGCCTGTCATTTCAGCTCATAACGATTTTTCCCTATTCTAGAGTCCGTTCGGGTACGTATCATTTCAATCCATAGTGATTCTATTCTACAGGGAACTTGCAGTGTGATAAACATATATAAAATGAACAGTATACAATATATAACAGTAACATATGATATGATAGGTAATTAAACAGGTTTAACATCATATAAATAAATCATCACAGGCAGTTATAACATCATATAAAATTCTACACATTCAATTGTTGTCGTTTCACAATTGCATAAGTATAAATGTCTAGTGAGATTTACTCACCTCTTTTGCTGGAGATGCAAGTTCAAATGACACAACACAAAGAACACAATGACAAAGCTATGAACTTGAGTGGAGAGCGAGATCCAAGTTATAGATCTTGTGTTACAACCCAAAAACAAAACCAAAATAATAGTTAAAAATCAATACAATTGAATTTGAATAACTTTGAAACAAAAAGCAGTTTGAATACAAAACTTTTTTCCTTGCTTTCTCTACTTGTTTGCATGGCCTAGGGATTCAATTAGGTCAGGTTTGTACTTGGTTTGGATCAGGTATGGGTCTGGAAAAGGTAAGGCTACAAGGTAGAGCATGATGGAGGAAGTGATGGAGTGGAAGTTGTTATGCATGAACATACAAAACCAAGGCACAAAAGTGAATTTTTATGCAACTACAAGTCACGGCTATGGCTCCAAGTGGCACGACAAGGTCTAGTGGAGGTCAGGAGATGGTGCAATAGTGGCTTAGGGTCAGGTAGAGGCTGGAGAAGGTGGTGCAAGTGGCGGCCAAGAGGTGTGATGAAGTGGTGAAGGCAATAGGTGGGCTCGGCTATGCATAAATAAGAAGTGTTTGCTAATTTTTGTGTGGAGTTTGCATCCAAGGGGCCACGGCTAGGTAGGTCAGTGGAAATGGAGGATTTTTGCAGCTAAAAAAGGTGGTGATGAAGGTGATGGTGAAGGTGGAGGCTATGGGCCGAGCAATCTAAGTTAAGGCAAGGCAAAATCTAAAGGAAAATTCAAAAAAATGAAGAGAAAAGAGAAAAAGAATTTAAGAAACCATTACCTTTCTCTTCAGATCTGAAAATGGCGTGTAAAGTGAGGTGAGAAAGTGTTTTCTCACGTGAAAAGAAGAGAAAAAAACTCACGGCTACAAAGAAAAGGAAAAGGCAAAAGCAAATGAAAAGACAAGGAGATGAAAAGACTAGAAAATGAAAAGGTTTTGTCTCTTTGTTTTCTATTTTCTTTTATTCAAATAAACTAATTAAAATTTCAGTAAATAAAAATAAAAAGCTGAAAAAAATGAAGTAGGAATGAAAATAAAATAATATCTTGGAAAATAGAAAAATAAATAAAGAAAATACTTAATTTAATTGAAACTAGTAATTAAAAATTGGAAACAATATACAGTTAACATTTGAAAATTATAACTAAACTTTAAAAATGTAAAAAAAAATAAAAAAAATACATAACATGTCATATTACACAATATACACAAAATAGAACAAGATATGACAAATAAAAATATTATTTATATAAATTAAAATACACAATTTGTTAAATAAAACAACTTACACACAATATTGTAAAAAGCATAACTTTCACACTATTAATCTGATTTCAACGAAACGAAAAGCATTATTCTTAAAATTTTATTTACTTTCATAATAAAAGATAAAATTCAAATTTTCAAACTTTCAATTTTTTAAATTTAAAAGTCAAAGTTTGACCATATTGACCAAAATTCACATTTTTGGAAAATAGTTTATTTATTCATGTTTGAAATTTCTAATTCACATCAAAATCAAAAATTCATATTTAAAATAACAAAATTTATCCATTTTAATAAATAAAATAAAGATTTCAAATCAGGAAATTCAATTTAAAATAATAAAAATATACAATTAAAATAATCACAAAATATAGGGTTGTTACACTCTCCTCCACTCAAATCTTTTCGTCCTCGAAAAGGAATGAGATACGGAAAACATAGAAAAAAAATAGAATGGAATAGGTTAAGACAAGATGACAAGAAGATTAAAATTATACCTGATAACTGTTGTTATAGGTAAGTTTAACAAGGTGGAGAATAGGAATAGCTAGAAGGGAAAATAGGACGAAAGACAAGGATGAGCCATTAATTAAAATTTGTTGGTTAAAGAGGTAAGAATATTTAAAACACTTTAAAATCCTTTAGAAAGGAAATAACTAATCAAAATATCCTTTAAATAATATTTTATCAAAATACTTTTACAACTCGATGTCTTAACAAGTTTATCCTCGTTCCTGCAAACTCTGGCAGTGCGTTGATCAGGTGCAATGCTAGAATTCTCCAGGTACTTAGTAGACCTGTTTCAACACCCAGTGAACATACTGGAAAAACTTTTAAAAACAGATATGGAAAGTACAATCCAAAAAAAACATGTCGATCATGGATCGCGGATACACAATGGTTACGCCTGGATCCCCCAGGAAACTTCCGTACCTATAGGCCGCCCCCCAACCTTGCGATTACGCCATGAAGACTGGTAGTACTGCAGATACACAATGGTTACGCCTGGATCTCCCAGGAAACATCCGTACCCTAGGCTCTCGCAGTCTCTGCTGATTACGCTACCAAGCAACCCAATAGATCGCAGATACACAATGGTTACGCCTGGATCTCCCAGGAAACATCCGTACCCGTAGGCTGCCCCCCCAACCCTGCGATTACGCTATGAAGTCGCACTCGTAAGACCATGGAGATTACCATGGAATTCGACGGAAACTCGAGTATCATATCCGGAAAACCAAAAATCAAAGAAATATCGATAGAATGAATCCACAATGTGGCCACAAAGCGGATATCAAGCAGAAAGCACTTTCCATATCTTTACTTCGAAAATATGTATCATATAGTACCTTTTCAAATCACTTTCAAATATCATACTTATATAAAGTCCATTATATATAAGATTTTATTTTCAAATAAAATACCTTTCCAAAATCAAAAGTATATCAAATCACACTTATATAGACTTCAATTATTTAAGATTTCACTTTTCAAATTGAGTACCTTTTCAAATCCATAGTTTTCGAATCAACATCATACTTATACAAACCAATTTTCATATAAGTTCGATAACTCCCAAATCAAGTATTTAGTAACACAAGGTTCTCAAATTTCAATTTGTTCAATATCAGTTCAGTTTCAAAATCATATACAATTCCACCAAATTATTTCTTCTCAATTTAAATATCTTCAGTTTCAAAGTTTCCAAAATAATAGGTTTGGAGAATAATCCAAGTTTCTAAATCAATATAATTTAAGTCAAACAATTCATTTCCAAAATCAATGGTTTTCAAAATCATCTTATACTTACATAAAGTTCATCTCATATAAGGGTCAAAATTTTCAAAAATAAATTTCGCTGTACGAAGAGCTATATGGGATTGAACATCTTTTCTTTATAAAATATTTTTAATTTATAATAGTTTTGTATATAAAATAGTTTGTTTAAGAAGAACAAAAGAAAAATAGTTTTGAAAAATGGTTTTAAATTGATAGTAGTTTTTCATAAAAGAAAAATTCCAATTAAATTACAAAGATATCCAACCCAACAACTTCCAATTTCAGCGTCGAGTGTATCAATGATATTAGAATATAAGATGTACATATGTCATCATTTCGCAAAATCACACTCGATCACTCGCTCGATCACACAAGTTCGCTTTCGAACTAGTATTGACCATTCGACTTCCCTAATGCGGATTTCGATATGGTTTCTCGACTAGAAACCATCAGTCTTCTTGCATAGCCATATACTATGATAGAGAATTCTAGAATCAAGCCCAAAATCCATATCAAATATTCGCCATCAAGAATCAAATGAAAAATCCTAACACGAAATGGTGTAATTCACCTCGAACTTGTGTACTCAAACTTGGATCAATTCAATTATGCGAATAAAACAGCATACGTACAAATTATGTATCTATTCCAACTTGTTCAATATATAGTTTCATAAAGATGTTACTAAGTTAAACATTTAAACTAAATTATATATATTTTTCAAAATATTTGAAGACCAATTTTTTTTTCAAACATTTCAAATCTAAATTTCATATTAGAAAATTCAAAATAGCCTTATTCGTTTACTTAACAAAACAGTTTCAACTTATTTAAATCATATTCCTACATACTTTAAACATACATACCAAACTTATATACTTTACACTTTTCAAAATTACTTAGCTTTGAAAAGTTAACCTTGATTTGGAAGTGCTCGAACCATCAAAATAGTCGAAGAAATCATATTTCAATCCAAGAGTTAGAAATCACCAACAAATCAGTAAATCAAATTCCAAAAGATAGGGTTATATCAAATCAAATCCAAAACTCAAGGACTGAACACCGGCTCATTTCAAATTGTTCAAATATATATACATATATCTTTCGAATATCATATCACACTTTAGAATTTGAAATCAAAATTGGTTTCACAAGTCAATCGCATAACAAAGCTACCGAAGTGGCCTCTCCCCCACTCAGAAACTCGAAAATCAGTGTCGATGATGCATGCATTCATCACCGTAATTATTTTCCAGTGACATAAGTGAGTTCTGGACTTCTATTTTCTCAAACTTCTTTTGAAATTTCTTCAAAAATCATTTGAAACTCATTAAAATCATTTGAAACATTTCATATTCGGAAAATACTTTCAAATCATATTATTTATTATTTCAAAATCTTAAAACCAGTTCCAAAATGCCGGAGTTCAATCACTCAAATTCAGATTCAAAACCTTCAGTTATAAATTATTTTATACGAAACCATTTCTTATATATTCAAAATTTAAAATCCTTTCGAACTTCAAATTTTCATTTTAAAAAGGTATATAATCCTTATCGAAAACATTTCATCTTTATATAAAAAATAGGGTCATCCTTATCAAAATAACAACTACGATGGATACAAAAATTTCAAAAGACAATCAACCACAAATTTTCCAATGGATGATTCAAGGATGGATTTCAAAACAAAACAGAGATTCAAATTTAGAGGAACTCTGATCAAATAGAATTCTGATTCAAAGATAAGCTCAAACGAAGATAAGATAATTAAATTACCAAATAGAAGATGGATAAGCTCAAATAAATCGCGGGCGACCTTAAGCAGGTTAACCGTGATTTCAGAAATATAATCGATGCGAAAATTTAAGGCAAATCGACCTTTGATCGCCAGAGATAGAATCTAGGTATAGCAGAAAATAGATAACATTATGAACCGAGGATACGGAAATCTCCGGTGAATCAACGCCAATTGTAAAGGATTTTCACCCTTTTACAAATCATTCAAAGATTGGCGGAATCACCGGTCTTTATAGAGGTCATTCAAAGTGGAGTTATGGAATGCTCCAAAAATCAAAAGAATACAATTAGGGGAGACAAGAATGGATTTCAGAACAAGTGGGAGCATTCCAAAATTCAAAGGAATCCTAATCGAAGAAATCCCAACCAAGATAGAAGTTCAGAATTTTTAAGGAAATCCTAATCAACGAAATTACTAATAAGGTGGATACGAAAGGGATAAAGTCCAGAAAATTTTCTTTCAAAACAAGGAAAAAAAATTATATCAAAATAATCTTTAAAAATCCTTTGAAAATCATTTGAAAATCATTTTATACTTCGAAAATACGTTCTCTCACAAAGGAATGATTCTGAGATTGATTTCACTCATTCTAGGGTATTTCTACCCTATCTCTAATGAGTTTTTGCTCCGCAGGCTAAGGTTTGCCTAAAACCAAAGCTCTGATACCAACTGTAACGACCCACTATTTTGGACCATTCAAATCGACAATAATCCACACATGTCTGATGTGACATCCCGGAATATCTGACGATATCAATTTAATAATCTGCATTTAAAATTTAATTGATTTGATAATTCTTCTTTTAATAAACATTTAAATTATGAATTTATCTTTTAAAAATCTAAATAAAATATTTTCTATTTATAATGTATATAAATTTATATATATTGTAAATAGGTGAGCTTTGTTGTAAATTTAATTAATAAGGCATATTTTATAATTCTAATATTTTTGATAATTTGGAAATTTGATTTAATTTAATATTAAGCTATTAAATAAATAACTATATGGTTTTAGAATATATAAGATAAATGTTTAATTGATTAAATAATATCTTAGCTTAAGTTAAGATAAATAAAAGGTTTGTTTTAAAATATTGTTTAATAAATATGAGATATTAGTTCATTTAATAATAATAGGAAGTTATAATCTCTTTTATAAATTATTTAAATTTGACAAACTGTTATTTTTAAATAACAATATTAATGTATTGGTTTATATATAAATATAAATAGATTTTTAAATAAAAGTGTTATTTTCAAATTTAATATGTGTTATATATATATATACATAACTTGATTTTTAAATTGGATTTTGAATTTATTTGAATTCAAAAGCCTTGAAATTTAAAAAGAGTAAATATTTAAAATGTTTTGATTTAAAAGATAATTGTATAAGCTTTTATATAATTGGCTTTATTTTTATTTCTTAAAATTTAACTATATATATATATATATCTTAATAAGTAAATTAAGTATTGAATAGTTTAAGTTAAAATAATAAAAGAGAATAAAAGCAAACACATTACCTAAACATCTAACAATATAGTCTATAAGAATACTCACATATGTTGGCAAGGCTGTAAGATTTTGAAGGCAGGAATAAACAAAACATAAGTAAACACTTGACACCATTCTTGGAAACATATGGCTGTAAGACATAGTAAGGAAAAATACATGTTCATGTTGTACAGATATAAATAGTATAAACACTTAGACAATTCTTGAAATACATGATGGCAATGCAAGTAGGAATAAAAGTAATGTTCATGTTTGTACAAGTAGTATAGAATAAGTATGTACCTTGAAAAGAAGAAAGATATACACTATGATATAAGTACATACGAAATGTAAAGTAAAAGATAATTTGAAGACATAAGGACATGAGCATTTAATGTTTGTATCTTTAGTACATTATATATCTCATTTCAGCCCCCTCTATAGAAA
The DNA here is from genome assembly GCA_030737815.1 of Allium fistulosum. Classification (NCBI taxonomy): domain Eukaryota; kingdom Viridiplantae; phylum Streptophyta; class Magnoliopsida; order Asparagales; family Amaryllidaceae; genus Allium; species Allium fistulosum. Next base: position 244,700,867 of record CM060907.1, on the reverse strand, counting down.
AATATCTCTGAATATTTTTGTACCAGTCGAATAAACCTCTTGTATAAACATTGTTCTATAGCTATCTTCCCTATCTCCTTTCACTTCGTTTACAAAGAAAACTGAGCATTTCAGAAAAATATGTTTCAACTGAAGCTTTTCAACAGTTCATCTCATATAAGTCTCCAGTTTCAATTCAAAAGTCTTGAAGTATTCCAGTTTAAACAAGGCAATGCTTTCAAGAAATCAGAACAACAGGGTAGCAACTTTCAAAAACACTTTCCAGTTTTAAAGTATCAAAGCTTATTTTCAAAATGGTGCTCTGTTCTTCCTCTTTTAAAAACTGTGAGTAACTTCACCTTTAAAACTTTAAGTAGGATTTGTGTGGATATAGATAAGTAGGTTGTATATTTATATGTGAAATATCTGTGAATATCTGTGAGTATATATATATATGTGTGCCTCTGTTCTTTGCTTTTTAGGACCCAGTTTGCAAACAAAATCCTTATCTTCTGATCTAAGATCTGTTAGAACTTAGAATATAAACAAATATTTTTGTTTGATTATGAAGTAAGTTTTAGATTTTATTTAAGGTAAAATAAGTTTGAAAATCTCACTGGAAACCTCCAAGAACAGTGCATGCTTAATTGATGTTAACTTTCAAACATAGTAATTCAATGATCTAAGCATAAAATCTGAAAGCTTATTCAAAATCTTGGTTTTTAAAACTAAAAGCAAAATTGTAACAACCCACATATTTATCGATTTTTTTATTTATTTAAATATTTTACTTAAATATAGAATCATTAATCGGATTGAAATCCGAAAAGCTACTTTTTGTAAACAGTCGAATTGGGACTCGAGACCACTTCCATTGAGTCCAAAATGCCGTTTGCGACCTTTTTGAGTATAAACTTTGATATGTTTGGAGCTAGTGAAAAATTTGACCATTTGCACTTTGGGTTTGGTTTTGGGTTCAGCCCCCTTTGCCAACTTAACCTCCAAACTGAACCATCCCTCCCCATTCATCCTCACTTCCTCCTCTTTTCAGTTTCAAAGCAAAAATGGTGGGAGAGATTGGAAATTAAAACTCCATGCCCTAGTTCCTCTTGCAAATTCTTGTTCTTGCTCCAAATTCAAAGAGAACCCATTGGTAAGCCTCCTCTTCATCTTCTCCAACTCATTCTCTTATCAATTTCAGTTTATTCCTAAACCTAACTTTGGGAATGTCCTTCTTTAAAGCTTTGATTCAAGCTTGTTGAGTTGGAATTGAAGAGTGATTGCCATTACCATTGCTTTCAAGCTTCTTCTTCATTGATTTGGGTTCAAAGGTGAGATTTTTATCTCACATCTATGACTATAACCATGCTTGATGTTGGGTATGAATTCCTAACTCTATTTCATGTTCAATTGCTTTTGATTTGAATTGCTTTGGCGAATGTTTCAATATTTGATGTTTTGAAGTCAAAACTTTGAAACTCCTTTCTTTGATTTGTGAACATGTTTTTGGTTGTGAATCGGAGCCTATAGGGCCGTATTATCGATTGACAAAAAGCCCCGAAGTCCATTGCTCGATCGGGTGAAAGTGTGGGGGAGTTTGCTCTCCCACTAGGCTGAAAAACAGTTTCAGCCTGACACCAGACGTCTGCAGGTATGCTCAGACGTCTGGGGTCTGTTTCAGGAAGTTCCCGAAACTTCCTGCAGATGTCTGAGCATTTACCTCAGACGTCTGGTGCCTGTGAGCGGCTCTACTTTGCTTGCTTTTGCCTATTTATCTCGAGATTCCAATTTCTATCGATTCAAGGTTATCCGATTCGTCGTTATCATTTATTTTCTTCATTGATGACTTCTTCTCGGGATTTTTGAGAATGTCGCTCGACCCGCCTTCCTCTTAGGTCGTTTGGCTTCACGAGGTCGCTTGCCTTCACTTCTTAGGCAAATCTTATCTGAAAAACATTCATCAGAATTTCTTACTTTGATGGTTTTGGGAATTGATTTCTTTGGATTTTATTCACGTCTTCGAATGTGAACTTTTATAATTGATTGTTTCTACAATCACTTCTATGACTTGTCACTTTAAAAATATAAAGGTTTCAATACTAGTAGTAAATATCAAAACTCTTTCATCAAAACGATTTCAACTCTATTTTCAATATCAAACTTGTTTATAAAACTGTTTTCCAATCTACTAGTATATACAAACCTTTACCTCATTCGTATGAGAAAATATAATTAAACGACTTAGCAAAACAAGTGGTATGAAACGCTTGCGTTTACTTCGTCGGTTAATTTATGGACTTGTTCGATTGAATCCCTTGTGACAATTTTCTAGTGGAGATCTACAGTTTGTTCGTAAATATTTGAGTTAAGCAAGTGGTTATGGGACATGAAGCTAAACTCTTATATTCACTAGCTTAGTGTAATTGACACTTCCTTATGATCATGATGATCATTCTTGTGATTTAGACTAGCGATTGAGCGATGTCTCTTTGTTTGCGAGGTTAGACTAGACACCATTTGTGTGATTTCGATTCACACATATCTCTTTATCTTCAAGGTTAGTCTATACCTCATTGGTGTGATTTCGATTCACACATATTGAAACTCTTGTGACAATTTTCTAGTGCAGATCTACAATCTGTTCGTAAATATTTGAGTTAAGCAAGTGGTTATGGGACATGAAGCTAAACTCTTATATTTACTAGCTTAGTGTAATCGACACTTCTTTATGATCGATGACGATCATTTTTATGATTTAGACTAGCAATGTGCGATGTCTCTCGTCCGTGTGTTCGGACTTGCCTTCCTCATCCATGTGTTCGGACTTGCCTTTCTCGTCCGTGTGTTCGGACTTGCCTTCCTCGTCCGTGTGTTCGGACTTGCCTTTCTCGTCCGTGTGTTCGGACTTGCCTTTCTCGTCCGTGTGTTCGGACTTGCCTTTCTCGTCCGTGTGTTCGGACTTGCCTTTCTCGTCCGTGTGTTCGGACTTGCCTTCCTCGTCCGTGTGTTCGGACTTGCCTTTCTCGTCCGTGTGTTCGGACTTGCCTTTCTCGTCCGTGTGTTCGGACTTGCCTTTCTCGTCCGTGTGTTCGGACTTGCCTTCGGGCCATCCGTGTGTTTGGAAAATCAAATGGATAGCTTCCATGAGATAGCTTCTCGTCCGTGTGCTCGGACTTCCCCCTTTTTGTGATTTCTAGATTTCGTGTGTTGATTTCTGAATTTAATGTTTCACCAACTTTTACAATTGGCATTAATATGTATGTCATTTATTGTGGCTTGGTGAATTAAATAAAGAATATGACATTCTTTTTAATCTTTGAGTAGATTCTTGTGATATTGATTAATCTTTTGTTGATTATCATTTACATACTTATAGTAGTATGCCGTTATGGTTATTACATGTTCATGTCATACCTTTTACTTTATACCATATCATCTGATATTTATAGCTAGACTGATCCGTTTATTATTTTCTTATAAATAATACTCGGGTCAGACTGAGATTTTACAGGTGCTTCCTCATGACTTCTTATCTGGAGCCATCTTCTGACTTTTGGATAACTACTCTAGTTTAGTAGTTTTTTTGTTGTATGCATTTGAGATTAGACTCCTTGATGTATACGTATTCTATTGTCCTGCACTTGTATCTATTCTTTTGTGTTATTGTGGATCTTTTTGACCACTACTCTGATATACACTTTTAGGTGTAATATTCATATCTTATTCCGCCTTTGTGATATGAATTGTCGGTGACTGATTTGTGTTATGTTTATTTCTATATCTGTTTCCGAAGATTATATATAGCCACCGGGTGATAGCTTTGTGTTTGTATCGGTATGTTGGATTTCCTCTTTTAAAGATATGCATTCTATTCCATCTGACATATCGGTGCTCGCACGAAGAAGTTACACAGATGGTCGCTCCTAAACAGCCTTATTCTCCGTGCTAATTGACAGCACTACATCGTAGTGTTCTTGGTTAGTGTGGGCATAGAGGTGGGGCGTCACAAAATTTTTAGTTTGGGATTGGATGTACATTTCTGGTTTGAACAGAAATGGAGTTTTGGTTCATGTTTGGTGATCTGAATGATCTGGAGGTTCGAGTTTTCTTCTGGTGATAGTAGAATGATCGGAGGATCATGGAAAAATGTCAGGTGGTTGATCAAGACGATGTGACGGCAGCGGTGAGCATTTTTTTTCGTAACCCTAGTTTTAGGTGCGATACTTATTTCGATTCGTGCATGGTCCTCTGACGATCGAGCGTGGCGAGAGTTTGGGGAATGGTAGAGGAGACGTAGTCGAAGCAGTAGCCGGAGGTGGTGGTACTCCGGTGGTCGGAGTTCGAATCATAAGGCGTTGACAGGTTTGGTTGTGGTGGGTTTCTGTATTGCCAGGCTTTGGGGTCGAGCTTCTCAAATTTGATTTCGAGAAGTCTGGGTAGTTCAAGTGATCGGGAATGGATGTGGGTAGGAACGTCGACTTGTTCGACGACGTGGGGTAGGTTGGAGATGATCGTTGGCGAAGTACACATGCACGTGCACGTTTTATCAACCCTGTTTTTTTTTGGGGAAGACGAAGTTTCTCTCGGGGTTTACTCGAGTTTTTCTAGTGATTTACTCGAGGTAGAGAAGGAACGACTCGAAGCAGTTTTAGTCGATTTGAGTATGGTTTGTTCCAGGCTTTTGTATAAAGTAAAGCCTGGCAGTTTTCTTGATTTTTTAAATTTAATAAAAAAATCTGAAACGAATTTAAAACCAAGTTTAAATTAGGATTTTAAATCTGAATTCAAATTGAATATGAATCTTAGGTTTTGAAAATAGACAAGTTTATAACTTTAAATAATGTAAATAAGATTAAAAGTAAAGCATACTTTAATGATTTGAAAACTTAAAAAGGGAATTTAGTTTAAAATCCTTAAATTAGAATTTAATGATTTGGACTCATTAAATTATTTAGTTAATTAAAAAGGATTAATAAATCTAATTAATAACTGGATTAATTAAGTAATTATGAGTTTTAAACTCATTAATTAAGTTTTAAGTAATTAATTAGGAATAATTAACTTGGAGTTAAGAATCATTAATTTGATAAGGTTAGACTTTAAATTAATGGTTAAATGATAATTAATCAAGTAATTAAGGTTAATTAAGCTACAGTTAAAAACTTGAATTAATTTAATAATTAGTGGTTAATTGATGGGTTATTAAGGATAAATTGATTTGTAATTAATGTTAATTAATTAAGTTTAATTTCATAAGAAAAGAAATTAAGAATTGTAATTAATAGTTAATGAAGGTCATTAACTTAAGACTATTAAACAATTAATATATTTATGTGATTAATTTTAATAATTAATTGGATAAATTAATTAAAGATAAACATTTGTGAAAATGTTTAAGTGTAATTACTTAATGAAAGTAATTAAGGAATTAATTACTTAATGTAACTAATTGAGTTAAATATGATTTGTTTAAGTTAATTAATTAAGTTTAATTAATTTAAATTAATCATTGGATGATTTGATAAGTATAATTACTTAAATGTAATTAATGAAGTAATTAATGATAATTACTGTATGTAATTGGTTGAAGATGATTTGAATATGGAAGTAATTTGGATTAAATTACTTTGTGAAATTAATCAAGGGATTAATTTAGAAAATTAATTAAGGAGTAATTAATTTATTAAGTGAAGTAATTAAGGGTAGTTAATTAGTGAATGGGATTAATCAAGGATGATTAATAATTATGGTTAAGTAAAGATTAATAACTCAATGTAATTGATTTAAATAGAATAGTTAATTAAAATGTAATTAGGGATCATTAATCAATATAATTAATGATAAATTTAAAGGTTGATTAATTAAGATTATTTTAATCAATAATAAGTGATTTGAGTAATTAATTAATGTAATTAATTAAGGATTAATGTAATTAATTATGGTTAATTAATAAATGAAGTAATTAAAGATTAATTACTGTATTTGGTTATGGATAATTAATTTGTGAAATTAATTAAAGGATAATTACTTGAACGTAATTAAAGGTCAGTTAATCAAAGATGATTAATTAAGAAGAAAATTTGAGAATGACTAATTAATTGATTTGAAATTAATTAGAGGTTATGTAAGAAGGATTTATAATGATGAAATAATTAATTTAATTTACTTTAAATTAACTAGAGATGAAGTAGTTAATTTAATTCATTTTAAATTAATTATAAATGGTGTGATTATTAATCCTTGTTTATATCTGAATTGGATGATATCTATTGGATGATATGTTGTGATATTCTGTGATGTGATATTGGATATATCTGTGATAAATGTGTGATATTTATCTGTGTTAAATGCTGTGTGAATTCAAAGTATTGAATTGAATTGAAATGAATTGTTTTAACTTTAAAACAACTTAGCCTTAAAAGATACGGTTTGGATTTCGATGAGACCGGGATCGGGTTTCCAGATTTGGATATCCGAAAACCACATCGATCCAAACTAACGATAGGTCGTGAATCTCAAGTGAAGATGAAGATTCAGAGTGTAAGGGTTATTGTCATTAACTCTGAGGATGTTTCCAAAATGAGTGTAACGAGATAATGCCTTCGGTTTCGTTCGAACCCGGAACGAACTTGTATGGATTGAATGCTTTCAGAACATCGTCAGGTGGACGATGATCATTCTAAGTGATGAGTTCTGTTAAGGTAATCGTAGCCTCAAGCCTCATCAACCGGGAATGGCTAAAACAGGGGAGGTGCAGCAAGGTTAGTGGGTAGCACCCAAGTAGGATGAGATTTCCCCTGTCTAAAGTCCCTTTTTATTCGGCTTAGTGTGTGGTTGGTCGCGCCAACCGCGGGGTTTCTTATCCGGGAATTATCCAGTAAGGGATGTTCCGGCCTTGTGTTGTAGGGGAGCGGGCGTACTCCTCGGTACGGTGATCTAGGCCACGTACTGTGACGGGCGGTACCCCAGTATCCCTACCATTGTATGGAATCCAAAATCCAGTAAGTGTCGTCGGATTTGATTATATTACCCACTTGTTGGCTAGTATGCTGGAATTTAATAGATGTAACAATTTCAGCTATTTCATATTTACTTAGAAACCCTAGACCTATTATAAAATCACTGAATTTCCTATCAAAGTTTTGGTTAGCGTAAGGGAAATTTTTTCCATGTTTATGTATGGGAAGTCTTACGTGATACCTTTTGTTTTCGAAGGATTTTCAAAGTTAAGAAACTTTAACCAGTTACTCATACCAGACCCATGTCTGACCCAGAGTTTATTTCTGTTTTTCTTAAACTCTCGGGTACTCAAATTTTTACGAGTAGCCAAGGGATTCAGGTTAGCTTTGACGAATTGTGGAGGAGCAATGGAGCAGGAGGCTTCAGCGTTGTAGATATATATATCGTGTTCCGCTGTGTTGGTATCTCTGTTTTGTATCTGTGTTGTATTTTAGTTGTATCGAGTTGTATTAACTAGACAGGTGTTTATAACTGTCTAGTATGTGATGTATTATCTGTGTAACTCTGATGTATATGATTACTATGTAATCTCTTATGTGATATATTATATTTCATTCGTTCCGCTGTTGAGACTCTGATGTTGTTTCTATTTCTTCTTTATCTTTTCTATTTCTCACCCCTTTCTTTCTTAAAAATGATGCAATTTTCTGGTAGTAGGAAGTTGTGACGTTTCAGTGATATCCCGGAATTTTTAGCAATATCAATTTAATAATCTACATTTAAAAATTAAATTGATTTGATAATATTTGTTAATAAGATTTGAATTGATTTAATAATCTTCATTTAGATAAATATTTAACTGATAATTTATCATTTAAAAGCTAACAAATTGTTTTCTATTTATAATATATATATATTTGTATATATTGTGAATAGACAAGCTTTGTTTTAAAGTTAATAAATAAAGGCTCGGTATAGCTCCTATTTTAGTCACATCTAAGCTGACTCACGGGAGTCAGGGTCACGTAAATACCTCATACAGAATCGTTTGCCAAACCATCCTACTTCATTTTTGGAATCTCCACCACGTACATAGTTGTTAAAGTGGTTTTCGGTATTGGCAGAGTGTATGACAATATCTGATCTCGGTCTCTTTAACAACCAAATGCTTATTTCACACCGGATGGTTCCTTTACATTTCAAAAAGTCAATTTACAATTGATATCAAAATATCATATTCTAAAAACATATCATTATCAAATCATATTCACTTTCAAAATCACATTCACTTCCATAATCATATTTACTCAAATATGTCATTTCACAAAAGGTATAAATTTCAAATTCCAACTTAGGTTGTATCATCATCAAGGATTTAAATATAAATACTTCACTTTACAAAGTCTGAAACTTTAAAAAATAGTTAGGCATTTATAAATAGTTTATATAGTAAAAAATAGATTTAAAATAGTTTAAATAGTAAAATAGTTTAAATAGATCTAAATTTGATTTAATTAGTTTTGAAATGGTTTAAATAGATTAAATATAGATTAAATAAATTTAAATTATATTAACTAGATTTTAAAATAGATTAAATAAATTTTAAAATAGATTAAATAAATTTAAATGATATTAAATAGGTTTAAAATAGATTAAATAAATTTAATTAGTTTAAAATCGGTAAAATAGATTAAATTGGATTAAATAGGTTATAATAGATTAAAATAAGTGAAAATAGTTTAAATTGATTAAAATAGATTTCAAAGTTATATCCAAACAATTTCAATAACTCAATTCCAAGAAATTCATTTATCTTTCACACTTTAGCTCTGAAATTCCAATTTAAATCCTTTGAACAATTCATTAAATCAATTCCAATTTCAACATTTAACACTTAGATTATCGAAAATAATTCAGTTTGTATAAATCAATTTCTATTTCAAAATACTGGTTAACTGAACTCAAAATTTAAAGATTCAAATCATTTAATTTAACCAATCCGGTGTCCGTATATAATTCTCTACCCTAGGGTCAAGTGATACAGATATTTATCATTTCAATCCGCAATTAAAAATTTTACGGTTATACATCATTTCAAATCGCAATCCCGAATTAATTAAAAATCCATAAAATCGCTCGAGTCTATCATTTCAACCCATAACGATTTTTCCCTAATCTATAGATCATTCGGGTATGTGTCATTTCAACCCATAAGGAACTTGTAATATTATAACAATGTAAAATACAACATCCAGTCATCCAATATCAACAAATCAAATATACATCACAATCATCATCCAAATCAATCAATGAAAATCAATAGATAACTGATAATCAATACAGGTATTAAATTGACAATTTAAAATTCAGTATTAAATTAAATGATGATTAAATGCGATAAAAGTCAAATTTAACTAGAACGACAATTTAAACATACCAAACATCAATCAATTAATTTCTAATCATGTCATAAATTTAATTTAACTAACATAAAAAACTAGTAGTTGTGAGTGGGTCAAAGCATCCACCTTCGATTTTAAATCGAATAAAAATCAAATTTAGGCCCAAAATTCAAACAGTCTTAGAATTCACCCAAACGAGCATCAAAATGTCAGAAATCTCAATACGATCCCAACGAAACAAATGGTGCGTAAATCGGACCTCGTATGTGAAAGTTATATCAGTTAGAAGTTATACGATTAAATTTAAAACAAATAAATTAAATAAAGAAATGTACAGCCTACCTCTCACGTGCACGAAACGCTAGCCTCACCACAGCATCGCGATCAAACCACACGAACGCCGCCACCAACCGTTCACTCGCCACCACCAGAAATGACCTGGTCGTGATCAGCGACCATCGCCAAAACCCCCATCACGAGGTGCCTCTCCCATGGCCGAGCGCGGCCGTGCGCCATCTCCAGGTGATCGCCGCCGCCGCCACACTTGAAACCATATTCCGGCGAATCCCATCAACATTGAGACGAACGAATGCTAAAAATAGGAGCTGCTCCTCCTCCTCCTTCCAACGGCACCTCCTGATCGTCGATCGGGCAACGATCCGCCGTCGGATCGTCCAAAACCTAGAATGGACGATCGAGGTTAAATCTCAATTTCCGGTCAAATGTTGATCTGAATCGAAAAATGAATCCCACCAGTGAATTACGCTCGTCGAGAGGTTCAAATCGATATAAAATTTGATAGGGTTTGAAAGAGTTTGAATTTTGATTTGATTTTGGTTTGCAATTGAATTTGGAATTGGTTTTGCTTTGTCTGCCATTGGAAAGAGAGGAGCAAATAGAATTGTACGTACAGACAAATGGAATAAGGAATAGTTATGGTTTATAACAGGCTATTTATAGGCAGATCAGAAATAGAAATGAATGGACTAGATCGATTTGAAAGTTGAACGATAAACAACCCGAAAGTCTATTTCGTTCCCAAAACGAAAATGGGTCATTCCATATATGAAAATAGATGTTTTTGATATTTTTAAATTCAATGGAACAGGTTTCAAGTCCAAATTCCATCGTATGAAGAAGTTAGCTTAAAATTAGCTTATTTCAAATTAATTTCAATTAAATTGATTTCTATGCGTTTCGAGTCCGTATGATCGAACGATAAGTCTGATCGCTACGAAACTTGAAATCATACAATAATTCACCGTTATGGATCCGATGAAACTGGTTTCATCGAAATCCGAGACAGTGGCCAAAATGGCTATTTTCAAGTTAATTAAATAAATTAATATTAAATTAATTTATCACCTTTTAATTCAATAATTATAAACTAAAATTTTTTCATCATTTTGGATTCTTAGACATTTATAATAATTTAAACCAAGTTTACATATAATTTCAGTGTTAGTTACTTCACCAGATACATTATTCAATTTCAACTGTAGTTAAATCTAATTAATTAAAATTAAATTCCAATAAATTGTTTTAATTTTGATTTCAGACTTTTATTCTAACAATTATTACTCTACGACATAATTATCATTGTTTTATATTTTATTACATTAATATTCTACGATTATCATCTTTTACTATATTAGTTGCAGTATTTCAATTACATTGAATTTATGTCAATTCTATTAAATTTAAAATCTCGATAAATTAATTTATCTTAGTTTCATTTTTATTATTAAATTAATTTATTGCCTTATGAGTGTAATTTGACCTTTCTGTACATTTTATTACATTTCCAATTTGCAGTTGTTGTATTACTCACATTAATGTAACACTTATTTTTATTTTTGTGTAATTGATTAATTAAATTGGTAACAAATAACAATTGTCACCATTTTTACATTTAATAACATTTGTAAGTTTATTATTTACAACAATTGTTATAACACTCTCATTACACCAATTTTATTCAATTTCTATTTGTTACACATTATTTTATTAATAAATCAACATTTGAATTATCAATTGCTCTTTTAATCCAATTATCAATTTATTTCATATCAACTGAAATAACTAATTAAATTAATTACAATCGATCTCCAATTTAATTTAACAGGCTAAATCAATAGGTAATATATAATAATTGTCACCATTCACTTTTAGTCACATCTTATAAGTTTATTGTCCACTACAAGTGTTATGATTACTACTACAACACTAATTTTATTAAATTACAATTTATTACACATTACTATAATATATTTACAAACTATACCAATTTTAACTCTTTAATCCTTTTAATTAATCGGAATTACGTTTAAAATAGCTATCAATTACCTTAAATTAATACTATTTCATTTTATTGCACTAATATTCCTATTATTAAATCACAAATGTTTATTTCTTCCCACATTAAATTACAAAACCTTATTAAATTAACAAATTTTTAATTATCGAAAATTACGGGTCGTTACATTCTCTGCGGTGACATGCCGATCCATAATGTCCGTGAGATACATGCCGATCCATAATGTTTATGAGATACATGCCAACCCATCATGTTTGTGAGATACATGCCGACCCATCCACTTGGAATGTCACACCGACTGTGACGCCCCACCTCTATACCCACGCTAGCCAAGAACACTACGGTGTAGTGCTGTCGACTAGAGCGGAGAATGAGGCTGTTGAGGAGAGACCATCCGTGTAATTGCCTTGTGCGAGCAGCGATATGTTAGATAGTATGACATGCATTTGATTTCAGGAGGAAACCCGACATACCGACACAAACTCAAAGCTATCACACGGTGGCTAAGTGGACCTCGGAAACAAATATAGAAATAAACGTAACACAAATCAGTCACAGACATTCATATCACAAAGGCGGAAACAGATATTAATATATAACACAAAGAAGTGTACATCAGAGTAGTGGTCAAATAAGATCCACAATATCACAAAAGAATAGATACAAGTGCTAGACAAATGAATATGTATACATCGTAGAGTCTATATCACGAATGTATAACAACAAAAACTACAACTATTCTGTAGTTAGACAAAAGTCAGAAGATGATCCAGATAAGGAGTCAAGCTGAAGCACCTATAACATCTCGGTCTGACCCGAGTATTATTTAATAAGAAAATAATAAACGGATCAGTCTAGCTATAAATATCAAATAAAGGATTGAGACATATGCAGAGATATAATAAGATCGTATGATAACAATAATGTCATACTAGAACAAATATGATTTAAACAACAACAAATCATACAACATCTCAAAAATCTCAAAGTACCAAAAAGAATATCATATTCTTTATTTTATTCACCAAACTAAAAATATTGACAATCCTATTAATGCCAATCACAAAAGTTGGTGAAACACAAATTCTAGAAATCATCAATCAGAGATCCAGAAATCACAAAAGGGGGACGCCTATCATAAACGGGAGCATGAAAACTCACCAACACGTGTATCACAAATGGAACACTATTCCATGGTCGCTAACCATTAAAATTTGAGCCGAAGCTCCATAAACGGTCCGAAGACCACGGGTCGCTACCCCGCCAAATTGAACCGAAGTTCCACAGAAACGGGGTTTAGTCTCCCTCGCAGACAAATAGACATCGCACATCGCTAATCTAAAACACAAAGTGATCATCATTGATCAATAAAAGTGTCGATTACACTAAGCCAGTAAATATAAGAATTTAGCTTCATGTCCCATAACCACTAGCTTAACTTAAATATTTACGAACAAATTGTAGATTTCCACTCGAAAATTGTCACAAGATTTTCAATCGAACAAGTCCAAAAATTAACCGACGAAGTAAACGCAAGCGTTTCGTACCACTTGTTTTGCTAAGCCGTTTAATTATATTTTCTCATACGAATGAGGTAAAGGTTTGTATATACTAATAGATTGGAAAACGGTTTTGGAAACAAGCTTTATATTTAAAATAGAGTTGAAATCATTTTTGTAAAGGAGTTTGAATATCTACTACTAGTATAGAAAACTTTTATATTTTAAATTGACAAATCACAGAAATGATTGTAGAAACAATCAATCACCAAAATTCACGTTCGAAGACGTGAATCAAATCCAAAGAAATCGATATCGAATCCGTCAAAATGGATATTCTCAAAAAATCCCGAAAAAGAAGTCATCAATGAAGAAAATAAATGATAACGACGAATCGGATAACTACGAATCGATAGAAATTAAAATCTCTAGATAAATAGGCAAAACAGGCAAAGTAGAGCAGGTCACAGGCTCCAGACGTCTGGGGTAAATACTCAGACGTTTGCATCCAGTTTCGGGAACTTCCTGAAATAGACTCCAGACGTCTGAGCCTACCTGCAGACGTCTGGTGTCGAGCTGAAACTGTTTTTCAGCCAAGTGGGAGAGCAAACTCTCTCACATTTCCACCCGGTAGAGCAATGGACTTTGGGGCTTTTGCCAATCGACAATTCGGCACTATAGGCCCTCCGATTCTCAACCGAAAACATGTTCACAAATCAAAGAACGGATTTTCAAAGTTTTGACTTCAAAACACCAAAAATTGAAATGTTCACCAAATCAATTCAAACCAAAAGCAATTGAACGAGAACAAGTGTTAGGAATTCATACCTAACAATCGAAGATAAATATAGATTAAGATGTGAGATACAAATCTCACCTTTTCACAAAACAATGAAGAAGGAGCTTGAAAGCAAAGAGAGAATCAACCACTCTTCGACACAACCCAAATGAGCTTGAATCTATGCTAAAAAAGGAGAACATTCACAAAGTTAGGTTTAGGAATTTCTGAAATTGATAAAAGAATGAGTTGGAGAAGAAGAAGAGGAGGCTTACCAAAGCTTCTTCTATTGATTTGGAGCTAGAACTTGATTTGTAAATGGAAACTTGGGGGTGGAGTTTTAATTTCCCATTCCACTCACCATTAATCTCTTTAGAACTGAAAAGTAGAGGGGGAGGGAGTGAATGAAGAGGGGGGTTTCAATTTTGAGTATTAAGTTAGACATAGGGCTGAGCCCAAACCCAAACCCAAAGTGAAAATGGTCAAATTTTTTGCTAGCTCCAAACATATCAATGTTTGTACTCAAAAAGATCGCAAACATCATTTTGAATTCAATGGAGGTGGTTTCGAGTCCTAATTTGACCGTATGCATAAAGTAGCTTTTTGGACTAAAATCCGATTAACGATTAAAATATTTAAATATAAAATCGATAAATATGCAGGTTGTTACAGACTCCCCTCCTTAAAGAAATTGCGTCCTCGCAATATATAAGATGGAAATAAAAGGTAACAACCATAAAAGCATATTAACACAAAAGAAATTTGAAATAAGAAGTTCACCTTACAGAGCATGAGAAAGTAAGTTTGGATGTGTACGCTCGATGAATTCTCTAGATTCCCAAGAGCAATCCTTAGGATTTGAGGACCATTGAACTTTAACAAGCGGAACATCTTTATTTCGAAGGCGTTTAATCTCTGAAGCAATAATTCGAATAGGATGCTGCTCATAAGTTAAATTCGGTGAAACTTCAATTTCTTCCACAACACTGGGCTCAAGAATAGAATCGGAATCCCGAAGGCACTTTCGTAATTGAGAAACGTGAAACACGTCATTTATGGCAGAGAACTGAGCCGGTAATGAGAGGCGATAAGCCATGGAACCAATACGTTCGGTGATAGGAAATGGCCTAACATATCGAGGCGCTAACTTTCCCGATCGACTGAAACATACAACACCCTTCATAGGGGAGACACGAATAAATACAAGATCTCCAACAGAAAATTCTAATTTTCTCCTTCGGTTATCGGCATAGGATTTTTGTCTACTCTGGGCTTCTTTCATCCTATGTCGAATAAGGTCAATCTTCTCTGTGGAATTACGAATAAAGTCTGGACCTAAGACCAGCTCCTCACCGGCCTCAAGCCAACAAGAAGGAGAACGGCATGGCCTTCCATAGAGTGCCTCAAAAGGTGCCATACCAATGGTAGATTGGAAGCTATTATTATAGGAAAATTCAACAAGAGAGATATGATCTTCCCAACTTCCACCAAAGTCAAGAAAACAAGCACGAAGAAGATCTTCAAGAGTTTGATTCACCCGCTCGGTTTGTCCTTCGGACTGAGGATGATAAGCGGTGCTAAAATTAAGCTTCGTTCCCAAAGCTTTTTGAAGACTCTTCCAAAATCCACTAGTAAACAATGGATCACGATCACTAACAATGGAAGTAGGAACTCCATGCAATCTAACGATTTCCTTGACAAAGAGTTTGGCCAAAATAGGTACACCCCGATTGGACCGAACGGGAATAAAATGGGTGGATTTTGTAAGTTTATCTACTATCACCCATAGGCTATCATGACCCGAACGAGAACGGCGAAGACCGTCAATAAAATCCATGGAAATCTAATCCCACTTCCATATTGGAATTTCCAATGGTTGCAATAACCCACCGGGCCTTTGATGCTCTGCCTTAACGAGTTGGCAAGTCATGCAATGCTTAACGAAGTTAGCGATGTCAAATTTCATTCCCTCCCAATAATAAAGTCCCTTCATATCTGCGTACATTTTACTACTACCGGGATGAATGGTAAATTTAGAATGATGGGAATCTTCTAATATGTCTTTGCGAAGATCACTAATATTTGGCATGACAAGTCTACCAAATTTTCGAATACCGCCACGAGAATCAATATCAAAGTCTTTCATACCTTCAATATTAATTTTATCCCTCAAATTTTGGCCAAGAAGAGCCAATTCGGGATCTAGCTTTTGAGCTACAAGAATGCGGTCCAAAAGAGATGGATGAGCCTCAAGGCTACATAAAACAAGAGATGAACATAAATCGGATACACGATCTCGAATCTCACAAGTAGACAAAGTCTCGAGGTCGTTCCATTCGGAAATCATCATAGAAACAACCGCTTGTTGCTTTCGGCTAAGGGCGTCGGCAACGCGATTTCCCTTTCCGGGAGTATAAAGAATGTCAAGATCATATGATGCAAGGAACTCGAGCCAACGTTGTTGATGCAAATTAAGTTCCTTTTGAGAAAATAAATATTTCAACGACTTATGATCAGTATAAAGTATAAATTTTTCTCCCAAAAGATAATGTCGCCAAATTCGAAGGGCGAAAACGATAGCCGCGAGTTCTAAATCATGTGTGGCATATCTAGTCTCAGCCGGCTTCAATTGCCTAGAAGCATAAGCAATAACACGTTCTTTTTGCACAAGAACGGCACCCAAACCAACGCGACTAGCATCGGTATAAACAACAAAATCTTGATTCCCTTCGGGAATAACAAGAATAGGAGCATCAGAAAGGAGTTCTTTTAATTTCTGAAAAGAAGTTTCACATTTGTTCGACCAAATGTATTTAACACCTTTCTTTTATAAGCCAGTAAGAGGCACGGCAATTTTAGAAAAGTCTTTTATGAAACGGCGGTAATAACCTGCCAATCCGAGAAAGCTACGGATTTCAGTCACGCTCTCCGGTCTCATCCAATTTTGAATCGCTTCAATCTTTGAAGGATCCACAGATATTCCGGATTCGGAAATAATATGACCGAGAAACTTCACACGGGATTGCCAAAAGTGGCATTTAGAAAATTTTGCTTTTAATTGATTGCTCCTGAGAGTTTCCAATACAATCCAAAGATGCTTTTCATGTTCCTCCTCGGTCTTTGAATACACAAGAATATCATCAATAAAGATGAGAACAAATCGATCGAGGAAATCTTTGAAAACTCGTTTCATAAGGTCAACAAAATAAGCTGGAGCATTCGTCAAACCGAATGGAATAACAAGCCATTCATATGATCCATAACGAGTACGGAATGATGTTAAAGGAATACTATCCTCTGCAATACAAAGCTGATGAAAACCAGTTGCTAAGTCCAATTGTGAAAAGACTCTAGCACCACTAAGCTGATCGAATAGATCATCAATCCGTGGTAAAGGATATTTATTTTTAATAGTAAGATCATTAAGCTTGCGGTAGTCGACGCAAAGCCTAAGTGTACCATCGGATTTCTTCACAAAATTGCTGAAGCTCCCTAAGGCAAGGAACTAGAGCGAATAAATTGCTTCGTCTCCAATTCGGATAATTGTTTGCGCATCTCTTCATCCTCCTTATTGGACATGCGATAAGGAGGACGAGTAATAGGTTGAGCTCCAGGTATAAGATTAATTCTGAACTCAATTGCTCGCTTAGGTGGTAATCCTAGAACGGGCTTGAATATGTCAGAAAATTCACGAACAACGTGAATAAGAGAAATGACATCTTCCTCATCATCATTATCATCATCGTGAGGATTTAAAGAGTATAAAGATGCCGCCAAAGTGGAATCTGAATCTTTAAGAATAATCGAAATCTGCTTAACAGATAGAGGATGTCGAAGATAAATAGTCCGCTCAGGACATATGATATGAGCTTCATAACGGTTAAGCCAATCCATTCCCAAAATCATTCCGAAGCCTAAATAACGCATGACATGCATATCGGCACGGAAAGAGTAATCACATAAAATAATTTCAACATCTTAACACAATAAACTGAGTATTGCAGATCCGCCGACCGGATTCGCAATTCTCAAAGAAGTCATCAAGCCAATAACATCTAAAGACAATGCATCGACAAGTTCTTTTGATATAAAAGAGTGAGATGCACCCGTATCAAAAGGAACTCGAATAGAAAGATCACGAAATATAATAATGCCATCAAGGATAGAATGAGATATACCTTGACCATGAGATGTGTTGCCAGGGGCTTGAGCAACATTTAACTTCCCCTCCTTCTTGCCTTGAAGTTTGGGACACAAAGATAAAGTATGGCCCGAACTCTTGCAATATCGACAGAAAAGAGGCTTCGGGCACTTGTTTGCATAATGGTCCTTAGAACCACAATTATAGCACTCTCCACGATGGGAGGTAGGAGTATTTGCTACCGGTGTTGCTTGCTTTCCTTTCTTATTAGGATACGGGCCTTTGGACTTTATAGGCCTTTTCTTGTTGTTGTTGAAGTTTGGTTTGGCACCCACCACTTCAACATCACTCTCCCTATCCGCCTCTTCAAGACGAAGAGCGATATCAATGAGTTGACCAAAAGAGACTTCTAATTTTAGAAGTAATGGCTTCTTGAGATTTTTGTTCAAGCCATAGACAAATCTTTGGTTCTTCTTCAATGGGGTGTTTATGTATTCGACCCCGTATTTAGAAAGAGACTCGAAGGATGCGACATAATCTGCCACAGAGGATTCACCTTGGACAAGGTCTATAAAGCGACGGGCCAAAGTCACCTTCTCAGCTTCTGGCACGAACTTTAATTCAAAGCGTTCCCGGAATTGCTCCTAGGTAAGACCCGTTTCATTAACTTCACAAATCAAAAGCTCGTACCAGTCTAATGCTCTTTCTTGGAGCATACTAGAGGCCACCTGAACTCGGTGAAGATCAATAAGATTCACGCGAGAAAAGATGCGGTCGCATGATCTTAGCCAAGCCTGGACTTCAATAATGGTTTCAGAACCTTTGAAAGGCTTTCCGCCCAAATTAGTGCAGTCACTGCACAAGCGTGCAAACCCAGACTTAGGATGTGTGGGCTCAGGAATAGGTCCGACAGCTTGAGCATTTCTGATAAGATCAAGAAGTTGCTGAGCAGACATAAATACTCCATCATGCGGAGTAGCACTAGATTGACCGGTGCTGGGGAGGCCAGGTCTAACCATTTCTTTTCTTTAAGAAAGAAAGAAAAGAGAAAAAGATTAATCTCAGAATGAATATCAAACAAACTAGATTGATAAAACAAGGGTTCATAAAAAGAAATAGGATAGAACGGTACGAAGACCCGAATTAAGTCCTATGGCACGATTCCTAAGAAAGACTTAGGACAATGATCCTTGCTAGATTATTCTACATTGTTTCGAAGTTTGGCTCTGATACCAAGCTGTGACGCCCCACCTCTATACCCACGCTAGCCAAGAACACTACGGTGTAGTGCTGTCGACTAGAGCGGAGAATAAGGCTGTTGAGGAGCGACCATCCATGTAATTGCCTTATGCGAGCAGCGATATGTCAGATAGTATGACATGCATTTGATTTCAGGAGGAAACCCGACATATCGACACAAACTCAAAGCTATCACACAGTGGCTAAGTGGACCTCGGAAACAAATATAGAAATAAACGTAACACAAATCAGTCACAGACATTCATATCACAAAGGCGGAAACAGATATGAATATATAACACAAAGAAGTGTACATCAGAGTAGTGGTCAAATAAGATCCACAATATCACAAAAGAATAGATACAAGTGCTAGACAAAAGAATATGTATACATCGTAGAGTCTATATCACGAATGTATAACAACAAAAACTACAACTATTCTGTAGTTAGACAAAAGTCAGAAGATGATCCAGATAAGGAGTCAAGCTGAAGCACCTGTAACATCTCGGTCTGACCCGAGTATTATTTAATAAGAAAATAATAAACGGACCAGTCTAGCTATAAATATCAGATAAAGGATTGAGATATATGCAGAGATATAATAAGATCGTAGGATAACAATAATGTCATACTAGAACAAATATGATTTAAACAACAACAAATCATACAACATCTCAAAAATCTCAAAGTACCAAAAAGAATATCATATTCTTTATTTTATTCACCAAACTAAAAATATTGACAATCATATTAATGCCAATAACAAAAGTTGGTGAAACACAAATTCTAGAAATCATCAATCAGAGATCCAGAAATCACAAAAGGGGGACGCCTATCATAAACGGAAGCATGAAAACTCACCAACACGTGTATCACAAATGGAACGCTATTCCATGGTCGCTAACCATTAAAATTTGAGCCGAAGCTCCAAAAACGGTCCGAAGACCACGGGTCGCTACCCCGCCAAATTGAACCGAAGTTCCACAGAAACGGGGTTTAGTCTCCCTCGCAAACAAATATACATCGCACATCGCTAGTCTAAAACACAAAGTGATCATCATTGATCAATAAAAGTGTCGATTACACTAAGCCAGTAAATATAAGAGTTTAGCTTCATGTCCCATAACCACTAGCTTAACTTAAATATTTACGAACAAATTATAGATTTCCACTCGAAAATTGTCACAAGATTTTCAATCGAACAAGTCCAAAAATTAACCGACGAAATAAACGCAAGCGTTTCATACCACTTGTTTTGCTAAGCCATTTAATTATATTTTCTCATACGAATGAGGTAATGGTTTGTATATACTAATAGATTGGAAAACGGTTTTGGAAACAAGCTTTATATTTAAAATAGAGTTGAAATCATTTTTGTAAAGGAGTTTAAATATCTACTACTAGTATAGAAAACCTTTATATTTTAAAGTGACAAATCACAGAAATGATTGTAGAAACAATCAATCACCAAAATTCACGTTCGAAGACGTGAATCAAATCCAAAGAAATCGATATCAAATCCGTCAAAATGGATATTCTCAAAAAATCTCGAAAAAGAAGTCATCAATGAAGAAAATAAATGATAACGACGAATCGGATAACTACGAATCGATAGAAATTAAAATCTCTAGATAAATAGGCAAAACAGGCAAAGTAGAGCAGGTCACAGGCTCTAGACGTCTGGGGTAAATACTCAGACGTCTGCAGCCAGTTTCGGGAACTTCCTAAAACAGACTCCAGACGTCTGAGCCTACCTGCAGACGTCTGGTGTCGAGCTGAAACTGTTTTTCAGCCAAGTGGGAGAGCAAACTCTCTCACATTTCCACCCGGTCGAGCAATGGACTTTGGGGCTTTTGCCAATCGACAATTCGGCCCTATAGGCCCTCCGATTCTCAACCGAAAACATGTTCACAAATCAAAGAACGGATTTTCAAAGTTTTGACTTCAAAACACCAAAAATTGAAATGTTCACCAAATCAATTCAAACCAAAAGCAATTGAACGAGAACAAGTGTTAGGAATTCATACCTAACAATCGAAGATAAATATAGATTAAGATGTGAGATATAAATCTCACCTTTTCACAAAACAATGAAGAAGCAGCTTGAAAGCAAAGAGAGAATCAACCACTCTTCGACACAACCCAAATGAGCTTGCATCTATGCTCAAAAAGGAGAACATTCCCAAAGTTAGGTTTAGGAATTTCTGAAATTGATAAAAGAATAAGTTGGAGAAGAAGAAGAGGAGGCTTACCAATGCTTCTTCTATTGATTTGGAGCTAGAACTTGATTTGTAAATGGAAACTAGGGTTTGGAGTTTTAATTTCCCATTCCACTCACCATTAATCTCTTTAGAACTGAAAAGTAGAGGGGGAGGGAGTGAATGAAGAGGGGGGTTTCAGTTTTGAGTATTAAGTTAGACATAGGGCTGAGCCCAAACCCAAACCCAAAGTGAAAATGGTCAAATTTTTAGCTAGCTCCAAACATATCAATGTTTATACTCAAAAAGATCGCAAACGTCATTTTGGATTCAATAGAGGTGGTTTCGAGTCAAAATTTGACCGTATACAAAAAGTAGCTTTTTGGACTAAAATCCGATTAACGATTAAAATATTTAAATATAAAATCGATAAATATGCGGGTTGTTACACCGACCCCTGGCGTAGTGGATGCTATGTCGACCCCCCTTATTGCCAAAGTTATATACCGATCCCTCCATATGTTAGCTGCTATGCCGATCCATCTAGCACCATCAAATCATATTGAAACTACGATGATCGCTCCACATTTCAATCCAAGTCGATTATCCAGTCAAGTAACCATGCCGAACCCCATCTTATCCAAGCTAATTTTCATCTTTCTGACATTCTACGCTGGCTGTCTACCAACTCTGTTCAATCTGGGCTTCATATAACTGTCCATACTCTATATCTGGGTCTTGTAGTTGTTGCCTCATGGTTATCTTTCTTATCAACAGTCGAATCTGTCTTGTGCGATCAACCCAATATAGTCGGGCAGGGCACCGGGTAACAGTCGCATACATTAATGCAACTATAGATGCGATGCCCTCCTCCCAATGAGTCCAACGGATCCATCCCCGATATCTCTCATTCCTCGTAACTTCGATAATCAAGGTAAACCCGTTAAGCCATACTTTGGATCTGTTAAAAAATAAAGAAGGGAAAAGAAAAGTGGGGAATCAAATATCTGAATTTGTGGGATATATATATATATATATATTTATTTATTATTTGATTTCTCAAATAAATCTCTACACATTTGGAGTACATATGATCACATTACTTATTGAATCGCTATGAAACTTGTTAGTGCACATCACCTTATTTTTTTGGTCCCGATAAATTTCGGTAGCTATTTGAAACTATCCCCCGGTATGATAATTTCATGCACTTCGTGGTCTATTTGACCATCGGATCGCATGATTTCAAAAATTCTTCAACCGTACATCTCATAATGAAGCCCTCATCCTAGACACACAAGTTCTCTGTCAAGATCCCACTAGACTCCACTATGAACGTATTTTTACAAAATAGGTATAACAATAAAAAAATTGTAAAAATGCAGTGACTCCATATATAATGATATGTATACTTATTTTAATTCACAACACTGATTCGGACTCAACGGAAGTGGTCTCGAATCCTAACTCGCCCTTGTGCGAAAACTTAGATTTTGGACCTTCAATTAATTAACAATTCAATACTTAAGTTAATTATTTAAATATCCAGTAGTAAAAATGAGGGTTGTTTTAGAATTATTATATATATTAATGTTGTGTTGTATCGCAAACTGAAATAGGAATCAAAAATAAAATTCTAGATATCAAAATAGAAAGAAAAAACAATAAAATGATGAAGAAGCCAAATCATTTGTTGGCTAAGTTTCTAATTTATTTCAATAAAGAAAAAAATCCCAAACTTCAAATTCAAGTCAAATTAAGGGAAGCAAAATTGATGTAGGCACTTTGAAAGATTTGAGAAATTTAAATTTTATGAAGAAAATTTTGTTTTTTTTGAATTAATCTTAAGATTTAAAAATGTTAATGATGAGGAATTGTAGGATCATAGTTGCTTCCATGAATGCAAGAATAACTTTATTCCATTAATATGTATTTATATATTAGGATATCATACCATTTAATTTTTTGACATATAATTTAACAACTTAGTTAACAAATCAATGTTAAATTTTGTTGTTGAATTTGCATCTTTTTCATACATATAAATTTATTTTTGTTTCTTAAAGAATGAGGCAACAAAAACCATTTTTGTCATATTCGACTAGGGCATTCGATACGTTTGGGCCAGCCCTGGTTAAATGGAACTTGTTGAATATACCATAGCACACATAAAAAATGTATTCTTAATTAAGATATTTATCCTTTTTAACACAATACATGATTAATTGGGAAAGCTCAAAACCAAAGCTAGTTAAAGAACGAGGCTATGCACACATGGTGAGTGATGAAAGAAAGCAACCACAAAACAAATCCCATTGGCCTACATAGATATAAAGCATAAAACCATAAAAGAGAAATTTGTAGTATAAAATATATCATAGAGGGTTAAATCATGTAATATAATAACCTGTTAAAATCTATATAAAAATCTTCTTTAAAGTTTATATTATAGTAGAGCACAAAAGACTATTTTATTCAAAGCATGTGTTTCATGCTGAAAGTGTATAACTGAAATGGGTCTGTAAAATTTATCTAATAACTATATTGGTATTTACCCATTCTTTCCCAAAAATGGAATAATATGCTCACAAAAAATCATTTGGTTTTTAAGAAAAGATAAAAGAAACTAATTTTTTTGGGAAAGTGAAAAAAATATTTAGGGTCAATTTGGTTTCATTTTGTGTTTTATGTTTGTGTTTTCAACATTCATAACAATGACGACCCACATTTCGGAAGGGTTGAGTCGAAAATAAACTACATATGTCTGACTCAAAACAATCCAGAATACATATAATCAATGGCGTTAATTAAGTAAAATAAGAAAAAGAGAAAACAAATACAGAACTTCGTAGAGGAATGACAAAATATAATAATCAAATAAACAGTTCATGAAGCTGTTTATACTATACATTTGATTATAATTTATACAAAATTTATCAGAGTTATACATACAATAGAATAATAGAATAATGCAGCAGAACAAACAACATGATGAAATAATACTAGTAATATAATATACCAAATCTTCGTCTTCGTCCTCCAGAAAATATGATTTTCAATACGCTGAAAACTCAGGGCTGACCCGAGCATAAATTAAAACAATACACTTGAGTCAGAACTAAAATATCCTTATGTGAGTCAAATCAATATCACATATAACAGGAGTGTAACAGCGTCATAGATGTTTACGGGGTTTCACATCTCCTATCCAGTTTATAACGTGCGTGCAATAACTCAAGAGATGTTAGGGGTTTTCCATCTCTTAAGGATCCGTCAAAACATCTATATATAGTAGAATACACTATATATAATGTCTGCTCAGTAAAAAATAAATATTTTTCTTAGTGTTAAGGCTTTACATTAATCCCTCTTAACGCGTTTTTAAGCATTGTCGTACAGTTGCATATAATGCCCCAGTAGCACGTAGGGATAGGGATGCGCCGTGGTACGACAACATTAAACACAAAACTCATAATGATCTCATATAAGGATAAAAGTATGACAATGCACGTGAGGTAATGCCCAAGGTAGGATACTACCAGTTCGGGTCGTAGGGCTGGTGGTAACGTATCATAGCCACGACCATCCACCACATCCATTCATCCCATATCGAGTCAAAGGGAGGTCATCCCAAATCAAGGTGCACCAATCGAAACCAACATCAAGAAAATAGTATGGACCAAGTCCAAAAAGAAAATCAAAGAACGGATGCCTGCTAGGGGTAGCTAACCTACTTGGCCCTATCAAGCCGTCCTGTTTTAGTCATTTCAAATTAGCACAAGGGCCAGGTTCTATCCATCATCGTTCTCTTTCTTTAAATCCAACAACGTACACCAAATCCAACCATTTTGTTTTGGAGTCTCTTCCACGTACACAGTGGTTAATGTGGTTCCAATATTGACAGAGAGTATGCCAATAAGAGGCCCAGGACTCTTTAACAACCAAATGTCATTTTACACACCGGTTGGTTCTTTTACATTTTGAAAACGATTCATACTTGATATCAAAATATCATATTCACTTCAAAATATCATTCATTTCAAAATATCATATTTACTACAAATATGTCAATTTCACTTGAAAATATCATTTCATTCGAATTTCCATTTCGAATTTCAACTTAGGTTATAACTTCATTTTAACCATATTCGTATTTAAATCAACGATTTAAATATAAAAATTTCCACTTTGACCATTTTGAAATTTTAGAAAATAGTATGAATAGTTTTAAATAGTTTAAAAAGTTAAAATAGTTTAGATACTAAAATGGATTATATGTTAAATGGTTTGAAAATTTAAATAATTTGGAAATTTAAAAAGATGAATTTTTAAAACAGTTTATAGGAATATAGTTTATAGTGAAAATAATTTCAAATTCAAAACTGTTTCTTCCCATTTCCACTAAATTTGGATTTAGGTCCAAATTTAAATCAAACTGATTCAATTTCAATTATCCCGATTCAAATCATCTTCAATCTCAATTCAACTCAAATCGACTCAATTCCGATTTCAATTTAAATCAACTTCAATTCCAATTCAAATTAATTTCGATTTTAATTTGAATTAATTTCAATTTTGATTTTCACTGATTCGATTCAAATAGTTTAAGTTTCAATTCAATTCTTAATTTTAAACAATTTCAGTTTATATAAATTCCAAGTCCAATTTCAATTTACCGATACAAATCACTTAAATCAAATTTAAACTTCAATATTCAATTTAAATTTCGAATCTTTAAAATAATTCAAATTCGAGCCAAATTTAGAAATATTCATTTATATCACTTTTACTTAAATAGATTCGAAGTTCAAGTAAAAGTTCAAACCTTTAAAACGATTTCAATTTCCTTAATTCAAGTCATATGTCGATTTTTACTTCACGTTTCAAAATGAATTCTTAAAACAATTTCTTTAACGAATTTCGATTTCAACATTTCAAAGCTCAAATTTGAAATTAATTTAATCTTCATAAATTCGGTTTTTATTTCTTGAAAACCAACTCATTTAAATAAATTCAAATTCAAGAATTTAAAACTATTGAACTTAACCAATCCGATGTTCGTATATAATTTTCTATCCTATGGCCAAGTAAATAGTAATTTCAATTTTAAATTTCAGGGATGGAGATATATCATTTCAATCCAAATCAAAATGTCATAGGTATATAACATTTCAACCGATTTCTTAATTTATTTGAAATAATTTAAATAACAGATTATATTCTGTCGAATAATATTCTAGGGTGATAACAGGATATATAAATAAATAAACATCCAATTATCCAAAATATCAACTGATAGCCATCCATCACAATCAACATCTAAAACAGTCAATATATCGCAACAACTAACCAGGTATCAATAATCGAGAATTTAACTAGCAGTTTAATTCAAATTTCAATTTAACTGTTAATTCAAAATTTCTAACATATAAATTTCTACGTCGAATTCCATGTCAGTTAAATTACCAAACAACAATCAATAAAATTAAATCACTTCTTGATTTCAATTTAACTAACATAAAAATATTCTAGTCTTCGTGAGCAGTTCAAAACACACATTTATTTGAAACTGAAAATTTTTCAGCTTCAAATAAATTCTAATTTGATTCCATGTCGTAGATGACTTCGATACGAAACCAATGCAACTTGTTTCGTTCGAATCCGACCTCGTATGAGAAAGTTACGATTTAATTAGCATAACGATAATTAAAACATAATTAACTAAAATTATTAAAACTTAAAATAAGCTAAACTGTTACCCTAATCTCCTACACCCTCTCGTTCGACCTAGGTTCCACATTCAAAAACCCATTACGCGATCGACAACTCCACGCGCACGCCACCTCACAGATGACCGAACCACCATCCAGACCCACCATGACATGCGCCTCGGCCTACTCCACCATCACCCCAGGTTATGTCGACTCTGTCACTACCACCTACGTGAAAATTGAGAAAAACCCACACGCAAACAGACTCTGATTCTGGCGAATCTACAACCTTCCATCTCGATCCATCCGTTGGATGCGTAGAGCTCGATGAGAACTTCATCTTTCATGTTGAAGCGAAATTGAGATTGTGAGTGGATTGGGAGAAATCGAAGAAGAGGGAAGAACGATTATCGGTCGTTAACGATAAAAGAAAGCGGCGTTGAAGATTTTAGAAGTTAGGGTTACGCAAAATGAAAATAGAAATATATATATTTTCGACATTATTCACACATAAATTTTCCGAACTCCAAACGAAGCGTGCCGCCTGGCGTTCTATATGTTATACCCGCATTTCGAACACAATGGAATAGGTATCAGGAGCCAATTCCATCATATTCAGAAGATAGCTTTTCAAAATCAATTTATTTTAATTAAATTCCTTTAATTAATTTCTACGCGTCTCAAGCTTGCACAGCCAAACGATAAGTCTGATCGCTACGAAACTTGAAATCCTATAATAATCCACCATTACGAATCCAATGAAACTAGTTTCGTCGAAATCCAAGATAGTGCCCAAAAAGACTATTTTTACCTGTTAATTAAAACGAGAAATTTCCAAAATCAATTTAATCACTTTTAAATTCAATTTTAAAAGTTAAAAATTATCATTCTTATTTAAATATAATTTAAATCAATTTTTGAAATCATTTTCATTCACATTAAATTCAGGATTCAATTATTTAAATAATTTCCAATATTAAATTTAATTAGTTCAATTGTCAAATAAATCATTATACTTGAAATATAAGTTATTTAACTTTTGAAATTTAACTTTTAAAACGAATTCAAATAAGAAAACAACTACTATACTTAGTTCCACTTCTTTATTTAAAGTATTCCAATAATCCAATTTCCATGAATTCCAATATTAGAATTTCAAATGAATTTTAGTTATCAAATAATTATTTTATTTTCATCTAAATAGTTCAATATTTATTATTCAATTCTTGCTATTGTTTACAATGTATTAAATATATTAAACTTCATTCTAATACAAATAATTTCCTTAAATTTTATCGAAATTGTTATTTCAAAATTTTATTCAAGTTCATATTAAATAAATTACATAAATAAAACATTAAATTTTTCTCCAACCATTATTTTTCAATAATTATATTAAATTTAATAATTTAAATAGTTAAAAATATGGGTCGTTACCGTCTCCCCCACTCAAAACTTTTCGTCCTCGAAAAGGGGTTTAGTAAAGAATCTCACATTTGATATATTTTATTCAAAATAATCAACTTACAAAACATAAAAATCTTATGAGAAACCATTACCATTCCACTATGCTACTCTGATATCGACTTTACGGAAATTACAACTTATTTATAAAAATGACTTATAAAATTTTAAAGTCTCAAAATTTTTCTAACAATTGGATTTAGAAAAAATTTCGGCAGCGTCTCCTTTACACAGCTCGATAGTAAAAATTTACAATACACATATATAACCAAATATACATCTCATCTTAATGATGAGGCATCCCGTAGGGAAAAATATATAAAAGTACAATATGTAATCCGAGATATGTACCTTATTATTATTATTATGAGCGAGTTCGCTCATATTAAGCAAGCAAAAGCAAATCAAATCGCGTATACATCCAAATGACTTATTTATGTACCTATCTCAACTCAATTTAGAATATTAGTTGCATATACAAGATATAGAAACATGCATGAGTTTAATAGAACCATATAACATGAATTTTGAATCCAAATCATAAGTATAAGCACTAATACACAATACAGTCATATGTAACCAAAAACAGTTATAATAATGATTTACAACAAAAGAAACCATCCAACAATTAATATTTATCCAATTAATTCATAACTATATGAATTTTTGTTTCTTATTAACATCCATTCTTTTTAATATCTAATTGGTTTGCTTCAAATTTATTTATATCTATTTCATTTACATCAATTTATTTAAATTCAATTTGTTAAATTTCAATTTTTTTAACACATTTTATATCAATTCATTTATGGACCATTTTATAAAATCATTTCATTTAATCTTATTTAAGTTAAATTTTTATTACACTACCACTTAGTATATTCTCTTTAATACTAAAATCATTTATAAACAATTTCGTAAAACCATTTAAGTTTAATATAAACATTTTATATAACACAACTCATGTTCATTATTACTTCATAACTTAAGTTCATATTAATTCATTGATTCACTTCATTAGTTCATTTCATTAATTCATATCATTAACTTTACTTAAGTGAATTTTATTTTATAACTCAAATTCATATTAATAAAAAAATTATTTTTATCACAATCAATTTCATTTAACTTTTCTTAAGTTAACTTTCATCTTATAATTCATTTCATTAACTTATTTCATTAATTCATTCTATTCAACATGACTTAAGTAAAATTTCATTTCATAATTCAAATTCCAGCTTTCTTATATCATTGATCATTTCTTAAGTTTGTAATCATTTTATACAGATGTATCTTCTTTTATATAATATTATTCAAATTATAATTATCTCAAAAAGCTACAACCAAATCTTAAAACATCCTTTGCAAAAAAAAATTTACAAACAATTTACAAAGGTATGGTTTAATTTATTATTTGTTTATTTTCTCTTAAGTCCATATCTAAATAGTATTTTCTTTTTACAACTCAAATTATTCATTTAACATTTCTTAGAACCTTAACTAAGTGTATAACATTTCTTATAACAAATTACTTTTCTATAAATATTTCTTTAACACAATTTAAATTTGAAACATTTTTATCCCTTAAGTTCATACTTGTATAATATTCCATTACATATTCATATATAACATTTCAACTTTTTAAACATCAACTTTTTAAACATTTCTGGTAAGTTTTATATATGGTTTTAGAATGTAATTGTGTATTATACAAATTTATCTTATTCATTTAAATTAAGAAGAATGTTCAATAATTTACACATGTTTAAATTTCCATTATCTTGAAATTTAAGAGTTATAATTTAACTTCTCATATTTCATTTAACACTTAGCTTCAAATTTCTTATTTCTAATTTTAGAAGTTTCTAATTATTTAAAAAAATTCACTTATTCCAAAAACTGAAAATCATTAATTAAGAGGAACTTAAGAATTCAAATACCGAGTTCATTTCAAATCATTTTGAAATAATATATATATAGTCATATCTTTTATATATATCAAATCATATTTATAAATTTTAAATCAAAATCTGTTTATCGAACCAAATGCGTAGCAAAGCTACTAAGTGGCCTCCCTCACTTTGAGACTCGAAAATGAATGTCGATGATGCGGCTGTCATCACCGAAATTATTTTCCAACGACGGAACAAGGGAGTACTGGACTCATTTCCTTTTAATTCTTTTTGAAACACTTCTATTCATAAATATTTTTGAATAATACTAATATTATTTTCAATTGGCACAAGTGCCGCGGTCATGCCGTCCTGTTTTAGTCAAAATACTAATATTCCAACAACAGAAGAAGGGGTAGCTAGCCCACTTGGCCCTATCAAGCCATCCTGTTTTAGTCATTTTAAATTGGCACAAGTGCTGCGGTCTATTCATCGTCATTCTCTTTCTTCAAATCGAGCAACGTACACCAAATCCAACCACCTTGTTTTGGAGTATTTTCCGCGTACATAGTTGTTAAAGTGATTCCAATATTGACAGAGAGCATGCCAATAAGAGGCCCCTGTCTCTTTAACAACCAAACGTTGTTTTACACACTGGTTGATACTTTTACATTTTGAAAACGATTCATACTTGATATCAAAATATCATATTCGCTTCAAAAGATCATTCATTTCAAAATATCATATTTACTTCAAATATGTCAATTTCACTTGAAAATATCATTTCATTCAAATTTCCATTTCCATTTTCAACTTAGGTTATAACTTAATTTTAACCACATTCGTATTTAAATCAATGATTTAAATATAAACAATTCCCACTTTGACCGGTTTGAATTTTTAGAAAATAGTTTGAATAGTTTTAAGTAGTTTAAAAATTAAAATAGTTTAAATAGTTTAGATATTAAAATATATTATATATTAAATGATTTGAAAATTTAAATAATTGGAAATTTAGAAAGATGAATTTATAAAACATTGTGTAGGAAAATAGTTTATAGTAAAAATAATTTCAAATTCAAAACTGTTTCTTCCCATTTCCAATAAATCTGGATTTAGGTCCAAATTTAAATCAAACTGATTCAATTTCAATTATCCCAATTCAAATCATCTTTAATCTCGATTCAACTCAAATTGACTAAATTTCAATTTCAATTTAAATCAACTTCAATTTCCAATTAATTTCGATTTCTATTTCAATTCGAATTAATTTTTTAACGACCCGATATTTTCAACCATTCGCATCCATTATAAGTGTATAGGTAGACACTCATGCCGGAATTGAATTGCTCAAAATACCGCGTTGTAAATAAAATTTGGCAAATCTCAGAATATACAGTAAATAAATGTAATCAAAGTTCACAGACACAGAGTAAAATAATGCAGCGGAAGTAAAAGAAATAGTAGTTCATGAAGCTACTATATAAATATATCAGAGTTACATAAGATATAACAAAAGAAATAGAGAACAACATAAGTCTCAATAAAATAACCAAGTACAAGCTGAGTAGGACAACGGAACTGAAGTAGATAGGACAAGACAAGCAGATAATCTCCAGCGATTCAAATATCCAAGAGAGCGGAAATCCAAATCTGTGAATAACTCAGGCTGACCCGAGCGTAAAGCAAAACACAAAACACTCGAGTCAGGACAATATATACTTATATAATGTAAACCAACTTAAGTGAACTGTAATAAAGGTACAAGTAACTTAAAGAATGCTTGGGATCGCCCATTCTTTAAGGATCCGTTAAACTATCTACTATGTAGTAATATATGCTATATACAGTAGTGTCTAATTAGTAAAGTATAATCATATAGAAAATAGCGTTAAGGGGATGGAGAACCTTAACGCGGTCGGATCTTAAAATCATAATCGTAGTAAAGCTCGATATGGTAGGTGACACGGCACATAAGGCAATGCCAGGGTAGATATACCAATTACACACACGGACTGATGGATACGCATAGCAGCCACTACCGTTCCACCTCGAACAACACTCCCAAATCGGAGGATGGCCATCTAATCAATCACAAGTAAGAGTATAATATCGAAGAAATGTGTCCGAGAAGAGGTGCTACCTCACTGGTCCGAGATCGCTCCTGTTTTAGCCACCTTATGCCAACTCACGGGAGTTGGGTCCACGTAACATACCTTAAGAACGTCGCCACCATCCTACTTCATTCTGGAATCTCCACCGCGTACACGGTTGTCAAAGTGGTTTTCGGTATCGACAGAGAGTATGTCCATATCCGATCCCGGTCTCTTTGCCAACCAATCGTTATTATAACCCATGGTCATAACTTTTAAAACAATACTTTACTTCAAAATAAAATATCATTTCAAACCATATCTTTATCAAAATAAAGATTAAATCAATTCCAAACCATTTCCATATATTTAAATTTTCATATCATTTCAAAACTTCATTTCAAATCATTTTAATAAAATAAAATATCATATCCTTACAAAACTTCATTTCAAATCATTTTAATAAAATATCCTATCAGTTCAACTCCAAATATTCAACTTTAAATACCTTTTAAATTCAAAGATATCGTTCATTTACTATCATTTCAAATCACCTTTAAATAGTTTATATTCCAATCAAAATAATTCATTTAAACCTTTTAAAAATGTAATTATTATATTTTCAAATCAAGTATTCAATTTCCAAAGTTTCAAACCATTCTGAGTTCGTTTACTAAGTCAAAAACCCTAATTATTAAAATTTCAGCATTTCACAGCATTTAAAAACAACTGTTATAAGTTATATTTGAAAACATTTTTAATTCAGCAAAGACAGCACTTAAAACTGCTGTTAAAACTCAGTTTTAGTTGAATTATAGTTCAAAACAGAAAAGACAGCATTTCAAAAGTGCTACGGTAGTTCAGATTTCAAAACAAGGGTTAAATTTGATTTCAACATAGACTTCAGACCATTATAGCATTTCCAGAGAATGCTATAATAGGCCTGAATTCAATATTAGCCTATAAGTTCAACTACAGCAACTACAGCATTCCAGAAATGCTAAAATTGCTCTTTTTACACAATTTTAGTTCAAAACAGAATCTATAGCATTTCTGAATGCTATTAAAAGTTAATTTCAGGTGTTAGTGTATTTCCAGCAATTAAATAACTTTAATTTAAAACACATAAACATTTTTAAAATCATATTTTAACATTTAAAATGTTCATTTACATATCATTTAATATATATCTTTTCACAATAAATTTCTTATAATCAAATCCAATTTTCAACAATATACTTAATAAATTTTAGTGTAAAAGTGTCCAATTCTTCACATTTCAACAAATAAACTTAACACTTCAAATTTAAATTACCATTTCACAATTTAACTAAATTCCCAATTTTATTTAATTAACTTAAACCTTTAATTAAAACCAAATTTCACATTTCCTAGTCAAGTTATATTTTAAAAGATCACTTTTAAACATTCATTTATTTAACCTCTTAAATTCATAGAAAAATCAATAATACTTTAATAAATCACTTAAATTCAAATTTAATCAAATTATCATATTTACCATTTCCAAATAAAATTTAATATCCATTTTTTTATATAACTTAAATACCATTTTTTTATACCAAAATTCCAAATTTCCAACTTAAGTTATATTTCAAAAATCCAGTTAAACCATTCATTAATTACATTTTTAACACATAGAAAAATCATAATTTCTTTAATTCAAAATATTTCAAAATCTGTTTAAATCAAATTTCATAAATTTATATTTTTAAAATACTTAAAAATATTCAAAACACTTTATAAAATAACCACGGGCCTGTATATAGTTTTCTAGCCTAGGTCAAGTGATACAGATATGTATCATTTCAATCCGCAGTTTAAAAAGAAAAATCCGGGTTCTATCATTTCAAACCCGCAATCCCAAGTTAAAATAAATTAAATAAAAACCATTCAGGCCTATCATTTCAGCCCATAACGATTTTTCCCTATTCTAAAGTCCGTTCGGGTATGTATCATTTCAACCCATAGTGATTCTAGTCTACGGGGAACTTGCAATGGTGATAACAGATATAAATAACAGAATAGCATGAAATAACAGTAACATATGATATAATAAGTGTAATAACAGGTGTGAACATCAAATGATAATAATATAAACATATATAACATGATGATATACATTACAGATTCAAATGGTGTCGGTTTATCAGTTATATAGGTACATATTGTCTGGTGAGAATAACTCACCTGTTTGTACTGGAGATATCAAAACCAATGACACAATGGAAACAAAAGCACGATGACAAGACTACGGACTTGAGTGGAGAGCGAATCCAATCTACAACTCTTGTGTACAACCCAAAACAAATAATCAAAACAGCAAAATTCAATACGACTTTAAAATGCAATAACATTGAAATAAAAGGAGATACGACTACGCAGTCTTTTGCTTTGCCTTCTCTATTGTTTGGTATGGCTTTGGGGTCTGATGTGGTTCAGATGTGGTCAAGTTTTGGGTCAGGTTTGGGCTAACATAGCTCGTGTTCAAGGCAAGACAAGGTGGAGTTTGTACATGAGGAGGTGATGTGGTTTTGAAGGCAACTAGGTGGTTTTTGGTCAAAACAAGGGCTCGGTCATGGGGATTGGGCTCGGCCTGTGGTGTGTCATGACTGGACAGAGGTAGGGAGGGGTGTGTCGAGGTCAGGTCAGGGGAGTGGTGGCGGCTATGGTGGTGGTTTGGGTGGTGGTTGAAGTGGATGAGCATGTAGAGGTGAAATAAGCATGGATCTAGGCATCTAGGTTGTAGTTTGAGGGGTTTGGCCATCAAGGGGGTTCGGCCATGGTCAGATCTGGTGGGGTAGATGGTGGTGGTGGTCTGGAAGAGATGGAAGGAGGTGGTGGCCGTGGAATAGGGGAAGAGGCTGATCTTAATCAAGGGAGAAGGCAAGGCAAAATTGCATAGAAAAGTAAGAAAAAAGGTAGAAAGAAAAGAGGGAGTTTACCAATTTTTTTCAAGATGGAGGCCATGACTTTTTTTAGGGTTTTGGAGCTTGAAAATTCGTGAATAGAAGGAGGAAGACGGCTGGAAAAAAAGAAATGAGGAATAGTTAGGGTTAATTGGTGAAAGGTTAGGTTAAAAGTAAAAAGGTTAGAAGATAAAAGGGCCTTAGGAAGATAGAAAGTTTAAGGCCTTTCAAATTTCTTTATTTTAATTATATAACTTTATATTTCTGGAAATAATAATAAACCCAGATAAAATTTCGAAATTTTATCAAAATATAATAATTTATATAAATATTTATCAATTATATAAAGTTAAATTAAGAAAATAGCTAAAATAGTAAACTAGTCTAGAAATTTGAAATTGAATAGAATAAATTTTAGGAAAATTCATATGAGCTTGTAATATATTTTTAAACATGAATAATAACATAAAATAAAAATATATTCACAAAATAATATTTAAAATTAAATTTTCATATAATTTTTAATGAAGAAATAACAGAAAATAGGAAAACAGCCTTTAAAAATGGAAAATAAATACAGTAAATTTTGGAAAAATTCTATTATCATTTTAAAATATTAAAAGACAAAAAGATACATAAAATAACATATTAACACATATTAAAACAAACTATAAGAAAGAAAATATGATTTATAAAATTTAAAATAGGCAAAATTGCACAATAAAACAAATTATACTAAAAATTGAAATGTACATAACTTTTACATTTTAACTCTGTTTTCAACGAAACGAAAAGTATTGTTCAAGTTATTAAATCCATTTTCATAATAAAAGATAAAATTTATAATTTCAAACTATTTAAAATTTAAACTTAAAATTCAAAGTTTGACCATTGACCAAAATTCACATTTTCAGGAAATATTAAATTTAGTCATATTTGAAATTCTAATCCACATCAAAGTCAAAGTTTATATTTAAAATAACAAAATTTATTCTTTTTCATAAATAAAGCTTTTGAATCTGGAAAAAATCAATTTAAGAATATTTGTAAAATACAGGGTTGTTACACTCTCCCCCACTCAAAACTTTTCGTCCCCGAAAAGGAACGAGGTACGGGAAAGCACAGAAAAAGATAGAATGAAATAGAATTAAGACAAGATGATAAGTAGATTGGAATTACACCTGATAACTATTGTTATAGGTAAGTTTGACAAAATGAAGGTGATCAAATCAAGAACATAAGCACGAAAAAGATCCTCTAGAGTCTGAATCACCCCTTTCACTTGACCGACGGTCTATGAATGGAAAAACAGTGTTCAGATCCCGATGAGTAACAAAGATTATCAAAGATTACAGAAAGATTTCTAAACAGAAAGATTATAGAAAGATGCTTATACCAGTCTGTAGCAAGATGTGGGAAAATAAGGACAACCAAAAGATGGTTTGAAAAACAAAATAAGATAATAATTTGAAACCATAATGCTTTGAAATCATAATACTTTGAAATCATAACAATTTAGAGGTGTTTATCATTTGGAAATCATACTACTAAAATCATAATACATTGGAAATGTTATTCTTTAAAAAAAAACATAACACTTAGAAAAATCAAAACTCCTTTTAAAAAATAATAATCTTCATTTAAACCATTTTAGTTCAAGGTCAAATAATATTCATTTTAAAGTTGTAACATTTCTAAGTTCATTCAATTATAAAAATTTCCAAAACATTGTCTTTTCAAATAGCAGCACTTATAAAATGCTACAGTAGATATATTAGTATTTCAAATCAATTTAATATCAAAAATATTCATTTGGATATCATTTAACTTATGACTTATTTAAAACAAACTTTTATGAATGGAGTATCCAATTTAAACTATACTTCGTTTATTAAGTCAAAAGTTCACTATTTTACTTAACTCTTAATTTAAAACATAACCTAACTCTTTATTTAAAATACCCATTTCATAAATAGATATTCCTTTAATAAGTTACACTTAAAATTTCCATTTGAAAACCAAATTCTCAATTATCAAGTTTTAGTGATGTAAAAATACATTTTAACTATTTAAATCATAATTATTCATTTTCCAAGACATATCAATTTCATAAATAAAATATTTATCATAGCAAATATAACAATCAAATTTCTTTACACATTTATTCATTTAGACATCAATTAAACTATGAATTCAAGTTAAATAAACTTTATTACCAAAAGTCCAATTCAAATGTATTTTATTTTATCTATTCAAAGATACATTATTTATTATACAACATATTCATTTCAGGAAATAACCTTTATTAAAATTCCTAGGTTAGACTTAAGGTTCCATATTAAATCAAATTTGATTATTAAGTTATTTAAATAAAATCTCTTTAAATTCCTTTTTCACTATTTACCTCTGTTAATCTTTTATAACTAAATTTAAGTGTATAACATTTATTATAACCACTCAAATTTTATTTATAAAATCCTTTCTATATTGTATATTATCCAATTTCATATTCAAATTCTGTGTAATTTAGGTAAGTTATATTGGAAATGAAATTGCGTGTTATACAAATAAAACTTTCCAATTCAATTATCTCAAGTTTGAATCATTTATTCAAATTTTTGATTTTCTTCTTATAACTGAAATTATTCTTTAAAATAAAATTTAAGAATTAAACTTCTGATTCCTTTCAAACCATTTAGCGATAAGTAATTATACATACATAATATGCCAAATCAATTTTTAAATCATATATCTATATATATTATAATCCAATCATTTTTTAGAAATTCAAATCAATTAGATTTTCCAAAACAAAGCTCTAGCAAGACTACAGAACGGTCTCTTTACTTCGAAACTCGAAAATGAACGTCGATGATGTCGTAGTCATCACCGAAATTATTTTCCAGCGACAAAGAGAAGAGCACTAAATTTTTAAACTTTAAAATCCTTTAGAGACAAATTTTTATTCAAAAATACTTTAAATAATATATCCTTTTCAAACTTTAAACACAAGGTTTGAAACCATCAGAAATTAAATTCTCAAATTCTTGATTTAAATTCATTTTAGTTTCCAAAATCAATTTATAAACTTCTATTTATAAATTCATTTATAGAATGATAAATCAAGTATTATCATTTCAAATAATCAATTTAAATCAATTTATTAAGCTCCATAATATTTACTTATATCAAAATTTATTTCATTAAACAAATTTTTATTTTATTTTATTTTATTTTTTTAAAATAATATTGTGTCAGTTTGTTCTGTCAAAGTGTTTTAGAAATCTTATCGCTAACGTTGATAAGACGAATCGATCGGAAGCCCAAATCAACATCAACAACTCAAACAACACAATATATAAAACAAAACATAGATTTACAAGTACAATTTAAAAATGTTTGGAGATAGTTTGGAAACAAAAGGCAAGATGATTAAATAACAAAATAGGGAGATGGGTAAGCTTAAATAAATCGCGGGCAACCTTGATCGGGTCAACCGTGACTTAATGAATAAGATCAAATGTGTATTTTTTTCTGGGGTAAATCTACATCTGATCTTAAGAGATAGAGTTTGGAATAACAAAAGACATTAGCATCTAAACCAAGGATAGATATAAATCTCTGGTGAATCGATGCAAATTTGTAAAGGAGTTTCCCCTTTACCAGAAAATTAGAATATTGGTGAGACAGCCAATTCACTATAAAGATCATTCGAAGTGGAGTTATGTGATACTCCAAAATCAAAAGAAGATGAATAGTGAGGGACAAGAATGAATTTTGGAACCGCAGGGAACGTTCCAAAAATTCAAAGGAAATTCGAATCAAGAGGAAAAGATTCAAACTCGAACGAAAGTGATTCTGTAAAAAAATCTACTCCATATGCTGAGTTTTGCCTCAAAGCCAAAGCTCTGATACCAACTTTAATGACCCGATATTTTCAACCATTCGCATCCATTATAAGTGTATAGGTAGACACTCATGCCGGAATTGAATTGCTCAAAATACCGCGTTGTAAATAAAATTTGGCAAATCTCAGAATATACAGTAAATAAATGTAATCACAGTTCACAGACACAGAGTAAAATAATGCAGTGGAAGTAAAAGAAATAGTAGTTCATGAAGCTACTATATAAATATATCAGAGTTACATAAGATATAACAAAAGAAATAGAGAACAACAGAAGTCTCAATAAAATAACCAAGTACAAGCTGAGTAGGACAACGTAACTGAAGTAGATAGGACAAGACAAGCAGATAATCTCCAGCGATTCAAATATCCAAGAGAGCGGAAATCCAAATCTGTGAATAACTCAGGCTGACCCGAGCGTAAAGCAAAACACAAAACACTCGAGTCAGGACAATATATACTTATATAATGTAAACCAACTTAAGTGAACTGTAATAAAGGTACAAGTAACTTAAAGAATGCTTGGGATCGCTCATTCTTTAAGGATCCGTTAAACTATCTACTATGTAGTAATATATGCTATATACAGTAGTGTCTAATTAGTAAAGTATAATCATATAGAAAATAGCGTTAAGGGGATGGAGAACCTTAACGCGGTCGGATCTTAAAATCATAATCGTAGTAAAGCTCGATATGGTAGGTGACACGGCACATAAGGCAATGCCAGGGTAGATATACCAATTACGCACACGGACTGATGGATACGCATAGCAGCCACTACCGTTCCACCTCGAACAACACTCCCAAATCGGAGGATGGCCATCTAATCAATCACAAGTAAGAGTATAATATCGAAGAAATGTGTCCGAGAAGAGGTGCTACCTCACTGGTCCGAGATCGCTCCTGTTTTAGCCACCTTATGCCAACTCACGGGAGTTGGGTCCACATAACATACCTTAAGAACGTCGCCACCATCCTACTTCATTCTGGAATCTCCACCGCGTACACTGTTGTCAAAGTGATTTTCGGTATCGACAGAGAGTATGTCCATATCCGATCCCAGTCTCTTTGCCAACCAATCGTTATTATAACCCGTGGTCATAACTTTTAAAAACAATACTTTACTTCAAAATAAAATATCATTTCAAACCATATCTTTATCAAAATAAAGATTAAATCAATTCCAAACCATTTCCATATATTTAAATTTTCATATCATTTCAAAACTTCATTTCAAATCATTTTAATAAAATAAAATATCATATCCTTACAAATCTTCATTTCAAATCATTTTAATAAAATAAAATATCATATCCTTACAAAACTTCATTTCAAATCATTTTAATAAAATAAAATATCCTATCAGTTCAACTCCAAATATTCAACTTTAAATACCTTTTAAATTCAAAGATATCGTTCATTTACTATCATTTCAAATCACTTTTAAATAGTTTATATTCCAATCAAAATAATTCATTTAAACCTTTTAGAAATGTAATTATTATATTTTCAAATCAAGTATTCAATTTCCAAAGTTTCAAACCATTCTGAGTTCGTTTACTAAGTCAAAAACCCTAATTATTAAAATTTCAGCATTTCACAGCATTTAAAAACAACTGCTATAAGTTATATTTGAAAACATTTTTAATTCAGCAAAGACAACACTTAAAACTGCTGTTAAAACTCAGTTTTAGTTGAATTATAGTTCAAAACAGAAAAGACAGCATTTCAAAAGTGCTGCGGTAGTTCAGATTTCAAAACAAGGGTTAAATTTGATTTCAACATAGACTGCAGACCATTATAGCATTTCCAGAGAATGCTATAATAGGCCTGAGTTCAATATTAGCCTATAAGTTCAACTATAGCAACTACAGCATTCCAGAAATGCTAAAATTGCTCCTTTTTACACAATTTTAGTTCAAAACAGAATCTATAGCATTTCTGAATGCTATTAAAAGTTAATTTCAGGTGTTAGTGTATTTCCAGCAATTAAATAACTTTAATTTAAAACACATAAACATTTTTAAAATCATATTTTAACATTTAAAATGTTCATTTACATATCATTTAACATATATCTTTTCACAATAAATTTCTTATAATCAAATCCAATTTTCAACAATTTACTTAATAAATTTTAGTGTAAAAGTGTCCAATTCTTCACATTTCAACAAATAAACTTAACACTTCAAATTTAAATTACCATTTCACAATTTAACTAAATTCCCAATTTTATTTAATTAACTTAAACCTTTAATTAAAACCAAATTTCACATTTCCTAGTCAAGTTATATTTTAAAAGATCACTTTTAAACATTCATTTATTTAACCTCTTAAATTCATAGAAAAATCAATAATACTTTAATAAATCACTTAAATTCAAA
The DNA here is from genome assembly GCA_030737815.1 of Allium fistulosum. Classification (NCBI taxonomy): domain Eukaryota; kingdom Viridiplantae; phylum Streptophyta; class Magnoliopsida; order Asparagales; family Amaryllidaceae; genus Allium; species Allium fistulosum. The sequence continues at coordinate 244,658,976 of CM060907.1, read as the reverse complement.
TTTAATCAAATTATCATATTTACCATTTCCAAATAAAATTTAATATCCATTTTTTTTATATAACTTAAATACCATTTTTTTTACCAAAATTCCAAATTTCCAACTTAAGTTATATTTCAAAAATCCAGTTAAACCATTCATTAATTACATTTTTAACACATAGAAAAATCATAATTTATTTAATTCAAAATATTTCAAAATCTGTTTAAATCAAATTTCATAAATTTATATTTTTAAAATACTTAAAAGTATTCAAAACACTTTATAAAATAACCACGGGCCTGTATATAGTTTTCTAGCCTAGGTCAAGTGATACAGATATGTATCATTTCAATCCGCAGTTTAAAAAGAAAAATCCAGGTTCTATCATTTCAAACCCGCAATCCCAAGTTAAAATAAATTCAATAAAAACCATTCAGGCCTATCATTTCAGCCCATAACGATTTTTCCCTATTCTAAAGTCCGTTCGGGTATGTATCATTTCAACCCATAGTGATTCTAGTCTACGGGGAACTTGCAATGGTGATAACAGATATAAATAACAGAATAGCATGAAATAACAGTAACATATGATATAATAAGTGTAATAACAGGTGTGAACATCATATGATAATAATATAAACATATATAACATGATGATATACATTACAGATTCAAATGGTGTCGGTTTATCAGTTATATAGGTACATATTATCTGGTGAGAATAAATCACCTGTTTGTGCTGGAGATATCAAAACCAATGACACAATGGAAACAAAAGCACGATGACAAGACTACAGACTTGAGTGGAGAGCGAATCCAATCTACAACTCTTGTGTACAACCCAAAAAATAATCAAAACAGCAAAATTCAATACGACTTTAAAATGCAATAACATTGAAATAAAAGGAGATACGACTACGCAGTCTTTTGCTTTGCCTTCTCTATTGTTTGGTATGGCTTTGGGGTCTGATGTGGTTCAGATGTGGTCAAGTTTTGGGTCAGGTTTGGGCTAAAATAGCTCGGGTTCAAGGCAAGACAAGGTGGAGTTTGTACATGAGGAGGTGATGTGGTTTTGAAGGCAACTAGGTGGTTTTTGGTCAAAACAAGGGCTCGGCCATGGGGATTGGGCTCGGCCTGTGGTGTGTCATGACTGGACAGAGGTAGGGACGGGTGTGTCGAGGTCAGGTCAGGGGAGTGGTGGCGGCTATGGTGGTGGTTTGGGTGGTGGTTGAAGTGGATGAGCATGTAGAGGTGAAATAAGCATGGATCTAGGCATCTAGGTTGTAGTTTGAGGGGTTTGGCCATCAAGGGGGTTCGGCCATGGTCAGATCTGGTGGGGTAGATGGTGGTGGTGGTCTGGAAGAGATGGAAGGAGGTGGTGGCCGTGGAATAGGGGAAGAGGCTGATCTTAATCAAGGGAGAAGGCAAGGCAAAATTGCATAGAAAAGTAAGAAAAAAGGTAGAAAGAAAAGAGGGAGTTTACCAATTTTTTTCAAGATGGAGGCCATGACTTTTTTTAGGGTTTTGGAGCTTGAAAATTCATGAATAGCAGGAGGAAGACGGCTGGAAAAAAAGAAATGAGGAATGGTTAGGGTTAATTGGTGAAAGGTTAGGTTAAAAGTAAAAAGGTTAGAAGATAAAAGGGCCTTAGGAAGATAGAGAGTTTAAGGCCTTTCAAATTTCTTTATTTTAATTATATAACTTTATATTTCTGGAAATAATAATAATCCCAGATAAAATTTCGAAATTTATCGAAATATAATAATTTATATAAATATTTATTAATTATATAAAGTTAAATTAAGAAAATAGCTAAAATAGTAAACTAGTCTAGAAATTTGAAATTGAATAGAATAAATTTTAGAAAAATTCATATGAGCTTGTAATATATTTTTAAACATGAATAATAACATAAAATAAAAATATATTCACAAAATAAATATTTAAAATTAAATTTACATATAATTTTTAATGAAGAAATAACAGAAAATAGGAAAACAGCCTTTAAAAATGGAAAATAAATACAGTAAATTTTGGAAAAATTCTATTATCATTTTAAAATATTAAAAGACAAAAAGATACATAAAATAACATATTAACACATATTAAAACAAACTATAAGAAAGAAAATATGATTTATAAAATTTAAAATAGGCAAAATTGCACAATAAAACAAATTATACTAAAAATTGAAATGTACATAACTTTTACATTTTAACTCCGTTTCAACGAAACGAAAAGTATTGTTCAAGTTATTAAATCCATTTTCATAATAAAAGATAAAATTTATAATTTCAAACTATTTAAAATTTAAACTTAAAAGTCAAAGTTTGACCATTGACCAAAATTCACATTTTCAGGAAATATTAAATTTAGTCATATTTGAAATTCTAATCCACATCAAAGTCAAAGTTTATATTTAAAATAACAAAATTTATTCTTTTTCATAAATAAAGCTTTTGAATCTGGAAAAAATCAATTTAAGAATATTGTAAAATATAGGGTTGTTACAAATTTCAATTTTGATTTTCACTAATTCGATTCAAATAGTTTAAGTTTCAATTCAATTCTCAATTTTAAACCATTTCAGTTTATATAAATTCCAAGTCCAATTTCAATTTACCGATTTAAATCACTTAAATCAAATTTAAACTTCAATATTCAATTTAAGGTTCAAATATTTAAAATAATTCAAATTCGAGCCAAATTTAAAAATATTCATTTATATAACTTTTACTTAAATAGATTCGAAGTTCAAGTAAAAGTTCAAACCTTTAAAAAATATCAATTTCCTTAATTCAAGTCATATGTCGATTTTTACTTCACATTTAAAAATGAATTCTTAAAACAATTTCTTTAACCAATTTCAATTTCAACATTTCGAAGCTCAAATTTGAAATTAATTTAAAATCTTCATAAATTCGGTTTTTATTTCTTTAAAACCAACTCATTTAAATAAATTCAAATTCAGGAATTTAAAACTATTTAACTTAACCAATCTGGTGTCCGTATATAAGTTTCTATCCTATGGCCAAGTAAATAGTTATTTCAATTTTAAATTTCAAGGATGGATATATATCATTTCAATCCAAATCAAAGTGTCATAGGTATATATCATTTCAACCTATTTTTTAGTCTAATCGAAATAATTCAAATAATAGTTTTATATAATGTCAAATAATATTACAGGGTGATAACAGGATATATAAATAAATAAATATCCAATCATTCAAAATAACCGACAGCCATCTATCACAATCGACATCCAAAACAATCAATATATCACAACAATTAACCAGTTATCAATAATTGGAAATTTAACTAGCAGTTTAATTCCAATTTCAATTTAACTATTAATTCAAAATTTCTAACATATAAATTTCTATGTCAAATTCCATGTCAGTTAAATTACCAAACAACGATCAATAAAATTAAATCACTTCTTGATTTCAATTTAACTATCATAAAAAATTCTAGTCTTCGTGAGCAGTTTAAAATACTCACATTTATTTAAAACTGAAAATTTTCAGCTTATAATAAATTCCAATTCGATCCCATGTGGTAGACAACTTCCAATGCAAATTGTTTCGTTCGAATCCGACCTCGTATGAGAAAGTTATGATTTAATTAGCATAACGATAATTAAAACATAATTAACTAAAATAATTAAAACTTAAAATAAGTTAAACCGTTACCCGAATCTCCTACACCCTCTCGTTCAACCCAGGCGTCTGTAACAACCTGGATTTTTCGACGACTTAAATAAGAATTTAACGGAGATTTTGAAATAAAATTTATTTTTAACAATAAAAATATGGCAACGAAAACTAGATATTTGGAATGTGTCCATTGAAATAAGATCAATAAAATTTATTTTACATCAAAATTCGTTCGAAACTCGGTCAGTGCAATTTTTCAGTGCGAATTATCAAAATTTAAATTATGAATATTTTTACATAGAAATAATCTAGAAAATTTTCGGATTAAAATGTCAAAGTTCATTCCATCCAATTCCGACCTTTGCAGGTCCGTTTATCAAGAATTGCCGTTGTAGTCCAATTTCGAAGCGGTAACAACGGCGATTGACAAACTTTTGCTACGAACGTCGTAGCACAGATTTGGTTACATCGTTGGAATTGTCTCGTCGCGCTGATCTTTGCGGTATATTTGTTTTCGTGTTTTGGCTTCCGTTGCAAAACGCTAGATGGGTGAGATAGTGATCCGTAACCATGCCCTAGATTCATAATTGCATATATCCTTTCGTAGCCTGCATTATTTCTTTTCAGCCTGCACATTCTTTGTGTGCGCAGACTAATCTACTAAATGCAGCATTAATGAGCCTCCTCCATTCTCCTATTTATATATATGTGTGTGTCGCTTTGTTTCCTGCTCGTCTTCATCCTTTGTAGCATTTGGTGATGAAAATTTATTTTTACAAGCTTCCATAGAAAAAGAAAAAAAAACAAAAACAAAAACAAACTTTCGCATATCCCCTCTCTTCTCCCTGTTGCCATCCCGCCTGACACTTTCCCCTCCCTTCTCCATTTTCTTTTCCACCTACACACTTCATCCCTCTCCATGCAAGCACTCACCATGTCCAACAACCTACACACGTTTTATCCCAAATATCTTCTTCCATCTTTCCTTCATCAACATGCCTCTTTCTCCAAGGCCACATGCATGCATAGCCTACCTCCCAAACCGGCCTCACCCGACCTGCACTTACCACCATCCCCAACCCAACTTCCGCCTGCCTCCCGCTCACCTCCCCACAAACTCCGCCCCGTAGCAGCCGAAAGCCTCACCAACGCCCGAGCCCTGCCACCCTCCTACAACTTAACCCGACCCATTGCCCAGCCTACCACCTAAAAACCCGACCTGCATCCTCCCTACCCGACCCGCCTAGCCTTCCAGCCACCCTCACCGAAACTTCCGCCTGTCCGGTTCTGCCCCACACCCGAAACCTCGGCCACACCACCCTCCGCCCGAACACCTCCTTCCGCAACCGCCAGCTAGCCCGAGCCGCCTATAGCCAGTCCACTACCTCCTCCCTGCCACATCCCCTTCTCGCAGCAGCCGACCCCATCTCAGCCTCTCTCATGTGCATGAGTGTGTTATGTGTAAAAAAAAGACCAACTTGCACGAGAAAAGAGGAAAAGGGATGTTGCAGTGAACAAATGGAGGGCCTTGTGTGGAAAAATAACAATAATAAATAAAAATAAATAAAGGAAGGCAGCAGCCGTCGTCTTTGAGCTTTAGTGTGTGCGCACGTGCACACATATCCGTCCGTACCGCCATTCTCGTTTTTCAAAGCCACGAAGGTAAGCGATTGTAAGCTCACGATTAGATTTTCGTATTGCAAGTATCTTATTGTGTTATATATAATTGATTAATGGTTATGATCGATATTGGAATTGAAAAACGTTGATAGTTGACATTGTGATATGTTATTTGGTTGAAATAGTTGAAATTATTGATTGAAATCCCAATTGCATGAAAACCTGTTAAATATGGAAAGTTTGAATATTTGACGACTATTGATTTATTGAAACCTATCACTGTTATATTGTTGTTATATGCATTGATTTGGACATTGAAATTTGAACCGGAATATGGGTTGAAATGATAAATACCCAAATTAAATCACATAGCCTAGGATAGAAAATTAAATAATAAACACCGATTGGTCAATTAAAATTTATTTTGGATATTTAATATTTACATTGAAATTAGGAAATGATTTGGAAATTTAATGTGAATTTATAATTTAAATTTTATATAGAAGTTAATATTTAATTTTGAAATCTATTAAGTTAATTTAGATTTTAAAATGAAAAATTAATTAAACTATTTTAAATTATGAAATTAATTAATAATGGTTATTTTAAAATATTAATGATTTTAAAACTCGTAAAATTGATTATTTGAAATTTAATGAAGAGTTAATATTACGCATGTAACTAAACTGTTAAATAAAAATTTATTTTAATCTTAATTGAATTAAAATATAATAATTGAAATTTTAAAATAAATATTTAATTTGATTAAAAAGAGAATTTTAATTGGTTTTATTGAATTAAAATATAAAGGTTAAACTGAATTATTTGAATTAATGTTCAATTAAAGGTGTTAAATTAAGAAATTAAGTAAATTAATTCCGAAGTTAATCAAATTGAATATTTAATAATAAAACTTTGTATTTAAAGATTTGATTAACTTGGTTAATTTGAATAATAATGAAATTTGGCAATTGTGTAATGGTGAAATAGGATTTTCACAAAGAATATATTTTGAAGGGCTAATTGAAAGACGGTATCTACAAATGAAATGTTGGAAAAGAAAAGACATTTTATCCTTAAATAAGATGGTTCTGTGAAATGAAATTGAGAATTTGGTCAAGGAGATTATTTCTATATTACTAGTAAGTTTAATATTAATTCGTAAATCGAAATTTGAAATTGAATTTATACTTGAATATGGATTGCTCATACGAAGTCGATGCAATTTGTATAGTCTCTTAAACTACTGTACCTATATTGTTTAATTTGAATTTACTTTCATAAGAAAATATAGTCCTGACTCAAGTGTATTATTTTCCCATTACGCTCGGGTCTGCCCGAGTTGTTTCAGTTCTCGAAGACCTTAGTTATTTGAAGACGAAGATGGAGATTAGAAGACCGTACTTACTACTATTATTCCACTGCACTTTATTGACGTGTTTAATTAAAATGTATAACTCTGATGATATTGAAATGGAATCAAATGTATTGATAGACAGTATTGTAATTATGTTATTATTATATTTTATCTTTCCATTGTGAGATTCTATATATTGCTTTCTTTCTCTTCTCCTTTTCATTTAAACCTCTTGATAATTTGTCTTTTTGAATGTGTAACGAACCACTATTTTGGACCATTCAAATCGACAATAATCCACACATGTCTGACTTGAATAATTCAAAATAACAGATTGTAATAAAATTTGGAGCAAATAAAATCTAACACAGAATCACAGACACAGAAAATCAAAATAACTCGCAGCAGAAATAAATACCATAGTAGTTCATGAAGCTACTATATACAAACTCTCCAAAACATATACCAAATGTCATAGTTTAAAAATGGATACAATAGATGTTAGGATACATAAATCAATAATACGGAGACAATACCGAATATTAATAACTGGATTAGAAGATAAGAAATAACAGATGGACAGATAAGCTCCAGCAAATCTCTTGCTCCAGAAGATAAATTCCAAAGCTGTGATTCTCAGGCTGACCCGAGCATAAAGTAAAACACAAAACACTCGAGTCAGGACATATATACTTATACAATGTAAACCAACTCAAGTGAACTGTAATAGCAATGCATAATAACTTAAAGGGTGCTTGGGATCGCCCATCCTTTAAGTATCCATAAAACCATTAATTAAATAGTAATATCAATATCACAGAAATGTCCATATTGAAATAAACCATGCAACTAACAGTGTTAATGTGCATCACAGCCATCATCAGGAAATCAAATGACATACAGAGAAGTATACCCGTGGTTATAGTATTTCAAAATAATATTTTATATTTCAAAAATTTAATATCATTTCAAATCCAAATCTTTATCAAAATAAAGATTAAATCATTTACAAACCATCTCAATATATTACAATATCATATCCTTTCAAATCATTATTTGAATTCAAATTCAATTATCAAATTTAATACCCTTTAAAATTCCAAAATATCATTCATTTATTATCTTATCAAAATCACCCTTTAAAATAGTTTTCCATTTGAATTAATTCATTTAACCATTTAAAAGTGAAGTTATTACTCTTTCAAGTCAAGTATACAATTTCTATAGTTTCAAATCAATCTGAGTTCATTTACTAGGTTAAAATCCATAAACATTGAAAATTTCAGCCTTTCACAGCATTTAGAAGAAGCTGTTATAAGTTATATTTGAAAACATTTATTTCAGCAAAGACAACACTTTAAAACTGCTGTTATATCTCATTTTAGTTGAAATTTAGTTTAAAACAGCAATGACAGCATTTATTTAGTTCTTTATTTAGTTCTTTAGCATTTCATTTACTACAGCAACTACAACATTTCAGAAATGCTGTAATAGCCTCTTTTACTAAGTTTTAGTTAAGTTCTGAAACCATAGCATTTCTGAATGCTATTAAAAGTCATTTCCAGATTTTAGTGCATTTCCAGCCAATAATAAAATTCATTTTTAAACCCTTTTAACATTATAAAAATCAAATTTTGACATTCAAAAATATTCATTAAAATTACTCTTTTAATTTATGATTTTTATAAGAAACATTTACAGTAAAATCCAAATTTCTAATAATTTTACTTAACAAATCTAAATGTACAATTTTCTTTTCTTCACATTTTAACAAATAAACTTAACACTTATATTTTATTTCCATTTCACAAATTAAACTAAATTTTCAATTTTATTTAATTAACTTAAACCTTTAAAAAAACCCAAATTCACATTTCCAAATCAAGTTATTTTTAAAAATTACACTTTTAGGCATTCATTTATTTAACCATTTAAATACATAGAAAACTCAATAACACTTTATTGAATCATTTAAATTCAAATTCAAATCAAATTATCATATTTACCATTTTCCAAATATAATAAAATTTCCATTTTTTTATTTATAACTTAAATATCATTTTAAAACCAAAATTCCAAATTTCCAAACTTAAGTTATATTTCACAAATTCACTTTTACCATTCATTTAAATTACATTTTTAACTTCTAGAAAAATCCAAATTTCTTTATTTAAACGTTAAAAATCCAATTTAAATCAAATTTTCATAACTTTACACTTTTTAAAAATATTTAAAATATTCAAAATACTTTATAAAAATAACCACGGGCATGGATATAATTTTCTAACCTAGGTCAATTGATACGGATATGTATCATTTCAATCCGCAGTTTAAAAAGCAAATCCGGGTTCTATCATTTCAAACCCGCAATCCCAAGTTAAAATAAACTATATAAAAACCGTTCAGGCCTGTCATTTTAGCCCATAATGATTTTTCCCTATTCTAGAGTCCGTTCGGGTATGTATCATTTCAACCCATAGTGATTCTATTCTACAGGGAACTTGCAGTGTGATAAACAGATATAAAATGAACAGTATACAATATATAACAGTAACATATGATATGATAGGTAATTAAACAGGTTTAACATCATATAAATAAATCATCACAGGCAGTTATAACATCATATAAAATTCTACACATTCAATTGTTGTCGTTTCACAATTGCATAAGTATAAATGTCTAGTGAGATTTACTCACCTCTTTTGCTGGAGATGCAAGTTCAAATGACACAACACAAACCAGAAAACAATGACAAAGCTATGAACTTGAGTGGAGAGTGAGATCCAAGTTATAGATCTTGTGTTACAACCCAAAAACAAAACCAAAATAATAGTTAAAAATCAATACAATTGAATTTGAATAACTTTGAAACAAAAAGCAGTTTGAATACAAAACTTTTTTCCTTGCTTTCTCTACTTGTTTGCATGGCCTAGGGATTCAATTAGGTCAGGTTTGTACTTGGTTTGGATCAGGTATGGGTCTGGAAAAGGTAAGGCTACAAGGTAGAGCATGATGGAGGAAGTGATGGAGTGGAAGTTGTTATGCATGAACATACAAAACCAAGGCACAAAAGTGAATTTTTATGCAACTACAAGTCACGGCTATGGCTCCAAGTGGCACGACAAGGTCTGGTGGAGGTCAGGAGATGGTGCAATAGTGGCTTAGGGTCAGGTAGAGGCTGGAGAAGGTGGTGCAAGTGGCGGCCAAGAGGTGTGGTGAAGTGGTGAAGGCAATAGGTGGGCTCGGCTATGCATAAATAAGAAGTGTTTGCTAATTTTTGTGTGGAGCTTGCATCCAAGGGGCCACGGCTAGGTAGGTCAGTGGAAATGGAGGATTTTTGCAGCTAAAAAAGGTGGTGATGAAGGTGATGGTGAAGGTGGAGGCTATGGGCCGAGCAACCTAAGTTAAGGCAAGGCAAAATCTAAAGGAAAATTCAAAAAAATGAAGAGAAAAGAGAAAAAGAATTTAAGAAACCATTACCTTTCTCTTCAGATCTGAAAATGGCGTGTAAAGTGAGGTGAGAAAGTGTTTTCTCACGTGAAAAGAAGAGAAAAAAACTCACGGCTACAAAGAAAAGGAAAAGGCAAAAGCAAATGAAAAGACAAGGAGATAAAAAGACTAGAAAATGAAAAGGTTTTGTCTCTTTGTTTTCTATTTTCTTTTATTCAAATAAACTAATTAAAATTTCAGTAAATAAAAATAAAAAGCTGAAAAAAATGAAGTAGGAATGAAAATAAAATAATATCTTGGAAAATAGAAAAATAAATAAAGAAAATACTTAATTTAATTGAAACTAGTAATTAAAAATTGGAAACAATATACAGTTAACATTTGAAAATTATAACTAAACTTTAAAAATGTAAAAAAAATAAAAAAAATACATAACATGTCATATTACACAATATACACAAAATAGAACAAGATATGACAAATAAAAATATTATTTATATAAATTAAAATACACAATTTGTTAAATAAAACAATTTACACACAATATTGTAAAAAGCATAACTTTCACAATATTAATCTGATTTCAACGAAACGAAAAGCATTATTCTTAAAATTTTATTTACTTTCATAATAAAAGATAAAATTCAAATTTTCAAACTTTCAATTTTTTAAATTTAAAAGTCAAAGTTTGACCATATTGACCAAAATTCACATTTTTGGAAAATAGTTTATTTATTCATGTTTGAAATTTCTAATTCACATCAAAATCAAAAATTCATATTTAAAATTACAAAATTTATCCATTTTAATTAATAAAATAAAGATTTCAAATCAGGAAATTCAATTTAAAATAATAAAAATATACAATTAAAATAATCACAAAATATAGGGTTGTTACACTCTACTCCACTCAAATCTTTTCGTCCTCGAAAAGGAATGAGATACGGAAAACATAGAAAAAAAATAGAATGGAATAGGTTAAGACAAGATGACAAGAAGATTAAAATTATACCTGATAACTGTTGTTATAGGTAAGTTTAACAAGGTGGAGAATAGGAATAGCTAGAAGGGAAAATAGGACGAAAGACAAGGATGAGCCATTAATTAAAATTTGTTGGTTAAAGAGGTAAGAATATTTAAAACACTTTAAAATCCTTTAGAAAGGAAATAACTAATCAAAATATCCTTTATATAATATTTTATCAAAATACTTTTACAACTCGATGTCTTAACAAGTTTATCCTCGTTCCTGCAAACTCTGGCAGTGCGTTGATCAGGTGCAATGCTAGAATTCTCCAGGTACTTAGTAGACCTGTTTCAACACCCAGTGAACATACTGGAAAAACTTTTAAAAACAGATATGGAAAGTACAGTCCAAAAAAAACATGTCGATCATGGATCGCGGATACACAATGGTTACGCCTGGATCCCCCAGGAAACTTCCGTACCTAAAGGCCACCCCACAACCTTGCGATTACGCCATGAAGACTAGTAGTACTGCAGATACACAATGGTTACGCCTGGATCTCCCAGGAAACATCCGTACCCGTAGGCTGCCCCCCCAACCCTACGATTACGCTATGAAGTCGCACTCGTAAGACCATGGAGATTACCATGGAATTCGACGGAAACTCGAGTATCATATCCGGAAAACCAAAAATCAAAGAAATATCGATAGAATGAATCCACAATGTGGCCACAAAGCGGATATCAAGCAGAAAGCACTTTCCATATCTTTACTTCGAAAATATGTATCATATAGTACCTTTTCAAATCACTTTCAAATATCATACTTATATAAAGTCCATTATATATAAGATTTTATTTTCAAATCAAATACCTTTCCAAAATCAAAAGTATATCAAATCACACTTATATAGACTTCAATTATATAAGATTTCACTTTTCAAATTGAGTACCTTTTCAAATGCATAGTTTTCGAATCAACATCATACTTATACAAACCAATTTTCATATAAGTTCGATAACTCCCAAATCAAGTATTTAGTAACACAAGGTTCTCAAATTTCAATTTGTTCAATATCAGTTCAGTTTCAAAATCATATACAATTCCACCAAATTATTTCTTCTCAATTTAAATATCTTCAGTTTCAAAGTTTCCAAAATAATAGGTTTGGAGAATAATCCAAGTTTCTAAATCAATATAATTTAAGTCAAACAATTCATTTCCAAAATCAATGGTTTTCAAAATCATCTTATACTTACATAAAGTTCATCTCATATAAGGGTCAAAATTTTCAAAAATAAATTTCGCTGTACGAAGAGCTATATGGGATTGAACATCTTTTCTTTATAAAAGATTTTTAATTTATAATAGTTTTGTATATAAAATAGTTTGTTTAAGAAGAACAAAAGAAAAATAGTTTTGAAAAATGGTTTTAAATTGATAGTAGTTTTTCATAAAAGAAAATTTCCAATTAAATTACAAAGATATCCAACCCAACAACTTCCAATTTCAGCGTCGAGTGTATCAATGATATTAGAATATAAGATGTACATATGTCATCATTTCGCAAAATCACACTCGATCACTCGCTCGATCACACAAGTTTGCTTTCGAACTAGTATTGACCATTCGACTTCCCTAATGCGGATTTCGATATGGTTTCTCGACTAGAAACCATCAGTCTTCTTGCATAGCCATATACTATGATAGAGAATTCTAGAATCAAGCCCAAAATCCATATCAAATATTCGCCATCAAGAATCAAATGAAAAATCCTAACACGAAATGGTGTAATTCACCTCGAACTTGTGTACTCAAACTTGGATCAATTCAATTATGCGAATAAAACAGCATACGTACAACTTATGTATCTATTCCAACTTGTTCAATATATAGTTTCATAAAGATGTTACTAAGTTAAACATTTAAACTAAATTATATATATTTTTCAAAATATTTGAAGACCAATTTTTTTTCAAACATTTCAAATCTAAATTTCATATTAGAAAATTCAAAATAGCCTTATTCGTTTACTAAACAAAACAGTTTCAACTTATTTAAATCATATTCCTACATACTTTAAACATACATACCAAACTTATATACTTTACACTTTTCAAAATTACTTAGCTTTGAAAAGTTAACCTTGATTTGGAAGTGCTCGAACCATCAAAATAGTCGAAGAAATCATATTTCAATCCAAGAATTAGAAATCACCAACAAATCAGTAAATCAAATTCCAAAAGATAGGGTTATATCAAATCAAATCCAAAACTCAAGGACTGAACACCGGCTCATTTTAAATTGTTCAAATATATATACATATATCTTTCGAATATCATATCACACTTTAGAATTTGAAATCAAAATTGGTTTCACAAGTCAATCGCATAACAAAGCTACCAAAGTGGCCTCTCCCCCACTCAGAAACTCAAAAATCAGTGTCGATGATGCATGCATTCATCACCGAAATTATTTTCCAACGACATAAGTGGGTTCTGGACTTCTATTTTCTCAAACTTCTTTTGAAATTTCTTCAAAAATCATTTGAAACTCATTAAAATCATTTGAAACATTTCATATTCGGAAAATACTTTCAAATCATATTATTTATTATTTCAAAATCTTAAAACCAGTTCCAAAATGCCGGAGTTCAATCACTCAAATTCAGATTCAAAACCTTCAGTTATAAATTATTTTATACGAAACCATTTCTTATATATTCAAAATTTCAAATCCTTTCGAACTTCAAATTTTCATTTTAAAAAGGTATATAATCCTTATCGAAAACATTTCATCTTTATATAAAAAATAGGGTCATCCTTATCAAAATAACAACTACGATGGATACAAAAATTTCAAAAGACAATCAACCACAAATTTTCCAATGGATGATTCAAGGATGGATTTCAAAACAAAACAGAGATTCAAATTTAGAGGAACTCTAATCAAATAGAATTCTGATTCAAAGATAAGCTCAAACGAAGATAAGATAATTAAATTACCAAATAGAAGATGGATAAGCTCAAATAAATCGCGGGCGACCTTAAGCAGGTTAACCGTGATTTCAGAAATATAATCGATGCGAAAATTTAAGGAAAATCGACCTTCGATCGCCAGAGATAGAATCCAGGTATAGCAGAAAATAGATAACATTGTGAACCGAGGATACGGAAATCTCCGGTGAATCAATGCCAATTGTAAAGGATTTTCACCCTTTTACAAATCATTCAAAGATTGGCGGAATCACCGGTTTTTATAGAGGTCATTCAAAGTGGAGTTATGGAATGCTCCAAAAATCAAAAGAATACAATTAGGGGAGACAAGAATGGATTTCAGAACAAGTGGGAGCGTTCCAAAATTCAAAGGAATCCTAATCGAAGAAATCCCAACCAAGATAGAAGTTCAGAATTTTTAAGGAAATCCTAATCAACGAAATTACTAACAAGGTGGATACGAAAGGGATAAAGTCCAGAAAATTTTCTTTCAAAACAAGAAGAAAAAAAATTATATAAAAATAATCTTTAAAAATCCTTTGAAAATCATTTGAAAATCATTTTATACTTCGAAAATACGTTCTCTCATAAAGGAATGATTCTGAGATTGATTTCACTCATTCTAGGGTATTTCTACCCTATCTCTAATGAGTTTTTGCTCCGCAGGCTAAGGTTTGCCTAAAACCAAAGCTCTGATACCAACTGTAACGACCCACTATTTTGGACCATTCAAATCGACAATAATCCACACATGTCTGATGTGACATCCCGGAATTTCTGACGATATCAATTTAATAATCTGCATTTAAAATTTAATTGATTTGATAATTCTTCTTTTAATAAACATTTAAATTATGAATTTATCTTTTAAAAAGCTAAATAAAATATTTTCTATTTATAATGTATATAAATTTATATATATTGTAAATAGGTGAGCTTTGTTGTAAATTTAATTAATAAGGCATATTTTATAATTCTAATATTTTTGATAATTTGGAAATTTGATTTAATTTAATATTAAGCTATTAAATAAATAACTATATGGTTTTAGATTATATAAGATAAATATTTAATTGATTAAATAATATCTTAGCTTAAGTTAAGATAAATAAAAGGTTTGTTTTAAAATATTGTTTAATAAATATGAGATATTAGTTCATTTAATAATAATAGGAAGTTATAATCTCTTTTATAAATTATTTAAATTTGACAAACTGTTATTTTTAAATAACAATATTAATGTATTTGTTTATATATAAATATAAATAGATTTTTATATAGAAGTGTTATTTTCAAATTTAATATGTGTTATATATATATATACATAACTTGATTTTTAAATTGGATTTTGAATTTATTTGAATTCAAAAGCCTTGAAATTTAAAAAGAGTAAATATTTAAAATGTTTTGATTTAAAAGATAATTGTATAAGCTTTTATATAATTGGCTTTATTTTTATTTCTTAAAATTTATCTATATATATATATATATATCTTAATAAGTAAATTAAGTATTGAATAGTTTAAGTTAAAAAAATAAAAGAGAATAAAAGCAAACACATTACCTAAACATCTAACAATATAGTCTATAAGAATACTCACATATGTTGGCATGGCTGTAAGATTTTGAAGGCAGGAATAAACAAAACATAAGTAAACACTTGACACCATTCTTGGAAACATATGGCTGTAAGACATAGTAAGGAAAAATACATGTTCATGTTGTACAGATATAAATAGTATAAACACTTAGACAATTCTTGAAATACATGATGGCAATGCAAGTAGGAATAAAAGTAATGTTCATGTTTGTACAGGTAGTATAGAATAAGTATGTACCTTGAAAAGAAGAAAGATATACACTATGATATAAGTACATACGAAATGTAAAGTAAAAGATAATTTGAAGACATAAGGACATGAGCATTTAATGTTTGTATCTTTAGTACATTATATATCTCATTTCAGCCCCCTCTATAGAAAAATATCTCTGAATATTTTTGTACCAGTCGAATAAACCTCTTGTATAAACATTGTTCTATAGCTATCTTCCCTATCTCCTTTCACTTCGTTTACAAAGAAAACTGAGCATTTCAGAAAAATATGTTTCAACTGAAGCTTTTCAACAGTTCATCTCATATAAGTCTCCAGTTTCAATTCAAAAGTCTTGAAGTATTCTAGTTTAAACAAGGCAATGCTTTCAAGAAATCAGAACAACAGGGTAGCAACTTTCAAAAACACTTTCCAGTTTTAAAGTATCAAAGCTTATTTTCAAAATGGTGCTCTGTTCTTCCTCTTTTAAAAACTATGAGTAACTTCACCTTTAAAACTTTAAGTAGGATTTGTGTGGATATAGATAAGTAGGTTGTATATTTATATGTGAAATATCTGTGAATATCTGTGAGTATATATATATATGCCTCTGTTCTTTGCTTTTTAGGACCCAGTTTGCAAACAAAATCCTTATCTTCTGATCTAAGATCTGTTAGAACTTAGAATATAAACAAATATTTTTGTTTGATTATGAAGTAAGTTTTAGATTTTATTTAAGGTAAAATAAGTTTGAAAATCTCACTGGAAACCTCCAAGAACAGTGCAAGCTTAATTGATGTTAACTTTCAAACATAGTAATTCAATGATCTAAGCATAAAATCTGAAAGCTTATTCAAAATCTTGGTTTTTAAAACTAAAAGCAAAATTTTTAGTTTGGAATTGGATGTACATTTCTGGTTTGAACAGAAATGGAGTTTTGGTTCATGTCTGGTGATCTGAATGATCTGGAGGTTCGAGTTTTCTTCTGGTGATAGTAGAATGATCGGAGAATCATGGAAAAATGTCAGGTGGTTGATCAAGACGATGTGACGGCGGCGGTGAGCATTTGTTTTTCGTAACCCTAGTTTTAGGTGCGATACTTATTTCGATTCGTGCGTGGTCCTTTGACGATCGAGCGTGGCGAGAGTTTGGGGAATGGTAGAGGAGACGTAGTCGAAGCAGTAGCCGGAGGTGGTGGTACTCCGGTGGTCGGAGTTCGAATCATAAGGCGTTGACGGGTTTGGTTGTGGTGGGTTTCTGTATTACCAGGCTTTGGGGTCGAGCTTCTCGAATTTGATTTCGAGAAGTCTGGGTAGTTCAGGTGATCGGGAATGGATGTAGGTAGGAACGTCGACTTGTTCGACGACGTAGGGTAGGCTAGAGATGATCGTTGGCGAAGTACACGTGCACGTGCACGTTTTATCAACCCTATTTTTTTTGGGGAAGACGAAGTTTCTCTCGGGGTTTACTCGAGTTTTTCTAGTGATTTACTCGAGGTAGAGAAGGAACGACTCGAAGCAGTTTTAGTCGATTTGAGTATGGTTTGTTCCAGGCTTTTGTATAAAGTAAAGCCTGGCAGTTTTCTTGATTTTTTAAATTTAATAAAAAAATCTGAAACGAATTTAAAACCAAGTTTAAATTAGGATTTTAAATCTGAATTCAAATTGAATATGAATCTTAGGTTTTGAAAATAGACAACTTTATAACTTTAAATAATGTAAATAAGTTTAAAAGTAAAGCATACTTTAATGATTTGAAAACTTAAAAAGGGAATTTAGTTTAAAATCCTTAAATTAGAATTTAATGATTTGGACTCATTAAATTATTTAGTTAATTAAAAAGGATTAATAAATCTAATTAATAACTGGATTAATTAAGTAATTATGAGTTTTAAACTCATTAATTAAGTTTTAAGTAATTAATTAGGAATAATTAACTTGGAGTTAAGAATCATTAATTTGATAAGGTTAGACTTTAAATTAATGGTTAAATGATAATTAATCAAGTAATTAAGGTTAATTAAGTTACAGTTAAAAACTTGAATTAATTTAATAATTAGTGGTTAATTGATGGGTTATTAAGGATAAATTGATTTGTAATTAATGTTAATTAATTAAGTTTAATTTCATAAGAAAAGAAATTAAGAATTGTAATTAATAGTTAATGAAGGTCATTAACTTAAGACTATTAAACAATTAATATATTTATGTGATTAATTTTAATAATTAATTGGATAAATTAATTAAAGATAAACATTTGTGAAAATGTTTAAGTGTAATTACTTAATGAAAGTAATTAAGGAATTAATTACTTAATGTAACTAATTGAGTTAAATATGATTTGTTTAAGTTAATTAATTAAGTTTAATTAATTTAAATTAATCATTGGATGATTTGATAAGTATAATTACTTAAATGTAATTAATGAAGTGTAATTACTTAATGAAGTAATTAATGATAATTACTGTATGTAATTGGTTGAAGATGATTTGAATATGGAAGTAATTTGGATTAAATTACTTTGTGAAATTAATCAAGGGAATAATTTAGAAAATTAATTAAGGAGTAATTAATTTATTAAGTGAAGTAATTAAGGGTAGTTAATTACTGAATGGGATTAATCAAGGATGATTAATAATTATGGTTAAGTAAAGATTAATAACTCAATGTAATTGATTTAAATAGAATAGTTAATTAAAATGTAATTAGGGATCATTAATCAATATAATTAATGATAAATTTAAAGGTTGATTAATTAAGATTATTTTAATCAATAATAAGTGATTTGAGTAATTAATTAATGTAATTAATTAAGGATTAATGTAATTAATTATGGTTAATTAATAAATGAAGTAATTAAAGATTAATTACTGTATTTGGTTATGGATAATTAATTTTTGAAATTAATTAAAGGATAATTACTTGAACGTAATTAAAGGTCAGTTAATCAAAGATGATTAATTAAGAAGAAAATTTGAGAATGACTAATTAATTGATTTGAAATTAATTAGAGGTTATGTAAGCAGGATTTATAATGATGAAATAATTAATTTAATTTACTTTAAATTAATTAGAGATGAAGTAGTTAATTTAATTCATTTTAAATTAATTATAAATGGTGTGATTATTAATCCTTGTTTATATCTGAATTGGATGATATCTATTGGATGATATGTTGTGATATTCTGTGATGTGATATTGGATATATCTGTGATAAATGTGTGATATTTATCTGTGTTAAATGCTGTGTGAATTCAAAGTATTGAATTGAATTGAAATGAATTGTTTTAACTTTAAAACAACTTGGCCTTAAAAGATACGGTTTGGATTTCGATGAGACCGGGATCGGGTTTCCAGATTTGGATATCCGAAAACCACATCGATCCAAATTAACGATAGGTCGTGAATCTCAAGTGAAGATGAAGATTCAGAGTGTAAGGGTTATTGTCGTTAACTCTGAGGATGTTTCCAAAATGAGTGTAACGAGATAATGCCTTCGGTTTCGTTCGAACCCGGAACGAACTTGTATGGATTGAATGCTTTCAGAACATCGTCAGGTGGACGATGAGCATTCTAAGTGATGAGTTTTGTTAAGGTAATCGTAGCCTCAAGCCTCATCAACCGGGAATGGCTAAAACAGGGGAGGTGCAGCAAGGTTAGTGGGTAGCACCCAAGTAGGATGAGATTTCCCCTGTCTAAAGTCCCTTTTTATTCGGCTTAGTGTGTGGTTGGTCGCGCCAACCGCGGGGTTTCTTATCCGGGAATTATCCAGTAAGGGATGTTCCGGCCTTGTGTTGTAGGGGAGCGGGCGTACTCCTCGGTAAGGTGATCTAGGCCACGTACTGTGACGGGCGGTACCCCAGTAGCCCTGCCATTGTATGGAATCCAAAATCCAGTAAGTGTCATCGGATTTGATTGTATTACCCACTTGTTGGCTAGTATGCTGGAATTTAATAGATGTAACAATTTCAGCTATTTCATATTTACTTAGAAACCCTAGACCTATTATAATATCACTGAATTTCCTATCAAAGTTTTGGTTAGCGTAAGGGAAAAAATTTCCATGTTTATGTGTGGGAAATCTTACGTGATACCTTTTGTTTTCGAAGGATTTTCAAAGTTAAGCAACTTTAACCAGTTACTCATACCAGACCCATGTCTGACCCGGAGTTTATTTCTGTTTTTCTTAAACTCTCGGGTACTCAAATTTTTACGAGTAGCCAAGGGATTCAGGTTAGCTTTGACGAATTGTGGAGGAGCAATGGAGTAGGAGGCTTCAGCGTTGTAGATATATATATCGTGTTCCGCTGTGTTGGTATCTCTGTTTTGTATCTATGTTGTATTTGAGTTGTATCGAGTTGTATTAACTAGACAGGTGTTTATAACTGTCTAGTATGTGATGTATTATCTGTGTAACTCTGATGTATATGATTACTATGTAATCTCTTATGTGATATATTATATTTCATTCGTTCCGCTGTTGAGACTCTGATGTTGTTTCCATTTCTTCTTTATCTTTTCTATTTCTCACCCCTTTCTTTCTTAAAAATGATGCAATTTTCTGGTAGTAGAAAGTTGTGACGTTTCAGTGATATCCCGGAATTTTTAGCAATATCAATTTAATAATCTGCATTTAAAAATTAAATTGATTTGATAATATTTGTTAATAAGATTTGAATTGATTTAATAATCTTCATTTAGATAAATATTTAACTGATAATTTATCATTTAAAAGCTAACAAATTGTTTTCTATTTATAATATATATATATATATATATATATATTTGTATATATTGTGAATAGACAAGCTTTATTTTAAAGTTAATAAATAAAGGCATGTTTTCTAATTCTAATCTTTTTGGTAATTACAATTTGGAAATTTGATTTAATGTTAATATCAAATAAATAACCATTTGTCTTTAAAATAAAAGCAAGATTTAAAGTTAAAATTTGTTTAAATAATTTCAGCTTAATTTAAATTTAATAAAAAGTTTGTTGTTCTTTTTAAATATAGCTTGATGGAAATAAGTAATAAAGTAATAATTTCTTTTATAAATTATTTTAATTTAATAATGAGCTTTATTAATAATATAATGTAATATATAGTAGATTTTTAATAAGAATAGAATTGTTATATATATATATTAGGAGAAACTCTGATTTGTAAATTTAAAATAAGTCTTTCAACAATATTTAAAATAAATAAATCCTATAAATGTCAAACATAAGTATAAACCAAATAATATGGTTATAAGCATATGCATAAATACATAATCATAAGAAACTATGGTATTAACAAAAGAGGAAAATCTATAAACATAAGAATAAAGTAAAACATCTATAAACATAAGTATATATAGGAACATAAGATATAAATATACAAGTTAACATTATAACTATAATAACCATAACAACTTTCAAGTAAAAACTTATGTAAATTCTAGAGAAATCTTATATATATGTTGCAGGCAAGTAATAAGTAAAAAAAGGATAAGTATGCTAGGCAAGCAAGATGTATGTAGCCTGTAAAGGCAAGTAAGAAATCATACCAGTGCAAAGATATATCTTCACCTATATTGTACAACCGAGAGAAATATTATAGGGATGTAGTACAACTAATTAATGCAAGCCAAAACTTATCACTTCAGCCACCCAAGTTAAGGAAAATATCTGTCCTATGTTGTACAAATAAAAGATATATCACCTGTAAATTCATATCAGCTTGTATAAAAAAATGTATACCTTGTAACTTCATCCATTATCTTCATCAGTTCGTTCATTTCAAGCTGAGAAAATAAAGTAAGCATCATCAAAAATTTAAACCACATTCAACTAAAACAAACAAACAACAAATCAACTCAACAAATCAGAGACCAGGGAAGCTTCAGCTTGCAAATTTTAAAAAGCCTGTTTTACCAAACAAACCCTTTTCTTTCTGGAAAATAGGTGAGTAACATTTTTTTAAAAATGTAAGTATATAATTGTATTGCTTGATCATCTCTGAAACAAGTATGCATGTGGATATGTTTTAAACTATGTGAATATTTTGTTGTTATGGTCTGGATGTTCTCTGGTTTTAATTCCAGGTTCTAAATAAATTCATAAACCAAATACTCATGGTCCAATCTTCATTTGTACCTAAGTCTAGAACAAAATATGTTGTTATATCATAGATCTTAGATTTAAAAACTTGTTTAAGTTAAAACAACTTTGTGTTGCCTCTGGAAATAAGGAAACTACAGAGCAAACTAAAATAAGCTAAAATCCAACTATCATAATTCATAGATTCAGGCATATAAATCAAATGCTTATATCAAAATATGATTTTTAACACTCGAATCATAATTTTTAGTGGTGGGATTCGAGAGCAGTACTGGTTTGACCAGAAATGTGTTTTGAGGGGTTTTCTGATGATCTACGGAGTAGTGGTGGTCGGGGTTTTGCCTAGTGATGGAGGAGTGATCGTAGCACTTAGGAAAAATGGTGGATGGTGGTGTAGTTCATCATGGAAGTTGCGGCAGGGGGTTTCTTCCTGGAACCCTAGTTTTACTGGGTAGTGGTAGTTCGATCACCACGGCCAGTATGGTTGATCGAGTGCGGCGTAACATCGGGGAATGATGGCATGGGGGTTCATCGAGGTGTGGATGGAGTGGCATGTCGTCTGATCATCGGGGTCGCTTGGACAAGGATGTTGTGGAAGGAGTTGGTTGTTCCAGTGGAGCTCGAGAGTACTCGATTTCGATTTGGGCTTCATGGCATTAGATTGTGGGTCGGAATCGTTCAGGTGGTGGATCGCCGATGTGGGTGAAGGGTCATCGGAGGTAGCGGCGGCGCGGACGATTTGTGCACGTGCATGACGATGAACTGGTATCAGTTCATAGAGTTGGGGAAAGGAGAGTTCGTCTCGAAGTGGTCTCGAGAAAATTGGGTGATGGCTCGAGTGATATTGGGTTCGTACGCGAGTGATAAATGTTTGTAGAATTTAAACAAAGCAAGTTTTAAAAAAATAAAAGAAGGAAGAGTAGAAGCAGGGGATGACTCGAGTTTTACCTGAGTGTTTTCGAGATTTACCCGAAGTAAATCTAGTCTGGACTCGAAGCAAAAGGTGGGTTGCTCGAGTATTAGTTCTGGTTACAGGTTTTGTTAAAACCTGTCACTGGTTTGTGTTCTTTTTAATAAACTTTGAATTTAAAAGTAAACTTGTTTTCAAACAAATATTTAAACTTGATGTTTGATAAGTTCTTTTATAAAAGGGTTTAGATGGAAGTTAAATGATTAGATAACTTAAATTTGCATGTTAAATAATGATGTATTTTAAAGGCTAAATTTTTAAAATAAAACTTAGTAAATTTGTTAAGGGTTTTCCTTATATAAGTTTCCTATGTAAATACTAAGTGTTCTTTACATTTATTTTAAGATTTAAAAAAAGATATTTTAAATTGGTTAATGTTTAAATATATAATCATTTTGAACCTTAAATTCAAGATGAAATGTGTATATAAATTTAGAAGTGTAAGATTTAAATTCACTTAAATGTTAATGAAGTCATTAAAAAAGGAATGTTATTAGTTAATAAGATAATTAACTAAAGATTATTAAGTATTAATCAAGGTGATTAATTTTAATAATAAATTAGATTGATAAATTTAAAGATAATCATTTGTGAAATTGTTTGAAAGTAATTACATAATGGAAGTAATTAAGGAATAAATTACTTAATATAATTAATGGAGTTTAATTTGATTTGTTTAAGATAATTTATTTAAGTTTAATTAATTTAAATTAATCATTGGATGATTAATAAGTATTTTCTTAATGTAATGAATGAAGTATAATTACATAGTGAAGTAATTAATGGTAATTACTGTATGTAATTAATTGAAGGAGATTTAAGTATGATAGTAATTTGGGTTAAATTACTTTGTGAAATTAATCAAGGGATTAATTGAGATAATTAATTAAGGAGTAATTAATTTATTAGATGAAGTAATTAAGGGTAGTTAATTACTGAAATGTGATTAATCAAGATTGATTAATAATATGGTTTAAGTAAAGATTAATTACTTAATTTAAATTAATTTAAATAAATAATTAATTGAAATGTAATTAGGGATCATTAAATTACATAATTAATGTTGTAATTAAGAGTTGATTAATTAAGGTTAATTAATCAATAATAAGTGATTTTAATAATTAATTAATGTAATTAATTAAGGATTAATGTAATTAATTATAGTTAATTAATAAAAGAAGTAATTAAAGGTTAATTACTATAATTGGTTATGGATAATTAATTTGAGAAAATAATTAAAGGGTAATTGCTTGAATGTAATTAAAGGATAATTAAATCAAGGATGATTAATTAAAGAATGATTAATGAATTGATTAGTAATTAATTAATGGTTATGTAAGCAAGATTTATAATGATGAAGTAATTAATTTAATTTACTTTAAATTAATTAAAGATAGAAGTAATTAATTTAATTCATTTTAAATTAATTATAGATTGTGAATAATAAATCATTGCTTATGAATGAATGATATTGATATCTCATTGATTGATTGTGATCTCAGATATGAGATGAATAATATCTATTGTGATATGGATGCTTGGTTTAAGTATGATAATATTGATTATCTGTTTGAGTTGATGATATGGATTATATGTATATGATGATGATGTTGATTATCCATTGTTATATTGTGATTTATCTATCTGTGTGTATATAGATAATTGTAATGAATTGTTTAAAACTCTAAAACAACTTGGCCTTAAAAGATACGATTTGGATTTCGATGAGACCGGGATCGGGTTTCCAGATTTGGATATCCGAAAACCACATCGATCCAAATTAACGATAGGTCGTGAATCTCCAGTGAAGATGAAGATTCATAATGCAAGGGTTATTGTCGTTAACTCTGAGGGTGATTCCAAAATGAGTGTAACGAAATAATGCTTTCGGTTTCGTTCGAACCCGGAACGAACTTGTATGGATTGAATGCTTTCAGAACATCGTTAGGTGGACGATGAGCATTCTAAGAGATGTGTTCTCTAAAGGTAATCGTAGCCTCAAGCCTCATCAACCAGGAATGGCTAAAACAGGGGAGGTGCAGCAAGGTTAGTGGGTAGCCCCCAAGTAGGACAAGATTGCCCCTGCCTAGAGTCCCTTTTTATTCGGCTTAGTGAGCAGTTGGCGACGACCATCTGTGGGGTGTCTTGTGCGGGAATTATCCAGTAAGGGATGTTCCGACCTTGTGTTGCAGGGGACTTAGGGTGGTCCTCGGTACGCTGATCTAGGCCAGGTACTGTGACAGGCGGTACCCCAGTAGCCCTGCCATTGTATGGAATCCAATCTCCAATAAGTGCCATCGGATTTGATTGTATATCTATGTATGCTGGAATTTAATCATGTAACAATTTCAGCTATTTCATATTTACTTGAAAACCCTAGACCTATTATAATTTCACTGAATTTCCTATCAAAGTTTTGGTTAGCGTAAGGTAAAAACTTTTCCATGTTTATGTGTGGGAAGTCTTACGTGATACCCTTTGTTTTCAAAGATTTTCAAAGTTAAGCAACTTTAACCTGTTACTCATACCAGACCCATGTCTGACCCGGAGTTTATCTCTGTTTTTCTTAAACTCTCGGGTACTCCAATTTTTACGATTAGCCAAGGGATTCAGGTTAGCTTTGACGAATTGTGGAGGAGCAATAGAGCAGGAGTCTTCAGCGATTATAGATATATAGTTTTCCGCTGTGTTAGTATCTCTGTGGTGTATTTGAGTTGTATCGCATTGTATTAACTAGACAGGTGTTTATAACTGTCTAGTATGTGATGTATTATTTGTGTAACTCTGATTGATGTTGTATATTATGTAATATTTATGTGATTAATATAATTTATTCGGTCCGCTGTTGAGATTCTGATGTTGTTTCTTCTTTCTTCTTTATCTTTTCTATTTCTCACCTCTTTCTTTCTTAAAGATGATGCAACTTTCTGGTAGTAGGAAGTTGGGTCGTTTCACTTGGTATTAGAGCATAGGTTGAGCGAACACCTAAGCTCTGGAGTGGTGTCTATCTTGAGAGAGCGTACTTGTAATTTTGATATATATATATTATTTCTACCTATTTGTTGGATTTCCTGTTCGGGTTTTCCAATATAATCTATCAAGGTAGATAGGGTAGTGGTGTGTGTAACACGACTACCAATGGATAGAGTTGTTAAGGTTGGAAGTGTATCTGCCAAGACTGTGGACCCAATACCGTCTCGAGTGAATTTTTGTTGTGGTGTAAGGATTTCACCAATTTCTAAAGGGAATCTATTAAGGTTCGGAGTCTATTTTTGAAGTACAAGTTTGGACGAGTATAATTTGGATTCTGATAGTTGAGCTGAAGCTAGTGATGGTATCTTTATACCACAGGAATTAGTAGTTGTGTGATGAGACACAGTGGCTAGGGATGTTTCCGAAGATATTTCTCTGGAAAAAGTATAAGGAAGTGTGTCTGCTTCGGTGTTGAAGCTGAGTTCAGCTGGGTGTTTGTGTTTGGCTGTGAGGCCCGAGTTCCTTGAGGAGTTTAGATTTGGAAGTCTTTGTCATTAGTGATAGCGTCGCAGCTCAGATTGTTCTGTGTGCAGGTAAGGAGGTCATCTGTCGGCAGTTTTCTAGAAGAGAGGTTCAGAAGCAGCAAGTGGATCCATTTCTTCGATGGATTGGCTAGATAGGCTTAAGATGTTCTGATTGGTAAAGAGAGAACAGTTTTCTTTGGATATTAGATTTGGTTGATCGCAAAAGTGACTTGCGATTGTTGAGTGTTCTCTTGGTTTGTCAGAGATCTTTCGGGATTTCCGAGTCTTCTCTTTATGGATCTGTTGAACCATATTTCGGGGATGTGTTATCCAATTTGTGCTCGTGTGTATCATCAGCATTTCCATCTTCTCAGATCAGAGTTGTGCAGCAGAAGCAGTTTGGGAGTGCATCTGTTTCATCTTTTCGGGTAGGAAAAGTAAGTTCAGTATTCTGATGTTTGAGGAGTAGAGTTTGTGTTCTTGGATTGATTTTGAGTAGATTATTTTGATGAGTTATTTTGAAGCATCAGCGGAGGTTGAGCTGATCAGTAGGGATGGAGGCAGCCAGGATTGTCAGATGAGTTTTGTGGATAAGAGATGGGGAAATTTGGATTTCGAAGTTGGAGATTTGATCTTGGATAAGTTTTCTCCGATCGAAGGAGCTTTAAGATTGGTAAGATTGGGAAGCCAGCTCCGTGATATTTTGGATTTTCTCTATGCTCTGATGAGATTAAGAGTTGGTCTTCAGGAGTGAATGGTCAGTTTGGATAACTGGGATTCGATGTGTTTCACGTATCTCTGAGGGAGTACGTGCAAGATCTATCTCTGGTTGTAGAGCCAGCAGTTCAGGGAGTTTTGGATGTTGAGTCAGACTTGTCTATAGTCTGATATTCTATCTAGTTTTGTAGATCTAGATGAATAGGAGCTCCGTAGCTCAGTAGTATAGTTTTGTTGGTTTTGTAGGGCGAGTATCCCGGTGTTTTATACTCAAGGAAACTCAAGAAAATTCTATCCAGTATTTTGTCTGGATAGTTGGATTTGTTTGTTTGGATGATAGGTTGCTATGATTGTTAGCATATGATTGATATATGCTGGTGTTTTAAAATTAAATTTTTAATTAGATTATTAAATTACCTTTGTTTTAAATTTCGGGGACGAAATTCTTTTAAGGGGGAAGGTATGTGATATCCCGGAATTTTTAGCAATATCAATTTAATAATCTGCATTTAAAAATTAAATTGATTTGATAATATTTGTTAATAAGATTTGAATTGATTTAATAATCTTCATTTAGATAAATATTTAACTGATAATTTATCATTTAAAAGCTAACAAATTGTTTTCTATTTATAATATATATATATATATATATATATATATGTATATATTGTGAATAGACAAGCTTTGTTTCAAAGTTAATAAATGAAGGCATGTTTTCTAATTCTAATCTTTTTGGTAATTACAATTTGGAAATTTGATTTAATGTTAATATCAAATAAATAACCATTTGTCTTTAAAATAAAAGCAAGATTTAAAGTTAAAATTTATTTAAATGATTTTAGCTTAATTTAAATTTAATAAAAAGTTTGTTGTTCTTTTTAAATATAGCTTGATGGAAATAAGTAATAAAGTAATAATTTCTTTTATAAATTATTTTAATTTAATAATGAGCTTTATTAATAATATAATGTAATATACAGTAGATTTTTAATAAGAATAGAATCGTTATATATATATATATATATTTTGGGAGAAACTCTGATTTGTAAATTTAAAATAAGTCTTTCAACAATATTTAAAATAAAATAAATCCTATAAATGTCAAACATAAGTATAAACCAAATAATATGGTTATAAGCATATGCATAAATACATAATCATAAGAAACTATGGTATTAACAAAAGAGGAAAATCTATAAACATAAGAATAAAGTAAAACATCTATAAACATAAGTATATATAGGAACATAAGATATAAATATACAAGTTAACATTATAACTATAATAACCATAACAACTTTCAAGTAAAAACTTATGTAAATTCTAGAGAAATCTTATATATATGTTGCAGGCAAGTAATAAGTAAAAAAAGGATAAGTATGCTAGGCAAGCAAGATGTATGTAGCCTGTAAAGGCAAGTAAGAAATCATATCAGTGCAAAGATATATCTTCACCTATATTGTACAACCGAGAGAAATATTATAGGGACGTAGTACAACTAATTAATGCAAGCCAAAACTTATCACTTCAGCCACCCAAGTTAAGGAAAATAACTGTCCTATGTTGTACAAATAAAAGATATATCACCTGTAAATTCATATCAGCTTGTATAAAAAAATGTATACCCTGTAACTTCATCCATTATCTTCATCAGTTCGTTCATTTCAAGCTGAGAAAATAAAGTAAGCATCATCAAAAATTTAAACCACATTCAACTAAAACAAACAAACAACAAATCAACTCAACAAATCAGAGACCAGGGAAGCTTCAGCTTGCAAATTTTAAAAAGCCTGTTTTACCAAGCAAACTCTTTTCTTTCTGGAAAATAGGTGAGTAACATTTTTTTAAAATGTAAGTATATAATTGTATTGCTTGATCATCTCTGAAACAAGTATGCCTGTGGATATGTTTTAAACTATGTGAATATATATGTGAATATTTTGTTGTTATGGTCTGGATGTTCTCTGGTTTTAATTCCAGGTTCTAAATAAATTCATAAACCAAATACTCATGGTCCAATCTTCATTTGTACCTAAGTCTAGAACAAAATATGTTGTTATATCATAGATCTTAGATTTAAAAACTTGTTTAAGTTAAAACAACTTTGTGTTGCCTCTGGAAATAAGGAAACTACAGAGCAAACTAAAATAAGCTAAAATCCAACTATCATAATTCGTAGATTCAGGCATATAAATCAAATGCTTATATCAAAATATGATTTTTAACACTCGAATCATAATTTTTAGTGGTGGGATTCGAGAGTAGTTCTGGTTTGACCAGAAATGTGTTTCGAGGGGTTTTCTGATGATCTATGGAGTATTGGTGGTCGGGGTTCTGCCTAGTGATGGAGGAGTGATCGTAGCACCTAGGAAAAATGGTGGATGGTGGTGTAGTTCATCATGGAAGTTGCGGCAGGGGGTTTCTTCCTGGAACCCTAGTTTTACTGGGTAGTGGTAGTTCTATCACCACGGCCAGTATGGTTGATCGAGTGCGGCGTAACATTGGGGAATGATGGCGTGGGGGTTCATCGAGGTGTGGATGGAGTGGCATGTCGTCTAATCATCAGGGTCGCTTGGATAAGGATGTTGTGGACGGAGTTGGTTGTTCCAGTGGAGCTCGAGAGTACTCGATTTCGATTTGGGCTTCGTGGCATTAGATTGTGGGGAATCGTTCAGGTGGTGGATCGCCGATGTGGGTGAAGGGTCATCGGAGGTAGCGGCGGCGGGGACGATTTGTGCACGTGCACGACGATGAACTGGTATCAGTTCATAGAGTTGGGGAAAGGAGAGTTCGTCTCGAAGTGGTCTCGAGAAAATTGGGTGATGGCTCGAGTGATATTGGGTTCGTACGCGAGTGATAAATGTTTTCAGAATTTAAACAAAGCAAGTTTTAAAAAAATAAAAGAAGGAAGAGTAGAAGCAGGGGATGACTCGAGTTTTACCTAAGTGTTTTCGAGATTTACCCGAAGTAAATCTAGTCGGGACTCGAAGCAAAAGGTGGGTTGCTCGAGTATTAGTTCTGGTTACAGGTTTTGTTAAAACCTGTCACTGGTTTGTGTTCTTTTTAATAAACTTTGAATTTAAAAGTAAACTTGTTTTCAAACAATTATTTAAACTTGATGTTTGATAAGTTCTTTTATAAAAGGGTTTAGATGGAAGTTAAATGATTAGATAACTTAAATTTGCAAGTTAAATAGTGATGTATTTTAAAGGCTAAATTTTTAAAATAAAACTTAGTAAATTTGTTAAGGGTTTTCCTTATATAAGTTTCCTATGTAAATACTAAGTGTTCTTTACATTTATTTTAAGATTTAAAAAAAGATATTTTAAATTGGTTAATGTTTTAAATATATAATCATTTTGAACCTTAAATTCAAGATGAAATGTGTATATAAATTTAGAAGTGTAAGATTTAAATTCACTTAAATGTTAATGAAGTCATTAAAAAGGAATGTTATTAGTTAATAAGATAATTAACTAAAGATTATTAAGTATTAATCAAGGTGATTAATTTTAATAATAAATTAGATTGATAAATTTAAAGATAATCATTTATGAAATTGTTTGAAAGTAATTACATAATGGAAGTAATTAAGGAATAAATTACTTAATATAATTAATGGAGTTTAATTTGATTTGTTTAAGTTAATTTATTTAAGTTTAATTAATTTAAATTAATCATTGGATGATTAATAAGTAATTGCATAATGTAATGAATGAAGTATAATTACATAGTGAAGTAATTAATGGTAATTACTGTTTTTA
Source organism: Allium fistulosum (assembly GCA_030737815.1). NCBI lineage: Eukaryota > Viridiplantae > Streptophyta > Magnoliopsida > Asparagales > Amaryllidaceae > Allium > Allium fistulosum. Next base: position 244,628,078 of record CM060907.1, on the reverse strand, counting down.
ATTAATTGAAGGAGATTTAAGTATGATAGTAATTTGGGTTAAATTACTTTGTGAAATTAATCAAGGGATTAATTGAGATAATTAATTAAGGAGTAATTAATTTATTAGATGAAGTAATTAAGGGCAGTTAATTACTGAAATGTGATTAATCAAGATTGATTAATAATATGGTTTAAGTAAAGATTAATTACTTAATTTAAATTAATTTAAATAAATAATTAATTGAAATGTAATTAGGGATCATTAAATTACATAATTAATGTTGTAATTAAGAGTTGATTAATTAACGTTAATTAATCAATAATAAGTGATTTTAATAATTAATTAATGTAATTAATTAAGGATTAATGTAATTAATTATAGTTAATTAATAAAAGAAGTAATTAAAGGTTAATTACTATGGTTATGGATAATAATTTGAGAAATTAATTAAAGGGTAATTGCTTGAATGTAATTAAAGGATAATTAAATCAAGGATGATTAATTAAAGAATGATTAATGAATTGATTAGTAATTAATTAATGGTTATGTAAGCAAGATTTATAATGATGAAGTAATTAATTTAATTTACTTTAAATTAATTAAAGATAGAAGTAATTAATTTAATTCATTTTAAATTAATTATAGATTGTGAATAATAAATCATTGCTTATGAATGAATGATATTGATATCCCATTGATTGATTGTGATCTCAGATATGAGATGAATAATATCTATTGTGATATGGATGCTTGGTTTAAGTATGATAATATTGATTATCTGTTTGAGTTGATGATATGGATTATCTGTATATGATGATGATGTTGATTATCCAGTGTTATATTGTGATTTATCTATCTGTGTGTATATAGATAATTGTAATGAATTGTTTAAAACTCTAAAACAACTTGGCCTTAAAAGATACGATTTGGATTTCGATGAGACCGGGATCGGGTTTCCAGATTTGGATATCTGAAATCCACATCGATCCAAATTAACGATAGGTCGTGAATCTCCAGTGAAGATGAAGATTCAGAATGCAAGGGTTATTGTCGTTAACTCTGAGGGTGATTCCAAAATGAGTGTAACGAAATAATGCCTTCGGTTTCGTTCGAACCCAAAAACGAACTTGTATGGATTGAATGCTTTCAGAACATCATTAGGTGGACGATGAGCATTCTAAGAGATGTGTTCTCTAAAGGTAATCGTAGCCTCAAGCCTCATCAACCGGGAATGGCTAAAACAGGGGAGGTGCAGCAAGGTTAGTGGGTATCCCCCAAGTAGGACAAGATTGCCCCTGTCTAGAGTCCCTTTTTATTCGGCTTAATGAGCAGTTGGCGATGGCCATCTGTGGGGTGTCTTGTGCGGGAATTATCCAGTAAGGGATGTTCCGACCTTGTGTTGTAGGGGACTTTGGGTGGGTCCTCGGTACGCTGATCTAGGCCAGGTACTGTGATGGGCGGTACCCCCAGTAGCCCTGCCATTGTATGGAATCCAATCTCCAATAAGTGCCATCGAATTTGATTGTATACCTATGTATGCTAGAATTTAATCATGTAACATTTCAGCTATTTCATATTTACTTGAAAACCCTAGACCTATTATAATATCACTGAATTTCCTATCAAAGTTTTGGTTAGCATAAGGTAAAAACTTTTCCATGTTTATGTGTGGGAAGTCTTACGTGATACCCTTTGTTTTCAAAGGTTTTCAAAGTTAAGCAACTTTAACCTGTTACTCATACCAGACCCATGTCTGACCCGGAGTTTATTTCTGTTTTTCTTAAACTCTCGGGTACTCAAATTTTTACGAGTAGCCAAGGGATTCAGGTTAGCTTTGATGAATTGTGGAGGAGCAATGGAGCAGGAGGCTTCAACAATTATAGATATATAGTTTTCCGCTGTGTTAGTGTTATCCCGCCTTTTGGCAAGGCCGTGACACCAAGGACTTGACTAGATACCGGTAACAGATTGTCTCGGAAGTCGGTTACACGTAAGGATCACTACGGATATCGATGAATTTTGTCCGAGTCCAGTTCGGGCTGCAATTGATAAGACGCGTCAAGCAGAGCCATGGGAATCAACGATCCAAGTTTCAAGTCAATCCGAGTTCGTATGCTCGAGATATCGTCGACAAAAGATGGAGTAGGGCACCTTCAGTTCGAATCCATAGGTTTCGCCTATGTTCGAATCCATTGGCCAGGAAACAGTTCGAATCCATCGAACTTCCATTGCCTCGACTCCAGCAGCTCTCCCTTGCTTCGACTCCATCAGCCTAGAGGCTCTCGTTCGAATCCAGCCGGACCAAGTAGTTAGCCGTACTTCGAATCGATTCGAACGATACCTTAAGTTCGAATCGATTGGAGCTTTCTACAATTCGAATCCATCAAGAGAGGGAACTTCGAATCCAGAAGACATTGCTTCACTTCGAATCCATCGTGGAAGCTTACCTTCGAATCGATAATAGATAGCTTCACTTCGAATCCATCGTGGAAGCTTACCTTCGAATCGATAAGACAAAGCTTCACTTCGAATCGATAATAGATAGCTTCACTTCGAATCCGGGAGACGCAGCTTGCCCTCGACTCCACCATCTTCGAATCCAAGTCGTGGATTCGACCCAGTCAAAGCGGAGTGCAGAGCGGACCGATTCGAAGAAAGCGCACCACGTCACCATCCTCACAAGCAGGAAGATCGATTCGAACGAATCGATTCGAGCATATCGATTCGAACGACTCCAGAATACGAAAAACACCAAATTGAATCGATCATAACTCGAGTTCTACAAGTCCAAATCCCATGAAATTTTCACAGAAGCTCAAACACATGATGAAGAATGTACACACCAAATTTCAGCTCGATTGGATGATTTCGTGATCGATTCGAACCAAGGGTCGAATCGATCCCAAAGTGGGCCCGGATCTCCAGATTTCGGCCATGTGGGCCCCCTGACGTGCCAGAACTGGTCTCCCCTCATTTTGGGCGAAATACCAGCCTCCCACACCTATAAATAGACCCCCTGGTCATTCAGAAAAGGGGTCGGAAAATTCTAAGTATTGAAGAGCGCCCAGATTCTGCCAGATTCACTCCAGAACACCGCCTCTGCTTTAGACCGATACTTAGCACTTGAATCCAGTTGTATTACATTATCAACTATTGTAATAATCAAGTAATCGAGCAATAAAATCATCAAACTTCATAGTGGACGTAGGCGAAACGCCGAACCACTCTAAATCGCTTGTCTTTGCAATTTATTTTCTGTTATTTGGAGTTTTTGTTAGATAATCCACAGTTTAAATTTTCATTCTTCACTTTTATCTCTTCAAAAACTTCCGAAGAGTGTTGTGCCCATTTTTGGTACAAACACTTTGGTGCTTTCACCGAGAAAAAACCAGCTTTTTTCTCCTGCTCCTTGGATCTACCATCGATACCGGATTGCACAAATCCAAGAGGAAGATCCAGATCTTCGATTCACAGTCCTTCCATTCTACTCAGATTTGCATAAAATCTAGGAAAAGGATTCATCGTTCAAAATGGTTAGCACGAGAACCACTTCTGCAGCTCCAGGACAAGAAGGTAGGGATGGACAAAATCCTGCTCAACAGCAGCCACCCAATCAAGACAACACTGCCCACTCAGATCCGTCTGGGGCAGTCACTAGACAAGAATTTCAGATGTTACTCCAAGAATTGACTCAGAGTCGGCAACAGTTAGCCGAACAGCTGCGAGCCAATATTGAGTTGACAAATCAACTGAATCGCCAGGGCCGTAGGAGGTCCAGGAGGGATGATGTTTCCCGTTCACCCACTGAAAGTTCTGCTTCATCTGACTATCGTCGTAGATCTACCCGTCCCCGATTAGACGGCGATTATGCTCAGACTACGGGATATCAGCCCGCTCTAACTGTCGGGCAATTGAGGGTAGGACCATCAACCAGCTTCCAGGCTGGGCCATCAGCACGGGGTGGCCGCACTTCACAATACACTACGGACAATCATGTCACAGCTGCAACAGCGGAAACAAGGGTCGATACCCGATATCTTCCAGATTCGGGTAATCAACAGCAAGGACGTACTTCTGAACCATACGTCCAGGAAGACGCTGAGCCAAGGAGGCGAAACTTGGACCGTCGACAGCGCCCGGTCCAAACTCGCATTGTGGAACCCGACCACACCTTAGCTCAGCAGGCTCAGAATGTAGCAATGCCGGACATCCCGACTATGATACGTCAAATGATCCGTGAAAGCCAAGGACTTACCAATGACGATTGGGGAATTTCTCGAAGCCATACTCCCTTCACGGACGAAATACTATACGCTGAACCTCCTCGGCGATTCAGAATGCCAACTCTCCCTATGTACGAGGGAAGTTCTGATCCAAATCAGCACATACTGAAATATGAATGGTCAATGAGCGCCGCAAGGGCCGACGATGCAGTGAAATGCCGTAGCTTCCCCATTTCACTGGGAGGAATTGCAACAATGTGGTTTACAAGACTACCTCCAAGATCTATTTCGTCATTTGACCAATTGGCTAAGAAGTTTGTTGAACAGTTCCGTATGCATGTTGCCAGACCCAAAGATGTTAACACCCTGTCCAATGTTACCCAGGCTCGTGGGGAAACATTAAGGCGTTACTTGGAGAGGTTCCATGCGGCATGCGTGGAAATTAGTAATCCCAACGACAACTCAATTTTGATGGCATTGACAAAGGGAATTGATCCCGATTCTGAATTTGGAAACTGGTTAGCCGGAAAACCCCTCGCATCGTTGGACCGTTTCTACTCTAAAGCCGCTCAATTCTTACGGCAAGAGGACGCGAAACAGTCTAGGAAGCAGGACGATGCAAAACCCGGGAGTGAGGGAATACAAAGCAATGTCGCAGTTAAACAGTCCGGTGACAATTCCGGAAAAGTCCAGTTAAACATACAGAACAAGCAAGCTCAGCCAAGAGGTGGCAATGGTCAGAATAAGAAGAGAGACCCGAATCCGGGCCCACGGCGAAGGGCTCCGATGTTCGAAAGTTATACACCGTTAAACACATCACTGGAGAATGTATATCTGCAGACTTGCAACACCGAACAATATAAGAAACCCGCTCCGAAGCGGTCGTCAGAAAGGCAGATTCAGACGGGAAAGTTTTGTAGGTTTCATGAGAGCTATGGCCACAATACTAATGACTGTCGCCATTTGCAAGATCTGATAGAAAAGTTGATCAGGGAAAGGAAGTTAGATCAATTCGTGCGGGCGCCGCAGTCTGGTGGTGCGGGCCCATCGAATCCAAACCGTGCGCAAGATCAGGAAAGACAAGAGGAACCCGCTCGTACAGGCGGGAGGCTAGTTATCAATACCATAAGTGGTGGCCCTCATCCAGCAGACAGGAGCTGGAGGGAAATGGAGTCGTATGCTAGCTCTATCAGGCATGCGAGCTTCGAATGCTGCAGTAATTGTGAGGATGGGACCCCGGCTAAGCAACAAAAAACGATGTCTGACGATATCATATTCAGAAGCAGAGATGCTGACAAAATCGAAGCTCCAACGATTGATCCACTGGTCATATCTGCCCAGGTTGGTCCTGCTTGGATGAAGAGGATCCTGGTTGACAGTGGGAGTTCTGTGAACATTCTATTCAAGCGAGCTTACGATTTAATGAAGATGGAGGCAAAAGACCTAAAACCCTGCCAATCCCGGGTTCATGGCTTCAATGGCAGTGCAACGATACCTACTGGAATAGTGGAACTACCAGTGGAACTGGGGATCGGAGAGCGCAGGAGAGTTCGACTGCTACAATTCGTTGTTCTTGACATTGCTTCACCGTACAATGCATTCCTAGGCCGACCAGCTCTCGCTGAATTCAGGGCAGCCATTGCCCCGTGGTGTTTGACTTTAAAATTCCCAACCGATCATGGTATAGGAATCGTTCAGGGAGATCAGGCAGCAGGAAGAGCCTGTTATGTTGCTGAATTGCGAGAAGCACAGAAGAAGGAGAAAGGAAAGGGCGTAGAGGAATCTCTCTGCGTCCGTTTTTCTGATAATTGACAGCTAACGCCTGGGCCCCGGCCCGGGCACCACTACCAATTCCTTAGAGATCTTGACCCTAGAGATAGCGAAGATAAAGCTGAAGTAGAAGAGAATCAAGCGTCTCCAGCCGAACTGACTGTGGACGTCCCGGTCAGCGAGGATGACGACTCGAAAGTATTGAAAGTTGGATCTCAACTGGGAAAACAGATACAACAGGAATTGGTTGAATTTCTTCAGGCGAATCTTGATGTCTTTGCCTGGACGCACTCCGACATGTGCGGAATCTCACCGAACATTGCAAGTCACTCTTTAAATATTGATCCACGACATGTTCCGGTAAAGCAAAAGAGGCGTGGTATGGATCCAGAGAGATCTGCCGCCCTTAAAGAAGAAATTGATAAATTACATTCGAATGGTTTCATCCGAGATGCTCTATACCCAGAGTGGGTGTCAAATCCGGTAATGGTTCGGAAGCCAAACGGGAAATGGAGAACTTGTGTCGATTACTCTGATTTAAACAAAGCCTGTCCAAAAGATAGTTTTCCACTTCCCCGAATTGACCAACTCGTTGACTCAACTGCAGGTCACGAATTGTTATCCTTTATGGACGCTTATTCAGGTTATAATCAGATACCCATGCATCTACCCGATCAAGAACATACTAGTTTCGTAACCGATCTGGGACTCTACTGCTACAGAGTCATGCCCTTTGGTTTAAAGAATGCCGGAGCAACTTACCAACGCTTGGTTAATCGAATGTTCGCTGATCAAATCGGGAAGACCATGGAAGTCTATGTGGATGACATGTTAGTTAAGTCCCGATTTTCCACAGATCACGTCAAGGATTTAAATTCAATGTTCTGTATCTTGCGTGAATATGGAATGAAGCTTAACCCGCTAAAATGCCATTTCGGCGTCGCGTCCGGAAAGTTTCTAGGGTTCATTGTTAACGCTCGTGGGATAGAGGCAAACCCCGAGAAGATCTGGGCGATAAGGAATTTGCAAACTCCAAAGACCATCAAGCAAGTCCAGAGTCTCAACGGGAAGGTAGCAGCGCTAAGCAGGTTCATCTCAAAATCCACTGATAAATGTATTCCTTTCTTCGATCTAATCCGGAAAGGGAAACGAAACTTTGAATGGACCACGGAATGTGAAGGCGCATTCCGATCGCTGGTTCAACACCTCTCTACGCCACCGATTTTGTCGAAACCAATTGATCACGAACAATTATACCTTTACCTGGCGGTATCAGAGCATGCGATCAGTGCTGCTTTGGTCCGGGAAGAAGATCGAGTGCAGAAACCGGTCTATTATGTCAGTAAACGACTGACCGGAGCTGAGAGAAATTACCCCAGGTTGGAGAAACTGGCTTACTGCTTGGTCATTGCCTCGAGAAAGCTTCGTCCTTATTTTCAAGCACATCCGCTTACTGTGTATACCGATCAGCCGTTACGACAGGTCCTCACGCGGCCTGAGACGTCTGGAAGGTTACTCAAGTGGAATATTGAACTGAGCCAATTTGACATTACTTATGCTCCGCGGAGAGCCATTCAAGGGCAAGTCCTAGCTGACTTCATAGCTGAATTTACTATTCCTGACGAATTACCTGAAACCAGCGAGTCTCCTGAATATATATGGAAGCTTTATTCAGATGGTGCATCAAACGATCGATGTTCGGGTGCCGGAGTTGTACTAGAAACCCCCGAAGGTCGATCCATATGCTATGCTCTGAAGTTCGATTTTCACGCAACCAACAACGAGGCCGAGTATGAAGCCCTGTTGGCTGGGTTAAAGCTTGCCAGAGATCTGAAAATTATCGCTATAGAAGTTTATTGTGATTCGCAGTTGGTTGTGTGTCAAGTACGAGGAGAATATCAAGCGAGAGATCGAAGGTTAGCTGCTTATCTAGCCCGAGTTCAGGAAGCGCTGGATCAATTTGATTATTATGCTATTTACTACATACCACGAGATCGCAATCAAAAGGCCGATTCATTGGCAAAGTTGGCCAGCACAGGTGAAGCGCAGCAAATGGGACTCGTCCCGGTCGAAACTTTGCCTTCCCCGAGCATCGATCAAATCAAAACAACTGATGTGTTAGAAACCTTTCCCAGCAGAGAATCATGGATGACTCCATATCGAAATTATATTGAGAATGGAATATTGCCTGAACACCGAAATGAGAAAAGGCAAATTCTACGAAAAGCTTCGCGGTTTATCATTCAGGACGGGATCATGTATAGAAAAGGTTATTCTGTTCCACTCCTCCGGTGTATCGCTCACGACGAAGTCAAACGAGTGTTACATGATGTACATGAGGGAGAATGCGGCGATCACACCGGTGGACAAGCGCTTGCTAAGAAGATACTCAGATATGGATATTACTGGCCGACCGTAAATCGAGATGCTGCCAATTACGCCAGGAAGTGCGACAAGTGCCAAAAACACGCTCGAATTCCAAGAGCCCTGCCTACCGAGTTAACTCAAATGGTCAGTCCCTGGCCGTTCGCTATGTGGGGTATCGATATCATTGGCGCTTTGCCTCTGGCAAAAGGTGGTGCGAAGTATGCCATCGTTGCAGTTGATTACTTCACGAAATGGGCTGAAGCCGAAGCTCTCGCAACGATTACGTCAAAGAAAGTGATAAACTTTGTGGTCCGCAATATCATTTGCCGATTTGGACTCCCGCACGCCATCATCACCGATAACGGGACCCAATTCGAAAGTTCAGAGTTCAAGAGTTTCTGCCAACGATTTCATATTCATAAAAAGTTCTCTGCAGTCGCACATCCACAAGCAAATGGTCAGGTCGAAGCTGTTAACAAAGTTATCAAATCCATCTTAAAGAAACGACTGGAAAAGGCTGGGGGCAAATGGGTCGATGAACTTCCTATGGCGTTATGGGCTTATCGAACAACTCACAAGACCGCAACTGGACACACCCCATTTTCCTTATCCTATGGCTCGGAGGCCGTCATTCCAGTGGAGACAGAAGTATTTTCTCACCGCGTAACTTATTACGATCCGAAAACAAACGCTATATTACTCGCTGAGTCTTTGGATCTGTTGGACGAGAGACGAGAAGAAGCTGATTTAAGAGCGGCCGCATACCGAAGTCGAGTCGCCCGATTATATAACGCCAAGGTTCGCCCCCGAACCTTTGATCTCGGCGATCTGGTCCTCAAGAGAGTATACCCGGTTCCTTCACACATGAAACCAAATTGGGAAGGACCGTACGTGATTACGCAACGACTTGGAGATGGCACATTCAAACTATCTACCGTGGACGGTCTAATTTTTCCAAGAGCCTGGAACAGCGAGAGTCTCCGCCGCTATTACATATGACAGGCTTTATTCATTTCATTATGTTTTTTATTCAGCAATTTGCTTTTGCATTTCGAAATTAGAATTTGTAATAAGGCAACTGATTTGCCATATTTTCTTATTTTAGCAATAAAATGCCATCTCTTCGAGCCAGAGCTGTGATTCATTAAATACAATGTACAACATCACGATGCACGAAGAGCTAAGTTCCATCACACAGTGGAATTTATTCAAGTAGGGAGTGGCTGTGAAGCAATCAACCACTCACTAAATGAAACCCGAGCTCGGGGGCAAGCCATCACGTCAGGCCACGAAAATGGGTTGATACACGACAACCCTTCATTTAACTCCGTACTCCCAGAGTGCGAGGCGGAGTATAAACATTTTTCCTAAACCCCAGAGTACTCCGAGAGCGCGAGCTGGGTACAAGCTTTTTACTTAACTCCGTGCTCCCAGAGCGCGAGGCGGAGTACAAACATTCATTTAACTCCGTGCTCCCAGAGCGCGAGGCGGAGTATAAACATTCATCCAACTCCGTACTCCCAGAGTGCGAGGCGGAGTATAAACATTCTTTCAACTCCGTACTCCCAGAGTGCGAGGCGGAGTATAAACATTTTACCAAACTCCGTGCTCCCAGAGCGCGAGGCGGAGTATAAACATTCTTCTAACTCCGTACTCCCAGAGTGCGAGGCGGAGTATAAATATTCTCCTAAAAACCCCAGAGTACTCCGAGAGCGCGAGCTGGGTACAAGCTTTTTACTTAACTCCGTGCTCCCAGAGCGCGAGGCGGAGTACAAACATTCATTTAACTCCGTGCTCCCAGAGCGCGAGGCGGAGTATAAACATTCATCTAACTCCGTACTCCCAGAGTGCGAGACGGAGTATAAACATTCATCTAACTCCGTACTCCCAGAGTGCGAGGCGGAGTATAAACATTCTCCTAGAAACCCCAGAGAACTCCGAGAGCGCGAGCTGGGTATAAACACTAACAAACTCCAGCTTCCGAGAGCGCGTACTGGAGTATAAACATTAACGAACCCCAGCTTCCGAGGACGCGAACTGGAGTGTAAACATTAATTAACTCCGTGCTTACAGTACACAAAGCAGAGTATAAACATACGTCAACTCTACACTTCTCCCCAATACAGGGGGCAGAACCATAACACATAACAAGTTGAAGACAGAAAGAGAATAGATTTTCATTTCCATTATCAACAAAAAGAATCTGATTACAAAGTGTTTATGAAAAATTCTGCTAGTGGGAGCCGAATCCACATCTATACACGGCTATAGAAAAATCGACAAAATGCTACCCTACGCAACAAAGATTTACGGAAAGAAGTTCATTCTTTCTTCTTCCTTATCTTCTTCTTTGGAGTAGCTCCACCTGATCCGCTGCCCGACTTCTTCCTCAATCGCTTGCTCTTTTCAGGCTTGCCCTCCGGCAGCGATATGATGTCGACATCTTCCTCAGAGCTGGAGGCGACGGAAGTTCTTCTAGGAGGACGAGCCGGGGGCATAGGAGTAGTAGCAGGAGGAGGGACAGGAGCGGTCTCGATCAATACAGTACCGCCCGGCGAAATCACCATTAACGGGGCGGGCCCGGGCGGACTAGAACCAACATTTCCTGCTGCCATCTCGGCAGCAATCTCAGCTAAAACGTCGTCCTCACGAGGTGCTTGGGCCGCATCAGATGTGCCAATGGCTGGCATAGATAAACTAGCGGCTGGAGCAGCCTCATTCACAACATCAGACGGGTTGGCAGAGGGATCGATGGGTTCATTAAGAAGCTCCTCAATCATCTGAGCGCTGAAAGAAAACATATTTACATCTCCCTCCTCGCCAATCAAAGTAGAAGTCATGATGGCTTCAGAAAAAACTACCCCTTGTGTTTGCTGAGGAACTGATAAAGCAAGGGGCGCAGAAACTATAACTTCGGTCACTGAAATACGACAAAACGAGGACTGTTAGCCAAGTGTGTTGCTTAAGGTTCTTCACAACAAAACTACGAGAAGCGTTCAAATACCTTCCTTAGTCTGGACCGAAACATGGGTAGAATCATCGGCGGAAGATAATAACGGTTGGTCAGGATTATATGCAGGAACGGATTGGGGGTCTACCGCACCAGTGGTCTCGGGCAATGTTGAGATTACGGCTCCAACACTTGCCTCGTGATGCGCGGTCCCCGAACCTTCGCCTGTCTCTGATGATTGGACGCCGAGTCTTTCTTTCGCCATAGAAATTACCACCTCATGAAGGGTCTTCCTCTCATCCTCAGTAAGCAGGCGCATCTCCAGTTCAAAGTCGTCAAGTGCTCCATCCGGATGCGCCGCTCTCTTCTCATTCACCAGCCGGGTCCAGGCATTATATAAGATCATGGAATCATCTCCCAGCCACGCTAGATTTCTGTGTTCCAACACATTAGCGTTATACGTGACTAGGAGATCGTCAAACTCAGCATCTAGCCTGGACCTCTCCTCCAAGATTTTTTCCTGAATCTCCGCTTCCACAGACTTAGCTTTGACCGCCGCCGCAGCAAGTTCGGCCCTGAGGGATACTGCTTGGTCGCAAGCCTCTTGAGCAGTCGCGATCGCATCGTCTTTCTCCTTCACCATTTCAGCGAATTTGGCCTTGAGCTCGTTCAGCTCTTTAACGGCTAAGTCTCGCTCAGCTGCAACGGTGGTATTGCGATGGCCCATCTCTTCCACTGTGGCACAGTGTTCTTGCTGCATCCTCGCTAGTTTGGCCACGACACCCTCGTGTTTCTTAAGAGTTTCAAGCTCTGACTTTCGGGACGTTTCCACTTCGGATTGAAGAACTTGAATGATGCGTTTCTGCTTCGCAATGTCAACGTCACGTTCGGCAATGACTTTCGCCCTGTCAAAAGCTACTCTAGAAGCCTTCACGGCTGCCTTATACCACTCCCTGTACTGAGCGTAGAAGTCGTGGATGTAGTTATGAGCAGTGGTCTCAGCCTCTGGTGGAATTCTTTTGAAGTTAGGCGGGAAGATGTAGCCGTCCATGCAAATCTCCGGGTAGTCGTTTTTCATTTGGGCGAGTTTGGCAGCTCCCTCACTTGTCAGCTCGGCCGGAGCTTGTTCAATTATAGCAGCTGCTGTTGGTTCCACTCTTGGCCGTTGAGCATCAGGCCGAGAAGACTGAGAAGGCAACTGTTGCTGATGAGATGGCCCTGGGAGGTCTACTGGAGCCCTGGGAGGCGGAGGAGAGCGAGATCGGGGTCGGTGTTGGTATCCCCGGTCTCTATCAGAGTAATCATAACCAGAACGGTTACGCGAGTAATCCCTGTCTCTGTCATAACGTTCTTGACTCGAGTAGCCTCGCCCATGGTCCCTATCTGTCTCTCTCCTACGGGAGTCATAAAATGGAGAAGATTGGCGCACGTTCCGAAGCCTATCTAAAGTGGAGCCACGCCCTGACATCTCACCTGCGATAAGAAAGAATTACGGATTAAAATCCCATAAAGCAATGTTTACTATGCAGAAGTCATGAAGTGCCGTGAAAGTGTGTGTAAATGTGTAAACCCCCAAACCGACCGGAAGTGTTGACCGCACTTAAAGGAAAGGGCTCGTTCATATTTAAGACATCTTGTAATTCCTCCAACCCAGGATTATGAGAGATTGATATATAATCTGGGATAGGAATATCGTCAAGCCCTTTGAGAGAATCTCTCGAATGAGAAGGGGCGGCCTCGGAAATCATGACTCCGGAAGCGGGAAGAAACACATCTACAGATTTTCCCCCTTTTGACTTAAGTTTTTTGGAAACGGCGGCCTTGCCTTTCCGTTTTTCTCCCGATTCCTCCAAGTTTCCCGAAAGGTCAGCCATCGGCTCTGAATCCGTCTGAGTTCTTTCTTCGTCACTCGCCTCGATTATTCTGATCCCGAGTGACCTCTTCGCTTTTCTCTCCTTGGGTTTCTTCTTATTTTCCTTCTTGGAGGCGGACTTTGAAAATCCCTCAACAACTATGCTTTGGTTAATGTCAATCAAACCCAGAACTCTTAAGTTGTAGTCGTTCAGCACCGAGTCAATATGCCTCAGCTCGCTTGGGACTTCTTGAAGACTCCGGACAGTACCCTTGAAACGCCCTCCATCGGGCCTAGAGATAATAGCTGTAAAAGGAATGGAATGTCAATTTTAATACCGAAGAGATATTGGTCAAAGAAACAGGTTAAGGCACTTACGTCTAGATAACCATCGCCTAGCAAAACCCGGAGGGCATCGAACGTAGAACCATTCGTTCTTGAAGTAGCTCAGTCGCGTCCAAGCTCCAACTACAACTTGGCAATTTCTAACTGCCTCCAAAAATGTAAACGACGGGCTATCACCCCTGCTCTTGAAGTTAAATATATGTCTGATTTCATAGGGCCTCGGCGGGCGAAAAAGACAGTCCATGAATATTACGAAGACACTATTCAGCAGCGCGTGCCCGTTGGGATGAAGTTGCGAAGGAGCAATCCCTAAATATGATAGCATCCTTCGGATATATTGATTGAAGGGAGGAAGAGTTCCAGCCGCACAAGCATGACGGTAGAATGCTGTATATCCTTCAGGCGGATTGTGCGGTCTATCGGTGGCGCTGGGCAATAATACGTCACCCAGAGATATGCTATGCTTTAAACATATTCGTCCCAACAAGGATTCAGATATGTTGGACTGAACCGAATCAACAGGGTCCTCAATAAATATCGCTTCCGGCAATTCATCTGGAGCCGGATCGATTACGTCGGCAGGGATGTCAGGAATCTCAAGCACGGGAGGAGTCGAGCTCTGCACCTCTTGTTGCTGGGAGCTCGAAGATTCCATAATTAGCTAACTCATTAGAAAGCAACATTAAGTTTATGAACAAGCCCGTGCATGCCCCAGTGTAGTGTGTGTGAACATGTCGTGCAGTGCAAGTATTATACATCACTCGAGCAAATTTAACAGAATGAAGCGAGATGTTCGTACAACATAACTTGAGAATTTAAGAAAGAAAGTGACCGTCATCGCTGACCGTCATTTCCGCACCATCCAAACGCTACGGACCAACTTCAAGTATAAATCAGTTGTATTATTGGTTAAGTCATGGTTCCATCGACGAGCTTCAAAGGAAATTCAAGTCTGTCAATCAAGTTCGATTATGCAAGGCCGAAGCTCGTCGGAGTCAAGTATGCCAAAGTTCATTAAGTTCATCAGAGAATAACTTGAAACTGGTCGTAGTTCATATGATGGAGCAAGTCAAGAAGCAATGGTATCAGAGGACGAAGACGTTCGAATCCATCGACTTCGAATCGATAAGGGTCGAATCGATGGAGTTCGATACCAGGTACTTCGAATCCGTATGGTTCGACTCGATATAACTTTGTGATAGAGGAGCTCTTCGAATCCGTAGGCTCCACATTGTTTCGAATCGATCAGGATTCAATTCTTTCGAATCGATCTAAATGACATCGCTTCGAATCGATCGAATCGACCTTTTCCCTCCAAGTCATCGATTCGAAACCTTGCCCTCGAAATCAATTCGAACCGGTCATTCCTGGATCGATGCGAAACAACGGGAGACGACCCACTCCATTCAGATTTCATCACTCCTCGACTCCATCGAGTCGATGTAACGACCCGCAAAATTTAATGGTTTTAAAAGTATATTTAACTGGAAATTTGTGAAATTTTAAACAATAAAATTTGAAAATAAAAATTTATTATTTGGAATACGTCTATTTTAATATAGCAACTGGTAAATTTTCATCGGATAATATTGAAGTTTGTTTTCCTGTGAATTTTCATTTCAAATCAAACCGGTTAAGAACAGTGAATTTAAAAGTTTTCCGAAACCAAAATATGTCAACAGGAGAAAATTTATTCAGATCATTCTGAATCAGACTGCGAAATTCGTTTTTCCAAATTTGGACTTCTTCTGCTCCGTTTATCTTAATTCTGACAAAATGGCAGCATTTCTGGTACCGATTATCGACTTTTGACCGGATAATCGTACCACTGATGTCTGTATACCGTTTTGATCGTCTCGTCATGCTGATCTCTGTGGTATATTCAATTCTGTATTTTGAATACCGGTATGCGACGGAAACAATAAAACTGTATGTTGTACCGGTACCAAAATTTGTGACTGTTTGTATCCTTGCCTTTTTCAATCTGATGACGTGCTGTACAAACATCAATTAATTGCTTTGGATTCCAGCTATATCATGGGGTGACCGTTAATATTTCATTCATTTTTGTTCGTTCAAAACTCTCTGACGTTTGAATTGATCACACGTTATTTTTCGCCCCACGTTTCGGTTCGCTTGCAAATATCTCGGCAAAGAATATTTTTACAAATTCATTTCTGTTCTGCCATCTCCTTTCCTCTTCTATTTTCTACCCTCCTCATTTTCTTTATTTCTTTTCCTCTCCAGCTTTTCAATCCTCCGCCCCAAGCTCTGACCCGCCATCTTCCCCTCATGGCCGAAACCTTCCACCTCCGCGTCCATCTCCTCCTCACCATCAACTCCGCCTCCCACTCAACACTCCCATTACACAAGTAGCCCAGCCGAAGCCACTTCCTCCCCTCACCTTGCCGCCGATCATCCCACCTCCTCCTTTCCTGATCCGCGACCCCACAAACTTCCTCAACTTCGATCAAACCCAACATCTCCTCCCTCGGTCGTGCGCCTTCCCTCCACCTCAGCAACCGTTCACGCCGCCTAGCTCGCCTCATCGACCATTTTCTGACCACCGCCTGACATTTCTCCATCCATCGCCACTTGCTCCCCGGCCATGGTCACCAGTCGTCGAACCCCTCTTTCTCAGGCTGGCAGCATTTTTTTTTTACATAGGT
Organism: Allium fistulosum; assembly: GCA_030737815.1. NCBI lineage: Eukaryota > Viridiplantae > Streptophyta > Magnoliopsida > Asparagales > Amaryllidaceae > Allium > Allium fistulosum. Next base: position 244,611,920 of record CM060907.1, on the reverse strand, counting down.
AATATTATTTGTTATTTATATAAAGGGTTTTTATAAATACATTTTTTATGTTTTAAAATATGTTCTCTGTGGTGGTTTTGTGCAGTGCCTAAGTTATATTGATGTGTTGTGGGTAAATATTTTATATGAGTCATAGTATTGTATTGTACATGCTATATATTAAAGTATATATTATCTATAACACATGTCAGTGTTATATTACATTACAACATACGTAGATATATATATGTGTTGTATAATTTTAGTTGAGTTTGGTCTGCATACATTTTAATTTGTTTTATCAGAGATCTGTACATACATATAAAGTGTATATATTAAGAATATATGTTGTATTAAAAGTACGCATGTATGCATATTTGGTAGATCTATGTTTCTTCGCAAAAATTCAAAGGCATAGAGGTTATACAGTATATATATATTCGTATGTTTGTATATATGCTTTACAGTTAAAAGTTATTTTCCAAATTTAGAGGTGTTGACATTTCCTATAGGTTATATATATATATAGATTTTAAATGGGTACATAGCAATCTTTTTCATAAAATAATGTATGCGAGTGGTGTACAACCTATTTTTAAGCCTTTGTATCCTATACATGTTTATTGTAAAAGTCATTTTCGCACTTATATATTGTAAACATCCGAGCCTCCTTCTTTGCAGAATTACATACAGACCATATTATTATATCATATTATTTTATATTATATTACATTTTACTGTACTATATTTTATTTGATTTTTTTTTTATAGCATATATTTCGAATGCTGTTATATAATTATAAGAAAAATATATATATTGGTTATATAAAAGGTATACAATGTTTTGTTATATGCGTTTGAACCCATGTGTTTATATCCTGTACCTTTTTTTTTTTTTTACGTGTAGATATATAAAAATATGTTTGTTACATAATATATATGTAATTAAATGTTGCTGCATAAGTTGAACATCCTGCACATGTTAGTATAATTGTTTATGAACATAAACTGCATACGTCTGTTTACTATATGATTACATATATGTAAGTGTTGTAGTATTTTCAGGATATATTTTTATACAATAGCCGAGAGTCTGGTATGTTATATAAAAGTATCCTTAAGATTGGTTTCAAATATAAAAAGCCCTATTTAATATATAAAGTTATAGTATGTAGCTCTGTCTATATATTTTGTTGTAAGTTCTATAGGCTGTGTCTGCATATTTTCTTTGTTCTGGGTATGCATTATAAAGTATATATATAGTGTTTATATATATAAGTTCACTTTTACCAATTATCTTCATCATTCCGGTTTGATTTGATTTCGTCTATTCAAACTATCAGATTTGTTCGTCGAATCGTATCCCTCTAGCTTTGATTTGGAAGTCGTGCTTGCATTTCGTAACTCATTTCATTGTCTTTTCTATCTAGCCTCGAAAGGTGAGCAATCACTCACGATTAACGTTCTTTTATTATTTAAATTCGATTTCATTTGAAATAGTAATTGAAATATGCTGCTGTAGTTATTTACATTGTTATATATGCTATTATCTATAACTGTTCACCTGTGGGATATGACACCATATCCCGTTGTTCTTATTCTATTGTTATTGATGATATATGCCTGTTGTTTTATTTTATATTATCTGTTATCACTCTGCAAGTTCCCTGTTAGTATAAGATTCACTATGGGTTGAAATGATACATACCCGAACGGACTTTAGAATAGGAGAAAATCGTTATGGGTTGAAATGATAAACCCAAGCGATTTTCATTTGAATTGACATTGGGATTACGGGTCGAAATGATATCTACCCGTATATATTTAAATTTCGGATTGAAATGATAAATATCCGTATCAATTAACCATATGATAAATATATATACAAACACCGTTGGTCCATATATATATAAATCTTTTAAAATTGAATTCTATGGTTTTTGGAAAGAAATATATGGTTTTATTAAATGTTGAGCCTTAAATTATTATATATAAATGGAAATGATTTATATAGATTTAATAATGATATTTAATTTAATGAAGATGGGTTTAATACATATAATACGTTTAAGTATAAAAATTATATTTCAAAATAGATTTTTTTTGTAATAATTTGAATAAGTTAAAGTTGGGAAGATAATTTGAATTTGGTAAAGAATTTTATTTAATTAAACCGATTTAAACTTATTGAGATTAGGATTTAAGATATGATTTATAACTTGAGTTTGATTTAAATAAATCAAATGAATATTTCTTGTTTAAATAAATTTAAGGAAATATGTAGTAAAAAATGAAATATAAAGCTAGTTAAATGATATTGAATTTATATTCCCTGATTAATATTATAATAAATCAAGAGCTATATGAAACTGTTAAATTTAACTTTGAAATGGTTGAATATTAAAGCTTTGAAATATATTGGAATTTAAATGGTCTATTGAGAACTGAATTGACTTGATGAATTGAGCTTTGAATCAATTTGAATTTGGAACTTGAGTTAATTTGAATCGTTTTGTGAGACTTGAATACTTTACTTTTTAAATCATTTAATATATATATACTATTTTGGAAAAATAGATATATTTGAAATGAAGTGATATTTGGGTTTTTAAGTATAAATTAAATTGAAACGACCACGGTGTTATAATGTATATTTCCACCTTGTAGATAGTTCTGAAGATCCTTAGAGGATGGTTATCCCAAACATCCTTTAAGTTACTTGTATTTCAATTGATATTTCACTTGAGTTGGATTTTATTAGTATAAGAATGTTAATCCTGACTCGAGTGTTTTGTGTTTTGCTTTACGCTCGGGTCAGACCGAGTGATACAGCTTTTGACTCACCCTTGGAGTTTGGAGCTTCATTTGGAGATCCAACTATCGATTCAGCTTTCAGCTTTCCAGTTGATTTGTTCAGAGAGGTCATCTGTTGTACTGGAGACTTCACTACATTTGAGATATTCTGTTGTATTTTATTTAACTCTGATGTTTATATAGTAGCTTCATGAACTACTATTTTATCTATTCCGCTGCGTATTATTGTATTACTCTGTGTCTGTGATTCTGTGATTGATTTATTTACTGCATATGCTGAGTTTTGCCAAATTTTTATTACTATCTGTTATTTTGAATTATTCAAGTCAGACATGTGTGGATTTATTGTCGATTTGAATGGTCCAAAATATTGGGTCGTTACAGTTGGTATCGGAGCCAGGTTCTAGGCAAACTTAGCATATATAGTAAATTTATTACAGAATTGCTTTCGTTCGAGTTTAATCTCTTCCTTTGACTCGATTTCCTTTGAACTTTGGAACGTTCTCTACGGTTCCAAAATTCATTCGTGTCTCTCTCTATTGGTATTCTTTTGATTCTGGAGTATCCCATAACTCCACTTCGAATGATCTCTATAAGAATAGGCGATCCCGCCAATCTTTGAAGGATTGTAAAGGGGTGGAACTCCTTTACAATTGGCGTTGATTCACCAGAGATTTATATATCTTTGGTTTAGATGCGCTATCTCTTCCGATCGAATGTTTGGTTTTCTTGGAATTCCACATGGATTATATTCTTGAAGTCACGGTTGACCCGGTTAAGGTCGCCCGCGACTTGTATAAGTATATCCATCTTCTGTTTTGAAATTAATTATCTCATTTTCGTTCGAACTTATCTTCGAATCAGAATCCTATTTGATTAGAGTCCCTCTAATTTGAATTTCTATCTTTGTTTGAAATTCATTCTTAAATCATCCTTTGAAAATCGGGTTTATTCGTATTTTGGAAATTGTTTTATATATCGAAATTTTTATAAGTATGATTATATTCTATATATAAAAGTGAAAATGTTTTCGATAAGGATTATATATACCTTTTAAAAATAAGAATTTGAATTTTTGAAAGGATTTGAAAATTTTAAGTTATATAAGAAATTGATTTATATAAAAATGATTTATAACTAAAGGGTTTGAAATTTGAAATTCGAGAATTGAACTCCGGTATTTTGAAATTGGTTTTAAGATTTTGAAATATATAATAATAGTATGATTTAAAAATATTTTCCGAATAAGAAAGGTTTCAAATAATTTTAAGGAGTTTTGAAGAAATTTCAAAAGAAGTTTGAGAAAATAGAAGTCCAGAACTCACTTATGTCGCTGGAAAATAATTTCGGTGATGAGTGCACGCATCATCGACATTGATTTTCGAGTTTCAGAGTGAGGGATAGGCCACTTTTAGTAGCATTGCTACGCGAGTGATTTTGAGAAACCAATTTTGATTTCAAATTTTGAAGTATGATTTGATATTCGAAAGATATATGTATATGTATTTGAAATGATTTGAAGTAAGCTGGTGTTCAGTCCTCGAGTTTTGGATTTGATATAACCCTATCTATTAAAATTGATTTACTGATTTGTTGCTGATTTCCAACTCTTGAATTTGAAAATGATTTCTTCGACTATTTTGAAGTTCGAGTACTTCCAAATCAAGGGTTAATTTTCAAAGCCAAGAAATTTTGAAAAGTATGAATTATTTGATAAAGTATATAAGTTTGTTTTGAATGTTTAAGTATGAAGTAATATGATTTAAATAAGTTGAAACTGTTTGGTTAAGTAAATGAATAAGGAAATTTTAAATTTTCTAATATGAAATTTAGATTTGAAATGTCTTGAGAAGAATTTGGTCTTCAAAATATTTTGAATAAAATTTAGTTTAAATGTTTTAACTTAGTAACATCTTTATGAAACTATATATTTAACAAGTTGGAATAAATATATAAGTTGTACGTATGCTGTTTTATTCGCATAATTAATTTGATCCAAGTTTGAGTACACAAGTTCGAGGTGGATTACACCATTTCGTGTTAGGATTTTTCATTTGATTCTTGATGGCGAATATTTGATATGGATTTTGGGCTTGATTCTAGAATTCTCTATCATAGTATATGGCTATGCAAGGAGACTGATGGCTTCTAGTCGAGAAACCATATCAAAATCCGCATTAGGGAAGTCGAATGGACAATACTAGTTCGAAAGCGAACTTGTGTGATCGAGCGAGCGATCAAAATGTGATTCTGCGAAATGATGACGTATGTACATCTTATATTCTAATATCATTGATATATTTTGACGCTGAAATTGAAAGCTGTCGAGTTAGAATATCTTTGCTTACTAAAAGAAAATTTCCAAAATAAATTACAAAGATATATAACCCATAAAAGCAAAGATATTTAATCCCATATGGCTCTTCATACAGCGAAATTTATTTTGAAAAATTTGATCCTTATATAAGATAGACCTTACGTAAGTATAAGATGATTTTGAAAACCATTGATTTTGGAAATGAATTGTTTGACTTAATTATATTAATTTGGAAATTTGGATTTATTTCCTAAATTTATTATTTTGGAAACTTTGAAACTATAGATATTTAATTTGAGAAGAAAAAATTTGGTGAAATTGTATATGATTTTGAAATTGAACTGATATTGAAACAAATTGAAATTTGAGAACCTTATGTTACTAAAAACTTGATTTGGGAGTTGTCGAACTTATATAAAATTGATTTGTATGAGTATGAAAGTGATTCGAAAACTATAGATTTGAAAAGGTACTCAATTTGAAAGTGAAATCTTATATAATTGAAGTCTATATAAGTATGATTTGATATACTATTGATTTTGGAAAGTATTTGATTTGAAAATTAAATCTTATATATAATGGATTTTATATAAGTATGATATTTGAAAGTGATTTGAAAAGGTACTATATGATACATATTTTCGAAGTAAAGATATGGAAAGTGCCTTCTGCTTGATATCCGATTTGTGGCCACATCTTGGATTCATTCTATCGATATTATTCTCTCTGATTTTGGTTTTCCGGATATGATACTCGAGTGTCCTTCGAATTCCATGGCGTTACCCATGGTCTTATTGTTCTCTCGTGACTGCATAGCGCAACTGCCTGGCTGAGTCTTGCCTAGGGGTACGGATTGTTTCCTGGGGGATCCAGGCGTAATCATTGTGTATCCTGCAATCTGTGTAGGTCGCGAATAGTAGCGCAAATGCCTGGCTGAGTCTTGCCTAGGGGTACGGATTGTTTCCTGGGGGATCCAGGCGTAATCATTGTGTATCCTGCATTCTACTAGTCATCATGGCGTAACTCGCAGGGCTGAGAAAGCCTACGGATATGGATTGTTTCCTGGGGGAACCAGGCGTAACCATTGTGTATCTGCGAACCATGGTTAGACAAAGGTTTTGTTCGTTTTTGTTTGGATTGTACTTTCCATATCTGTTTTTAAAAGTTTTTCCAGTATTTTCACTGGGTGTTGAAACAAGTCTACTAAGTACCTGGAGAATTCTAGTTTTGCGCCTGATCAACGCACTACCAGAGTCTACAGGAACAAGGATAAACTTGTTAAAACATCGAGTTATAAAAGTATTTTCGAAAAGAAATTTGTTTCGACTATAAAGGTATTTTATTATAAAAGTATTTCCAATAAAGAAATTTTGAATTAATATTTGAAATTGAAATCCTAATGGTTTGAATAAATTATTCATGCCCGATACTAATCTTTTGAATCTATCTTATCTGCTCAGCTTTATTTATTCACCTATATTCTGTTTTTCCAAGTCCCTCTTCTCCTTGTTGACTATATCCCTTTAAATATTGTTAATTTATATACTATATGGTTTAATAGAAATTTTAGTGTTATAAATATTTTGAGTTATTAATTAAATACAACATATTTAAAAGAAATGATTATTGATTTATTAATAATGTTGAATAGTATCTTGAGATAAATTAATAAATTTATAAATTATGGATTTAATGTTTTCAAATAGCTTCTTTGTAAATATAAGTAATAATGTAAATAATTATTTTCAAATAGTTTTCATATAATTATAAAGGTGTCATTTAAACATATAAATGGTATTTATAAAGGAAGAAAGAAATTTTACAAATGAGTTTTGAAAAAGTATTAAATTATAAAAAAATAATTGATTTGCAAATGAAGTTTTCAAATGAATATTTTAAGTAAAATCCATATAGTTCAAATTAATTGTTTAATCTTGACTTTTCAATCTATTTTTATTTCTGGTTGTTCTATTCTCCTTCCTTTTCGGGGACGAAAAGTTTTGAGTGGGGGAGAGTGTAACGACCCGCAAAATTTAATGGTTTTAAAAGTATATTTAACTGGAAATTTGTGAAATTTTAAACAATAAAATTTGAAAATAAAAATTTATTATTTGGAATACGTCTATTTTAATATAGCAACTGGTAAATTTTCATCGGATAATATTGAAGTTTGTTTTCCTGTGAATTTTCATTTCAAATCAAACCGGTTAAGAACAGTGAATTTAAAAGTTTTCCGAAACCAAAATATGTCAACAGGAGAAAATTTATTCAGATCATTCTGAATCAGACTGCGAAATTCGTTTTTCCAAATTTGGACTTCTTCTGCTCCGTTTATCTTAATTCTGACAAAATGGCAGCATTTCTGGTACCGATTATCGACTTTTGACCGGATAATCGTACCACTGATGTTTGTATACCGTTTTGATCGTCTCGTCATGCTGATCTCTGTGGTATATTCAATTCTGTATTTTGAATACCGGTATGCGACGGAAACAATAAAACTGTATGTTGTACCGGTACCAAAATTTGTGACTGTTTGTATCCTTGCCTTTTTCAATCTGATGACGTGCTGTACAAACATCAATTAATTGCTTTGGATTCCAGCTATATCATGGGGTGACCGTTAATATTTCATTCATTTTTGTTCGTTCAAAACTCTCTGACGTTTGAATTGATCACACGTTATTTTTCGCCCCACGTTTCGGTTCGCTTGCAAATATCTCGGCAAAGAATATTTTTACAAATTCATTTCTGTTCTGCCATCTCCTTTCCTCTTCTATTTTCTACCCTCCTCATTTTCTTTATTTCTTTTCCTCTCCAGCTTTTCAATCCTCCGCCCCAAGCTCTGACCCGCCATCTTCCCCTCATGGCCGAAACCTTCCACCTCCGCGTCCATCTCCTCCTCACCATCAACTCCGCCTCCCACTCAACACTCCCATTACACAAGTAGCCCAGCCGAAGCCACTTCCTCCCCTCACCTTGCCGCCGATCATCCCACCTCCTCCTTTCCTGATCCGCGACCCCACAAACTTCCTCAACTTCGATCAAACCCAACATCTCCTCCCTCGGTCGTGCGCCTTCCCTCCACCTCAGCAACCGTTCACGCCGCCTAGCTCGCCTCATCGACCATTTTCTGACCACCGCCTGACATTTCTCCATCCATCGCCACTTGCTCCCCGGCCATGGTCACCAGTCGTCGAACCCCTCTTTCTCAGGCTGGCAGCATTTTTTTTTTACATAGGTAATATTATTTGTTATTTATATAAAGGGTTTTTATAAATACATTTTTTATGTTTTAAAATATGTTCTCTGTGGTGGTTTTGTGCAGTGCCTAAGTTATATTGATGTGTTGTGGGTAAATATTTTATATGAGTCATAGTATTGTATTGTACATGCTATATATTAAAGTATATATTATCTATAACACATGTCAGTGTTATATTACATTACAACATACGTAGATATATATATGTGTTGTATAATTTTAGTTGAGTTTGGTCTGCATACATTTTAATTTGTTTTATCAGAGATCTGTACATACATATAAAGTGTATATATTAAGAATATATGTTGTATTAAAAGTACGCATGTATGCATATTTGGTAGATCTATGTTTCTTCGCAAAAATTCAAAGGCATAGAGGTTATACAGTATATATATATTCGTATGTTTGTATATATGCTTTACAGTTAAAAGTTATTTTCCAAATTTAGAGGTGTTGACATTTCCTATAGGTTATATATATATATATAGATTTTAAATGGGTACATAGCAATCTTTTTCATAAAATAATGTATGCGAGTGGTGTACAACCTATTTTTAAGCCTTTGTATCCTATACATGTTTATTGTAAAAGTCATTTTCGCACTTATATATTGTAAACATCCGAGCCTCCTTCTTTGCAGAATTACATACAGACCATATTATTATATCATATTATTTTATATTATATTACATTTTACTGTACTATATTTTATTTGATTTTTTTTTTTATAGCATATATTTCGAATGCTGTTATATAATTATAAGAAAAATATATATATTGGTTATATAAAAGGTATACAATGTTTTGTTATATGCGTTTGAACCCATGTGTTTATATCCTGTACCTTTTTTTTTTTACGTGTAGATATATAAAAATATGTTTGTTACATAATATATATGTAATTAAATGTTGCTGCATAAGTTGAACATCCTGCACATGTTAGTATAATTGTTTATGAACATAAACTGCATACGTCTGTTTACTATATGATTACATATATGTAAGTGTTGTAGTATTTTCAGGATATATTTTTATACAATAGCCGAGAGTCTGGTATGTTATATAAAAGTATCCTTAAGATTGGTTTCAAATATAAAAAGCCCTATTTAATATATAAAGTTATAGTATGTAGCTCTGTCTATATATTTTGTTGTAAGTTCTATAGGCTGTGTCTGCATATTTTCTTTGTTCTGGGTATGCATTATAAAGTATATATATAGTGTTTATATATATAAGTTCACTTTTACCAATTATCTTCATCATTCCGGTTTGATTTGATTTCGTCTATTCAAACTATCAGATTTGTTCGTCGAATCGTATCCCTCTAGCTTTGATTTGGAAGTCGTGCTTGCATTTCGTAACTCATTTCATTGTCTTTTCTATCTAGCCTCGAAAGGTGAGCAATCACTCACGATTAACGTTCTTTTATTATTTAAATTCGATTTCATTTGAAATAGTAATTGAAATATGCTGCTGTAGTTATTTACATTGTTATATATGCTATTATCTATAACTGTTCACCTGTGGGATATGACACCATATCCCGTTGTTCTTATTCTATTGTTATTGATGATATATGCCTGTTGTTTTATTTTATATTATCTGTTATCACTCTGCAAGTTCCCTGTTAGTATAAGATTCACTATGGGTTGAAATGATACATACCCGAACGGACTTTAGAATAGGAGAAAATCGTTATGGGTTGAAATGATAAACCCAAGCGATTTTCATTTGAATTGACATTGGGATTACGGGTCGAAATGATATCTACCCGTATATATTTAAATTTCGGATTGAAATGATAAATATCCGTATCAATTAACCATATGATAAATATATATACAAACACCGTTGGTCCATATATATATAAATCTTTTAAAATTGAATTCTATGGTTTTTGGAAAGAAATATATGGTTTTATTAAATGTTGAGCCTTAAATTATTATATATAAATGGAAATGATTTATATAGATTTAATAATGATATTTAATTTAATGAAGATGGGTTTAATACATATAATACGTTTAAGTATAAAAATTATATTTCAAAATAGATTTTTTTTGTAATAATTTGAATAAGTTAAAGTTGGGAAGATAATTTGAATTTGGTAAAGAATTTTATTTAATTAAACCGATTTAAACTTATTGAGATTAGGATTTAAGATATGATTTATAACTTGAGTTTGATTTAAATAAATCAAATGAATATTTCTTGTTTAAATAAATTTAAGGAAATATGTAGTAAAAAATGAAATATAAAGCTAGTTAAATGATATTGAATTTATATTCCCTGATTAATATTATAATAAATCAAGAGCTATATGAAACTGTTAAATTTAACTTTGAAATGGTTGAATATTAAAGCTTTGAAATATATTGGAATTTAAATGGTCTATTGAGAACTGAATTGACTTGATGAATTGAGCTTTGAATCAATTTGAATTTGGAACTTGAGTTAATTTGAATCGTTTTGTGAGACTTGAATACTTTACTTTTTAAATCATTTAATATATATATACTATTTTGGAAAAATAGATATATTTGAAATGAAGTGATATTTGGGTTTTTAAGTATAAATTAAATTGAAACGACCACGGTGTTATAATGTATATTTCCACCTTGTAGATAGTTCTGAAGATCCTTAGAGGATGGTTATCCCAAACATCCTTTAAGTTACTTGTATTTCAATTGATATTTCACTTGAGTTGGATTTTATTAGTATAAGAATGTTAATCCTGACTCGAGTGTTTTGTGTTTTGCTTTACGCTCGGGTCAGACCGAGTGATACAGCTTTTGACTCACCCTTGGAGTTTGGAGCTTCATTTGGAGATCCAACTATCGATTCAGCTTTCAGCTTTCCAGTTGATTTGTTCAGAGAGGTCATCTGTTGTACTGGAGACTTCACTACATTTGAGATATTCTGTTGTATTTTATTTAACTCTGATGTTTATATAGTAGCTTCATGAACTACTATTTTATCTATTCCGCTGCGTATTATTGTATTACTCTGTGTCTGTGATTCTGTGATTGATTTATTTACTGCATATGCTGAGTTTTGCCAAATTTTTATTACTATCTGTTATTTTGAATTATTCAAGTCAGACATGTGTGGATTTATTGTCGATTTGAATGGTCCAAAATATTGGGTCGTTACAGTCGACCCATTCCATTCAGATCTCATCACTTCACAGAATTTTCTAAGGCAAAGATAATTCCATTTTCCTCATCTCGAATCGATCCATTGAATACCTGTTTGGATTTCGAGTATAAGCGTGGAAGGAATCGATTGTTTTAAGGAGAGCAGGTGTGTCTTGGTCTTGGAAAAAACGATTCGAAGAAGAAGCTCTCAAAACAGTGAAAAGTAAAAAGTAAAAAGTGAACAGGACCCCGATATATATAGGAGAAACGAGACCATTCGCCTCCCGGTCAAACGCAACCGGGAATAATGGGTCTAGCTCATCGATTCGAAGCAGAATCTTCGAATCCATCGCCACAGGTCCAGATCGATTCGAAGCTGACCAGGCGACCTCGTCGACTCGGACTCGAATACCTACACCAGACGACTTCGAGGCTTTTCCTTCGAATCCGCAGCATCGACTCGAAGCACTGCGTCGATCAACCAGTTCGAATCCCTCCTTTAGTTCGAATCCATCCGGTTTCGAATCCTTTGCCACATCGAATCCATTCCAGCAGCATCGAAACAAAGCAACATTGATTCGAGCGCTTACAACTTCGACTCCATCAACTCAGAGAACATCGAATCCACGCAATATCGATTCGAAGGGGCACAGCTTCGAATCCATCGCCAACCACTGATGAAAATGGACGAATAGTCTCAATGTTTGGAATTGCTTGTCTACTCTTGTACCGATTCAGGAGAGGATCAGTACGAGAGGATGATCATAGATAATCATAAAAGCAGTGTTTTAACTCAAATCTCAAATCGGTCCAGGAGAGGACCGACGCAGATTTCGATAGAAAACCGAACTGACAACAACTTGCAATCACGCAACGTTAATCAAAGCCAAGACAATACACGTGTGCGCGTATTTCTGACTAATGTTTGATCTCTATCATTTACAGGGATCGAATATTCATCTCGTCATGACTCAAAAAACTGACAGCCAGTCACTATTTTGCGACGGTCGATTACGGCAATACAGAATGCAACTTTCGGTAAGGCATGTCATAGCTGTCCAGTGAGAGACTGCGACTTTTCAAAGCACGTCATGTTTACACAAGACGTACTTTGGGGGGCAAATGTTATCCCGCCTTTTGGCAAGGCCGTGACACCAAGGACTTGACTAGATACCGGTAACAGATTGTCTCGGAAGTCGGTTACACGTAAGGATCACTACGGATATCGATGAATTTTGTCCGAGTCCAGTTCGGGCTGCAATTGATAAGACGCGTCAAGCAGAGCCATGGGAATCAACGATCCAAGTTTCAAGTCAATCCGAGTTCGTATGCTCGAGATATCGTCGACAAAAGATGGAGTAGGGCACCTTCAGTTCGAATCCATAGGTTTCGCCTATGTTCGAATCCATTGGCCAGGAAACAGTTCGAATCCATCGAACTTCCATTGCCTCGACTCCAGCAGCTCTCCCTTGCTTCGACTCCATCAGCCTAGAGGCTCTCGTTCGAATCCAGCCGGACCAAGTAGTTAGCCGTACTTCGAATCGATTCGAACGATACCTTAAGTTCGAATCGATTGGAGCTTTCTACAATTCGAATCCATCAAGAGAGGGAACTTCGAATCCAGAAGACATTGCTTCACTTCGAATCCATCGTGGAAGCTTACCTTCGAATCGATAATAGATAGCTTCACTTCGAATCCATCGTGGAAGCTTACCTTCGAATCGATAAGACAAAGCTTCACTTCGAATCGATAATAGATAGCTTCACTTCGAATCCGGGAGACGCAGCTTGCCCTCGACTCCACCATCTTCGAATCCAAGTCGTGGATTCGACCCAGTCAAAGCGGAGTGCAGAGCGGACCGATTCGAAGAAAGCGCACCACGTCACCATCCTCACAAGCAGGAAGATCGATTCGAACGAATCGATTCGAGCATATCGATTCGAACGACTCCAGAATACGAAAAACACCAAATTGAATCGATCATAACTCGAGTTCTACAAGTCCAAATCCCATGAAATTTTCACAGAAGCTCAAACACATGATGAAGAATGTACACACCAAATTTCAGCTCGATTGGATGATTTCGTGATCGATTCGAACCAAGGGTCGAATCGATCCCAAAGTGGGCCCGGATCTCCAGATTTCGGCCATGTGGGGCCCCTGACGTGCCAGAACTGGTCTCCCCTCATTTTGGGCGAAATACCAGCCTCCCACACCTATAAATAGACCCCCTGGTCATTCAGAAAAGGGGTCGGAAAATTCTAAGTATTGAAGAGCGCCCAGATTCTGCCAGATTCACTCCAGAACACCGCCTCTGCTTTAGACCGATACTTAGCACTTGAATCCAGTTGTATTACATTATCAACTATTGTAATAATCAAGTAATCGAGCAATAAAATCATCAAACTTCATAGTGGACGTAGGCGAAACGCCGAACCACTCTAAATCGCTTGTCTTTGCAATTTATTTTCTGTTATTTGGAGTTTTTGTTAGATAATCCACAGTTTAAATTTTCATTCTTCACTTTTATCTCTTCAAAAACTTCCGAAGAGTGTTGTGCCCATTTTTGGTACAAACACTTAGTATCTCTATGATGTATTTGAGTTGTATTAACTAGACAGGTGTTTATAACTGTCTAGTATGTGATGTATTATTTGTGTAACTCTGATTGATGTTGTATATTATGTAATATTTATGTGATTAATATAATTTATTTGTTCCGCTGTTGAGATTCTGATGTTGTTTCTTCTTTCTTCTTTATCTTTTCTATTTCTCACCTCTTTCTTTCTTAAAGATGATGCAACTTTCTGGTAGTAGGAAGTTGGGTCGTTTCACTTGGTATCAGAGCATAGGTTGAGCGAACACCTAAGCTCTGGAGTGGTGTCTATCTTGAGAGAGCGTACTTGTAATTTTGATATATATATATATATTAGTTCTACCTATTTGTTGGATTTCCTGTTCGGGTTTTCCAATATAATCTATCAAGGTAGATAGGGTAGTGGTGTGTGTAACACGACTACCAATGGATAGAGTTGTTGAGGTTGGAAGTGTATCTGCCGAGACTATAGACCCAATACCGTCTCGAGTGAATTTTTGTTGTGGTGTAAGGATTTCACAATTTCTGAAGGGAATCTGTTAAGGTTCGGAGTCCATTTTTGAAGTACATGTTTGGACGAGTATAATTTGGATTCTGATAGTTGAGCTGAAGCTAGTGATGGTATCTTGATACCACAGGAATTAGTAGTTGTGTGATGAGACACAGTGGCTAGGGATGTTTCCGAAGATATTTCTCTGGAACAAGTATAAGGAAGTGTGTCTGCTTCGGTTGTGAAGCTGAGTTCAGCTGGGTGTTTGTGTTTGGCTGTGAGGCCCGAGTTCCTCGAGGAGTTTGGATTTGGAAGTCTTTGTCATTAGTGATAGCGTCGCAGCTCAGATTGTTCTGTGTGCAAGTAAGGAGGTCATCTGTCGGCAGTTTTCTAGAAGAGAGGTTCAGAAGCAGCAAGTGGATCCATTTCTTCGGTGGATTGGCTAGATAGGCTTAAGCTGTTCTGATTGGTAAAGAGAGAACAGTTTTCTTTGGATATTAGATTTGGTTGATCGCAAAAGTGACTTGCGATTGTTGAGTGTTCTCTTGGTTTGTCAGAGATCTTTTGGGATTTCCGAGTCTTCTCTTTATGGATCTGTTGAACCATATTTCGGGGATGTGTTATCCAGTTTGTGCTCGTGTGTATCATCAGCATTTCCATCTTCTCAGATCAGAGTTGTGCAGCGGAAGCAGTTTGGGAGTGCATCTGTTTCATCTTTTCGGGTAGGAAAAGTAAGTTCAGTATTCTGATGTTTGAGGAGTAGAGTTTGTGTTCTTGGATTGATGTTGAGTAGATTATTTTGATGAGTTATTTTGAAGCATTAGCGGAGGTTGAGCTGATCAGTAGGGATGGAGGCAGCCAGGATCGTCAGATGAGTTTTGTGGATAAGAGACGGGGAAATTTGGATTTCGAAGTTGGAGATTTGATCTTGGATAAGTTTTCTTCGATCGAAGGAGCTTTAAGATTGGTAAGATTGGGAAGCCAGCTCCGTGATATTTTGGATTTTCTCTATGCTTTAATGAGATTAAGAGTTGGTCTTCAAGAGTGAATGGTCAGTTTGGATAACTAGGATTCGATGTGTTTCACGTATCTCTGAGAGAGTACGTGTAAGATCTATCTCTAGTTGTAGAGCCAGCAGTTCAGGGAGTTTTGGATGTTGAGTCAGACTTGTCTATAGTCTGATATTCTGTCTAGTTTTGTAGATCTAGATGAATAGGAGCTCCGTAGCTCAGTAGTATAGTTCTGTTGGTTTTGTAGGGCGAGTATCCCGGTGTTTTATACTCGGGGAAACTCAAGAAAATTCTATCCAGTATTTTGTCTGGATAGTTGGATTTGTTTGTTTGGATGATAGGTTGCTATGATTGTTAGCATATGATTGATATATGCTGGTGTTTTAAAATTAAATTTTTAATTAGATTATTAAATTACCTTTGTTTTAAATTTCGGTGACGAAATTCTTTTAAGGGGGGAGGTATGTGATATCCCGGAATTTTTAGCAATATCAATTTAATAATCTGCATTTAAAAATTAAATTGATTTGATAATATTTGTTAATAAGATTTGAATTGATTTAATATTCTTCATTTAGATAAATATTTAACTGATAATTTATCATTTAAAAGCTAACAAATTGTTTTCTATTTATAATATATATATATTTGTATATATTGTGAATAGACAAGCTTTGTTTTAAAGTTAATAAATAAAGGCATGTTTTCTAATTCTAATCTTTTTGGTAATTACAATTTGGAAATTTGATTTAATGTTAATATCAAATAAATAACCATTTGTCTTTAAAATAAAAGCAAGATTTAAAGTTAAAATTTGTTTAAATGATTTTAGCTTAATTTAAATTTAATAAAAAGTTTGTTGTTCTTTTTAAATATAGCTTGATGGATATAAGTAATAAAGTAATAATGTAACAACCCAGTATTTTGCATCAATTGATTATCGAAATTAGATGATTGAAATTGCTATTGAAATTTAAAATCAATTTGAAATTTTCTTTTGAAAAATAAAAATAAAATGGTTAAGTCTTTTTGGTTGCCGTGATAACTAACCAAGACAACCCGATCCCCTATTGAATATTATCTTCTGCCCTTCTTCCTTTTGGCTTGTGAGAATGGTGGCTCGTCTGGAATTAGGGCTTCGGCCTCGTCGCTTCCAAAATTGGGGCTTTGTCATTGTTCGTTCCACTGGCAAATTAGGAGCTTCGGCTCTGTCAATCTTTGAAGCTCTGGTGAACTCGCGTGTGACTTCGATCGATCGTTCGTCTCGTTGAAGCTTGCTTCGGCTGATTCGATTTTTGGTCAAGCTCTTCCTTTCGCTTCGGGGAAAAAGGTGAGTTCTGCTCACTTCTAATTCATACTCGAGTATCATTCTGTTGTTATGCTCGATTGTTTTGAGATGTTTGTTCTCGTGGTTAATCACTGTTATGAGTTTGAGTTCGACGACGTTGATTTCGCCTCTATGATTTTGGCTAATGCTTTGATCTTCGTTCGTGTATGTCTATTAGAACTCGAACTTGATTTTCTCCTTCTTGTTAAAATTTCATTTTGGCATTCGATTTCTTGAACGTGATTTTTAACACCTGACTGCATATCTTCTGGCCCCAGTGAGCTTCGCCTCTGGCCATCTGATTTCCTGGATGCATTGATGTTCACTGTTCATTCATATGTGTTGATTTTCTGTCTCATGTGAGCTTTGTCTCTGGCCATCTTCTCTGTCAGTCTTATAGTTAATGTATTTGAGTAGTTGCCAGTTTCCTCTTTGCTGCACTAAGTTGTAGTTACTGTCTGTACATGCTCCACTGTATCTTCATCTATAATTAAATCATACATGCTTGCACCCATGTAGATGATTTACTGGTCATTTTCATGTAGCTGTAGTCTTTGTATATATGCATGATGTTGTGCACTTGATTGCACATACCTGGATTTCTTGATTGTTGTAGTTGCCTGTTCCATGTTGCGGTCTGGCTCATTTTGAGATGTCTCCTTTGCTCCATGCATATGTGCTCTGAAGTTTGTTATGTTGCTTACTGCCTTGACATTTTGTTTACTGGTGCCTTTGTTTCCCTGTTGCCAGTAGCATTCATACTTCATTGTGTAGTTCTTTTGCCATTCACGTGTACATGTTTGATCACCTGCTAGTCGAGCTTGCATGTTGCCTTCATAGATTAATCACTGAGTTCTTCCCTGTTGATCTGTAGCTTCACTTGAGTTGTTGAACTTGAAGTTCTCCCTGTTGTGTCTTTCATCATTCAGTATACTTGCAATGGTCTCTTCATTTTAATTGGTCTTCGTGACAAATTCAGTTGGACTATGTAGCCCTGGTTTTTGATTTGTATTACCTGAACTATCTTGATCTTGGGTACTGCTTCATCTGCGAGGGGTATGTATGTGTATGCATATATATATATATGTGCATACATGTATACTTGTATCTGCTTGACTTTGGATTTTCTTTGTGACTTCTCTGCAGTTTGTCTTCTTTGATGCACTGTTGCATTTGTACATCTGGACATGTATTTGTTGTCTGCACCTATGTACTTCGACTTTGGCATTTTTCCTTGTTCTAAATTTTGATGTAAGTACTGTCCAGTTACAGTATTCCATATGTTTACAAATTCGTACACTCATGTTTTTGGAGACTGTTTGCATCCAGTTGCATTTTAGTCTTCATATATATATATATATATATATGTATGTTCGAATTTGCATTCTTGCTCTTGAAGTTTTGGACTTGGTTTTGGGTTATGTTGTTTATCAATTCCTTTGTCTACACTATGCACTTTGCTTGGACACCTGTTATCCAAATCTGCATATATGTACATACATACATAGGTATGTGTGTGTACATATATGGTCGGAATTGTACCAAGTTTGTGTTATTTTTAAAAATGCAAATTGCAGTTACCTTGGTTCAAAACTGATAATTGTTTCTGGGCATTTCATTTTAGCAAATTATTAAGTTGTCTTGGTTTGGTTTCTTCCTCACTTCGGCCTTGGCTACTACGTTGCCCTGTAACCTATGCCTATATGATTGAGTGTCACTGCATTGATCTTTTATGCCTTTGAATTATCACTTCATGTTACATCTGTTAGGTGTAATAGTATTGAACTACCTTATGTTCATATACATTTCCTGTTGAGTTTGCTCCATCCAGTTTCATGCATACTTGACACTGCAGTTTCTTCACTTGGTTCCTACTTTTATACACTGCATATCCATGTGTCATTTTCGCTTGCATCTGTTCATCCCTGAGCACTTGCTGACCTGCTGCATTTTCGTAGCAGTTTTACCCTTGTCCCTTGTGGTGACTTTATACTCTGTTGTGGCGAGGCAGTGCACGCGTGCGTGCACTGCAGCCACACCGAATTGACAGATTTTAATCGATATCTCTTTTATTCTTTATTCATCGACCTGTTGCGTAATTCGTAGGCTGTATTGGCGAGGCAGTACACGTTAGCGTGTACTACAGCCAATTAGCATTGATATTTTTAAATTGACATTTCAATTATTTAAACTGCTTTGGATTTCTGTTTCGTGGATTAACACTGTTTAGTGATATATCTGTCGTTATCCGGTTCTTTTATCGAGAAGTTGGATATACGATATTTCTGTAACTGTCATCTATATTGAGATTGATTATTATTGCTTCTATGCTCTAATAACTGATTTTGAATTAGACTGACCCGGGTATTATTTTCTTTTGAATGTAATACTCGGGTCAGACCGAGTATTTACAGGTTGTAGATTTTTAGCTTTGGGTTGCTGCTAGAGCTATGAAGACTTTTTATATCAGTTGAAGTGGTCTTCGTCTTGTTGTAGTAGTCAGTGTGTCTGTTTTAAGATGATAATGTATTCATGTATATTAGTCGATAATGTACTTGTATATATAACTTCTTGAGTCGACAATTGTAGTTGTATCATTTGTATTGTGTCAAATGTATTGTAACTGGTATCAGTTATTGTATATATGAGACTTTTCGTTCCATCTTTATTCCGCATTTATGTTATCTGTGTTATTTTTATATTTATTGTCCTAAACTATTATAGCCACTGTGTAGTAGCTTTGAGTTTGTAACGGTATGTCGGATTTCCTCTAAAAGATGAAATGCATGTTATTCTATCTGACATATCAGTGCTCGCACAAAGCAATTACATGGATGGTCGCTCCTCAACAGCCTTATTCTCCGTGCTAGTTGACAGCACTACACCGTAGTGTTCTTGGCTAGCGTGGGTATAGAGGTGGGGCGTCACAAATAATTTCTTTTATAAATTATTTTAATTTAATAATGAGCTTTATTAATAATATAATGTAATATATAGTAGATTTTTAATAAGAATAGAATTGTTATATATATATATATATTGGGAGAAACTCTGATTTGTAAATTTAAAATAAGTCTTTCAACAATATTTAAAATAAAATAAATCCTATAAATGTCAAACATAAGTATAAACCAAATAATATGGTTATAAGCATATGCTTAAATACATAATTATAAGAAACTATGGTATTAACAAAAGAGGAAAATCTATAAACATAAGAATAAAGTAAAACATCTATAAACATAAGTATATATAGGAACATAAGATATAAATATACAAGTTAACATTATAACTATAATAACCATAACAACTTTAAAGTAAAAACATATGTAAATTCTAGAGAAATCTTATATATATGTTGCAGGCAAGTAATAAGTAAAAAAAGGATAAGTATGCTAGGCAAGCAAGATGTATGTAGCTTGTAAAGGCAAGTAAGAAATCATATCAGTGCAAAGATATATCTTCAACTATATTGTACAGCCGAGAGAAATATTATAGGGATATAGTACAACTAATTAATGCAAGCCAAAACTTATCACTTCAGCCACCCAAGTTAAGGAAAATATCTGTCCTATGTTGTACAAATAAAAGATATATCACCTGTAAATTCATATCAGCTTGTATAAAAAAATGTATACCCTGTAACTTCATCCATTATCTTCATCAGTTCGTTCATTTCAAGCTGAGAAAATAAAGTAGGCATCATCAAAAATTTAAACCACATTCAACTAAAATAAACAAACAACAAATCAACTCAACAAATCAGAGACCAGGGAAGCTTCAGCTTGCAAATTTTAAAAAGCCTGTTTTACCAAGCAAACTCTTTTCTTTCTGGAAAATAGGTGAGTAACATTTTTTTTAAAATGTAAGTATATAATTGTATTGCTTTATCATCTCTGAAACAAGTATGCCAGTGGATATGTTTTAAACTATGTGAATATATATGTGAATTTTTTGTTGTTATGGTCTGGATGTTCTCTGGTTTTAATTCCAGGTTCTAAATAAATTCATAAACCAAATACTCATGGTCTAATCTTCATTTGTACCTAAGTCTAGAACAAAATATGTTGTTATATCATAGATCTTAGATTTAAAAACTTGTTTAAGTTAAAACAACTTTGTGTTGCCTCTGGAAATAAGGAAACTACAGAGCAAACTAAAATAAGCTAAAATCCAACTATCATAATTCGTAGATTCAGGCATATAAATCAAATGCTTATATCAAAATATGATTTTTAACACTCGAATCATAATTTTTAGTGGTGGGATTCGAGAGCAGTTCTGGTTTGACCAGAAATGTGTTTCGAGGTGTTTTCTGATGATCTATGGAGTAGTGGTGGTCGGGGTTTTGCCTAGTGATGGAGGAGTGATCGTAGCACTTAGGAAAAATGGTGGTGAACTTGTATGGATTGAATGCATTCAGAACATTGTCAGGTGGACGATGAGCATTCTAAGTGATGAGTTCTGTTAAGGTAATCGTAGCCTCAAGCCTCATCAACCGGGAATTGCTAAAATAGGGGAGGTGCAGCAAGGTTAGTGGGTAGCACCCAAGTAGGATGAGATTTCCCCTGTCTAGAGTCTCTTTTTATTCGGCTTAGTGTGTGGTTGGTCGCGCCAACCGCGGGGTTTCTTATCCGGGAATTATCCAGTAAGGGATGTTCCGGCCCTGTGTTGTAGGGGAGCGGGCGTACTCCTCGGTACGGTGATCTAGGCCACGTACAGTGACGGGCGGTACCCCAGTAGCCCTTCCATTGTATGGAATCCAAAATCCAATAAGTGCCATCGGATTTGATTGTATTACCCACTTGTTGGCTAGTATGCTGGAATTTAATAGATGTAACAATTTCAGCTATTTCATATTTACTTGGAAACCCTAGACCTATTATAATATCACTGAATTTCCTATTAAAGTTTTGGTTAGCGTAAGGGAAAAACTTTTCCATGTTTATGTGTGGGAAGTCTTACATGATACCTTTTGTTTTCGAAGGATTTTCAAAGTTAAGCAACTTTAACCAGTTACTCATACCAGACCCACGTCTGACCCGGAGTTTATTTCTGTTTTTCTTAAACTCTCGGGTACTCAAATTTTTACCAGTAGCCAAGGGATTCAGGTTAGCTTTGACGAATTGTGGAGGAGCAATGGAGCAGGAGGCTTCAGCGTTGTAGATATATATATCGTGTTCCGCTGTGTTGGTATCTCTGTGTTGTATCTGTGTTGTATTTGAGTTGTATTAACTAGACAGGTGTTTATAACTGTCTAGTATGTGATGTATTATCTATGTAACTCTGATGTATATGATTACTATGTAATCTCTTATGTGATATATTATATTTCATTCGTTCCGTTGTTGAGATTCTGATGTTGTTTTCTGTTTCTTCTTTATCTTTTCTATTTCTCACCCCTTTCTTTCTTAAAAATGATGCAATTTTCTGGTAGTAGAAAGTTAGGTCGTTTCACTTGACTTGAATAATTCAAAATAACAGATTGTAATAAAATTTGGAGCAAATAAAATCAAACACAGAATCACAAACACAGAAAATCGGAATAACTCGCAGCGGAAATAAATACCATAGTAGTTCATGAAGCTACTATATACAAACTCTCAAAAACATATACAAAATGTTATAGTTTAAAAATGGATACAATAGATGTTAGGATACATAAATCAATAATACAGAGACAATACCGAATAGTAAATAACTGGATTAGAAGATAAGAAATAACAGATGGACAGATAAGCTCCAGCAAATCTCTAGCTCCAGAAGATAAATTCCAAAGCTGTGATTCTCAGGCTGACTCGAGCGTAAAGTAAAACACAAAACACTCGAGTCAGGACATATATACTTATACAATGTAAACCAACTCAAGTGAACTGTAATAGCAATGCATAATAACTTAAAGGGTGCTTGGGATCGCCCATCCTTTAAGTATCCATAAAACCATTAATTAAACAGTAATATCAATATCACAGAAATGTCCATATTGAAATAAACCATGCAACTAACAGTGTTAATGTGCATCACAGCCATCATCAGGAAATCAAATGACATACAGAGAAGTATCCGTGGTTATAGTATTTCAAAATAATATTTTATATTTCAAAAATTTAATATCATTTCAAATCCAAATCTTTATCAAAATAAAGATTAAATCATTTACAAACCATCTCAATATATTACAATATCATATCCTTTCAAAACTTCCTTTCAAATCATTATTTGAATTCAAATTCAATTATCAAATTTAATACCCTTTAAAATTCCAAAATATCATTCGTTTATTATCTTATCAAAATCACCCTTCAAAATAGTTTTCCATTTAAATTAATTCATTCAACCATTTAAAAGTGAAGTTATTACTCTTTCAAGTCAAGTATTCAATTTCCAAAGTTTCAAATCATTCTGAGTTCATTTACTAGGTCAAAATCCATAAACATTGAAAATTTCAGCCTTTCACAGCATTTAGAAGAAGCTGTTATAAGTTATATTTGAAAACATTTATTTCAGCAAAGACAGCACTTTAAAACTACTGTTATATATCATATTAGTTGAAATTTAGTTTAAAACAGCAAAGGCAGCATTTTCTAGAAATGCTGTAATAGCTTAAGTTCAAAATAAGGGTTTTATTAAATTTCAGCAAAGACAGCAAGCAACTATAGCGGTTTACAGAACTGCTGTAATAGCCCTTTATTTAGTTCTTTAGCATTTCATTTACTACAGCAACTACAGCATTTCAGAAATGCTGTAGTAGCCTCTTTTACTAAGTTTTAGTTAAGTTCTGAAACCAAAGCATTTCTGAATGCTATTAAAAGTCATTTCCAGATTTTAGTGTATTTCCAACCAATAATAAAATTCATTTTTAAACCCTGTTAACTTTATAAAAATCATATTTTGACATTCAAAAATGTTCATTAAAATTACTCTTTTAATTTATGATTTTTATAAGAAACATTTACAATAAAATCCAAATTTCCAATAATTTTACTTAACCAATCTAAAAGTACAATTTTCTTTTCTTCACATTTTAACAAATAAACTTAACACTTATATTTTATTTCCATTTCACAAATTAAACTAAATTTTCAGTTTTATTTAATTAATTTAAACCTTTAAAAAAACCCAAATTCACATTTCCAAGTCAAGTTATTTTTAAAAATTACACTTTTAGGCATTCATTTATTTAACCATTTAAATACATAAAAAACTCAATAACACTTTATTAAATCATTTAAATTCAAATTCAAATCAAATTATTATATTTACCATTTTCCAAATATAATTAAATTTCCATTTTTTTATTTATAACTTAAATATCATTTTAAAACCAAAATTCCAAATTTCCAAACTTAAGTTATATTTCACAAATTCACTTTTACCATTCATTTAAATTTCATTTTTAACTTCTAGAAAAATCCAAATTTCTTTATTTAAACATTAAAAATCCAATTTAAATCAAATTTTCATAATTTTACACTTTTTAAAAATATTTAAAATATTCAAAATACTTTATAAAAATAACCACGGGCATGTATATAGTTTTCTAACCTAGGTCAATTGATACGGATATGTACCATTTCAATCCGTAGTTTAAAAAGAAAATCCGGGTTCTATCATTTCAGACCCGCAATCCCAAGTTAAAATAAATTATATAAAAACCGTTCAGGCCTATCATTTCAGCCCATAACGATATTTCCCTATTCTAGAGTCCGTTCGGATATGTATCATTTCATCCCATAGTGATTCTATTCTACAGGGAACTTGCAGTGTGATAAACAGATATAAAATGAACAGTATACAATATATAACAGTAACAGATGATATGATAGGTAATTAAACAGGTTTAACATCATATAAATAAATCATCACAGGCAGTTATAACATCATATAAAATTCTACACATTCAATTGTTGTCGTTTCACAATTGCATAAGTATAAATGTCTAGTGAGATTTACTCACCTCTTTTGCTGGAGATGCAAGTTCAAATGACACAACACAAACTAGAACACAATGACAAAGCTATGAACTTGAGTTGAGAGCGAGATCCAAGTTATAGATCTTGTGTTACAACCCAAAAACAAAACCAAAATAATAGTTAAAAATCAATACGATTGAATTTGAATAACTTTGAAACAAAAAGCAGTTTGAATACGAAACATTTTGCCTTGCTTTCTCTACTTGTTTGCATGGCCTAGGGGTTCAATTAGGTCAGGTTTGTACTTGGTTTGGATTAGGTATGGGTCTGGAAAAGGTAAGGCTACAAGGTAGAGCATGATGGAGGAAGTGATGGAGTGGAAGTTGTTATGCATGAACGTACAAAACCAAGGCACAAAAGTGAATTTTTATGCAACTACAAGTCACGGCTATGGCTCCAAGTGGCACGACCAGGTCTGGTGGAGGTTAGGAGATGGTGCAGCAGTGGCTTAGGGTCAGGTAAAGGCTGGAGAAGGTGGTGCAAGTGGCGTCCAAGAGGTGTGGTGAAGTGGTGAAGGCAATAGGTGGGCTCGGCTATGCATAAATAAGAAGTGTTTGCTAATTTTTGTGTGGAGCTTGCATCCAAGGGTCCACGGCTAGGTAGGTCAGTGGAAATGGAGGTTTTTTGCAGCTAAACAAGGTGGTGATGAAGGTGATGGTGAAGGTGGAGGCTATTGGCCGAGCAACCTAAGTGAAGGCAAGGCAAAATCTAAAGGAAAATTCAAAAAAATGTAGAGAAAAGAGAAAAAGAATTTAAGAAACCATTACCTATCTCTTCAGATCTGAAAATGGCATGTAAAGTGAGGTGAGAAAGTGTTTTCTCACATGAAAAGAAGAGAAAAAAACTCACGGCTACAAAGAAAAGGAAAAGGCAAAAGCAAATGAAAAGACAAGGAGATGAAAAGACTAGAAAATGAAAAGGTTTTGTCTCTTTGTTTTCTATTTTCTTTTATTCAAATAAACTAATTAAAATTTTAGTAAATAAAAATAAAAAGCTGAACAAAATGAAGTAGGAATGAAAATAAAATAATATCTTGGAAAATAGAAAAATAATAAAGAAAATACTTAATTTAATTGAAACTAGTAATTAAAAATTGGAAACAATATACAGTTAACATTTGAAAATTATAACTAAACTTTAAAAATGTTAAAAAACAATAGAAATAAATACATAACATGTCATATTACACAATATACACAAATTAGAACAAGATATGACAAATAAAAATATTATTTATATAAATTAAAATACACAATTTGTTAAATAAAACAATTTACACACAATATTGTAAAAAACATAACTTTCACAATATTAATCCGATTTCAACGAAACTAAAAGAATTATTCTTAAAATTTTATTTACTTTCATAATAAAAGATAAAATTCAAATTTTCAAACTTTCAAATTTTTAAATTTAAAAGTCAAAGTTTGACCATATTGACCAAAATTCACATTTTTGGAAAATAGTTTATTTATTCATGTTTGAAATTTCTAATTCACATCAAAATCAAAAATTCATATTTAAAATAATAAAATTTATCCATTTTAATAAATAAAATAAAGTTTTCAAATCAGGAAATTTAATTTAAAATAATAAAAATATACAATTAAAATAATCACAAAATATAGGGTTGTTACACTCTCCCCCACTCAAATCTTTTCGTCCTCGAAAAGGAATGAGATACGGAAAACACAGAAAAAAAAATAGAATTGAATAGCATTAAGACAAGATGACAAGAAGATTAAAATTATACTTGATAACTGTTGTTACAGGTAAGTTTAACAAGGTGGAGAATAGGAATAGCTAGAAGGGAAAATAGGACGAAAGACAAGGATGAGCCATTAATTAAAATTTGTTGGTTAAAGAGGTAAAAATATTTAAAACACTTTAAAATCCTTTAGAAAGGAAATAACTGATCAAAATATCCTTTATATAATATTTTATCAAAATACTTTTATAACTCGATGTCTTAACAAGTTTATCCTCGTTCCTGCAGACTCTGGCAGTGCGTTGATCAGGCGCAATGCTAGAATTCTCCAGGTACTTAGTAGACCTATTTCAACACCCAGCGAACATACTGGAAAAACTTTTAAAAACAGATATGGAAAGTACAATCCCAAAAAAAAACATGTCGATCATGGATCGCGGATACACAATGGTTACGCCTGGATCCCCCAAGAAACATCCGTACCCGTAGGCCACCCCCAACCTTGCGATTACGCCATGAAGACTGGTAGTACTGCAGATACACAATGGTTACGCCTGGATCTCCCAGGAAACATCCGTACCATAGGCTCTCGCAGCCCCTGCTGATTACGCTACCAAGCAACCCAATAGATCGCAGATACACAATGGTTACGCCTGGATCTCCCAGGAAACATCTGTACCCATAGGCCGCCCCCCAACCCTGCGATTACGCTATGAAGTCGCACTCGTAAGACCATGGAGATTACCATGGAATTCGATGGAAACTCGAGTATCATATCCGAAAAACCAAAAATCAGAGAAATATCGATAGAATGAATCCACAATGTGGCCACAAAGCGGATATCAAGCAGAAAGAACTTTCCATATCTGTACTTTGAAAATATGTATCATATAGTACCTTTTCAAATCACTTTCTAATATCATACTTATATAAAGTCCATTATATATAAGATTTTATTTTCAAATCAAATACCTTTCCAAAATCAAAAGTATATCAAATCACACTTATATAGACTTCAATCATATAAGATTTCACTTATGAAATTGATTTGATTCAAATCCCTGAAGTATGATTTGATATTCGAAAGATATACGTATATATCTATTTGAAATGAACCTGGTGATCAATTCTCGAGTTTTGGATTGATGATATTATGAACACTTGTACCCTATGCATTGCGATTGATCGATTGATTGATTGTGCATCTTGTTGAGATGATTGATTGTCGATTCCAATTTTGAATTGGAGTTTGATTTTTTCGACTATTCTGAATAGTTGTACACTTCCAAATTGAGGATTAATTTTCAAAGCTAAGAATTTTTTGGAAAGTATATAAAGTTTAGTTTTGAAAATTTTAAAATAAAAACTAATGGAAGTTGAACAAGTTTTAAAAGGCTAAATATTTTGATAAGTAAATTGTATAAGCCTATTTTGTATTATTTAAGTATGAAATTTGTTTTGGAATGTTTTAAAATGAAACTTTGTTTAAAGAAATATTCCTGAATAATGAAGAGATTTAAAAAAACTTATTTATTTTACAAATTTATTTTAAAAGTAATTTTGATTTATAAACTCTTATTTATGTGCAAAATGATTTTGAAGGAAAATTTTAATTATGTACAAACATGAAATCTAGTTTTGAAAAGTTTTATAATGAATTTGTATGAGAAATGTTTATGAAAAAAAAAGAATAATTTATAATAATAATAATAATAAGATAAAATAATAAAATAAAATAAAAATTTATAAAGTTAGTTATGTATAAGGGATTTTTGTAAAGCATTTTATTTTGAAAAGAAATTGTGGTTTTAAAACTTAGTTACTTATGAAGTGATTTTAGAAAAGAAGTTGATTTTATAGATATGACTATATGTAAATATGAAACTGAAGAAATTTTGAAAACTTATGATTGGAATTTTAAAATATATGAACATTGAATAATATTCAATTTGAAAAATGATTGTTGAAATCATATATGAATTTGAAGCCGAATCGATATTTGAAAATGGATTGATTTCGAAGACCTTTGACTTTATGTAAATATTTGATTTAAAAGTTTTTCAATTCTTATATAAAACTGGTTTGTATAAGTATGAAGTTATTTCGAAAACTATTGATTTTGAAAGGTACTCGATTTGAAAAGCGATGATCTTATATATAACGGAATTATATAAGAATGATATATTCAAAATTAATGATTTGAAAAGGTACTATGTATAGTATGATATACATTTTGAAATTGAAGATATGGGAAGTACCTTCTACTTGATTATCTGCTTTGTGGCCACATTGTGGATACATTCTATTGATTCTATTGATTGATTTAGGTTGTCCAGACACAAACTCATGAGTTCCTTCGAATTCCATAGCGTGACCTATGGTATTACAACGCGGCTACATAGCTTGCAGGGCTGTGAAGGCTTACGGTTACAGAAGTTTCCTGGGGGACCCACACGAAACCATTGTATAACTGCGATCTTTGGTTGTTTTCGGTGTAATCCACCTGGGTAGAGCGATTGCCCTGAGGTACAGATGTTTCATGGGGGAACCAGGCAAAACCATTGTGTATCTGCGGTCCACATGGCGTAATTCGAGGGGGCAGATGATTGCCTTAAGTCTATGGGTGATAACGATGTAACCACCAGTGTTACTATTAAGTAGACTATGATCCATGCGAGTGTTTGGCATAGCGTAATTCATAGAGCAATGATTGCTCACGGGAACGGATGTTACCTATGGGATATAGGCTAAACAATTGTGTATCTGCGATCTATGGTTGTTATGGATGTCATAGCGTAAGCCGTGGGGCTGTGGCTGCCTAAAGTCACCTGAGATTTCAAGAATAATATCGATGATACAGAAATCTTCGGTGAATCAATGCTGGTTGTAAAGGAGTTTCACCCCTTTACAAATCATTCTAAAATTGGCGAGACCGCCAATTCATTATAGAGATCCACCGAAGTGGAGTTATTGGATACTCCAAAATCAAGAAAACACGATCAGGAAGGAACAAGGGTGGATTTCAGAACGAATAGGGAAGTTCAAAATTCAAATGAAACCGAGTCAAAGAGGAAGAGATTCAAGCTTGGTAATTCTGTAATTAAATCTACTCTATATGCTGAGTTTTTCCTAAAACCAGAGCTCTCGTACCAACTGTAACATCCCGGTATTTTCAACCATTCGCATCCGCACATGTTAGACTTGAATTGTTCAAAATATCAGATTGTTAATTTATATTTGGCAAAACTAAGCATATATAATAAATAAATAAATCATAGAGTCGCAGACACAGAGTAATATAACAATAAGCAGCGGATACAAATGAATAGTAGTTCATGAAGCTACTATATAAATGTATAAGAGAGTTAAAACAAGATACAACAGAAGTCTCGAATACAATAGTCAAATACAAGATAAGAATATATCATAGGGGTCAACTAAATAACTGCAAGCTGAATAGATAGTTGGATCTCCAAGCGAAGCTCCAACTCCAAAGGTGAGTCTCATATGATGTGACACTCAGTCTGACCCGAGTGTAAAGCAAAACACAAAATACTCGAGTCAGGATTAACATTCATATATCAATAAATCCAACTCAAGTGAAATATCAACTAAAATACAAGTAACTCAAAGGATGTTTGGAATAACCATCATCTAAGGATCCGTGGAATTATCTACTATGTAGTAATATACGCTATTATAATAATGTCTATAGTAAAGTAAACTATTAAATAGCATTAAGGCGTTACCCATATCCCCCTTAACACATTTTATATATTCCCATAGTCTATACAGTACCGTAATCTCCCCCGTACTGGGCATCGTCAGAGGGCACTCCATAGGTATGGTACCAAACAAACTCGTAGTGGTCTCGATAGGGTAGGTGACACGGCACAACTAGGCAATGCCAGGGTAGATATACCAATTATATTTTCGGGCTGGTGGTAATGCATAGCCACAACTACCGCCCATCTCGAGCCACACTCCCAAATCAAAGGTGCGCACCAAATCAATCACAAAGTAATAGAATGGAAATCGAAGGAGTGTGTCCGATCGGAGGAGCTACCTCACTTGGCCCGTCAATTGCTCCTGTTTTAGCCACCTTATGCTAACTTATGGGAGTCAGGTCCATGTATATACCTCATATAGGATCGTCGTCACCATCCTACTTCATTCTGGAATCTCCACCGCGTACACGGTTGTTAAAGTGGTTTTCAGTATTGGCAGAGAGTATGACAATATCCGATCCTAGTCTCTTTAACAACCAATCATTATTATAACACCGTGGTCATTTCAAAATATCATACCTTAAAACCAAAACATTGTATCCATTTCAAAACCATATCAATACGATATCATTTCTCACTTAAAATAATATTCATTTCCAAAATCATAGCACTTTCAAAGTTATAACACTTTCGAAATTATAAAACCTAAAAATTATAATACTTTGGAAATCATAACACTTTGAAAACATAACTTTGAAATAACAATACTTCCCACTTAAACAGTTTAGATATTAAAATAGTATATATATAATAAAATTGTATATATAATAAAACAGTTTATATAATAAAATAATCTATATAATAAAATAATTAGTATATTAAAATAGTTATAAGTTAAAATAGTTTATATAAAATAAAATAATTAGTATATTAAATAGCTATAACTTAAAATTATATATATCAAAATAATTTATATAAGTATAAAATAGTTTATATATTTAAATAATATACAAATTGAAATAATTTTCCTCAAATTTCACAAATCGATTCAAATTGATTCAAATTCCAAAATCCCATTTTAAGTCAAGTCTCAGTTCTTCCATTTCAATTCAAATCTCAATAAAACCATTTTATATCGATTTAAAATATAGATATAAACTACAAATTAAACCATTTCAACTTCAATAGATTTTCAAAGCTTTAAATATTAAAACATTTACAAAACTAAATTTGACAATTTCATATATATATAAAATTCACTTTACTATTATTTAGTTTTGAAATATTTACTTAATCATTCCAATAACATTTAAATAAAGCTTCAATTACAAATTTAATTAAACTAAATATCCCATTTCAATTTATGTAAATTTGAAAATATTCATTTAAATCACTTTTAAATCAAAATCAAGTTATAAAATCATATCTTTAAAATCTCAAATTTAATTTCTTTCAAATCAAACTTATTTAGATATAATTCTTGAATAAATACAATTTCAAACCAATTTCTAATTCTCTTTCCAACCTTAATTTATTAAAATTATTATAAAATCTATTTTAAAATAAAATTTTAAATAAATACTTAAAACATATTATATACTAATTAAATTAACTTTATTAAATCAATTATTATTATTAAATTTATTTATATTAAAACTTATTTTATATATATCTTAAAAATAGTAAAAATATAAGTAAAATCTTAAAATTTAAAATTTCAAAACTAACTTATAATTTTAAAATTTTCAAAACATAAAATTTTAAAAATCAAGAATTTAAAACT
The DNA here is from genome assembly GCA_030737815.1 of Allium fistulosum. NCBI lineage: Eukaryota > Viridiplantae > Streptophyta > Magnoliopsida > Asparagales > Amaryllidaceae > Allium > Allium fistulosum. Next base: position 244,579,792 of record CM060907.1, on the reverse strand, counting down.
TTATAAAATACATTTTTATATAATATCTTGAAATCAATATTTATTAAACCATATATTTCTTTCCAAAACCGTAGAAATCAATTTCAAAATATTTATATATAGACCAACGATGTCTGTATATAATTTTCTATCCTATGGTCAAGTGATACGGACATTTATCATTTCAATCCGTAATTTAAATATATACGGTATATATCATTTCAACCCGCAATCCCAAATTCAATTCAATGAAAATCGCTTGGGTTTATCATTTCAACCCATAACGATTTTCTCCTATTCTACAAGATCGTTCGGGTATGTATCATTTCAACCCATAGGGAATTCTATACTAACAGGGAACCTGCAGAGTGATAACAGATATGATAATAATATAACAGACATATATCATCAATATAAGTAACAAATAATGGTGTCAGATGTCACAGGTGAACAGTTTCAGATAATAGCATATATATAGCAATTTAAATAACTAACAGTAGCATATTTCAACTGTCGTTTCAATTGAAATCAAATTTAATAAATATAAGAATGTTAATCGTGAGTGATTGCTCACCTTTCGAGGCTAAAGGAGTTTGACAACAGAACAAGCTACGAATTCCAAAGCAAAGCAAGATTGGCACGAATTTGACTGCAAAGCTGATAGATAGGAGTTGACGAAATCAGAACTGGATCGATAATGATGAATGGTATAAGTGAACTTATATATATAACTTATATATAAATATATGTATATATAATCATATTCTAAATTCAAACATATATTCAAATTAAATATATATATATATATCAAAATCCATTATTTCAATTTAAAACACGTATATTAAAATCAACATACATACATACATAATATATTTTGAAATAACTACTTATATAGAAATCAACAATATATATGTCACTAATATATAAGTTATATATACCATACAACATATAACCTACCCACACATTCGTGAAGAAGCCAGCAAATCATAATGTATACATATGCAGACAAAATGAATCAAAATGTATAATTACAGTATAAGTATGTAGACTTATGCAGTATAATATATATATATACTAAAATGGACATATCATACTCTTTCAAAAGCAAGCCAAGCAGGCAACATATATGTTTTACAAAACTTACAAAAATAGCAAATGTATATATATGAATATAACAGATCAAAACTTTAAAATAAATATATCACCTATATAAACTTATATATGAACATACTTTATATAACCTATATATCATATTCAATGAACCTATGCAGACTAGCAATATATATTTAACATGGTTGCCAAATAGATATACACAGATTGATATTTTATAACTGATATTTTATAAAGCTATATACTTACATATATTAACCAAACATATATATTACTTATATAAACTTATATCATAACAAACTGATATTTTATAAGCTTATATAAACTAATATAACTAATAGATTTGCAAGCTTATATAAAACTTATACATACATATCCATAACAATACTTACAGTAAATTAATATTTTTAACAATTTACAACTTATATAACCTAACATACTAATATGGGCACATACACAATATGTATAAAATTTATAAATTCTAGCATATATGACTTATAAAACAGAGTATACGTACATAATATGATTATAAAATAAATATATACATACTTTATAAACAATACATAAACTAATACATACATACATATATATATTAATATATATACTCACATGCAACACCTTTAAAACTATAATAATTTAACAAGGCTACTACGAAAAAGTACATATATATAGGCCGTCATGCATATTTATACAAAACAGCATGTATGAAATATACTTTATAAACATTATATAGGTTGTATATATATATGTTATAGGAAGCTTTATATATATATAAAAATTCATCCAACAGATTCAATATACACGCAGCAAAAGCAAACTATCAACTTATATATATATATATAAATTAATCTTTTATGAAGACTATAACATATATATTATATATACCTCAACAGAGAAAGCTCGGCTAGAGGAGGGAGGGGCTGTCGCCGAGTGGGTTGCGTTGTCGGAGGGGATGGCTTCAGTTGAGGCATGGAGATGGTGGGATAGTTCTGGTGGCGGCGTTGCATGGGTCAGGCCAGGAAGAGGAGGCGCGGGTCTCGGCTAGGCAGGCTATGGATTCGAGCTCGGGTTGGCTGCTGCCGTGCAGGGAAGTGGGCGAGTGGATCGGGCAAGGAGACGAGGTCGGAAGGTGGTGGGTTACAGCAAATGAGAGGGGAAGTGTAGGGTGAGAGTGGAGAAGACGACGCTTCGTGGGTTAGAGAGAGTGGAAGAGAAAATGATGCTAAAGCTTTTGAATAGGCTCAGAGACTATCAAGCTAACTGTTTTATATATATTAATATATTTGAACAGTTAGAGATGTAAAAAGGTTTTGAAATAAATTTCAAAGAATGATAATTGTTGTTCGATTTACACAGTTGAAAAATGAAAAGACATAACCAAAAGCAAGACCAGATCAGAAATGAAAAGGCACAAGGAACAAAATGACACAAATACGGTACCGATACGACGACCCATTACACCGATTATGTCGCGTATCGGACGTCAAGACACAGAATTGAATATACCATAGAGATCAGCACGACGAGATGATCAAAATGGTACACAGATATCAGTGGTATGATTATTCGATTAAAAATCGATATCGGGACCAAAAATGCTGCAAATCTGCCAAAAATAAGATAAACGGGGCAATAGTAGTCCAAATTTGAAGAAACGAAATTTGACGTCTCACTAAGAAGATGATTTACAAATTTATTGTGTAAAAATATTCAGGTTTGGAAAATATTTTATTATCGTATATTATTAACTGATTTAAATTGAAATAAAATTACACAATAAAATAAACTTCCATATTATAAGATGGAAATTTACCAATTGCTATGTTTAATTAGACGTATTCCAAATATCAAATTTTTATCTCAAAATTTAATTATTAAAAATTTCACAAAATTCTAGTTAATTACAATATTAAAACCATTAAATTTTACGGGTCGTTATAGGCTGCGTCACTCTATCCTCTCGACTTAGCGAGAGAGCGACCTTAGGGAATGCATTCCATGACGATCCCGTTCGTTTGATTTCGGTGATTGGGTTGTACTTTCCATATCTGTTTAAAATTTTTCCAAGTATTTTCACTAGGTGTTGAAACGGGTTTACTAAGTACTTAGAGATTTCTAGTCTTGCGCTCGATCAACGTATTACTCGATTCTGTAAGAATGAGGATAAACTTGTGGAAACATCGAGTTATCAAAAGAATTTTCGATATAAAAGTATTTCGTTATAAAAGAATTTTTAACAAAGAAATTTTTTCAAAATTTAAGAATTGAATATAAAAACCATTTGAATTATCTATTGGTAAAATTAAGAAACCAATAGAATAAATACGTAAGTTGTATATAGACCATTCTAATTGCATTTACAGTTTTGATTCAGATTTGAATACATGATTTTAAGGTAATTCATACCTATCCATTTAGGATTGTTCATTCAATTCTCGACGACGAACACTGATATGGATTTTTGATACGAATCTGAAGTTCTCTATCATAGTTTATTACTATGCAAGGAGGATGGAAGTTTTGAAGTCAGATTAGAGTCCGTACTATAGTGGTCGAGTTACTAATACTAGTTCGGAGAATAAAATTGCATATTCAAATAAGAGATCGAAATTATTATACGTATGAATAGTATATATATATATATCGTACGGATTCCAATAAAATGATATATGTTATGGTTGCTAGCTATGATTGTTTCTAGCTTAGGATTGCTATGTTGTTTGGTTGCATGTGGTTTGACATCATCCCTATTAGTTGCATTACATTTATCTGTTGCACATAGTTGTATTAACGATTCTAATGTTTTATAAGTTGATTATTGTGAGTAAAATATATCGTATGTTAAATTTCTTACTTCGTTCCTTTTCGAGAACGAAAAGTTTTGAGTGGGGGAGATTGTAATAACCTGGATTTTTTCGACGACTTAAATAAGAATTTAGTGGAGATTTTGAAATAAAAATTATTTTTAACAATAAAAATAAGGCAATGAAAACTAGATATTTGAAATGTGTCCAATGAAATAAGACCAACAAAATTTATTTTTTGCTACGAAATGTCGTAGCACAGATTTGATTACATCATTGGAATCGTCTCGTCGCACTGATCTCCGCGGTATATTTGTTTTCGTGTTTTAACTTCCATTGCAAAACGCTAGATGGCTGAGATAGTGATCTGTAGCCGTGCCCTAGAGTTATAACTGGATATATCCTTTCGCAGCCTGCATTATTTCTTTTTAGCCTACACATTCTTTGCGTGCGCAGACTAATCTATTAAATGCAGCATTAATGAGCCTCCTCCATTCTCCTATTTATATATATATATATATGTATATATATGTGCGTTTCTTTGTTTCCTGCTTGTCTTCATCCTCTGTAGCATTTGGTGGTGAAATTTATTTACAAGCTTCCATAGAAAAGAAACAAAAATAAACTTTTGAATATCCCCTCTCTTCCCCCTATAGCCATGTCGCCTAACACTTTCCCCTCCCTTCTTCATTTCCTTTTCCATCTACACACCTCATCCCTCTCCATGCATGCACTCACCATGTCCAATAATCTGCACACGTTTTATCCCAAATATCTCCTTCCATCTTTCCTTCATCAACATGCCTCTTTCCCCAAGGCCACATGCACGCGTAGCCTACCTCCCAAACTAGCCTCACCCAACCTGCACTTGCCACCGTCCCCAACTCAACTTCCGCCTACCTCCCGCTCACCTCCCCGCGAACTCCGCCCCACAGCAGCCAAAGGCCCCACCAGCTCCCGAGCCCTCCACCCTCCTACAATGAAACCCGACCCGTTGCCCAGCCTACCACCTAAAACCCCGACCTGCATCCTTCCTACCCGACTTGCCTAGCCTTCCAGCCACCCTCACCGAAGCTTCCGCCTATCTGGTTCTGCCCCACACCCGAAACCTCGGCCACACCACCCTCCGCCCGAACACCTCCCTCCGCAACCGCCAGCTAGCCCGAGCTGCCTGTGGCCAGTCCACTACCTCCTCCCTGCCGCATCCCCTTCCCGCAGCAGCCAACCCCACCGCAGCCTCTCTCGTGTGCGTGCGTGTGTTATATGTGTAAAAAAAAGAAAAAATAAAGACCAATTTGCATGAGAAAATAGGAAAATGGATGTTGCAGTGAACAGATGGAAGGCCTCGCATGGAAAATTAAAAAAATTAAAAAAATTAAAAAAATAAAGGAAGGCAGCAGCCGTCGTCTTTGAGCTTTAGTGTGTGTGCACGTGTACACGTATCCGGATCCGTACCGCCATTCTCATTTTTTAAAGCCGCGAAGGTGAGTGATTCTAAGCTCACGATTAGATTTTCGTATTACAAGTATCTTATTATATATAATTGATTAATGGTTATGATTGATATTGGAATTGAAAATCATTGGTAGTTGACATTGTGATATGTGATTTGGTTGAAATAGTTAAAATTATTGATTGGAATCCCAATTTCATGAAAACTTGTTAAATATGGAAAGTTTGAATATTTGACGACTATTGATTTATTAATACCTGTCACTGTTATATTGTTGTTATATGCATTGATTTGGACATTGAAATTTGAACCGGAATATGGGTTGAAATAATAAATACCCAAATTAAATCACTTAGCCTAGGATAGAAAATTAAATAATAAACATCGATTGGTCAATTAAAATTTATTTTGGATATTTCATATTTAAATTGAAATTAAGAAATGATTTGGAAATTTAATGTGAATTTATAATTTAAATTTTATGTAGAAGTTAATATTTAATTTTGAAATCTATTAAGTTAATGTAGATTTTAAGATGAAAGATTAATTGAACTATTTTAAATTATGAAATTAATTAGTAATGGTTATTTTAAAATATGAACGATTTTAAAACTCGTAACATTGATTATTTGAAATTTAATGAAGAGTTAATATTACACATGTAACTAAACTGTTAAATAAAGATTTATTTTAATCTTAATTGAATTAAAATATAATAATTGAAATTTTAAAATAAATATTCAATTTAATTAAAAGGAGAATTTTAATTGGTTTTATTGAATTAAAATATAAAGGTTAAACTGAATTGTTTGAATTAAAGTTCAATTAAAGGTGTTAAATTTAGAAATTAAGTAAATTAATTCCGAAGTTAATCAAATTGAATATTTAATAATAAAAATTTTGTATTTAAAGATTTGGTTAACTTGGTTAATTTGAATAATAATGAAATTTGACAATTGTGTAATGGTGAAATAGGATTTTTACAAAGAATATATTTTGAAGGGTTAATTGAAAGGCGGTACTTACAAATGAAATGTTGGAAAATAAAAGACATTTTATCCTTAAATAAAATGGTTCTGTGAAATGAAATCGAGATTTTGGTCGAAGAGATTATTTTCGAGAAGGAGTATATTACTAGTAAGTTTAGTATGAATTCGTAAATCGAAATGTGAAATTGAATTTAAACTTGAATATGGATTGCTCATACGAAGTCGATACAATTTGTTTAGTCACTTAAACTACTGTACCTATATTGTTTGATTTGAATTTACTTGCATAAGAAAATATAGTCCTGACTCGAGTGTACTATTTTCCCATTACGCTCAGGTCGGTCCGAGTTGTTTCAGTTCTCGAAGTCCTTAGTTATTTGAAGACGAAGACGGAGATTGGAAGACTGTACTTACTACTATTATTCCACTGCACTATATTGACATGTTTAGTTAAAATGTATTACTTTGATGATATTGAAATGGAATCAAATGTATATTGATAGACAGTTTTGTAATTATGTTATTATTATATTTCATCCTTCCGCTGTGAGATTCTATATATTGCTTTCTTTCTCTTCTCCTTTTCTTTTAAACCCCTTGATAATTCGTCTTTCTGAACGATTCGGGTTGGGCATATGTGGTTAAATATCGACTTGAATTGACCAAAAAGGCGGGTCGTCACAGCGCCACACGCGAAAACCCATCACGCGATCGACATCTCCATGTGCACGTCACCTCACAGATGACCGAACCACCATCCAGACCCACCACGACACGTGCCTCGGCCTACTCCAACATCGCCCCAGGTGCTATCGACTTCGCCGCTGCCTCCTACGCAAAGATCGAGAAAAACCATCACGTAAATAGACCCTGATTCTGGCGAATCCACAAGCTTTCGTCTCGATCCATCCGTTAGATGCGTAGAGCTCGATGAGATCTTCATCTTTCAAGTTGAAGCCGAGTTGAGATTGTGAGTGAATTGGGAGAAATCGAGGAAGAGAGAAGAATGATTATAGGCCATTAACGATAAAAGAAAGCGGCGCTGAAGGTTTTACAATTTAGGGATATGCAAAATGAAAATAGATGCGGCCTAATATATAAATTCCCGACAATATACACACATAAATTTTCCGAACTCCAAACGAAGCGTGCCGCTTGGCATTCTGTATGTTATACTCCCATTCCGAACACAATGGAATAGGTATCGAGAGCCAATTCCATCATATTCAAAAGATAGCTTTTCAAAATCAATTTATTTTAATTAAATTCCTTTAATTGATTTCTACACGTTTCAAGCTCGTACGGCCAAATGATAAGTCTGATCGCTACAAAACTTGAAATACTATAATAATCCACTATTATGGATCCAATAAAACTAGTTTCGTTTGAATCCGAGACAATGTCCAAAAAGACTATTTTACTTGTTAATTAAAACGAGAAATTTCCAAAATCAATTTCATCACTTTTTAATTTAATTTTAAAAGTTAACAATTTTTGTTCTTGTTTAAATAAAATTTAAATCAACTTTTGAAATCATTTTCATTCACATTAAATTCAGGATTCAGTTACCTAAATAATTTCCAATATTAAATTTAATCAATTCAATTATCAAATAAATCATTATACATGAAATATAAGTTATTTAACTTTTAAAATTTAACTTTTAAAACGAATTCAAATAACAAAATAACTACTACACTTAGTTCCAGTTCTTTATTTAAAGTATTCCAATAATCCAATTTCGATGAATTCCAATATTAGAATTTTAAATGAATTTTAGTTATTAAATAATTATTTTAGTTTCATCTAAATAATTCAACATTTATTATTAAATTTTTGCTATTGATTACAACACATTAAATATATTGAACTTCATTCTAATACAAATAATTTCCTTAAATGTTATCGAAATTGTTATTTCAAAATTTTATTCAAGTTCATATTAAATAAATTACATAAATAAAACATTAAATTTTTTTCCAACCATTATTGTTCAATAATTATGTTAAATTTAATAATTTAAATAGTTAAAAATACGGGTCATTACAATAAAAAAATATGTGGATAACATAAGAGAAATAAATTTTTTTGACCATTGCAACGATGATAGAGAAACTATAGAGCTGGTGGATGGGCGACGAAGGAGATGGATTGTGTTCCATTCTTTTGCTATTTCTCAAAATACGAAAAATAAATAAATCTGTTTTCTATTTTATATGTTAGCTTCAATTTTCAAATCGATTATTCTCTAAAAATACATGCGTTGTGTGCACGTTTTTTGACAAGAATATAAACTCAAAAATGGCAAACAAAATGGGGCCTTAGCTTTTTGTGAAAACGTAAAAGCATATAATTTTTTGCCAAGTGAATAAAATCATTCAAATTTTTGTCAAAATGATAATTGAAACTATCCTTTTATATGAATTTCAAACTCAATAAATCGATGAAAAGTAACGTATGAGGCAAAAGATTTGTACAACATCTTAATTTGATTTATAATAGTTTTAATATTTTTGTGGACATGGTTATATAAGAAATGAAATTTGGTTTAATACAGTAACCAGCATTTCAGAAGAATGTATATTTACTAGTTATGAATAGCTCATCTAAATAGATTTATATAAAGCATACCGAAATTTGATATCTCATAATTATTAGACAAGTGACTAATATTTCTTCATACCATATGTTATGTTATGGTGATATTTTCTTCACACTTTCGATAGTCCTTAACCATATATATATATGTATGTGTGTGTGTGTTTATGTGTGTGTGTGTATACTTGGAGTGACTATTAACACCCATAAAGAATACAAAATCCAACATAATATGTTTTAACCATTTGATTTCATTATGTTTACCTATGGAATTGATGGGAAGGGAAAATTTAATGGTTGAGATTTATTTTGATTACTTACTCATCAATCAAAGTTTCTATAGACACGCATATCAAGCCAACCCGAAGTAAAGTATGCCAAGACTTTGCAGTAGATCAACACCACTAAAAGCGTAAAAAAAGTTTCTAATATGTAAAAACGTATGGTCAATATAAGCAGCAGATCAGAAGTATGATACTCAAGTGGATTTATTAGTTATTTTAGCTATTTACCAATTACAGTCCAAACTCATGTTCCTCATCCTCAATCTTTTTATTTCTCTTAGAAATTAACTAGAGCAATCAATATACTAGGACTTGCAACAGTCAAACTGAGTGGAATGATTCCTTTTTACTAATTAGTTAAGATAGTGCATAACGGTTGCCAATATTAGTGTAACGACCTGCAAATTTGGCGATGTTAATAATAAATTAATTAAAAATAATTTTTTTTAAATGGAGAATGGGGGCTTCATATATATAACCATTGCATTGGTCTTTTCGAGATAATTAGTTTCGACTATTGGTTGGGTTTACAGGTTGGAAGATAAGAGTTGTACAAGCTATAGATGATGTATGTAGTTGTTTTAGGTCAAACTGGGTACACAGCCCATAAATTAGACTAATGACTATATAAACGAAGCTATGAAACTCTAGCCATCACCTTAATTTTTTATTTTTTTAGCTCTAATCCTTAAATTGTCCAATCTCCCTGTAATGGTGGATTAACCCATTAATTAAAAGGTAGTAAAAATTCAAACCTACCTTATAATATATGAATTTGAAGCTCTTGACACGTAGAAGAGACTGTAAGTGTTCATTTTTGGAGATGGGGTTCGATGTGGTTGGAAAATGATGAAATATTTTCAACCGTTCATTCTAGAATTTCATGATCGACGGTGAAACGACGACAATTGGTTGATCAAAGGGTACAAGAGTGTAAATTGAGGTTGAAGAGAGAAGATATACCACCTTGGATCATGTTAGAGGCATTAGGGTTGGCCGGAAATTGGCCTTGATGTCGAAGACAACAACAAGCAGATGAGGTGGCGGCAGGTAGACGCGAGGGGTGCAATCGATTCGAAATTACCAGGAAAGGATGGCGGTGAGGTCGGATGTAAGGATAGCTGCGGTGTAGTGGAAAAATAGAGTAGAAGTTGGCGCTGAAGCATAGTTATGTCCTTGTGGATACTATGGAGAACGCACATAAATATTGTTTTAGTCCCTAAGTATTTTATAATTCCAGATTAAACTCTAAAACTTCTAATCCTCGTATCTTTTGCAAACGAACTCCGATTTACGCATGGTTTATTCTACTGGATCGTTGCGAAATTCTAAACGATTTGGCATTTGTTAATGAGTTTTGAGGTGGTTTGGAAAAGCGCATTGGTATGGTTTATTTATCTTAATTAATTACGATTTAAAAAATAATAACCGCATATCCATTAGTGAAAACTTATATCTGTTGAAATATGTTATATGATCCATTGATGCCTGTTTGGTTATTATAATGTTTTGGATGCGTTGTGTCTTGATTGAAATGTTTACTATTGGTTATTGTATTATTGAAAGTTTAATTATATATGATTATGAATTTGAATGAGATAAAAATAATTAACTGAAATAAATGGATGGAGTTGTGCAATAATGTGATAAATAAATATAGTTATTTACATATTTTGGATGATATTTGTAAATAATTTATCTAATTAAACTGGAATTAATGTGAGAAATTTAATAAGGTTATAATTTATGAATTTCTTGGAAAATTCATAAATAATAATGGAAAATCTATTTCTAAATTAAAATTGGGAGCTTATTATTATTTATAAAATAAAGTTGCATTTCACAATAATATAGTTTTTGTAAAAATTACATTATTTTAAGTAAATGACAAAATAATTTATTTTTCAGTGTTTATATTTTTTTGAATAATAGAATAAAAGATACTTTCGGGATAATAGTAGTAGTAGTAATATATGTTTCCAAAAGCGTTTTGGTTTAATTATTACCATTTTGAAACAAATAGCAATAAGAAAGGAGTTTCGAGATTTAAATAGAATTGTTAATTTTTTTATAAATAGTAATAAATTGGTTTTGGAAACATTACACATATTGATGAAAATAATAATATTATTGTTTTAAAGAGTAATTTGATGTAAATTGCTATTTTTGATTAAAATACGACATTTTAGGGTATTTGAAGAGGTAGAGGTATAACAAAGGATTTTGGAAGTATATTACCGTTTCTAAAGAACTATTATTGTTTTGAGATGAAATAAATAATAGTGCTTTTATAATAAACAAAAATAATGATTTTACACTTAAGAGAATAATGATTGCAAATATATTATTTAGATTATTGTAGAATATGTGATTAATTATTAGTTGTAACTATCAAATATGTTTGTTGTATAATGACGAAATGGCATTTTGATGAGTGTGCGATATTTTACCATTATCATACTAGACAATGGGTAGTTAATTGTGGCTTTGATTAATTAGATGATTGATGTTTGTGTAACTAATGTTGATGGGTTAGTACGCATTTGATGATTAATGTTTGTGTTACTAATGTTGATGGTTACTACACATTTGATGAGATTGATGTTTGTGTTACTATCGTGAGGAAATTAGTATAGAATTTTGTGATTTATACTTGCATCAATGATCTACTACTAATAGATGGTGATTAGTGCATATGTAAGTATATTAGTTGTTGTTGGCTTATTTGATGCTTGCGGTTACCATTGAATGTTGTCGATGTTTAATGGTTGTGCTACTACTATTGTTGTTACCCCATATTTATGATGGTTAATTATGATGGCTTAGTAGAGTTGTGTTCCTGCTTGCATAGATGTTATGGTTTTTATGTGCCAACAAGTATTTGAATGCAGGAGGAGAGCAAGAAATAGAACTACATGAGCTAATCCCAAAAGAATATGCATGTAGTCTTTTTCTAGGCAATAACCATTAGATGCCTTAGTTTGGGCTAGGGTGTATAGAAATTGGCGTAATCCAAATAAAGTTGAACATTTTTTCTTTCTCCTATGCATTTGTGAAACCTGCAGGTTGGAGTGAAGAAGGGGGGAAAGATCCACATATAGGTCGTATTCGTAGGATGTTGATTTGGTAATTTATTTTGCATCATCGATGTATTCTCTATTTATTTAATGATGATTAATGTATTGGAAAAGGTAGATGTGATATGATGTATTAGATCTTGTATAATTATTTATATTGTAAATATGTTATTTTTATTCCATTGTAAGGTTTTTCTCTTTTCTCCTATATTTATCTTAGAAATCAAATTATAAAATTAATGGCCTACTGTTTTTAATGTCCGAGGTTAGTACGCAAGTGTACTTTGATGGCGTTTGTCATTGATTTTAAATGTTAAAAATAATTGGTCATCACAATCAATAAATTGTTTAAGTATAGTTTAAACCTGAAGCTCGGAGCACTCTACGTAGAAACAAGAATGATATAAAACTTAAAGAATGGATATAAATCAATACTAATGAAAACAACTCTAGGCTAAGGTCAAACATGTCAAATGAGTCAACGTTGATTAGGAATAACTACCCGGTCTTTCTCATATATAAATGTGTGTGCGCGTGCACATGCAGCTATTGATATATTTTAATCATATATTGGAATGTTAATATATGAACTATTTGTATTATTAAATATATATTAATACTTAAATATAAGTATATTTTTATACACACATGCAGACATACATACGTAATACATACATACATACATATATAAATATGTGTGTCTGTGTTTATCTAACATTTGTTTTTCAAATTTTTGATAGTTATAGACGTTATTGTTGATGGCATCTACCTTGTCAATGTTATTGTTGGGTTTTTATTGTTAATTTGATTGATGTACGTGTTAGTTGATTCTTTGTTGACACTGGTTTCATATCTCTCTACATCTATCTCTTTATCGTCTTCTCTTACATGTTGAGTTTACTTAGGATATATTTAATTCTTTTTGTATATTTTTATTCTTATAGATTTAGTTTAGGTTTGGAGAATTTTTGTTTTTTTTACATTTATGTTGTACTAGTTCATGGGATAAAGCTATCTGTCATGCTTGTTGATAGCTTCTTTTTTAAGTATATAATAAAATTACATGAGTGCTCTCCTCAAAAGAAAATCGCTCATTTTCTCAAAACTATTATCAATATGGCTAGTCCTTTAATTATCAATGAATATCTATTATTTCGACTACTATACAATACTTATCATTTAATAAATATTATTTGTACTATATAAATACGTATATAATGAATTTTTTACTTATATTTTTAGTCATCAAATAATATTAATAAAATAATAATTAAATCAATATAAAAATTATATTTATTACTCCATAATAATCTGTAACATTTATAAATTATTTTTTTAAGTGATATTCTCAAATACTACTAGAAATGATGCAATTTACCTACATGGAAATACCAACGCCGCTACTGACGCATAAAATTTAATGTCGACGTGGCATCGGTATGTCATAGGTAAATTATTATCTATGAAATATTACCAACGCCTAACTAACGCCAATGTTTGGACGTCTGCATGGCGTCGCCCAAAAAATAACCCCTCTCCCCCCTGTCATTTTTTAACTTTTCACTTTAATATAACAAAAACCTATCCCCACGTCCCCACTCTAGGTTGCATGCCTTCATGCTACCTCAACGTCGCCGACTAATCTGTCGTAAGGTCGTCACAACCTGTCGTGCAAGCTCTATCGACACCTGTCATCGTCGTCGCTCTTCACTACGGCCAAACCACTGCTCATCCACCACGTTCAATCCATCCTTATTGCAAGCACTGCTTCACCCATCGCCTGTCATCGAATCCCCTCTACAAGCCAGCCACGCCCAAGCAAGAACTACCCTCTGCATCACGCTGAGCCCACCTTCGGTATGATTAATGCCTTGATTTGTTGTTTTATTCAATGCACTAATTTGATTAGGATCGCACATAATCGTTGGCGTAGATTCGTTGGTATATGATCATTTGTAAAGGTTTATTGATATGATCGTTAGCATATGATTTTATCACTAGATTTATTTTGAAATTGTTCCATAAATTCATTGTTATTGATATGGTATCACTAATGAAACTTGTTAGACGTTTAATTTGGCTCTGTCTAATAAGTACTGTATATGATCGTTATATAGATATTCGTTTTTTTAACTAAAATGGAAATCGATATTTATATTATACGTTATTTGTTGGATTCATTCTAGTATTGGACAAGTTAAAAACGCAATGATGTTTATGTTTCGTAAATCAATATTTTAAATCGAATGTAATAAAATTTCGACAGCACTTCCTTCTTATTCCATGTGTATGCTCTTTTACATATGATACGAGGAATAAGGGGAAGTGTTGTCGAAATTTAATCAACCGTTCGATTTGAAATGATTTATGAATTGTAAATATCATTGCATTTGTAATGGAAAGTAGGATGCCAACCATTAAAAAAGTATAGATATCCCTAGGTTATATAGCATTGAAATTATTGATGAATTCCATTGTTTGAAAATTATTTTATAATAAAATTAATAATGTTATTGTCAAGGACCTCTAGCTCAAGTGGTTAGAATTATGACGCTTTAGGCAAAAGTATAGAGGTCATGGGTTCGAGCCCTTTAGACATAGTGCTCTACTTAAATAAAATATCACTCTTGTTATCAAAAAAATTTATAATGTTATTGCAATTAATAATAAAATTAAAAATGTTATTTAAGGTAATAATAAAATTAATAATGTTATTCAAATTAATAATACTGTTAGTAATGTTACTAAAATTTTAATACAAATAATAATAAAATAAATAATGTTATTGAAACTAATAAAAAATTTAATAATGTTATTTAAAGTAATAATAAAGTAATAATATTATTTAAAATAATAATAATTTTTTTTGAAATTTAATAATTAAATTAACATTGTTATTAAAATTTATAATATAAATAATAATAAGTTAATAATGTTATTGAAATTAATAGTAAAAATAATAATGCTATTTAAAGTAATAATAAAATTAATATTGGTATTTAAATTAATAATAAAATTAATAATGTTATTCAAATTTATAATAAAAAATAATAAAAATTGATAATGTTATTGAAACTAATAATGTCATTTAAATTAATAATTTTATTAAAATTAATGTTTGGTTTTATTAAATAGATGATAGTAATGTTATTATTAATATTTAGTTTTATTAAAAATTTAAAAAGTAATATACAATCGGGTGAAAAATAATGCAATTTTTGTTTACTTGCAGAGTATAAAAGATGGATTATTTGAAAGATTAAAATTGGACATACATGAAAGTAAAAAAGGAAGAACGATACAATTACACTTTAGAAATGGTGTTGATGCATACGAAAGTGGCATTTGTAATAAAATGAATATGAAGAATTCTGAGGCCTGTGTTCGAAATGTAAATGCCTAAAACTTATAGAGTAGTGTGCTATGATATTACATTTACATTAATATAGTTTTATGCCAAACTATCAAGTGTGGATATATCATGGAGAAGAACATCACATCATATAAAAGAATATCACATTGTATAAAAGGAAAACTTTAAACGAAATACAGCTATTACTTTGGATCCACCTTCCATTCAGAGTAGCGAAGAAGTGTATAATCTCGTGTAAGATTATCCCAAAATACAAGAGATAGGAAAAGAGCCAAAAATTATTATGAAAGGAGGGTATGACAACTAGTGTATACAAAGTATATTTTGGGAGTTACCGCATTGGAAAAATCATAAACTTCGACACAAAATAGATGTAATGCACAATGGAAAAAATATGTTCAAGAACCTTTATGATAATGAATGTGAAAGGAAAAACAAGAGATGATTTAAAGTTAATGAAGGATATATCGCTCTATACAGCAATTTCCCCGAGTTTAAAATCGACAGCGAAAGACAAAATTTCAAACGTCTTGCTTATTATGTTTTATCCCATCTTTTGGTCAAAGCTGGAATATCAATAAAATTGGCAAGGAAGGATGGATAACAGGATTGGAGTTCAATTGGAAACAAGGCTGCAATGGATATCGTCAAAATTTGGCCGAGCTCCGATCAGGACGGAATCGATTGAAGATGATGATGAGGACTAGGAGAGGCTACGTTTCAAGTTTCAGGTTAATCGGAGTTTGTATGAAGGAGATATGATCGATGCAAGGTAGGAAGAATATACTATTTGAATCCATCAAAGAGTTGAGGTGATGTCCATTTCGAATCCATCAGGTTCGTATCCATCGGAATGGCATCCCCTCAGTATGTTCGTATCCATCGAGTTTGGCATATTTCGAATCCATTATTCCCATCCTCATGCCTCAGTTCGACTCCATCTACTTCGCATCCATCAGATTACCTCACTTCGCATCCATCAACAGATAGTGCGCTTCGTATCAATCGGTCAATGCCTACTTCGTATCCATCGTAGAGGCGATTGTTCGAATCCATAGATAAAGACTTGTTCGTATCCATCGAGTTGACGTGTTAGTCTTGGATACGAACGCAGCGAAATACTCGAGGCGACTCGATCAAACCGAAGTGAAAAGCGGATCGACACGAAGAACGCGCGCCACGTCAACCTGCTAGCACATGCCACCATCGATTCGAAGGGATCGATTCGAATTGATCGATTCGAACAGGATGAACAGACGAAGAACGCAATTTCAAATCGATCATAACTTGAGATCTACAAGTCCAAATGCAATGAAATTTTTACAGGAGCTTACATACATGTTGATGAATGTTCTCACCAAATTTTCAGCTCCATCGGATGAGTTCTTGATCGATTCGAATAGAGTTCGAATCGATACCGAAACGGGCCCAGATTTCTTGGACGCGGGCATGTGGGCCCACTCACGTGCCAGAAGTGGTCTCCCTAAATTTAGACGAAATATCAGCCTCCTACACCTATAAATAGAGCCCCAGGTCATTCAGGAAAGAGGATCGGGATTTAGAAGGGCCCAGACTCTACCGGATTCAATTCTACACTTCATCATCGCTGTTAAACTTGAATTTCTTCATTGTAATCGGTGTAATCAACTATAATCAGCAAGGATAATCAATAAAAGATAAAAATTTGGAGTGGACGTAGGCCGGAGATAGCCGAACCACTATAAATCTCGTGTTTCTGTTCATTATTTCTGGATTGCTGTTTATTGCTTGCTTAGATCTGTGATTTGTATTTGAATATTTGTTGATTTGTATTCATACACTGGTGCTTTCACGATACTTGAGGTTTGTGACCAATTTTGGCGCAAACACTTTGGTGCTTTCACTGAGAAGGACTAGCACTCGCTACATCAGATTGAAGTTCAGATTTGGAAAGCGTGAAGAGTTGAGATTTGAAAGACAATGACTCGACAAACAAGACAGAGAGCTGAGAGAAGTCAACAGGGAGGAAGTCAAGAGGCATCCTCTGGTGCTGGAGAAGGACAAGCTTCGATCTACATTACCAAAGACGAAATGGAAGCTATGGCAAATTCATTGCATGAGAGTCTGCTGAAAAGTCAACAGGATATGATGCAAACTTTCTTCGAACAAATGAGAGCTGTAGGGATGCAGAACTTAGGACCAGCCACAGCGGCTGTTAATGTGGAACAAGGAGCTAGGGTTATGGAACCCAATGGAGGACAGAATACAGAACCGGAAGGAAATCAACAAGGACTTAGGGGCAGACCCTCAGGATCCAACACAGGAGGACCTTTGGAAGGAGTTCAACAGGCTAGGAGCAACGTTGCTGCTAATGAGGCACATGAGGAATATGTGCCAGAGTTCCCTCGGGAGCATGGGGGGCAACCCCCGACAGGCAACGCTGGATTAGCGGAAATCATTAGGAAGACTATGCGTGGAGGCTTGACCAATAGAGATTTGGAAGGAGTGAACAGGAGTCCGTTCGCTCGAGAAATCAGGATAGCTCAGAATCCACCCAAGTTCAAGTTACCTAGCATGGAAGTATATAATGGCAAGGCTGACCCAACTGATCACTTGATGAGATACACTAGACACATCGAAGTGCTGGGGGCATCAAAGGAGGTGATGGCCAGATGTTTCCCGTTGTATTTGACAGATCTAGCTGCAATGTGGTTTAGGCAGCTGGAAGAAGGATCTATCAAGACTTGGAGGGAATTGGTGGATAGGTTTTTAGGGCAGTTTCGGGTTCATATCAAAAGACCTAAGAACGTGATGACATTAACATCGGTAAAGCAAAGGACGGATGAATCGCTTAGAGCATTTCTAACTCGATTCAATGCAGCAGTTGCTTCGGTTGATCGGCCGGATCCATCGATGGTTTTAATGGCGGTAGTGTCAGGAGTCAGGGAGGATTCGGATTTCAAGGTATCTTTAATACGAGACCCACCACTGGATCTCGGAGAATTCTTTCATGAGGCTGAGAGGTTCCTTCGACAAGAGGATGTATGTGCAGATTTAAAGTTGAAGGAAGTGAATGTAACCGAGGGTGGAGGACCATCCAATAGAGGTTCGGATAAAGATAAAGAGAAAAGGAAGTTGGATGATGATTCTGAAAAAGCTAGGAAGCGATGGAAGGATCCAAAGTTTTCCACATACACAGGGTTAAACGAGACACTGGAGCGGATATACATGGAAACCCGGAATCGCCTTCCTTACCGGAGGCCGGCTAGGAGAGAACCATCCGAACGGGAAAGGGCATCAGGAAGGCACTGTCTCTTCCATGATTTGGATGGACATGATACCAACAGCTGCAGGCACTTAAAGGACATAATTGAAGAACATGTGAGGAATGGACAATTGAGGCAGTATGTTGGGGCTCGGAATGCAGCGGCGGAGCAGGAGCAACCACCTCCTACCTCAAGTTATGATGGCGTGAGGCCCAGGAATGATGGTCGATTTATTATCAGTTGACCGGGATAATATGAAATAAGTAACAAACCATTTGCAAGCAACCAAGTCATTTACACATGTATGGGGCCGGAGATAGCCCCTAGGCATGCTTTGAATGATGATAAACCGCGAAGCCATGGTTTGCGAAATCTGTCTTTTGTTTTTGGATTAGACACTCGTTTTTCTGCTTTGGTCTTGGAGTTTGGATTGAACTCCTGATTTTGCTCATTTTCTGGTTTTGGCTTTCATTCGGATGATCGTTCTCCGTTTTGGATGATGATTTTGATTTTTGATATGGATTTCTGGTTTTTCGATTTGATTTGGATTTTGGATTGGATTTTGATTGGATTTTTTCTGGTTTTTGATAAAACGGTCGTCGGGTACGGATTATGCCTGACAAGGGGTGAGTCGTTTTGCCCGAACGCGGTAAAGTGACTCATTCAGGTCATCGAGTATGGACTGTGCTCGGTAAGGGTTCGAAGAGACCAGGATTCGGCCTAGGACTTAGGCCCCTTATTATCGATTATTGTTTCAGGTCGTTGAGTATGGACTATGCTCAACAAGGGTCCGGAGTGACCGGGATTCGGCTTAGGACTTAAGCCATGGCATTACTTACGTCCAGGGACACTGGACCAAGGTCGTCAAGTGTGGATTGCGCTTGGCAAGAACCCGGAGAGGTTAGCTCAACGTCTAGGGACACTAGACCAAGGTCGTCAATTCTGGATTGCGCTTGGCAAGAACCCGGAGAGGTTAGTTCAACGTCCAGAGACACTGGACCAAGGTCGTCAGGTGTGGTTTGCGCTTGGCAAGAACCCGGAGAGGTTATGGATTTGGATATTGACCTGGGGAGGTCATGGATTCGGTTATTGGCTGATGGATAAGGATGGATTAAAGGCTCGGTCATCGAGTTCGGATGGGCATGGAATTGGTTATGGACTTCGGATATCGAGACCGGAACTATTCAAAACACGCCTTATTATCATAAGGCATGTTTTGGGGGGCAAATGTTATCCCATCTTTTGGTCAAAGCTGGAATATCAACAAAATTGGCAAGGAAGGATGGATAACAGGATTGGAGTTCAATTGGAAACAAGGCTGCAATGGATATCGGCAAAATTTGGTCGAGCTCCGATCAGGACGAAATCGATTGAAGATGATGATGAGGACTAGGAGCGGCTACGTTTCAAGTTTCAGGTTAATCGGAGTTTGTATGAAGGAGATATGATCGATGCAAGGTAGGAAGAATATACTGTTTGAATCCATCAAAGAGTTGAGGTGATGTCCATTTCGAATCCATCAGGTTCGTATCCATCGGAACGGCATCCCCTTAGTATGTTCGTATCCATCGAGTTTGGCATATTTCGAATCCATCATTCCCATCCTCATGCCTCAGTTCGACTCCATCTACTTCGAATCCATCAGATTACCTCACTTCGCATCCATCAACAGATAGTGCGCTTCGTATCAATCGGCCAATGCCTACTGCGTATCCATCATATAGGCGATTGTTCGAATCCATAGATAAAGACTTGTTCGTATCCATCGAGTTGACGTGTTAGTCTTGGATACGAACGCGGCGAAATACTCGGGGCGACTCGATCAAACCGGAGTGAAAAGCGGATCGACACGAAGAACGCGCGCCACGTCAACCTGCTAGCGCATGCCACCATCGATTCGAAGGGATCGATTCGAATTGATCGATTCGAACAGGATGAACAAACAAAAAACGCAATTTCGAATCGATCATAACTTGAGATCTACAAGTCCAAATGCAATGAAATTTTTACAGGAGCTTACATACATGTTGATGAATGTTCTCACCAAATTTCAGCTCCATCGGATGAGTTCTTGATCGATTCGAATGGAGTTCGAATCGATCCCGGAACGGGCCCAGATTTCTTGGATGCGGGCATGTGGGCCCACTCACGTGCCAGAAGTGGTCTCCCTAAATTTAGGTGAAATATCAGCCTCCTACACCTATAAATAGAGCCCCAGGTCATTCAGGAAAGAGGATCGAGATTTAGAAGCGCCCAGACTCTACCGGATTCAATTCTACACTTCATCATCACTGTTAAACTTGAATTTCTTCATTGTAATCGCTGTAATCAACTATAATCAGCAACGATAATCAATAAAAGATAAAACTTTGGAGTGGACGTAGGCCGGAGATAGCCAAACCACTATAAATCTCGTGTTTCTGTTCATTATTTCTGGATTGTTGTTTGTTTTTTGCTTAGATTTGTGATTTGTGTTTGAATATTTGTTGATTTGTATTCATACACGGGTGCTTTCACGATACTTGGGGTTTGTGACCAATTTTGGCGCAAACATTATGAGTTGGAAAATAAGCATTGACAAACTATTGTAGTGGGTTCAAAATTTGAGGTTTTCGAATGGAATTGCTTCTACCATTTAAAATGTGTTGATATCAAGGATCTTCGAATGTTGTGTATAAAGAGTCACGATTGTCATGTATTTTTAGGTCTTTTCCCGATAGTATTTAAGGAGTTATTGCTGCTATATGTGTGGATGCCTATTACCGAGCTTAGTTTGTTCTATAAAGAGTTGTGCTCAACCACACTTAATAAGAGTAATATAAAAAACCTGGAAGCTGATATACCCAAATTATTATGTAAATTGGAGAAAATATTTCCTTCTAGAATATTCAACTGCATGGAACATCTACCCATACATCTACTAACTAAAGCTTTAATGCGAGGTCTAGTGAAGTACGGATGGATGTATCCTTTTGAAAGATACGTAAAATACAAGTAGGATTTATATTATTTTACGAAATAAGCATAGTAAATGTATAATTTATAACTTTTTCGTATGAAGTTATTTAGGCCACCTTAAAAAAAGATGAAACTAAAATTATGCATTGAAGGTTTAATATGACAAGCATATATTGTTGAAGAAGCATCCATATTTTTCAGCTATTATTTCGAAGATCATGTTAAGCAAAATTATAATAATGGTTCTCGTAATGATGATGCTATGGATGAGTCGCCTGACATTTTCTTTTCATTTTTCTAAATCATGAAGTCCTTCTAGTGAATGGAAGGATGGAAGTTTTCAAACCTTAAAGAGTTTATCATAGCTAGAGTAATAATGCTTCTCAACTATGAAGAATTATTAGATCTTATTAGGTAAAACTATATTTGTTTATTTACTGTTAATACCCTATAATATATTATAATCATATTTATCTTGACAGTATCAACTGTTTAACGGTCAGTTTGAGCAACAAAATCTAAGGGTTCAACCTAGTAAAAGATTTGAGGCTTGGTTTTAGAAATATGTAAGCATATATAAGCATTGAGCGAACGTAGTATGAAATAGTTTATTACGTAAATTAATATGTATTAGTTTAATTCAATAGATTACTGATAATGAAACAGTGATATCTTTTATAAAACTCTTGCATTTGGTCCGCTAAAAAAATATATATAATGCACAATTATGTATGTAAATTGCCATAAATTTCACATAATGGAGTTTGGAACCAGTAAAACAACTTATGGTGGTGGGGCATGTGTTAAAGGGGATGAACAAGGCGATGATTACAAGATTACTATGGAGTGTTACTGGAGATAATTGAACTCACTTCTGTAATACAGGAGCTTAAAACATTTTTATCCAACTGTAAGCGGTTTGATACTAATCCTGCTGTAGGAGTACATCGTATACATAAAGATTATCCTCTTGTTAAGGTAAACCATAAAAGATGATATAAAGGAAATGATCCATTTATGCTAGCAACACAAGCAACATAGTTTATTATGTGCCTTATTCTGCCATGAACAACAACAAGGAGGTCTAGTGGGTCGTCGTCAAAACAAAAATGAGATGGAAATTCAATGGGGACGTGATCATAACCAACGACTAACCATACCAAAATGACCGGAGGACAAAGAAATACTCTAAATAACATAAGATACCGATAATATAGGGCCACTTAACAATGAAATATTTGATGGAGTTTAATTAAATGAAGAGTCGAGGTTAATGATGATGTCATAGTTAATGAACATGAGTATGATGATGATATTGTAAATGATGATATTGATAATGATGATGACAACTAGTAGCTTATGTATAATTCATTGAAAGACTGTTTTTATAATGCATATTATTTTCAGTTTCTCCATTTTTCATGACAACTAAACATACAATTTTTTAAATTTTGAACTTATAGACATTGAAACCAAAATTATTCTATGCTTATTTTTATAGGTGAAGTTTCTAATCTTTATCATATTCGCTTGTTTATGATGTAATGCAAATTCAAACCTTAATTACTACTCTAGTTGCATGTCATTGTAAAAGACAAGTTACATATCCATTATTATACTATATATGTATTGTTATAACAGATATGTCCAGTCAACGTCGTAGGTATACAGCCGTGGTGGCACCTCGTCGGGTCAGGGTGGCTCCCACAAATCAATGCATGATGGAATCCGCTCTGCTGACATCGATGCATATATCATATCTTTGTTTATTCAGACCGATGCGGCTATTGATGCTACTGGTCCATCTACTCATGCATCTGAGATGAACTCACCCTTCGTCCACTGAGTTGTGTTTTCCAGAAAGAATGAGGATCGGGGTGAGTGATTACTTATTTGAATACAGTTGAAATTATACACACACACACACACTAACATTAATACATATACACTCAAACATACATACATACATACGTACATACTTATATACATGTATATAACATAATTTTCTAATTAAATATGCATACTTACATATATATGTACATTTATGATTTCAGCTGTAGCGGTACATTCGATGCCATCTACGAAGGCATGCTTACGAACCACATCATTTTGACTAGCATTTACCAACATTCTCAACGATATCAAGACAGTCATATTTCAGGAATTTATGGTAAAATAATTTTATTATACAACATACTATATAAATATGTATATCATTTATTTCATAACATATTCAGTTAGCATTTGCAAAATTGCTAGAAGAGATGACATTTCTAAAGGAATTGTGAGAAGGGCTTAGGCATCCATAGCATCCGAAAAACATTGGGAATGGACATATGGTATGCATAGGAATGGCATAAAACAACAGTCCCTAGCCTAGTAGACGGATGAGGAGTTCTTGCAGTATTGGAGGATAGAGGACTTCAAAACGAAGGCTGGACAAAATGCCAAAATTAGGAAAAAGAAACCTAGGTTATATAGCAGTGGCTCCAGATCATACATAGATTGTCATAACGATCTGGTATATATTTATTTGTTAAATTTAGTTAACATTTATATAAATTAAAATAGGTTTATATGATAATTTGCTTAACTCAAATTTTAGTGCAAAGAGCTGCAGAGTGAGCCTATATCTTGGCAAGTCTATAGTTGGACTCACAAGATTGAGTCATCAGATGGGTCCACCACCAATAGCTAGGTAGATGATACTTACACATACTCTACGATAATTTATCCATAAAACTTCATTTAAATATACGCACACCACATACATGTATAAAATTCTAATGAAAACGTAAAATAAAAATATACAAAATACTAGGTTAGGATTAAGGAGCTTCAGTGTAAAGATGTGGATATAATAAGAGAAGTGAATGGAGAGGTATTCAACGTACTCAGTAGAACTATGCCAAAAGGGAAGATCGTAAGCCCAACTAACACAACATACAGAAGGTAATAGCTTAAACATTCGTTCTATACATATGATATTAAGTACATATGCATACAAAACCATATACATATATAGTATACTGTATGTATGTATACACTAGTTGTAGATCCAAATAACTATATGTATTTTATACGCATGCTTAGTATAATTATTTAATCCTCATTTTCTACTGGATGTTATAAATTGTCAATTTAAAAATAAAACGGGTTAAGAAAAATTGTAATAAGTTAAATAAATAGGTAAGTTAAATCAATCAACAAATTAAACAATTGTATAATTAAGTTAAATTATGATAGAGTTGGGGGTATACCCTAGACACAATTATGTAATTTGTTACATATATCTAACTCGATAAGTGTAATGACCCGTAAATTTTAACGGTTTAAATAACGTAACTAACTGAAAATTTGTGAAAATTTAAACAATTGAATTGGGAAATAAAAATTTTATATTTGGAATACGTCTATTGTAACATAGCAACCGGTAAAATTTCATTGGAAAAATATGAAAATTAATTCAACTGTGTAATTTTCAGTTTCAATATTAAATCAGTTACAATTAAATGAAAATAAAATATGTTTGAAACCAGAATATTTTTATACAATAAATTTGTAAATCATTTTCTGAGTGAGAGGTCATAATTCATTTCATCAAATTTGGACTTCTCTAGCTCCGTTTATCTTATTTCAGCAAATTTGCAGCAGTTTAGCAGCGAAATATCGACTTTTGAAAGGATGATCGTATCGCTGATATCTGTGTATCGTAATGATCATCTCATTGTGCTGATCCCCGCAGTATATTCATTTGGGTGTTATGGAGTCCGGTACGCGGCGAAATCCGCGAAACGGGTATACCCATTTTGGATTCTAGAGTGTTCTGTGACCTTTCAATTTTCAACCGTTTGAAAATCAACGGTCATTTGCTTTTATTATTTCATAAATTCTCGTGCTACTTTCACTCTTCCCTATATTCATTCCCTATATTCATGTTTTGGTTTGTTTCCTCTATTATTTGTTTCTGCTGTGAAACGTTAAATCGAAAATATATATAAATAAAGTCTTATCATAAACGTTTGCATTTCCTTTTGCTGAACTGTTCATACTTCATGCCTTTCTCTTTGGACCACGCTCTCCCTTTTCATCTTCCACCTCATCTTTATTTATGTATATATAATAATATAGTTCGAGTATACTTGCAATCTGAAAAGCCTAGCGATCTCTAAATTTGCACGTCCTCCTTGAAATTTCGGATCTCAGCCATATATACTTTGGAACTGCCCTTCGGTTGCTCTCCCGTCTCAAATTCCTCCAACCCAAACTCCTCACCCATGAACCCGACCAACCACGGCCACATCCCCTCCAAGCCACCAAGCTGCCGACCAAATCACCTAATCACCCTCTAGTTCACCGAACACCCTCATCGCTGAGGCAAACGGCAGCCGCATCCCCTCTGCCCTGCTTGCTCCATGACCCGTTCACCACCTCTGCCTTGCCTAATGGCCAGCGACCTCACCAGCCCTCCGGCCTTCTCGGCCACTGCGCAGCCACGTCGTCCCCTGACCCTGCCTGTCCTTCACCATGATGCCATGTCACCCTTCATTTTGCTCAGCGGCTCACTGCCTTTCCACCTGTAGCTTGCAACCTTCACTTCCTCTTTATATGAAGGTATATATTATATGTTAGGGTATATAATATGTTTAAAAATATTTATATCATTTGTTTTGTTTCAATCTGTCTGAAGCTTTTACTTCATATTTACAAATATAATATGTATAGTATTATATAGATAGGATAATAATATTTCAATCTTGTTTGTATATAGGTAATATTCTGATATATGTTATATATGTATATAAAAGTTTGCTTAAGTTGTATAATAGGTTTGTATATAATATGTAGTGTAATATTTTAGTTATATGTTAGTTTATATAAAAAAAAATTATTATATAAGTATATAAACATGGCAGTATGTGTAATATGTATATATATATATAAGATTTATGTATCAGTTTATATAAACCTGTTGAGTTTATGTATAAATTTATAGTAGATTATTATATATATAAGCTGCTATTTATATATGAAAGGTATATAACTTATTATTCATATATGTAAAGCTTATGAAAGTAATATAAAATTTGATTGTTCATGTATGTATAGGATTACATAAGTTTATATATGATTGAATTGAATTATATATATATACACATATATTTAATAAAGTATGTTGATATTGACTTTTACGATATATATATTGTTTTAAAATATAAAATGTATGAAAGTTTGTAAATATGTTTATATACATTAATTTATATGTAGGTATGTGTGAATTTGGTTTATGCAGACAAGTTCTCATGAGTTTGGGTTATATATATGTGTGTGTGTGTGTATGTGTGTGTATATATATATATATGTATGTATATATATAATTTTATAAGTGTTAAAGTTAAAATATTGATTTGAAAATATATATATATATATCTTATTATAAATATATGTTTTAAAAATTGGTTTTTGAGAAAAATTATAACATATATTTTGTTCAGCTTATATCAAGCTAATTTGATTTGTTATCATCGATTCCAAACTTCTAGCTTTTCTTTGATCGTCCAATTCGTGTTTATCGTACTTTACTTTGGAATTCGTCGCTCGGATTCGCAGCTCAGTTCATTTGCAAATTTCTCTAGCCTCGAAAGATGAGCAATCACTCACGATTACATTCTTATAGTTAGTAAATTTGATTTCACTTGAAACGACAATTGAAATATGCTGTTAAATTTGAATTGCTAGTTATTTAATTTTTTTTACATGATATGTCATTATCTGCAATTATTCACCTATGATATGACATCATATATTGTTGTATACATATTATATTTAAATTGTTACTAATGATATATGCCTGTTGTGATATGTTATATTATTATCATAATTGTTCTCACTCTACAAGTTCCCTGTTAGTTTAGAAATCCCTATGGGTTGAAATGATACATACCCGAACGATCTTGTAGAATAGGAGAAAATCGTTATGGGTTGAAATGATAAACCCAAGCGATTTCATTGACTTTGAATTTGGGATTGCGGGTTGAAATGATATATACCCATAGATATTTAAATTGCGGATTGAAATGATAAATATCTGTATCACTTGACCATAGGATAGAAAATTATATACGGACACCGTTGGTCTATATTTTGAAAATGATTTCCAAAGTTTTGATAGGAAATATATGGTTTTTAATAAATATTGTTTTTAAAATATAATATATAAAGGTTATTTTTATATATATATAAAGGTTATTTTTATTTATATCTAAAAATTATATTTTTTAAAATTATATGTTTTGGAAAATTAATTTATAAGTTAGTTTTGAAAAATATAAATTTTAAGATCTTCTTATAGTTTTAATTTTTTTAAAAATATATAAAATAATATTTAATACAAAATACAATTAATAATAAGATTTAATTTAATTAAATTTAATTTAATTAGTATATAATATGTTTTAAAATATTTATTTAAAAATTTATGTTAATATTTTAAAATAGATTTATAACTTTAATAATTAAGGTTGGGAAGATAAATTAATGTCGACTTGGAATTTAAAATTGTGTTAATAATTGAATTTAAATGAAAATTGATTTAAACTTATTTATTTTTGAGGTTTTGAAAGATATGATTTATAACTTGATTTGATAAAAGGTGATTAAATGAATATTCTCAACTTTAAATAAAATTGAGATTGAATATTTAATATTGATTTAAATTTATAAATTGGGATTCAAACAAATTGTTATAAAAATGATTAAGTGAATATTTTACAATTTGAATAAAATTAAAGTTAAATGTTGAAATATAAATGAAATTTATATTGTAAATGTTTGAATATTTAAACTTGAAACTTTTGAACTTTAAATTAAAATGGTTAAAATGGAATTGATTTAAATTGAATTTTGAAATTTAAGATGATTTGAATCGGTTTGCGGAATTGGAGGAAACTATTTTTATTATATAAAGTATTTTTAATATGTATATAAACTATTTTTAATTTACAATTATTTTAATATATAAATTATTTTAATATATAAACTATTTTAATTTATAACTATTTTTATATATATACTATTTTCAATATCTAAACTGTTTAAGTCGAAAGTGTTATGATTTCCAAAGTGTTATGATTTCAAAAGGGTTATGATTTCGAAAGTGTTATAATTTTGAAAGTGTTACGATCTGGAAATGAATATTATAAAGTGAATAATGATATCGAATTTGATATGGTTTTGAAATGAATATGATATTTGATTTGAAGTATGAACTGTTTGAAATGAAATGACCACGGTGTGAAATAAGCATTTGGTTGTTAAAGAGACCGAGATCGGATATTGTCATACTCTCTGCCAATACCGAAAACCACTTTAGCAACTGTGTACGTGGTGGAGATTCCAGAATGAAGTAGGATGGTTTGGTGACGGTTCTATATGGTATTTACGTAGCCCTGACTCCCGTGAGTCAGCTTGATGCGGCTAAAACAGGAGCCACGCCGGGCCAAGTGAGGTCATTCCTCCTATCAGACACATTTCTTCGATACCATTCTATTGCTTTTGTGATTTGATTGGGTGCACCTTTGATTTGGGAGTGTGTCACGAGGTGGGCGGTAGCAGCTGCTATGCGTTACCACCAGTCCGGATACGCAAATGGTATATCTACCCTGGCATTGCCTCAAGTGCCTTGGCATGCCCTATCGTGCCTTCTACGAGTTTTGTTTTGTACCTTACCTATGTGGTGTCCTCTGTGTAAACCACTGGTATGGTGGAGCGTACGGCATTGCATAGACTACGGGAATATATAAAATGTGTTAAGGGGGATATGGGTAACGCCTTAACGCTATTTTAATGCTTTTACTTTACTATTGACATATTATAATAGCGTATATTACTACATAGTAGATAGTTCCACGGATCCTTAGAGGATGGAAATCCTAAACATCCTTTAAGTTACTTGTATTTCAGTTGACATTTCACTTGAGTTTAATTTATTAATATAAGAATGTTAACCTTGACTCGAGTGTTTTGTGTTTTGCTTTACGCTCGGGTCAGACTGAGTGGTGCAGCATTTGAAACTCACCTTTGGAGATTGGAGCTTTGCCTGAAGATCTGTTGTATCTACTCAGCTTTTCCAGTTGTTTTGTTCAGACTTGTCATCTGTTTGTATTTGAGACTACATTGTATTGGAGATATTCTGTTGTATTCTATTTCAAACTCTATTGTTTTATAGTAGCTTCATGAACTACTATTTATCTATTCCGCCACTTATTGTTGTAATACTCTGTATCTGTAATTCTGTGATTGATTTATTTACTATGTATGCTGAGCTTTGCCAAATATAAATTAACATTCTGATATTTTGAGCAATTCAAGTCTGACATGTGTGGATGTGAATGATTCGAAATATTAGGTCGTTACAATAATCAATCTTGTTTAAAAAGTTTTCATTCTATTATATACTTGTTATGTTGTGATATAATTACATAAGTAACTAATTTAGAGTATATTAAATAGAAAATCCTTAAATGACATGTTATGTGGTAGTAATTATAATGTGTTGTAATCATAAGAATTTTATCATATTGAAAAAAACATATTGTTTTAAATATTCCTAGTCAAGATATTTTCAAAAAAGATATCGATTCATCTGTTGGGACTAGAGTATGTAACTCTCTCCAAATGTTGGGCAGTATATTACTCATGGATATTGGGGGCACCAAGGGGTTACGTACAGATATTTATTGGATAAATATAGAATGACCCACTCGAGAGTTCTCTATTGGTTAATATAACTAATGTCAAATAGACACTCTCGAAGTGACGATGTTGTATAATTCCCTCAACTTGAGAATACTACAAAACTTCAATATGGACACTCCACTTTGATTATAGTTAAATCGTGGCATGATTCCATCGAACAACTATAGTTGGGTCTGAGTTGAAACATGGGAAGTAAAACACTATTCAATAGAGAATTCATCTCCTAAGTTATATAAGGATAGTATCGCGGTCAACTGTACTCAACTCAAAGTCAAAGTCTCTAGCCAAAGCAATAAAATTAATAATAATTTTTATAATTGAATCAAGGATTTTGCATTTGTACTATTCAAATAGAATGTGGATGATGTTGGAATTTTGACCAAAACTGAACTCCATAAGTCCTAATGTAATATAGCTTTGGCGTAGAAAATTGGTGTAAATAATCATTACTAGTTACTGCTTATAATAAATAAATTTTGATTTTACGAAATATGTGAAAGAGATAAATTAAGCCAAAATTCACACCACTAGCTAAGGTGATGTGTGAACGTTAATATTCGAACCATTCGATATTAATCGCTGAGTGAATTTACACCTTTGAGTCGCACAATCGAAATAATAATTACTCCGAATGGACCATAGGATATAATTAATTTATTATTATTGTAAATTAATTAATATTTATGAAATATAATTACTACATTTTAATGTAATATGTTTAAATACCTTAGTGTTTAATAATGTACGTATATAAAAGCTATAAACGTGCATGTTGATATATAATATTAGTAGAATATTTAAATTGGATTTGAATCGAATAAATACGAAAAGTGTTTTTAAATTTATTAATATTTATGAAATATTAATTATTATTAAATTTTAATTGATGCTTGAATGCTATTAGTATTTAATAAAGTGCATACATGAAACATATAAACGCGCGCAGCGATATACAATATCGGCAAAACATTTAAATTGGATTTAAATGAGATTAATGCTAATGGGATTTTAGAAATTTTGAGGGCCATATGGCACCATTTATGGCTAGCCATGCATGTAAAGAGAGAGGATATTTTATTAAGATTTAATGAAGAATTAAAGTGAGAAGGGGTTAAGGAAGAAATAGGAAATGTTTCTATCTTTCCTTTATAACAAATCTCTCATCATTTCTTTCATTTTAATTTATTTATCTTTCCTGAAAAATTTCTTCTTCCTCCTACGTCATCTATAGCCAAAATTTTCATAGCTACTAAAGCTAGTAATTCCAAAATAAAATATCAAAAAAAAGGTGGTTATTCTCTCGATTATTGCAAGATCCAGAGATTGATTTGTAAAATCTAAGAATCATTCATCATTCACGGTGTTTCTCTTAGATGCATCTCATGGTAATTTTCTATTTTATTTAAATAAAAATTCATTTTGTTAAATGGTTTCAATCCTCCTCCTCTTGTGTCTCTTTTCTGTATGAATTTTGCAATGTTATTTGGATCCCTGTTTGTTTCCTTTGAACCAATTTATATTCATCTCGCCGATATGATTTTAACACCTATTTGTACTTCTCTTATTCAAATGTTATTTATGCCAATAATTTTAGATCCATCATCCCTTTTATTAACTTGTTCATGTTGTATGTTTAATGTAACGACCCAAAAATTCATCACTTTAGAAAATTTTCAAAATATTCAAAAACAAGATATTTTAACATAAATGATAATGTTTTGAACAATAAATAATATTTGTAATCCTATTGTGAATAAATATTTATAAAAATAAATTCTTTGGAAGATATATCGATAAAATAACCAAAAATCATTTCATCGATAAACAGCTCTTTGGCTGTCCGACATCGCGCACGGAGTTGGATGCATATACTCATTTATCTATATAAGTGAGAATATGTAATAAAATAATTTATTTTATTTTGGAAAAATAAAATATATATGACATCATCAATAATGTCGTTATTTTGGAATAATTGATTTTTGAATTTAAATTGAGTTTAAATGATTTAGTAATTATTTTAATTATTAAATGAGCCATTTTAATTATTATATAATGATAGAAATATAGTTCTTAAATTTTGTTTACAAGTATATGTATATTAACTAAGAAGATAAAATATGACCAGAAATCGAAATCGGAGTTCATAACGATTCAACGTGTAGAAGTTAGACAACGTTGTGTATTATATATGACATACATATGCACATGTACATGTACACATACATGAAGATATTCACATGCACATGGAAACACACATATATACATATATATTTTAATATAAAATAACCAAAAATATCAAGATTGTTTTTCATTCCTTAACCCTTAAGCATCCTAAAGTCAATCAATTACACATCCAAGTACATGCACATGGCCAAGCATATGGGGGGGTTCGGCGAAGCATAATGATGTGGGGGAGGTGATGGTGGTGATGAAGTGATGATGTATTTACACTTAAATATCTTGATATTTTACTCCTTCCATTTTCCTATAAATACCCACCATCCTTCTTCACTTCCATTCAGTTATTCTTCTTCATTTCCCTAAGCTTCCTCTCTATTTTCATGGCTTCCATACTTAGAAAAATAATGGTAAAATATAGTTCAAAAATAAATTAAAATATAATAGATAATATACATACATACATACATACATATATATATATATATATCAAAGCACTTAAAAACTCAAAGCAAATTCCTCCTCTCTCCCTTTAAACCCCACGGCTACCACCAAAGTCGAGCCCACCATCCCTTACAACCCTAGGTCATGAGCACCTCCAAGACTATGGCCGAGCCACTTAGGAGCTTCAAGTCGAGTGTTCGTGAGCTTTTAGTTCGAGTTAGAAAAGCTACATCCATTTTCTAGTTAATCATTAATTCCAAGGTGAGAAACTCTATTTATAATATGATAAGTTGGATGATATATATATATATATATATATATATATATATATATGTCTGGTTATGGTTGGTTGTGATGATTGTTTATCATGTTTGGAAGATGATGATATGACTGTTTGATTGTATTAACAAGTCACGCTAAATACACATAGAAAATCGAAAAGGAAATCACTTTCCTTTTTGTAAATGAAATGGTATATATGAGTTGTTAAACCTCTTTGAAAATGGTTTAAAATGATTTAATAATTTTTTATAGACATTTAAAAGTGTTTTGGAAAGTCTGAATAGAATATGAAATTTAATTTGAAATAGGCGCGTCGCGTAACGGTAATTCACGATTTCACGCTGTATAAAGTTAAATCCATTTATACGATGGATTCAGAGTTGGAATTTTTTGTAATAAGAATTTTCCAAACACTTATAACTGTAGTTTTCAAACAATGAAATAGAATCGAGATTTCATTTAGTTGATTTTGAAATATGAGCAAAACAAGTTTTCAAAATAGTCGCGGTTCGGCAGTTACGAAACCAAAGCGACAAATTCTTTAAAAATATGGAATAAATCCTATAATTATTTTAAATGTTTTAAAAGAGGTTCAAGTTATAAAAATGGATTTCTAAATGATAAAAAAGATGTTTTGATCAAATAAGCTTTAAAAGCACTATTCGCAGCACTATTAGCATCACTTTTTTGCAACACTTTTAATAACTTATGAAATATGGCTTTAAACTTAAGTATTCTTTCCCAAATCTTTTATAAATGTTATCAAATAAATAATTAAGTATTTTAAAAATGATTTGGAGGTTTTATAATTTATTTTAAAAGGTTTAAATAAATGATTTAAAGAAAAGCTATTAAAATCAAGTGATTTAATCATGGCTCTAAAAGCCGATGAGTAGACTGGATTTTTCTATTTGTGAGACACGAATATGAGGTGCTTAAACTAAGGAGACGTTCAGGAGCAACCAGTGTCCTGGCTCACCTGGCATCTTTCCTGGGCGAGAAATAAATAAGGTTGAAATGTCGGAAACGTGACAAGTATAAAAGATTCAAATTTACAAATTTGATTTAATACAACTTGGATTGCATAGAGATAATCTTTTTATACTTGGTATTAAATTCCGAAGTAGGAACACGTACAATTCATGTTAATTTAAAATGTGATTTAACCGTTATTCGACAAATAGTAAAGATTGAATACGGAAATTGATGTTAAGTAGAATTAGTATAATTTCTATTGACCCTTTTTAACTCAATAATATTTTACAATATGATTTACGAAAATGATTTGGTACTAAGTTAAATAGAGGTTTAATGATTCTGTATAGCTGGAAAGAAATGTTTTAAAGATATATATCTTTAGAAGATATTATTTTTCATAAAAAGGAAGTAATTAATCAAATGATAAGCACCTATTTACTTAATATCTTTTTATCGATGGTTGGCTTGAAGGAACCGGGGTCGGATTTGAGTGATTCTTTTCCAAAAACCACTTCGAACCAATTTACATAGTCGAAATGATGACTTGGGATGATAAAGAATGGAATGAAGTGCTGCTTGTCACTAACCCTTGGAGGAAATTTCTCATATCATATATATATAGCAGTAGTATCTTCATTTGATCTTCAACGCAAGGGCTGCTCGCTACTAATCCTACTAATGATTTCCGATGGGATGTGGTAGGAGAGTTCCTTCAGTTTGTCCTGTACCTAGATAATTTGTATGGACGAATGTCTGACGTTGCATTTCGAGATCACATTGATTGGTCTCTATAAACGTATCATCTGTTTGGTGGAGGAGAAAGCAACTTCTCTTAGCTTAACACCCTTTCCTAAGACGTATGAGCTCGGGAGTTATATGTTTGTAGAAATCAGTTGTGTGATTGTGGAATGGCAATGTAGCATTCAACGTGAAATGTGTTCTATGAAAGGTAAACGTTGCCTTAAGCCTTTCACCTCGAAATGATAAAAATAGGGTAGCAGCAGCAGGGCTATGTGAGTTGCACCCATTAGGAGATGTCATTACCTTTTTAGATACCCTCTATAATATCAATTGTTATGTATGCTTCAGGATCCCAGTAAAGGTCGGGAACGACCGGGGTGATGACATATTCAGTACTATCAAGGAAGTGGTAGGTTGTTCGTGTGTTAGTTTAGGCGCCCAATCTTTGGACCCTACGTACATCCCTTTAGAGGTGTACTATACGAAAGGTAGTCCCTTATCTTTTCATTGTATGGAATCCATTCTCCAATAAGTGCCTTCGGAATTAGTTGTAAATTTATTATGCCATCCAATTTAACCAATGTAACAATTTTGGTTATTTTAATATGTTTAATTGAAAAACATTTTTCAAAGAATGTCACTAAAAATAAAATTTCAAGATTTTGCGTAGCAAATGCTTTGGTTATCATAAGGTAAAAACATGTTCCATATTTATGTGCGGCGTGGTCTTATGAGATACCATTTGTTTTTAAATATTCATATTTTGAGTTTCTCACACCAGTCCCATGACTGATTCTAGAGTTTATTTTCTATTCCCCTTAAACCATTTGTTTTTAAATATTCATATTTTGAGTTTCTCACACCAGTCCCATGACTGATTCTAGAGTTTATTTTCTATTCCCCTTAAACTCTGGGTGCCCTATTTTTCTGGGCAGCTAAGTAGTTAGGTAATCTTGGAGAATTTTGGATGGAGTATGGAGCCTGGAAATGGAGTGTCTTCTGTAGATAGTTATATGTTTTCAGATTTCCGCTATATTAAGTATCTACCATCACCTGTAGGGATAGGTCGTTATAACTATCTTGGCTAGATTAGTACTTACCATAACTTTGATACATCATTTCGAGAGTGATCGTAATACTATCTTCATGTATAATTAAGTGTTGAATACGATCTGAATTCTCTTATTGTTCTATCTTCTATTTTTATTTTCTTTTTACCCCTAATGATCGAGTTTCCAGCACTTGAATTTGCCGCACGTGAATACCAAGGATGTATTAGTGTCTATTTTTGAGGGTTGAAAATCTTGTTCATTACATTTGGTATCAAAGCGAAAGTTAGTGAATACCTAAGTCTTGATGGGGTCGACTCATTAGAGATTGGGTAAGTAATACCTTAGAATGAGTTTAGTGAATGAGAGTGCATAATCGAATCTTTATCCAACCAAATTATTCTATGCTTAATACCCATTCCCTAAGATAATCTTGTCTATATATTCTAAATGTGATCCCTTACTATATTCAGGTAATGGGAAATGAGTAACCGTCGTGGACGAGGGAAGGGAGGACCTCAGGTTGATCTTGCTACTTTCTGCAAGAATTATACCAACTTAGGAGGAAAACCATTTAGGCGCACATAATCTGTTATTGAGGTTCAAGCTTGGCTTCACTCAAACGAGAGAATTTTTAAGGGATTAAGCATCAATGATGAAAAGAAACACTTCCTGGCATCTTGGAAATTACAGGAAGGGGCTCTAACTTGGTAGGAGTCAACTACCATCAATGAGTCAGAAGATAATTTTTCACGGGAAAGATTTAAAGAAGTTTTTAAAGAGCAGTATATACCCATTATAGGAAAAATCATGTCTCTATAAAAGCTTCATGGATTTAAAACATGGAGAAATGTCGGTGGAAGAATATTCAAGAAAGTTTAACGAATTATCTCTCTTTGGGCCTGGACTTATAGATACTCCACTTAAAGAAGAATGAAATGTTTGTGGCTGGGTTGAGAAAAGAGTTTCATGATAGAATGACTGCTCACCTAAAGGTATCATTCGTGAACCTGGTAGATATGGGTTTGCAATATGAAATTCTCGATGGGGAGAAGCCAGCATCACCACTAAATATTAGTAGCAGTAACAATAACCCTAAAAAAAGGAGCTAAATCCATAGTCAAAGATGCAACAGGGAAGGAAGGAGAGAAAAGATTCAAAAGGTGTCACTTGTGGATATTGTGAGAATAAAGGACATATAGCTAAGAATTGTAGAAAGAAGCAGTAAACAATTATTATTTCTTCTATGACACTCTATTCTAATTGTGACCAACAAGGGAAAATGATGATGGGTTGTCCATTTATGGAGATAGTCCAAACAGCTGAGGCCTATACCATGGAAGAAGAACCATTAATTTCGAAAGAGACCAAGGAAAGAGGAGCTTTGGAAGGTACTACTTGTGTTGAGAGTGGTGTGGTTAAATTATTATTTGATAATGGGGCTTCCTGCGGTTTTATTTCCAAAGAATTGGTTGAAAATTTGAAGCTTAACACAAAAATAGTAGATACCCCTATTTGTGTGTTAAATCCCATAGATGGTACATCAAACCTTTGTATGTTTTGTGAAAATGTCCAAGTTACCCACATTTCCCATTATTTTTCATGTGACATGTTTGTCCTTGATTTTATTAGATTTGAAGTTTTGCTCAGTATGGATTGGCTATCTATGTATGAAGTTATTCTTGATTGTATTAAGAGAATAGTATCTATAAAAACAAAGTTGGGAAATATGATTGAAATATGTTGTAAAGATCTGGTCTAGCAAGGGATATTTTCTAGTGTATGCTTGATTCATCCAAAAATGATTTAGGAACAAAACTAATTGTCGAGGAATTTTGTTTGCCCCTACATCGATAAATTGAGCTCCGTATTGACTTCATTCATAGTGCAAGGTCCATTATTCACCCTATTCGAAGGATGGCCCTAAAGGAGAAGCATGAATTGAGAAATCAAACACAGATGTCCAACCCAAATTGAACATCGGTGATTTTCTGTAACGACCCACTTTTTCGTGCACTTTAAGCTGACAATAAACCACACATGTCCAACCCAAATTGAACAGAAAAATGGATGGTTAGGGAAAAGAAAGAAGAAAGAAGATAAGAAGAACTAAACAAACACAGAATCTCATAGCGAAACGAATGATCTATATTATATAACAAATCTTTACACAAAAACAAAACTATAATTTATATATATATACATCAATCAGAGTATACTAACCTATTCAGCTTAGACAGTTATAACAACCTATCCTCACAAGTGCTGAATAATGTACAATAATGTATGCAATGGAAATATAATCATCTACGTGAATACGTCTCTGGGCCTCCAGCTCCTCTCCTGAAGCTCCAAATATCCAAGTAAACCTGGAAATATGCTCGGTCTGACCCGAGCGTTATAGGAAAACAACGCCCAAGTCAGTCTGATAAAACCAGCATGAGAACTTAAATAACAAAAGAAATTTTATTTATTATAACTTTTAAAATCCTTTAAAATCAAAGGTATCTCGTAAGACCACATCACACATAAACACGGATGAGTTTTTACCTTACGATAACCAAAACCTTTATATCAGAAAATCCAGTGATGTTATAATAATGCCTAGAGGCCAATGTAAAATATGAAAATAGTTGAAATGCTTACATCTCACATTTCAACATAGGTGGGAACAATCAAAAACGTACGGCGCTTATTGGAGAATGGATTCCATATTATGACAAGGCACCAGGGTACCACCTATCATGGTACACGTCTAGAACATGTACCGAGGACCTCGCCTGGATCCCCTGCCAACACAAGACCGACCTATCTCTGACTGGATAGTATCGAATATGTCATCACCCCGGTTGCTTTGCAACCCTTTTTATTTTAGATCTCATGCACAACCAATCAATAAATATGTAGATGTATCTAGAAAGGTGATGACACACCCTAATGGGAGTGACCCACTTAGTCTTGCTACATCTCTCCTGATTTTAGTCATTCTCGGTTGATGAGGCTTGAGGCTACGCTTACCTTTTGAATAGCAATCCCACTAGAAATGCCAACACTGCTTTCCAGGTAGTAATCCAGTGCCAGCATTCATCCATACAAGTTGTCCAAGATAAGGAAAAACCGAAGGCACTACTTCTACTACATCCATTTTGGAATCACCCCCAGGACTAGTAGCAAGCAGCCCTTGCACTTCAATGCTACATCTTCGATTTCATATTCTTTAATATGTCTTCAGTTCGAAGCGTTTGAGTTGGATCGAAGTGGTTTTCGGATAACATATCTGATCCTGGTCTCTTCAAAACGACTTTTGATAATTTCGGTAAACTCAACCCCGGTTCTTAAGGAAATAAACAGATGAAGATAAGAGCGGAATTCACCTCCTAACCGTTAGGGGACGGATTTCCTTATCATTTGTCCTAGAAGAACGAAATGAGTTTATACATACAGTATAGCACAACCGACGGTAACTGTATCATATAATTCCCGCGTTTCTCCTAGATATTTCCAAAGTTACGTTTTTGGTCCAGATTTGATAGTCGGTTATTTAACTATCAAATAAACAACCATTCAAAACAAAGATTATATTTCCCATAGAAATCACTAGGCCTCATTTTTATTAAATTTCCATTATTTTAAAATCACATTTCAAATACTTGGAAATCACTTCCATATACTTACCTCAACAGGATAAGTATATTCACGAACCACTATATTTTCGATACTTAAAAAATATATAACCATATACCTTTCTTAATGGTATAAGTATATTCACCAAACATTTAGAAAGATTTTCCATTTTTAAATCATACTTAAATGATCAAACCCAAATGTCATCTAACGGAGAAACCCAAAACACCAATCCCTTTATAAAACATTCCTAATAAACCACAAACCTCGTTTATAAAATTTTCCCTTCTCGGATCTTCAAAACTCATTTATAAATTCTTTTATAATTTTTCAAAGCCATTTATAAAACTCTCCCCATATTTAACCTAACTCATTAATAGACTTTTTTTAAGTTAATAAGGCCCTATTGATAAACCATAAGTTATTTAAAATAGCTTTAAATAACAAATTACTATTTAAACATCCCTCTATTTCATTTTAATCAAATCTTATTTAAAATGATAACTTTAGAATCTATTTAATAATATATTAGATTAATTTCAAACACTATTATTGTATTAATAAATTAAATTCAAAAACAATATTAATATTATAATTGATAAATTTTAAAACATTATTAAAACACTAATTAATTAACATTAAACTAATATTAATATAAAAATTAATTATCCTTTAAATATAATTAAATAACTTAAATGAATATAATTAATTAACTTTAACCAGGAATTAAAATATAGATAACTTTTTAAATAATTAATTAAAATATAATTAAAACATTCCTAAACTATAACTAAATAACTTTAAAATAACACTTAAACTAAAACATTTTAAAACAATAATTAAATAACTTTAAAAATAACTTTTAAGAATCATATTAATAAAATAATTAACTTTAAATCATTATTAAAACAATTATTAATTATCTTTGAAATATTATTACTAATAAGTTATTACCTTTTTAAAATCTTATTACTAAATAATAATTATCTTTAAATCTTATAAGTATGATTATTCTTAAATTAACTTTCAAAACAATAATTAGTTTTTCGAATTTGAAGAAGGCTTAACGTTCACTATGGTACTTAACAAGCTACTATATTATTCAATTAAATTTTCAAGTTAACAACAGGTTTTTACATAATCAACGACTACGTAAATAAATTCAACACTTAACCATCATTGGTTAAAATATCACTTATTCAAAACGGGATATCAATTGATGATATAAAATCGAATGTCCAAATCTATAAAATAGCAGAACGGGGATTTATTCTACTAATTAAATGTCAAATTAATTTAATTAGCGAAACGATGTTTTATTCTACTAAACAGATGTCCAATTACCATATTCGATCTAGTATAACTCAACAATAATTTATTTGGCCAAATAAACATCAATATTTAAGGTATATAAATTTTAATCGACGTTATTATTAAAATAATGTGATTCAAATCTCGTCCATTTAAATATATCATAAATTTGTACATGTCCAAAGCTATCAAAAAATTTCACTATAATGTTGTACTCATTCATACGAGTACAACGAAAAAAGAATCGGGTCTATCGAGTTTAAAGCGGTCGAGATATTCAATTTACAAGTTATCTAGCTTTATATATATTTAAACAAATAAAAATAGTTATTTCTCACCAAACCGAACGGGTCGGCCCACTCCACAATTGTCACGACCTGGATTTTCGACCAGCAAAAATCGACATAATTACGTCCACTGTATTACATGCCGAGAAATCGAACGCCGGAAACACCAGACCGTAAGGGTTAAAGAAGAAAGAGGTAGAAGAAGAAAATAGGAAACAACATCAGAATCTCACAATCGCAGCAGAACAAAATATAATATATAACAACTGACCTATATACAAAAAGAACATCCTCTGTTTTATATAATACATCAGCAGAGTACAAAACAATCCATAGCACACAACTGGACAGTTATAATAACTTATCCTCGCAAACTGTCCATATAGTTACACTACACAGCGGGATACACATCAAGTATGAGATATACGTCTCCGTCATCCAGCTCGTCTCCTGAGCTCCATAGCATCCTATCTTATATTTGTAATACTCGGTCTGACCCGAGCATTATAATAAAATAACACCCGAGTCAGTCTGGAAAACCAGCGTGAGAAAACACGCTCAATTGAATTATTAAAGTTTTCAAAAATCCTTTGAAATCAAAGGTATCTCGTAAGACCACGCCACAAATAAACATGACGAGTTTTTACCTTACGATAACCAAAACATTTTATATCAAATCCTCTGATATTATAATAATGTCTAAGTACAAATACTTATTCGAATAGCCGATATTGTTACATTCATTAAATTCCAGCATAATAGGTATACAAACAAGTCCGAAGGCACTTATTGGAGATTGGGTTTCCATACAATGGCAGGGCTATTGGGGTACCGCCCGTCACAGTATCTGGCCTAGATCAGAGTACCGAGGATCACGCCTGATCCCTTGCAACACAAGACCGGAGCTATCCCTTACTGGATAGTCCGAATAAGATCACCCCGCGGTTGGGATCAGCAACCGCCCACTAAGCCGAATAAAAAGGGACATCTAGATAGGGATGACCTTACCCTAATTGGGTGCTACCCACTTAGCCTTGCTGCACCTCCCATGTTTTAGCCATTCCCGGTTGATGAGGCTTGAGGCTATGTGTTACCCTTTTAGCACACATTAACTTAGAATGCTCATCGTCCTCCAATGAGATGGTCTGATAGCATTCATCCATACAAGTTGTCCTGGGTCTGTACAAACCGAATCACCGTCTTCATCATCTTCATGGTATTCATTCTCTACGTTCAAAAACCGGATTGAAGTGGTTTTCGGATAATTAAATCTGATCCCGGTCTCTTCGAAACGATCAGTGCATTGGCCAATATTGATAGTCGGTTATTTAACTATCAAATTAAACAGTCATTCACCAATTATTTTATTTCCCCTGAAAATCACCAAGTCCTATTAAATTTAGCTTTCAAATAAATTAAATCACTTTATCCAAAACAATAGTTATGAAATTCTATAGTAACTTGCCAAGTAAAACTTTCGCCAAAACTAACTTTAAAATAAAAGTCATTTTATAAAATACTAATATTAGATAATTTACCTTCAAATCATAATACTAATTTAACCTTTAAAAATAATTAACTACTATAATTAACTTAATAAATATTTACTTCAAATTTTTAAAACAATTAAATAATAATTTCCTAAAAACATTCTTTTAGAAACACTTTAAACCCTTTGATTTATACTTAGAAATCTTTCTTTGAAAATACACTTGGCTTTTCATGAAAACACACTTTCCATTCCAATATAGCCCATTTAACCATTTATAAATCCTTCTCGATTTATCCCAATTTAATTTATGTCCCATCCCGTAATTTTCTTTCC
Source organism: Allium fistulosum (assembly GCA_030737815.1). Lineage (NCBI taxonomy): Eukaryota > Viridiplantae > Streptophyta > Magnoliopsida > Asparagales > Amaryllidaceae > Allium > Allium fistulosum. Next base: position 244,536,443 of record CM060907.1, on the reverse strand, counting down.
ACACTTTTAAAAATAAAAACAACTATTTATTTTTAAAACACATTACCATCTCCTTATAAATCCCCCACCATGAATTTATGCTTTCAAATTATCCACTGATAATTATTTCACTTTTATTTATAAACCCAGTTTATAAATCCCGTAGTCTCATTCTTCTTTTAAATCACCCTTTTCAAAATATTTAATCGATTTTCAAAACGATTTGCTGAATTAAATTCTCTTTAAAGATTATTGCTCGATTTATCCAAATTTATTCCAAAATCCATTACTTCCAAATTTACTCCTTTATTATGATTTTAAATCTTGAATTTAAAAAAAAATTCTTTTAGTCTTAACAATATTTGCTTAAGTCCACAAAACTCCTTTATTCTAATTTATTCCAAATCTCTAATTTTTCCCATACCCGGAATTTATTCATTAGAATTTAAAAATCAACTTTTTATTCTTTCCCAATTTCGTTCTTCAAATTTATCCAAATTCGCTAAAATTATTTTACTTAAAAATTCTCTTTTTTATTTCCTTCAAAAATCTAATCTTTATTATTTTTGACATCTTATAATATCAAAATATATCCAGCGAACCATATCATTCAATACTTTCAATTTTAAATATAATCTATCATAGATTATTAAATAATTCACATAACTGAATATAAAAATAAAGTTCAATATTTTTGAGGAATCCAGTTGGATCCCTCTAACTTGTTTCCCTACATCCACCGATGTTAGCACGATATAAAATACCAATCCCACTTCGAGGGGGATATCGCGGTATAAAGGGTCATCCGCTATTATGCGGGGTGCATAGGGTCTCATCCGCTATATAATGCGGGAATATCAATCACTCCAATATATATATATACTACTATATATAATATATCACATCCAGACTGATGATAAATTATCAATTCAAGCAATCAATCCAATAATTTAATTTCAACTAATTAAATTAACTAGTAATCCAATTTGAGTGAGATTAACTCACCTTTGATTTTTATTTTTGCAATCCGATCCAAACCGTCTCGTCTCTCCATGATTTTGGACCTTGTATAAACATTTTACGGTTTATTTATATTTGAACTAATCGAAAAATAAATTACCATTTATAAATTAAATTTAAACTAATATTTTAATTTTAAACTAAATTTCTCATTTTAAAAATCTGTTATTAAAAGGTTTATTAAACAAATTATCACCATAATACATTATTTAAAATAAACTAGTAAATGAAAATAGGTATATATGTATTTTTATTTTTATTTTCCTTCTTTGAAACTACTTATACCAAAAATAACCTATATACATTTTAAAAATCTAATTTTTTATATAAACTCTATAACAATTTTAAAATTCCTATTTTTTTCAAACTTTATAAACAAATTTTCTGTTTTTCAAATATATACTAATATATGTGTGTGTGTGTGTATATATATATATATATATTTATTTATTTATTATAAAAGTTTGTTTTCTTTTTCTGTAAATAACAACAGAGATTTACTTTACTCCATATATACATATACATATATAAATCTATAACTTTGAAGAAAATAAATTGGTTTATAAAACTTACTGTTATTATATTTTTTTCTGTATAAATATTTATACATATATTAAATTGAAAAATATAAACTGTAAATATATACCTCACTGCCTAAACTCTCGTTGTGACGCCCCACCTCTATGCTCACGCTAGCCAAGGACACTATAGAGTAATGCCATCGACTAGCACGAAGAATAAGGCTGTTGAGGAGCGACCATCTATGTAATTGCTTTACGCGAGTACCGACATGTCAGATAGTATAACTTGCATTTTTTTTCAAGAGGAAATCCGACGTATCCAATACAAACTCAAAACTACCACACAGTGGCTATGAGGTCTTCGGAATAAAATATAGAAATAAACATAACACAAATCAGTCACAGATATTCATATCACAAAGGCGAAAACAGATATGAATATATCTCATAAAAGTGTACATCAAAGTAGTGGTCAAACTAGATCCACTACATCACAAAAGAATAGATACATGTGCTAGACAAAAGAATAATTATACATCAAGGAGTCTATATCTCAAATGTATAATAAAAAAAACTACAAAACTATGTAGTTAGACAAAAGTTAGAAGATGATCCCAGATATGGAGTCAAGCAGAAACACCTATAACATCTCGGTCTGGCCCGAGTATTATTTAAGAAGAAAATAATAAACGGATCAGTCTAGCTATAAATATCAGATAAAATGATATAGGATAAGAGATATGACCGAAAACGTATGATAACCAAAAATGCCATACTGTGTCAAGTATACATCAAATAACAACAAAAATCATACAATATCTCAAATCATCTCGAAACTCCAAAAGGAATCACATTCTTTAAATCATTCACCAAAACACAAATATTGACACAACATATCAATGCCAATCGCATAAAAATTGGTGAAACACAAATTCTAGAAATCACAACTAGAAATCCAGAAATCACAAAAGCGGGAAGGCCTACCACAAACGGGAGCATGAAAACTCACCAACACGTGTAACACAAACGGAACACTATTCCATGGGTCGCTAACCCAATAAATGAACCGAACATCGACGCACCCTAAAAGATACGACTCATGCACAGATTCGGTCGTGGTACAATTCCCCATGTGGAAGAATGAGCCGAACATCGACGCACCCTAAAAGATACGACTCATGCACAGACTCATTGAGCCGATTGCTCCACGAACGGTCCAAAGACCATGGGTCGCTACCCCACCAAATTGAACCGAAGTTCCACAAACGGGGTTTTAAGTCCCCACATAAACAAAGAGACATCGCACATCGCTAGTCTAAATCACAAAATGATCATCAATGATCGACAAGTGTAAATTACACTAAGTTAGTAAATATAAGAGTTTAGCTTCATGTCCCATAACCACTAGCTTAACTCAAATATTTACGAACAAATTGTAGACTTCCACTCGAAAATAAGTGTAAATTACACTAAGCTAGTAAATATAAGAGTTTAGCTTCGTGTCCCATAACCACAAGCTTAACTCAAATATTTACGAACATATTGTAGACTTCCACTCGAAAATAAGTGTAAATTACACTAAGCTGGTAAATATAAGAGTTTAGCTTCATGTCCCATAACCACTTGCTTAACTCAAATATTTACGAACAGATTGTAGATTTCCACTCGAAAATTGTCACAAGAGTTTCAATCGAACAAGTCCAAAAATTAGCCGATGAAGTAAACGCAAGTGTTTCATAACACTTGTTTTACTAAGCCGTTTAATTAGATTTCTCATACGAATGAGGTAAAGGTTTGTATATACTAATAGATTGGAAACGGTTTTATAAACAAGTTTTGTATTAGAAATAGTGTTGATATCATCTTTGAAAATGAGTTTGAATATTTACTACTAGTATAGAAAACCTTTATATTTTAAAGTGACAAATCACAGAAATGATTGTAGAAACAATCAATCATCAAAAATTCACATACGAAACATGAATCAAATCCAAAGAAATCGATACCGAATCCATCAAAATGGATATTCTCAAAAATCCCGAAGAAGAAGTCATCAAAGTCAATAATAAATGATAACAATAAATCGGATAATCACGAATCGATACAAATTGGAACCTCAAGCAAAACAGGCAAAATAGGCAAAAACAAGCAGGTCAGTCGACTGGCCTCTGCAGTCAGTCGACTGATCCAGAAACCCGAAAATTTCAGACCCTGCAGTCAGTCGACTGACTGCAGAGGCCAGTCGACTGGCTGGCACTGGAACTGTTTTCCAGCCTATCAAATGAAGAGCAAACTCTCACCATTTGAAATCGGACGAGCAATGGGCTTTAAGGGTTTTTGCCAATCGACAACCCAGCCCTATAGGCTCTTCGATACACCACCAAAAACATGTTCATAAATCAAAGCTAGGATTTTCAAAGTTTTGAATTCAAAACACCAAAAATTGAAATGTTCGCCAAATCAATTCAAATCAAAAGCAAATGAACATGAATAGATGCTAGGAATTCATACCTAACAACAATGATTGAATAGACAAAGATGTGAGTTCAAAAACTCACCTTTAAACCCAAAAACCAATGAATGAGAAGCTTAATCAAAAAGGAAAGATCGACCACTCTTCACTTCAACCCAAGAAGCTTGAATCTAAGCTCAAAAGAAAAACATTTCCTAAGTTAGGTTTAGGAAACATATGAAATTGAAGGGAGAATAAGTTGGAGAAGATGAAGAGGATGCTTACCTAAGCTTCTCTTTGATTTTGGAGCTAAAACTTGGATTTGTAAAAGAAACTAGGGCTTAGGAATTTCTATTTCCTTTTCTCTTCCTCCATTTTTGCTAAAGCTTGAAGGTATTAGGAAATGAAAATGAATGAAGAGAAGAGGGGGTGGAGCTAGGGTCTTATGTTAGGTTATTGGGCTGAAACCCAAACCCAAAGCCCTAAGTGAAAAATAGAAAAATTCACTCAACTCCAAACATATCGATGTTTATACTCAAAAAAGTCGCAAACGTCATTTTGAACTCAATGGAAGTGGTCTCGAGTCCTAATTCGACTATTTGCAAAAAGTAGCTTTTCGGACTATAATCCGACTAACGATGTTATATTTAAATAAAATATTTAAATATACAAATCGTAAAATATGTGGGTTGTTACAGACTCTCCTCCTTAAAGAAATTGCATCATCGCAATACTTAAGGAGAAGATAAAGAGTAACAACCATATAAGCATTCGACACAAAAGAAAATTCGAAATAAGAAGTTCATCATATAGAGCACGAAAGAGTAAGCCCGAACATGTTCGCTCGATGAATTCTCTGGATTCCCAAGAGCAATCCTTGGGATTTTAGAACCATTGAACTTTCACAAGAAGAACATCTTTATTTTGAAGGCGTTCAACCTCCGAAGTAATGATACGAATAAAATGTTGCTCATAAGTCAAATTTGGTGAAACTTCAATTTCTTCAATTATGCCGGGCTCAAGAATAGAATCGGAATCACGAAGGTATTTCCGTAGTAGAGAGACATGGAAAACATCATGAATAACAAAAAATTGAGCCGGTAACAAAAGGCAATAAGCCACGGAACCAATGCGTTCGGTGATGGGAAATGGGCCAACATATCGAGGTGCTAATTTTCCCGATCGATTGAAACGCACAACAACCTTCATAGGTGAAATACAAATGAACACCAATAAAGTCTAGACCTAAAACCAGCTTCTCACTGGCTTAAAGCCAACACGAAGGGAATCGGCATGGCCTTCCATAGAGTGCTTCGCAAGGTGCCATACCAATACTAGATTGGAAGCTATAATTGGAAGAAAACTCAACGAGAGAAATATGATCTTCCCAACTTCCACCAAAATCAAGAACACATGCACGAAGAAGGTCTTCAAGAGTTTGATTCACACGCTCGATTTGTCCATCGGATTGAGGACGATAAGCGATGCTAGAATTAAGCTTTGTTCCCAAAGCTTTTGAAGACCTTACAAAAATCCACCAATAAAATAATGGATCACGATTGCTAACAATAGAAGTAGGAATTACATGCTATTTAATTTGACATAGAGTTTAGCCAAAAGAGGTATGGTCCGATTGGACCGAACGAGAATAAAATGGGCGGATTTTGTAAGTCTATCAACAATCACCCATAGACTATCTTGACCCGAATGAGAACGGGGAAGTTCGTCAAAAAAATCCATGGAAATTTGATCCCACTTCCAAATTGGAATGCCCAAAGGTTGCAATGACCCACCGGGCCTTTTATGCTCGGCCTTAATGAGTTGGTAAGTCATGCAACGCTTAATGAAGTTAGCAATATCAGATTTCATTCCATCCCAATAATAAAGTCGCTACTTCTACCGGGATGAATGGAAAATTTAGAACGACGAGAATCTTCTAAAATGTCTTCACGAAGACCACAAATGTTTGGCACAATAAGACTACCAAACTCTCGAATGCCACCATGAGCATCGATTTCAAAACCTTTCAAACCATCAACCTTATTTTGATACCTACAACTTTGGCTAAGAAAAGCCAATTCGGGATTTTACTTTTGAGCTTCAAGGATGCGGTCTAAAAGAGAAGGATGAGCCTCAAGGCTACACAAAACAAGAGATGAACATGAATTGGATTCACGATCCCGAACCTCATAAGTGGATAAAGTCTCGAGATCATTCCATTCAGATATCATCAAAGAAACAACCGATTGTTGCTTTTGGCTAAGGGCATCGGCAACACGATTACCCTTTTCCGGAGTATAAAGAATATCAAGATCATAAGATGCAAAGAACTCGAGCCAACGTTGTTGACGTAAATTGAGTTCCTTTTTTAGAAAACAATTACTTCAAAAATTTATGATCGGTGTAGAGAATAAATTTCTCTCCCAGAAGATAATGACGCCAAATTTTAAAAGCGAAAACAATAGCCGCGAGCACTAGATCATGAATGGCATATCTAGTCTCGACAAGCTTTAATTGTCAAGAAGCATATGTGATAACACATTCCCTTTGCAAGAGAATGGCACCCAAACCAATACGACTAGTATCGGTACAAACAATAAAGTCTTGGTTCCCTTCGGGAATCACAAGAATAAAAGCATCGGAAAAGAGTTCCTTTAATCGATCCTCTTTCCCGAAAAGCTAAGACTTTCAAAATTATAATTAAATTTGTGTAATCATCTTTTTAGAAAAATTTACTTTTTTTATAAGTCAATTTATTGTGTCTAACTGTCTCATCACAGCGTTTAGGAGATTCCAATCGATAACGTTGATCAAGCGCATCGACCAGAATTCTTAAAGCACTCAATGGGCAAAACAACACAAAATCATCTTCTGAAAATTTTACAAATCTTTGCTCGTTTTAAGAACAAAATCCAATCATACTTATAAATATCTTATTAAAAGGATTTGCAAATTTTAAAATTTTATTTTCATCCATAATCAATAAATACAAGGATAAACTCATCGAGATATTCATAGAAAACTCGATTCATAAGATGGATGAAATAAGGTAGAAGGTTCGTCAAACCGAATGACGTGACGAACCACTCACAAGAATCATAATGAGTGCGGAATGCGGTAAGTGGAATGCTTTCCTCCGCAACTCGTAGCTGATGAAAATCGGTGGCAAGGTCGAGATGAAAGACCTTAGCACCACATAATAGATTGCTTAGGTGATAATCCTAAGACAAGCTCAAATATACCGAAAAATTCACAAACTACTTGAATGAGAGAAATAACACTTTTCTCATCAAGTGGGTTTAAAGAATAAAATGTTGCCACCAAATTTGGAAATCAAAATCTTTAAAAACATTAGAAATCTTCTTAACAGATTGAGAATGTCGAAGATATATAGTCCGCTTAGGACATAGGATATTGGCTTCATAATGATCAAGCCAATCTTTTTTCAAAAATCAATTCTGAAGCCCAAGTAACGCATAACATGCAAATCAGCTCGAAAAGAATAACCTCTTAAAATAATCTCGACATTTTCACAAAATAAACTGAGTGTTGCGGATCCACCAACCGGATTTGCAATTCTCAGTGAAGTCATCAAGCCCATAATATTTAAAGAAAAAGAATCAACAAGTTCTATTGATATAAAATAATGAGATGAACCCGTATCAAAAAGAACTCGAATAAGATAATCACAAAACAAATTAATGTTATCAAGGATAGAAGGAGAATTACCTTGACCAAGAGAAGTGCTAGTAGAGACTTGCACAACTTTCAACTCTCCTTTTCTCCTACTTTGAAGTTTGGGACATGAAGATAAAAGATGACCAAAACCTTTTCAATAGCGACAAGAAAAGGGTTTTCGACACTTATTTGCATAGTGGTCCTTAGAATTACAATTGTAGCATCTTCCACGATTAGGGATTGGAGTCTTTGCTACCAAAGTTGCCAGCTTCCCTTTCTTGTTGGGATTTGGGATTTTTAATTTAATATGCCTCTTCTTGTTGATATTGAGGCTCTTCTTGGAACCTCCAACATCACTATCACTTCCTTTATCGGACTCTTCAAGTCGAAGAGTGATATCCATAAGCTGGTCGAAAGGAACTTCAAGTTTCAAAGGTAAAACCTTTTCGGGGTTCTTACTCAAAGCACAGATAAACCTTTGATTCTTTACAAGATCCAAAAGTTGTTGGGCAGTCATGAATACGCCATCCAAAGAAGGACTACTGGATTGACTAGCGCTGGGACTGCCAGATCTAACCATCTCTTCTTCTTTAAGAAAGAAAGAAAAAGAAAGAAGAGGAAAAAGGTTATTCACAAAATGAATATCAAATAATCTTGATTGATAAAACAAGGCATCATAAAAAGAAATAGGATAGAACGGTAGACTCGAATTAAATCCTATGGCACGATTCCTAAGAAAGACTTAGGACGATGATCCTTGCTAGATTATTCTACATTGTTCCGAAATTTGGCTCTGATACCATGCTGTGACGCCCCACCTCTATGCTCACGCTAGCCAAGGACACTATGGAGTAATGTCGTCGACTAGCGCGAAGAATAAGGCTGTTAAGGAGCGACCATCTGTGTAATTGCTTTGTGCGAGTACCGACATGTCAGATAGTATAACTTGCATTTTTTTTCAAGAGGAAATCCGACGTATCCAATACAAACTCAAAACTACCACACAGTGGCTATGAGGTCTTCGAAATCAAATATAGAAATAAACATAACACAAATCAGTCACAGATATTCATATCACAAAGACAGAAACAGATATGAATATATCTCATAAAAGTGTACATCAAAGTAGTGGTCAAACTAGATCCACTACATCACAAAAGAATAGATACATGTGCTAGACAAAAGAATAATTATACATCAAGGAGTCTATATCTCAAATGTATAATAAAAAAACTATAAAACTATGTAGTTAGACAAAAGTTAGAAGATGATCCCAGATATGGAGTCAAGCAGAAACACCTATAACATCTCGGTCTGGCCCGAGTATTATTTAAGAAGAAAATAATAAACGGATCAGTCTAGCTATAAATATCAGATAAAATGATATAGGATAAGAGATATGACCGAAAACGTATGATAACCAAAAATGCCATACTGTGTCAAGTATACATCAAATAACAACAAAAATCATACAATATCTCAAATCATCTCGAAACTCCAAAAAGAATCACATTCTTTAAATCATTCACCAAAACACAAATATTGACACAACATATCAATGCCAATCGCATAAAAATTGGTGAAACACAAATTCAAGAAATCACAACTAGAAATCCAGAAATCACAAAAGCGGGAAGGCCTATCACAAACGGGAGCATGAAAACTCACCAACACGTGTATCACAAACGGAACGCTATTCCATGGGTCGCTAACCCAATAAATGAACCGAACATCGACGCACCCTAAAAGATACGACTCATGCACAGATTCAGTCGTGGTACAGTTCCCCAAGCGGAAGAATGAGCCGAACATCGACGCACCCTAAAAGATACGACTCATGCACAGACTCATTGAGCCGATTGCTCCACGAACGGTCCAAAGACCATGGGTCGCTACCCCACCAAATTGAACCAAAGTTCCACAAACGGGGTTTTAAGTCCCCACACAAACAAAGAGACATCGCACATCGCTAGTCTAAATCACAAAATGATCATCAATGATCGACAAGTGTAAATTACACTAAGTTAGTAAATATAAGAGTTTAGCTTCATGTCCCATAACCACTAGCTTAACTCAAATATTTACGAACAGATTGTAGACTTCCACTCGAAAATAAGTGTAAATTACACTAAGCTAGTAAATATAAGAGTTTAGCTTCATGTCCCATAACCACAAGCTTAACTCAAATATTTACGAACATATTGTAGATTTCCACTCGAAAATAAGTGTAAATTACACTAAGCGGGTAAATATAAGAGTTTAGCTTCATGTCCCATAACCACTTGCTTAACTCAAATATTTACGAACAGATTGTAGATTTCCACTCGAAAATTGTCATAAGAGTTTCAATCGAACAAGTCCAAAAATTAGCCGATGAAGTAAACGCAAGTGTTTCATAACACTTGTTTTACTAATCCGTTTAATTAGATTTCTCATACGAATAAGGTAAAGGTTTGTATATACTAATAGATTGGAAACGGTTTTATAAACAAGTTTTGTATTAGAAATAGTGTTGAAATCATCTTTGAAAAGGAGTTTGAATATTTACTACTAGTATAGAAAACCTTTATATTTTAAAGTGACAAATCACAGAAATGATTGTAGAAACAATCAATCATCAAAAATTCACATACGAAACGTGAATCAAATCCAAAGAAATCGATACCGAATCCATCAAAATGGATATTCTCAAAAATCCCGAAGAAGAAGTCATCAAAGTCAATAATAAATGATAACAATAAATCAGATAATCACGAATCGATACAAATTGGAACCTCAAGCAAAACAGGCAAAATAGGCAAAAACAAGCAGGTCAGTCGACTGGCCTCTGCAGTCAGTCGACTGATCCAGAAACCCGAAAATTTCAGACCCTGCAGTCAGTCGACTGACTGCAGAGGCCAGTCGACTGGCTGGCACTGGAACTGTTTTCAAGCCTATCAAATGAAGAGCAAACTCTCACCATTTGAAATCGGACGAGCAATGGGCTTTAAGGGTTTTTGCCAATCGACAACCCAGCCCTATAGGCTCTTCGATACACCACCAAAAACATGCTCATAAATCAAAGCTAGGATTTTCAAAGTTTTGAATTCAAAACACCAAAAATTGAAATGTTCGCCAAATCAATTCAAATCAAAAGCAAATGAACATGAATAGATGCTAGGAATTCATACCTAACAACAATGATTGAATAGACAAAGATGTGAGTTCAAAAACTCACCTTTAAACCCAAAAACCAATGAATGAGAAGCTTAATCAAAAAGGAAAGATCGACCACTCTTCACTTCAACCCAAGAAGCTTGAATCTAAGCTCAAAAGAAAAACATTTCCTAAGTTAGGTTTAGGAAACATATGAAATTGAAGGGAGAATAAGTTGGAGAAGATGAAGAGGATGCTTACCTAAGCTTCTCTTTGATTTTGGAGCTAAAACTTGGATTTGTAAAAGAAACTAGGGCTTAGGAATTTCTATTTCCTTTTCTCTTCCTCCATTTTTGCTAAAGCTTGAAGGTATTAGGAAATGAAAATGAATGAAGAGAAGAGGGGGTGGAGCTAGGGTCTTATGTTAGGTTATTGGGCTGAAACCCAAACCCAAAGCCCTAAGTGAAAAATAGAAAAATTCACTCAACTCCAAACATATCGATGTTTATACTCAAAAAAGTCGCAAACGTCATTTTGAACTCAATGGAAGTGGTCTCGAGTCCTAATTCGACTATTTGCAAAAAGTAGCTTTTCGGACTATAATCCGACTAACGATGTTATATTTAAATAAAATATTTAAATATACAAATCGTAAAATATGTGGGTTGTTACAGACTCTCCTCCTTAAAGAAATTGCATCATCGCAATACTTAAGGAGAAGATAAAGAGTAACAACCATATAAGCATTCGACACAAAAGAAAATTCGAAATAAGAAGTTCATCATATAGAGCACGAAAGAGTAAGCCCGAACATGTTCGCTCGATGAATTCTCTGGATTCCCAAGAGCAATCCTTGGGATTTTAGAACCATTGAACTTTCACAAGAAGAACATCTTTATTTTGAAGGCGTTCAACCTCCGAAGTAATGATACGAATAAAATGTTGCTCATAAGTCAAATTTGGTGAAACTTCAATTTCTTCAATTATGCCGGGCTCAAGAATAGAATCGGAATCACGAAGGTATTTCCGTAGTAGAGAGACATGGAAAACATCATGAATAACAAAAAATTGAGCCGGTAACAAAAGGCAATAAGCCACGGAACCAATGCGTTCGGTGATGGGAAATGGGCCAACATATCGAGGTGCTAATTTTCCCGATCGATTGAAACGCACAACAACCTTCATAGGTGAAATACAAATGAACACCAATAAAGTCTAGACCTAAAACCAGCTTCTCACTGGCTTAAAGCCAACACGAAGGGAATCGGCATGGCCTTCCATAGAGTGCTTCGCAAGGTGCCATACCAATACTAGATTGGAAGCTATAATTGGAAGAAAACTCAACGAGAGAAATATGATCTTCCCAACTTCCACCAAAATCAAGAACACATGCACGAAGAAGGTCTTCAAGAGTTTGATTCACACGCTCGATTTGTCCATCGGATTGAGGACGATAAGCGATGCTAGAATTAAGCTTTGTTCCCAAAGCTTTTGAAGACCTTACAAAAATCCACCAATAAAATAATGGATCACGATTGCTAACAATAGAAGTAGGAATTCCATGCTATTTAATTTGACATAGAGTTTAGCCAAAAGAGGTATGGTCCGATTGGACCGAACGAGAATAAAATGGGCGGATTTTGTAAGTCTATCAACAATCACCCATAGACTATCTTGACCCGAATGAGAACGGGGAAGTTCGTCAAAAAAATCCATGGAAATTTGATCCCACTTCCAAATTGGAATGCCCAAAGGTTGCAATGACCCACCGGGCCTTTTATGCTCGGCCTTAATGAGTTGGTAAGTCATGCAACGCTTAATGAAGTTAGCAATATCAGATTTCATTCCATCCCAATAATAAAGTCGCTACTTCTACCGGGATGAATGGAAAATTTAGAACGACGAGAATCTTCTAAAATGTCTTCACGAAGACCACAAATGTTTGGCACAATAAGACTACCAAACTCTCGAATGCCACCATGAGCATCGATTTCAAAACCTTTCAAACCATCAACCTTATTTTGATACCTACAACTTTGGCTAAGAAAAGCCAATTCGGGATTTTACTTTTGAGCTTCAAGGATGCGGTCTAAAAGAGAAGGATGAGCCTCAAGGCTACACAAAACAAGAGATGAACATGAATTGGATTCACGATCCCGAACCTCATAAGTGGATAAAGTCTCGAGATCATTCCATTCAGATATCATCAAAGAAACAACCGATTGTTGCTTTTGGCTAAGGGCATCGGCAACACGATTACCCTTTTCCGGAGTATAAAGAATATCAAGATCATAAGATGCAAAGAACTCGAGCCAACGTTGTTGACGTAAATTGAGTTCCTTTTTTAGAAAACAATTACTTCAAAAATTTATGATCGGTGTAGAGAATAAATTTCTCTCCCAGAAGATAATGACGCCAAATTTTAAAAGCGAAAACAATAGCCGCGAGCACTAGATCATGAATGGCATATCTAGTCTCGACAAGCTTTAATTGTCAAGAAGCATATGTGATAACACATTCCCTTTGCAAGAGAATGGCACCCAAACCAATACGACTAGTATCGGTACAAACAATAAAGTCTTGGTTCCCTTCGGGAATCACAAGAATAAAAGCATCGGAAAAGAGTTCCTTTAATCGATCCTCTTTCCCGAAAAGCTAAGACTTTCAAAATTATAATTAAATTTGTGTAATCATCTTTTTAGAAAAATTTACTTTTTTTATAAGTCAATTTATTGTGTCTAACTGTCTCATCACAGCGTTTAGGAGATTCCAATCGATAACGTTGATCAAGCGCATCGACCAGAATTCTTAAAGCACTCAATGGGCAAAACAACACAAAATCATCTTCTGAAAATTTTACAAATCTTTGCTCGTTTTAAGAACAAAATCCAATCATACTTATAAATATCTTATTAAAAGGATTTGCAAATTTTAAAATTTTATTTTCATCCATAATCAATAAATACAAGGATAAACTCATCGAGATATTCATAGAAAACTCGATTCATAAGATGGATGAAATAAGGTAGAAGGTTCGTCAAACCGAATGACGTGACGAACCACTCACAAGAATCATAATGAGTGCGGAATGCGGTAAGTGGAATGCTTTCCTCCGCAACTTGTAACGACCCGTAAAATTTAATGGTTTTAAAAGTATATTTAACTGGAAATTGTGAAATTTTAAACAATAAAATTTGAAATAAAAAATTTATTATTTGGAATACGTCTATTTTAATATAGCAACTGGTAAATTTTCATCTGATAATATTGAAGTTTATTTTCCTGTGAAATTTCATTTCAAAACAAACCGGTTAATAACAGTGAATTTAAAAGTTTTCCGAAACCAAAATATGTCAACAGGAGAAAATTTATTCAGATTATTCTGAATCAGACTGCGAAATTCGTTTTTCCAAATTTGGACTTCTACTGCTCCGTTTATCTTAATTCTGGCCAAATAGCAGCATTTCCGGTACCGGTTATCGACTTTTGATTGGAGGATCGTACCACCAATATCTGTATACCGTTTTGATCGTCTTGTTATGCTGATCTCTACGGTATATTCATTTCTGTAGTTTGAGACCCGTTACGCGACGAGACGATGAAATCGTATGTCGTATCGATACCGAAATTGTGACTTTATTCTTTCTTCCGTTTCAAAATTTAAAACGTACAGACCTCAATAATAATTTGTTTTAATTATTCACCAAATCAAAAGGTTTGACTGTTGCCATTTCACTACTTTCATTTTATCGGGGCTGACAGTTCATCTTTTTGAAACGATTCAAATCTTGCCATAAAAATCGTTCACTCCTCTGCATTTATAAGTCTGGAAATTCAATAATGACTGACTTTTGCAATCCCCCATTTCGAAGTTTGATCGTACAAACTGGTATATTTTTTTCATTTTACCGTTGATGCTTCCTCCTCGTTTAAGTTCTCAGATCCACTTGCATTCCCGCGTGCCTCATCCACCCTGAACCTTGTCTCTCCCTCGCTCTGTATCACGCGCAATACCAGTCGATCTCCACGTCTCCCTGACCTTTGCCGAGCCATCAACAGACCCGCCTCCAACTTCTTAACCAAACTCCCGCAAGCTTTAGCCTCCGCCTCTTCCAAACCCATCCAACCGTCACCTATTCGCCATGCTCACGTCAGCCACCACCGGCTATCACTAGCCGACCTCCACCTATACTGCTCCACTACTTGAACTTGTGCCACCCTTTCTTCCGCTAGTAGGTATGCAAAATTTATATATGTACTATTATATATATTAGTTTATATACTAGTTAGTCAGTTTATATATGTATGTATATTATATATAGAAGTTTCGAATGTTGTTTTGGGTCAGTAAGTTGAATATGTTATATATAATGTTGTGGGTAATTTACATTTTGATTTAATGATTGTTTTAAGAATTTATTTTAGTCTGACTTATCAATATTGTTCTATAAATTTTAAGTTCTATTTCATATATATTTTATAAAGGTGGTTTTAAAATATGTGTTTGGTTTTAATAACGTGTTTTATGCATGTTATATTATTCATGTAGGGTGGTACAATACAAATTACTTTAGAAGGTAATGTACAACAAAGAATGCATATGCTAGTAAAGAATTAAAGTACCACCAGAATGCTCTGTAATGTTTTTTCCTTCCAAATTTCGAATACACTTCCTCTTTCAGTATATAAAACAGTGTACTGGTGAGAAACAGAAGCTATGAGGACTTCTAATAAGCATTTTTCTCCTCTACCATCATTTATATGTCAATGTTACAATCAGGAGCCCTGCTAAAGAGTATAAAAAAAGAATGAGGGCGTATATATGTAATGATAAAACAACAAGAAATCCCCTCCTGCAATACAGTGTTCATTCATTTGTTGCGTTTCTTGGCTTCACTGTATAGAATAACTCCAGTAACAGTAAGTGTGTAACCCAGCATGCCTTGAACTGAAACTGGGTTTCTGAATATCAAAATTGAGATAACCACTGCTACCGCACCTTTTGCAATTCCAAGAACCTGAAATGTGAGTGCGCTTGTGTGCTTAGTTACCAAGAAATTTGATTTTGTATATGTTAGTATAGGTTAGTCACATATTTGTATATGTTAGTATATATAAGGTCAAGTCTGCATATTGTTTACACATAGTTAGTTATTTGCATATACACTTTTTGTTTGCATATATATGGTATTAAATGAGTATTGATTTTAATATTATATATTATATAAAGGGTTACTTTTATAAAGGTTTAAAATTTTAGTTTGTGTTTGGGTATTGGTTTAAAATATGGGCTAATATAATATATAAGTATTTACTTCGATCTTATGAATATGTGTTTGATTTAAACGATGATTTTGAAATGCATATTTAATTTAATATGTGTTCGAAATTTAAAAATATGACTTTTATAAATACTTATATATAGTTAGACATATAAGTTCATTTATACCATCTATCTTCATCAATCTGGTTCTGATTCGTTATCGTTTTCTGTTATCAGCTTGTCCGACGAACTCGTGTACATCGTGTTTTCTTCAAAAATCGTGCCTGGATTCGTAGCCCATTTCTTTAACGAATCTATCTAGCCTCGGAAGGTGAGCAATCACTCACGATTAACGTTCTTTTATTATTTAAATTTGATTTCAATTGAAATAGCAATTGAAATATGCTGTTGTAGTTATTTACATTGTTATATATGCTAGTATCTATAACTGTTCACCTGTGACATCTGACACCAGTATCTAGTATTATATGCCTGTTATTACTATTATTTGTATCTGTTCACCTGTGATATCTGACACCCGTATCTGTTATTTATACTGATGATATATGCCTGTTGTTATATATTTTTAGTATCTGTATCACTCTGCAAGTTCCCTGTTAGTATAGAATTCACTATGGGTTGAAATGATACATACCCGAACGGACTTTAGAATAGGAGAATTTCGTTATGGGTTGAAATGATAAACCCAAGCGATTTTCATTTGAATTGAAATTGGGATTACGGGTCGAAATGATATCTACCCGTATATATTTAAATTTCGGATTGAAATGATAAATATCCGTATCACTTAACCATATGATAAATATATATACAGACACCGTTGGTCCATATATATAAATATTTTAAAAATGAATTCTATGGTTTTGGAAAGAAATATATGGTTTTAATAAATAATGAGCCTTAAATTATTATATATAAATGGAAATGATTGATTTAAATACATATAATATGTTTAAGTATAAAAATTATATTTTCAAAATAGATTCTGGTAATAATTTGAATAAGTTAAGGTTGGAAAGATAATTTATTAATTAAACCAATTTGAAACTTATTGAAATTGAGATTTAAGATATGATTTATAACTTGGGTTTTATTTAAATAATTTAATGAATAATTCTTGCTTAAATAAATTTAAGAAAATATTTAGTAAAAATGAAATGTAAGGCTAGTTAAATGATATTGAATTTATTAAATGAATATTCCCTGATTAAATAATAAATGAAGTTAAATCAAGAGCTATATGAAACTGTTAAATTTAACTTTGAAAATGTTGAATATTAAAGCTTTGAAATATATTGAAATTTAAATGGTATATTTAGAACTGAATGGAATTGATGAATTGAGCTTTGAATAAATTTGAATTTGGAATTTGAGTTAATTTGAAATGAAATGATATTTGGGTTTTGAAGTATAAATTTAATTGAAATGACCACGGTGTTCAAATGTATATTTCCACCTTGTAGATAGTTCTAAAGATCCTTAGAGGATGGTTATCCCAAACATCCTTTAAGTTACTTGTATTTCAGTTGATATTTCACTTGAGTTGGATTTATTGATATAAGAATGTTAATCCTGACTCGAGTGTTTTGTGTTTTGCTTTACGCTCGGGTCAGACCGAGTGATACAGCATTTGAGACTCACCTTTGGAGTTTGGAGCTTCCTTTGGAGATCCAACTTTTGATTCAGCTTCCAGCTTTCCAGTTGATTCGTTCACAGAAGTCATCTGTTTGGATTGGAGACTTCACTTTATTTGAGATATTCTGTTGTATTATAATTCTAACTCTGATGTTTATATAGTAGCTTCATGAACTACTATTTTATCTATTCCGCTGCGTATTATTGTATTTCTCTGTGTCTGTGATTCTGTGATTGATTTATTTACTGCATATGCTGAGTTTTGCCAAATTTAAATAACAATCTGATATTTTGAATTATTCAAGTCCGACATGTGTGGATTTATTGTCGATTTGAATGGTCCAAAATAGCGGGTCGTTACAGTTGGTATCAGAGCTTTGGCTCTAGGCGAAACTTAGCATATATTGTAAATTTATTTACAGAATCACTTTCGTTTGAGTTTAATCTCTTCCTTTTGACTTGATTTCCTTTGAACTTTGGAACGTTCCCTACGGTTCCAAAATTCATTCTTGTCTCTCTCTATTAGTATTCTTTTGATTATGGAGTATCCCATAACTCCACTTCGAATGATCTCTATAAGAATAGGCGATCCCGCCAATCTTTGAAGGAATTGTGAAGGGGTGAAACTTCTTTACAATTAGCATTTATTCATCGGAGATTTATATATCCCTCGGTTTAAATGCTGCTATCTTTTGCTATGGCGAATTCTATCTTTGGCGATCGAATGTCGATTTGCCTTAGAATTCGGCACTGATCTTATTTTGGAATCACGGTTGATCGGTTAAGATCGCCCACGATTTATATAACCGTATCGATCTATTGTTTTGTAATTAATTATCTCATTTTCGTTCGAACTTATCTTTGAATCAGAAATCCTAATCAATTAGAGTCTCTCTAATTTGAATCTCTATCTTTGTTTGAAATCCATTCTTAAATCATCCTTTGAAATCGGGTTTGTTTGTACTTTAAGAAATTGTTTTCTAAATCGAAATTATTATTTTTATAAGTATGATTATAATCTATATATAAAAGTGAAATATTTTCGATAAAGATTATATACCCTTTTTAAAATGAGAATTTGAGGTTTCGAAAGAATTTGTAATTTTGAAAAGTTATATAAGAAATTGATTTATATAAAAATGATTTATAACTAAAGGACTTTAAATTTGAAATTCGAGAATTGAACTCCGGTATTTTGAAATTGGTTTTAAGATTTTGAAATATATTATAATAATAATATGATATTTTCCGAATAAGAAATGTTTCAAATGATTTTAATGAGTTTCGAAGAAATTTCAAAAGAAGTTTGAGTAAATAGAAGTCCAGAACTCACTTATGTCGCTGGAAAATAATTTCGGTGATGAGTGCACGCATCATCGACGTTGATTTTCGAGTTTCATAGTGGGGGAGAGGCCACTTTAGTAGCATTGCTACGCGAGTGATTTTGTGAAACCAGTTTTGATTTTCAAATTCCGAAGTAATATTTGATATTCGAAAGATATATGTATGTATATTTGAAATGATTTGAAGTAAGCCGGTGTTCAGTCCTTTAGTTTCGAATTTGAAACCTATCTTTTGAAATTGATTTACTGATGGGTTGATTTCCAACTCTTGAATTTGAAAATGATTTCTTCGACTATATTGAAGTTCGAGCACTTCCAAATCAAGGTTAACATTTCAAAGCTAAGAAATTTTGAAAAGTATTTTGATAAAGTATATAAATTTGTTTTGAATGTTTAAGTATGAAGTAATATGATTTAAATAAGTTAAAACTGTTTGGTTAAGTAAATGAATAAGGAAATTTTAAATTTTTCTAATATGAAATTGAGATTTGAAATGTTTTGAAAAGAATTTCGTCTTCAATATATTTTGAATAAAATTTAGCTTAAATGTTTTAACTTAGTAACATCTTTATGAAACTATATATTTAACAAGTTGGAATGAATATATAAGTTGTACGTATGCTGTTTTATTCGCATAATTAATTTGATCCAAGTTTGAGTACACAAGTTCGAGGTGAATTACACCATTTCGTGTTAGGATTTTTCATTCGATTCTTGATGGCGAATATTTGATATGGATTTTGGGCTTGATTCTAGAATTCTCTATCATAGTATATGGCTATGCAAGGAGACTGATGGCTTCTAGTCGAGAAACCATATCGAAGTCCTCATTAGGGAAATCGAATGGACAATACTAGTTCGAAAGCGAACTTGTGTGATCGAGCAAGCGATCAAATGTAATTTTGCGAAACGATGACGTATGTACATCTTATATCCTAATATCATTGACGCTGAAATTGAAAGCTGTCGAGTTAGAATATCTTTGCTTACTAAAAGAAAATTTCCAATTTAAATTACGAAGATATATAACCCATAAAAGCAAAGATATTCAATCCCATATGGCTCTTCATACAACGAAATTTATTTTGAAAATTTTGATCCTTATATAAGATAGACCTTACGTAAGTATAAGATGATTTTGAAAACATTTGATTTTGAAAATGAATTGGTTGACTTAAATTATATTGATTTGGAAATTTGGATTTATTTTCTAAATCTATTATTTTGGAAACTTTGAAACTAAAGATAATTAATTTGAGAAGAAATAATTTGGTGAAATTGGATATGATTTTGAAATTGAACTGATATTGAAACAAATTGAAATTTGAGAACCTTATGTTACTAAATACTTGATTTGGGAGTTGTCGAACTTATATAAAATTGATTTGTATGAGTATGAAATTGATTCGAAAACTATAGATTTGAAAAGGTACTCAATTTGAAAGTGAAATCTTATATAATTGAAGTCTATATAAGTATGATTTGATATACTATTGATTTTGGAAAGTATTTGATTTGAAAATTAAAATCTTATATATAATGGATTTTATATAAGTACGATATTTGAAAGTGATTTGAAAAGGTACTATATGATACATATTTTCGAAGTAAAGATATGGAAAGTGCCTTCTGCTTGATATCCGATTTGTGGCCACATCTTGGATTCATTCTATCGATATTATTCTCTCTGATTTTGGTTTTCCGGATATGATACTCGAGTGTCCTTCGAATTCCATGGCGTTACCCATGGTCTTATCGTTCTCTCGTGACTGCATAGCGCAACTGCCTGGCTGAGTCTTGCCTAGGGGTACGGATTGTTTCCTGGGGGATCCAGGCGTAACCATTGTGTATCCTGCAATCTGTGTAGGTCGCGAATAGTAGCGCAAATGCTTGCCTGAGTCTTGCCTGGGGGTACGGATTGTTTCCTGGGGGATCCAGGCGTAACCATTGTGTATCCTGCATTCTACTAGTCATCATGGCGTAACTCGCAGGGCTGAGAAAGCTTACGGATATGGATTGTTTCCTGGGGGATCCAGGCGTAATCATTGTGTATCTGCGAACCATGGTTGGACAAAAGTTTTGTGTTTTTGATTGGATTGTACTTTCCATATCTGTTTTTAAAAGTTTTTTCCAGTATTTTCACTAGGTGTTGAAACAAGTCTACTAAGTACCTGGAGAATTCTAGTTTTGCGCCTGATCAACGCACTACCAGAGTCTACAGGAACGAGGATAAACTTGTTAAGACATCGAGTTATAAAAGTATTTTCGAAAGGAAATTTGTTTCGACTATAAAGGTATTTTATTATAAAAGTATTTCCAACAAAGAAATTTGTATTAATATTTGAAATTCTTATGGTTCTAAATTAATTATTCGTGCCTGATACTATTCTTTTGAATCTACCTTATTTGCTCAGCTTTATTCATTCACTCATCATCTGATTTAAAAACCCTCCTTGTTTCCCTGGTTGATTTTATATTTTTATTTATATACTACATGGTTTAATAGAAGATTTTAGTGTTATAAAATTTTTAGAAGTTATTAATTTAATAAAACAGATTTAAAGTAAATGATTATTGATTATTAATAATGTTGAAAAATATCTTGAGATAAAAATTAATAAATTTGTGAATTTTGGATTTAAATGTTTTCAATAGCTTCTTTGTAAAAATAAGTAATAATGTAAATTAGTTTTCATACCTTTATAAAGGTGTTATTTAAACATTAATGGTATTTTAAAAGGAAGCAAGAAATTTTACAAATGGGTTTTGGAAAAGTTTTAAAGTATATAAGACAATTGAATTGCAAATGAAGTTTTAAAATTTAAGTAAAATTTATATAGTTCAAATTAATTGTTTAATTTTGACTTTCAATCTACTTTTATTTCTGGTTGTTCTATTCTCCTACCTCCTTCCTTTTCGGGGACGAAAAGTTTTGAGTGGGGGAGAGTGTAACGACCCGTAAAATTTAATGGTTTTAAAAGTATATTTAACTGGAAATTGTGAAATTTTAAACAATAAAATTTGAAATAAAAAATTTATTATTTGGAATACGTCTATTTTAATATAGCAACTGGTAAATTTTCATCTGATAATATTGAAGTTTATTTTCCTGTGAAATTTCATTTCAAAACAAACCGGTTAATAACAGTGAATTTAAAAGTTTTCCGAAACCAAAATATGTCAACAGGAGAAAATTTATTCAGATTATTCTGAATCAGACTGCGAAATTCGTTTTTCCAAATTTGGACTTCTACTGCTCCGTTTATCTTAATTCTGGCCAAATAGCAGCATTTCCGGTACCGGTTATCGACTTTTGATTGGAGGATCGTACCACCAATATCTGTATACCGTTTTGATCGTCTTGTTATGCTGATCTCTACGGTATATTCATTTCTGTAGTTTGAGACCCGTTACGCGACGAGACGATGAAATCGTATGTCGTATCGATACCGAAATTGTGACTTTATTCTTTCTTCCGTTTCAAAATTTAAAACGTACAGACCTCAATAATAATTTGTTTTAATTATTCACCAAATCAAAAGGTTTGACTGTTGCCATTTCACTACTTTCATTTTATCGGGGCTGACAGTTCATCTTTTTGAAACGATTCAAATCTTGCCATAAAAATCGTTCACTCCTCTGCATTTATAAGTCTGGAAATTCAATAATGACTGACTTTTGCAATCCCCCATTTCGAAGTTTGATCGTACAAACTGGTATATTTTTTTCATTTTACCGTTGATGCTTCCTCCTCGTTTAAGTTCTCAGATCCACTTGCATTCCCGCGTGCCTCATCCACCCTGAACCTTGTCTCTCCCTCGCTCTGTATCACGCGCAATACCAGTCGATCTCCACGTCTCCCTGACCTTTGCCGAGCCATCAACAGACCCGCCTCCAACTTCTTAACCAAACTCCCGCAAGCTTTAGCCTCCGCCTCTTCCAAACCCATCCAACCGTCACCTATTCGCCATGCTCACGTCAGCCACCACCGGCTATCACTAGCCGACCTCCACCTATACTGCTCCACTACTTGAACTTGTGCCACCCTTTCTTCCGCTAGTAGGTATGCAAAATTTATATATGTACTATTATATATATTAGTTTATATACTAGTTAGTCAGTTTATATATGTATGTATATTATATATAGAAGTTTCGAATGTTGTTTTGGGTCAGTAAGTTGAATATGTTATATATAATGTTGTGGGTAATTTACATTTTGATTTAATGATTGTTTTAAGAATTTATTTTAGTCTGACTTATCAATATTGTTCTATAAATTTTAAGTTCTATTTCATATATATTTTATAAAGGTGGTTTTAAAATATGTGTTTGGTTTTAATAACGTGTTTTATGCATGTTATATTATTCATGTAGGGTGGTACAATACAAATTACTTTAGAAGGTAATGTACAACAAAGAATGCATATGCTAGTAAAGAATTAAAGTACCACCAGAATGCTCTGTAATGTTTTTTCCTTCCAAATTTCGAATACACTTCCTCTTTCAGTATATAAAACAGTGTACTGGTGAGAAACAGAAGCTATGAGGACTTCTAATAAGCATTTTTCTCCTCTACCATCATTTATATGTCAATGTTACAATCAGGAGCCCTGCTAAAGAGTATAAAAAAAGAATGAGGGCGTATATATGTAATGATAAAACAACAAGAAATCCCCTCCTGCAATACAGTGTTCATTCATTTGTTGCGTTTCTTGGCTTCACTGTATAGAATAACTCCAGTAACAGTAAGTGTGTAACCCAGCATGCCTTGAACTGAAACTGGGTTTCTGAATATCAAAATTGAGATAACCACTGCTACCGCACCTTTTGCAATTCCAAGAACCTGAAATGTGAGTGCGCTTGTGTGCTTAGTTACCAAGAAATTTGATTTTGTATATGTTAGTATAGGTTAGTCACATATTTGTATATGTTAGTATATATAAGGTCAAGTCTGCATATTGTTTACACATAGTTAGTTATTTGCATATACACTTTTTGTTTGCATATATATGGTATTAAATGAGTATTGATTTTAATATTATATATTATATAAAGGGTTACTTTTATAAAGGTTTAAAATTTTAGTTTGTGTTTGGGTATTGGTTTAAAATATGGGCTAATATAATATATAAGTATTTACTTCGATCTTATGAATATGTGTTTGATTTAAACGATGATTTTGAAATGCATATTTAATTTAATATGTGTTCGAAATTTAAAAATATGACTTTTATAAATACTTATATATAGTTAGACATATAAGTTCATTTATACCATCTATCTTCATCAATCTGGTTCTGATTCGTTATCGTTTTCTGTTATCAGCTTGTCCGACGAACTCGTGTACATCGTGTTTTCTTCAAAAATCGTGCCTGGATTCGTAGCCCATTTCTTTAACGAATCTATCTAGCCTCGGAAGGTGAGCAATCACTCACGATTAACGTTCTTTTATTATTTAAATTTGATTTCAATTGAAATAGCAATTGAAATATGCTGTTGTAGTTATTTACATTGTTATATATGCTAGTATCTATAACTGTTCACCTGTGACATCTGACACCAGTATCTAGTATTATATGCCTGTTATTACTATTATTTGTATCTGTTCACCTGTGATATCTGACACCCGTATCTGTTATTTATACTGATGATATATGCCTGTTGTTATATATTTTTAGTATCTGTATCACTCTGCAAGTTCCCTGTTAGTATAGAATTCACTATGGGTTGAAATGATACATACCCGAACGGACTTTAGAATAGGAGAATTTCGTTATGGGTTGAAATGATAAACCCAAGCGATTTTCATTTGAATTGAAATTGGGATTACGGGTCGAAATGATATCTACCCGTATATATTTAAATTTCGGATTGAAATGATAAATATCCGTATCACTTAACCATATGATAAATATATATACAGACACCGTTGGTCCATATATATAAATATTTTAAAAATGAATTCTATGGTTTTGGAAAGAAATATATGGTTTTAATAAATAATGAGCCTTAAATTATTATATATAAATGGAAATGATTGATTTAAATACATATAATATGTTTAAGTATAAAAATTATATTTTCAAAATAGATTCTGGTAATAATTTGAATAAGTTAAGGTTGGAAAGATAATTTATTAATTAAACCAATTTGAAACTTATTGAAATTGAGATTTAAGATATGATTTATAACTTGGGTTTTATTTAAATAATTTAATGAATAATTCTTGCTTAAATAAATTTAAGAAAATATTTAGTAAAAATGAAATGTAAGGCTAGTTAAATGATATTGAATTTATTAAATGAATATTCCCTGATTAAATAATAAATGAAGTTAAATCAAGAGCTATATGAAACTGTTAAATTTAACTTTGAAAATGTTGAATATTAAAGCTTTGAAATATATTGAAATTTAAATGGTATATTTAGAACTGAATGGAATTGATGAATTGAGCTTTGAATAAATTTGAATTTGGAATTTGAGTTAATTTGAAATGAAATGATATTTGGGTTTTGAAGTATAAATTTAATTGAAATGACCACGGTGTTCAAATGTATATTTCCACCTTGTAGATAGTTCTAAAGATCCTTAGAGGATGGTTATCCCAAACATCCTTTAAGTTACTTGTATTTCAGTTGATATTTCACTTGAGTTGGATTTATTGATATAAGAATGTTAATCCTGACTCGAGTGTTTTGTGTTTTGCTTTACGCTCGGGTCAGACCGAGTGATACAGCATTTGAGACTCACCTTTGGAGTTTGGAGCTTCCTTTGGAGATCCAACTTTTGATTCAGCTTCCAGCTTTCCAGTTGATTCGTTCACAGAAGTCATCTGTTTGGATTGGAGACTTCACTTTATTTGAGATATTCTGTTGTATTATAATTCTAACTCTGATGTTTATATAGTAGCTTCATGAACTACTATTTTATCTATTCCGCTGCGTATTATTGTATTTCTCTGTGTCTGTGATTCTGTGATTGATTTATTTACTGCATATGCTGAGTTTTGCCAAATTTAAATAACAATCTGATATTTTGAATTATTCAAGTCCGACATGTGTGGATTTATTGTCGATTTGAATGGTCAAAAAAAATCGGGTCGTTACACAACTCGTAGCTGATGAAAATCGGTGGCAAGGTCGAGATGAAAGACCTTAGCACCACATAATAGATTGCTTAGGTGATAATCCTAAGACAAGCTCAAATATACCGAAAAATTCACAAACTACTTGAATGAGAGAAATAACACTTTTCTCATCAAGTGGGTTTAAAGAATAAAATGTTGCCACCAAATTTGGAAATCAAAATCTTTAAAAACATTAGAAATCTTCTTAACAGATTGAGAATGTCGAAGATATATAGTCCGCTTAGGACATAGGATATTGGCTTCATAATGATCAAGCCAATCTTTTTTCAAAAATCAATTCTGAAGCCCAAGTAACGCATAACATGCAAATCAGCTCGAAAAGAATAACCACTTAAAATAATCTCGACATTTTCACAAAATAAACTGAGTGTTGCGGATCCACCAACCGGATTTGCAATTCTCAGTGAAGTCATCAAGCCCATAATATTTAAAGAAAAAGAATCAACAAGTTCTATTGATATAAAATAATGAGATGAACCCGTATCAAAAAGAACTCGAATAAGATAATCACAAAACAAATTAATGTTATCAAGGATAGAAGGAGAATTACCTTGACCAAGAGAAGTGCTAGTAGAGACTTGCACAACTTTCAACTCTCCTTTTCTCCTACTTTGAAGTTTGGGACATGAAGATAAAAGATGACCCAAACCTTTTCAATAGCGACAAGAAAAGGGTTTTCGACACTTATTTGCATAGTGGTCCTTAGAATTACAATTGTAGCATCTTCCACGATTAGGGATTGGAGTCTTTGCTACCAAAGTTGCCAGCTTCCCTTTCTTGTTGGGATTTGGGATTTTTAATTTAATATGCCTCTTCTTGTTGATATTGAGGCTCTTCTTGGAACCTCCAACATCACTATCACTTCCTTTATCGGACTCTTCAAGTCGAAGAGTGATATCCATAAGCTGGTCGAAAGGAACTTCAAGTTTCAAAGGTAAAACCTTTTCGGGGTTCTTACTCAAAGCACAGATAAACCTTTGATTCTTTACAAGATCCAAAAGTTGTTGGGCAGTCATGAATACGCCATCCAAAGAAGGACTACTGGATTGACTAGCGCTGGGACTGCCAGATCTAACCATCTCTTCTTCTTTAAGAAAGAAAGAAAAAGAAAGAAGAGGAAAAAGGTTATTCACAAAATGAATATCAAATAATCTTGATTGATAAAACAAGGCATCATAAAAAGAAATAGGATAGAACGGTAGACTCGAATTAAATCCTATGGCACGATTCCTAAGAAAGACTTAGGACGATGATCCTTGCTAGATTATTCTACATTGTTCCGAAATTTGGCTCTGATACCATGCTGTGACGCCCCACCTCTATGCTCACGCTAGCCAAGGACACTATGGAGTAATGTCGTCGACTAGCGCGAAGAATAAGGCTGTTAAGGAGCGACCATCTGTGTAATTGCTTTGTGCGAGTACCGACATGTCAGATAGTATAACTTGCATTTTTTTTCAAGAGGAAATCCGACGTATCCAATACAAACTCAAAACTACCACACAGTGGCTATGAGGTCTTCGAAATCAAATATAGAAATAAACATAACACAAATCAGTCACAGATATTCATATCACAAAGACAGAAACAGATATGAATATATCTCATAAAAGTGTACATCAAAGTAGTGGTCAAACTAGATCCACTACATCACAAAAGAATAGATACATGTGCTAGACAAAAGAATAATTATACATCAAGGAGTCTATATCTCAAATGTATAATAAAAAAACTATAAAACTATGTAGTTAGACAAAAGTTAGAAGATGATCCCAGATATGGAGTCAAGCAGAAACACCTATAACATCTCGGTCTGGCCCGAGTATTATTTAAGAAGAAAATAATAAACGGATCAGTCTAGCTATAAATATAAGATAAAATGATATAGGATAAGAGATATGACCGAAAACGTATGATAACCAAAAATGCCATACTGTGTCAAGTATACATCAAATAACAACAAAAATCATACAATATCTCAAATCATCTCGAAACTCCAAAAAGAATCACATTCTTTAAATCATTCACCAAAACACAAATATTGACACAACATATCAATGCCAATCGCATAAAAATTGGTGAAACACAAATTCAAGAAATCACAACTAGAAATCCAGAAATCACAAAAGCGGGAAGGCCTATCACAAACGGGAGCATGAAAACTCACCAACACGTGTATCACAAACGGAACGCTATTCCATGGGTCGCTAACCCAATAAATGAACCGAACATCGACGCACCCTAAAAGATACGACTCATGCACAGATTCAGTCGTGGTACAGTTCCCCAAGCGGAAGAATGAGCCGAACATCGACGCACCCTAAAAGATACGACTCATGCACAGACTCATTGAGCCGATTGCTCCACGAACGGTCCAAAGACCATGGGTCGCTACCCCACCAAATTGAACCAAAGTTCCACAAACGGGGTTTTAAGTCCCCACACAAACAAAGAGACATCGCACATCGCTAGTCTAAATCACAAAATGATCATCAATGATCGACAAGTGTAAATTACACTAAGTTAGTAAATATAAGAGTTTAGCTTCATGTCCCATAACCACTAGCTTAACTCAAATATTTACGAACAGATTGTAGACTTCCACTCGAAAATAAGTGTAAATTACACTAAGCTAGTAAATATAAGAGTTTAGCTTCATGTCCCATAACCACAAGCTTAACTCAAATATTTACGAACATATTGTAGATTTCCACTCGAAAATAAGTGTAAATTACACTAAGCTGGTAAATATAAGAGTTTAGCTTCATGTCCCATAACCACTTGCTTAACTCAAATATTTACGAACAGATTGTAGATTTCCACTCGAAAATTGTCATAAGAGTTTCAATCGAACAAGTCCAAAAATTAGCCGATGAAGTAAACGCAAGTGTTTCATAACACTTGTTTTACTAATCCGTTTAATTAGATTTCTCATACGAATAAGGTAAAGGTTTGTATATACTAATAGATTGGAAACGGTTTTATAAACAAGTTTTGTATTAGAAATAGTGTTGAAATCATCTTTGAAAAGGAGTTTGAATATTTACTACTAGTATAGAAAACCTTTATATTTTAAAGTGACAAATCACAGAAATGATTGTAGAAACAATCAATCATCAAAAATTCACATACGAAACGTGAATCAAATCCAAAGAAATCGATACCGAATCCATCAAAATGGATATTCTCAAAAATCCCGAAGAAGAAGTCATCAAAGTCAATAATAAATGATAACAATAAATCAGATAATCACGAATCGATACAAATTGGAACCTCAAGCAAAACAGGCAAAATAGGCAAAAACAAGCAGGTCAGTCGACTGGCCTCTGCAGTCAGTCGACTGATCCAGAAACCCGAAAATTTCAGACCCTGCAGTCAGTCGACTGACTACAGAGGCCAGTCGACTGGCTGGCACTGGAACTGTTTTCCAGCCTATCAAATGAAGAGCAAACTCTCACCATTTGAAATCGGACGAGCAATGGGCTTTAAGGGTTTTTGCCAATCGACAACCCAGCCCTATAGGCTCTTCGATACACCACCAAAAACATGTTCATAAATCAAAGCTAGGATTTTCAAAGTTTTGAATTCAAAACACCAAAAATTGAAATGTTCGCCAAATCAATTCAAATCAAAAGCAAATGAACATGAATAGATGCTAGGAATTCATACCTAACAACAATGATTGAATAGACAAAGATGTGAGTTCAAAAACTCACCTTTAAACCCAAAAACCAATGAATGAGAAGCTTAATCAAAAAGGAAAGATCGACCACTCTTCACTTCAACCCAAGAAGCTTGAATCTAAGCTCAAAAGAAAAACATTTCCTAAGTTAGGTTTAGGAAACATATGAAATTGAAGGGAGAATAAGTTGGAGAAGATGAAGAGGATGCTTACCTAAGCTTCTCTTTGATTTTGGAGCTAAAACTTGGATTTGTAAAAGAAACTAGGGCTTAGGAATTTCTATTTCCTTTTCTCTTCCTCCATTTTTGCTAAAGCTTGAACGTATTAGGAAATGAAAGTGAATGAAGAGAAGAGGGGGTGGAGCTAGGGTCTTATGTTAGGTTATTGGGCTGAAACCCAAACCCAAAGCCCTAAGTGAAAAATAGCAAAATTCACTCAACTCCAAACATATCGATGTTTATACTCAAAAAAGTCGCAAACTGTATTTTGAACTCAATGGAAGTGGTCTCGAGTCCTAATTTGACTGTTTGCAAAAAGTAGCTTTACGGACTATAATCCGACTAACGATGCTATATATTTAAATAAAATATTTATATATACAAATCAAAAAATATGCGGGTTGTTACATTCGTGCTTGAGTATGAGCCTCCGACCATCTCATGGCTTCGCCCAATTCGATGACGAAGACCACTGATGCCACCTCAGCCCTAGGCCACCGCTTCCTGCCTCCGTTTCCCTAGCGTCGCCGGCCTCGCGCATCTCCCCTTCACCGCAAATCGTTAACTCCACGTTGTCGTGCCTACCTTCCTCCACTCGTGTCTCTCGCCAGAATAGCCTCGCTGCTCGTCCTCACCGAAATCGCACGCAACCCCCCTATCGATCATCACGACCTCCTCTCTCTTTCTTTTTCGAGTGCGAATCTGCCATGGATACGCACATGCGATCTTTGCTTCCCTCACGATTTGATTTCGAACTTCACAGAGAAAGGAAAGGGCTCGCGATTTCCTCCTGTGTTTCGTTTAAACTGGAACGAGATGATTTCCCTTTTTTTCTTTTTTTTATAACGAACGATTTCGTTCGTTCAACCTTTTTTTCTGGCCTTCGATTTGAATGAAAGAAAAGGGGATGTCGTGCTCTGCTTTTAAAAAGAAGGGATGGGATGTTGGCGTGCTGAAGAAGGGATAGGAAACGTGTACGCTTCAATTTTGAGAATGATGGCCTGACTTGAATATATATATATATATATATATATATATATTATATAATTTTCAAATATCTCGTTTACAAAATAGCTTACAATTTCCGACTTCCTATCGAGGCATGCCGCTAGGCGTTTATAATGTTATACCCCTATTCCGAACGCAATGGAAAAGGTTTCGAGTCCTAAATCGATCGTATGGAGAAGATAGCTTTTTGGGCCTAGTCATTATATTAAATTTTCGACATAAATTTCTGCGCGTTTACATACCGTACGACCTCACGATAACTCCAAACGTTACGAAAATTGAAATCCGATAATAATACAATATTACGGATCCAATGGAACTGGTTTCGTCAAATTCCGAGACTGTGCCCCGGAAGGCTATTTTTAAATATCAATTTATACGATATATTTTCAAATCTGAACAAAACATTTTTAAATTCAATTTTAAAGCTTTTATTATCTTCAGTATCATCAATATAAATTAATAAGCCTTTGAAATATTTCTAACAAGTTTAAAACTGAAGATTCAATATTTTACTCAACTTCCAATTATTAAATTCAATAATTTAATTATCAAATAAATATTGATGTTTGAAATTCAAGTTAAAACTAGCTTCCGAATATTTAAAATCAATTAAATATTCCAATTTCAAATATCCAAAAATTCCGGGTCGTCACATTCCTCCCCCCTTAAAAGAATTTCGTCCCCGAAATTACTAGTTAAGAAGAATGGTCCACAACCCATTAATATTTTCCCCAAAACCAAACAGTTTCAAACAACTTCCCAAAACCATCTTTTTATTAAAGACACACTATCAATTCTACTAACTTCCCAAACTCATCCATAAGTTCCAAACAATATTACTTACTCAACCATTCAAATTATAATTTAAAACCAAAATTTTAAATTATCAAAATTTTCTTCAGAATTTTCTAACTCCTTAAATTTTCGAAAAATTTCGCCAGCGTCTCCTTTGCGCGGCTAGGTCGGAACAACTACAAAATTGCCTCTACGGGCCCCAAATTTCCAAATGAAAACAAAAGCCAAGTGGCTTGATCAGAAAATCATCAAATTTCATACGACAATTTTAAATACATACCTTTTTGTCAAGTAATTCAAATATTATCTTCTGAAATCAAAAACACCAATTTATCCCTTGCTTTTAATTACCTGTACTGTACTTAGCCATAATATCCAATCACAGAATTCAAAACCATTTTATTCATTTCTTTCACAAAATTTCAATATCTATTTCATTCAAGCCCATATGATGTACATATATCATCTGTACGTAATATCAATCTGATCGCTCACTCGATCACACAATTTCACTTCCGAACTATATCATCCACACGACTTCCTAGTGCGGACTCGGATCTGGTTTCTTGATTAGAAACCGTCATTCTCCTTGCATAGCCATATACTATGATAGAGAATTTCCAGAATCAATCAAAAATCCATATCAAGGGTTCGCCGTTGAAAATCGAGTGAAAAATCCCAACTCGGATCGATATATCTATCTCGAATTCTATGCTCGAATCTGGATCAAATCGCTATGCGAATAAAATAATATACGTACAACTTACGTATCTATCTTAACTGATTATTAGCTATATCAATTCTCTTTATTTCACATTTATTTTGATTTCTATTCACTATCCCCACTTATCATTTCACACGCCTTTATTAAATCTTCATTCGAATATTACTCGATATATTTTCCCCGTACAAATCTTACTTAAGAGTTTCACCATTTACTTTCTTAAACCTATTATAAATATTTTATACACTTCTTATATTGGTTTCCTCTTCATCACTTTGGTTTTATATCCATTTTCATTTACTTCGCATTTTCAATTCCACTTGAATTCAATTTAACCTCCCTTCACCAATTTATTCCCAATCAAAATCAATATTGAATTTTTACATTTGATTTGCTAAATAATCTAATTTCTTGATCAAATCTTATTTCCAACTTTTGGTTTTACATAGCCCAACTCAAACTAATTTTTCAATCTCACCTTATTCACATAATTCAAATTAAACAGCTTTTCAAATTTTCAATTTCAATTCTATTTACTTACAATTTAAATTAATTCGTTCATTCAAAAATTTATTTCCAACCTTATGAATTTTATTCCTATGGTCACTCATTTAGCCCACTTAGGCTCGTTTTCTCAAAATTTACTTTATTTAACTTAATTCTGTTAAATTCCATTTCCATTTAAAATTTTAAACTTCTATAGGTTCTCCAACTTATTTACATTCCATTTACTAATCTCTCCCAATTCACTTCATTTAATTGGTTCACTTACCACTTTATTTTATTATCACACTTAATTTTGTTTAACTCTTCTTCAAGTTAAATTGTATTCTAACAAATTTCAGAGATTTTTTTTATAAGTTCCCAAACTCATTTATACTCCATAAACATTTTTAAATAACTTCCAGAGTTTAAGCAATTACTTAAGCATTTCAAAATCATTTTTGAAAACATATATATCCAAGTCCTTTTGTATATCAAATTATTCTTTGAATTTTAAAAACAAACCCAGTTTTTCAAACAACTCCAATTTAAACCTTCAGGCAGCAATTTCTCCCTTGGAAACTCGAAAATGAACATCGATGATGCTACAGTGATCACCGAAGTTATTTTCCAGCGACCGAAGTGAGTTCAGTGCTTTTACTCTTTAAAACATTTTCAAATATTTTTAATTCCAAATCTCCCCAGATTTCATATCCAATTCAAAAATATTTCCGAATAATATCACTATTATTTCTCCAAAGCCTTTAAAAATCATTTTCAAACCCAAAAGGGAATTAATTTCCCAAATTTTCGAGTTCCAAATCCTTTCAATCCATATTCAAATACTACTCTGGAATTTTATTTCAAATTATAAATCACATTTACAAATTTCTTTTTGTTATATGGATTAATTTCCTTAACTTTTTTGTTATAACATTAATTTCTTATTTTAATTTCTACACAACAATGATAATAGTTTAATATTATCATTCACTAACAACCAAGCAACTATACTATAATAATTTACAAAAATTATTTCTTTTATATACGAAAATAATTTTGGGCAAAATTATTTCATTTACCCCATTTTAAAACAATACTATGTCGAATTGTTCTATTCAAGTGTTTAGAGATCCTTATAAATAACGTTAATTACTCGTACTGACCAGAATCCATAAACCACTCGACACAGTATAAAACAATTTTATATTCACTAACAAATACGCGCTCATATCTATTAATACACTCAAACTCATTCTAGAGTACTACTGACTCTATCTCTAATGAGTAATCCCCACCAGAGCCAAGGTTCTCGCTTAACCTTCAGCTCTGATACCAAAATGTCACGACCTGGATTTTCGACCCGCGAAAATCGACATAAATACATCCACTGTATTACATGCCGAGCAATCGAATGCCGGAAACACCAGACCGTAAGGGTTAAGGAAGAAAGAGGTAGAAGAAGAAAATAGGAAACAACATCAGAATCTCACAATCATAACGGAACAAAATATAATATATAACAACTGACCTTTATACAAAAAGAACATCTACTGTTTTATATAATACATCATCAGAGTACAACACAATCCATAGCACACAACTGGACAGTTATAATAACTTATCCTCACAAACTGTCTATACAGTTACACTACACAGCGGGATACACATCAAGTACGAGATATACGTCTCCGTCATGCAGCTCATCTCCTGAGCTCCATAGCATCCTATCCTGTATCTGTAATACTTGGTCTGACACGAGCATTATAATAAAATAACACCCTATTCAGTCTGGAAAACCAGCGTCAGAAAACACACTCAATTGAATTATTAAAGTTTCCAAAAATCCTTTGAAATCAAAGGTATCTCATAAGACAACGCCACAAATAAACCTGATGAGTTTTTACCTTACGATAACCAAAACATTTTACATCAAATCCTCTGATATTATAATAGTGTCTAAGTACAAATACTTATTCAAATAATCGAAATTGTTACATTCATTAAATTCCAGCATAATAGGTATACAAACAAGTACGAAGGCACTTATTGGAGATTGAGTTTCCATACAATGGCAAGGCTACTGGGGTATCGCCCGTCACAGTACCAGGCCTAGATCAGAGTACCGAGAATCACGCCTGATCCCTTGCAACAGAAGACCAAAGCTACCCCTTACTGGATAGTCCGAATAAGATCACCCCGCGGTTGGGATCAGCAACCGCCCACTAAGCCGAATAAACAGGGACATCTAGACAGGGATGACCTTACCCTAATTGGGTGCTACCCACTTAGCCTTGCTGCACCTCCCCTGTTTTAGCCATTCTCGGTTGATGAGGCTTAAGGATATGCGTTACCTTTTTAGCACACATTCACTTAGAATGCTCATCGTCCTCCAATGAGATGGTCTGATAGCATTCATCCATATAAGTTGTCCTGGGTCTGGACAAACCGAATCGCCATCTTCATCATCTTCACGGTATTCATTCGCTACGTTCAAAAACTGGATCGAAGTGGTTTTCGGATAATTAAATATGATCTCGGTCTCTTCGAAACGATCAGCGCATTGGCTAATATTGATAGTCGATTGTTTAACTATCAAATTAAACAGTCATTCACCAATTATTTTATTTCCCATGAAAATCACCAAGTCCTATTAAATTTAGCTTTCAAATAAATTAAATCACTTTATCCAAAACAATAGTTATGAAATTCTATAGTAACTTCCTAAGTAAATCTTCTGCCAAAACTAACTTTAAAATAAAAGTCATTTTATAAAATACTAATATTAGATAATTTACCTTCAAATCATAATACTAATTTAACCTTTAAAAATAATTAACTACTGTTAGCACCAAAATTGGTCACTAACCCCATTTAGAAAGATTATGTAGAGAGATTAATGAAGAAAGTCAATTTAAACAGAGAACAATATGCTAAATTGAATGCAGAAACGAGAACACCAGATTTATAGTGGTTCGGCATAACTGCCTATGTCCACTTTGAGGTTGAACTTTATTGCTTTACTTGATAATTGATTATAGATACAATCCGTACACCAACTACTTGAATACAATTTCTAAGTCAAAAGAACGAGTCTTGAAAGCGGCAGAGTCTCCCCAGTGTTCTCGAAAAAAAGGTCCTTTTCACTGTGCCCCTGCCTCTCTATTTATAGACAAAGATGGGTTGGACTTCCCTGGTAGGCCTGGCAGCTAAATACCTCGGCCCAAAAAGAGTGAGCTCTGTGTGCCGAACCATAGATGTCGAACGAAGTGATGCCGAACGATATCGTCATGCCGAACGAAGTGGTGTGCTGAGTGGAGAGTGCAGGCCGAGCAATAGTCGAAGCCTGTCTAGATTGGATGAATGCCGAACACCTCTGGATGTCAAAAATCTCTAGATGCCGAACAACTCTGAATGCCGAACATCTCTGGATGCCAAACGATCTCGAATGCCGATCGAGATTTATGCCGAACGAGGTTGAGTGCCGAACGAGGTGTGGATGCTGAGCTGTATGGAATGCCGAATGACTCTGCCATGCCGAACGGTCCATGTATGCCGAATGCTCTATGTATGCCGAACACTCTCGAATGCCGAACGATCCACGTATGCCAAACACTCTCGAATGCCGAACGTTCTTTGAGTGCCGAACGTTCCTGAATATCGAACGCTCTTTGAGTGCCGAACGCTCTCGAATGCCAAATAGGGTCTGATGCCGAACACACTCAAATGTCGAACGTCACTAAATGCCGGACGATATACAATACCGAATGATTCTTAATGTCAAACGGTATGCAAGTGTCGAGTGCCTAGTTTCCTGGTCAAATCTTCATGTAACACTTGCCCCCCAAAGCGCATTATGTGGTTAAACTTAATGTGCTTTGAATCATGAATCCATCGTGCTTTGCTTCAAGCTATGGCTTAGTCTTCACGATAGTATCTTCTCTCGAATTCCAGGTGAGGCGATGTGTGCCGAACGATATGCAAATACCGAACAACATAGCCAAAGCCGAACACCCTGGATGCCGAATGACATGGCCGATGCCGAACAATGTCATTTTGACCGGTTCTACCGGTTATTGCTGTAGGATCGATTTCACCCTAGAGGGGGGTGAATAGGGTGATAGTGTTAATTATAAAAATTATTGCGGAAGTGTATATTAATTTTAACACAGATCACAGCACAGCACAGATAACGGTAGAATAATAAAAACAGAAAAGAACAACACAAAATTTACCCAGCTTGGAAAAACCCTGCCTACGTGCTACCCCCAAGGTTTCGACTAGAAATTAGATAGTCGGACGCTTACACACGTAAACTCGCTATACCCGCTATTGACTAATCTAACTCTACGCTCAAAACCCTACCACAACTCAGCCACTGAGTTGCGAATTCCCAAACTACGCCACGTAGTTTGTGCCTTAGTCACACGACTAGTAAATACAACGGTTTAAAAAGGAAATACAAATTTAAAACAACAATATAAAAACAAAACCCTAATTTTAAATACTCTAAGCCCAAATAGGATAAAAGAAAATGCCGGCCTAATTAAAAGTTAAAAACGAATCCTTTTTCGTTTATTTCTTTCGCCCGTCCTTGTTTCCTTTTCTTTGGTCATTCGTTCCTCTGTGCAAAATTAAGACTTCGGCTCTTTTTCCTTTGTGAAAATGGCGACCGTTCCTTGTGAACAATATTAGTCTCGTTCGTTTGAAAAAACTAGGGCTTTGAGATTGTTGAAGCCGCCGACTTATGTTGATCGATTTAATGATTTCGCTCCTTGCTCTGTCGATCAACCTACTCCGTGTAGCTTGCTTCGGCTGCTACTTCTTTTTGTTTGTTCATTGCTTATGAAATTAGGACTTTGTCTTGGTTGCTTCGAGTTGATCGAATTCGACTTTTCTGGTATGTTATTTGATCCTTTTGTTATCTGGATTGATTACTTGAATTCGATGATTAATTGCCGGTGATGATTGTGGGTTTATATAGGATTCGATCCCCTATATTTTCGTTCGTACGAATTCGTTTGAATTCATCAATACTTTTGCTCCGGCCGTTCGATACTGCTTGAACGATGGTGATTTATCTGACTTCTTCAATTCATATAATTTCGTTGCTTGATACTCACGGTGTTGATTCTTTGCTTGGTCAGTATACTTGGTCACCACGGTATCGAATTTGAACTGTTTGATTCTTGACCACCTCGTCACTGACTTATTCATCATATTCTTTGATCATGGCTTTGACTTGATTAGACTTTGACTCGATCATAACTGCATTGATTTCGAATTTATAATTTCTTGATGACCACGGTTTCGAATTCTCTGGTATTTAAATTTATGTTGACTTCGGCTTTGACTTTGTGTAGCGATTTCATGACTTCGGCCATCACCATTGCTTTGATCTTTGTTGTAACTGGACTTGAACTTGTAGTCTTCATTGTGTACTCGAGTCTGCATTTGCATTTGGTTTGTATTCATGTGTGTCCAGACCTTGTTCATTCGAGTCATATTGACTTTAGTTATATTTGCTTTGTGATGCTTACAAGCTTGGTCTTTGTATACTCCTGGTCTTTGTTTGTTTAATGGTTGTTGCACTTCACTGCACTTGATTGTGATGTTGTGATTGACTTCGGCCATTTTCTTTGAGACTTGATCTGCTTGAATTGACTTCATTAAACTTTAACTTTGCATTTGCTTTGAGACTTGACTTCGGGTTACATTCC
Source organism: Allium fistulosum (assembly GCA_030737815.1). Taxonomy (NCBI): domain Eukaryota; kingdom Viridiplantae; phylum Streptophyta; class Magnoliopsida; order Asparagales; family Amaryllidaceae; genus Allium; species Allium fistulosum. The sequence goes on along the minus strand of CM060907.1, from coordinate 244,497,614 downwards.
AGTTTTTCATTCTTGTTCATGCTCTGGTCATAATGTAGGTAGTTGTAGTGTCATCTCTATTGTATCGCGTGTATTTGCATTTCATTACTGGGCTGTTTTGAGCTCATATACATGTATACATATATGGCATTTGATTTGCTGTTATTGCTGCATCTCTGGTCTTTGTTTGGTTCTGCGTGCAACTCTGTTGTATTGTATTCCCTCTGGTGCACTTTGTACCTGATATTTTTGGTTTGTGTTTGATGAGCAGTTCCATTGGCTTCTGCACTGAGTTGTTTGGTCGATTGACTGTTCCATTAGTGTTTAGTCTGGACTTTGATATTGCGTTGGTTTCATGGTTGACTTTGTAGTTGGACTGTGCATTACACTTGAGTTGAATCCAGTTTAAAAAACTCGGGTTTGACCTTGTGCTGATCTATCCCTGTTACTAAATCAAGTGTATATACATATATCGGTGTGCACGGCCTTGTGGCATGTACAGAGATACACTGTGCATGTCACAAGTTGTTCGTGTGTGACAAATTCAGAATTAAATGATGACGAACAACCCAAATAACCGAGGAAACTAAAATTTTCAAAATCACATTTTTATTTTATATTGCAAAAATATTTCTTTTTCAATTTTACTGCGTCAGTATATATTTTTGTAGATTGCTCAGATGCTGGATTCAAATTGGAACGAAGTTGAAGATAAATACGAGTGTGAGTGATATGTAGTGAGGTCCTGATGTAAATATGAATTGTATTGTATTGTAATTGAAATTGTATGTATATAGTGAGAGCTTGAATTTGTACTATTTCAAAATTGTAATAAATATTTGTTTGAATAAAATTTCTGTTTGAATTCAAATTCTGTGTTATTTATTTTATTCAGCAAATATCTATTTAATCTATGAAAATAAAATAGTACAATAGAAAATACATTTAAATGAATATATATATGTTTCTTATCATCAAACAAAAATCATATAGACTCATATTCAAAAATTGCCTCTTCGACTTCCTCTCCTTTCCTATAAAGGCCGACATTCTCCTTCTTCTTCTGTTTTTCACTTTTTACCTCCGTGACTTTCCAAAAATACGTAACTTACCTCCCTTGAGTTTTATTCACCTCTTCCGATCTTCCTTTCTTACTTTGAATCCAACAAGCCCTTCCCAAATTAAGCTCGAACAACATTCAATCTTAAGTTTACAGACCCCCAAGCTCCCGCTGTTCTCTTCGGTAAGAACCTTTCGATTGTTTTCTCAAATTAGGAAGCATAACACAAAACTCGAATTCGTGAATCCTCCGTAGATTAAAGGGAGTAAGAGGCATGTGGGTGATGAACTGTTGTGGCTCGGCACGATCTTTTAAAGCCGAGTGAGTATAAAGGTGCAAGGAATTGGAGATAAGGCCTAGCGATGTGGATTGGCATGGCTTGCCGAAAGACTCGGCCATGCCGGTCGGGAGAGATGGAGGAAAAGAAGCGACGTTAAGGGCAGAAGGCCGAGCGAATCGGCTTGGCATGATTTGCCGCGTGCACTTGTATTTAAGCCGAACAGAAGGGTGGCCGAACCAAACGAAGGCCGAACGGAATGAAGGTCGAACAGAACAAAGGCCGAACATAATGAAGGTCGAACAGAACGAAGGCCAAACTGAACGAAGGCCGAATGACATTTAGGCCGAACACCTATTCACCTTGCCTAATCATATAACAAAAACAAGGACAAGGACCTAAGCATACTAGCATATCGAACTAATCTGGACTGATAACTTCCTAGTCTCAATAATCACAAGCCTGAACTTAAATCGATAAAAACAGATAAAAGCTTTTAACACGCAGTGCCAATGTCCAAGTCCAAAATTGAAAACATTGCAAGGCTGGCTTTCGGAGACGGTCAGCGATGACGGTCTTCGAAGACGACAGTTCAAAGCTCAACTTTATACCATTAATTCTGTGACTTATAATTTCTTCAGCGTTTACACCTGAATGATCGCACTAGTTCACACACCACACAGGGGGAATATTCGTATTATTACGTCTATAGTTCGAACAGTTGCTCTGCTAGATTCAATTTTTATCAGAGATGTCTAGGAAATCTAGTTCCGCCATGATTTCAGACAGACCTGGGCCGTCCTCCCGACGAGAAGTCGCAGATACTTCAAACCCGTCAACTTCCCCTGCACATGACTTAGCTCCCGATGCTCTGGAGGCAGCAATTTTCTTAGACAACCCTGTCGATTCACATGCTTCGAAGATTAATGAAAGTATGCTCCGTTGGATATGCTCTGTCCACGGGATCCCCTTTGATGACGTGCTAGTTCCATCGGGGCATGATCGTCCACACTTTCCCCCAATCGGATACACAACTTGTAATAAATTCATGTGCTGGGTTGGCAGTGTGCCACCGTTCAACTCGTTTCTTCGGGATGTGCTGCAATATATCGACATTTCCCCATTGCAACTGCACCCGAACGGCCATGCATTCCTGTACGGTACTTGCATCCTCTTCATGAATGTCCTCTCTAGGCTTCCAACTTCGGGCGATATCAGATACATATATTGCATCAAGAAGCGGAAGGATAGCCCATCATTCATGTTCCTCGAGCCGCATAACAAATGTCAAATCTTAACTGGGGAGTGGACCAAGTTCTCCTTATATAAACAGGAATGGTTTTATATGCTTGGTCCTCCCGGCTTTGCAAGGAGATGGGTTGAAGGAAGTAAGCCTTTTCTTGGACCGTTACTCATGTTTAGTCGAAGCCGTACCTTTTCTAAATTTTACCCATCTTTTCAGGTATCAATCCACGTCCTGACAACCGTGGATACTCTGATGCCGTCGAAGCTATTCGAGCCCTTCCTGCCGAAGAACGGGACATTAGAACTCTCATTTCGAATGAGTCACTTACAAGGCTTGGACTGTTGGCAGAAGACCATCGGATAAGCCTTCCTCAAGGCGTCACCATTCCCAGGCCTGCCTTTGGCAAAGGGAAAAAGCAAGCTGAGTCTTCAGCATGCAATGCTCATGATGCACTAGAAGAGGGGGAAATTAAGGAGACTGAGACACCCGAAGTACAAGATACGAATGTTGGTCCCACTCAGGATCAGACGGTCGAAGTTCACGACATTGAAACGTCATCTTCCCCTTCGAAGAGGAAAATGAAACCGATGTATGAGATGAGGAAGGAAAAAATTGGCGGAACTTCTAAAGTTACTCTTGTTCCAGTAGAGAAATAATCTTCCTCGCAGCACTTAGAAAGTTCTCTGAAGGGCCTGTCGAACCTTACCATTCCTGACGATTTACTCAACTATGGTTTTGACGATCCAGAGGCCCTCAAGCTTCATTCGCCTGCTAGAGGCGATACAGGAGTTCAAGCCCGAGTCCAGGGAGATAACACTCCAATTAGTAAAGATAAAGGAACTGGTCCGTCGGGGGGAACACTAGGACACACACGCACACATGCACTTCACCCTACACTTCAATTTTTTGCCATCACCCTGATTCTTCCTAACTCGTTGTTATTTTTATTCTATGCAGGTGACATGGGACGCTCCCACGGATTCGATCGTCTCCACGGCTCATCCATTTTTCACCATTCTGGCTGGGATTTGGGCTCTGGCAAACGCCGGGACAGAGACGACTCTGGAGACCGAGACAACCATCCCCGAGAGTCAACTTATCGAAAGAAATCTCACAACCAGTGTTATCCCGCCTTTTGGCAAGGCCGTGACACCAAGGAATTGACTAGTAACCAATGACGGCCCGTCCTAGGGATCAGTTATACACAGGCTCATTGTGGATATCGATGAATTTTGTCCGAGTCCGGATCGAGCCAAAATTGGTAGGACATGATAAGCGAAGCTATGAGAGTCAACGTTCCAAATCTCAAGTCAATCCGAGTTCGTATGCTCAAGTTATGAATGATACAAAATTGGATGAAAACCAATCACCGATCGACTCGCTCCCTTCGACTCGCTTCGCAACACCCAGAAGTGACTACTTCGACTCGCTTCGCCTCCATCAGCAGCGATTACTTCAACTCGCTTCCTGTGACTCGCTTCGCAACTCTCAGAAGTGACTCCTTCGACTCGCTTCACATCCCTCAGAAGTGACTCCTTCGACTCGCTTCACATCCCTCAAAAGTGACTGCTTCGACTCGCTTCACATCCCTCAGAAGTGACTCCTTCGACTCGCTCAACCAGTGCACGCTTCGACTCGCTCCGCCTCGAGCCATACTTCGACTCGCTCCACTTCGTTGAATTCGCATCCATCCGAAGGCTTTTACTTCGTGTCCATCGATGTGGAGCAAAGCACGGATACAAATTAACGCCACATCACCGAGTCAAACAGAACCGAGTCGAATGAGAAGCGAGTCGAAGCAGAAGCGAGTCGAACCAAACAGCAGCCGAGAATCTCATTTTGTATTGATCTATCTCCTACTCTACAAGTCCAAATGTTATGAAATTTTCGTAGAAGACTATGTGCATGCTAAAGAATGTCCACGCCAAATTTCGACTCCATTGGATGAAATCTTGATCGATACGAAATCTGCTCGTATCGATCATGGATCGGACCGAAACTTCATGGGCTTGGGCATGCGGGCCTGGTCACGTGCCAAAGAGGGTCTCCCGAGATATGAGCGAAATACCAGCCTCCTACACCTATAAATAGACCCCCAATGCCAACAAAAAGGGGTTATTCTTCTTCTTTGAGATCTCCAACGCATAGACTCTACCAAATACGGATCTGAACTCCATGGCTGCTGCTACCAACGAATTTCACTGCTGCAAATCATTGTTATTCATTGTAATTTGCTGAAATCAATTATAAACATCAAAGAAAGATCAATAAAGCAAACTACTTCATAGTGGACGTAGGCAATACGCCGAACCACTCTAAATTCTTGTGTCTCCTTGTAGGGGTGGGCATTTAACCGACCTAACCGACTTAACCGATCCAACCGACCATAACCAAACCGCATTAACCGATAAATTCGGTTAACCGAACATTCGGTTAACCGACCGACGTTAACCGATAAAAGTCGGTTCGGTTAACGGTTAACCAAATGTTATTTAACGGTTAACCGTTTAACCGAAAATAATTTTGCATGTTTACTTTAAACTTTAAACTAAAGGATGCGCTACGAACTAGGAAGCCAAGCCACCCGGCCCATCATTAATATCGCATAATGAAAAATGATAGAAACCCTAGTGTCCGCCGCTTTCAGCTTTCACAATTCATTCCTACAAACAACAAACTACGGAGCTTCAACAGCTCAGCTTATCGATCTTGTTCCCAAATTACTTAAATCTACTAATTTCTCAAATCTATCAAATATTGATTTCTCAATCCCTGATCGTTCTTGGAAAAACCCAGATCAACACAAAGTCACAAAGCCTCTCTATCCATCAATCACCTAGTCGATCAACACAAATTCTTCAGATCGATCTACTGATCTACAAATTCAGATAAGATATGGTGAATACTAGCAGGAAAAGAAAAAACGTAAGCTTGTATTAATCATTTGATTTGATTATGTTTATTTTTAGTTTTTATATGTTTTTATATGTTTTATTTAGTTTGTATGGACTGTATAATTTGTTATACTAAACTGAAAATATGACCAAGTTGAACTTCTTTATAGTGGATATTAAGTTCAGATTAAACTGATTTTAAAATATACAAATTCAAATCAATCTATACAGAGTCTGAGAATAGAACTTATTTGTAGTTGATATTAAGTTCGATTAAATTGTGTAATTGTTCTATATTTCTATACTTCAAACTAAGTTTATTAAACTGTGTAATTGTTATTTACATTTAATTAAACAGCTTGAATTTGTATTTAAAATGCTAATTGTTATCAATTTTGAAGTTATCTTGCTGCTGAATAATTGAGATGATAAACTAACTATTAAACTAATATTGATTAGCTTGTAGTTAATTAAAGGCTGCCAGTTACACAATAATTTAGATGGTTAACTGATATTGATTATAACTGATATTGATTATATATGTTTATAATAGTTACTTGCTTGAACCTGACTGTATAACACTATAACTGATATTGAATCATTGATTATAACTGACTTCATTTCTTATATTACATTTGTGCTACCATTTTAAGTTTTTAACCTGACTGTGTCACTTTATATTTTATAACCTTATTACTGATACTGATTATAACTGATTATAACCTGACTGTATAACACTACACCTACCATATTATATTGTTCAATTTTATTATATTGATTTCATTTCTTGCATACATTCCCATTTATATGAGTATGATTTAGTGATTTATAAGTAAAATATACATATATATTACATTTGTGCTATCAGTGAAGCTTTAATAGTAATAGTATTACATTTGATTAAACTGCTTTTAAAATATACAAATTCAGATCAATCTATACATAGTCTCAGAACTTATTTGTAGTTGATATTAAGTTCGATTAAATTGTGTAATTGTTCTATATTTCTATACTTGAAACTAAGTTTATTAAACTGTGTAATTGTTATTTACATTTAATTAAACAACTTGAATTTGTATTTAAAATGCTAATTGTTATCAATTTTAAAGTTAGCTTGCTGCTGAATAATTGAGATGATAAACTAACTATTAAACTTATATTGATTAGCTTGTAGTTAATTAAAAGCTGTCAGTTATACAATAATTTAGATGGTTAACTGATATTGATTATAACTGATATTGATTATATGCTTATAATAGTTACTTGCTTGAACCTGACTGTATAACACTATAACTGATATTGAATCATTGATTATAACTGATTTCATTTCTTATATTACATTTGTGCTACCATTTTAAGTTTTTAACCTGACTGTATAACCTGACTGTGTCACTTTATATTTTATAACCTTATTACTGATACTGATTATAACTGATTTTAACCTGACTATATAACACTACACCTACCATATTATATTGTTCAATTTTATTATATTGATTTCATTTCTTGCATACATTCCCATTTATATGAGTATGATTTAGTGATTTATAAGTAAAATATACATATATATTACATTTGTGCTATCAGTGAAGCTTTAATAGTAATAGTATTACATTTGTGCTATCAGTGAAGCTTTAATAGTATTTCTTTTCCAAAGCCTGTGATTCAGTGTTTGTGCTATCATTTCAAATTATTCACTGCTATCTGTGTACTGCTATAACATTAGTTAAACAAATATCTAGTCCAAGTTGTGAGAGGAAGTGGTTTATAAATGTACCAGGAATATAAAAATTCACCTTTCTTTTCTTAAAAAATATATGGTTGCACAAAACATGCACACAAGTTCACAACAGCAAGTCATAACTATTTATAAACTTTAGAAAAATGAAATCAAGGTTTAATAGTATTCCTGTATCATTTTACAGTGATTGCAATTGCAACTGATACATGCAGATATGAACCATATATTTCTAATCTAAAATGTATTTTTGTTTTGCATGCACTATAACAGGTACAAATAGATAGTTCTAGAGAAACAAGAGATGACAATGAGTTTGTGGAAGAAGCGGATGATGAGGAAACCGGCGAAGATGGCATCAATATTAGAAAACCTCCTCTACACCCGGTGCGCAAGCCTTCCTCTAGAAAGCCGTCTCCAGTATGGGAACATTTTACTAAAGACGATAATTTCAATTTTCATAAATGTATATGCAACTATTGTGGTCAACAATTTGCATGTGATTCTAAATCAAATGGCACTACACATTTAAATTACCATATAAAACATTCATGTAAGTCCATTCCACGTGATAGTGATAAGAGACAAAAAACTTTAGCTTTTGGAACAAATAGCGATAGTGAAGGTAGTTGCAATCTTATCGCATGGTCGTTCAATAAAGAGGAATGTAGAAAAGCATTAGCTCGAATGCTAGTTATTGATGAACTCCCTTTTAGTTTTGTGGAGGGTGAAGGTTTTCTTCAATTTTGTCGGGAATTGTGTCCTAGTTTTGAAGTTCCTTCATGTAGAACAATTTGTAGGGATGTGCTTCAATTATATTGGGATTCGTTAGAATCTCTTAAAAAAATGTTCTCAAAATCATTGCATGGTGTTTGTCTAACTACTGATACATGGACATCTATTCAGAATGTGAATTATATGGTTTTAACTGCACACTTTATTGGCGGAGATTGGAAGTTACATAAAAGGATTATAAATTTTTGTGTGATTACTAGTCATAAAGGAGAAAATATTGGAAAAGTTATTGTCCACTGTATCAAAAAATGGGAACTCAAAAGAATAGTGTCTATCACGGTCGATAATGCTAGTGCAAATGAAGTGGCAATTAATTATGTGAAAAGCAAATTAAATGATTATAATGGTGGTTGTGTTTTGAATGGTGATTTCATGCATATTCGTTGTTGTGCTCATATAACCAATTTAATCGTCAATGATGGGCTAAAAGAAATTAGTAGTACTATAGCTGGAATTCGTACTGCAGTCAGATTTGTGAGATCATCTCCATCACGATTGAGTAAATTTAGAGAGTTATGTTTAAGTTTGGGAATTGAGAATAAATCTATGCTTATTTTAGATGTACCGACTAGGTGGAATTCAACGTATTTGATGTTGGAAGCGGCTTTAAAATACAAAAAAGTTTTTGATGATATGAGAGAAAATGATGGTATTTTTGTTGCTTACTTTGATGATGAAATTCATCCTCCGAGCTCTATGGATTGGAAAAATGCTGAATTATTTGTTAAATTCTTAAAGTATTTTTATGATATTACTTTAAAATTTAGCAAAACTTTGTCCATTACTGCAAATGTTTGTTTTGCCGAGCTTAGTGGAATTCAAGAAGAACTTAAAAGATTGGTTGATAAAATGAATCCTTATCTTGCTAAAATGGCACTTAGTATGAAAATGAAGTTTGATAAGTATTGGGGAAGCGAAGGTAATATGAACAAAATTTTATTTGTTACGTGTGTGCTTGACCCAAGGTATAAATTCCAATTTTTGAAGTTATGTGTTGAAGACATGTATGAAAAAAATATTGCGGAAAACATATTAAAAGATGTGAAGAATATTTTGATAAGGTTGTTTGACTTTTATGTTAACGATTCTATATTTGGAACACAAACGCGTGAGGAACCACAACCTAGTACGCTCGTTGCTAGTGAACGTGTTGAGGATGTTAGTGATGTTCTTTCTAGAAGAATGAATACTTTTCTAAGACAGGTTCAACAACACGATAATGAAGGCAACGAACTAGAAAAGTATTTAAATGCACCGATTGAGGGTACACCAAATAATTTTGATGTTTTACTATGGTGGAAGGTAAATAGTTCCAAATATCGTGTTTTATCTTTAGTCGCTCGGGATCTTCTTGCTATTCCGATATCCACAGTTGCTTCCGAATCCGCTTTTAGCACCGGAGGTAGAATTATAGATCCTTTTCGTAGTACTTTGACTCCACGGATGGTTGAGGCATTAGTTTGTACTCAGAATTGGTTAAGGTCTAAACCAATTTTTGTCGATCATCGGATTGAGGTTCCTATCGATGATGTTTCTTATTATGATGAACTCCTATCAGGTGATATTTGCATTTGTAAAATAATATAGTTCTTCATTTGTTGGATTTGAAATACAATTCTCTAATTAACTTGTTTGCCATGTAGATTTTGTACATGGATGTCAACGTGAGGCGCCATCAGATTTTATGTTCACCATGGATGGTCCATGTTCGTCATCGATGTATTCACCTTCACCACCACGGTTAGTTTCATTTAGTAGAAATGTTCATATAGTTTAGTGTTTACACTTTCAAAACAATAATATACTTTCAAAACAATCATATACTTTCATATACAATCATATAACTTTCACTAATTGGATTGTTTGACTGTTTGATTTCAGGTGATAAGTGGATGCTATATCAACGATGACCTATAATTCAGAATTAATGATTTATTGTTATTTCAGGTATGAGAAAGAGAAATTATATAGTTTGTACATCCATAGTTTTAATTAAATAGTCATAACATAAACTATGCTTGCTGGTCATTTAATTGCACATGCTTGATGTTTCATGTTTATATTTATTAAATGATACAATATAACTGAGCAATTAACATGTTTATAGCAAGATAGAAATTGCTTGGTTATATTGTATTAAATGATGTGTAAACATAGTTTAGAACTTCAGAACATACAAATATAATTGAAGTATGCTTCAGTAATATTTTTAAGCATGTATTCTGTGTGTGGATGTAGGCCATTAAGTTCTTAAGACTGAAGAGTTCAACCTGTTTAAGTTTTACTTCAAAACATAAATAGTTCAGAGCTATGTATAATCTGTATACATGACATATTGGGATTAGTTCTAACAGGTTATACATGCTTCAGTGAATCTGTTATGCATTGGTTGCATTTGTTACCTAATGCTTCAGTTATACATTGGTTGAATATAACTGAAGCATGTATAATCTGTTAAATATAACTGTAGCATATTTACACATTAGTTCTATAAACAGATTATACATGCTTCAGTTATACATTGATTGCACTAATCTATTGCATAGTTCAAACAAATTATACATGCTTCGGTTTATAGAAAAAACATATTATATATATGTTAGTTGCTCAGTTATATTGTATATTTTGATCTTATTACTCAATTATACATATTAATTTCTTATTTATACTTTTATACATGTTTATCTTTGCAGATTTGGAGAATGGAGTTAAGTCACAGACTCACAACTTATAATTTCTTTGAACCTGGCACTCTGCAATAACTCATAGACTATGTTATTTGGACTTTGTAGTTGTAATGAACATTATTGTATTTTTATTTTATGTTTAGACTTTCGAGGTTAAACATTACTCTGAGGTAACTCATTATGTATGTTATTTGGACTATGTTAAAACTGTTATTTGGAGTCTTAACTTTGTTATTTGGACTATGTTAAAACTGTTATTTGGACTCTATAGACTGCAGTAACTCATTACTGAAGCATTACTCTCATACTCTGTAAGACATTACTGCAGTAACGATTCTACATTTGTTACCTAGGCTAATGCATTGCATTGCATATTGTTTGTGACTCAACTTGATAGCCGGTTAACCGAGCTAGTATAAAGGGTTAACCGGTCAACGGTTAACCGTTCAAATTAAACGGTTAACCGGTTAAATATAATGGTTAACCGCGATTAAATTTAACCGGTTCGGTCGGTTGGTTCATTCCAATATTAACCGAATAGCGGTTAACCGAACCGAAACTATTATACGGTTAATCGAAAATATTAACCGAAAAAGTCGGTTAACCGACCATGCCCACCCCTATCTCCTTGCACTTTAATTATTCTCATTTCTGAAATTTGGAGTTTTTGTTAGATAAACCCTCTTTTTACATTTAATTTCTTCACTTTATCTCTTCAAAGACTTACGAAGAGTGTTGTGCCCAATTTTGGTACAAACACTTTGGAGCTTTCACTGAGAAAAACCCAATTTTTCTCCTGCTCTTTGGATCTCCTATCTATATTGGATTGCATAAATCTAAGAAGAAGATCCAGATCTAGAACTTTAAAGCCCTCCCATTCTATTCAAATTTGCAATCAGATCTAGGAAAGGACTTCATCAATTCATTATGGTGAGCACACGTACCACTTCTACAGCTGCTGATCAAGGAGCACGGGACCGACAAAATCCTGTGCAATCACCTCCATCCAACCAAAATGCTGCAGGACCTTCAGATCCGTCAGGTCCAATCACTAGAAAAGAATTACAGACATTGCTTCAAGAGTTGACCCAGAGTCGACAACAGCTAACTGAACAACTACGCGCCAACATAGAGTTGTCCAACCAGCTGAATCGCCAAAGGCGCAGAAGATCTAGAAGAGACCAAGGTTCCTATTCTTCCACAGAGAGTTCAGCCTCCTTTGATGGACAAAATAGATCCACATGCCCACGGCTAGGTGTAAGCTACACCCAAGCCGTGGGACACCAACCCGCTTCAAATCTTGGACAACCTAGAACTAGACCATCCGCCAATCTCCATACAGAACCTTCGTCTCGAGGAGATGCTGCTCCCTACCGTGTTACCGGCAACATCGCTACTACCACCACTACTGAATGAGGAGGTGATGCTAGAAACCAAGATGATCCTCAGCGTAACCAACGAGAACAGACTCCTGAGCCTTATGTCCCTGAGGATGTTGAACCAAGGAGGCGAGGCACGGATCGTCGACCACGTCCGGTCCAGACTCGCACTGTGGAACCCGAACACACCTTGACACAACATGCTCCAAGTATCCGAGCGCCGGATATACCGGCGATGATCCGCCAAATGATCCGTGAAAGTCAGGGCCTCTCTAATGATGACTGGGGAATCTCCCGAAGTCATACCCCTTTCACCGATGACGTTTTATATGCTGAACCACCTCGGCATTTTAGGATGCTAGCTTTGCCAATTTACGAAGGAAGTTCTGATCCCAATCAACACGTCCTAAAATACGAATGGATGATGAATGCTGCTAGAGCTGATGACGCAGTAAAGTGCCGTAGTTTCCCCATTTCCCTAGGGGGCATCGCTACCATGTGGTTTACTCGTTTTCCACCACGATCCATTTCTAATTTTGATCAGATGGCCCCAAAGTTCGTTGAACAATTCCGTATGCACGTGGCAAAGCCTAAAGACGTTAACACTCTGTCTAGTGTTACACAAGCTCCTAGAGAAACACTTAGACATTATTTGGAGCGATTCCATGCTGCGTGTGCAGAAATAAGCAATCCCAATGATAACTCTGTCCTAATGGCATTGACTAAGGGGATTGATGCTGATTCCGAGTTCGGAAACTGGTTAGCTGGAAAACCACCTGCATCATAGGACCATTTCTATTCCAAGACAGCCCAATTCTTGAGAAGGGAGGATGCGAAATAGTCTAGGAAGCAGGATGACGCAGGGCCCAACATCGAAGGAACCCAAAGTAACATCGCTATTAAACAGTTCGGAGATAGTTCTGGAAAAGTTCAGTTGAACGTACAAAATAAACAAAATCAGCAAAGGGACAATGAGTAACAAAATAAGAAACGCGATCAGAATCGTGGTCCACGGCGTAGAGCTCCCATGTACGATACTTACACTCCATTGAACACATCGTTGGAAAATGTGTATCTGCAGACCTACAATATCATGCAATACAAGAAACCTGCCTCGAAACCACCAACTGAGAGGCAAATCCAAACAGGAAAATTCTGTAGATTCCATGAGAGTTATGGCCACAACACTAATGAGTGTCGTCACTTATAAGACCTCATTGAAAAACTGATACGTGAACGGAAGTTGGATCAGTATGTGCAGGCGCCGCAGTTTGGTGGCGTGGGCCCATCAAATCAGAGTCGTGCGCCGAATCAGGAAAGACAGGAGGAACCCGCTCGTACAGGCGGGAGGTTAGTCATCAATACAATAAGTGGTGGTCCTCACCCAGCAGATCGAAGCTAGAAGGAAATGGAGTCGTATGCTAGTTCTATCAGGCATGCAGACTTCGAATGTTATAGTAACTTTGATGAAGGGGCTCCAGCCAAGCAACAGAAGACGATGACAGATGACATCGTGTTCAGGAGCAGAGACGCTGATAAAGTCGAAGCCCCCACTATCGATCCACTGGTCATCTCAGCACAGATAGGTCCCGCTTGGATGAAAAGGATCTTAGTTGACAGTGGAAGCTCTGTGAATATTTTGTTCAAGCGAGCTTATGATCAAATGAAAATGGAAGCCACGGACTTGAAGCCTTTTCAATCTCGAGTCCATGGTTTCAACGGAAGTGCTACTATACCCACTGGAATGGTGGAACTGCCAGTAGAGTTGGGAGTTGGAGAACGACGGAGTGTACGGATGCTACAATTCATCGTTTTGGACATAGACTCCCCTTATAATGCTTTCTTGGGCCGACCGGCCCTCGCTGAATTCAGGGCAGCCATCGCCCCGTGGTGTTTGACTTTAAAATTTCCCACTGATCATGGAATAGGAATCATTCAGCGGGATCAAGCTACTGCTAGAGCCTGTTATGTTGCTGAGCTGCGGGAGGCGCAGCGAAAGGAGAAGGGAAAGGGCGTAGAGGAATCTCTCTGCGTCCGTTGTACCGATAATTGACAATTAACGCCCGGGCCTAGGCCCGGGCACCTCAGCCAATTCCTCAAGGATCTTGACCCAAGAGAAACTGAAGATGAAGGAGAGTCTAAAGAAGGTCAAGCATCCCCAGCCGAACTGACAATTGATGTCCCTATTGATGATGATGATGATTCGAAAATGATAAAGATTAGGTCTCAGCTAAGCCAGCAAACTCAAGAGGAATTGGTTGAACTTCTGCGGGCAAATCTTGACGTATTTGCCTGGACACATTCTGATATGTGCGGGATCTCGCCGGACATCGCGAGCCACACTCTGAACATTGACCCGCGGCATGTCTCGGTCAAACAGAAAAGGTGTGGTATGGATCCAGAGAGATCTGCCACCCTTAAGGAAGAAGTAGAAAAGCTTGAAGCAAACGGATTCATTCGAGATGTGCTATATCCTAAATGGGTGTCGAATCCCATGCTTGTCCGAAAGCCGAATGGAAAGTGGAGAACATGTGTCGATTATTCCGATCTGAATAAAGCATGTCCCAAAGACAGTTTCCCACTTCCCAGAATTGATCAGCTAGTAGATTCGACAGCTGTACATGAACTCTTATCCTTCATGGATGCGTACTCTAACTATAATCAGATACCGATGCATTTACCCGATCAAGAACATACCAGCTTCATAACCAATCTGGGACTTTATTGCTACAAAGTTATGCCATTCGGACTTAAGAATGTCGGGGCTACTTGTCAACGATTGGTCAATCGGATGTTTGCCAATCAAATCGGGAAAACCATGGAAGTATATGTAGACGACATGCTTGTGAAGTCACGACTCTCCACTGACCATGTTAAAGACCTGGAAACTATGTTCAACATACTTCGAGAATACAAAATGAAGCTAAATCCACGAAGTGTCACTTTGGAGTTGCATCTGGGAAGTTCCTTGGGTTCATCGTTAACGCTCGGGGAATCGAAGCTAATCCTGAAAAGATTTGGGCAATCAGAAATCTTGAAACTCCCAAGACCATAAAGCAAGTCCAAAGTCTCAATGGGAAAGTAGTAGCATTGAGCAGGTTCATTTCAAAGTCCACTGACAAATGCATTCCCTTCTTCGATCTGATCCGAAAAGGAAAATGCAACTTTGAATGGACCATGGAGTGCGAGGGTGCTTTCCAAGCGCTAGTTCAACATCTATCCACACCACCTATCTTGTTGAAGCCCATCGACCATGAGAAGTTGTTCGTATATTTGGCGATATCAGAGAACGTTATCAGCGCTGCATTAATCTGAGAAGAAGACAGGGTACAGAAGCCGGTATACTACGTCAGCAAATGATTGACTGGGGCTGAAATTATCCAAAGCTAGAAAAGTTGGCCTACTGCCTTGTGATTTCATCAAGGAAACTCCAACCGTATTTCCAAGCACATCACATTGTTGTCTCCACCGACCAGCCGTTACGACAGGTCCTTTCACGGCCTAAGACGTCTGGTAGGTTACTCAAGTGGAACATCGAACTGAGTCAGTTTGATACTACTTACACTCCAAGACGAGCAATCCAAGGACAAGTCCTCGCTGATTTCATAGTCGAATTTACCATTCCAGAGGACTTGCCTGAAACCAGTAAATCCCCCAAATACGTCTGGAAGCTATATACTGATGGTGCATCAAACGACCGGTGTTTGGGCGCTGGTGTTGTACTCGAAACCCCCGAATGCTGATCCATATGCTATGCTGTGAAGTTCAATTTTCATGCGACTAATAATGAAGCTGAATATGAAGCCCTCTTAGCTGGCCTAAAACTTGACAAAGATCTGAAAATTGTCGCTGTGGAAATTTATTGTGATTCACAACTAGTCGTGTGTCAGGTTCTAGGAGAATATCAAGCGAGAGACCAAAGGCTGGCTGCTTACTTAGCTCGAGTTCAGGAAGTACTAAATCAGTTTGATTACTATGCCATCTATTGCATACCTCGAGAACACAACCAAAAAGCTGATTTATTGGCAAAACTAGCTAGCACTAGTGAAGCTTAGCAATTGGGACTCGTTCCCATAGAAGCGTTATCCTCCCCAAGCATTGACCGAGCAGAAATAAACAGGGTATGCGAAACCATCCTCGAAAAGGATTCATGGATGACTCTACTTAGAAACTACATCGAACACGGAATCCTACCGGAACGCAGGAGTGAAAAGAGACAAGTTCTCCGAAAGGCCTCACGATTCGTCATTCAGGATGGGGTCATGTATAAAAGAGGGTACTCTGTTCCTCTACTCTGGTGTATCGCTCACGATGAAATTAAATGAGTATTGCACGAAGTGCACGAGGGAGAATGTGGCGATCACACCGGGGGGCAAGCACATGCCAAGAAAATACTTCGATACGGATATTACTAGCCGACCGTGAATCGCGATGCGTCGGATTATGCAAAGAAATGCGATAGGTGCTAGAAATACGCCCGAATTCCTAGAGCTCCTCCTACCGAGATAACACAAATGGTCAGCCCATGGTCATTTGCAATGTGGGGCATCGACATCATTGGTGCTCTACCCTTGGCAAAAGGTGGTGCGAAGTATGCCATCGTCGCAGTTGATTACTTTACAAAGTGGGCTGAAGCCGAAGCTCTCGCTACCATTACAACGAAGAAAGTGATCAACTTTGTGGTTCGTAATATCATCTGTCGATTCGGTCTCCCACACACCATTATTACGGACAACAGAACCCAATTCGACAGTGCTGAATTTAAAGATTTTTGCAAGCGATTTCACATCCAAAAGAAATTCTCTACAGTTGCACACCCTTAGGCAAACGGACAGGTCGAAGCTGTTAATAAAATTATAAAATCCATTCTGAAAAAAACGACTAGAAAAGGTCGGGGGAAAGTGGGTCGATGAACTTCCTATGGCTCTATGGGCTTACTGAACAACCCACAAGACCGCAACCGGCCTCACTCAATTCTCTCTTTCTTACAGTTCAGAGGTCGTTATTCCAGTCGAGCTAGAAGTACCTTCTCATCATGTGACATATTATGATCCAAAGACAAATGCTATATTACTTGCTGAATCTCTCGATCTACTAGATGAGAAGCGTGAAGAAGCTGATTTGAGGGCAGTTGCGCATCGAGGTCGAGTCGCCCGATTGTACAACGCCAAGGTCCGCCCGCGAACCTTCGAACTAGGCGATCTCGTCCTCAAAAGAATCTATCTGGTTCCTTCGCATATGAAACCTACATGGGAAGGACCGTATGTTATTGCACGAAGGCTTGGAGATGGCACATTCAAATTATCGACTGTCGACGGTCTAACTCTGCCAAGAGCCTGGAATAGCGAGAGCCTTCGCTGCTATTACACATGACAGGCTATCTCTATCCATTTAGATTACTTTCCTTTTTTGCAATTTGTTTCTGCATTTAGAAATTAGAACTTGTAATAAGGCAATTGAATTTGCCATACTTTCTTGTTTCAGCAATAAAATGCAATCTCTTCGAGCCAGAGCTGTGATTTACTTGAAATGCCTCATATGACCATCACTATGCACGGAGAGCTAAGTTTCACCATACGGTGGAATTTATTCAAATAGAGAGTGACTGCGATGCAACCAATCACTCACTAAGTGAAACCCGAGCTCGGGACAAGCCATCACATCAAAGTCAAAAAAGGATTGATACATGACAATCCTCCGTCAACTCCGAGTTCCCAGAGTGCGAACCAGAGTTTAAACATCAACTTCGTATTCCCAGAGTGCGAAGCGGAGTATAAACATCAACTCCGAGTTCCCAGAGTGCGAACCGAAGTATAAATATCAAATCGTATTCCCAGAGCATGAAGCGGAGTATAAACATCAACTCCGAGTTCCCAGAGTGTGAACTGGAGTATAAACATCAACTCCGTATTCCCAGAGCGCGAAGAGGAGTATAAACATCAACTCCGTATTCCCAGAGCGCGAAGCGGAGTATAAACATCAACTCCGAACTCCCAGAGTAAGAGTCGGAGTATACACATCAACTCCGTATTCCCAGAGTGTGAAGCGGAGTATAAACATCAAATCCGTATTCCTAGAGCGCGAAGCGAAGTATAAAAATCAACTCTGTATTCCCAGAGCACGAAGCGGAGTATAAACATCAACTCCAGATTCCCAGAGCGCGAACTGGAGTATAAACATCAACTCCGAACTCCCAGAGTGCGAGTCGGAGTATAAACATCAACTCCAGATTCCCAGAGTGCGAAGCGGAGTATAAACATCAAATCCATATTCCTAGAGTGCGAAGCGGAGTATAAAAATCAACTCTGTATTCCCAGAGCACGAAGCGGAGTATAAACATCAACTCTAGGCGCGAACTGGAGTATAAACATCAACTCCGAACTCCCAGAGTGCGAGTCGGAGTATAAACATCAACTCCAGATTCCCAGAGCACGAACTGGAGTATAAACATCAATTCCGGGTTCCCAAAGTGCGAACCGGAGTATAAGCATCGACTCCAGATTCCCAGAGCGCGGAACGGAGCGTAAACACCAACTTCAAGTTCTCGAAGCGTGAATCGAAGTATAAATATCAACTCCAAACTTCCGGAGCGCGAGTCGTAGCACTAGTGTCAATTCCAAGTCCCCGTATCGCGGACATATGATTAAAACTTAAGCCGGCGTGACCAACCACCGATAAACGAATGGGAATCCCCGGAGTGCGGATATGATCATCAACAATCAAAACAAGCATGGATGAACTACTCAATCTCCGCTTGCCTCAGACATCCGTTCGGTGGCACTAGACTCAATATGTTATAAGTAAGAAGCAATCGTCAACTGATGATCTACAGCTCACCCCCAAGACTGGGGGGCAGGACTTAAGCATCGACCATTAACTGAAGCGATGCGACGTCAAAAATTCAACTTGCTCCCCGATCGCGAACAATGCCCATAGTTTCCGAACTTGGCAAACAATGAACAAACATGACTCGAAAGCTGAAACTTTACAAGTACATTTCAGACATTGAAACACTTAAACAAAGGCATAGAGAAGCTCAAAAAAGAAAAGTTTCATTTTTATCGTTTATAAAAGAAGTTCGTGTACAAGTTTCCAAAAATTCCTACTAGTAGGGGCCGAACCCGCATCTATACACGGCCAACAAAATGAAAGTCAAAATACACTGGGGAAGCATGTTTAATCTTTCTTCTTCCTTGGCTTCCTCCTCGGTGTAGACCCGCTGGAGCCACCGCTAATCTTCCTCTTCGAGCCTTTGCTTTTCGGCGGTTGGTCTTCAGGCGAGGGCATTATGTCAACGTCCTCCTCCGAACTCGTGTGAATAAGAATGCTCCCTGCGGGCGGAGTGGGAGGAACAAGATCAATTACAGAAGGTGGAATGGGCACGCTGGTGAGGAAAACAGTACCACCAGGAGATATCATTCCGAGCGGAGCAGGTCCCGATGCTGCCATCCCACCTCCAAAGCTGTCACAATGAGCCGCTGCTGCCATTTCAGCTTCAATTTGAGCAAACATCTCCTCTTCAGTTACTGCTCGAGCCCCGCTGGGGGCATCGACAGTCGGCATTGAAGAACTTGTAGCAGGATCAGTTCTACTCATGACAGAAGACAAGTCAGCAAGGGGATCGCCGTGACGGCGAAAGAGTTCATCCATCAGTTGCTCGTCAAACACCATTGTGCTCCCATGCATATCGTCGAGCGGGGCAGCTGTGCTCACGGTGATCGCTTCGGTCACGATAGCCTCTTGCGTCTGATATGGTTCTTGAGTAGCAGGAGGCATGGTCGGTGTAGCATCGATCACTGGACAAAGAATAAGAGAACTGTTAGAACTTGACTCAATCGAAGATTTCGACTTAAGAATGATATGTGAAATGTCCAGGATACCTTCCTCAGTTTGACTCGTAGACGGCAGGGCGGCATCAGTGACTTGCGCTGCAGCCGAAGACATCTGCGGCTGATTCGGATTATAAGCAGGAATGGCCTAGGGATCGACCGCGGACGAGGATTCGGGCTGGGTCGACGCGGGAACTTCGAGACTTGCTTCATGATGGCCGACTCCGGAACCCTCTCCCACTTCAAAGTGCTGGGCGCCAAGTCTTTCCTTCTCATGCAGAATCATTGACTAATGGAAAACCTTCTTTTCATCTTCGGTCAGAATGCGGTTCTCGAGTTCAAATTCATCCACAGACTCGCCCTGATGCGCCTCCTTCTCTTCCTCAACTAGTCAGCTCCAAGCATTATAGAGATGCGTCGAAAAATCATCGAGCCAGGCTAGACCCCTGTGCCTTTGCACATTAGCGTTGTAAACGACGAGGAGGTCTTCGATGTCAACCTCTAGCCTTGACTCGGCCAACTTCACCCTCTCCTCGACCTCAGTCTCCACCTTCTGGACTTTAGCCACCGCCGCATCCCGTCCACCCATGAGTAGAACAGCCTCTTTGCATGCCTCCTGGGCTGCGTTATTCGCGTCATCTTTTTACTTGGCCAAGTCGGCGAATTTGGTCTTGAGTTCATTCGGTTCCTTGACCACCGCATCCCGCTCGGCGGTAACTATAGTATTCCGGTGGCCCATCTCCTCCACCAAGGCGACATGCGTCTGCCTCAACCTCTCCATGGCCACATTTGCTTCGTCAGCCTTTTTAATGGCCTCAATCTCAGATTTCCGAGAAGACTCGGACTCAGCGGAGAGTACCTGAATAATCTGATCCCTTTTTGTGAGCTCGGTCTCCATCTTCTCGAGCGCTTTGGCCCGCTCAAAGGCCACTTTGGAAGCTTTTTCGGCAGCTTTTGCCCACTCTCGGTATTGGGTGTATATGTCGTGAACATAATCGTGCACCGTGTTTTCCACCCCTGAGGGAATTCTCTTTAAGTGAGGAGGGAAGACATAGCCATTGAAGCAGATATTCGAAAAATCCTTCCTCATCTGAGCCAACTTAAGAGCCCCTTCTCTTGTGGGTTCAGCTGGGACCTGCTCTGTAACTATGGAGGTTGTAGTCTCGACTCTCTGAAGATGAGTCTCGGGTCTGGAAGTATGAGAAGACGGCCTACGACGAGGAGGTTCAGGCGGGTGTGAAACAGAAGCAGGGGGTGGAGACGGAAGTCTAGGAGGAGGAGAGCGTGATCTGGATCGATGTCTATACTCTCTGTCACGCCCATACCTGTCCTGGTTAGAATATTCGCGATCGAGATCTCTATCTGAATCCCTCCTACGGGAATCATAGTAACCAGAAACTTTTCGGGCTGAGCGAAGATTCCCGAGCATAGATCCTCTTCCAGACATAGTACCTGAAAATAAGAAGCGAAGAAAGAGTTAGTGACTTCCTAAGTTGAACGATTTACAGTTGTGAATCATGCAGTGTAGTGAAGTGTATGCATGTGCAATCCCCCGACCAACCGAAAATGTCGGCCGCACTCGTAGCAAGCGACCAGCTCAGTTCAAGAGCACTGTCAAGCTCCTCCATACCAGCATCGTTTTGAGATGACACAAAATCCGGAATCGGAACATCGGCAAGCCCGTCAAAAAGATTCTCTACTGGCGGGAAAGAAGCCTCCGAAATTCTAATTCCCTGGGCGGGCAAGGACATAACAACAGATTTAAATCTCCTGGATTTAGAACGCTTGTGAGCAGCAGCCTTGCCTTTTCTTCTTCCTCCTGAATCCTGGACCTCGGTAGAAAGCCCAGCTGGAAGCTTGGAATCGGTAGGCGTTCTTTCTGAATCAACTTCTTCGGCTATCACGACTGCGGGCGCTTTGCGCTTCACCCGTTTCTTCGGGACCACTCTATATGTCCCTTCCAGTTGTATGCTCTGCCTCCGTTCTATCAGCCCGACAGTCCTCAAATTTCTATCGGTCAGAACCAAGTCGATATGCCTCTCTTCGCCCGGATACGCTTGAAGGATCCAAACAAGCTCTCTAAAGTATGCGTCGTCAGGACGAGAGATTGCAGCTATAAAAAAGGAAAAGTATGTCAGTTTTGAAGTCAGTCACTAACATCTCAATGATTCAAGAGAGAAATGGCAACACTTACGTCTATCTAACCACCGCCTAGCAAATCCAGGGGGGTACCGAACGTAGAACCATTCAGTTTTATAGTAACTTAGCCTTCCCCAGGAGCCCAATACAATGTGGCAATTTCTGACCGCTTCCAGGAAGGTGAAAGAAGGGTTGTCTCCACGGCTCTTGACATTGAATAAATATATGATTTCGATCGGCTTCGGCGGTCGAAAGAGGATCTCCATAAATAAGACAAAGGTGCTGTTCAACAAGGCATATTCGTTGGGATGTAGCTGAGATGGAGCTATGCCAAGAAACGATAACATCTCCCTTATATATTGGTTGAAGGGAGGGAGTGTCCCCGCTGTGCAAGCGTGGTGGTTGAAAGTAGTAAACCCCTCCGGGGGATAATATGGCCTGTCATTTGGCCCAGGTAGTAACACGTCGTCAAGCGACAAACCGTGCCTTAAACAAATCCATCCTAGCATATCTTCGGAGATACCCGACGGCACAGAATCTGGTGGGCTACGAATGAACCGAGCCCCTAGACGCTCGTCTGGAGCTGGCTCTATGACTTCGGCTTCAATAACCGGTATCTCTATGGTTGGAGGAATAGAACTCGGAGTTTCCTGCTATTGTGAACTTGAGGGTTCCATGAATAGCTAGCTCATGAAAAATCATTGTTAAACAGGCAATGACGCTTGTGCATCCCCCAGTGTAAAGTGTGTGAGTGTGATGTGCAGTGCAGTATTGTATGTCACTTAAGAAGATCTACTGGATTAAAGAAAGCATGAAAACGATGAGACTTTGAAATTCAGTCGGAAGGACCATCATCGCTGACTGTCACAGCAGTGCCATCCGGTTATTAGCAATCAGTCCAAGTTAAAGTTTGTTGAAGTTATGTTAGAGTTGCAGTTCCATAGACAAGCTTCGATAGGCAATCAGATATGCGGAGAAACGGTTGAGTCCAGTTATGTAAGTTTGAAGCTCGTCGGAGTCAATTATTCGAATGTGCAAGGAGTTTCAAATTTTTAATGTTCAATTCGTATTGCTCACGAGAGCCGTGTTCGCATCAATAAGTTATGATCGTGTGCGTATGAGCCAGACTCGGTCACAAGGTTGGAATGCAAGTTCGACTCGATCCAGGAGCTAAGGATTTCTAATCGATCGGAGCACAACACTCTGACTCGATCCCAAAGCCTCCAGTTCAACTCGCTCCTAAGACTACGCAGTTCGACTCGCTTCCAAGACTACGCAGTTCAACTCGATCCAAAGCAGCCGCTTCGACTCGATCCAAAGCCAAGCGCTTCGACTCGATCCAAGACAGCTGCTTCGACTCGACCCAAGGCCATCCACTTCGACTCGATCGAAGGCCACCATTTCAAATCGATCAGACACAGCCCCTTCGTATCGATCCATAGATTCAAAGCATTCGACTCGATGCAAAGCTCCACCATCGATCGATACGAAGGCCTCCACCTCATCATCTCGAAACCCCCACTCCAGATTGACACGAAGCTGAGGCCAAGGAATTTTCAATCGACCATGACTCTGTTTGATTAGGTGTTAAGAATCGATTCTCCTCGTTTACGCGATGGTTTCGCTCAATGGATTACTTAAATTTGTCAATTGGTTCAAATAATTGAAGGTATGAATCGGTTCGAAGGCAAGGATGTTTGTTCTTTCTTCTCAAGTTTCTGAGCGTTACGAAGGCAAGGAAGGAGAGAAAAAGGTGAAAAGTGGAAAAATGGCTAAGTACACACTATTTATATGGACTCGAAAACAAAAGGAATAGACGATTCGCATCCCAGTGGATTCGAACACACGTTTCGACTCCGTTTCCAGTGCATCGATGCGAATCTCCCCTTCGTATCGATTGACTTCGACTCCATCTCCGGTGCAGCAAAACAAGCAGTTCGAATCCATGACCGAGTCGAACAAACAATTCGAATCCATCAGGGAAGTGTACTTCGACTCGCTCCATTTCGACTCGCTCAGTTCACAACCATCAAGGAAGTGTACTTCGACTCGCTCCATGTCGACTCGCTCAGTTCACAACCATCAGGGAAGTTTACTTCGACTCGCTCCACTTCGACTCGTTCGGTTCGTGTCCATCACCGAGTCGAGCAAGTACTTCGTACCCATCGAACCCTGCGTCCATCGATGCAAAATCCCTGTTCATGTCCATAGTTTCCAACTCCTTCCCTAGAGCATCGATACGAACAGTCAGTTCGAATCCATCAAATCATGGCTTCCAGAGGCCAACTCCATCGAATCGAAATACTCACTTCGCATCCACAAATTCAATAAAAGGCATCCTCAATGCTTCAACCCTTCATAGATTCAGGAAAGGATCGTTACTAAGGAACAGTCAAAAACAACCATCGAGCGTTGTTACATCGAATTTCACGTCGGTTCAGGAGAGGATCGATACGGAGTTCCATATAAAATAAACTGACAACGACTCGTGAACGTAAAAACGTCAACGAGAGTCAGGTTAACCTATATTCATGTATGTAGGATTAATATTCAATATTCTAGATTTTTAGGAATCAGAAACTCATCCAATAACGATTACAACAACAAACGGGTAACCACTAGCATACAGCAATCAGTCGCAACAATACAGGGTACAGCAGTTGACTGTCAACAGCTTACATTTTCAAGAAAAACATTCGAAGATCATAGCTTTCATCGAAAAGACGATAACTATTCAGAATGAAGATTGCAGCACTTCAAAGCACATCATGTTTCCACAAGATGTACTTTGGGGGGCAAATGTTATCCCGCCTTTTGGCAAGGCCGTGACACCAAGGAATTGACTAGTAACCAATGACGGTCCGTCCTAGGGATCAGTTATACACAGGCTCATTGTGGATATCGACAAATTTTGTCCGAGTCCGGATCGAGCCAAAATTGGTAGGACATGACAAGCGAAGCTATGAGAGTCAACGTTCCAAATCTCAAGTCAATCCGAGTTCGTATGCTCAAGTTATGAACGATACAAAATTGGATGAAAACCAATCACCGTTCGACTCGCTCCCTTCGACTCGCTTCGCAACACCCAGAAGTGACTACTTCGACTCGCTTCGCCTCCATCAGCAGCGATTACTTCAACTCGCTTCCTGCGACTCGCTTCGCAACTCTTAGAAGTGACTCCTTCAACTCGCTTCACATCCCTCAGAAGTGACTCCTTCGACTCGCTTCACATCCCTCAGAAGTGACTCCTTCGACTCGCTTCGCGTCCCTCAGAAGTGACTCCTTCGACTCGCTCAACCAGTTCACGCTTCGACTCGCTCCGCCTCGAGCCATACTTCGACTCGCTCCACTTTGTTGACTTCGCATCCATCTGAAGACTTCTACTTCGTGTCCATCGATGTGGAGCAAAGCACAGATACAAATTAATGCCACGTCACCGAGTCAAACAGAACCGAGTCGAATGAAAAGCGAGTCGAAGCAGAAGCGAGTCGAACCAAATAGCAGCCAAGAATCTCATTTTGTATCGATCATATCTCCTAATCTACAAGTCCAAATGTTATGAAATTTTCACAGAAGACTACGTGCATGCTAAAGAATGTCCACACCAAATTTTGGCTCCATTGGATGAAATCTTGATCGATACGAAATCTGGTCGTATCGATCAGGGATCGAACCGAAACTTCATGGGCTTGGGCGTGCGGGCCTGGTCACGTGCTAGAGAGGGTCTCCCAAGATCTAAGAGAAATACCAGCCTCCTACACCTATAAATAGACCCCCAATGCCAACAAAAAAGGGGTTCTTCTTCTTCTTTGAGATCTCCAACGCCTAGACTCTGCCAAACACGGATCTGAACTCCATGGCTGCTGCTACCAACGAATTTCACTGCTACAAATCATTGTTATTCATTGTAATTTGCTGAAATCAATTGTAGACATCAAAAAAAGATCAATAAAGCAAACTACTTCATAGTGGACGTAGGAAATACGCCGAACCACTCTAAATTCTTGTGTCTCCTTGCACTTTAATTATTCTCATTTCTGAAATTTGGAGTTTTTGTTAGATAAACCCTCTTTTTACATTTAATTTCTTCACTTTATCTCTTCAAAGACTTCCGAAGAGTGTTGTGCCCAATTTTGGTACAAACAACCAGTCTTCATACTCTCGCGATCCTTCTCCTCAAAAAGAGCAAGGCAGAGAAAAGTCTTCGCAGAAGGGGTCTCAACCCGATGTTTCCCGAGATCAACATTCCGGTTCATCGAGCACACGGCAATCTCGGGAACATCGTAAGAGAACCGAACTTTCAAAGCCAACTCCCCCCGTTCCTGAGGCGGACCCAACGATATCGGAGAAGCTGGCCGAGCTTAAAGTCAAGTTTCCCAAAATCTGCTTCGACGGTCTGAAGTTCCTTCCAGCAATTCATCGTATTTCGAGGCATGTCAAGCAGAGTGCCATCGCTTGCAACAACGACGTCTATATTCAACATGACATGTTTGTTCATTTAGTCGAAAAAGTCTTGGAAATCTCCGTTGAGCTTCAACAGGAAATCGACCGCTTGAAGCTTGAAGCTATCTTTGATAAGAGACATCATCAAAAATCAGGATGAAAAGCTCGCTTCGTACAAGTCCAAGCTCGAGGCCGCCGAACAAAGTGCTAAAGACACTGCCGAGGCCGTCTCTCGACTAGAGATGACTCATAAAAAGGAACTTGACGAAGCGGTCCAACGCAGTGGAGCCCTGGCTTTAGAAAATGACTTCGTCCAAAAAGAAAGGGATGCGCTCGCCCAGCAGGTTAAAGAATTGAAGGAGCTACTCTCTAAGGAGAAGGAAGAGAAGATAGCCGCTCAAGAAGAGTCCCAACGATATTGCAACGAGATTATTGCTAAACGACTCTTAAAAGCAAAGCTCGATGATGAGCTTTCTAAGGTTAAGATGATGAAGGACGAAGCCCGTGAAGAGGGCAAAAGAATTGCGTCCGCGGAGAACGACTCCCATCTTGAGGCGGCCACAGAGGTCGGTAGAGAGGAGTTCAAGTGTATGTTTGATCCATTGATAGCTGAATACAACGCCCGAGTCCTCATGCACCGAGACTTGACTTTCTTAGGCGAGGGCTATCTTGAATCTCTAGCCGAGGCTTGGGAGACTTTAATAAAGATTATAAAGGTTGAGTCGGGCACTGAGGAGGTGGATGAGGAGGCTTTAGTGAAAGAGTTTCTCAGGGGGAATGAGCCATCGGACTTGTCTGCAGCTATGGCTCTCTTTAGTAAAGGCTCTCCTCTATCAAAGGAGAAAGATGACATCGTTGGCTCATCTGGAACTGGACCTTCAGCTCCCCCTCCTACTCAATCGGTCAATCACCCAGTACTTGATTCGTTCGAACAACACACCGGCTATGATCCGGAAGATCCCGGCCTCGGCATTCACGTGCTATCCCCCATTCTAGAGGGTGAAACTCCTCGCGCAGTCGAAAGCCAACAATAAACCGGTATAAAACTCTTCTTCTTGAAGCTCAAAGATCTGTTGCTTTCTGCGAGCGGTTATAGATTCTAACGTTCGTTCTTTATGTTTTTATGCAGGCCGCTCTGATCCTAAACCGACTCCGAGGAGCGATGACGCCAAGGAGGAGACGGGGAAAACAAGCGATGCTACTCACGCGGGAGTAACCCACGGTCCTGATGCTCAAGTGATCGGGGCGCCAGATGATGATAAGTCTAAAACTTCATCCCTCGTTGAAGGGAGTTATGAAATTGAAATCACGGGCGCCTCAGAACACACTTCGAAGGTGAGTATGAAGGAGCAACTCGCGGAAGAGAAGAAGAAGAAAGTTGAGATCAAAGTCGAGTCTCAAGTAATAGAACTTAACGACCCGCTAAACAGGCCTCTGAAAGTCATTCTTCCCAGCAAATCCAAACCACTGGATGTTCCTCCTCCCACTCCTGACTCGCTTCTTTGGCGAGCAAAAAGTCCAAGAGGAAGCGTGAGGGAGAGGAGTCATCCGAGAAAGCAAAGGAGGACAAGAAACTAAAGAAGTCGAAGAAGTAGCCACTATACTCGTTCAATGAGGTTTAGCTTAGGTCATGTAACTACTTTTACTTTTTCATTTTCGTAGTTTATGTAGATAGACTTTTGACTCCGAGTTTTAGAGGAGTGGTTGTATAACCCTATTTTGGATTATTGAATAAAGTTTAGTTTCTTTGTCATTTGAATGATTTCTGCTTTTTAGCTTTCTGTATAACTATGGTCGAAACTCAAGTTCTCATGAGTTACATAAATTCCCAATCCATTCTCACATTGTTCAGACATTCTTTGGAATTGTACATATCTTATTTCACATTTCTTGTATTTAGAGTATTTTTCAATCCGCATTCTGGGGACTTAGAATGCTTCAGTCCGCATTCAGGGGATTTGGAGAGTCAGGCTGGTTATACTCTAGCCCGTACTCCGGGGACTTAGAGTACTCCAGTTCGTATTCAGGGAACTTGGAGATTTGAGTCGTTATACTCTAGTCCGCGCTTCGGGGACTCGGAGTACTCCGGTCCGCACTTAGAGGACTCGGAGATTTACATCGTTTATACTCTAGTCCGCGCTCCAGGGACTTAGAGTACTCCGATCCGCACTCAGGGGACTCGGAGATTTACGTCGTTTATACTCTAGTCCGCGCTCCGGGGACTCGGAGTACTCCGGTTCGCACTCAGGGGACTAGGAGATTTAAGCCGTTTATACTCTAGTCCGCGCTCCGAGGACTTAGAGTACTCCGGTCCACACTCAGGGGACTCGGAGATTCAAGTCGTTTATACTATAGTCCGTGCTCCGGGGACTTAGAGTACTCCGGTTCGCACTCAGGGGACTCGAAGATTCAAGTCGTTTATACTCTAGTCCGCGCTTCGGGGACTTAGAGTACTCCGGTCCGCACTCAGGGGACTCGGAGATTAACGTCGTTCATACTCTAGTCCGCGCTCCGGGGACTTAGAGTATTCCAGTCCGCACTCAGGGGACTCGGAGATTCAAGTCGTTTATACTCTAGTCCGCGCTCCGGGGACTTAGAGTACTCTGGTCCGCACTCTGGGGACTCGGAGATTTAAGTCGTTTATGTGAGTTCGTACGCCAGGTAGAATAATGCAACTCCAGCTGTTTGTCACCAGACTATGTGGTTCAGAAACATCAATAATTCATAGAAAGGATGGCTTCAAGCCTTTATTAATAAACTAAATCATCTGATTACATGCTTAAAAGGAAACTAAGAATCAATGGAATAAAAACATACGGTAAACAATTGCACCTAAAACAGGAAAGAAACAGGCTAAATATAATAACGTCGCAAATGTTCACTATTCCACGCTCGGGGGAGTGTCACGCCATCAATGGTCGCTAGCTTGAAAGTTCCCTCTCCAAGCTTCCGTTCAACGACATATGGACCTTCCCAGTTGGGATTCATATGTGATGGTACCAGGAAAACTCGTTTCAAAACGAGATCACCCACATCAAAGATTCTTGGGCAGACTTTCTCGTCGTAATATCACTTGACTCGGTGCCTATATGCTGCCGCCCTTAATTCAGCTTCTTTACGTTTTTCATCAATGCAGTCCAGTGATTCCAACAAGAGATCCTGATTCGTCTTAGGATCATAATGTGTCACCCGATGTGATGGAACTTCAAGCTCCACGGGTATAACAGCTTCCGAGCCGTATGCTAATGCGAATGGAGTGTGGCCGGTCGCGGACTTGTGGGTAGTTCTATAAGCCCATAATGCTGTTGGGAGTTCATCTACCCACTTTCCTCCAGCCTTTTCCAAACGCTTCTTCAATATGGACTTGATTATTTTGTTCACGGCTTCAACTTGTCCATTAGCCTTTGGATGAGCAACGGCGACGAACTTTTTCTCAATGCCGTACTTTAAACAGAAATCTTTGAATTATCTACTTTCAAATTGAGTTCCGTTGTCCGTAATGATGGTTCGTGGGAGGCCAAAGCGGCATATAATGTTTCGTACAACGAAATTAATGACCTTCTAGGAGGTGAGTGTGGTTAAAGGCTCTGCCTCGGCCCATTTTGTAAAGTAGTCGACCGCAACTATCGCATATTTTGCACCACCTTTGGATATAGGCAAAGAACCAATTTTGTCGATTCCCCAGATTGCAAACGGCCAGGGACTAACAATTTGTGTGAGTTCCGTTGGTGGAGCTCTCGGGATTTTCGCATATCTTTGACGCTTGTCACATTTTCTTGCATAATCTGCAGCATCCCGATTCACAGTTGGCCAATAGTATCCGTAACGGAGGATCTTTTTTGCTAGCGTCTGCCCCCCAGTATGGTCGCCACATTCTCCTTCATGAATTTCCTTCAAGACCCGTTTGTCTCATCATGGGCAATGCACCGTAATAAGGGGACCGAGAACCCCTTCTGATACATTACTCCATCCTGCATCACATATCGTGCGGCTTTGCGAATGACCTGTCGTCTTTCGCTCCTTCTTTCAGGTAAAGTCCCGTTCATCAGGTATAGTTTGAATGGGGTTATCCATGACTCTCTCTCGATTCCTGTTTCCAACACAAAATCAACATTCATCACATCTATGCTTGGAGCATGTAAGGTTTCGACGGGAACCAATCCCATTTGCTGTGCATCGCCAGTGATTGCGAATTTGGCCAACGAGTCGGCTTCCTTGTTCTGTTCACGTGGGACATGCGTAATGTCATAATGTTCGAAGTTCGCCAATAGTTCCCGAACCAAAGTAAGATACGGAGCAAGCTTTTATCCCCTTGCTTGGTAATCTCCCCGCACTTGGTACACCACCAACTGTGAGTCACAAAATATTTCAATTGACTTTACCCCGAGCTCTCCAATAAGCTTTAAACCAACAATTAATGCTTCATATTCTGCTTCATTATTCGTAGCCAGGAAATTGAGCTTCAAAGCATAACAAATCGATCGGTTTTCTGGAGTCACGAGAACTACACCAGCTCCAGAGCAACGGTCGTTTGATGCCCCATCGGTGTACAATTTCCATCGAATAGGGGGAATGACACTGTGACTATCTGGTTCATCAGATAAAGTAAATTTAGCGATGAAATCTGCTAATGCTTGCCCTTGTATGGCTCTTCGTGGCAGGTAGGTAACATCGAACTGACTCAACTCGATATTCCATTTTAACATCCTTCCAGAAGTTTCTGGTCGTTGGAGTACATGTCGTAAGGGCGGATCGGTATAGACACTAACTGAGTGTGCTTGAAAGTATGGACGCAGCTTACGTGATGCAATCACCAAGCAATAGGCCAATTTCTCAATTTTAGGATAATTTCTTTCTGCCCTCGTTAAACGTTTACTAACGTAATACACGGGCTTTTGGACTCGGTCCTCCTCGCAGACCAAAGCCGCACTTATAGCATGTGGGGATATGGCCAAGTATACGTACAACATTTCGTGGTCTACTGGTTTCGACAGCACCGGAGGACTCTCCAAATGCCTCACCAGATCTCGAAACGCTTCCTCACAGTTGGATGTCCATTTGAAATTCCTCTTTCCTTTCTTTATTATATCGAAGAAGGGGATACACTTGTATGTGGCTCTGGATATGAATCAACTCAGCACAGCCACCTTCCCATTCAAGATTTGCACCTGTTTTATAGTTCTGGGCACTTGTACGTCTCGAATATCTTGAATCTTTTCCAGGTTAGCTTCAATTGGCATTAACAATGAATCCCAAAAACTTCCCCGACGCAACGCCGAAGGAACATTTCAAAGGGTTGATCTTCATTCCATAATATCTGAGTATGTCAAACATCTCTACTTAGTCCCGAATGTGGTCGTTTGACTGTCGTGACTTCACGAGCATGTCATCCACATAGACTTCCATCGTTCTACCAATCTGATCTTTGAACATTCGACTCACCAAACGCTGATAGATCGCTCCCGTGTTTTTCAATCCAAAAGGCATTACTGCATAGCAATATAGCCCAACATCTGTGACGAAACTGGTGTGTTCCTGTTCCGGAATGTGCATCGGGATCTGATTGTATCCCGAGAACGCATCCATGAATGACAACAACTCATGTTCTACAGTGGAGTCAACCAACTGTTCAATCCTAGGTAATGGGAAACTGTCCTTGGGGCATGCTTTGTTCAAATCGGAATAATCTACGCAAGTTCTCCATTTCTCGTTCGCCTTTTTCACCAGCACGGGGTTTGATACCCATTCAAGGTAGAGGGCGTCGCGGACGAACCCATTGGCTTTGAGTTTGTCCACCTCCTCTCTGAGAGCAGCGGACCTCTCCGGGTCCATTCCTCTCCTCTTTTGCTTAACCGGGACGTACTTTGGGTCTATGTTCAACATATGACTCGTAATAGCGGGAGAAATCCTGCACATGTCGGAATGTGTCCAAGAAAAAACATCGAGATTCGCTCGAAGGAAATCACTGAGATCTTCAGTCATTGAGGGGCTGAGTTGTGATCCAATCTTCAATACTCGCGATGGATCGTCCCGGCTGACCGAAATGCCGATCAACAGTTCAGCCGGTGCTGCTTTTTCTTCCCTGGGTTCCCCATCATCATCTCTCGGATCTATGTCTCTGTAGATCCGAGAATTTTGCCCGAGCCAGGGCTCGGGCATTATTTGTCAATTGTCGGTATTCTGGATGCGGACGGAATTGTCCACAACCTTCCCTTTCTCCCTCCGCTGGGCCTCTCGTAGCTCAGCCACATAACATGCACGACCGGTCGCCTGGTCGCCATGATCAACACCTACTCCTTTATCAGTCGGAAACTTTAAAGTCAAACACCATGGGGCCAATGCTGCCCTAAACTCAAACAGGGCCGGTCGGCCCAAAAATACATTGTATGGAGAATCTACATCCAAAACTATGAAAGGTAGGATTCGCACCCTCCTTTGCTCACCTTGTCCCAGTTCAACTGGTAACTCCACATACCCCACTGCATCAGTCCCTGTGCCATTAAAGCCGTGTATACGAGCTTTAGATGGCTTCAAATCCTTCGTCTCCATCTTCATCTGGTCATAAACCTTCTTGAAGATGATATTGACAGAACTTCCACAATCAATCAGAATTCTTTTCACAAAAGCCGGTCCGATTGTCGCAAATATGACCATCGGGTCAAAGGTAGGAGCCTCCACCTGATCAGCATCTCTGCTCCTGAATACTATATCGTTTGTCATCATGCTCAGCTGTTTAGCTAGGGTCCCATCCTCCACGTTGGAACAACACTCAAAGTCTGCATGCCTCAGGGAATTAGCATACCGCTCCATTTCTTACCAGTTCTTATCTGCAGGGTGAGGTCCGCTGATGATCGTGTTTATGACTAGTCTGCCCACGGTCCGAGCAGGCTCCTTGGAGTGACGTGGGGCTGGTGCACGACCGGGATGGGACGTTCCCTGTCTACCTTGCAGATCCTTTAAAAACTCCTGTAATTTTTTTTGCCTAATCAACTTCTCTATAGCGTCGTGTAGGTGTCTGCACTCTTCAGTATTGTGTCCATAAGTCTCATGAAAGCGGCAATACTTCCCGGTCCGCTTTTGTTCCTCGGTTGACTACTTTGGGCGTGGCTTTCTATACTGAAAGGTATTGCAAGTTGATAGGTAAATATTTTCAAGAGATGCA
The DNA here is from genome assembly GCA_030737815.1 of Allium fistulosum. Classification (NCBI taxonomy): domain Eukaryota; kingdom Viridiplantae; phylum Streptophyta; class Magnoliopsida; order Asparagales; family Amaryllidaceae; genus Allium; species Allium fistulosum. The sequence continues at coordinate 244,463,986 of CM060907.1, read as the reverse complement.
TTCAGTGGGGTGTACTCGTTGTTGGTTGGAATCCTCGGCTTCCATTTCCCCGCTTCTCTTTTCTTCCCCTGATTTATTCCTCCGGAGTCCTTTGCTTGTTCGGGTTTGTTCTGGACATTGACATGAACTTTCCCCGAGTTGTCTCCGGATTGCTTCACAGCAATGTTACTTTTCACGGACTCCTGAACAGGCCCCGGTGCCTTATCTCGCCTTATCCACCTGGCTTCCTCTCTTCTTATGAACTGATGTGCCTTTGAGTAAAAACACTCTAGCGTAGTTGGAGGTTTTCCTACCAGCCAATCCCCAAACTCTGAATCCGGATCTACACCTCTCATCACAGCCATAAGAATTGCATGATCATTGGGATTACTGACTTCAGTAGCCGCAACATGGAATCTCTGCAAATACTCCTTCAATGACTCTCCAGGAGCTTGGATTACACTTGATAGAGACATCACGTCCTTTGGACGAGTAGTGTGTATTCTGAACTGTTCTATAAATTTCTTCGCCAACTCCTCGAAACTGGAAATGGACCGGGGAGGAAGTCGGGTGAACCACATGGTAGCGATCCCAGATAAGGTTATTGGAAAGCACCTGCACTTGGTTGCATCATTTGCTTTGGCTGAATCCATCATCCATTTGTACCTCATCACATGCTGCCTGGGATCAGTCTTTCCTTCGTAGGCCGGGATAGTTGGCATGCTAAACTTCCTGAGGTATTCTGCCTATAGAACAACGTCTGTGAATGGAGTATGACTCCTGGATACTCCCCAGTCATCATTTGTCAGGCCTTGATTTTCTCTCATCAATTGTCTGACCATAGATGATAAGTCTGGGGTTTGTATGGAAGATGGCAGGTTGGAGTCTGTCCTTCGGGATTGATCATGCTGATGCCTCCTCTGCTGGTGATCTACCAGACGTGCATCTTGAGGTCCGGCATCATTGGCATCTTGGTGAGCCGGGCGTCCGGCCTCCACCTGCGCTCCAGCTCCTAAGTTTCCCGGACGTGCATCTTGAGTGAGTTGTTCCATAAGGTTGGCGTTAGCTTGCATCTGCTCTCCAAGTTGTCTCCTGCTTTCCATGAGCTCTCTCATCAAGTCGTTGAACTCTATTCTGGTGACAACTTGCATTTGGTCCTAGGCGGTAGTCCCTGCACCTAGATTTGCTTGTTGATTGCTAGGCCCTGCTTGTTGTACGCTAGCAGTCTCATGGGCGTCCGCATTATAAGAGGCTGATCTGGTACGTGGTCTTCCCATTGTAGAATTATTGGTAAGAACTCTGAGTAGAATCAACGGACGTCTTATGAATGACTCGGATCTCCTTCGGGGAATTTATTCAATCCAGTAGCTTCAAAGCAGATCCTTATGGCCTGAGAATTCGATTCTCAGTGAAAGCACCAAAGTGTTAGCACCAAAATTGGTCACTAACCATGTTTAGAAAGATTATGTAGAGTGATTAATGAAGAAAGTCAATTTAAACAGAGAACAATATGCTAAATTGAATGCAGAAACAAGAACACCAGATTTATAGTGGTTCGGCGTAACTGCCTACGTCCACTTTGAGGTTAAACTTTATTGCTTTACTTGATAATTGATTACAGATACAATCCGTACACCAACTACTTGAATACAATTGGTAAGTCAAAAGAACGAGTCTTGAAAGCGGCAGAGTCTCCCCAGTGTTCTCGAAAAAAAGGTCCTTTTCACTATACCCCTGCCTCTCTATTTATAGACAAAGATGGGTTGGACTTCCCTGGTGGGCCTGGCAGCTAAATACCTCGGCCCAAAAAGAGTGAATTTTGTGTGTCGAACCATAGATGCCGAAAGAAGTGATGCCGAACGATATCGTCATGCCGAACGGAGTGGTGTACTGAGTGGAGAGTGCAGGCCGAGCAATAGTCGAAGCCGGTCGAGATTGGATGAATGTCGAACACCTCTGGATGTCGAACATCTCTAGATGCCGAACAACTCGGAATGCCGAACACCTCTAGATGCCGAACGATCTCGAATGCCGATCGAGATTTATGCCGAACGAGGTTGAGTGCCGAACGAGATATGGATGCCGAGCTGTATGGAATGCCGAATGACTCTGCCATGCCGAACGGTCCATGTATGTCGAACGCTCTATGTATGCCGAACACTCTCGAATGCCGAACGATCCACGTATGCCGAACACTCTCGAATGTCGAACATTCTTTGAGTGTCGAACCTTCTTGAATACCGAACGCTCTTTGAGTGCCGAACGCTCTCGAATGCCGAACACTCTCGAATGCCGAACGGCCATAGATACCGAACGTCACTAAATGCCGGACGATATACAATACCGAACGACTCTTAATGCCGAACGGTATGCAAGTGCCGAGTGCCTAGTTGCCTGGTCAAATCTTCAGGTAACAACTACTATAATTAACTTAATAAATATTTACTTCAAAATTTTAAAACAATTAAATAATAATTTCCTAAAAACATTCTTTTAAAAACAGTTTAAACCCTTTGATTTATACTTAGAAATCTTTCTTTGAGAATACACTTGACTTTTCATGAAAACACACTTTCCATTCCAATATAGCCCATTTAACCATTTATAAATCCTTCTCGATTTATCCCAATTTAATTTACATCCCATCCCGTAATTTTCTTTCCACACTTTTGAAAATAAAACCACTATTTATTTTTAAAATGCATTACCATCTCCTTATAAATCCCCCACCATGAATTTATACTTTCAAATTATCCATTGATAATTATTTCACTTTTATTTATAAACCCAGTTTATAAATCGCGTAGTCTCATTCTTCTTTTAAATCACCCTTTTTGAAACATTTAATCGATTTTCAAAATGATTTTCTGAATTAAATTCTCTTTAAAGATTATTGCTCGATTTATCCAAATTTATTCCAAAATCCATTACTTCCAAATTTACTCCTTTATTATGATTTTAAATCTTGAATTTTAAAAAAAATCCTTTTAGTCTTAGCAATATTCGCTTAAGCCCACAAAACTCCTTTATTCCCACTTATTCCAAATCTCTAATTTTTCCCATACCCGGAATTTATTCATTAGAATTTAAAAATCAACTTTTTATCCTTTCCCAATTTCGTTCTTCAAATTATCCAAATTCGCTAAAATTATTTTACTTAAAAATTCTCTTTTTAATTTCCTTCAAAAATCCAATCTTTATTATTTTTGACATCTTAAAATATCAAAATATATCCAGGAAACCATATCATTCAATACTTTCAATTTTAAATATAATCTATCACAGATTATCAAATAATTCACATAACTGAATATGAAAATAAATGTCAATATTTTTGTGGAATCCAGTTGGATCCCTCCAACCTGTTTCCCTGCATCCACCGATGTTAGCACAATATATAATACCAATCCCACTTCAAGGGGGATATCGCGGTATAAAGGGCCATCCGCTATTATGCGGGGCACATAGGGTCTCATCGCTATATAATGCGGGAATATCAGTCACTCCAATATATATACTACTATATATAATATATCACATCCAGACTGATGATAAATTATCAATTCAAGCAATCAATCCAATAATTTAATTTCAACTAATTAAATGAACTAGTAATCCAATTTGAGTGAGATTAACTCACCTTTGATTTTTATTTTTGCAATCTAATCCAAACCGGCTCGTCCTCCATGATTTTGGACCTTGTATAAACATTTTACGGTTTATTAATATTTGAACTAATCGAAAAATATATTTCCATTTATAAATTAAATTTAAACTAATAATTTAATTTTAAACTAAATTTTCCTTTTTAAAAATCTTTTATTAAAAGATTTATTAAACAAATTATCACCATAATACATTATTTAAACTAAACTAGTAAATGAAAATAGGTATATATGTATTTTTAATTTTATTTTCCTTCTTTGAAACTACTTATACCAAAAATAACCTATATACATTTTAAAAATCTAATTTTTTATATAAACACTATAACAATTTTAAAATTCCTATTTTTTCAAACTTTATAAACTAATTTTCTGTTTTCCTATATATACTAAAATATGTGTGTGTGTGTGTGTGTGTGTTATAAAAATTTGTTTTCTTTTTCTGTGAATAATAACAGAGATTTACTTTACTGCATATATACATATACATATATAAATATATAACTTTGAAGAAAATAAATTGGTTTATAAAACTTACTGTTATTTTTTTTTCTGTATAAATATTTATACATATATTAAATTGAAAAATGTAAACTGTAAATATATACCTCACAGCCTAAACTCTCGTGCTCGAGTACGAGTCTCCGACCATCTCACGGCTTCACCCAATTCGATGTCGAAGACCACCGATGCCACCTCGGCCCTAGGCCACCGCTTCCTACCTCTATTTCCCTAGCGCCGCCGGCCTCGCGCATCTCCCCTTCACCGCAAATTGTTAACTCCATGTTGTCGTGCCTACCTTCCTCCACTCGTGTCTCTCGCCAGAACAGCCTCGCTGCTCGTCCTCACCGAAATCGCACGCAACCCCCCTTTCGCTCATCGCGACCTCCTCTCTCTTTCTTTTTCGAGTTCGACTCTGCCATGGATACGTGTACACAATCTTTGCTTCCCTCACGATTTGATTTCGAACTTCACAGAGAAAGGAAAGGGCTCGCGATTTCCTTCTGTATTTCGTTTAAACTGGAACGAGTTGATTTCCTTTTTTTCTTTTTCTTTTTTTTATAACGAACGATTTCGTTCGTTCCACCTTTTTTTCTGGCTTTCGATTTGAATGGAAGAAATGGGGATGTCGTGCTCTGCTTTTAAAAAGAAGGGATGGGACGTTGGGGTGCTGAAGAAGGGAAAGGAAACGTGTATGCTTCAATTTTGAGAATGACGACCTGACTTGAATATATATATATATATATATATATATAATAAAATTTTCAGATATCTCATTTACAAAATAGCTTACAATTTCCGACTTTCTATCGAGGCATGCCGCTAGGCGTTTATAATGTTATACCCCAATTCCGAACACAATGGAAAAGGTTTCGAGTCCTAATTCGATCGTATGGAGAAGAGCTTTTTGGGCCTAGTCATTATATTAAATTTTCGATATAAATTTCAACGTGTTTACATATCGTACGACCGCACGATAACTCCAAACGTTACGAAAATTGAAATCCGATAATAATACAATATTACGGATCCAATGGAACTAGTTTCGTCAAATTCCGAGACTGTGCCCCGGAAGGCTATTTTTAAATAACAATGTAAACGATATATTTTCAAATCTGAACAAAACATTTTTAAATTCAATTTTAAAGCTTTTAATATCTTCAGTATCATCAATATAAATTTATAAGCCTTTGAATATTTCTAACAAGCTTAAAACTGAAGATTCAATATTTTACTCAACTTCTAATTATTAAATTCAATAATTTAAGTATCAAATAAATAGTGATATTTGAAATTCAAGTTAAAACTAGCTTCCGAATATTTAAAATCAATTAAATATTATATTTTCAAATATTCAAAAATTCCGGGTCATCACAACAATCTTGCAACCCGACCCAGAACCAAGCTACAGGCTTTTTCCCCAAAATCATAGCTCAATTCGATAATCTCCAAGCAGCAAAAACGTGCATGATTCCATGCACTTGCACATCCCCTCGAGTCGCCTATCGCCGCACCTAATCCCATCACCATGCTCGACATCGCCGCCTCCATCCAATGCCTCTATTGCCGAAGCTTCCCCATGCCCAGATCGAAACCCGACATGGTGATCGAACAAAAAAAGCTCGCGTCCAGTTGAAAATCGCGACCCTCAAACTAGCATCGAACCTTCCCAAACTCATCCATAAGCTGCTCCTCGCCAAGACAAATGCAACCACACCCACCTCATCGTCTATTGACGACCCTAACTCCTCCAAAATAAAACCCTAGAATTCGACAAACGTCGATCATCAACGTGGAATCGCGCCAAAACATCCACAAAAATACTATGACACCATAAGAACCCAACGGCGCCTATGGCATCGATCCATCCGAAGCGAAACTTGAGAATTTGATTTTTGAAGTTTTAAGAAAATTTATGCCCCTTACTGTTAAATTGAGATATCTCATTCGTCTTTTGATGAAATGGAGTGAAATCAATTTCTAAAAATATTAGATGGGTAGACGGACAACTTTCATAGGTCGGAACTAAAACTCGACGGTTTAGGCTGTAGTGATTTTTGAATGGAGAAGGGGAGTGTTTTTGGTTTGTTAAATATGAACAGAGCAAAATGAAGGAGGAACAAAAATCAAGCTCTGTGTACATATGTCTATGCATATATATATATATATGCCTGATCAACTTCATCAATGGACAAGCAGGCAAAATGGCTGCTGATGGGGAAGACAAAGGTGGACAGTGACAGTTGAGGAGGCTGAAGATACAAGGTAGGGAAAAGAAAGGCACATCAGTAGGTAGGAAAAAGAAAGCCAAATTAGTGGCTGAGTACAATTGATTTGGCTACACTGTTCATTCACGTGTGTGTATTTTGAAATTGAATCCACATTGAAAGTGTACGTGTAGTACTAAGGATCGTGTAATATGGTATATAAGTGTGGAAATTGATAATAGCAGTAAAATAAAAATTAAAGTAAGCACACCAGGAATTTTTATACTGGTTCGAACTTCCCGTTCTACGTCCAGTCCCAGAATACCCTCTGGATTTAAACTAACCCCTCACTTAACCCGGAGGAATAGGTATACGACACCTGAGCAGCCGAACAGGAATTTTTCCGCCTCAACAGCCGAAGAGAACTTCAACCTAATACAAATTGTTTGTTGACGAATGTGTTCTAAATAACACTGATAGTCTTTTGATAGTACAACTTTCCTATAATCAAATCCTCAAGAGTATATGTGTGTGAGAAGATTTAGAAGGAAGATAATCACGTAGAATCGAAGTATATAAATTAAATCAAGGATTCTAGTGATATTAAATAAGAATGAATGCTTTTATTTGCAGAAATGAATAGAGATTAGATTTCAGAAATATAAACAAGAATCGGTGATTGTAGAAATGAATTGAATATGTTTATATAGTTGTAGAAGAGTTATAATCTTTCATGAAGAGTTTCAGTCAACAGTTGTGTCCATATCTCTTGAAACAGAGGACATTTCACTTCATGAATTGATCGCATCTCTTCAGTAAACTAGCCGTTATTCTCTGGTCGGTCGACCGGAAAATCTGGCCGGTCAGCTGAGTTCGAAATGGTACACAAAACAGAGAGTACCTGTGCATATAACACAGGGTCGGTCGACCGAGGATCCTGGTCGGTCAGCCGACCTGATGTTATTTGCACAGTGTACATTTATATATGTATAAATTAACATGGATCAATTTGTGTGTGTGTGACTACTTGAGGAATGATTTTAACAATATTCTAAGACTCAATAAAATAAAATATTCATACTAATCTCTGGATTGTAGTCTTGTCTCCTTTGTAGTGCACAATATACGCTTGTTCTCTTTTTGTCGCTTTTGTATTGTATTCTCGTCGTCTGATCTCTGAAGCTTGTGTCATGAATCAAAACTCATGAATCAACATTCTCCCCCTTTTTGATTGATGACAATACTTATGTGACGAAGTATTATATATATATATATATATTATAATTCTCCCCTTGAATATATGGCGACTTTTCTACAAAAAATTTGTTAGCTTTCATATATTTCTCCCCCTTTGTCATCGACAAAAAGGAAAACTTATTAGATGTAATATAAAAAAATATGGACATATTGTTCATAAATTATATGAGTGTTAACAATATAAAATAACTACTACTTATAATGTAAGGTATCAAAAAACAATGAACATTTAAAGCATGCGATACCCAAGGTTCTTATAATTTCCTAATTTTTAGGAAACCATACCCAATTGGGTGTGGTTGTACCTTTATAAATATAATTTTCATTATTAATTACCATATCAAAATAATTATTAATGCATTTTTCTCTATTTTTCCAATTAACAGGAACCCAAATACTTAGATAATTTTTATTCATATTTCCCGTCAATGAATTTGTACTTCTAGAGAAATTATAAACATTATTGGTCATAGTAGTGTTTGAATTTCTATGAAAATTTGGTTTCGACTTTACTCGAAATTTAGTAGTAGCAATAACATTTTTATTGTACATAAAAGCGTATCTAGTGCTATTTCTACGATTAATTTTATTATATCCTAGACCATTTTTATTGTTAATAGGTTGTGAATTCTCAATAAGTCTAGATAAATTTTCCCTTCCTTTATTAAAATTTGAAACATTTTTAGAGATTCCTTCTAGTTTGGTCTTTAGACTTGAATTTTCTAGTTCAACCATTTTAATATTAGTCTTTAAAACATGATTTTCAGAAACAAGACCATCATTCTTTTCTTTTTGAGTTTCAATTTCTTGACTCAATAATATAAGTTGAGAATTAACATTTGAAAGTGAGTCTTGAGTTTTCTCAAGTTCTTCTTCCAATATTTTCTTCTCTTCTTTAAGCATATCTCTTTCAAATTCTGCCTTGTTCTTATTTTCTATGGCCTCTTTATATTTTCTTTTGTGACTTTTTAAAGTATCTAATAATTCAGAATTTATTTCTATCATATCATCAAAAGTAAAATTACTAACCTCATTATCTTTTTCCATATTACTTAGAAATAGATATCAAATAACTTTGTGACGGTTATAGGATAACCTTGCTCCGATACCAAATGAAAGTGTACGTGTAGTACTAAGGATCATGTAATATGGTATATAAGTGCGGAAATTGATAATAGCAGTAAAATAAAAATTAAAGTAAGCACACCAGGAATTTTTATACTGGTTCGAACTTCCCGTTCTACGTCCAGTCCCAGAATACCCTCTGGATTTAAACTAACCCCTCACTTAACCCGGAGGAATAGGTATACGACACCTGAGCAGCTGGACAGGAATTTTTCCGCCTCAACAGCCGAAGAGGACTTCAACCTAATACAAATTGTTTGTTGACGAATGTGTTCTAAATAACACTGATAGTCTTTTGATAGTACAACTTTCCTATAATCAAATCCTCAAGAGTATATGTGTGTGAGAAGATTTAGAAGGAAGATAATCACGTAGAATCGAAGTATATAAATTAAATCAAGGATTCTAGTGATATTAAATAAGAATGAATGCTTTTATTTGCAGAAATGAATAGAGATTAGATTTCAGAAATATAAACAAGAATCGGTGATTGTAGAAATGAATTGAATATGTTTATATAGTTGTAGAAGAGTTATAATCTTTCATGAAGAGTTTCAGTCAACAGTTGTGTCCATATCTCTTGAAACAGAGGACATTTCACTTCATGAATTGATCGCATCTCTTCAGTAAACTAGCCGTTATTCTCTGGTCGGTCGACCGGAAAATCTGGCCGGTCAGCTGAGTTCGAAATGGTACACAAAACAGAGAGTACCTGTGCATATAACACAGGGTCGGTCGACCGAGGATCCTGGTCGGTCAGCCGACCTGATGTTATTTGCACAGTGTACATTTATATATGTATAAATTAACATGGATCAATTTGTGTGTGTGTGACTACTTGAGGAATGATTTTAACAATATTCTAAGACTCAATAAAATAAAATATTCATACTAATCTCTGGATTGTAGTCTTGTCTCCTTTGTAGTGCACAATATACGCTTGTTCTCTTTTTGTCGCTTTTGTATTGTATTCTCGTCGTCTGATCTCTGAAGCTTGTGTCATGAATCAAAACTCATGAATCAACATTCTCCCCCTTTTTGATTGATGACAATACTTATGTGACGAAGTATTATATATATATATATATATTATAATTCTCCCCTTGAATATATGGCGACTTTTCTGCAAAAAATTTGTTAGCTTTCATATATTTCTCCCCCTTTGTCATCGACAAAAAGGAAAACTTATTAGATGTAATATAAAAAAATATGGACATATTGTTCATAAATTATATGAGTGTTAACAATATAAAATAACTACTACTTATAATGTAAGGTATCAAAAAACAATGAACATTTAAAGCATGCGATACCCAAGGTTCTTATAATTTCCTAATTTTTAGGAAACCATACCCAATTGGGTGTGGTTGTACCTTTATAAATATAATTTTCATTATTAATTACCATATCAAAATAATTATTAATGCATTTTTCTCTATTTTTCCAATTAACAGGAACCCAAATACTTAGATAATTTTTATTCATATTTCCCGTCAATGAATTTGTACTTCTAGAGAAATTATAAACATTATTGGTCATAGTAGTGTTTGAATTTCTATGAAAATTTGGTTTCGACTTTACTCGAAATTTAGTAGTAGCACTAACATTTTTATTGTACATAAAAGCGTATCTAGTGCTATTTCTACGATTAATTTTATTATATCCTAAACCATTTTTATTGTTAATAGGTTGTGAATTCTCAATAAGTCTAGATAAATTTTCCCTTCCTTTATTAAAATTTGAAACATTTTTAGAGATTCCTTCTAGTTTGGTCTTTAGACTTGAATTTTCTAGTTCAACCATTTTAATATTAGTCTTTAAAACATGATTTTCAGAAACAAGACCATCATTCTTTTCTTTTTGAGTTTCAATTTCTTGACTCAATAATATAAGTTGAGAATTAACATTTGAAAGTGAGTCTTGAGTTTTCTCAAGTTCTTCTTCCAATATTTTCTTCTCTTCTTTAAGCATATCTCTTTCAAATTCTGCCTTGTTCTTATTTTCTATGGCCTCTTTATATTTTCTTTTGAGACTTTTTAAAGTATCTAATAATTCAGAATTTATTTCTATCATATCATCAAAAGTAAAATTACTAACCTCATTATCTTTTTCCATATTACTTAGAAATAGATATCAAATAACTTTGTGACGGTTATAGGATAACCTTGCTCCGATACCAAATGAAAGTGTACGTGTAGTACTAAGGATCATGTAATATGGTATATAAGTGCGGAAATTGATAATAGCAGTAAAATAAAAATTAAAGTAAGCACACCAGGAATTTTTATACTGGTTCGAACTTCCCGTTCTACGTCCAGTCCCAGAATACCCTCTGGATTTAAACTAACCCCTCACTTAACCCGGAGGAATAGGTATACGACACCTGAGCAGCTGGACAGGAATTTTTCCGCCTCAACAGCCGAAGAGGACTTCAACCTAATACAAATTGTTTGTTGACGAATGTGTTCTAAATAACACTGATAGTCTTTTGATAGTACAACTTTCCTATAATCAAATCCTCAAGAGTATATGTGTGTGAGAAGATTTAGAAGGAAGATAATCACGTAGAATCGAAGTATATAAATTAAATCAAGGATTCTAGTGATATTAAATAAGAATGAATGCTTTTATTTGCAGAAATGAATAGAGATTAGATTTCAGAAATATAAACAAGAATCGGTGATTGTAGAAATGAATTGAATATGTTTATATAGTTGTAGAAGAGTTATAATCTTTCATGAAGAGTTTCAGTCAACAGTTGTGTCCATATCTCTTGAAACAGAGGACATTTCTCTTCATGAATTGATCGCATCTCTTCAGTAAACTAGCCGTTATTCTCTGGTCGGTCGACCGGAAAATCTGGCCAGTCAGCTGAGTTCGAAATCGTACACAAAACAGAGAGTACCTGTGCATATAACACAGGGTCGGTCGACCGAGGATCCTGGTCGGTCAGCCGACCTGATGTTATTTTCACAGTGTACATTTATATATGTATAAATTAACATGGATCAATTTGTGTGTGTGTGACTACTTGAGGAATGATTTTAACAATATTCTAAGACTCAATAAAATAAAATATTCATACTAATATCTGGATTGTAGTCTTGTCTCCATTGTAGTGCACAATATACACTTGTTCTCTTTTTTGTCGCTTTTGTATTGTATTCTCGTCGTCTGATCTCTGAAGCTTGTGTCATGAATCAAAACTTATGAATCAACACACATACCCCGCAACACCGAATCACGTCCGATTATGAGCCACGATAGACAGATAATGAATTACGATCGCGTATAATAATGTTACACGATCACAAAATCAAAATAAAACAGACAAACTCAAAATTCCATCTTTTGCCGTAAATACGTCAAACGAAAATTTACTTATTTTCCAAATCAAAAATTATGGGAAAATTCTAAAAATTAAATTAAAAATACGCCACTAGAAATCAAGTCTAAATTTGAAACATGGATTTTATCATAATTTTAATTCAAATCTGATTATTAAATATCCAAATTCGAAGACCCAAAAATACGGGTCGTTACATTTTCATCGCAAAGTCTGATTGCATCCTTAGGCTATGTGTAGATTACTGAGACCTAAATAAAAAATAAAAAACAAGTATCCTCTACCTCGTATAGATGAGTTGTTTGATTAGCTTCATAGTACACAGGTATTCTCCAAAATGGATCTGGCCATAGGATTCCATCAGTTAAGAATAGCAGAAGATTGCATCCCATTGACTACAATCGGAGGGCCAGAAAGCTTCTATGAATGGTTGGCTATGCCATTTGGGCTAACCAATGTGTCTGCCTACTTTGTGGACCTTATGAATAGAGTATTTAGAGACGTACTCAACAAATTCATATTGGTCTTCATTGATGACATTTTTTATATATTCAAAGATTAAGGAAGAGCACGAAAAGCATCCAGAGAGTATATTGGAGATATTAAGGAGGAACGTGCTAAAAGAAATTTTTTCAAAATGCCGCTTTTGGGAAAAAGAGGTAAGATTCCTTGGACATATTGTTTCAGGGGATGGAGTTTTAGTAGATCCAGCATCGCATCTCCGCATCGCCTCTAACACACGCAATGTACTCTGACCCACAGCCGTGATCTCCTCCCACTGCAGCCTGCCACCCTCTTCAGTGATCTCCAGTCCCTCTGTATTTTATAAATAAGGGTATATATATACTATATGTTTATAAGTTTTGTTTGTGAAGAAAAAGGGATATTGATTTTGGAAAATATTATATATATATATATATATATAAATATGTATGTATGTATGTATGTATGTATATGTATAATATGTTTAATATGTATTATGTTTAGTTAATACGTATTATATTTAAAATATTGATTTTACAATATAATATAGTATAAAGATTTTCATTTTTAAATTAGTGTTTGGATTAAAAATTGATTTTGAAATATATATATATATATATTATAAGATTTTATTTTAATATGGTTTAAATTAGTATTGATTATTAAAATATATATATATATATATATTATTTTGAAATGTGTTCTAAATTGAATATTGAATTTTAATTATAATATAGATTTGTTCTTCCGTTGAATTCAAGATCTTGCTTCACCGCTGTCTAGTTTATTGTTTTGTTCGTCTCTATTCAGAAATCTCAACAGCTTTGATTTGCTTTGCTCGTGTCTGTATCCGTGTGCATGTCTATGTCACCATCTTCGCCATCGTTGTTCTCTAGCCTCGGAAGTTGAGCAATCACTCACGATTAACATTCTTATATTTAGTAAATTTAGTTCACATGAAATGATGATTTAAATATGTTGTTAAATTTGAACTATTAAGTTATTTAATTGTTAAATATAATATGCCATTATCTGCAATTGTTTACCTATGACATATGACACCATAACCTGTTGTATATATTATATTTAAATTTGTTACTGATGACATATGCCTGTTGTTGATATGTTATATTATTATCATATTTGTTCTCACTCGGCAAGCTCCCTGTTAGTTTAGCAATCCCTATGGGTTGAAATGATACATACCCAAATGATCTTGTAGATTAGGGGAAAATTGTTATGGGTTGAATGATAAACCCAAGCGATTTTTATTGATTTTGAAATTTTGGGATTGCGTTTGAATGATATATACTTGTAAATATTAAATTATTGCGGATTGAAATGATAAATGTAACGACCTTTATTTTTAACACTTTAAAAATACGAATTAAAATAAAAATTTCGGATAAAAATCCGAAGGAAATAAAATTTTGTGTTGTTAAATGTGAATTACAAGTTAAAATACAAAACTGAATTCTGAAATAACTTATTTGTAAATTAAATATGGATGTTAACTTGTATTGAATGTAAATAATGAATTGAATTTGATTGTAAACCAAATTGGTTATGATTGTAAACAAAGAATAAATAAAATGGTAGATTTAATAGTGGAAGTTTATGTTATTGAAACTAATATAAATAAATGTAACTTAATATTACAGTTGATTGAAATTAGATAATAACTGAAACTGTAATTTGATAAAGATGTTAACTTATAATTGAACGTAAGTAAAGATTTAAATTTGAGCGTAACAAGTAATTGAAACGAATTGAATTAGATTTAAACAACGAAATAAATAAAATGTTAAATTTAATATTGAAGTTATAATATTGAAATCAACGTAAATGAATGTAATTTTATATTACTGTGGATTTAAATAAGATGATAGCTGAAGAAAATGAAAGTAAATGAATTATAAACTATTGATAATAATGTATAAGTTATGGTTGATTCAATAATAAAAGTGTAAATCGAAATAAAAGAATTCAATTGGAATTAAATAACTTGAATTTGAATTACAATATAATTGAACGCTGAATCTAGTGTAATCTTTTATACTGGATTTATAATGGAAAACTGCATTGTAAAAGATTGTTAATTACTGCGAAATTAAAAATGAAATTTGTGAACAATTGAAATTTGATTTAAAAGTTAATAATTTAAAATTGGGAATTTTATATTGAAATTAAACAGTAGAAATAGCCATTTTTACAACTGTCTCGGATTTCGACGAAACCAGTTTCATCGGATCCGTAACAGTGAATTATTGTAAGGTTTCAATTTTCGTAGCAATCGGACTTGTCGTATGGTCGTGCGAGCTTGAAACGCGTAGAAATTTAACGTCGTTAATTAAAATAATCGACTTCAAAAAGCTATCTTCCACATACGATTGAATTAGGCCTTGGGACTAGTTCCATTGCGTCCGGAACGGGGGTAAAACCTTATAAACGCCTAGCGGCACGTCTCGATTGGAGTTCGGACGACTTTGGACCTACCTATATAAATACACACACAAACCAAGAAAGTTTTACTGTCATTTTAATTTAGAAACCCTAATTCTATCTCATGGCCGCCACCTATTCAATGGCCAGAATCGCTCGAACTTCTTTCCTTAATATCTCTCAATCCGTTCAACGAAATCAAAAAATTCCAAAAGCAAAGTTGTAGATCTCGGCGAGCTCTTCAAATCCATACGGTTGATCTATGCTTTTACGTCACGGATTCGCCCAGATCTAACTTGGAAGCGTGTACGATTTTTCTTGGTTTGTGTGCAAACGGTGGCGAATGGGGTGGCAAAACTTGGCGCGGAGGTGGAACAAGGAGAGGCGCACGCGATGGCATCTCCTGATCAACGTCCGGTCGCTCCTAGTTGCGTGCATATGGAAGAAAGGGGTGTGCGTGATTGGGTTACTGCGCGTGAAGAAGAAGGTTAAACGATTAATTAATTTTATTATATTGCTAATCATGTTTAAATTATATCGTTATATTAATTTAAGCGTAACTTTTGCATACGAGGTCCGTTTCGTGCGAAACAGGTGGCGTTGGAATCATAGCGACGAGATCTACATTATGAAACTAGTTTGGTTGC
Source organism: Allium fistulosum (assembly GCA_030737815.1). Taxonomy (NCBI): domain Eukaryota; kingdom Viridiplantae; phylum Streptophyta; class Magnoliopsida; order Asparagales; family Amaryllidaceae; genus Allium; species Allium fistulosum. Next base: position 244,448,334 of record CM060907.1, on the reverse strand, counting down.
ATTCCGAGACTGTGAAATTTTGGGCCTTATTAATGGGCTTTAAATCAAGGTGAGTGTTTTATAACGCTCACAACGTACTGAATATCTTTATGGTAGTTAAATTTGACATTATGAAGTGATATGAATTTATTTGTCGTTGTTTGATAAAAAAATTAATTGTCATATAGATTGTCATTTGAATTCACCGTTGAAAATTAAATTGACAGTCAAATTGAAGTTAAAATTTAATTGTGATCAAATTACCTGATATTGATAATTATGAAATTGTTGTGAATGTTATTGGCTTTATGGTTGATTGGTTGTGATGGATGCTATTGGTCGATATTGGTTGTTTATTTATTTTGATATATCATGTTATCATCATGTATATTGTTTATTGCATATAAAACTGTAAACTGAATCATTTCGAATAAATTAAGGAATAGGTTGAAATGATATACCTATGATATCTATTTGAATTGAAATGTGATATATTCATCCTTGAAATTAAAATTGAAATAATTATCCACCTGGCCATAGGTTAGAAAATTATATACGGACACCGGGTTGGTTAAATTAAATAATTTTAAAAGTTGTTTTAAAATTATTTAAATGAATTAATTTTGAGAATAAAATCCAATTTATGGAAATTGAATTATTTTGAATTGAAGCTCGAGATGTTGGAATTTAAACTTGGTAAATGAAATTGTTTAATTATTCGAAGTTTAGATTTTTAAGGAAAAATCGAAATACGGCGTAAATTTTCGAAAGTTGATTTGTTTTAAAAGATTGGACTTTTAATCGAACTCTGAACTGTTTTGAAATGTGAATATTGAAAGCTTTGAAATATATTGAAATTGAAATGGCTTATTTTATGGTTCAAATATGTATTTGAAATTGATAATTTGAAATGGTTTATTGAAAAGCTGAATCGAGTTGAAATTGATGATTTGAGATTTGATTAAATTATAATTTTGGAATTCGAGTTTATGTGAATCGTTTTGTGAAATTTGAGGAAGCTATTTTTATATAAAGTATTTTAAACTATATCTAAAACTATTTATATTTTTCCTTATAATTTTATTATAAATCATTTTAATATAAATCATTTTCAATTTAAATTATTTATTATAAACTATTTTAACTTATAACTTTTTTATATAAACTTTTTTATTGTATAAACTATTTTCTATATATACAAATTTTAATATCTAAACTGTTTAAGAGGAAAGTGTTAGGATTCCAAAATGTTATGATTTCAAGCTATGATTTCAAAAGTGTTATGAATTTCAAGGTTTTGATTTTAAAAGACTTATGATTTCGAACGCGGTATAACTTTGGAATGTGATATGATTTTGGAAATGGATTTATTTGAAGTGAAATTGATATCGTATTGATACGATTTTGAAATTGAAATGAGATATTAAGGCGAAAATGATTTTTGAAATGAAATCGTATATTTTGAGTAGATATGATGATTTTGAAATGGATTTGATCTTTGAAGCGAATATGATATTTTTGAAAATCAATTATGAATTGATTTTGAAAATGTAAAAGATCCAACCGGTGTGAAAAATATAACGTAGTTATTAAAGAGACCGGGATCGGATATGGACATACTCTCTGTCGATACCGAAAACCACTTTAATAACTATATTCGCGGAGTGTTGATCCAGAACGAAGTGGATGGTTTGGTGAACGCGTTGACTGAAGAAAGAGAATGATTTTGGATGACCCCTGACATGACTAAAACAGGAGCCGCGCCGGGCCATTGAGGTTCGCCACCTCTAGCGGACACACTTCTTCGATACCATGTCTATTACTTTTGTGATTCGATTTGGGTGCACCCCGCGATTATGGGAGTGTTGTTTCGCGGTGTTGGGGTAGTAGCTGCTATGCCCAACATCAGTCCGGATCACGCAACTACTAGTATCCTAGTTGGTATCGCCTCATGTACCTTGTCATACTGATTATCCTATTCGCGACCACTACGTTTTGGTTTGTACCTTTAGTATATGGATTGCCCTTTGGTGACTTCCGGTTTTAGGGAAACTACGGTCTTGCATATGCTCTTGGGAATAAAAATGTGTTAAGGGTGGAATGGGCCATGGCTTAACGCTAGTTTGATATTTTACTTTATGATAGACATTATTGTATATAGCATATTCTATTACATAGTAGATAGTTTAACGGATCCTTAGGAGAAGAAAATCCCGAACATCTCTTAAGTTAATGCACGCACGTTAAACACTGGATAGGAGGTGTCTAAAACCCGTAAACATCTCCGACGCCGTCACACTCATATTTACTTATTCGATTTAACCTACATGAGATATTTTAGTCCTGACTCGAGTGTTTTGTCTTTTCATTACGCTCGGGTCAGCCTGAGCATTTCAGATTAGGTTGAAGATATATTCTGGTGGACGAAAACGGAGTTTAGTATTACATCATTTGTATTCTACTACTGTATTATTTTTCCGCTGCATTGTTGTATTATCTCTTATATGTATGTAACTCTGATTTATGATGTATAATAATAATCAAATTTATTTATTTAACAGCTTCATGAACTGTTATTTTATTATTATATCTTGTTCCTTCCGTTGCGAGATTCTGAGTTTGTTTCTGTTCTTTCTTTTCTTTTCTTATTTAACCCCAATAACTATCTGTATTTTGGATTGTTTGAGTCGACATGTGTGTATGTTTTGTCGACTTAAACGGTCGAAAATGCGGGTCGTTACAGTTGGTATCAGAGCTTTGGTTTAGATTACCTTGGCTCTAGTGGGGAATAACTCATTGAAATAGGGTTAAACCTTATGAATGGGTTTGAGTGTATATGAGAGAGCGTATTTGTAATTTTGATATAAAATTGATTTTATATTGTGTTAATTTGTTCCGTTGAGTATTTATGAATTCTGGTTGGTACTTGGGACGCCAAGGCATCGATAGGAATTTCTAAACACTCGAATAGGACAGATAGACGTAATATTGTTTTGGATTATATTTTATATATAAAAGAATTATCTTGAAAATTTATAAATTTTGATTGTATTGGTTGTTAGGGGATGATAATATTAGATTATCATCGTTTATTGTTGATTAGTCAATATTTCTAACTATTGACTATTGGATGATTTTAAGAAATGAAACTTGTAAATATGATTGATAATGAATATAAATGGTAAATAAAATAAAATAAAAATGAATTTAAATTAAGATGGAGAATCTAAATTGCGGTGTTTCGAAAATTTATTTACAAAAATTTGAAAGGTATAATATAAGTATTATATGATAGTATATTCGATTAGAAATTGTTTTCAAAGGAATTTCAAATAGAGTAAGTGTTATACTCCCCTCTTGACACTAGAAAATGATTTCGGTGATGAGTGCACGCATCATTGACGTTTATTTTTGAGAGTCTAAGTGGGGGAGATCACTTAATAGTTTTTCTAAACCTTGTTTTGATTAAAATTGAATTTTATTTTGTATTCTCTATAGTATGACTTGATACACATTACTATAAGTATATATTATTTCAAACTTGATTTGAAATGAAACCGGAGTTGAAGTTCTTAAGTTCTCTAATAAGGAATGATTTTAATTATTAAACTAAAGTAAATCTTGAATTGTTAGAAACTTATGAATTGAAAGGGTGGAATTGAATTTAAGTGAAAAAAAAAATTAAAATTGTAGGAGTAACCCTTAATTTGGAAAATAATAAATTGGAAATTTATTTAATAGGTATAACACCCAAATTGAATGAAAAGAAGTCGTATATTGTTTAACTACATTCTATTTGCATAGCTATAACTTACCAAATACTTAAAAAGTTTAAAATGTTAATAAGGATAAGTAAATGAATAATATACAAGTGTGATTGCGAATAATAAAATGTGAAGATCTATTGATAGTTGTAAGTATAAAGGAAATTTAAGTTGTAAAATGAATTAAATTTAAAATTAATTAAATATAAAATTAGTAAATGGAAACTAATTAAATTTGAATAAAACTAAATGTCAATAAACTAGGAAGTGTATGAAATTAAAATTTTGACTTGGAAATGTATAATTGATTTAGTGTAGATTTTGGATGGATGTTAATGTTTGATATGCATTGGTTGTTAGATGGATGGTAATTGATTAAATAGAATTCATTAGTGTAAATGGAATTGAATAAACGGAATAAAAATTTTAAATAATTAAATTCAAATTTGAAACAAAGTGAAATTAAATTGAAGCAAATTGACTTGAATTTAAATTATGAATGAAACAAACTTGAATAAATCGAAAACAAATAGAATGTAAACTTATTTCATGGATAAATAAGAAAATAAACGACTTTGTGTTTATGATTGTTTCTTTAGAAAATTTGAAGTTTGATGGTTTGTACTTTGAAATAAAAAAGCAAATTTTTGGAAAAATCCAAAATTGTCCAATACATGCTGAAACGAAAACAACCATAACTTTTAAATGGTTGAACGGAATTTGACGATCTTGGACTTTTCGGAAAGCCTAGAAACTGTGCTACATCTTCTGTTTAGAATGTTTTGATAAATACCTTCATCCACTAGGCTTAAAACACCAATATTAGTCGCTGGCCTGTGCGAAGTAGAAATCTGAAGCACCTTAGTATTCTCGCCATAACTTTTTACTGGTTTATCGGATTTTGATGATCTTGCCCTTTCTGGAAATCTTAGAACTTAAGCTAAAACTTTTGGGTTGAATGTTTTGTGTTTTTCTGTCATTTATAGGGTCGAAAACGTGAGTGAACATCGCTGACCTGCGCAATTCATTGCCCAGGCTGAGGCGTATCCATTTAGTAAAACGGCCGTAACTTTTGAACGGATAGTCAGAATTTAATGATTTTGGACATTCCGGAAAGCCAGAAACGAATGCAACAACTTTTATTTAGATTCCATTTTAAAATTTTATCGTTTAGGTGACCAAAAACTGGGATTCGTTCGCTGTCCTGAATTTAGAATCTCAGTTTTGAAGTTAAAATATGTTATATAAATGTTGTATATGCTAAGTATATCAATCTACCTTTATATGCTTGGTTATCATTGTTTGTTGAGTATTTTAGTAGGTGACAAAAGGGTTGCGCTTCGCTTGTGGAGCTCGCTTCTGCCCTAAATGCAAAATGTAAGTTAAATTGCTAATAAACACTAAATAAAAGGTACGTTCTCGGATTACAGTTTATGTTGTGGTATATTATTGTGTTCCCCATGTTTTGGGATGCCTCATTCTTGTAATGAGATGTATATCATGCAATTATTACCACTGTGAAATTTTTCGGTCCTAGCCGCGCAAAGGAGGTGCTGCCGAAATTTTTCAAAAATCCGGGAGTTAGAAAATTTTGAGATTTTAAAAATCCTATAACTAAATTTTGCAAATAAGTCAAATATTTTGAATGAATTATATCTAAATGATGGTTTCCCCTTCTCCGTTCCTTTTCGAGGACGAAAAGTTTTAAGTGGGGGAGAATGTAACGACCCGTATTTTTAACACTTTAAAAATACGAATTAAAATAAAAATTTCGGATAAAAATCCGAAGGAAATAAAATTTTGTGTTGTTAAATGTGAATTACAAGTTAAAATACAAAACTGAATTTTGAAATAACTTATTTGTAAATTAAATATGGATGTTAACTTGTATTGAATGTAAATAATGAATTGAATTTGATTGTAAACCAAATTGGTTATGATTGTAAACAAAGAATAAATAAAATGGTAGATTTAATAGTGGAAGTTTATGTTATTGAAACTAATATAAATAAATGTAACTTAATATTATAGTTGATTGAAATCAGATAATAACTGAAACTGTAATTTGATAAAGATGTTAACTTGTAATTGAACGTAAGTAAGATTTAAATTTGAGTGTAACAAGTAATTGAAACGAATTGAATTTGATTGTAAACAACGAAATAAATAAAATGTTACATTTAATATTGAAGTTATAATATTGAAATCAACGTAAATGAATGTAATTTTATATTACTGTGGATTTAAATAAGATGATAGCTGAAGAAAATGAAAGTAAATGAATTATAAACTATTGATAATAATGTATAAGTTATGGTTGATTCAATAATAAAAGTGTAAATCGAAATAAAAGAATTCAATTGGAATTAAATAACTTGAATTTGAATTACAATATAATTGAACGCTGAATCTAATGTAATCTTTTATACTGGATTTATAATGGAAAACTGCATTGTAAAAGATTGTTAATTACTGCGAAATTAAAAATGAAATTTGTGAACAATTGAAATTTGATTTAAAAGTTAATAATTTAAAATTGGGAATTTTATATTGAAATAAAACAGTAGAAATAGCCATTTTTACAACTGTCTCGGATTTCGACGAAATCAGTTTCATCGGATCCGTAACAGTGAATTATTGTAAGGTTTCAATTTTCGTAGCAATCGGATTTGTCATTTGGTCGTGCGAGCTTGAAGCGCGTAGAAATTTAACGTCGTTAATTAAAATAATCGACTTCAAAAAGCTATCTTCCACATACGATTGAATTAGGCCTTGGGACTAGTTCCATTGCGTCCGGAACGGGGGTAAAACCATATAAACGCCTGGCGGCACGTCTCGATTGGAGTTCGGACGACTTTGGACCCACCTATATAAATACACACACAAACCAAGACAGTTTTACTGTCATTTTAATCCAGAAACCCTAATTCTATCTCATGGCCGCCACCTATTCAATGGCCAGAATCGCTCGAACTTCTTTCCTTAATATCTCTCAATCCGTTCAACGAAATCAAAAAATTCCAAAAGCAAAGTTGTAGATCTCGGCGAGCTCTTTAAATCCATACGGTTGATCTATGCTTTTACGTCACGGATTCGCCCAGATCTGACTTGGAAGCGTGTACGGTTTTTCTTGGTTTACGTGCAAACGGTGGCGAATGGGGTGGCAAAACTTGGCGCGGAGGTGGAACAAAGAGAGGCGCACGCAATGGCATCCCCTGATCAACGTCCGGTCGCTCCTAGTTGCGTGCGTATGGAAGAAAGGGGTGTGCGTGAGTGGGTTACTGCGCGTGAAGAAGAAGGTTAAACGATTAATTAATTTTATTATATTGCTAATCATGTTTAAATTATATCGTTATATTAATTTAAGCGTAATTTTTGCATATGAGGTCCGTTTCGGGCGAAACAGGTGGCGTTGGAATCGTAGCGACGAGATCTACATTATGAAACTAGTTTGGTTGCATTCCGAGACTATGAAATTTTGGGCCTTATTAACGGGCTTTAAATCAAGGTGAGTGTTTTATAACGCTCACAACGTACTGAATATCTTTATGGTAGTTAAATTTGACATTATGAAGTGATATGAATTTATTTGTCGTTGTTTGATAAAAAAATTAATTGTCATATAGATTGTCATTTGAATTCACCGTTGAAAATTAAATTGACAGTCAAATTGAAGTTAAAATTTAATTGCGATCAAATTACCTGATATTGATAATTATGAAATTGTTGTGAATGTTATTGGCTTTATGGTTGATTGGTTGTGATGGATGCTATTGGTTGATATTGGTTGTTTATTTATTTTGATATATCATGCTATCATCATGTATATTGTTTATTGCATATAAAACTATAAACCGAATCATTTCGAATAAATTAAGGAATAGGTTGAAATGATATACCTATGACATCTATTTGAATTGAAATGTGATATATTCATCCTTGAAATTAAAATTGAAATAATTATCCACTTGGCCATAGGTTAGAAAATTATATACGGACACCGGGTTGGTTAAATTAAATAATTTTAAAAGTTGTTTTGAAATTATATAAATGAATTAATTTTGAGAATAAAATCCAATTTATGGAAATTGAATTATTTTGAATTGAAGCTCGAGATGTTGGAATTTAAACTTGGTAAATGAAATTGTTTAATTATTCGAAGTTTAGATTTTTAAGGAAAAATCGAAATACGGCGTAAATTTTCGAAAGTTGATTTGTTTTAAAAGATTGGACTTTTAATCGAACTCTGAACTGTTTTGAAATGTGAATATTGAAAGCTTTGAAATATATTGAAATTGGCTTATTTTGTGGTTCAAATATGTATTTGAAATTGATAATTTGAAATGGTTTATTAAGAAACTGAATCGAGTTGAAATTGATGATTTGAGATTTGATTAAATTATAATTTTGGAATTCGAGTTTATGTGAATCGTTTTGTGAAATTTAAGGAAGCTATTTTTATATAAAGTATTTTAAACTATCTCTAAAACTATTTATATTTTTCCTTATAATTTTCATATAAATTATTTTAATATAAATCATTTTCAATATAAATTATTTTATTATAAACTATTTTAACTTATAACTTTTTTATATAAACTATTTTATTGTATAAACTATTTTCTATATATACAAATTTTAATATCTAAACTGTTTAAGAGGAAAGTGTTAGGATTCCAAAATGTTATGATTTCAAGCTATGATTTCAAAAGTGTTATGAATTTCAAGGTTTTGATTTCCAAAGTGTTTTGATTTTAAAAAACTTATGATTTCGAACGCGGTATAACTTTGGAATGTGATATGATTTTGGAAATGGATTTATTTGAAGTGAAAGTGATATCGTATTGATACGATTTTGAAATTGAAATGAGATATTAAGGCGAAAATGATTTTTGAAATGAAATCGTATATTTTGAGTAGATATGATGATTTTGAAATGGATTTGATCTTTGAAGCGAATATGATATTTTTGAAAATCAATTATGAATTGATTTTGAAAATGTAAAAGATCCAACCGGTGTGAAAAATATAACGTAGTTATTAAAGAGACCGGGATCGGATATGGACATACTCTCTGTCGATACCGAAAACCACTTTAATAACTATATTCGCAGAGTATTGATCCAGAACGAACTGGATGGTTTGGTGAACGCGTTGACTGAAGAAAGAGAATGATTTTGGATGACCCCTGACATGACTAAAACAGGAGCCGCGCCGGGCCATTGAGGTTCGCCACCTCTAGCGACACACTTCTTCGATACCATGTCTATTACTTTTGTGATTCGATTTGGGTGCACCCCGCGATTATGGGAGTGTTGTTTCGCGGTGTTGGGGTAGTAGCTGCTATGCCCAACATCAGTCCGGATCACGCAACTACTAGTATCCTAGTTGGTATCGCCTCATGTACCTTGTCATACTGATTATCCTATTCGCGACCACTACGTTTTGGTTTGTACCTTTAGTATATGGATTGCCCTCTGGTGACTTCCGGTTTTGGGGAAACTACGGTCTTGCATATGCTCTTGGGAATAAAAATGTGTTAAGGGTGGAATGGGCCATGGCTTAACGCTAGTTTGATATTTTACTTTATGATAGACATTATTGTATATAGCGTATTCTATTACATTGTAGATAGTTTAACGGATCCTTAGGAGATGAAAATCCCGAACATCTCTTAAGTTAATGCACGCACGTTAAACACTGGATAGGAGGTGTCTAAAACCCGTAAACATCTCCGACGCCGTCACACTCATATTTACTTATTCGATTTAACCTACATGAGATATTTTAGTCCTGACTCGAGTGTTTTCTCTTTTCATTACGCTCGGGTCAGCCTGAGCATTTCAGATTAGGTTGAAGATATATTCTGGAGAACGAAGACGGAGTTTGGTATTACATCATTTGTATTCTACTACTGTATTATTTTTCCGCTGCATTATTGTATTATCTCTGATATGTATGTAACTCTGATTTATGATGTATAATAATAATCAAATTTATTTATTTAACAGCTTCATGAACTGTTATTTTATTATTATATCTTGTTCCTTCCGCTGCGAGATTCTGAGTTTGTTTCTGTTCTTTCTTTTCTTTTCTTATTTAACCCCAATAACTATCTGTATTTTGGATTGTTTCAGTCGACATGTGTGTATGTTTTGTCGACTTAAATGGTCGAAAATGCGGGTCGTTACAGTAAATATCCATATCACTTGACCATAGGATAGAAAATTATATACGAACACCGTTGGTCTATTTTTGAAAAATGATTTTCAAAGTTTTGAAAGGAAATATATAGGTTTAATAAGTATTGATTTTTTTAATATAATATAGAGTTATTTTATTTAGATTTTAAATTTATATGTTTTGGAAATTTTAAATTTATAAGTTTAAGTTTGAAATTTTAAATTTTAAAATTTTACTTTTAACTTTATTATTTTTAAAATATATAGATAAGATTTAAAATAGATTAAATAATAAAAATTTAATATAATAAAAATTAATAAAAATTAAATTTAACTAATATATAATATATAATATGTTTTAAAGTATTTATTTAAATTTATTTTAATATTTTAAATAGATTTTGTATTAACTTTAATAAATAAAGTGGGAAAGATAAATTAAAGTTGATTTGTAATTTAAGAATTTAAAATAAAGATTGATTTGGAACTTATTGATTTTGAGATTTTAAAGATATGAAGTTTATAACTTGATAGCTTGATTTTGATTAAAAGTGACTAAATGAATATTTTCGAATGTAAATAAATTGAAATTGAATATTTAGTTTTGATTTGAATGTGTAATTTGAGATTTTATTTAAATGATTATAAAAGTGAATAAGTGAATAATTTCAAATTAGAAATAATTGAAGTTAGATATTGTATGATTTAATTTGTAATTTGAGATTTTATTTAAACGTTAATATAATGATTAAGTGAAGGTTTTCAAATTTAAATAAAATTAAAGTTGAATTTTGAAATATAAATGAAATTTATCAAATTGAGTTATTGCAAATTGTTTGAATATTGAAACATATGGAACTGGAAGTGGTTTAAATTTGTAATTCAAACCTAGATTGAAAATTGATATAAATTAAATGGTTTTAATAAGAATTTGTGAATTAAACTCTTAATTGAAATTGTTGGACTAAGGTTGATTTAAATTGAATTTTGGAACTAAAGTTGATTTGAATTGATTTGCGAAATGGGAAGAAATAATTCTAATTTGAAATTTATCTTAATATATAAACTATTTTAATATATAATTTTTTTTAATATATAGACTATTTTAATCTATAACAAATTTAAATATAAACCATTTTTAATTTATAACTATTTTAATATATATAAACTATTTTCAATATTTAAACTGTTTAAGTTGGGACTGTTATAATTTAGATTAAATGGATTAAAATGCAAATATTCTGATATGATGGTTTTAAACTACTTTGTGGTTATTATTTCGAAAGTGTATATGATTTCGAAATTGAGGTGATTTTGAAATGAATGTGAAATTTTGATATAAAGTATAAACTGTTTGAAATAAATGACCACGGTGTGAAATAAGCGTTAGGTTGTTAAAGAGACTGGGATCGGATATTGTCATACTCTCTACCAATACCGAAAACCACTTTAACAACTATGTACGTAGTGGAGATTCCAGAATGAAGTAGGATGGTTTGACGACAATTTTGTATGAGGTATTTACGTAGCCCTGACTTCCGTGAGTCAGCTTGATGTGGTTAAAACAGGAGCTATACCGGTCCAAGTGAGGTCGCTCCTCCGGTTGGGCACATTTCTTCGATACTATATTATGACTTTGTGATTAATTTGGTGGCCACCCCTCGATTTTGATTATGGGAGTGTGTTCCGAGGTGGGCGGTAGTAGCTACTATGCATTACCACTAGTCTGGGGGTGCAAACGGTAGAATCCTACCCTGACATTGCCTCACGTGCCTTATCACATGCCTTATCGTGCCTTCTACGAGTTTGTTTTGCATCGTATCTATGGAGTGCTCCCTGAGTAAACCACCGGTTTGGTGGAGCTTACAATATTTGTATAGACTACGGGAATATATAAAATGTGTTAAGGGGGATATGGGTAACGCCTTAACGCTATTTTAATAGTTTACTTTACTATAGACATTATCTATGTAGCGTATTGTACTATGTATGTAGATAGTTTAATGGATCCTTAGAGGATGGGAATCCCAAACATCCTTTAAGTTATTTGAATTTCAGTTGACATTTCACTTGAGTTGAATTTACTGGTATAAGAATGTTAATCCTGTCTCGAGTGTTTTGTGTTTTGCTTTATGCTCAGGTCAGACTGAGTGTCACAGCATTTGACACTCACCTTTGGAGCTTTGCTTGGATCTATCTGTTATCTACTCGGCTTTGCAGTTATTTCCAGTTATTTCTATTCAGACTTTTCATCTGCTTGTATTTGAGACTTCTATGTATTGGATATCTGTTGTATTTTGTTTAAGCCTCTGTTGTCTATATAGTAGCTTCATGAACTACTATTTATCTATTTATGCTGCTTATTGTTATATTACTCTGTGTCTATGATTCTGTGGTTGATTTTATTTACTGTATATGCTAAGTTTTGCCAAATATAAATTAACTATCTGTTGTTTTGAACATTCAAGTCTGACATGTGTGTCTGCTTGTCGATTTGAATGGTTCGAAATAGCTGGTCGTTACAAGTATTCTTTATGACTTTGCTTAAAAAATCTTTCTAGAATAGGAAACTTTCTAATGACTTCATCAAAAAAATTTCTGCAAAACAAAAGCGTCTTATGGCCTCCTTTGAAAAATGAAGACTTATAGCTTTACTGAAAGAAAAAAATTCCTTTCTTTTTTGAAATTTTATGTAATACGGAAGCTCTATGGCTCATTTTCCTTGAAAAATACTCGTGAATAATTGTGTTATTAACACAGATTGTATTAGCTTGGACCACTCTTTCTTTGGAAAGTGGCATTTATCCCAACATAATTGGTGGTAACAAAGTCTTCTATGTTGATTTCAAAATTCTAGATAAAACAAGCTATTTCTTCCAATTTATTGCTTCTCCCAGGTGCATGTGTGACGACCCGGAATTTTTGAGCATTTGAAATTGGAATATTTAATTAATTTTAAATATTCAGAGGTTAATTATAAACTTAAATTTCAAATATCACTGTTTATTGGGTGATTTAATTATTAAATTAAATTATTTGAAGTTGGATAAAATAGTAAATCTGGTATTCTAAGTTAATTAAAAGTAATTTGAAAGCTTGTAAAATTCATATTAATAATACTGAAGGTGATAGAACTTTTAAATTTGAATTTAAAAGTGTTTTGTTCAGTTTTTAAAATATATCGTTTAAATTGAATTTAAAAATAGCCTTCCGAGGCACAGTCTCGGAATTCGACGAAACCAGTTCCATTGGGTCCGTAATATTGTATTATTACCGGATTTCAAGTTTCGTAGTAATCAGAGTTGTTGTGTGAGCGTACGATAGATAAACGCGCTGAAATTTTACGCTGAAAATTTACATATAATAACTTATTTACTGGGTAAACTTATCACATCTGCCACCCTACCTCTACTTCCTAATTGAAATTGAGATAGGCTGATAGACAATGTTTTATATTAAATTTTATAAATATCAAATCAAGTCCTTTACCTTCTGTAATAAGCCACCATCTACTCTATGTCGCGTACCACTTCTTTTCTTTCCTCTCAAGATCAAAATTTAATGAGAAAATGGGGCTTCTTCTCAGATTAAAAGATAAACAAACCCGCATCCTTCTGTTCAAATCAATTCTCGAGCCCTCGTCTTCATAATCGCACGGCTGCTCGAAGAGATGGGTGGCATCGCGAGTTTGATTCGCGTGAAGGAGGACCGTTTTCGTGAGTAGGATTTCGCCTGTAGGAGTTGTCGTGGGTCGTTCGATCGACGCTAGGAGACCGAGTCGTCGTCTCGAAGTACAAGTGTGGCCGTGAGTTTGAGCTCGAGTGGGAAACATTCGATCGAAGTTAGGGTTCCAGTTGCGAATGGGTTTAGGGTAGAAGTGAGGCTGCAGTGACGAAGTCTTGGGTCGCGTGGTCAGGATGAGGACGAGAGAGGGTGATGGTGTCTGGACTGCGAGGGTTTGTGATCGTAGAGGTTCATCGTTGGGCTGGATTCGACGTTGGCGGCAGCGATGAAGTTCATGGTTTGCGATGGTGTCGCGAGCGACAGGCGCGTTCTTCGATGATCGCAGTCTAGATCGAGGTATCGTTTCGTTTATTTTAATTAAATAAGTGATGTTTACACATTTAAAAAAAGAAGAAGATGGAAATGAATCTGCAGTTTGTTTTTAAAAGGGGATAAACTTGTGTAAAAGAAATAGAAATAAATATACATGTTTTAATTTACTAAATTTATTTTAAGAAAATAACGGAGTAAGTGGTTAATTTGTTTCTAATTAGTCTAGGCACTAAAAATATTTTATTTCAAGAAGATTAGTTCGACATTTAATTGAATTATAAAATGGTAATTAAAGGTCGATTTATATTTCGAATATTAATAAATCACATAAATTATTTTTCAAGGTCCACATCTGAAAAGAAGCAAGCTGGATTGCAAATGGATGCTAATAAAAATTAAAGGTGAGTTAATCTCACTCAGCTGAATTTTTAATTTAAATTTAAATGGTTAAATTTAAATAATTGATTGGATGATTGCATTGATTGATGTGCTATATATATAGTAGTATATAGCAATATATACATATTGGCATATGTATATATTGGAGTTGTTGATATTCCCGCATTGTATAGCGGATGAGACCCTATGCGCCGCATAATAGCGGATGATATTTTATAAAATCCATATACCGCGATATTCCACCTTGAAGTGGAATTGGTATTGTGCTAACATCTGTGGATGCAGGGAAACAGGTTGGAGGGATCCAACTGGATTCCTCAAAATATTTAATTTTGTTTAAATATTCTGTAATATGATTGTTGATATCCTGTGATGATGTATATTGGATAATCTGGTTGGATTGAATTTCCCAGTATAATGAGTTATCAAAAGCAATTGAATTGGATTTTGGAAAGAAATAAAAGAGTAAAATTAAGTTAAGTAATTCTAGTGAATTCGAATAAATTAAATATGGAAAAGAGGAATTTTGAATAAATAGAGAAATATTGAATTTAAAGAAAACTTATGTGATGTTATTTAAAGGGATAAAAATTTATTTTAATTCAATGTTTAAAATGTAATTAAAAAGAAAGAAGGAATTTGGGAAATCTGAAACTTGTGTTTCGGTTTAAAGATTTTAAATCATAATGAGAAATAAAATCTGGAAGTTAATGAATTTGGAAATAAATGGATTAAGTAAGGAAATTTATTTCAAAGTAAAATAAATTGGGAAATCAATTATAAATTGATTTAAATACTTTGGGATTTGAAATTTAAAGAGAAATGAGATTTTGGAGAGATAAACTGGGTTTATAAAGTGAAATGGAATATCAGTGGATATTTGAAAATATAAATTCAAGGTGGGAATTTATAAAGGGATATGAATTGGTTTAAAAATAAGTGTTGATTTATTTTTAAGGGATGTGAAGAGAAGTGTATTTCTCTGGATAGCCAAGTACGTTTCAAAGCAATTTTTAATATAAGTTAAAAGTTTTAATTTGTTTAAAAATGCATGTTTTAGAAAATTGATTATTTCTAAATGTTTATTTCCTAAGTAAGTATTTTCAAAAATCTATTATTGTAGTAATTATATAAAAGTGATTTGGTATTATGTTTTAAAAAGAGAAATTTAGTTTATATTTGTAAAGTGGTTTCATTTTAAATATTCCTTAAGTATATATTTTGTTAAGGTATTAATGTAGTTTTAAAATTTCAATGTTATAAAGTATATTTAAATAAAGTGTTTTTAAATTATTTTAAAATTAAAAGTATTTTGTACTTGGTGATTCGGTGGAAATAATTATTTGTGAAATGTATTCCGTAAGCGGAAACTGTTTGAAATTGTTTTCAAATGAGCTTTGAAAATTTGGAAATATATCTTGGAAAGATATTTGGGCAAATAAATAATGTGGGAAATTATTTATTGTGTGATGGTTGCTTGTGGATGTTAATTGATAGTTAAATAACCGACTATCAATATTGGCCAATGCGTTGATCGTTTCGAAGAGACCGGGATCGAGTTTCCGTATACCGGAATTCTAGGTCTGGAGACTCGAATACCACTTCGATCCGGTTTGTACGTTTCGTGTAACGTGTTCGGAGTCGAAGATGGAGCAGTGAAGTGCAAGGGCTAGTCGCTACTAATCCTGAGGATATTTCCAAAATGGATGTAGTAGGAATAGTGCCTTCGGTTCCGTTCGAACCCGGGACGGACTTGTATGGACGAATGCTTTCGTGACATCGTCAGGTGGACGATGGGCATTCTAAGGGATATGTGCTATAAAGGTATCGTTTAGCCTCGAGCCTCATCAACCGGGAATGACTGAAAATCAGGGGTTATGCAGCAAGGCTTCGTGGGTAGCCCCCACTTGAGAGTAAAGTCATCCCTGTCTAGATGTCCCTTTTATTTCGGCTTAGTGTTGCGGTTGCTGATCCCAACCGTGGGGTGATTTTATTTGGAATTATCCAGTAAGGGATGATTCCGGCCTTGTGTTGCAGGGGAGCGGGCGTACTCCTCGGTACTGTGATCTAGGCCACGTACTGTGACAGGTGGTACCCCAGTGCCTAGTCATTCGTTGGAAATCCATTCTCCCTACGTGCCTGTACGGTTTTGATTGTGTCCAACTATTGTTGAAATGTGAGATGCAAGCATTTCAGCTAGATTCTATTTTACTTTCTGTAGACACTATTATAATATCAGAGGATTTTGATATAAAGTGTTTTAGCTATCGTAAGGTAAAAACCCGACATGTTTATTTGTGGCGTGGTCTTACGAGATGCTTTTATTTTCAAAAGGATTTTTGAAACTTTAATAATCAATTGAGTGTGATTTTCTCACGCTGGTTTTCCAGACTGACTCGGGTATTGTTTTATATGATGCTCGGGTCAGACCGAGTATTATAGGTTACAGGATATGATGCTGTGGAGCTCAGGAGATGAGCTGGATGGCGAGACGTATCTCCCGTACTTGTTTATATATATATATTCCGCTGTGTTGATTGTTGTACTCTGTTGTATTGAGGACGTGATATGGTTATTGTCCAGTTGTATGTTATGTGTTCTGTAATACCCCAAAATTTTGTGAAAAATCATTTTTGAAAAATGATTTAATTTTGAAATATTTAGATTTAAATATGGTGAAGTCTCAGGAATAAATAGTGTGCAGGTATATGTGTGCACGTGCACACTGAAATGGCACAAGGAAGAACTCCAGATTTCTTGGATTTAAAACAAGAATTAAAGGGCAATACAAACATGATTTGGCAACATGGTTGTTTGATTTCTGAAATTATATGGATCATCTTAGAAAGTAAGAAAAAGTAGGCTTTACTTTAAATCAGTAAACAAATTTTATTTAAAACCCAGAAGAGAAAATTATGTATATTAACCTGTATACATATAGGTGCATATGCTTCTGAAATTAAAGAGAAATTAAAATAAGCTTAGATAAGATATGTGTACAAATATATATATATTTTTAAACACTGAAAAGTATATATATATATATATATATAAGCAAGTAAAACTATGACATTAAAATGACATGAAATGTGATACAAGTTAATGAGCTTGTATAGGCAAAAATAGCAAAAGGGGATTTTCAGAAATAATTAAAATAAAAATAGGATAGTCACACTTTTAACATGACTAGGAGAGTGGCCATTTTCTGAAAAGTAAAAGAAAGAAAATGCAGCCTTTAAATTGGTTAATATGGCCGGGGTATTATGAATGAAAAATGCATGATGCTAGCCAGGACAGAAATGGAATTCTGTTTCAACAAAACCCTAGAGGAAAAATGCTTATAAATAGGCAGTTTAGCCAGTAGAATCATTTTTTACCCCGAGCTGCACAAAAATAAGAAAAGAAGGAAAATATTGGAAGAAAGGAGAGAACACTCAAACAAGAATTTTCTGGATTAAACATTTAGGTGAGTAATCTCACTAAGTTCATGGCATTAAGACCTGAGATGAGGCAGCCACTTTTTATTTCCATTTATATATATTTCTGGTTTTGATGTATATGATTTCATCAATGCTTTCTGGATGTTTTATTTTAAATCTGATATGATTTAATATGGATGATTTTGGATGACCTTTGATTGGTTGAGACATTTGTCTTTGGATGAGTATCATACTGATTTATTTATACTCACAAATGTTAAAGTTTAGGATCTCAAAAATCATATAGAGAATACTCTCAGCTGTTATAGATCTATGGCATGGAAACTTTATAAAAATGATTAGAGCTGCATTATACTTGGTATAAGTGCTGAGGCTTGAAAAGAAAAATGTTAAGGGTGCAATAGAAATTTTCTAAGTGCTGAGCCCTTAATCAAATCAAAAAAAAAAAAGAGAAACCCACAAGCTAAAATTATGATTGAACCAGATCTTGAATCTGAATCAATCATAAAGGCTTGCAGATCAATATAACATGCCATGCCTCTTTTACAGTTGAAAATATTCTCATATTTTACTAAGATCAAGACATATTGACCCCATTTAGGAAATAACTGTCTGATTATTTCTGAGGAGAATTATGCTAGAAGAAATTATGGATGTTTCCATGTTTGCAGTGATATGTTCACTTAGCATATTTGATGATAGGATTTAAGACTATACACTAGTAAATAAACTAGGGAAGGGAAGGCCAAGAAAGCTGCTGGAATGCTTGTCATATTTGAAGTATGCAAGTTGGCACATGGTTTGTTTAAGCCCTGAGATCTTTGTGCAATGATGTGAATTAGTTCATTGCAATGTGTCCCAGTGATTCCTTAATAGCAGATGAGGCAGGAATTTAAATTGAATATTACAACCTGTAAATGAAGAAATAGGAATATGGATATTTCTTAGGTTGAATGGTATGGAACCAAGATGATTCCAGTAAGTGAAATTGTTGCAAATAGATAATTATGTTTGCATGATTATGTATGCAAGTGAAAGAATGATAAATGAATATATCATACCTGAATCAACATAATTATACTATGTTAAAATAATTGATTGCAGAAATTTGCTTAAACAACTGAATTGCATATTAGTTGAATCAACAAGTTAGTACCCTTATATTCTCTATTGCTTAATATCATGAATGAATTGATGTTACTCATACCAGGTCATAGATCTGACCCTTGTTTGCTCATGGCATCTGGGGTGTCTCATTTTAAAATGAGGCAGCCACTTATGTTCTTTCAGGTAACCCAGGCACTAAGTAAAAATGAAGTTATGGCTTTTATGGAGGAGTGAATGAACATGCTAGCTAGTTTCAATAAGAGCTTAAATCGATTATATCTGCATGTATTCAGGAAAAATTTTATGTTCTAAGATTTCCAGTTATGTAATGAATTCTATTATGGTTAGATGAACTAGTTGTATCATGTTAAATATATTGTTATGCACTAAGGTTTAAAATCTCAAAGGAAAAATCTGAGTGGGAAACAAGGAAATGATTTTAATTACTGATATGGATGTTTGGAAGAGAAATATGCATATGTAGTTGAGCTGTTGTTTTGTAAAAGATTATATTATGTAATAGTTAATCTTGAGATATAACAGAGCACTGAGTTTTAGAACAAAATCTGGATTTAGCAAGAAGTAAACTTAACAGGATTTTATTTTCTTTTTACTGAAATGCTTTGTAATTAAGTTTGAATTCATTTCTGAATTGAATTGAGAAGAGTAAGATGTTTTCCTAAAGCTTTAAACAGAATGCAATGAAATTGAACTAGTGTGGCAGATACAGGATTCATGAGTTAACCAGCTTCAATTAAATGAAGTATTGGTTGATCATGATAGATTGTATTCTGAAAATAAAAATGCATTTCAAAGCTTAGTACATTTAGCAATTGATTCACCCAGTTTTCTGGAAAATGAGCAGAAATATTGACATGTACATGTACATCTGTGTACATGTTGATATTTGAGCAAAAATATGATCATAAATTCTTAAAACAGTTGTAGGAATGGGATACAAAAATAGTAAGTAAGAAGGATTGTTTTGTATGTTGGGTTATAGGCAAAAATTAAACATATATGTACAATTATAGGTAGGTATCAGATTTCTAACCTTTCAGAAAAAAAAAAAAAAAAGAAGAAAACCAAAAATTGTGTTTGAACCGACCTGCATGGTACTCGAACTCGTGACCTTTTGTGTATAAGTTAGGCGCGTTTCCATTACGCCTAGATGTTGCTTGTGTTCACTTAGGATCCACTTTCTTTTATACTGAATCTAATATTATCCAGACTTTAAACACAATCATCAACATTAAAAGCTTGTTTACTACTGAATATTACTTGATCATTTCTTGATCCTAATGACAGACTAAAGTACATATTTTAGTGGATTTTATGGCCAAAAATCTGAATACAATAATGTATCTGAATTACTAAATCTCTAAATCAAACAGGATGTTATTGAACAAAAAAAATAATAAAGTATATACTCTGAATTTAAACAAGAAGAACACATACATCTTCATATGTATGTGTATATTATTAGATATGCACTGATATATTTATATTGGTAAGTTATTTTGATCCTGGATATATTTTGGTTATTGGAAAAAGAAAATGACCTTGGAAAATATGTTTGTAATGAATGATATATCAATATATCATCTCATAGCAAAAAAAAAATCCTTATGAAATTAGGGTGGAAATAGGAGGGTCATTTCAGTTGGTATCAGAGCTATGTTATTCAACATAGTAGAAGTAAGGATCAAGTTCTTAGATAGAAAAATAAAATTAAAAGGAACTAAATATCAAACTAACCAGCTATGTAAATTATTATTAGCAAACTATGGTAGGGAGACCACCAAATCAGGGAGCAGGATCTTCCCATGCACCACCAATGGTCAATCTGCAAGACTTGGTGAGAGCATTTAGGGATGGGGCAGGACAAAGGCAAGAAAATCCCTATGAAGAACTCTCAAAACTGCTTAAGACATATACTCATTTAGGAGGCAAAAGCTTTGAAGGGACAGAGAGTATCATGGAAATTCAAACATGGTTGAGAACATTGGAAAGAATTTTCAATGACATGCAACTTGATGATCAAAGAAAGAGGCAAGTGGCTTCAAGACAGCTGAAAGGAGTAGCTTTAGGCTGGTGGGAAGTAATCATTGCAGGAAGGAATGAGAATGAAATCACTTGGAATCAATTCAAAGAGATGTTGGAGGCAAGGTTTGTACCAGCATCAGCAAAGACTACCTTGCTAGAAGAATTCATTAGGCTTAGACAAGGAACCATGACTGTCACAGAATACACTCAAAAGTTTGAGGGACTTTCCACATATGGAGCAATGCTTGTGGCAGATGAAGCATCTAAAAATGATAGGTACATAAAAGGTCTAAACCCAGGACTTAGCAGAGCTATGTTACCTTATGCAGACAAGACTTTTGATCATGTGATAGACTTAGCTTTGAGGTTGGAGCAGCATGACAAGGAAAGGGAGAAGTTCAGAAATTTTAAGAGCAATAATAACAAGAAAGGTAAGGGGAGGTATCACCCTTATGATAAGAAGAAAGAAGAGGCTAGTAACAAAAGCACTGGAGATGTCAAAGCTAAGGAAGACAAGAAGAAAATTGTGTGCCATCAGTGTGAAAAAGAAGGGCATATCAAACCAAAATGTCCAGAGTTGAAAGGAGGAGCTTTCAAATGCTATCTATGTGGGAAAGAGGGACATATGAAGAGGAATTGTCCTGAGTATAAACAGCAAGGCAAATTGGCAAATTTGGAAGGAAAAGGCAAAGCCACAGTGGAAAGTAACACTGTAAACCATAGCCAAGTGGAAGGTACATTACTTATTTGTACCATACCCATAACAGTAGTGTATGATACTGGGGCAACTCACTCCTTAATTTCTTATGAATTGGTTAAAGTGCTAAAACTGAATTGCATATTAGTTGAAACCTCATTGCATATACACAGTCCATTGGGGAGTTCTAGTGTCTTAAATATGATTTGTGTGGATGTGGAGTTAAACATAGGAGGAAATATTTTTATTTCCAATTTATATGTTTTGAATTACCCAAATATAGGTGTTATATTGGGGGTAGACTGGTTAAGGCAATTTAAAGCCATAATTAATTTAGACTCATCCACCATATCATTGCAAAATTCTAGAGGCCAGAGAATCACAGTTTTATGTGAGGTAGCTAAGGAAGGAAAACTATATCATTTAGTTGACTTAGAAAAAGATCTGAGTGAACTAACCATTGAAGAAATTCCCATAGTTAATGAATACTTGGATGTGTTTGGGGAAGTTAAGGGTGTTCCACACCACAGACCAGTTGAGTTCCAAATTAATCTCATTCCAGGAGCAAGTCCAATAATTAAGAAACCTTATAGAATGGGGCCAAGTGAACTGAAAGAATTGAAAAATCAGTTGGAAGAATTAGAAGGCAAGGGATTTATAAGGCCAAGCAATTCCTGCTGGGGTTCTCCAGTAGTGTTTGTAAGAAAACATGATGGTACCTTGAGAATGTGCATAGATTACAGGGAGCTAAATAAAGTAACCATCAAGAATAAATACCCATTGCCTAGAATAGATGATCTCTTTGACCAACTCAGTGAAGCTAAAATATTTTCTAGGCTAGACTTAGCATCAGGATTCCATCAAATGAAGGTTGAAGACTCAAGTGTTAAGTACACTACATTTAACACAAGATATGGCTTATATGAATTTTTGGTTATGCCATTTGGTTTGACAAATGCTCCTTCATATTTTGTTGATTTGATGAATAGAATATTTAGAGATTATCTAGACAAATTTGTACTGATTTTTATTGATGACATTTTGATTTATTCCAAGACAGTGGAAGAGCATAAAAATCATTTGCATTTAGTTTTGTCAAGACTAAGGGAAAATGATTTAAAGGCAAAATTTTCAAAATGTGCATTTTGGAAAGAAGAAGTGCATTTCCTTGGGCATGTCATCTCTGCCAAAGGAATATCAGTAAACCCTAACAAGGTAGTGGCAATCCAAGCATGGAAAAGGCCTAGCACCATCAGTGAGATTAGATCATTTATGGGGATGGCAGGATATTATAGGAGATTCATAAAAGATTTCTCAAAAATATCATCACCACTTACCAATTTAACTAGAAAGAACCAAGCCTTTGTATGGACAGAAAAATGTGAGCAAGCTTTTATCAAAATAAAGGAAGCTCTGATTAATGCACCAGTGTTGAGAGTGCCAGAAGGAAATGAAAATTTGGTTGTGTACACTGATGCAAGTGGCTCTGGGTTAGGGGCTGTGTTGATGCAGCAAGACCAGGTGGTAGCCTATGCATCTAGGCAATTAAAGCCACATGAAACCAGGTATGCAACCCATGATCTTGAACTAGCAGCAGTTGTGTATGCTTTGAAACTTTGGAGACATTATTTGTTAGGTGCCAAATTCATTTTGTACACTGATCATAAGGCACTGAAATATTTATTCTCACAAAAAGATTTGAACATGAGGCAACATAGATGGGTAGAGTTCCTAGCTGCCTATGATCTAGATATACTGTATACACCAGGCAAGGCAAATAAAGTTGCAGATGCCTTGAGTAGACAACATGCCAAAGTAGCCATGTTGATGATGGAAGAGTTTAGGGATTTGTCTATACTTACTGATTTGGAAATTGAGGAAAGTAGTGAGGAACAAATGATGCCCATTGAAGAAGGTGAAGGTAAAGGGAAATTAAGTATGATATCTCTGCAATCAGATTTACTTCTTAAGATTGGGCAAATGCAGGAACAAGACCTAAACATGGTGGAAAAGAAAATGCTCATATCAAAAGGGGAGGAAGTAATAAATTATCAAGTTGATAAAAATGGGTATTTGAGGAATAAAAACAGGATATGTGTTCCAGAAAATATAGAATTGAAAGAGGAAATATTAAATGAGTACCATAGGAGTAAGTACTCCATACACCCAGGTAGCACCAAGATGTATCAAAATTTGAAAAGAAATCTTTGGTGGAAGGGGATGAAGTCAGATGTGGCCAGATATGTTGCAAGGTGCATGACTTGCCAACAAGTCAAGGCAGAGACACAAAGGCCATCAGGACTATTGCAACCCCTTAGCATACCACAGTGGAAGTGGGAGGATATATCTATGGATTTCATAGATGGTCTGCCTAGATCTAAGAAGGGAAACACAAGTATATGGGTAATTGTGGATAGGCTAACTAAGGTAGCACATTTTATCCCAGTTAGAGCAGAAAGAAATGCTCCAAAATTGGCTCAAATATTCATGAAAGAGGTAGTAAGGTTGCATGGCATACCTAAAACCATTGTGAGTGATAGGGATACCATCTTCACCTCAAGGTTTTGGAAAAGTTTTCAAGAGGCTATGGGGAGTGAATTGTGCTTAAGCACTGCCTACCATCCACAATCAGATGGTCAAACTGAGGTGGTGAACAAAGTCTTAGAGGATTTGTTGAGAGCATGTACACTGGACTTTGGAGGCAACTGGGAAGACCACCTCCATCTAGCTGAATTCACATACAATAACAGTTACCAAAGCACCATAGGGATGGCACCATTTGAAGCCTTATATGGCAAGCCATGTTTATCACCTATATGCTGGGTAGAGGCTGGAGAAAGGGCTGTTCTTGGACCTGAATATGTTAAAGAAACTACAGAGAGAATTGGGTTAATAAGAAAAAGAATAGCAGCAGCTCAAGATAGGCAAAAGAAATTTGCAGATAGGAAGAGAAAGCAAGTGGAATATGAAGTGGGAGACTTTGTTTTCATCAAGATTTCACCTATGAAGAAAGTCATGAGATTTGGCAAGCAAGGTAAGCTTACACCAAGGTATGTTGGACCCTATAAAATTCTGGAAAGAATTGGTTCATTGGCCTACAAATTAGAACTACCAGAGGAGATGAAAGCAATGCATAATGTTTTTCATGTGTCCCAACTTAGAAAATGGGTACATGATAAGGAAGACATTTTGGAAGAGCCTACCAAAATTCAAATAAATCCTGACTTGGTTTATGAAAAAGAACCAGTGGGGATTGTAGCCAAGGAAGAAAAGAAATTAAGGAGCAAAACCTTGAAACTAGTTAAGATCCAGTGGAGTAGTGATCCTAATGACTGCACATGGGAGTTAGAGGATAAGATTAGAATGGATTATCCTAAGCTTTTTGCAAATTAAAAGGTAATTTTTTTTTTCTTTCTGGAAAAATTATTTGTTATGCATGGTTGATATGGTTGAATTTGTTTGCTTATGCATATGTTTGATAAGTTTTCAGAAAAGAAAAAGATGCTCACTATAAATGTTAGAAAAATTGTGAGGACACAATTCCTAAAAGGAGGGGTGAATGTAATACCCCAAAATTTTGTGAAAAATCATTTTTGAAAAATGATTTAATTTTGAAATATTTAGATTTAAATATGGTGAAGTCTCAGGAATAAATAGTGTGCAGGTATATGTGTGCACGTGCACACTGAAATGGCACAAGGAAGAACTCCAGATTTCTTGGATTTAAAACAAGAATTAAAGGGCAATACAAACATGATTTGGCAACATGGTTGTTTGATTTCTGAAATTATATGGATCATCTTAGAAAGTAAGAAAAAGTAGGCTTTACTTTAAATCAGTAAACAAATTTTATTTAAAACCCAGAAGAGAAAATTATGTATATTAACCTGTATACATATAGGTGCATATGCTTCTGAAATTAAAGAGAAATTAAAATAAGCTTAGATAAGATATGTGTACAAATATATATATATTTTTAAACACTGAAAAGTATATATATATATATATATATATAAGCAAGTAAAACTATGACATTAAAATGACATGAAATGTGATACAAGTTAATGAGCTTGTATAGGCAAAAATAGCAAAAGGGGATTTTCAGAAATAATTAAAATAAAAATAGAATAGTCACACTTTTAACATGACTAGGAGAGTGGCCATTTTCTGAAAAGTAAAAGAAAGAAAATGCAGCCTTTAAATTGGTTAATATGGCCGGGGTATTATGAATGAAAAATGCATGATGCTAGCCAGGACAGAAATGGAATTCTGTTTCAACAAAACCCTAGAGGAAAAATGCTTATAAATAGGCAGTTTAGCCAGTAGAATCATTTTTTACCCCGAGCTGCACAAAAATAAGAAAAGAAGGAAAATATTGGAAGAAAGGAGAGAACACTCAAACAAGAATTTTCTGGATTAAACATTTAGGTGAGTAATCTCACTAAGTTCATGGCATTAAGACCTGAGATGAGGCAGCCACTTTTTATTTCCATTTATATATATTTCTGGTTTTGATGTATATGATTTCATCAATGCTTTCTGGATGTTTTATTTTAAATCTGATATGATTTAATATGGATGATTTTGGATGACCTTTGATTGGTTGAGACATTTGTCTTTGGATGAGTATCATACTGATTTATTTATACTCACAAATGTTAAAGTTTAGGATCTCAAAAATCATATAGAGAATACTCTCAGCTGTTATAGATCTATGGCATGGAAACTTTATAAAAATGATTAGAGCTGCATTATACTTGGTATAAGTGCTGAGGCTTGAAAAGAAAAATGTTAAGGGTGCAATAGAAATTTTCTAAGTGTTGAGCCCTTAATCAAATCAAAAAAAAAAAAAGAGAAACCCACAAGCTAAAATTATGATTGAACCAGATCTTGAATCTGAATCAATCATAAAGGCTTGCAGATCAATATAACATGCCATGCCTCTTTTACAGTTGAAAATATTCTCATATTTTACTAAGATCAAGACATATTGACCCCATTTAGGAAATAACTGTCTGATTATTTCTGAGGAGAATTATGCTAGAAGAAATTATGGATGTTTCCATGTTTGCAGTGATATGTTCACTTAGCATATTTGATGATAGGATTTAAGACTATACACTAGTAAATAAACTAGGGAAGGGAAGGCCAAGAAAGCTGCTGGAATGCTTGTCATATTTGAAGTATGCAAGTTGGCACATGGTTTGTTTAAGCCCTGAGATCTTTGTGCAATGATGTGAATTAGTTCATTGCAATGTGTCCCAGTGATTCCTTAATAGCAGATGAGGTAGGAATTTAAATTGAATATTACAACCTGTAAATGAAGAAATAGGAATATGGATATTTCTTAGGTTGAATGGTATGGAACCAAGATGATTCCAGTAAGTGAAATTGTTGCAAATAGATAATTATGTTTGCATGATTATGTATGCAAGTGAAAGAATGATAAATGAATATATCATACCTGAATCAACATAATTATACTATGTTAAAATAATTGATTGCAGAAATTTGCTTAAACAACTGAATTGCATATTAGTTGAATCAACAAGTTAGTACCCTTATATTCTCTATTGCTTAATATCATGAATGAATTGATGTTACTCATACCAGGTCATAGATCTGACCCTTGTT
Organism: Allium fistulosum; assembly: GCA_030737815.1. Taxonomy (NCBI): domain Eukaryota; kingdom Viridiplantae; phylum Streptophyta; class Magnoliopsida; order Asparagales; family Amaryllidaceae; genus Allium; species Allium fistulosum. The sequence continues at coordinate 244,421,030 of CM060907.1, read as the reverse complement.
TGCTCATGGCATCTGGGGTGTCTCATTTTAAAATGAGGCAGCCACTTATGTTCTTTCAGGTAACCCAGGCACTAAGTAAAAATGAAGTTATGGCTTTTATGGAGGAGTGAATGAACATGCTAGCTAGTTTCAATAAGAGCTTAAATCGATTATATCTGCATGTATTCAGGAAAAATTTTATGTTCTAAGATTTCCAGTTATGTAATGAATTCTATTATGGTTAGATGAACTAGTTGTATCATGTTAAATATATTGTTATGCACTAAGGTTTAAAATCTCAAAGGAAAAATCTGAGTGGGAAACAAGGAAATGATTTTAATTACTGATATGGATGTTTGGAAGAGAAATATGCATATGTAGTTGAGCTGTTGTTTTGTAAAAGATTATATTATGTAATAGTTAATCTTGAGATATAACAGAGCACTGAGTTTTAGAACAAAATCTGGATTTAGCAAGAAGTAAACTTAACAGGATTTTATTTTCTTTTTACTGAAATGCTTTGTAATTAAGTTTGAATTCATTTCTGAATTGAATTGAGAAGAGTAAGATGTTTTCCTAAAGCTTTAAACAGAATGCAATGAAATTGAACTAGTGTGGCAGATACAGGATTCATGAGTTAACTAGCTTCAATTAAATGAAGTATTGGTTGATCATGATAGATTGTATTCTGAAAATAAAAATGCATTTCAAAGCTTAGTACATTTAGCAATTGATTCACCCAGTTTTCTGGAAAATGAGCAGAAATATTGACATGTACATGTACATCTGTGTACATGTTGATATTTGAGCAAAAATATGATCATAAATTCTTAAAACAGTTGTAGGAATGGGATACAAAAATAGTAAGTAAGAAGGATTGTTTTGTATGTTGGGTTATAGGCAAAAATTAAACATATATGTACAATTATAGGTAGGTATCAGATTTCTAACCTTTCAGAAAAAAAAAAAAAAAGAAGAAAACCAAAAATTGTGTTTGAACCGACCTGCATGGTACTCGAACTCGTGACCTTTTGTGTATAAGTTAGGCGCGTTTCCATTACGCCTAGATGTTGCTTGTGTTCACTTAGGATCCACTTTCTTTTATACTGAATCTAATATTATCCAGACTTTAAACACAATCATCAACATTAAAAGCTTGTTTACTACTGAATATTACTTGATCATTTCTTGATCCTAATGACAGACTAAAGTACATATTTTAGTGGATTTTATGGCCAAAAATCTGAATACAATAATGTATCTGAATTACTAAATCTCTAAATCAAACAGGATGTTATTGAACAAAAAAAATAATAAAGTATATACTCTGAATTTAAACAAGAAGAACACATACATCTTCATATGTATGTGTATATTATTAGATATGCACTGATATATTTATATTGGTAAGTTATTTTGATCCTGGATATATTTTGGTTATTGGAAAAAGAAAATGACCTTGGAAAATATGTTTGTAATGAATGATATATCAATATATCATCTCATAGCAAAAAAAAAATCCTTATGAAATTAGGGTGGAAATAGGAGGGTCATTTCATGTTCTCTGGTGTATACTCTGATGCTATATTGTATAAACAGATATAGTTTTGATTTGTGTAAAGATCTGTTGATATATATATTATATTTTATTCCGCTGCGATGGTTAGATTCTGATGTTGTCTTCTATTTTTCTTCTTCTACCTCTTCTTCTTAATTAAAATGGTTCGATTTTCCGGGTCTGGAAACTCGGGTCGTTACAGTGGTATCAGAGCTTAGGCTAGCGATAACCTTGGCTCTGGTGGGAATTACTCTTAAATAGAGTCGATAGTACTCTAGAATGAGTTTGAGAGTATTAATAGATATGAGCGCGTATTTGTTAGTGAATATAAAATGGTTTTATATTGTGTTGGTTGGTTTATTGAGTAGTTTATGGATTCTGGTCAATACGAGTAATTAACGTTATTGATAGGGATCTCTAAACACTTAAATAGAACAATTCGACACAATATTGTTTTAAAATGGGTAGATGAAATAATTTTACCCAAATTATTTTTGTATATGAAAGAAATAATTTTTATAAATTATTATAGTTATATTTGGATGTTTGGTTGTTAGATGATGATAATAAATTATTATCATTAGGAGGAAATTGAATAAGAAATTGAAAACTTATAACCAAAGTTCAAGAATAAATTTATATAACAAATGGAGTTTGAGAACATAAATTATAAATGTAATTTATAAGTTGAAATAAAACTTCATATACAAAGGTGATTATAATTTTGAAATAGAATTCCATAGAAACATTTGAAATTGAAATGAGATAAATTCCAGGGAATGTTTGAATGTAGATTTAAAGGAATTGCAATTTGGGATTTTTGGGAAAAGTTTAAATTCCTGGGATTTGGAAATGGTTTTCAAAGATTTTGGAGAAATAATAAGTAGTACTATTTCAGAAATATTTTGGGGTGGAATTGAAATCTGGTGAGGTTTGGGGATTTAAAAATATTTGAAATTTTTTAAAGAGATAAAGGCATTAAATTCTCTTTTGGTCGCTGGAAAATAATTTCGGTGATGACTGCAGCATCATCGATGTCTATTTTCGAGTTTCCAAAGAGAAATTGCTACCAAACTATTTTAAATTGGAAATGATTGTGAACTGGGTCGGTTTTGAAATTCAAAGGGAAAATTGTTTGGTAAAAGCAGATTGTTTTGGAAATTGGGATTTGAGGTGATATACCAGATATGTATGAGTTATTTATGAATTAAAAATGGTTCTGAAATAAAACCGGGCAATTGGATTCTGGGAATTCTATTTAAAATATAAACGTGGAAATTTAAATGAATCAACAATATAAAGTATAGAATGAAGTTGATTGAAATAAGAAGGGAATGGAAGTTTAATTCTTGGATTATAATTATGAGATGAAATAACTCAATGAGTAATATAAGTTAGTAGAAAAAAAATAAAAAAAAGGGTTAGAGAACTTGAAGGTGAATGAATTGTAAAACTTGTATAAAATTGTATCCTAGAATTAAAATTTAATTCAAGTATATGAAGGTGAATAAAATATATTTGAATTTAACTTAAGATAAGTTAAATAAAAATTGAGAATTGGAATTGAATTAAATGTAAGTCGAATTAAATTGGATATAAAGGTAATGTAAAATGCTTATAATTGTGTAAAGAAATTCATATTCTTAAGTTCTTAAGTGTAATAATTTGAAATTTGATTGTAAAGATGAAAATGGACTTAAATGAATAGTCCTAGATCTTAAGTAAGTAAGTTAAAACTTATGAATAGAAATGAAATTGTAAGTCATAAATGGGAATTCATTTCTTTGAACCATTAAGAGTTATAATTTGAAATTGTAATTATCAAATGGAAACGATAAGATGAGCAATCTTAATTTTTTAAAATAATCCAAACTTGAATTATAAAATAAATTGAACTTAAGATAATTAAGTAAAATGATATTTGGAATTAAAAAGCAAGTATTTAATTTTAACCAGTGGAGGAACTAATTAGATGATAAATTAGTTAATGAAATTGAATTGTGAGTTAATGAAATTGGATTAACATAGTGATGGTTTGGATTGCGAATGAAATCCAAATAAGTGAAAATAAAATGGGAAATGACCTGGTTATTAATAAAATAATTCCATATGAATTGAGTATGGAAAATAAAATTCATAATGATTGAGTGAATGAACCACTTATATTAAATAAATAAATGGATGGAATTTGATTAAATAAGAATCAAATGAAAGATGGAAATAAAACTTTAAAGGGTTGGTTGAATGGAAAATAAACTTAAGTTATTGACTTAAGTAAATGTTGAATGGAAACTGAACTCAAACAGAAGAGTGGTTTAAATAAGTTGAGAAATAGTTATTGAATGAATTAACTTGGACTGTTTTCGAGCTAAATAAAATTCAAATTTTGGAAGTTGGAGATGAATTGAATTTAAGAAAATTATTAGAAATGAAAATCTGAATGAAACGTGGAATAAGTATTTAAATTGGAAATGAAGTAGTAAATTGAAGTAAGTTGGAATTCATATGAAATTGGAATTCGATTTTAATATATACACTTCAATGGTGAAGTAGTAAATATATATAAGAAAAGTTTATATTGAACTTAAGAATTGAAGAATGAAATTCTTAAGAAAATTTGTAATGGAAATATACTTAGTAATTTTGGGAAAAATATATATATATACTAAGTGAATAGTTGGATGAAGACTAAAACTGAAGTTGTGAAATGGGATAGTTGTGAATAAGGGGATAACAATCAAAAGGAATGTGAATAAAAGAGAATTGATGTAATTGGAAATCAATTGAAATTAATTACGTAAGGTGTACGTATATTATTTTATTCGCATAGCTATTTGATCCAGATGTCGAACACAGAATTTCAAGATAGATATATCGATCCGAGTTGGAATTTTTCACTCGATTTTCGACGGCGAACCTGGATATGGATTGTTGATTGATTCTGGAAATTCTCTATCATAGTTTGTGACTATGTAAGGAGAATGACGGTTTCTGATCAAGAAACCAGATCTGAGTCCGCACTAGGAAGTCGGGTGGACAATACTAGTTCGGAAGTGAAATTGTGTGATCGATTGAGCGATCGAATGTGATATTGCGTACGGATGATATATGTGCATCGTACGGGCTTAAGTAAAGCAAATATTGAAAATTTGTAAAGGAAAGTATAAAATGATTTTGAATGTTATGATTTGAATATTATTGCTTAGTAGGATATACAGGTGTATAAAAGCAATGGATAAATTGAGATTTTTGATTTTAGAAGATAAAATTTAATGGCCCGACAAAAAGGTATGTATTTGAATTTCTATATGAAATTTGATTGGGTTTTGGATCCAGCCACTTGGCTTTTTGTTTCTTTTTGAGATTGGGAGGCCGTAGAGCCATTTTGTAGTAGTACCGAGCTAGCCGCGCAAAGGAGACACTGGCGAAATTTTTCGAAAATTTAGGGAGTTAGAAAATTTTTGAGAAAAGTTTGATAATTCAAAAATTTGAATTCAAATTTAAATTTGAATGGATAAGTAGGTGGTATGGGTTGAACTTATGAATAAGTTTGGGAAGTTAAAAGATGATTAGTGTATCATTAATAAAAGAAGACTTTGGAAAGTTGTTAAAACTGTTTGAATTTGGGAAATAGTTAACGGGGATTGAATCATTCTTCCTAACTAGTAATTTCGGGGACGAAATTCTTTTAAGGGGGGAGGAATGTGACGACCCGGAATTTTTGAGCATTTGAAATTGGAATATTTAATTAATTTTAAATATTCAGAGGTTAATTATAAACTTAAATTTCAAATATCACTGTTTATTGGATGATTTAATTATTAAATTAAATTATTTGAAGTTGGATAAAATAGTAAATCTGGTATTCTAAGTTAATTAAAAGTAATTTGAAAGCTTGTAAAATTCATATTAATAATACTGAAGGTGATAGAACTTTTAAATTTGAATTTAAAAGTGTTTTGTTCAGTTTTTAAAATATATCGTTTAAATTGAATTTAAAAATAGCCTTCCGAGGCACAGTCTCGGAATTCGACGAAACCAGTTCCATTGGGTCCGTAATATTGTATTATTACCGGATTTCAAGTTTCGTAGTAATCAGAGTTGTTGTGTGAGCGTACGATAGATAAACGCGCTGAAATTTTACGCTGAAAATTTACATATAATAACTTATTTACTGGGTAAACTTATCACATCTGCCACCCTACCTCTACTTCCTAATTGAAATTGAGATAGGCTGATAGACAATGTTTTATATTAAATTTTATAAATATCAAATCAAGTCCTTTACCTTCTGTAATAAGCCACCATCTACTCTATGTCGCGTACCACTTCTTTTCTTTCCTCTCAAGATCAAAATTTAATGAGAAAATGGGGCTTCTTCTCAGATTAAAAGATAAACAAACCCGCATCCTTCTGTTCAAATCAATTCTCGAACCCTCGTCTTCATCGAATCGCACGGCTGCTCGAAGAGATGGGTGGCATCGCGAGTTTGATTCGCGTGAAGGAGGACCGTTTTCGTGAGTAGGGTTTCGCCTGTAGGAGTTGTCGTGGGTCGTTCGATCGACGCTAGGAGACCGAGTCGTCGTCTCGAAGTACAAGTGTGGCCGTGAGTTTGAGCTCGAGTGGGAAACATTCGATCGAAGTTAGGGTTCCAGTTGCGAATGGGTTTAGGGTAGAAGTGAGGCTGCAGTGACGAAGTCTTGGGTCGCGTGGTCAGGATGAGGACGAGAGAGGGTGATGGTGTCTGGACTGCGAGGGTTTGTGATCGTAGAGGTTCATCGTTGGGCTGGATTCGACGTTGGCGGCAGCGATGAAGTTCATGGTTTGCGATGGTGTCGCGAGCGACAGGCGCGTTCTTCGATGATCGCAGTCTAGATCGAGGTATCGTTTCGTTTATTTTAATTAAATAAGTGATGTTTACACATTTAAAAAAAGAAGAAGATGGAAATGAATCTGCAGTTTGTTTTTAAAAGGGGATAAACTTGTGTAAAAGAAATAGAAATAAATATACATGTTTTAATTTACTAAATTTATTTTAAGAAAATAACGGAGTAAGTGGTTAATTTGTTTCTAATTAGTCTAGGCACTAAAAATATTTTATTTCAAGAAGATTAGTTCGACATTTAATTGAATTATAAAATGGTAATTAAAGGTCGATTTATATTTCGAATATTAATAAATCACATAAATTATTTTTCAAGGTCCACATCTGAAAAGAAGCAAGCTGGATTGCAAATGGATGCTAATAAAAATTAAAGGTGAGTTAATCTCACTCAGCTGAATTTTTAATTTAAATTTAAATGTTTAAATTTAAATAATTGATTGGATGATTGCATTGATTGATGTGCTATATATATAGTAGTATATAGCAATATATACATATTGGCATATGTATATATTGGAGTTGTTGATATTCCCGCATTGTATAGCGGATGAGACCCTATGCGCCGCATAATAGCGGATGATATTTTATAAAATCCATATACCGCGATATTCCACCTTGAAGTGGAATTGGTATTGTGCTAACATCTGTGGATGCAGGGAAACAGGTTGGAGGGATCCAACTGGATTCCTCAAAATATTTAATTTTGTTTAAATATTCTATAATATGATTGTTGATATCCTGTGATGATGTATATTGGATAATCTGGTTGGATTGAATTTCCCAGTGTAATGAGTTATCAAAAGCAATTGAATTGGATTTTGGAAAGAAATAAAAGAGTAAAATTAAGTTAAGTAATTCTAGTGAATTCGAATAAATTAAATATGGAAAAGAGGAATTTTGAATAAATAGAGAAATATTGAATTTAAAGAAAACTTATGTGATGTTATTTAAAGGGATAAAAATTTATTTTAATTCAATGTTTAAAATGTAATTAAAAAGAAAGAAGGAATTTGGGAAATCTGAAACTTGTGTTTTGGTTTAAAGATTTTAAATCATAATGAGAAATAAAATCTGGAAGTTAATGAATTTGGAAATAAATGGATTAAGTAAGGAAATTTATTTCAAAGTAAAATAAATTGGGAAATCAATTATAAATTGATTTAAATACTTTGTGTTGGGTGAATTCTTACCCGGAAGACCTCGAGACCCAGAGACGTGATTCATTCGGCAGCTTTCCCTCAAGTCCATTCGGAATGACCCATTCGGCAGCCCTCCCTCGAGTACATTCGGCAATCCTCCCTCAAGTCCATTCGGTAGACCTTCATCCGGCAACTGCCACCGGTCCAACCTCACCATTCCACACTTCACCGGACGAAGCCCAACCGGACCAGCTCCACACTTCACCGGATGAAGCCCAACCGGACCAACTCCATACTTCACCGAACCAAGAGAATACCGAACCAGACTGCCAGGCCAGATCACTTCAGCCCAAGCCCACCAGCAGCTGTATACATCCAAGACCCCTGCCCCCAACCTCACTCTATAAATAGAGAGGCAGGGGTACAACAATGGGAAAAAAGTTTGAGAGCTCAAGCACGGAGAGAACTTTCAAACAACTTTCTTTTACTTGTATCAAAGCTTTGTACTTGTAATCAAAACAAGAGAAGAGAAATAACATATAAAGTGGACGTAGGCACATTCTGGCTGAACCACTATAAATCTGCGTGTCTTTTTACAGTTTAGCCCCTGCTTTTCATATATTTGCATAAATCACCCAAATCACTAAGAACAACATAAGATCTACTAAATCATACAACTTTGAGGTGTTTGTCCATTTTTTGTGCAAACATTTTTGGTGCTTTCACTGAGAAATCGAAGCTCGAAGCTTCAGCTTCATCCGCTTAACAAGTTTTCCTAACAACCATCGTCCGCCGCTTGGAAAACATGCCTCCCAAACAGAGAAAAGATGTTAACAAAGGAAAAAACATCGCATCCAGCAGTCTTCCAGATCCAGCTGTCACGAATCAAGTAAATCGTCCTCCTCCAGCAACAGTAACAAATGAAGAACAGGCTAACCCAACCACTCCTGCCACAGAACAGCCTGCAGCAATTACTAGAGCAGATCTGGACAGAGTTGTGGTTGAAGTGACTAACCGCTTCACGTCCCAGCAGGAAGCCTTAGTGGACCATCTCATGTCACGCTTAAGGGACGCTGAAGAATCCAACCGCAACACTGAATCATGGGGCGAGTCCCAGTCTGGAGGATCTCAGAGACAACAAAGATCTTCCTTCTTCGAAGGAGCTAACGGCAGAAGTAGCTATGGTAGGAGCCGAGACCGAGCACAGCCCGAAGTTAGGCCTGAGGAAACGTTTGGTACCGAACCCAACGGGGGAGGTACCGGGCGAAGGTCAACTGTAGCTGAGCCTGTCATGCTGCCTAACCACAGAAACGCCAGTGAATGGGGCCGAGCTAGAGTCCAGCCCGAAGTTGGACCCGAGGAAGTGCTTAGATCAGAACCCAGCAGGGGGAGATCAAGGCAAGGGCCAACTGTAGCTGACCCGAGCATGCTCCCAGAAGACCAAAGGCAGCCACTGGAAAATATGAGGAATGATAGACGATACCATCCCTACAGGTCATCTGGACGGAATCAATCCCACAGAACAGAACCAAACTCATCTCTATCTGCTCCAAATTCTGATGAAAGGATGGCGCGCTTATTCAGAGAGTGCGTCCAACGGGAGCAAAGAGATCGAGGGATAGGCGCTAGGGTGACCAGCCCTTTCGCCCGCAACATTGAAATTGCTATCACCCCCCGAGAATGGAAGATGCCAACAATGGAACCTTACAAAGGAACCTCCGACCCCGTTGTACACTTGTAGAGATACACACAACATATTCTCATGAGTGGAGCGACAGAGGGAGTACTGTGCAAATGCTTTCCACTCTTCTTAGCTGATCTCGCTACCTCCTGGTTCTGTCATCTACCTCAGGGATCCATCAGCTCATGGGAAATGTTGAAAGAAAAGTTCATCAGCCAGTTCCGCATTCATGTGGAACAACCTAAGGATGCTTATTCCCTATCCAGTATCAAGCAGAAACTTGGAGAGAAGCTGTAGCAATACCTAACCCGATTCAATGCCGCAACGGCCACAGTCCAAGATGCCGACGAGAAGCTTATCTTAATGGCCCTCTGTAGTGGGGTGCATCCGGATACTAAATTTGCTAGAAGATTGACAAAAGAAAAACCAGCTACTTTACCCGATTTTTTCTATGAGGCCGGGAAATATATGAGGCTTGAAGACGCTGCCACTAAAGGGCAGTCGGGGCGACAAAATAAGGCAGCTTACGGCAGCACGTCCGCTGTAGCAAAGGACGTTCGAAGGGATGCTTCTAGAGACAATGCTGGGGGCAAGAAGGGAGAAAAGTGCTTGTATCGGCCAGGATCGAGATTTTGACGCTTATATTCCTTTAAACGAAACGATCGAAAACATCTCTCGGGACACTCAAGACGAAGTTAGATACAAACGCCCTCCGCACAAGAAGAAACCAGATATCCTAAACTTGAGAAGCTAGCCTATTGCCTACTAATCACATCACAGAAACTGCGTCACTATTTCCGATCTCATTCCATCAGAGTTCTGACCGATCAACCACTAAGGCAGGTACTCCATCGTCTCGACGCTTCTGGGCGAGTACTTAAATGGTGCATTCAACTAAGTCAATATGATATCACCTACCATCCTCGCACCGCCATCAACGAACAAGGCTCGGGGGCAGGTGTGGTAATAATCACTCCCAGGGGAAATGAACTACACTATGCCATAAGGTCAGGATTCACTGCCACCAACAACGATGCAGAGTATGAAGCAGTGATAGCTGGATTAGAACTTGCCTTAGAAATCGGAGCCAATTCTTTGTGTCTTCATAGTGATTCTCAACTTATTGTAAATCAAATACTAGTAGGATTCCAGGCTCGAGAAGAACGACTCATAGCATATTTAAAGAAGACCAAGTTGCTTCTCAATCGATGGGATCACTATTTAATCAAACACATCCCTCAGGAAGCAGAACCCCTAAATAAAGTATTTTTAGCAAAAGTTATTAACTTCTTGATCAAAAAATGTTCTATGCAGGTACAGAGTTCCATTCAAAATCATATCGGACAATGGACTTCAGTTTGACAGCGAGGAGTTCGCCAACTGGTGCCAAGAGCATGGAATTCACAAAAGCTTCTCATTCGTAGCTTATTCCCAGGCAAACGGAAAAGTCAAAGCCGTCAACAAAATTCTCAAAACTCTAATAAAAAAGAAACTCGAAAAGTCAAAGGGTGCTTGGGTGGATGAACCTCCTACGGCACTATGGGCCAATCGCACGTCTTTCAGAACATCAACGGGGCATACTCCTTTTCTCTTTGGCATACGGATCGGAGGCTATGCTCCCAATTGAAACTATAGTGCCTTCCCGTCGTAGGATCCACTACAACCCAAAAGAGAACGAAGAGTTCCTCCTCATGTCTCTGGATCTAATTGAGGAAAGAAGAAATGATGCAGCTCCCCAGGGCAGCAGCTCACAAGCAAAAAGTGGCAACGCAATACAACTCCAAAGTCAAGCATCGTAGCTTACAGAAAGGAGATCTTATCCTCAAGCGAATCTTCCCGCGCCCCGGAGCGCTAGATCCAATCTGGGACAGACCATATGTAATTCATAAAGATCTTCGCAATGGAGCTTATATTTTGTCAACAGTGGACGGGGAGGTGTTCCAGAGGGCATGGAACATCCAACACCTTCGTCGATACTTTTCTTAACTCATACTGCCCATATGAAGTGAATTAACAAAGAGAATCAGTGGACGTAGGCATTTTCGTGTCGAACCACTTTAAAAAACTTGTCTCTTTTTAACTTGTTCCTTCATATCTTGGCTGCTTGTTAACTGTATCCTTTTCTGTTGAACAAAATCCTGTGCAAATAGCATTTTCATTCAAGGCGCTCCGCAGCGCAACCTCTCCTGGACAAAACCTAACAGGTACTATGCGAATCTATGCCCTCGCCAATGAGACACTTTCGCTCCGGCATCCCTCTGCTGCGGGTTAACTCATTGCTCGCGACGGCCCTTAAAGCCAACTGTAATGAGCCGATTATAAGCCACCGAGAAGGCCGACTATAGCCGAGGCAGCTCATTACGGCGTTAGGCTCGCCGGCAACTGTGAACCGACTATAAGCCCCAACATAAGGTGTGGCCAGCCAGGGGCAGTTCACAGTTGACGATCGGCACCCACGCTAGCCGGCCACAGTAAGTCGAATAATACCCATGAGTACGGGCCATAATGGCCCGGGTAGTTACTGTGCGCGATCTCGGCTCCGGTGTGTCTTAAGTGCGGCTGTGGTAAAAAAGAATTAACTCCCCGCGGAGGCGTAAGATGGGTGACAAATGTCTCCAAGACCCACAGCTAGGGAAAGTGACTACAAAACCCGTTTGCCACGAACTTAAGCACATCGAAGGCCTTCCGTGACTGGAAGTTTTACTATTTCACATATTTCAATTTTACTTAAAAAACTTTCCTCCTATCCTCTATAACAAACCGTAAAGTACAGGATGCAGGGTAAGAGATACCCGCCAATGGATGCAGAGATTCACAATCAGATGGCAGGGTAGTCAACTGCTCTCCATGCTTGGTCATACAAGATATTCGAAACTGCCATTTACAAACAAAACATGAAAGGCGGTATTTTCTTCCTTTATGTACAAATGCATGACTATAATTTGATTTTTTCACACCACACGCTAAAATTGCAAGTCATGAGATTATGATTTAAAACCAGAATCTGACATCCAACACAATTTAATTACAAGAATTATACATAGCTACATTTCTCATACGATATGTCGAAATAGCAACAAATATTCAAGAAATGACAAAATCAACTTGAGCTAAAAAATTACACGCCAAGAATAATGTTATTACAAGTAGCAAGAATTACAACCTAGAAGTTACTCGACTGTCTTAAGACTAACAGATACAACAATGCCAAGCCTACAAAAAGAATTTTTCAGGTTCAGTCATGGAGCTGGTTGCGTCGAAGTCTTGTCCTTGTTCTTTTGCCCGCCTGTCCGGTCATAAAAAGGATTCATTAGTGATGAGTAACCAAGTTAACAGAAAGACTAGAAAGGAAGACTTACCAGTACTAGCTTCTTGACCATCCTGGTCGTCATCTTCTACCTGCACACCCGCCTCTTCAGCAGCAAGCAGCCGCATACCCTCCTTTACCGCCACTTTCTCCTCCTTGGTGAACTGGGCCGTGACCACATCCATACTGAAGACCGTTCCACCCTCTTTATCTGCATCAGCCTTAGCCTCCTCCAAAGCCCGAAGATATGTCTTGGCCATGACTCTGGGATAATCATCCATCCAAGAGAGGTTACCTTGCTTCCAAGTCCGGAAATACATGTCCTGGAGCATGTCATCCATCATTCCTTCGTTCTCCTCAAACTCCCTCATCCGGGCATCGGAGGCCGACAACCTTTCCACAGCAGCATCTCTCTCCAGTCTGTATCTCGAGCAATCAGCTTGAAGGGACCTCCGCATCACCTCCATCTCTTCCCTCAACTTAGCTTGAGCAAGCTCTGCAGCCCCAAGCTTCTCGGACAATTCCTCCACCTGCTCGAGATCCGCTCTCCGAACCTCATCCACCGTGGTAATAGCCATGTCAATCCGCTCTTTGCAAGCAGCTTCCATTTTTCGCAATTCGGCCCGACTGGCCTCTTCCATGGTCCTCCTTAATCGCCCAGTAGCAGCCTCATGCTGAGAAATTTGGATAGCCTGATCCGCAAGCTGCTTGGCCTGATCCGAGACCACCAATCGAAGTCGGATATTGGCGCTCCCTATCTCCTCTCCGGCCTTAACCAGCCGAGCGTGATGCCCCATCAGCTTTTTGGCCTCCTCTGCCACCCGATCAATATTAGCTTTGGCCTCGTCTCCCATAGTGACTATACGAGTGGTGAGTAGATCGAGGTCTAAGGACTTGGCTTCGTCAAGTACTCGTACCATGGGGTTACGGGGGAGAAGGTGTTCACCAGTAACTTCGTCAAAAGTAATATCCTGAGAACCTGGATCCAGATCAGGGTGACCCGCGAAGGGATTACGGGCCAAGTCGGGACGGTCGATATGAATAACAGAAGGGTTTCCGGACGGGTATGGAGAGGGTACAAACTCGCTATCCTCCTCAGTAATGTCATGAATAGGCTGAGCCGGAGGCTGAGGACCGAGCGAAGTTTCGGATAAAAGATGACTCCTCTTCCTCTGCTGAATACCCTCTTCGATGACCCCAAGAAGAGGACGGTACCCGACTACATCTCCGGAGCGTTGGGCTGAGGGCTTCGGCTTAGCAGAAATTTTGGAAAGTTTATATTGCTCGAGCCTGTGTCGAAGGTCTGAAGCTTTGGGCGTCTTGCCTGCTCCTGATATAAAGAACAAGTGTCATAATCTTACATTACTATATAATTCAAGAAACGCGGTAGGTTACAAGTTAGAAAAGGAAAAGAAACACAGCTGTGGTTGTACAAACCCTGGGGAGGAGTGGGATGCTGCAATAAGTCCCGGATTTCATTCCAGGACGGGAGCGGGTCATAAAATATTCCTAAATCCCTATCATTAGTGAAGCATGCAGGGGTCAAGAGTTCACCTTGAGTTGTCAGAGCCACCTTAGCCGGAATAGTCGGAGAAGACTCACTTGCACCAGTCCCGGTTTTGTCCGCCTCCCCGGTCTTCTCAACCAAAGCCGGATCATCACCCAACCCCTCAAAAGCTTGACGGAGAGCATCATCCGTCCACTCTTGCATCTCGCCTACTTGCCCAGAAGACAGAGCCCTGGAACCATCACCACCCTGTCCATCGCCACCCTCGTCACCAAGACGCTCAACGTCACTTCCGCCCTCCGCCTCACCTCTTTCCTCCTCCGCGTCAATCTCCCCCTGAGTAAGTGGACAATTGCTGGGAGAAGGACCGTCTGACCTCTTAAGTTTCTTACCTCCAACGGCTGGAGGTTTCATGAATGGTTTTCTCTTTCCACCCTCTGCCGCAACGCCTCCCTTGGCTTGAGCAGCCGCCCTCTCTTCCGCCGTTTCCCTCAACTTAACTACAGACTGCTGCGGAAGGATCAAGTTGTATTCTAGAAGGATCGCATTTCTAATCAAGTAAGCAGATGATCTATATTTCCCAAGAATGCCTTCTATCTCCGCCGCCGTCTGAACCAGGCGGTCAGTCTCCACAACAGGAAAGCCACCTGTCGCTAGCAAAAATGAGAAAGTATGAGAAGAAGCATCACAATCAGGATAGAAATTATAAGTAAAAGCATCAACTTACATCCAGAGGTAAAGCGCCGGATAGAGACGGAGTCGTCCCTAACAAAGAACCACTCTTTCTTGAACATGCTGAATTTGGAATAAAGGTCCAGGACCGGCTTGAAGGTCACAGCAGATTCCAAGTTAATATATGGGGACCCCTTCTTGTAGCCCCTTAAATTGTACAAGTACCGGATCTCCCGGTTGGAGGGAGCGCGACCATACTTCCTCCGAAAAATAACGAAAAGGCTCACCAGTATGGCGTAAGAGTTGGGCTGAAGCTGAAATGGGGCCACCTTCAGGTACGTGAGGAAGCTAACTATCCAAGCATTGAGAGGCGGGATAGCACCACACATGCAATGGTACCTGCTATAAGCGAAGTATCCTTCGGGAGGACTGTATGGCATGACTCCTGGACCCGGCAGCAGCATGAGGGCTCTATCAATCCCAAAAGAACGAGATATAACATCGAGTTGCTCCTCTTTGAGAAGGCTAGGAAAGCAGTCAGGCGGGGAATCCAGCAACTCCTGGGGACCATATCCATCCACTAATGACCTCGGGGCGGGCCCATGACGCTCCGATCCTGATTGAGCTGGGGGCACAGCCGATGACTCTCCTTCACCCACGGATCGCTTCTTGTCTGATCGAGTTTCTACTTTGCGAGACATTATCTACAATACCGGAAAAACATATTCAGTATCAGTTTCATTCGGTATCATTGTCATTCGGAGTTCAAGTATGGGTTCGTTCGGTGTCTCGAGTGTAAGCAAAGAAAGTTCAAAGTGCTCAAACTCCCATCGTCATTCGGTAAAGACAATGGAAATTCTCGTTCGTTATTCGAACTCTCAAGGTCCATTCGGTGGTTCAAATATGGGTTCATTCGGTGTCTCCCGTTCTCGTCCGGTAATACGAGAATAAGATCTCATTCGGCAAACACTCATTCGGCAGAATAAAATCTCACCTGATTCGGCAATGATAAGGGTCTAGTTCGGAAAAAATAGGAGTCAAGTGGTTCGGCTATCTCGAAAAGTGAAGAAACAATAGTAGAGTGGCGCCCTTATTTATAAGCGAAGCACATCGACCGGACCAACTGGCTCGGCGCAACCAAGACCGAACGAAGGAAGACAAAGCACGACATATGTTAGACATATGCCCTACTTTGGGGGGCAAATGTTGGGTGAATTCTTACCCGGAAGACCTCGAGACCCAGAGACGTGATTCATTCGGCAGCTTTCCCTCAAGTCCATTCGGAATGACCCATTCGGCAGCCCTCCCTCGAGTACATTCGGCAATCCTCCCTCAAGTCCATTCGGTAGACCTTCATCCGGCAACTGCCACCGGTCCAACCTCACCATTCCACACTTCACCGGACGAAGCCCAACCGGACCAGCTCCACACTTCACCGGATGAAGCCCAACCGGACCAACTCCATACTTCACCGAACCAAGAGAATACCGAACCAGACTGCCAGGCCAGATCACTTCAGCCCAGGCCCACCAGCAGCTGTATACATCCAAGACCCCTGCCCCCAACCTCACTCTATAAATAGAGAGGCAGGGGTACAACAATGGGAAAAAAGTTTGAGAGCTCAAGCACGGAGAGAACTTTCAAACAACTTTCTTTTACTTGTATCAAAGCTTTGTACTTGTAATCAAAACAAGAGAAGAGAAATAACATATAAAGTGGACGTAGGCACATTCTGGCTGAACCACTATAAATCTGCGTGTCTTTTTACAGTTTAGCCCCTGCTTTTCATATATTTGCATAAATCACCCAAATCACTAAGAACAACATAAGATCTACTAAATCATACAACTTTGAGGTGTTTGTCCATTTTTTGTGCAAACACTTTGGGATTTGAAATTTAAAGAGAAATGAGATTTTGGAGAGATAAACTGGGTTTATAAAGTGAAATGGAATATCAGTGGATATTTGAAAATATAAATTCAAGGTGGGAATTTATAAAGGGATATGAATTGGTTTAAAAATAAGTGTTGATTTATTTTTAAGGGATGTGAAGAGAAGTGTATTTCTCTGGATAGCCAAGTACGTTTCAAAGCAATTTTTAATATAAGTTAAAAGTTTTAATTTGTTTAAAAATGCATGTTTTAGAAAATTTATTATTTCTAAATGTTTATTTCCTAAGTAAGTATTTTCAAAAATCTATTATTGTAGTAATTATATAAAAGTGATTTGGTATTATGTTTTAAAAAGAGAAATTTAGTTTATATTTGTAAAGTGGTTTCATTTTAAATATTCCTTAAGTATATATTTTGTTAAGGTATTAATGTAGTTTTAAAATTTCAATGTTATAAAGTATATTTAAATAAAGTGTTTTTAAATTATTTTAAAATTAAAAGTATTTTGTACTTGGTGATTCGGTGGAAATAATTATTTGGGAAATGTATTCCGTAAGCGGAAACTGTTTGAAATTGTTTTCAAATGAGCTTTGAAAATTTGGAAATATATCTTGGAAAGATATTTGGGCAAATAAATAATGTGGGAAATTATTTATTGTGTGATGGTTGCTTGTGGATGTTAATTGATAGTTAAATAACCGACTATCAATATTGGCCAATGCGTTGATCGTTTCGAAGAGACCGGGATCGAGTTTCCGTATACCGGAATTCTAGGTCTGGAGACTCGAATACCACTTCGATCCGGTTTGTACGTTTCGTGTAACGTGTTCGGAGTCGAAGATGGAGCAGTGAAGTGCAAGGGCTAGTCGCTACTAATCCTGAGGATATTTCCAAAATGGATGTAGTAGGAATAGTGCCTTCGGTTCCGTTCGAACCCGGGACGGACTTGTATGGACGAATGCTTTCGTGACATCGTCAGGTGGACGATGGGCATTCTAAGGGATATGTGCTATAAAGGTATCATTTAGCCTCGAGCCTCATCAACCGGGAATGACTGAAAATCAGGGGTTATGCAGCAAGGCTTCGTGGGTAGCCCCCACTTGAGAGTAAAGTCATCCTTGTCTAGATGTCCCTTTTATTTCGGCTTAGTGTTGTGGTTGCTGATCCCAACCGTGGGGTGATTTTATTTGGAATTATCCAGTAAGGGATGATTCCGGCCTTGTGTTGCAGGGGAGCGGGCGTACTCCTCGGTACTGTGATCTAGGCCACGTACTGTGATAGGTGGACCCCAGTGCCTAGTCATTCGTTGGAAATCCATTCTCCCTACGTGCCTGTACGGTTTTGATTGTGTCCAACTATTGTTGAAATGTGAGATGCAAGCATTTCAGCTAGATTCTATTTTACTTTCTGTAGACACTATTATAATATCAGAGGATTTTGATATAAAGTGTTTTAGCTATCGTAAGGTAAAAACCCGACATGTTTATTTGTGGCGTGGTCTTACGAGATGCTTTTATTTTCAAAAGGATTTTTGAAACTTTAATAATCAATTGAGTGTGATTTTCTCACGCTGGTTTTCCAGACTGACTCGGGTATTGTTTTATATGATGCTCGGGTCAGACCGAGTATTATAGGTTACAGGATATGATGCTGTGGAGCTCAGGAGATGAGCTGGATGGCGAGACGTATCTCCCGTACTTGTTTATATATATATATTCCGCTGTGTTGATTGTTGTACTCTGTTGTATTGAGGACATGATATGGTTATTGTCCAGTTGTATGTTATGTGTTCTCTGGTGTATACTCTGATGCTATATTGTATAAACAGATATAGTTTTGATTTGTGTAAAGATCTGTTGATATATATATTATATTTTATTCCGCTGCGATGGTTAGATTCTGATGTTGTCTTCTATTTTTCTTCTTCTACCTCTTCTTCTTAATTAAAATGGTTCGATTTTCTGGGTCTGGAAACTCGGGTCGTTACAGCATGCGACAAGATCAAAGGTTTATTTGGACCATTCATGGTGACTTTTTTGGATATTTGTATGGTTACCTTAGCCGTGTATGTACAACAGGGAGTAAGGGCTTCCTAACCTTACTCCCTAACTCTACTGCCCGTGCCTCAGATGAACTTGTTTAGTGCAACCAAGGGTTTTACACCACTTAATGCAAAAAATTATGCTTAAGGATTTCATTGATCTTATTGAACTCTATTAACCATCATAATATCCAATATTCAAAGTTTTCCTCGATTGATACTGCTCTCACAACCCACACCGAAACAATGTTTTTACCCCTAGTAACCTTGAACTAAGCGCCTCCTTAGCAAGGGATGAGCGTTTGACTAAGAGAACTTTATAGCAACTTACCTCAACTTCTCTTTACAATGAATGAACCAATGAACCAAAGGAGGGGTAAATTTTCGATTGAGTTGTAACTTACTAACAAGGAAAAGAATTTTTAGCATCACATAATGAAAGAGTAAATCTTTAAGGAAAAGGATCACTAACCATAATTCATAAACTTTGGGTCTCTTTATCAAGAATAAACTTTACACTAAGGGCTATCTTGACATATAGTTAATCATCTCATGAAATTCCAAGAAGTAACCTTCTCAAGCTGCCCCCAAGTATAAATTGACCTGGTAGAAGGGTCGTTTATGAAGTTTGTAATAATAGAAATTCATTAAAAGATGTCATATTTTTTCTAGATGAATTCCCAAAGCTTTCCCATTCTGATTTGCCTCTTAATCTTGAAGATAGTCCTACAATCACTAGGTCTATGCCCATTTAGTTGATGGTGTTTACAATATCCCCCAACTACTTCTATATTCTTTTCTTTCTTTTGTGATGGCCAATATTCGCATTTTTCTTTTGTTACATGGAAGACATCTTCTTGCGATATTATATTGAAGAGGGTGGAGGGTTTGTTATCCCTTAGATTTCAAAGGTTTTTTTGCATTTGAGATAAGAGGATTTTACTAATAGGGTTCTTCTTCCTAAATCGCTCTCCTCTTTTTCGTTTCTGAAGGAAAAATTTCGTATGTTCCCCTTAAGTGATATGCATTGTTCTCTTTTTTGTTTCAACCTTCTGTATCAAATTTTCTTCGAATCTTATTTAATTAGTGGCTCATATAGGTGTTGATAATGGTTCCTTCAGCTTATGATTGGATGATCATTCACATCTAATCAACCGAACTCTTCTTGATCATACTCATTCTCTTTACTCACTAGTTAACCCCTCAAGTTTTTCCACCCTCAAACTATATGTTAGTCCTTGAGATGATGGTTTTGATGACAACAACCTTAGAATAAGATTATAAAATATAAATACTAACATTATAGTTTAGATATATATGTATATGCAGGATTTAACCATGCAGGTATCAAGAATGAAGACTGTACAGTATAGAGATTCAAGATATCAAAATTGAAGACTCATGAGTATCAAGAATATCAAGATTATCAAGAGTTCAAGATTTCAAGAATAAGTAATTTAATTAGGAATTTTGTTAAAACTCCTAGAAATGCACTAACATCTTAAAATCCAATTTAGTCGTGGAATGGAATCCACTTCGAGCCCGTTGAAGGGATGGAACCCTAAGTAGGATGGAACCTACGAAAAATCTAGTGGAACATTGTTTTGTATCCGCTAACTTTTATTCAAATGATTTTACAAAATTATCTTGTTAACAAAATGATTTCAAAATCTTCCTTTTAAAAAGAATCAAAAACATCTATCCTGATTTTAAATACTTTTAGCCTCAAAATAATCTTTATCAAATTATCCTGAGTTTTAAACTATCTTTAATAATAAATTTAATATTTATACTAAGATTTAAATATAAAATTATAGTAAAATTTTATATATATTATTCTCTATATTTACTTATGTATTTTAACTATAGTTAAGTATATTTATAAAGTTTAAAATAGTTTTAAATATAAGATAAGAAGTAATTTTCAAAGAAAAACAAATCACCAAAATTTCCTTTGGGATGTCGACATACCCAAGAGACCCATGTCGACATAGTGACAGTTGGGTTCAAAAATTTGAATTTCAAGAGAAGTGTCTATTCGCCATAACCTTTCATGAATGGACATGGCTGTTGTTCTTCTATAAATAGGGGATATTTTCAATGAATTTTATATCATATTTTTCTGGTTTTCACTCCTCTTCTTCTTCCACATTTCTTTATATATATTCTTACCATTACTCTACCGAAATCACCATTGAATCTAACTAGATCATTTCTGGTTTGATTCTCTATCACTATCTCAACAAGACCTCAGTGTTATTCAGAGTTATAGACTTCTTTGTAATTATTCAAGTGAGAAAAGGTGTGATTGTAGCCTTGGAAATCAATTAAGTGAGAAAAGGTGTGATTGTAGCCTTGGAAATCAATCAAGTGAGAAAAGGTGTGATTGTAGCCTAGGAAATCAATTGGGTGAACTTGTTGCCCGGGAATCTAGTATCTTTACCCAGAGGATTTTGAATCTGGAGTGGTGTACCTCGTGGCCTTGAAATCGAGGGTTGTAATTGTAAAGATTGCTTTTGAAAGGAAATTCGTACTTGTGTGCGGGACTGGATGTAGGGTAACTCCGAACCAGTATAAAATCCGATGTGTTCTTTCCTTTACTGCTTTTACTTTATATTTTCATCCGTGTTTGAATCTATGATCATATATGTGTCTGAATATTGCATACATTTGTGTTCAAATTAATATAAACTCAAAAAGAATTAGTAATTCCTTAAAACATTATTCACCCCCCCTCTAGTGTTTATACCAGCCTTAAGATCTGTAATCCGCATTTCTCACATTTGGTATCGGAGCAAGGTTTTCAAAGTTTCATAATTTGATTTTTGAAAAAGTTTTTAAAATGACTATGTTTAAGAAATTTGTTAATACTAGTTTAGAAATATTCAGATCATCATTGTCTCTTGAGTCTGCATATAATCAATATTCAAATACAAGTTGTCTACTAAGATTATTTGATGTGCAGGAAACATGCTTTATTGCAGTTGAGGAATCAATCCACAACGGACAAATTATGCAGATCAAAAAGAATAAATGGATACTCGATAGTGGATGTTCTAGACACATGACTGGGAATCCAGGTATGATGAATGATATAATATACAAGGACGGAGGACTGGTTAACTTTAGAGACAATTCAAAAGGATATGTGATTGGCATCGGCAAAGTCGGTAACTCTGAAACTCCTATTATTACTAATGTTTTGCTAGTTAAGAATCTGAAACATAATCTGCTAAGTATAAGTCAACTTTGCGATAAAACATATAAAATTAAATTTGAAAAAGATAAGTGTCACATTGAAGATAATAATTCAACCATAATATTTGAGGGAATTAGGAAAAAGAATATTTATATTCTTAGTATGAAAATTTCAAATGATAACTTGTGTCTTTTAGCAAATACAAGTGACCCTTGGATTTGGCATAAGAGATTTGAGCATTTGAATTTCAAACTCTTATCTAGACTGTCAAAACATGATCTAGTAAGAGGTCTCCCTAAAATGAATTTTAAAGTAGATAGTTTATGTGATGCATGTCAACTAGGAAAACTTAGAAAAAGTTCCTTTAAATTAAAAGATATGATTTCAACTTCAAAACCTCTTGAATTACTTCATCTTGATTTATTTGGTCCATCTCAAATTCAGTCAATTAATCATAGTAAATATGTTTTTGTAATTGTAGATGACTATTCTAGATTTACATGGACAATATTTTTGAAACATAAAAGTGATACTTTTGAATGTTTTAAGAACTTTACAAAAAGAATTCAAAATCAACTTTCTCTAAAAATTATAACCATCCGTAGTGATCACGGTGGTGAATTTGAAAATGAAAAGTTTGAGGAATTCTGCAATAAAAAGGGAATAACTCACGATTTTTCATTTCCAAGAACTCCACAACAAAACGGAGTAGTAGAACGTAAAAATAGGAAGATTCAAGAGTGTGCGAGAACTATGATTTTAGATAGTAAATTACCAAAGTATTTTTGGGCAGAAGCAGTTGCTACCGCCTGTTATATTTTAAATAGAATTTTAAGTAGACCGTTAACTGATAAGACATCTTATGAACTTCTTCACTCAAAGAAACCTAAGGTATCTTATTTTAGAATTTTTGAAAGTAAATGTTTTATTTTAAATACAAAAGATAACTTAGATAAATTTGATCCTAAATCCGACAAAGGTATCTTTATCGGATATTCTAATGGAAGCAAAGCATACAGAGTGTTTAATTTAAGAACTAACACCATTGAAGAAACAATGCATGTTTCATTCGATGAAAATTCCAAAATTTTTGAACATATAAATGATGAAGAGGATTTAATCATTCAAAATCAAGAGTCAACTGAAACTAATAATGAAATAAATCATCCTAATAAAAGGATTAAACTTTTAAAAGATCATCCTATAGAAAATGTACTTGGAGATATGAAATCTGTTGTTAAAACTAGAAATCAACTAAGTCAAATGAGCAGTGTAGCTTTTATATCAACTATTGAACCCAAAAATCCAAAAGAAGCATCAACTGATGATTCATGGATTTTGGCTATGCAAGAAGAATTAAATCAATTCACTAGAAATGATGTTTGGGAACTTGTTCCTAGACCTGAAAATAAAACTATAATTGGAACTAAATGGGTTTATAAAAAACAAAATGAATGAACAATGTAAGGTCGTTAGTAATAAAGCCCGGTTAGTCGCTCAAGGTTATTGTCAAGAAGAAGGAATAGATTTTGATGAAACCTTTGCTCCCGTAGTAAGATTAGAAGCCATTAGGATTCTACTTGCTTTCGCAAATTATAATAATTTCAAAGTATTTCAAATGGATGTTAAAAGTGCCTTTTTAAATGGATTTGTAAAAGAGGAAGTATATGTTGAACAACCACCACTTTTTGAAAATGAAAAATTTCCAAATCATGTTTACAAAAGCTCTATATGGTCTAAAACAAGCTCCTAGAGCCTGGTATGATAGACTAAGATCTTACTTACTACAATAAAATTTTGATATAGGTAAAGTAGATAATACTCTTTTTATTAAAAGAAATAAAAATGATATTCAACTAGTACAAGTTTACGTAGATGATATCATTTTCGGATCAACTAATTTTGAAATGAATAAATAATTTTCTGAAATAATGACAAAAGAGTTTGAGATGAGTCATATGGGTGAATTAAACTTCTTTCTAGGATTACAAATAAAACAATTAGATAATGGTATCTTTATTAGTCAAGAAAAATATGCTAAAGACCTAGTTAGTAAATTTGGTTTGACTACTGCAAGTGGAAAACCCACTCCCATGGCAACCAATGAGTACCTAAGTAAAGAAGATCTCTCGAAAGATGTAGATCAAAAGTTATATAGAGGACTGATTGGATCACTACTCTATATCACTGCTAGTAGACCTGATATCATGCATAGCGTTTGCCTCTGTGCAAGATATCGATCCCAATCTAAAGAAACCCACTTAAAAGCTGTAAAACGTATCATAAGATATATTAAACACACCATTGACTATGGCTTATTTTATCCTAAAAATGATTCTTTTGAATTAATATCTTACTGTGATGCTGACTATGCTGGTTGTAAGTTAGACCGAAAAAGTACAAGTGGAACTTGCCACTTTTTGGGGCATTCTCTGATTTCCTGGTTTAGTAAAAAGCAAAACACAGTTTCTTTATCAACAACTGAAGAAGAGTATATTTCTGCTACTTTAGCTTGTTCTCAAGTAATATATATGCAACAAACTTTAAAAGATTTTGGTTTTAATATCTTAAAATCACCAATTTATTGTGATAATACTAGTGCAATAAATTTATCCAAAAATACTACTCATCATGCTCGAACTAAACATATTGATATCAGACATCATTTTCTCAGAGATAATATAAGTAAGGAAGTAATTACTCTCGATTATATCAATTCTGAGAATCAAATTGCTGATATACTAACAAAACCCTTAAATGAATCTATATTTACTAAATTAAGAAGAGAATTAGGTATTTGTTCAATAACTGAAATATAAAATATAAATAACAAAGTATAATTAAAATTAAATCAAATGGTAAAAATATCAAGCACCATGTCGACATCCCCCTCCTACCCATGTCGACATATAACGATTTTTTTATTTTTGAATTTTTCCCACCAAAATTCAAATAAGTGGTTATATATTCTTCTTATTTCGAAATTTGGATCATTCTTCCTGTTCTGTCTCTGTTCTATCTTCTGAAAAAA
Source organism: Allium fistulosum (assembly GCA_030737815.1). NCBI lineage: Eukaryota > Viridiplantae > Streptophyta > Magnoliopsida > Asparagales > Amaryllidaceae > Allium > Allium fistulosum. Next base: position 244,396,139 of record CM060907.1, on the reverse strand, counting down.
TTTAAAAAATGGCCTCCTCTTCCAAATCAAACATAAATTCAACCTTTTCGTTCCTTTCTCCTACTTCTGGACCGTTTCAACGAACAACGCTCGCACGAGTGATGAAAATGGAGGATTCTCTGAAGGATGCACTGCAATTAATGACTAAAATTCAAGTGTTACACCTTAGAATGGCCAAGGAACAAGAAAGGAAAGGCAAAATCCTTAGAAATTTGCAAAAATTTCTAATGGACAATCATGCTAATCCAATCTTGATTGACGAAGATTCTTCAGGAGATCGAGTGCAAGAGGACAGCGAGGAAGAAGAAGAAGCCCCTATGGAAGAAGAGCACGCTGAAGATGATGACAAAGTCGTTTTCGTTGGCGAAGCGTGCTTTGACAAAGATGGAAATCTTATCGAACAACGTGGAAATTTCTGTTTCCACTTCCCAAATTGTTCGGTTCATAGATCTCCTATGTTCAAAGATACACATTAGTTTCTTCTCTTTCTTTCCTATTGTTGTTTGTCTTTTCTTACGTTCTCTACGAAAATGTAAATATAAACAAATATATAATTAATAAATAATGTGTGTTCTTATATATGTTCTATTAAAAGTATTATTATATGGATACTTGGTTAGGAAAGTTAGTAGTCTAGGACTAAGTTTTAGTTTTAGAATTATGTGTTGATTATCTATGAACACTATCATTATAATCACATGTCATAGATTAAGGGGGAGTTATATAGTTTGGAGTTAGTTTTTTTTGTTGATGACAAAGGGGGAGAAGTATAAAATAGGATGGTTAGGCATAGATTAAGGGGGAGTTATCAGTTTTAGGGGGAGTTATTAGGATAGAAGTAATATTTTATAAACAAAGGTTGTCATCGTCAAAAAAGGGGGGATTGTTAGTCCTTGAGATTGTTATCCCGCCTTTTGGCAAGGCCGTAACACCAAGGAATTGACTAGTAATCCAATGACAGTCCGTCCTAGAGATTGGTCATACACAGGCTCACTATGGATATCGACGAATTTTGTCCGAGTCCGGATTGGGCCAAAATTGCTAGGACATGACAAGCTAAACCATGGGAGTCAACGTTTCAAGTTTCGAGTCAATCCGAGTTCATATGCTCAAGTTATGATGGATACAAGTTGAAGGGAAAGGCCATGTTTTCGTATCCATCAAATGGCCTGATTTCGTATCCATCAATGTTGACCTCTCCGTATCCATCGGCAGAAGATATGGTCAAATCCACCAGAGCACTCCACTTCGAATCCATCGAATTTTGCTTTGTTCGAATCCATCAGTAAAGCCCGTATTCGAATCCATCGAACCAAGCCTCGGTTCGAATCCATCAGGCCTTCCTCTACTCTGAATCCATGCAATCGATATACTTCGACTCCATCCCATAATTTACTTCGAATCCACCCTGTTGAGGCAGCTTCGAACCCATAACCGCTGACTTGCTCTTATCCAACGAGTCAATTAGCCAAGGTGACGTGTCTTCCATCGAAGTAAGCAGGGCGAGATATGTGGAGTCGAAATAGTCAATGCGGCACAAAGGCCGGATCGAGACGAAGCGCGCGCGCCACCTCACTTCAAGAACACGTGCAGCCAGCAAGGCGAACAGATGGAGTAGAATTCATGGAGACGAACCATACAGCCTATGAAGAATCTCAGTTCGTATCGACGATATCTCGTGATCTATTGATCCAAATCCAATGAAATTTTGAGGGAAGCTTGCATGCACACTGAAGGATGTCCATGCCAAATTTCAGCTCAATTGGACATCATCTTGATCGATACGAAATGGATTCGTACCGATCGCAGATCGAGGCGAAACTTTCTGGAAACGGTCGTGTGGGCCCCCTCACGTGCCAGACCAAGTCTCCTGAAGTTTAGACAAGATCTGAGCCTCCTACGCCTATAAATAGAGCCCCAGAATCAACAGAAAAAGGATCTTTTTTCTCTGAAGCGTCAAGACTCTGCCGGATTGAGATTTGCATCCTACTTTTGCTGTCAATTTCGAATTCTAATATGTAATCCGCTGTTCATTGCTGTAACCGCTTGTAATCATTGAAAGAGAATCAATAAAATCATCAAAACTTCATAGTGGACGTAGGCTATACGCCGAACCACTCTAAATTGCTTGTCTGTGCATTTTACATTTCTGTTTGTTGGAGTTTTTGTTAGATAACCTCTGTTTTACATTTATAATCTTCATTTTATCTCTTCAAATAACTCCCGAAGAGTGTTGTGCCCATTTTTGGTACAAACACTTTGGTGCTTTCACTGAGAACAAACCAAGTTTTTTCTCCTGCTCGTTGGATCTGCTACCGTCGTTGGATTGCAAAAATCTAAGGAGAAGATCCAGATCTGTTTATAAGTGGTTCCTTCTATTCTATTCAGATTGCTCCAGATCTAAGAGGAACTGCATTCATCATGAATTCCATACCCATATTTTCGAATCCAGAAAAAATGCAATTTTTCGTATCCATGAAAGTATGGTGTTCTTCGTATCCATGAGATGGAGGCTGTACTTCGTATCCATGATATGGATGCTCTACTTTGTATCCATGAGATGGATGTTGTACTTCGTATCCATGAGATGGATGCTCTACTTCGTATCCATGAGATGGATGCTCTACTTCGTATCCATGAGATGGATGCTCTACTTCGTATCCATCAGGAAGCAATACTTCGTATCCATCCATCTGCCTCCAATTCGTATCGATACTCAACTGCAGTTCGAATCGATCCAACTGCACCCAATTCGTATTGATACTCAACTGCAATTCGAATCGATCCAACTGCGCCATATTTGTGTCGATCAACATATGCCACTTTCGTATCGATCTAGCCATGCGCATTTCGTATCGATGCTAGTAGAGCTGATTCTCTGGATGGATACGAACAGGATGGGTTCGAACAAGAGCGATACGAAGGACCGTTCAGGTTGCTTGATGGATACGAACAAGGGTGGAACGATACGAATTTTTTTTAAAAAAAAAATATTTTTCGGGTACGACCCAGATTTCCTAAAAAGAGGCTAAATAAAAAAAATTTCGGGGGAAACCCCCCTAGCCGCAGCGCAGGGCACCCGCATAGCGAATTCAATCACCAATTTAGTGGAGGAACATTCCATCCGTGCTTCTAATTGTTCCATGACTGAACAAGACATAGGAGCTCACAACAACAAATGTTGAGTTGCAATCAAGGAATGGGTAAAGAAATACTACTCAACTAATGCTCCCAGAGGATGGAGAACCTAGCTAATATGCCAAGAGCTAGAGTTGGTCAATATATCATGCTTCTAAGGTGGAATGCAACTTCCTCCAATTGACCAACTTTCAAACTCCTGAGTTGACAACTATGGTACGATGGCTAATATGGCAACTCCCTTACACTGTCTACTCTATCAACTCAAAGCAATAGCTGGTCACCGCTGAACCATCTTCAAATGCCCGCATCTTAATCATTCTACGTCCACATGACTAAAAGCGTGGCATACAACCTCAAGAAGACTTCCTTAATACCCTATATAGGTCTCCTATCTGGGTGAAAATTAGAAATAATGACCAATCTATTATCCCATCTTTACCGACTCACCATCCAATCGGTATCACCAAACCACTCGAACATTTGGCAATCATGCGTACATCATTCACCAGTGTTACAAGACACCTTGGCAATAAAATGGGCCTGATCACAATGCCGATTGGGGAATCTTTCCTAGTCGAGACCTATTCGTTGAAACCATCCTACATCCAGAACTTCTAGTGAAAATTCAACATGTTAACTATGTCGGTGTGTTATGGAAATGCAACCCCCGGCACTACCTCATGAAGTGAGAATTGCACATGGCTTACACCAAGAGTGATGACTGCTACCAAATGTAGCTGTCTTCCCCCATTCCTCAAAGAACATTGTCAATCGTGGTTAGACATACCAGATCTACTTCTTATATTGTTGAAGTGAATGAAGAAGCTGGCAGCCAACGAATTTATCCAAAGCCCGCAGCTAGTTGCTGCCGATACCCATAAATGAATTCATCACCGGCGCTTATTTCCAGACTTTGACAAGAGAACTGGTAGACCGCTGCCGACAACTACACCAACATGTCCATGCCAATATTGAGTTGATGCATCAGATGAAGGATCAACTTGGCGAGATAAGGAGGAAACCTACTCCATACTCTAGATCGGAAAACTCCTCTTCTTTAGATGGCTACCATGGATGCCAACGCCATAAAGCCACTCCGAAAAGGATAACTCTAACAATATGTTCAAGCCCCATAAAATGAAGGACCGGGAACATCCGACCCGTATCGATCAAGGACTTTAATCAAATTGAACCATTTGCGTTAGACTTCCAATTGAGAAGGGCTGGATTGAAGTGCAATAGCGAGCATACGACGCTGCCTCACTTATCAATGAGATTTGACCTGATCTCCTTTGAATTATTTCTAATTCAATTTCATTTACGTTGCGAAATATGACCTACTTGAATTAAACTACTTGCAAATGATGCAGGTAACCGAGTACTTAAGATTGGGTGCAAAACAACCTCCGCGGACCATGATCAAATCATTGAGGTATCATCGTGACGAGCACGATTCAACCACTCATCAGCTACTATATGCCCCTGACTAGGGGCAAGGCATCAAAGCGGAAGAGACCGACAAGGTCAGGACTCTAGTGCAAAGTGGATGTAACCGACCATCCACTCATCCGCCTATGCAATTTAATTAGGAGATGTAAGAAAGACTTGGAGTTATGTGTCCCAATAATGCACTCTACATCTCGTACTTGAAGCTTGCCAAAATACTTATGCTTCTTCTAATGTCCGATAAAATCAGAATCACACAAAGGGTGGACGCAACGTCACCATCCATGCATCCAATCCTACATTAGACACTTGGGGTTATTTGAGAACACATGTTTAAAGTGGATATGATTTGGCCGGTCACTCCCCAATTTGCATCTGTGATTAGGCAAAACAATCATGCCTTAAACCGACTTCATCAGGGTCCAACCCTCAATTCAAAGTCATCAACGACTGACTGTCTACTCACTAATCATCATGAGCTGTTATTTCAACTCTCTTCCTTAGCTCGATCGAAAGAACGCAAAGTATGAATTGGATGTAAATTGACTGTCTGCTCTCCATTACTTGCACCCGACTTAAGGGAAAATATACAACTCAAAGTGGATGTAGTTCGACCATCCTTTCCTATGCTCGAGCACAAAGCTTGCCAGAACACTAATCTTACTCCTTAGGCTTGGCAAAAGTGGAATCCAAATGAACATGGACGCGATCCAACCATCCATAAACTAAATCTCATCCTCCATCGAGGGCAGATAAATGGAAAGTGCCCGGGAACCCACTGATCAATCGCTAAGTGAAACCCCGAGCTCGGGGGCAAGACATCACATCAAGGCCAAAAATGGGGAGATACACGACAATCCCTCAAATAACTCCGTATTCCCAGAGTGCGAAGCGGAGTATAAACATTCAAACTCCAGACTCCGAGAGCGCGAGCTGGAGTATAAACATTAACCAACTCCGTACTCCCAGAGTGCGAGGCGGAGTATAAACATTCATTAACTCCGTATTCCCAGAGTGCGAAGCGGAGTATAAACATTCAAACTCCAGACTCCGAGAGCGCGAGCTGGAGTATAAACATTAATCAACTCCGTACTCCCAGAGTGCGAGGCGGAGTATAAACATTCGTTAACTCCGTATTCCCAGAGTGCGAAGCGGAGTATAAACATTCAAACTCCAGACTCCGAGAGCGCGAGCTGGAGTATAAACATTAACCAACTCCGTACTCCCAGAGTGCGAGGCGGAGTATAAACATTCATTAACTCCGTATTCCCAGAGTGCGAAGCGGAGTATAAACATTCAAACTCCAGACTCCGAGAGCGCGAGCTGGAGTATAAACATTAACCAACTCTATACTCCTAGAGTGCGAGGCGGAGTATAAACATTCATTAACTCCGTATTCCCAGAGTGCGAAGCGGAGTATAAACATTTAAACTCCAGACTCCGAGAGCGCGAGCTGGAGTATAAACATTAACCGACTCCGTACTCCCAGAGTGCGAGGCGGAGTATAAACATTCATTAACTCCGCATTCCCAGAGTGCAAAGCGGAGTATAAACATTCAAACTCCAGACTCCGAGAGCGCGAGCTGGAGTATAAACATTAACCAACTCCGTACTCCGAAGAGTGCGAGACGGAGTATAAACATTCCTTAACTCCGTACTCCGAAGAGCGCGAGACAGAGTATAAATATTCCTTAACTCTGTACTCCGAAGAGTGCGAGACGGAGTATCAGCATTCGTCAACTCCGTATTCCCAGAGTGCGAAGCGGAGTATAAACAACTAACTCCAAACTCCCAGAGCGCGAGCCAGAGTATAAGCAACAAACAAATGCGGCTTCGAGGAGGGTGGATCCATCCACCTAACGACTTCGACCATATCTCAGCCAAGTTACATCACTTGTTCCCGGAGTGCGAACACAGAAAAGGAAACTCATAATAGACGTAACAGATCGTCTAGTCAATAAACTCCAGACTCCCAAAGTGCGAACTGGAGTATAAACATCAACTAACTCTAGATTCCCAGAATGCGAACTAGAGTATAAACACCAAATGGGTGTGACTAACAACCCATCCACCAACTCCAGTCCTCAAAACATGGTTTGGAGTATGAATACCAAAAGGGATGTGATTCGACTGTCCATCTATTGGCTATGGTTCCTCATCAAGTTCTATAGTATAAAAAGAGGATGTGGCTCGACCGCCAGCTTTCTAATCTTCCCCTAACATGGGGGCACACTTGACACACAAAATTGGATGCGATCTGACCATCCAGCACTAAGCGGGCATGACACAACCGTCCATGCATAACCTCCTGTCCCCTTCATGGGACCCATAACATAATTTTATAGGGATGCACTCCAACCCCACAAGACAAAATTTCTTCCTTGATTCGACAGGGAGACGCAGATTCGCAAAATGAACCTAGCTGAATGTCCAATTCTAAATGGATGTGACTACCCGTTCTACTGCAAACGAACGTGGCACGACCATTCATTCACCAACTCTGACCTGAACTCGACGTGAGGAGTGTAAACTCACTACAGGTGCAGTTAGACCAACCACAAATGAACGTGGCATGACCGTTCATATGCTAACTCTCGCATGTGATCCGACGGGTTGTGCATGCAGCATGGACGGATGTGACTTAACCATCCGCCAATCAATTCCTTCCTATAGTTTAGTGGGAGAAGCATCAAACTAAAGTTGTAATTTGATCGGCCACACTTCGACTTTTGCCCTTGACTGGGGGCAGAGGTACAAATCACCGAAAGAAGAGAAATGTGACTCGCTACATCTCTAGCTTAGCATCCTTTACAACTTAAGGAAATGACTACAAGGAGACCTTAATGCTAACCAATCAGAATGATGCCCGAAGTTCTGGGCAATCACTTATATCGTACCGCCGGATCGACGGGCAATATCGATCTACACCTTTCACATCGTACCATTGAATCGATGGTCAATATCGATCCTCTTTGACTACAAATCGATGTGACCCGAACGTCCATCGAATACCTTTGACCAACAGAGCACAGATAGAAGAATAAACCGCAAATGAGAGTGGCCTGACCATTTGTCCTCCGTCGCCTCCCTTCGATCCGTCAGGAAGAGCATGAGACCAAATAAGCATGACATGACTGCATTTGAGCTGACTTTATCCTTAGATCTGACGGGAGAATGTAAATCGAAATGGGCATGGTTTATCACCCAACTCCAAACGAATGCAATGCGACCATTCATTCATTGACTCTTACCATGATCTGACTAAAAGAGCAATTCAAAACAAGTGCAAACTAAACATCTGCACACTGATCCTTACCCTGAATTCGACAAGGGAAGCATCAATCCTGCATTGGATCTAATTGGACGATTCACTCTTCGGTTTTTGCCCAAAGTACGGTGACCTAAGCAACGAAGTGAATGTCATTGACCGTCCAGAATCTAGCTTATGTCCGAATGTTGGCAAAATAACAATGTATTCCGCTAAGAGGAAAGAACTAGAACATAATACATGATAGGCACGACTCAGCCTTCCATCGGTTAACTCGATCCCATGGTTCAATGGGATAGAATACAAAATTGAAGCGGACATTATCTACCTTACCACTTATCGAGATATTCCCCAAACTTGGGGGCACGAACAAGAAGATAAGATAATATGATTCAACCATTCATCAGTCAACTCTGGTTCTTAAAGCTTGAACTACAGTATAGACACAGCTAAGACGAGACTAGACCGTCCGCGTAATGCATCCGCCAACCCAAGACTGGGGGCAAAAGATTAATTATCCGAGAGTTGACTATGACAACTTGAACCTATGACCCATGCCTGATATTCATAACAACTCTAGGTTGCGACCGAAAGGATGCCTATAGATAGAATCATCGGATCAATACCAGGACTTATGGGCGACTGATCATCATTCTGACTTTTCCAATGAGCAATGGATCGTAGGTACATTGAATGAAAAGCGCACCATTCAGAAACACGAGTAAATTCAATCTCAAAGCTGGAGCCAGCTATGTAGCAGCATACCGTACAAGGCTAAATTCTACTAATCCTTTGATTCAACGTCCTTATAAGCCTGATCATTTACCATTGCAAATAAACACATGAGGCGCCTACAACCCATCACGAGTATTGTAGATCAGATCACAACTCTACACAATGATGTAGAAAGGGTCAACTGTTTTACTTCAGGTGAATCGTTGATGTGTTCGCTTGGACTCGATCTCACATATATATATATATGTATATATATGTATATATGGACTCTCACCAGCCATGAAGAACCCTACATTAAATGTCGACCCAAGGCATGTCTCGGTGAACAAAAACGATGCGACATGGATCCGGAGAGATCTGTTGCACTTAAAGAGGAGGCGAATCTGCTCAAAACCAGTGGGTTTATCCATGATGCCCTCCAACCAAAGTGAGTATCCAATCCTTTACTTATAAAAAAAACGAACAAAGAGTGGAGGACATAAATCAACTACTCAGATTTGCATGGGGTATGACAAAGCATGGCTTTCCGCTTCCAATGATCGACCAACTGATGGACCTGACCATCATACATGAATTACTCACATCCATGGATGCAAACTCCAGATGCAATCGGATACTGAAGCATGTCCAAGACTAGGAATACAACTATCTCGTTATTGACCTGGGCCTATAGTGCTATGCTGAAATCCCTAAATTCGAACTTGAGAACGCTTATGCTACTTACCAAAGGATGATTAGCAGATCATTCAAAAATCATATCGGTCGATCGATGAAAGTATATGTGGTTAATATGCTCGTGAGATCACGGCTATCAAACGACCACATCGATGAATTGAAAGAGGTATTCAGTGCTCTCCAAAAAATGCAGGATGAAACTCGATCCTTTAAAATGCTCTATCACTATTACATCAGAAAGATTCTTCGTTTTCATCATTAATTCATCGAATCAAGACTAATTTCTAGAAAATTCCGACAATTAGAGACACCCATGTACCGAGGACAACCAAGCAGCTCTAATAGATTGCTTAAAGAAACCTTCCATTTTACCCAAACCTTTGGATTGCGAAGATTTATACATCAATTGGGCCGTGTCAACACACGCCATAAGCGTCGCAATGCTATGTGAAGATAAGCGAATCCAAAGACTAGTAAATGATGAAGGCTGGCTATTGACAAGCTCAACCCCGTTAACGTCTACATCGAACAGCCGTTACGATATGCCCAATAGAAACTTTAGATGTCTGAAAATTTACTCAAATGGAGTATCAAGCTAAGCCAATGTGATATCACTTATCTCCCTCAGAGAGCTCTCCATGGTCAAACATTAGCATACTTCAGATCTGAATCCACCACATCAGACGACTATCCGAAGAACAGTGGAGAATCGTCCAACCGATGGAGAACGTACACCGATGGAACTTCCAATAATCATCTTTCTAACGTCGAAGTTGCGTTAATGACTCTTGAGGAACGAACAATCTACTGCGCCCTGGAACTCAACTACCTTGCAACAAATAACGAAGCTGAGTATGAAGCCTTGGCGCTCAAACTTGCAAGAAAACTATGAGTGGAAACTTTACATGACTTATGTGATTACTAGTTAGTAGTACGCCAAGTCAGGGAAGATTATCTGACTAGGGGGCAACGTCTTGCACCTTATCTCAACCGGGTCCTAAAGCTACTAGTCGGCTTCGACTATTACACCAGTACACAAATCATCAGAGAACTAAATGAAAAAGCTAAGTCACTGGCCAAGATAGCCAGTTCTGGGGATGCGTGGCAAAAAGACTTTGTCCCAATTGAAATACTTATTATTCCAAGCATTGACATATGAAGATCAACTAGATCTCAGAGATGGATCTAGGAAAGGAGTCATGGATGACTCCTATCGAAGATAATCCACAATCGGGGATTCTTATTGAATAAACGAATAAGAAATGGCATATCCTCCATGAAGCATCACTGCATGATTATGTCTGGATCGTTTGACTCCGTCGATACAAAGTATTACTTTTGTATCCATCGATCCGAGACCCGATATTACGTATTCACCGATACGAAGCATATATTCCAACCCTTTACATCGATTCAGGAGAGGATCGTTGCGAAGAAGCATTCAAGAACAACCATCAAACGTTGTTACAATGAATTTCACGTCGGTTCAGGAGAGGATCGATACGGAATTCAATATAAGAAAAACCGACAATGACTCATGAGCGTTAGCGAGAGTCAGATTAACATATAAGCATAAATGTTGGACTAATCTTCAATATTCCAGATTTACAGGAATTGGAAGCTCATTTGATAACGATTACAACAACAAACGGGTAACCGCTAGCATACAGCAATCGGTCGCAACGATACATGGTACAGCAGTCGACAGTCAACAGTTTACATTATCAAGAAGAACGGTCGAAGGTCACAGCTTCCACCGAAAAGACAATAACTATTCAGAGTAATGATAGCAGTATTTCAAAGCACGTCATGTTCCCACAAGACGTACTTTGGGGGGCAAATGTTATCCCGCCTTTTGGCAAGGCCGTGACACCAAGGAATTGACTAGTAATCCAATGACAGTCCGTCCTAGAGATTGGTCATACACAGGCTCACTATGGATATCGACGAATTTTGTCCGAGTCCGGATTGGGCCAAAATTGCTAGGACATGACAAGCTAAACCATGGGAGTCAACGTTTCAAGTTTCGAGTCAATCCGAGTTCATATGCTCAAGTTATGATGGATACAAGTTAAAGGGAAAGGCCATGTTTTCGTATCCATCAAATGGCCTGATTTCGTATCCATCAATGTTGACCTCTCCGTATCCATCGGCAGAAGATATGGTCGAATCCACCAGAGCACTCCACTTCGAATCCATCGAATTTTGCTTTGTTCGAATCCATCAGTAAAGCCCGTATTCGAATCCATCGAACCAAGCCTCGGTTCGAATCCATCAGGCCTTCCTCTACTCCGAATCCATGCAATCGATATACTTCGACTCCATCCCATAATTTACTTCGAATCCACCCTGTTGAGGTAGCTTCGAACCCGTAACCGCTGACTTGCTCTTATCCAACGAGTCAATTAGCCAAGGTGACGTGTCTTCCATCGAAGTAAGTAGGGCGAGATATGTGGAGTCGAAACAGTCAATGTGGCACAAAGGCCGGATCGAGACGAAGCACGCGCGCCACCTCACTTCAAGAACACGTGCAGCCAGCAAGGCGAACAGATGGAGTAGAATTCATGGAGACGAACCAGACAGCCTATGAGGAATCTCAGTTCGTATCGACGATATCTCGTGATCTATTGATCCAAATCCAATGAAATTTTGAGGGAAGATTGCATGCACACTGAAGGATGTCCATGCCAAATTTCAGCTCAATTGGACATCATCTTGATCGATACGAAATGGATTCGTACCGATCGCAGATCGAGGCGAAACTTTCTGGAAACGGTCGCGTGGGCCCCCTCACGTGCCAGACCAAGTCTCCCGAAGTTTAGGCGAGATCTGAGCCTCCTACGCCTATAAATAGAGCCCCAGAATCAACAGAAAAAGGATCTTTTTTCTCTGAAGCGTCAAGACTCTGCCGGATTGAGATTTGCATCCTACTTTTGCTGTCAATTTCGAATTCTAATCTGTAATCCGCTGTTCATTGCTGTAACCGCTTGTAATCATTGAAAGAGAATCAATAAAATCATCAAAACTTCATAGTGGACGTAGGCTATACGCCGAACCACTCTAAATTGCTTGTCTGTGCATTTTACATTTCTGTTTGTTGGAGTTTTTGTTAGATAACCTCTGTTTTACATTTATAATCTTCATTTTATCTCTTCAAATAACTCCCGAAGAGTGTTGTGCCCATTTTTGGTACAAACAGAGATGATGGTTTTGATGACAACAACCTTAGAATAAGATTATAAAATATAAATACTAACATTATAGTTTAGATATATATCTATATGTAGGATTTAACCATGCATGTATCAAGAATGAAGACTGTACAGTATAGAGATTCAAGATATCAAGATTGAAGACTCATGAGTATCAAGAATATCAAGATTATCAAGAGTTCAAGATTTCAAGAATAAGTAATTTAATTAGGAATTTTGTTAAAACTCCTAGAAAAGCACTGACATCTTAAAATCCAATTTAGTCGTGGAATGGAATCCACTTCGAGCCCGTTAAAGGGATGGAACCCTAAGTAGGATGGAACCTACGAAAAATCTAGTGGAACATTGTTTTGTATCCGCTAACTTTTATTCAAATGATTTTACAAAATTATCATGTTTTCAAAATGATTTCAAAATCTTCCTTTTAAAAGAATCAAAAACATCTATCCTGATTTTAAATACTTTTAGCCTCAAAATAATCTTTATCAAATTATCCTGAGTTTTAAACTATCTTTAATAATAAATTTAATATTTATACTTAGATTTAAATATAAAATTATAGTAAAATTTTATATATATTATTCTCTATATTTACTTATGTATTTTAATAATAGTTAAGTATATTTATAAAGTTTTAAATAGTTTTAAATATAAGATAAGAAGAAATTTTCAAAGAAAAACAAATCACCAAAACTTTCTTTGGGATGTCGACATACCCGAGATACCCATGTCGACATAGTGGCGGTTGGTTTCAAAATTTTGAATTTCAAAAGAAGTGTCTATTCGCCATAACCTTTCACGAATGGACATGGTTGTTGTTCTTTTATAAATAGAGGATATTTTAAATGAATTTTATATCATACTTTTCTGGTTTTCACTCCTCTTCTTCTTCCACATTTCTTTATATATATTCTTACCATTACTCTGCCGAAATCACCATTGAATCTAACTAGATCATTTTTGGTTTGATTCTCTATCACTATCTCAACAAGACCTCAGTGCTATTAAGAGTTATAGACTTCTTTGTAATTATTCAAGTGAAAAAAGGTGTGATTGTAGCCTTGGAAATCAATCAAGTGAGAAAAGGTGTGATTGTAGCCTAGGAAATCAATTCGGTGAACTTGTTGCCCGGGAAATCAAGTATCTCTACCTAGAGGATTGTGAATCTGGAGTGGTGTACCTCGTGGCCTTGAAATCGAGGGTTGTAATTGTAAAGATTGCTTTCGAAAGGAAATCCGTACTTGTGTGCGGAACTGGATGTAGGGTAACTCCGAACCAGTATAAAATCCGATGTGTTCTTTCCTTTACTGCTTTTACTTCATATTTGCATCTGTGTTTGAATCTATGATCATATCTGTGTCTGAATATTGCATACATTTGTGTTCAAATTAATATAAACTCAAAAAGAATTAGTAATTCCTTAAAACACTATTCACCCCCCTAGTGTTTATACTAGCCTTAAGATCTGTAATCCGCATTTCTCACACTATAGTGAAAAAAGTTTTATCTCCAACGTGAAAGGGTTTATAATCCACCGACTCGGAGAGTATGGAAGAACCACGTCTTTTTTTTGTGTTTACTAAGAAATTTATACCAATAGAAATTTTGATGGCTACGATTTATTGTGTAACAAATTATGTCACCAATCTGTACTGATAGACAAATATCAAGCCAGTCTAATGTAAAGCAAGCCAAGACTATGTAGTGGGGCAACACAATTAAAAAGAGTAAAAAAAGTTTCTAACTATTAAGAACATATGGTCAATATAAGTAGCAGATCAAAAGTTATATAATGCTCAAGTAATTTTTTTACTTGTTTCATTTGTCAACCAACTGCAGTTCAAACTCTTATTCCTTATCCTCGGTCCATCTATTTCAAAAAATAAAAAGTTAATTTAAAAATAAAGAAATTTCTCGTTTTCTCTTAAAATTTGACCAAAGAAATTTCATTTTTACCAGTAGGTAACACGGTGGAAAATGGAAAAAAGGTTGCCAATATCACTAAATTGTTTGTATTACATATAGCTTAAACTAGAAGCTTAAAGCACTCTATATGGAGACAAGATATAAAACTAAAAGGAATGGACAAAAATTAATACCAACGAAAACAATGTGGGATATCTTCGATGGTTCGGGCGTGATAATAAAGCGAATGCTTATTGTTGGAATTTTAATTGAATTAATTTAAAAAAAATTAATGGTAATAATGAATAACAATAATTTCAGATCCTTTATCAGTTCCACATTTCAGTAACGCATACAATTTCCATTCTGCCTATTTTAATGATAGATGGGCAAAAGGAAAAGAGGCAACAGACGGTCTTCTTCTTCTTCTCCCTTTGCCATTTCTCTCTCAACGGAATTCTTCCAAGTAATTAAATTAGAAAATGTTAAATTCAGTATGATTTGCCGTCATGCAAACAACAAATCGACCAAATTTTTTAGACTGTTTTATCCTACGGATGGAGCAGTTGATGCTAGTCTTGCACCTTGAGGCTAAGCTACAAATCGTCTTAAAGAAAGCGACGAAGTACGCGATTCAGCCATACCCAGCAGTTAGACACCAACAATTTAAGACGATACCACCTGCTCCAAACAGCCGCGACCGAGGATTTTACTAGAACAGTACTGCTAGACTCTAACACGCATTTCTGATTCGAAGGGCTGCACTTCAAAAGATGAAGGCTGAAGATGCAATTTTTCCTGAAAATAAAAAAGGTGGTCTATGTTTTGACCACTGACAAACCGCCACTGTCTAATCCACCTACCAAAGCAGAGAGCAAGGAGCAGCGGTCCTGGATCGAGCATGACTACATGTGCATAAACTTTATTCTAAATGGCCTTTGCGATGACCTATATGACTACAACAAAGCAGAGGACAAATTGGCTAAGAAGATCTAAGAGGTGTTGTAGAAGAAGTATGACATAGAGGAAGATGAAGCAAAGAAATACGCAGTCAGTCGCTACCTCAAATATAATATGTCCAATGACAGATCAGTAGAGATTCCATCATATAAGCTTCAAAAAAGAGCTCATGAGATCATCTCCGAAGGTATGACTATTGATGAACAATTTCAAGTTGAAGTATTTATTGATAAATTGTCCGCTAGTTGGAAAGAGTTCAAAAATAAGCTTAGATATAAAAATAAAGAACTTTCACTTAAAAGTTTGATTACTATCCCCCAAATTAAGGAGGAAACCCGAAAACTAGATATGAAAGAGGAAGTGTTTGTTGTTTCCAGCAACACTAAGAAGGCTGTGGTTATGAAACCGAATCCCAAAAACTTTAAGAAGCAGAACCGTAAGCCTAATCTGAACCGCAACAAGGTTAGAAACCTTCAAAGGAACCATATTGCATCATAGCAACAACCACCCTTAAAGAATAATTATTGTCAGTTTATTTGTTATAACTATCACAAACTAGGTTATATGGCACGAAAGTGTCGGAACATATCTCGTCCTGCTCCTCAGGCGAACCTGATCGAAGAGCAGCCGCTAACTACTATGATTACAAAGATCAACCTTATAGGGAGATCAGAAGAATTGTGGGTGGATATTGGCGTTATATGCCATGTCTTCTATGACCGTGCTATATTCAAAGCGTACACAAATGCCGAGGATAAGAAAGTGCTGTTGGGAGACCCTCGTACCACTACGATTGTTGGGATTGGAAGCATTGAGCTAAAGTTTACCTTTGAAAAAACTACCATACTGAAGGATGTGATGCACACTCCAGAGATGAGAAAGAACTTAGTTTTGGGTTATCTTCTTAATAATGATGGTTGTACTCAAACTGTAGGGGTTGATTTGTACACCATCACTGTGAATGGTATATTTGTGGGTAGGGGTTATGCTACCGAGGGCATGTTTAAGTTGAATGTTGAAAGTAATAAAGTATCTTCTTCTGCTTATATTTTGTGTTCATTTAACATATGGCATGCTAGACTCTGTCACGTTAACAAACACATAGTAAAGAATATGAGTAGCTTAGAATTAATTCCTAGCATCTTTGAAAGATTTTTAAAAATGTGGTTTTTGTAGACAAGCCAAAATTATAAAAACTCCACATAAATCTGTAATTAAAGAATCTGAACTTTAGAGTTGATTCGTTCTATATATGTGAACTAGATGGAACTATGGCTAGAAATGGACATCGCTATTTTATCATATGTATTGATGACTACTCTGATTTTACTTATGTGTACCTAATGAAAAATAAAAGTGATGCATTTGAAATGTTTAAATCTTTTATAATTGAAATTGAAAATCATTTTAGTAAGAAAGTTAAAAGATTACGTAGTGATAGAGGCACCGAATATGAATCCAGTATGTTTATTGAATTTTATAACTCACATGGTATAATACATGAACGAATTGCACCATACTCACCTGAAATGAATGGTAAAGCTAAAAGAAAAAATAGGACTTTAACTAAATTAGTTGTAGCTATTTTACTTAATTCAAACGCAGCATCACAATGGTGTGGGGAAATCTTGTTAACTGTATGTTATGTGTTGAACAAAATTACTAAATCTAAGAGCAAAGTTTCTCCCTATAAGATTTTGAAAAATCATAAACCAAATGAATCATATTTTAGAACTTGGGGTTGTTTAGTAAATGTTCGTATACCTGGCCCTAAAAGAATTAAATTAGCAAGCAGAGCATACAAATATATATTTAATGGCTATGCTATTAATAGCAAAGCATATAGATTTTATGATATGAATGCACATACTATAATAATCTAATGACGCTGATTATTATGAACCGAATTTTTTTAAATAAAGGAATAATGGAGGCACATCTAGTAATATTATTCTCGTAAAAAATGAAAAAATGGCTTTTTTGAAAATGAAACTAGGAGAAGTAAAAGAGCTAAAATTGCAAAAAGTTCTGGTTCAAATTTTTGTGCTTACACTTTAGAGGAGGACTCTTTAAACCTCTAAGAAGCCTTATCTTTATTAGATGCTGATTTTTGACAAGAAGCTAAAAATCATGAAATGAACTCTCTTAAATCCAATAAGACTTGGCAATTAGTTAATTTACTACATGGCTATAAGACCATAGGCTGTAAATGAATACTTAAAAAGAAATTAAAACCCGATGGAACAATTGATAAATATAAACTCTGTCTATTAGCTAAGGATTTTAGGCAAAGAGAACATATAGATTTTTGTGATACCTTTTCATATGTAACTAGAATTACATCTATTCAAATATTAATTTCACTTGCTTTTGTTCATGATTTGATAATACCCCCAAGTGGATGTTAAAACTGCAATTTTAAACGGTGAAGTAGAAAAGGAAATTTATATGGACTAACCTAAAGGTTTTGTAATACATGGACAAGAACATTAGGTTTTGCAAGTTAGATAAATCTTTATATGGTCTAAAACAAACACCTAAACAATGACATGAAAATTTTGACAACTTGATTATTTCACATGGTTTCAATGTTAATGAGAGTGACAAATATATTTATTATAAATATGAGAATGACGTTTGCACTATTATATGTTTGTATGTAGAGGATCTACTTATTTTTGATTCAAAAATTCATGCTATTAATACAGTCAAATCTCTTTAAGTGCCAATTTTGAAATGAAAGACCTAGGAGAAGCGAGTGTAATTCTTGGTATTAAAATCACTAGGTCTAATAAATGAATTTCTTTGGATCACTCTTATTATATTGAAAAATATTAAAGAAATACAATTACTTTGACTGTAACCCTGCTTGTACACTGCATGATCCAAATGTAAAACTATTTAAGAACACCGGTGAAGGTGTAAGACAATCTACCTATGCGAGCATCATTGGCAGCCTTAGTATATTTTTAGCATAGTTGGTGGAGCTGTTTCTTGAAAATCTAAGAAGCGGACTATCTTGGCTCAGTCCACTATGAAGTCTGAGATGATATCACTAACAACAGCCAATGAAGAAGCAGATTACCTAAGAAAACTGCTAGCGGTGATTGCTTTATGGGAAAAACTGATACCAGTTGTGTTGATCCATTGCAATAGTATCGTGGCTTTTACAAAAGTTCAAAACCATTATTGTAACGGTAAGAGAGGACAGGTATGTCATAAGCACAACATTGTAAGAGAGTTACTCTCTTCAGGTGTTGTTAAAGTGGATCATATTTGCATTGACGAAAATTAAACAGATCCTTTAACGAAAGGATTGACCAGAGAGTCCATAAAACATCCAAAAGGATGGAACTATTGACCTTAAACACTCACAATAGTAACCCAACCTATATGATTGGAGATCCCAGGAACTATGTTCAATGGGTAAACAACAAGATGTGAAGTGATAAGAGGTGAACATATTATATTATAGAATGTTTAAAAGCATGTATTCATGTAGTGATTAGAAGATGAGGTAATAGAAACCTATGCAGTTAAAGCGTTTAGCGGTACTATAGCAGTGATATAAAAAGTTATAGTAGGGATAAAGCGGGGATATAGCGGAAAATAACGGAGGTGCAAAATGCATCATTAGATATCAAATCAAACGTGTAAAGTTAATTTATTATCACTCTTACATCATTTTGTCGGAAAATGAAATATTATTTAATCAATATAACAAAACTGAAGAATAACATGATTTATGCAGTCCATATTTGGTGACTATAGTAGAAACTAGTCAAATATTATTTTAACCAATATTGAGCATTTGTGTCTTAAAATTATGCCTTTACCCTAACTTTATTGATTTGGTTTAAAAGAGAACTAGTCAAATCAACATTCTTACATTAACATTGCTAAAGCAGATGATAGAAAGCCATGATTTAGCGGGTATAGCAGAAAATAGCGGGGCATAAAGCGGATCTACTGTTTAATAGCGCTAAACTGAAAAAGCGTAACGATCGAAGAGCACTACGTGCTATAGCGGGATTTTGCGTGGCTTTAGCTGGGATTTGACTATAGGGATAAAAACTCTTAATTAGATCTATTCCCTATGGGAAGTGTGGTACCTAGCTATATGAGTACTCCACATAGACTCACCTTTGTGAATATGGTAATTAGGTCATTTCTTATGAAAACTTTGCGGGCAAAAGTTCTCTAGAGTTTTCACTAAACCGAGATAGACGTGCAAGGCCAATAACGCACGTGCTTGTTGAAAGCATTTTAGAAAAATTGTGTGTGGCTTGAAGTCAAAGATAGAGTTCAAGGTTACGTGCCACTCTAGTATATTTTGAATCTTACCCACTATGCAAAGATTCAAATCAAAAGATATCTTTATTTATGCACAATCCTATATTTTCAAAAATTGCTTGGAAATGATTTTTCTAATAATACAAGTGGAGGATTGTTGAAATTTTAAGTGAATTAATTTAAAAAAAATTAATGGTAATAAAATTCGTAATGAATGACAAGAATTTTAAAATCCGTTAACAGTTTCTTATTTCAGTAACACGTACAATTTACGTTCTGTCTATTTGTTGTCGTGCAAACAGCAAATAAATTAGAAAATGCTAAATTCATAACAATTTGATGCCGTGTAGAATTTTCTTTCTTCTTCTTCTCCCTCTGTCATTTCTCTCTCCCCAGAATTCATCTAAGCAATTAAATTAAAAAGTGCTAAATTCAGAACGATTTGTTGTCGTGCAAACAACAAATCGATCTAATTTTAAAGACTGTTTTATCATGGGGACAGAGCTGTGGATATCTAGTCATGCACCTTGAGGCTAAACTACGAATCGTTTTAAAACGACAAAGTATGTGACTCGGCCATTTCCAGCAGTCAGACACCAACACTAACTTCTGACTTCAAGAATCTTATATAATAGATTATTTCAAACAATAATTCAACCCATGAGATAAAAATGAGTTATCGAATTATTGACTTTCAGAATTCAATGAAGTCTTCTAACAGTGTAACCGAATTCAAGATTTGTGCACCCTTGCTTAGGTCAAGAACACTGTACTTAAAAGGTAGATAATGCAATATAGTGGAGATCAGAAAACGAAGGAGGAGAAGAAAATTGGTTTTAGAAATGAATTTCGTATTCTTTTTATATAGGCAGTGAAGAGGTAGTTACAATGGAAATTACATCTCCCGCCGTGTGAAAGTAGCTTCAAATGGCTCGACCGAACGGCGGCGGCATGCAAGTTGACATGTATGGCCTCCATCTTAAACCCATAAAATAATATTTGATACCCAAAGGACCCAGCAAGAGAATGCACTATATGAATAAAGTTCTTTGTTTGGAATTGTTTATTCCAAGATGTGCAATTGAAGTGTCATCCTTCTTCCCTCTTCTAAAACAATGCCCTCGCATTTTGAAAACTTGCAACAAAAACCTCTAGGCCAAGATCAAACGTGAACAATGAGTTACATTGACTAGGAAACAGGAACCCGGTATAAAACAAAAATTAAACATTTTAGGTACAAATATTTATTTTCAAAATTAAATTTCGAAAGAGTTACGATTGACAGGAAACGCAGTTTCATGAAGCCCAATGTCATGGCATCTTTAAAATTACAGTCATTAAAATAGGACCTCCGCCACACTAGTGCAAAAAAGGTTATCAAAGACGCTAAAATACTAACACGTTTTGGGCCCTGCAAGTAGGGGTGGGTATGGAAGATTTTCGTACCAACCGGAGCTTTTTCCGTTTCTTCCGACCGTTAGTGGAAAGACCATATTTGTTCCGTGTTTCATTCCATCAACTCCGGAATTCCACAAATTAAAAACCGCGGAAATTGAAAAATGTAGAACGGAACATGAAAATTTCACTTTTCCTATAACATGAAAAACTCTGTTTGCTGTAGCATGGAAAAACCTGATGTGGCTGCTTTTTACTGTATATTTTTGACAGCCTTTTATAATATTTGTGAATCATTGAAAAATATATACGCATAAAAATGACACTGCTAATTGAATCTTTTTCTACAAATAGTCATTGATATTGTTTTTTAAATAGTTGTTGATAGGAAGACTTTAAACTTTGAAAAACAGAGAATAAAAAATATATAGAATAACAAACAGGGTTAGACTATAGTAGGCATCAAACAGCAAAGAATATGTAGAATTACAACATCAAACAGCAAAGAAGAATATACAAATACATGTTAGATAATAATAAAAGGATAATACTTCAATTTGAGATGCAAAACTGCTAAATTAGTAACAACCAAACTGACTATTGAAAACTAATATATGGACATAACTGTAAGTGATACTGGTGCATGGTCTTGAATTAGAGAATCACATGTACACCTTATCTACCAGAACAGCATGTCTTCGTAACACATATATCCAGGCGTACCCAGTCGAAGGTGAGGTGATACTGCCTATTCCTTTCGGCATACACATCCAAAAAAAAAAAAATTAGCAACAACCACAACAATAATGTGTACAAATTCGATAGTTCAGGATTATGTAACTTATTATCCACCATCCACCATAATGGTTTAAACTGGTTTGTCGCAGTGTAGTATGTACTGCAGATTCGCTTAATACATTTGTCTCTATGCCATTAACTACCAAAACCACCTAATTTCTTCTCTCCTCCACTGCTTGCTTATAATCCATTTCTATTATCCCTTGCAATCTTTTAACGGTTTATAGCAAAATACAGGTTTTCAAATGTTTGTTATATGTCATATGTTATTTTGTTAAAAAGCAACTAAAAGAAGTTAGTTATTGATACTGAATAGTAATAAGTTATGCTTGTGTTTGTGAATTGTTGAATATAAAAAATGGAACATGAAGCTGAGCACGTCGGAAATAATTATACATACCTATTTAAAAATACTATGCCCTTTTACTCATCTATTGCGTCATATTCTGCGATGATGATGCTGCAACCGATAAAGTAGTAGTTCCTGTATATAGTTTTAGAATTTTTTTAGAAAACTGTGGTCATTTGAAGCTAAGAAGTACACATTCCATTGTCTATAATATAAGAATCCTTGAAAAAATAGAGCAGATTTAACGTAGTAATGACGGTTAATCTTTTTTCCATCAACGTATCATGTAAAAGAAAAAAAAATGCAAAACATAGTGGTAATTATATTCTTCAGCATAGTATATTTATTTGTTTGCCAATTAGTTATGCTATATTGACATGATAGAGATCAAGAGTTTGTTAGAAGATGCAAAACTCTACTTGTAATATATTAACACTTGTTGAAAATATTTACCTTCACAAATTGCCTCCGTATCCATAAACAATTCAAGTGCATGGATATTTTTCTTCCGAATATTAACACTTGTATATTTTTCCGCTTTTCCGTTATTTTTCTTCCGAATATTTCCGAAATTTCCGGTTTTCATGTTTTTTCGAAATAAAAAAGTCGGAAGGAATTCCTTCCGATTCGAAGCAGTAAAAAAGTGGAATTTTTTGTGTTTTCCACGGTATTTCCGTTCCATTCAATTTTACCAGCCAATAGAATATTTAATAGAAAAAGTGCATGAATATTAACTTGAATATCCATGGATAAATATTAAATATTCGGAAGAAAAATATCCATGCACTTTTTGAATTGGTAAAAAAGAGTTTATTTGTAGCTCCTATTTTTCTGGTGATACGAAGAGTTGATAATATCTACGTTGACACCGAAAAAGTGTGACACCAAAGATGTTACAACTATCAATAAAGATATACAATTTATCTACAATAAGTTAGAATATAACAAAAAATTGCATGTCCTATATGTACAAAATGTCTTTAAAAAAACAATATTTTAAAAAGTTTACATAATACATATTTTTCGAAATATAAAAGAAAACATGCAAAAGTGCAATTTATCCACTGAAACTTGAAATACAACTAAATTCGCATTCTCTTTCCTAAAAAGGCATAAAATGAAATAATCATATATAATAAAGTACAATTATTACTTTCTAAAAAACACGTGTAGCTGTGAAATAAAATATAAATTTAATGCAGTTTGAAAAATAACTCTAGAATGTAATACCGAACACTTTGCAATAAAATCGTACAAATACACACATTCTGAAAATGTGCAACCTTTGTAAGTTTGTCAAAACAAAAAACAAAAAATAACACGCAGGTGCAAATTATCTACTAAAAAAATAGAACAGGAATTTTTTTCAAGGACACATTTTGGGGATTTTTTTTATGAAGGACGGCCCATAAATATTTTTCTTCCAAGGACAAATTATCGTTTTTAGTTCTCCGGCCCAATTCTCGCGCGCTTATTCTTCTTTTCATTCGATCAAAAATTTGAGTCGCGATCAAATATTTTTCTCATAATTGTAATACCAATCAACGTTATTCGTTTATTTCAATTTCGTCCACTTCAACGATTATTTTTTTTCCTTCCGTTCTTTTGTTGATCTCGTTCTTTTCATATATGTACGGTGATCTCGTTTTTCTCAGGTATGCTTATATCAATCTGTTTTTTTGATGTTTTTCAATTCGAGTTAAATACAATTGTTCCTGATTTATAATTGTGTTTATTATTATGCCTGATATGCAGTGTTGTTCTTCTCTTTGTTTTTTCATTCGTCGATGGATGACTGTGGAAGTACCAGCAGGTTTTTTATTGTTATACTCGTTTCTTTATGCAGTGTTGTTTTGTAGTTACTTTTCATTTGATTTATTTTGCATTCTCTTGCATTAATGTTGGGATGATTGGAGAAGTATCGTTGGTTGGGTTGTATATTGATTTGTTATTGAGTGGAAAACTATTGTATTTTAGGTTCAGTTTCTGGGTATCATTTTTATATTTTCTTAGTATCATTTTTTCTTCTTCAGTATCTAGGTATCAGTTTTATATACGGTAGGTATCAGTTTTGTAAAATTGAATAATTACTGTTCTAAATCGTACATATTTTTACTTATGTTTATTATTATTATTTTTTGCAGTGGGGATAACAGCCTTCTTTGTTTGTTTGTGTTGAATAATAATACTTTTAGCACTCGATTGTTTATCGATTGCTCTTTGTATGATTTGAAGAGTGAGATATGCCGATATTGGTCTCAATTAACTCCTTCTTCTATTCAGATTTCTTATGTACTTGAGGACAAAGTTATTATGGTTGACACTGATTCTGATATTCAGAGCATAATTTGTTTTCAGTTACACAAGAAAAGTTCTTTCTTTGGTTTTACTATTAAGGTTAAGGGTTGTGAATTGGAAGTTGTTGATGGTGCTTGTATTTCAAGTTCATCCTATGTTCCTACTTCTTCATCTTCTATTGTATCTGTCTGTTCAAATGTTGTTAATGGTAAAAGTTATTTAAAAGATATGTTGAGGAGAGGGTCGACATTAAGCATTTCCAATTTTGTTGGTTTTTGTTTTGGAGGCGCTGAACATTTTAGAGAGTTTTTGATAGCATATCAAATTCAAAAGGGGTATGAATTAGTATTTTTAAAGAATTGTGCTACAAGAGTCACTGTGATTTGCTCTTCGTATAAGAATGGTTGTCTTTTCAAAGTCCATGCTTCCTGTGATTCTGGAGAATTGAAAAGGTTCTTTATGAGAAATTTGGTTTCTGATCATTCTTGTGTGGCTGGTCTAAGACATGTGAATAATCCACATATATCTAGTTCTTTTGTTAAATCGATGATTATTGATGAGATCCGCGATTGTCCAAGTAAAAAGCCTAAGGATATTATACTTGATTTTAAAAGAGAATACAATTTTCAGTTGTCTTATGGTTATGCTTATCATGGGAAACAACTTTCATTGATGGAGTTGCACGGTAATGATGCTTTGTCTTATAATGACTTGAGTTGGTATTTGGAAGCAGTGAAGAAATCTAATCCAGATAGTTATGTTGATATGGATGTTGATCCTTGTAGTAATGAATTTCAAAGGGTGGTTATTGCCTTTGGCCCTTGTTTACTTGGTTTCAAGTCTTGTCGTCCTATGATATTCTTAGATGCTACTCACTTGAAGGGACGTCCTGGTGTATTGATGGGTGCAACTGCAAAAAATGGTGATCAAGGTATGTGTTTGTTTTCAAACTTGATTTGTTTATATTGAGATTATAATACTTGGCATAATTATTAATGTACATTCTTTTATCATAATTTGTATTCTGTTGGTATCAGTTTTACGAAATGTAGTTTATAAGTAGCAAGTTTCTAGTATCAGAATTTTTATTGTATTAAATTGTAAGTTTGTATTTCGTATAATATGTTCATACTGCTAAACAGGAGATTAGTATCAGTTTTTGTATATTATTAGTATCAGTTCTAATTAGTTCATATATGGTATCATTTATAGTTATGTAGTATTGGAATTTGCTTTGTATCGAAATATATGTCATTATTTTTGTTTCTTTGTTGTTTTAGAATGAAGATTAATGTGCATAATGTTGTGCTTATCAATATTTTTATAATGGTCATATCAGGTTTTAGGTATCAGTTTTGTTACTGTTAGTATCAGTTTTATGAATTGTTTTATATTTATGGTTGTATTTACTTTTTTTTAACTAATTATTTTTGCATTTGCAGGTTTCTTCCCTTTAGCTATGAGTGTAGTTTCTGTTGAAAATGTGGATAACTGGACATGGTTTTTGAACCATTTAAAACAAATGCTTCAAGAAGAGCGTACTTTAGTTTTTATGTCCGATCGCCACCAAGGTTTGCTTTCAGGTGTTCGTGATGTTTTTCCTTCAGATTATCACAGTTATTGCTACTTGCATATGGAACAAAATCTTCTTTCTGCAGTGAAAGCCAAAAATGCAAATGTGTCTATTGTTGATCTATTCAAAATGTGTTCTAGAGCTTCTAATCTATATGAATTTGAAGGAGCACATTCTAAGTTCTGTCAAATTGGTGGTGTTGCTGGTGTGCATTTTTTAAAGGATAAGCCATTTGATAAGTGGGTGGATTTATTTTTTCCAGGGAAACGTTATGGTGAATATAGTTCCAATGTTGTAGAAAGTTTTAACAGTTGGATTTTAAATGAACGAGCATTGCCTATTACTTTGTGTTTAGATGGTATTCGTATTAAGATTATGGAACAGATGGCTAGAAGAAGAGAAGAATGTGGTTTGTGGAGAACAAGTCTATGTCCTTCTATGGAGTTACGTTTAGATGAATTGATTGAAGAAGGGTTTGGATGGGATGTATATAAATCTTCTGATTTTACTTTTGAAGTGAAATCTCCAAACTCTCATTGTGTTGATTTGAAGGAGCGCATTTGTAGTTGCAACAAGTGGAAAATTACAGGATTTCCTTGTGCTCATGCTATAAAGTGTATGAACAAGTCTAAGTTGTCTGTATATGATTTTGTCGAGAATTATTTCATTGTTGATTCTTATCGATGTTCTTATGCCAATGCTATAAATCCTATTCCAAATTATGATAGGCCCATTGTTGATGGTAGCATACAAGATGTTATTAAGCCACCAAAGGAGAAACGTGGCGCTGGCAGACCATCATTGAAGCGCAAAGGAGGATTTTCATATTTTCATAACAAACAAAACAGATGTGGCGAGTGCAAGCAATTTGGTCATAATAAACGGAATTGTCAAGCTTCAAAGAGGATATGATTTGATTTTATATTTTTAATTTGTTTATAGTAATAAGTGTATGTGAGACTTGTTTCAGTGGTCTATAGTAATTGAACCTTTTGTTATTACTTTGTATTTAGTATAGCATATTATGGAATTGATTATAATTTCAGCTATTTTAGTATAGATGATAGTATCATTTTTTTGTTTTTGCAGTATGATTTATGTTTTTTGTTTGTGGAAGTTTTGGTATCAGTATCTTTTTTACAGTATCATTTTTTACAGTGCCAAATATTATCAGTTTATAGCTGCATCAGTTTTTTTTAAGTTATGGTATCATTTTTTAATTTTGGTATCACTTTTACAGTTTTGGTATCAGTTAATTTGGTTGGATATAATGTTTCATTGATTGGATATAAATGGTTTTATTATCAGTTTTTGTTTGTTTTTAGAATCAGTTTTGTGTATTATAATATGTGCTATAATTTACAGCAGTAGTCCTTAATAATTATAATAATATATGGTGTTTGCAAAACCTGATACCTGAACTAATTGTTGTTTCATACAGTATGTTGAGTATAAGTTTTGACAAAAGTGATACTATCAGTCATACGAATTGATGCCCAGTTACTGTTTTGTATTGTAATATTACATGAAATTTGATAATATCATTTTACAACTGAAAGTTGTATCATAGAACTGATAATATTATGTTGGATCCATAGTTGGATGATAGAACATACATTATTTAATCTTGTTATAATATAAACAACAGGAAAATAAAAGAACATCACCACAACATATCATTCCAGGAGACGAGAATTGTTTTTACAAGTAAAAGCAGCAGTGTTTTGCTTACAGAACAACATTACTTCATAAGTATGAAATTACAACAGAACATCATTAATTCGCAACTATACATTTCAACATAACAACATTACATCACAGGTATCAAATTTAATTGTGAAATAATGCAATGTGAACTCATTTCCTTTCTTTTCTTTGTTCTTCTAGGCTCGACATGTATTTTGACAGACTCCAGCAGTGTTCATCGTCTATTAATATTGCATGTGCAATTCTTGCTCTTGTTGATAATACATCTTTCTTTTCAATTTTTATCGGTATCCTGCTTCTGTTCAGCGAAATGATGAATATCATTACAAAAATTCCACAGTCAAGCCTGTTGAAACCAAGATGAAATATTAGTATAAATTTTCATCTGATTTATTAATAGGTTTATAATTAGTACAAAAATTTGAATTTTAGAAACAATGGTACAACAATACAGTATGGTTTAAATTAAAATATTTAGCAGTTATACTAGTGCACTATGTACTTATTTCTGTAGGTATCAGTTTATTTTTTGTAGGTGTCAGTTTTGTTTGTGTAGGTATCAATTTCTTGTTATGTAGGTATCAGTTTTCTTCCTGTAGTAAATGTTTATTTGTATTTAAAGTTTATTGTATTGAGGGATAATAATTCTCAATATTTTTATTACGAATGGAATTCAATTAAATATAAACGGTATACAATGATGTCTAGAAGTATGTATGGAAAATTATAATGCAAAAACATTTTTTATAATGGAAAAAACTTACGTGTCTGCTCCCTGCTGTGCACACTTTATTTGATGCATTTCATCTGGTTTCACTGCCATGTCTTTTATGTCATTGCTTTTCCAGATTTCTTGGAGCATTTCCTCTATTTCATGTCTCTAAAACAGGTAATATATTAAAATTTTAGCTCATATTCACGGTGATAAGTATTTTTTTAAAAGAAAGATAAATCTCATACCAATTTTATAGCCTCCTTTAAACTTGAATTGTTTCTTTCGTTTGATCTTCTAGGGCGGTTAGAATCCATGTGGCACCATTGCATTGTTGGGTATGTTAAAGTTACTAATGTCCAGTGGTTCTCACAATGCAAAGGAAAATATATACTTTCAGTAAATTTGTCGTGTACAATAGATTCTAGCATAGGGAGAATGAGACTTTTCTTCACACTCTTCATATCACACACAATTGCTTTCTGTTTTATATGAAAATAAGTTATGATATAATAAATGAAGCAATTATTATGTACTTGAATATTAAAGTTTTATTTACCGTCATTGTAGTTGTGAAAGCATAGTTGTGGTCTTCTATTCCACATTTTGAAATGTACCAATCTATGATCTGTATTAAAATCAGAAATGTATACAATTTAAAATTTGTGGAGCAATTTTAAATTGTTAATAGTTTCAGTACTCTTAGTAGTTGCTGTGTATGTTGATAATTATAGAAATAATAAAGCATAAGGTCAATTTAAGCATGTTGTGGATTTTGGTATCAGTGTTGACGTAAAGAAAAAAATTATTATGTACATGCCCGTCTGTTTCGCCTCCTTCTAGTAGAAGTTTTAGTGCATTCTTTGTTATGACACAACCTCCTACGATTGTGTCATTGTCTTCCCATGCTACTACACTATTTTGATAAAAACAATTTGTATATGTTAGATAAACTTAATTTCATATTTAAAATTAATATACATATTTGTACACTTACTTTTGTGATGATATTGTTAATGAAAAGAAAGTTTTGATCACATTTTGTTGCTCAACGTTGAGGTAGATCAAACATTTGCAATGACCAAGCCCCATCTCGTAAAGTGTTGGCTCTATTACTGCAAGTGGCTTTGGATTATTGTCTTGTTCACTTTGGTTTTCAACATTTTCTTTTTTTTCACGTTCCTATTTTTGCTTATTTGCAACTTTCTTTTGTTTCATCCCATATTCAAAGCTATCACGTTGTTTTTTCACTCTTGTTCTTGCCTTTAATCTTTGAATATAGGAAGCTGTCCCTTTTTGTGTTGCTTCGATTTTTTTGTCAGTTGATTTTATGACTTTTTGTTTCCCTTTTCTAGCAGCTTTTTGCTCATGTTCTTCTGCATCTTTTTTTTTCAGTTTTTTCGCTTTCAAAGTCTTGTGTGTCGTAAAGTTTGAAAGATGGAGGGGTAAAGTCAAGCACATACGGTATACTTTTGTTTTTTACATCTGTATCCTGTTGAACAGTTTGAGTATCTTCTGAGTTTTCTCCCTGCACTTCAGTTTCTTTTTCCATCTCTTCTTTTGTTGGAGTTTGTTTTTTTTCTTCATGGTCACATTGTCTTTCTTCACTGCTTGTTTTTTTTAGCCAATTCATTTTCTATTTCGATTGGCATTTGTTTGTTCATTTCTTCTGTTTTATCTGCTGTTTTTTGTACACTCTCTTCAGCTATTTCTTCATTTTTTTCTTTTTCCATTTGTACAAAAGTATCTGTATCTAGTTCAGTTTATAAAATGTTGCTTTGTAGGTTGAAACTTTCCTTTTTATTTTCACAATTTTCTTCACTATCATTCAAAACATCTTCAACTTTGTTGGTGTTGTCTTCAGCCTGTGATGTTTTCTCTTCATTATCTTTCAGTTTCAACTTTATTTCTTTC
Organism: Allium fistulosum; assembly: GCA_030737815.1. Classification (NCBI taxonomy): domain Eukaryota; kingdom Viridiplantae; phylum Streptophyta; class Magnoliopsida; order Asparagales; family Amaryllidaceae; genus Allium; species Allium fistulosum. The sequence continues at coordinate 244,365,758 of CM060907.1, read as the reverse complement.
AACTCTTGTTTCAACCTGAAAACTTCTTGCTCTGCTTTAATTCTTTTCTTTTTTTCCACTTCTAATTCTTTTTTTGTTTTCTTTGTTTCTTCTTCCAAATCTTTTATATGCATTTGGAAGATCCTGATGCTTACGTCTTTCTCAAATGACTGTGCAGTTTCTGTAGTTTCTTCAAACTTTCTTTTCTTTCCATGCTTTTTTTTTGAATTTTGGGGAATTTGTGTTGAACAGTCTCTGTTTGAAGTAGACTTTCTTCATATGGGCTGAGATTTGTGATTTCTTTCACCTATAAAATTGGTATTGGAAAATTTGTTTCAGTTTTAAGCTATGATATCAATTTGCAATGATAATTGAATTTTTACTATAATGGAAAAAAAATTGTATTCAATACAATAAATATGTATTTATTTTTATTTTCTGATACTATTAATATCAGGTTCAATCATATTAGTATCAATTTCTTATACTATAAGTATCAGTTTATAATCATATTAGTATCAGTTTATAATCATATTAGTATCAGTTTCTAATATGTAGAACTATGGTATCAGGTATTGGACTGTAGCATCAGCGTAAATTGTGAAATTATAAGGTATCAGTTTTTGCATTCTGGTATCAGTTTTGAATACATCAACATTTAGTTTCAAGCATGTACTCATTTGTTATCAGTTTTTGCATTTTTGTCTCAGTTTATGATACTTTTATTATTTGTTTCAAGCAATTAAACATATGGTATCAGTTTTTTTCATTTTATTTTTTGTTATTGATACTATTTACTATGTTTTGATATGGTATCATTTTTTGATCACTGTAGTATCAGTTTTATGGTATAGGATAAATCATCGACAATAAAACTTTATTCTGCATAATAGTTAAAGCATATTGATTAACAAAAAATGAAATGGAATTTTTACTTACATCACCCTCTTTCACGTTATCAAAAACTGCTTTGACTGCTTTGTCTTTGAGTTTCCTTAAATCCCATTTTGCAAATCTTGGTAAGGCTGGAGTATAATATTGCCTTTGTTGAATGAGATCCAGTTTCTCACAAATGCAATACTGTTAACATTAAAAGAATTGATTAGATATGTTTGTTAAAAAAATAACTAATAAATTTTTGAATAAGAAATCTTACCAGTGGAAGCATGGAGCATCCCGACATATTTCTTGGATTATGAATGAACTTCTTAACAAATTTATTGAAATTCTTTTCTATCGTTAGTGGCCAAGAAACTAATTGCATTGTCTCTACATTAATTAAGTATGGCAGAAGTCCCCATCTTAATTTTTGTTGGTTGTTTGGAAAGAAAAATGTTAATATTATTTCAATTACTATTAACATTGGCAAGTCTTCTTCGTACTCCTTTTTCTTTTTTGCAACTTCTTGCATTATTCTTTTTTCCACAACGTTTCTTGTTATATAAGTGCTGTTGCCGAAGTTTCTGTTTGCAAATTCTCTACAGTGCACTGGAATTGTTTTGTTTGTCATTTTTTGAGTCGGCTCAATGTTAATTCCTTTTAGTGGTAGGCCAAATAACAAACTTATATCCATTGCTGTAACTTTCATTCTTTCTGTGGAAAATAAGAAAGCATCTTCGACAATTGAGTAGCATTTGTATAAAGCATCCAAATTGTGTTGATGCTTTTTGCATTCTTTCATTACAATTTTCTCTTCATAGAAAACTCTAAAGAAGTTGTAGAAAGGAGTGCTCTTCATTATATCCATTTGCTTATTTGATAGAGCATTTTTTTGCTTTATCATTTTAACTGTTTTGAATATTGCCTGCAGTCCACATCTGTAAGCTGTTTCATGCTTTTTATCTTCAGATTGCTGTTTTGTTTCTGATCTTTCTTTTATGTATTTTGGATGAGCATCAACAAAATCATCATCATCCTATTTGTTCAAAATAAAGACAGTAAGTTATTTGTCAAATAAATTATGTTTAAAAACAACAATAGATTCGGGTATTAGTTGTAGTGAAATATCTTCTGTCAAATATATAACAATTTCAAGTTTGAAGTAACTAAGTATCAGTTTTACATTACCTAAGTATCAGTTGGTACAAAGTAGGTATCAGTTTTCTCTAACCAGGTGTCATTTTTTCAAGTAGGTTTCATTTTTTTATAACTAGGTATCAGTTTTTTGTAACTAGGTATCAGTTTTCTATAAATAGGTATCAGTTTTGTAAATAGGTATCAGTTTTTTGTCTGTTTCATATTTCAACTAAATTATACTGACTATTATTTTATCAAACAATTTACGCTTACTGATAAACACTATTATTACTTGTTACTAGGTATCAGTTGGTACTAATTAGGTATCAGTTTTCAGTAATCTGGTATCAAGTAGGTATCATTTTTATATAATTAGGTATTATTTTTTGGTAATTAGGTATCAGTTTTTGTTAGTAGTTATCATTTGTTTGTTTGTATCATATTTGAAATAAATGTCACTGACTATTGTTTTATCAAACAATTTATGCTTAATTATAATGACTATTATACTACTAATTGGGTATCAGTTTGTTATACCTATCAGCCTTTTCTTTTACCAAATGATTTACAGGTAGTATTTTTGAAATATACATTTTGGTATAAAGTTATGATGTTTTATATTTTACCGAGTTGAGTTGTTCTTCTTCCAATTCTTGATCCGCAGCTTCTTTATCTTCTTTTTGCTGAGATTTAACAAAATGAAATTATTAGTATTTCAATGTTGCTATAACAAAACTATACTAATTTTGTTGTGTTTGATTTTATATTAACAGTTACCTTCTTTGATATACTTTCACTTATTTGTCGTTTGCTTGTTCTTGCTATCATTTTTTCGTCTCTTCTCTTTGTCCTTTTTTCTCTATTTTGGTTTTGTTCTTCTGTTGCTGTAGGTTTTTTAAGCCTTAATTTGTTGCTTTTTCTCTTTAGTGCCGACGCTATCGTTTGTGCTAAAGGAAGGTTTTCCTCTTCTATCTCTACATTTTCTTTTTGAACATCAGCTTCGTCGACATTTCGATTTTCGTTTTGTTGATTCACTGTCGACTTAGTTAGGTTTTCTTCGGCTTTCGATTGTTGTGGTTGTTCTTCATCTACAGTCGATTTGTGAGGTTTATTTCTTGTTTGCGATGCCATTTTTTACTGTCGAGCAAAATTAACGTGAATCCTTTGTTTCGAGCAAAATTACCGATGGTTGAGTGTAAGGAAGGAGGAAGAAGATGGACAGAATTATTCGTTTTGTTTGAAATTCTTTCTGGGCTTTGGGCTTTGTCCTTGCGATAAAAGTTATATGCGCGTGTCCTTCTGGACAAATATTTATTATAATTTGTCCTTAAAATTTTTTTCCCCAAAATAGAATATAGCTACAAATATGAAATGTACACAAATCATGTTTTAGTGGTGCAAAGTCAGACGCTTTGCAATAAAAATGTGAAAACACACACATTTTCTCATTCCTTAAAAAATGCCACTTTCTTTACCTTTCGCATAGATTTTTGATCTAACTAACAATCAATATTCTCTATATATAAAATCTAAATTATAGATTTTATACCACGCAAAATGTAAAAAATAGAAAATGCAAAAAAGATGCCATTTGAATGCACTTTATAGAGAAAAACGAAGTGGAATTTGGATACGACCCTTATTTTCATGCTTGATACACGAAAAACCTACATCAAAAACATGTTTAAATTACACTCCTAAAATTATTTTCAACGTTTTTTTTTATTTTCAAAATTAAATCTGCATTTAATCGCATGTTTCTACGACCAAAACTATTTTTTTATTTTTTTTATTGGAAAAGTGATATTTGCACTTTTTGAAACTACAAATATTTGCAGTTTGGCTGAATCTAAAAATAAAGGTGTTTTTTAAAACTTGCTTTTTAGAAGGGACGGTTTTTGAAACTTAAAGAGTGTGATTTACAAATGTTCTGAATTTGTAGCAGTTTCGTAAGATAAATGAAAAAAGTATGATGTTTAACTGTAAATACCCACAAAGAAATGGTACCAAAGGTGCATTCTCGTACAAGAGTTCATTAAACGGTGGTCCATCGTACGACTATTCGTTGAATTTACGTTCTTAGACACTTTGAATGGTGAAGTTAAGTTTGAGGCAAGGTTTGGTTGTTTATTTACTAATTTAATTGGTTATAATTAGTTAACTAAATGATTAAATTAATAATGAATAATTAATCAATAATGACTAATTAATTATAATTAATAATTTATGGTTAATAATTAACCTTTAAAGGTTTCTACACTACAACTAGTAATTTTAACTTATAATTTACTTTGTTTTAAAACGCAAAAGCATACATGAAGAATTTTCAGGTCTGTGAGGCAAGACGTAAGCCTCAAATGTTGATGCGTAAGCTATTCGGATGAAAATAAAACAAAAAACATATAACAAAACTTGATATATTAAATTAACCTATGAAAAAAATGAAAAACAAATCATTCACGTCTAACTCTAAACATATGACATCTTTTTTTAAAAAAAGATTAAAAATAAATAACTTGAATCCATATGATTTCAGTTTCCATTCTACAAAATTTACATGGAGATTTCGTAAAATTCTAATTTCGATTCTTTCTACTAATTCAAATCGACCCACAAAATTTATTTGAAGATTCGATGAAGTTTATTAAGAAAATTTCTTCAAATAACAATGAGAAAATCTATTACATAACTCTTGGTCGTTGTTTTAGAACAACCTTATTTAATCATGTCGATATTGAAATTAAAAAGTAGAAAACACTAACTACATTTTTTTAAATTTTGTTCTTTTTTGTTTTTCATTAAATAATTGAAATTTAACCACTTTTGTTAGTGTTAATATTTGCAACTAAAGATAAAAAGATTTTGAGTCGCATGCCTCAAGCAGTATGCATTGTACGCTTCGTATGCCTCAAGTTGTTGAGACATAAGCTTTTGAGGATAGCCTCAAGGCTAAGCTTGTAAATGGATATTTTTGGATACGGATAGCCGCATCCGAAATCATTTTCGAATATCGACTATCCGCATCCGTGAATACGAACGGATATCGGATAATTATCATATCCGCCTATGATTGGTAAATTGAGAAATACAAATACAAAATTTTGGTTTTGCATTATTTGATTCAATCCCATTGTTTATAAAGGGTGAAAAATAAACAAATATGATTGATGCAAAAGAGAAGGAATTATATAAAAGATTGATTTATAAAATAGTTTTCAAAAGAGATGTGAGACAAACAAGTTTTAGAAAGAGTGATGTGTTCATACTTTCCAATAATTATTAACTAAGAACCACTAAACACAAAAATAGGGCATCAAATGACAAGAACTATGAAATTATTGGTGTAACCGATATTTATTTTTCCATTTTTAGATTATATTTCATTTTCAGATGCTTTTTCACTAAATTCAGAATCAGAATAACTATTGCTTCCATAATTGATGTTGTAATTGATATTATATTTCGACATTATACGGAAGGGGAAAGATTTTGAAAAGAAGGAAAGCATAAAATCAATTTATTGAAAAAAAACAAGACCGAAGACTTACGTCTGACTTGTCATGTGCCTCCTCTTACCTTGAATGTAAGCCTTTTATTTCTTATAAACTCTACTTTTCAAAGTTCGAACGGTCCTTAAGTAACCGCAAGTGCATCACTTACATCGGACTCGCTATTCATTACGTCGGATGTAAGGATCTATGACCACTTAACAGGACCGTTGGCAATGTCTAAGAACGGGGGTAATAATTAATGGGAGCGGCTCATTTTCCTAGTTATAACGTATGAATATCATTTTCAACGTAAACTGTAATAGGTTCAGATTTGCATATTCATCCTTCATAGAAGATGGAATATGAGTTGTTGCATCTGGTTAGGTGCTCAAATCGTATATTCCTTGAAAGTAAAGTTTTTTTTTTCCCTTGTCTTGCTAGATACCTGAAAACGTAGGTCAATAGATGTTTCCAAGTCAATGTACATTTAACGCAAAGCGCAATTATGACACCGAAATATTGCATTCAATCGTGGATGAGGGATTAGTGTTGCTATCGCTGAAGTTGAAGTGTAAACTGATGCCTAAAGTAGTTGAGTTCAGATAACTACACACACGCATGTTTGTGTATTTAGGACTAGCAGCATGCAATATCATTGTATGAAGGTGTTCTTGGTAAACATAAATGAGATCAGCCATTGCATTTTAATTTTGAATTGGAGAATAAAATAGGAAAAAAACAACTATTGATAAACAGCTATGACCAAATGATAAATATTTCGACTGATGCTTAGTTTCACAAAGTTCATATTAGGTTTGATTGAAAAAAAAACTCACTCTATTTGATGATCATAAATAATCAAATGTGTTTATCCTAATATTTTATTATTACTACTAATACTTGGACCCTAAAAAAAAGATTTAACGTTTCATATTTGCAATATGTGCTGACAATAATAAGTCATATTCACATTTGTATTTGTCGCCTATTAAAATGATAAATTTTTTATCATCATCCATTTTTCAAAACATATAACAAATATATACTTCTTTCGTGATATTTTACACATATAGATCAGTTTTTGCCATAGTAGAACTGATTTAGAAATTTATACTAGAGCATTTTAAAAACGCACCAATGTATTTGTCAAAAGATTACATTGGTGCATTCTCTAAGTGTGTCAATACAATTTTCATTAAAACAAAAAAAAACAAAAAAACAAAAAAAATGCAATGGTAAAATCACAAAGTACTCCAATACAAATTGTTGAATCAGCCCCAACAAGGCGAAAATATGCCTATATGTAGTATGGTTTGAATGAATCTTAATTTGTTATTTGTTTTGAGAAGTAAGCTAGACTGAGCAAAAATCATATGTTCAAAATTCATTTTATTTACTGCGAATAGTTCACTCACCGTAAAAAAAAAAACTCTAAATCACTCATTTCTAAATTGCAGTTTAACCACATATTGAAAGAAGATAAAAAGGCAAACCCTTGATAATAACCTCAGCTTGCTTATCATAACCTCAGCTTGCTTATAAGAAGATTTCCAAGCTGTCCGTCCACAGACATGGATAGAAGACATAAAACCGCATATCATAACCTCAGCTTGCTTCAGATAGCAACCTGATTCATAAAACCAAAAGGCAACCACAAACTCCTTTTATATTATTTAACATTAAAAACTATAGATCAGGTGACACAAGCTTTATATGCCATTCAACAATATTTAACATTAACATAACATTAAACATTCTCCCAAACCACAAATTTTGTTTATACTCATTGTGTAACATTAACATAACAGCGCACTTAATGTTAACATAACATAATGTATTTCTATCGAATGATCACGGCTTGGTCCTATATCCACAAAATCAAGAAGAATGTTTCAGACTTTCCTGTATCGCATCATTAATCGCTAAACGCTTCAATTTTTTTAGTGCAAATCATTTTACATGAAAATGAAGACCTAATTGTTCAATGTAAGAAGGAACAAATTGTTCAACCTAACTGTTCAAGTTGGTGATAGTGATGAAAAGAAAAGGAGAAATATTGAGAAAAGCTTACCCAAGACCGTTGGAGGATCACATGAAAGCATTGTTGTCCCCGACCTTGAACCCATAATCACACCGTTGGACCTAAAACCAACATCTTACAGATACTATCATATTAACCAAGTATAAGTACTTATTCTAACATAATACATATTTGACTTTCTACGAGTTTCGCCGTACAATAAAGAAATACAGATTGCCTATAAAGCTGAACTTTGACCGGAAGCAAATTTTTAATCACAAATTAGAACAGTGGTGAAGGAACAAATAACAGTGCAGAAATTTGTACAACACACCAATCAAAGGGTCAAAATATTAAAAATATGTTTAAGTATACACTGTAAAGGTTCAGATTTGCTTAGTCATCATTTATAGTTGATGCAATAGTTTACTGCATCAGATAAGATGCTCAAGTAGTAAAATTGTTGAATAACAATTTTATAAATAAATAAATAAATAAATCTTGCCAGATGGCTGCAGTTGCTGACTGTATATGAGAATACAACCAACATTGCCTCGCCAAGTGACCTCATATGGTAAAGGGGGAGGTGGCGATGACAAACAAAATAAGAAAACGAAAGCTCAAGAACCAAAACCCATCTTGGGCATTGCATGCAAATCATCACTACCGTCATCAAAGATTACAAAATTTTTAAACCTTGCTATTCAAATCCAAATATCTCAAATTATCAAAATCTGATTCAAAAGTCAATTCAAATCACTACTAGAAAAAAATCTAAATACCGACGGAGGGGGGCGACGGCTTCCGACGGCCAATTTTCGACGGCTTCCGACGGACCGTCGGCGGCCGTCGGAAGCCGTCGGCGGCCGTCGGAAGCCGTCGGAAATTTACGAAATACAGGCTCAACCGAGCCTTCTTCCTCCTCACTTTCATACGAAAATTATTTAGAGTACTTTTGGCACAGGTCCTTATTAAGTTTCAAAATTCACGAAAAGTCATTCATTAAATTTCAGTGTAAATTAGGTCTCTGTTTTTTATTCACGATTATTGCAGAGTATGATGCAACATTTCATAAAAGTTGCTGACATTTCCGCAACATTTCTGTACACTGTGAACATAGTGTATGAAAGTTGCTGAAATATCAACACTTATTTATAAAAGTTGCTGATATTTCAGCAACATTTATGTACACTGTGAACACAGTTTATGAAAGTTGTTGAAATATCAGCACTTATTTATAAAAGTTGCTGACATTTCAGTAATAATTTTTCTTTATTTTTACAATAAAACTTTGACACATATAGTTGTTGAAATATCAGCACTTATTTATAAAAGTTGCTGACATTTCAGCAATAATTTTTCTTTGTTTTTACAATAAAACTTTGACACAGATAGTTGCTGAAATATCAGCACTTATTTATAAAAGTTGCTGACATTTCAGCAATAATTTTTCTTCGTTTCCAGAAAACAGGGACCCGCTTTACAATGAAACTTTGACAGAGACCCGCTTTACAATATGAAAGTATGATAGGGATGCCTCCCTAATTTCCACAATTATTTACCCTAAATCCCCAAATCTCTTCCCCAAGCTTCCAATCATCAATTTCGAGCTTTCGGATCCTCCCCGGCTGCATAATCAACGTCTATTGCTCTCTAAGTCAGGTATAATCTCTTATTTTTGCCAAAATCTAATTTTTACCCTAAATCTAGATTTGCATAAGTTGTTAAATTAGGGCTAATTGGTGATTGAAATTGTTTCTAATAGTGTTATAATAGTTTCTAGCATTCTATGGTATTCCTATTTCATCTTTTATCGTGAAATTGTGAAAAACATGTATAATTTGTGGTTGTTCGTGTATATGTAAATCGTTGTGTATGCCTTGATTCTACGATTGTATATGTGTGTAGCACTGTTATTATTGTATTGTGTTAGTTGGAATAAGATAAAATGAATGCACGAGCTAGGAATATTATATTGTGCACGTATTGACTTATGCAACAACAAAAAACGTCAAACGAGTCTTAAGTTGATGGAATACGTCGAATAAATGTGTTAAATTAAAATATATTTTTGTAAATGTGAACAGTTAATAAAACTGTATTTTTTCGTAAAATGCGCACATATAATTAACTAATGTCCCATAGATAGTTTTTGGCTCCGTCTGACGAGTGTTGTACATGATCGTTATATAAATAGTCGTTTTTTTCAAAAAACGACCATTTATATTCATCTGTTACAATGTTTGTTGGATTTGTACCTGTATTGGACAAGTTATGAACACAGTAAGCATTTACATTTTGTATACTACTTCGTCTCAAACGGTTCATAAAATTTCGGCCTAACTTTTCTTTTTTGTTTCCTGCGTACACGCATTTGTGTACAATGCAGGAAACAAAAGGGAAATACTGCCGAAATTTTGTTGAATCGTTTGAGACGAAGTAATATACGAAATGTAAATGCTTACTGTGTTTGTAATGGGAAGTAGGATGCCTGACCATGGAAAAAAAAATTCATACAACTTTTTATATTGATACGTTAAAAAATAAAATGTGCCCTATTTGAAAATATTTTTAAATTTGTGAAGTTGTTCTTTAAATTCAAATATTATACGACCATGAAAATAATCTTTTTTGAATTTGTATTCTTGAAAATAAATATTAAATTTTGAACTTCTAATTTTCTCAAATAGGAAAAATAATTGATTATTTTGTTGATCGGAGGAGATAGATGTACCAAAGAAAAGGACTGAGGGGCTCAATAAAAGAAGATTTTTATAATGGTATAAACGTGTTTGTTGAATTCGCTTTAAGTAATAACGGAAACGATCCTGAAATTCGTTGTCCGTGTAGTAGGTGTAGACATTTGAAGTATTTGTTACCAGATATTGTGAAAGTTCTTTTGTGCAAAAACGGTTTCGTACCCGAGTATTATGTTTAAGATCGGCATGGAGAAGTTGTAGCAAATACTTCTGTAGAGTCTGAAAGTGTCGTTAACGAAATAGTTAGGACGACCCATATAGAAAATATGATTGAAGATGCAGCACGATCAATGTTTTCTATGGTTGAAGTTGACAACGATGATGGAAATGTTGAAGAACCAAATATTGAAGCAAATTTTTTTTATGATTTACTAGATGCTGCTAAGAAACCTATTTGGGATGGTTGTAAAAGCGACACTCAGCTGTCAGTAATCGTAGAATACATTGTGATGAAGTCAAAATACAACATCACTGAAGCTGGGTTTACGCCTGTTGTACAAACTGGAAAAAGACATATGCCGCCCGATAATCTAATGTGTGAAAATCACTATGAAGTTAAAAAACTTATGTCGGCTTTTGGTTTACCTTATCAGAAAATAGATACATGTTTAAAAGGCTGCATGTTGTTTTGGAAAGAAGACGCAAACCTTAGAAATTGTAAAATTTGTAACCAGAAGAGATACAAACCAAGAAAAAAGAAGGGGAAGGAAGTTCCGTATAAGCGTATGCATTACTTACCCATAACTCCAAGACTTCAAAGATTATATGCATCTTCTGTAACTGCATCTAATATGAGATGGCATAGTGTGAGAACGGAGGAAGAGGGTACGTTGACACATCCGGCCGATGGAGAAGCATGGAAGCATTTCGATAAAACGTATCCAAATTTTCCAGCGGAGAGTCGAAATGTTAGATTAGGATTATGTATGGACGGTTTTTCTTCATTTTCTCAATTTGGTTCTAAATATTCATCCTAGCTCATTCTCGTCACACCGTATAATTTACCTCCATGGATGTGTATGAAAACGCAATATATGTTTCTTACTGTTGTCGTTCCTGACCTTGATGATCCGACACAAGGAATCGATGTATATTTACAACCATTGATTGAGGAGTTAAAAATACTGTGGAACGAAGGAGTAGAAACATACGATGTGTCCAAGAAGAAAAATTTTCGTATGTTTGCTTCTTTGTTGTGGACTATAAGTGATTTTTCTGCCTATGCAATGCTTTCAGGATGGAGTACCGCCGGTCGTCTAGCATGTCCATATTGCATGGATGAAACACGAGCGTTTTCTTTACCTCATGGTAAGAAAATTTCATGGTTTGACTGTCATCGATATTTTCTCTATGTAAATCATCCTTTCAGAGGAGACAAGAAAAACTTTTTAGCTAATAGAGTAGAAACCAGATAACCACCGACGATATGGTCAAGCGAAGACATATATGAACTTATTAGGGACTATCCAAAGATATATGAAACTAGAGAACAAACAGAAATTGAAGGCAAATCAGTTGTTCATAACTGATGCAAACAAACTATTTTTTGGGAGTTGCCGTATTGGAAACATCTTCTACTTCGTCATAATATAGATGTGATGCACAATGAGAAAAATGTATTTGATAATGTTTTTAACACAATTTTGAATGTGAAAGGGAAGACGAAGGATGATTTGAAATCAAGACGTGATATAGAAGAATTATGCAAACGTCCTGAGCTTCATATGAAACCAAATGACAGTAAAAAATCCAAAGCATGTTACGAATTAGATAATAATCAAGTTAAAGTTGTGTTAAAATGGGTGGAAGGGTTAAGATTTCCTGATGAGATATCATCAAATCTTCGTAGATGTGTTGACTTTAAAAATGGTAGATTGAGCGGAATGAAAAGTCACGACTGTCACATAATGATGGAAAATTTATTTCCCGTTATGTTCAAAGAACTACCGCCGTTAAAAGTTTGGAAGGTAGCAACGGAGCTTAGTATGTTTTACAAAGAGCTTTGTTCGACTACTTTAAAAGTGCAACGTTTACGTAAACTTGAAGTGGATATTCCTATATTGCTTTGCAAATTAGAGAAAATATTTCCGCCAAGTTTTTTTAATGTAATGGAACATTTACCTGTTCATCTCCCATCTGAAGCACGACTTCGAGGTCCTGTCCAATATGGATGGATGTATCCATTTGAGAGGTATGCAATATGTTATCACGTTATTTAATTGCATTTGAAAGATGAAGTTAATATAAATTAATTTTGCATAGATATTTGAATCATCTGAAGAAAAAAGTGAGGCAAAAAGCACGAGTTGAAGGTTCGATATGTAAATCTTACATCGAAGAAGAAGCTTCGTTCTTTTTCTCTCACTATTTCAGTGACCATGTGAATATTTCATTTGAAAGTGTTCCTCGTAATGACGAAGGCGACGAACAAGAGTCATCTCAAGCAATGTTATCTATTTTTAGACAACATGGTCGGCCTTTTGGAAAATGTGTAGAAATATGGCTAGACGATAGAGATCTTCATGTAGCACACACTTATATTCTTTTAAATTGTGCCGAGGTTGCACCGTTTGTTAGGTAATCTGAAATAATAATTTGTGTTTTATTCTTTTCTACAATGCATGCGCGTGCATAACCTAATGTAATAATTTGTTTATATAAACAGTGTTTATGAACGTGAACATCCGAACGGAGATCTCAGTAAAGAATTTTTTGGTTGGTTTTCAAATTACGTTTATGAGCCGAGAAATTGTGTTGTTGACGAAGGGTTGAAACATCTTGCGATGGGACCAAAAAGAGTGGTCAAGACATATCCAATATATTTCGTCAATAGATATAAATTTAACACCGAAGAATACAGTGCAGAAAAATTAACAAATAATACTGGTGTATTTGTTAAAGGTAGTGACGATCCAGATAATCACTTAAATGATTTTTATGGCGTTCTAACACAGATTTTGCAACAGACATATTTCTCACGACCCGTGGAGGAGGTGTTTCTATTTAGATGCAATTGATTTAGCAATGTTCCAGGTTTTGGAATTACTGTGCACAAGGATTATAATCTTATCGAAATAAAGCATACATCGCACTATCACAAGTATGATCCTTTTGTACTAGCCAAACAAGCATTGCAAGTTTATTACGCTCCTTATCCGTCTCTAAAAAGAGATAAAACAGATTGGTCTGCAGTATTTAAAACAAAGGCTAGATTCACATTCGATGGGAAGAATATTCCGGACGAACAAGCTTATCAGGCAGATCTTAAGCAAAATAACGAAATAATAATTACAGACGATCATACAGATTTTGGTCCTTTGATCGATGAGTCAAATATTTTGGTAGAAGCGTTTGACAGTGCAGAGGAAAATATCGTAGAAAACGAGACCGAATCTGAATCGGAAGACGATGATGACTGATATAAATCTGAATCTGATTTTTTTGCAATTGATGTAACTATGTTGAATTCTTGATGTATTATGAAATTGATGTGACTATGAAACCAAATCTATTTACCATTGTTTACATGTTTTATGTCATTTCCATTTGTCATTATTTTATTAATTTTAATTAAAAATGCAATGAAATCTGCTTATCGTCGGAACAGTACACCCATTATGAATCAGGTATAACACACTTTTATGTCATTTCCATTTGTCAGTTACATATGAAATATATTTCATTATCATGTTATTATTCTCTTTTGAAATGATGTGTATATACGTCACAGGTTTATTGTAATGTCTTCTAGAGGTAGGAGCTCTTCCCGATCTTCAAGAGGCGATGACAGTGGTCCATCGCAAGCATCACAGCGTCATGTAGTTTCTTTAGTACCTAGAGCAGAGGGGTAAGAATTAAATTTTATTCAGCATCTTAATTGTTTTTGCTATACGTACGTACGTATCTCTATCATATTTAAAAACAGGGGGTTCGACCTACTGCCCTCGAATGTTGTGTTGGATGTTTCTAGAGCTTCTTACCGGAGTAGGATGAGTGCTTGCTGGCCGAAGTGGGATAACATCCCTCCTCACATCATAGAGTGCATATGGCAGGATGTCCTAGTATGTATATTTGTCTGTTTTCCATTTTTAATTCGTTTTTGTCGTTTCTCTACTGTTTATCGTTTATAGTGTAATTTTTTTTTACTTTTTATCGTGAAACATAGACTGAGATAGACATCCAGACAGACGATATGCTGCTGGCACGAGGATACTGGATGAAGAAGATGTGCAAGAACTATAGGGACATGATATCCGAAATTAAGAAATCCGGTAAGAAACCACGGTGGATGGGGGAGAGCGTATGGCAAGCATGGTTGGGATACTGGGAAACGGACGAGGCGAAGGCAAGTACACTTAATTTTTTTGAATTATTAATTTGACGTAATCGAAAAATAATGTATCAAATTTTGAACGTACAGGCAGAGTCGGATAGAAACTCTGCAAACAGAAATAAAAATCCCGTCACTCATCGCAGAGGGTCGAAGTCATTTCAGCAGTATCGGCAGGAGTTGGTAAATTTACTGAATGATAATTGTAAATAGTTTATGCTATATAATTTTAAATGTATAATAATTGTATGTAAAAATCAACTTCAGGAAGCTGAGGCGCATGGTCCCATGGGCTATATGGACGTGTTCACTCGTACGCATGCTGTCGAGCATGTAAATCCGGACGGAACTGTTTCGTATACATGGCAGGACGATAAATCCAGCAAGAGCCATGTAAGCATATTTCATTTTATGCAATATTAGTAATTGTTCTGCTTGTTAAACTATAATGAAATAAGATATGATGTTATTTATTTGTTAATGCAGGAAAAGTTTATGGAGCAGCGTCAGAAACTCCTTACTGATACGGGTCGAGAACAGCTGACGACTGATAGGGAGGATGCTATTTTTGAGTCCGTTATGGATCCAGCAGAGTATGGCAGACGATACGGATTTGGCAATCAAGTGATAAATAATTTATTTTACTGCTAATTTGATATTTAAGTCAAAATTCTATGTTGGAATATATAATTTTATCTTGAATACTTCTAATATGCTATTTGGACCTTCTCAAAACAATAAACTTGAATTTTATTCATTTACAGAGATATGTACAAACACTTACAGAGATCACACAACTAAATTTAATATTTATTGTAGGCCAGCAGCCAGAGACGGGGTCGGCGGAATAGAGCTCAGAGCGATCTAGCCGATATAGAAGAATTGCGGACTAGAGTGTCCCAGTTGGAGGAGCAGAACCGCCAACATGCCATGCAGACCACATGGTTGTTAGAGTACATGCAGCCGTTTGGTGGCCGCTTCCCTTCCTCGGCTGGTTCTAGATCTGGAGGAGATTGATTCATTGCTTTTTTAGGTATTTTTTTTTTAGATTTCTATGATTTTGATACACTTGGTTGTGTGGTTGTATAATGATGTGGATGTTGATGATTTTGTGTATGTATAACATGGTATAACACTTATTGTTGGGGTTGTTGGCATGGTTATGTATATTATGTATTTTATTTTGATGTTATTTGATAAATTTGTGTGTTTGATTAATTTTGTGTACTTTGGGTTTTGATATTTGGTTGGTATATTGTATATTAGATTGTGCAGTATTGGTGTAATAGTTTTGGAAAAAGAAATGTGGATGGAATGCTATATTTGCAGCAGTATAAAAAAAACAGCAGATTTTCGACGGTTTTCGACGGCTTTCGACAGTTTACAGGTAACCAATTTTCGACGGCTTTCGACAGCTTGTAGGACATTTTTTCCGACGGAATTCGACGGGTCCTGACACGTGTACGGAAAAAACCATCGGGAGTATGTACGGCGACTTCCGTCGAAAGCCGTCGGAAGTACTGCTCTCCGACGACGTAAGTTCCGACGGCTTTTTCCGACGGCCGCCGACGGTTTTCAGCCGTCGAAAATCACTGTTCTCCTTGCAGTGAATTATATTCTGGAAACTATTATTAATTCATGCTGACATAAGAAATCATGATACTTAATTATTTTCATTCAACAAAATATAAGTGAAACAAGAGAGAATATTAAACTTTAGGTTTAGTTGGTACATTTCAAATACTTTAGAATTATCACAATTGAAAAAAATGGTGTTCACAAGCATAAATGTCATTTAATAGCCTGCACGGAGCAAAGAATATGAATCACCGATTCATGAATTAAATTTGATTTTGAATTTAAATACGAACTTTTTACAATTTATAATTTGAATACCGTTCAGAATATGTTGACCTTGACCAACAAACAAAAATCAACTAGATAGCCTGACACTAGTTTATATGTGTTGGTTGTCTTCATCGATGGGTATTCCATTATCTAATTGTTTATTCACTTGAATAAAGTGGGCTGTGGGCTTGTCATCACAATAAGATGAACCAATGTTTGTCTTTTCATGTCAATCCCGGGCAGTCTTGAGTTTAAATCTCGGATACACAAAGGTGACATGCTTTTAAGCTCCTTTTTTATGCTTTTAAACTCCTGCACAAAGGCGTATGCATAAAACAAAAACGGTCCAAATTCGATTTAAGCAGTTCACTCTAAACCCTTTCTTTTTAAACATCTCCAACGATGATTAGCCCATAACTTTTCCTCGTTTCTTACATTAGACAGAGTTTATGATGCATGATGAAGAATTTTTATTTTAACATTCAAATTTTACTACAAAAGGAAGTTGAATAATCGGATATAATTTTTAGTCCAACTAACAAAAAAGCAACTACTCTTGGATCTTGGTTCGGTTATAATTTTAAATACTTCTGAATAAGTTTATTTTGGAAATTTTGCTTGATAGACTTTACACAAAAAAACTAGAACTTTCGCCACTTCTGTTTGCATCATAACACATAATTGGTATGGACTGTGGGTGAAGAAACAGGTATCGGATTGCAAAATTGGTGCACTGGACACATACATCAAGGGATAAAGATATTAATACCATGCATCAGCATAACCTGGAACAGGTTGAGATTTGTGTATTTATTATTCATGGTTGATGCAATATGATTAGGGTTGTCGATGGTTACCCAAAAAATCCGATATCCGTCTGCATCCGTATTCGAAAATATGAAAAATATCTAATATCTAAAAAGCAGATACAGAGATTCGATATCCAACAAGTTTTTCGGATACGGATATGGTTATAGTGATGTCTGTATCCAAAAAATATCCTTCCAGTGCATGTGCGTGCAGAAGCACACGCGCGAGCGCACACACAAACATTAAAATTATGTTTAATTAACCACTAACCCTATCCTTACATCTATGGTAATAAAATAATTAATCCAATTCCATTTACGTTTATTTCCAAAGCAAACTTCAAAACCCTAGCACTGAGCTGCCTGTCGTCATTCTTTTTCCTCTAAAATTGAACTATATTCAGCTCCACAGCATCCATGCACGGTGCTCCTCTCGACTATATTCGACAGCTGTGAGCCTGCAACCTCCACCCTTTGATAATCGATTTCAGCTGCTGCCTGAATCTGGGCTCCTCTCGGCTGCAATCAACCTCCACCGTTTGATCTTCGGGAAGCTCATTTTGCTTCGCGGCTACTCTCATCCAATAATAGAATGTATAATTTCTCGTTTTTCATATGAGCTGTTTCAACTATCTTGATTATTGTTGTTTAAACTTTAAAGTGAGCTGTTGGAATTGAAATAATTTTAAAGTGAGCTATCTTGATTGTTGCTGTTTAAAATAATAGCAGGAATAAAAAATTTCATATGAGCTGTTGGAACTAAAAATTTGGAATTGAAAATAATTTTAAGGTTAATCGGCGCGACCTGGCGAAAACGTAATCATTTTAAAGTGAAAATTTTAAAGTGAATAGTTTATTCCTTTATTGATTGCTTTTGAATGCAAAAATAATTTTACAGCGAAATCTTGCATGTGAGCATTTGCAATAATTTTATAATTTGAACTGCAAGCTTGCACATTTGCAAGCTTGCAAGTGCAAGCTTGGACAGTTGCAAGCTTGGACTGGTGCAAGCTTGGACTTGGACAGTTGCAATTAGCGTAACTTTATTGTATTAACTATGTTCCTTAGTCCTAACATTTGCTATAATTCCAAATATTTTTATTATGACCACTAATGCATAACTACTCAATGGAAAAAGAACGCAAAAGTTTATGCACTATTTGTGAAAAAATACAAATTTAGTGTTTCATTTTCGGATATTTTCGGTTATCTCTAGAAATATCCGTATTCGATGTACATTTTTAAATTTCGGATACGGATATTTTCGGAACATATCTGTATTTGCTTAGCGCGTGAATACAGATACGGATAGCTTCAGTAAATGTCCACGGATATCGAATATGGATTCGGATACGGATTTCCATTTTCGAATACGGATACAAATACAACATCATCCGTATATCAGCATCCGTTCAGAGGCCTATATATGGTTCATTGCATCAAATAAGATATTCTTTTTTTATTCAAATAAGGGTATTGTTATTCGCAATATCAATTTGTCCATGGGCACTTGCGATCGTGTAATATCATGCTCAAATTAAATTTTCAAGTTAGAAAATTGCATTGTAATGTTGCTCGTAGCAAAAATATTTACACTTACAATATCACCCTTTCTAATTCTTGCATTCATTTTAACTACGTTATAAACTAGTTTGCAATCAACATTCTCGTCTTTAAATAAAATCTTTTTTTTAAATAACAATGCATGAAAATAAATCACATCCATGGAATATAATGGGTTCTGATCAAAATTTAGGAACATTTGCATTCGATCAACGGTGGTAGCATATGAATCCAGAATTAGGGTTTAGAGAATGGAAAATACTTGGATTTTGATGATCTGAAACGTAGTAGAATGGATATAAAAGCAAAATTTATACATTGTAAAAATATTAAAGTCGGTCTCAAACCATTATATTGCCCACTAGTCGAAATTTAATTTATCTTATCGTGCCCTTGGATAATTTGAAGGTAAATAACAGCGCCAATAAATAAATACATAAATATTCCTTTCTTGCCAGATGACTGCTGGCTGTACGTATATGAGAGAATACAACCAGCAATGCCATGCCACATGACCTTAGAGCAAAAGATATAGCAGAGGCAAGGGGTGTTGACGGTGATGAAAACGATATGAAAAAAGGAAACTCAAAAGCCAAACCCATGTCCGGTCTTGCAAGTAAGTAACCATTACTTTTACCGACAAACGGAAACCAAATAAACAACATAACACTTGAAGCCTGTTTGAAACTACATAATAAGATATAATTGTCCTCGACTTATTTCAATTTCTATAATTATGTCTCATCAAACTTTCAACATACTTATCCCAACACTATTTTTATTTTTATTATTCATTTAAAATGCTTAAAGGTTATAACTCAAAAGTATTTAGTTATAGAAATTATTTTCCAAACGGGCGCTTACGTCCATACAATATCTTATGCTGCAGCAGATGTAAGATGCCATAGGTTCACATTTGCGTATTCATCCTTCATAGTCGATTCAAAGTGGTTTACTGCATCGATAAGATGCTCAATTAAGAAACAGATTAACTATAAAATATTTTTTTGTCGCCTTCCCAAACGGCCTTAAAACATAACAAAAGAAGCAGCATATTATGAAAAAGAACAGAAAAGGAAAAAGAAAAAAGAAAACATAAAAATCAAACCCATAATGCTGGGTATTGCTTGAAAATCATCATTACCATGTGCTAATTAAAGAAACACAAATATGATATGGTATGACACTTATTTGAATGCATGACACGTGAATGAAAACCAGGGGAATTTAGTCCATGAATGAAAATCAGAGAAATTTGATGGAGAAACTAGTGACAACAATAAATATTAAATCATAATTTTATATCAGCTCAATACCTATATTTCTAAATCGTGCATGTTAGTACATTCAGATAAATATAATGAAACCTAAAGTTGGAGTGATGTGTAACATACATGAATATAAATCACACACCAAGAAATAGTTGACGACAATGCAAGCATTGAATTGAGTATAGTACTTGAATAAATAGTTCTGCTCCATTTATTGGCTGCAAGTCCTGCAACGACTGCAAGCTACATGACAAAATAAAATCCCAAAGTTGCCTAAAATCAAAGCAGACACATACTTGTATAAAACAGGCAGTATATGTTTATTTGATTTCAGTACTTCTTGATCGATTTTGGTTGGTGTTGTGAAGTATAGGTGTTGAAAACCCAAAAAAAAAAAAAAAAGCTAAAAGAGAAAGAGAGAGAGAGGATCAACTGTTTAGTCGTACAACTCTCACCTAAGTCCCCAGATTAAACCATTTATACTGCAATATAATATTTAAAAAAAAAACAATACTAACTAGATGTAACTGGTACACGAATGCAAGGCAGACCTCTATGATGTCCCTCCACGAACATGGATAAGAATACATGAAATACAAACCATAACCAAAACTCACAGCAAATAGCAATATGATTCATAAATTCAGAAGAGAAACCCAAATTCCTTCTATACGTCATTATTATTTAACATTAAAAATATAGATCAAGGGACAAAAGCATTTTAATAGTAACATAATACAATGTGTAACATTGACATAAGTATTTCAGTTAAATGACCAAGCAATGAACATATATCCACAAAATCAACAATGACGTTTCAGATTTACCTATATCACATCAGTGATCACAGTGTCTTGCGTTTTTCTCCATCAGTTAGTGTATCAAAATCTGTAAACGAACTGATTGCTTCTTGTAGCACTGATATTGTAGCTCTAAACCGAGAACCCAACTCACAAAACTCGACTCTAGCTCCGCTCTTGATGTGAAAGAGTCAAGTCAGAATTGTTGTGATTGACTGAATTGTTGCAAGTTAAGCTAAGCTCAGCTCGGCCTGCTCAACCCATTCAACCTGCTTACATTTTAGTAATACTTGTTCGATGATTATATTTGCATACATTTTTATCAGGAAAAATATATTATAATATCAATAATCTTCTTATATCCATGCATAAGAATATGACAATACTAGAGAGGATGACATTACACCTAAGATATTGAGAGAGATATAAAGGCAAGGGCAATATTTTATTCTCGCAGATAGTTAAGTATTGTATACTTCTACTTTTTTTTTCCTATAGCGGTCAGCTTTGTTTGCCTCATTTAAACAAAAATAGACATCGATTATATCTTATTGAGTTTTACAGTTATATAATTTTGCATTGTCAAAGTTTAATAATATCTTCAATTTATTACACTCACTGTGTAAGAGCTAAGATTGATCAATTTAGTGCAAGGGTTTGAAATATTGACTCTCTTCTTAGCTAAACCAGGATAGGGTTGAGGATTTACAACTCGTTAAATTGTTGATCCCAACCTGCAGACTCTAGGCTATCACGGCTGCCAGCTCTTAGTTTGATATAAGAAAGAATTAATAGTAGGCAGCAACAACCATAATTAGGGGTGGGTACGGAAAATTTCCGTACCAACCGAGACATTTTCATTTTCTTCCAATTGCCAATGGAATGATACCCGATGTTTCAAGTTCCATTCCGCTAACTTCGGAATTTCATTATGCGGTAGATGGAAAAGGTGAAACGGAATATGAAATTCCATTTTTTCCGTTGATGTATTTAGGGGCCGTTTGGATGGCAATAAATAAGTTGTTTTTTTGCTTATAAAATGCAAAAGTTAAAAAGTCAATATGGATAAACAAAATCTACCGACTTTTAAAAGTCACATTTCAACTTATTGCAAAAACAATTTTTTTCTGCTTTTCGACTTACATAAGTCGATTTTTTATATAAAAAAATGTATTTTCAAAAATTGTCAAATTTCCAAAATTTCAAAATTCAAATTTCATATTTTCAAATTTTCAAATTTCAAAATTTCCAAATTCAAAATTTCAAATTTCAATTTCAAAATTTTAAATTTTCGAATTTCAAAACTCAAATTTCAAAATTTCAAATTTCATAACTCAAATTTCAAAATTTCAAATTTAAATTTTCAAAACTTCAAATTTCAAATTTTCAAATTAAAATTTCAAAATTTCACAAATTCAAAATTTCAGAATTTTAAATTTCGAAATTTCAAAATTTTAGAATTCAAATTTCAAAATTCAAAATTGAAATTTCACAAATTCAAAATTTCAAAATTCAAATTTTGAAATTTCAAAAATTTTAGAATTCAAATTTCAAAATTGAAATTTCAAATTTCAAAATTTCATATTTCAAATTTCAAAATTTCAAAATTTCAAATTGAAAATTTCAAATTTAAAATTTAAAATTTCATATTTTTTATATGTCTGGTCCAGTTAAACTAATTATACAAGAATATCGGTAGGAATAAAATTTCCATGGAAAACAGTGGAAATTTCCGCTTTTTTCCATCAGAAACCGGAAGGAATTCCTTCCGAGCTATTTTCAACGGGAAAACATAGAAATGAAAATTTTCGGAAATACGTGGAAGGAAAATTCTGGAAAGCCGGTAAAGCGGAAAATAATCCAGCCCTAACCATAATTAGGTTGTCAACTTCACTATGCTTAACGAATTCACATGACAGCAATATCATTAGTTTATATATGATAATAAAAAAAAGGATAAAGAAAAACTAAGAGGCACCAACCCATGACAGTTGAAGGATTGCAGGCAAATCACTGTCATCTCAAATCTTGATGCAGTTATTATTTTCCTTTGGTTTAAGGTTCTGAAGGATTGCAGGCAAGTCATTGTCATCTCAAACATTGTGATGCAATTACTTTTGACTTTGATGCAAGAGTTTGAAGGAGGTCAATCAGAGGATTCATTGGCACTTAGATAGTAGTAACACGGTTTGACCAAAAACCACCTCTGCCAAAACTATCATATTACCCTAGCACAAATACCAAACGTAAAAGTGCAGTCATATATGGTTTTCTATAAATTCAGCCATCCCTTAAAATACGTAGATCCCTTATAAGACCGGACTTTGACTGGTAGCAAATTTGAATTACAAACTAGAATAGTGAATAGGGAACCTTTGGTGAAGGAACAAATAATAGACCTCAAAATTGGTACATCAAAGATCAAACAAATGAAGGGACAAGGTATTAACAACACGCAAGTAGTAGAAACTGTAGCAGGTTCAGGTCTGCACATTCATCCTTTAAAGTTGATGCAATTTCGGGGGCAAGCCACTAATAAATATAGGATTTTTTTTAGATTAGGCCTGGTTTCGAAAGTAATTATCGTATTTAGCCCTGTTTCGAAATTAATATCGAATATAGCCTTGTTTTGGCCAGCTCAGCTCCGAGCTGGCCAAAACATACTGGCGACTTTTCAAAAATCGCCAGTATTTTTTTTTCTTTCCCAAAACGAGGGCGACTTTTGGGAAGTCGCCCACTGACGATTTCCCAAAAGTCGCCCGTTTTTTTTTTAAATATGGGCGACTTCTGGGAAGTCGTCAGTGGGCGACTTCCCAAAAGTCGCTCATTCGGGGCTCTGCAACATAACCAGAGCCCCCCACTCCCTTCCTTCCTCATTCTCATCTCTTCCACTTCTCTACCCAAAAACCTCAAACCTTAATTTTCGAAATTTTTGCCCAAACCCAACTAAATTTCGTTTATTTTTCAACAAAATACAAGATGGCAAGCTCTTCAACTCGGGATGTGCCTCAAGGTACGGGAAAATCAAATAGTTTTCAATTTAGGGTTTTGAAGGAATTTGCAAATTATGGTTTTTAATGATTGTTAGCAATCATTGATGATTGTGGTATCTATGTATGGTTGAAATCATTGGTAAAATGTTGAAAAACAATCCGTAAATTTGTAGTGTTATGTTGAAAAATAATTTTGAGAATAGTGTTATTTTGTATATGTGTAGATTACTCGGAGATGTTACCTGGACCAATTGATGGATCTGTCCTGTATATGCAACAACGGCATCGAACGAATAATCCGGAATTTGTCGCGGTAAAAATCTTAGTATTCAAAATGTACATATATCTGAAGGTAATGTATGTAACATGTTGATAATTTTTTTGTGATATATTGACAGGGCAATACTACAGACAAAACCATAGATCATTCGTCTAAAATGAATAGAGTAACATCTGCTCATCCAGGCGTTATACAGTTGATAGACCAAGCTGGATTTGGACTGGTTTTTAGGGTGGGGCACATCCAGTTAGATCATCATCTTATCACCGCTTTGGTGGATAGATGGAGGCCGGAGACATCGACATTTCACCTACGAGCCGGGGAGATGACTATCATGTTGGATGATGTTGCATGCTTACTTGGCATACCCATAGACGGTGCTCCGTTGACCAACCCCAATCCAGCTGATTATCTTACTTTATGCCAAGAGCTCCTAGGTTTAACTCCTCCAGCCGAGGAGTGGTGGGGAAACGAAATGATACGGACATTATGGTTTAGGGAACAATTTGTGGACGATATTCCAGCAGACGCCACGGAGATTCAGATTGAGCAACGAGCCAGGGCCATTATATTGCATATTATATGCTCGAGGTTGATATGCGATCATTCTAAGACACGGATATGGCTTAGATGGCTTCCATTTTTAGTAAACTTTGATGTTTGTTGCCAATATTCGTGGGGCAGTGCAGTTCTAGCATATACTTACTGCGAGTTGACGAGGCTTGCTTTGCAAGAGAGCGGAAGCATAGGTGGTTGTGTGAGTCTAGTACAGGTATGTCCATTATTTACTTTCGGCGATCGTTATTTCATATTCTTTTATCCAACCGCAACCATGTGTCATCTTTTATTTGCAGCTTTGGTGTTGGACTTATCTACCCGTGGGTAGAATAACGATGAGGAGGACGGAGGCTGATTTATCATTGCCATACGGTGCTAGGTATAATTAATTATGTAGTATACTAAGTATACGTGTTTGGAATTGAGAAGTCACAATTTAATTTTTGTACAGGTGGGTAGGACCTAAAAGCACCGTTTCATCGCCGAGGCGTCATGTAGCCTTCTACCGCAATGAGCTCGATGTGCTAGACTATCAGTCTGTGACTTGGACCTCGTACGACGATATGCTTGGACATCTGCCAAACTTATGTACCATTTCCATTCAGCTGTGGACTGCTCGGGTGCCTCTGATTTGTTTTAATGATGTCGTCTATCATCTGCCTGACCGAGTGATGAGGCAGTTTGGTATGGCCCAGCATTTACCGGAACAACCACCGCATTATAGGATCGATATTGAAGCTGGGGAGTTTGCTATGGCAATTGAGACGTGGATCGCGCGCTACGTGCACACGCAACAGGAACGCGAGTTCACATTGTCCGAAGAAGAATATCTGTCTTGGTACTGGAACATCACGCGTCGATATGTTCTTCGTGCCATCGATCCACCTACAGCGCCTCCTGTTGTTGCATACCCTTACACTCCTAGAGCACCTCTCGAAAGGAATATGGTACGTAGTGCACACAGTCTTTATTTCAATATTTGAAATTTATCCCTTATCTTGAATTTTATGTCATGGCAGGCGGACGGCATTTACCGTGCGATAGAAATAAAAACACAAACTGTTCTTACATTAACAACATACAGCTTACAAACATCAAAGCAATAATAACACGCATACGAAAACTACATAACTGAATCACAACGACTCCTTTTGTGACCGTGCATACCACATTTACTGCATCTATTAGGCCTTGGAGGCTGCATCTCGTCCATAACGCCTTTAATTCTAGTTGACTTAGGCCTTCCTGGAGCTCGCCTTGCAGGAGGTGGAAGTACCATTTGACCTTCGTGTGGTGACCAAAACCTTTTATCTTGTACGGGATGAAATTCTCCAGAGTATGCCGCTAGGTAATTCTGAACAGAGTACCAATGTGATGCAAAATCATGATGAGCTCTGTTCGCACCATTGGCCACCGACGAACAAGCAGCCATCACATGAGCGCAGGGGAGATGCTGTAGTAATGGGATGTTGCATGTACATGAACAAGTGCTACCATCGATTATAACTTTGAATTCATCTCCGAAGTAATGAATCACTTGCCATTCAATTTGACTGAAATGGACAATCCGACAACGTCTAGCTTCGCTTGCTCTCTCCGCTATTTTTGCTTCCCATTTTGGCGTGACACGAAGTGTGGAATTCTTAGCCAACTCTCTTCTTTGGAAAAAGTAATCAACGGATCGATAGAAGGTACGTGCAACAAGTGCTCTAATAGGCAAAGATCTAGCACCCCTAAGTACACCATTAAAACTTTCTGATGCATTAGTCGTCATAACATGAAAACGACCACCATCATCCTTACATAAAGCCCAATTCTCTTCCTTTCCACCCAAACTTCTCTCTATCCAGTTGTGTGCTCTTACACTGGTGGTTTTAATTTCCTCACGAATCTTTATATACTCAATCTCCTCAGAGGCACATGCAGCAGCGTAGAATAAACCGGTCAATCGTTTGTCTTTGAAACCTGCTGCTTGAAAGTTAGCTTTCAAATGTCTGGCACAGTATCTATGTTTATGTGCAGCTAGCCATTTGCTCTGCAACGCTGTAGGTATTCCTTTCATTCTATCAGAAATGAAAGTAATACGACGATTGTTCACACTGTGAATGAACCTTTGCATGCATGCAAAAAACCAACCCCAACTATCACTGGATTCGGATTCAACGATGGCGAATGCCAAGGGAAATAGCTGATCATTTGCATCAACGGCTGTTGCAACAAGTAAGGTGCCTTTGTATTTTCCATATAGATGTGTACCATCTATGCAAAGCAAAGGTCGACAATGGACAAATCCCTCAATACAAGGCCCAAATGACCAAAATGCACGATCAAAAACTCCATACTCATCAGTTGTCACATGTCCTACACTTCCGGGATTTGTTTTGCATATTTCACCAAAGTATTGTCGAAGGTTGGCATATGACTCTGCCCAATCGCCGTAAATTCGTTCAATTGCCTTGCTCAATGCTCTCCATGCTTTCAGATAGCTAATTTTTATAAATAATTGTTCCTCCATTAGAACTTGCACCGTCCCGGCTGTAATGTTCAAATCAGATTTCACGAAAGGTATGATCTTCGACACCATAAACGATGATGTAGCTTGCCTATGATTTGAGTTCACTGTAGGGTTAACACATGTATGATCACTAGGATATTTTTTAATAACCCACCATCCAGTCTGTGTCTTTTTTGAGTCAATAGCATGTATTCTCCAAGGACAACTGTCATCAACGTTGCAAATGGCGGTGTATTTTTCTTTGTTCGACCTTATTGGCTTAAAGGACACCGCATGTAAGATTGACCATTCTGATAGTTGTTGCAGAAATTTAGCTTTACTCTCAAACACCATGCCAACTTTGAAACCAGTTTGTACGCTGCATGATAGAAATAATTCGCTGTTGAAGTTTACATTTGCTACAATTGACTTAGCCATAATTTGTGCACTGCACAAATCATCATCCATCGGGATCTCCATTTCCGGTTCATCGTTGTCCACACAATCTACTTCTGCACCTCCAAAATCATAGTCCAGTGGATCATTGTTTACTTGCATATTTTCCACCCAGGCAGTATCAACCTCTGGTATGGACACAACAGACATACTATCAAGTGCAGGAACATCTACAGCTTGTACATCTTCTTCATCTTCTACATCCATATCATCATTGCACATAGTTTGACCTGTTGGTTCATTCGGTGGTTGGACGTATGACTGTGTAGTATTGTTGTTTGCTGCGCAGCTGCAGTAAATTAATACATCAATTTTAGTTTACTGCTACAAACCAATGATTTTGCAACATATTGCAATATTTAACTTACTTTTGGCTTAAATGGTAAAATTCGGGCGGAGTTGGCTGCATTCGTTCATTTGTACGACTACTCGATGCTCTAGCACTTCTTTGAGTGCAATTCTGAACTGGAGTAAAACTGGACGGGAATACAAAATAGATATAATATTAATATAAATTCAATACAACATATCTCTATGTAATCACGGCTAAACAATACCTCTGACTCATTCGTGGAAAGCTGTCCTGCGTTAAATGTGGATAGGTAAATTGGACATTTGGCTGCAAACTCATGAATGGATGAAACCCATAATACATTTGTTGTTGCCCGTATTGCGATATGTGCTGAGTCGGATTGCTAAAACTAGGTGACGGAATTCCCTGCCCAGTACTCATGTTCCCCACCATTCTAGAATATTCTTCAACGCCGAAATTTGTTACAGGTGCCGGTGTTGCTTGTTCTGCAACCGATCTCCTTTTTTTCTCAACAAACAACTCAATAGATTTGGTCGAGGCAGCAAACATTAATTCAACATCCTCGTCGTCAACAATTTTGATTGCTTTGGATCCGGAATCTGTTGGTCAATTGCAAACTATTTCAATCTCGTACTCTTCTGGTTTTATCTTTGTTGCTTTATATACCGACTCTTTCAACTGCTCAAAAGTAGATCCTCTTCGAACTTTAGCCGGTTTGTAAGATCCACCAAGATATTTCGCACACATTAAATCGTCAATAACCAATTCACCATCAAAATAGCATATAGTTGGAATAAAACTAGGAGCCATTCTACATCAAGCAAAAAAAAAAATTAAGTTTGCAAACTAAATTCAGAACTTAGGGTTTCTACTGCATACCTTGATTGGATTCGACCGTATGACGTTTTCCTACGCTTGAAGTAGATCTTCGAAATCTACTACTTTTGTTGAAAAATAAACGAAACTTAATTGGGTTTGGGCAAAAAATTCGAAATGTAGGGTTTGGGGTTTTTGGGTAGAGAAGTGGAAGAGATGAGAATGAGGAAGGAAGGGAGTGGGGGGCTCTGGTTATGTTGTAGAGCCCCGAATGGGCGACTTTTGGAAAGTCGCCCACTGGCGACTTCCCAGAAGTCGCCCATATTTAAAAAAAAACGGGCGACTTTTGGGAAATCGCCAGTGGGCGACTTCCCAAAAGTCGCCCTCGTTTTGACAAAAAAAAATACTGGCGACTTTTGAAAAGTCGCCAGTATGTTTTGGCCAGCTCGGAGCTGAGCTGGCCAAAACAAGGCTATATCCGATATTAGTTTCGAAACAGGGCTAAATACGATAATTACTTTCGAAACCAGGCCTAATCCAAAAAAAATCCATAAATATAAGGATCGTAATCTAGTGAACAAAAACTATTATCAACAAAAGATATTTCACTCATATACAAGAACTTAAATAACTTAAAGTGAACTGATATCATTATGCATGCATTATAATACCACGGACTCTCATATCTTATTATTAGAAGTATATACCATACAATAATGCAATAAATATTTTTTATTTAAAAAGATGGGGAGCAAAACAATTTCTTTAAAGATTTCAAATGTAAAGATTTTAAATACTTGTGAATGTTTAGAAGCTCTTAAAATCATCTGTGTTCACTTTAGTGAAGTCGATTACAAAGAAAGTCATTAACAAACTGTCAATGAAATTAAAAAAATATTCAATCGATAGCGAAGGTTTCAAATCTCATATTCTAAAAGAATTAGTGCTCTGCTTGAATAAAGTATCACTCTTATTCTAAAAGAATGGTGTACTGTATTATTTTGTGGGTCTATATTATCAAACCGACCGTTAGGGAGGTTTGCTTACTTCCACTGTCCAAAATCAATTTTCCTGAAGCCAAAATAATATGCCCTATTTCCCGTACTCTTCTTCCCGTTTCTGTGTCGAATCGAACGCCTAATCTTCCACTCCACCATTTCTGCGCTTCAGGTTTACCATTCCTTCCTCAATTTTACAGCTATTCTATTTCTACTCCAATCTCCATTACTTATTTAAACAAACCTCGATTCACCCTATCTTCGCCATCGACTAACATCAGCAGATCCGTTTCTAATTCGTCGCTATTTAATGTTTTCATGGTCTGCGGGATAAAATTCCTAGTCTCTTATTATAATGGTTAGCTGCTTATGTTTCTCTCTCAGCCTTCAAAAATCTAAGGTATGTAGAAGCCTATTCATAGTCATTTTTAATTATTCCAATTTCATACTAAAATCATACATTTGTCCAGAAGAATCTACATTTGAGTGATAAAAGACACTCAACTTGTTTGCATAAATTGGAAGATCAAGCAAGGAATCAAAACTTTGATAACAACAATCAATTGGACATCTGTATGGAGCAAATTACCTTTTCATCCTCAATGGGAGGTTGCAATAAGTCAGAATTATTGGATTTTGTAGAAAGTAAAAAGATTGCTAGTATGCTGTAATTAAAAAAAAGTCAGTCGCTTGGAAGCATTTTTGACAAAAATAGAGTCGTGTCAGAAGATGAGGAAGCAGAAAAACATTTGTCATCCAAATGCTCACATGAAGAGAGCATCGATAAAAGTAATGGTGCTTCATGTGTTGAAATTAGTCAAATTACTTCCACAGAGCTTTTTAGTCATGAAAACATGACAAGTAGTCATAATAACTCTATGGAATCTTTTGATACTAATGTACATCCTTATAACAACGCCTCAGAATATTATAATTTTCCTAAAGAATCCAATGATGGTAGAAAGGGAAAAAAATGCATTTTAGTTGAAAGTGGCAGTGTGATTGAAGGAAATGAGAAGTGTTGGAATGACGATTTTGACCATGATGATAAATTTAATAGCGACAAATGTGAATCACACAATCATACCTCGTCCGAAGAAAGTGATGAGAAAGGTGTAGTCCATGAATTGAATCCTAGAGAATTCAAAGCTAGAATGATTAAAGAGTGGATTAACCGAATTGATATTGAAAATTGTACCGTGGAAGAAACCGGGGAATGCTCAAGTCTGTCTTCTATCTCTGAACCACAAATTGAAGCGTATGATTGCACAAAATTTGATGCTAAAAACAATCTGGGCATGGAAATTTCTAACAATTATATTTCTTCTCTGGTTAGCACATCATCATCTGCACAATTGGTTAACCTTGGGCTGGTGTGTATTCCACTGCTTAGCAAATTACTGAACCTAAGGGTTTTGAGTTTATCAGGAAATTTTATAGGTATGCATTTTGGATTTATAAGAAATGCTAATAGTGTTGTTGCTAAGATATTTTGAGAACAATTTTTTGATCATATATATTCTACTTTATAGGAAATTTCTTCTTCTTCATGAATTCAAGTTTATTTGTTATTTGAATAGAGTGACAAAGTGGTTCTTGCCAAAATGCAGGAATTTTGAAGATGCTCAAGCTGATATATGTGAAAGTTGAGCTCATATATGCCTGCAAACAAAATCTCAGCAGTTTATTCATTTTCCTATGTGAAAATTTCTTGTAATCAGTTCTAAATATTAGGTGATCAGTGTTATAGTTTAATGACTTGTGTACAAACTGCTACAATTGATATATACAAATTGCTTTGTGTAAATTTTGTGAAAAGCTGTTATTTCTTTGTGTTATGTTATTCTGTATGTATTTATAAGTAGTTAATTTTTGTTAAACTATGAATAGCTGAAAAGAAATCGAGCGAGCTCATATTGAAATAATATTCTTCTACAATTAATAAAAGAAAACTCCAAAATCTAATATCATCCATTACGGTTGCATGTTCATATCAAAAAACATAACAGTTGGTTTTTCCACCATTGTGCGGTTATACTAGTAATATATATTGCATTGTTAATTTAAGTTCTTTGACGGTTATTCACAACATAATACAAATTGGATGAGTTGATTCACATCAATGAATAAATTTATCAATTGAGTGGGACGTATGGAGACAACAGACCGATGTTTGTTCAGTTTTATTAATGATTTAGTAATTACTTAGTTTGTAAACTAACTTCACGAAAAAACGAACACTAATAGTTTATTAGTTTTAAGAGTTTACTGACAAGCACGAGTATAGTCGGTTAAGTGAAGAAGTTATGAGAAACTTCTAAAGAAATTAATTTCCTCCCTCTTTTGTTTTCAAATCAAAAAATATCCATCGCATTATAGCATTGTCTTATATAGTTCTAATCTATGCAATTAAAGCCCCGTAAAATTCCCACTGTAGCGCATAGGCGCTCTTTGACTGCTACGATTTTCCAATATAACGATTTTAAATGGTAGATTCACTTTAAGCCTCGCTATTTTTCATTACGCTAGCTAAATCAAAGCTTTTTAGCACCCATTTTAGCAACATTAATATAAAAAGGTTGATTTGACTCGTTCTCTTTTGTTACAAACCAACAAAGTTAGAGCAAAGACATAATTTTAAGGCATAAGTACTCAATATAAGTTAGAAAGTTGTCACCAAATCTAGACGGTAAATATCATGATATTCTTCGGGTTTTTTTATATAAGACTAAACAATATTTATTTTTCATACGCAAATGATGTGAGAATGAGAATTAAATTAAATTTAAATATTTGATTAATATCTAATGAATCTTTTTGCACCTCCATTATTTTCGCTATATCATCACTTTATCTCTGCTATAACTTTTTACACCTCTACCGCTATGAAACCACTAAGCGTTTTAGCTGCACAGGTTCTAATACTAGGTAACATGGATCTGTAACATTATTACGTACAGAAGCCGAATTACTTAATTTATTTCAAGTCGTACATATATGAGCATGAATTTTCCTTTGTGAATACTATTTTATGTTCATTAGATTACGCCTCCTCATGTTTATTGCTAGGTTTTCCCCTACAATGGAGGAAATAACCGCAATAACAGACGACGACAATGAAAACAAGATCTCTGTATTGATATGCATCAAACTTTTTCTCCCAAGAGGAGTCCATAAGGCAATCGCTTTTGTCGAAAAAAACGATAAGAAAAAGAGAGCTCAAGAACCAAACCAATGTTGGGTCTTGCTTGCAAATTTTCGGTGCCTTTAACAATAAACGAAAACAAAGTAATCATATGACACTTCTATGCAGTTGCCATATTCACCCATCCTTTCATCAACTTCATAGGTATTTTATTGTGGAATTTAGGATTTCCTCCTTGTTTTTTATGTTATACTTTAAAGAACCCATGCCTTTTAATCGTTTAAGCTTTACCCTTGCATTTTTTGTTTGATGCACAAGATAGAATGGTTTCTACTTTTGATTTTTTATATTCTAAATAACTCGGGAGTTGTTTTACATGAAGGATCGGATTTACAATATTGGGATTGAATCCTTTTGGCATATTAATTCAAATATTACGGTTTTTGTACAAAAAACCTATGATGTCTAATTTTAGAATTGTTTTGTGCGTTTTATATTTCAATTAAAGGACTCAAGTTTTTTACTGCAGTAAATACACCCAAGCTCCTTTATTTGACGATGTCGTGAGATCAACATTATTGATTGTTTCTACTTTTAAATTTCTAGTTTTTAAACAACTTTTTGCATTTTAAAATAATGAATTATTTATGTGGCAAAGATTGGTTTATAATAAAGACTTTTTTGACAAAGAAAAAGAGAAATCCACTCTTTTATTATATCTTTTTTAGTAATTGGAATAGATTTATAATTTGGTCCGGCCACTGACTTCCAAAAATATCCTTACATGCAAATAAGTTCATGGGTTCAAACTTCAACCATGATAAAGTTAAAATTTGTTCTCAGTTGAAAATTGTGGTACATAAATACTTTTCCTAAGGATTGAGTGCCAATGAACACGTATAATTATTATTCAAGTGAATAAGCACACCGATCATCATAGACCAATGTTTATTGCTTCATGTCTGCCGACTATCAAGGGAATGAGTGCTACATACAACAAATCTCTTAAAACATGTCATGGTGAAAAAAATGAAATGTGTCATCAAAAATTAACTAGTCATACTTTACTAGAAGTTCCATAAGTAGAATAAGGTGACATGTTATTAAGTTCCTACAAAGGAATATGCAAAAAACAAGAGTAGAATTTAGGATTTTCACCAATTTTACATCTAATATTATGATTTGCCTCTTCTCGTCTCATAATCACTCTTTTATTATATTTTTACACACACGGCAATGATACAGTTTCTACCGATGACCATCCATTGAAATATTTCAACAGAAGGAAACTGAATTATTCAAAAATATTTTCAGTTAACTATTTGCAACTAGGCATTTTTAGTGTAAAAGATTTAACAAAATACACAACTACACCTTAACAAATTTACATACTTTCTAACTTTTGACAAGAAATTACACTTTTCATAACTTTTGCCATGTTATCTTCACAACACTTGGGTCGGACCGGGACATGACAGGTACTAAGACTCGCTGACTATGAATGTTGTGATAGCTTTCGGCGATAGATAGATCACCTTATCCTAGTCTTATATTTATGACACTTATGTGAGATGTTGTGACTCATGATGTGTATTGTTGTATCCGTCTAGTACTTGAAAATGCATGCATTATACGTGGGTCTGGTGATTCCATTTTGTACACTCGCTTTACATATGTATCTTTGGCATATATTATATTTTTCGATGTGATCTATGATCTTGTATTCTCTGATATATTATATATTGTTCTATTTTGAGTTAGCCAACGTGTTTATTGCTTTATGTTGATACCGAAAACGTCATTTATATTTATGCAAGGCAAATTTAGGCATATGCATCTAAAAATCATCCGTTTGATTTTTACCAAGTTTATATTTTATATTGTCTATATTTTAATATAATTAATGATATGTAGTTACTGTTTTATTAAATTAATAATTTATATTATATCTATCTATGCGTATTAACTACTCAAATCTATTTATTAACGTAGAATTTGTTTATTTTTTGTACTTTTATAATCAACGAAATTGAAAAAAATTATCTTAAACCAAAAAAAATTATTTATGAGAAACAACCAACATGCTCATAAGTGACCTCGTAGCAAAGAAGATATCATGTGGCAGTTAATCTTACCAACTCGATGAATTTTGCATGCAAATCATCATTACCTGTATCGATTAACATGTGATCTATTGAAAGAGCATCAACTGACATCATTTTTTCAACTTTTTAAAAAACAATCTTTTCAAAATTTAACAATTTTCCTATTAAAATACATACGCAGGGAATGACTAGTGAATTACGATAAAATCCATTGCATTATCTGTAGATAAACCATATAAAATATTATATCAAAAAATAAAATTTTGATAGACAAACAAAGAAAATATAAGAGAATCTCAATCAACAAAACTCAAAGATCCAAAATTCAAATAGCATAATTTGATATAAATTCAAGAGATAAAAGATACTGACAGATGCATTGGTAGCCAAATCAAAGAAAATATGCAATGCAAATTGTTAATCTTACTAGTAACTTGTGTGCTGTAGACAAAAGAATCGAAGAGAGGAATAACACAGAAAAAATCTTGCACGTATATTGAAGACCCTAATTAAATGGGTTTGAAGTTCTCTTGGGCTCAACAAATTGGTACATCAGACACATCAATGGATTATAAGAAATGGGTTGTACAAGCAATTCAGCAAAAGCTATAACAGGTTCAGATTTGCATATCATCATATAGTAGTTGCTGCAATATGCTTGTTATACGTATAGTATACCAAAACAGAGAATAATCAATTATAAACTCGTCTCACAAGTTTATTAATCAGATTTTCACTACTCTGAAAGTCTATATTGGCTAATTTAAGGAATAGTTATGTCGTAATTAAATAACAACAAACTAACAACTATAGCAATAACTATAGCGATATATCAAACGTAATACTATTTACAGAAATAGCACAACGTAGAAAACAAAAATGATAGATATATATAAATATATAAATCAATTATAAACCTAACCGATTGAAGAAGGAAATTCCGTCTGAGGCTTGTCGTAACAATTTCCTTAAGACTTTATTTAAAGTCTCCCAAGATACAACAGACGTAATCTGCACGAGATTGTAATGAGTATGTCAACTCTGTAATATATTGCATAGAGCAGTAGAGAAGAAGTAGAAGAAATTAGAACTGGAATTAAAATGAGAATGTGATCAGTATTTTCTTCTATTTATAATTTCGTCCGCACCCCTTCGAACAGTCGCGTCCGCCTAACGGGTTGCACCCGTTGCCTTTCATTGCTGCTGTTCGTTAACGGGCCGCACCCGTTCGCTACTGGTTCTGCGTTCGCACCTGCTGCTACCATAAGTCGCACCCGCTGGCGTTTAACGGGTCGCACCCGCTTCCGTCTGCTAATGGATGCGTCTGTTCGCCAAAAAACCTGCGCCCGCTTCAGAAGTCGCACCCCCTCAATCAATCCGCGTCCGCTTCTGAACAGATTCGTATAACCTGCAACTGTCAGAAAACCCGGCCCAGTTTTGTAGTAAAAATAGGATCATATTAGACCCAAACCCGAGCCCGGCCCGGTTCGGACGGACGGCGGCGGCGGCGCGCGTGTGTGGTGGTGATGCATGATCTCCCTCCTCACAACGAAGCAAATATTTGGGTACCCCAGGGTCCCAACCCCTTCATTGCAAAGCTATTAATATACTAGAATAGCTTTGCAATTTTGGCGATGTGGGACTTATGTATATTATCATTCACATTAGTATTTTAGGAATTCCAACAATGCTTATTGCATTTAACCAAGTAGTCAAATAGCAAAATATTGATTGAAAGAGAAAATTAACTATAAAACAACTCTCTCTTGCCAGATGGCTGCAGCGGTTGCTTGTAAGTATTTTCAAAACTTTTGCTACTTAATTTTGCATTAAATAAGTGCTTGTGGGATACAGGTGAAGGAACAAATAACCGACCACAGGATCACTGGTACATCAGAACAATAAAGTGATAAAATATACAAGAAACATGCCTCAGAATAAACTGTGACATGTTCGGTTTTGCATGATCGTCCAGAATAGTTGATGCAATAAGATTTGCTGCATCACATCAAGTGCACAAATAGTTTTTTTTCCTTATTTTAAATAATAAATAAATACCATATGGCTGCAACTGCTGACGGTATATTAGAACACAACCAAAGTTGCCTTGGTGACATGGTAGGAAAAGAGATAAGAGATGGCTACGATGATGGTGGAGACAACAAAGAAGATAAGAAAAGGGGAACTCAATACCAAACCCAAGCATTCAAATCATAATTACCTTTGCCAATGTTTTCATAACCAAATTCAAAACTTAAATGATAAAGCTCGAATTTT
Source organism: Allium fistulosum (assembly GCA_030737815.1). Taxonomy (NCBI): domain Eukaryota; kingdom Viridiplantae; phylum Streptophyta; class Magnoliopsida; order Asparagales; family Amaryllidaceae; genus Allium; species Allium fistulosum. Next base: position 244,328,437 of record CM060907.1, on the reverse strand, counting down.
AAATCAAAATTGGAATTTTAAAAGTGAATCAAAACGAGTGCACATTATTGTACACTGTAAATTTTGCTCAAGTATATAAACCAGTCATCAAGGCACTAACTACATATTTTGAATATAATTCTATTCTTTCTTGCTCCCAATAAACAAAATCAAAACACAACGCGTGCATTCACTCGGTAAATAACCACTTGGGTGAATATCTATTAAATTAAGAATGAAGTTTCAGGTTCGTCAACATCACACTGAGTGTTGAAAGTCTATGTGGATCGTATATGTTTATAATATATGACAAGTGGGTGTATGATAGTATGAATTGCACAGAATAATAATGCAGGTAAAATTAAAAGTAATCACACCAGGAATTTTATACTGGTTCGGGCCTTCCATCCTACGTCCAATCCCGAAGCTCCTCTTCGGAATTTCACTAAACAATTGCCCTCGCTTCGCCCGGAGGAATAGGCTTTTACACAAGAGTATTTCTTTGACAAATGTGTGTTCTATGCAACACTGATTTTGACTACAAGTAGAGCTTCTTCCTATAATCTCCTTGAGTAGTATGTAGTTTAAGCTTTGATATAACGAAGAGGTAAAAGTGTATTTTTGAGTGCTTTTGTTAATCACAGAAATATTAGAAAATAAAGAAAGAAAGTTCAGAATAGCAAGTTGAGTTCTAACTTTCAATTTCATGTTTATTTATAAACGGTGAAGAGTTTGTTTGAGGAGTAATGACTTTTGGTTCACTCTATTTCAGTCTAAGAGTCACAATGTTTGAGAAAAAACAGTTATTACCAAAACAGGAGGATGCAACTCTTTGATTGAAGAAGATGTCTTTTGGAGAAAAATGGCCGTTACCCAGGTCAGACGTCTGGCCATTTGTGCCAGACGTTTGGTTTGTTAAAAAGTTTAAAACAGAACATGCTACCAGACGTCTGAGCAGATACGCCATACGTCTTGTTTGTTAAAAAATTTAAAACCAGAACATGTTGCTAGACGTCCGAGCATATACGTCAGACGTCTGACACATGTACACTCTGTTATCTTCCTTTTTTTACCTCTCAACATTAGTGGCTAACAGGTCGTCTAATTTTTATACCAAGTTTTTCTGCAAACCACTAATATTTTATCAAATAAAACAAACAAATGTTTAAAATTGAAAATCCTACTCTTATATATATATATATCAAATTTTTTAACCAAATCACAGTAAATTTTTTTAATGTACCTTTGTTAATCAATATCAAAGTTTTTCAACATGTCATCCGATCACAACTCCACTTACTCTACCATTGATTTTTCATCTCCATCATCTGGTAGTACATACACATCTCCTGCAAAAACAACTCCTAAATCATCTCCATCCCTTCACATTGTTCCCTCGCCTACATATCATACTGATCACTCTCCAAAAGGAAAGAAAGCCAAACATGGTATTAATCTTCAAACATCCTCTCTCTCGGACAAAACCGACGAAATCCATCATTATCAAAAAGAAATGATGGATGTACAAAGAGAAATGTATTACGAACAAAGACGTCAGGGAGCTCATTAAAATTTTCTGGAGAAATGCATCCTTGCCATATGTGGACATTCTCCTACTAAGGCTGTTGGGTATGTTAGTTATATAGTATTTAATATACATTGGGAGTCTGTTTTTCTTTTTAGGAGGGTATTTATATATGTAAATTCATGTATATACTTATATAGGAGTCTGCATATTTTATTGTACATATATTTAGTTTATAAAAGTTTATATAAATTTTATATGTTTTGCTTATATCTGTCTAAAGAGTATATATTTAAAGTGAAGTTTTGTTTTTGATTGTTCTATACTAATATATGTATTTATAAAAGTTTATAAAGTTATAAAAGTTTATAAAAGTTATTTGTTTAATATATAATATAAGTTATTTGATTTACACTATGCTTTTTATTTGTAAGTATGAAGGTATATATTGTAGTTACAGTATGTGTGTGTGTATATATATTAGTTATGTCATGATGTTAGTGCAGTACTATATTATATGAGTCTTCGGTATTAAAGCATATACATAAGGATCATTTTGGTTTGGGTATATATATGAATATACAAGACCAGTTTGCATTCTATATTTTTTTTTATCTGTTGTTATAAAGTTAGCTATTCGATTTTATATATGAACTTATATGGGATATATATTATGTTTGATGTATATATATAAGTTTATTCGTATATATGATCTGTTGATATAATTACATTTCAATAAAGTAATTATGTATGTTTACATATTAGTTTAAAGGCCGGTTTTATATATAAGTTATATTATATGTATATTAGATATATATATATATCTTTGTGTTTATGTGTTAGTTTATAGATGTTTAAAAGTGTGTAGATTTTTATATTAGTTTGATTTTAAGACCTATACATAAGTCTACTATATATAGGACATTATTATATATATATATTATGTTGGTTCTCTTATATTTGACCATATATATTTATAGCAGTGTTGATATATTTTTATAACATATATTTCTAAAGTTTTTTTGAAAAGGATATGTTTTAATTTTAAAATTTACTTGTGAAATATATGTCATTCTAAATATGTAATTTAAATTGAATATTGGTTTTCAAAAATATATATATATATATAATAATAATAGTCTATATATATATATATTCCATTTGCATCGAGCTAATTTGATTCATTCTCATCGATTCATATTTATCAGTTGTCTGTCGAATTCGTGCCAATCTAGCTTTGCTTTGGAATTCGTGCTTGGAGTCGTAACTCACCTCATTCTCGTCCATCTCTAGCCTCAAAAGGTGAGCAATCACTCACGATTAACGTTCTTATATTTATTAAATTTGATTTCAATTGAAACGACAATTGAAATATGCCGCAGTCAGTTATTTACATTGCTATATATATGCTATTATCTGTATCTGTTCACTTGTGACATCTGACACCATTATCTGTTATTTATCACTAATGATATATGCATGTCATTGGTTGTTATATTATTATTATATATGTTATCACTCTACAAGTTCCATGTTAGTATAGAACTCCCTATGGGTTGAAATGATACATATCCGAACGATCTTGTAGAATAGGAGAAAATCGTTGGATTGAAATGATAAACCCAAGTGATTTTCATTAACATTGAATTTGGGATTGCGGGTTGAAAAGATATATACCCGTAGATATTTAAATTGCGGATTGAAATGATAAATATCTGTATCACTTGACCATAGGATAGAAAATTGTATACAGACACCGTTGGTATATATATATTTTTTGAAAATGATTTCCATAGTTTTAAAAAGGATATATATATGGTTTTACATAAATATTGATTTTAAATATTATATATATATATGTAATTTATAAAGGTTTAAATTTTAGTTTTAGATTCTTAAAAATTATACGTTTTGGGAAATTTAAATTTATAAGTTAGTTTTGAAATTATAAATTTCAAGATTTTACTTATATTTTTACTGTTTTAAAATATATATATATATATTAAGTTTAATAATAAGATTTAATTTTATAAGGATTGATTTAATTAATATATAATATGTTTTATGTATTTATTTAAAATTGTATTTTAAAAAAAAGTAGATTTTTTTATATATAATTTTAATAAATTAAGGTTGGAAAGATAAATTTAAATTGATTTGAAAATTTTTGAATGGAGATTTAAAGATATGATTTTATACCTTGATTTTTGATTCAAAGTGATTAAATGAATATTTCAAGAATAAATAAATTGAAGATAATACTTAGTTTAAATTTTAAATTAAGGCTTATTTAAAGGATATTGGAGTTTATTAAGTGAACATTTCAAACTAAATAATAATGAAGTTAAATTGAGATATAAATGAAATTATCAAATTTAGCTTTGAAATGTTGAATATTTAAAGCTCTGAAATATATTGAAATTGAAATGGTATATCTTGTGGTTAAAATCTGCATTTGAAATCGATATAATTTGAAAGGGTTTATTGAGAAATTGAATTGAGATTGAATTAAAATTGAATTTTTGAATTTAAGTTGATTTGAATTGATTTGTGAAATTTGAGGAAGCTATTTTATTATATAAAGTATTTTTAGATTATATTTAAAACTATTTAGATATTTTACTTTATAAATTTTAATATAAACTATTTTAACTTATAACTATTTTATATAAAAACTATTTTATTTTATAAACTATTTTATTATATATACTATTATTAATATCTAAATTGTTCAAGTGGGAAGTTATGATTTCAAAGTTACGAATTTCAAAGTATTATGTTATCAAGTGTTATGATTTCCAAAGTATTACAAATTCTAAGCTTTATAATTTTGAAAGGGTTATAACTTTGAAGTGCAATGATTTTGGAAATGAATATAATTGAAGTGAAATGATATCGTATTGATATGGTTTTGAAATGGAAATGATATTTTGGTTTTGAAGTATGATATTTTGAAATGACCACGGTGTTATAATAACGTTTGGTTGTTAAAGAGACCAGGATTGGAAGTTGTCATACTCTCTGCCAACTCCGAAAACCACTTTGACAACTGTATATGTAACATCCCACCTTTTTGTATGCTTAAGCAGACATACGTGCCAACTTAAACCATACAGAAGGGTGGATTGTTATGGGGTAAATAAGAAAAAAGTGGAGAAATAAAAGAAACAAAATAGAATCTTGCAGCGGAACGATAAAATATAATAATCAAATAACAGTTCATGAAGCTGTTTTACAAAACATTTGATTATACTTATACAATACATATCAGAGTTACACATACCAGAGAATGATAATTAATGCAGCGGAATACAATGGTGTAGTAGAATATATATAAAATAGTAATAATAAAACCTTCGTCTTCGTCCTTCAGAAATAGGGCCTTCAAATCCTGGAATGCTCAGGCTGACCCGAGCGAATTGAAAAGACAAAACACTCGAGTCAGAACTAAAAGATCTTATGTAAGTTAAATCAATGAAATAAATATGAGTGTAAACGGCGTCAGAGATGTTTACAGGGTTTGACATCTCCTATCCAGTGTCTAACGTGAGTGCAGTAACTTAAGAAATGTTCGGGATTCACATCTCTTAAGGATCCGTTAAACTATCTACTATGTAGTAATATTCGCTATTATAATAATGTCTAATCATAAAATAAACTTACTTTTTAATAGCGTTAAGGGGTTACCCATATAGCCCTTAACACAAATAATGCCAATAGTCTATACAGTACCTGCATACCCCGAGAGGCTACGAGAAGATACTCCATATGTACGACACAAATAGAAACTCGTAGTAAAGCTCGATATGGTAGGTGACACGGCACACAAGGCAATGCCAGGGTAGATATACCAATTACGCACACGGACTGATGGATCGCATAGCAGCCACTACCGTCCACCTCGAACAACACTCCCAAATCGAAGGGTGGCCACCGAAAATCACAAAGTAATAGAATGGAATCGAAGAAGTGCGTCCGATACGAGGTGCTACCTCACTGGTCCGAGATCGCTCCTGTTTTAGCCACTTTATGCCAACTCACGGGAGTTGGGTCCACGTATATACCTTAGGATCGTCGCCACCATCCTACTTCATTCTGGAAACTCCACCGCGTACATAGTTGTCAAAGTAGTTTTCGATATCGACAGAGAGTATGTCCATGTCTGATCCCGGTCTCTTTAACAACCAAACGTTATTATAACATCGTGGTCATTTAAAAATATATATATACTTTTTAAAAACACAATCATTTCCCTTTCAAAACATATTCTTTATTTCAAAATAGTATATACTTTAAAACCAAAATATTATTGCCATTCAAAACCAACTCAATAATATATCATTTCCATTTCCAAAACAATTCAGTAATATCTTATATAAATAAAACCAAATTTCCAATCACTAATATTTCTTTAATTTATATAAACTTGAAATATTCTTTTAAATCATCTTAAACCCAAACCCCATTTTGAAGTCATATTCTAAATTTTTAATTTCAATAGGTTTCCAATCCATACATTCACAAATAATTCTTAAATAAATTCTATTTCAAATAAATTCATTTTTCAAACCATATTACTTTCAAAGTTATAACAATTTCGAAAACCAATACTTTGAAAACAATAATACCTTAATTTCAATAAAACATTTAAATTTTGATATATTTCAAGACTCTAAATATTCCAAAATTCCCAACCAAATCTGATAATCTTATATATACCTTAATTCAATTTACTATTATTTAGTTTAGAAATATTTATTTAATAAATTCAATATCACTTAAATAAAGCTCAAACTTGAAATATTCGTAAATCAAACTTAAAAACATCATCAAGTTATACTTAGCTTAAATTTTAGAATTTAACCATATATAAAATAATATTTATATAATATCAAAATTAGTATATATATAAACCCTTATTTTCCAAAACCCATAGAAAATCACTTTAAAATATTTTTTATATAGACCACGGTGCCTATATATAATTTCTTATCCTATGGTCAAGTGATACAGATATTTATCATTTCAATCCGTAATTTTAAAAATAAAAGTTTACGGTTATATATCATTTCAAACCGCAATCCCGAATGGAATGAAAATGCATAATAACTTGCAGTTTATACAATATAAAATATAGCATCCATTCATCCAGATATCAATAAACAACCATTTATTACAATCATCATCCAATTTAAACAAACATCAATATAAAGCATATAAAATATAACAGGCATCAACGAATAGTTTATATTCAATAAAATTTAATAACTGTTTAACTGGAAGTTTATATGCAATAATAAATAAATTTAACTGTCAAATTATATGCAATAATAAAATTAAATAACAATTTAATTTAAATAAATGCTATCTAACTGAGATGATGATTAAATATATGCCCAAACAATCATAGATAAATTTTAAATCACATCAAAATTTAATTTAAAAAACATAAGAAATCTTAGAAGTTGTGAGTGGGTTAAAACACTCACCTTTTGAATTTAAATTGAATTAAAATTCAATTTAAATCCAAAAATTTAACATCCTCAGAATCTGCCCAAACCAGCATCAAAATCTTCAGAATTTAAAAGTGATCCTAACGCAAGAAACCGTGCGTGAACGGAGTTCGGATGTGAAAATATAGTGAAAATTTGTGCTTAAAAAAATAAAATAACAAAAAGAGAACACAAATCTCACCCAAATCATATGCCACATTGCCATCTTCCTTTCACTCTCTACAGCAACGCACGCAATTATCTCTAGGCAAATTGACGCGCACGAGACAACACCATTGAATTACGCTCATCGAGAGATTCAACATATATAATTTTTTTTTGAGATGTTTTTGAGGACTTTGAATTTTTGACTTTGATTTTGAAATGGATCTGGATCTGAGATTTTTTTTCTTCTGCCATTGAGGAGGAGAAGGAGCTGATGAAATTTTATGCGTAGACAAATGAGAATAGGCGGAGGCTAGGGTTTAGCGGGGAATTTATAGATGAAGTTGGAATAGACAGATGGATCCGAATTTAGATGAATTCACAATTTGTCAATTTAAATTCCAATAATCCATTTATTTAATTTTTAGATCTTATTATGAATAAATGGTCAACTTACCATTTCTATCATTTCTGATTGCAATTAGCTTCAAATTTATTAACCAAACCTCTATATCAAATAAGGATTGATTGCAAAAATTTTAATGTTTACCTTTAATTAAAGTAAATTCAATAAATTATAAAATCTTGTTTCAATGAAATTTTATACCATTCGTATTCAATTCTCTTTATTAAATCAATCATCATCTTATGTTTATATATTTAACATTAGTATATATCCAATTACCCAAATTGATTTACAGCCTAACATAACATTTGAATTTTATTCCCAATTCATAAATTACTACCTTAACTAAAATTTAACGTTTCCCCTTTAATTTACATTTTCACCTTACGTTACTACACTAATTATCCTTAAAGTAACGTTTATTATTAATAACAATATTATAATTACTTACATTTTAAATGAACTTTATTTACAATAAATTTATTGACCAATTAATTAGGTAATTTATATAGTTGCTATCCTATCCTTAAATTTATTTCATAAATTAATCCATTTCATCTAAATTCTTATCTATGTAATATTTCAACATTTAGTTTCACCAAATGTAGTTGTTTTCCAATACGTTAATAACTTTATTTCCAAGTCTTATATTACAACAAACTATCCAATACGAAAGTCTTAATATTCTTACCAATACTACTTTAATTAACATTAACGCAATACTCAATTTAAATTATTGTAACTGATTTCAAAACTGTAAATTAACAAGCTACCAAAATAGGCAACATAAAATAATCGTACTCTAACCTTTAGTCACATTAATACGCTTTTATTTCTCAAAAATCAAAGTTCCCATTTAACTAAATCTCCATAAATGAATTTGACATTATTTTCAAAATTTACTTTATATTTACATTAACGTAAAAATATATTTATATCTATTGCAATCGATTTACCAATTATACTTTAATATACTAAAAAAAATGGTTAACCCAATTTTTTACCATTTAGCATTCACTTCCACTTACAAGCTACTATTAACACAAATGTTGTCATTGACTTAGCTCTAATTAAGTAAATTAGATGAATGGGCAAATTTTAACAATTATCACTAAATGCCAAATTCTACTCACATTCATAATTAAATATCAACTACAATTTATTAAAATTACTTACCTATCCTTATTAAATCAAATTGCAATCTATTTAGTACTATCTTCTCAATTAACATAACATTTAGATGTTAGATTTCATTTAATTCCAATTTATTGACCCACTTAAATTTTATTCTTTTCATTCAATATCAATTTTTCATTCTATAAGTAAAATTAACATTAGATTCATACTCATATAATAGCTTCAAATTCATCTAATAAATATTTACAAAATCTTTAAATACTAAAACCATTTAATTGCAATTAAACCCTTTGATTACAAATTAACTTAACAACCTAATAAAATAAGTAACGTACAATCAATATTGTCATTAACTCCTAATTACACTTTTAGAGGTTCAGACTATTTACACCCCAATATTGTAATTACTTACATAACACTAGTTTTACTCAATTAACATTTATTACAAACTACTCCAAAATTTATTCAATATTTATTAGTTTTCTTGTATTATATTTATAACCAAGTGTAACTTTTAACTTGAATTGGTTGGATTTCCTTTCAAGTTATTAATAATTAACTTATACTAACATATTCCTTAATTTATTCCCATTTACCGTTACAATGTTTTTATTACATAATCATTTAATTACTTTCCTTTCTCGTATTAAATTATACACCTGTATAATCCTTTCCACTATTCATTTATTAGCATTCTATGTAAATTTCAATCTCTTGTAATAACACATTTATTATACTTTTGCATATCAATAAACAAGGTTTCAAATAAATGGGGTTTATTAAATTCAATCTTTATACTTAAGTCTATTACAACCAATGTAATATTTTCATAGGTTAATTATTAACATTTATTTCGTTACCACATTATAACCATTATATTTCTTTATAATTAAATTCTAAAAGTCTTATAAATAGGCCAATTTAATTTACGAAATTTACGGGTCGTTACAGTATACGCGGTGGAGATTACAGAATGAAGTAGGTGGTTGATGACGTTCTATTTGAGGTATATACGTGGACCTAACTCTTGTGAGTCAGCATAAAGTGGCTAAAACAGGAGCAATCGATGGAGCAAGTGAGGTAGCTTCTCCGATCGGACACACTTCTTCGATACCATTCTATTACTTTGTGATTGATTGGGTGCACCCTTTGATTTGGGAGTGTGGCTCAAGGTGGGCAGTGGTGGAAGCTATGCGTTACCACCAGTCCGGAAGTGTAATTGGTATATCTACCCTGGTATTGCCTAGTTGTGCCATGTCACCTATCTTATCGAGACTATTACGAGTTTGTTTTGTACCATACCTATGGAGTGCCCTCTGATAAGCCCAGTTTACGGAAAGTTACGGTACTGTATAGACTATGGGAATATATAAAAATGTGTGAAGAGGGATATGGGTAACGACTTAACGCTATTTTAATAGTTTATTTTACTTTAGACATTATTATAATAGCGTATATTACTACATAGTAGATAGTTCCACGGATCCTTAGAGGATGGTTATCCTAAACATCCTTTAAGTTACTTGTATTTAAGTTGATATTTCACTTGAGATAGATTTATTGATATAATAATGTTAATCCAGACTCGAGTGTTTTGTGTTTTACTTTACGCTCAGGTCAGACTGAGTGTCACAGCATTTGAGACTCACCTTTGGGGTTAGAGCTTCGCTTGGAGATCCATCTATATCTATTCATCTTCCAGTTGTTCAGTTGACTCCAGTGATATATTCAGATTTTGTTATTTGACTATTATATTGAGACTTCTATGTATTCGAGACTTCTGTTGTATCTTGTTTAACTCTGTTATATATATAGTAGCTTCATGAACTACTATTCTTTTGTTTCCGCTGCTTATTGTTAGATTGTTGTGTCTGTGATTCTGTGATTATTTTATTTACTGTATATGCTGAGTTTTGCCAATATAAATTAACAATCTGATATTTTAAGCAATTCAAGTCTGACATGTACGGATGCGAATGGTTGAAAATGCCAGGATGTTACAGAAAGAGTTATGACCAAAACAGGAGGATGCAACTCTTTGATTGAAGAAGATGTCTTTTGGAGGAAAATGGTCGTTACCCAAGTCATACGTCTGGCCATTTGTGCCAGATGTCTGGTTTGCTAAAAAGTTTAAAACAGAACATGTTACCAGATGTCTGAGCACGTACGCAAGGCGTCGGGTTTGTTAAAAGATTTAAAACCAGAACATGTTGGCAGACGTCTGAGCATATACGCTAGACATCTGACACACGTACACTCTGTTATCTTCCTTTTTTTTAAGTAAGTTGTATGTGCAAGTGCTTGTAAATATTACTCAAAGAGATTGTACATATCATCTATTTACGACGTTAACAGAATGTACTAATATTTCTCAGTATAATAATCCTTGTGTCGGCCTTCAAGTTTGGGACGCGAAAGTCTACATGCATATGGATGATATATATATACCTATATATACACCTTCTACATGATGGATTGCCACTAGACGAGAACCTTCAAAAAATAGGAATTCCTCTAGTTTCTCGTTGTAGATGCTGCGGCAACGGGGAATCAGAATCCCTGAATCATTTGTTTTTTGGTGGTTTCTCAGCCAGATCGTGCTGGAATTACTTCGGAAACCTTCTTGGTTATCGTCAGTTAGCCAGCTCCCCTTCGGATCTCCTTAACTCATGGTGGTCTGGGAATGGTGGTAAGTCTCTTCGCTCTATTGTTCTTCGCTTGATCCCCTGCCTCATCTGCTGGCACCTCTGGTGTGCGCGGAACAAGGCAACCTTCGAAAACTCTAGTATGGATCCCTCTTCTATTATTCGGTGTGTGAGGAAAGACGTCTTTCTCGCTTTCCGTGGTAGACCTTTCAGGGGTCGGTTGAACTCTCGTGCGGAGCAACTGGTCGGACATCTCTCTATCTCGTGTGATTTGTCTCACGCTAGGCTGGGAGTAGGCTGATCATCGCGAGTGAGCCCTGGCCTCCACCCAGCGCTCACATCCCCTCCCCCCCTTTTTTTGTGTTTAATGCTGTTGCTAGTTTTCCAGGTTCCTTTCTGCTTGGTTCTTCTATGGCTCGATTGGGCATTGGTTGTCTGCTTTCGGATTCCGGACTCTATTTATTACCTGGTTTCTGGTGGTTCACTGTGGTTGTTCTGCGGCTATGACTGGTCCTGCTCTTCTTTTATGCCTCTGTTTGGTGTTGATGGCGTCTGCCTTACTCTGACTTCCATCTTCCATGTGTTCTTTTTGCTGGATTAGCGTTTACTATTTGGCTTTCTTTTGGTTCGGCTTGGAGGTCTGGCCTTTTCCTTAGGGGTAAATAAGACCTAAGGTTGAAGAAAGCATGGGAGGTGAAAAGGATATGGAGATAAGAGAGAAAGGATTTCACTCGAACGTGTATGGTGGAATGAATATGGGTTATTCTAATCATTATGATCCCTCGCAGCAAGGGGGATATGCCCAGATGCCTCCTTACGGTTATCCTCCTCCATCAAAATATGGGTATTCTCATACAGTACATGATTCTTATGGCTGCCCTCCTGCACAAGCTCCTTATGGATGTCCTCCACCAGTCGTTTATCCTCCTCATCATCATCATGGCCATGGATCAGGGGGTATGGGAGGTATACTTGCAGGTGGCATTGCGGCTGCAGTAGGTGTGTATGGCAAACATCACTTGGCATATGGGCACAGTGGTAATTTCCATCATGGGCATGGATCCTACCACGGCCATGGCTATGGTTATGGGCACCACGCCATCACGGTAAATTCAAGCATGGAAAGTTCAAGCATGGTAAGTTTGGCAAGCATGGTAAATTCAGGAAGTGGAAGTAGCTTATGATCATTCCTTACTGCTTTTATGTTCTCTCTCTTAAACTGAAAGTTGCTATCTTATTGCTGCTGCTTCTGTAATTTAATTAATGAACCTTAAACAATAATGATGGGGTATGTGATTAATATTTGGTACTAAAAAAAAGCATAAATATGAGTATATTGACTACAAGTGCTTGTATAGTTGTTGTCATCGAAATCGAGGTTGTAACAAGTGTTGTACAACTTAGGTGAGTATAGATACATTATTCTGTTAACAATTAACATTGGTTAAATACATTTTGATTTTTGATTTGTACAATAAGACACATTTTTGTTAGCAAATATTTTCAGTATATAATCATACACAATATATCGAAGAAGCAACTACTGAAATTGTAATTTGTTCAAAATTTGAAGACAAAAAACGATCTTCATTATTTACAATTTTTATATTAGTTAAAACACACTAGTAGTGCATAACTGGTGAGAAATTAGGGCTATCAATGAATGCCCGAAAAATCCAAAATCCGTTCGGATCCGTATCCGAAAAGCGGATAAATATCCGATATTCGAAAAAATGGATGCGGATATGAAGACTTCCGCATCCGAAAATTATCCGTCCGGTCTCTATCAAGATTATAGTTTAAATTATGTGTATTTATAGTAAAAGATGTTTATTTATTTATTAAGTTAGTAGTTTATATTATATTATATTATATTATATATATGTATTTAATATATTAACTGCTCAAAACTATTTATTATCATTATATTTGTTTATTTTTAACACTTTTATAATCAATGAGATCGAAAAAAAAATATGTTAAACCAAAATTTTCTATTTATGTTTCTTGATTTATCGTTCGTTAGTGGATAAGATAATTATCTGATATCCATCCGTATTCGCGAATGCGGATATCCGATATCCAAAAGTGATTTCGAATGCGGATGCGGATATGATACTATTCGTATCCGAAAGTATCCGTTGACAGACCTATGAGAAATAATAAAAACATTGCAATTTTGCAGACAAACTAAGAAAAACACAGGAAAAAAAGGGTAAATGAACAAAGAAGAAAATACAAGAGAAACATACCGATCAATTGAACCGAAAGATCCATGATTCAAATAGCATAATTTAGTACAAATAAATACTAGAGATAAGTGATATTTACAGTTGCATTAGTAACTAAATCAATAAAAATGCAACAAAAATTATTAATCAAACAAGTAATTTGTGTGCGGCGGTGAAAGGAGGAATAAATCAGAAAGAAAATTTATCTTGCGCATAAATTTGAAAACCCTAATTCATGGGTCTGAAGATCTGTAGGGCTCAAAATATTGGCATATCAGAAACATCAATGGACTATAAGAAATGGGTTGTATTAGCAATTCAACGTAAATCATAACAGGTTTAGATTTGCATAAAGTCATATAGTAGTTGGTGCAATGTGGTTATTGTATCTAACTAACTGCCCAAATAGTAAAATATTGATTGAAAAAGAAAGACAAATATAAAACATATTTCTTGTCCGATGGCTGAAACAGTTGCTGTGCTGAAAAGTTACAACCAACACTGCCTCGCCAAATGACCTTACAGAGGAAATAGTAGCAGCAAAAGTAGATGACAAAGATGATGAAAAGAGAATAAGAAAAGGAAAACATGAAAACCAAACCGTTGAAACTCGGACTTTCGAGCATACCATCGATACCTTGTTTATCAATAGAAACACAACAAAAATATGATATGTAACTATAATACATTCCAAAAACTACAAAAAGATTAACATTGAAAATTTGAAAGCCCTATATATATATATATATATGTATATATTTAACTTGATAATTGAATCATGCAGAGCAATAATTGCAGAAGCCAGGAATAATATGTAACATTTATATGAAACCCAGACTAGCCTTTATTCTGACAACTACAAACTACTGAACACGACGCGACAAGTTAAAAGTGTTGTGTTAACGTTTCCCGACTAGGCACATGTTAAAATTTATTAGTTGCACAAGAAGACGGGTTTATTGCGCCAAATAACAATTGTAATGTCTAGTTACAAATTTACCGTTCTACTAAAATTAATCATTCAAAATTAATAAGGGCAATTAAAGTAAATAACAACCGTTAACATATACTCAGTGAGTATGTTAACATTTTCCAAGTTGAAATCGAAGGAAATAAAAACGTCTCACGGATGAATATAAAAGGACAATAATAAGTTAATAGAAGTGAAGTTATCTGAAGAACTTACTTATATTAATAATAAGTTAATAAGTTAATAGGAGCAATGTACCAAATAAGTATCTCTTCACAACGTTTGTCTTCTCCCAGTGCGGTGATTCTGTTTTCCCCTGTAAGAAAAAAAGGGAACAAAACTGTTCAAACATTTACATTTTGCATTTACCCAATCCAACATTTTGATTATCCATACAACAATATTTGTCATGTTCATTTGTAGAGGTTGAATATCAAAATTTTCTTTTATGTTCAACGTGCTAACCTCCAGCCTCAAATCAAGCTTACATGATTTACATCTTTACTAGCATGGAGAAAATTAAGGTGTACCCAATATAACATAAAACTAGTCTGAGATTGGTATTAACATATATTTCATCATATGCGTTTAAAAATTCAACTCCTGCTTAGTTGTGCACTAGAAAATATTACCGTCATTCATGGATGACAAGGTACAAATTGGTACTTGATAAATGAAAAAGTCACTTCCATTGTTATCATTTCTTTTCCCAGTTCAATCAATTTGCAATTTTTTTATTACGTTGGGTTTGCAGTAACATGCATTTGCATGTTTCAGGCCTTTTTTCCTTACAAAATTAAAGGTTTAGGCAGAAACTGGTCATAGATATCATAAACCATAGAACTTCCATTCTAGGTTCAGTTCAGCGAATATAGTTTCACGATATTCACATATCTTTAACTAATCCCTTTTGGTTTATATATTCACTTGTCAAGAATCGGATTTTTTTTATAAATCAACAATGAACTACAAAGTCGAAAAACTACAAGTCATGACATCAATCGTCCTAGTATAAAGTTCAGCAAAATTTCAAACATTGTTACCCCAAAAGTAAAAAATCTACATGATAAAAGGAAAAAACCGATAAGTAAATATGTATAATTTGCGAAATTGGATTACCGATTTCCCATAGCGTGCAACGAAATTAGGGCAAACTGAAGATGATCGATCGGAAGATGTAAATGGCGATGATAAAAATTAAAAACTTGGAGATCTGAAGATGAAGATGGAGATGGAACGGTCAAGAAGAAGAGGGAAGAAACGAAAATTAGGGTTAAGTTTACTGACGGCCTGAGGTGAATGAAACGAAATTAGGATGGAATAAGCGGTCAATGTTTTTTGGGCCTGGCCCAATTAAACTGCTGGCTGGTAAAATTGAATGGAACGGAAATACCGTGGAAAACACAAAAAATTCCGCTTTTTTACCGCTTCGAATCGGAAGGAATTCCTTCCGACTTTTTTATTTCGAAAAAACATGAAAACCGGAAATTTCGGAAATATTCGGAAGGAAAATAACAGAAAAGCGAAAAAATGGAAAAAAATCCAGCCCTACCTGCAAGTGCTCATGTCAACCATTAAAAATAGCACAAAAATTACAAGTACCAAGACTTGAATCCTACTCAGCTCACGAATTAGCAACTTTACTACACATCTTTTAAAATTGTAGCTATCATACCAATAATATAGGATTAATTTTTCCAACATATAGTATCGGAGCCTGGTGAAGATCAATCATGGCTACAAACTCAAGCATCTCTAGTGACGATGGAGCTCGTGCCCAAGAAAAAGGAGAAACGATCACTCTCAAGTACCCCATGCTCACAAAGAGCAATTATGCTGCTTGGGCCATCAAGATGGAGGTATTCATGATGGCTCAAGGGGTTTGGGATGCAATGGAGGCTGAAGGGCCTGTTGAAACACGCAAAGACAAGATGGACTTGACAGCCATCTACCAAGGTATAAGTGAAGATACCTTGCTTCAACTAGGCGCCAAGAAGACAGCCAAGGAAGCATGGACATGCTCAAAACTATGAATCTTGGGGCTGAGAAGGTGAAAGAGGTAAGAACTCAATCACTTTGGTGAGAGTTTGAAGCCATGAAAATGAATGATGGAGATAGTATTGATGAGTTCTCTGGAAAGCTCCAAATAGTTGTCAACAAGATGAGAGGGCTAGGCAACAACGTTGAAGAAGAACTTGTGGTGAAGAAGTTGCTGAGATCAACTTCACCAAAGTTCTTGCAGATTGCATCTACAATTGAGGGATTTGGTGATCTGAAAACTAAAACCACGGATGAGGTTATTGGATCACTTAAAGCTCACGAAGAGAGGATGCAAGGACATGGAGCAAAGGGAGATGAAACTGTTCTTCTCACTCGAGCACAGTGAAAGGCAAGAGAAGACAATAAATCTTAAAAGAAGTACTCCAGAGATCAAGGGAACAATAGAGGTGGAAGAGGCAGAGGACGTGGAAAAGGAAGAGGAGCTTGTGGCTCTAAAAGAAAAGATGAAGAGCCACAACAAAAGAGGAAATTTGACAAGTCAAAGATCAAGTGTTATGGCTATGGGAAGATGAGACATTTTGCCTCTGAATGTTCATCAAAGGAAAAAGAAGAGCAAGCCAACTTGACAGAAAAAGAGGAATATGATGAGCCTGCATTGTTAATAATTGAGACTTGTGAATTGACCAAATCACATGTCTCACATAGCAAGGAAGGAGTGTCAACTACAAGTGGAGGTGCTAAGAAGGAGTCTGGATGGTATCTTGACACTGGTGCAAGCAACCACATGACAGGTGACAAAAGTTGTTTCACAGAAATTGATCATTCCATCAATGGCAAGGTAAGATTAGGTGATGACTCAGTGATTAATATACATGGGTTAGGATCAGTGCTGTTTTAATGCAAAAATGGAGAGCACTTGATTCTTTCCAATGTGTATTACATACCCAAGTTAAAGAACAACATCATTAGTCTTGGCAAACTTGATGAAAGTGGGAACCGAGTGATCATTGAAGAAGGAGCCTTGAGGGTCTATGACAGTACTAATAGACTCATAATCAAGGTTAGGAGGCAACACAACAAGCTCTTTATTGCAAAGCTGCAGACTGCACAAAAAGTCTGTCTAATGGCTAGTATGATATATAAAGCTTGGCTATGGCATGCCAGGTATGAGCATCTGAACTTCCAAGCCTTGAGAAGGTTGACAAGCCAGAAGATGGTGGAGGGAATGCCATAAATTGCTCAAACAAATCAAGTATGTGATGGATGTGTGGTGGGGAAGCAACACAGGACTGCATTTCCACATAAAGCAATGTTTAGAGCAAAGCAACGTCTTGAGCTGGTCCATGGAGATTTGTGTAGGCCAATCACACCATCTACACCAGGAGGTAACAAGTATTTCATGCTTCTTGTTGATGATTATTCACGATTCATGTGGATATTTCTATTGAAGTGCAAGAGTGAAGCCTTTGAGGCTTTCAAAAAGTTCAAAACACTGGTTGAGAATGAAGTTGCAAGAAAGTAAAGTGTTTTAGAACAGATCGAGGAGGTGAGTTCACCTCCCTTCAATTCAAGAAGTTTTGTGATGATGAGGGTGTGAGAAGACACCTCACTGCACCATATTCTCCACAACAAATTGGTGTTGTTGAGAGGAGAAACCAAACAATCATGGAGATGGCAAGAAGCGTTATGAAGAGTAAGAATGTGCCAGCTAAGTTTTAGGGTGAGGCAGCGAAGACTTCAGTGTATATTCTAAATAGAGCTCCAACAAAGAGTGTGGAGGGAATGACACCTTATCAAGCATGGTATGGGAGAGCTCCAAATGTGCAACACATGAGTGTGTTTGGGTGCCTTGCTCACGCCAAAGTTGTGTCACCTCACCTCACTAAGCTTACTAATAGAAGCATCAAGACCATCTTTCTTGGATATGAGGAAGGTTCCAAGGCTTATAGGTTGTTGGATCCGAGCAAAGACAAAGTTGTGGTAAGAAGGGATGTAGTATTTGAAGAAGAAAAAGGCTGGTCGTGGAAAGACAGTCAAGAAAAGTGGGAAATAGATTGTGAAGTAACATTCATAGTCCATATGAATAAAGGAGAAAATGAGGGAAGTGATTTAGCACCAATATCCAACTCTCATAAGGGAGGAGGAGATGGATCACCTCATTCAACTGCTCAAAATTCTCCTCTGAACACACCCAGGTCGAGCACTGGTTCGAGTTCAAGTGGAGGAAATCACAAATTCAGATCCTTGCAAGAGATCTATGACGCAACTAGAGAAATGGATGAGGAGGTTAGTTTATGTTTCTTGTCCATTGAAGAGTCTTCAAATTATGAGGAAGCTGCAAAGAATAAGAATTGGAGGGAAGCAATGGCATCAGAAATTAGTTCCATACATAAAAATGGGACTTGGGAACTTTCAGATTTGCCAAAGAATCTGAAGGCCATTGGTTTGAAATGGGTCTTCAAGTTGAAGAAGGATCCAGAAGGGAAGATAATCAAGCACAAGGCCAAGTTAGTTGCAAAGGGGTATGTGCAGAAATATGGAGTTGATTACAAGGAGGTATTTGCTCTAGTGGCAAGGTTGGAGACCGTAAGAACTTTACTTGCATACTCAGCACAAAGAAAGTGGGATGTCCATCATATGGATGTCAAAACAGCTTTTCTTAATGGAGAATTGAAAGAAGCAGTGTATGTGGTGCATCCTGAAGGATTTGTTGACAAGAACTATCCAAACAAGGTGTTAAAGCTGCACAAAGCTCTGTATGGTCTAAAACAAGCACCAAGAGCTTGGAATGATAAGCTAGATAAGTGTTTGAAATCCCTAAATTTTAAGAGATGCCCTTTTGAACATGCAGTGTACATGAAGAAGACAGGAGAACATGTCATAATTGTAGGGGTGTATGTTGACGATCTCATCCTCACTGGCTCCAGTGTTGAACTCATCAAGAAATTCAAGCTAGAGATGACGCAGAAGTTTGAGATGAGTGATCTGGGGCTTCTAAGTTATTACTTGGGAATAGAGGTGAAGCAAAACGAAGAAGTTATAACCTTGTGCCAATCAAGTAATGCAAGGAAGATCCTTGAAAAAGTAGGGATGACAGATTACAACCTCTGTCATCTTCCAATGAAGCTAAGGTGCAAATTGAGCAAGCATGATGGATAGCCACCAGTGGATGCAACCATGTATAGGAGAATCATTGGAAGCCTAAGATACTTGGTAAACACTCGTCCTGATCTTGCTTATTCAGATGGAGTTGTTAGCAGATACATGGAAGCTCCAACTACAGCACACATGAGTGCTGTCAAGCAGATTCTGAGATATATAAAAGGAACACTTGACATAGGATGTGTGTATAAGAAGGATCAATCAAATGAAGGATTGGTTGGTTACAGTGACAGTGACCTTGCTGGGGATACTGATGATAGGAAGAGTACCACTGGAATTATGTTCTTTTTTGGAGAAAGTCCTATTACTTGGGTGTCACAGAAACAAAGGATAGTGGCACTTTCATCGTGTGAAGCCGAGTAAATACACCCAAGCTCCTTTATTTGACGATGTCGTGAAATCAACATTATTGATTGTTTCTACTTTTAAATTTCTAGTTTTTAAACAACTTATTGCATTTGAAAATAATGTATTATTTACGTGGCAAAGATTGGTTTATAATAAAGACTTTTTTGACGAAGAAAAAGAGAAATCCACTCTTTTATTATATCTTTTTTAGTAATTGGAATAGATTTATAATTTGGTATGGCCACTGACTTCCAAAAATATCCTTACATGCAAATAAGTTCATGGGTTCAAACTTCAACCATGATAAAGTTAAAATTTGTTCTCAGTTGAAAATTGTGGTACATAAAATACTTTTCCTAAGGATTGAGTGCCAATGAACACGTATAATTATTATTCAAGTGAATAAGCACACTGATCATCATAGACCAATGTTTATTGCTTTATGTCTGCCGACTATCAAGGGAATGAGTGCTACATACAACAAATCTCTTAAAAGATGTCATAGTGAAAAAAATGAAATGTGTCATCAAAAATTAACTAGTCATACTTTACTAGAAGTTCCATAAGTAGAATAAGGTGACATGTTATTAAGCTTCTACCAAGGAATATGCAAAAAACAAGAGTAGAATTTAGGATTTTCACCAATTTTACATCTAATATTATGATTTGCCTCTTCTCGTCTCATAATCACTCTTTTATTATATTTTTACACACACACGGCAATGATATAGTTTCTACCGATGACCATCCATTGAAATATTTCAACAGAAGGAAACTGAATTATTCAAAAATATTTTCAGTTTACTATTTGCAACTGGGCATCTTCAGTGTAAAAGAATTAACAAAATACACAACTACTCCTTAACAAATTTACATACTTTCAAACTTTTGACAAGAAATTACATTTTTCATAACTTTTGCCATGTTATCTTCACAACACTTGGGTCGGACCGGGACATGACAGGTACTAGGACTTGCTGACTATGAATGTTGTGATAGCTTTCGGCGATAGATAGATCACCTTATCCTAGTCTTATATTTATGACACTTATGTGAGATGTTGTGACTCATGATGTGTATTGTTGTATTCGTCTAGTACTTGAAAATGCATGCATTATACGTGGGTCTGGTGATTCCATTTTGTACACTCGCTTTACATATGTATCTTTGGCATGTATTATATTTTTCGATGTGATCTATGATTTTGTATTCTCTGATATATTATATATTGTTCTATTTTGAATTAGCCAACGTGTTTATTGCTTTATGTTGATACCGAACACGTCATTTATATTTATGCAAGGCAAATTTAGGCATATGCATCTAAAAATCATCCGTTTGATTTTTGCCAAGTTTATATTTTATATTTTCTATATTTTAATATAATTAATGATATGTAGTTACTGTTTTATTAAATTAATAATTTATGTTATATCTATCTAATGCGTATTAACTACTCAAATCTATTTATTATCGTAGAATTTGTTTAATTTTTGTACTTTTATAATCAGCGAAATTGAAAAACTTTATGTTAAACCAAAAAAAATTATTTATGAGAAACAACCAACATGCTCACAAGTGACCTCGTAGCAAAGAAGATATCATGTAGCAGTTAATCTTACCAACTCGATGAATTTTACATGCAAATCATCATTACCTGTATCGATTAACATGTGATCTATTGAAAGAGCATCAACTGACATCTTTTTTCAACTTTTTTAAAAAAAATCTTTTCAAAATTTAACAATTTTCCTATTAAAATACATACGTAGGGAATGACTAGTGAATTACGATAAAACCCATTGCATTATCTGTAGATACCATATAAAAAAATTATATCAAAAAATAAAATTTTGATAGACAAACAAAGAAAATATAAGAGAATCTCAATCAACAAAACTCAAAGATCCAAATTTCAAATAGCATAATTTGATATAAATACAAGAGATAAATGATACTGACAGATGCATTGGTAGCCAAATCAAAGAAAATATGCAATGCAAATTGTTAATCTTACCAGTAACTTGTGTGCTGCAAACAAAAGAGTCGAAGAGAGGAATAACACAGAAAGAAATTTGCACGTATATTAAAGACCCTAATTAAATGGGTTTGAAGTTCTCTTGGGCTCAACAAATTGGTACATCAGACACATCAATGGATTATAAGAAATGGGTTGTACAAGCAATTCAGCAAAAGCTATAACAGGTTCAGATTTGCATATCATCATATAGTAGTTGCTGCAATATGCTTGTTATACGTCTAGTATACCAAAACAGAGAATAATCAATTATAAACTCGTCTCACAAGTTTATTAATCAGATTTCCACTACACTGAAAGTCTGTATTAGCTAATTTAAGCAATAATTATGTCATAATTAAATTACAACAACAAACTAACAACTATAGCAATAACTATAGCGATAGATCAAACGTAATACTATTTACAGAAATAGCACGACGTAGAGAACGAAAATGATAGATATATATAAATATATAAATCAATTATAAACCTAACCGATTGAAGAAGGAAATTCCGTCTGAGGCTTGTCGTAACAATTTCCTTAAGACTTTATTTAAAGTCTCCCAAGATACAACAGACGTAATCTGCACGAGATTGTAATGAGTATGTCAACTCTGTAATATATTGCATAGAGCAGTAGAGTAGAAGAAGCAGAAGTAATTAGAACTGGAATTAAAATGAGAATGTGATCGGTATTCTCTTCTATTTAAAATTTCGTCTGCACCCCTTCGAACAGTCGCGTCCGCCTGACGGGTTACACCTGTTGCCTTTCATTGCTGCTGTTCATTAACGGGCCGCACCCGTTCGCTACTGGTTCTACGTTCGCACATGCTGCTGCCATAAGTCGCACCCGCTGGCATCTAACGGGTTGCACCCGCTTCCGTCTGCTAATGGATGCGTCTATTCGCCAAAAAACCCACGCCCGCTTCAGAAGTCGCACCCCCTCAGTCAATCCGCTTCTGAACAGATTCGCTCATGTTCGTATAGCTTGCAACTGTCAGAAAACCCGGTCCAATTTTTGTAGTAAAAATAGGATCATATTAGACCCAAACCCAAGCCTAGCCCGGTTCGGACGGCCGGCGGCGGCGCGAGTGTGGTGGTGATACATGATCTCCCTCCTCACAACGAAGCAAACATTTGGGTGCCCCAGGGCTCCAATCCTTTCATTGCAAAGCTTTTAATATACTAGAATAGCTTTGCAATTTTGGCGATGTGGGACTTATGTATATTATCATTCACATTAGTATTTTAGGAATTCCAACAATGCTTACTGCATTTAACCAAGTAGTCAAATAGCAAAATATTGATTGAAAGAGAAAATTAACTATAAAACAACTCTCTCTTGCCAGATGGCTGCAGCAGTTGCTTGTAAGTATTTTCAAAACTTTTGCTACTTAATTTTGCATTAAATAAGTGCTTGTGGGATACAAGTGAAGGAACAAATAACGGACCATAGGATCACTGGTACATCAGAACAATAAAGTGATAAAATATACAAGAAACATGCCTCAGAATAAACTGTCATGTTCGGTTTTGCATGATCATCCAGAATAGTTAATGCAATAAGGTTTGCTGCATCACATCAGGTGCACAAATAGTTTTTTTTCTTTCCTTATTTTAAATAATAAATAAATACCAGATGGCTGCAACTGCTGGCTGTATATTAGAACACAACCAAAGTTGCCTTGGTGACATGGTAGGAAAAGAGATAAGAGATGGCTACGATGATGGTAGAGACAACAAAGAAGATAAGAAAAGGGGAACTCAATACCAAACCCAAGCATGCAAATCATCATTACCTTTGCCAAGGTTTTCATAACCAAATTCAAAACGTCATAAAGCTCGAATTTTAAATCAAAATTGGAATTTTAAAAGTGAATCAAAACGAGTGCACATAATTGTACACTGTAAATTTTGCTCAAGTATATAAACCAGTCATCAGGGCACTAACTACATATTTTGAATATAATTCTACTCTTTCTTGCTCCCAATAAACAAAATCAAAACACAGCGCGTGCGTTCACTCGGTAAATAACCACTTGGGTGAATATCTATTAAATTAAGAATGAAGTTTCAGGTTTGTCAACATCACAATGAGTGTTGAAAGTCTATGTGGATCGTATATGTTTATAATATATGACAAGTGGGTGTATGATAGTATGAATTGCATAGAGTAATAATGCAGGTAAAATTAAAAGTAATCACACCAGGAATTTTATACTGATTCGGACCTCCCGTCCTACGTCCAATCCCGAAGCTCCTCTTCGGAATTTCACTAAACAATTGCCCTTGCTTCGCCCGGAGGAATAGACTTTTACACAAAAGTATTTCTTTGACAAATGTGGGTTCTATGCAACATGATTTTGACTACAAGTACAGCTTCTTCCTATAATCTCCTTGAGTAGTATGTAGTTTAAGCTTTGATATAAGGAAGATATAAAAGTGTATTTTTGAGTGCTTTTGTAAATCACAGAAATATTAGAAAATAAAGAAAGAAAGTTCAGAATAGCAAGTTGAGTTATAACTTTCAATTTCATGTTTATTTATAGACGGTGAATAGTTTGTTTGAGGAGTAATGACTTTTGGTTCACTCTATTTCAGTCTAAGAGTCACAATGTTTGAGAAGAAAGAGTTATGACCAAAACAGGAGGATACAACTCTTTGGTTGAAGAAGATGTCTTTCGGAGGAAAATGGTCGTTACCCAGGTCAGACGTCTGGCCATTTGTGCCAGACGTCTGGTTTGTTAAAAAGTTTAAAACAGAACATGCTACCAGACGTCTGAGCACATACGCAATACGTCTGGTTTGTTAAAAGATTTAAAACCAGAACATGTTGCCAGACGTCTGAGCATATACGCCAGACGTCTGACACATGTACACTCTATTATCTTCCCTTTTTTTACCTCTCAACATTAGTGGCTAACAGGTCATCTAATTTCTATACCAAGTTTTTCTTCAAACCACTAATATTTTATCAAATAAAACAAACAAATGTTTAAAATAGAAAATCCTACTCTTATATATATATATATATCAAATTTTTTAACCAAATCACATTAAATTTTTAATATACCTTTGTTAATCAATATCAAAGTTTTCCAACATGTCATCCGATCACAACTCCACTTACTCTATCATTGATTTTTCATCTCCATCATCTGGTAGTACATATATACACATCTCCTGCAAAAACAACTCCTAAATCATCTCCATCCCTTCACATTGTTCCCTCGCCTACATATCATACTGGCCACTCTCCAAAAGGAAAGAAAGCCAAACATGGTATTAATCTTCAAACATCCTCTCTCTCGGACAAAGCCGACGAAATCCATCATTATCAAAAAGAAATGATGGATGTACAAAGAGAAATGTATTACGAACAAAGACGCCAGGGAGCTCATTTAAATTTTCTGGAGAAATGCATCCTTGCCATATATGGACATTCTCCTACTAAGGATTGTGTTCATGTACGATCTTCTCGCCTAACCGAAACTCCTCCGCATGCTCGTCGAATAACTCCACGTAAACTATGGGGAGAAGGAACATCTGAAGACCAGTTCAGCCCAGTACCTCCTTCTTGGTCTCCAATACGAGCATCAAAAGAAAATACAAAGGCAAAACCAAATTCATGGGAGAAAAAGTAACTCTGTTCTTCTACAATTATTTCATATATATATAATATTTATATTTCAAGTTGTAATAAGATTCGATGTTTTATTAAACTCTTAAGTACTCAAATTTTACGAGTAGCCAAGGGATTCAGGTTAGCTTTGACGAGTTTTCTGGAGGAGCAATGGAGCAGGAGGCTTCGGCGTTCGTAGATATATAGTGTTCCGCTGTGTTGGTTTCTCTGAGTTGTATTTGAGTTGTAATAACTAGACAGGTGTTTATAACTGTCTAGTATGTGATGTATTATCTGTGTAACTCTGATTGATGTTGTATATTATGTAATACTTATGTGATTAATATAATTTATTCGTTTCGCTGTTTAGATTCTGATGTGTTGTTTCTTCTGTCTTCTCTATCTTTTCTCTTTTCTATCCCTTTCTTTCTTAATAATGATGCGTCTTTCTGGTCGATGAAAGTCGGTCGTCCGGATTTCCTATCAAAGTTTTGGTTAGCGTAAGGTAAAAACTTTTCCGTGTTTATGTGCGGGAAGTCTTACGAGATACTTTTTCTTTCCAAATGGTTTTCAAAGTTAAGCAACTTTAACCTGTTACTCACACCATACCCATGTCTAACCCGAAGTTTATTTTTGTTTTTCTTAAACTCTTGGGTACTCAAATTTTTACGAGTAGCCAAGGGATTCAGTTTAGCTTTGACGAGTTTTCTGGAGGAGCAATGGAGCAGGAGGCTTCAGCGTTCGTAGATATATAGTGTTCCGCTGTGTTGGTTTCTCTGAGTTGTATTTGAGTTGTAATAACTAGACAGGTGTTTATAACTGTCTAGTATGTGATGTATTATCTATGTAACTCTGATTGATGTTGTATACTATGTTATACTTATGTGATTAATATAAATTATTCGTTCCGCGGTTGAGATTCTGATGTTGTTCTTTCTTTCTTCTCTATCTTTTCTCTTTTCTATCCCTTTCTTTCTTATTAATGATGCGTCATTCTGTGGAATGAATGGCGGGACGTTACAGTTGTTCGAACCTTATTACAACTTGAAATATAAATATTATATATATATGAAATACAATTTGTAGAAGAACAGAGTTACTTTTTCTCCCATGAATTTGGTTTTGCCTTTGTATTTTCTTTTGATGCTCGTATTGGAGACCAAGAAGGAGGTACTAGGCTGAACTGGTCTTCAGATGTTCCTTCTCCCCATAGTTTACGTGGAGTTATTCGACGAGCATGCGGAGGAGTTTCGGTTAGATGAGAAGATCGTACATGAACACAATCCTTAGTAGGAGAATGTCCACATATGGTAAGGATGCATTTCTCTAAAAAATTTAAATGATATCCCTGGCGTCTTTGTTCGTAATACATTTCTCTTTGTACATCCATCATTTCTTTTTGATAATGATGGATTTCGTCGGCTTTGTCCGAGAGATAGGATGTTTGAAGATTAATACCATGTTTGGCTTTCTTTCCTTTTGGAGAGTGGCCAGTATGATATGTAGGCGAGGGAACAATGTGAAGGGATGGAGATGATTTAGGAGTTGTTTTTGTAGGAGATGTGTATGTACTACCAGATGATGGAGATGAAAAATCAATGGTAGAGTAAGTGGAGTTGTGATCGGATGACATGTTGGAAAACTTTGATATTGATTAACAAAGGTATATTAAAAAATTTACTGTGATTTGGTTAAAAAATTTGATATATATATAAGAGTAGGATTTTCTATTTTAAACATTTGTTTGTTTTATTTGATAAAATATTAGTGGTTTGAAGAAAAACTTGGTATAGAAATTAGATGACCTGTTAGCCACTAATGTTGAGAGGTAAAAAGAATTCTAAATTTTATTCTTGTGTTTCTTAAAGTTCAGATAAGAAGCATATTCAGAGTTCTCTTCTAAGTCTTATAAATGATTTTTCACATAATGGTTTTGTAAAAATGTCTGCTATCTGGTTGTCGGTGTTAATGAATTCTAAAGATATTACTCCTTTTTCTACGTTATCTCTAAGAAAATGATAGTCGTATGTCTATATCACTACACCAAAACAGTCATTTGGCAACACTTTTTTTTCTTCATTTGGCGACACTTATATGGGTTGCATTTTAGTCTCGCTAATAAGTGTCGCTATCCAATATAAGTGTTACTGAAAATAAAAATTTACACTTTTAAATACGGCGACACTTATTTTCGTTGTAAGCCTTGGTTTAATTGGAGTTAATTGAAATATACCAGGGCAAAATTGTAATTGTATAACATACCACGCTTAACCCTAGCCACGCTTATCTCTGGCCGCATTTTCCCTAAATCGTTTCCACTCTCTGACGTTCTTTCTCCAAATTCGCATTTTCCCCAATTCTCATGTAACGACCCGATATTTTCAACCATTCGCATCCATTATAAGTGTATAGGTAGACACTCATGCCGGAGTTGAATTGCTCAAAATACCGCGTTGTAATTAAAATTTGGCAAATCTCAGAATATACAGTAAATAAATATAATCACAGATCACAGACACAGAGTAAAATAATGCAGCGGAAGTAAAAGAAATAGTAGTTCATGAAGCTACTATATAAATATATCAGAGTACATAAGATACAATAGAAGAAATAGAGTACAACGGAAGTATAAATAAGATAACCAAGTACAAGCTGAACAGAGCAACATAACTGAAGTCGATAGAACAAGACTAGCAGATAATCTCCAGTGATTCAAATCTCCAGAAGGTGGAAATCCAAATCTGTGAATACTCAGGCTGACCCGAGCGTAAAGCAAAACACAAACACTCGAGTCAGGACAATATATACTTATATAATATAAACCAACTCAAGTGAACTGTAATAAGGTACAAGTAACTTAAAGAATGCTTGGGACCGCCCATTCTTTAAGGATCCGTTAAACTATCTACTATGTAGTAATATTCGCTATTATAATAATGTCTAATCAGTAAAGTATAATCATATAGAAAATAGCGTTAAGGGGATGGAGAACCTTAACGCGGTCGGATCTTAAAATCATAATCGTAGTAAAGCTCGATATGGTAGGTGACACGGCACAACTAGGCAATGCCAGGGTAGATATACCAATTACGCATCCGGACTAGTGGTGACGCATAGCAGCCACTACCGCCCACCTCGAACAACACTCCCAATCAAGGGTGGCCACCAAATCAATCACAAGTAATAGAATGGTATCGAAGAAGTGTGTCCGATAAGAGGTGCTACCTCATTGGTCCGTCAATCGCTCCTGTTTTAGCCACCTTATGCCAACTCACGGGAGTTGGGTCCACGTAACATACCTTAAGAACGTCGCCACCATCCTACTCCATTCTGGAATCTCCACCGCGTACACGGTTGTCAAAGTGGTTTTCGGTATCGACAGAGAGTATGTCCATATCCGATCCCGGTCTCTTTGCCAACCAATCGTTATTATAACCCGTGGTTATAACTTTTAAAAAACAATACTTTACTTCAAAATAAGATATCATTTCAAAATCATGTCTTTATCAAAATAAAGATTTATCATTTCAATATTCTAAAATATCGTATCCTTTCAAACTTCTTTTCAAATCATTTTAATACATCAAAATAATATATCTTTTCAAACTTTATTTCAAATCATTTTTATATATCAAAATATCATACCTTTGATAGTTATACTTCGAAACCAAAATCATTTTATTTCAAAACTATGTTCATTTCAAAACAACATCATTTCCATTTCAAACATATATTCACCTTTCAAATAGTCTATACTTTCAAAGTTATAACTCTTTTGAAACAAAACATTTGAAATCATTATACTTTGAAAATCACAGCATTTCGAAATCATATATTTAAAATCATCTTTTAATTCTATACATTTACAAACTTATTAAATTCAAACCATCAAATTTCAATTCAATTACAGTTTACCAACAAACCGTTTCAAATCTTATCAATTCCCAATATAGATTTAATCCATAAAATACAATATTCAATCTTTAGAAAATTTCAAAACTTTAAATCTCCCACATTTCATAAATCCAATATCATTTAAATAAACTCAATTAATATATACTTCAAATATTCATTTATCAAATAAATTAAATAAGTCAGAAATCAAGTATCATTTCAAACTCATTTCACAATATCAAAATATTATTCAAAACACCATTCATTTTTTTTCATTTAAATACCATTTAAATCCATTCATTTTATTAAATTTAAATACCATTTTAAACTCACATTAGAAATCAAATTCTTCCACTTAAATATCTCTTCATTATCTTTAGAAATTTAACATTTAATTTCCCAAAATTATATCATTTTCCAGAGATTATTTTTCATTAAAATTAATTTAAAACAACAAAATATAGTTTCCGTAGCACTTATAAAATGCTACGTAAAGTTATAGTTTAAAACAGTTAATTAACAAAAGACAGCGTTAAATGCTGTAATAGATTTCTTTTAAGTTTCAATTAACTTACATGTTAAGTTTAACCACTATAGCACTTACAAAGTGCTATAATAGCCTTTATTTCAAATTAACCTTTTAGTTCATTTAAAACACTACAACATTTACAAAATGCTGTAATATCCTTTACATTACATTTCAAAATGCTGTTAAATCATATTCAGAGTTTTATTTACAATTCCACAAATAATTAACTTTTAATATAAATCATTTTAACTTATAAAATCATATATTACACATTTAACACAATCATTTAAATACCTTTATTTCTATGATTTTATAAAGTCAAATTTCCATAAAAAAATCAAATTTAATAACAATTAAATTTTCATTTCTTTAATTAAATTATTAACTTAACAACTAAGTTTAAATTTCCAAAAATATAGCTTATTTCCATTTATTTTACTTAATTAAAATTTCACTTTTAAACAAATTTCACAAAATTCAATTTAAGTTATATTTCCAAATTCAGCTTAAATGTTCATTTATTCCATATTTTAATTTATACAAAATCATTAACACCATTAAAACATTATTATTACTTAATAAAAATCATTAAATTCATCTTTAAATCAAATTTGTCATATTTTCTTACTTTACAAAAATTCCATTTATAAACAAAATCATAATTTCCAAAATTAACTTATATTTCAAATTCTACTTCACCATTTACTTAATTCACTTATTTAATTTGTAGAAAATCACAAATACTTTATAGAAATCATTTTAATGAAATTTAAATCAAAATACCATAATATTTACATTAAAAAAAAGTATTTTAAAAATTTCAGAAAAATATATAAACCACGGGTCTGTATATAATTTTCTAGCCTAGGTCAAGTGATACGGATATGTATCATTTCAATCCGCAGTTTACAAAGAAAAACCGGGTTTTATCATTTCAAACCCGCAATCCCAAGTAATATAAATAAATAAATAAAAACCGTTCAGGCCTATCATTTCAGCCCATAACGATTTTTCCTTATTCTAAAGTCCGTTCGGGTATGTATCATTTCAACCCATAGTGATTCTAATCTACAGGGAACTTGCAGTGTGATAAACTGATATAAATAAACAGAATAGCATGAGATAACAGTAATAGATGATATAACATATGTAATAACAGGGGTAAACATTATATGATCATAATATAACAGTTACAACATGATGATATAATTTTACAGATTCAAATGGTGTCAGTTTACTAGTTATATAAGTACACATTGTCTGGTGAGAATTACTCACTTGTTCAAGCTGGAGATGACAACCACAAACGCACAACAAAGATTTCCAGAGGCACGAGAGCACGATAATTATTTGAGTGTGGGAGAGCCAAAGCTAATTGCCTTGTCACATTCAAACCAAACAATTACAAACAACATAAGATTTCAACCCAAAAATTCAATAAACAATGCTAGAAATGGATGCATAAACAAAGTCAAAGTGTTTGCACTTGCTTCCTACCACCTATGCTTCAGCTCCAGATCTAAAATGGCATGGCTAAAGGCATGGTTTGGATCAGGTATGGTCTGGAAAAGGTGCGGCTACAAGGTGATGAAGGTGAGTGGAAGTTACAAGGTGTTGAAGGCAATGGAATACCAAAGGGTTTCAAGGCAAAGTGTGGCTTTTGTTGCACCATAGGGTTCGGCCCCTTGCTGATGTGGCTTGGCCATGGTATGTGGTGGTCAGGTGGTGGCTGGAGTGTGGGCCATAGGTGGTGGAAGGTCAGGTCAGAGGTGGTGGTGGTGGAGGTAGTGGTGGCAAAAGGTGGTAGAAGGAGGAGATGACAATTCTAGGTCATAAGTGATAGTTTGTGATGGTTTTTGGTGGATTTTGTGTAGATCTTGGACTTGGATTGGTTAGGCCTGAGGAGGAGGGTTGCTAGGATGGGTGATGGTCAGAGGAAGGGGGTCGTGGTGGTCGGCCAAAGCCTGGAGGAGGAGGAACCAACTATGAAGGTAGAGAGCATATGCAGTTTCAATAGAAAAAACATAGAAAACAAGGAAGAAAGAAGGAATTTTTTTACCCAAAATTTTGAAGCCATGGCCGTGATTTTTTTGGAGGAGAAAGAGAAGTGTTTGCGTGAAAAAAAATGAAAAGAAGTCCGCTGAAAAGAATAGGGTATGCATGGCCAAAAACATTGAAGAGAGGAGTTGAGAAAGTGAAAGGTCGGGAGGTGAAAAGCCATAGGAATTTCAATAGTTTAAAACTTTTCATATTTCCTCTAATTTCTTTTTAAGTTTTATATAACTGAAATATATGTATAAACTCAGATAAAATACGAAAATTTAGTAAATAAACAAAAATAAATTAATTAATTATTAATTATATAAAATTTAATTAAGTAAAACAACAAAAATTGCAACTAGTCTTGAAAATATGAAAAATAAATGCAATGGACTTTGGAAAAAGTTTATGGACTTGTAAAACATTTATAAACAAAGATAATAACATAAAATAAAAATGCATTCACAAAATGAATAAATAAATTTTAATTAAATATAATTTAATTGAAGAAAATAGCAGAAAAATAGAAACTAGCCTTTAAAAATAGAAAATAAATTCAATACGCTTTGGAAAAATTATATAATCACTTTAAATTATTTAAAAGACAAAATTATACATAAAATAAAATACTAACACATATTAGAACAAAATATGACAAATAAAATATAATTTAAAATAGACAATATTGCTAAATACATCAGTTTACACACAATATTGAAATATACATAACTTTCACAATTTAACTCCGTTTCCAACGAAACGAAAAGCTGTATCCATGGAATTAAATCTATTTTCATAATAAAAGATCAAATTTAAGAATTTGAAATATTTAAATTTAAAGTTCAAAAGTCAAAGTTTGACCAGTTTCAATAGAAATTCACTTTTCAGTGAAATATCCAATTTATACTCGTTTGAACTATAAATCACTTAATAGTCAACATTTATATTTAAAATGAAATGTTTGAAATAGAACAAGTTTAAAATAATTTAAAATAAAATAAAGTCAAAATTTAAAATATAGGCCAAAATCTAGGGTTGTTACACTCTCCCCCACTCAAAACTTTTCGTCCCCGAAAAGGAATGAAGTACGGGAAAACACAGGAAAGATAAAATTGAAATGAGATTAAAACAAGATGACAAAAGATTGAAATTATACCTGATAACTGTGGTTATAGATAAGTTTAACAAGGTGGAGATGGTCTTCCCAAGATTCTCCAGAATCAGGAACACAAGTACGAAAAGATCCTCTAGAATCTGATTCACTCTTTCCGCTTGACCGACAGTGTGTGGGTGGAAAGCAGTGCTCAGATTTAAAATGAGTACCAAAGATTATAAAGATTATAGAAAGATTTCTAAGCAAAAAGATTATAGATAGATGCCTATACCAGTCTGTAGCAAGATAAGGAAAAATAAGGACATATAACAGACAGTTTGAAAAACAAAATTAGGTAATAAGTTTGAAAAACAAAATAAGATAATAGGTTTGAAATTTCCATGGTTTCAGCTTAACTGATAATTAATTTTACACAAGTTAAATAAATCTTAACTATCTCTAATTTCATTATCTTATCATCAAATTTTCTTAAACAAACAATCTCTAAAATCATGATTTGATTAAAATTAAGTGTATAACATTCAATAAATTTAATTCTTCTTTATTCCTAATTATAATTAAATTTATCCCTCTCAAATATTTTATCACATATGTTAAATATGCTTACACTTATTATAACTGTTTTAATTTATTCCTAATTCCCTTAACATCATTTGTATTGTAAATTATTCAATTAACCTTTTAGTCTATTTACCTGTGTTAATCTTTTTATAACTAAAATTTAAGTGTATAATATTTATTATAACCACTCAAATTTTATTTATAAAAATATTTTTATATTGTATATTATCCAATTACATTGTTAACTTCTAAAAATTAAGGTAAGTTATATTGGAATGCAATTGAGAATTATACAAATTAAACTTTCTAAAATTAATATACACTATAAACATCCTAATTCAATCATTTCAAGCTTGAATCATCTATTCAAAAATTTTGATTTTCTTTTTATACTTGAAGTTATTATTTAAGATAGAATTTAAGAATAAAATCTCTGATTCCTTTCAAACCATTTAGAGATAGATAAATGTATGTACATAATTTGTCAAATCAAATTTAAATCATATATCTATATATTTTATAAATCAATCATATTTTAGAAATTTATATCAATCAAGTTTCCCAAAACAAAGCTGTAGCAAGACTACAGAATGGTTTCTTCACTTCGAAACTCGAAAATGAATGTCGATGATGCTGCAGTCATCACCGAAATTATTTTCCAGCGACAAAGAGAAGAGCACTTAATTTTTAAACTTTAAAATCCTTTAGAGACAAAAAAAAAAAAATTATTCAAAAATACTTTAAATAATATCCTTTTAAAAATTTTAAACACAAGGTTTGAAATCCATCGGAAATTAAACTCTTTAAATTTCTTGTTTTAAATTCATTTCAGTTCCCAAATAAATTTATAAACAACTATTTATAAATTCCTTTGTAGAACAATAAATGATAAATCAAGTATTATCATTTTAAATAATCAATTTAAACCAATTTATTAAGTTCCATAAATTTACTTATATATTAAAATTTATTTAATTAACCAAATTTTAAAATAATATTGTATCGGTTTGTTCTGTCAAAGTGTTTTAGAAATCCTACCGATAGCGTTGATCAGACGAATCGATCGGAAACCCAAATCGACATCAACAACTCAAACAACACAATATATAATAAAATATAGATTTAAAAGTAAAATTCAAAATGTTGGAGATAGTTTAGAAACAAAGACAAGATGATTAATTAACAAAATATGAAGATGGATAAGCTTAGATAAATCGCGGGCAACCTTAACCGGGTCAACCGTGACTTAATGAATAAGAGCAAATGTGGATTTTCCTAGGGTAAATCTACATCCGATCTCAAGAGATAGAGTTTGGAATAACAAAAGATATTAGCATCTAAACCAAGGATAAATATAAATCTCTGGTGAATCGATGCAAATTTGTAAAGGATTTTTCCCCCTTTTACAAGTCATTAGAATATCGGCGAGACCACCAATTCACTATAAAGCTCATTCGAAGCGGAGTTATGGGATACTCCAGAATCAAAAGAAGATGAATAGTGAGGGACAAGAATGAATTTTGGAACCGCAGGGAACGTTCCAAAAATTAAAAGGAAATTCGAATCAAGAGGAAAAGATTCAAACTCGAACGAAAGTGATTCTGTAAATAAATCTACTCTATATGCTGAGTTTTGCCTCAAAGCCAAAGCTCTGATACCAACTGTAACGACCCGATATTTTCAACCATTCGCATCCATTATAAGTGTATAGGTAGACACTCATGCCGGAGTTGAATTGCTCAAAATACCGCGTTGTAATTAAAATTTGGCAAATCTCAGAATATACAGTAAATAAATATAATCACAGATCACAGACACAGAGTAAAATAATGCAGCGGAAGTAAAAGAAATAGTAGTTCATGAAGCTACTATATAAATATATCAGAGTACATAAGATACAATAGAAGAAATAGAGTACAACGGAAGTATAAATAAGATAACCAAGTACAAGCTGAACAGAGCAACATAACTGAAGTCGATAGAACAAGACTAGCAGATAATCTCCAGTGATTCAAATCTCCAGAAGGTGGAAATCCAAATCTGTGAATACTCAGGCTGACCCGAGCGTAAAGCAAAACACAAACACTCGAGTCAGGACAATATATACTTATATAATATAAACCAACTCAAGTGAACTGTAATAAGGTACAAGTAACTTAAAGAATGCTTGGGACCGCCCATTCTTTAAGGATCCGTTAAACTATCTACTATGTAGTAATATTCGCTATTATAATAATGTCTAATCAGTAAAGTATAATCATATAGAAAATAGCGTTAAGGGGATGGAGAACCTTAACGCGGTCGGATCTTAAAATCATAATCGTAGTAAAGCTCGATATGGTAGGTGACACGGCACAACTAGGCAATGCCAGGGTAGATATACCAATTACGCATCCGGACTAGTGGTGACGCATAGCAGCCACTACCGCCCACCTCGAACAACACTCCCAATCAAGGGTGGCCACCAAATCAATCACAAGTAATAGAATGGTATCGAAGAAGTGTGTCCGATAAGAGGTGCTACCTCATTGGTCCGTCAATCGCTCCTGTTTTAGCCACCTTATGCCAACTCACGGGAGTTGGGTCCACGTAACATACCTTAAGAACGTCGCCACCATCCTACTCCATTCTGGAATCTCCACCGCGTACACGGTTGTCAAAGTGGTTTTCGGTATCGACAGAGAGTATGTCCATATCCGATCCCGGTCTCTTTGCCAACCAATCGTTATTATAACCCGTGGTTATAACTTTTAAAAAACAATACTTTACTTCAAAATAAGATATCATTTCAAAATCATGTCTTTATCAAAATAAAGATTTATCATTTCAATATTCTAAAATATCGTATCCTTTCAAACTTCTTTTCAAATCATTTTAATACATCAAAATAATATATCTTTTCAAACTTTATTTCAAATCATTTTTATATATCAAAATATCATACCTTTGATAGTTATACTTCGAAACCAAAATCATTTTATTTCAAAACTATGTTCATTTCAAAACAACATCATTTCCATTTCAAACATATATTCACCTTTCAAATAGTCTATACTTTCAAAGTTATAACTCTTTTGAAACAAAACATTTGAAATCATTATACTTTGAAAATCACAGCATTTCGAAATCATATATTTAAAATCATCTTTTAATTCTATACATTTACAAACTTATTAAATTCAAACCATCAAATTTCAATTCAATTACAGTTTACCAACAAACCGTTTCAAATCTTATCAATTCCCAATATAGATTTAATCCATAAAATACAATATTCAATCTTTAGAAAATTTCAAAACTTTAAATCTCCCACATTTCATAAATCCAATATCATTTAAATAAACTCAATTAATATATACTTCAAATATTCATTTATCAAATAAATTAAATAAGTCAGAAATCAAGTATCATTTCAAACTCATTTCACAATATCAAAATATTATTCAAAACACCATTCATTTTTTTTCATTTAAATACCATTTAAATCCATTCATTTTATTAAATTTAAATACCATTTTAAACTCACATTAGAAATCAAATTCTTCCACTTAAATATCTCTTCATTATCTTTAGAAATTTAACATTTAATTTCCCAAAATTATATCATTTTCCAGAGATTATTTTTCATTAAAATTAATTTAAAACAACAAAATATAGTTTCCGTAGCACTTATAAAATGCTACGTAAAGTTATAGTTTAAAACAGTTAATTAACAAAAGACAGCGTTAAATGCTGTAATAGATTTCTTTTAAGTTTCAATTAACTTACATGTTAAGTTTAACCACTATAGCACTTACAAAGTGCTATAATAGCCTTTATTTCAAATTAACCTTTTAGGTCATTTAAAACACTACAACATTTACAAAATGCTGTAATATCCTTTACATTACATTTCAAAATGCTGTTAAATCATATTCAGAGTTTTATTTACAATTCCACAAATAATTAACTTTTAATATAAATCATTTTAACTTATAAAATCATATATTACACATTTAACACAATCATTTAAATACCTTTATTTCTATGATTTTATAAAGTCAAATTTCCATACAAAAATCAAATTTAATAACAATTAAATTTTCATTTCTTTAATTAAATTATTAACTTAACAACTAAGTTTAAATTTCCAAAAATATAGCTTATTTCCATTTATTTTACTTAATTAAAATTTCACTTTTAAACAAATTTCACAAAATTCAATTTAAGTTATATTTCCAAATTCAGCTTAAATGTTCATTTATTCCATATTTTAATTTATACAAAATCATTAACACCATTAAAACATTATTATTACTTAATAAAAATCATTAAATTCATCTTTAAATCAAATTTGTCATATTTTCTTACTTTACAAAAATTCCATTTATAAACAAAATCATAATTTCCAAAATTAACTTATATTTCAAATTCTACTTCACCATTTACTTAATTCACTTATTTAATTTGTAGAAAATCACAAATACTTTATAGAAATCATTTTAATGAAATTTAAATCAAAATACCATAATATTTACATTAAAAAAAAGTATTTTAAAAATTTCAGAAAAATATATAAACCACGGGTCTGTATATAATTTTCTAGCCTAGGTCAAGTGATACGGATATGTATCATTTCAATCCGCAGTTTACAAAGAAAAACCGGGTTTTATCATTTCAAACCCGCAATCCCAAGTAATATAAATAAATAAATAAAAACCGTTCAGGCCTATCATTTCAGCCCATAACGATTTTTCCTTATTCTAAAGTCCGTTCGGGTATGTATCATTTCAACCCATAGTGATTCTAATCTACAGGGAACTTGCAGTGTGATAAACTGATATAAATAAACAGAATAGCATGAGATAACAGTAATAGATGATATAACATATGTAATAACAGGGGTAAACATTATATGATCATAATATAACAGTTACAACAGGATGATATAATTTTACAGATTCAAATGGTGTCAGTTTACTAGTTATATAAGTACACATTGTCTGGTGAGAATTACTCACTTGTTCAAGCTGGAGATGACAACCACAAACGCACAACAAAGATTTCCAGAGGCACGAGAGCACGATAATTATTTGAGTGTGGGAGAGCCAAAGCTAATTGCCTTGTCACATTCAAACCAAACAATTACAAACAACATAAGATTTCAACCCAAAAATTCAATAAACAATGCTAGAAATGGATGCATAAACAAAGTCAAAGTGTTTGCACTTGCTTCCTACCACCTATGCTTCAGCTCCAGATCTAAAATGGCATGGCTAAAGGCATGGTTTGGATCAGGTATGGTCTGGAAAAGGTGCGGCTACAAGGTGATGAAGGTGAGTGGAAGTTACAAGGTGTTGAAGGCAATGGAATACCAAAGGGTTTCAAGGCAAAGTGTGGCTTTTGTTGCACCATAGGGTTCGGCCCCTTGCTGATGTGGCTTGGCCATGGTATGTGGTGGTCAGGTGGTGGCTGGAGTGTGGGCCATAGGTGGTGGAAGGTCAGGTCAGAGGTGGTGGTGGTGGAGGTAGTGGTGGCAAAAGGTGGTAGAAGGAGGAGATGACAATTCTAGGTCATAAGTGATAGTTTGTGATGATTTTTGGTGGATTTTGTGTAGATCTTGGACTTGGATTGGTTAGGCCTGAGGAGGAGGGTTGCTAGGATGGGTGATGGTCAGAGGAAGGGGGTCGTGGTGGTCGGCCAAAGCCTGGAGGAGGAGGAACCAACTATGAAGGTAGAGAGCATATGCAGTTTCAATAGAAAAAACATAGAAAACAAGGAAGAAAGAAGGAATTTTTTTACCCAAAATTTTGAAGCCATGGCCGTGATTTTTTTGGAGGAGAAAGAGAAGTGTTTGCGTGAAAAAAAATGAAAAGAAGTCCTCTGAAAAGAATAGGGTATGCATGGCCAAAAACATTGAAGAGAGGAGTTGAGAAAGTGAAAGGTCGGGAGGTGAAAAGCCATAGGAATTTCAATAGTTTAAAACTTTTCATATTTCCTCTAATTTCTTTTTAAGTTTTATATAACTGAAATATATGTATAAACTCAGATAAAATACGAAAATTTAGTAAATAAACAAAAATAAATTAATTAATTATTAATTATATAAAATTTAATTAAGTAAAACAACAAAAATTGCAACTAGTCTTGAAAATATGAAAAATAAATGCAATGGACTTTGGAAAAAGTTTATGGACTTGTAAAACATTTATAAACAAAGATAATAACATAAAATAAAAATGCATTCACAAAATGAATAAATAAATTTTAATTAAATATAATTTAATTGAAGAAAATAGCAGAAAAATAGAAACTAGCCTTTAAAAATAGAAAATAAATTCAATACGCTTTGGAAAAATTATATAATCACTTTAAATTATTTAAAAGACAAAATTATACATAAAATAAAATACTAACACATATTAGAACAAAATATGACAAATAAAATATAATTTAAAATAGACAATATTGCTAAATACATCAGTTTACACACAATATTGAAATATACATAACTTTCACAATTTAACTCCGTTTCCAACGAAACGAAAAGCTATATCCATGGAATTAAATCTATTTTCATAATAAAAGATAAAATTTAAGAATTTGAAATATTTAAATTTAAAGTTCAAAAGTCAAAGTTTGACCAGTTTCAATAGAAATTCACTTTTCAGTGAAATATCCAATTTATACTAGTTTGAACTATAAATCACTTAATAGTCAACATTTATATTTAAAATGAAATGTTTGAAATAGAACAAGTTTAAAATAATTTAAAATAAAATAAAGTCAAAATTTAAAATATAGGCCAAAATCTAGGGTTGTTACATCTCATTTTCCCCAAATCGTGTATGCTAAAATAGGTGATTCCCAACGATCATTTCAGTAAGCCTGCATCTTCTTCAAAGTCTGAAAGCCTGCATCATTTCAGGTGATCTCCAATTCTCACGTAAGCCTGCATATTTATCTAACATGAACCAAGAGTGTATAATAAGCATCAATAAAATATTAAAGAATTAGGAGATATTTGTTTTGGTAACTTGAAAAATACAGATTACAGTAGTGAAAGTAGTTATCTCCTGAATATTTTCTTATTTATTGATGAGCAACTAATGTTCTTTGATCATATATTATAATCTGACATCTAGATATAACACTTTTTGTTTCATGTCTAGGACAAAAGACAAAAATCCCATACACTTTATCTTTAGATTGTTGAAGTATTTTCCGCGTGTATGAATTTGTATTCACAGTTCTTAAGATGAATTGTATTTTTTCATCCTTATAATTTATTTTTAACTCAAACCTCTATTTGTAACCTTGATATTAGGATCGTTCGCTTCTATTTGCAGATTTATTGTGCTTTATGCAGCTTGAGAAGGTGGATGACTGCTCATGAAGTTTAGTACTATTTTAACAAGTTGAATGTTTGTAACAAAACCACTTTTGAGTATGCATATGTTCAAAATGAAGACCAAGACGAGGATGTGGAAAGTGAGGTACAATCGTCCTATTATTTCTTGCCCTATATTAAACTAGTAACTTTGTTGTAAACGGTTCTTTTCTTCGATAAATGAATTACATTTAGCTAAGGTATTTTTGGTACCACACTTGGAAGTTTATAAAAGGATGTCATAGGAAAGTTGCACGAAATGTTTTTAAAGCATGGGTAATTATTTATATACCCGGCGTGCTTTACTGCCACTACTACTATTTTGGGGATTTCGTATAGTTTTTTTGCCTTCCATTATATAACCGAATTGACCTATATTTGTGTGAACACCGTTCTTAATTATTACATACGCATGATAAAAACGATGACAATAATGAGGGTGAAGGAAGTGAAGCATGAGTGTTCTTTTATTTCTTATTGTCTTTTAAACAAGGAACCTGTGTTGCTAACTTGGTTTTCACCAATAAGTTTTTGTTGTAAGCATATTTCTTTTCTTCTAGAAACGAATTCAATTAACTAAGGTATTTGTGGTGTGCTACACCTGAAAGTTTGTGAGAATGCCATAGTAAAATTAAGCGAAAATGTTTTAAGAATGTGGGCAACTATTTGTGGCATTCAGCCTTTTTTCTTTGGATTTCTTGTTGTTTTTCGTCTCCCTTTATATAACCATATTAACCTATATTTGTATGAAGACAATTCTCAATTATTGTGTACGCAGGAGCAAAACGAAGACTGTCATGAGGATGAAGGAAATGAGGTATGATTGTTCTTTTATTCCTTGTCGTCATAAACTAGGAACTTGTGCTGCTAGCTTGTTTTAACTTATAAGTTCATGTTGTATGCATTTCTTTTCTCCTAGAAATGAATTCATTAAGCTAAGGTGTTTTTGGAACTATAGTTAAAAGTTTATAAAAGAATGTCATAGTATAATTGAGCGAAAATGTTTTTTGAGAGTGGATAAATATTTATATGGCTCTTAGTGTTTTTTCCCCTTGCTTTATTCAACCAAAATTAACCTATATTTGTGCGAACACCGTTCTCAATTATTACATACACAGGGGGAAAACGAAGACAATAACGAGGACGAAGGAAGCGAGGTACGATGGTTCTTTTATTTATTTCTTATGGTCTTTTAAACTAGGAACTTGTGTTGCTAACTTGGTTTTCACTATTAAGATTTATTGTGTGGGTATTTTCACTATTAATTCTATATATGCTTCTGATATGATCGTTTATGGTACTATACTTGGGTTATAGTTAGAAAGCTTAAGATATTATGTTTATGCCATGCAGGTCTTGCATAGCCAAGAATCAGAAGCCGACAGACAAATTAGGAATGGCATAGATGCATCATTGAAGAGATTAACAGGTTTGGCAATAGGTGCAAGTCGTGATTTTACTCATGTGTACCAGTTTTATCAAAAGTTGCAGATAGAGATGCAGATGGTAAACCATGTTAACTTGCTTATAAAAGACGAAAAGGTGATATGCATATGCCCCACTAACTCAAACTTAGTCAATGTTTGCTTTTCAAATCTACACATCCACTGTTAATTCTGATAATAATTGATTTTGTAGATGCTTACCTTCATCTGTAAAGAGAAATTCAATCTATATATGAGAGCTTCTAAACAGGGAACAACGAGTATGATCAGTTTTGCTGAGAACAAAGAAGAGGCTTGGTCCAAAACTTTTACAGGCTTGGTCCAAAACTTTTTTCCAACTTTGTTGAATGCAAATCACACGGATGTTGTGGATGTAATACCCGATATAATTCTGGTGAGTAACTAATTTAATATGTATATTTTCTTTTGCAAATGCTAGAAAAGACGTGTTTGCGTTTGATTTTAAATGGCCTTTTTCAATAGAAAACTGCTGAAGGTGCCACTGTCTTAAAATA
The DNA here is from genome assembly GCA_030737815.1 of Allium fistulosum. NCBI lineage: Eukaryota > Viridiplantae > Streptophyta > Magnoliopsida > Asparagales > Amaryllidaceae > Allium > Allium fistulosum. Next base: position 244,285,267 of record CM060907.1, on the reverse strand, counting down.
AACCAATACTTTCTTCAACTTTTCCAATGGTTGCTGCTTCTTCTGCCAATAGATGGTTAAGGCCAGAGGTATCCATTATTTGTTATTTTAGCTTTTTTGTCAGCATGTAAGTTATATTATTTGTACGATTCAAATATGAGAAAAAATATATAACCATTTGATCATTCAAGTTTCCATGCACTTTATGAAAAAAAATAAAGGTTCAAATCATGAACTGGAGCTGGAAAAGGATTGATCATGCTGAAATATTTTTAACCAAGAGTCTATAACAGTTTTTTGCTTACATATACTACATTTATTTTTGCATGCTAACAAATAAAATCAGTAATAGTTTCTTCATTAAATTTATTAGCTAGGAATATTTGTCTGACTACAAAAAATAATCTTATGTTAATTTGTTTGTTATATTGTCCTTTGTATACTTTAAAAAATAATTCCAAAAAGATTCAGAGATCATGTATTTATAAACTAATTACTCGGTCCAAACTCCTCCACTGAGTTGATGGTAAATAATGAAATTTTAGATAGTCATGATCCTTCACTCAGATTCATTATCTTAACTAGCTGATAATAAGCTCTTCAATTAAGCTGTGTTTATATTTAAATTTGCCAATTTTCTTCCCATGAAATTGTTTCTTACAAAATTTAATTAGCAGCTGTATATACTATGAAAGACTGAGATTCATGTGATGTAAAATAATAGTAGTAGTCACTACACCAAATCAGTCTATAATTTTTTATTTAACCTCATACTTTATTCGAACATGGTTTTATATTCAAAATCATGAAAGAATTTGTGTTTAGCTTGACACAATTCTGCTCAAAGCAAAGGTGCTTTTCAAATTGATGAAGGCCGCAATATTAAATACTAGCTTGTTGCAAACTTTCAGAAGCATGGAGTATGGATATGAAAATTCATAGTAATCAACTCAACTCTACTAACATGCACAAGCTCAAATTTTCTAATATGATAATTACTATTTGTATCCAATATTATACCTACTATAGTAAGTTTTAAATCATATACAAATCTATTAGTACTATATATTAAATTCAATGTCACCAATTTATATAATTTTGGTAACTACTATGGTCTAAATTTAAATTATAAGTGCTGAAATTTATTCAACAAGCTATTGTGATGTTTAAATTAGTATGGTATATAATAAGTTACCAATGTGCAAATTTATTCAATTAGATTAATTGAATACAAAAGCTATCGGCTTTTGGTTTTATCAAGTAATATCCCATATGCCTTTAATGTAATTTAGCAGCCATTTATGTATTTGTAAGCTCTGATTTTAATGTAATTTATTTAATGTAATTTAGTAGCTTTGCTTTTAATGTAAATTATTCAGTGTAATTTACCAATGTAATTTAGCCGCCTTTAATGCAACTTATTCAATTAGGCTGCAGCTTGCTACAGGAGAAGCTCTGCTTACTGTAGTAACAGAGCTCGGTTTAGCAAGCTCTAAGCAGCAGCAATTGTGATTTTCTACAAATGTCAGTTATTAATGGGCTTACGTACTTATAGGCTAGCATCTAGCTTTAAAGAATATAATTTCTAATATTTTAAGAAGGTTCTTTCAAGGATGGATCAACATCTGATAAGAATATCAATATTCTTCTTTTAGGTTGAACTTATGAAGGTATTTTTAGCAATTTTAGTTAGTGACAACTGTTAATCTATAAGTATTCATTTGATTTTCGCTTCAAGCTATCATTTAAAATTTAACTTCAAATTATTAATTCGCTTGTTACTTAAAATTATTGTTTCAGGATTCGATTAACTTTTAACTTCTGAGTGAATTCGAGCTCCTAGTTTCATCTAGGATATTTTATTGTAATTTTAGCTTTCGAGTTTCTTGTTTCATTTTTTAATTTGGTTTTGATGCTCAAAAGCTTCAAATATTTTTAGTAGGTAGACTTCTTTCGTGTTTTACTGTATATTCATATTTATTATTATTTTGATTGTTTTATATTTGATTACAATGATCATTAATGAAGTTTTAACTTTTGTTATATAAGATGGTTTAAAACAATATATGAACGAACATGCTTTGTAGTGAATATTGATGCTTTGATGGAAGTAGCACAATGAAGACCTATTTAAGGTACTTTGTATTATTTTTAATTCCCTTTATTCCTCTTCCAATATATGTAGCCTTAGGTTATAACTCAGTTTGTAGGCTGAGCATAACTCAGATAACAGATAATAGATATGATTCACATAAATGGGAAACTTGATGAATTATTAACTCCAATCCAAAGAAATTCAGAGAGCAAATAGCAAGTTAGAACATTAGCAGTAAGGTGGTGATGAAAAAAAAATCAATCGCCAGATTAAACTCGGCTATTTCTACGTTGTTGAGGTAATTTGATTGTTATTTTTAGTTTTCATACCTTGGAACCTTTTCCCTTCCGTACTGATACTGATTTTATTGCAAATGATATGCTAGACATTTACCGACTGCAAACCATTTAAAAAGGAATCTGGAATTATTTAAATTGGAGATGAAAAAGAAACTAGAATTTGTAAATTCAAACTACAATTTTTTAACTGCAACTTAATTTATCCTCTTACCCATACTGAAATTTTAATTTCCTTTATTGTTATTCTCACCATTGATAGGAATTTTTTTTTGTATTAGTTTGTAAGAATATTAGGGAATTTTAAAACCTCTTACCCACTCTGTATATACATCGCTTCTTTTGTACTCTGATATCGATTTCTAGGTTAATGTTTTGGAGCTCGTATTCGATAGTTATAATCCATTCATTTTTTGGCTGGTTCCTTCTTGGGATACCCATAGATAGTTGATAGTTGGATAGTTGGATGCAATGCAGTTGGATGTAATGCATTGCAGTTGGATAGTTGGATAGTTGGATGTTTTTAACTGCTCATTGATAGGAATTGATAGGAATTTTTAACTGCTCATTAATGATAACCATAGATAGTTGATAGTTGGATAGTTGGATGCAATGCAGTTCTGTTGGATAACAATGGAGTAGATAGTTGGATGCAATGCAGTTCTGTTTTCGGTAATAGATTATGTAAATTCTAAAGATAAAAATGCAGTAGATAGTTGGATGCAATTCTAAATATTTGAGAATAATAGACTATTCATTAAATAACAGATAGGAAGGTAATTGTAAATTAGCAGTTGATAGTTGGATGCAATGCAGTTCTATTTTCGGTTGTCTTTAAACTGTGAATTATTTTGATTATTATGCTTGAGATACAGTTTTGCAATTGTTTCACTTTTGCAAGTTATTCTATGATTGGTACGTGCGATTATGATCCTTTCACTGCCGTTAATTTGAGCTGAAAATATAGTTGGTGCGTGTTACAATGGGTAATAAGAAGGCAAGAATATGGTAACTTTTATTCAACTTACTTTACATAGGCGATTTATTTATTTATTTATATGAACAAGGACAATAACCTATAAGCAACAAAAGCAACTTATACAGTATTATAAAACAACTTAATTTTTTAATTTAATGAGTAAATAAGTGGATATTTTAAGGTACTATTTCTAATGTAATGGGCATTTCATTTTTTCATTTTATTTTTGCAGTCAGCCAAAGTAGCAGTTTTTGGAAATTTTGTTTTTGCATTCCATTTTTTAGCCTAGGAAATCAAGTTAACGTGATATTAAATTCAGGCACTTCTAGAGGAAGCGGAAAAAAAGAGGAAGTTGGATGATAGTTCTAAGGGTGGAGTCGAAGATCTTGAAGATGACCCAATTGCGGAAGTTTTTGGTTCCGACACGAAGAAAAATTATTGTCGAGCAATTACTTCTACTTCTTCTATAAAACAAGTGAAGATGGCTCGAGCTGTAAAATCTATAACTGAAAAGAAGCAAGCCGTGGATTTGTCTATTTGGAAATTGGAGATAGAAAGGCAAGTAGCTAATCAAGTTAATAATGCCATCAATTCAATTACTTCAACTTTTATGAAATTTATGCCTAGTTTGCAAGAAAAATATGTTATATGGCCGGAGTTTCGTATTCGGTATTTGTAGAATTTCACTATGAAATTTGCATTGTCTTTTGTATTCCAATTTGACATTGTTATGAAGTAGTTGATTATGTATTGAATTAACCAACTTAATTATGTATTGTACTTGTTATGAAGTAGTTGACATTGTTATGAAGTAGTTGACTATGAAATTTATGTTGTTATTTGATCATGAATATTGTAAATTTTGGGTTCTTATTGAATGTAGTATAATAATGCATATTATGTCAGTTATTAATTGTTTATTAATGTTAAAATAATTGACTATATTGAGAATGAAAATATTTCAGCGTTATAAGCGTTGGCAATTAAAATTTACCAACGCTTATAAGCGTCAGCATAGAAAATTAAACAATGTTGGATGGTTAATCTGCCAACGTTTATAAGTGTTGCTAAATAATATACACCAACGTTTATAAGCGTTGGCAAATACAACCTTCCAATGCTTATAAGCGTTGGAAAATTAAACTCGCCAACGCTTATAAGCGTTGGCAATAAATTGCGACGCCCCTACAGCGACGCTAATAAGCGTTGCTGAAACTGTTTGCGACAGTTATACTCGTTGGTAATCACCTGTTTTGGTGTAGTGTATGTTTAGTTCGAGAATGGTTAACTGGATTTTTAGATAAATTGATAGCATTAGTATTGTCGCAGTATATTGGAGATTTTTCAATTATTTCATCGAAATCTCTAAGTGTTTGTTGCATATAGATGACTTGAGCACAAGCTAAGGCGGCAGAGATATATTCTACTTCACATGTCGAGAGGGAAATGCAATTTTGTTTTTTGCTAAACCATGAAACTAAAGATTGACCGACAAAATGACAGGTACCACTTGTGCTTTTTCTGTCTGTTTTACATCCTCCAAAGTCTGCATCGCTATATGATATGAGTTGGAAGACCGTATCTTTAGGATAAAATAAGCCGTAATCTGTAGTGTTAGTTAAGTACCGTAAAATTCGTTTGACTGCTCGATGATGTGATTCCTTAGGTTGAGATTGAAATCGAGCGCACAAACAGACACTCATCATTATATCAGGTCTACTGGTTGTTAAATATAATAGAGAACCGATCATACTACGATAAAAAATTTAGTCATAGTCTTTTCCCTTTTCATCTTTATCTAGATATAAAGTTGTGCTCATAGGAGTTGGTTTACTAGTGGTGTTCTCCATTCCGAAACATTAAGTAAATCTTTACAATATTTTTCTTGATTTATAAAAATATCATTGTCCAATTGTTTTATTTGTAATCCTAGGAAAAATTTAATTCGCCCATGTGTGACATTTCAAACTCATTTTTTATTATTTCAAAAAATTCATTACATAAACTTTCACTAGTTGATCCAAATATGATGTCATCAACATATATTTGTACAACTAATATAACATTATTTTTATGTTTTATAAATAGTGTAGTATCTATTTTGCCTATCTGAAATTCAAAATTTTGTAGATGAGTTTTTAGTCGATCGTACCAAGCACGTGGTGCTTGTTTTAAGTCGTATAAAGCCTTTTTGAGTTTAAAAACATGATATGGATATTTTTCATGTATAAATAATGGTGGTTATTCTACAAAAACTTTTTCTTTGATAAAACCATTTAAGAAGGCACTCTCAACATTCATTTGAAATAATTTAAAGTTGTGATGACATGCAAAAGCAAGTAGAGTACGAATTGCTTCAAGACGAGCTACGGAAGCAAATGTCTCTTCATAACCAATTCCCTCTTCTTGGTTGTAACCTTGAGCCACTAATCTTGCTTTGTTACGAATAATATTTCCATTTTCATCTGTTTTGTTTTTGAAAACCCATTTTGTTCCTATTACAGATTGATTTGATGGTCTAGGAATGAGTTCCCATACATTATTCCGTTCAAATTGATTTAATTCTTCTTGCATTGCTAAGATCCAAGAATCATCTTTATATGCTTCTTTATAATTTTTAGGTTTTGTATTTGAGATAAAAGCAACATGACTCATTTTAAGTTATTTCTAGTGACTCGAGAATTTAAGTCTCCAATTATATTATCCAAAGGATGATTTTTTAATATTTGTGTGAGTGATCTTAAAACATTTTCATTATTATTAGAGGATGAATTATTCATATTATTTGTATTTTCAGTTTGATTTTGAGTTAAAATTTCATCTTCTTCTTCTTTATTAGTAGTTTGTTGGGAATTTTCATCAAAAGAAACATGTAAGCTTTTTTCTATAATATTTGTTCGTTCATAATAAATCCTATAAGCTTTACTACGTTCTGAATAACCAATGAAAATTCGTTCGTCAGCTTTGGAATCAAAATTTCCAAGATTATCTTTAGTATTTAGAATAAAACATTTTTACCCAAAAGTTCTGAAATACAAAACTTTTGGTTTCCTTCCATAAAATATTTCATAACATGTATTTTTAGTCATAGGTCGAAGTGTGACATGATTTAATACATAACAGGCAGTGGCAATGGCTTCAGCCCAGAAATGTTTGGGTAGATTACTACTATTTAGTAAAGTTTGTGCACATTCCTGTAAAGTTTCGTTTTTCCTTTCAACTACACTATTTTGTTGTGGTGTTCGTGGAATCGAAAAATTATGACTAATTCCCTTTTTGCTATAAAAATTAGTGAAAAATTCATTTTTGAATTCTCCGCTATGATCACTTCGTATATTTTTTATTTTTAAATCCATTAAGTTAGTAATCCGTTTTGCAAAGATTTTAAACATTCCAAAAATGTCACTTTTATGTTTTAAAAATAATGTCCAAGTATATCTTGAAAAATCATCTACAATTACGAACACATATTTATTATGATTTTATACTACGTACATGTGTTGGTCCAAATAAATCTAAATGAAGTAATTCTAATGGTTGCTTAGTAGATATTTTATTTTTAGATTTGAAAGAACTTTTCTTTAACTTGCTCTTTTGACAAGCGTCACCTAAATTTTTAATTTTATAATTAATTTTAGGTAGATCTCTAACTAGATCATGTTTTGCTAGTTTGTTGATATATTTAAAATTTATATGACAAAAACGTTTGTGCCAATTCCAAGGATTATCATGATTTGCGGATAGACATAAATCTGAATTATTTTTAATGTTCATGTTTAGGATATATATATTACGATTTCTATATCCTTCAAAGAGTAAATTTTTGCTTTGATCGAAAATTTTACATTTATCTTTTTCAAATTTTATTTCAAACCCTTTATCACACAACTGACTTATACTAAGAAGATTATGTTTTAGGTTTTCTACTAATAAAACATTTGTAATTATAGGAGAGTTAAAAGATACCGATATTAATGACTTCTCCAATGCCAATGACTAACCCTTTTGAATTATCGCCAAAAGTTATAGTGTCACCATCAATGTATTTTATATTTGACAGCATGTGAGCATTTCCTGTCATATGCTTGGAGCATCCACTATATAATACCCATTTCTATTTATTTTTGTATTTGGATACCTGCAAAAAATAAAAATATTTAAATTGGTACCCATTTTATTTTTGGATCCTAAGTGTTAGTTTGTGAGGGTAACCATACCCAAGATGGTTTGATTCCTTTAGAAATGTAATTATTATTGTGAATTACTTCTTTCATATAATAACCTATATATTTTTGCTTAATTAGGTTGTTATTTGTTTTAGGAACCCATATTTTAATCATTTTTGAATTTGTGATTAATTTCTTATTTTTGGAAGAAGGTTTTATCTTAGTATAAATCTTACTATACTTTGTAATTTTTGTTTTATTCTCAAATCCTATTCCATTTCGATTTTTGAATGGCTTGGAAATTTTAATTAAATTCTCCAAGTCTTGTTTACCTTTGTTAAATTTCGTAACATTATTTATAATTTTATCCAACTTGTTTTTAAGATCAATATTTTTAGATTTTGAAATTTCTAGATTATCTTTTAAGACAGTGTGCTCATTATTAATTTTATTATTTTCTAGTTTAACTTTTTCTAATTCACAAGATAAAGCATTATTTTCAATAGAAGATCCTTACATTTTTCTTGAGCATTTTCTAGTTCTTCTTCTAAAATAGATTTTTCATCTTTTAGTAACCCTATTTCAATTTCTAATCGATTTATTTTAGCAACATATTCCTTATTTAATTTTTTAGTTTCTCTGTATTTGTCATCGAGTTCCATACTTATTTCAAAAATTTCATCATAAGTAAGATTGGGACATACCTCATTAGTGTGTGCCATGAAACATACATTTGATTGCTCTATATCACTTTCACTGTCATTATCGGATGAAGAGGAAGAGTCAGAGTCATGCCATGTGACTTGGAATACCTTTCTCTTTTTCTTAAATTTCTCAAAATTATTCTTCTTCTTTCGATGTTGAGTTTTGGACAATCCTTCTTCATATGTTCGAATTGATCACATCCAAAGCACTAAATCGAAGTTTGATTTGATGAGTTTGATTTTCCGTTATTCTGGAATCTAGTCATTTTCTTGAATTTCTTAAATTTGTTGTAGTTCTTGGCAATAAATAGAATCTCATCTTCATCCAATTCAGAATCTTCATTACTTGTGTAACGACCCTGAATTTTGAACGAATTAAATTGGAAATATTTAATTAATTTTAAATATTTGAACGACGATTTAATTTGAATCCCCAATTTAACTTGGAATTTGGCGATTAAACTTTATAAAATTTAATAGATTGAAGTTGAACAAAAATTTGAATCTTTAATTTTTAGCCGAAGAAAAATATTTCAAACGCTTGTAAAATATATATTGATAATTCTGAAAATAATAAAAGTTTCAGAATCGAATTTGAAGATGATTTGTTCAGTTTTGAAAATAATCGTTCAAACCGATATTTAAAAATAGTCATTTTTCAAACAGTCTCGGAATTCGACGAAACCAGTTCCATTGGGTCCGTAATATAGTATTATTATTATCGGATTTCAAATTTCGTATTTTTCGGGGTTGATTTGTGAGAACACGGTAGGTAAACGCGTTGAAATTAATTCGAATTTAAATTTAAAAGTTGGTCAACTGCAACACGTTCACTCCTTTCCACCACGCAGACAATCACGATACCTTCCCCTTATCTTATGCTTAAATTCACGCCTGCAATCACGAACAAAAAAAAATCGTGCAACCCATATTCTTTCGTTTTCAAAATACGTCCTCTCCCTCCCCAGTTCAAATCGAAAACGAAAAAGAAAAAAAAATGTCGAGCAGAAGACAAATAAAATGGCCGAAGCCGTTCTCCCCAGTTCAAACGAACGAAACCCAAATACAAAATCAATTTAATGGCCGCGTCTATTTCCTCCTCAAATCAAAACCTGAAAATCGAATTCGTTTGATTTTCGAAAACAAATCGAATCAATCCCTCTCGCCTACATCTCCAGATAATCGCAAGTTGGTCCTCATTTTCGTAAAGGAGCAATCGTGGTGGGTCGCGAGCGCGAGGCGTGGAGTGAGGCGATGGTGGGGAGTTTCCGTGCTCGTCGTAGCCAGGTCGAACAGGAGTACGTCGCGATGGCGATCTCGAGTTTGATGGGGGAGGCGACTTCCGCGACTTCGTGATGGCAACGCGGGGCAGCAGCAGATCGGTGAAGGGGGTGGGTCGAGCTCGGAGGCGCGAGACGTTCTGATGGCGATGGTTCACAGGTCGCGAGTCATGAGCAATGCTGGGAGTTGGTCTTCGTCGTCGGGCACGACTGTGGTAGAGGTCGTGAGGGAGGATTGGAGCGAGTCTTGGCAGTGAGGTATTCTCGATGTTGTTTATTTTCAGTAAAGCTTAATAAAAAAAAAGAAGAAATTTATTTATATATATACAGGAAAAAGAAAAGGGAAGTTTACTCTGATAATCATTATGCAATCAGAAAACTTTATTTTAATAAAAGATGAAGTAATTTCATTTTTAATTTAGTAAATATATATATAGGAATTTCAGAAATGTTGAAATTATATATGTAAAAATAGATTTATATAAAATCTGTATAAAATATTTTATAGCCAGTTCGAGAAAATACACATATGAATATTTCAATCTACTAGTTTATTTTTAAAAAAATAATGGATTAATGATATATTTTTAATAGTTAAACAAAAAAAAACCATACTTATAAGATTTTGGAAATGGTTTAAGAATAGTGGTCTAGATATAATTTTTTTGGTTAATTAAATTTTTTTATTCCTAAATTTAATAGTTAAGACCAATGTATTAAGAATTAATTGATCGATTAATTTAAATATTAATAAAGTGTATAAATTATTTATACAAGGTTAAAATTGGAGAAAACAAACTGGAATGGAAATGGATGGAAAATTAAAAGCTAAGGTGAGATTTTTCTCACTCAAAATTGATGTTTGCAGTTATTGATTGCTATGATTGACTGTTTGGATTGTGATATTAGATATAGTAGGATATATCTATATATATAGCAATATATACATATTGGCATATGTATATATTGGATTGATGATTTCCCGCCTCGTATAGCGGATGAGACCCTATTGCGCCGTTAGTAAGCGGATTTTTATAAAACCCATATACCGCGATAATTCCGTACTGGAGCGGAATTGGTATTGTGCTGACGTCTTTGGATGCAGGGAAACAGGTTGGAGGGATCCAACTGGATTCCTCACCAGTAGTTATTTATTTACAGGATTGATGTATATTCTGTTATCATATGTTGATATATGATGTTGTTGTTGTGATTGACCAATTGATGCTGTTGCATCATCGGATTCAAGTTTTGAACTTTAAAAATGACGACTTTTAATTTAAAAGGATTTTTAAAGTGATTTTTGAAAGTAGACGTTTTGTTGAATTGATTTATTTTAAATAAATAAACGTTTGAAATTTTAAAGTTATAAAAGTTAAGATTTTTGTGAAATATAACCCAAGTGTCATTTTTGAAATAAATAGTTGATTTATTTATAAAATGGTTTAAATTGAGTTTTTCACAGTATTATAAACGGTCTATTTAAAGGATTTAAAAAGTCGATATTTATAAATCTAAAACATTTGAATTTTAAACGAGCTTTGTAAGTGTTAGAACAAGATGAAATAAAAATTCGTGAGTGAATGAAATTTATAAATTATGGAGTATAAATTGAGTAGATGTGTAGAATAAAAGATTTATAAGTGATAAACTTATAAATTAGAGTGTTGCACTTAGATGGAATAGGAATAGAATTGGCTAATAAAATGATTTTGCAAGTTGAAATTGTTATGAAGTATGAACGTGATTTCTAAACGTTGTTTTATAAATCCAAAACCAATTGAAATTGATAAGTTAAACATAGAAGTTAAATAAAGGAGATATATCCGCGATTTTGGATAGTGGATAATTATTGAAATATAAATGTGGAGAAAAGATTGAAATGTGGTTAGTGAAGTATATTCACGATTTTGGACAGTGAATATATTTTAAGTAAAATGGATATGGTTTTGGGAAAGTAATATTTAAGATGAAGTTAATTGTTTTAACGATGTTTTAAAATGATTAAATATCGAAATCATAGATTTCAACATTCATTGTTGAAATAGACGTTTTCGAGAAGTAGAAGGAAATGGTGGACTATAACACTGTTGTTATAGTAAATGATTTCCGAAAGGAAATGTTTTTATCTAGTATTGGGATTTATATATCTATCTTAATTTCCGAATCCCTATACTAGTGATTTTGAGTCGTCGTAGCGATGTTTTACGTAACATTCGTTTTGACTCAAATGAATGTTGTTATAATAAATGATTTCCTTAAAGAATGAATATATACTTAATTTGATTTAAGTATATCGGATATTTTCCAAGTATTGTGTGACGACCCGGCTTTTTCTCCACAAAAAGTCGTATCATCAAGAAGAAAGAAAGGGATAGAAAAGAGATAAGATAGAGAAGAAAGAAAGAAACACATCCGAATCTAAACAGCGGAACGAATAAATTATATTAATCAAATAAGATATTACATTGTATCATATACATCAGAGATACACAGCTTATACAACACATACTAGACAGTTATAAACATCTGTCTAGTCATTACAACCCAAATACAACTCAACAAATGACTCATACAGACTAACACAGCGGAACACTATATCTACGAACGCTGAAGCCTCCTGCTCCATTGCTCCTCCAAAGATTCGTCAAAGCAAACCTGAATCCCTTGGCTACTCGTAAAAATTTGAGTACCCAAGGTTTAATAAAACAGAAAATAAACACTTGGGTCAGACATGGGTCTGGTGTGAGTAAACGGTTTAAATTGCTTAACTTCAAAACCTTTTGAAAACAAAGGTATCACGTAAGACTCCCCACAAATAAACATGGGTAAGTTTTTGCCTTACGCTAACCAAAACATTTGATAGAAAATCCAGTTATATTATAATAGGGTCTAGGGTTTTCAAGTAAAATACAGAAATAGCTGGAATGCTTACATCTCACGTTCCAACATAGTTGGGCACAACTAATACGTACGGCACTTATTGGATTGTGGATTCCATACAATGGCAGAGCTACCGGGGTACCGCTCGTCACAGTACGTGGCCTAGATCAACGTACCGAGGATCACTCCCAATCCCCTGCAACACAAGGCCGGAACATCCCTTACTGGATAATTCCCGCATAAGAAACCCCGCGGTTGGAGCCAGCAACCGCCCACACAGCCGAAATAAAAAGGGACTCTAGACAGGGGAATCTTATACTACTTGGGTGCTACCCACTAACCTTGCTGCACCTCCCCTGTTTTAGCCATTCCCGGTTTGATGAGGCTTGAGGCTACGATTTACCTTTAAATCAGAACACACCACTTAGAATGCTCATCGTCCACCTGACGATGTGCTGAAAGCATTCAATCCATACAAGTTCGTTCCGGGTTCGAACGAAACCGAAGGCATTATCTCGTTACACTCGTTTTGGAATCACCCTCAGAGTTAACGACAATAACCCTTGCACTCTAAATCTTCATCTTCACTTGAGATTCACGACCTATCGTTAATTTGGATCGATGTGGTATTCGGGTCTCCAGACCTGGAAATCCGGTATACGGAAACCCGATCCCGGTCTCATCGAAATCCAAAACGTATCTTTTAAGGCCAAGTTGTTTAAAGGTTTAAACAATTCAATTCAATACTTGAATTCATACAGCATTAACATAGATAAATATCACACATTTATCACAGATATATCATAGTATATCATCCAATAGATATCAACCAAATCAGACATTCTACTCAACCATCATTCATAAGCAACCATTTATTAATCTCTATTATAATCAATTTAATCAATTTAAATTAAATTAATTACTTAAGAATTAATTCCTAACCTTGCTTAATCAACCATTAATTAATTACAATCCATTTAATTAATTAATCATTAAATATTAATCACTCTTGATTAATTATTCATTAATTACATAAAGTAATTATTCTTTAATTAATTTCACAAATTAATTATTCTTAACCATTAACAGTAATTAACCTTTAATTACTTTCATTAATTACATTAATGAATAATCCTTAATTAATTACTTCCATTAATTAATTAACTATAATTAATTACATTGACCCTTAATTAATTACATTAATTAATTAAACTTTAATTAATCACTTCTATTAATCCTCCTTAATTAATCATAAACAGTAATTATCATCCTATAATTACTTACCCTAATTAATTAACTTCTTAATTAATTATATTAATCCATTGATTAATTATTCCAAATAATTAATCCTTAATTACTTTTACAAAGTAATTATACTTCAACTACTACCCACTTAGTAATTCCCTTTAAATTAATTACATCTTGTAATTATACATTAATTACTTATACTAAGTAATTACACTTATTAATCTCATTAAGTATTTATACTTAATCAGCATCAAGATTATCTTTAATTAATTTACAAATTAATTTACTTAAATTAATCACATCCACTTATTATTTACAATTAAGTAATCCATTCCTTAATTACTCTTAAACAAATTAATTAATATTTAATTAAAAATTAATTATTCTTTTAAATCATTAATTAATAAACCTTAATTATCAATTAATAAAACTTAATAGCAAATTAATCAATCCTTAATTATTATTTAATTAATCTTTAATTACCATTTGATTTATCCTTAATTAATCTTTAATTACAAATTAATCATCCTTAATTAATAATTAAATAAACCTAATTATTAATTAATAAAACTTAATTACAAATTAAGTACTTCTTAATTACTAATTTATTATCCTCCAATTACTAATTAATTAATTTCTAATTACTAAATTAATTAATCTCTAATCATTAATTAATAAATCTTAATCACTTAATTAATTTATCTCTAAATATTAATTAATCAAATCTTAATTACTATTTATAATAAATTAAAAATCTTTAATTAATAAATTATAATCCTTAATTAATAAATTAATTACTACTTAATCATTAATTAATTAATTTATTTAATTATACTTAAATTACTTTATTAATCTCAAATTATTAAAACTTTAATTATCCTAAGATAAAACACTTCCTTTATTTATTTCCTAATCATATTATTTTTAAAACATTTCTTCTATAACTTAATTTAGAATATATTTTAAAATAACTAAAACTTACTTAACATATTTGAGTTAAAACCATCATATAACTTTTAATCAATGTTAAAGAATAAGTTCGTATGGAAAGAAGTTTATTTAAAAAGATTTTAAAACAAATTCATTTTTAGAATTTCAAAATTTTGCTTTCAAAACTGTTAAAATTCATAACAGTTAACACTCACGTTCCACTCGAGTTCCTACTCGAGTCTTTCACCAGAAACCCCGAGCAACTCACAAATAACTCTCGTACCTTCCTCTTCTTCGAGTCGCACCAGCATCTACGCGATATCGATCCCGAGTCGACTGCTTCTTCCCCAGATTCAATGTTTCGCCTGAAACAAACGTGCACCGAGCAACTCGTGCACCTGCACCGCTCATCATCGAGACTCCGGCGTCTACGACCATCATCGACAAGTCATCCACGAGCTCCTAAAGCCATCAGACCACCTATCTCCCTCAATTGATCACGAAAATTAAAATTCGAAGGTCGAACCCATCTGAACAAACTGCTCCGACCAAAAGTCGCTTCGCCCAGACAACACCGATCACCAGAGGCCTTGCCACCACGTCCAAAGCTTCATCACGATCCTACGCGTCAAACCCCCCTTATGCGATCACTTCCAGATCATTAACGATAACGAAAACGCTTCAAGAACAGTAACGACTAGAACCCAACCTTAAACCCTAAACCAATGTCGTTCATCCACTCTGATGATCGAAAAATGCTTCGAGCATTTTTCCCTTAATCCCCTACCTTCATACTTCCTCCAGACCCAAACGCGACCCTCCTCCATCGCCGATCGCCAAGAAATTGAGCGAAGTTTGAATTCTGATCAACTCGGAAATTCCCAATAATCCCAATCTTAAAAATCATGAAATCATTATCTAAAATCATCATTCTTTTATACGAATTTGTTTCTATAATCAAAACTAGAAATTAAGATGATCGAATTTTCTGATTTGAAAAGATTATACTGTAATTTCCCATTTTCAAAATATTAACTCAATAATTTCACTTGAAATTATTTTTAAAAATGATGTTACAGTCTTACCATCATTTCTTCTTTAGAGATCATAGCCTAAAAAGGTTTAGAGAGAAAGGAATTGATCTTTAAACTTGTTATTCCCTTATGATCTAAAAACAGAGATATGTATCTGGGTAAACAAAGACATGCACATGTAAACATTTTCATATATATATGTATACAGGCCTATTTACATCTATACAAACATTATTCACAGCATACTTCAAATATTTATCACAAACACCAAGTCATATACTAAAACTTTTGATAGTTTACTTACTGGAAATTAACAGAGAATAATGAACATTCATATGCATAACAACTCTTATGTAAACATCCATTCATACCCAACATTCAAGTAAACATTACATATCATGTTATTATAACATTTATCAGGCATATCAAAACATAGCAGATTTTAAAACTGTTTTTTTTTTTTTAGTTAGGTTTACTCACCTTTTAACCAAAATGCAGAGACCTTGAAACTGGATGGAACTTCAAAACTTGAATTCGCAATAGAAAGTGTTTAGACCTTTTTAAAACTGGAAAGTTGGAAGCTTTAAGATGTTGATTAATGCAGGTTGAAGCTTTATTGCTGCTGAATGCTTTGAAAATCCAGTTTGCATTTGAAACTTGCAGACAACTTCATTGATTTCCAGATTTTGAAAAAAACAGGCTTTTGATAACAGAATGGTTTTGGGTATAAAGAGGTTACAGGAAAATAAACATTGCAGCTTTGATTTGCACTTTGGTTACAGGGTTTTGGAATAAAATGGTTACAGGCTTGAATGACAAAGTGTTTTACAGAGTTTGGCTTTGATTTGAGAAGATTGCAGGCTTTAGTTTGAGAATTTTTACAGGGTTTAGATTTGTTTTTGGTTGAAAGTTTGGATTTAGAAAATGTTTACAGGCTAGTTTTCTTGCTTTAGAAAAGTGAGGATAAGAAAAGAAATAAGGAAGAAGGTGAATGTTTAAGTAGTGTTAAATTAGGATTTGTTAAAATTAAAGAAAAAGAAAATAAAAAAAAGATGACACTTGTCTTTACTCTACTTAATTTGTTTACACATGTTATTTAAGGGGTTTATAGATTAACACTTGTAATACTACATGCATAAATATTTTTAATTGATTTTAAAAGCTTTTTATATTTATTTCCTAATTAGATAAATACATATCTTATTTTAAATAAAAACTTATTTATATATTTAAATCCAAACTATGTTATTATTTTTATTTTAAGATATATATATTTCTTTAAATACAATTCTTAAATCCAAATTCAAAGTCAATTTTAAAAATCCAAATTAAAAATCATTTCAAATAAATATATATATATATTAAATTTTAACAAGCACATTATTAATACTAAATAATTATTCTATCTAAAATCAATTTAAATACACATATATATACATATATTTTTAACAACACTTATTAAATTTGAAAATAATAAGTCTATTTAAAATCTATTTATATTTATATTTAAAAACAACTCATTATTTAATTGTTTGAAAATAACAATTTTACCAATTTTAAATAATTAACTTACAAGATTATCACATTTTAAATTCCCTGAAATCCCGGGATATCACATTCCTTCCCCCTTAAAAGAATTTCGTCCTCGAAATTTAAAACAAAAGATAATCCAAAGTTTTATTTTATTTCAAACAATCTAAGCATATCTATCAGCCATATACAACCAAACAAACAATTTCATCCAAACAACCAATTCAATCAAAACAAACAATTCTAGCTATCCGGACACAAATCTGGATAAGCTTCCTAAAATTTCCTCGAGTTTCCCCAAGTATATATATATACCGGGATACTCGCTCAACAGAATCCAAACAACCAATTCTACTGAGCTACAGAGCTCCTACACAACTAGATCTATAAAACTAAACAGAATATCAGACTACAGATAAGTCTAACTCAACTACCAATTCCTTTAGAACTGTTGGTTCCAAAACCAATGATGGATCCTACACGTACTTACTCAAAGATACGCGATATACTTCGAATCCCAGTTATCCAAACTGACAATTCAACCAAGTAGACCAAACTCTTATCCAAATCAGAACACAGAAAAGATCCAAAACACCTCGGAGCTGACTTCCCAGACTTACCCAATCTTATAGCTTCCTTTTTACCAGAGAAAACTTCAATAATAACGAAGTCTCCAACTTCGAATTCCAAATTCCTCCATCTCTAATCTACAGAACTCTTCTGACGATCCTGGGCTGCCTACATCCTTCTTGATCAGCTCATCCTTTGCCGATGCTTCTCGAAACAAACAGGACCAAAAACAATCCAACAAATGAATTCTCTCAAAATCTACCCAAAATCCAGAACACAAACTCTACCCCAACATCAGTAGACTACAACTTACTTCTCCTATCTGGAAAAGACAAAACAGATGCACTGCCAAATCTGGACTCAAATCCAGAAATATTTCTTGTAGAAATTCTTAATCAAACACTGCAACTTTCAAGTTCTTCCACTCTAGAACAGCTGTCATCTTGCTTCCGCTGCACAACTCTGATCTGGAGAAGATAAGAATGCCGTCGATGAACTCGAGCACAAACTAGACAACACTTCCTGGAAAATATATGGTTCAACAGATCCATAAAGAAAGGAAAAAAAAAAAAAACTCAGATACTCTATCAAAAACCTGAGCTGCTTCACCAAATCCTATCTCTAGGAGACATCCTTCAACTAAATTGAACCACCGGTATCAATCCTAAAATCAAGTCGATACAGAACTCAATCTCAAATGCAGACAAACTTCTGACTTTGCTAAAGATATCTAGAAAGTCTCAGATAACTCAAGAGAATACTCAACTATCGCAAGTCACTTTTTGCGATCAACCCATCCTAATTCCAAAGAAAACTGTTTTCTCTTTACCAATCAGAACAGCTTATGCTAATTAACCAATCCATCGAAGAAATGGATCCACTCTGCAGCTTTTGAACTCCACCTCTAGAAAACTACAAAGCCAAAAGATCTTCCTGCTGGAACATAAAACACTTCCGAGCTGTACCGCTGACACAGAATGCCAAAACTTCCTATCCAAAGCTTCTTGAGGAACTCGGACCTCAAACCAAACTCAACACCCTGCTGAACTCAGCCACAACACCGAAGCAGACATACTTCCTTAAACTTGCTCCAAAGAAAACATCTTAGGACACAATCCATGGTTACTGCATCTCCTCACGCAACTACTACTCCTTGAGGTTGTCAAGCTACCATCACTTGCTTCTGCTCATTTGACAGATCCAAACTCTCAAAAATCTGCTCACACGAGCGCGATCCAACTTACCCTACAATGATGGACTCCGAACCTTAACAGGTTTCCTTCAGAGATCAATGAAATCCTCACATCATATCAAACTCACTTGAGACGGTATTAGGACTACAGTCTTGACAGATACATTTCCAACCTCAACATTCAAACTCCAATCATTGGTAGTTGTGTTATACACACACCACTACCTTATCTATCTTTATATCTTATATTGGGAAAACCCGAACAGGTAACCCAACAAATAGGTAGAAATAAATATATATATAGTTATATAAAAATTACAAATACGCTTTCTCAAGATAGATAGAAATCACTCCAGAGCTAGGTATTCACTCAACCTATGCTCTGATACCAACTGTGACGACCCGGCTTTTTCTCCACAAAAAGTCGTATCATCAAGAAGAAAGAAAGGGATAGAAAAGAGATAAGATAGAGAAGAAAGAAAGAAACACATCCGAATCTAAACAGCGGAACGAATAAATTATATTAATCAAATAAGATATTACATTGTATCATATACATCAGAGATACACAGCTTATACAACACATACTAGACAGTTATAAACATCTGTCTAGTCATTACAACCCAAATACAACTCAACAAATGACTCATACAGACTAACACAGCGGAACACTATATCTACGAACGCTGAAGCCTCCTGCTCCATTGCTCCTCCAAAGATTCGTCAAAGCAAACCTGAATCCCTTGGCTACTCGTAAAAATTTGAGTACCCAAGGTTTAATAAAACAGAAAATAAACACTTGGGTCAGACATGGGTCTGGTGTGAGTAAACGGTTTAAATTGCTTAACTTCAAAACCTTTTGAAAACAAAGGTATCACGTAAGACTCCCCACAAATAAACATGGGTAAGTTTTTGCCTTACGCTAACCAAAACATTTGATAGAAAATCCAGTTATATTATAATAGGGTCTAGGGTTTTCAAGTAAAATACAGAAATAGCTGGAATGCTTACATCTCACGTTCCAACATAGTTGGGCACAACTAATACGTACGGCACTTATTGGATTGTGGATTCCATACAATGGCAGAGCTACCGGGGTACCGCTCGTCACAGTACGTGGCCTAGATCAACGTACCGAGGATCACTCCCAATCCCCTGCAACACAAGGCCGGAACATCCCTTACTGGATAATTCCCGCATAAGAAACCCCGCGGTTGGAGCCAGCAACCGCCCACACAGCCGAAATAAAAAGGGACTCTAGACAGGGGAATCTTATACTACTTGGGTGCTACCCACTAACCTTGCTGCACCTCCCCTGTTTTAGCCATTCCCGGTTTGATGAGGCTTGAGGCTACGATTTACCTTTAAATCAGAACACACCACTTAGAATGCTCATCGTCCACCTGACGATGTGCTGAAAGCATTCAATCCATACAAGTTCGTTCCGGGTTCGAACGAAACCGAAGGCATTATCTCGTTACACTCGTTTTGGAATCACCCTCAGAGTTAACGACAATAACCCTTGCACTCTAAATCTTCATCTTCACTTGAGATTCACGACCTATCGTTAATTTGGATCGATGTGGTATTCGGGTCTCCAGACCTGGAAATCCGGTATACGGAAACCCGATCCCGGTCTCATCGAAATCCAAAACGTATCTTTTAAGGCCAAGTTGTTTAAAGGTTTAAACAATTCAATTCAATACTTGAATTCATACAGCATTAACATAGATAAATATCACACATTTATCACAGATATATCATAGTATATCATCCAATAGATATCAACCAAATCAGACATTCTACTCAACCATCATTCATAAGCAACCATTTATTAATCTCTATTATAATCAATTTAATCAATTTAAATTAAATTAATTACTTAAGAATTAATTCCTAACCTTGCTTAATCAACCATTAATTAATTACAATCCATTTAATTAATTAATCATTAAATATTAATCACTCTTGATTAATTATTCATTAATTACATAAAGTAATTATTCTTTAATTAATTTCACAAATTAATTATTCTTAACCATTAACAGTAATTAACCTTTAATTACTTTCATTAATTACATTAATGAATAATCCTTAATTAATTACTTCCATTAATTAATTAACTATAATTAATTACATTGACCCTTAATTAATTACATTAATTAATTAAACTTTAATTAATCACTTCTATTAATCCTCCTTAATTAATCATAAACAGTAATTATCATCCTATAATTACTTACCCTAATTAATTAACTTCTTAATTAATTATATTAATCCATTGATTAATTATTCCAAATAATTAATCCTTAATTACTTTTACAAAGTAATTATACTTCAACTACTACCCACTTAGTAATTCCCTTTAAATTAATTACATCTTGTAATTATACATTAATTACTTATACTAAGTAATTACACTTATTAATCTCATTAAGTATTTATACTTAATCAGCATCAAGATTATCTTTAATTAATTTACAAATTAATTTACTTAAATTAATCACATCCACTTATTATTTACAATTAAGTAATCCATTCCTTAATTACTCTTAAACAAATTAATTAATATTTAATTAAAAATTAATTATTCTTTTAAATCATT
This sequence comes from Allium fistulosum, assembly GCA_030737815.1. NCBI lineage: Eukaryota > Viridiplantae > Streptophyta > Magnoliopsida > Asparagales > Amaryllidaceae > Allium > Allium fistulosum. The sequence goes on along the minus strand of CM060907.1, from coordinate 244,263,776 downwards.
AATTAATAAACCTTAATTATCAATTAATAAAACTTAATAGCAAATTAATCAATCCTTAATTATTATTTAATTAATCTTTAATTACCATTTGATTTATCCTTAATTAATCTTTAATTACAAATTAATCATCCTTAATTAATAATTAAATAAACCTAATTATTAATTAATAAAACTTAATTACAAATTAAGTACTTCTTAATTACTAATTTATTATCCTCCAATTACTAATTAATTAATTTCTAATTACTAAATTAATTAATCTCTAATCATTAATTAATAAATCTTAATCACTTAATTAATTTATCTCTAAATATTAATTAATCAAATCTTAATTACTATTTATAATAAATTAAAAATCTTTAATTAATAAATTATAATCCTTAATTAATAAATTAATTACTACTTAATCATTAATTAATTAATTTATTTAATTATACTTAAATTACTTTATTAATCTCAAATTATTAAAACTTTAATTATCCTAAGATAAAACACTTCCTTTATTTATTTCCTAATCATATTATTTTTAAAACATTTCTTCTATAACTTAATTTAGAATATATTTTAAAATAACTAAAACTTACTTAACATATTTGAGTTAAAACCATCATATAACTTTTAATCAATGTTAAAGAATAAGTTCGTATGGAAAGAAGTTTATTTAAAAAGATTTTAAAACAAATTCATTTTTAGAATTTCAAAATTTTGCTTTCAAAACTGTTAAAATTCATAACAGTTAACACTCACGTTCCACTCGAGTTCCTACTCGAGTCTTTCACCAGAAACCCCGAGCAACTCACAAATAACTCTCGTACCTTCCTCTTCTTCGAGTCGCACCAGCATCTACGCGATATCGATCCCGAGTCGACTGCTTCTTCCCCAGATTCAATGTTTCGCCTGAAACAAACGTGCACCGAGCAACTCGTGCACCTGCACCGCTCATCATCGAGACTCCGGCGTCTACGACCATCATCGACAAGTCATCCACGAGCTCCTAAAGCCATCAGACCACCTATCTCCCTCAATTGATCACGAAAATTAAAATTCGAAGGTCGAACCCATCTGAACAAACTGCTCCGACCAAAAGTCGCTTCGCCCAGACAACACCGATCACCAGAGGCCTTGCCACCACGTCCAAAGCTTCATCACGATCCTACGCGTCAAACCCCCCTTATGCGATCACTTCCAGATCATTAACGATAACGAAAACGCTTCAAGAACAGTAACGACTAGAACCCAACCTTAAACCCTAAACCAATGTCGTTCATCCACTCTGATGATCGAAAAATGCTTCGAGCATTTTTCCCTTAATCCCCTACCTTCATACTTCCTCCAGACCCAAACGCGACCCTCCTCCATCGCCGATCGCCAAGAAATTGAGCGAAGTTTGAATTCTGATCAACTCGGAAATTCCCAATAATCCCAATCTTAAAAATCATGAAATCATTATCTAAAATCATCATTCTTTTATACGAATTTGTTTCTATAATCAAAACTAGAAATTAAGATGATCGAATTTTCTGATTTGAAAAGATTATACTGTAATTTCCCATTTTCAAAATATTAACTCAATAATTTCACTTGAAATTATTTTTAAAAATGATGTTACAGTCTTACCATCATTTCTTCTTTAGAGATCATAGCCTAAAAAGGTTTAGAGAGAAAGGAATTGATCTTTAAACTTGTTATTCCCTTATGATCTAAAAACAGAGATATGTATCTGGGTAAACAAAGACATGCACATGTAAACATTTTCATATATATATGTATACAGGCCTATTTACATCTATACAAACATTATTCACAGCATACTTCAAATATTTATCACAAACACCAAGTCATATACTAAAACTTTTGATAGTTTACTTACTGGAAATTAACAGAGAATAATGAACATTCATATGCATAACAACTCTTATGTAAACATCCATTCATACCCAACATTCAAGTAAACATTACATATCATGTTATTATAACATTTATCAGGCATATCAAAACATAGCAGATTTTAAAACTGTTTTTTTTTTTAGTTAGGTTTACTCACCTTTTAACCAAAATGCAGAGACCTTGAAACTGGATGGAACTTCAAAACTTGAATTCGCAATAGAAAGTGTTTAGACCTTTTTAAAACTGGAAAGTTGGAAGCTTTAAGATGTTGATTAATGCAGGTTGAAGCTTTATTGCTGCTGAATGCTTTGAAAATCCAGTTTGCATTTGAAACTTGCAGACAACTTCATTGATTTCCAGATTTTGAAAAAAACAGGCTTTTGATAACAGAATGGTTTTGGGTATAAAGAGGTTACAGGAAAATAAACATTGCAGCTTTGATTTGCACTTTGGTTACAGGGTTTTGGAATAAAATGGTTACAGGCTTGAATGACAAAGTGTTTTACAGAGTTTGGCTTTGATTTGAGAAGATTGCAGGCTTTAGTTTGAGAATTTTTACAGGGTTTAGATTTGTTTTTGGTTGAAAGTTTGGATTTAGAAAATGTTTACAGGCTAGTTTTCTTGCTTTAGAAAAGTGAGGATAAGAAAAGAAATAAGGAAGAAGGTGAATGTTTAAGTAGTGTTAAATTAGGATTTGTTAAAATTAAAGAAAAAGAAAATAAAAAAAAGATGACACTTGTCTTTACTCTACTTAATTTGTTTACACATGTTATTTAAGGGGTTTATAGATTAACACTTGTAATACTACATGCATAAATATTTTTAATTGATTTTAAAAGCTTTTTATATTTATTTCCTAATTAGATAAATACATATCTTATTTTAAATAAAAACTTATTTATATATTTAAATCCAAACTATGTTATTATTTTTATTTTAAGATATATATATTTCTTTAAATACAATTCTTAAATCCAAATTCAAAGTCAATTTTAAAAATCCAAATTAAAAATCATTTCAAATAAATATATATATATATTAAATTTTAACAAGCACATTATTAATACTAAATAATTATTCTATCTAAAATCAATTTAAATACACATATATATACATATATTTTTAACAACACTTATTAAATTTGAAAATAATAAGTCTATTTAAAATCTATTTATATTTATATTTAAAAACAACTCATTATTTAATTGTTTGAAAATAACAATTTTACCAATTTTAAATAATTAACTTACAAGATTATCACATTTTAAATTCCCTGAAATCCCGGGATATCACATATTGAAAATAAAAGATTTGTGAAATACTTATTATTAGATAAGTATGGAAATGTTTTCCAAAATGAAATGAAACGTTTTGAGATTTTATCTTCTTAAAGATAAAATGAAGTTGAATATTGAAATCGATTTGAAAATCGTATATCAGTAGATATTTTGAAAATATAAATTCACTATGGAATTTATAAAGGAAAGGGAAACTGTTTAGAAAAAAATAAACGTTGATTTATTTTTGAAGTGTGGAAATTTTATATCTAGTAAAAGATATTTTTGAAGATGAAATAATTTGGAAAATTATTTGGAATCTGATGATGTTGCGCATCTTTATTGATAGTTAAATAACCGACTATCAATAATTACCTTGAGTAGGTATTTGTTGTGAATTGGATGAATTTGAATGCCACACTTGTTTTTAAATAAACGCTCACTATTCGGGTTAGCCGGGAAAGGACCATGGGGTCGTATAACCCATTCCGAATATGTGATACGTCGTTATGAATTGCATTCGAAGACCAGTGTTGAAGACCGGATATTTTTGAAAACGGAAGGATTACCGTCGAGTTACTCTACATCGGCTGATCTCCGGTTTAGAGGTTTTATCACCCTTAGTGACGGGAAGTCCGGACGTGATTAGAAAATTATCCGGAAATGCAAGGGCTTCGTGAGAAGTGCCTTCGGTTCTGTTCGATCCCGGAACAGACTTGTATGGATTGTGTGTCTGACGTTACAATTTGAGATATAAAGCTGATTTCTTTCAAATACATTTCTGTTGGTGGCGGAGAATTTATTCTCTTAGCTTAACACCCTTCTCTGAGACGTACGAGCTCAGAGGTTATGTAGTTGAAATTTATCAGCGATATATCCCAATTTGGTAACGTGGCATACTGAGTGTTGCTGTGAAATGATCAGTGTTTGATCATTTGTGATATGATCATTTGTTTGATCTTATATCTTTGTGATCATAGGTTGATCATTTGTTTGACCCGAAGCAGGGCTTTGTAGAAAGCGTAGCTTTGTGGACGAGACTTCGTCGAGCCTCACACCCCGGAAATGGTCGAAACAGGAAGGATGCGCCAAGGTTCTAGGGAGTAGCGCCCCTTAGTGTATGTCATTCCTTCTGGATAAAGGTGGTATCATGGTATGGAGCCCAGATACTTAACCTCTGTGGTTGCTGCAAATTTATTACTTTGTGGTTTGTTGGAATCGGGGATCCTCGGGAAGATCGGTGACGATCGGGGGATGGCATACGCGTGTCAGTAGTTACCTATTTTTGCAGAGGTAACCCGGCCTTGTGTTGGCAGAGATCCGGTTAGGTTCTCGGGTCGTCTATTCCAGGGACGTACCCATCGTGGATAGGAAGTTCCTTAGCCTGACCATTTGTTGGAAATCCAAAGAAACAATACGAGCCTTTACGATTTCAATTGTATAACCTGTCTCCTCAGGAGGCAGCTATAGCAGGCATAATATAATGGTACTTATGCTGGCTAAGATTTATATTCTACTTTCGAAATGTTTTCCACTATGCACTAATAATAATATCAAAAAGAATTTGATTTTTGCGTAGTAAGCATCTTTGACTATCATAAGAAGAAATCTCCTCCAAGTCTGCGTTTGCATTGTGTGTGTGGTGGGAGGTCTTATGGTAGTTTCATTTTCCAAAAGCATTGCGAATTGACTTTAAATCTTCTTGTTGTTTTAAAGATAAAACTGTTTTACGATCTCACACCAGTCACCATGACTGACTCGGAGTTTATTGTTCCCTTCTAAACTCTGGGTGCCCACAAATTTTCCACACGGGCAGCCTAGAGTTATGTTATCAGGATAGTCTGGATATTCTGGAGCTTTGGAGATAAGCTGGATGGCGAGACGTAGTATTTGTATCTGATAGTATTTATTCCGCTGTGTATTCTGTATGAGGACAAGTTTATATAACTGTCCATTGTTGTATATTGACTCTGATTGATGTATGTATAAACTGATATAGTTCTTTGTTTTAAAAGACTATTGATTATCTATTATATATTATTCCATTGCGATGTGTAAGATTCTGATATTGTTTTCTGTTCTGTTGTTCTTTCGTGTTGTTGTTCTTCTCTATTCTCTCTTTCTTCTCTTTTTCTTCTTTCTAAAACCCTCACTACTGGAGTTTCCGGCACTCGATTGCTCGGCAGTCGATAAAGTGAGTATCGATGTCGAATTTTCGAAAGTCGAAAATTTCGGTTCGTGACAACTTGCTTGAAATGCTATGTTCTTCTTTTCATGATTTTGTTCCTTTCTGGCCTGCAAATTTGCTTCATATGACATTAATTACCAATCAACTCTTCAACTTTGAGTACAGAGAGATCATTAGCTTCTTCGATAACCAGTACTTTTCTTTCCCACTCAATTGTTAAAGAGTTGAGAATTCGAGATACTAAATCAAAATTAGTAAATTTAACTCCTAGTGCCATAAGATCGTGTTGTATGGTTTGAACTCTTGAATACATGTCAACAATTGACTCATTTTGTTTCATTTTGAAAGATGAAAATTGATTTTGTAAAATTGATATTTTTGTTTGTTTGACCTTAGTTGCACCTTCATGTGGGAATTCATTTTTATCAAGAGAACAAAATAGTACATTCATAGCTTTAGCATTATTAGAAGCAGTGGTTTTTTGTGCATCTGTCAATGTGCTAATATTTGTTTCAGGTGCTATATACTTATTTTGAGTTGTTGAACATATTTCTAAACCATTTGCTTTCATAAAAATTCTCATTCGGGTTGACCAATATGCATAATTAGATCCAGTGAATAGTAGGGGACGTACAGTTTACTGACCTTCTTGAAAGATACTTGCCGTATTAACAATTTTCAAACACATGTTACTGTGATTTGAACTAACCTTGCTCTGATACCAATTGAAAGTCTATGTGGATCGTATATGTTTATAATATATGACAAGTGAGTGTATGATAGTATGAATTGCACAGAGTAATAATGTAGGTAAAATTAAAAGTAATCACACCAGGAATTTTATACTGGTTTGAACCACCCGTCCTACGTTCAGTCCCGAAGCTCCTCTTCGGAATTTCACTAACCAATTGCTCTCGCTTCGTCCGGAGGAATAGGCTTTTACACAAGAGTATTTCTTTGACAAATGTGTGTTCTATGCAATACTGATTTTTACTACAAGTACAGCTTCTTCCTATAATCTCCTTGAGTAGTATGTAGTTTAAGCTTTGATATAAGGAAGAGATAAAAGTGTATTTTTGAGTGCTTTTGTAAATCATAGAAATATTAGAAAATAAAGAAAGAAAGTTCAGAATAGCAAGTTGAGTTCTAACTTTCAATTTCATGTTTGTTTATAGACGGTGAAGAGTTTGTTTGAGGAGTAATGACTTTTGGTTCACCCTATTTCAGTCTAAGAGTCACAATGTTTGAGAAGAAAGTGTAACGACCCATAAATTTTACCGGTTTTAATAACGTAATTAACAGAATTTTTTAAAATTTTAAATAATTGAAATTGTAAATGAAAATTTATTATTTGGAATACGTCTATTTAGACATAGCAAATGGTAAATTTTCATCTGATAATATTGAAGTTTATTTTATTGTGTAATTTTATTTAAATTTAAATCGGTTAATATTTGATGATAATAAAATGTTTTCCAAACTTGAATATTTTTATACAATAAATTTGTAAATCATCTTCTAAGTGAGACGTCATATTTCGTTTCTTCAAATTTGAAATACTATTGCTCCGTCTATCTTATTTTCGGCAAATTAGCAGCATTTTCGATACTGAATATCGACTTTTGATAGTTCAGTCGTATCACTGATATCTGTATACCGTTTTGATCGCCTTATCGTGCTGATCTTAGCGGTATATTCACTTCTGTTTTCGAACCCCGGTACGCCGCGAAATCTGTAAATGGTTAGCCGTTGCGGTTCATTATTTGAGCCTATTGGTTTCTATATAACTTTTCATATATCCTCCGTGTGAACCAATAGTCACTAACCTCACATATTCCCTTAATTGAGCGGTTGGCTTTTTCTATTCTTTGGTTGATTTATATTCTGATCCGCTAACTTATTTCTAGTCCCTTCATTTCTTTGTTGGTTCTGAGAATATAATGTTGTATCAAAAAAAAATCGTACATAAATTGATAATTAAACTTGCTTCTTCTTCAACCGCTATCTCACCCATTCCAGCCTTCGCCTCTCCTTGCGACCCAAAGCATCGCGCAGCCCATCACCTCTGCCTCATCCATTTTTCTCACCACCAAGGCCTGGTCGCCGGTCTTGCTTACCGAGATCGCCACCTCCTCGACTTCCTAGCCGACCTCCAACCTCCTCCTTCACGCAGCCAAAATTTCCCGCGCCTCCTTCATGTGTGCTGCAACTTCATCTCACCCAGAAACTCGCCTTCTTCATTTTATATTTTTAGGTAAAGGTATTGTTGACATATATATATATATATATATTGGGCTGTTGGGTATGTTAGTTATATATTATTTAATATACATTGGGAGTCTGTTGTTTTTTAGGAGGTTATTTATATATGTAAATTCATGTATATGCTTATATAGGAGTCTGCATATTTTATTGTACGTATATTTAGTTCATAAAAATTTATATAAATTTTATATGTTTTTCTTATATCTGTCTAAAGAGTATATATTTAAAGTGAAGTTTTGTTTTTGATTGTTCTATACTAATATATGTATTTATAAAAGTTTATAAAGTTATAAAAGTTTATAAAAGATATTTGTTTAATATATAATATAAGTTATTTGATTTACACTATGTTGTTTATTTGTAAGTATGAAGGTATATATTGTAGTTACAGTATGTATATATATATATATATATTAGTTATGTCATGATGTTACTGTAGTACTATATTATATGAGTCTTCGGTATTAAAGAATATACATAGGGATCATTTTGATTTGGGTATAAATATGAATATACAAGACCAGTTTGCATTCTATATTTTTTTATCTGTTGTTATAAAGTTACCTGTTCGATTTTATATATGAACTTATATGGGATATATATTATGTTTGGTGTATATATATTAGTTTATTCGTATATATGATTTGTTGATATAATTACATTTCAATAAAGTAACTATGTATGTTTACATATTAGTTTAAAGGCCGGTTTTATATATAAGTTATATTATCTGTATATTAGATATATATATATATATATATCTTTGTGTTTATGTGTCAGTTTATAGATGTTTAAAAGTGTGTAGATTTTTATATTAGTTTGATTTTAAGATCTGTACATAAGTCTACTATATATATAGGTTACATTATTATATATATATATATATATATATTATGTTGGTTCTCTTATATTTGACCATATATATTTATAGCAGTGTTGATATATTTTTATAACATATATTTCTAAAGTTTTTTTTTGAGAAAGGATATGTTTTAATTTTAAAATTTACATGTGAAATATATGTCATTCTAAATATGTAATTTAAATTGAATATTGGTTTTCAATATATATATATAATAATAGTCTATATATATATATATTCCATTTGCATCGAGCTAATTTGATTCATTCTCATCGATTCATATTTATCAGTTGTTCGTCAAATTCATGTCAATCTAGCTTTGCTTTGGAATTCGTGCTTGGAGTCGTAACTCACCTCATTCTCGTCCATCTCTAGCATCGAAAGGTGAGCAATCACTCACGATTAACGTTCTTATATTTATTAAATTTGATTTCAATTGAAACAACAATTGAAATATGCCGCTGTCAGTTATTTACATTGCTATATATATGCTATTATCTATATCTGTTCACCTGTGACATCTGATACCATTATCTGTTATTTATCACTGATGATATATGCATGTCACTGATTGTTATATTATTATCATATATGTTATCACTCTACAAATTCCCTGTTAGTATAGAACTCCCTATGGGTTGAAATGATACATACCCGAACGATCTTGTAGAATAGGAGAAAATCGTTATGGGTTGAAATGATAAACCCAATCGATTTTCATTGACGTTGAATTTAGGATTGCGGGTTGAAAAGATATATACCCGTAGATATTTAAATTGCAGATTGAAATGATAAATATCAATATCACTTGACCATAGGATAGAAAATTATATACAAACACCGTTGGTATATATATATATATATATATATATATATATATTTTGAAACGATTTCCATAGTTTTAAAAAGGATATATATATGGTTTTACATAAATATTGATTTTAAATATATTATATATATATATATGTTATTTATAAAGGTTTAAATTTTAGATTCTTAAAAATTATACGTTTTGGGAAATTTAAATTTATAAGTTAGTTTTGAAATTATAAATTTTAAGATTTTACTTATATTTTTACTATTTTAAAATATATATAAATTAAGTTTAATAATAAGATTTAATTTTATAAGGATTGATTTAATTATTATATAATATGTTTTATGTATTTATTTAAAATTGTATTTTAAAAAAAGTAGATTTTTTTATATATAATTTTAATAAATTAAGGTTGGAAAGATAAATTTAAATTGATTTGAAATTTTTTTGAATGGAGATTTAAAGATATGATTTTATACCTTGATTTTTGATTCAAAGTGATTAAATGAATATTTCAAGAATAAATAAATTGAAGATAATACTTAGTTTAAATTGTAAATTAAGGCTTATTTAAAGGATATTGGATTTATTAAGTGAACATTTCAAACTAAATAATAATGATGTTAAATTGAGATATAAATGAAATTATCAAATTTAGTTTTGAAATGTTGAATATTTAAAGCTCTGAAATATATTGAAATTGAAATGGTTTATCTTATGGTTCAAATCTGCATTTGAAATCGATATAATTTGAAAGGGTTTATTGAGAAATTGAATTGAATTGAAATCGATGAATTGTGATTGAATTAAAATTGAATTTTTGAATTCAAGTTGATTTGATCGATTTGTGAAATTTGAAGAAGCTATTTTATTATATAAAGTATTTTTAGATTATATTTAAAACTATTTAGATATTTTACTTTATAAATTTTAATATAAACTATTTTAATATACTAATTATTTTAATATAAACTATTTTAACTTATAACTATTTTATATAAAAACTATTTTATTTTATAAACTATTTTATTATATATACTATTATTAATATCTAAATTGTTCAAGTGGGAAGTTATGATTTCAAAGTTATGAATTTCAAAGTATTATGTTATCAAGTGTTATGATTTCCAAAGTATTACAAATTCTAAGCTTTATAATTTTGAAAGGGTTATAACTTTGAAGTGCTATGATTTTGGAAATGAATATAATTGAAGTGAAATGATATCGTATTGATATGGCTTTGAAATGGAAATGATATTTTGATTTCGAAGTATGATATTTTGAAATGACCACGGTGTTATAATAACGTTTGGTTGTTAAAGAGACCGGGATTGGAAGTTGTCATACTCTCTGCCAACTTCGAAAACCACTTTGACGACTGTATATGCGGTGGAGATTCCAGAATGAAGTAGGCGGTTGATGACGTTCTATTTGAGGTATATACGTGGACCTAACTCCCGTGAGTTAACATAAAGTGGCTAAAACAAGAGCAATCAACGGGCCAAGTGAGGTAGCTCCTCTGATCGGACACACTTCTTCGATACCATTCTATTATTTTGTGATTGATTGGGTGCACCCTTTGATTTGGGAGTGTGGCTCGAGGTGGGCGGTATGCGTTACCACCAGCCCGGAAGTGTAATTGGTATATCCACCCTGGTATTGCCTAGTTGTGCCGTGTCACCTACCTTATCGAGACCATTACGAGTTTTTTTTGTACCATACCTATGGAGTGCATTCTGATAAGCCCGGTTTATGGAAAGTTACGACACTGTATAGACTATAAGAATATATAAAAATGTGTGAAGAGGGATATGGGTAACGCCTTAACGCTATTTTAATAGTTTACTTTACTTTAGACATTATTATAATAGCGTATATTACTACATAGTAGATAGTTCCACGGATCCTTAGAGGATGGTTATCCCAAACATTCTTTAAGTTGCTTGTATTTCACTTGAGATGGATTTATTGATATAAAAATGTTAATCCTCACTCGAGTGTTTTGTGTTTTACTTTACGCTCAGGTCAGATTGAGTGTCACAACATTTGAGACTCACCTTTGGGGTTGGAGCTTCGCTTGGAGATCCATCTATATCTATTCAGCTTCCAGTTGTTCAGTTGACTCCAGTGATATATTCAGATTTTGTTATTTGACTATTGTATTAAGACTTCTATGTATTCGAGACTTCTGTTGTATCTTGTTTAACTATGTTATATATATATATATATATAGTAGTTTCATGAACTACTATTCTTTTGTTTCCGCTGCTTATTGTTATATTACTGTGTCTGTGATTCTGTGATTATTTTATTTATTGTATTTGCTGAGTTTTGCCAATATAAATTAACAATATGATATTTTAAGCAATTCAAGTCTGACATGTACAGATGTGAATGGTTGAAAATGCCAAGATGTTACAGAAAGAGTTATGACCAAAACAGGAGGATGCAACTCTTTGATTGAAGAAGATGTCTTTTGGAGGAAAATGGCCGTTACCCAGGTCATACGTCTGGCCATTGGTGCCAGACGTCTGGTTTGCTAAAAAGTTTAAAACAGAACATGTTACCAAACGTCTGAGCAAATACGCCAGACGTCTGGTTTGTTAAAAGATTTAAAACCAAAACATGTTGCCAGACGTCTGAGCATATACGCCAGACGTCTGACACATGTACACTCTGTTATCTTCCTTTTTTAAGTAAGTTGTATGTGCAAGTGCTTGTAAAGATTACTCAAGGAGATTATACATATCATCTATTTACGACATTAACAGAATGTACTAATATTTCTCAGTATAATAATCCTTGTGTCGGCCTTCAAGTCTTGGACGCGAAAGTCTACATGCATATGGATGATATATATACCTATTTATATTGACTGCAAGTGCTTGTATAGTTGTTGTTATCGAAATCGAGGTTGTAACAAGTGTTGTACCACTTAGGTGAGTATAGATACATTATTCTGTTAACAATTAGCATTGGTTAAATACATTTTGATTTTTGATTTGTACAATAAGACACATTTTTGTTGGCAAATATTTTCAGTATATAATCATACACAATATATCGAAGAAGCAACTACCGAAATTGTAATTTGTTCAAAATTTGAAGATAAAAAACGATCTTCATTATTTACATTTTTTATAATAATTAAAACACACTAGTAGTGCATAACTGGTGAGAAATTAGTGCTATCATGGGATGCCCGAAAAATCCAAAATCCGTTCGGATTCGTATCCGAAAAGCGGATAAATATCCGATATTCGAAAAAATGGATGCGGATATGAAGACATCCGCATCCGAAAATTATTCGTCCGGTCTCTATCAAGATTATAGTTTAAATTATGTGTATTTACAGTAAAATATGTTTATTTCTTTATTAAGTTAATAGTTTATATTATACTATATTATATATATATATGTACTTAATATATTAACTACTCAAAACTATTTATCATCATTATATTTGTTTATTTTTAACACTTTTATAATCAATGAGATCGAAAAAAAATTATGTTAAACCAAAATTTTCTATTTATGTTTCTTGATTTATCGTTCGTTAGCGGATAGGATAATTATCCGATATCCATTCATATTCGCGAATGCGGATATCCAATATCCAAACGTGATTTCGAATGCGGATGCGGATATGATACTATTCGTATCCGAAAGTATCCGTTGACAGACCTATGAGAAATAATAAAAACATTGCATTTTTGTAGACAAACTAAGAAAAACACAGGAAAAAAAGGGTAAATGAACAAAGAAGAAAATACAAGAGAAACATACCAATCAATTGAACTGAAAGATCCATGTTCAAGTAGCATAATTTAGTACAAATAAATACTAGAGATAAGTGATATTTATAGTTGCATTAGTAACTAAATCAATAAAAATGCAACAAAAATTATTAATCTAACAAGTAATTTTTGTGCGGCGGTGAAAGGAGGAATAAATCAGAGAGAAAATTTATCTTGCACATAAATTTGAAAACCCTAATTCATGGGTTTGAAGATCTGTAGGGCTCAAAATATTGGCATATCAGAAACATCAATGGACTATAAGAAATGGGTTGTATTAGCAATTCAACGTAAATCATAACAGGTCCAGATTTGCATAAAGTCGTATTGTAGTTGGTGCAATGTGGTTATTGTATCTAACTAACTGCCCAAATAGTAAAATATTGATTGAAAAAGAAAGACAAATACTCCCTCCAGTCCAAAATATAAGACTTTCTAAAGTTTGGACCATTTTGCTAAATATATGACGTTTGAGATAAATCAGCATTTTGTTTTCTATTTTACCCTTCTTCAAAAAGCATTTCATAATGTACTTCATTACTGTATTAATAAAAAAGACAACGCATGCATGCAGGTACCCCTTTAGTCTTCCAATGCAACATTTACTTCTATATTTTCCTCCAACTTCTTCTCACAACAATCTGCGAACTCATTTCCCTCTCAGTTCTTCTCTTATAAAAAGGATAACAACCTTTCTCATATTCCAATCCAAATTTCTTACCGAGAAATAATGCAAAAACCACAATCTATTATGGATAAAAAAGAGGATTCTCCATCTTCTCCAAAACTCAAAAGAAGCATTATCGACGAATCTGATGATATGATGCATGGAGCTAATGACTTTGAGAAGAAGAAGGTTACTAAATAATTTGATTTGAATAAGGTGCCTGCTAATGAAGAAGAGGTTGATGAAGAACAGCTTCACAATAATCAAGATGAACTTGAGGAGAAGGTCGATCAGCTCCCAGATTTGAACAAACCGTCTAGTGAAGAAGGAACGCTTGACAATGATCCAGAGATGCATCAATTTGTTGTGTCAATGTTGAAGATTATGTATCTTGAGTTCTTTTGAATTCATGTTATGGGGACTCCTTTTTTCTTCAGTTTCTAGTAGTTTCATTGTTAGGTTGCTGTAGTTGGTTCTTCCAGAGATGCATCAATTCAGTTTCTAGTAGTTTATGTTATGATGCAACTGTATCACTCTTTGCAGTAATACTATCAAAAACATGTTGTTCGTGTTCAATAATTTTTTGCCAAATATATTTATGCAGTAGTAAGGAAACTTTTTGCAGTAATGTATTTATGCCAAATATAATGTACTGCTTTTATTTTTTACAAGCGGTAGATGGACCATTTGTTGCAAGCAAAAAGAAAAAAGTAACCAAAAGAACAAAAGGGGACGTAAAGTGAATGCATCTTCATAATTTTGAATTCAATGTTAAGATGCTGATGGTATATTCATAACACCTTGTACTAGATTGGCATCACAAGCAATTTGTGTAGGAAGGCGACGTTCTCTTTCTAGTGCAGCTTTATTTATGTGTGGAGGATTATATTTGTTCGAACCTTCTATCTTCATGATCTCTTGTATGCATAATTGTAGACTCAAAAAATATCATTCACCTTGCTCGAAGGGTATTCATCGAAAGCTCTCTCAACTGCATGGATAAGCTCTTGTACCGTCCGTGGACACTCCTTGTGTTGCAATGCTTGAATAGAAGCAAAAAAAAAACCAAGATCTAGAATATTTAAATTCGGTGAGTTAGATGGTTGACATGCTAGTCGAATATCAAAATCAGTTTGCGAAACGGCTAATTTAAATGCCTCATCGTTCAAATCAATGTGTGTTCTTGCATTATCTTGTTGAATGAAGATGGTTTTATTAACATCTTCTCTTGGCCACTTATTTTGAATAGCAGGAATAACTTTCTCAATCATATATGCTCGCACATTCTCCCTCTTTACGGAGGTCATCGATTTAATTTCCCAAGTGTCCGCTTCTCTATTTCTACTTGATCTTTGTGCTCTTTCCATGGTGACAAAAGGAAACACACCTAATTTTTCCGAGAACACTTCATTTCCGTCATCATCATATCTTGGACGAGCCATGGCAACTAGAAACATAACTTTTCCTATAAAATTCTTATAAAATTCTTACTCTGACATGTACGCAATGGTACCTCTTCATTTGGAAGTAAATAATATGTCTGTGTCTTTTTCGTCATATAGAACCACTTCTCATCAATATGTATCATGTTATACATGCCAACAAATTTTGGCTCATGAGGTAAGCTGCTTGGGTCTAACATTGATATGCAGAATTTGAGACGTGCTATTTTATGTTCTTTTTTCAAATACGGCTTAATAGCATTTGTGTGGCATCGAAGGAGACCTTGTTTCAAAAGTCAAAATAACGTCGTGTAGCTTACATTCAAAGCCTCGGCAAGTGCTTTCAAGGTTGTTCGTCGGTGTAAAGGAATTTCATGCATTCGGCTTAAGTCAACATGAATTCTTTTCCGACCACAATTCCTCGTTTTCTTATGTGAAACATTAACTGCTACTCCATCTAGGGTCTCTTTTGTCCGTCTCCAAATCCGTTGTACTGTCCGTATGGGTACCGAAAATTGTTCGGAAACTTGTTTTGTTGAAAAATTTTTTAGCTTTCCATTAACACTCTTTTCTAACAAAGCACGGTAAACAGACCACCTTTGCTCATTTGATAGAAATTTTCTTTTCTTTTTTTGAGCTATATTGATATTGTCTGTACCTGCAAAAAAACAAAAAAGACGGTAAGGGCACGATTTCTC
Source organism: Allium fistulosum (assembly GCA_030737815.1). Lineage (NCBI taxonomy): Eukaryota > Viridiplantae > Streptophyta > Magnoliopsida > Asparagales > Amaryllidaceae > Allium > Allium fistulosum. Next base: position 244,247,876 of record CM060907.1, on the reverse strand, counting down.
TTATTTACAATTAGCTTGTCTATTCAGAAAAAAAGATTTGTCTATCTCAACATGAACTTACTGCGTTTAAATTTCTTATTAGTCACTGCATATGCATGTTTAATTTTATGATCAAATGGACAAAGTTAAGCAGCACAAGTTGTATACAAACGGGTTGGACCAGTGTGAATGCAATGAGTTTGCATAACCTGTTTTGGTAGAACAATACAAAATGCAGTGGCTTGCAAAATGAATTGAAATGGTCAAACAAAAATATAATCCAAAACGTATTAAAAAACTGAAATAGTGAATGTGTCAAAAACAGTACAACAAACTAAAGAAATGCTTGATAAGAAGTTGATGTTTGAGCGGATAATGCAAGGTCTTATTCTCAAAACTGCACTATTATACTGTTATTTCATACATGGTCGGTTCTTGTTATTTTTAAAAATAATGCAAGCACAAGTTATTTCATGCAAGTACCTAAATTTACAGCAATGTTTTCTTCATCTTCTTCGTGCAATGGAGATTCTATCTCTTGATTTGGATCCATGTTTATGTTTTCTTTGTCTTCTTCATGCAACCGGTCAACATTTAGTTGGAGCAATGGAGATTCAAACTCTTGAGTTAGATCGACGTTCAAATCTAGTATGAGTGTTCCACTAGTAGATTGTCTAATTATCAATGAGATTGGCTCCTCTTCCTCTATGTTGAACCGTGCATTACGCGGACTTGAGTCGTCAAACGAAAAGACTTCATCATTGTCTGTAGCAAGAGAATTGAGATCAATGTTATGATTACTTTTGCAAACCATGGACTGTGTCGTCGAACGGAAGAACTTCATCATTGTTTGTAGCAGGAAGATTTAAATCAATGTTATGACTAATTTTTACGTTCATGTTACTGTAGTTTAAAACCAACTTTTTTATGTTTCCTATATATAGCAGCAAGGGAAGGGAAACAATCAATTTTGCAGATTTGGCTCCATTTCAAAATTTTAGATGGTTTGTAATAATTCAATTTCAAAATTTGTAGAATTGGCTCCATATCAAATTTAACAGGTGAGAGTTGAAAAGATACAAACTGCATGGGCTGTACATTTTTTGTTGAAAGGTGAAAGAGCATTATTGTTTTCAAGTCACGTGGTTCATTATATTGAAAAAAGTTAAAGGTTGCATGCACCGTGCGTTTTTTAATGAAAAGTGATATCATTATTGTTCTCAAATTAAAATGCATTTAATATGAAAGAATTAATTGAATGATAAATAAGTCATTTTATAGTTTTCTTAATTTGTATGAGAAATGCAGCGTCATATATTTTGAACAGGAGGGAGTATAAAACATATCTCTTGTCCGATGGCTGAAACAGTTGCTGTGCTGAAAAGTTACATTCAACACTGCCTCGCCAAATGACCTTACAGCAGAAATAGTAGCAGCAAAAGTAGATGACAAAGATGATGAAAAGAGAATAAGAAAAGGAAAACATAAAAACCAAACCGTTGAAACTCGGACTTTCGAGCAAACCATCGATAGCTTGTCTATCAATAGAAACACAACAAAATTATGATATGTAACTATAATACATTCCAAAAACTACAAAAAGATTAACATTGAAAATTTGAAAGCCCTATATATGTATATATTTAACTTTGATAATTGAATCATGCAGAGCAATAATTGCAGAAGCCAGGAATAATATGTAACATTTACATGAAACCCAGACCAGCCTTTATTCTGACAGCAACAAACTACTGAACACGAAACAACGCGACAAGTTAAAAGTGTCGACAAGTTAAAAGTGTTGTGTTAACGTTTCCTGACTAGGCACATGTTAAACTTTATTAGTTGCAAAAGAAGACGGGTTTATTGCGCCAAATAACAAATTGTAATGTCTAGTTACAAATTTACTCTTCTACTAAAATTAATCATTCAAAATTAATAAAGGCAATTAAAGTAAATAACAATCGTAACATATACCCAGTGAGTATGTTAACATTTTCCAAGTTGAAATCGAAGGAAATAAAAACGTCTCACGGATGAATATAAAAGGACAATAATAAGTTAATAGAAGTGAAGTTATCTGAAGAACTTACTTATATTATTGAATAACAAAGATTTTAGTCAAACATGTCAGTAAGCATAACGTAGTTTACAGTTTTAGGGTGTGGGTTTGAAGGGAACTGGTACTGATCCAGAACAAAACTACCAAAAAATTTAGAGGGGCGGGGGGGGGGGGGGGGGTGTTCATAGCAGATGGAAGCCAGATTATTCCAAAAATAAGCAAAATATAAATGGAAAAGGAATGACTAAGAAGGATATTGTTCTTTCATCTGCTGTTTGGAGCTCGACCAAAGGTTGCAGCATGTGAGCTACCACACCATTAGGAATATTTTACTATGAGAATACATAAATACACATACATATACATGTATCAGGATAAATTGCAACTGGTTCAGATTTGCATACTCTTATAGTAGATGCAATATGGTTTGCTACATCACATTAGCTGCACAAATAGATCTTTGTTTTCTTTCTTCCTTTTGAATAATAAATAAATAATATTCCTCACTTCAAACATAGCTGCAACTGCTGCCTGTATATGATAATACAACCAACATTGCCATGCCAAGTGACCTCGTAGCAGAGGAGATAGCTGGTGGTGATTACGGAGGGAGACGATGAAGATAAGAAGTATACTCAAAACAAATCCAATGATGGGTCTTCCATGCATATCTTACCTTTACCAAGGTTTTCAAAATTGAATTCAAAATATAAATCGTTAAGTTCAAATTTTTAATTGAAATTGGATTCAAATCGTGAATCCTTGATTCAAAAAATTGATATTTTAATAAATATCTACACCTGTATACGAAATTTTTTGCTCTATGCAGGCAATTAAATGGCATTCAGCTACAAAACAACAAATTTTGGATTGCATTTTCCAAGCATCCTTGTATTTTTTATGCCAAGATCAGGTGAATAATATTTCTCAATTGTGATTTTAGTTGTGCTTTGAATCAAGATTTGAGAATCAAGCTACAATGGGAAAGACTGATTTGAAACAAGATTCAAATTGTAAGATTTTAAGGTTTTGTAAACGAAGACCTTTACCAATATATGAAAACCAAGTAGGTAATATGGCACTTACTTTCATGTGACAGCTTAGGGCATTGTTTTTGGACAAAGGCTGACAATAAAAATTTGATGGAAACTTTGAGATACACTATAGCTACTCTTGGTTAAACTTCCAATAAAACACATTTGAAGATTTTGACAAACTTTCAGTCAATTTTTTTGGCCATTTCTGTTTGCAGTACTGGTAATATCACCCTCGCGACTCTCCATAGCTATATGACGAGAGAAAAGAAGAAAAAACTCTACTTAGCGTTGTATATACATGCATATGACATACAAATATGTAAGTGTAAAATTTATAAAAAAACTGCGATCTGTTGAAGGAGCATCGAGTAAAACTCTTTTATAAAAAACTAAACGAACAATCAATTTTTTCACAATTAAACAAATTTCATATTAGAACACATGGAGGAAAACTAGTGAAAGACAATAAAAATCGTCAAAGATACTAAAAACATCGCATTATCTGTAGACAAACTAGATAAACGCTAAAATATAAAATTTTGATGGATGAATAAAGGGAATAGTTGTGTCATGCCACGTCAGTAGCATCAAGTGGAGAAACCAAGATTGATTGTCAGGCTGCCTGTTCGGAGAGGAAGTGAATAATTGTTGTGTTACTTAATTGATTGAACAGATTGTATGCAAATAAATGTAATGGGTCGGGTATGTTGTATAAGCCCAATTATGTTTGTATAACTTTCACTGATACATTGATGTTGGAATAAGAAAACAAACATACAAATTTTTTCCCTCCAGTCTATAATTTCTCTCTTCCTTCTTCTTCCTGAATCTAATACTTTCCACTCAACTAACACACTTCCCCTTACTCTGAAATTCTATGGCTAAATCTAAGAAAACTGATGCGCAGTCTTCACAAGTGGTATCAGATTCACGTTCGGATCCAGATCGGCCAGTTCTCCATGGCTCTTATGAAGCCGAAGAAGAAGAAGAAGCTGCTATTCAAACAACTTTGGAAAAATTTGAAGCTCAATTATAGAAACAGGAATTATTGAATTCACATTTTGCTTCTCAGATATCTACCAACAGCAATCAAATTAGTACATCGATTCAAGAATTCCAGAATTCGCTGCAGTTAATTTTCCAAGAGTTGAAAGAATTGAAGCAAGCGCAACCACAAAGAAATGTTGAAGAAATCCCACCTGTATCTGATCGACAAATACCGTCTTCACAAAATTTGAATTCAGCTGCAGGTATTTTGGGATCTGCTCCTAAACAAGGTAATGGAACTACATCTCCTCATCTTAGTAATGAATTACCTATGCATCCTAATTCACAATCTTCTTTACGAAATTCTCCTTCAATTTTACATCACAAACCAATTAAGATTGAATTTCCTATATTTGACGGTACTGCTGATGTACTGGCTTGGATCAAACAAACTGAATTGGTATTTCGATATCATAATGTCCCTGAAAGTGAGAAGGTACAGATCTGCTCATTTCATTTTAGAAGTGAAGCTTTACAGTGGTTTTATTGGTTGGCTATAAACGTAGATAACTACTTTGAATGGGAGATCTTCAAAGAGGAGATTATTGCAAGATTCAGCACCGTTGACTTTCAAAGACCCTTTGAGGCTCTGTCATATGTTAAACAGACTGGTTCTGTGAAGGAATACTTGGGTAAGTTTGAACAAATACTCAGTTTGCTTGATAAATTACCACATAAGTATATTCTTGACCGTTTTGTGGGTGGATTGAAAGATGATATTAAATATGAGTTACTGTCTGCTCAACCAAATGACCTGAGGGAAGCAATTGCATTAGCAAAAATCAGTGAAGAAAAATACAATATTATGAAAAAGCCAATTCGACAACCTTACCAATACCCATTCAGATCATACCATTCCATCCCACAAACCTCATCACCTACTCAGCTAAAACAAAACCCAGCTAAACCCTCTACTGAATCTAATCCCAAAGCCCCAGTTCCTCTGCAACCAAGGAAGCTTACTTCGACTGAAATAATGAGAAGAAGAAGTCAGGAATTGTGTTATACCTGTGATGAAAAGTGGTATCCGGGACATAAATGTCAAAATAAACATGTATTCATTTTGAAGGGAACACTGCAAGGTCAAAAATCATTATTACCTGAAGAAATTCATATGCAAGAAGGAAATGATTTACAGGCATTTGAGCAGAGCACAGACTTGATACCTTCTATCTCTTTGGAAGCAATGTGTGGAGTGGTGGCAAACAATACTATTAGACTTCATGGAAGCATAAATGGCCAGATGATAAATATACTTATTGATTCAGGATCTACACACAATTTTATTAACACCGACTTAGCGAAGAAATTGGGATTGCATATTGATTTTACAAAGGAATTTGAAGTTTCCATTGCTAGTGGTGAGAAACTTTATGGTCAGGGTGTTTGTTCCGGTGTAGTTGTGTCTTGTCAAGGTGCTAAGATTCAGGTGGACCTATTGCTTCTCCCATTGGGCGGGTGTCAAGTAGTTTTAGGGGTCCAATGGATGCAAGAACTGGATGATATCATTTTTAACTTCAAAAAGCTTCAGGTTAAATTTGTTCTACATGATCAATGGGTAGTTTGGCAAGGTTTACAACCTAAAGAGTCTCAACTAGTTTCAGCCCATACTATTAGCAAGGATATTACTGACCAGAGTATATGTTTCATGGTACATATGACAAATTCTACTATTCCAAATCCACCACTGAAACTACTCAATAAAAATGCTCTGCACTCTCCACCTAATTTCCCACCAGATTTACAACTTGTCCTCGATAATTTTTCTGCAGTCTTTTCTCCTCTTTCTTCATTACCTCCATACAGACAATGTGACCATAAAATTCCATTGTTACCAAACACTAAATCCATTTGTCTAAGGCCATACAGACACTCATTTCATTTGAAAAATGAAATTGAATAAATGATACGGGAAATGTTACAAACTGGGGTAATCAGACCAAGTTCTAGTCCTTATGCTGCTCCAGTGGTCATGGTGAAGAAATCTGATGGGTCATGGCGAATGTGTATTGATTATAGAGAGTTAAACAAAGCAACTATTAAAGATAAATTTCCTATACCACTAATTGATGAGTTGTTAGACGAGTTGTATGGTTTTATTTTCTATTCTAAACTTGATCTTAAGTCTGGTTACCACCAAATAAGAATGCATGAGGAGGACATTCATAAAATGGCATTTAGAACTCATGAAGGACACTATGAGTTTATGGTGATGCCATTTGGCCTTACAAATGCTCCATCGACGTTTCAAGCCTTAATAAACTCTATATTCAAACCATATCTTAGGAAGTTTCTGTTGGTTTTCTTTGATGATATATTGATTTATAGCAAAAGTTGGCATGATCATTTAATTCATCTCTCCTTGACATTGCAGATATTATAAGGCAATAAACTGGTTCTAAAACTTTCTAAATGTCAGTTTGCACAAACTGAAGTTTCTTATTTAGGTCATGTCATCTCTCATAAAGGAATTGCTGTGGACCCAGACAAGACATTAGCAGTGCAAACATGGCCAACTCCTACAAGTCTGAAGGCATTAAGGGGATTCTTGGGTCTTTCAGGTTATTATAGACGGTTTGTAAAAGACTATGGAGTTATTGCTAAGCCTCTTACCAATCTGTTGAAAAAGAATTCTTTTACCTGGTCTACTGAAGCTCAGGTAGCATTTGATAAGTTGAAGCAATGCTTAATATCTCCCCCAATACTTGCTATGCTTGATTTCTCCCAAGACTTTGTGGTTGAGTGTGATGCATCTGGAGTTGGTATGGGTGCTGTTCTGTTACAAAATAATAAACCAATTGCTTATATTAGTCAGGCATTGAAAGGCAAGAGCATTTACTCATCAGTATATGAAAAAGAATTATTAGCACTTATGTTAGCAATAAAAAAGTGGTCACAATATCTTCTTGGGAGGAAGTTTATTATCAAAACTGATCACAAGAGTCTCAAGTTTCTTTTAGAACAGAGGCTTCAATCGGGAATTCAAAGTAAATGGCTTACCAAATTACATGGATTTGATTTTACTGTTGAATATAAGTCTGGCAAAGAAAACACAGTAGCTTATTGTTTGTCAAGACGAGATGAAGATATTAGTATTCAGCCTGAAACTTTGAATTCCTTTCCATTACAATTACATGCAATCTCTATAGTGCAAAGTGATTGGATGGCAGAAGTCAAGCAAAGAGTCCTCTCTGATCCTTATTTTCAGGACCTGGACAAAAAGTTACAAGCAGGAAACTTAGAGACAAACAAATACAAGAAAATTGATGGGTTGTTTTTCTATAAAAGGAAGATTATTATAAGCCCAGATGACAATAAAGTCAAACATGATCTGTTGCTCGCTGAACATCACTCTACACCTTTGGCTGGCCACTCTGGTGTGGAGAGAACTTTAAAGAGGTTAAAACAAGTTTTTTTTTGGCAAGGACAAAAAACTGATGTACAACAATTTGTAAGAAATTGTGACATCTACCAGAGGAATAAATCAGAAAATGTAAAATCCCCTGGACTACTACAACCATTGCCAACACCAGAGAGAGTATGGGAGGATATTAGTATGGATTTTATTATTGGGCTACCTAAGTGTAATAAATCCACAGTTATATTTGTGGTGGTGGACAGATTAACAAAGTATGCACATTTTTTCCCACTTTCTCATCCATATTCAGCACAGCAGGTAGCTAGAGTGTTCTTTGATGGTGTGTATAAGTTACATGGTTTACCAAAGTCTATTGTAAGTGACAGAGATTCAATTTTTACTAGTAATTTCTGGTCTGAACTATTCAAACTGCAAGGTTGCACACTAGCTATGAGTTCTTCTTATCATCCACAATCAGATGGGCAAACAGAAATTACCAACAAAGCAGTAGAATGTTATTTGAGATGTTTCTGTGGTCATAAGCCACATGAATGGGTGAAATGGCTCAGTTTAGCTGAATTTTGGTACAACACTACATGGAAATTACCTATACAAACTACACCTTTTGAAGCACTTTATGGTCGACAACCTCCTACTCTACTATCTTATGTTCCAAAGTCAGCGAAAGTTCAAGCAGTGGAAGAAGAATTATATGCACGAGACATAGCATTACAACTATTGAAAGACAACATTGCTAAAGCCAAGGAAAGAATGAAAAAAAATGCTGATAATCATAGGTCTGAAAGAGAATTTCAAGTAGGGAATTGGGTATTTCTTCGACTACAACCTTACAGGCAATTATCTGTTAGCAACCAGAGGACCACAAAACTGTCACCAAAATTTTATGGGCCGTATGAAATAATACAGAAGATAGGCTCAGTAGCATACAAGTTGAACTTGCCACCTTCAGCTAATATTCATCCGGTGTTTCACGTATCACAACTTAAGCAGAAACTGGGAACTAATATCATTGTACAGGAAGACTTACCTACTTCTTCAATGGAGATAGTAGCTGAACCTGAAAGAATTCTGGCTCGTCGTCCAGCTAGATCACCTCAAGGCACAATTACTGAAGTTCTAGTGAAGTGGAAACATCAATCAGCAGAGGAGGCCACTTGGGAGGATTACTAGAAGCTTGTAGCTCGATTTTCGACTTTTGACCTTGAGACAATGTCAACATTTGATGAGGGGGCAGTTGTGTCATGCCACGTCAGCAACATCCAGTGGAGAAACCAAGATTGATTGTCAGGCTACCTGTTCGGAGAGGAAGTGAATAATTGTTGTGTTACTTAATTGATTGAACAGATTGTATGCAAATAAATGTAATGGGTCGGGTATGTTGTATAAGCCCAATTATGTTTGTATAACTTTCACTGATACACTGATGTTGGAATAAGAAAACAAACATACAAATTTTTTCCCTCCCGTCTATAATTTCTCTCTTCCTCCTTCTTCCTGAATCTAATACTTTCCACTCAACTAACACACTTCCCCTTACTTTGAAATTCTATGGCTAAATCTAAGAAAACTGATGCGCAGTCTTCACAAGATTAAAGAAACACATCTCAATCAACTGAACTGCAAGATCCAAATTCAAATTGCATAATAATTTGATAAAAAAACAAGAGATTCACGACATCAATAGATTTATCAGTAACTAAATCAAAGAAAAGTGTATATACTAAATTGTTAATCTTACCAGTAACTTGTACTGCATGGCCAAAAGAATGGAAGAGAGGAACAAATCATGGAGAGAAAATCTTGCACAGAAATTGAAAACCCTAATTCAATGGGTTTGAGGCTCTCTTGAACCAAAAAATGGAACATCGTAAACTGGATTATAAGAGATGGGTCGTCTTCGCAATTCAGCATATACTATTAACAGGTTCAGATTTGCATATCATCATATAAGTACAACATGAATATTGCATCCGACCAGACGCTCAACTGGTAAATTTTCAATTGAAATGGAGAGATTACTCTAAAATATCCTTCTCTTGCCAGATGGCTGCAACAATTGCTGGTATATAAGAAACCAACAGTGCCTCGCCAACTGACCTTACCTCGAAAATGATAGCAGCAGAAGTAGATGATATTGATGATGAAGATGAAAAAACACAAAAACCAAACCATTGACATTGGACGTGCATGTAAGATAATCTATGCAAAATTTAAAATCATTCCGTGACTTCTAGCACTTTCAAAATAATATTTCAAATCGTGAAATACATATTTTCAGTGATCCTTGTTGACTTTCAGCATGTAATTTAAATGCACTGAAGAGGGTAATGAGTTAGAAACGGTCAATTTGAAAAATGGTTTTAAAGAATAAAATCGAAAATAATTTTTTCTTGTGATGACTAGGATGCCGTTTAACATGCATATTGTGCATAAATGATCTTGAATTAGCAGAGGAGATAGCAGGTGGCAGTGAGGATGAAGACAAGAAAAAGTAAACTCAAAACGAATCCTATGATGGGTCTTGTATGCAAATCATCAATGCCTTTACAAAGGTTTTCAAAACTGGATTCAAAACGTTAATCGTACAGTTCAGATTTAACTTAATTTAAGCCGTCATTTCAAAGTGCATACACTTGCACGTAGAAGTTTTGCTCTATGCAGGCCATTAAATAGCATTTAGGTGCATGAAAGCTTTGGTTCTTGTTTTCACGGCGATACAAATAAATCTTATGGTTGAGTTTCTACATCTAGACCTTGAGCTTAACTTCTCTGTTGTTTCTTTTTTAGATTGTCTAAAACAAAGAAAAATTGGATCGCATATTCCTATAAGTATCTTTATATTATACTTAGTCAAAATCTGATGAGATATTTCTTAGTTGCAATGTTAACTGTGCTTTGAATCAATATCTGAGAATCAACTGTAATGGGAGATATTTGATTTCAAATAGGATTCAAATTGTAAGATTTATGTAAACAATGATCCTTACCAATAAATAAAAACCAAGTAGGTAGTGAGGCACATACTTTCATATGTTAAATGGGCACTGTCTTTGGACAAAGGGGGGCAAAAAAATTTGATAGAACACCACTGCTTCAATGCACTACAGCTACTTGGTTCTATTATAAGTATACATACACGCTTCTGAAAAAACACATTCTAAAATTCTGATAGACTTTTACAAATAATTTCAATTGCCACTTTTTTCTGCATTGTTGGTAATACCACCCAAGTGACTATCCCTGGCTGTGTATGATGCCAAAAAAAAAAATCCTCTACTTGGCTATCACAAAAATCAAAATCAAGTATAAAGACTGGTGATCAGCATGTCATTGACTACATTTGTCCAATGTAGGTTTGACCTTTCTTGGTCTTGAATAAACAAAATGAAAACATACCTATCTACAAGATAGCCACTTGGGTGCATGTAGATGCAATAAAGAATCAAGTTTCAGATTTGCCTGTACCACATAAAAAACGGTTTCATCAATTCCCAAGGCATGATAAAAACCGGTTTCATCAATTCCTAAGGCATGATAAAATCATCAAAAATCAAAAATCAAGGGTGCAATCAGATATTTATATATATTGACAAATAGCATTGATTGAATACATTTTATTAGTGTAATCATACACATTTTTAATACTGTGTGCGGGCATGCGCAAATATTATAGTATACATTAAAACATGTGTAGATAAAATTTTGACTGAAGAATAATGGAAACATAAGAGAAACATAGAATTTTGACAGATGAATAAAGGAAATATAAGATAAACATATCCCAATCAACTGAACTGAAAGAAGCACACTTCAAAATGCATAATTTGATTAAGAAAAAAAAAGTAAACAAGGTTTGTGATATCAATAAATGTATTAGTAACTAAATCAAAGAAAAAAATATATTACAAATTGTTAACGCTACCAAAAACTTTTTCCACAGCCAAAAGAGTGGAAGAGAGGAATAAAATTAAATCACAAAGAGAAAATCTTGCACATAAATTGAAACCCCAATTCAATGGTTTGAAGTCCTCATGGACCAAAAAATTGGTACTTCGGAAACATTTACAGATTATCATTGATGGGTTATATTAGCAATAGCATATACTATATAACAAGTTCAGATTTGCATATCATCATATGAAAGTTGGTGCGATATGAACATACCATCTGACCAAACACACAATTAGAACATTTTCGATTGAAAGAGAACCACACCTATAAACCATCTTCTCTTGCCAGATGGCTGCAACAGTTGCTAGTATATAAGAATACAATCAACCGTGCCTCGCCAAACGACCTTACAGAAAAAATGGTAGCAGCAGATGATGATGAAGAAGGAGAATAATACACGAAAACCAAACCCTTGATATTGGGTCTTGCATGCAAATCATCATTACCTCGCATTTATCAAACAAACACAACCAAAATATGGTGTGTACTTAAATGCATTCCAAAAGCTACCAAAAAATATGCATTAAAGAGAGAGAGGGGGGAGGGGGGTGTTTCATCTGCGTAATTTCTAATCTACATTGGATAAACGCTTCATATATGAAAATGAAAAGACATGGTTAAGTCAATAAAAGCGAAGTTATATGAAAAACTTTCCTAAATTGAAGGATAATGCAGATTTTAATCCAGCATGTCATTAAGCAACTCATTGTCTTGGAAACAGTAAATTTAGAAAATGGATTTAACATATAAAACTAAAAACAACTTTTCTTGTTTTTAGCATTTTGGGAATATGAAAGACAGTAAAAAAATTATTTTCTCTTTTGCTCTCCTTTGTTTTTTTTTTGTGGGGGGGGGGGGGGTGTTTCATATGTGTAATTTACATGAAACCCATCTCGTAGATTATCATCTAATCTACACTGGATAAACGCCTCATATATGAAAATGAAAAGACAAGGTTAAGTCAATAAAAGCGAAGTTATATGAAAAAAACATTCCTAAATTGAAGGATAATGCAGATTTTAATCCAGCATGTCATTAAGCAACTCATCGTCTTGGAAACGGTAAATTTGAAAAACGGATTTAACATATAAAACTAAAAACAACTTTTCTTGTTTTCAGCATTTTGGGAATCTGAAAGACACATAAAATTATTATTTTTTCTTTTGCTCTCCTTTGTTGTAATGGTTATGAATTTTTCACCACATTCTTCTCTCCCATGCATTTTGAAATACATATTGAAAATACAAAACACAAAACTCAAAATTTAAACCAAACAAATCCTAAACACTCCTCGCTTGCAACATGGACGGAACTGCTGCTGTATATGATAATACAACTAACAATGCCATGTCAAATGACCTCATAGCAGAGGGAGACGATGAAGATAAGAAGCAATATACTCAAAACCAATCCAATGGTGGGTCTTCCATGCAAATCATCATTACCTTTACCAAGGTTTCCAAAATTGGATTCAAAACATAAATTCATTAAGTTCAAATTTTAAAATTGAAATTGGATTCAAATCGTGAATCCTAGATTCAAAAGGTTGAAATTTTGATAAGTATACACACTTGTACACGTTAAGTATTTTCAAAACTTTTGCCACTACTGCTTGCAGTACCCGTATATCGCCTTTGCAACTATACGTAGCTATATGACGGAAGAAAAGAAGAAGAAAAAATCTGCTTGGTGCGTATATACATATATATCAAGTTCGAAAACTCAGTTTCGGTTATTTGAAATTTTTTTGATTTTGGTTAGTTTCGAAAATTTCGGAAGTTTCGGTAATTTCGATCCCGATATTAGATTTATGTATTTTAAATGAAGAAGTAATATTAAACGTTGTACACAAAAAACACAATATAGTCGATAAAGAGATGATAATCTTCTTTAATAATAGTTGTAATACCTTTGTTGTGACACTTTTTTAGTATCAGCGTGAACTACCAATAATGCCCCTCTACCGTATTAACAAATCTTAATATTCCTTAAAAATAATATCTAACAGTTAAACTTGCTCGATATTAATAAATCTTAATATCTCCTAAAAATAGGATCTAACCGTTAAACTTCTATACACATTCAAATCGTCAATCTACACTTAAAAATAAGGTCCAACAAATAAATATTTTTTCTTTAACTAACTACAAATTCGTTGTTTATTAATTAATAATACAAATAAAATCCAAACTAACAAAAAAATTAGATGTTGGAACTTAGAAATAAAAGTTTAAATTAACTACACGTTATTTCAACGCATAAACATGGCTAAATATTTATGCAAATCATTTTTTCTTGAACGTGTTAATCATATATAATCTGTAGAAAAATAAGTCATGTGCCAGATTCATGTCATTATCACGCACGAAGCGCGTGCCTAACGCTCGTACAAATAATTATAATTTTATCATTAAATTTCAGTCCAAGTCCATTTAAATGTAGGTGAACTTTTAATTTAGCCTAATCAAAATAATTATCATTCAGCCCACTGATTCTTGTAAACATGTAAACATGAATTAAAATCAGTCCAAGCCCATTAACTTTAGCCTACAAGTTACTTTTAAATCCAAGATCAACTTAACCCTAACCCCTAAAACCACTACTCAGCTTCTTTCTCGACTAACTAGAGACAGGAGAGAAAAAACGAAAAGAAAAAAACATTCACAAACGAGGTCGACGACGATTATGAAGACAACGACGCTGCTTGAATTCTTTTGGTCGATGCTCAAATTCATTTCCAATGCCCGTATTTGATCTACACTGTCTCCAATTTTTGAGGTAATTTATGTTTTCAATTACCTGGTTTTAAAGTTGAATTTTTGATTCGATTCTTCTCTCTTTTTTCTATTGTTTACCCCCTCTTTCTCACTCACTACAGCAATTCAGTTTTAACTTTTAATTTTTTTATATCGCCGAAACGGGATTTTGATCTAACCACGTCCCGCCGCCAGCCGGAACCGAATCGAAATGGCCGGAATCTCGTGGTTCAAGCTGGAACCTAATACCAAGATACATATGACATACAAACATATCGGTAAAAAATTTAAAATGTGATCTGTTCAAGGAGCATCGACTAAAGCTCTTTTCTGAAAAAACTAAATAAACAATTAATCATTTCGCAATTTAACAAATTTCATATTAGAACACATATGGAGGGAATGACTAATGAAAGACAATACAAATCATCAAAGATAATTTGCTCTATGCTGGCAATTAAATGACATTCAGCTATGTGACACTGATTCTAGTATTCAGGGTGATAATACATATGTTTGTAACTGATTTAGTGGTTGAGGTTCTACGTCTAGATCTAGAGTCTCTTTTTTCTTCTTTTGCCTGTCTACAAAACAACAAATTTTGGATTGCATTTTCCAAGCATCCTTTTATTTTTATGCCAAGATCGGGTGAATAATATTTCTCAATTGTGATTTTAGTTGTGCTTCGAATCAAGATTTGAGAATCAAGCTATAATGGGAAAGACTGATTTGAAACAAGATTTAAATTGTAAGATTATAAGGTTTTGTAAACAAAGACCCTTACCAATACATGAAAACCAAGTAGGTAATATGGCACTTACTTTCATGCGTTAAAGGACAGTTTAGGGCATTGGTTTTGGACAAAGGCTGGCAATAAAAATTTGGTGGAAACTTTGAGATGCACTAAAGCTACTCTTGGTTAAACTTCCAATAAAACACATTTGAAGATTTTGACAAACTTTCAGTCAAAAAATTTGACCATTTCTGTTTGCAGTACTGGTAATATCACCCTCGCGACTCTCCATAGCTATATGACGAGAGAAAAGAAGAAAAAACTCTGCTTAGTGTTGTATTACATGCATATGACATACAAAAATATATCAGTATAAAATTAAAAGGAAAAATGTGATCTGTTGAAGGAGCATCGAGTAAAACTCTTTTCTAAAAAACTAAATAAACAATCAATGTTTTCACAATTGAACAAATTTCAGATTAGAACACATGGAGGGAATCACTAGTGAAAGACAATAAAAATCATCAAAGATTATAAAAACATTGCATTACCTGTAGACAAACTAGATAAAAGTTAAAAGATAAAATTTTGATGGATGAAAAAGGGTATATTAAAGAAACACATCGCAATCACCTGAACTGCAAGATCCAAATTCAAATTGCACAATAAAAAGGTGGAACCCTAATTCAATGGGTTTGAGGTCGTCTTGAACCCAAAAAATGAAACATTATAAACATCAGTGGATTATAAGAGATAGGTTGTATTAGCAATTCAGCATATACTATTAGCAGGTTCAGATTTGCATATCATCACATAGGTGCAACATGAATATTGCATCCGACCAGACGCCCAACTAGTTAATTTTCAATTGAAATAGAGAGATAACTATAAAATATCTTTCTCTTGCCAGATGGCTGCAACAATCGCTGGTATATAAGAATTGGACCAACAGTGCCTCGCCAACTGACCTCGAAATGGCAGCAGCAGTAGACGACGATGACGACGACCACACAAAAATCAAACCATTGGCACAGACTTGCCTGCAAGATCATCTATGCAAAATTTGAAACCATTCCGGGACTTCTAGCACCTTCAAATAAATATTTCAAATCAATGGTTTGAAATAAATATTTTCAGTAGTCTATATTGACTTGCAATTTTGAAAAAGTTAAGGTAGCGTTTGGTTTGAAAACGAGTTTTGTGTTTTGCGTTTTCAACATGTACTTCAAATGCACAGAATATGAGAATGGGCGGGAACGGTCAATTTGGAAAATGGTTTCGACATATAAATTGAAAAATGACTTTTCTTGCAACAACTAGGATTTTCCAACTCATCATTCTCTCCTACGCCATTTAGCATACATATTATGCATAAATGATCTTATAATGCAAGGAATTTTTTTCCACACTTAAAAGACAAAGGAGGGAGCTTAGGGGGACAAATATGAGAGGAATATATATATATATATATATATATATATAACAGGGAATGGTTAAATAAATCCCTAGACTTAACAAGTTACATAGATACAGATTATTGGTATGAAGATGATTCATATAACGAGTTTTATTAAAGAGGGATACTACAATGACTTGAACGAAAAATTAGAAGACTCTGAACTAAGGATGAAAAGGTTCTTAATTCCTAGTTCAAATACTCCTACTTGCTGCACCCTTGGGTATTATACTTTCAAGCTGCCAGCAAGGTAGTTAAAATATGAAGAAATACGAACAAGAATATTACATATTATACGAAATAATAAACTACACTGTAATATTTATAGCATGTTATGCTCTGGAATATTACGTACAAGTTTTTACAAAACATTTAGTTGAGATGTGATTCACCACAATATAAAAAAAAACATCTCCCGGCAGCATATATCTAAACGCTGTCTTTTCTTCCTTAAATTCGCCCCCCTCTAATTTTGGTATCGGAGCTTTAAAGATTTCTAGGCCCGATGAATTTGACTTATAAAAAATTCAATTATTTAAATTTAAAAATTAACAATCCAATAAAAAGAATTATTACATTAGGCAAACAAAAACACATATGTTATATCAGAGAAACAGATTACAAACATAAATTACATTCAGAAATAGAGCATATGAATTCACTCACAGACTTAATCATAGAACTAAGTGAAAATTTAAATCTATATAATGAAAAACATTATAGCTTGATGCAACTAGTATTAGAAGGCATAATTGAGAAAAACAAGTTACTAAAACAAATCTCATACAACCAGGAGTATTTAAAATTAAATTTATATAAAATAGATAACATAGAAATAACTTTGAAAAAACTGACTGACAAATTCAAAGTCATAAAATTAAAAGAATTTCCAAATAAGAACGATATAATAAACTTAAAAAAATTTACTAGAAGAAAACAAACCCAAAGATATAGAAGCACATTCCAGAAAATTAATAATGGAAATAAAAGAACAGACAGAAAAGGATAAAAATCAATTTGAAAAACAAGTACAACAAATTGAGAAAATGTTAGGTGAAATAAAAAATTTAATACTAAGCTAATGAGTTTTGAAAACAAATACTACCAAGAAGCAACTAAATACGTAGAATCCAACTACAGATTCAGTGATCCTAGCATAAATGTTGGATATAACAAAGATGAATTTCCAGGAAAAAGTGATAGAATACAAATATTACAGAATAATATGATAATAGCAATGCTAATCCAAATACAAAATAAGATAGATAGCATCCAGAAACAAATGTTTGATATAGACAAAAATGGTAAAGAACAGGAATTCGAAATAAACAAACTCACAGAAAGCTTACAAAAAATGAATTTAGGACCTAATGATCCTACAACACATATAACAAGTAAAAAGACTAAAATCAATTTTCTAATGTATAAGAAACTTGACCAAACATGAACAATAGAAGATTGTCTTTTACAGGTCCATCTAGAACTTAACAGATAGACCTACGGAATCAAATAGCTTATCATCCATGAGATGGATTGATAATATATTAAGAAGATCTAATAATACACAAAACCAGTTAGAAGAAATAATAAATTTAGAAAGGGATATAGAAATATTTTCAAATAACCAACTTGATTCTCTAAATCCTAGAGAAATATATAGAACATGACTATTTACAACGGTAACGGGATTGTATAGGCACCATAGGGAAGAAATACTTTCTATTCCAGATGGAAGTCAACAAGTAATAAGTTTAATGTCACAAGAAGCTATAAAACAATTAAAAATCCAAAAATTCAAACTAATGCACCTAGGACTTATAGTCATAGGCATAAGAGGATTAGTTAGACAAAAAATTGAAACTAAACTATTATTACTACTTATAGACGATAGACACCAAGATATGGATAAAGCCATATTCGGAATGATGGAAGTAGATATGAACAATAACATAGGTATTGTTTATATAGCTCCAAATTTTACAATGACATTAAATGATTTTTACAAACACATAAAAATTATAATACAAACAAAGGGATTTGAAAACTTCATAGGAAAAAATATTCTTTTAGACATTACATTCTTAGGAAAGTGTATGTCCAAGTATACTCCCAAAATAAAAATAAAGCTAGACAAAGTCATAGAAGCCTTAAATTCAACAGGCATAAGTTTCATAAAACCAATGAAAATAGATTCTTCTATTCTTGCTGGCCACGAATGGAATATAAAAAATCCGAATAATACAACAGCAACATTAAAACCAAACAATGTTGTAACATATAATAACCTAAATAAATCTATGTCCATAAGGTTTAGAGATTATGGACCGTCAAACCAACAAGAAATAGAAACAGATGAAGAAGCTGAAGAATTAAACAAAAGAATTAATGGATAAAGTTATATATCCAAAGGAACTTGGAATGGTTCTTGGACCATCAGAAATATATGAACTAGAACAAATTCTAAGGTCAACAAACCAAATAAATGAAAATACTTTTGTTTACATTGATGACGAAAACAATGTAAGAACAAGGGAAGTATATAATCTAGACGACTTCTTGGAAGATTCCCAAGAGACAAATAATGAAATACAACAACAAAGTATACTAAATGATATAATATCAGAATTCACAGAACACATAGACTTAGCTGACCATGAGAAAAGTGGGAGCTCAGAGATTTCATATCCAAATAAAAACCAAGAAACAATGCCTTACACACTAGGACAACCCCCTAGACAACCAGTTGAACCATATACAAATGAAAATAAAAACCTAAGGACGATAGGTAAAAGATTACCTAATGAAACAACTTTTTTTAAAAACAATTCAATAATACTAAATGTCACAGAATGCCATCCCCAATTACTAGATACATATCTAGAACAATGGACTGCTGCTATAGCAAGAGATTATGCAGCAAGACATACAAACATAAATTCTGGTGAAGAAATGATCAGAATTGCTGAAAACTACTTAAGAGATATAGCTAAAGCCATATGGGAAGCCTATAAACAAAGTTTCCCTGAAGAAATAAACAATTTAATAATACAGGGAAGTAATATTTACAACTTCGCTTACACCATGAATAGAATAATAACAGGAAGAGATGTAAAAATAGGAGTAACCATAAGGCAACAAGAAGCCATGAGAGATTTAGAACAAATCCAATTGCTAGATTGAAAATACATAATAAAATTCTTAAAAGAATTTTTACATTACGCAACTATTTCAGGAAATTATTATAGTGCTGAAATAGGAAATAGACTCTTTTTCAAACTACCAGGTGATTTAGGAAAAGAGATACATAAATCTTGGATAGAACATTACCAAAATAATACTGCAAATATCCCTAAAGGATATGATAACATTGGAATAAGAATAACACATATTATTTCTGAACTAAAAAAGAAATTTACCTATATACAAATCCAAAGAGAATTAAAACAAAAAAATTACGGATTTTGTGGACAAATATATACTCCACAGCAATATGGGTCAAGAAATTACAACATAGATAGAAAACCCAAGTTTAAAAAGAGGTATACCAAAATATATTATTTAATAAAATCAAATGCAAAAAAACCTTATCTTAACAAAGAAAAACATGTTAGGAAATATAACCCAAGAAAAACATACTCAAATACAATCACATGTTTTGCTTGTAATGAAAAAGGACATTTATCTTCCTCATGTCCAAAAAGACATAATTTATTTACTAGAGAATCTAACCTTATAGACTCAGTCAAAGAAGATTTAATAGAAATTGCTTCTGATGTTTCAGAAACTTCTACAATATATTCTATAATATCCTTAGAAGGATTACAAGAACAAGAACAAATACAAACATCAAATTATACCTTAATTGATGAATTAACAGATTTTCAAGAAAATATACCTCACGAATACCTACTAAATATTGTAAACAAAGAACTATGCGAACATAATTTCAAACACAAAATGGGAACGGATACCACGAAATGTGAGTTCTGTCCTTGGTACCCTGCTTTTGATAAAAGATTTAAATGTATAGAATGCACAATGGAAATATGCCATATATGTGCAAAGAACAAATTTGATATAGAATTACCCAGGGAAAATAAGCCTGTTTACACAGATAAAAACAAGATAAATGAAAAAAGAATTAAAATACTTGAAGAACGAACAAATAATATTGAAATAGAAATAAAAGAAATAAAAGAAAAAATTACAACCTTAGGCAAAAGAAATGAGGTTATTCATGATGTATCAACATCATATGAAAATAATAACAATTTAAATAACATTGACACACCAATATAAATTCCACTAATATGTAATTCAGGAAACATAAAAGAATTACGTATCCCAACAAAGTTGAATATAAAAGGATTAGAAATTCAGATATTAGCATTTATAGATACAGGAGCCACCAGTTCAACCATTTGTTCTAGTCTCATACCTTACAAATATGTAACAAAAGCAGATAGGCCAAAACAAAATATCCAATTTGATGGAACTACTAATATTATTACAAATGTTGTAAAAAATATAAACATAAGTTTTACCAATACGTGTGGGGAATGGTCTCCTTATTACAACATAAAACAATTATGGGTTTTAGAATTAAACCTTGAAAGAATAAAACTAATCCTAGAACTAGATTTCTTATTAAATGACAACGGAAGTTTTGCATTTAACAAAGATTATATACAAATTTCAAAAAAGACTACACTAACCCCAATACTATCAGAATATGCGCTTGAGAAGCGTGGTGGAAAAACAGAACATAGTGAAAGAGACAACGAAAAAGACAAATGTAATTGCCCCATACCAGGACAATGCAAAAACTACGAGAATATACATACAATTACAGAAAAGGAAAATGAAGAATTTATACAAGAAACTTCTAAAAATTATGAATATAAAAGAAAGGGATTTATTAAAGATACCCAACTTATAAATCCAAGGGACATAAGTAGATTGTTATTAACAATAGATAACATAGATCAATTAATTTCTAAACTAGAAAAAATAGAAATTATAGGCGAAAAACCATTAAAATACTGGAACAAAGATTCTATACAATGCAAATTAGACATAATCAACCCTGATTTAACTATAAAAATAGGATCTCCAAAATATGATACTTGAATCATGGAAAAATTCAAGATGCATATAAAAATTTTGACAAACTTAAATATTATTAGAAAAACAGATTCAAGACATAGGACAGCAACATTTATTGTCCAAAAAGAATCTGAAAGAAAACGTGGTCAATCCAGAATGGTTATGAACTACACTAGACTAAATGACAATACCCATGAAGATGGATATTGCATTCCTAATAAAGATGTATTAATAAACAAAATACAAGGATCAAATTGGTTCTCCAAATTTGATTTAAAATCAGGATTTTGGCAGATAAAAATGCATCCTGAATCTATACCTTGGACTGCATTTACCTGCAGTGAAGGACATTATGAATGGTTGGTAATGCCATTTGGCTTAAAAAATGCACCACAAATATTACAAAGAAAAATGGATAATGTTTTCCAAAATTGCAATAAATATACTTGCGTATACATAGATGATATTCTTGTATTTTCTAAAACTAAGCAAGAACATATATCACATTTATATACTGTATTAAAACTTATAGAAGCACATGGACTAATTGTATCCAAGAAAAAAATAGAATTATTAAAAAATAATATAGAATTTTTAGGAGCCAAAATTGGCAAGGAAATTATAGAATTACAGCCACATATAGCCAAAAAAATTCTAGAATTTCCAGATAATTTAGAAAGTCTGAAGCAATTACAAGCTTTTTTGAGACTTGTAAATTATGCAAGACCATATATAAAAAATCTTTCAAAATATACTGGGCCTCTTTATAACAAAGCAAGCCCAAAGGGTAATAGAGATTTTAACATAGAAGATATAAAACAAATCCAAGAAATAAAGAAATTAGCCCAAAATTTAAAACCTTTAAGTTTACCTCTACAAACAGAATATTTAATAATTAAAATAGATGGATCTTCACTAGGATGGGGAGGAATATTATTAAGTAAAAATAATAAATATGAAAGTAAATCTACAGAAAAAATATGTAGATATACCTCAGGGACATACAAAGAAAAAGGATATATGACATCTTTAGACTATGAGATACTAGCCATAATATACGTTTTAGAAGCCTTTAAATTATTTATAATTTCCCAAAAGGAAATAACAATTAGAACAGATTGTGAATCAGTTGTAAAATATACAGACAATAAAAAAGAAAACGGGACCATAAATAACAGATGGTTAAAATTTAAACATGCCATATCAAATTGTGGAACTAATATTAATTGGGAACACATAAAAGGAAAAAATAATTTCTTACGAATACGAATGAGCGTACCGCATCTTCGTCGTGATTTTTTTCTGGGTAGATTTTGGTATTTGATGAAAAATTGTTTTTATTTTAGGTCTTGTTTTGATTGGTGGGAAGAATAGGAACTCAAATTAGTATCAGTATCACCTAGTTAAGTGGGAGTTCCCTGTACAGAGCCATAGATAATAATAATTATACTCTAGTAGCACAAATAGCGTCATTTATGCCATCCCCATCTCAAAGCAATTAAGGCGGACCTGAAACCGATGTAATTTCAAGGGAATCCAAGCATGCATTCTGGTGTTTCAACCAAGAGTTCAAACGTAATCTCTAAAATCTTTCCCGAGTGTCACTTGAGTTAATGGTCTCTAACCATGGAGTTGTATTTTATCTCAATCGCTGTATGAAAAAACATTGTCATGCACCTTTATTATTCATTGCACTATTATATTTTATTTTTTTAACATGGTTCATTAATGTCATCGAGTGTCGATTTTAAGAATCGAACTCGTAACATTTAATCTCGATTTCTAAACTATCAACCAACCGAGCCAACCATGTTGGCTCGTTGCACTAGATTTTTATTAAAAGAATAAAATAAAAGGCTAAGTTTTATAGGAGTGGGCGCGGGTCAGTTTGGTGCGGTTTGGAGTCCAAACCGCTTCTGTACCGCATCAAACGGTTAATCAAAAATATAAACCGTTATACTAATCTTTTAAACGGTTCGATTTCGGTCCGGTTTGAATGTAATACGGTTCGGTTTCGATCCAGTCCGATTTGAACTCATATTAAATACGAAATAAGAGAATTACTTCCATCAACAATCAATTTACAAAAGCAACTGTGTGATACTTTTACACTTAAAGGTAAAACACACAATGTTATACTGAAATGAAAGATTAGTTCTTAATTGTATGAATATTTCAATTTGACATTTACCTACTAGTTAGAATTTTTTTGGTAGGTTAACCAAACATCAACACTAATCAATGCATAATCATTAAGGAAAATGAGTAGAATAAGATTATAATTAGTATTTATTCAAAAAAATGAGATGAAAAATATTATACAAAAACTATAACTTATTCCTTTATGATAGCGATTATTATTAATATAACAACAACATACACTAAAAATAGAATGTACATCGTTAGAATCTAAAATAAGATAGGAGTTGCTTATATTTTTATCATAAGATTACTAGTATAAATTTTCGGTTCGGTCCGGTTTAATATGGTTGGTTCAATTGTCCAAACCGCAACCGAACCATATCGATGCAGGTCGGTCCGATTTGGGGTATCTGCTTTGGTTAGAAGATTCGGTGCGGGTTTCCGCACCGTTTTTACGGTCCGATGTGGACGGTTTCCGTATAGCGGTGCGGTTTATGTCCACCCCTAAATTTTTATCATAATAGGGGAAAAAAAACTCCCTTCTCTATATTATAAACTAAATTCTTAAAATTAACAATAAAAAATCGTTCATCGTAACATAACATTAAAAGTCAAAATCCAAAAATTTTAAAAAATTGCAATAACGACACTCAAAAATGCTTACATTATTTAAATGCAAGCTAACAAAAATAAACAATTGATAATATTTTAAAATCTTTGGACTATCTCTCGATTTGTGTTGTCATCCTTGGATATGGGCCATGCTACTCTATATCGTTCCAATTTTATCGGATATCCCTAAAGGGACAATTTTTTTAATCTTGTACATAATATCTGTCCTTCGGATATTTTCATTTGCTTGCATATGCATTAAATCCGAACATTGTTCCACATGTCTACACATGCTAATGTTATGCTGCTCATCTGTGTTGTTGACAAGTTGTGCATATAACAATCAAGTTCCTTTGTCATAGATTATGCTTTATTTTGGAAAATTCTCTTGTCCTTGCTGCACTTTTTAAGTCTGAATTTTATTCTTTTAAGTTTGATAATTATTTGGAATGATGAGTTTTGTATGCATGTACCACACTACTCACTTTCTACCAATTCTCTGTAATCTGGCTTGAAGTGCCAAGAGTTGTTGTATTTGAAACCCTGATTTTACCTGAACTGTCTATAAGGTGCAAAACTAATAATAACAGGGGTGTGGTCGCATGTCGAGTGAATCAAAAGATAAACAAAAAATTGTGGGAACTTGTCATAGCATTCTTTATTGATGAATAATTTATCTATTTTGCTGTGCAATGACAAGTCAATACCTCCTCTAAGTATAGTAATTACCAACAGATTGTGGTTCATAAAGATTAGCAAAGTTTATACAGTCTACAAAATCAGAATCAACAGTGGAACTATAAGTACCAAAATCGACTATTGTTTTGTGATGCATGTTCATTTTCTGTTTTATTATTGTTGTATGCTTATTCATCTATAATTATCCTAATCTAGCTCATATGTTATTATTGGTATTGCCACAATAGTGCACTATTTGCTGTATCATTACAGTTATTCTTCTCATCATTTCTAAAATGAATATCATATATGTGCCATACTTAAATTTGATACATCGTTAAAGTTATTCTTTTCATGATTTCTGAAACTGCACAGTGTGAGCATGTATTTATGTTTTTATTCTTGTATTTGGAAAATCACAAATACAGGCACAATATCAAGCTAGAATTGAAGAATTGAAAAATCAGGACAAAGTAATTTCGTATGATGTCGAGGAAGAAGTATTCGACAAGCTTACCGGTGCTATAGCTAAAAGAAAAGACCGTAGGCATATTATGGCAATATCCCTGGAGTAAGTATATAAACTTTCAACAAAACATTATTTTAATTAATTTAAAATGCAGAAATTGATGCAATATTTGATAAAATGCAGAAATACAAAGACGCCACTTATAGCATCAATATGGGAGAAGCACAGACTAGAACCAAACTAGAGGAAAAGGTGGAGCGTCAAGAAGGGGAGATTCAAATGCTGAAGAAGCAGTATGAACAACTCACCGAGATGCTTCGACAGCGATTTGAGGAAGAGCCGAATGATCATCGTGAGGGATGAGGGTATTGAAAACTTTTTAATGGTATTTGTATGATGTCATGTATCATGAACATATTATCATATTATTTTAACATGTAGGAACTTGATTAATATTGTTTGACTTTGTAATATGAATGAAATATTTGTTTTTTGAATTAAAGATGAATGGTTTGACGTTAATCTTTTTGTTGGAATGTGTATATATATAAAATAAGTTGATTTTAGTTTCTATTTAATGTGGTGAAATGAAATAGAATAGTAATATATCAAAATTGCTTCAGAAAAGACGTAGGTAAGGTGTAGATAAATGAAATATTAATGCAGCAAAAAGTCGTATGCATGGCGTAGGAAAAACATTAAAAATACAGGCGTAGGTAAACCGTGAATAAATGAATGACGTAGAAAAGACGTAGGAAACGTAATATGTAAGAATGACGTAGGGAAAGCGTAGGAAAACTGGGCGTAGGGAAGACGTAGGTAAACAAATGGCGTAGGAAAGACGTGAGCACTTAAAGAAGTAAAAATGTCGTAACAAAACCGTAGGTACAACATGGCGTGGGAAAGGCGTTAGAAAATTATGGCGTAGGAAAGACGTAGGAAACAAACCAACGGATGGCGTAGGTAGAGCGTAGGTATTTTATTAGCTACGCAAGTTTTACCCACGCCAAAGTTGGCGTAGGGGTTACGTAGTTAATGCATTTACCTACGCCCCGCCTACGCCATTTTGACGTAGGTAAACCGCAGTTTTCTTGTAGTGATATATATATATATATATATATATATATATATCTCCTTCGCACGCATATACATACACGTATACATATACATACATACATACATATATATATATAATAGGTTGCAGCTATTTGAAAACACATGTACGAACGCACGCGCGTGTGCGCACACGCGCACACACCCCCCCCCTCCAAAGCTGAATCATGTAGTCAATTAAAAGGGACCTGCTGCTAAGGGAAAGATAACTATAAAGCAACTTTTTCTTGCCAAATGGCTGCAACAGTTGAACACAACAAGCATTGCCTCGCCATATGACCTTGCAGCGGAAATGGTAGCAGAAGCAGATAACGAAGATGAAGAAACACGAAAACCAAACCATTAATACTAGGTCTTGCATGCAAATCATCATTACCTGGTAATTATTAAAGAGTGCTATGTAAGGTTAAAGCATCCCAGAAACTATCAAAATATACACTAAATCCAAAGTTCATATAGTTAAAAAATATTATCCCCAAAACTGAATCATGTAGATCAATTAGAAGTAGTAGAACTTGGGACATGCAACATTTACATGAAACCCATCTCATGTAGATTATCATCCAGTCTACATTCACTACATGCATGTGAAAATAAAAGGACAATAACAAGTTAATAAAGTTAAATGGAAAAAATTCCTAAACTGAAGGATGATACAGAAATTAATCCAACATGCCATTAAAAAAATTGTAGATGTCTACAATTACTACTGCTGATAGAGTTCTGGTTAGGGTTTGAAATAATATTAATCCACAAATGAAATCACCAAACAAATAAAAAAACCAGGGTTCCATATCAGCGGATGGAAGCCAGTTTTTTCTAAAAAAACGAGCGATAGAAAAATATAAATAGCGAAGAACAGATTAATTACCAACATCGTTCTTTCATCAGCTGTTTTGGGTTGATCAAGGGCAGCAGCATGTGAGCTGCCAAGCCATTAGAAATACTTTACTGTGAAACAAGAAGGGTCAGAGTAAAAATAAAATAAAAATAGAAAAGTCTAGAACATTGCAATGATCAACATTACACCTGATTTTATTTTTCCCAAAAACAAGCAAAAACAATCGAAAAGTAAAGAAAAATGGAAAAAGAATGAATAACAAGGATATTGTTCTTTCATCAGCTGTTTTGAGTTCGACTAATTGTTG
Organism: Allium fistulosum; assembly: GCA_030737815.1. Taxonomy (NCBI): domain Eukaryota; kingdom Viridiplantae; phylum Streptophyta; class Magnoliopsida; order Asparagales; family Amaryllidaceae; genus Allium; species Allium fistulosum. The sequence continues at coordinate 244,220,208 of CM060907.1, read as the reverse complement.
CAGCATGTGAGCTACCATACCATTTGGAATATTTTACTATGAGAATACATCAAGGTATTAAGTATAATAGCATGTATTAGGATAAATAGTAACAGGTTCAGATTTGCATACTCATCCTTTATTGTTAATATGGTTTGCTGCATCATCAGCACTCTGGGAAATATGAAAGACACGAAAAACTATTTTCTCTCCCCTTTGTTGTAATGGTTAAGATTTTCCAGCCCCTCCTCTGCTTTCATGTCTTTTGGAATACATATTGAAAACGCAAAACTCAAAACTCGTAGTTCAAACCAAATAGATCGTAAACATTCCTCGCTTGCAACATGGCTGCAACTGCTGCTTGCATATGGAAATACAACCAACATTGCATCGCCAAGTGTTGTCATAGCAGAGAAGATTGCTGGTGGTGATGGAGGGAGACAATGAAGATAATAATAATTATATTCGAAACCATTGCAATGATTGGTCTTCCTTGTAAATCATCATTACCTACCATGGTTTTCAAAACTGGATTCAAAACATAAAAGGTTAGGTTTAAATTTTAAATCAAAACTGGATTCAAATCATGAATCCTAGTTTAAAAGATTCACATTTTAATAAGTATATATACCAGTACACTAAAAGTTTTGCCCTATGCAGGTAATTAAAAAACATTCAGCTATGTGACACTGATCCTTGTTTTCATGGTGATAAAATATATGTTTGAAACTGATTTGATGGTTGAATTTCCACATCTAGACGTCGAGCTTAATTTTCGCTTTGGTGTCTTCTTCTGCTTGCCTACGAAACAATAAAATTTAGATTGCATTTTCCAAGTATCTTTTTTTATGTCAACATTAGATGAATGATACTTCTCAATCGTGAGTTTAGTTGTGCATTGAATCAAGATTCAAGAATCAAACTACAATGGGAAAGATTGATTTGAAAAAAGATTCAAATTGTAAGATTTCAAGGTTTTGAAAACAGTGACGGTTACCGATACACGGAAACCAAGTAGATAATATGGCAATTACTTTCATGTGTTGGATGGACAGTTTAGGGCATTGTCTTTGGACAAAGGGTGGCAATAAAAATTTGATGGAAACTTTGAGATGCACTAAAGCTACTCTTGGTTAAACTTCCAATAAAACACATTTGAAGATTTTAACAAACTTTTAGAAATATTTTTCAAACTTTTGCCACTTCTGTTTGCAGTATTGGTAATATCTCCCTTGCAACTATCCGTGGCAATATGACGAATGAAAAAAAAGAAAAACTGTCAGCGTGTGTATGACATACAAATATATCAGCATAAAATTAAAAAATGTGATCTGTTAAAGGAGCACCGATTAAAAACTCTTTTCTATAAAACTAAATAAACAATCAATACTTCCACAATTTAACAAATTTCATATCAGAAGACGTGGAAGGAATGACTAGTGTAAGACAATTAAAAATCAATAAAGATAATGAAAGACAATAAAAATCATCAAAGATAATATTTTTTTTTGCATTATTTGTAAAGCCATACGATAAAAATACAACATAAATTTTTGAAAGATGAATAAAGCGAATATTAAAGAAATGCATCTCAATCAACTGAACTGAAAGATTCAAATTCAAATTGCATAGTAATTCAATAAAGAAAACAAGAGATTATAAGAGGTGGGTTGTATTAGCAGGTGGGTTGTATTAGCAGGTCAGCATATACCATTGCAAGTTCAGATTTGCATATCATATAGGTGCAATATAAATATTGCATCCGACCAGATGCTCACCTAGTAAACTTTCGATTGAAATAGAGATAACAATAAAATATTCTTCTTCTGTCAGAGATGGCTGCAACAGTTGCTGGTATATAAGAACTGAACCAACGGTGCCTCGCCAACTGACCTTACAACAGAAATGATAGCAGCAGAAATAGAAGATGATGATGAAAACTAGACCTGTTAAAATATGACCCAACTCATTTACCCTATGGAACACTCAGATACTTCATCGTGTGAACGCACACTGTAGTTCTCCAAGGGAGCTGACAGTTATACTTAGAAAATAACAGACTACCACATCCACATATTTGAACTCCGCCTAGTGCAGAAGGCGCTATTTTTTTTTGTTCAGACTGCAATAACTCCTTCGTTCTAACTTGGAATCAGGCGAGACTTCGACCGATGAACTCCCACCTAAATTACGGACAGTATGGAACTCGGATACTTCATCGTGTGAACGCACACTGTAGTTATCCAAGGGGACTGACAGTTGTACTTAAAAAATAACAGGCTACCACATCCTCATATCTGAACTCCGCCTAGTGTAGAAGCCGCTATTTTTTTTGTTCGGACTGCAATAACACCTTCGTTCTAACTTGGAATCAGGCGGGACTTCGACCGATGAACTCCCACCTAAATTACGGACAGTATGGAACACTCGGATACTTCATCGTGTGAACGCACACTATAGTTCTCCAAGAGAACTGACAGTTGTACTTAGAAAATAACAAGCTACCACATCCACATATCTGAACTCCGCCTAGTGCAGAAGCCGCTATTTTTTTTGTTCAGACTGCAATAACTCCTTCGTTCTAACTCAGAATCAGGCGGGACCTCGACCGATTAACTCCCACCTAAATTACGGACAGTATGGAACACTCAGATACTTTATTGTGTGAACTCACACTGTAGTTCTTCAAGAGGACTGACAGTTGTACTTAGAAAATAATAAGCTATCGCATCCCCGTATTTGAATTTTGATGAAAATTAGAATTTTAAATTTTTATCGGAACTCAAAACATAAAATTAGAATTAGAATTATTTTATATTTATTTGCTTTTTATTAGTCAAATTAAATTTAAATCTTTAAATGAGTTAAATGAGTAACCCGATTATTAAGTGGGTTGGATCATAAATGGATTGGGTCATAAATAGATAAAAAAGAATGAGTCATAAATGGGTTGGGTCAAACTCGACCCAACTCATTTTGACCCAACCCAACCCAACCCGTTTGACAGGCCTAATGAAAACACAAAAACCAAAGCATTGACATCTGGACTTGCATGCAAGATCATCTATGCAAAATTTGAAATCATTCCGTGATTTCTAGCACCATCAAAATAATATTTCAAATCAAATGTTAAAATAAACATAATAAGCATTTTTAACGATCCATACCGACTTGCAATTTTAAAGAAGTTGAGGTAGCGTTTGGTTAGAAAATGAGTTTTGTGTTTTTAATATATACTTCAAATGCACAAAAGAGGATAATAGGGTGTAAAACAGTCGACTTGGAAAATGCTTTTGACATATAAAATTAAAAATGATTTTTTTTTGTTTTTTGCCTTTAGAGGATAACAAAAATCATCGTCTCCCTTCGCTCCTCTTTGTTGTAATGATAAGCATTTTCCAACTTCTCATTCTCTCTCCCGCCATTTGACGTACATATTGTGCATAGATGATCTTGATAGTAAATGCAAAATATCCAAAAAATCGCTTTGTTCCACAAATTTCTATGTATATACAGACACGCACATAATATATGTACATTATATGTGTGTGTGCACACACATACATATAATATACATATACACATGAGCGTGTATGAACATATCCATAAAATTTCATAGCATTTAAAATCGTGTAACTCAAAATATGATGGGGATGCTCCAAAAGAGAGGTGTCATTAACCTTGTGTGTGTAATACGCAAATGCAAAAAAAATTCAAAGACTTGTATTAAAAAAATTTCCAAGTCTAAATTGAAATTTTGTCCTATTGTGGTTGTTGGCATAATGCGTCTGCAAAAATAGGATGAGGCAAGGAATGTGCTACTGCAAGCTGATTCCTGATGAGGCAAAGAGGATGCTGCTGAAGTCTTAGATTTTCATGCTGCAGGAACAAAACATGATGACGGTGGGGTGAACTTCAAGGGCAGCTGCTGCTTCAACCAAGATTGCAGCTGGCACGGCCAAGTCAGAATAGGAAGATAACTTGACCGAAACTCGAGGATGCATAACATAGCGAGGATGTTGTATTGCAGAAGCAAAATACGCAAATGCATCATATATATGTATGTATATGTATGTATATGTATATATATGTATATATGAACACAAAATAAACGTGACCCAAGATCGTGAACATTAGATCTTATTGAGCTCACTCTTAGGGTTGAAATCCATTATGTCATCAACTGGGCAATCATTTGGGGTTTTAACACACGCACGTGCACATGTAGATCAATCAAAAGGGATCTGTTACTAAAGGGAAAAATAACTATAAAACATGTTTCTTTCTGGAAGAATACAACAAGCATTGCCGTCGCCATATGACCTTACAGCAGAAATGGTAGCAGAAGCTAATAATGAAGATGAAGAAGAAATCACAAAAATAAACCCTTGATACTAGGCCTTGCATGCAATCATCGTTACCTAGTATAATTTAAAGCACCCCAAAAACTACCAAAAAATAGGCGTTGATTCGGAAGTTTATACAAGCTTAAAAAAAAGGTTATCTCCAAAATTAAATCATGTCGATCGATTAGAAGTTTCAGAAATTGGGAGTGAACATGCAACATTCATATGAAACCCATCTCATATGGATTATCATCCGATCTACGCTCATTAAAAGCATGTGCAAATAAAAGGACAATAATAAATTAATAAAGTGATATGAAAAACATTCCTTAACGGAAGGATGATACAGAAATTAATCCAACGAGCCATTAAGTAAATTCTTGACGTCTACAGTAACTACTTCTGTTAGAGTTCGGGTTATGTCCGAACCGACGCTAAACCACAACCGAAATCGCCAAAACAAATTAAATTTAGGGTTTCATATCAGCGGATGGAAGCCAATTTTTTCCAAGAAACGAGCGATAGGAAAATGTAAATGGAGAAGAACTGATTAATTACTGACATTGTTCTTTCCGGTGAGCTACTAAGCCATTAGAAATACTTTACTGTGAAAACAAGAAGGGTCGGAGTAAATGTAGGATAAAAATACAAAAGTCCAGAACGCTCGACATCAACGTACCACATTACACCGCACTATACGGATTCTGCTTATATTTGGGCTTTTTTATTTATTGGGTCCTAAAAGGTAAATATAACTCTAAATCAGAAGAAACATGTTGTTAAGCAATTAATACCAATCTAAACTAGATACAAATGACCGTAGTCGTTTATTCTAATTGAAAATTTGCCCTGTTGGGTTACCCATTTTCGGGGTATTTTCAATTTTGAAAAATAATGAAAATCCGTTTACTTTATCATTTTGTAAAATTCATTTTTGAAAATAACCATTTTTCAAAATGGGCTTAACACATAAAATTGATAACTGTTTTTTTTTGTTTTCTCAGTTTTTGGCCCAAAATGATAACGCTGAAAACTCAAAATCCAAACACAAAACAAACGAACGCGAAACCCTATCTTTTTTCTACAGCCGCGATATCCAGAAATTTCCATCTGAGCGATTCTGTCATCTTCATCAAATTTATCCTATAATCATCAAAAATCAGGTAATTTCACTTTTGTTTCGTGGTTATCTTGTTCTTCAAGCTAATAATATCTTGGTTAAATGCGAATGCTTTGATGATTCGTATGATTTATTTTTATTAATTAGGGTTTTGCTTGTAATCGCATATTGTAATCGTATTAGTAGCTTTATTTTTACTAAAAGGATGCATATTTATTCTTTTACTTTTACTGGTAGTACAATATTTGAAATGGTGTTCTAGTAGTAAAGTTGTGGTGAGAATATTGTCTTACGTTTTGGTATCATAATGTTGTTACAGCATCAGATTTGTTGTCCATTATTCAATTTTAAGGTTGTATTTTATGCAGTTGTATGTCCAACTTCCCACTAATCTTAGTGTAATATAGAAAATCATTAAAGCCAAACTTCAACAAATTGAGGTATACCTTTAACTGATTTTTCTCCCTTAACATTTTATGCAATTCCACAATAGGTTGTTAGCACAACAGGTTTAATCTGTTGGTAGCACTTCATTTTTTTACTCAATTCTGGTCCCATGTTTTTGCTGATATAATCATGAATTTGACAATCAGCTACTTGGGAAAGCACAGTTATTCCCATGCTTTAGGTTTTGATATAATCATTAATCAAATTAATCACTGTCATTTATATAACAACCTATTGCATTTTATTAACTAGCTTAAAAATAATAACAGAAGCCATACAGAGAAACATAAATATCAGCAGTATTAGGGACCTAGCATTTGAATTCATTACTAAACTAGAAAACTCAGGGCCAGGCTCAGAATTTAGAGTTATAATAAAGTGAGAATTAGACAACATTGTGAAATAGTGACAAAAACAATGCTATTTATCTACAGTTATTAAATGACCCACTCAATCAAAACTTAACCAGAGACTATGAGGGTAGCTTAGCACAACTGCAAAGTATTTTGCATTATGAAGCTGGAGAAAATATGCAAAAGGAAAAAATAATTGGGTAACCCAAGGGGACCAATATTTCAATAATTAACCCTGGTTGTCCATATTTACTTAATTCCACAATTCTTTTTAAATCAAAACACATAGAAGTTTGTTTAATGTGTTGCATTTGAATATACGATCATTTCTTATTATTTCAACAAATCTTTTTAATTTGGAGGGCATGTCTATTAGTTGTTATCGGCAAATGTTAAATCTGATTAAATTTGTAGGTTGGGTTGTAGTATCAGCTTAGTTGGGCTTTTATCGAGATAGACTTTTTGTTTTTCTTTGTAGAAAGCTTATACATTCTTTCTACTTACCATAGTTGCATAATTCTATTGAGACTGCAAGCATACTGATAAGTATTATGTACCAATATACCCAATTTTTTCCCTCTTACACGGTTAGAATTTCATATTTGATTTGAAATGGCTAGAAATAGCTTTCAAAATTGGTAGATCGATAGTGATTTGATGTAACATAATAGTGAAAACATAACTAGAACTTAGCATATAAATAGAAATAAAGATTAGTTATTCTTAATTTATATTAATAGTTCATGATACCAATCAATAAATTCCGGCTATAGCATCATCATCATCTTCTAGATGACATTATATAGGAAAAAGATCATACCAGCTATATTTTCACCACTAATTAGGATTTCTTGTTATCCAACTTTCAGTTCAATAATGATATTTGATTACATTTGTGTAATGGTTGTATAATATATAACTAACTTGGTCCATTTGGTTTTAAAGGAATCAAAGATGCTTTCATGACAAATTCAAACCTACTGATGTTATAATAAAAACATCATTAATATAATATACTTTTGGTCAGGTGCTTATAAAGAAAGGCTGATTGGAAAGCAAGTTATGAAAACTTAACCTGGAGACTTTTTATTCCTTGTGATTCAGTTGAGTTAGAGTGGCTTATAAAAGTAGAGTGGCTGAAGTGAATGAAGATACTGAAGACTCTGAAAGATAATATGTGGTTGGTTAGTTTAGTGGTGGTCATGGTATAAAATCACGTTCAATTTGTACTTTTTTGCTTCAGTTTATAGTTTGGGCTGTCTTAAAGGGTGTATTTGGTTAGTATATATTCTTTTTGGAGTTGGTGTGGATGTTATTTTGGGTCTGTAGTAGTTTGTAGTAGTTATGTCTGTGTTAGAAAAGAGAAGGCCTAGCATGAGGAAAAATGGCTACTTAAACAAAGCAAATACTACTTGCCTATCAGATACATCAAAACTTTTTTTCCCTCATTCTGTAGTGATACAATTGATATATCTTATCTATTTTGTAATGATTTTGATTTCAGATATGATTAATTTATAGTATGACATGAGTTAGTCTCATTTTGATATGGTTCACATACCAGTAGTCATTATCATTTTGTTATCTATGTCAATTTATGATTTTTCTAGTTTCATGACATTTTTTGTTAGTCTCGTTAATTACCTCATCTCATTTCTATATTTAATGATCAAATTCTAACCAAATTTGAAATTGGTATTTTTGTTTTGGAATGGAATTTTTGATTTTTATTTTAAAAACTATTTTTCAAAACTCTAGAACCAAATACATTTTCCAAAATATTAAAAACACTCAAAATGAAAAACCGAAAATGAGGTTTAAAAACTAAAAACCAAAAATTAAAAATGAAAACAAACAAATGTTTGCTTACAAAGTTGGTTTAGTTGCTTGATTTTCGAAGTGCAAGACCAAAGATCCAGAGTTAAAAACCTCGGATTGGTAACATTGTAATATGTATTTGAAAAATGTATTTGACAAGCACATGCGATCTTGGAGCATGCAAACGAAGTTTCGTTCTTTAGATAATTAAAAAAGTAGGATTTTTTTATTAACATCGAGAATAAGTAGAAAATAGCAAATAAAAAATGTAGCTAAATTTCACGATTACACCAACATAGTCCTTCAAGTACTTTATCCGTGAGTGTTCCACCAAAATCAACTTATAATTTTTTGAGAGAAGTGTATGATTCTCAAAAGCAGAGGAGACACGCATATGTGTGTATATCACTGAAAACAAAGGTGCTTCCAACATATCTGGCGGGTAACTAATCATAATACAAAAACAATGAAAAAGGACTCAGGTACATCTATAATGAGCTTCGGCAAGGCCGTCGCCCATTACACCTCTGTATCAAGCTCGGACAATGCCACTACCTGGTAATGAGGTGTTAGAAGTACCCAAAAAGTCCATGATGCAGCCCAGTGCGGATGAGATCGATAGACAGCTCCAGTTGAGAAAGAACGCCTCACTGCAAACTCGGAAAATCCAGAATGAACATCTCACTGCAAATGCGGATGATCCAGAATGAAGAAAGCCACACTGTAGATGTGGAAGAACAGGAAAGAACGCCTCACTGCAAATGCAGATGATCCGGAATGAAGAAAGCCACACTGCAGACGTGAAAGAACTAGAAAGAATGTCTCACTGCAAATGCGGATAATCCAGAATGAAGAACGCCACACTTTAAACGCGAAAGAACTGGAAAGAACTCCTCACTGTGAACGTGGAACGTCCAGAATGAACGTCTCACTACAATCCTATCAACAGCAAACCTGAAAACATGCAAATAGTAATCTAGCACCATTTCTGGCCTAAACCAGTATCTGTAAAAGAAAATAAGGAAAATTATAAGAATAATACACATATATGTATATAAATGAAGTTTATATACATATATATGTATTAATAAAGTAAAAGTAATAAAACTAAAGCTAAAATTATAAGACGAAAAAGCAACTAAAACAAAAAACAGGCTAAAAAGGAATTCAAGCTCATTATGCAACATCTTAACGAACTCTAAAGATGTAATAAAAAGATATGGAAATCAAAAAGGTAAAAAGTTAACAATATATGAAGGTGAAAACCTATAAACTAAAACCTCTTAACTACTATCCTTATGCTCCTTTAATCAAAAAAACATTATGATAATTAGTAAAATCATCGTTCAAATTTGAGAAAATGTTAATGTATTAATGTTAAAAATATTATTTTTATGCTTAAATAGCTTAATGCTATTACTAACCTTATTAAGATATTCTTTGAAATGATTATTTTTAGCTAATCTATATTTAGGATTTGAGATCCAATTAAAATAAATGATGATATTATAAAAATCAATTTATTAATAAGAACACATCTTCTTACTTTTAGGAAGATAATAAGAACAAGTGTTTTCCCCACAAACAGGACATGCAAAGTAACCGTGAGTTATACATCCCGATAAAGTCCCAAAAGCAGGGTGTTCATGGATTGCCCACAGCACCCTGGCTCTCATTGTGAACTCAGATTTATTTAACGAGTCAAATGTAACTACTCCTTCCCATAACTGCTTTAACTCGTCTATCAACGGCTGTAAATAAACATCAATATCCTTTCCTGGTTGTTTTGGCCCAGAAATCAACAATGTTAACATTGAGAACTCCCTTTTCATGCACATAGACGGAGGAAGATTATATGGTACTACAATTACTGGCCAACAACTGTAAGGGTTAGAGAGAGAAGCATGTGGACAGAAACCATCTGTTGCTATTCCAAGTGTGACATTTCGTGGCTCGGCAGCAAAAGTTTGATCAAATGAATCTGCGACTTTCCATTGAGAAGTGCCACATGGATGACGCATTACGGTTGGATCAGACTTGGCACGACCATGACAGGTCATCGCATCTGCCATCCATGGTACAGTATACAGTCTCTTCAATCTAGAAATTAAAGGAAAATATCTTAATGTCTTTCGAGGTACTTTGGTGCATTTTCTCTCTTCGTTTAATGATGTCATATATCTTGGTTCATTGCAATTTGTACAAGAAACTTTGTTCGCCTCATCTTTCCAGTACAATATGCAATCATTGATGCATGCATCATAAATTTTTTAATTCATCCCAACTTGCTTAATGATCTTCTTCACGTCGGAGTACTTTGTCGGCAGCGTGTTACCTTCGGGGAGTAACTCCTTTATTAGTTCGAGAAGTGCAGTCATACCATTATCTGAAAAGCTGTATTGGGTCTTCAAGCTATTCAGTTTCACAATGGCATACAGCTTCGTAATCCCTTTTGAACATGAAGGATACAGTGGCTCTTTTACGCTACCAAAAAGTGATTTATACTTCTTACTTTCATTGGTCTGCCAATCTGGATAATCAGTAGACTGCTCTCTAACATTAGCATGATCAGGCAACAAATTTGTAGGTTGAAAATGATGAAATCTATCTGCATCATTGACCAGATCTTCCATCCTAATATGTTCAGACTCAGCAGTAGTTCTGCCATGACTAATTGGTTGCTATTTTTCCATCTTCGCCCTTTTTCCCCCATGAAAATACCACGTTGTATACGATTGGATAATACCCCATCTAAGCAAATGAAAATGAATGTCATCTAATTTGATCGTCTTCATATTTTTGCACCGGGTGCAAGGGCATAAATACAATCCTTTCTTACCACCGTTTCTTCAACAAAACTAATGAACTTCTGCACCTCGTCTATATAGTATGTAGATCTTAGATCTGATTCATTTATCCATTGTTTATCTATGCTGAAAGACATACTGCCCTCCTATATCATATTTAACAGAACATGAGACATGCCCTTCAATGGGTCCTCGTTCCAACTGCTCGAAAAGAATATTTTTGAAATTATATTGAGAAATTTGTTGTAAGATTAATTCTACATATTTAACTTTACTAAATTATATTGTTCTTGTTAAATATAATAGTTATAATAAATTAACAAGATAATGTAGGGACAGTGCATAAATTTCCTTTTTCTATAAAAAAGTAATTTCATAAAGCTTTCCTAATTTAGTGATAACTATAAGATTTAACGTAAAGTATCATTTATTATTATCAAATTGTGAAAATATTTCAAAATTTGAAATCACTATCATAAAAGCATCTTTTCTAGAAAATAAATAAGTCTGTAACTTTCCTTTCCAAATTAGAACATGATTTAATCCACATGATAATTCACCATCATCAAATTGTGAGGACATATCTAAACTTGATATCATCATTGTTTTAAAAAAAGCTTTATGGGGAAACAGATGTAACTTCATTTTCTAAGTTAGTAATTTTACATGATTCAAGCTACTTGATCGTTCATAATATAAATTGTTTAGTAAAGAACAATATAATTTAGTAAACAGTTAACTTCCTTATAAGATTTATACGCATGCCTTTTTCATGATCGTTTTTTGTTTTCCTGTACGACCAAGAATTTTGTAGTATGATTTTATACATTTAATTAATTTTAAATAGTTAAAATATATGGACTATTTAAATTTCAATAAATGGAACTCAAGATATAGGGTTTATTTTAAACATTAGCACCAAACCGTTTCCAAAGAATTTTCCATTACAACAGCGCCATTATGTAGCACCGGAGTAATGTCTATTCATTACCCCTCTCCTGATACTTGGCTTGCGCCATTAACAACAATTTTATCCACTTATACAACAATGTCAGAACAATATACAACATTAGCACCAAACTGTTTCCAAAAAATTTGCCATTACAACGGCGCTATTTTGTAGCACCGGAGTAATGTCTATGCATTACCCCTCTCCTGATACTTGGCTTGCGCCATTAACAATAATTTTATCCACTTATACAACAATGTCAAAACCATATACAATGTCAGAACCATATACAACATTAGCACCAAGCTGTAAATTATGCAAGGAGTAGATGCTTTAGATGACTTCATTTATATGTCAAAATAGTATGTCCATTCCTCATTGATGCATCAAATGTTAGTTAAAAATATAGCTCAACATTTTGCCTTCCATGTCATATACCCGGAAAATCTGAAATAACCAACATAGCATCCATTTAATATGCGTCTAATGCTATTGCATAAAGCTTTATCGTTCAGTTATTGATCAAAACAAAAATACAAGTACTGCATTCAGAATTAGGACGCTCAATCTTGTGCAAAAAAAATATATCAATAGATACCTCTACTTATCCAAATTCCATTCCAACCTTTTTTCTTCTTCTTACCTTTTTCTCGTCAATTTAGCAGAACTGTAAAAATATCAAATGCGTATCCTTTTTGCATTACCCATTAGTTACTGACACTTTCAATGTTCAATGAATCTTTTATTGGCAAGTCAAAATGTTTTCTGCCCATACACCAAAATAAACATCAATCTATCACTTAAAAATTTCACCGAACTAGTCGATTTTGGAAAGCCTAAAGAACCTCAATCTAACATACATCAATCAAAAGTAAGGTAATCGATTTTGCCACATCAGAAGTCTATTTTTCAGTTAAAATTCACAATTCATGTTGCAAAGAGCATATAGGGGGCTGGAAGGAAGGGTTTCAAAAATACAGCATAATTTTGCATTAACTAGCCTTTGACTATTCAGTTAGAAGCTATTATTGAAAGTTGAAGTAAAATGGAAGTTATGCGTATAAAAGTACAGAACAAAAAAATAAAAATAAAAAAATAAAAAGAATATTAGCTTAACAGATAAAAAGATTACCTTTCTCTAGATTGAGAATGAAAAAAATGGCGGAGATTGAGGGCGGAAAGAAAGGAGGGAGAAAGAGAGATCTGAGTTGAATATTATGTTTGAAGCAACATCTTCCCAGAGCAGTTGAGGACCTATGAACAAAAAATAATGAAAGCTGGAAATAAAAAAAAAGGAGGGAGGGTGTGCGTTTTGGGGAATATTTTCCCACGAAAAGAGGCACAGATTTTGATACGGCTATAAGCCGTATCAAATGTTAATACGGCTTACAGCCGTATTAAATAATATAGATACGGCTATAAGCCATATTAAAATTTAATACGGCTTATAGCCGTATCAAATGTGCCGCCTAAGGTTGCGCCAAAATCCTATCTGTGGTGTAGTGCCATCACGATATGGTAGGTATGAGTGAATAATCTCTTTCGATTTGTTGAACAAACTCAAGGTTGAAATGAGATTAGAACAAGGAAAAATGGGTTAGGAGTTGTATGTGATACAACCGATAAGGTGTTATCCATCTTTTGTGGGGCTATGATTTGTTCAGCGAACTGAAGGTCAGAATACCAAAACAAACGAGTCTTAACACCCACTAGTGAAGTTGTAAGACTTCTTTGTTTCATCTTAGGGTTTGGAGAAACATAAAAGACTAGTGGGAGCCTTATTATAAAAATGAAATGGTAACATTTAACTTTTCTAATATTGTAAGAACATATGCTATATAATGTTACAATTATCAACAATGATAAATTTATGCATTTAATATGATTGATAAAACGTTTGCCAATTAACATATATATACGAACTGAATTGAAAGTTGGCAAATAGAAATATAATATATACTTTCTAATAATTCTAATTGCATGTTATATAATGTTTCTATACCCATGAAAGTGCCTAATTTCAACTACTTAATACATTCGTAAGTTGGTCACTTATATGTTTATTTGGTTTAGACAGTGTATTGCATTTCATGAGTTTTTGAACTCTAAATGCAATTCAAGACTATGGATATTTGATCCATGTACTTTCACATATAAATGTTATATGGTGAAAAGTCATAGTTTGTGGGGTACAATATTTCGATGAAGTTAGTTTGACTCGAAGTAAGCCAATAAATAGTATTTTAAGATCATGTATTCAACTTGAATGATTTCAAAAGGATCATATTGTGTTAATGTAACACAAGCCCATAAACTACGAGATACATCTAAGAACTCGATCGTTGAAATGTCATCTTGATCGGTTTACATAAAGTGCAACATATTTGATGTCTTAAATGTTAAGAATAATCGAATACGCTTTTGTAAAAGGTTTGTTGTGATATTGTAGTAAGGTTTTCTTTTGAATAGTTTGACCATTTGAAAGAAAAACGAATGTATAAGAATAGATGTAATTTAAGGTAAAGTTTGAATGAAGAGAATGAATAGTCACTTCTACTTCATAGAGAAACATTGGAAACAAGAATTGTAATACTAATTTATACTTAATATTGGAATATGAAATATGATTTTTATTCCGAAATGTATTTTCATATAGAAAATTGTTTTCTATAATATTTATTTCTTTAAGTTCAAGATATTTGATCAAAGAACTCTCCACTGTAAACTAGTTGCAGCATATGAAATAAGTAAACAATATTAAGTGAATGGTGGACCTCTAAATTTAGTACGCTATTATAGTAATGGCGGAAATAGTGGGAGCATGCCATATAGCACCTACAGATTGCATCAAATTACGAAAATTGTTTTCGTAAAATGTACCGAACATTATTTGTGAAATAATGTTTATTTTTTGTATTGACTGAAAAATAGATATAACTATATTTCAATATGAGTATTGTGAATATTCATTATGAAATAGAACTGTATTATGGAATTTGTTTTCATAGTAAAAGTGATGCAACAAAAAATACATATGTGTCTAATATTATTTACAGTTGTTTTGGAATTATAAACTAAGCCGTAGTTTTGAAAACTAATTTTACTATATGATTATGAATCATATGATAAGGGTTAATTATATCTCAAACAATTAATGGCTATGCACCCATTCAGTGAGAGCATCATAAGAGTTGATGAACTCTTTGAATTAATACATATTGATGTATGCAATCACAAGTCTATTAATACCAAAAGAGTTCCACATACTTTGTTATATTCATCAATGATTTATTACCAACATGTACATATGTATTGGATACACATGTAGTAAGTTTATGATAAAATCATAGAATATAAAAGAAAAGTAAATAAAATAACATGCAATAGAATAAAATGATTTGATTTGGTCGAATAAGTGAGTATATTGGAAAAAGTTCCAAATGTACCTAAAAATGAATATAGATTCAATTTCAAAAGTCACTCCTCCATGTGATACATAATGATGCATCGATAAGGAGTAATCAGACATTGTTGGACAATTTACGATTAATTGTGAGTGAAGTTAAGTTAGTTTCTTTCTATAAGGTCATGTACTTAAGGGTAGTACACAAGGTTGATATTATTTCATCTAAACAATAGTTTACAAAATCATACAAGATAATGGTTTGTAAGAAATCCCAACATATCCTAGGCCAAGGAGTTGGCAGGTTGTGCGAGTCGAAAGATTGCACGTAATAATTGTTCATGAGGGATCTTGTATGAATCTCCAAAAAGTTTTTTGGAAAGGTCTGTCATCAAATGAAATATTTATGTTTCGAACATAATTTTTGTGAACTAAAATCTGTTTTATAAATAAAAAGGTTCATAAAGCGTTTATGAATCCCTATTCTATTTACATTAAGAAACAATTGTTGTTTCAAGATATATCAACTTCATTATGAAGGAATTTCTTTGAGAAATTTTTGATAGTTAAATGGAATTGGATCCGATCCATAGATAGAATTGATTATATGAGATGAAGTGAAATTAAATAACCTAAATGAACACATAGCATTGGAATGTCTAATAAGTATTCTCGTACATCGAAGAGAAACTAAGAGTTTCTTATTAATGTCGAAAATATACATTACCCTCAGTTGTTCAATTAAACCATTAAGATTGTTGACTCAATATGGTATGATGCGCAAATTCGAAAGAATTCCAAGTACACTATCAAAATATGATTTTTGTGGTCGTAACCAAAGAGATATGATCCATCAACCGAGATTGTGTCTTTATTGGAAAGACTAATGTGGTTGGAATTAAATGAGCAATGTTGGTAAGAATGATATCGCAAATTTCAATTATTGAAATTAGCATGACAGATTTGGTATTCAACATGCTCAAGTTAATTCAGATTTACTCACAAAATTATCGCTTGATAAGACTTAGTCTTTATTACTTATGTATTGAAACAGAAAATTCTAAATAATGATTTAGAGTAAGCCGTTTACACATATTAACCAAAAATGCCTCAAAGTCAATGGGAGCGATATTGGGTTTGTGAGTCTTTGGATATGATCCAAGAAATGATATGTATGTATCATTTTATAAGCATCAAGATTGAATAAGTATTTTGATACAAATATCAAATAGTTTGATTTTCATTCAAAGTGTAAAGGAAGCATGTGTTCATAAGAAAGAACGTTAAAAGGTACATTGATATTTCTAAACTATAAGTAAACAACACGTTGTTGATTCTAACAATATGCTTGTATTAAAATCAACTTTAGTTGTTTTAATACTCAATTTTGGATTGTAAATGATGTCTTTTATGGTGAGTATATGTTAACTCGCCTTTTTACAAGGACGTGGACAGGCGGGTTTAACTTAATCGACTGCATGCTCGTCGGGGCTGGAGTACGATGGATTCAGTCGACTGGATGGATGGATGACGCAACGTGCTTGGGAGATGGAAATATGATTGGATAAAGATGGATCAACTATGATTTGGGTCTACGAAACATGGTTCGGCATGGTGGAGGTTCGGCACAAATAGTTCGTCTGGCATTCACGTTCGTATAGCATTCAAGAGTACTCGGCATACATAGAGCGTCCGACATACATGAGTGGTTCGGCACTCCAGGAGCACTCGGCATCCAAGAGCGCTCGGCATCCAGGAGCGCTTGGCATTTAGAGGCGCTCGGCATTAGAGATCGTTCGGCATGATGGGCGCTCGACATTAGATACTGTTCGGCATCAGACATGGTTTGGCATGATGGAGGTTCGGCATTAAGGATCGTTCGGCATTGGATAGAGCGCTCGGCATAAATCTCGTTCGGCATTAGATGGATCGTTCGGCATCAGGGAGCGCTCGGCATAAATATCGTTCGGCATTGGATGGATCGTTCGGCATCAGGGAGCGCTCGGCATAAATATCGTTCGGCATTGGATGGATCGTTCGGCATCAGGGAGCGTTCGTCATTGGATGGGTCGTTCGGCATTGCACCTCGCACCTCCATACCTCGGTACCTTGCACCTCCATAACTCGGTACCTCGCACCTCGATACCTCGCACCTCCATACCTCGGTACCTCGCACCTCCTTAACTCGGTACCTCGCACCTCCATAACTCGGTACCTTGCACCTCGATACCTCGATACCTCACACCTCCATAACTCGGTACCTCGCACCTCGATACCTCTGTACCTCGATACCTCGGTACCTCGATACCTCGGTACCTCGATACCTCGCACCTCCCAACGATTCGGCATACCAACTGCTCAGGATCGGTCGGCATAATGAAGTAGGGTTCGGCGATGACCTTGATGGGCCCAAACTACTCAGGAGGCCCAACCACTTGGTTTTGCCTATAAATACAGCATGTGGGTCTCCAAATGGGGGATCTTCTTTCTGCTCGCTTACTTTCTCTTTTCTAAGGCTAGGGCAACTCTGCCATTTTGTAACTGTAATCGATTATTACCGCAATAAAAAGCAAACTTCTAAGTGGACGTAGGTCGGAGTTAGCCGAACCACTATAAAATCTATTGTTCTTTACTGCTTTCATTTTAGTTTTAACTGTTCTTCACATTATTACTCTCTACATATACTCTATCTCTGAGCTGTGACTGGTATTTGGTGCTTTCATCTGGATTTGGGTGTAGTGACCAATTTTGGCGCTAATAGTATAAAAGATATAGGGATTGCCCCAAAACGATATACAAGAGCACCCTATTAAAAGAGAACATGTAAGTTGGATTCCTTATGCATTAGCAATAGGAATTATCATACAGGTTATGTTGTGTATGATATTGTGTTTTGTTTATGTATTTGATACATGGAGAAAATATAAAATCCAAATTGATATCACTAAATGGTTGTTTGAGGTGTTCTCGCGTATTTATGAAATACTAGATAATTGTTTATAGAAACAACGAACTTGTTATGATGGAACGTTTGGACACAAACTTTTATAAGTGATATTGAGTATAACATGTCAATGATAAAATTCAAGTTAAAATCTTTAATTTGAATTTTTTTTGAAAATAAAGGTGATTGTGGTCAGTTCAACGAAACATTGAGAACATTAATTTGAATTGCGCTACAATAAACCAATGTATTTAGATATAAATGCACAAATTTATAATTGAGCCAAAGGTGATTCCAAATGTTGAGAATCCCACAATACTGTTATCAGATAACAATGTAATGAAATTGGTCACGATAGAACTTAAAGCTCACTAGAAGTTGAAAGACATACTTGGAATTGTTCCACATGATAAAGGCAGTTTATCAGTGTCAGAGAGAGTTAATCGACAAAGTAGATAATTAAAACATAATAGCATACTCATTCACTAAGGGACTGACCGAATTGGTTTTGATAAAACTGATTGGAGAAGTTGGAATTATATTTCATAATTGACCCCAAGTGCAAGTGGGAGATTGATAGAGTTAGGGGTATGCCCTAGGACCAATTATGTAATTTGTTACATATATCTAACTCGTTGACTAATATTGTTCGAAATAAAAGGTATTTTATTCCTATTATATACTTGATATAATATGATTATATTAATTAATTAACTTAATTAAAAGTATATATAATAGAAAAATCCATAAATGGTATATTTTGTGATAGTAGTTACAAAGTGTTGTGACCGTGAGTAATTTATCACAACGAAACAAATATACCATTTTAAATGTTCCTAGTCAAGATGCATCGAGACTGGATATCGATGTATCCGTTGAGACTGGAGTACGTAACGCTCTCCAAATTTTGGGTAGTGTATTACTCATGACTGCTGGGGGAACCTAGGGGTTACATACTAATAGTTATTGGATAACTATGGAACGACTCACTCGATAGTTTTCTGTTGGTTAATATAACTAAGGTCAAACAAAAAATATCGATGTGACTGATTTACACAGTTCTCTCGACTTGAGAATACTGTGGATCTTCAATATGAAAGCTTCGCTTTAATTATAGCCAAATCATGGCATGACGTCCATCGAGTGACTATAGTTAGGTCGAGTGGAAGTATTGGAAGTGAAGCACTATTCAAGAGAGGATTTGTCTCCTCGGTTATATGCGGTTAGTATCACAGTCAACTCAAAGTCAAAGTCTCTGGCCAGAGCATTTCAGTTAATAATAATTGTTATTATTGAACCAAGGACTTTGTATTTGGACTATAAAGTTGAATGTGGATGAGGTTTGAATTTTGACCATTACCAAATTCCATAAGTCCAAAGTGATATAGTTTTGACGAAGAGAACTGGTGTGAACAAATGTCACAACCGGGTAATGCTTATTAAACTAAAATTGGATTTTACCGAAAATGAGTAAGCGATAAATTTGGCCATAATGTCACACCACCTGCTAATGACGTGTGAACGTTAACATTAAAATAGCTCGATGTTAATTGCTGACCAAATTTACACTCAAGAGTTACACAGCCGAAATAATGAATTCCCTTAAGACCGAACGATTTAATTAGTTTATAATTGTTATAAATTAATTAATATTTATGAAATATTAATTATAAATTTTGAATATGATTTGAGAAATAAATGATGATATATATATTTATAACAGTAATAAATATATCGATCGATATACAATATCGACAAGCGATTAAATTAGATATAATTGCATAGTATTTTGGCTTGGGTTTAGATGGGTTTAAGGCCCATTATTAGGGCTGCAAAATTTCAGTTTTGGGAAGGTCTAGTGGTGGCTAAAACATAGGGAATTGGTTTGGAGATAATGGGTTGAGATCAAGTGAGAATGGGTAAAAAGGTTTTCCTCGTTTCTCCCTAATACAACCCTATATATATATATATATATGTGTATGTGTGTGTGTGTGTGTCTAAAATAATGACTAACCCTTTTTTTGGTCGCCATTACCTTCTATATTACTGGTTAAAACATAGCTCTCAATCCACTCCAAAATTCTCAAATATGTTTCAAATTAAAATAATACTATTCGATAGTTAGAGGTCGGTGATTCCAGACTTGCAATCTGACGAATCAAGAACAGTAAAAGGAAGGGAAGTCATTGCTTCAATGTGGATTCAAAGGCATCATTAAATTGATAATTTTAATTCATATTACAGCAATTAAATTATATTCTATGATCCTATAATGAGCAATTTCATATCTGTTTAAATATATTGCTATTATATGTTTTGTTAGGTGAGATTTGGTAAGTAGATGTAGTTGTCACAAATCAGTTTGGTTATGTGCATAATTTGTTTATGATACTATTTGATTTATGTATAGACAAATGTTGTTTACTGTACAAAATCAACTTACGTCATTAATAGTTGTTTTATATATATTTATTAATAAATTCATATATATATATATATATATTAGTGTATATTTCTCTCATAATAACATATATGCATATATATGATATGTATATGATTTAAAAAATTTATTACACTTATTTATATATAATATGAATTTACAAATTCAAAGAATAATTATCATACATATATTCATATTTTAAATTAACATTTATTGAATATTGAATTGTTTATTATATATAAAATAATTATTACATTAAAAATTCAATTTTATATTTTTTAAAATATTATCTCATTCCAGAAACGTATAGAAAAAATTTAGGAATTTTTCAATAAAGTTTATTATTTTTAATAATTAATATTATTTTGGAAAAACTGTTTATGATTTATTAAAAATAATAATTTAATTGAAAAATTCTTTAAAATTTTTCGTATCCTTTCATTCATGATCCTAGAATTTATGAAATTTGAATTTTTAATAATATATTATTTCATATTAAATAATTATTGCCGAAATCAATGTATTTTTTTAAATAATATTTAACTTTGAAAAATCTCCAGATTTTTTCTAAGCTCTATTTTTGTAACGACCCAGAATTTTGAACAATTTAAATTGAAAATATTTAATTAATTTTAAATATTTGAACGATGATTTAATTTGAATCCCCAATATAATTTTAAATATGACGATTAAATTATAGAATTTAATATATTGGGAGTTGAATAAAAATTTAAATCTTCAATTTTAAGCTGGAGAAAAATATTTCAAAAGCTTTTAAAATTCGTATTGATAATACTGAAGATAATAGAAGCTTCAGAATTTTATTTCAAACTGTTTTGTTCAGTTTTGAAAATCATATCGTTTAAATTGAATTTAAACGTAGCCGTCCGAGGCACAGTCTCGGAATTCGACGAAACCAGTTCCATTGGGTCCGTAATATCGAATTATTACCAAATTTCAAATTTCGTATTTTTTGGTGTTAATACGTGTGCACACGGTCAGTAAACGCAGTGGATTTTTATCGAGATTCGATTTAAATTAAATTTAAATTTTATAAATTTGTCAATAACTTACCCACGTTTTCTTCCTTAAAACACGCCATCGATAACGGGGAGAAAATCGTGCTGAGCATGTTCGTTCGTTTTTAAATATCACGTCTCTTCCTTCCTCAGTTCAGGTCAAAATCAAACAAAGATAATAAAAATAGCCGGCTCTTTTCATTTAAAGGAAAACAAGTAACGAAGATAATTTCGTTCGAATCCTCTTTCACGATTTCGAAATCCAAATAAATGGCAGCCGATCCCCAAGCGAATCTCGTCCCCCCTCTATATCGATCGAAATCGAATCCAGCAATTCGAATCGAGTTCGAACTCGATTTCTAGCATCGCGATCTCATTCACGCGATTCAAAGGCAGAGTGTGGCGATGGCTTTGGGTTCGAACTGGAGCTAGGGCACATGACAATTTGGGACTCCGGTGGCGGCAAGGCTCGAGTCGAGCGCGATGGCAGAAGCAGAGCGACGTTCGCTGTAACAACCCGCATATCTATCGATTTTATATTTAAATACTTTATTTAAATATTTTATCGTTAGTCGGATGTTGGTCCGAAAAGCTACTTTTTGCATACGGTCAAATTAGGACTCGAGACCACCTCCATTGAGTTCAAAATGACGATTGCGATCTTTTTGAGTGTAAACTTCGATATGTTTGGAGATAGTGAAATTTTCGTCACTTTTTCCCGCCTTTGACTTGAGTTGGACTGCACCTTCTAACTCAGCCCCAACCCACCTCCTCTTCCTCACTTTATCAAACACTTTAAGCTTCCTCAAGAATGGTGGTGGGAAAGGGAAATTAAAACTCCGAACTCAAATTCTATTGCAAATCCGAGATTCAACTCCAAATTCAAGTAGAAGATAGTGGATTCAAGCTTTGGATTGCTTCTCCTTGCTTTCAATCTCCATCTTCATCCATTTTAGTGAAAAGGTGAGATTTTTAATCTCATATCTTGCCTATAACTGTCATTGGACTGTTGGTAATGATTCCCTATCACTCTAGCATCAACATTTGCATTTGGTTTGGATTGGATTGGCGAAAAACTTCAATTTTCGGTGTTTTGGTGATTTTTCTGGCACTAGGTCGTTCTGGCCTTCGCTAGGTCATACGCGAGTTAAGGCGTTAGGTCGCTGCGTGGAAAAGTCATGATTCACATTCCAGGCCGTAAGTCGTATTCGACCTTAGGTCGTTAGGTCGTATTCGACCTTAGGTCGTTAGGTCGTATAGACCTTAGGTCGTTAGGTCGTATAGACCTTAGGTCGTTAGGTCGTATAGACCTTAGGTCGTAGGTCGTATTCGACCTTAGGTCGTTAGGTCGTATTCGACCTTAGGTCGTTAGGTCGTATAGACCTTAGGTCGTGCACCTTTAGGTCGAAGCATTTTAGGTCGCTCGGCCTTGCCTACCTCGTCCAGAGTTAGGTCGTTCTCGAGATAAACCCACAGGTCGCATGACCTTAATTCCAGTTAGGTCGCGAGTTTTAGGTCGCGTACCCCTTAGGTCGCGAACTCCGTTAGGTCGCGTACCCTTAGGTCGCGAACCCTGTTAGGTCGCGAACCACCTTAAGTCGCGTACCTCTGTTAGGTCGCTCGTCCCTGTTTTGCAGTTTCACTGTTTAGCTCGGCTATGAGTTAGGTCGCTCGCGAGTTAACCCTTAGGTCGCGCCTCACTATTAGGTCGTGCCACACTGTTAGGTCGCGCACTTCGTTAGGTCGCTCGCGAGTTAGCACTTAGGTCGTTTGACTTGTTTTCCCCTAGGTCGTTCAACCTGTTCTTCTGCTAGGTCGCATGGCAGTCTTCCCTTAGGTCGTTTGGCTTCTCGTGGCCGCTTGCCTTCGTAGGGGATCTTATCTGAAAAACATTCATCAGAATTTCTACTATGATGGTTTTGGGATTGATTTCCTTGGATTTTGTTCACGTCTTCGAATGTGAATTTTTGTGATAGATTGTTTCAACAATCGTTTTATGACTTGTCACTTTAAAGATATATGAAGGTTTCAATACTAGTAGTAAATATCAAAACTCTTTCATTAAAGCGATTTCAACACTATTTTAAATATCAAAAGTTTGTTTTCTCAAACCGATTTCCAATCTACTATTATATACAAGCCTTTACTT
Organism: Allium fistulosum; assembly: GCA_030737815.1. Lineage (NCBI taxonomy): Eukaryota > Viridiplantae > Streptophyta > Magnoliopsida > Asparagales > Amaryllidaceae > Allium > Allium fistulosum. The sequence continues at coordinate 244,196,434 of CM060907.1, read as the reverse complement.
CACTCGGATGAGAAATCGACTTAAACGACTTAGTAAAACGAGTGGTATGAAACACTTGCGTTCACTTCGTCGGTTAGCTCTTGGACTTGTTCGATTGAACCCTTTTTGTGACAATTTCCTAGTGAAGATCTACAGTTTGTTCGTAAATATTTAAGTTAAGCTAGTGGTTATGGGACATGAAGCTAAACTCATATATTTATTGACTTAGTTTAATTGACACTTCCTTATGATCATGACGATCATTTTTTTGATTTAGACTAGCGATTGAGCGATGTCTCTTTGTCTGCGAGGGAGACTATACCCCGTTTGTGTGATGTTTCGCCATCGCATATGTAGGGTAGCACCCTACGGTCTTCGGGCCATTCCTGTGTGAAAATTTAATAGATAGCTTCCATGAGATAGCTTCTCGTCATGTGTTATACGCGTAGTTGAGTTTTCATGCTCCCATTCATGTGTTAGGCCTCCCCCCTATTTATGTGTTTTCTGGATTTCTGGTGATGATTTCTGGAATTTTGTGCTTCACCAATTTTCATGATTTTCATTGATATGATATCAGTTTTTGTGCATTGGTGAATTTATGTGTTATTGACTTGTTATGAATACAAGTTTAGGGTATGATACCCTATTTTATCTTTGAGAAGATTCTTGTGATATTGATTAATCTTTTGTTGATTATCATTTACATACTTATAGTAGTATGCCGTTATGGTTGTTACATGTTCATGCCATATTATTTTTCTTATACCTTATCATCTGATATTTATAGCTAGACTGATCCGTTTATTATTTTCTTATAAATAATACTCGGGTCAGACCGAGATGTTACATGTGCTTCTGCTTGACTTCTCTTCAGGATTACTCTGACTTTTGGCTAACTACATAGATTAGTAGTTTTTGGATGTACACATTTGAGATATAGACTCTATGTTGTGTACTTATTCTTTTGTATAGCACGTGTTGCTATTCTTTTGTATTATCGTGGATCTTTCTGACCACTACTCTGATGTACACTTTCATGTGTTATACATTTATTCATATCTTCTTCCGCCTTTGTGATATGGATGTCTGTGACTGATTTATGTTATGATTATTTCTATGTTCGTTTCCGAAGATTATATATAGCCACCGTGTGATAGCTTTGGGTTTGTATCGGTATGCCGGATTTCCTCCATAAATGATATGCATTCTATTCTATCTGACATATCTATGCTCGCACAAAGAAGTTACAAGGATGGTCGCTCCTCCACAGTCTTATTCTCCATGCTAATTGAAAATACTACATCGTAGTGTCCTTGGTTAGCATGGGTATAGAGGTGGGGCGTCACATTCGCGATAGGCGATACAGGCGTGCGACAACGTGGAGAGTCTCGACCTCGGCAGGGAGTCAACGAGTTCGACTTCGAGGTTGGGGAACGCGGCAGCATGTAGCTCGAAGTCGAGCAAGGCAGGTCAATGGGGAAGTCGACTTCGATTTTGTCAATGAGGTATTTTAGTTAATTCTGTTAATTTGACATATTGGTTATAGAAAATAAACAAATCGATAAATTAAATAAGAGTTTAAATTTTCAGAAAAATTTAGACTGTCTAGTTTCGATTTGCAAAATTTAGCTCTATGTATACGTATATAAATTTTAAAAAAATCTATATAAATTATCTTCAAAAAAACATACAGTTAAATATATATATATACAGACTGGAAATTTGGTTTGTAGGCAAAGAAAATAATAACTTAAATTTATTTTAGTTATCAAGAATCCTTTTGCTAATTACTGTAATCTGTTTTGTCAGTTTTATAGACTGCAAGGTGGAGTTTTTATTAAACTGTTTTAAAATTCTAGTTTACAGTAAAGTATATAAATACATACAGATAGTTTTTCTTTTACTTTTAAACTTATTAAGTATATATAAAAACAGCAAAGTTAGAAATAGAAATTTCACAATAAAAGTTTGATTAGATTATTTGTTTAAAATAAAATATAAAATACATATTACTAATTAATTAACTTATGTAATTATTTTGGTAACTGGGAAATATTTTGTTAAAAGAGAAATTAGTTTTAAATTTAATTTCTAGTTAAGCAAATTTATTAAAAGAAATTGGTTTGAAATAAAAGTATTGAATAATTGAAATTACCAAATGAAAATTTGTTATTCGATTATTTCGAATATTGATAAAATTGTATAATTGTTTTATACAAGGTTAAAAGATCGTGAAAAACAATCTGGAATGGAAAATGGAATGCAAATTAAAAGCTAAGGTGAGATTTTTCTCACTCAAATGAAATTAGATATTGCAGTTATTGATTTGATTGCTATTGGATGTGATATTAGATATAGTAGGATATATCAATATATATATATATAGCAATATATACATATTGGCATATGTATATATTGGATTGATTGATTTCCTGCACTATATAGCGGATGAGACCCTATTGCGCCGCATAATAGCGGATGATATTTTTATAAATCCCATATACCACGATATTCCACCTCGAAGTGGAATTGGTATTGTGCTAACGTCTGTGGATGCAGGAAAACAGGTTGGAGGGATCCAATTGGATTTCTCAACTGTATTTATTTATTTACAGATATTGTTATATATTCTGTTGTCATATTGATATATGATGTTGTTGTCGTGATTGACCATTTGGTGTTGTTGCATCATCGGATTCATTTTTAAAGTTTAAAAATAACGATATTGATTTATAAAGGATTTTTAAAGGTGATTTTTGAAAATATACGGTTTATTGAATTTTGGAATTGATTCATCCTAAATAAATAAACGTTAAGATTTTATTGGTATAAACATTATGATATTTGTGAAATATAACCGAAAGGTGATTTTTGAAATAAACGGTTAAGTAATTTATAAAATGGTTTGAATTGGGATAATTTGAATTATTAAAAACAATGTATATAAAAGATGTACAAAAAATGGACATTTATACTGGGATTATAAGACAAGTTTTTATAAGTGTTAAAATGAAGTATAAATGGGATTCCATAAGTTAATAAAATCTGAAAGTTTTAAATTTTGTGAAGTTTAAAAGAACGATTTTGTAAATAAATGAATTATAAGTACTTAACTTATAATATGGACTTTTGGTATATATATTGAGTTATAAATTAAATTGGTCATTAAAGGAGATTTATAAAATCGAAGTTGTTATAAAATAGAATTAGAATTTATAAACGTTGTTTTATAAATTCGAAAATCAATCAAATTTGATGAATTTAATATAGAAGTTATTAAGGGAATTTTATCCATGATTTTGGATAATGGATAAATTCTTGAAAATAAAATGTGTAGAAAAGAATGAAATTTGGTTAGTGAAGTATATTCACAATTTTGGACAGTGAATATAATATTAAGTAAAATGGATATTGTTTTGGGGAAGTGACATTAAAAATGAAGTTAATTGTTTTAAAAATGTTTTAAAACAGGTTGAATATCGAAATCATAGATTTCAACATTCATTGTTGAAATAGACGTTTTCGAGGAAGAAGTAAATGGTGGACTATAACACTGTTGTTATAGTAAATGATTTCCGAACGGAAATGTTTTTTTATATAGTATTGGGATTTATATACCTATCTTTATTTCGATTCCCTATACTAGTGATTTTGAGTCGTCGTAACGATGTTTTACGTAACATTCGTTTTGACTCAAATAGATGTTGTTATAGTAAATGATTTCCTTAAAGAATGAATTTATACTAAATTTTGATTTAAGTATATTGAATATTTTCAAATGTTGAAAATAAATGGATCTGTGAAATACTTATTATTAAATAAGTATGGAAATGCTTTTCCAAAATGAAATGAAACGTTTTTGAGAATTTATCTTCTTAAAGATAAATTGAAAGTGAATATTGAAATCGATTGAAAATCGTATATCTGTAGATATTTTGAAATATAAATTCACTATGGAATTTATAAAAGAAAATGGAATCTGTTTAAAAATAAATATCGATTTATTTTTGAAGTGTGGAAAATTTTATATCTAGTAAAGATATTTTGGAAAATAAATATTTTGGAAAATTATTTGGAATCTGATGATGTTGCGCATCTTTATTGATAGTTAAATAACCGACTATTAATAATTACCTTGAATGGGTATTTGTTGTGAATTGGATGAATTTGAATGCCACACTTATTTTTGAATAAGCGCTCACTATTCGGGTTAGCCGGGAAAGGACCATGGGGTCGTATAACCCATTTCGAATATGTGATACGTCGCAATGAATTGCATTTGATGATCGGTGTTGAAGACCGGATATTTTTGAAAACGGAAGGATTATCGTCGAGTTACTCTACATCGACTGATCTTCGATTTAGAGGTTTTATCACCCTTAGTGACGGGAAGTCCGGACGTGATTGAAAATTATCCGGAATTGCAAGGGCTTCGTGAGAAGTGCCTTCGGTATTGTTCGATCCCGGAACAGACTTGTATGGATTGTATGTCTGACATTACAAATTGAGATATAAAGCTGATTTCTTTCAAATACATTTCTGTTGGTGGAGGAGAATTTATTCTCTTATCTTAACACCCTTCTCTGAGACGTACGAGCTCAGAGGTTATGTAGTTAAAATTTATCAGCGATATATTCCCAATTTGGTAACGTGACATGCTGAGTGTTGCTGTGAAATGATCATTGTTTGATCATTTGTGATATGATCATTTGTTTGATCATTTATCTTTGTGATCATTACTTTGATCATTTGTTTGACCCGAAGCATGGCTTTGTGACAAAGCATAGCTTTGTGGACGAGACTTCGTCGGACCTCACACCCCGGAATGGTCAAAACAGGAAAGATGCAGCAAGGTTATTAGGGTATCGCGCCCCCTTAGTGTATGTCATTCCTTCTGGATTATGAGTGGTATCATGGTATGGAGCCCAGATACTTACTTTGTGGTTGCTGCAAATTTATTACTTGTGGTTGTTGGAATCGGGGATCCTCGGGAAAAGGTCGCAAACGACCGGGGGATGACATATTCGTGTCAGTAGTTACCCAGCTAGAGGTAACCCGGCCTTGTGTAGCAGAGATCCGGTTAGGATCCGGGAACGTCGCTCCAGAGGCATTCTATTTTACTTGGGAAGTTCCTTTGCCCGACCATTTGTTGGAAATCCAAACTCCAGTACGAACTTTGTACGGTATTAGTTGTAGAACCTGCCATTTACGTACGGTGGTCACCACTGTTTAGATGGTAGCTATAGTAGGCATACGATACTGGTCGTATGTTGGCTAAGATTAATATTATACTTTCGAAATGTTTTCTACACTATGCATTAATAATAATATCAAAAATGATTTGATTTGATTTTTGCGTAGTAAGCATCTTTGACTATCATAAGAAGAAATCTCCTCCAATTCTGCGTTTGCATTATGTGTGTGGCGGGAGGTCTTATGGTAGTCTCATTTTCCAAAAGCATTGCGAAATTGACTTTAAAATCTTTCTGTTGTTTGTTTTAAAGATAAACTGTTTTACGATCTCACACCAGTCACCATGACTGACTCGGAGTTTATTGTTTCCCTTCTAAACTCTGGGTGCCCATAATTTTCCACACGGGCAGCCTAATGTTATGTTATCAGGATATTCTGGATATTCTGGAGCTTTGGAAGCAAGCTAGATGGCGAGACGTAGTATTTGTATCTGATATTATTTATTTCGCTGTGTATTCTGTTTGAGGACAAGTTATATAACTGTCCATTGATGTGATGTATTGTATTGAGTTGTATATTGACTCTGACTGATGTATTGTATAAAACTGATATAGTTCTTTGTTTTAAAAGACTAGTGATTATCTATTATATTTTTGTTCCGCCGCGAATGTGAGATTCTGATATTGTTTCTGTTTTCTGATGTTGTTATGTTGTTCTTCTTTCTTTTTCTTCTATCTTTTCTTCTACCTCTTCTTTCTTAAACCATAACGGTTGGGATTTCCGGCCTTCGACTAGGCGGCATTCGATAAAGTGAGTATCGATGTCGATTTTCGAAAGTCGAAAATTCTCATACGTTACATTTGGTATCAGAGCATATGGTTAAGCGACAACCCTGCTCTGTTGAGTGTTACTCATTAGAGATAGAGTCAGTAGTACTCTAGAATGAGTTGAGTGTAATAATAGATATGAGCGCGTATGTGTTATTGAATAAAAAAAATTATTTTGTATTGTGTTGACTTATCGGTTGACTGTTTATAGATTCTGGTCGGTGCAGGGTGGCCAACTGTAATCGATAGGGATTTCTAAACTCTTAAACAAGATAAACTGACATAGTATCATTTTAAAATAGGGTAAATGTAATATTTTGTCCAAAACTATTTTTGTATAGAAAAGAAATGTTTTCTATGAATTATCATAGTATATGGATGCTTGGTTGTTAGAAAGTAATAATATTGAATTATTATCATTGTTATATGAAATTGAATGAGAAATTAAAATGTATAAACAAAAAATGAAGATAAATTCATTTAACAAATGGAAATTATAAATATGAATTAAGAATATAAGGAAATTAATTCATAAATGAATAAAATTGTATATATAAATTGTATTTTATAAATGAAAATAGAATTCCAAGAAGATAATTGAAATAAAAATTCATTAATGGAATGAAATTAGTAATTTGAATGTATAAATGATTTTATAAATCAAAATGTAAATAAGTCGAAGGCTTATAAAATATTCGGTAATTTGATTGAAATGAGATTCAAATTGAAAATGAATGAATTTGTGAATGAATAAATAAATTTGCAATTGCAAGTGTAAGCAAATGAATTGAATTGAATAATTATAAATGAAAGATAATTGATAAATTCAATATTCAGAAGTTAAACTGAATCCAAATTAAATTGAAATTGAATTCAAATGGAATTTGAAATGTAAAATTGGATGAAAATAGATATGTAACTTCAATAGTGAATTAAAAATGTATAAGAAGCATATATTGAAAATTTTGTAATGGAATTGGCAAAATGGTTTGAATGTTGTAACTAGATATTATGGCTAGTAGGATATATAGGTGTATAAAGGAATTGGAATTTTGATTTCAAAGATAATTTAAAAGGCTCGACAAAAAGGTAAGTATTTGAATTTCAATATGAGATTTGACGATTTTCTTGTCTAGCCGCTTGGCTTTTTCTTTTCTTTTTGAAATTTGAGAGTCCGTAGGGACGTTTTGTAGTCGTACCGTGTTAGCCGTGCAAAGGAGACGCTGGCGAAATTTTTTAAAAATTTCGAGTGTTAGAAAAATTTTGAGAAAATTTTGAAAGTTTAAATGTGAATTTAAATTTAAATTTGAATTGTTAAGAAAACAATGTTGTTTGAAACTTATAATTGAAGTTGGAAATTTAGTTGAATTAGTAACGAATCTTTAGTAGAAAGATTTGTTTTGAAAAATTGATAAAACTATTGGACTGTGAAAAATAGTGGACGAGTTAAGGACCATTTTTTCCTGACTTGTAACTTCGGGACGAAATTCTTTTAAGGAGGGAAGATTGTAACGACCCAGAATTTTGAACAATTTAAATTGAAAATATTTAATTAATTTTAAATATTTGAACGATGATTTAATTTGAATCCCCAACATAATTTTAAATATGACGATTAAATTATAGAATTTAATATATTGGGAGTTGAATAAAAATTTAAATCTTCAATTTTAAGCTGGAGAAAAATATTTCAAAAGCTTTTAAAATTCGTATTGATAATACTGAAGATAATAGAAGCTTCAGAATTTTATTTCAAACTGTTTTGTTCAGTTTTGAAAATCATATCGTTTAAATTGAATTTAAACGTAGCCGTTCGAGGCACAGTCTCGGAATTCGATGAAACCAGTTCCATTGGGTCCGTAATATCGAATTATTACCGGATTTCAAATTTCGTATTTTTTGGTGTTAATACGTGTGCACACGGTGAGTAAACGCAGTGGATTTTTATCGAGATTCGATTTAAATTAAATTTAAATTTTATAAATTTGTCAATAACTTACCCACGTTTTCTTCCTTAAAACACGCCATCGATCACGGGGAGAAAATCGTGCTGAGCATGTTCGTTCGTTTTTAAATATCACGTCTCTTCCTTCCTCAGTTCAGGTCAAAATCAAACAAAGATAATAAAAATGGTCGCCTCTTTTCATTTAAAGGAAAACAAGTAACGAAGATAATTTCGTTCAAATCCTCTTTCATAATTTCGAAATCCAAATAAATGGCAACCGATCCCCAAGCGAATCTCGTTCCCCCTCTATATCGATCAAAATCGAATCCAGCAATTCGAATCGAGTTCGAACTCGATTTCTAGCATCGCGATCTCATTCACGCGATTCAAAGGCAGAGTGTGGCGATGGCTTTGGGTTCGAACTGGAGCTAGGGCACATGACGATTTGGGACTCTGGAGGCGGAAAGGCTCGAGTCGAGCACGATGGAAGAAGCGGAGCGATGTTCGCGATAGGCGATACAGGCGTGCGACAACGTGGAGACTCTCGACCTCGGCAGGGAGTCAACGAGTTCGACTACGAGGTTGGGGAACGCGGCAGCATGTAGCTCGAAGTCGAGCAAGGCAGGTCAATGGAGAAGTCGACTTCGATTTTTTCAATGAGGTATTTTAGTTAATTCTGTTAATTTGATATATTGGTTACAGAAAATAAACGAATCGATAAATTAAATAAGAGTTTAAATTTTTAGAAAAATTTAGACTGTCTAGTTTCGATTTGCAAAATTTAGCTCTATGTATATGTATATAAATTTTAAAAAAATCTATATAAATTATCTTCAAAAAAAATACAGTTAAATATATATATATATACAGACTGGAAATTTGGTTTGTAGGCAAAGAAAATAATAACTTAAATTTATTTTAGTTATCAAGAATCCTTTTGCTAATTACTGTAATCTGTTTTGTCAGTTTTATAGACTGCAAGGTGGAGTTTTTATTAAACTGTTTTAAAATTCTAGTTTACAGTAAAGTATATAAATACATACAGATAGTTTTTCTTTTACTTTTAAACTTATTAAGTATATATAAAAACAGCAAAGTTAGAAATAGAAATTTCACAATAAAAGTTTGATTAGGTTATTTGTTTAAAATAAAATATAAAATACAGATTACTAATTAATTAACTTATGTAATTATTTTGGTAACTGGGAAATATTTTGTTAAAAGAGAAATTAGTTTTAAATTTAATTTCTAGTTAAGCAAATTTATTAAAAGAAATTGGTTTGATATAAAAGTATTGAATAATTGAAATTACCAAATGAAAATTTGTTTTTCGATTATTTCGAATATTAATAAAATTGTATAATTGTTTTATACAAGGTTAAAAGATCGTGAAAAACAATCTGGAATGGAAAATGGAATGCAAATTAAAAGCTAAGGTGAGATTTTTCTCACACAAATGAAATTAGATATTTCAGTTATTGATTTGATTGCTATTGGATGTGATATTAGATATAGTAGGAGATATCTATATATATATATATAGAGCAATATATACATATTGGCATATGTATATATTGGATTGATTGATTTCCCGCACTATATAGCGGATGAGACCCTATTGCGCCGCATAATAGCGGATGATATTTTTATAAATCCCGTATACCGCGATATTCCACCTCGAAGTGGAATTGGTATTGTGCTAACGTCTGTGGATGCAGGAAAACAGGTTGGAGGGATCCAACTGGATTCCTCAACTGTATTTATTTATTTACAGATATTGTTATATATTCTGTTGTCATATTGATATATGATGTTGTTGTCGTGATTGACCATTTGGTGTTGTTGCATCATCAGATTCATTTTTAAAGTTCAAAAATAACGATATTGATTTATAAAGGATTTTTAAAGGTGATTTTTGAAAATATACGGTTTATTGAATTTTGGAATTGATTCATCCTAAATAAATAAACGTTAAGATTTTATTGTTATAAACATTATGATTTTTGTGAAATATAACCGAAAGGTGATTTTTGAAATAAATGGTTAAGTAATTTATAAAATGGTTTGAATTGGGATAATTTGAATTATTAAAAACAATGTATATAAAAGATGTACAAAAAATGGACATTTATAAATTAAGAATACTGGGATTATAAGACAAGTTTTTATAAGTGTTAAAATGAAGTATAAATGGGATTCCATAAGTTAATGAAATCTGAAAGTTTTAAATTTTGTGAAGTTTAAAAGAACGATTTTGTAAATAAATGAATTATAAGTACTTAACTTATAATATGGACTTTTGGTATATATATTGAGTTATAAATTGAATTGGTCATTAAAGGAGATTTATAAAATCGAAGTTGTTATAAAATAGAATTAGAATTTATAAACGTTGTTTTATAAATTCGAAAATCAATCAAATTTGATGAATTTAATATAGAAGTTATTAAGAGAATTTTATCCATGATTTTGGATAATGGATAAATTCTTGAAAATAAAATGTGTAGAAAAGAATGAAATTTGGTTAGTGAAGTATATTCACGATTTTGGACAGTGAATATATTATTAAGTAAAATGGATATTGTTTTAGGGAAGTGACATTAAAAATGAAGTTAATTGTTTTAAAAATGTTTTAAAACAGGTTGAATATCGAAATCATAGATTTCAACATTCATTGTTGAAATAGACGTTTTCGAGGAAGAAGTAAATGGTGGACTATAACACTGTTGTTATAGTAAATGATTTCCGAACGGAAATGTTTTTTATATAGTATTGGGATTTATATACCTATCTTTATTTCGATTCCCTGTACTAGTGATTTTGAGTCGTCGTAACGATGTTTTACGTAACATTAGTTTTGACTCAAATAGATGTTGTTATAGTAAATGATTTCCTTAAAGAATGAATTTATACTAAATTTTGATTTAAGTATATTGAATATTTTCAAATGTTGAAAATAAATGGATCTGTGAAATACTTATTATTAAATAAGTATGGAAATGCTTTTCCAAAATGAAATGAAACGTTTTTGAGAATTTATCTTCTTAAAGATAAATTGAAAGTGAATATTGAAATCGATTGAAAATCGTATATCAGTAGATATTTTGAAATATAAATTCACTATGGAATTTATAAAAGAAAATGGAATCTGTTTAAAAATAAATATCGATTTATTTTTGAAGTGTGGAAAATTTTATATCTAGTAAAGATATTTTGGAAAATAAATAATTTGGAAAATTATTTGGAATCTGATGATGTTGCGCATCTTTATTGATAATTAAATAACCGACTATTAATAATTACCTTGAATGGGTATTTGTTGTGAATTGAATGAATTTGAATGCCACACTTATTTTTGAATAAGCGCTCACTATTCGGGTTAGCCGGGAAAGGACCATGGGGTCGTATAACCCATTCCGAATATGTGATACATCGTTATGAATTGCATTTGATGACCGGTGTTGAAGACCAGATATTTTTGAAAACGGAAGGATTACCGTCGAGTTACTCTACATTGACTGATCTTCGATTTAGAGGTTTTATCACCCTTAGTGACGGGAAGTCCGGACATGATTGAAAATAATCCGGAATTGCTAGGGCTTCGTGAGAAGTGCCTTCGGTTCTGTTCGATCCCGGAACAGACTTGTATGGATTGTATGTCTGACATTACAAATTGAGATATAAAGCTGATTTCTTTCAAATACATTTCTGTTGGTGGCGGAGAATTTATTCTCTTAGCTTAACACCCTTCTCTGAGACGTACGAGCTCAGAGGTTATGTAGTTGAAATTTATCAACGATATATTCCCAATTTGGTAATGTGACATGCTGAGTGTTGCTGTGAAATGATCATTGTTTGATCATTTGTGATATGATCATTTGTTTGATCATTTATCTTTGTGATCATTACTTTGATCATTTGTTTGACCCGAAGCACGACTTTGTGACAAAGCGTAGCTTTGTGGACGAGACTTCGTCGGACCTCACACCCCGGAATGGTCAGAACAGGAAAGATGCAGCAAGGTTATTAGGGGATCGCGCCCCCTTAGTGTATGTCATTCCTTCTGGATTATGAGTGGTATCATGGTATGGAGCCTAGATACTTACTTTGTGGTTGCTGCAAATTTATTACTTGTGGTTGTTGGAATCGGGGATCCTCGGGAAAAGGTCGCAAACGACCGGGGGATGACATATTCGTGTCAGTAGTTACCCAGCTAGAGGTAACCCGGCCTTGTGTAGCAGAGATCCGGTTAGGATCCGGGAACGTCGCTCCAGAGGCGTTCTATTTTACTTGGGAAGTTCCTTTGCCCGACCATTTGTTGGAAATCCAAACTCCAGTACGAACTTTGTACGGTATTAGTTGTAGAACCTGCCATTTACGTACGGTGGTCACCACTGTTTAGATGGTAGCTATAGTAGGCATACGATACTGGTCGTATGTTGGCTAAGATTAATATTATACTTTCGAAATGTTTTCTACACTATGCACTAATAATAATATCAAAAATGATTTGATTTGATTTTTGCGTAGTAAGCATCTTTGACTATCATAAGAAGAAATCTCCTCCAATTCTGCGTTTGCATTGTGTGTGTGGCGGGAGGTCTTATGGTAGTCTCATTTTCCAAAAGCATTGCGAAATTGACTTTAAAATCTTTCTGTTGTTTGTTTTAAAGATAAACTATTTTACGATCTCACACCAGTCACCATGACTGACTCGAAGTTTATTGTTTCCCTTCTAAACTCTGGGTGCCCATAATTTTCCTCACGGGCAGCCTAGAGTTATGTTATCAGGATATTCTGGATATTTTGGAGCTTTGGAAGCAAGCTGGATGGCGAGACGTAGTATTTGTATCTGATATTATTTATTTCGCTGTGTATTCTGTATGAGGACAAGTTATATAACTGTCCATTGATGTGATGTGTTGTATTGAGTTGTATATTGACTCTGACTGATGTATTGTATAAAACTGATATATTTCTTTGTTTTAAAAGACTAGTGATTATCTATTATATTTTTGTTCCGCTGCGAATGTGAGATTCTGATATTGTTTCTGTTTTCTGATGTTGTTCTGTTGTTCTTCTTTCTTTTTCTTCTATCTTTTCTTCTACCTCTTCTTTCTTAAACCATAACGGTTGGGATTTCCGGCCTTCGACTAGGCGGCGTTCGATAAAGTGAGTATCGATGTCGATTTTCGAAAGTCGAAAATTCTCATACGTTACAATTTTATAATCCTAGATTTTCTAAAATTGTAAAATTTGCATTTTCATCAATAGATTATTTTATGTTAATTATTTATGGATGAAAACATTATTTTATTCGTAATATATATATACAAATTAAAATACTAAAATTATTATGTTTGCAAAACTAAGTTAATTTTGAATTATAAATAATTTTTAATAATTGTTCTCTCTCTTTATATATATATAGTATATATATATTGTAACACATATACATGCACATATTTGGAAAACATACATGACATATAAAATGAGCTAATATGTCTGTTGCGATATAAATCCCAACATCTGCATATGGGCATATTATCCCTTTCACGGATTATTATGTTACACATGCACTCACATATATATGTATATAATACATTTATGTATAAACTAAATCAAATAAAATTAATTTCATACCTTAATATATTTGAATTTAAATAAAACATATGATTTTATTTAAATGAAATTTAGAAATGTTCTAATTCAGTTAGACTTTATAGGCCTAATAAAGATCCAGTAAGGTAATATTTTTGAATTTCACCCATAACTTCCGTTGCGGGCTGGTCCAGTTCCAACAATAAATAATTAAATGCTTAATTAAAATATATTTAATAGAAAATCTACAAATGGTGCATTTGTAATAGTAATTACAAATAGTTTTAATCATAAGTATCGTATCACAGTATTATAAAACACATCATTTTAAATCATGAAAATATCGATGTGAATGATTTACACAGTTCTCTCGACTTGAGAATACTGTCAATCTTCAATATGAAAACCAAATGCTTTGATTATAGTCAAATCATGGCAAGGCATCCGTCGAGTGATTATAGTTGGATCGAATGGAAGTATTGGAAGTAAAACACCATTCAAGAGAGGATTTGTCTCCTCGGTAATATGGGGTTAATATCACGGTCAATTCAGGTCAAGTCAAAGCCAAAATCTCTTGCCAGAGTAGTTCGGTCAATAATTATTATTGTTATTGAACCAGGGACTTTGTGTTTGGACTATAGAGTTGAATATGGATTATACTGAAATTTTGACCATTACCAAATTCCATAAGTCCAAAGAGACATAGTTTTGACGAAGAGAATCAGTGCAAATAATAGTCACAACCGGGTAACGCTTAATAAAGTAAATTGGATTTTACCGAAACCAAGTAAGCGATAAATTTGATCAAAACATTAGTAGCACCTGCTATGTGACATGTGAATGTTAATATTCGAATAGTTCGATATTAATTATTGAGTAGTTTACACTTGACGAGTCACACAACTGAAACGATGAATTCTCATTTGATCAAACAAATTAATTAATTTATAATGTTATAAATTAATTAAGTTAACTAATATTTATGAAATATTAATCATAAAATTTTGATTATGATTTGAGGAATAATTATTATTGAATATATTTATAATAGTTCTAAATATATCAATCGATATATGATATCGATAAGCGATTAAATTGGATTTTAATACATAATATTTTTCCTTAGGCTTAAATGGGTTTTGTAACGATCTTCCTTTCTTACACCCAAAGATGAAACTTAATACATCCACATTATTCGTGTGTCGATCATTTAAGTGTCCGAAAGACAGGTCATTAAGGGTGAAAGAAAGAATAGAATCTCACAATACGTGACAAGTAATATATAATACGAACATGTCTTTAGAAAAAGAAATTATCTTTATTATACACATCATCAGAGTACATTAACCTATTATCAGCCTGGACAGTTATAACAGCCTGTCCTTAGATAGATACAGACAAAAACAAAACAAAAGAAAACAATGGAAGAATATAAGGTACGTGAATACGTGTTGGAGAATCCAGCTCGTCACCTGAAAGCTCCAAAGGATCTAGCTATATCTAGAAAATATGCTCGGGCTGACCCGAGCATTATAAGAAAAATAACGCCCGAATTAGTCTAGTAAAACCAGCGTGAGAAACTCAAATCACAAGGAATTAATTTATTATAACTTGTAAAATCTTTTAACATCAAAGGTATCTCATAAGACCGTGCCGCACATAAATACGGACGGGTTTTTACCTTACGATAACCAAAACATGATAGAAAATCGAGTTATATTATGATAATGTCTAGAATACAAATACATATTAATCATAGCCGAAATTGTTACATTATTAAGTTCCAGCATAATAGGTATACAATCAAGTCCGAAGGCACTTATTGGAGAATGGATTCCAACTATGAAAGGGTAAGAGTCTACTCACTAAATCCGTACACCTCTAGATAAAATGTACGGGAGGCTACAACACATTGCACCTCTGCTACTCAGGACCGGCCCTACCCCTTACTGGATAGTGCCGAATATGATCATCCCTTGGTTGCGATCAAACAACCATAATGGGCCCCAAAGCATACATAGAGATATCGACACTAGATCTTGGGATGACCATACCCTAATGGAAGCGTCCCACATAGCCCTGCCGCATGTCCCTGCTTTAGTCATTTTCCCGGTTAATGAGGCTTGAGGCTACGATTACCTTTTTATATAGCAACCATCTTGGAATGCTAACACTACCCTCCAAGTAGAAATGCAATGATATCATTCATCCATACAAGTTCGTTCTAGGTCCAAACGAAACCGAAGGCACTACCTCTACTACATCCATTTCAGAATCACCCTTAGGATTGGTAGCAAGTATCCCTTGCACTTCAAATTCTCCATCTTTAATTCGAAACGTTTGAGTTGGATCGAAGTGGTTTTCAGATAAAGCAAATCTAATCCTGGTCTCTTCTAAAAAACATTCGATAGTTCCGGTAAACTCAACCCCGGTTCTTTTGGAAATAATCAGACAATACATAGGAGCAAGGATTACTCCATAACCGTTTAAGTTGACGGATCTTCCTATCATTTGTCCTAGAAGAACAAAACGAGATTTATACATATAATACAACACCATCAAAGTTAACTATGCCATATAACTCACGTGTTTCTCCTAGATATTTCCGGAGATATATTTTGGTCCATATTTGATAGCCGGTTATTTAACTATCAAATAACAAACAACAGTAAATTCAGAGATTTAATTACCCATAGCAACCACTAATCCTCAAACTAAATCTTTCATTTATTAAAACTCTTTTCAAAATGTTTATCAAAACATTCATATACTTATCTCATTGACATAAGTATATTCAAAAAACATTTGTGGAAGATTTCTCATTTCCAAATCATATCAAAGGATCAAACAAAATGTTATTTACATTAGAGATAAAGATAACCTCAAACAATATTTTTTCGGTGTTAAGTGTGGAACGAATGTCCATACCACTAGAAATAAGAAGGTTGGTTAAAGGAAATCCAATCTCAAAACCTTTTATAAATTTCCTTCTATAAATCCTCTTAATAAATTCTTTTATTTATGAAACTTCTTTACTTAAATTCCAAACCCATTTACAAAACTCTTTATAAATCACTAAGTTAAATTTTACAAAACTCTTTTATAAATATCAAAACTATTTATATATCTCTTTATAAATCTCCAAAATTATAAAACTTCCTTTATAATTATCTAAAATCATTTATAAAACTTTCTTATAAATACTTCTTATTTAAAACAAAAATCCTTTAATAAACTCATTTAATAAAGTCCTTTTGATAAACAAAATGATTATTTAAAACATCATTTATTAAAATCATTACTCAACCTGAAACCATTATTAAAAGTATGATTAACTTTAAAAATCAGAAATAAGCTTAGTGTCCGCAATGTTCTCTTTTAGTTAAGTATACTTTTTAAGTTATAGCATGAGTATTTACATAACAAGCAGATATGTATAATGGAATCAGCCAACAACAAACAAATCAACATATAGGTAAGATGTCTAAGTTACTATAATAGCAGACGAGGATTTGTTCTGCTAAACATATGTCCAAGTTATTATAATAACAGACGGGGATTTGTTCTGCTAAATACATGTCTAAGTTATTATAATAGCAGAATGAGTTTTTATTCTGGGGTTTTTATTCTGCTTAAGTAGATGTCCACATAATCTACTTGGGAAATTATGGTAGAATTGTGAGTTATTCTACTAAATAGATGTCAAATACAAGTTAATTAGCAGAACGGTGATTTATCCTACAAACATATGTCCACACAATCAACAGTCAATTTATAATAGAACGAAAATTTATTTTGTTATCCCGTGTCCACAACAACTAAACAATTACACTATAGCAGAACGAGGATTTATTCTGCTATTAGATGTCCAAATAATTCAATCAATCAACATTATAACTCATTTTTATTTATCTTTCTACTTAATGTATCGACATTTGAATCTTTTATGCTTAAAACTATCCTTTGTAAAAGAATTTCCATTTTAAATAAATTGATTCTTGGAAAATCAAAGGATTTAAAACTTAAAATCCCCTTTTAAATAATTAACTATAAGTTAAACTCTTATTAAATCATAATTAATAAATCTTAATTTAATTAAAAAATAAATTAAGAAATAATTAAAACTTTAAATAAACGATTAAACAATAATTAATTATTAAATAAATAATTAAACACTAATTAATCCTTTATTAATTATTATATATTCATCTAAACCTTAATTAATAATTTAATATTAATTAATCTCAATTAAATAATCTTTAATTTAGTCTCAAATAATAAATTAAACCTTTAATATATAATTTATAAATTATAACCTTAATTTATTTAAAATTAAACACATGGTTAATAATTAATTAATAATTAACCCTCTATTTAATTAGTAATTAATTAAAATTAAATCATATACTTAACTTAAAAATTAATCATACTTAATAATTGATTAATTAAAATTAATCTGATTCTTAAGAAGGTAATTGATTAGTAACTAATCTTCGCTTAATTAAAGTTAATAAACCTTATTAACACTTAATTAGTAATTATTAAAACTTAATTAATTAATTATTAAATCCTTAGTTAACTTTTAAAAACATTATTATTAGGCTTGTAAAACATTTACAAAACAATTTTAAGTATAAAACTTTAATTTGAAAAATTCGGATTTTTAAAGCGAAACTGTATCCGTAGCGACTATCGCTATGGATACCAATAATTCAAAACTTGTTGCATCTCAAGTAAATCCTAAAACACTTACTTTTAACTATTTTACTTTATGAATTATGTATAAAGTTTTGAAAGCAAAACAAAAAGGTAGAAAACTCTTAGAAAATCTTTTCTTTTAAAACAAAGTAAGAAATCAATTTGAAACTCAAAGGATCGCTATGTCGAACACAACACATTTCAAGTGCTAATCTTTCTCACTAACTTTTCCATTTACTAATTTTACTTACTAACTTTCCATATCACTTCCAGTCACAAGACAAAGATCACACCTTTATAACCAAAACGTCACTTTAATCATCAATTCAAAGTTCTATTGCTAAACCACAAATTAGCACATACATATATATCCGAACCATACCATAATCTAAACAACAACATCATATATACAACCATATAATAACCATATATATAAAGGTAAATTCTTTTCCAAAAAAAGATAAGAAATTTACTCACCGAAAAGCTTTGAAAACTTGAAATACTTTAGAACTTTTAAATCTTGGAAAACCACAAAAATCATCTCGAAAATGGGCAATTCTTCTTAATTTTTGGACATGTTACTTTCGTATTTTGAGAAAGTTTCCAGAAGAAATGTTTTAGGAAATTATTTTATCTACGTTTTCAAAAAAAGAATCACTCAATTTCAATGGTTTGTGAGAGAGATATGATCAATAGAAGAAGGGGTATTTTCGGATTGGAAAATTTTGAGTCAAAAAACATGTCTGAAAGAAATGAATTTTTGGCGTAGCTACACTCAAAATTTGAAAATATGGTACAAATAAAAGTTATAGCCATTGAAATTTCCTACAGTTTGAAAAAAATAAAATCTCCATTTTTTTTAGAGATTTGGAAGATAGGATAGAAGGAAGAGGAGGAAAATGGAGAAGTTTTGAAACAAAGTTTGAAATGAATTTAAAAGGAAAAACTTAAGATTTTAAAACTTTGGAAACTTAAAGAGAAGCCATGAAAGCTTTTCATGAAACTTTAGATAGGTTTTAAATAATGGAAATAAAGTGATTAAATGAGAGGAAAAAATATAAAAATTGATTTTTATATAACATGAAATTACTAAATTACCTAATTAGCCCTAAGGTACTTGACCTCCACAAACTAAATGACACATCACCACCTTTGTCTCCCCGCCATATCACATCACAAGCCACCATTTTATCCCTCCTCTCATGCCAACATGAATTAAATGCTTTGGTACTTAATGTTTTCTTATGTTTCTTTTACTTTTCTTAATTTTATTTTTATTTTAACTTTACATAAAAAGTCATATCAACTTACATACTTAAGTATATATATATATATTACTACCATATAATTTACTTTATCATACTTAAGTTGTTAAAATATGCAAAAACATAAGTTAGCTAATATGTTCACAATGTTTTCGACAACTTTTAGCCGATGAAAAGTCAAAAATTCGGAAAACGTATTTCGGTCACATTTCGAATTTTCATCGAAGTAATTATATTTATAAACGAATTTAAAAAATATTTTACCATCATTATCTATTATTAGAAAGAGTTTTATTTTCATTATAAAATCTATTATTTGAATATTTAAAATTGATTAAATATTTCCAAATCAATGCGGTGAAATTCCGGGTCGTTGCAAGTTTTAGGCCCATCATGGTGGGTGAAATTTTGATAGCAACATGACCTTAGGGCAGCTCAAAATATGGTTGGAAAAGACTTGATTTTAGATGGCTTAGATTGAAGGAGAATTAGTATGAGATGAGATCCACACTCCTTTCTTCTTTTTATCAACTATATAAGCATCCCTAACCTAGTTTGATTAGGACTTTTTGCCGCCTCCTCCAATATGCTTGTTGGCCGAAATTCCTATCGGTGTTCCTCCATCTTATCAAGCTTAAATTAAATCAAATTTGATTGCTATCCGATAGTTGGTGGTCAACGGTTAAAGGACTAGCTCTCTGTTGAATCAGAAACAGTTTCAAAGGACAGAATCATCTTTTCAAGGTGTACTTCATGGTATGGGAATTAAAGTATGTTTTAAATCCAAATATAGTTATTAATTCTCCATTATAATATATTTTAAATCAAAATATAGTTATTAATTCTCAATTATAATGTTTTATTATAATATATATTGTTAGTTAGGTGTCAGTTCTGATATTCAAGTAATGTTGTCACAGAGTAGTTTGGTTATATGCATGTTTGTATAAGTTAAGAAAATATTTTTATCAAATATACATCAGGTTGGTATGGCTCTTAAAAAAATATTTTTATATTTTATTAAATTAATATATATATATATAGACATATCATTTAATTACATATATATAGTTTATAATTAATTACTATATCATGCTATAACAAAAAATGGTCATATAATTTAGTATATGCAGAATCAAAGCAATAATAATTTTCGACGGTGAAAAATATTTTTTATAAATAATTTATTATTATTTAATATTATTTAATATAATTTATTATATAAATAAATTATATTAATTCAAATATATTATGGAAATTATATTTTATATTTTATAATAACGTAGCAAAGAAGCTCTTGGCCAAAAATAAAAAATAAAAAAATTATTTTTAAATTAATTATCTAATTTGGTCGAAAATAGAAAATTATTTCAAAATTATTTTTAGTCGGAAAATTATGGAAAAAAATTCCAAAGCGTAAAATATCATTCAGGATTTACAAGAAATTTAAATTTGAAATAAAGTTTTGAAATTAATTTTTAACTAATATTTTATTAATTTTTGAATAAATATAATTACAATATACTTTAAAATTAAAAAAATTAAATTATTTATTGTGTTGTGCGTAAGACCTGGTATTTCATATTTATATAAAATATTTTTAATATTTTATCAATATGTACATATTGTTATTGATATATTAGTATATATAATATATATCTAAATTAATATATATATATTCTTATACTTATATATATACCCATATTACTTACAGTTTTATCATGTAAATTTTTTTAACATTTATAAATAGTTTATTTATATTTAAATAAATCTAATATATAATATATATATATATAATATTAATATTTTATTCGCATGATTATATACATATATGTACTTATATGCTTACATAACAATATTTGAACAAAACTTAAATAAATATATATATCTATATGTATGTATGTATGTATATAAACCCTACTACGGAGAGTAGAGTTAGAGACCCCAACTGATCCCCTCTTTTCGCCGGGCTCTCATAGATGCACTTTTCGATTCTGAGATTTTCAACTCATTTTAAGGGATTATTACATGCCTCCACAGATTACAAGCTGCTAAAGTTAGCTGTCAGGGCTCGAACCCTCTCCCATAGCTAGGGAGTTGGGAAACCCCGCCGACTCCACTAGAGCCGCGGACTATATATTTATAATATTTTATATAAATAATAATATATATACATATATTTGGACAATATATTTGCATATTAGATAAGCTAACGTGTCCGTAGTGATATAAATCTCCGCATTTATACATGAGCATGTTATATCTTGCACGGATTGATATGTTACACATGCACACACACACAGATATACACACACCCACACACACATATATGTGTGTGCGTATGTGCATATATGTGTGTGATACATTTATACATACATGCAGATATGCATATCAAGATATAAATTAAATATATATAATTTATAAATTTAGATAAAATAAAAGATTTTATTTAAATAAAATTTGGAAATATTCTGAATAAACTAGATTTCATATGCCCATTTAAAGATCCAATACGGTAAAAGAAATTAAAATTCACACAACTTTCGCTACGGCTGAGCTAGTTTCAACAATGGTATCAAAACCCAAAAGCCTATGTGGTCTAAATTAGTCCTGTTGCGGTTAACTAATTAAGCCCGCAGCCCACTTAGTATAGTGTCTAGAAAAGTAATGTCTACGATTAGAATTGGGTAATTAAGTTCCCTGTCCAACTTAGGTACCAGCCTGGTTTGAAAGGTGAAGTGGGCTTAAAAGTTTGCCCATAATAGAAGAGGCCCAATTTGAATTGGGCCGTAGGCTAATTTTCGAAATTGTTTGAAAAATTTAAAAATATAATATTTTAAATTTAAAAGTTAAATATTATAAAAGTTATAATATAATAAAGTTTTCAAAATGTTTGAAAAATTCTTTCAAAATTTAAAATTTATTAATGAGATTAATAAAATAAATTAATTAAATAAGTTAATTAATACATGAATACATGTATCATATATTATGATATATGTTATATTATTTTAAAATGTTTGAAATGACATAAGTATACATGTATGTATATCAAATAAATTTTGAAATTAATATAATTTAACTAAAAGAGTTTAAATAAATAAATAAATTAAAAGGTTTATTAATTATATAATATACACATGTATATGATGTATATTTCATACTATAAAAATTATAGTATATAATAATTAATGAATATAAATGTTATACTAATATGAAATTAATTAAAATGTTAATTAATTAAATAAGATTTAATTAATATAATATTATAAATAAGTGTATTATATAAGTGATATAAAATATAAAGGTTAGATAATAATAAAACTTATATATTTTAAAAGTCAACTGAAGTAAAATGGTCCCCTAATATCTTTATTAATAATATAAAAACACAAAATTACAACATAGGAAAAAGAACAAACAACAAAGATAAAAAAAGAAACAAAATTAGGGCAACATAGGGTCAAAAATCATCAGTAATGCGCCATCTACGAGTTACTTATGTTGTAAGGCCTATACCTATTCACTATGTTCTTGATTCCTTACCAAATATTCAAATATAGTTAAAGTCCGATATGACCATAGCGTCGAAAATGCGATTGTTTCTTTCTTGCCAAGTATGCGTTAAGAACACTTTAAGAACAATAAGAAGCATAACTTAATCACAATCCTTTCCCTTAGTTCTGGCAAATATCCATTTCATTGGTTTTCAGCCTAAAACAAATAAATAGTATAATGACCTTTACCAAGTATTTTCCTTTAAAAGTTATTGATGATAGGACATTTAAAGTAAGGTGGTTTCGGGATTCAATGTTAAGATTTCATATGGCACAGTAGGGGCAGATATTATAAAAATTATATAATATGAATGTATATTAAAGGTGGAATACAAAAGAAACCCAAATATACTTAAGGAATAAATACATATGTAAATGTACGTTTACCGTGATTTTCGATGTGTCAAACACTTGAATCACGAGAGTAATTCATAAGAATTATTTTATTCCATAAGTCGATATCACTCAATATTATATATATTGAAGATTATGAATATTCAATATAATGTTGTCCACTACCATTTATATATTAATAAATTACTTGCATACTCTTTAGTTGTTGAGATTTCCTCAAGTTAAGGATGTTATGTATAGTAAATATATTGAATAGATGAGGTAAGATAACTGCACATATTTGTTGAGCTTTCCACAAAGTACGTGATTTATACTCAGGCCATCGTGAAATGGTAGGTCCGAGTGAATAATCCTACTTTATTTGTTGATCTTTCCTCAAGGTAAAGGAAGATTAGGACAAAATACCATGGGTTAGGAGCTGTATATGATACAATCCATAAGGATTTATTCATCGTATGTGGAAGTATGATTTGTTGAGATTTCCTCAAGGCTAGAATCCCAAGACTTGCGAGTCCTAACACCTAATAATGAAGTTGAAAGACTTCTATGTTTTAACTTAGGATTTAGCGAAACATAATAGACCAGTGGGAGCTTATTAGTAAAATGAAACATAAAGTCTAACCTTACTAATATTATAATAACATCTACCATGATTTGTCTTAATAATATAGCACTTAAACTTGCAGAAAATGACAACTCTAAACTGTTTTCTGAAATCGACAAGCTTACCATACCTAACTATATAGACTGGCTAAGAGCAATTAAAATAGAATTGACTTACGAATGCCTTTGGACTGCTATTACATGCAAACCTAAAGAACAACCCGCCGATGATGCGGAACCCAAACTATGGCTTGCTTATGAAAAATGGGTGCCAGGCCCAGAGATCGTCCAAGTCTTCGTATTGTCTACATTAGACAAGTCGTTACAGAGGCAGCACTAAAATATGATTATCCATGAGATATTTGATAATCTAAAGGCTCTTTTTGATGAACAGTCGCGTTCAGCAAGGTATGAGCTTATGAAGAAGCTGTTCAATACCAAGATGACCAAAAGATAGAAAGTGGACAATTATGTGCTAATGATGAAGAGCTATGTTGATAGATTTGTGCAATTGAACGTACAAAATAAGCAAAGAATTGCAAGTAGATTTGATCCTTGATCACTTGCTCCTCAGTATGAAGCGTTTATATTAAATTATAACATAAATGGTTAAATGTGAATCTCGTGGAGCTCCTCAAAATGTGGAGGTCTGCCGAATCACAATCCAAAGGTCAAGGGGTTGTACTTGCTGTTAATGGTAGTGCATCATCTTCGAAGAGTTCGAAGAAGTAGAAAAGAGAAGGTAAAAAGAAAAGGAAAAGTAAGAAGACCGATGACAGGGGTGAACGTTACCGCTACCACTAGAAACGTCGCTAGAAAAGGAGTTGTCCTAACTACATAAATATTGTTAAGGAAAAGAAGCAGAATGGTTCTTCAGCCCCATTAGGTACATTTATGATTCAAAATTGTTTTGTAATCAATAAAATGTCATGGGTTTTAGATACTGGATCTGGTACTCATATATGTAATTTGTTACAGAGGCTTGGGAACTTGCATCACATGAAAAAAGGAGAGTTAAGGCTCCAAGTTGCTGATGGATATATAATAGAGGCAATAGTAGTAGAAGATTATCATTTAGTCTTGCCTAGTGGATTATTATTAGTATTAAATAATTGCTATTTTGTAAGACTTTATTTATGGGATTATTTCTGTTTCCAGATTATCTGAGACTGGATATATATTTCATTATGCAAATATTGTTATGAACACTAGTTTGGATGGAAATAAAGTCTGCGATGGTATTCTTGAAAATGGCATTTATATGATTAATACTAATTGTGTTTGTTCTATGAATAATTCGTCTAACAATATAAATGACAGTTATCTTTGGCACTATAGGCTAGGTCATATTAGTGAGAAACAACTATAAAATTGAAAACTGATGGTTTTCTACCATCAATTGATTCCGAATCATTTGACACGTGTGGGTCGTGTCTCAAAGGTAAAATGACCAAGAATTTCTTTAGTGGGAGCAATGAAATAGTTAATGAACATTTAAGGTTAGTACATAGTGATGTATGCGGTCAAATGCCTATAATTACCCAAGATAATAACTCTTACTTTGTGACGCCCCACCTCTATGCTCACAATAACAAAGGTTATTATAAAGAATAACGTCTGCTATTGCGAAGAATAAGGCTTGTTAGAAGCGACCATCCGTAAGTTATGCCTTAGACGAGTATTGATTACATCGATAGAAGTTGTGTGAATTACTCCCAAAGATATATATTCAATCCAAGTCTAAAACGAAACTACGGTGGCTTAAGAAAAACCCAGAACAACTCATAATAACAACAACACTGATAGATATAATCACCTCAGAACAGAAATATCAGATATATAGCGGAAGACTAGTCTGGAATACATGTTACAACAACCGATAATTCACATGAACCGATACATATGCATATCCATCAATACATACATAAGACGATGGCTAATAAACCAAAAGAACTCCTCGAAGGCTAGACAAAAGATGAAGTGATATCCCAAAAGCTGAAGCTGCAACTGAATCAGAGATAGAGATTACCCTGAAATGACTCGGTCTGACCCGAGTATTATTTAAAAGAAAATAATAAAC
Source organism: Allium fistulosum (assembly GCA_030737815.1). Classification (NCBI taxonomy): domain Eukaryota; kingdom Viridiplantae; phylum Streptophyta; class Magnoliopsida; order Asparagales; family Amaryllidaceae; genus Allium; species Allium fistulosum. The sequence continues at coordinate 244,170,332 of CM060907.1, read as the reverse complement.
GGATCAGTCTAATTTATTCTCAGAAATAAGTGAATAATAAATGACACTTAAACAAATAATTATAGCCTCGAATGAGACTATACATCATAAATAATCAGCATAGAGTAAATGAAGAAATCTCAATTTTAAACTCCATCAAAATCAGTTTTCAAATTCATAATTGAATTTAAAACAGCAATACGCAAATTTATAATCTCAGATGAGATTGTACACAATCTCAACTTCCAAATTCATAATTGAATTCAAAGCAGCAATTCACAAAATCTAGAAATCAAAATAGATAACTAGAAAATCAGCAGTCGCAAAATCTAGAAATCAAAACAAGATAACTAGAAAAATCAGCATAAAAGTGGATCGATCCCAGCAGATGGCGAGTTTTAGCTACGCCGCACGTGCATCAACATATGGCCGAAGCCTACCAAGTACTGTCAACATAATTTTTGGCGCCCAACATATGACCCGAAGGTCCAACATATGACCCGAAGGTCTAGTACTGGTATTTGACCCGAAGGTCCAACATATGACCCGAAGGTCCAACATAGTGGCTCGAAAGCGCACAAAATCATCAAACAACAAATATTTCAATTAACGAGTCCGGATTTAACCGAAATAGTAAAAGTGTGGTTCCATACTCCGCACTTTTGCTAAATCGTTTAAATCTCTTCCTCGTTTCCTTGAAAGTGCAAAATTGTGTATTTTATAAAAATACATTTTACATTCTCAAACGGACAAGTCCGGAATTAAGCGAATCAGTAAAAGTGAGGGTTCATAGTCCTCAATTTTGCTGAAGCGTTTAAATCGCTTCCTCATTCTTTTGAAAGCGCAAACTGTAAAATTTTTGAAAACACTTTTATTTTAAAACGATTTTTAAAATACGTGATTAAAACAGCAACATCTGTAGCAATTTCGACGAGGAAATTGCGCTTCACAAAACACCGTAAAAACGGATACCAAATCAGCATTGCGGGATAACCGCTTTAAAATTCACTTTAAAATTGACGGTTACTGAAGTCAAAACAGTAATTTTTTTATTCGTTAAAAATGTCACCAAAATAACACGCTTCAAAAATATTTTAGCGGCGAACAAATTCCGTTATAAAAATAACGGCAACAGAATACGTTTTAAAATGAAACGCCGGTTCAACGTAAATTAATACGCAGGTTGCTCGACTATAAATTTTCACCAAAACTAGCACTGCCTAGACTCAGTAACTATATTCATGCACGTACTAAAAGTACTACAAAAATGAGGTAACTTGGAACGCGCACACTATAAAATTAGTATATAAAGTTTGGACCTGCATTTGCATTCACGTACACAAAGTGTACTAAAAAAAAATGACCTGGATACATTAATTCTTCTTCATGCAAATAGAAAAGTAAGCAAGATGACCTGGACTAGTTCATTTCTTTTATTTTTACCATACTCACGTAAAACATTAAGTAGTCTGGGCCATTTTCAAAGCACATATAATGAAATGAAAATGGACCGTAACAAACTACAACTTGCACACAATTATGTATTAGAAAAATGCAATATTATACCATGTATGCATACTCCCAGAAAATGATACGTACACACGATTTGAACATTTTGTCCAAATTGATTACATGCAACACTTATACCGCACGTCTAAAAAAAATGTGAAACGTGCAACTCATTTTTTTTTCTAGACAGCATACACGTGCACAGTGACCTGGACCAAATTAATAAACGCATACCCAAAACGAAGTATATAAAATATCTGTGAGCAACACTATTCTATGCATACATGAAAAGAAAACAAAGTGACCTGGAACTCAATTCTTGCTTGGAAATACACTTTAACAACTAACTTACTTGTGTACTGCACTTATACACATGAATAAATTCTAAATCTTGTACACAAGCGTGAAATGGAAAAAGTTATAAATGAAATGTACGGACATTACTTTGCAAAATTTGTGCACGAACATGGAATGTAACCAGTTAAAGATGAATGCACGGCAAAATACATAACTTTGCACTCACATAATTTTTGGAGCAAGAATATCTGGTCAACAAAGATTTTAAATTAGAAATGTGAGTTGAAAACTCACCAAAATGTTTGCTTCACAACTGATTGCAACCGAGATTCAAAGGAAAGGAAATAAGCTGTTATGAACCCCATTTATAATCTGTTCTCCAACAACTCAAGAAGAAAATGAGAAAAAGAGAGAATGCAGGCCTACTCTCTTTTCAAATTGGTGTATTAGTCAAGGAATATTGTGCTGGCCACTCTTTTAGTACACATGCATTTAATGAGACGTGCACTTGAGAAGAAAGGACAAGCTTTGCATAAAAATGATGATGGCTGATAAACAATGTTATGTGTTCACATTGGCTTATGAAACTTGGTGACAACAAATAATCAACATTTGCTTTACCTTATCTTTCAACGTGTAACAAATTGAAGTGTGTACTGACTTTACAAATGAATTGCATTGCACATTTTTTTTTCAAATTTTAATTTTAAAAATTTCTATTTAAATATTTACTTCGACCGTAACTCAAAATCACGGTCGTTACAGATTTTAAAAATATTTATTACGACAGTAATATTAAAAAAAATCACGGTCGTTACAGACTCCTCCCCTTATAAAAATTGCGTCCCCGCAATTTTCATACTAGAAGCAGTCAATAAAAACAAGTAATTCATCACAACAAAGATAAAAATGGAAAAGATATATCAAGAATGCTCACCTCCACCCGAAGAGGAGAGAAAATCCGGATAAGAACGCTCGATAAATTCTCTGGTTTCCCAAGTGCAATCTTTTGGGTTTGCTGACCATTGAATTCTCACGAGCGGGACTTCTTTATTCCGAAGGCGTTTAACCTACGAAGCTAGCACACGAATAGGATTTTGCACAATAGACAAGTCGGGTGAGATCTCAAGATCTTGTTACACATTAGGATCAATAACATAATCTGAATCTCGAAGGAATCGACGAAGTTGGAATACATGAAATACGTCATGAATTCCCAAAAACTGGATAGGTAGCGATACACGATAAGCAACTGGGCCAATGCGTTCTGTAATAGGAAATGGTCCGATATATCGAGGAGCCAATTTCCCGGAGCTGCTAAAACGCATCACACCCTTCATTGGAGAAACACGAATGAATACAAGATCGCCAACAAAAAATTCCAAAGGCTTCCTACGATGATCAGCATAAAATTTCTGCCTATTCTGAGCCTCCTTCATTTTCTGTCTGATAATATCAATCTTCTCTGAAGAATCACGAATATAATCGGGACCGAAAACTAACTTTTCCCCCGATTCCAACCAACACGATGGTGATCGATACGGCCTTCCGTAAAGAGCTTCGAAAGGAGCCATACCGATACTGGATTGAAAACTGTTGTTATAAGAGAACTCAACAAGAGATAAGTGGTCTTCCCAACTACCACCAAAATCAAGAATGCAAGCTCGAAGGAGATCCTCTAAAACTTGATTCACCCTTTCAGTCTGACCATCAGCCTGTGGATGATAAGCTGTACTGAGATTGAGCTTAGTGCCAAAGCTTTCTGAAGACTCTGCCAGAACCCACTAGTGAAAAGCGGATCACTGTCACTAACAATAGAACTAGACACACCATGAAGTCGAACGACTTCTTTAATAAATAGCTTAGCCAACAAAGGAGCAGTCTGATTGGACTTGATAGGAATAAAATGGGCTGATTTAGTCAATCGGTCAACAATCACCCAAATACTAGTATGGCCCGACCTCGAACGAGGTAGACCATCAATGAAGTCCATGGAAATCTGATCCCATTTCCATAATGGAATCTCAAGAGGCTGCAAAAGACCACTGGGACGTTGATGTTCTGCCTTAACAAGTTGACAAGTCATGCAACGACTTATATAACTTGCAACATCACGCTTCATACCCTCCCAATAGTATAAGCGTTTCACATCAGCATACATCTTGCTACTGCCAGGATGGATAGTATACTTAGAACGATGACAGTCCTCAAGAATGTCATTTCTAATATTAGAAATATCACGCACGATCAATCTACCCTTCTTCTGAATACAACCATGAATATCAATATCGAAATCCTTCAGATCCTCACTTCGGAATTCCGATTTACAACTCTGGATAAGATAAGCAATATGTGGATCTTGTTTCTGGGCATCGGCAACACGATCCAATAAATTAGGACGAGCTTCCATGCTAAATAAAAGCACGGGAGAATCAGAAACTGAAGGACGGTCTCTAATATCACAAAGAGATAAAGTTTCCAAAATATTCCACTCTGCTAGCATCATGGAAACCACAACTTGCTGCTTGCAACTAAGCGCATCAGCAACTCGATTACCCTTACCAGGGTTATACTGAATATCGAAATCATAAAAAGCTAGAAATTCGAGCCAACGCTGTTGTCTCAAATTAAGTTCTTTCTGAGTGAATAGATACTTCAGAGATTTGTGATCAATGAAAAGAACAAAACGCTCGCCCAATAAATAATGTCGCCAAATCTTTAGAGCAAAGACTATGGCGGCTAACTCCAAATCATGGATTGCATAACGAATTTCGTTAGGCTTTAGTTGTCTAGAAGCATAGGCAACTACTATCTTTTCTCATGAGAACAGCACCGAAATCAATACGGCTAGTATTGCTACAAATAATGAAGTCTTGGTTCCCTGCGGGAACCACAAGGATAAGAGTATCGGAAAAGAGTTCTTTCAAATAATCTTCTTTACTGAAAAGCTAAAACTTTCAAAATTACAATTATCTTTATGAAATCATTTCTAGAAATTTTTTTTTTAGGTCAATTTATTGTGTCAAATTGTCTCATCAAAGCGTTTAGGAGATTCCTATCGATAACGTTGATCAAGCGCATCGATCAGAATTCTTAAAGCACTCAATGGGCAATACAATCACAAAATCATCTTCTATATGATAAACACAAATCCAATTATACTTGTAAATAAATCTTATGAAAAAGATTTGCAAAATTTTGGAATTGATGTTTCATCCAAAATCAATCAATACAGAAATGGGATCATCGAGATATTCGTAGAATACTCGATTCACAAAATGGATGAAATAAGCGGGGCAAACTGAATGACGTAATAAGTCATTCATAAGAATCATAACGAGTGCGGAATGCGGTAAAGGGAATGCTAACTTCCGTAACTCGTAGCCAGATGAAAACTGATGGTAAGGTCGAGTTGGGAGAAGAGCTTAGTGCCATTTAATTGATCGAACATGTCGTCGATCCAAGGTAATGGATACCTAAATTTTTTTTAGTGAGCTCGTTAAGCTTGTGATAATCGATGCAAAGCCTAAGAGCACCATCTGGCTCCTTAACGAAGACAACGACGGCGCCCCAAGGAGATGAGCTAGAACGAATAAATCGTTTGGCTTCCAACTCAGATAATTGTTGCTTGAGTTCCTCATTTTCCTTAGCAGACATCCTCGTGGGAGGACGATTGACAGGATGAGCACCAGAGATAAGATCTATACGGAACTCAATTGCCCTATTTGATGGCAAACTCGAAATAGGCTCCAAGACAATAGAAAACAATCACAAACAACTGGAATATTAGCTATGACATCCTCCGATTGGAAGGAAGAAATGAAAGCATTCGAAGTACGGTCCATACTTCGAAATACAATAGATAACTGCTCGATAGCATCGGGATGTTTGAGATATAAAATTCTTTTGGGGCATAGGATTGAACTTCATAACGGAGGAGCCAATCCATTCCCAAAATCATATCAAAATAAATATGATCCATAACATGCAGATTCACATGAAAGGAAAAGCCACAAAGAATAATCTCAACATAACCACACAACAAACCAAGAGTAGCGAATCCACCAATAGGATTTATAATCCTCAACGGGTCGCAAAGACTAACAACGTCTAAAGGAATAACATCAATAAGCTCTTTTGACACGAATGAATGTGATGCACCCGTATCGAAAAGAACTCTAATAGAACGGACACGAAATAAAATAAAACCTTGCAAAACAGAAGGAATAAAAACTTTGGGTTGAGAAGAATCACCAGATGCTTAACCAACATTAAGCTTCCCAGATTTTGAGACCCCTTAGGAACAGTAGGACAATCAGAAGCAAAGGACTTTCCTTGTTTTAACTCAAGGAAACCACAACAAGATTGATAAGGAATTTAACAAATGGAATACTACGGAAATATGAGATATATTTCTAGACATATTCCAACTTGTTAGAGAGGACAAGAAGTTTAAGAACAACGAAGGAATCGATTAGAAAGGCACGAACAAAACCCCTCGAATAGTTGTAACATATGTTCTATTCTGCTTCTGTTCTGTGTTTATTATAATTTGTTCTGAATCTCAGCTCTGATACCAAGCTGTGACGCCCCACCTCTATGCTCACAATAACAAAGGTTATTATAAAGAATAACGTCTGCTATTGCGAAGAATAAGGCTTGTTAGAAGCGACCATCCGTAAGTTATGCCTTAGACGAGTATTGATTACATCGATAGAAGTTGTGTGAATTACTCCCAAAGATATATATTCAATCCAAGTCTAAAACGAAACTACGGTGGCTTAAGAAAAACCCAGAACAACTCATAATAACAACAACACTGATAGATATAATCACCTCAGAACAGAAATATCAGATATATAGCGGAAGACTAGTCTGGAATACATGTTACAACAACCGATAATTCACATGAACCGATACATATGCATATCCATCAATACATACATAAGACGATGGCTAATAAACCAAAAGAACTCCTCGAAGGCTAGACAAAAGATGAAGTGATATCCCAAAAGCTGAAGCTGCAACTGAATCAGAGATAGAGATTACCCTGAAATGACTCGGTCTGACCCGAGTATTATTTAAAAGAAAATAATAAACGGATCAGTCTAATTTATTCTCAGAAATAAGTGAATAATAAATGACACTTAAACAAATAATTATAGCCTCGAATGAGACTATACATCATAAATAATCAGCATAGATTAAATGAAGAAATCTCAATTTTAAACTCCATCAAAATCAGTTTTCAAATTCATAATTGAATTTAAAACAGCAATACGCAAATTTATAATCTCAGATGAGATTGTACACAATCTCAACTTCCAAATTCATAATTGAATTCAAAGCAGCAATTCACAAAATCTAGAAATCAAAATAGATAACTAGAAAATCAGCAGTCGCAAAATCTAGAAATAAAAACAAGATAACTAGAAAAATCAGCATAAAAGTGGATCGATCCCAGCAGATGGCGAGTTTTAGCTACGCCGCACGTGCATCAACATATGGCCGAAGCCTACCAAGTACTGTCAACATAATTTTTGGCGCCCAACATATGACCCGAAGGTCCAACATATGACCCGAAGGTCTAGTACTGGTATTTGACCCGAAGGTCCAACATATGACCCGAAGGTCCAACATAGTGGCTCGAAAGCGCACAAAATCATCAAACAACAAATATTTCAATTAACGAGTCCGGATTTAACCGAAATAGTAAAAGTGTGGTTCCATACTCCGCACTTTTGCTAAATCGTTTAAATCTCTTCCTCGTTTCCTTGAAAGTGCAAAATTGTGTATTTTATAAAAATACATTTTACATTCTCAAACGGACAAGTCCGGAATTAAGCGAATCAGTAAAAGTGAGGGTTCATAGTCCTCAATTTTGCTGAAGCGTTTAAATCGCTTCCTCATTCTTTTGAAAGCGCAAACTGTAAAATTTTTGAAAACACTTTTATTTTAAAACGATTTTTAAAATACGTGATTAAAACAGCAACATCTGTAGCAATTTCGACGAGGAAATTGCGCTTCACAAAACACCGTAAAAACGGATACCAAATCAGCATTGCGGGATAACCGCTTTAAAATTCACTTTAAAATTGACGGTTACTGAAGTCAAAACAGTAATTTTTTTATTCGTTAAAAATGTCACCAAAATAACACGCTTCAAAAATATTTTAGCGGCGAACAAATTCCGTTATAAAAATAACGGCAACAGAATACGTTTTAAAATGAAACGCCGGTTCAACGTAAATTAATACGCAGGTTGCTCGACTATAAATTTTCACCAAAACTAGCACTGCCTAGACTCAGTAACTATATTCATGCACGTACTAAAAGTACTACAAAAATGAGGTAACTTGGAACGCGCACACTATAAAATTAGTATATAAAGTTTGGACCTGCATTTGCATTCACGTACACAAAGTGTACTAAAAAAAAATGACCTGGATACATTAATTCTTCTTCATGCAAATAGAAAAGTAAGCAAGATGACCTGGACTAGTTCATTTCTTTTATTTTTACCATACTCACGTAAAACATTAAGTAGTCTGGGCCATTTTCAAAGCACATATAATGAAATGAAAATGGACCGTAACAAACTACAACTTGCACACAATTATGTATTAGAAAAATGCAATATTATACCATGTATGCATACTCCCAGAAAATGATACGTACACACGATTTGAACATTTTGTCCAAATTGATTACATGCAACACTTATACCGCACGTCTAAAAAAAATGTGAAACGTGCAACTCATTTTTTTTTCTAGACAGCATACACGTGCACAGTGACCTGGACCAAATTAATAAACGCATACCCAAAACGAAGTATATAAAATATCTGTGAGCAACACTATTCTATGCATACATGAAAAGAAAACAAAGTGACCTGGAACTCAATTCTTGCTTGGAAATACACTTTAACAACTAACTTACTTGTGTACTGCACTTATACACATGAATAAATTCTAAATCTTGTACACAAGCGTGAAATGGAAAAAGTTATAAATGAAATGTACGGACATTACTTTGCAAAATTTGTGCACGAACATGGAATGTAACCAGTTAAAGATGAATGCACGGCAAAATACATAACTTTGCACTCACATAATTTTTGGAGCAAGAATATCTGGTCAACAAAGATTTTAAATTAGAAATGTGAGTTGAAAACTCACCAAAATGTTTGCTTCACAACTGATTGCAACCGAGATTCAAAGGAAAGGAAATAAGCTGTTATGAACCCCATTTATAATCTGTTCTCCAGCAACTCAAGAAGAAAATGAGAAAAAGAGAGAATGCAGGCCTACTCTCTTTTCAAATTGGTGTATTAGTCAAGGAATATTGTGCTGGCCACTCTTTTAGTACACATGCATTTAATGAGACGTGCACTTGAGAAGAAAGGACAAGCTTTGCATAAAAATGATGATGGCTGATAAACAATGTTATGTGTTCACATTGGCTTATGAAACTTGGTGACAACAAATAATCAACATTTGCTTTACCTTATCTTTCAACGTGTAACAAATTGAAGTGTGTACTGACTTTACAAATGAATTGCATTGCACATTTTTTTTTCAAATTTTAATTTTAAAAATTTCTATTTAAATATTTACTTCGACCGTAACTCAAAATCACGGTCGTTACAGATTTTAAAAATATTTATTACGACAGTAATATTAAAAAAAATCACGGTCGTTACATACTTTATTACCTTCACTGATGATTTCTTGAGACATGGATATTGTATCTTACGAAGAACAAATACGATGTTTATATGAAATTTGTCGAACATAAAAATGTAGCAGAAAACCAAACGGGTCGCAAGATTAAGATTCTTCGATCAAATCGAGGATATGAGTATGTTAATACATCTAAGGTTAAATAGAAAATATCAATGTGACTTATTTATATAACTCACTCAACTTGAGAATATTGTGGATCTTGAATATGAAAGCTCTGTTGTGATTATAACCAAATCATGACACTACATCCATCGAGTGACTATAGTTGGGTCGAGGGTAAGTATTGGAAGTGAAACACCATTTAAGATAGAATTTGTCCCCTTGGTTATATGGGGTTAGCATCACGGTCAACTCAAAGTCAAAATCTCCAGCAAGAGCAGTTCGATTAATAATAATTGTTACTATTGAAACAATGACTTTGTCTTTGGACTATAGAGTTAAATATGGACGATACTGGGATTTTGACTAAAACCAAATTCCATATGTCCAACGTGATATAGTTTTGATAAATAGAATCGGTGTAAATAACATTCGCAATCGGGTAACGCTTAATAAAGTAAAATTGGATTTTATCAAAATCAACTAAGCGATAAATTTAGCCAAAATGTCACACCACCTGCTAAATGACGTGTGAACGTTAATATTCGAATCGTTCGATATTAAACACTGACCAAATTTACACCTAACGAGTCATACAACTGAAACAATGAATTTTTCTTTTACCAAACAATTTAATTAATTTATAATTATTATAGATTAATTAAATTAATTAATATTTATGAGATATTAATTATAAAATTTTGATTATGATTTGAGGAATAAATATTATTGAATATATTTATAATAGTTCTAAATATATCAATCGATATACGATATCGATAAGCGATCAAATTGGATTTAATTATGTAATATATTTCCAGGGGTTAAACGGATTTTCGGCCCATCTTGGTGGGTGAAATTTCGAAAATAACATAGGCAAAGGGCGGTTCAAAATATGGTTGGAAAAGGTTTGATTTTGGATAGCTCAGATTGAAGGAGAATTAGTATTTTTAAATTAATTATCTAATTTCGGCCGAAAATAGAAAAATGATTTTAGAATTATTTTAAATTGAAAAATTATGGAAAGAAATTTCAAATCATAAAATATCATTCAAGACTTACTGAAAATTTAAAATTTGAAATAAAGTTTCAAAATTAATTTTTAATTGATATTTTTATTAATTTTTGAATGGATATTTAATTAAAATATACTTTAAAATGAAAAATAAATAAATTATTTGTTGAGCTATGCGCAAGGCCTAGTATTTCATTTATATAAAATATTTTTAGTATTTTATTAATACACACACACATATATGTATATATGTTTATATTTCTTATGCATGTATTGCTGTGTGTATATTTAAATAAAAATATATATATTAAAAAAATTCTTATATGTGTATGTGTGTGTATATACATTACTTACGGTTTTATAATAAAAAAATTAATATTTTAAATAATTTATTTATATTTAAATAAATCTATTATATAATATGTATATAAAATATTAATATTTATTCACATGAATATATATGTATATTACACACATATACAATATATATACTTGTATACTTATATAATATTATTTGAACAAAACTTATATATACTAGTATACAACGCACGTACGTGCATCTAATATCCAAAGATGTTTACCTTGAATGAATTTGTGTTTTAAGTGCAAATGTTTTTGTAGTCATAATACATTTCAAGTTGTTTTGTTGGTGATATCGATGACAAACTGATAGTAAATTTCGTTGGTGGGTAGGCGGAAAGGGTGGTGAGATTTCATTAACGAATGCGGTAATTTTGGAATTTCAAAAAGACACCGTGTAAATCATGTTGATTTAATTCTCTTTATTAATAGTAAGTATAAAGATAGAGATAATAATAAGTAGTCTTTCTAATTTGTTAACGACCATAACGTTGATGATTGTTGTCGATCAATATGGAAGATGTATTGATAGATGTGAAGGAGACTGGTAACTAATTTTTCTTTAACCAGCATAACATGCAAGTTTGAGGATACAGTTATATTTTTTGAATGTCAATCATAAAAACATATTTTATTTAGGATATTGTTCTGGGCCATGAGATTGCTTATCGCTGGCCCAAAAGTATGTGACATTTTATAGTTTTGATATTTTTTTATCTTTGATCATATATTTTTCTTGAATATGTTTCGGTATTATTTTTATTTATAGAATTTCAACCATTCAATCTACAGGATGGCATCAGTTTATGATTGCTCTAAAGCTATCCAAATTAACTAAAAATGTGATGTAAGAATGATAATTTAATCATATGGTGACCAACACGTCCTTTCTTCATATAATATTGCAATCTTTAATTTTTTTAATTATGATATTGATCCTCTTTTTCATCCATTTTCTAAACTTAATTTCTGGCATGATACCGAACTTTAGACAAGTTATGTTAGAAGTAATACGATATCAATTGCACTTAATTCCAGTTTAATCATTCATATCAATTGCATTTACCTTCTCTTCTTACCTTTGATTACGTTTAATGCTTGGGTATGCATTTTACACATCAATAATTTAATATGTGGTTTCCCATGATCATCATGTTACAACAACTCCTAGAGGTGAAAATATGAATCAGGTACATATGGCTCGATTTTATATTAGATTTGTCTTAAATAAAACGATCTTCATTGTAAATGTTAATCTTGATTTGGTAGTTTGGTAACTGGAAATCATAGTCTATCTAATATACAACTTAGACTTCCTAGAAAAATGGTTATTTGATGTTTGATTTAATGTTTCACCTAGGTTTGTGGCGGCGTCTATGACTATAATCGGACGACAAAATGACATAAATTTTATAATTTCATTCCAGAAGCTTATGAAGAAAACAGTGATCATTGCTTAGAATATTAACGGCTTATTGCAACTACATGTAATTTGGATTATACATTCCAGGGGTATTTTTGATATTTCAAAAAGACACGGTTGAATTTCTATTTAAGGAATTTTCATTATTAGTAGTAGACATAGTTATAACATATATATATATATATATATAATACATACATACATACATATTTTTGGACAACATATATTTGCATATTGGATGGGCTAACGTGTCCATTACGATGTAAATTCCAACATCTACACACAAGCATGTTGTACCTTACATAGATTAATATGTTACACATTCACTCGCACAAACACACGCATATATATATATATCTCTTTGTGTGTGATATATATTTATATAAAGATATGAATTAAATAAAAAAAATTATAAATTTAAATAAAATAAAAGCTTTTATTTAAGTAAAATTTAATAATGTTTTAAATAAATCAGATTTCATAGGCCAAATAAAGATCCAATAGGGTAAAAAAAATTGAAGTTCACTCATAATTTATAATGCGAGCTGGCTCTATTCCAACAGAAGGTCCACTTTGATTATATTTAAATCATGGCACGCGTCCATCGAATAACTATAGTTCGTCGAGTGGAAACATTGGAAGTGAAACACTATTCAAGAGAGGATTCGTCTCCTCGGTTATATAAGGTTAGTACTACGGTCAAGTCAACTCAAAGTCAATGTCTCTAGCCAAAGCAATTCGGTTAATAATAATTGTTATTATTTAACCAAGGACTTTATGTTTAGACTATAGAGTTGAATATGAACGATATTGGAGCTTTAACCATTACCAAATTCCATAAGTTCAAAGTGATATAGTTTTGATGAAGAGACTTTGTGTAAATAATAGTCGCTGTAACGACCCGCTATTTTGGACCATTCAAATCGACAATAATCCACACATGTCTGGCTTGAATAATTCAAAATATCAGATTGTTAATTTAAAATTTGGCAAAACTCAGCATATGCAGTAAATAAATCAATCACAGAATCACAAACACAGAGTAATACAATAATACGCAGCGGAATAGATAAAATAGTAGTTCATGAAGCTACTATATAAACATCAGAGTTAGAAATAAAATACAACAGGATATCTCAAATGCAGTGAAGTCTCCAGTATAACAGATGACTTCTCTGAACAAATCAACTAGAAGAGTTGAAAACTGAGGCGATAGTTGGATCTCCAAAGGAAGCTCCAAACTCCAAGGATGGGTCTCAAATGCTGTATCATTCGGTCTGACCCGAGCGTAAAGCAAAACACAAAACACTCGAGTCAGGATTAACATTCTTATATAAATAAATCCAACTCAAGTGAAATATCAACTGAAATACAAGTAACTTAAAGGATGTTTGCACTACGCCATAAATGACCTTCTGCAACACTTTTGCAAGGTGTTGCTAGCTAAAATGTTGCGACAGCTATAAAATTTTGGTCCTACTGCAACGTTGCATTTTTGGTGTTACCTTAGCCATAAAAATGTGTTGCTCTAGCTAAACAAGTGTAACACGATGCAACATTTTTATATAGTGTTGCAATAGATGTATTCAAATTAAAAAATTAATAAAATTAGCAATCCGCGTGAATACGATCCAACGATCTACATTTAATCTGATTGTTAAAATGGATCACCACTGCAATTTGGCCCAAAATTTCATTTTCCCGCCTAAACTAGTTCAGATCCCCTTTTGGTTTTCATTTCAATTCGTCTCCTCCCATTCGCCTCCTCCCAGTCGCCTCCTCCCATTTGCCTCCGCCACCAAATTGTCTCCCTCCTTTTCTTCTGCTTCCTCATTCGCCTCCGCCACCAAATTGTCACCCTCACCTCCAGCTACCCCTTGACCCATCGCGACCATCTAGCTCCAACCAGAGCCCTGTCACGACACCAAAACCCGAAGCCAAATAAAGTTTTCCGTTCAAACCCCTTTTGCCACCGCTGTCGTCGCCATCAGCTCTCACCTCCAACAGAAGACCTGCTCGCCACCAACCCCTCTACCTTTCTCCTTTAGACCACTTCACCTGAAAACCCTTCTAGCGCCTTAATTTCTCCCAAAACCCGAACTGCTCTCGAGATGTAGCTGTCATTCTCGCAACAATTAATCTGCTAATGGTAATAGATTGCAAGATGATGACATTATTAAGGATAAGCATGGGAATGGTACTGGTAATTTCAATAAGGTAGTACGCTCCCCATATGTTTGTGCAAATGCTCCTTTGGAACTTATATCATTTTCTAGTTATATTTTTGCAGGTATCATGTGTATATAATTCACATTATATCATTTTCTTCATGTCGGTTACTAGTTAATACTCACAGACATGTATATATACATCCTCCTTATAGATAATTTTTAGTGTTTTATTTTTAAATTGTTGTTAAGGGAGATAGTGTTGAACTTAGGAGCTCCAAGTTCAGTTTTATAATCTAGTGCACGTTTTCATGTATTACTGTTGTTTGATGGTGAATTGATGATTACAATGTTCAGGTTGTGAGTGGCAGAGGTGATTGTTGGTAGAAGTTTTATTGTGGTGATGTGAGTGTTCGACAGGGGTTGTTGACGGTTTGAAGGTGGCTTTTGGTCCAGTTATTACAGTTGCCTCATTTATTGTTGTAGTGCTTGCAATTACCATTTGTGCATCATTTTACGTCGTTTCAAAGAAGGCTCGATCTTTCAAAATCGGATGAATCGGGCGGTGCCCCGGACCCCCCTGGCGCTGCGCCCGGACCCGCTTCTAGGCTCGCCTTCGGCTCGGCACTCGGCTCGCCTTCGGCTCGGCATATATTTGTCAGTGTCGGTGTATGTATAAATTGAAACTGCATATGTAATGAGTGAACTGAGTGATGTAGTGAGGAATATCTGTATATGTGAATATCAGTGTTATATATCATTGAATTGTAAAATAGTGGAGTCAGGAATTTGTACTATTTCAAATGTTGAAATAAAATATTTATTTAAATAAATTACTGTTTAAATATCAAATTTTGTGTAATAGCATTTTATTAAATAAATATTTATTTTTATTAAAAAATCAAATATGCTCTACATTGTGGGCCCCACAAATTCAAAAAGTTCATATCTATAGCAACATTTTGGAATGTTGCTACAGATACCTATGGGTGTTGCCATAGACCCAAATAGGGTTCTATTGCAACAATATTACTTATGTTGCCTTAGATAGTCAAAATGTTGCCTTTGAGGTCTAAGGCAACGGCAAAAATTGCATCACCCTAAAAGTGTTGCCATAGACCTATGGCAACATTTTTCGGGCCTGAGCCAACATTTTTTTTGTGTTGCAGTAGGCCATTTATGGCGTAGTGTTGGGATAACCATCCTCTAAGGATCTTCAGAACTATCTACAAGGTGGAAATATACATTATAACACCGTGGTCATTTCAATTTAATTTATACTTCAAAACCCACATATCATTTCATTTCAAATATATCTATTTTCCAAAATAGTATATATATTAAATGATTTAAAAGTAAAGTATTTAATTTCCTCAAGTCTCACAAATTTCTTCACATCAACTTCAAATTCCAAATTCAAATTTTATTCAAAGCTCAATTCATCAATTCAATTCAGTTCTAAATATACCATTTAAATTTTCAATATATTTCAAAGCTTTAATATTCAACATTTTCAAAGTTAAATTTAACAGTTTCATATAGCTCTTGATTTAACTTTATTATTATTTAATCAGGGAATATTCACTTAATAAATTCGATATCATTTAACTAGCCTTAAATTTCATTTTTACTAAATATTTCCTTAAAAATTTTTTAAACAAGAAATATTCATTAAATTATTTAAATCAAACTCAAGTTATAAATCATATCTTAAATTTCAATAAGTTTTAAATCGGTTTAATTAAATAAAATTCTTTACTAAATTCAAATTATCTTCCCAACCCTAACTTATTCAAATTATTACTGAAATCTATTTTTGAAACATAAATCTAAATACTCAACCATATTATATGTATTAAATCAATCATTCCCATTTATATATAAAATTTAAGGCTCAACATTTTAAAACCATATATTTCTTCCCAAAACCATAGAATTTATTTTCAAAATATATATGGACCAACGGTGTCTGTATATATTTATCATTTGGTTAAGTGATACAGATATTTATCATTTCAATCCGTAATTTAAATATATATACGGGTAGATATCATATCAACCCGTAATCCCAATTTCAATTCAAATGAAAATCGCTTGGGTTTATCATTTCAACCCATAACGATTTTCTCCTATTCTAAAGTCCGTTCGGGTATGTATCATTTCAACCCATAGTGAATTCTATACTAACAGGGAACTTGCAGAGTGATAACAGATAATATAAAATTCAACAACAGGCATATATCATCAATAATAATATAACAGATACTGGTGTCAGATGTCATAGGTGAACAGTTACAGATAATAGTAATAACAGACATATAAATACTAGATACTGGTGTCAGATGTCATAGGTGAACAGATACAGAAAATAGCATATATACAACAATGAAATTAACTAACAGTAGTAATATTTCAATTGTCGTTTCAATTGAAATTGAATTTAATAAATAAAAGAACGTTAATCGTGAGTGATTGCTCACCTTTCGAGGCTAGATAGATATGAAGATGACACAGATATGCACACTAATACGGACACGAGCAAATCAGAAAGATGCTGCGACCAAATTGGACATTTGCGAGATAAGAGCAAGGCACGATGAACTGGACTTAACGAAGATCAATGGTATAAGTAACTTATATATAACGATATATAACTATAAAAAAAATCATACTCTAAATTCAAACATATATTAAATTAAATATATATAAATTTCAAAATCATTAGTTTAAACTAAAACTCATACATTACAGTCAAATATATATACACACAATATATGTTGAAATAATTACTTATATCTACCCAGCCATAACACTACTTGTATATAAACTAATATATAAAAATCTATCTATATTTATAAACTTACATTCTTATTAAAATCAAAATTTCAAAATCAATATAATTTAACTCATTATAAAATATTGGAACTCACCGTTCGCAAATAAACTTATATTTTATCTAAACAGCAAATTGGTTACCAATAATCTATATAAACCAATACATTATATAAAATAAAAGGTTAAATTATAAAACAAGACAGAATTGAGAAATAAAGACTTGTTGCAGACATAACTTTGTATA
Organism: Allium fistulosum; assembly: GCA_030737815.1. Taxonomy (NCBI): domain Eukaryota; kingdom Viridiplantae; phylum Streptophyta; class Magnoliopsida; order Asparagales; family Amaryllidaceae; genus Allium; species Allium fistulosum. The sequence goes on along the minus strand of CM060907.1, from coordinate 244,152,657 downwards.
ATTATTTTACTGCTTCCTTTCTTCTTCATAGCAAAACAAGGCTACTATGATATACTACACTAGATTTTTGAAGTACAACTATATATATATTCTATGCAAGCTTTCGAACTAGCATACATCCTCACTTATAATATTATAGATACTGCAACCCAACACTGTACCGTATATATTTTGTATATATTAAAACAAGATGACCCTATATATATAAAAACATAAAGCTACCACACATCCTATAAAAACAGAACTCATAAACTTGTAAGTATACAACTTAACATATAAAAGTATATAAACTAATGTATAAATATATATATATATATAACACTTTCAAATCAGACATCATAACTCATGTATATACATGTAAACAGATATATATACCTTGTACACGCTTACATATAAACAGATTTCGTACAGTTCCTATTATATATATATAACATAAATAATATTAATAACCAATATATCACAAAATATTATATAACTACATACATATATAATACTGTACCAACATAACCTCTTTTAAAATGATATAAGCTTACATACAAACTAACGTATATACCAAATACACTTGTAAATCCAAGGCAACAATATATATATATAAGATCCTTATACAAACTTTTATAATCATATATATGAACTAATATACTAATGTATAATATATACTGCAACTATAATTATATATAACATAGACTCACGGCATAATAAAATAACTATAACATATATATAATCATATAACTTATACTTATATATATACAATTAGTAGAATAGATAGCACACTTACCACAGCGAAGGGTGATGGTTGGCTGTGAATAGTGGCGGAGATTGGTGGGCAGAGGGGAGGAGTTGTGGTTAAGATGGAAGGAGGCAATGGCTAGGCAAAAGCAGGTGGAAGGGACAAGGCTCGGGAAGGGGAGCAGTACACGAGGAAAATGATGGCCATTCGCGTTGGAGGCGATGCAGGCGGCCATGGCCGGAGAAGGGTGAGGAAGGGTTGATGCTCGACAACGGAGGGTGGCGCAAAGGCATGGGCGCGTCAGGCTGAGTGTGAGGCAGGTTGAAGTGGAATAGGGAGGATGGGAACGACGACTTGGGGTCGGCTAAGATGCTCGGCCGGAGGTGGCTGTTGATGGCGAGGACGGTGGTGGTCGGAAAAATGGTGGCTCGGGTTGTGACATGTGAGGGGAAAGGCGGTGCTCGTGGGTGGTGGTGGCAGGTCGGTCGGGTGTGTGCGACTTGGGATGGTCAGTGAAGAGAGTGGAGATGCAATGTCGATTGAACGAACGAGCAAAGAGGAAAGGAGGAGTAGATCTGAAAATAAAAAGCAAGAAAAATAAAATGAACCGTTGCCATTTATATGGAACGTATAATTTTTATTTTTTTTACGTTTTATATACATTGAAATGACAGAATTAAAGGTAGAGAGCGGACAATGGGATGTAGAGGATGGTAACAGTCTCCCTTAGATTCAGCTAAAAATTAATTAAAGCAAATTATTATTGTGGTCCCGGTGCACGTTTAAATTTTGAAAGGTAAAGGAAGGCGAAAAAGTTAAAAAGTGGTACCGTTACAACGTGCTGTTATCAACATTTTCGTTGCGTATCGGACCCCAAAAATACAGAAAAATATACCGCAGAGATCAGCACGACGAGACTATCAAAACGGTATACAGATATTTGTGGTACGATCATCTGATCGAAAGTCGATAATCGGTACCAGAAATGCTGTTATTTTGCCAGAATTAAGATAAACGGCACCATAGAAATCCAAATTTGACGAAACGAAGACTGATGTTTCACTCAGCAGATGATTTAGAAATTTACTGTATAAAAATATTCAAGTTTGGAAAACATTTTATTTTCATCAAAAATTAACTGACTTTAATTGAAATAGAATTTCACAAGAAAATAAACTTTAATATTATCAGATGAAAATTTACCAGTTGCTATATTAAAATAGACGTATTCCAAATAATAAATTTTTATTTTCAAATTTTATTGTTTAAAATTTCACAAAATTTCAATTAATTTAACAAATAAAAATCACTAAATTTTAGGGTCGTTACAGTCGCAATTGGGTAACGCTTAACAAAGTAAAATTGTATGTTACTAAAACCAAGTAAGTAATAAATTTGGTCAGAATGTCACACCACCTGCTAAGTGATGTGTGAATGTTAATATTTGAATAGTTCAATATTAATCGCTGACCAAATTCATAATTTATGAGTCACACAACCGAAACGATTAATTCTCCTTTGACCAAATGATTTAATTAATTTGTAATTATTGTAAAATAATTATAAAATTTGAATTTGATTTGATGAATAAATATTGTTAAATATAATTGTTATCCCACTTTTTGGCAAAGCTGAGATACCCAAAAATTAACTGAAATCAATATTAACCAACCATGAATATTAAATATGCATTGCAGGATGATCATGGATATCGATGAATTTTGTCCGAGTTCGGATTGGGCTGTAATTGACAAGACATGGCATGCCAAGCCGGGAGAGCCAACGTTTCAAGTTTCAGCTTAATCGGGGTTCGTAGTAGGGAGATATGATTAATACAAGTTAAATAGGCATGCTGTTCGTATCCATCGACGAGCTAGGGTGATGATGTGTTCGAATCCATCGAATCAATCATATTCGAATCCATCAGAAACCATCGCATTGGCTTGTTCGAATCGATCAGTTCCGTGTCCATCTGGGCGACGCCGCCTCAAACTGTTCGAATCTATTCTAGAACTTTGTTCGAATCGGAGTTGTTCGAATCCATCCGATATTGGACTCCTCGCATCGATCCATAGGCGGTAGCGTCATATCAGTTTAGCTCGTATCCATCGTAGGCGAAACATTTCGTATCGACCAGGGGTAGACCCGGTTCGAATCGATTACCAAGCCTTGGTTCGTATCCATGTGATTCGTGGTTATTCGAATCGATAGCGCCTAAGTCCTTCTTCGTATCCATGCGAAGAAGGACCACTTCGAATCGATAACTGTTAAGACAGAAGCACGTGGATGCGAATAAAGAGTTGGTATGGGCGAAGTTTCGGCGCTAGATGCGAATGACTCGTTCGACGCGGCAAAAAAGGTGGAGAGATCCAAGAGTTCCGCACCACGTCACTGCGCGTTCACGTGCCCAGGTCGACTCGGAGCGATGGATACGAATCCATGGATTCGAACAGGGCAGCACACACGAAAATACGATCTTGTATCGATCATATCTCACAAATCCCTGATCCAAATGCAACGAAATTTTCAGAGTAGCTTCCATGCAAGGTAAAGAGCAATCCTGCCAAGTTTTAGCTCGATTGGAGCATTTCCTGATCGATACGAAATTGATTCGAATCGGTCACAGATTGAGTTGAAACTTGGTGGGACCGGTCGCGTAGGCCCCCTCACGTGCCAGAAGAAGTCTCCTGAAGTTTGGGCGAGATCTGAGCCTCCCACGCCTATAAATAGAGCCCCAGAATCAACAGAAAAGGGGATCTTCCAACGATTCAACGTCCAGACTCTGCCGGATTCAACTCTACTCCTTTCCATTGTTGTTATATTCAGATTCATTCATTGTATTTGCTGTAATCATCTGTAATCAGTGAAGAACATCAATAAAAGATAAAAATCCTTGAAGTGGACGTAGGCCGCAGATAGCCGAACCACTATAAATTGCGTGTCACTGTTCATTATTTCTGGATTGTTGTTCGCTGCTTGCTTAGATCTGATATTTGTGTTTGAATATTGCTGATTTGTATTCATACACTAGTGCTTTCGCAACACTTGGGGTTTGTGACCATTTTTGGTGCAAACACTTTGGTGCTTTCACTGAGAAGAACTAGCACCCGCTACACCAGATTCGAAGTTCAGATTTGAAAACTCGAAGATTTGAAGACAATGACTCGACAAACAAGTAGAAGACAAAGAGCTGAGAGAAGCCATCAAGGAGGAAGTCAAGAGGCATCCTCTGGTGCTGGAGAAGAGCCGGCTTCGATCTACATCACTAGAGACGAAATGGAGACCATGACCAATTTGATGCACGAAAGAATGATGAAAAGTCAACAAGAGATGCTGCAGAATTTCTTTGAACAGATGAGAGCTGCAGGGACGCAGAGCCTAGGACCAGCTACAGCGGCTATGAATGTGGAACAGGGAGCTAGGACTGCGGAACTTGATGAGGGACAGAATGCAGATCCAGTGGACAATCGACAAGGACTCGGGGGCAGACCCACGGGATCCGATACTGGAAGGCCGACAGGCGGAGCTCAACAAGCTAGGGCCAATGCTGATGCTAACGGGCCACACGAAGAGTACATACCAGAATACCCTTCAAGACCAAGAGGGCAACCCCAGGATGGAGATGAAAAGATGGCTGGATTAGTGCGACGACTCATGAGAGGAGGATTGTCTATCGGAGGATTGGAGGAAGTCAGTCGGAGTCCGTTCACTCCAAATATCAGGAATGCAAGGAACCCTCCAAAGTTCAAACTGCCGACGCTGAACCCGTATGACGGAAAGTCAGACCCGACCATGCACGTTACCAGATACATCAGGCATATGGAAGTGCTGGGGGCATCCGAGGAGGTGATGGCACGATGCTTCCCTTTATTTCTATCAGATTTGGCTGCGCTTTGGTTCAGACAACTAGAGACTGGATCAATCAGGACATGGGGTGAGCTAGTGGAATGCTTCATGAGACAGTTTAGGGTCCATGTGACGCGACCCAAGAGTGTGATGACTTTAGCCTCGATAAAGCAAAGGGCCGGAGAGTCCATAAAAGATTTTCTATTGCGATTCAATGCAACGGTGGCTTCTGTAGATCGCCCGGATCCATCAATGATTTTGATGGCGGCAGTAGCAGGAATTGCAGAAGGCACCGAATTCAAAGATTCTCTGACCAGAGATCCACCGCAAGATCTAGGAGAGTTCTATCATGAAGCTGAAAAATTCATTCGACTAGAGGAATCACGAGCCGAGAGGCAGGAAATAAACACTACACGAAGCGAAGGAACCGCAGGAGGACAATCTGGAGTAGACAAAGGCAAGAGAAAGCAGGACGATGCACAGGACGGTCCTGATAAACGGAAGAAATCCCGGGAACCCAGATTCAGGCAATTCACAGATTTGACGGCAAGCCTGGAAAGGATTTACACTGAAACTCGGGGGCAACTCCCCTATCGAAAACCACCCAGGAGAGATCCCACGGAGCGGGAACGCAGGACTGGAAAATACTGCCTATTCCATGAGCTGGATGGACACACTACCGATGAATGCCGCCACCTAAGGGATGAGGTGGAAGAACATGCCAGGAGTGGTAAACTGCCACAATATGTCAGAGAACGGGCAGCAGCGGTAAGGCCTGAACAACTACCGCCTCCAACTAACAGAAACGATCCTGGATCGGGATCACGACTCATCATCAACTGATTAAGATGGCAAGGGCCAAGTTCGAGATCTGGACTTCGGCCAAATAATTTCATTAGATTTGCTTTCAAAATAAAACGGCTATTCCACTCACTCATGTACGGGAACCAAAGAGACCCCTAGGCATGCTCTGAGATGGTATAGACCGTTCAGCCCGGAGAGGCGTTGTTTACTTTTTCCCTGATGTTTGAGATTGAACATCTAGGGTCTGAATTTAATAAATAAACTTGAATTTCCTGAATAAGCCTTTGACCGGAGAATTAAAGGACGAATATTACGTATTAATACAAAATTATGATCGCTTTATGACCCTACCCAGAGAGACGGGGTCCGGAGTGCAAGAAGTGAGTTGCTTCGCCGGAGAGCGACAGGATCGACTCACTTAAGCGCTGTTTCCCCTTCACCGAAGTGTGACAGGATGGGATCCAGCAAGGGCCCGGAGAGGCTATGATCGGCCGACGATTTAGGCCAAGATATCGCTTAATGTTCAGATACACTGAACCGGAGTGCAAGAAGTGGATCGCTTCGCCGGAGAGCAACAGGATCGACCCACTTAACGTTGTTTCCCCTTCACCAGAAAGTGACAGGATGGGATCCAGCAGGAGCCCGGAGAGGCTATGATCGGTCCAGAACGGCCAAGACATCGCTTCACGCCCTAACTGGGGCCAGAGTGCAAGGGATAGAAAGCAACGCCGGAGTGCAATAGGATCTTTCTATTCGACCGCTAAGTCTGGAATGGGCTTCGCAAGGGTCCGGAGCGATCGACAACAGTCCGGAGAGACTGTAGAATTTCATTCTTAGCTTCCACTGGCAGAAATTGATAATGCTTCGACTTCGAACAGCCATGAACTCGATTGAAAATATCATAAGATTCGAATGAAACCCGAGCTTACTACGTTCGAATTGAGACTAATCAAAACACACCTTTTACCAAAAGGCATGTTTTGGGGGGCAAAGTGTTATCCCACTTTTTGGCAAAGCTGAGATACCCAAAAATTAACTGAAATCAATATTAACCAACCATGAATATTAAATATGCATTGCAGGATGATCATGGATATCGATGAATTTTGTCCGAGTTCGGATTGGGCTGTAATTGACAAGACATGGCATGCCAAGCCGGGAGAGCCAACGTTTCAAGTTTCAGCTTAATCGGGGTTCGTAGTAGGGAGATATGATTAATACAAGTTAAATAGGCATGCCGTTCGTATCCATCGACGAGCTAGGGTGATGATGTGTTCGAATCCATCGAATCAATCATATTCGAATCCATCAGAAACCATCGCATTGGCTTGTTCGAATCGATCAGTTCCGTGTCCATCTGGGCGACGCCGCCTCAAACTGTTCGAATCTATTCTAGAACTTTGTTCGAATCGGAGTTGTTCGAATCCATCCGATATTGGACTCCTCGCATCGATCCATAGGCGGTAGCGTCATATCAGTTTAGCTCGTATCCATCGTAGGCGAAACATTTCGTATCGACCAGGGGTAGACCCGGTTCGAATCGATTACCAAGCCTTGGTTCGTATCCATGTGATTCGTGGTTATTCGAATCGATAGCGCCTAAGTCCTTCTTCGTATCCATGCGAAGAAGGACCACTTCGAATCGATAACTGTTAAGACAGAAGCACGTGGATGCGAATAAAGAGTTGGTATGGGCGAAGTTTCGGCGCTAGATGCGAATGACTCGTTCGACGCGGCAAAAAAGGTGGAGAGATCCAAGAGTTCCGCACCACGTCACTGCGCGTTCACGTGCCCAGGTCGACTCGGAGCGATGGATACGAATCCATGGATTCGAACAGGGCAGCACACACGAAAATACGATCTTGTATCGATCATATCTCACAAATCCCTGATCCAAATGCAACGAAATTTTCAGAGTAGCTTCCATGCAAGGTAAAGAGCAATCCTGCCAAGTTTTAGCTCGATTGGAGCATTTCCTGATCGATACGAAATTGATTCGAATCGGTCACAGATTGAGTTGAAACTTGGTGGGACCGGTCGCGTGGGCCCCCTCACGTGCCAGAAGAAGTCTCCTGAAGTTTGGGCGAGATCTGAGCCTCCCACGCCTATAAATAGAGCCCCAGAATCAACAGAAAAGGGGATCTTCCAGCGATTCAACGTCCAGACTCTGCCGGATTCAACTCTACTCCTTTCCATTGTTGTTATATTCAGATTCATTCATTGTATTTGCTGTAATCATCTGTAATCAGTGAAGAACATCAATAAAAGATAAAAATCCTTGAAGTGGACGTAGGCCGCAGATAGCCGAACCACTATAAATTGCGTGTCACTGTTCATTATTTCTGGATTGTTGTTCGCTGCTTGCTTAGATCTGATATTTGTGTTTGAATATTGCTGATTTGTATTCATACACTGGTGCTTTCGCAACACTTGGGGTTTGTGACCATTTTTGGTGCAAACAATAATTATAACAGTTATAAATATATTAATCGATATACTATATCGATAACCATTAAATTGGATCAAATTGCATAATATTTTATTCGGGCTCTAAATGGGTTTAAACCCCATTAAGGGCTAATAGGATCAGCTCTATAGGGGTATAGGCAGCTTAATGATGGGGTTAGAGAGCTTGATTTTGGATGGCTGAGATGGAAGGAGATTGAGTAAAAGATGAGATCCCAAATGCTCTCCTTTTCTTCCTCTATTTAAGCATCTATACCTTCATTTGACATCGACCTTTTGGAGCCTCCATCCCCATACATTGCTGGCCGAACTCCCCCTTCCATCTCTCTAATTTTCCAAGCTCAAATCAAACCAATTTAACTGTTGTTTGATAGCTGATGGTAAATAGTTCAAGGACTAACACTCTTTTGGATTGAAAACTGTTTCAAGAAGAATACTTCATCATTTCAAGGTGTACTTTAAGACAATGGTAGTATGGTACATTTTTAACCAAAATATGATTATTAGTGCTTATATATAATGTTTAAGGACCCGTATCTTCTGTAACGACCCACCTTTTTGGACTATTTAAATCCGCAATAAACCACACATGTCTAATTCAAACCATTCAAAGGGAGGATTGTTAATGAGGTAAATAAGAAAATAAAAGAAAGAAATAAAAACAAAACTCAGAATCTCGCAGCGGAATGACAAAATATAATAATAAAATAAACAGTTCATGAAGCTGTTTTACAAAATAACATTTGACTACACTTTACAATTCAAATCAAAGTTATACATACATCAGAAATAAAAAAATAATGCATCGGAACATAGAATGCAGTGGAATAATAAATAGCAATAACATACTGAATCTTCGTCTTCGTCCTCCAGAAAATAATCTTCAATACATCGAAAAACTGACTCGAGCGTAATGAAAAGACAATAAACTCGAGTCGGAACTAAAAGATCTTATGTAAGTCAGATCAAAATAAGTAAAATAGAAATATTAGTGCAACAGTTTCATAGATGTTACGGGATTTTCATCTCCTATCAAGTGTACAGCGTGAATATAATTATTTAAAAGGTTTCAAATAATCCGAAATATCAATCTTAATCATCTAATTAAAACAAATCCGAAGTTTGAATTAACTTAAGCCCTTCAAATAATTCAAATCCAAATAAAAATCCAAATTCAAGAAATTATATGGGTATATGTCATTTCAACCAGTATCAAAAATCAACATTTCCAAATCAATGAAAACCGCTCGGGTTTATCATTTCAACCCATAACGATTTTCCCCTAACCTATAAGATCATTCAGGTATGTATCATTTCAACCCATAGGGATAATAGAGATATAGACATAAATAACATCCAATCATCCAAAATGTCAACCAATAACATCCATCCAATCACCCAAATATCAACAATTGAACATACAGCACAATCATCATTCACATCAACCAACAACTACCAACAATTTACTGGTTATCATTAACAGGTATTTAACCGGAAATTTAAATTTCAATATTAAATTAAATGGCAATTAAATTCAATAAAAGTCAGATTTAAATGGAATGACAATTTAAAATATACTAAACAGCAACCAATCAATTTCTAATCACATCATAATTAAGTTTAACTAACATAAGAAAATCTAGCAGTTGTGAGTGTTTGCTCACCTTTCGTGGCTGCGAAGGTGATGATAAAAATGGAGAGATATGGAGATTCCTAGCAAAGATCCAAATGCAAAGCAAATCCAACAAAGGTTAGACACGAACACGAATCAATAAACAATTTTCAACTACTTTCAACTTCCAAACAACCCAAGATCCAAACTACGGACAAACCTGAAACTAGTTCATCTTTAAGAAAATATTTGAATCAAAATATTATTGAATCTGTAAAAGTTACCAACTATAAAGTTGTTGAAAATTCTTTTCTCTCCACTATGAAAAAAAGAATCACTCAAAATGCTTCTGCCTTGAGGAAGTTATGGTCAAAACAAACATAGGTGTTTTCTGAGTTGAAAATCTGAGTTCAAAAATACTTCAAAAAGATTTGAGTTTCTGGCATAGCAAATTAAAGAATTTGAAGAATTGATACAAAAGAATGTTGAAGCCACGAGAAAAATAAATATTCTGAAAATAAATCACATAATTTGGTTCTTTCATGAAGGAGATATGATTGATACAATTGAGGTATTTTCGGCCAAAACTGGACCCGAGAAAGGACTTGAAAAATGAAGTTTTTGATATAGAAATATTCGGAATGGGAAGAAGGGTTCAACAAAAAATTTGTTTCCATTGAAATTATACACGGTTTCAAAAAAAATATATTTGATTTTTAGTATTTTAGTGGAATATAGAAGCCATGGAAATAAGGGGAAGAAAGAGGGAAAATAGGAAAGGGGAAAAGAAGGGAAAAAGGAGAAAGAAAAGGAGAGGGGAGGTGGAAGGAGATAGCCTTGGAGATGGTGGAGAGGGTGGTTGTAGGGGAGGAAGGAAGGGTTGAAGGAGAGGAGGAAAGGATTTTGGATTGTGAGGTTTTTGGAGTTTTAGATCTAGAGTTCTCTGTAGACTTTGTGGAGGAAGAAGAAGTGTGAAGAGAAAGTTTCTCAGGAGAAAAATTATGTACGTAGATGTTATTAGATAAGAAACATAAGGTCGTAGGCAAAGGAATGGTCACATGACTAACTAGAGTCTCTTGGTTAACCAAGGCCCATTAGACCAAACAAACCCAATATGCGTTAGCCAAATAAAGCACAAATAAACACTACCAATTCATGTTAATTTTTTCACAGTAATTCATATTTTTAGTGCAATAGGAATTTGATTTTGACGAAATGAAAAGTGGAGGGAAGATCAGATTTCAGTCTAGTATAATATAAAAGGAATAAAATTTTAAAATTCAAATTTAATTTTTCTAATCAAAAGTCAAACTTTGACTAAGTTTGACCAAAATTTGAAATTTCACAAAAAAATTATTTTATTAAATTTGGTCAAATAAAACACTTAACATCACAAATTCAAAAAAAAATTATTTAATTTTTATTTAAATTCAAAATACTATCATTTTAAAGTTGTTAAAAGTTACAAATCATTACACTTTATCTTAATTAAAATATGTATATCAATTAATGCAATATTAATTTGTTTCCCCTTATCACATTTAAAAGGTTAAATGCCATTAACTACGCATCCAATTCTCATCCAATTACATTCAAACCTATGTTATCATCCTTATTATTCAATCAATAATACCCTATGAATTATATTAACATAAGTTTACATTTTATTACATTCATTATTTTACCGTTAACATATTTTACCATATTAACTGCAATAATTAATTACATAAATTTTCATTGATTTTCAAATTAATTCCAAACATATTAAATAATGAGATGATAAATGAACAATTGTTACTTTTAAGTAAATTTACCATATTTATAAATTTATTGTTTACAAACAAATGTTATAACTACTTACGTAACACATATTTCATATTCAATATTTACCTATCTCAATTTATAACCATATAATTTCAATATTGAATTCAACATCTAATTGCCTAAATTTCATTGATTTCCCATTCAATATTCAAATGGGTAAATTAATGAGAAGATAATTAAATAATTGTTTATAATAATAATTCATACCCATTATCTTATTATTTACCACCAAGGGTTATAAATTGCTTACCAGAAATGATTTTATATTCTATATTAATCTATTTCAATCAATTACATACCATCTCATCATTAAATACATCAATTAATTTATTTCATTATTTACAACTATAACCAAATAACCTTACAATTATATCCATTGATTGAAATTGGATTAAATTGGTTATCAATTACATTAAATCAGCATTACTATGTTACATTCTAATTGTTTTACCATTACAAATCTTAAAATTTAATTTCTTACAATATTAATATTTTAAAATCTTATTAAATTTAATATTTTAATTACTGAAATATACGGGTCGTTACACTCTCCCTCACTCAAAACTTTTTGTCCTCAAAAAGGGAAAAGGAGGAATTAAGGGATTAATATATTTTATTCAAAGTATTCAATTTATAAACAATTAATTTACATAATTAAGTATTTTAAATAAAATATACAATTTAATAACAACTAAATCTTCATATTCAATATCTAAAATTTGAGAATATTTTCACCTCCACAAAAATTTTCTAAGTCTAAAATTTACGAAAAATTTCGCCAGAGTCGCATTTGTACGGAGAGGTCCGGAAAAACAGTAATATTAAAAATAACCATATATATATATATATATCATATTTCAAAATAAAATATCCTAAACCATGGGAAAACAATATAATATCATTAGAAAATGGTAATCCGAAAACATACCTATTTGTCGGGCAAACAACACTTATTTATGAAACCAAAAGTAGTGGCTATTGCTTCCATAAACCTGTACTATATAATCCAAAGAAGTTAATAATTATGTAAAAAGAGAAATATTTATGTTATTTCAATTAATAACAAACAAATCAACACAACATAACAACGGTCACATAAAAACCAAAACAATACAATCATCATATGCAACCAAAGTAATCAATCATACATCCATAGTAACCAAAACTGATTGTTTGTTCAGGTTCGGAAACTTTTAATCGTACAAGGGTGACAAATAAACTATCAAGTGTATCCTACGCTCAACAGCCTTTGGTAATAACTAAATAGATTATTTTTACATCCTTATACAGTTAGAAGTATCCTTTCCCAAACATCCCATAAGCCAAAACAACCAATAATTTCAAATATCGTTTAAGTTTATTCTTATCAATTTCCTTTCACATCATTGTTTACTTTTTATTTATTTTTGTTCATTCATACAATGTCCTTTTTCTTTTTCTTTTATGTACTTACACAAATATTTCACATTTATTATCTAAAATAATCAATGAATTCATTATTTAAGTATTACATAATTTTATTGCAGTTTATTTCACATTATTCTTTCGTTTATATCATTTCTTGTACATCAAAATACTTATTTATAGAAATAATTCCATTGAACACTTCCATTACTTAAGTTTTACTTGTAAAATATTGTATTACATATTCCTATTTAACATTTCAACTTTTTAATCATTTCAGGTAAGTTATATATATGTTTATAGAATGTAATTGAATGTTACATAAGTTTATCTTATTCATTTTAGTTAACAAAATGTTCAACATATCTCCCGATTTACAAGTTATAAATTTCCAATTTCTTATATATTTCATTAATTACTTAGCATCTAATTTTCTTATTTCTCATTTTAGAAGTTTCCAATTATTAATATAGTCAAGATTTCATTCATTACCATAATTGAATTCTATAATTTATAGAAACTTAAGAACTAAATGCCGGGTTTATTTCAAATCATATGAAATAATTTATGTATACTCATAGCTTTATATATCCAATCACATTTTTAAATTAAATATAGCATTTTTTATCAAAACAAAGGTGTAGTAAAACTACTACAGTGGCCTTCCCACTTTGAAACTCGAAAATGAACGTCGATGATGCATGCACTCATCATTGAAATTATTTTCCAGCGCAAAAGAGGGAAGTACAGAACTTATTTCCTTTTACAAATTCTTTTAAAACATTTTTTTCCAAATCACATTTGAGAACATTTATCCAAAATACTTCCAAGTAATACTAGTATTATATTCCAATAATCACTTGAAAACAAATTTCAACCCCGGAACTTAAGTTCTCAAATTTCCAATTAAATTCATTTTATTTATAAGTTCTAATTTGCAATCAATATTTATAAAATTTCACTTCCTATATCAAACAAATATCAATTAAACCTACTAGTACTATGAAATTAAGTAAATTTTTCAAAACATACTTCAAAATAGCAATTCCTCTTTATTTCACAAGCATATTACTATAGTAAATTTCCCAAATCATTTAATATCTTAAAAATTATTCATTCAAAGAAACTTATATAAACTTTACTTGAAATATTCATTTGAAACTTCTTTTGCAAATCAATCATCTTAAGACTTTAATACTTTACAAAAATCATATGTAAAATTTCTTGCTTCATTTATACATACCATTTAAAATCTTAAATAACACCTTTATAAATATATGTAACTATTGAAAACCTTAAATCCATTATTTATCAATTTTATTAGTTTTAAGTCTAAAATACTTTTCAAACATTATTTATAAATCAATAATCATTAACTTTAAATGTGTTTTATTGAATTAATAATTTCTCACAATATTTACTACACTAATAGTTAAACATTTAAATAATATAAACAATATTTTAAACATTTAAAAGTATTTAGGAAAGAAAAGAAAAATGACCAAAATATCCTTTATATTTATATAATACTTTATCAAATACTTTTATAACTCGATATTTTAACAAGTTTATCCTCGTTCTTGCAGACTCTAGCCATGCGTTGAACAGGCGCAAACCTAGAATTCTCCAAGTACTTAGTAGACCTGTTTTTACATCTAGTGAAAACACTTAAAAACATTAAGAAAAATAGATATGGAAAGTACATTCCCCCATGGATCGCGGTATGGAATGGTTACGCCGCTATCCCAGCGGAATCACTTGTAACTATAGGCATCCCGTCCCTTAACTTACGCCATGGTTGATAAATCGCAGCTATGCAATGGTTACGCCGCTATCCCAGTGGAATCACTTGTAACTGTAGGCATCCTGCCCCTCGATTTACGCTATCTAACAATATCAAATGAATATAATAAGTCACCCACCAAAGGGATCCTATAAATGACCCACCAAAGGGATCCGATGAATGACCCACCAAAGGGATCCGATAAATGACCCACCAAAGGGATCCGACAAATGACCCACCAAAGGGATCCGATAAATGACCCACCAAAGGGATCCGATAAATGACCCACCAAAGGGATCCAATGGAAGTTACTTCCCATATCATTTACTTCAAAATATATCATATAATATATAGTACCTTTTCAAAATCATAGCTTCAATTATCGCACTTATATAAATTCCATTATATATAAGATTTCATTTTCAGATAGAGTACTCTTCAAAACCAATAATTTTGAATATATCAAACCATTCTTATATAAATTCCGTTATATATAAGATTAATCTCTTCAGATCGAATACCTTCCAAAATCAACAGTCTTCAAAATCACCTTATACTTATATAAAGTCCATCCTATATAAGAATCAAATTTTTTCTTCAAAAATCAATTTCACTGCATGAAGAGCCATATAGGATTGAACATCTTTGCTTTATAAAAGGTTTTGAATTTAGAATAGTTTTGTATATAATATAGTTTGTAAAATAGTTTGTATATAAAATAGTTTTGTATATAAAATAGAATAAAATAGTTTGGATAAGATAAAATAAAAGAAAATAGTTTTGTAAAATGGTTTTATATTAATAGTAGTTTTGTATAAAAATGAAAAATTCCAATTTAAATTACAAAGATATCCAACCCAACAACTTCCAATTTCACCGTCAAAACTTTTCAATAATATTAGAATATAAGATGTACATATGTCATCATCACGCAAAATCACATTCGATCGCTCGCTCGATCACACTAGTTCGCTTTCGAACTAGTATAGTTCATTCGACTTCCCTAATGCGGATATCGATAAGGTTTCTTGACTAGAAACCATTATTCTCCTTGCATAGCCATACACTATGATAGAGAATTTTAGAATTAAACCAAAAATCCATATCAAATATTCGCCATCAAGAACCGAATGAAAAATCCTAACACTAAATGGTGTAGTTCACCTCGAACTTGTGTACTCAAATCCGGATCAAATTAAATATGCGAATAAAACAATATACGTACAACTTACGTATTTTATCCAATTTGTTTCATCACAATTACATTTCAATTAAATTCATTTTTAATCTCATTGATTAACACAAAGATCACTTCATACTTTAATATCTGTTTCACAGAATTTCTCCATTTAACATAAACATTAATCATTCATAAACATTGCTTATATTTCAATTCATTTTAAATTACATTCATTTCCACATGTAATATTTCTCATTTAGTACTACATTCATTTGCGAATCATTTCATAAGAAATTTCCTTAAGTTTATAACCAATTTATAAAGGCTTGACTTCTTTTATAAAACATTACTCGAGTTTAAAGTTATCACCACTTTAATTATAACCATTTATTGCAACATCCATTTATTCATAAACAATTTACAAGTCGTGACTTTATTTAAAATCAATTCATTTTAATTTATATTTGTTTATCCAATTAGTATTCTAGTTTTACTTTTCAAATTTATTTATGACACATTTCATAAATTGTTAACTAAGTTCACAATTACAACATTTCTTTAATCACAATTTCAATTTTAAATATTCCAAGGCTTAAAGTTCACATTTTGTATATTATTATGTTACATGCCAATAATGTATACAAAAATTCTATTCATTTACTAAACATATATATAACAAATTAAACCTTATTTCACTTGCTTTCAAATTAAGGTTGTCAAATTCAACTGTATAATTCAACACAATTTCTAAGTTTCAACTCATATATTAATTCAGAAGTTTTCGACTATCCAAACATCCATATATTCCATTTTATTTCAATAGTTGAAACTACCAATCAACAAACAACAAAATTCACAACAAAACACTTCAATAAACAAATATCCTAATTATTCACTTTATTTCCTTTAATACACCATTATTAAACTAGTGTTTAGTCCATAAATTCAATCAACAATAATAGCCAATGCTTATAAACTGACTAAATACAACAAATCAACAATAAATGATAATAATTAAATATTTTCATTTCCAAAATCAAACACATTACAAATAACTATAATAGTTATAAAAAAATTATTCCTTTATATATAACATATAATATTAGGAAAATTTATTTCATTTCAAAACTTATATAAAACATTTTTATAACACTAACAAATATGCGCTCTCGCATATATATACACTCAGACAAACTCATTCTAGGATATTGCTACCCTATCTCTAATGAGTTAAACCCAACAGGCTAAGGTATGCCTAAACCAAAGCTCCAATACCAAATGTAACGACCCAACTTTTTCAACGGTTTAAATCGGCAATAAACCACACATGTCTAATTCAAACAATTCAAAGGGAGGATTGTTAATGGGGTAAATAAGAAAATAAAAGAAAGAAATAAAAACTAAACCCAGAATCTCACAGCGGAATGACAAAATATAATAATCAAATAAACAGTTCATGAAGCTATTTTACAAAATAACATTTGATTACACTTTACAATTCAAATCAGAGTTATACATACATCAGAAATAAACAAATAATGCATTTGAACACAGAATGCAGTGGAATAATAAATAGCAATTATATATTAGAATCGTCGTCTTCGTCCCCGAGAAAATTGTCTTCAATACACTGAAAAACTGACCCAAGTGTAGTGAAAAGACAAAAAACTCGAGTCAGAACTAAAAGATCTTATGTAAGTCAGATCAAAATAAGTAAAATAGAAATATTAGTGTAATGGTTTCATAGATGTTATGGGATTTTCATCTCCTCTCAAGTGTACAACGTGAATATAATTATTTAAAAGGTTTCAAATAATTCGAAATATTAATCTTAATCATCTAATTAAAAAAAATCTGAAGTTTAAATTAACTTAAGCCCTTCAAATAATTCAATTCCAAATAAAAATCCAAATTCAAGAAATTATATGGGTATAAGTCATTTCGACTAGTATCAAAAATCAACATTTCCAAATCAATGAAAACCGCTCGGGTTTCTCATTTCAACCCATAATTATTTTCCCCTAATCTATAAGATCGTTCGAGTATGTATCATTTCAACCCGTAGGGATAATAGAGATATAGACATTAATAACATCCGATCATCCAAAATGTAAACCAATAGCAACCATCCAATCACCAAAATATAACCAATTGAACATACAACACAATCATCATTCACATCAACCAATAACTACCAACAATTTACTGGTTATCATTAACAGGTATTTAACTGGCAATTTAAATTTCAATATTAAATTAAATTGCAATTGAATTCAATAAAAGTCAGATTTAACTGGAATGACAATTTAAAATATACTAAACAACAACCAATCAATTTCTAATCACATCATAAATTCAGTTTAACTAACATAAGGAAATCTAGTAGTTGTGAGTGTTTGCTCACCATTCATGGCTACGAAGGTGATGATAAAAATGGAGAAATATGGAGATTCCTAGCAAAGATCCAAATGCAAAGCAAATCCAACAAAGCTTGGACATGAACACGAATCAATAAACAAGTTTCAATTACTTCCAACTTCCAAAC
Organism: Allium fistulosum; assembly: GCA_030737815.1. NCBI lineage: Eukaryota > Viridiplantae > Streptophyta > Magnoliopsida > Asparagales > Amaryllidaceae > Allium > Allium fistulosum. The sequence goes on along the minus strand of CM060907.1, from coordinate 244,134,466 downwards.
AACCCAAGATCCAAACTATGGACAAACCTGAAACTATGTCATCTTTAAGAAAATATTTGAACTAGAATATTACTGAATCTGTAAAAGTGACTAACTAGAAAGTTTTTGAAAATTCTTTTCTCTCCACTTTGAATAAAATAATCACTCAAAAAGCTTCTACCTTGAGAAAGTTATGGTCAAAACAAACAGAGGTGTTTTCTGGGTAGAAAATCTGAGTTCAAAAATACTTCAAAAAGATTTGAGATTTTGGCATAGAAAATTAAGGAATTTGAAGAATTGATACAAAAGAACATTGAAGCCACTGGAAAAGTAAATGGTTTGAAAAAAATAATCACATAATTTGGTTCTTTCCTGAAGGAGATATGATTGTTACGATATGAGGTATTTTCGGCCAAAACTAGACCCGAGAAAGGACTTGAAAAATGAAGTTTTTGATATAGAAATATTTGGAATGGAAAGAAGAGTTCAACAAAAAAGTTGTTTCCGTTGAAATTATACACGGTTTCAAAAAATATATATTTGATTTGTAGTATTTTAGTGGAATATAGAAGCCATGGAAATAAGGGAAAGAAAGAGGGAAAATAGGAAAGGGGAAAAGAAGGGAAAAAGGAGAAAGAAGAGGAGAGGGAAGGTGGAAGGAGATAGCCTTGGAGATGGGGGAGTGGGTGGTTGTAGGGGAAGAAGGAAGGGTTGAAGGAGAGGTGTAGCGATCCTGAACTCGGCCTTCGAAAATCGACACCCGTACTTCAACTGTACTCAAATGCCGCAGATTCAAACGCCGAATCTGGCTCGCCGGAGCTTATAACACAGTAAGTATAACAACACATCGGAATAAAGAAATGGATAATATCATATACAGCTCCAATGAATACAATATCCAGAATGATATACAACAATGATATCAATATGATACAAGAATATCAGAGACAAATAATGTTACAGCGGAAACAGAAGTGATACTCCAAGTGATCCGACAAAGAGAATGAGACCAATAACTCCAACATCAAGCTCAAACCATCTTCACATTGCACCAAGATAAGCAAGGACAGTCGTCCATGAACTCCGAACACTGAACTAGCTCCCGATAATCTACTAAACCTGACTATCTGAAAAATCCAACTCTAGACTGCCCGTGTGGAAAATTGTGGGCACCCAGAGTTTCGGAAGGGAACAATAAACTCCGAGTCAGTCATGGGACTGGTGTGAGTAACAAAAATAGTTTATCTTTAAACAAATGACAAAAGAGTTTTAAACATTGAAATCCGCAATGCTTTTGGAAAATGAAACTACCATAAGGCCTCCCGCCACACACACAATGCAAATGCAGAATTAGAGGAGATTTCTCCTTATGATAGTCAAACATGCTTACTACGCAAAAAAAACTCTTTTGATATTATTACTAGTGCATAGTGTAGGAAAACCTTTCGAAAATATAATATTAATCTTAGCCAGCATAGGTACCATTATATTATGCCTTCTATAGCTCCCGCCTGAGGAGACAGGTTATACAACTGCAATCGTAAAGGGCTCGTATTGTTTCTTTGGATTTCCAGCAAATGGTCAGGCTAAGGAACTTCCTACTGCCACATGGGTATGCCTCTGGATGGACGTCCCGAGAACTTAACCAGCTCTCTGCCAACACAAGGCCGGGTTACCTCTTACTAGGGAACTACTACACGAATATGCTACCCCTCGGTCGTTTGCGACCTTTATCCGAGGGCCCTCGATCACAAAGCAACAATCACACAGTAAATGAGATTGGAGTAACCACACAGGTAAATATCTGGGCTTCATACCATAATATCACCTTTTTCCATAAGGAAATGACATACCCTAAAGGGAGCGACCCTCATAACCTTGCAGCATTTTCCTGTTTCGACCATTTCCGGGTTGTGAGGTTCGATGAGGTCTCATCCACAAAGCTACGCTTTACACGAAAGCCATGCTTTGATTAACAAATGATCAGCAACACACAGCAACACTTAGTATGCCACACTACCAAATTGGGAGTATATCACCGATAACCTTCAACTACATAACCTCTAAGCTCGTACGTCTCAGAGAAGGGTGTTAAGCTAAGAGAATAAATTCTCCGCCACCAAACAGAAATGTATTTGAAAGAAATCGGCTTTATATCTCAAAGTGTAATGTCAGACATACATCCACACAAGTCTGTTCCGGGTTCGAACAGAACCGAAGGCACTTCCGAAGAAGCCCTTGCAATCCAGGTATTCACAATCCCGATCGGACTTCCCATCACTTAGGGAATCTCTATACCGGCGCGACTCAGTGCAGAGATAATCGATGGTTTATCCTTTCGTTTTCACAAATACCCGGTCTTCACCACCGGTCTTCAAATGCAATCCATATACGTCGTATCATTATTTGTAATGGGTTATATGACACAAAGGTCCTCTCCCGGCTAAACCGAATAATGAGCGCAATATTTAAAAAATATGGATAATGGAATTCCAATTAAGTCAAAATTTATTATCCAAAACTTTCTTTTCAAATGGTTTAAACAAATCACCATTTTAATCTTTTTAAAACAAAAAGATTCAATTCACAAAGTTCACCCAGTTTCACAAAGATCCATTCATAGATTTTCAAATCGATTTCCATCTCAATTGGATTAACTCATCAAATCTTTATATTAAAGATTTAACTTATAGCCTTCAAAATCATTTCCAAAGATTTATGCGTCACTTGGGAAACCATCTTCAATTCAAACTTGAAATTCCTTTAATTCAAATTGGAAATTCATTTCTCATATGAGAGCTTTTATCAGTTGAAAACAATTAGTTTCCCAAATCATTGAATTCAATTTCAAATATTGAATTCAAATTTAAATCAAATTATTACATATCAAGTTTTATTAAGTTATTTAAAATAACTTTTACATTTGAAACTCATTTGCAAAGCTCTCAATTCAAATTCCAAAACTATTTGGATTCACAAATTCAACCTTTGAAAATTGTCAACAATCTGTGACTTAACTGATTTCCACGTGAAATCCATATTTGTGTGTGTATGGTGTAGTCCAGGGGTTTCACACAGTAGTCCAACATCAATAAATCATCACAGATCAAAATACATAAATATAGTTGATAAGCGGTATAACTATAACGCTTATCTTTTATTCACATATCACAGATATATATATATATATATATTACAGATAATAAATTATATTTATCCCAGATAAATAACTACATTACAGGTCACACACAAATCAGAATATATCACAAAGCATCACATATTAGGAAATATCAACAATTCAATCATTCAGTCAGGTCCAAACATTCACAAATAAACTTATTAATCAACTGATTAATTTAAATCAGATGTATTATTTAGGAATGAATCATTAATCTGAGTTAACCATCATAGTTAATTACAAATTATTTGAAAGAAATTTCCCTTTCAAATTCATTGGTTAACCTTTAATTATTAACAAATCAATCTTAATTAACGAATCAATTAATCTATAATTATTAAATAAATCTTAATTAATCACCATTATTAATTAATCCTTTAATTATTAACAAATAATTATACTCAAACTTCAAATTATCATTCAATTTATTACATCCAGTAATTATCTATTAATTACTTTTCTAAGTAATTATACTTTCCAAATCGTCAAGTGATTGTTCTAAATTAATTTGAACTTAAGTAATTAACTTGAACTAATCCAATTAAACTCAATTAATTACACTAAATAATTAATTCCTTAATTACTGTCATTTAGTAATTATATTTAACAATCCCACAAATGATTGTTATTAAATTAATTAATCTAAATTTATTGTTAAAATTTATCACATTAATTATTCAAAAATCTTGGTTAATGACCTTTATCAACTATTAAATTTCTTTAATTACTTTTCTAAAGAAATTTACTTATATTAATCATTGTTGATTATAAATTGATTTACCATTAAGAACTCATTAATCTTCATTATTTAAAGTCAACTCATTCATATTCATGATTTAATTGTTATTTACCATATATTGAAACATTGTTTCAAATTTCCTTTTTAATTCCAATTTAGATTTAAAATTTAAAATAAATCTTTATTTACTTTTAATAAAGTTTAAAGCAAATTTTCTTAACACTTTAAATTTACATGTTAAAATAACAATTGGTCATAAAGGAAATCTTAAAGAGTTTAAAATTAATTTCTTTTTTTTTAAATTTCAATTTATTTAACTTATTTTAAACACTAGAGTTATAAAACATAATTAATTTCAAAATCTTGAAATCAGATTTTAGAATTAATCTCAGGTTTAACTTTTAAATTTTCAATTTGTTTAAATTTCCATTTACAAATTCAATTCTATTTTAAATTCAAATTGCTTTTAAATACACTTAATTACTTCACATTTTTAAGTAAAGAAAACAATTTAATTTAAAACTTTATTTAGGTCCAAACCAAATCCCAATTCAAACTTGAATTTAGGATTAAACTTTGACTTGAACTCAGTTTAAAACCCTGATTGATAAATTTAGATTTGGTTTTCAAAATTCAAACCAGAAAACAGTTTCAGGTTGAAAGCCTGTAACCAAAAATTTTGACCCGAGATCCTCTGCATTTCCGCTTCGAGTAAACTACTCGAATCACCCGAGAAAACTTCAAGTTTTCCCCTGCTCTTCCCAGATAACAACACACAGGCTAACACTTTCAGTCTCGTGCACGTGCACATCGCTGTTGGCCCGCTTCCGGCATCGCCACGACGTCGAGCAAGTCGACGATCATCTCCAAACTATTCTTCAACCATCTGAACCCCCTCATCTCCTCGAAATCAAAATCGAGCTTTAAAACCCAAAACTGGAACAACATCACAACCTGGAACCATCTCGTACTCGAGACTCCGACCACCAGAATTCATACGACTCCGGCCATCACTTTGTCAACACCTCCTCCACCATCTCCCCGAACCACGTCGCACTCGATCGACCATCAACGACAAACGAGACGAAAAACTCACCCCCTTAAAATTAGGTTTAGAAATTTCAAATACCCCACCGCTGCCACCACGATCACCTGACCACCATCCCACTATTTTTCCCATCACCATCATAGGCTCCTTCACCTTCACGCAAAAGCCCAACCATCATCTCTCCTCCGATCGCCTGAACTTGCCCAAAAACCATTTTTCGTTCAACATCGAACTGCTCCTAACTCCTATCTCTAAAAATCATCAAACCACGCTTAAAAATCATAACTTTCAATAAGGATTCAAGTTATATTCTCGAATCAATGTTTCGTGAGGTTCGAAATTTCCAGAAAATGAAGTTACCACTGTAAAAATTTGATTTTTCCATCTATATAAATTTTTATGTCATGAAACTATTTTTTGACTGCAACTCATACTTAAACGCAACTAATTTGTTTTTGATGAGAAAAGAAGAAATTGAATTTTTGATGTTGTCTGGTACTCTGTGATGTAATAGAGAAGAGATATCACTGATATATGCATATACACAAAGCATTCTTCAATATATATATATATATATATACTCAAGATTAAATGGTTGAGTGTTACTCACCTTAAACATCTTGATCCCAGAACTTTTCAGCTGGAAGTTGAAGCCTTTTTGAATTTGGAAAGTTGAGAATCTTGTTTAAGTTATCAGTTGGAACTTCACTTTCTTGATTCTCAGGCTTGGATTATTTGTTTTAATGTTTAAGTGGAAGTTTTAAGTTGATATTTGTTTGAATGCAAGGTGGTATTACTTCAGTTTTCTCTCAGTTATAATAGTGAACGAAAACTGGAATGAGAAGTTAATGTTGTTGAGAATGATAAAATACTTGTTTTCAACTGAAATGAAGTTTTGTACAACAGTGTTTATATTTTGTACTAAATTTAACAGAGATATTTTTCTCCTTCCTTTTGCTTGCTGATATAAAGGTGGCTGCATTAATTAGTTGTACAACTTATCTTATTTTGCTTTATTTTATTTGTACATTGCATGAGTAAAATCTGGTGGCTTCCTTTGCAAGCCTACATCCTTATATATATTTTTTCTTTATTATGCAGGTTACTTGAACATGAATGTATATTTTTTTTGTTTGCTTGTTTACTTGTTTCATATGTATTTTGTTTTTTTTCTTTTCCTTTTATTTGCTTTATCACTTAGTGATATAAGTGAGCTTCTAACTTTGTTTTATTTTTCTTTTATTCTTGGTAGTCCATTTGTATTACATTGTTTTGTATGGATTTATGAGAATAAAATTTATATATTTACTTTATATTGTATAAAACTATATAATTTATTTTGAAATATATATGAGTTTCTATATTTTATTTTGTTGTTAAAATTTTAGCTAATGCTTTTCTTTATATTTTTATAACTTATCTTTTATATATTGATTTCTATTTTTAGCTTAAATTATTATTATTTTTACTTCCATTTCTATTTTAAATATTTATTATAAATTTTACTGTAATACTTATTATTTTATTTCTATTTCTAATATAGACCATCAATCCTAAATTTTATCATTATAATTTATCTTTAAACCATTTATTTGAAATTTAAATCTAAATCACATATATACAATATTTAAATTCATATGATATAATATATATTCTATGTGAATTGGGGAAACTCGCTTCAATTTACAATTTTAATTCAAAAATTCAATTAATTATCAATTTAAATTTAATTAAAATCCAGGGTCGTTACAAGAGGAGGAAATGAGTTTTGATTTGTGAGGTTTTTGAAGTTTTAGATCTAGAGTTCTATATAGATTTTGAGGAGGAAGAAGAAGCGTGAAGAGAAAGTTTCTCAGGAGAAAAATTATGTACGTAGATGTTATCAGATAAGAAACATAAGGTCATAGGCAAAGGAATGGTCACATGACTGACTAGAGTTTCTTGGGTAACTAAGGCCCATTATACCAAACAAACCCAATATGCCTTAGCCAAATAAAACACAACTAAACACTACCAATTCATGTTAATTTTTTCACAGTAATTCATATTTTTAGTGCAATAGGAATTTTATTTTGATGAAACAAAAAGTGGAGGGAAGGTCAGATTTCAGTCTAGTATCATATAAAAAGAATAAAATTTTAAAATTCAAATTTAAATTTTCCAACAAAAAGTCAATCTTTGACTAAGTTTGACCAAAATTTGAAATTTTACAAAAATTTTATTCTATTAAATTTGGTCAAATAAAACACTCAACATCACAAATTCAAATTTTTTTATATTTAATTTTTATGTAAATTCAAAATACTGTCATTTTAAAGTTGTTAAAAGTTATGGATCATTACACTTTATCTTAACTAAAATATGTAATATCAATTAATGCAATATTAATTTGTTTCCCCTTATCATATTTAAAAGGTTAAATGCCATTAACTACGCATCCAATTCTCATCCAATTACATTCAAACCTATGTTAGCATCCTTACTATTCAATCAACAATACCCTATGAATTATATTAACATAAGTTTACATTTTATTACATTCATTATTTTACCATTAACATATTTTACCATATTAACTGCAATAATTAATTACATAAATTTTCATTGATTTTCAAATTAATTCCAAACATATTAAATAATGAGATGATAAATGAACAATTGTTACATTTAAGTCATTTTATCACGTTTATAAATTTATTGTTTACAAACAAATGTTATGAATACTTACATAACACAAATTTCATATTCAATATTAACCCATCTTAATTTATAACCATATAATTTCAATATTGAATTCAACTTCTAATTGCCTAAATTTCATTAATTTCCCATTCAATATTTAAACGGGTAAATTAATGAGAAAATAATTAAACAATTGTTTATAATAATAATTCACACCCATTATCTTATTATTTACCACCAAGGGTTATAAATTGCTTACCAGAAATGATTTTATATTCTATATTAATCTATTTCAATTAATTACATACCATCTCATCATTAAATACATCAATTAATTTATTTCATTATTTACAATTATAACCAAATAACCTTACAATAATATCCACTGATTGAATTGGACTAAAATGGATATCAATTACACCAAATCAGCATTACTATCTTACATTCTATTTGTTTTATCATTACAAATCATAAATTTTAATTTCTTACAATATTAATATTTCAAAATCTTATTAAATTTAATATTTTAATTTCCGAAAAATACGGGTCGTTACATCTTCAACCATTTAGAAATATTAAATTTAATATAAATGTAATGTTTAACTTGGATATATCTGTAAAGTTCATTAAGGAATAAAATAAATGATGTATTAAAGGAAAAATCATATGTATTAATTGAAATTGATTTTAGCATAGAATAAGAAATTAATTATTTTATAAGTAAATTTATAATCCTTGTTTGTAAACAACAAGTTAATAGACATGAATTACTAAGATGTAACAATTGTTATTTCTCATCTCATTATTTAATCCGTTTAAAAAAATTAATATTGTAATCAATGGAATTTAATGTAACTGAAATATTTTAGTTAATATGACAAGATGTTAACTATAGAGTAATGGATGTAATAAATGAAAACTTATGTTAAATAAATTACACAAGGGAATTGTTGATTTAATATAAAGAATATGTAAATCAAAATAAAAGAATTTGTTGGAAACTAAAATGCACTGAACTTGGATTTTATTATTGTTGTAATTAAATGCTGAGATTAATTTAATATTTAAATCTTGGGTCTAACATGAAAAATTGGATTTCAAAAGATTTATTAAAAATTCTATAAAATCAAGAATGATGATAGATGTGACGACCTGCAATTCCGTACCATTTGAATCGACAATAAACCACACATATCCAACCCAAAAAGCACAGACTGACAGAAGGTCATGAGAAAGAAAATAAGGTAGAAGAAGAGAAGAGAAGAAAGAGAGAACCAAATAGAACAATACAAAATCTCACATCGCAGCGGAAAACATATAATATCATATCAATGATCTTTATAAAATAGAAACTGTACTATCATATACATACATCAATCAGAGTTCAACAATCAATCACCAATCATCAGCCTGGACAGTTATAATAACCCGTCCTTACAATTACTGATAATTTAAATAACAATAAGCAAAGCAGATAATAAACAGATACGTGTATACGAAAATTGTAACAGGTCGCACCTCACCTAACACAGATATTGTCCCCAACTTAGTCACCTCCGCCTCATGGGCCAAGCCAAGGTGTGGGGTTTTGTTCCTCAAAAGGCCTCGACGTTGTTATAAGGTGAAGACTTTGGTATATAAGCACCCACTTCATAGTGTTTTTCCACGATGTGGAACTATTATTCCCATTTTGAAGGGGAGTTATAATCTCCCCCTTTAGAGCCCAACGTCCTCGTTGGCTCATGAACACAACACCACCCAGGCGTCGTGGCTGTAACACGTACAGACCCCAATTCCGGCTGGGTATGGCTCTGATACCATTATCTTTGTCTTACTCAAGGATAAGAAAATTGTGACGACCGCCCATGACCCCTGCACTGAACATAGGAATAGTGCGCTGTAAAGTGTGCCAGGCAGCCATGGACGATTGCCAAGGTAAGTTAAAACAGCAGAATCTATCGTATTACTCACAGCGCATGGATAAAATACAATAGAGAATATACATAGTGAAGCTTCACAAAATAGAATCTCATCAATTAAGCCTCATAATAGTTGAATACAAACATTAGAATAGTCAATACATCAAGCCTCACTACATATCACTCAGAGGATATACAAGCAGCGGAACATCCAGTACGTATAGTAAGAAAATAATATGCAAGCCTCCAGCTCGTCTTCGTCATCAGCATCGTCGGAAACTAAGAACTGCACCTGTCACCTGCTACCTAGTCTGCCCATCCCAAAATGGATGAACAGCCCAAGGTAATAAGAGTTGAACATAAAACCTTGAGTCAGACAACAGTCTTAGTGAGCGGTAAATTAACTAACAACATACCAAAAGAGCATAAAGGTAAAAGGAATAGGAATCCAACCCTCCCACTCCACCTCTTTCTACAGTGATAGCCCCCAGACACACTAAGCAGAAATAAACATAGCAAAGCAGACATTTAAAGTAAAGCAATTATCACTCGAGTCAAGGTCGATGTTTTCCCAGTGAAAACCCCCAAGGCCTAAACCAAGATCAGATAAGCACCCAGAAATTACCGCTCTTGATACCGAATGACGATACAACCAAACATCCATGACTCTGGCTATCACTGTTATCATTGCTTCGATACCACCATTAATTGAATGACCGGCACATTCTTTCAGCCGTCCGTCAAGGGCTAATGGTAACCCCAGTTCTAGACAGAACTCCGCACGTCGTCGCAGCCCGTGCCTAGGACTATCGAATCTGCCCAGAGTACTCGACTACCAACTGTAGTCTTTTGGGACTATCGAATCTGCCCAGCGTACTCTTGCTTTGAGCTTGCTAGAACCTTCAACAACGATGAAATCTTAGCTTACTAGTCATCCTCCTCGACGACTATTCTCATACTACCTCAAGCGCCTCTCGAGCCACCATTATTCTCACACTTGAACCATTTCACCGAGTTATCAACATGCTTGGAATGATCCCGTCTGGATTAAACCAAGGCTATCTCACATCATGCCTCGCTTCATCGCATCGTAGCAAAGCCTCATCTCAACATCATCATCAAATCTATCCATATGGGCTTCATCATCTGCCACATATGCCACGAGCAGCTTTTCCAATCCAAGAGCCTTTCCCTTAGCTTTTGAATCATTTTCAACCATCTTGTCTAAATCCAACAACTAATTTATACATTCAATCAAGTCAATCATTAATCCAAGTAATCAAGCATTCAAACATGATCTAATAAACAATTATAACAATAATGGCAAATCTGTAAATAAAGAGTCTAAATCTAACAAGCATGAAACATGAGCAATATCTCTACAACTTGATGAATGAACTTGCGTAGATTAACATGTAGTAAAATGGATGTCAAATCATCATGAACAATGGATCGATACTTAAGTTTACGAAAATGCATGGAAATCACTATTTAACACAAAATCAAGCCACCAATCCGATATACTCCTTTGGATCCGTGTGAGAGATAACCACCACTCACCAAATCACCTAAACACCTTAAAAGCAACACACTTTAGATCTGGACAGCGAAGAATCTAACTCGATCTACCAAAATTCCGCTTCAAACGATGAAATCTCTCTTCGAAGAATGTATATCTTCAACTTTATCTCTTGGATCTTCGATCTTGATCTTCGATTTGGATGGAAGGAATCACACGATTAGAGTGGAGAAAAGAAGTGAAGAAGTGCAGCACTCGAGCTCTCAAAATGGCAGGACTTCGTCGCTTCAAAATCCGGATCCCAAAAAGTGAGGAAAAACCCAGTATTTATAGGCTGAATTCTTAGGTCGTCCGCCCCCCCTAGGTCGTCCACGACCTAACTTTCACGACCTACAACCTAACAAATCCCCGACCTAACACTTGCACGACTTAACAGAAGTCACGACCTAACACTTGCGCGACTTAACATATACGCGCGACCTAACAAAGATGCGACCTAACGACTTAACAGAAGTCACGACCTAACACACACACGACCTAACACTTAGGCATGACCTAAGACTCAACCGACCTAACTGGAACACGACTTAGCGATCTAACTAAACACAGGGTCTCTCGACCTAACGCCTAAGTCGTCTACGACCTATCCCATAATCCTTAAGTCGCTCGAACGACCTAGCTACCTTAAGTCGTCCACGACCTAACTTTCTTAGGTCGTTAACTCGCCCAGTTTCCTAAGTCGCTAACCCTTAAGTCGCCAACTCTCTTAAGCCGTTAACTCCTAAGTCGCCTACTCTTAGGTCGTCAACTTCCTTTAGTCGTCCACCCTTCTTAAGTCGGTCAAATTCTATAGGTCGCTCCACTCTCTTAAGTCGTCCCAAACTACTGTACGACCAAAGCTACTACACGACCTAACTCCTACACGACTTAAGCTCTATTCGACCTAAATTCTGAACGACTTAACAATATTACGACCTAATGACAACTGTTTTACGATCTTTCGATCCGTAAAAATACGGGTCGTTACATTCTCTCCCCCTTAGGAATTTTGCCCCCGAAATTCCAAACAAACAAGAGCAATCAAAAATTATTCCGCACGCCTACCATCCATAGCAATCAACAAACCATGCATCCAATTCTAACCTAGCATGCAGAATTCTAAAACTAGAACAAGTTACAATGTCGTGAGATGACACGACACCTTATGGCCATACCTTGAAGAGTTCAGGATGAGCTGCCTTCATCCTTTCTTCCACCTCCCATGTACAGTCGTTAACTTCATCACTCCATTGTATCTTGAGCAACCTAACTATCTTCCTCCTAAGCTGTTTCGTGTCAGTTTCCACAACACGAAGCGGCTTACGAGGTCTCTTATCGACAGGATCAATCTCAAAATCTTCACAGCTATCAGCAGAAACCACCGTATTCGAGTCGTGCACATACTTCCGTAGATATGATACGTGAAAAATATTGTGCACACTCGACATCTTTTCTGGTAACTCCAATTTATAGGCGAGCTTTCCAATTCGCTCGATGATCAGGAATGGTCCAACAAATCTTGGAGTCAATTTTCCTTTCTTCCCGAATCGAATAACATTCTTCAGTGGAGAAATCTTCACAAAAACCATCTCACCTACGTCGAATTCCAAATCCTTACGACGCTTATCGGCATAACTTTTCTGACGGTCTTGGGCTGCCTTCATTCGTTGCCGAATGATCTCTATGCAATCCGAAGTCTGTTGAATCATTTCTGGCCCAAGTATCAGCTTTTCTCCTGTTTCTAACCAACATGTCGGAGAGTTACACGGTCTTCCATACAATGCCTCATACGGTGCCATACCAATGCTTGACTGGTAACTGTTATTATACGAAAATTCCACCAAATGAAGGTGATCTTCCCATGATCCTCCGAAATTTAAAACACAAGCTCTAAGAAGATCTTCCAAAACTCGATTGACTCTCTCGGTCTGACCATCTGTTTGGGGGTGATAAGCTGTACTCAAACACAACTCGGTTCCCAAAACTTCCTGAAAGCTCTTCCAAAATCCACTAGTGAACAATGGGTCTCGATCGCTCACTATACTCTTCGGAATACCATGGAATCGAACTATCCACTTGACATACAGCTTAGCCAACTTCGATGCAGTCCTAGTCGATCGAACAGGAATGAATCTTGCACTCTTAGTCAGATGATCTACGATGACCCAAATCCCTTCATTTCCCGTTCTGGTTCTAGGTAACCCATCGATAAAATCCATCGATATCTGCTCCTACTTCCATGTAGGAACTTCTAATGGCTGAAGCAATCCACTAGGCTTCTTTTGCTCAGCTTTTACCAACTGGCAGTTCATGCACTTGGAAACAAAATTTCCAACATCCTTCTTCATACCTTCCCAATAATAGGTTCTCTTCATATCCCGATACATCTTATTTCCACCTGGATGAATTGTCAGCTTCGAGTGATGACTTTCCTTCAGAACTTCATCTCTCAATTCATCTATATCGGGAACAACTAGTCGTCCTTGCTTCTGAAGCCAACCCTCTCGATCGACCTCGAATTCTTTATCCCTCTCTGGGTCCAATCCAGATTCCATATCACGGATAATCTTGACAAGCATATCGTCTCGCTTTTGGCTCTCGCCAATTCTTTCCACAAGAGTCGGTTTTATTGATAAGTTTGCCAACATCTCAGGTTCCAATTCACATCTGGGCCTGAAGTCAAATCCAGCTAAATACTCGAGACTCTTCCATTCTGAAAACATGGCTCCCAATCCTGCATGTCTTCGACTTAACGCATCTGCCACTGCATTACCCTTTCCCGGAGTATAGGCTATACCAAAATCATATGATGCCAAAAACTCTAACCATCGTTGCTGCCGAAGATTCAAATACTTTTGGGAGAAAAGATACTTCAACGACTTATGATCTGTAAACAACTCGAATCGAACTCCCAATAGATAATGTCTCCACATCTTCAGAGCAAATACAATCACTGCCAACTCCAAATCATGAGTCGGATAATTCCTTTCATGCGGCTTCAGTTGTCGACTTGCATACGCAACAACTTTACCCTTCTGCATCAGCACTGCTCCAAGTCCAGTACCACATGCATCGGTATAAAATACCATCTCATCATTTCCACTTGGAATAGTCAAAACAGGAGCACTTGTCAATTGCTCTTTCAGGATTCCGAAAGCTTGCTCACACTTAGCATCCCATCTGAATACTTGATTCTTTTTCGTCAATCCTGTTAATGGTGCAGCTACCTTGGAAAAGTCTTTGATAAATCGACGATAGTATCCTGCTAATCCAAGAAAACTTCTCATAGCAGATGCATTCTTAGGTCTAACCCAATCCTGGATTGCTGCCACCTTAGCGGGATCAACCGCTATTCCTTTTCCAGAGATAATATGGCCTAAGAACCTCACTTCACTCTTCCAGAAGTGACACTTCGAAAACTTAGCCTTCAGCTGATGTTTCCGTAAGATTCCCAAAACAATACGCAAGTGCGTCTTGTGCTCTTCTTCAGTTCTGGAATAAATCAAAATATCATCCACGAACACTAGTACGAACTTGTTCAACTGATCTATGAACACTCTATTCATAAGATCCACAAAATATGCTGGTCCATTGGTCAATCCAAACGGCATTACCAGCCACTCAAAGAAATCGGATGGTGTCCTGAAAGCAGTCTTCGGCACACTATCCTTAGCCACTCTTAACTGGTGAAATCCCGTTGCCAAATCCATCTGAGAAAACACCTTAGCTTCGTGAAGCTGATCAAACAAGTCATCTATTTTCGGCAATGGATACTTGTTCTTCTTAGTCATTTTATTCAGCTCATGATAATCCACACAAACCTCAACGATCCATCCGCTTTGGTTACAAACACAACTGGTGCACCCCATTCGGATACACTACGCCGAATGAATCCTTTCTGTAAAAGATCATCAACTTGCACCCTCAACTCTTGCTGTTCCCTAGGCGCCATCCGCCTAAGAGGCATCACAACAGGTCTGGCTCCTTCAACTAGATCAATACGAAACTCGATCTCTCTATGCGGCGGTAACCCTTTGACCTCATCAAAGACATCCTCAAATCCGTTAGCGATCGGCACTGATGACAGTCCATCCCGTGGAACAACCAGCGAATACATGAAGCTTATAAAGACACCTTCCTCATGCTTACATCGTATCACAACCTTTCGCCCCTCCACATTCTCGACTGTCACCTCCAACCTTTCACAATCAACCTTTGCCGCATACTTCCTAAGCCAGTCCATACCCAAAATAATTCCGAACCCCGCAAAGTTCAGAACAAAACAATCACAAACAAAAGAGCAATCATGACTCGATACAACCAGACCACGGCATAGCATACACAGACAAGACGAACCCCCAACTGGATTAGTCACAACCAATGGTCTATCAACGATATCCGGTTCTAAACCTAACCGGCCTATAAGTTCATTACAAACAAAAGAATGCGACACCCCAGTATCGAATAACACTCTAACTGGAACACCACATATGGAAAGAGTACCTTGAACCACCACACTCTTTCCTTTCTCTTCAGCGGTAGGAGCTTTTGTAGATGATGGAACAACCCCCAAAAAATAAACTTGCACAATCTGCTTGTCCTTCCGCGGTTCTGGACAATTCTTCTTAATATGCCCCAACTTGTCACAGTTGTGGCACTTCACCGGCACCTTTGGATTCTTGCAATCTCTGGAGAAATGGCCCTTCTGCTGACAATTGTAGCAAGTCACTTCGCCCTTCGGCTTCTTCTGGCCATCCTTACCCTTTTGCTGCTGCTGCTTCCTCTTCTTATTTCCACCTTGATGTGGTTTAGACTCTTCCTTGGTCACAACAACAACAGATCCTTCTTTAGGAAACAGATTTTCGTGTCTGAGAGCTTTCTCCACAAGCTTCTCAAATGGATCGTCCAAATGATCCACCAACTGCCTCCCAAGATAACTGTCCAAGCCTGTCACAAACTTCTCGTTCTTCTGATAAGGAGATTCAATATACGACTGGGCATACTTGGACAAAGCTTCAAACTCAGAAACATACTCAAGAACTGGTCTTCCACCTTGCTTGAGCTCTACAAACTTCTTAAACAGAACAGATTTCTGAGCTGTAGAAATGAACTTAGCTTCAAATCTAGCTTGGAATTGCTCCCAAGTAATTTCTTCCTCCGGAGTATCAATGGTGATAGAGTTCCACCAATCAGAAGCTCTTCCTTGAAGCTGTCTTGATGCGAGCTTCCTTCTAGTTGCATCATCGATTCCCAAATCACCAAAGATTCTTCTACAAGCATCTACCCATCTCTGGACTTCAATGGTTGACTCTGTTTCAAAGAAAACCTTCCCTCCAAGAGCAGTATAGTCTTTACACAGCTTAGCAAAATCCACCGGTCTTGGAGCCTGAACTTGAACTCCAACATCTACTCCTGGCCCTGGAGCTGGCATCCTTCTCATGATCGAAGTCATCATAGCCTCGAACATAGCAGCATAATCAGCAGCCCCCTCAGTAGCACGGCCTTCCCTAGCAGCTGGTCTCCCTCTTCGACTCATTCTCAATATCTATAAAAGGAATGATTAATACACCTTGAGAACAACTGCATAAGGGTTTCAAATCCTTCTAAGCTACTATATTATATATAGTAATCAACCATCAAAATACAATTACGTCTCTCATACGTAGTTACGTCAGCGAGCGTTTGAGTAAAATCGATTAACCAAAGCTCTGATACCAAATGTGACGACCGCCCATGACCCCTGCACTGAACATAGGAATAGTGCGCTGTAAAGTGTGCCAGGAAGCCATGGACGATTGCCAAGGTAAGTTAAAACAACAGAATCTATCGTATTACTCACAGCGCATGGATAAAATACAATAGAGAATATACATAGTGAAGCTTCACAAAATAGAATCTCATCATTAAGCCTCATAATAGTTGAATACAAACATTAGAATAGTCAATACATCAAGCCTCACTACATATCACTCAGAGAATATACAAGCAGCGGAACATCCAGTACATATAGTAAGAAAATGATATGCAAGCCTCCAGCTCGTCTTCGTCATCAGCATCGTCGGAAACTAAGAACTGCACCTGTCACCTGCTACCTAGTCTGCCCATCCCAAAATGGATGAACAACCCAAGGTAATAAGAGTTGAACATAAAACCTTGAGTCAGACAACGGTCTTAGTGGGCGGTAAATTAACAAACAACATACCAAAAGAGAATAAAGGTAAAAGGAATAGAAATCCAACCCTCCCACTCCACCTCTTTCTACAGTGATAGCCCCCAGACACACTAAGCAGAAATAAACATAGCAAAGCAGACATTTAAAGTAAAGCAATTATCACTCGAGTCAAGGTCGATGTTTTCCCAGTGCAAACCCCCAAGGCCTAAACCAAGATCAGATAAGCACCCAGAAAATACCGCTCTTGATACCGAATGACGATACAACCAAACATCCATGACTCTGGCTATCACTTTTATCATTGCTTCGATACCACCGTTAATTGAATGACCGACACATTCTTTCAGCCGTCCGTCAAGGGCTAATGGTAACCCCGGTTCTAGACAGAACTCCGCATGTCGTCGCAGCCCGTGCCTAGGACTATCGAATCTGCCCAGAGTACTCGACTACCAACTGTAGTCTTTTGGGACTATCGAATCTGCCCAGCGTACTCTTGCTTTGAGCCTGCTAGAACCTTCAACAACGATGAAATCTTAGCCTCCTAGTCATCCTCCTCGACGACTATTCTCATACTAGCTCAAGCGCCTCTCGAGCCACCATTATTCTCACACTCGAACCATTTCACCGAGTTATCAACATGCTTGGAATGATCCCGTCTGGATTAAACCAAGGCTATCTCACATCATGCCTCGCTTCATCGCATCATAGCAAAGCCTCATCTCAACATCATCATCAAATCTATCCATATGGGCTTCATCATCCGCCACATATGCCACGAGCAGCTTTTCCAATCCAAGAGCCTTTCCCTTAGCTTTTGAATCATCTTCGACCATCTTGTCTAAATCCAACAACTAATTTATACATTCAATCAAGTCAATCATTAATCCAAGTAATCAAGCATTCAAACATGATCTAATAAACAATTATAACAATAATGGCAAATCTGTAAATAAAGAGTCTAAATCAAACAAGCATGAAACATGAGCAATATCTCTACCACTTGATGAATGAACTTGCGTAGATTAACATGTAGTAAAATGGATGTCAAATCATCATGAACAATGGATCGATACTTAAGTTTACGAAAATGCATGGAAATCACTATTTAACACAAAATCAAGCCACCAATCCGATATACTCCTTTGGATCCGTGTGAGAGATAACCACCACTCACCAAATCACCTAAACACCTTAAAAGCAACACACTTCAGATCTAGACAGCGAAGAATCTAACTCGATCTACCAAAATTCCGCTTCAAACGATGAAATCTCTCTTCGAAGAATGTATATCTTCAACTTTATCTCTTGGATCTTCGATATTGATCTTCGATTTGGATGGAAGGAATCACAAGATTAGAGTGGAGAAAAGAAGTGAAGAAGTGCAGCACTCGAGCTCTCAAAATGGCAGGACTTCATCGCTTCAAAATCCGGATCCCAAAAAGTGAGGAAAAACCCGGTATTTATAGGCTGAATTCTTAGGTCGTCCGCCATCCCTTAGGTCATCCACGACCTAACTCTCATGACCTACGACCTAACAAATCCCCGACCTAACACCTGCGCGACTTAAAAGAAGTCACGACCTAACACTTGCACGACTTAACATATAGGCACGACCTAACAAAGATGCGGCCTAACGACTTAACAGAAGTCACGACCTAACACACACACGACCTAACACTTAGGCACGACCTAAGACTCAACCGACCTAACTGGAACATGACTTAGCGATCTAACTAGACACAGGGTCTCTCGACCTAACGCCTAAGTCATCTACGACCTATCGCATAATCCTTAAGTCGCTCGAACGACCTAGCTACCTTAAGTCGTCCACGACCTAACTTTCTTAGGTCGTTAACTCGCCCAGTTAACTAAGTCGCTAACCCTTAAGTCTCCAACTCTCTTAAGCCGTTAACTCCTAAGTCGCCTACTCCTTAGGTCGTCAACTTCCTTAAGTCATCCACCCTTCTTAAGTCGGTCAAATTCTATAGGTCGCTCCACTCTCTTAAGTCGTCCCAAACTACTGTACGACCTAAGCTACTACACGACCTAACTCCTACCCGACTTAAGCTCTATTCGACCTAAATTCTGAATGACTTAACAATTTTACGACCTAATGACAACTGTTTTACGATCTTTCGATCCGTAAAAATACGGGTCGTTACAAAAATCATCAACATCATGAGGTGAAATAGAAAATATCAAAAATTCATAGAAATTTGCACGTGCTATTCATCCTTGCGCAAGGGCCATGCTAATATTCTATGTATTGTTCCAATTTTATCGGATGTCAGCCACAACGCCTGTGTGGTGTTGTGTTCATGAGCTGAGGATGTTAGGCTCTAAAGGAGGGGATATTGTAACACCCCTTCAAAATGGGAATAATAGTCCCACATCGCGGAAAAACACTATGAAGTGGGTGCTTATATACCAAAGCCTTCACCTCATAACAACGTCGAGACCTTTTAAGGAACAAAACCCCACACCTTGGCTTGGCCCATGAGGTGGAGGTGACTAAGTTGGGGACAATATCTGCGTTAGGTGAGGTGCGGGCTGTTACAAAAATGAAGATCTCCAGCTCTCCTGCTGAAGCTCCAAAAGCACCAATATGAACTTGTAAATATACTCGATCTGACCCAAGCATTGAAAGGGAAGAACGTCCAGATCAGTCTGGTAAACTAGCGCGAGAAACACACTCAATTGAATTTATTAGATTACCAAACTTTCCTTTCAAAACAAAAGTATCTCGTAAGACGCGCCCACACATAAACACAGACATGTGTTTACCTTACGATAACCAAAACCTTTCATATCGAAATCATCTTATATTATACTAGTGTCTAGTATACAAATAATATTAATCATAGCCGAAATGGTTACCCATACAACATTTCGGGGCTATTCATTATGCCAATACAAACAAAACCGCAAGCTCGTAGTGAAGTTTGGATTTCCATACAAATGACCAGTAGAAGGGACTATCTTCCGGTAGTACATCTATAGAGGAATGTACCGAGGAACATCACAAAGGAACCTCTACCAACATAAGACCAGCCTACCTCTATAACTAGGTAGTACCGAATATATCATCCCCCGATCGTTACCGACCTTTCCGAGGGCCCTCATAGCATACAAACAACATTAATTTACATCTCGAACGTCATAGCGGAAAGAAATATTTCTAGAAGGGGATGATCATATCCTAATTGGGAATGACCCACTAAGCCTTGCCGCATCTAACCCTGTTTCGGTCATTTCCGGTTGATGAGGCCTGAGGTAATGTTTACCTTTCACATATCACATATCACATCACTTTTGAATGCCACATTTTCCATTTCTGTTGACTACTAATTGCCTTTCACAAAAATACAACCCTTGAGCTCGTACGTCTCAAGGAAATGTGTTAAGCTAAGAGAAGTTGCCTTCTCCGCCACCAAATAGATGTACGTTTGTAAAAACCAATGTACGTAATCTAAGAAAATGCAATGTCAAACATTCATCCATACAAGTTGTCTAGGAAAAGGACAAACCGAAGGTACTCTCTTACCACATCCTGTCGGGAAATCCCTAGGGTTAGTAGCGAATAGTCCTTGCATTGGATATTTCATAACGAAGAGACTACTGCTACTATATGTATATTGGGATTTTAAACCCAAATGATCAACAAGCAGTCCTTCACTATGAAAATCCTAAACATCAATATCATCGGCCAACCTGCACAATCGTCGTATATATGTTGGTCCGAAGTGGTTTTCAGATAAATCTGAACCCGGTCTCTTTGCACCAACAATGCAAAAGCGTTTCTCAACCTCACATGGAAACTAAGTCTCATAGACTTATCACGTCTCTTACTTTCAACTTGCTATCCTTTGGCCAAGAAGGAAGCTCGATAGATTGGAGTAATACTCTGCACTGCACGATTCAACATCCTCAACACAAACGATAATCAAGCCTACACAGATGGCCACGTACTAAGTGTACGACTAAATAGTGCCCACATCAGTCGAGGAACTAAAAATGGCTAAATTTGATAGTCGGTTATTTAACTATCAAAGCAACAAACAAATATTTAGCACCATAAGTAATCACTAGGCCATTTTAATTAATCTTTTTTTAATTAAATCACTTTCCAAATATTCACTTCAAATTATCTTAAAAAGATTTAATTCCAAAACCATTTCAATATTTCACTATTTGGAAAACATTTCCATATACTAATTTAATAATAAGTAATTCACAATTCTCTTTATTTTCAACACTTAGAAAATATTACATATACTTAAATCATGATTAAGTATATATTTTATTCTTTAAGGAAAACATTCTCTTAACATATTTATTTGGGTCAAAACGAATGTTGCGTAAAACATCATTACGACAACCCAAAATCATTAGTATAGGGATTCGATAATTAGACAGATATATAAAACCCATATACTATACAAAACATCTCCTTTCAAAAATCATTTACTATAATAACAGTGTTATAGTCCATGCCTTCCTTACTTCTCGAAATGTCTATTTCAACAACGAATGTTGAAATCTATGTATTCGATACTCACACCTTTTAAAACATCTTCAAACCATTTAACTCCATTTAAAAATCACTTTTCAAAACATTTATTTATTTTAAAGGATTATTCGCTGTCCAAAATCATGAATATAATTCCTTTAATAAACTTTCATAATTAACTTATCAAAATAAGTTGATTTCACCTTTATAAACAATGTTTATATATCACATTTCTATTTTATAAAAACTTCAATTTATAAAATTCCTTTACTAACAAATTCCATTTATCTCATTTATATGCCAAAATCCGATTATAAGTAAATTTACTTATAAATCTCTTATTTACAAATTCATTCTTTTTATAACTTATTATTTATAAACCTTATTCACTTATAAGATTCATTTATTACTTCATTTTAACACTTATAAACTCCTTTATAATTCCATTATTTTTATTTATAAAATATGTAAAGACCCGCAAATCCGTCTTTCGAAAATCTGACACTGATACGTCCACTGTAGCAACTGTCGAACAATCGGATGGCGGAAACGCGAACTTTAATGTTTAAAAGAAGAGGTAGAAGAAGACAGAAGAAGAAAAAGAACAGAAACACAGAAGCAGAAACAATATTAGAATCTCACATTCGCAGCGGAACAATATATAATAGATAATCACTAGTCTTTTTAAAACAAAGGACTATATCAGTTTATACATACATCAATCAGAGTCAATGTACAACTCAATACAAAACAATGGACAGTTATAGAAACCTGTCCTCATACAGAATACACAGCGGAAATAACAAACAAGTACGAGAGTACGTCTCGCCATCCAGCTCATCTCCAAAGCTCCAGAATATCCAGAATATCCTGATAAAAATAACTCTAGGCTTCCCATGTGAAAAATTATGGGCACCCAGAGTTTAGAAGGGAACAATAAACTCCGAGTCAGTCATGGTGACTGGTGTGAGATCGTAAAACAGTTATTTTCATAAAGAAAATAAAATAGATTCGCAATGCTTTTTGGAAAATGAAACTACCATAAGACCTCCCGCCACACACATAATGCAAACGCAGAATTGGAGGAGATTTCTTCTTATGATAGTTAAAGATGCTTACTACGGCAATCATTGGATTATTATTATTAATGTCTAGTGTGGAAAACATTTCGAAAGTATAATATTAATCTTAGCCAACATACGACCATTATCGTATGCCTATTATAGCTACTATGTTCAATAGCAGGTTACCGCCACATTCCATAGCAGGTAATACAACTAAAACCGTACAGGGTTCGTATTGTTTCTTTGGATTTTCCAACAAATGGTCAGGATAAGAAACTTCCTTTCCTCCTGCCGAATGGGATCGCCTCTGGCTGGACGTCCCGAGAGACAAACTGCTCTCTGCCAAACAAGGCCGGGTTACCCCTGTAACAGGTAACTCACGAATATGTCATGACCCGGTCCTTTGGGACCTTTATCCGAGCGCTCGGTAACCATCATCACACATAATAAATAAGTGTATCCACATGAGTAAGTATCTGGGCTCCATACCATGATACCACCCCTTTCCAGAAGGAAATGACATACCCTAAAGGGCGCGACCCTCATAACCTTGCCGCAACATTCCTGTTTCGACCATTTCCGGGTTGTGAGGCCTGATGAAGTCTCGTCCACAAAGCTATGCTTTTTCACAAAGCCGTGCTTTGATCACAAATGATCAAATAAATGATCATTGTCACAGCAACACTCAGCATGCCACATTACCAAATTGGGAATATATCGCTGACAAATTTCAACTACATAACCTCTGAGCTCGTACGTCTCAGAGAAGGGTGTTAAGCTAAGAGAATAAATTCTCCGCCACCAACAGAAATGTATTTGAAAGAAATCAGCTCTATATCTCAAAATGTAATGTCAGACACGTAACCATACAAGTCTGTTCCGGGTTCGAACAGAACCGAAGGCACTTCCGAAGAAGCCCTTGCAAATCCGGATATTCACAATCTCGATAAAACTTCCCATCACAAAGGAAATCTCAATACAGTAGCTAACGGTGCAGAGACAATCGATAGGTCATCCTACCATTTTCACAAATACCCGGTCTTCATCACCGGTCTTCAATACGATCCATAACGTCGTATTATTATTCGGAATGGGTTATTTGACACAAAGGTCCTTTCCCGGCTAAACCGAATAATAAGCGTTTGTTTTAAAAACAATTCAAGTGCCATTTCAAAGGCAATATTGATAGTCGGTGATTTAACTATCAACAATATTCATAACAGTCATCAGGTTCAAATAATTTTCCCAAATTATTAAATTTCAAATATCTTCCCGATATATGGTTTATACTTCAACCATTTGAAAACAATTTCCAAATCACCTTCATTTAAATCACTTAAATAAATCCTTATCGATTTATTTTAAATTTACATCCCAATCAGTAAATTTATTTCCACACTTCATTACTTTGAAAATAAATTTCAAATCACTTTTCCTTACACGGAATATATTTCCAAATATATCTTTTCAAAAACCAGCTTTAGAACCTTTAAATTTTATTTTAAAAAGCTACTTTGGAAAATATACTTAGCTTTATAGTGAAAATACAATTTCACTTCAAAATGGTCCACTTAAACCAATCAAATAAATCTTTATCGATTTATTTCAAATTTACGTTAAAAAATCCGTAAATTTAGTCACAACCAGATGGTCTATCAACGATATCCGGTTCTAAACCTAACCGGCCTATAAGTTCATTACAAACAAAAGAATGCGACACCCCAGTATCGAATAACACTCTAACTGGAACACCACATATGGAAAGAGTACCTTGAACCACCACACTCTTTCCTTTCTCTTCAGCGGTAGGAGCTTTTGTAGATGATGGAACAACCCCCAAAGCATAAACTTGCACAATCTGCTTGTCCTTCCGCGGTTCTGGACAATTCTTCTTAATATGCCCCAACTTGTCACAATTGTGGCACTTCACCGGCACCTTTGGATTCTTGCAATCTCTGGAGAAATGGCCCTTCTGCTGACAATTGTAGCAAGTCACTTCGCCCTTCGGCTTCTTCTGGCCATCCTTACCCTTTTGCTGCTGCTGCTTCCTCTTCTTATTTCCACCTTGATGTGGTTTAGACTCTTCCTTGGTCACAACAACAACAGATCCTTCTTTAGGAAACAGATTTTCGTGTCTGAGAGCTTTCTCCACAAGCTTCTCAAATGGATCATCCAAATGATCCACCAACTGCCTCCCAAGATAACTGTCCAAGCCTGTCACAAACTTCTCGTTCTTCTGATAAGGAGATTCAATATACGACCGGGCATACTTGGACAAAGCTTCAAACTCAGAAACATACTCAAGAACTGGTCTTCCACCTTGCTTGAGCTCTACAAACTTCTTAAACAGAACAGATATCTGAGCTGTAGAAATGAACTTAGCTTCAAATCTAGCTTGGAATTGCTCCCAAGTAATTTCTTCCTCCGGAGTATCAATGGTGATAGAGTTCCACCAATCAGAAGCTCTTCCTTGAAGCTGTCTTGATGCGAGCTTCCTTCTAGTTGCATCATCGATTCCCAAATCACCAAAGATTCTTCTACAAGCATCTACCCATCTCTGGACTTCAATGGTTGACTCTGTTTCAAAGAAAACCTTCCCTCCAAGAGCAGTATAGTCTTTACACAGCTTAGCAAAATCCACCGGTCTTGGAGCCTGAACTTGAACTCCAACATCTACTGCTAGCCCCGGAGCTGGCATCCTTCTCATGATCGAAGTCATCATAGCCTCGAACATAGCAGCATAATCAGCAGCCCCCTCAGTAGCACGGCCTTCCCTAGCAGCTGGTCTCCCTCTTCGACTCATTCTCAATATCTATAAAAGGAATGATTAATACACCTTGAGAACAACTGCATAAGGGTTTCAAATCCTTCTAAGCTACTATATTATATATAGTAATCAACCATCAAAATACAATTACGTCTCTCATACGTAGTTACGTCAGCGAGCGTTTGAGTAAAATCGATTAACCAAAGCTCTGATACCAAATGTGACGATCGCCCATGACCCCTGCACTGAACATAGGAATAGTGCGCTGTAAAGTGTGCCAGGCAGCCATGGACGATTGCCAAGGTAAGTTAAAACAACAGAATCTATCGTATTACTCACAGCGCATGGATAAATTACAATAGAGAATATACATAGTGAAGCTTCACAAAATAGAATCTCATCAATTAAGCCTTATAATAGTTGAATACAAACATTAGAATAGTCAATACATCAAGCCTCACTACATATCACTCAGAGAATATACAAGCAGAGGAACATCCAGTACATATAGTAAGAAAATAATATGCAAGCCTCCAGCTCGTCTTCGTCATCAGCATCGTCGGAAACTAAGAACTGCACCTGTCACATGCTACCTAGTCTGCCCATCCCAAAATGGATGAACAGCCCAAGTTAATAAGAGTTGAACCTAAAACCTTGTGTCAGACAACGGTCTTAGTGAGCGGTAAATTAACTAACAACATACCAAAAGAGCATAAAGGTAAAAGGAATAGAAATCCAACCCTCCCACTCCACCTCTTTCTACAGTGATAGCCCCCAGACACACTAAGCAGAAATAAACATAGCAAAGCAGACATTTAAAGTAAAGCAATTATCACTCGAGTCAAGGTCGATGTTTTCCCAGTGCAAACCCCCAAGGCCTAAACCAAGATCAGATAAGCACCCAGAAAATACCGCTCTTGATACCGAATGACGATACAACCAAACATCCATGACTCTGGCTATCACTGTTATCATTGCTTCGATACCACCGTTAATTGAATGACCGACACATTCTTTCAGCCGTCCGTCAAGGGCTAATGGTAACCCCGGTTCTAGACAGAACTCCGCACGTCGTCGCAGCCCGTGCCTAGGACTATCGAATCTGCCCAGAGTACTCGACTACCAACTGTAGTCTTTTGGGACTATCGAATCTGCCCAGCGTACTCTTGCTTTGAGCCTGCTAGAACCTTCAACAACGATGAAATCTTAGCCTCCTAGTCATCCTCTTCGACGACTATTCTCATACTAGCTCAAGCGCCTCTCGAGCCACCATTATTCTCACACTCGAACCATTTCACCGAGTTATCAACATGCTTGGAATGATCCCGTCTGGATTAAACCAAGGCTATCTCACATCATGCCTCGCTTCATTGCATCATAGCAAAGCCTCATCTCAACATCATCATCAAATCTATCCATATGGGCTTCATCATCCGCCACATATGCCACGAGCAGCTTTTCCAATCCAAGAGCCTTTCCCTTAGCTTTTGAATCATCTTCGACCATCTTGTCTAAATCCAACAACTAATTTATACATTCAATCAAGTCAATCATTAATCCAAGTAATCAAGCATTCAAACATGATCTAATAAACAATTATAACAATAATGGCAAATCTGTAAATAAAGAGTCTAAATCAAACAAGCATGAAACATGAGCAATATCTCTACAACTTGATGAATGAACTTGCGTAGATTAACATGTAGTAAAATGGATGTCAAATCATCATGAACAATGGATCGATACTTAAGTTTACGAAAATGCATGGAAATCACTATTTAACACAAAATCAAGCCACCAATCCGATATACTCCTTTGGATCCATGTGAGAGATAACCACCACTCACCAAATCACCTAAACACCTTAAAAGCAACACACTTCAGATCTAGACAGCGAAGAATCTAACTCGATCTACCAAAATTCCGCTTCAAACGATGAAATCTCTCTTCGAAGAATGTATATCTTCAACTTTATCTCTTGGATCTTCGATCTTGATCTTCGATTTGGATGGAAGGAATCACAAGATTAGAGTGGAGAAAAGAAGTGAAGAAGTGCAGCACTCGAGCTCTCAAAATGGCAGGACTTCATCGCTTCAAAATCCGGATCCCAAAAAGTGAGGAAAAACCCGGTATTTATAGGCTGAATTCTTAGGTCGTCCGCCATCCCTTAGGTCATCCACGACCTAACTCTCATGACCTACGACCTAACAAATCCCCGACCTAACACTTGCGCGACTTAACAGAAGTCACGACCTAACACTTGCACGACTTAACATATACGCGCGACCTAACAAAGATGCGGCCAAACGACTTAACAGAAGTCACGACCTAACACACACACGACCTAACACTTAGGCACGACCTAAGACTCAACCGACCTAACTGGAACATGACTTAGCGATCTAACTAGACACAGGGTCTCTCGACCTAACGCCTAAGTCATCTACGACCTATCCTATAATCCTTAAGTCGCTCGAACGACCTAGCTACCTTAAGTCGTCCACGACCTAACTTTCTTAGGTCGTTAACTCGCCCAGTTTCCTAAGTCGCTAACCCTTAAGTCGCCAACTCTCTTAAGCCGTTAACTCCTAAGTCGCCTACTCCTTAGGTCGTCAACTTCCTTAAGTCGTCCACCCTTCTTAAGTCGGTCAAATTCTATAGGTCGCTCCACTCTCTTAAGTCGTCCCAAACTACTGTACGACCTAAGCTACTACACGACCTAACTCCTACCCGACTTAAGCTCTATTCGACCTAAATTCTGAACGACTTAACAATATTACGACCTAATGACAACTGTTTTACGATCTTTCGATCCGTAAAAATACGGGTTGTTACAAAAATCATCAACATCATGAGGTGAAATAGAAAATATCAAAAATTCATAGAAATTTGCACGTGCTATTCATCCTTGCGCAAGGGCCATGCTAATATTCTCTGTATTGTTCCAATTTTATCGGATGTCAGCCACAACGCCTGTGTGGTGTTGTGTTCATGAGCCGAGGACGTTAGGCTCTAAAGGAGGGGATATTGTAACACCCCTTCAAAATGGGAATAATAGTCCCACATCGCGGAAAAACACTATGAAGTGGGTGCTTATATACCAAAGCCTTCACCTCATAACAACGTCGAGACCTTTTAAGGAACAAAACCCCACACCTTGGCTTGGCCCATGAGGTGGAGGTGACTAAGTTGGGGACAATATCTGCGTTAGGTGAGGTGCGGGCTGTTACAAAAATGAAGGTCTCCAGCTCTCCTGCTGAAGCTCCAAAAGCACCAATATGAACTTGTAAATATACTCGATCTGACCCAAGCATTGAAAGGGAAGAACGTCCGGATCAGTCTGGTAAACTAGCGCGAGAAACACACTCAATTGAATTTATTAGATTACCAAACTTTCCTTTCAAAACAAAAGTATCTCGTAAGACGCGCCCACACATAAACACAGACACGTGTTTACCTTACGATAACCAAAACCTTTCATATCGAAATCATCTTATATTATACTAGTGTCTAGTATACAAATAATATTAATCATTGCCGAAATGGTTACCCATACAACATTTCGGGGCTATTCATTATGCCAATACAAACAAAACCGCAAGCTCGTAGTGAAGTTTGGATTTCCATACAAATGACCAGGTGAAGGGACTATCTTCCGGTAGTACATCTATAGAGGAATGTACCGAGGAACATCACAAAGGAACCTCTACCAACATAAGACCAGCCTACCTCTATAACTAGGTAGTACCGAATATATCATCCCCCGGTCGTTACCGACCTTTCCGAGGGCCCTCATAGCATACAAACAACATTAATTTACATCTCGAACGTCATAGCGGAAAGAAATATTTCTAGAAGGGGATGATCATATCCTAATTGGGAATGACCCACTAAGCCTTGCCGCATCTAACCCTGTTTCGGTCATTTCCGGTTGATGAGGCCTGAGGTAATGTTTACCTTTCACATATCACATATCACATCACTTTTGAATGCCACATTTTCCATTTCTGTTGACTACTAATTGCCTTTCACAAAAATACAACCCTTGAGCTCGTACGTCTCAAGGAAATGTGTTAAGCTAAGAGAAGTTGCCTTCTCCGCCACCAAATAGATGTACGTTTGTAAAAACCAATGTACGTAATCTAAGAAAATGCAATGTCAAACATTCATCCATACAAGTTGTCTAGGAATAGGACAAACCGAAGGTACTCTCCTACCACATCCTGTCGGGAAATCCCTAGGGTTAGTAGCGAATAGTCCTTGCATTGGATATTTCATAACGAAGAGACTACTGCTACTATATGTATATTGGGATTTTAAACCCAAATGATCAACAAGCAGTCCTTCACTATGAAAATCCTAAACATCAATATCATCGGCCAACCTACACAATCGTCGTATATATGTTGGTCCGAAGTGGTTTTCAGATAAATCTGAACCCGGTCTCTTCGCACCAACAACGCAAAAGCGTTTCTCAACCTCACACGGAAACTAAGTCTCATAGACTTATCACGTCTCTTACTTTCAACTTGCTATCCTTTGGCCAAGAAGGAAGCTCGATAGATTGGAGTAATACTCTGCACTGCACGATTCAACATCCTCAACACAAACGATAATCAAGCCTACACAGATGGCCACATACTAAGTGTACGACTAAATAGTGCCCACATCAGTCGAGGAACTAAAAATGGCTAAATTTGATAGTCGGTTATTTAACTATCAAAGCAACAAACAAATATTTAGCACCATAAGTAATCACTAGGCCATTTTAATTAATCTTTTTTTAATTAAATCACTTTCCAAATATTCACTTCAAATTATCTTAAAAAGAGTTAATTCCAAAACCATTTCAATATTTCACTATTTGGAAAACATTTCCATATACTAATTTAATAATAAGTAATTCACAATTCTCTTTATTTTCAACACTTAGAAAATATTACATATACTTAAATCATGATTAAGTATATATTTTATTCTTTAAGGAAAACATTCTCTTAACATATTTATTTGGGTCAAAACGAATGTTGCGTAAAACATCATTACGACAACCCAAAATCATTAGTATAGGGATTCGATAATTAGATAGATATATAAATCCCATATACTATACAAAACATCTCCTTTCAAAAATCATTTACTATAATAACAGTGTTATAGTCCATGCCTTCCTTACTTCTCGAAATGTCTATTTCAACAACGAATGTTGAAATCTATGTATTCGATACTCACACCTTTTAAAACATCTTCAAACCATTTAACTCCATTTAAAAATCACTTTTCAAAACATTTATTTATTTTAAAGGATTATTCGCTGTCCAAAATCATGAATATAATTCCTTTAATAAACTTTCATAATTAACTTATCAAAATAAGTTGATTTCACCTTTATAAACAATGTTTATATATCACATTTCTATTTTATAAAAACTTCAATTAATAAAATTCCTTTACTAACAAATTCCATTTATCTCATTTATATGCCAAAATCCGATTATAAGTAAATTTACTTATAAATCTCTTATTTACAAATTCATTCTTTTTATAACTTATTATTTATAAACCTTATTCACTTATAAGATTCATTTATTACTTCATTTTAACACTTATAAACTCCTTTATAATTCCATTATTTTTATTTATAAAATATGTAAAGACCCGCAAATCCGTCTTCCGAAAACCCGACACTGATACGTCCACTGTAGTAACTGTCGAACAATCGGATGGCGGAAACGCGAACTTTAATGTTTAAAAGAAGAGGTAGAAGAAGACAGAAGAAGAAAAAGAACAGAAACACAGAAGCAGAAACAATATTAGAATCTCACATTCGCAGCGGAACAATATATAATAGATAATCACTAGTCTTTTTAAAACAAAGGACTATATCAGTTTATACATACATCAATCAGAGTCAATGTACAACTCAATACAAAATAATGGACAGTTATAGAAACCTGTCCTCATACAGAATACACAGCGGAAATAATAAACAAGTACGACAGTACGTCTCGCCATCCAGCTCATCTCCAAAGCTCCAGAATATCCAGAATATCCTGATAAAAATAACTCTAGGCTGCCCATGTGAAAAATTATGGGCACCCAGAGTTTAGAAGGGAACAATAAACTCCGAGTCAGTCATGGTGACTGGTGTGAGATCGTAAAACAGTTATTTTCATAAAGAAAATAAAATAGATTTGGAAAATGAAACTACCATAAGACCTCCCGCCACACACATAATGCAAACGCAGAATTGGAGGAGATTTCTTCTTATGATAGTTAAAGATGCTTACTACGGCAATCATTGGATTATTATTATTAATGTCTAGTGTGGAAAACATTTCGAAAGTATAATATTAATCTTAGCCAACATACGACCATTATCGTATGCCTACTATAGCTACTATGTTCAATAGCAGGTTACCGCCACATTCCATAGCAGGTAATACAACTAAAACCGTACAGGGTTCGTATTGTTTCTTTGGATTTTCCAACAAATGGTCAGGCTAAGGAACTTCCTTTCCTCCTGCCGAATGGGATCGCCTCTGGCTGGACGTCCCGAGAGACAAACTGCTCTCTGCCAAACAAGGCCGGGTTACCCCTGTAACAGGTAACTCACGAATATGTCATGACCCGGTCCTTTGGGACCTTTATCCGAGCGCTCGGTAACCATCATCACACATAATAAATAAGTGTATCCACATGAGTAAGTATCTGGGCTCCATACCATGATACCACCCCTTTCCAGAAGGAAATGACATACCCTAAAGGGCGCGACCCTCATAACCTTGCCGCAACATTCCTGTTTCGACCATTTCCGGGTTGTGAGGTCTGATGAAGTCTCGTCCACAAAGCTACGCTTTTTCACAAAGCCGTGCTTTGATCACAAATGATCAAATAAATGATCATTGTCACAGCAACACTCAGCATGCCACATTACCAAATTGGGAATATATCGCTGACAAATTTCAACTACATAACCTCTGAGCTCGTACGTCTCAGAGAAGGGTGTTAAGCTAAGAGAATAAATTCTCCGCCACCAACAGAAATGTATTTGAAAGAAATCAGCTCTATATCTCAAAATGTAATGTCAGACACGTAACCATACAAGTCTGTTCCGGGTTCGAACAGAACCGAAGGCACTTCCGAAGAAGCCCTTGCAAATCCGGATATTCACAATCCCGATAAAACTTCCCATCACAAAGGAAATCTCAATACCGTAGCTAACGGTGCAGAGACAATCGATAGGTCATCCTACCATTTTCACAAATACCCGGTCTTCATCACCGGTCTTCAATACGATCCATAACGTCGTATTATTATTCGGAATGGGTTATCTGACACAAAGGTCCTTTCCCGGCTAAACCGAATAATAAGCGTTTGTTTTAAAAACAATTCAAGTGCCATTTCAAAGGCAATATTGATAGTCGGTGATTTAACTATCAACAATATTCATAACAGTCATCAGGTTCAAATAATTTTCCCAAATTATTAAATTTCAAATATCTTCCCGATATATGGTTTATACTTCATCCATTTGAAAACAATTTCCAAATCACCTTCATTTAAATCACTTAAATAAATCCTTATCGATTTATTTTAAATTTACATCCCAATCAGTAAATTTATTTCCACACTTCATTACTTTGAAAATAAATTTCAAATCACTTTTCCTTACACGGAATATATTTCCAAATATATCTTTTCAAAAACCAGCTTTAGAACCTTTAAATTTTATTTTAAAAAGCTACTTTGGAAAATATACTTAGCTTTATAGTGAAAATACAATTTCACTTCAGAATGGTCCATTTAAACCAATCAAATAAATCTTTATCGATTTATTTCAAATTTACGTTCAAAAATCCGTAAATTTACTTTCACACTTAAAAATAAATCAGTGTTTATTTTTTTAAAACAAATTTCCCTTTCCTTTGTAAATTCTATTCAGAATTTACATTTTCAAATATTCATTTTCAACACCAAATCGACTTTCAAATTGATTTCTCAATTTTATTTTAAACTCCAAATCATTTTACAAATCGATTTTCAATTTATTCTCAACACAAAAATTAGTTTTCCTTTAAACACCAAATAAATTTCCAAATCGATTTCTCAAAGATTTATTTCCAAATACCAAATCAATTATAAATTGGATTTCTAGAAATTTACCACTTTAAAAATAAATTCCTTAATCTTTTCCAAACTCTTTAAAATTCCAATTTCAATAAATTTTCCAACTTTCGAATAATACTATTACAAATCCATTTATACAAATCTTTCCCATATTTTGGAAATAATTCGATAAGATTTCATAAATTAACTTTATGCTTTTAAATCCCTTATTTTAAATTTATTCAATTCTTTCAAAAAGAATTTACTAAAAATTCCAGCTTTAATTTCAAAAATCCAATTTCATTTATTTCTGGTATCCAACGATACCAAAAATACATTCGGCTGAATTTTAGCCTTCAACAATTTCAATTATCAATAAATCATTCACAGATTATCAATAAATCACATCATTCACATATGAAATAATATTCAAACAAT
Organism: Allium fistulosum; assembly: GCA_030737815.1. Classification (NCBI taxonomy): domain Eukaryota; kingdom Viridiplantae; phylum Streptophyta; class Magnoliopsida; order Asparagales; family Amaryllidaceae; genus Allium; species Allium fistulosum. Next base: position 244,100,303 of record CM060907.1, on the reverse strand, counting down.
TTGAGGAATCCAGTTGGATCCCTCCAACCTGTTTCCCTGCATCCATAGATGTTAGCACAATACCAATTCCACTTCGAGGTGGAATATCGCGATATATAGGATTTATAAAATATCATCCGCTTAATAACGGTGCAATAGGGTCTCATCCGCTATACAAGGCGGGAAATCAATCAATCCAATATATACATATGCCAATATGTATATATTGCTATATATATATATAGATATATCCTACTATATCTAATAGCATATCCAAATAGCAATCAATAACTGCAATCCAAATTTAAATCTGAGTGAGAAGATCTCACCTTTGCTTTTACTTTGCAATCCCATTTCCGTTTTGATCATTTCTTCATTGTATTAACCTTGTATAAATAATTCAAGATTTATTACTATTTAAATTGATCGAACAATTTATTACTACGTATTTATTTAATTTTTATTTTTATTTTGTTTGAAACACATCTCCATATGAAAAGGGTTTATATAGATTCCAAAAATCTCTAAAAATATGTATTTGCCCATTTTAAAAATTCTTATCTTTCAAAGTTTATCTATATATATATATACCACTTTGAATTATAACAAAAATTTATTTTACTATAAATCGTTTTCTTTTTAAAACCTTGCTACATATTTACCCATTCAAAACTAAATAATTTAATACCTTTACTGCAATTATCATCATTTTATTTTCCTAAGGTATTCAAAACAAGTTACTGAATATACCTTCCACTGTCTCGAGCACATCACCATGGCTCACCGGCGAATCCAAACTCGAGATGCCCATCGAAAACAACAGTTCCCGATCACCTTCTTTCCCAACTCCTACTGTCGAAATCGTGATCTCGAACCCAAAAGAACGACGACCACTGCCCCTTGTCAACTGCTCGACATCCCAGCCACGTCGTCGCCATCGACTCGCCTTCGACTTTCAACATCACAGCCAATCGCGAGCCCCATGATGCCGCCGTAAATCTCGATCGCGATCCACGTTCGCGAGATACCCCTCCAGATTTCAATCGCGAGCCTCGCGCGCCTGCCTCCTATCGATGTCAAAGTCGATCGCCTCCACTTGAACGCCGCCGACTCAACTCGCATACGCGAGCCACCCAATCTCGCGGCGCCAAGGCGAGCGCCTCCACGCGACTATCCCGATGCCACTGCGACGCTGCCTTCCTGAATCGAGTTCACGAATCTCGATTGCTTCGATTTTTAAAACTGAAGAGGGAGAGCCATTTTTATTTTGATTTGGTTTCGTTCGATTTTATGAAGAGGGAGAGATGAGCTCGTTTGATTTGAACGGGGTACTTTCTTTTGTTATCTGGCTTTAGAACGAAGTGGACGCGTGTTAAAATTTTCAGAGAAAAGGTGACACGTGTTGTTAAAGAGAATACGTGCTTGATCGTTTATTATTATTATTATTCTTTCTGAAAAGAATGAGAATGAAGCATCTGGACTTTTAAAGAACGAGGAAGTATGTTCGAGAAGGCAAAAGAAACGTGCTTGAAAAATATCTAGCTACAGTGCCTTTTAAATTTAACCAGTTATTGAATTAAATTTGTATATAAATTCCAACGCGTTTATATATCGTATGCTCACACAACAACTCCAAATATTATGAAAATTGAAATTCGATAATAATACAATATTATGGATCCAATGGAACTGGTTTCATCAAATTCCAAGACTGTGCCCCGGACCGCAATTTTTAAATTCAATTTAAACAACAGAATTTCAAAATTGAACAAAACAGTTCCAAATTCAATTCTGAAAGTTCCAGTACCTTCTGAATTATCAATATGAATTTTCTAAGACTTCATATTATTTTTAATCAGCTTAAAACCGAAGATTCAAATTTTTATCCAATTCAGAAATTAATTTCAATAAGTAATCGCCAAATTCACTTTGATATTCGAATTTTCTACTTAAACTATCATTCGAATATTTAAACTCATTTAAATATTCACATTTTAAATATCAAAAATTCAGGTCGTTACAAAATATCAATTTTATAAATCTTATACATATAACCCATTTATAATAAATCAAAATTCTCCATTTAACTTATTTTCACTACAACAAAAAGTGTCTTTTATAGCGGCATATAGCCGCTATTAATCACAACCATAGCGGTTTGATAAGCGCTGTATATCGACATGTTATAAAAAACTATTGAATATTTATAACACAAAATTGCCGCTATGGTTGAGCTTAGTTTTATAACGCAAATTCGCCGCTATGGTACATTAATTCAATAGCTCATTATAGCCGCTATAATACAGCTAAATCTCAACGGAACTGGAAATCTTTATAACACCATTTTGCCTCTATAAAATATTTATTCAATAGCTCATTATAGCCGCTATAATACAGCTAAATCTCAATGGAATTGGAAATCTTTATAACACCATTTTGCCGCTATGAAATATAGTTATAACACCATTTTATAGCAATTATGTCATATAGTTATAAAGCTTTTTAGGAGCTATGCTTTATTTTACTATATATTTGATGCACCCCACTATTACATTTTAATAATAACAATCAAAATTAATCTTCTTTAAATAGATAACAATTTGAAAAATGAATGAGCAAAAATAACAGTGGTCCAGATTTTCTACATTAATAACACCAAGAAACAATAAAGTTGTGTTGCTTCTCATTCTGATTCAGAGATGACTCTCTATATATGCTTCTCATTCTCACTTGGAGCAGCTCTTTGTATCCTACTCAATGGAATCAAAACTTTATAAGGAACTCTTGTTATCTCTCCTTTAGGCAAAGTATACGTTAGAGACCGATTGCTTCTGAATGCCATATTTTCATTTGATATGAACATAAGTCCAGCTATTGGCCCTGAAGTAGTCCATAAATAGCATTGAAAAGCATTCACTAGTTTTTCTCTTTTGCTCACACAGAAGTATCTTCTGAATAGTTTCTCTATCCCTCCTGCTTGTAATATTTTTGCTCCTAAGTTTAGTTTTCCTTTTACTGTTTCAGATATTCTTGGGGCTAACATAACTGCAAAAGTTGAGTATACCTGTAAGCTCTTGCATTTTAGAGTTATATTTGTTATTTATATATCATATACACTTACCATGGTCTCGGATTCCTTGTGCATAGCTATCTGCTTTCTGACTAAACTTGTTCATCCAGTTGACAATTGAATCCTTTTTATCTGCACACACATACACAATATAGTATTAAAATACCGATTTATGTAGCCGTACTGTAACATGATATTAAGTGCAAGAATTTACTATGTCTGCACAGAGAACATTCTAAAGAAGAAGAGGGGAGAAATTTCTCAGTTGTACTAGCGACAGGTATTCCGATAACTTGACAATTGCCTTTAGTCTTCATTTTGGAACTTCTGTTTCGTTGTTCTGTACTAGGAAATGAGTGATGTCCTGCTTGTTATCATAACCAAATGTAGAAATCAATTAAAGACCGAGAAAGATTTAATGGAAAATGCATACCTTGTCTTTCAACATCTGTTCAAAACTAAATGTATAGTTTGTTGTTCTATTGTTCTTCAGATTGGCATACCTATTAAATGAAATTTTAGTCAGACTATAATCACAAATGTTATTATGTACTTGAAATGCCTTCACAAAAACTTAATAAGCATGAATTTTTTTAAGTGTACATTTTGAATAGAACACCAGAAGATAAAAAATTAAAATGTCATTGTATATCAGACTTCCCATTAGTAGAAGATAAAGAAAATACTTCACCATTCAATACTGTTCACGTCTACTATAAATTGTAGCGATTCGGTTCAATTATGCTCCTCCTTTTTCAATATTCATCGTAGTTTCATTTTGGTTGATGAAAATTTCAAAATTAACTCAGTTCTCTCTGCTAATTCATTATCTAAATGCAATAATTTTATTCAACAATGTTCACATCTACTATTAATTATAATAACTCAGTTCAATTGTGCTCCTTTTAATGTTCTTCGTAGTTTCAGCCTGATTAATGATCTAATGAACTTTTAATTGCATACCCTAAGTTAGTCTAGGCAACAAGAATAGATAAAAAATCATATGCTTGAATGGAAATTCCATCCTTGTTTTCCAATTGTTAATATCCCATAAAACTTAGAAATCCAAAAGTAGAGATTGGCTTTCTCATTAAAAATAGAGAGAATTTGGCTGAGGTCACGTTTGGAAAAAAAATAACTTCATCTCTCTTGCAAAAACAATGAAATATGAGTTAATAAAAGACATGCAAATTGCAAATAATCTTTTCAAACAAACATGCAAATACCCAATACTAGTATAAATATTTGATAGTACTAAAAAACTAGCTTACTTGATAGCACCATAACCAACTGCCTCTGCAGTCTCTTCAGGCTCTTCATCTGTCCATTTTGGTAGTTTTCCTGTTCTAACCATCAAATTATATATACAGTAATCAAGATTAATTTTCTTTATACTAAATATGCTAAAAGCTGCGCCAATAACCATTTTCCTAGAGGCGGTCTCTCAATTTTAATTTGGCTTCAAATTGTCGGTCCTAAGCAGCTTTTGTCACATCTTTAGAAAAGCCTGCCCACCATAAATTAGCCACTGGTGCTGGAAGTGCAACTCCTACAAGCATGATCAACGGTATTAGTGCATATTAAGGTGTGTCCATGTTAGTTCAAAAAGAACGAATTTTAAAAATAGACTTCCACAAAAAATTTATTTCAATTAAGGTACACGTGCATGTTTAAAGCGTGCAACTGAAAACGAGGTCTACTCTGTATTATCCTATTTGATAACAAAACAAAATTAATAATTCCCCCGCTAAATATATAGACTTACACAATTTATTGTACAAATACCAACAGACAAATAAAGAAACATAGTTGCAGAAAAACTAGAGCATTCCCAATGCTGCTACACTAACTTCCTATTTTATATTATATTTCATAATATTATTTATCAAACAACTCCTAGCAATTTACCCCCGACACATATAATTCACTCTAAGTCTACTATCCTTTGTCCCGGTTTTAAAATGAAAACTGGAAGAAGGCAAAATTATTTTCATTTAGCTCCATTAATCAAAAAGAGTAATTCAGTTTTAAAATAATTCATTTGACACTATAAAGAATTTACTTATATTACCTCTCTAAATCAAAATGTGTTCCCTCTTCAGTTCCTTGAAAATGATCATCAATTGAGGATTTATTGAGTTTATTTTACCCCTTCGATTAAGGAGGGGTCAATTAGTCAGTATTGCTCAGCCGTGAAGTGTGAATAGTTTATAAAATTACTGGACTGTGAAGCATAGATTCTTTATAAAATCGATCAGTATAGCTTTCATCCATCCTCTACTTCCATAAACAAATTCGAGCTTTAAATATTCCTTCGTTTATCCTTTTAGTTTTCTCATTTCACCACTGTTTTGTCTTTTCCCCTGTTTTTACATTTAATGATTTGTATTTTATTGCTGCTTATTCATGGTTTGTACAATTTTTGGTTTTCAAGTTACAGCATATTATAATCAAATTTCATAATGTAGAACTAAGATCAATTATACAACAATGATCATATAATATAATGTGCTTCTACTGTTAAAAATTGACAAAGGAGTACAAGACATTCGATTAATTGGTAATAATATGGCATGGTACTGACAATATTTATTAATCCTATGTTTGTGTATGAGATAATCTAAAGCTTGTATGAATTCAGCTGTGTAGATAAAATAGTAAGCGATGATTGACAAAATCAAACATTTTTGCTACTATTGAAATAAGAATTCAGATATTTTATGAAAAATGACAATTTATTAAATTAGATGAAGCAAACAATATCTACAACCTCATAAATCAATCCATCTGCAATTGGTTTTGGATCAATATTTATAGTATATTATCTTCAATGCATATTATCATAAGATTTTGGAAGCAAATGTATTGAATGGAGAATCAATTATTCGACATGTGAAGTTAAGTTAGTTAGATTACCTAACCATTATTAATTTCTTTAAGATGCCTGCATCACTTTCAACATGGTTTTTATAACTTTCCCAATGACATTACTTGTTGAAAATTAATTTTAAATAATGTTATACTACTTACCTTGAGTTATTGTTTCTGATCGTCTTTGCATTTCCAAATGCTTCAAGAACAGGGTAGGACTGGAAAAGATTTTAATAAAAAATTATGATATGCTTATTGATCAATACAGTACGGTTATTATACCAAAGAGGATATTAGTAAACTAGTTTACCTACAGGACTTGTTGCTCAACAGTGCGACCTTCAGGAACTATAATTCCTCCAATAGGCAAGATAACGCATAAGCATCTTGGTGCATTCTGTTTTACCTGCACGACTTTCTCCACTTACTAGAATAGACTGGCTTACACCCTCATTTCTCATTATTCTGTAATAATAAAAAGAAGTTTTACCAATACATATTTTTACACTTTGGAACTGGTGTGTGCTTGTTCAAGTGCATAAAACAAAAAAACTGACAAATATTAAATTAAGGTTGTTTCCATTTGAGATAATGTTTAAATACACATAACTACGTGGAAGGAAGTACGATATTTTGACAAATTCAAAGTGATAAGATGAATGAAAATATTCTGCAATTATTTTGTGTCTGTTTTGGTGAAATGGACCTAGATTGTGCAAATTTATTTACACAATAAAGGCAGGTAGATAAACTATTAAAAGTTCAAACCTTTCCAAACTATTATGTTAATCTTAATATAGTTTTTGTCCAAGAAAAAGTCTCCACAGTTCAGCGTAGTTGGTAAAGGATAGTGAGTCTTATATGACATGAAAACGAATTTACCCCATTGGTTTCATGTAGTTTGTGCTGAACCTAACTGCATATTAGCAGTAGGCACAAACTTTTTTTTTCTTTTTCAAAAGATGCCATGTTCTCAGCGTTTCAAAAGGAAGCTTACTTCCTAAGCTGATCATAACACTTAATATGTATAGATTGAATTCAGAACATATCTTCTTTCCTTTTCCAAGAGGTACGAAGGTCAGCCAAACATGTCCCTTATCCAAAACATAATTAAACGACCCTGGAGATCTGGTATGGGTGTGAATATTTTTGTTATGATTTTGTCATCTTTTTAGAGCACGAAAGAATTTCTTTTCAAAACCCAGGTAAACCAAATGCTTATCATAACAATTAAGAAAATATATACCGATACTACAACATATATAATACCAAAAAAAATCGAAGTGTTTACACTGTTGCTGCGAATCGGTCATTGGATCTCTCATTTGTCATCTTAGTGTCAAAGCAGTAATGAGATATACTGATAAAAATACATAATTTTTCGATATTCTTATGCCATAGAAATTGATCTGATAAACCACTCTGTTTATTACATCGGTCCTTAACCAGACCATCATACAGATTTGTCCCCTCTCTCTCTCTCTAATATGAATACTTATTTGGGGAAACTTACGGATACCAAACTAAAGTAAAATGGAAGTTAAAATTGGCTCCAAAACTCTCCTTCCGATTAATTTAATACATTCCGGTTTTTATACTGATTAAAACAAAGAGGGAAAGTATAAAAGTCAATTTTATTTTCAATTAAAATTTTGATAGAAATTAAATACTTGGAGCGTAAAGAACATGAATTCCTATTTTCACCATATCATAGAATCCTAGTGCAGCTATAATAATTCCACAAAATTATATTTGAATATAAATTACTTAATGGCATGGTCTATTGAAAAAATAGATCACATTCAAGCATACCATAAGCTCACCGATCTCCTCGCTTTATGAATTTCGTACGTACTGCTCCTGTACGCCCCTAGCTTTACAATTTGTTTAATCGATCAATCCAGGTGCTCCAAGCTCCTCTTTGAACTAGATCCGATAATAAGGGTTTAGGAATGAGTGATTTAGGGATTGTAAGGTAGAGAGAACGGTTTCTTCTGGTTTGATAGAGAGAGAGAGGGAAGAAAGGGAACGAAAAAAGAGTGAAATAATTGAAAGAATTGGCGGCCATCAAAATAATTGAAGGGTTTAGTTTTCTGAAAGCATTACATGTTAATTCCCTGCTTTGAATAAAACAATTTAGCATAAACAATAACACTACAGAAAAAAGCGTTATTAATTGGCGTTATCAAAAATAACTTTTCTTGTAGTGTTTACAAAATAGTCAACTCCATATTTCAAAAATCATATTTTGATTCCATTTAAATAAACTTCTTCTTTTAGTAATTTACAAATCATTATTAAAACTCATATAACTTCAAAAATCACTTAAACAGCCTTTTTTTATTTGAAATCATCATTTTAATATTTTAAAATGCCAAAATATGGCCCAATGCTGCAAAAATGCTAAATAAGGTGATTCACATCAATCACGGCGTCCAAACACCATATATCACAGGATAACGCATGTATCACTAAATAAAAATCAGCACTGGTGAGGAATCCAGTTGGATCCCTCCAACCTGTCACCTGCAACAAATATACATATGAGAAAATATGTACAATGTCCGCTTTGAGGCAGACGCGCGTGCAAAAGGTCATCCGCTCATACACGGGAACGTATAGGGTCTCATTTGCTCCAATAGGCAGGAATATATCCAAATACCAATCAATATATATATATATATATATATATATATATATAATATCATCCAAACAATCATCAATCAGCACAAAATAAATTTATTCTCACTTATATAAAAATATAAGCAAGTTAGAAAGAGTGAGTTGTACTCACTTTGATTCTAATAGACGTTGCACCGTTTTATTCCTAATAAAATTAAATAGGCGTTTAATTTTACCCAAAATTTTCACTAGCTCCAATCAACTCCAAACCAGCTCCATCGTGTTCGTCAAAACGAACCCGACGCAACTTGTTTCGTCAATTTTCGACCTCGTATGAAGAAGATATGGCATTTTAAAGTTTATACAAATTTATTTTTAACCTACATTTAATCTGGGCCGTTGATTTCAAGAGATGAGATTATGGCCACATCTATTCTTCTCTTCATTCCTAAGCATCACGCGCACGTTTAACCCATCGGCCGCCTCTATCCCTTCGATGCCGCACAACCACCGTCGCATTCGACGACGATCAGGGACTACCATACGATAGGCCATCACGAGCTCCCCCTTCACCATGAACGACGGCGAACTTGTTCGCCCATAGGCTCCGGAATTCATGCTTGAACGGCCGACCTTCGAACTGAAATTGTCGCCACATCGTCGCTTGATAATCCATCATCACCGTTGGATTTATAGCTCTCGTCGAGCTCTACGATATTGCAGTTGAATGTTTTTCGTAATTGTCAATGAATCAAGAGATTTTCGAGGGAGAATGATTGAATGATTTCGGCTGTTCAAATGTTAGAGGCGGCAACTACCATTAGGGTTAGGGTTTTGTTTTTGTTTGCAAATAGAAAAAAAGGGTGGCTTTTTTTAGAAAATTTCGTGACACTATTCATCCGAAATTTTTTCAAACTCTAATCGAAGCGTGCCGCCTGGCGTTTATAATGTTTTACCCCTATTACGAACACAATGGAATATATATCGAGAGCCAATTCCATCGTATTTGGAAGATAGGTTTTCGAATCGACTTATTTAAATTAAATATTTTACTTAAATAAATTTCTACGCGTTTCAGCTTCCCACGACCAAACCGTTAGTCCGATCGACATGAAATTTGAAATCCTACAATAATATAACATTATAGATCCAATGAAACTGGTTTCTTCGAAATCCGAGACAATGTCAAAAATGACTATTTTTATACATTAATTAAATATTAAAATTTCTAATTTCTATGAATTAACTTTTAATTCAATTTTAAAAGTTTACTAACATCATTCTAATTCAAATAGAATTTATATCAACTTTATAAATCATTTTCCATTCACATAAAATTCAAATCTCAATTATTTCTGCAATTTCAAATATTAAATTAACAATTTAATTATACAAATAAATTATTATATTTCAAATAAAGTTATTCAACTTATAAAATTAACTTGTGAATATTTAAAATCAATTAAATATCCCAATTTCAAATGACTGAAATTCCGGGTCGTTACAATAGAAAACTTTTAATTTATAATTTAAAAGTGATTAAATTGGTTTATAATAATTCGTTTAATTAACGTGTAAAAATAAATATAATTTGATTTTAGAGCTAGCTTCTATATATAATAGAATTAGGGTTTGAAATTAGTTTCATTGAGTTTAGAAATATTAAAAACCTACATTTTGATATATAGGATGACCTATTTTCGTTTCGGAAACAAAACTGGTTTTCGGGTCTTGTAACCGCTTTTGCACAGATCAGCTTTTCTATGGTCTACATAAATAGATTGTTCTGAAACCCTGTCAGCCTCTATATCCTTCTGTTATATTTTTTTGTATGTATTTTCAGATCTAACTTGTTCCTTTCCAATGGTGAATATCCTAAAACCTAAGTTTTCAATTTCAATTCATATTCAAAAATTCAAACTGCTCCAACGCTATCACATAATATATCATCGCGAAGCTCTTGACGAATGGGATCAGCATCTACAATTCATTCTTACAATCGAGTCTCGGTTTGATTAGAATTGGGCGAATCATTCTCGGTCGTTAAATTAGGGTTGGCATTCAACGATGGATTTGCGACCAATCAATGATCGAGAAGTTGAAGCTAATGGAGCAGGCTTAGTGGAGCATATCCATATGGTTGGATCATGTCAATGGTGCATGAGATCGCCAGGATGGATGATTAAAGATTGTGGCAGCGTAGGCTTATTGGCAGCGGAGGAGGGCGGCACGTGGGGTCTAGTGCATGCGGCCTGACATGGCGATCTTGATGGGGTGGTCAGATCTGAGGGTAACGGCATCTAGCGGTGGCGGTTGGAGGTTTAACGCGGCGGCTATTGGAGGATGTTTGGGTTCTGTTCGATCATCTACAGTTGAAGATGACATTATAATTATGATATCGCCCTTAGTTATTTTAATTAAATATTTAAATTTTCAAATGTTCTAACCTTCATAACTTTTTCATATGAGCTCCAATTGACGCGCAATTTCTTTCATAACTAGTAACTGTTGAGATATCGGTTGATTTGGATGTTGATTGCAATTGGATGCCTATTAATTAATATGTTGGATGTATTGTTGTTTATTTATTTGGATATATCTCCGTTATTACCCTATTTATTATTTGACATTGTATAAATTGTCATTTGTATTATTTGAAATGAACTAAGAAATATACTGAAATGATATATACCTATTTCATTTAAATACGAGTTGAACGATATATATCCATCTATGTAATTAAAATTGAAATAACTGATCATTTGGCCATAGGGTAGAAAATTATATACGGACACCGGATTTGGTTAAATTAAATGGTTTTAAATCTTAAATTTAGCTTTGTTTAAATGTTATTGTTATAAAAAGAATAGAATTTTGATTAATATGAATTGAATTATTTTCTAATTCGAGATTTGAAATGTTGAAATTGAAACTTTTAAATGAAATTGTTTAAGGATTTAATTTGAAATCTTAGATTTGAAATCGAGATATGATTTGAATTTATTTGAAGTGAATTATTTTAAAGGTTTAAATTTTAATTTAAACTTTGATTATACTTTATTAAATTTGTTCAAATTGGTATTTCAAATTTAAGAATGTGAAATGGATTTAAACTAAATTGTTTAAAAATGAGAATTTGAACTGAAACTTTCATCCATTTTAATAGAACCGTTTAAATTGAATTTGAAGTGAAGTAGAAATCTTTTTGAATTGAGGCTGATTTAAATTGAATTTTGAATATGAAGTTGGATTGAATTGGAAGTTGAAAAATTGAATTCGTTATGATTTGGAATTTGAACATGAGTTCAAATTATTGTGAAAGAAGAAACAGTTTTAATATAAACTATTTTAATATATGAACTATTTTAATAATCAAATTATTTTAATATATGTAACGACCCGTATTTTTACGGATCGAAACATCGTAAAACAGTTGACATTTGGTCGCATTGTTGATAAGTTGTCCAGAGTTTAAGTCTTAGGTCGTATGGTGGTTAGGTCGTAGTAGACGACCTAAGAAGTGGAGCGACTTAAGAAGTTGGAACGACCTAAGACGACCTAAGCAGTTAGGTCGTATGATAGATAAGTCGTATGTTGGGGCTTAGGTCGTAGACGACTTAAGGAAATAGTGACCTATAGGAGGCAGCGACCTATAAGAGCTAGCGAGTTAAGGAATGAAGCAGCAGGAAGTTTGCGACCTAAGAAGTTAGCGGCAACGACCTAGTGGTTAGCAAGTTAGAGTAGTTGGGTCGTAGACGACCTAAGTTAGTTAGGTCGCATCTCAGTTAAATCGTAGGTCGTAACTCTGTTGAGTTGTTAGGTCGCGGGGAAGTGTGTCTGCATTAAGTCGCTGGGTTTTGGCTGAGTGTTAGGTCATGAGCGACCTAGGAGTTTAGTTGTTAAGTCGTAACTCGTTGAGTCCTGGTTCGCGTGCATATGCTATGTGTTAAGTCGCGAGCGACTTAGGAGTTAAGCTGCTAAGTCGTAAGTCGTAGACAGGTGGGTCTGGTAGGTCGTGAGTGCGCCTGGACTTAGGTCGTTAGATCGTAGGATGTGGAGTTTCGATAGGTCGTAGGTCGCAGGATCTCTTTAGGTCGTGGACGACCTAAAAGTGGACGACCTAGGGATATTTCAGCCTATAAATAGGAGGGTTTTTCTCACTTTTTGGGATCCGGATTTCGAAGCGACAAAGTGCTGCCATTTTGAGAGCTCGACTTCTACACTTCTTCACTTCTTTTCTCCACTCTAATCTTGTGATTCCTTTCATCCAAATCGAAGATCAAGATCGAAGATCCAAGAGCTAAAGTTGAAGATCTACATTCTTCGAAGAGAGATTTCATCGTTTGAAGCGGATTTGTGATAGATCGAGTTAGATCCTTCGCTGTCCAGATCTGAAGTGGGTTTCTTTTGAGGTGTTTAGGTGATTTGGTGAGTGGTGATTATCTCTCACATGGATCCAAAGGAGTATATCGGATCGTTGGCTTGATTTTGTGTTAAAGTAGTGATTTCCATGCATTTTCTTAATCCTAAGTATAGATCCATATAGATCCATTGTTCATGATGATTTGACAACCATTTTACTACATGTTAACCTATGCAAGTTCAGTTATCAAGATTATAGAGATATTGCTCATGTTTTCATGCTTGTTAGACTTTTGACTCTTTAATTACGAAATTGCCATTATTGTTAATATTGTCTATCTAGATCATATTTGAATGCTTGATTACTTGGATTAATGTTTGACTTGATTGATTGCTATGAATTAGATGATTGATGATTTGATTTAGACCGAAGATGATTCAAAAGCTAAGGGAAAGGCTCTTGGATTGGAAAAGCTGCTCGTGGCATATGTAGCGGATGATGAAGCTCATATGGATAAATTTGATGATGATGTTGAAATGAGGCTTTGCCATGATGAGATGAGGCGAAGCATAGTATGAGATAGACTTGGTCTAATCCAGACGGGATCATTCCAAGCATGTTGACAACTCGGTGAAATGGTTCGAGTTTGAGGATAATGGTTTGCTCGAGAGGCGCTTGAGCTAGTATGGAAATAGTCGTCGAGGAGGATGACTAGAAGGCTGAGATCTCATCATTGTTGAAGGTTCTAGCATGCTCAAAGCAAGAGTACGTTGGGCAGATTCGATAGTCCCTGAAGGCTACTAATTGGTAGTCGAGTACTCTGGGCAGATTTGAAAGTCCTAGGCATGGGTCACGATGACGTGCGGAGTTATGTCCAGAACCGGGGTTTCCATTAGCCCTTGACGGACGGATGAAAGAATGAGCCGGTCATTCAATTAACGGTGATATCGAAGCAATGATAACAGTGATAGCCAGAGTCATGGATGTTTGGTTGTATCGTCATTCGGTCTCAAGAGCAGTGTTTTCTGGGTGCTTATCTGATCTTGGTTTAGGCCTTGGGGGTTTGTACTTGGAAAACATCGTCCTTGACTCGAGTGATAATTGCTTTACTTTAAATTGTATGCTTTGCTATGTTTGCTTCTGCTCAGTGTGTGTCTGGGGGCTATCACTGTAGAAAGAGGTGGAGTGGGAGGGTTGTATTCCTATTCCTTTTCCTTTATGCTCTTTTGGTATGTTGTTAGTTAATTTACCGCTCACTAAGACTGTTGTCTGACTCAAGGCTTTATGTTTTAACTCTTATTGCCTTGGGCTGTTCGTCCATTTTGGGACGGGCAGACTAGGTAGCAGGTGACAGGTGCTGTTCTTGCTTCCCACGATGCTGATGACGGAGACGAGCTGGAGTATTGCATATTGTTTTCTTACTATATGTACTGGATGTTCCGCTGCTTTGTATATTCTCTGAGTGTTATGTAGTGAGGCTTGTTGTATTGACTATTCAGATGTTTTGTATTCAACTATTATGAAGTTTTATTGATGAGATTCTGTTCTGTGAAGCTTCACTATATATATATTCTATTGTATTTTGTCCATGCGCTGTGAGTAATACGATAGATTCTGCTGTTTAACTTAACCCTGGCAATCGTCCATGGTCGCCTGGCACACTTTACAGCGCACTATCTCTAGGTTCAGTGCAGGGGTCATGGGCGGTCGTCACATTTGGTATCAGAGCATTGGTTAATCGATTTTACCCAATGCTTGCTGACGTAACTACGTATGAGAGACGTAATTGTATTTTGATCGATGATTACTATATATTATAGTAGCTTAGTAGAGTTTGAGTCCTTTATGCAGTTGTTTCTCTAGGTGTGCTAATCATTCCTTTTTTATAGATATTGAGAATGAGTCGAAGAGGGAGACCAGCTGCTAGGGAAGACCGTGCTACTGAGGGGGCTGCTGATTATGCAGCTATGTTCGAAGCTATGATGACTTCGATCATGAGAAGGATGCCAGCTCTGGGGCCATCGGTAGATGTTGAAGTTCAAGTTCAAACTCCAAAACCGGTGGATTTTGCTAAGCTGTGTAAGGACTATATTGCTCTTGGAGGAAAGTTTTTCTTGGGAACAGAATCAACCATTGAAGTCCAGAGGTGGATAGATGCTTGTAGAAGGATCTTTGGTGATTTGGGAATTGAGGATGCAACTAAAAGGAAGCTTGCATCAAGGCAGCTTCAAGGAAGAGCTTCGGATTGGTGGAACTCTATCACTATTGATACTCCGGAAGAAGAGATTACTTGGGAACAATTCCAAGCCAGATTTGAAGCTAAGTTCATTTCTACAGCTCAGAAGTCTGTTTTGTTCAAGAAGTTTGTGGAGCTTAAGCAAGGAGGAAGACCAGTTCTTGAGTATGTTTCTGAGTTTGAAGCTTTGTCCAAGTATGCCCGGTCGTATATTGAATCTCCTTATCAGAAGAATGAGAAGTTTGTGACAGGCTTGGACAGTTATCTTGGGAGACAGTTGGTGGACCATTTGGACGACCCATTTGAGAAGCTTGTGGAGAAAGCTCTGAGGCATGAGAATCTGTTTCCTAAGGAAGGATCTGTTGTTGCTATGACCAGGGAAGAGTCTAAACCACAGCAGGGTGGAAACAAGAAGAGGAAGCAGCAGCAGCAGCAAATTGGTAAGGATGGCCAGAAGAAGCCGAAGGGCGAAATGACTTGCTACAATTGTCAGCAGAAGGGCCATTTCTCCAGGGATTGCAAGAATCCGAAGGCGCCGGTGAAGTGCCACAACTGTGACAAGCTGGGGCATGTCAAGAGGAATTGTCCAGAACCACGGAAGGACAAGCAGATTGTGCAAGCTTATGCTTTGGGGGCTGTTCCATCATCTACAAAAGCTCCTACTGCTGAAGAGAAAGGAAAGAGTGTGGTGGTTCAGGGTACTCTCTCCATTTGTGGTGTTCCAGTTAGGGTGTTATTTGATACTGGGGCGTCGCATTCTTTAGTTTGTAATGAACTTGTAGGCTGGTTGGGTCTAGAACCGGATATTGTTGATAGGCCATTGGTTGTGACTAATCTAGTTGGGGGTTCGTCTTGTTTGTGTATGTTATGTCGTGGTTTGATTGTATCGAGTCATGATTGCTCTTTTGTTTGTGATTGCTTTGTTCTGAACTTTGCGGGGTTCGGAATTATTTTGGGTATGGACTGGCTTAGGAAGTATGCGGCAAAGGTTGATTGCGAGAGGTTGGAAGTGACAGTCGAGAATGTGGAGGGGCGAAAGGTTGTAATACGATGTAAGCATGAGGAAGGCGTCTTCATGAGCTTCATGTATTCGCTGGTTGTTCCACGGGATGGACTGTCATCGGTGCCAATCGCTAATGGATTCGAGGATGTCTTTGACGAAGTCAAAGGGTTGCCGCCGCATAGAGAGATCGAGTTTCGTATAGATCTAGTTGAAGGAGCCAGACCTGTTGTGATGCCTCTTAGGCGGATGGCGCCTAGGGAACAGCAGGAGTTGAGGGTGCAAGTTGATGATCTTTTGCAGAAAGGATTCATTCGGCGTAGTGTGTCCGAGTGGGGTGCACCAGTTGTGTTTGCAACCAAGGCAGATGGGTCGTTGAGATTGTGTGTGGATTATCGTGAGCTGAATAAGGTGACAAAGAAGAACAAGTATCCATTGCCGAGAATAGATGACTTGTTTGATCAGCTTCACGAGGCTAAGGTGTTTTCTCAGATGGATTTGGCAACGGGATTTCACCAGTTGAGAGTGGCTAAGGATAGTGTGCCGAAGACTGCTTTCAGGACACCATCCGGTTTCTTTGAGTGGCTGGTAATGCCGTTTGGATTGACCAATGCACCAGCATATTTTGTGGATCTTATGAATAGAGTGTTCAGAGATCAGTTGAACAAGTTCGTACTAGTGTTCGTGGATGATATTTTGGTTTATTCCAGAACAGAAGAAGAGCACAAGATGCACTTGCGTATTGTTTTGGAAATCTTACGGAAACATCAGCTGAAGGCTAATTTTTCAAAGTGTCACTTCTGGAAGAGTGAAGTGAGGTTCTTAGGCCATATTATCTATGGAAATGGAATAGCGGTTGATCCCGCCAAGATAGCAGTAGTCCAGGATTGGGTTAGACCTAAGAATGCATCTGATGTGAGAAGTTTTCTTGGATTAGCAGGATATTATCGACGATTTATCAAAGTCTTCTCTAAGGTGGCTGCACCGTTAACAGGATTGACGAAAAAGAATCAGGTATTCAGATGGGAAGATAAGTGTGAGCAAGCTTTCGAAATCCTGAAAGAGCGATTGACAAGTGCTCCTGTTTTGACTATTCCAAGTGGGAATGATGAGATGGTGGTTTACACTGATGCATGTGGTACTGGACTTGGAGCAGTGCTGATGCAGAAGAGTAAAGTTGTTGCGTATGCGAGTCGACAACTGAAGCCGCATGAAAGGAATTATCCGACTCATGATTTGGAGTTGGCGGCGATTTTATTTGCTCTGAAGATGTGGAGACATTATCTATTGGGAGTTCGATTCAAGTTGTTTACAGATCATAAGTCATTGGAGTATCTTTTCTCCCAAAAGGATTTGAATCTTTGGCAGCAACGATGGTTAGAGTTTTTAGCATCATATGATTTTGGTATAGCCTATACTCCGGGAAAGGGTAACGCAGTGGCAGATGCGTTAAGTCGAAGACATGCAGGATTGGGAGCCATGTTTTCAGAATGGAAGAATCTCGAGTATTTAGCTGGATTTGACTTCAGGCCCAGATGTGAATTGGAATCTGAGATGTTGGCAAACTTATCGATAAGACCTACTCTTGTGGAAAGGATTGGCGAGAGCCAAAAGCGAGACGATAAGCTTGTCAAGATTATCCGTGATTTAGAATCTGGATTGGACCCAGAAAAGGATAAAGGATTCGAGGTCGATCGAGGGGGTTGGCTTCGGAAGCAAGGACGACTAGTTGTTCCCGATATAGATGAATTGAGAGATGAAGTTCTGAAGGAAAGTCATCACTCAAAGCTGACAATTCATCCAGGTGGAAATAAGATGTATCGGGATATGAAGAGAACCTATTACTGGGAAGGTATGAAGAAGGATGTTGGAAATTTTATTTCCAAATGCATGAACTGCCAGTTGGTTAAAGCCGAACAGAAGAAGCCAAGTGGATTGCTTCAGCCCTTAGAAGTTCCTACATGGAAGTGGGAGCAGATATCGATGGACTTTATTGATGGTCTACCTAGAACCAGAACGGGAAATGAAGGGATTTGGGTCATCGTAGATCGTTTGACTAAGAGTGCAAGATTCATTCCTGTTCGATCGGCTAGGACTGCATCGAAGTTGGCTGAGTTATATGTTAAGTGGATAGTTCGATTCCATGGTATTCCGAAGAGTATAGTGAGCGATCGAGACCCATTGTCCACTAGTGGATTTTGGAAGAGCTTTCAGGAAGTTTTGGGAACCGAGTTGTGTTTGAGTACAGCTTATCATCCCCAAACAGATGGTCAGACCGAGAAAGTCAACCGAGTTTTGGAAGATCTTCTTAGAGCTTGTGTTTTAGATTTCGGAGGATCATGGGAAGATCACCTACATTTGGTGGAGTTTTCGTATAATAACAGTTACCAGTCAAGCATTGGTATGGCACCGTATGAGGCATTGTATGGAAGACCGTGTAACTCTCCGACATGTTGGTTGGAAACGGGAGAAAAGTTGATACTTGGGCCAGAGATGATTCGACAGACTTCAGATTGCATAGAGATCATTCGGCGACGAATGAAGACAGCCCAAGACTGACAGAAAAGTTATGCCGATAAGCATCGTAAGGACTTGGAGTTCGACGTAGGTGATATGGTTTTTGTGAAGATTTCTCCACTGAAGAATGTTATTCGATTCGGGAAGAAAGGAAAATTGACTCCGAGATTTGTTGGACCATTCCCGATCATTGAGCGAATTAGAAAGCTCGCCTACAGATTGGAGTTACTAGAAAGGATGTCGAGTGTGCACAATGTTTTTCATGTATCGTATCTACGGAAGTATGTGCACGACTCGAATACCGTGGTTTCTGCCGATAGCTGTGAAGATGTTGAAGTCGATCCAGTCGATAAGAGACCTCGTAAGCCCTTTCCTGTTGTGGAAACCGACACGAAACAGCTTAGGAGGAAGGTAGTTAAGTTGCTCAAGATACAATGGAGTGATGATGATAACGACTGTACATGGGAGGTGGAAGAGAGGATGAAGGCGGCTCATCCCGAACTCTTCAAGGTATGGCCCTAAGGTGTCGTGTCATCTCATGACATTGTAACTTGTTCTAATTTTAGAATTCTGCATGCTAGGCTAGAATTGAATGCATGGTTTGTTGATTGCTATGGATGGTAGGCATGTAGAATAGTCTTTGATTGCTCTGTTTGTTTGGAATTTCGGGGGCGAAATTCCTAAGGGGGAGAGAATGTAACGACCCGTATTTTTACGGATCGAAACATCGTAAAACAGTTGACATTTGGTCGCATTGTTGATAAGTTGTCTAGAGTTTAAGTCTTAGGTCGTATGGTGGTTAGGTCGTAGTAGACGACCTAAGAAGTGGAGCGACTTAAGAAGTTGGAATGACCTAAGACGACCTAAGCAGTTAGGTCGTATGATAGATAAGTCGTATGTTGGGGCTTAGGTCGTAGACGACTTAAGGAAATAGTGACCTATAGGAGGCAGCGACCTATAAGAGCTAGCGAGTTAAGGAATGAAGCAGCAAGAAGTTTGCGACCTAAGAAGTTAGCGGCAACGACCTAGTGGTTAGCAAGTTAGAGTAGTTGGGTCGTAGACGACCTAAGTTAGTTAGGTCGCGTCTCAGTTAAATCGTAGGTCGTAACTCTGTTGAGTTGTTAGGTCGCGGGGAAGTGTGTCTGCATTAAGTCGCTTGGTTTTGGCTGAGTGTTAGGTCATGAGCGACCTAGGGGTTTAGTTGTTAGGTCGCGAGCGACTTAGGAGTTAAGCTGCTAAGTCGTAAGTCGTAGATAGATGGGTCTGGTAGGTCGTGAGTGCGCCTGGACTTAGGTCGTTAGGTCGTAGGATGTGGAGTTTCGATAGGTCGTAGGTCGCAGGATCTCTTTAGGTCGTGGACGACCTAAAAATGGACGACCTAGGGATATTTCAGCCTATAAATAGGAGGGTTTTTCTCACTTTTTGGGATCCGGATTTCGAAGCGACGAAGTGCTTCCATTTTGAGAGCTCGACTTCTACACTTCTTCACTTCTTTTCTCCACTCTAATCTTGTGATTCCTTTCATCCAAATCGAAGATCAAGATCGAAGATCCAAGAGCTAAAGTTGAAGATCTACATTCTTCGAAGAGAGATTTCATCGTTTGAAGCGAATTTGTGATAGATCGAGTTAGATCCTTCGCTGTCCAGATCTGAAGTGGGTTTCTTTTGAGGTGTTTAGGTGATTTGGTGAGTGGTGATTATCTCTCACACGGATCCAAAGGAGTATATCGGATCGTTGGCTTGATTTTGTGTTAAAGTAGTGATTTCCATGCATTTTCTTAATCCTAAGTATAGATCCATATAGATCCATTATTCATGATGATTTGACAACCATTTTACTACATGTTAACCTATGTAAGTTCAGTTATCAAGATTATAGAGATATTGCTCATGTTTTCATGCTTGTTAGACTTTTGACTCTTTAATTATGAAATTGCCATTATTGTCTATCTAGATCATATTTGAATGCTTGATTACTTGGATTAATGTTTGACTTGATTGATTGCTATGAATTAGATGATTGATGATTTGATTTAGACCGAAGATGATTCAAAAGCTTAGGGAAAGGCTCTTGGATTGGAAAAGCTGCTCGTGGCATATGTAGCGGATGATGAAGCTCATATGGATAAATTTGATGATGATGTTGAAATGAGGCTTTGCCATGATGAGATGAGGCGAAGCATAGTATGAGATAGACTTGGTCTATTCCAGATGGGATCATTCCAAGCATGTTGACAACTCGGTGAAATGGTTCGAGTTTGAGGATAATGGTTTGCTCGAGAGGCGCTTGAGCTAGTATGGAAATAGTCGTCGAGGAGGATGACTAGAAGGCTGAGATCTCATCATTGTTGAAGGTTCTAGCATGCTCAAAGCAAGAGTACGTTGGGCAGATTCGATAGTCCCTGAAGGCTACTGATTGGTAGTCGAGTACTCTGGGCAGATTCGATAGTCCTAGGCACGGGTCACGATGACGTGCGGAGTTATGTCCAGAACCGGGGTTTCCATTAGCCCTTGACGGACGGATGAAAGAATGAGCCGATCATTCAATTAACGGTGATATCGAAGCAATGATAACAGTGATAGCCAGAGTCATGGATGTTTGGTTGTATCGTTATTCGGTCTCAAGAGCAGTGTTTTCTGGGTGCTTATCTGATCTTGGTTTAGGCCTTGGGGGTTTGTACTTGGAAAACATCGTCCTTGACTCGAGTGATAATTGTTTTACTTTAAATTGTATGCTTTGCTATGTTTGCTTCTGCTTAGTGTGTGTCTGGGGGCTATCACTGTAGAAAGAGGTGGAGTGGGAGGGTTGTATTCCTATTCCTTTTCCTTTATGCTCTTTTGGTATGTTGTTAGTTAATTTACCGCTCACTAAGACTGTTGTCTGACTCAAGGCTTTATGTTTTAACTCTTATTGCCTTGGGCTGTTCGTCCATTTTGGGACGGGCAGACTAGGTAGCAGGTGACAGGTGCTGTTCTTGCTTCCCACGATGCTGATGACGGAGACGAGCTGGAGTATTGCATATTGTTTTCTTACTATATTACTGGATGTTCCGCTGCTTTGTATATTCTCTGAGTGTTATGTAGTGAGGCTTGTTGTATTGACTATTCAAATGTTTTGTATTCAACTATTATGAAGTTTTATTGATGAGATTCTGTTCTGTGAAGCTTCACTATATATATATTCTATTGTATTTTGTCCATGCGCTGTGAGTAATACGATAGATTCTGCTGTTTAACTTAACCCTGGCAATCGTCCATGGTCGCCTGGCACACTTTACAGCGCACTATCTCTAGGTTCAGTGCAGGGGTCATGAGCGGTCGTCACAATATATAAACTATTTTAATTATCAAAACCATTTTTAATATATAAGTTATTTTTAATTATCAAAACTATTTTTCAATATCTAAACTATTTTAATTATTCCAAACTATTTTTCAATATTCAAACTATTTTAATTATTCAAAACTATTTTCAATATTCAAACTTTCTTAAAAGTGGGAATTATTTATATTTAAATCATTGATTTAAATATGGATGTTTTGATATGTAGGTATAACCTATTTTGAATTCGAAATGATTTTTGAAGTGAATCTGATATGAAGTGTGACTTGTTATTGAAATTTAAAAGAACCAGCCGGTGTGAAAAATGACATTTGGTTGTTAAAGAGATTGGAGCCGGATGAATGACATACTGTCCATTATTCTATCGGAACCACTTTAATAACCGTATACGCAGTGGATGTTATCCAAAATATAGAGGTTGAACTAGAGGTGTTTACTAGAATGAAGAAAGAGAACGATGATGGATGACCCGACACTTGTGTCAATTTGAAATGACTAAAACAAGAGCCTATGCCTGGCCAAGGGGTTAGCTACCTTTAGGGGCCATCACCCCTTCGAATTACTATATTGATTTTGACTCGATCGGTGCACCTTGATTTGATTTTTTGGAGTGATGGACTCGGTCGGCAGTCATTGCAACGACGTGTTACGACCGTCCAAAAAGGGTAAACTGGTAGAATCCTACCTTGGGCAATGCCTCACGTGCCTTATTATAGATTATCCTTATACACGCCCACTACGATTTTATTTTAGTATGGTACCTATAGGGGACTCACAGGCTACCGACGTTACTGGTTGTATTATAGGACCTGCATAGACTACCTGCTTAAAAATGTGTTAAGGAGGATCAATGTGAATTCTTAACACTATTTTAATACTTTACTTTACTGATAGATGCTGCATATATAGCGTATCTTACTACATATAGATAGTTTAATGGATCCTTAGGAGATGGAAAATCCTATAACATCTCTTAAGTTATTGCACTCATGTTGTACACTTGATAGGAGATGGAAAATCTCATAAACATCTCCGAAGCTATTACACTCATATTTTACTTGTTATTGATTTAACTTACATAAGAAATTTTAGTTCTGACTCGAGTTTTGTCTTTTCATTATGCTCGGGTCAGTCTAAGTATTTCAGTGTTGAAGACATTGCTCCGTGAAGATGAAGATGGAGTTTGCTAGCTGTATTTACTATTATTATTTCGTTGCATTATTTTGGTATGTTTGTTGATTGTACTTTGATTATGTTGTAAAAATTGAAATCAAATGTATATTGTAAAATAGCATTATGAACTGTTTATTTGATTATTATATTTTGTCATTCCGCTGCGAGATTCTATGTATTACTTTCCTCCTTTTCTTTTATTTTCTTATTAAACCTCATTCATAATCTGCCCTTTTGAATGGTTTAAGTTAGACATGTGTGGTTTATTATCGATTTAAATCGTTCAAAAAGGTGGGTCGTCACAATAGGCATCAAAGCTTTGGTTTAGAGATACCTTAGCCAGTTGGGGATAAACTCATTAGAGATAGGGTTAGAAATACCCTAGATTGAGTTTGAGTGTATATATATACGAGGGTGCGTATTTGTTAGTGTTATAAAAGTGTTTTATATTACATTAATTTGAAATAGGTAAATGAAAACATTTTACCTAGTATTATATTTTGTATTTAAAAGAATAATTTTTCATAAATTGATATAGTTATTTTTGATGTGTTTTTTGTTAGGAAATGATAATATTCGATTATTATCATTTCTTGTTTGGTTAGTCAAGGTTCTTAAAACCGTTAAGTGGACGGATCTCCTTATCATTTATCCTAGAAGAATAATGAGTTTATACGTACAGTATAGCACCTTGAACGGTAACTGTACCATATAATTCCCGTGTTTCCCCTAGATATTTTCA
Organism: Allium fistulosum; assembly: GCA_030737815.1. Lineage (NCBI taxonomy): Eukaryota > Viridiplantae > Streptophyta > Magnoliopsida > Asparagales > Amaryllidaceae > Allium > Allium fistulosum. The sequence goes on along the minus strand of CM060907.1, from coordinate 244,076,387 downwards.
AAGTTAAAATCCCTCGGTCTTAAGTAGGAAATCGTTTCCTACCACCAAAATTAAGAAGGATTACATATTTGGGCCAAGATTTGATAGTCGATGTGATATCCTGGAATTTTGGGCAAAATCAATTTAATAATCTGTATTTAAAATTAAATTGATTTGATAATCTTTGTTAATAAATTTGAATTAATTTAATAATCTAATTAAATAAATATTTAATTAGTGATTTATCTTTTAAAAAGTTAATAAAATATATTTCTATTTATAATATATATATATAATTGTATATATATTGTAAATAGATGAGCTTTGGTTTGAAATGTAAATAAATAAATAAATCTTGTTTTCTAACATATTTTGGTATTTGGAAATCATGATTAATTCAATATTAAGTTTTTCAAAGCTAATTAATAAATAACTATATAGTTTTAAATACATAAGATAAATGTTTAATTGTTTAAATAAATTTAAGCTTAAGTTTAAATTTAAATGAAAGGTTTGTTTTATTTCTTTTAAATATTACTTGATATATATGATTAAAAATAGAAGTTTAAATAAAATTTATATATGGTATTAATTCACTTAATAATAGAAGTAATTTATAATCTCCTTTATAAATTATTTAAAATAGTCAAATTTGATATTTTCAAATAATAATTATAATACTTTGTTTTTATAAATAATAACAAACTTTAATAAAATAGAATTGTTATTTTATTTTTAAATGGTAGTTATATATATACATATATATAACTTGATTTTTAATTGGATTTTAAATTTGAATTGAATTTGAATTTGGATTTATAATAGAAATTAAAAGAATAAACATTTTAAAAAATATATTTGGATAAGCTTTTAATTTGTTTATTTACATTTTCTTTAAAAGAGAAATACATATATACATTTACATAAGAATTATTAATTAAGTGAAAAATCTTTATTTAACATTTTAAATATATACTCATTAAATAAAAAGGACATGTGTAATAAATTTAAGACATATATATATTACAAGTGTTAGATAATTAAAATGATTTGAGACAAGTGTCAAATTGAAGTTAGTTTTTCTTTTTATTTACTTATAATTTCAGCCTTTATATAAACATACATTTCCATTTTCTTTTCTTTTCTAATCTCCTTTCTAAACAAAGAAAATTTAACAAATCTCAGATCAACAAAACCTGAAACAAATAAAATAAGAAACTCTTCAAAACAAAAATCAGTGAGTGTTACTCCTCAAAACAAAAATGTGAATCAAAAGCCTGCAAAAATTCTTCTTCAATCTGTCATCCTCAGATCAAAACATGTAGACCAGTTTCAAAATCAAAACAGAGATCAACGAACAATCTTCTCTGTTTTGAAAGCCAACCTGTAACCAAAATCAAAAGCCTGCATGTATTTTCAAACCTGAGATAATCAAGCAACCTGGAAATCAGATCTTAAATCATCTCAACAAATGTTTCCAGTAGCATGCAGTCTTAAAGCAAAGAAAATTCCAGCAACTAAATCTCTAAAGTTTCAAGGCCGTTTTCAAAATCAAAAAGGGGCTCTGTTCTTAAAATCTGTGAGTAACTTTTAATTCTAAAATCTAGTATGGTTGAATAATAAATGTGTATTGATAAGTGAATGTCTGATATTTGTGTGCATGTTGTTTTTAAGTGCCTTGTTCATCATTGTCTTAGGGAAGTAACAATTTTTTTAAAAAGATGCTTAAGTATAAATGGGTACATGTGAATCTATGAAGCAAGAATGGTTATATATATATATATATATATGAAATTTCTGTGAATATTGGATGATGGATGTGTGCATGTTTGTGAAATATCTATAACATCTCTGTTCTAAGTTTCTAGACAAAGTTTGATTCAAAAATCATTATCTCATGGTCTAATCCTTATTAGAATGTAAGATTAAAACAAAAATGGTTTGTTTCATTTTAAACTTTAGCTTAGAGTTTAAAATTAAGTCAAAATAACATTAACTTGGCTCTGGAAACCATAAACAAGCTAAGTCAAAAATTTTAATTTAGTAATTCATGTATTCAGGATTATGAATCTAATCACTAAACAAAATCATGATTTTTAAAATAAAATCACAAATTCTAGTATTAAATTTTGAGAGCAGTTCAGAGTTGTCTGGAATGTGCATTATGGTTTGTTCCTGTTGATCTAAATGATCGGAGGGATCGAATTTTCTTCTGGAGTTAGAAGAATGGTCAGTGATGACGAGAAAATTTTCTGATGATGGTGTAGTTCACCGTGGAGATGGTGATTGGGAAATTTGGTCTGTAGCCCTAGTTTGTCTGGGAGAAATGCTTTGGATTGGTTCGACTTCCACAATTGATCGAGTGCAGAGATATTTTGGGAGATGAAAGCGTGGACGTTGGTGAAGGTGCTGTTCGATTTTCAGGCGATCTGATAATCGGAATCTCGAAAGCGATGTTGGATTCCAGGCTTTGGGTGGTTCGAGGCTTTTGTTCCAGGCGAGTTGAATAGCTCGATTTCGAATTCAAGCATGATCGAGGCTCTGGGTGGTCGCAATCCAGTAAGAAGATCGTAGACGACTTGTAGGCGTCAGCAGCGATGGTCGGAGCATCGTAGATGAACTGTGCACGTGCACGTATACGTCTGGATATCTGCTGAGTATTTTTGGGAAGAAGGGTAACGACTCGGGTACGTACTCATGATTTGTGGTGGAAGACTCGAAGAAACTCTCGAGTAAATGAAGATAGGCTCGGGTTGAATTTGCTACAGGGTTTAAAAGTAACCTGTCTTGTTTTTAAATTTAAATCTGAAGTTTAAATTGTAAAGCAAGAATTTAAACAAAGTTTAAATCTAAATTAAAAGTAAGATTCCAAGTTTAGTTGAATTCTAGTTTTTGAAATAAAGTAAAGTTTGAATAAAAATGTATTTAAACAACTTTGAATGTTTAAAGTGTATTTTAATTTGATTTGCATTTAAAATAAATTTGGTTTAAAACTCTTTTAAAATTTCTTTTATAAATAGGTATAACTTTACATATGATTTAAAAAGGTTTTAAATTATTATGAAGTTCGTTAAAGATAAAATTGTAATTAATTGAAATCTTTTATTTGAAATGAAATTTAAGATAAATTTAAAAGAAAAGGTTTCAATGTATTTGTTAATAACAATTAAGTTATTAATAAGAATTAAGTTTTATCTTAAAGATAATTGAGATTTAATAATTTAGGATAAAATAAATTATTAAGGTAATTGAAAGTTAATTAATCAATTTAATTAAATTATGATTTGGATTAATAAATTTAGTAATTAAAGGTTTAAATTTATTAATTAAGGTTTAATTAAATAAATTAAAGATTAATTAATTTGAAGATAAGAATCATTAATTTGGAATTATTAATTAATGGTTAGGAATAAATAATCAAATAATTAAGGATAAATTAAGTTGTTAGGTACTTAATTAATTAAGTAATTAGAGATTAATTTATTGATAATTAGGATTGATTAAGTTGTAATTAATAATGGTTAATTAATGTTTAATTATTTAAGAAAGATAATTAAAGAATAATAGTTAATGTAGATCATTAACTAAGGATTATTAATTAATGTGATTAATTTTATTAATTAATTAGATTAATTAATTTAAAGATAATCATTTGTGAAATTGTTTAATTAATTATAATTACTTAATGGAAGTAATTAAGAAAATTAATTACTCATTGTAATTAATTGAGTTTAATTTGATTAAATTAAGTAAATTAATTCAGTTTAATTAATTTAAAATAATCATTTGATGATTTGTGAAGTGAAATTACTTAATGTAATTTAATGAAGTGAAATTTACTTAGGAAGTAAATAAATGGGTAATTGTCGGATGTAATTAATTGAAGGTGATTTGACAATAAAAGTAATTTGAGTATAATTACTTAATGGAATTAATCAAGGGATTAATTAAGAGATTAATTAAGGAATAATTAATTTATTTTAAGAAGTAATTAAGGGTAGTTAATTACTGAATGAGATTAATCAAAGGTGATTAATAATTATGATTTAAATTGAAGATTAATTACTTAATGTAATTAATTTAATTAGAGTAATTAATAATAAAAATGTAATTAAGGATCATTAGTTAATAATTAATGATGTAATTAAGAATTGATTAATTAAGGAATAATTATAAATGAGGTGATTTATTTATTAATTAAGGAGTAATGAAATTAATTATAGTTAATTAATTAATAAAGTAATTAAAGGTTAATTACTATAAATGGTTAAAAATAATTAATTTGTGAAATTAATTTAAATTACTTGAATGTAATTAAATGTTAATTAATCAAGGATGATTAATTAAAATAATTGGATAATGGTTGATTAATTAAGTGATAATTAATTAATAGTGATTAAGCAAGATTGTTAATGATGAAAGAAATTAATTTAATTTACTTTAAATTAATTAGAGAGGAAGTAATTAATTTAATTCATTTTAATTTAATTATAGTATGATTAATAGATCATTGCTTATGAATGGATGATATTGATTATCTTGAATGGTTTGAAATCTCAGATATGAGATAATTGATACTGTGTAATATGGATCTTTAGTTACATAGTGATGGTAATATGGATTATCTGTTTATGATAATAATGTAGATTATCTATTTGATTTTGTGAATTATCTATCTGTGTGTAAATAGATAATAGAATTGAATTGTTTTAACTTTAAAACAACTTGGCCTTTAAAAAAAATACGTTTTGGATTTCGATGAGACCGGGATCGGGTTTCCAGATTTGGATATCCGAAAACCACATCGATCCAAATTAAACGTTGGTCGTTAATCCAAGTGGAGCAAGTGAAGACTCGAGGTGTAAGAACTATTCTTTGTCAGTATAACTCTGTGGGTGATTCCGTAATGAGTTGACGGAGATAGTACTTACAGATTCGAGATGAAGATTCAAAGTGCAAGGGTTATTGTCGTTAACTCTGAGGGTGATTCCAAAACGAGTGTAATGAGATAATGCCTTCGGTTTCGTTCGAACCCGGAACGAACTTGAATGGATTGAATGCTTTCAACACATCGTCAGGTGGACGATGAGCATTCTAAGTGATGTGTCCTGATTAAAGGTAATCGTAGCCTCAAGCCTCATCAACCGGGAATGGCTAAAACAGGGGAGGTGCAGCAAGGTTAGTGGGTAGCACCCAAGTAGGACAAGATTATCCCTGTCTAGAGGTCCCTTCTTATTATCGGTTTGTGGGCAGTTGAATTGCAACAACTGCTGGGATGTCTTGTGCGGGAATTATCCAGTAAGGGATGTTCAGGCCTTGTGTTGCAGGGGATTGGGCGTGATCCTCGGTACGGTGATCTAGGCCACGTACTGTGACGGGCGGTACCCCGGTAGCCCTATAATTGTATGGAATCCAATTTCCAATAAGTGATAACGGATTTGATTGTATAACCCACTTTGTTGGCTAGTATGCTGGAATTTAATAATGTAACAATTTCAGCTATTTCATATTTATCTGAAAACCCTAGACCTATTATAATACAATCGGATTTCCTATCAAATGTTTTGGTTAGCGTAAGGTAAAAACTTACCCATGTTTATTTGTGGGAAGTCTTACGTGATACCTTTTCTTTCAAAAGGTTTTGAAGTTAAGCAAGTTTAACCTGTTACTCACACCAGACCCATGTCTGACCCAAGTGTTTATTTCTGTTTTATAAACTCTTGGGTACTCAAATTTTTACGAGTAGCCAAGGGATTCAGGTTAGCTTTGACGAATCTATGGAGGAGATATGGAGCAGGAGGCTTCAGCATTCGTAGATATATTAGTTCCGCTGTGTTGATCTCTGTGATAGTGTTTTGTATTGTATTTGAGTTGTAATGTCTAGACAGATGTTTATAACTGTCTAGTATGTGTTGTATAATCTGTGTAACTCTGATAGATGTTGTAAACTAAGTAATAGTTTATGTTATTAATATAATTTATTCGTTCCGCTGTTAAGATTCTGTTATTGTTCTTTCTTTCTTCTATTCTTTTCTCTTTTCTATCCCTTTCTTTCTTATTGACGATGCGACTTTCTGGTCGATGAAAGTTCAGGTCGTTATAGTCGATTATTTAACTATCAAATAACAAATATTCAACCACACATTTCCCACTGAAATCACTAAGCCTCATTTAATTTGATTTTTGAAAATCTGATGTTCTTTATTTAAACATCCATATACTTATTTCATCGGAATAAGTATATTCACAAATCATTTCTTTCCAAAATACTTGAAAACTCATTAAAATGGATATGGAAGTGCCATTCGGTATCGACCATGGACCGCAGCTCGATGGTTGCGTCTCTATCCCAGGAAAACCAAACTTAACTTAGGCAATCTTCGCCTTCCGATTTTTGCCATGCAGTCAATCATAGATCATAGTTTGCATAATGGTTACGTCGCTATTCCAGTGAAAAGATTCCAAACCGTAGGCAATCTCTGCCCTCGATTTACACAATGAAATTATACCATTACTTCCCAAAATCTTTTATTTTAATAAACATCTCAAAATAATACTTATAAAGTGTCTATATAAATTCACAAGTTTAATTTAGGAAAATACTCTTTTAAAATAGATTTTTAATAAAGGACTTTGAAAATGATTAAGGAAGAATTTAAAACATTTTAGATATCAATAATAATATCATTTGGAACCCTATACATAATTATTTAATAATATATTATAATAACTTCCAAAAACAACCTTTTTAACATACACTTAAGTAATTAATTTTAAACAACACATTTCAAATAAAGCAATTGATATTTTTAAAATCATTTATTAAATAATTATATTACCATAAATAACTAATTCGACTTTTAAATCTTGAAATGGCCTTTAAAAATATTTAGGTGAAATATCTAGCATTTCTATAGGAATCATTTACAAAACATTTGTAAATGATAATCTTAAACAAAGCTTTTGTATACATTTACTATGTAAAACATTTCACTTCAAATTATACAGTCTGAAGTTAAACCAGAAACTTGTAACTTTCCATTGTTATATTGAGGCTCGGCAATCCCAATGGTACTTGTCAACTACCATTCAATTCAATTTAACTATCAAAGTTAAATTACAAGCATTTACATAAGAGTCATATATGTAAATCAAATCCACACTTAACAACGATTTGTTAACATATCAATTTTTCAAATCAACTAGCATTTGAATAGTGTCTGAATTAATCAAATAGCAGATTAAAAATCGATTTCGCTAACTAATTATCATTCAAAATCAAACTTTTTCATTTATTATCGAATGGTGTTTATTTGGCCAAATATATCACACCAATATATTTCAATTCAGTTTACGTTATAATTTAACAACGTACTATTTAAAACAATCCATTTATCAACTCCACAAAGACATGATTCAATACTGGAAATAAGCTGAAAAATAAACATAAACAGTTTAATAGCAATTCGAGATGCTATATCGACACCCTAGATCCGGTTCAACCAATCTAATAGCATTTCAAGACGCTATATCGTCACCCTAATCAATTTCAACAATCACCACTTTCAACAATCCAAACAACATAAATAATTTTATTTGCTATAAAACATTTCTGATTAACCAAATGAGTGCGTTCAACCCACCTTGAGTTTCCAATTTGCAGAACGGTCCAATTTCAAATCAAATCAAACAACGTTCGATTTAACCTAAAATTTTAGCTAGCTCCAATCAACTCCAAATCGATTCTAGAATGTAATATTTGTCGCTACGATTCCATCGCCGCTTGTTTCGTCTCGATCGGACCTCGTATGTGAAAGATATATAATTTATAAGATTTGAATACAATTTATATAAATAAATTTCCTTTTTTTATATAATAAACCTTAACACATCCTAGCCGCACGTTCCTCCCAAGATCAGATCCAAGCCGCCCATCTTCTCTTTACCCACGTTCGAGTAACCCAGCCAATATGAACCCATCGTGCCGCTTGATTTCGATCTGTCGCACCCTTCTTCGAGCAACCGAAAGTCGATCCAAGGTCGCCACGACGTCACCCATACCTTACCGCACCACCGCCGTGAGCCATGTGAAGCTCGGTGCTCCTCCCTACTCGAAAATCATGAACGAACGGCAGCCCTATGTGGCTCAATTTTGGCCTCCACACTCCACTAACTTCGATCATCGCCGTATGGATGGAATGCTCTCGTCGTGCTCTTCGATTTCTTAGTTGGGAGTTTTTCACGAAAGCTTATGGATTTGGAGAAAAATAAAGGGAAAGGCTGGCCATTTTCGACCATTAAAATAAATGGAGGCGGCTGCGTTCTATTTGGTTAGGGTTTGGCTGTGCACGCGTATATATATATATAGGTGTATATATATTATAATATTATTATTTCTACTATTCACATACTTTTCCGGATGAACTCCAAACGAAGCGTGCCGCCTGGCGTTTATAATGTTTTACCCCTATCTCGAACACAATGGAATATGTTTCGAGGCCTAATTCAATCGTATGTGGAAAATAGCTTTTCGAATTGAATTATAATATTAAATTTCCAATATTAATTTCAACGCGTTTCTATAACGTAAGACCAAACGGTAACTCCAAACGCTACGAAATTTGAAATTTGATAATAATACACTATTACGGATCCATTGGAACTAGTTTCATCGAATTCCAAGATTGTACCCGGAAGGCCATTTTCAAAATCGAAGAAATTACTTGAAATCCAAATTCTAAAAACTTATCAACTCAACTATAATTCTAATAGAATTTATATCCATATTAGAAACCATTCTGATTCATATTAAATCACAAATTCAATCATTTACACTATTCCACATATTAAATTTCACTATTAAATTAATATATATAAATTTTATATTTTAATTTATCGACTTTTAATTCCATTCAAAAGTCCACTATTGTCACTCCAATTCAAATAGAGTTTAAATCAACTTTAGAAATCATTTCCATTCACCTTTAATTCCAGATTCACATATTTTTCCAATTCCAAATATTAAATTTACTGTTCACCAAATCCTTTTAATCGCTATATTTGAAATTTTAAACCATTTCACTAATTCAACCAAAATCACAATATTCAAAATAAATAAATATTTCAAATTCAACATTTAAAATAAATTAAATGTTCAAAACCAAACGACCAAAATTACGAGTTGTTACATTCCTTCCCTCGTAAAAAAATTTCGTCCCCGAAATTGCTAAGGCACGAAAAATGCTCCAAACCCATTTTTTTTCAAAACCCATTTGGTTAAAATTCTGTTATTACCATTTCCTAAGTCTATTAGTCCCACCCAAATCCACTAATTCCTATTTATTCCTCAAATTCCATTATTTCCATCTATAATTTCAAATCAAATTTAGTTAACAAAATTTTTTCAAAATTTACCAAAATTTTTCTAACACTCTAAATTTTCAAATTTTTTTGACAGGGTCTCCCCTATACGGAGAGCCTTTTACAATATCACAAATATAATATACATCGACCCACACGGTTGGAAATACAATATATATCAATATTTTTCTCATTTTCGCTTTTAATGCGTAAGCGTACCTTATATTAGCGTTATTAAGCGAGTTCGCTTAATTTATATGCAATTACGCAACCAGAATCTATCCAAACAGCTCCGTGTACCTGTACTTACTCAAATGAAACACATAAGTTTCATAACTTGAAATTTTTTATAACATTACACTCATTTAACCAATTTAAATACAAGTTTCGTAAAGCAAATATGTCATACCATGTATTTTAGAATGCATATGAAATTACAGGATTCAAACATTCAATTATACACTTTCAAATTAATTTTCATACTTTTTATTCAATTTTAAATTTATTCCCACACCATTCAATTTATATGCCATTTATTCAAATTTCCATTGATTCATATGAAATTTACTTAGATTCGATCCATATTCACACCCATACCCTTCACAAAGTTTAATTTACTTCATTTTATATCAAAAACATTTCATACAATGCTAATTCATTAACAATCCATTTCATCAAATTCAATTTATCCATTTCAAATTGATTTAAAATCAATTTATCTATTTTCCATTGATTCCCATTCAAGTTATTCTCCAAGCTTTGTTCGCCTCATTTTATTTTAAACAACATTCCAATCCATGTTGATTTATTTATGAATCATTTCATAAATAATCGCTTAAGTTAAGTTTCCATGGCAATCAAATTCCATTTCATTTCTAATTGATTCTCAAACAATTCAGCTCAGGTTCATGCACTTGCATTCATATTAATTTCACTTCCAACTTATATTACATCTTTTCCATTCACTTTCATTTAATTCACATAGTGTTATTCACTTCATTTTATAGTGAACGACATTTCATTCCGTGCTAATTTATTTATAAGCCATTTCATAAAATTATCTCTAAGGTTTATTATAAACATTCCATACCGCTACTTAAGTTCATACTTAGCTTTATAACTTAAGTTCATACCCAATCTTATCCAATCCATACTCCAAAACCATATTCAATTCATTTACTCTTAAATTGAATTCATTTCTTGTTATCAAATACTTAAGCATTTTAACTTGGTTATACTTTTCCACTTTCTCAGTTTAATAAGTTATACAACTTATTTATTTACAATTCCCTGAATTTCCACTTAAGTTTACTTACATTCTATATTTATAACATATAGTTATAAAATCACTTCACAATTCATGTTTATATTCAATTTACTCAATTCCAATTCACTCTCCATTTAAAATTCAAAATTTTGAATTTCCATTCCTTTACCATAATGTCGAACAATTTTCATTTTGGTTTTACCATTTCATTTCTCAGTTCATAAGTTCAAGAACTTATTTACTTAAAATCTCATATTGCTTACTTGAGTCCATTCACATCTTATAATCATAACTCTGGATTATATATATCACTTTATAGCTTAAGTGTATCCATTCCATTCAATAATCATATCTTATAGTTATATAATCATTTTACATTTCAACTTTATATTCAATTTAGTTCAAATCCAATTCAAATTTATTTAACTTATCTTAGGTTAAATTTCAACTCATATTATTCATTTAAACTTCTCAAGTTAAACTTTAATTCTAGGATTAAAATTCACACCTTCCTTTCTTATCTATATCAACTCCAAATTATAAGCTCAATAACTGATTTTCTTTTGACTCCACAAATCATTTAAATGTAAATCCCAGAATTCAATCACTTGGTTTTATTTCAAATCATTTTGAAATCATAAATATACATATATCCACTTTTGTATATCAAATCATACTTTCGGAATTTTAAAACAACTTGGTTTTGCCCAAAACAATTCCATTTTGGAATTTCTAAAACAAACTTGTTTACCAAACAAGTCCAAAGCAAATAATCATAGCCAATCACTACGGTAGCAATTCGTCACTTGAAAACTCAAAAATGAACACTGATGATGCAGCCGTCATCACTAGAATTATTTTCCAGCGACTGAAGTGAGTTCAGTGCTTTCTTACTGCTGAAACCCATTTTAAAACAATTTCTATTCAGAAATATCTCCAAAATAATACTCCATTATTCTCACAAACCACTTTGGAAAACATTTTCAAAACTTCCGAGATTTTGAAATTCCCAAATACATAGTTCAAATCCATTTAAAACATTTCCCAAAATTTTTGGGATTTTAAATTTCCAAATTCTAGTTTGAATCTACTTTTAGTTACAACTCATATATATAATCATACTTATACAATTTCTACTTGGTTATATAAACCATTTCAATTTTTATAATCTTGTTTTGATTATAATATTAACAACCAAACATCCCAAATATATGTATATAATAATTTCAGAAAATTATTTCTTTTATATCCAAAATATAGTTTGGGTAAAATTATTTCATTTACCCTCTACAAAACAATACTGTGTCGGTTTACCTTGTTTAAGAGTTTAGAAACCCCTATCGATACGGTTGTACTTCCCGTATCGACCAAAATTCATAAACACTCAACAGATAAGTCAACACAATACAAAACATTTTATATCACTAACAAATACACGCTCATATCTATTAATACACTCAACTCATTCAAGGTGCTACTAACCCTATCTCTAATGACTAATTCCCACCAAAGCCTAGGTATATCACCAACCAGACTCTGATACCACGTGTGATGACCCGACTTTTCGACCCTCGAAAATCGACATCAATACGTTCACTATATAGCATGCCGAACAATCGAGTGCCGGAAAGACAGATTGTTGGGGGAAAAGAAAGAAGGTAGAAGAAAGAAGAAACTAAACAAATACAGAATCTCACAACGGATTGAATAATATATAATATCAATAACTCTTTACACCAATGAAAACTGTAATATACATATCTCAAATCAGAGTACACAAATCAATAATTACCAGCTTGGACATTTATAACAGCCCGTCCTCACAATTGCTGATAATTTCAAAACAAACATTGTAGCGGAATTAACAAGTACGAGAATACATCTCAGTCTCCAGCTCGTCTCTTGAGCTCTAAAGCAATCCAAATCTATATCTATAATATGCTCAGTCTGACTCGAGCATTATTATAAAATAATAACATATGGATCAGTCTGGTAAACCAGCATGAGAAAACACACTCAATTTGATTTATTAAGTTATAAAACCCCTTTCAAAATAAAGATATCGTAAGACCACGACGCACATAAACATGGTCGGATTTTTACCTTACGATAATCAAAACATTTTTTTATAAAAAATCCAATGATATTATAATAATGTCTAAGGGGAAAAATAATAATAATCAAGTAGCTGTGATGCTCGTGCTGTGTACATCGCAACAATTCTATATATAAAGACAAAACTCGATAAGGCTCGTTCGCTAATTGTGTAAGATTTCCATGGAGGTGCCCAGTACTTCGAGAACGGTCCTCCTACACAAGGATCAGAGTTATCCTTCCGAAGCATCATACCCATCTAGCCTGGGTATTATAGGAAAAACATAACTGGTCTTGCTAAGACCGAGTGCATCACCCCGGCATGCCAAAACAACTGAAAGTATTAGAATTGCTAGAAAAGGAGTCGATTACACCCTATAGGTTTGCCAACCCTACTGGCCATGCCTCCTATCTCTGGTTTTAGTCATTTCCGTTGATGAGGCTACGTCCGACATTCCAGCTTACGCACCGCTCGAAAAATAGATCACGAAATCCCATATGGACTCCCACACCTTAACAGGTCACATAATCACACTCGAATTCCATATCTCAATAGATCTTGGAATCACACAGATTCCCACACTCCAACGAGTCACGAAACCACATATAGATTTCAGCATCCCAAAATATAATGCATCTCCTCCATTTAACCATATATGGTTTCGGAGTAGGTCATAACTTCCGAGTCATCTCTTACGAGTACACTCTCCATTTCCTGGGTGCTCCAAAAACCAATCGTCGATTTTTCAGAATGCTCAAGACCGGTTCTTTAGGAAATAATCAGACAATACGTAAGAGCGGGGATTACCCCCTAACCGTTAAGTGGACGGATCTCCTTATCATTTATCCTAGAAGAATAATGAGTTTATACGTACAGTGTAGCACCTCGAACAGTAACTGTACCATATAATTCCAGAGTTTCCCCTAGATATTTTCAGAGTTAAAATCCCTTGATGTTAAGTAGGAAATCATTTCCTACCACCAAAATTAAGAAAGATTACATATTTGGGCCAAGATTTAATAGTCGGTTATTTAACTATCAAATAACAAACATTCAACCATAAATCACAAAAAGGGGAAGGCCTATCACAAACGGGAGCATGAAAACTCCCCAACACATGTGTCACAAACAGAACGCTATTCCATGGTCGCCAACCATCAAGTTTGAGCTGAAACTCCACAAACCGCCCGAAGACCATGGGTCGCTACCCCACCAATTTGAGTCGAAGCTCCACAAACGGCCCGAAGACCATGGGTCGCTACCCCACCAAATTGAAACGAAGTTCCACAAACGGGGTTTTTAGTCCCCCACACAAACAAAGAGACATCGCACATCGATAGTCTAAATCACAAAATGATCATCAATGATCGACAAGTGTAAATTACACTAAGCTAGTAAATAAACGAGTTAGGCTTCATGTCCCATAACCACTAGCTTAACTTAAATATTTACGAACAGATTATAGACTTCCACTCGAAAATAAGTGTAAATTACACTAAGCTAGTAAATAAATGAGTTTAGCTTCATGTCCCATAACCACTAGCGTAACTTAAATATTTACGAACAAATTATAGACTTCCACTCGAAAATAAGTGTAAATTACACTAAGCTAGTAAATAAATGAGTTTAGCTTCATGTCCCATAACACTAGCTTAACTTAAATATTTACGAACAAATTGTAGATTTCCACTCGAAAATTGTCACAAGAGTTCAATCGAACAAGTCCAAGAATTAACCAACGAAGTAAACACAAACGTTTCATACCACTTGTTTTACTAATCCGTTTAATTAGATTTCTCATAAGAATGAGGTAAAGGTTTGTATATACTAATAGATTTAAACGAGCTTTGTATTTAAAAGTAGTGTTGAAATTGTTTTTTTGTGAAAGAGTTTGAGTATTTACTACTAGTATAGAAACCTTTGTATTTTAAAGTGACAAACCACAGAAATGATTGTAGAAACAATCAATCACCAAAATTTCACATACGAGAATGTGAATTAAATCCATAAAAATCGATATCAAATCCATCAAATGGATATTCCTAAAAATCCAAAGAAAGAAGTCATCAAAGTCGATAATAAGTGATAACAACTAACCAGATCAACAAAAATCGATTAAAATTGGAAGTTCACTCAAAAAAATAGGCAAATAAGCAAAGCTGAACAGTTCCAGACGTCTGGATTTGTTTTTGGAAATTTTCAAAAAACCTCCCAGACGTCTGAAATTTCGAAGCAGATGTCTGACCCTAATCAGACGTCTGAACCTATATTTCAGACGTCTGGAATTAGTCTCTACCATTTTTATTTTTTTCTGCCGTGTATATTTTTTCCTCCAGGTCTATAACCAGACGTCTGGACTTGATATCCAGATGTCTGGTCACCTGGCCTGGGCAATAGTTTGCCTAGGCCAAGATGGCCAAAACGTTTCGGGAGCGATCGGACGAGCAACGACGACTAGGAATTATGCCAAGCGACAACCCAGCCTTATAAGCTCTTCGATACACCCCAAATATCATGTCCAAACATCCATAGTAGGATTTTCATAAAAATTGGACTTCACAAGCCAAAAATTGGAAAATTCACCAAATCAATTCAAATCAAAAGCCAATGAACATGCACAAATGTTAGGAATTCATACCTAATAACAATGAAAGTTATAGACGTAGATGTGAGTTCGAAAACTCATCTTTAAACTCGAAAACAACGAATGAGAAGCTTAAAAACAAAGGAAAGATCAACTACTCCTCAACTTCAACTCTAGAAGCTCCAATCTAAGATCATAAACAAATATTTCCTAAGTTAGGTTATAGGAAATTTCTGAAATTGGAGAGAGATTGAGATAGAGAAGATGAAGAGGATTCTTACCTAAGCTTCTCTTTGATGTTGGACTTGAATTTGAGTTTCCTAAACAAACTAGGATTTAGGAATTTCTATTTCCCATTCTTTCCCCCATTTTACTTTAGCTTGAGTGTTAAATGAAGAGTAGAGGAGTTAGGGTATTACGATGGGTTAGTGGGCTGAAACCCAAACCCAAAGCCCAAATAGAAAAATAGCAAAATTCTACTCAACTCCAAACATATCGATGTTTATACTCAAAAAAGTTGTAAACGCCATTTTGGACTCAATGGAAGTGGTCTCGAGTCCCAATTTGACTGTTTACAAAAGTAACATTTCAGACTTTAATCCGATTAACGATGCTATATTTAAATAAAACATTTAAATATACAATCGTAAAATATGCGGGTTGTTACAACCTGGTACTTTGCACTTCTTTCAAAGCGGCAGGTTTGGTCTAAACTACTCTTTCCCTTTGACCGAGACAAGAGACTAATGCATTCACTTAACACATATGTGGTTATATTCACTTAACACCTATGCTATTATAACCACTACTTCTTTTGTAATTGGCAACTCAGATCACAAGCTTGTGTTGGCAGCAGTGAAAATAAGATAGCCATGACTAAGGGTGCTAGCCTGGGCAGTTCACTGCTGACGACCGCCCCTTTCCCTGGCAATGACATACTAGTCGGGCATCCGAGCACAAATCTAGCTTGAGTAACTCAAAGAATAGATGCATTCGAAGCCTAGTGTGGATTGACTGACAGAAGTTGCCCCAGGCCAATGGGCAGGTTGAAGCTATCAACAAAGGCTTCCAAACACTAATTAAGGAAAAACTAGATAAATCCAAAGGAGTGTGATTTGACAAACTACCCACGGCACCGTGGGCCTACCAAGCCTCCTACAAAATAGCAACATGGCATATTCTATTTGCTCTAAGATGCGGGGCTGAGGCCATGCTTCTGGTCGAAACAGTTGTCCCTTCACATCGTAGGACACATTATAATCTAGAGGAAAATGAGGAGCTTCTCAACTTGTCCTTAGACCTGATTGAAAAAAGAAGGAATAACACCACTCTCAAGACTGCCGCACATAGAAGGAAAGTGGAAAAATAATACAAATCTAAGGTAAAGCCCCAAGAGTTATAAGAGGGAGATATTGTTCTCAAGCAAGTCTTTTCTCGTCTAGGCGTACTAGATCCAGTTTGGGAAGGACCATTTGTTGTTCATAAGGATCTCCACAACGGAGCTTACATTCCATCGACAGTTGATGGAAAAGGTGTTTGGGAAAGGAAGGAATCTCCAGCATCTCCGTCATTACTTCTCTCGGCTTGTAAAAAGCATGTATCACCTGAAGCAATAAAAGAAAGACAGTGGACGTAGGCATATTCTGGCCAAACCACTGTAAAAATTGATGTTTTGCTCGACTGTTTGTTTGATATTTTTCCTATTGCGATCAATCACAAGCTCTCGACGTCAACAATGAAAGCAAGATAACCATGGCTAAGGGCATGAAAATAGCATGGGTAGTTCACTGCTGACGATCGACCCCCATCCAGCAATGATAAACCGACTATAAGCCACGGATTAGGCACGATTGTAGCCTAGTCAGTTTATCATTGGCGTTCGGCCCGCCGGCAACTGCGAACCGATAATAAATCCCATAATTAAGGCATGGCTGCGGCCAGGGATAGTTCGTAATTGACGATCGACGCCCACGCTAGCCGGCCACAGTAAATCGAATAATACTCACGATATAGGCCATAATGGCCTGCGTAGTTACTGTGTGTGAATCCCGGCTCTAAATCTTAAGTACGGTAGTCGTAAAAGTTACACTCCCTTGGAACATAGGTTGGGCTGACAAACCATATGTCACCAGAATCCACAATCAGGGCAAGTAACTTATGTGCCATGAATCTTAAGTTTAGAAGGACTCTCTTGACAGAGAATATAGTTCGTTGTACTTAAACTAGAAGCTTCTAACAATTTCTTTTAGTCTTGTGGCATTGCATACAGATAGTAGAAATATGAATTCCACTATGCCAACCATAGTAGGGTATTCATTCGCTTCCACTCACCAAAGGAAACATAGCATCAACTCAACTCCATAAGAGATAGTGGAACATCAATCCAACATTGCCACAATAATTAGAATATCCCTTCCAGCCAATTTCGCACAAGAAACTATAAGGATTCTCCCAAAGCCGAGCACACTTATGGAACCTGAGAAAAACTCAGTTCAAAGGTGTGACTAACTTTTGTAAGATAAGCTAAATTCGATAAAAAATACTTGGGGGCATAGCACCACCACACCCCTTGATTATACACATACAATACCACTCAGCTTGGTAATAGCACATTGAAATCATGGCCTTAAGTTTACAAGTTGAAAACCTAGTCATGATACAAGGCAGCATGTTATGAAAAGCAACCAAGACTATACTGGAGGCAAACCCAGACAAATAATGAGAGCTCCCGGCCGACTTTTGACAACGTCGCTAGAGGGTACTCTGGAGGATGTGATGAGTATTTGAGGATTGCCACGTCCCCAAAATTACTCTCTAAACCTTAGTAATAGGGATTCACTTCGAATTATAAGGACCTCTCTAAACAGAAGTGATTCGATCTCTAACCTTCCGAATGTAATTAATTCATATCAAAGTCTATTTTAACACAAATAGCTTGATACCTTTACCTAATAAATAAATCCCGATGACATGTGGGATGACTCTAACACATATCTATGGTAAAATTCCAAATAAAAATGTATTAATAGTCTGTAACTAATTCTAAGGCAAGGATGAAAGTCCTTGACCACACTAGGCTCGAAAGGACCCTGAACTTGTAGGTAAAGTCAACAGAATAGGACGATCCTCTACCACCAAAGCCAACATGACATTTGAAGTAAAAGATTGATTCTACCTGATCAACAAGAAATAATAAACCGATACTAATCAAGATTTCGAATGTCCAAAGATTATTCCAGCTAAACGCCACATATTGGGGGCATCCAACATCAGCACTTGGCATAACTCAGACTAGCAATAATGAATCACTATTACCCACAATCAGAGTATGCTTTCCAATCGAGCCATCCATAACTCACATTTTGCCACGACCATGACTTCGCATGAGAATACTGAAGTACTTCTAGCATGGAAAATTCCTCGCAGACCCTAGAACGAAAAGCCAATGTTGCTCTCTCAAAGATTGGTTTAATTAGAGTCTTGTGTTAGTGCCAAACCAGAATT
Source organism: Allium fistulosum (assembly GCA_030737815.1). NCBI lineage: Eukaryota > Viridiplantae > Streptophyta > Magnoliopsida > Asparagales > Amaryllidaceae > Allium > Allium fistulosum. The sequence goes on along the minus strand of CM060907.1, from coordinate 244,057,598 downwards.
TTGACTTAGTCACAACTGCTAAACACCAAACACAAGCTTACGATTAGCACAGGTGGTGCACCAGATCATTGTTTCGACCTTGGACCATGCAACCTACAACACTTTCGTCCAACCCTATTTTGCACCTCGGTCCGGTCTCTTTTTATGTACTAGACCAAGTGGTTCGGCTATCATCTTCCACTCTCGAACCAAATTGTTTCGGTCCAATAAACTCCAGCAACCCGATTTCATGGTCCGACTATTTTTGCTCCTTCACCAAGCTTCTCAATAATCCAACACTTATCTGTCAAAACTTACCAACAATCTAGTCTATACAAGTACACTGAGGATTATCAAACCAAGCTATCGAAGAAGTTGGTAAAACTGATCATCACTTTACCAGACTGTATGCCGCACAAACCAATTACACCTTATCAGGTATGAGGATTCCAACCAAAATTTATATAAAATATACATATCTTTGCACAAACGTCCATGCAGAAGATATAAAACATGGGCTAGGGAAGTCATAACCAACATTCACTCGATAACACTTTGTATCATCTCCTATGTACAAAGACCCTTCAACATAGATTCTTACTATATCAAATTCATCAATGATTGATCCTGTCAAAGCATGCGCAAGAGTGGAGAAAGGATTAGTAGAGAAATACACAAACTTGGTGATCACATGAGATGTTCAGGATAGCTTGACTCAACCACACAATGAACATAACTGGAGTACCACATCACAGATCCAAAGTCGATAATGCAAAGTATACATCAGTTGGTCCGCATATTGTATGAAGCCTCGACGTAGGGAACCGAAAGTCCAAGAAAAATGGCATCCTGTCAGATGAAGACTAATCAAAGACGGCTTCAAAAATTTAGCAAGTCGTCCTCAGAACGAACAAAGTCCCACATCAAACTAGCAAAAGGAGGCTTATCGAAAAATCAGAGGTGAAGACGAGATATGGATATTCAGACAATATAACCATTGCAAGACTAAGAAAATAGTCTTGGATTAAATAAAGCACACTTTGTATTCACAAAAGTATGCTTTGGGGGGAAAATTTTGTGGGTATTTTTGCCCACTACATGGTGAATATGAGGAGTGGGGGAAAATCGTCATTGTTCTGGAATAGACTCAAACTAGTTTGGAGGTATTATCGAGATCAAGATATAGGCATAGGTCAAAATCACGTCTCAATCCGAGCTACAGATTGAGAGATATGATCATCTTAAGATTTGCTCCCCACCGTCTCATGGGGCCGATACCGAGATGCTCTACCGCCATTCAAGGTCGACATTCCAACAGCAATCTAGGATCCTCGGTCCGATAACCGAACCAAAACTTTGGTTCGGCACTTGTTTGGAGTCGGGGCTTGAAAATCTGGAGTCTGCTTGGATTCGGCCTAATGACCAAACCAAAACTTTGGTTCGGCGCTTGCTTGGAGTCGGGCCTTGAAAATCTGGAGTCTGCTTGGAGTCGGTTGGATTACCGAACCAAAACTTTGGTTCGACAGTTGCTTGGAGTCGGGGCTTGAAAATCTTGGGTCTGCTTGGAGTCGTCCTGATGATCGAACCAAAACTTTGGTTCGGCGCTTGCTTGGATTCGGGCCTTGAAAATCCAGAGTCTACTTGAAGTCGGTTGGATTACCGAACCAAAACTTTGGTTCGGCACTTGCTTGAAGTCGGGGCTAGAAAATCTCGGGTCTGCTTGAAGTCGGCCCGATGACCGAACCAAAATTTTGGTTCGGCGCTTCCTTGGAGTCGGGCCTTGAAAATTTGGAGTCTGCTTAAGTCGGCCCGATGATCGAACCATAACTTTGGTTCGGTGCTTGCTTGGAGTCGGGCCTTGAAAATCTGGAGTCTGCTTGGAGTCGGTCCGATGACCAAACCAAAACTTTTTTATGGCGGTTGCTTGGTGTCGGACCTTGAAAATATGGAGTCTGCTTGGAGTCTGTCCGGTGATCGAACCAAATCTTTGGTTCAGTGGTTGCTTGGAGTCAAGCATGAGAAATTTAAGGGTTTACTTGGAGTCGGCTGGGAGTAATGCTGCTTGGAGTCGGGTGAAGGTTTTCTTGGGGTTCAACTCGGGTATAACTGATCTAAAAAAAAGTTGAAATTTTTCGTCATGGCATGGCAATACTTCGGGGATTTCTTCATGACGTGTTCCGGGATTCTTGGAGATGTACGGCGGTCTTCACAAGTGGAATAGCTTGACAATCATGTAAGGAAGGTTGAACCAAATCTTGGAGGAAGGAAGGTTAACCCAAATTCCAAATACTCTATACTCAGCCGCCTCTCTTCATATCTTCATTCTATAAATACCAATCACATGGCATCATAAAAAGGGGGATGCTGAAGAGCGAAGCTTTCAGCAACAATGGCAGACAACTTCGAGAGGGAATTATTTTAGTTCTAATAGCATGTTTACTCGTATTCAAAGATTGTACTTGTAATCAGAAATGAAAGGGATAATAAAAGAGGAACAGTGGACGTAGGGACATTCAGGCCAAAACACTATAAATTCTGTGTCTTTTTAAATTTAAGTCCTTTACGTATTCTGTATTGCAAATTACTGATTTTCTACCTTAAACATCCGCAACTAATTTTCATCAAATAATAGCTATATACTACAAACAATATTTACAGCTCTATAACAACGATTTGAGTGTTTTCCCATTTTTTTGTGCAAACATTTACTATATAAAACATTTCACTTCAAATTATACAGTCTGAAGTTAAACCCGAAACTTGTAACTTTCTAATGTTATACTGAAGCTCGGCAATCCCAATGGTACTTATCAACTACCATTAAATTCAATTTAACTATCAAAGATAAATTACAAGCATTTACATAATAGAAATATATGTAAATCAAATCCACACTTAACAACGATTTGTTAACATATCAATTTTTCAAATCAACTAGCATTTGAACGCTGTCTGAATTAATCAAATAGCAGAATAAAAATCGATTCTGCTAACCAATTATCATTCAAAATCAAACTTTTTCATTTATTATCCAATGGTGTTTATTTGGCCAAATATATCACACCAATATATTACAATTCAGTTTACGTTATAATTTAACAACGTACTATTTAAAAAAAATCCATTTATCAATTCCACATAGACATGATTCAATATTGGAAATAAGCTAAAAAATAAACATAAACATAAACAGTTTAATAGCAATTCAAGATGCTATATCGTCACCCTAGATCTGATTCAACCAATCTAATAGCATTTCAAAATGCTATATCGTCTTCTTAATCAATTTCCACAATCACCAATTTCAACAATCCAAGCAACATAAATAATTTTATTTGCTATAAAACATTTCTGATTAACCAAATGAGTGAGTTTAACTCACCTTGAGTTTCCAATTTGCAGAACGTTCCAATTTCAAATCAAATCGAACAACGTTCGATTTAACCTAAAATTTTAGCTAGCTCCATTCAACTCCAAATCAATTCCAGAATGTATTCATCGCTACGATTCCATCGCCGCTTGTTTCGTCTCGATTGGTCCTCGTATGTGAAAGATATACAATTTATAAGATTTGAATACAATTTATATAAATAATCCTTTTCATTTTTTTACATAATAAACCTTAACACATCCTGGCCGCACGTTCCTCCCAAGATCAGATCCAGGCCACCCATCTTCTCTTCTCCCACGTTCGAGTAACCCAGCCAATAAGAACCCATCGCACCGCTCGATTTCAACCTTCCGCACCCTTCTTCGAGCAACCGAAAGTCGATTCTAGGTCGCCACGACGTCACCCATACCCTACCGCACCACCGCTGTGAGCCATGTGAAGCTCGGCGCTCCTCTCTACTCGAAAATCGTGAACGAACGGCAGCCTTATATGGCTCGATTTTGGCCTCCACGCTCCACTAACTTCGATCATCGCCGTATGGATGGAAAGCTCTCGTCATGCTCTTCAATTTCTTAGTTGGGAGTTTTTCAAGAAAGCTTATGGATTTGGAGAAAAATCGAGGGAAAGGCTGGCCATTTTCGGCTAATGAAAATAAATGGAGGCGGTTGCGTTCTATTTGGTTAGGGTTTGGCTGTGCACGCGTATATATATAGGTGTATATATATTATAATATTATTATTTCTACCGTTCACGTACTTCTCCGGACGAACTCCAAACGAAGCGTGCCGCCTAGCATTTATAATATTTTACCCCTATTTCGAACACAATGAAATATGTTTTGAGGCCTAATTCGATCGTATGTGGAAAAAAGCTTTTCGAATCGAATTATAATATTAAATTTCCAATATTAATTTCAACGTGTTTCTATCCCGTATGACCTAACAGTAACTCCAAACGCTACGAAATTTGAAATTTGATATCTGATAATAATACACTATTACGGATCCAATGGACTTGGTTTCGTCGAATTCTGAGACTGTGCCCCAAAAGGTGATTTTCAAAATCGACGAAATTACTTGAAATACAAATCCTAAAAACTTATCAACTCAATTATAATTCAAATAGTATTTATATCCATATTAGAAACCATTCTGATTCATATTAAATCACAAATTCAATCATTTACACTATTCTACATATTAAATTTCACTATTAAATTAATTAATATATATAAATTTTAATTTATCGACTTTTAATTCCATTCAAAAGTCCACTATCATCACTCCAATTCAAATAGATTTTAAATCAACTTTAGAAATCATTTCTGTTCACCTTTAACTCAAGATTCACATGTTTTCCTAATTCCAAATATTAAATTTACTATTCAACAAATCCTTTTAATCGCTATATTCGAAATTTTAAACCATTTCACTAATTCAACCAAAATCTCCATATTAAAAAATAAATAAATATTTCAAATTCAACATTTAAAATAAATTAAACATTCAAAACCAAACGACCAAAATTCCGGGTCGTTACATGACCCAAGGGGGTCAAGGTTGCGTTCATACCTCATACAGAATCATTCGCCAACCATCCTACTTCGTTCTGGATGCTCCACCACATGAACAGTTGTTAAAGTGGTTTTCGTATTGGCAGAGAGTATCACAATATCCGATCCCGGTCTCTTTAACAACCAAATGCTTATTTCACACTGGTTGGTTCTTTTACATTTCCAAAATCGATTCATATCTGATATCAAATATCATATTCACTTCAAAATCATATCACTTTCGAAATCATATTCACTTTCGAAATCATTATTCACTTAAATCATATTCATTTTCAAAAAATCATAACCACAAAATAGGTTAAACCATCATATCAAAATATTCACATTGTAAATCAATTAGATCTAAATCATAAAAGTTCCAACTTTAAATAGTTTAAATATTAAAAGTACTTTATATATTGGAATAGTTATACATTAAAATATTTTATATTTTAAAAATAGGTTATAGAGTTAAAATAATATATATATTAAAAAGGTTTTAGATTAAAATAGTTTATATATTAGAAATAGTTTATATATTAAAATAGGTTATATATTAAAAGAGTTAATATATTAGAAATATTTTATAATAATTTAACATAGTTTAAAATAGTTAAAATAGTTTAAAATAGTTAAAATTGTAACGACCCAGATTTTCAGTCGTTTGATTTTAAACATTTAATTTATTTTAAATGTTAAATTTGGAATGTAAATGGAATTTTAATATGAAGTTTATCGATTAAATAAGTGGAATAAAATTTAAGTTCCAAATATAACGTTTTGTTGGATAATTTAATTGTTGAATTTAATAATTGGAAATTATTTTAATAATTGAAATCTTGGATTTTAAGTTGGATAAAAATAATTTTTAAAGGATTATTAAATGTCTATTAATAAATATAAAGGTAGTAAAACTTTTGAATTGTTTTTAGAAGTGATTTAACTAATTTTGAAATTTTCTCATTTTAATGGACGAGTAAAAATAGCTTTTCGGAACACAGTCTCAGATTTCCACGAAACTAAGTCCATTGGATCCGTAATAGTGTATTATTGTCGGACTTCAAATTTCGTAGCGTTTGGAGTTATTGTTTGATCGTACAGGATAGAAACGTGTTGAAATTAATATCGAAAATTTAATATTATAATTGGTTCAAAAAGTTATCTTCGCCATACGATCGAATTTGGTCTCGAAACTTGTACCATTGCATTCGAAATAGGGGTATAACATTAGAAACGCCAGGCGGCATGCCTCGATAGGAGTTTGAAATTTAAGGTTATTATAAACGAGATAATTTGCAATTTAATAATATTATAAAATTTTAGTCAACCGTACCTTCTGGAATAGCCACACCCTTCAGTTATAAATCACGTATTCTCCTTTCCATCTTCTTCTATATAGAATCAAATTCGTATGATAAAAAGAAAGAACGAGTCAAATCAAAATCGCGAACATCTTTTCTTTTCTCCGCTTCCTCAAGTTCGAATTCGAAACGATATAAAAAAAATTCAAACTGAGAAAAATCCACGGCCATGGTCGTTCATGACGCTAGAGGGAAAATTGGCCAAGGTGTTCAACTATAAAGATGCGCGCAAGGACAAGACAAAGAAGATGGACGATGGGGTTCATTTTAGGCGAAGCAGGATGGCCGGAATCATCTTCCATTCGTGGTAGTTTCATGGTGGATCCAGGGCGATTGGAGGCGTCGTGAAGTTTGGCGCTAGTGGCATTGGGAAGAGGAGCCTCGGGGCGACGTACGGTGATTGTGCGGTGGTTAGGCGATGGACGTGGAGGCGATGGGAGGCGATTGAAGTTTTGTAGTCTGGGATTGCAAGCGATGAGGAAGACGCAGGTCTGAGAGGTTAAGCAAGGGAACGAATGGTTAGATCGTTGATTAGGTAAAAAAAGGGGTTTAATTTATTCGATTAAGTTAATAAAATCTAATTTTAATTGAAATGTTAATAAATTCATTATTCATTCATATGAGGTCCAAATCGAATGCGACAAGTCGCGTTGCGATCATATTGACAAGGGCTTCACAACAGAATTGGTTTGGGATTTTTCAGAGTCAGTTGAGATTTTAGATAATTTAAAATCTGGATGTTCGACAAATTAAAAATCAAGGTGAGTAAATCTCACTCATCTTGGATTACAGTTTTTATTTAAATTGTTGAAAATTAATTATTGAATGATTGGATGAATTGATATATTATTATCAGTTGGATGTTATATATATAGTAGTATATATATTAGTAGTTGGATATATTTCGCCTATTGGAGCGGATGATACCCTATGCACCCCGCATAATAGCAGATGACCCTATATACTGCGATATTCCGCCTCGAAGCGAGATTGGTAATTTTATGTTGTATAACATATGTGGATGTAGGGAAACAGTTGGAGGGATCCAACTGGATTCCTCAAATATATTGATTGTTTTTTTTATATAGTGATATATGATGAAATGGAATAATTTGTTGTGGATTGTTGTGTGATTTGAATGTTTGCATGCTAGAGTAGCACTAGCCAAAACTTTGATATTTTAAATACCTTAAATATTATTTTTAAATTTGAAGGAATTAAAAGGAATTTTGGATATAAAAATATTTATATTTGAACTTGCATTATTTTAAAAGAAATTGAGTTGGATAAAAAATATATTTGATTTTGGTTATACCTAACTATTCGTAAAATGTTTTAAGTAGAAATTTAAAAAAATTTATATAAAGGATTTTTAACAATAGATTTTCAAATGATATTTCTAAAATATATGGCAAAGAAGTTGGAATTTGAAATTTAAACGAGTTTAAGAAATAATTTTAATTTATTGAGTAATAGATTTGTAAATGGGTTTTTAATAGAAATCAATTTATAAATGGAGTGATTAATGTAAATCTGTTATAGATTTGGAAATGAGTTTATAAAATTTATAAATGATGTTTATAAGTAAGGGAAATGATATCAGATAAATTGGAGATATAATTTCACAGTGTGAATTTATATCGAGATATGAAAATCAGATTTGGAAAAATAGTGGATTCTATTTTGAAAAGTGAGAATGGTTAGGGAATCAGAATGAAATTGATATGTTGTGAATCGAGAAGGATTTATAAATTGAATTGGTTATTGAGATTTTCAAAATATATATTTATTTAGAAATTAATTTGATTTTTAAAGGAAAATTTTATTAATTGAACTATATAATTTAAACTAGTTAGTATTAAAATACTTAGGAAAGTGGATTTTTCAAATATTTAATATTAATTGAAATAAATTATAATTTTTATAATTAGCTTTTTAAATCGATTTGTTTTACTTAAAAATGAAATAGAGATGAATTATCAATATTCGTTAAAAGTGTTTTAATATTTAAAATAATTACTTAAACATGTTTTAAAAATAAATTATTATTCTTTAAAAATACTTAGCATATATATATATAGTTTTGAAATGATTGAAATTATTTATAAATTCTCTCGGAATTTGAAGATAGGGTTATTTAATGGATATGAGTTTTATAAGGGAAAACTTGTAAAGGAATTCTAGAAAACTTAAGAAAAATTTCCGAATCGTTGAAATAAGAGAACTTCGAAAAATGAAGTAGAATTCATAAAAGAAGTTAGAAATGGGTATTTGGAATTTTAGGCAAGGGTGATCGATTTTGGAGATTTTAAAGGAAATTAATTATTAAATTCCGGGAACTTATAGAATTTGTTATAAATGAGTTAAGGAATTTACAATATAAATTGTAAAGGATTTTGAGAAATAGGAGATAAATAGAATATTTTCTAAGTATTGAAAATTAAGATGGTTTTTGGAAATAATAAACTTATAAACATTTCCTGAGTATGGGTATTTAAAACGATTTGGGAAATATATTTTCCTAAGGATTGAAAAGAAGGGTTTGGAAATATTTAACTATGAAATGATTCTCTAGGAATATTTTTCCTAAGTAATGGATTATAAATCGAAATTGGAAATATTTCACTAAGTGTTAAAGTAAGATATGATTTGAAAATATCCTATTATAGATGTAAGTATTTGAAATTGTTTCAATTATTGGATATATTGGAAGAGATTTGAATATATATATATATATATATATATATATTATAAAGATATTTTGAAAATAAATGTTTGAAAAATTTATAAACTGGGCCTAGTGACTATCTATGGATGTTATTGATAGTTAAATAACCGACTATCAAATTTGGCCAAATTCGTTGATTGTTTCAAAGAAACCGAGATCGAATTTAATTATCCGAAAACCACTTCGATCCGGTTTGTGCGTTACGAATTGTGATACCTTGAAGATAATAGAGATAGTGATTGGAAGGAGATTCGGTTTGTTCAGACCCAGAACAACTTGTATGGATGAATGCTATCATTGGATCGTTGCCTAAAAGGTAGTGTTAGCATTCCAAGTATGAATGCTATTCTAAAGGTAAAACGTAGCCTCAAGCCTCATCAACCGGGAATGACTAAACATGGGAGATGCAGCAGTGCTAAGTGGGTCGCACCCAAGTAGGGTAAGTTATCACCTTTCTAGATACCGTCGGATACACACACACACACACTATAAATTATGGATATGGTTGTGCATGGAAAAGAGAGCGCTCGATTGGGGTGGGAACACCCGGGGTTATAACATAATTGGTACTATCCAGTAAGGGGTTGGCCGGTCCTGTGTTGGCAGGGATCATTAGGTACGATCTCGGTACATTTTTCTAGAGATGTACTGTGACGGACAATACCCCAGTAGCCCAATCATTGTATGGAATCCAATATCCACTACGAGCCTGTACGGTTTTGATTGTATACCAAATATTGTTGAAACATGAGATGCAAGCATTTCAACTATTTTCTAATTTACTTTCTGTAGACCCTATTATAATATCAGATGATTTTGATATAAAATGTTTTGGTTATCATAAGGTAAAAACCCATCGTGTTTATGTGTGGTGTGGTCTTACGAGATACCTTTGTTTTTAAAGGATTTTTGAAATATAATTAAATTAAAATTGAGTGTGTTTTCTCAAGCTGGTTTTCTAGACTGACTCGGGTGTTATTTTTTTTATAATGTCGAGTCAGATCGAGTATTACAGATTCAGGTTAGAATACTATGGAGCTCGGGAGATGAGCTGGAAGAGACTCAGGCGTATTCCACGTACTTGATTATATTCCGCTGTGTGTATGCTGTGAGGGCAAGTTATAATAACTGTCCATATTGATGTATTGATTGTTGTACTATGATGATTGTATGTATATTAACATATACATTTCTTTTGTATAAAAATCTGTTATTATATATTATATTTAGATCCACCGCGATTGTGAGATTCTGTGTTGCTGTTCCTATTTTCTTCTCTCTCTTCTACTTCTTCACCCCTAGCAATCGGTATTTCTGGCACTTGAATATTCGACATGCTATACAGTGAACGTATTGATGTCGATTTTCGAGGGTTGAAAATCCGGGTCGCTACAAAAATAGTTTAATATAAAATGGTTTAATTATTGGAAATGGTTATATAGTAAATAGTTTGAAAATCTAAATAATCTAAAATTTTAAAATAATAGATTTTTAAATAGTTTATATTAAAATAATTTATTTGAAAATAATATCAAATCAAACCGTTTCTTTCATTTCAACAAATATGGACCATAACCAGATTTCAAATTAACAAAATCCAATTTTAATCTTTCAATTCAAATTCTCATTTAAACCATTTAAATTTATATCGGTTTCAAATCCATGTTTGAACTACAAATTTAAACCACTTCAAATTCAATAGATTTCAAAGTTTAAATATTCAAACATTTACAATAACTCAATTTTGATAAATTTTATATTTCAAGAATTCAACTTTAAAATTTCAATCTAAATTCTTTAAATAGTTCATTTAAAACCAATTTTCAATTTCAACATTTTAAAGCTTGGATTTTTAAAACAATTCAGTTATATAAATCAAATTTTATTTCAAAATATCATTTAACTGGGTTCAAAAATTAAGAATTTACAATCATTTAATTTAACCAATCTGGTGTCCGTATATAATTTTCTACCCTATTATCAAGTGATACGGATATATATCATTTCAACCAGCAATAATTTAAATTTACGGGTATATATCATTTCAACACGCAATCCCGAATAAAATTCAAAATCCATAAAATCGCTCGAGTTTATCATTTCAACTCATAACAATTTTTCCCTAATCTATAAGATCGTTCGGGTATGTATCATTTTAACTCATAGTGATTTTCTAACAATAACTAAGGGAACTAGCAGTGTGATAACGACATATAAAAATAAACATAATATCCAATCATCCAAACATCAACAATTAAGCATCCATCACAATCATCATCCAAATCAACCAATAAATATTAATAGTTAACTGGTTATCATTAACAGGTATTTAACCGGAAATTTAAATTCAATATTAGATTAAATGGAAATTAATTCAAAAAAAATTTCAGATTTAACTAGAATGACAATTTAAATATACCAAACAATAATCAATCAATTTATAGTCACACCCTAAATTTAATTTAACTAACATAAGATATTTTAGTAGTCGTGAGTGGGTTAAGACAACCACCATTTATTTTCAGTCGATTAAAAATCAAATTAAAAGGGCAAAATCTAACAATCTCAGAAGGTAGCCAAACAAGTTCAATAATGTCTGGAATTTCGATACGAACGCAATGGAGAAAACCGTGCGTGAATCCGAGCTCGTATGCAAAAGTTATATAGGTTAGAACGATTAAAATTTTAAATTATAATAATTAATTAATTAAAATAAGAAAAGGCACATTACCCTACCATCGAAGTTGAACTCGGCAGCAATGCGAACTAACCCTAGTCGCCTCGTTTCCAAACGCCACCATCTCCCCTAAACGCACGCGCCTATGACTGCTGTAACGACCCTGAAATTTAAATTTATTTAAATTAATAATTAAATGAATTTTTGAATTAAATTGAGTAATAAATAAATTTTTGAATAAAAATAGTAAAATCAATTGATAAATTGGAGCGAGTTTCCCCGATTCAAAAATGAGTGAATTTGAAAATAATAAATATATGGATATATTTGACTTGAGTTTAAATTATAAATAAATGATTGATAATAATATTAAAAATGATGAAAATTTGAAGTTAATATATATGTATATTGAATTCGAGTTTAAATCTAAGTTTAAATGGTTTAATAATAATAAATGATAATAATAGATATTAAGTTATAAATAGAATCGAAAATATATAAGATAAATTATATAGTATAGAATAGAAACTTATTTACATTATAAAGTGATTACACTACAATAATTCAAACAACACTTAAACAAGACAAAAATAAATAATATACACATACTTTGGACACAAGTATAAAAATAAATAATAAAAACAAATAAATAGTATAGGCTGTAAACAAAAATAATGGGACAAAGGAGTTCAAAGCCTTAAACAAAAACAAATTCGAATTCAAGTATCAGATCATCTCAAACATCAAAACAAAAGCTTCAGGCAAATATTAAAAGGATTAAAAATATACAAGTTTCAACTGGGAAGCAAAGATATGTTCAAGTATTTAAAACTAAGTACCTATGTACCAAGCACCATCATCCCAGCCGAGTAAAACATGAACACAAATAAAAGTAAATGATAAAGTACAATAGCATATCACAACAAATAATGCAAGATATTTTAGTACACAAAACAATCAATGCAACATCTCTACCAGCCGAAATGCAAGTATACATTCAAACATACAATCAAATAAAATAACCATTTGTACATGGCCATTAATGCAAGCCATCACCATATTTTCCCATCAGCCCCAAAACAAAGATTAGTGGACAAAGCAAGAAATATCCCTGGTTATGTTGTACAAAATGTAACCCAGTACTAAGGCAAATAAACACACCCTGTAACTCATTTCTAATATATACATCATCTTCTTTCCCATTTCGATTCATTAACCTGGGTATGCAACAAACATCATCCCTCAACTTTAATTCAACAAACAAGAAAAAGAGATTACAGGAGAAAACAAAACAGGCAGCTAGACACAAACAAAATGCTTCTCTGTCCAACTTCCAGTTTTCAAAAATATCAAGTTTCCAGTAAATCAAGTTTGTCTCTGTTCTTTCTTCTTGTTCCAGGTGAGCAACTCCTTGTTTTTAGAAGCTTAACTGATTTTGTTATCTTGATGCTTGTGAGTAACAAACGTTTTAAAATATAAATATATAGTTGTTTTACTTGATCATCCTTAGAGATAAATATGCCTGTAGTCATGTTTTTAAAGCTCTGTGAACATATTATGTAAATGCTTGGTGTTATGGTGGGGATGTTTACTGGAGTTCTCTCTTGAAGACTATCTTAGAGTTATTTGTTCCGCTGCTGATATTATCGTTTTTCTTTTCCGCTGCTATTTATTGTATCATATCTCTGATGTATGTTGATATTCATTGTATCATTCTGTTGTATCAGATATTGTATATCAATGTATTATTCATTTATTCCGCTGTGTTATTTACTTAACTGTGTTATAAGCTCCCGAGAACCAGATTCGACATTTGAATCTACGGCATTTTGAGTACAAGTGAAGTACGGGTGCCGATTTTCGAAGGTCGATTTTTGGGTCTTGACAAGTGGTATCAGAGCTAAGGTTGAACTTTAGCTCAGGAGTATAGCACATTAAGTAGCTCATTAGAGATAGAGTGAAGTAAACTCTAGAATGAGTAATTCTCAGATATCCGTCTGAACGTCTCAGTAAATTCTCTTGCTATCCACAGATAGTGAGTATGAGTGCAAGAAGAGGACGAGATAGGGGACAGGGAATACGACTATCAATGGTCAGTACCCTACAACAGTGGAAACAATCTTTCTTATCAATATTCTTTGATTCGTTTCCAAATTCTTTTGATTGCTTCATATCAGCTACAAGAAGAAGTTTCAGTGTGATGGTGGCTCTACGAACCGTTGTAGAAGATCCTTACTTCATATTTTCATCGGTTTCTTATCAGCTTTTTGATTTAAACCTTAATGAATTTAAAATTGGAAATTTTAATTTGAGTTAAATTGATTAATAAAAATATGAGGTTAAAATTGAATTGTATCAATAAAACGATTTCGTTTAAAATCAAATTTTGAAATTCTATTGAAATTTCTTGTGAATACCAAAGTCCGAAGAGGGACAAATTGGTATGTATTCTGAGATATTCCGACTTGAGTTTGGAAACCGTATCTTGTGTTTGAGGAGTTATAGAAGATCGAATCTATCTATCTATTCCTTGGGTCCGGATATGTTCTACGAATGGTTAGTTATCCCTTCGAACTAACCGATGCCCTTGTATATTTCGTAGATCTGGATAACCCGAGTATTTTGTTGAGTGTTAAACAGATTCGTTCTTGTATCTGTTATTGATATTCTAATTTGGTGAGCCAAATGCAGAATAAATGTTCAGTTTGAGTTGATGAAATATTCTTCATCTATCTTTTTGTCTCCTTGGTAATTTCGAGGACGAAATTCTTTTAAGGAGGGAAGTTTGTAACGACCCTGAAATTTAAATTTATTTAAATTAATAATTAAATGAATTTTTGAATTAAATTGAGTAATAAATAAATTTTTGAATAAAAATAGTAAAATCAATTGATAAATTGGAGCGAGTTTCCCCGATTCAAAAATGAGTGAATTTGAAAATAATAAATATATGGATATATTTGACTTGAGTTTAAATTATAAATAAATGATTGATAATAATATTAAAAATGATGAAAATTTGAAGTTAATATATATGTATATTGAATTCGAGTTTAAATCTAAGTTTAAATGGTTTAATAATAATAAATGATAATAATAGATATTAAGTTATAAATAGAATCGAAAATATATAAGATAAATTATATAGTATAGAATAGAAACTTATTTACATTATAAAGTGATTACACTACAATAATTCAAACAACACTTAAACAAGACAAAAATAAATAATATACACATACTTTGGACACAAGTATAAAAATAAATAATAAAAACAAATAAATAGTATAGGCTGTAAACAAAAATAATGGGACAAAGGAGTTCAAAGCCTTAAACAAAAACAAATTCGAATTCAAGTATCAGATCATCTCAAACATCAAAACAAAAGCTTCAGGCAAATATTAAAAGGATTAAAAATATACAAGTTTCAACTGGGAAGCAAAGATATGTTCAAGTATTTAAAACTAAGTACCTATGTACCAAGCACCATCATCCCAGCCGAGTAAAACATGAACACAAATAAAAGTAAATGATAAAGTACAATAGCATATCACAACAAATAATGCAAGATATTTTAGTACACAAAACAATCAATGCAACATCTCTACCAGCCGAAATGCAAGTATACATTCAAACATACAATCAAATAAAATAACCATTTGTACATGGCCATTAATGCAAGCCATCACCATATTTTCCCATCAGCCCCAAAACAAAGATTAGTGGACAAAGCAAGAAATATCCCTGGTTATGTTGTACAAAATGTAACCCAGTACTAAGGCAAATAAACACACCCTGTAACTCATTTCTAATATATACATCATCTTCTTTCCCATTTCGATTCATTAACCTGGGTATGCAACAAACATCATCACTCAACTTTAATTCAACAAACAAGAAAAAGAGATTACAGGAGAAAACAAAACAGGCAGCTAGACACAAACAAAATGCTTCTCTGTCCAACTTCCAGTTTTCAAAAATATCAAGTTTCCAGTAAATCAAGTTTGTCTCTGTTCTTTCTTCTTGTTCCAGGTGAGCAACTCCTTGTTTTTAGAAGCTTAACTGATTTTGTTATCTTGATGCTTGTGAGTAACAAACGTTTTAAAATATAAATATATAGTTGTTTTACTTGATCATCCTTAGAGATAAATATGCCTGTAGTCATGTTTTTAAAGCTCTGTGAACATATTATGTAAATGCTTGGTGTTATGGTGGGGATGTTTACTGGAGTTCTCTCTTGAAGACTATCTTAGAGTTATTTGTTCCGCTGCTGATATTATCGTTTTTCTTTTCCGCTGCTATTTATTGTATCATATCTCTGATGTATGTTGATATTCATTGTATCATTCTGTTGTATCAGATATTGTATATCAATGTATTATTCATTTATTCCGCTGTGTTATTTACTTAACTGTGTTATAAGCTCCCGAGAACCAGATTCGACATTTGAATCTACGGCATTTTGAGTACAAGTGAAGTACGGGTGCCGATTTTCGAAGGTCGATTTTTGGGTCTTGACAACTGCCTAGCCCGGGATTAGACTTCGCCGTTCACCTCCATGACTCCGGCCACCCATATATTAGTCACGCGACCCCTTCCTAGTGCCTCCAGGCTGTAACGGCCCGAAGATTTTCGACCCTGAAAATCGACACTAATACGTCCACAGTATAGAGTGCCGAACAATCGAGTACCGGAAATCCCAGACTGTTAGGTTTAAGAAGAAAAGAGATAGAATAAGAAACAGAAACAACAGCACAGAATCTCACAATTGCAGTGGAACAAAATATAATATACAAATAACAGCATTTTATACAAGAAAAGGTGTAACTGTCAATGTACATATACAAGATATCAGAGTACAATAAATCTGGACAGTTATAATAACTTGTCCTCAACTACTGGATAAAATAGCCTATATACACAGCGGAATATACTCAATACGTCTCTGCCATCCAACTCGTATCCTGAGCTACAAAGCATCCTAACCTGAAAATCTGTAATACTCGGTCTGACCCGAGCATTACAATAAAGTAACACTCGAGTCAGGCTGGAAACCAGCGTGAGTAAAACCAACTCAACTTGAAATATTTAAGTTATAATGTTTCTTTGAAAACCCAGGTAACTCGTACATCACTACGAGTTTTATCTTGCTATAGCCAAATACTTATTACACAAATTCATTGATATTTAAAATAATATCTAAATACCGTTACTTATTTTAAATGGTCAGATTTACTAAATTTTATTCAATTCCAGCCTATTAGACTCTATAATCAAATCCGTAAAGATTTCTAATGCTTATTAAATTGAAGTGGTTCTGGATATCATCGATATCCGATCCTGGCCTCTTCGAATCCAAATAATAAATTTAAAAGGTAAATTGTTTAAGATAAACAAATTTATTATCTAGGGTGACAATATTACTTATGGCAATTTATCACAGATGCCTTATTTTAAATAAAACGTATTACCATTTCAATCTAATTATTTTAATTTGAAAACAAATATTCCACAGAAATAAGCAAAGATATAGATCGTTAACTCAATTGACGATCTATATCCAATGTCCAAACGATTTACTCATGGTTTTAATTCACTTTGATTAACCGTATTCATTTATATTTTAAAACCAAATTAATTTCAAATTAAACAATTTATTAAATAGTAAATATTATAAAATGCCATTAATTATTCATAAGTTTAAGTTAAATAATAATAATAATTTCCATTAAATTGTAAAATATCATCGAACTTTAACTTACGTATTTAAAATGAAAATTAGATTTTAGTTAAAGAAAATAAAATTTATCTTATAAATATATATAAAAATTTCATCCCTTCTTTTCTACCTTTTCTTTTATTTTTCTTTTCCTTATCTTTTCTTTTACTTTTTATTTTCCTTCTTGTTTCCTTTCTCTTTTCTCCTCTTATTTTCTTCCTTTATTTTTTTCCTCTTTTCTTATTTACTTTTATTTTTTACTTTTCCTTTTCTTTTATTTCTTCCTATTCCTTCCTGACCCAACTCTTCTCCTCCGGCCCACTTCTTTTCCCTCTTCTCTCTTTTTCCTTCCAGTTCTACACCTTCCTCTCTTCTTTTCTTAAGATCCAGGAAGAGAACATGCATGCGCCTGATACGTGCACGTGCACGCCACTTCCAGCCACTGTGCCTTGACGCCGTCCATCCTAACGAGTCGCTTGCGATCGTCACCATGCAGCCACCCCTTGAAACACATGACCACCATCCCCGTTCGAATTTCATACCCCCAACCAGAAAACTGGAATGAACTCTTCACCACACCACCACCTCGTTCCGGTGCCACTGGCCATGTCGGCCTCTAAAACTTCGCCAGGAGCTTCGCCGTCACTCCTCTGACCTAATCCCCCTAAAACTCTAAATCTAGCTCGTTCGATCGATCCCTACTACTAGAAACTGCTGCACCATTTTTCTCGAGTGTGCCATCCCTTAAGCCACCTCCCTGCCGAACTCGACGCCACGATATCGGCTCCGCTACCCTAAATCGACCAAAAACCGAATTCTAACCATCCCCCTATATACCACCAAATACACCACTAAAAATTGTAAAACAACCACTAAAATTCCTCATTTCACCCAGCGATCACGTCTATGCAAGCAAAAGATCAAAATACGATATTTGAAATTTTACACTTTGGGTTAACTTACTGTAAACACACCTTTCCCTATACGTATACTTGATAATATTCTGAGAAATCATTTTTAAAATTAAGTATACTTGAATACAAACGGAAATCCTTCAAACATCATGAGTTAAAACTCTGTAGACGAAGAGAGTTGAATTTTTGAAAGTTGAACCTGGCAGAAAACAAAGACATAGGCAATAAAAAGTGTATAGGCTTTACATACATCCATATACAGGCCTATCCATATTTATTTCAATGAAAGAAATAACAATATACTGTTGTTTCTATTTTATCCTAAACATACTCATATTTATAAGAAAGATTTGATTTAAGGATGAAGTTTACTCATAGACTAATCTTTTGAATCAAAGAACAATATGCTTTTTAAAACTGCTAGCTTGCTTTTGATGATCTTCTCTGTTGAGTTGAATTGTTTTGATTTGTTTTAAGTTGTAGTGGCAGCTTGTTTATATTTTATTTTTCTCTAGTTATCCTTTTGAATGTAGTAAAATGGGAACAAGGCAGTGATGGGTATATATATAAAGAGAATGGGAGTGTATAGGATAAGCTATAGGCTGAAACTTTGTACAGGCTTTCCATTTCACACAATTTTTTTATATTTTTTTCTTTTGAAAATATGTGACTTGATTTGATTATATAAGCCAATTTGCTATTTCATATGCTTGACTTTGAGTTTTCTTTGACATTGATTTATTGTATGCTTGAGATGATGTGTATATATTCCTATGTTTCCATATGTGCCTATATGTACATTCATATCAATTGATATATATATATATATCCTTATGTTTATATGTTTGCCTTTTACATTTTCTAATAATGTATAAATACATGTATGCCTCATATATGTATTCACTTATATATATATATACATATATATATATATATATGTCTTTCATCATTTATATATATATATATATATATACAATATACATTTTTACTTTGTCATGTTTACCTTTTTATTTTATATATTTAGATATACACATGCTTATATATATATATATATATGTATAAATATTTATTTTTTTCCTCAAGCATTGTTGTTATAACATGTATACATACTTTTGTGTTTACACATATCTTTCATATACATTTCTTATGTACATTTTGTCATTATATATATTCTCATTTATACAAATTTCCATGTATATTATTTCATATGAGCCTATATTCATATACACGTATATTTATATACTTATATATATATATGTTTTCAATCATCATATACATCTTTATGAACCCCTATGTGTATATATATATATATATATTTAACCTCAAACTTGTATATGTTATATATATATATGTATATATATATATATTTATGGATGTTTTTATCTTAATTTAAATGGTGGGGTTTATTATTTATTTTCTATGAGATTTACCATATCCGGAGATTTTATAATCCAATATTTAATATAGCTTTTAAATCAATTTACATATATCCTGATATTTTAATTATCAGAAATTTATTTGTTCGACTTACAAAATCAACATTTCAATAATTAAAATAAGTTAATTACCCAATTTCAGACGTTAGAAAACTCAGGTCGTCACACAGGCGATCACGCCTACACCGCCTATAAACCCAGATTTTGGCGATTCCTGACCCCTTCGACACGAAGTAAACCCAAGGATCGAAAGCCCTCATCCTCCTCTACACGCCCATACTTACCGATCAAACCCTTGTCAAAGATCCACCGTCCAAACCGAAAACGTAATATGAACGGCCGGGAATAAATCGCCAATTTTTGGCCAAACCAAAGCTCGATTGCAAAAACGAATTGCTGCAATAGATTGCACTCGTCGAGAGCTTTCCAATGATATATAATATGACATAGTTTGGAGAGGTTGAATTTTTGAAATTGATATTTGATTTGAAATTGAATTGGGATTTAGGGTTTTGACGTTTCTGACTTAAGGAGGAACATATAGAATAGTAGTACGTACAGAAATAAGAAAGGCTGCTAAGGTTAGAGAAATAAAAACTATTTATATGGACAAGGATAGATAAGAATGAATGGACATATCGTATTGGTCGAAACGATTACGCGAACCCGAAAAGCCCGTTCCGCTTCCGAAACGAAAGTAGGTCATCCCATATATCGAAATAGATGTTTTTGATATTTTTAAAATCAATGGAATAAGTTTCAAACCCAAATTCCATTATATATAGAAGTTAGCTTTAAAAAATCAGCTTATTTTAATTGAATTCATTAAACCGATTTCTATGCATTTCGAGTCCGCACGATCAAACGACAAGTCCGATCACTACGAAACTTGATATCCTACAATAATTCACTGTTATGGATCTGATGAAACTAGTTTTTTCAAAATCCGAGACAGTGGCCAAAATGGCTAATTTTCACGTTAATTAAATAAATTATTATTAAATTGGTTTATTCACTTTTTAAATTCAAATTTAATAGTAAACAATTTTCATCATTTTTGATCACTTAGAAATTTATAATCTTTTAAAACAAATTTCCCATGTTAAATTCAATATTAAATATTGTACTAATTACAACGTTCAATGGCAATTACAATAAATTCATTAATTTAAAATTTAAATAAATTCATTCATTTTGATTTCACTCCTATTATTTAATCAATTATTACCTTATGAATATAATTAACATTAATTTACATTTTATTACATTCATTATTTTACAGTTATCATCTTTTACCATTTTAATTATAATATTTCAATTTCATTAATTCCATTAATTACCAATTTTATCCCATATTTACAATTACAACCAAATTAACTTTACCATTATTTCAATTGATCGAAATTACCTTAAAATAGTTGTCCATATCATTCAAATAACATTATTAAATCATATTCTAGTTATTTTCCCATTAATAAATCATAAATTTAAATTTCTTACAATATTAAATACCAAAATTCTAGTTATTTAAATTTCTTATAATATTAAATTTAAATTTCTTACAATATTAAATACCAAAACCGTAATCCAAAAACGTACCTATTTGTCGGGCAAACAACGCTTAATTTATGAAATCAAAAGCAGTAGCTATTACTTCCATAAACTTGTATTTCAGTTATATAATCCAAATGAGTGAGAATTATGTACAAGAGAAATATTTAGTTGTTTTCAATTAGTAACAAAAGCAAATCAACATGATACATATGCAAACAAAACAATACGACCATCATATACAATAAAGAAATCAACCATACATCCATAGCAACCAAACTAATGATTTGTTCAAGTTCAGAAGCTTTTAATCGTACATGGTGATAAATAAACTATCAAGTGTACCCTACGCTCAACAGTCTTAGATAATTACTTAATAGATTATCAATACAACCTTAAATAATTAGAAGTGTCCTTTCCCAAACTTCTCATCAGCCAAACAACAAAGAATTGTAACTATTATTTAAGTGTATTCTATTGGTTCCTTTTCACATTATTAACCTCGGATTTATTTTAAATTCTCATTTTTTTTCTTCATACAATACTTACATAAATTATTTCACATTCAATATTTAAAATAATCAATGAATTCATTATTTAAGTATTACGTACATTTCATTTATTTCCAATTTATTCATGGAAGGTTATTTCTTATTAATTTACATTCATTTCATTGCAGTTTAATTCCCATTTATTTCTTCATATATAGTATCATTTAACAATAATCTATTTATGAATCATTTCAGTCATTTCTTAAGTTTATAAACATTTTCTTAGATAATATTCACTTTTTACTATTCAATCTAATTATTAGCATTTCAAAACATTAACTTATGTTTATAACATTTCTAGTACATCAAAATTCTTATTTATAGAAATAATTCCATTTGAACACCTTTATTACTTAAGTTTTACTTGTATAATATTCTATTACATATTCCTATTTAACATTACAACTTTTAAACATTTATGGTAAGTTATATATATATGTTTTAAGAATGTCATTGAATGTTACACAAGTTTATCTTATTCATTTTAGTTAACAAAATGTTCAATGATTACGTCTTCTAAACTTTTTATATCTGCTGATTAATAAGTTACAAATTCCAATTTCTTATAAATTTCATTAATCACTTATCAACTAATTTCTTATTTTTCATTTTAGAAGTTTCCAACTATTAAGATAGTTAAGATTTCATTTTATTACAATAATTGAAATCCCTAATTTGTAGAAACTTAAGAACTAAATGTCGGGTTCATTTCATGTGACGACCGCCCAAGACCCCTGCACCGAATCTAGAGATAGAGCGCTGTAAAGTGTGCCAGGCGACCATGGACGATTGTCAAGGTAAGATTTAAAACAACAGAATCTATCGTATTACTCACAGCGCATGGACAAAATACAATAGAACATATGTATAGTGAAGCTTTACAGAACAAAATGACATCATATAAAACTCCATAATAGTTGAATACAAACATCCACATAGTCAATACATCCAGCCTCACTACAAATCTCTCAGAGAATACAAAACAGCGGAATATCCAGTACATATAATAAGAAGATAATATGCAACCCTCCGGCTCGTCTTCGATATCAGCATCGTGAGAAGAGAGCAGCACCTGTCACCTGCTACCTAGTCTGCCCGTCCCAAAAAAAAATGGACGAACAGCCCAAGGCAATAAGAATTAAAACATAAAGCCTTGAGTCAGACAACAGTCTTAGTGAGCAGTAGATTAACTAACAACATACCAAAAGAGCATAAAGGAAAAGAAATAGGAATACAACCCTCCCACTCCAACCTCGTTCTACAGTGATAGCCCCCAGACACACACTAAGCAGAAGAAACATAGCAGAGCATACAATTTAAAGTAAACAATTGTCACTTGAGTCAAAAGCGATGTTTTCCAAGTACAAATCCCAAGGTCTAAAACCAAGGTCAGATAAGCACCCAGGAAATACCGCTCTTGAGACCGAATGACGATACAACCAAACATCCATGACTCTGGCTATCACTGTTATCATTGCTTCGATATCACCGTTAATTGAATGACCGGCACCTTCTTTCAGCCGTCCGTCAAGGGCTAATGGTAACCCCGGTTCTAGACATAACTCCCGCACGTCATCGTGACCCGTGCCTAGGATTATCGAATCTACCCAGAGTACTTGACCATCAACTTAGTCTTTTGGGCGTCCCCATGTACTCTTGCTTAGAGCATGCTAGAACCTTCAACAACGATGAGATCTCAACCTCCTAGTCATCCTCCTCGACGACTATTTCCATACTAGCTCAAGCGCCTCTCGAGCATCCATTATCCTCAACTCGAATCATATCACCGAGTTATCAACATGCTTGGAATGATCCCGTCTGGATTAGACCAAGTCTTCATCACATGATTGCCTCGCTTCATAACATCCTCGCGAAGCCTCATCTCAACATCACATCATCAAATCTATGCATAAGAGCTTCATCATCCCGCTACATATGCCACGAGCAGCTTTCCCAATCCAAGAGCCTTTCCCTTAGCTTTTGAATCACCTTTGGTCTAAATCTAATCATCAATCATCTAGTTCATAATAATCAATCAAATCAAACATCAATCCAAGCAATCAAGCATTCAAAAAATGATCTAAGTAGACAATTATAACAATAATGGCATTTTTCGTAATTAAAGAGTTGAAAGTCCAATAAGCATGAAAACATGGATTATATCTCTACAAACTTGATGAATGAACTTGCATAGGTTAACATATGATAAAATGGATGCAACATCATCATGAACAATGGATCTACATGGATCTACACATAGGATGAAGAAAATGCATGGAAATCACAAATTTAACACCAAATCGAGCCAACAATCCGATCTACTCCTTTGGATCCGTGTGAGAGATAATCACCACTCACCAAATCACCTAAACAACCTCAAATCAACACACTTCAGATCTGGACAGCGAAGGATCAAGCTTGATCTATCACAAATCCGCTTCAAATGAAGAAATCTCTCTTGAAAAGATGAAGATCTTCAATCTAAGCTCTTGAATCTTCAATCTTGATCTTCGATTTGGATGGATGGAAGCACTTGATTAGAGTGGAGAAAAGAAGTGAAGAAGTGTAGAAGTCGAGCTCTCAAAATGGCAGCACTTCGTCGCTTTAAAATCCGGATCCCAAAAAGTGAGAACAACCCCTCCTATTTATAGCTGAAAACTGCCTGAGTCGTAACTCGGCTATCTCCTTAAGTCGTTGCCGACCTAACACATGCCGACCTACGACCTAAAAACCCCCACGACTTAACAGATTACGACCTAACACTTAGACGAAACCCAGCGACCTACGACTTAACAGGTTACGACCTAACACTTAGACGAAACCCAGCGACCTAACACAGACTGCCTCTCTACGACCTACGACTTATAAAACCTTGCGACCTAACAACTCAGCAACCCACGCGACCTAACAGTCTTCGACCTAACGACTTAGCCTATGCGCGACTTAAAAATCTCGCGACCTAACACTTAAGCCAATACGCGACCTAAGACTTAGCCAATACAACAAGATACTAACCCCTTAGGTCGTCCAACGACTTAACTACTAAGTCGCTAACCTGCTATCCCAACTCCTCTAGGTCGTTGCCGACCTAACTATACTAAGTACATCCTATAGGTCGCTCGAAACCTTAACTCGCCAGAAACTCTTAGGTCTCCTATCTCTTAGGTCGTCTACGACCTAAACCCTTAAACATCTACGCGACCTAACATAAGTCGCGAACAAACTGGGATACGACCTATCTACTAAGTCGTCTAGACGACTTAACTATCCAATACTTCACTTAGGTCGCTCACCACATTCCTTAGGTCGTTGCCGACCTAACTCTACCCCACGACCTAACCCCAGAATACTTAGGTCGCCCACTACTCTTCCTTAGGTCGCCTAGACCTCTTAAGTCGGTCAGTCTTTAGGTCGTTGCCCTGCCGACCTAATTACTTAACTAAATCCTAGGTTGCACAATTCTATAGGTCGCTCCAACTAACCCACGACCTAACACTAACTCGCCGAAGTCCTTAACTCGGTCACGACTTAGCTCTTAGGTCGTCCACGACCTAGGACTTAGACAAATTTCCCCAAAAATCTGAAATGACTTAAAAATGCAAAAATTCCAGATTTTGACGAACTTGTCGATCCGTAAAAATACGGGTCGTTACATTCTCTCCCCCTTAGGAATTTCGCCCCCGAAATTCCAAGCAATCAAAACTATTCTGTACGCCTACCATCCATAGCAATCAACAAACCATGCATCCAATTCTAACTTAGCGTACAGAATTCTAAAATTAGAACAAGTTACAATATCGTGAGATGACACGACACCTTAGGGCCATACCTTGAAGAGTTCAGGATGAGCTGCTTTCATCCTCTCTTCCACCTCCCACGTACAGTCGTTATCATCATCACTCCATTGTATCTTGAGCAACCTAACTACCTTCCTCCTAAGCTGTTTCGTGTCGGTTTCCACAACACGAAGTGGCTTACGAGGTCTTCTATCAACTGGATCAACTTCAAAATCTTCATAGCTATCAGCAGAAACCACTGCATTCGAGTCATGCACATACTTCCGTAGATACGATACGTGAAAAACATTGTGCACACCCGACATCTTCTCCGGTAACTCCAATCTATAAGCGAGCTTTCCAATTCGCTCGATGATCGGGAATGGTCCAACAAATCTCGGAGTCAATTTTCCTTTCTTCCCGAATCTAATAACATTCTTCAGTGGAGAAATCTTCACAAAAACCATATCCCCTACGTCGAATTCCAAATCCTTTCGACGCTTATCGGCATAACTCTTCTGACGATCTTGGGCTGCCTTCATTCGTTGCCGAATGATCTCTATGCAATCTGAGGTCTGACGAATCATCTCTGGCCCAAGTATCAGCTTTTCTCCAGTTTCCAACCAACATGTCGGAGAGTTACACGGTCTTCCATACAACGCCTCATACGGTGCCATACCAATGCTTGACTGGTAACTGTTGTTGTACGCAAACTCCACCAAATGAAGGTGATCTTCCCATGATCCTCCGAAATCCAAAACACAAGCTCTGAGGAGATCTTCCAAAACTCGGTTGACTCTCTCAGTCTGACCATCTGTTTGAGGGTGATAAGCTGTACTCAAACACAACTCGGTTCCCAACACTTCCTGGAAGCTCTTCCAAAATCCACTAGTGAACAATGGATCTCGATCGCTCACTATACTCTTCGGAACACCATGGAATCGAACTATCCACTTAACATACAACTCAGCCAACTTTGATGCAGTCCTAGTCGATCGAACAGGAATGAATCGTGCACTCTTAGTCAGACGATCTACAATGACCCAAATCCCTTCATTTCCCGTTCTGGTTCTAGGCAATCCATCAATAAAATCCATCGAAACTTGTTCCCACTTCCATGTAGGAACTTCTAATGGTTGAAGCAATCCGCTTGGCTTCTTCTGTTCGGCTTTTACCAACTGGCAATTCATACACTTGGAAATGAAATCTCCAACATCCTTCTTCATGCCTTCCCAGTAGTAGGTTCTCTTCATATCCCGATACATCTTATTTCCACCTGGATGAATTGTCAACTTCGAGTGATGACCTTCCTTCAGAACCACACTCCTCAATTCATCTATATCGGGAACAACTAGTCGTCCTTGCTTCCGAAGCCAACCCTCTCGATCGACCTCGAATCCTTTATCCTTTTCTGGATCCAATCCAGATTCCAACTCACGGATAATCTTGACAAGCTTATCATCTCGCTTTTGGCTCTCACCAATCCTTTCCACAAGAGTGGGTCTTATCGATAAGTTTGCCAACATCTCAGGTTCCAATTCACATCTAGGCCTGAAGTCAAATCCAGCTAAATACTCGAGACTCTTCCATTCTGAAAACATGGCTCCCAATCCTGCATGTCTTCGACTTAACGCATCTGCCACTGCGTTACCTTTTCCCGGAGTATAAGCTATACCAAAATCATACGATGCCAAAAACTCTAACCAACGTTGCTGCCGAAGATTCAAATCCTTCTGGGAGAAAAGATACTTTAACGACTTATGATCCGTAAACAACTCGAATCGAACTCCCAACAGATAATGTCTCCACATCTTCAGAGCAAATACAATCGCCGCCAATTCCAAATCATGAGTTGGGTAATTCCTTTCATGCGGCTTCAGTTGTCGACTGGCATACGCAACAACTTTATCCTTCTGCATCAGCACTGCTCCAAGTCCAGTACCACATGCATCGGTGTAAACCACCATCTCATCATTCCCACTTGGAATAGTCAAAACAGGAGCACTCATCAGTCTCTCTTTCAGGATTCCGAAAGCTTGCTCACACTTAGCATCCCAACTGAACACTTGGTTCTTCTTCGTCAATCCTGTTAATGGTGCAGCTATCTTGGAGAAGTCTTTGATAAACCGTCGATAATATCCTGCTAATCCAAGAAAACTTCTCACATCAGATGCATTCTTAGGTCTAACCCAATCCTGGATTGCTACCACCTTTGCGGGATCAACCGCTATTCCATTTCCAGAAATCACATGGCCTAAGAACCTCACTTCACTCTTCCAGAAGTGGCACTTCGAAAACTTAGCCTTCAGCTGATGTTTCCGTAAGATCTCCAAAACAATACGCAAGTGCGTCTTGTGCTCTTCTTCCGTTCTGGAATAAATCAGAATATCATCCACGAACACAAGTACGAACTTGTTCAACTGATCTCTGAACACTCTATTCATAAGATCCACAAAATATGCTGGCGCGTTAGTCAATCCAAACGGCATTACCAGCCACTCAAAGAAACCGGATGGTGTCCTAAAAGCAGTCTTCGGCACACTATCCTTAGCCACTCTCAACTGGTGAAATCCCGTTGCCAAATCCATTTGAGAAAACACCTTAGCTTCGTGAAGCTGATCAAACAAGTCGTCTATCCTTGGCAATGGATACTTGTTCTTCTTAGTCACCTTGTTCAGCTCACGATAATCGACACACAATCTCAATGATCCATCTGCCTTGGTTGCGAACACAACTGGTGCACCCCACTCGGACACACTACGCCGAATGAATCCTTTCTGTAAAAGGTCGTCAACTTGCACCCTCAACTCCTGCTGTTCCCTAGACGCCATCCGCCTAAGAGGCATCACAACAGGTCTGGCTCCTTCAACTAGATCTATACGAAACTCGATCTCTCTATGCGGCGGCAACCCTTTGACTTCGTCAAAGACATCCTCGAATCCATTTGCGATTGGCACTAAAGACAGTCCATCCCGTGGAACAACTAGCGAATACATGAAGCTCATGAAGACGCCTTCCTCATGCTTACATCGTATCACAATCTTTCGCCCTTCCACATTCTCGACTGTCACCTCTAGCCTCTCACAATCAACCTTAGCCGCATACTTCCTAAGCCAGTCCATACCCAAATAATTCCGAACCCCGCAAAGTTCAGAACAAAGCAATCACAAACAAAAGAGCAATCATGACTCGACACAACTAGACCACGGCATAACATACACAAACAAGACGAACCCCCAACTGGATTAGTCACAACCAATGGCCTATCAACAATATCCGGCTTCAAATCTAACCGGCCTACTAGTTCACTACAAACAAACGAATGCGACGCTCCAGTATCAAACAGAACTCTAACTGGAACCCCACATAGGAAAAGAGTACCTTGAACAACCACACTCTTTCCCTTCTCTCCAGCAGTAGGAGCTTTCGAAGACGACGGAACAACTCCTAAAGCATAAGCTTGCACAATCTGCTTGTCCCTCCTCGGTTCTGGACAATTCTTCCTGATGTGCCATGGCTTGTCACAGTTGTGACACTTCATCGGTTCCTTCAGATTCTTACAATCCCTGGCGACATGGCCCTTCTGCTGACAATTGTAGCAAATCACTTCAACTTTCTGCTTCCTCTGGCCACTCTTCCCCTTTTGCTGCTGTTGCTTCCTTTTCTTGTTTCCACTCTGCTGGGGTTTAGATTCTTCCCTGGTCGCAGCAACAACAGATCCTTCCTTAGGAAACAGATTCTCGTGTCTGAGAGCTTCCTCCACCAGCTTCTTAAGTGAATCGTCCAAATGATCCATCAGTCTGGGAGCCTGAACTTGATCTCCAACATCTACTGATGGCCCCGGGGCTGACATCCTTCTCATGATCGAGGTCATCATGGTTTCGAACATAGCAACATAATCAACAGCCCCTTCAGTAGCACGGCCTTCCTCAGCAGCTGGTCTCCCTCTTCGACTCATTCTCAATATCTAAAAAAAAGGAATGATTAGAACATCTCGGGAAACAACTGCACAAAGAACTCAAACTCTACTAAGCTACTATATTATATATAGTAATCATCCATCAAAATTACAATTACGTCTCTCATACGTAGTTACTTCAGCGAGCGTTGGGTAAAATCGATTAACCAAGGCTCTGATACCAAATGTGACGACCGCCCAAGACCCCTGCACCGAATCTAGAGATAGAGCGCTGTAAAGTGTGCCAGGCGACCATGGACGATTGTCAAGGTAAGATTTAAAACAACAGAATCTATCGTATTACTCACAGCGCATGGACAAAATACAATAGAACATATGTATAGTGAAGCTTTACAGAACAAAATGACATCATATAAAACTCCATAATAGTTGAATACAAACATCCACATAGTCAATACATCCAGCCTCACTACAAATCTCTCAGAGAATACAAAACAGCGGAATATCCAGTACATATAATAAGAAGATAATATGCAACCCTCCGGCTCGTCTTCGATATCAGCATCGTGAGAAGAGAGCAGCACCTGTCACCTGCTACCTAGTCTGCCCGTCCCAAAAAAAAATGGACGAACAGCCCAAGGCAATAAGAATTAAAACATAAAGCCTTGAGTCAGACAACAGTCTTAGTGAGCAGTAGATTAACTAACAACATACCAAAAGAGCATAAAGGAAAAGAAATAGGAATACAACCCTCCCACTCCAACCTCGTTCTACAGTGATAGCCCCCAGACACACACTAAGCAGAAGAAACATAGCAGAGCATACAATTTAAAGTAAACAATTGTCACTTGAGTCAAAAGCGATGTTTTCCAAGTACAAATCCCAAGGTCTAAAACCAAGGTCAGATAAGCACCCAGGAAATACCGCTCTTGAGACCGAATGACGATACAACCAAACATCCATGACTCTGGCTATCACTGTTATCATTGCTTCGATATCACCGTTAATTGAATGACCGGCACCTTCTTTCAGCCGTCCGTCAAGGGCTAATGGTAACCCCGGTTCTAGACATAACTCCCGCACGTCATCGTGACCCGTGCCTAGGATTATCGAATCTACCCAGAGTACTTGACCATCAACTTAGTCTTTTGGGCGTCCCCATGTACTCTTGCTTAGAGCATGCTAGAACCTTCAACAACGATGAGATCTCAACCTCCTAGTCATCCTCCTCGACGACTATTTCCATACTAGCTCAAGCGCCTCTCGAGCATCCATTATCCTCAACTCGAATCATATCACCGAGTTATCAACATGCTTGGAATGATCCCGTCTGGATTAGACCAAGTCTTCATCACATGATTGCCTCGCTTCATAACATCCTCGCGAAGCCTCATCTCAACATCACATCATCAAATCTATGCATAAGAGCTTCATCATCCCGCTACATATGCCACGAGCAGCTTTCCCAATCCAAGAGCCTTTCCCTTAGCTTTTGAATCACCTTTGGTCTAAATCTAATCATCAATCATCTAGTTCATAATAATCAATCAAATCAAACATCAATCCAAGCAATCAAGCATTCAAAAAATGATCTAAGTAGACAATTATAACAATAATGGCATTTTTCGTAATTAAAGAGTTGAAAGTCCAATAAGCATGAAAACATGGATTATATCTCTACAAACTTGATGAATGAACTTGCATAGGTTAACATATGATAAAATGGATGCAACATCATCATGAACAATGGATCTACATGGATCTACACATAGGATGAAGAAAATGCATGGAAATCACAAATTTAACACCAAATCGAGCCAACAATCCGATCTACTCCTTTGGATCCGTGTGA
This sequence comes from Allium fistulosum, assembly GCA_030737815.1. NCBI lineage: Eukaryota > Viridiplantae > Streptophyta > Magnoliopsida > Asparagales > Amaryllidaceae > Allium > Allium fistulosum. The sequence continues at coordinate 244,026,192 of CM060907.1, read as the reverse complement.
GAGATAATCACCACTCACCAAATCACCTAAACAACCTCAAATCAACACACTTCAGATCTGGACAGCGAAGGATCAAGCTTGATCTATCACAAATCCGCTTCAAATGAAGAAATCTCTCTTGAAAAGATGAAGATCTTCAATCTAAGCTCTTGAATCTTCAATCTTGATCTTCGATTTGGATGGATGGAAGCACTTGATTAGAGTGGAGAAAAGAAGTGAAGAAGTGTAGAAGTCGAGCTCTCAAAATGGCAGCACTTCGTCGCTTTAAAATCCGGATCCCAAAAAGTGAGAACAACCCCTCCTATTTATAGCTGAAAACTGCCTGAGTCGTAACTCGGCTATCTCCTTAAGTCGTTGCCGACCTAACACATGCCGACCTACGACCTAAAAACCCCCACGACTTAACAGATTACGACCTAACACTTAGACGAAACCCAGCGACCTACGACTTAACAGGTTACGACCTAACACTTAGACGAAACCCAGCGACCTAACACAGACTGCCTCTCTACGACCTACGACTTATAAAACCTTGCGACCTAACAACTCAGCAACCCACGCGACCTAACAGTCTTCGACCTAACGACTTAGCCTATGCGCGACTTAAAAATCTCGCGACCTAACACTTAAGCCAATACGCGACCTAAGACTTAGCCAATACAACAAGATACTAACCCCTTAGGTCGTCCAACGACTTAACTACTAAGTCGCTAACCTGCTATCCCAACTCCTCTAGGTCGTTGCCGACCTAACTATACTAAGTACATCCTATAGGTCGCTCGAAACCTTAACTCGCCAGAAACTCTTAGGTCTCCTATCTCTTAGGTCGTCTACGACCTAAACCCTTAAACATCTACGCGACCTAACATAAGTCGCGAACAAACTGGGATACGACCTATCTACTAAGTCGTCTAGACGACTTAACTATCCAATACTTCACTTAGGTCGCTCACCACATTCCTTAGGTCGTTGCCGACCTAACTCTACCCCACGACCTAACCCCAGAATACTTAGGTCGCCCACTACTCTTCCTTAGGTCGCCTAGACCTCTTAAGTCGGTCAGTCTTTAGGTCGTTGCCCTGCCGACCTAATTACTTAACTAAATCCTAGGTTGCACAATTCTATAGGTCGCTCCAACTAACCCACGACCTAACACTAACTCGCCGAAGTCCTTAACTCGGTCACGACTTAGCTCTTAGGTCGTCCACGACCTAGGACTTAGACAAATTTCCCCAAAAATCTGAAATGACTTAAAAATGCAAAAATTCCAGATTTTGACGAACTTGTCGATCCGTAAAAATACGGGTCGTTACATTTCAAATCATTTAAAATAATATATAGATATATATACTCATAGTTTTATATATTCAATCATATTTAGAAATTAAAATTAAGGTTTGTTTATCAAAACAAATGTGTAGTAAAGCTACTAAAGTGGTCTTCCCACTTTGAAACTCAAAAATGAATGTCGATGATGCGTGCACTCATCACCGAAATTATTTTCCAACGATAGAAGAGGAGAGTACATAACTTATTTCCTTTTAAAATTCTTTTAAAACATTTCTTCCAAATCGCATTGAAAATATTTATATTTAAAAATACTTCCAAATAATACTAATATTATATTCCAAAATCTTTTGAAAACAAATTTCAAAATCCCGGAACTTAAGTTCTCAAATTTCCAATTTATATTCACATTATTTGTAAATTCTATTTGGCAACCAATATTTATAAAATTCAACTTCCTAACAAACAAACATATCAAATACAACTATATCCATTTATAAAATCTATTCTTTTATATACAAATAAAATACTAGGTAAAATTATTTCATTTACCTATATTTCAAAATAATATTGTGTCGGTCTGCCCTATTAAGTGTTTAGAAACCCCTATCGATGCCATAACGTCCTATGTACCGACCAGAATTTTTAAATACTCAATAGAACAAATTAACACAATATCAAAACATTTTTATAACACTAAAAAATACGCTCTCTCATATATACACTCAGACAAAATCATTCTAGGGTATTAATAACCCTATCTCTAATGAGTCAGACCCCACAAAGCTAAGGTTATCGCTAAACTAAAGCTCTGATACCAACTGTAACGACCCACCTTTTTGGATGATTTAAATCGACAATAAACCACACATGTCAACTCAAACTATTCAAAAGGGAGGATTGTTAATGTGGTAAATAAGAAAAAGAAGAGAAAAGAATGAAAAACCAAACACAGAATCTCACAGCGGAATGACAAAATATAATACTCGAATTAACAGTTCATGAAGCTATTTTACAAATAACATTTGATTACACTTTTACAATACAAATCAGAGTTACACATACAGAAGGAATAATAAATAATGTAGTGAAACAACATGATGCAATAGAATAAATATAATAAATAGTGGTAATATACTAAATCTTTGTCTTCGTCCTCTAGAAAAATAGTCTTCAATATACTGAAAAGCTCAAGCTGACCCGAGCGTAATGAAAAGACAAAACACTCGAGTCACAACTAAAAGATCTAATGTAAGTTAAATCGGCAGTAAATAAATATGAGTCTAACGACTTCAGAGATGTTTACGGGGTTTGACATCTCCTATCCAGTGTCTAACGTGCGTGCAATAACTTAAGAGATGTTCGAGATTCCATCTCTTAAGGGTCCTTAAACTATCTACATACATAATACAATATGCTATTATAATATGTCTATAGTAAAATAAAGTATTAAAATAGCGTTAAGGCATTACCATATCCCCCTTAACACATTTTTATATAAATGTCGTAGTCTATACAGTACCGTAATTCCTCCGTAAACTGGAGGGATATCAAAGGGCACTCCATAGTGTACGACACAAACCAAACTCGTAATGGGCTCGATAAGGCATATGACAAGGCATGCGAGGCAATGCCTAGGTAGGATACTATCGTTTTGTGGATCTTGACTGGTGGTAACGCATAGCAGCTACTACCGCCCACCTCGGAACACACTCCCATAATCAAAATCGAGGGGTGGCCACCAAATCACAAAGTAATAAATATGGTATCGAAGAAATGTGTCCGATCGAAGGAGCAACCTCACTTGGCCCGACATGGCTCCTGTTTTAGTCACATCAAGCTCATCCAAGGGGGTGAGGGCTGCGTTCAACCCATACAGAATCGTTCGCCAACCATCCTACTTCGTTCTGGATTCTCTACCACGTGCACAGTTGTTAAAGTGGTTTTCGGTATTGGCAGAGAGTATGACAATATCCGATCACGGTCTCTTTAACAACCAAACGCTTATTTCACACCGGTTGGTTCTTTTACATTTCCAAAACCGATCCATATTTGATATCAAATATCATATTCACTTCAAAATCATATCACTTTCGAAATCATATTCACCTTTGAAATCATTATTCACTTTAAATCATATTTATTTTCAAAAAATCATAACCACAAAATTGGTTAAACCATCATATCAAAATATTCGCATTTTAAATCAATTAAATCTAAATCATAACAGTTCCAACTTTAAACAGTTTGATTTTTTTTGGCAAAGCAACAGTTTGAATATTAAAAGTAGTTTATATATTGGAATAGTTATACATTAAAATAGTTTATATTTTAAAAATAGGTTATAGAGTTGAAATAGTATATATATTAAAATAGGTTATAGATTAAAATAGTTTATATATTAAAATAGATTATATATTAAAAGAGTTAATATATTAGAAATAGTTTATAATAATTTAACATAGTTTAAAATAGTTAAAATAGTTTTAATAGTTTAAAATAGTTAAAATAGTTTAATATAAAATGGTTTGATTATTGGAAAAGGTTATATGGTAAATAGTTTGAAAATCTAAATAATTTGAATTTTTAAAACAATAGATATTTAAACAGTTTATATTAAAATAATTTATTTGAAAATAATATCAAATTAAACCGTTTCTTTCATTTCAACAAATCTGGACCATAACTAGATTTCAAATCAACAAAACCCAATTTTAATCTTTAGTTCAAATTCTTATTTAAACCGTTTCAATTTATATCGGTTTCAAATCCATGTTGAACTACAAATTTAAACCACTTCAAATTCAATAGATTTCAAAGTTTAAATATTCAAACGTTTACAATAACTCAATTTTGATAAATTTTTTATTTCAGAAATTCAACTTTAAAATTTCAATTTAAATTCTTTAAACAGTTCATTTAAACCAATTTCAATTTCAACATTTTAAAGCTTGGATTTTTAAAACAATTCAGTCATATAAATCATATTTTATTTCAAAATATCATTTAACTAGATTCAAAAATTAAGGATTTAAAATCATTTAATTTAACCAATCCGGTGTCCGTATATAATTTTCTACCCTATTGTCAAGTGATACATATATATATATATATATATCATTTCAATTACAATAATTTAAATTTATGGGTATATATCATTTCAACCCGTAATCCCGAATAAAATTCAAAATTCATAAAATCGCTCGAGTTTATCATTTCAACTCATAATGATTTTTCCCTAATCTATAAGATCGTTCGAGTATGTATCATTTCAACCCATAGTGATTTTCCAACAATAACTAAGGGAACTAGCAGTGTGATAACGACATATAAAAATAAACATAATATCCAATCATCCAAACACCAAATATTAAGCATCCATCAGAATTATCATTCAAAACAACCAATAAATAACAACAGTTAACTGGCTATCATTAATATGTATTTAACTGGAAATTTAAATTCAATACTAAATTAAATAGCGATTAAATTCAAAAAAAATTCAGATTTAACTGGAATGACAATTTATATATACCAAACAGTAATCAATCAATATATAATCACATCCTAAATTTAATTTAACTAACATAATATAGTTTAGTAGTCGTGAGTGAGTTAAAACACCCACCTTTGATTTTCAATCGATTAAAAATCCAATTAAAAGGCTTAAAATCTAATAGTCTCAGAATGCAGCTAAACCAGTTCAATAATGTCCGGAATTTCGATACGAATGCAACGGAGAAAACCGCCCGTGACTCCGAGCTTGTATGCAAAGGCTATATACGTTAGAATGATTAAAATTTTAAATTATAATAATTAATTAATTAAAATAAGAAAAAGCACGTTACCTTACCATCGAAGTTGAACTCAGCAGCAGTGTGAACTAACCATAGTCGCCTCGTTTCCAGCCACCACCATCTCCCCTGAACGCATGCACCTATGGCTGCCTAGCCCAGGATCAGACTTTGCCGTTCACCTCCTCGACTCTGGCCGCCCCATATATGGTATCGCGACCCCTTCCCAGTGCCTCACGGCGATCACGCCGCCGCCACCTCTAAACCTAGATTCTGGCGATTCTTGACCCCTTCAACATGAATTAAACCCATGGATCGAAAGCCCTCAGCCTCCTCTACACGCCCATACTTCCCGATCGAACCCTCGTCGAAGATCCACCATCCAAACCGAAAACCTAATATGAACGGCCGGGAATAAATTGCCAATTTTTGGCCAAACCAAAGCTCGATTACAAAAATGAATTGCTGCGGTAGATTGCGCTCATCGAGGGCTTTCCAGCGATATATAATATGAAATAGTCTGGAGGGTTTGAATTTTTGAAATTGATTTTTAATTTGAAATTGAATTGGGATTTAGGGTTTTGACGTTTCTGACTTAAGTAAGAACAGATAGAATAGTAGTACGTATAGAAATAAGAAAGGTTATTGGGGTTAGAGAAACAAAACTATTTATATGGACAAAGATATATAAGAATGAATGGACAGATCGTATTGGTCGAAACGATTACGCGAGCCCGAAAAGCCCGTTCCGCTTCCGAAACGAAAATAGGTCATCCCATATATCGAAATAGATGTTTTCGATATTTTAAAACTCAATGGAACAAGTTTCAAACCCAAAATCCATTATATACAGAAGTTAGCTTTAAAAAATTAGCTTATTTTAATTGAATTCATTAAACTGATTTCTATGCGTTTCGAGCCCGCACAATCAGACGACAAGTTCGATCGCTACAAAACTTGAAATCCTAAAATAATTTACTGTTACGGATCCGATGAAAATGGTTTCGTCGAAATCCGAGACAGTGGCCAAAATGGCAAATTTTCACGTTAATTAAATAAATTATTATTAAATTGGCTTATTCGCTTTTTAAATTCAAATTTAATAGTAAACAATTTTCATCATTTTTGATTACTTAGAAATTTATAATCTTTTAAAACAAATTTCCTATGTTAAATTCAATATTAAATATTGCACTAATTATAGCGTTCAATGACAATTATAATAAATTCATTAATTTAAAATTCAAATAAATTCACTTATTTTGATTTCACTCTTATTATTTAATCTATTATTACCTTATGAATATAGTTAACATTAATTTACATTTTATTACATTCATTATTTTATAGTTATCATCTTTTAACATTTTAATTATAATATTTCAATTTCAATAATTTCATTAATTACCAATTTAATACCATATTTACAATTACAACCAAATTAACTTTACCATTATTTCAATTAATCGAAATTACCTTAAAATAGTTGTCAATATCATTCAAACAACATTGTTAAATCATATTCTAGTTATTTTCCCATTAATAAATCATAAATTTAAATTTCTAACAATATTAAATACCAAAATTTAATTTAATTTAGTATTATTAAATTATCGAAAATTACGGGTCGTTACATCGTATGTAACATCCCTAATTTTTGATAATATTGTTTAGAAGATTTAATTAGACAAATTAAATAGAATATTGATGATAGGGAGATTGAGATTTGATTAAATTATATGTATGGCCGTGCTTATTAATAAGATAAATGGGCTTTATAAGATAATTAACTTACATAAGGCCTTATTAGTAAAAATAGCCGCACTTCTATTCACAACTATAAATTTGCCTTTGTTTCATTTTATTTTCTCAAATCAAAACAAATGCAAATAACCCTAAGAGAGCCAGCCATTACCAAGGAGGAAAAGAGGAATTTTAATCTAAAGCTAGGGAGGGTTAATCAACAAAAAATCTCAAATTCCCTATCAAGTTTAAGGTGAATAATAATCTCCTACCATCTCTATTTTTATTCTTTGATAATATAGTTTCATATTTATGATTTAAATTCGTTTTTGTGATAAAATGGATGATGATATGCTTAAGTAATATTATGATGATTTGTTTGATTCATAAGCACATGTATTTGCACAGTTTTGACATGAAACCAAGAATATATGATTTCAGATTCTCATGGAAATTTTTTATGTTAAGTTAAACATGATTTTGGAGATGGGTTTTAAATTTTAGAATTTTCCAAACAATGGAAATTTTATTATGAATTTTTATTGAAAAATATGATATAATTGGGTTTACAATTTATTTCGAGAATTTCAGGAAGAAATTGTGTCTAAAATTTTAATATGTTTGATTACATGATGAAACTGAATTTATGTGATTTTGGGGATTTTTTCTAGTTGATTTACTTGAGAAAATAAATTATTTGAAGAGAAGTACTTTTCTGAAATAATCGATTTTAATCTGGTATTAATGCGGCAGTTTAGAAGGTAAAGTATTTGAAAAGTTTTTATGACAACTAATCAATAGTTTACAAATATGCAAGTTGTTAGAAAGCAATTACTAAAAGTTGCTATAATTCAGCCTTTAAGCAAGAAAAGGTGTTCCGCCACTGTTAGTAAGTACCTTTCGACTCCTTTGATTTCGCCTCGTCCCAGTCAAAACCAACACAGTCGATACCCCCATAGTCGAAACCAGTACACAAGATATCACTTAGATGGTATGCAATGGATTGGAAGAAAGGCAGAAGCATTGCTGTCGAAAGGGTAGCTTCCGATGGGGTCGAAACCCTGCTTTGCTTCCAAAAGTTAAAGCCTTGCCTACTTATACCTAAAGCTTTCGACACAGTCGAAACATATGCTTTTAAAAAGGTTTTATAATTAGCTTTCGAAGAAGGTTGTCATGTTGTGTTAAAGTATTTGCTTTCGTTGGAGTACCTTTTTCCTTTAAATAATTGCTTTCGAAAGGGTGGGTTCCGACCTTGTCAAAACCCAGTCACTACTTCATCTTTCGACTATATTGACCATTAATGCATTCGAAAGGTTACCCTTATTTTACCTTAAGCTAAGCCTTTTTCCTAATTACTTTCGAAAGGGTTGAGGGTTCCAAAGGAGATAGAGTCGAAAGAGGTTTCGACTCTGTCCTTAAAAGTTTTGTTTTAAAGGTTTTGCTTTCGCCTAAGATGGTTCCGACACCATCAATTTTTCCCCAAACAAGTTTATGTTGGTTTCGAAAGATGTACTTTCGTATATAACCATTTTGACCCAAATGATGCTTTTGAAAGGGGTACTTTCATTTGTTTCGAATCTCTATATTTTAAAAAGATGATTTGATACCATCGAAAGGTATAATACATTTCGAAAGAGAATGTTTACTAAGGGCTTCGAAAGGTATGTATAAAATGTTTTGAAAAGAGGTCTTTGCTTTCGAAGGAGGCTATCCAGAGGTTTCGAAAGAGATGTTTTTATGGTTTCAAAACATAAACCCAATCTCAATTTAAAGTAATAACCATGGCATAAATAAAGATTTTGAAATGTTATTCACATTGTTATTAACCCATAACTGTATTGTGGGGAAAGGGCAAAATAATCAATTGGGTTGACCCAGTAGTGAATATAACTTAACAGATGTTAAAATTTTAATTAAAGATATTGGTAGCGGCCAATAGGTTTATAGTAAGCCCATGAAAACCGTATGATATTTGAAGGGGCCAATATGTTCATAGTCAGCCCATGAAAACTATAATTTGGTATTGGCAGAGGCCAGTAGCTTTGTAGTTAGCTCATGAAAATTATATCCGTATTCAGAAATTGGCAGTTAGCCAATAGGTTCCTAGTTAGCCCATGAAAACTAGGATAAGAAATAAGATATTGGAGTCACCAATAGGTTCTTAGTGATCCCATGAAAACTATGTAATTGGACAGATAGTCCTTAATATTAGCAGGTTAATAGTAATCCTAGAAACTATAATTGAGACAGATAGTCGAAATGAATGGGGATGGGTAATCCATAATTGATTTATTTGTTTTACATATCACCATAATGTTTTGAAATACTATGTTTTTAACCATTGTGGATGCAGGAGCATAGTATATGGTTTTATAAATGTTTTAGTATACTAGTGAGGGGAAAACCCGTTCCACTAAGCGGCGTGGTCTCACGAGATATCTAAATGGTTTGAGATGGTAAATTATAATTCATACCAGGCTTTATGTCTTACTTGAATTTTTGTTTTCCCCTTAAACTCTTAAGTACTCAATTCATTTTGAGTAGGTTGAGAGTTAAGGTATCCAGGTGTTCTTTTAGATGAATAAAAGCTTCCAAGGACGTGTAGGAGGCAAGATTGTTATTAGAGTTCTTTTATTTTCGCTGTGTGTTTTGTTTGTAAAGGCAAATTGTTTTCTTGTCTATCTATATACTCTGATCTACCAATGGGGCATCTTCATATGTCGCTCTTGGCGTATTTTATAATAATTATATGTTATCTTAACGTGGTCTGCGGATTAGGATTATGTAATTAATTTGAAATATTTTGAAATGGAATGTAGAATTTATTTGCTGTTTAAATTTTTCCATATTATTTTGTTTTTGTGTATCAATGTATCTAATATCGCCGTATTTGGTCGCCAAGTATTAATAACTATGGATGACTGCAGCATCCGTAGCCGTTAGTTTTGGGCTTCCAAGTAAGGGGATGTTACATCGTACAAACTCAAATAACATTTAAATTCTATGTTGTTTGGCTTATGGGAAGTTTGAGAAATGACACTTCAAATCGTTCGGGGTTGCATGAATAATCTATTAAGTAATTAACTAAGGCTATTGAGCGTAAGGTACACTTGGTAGTTTATTTATTGCCCTTGTGCAATGAAAAGTTTCTGAACCCGGACAAACCATTGGTTTTTAGTTGCTAAGGATGTGTGATGGATACTTTTGTTGCATATAATGGGTGTACTGCATTTGTTTGCATATGATTATTATATATGTGTGTTGCTTGTACTATTGATTGGAACAACTAATATATTGCTCCTTTTACATAGTTTTAACTCTTTTGGATTATGCAAGTAAGATACAGATTTATGGAAGCAATAGCTGTTGCTTTCGGTTTTATAAATAGAGGTTTGTTTGCTCGACAAATAGGTACGTTTTCAGATTACGGTTTTTTTAGTGGTATTTTATTGTTTTCCTATGGTTTGGTATGCTTTATTATTGAATAAGATGCATACAACGTAATTATTGATATTGTTATTTTTTTTCGGACCTAGCCGCACAAAGAAGATGTTGTCAAAAAAATTCGTAAATTTAGGACTTAGAAATTTTTCGTAGAAGTTGAGTTATTTTCAAATTTATATTAAACTTAAATATGTAAGCTTAATTGTTAATAAATTTACTATTTTGAATAAAATATATCAAATTTCTTGATCCTTTCTTGTTCCTTTTCGGGGATGAAAAGTTTTGAGTGGGGGAGATTATAACGACCCATATTTTTAACCATTTAGAAATATTAAATTTAATATATTAAAGTTTAATTTGGATATAATTGTAAAGTTCATTAAGGAATAAAATAAATGATGTATTAAAAGAAAACCATATGTATCAATTGAAATTGGTTTTAGCATAGAATAAGAAATCAATTATTTGGTATGTAAATTTATACTCCTTGTTTGTAAACAATAAATTAATAGATATGAATTACTAAGATGTACCAATTGTTATTTCTCATTATTTAATCCGTTTTGAAATATTAATTTTGTAATCAATGGAATTTAATGTAATTGAAATATTTCATTTAATATGAGACGAGACTTTAACTGTAGAGTAATGTGCATAATCAATGGAAACTTATGTTAAATAAATTACATAAGGGAATTGTTTATTTAATATAAAGAACATGTAAATCAAAATAAAAGAATTTGTTGGAACTTAAAATGTATCGAACTGGGGTTTTATTACTGTTGTAATTAAATGTAGAAATTAATTTAATATTTATATTTTGGGTTTAACATGAAAAATTGGATTTCAAAAGATTATTAAAAATTCTGTTAAATCAAGAATAATGATAGAAAACTTTTAATATAGAATTTAAAAGTGATTAAATCAGTTTAATAATAATTCATTTAATTAACGTGTAAAAATAAATATAATTTGATTTTAAAGCTAACTTCTATATACAATAGAATTAGGGTTTGAAATTAGTTTCATTGAGTTTAGAAATATTAAAAACCTACATTTTGATATATAGGATTACCTATTTTCGTTTCGAGAACGAAACGGGTTTTTCGGGTCTTGTAACCGCTTTGGCCCAGATCAGCTTTTCTCTGGTCTACATAAATAGATTGTTCTGAAACCCTTGCAGCCTCTATATCTTTCTGTTCTATTTTTTTGTACGTACTTTCAGATCTAACTTGTTCCTTTCCAATGGTGAATATCTAAAAACCTAAATTTTCAATTTCAAATCAAATTCAAAAATTCAAACTGCTCAAACCCTATCATATAATATATCGTTGCAGAGCTCTCAATGAATGGAATCAGCATCAACAATTCATTTTCGCAATCGAGTCTCGATTTGATCAGAATTGGGTGAATCATTCTCGGCCGTTCAATTAGGGTTGGCGTTCAATGGTGGATTTGCGACCAATCGAAGATCAAGAAGTTGCAGCTGGTAGAGGAGGCTTAGTGGAGCATATCTGTATGGTTGGATTGTGTCAATGGTGCACGAGATCGCCAAGATGGATGATGAAAGATGGTGGCAGCGCAGGCTTATTGGCGGCGGCGGAGGGCTCCGCGTGGCGTCCAGTGGGTGCGGCATGGCATGGCGATCTCGATGGTATGGTCAGATCTAGGGGTAGCGGCGTCTAGCGGTGCTAGTTAGAGGTTGAACGCGGTAGCTATTGGAGGATATTTGGGTTCCGTTCAATCATCTAGGGTTGGAGGTGATGTTATAATTACGATATTGCCTTTAGTTTTTTTAATTAAATATTTAAAATTTCAAATGTTCTAACCTTCATAACTTTTTCATACGAGCTCTAATTGACTCACGGTTTCTTTTGTTAGACTCATATTGAAATTTCAAACAACATGAAATTGGTTTGGTTGAATTGGGAGACTATTGAGATTTTGGGCTTTTCTGTTGGATTTTTAGTGGGCTTTAAATCAAAGGTGAGTAATTAAACCCACTCATGCAATACTAAATTTTCTGATGTTAGTTGAATTAAAATCATAAAGTGATAAAAATTTATTGATTGCTATTTGGTAATCTAAATTTACATTTAAATTGAAATTAATATTGATATTGAATTGAATTGACATTTAAATTAATATTGAAATTTAACTGCTAGTTAAACACCGACAGTTGATGACTAGTAACTGTTGTGATATTGGTTGATTTGGATGTTGATTGCAATTGGATGCCTGTTAATTGATATGTTGGATGTATGGTTGTTTATTTATTTGGATATATCCCTGTTATCACCCTATTTATTATTTGATATTATATAAATTATCATTTGTATTATTTGAAATGACCTAAGAAATAGATTGAAATGATATATACCTATTTCATTTAAATCTGGATTAAAATGATATATATCCATCCATGTAATTTAAATTGAAATAAGTGATCACTTGGCCACAAGGTAGAACATATTTGGTTAAATTAAATGGTTTTAAATCTTGAATTTAGATTTGTTTAAATGTTATTGTTTTAAAAAGAATAAAATTTTGATTAATATGAATTGAATTATTTTCTAATTCGAGATTTGAAATGTTGAAATTGAAACCTTTAAATGAAATTGTTTAAGGATTTAATTTGAAATCTTAGAGTTGAAATCGAGATATAATTTGAATTTATTTGAAGTGAATTATTTTAAAGGTTTAAATTTTGAATATACTTTATTAAATTCGTTCAAATTGGTATTTCAAATTTAAGAATGTAAAATGGATTTAAACTAAATTGTTTAAAAACGAGAATTTGAATTGAAATTTTCAGCCATTTGAATAGAACCGTTTAAATTGAATTTGAAGTAAAGTTGAAATCGTTTTGAATTGAGGCTGATTTACATTGAATTTTGAATATGAAGTTGGCTTGAATTGGAAGTCAAAAATTTGAATTCGTTGTGATTTGGAATTTGAACATGAGTTCAAATTGTTGTGAACGAAGAAACAGTTTTAATATAAACTATTTTAATATATAGACTATTTTAATAATCAAATTATTTTAATATATAAACTATTTTAATTATCAAAACTGTTTTCAATATATAAACTATTTTTAGTTATCAAATCTATGTTTCAATATCCAAACTATTTTAATTATTCCAAACTATTTTTCAATATTCAAACTATTTTAATTATTCGAAACTATTTTCAATTTTCAAACTGTCTTAAAAGTGGGAATTATTTAGATTTAAATCATCGATTTAAATATGAATGTTTAGAAATGAACGTATAACCTATTTTGAATTTGAAATGACTTTTGAAATGAATCTGATATTTTGATATGAAGTATGACTTGTTCTTGAAATTTAAAAGAACCAACCGGTGTGAAAAATGACATTTGGTTGTTAAAAGACCGGGCCTGATAAATGGCATACGGTATGTTATTCTACCGAACTTACTTTAATAACCATGTACGCGATATATGTTATCCAAAATGTAGAGGTTGAATTGGAGGCTTTTACTGGAATGAAGAAAGAGATCGATGATGGATGACCCTAATACTTGTGTCAATTTGAAATGACTAAAATAGGAGCCTAGGTCTGGCCAACGGGTTAACTACCTTTAGGGGTCATCACTCTTTGTATTACTATATTGAATTAGACTCGATCGATGCACCTTGATTTGATTTTTTGGGGGTGACGGACTCGGTCTGCAATCGTTGCAACGATGTGTTACGACCAGCCAGAAAGGGTAACTGGTAGAATCCTACCTCGGGCATTGCCTCACGTGCCTTGCCATATGATTATCCTTATATGCGCCTACTACGATTTTGTTTTAGTATGGTACCTATAAGGGACTCACTGGCTACCAATGTTACTGGTTGTGCTACAGGACCTGCATAGACTACCCGCTTAATAATGTGTTAAGGGGGATCAATGTAAAGCCTTAATGCTATTTTAATACTTAACTTTACTGATAGAAACTACATATATAGCGTATCTTACTATATATAGATAGTTTAAAGGATCCTTAGGAGATGGAAAATCCTGTAACATCTCTTAAGTTATTGCACTCACGTTGTATGCTTGATATGAGATAGAAAATCCCATAAACATCTCCGAAGCTATTACACTCATATTTTACTTGTTATTGATTTAACTTATATAAGAACTTTTAGTTCTGACTCAAGTGTTTTGTCTTTTCATTATGCTCGGGTCAACTTGAGTTATTCAGCGTTGAAGACATTACTCCTTCAAGATGAAGATGGAGTTTGATAGTAGTATTTACTATTATTATTCCGCTGCATTAGTTTGGTATGTTTGTTGATTGTACTCTGATTATGTTGTAAAGTTTGAAATCAAATGTATATTGTAAAACTGCTTCATGAACTGTTTACTTGATTATTATATTTTGTCATTCCGCTGCGAGAGTTTGTGTATTGCTTTCCTTCTTTTCTTTTCTTTTCTTATTAAACCCCATCGATAATCTGCCCTTTTGAATGGTTTGAGTTAGACATGTATGGTTTATTGTCAACTTAAATCGTCCAAAAAGGTGGGTTGTCACATAACGTTTTATTATATACAGATATTTTGTATTGTTAGTTAGGTAACGATTTCGATATACGCTAATATTGTCACAAATTGGTTTGGTTGTATATGTGTATATACTTATATAAAATAAAAATAAAAATAAGATTTTGTTGTGTATATACTTCTAATGGCATGGCTTAGACATAGTGAAAAACATATTTATTTATTTATTTATTTTAATAATATATATATATATATTATAAATATATGCATATATATAGTTTATAATTTAATTACTTCATCATACTTCATATAAATATGGCTATATAAATTATATATGATGTATTATAGGTATATTATATTTTACAATAATTAATGTATATATATATTATTAAAATATTATTTAAGCAATTTATTAACATAGAGTTGAATATATCAATATCTATATAAAATATATAAAATTATGTTTTACATTTTGTAAATTATAATAACACAAAATACAAGCTCAGAAAAATAATAAATTTTTTTATTTAAAGATATTTTAAATAAAACCCTAAAATTAATAATTAGTTTAAATTATTTTTAAACCATAAAATTATGTAATAAATATTCCAAGTACATGGAAATTAATAAAATAATTTTAAATATAAAAATAAAAAAATCATTTCTGGGCCATGCGCAAGACCAGGTAAATTTGTTTTATTAAATAATATTATTACGTATTTTATAACTATTAATTTATATTTATGATATGTATTATACATTTATAAATAAGTATTTAATATAATATATACATATATATTAAAAAAAATTATTCACATATGTATATATTATTTTCGATTTAAATTTTATTCATTTATTTTATTTAATATATTTATAATTTTTTTAAATATACTAACATAATTATAAGTGTATACATATAATGTTTATATATATATATATATTTATATTTACCTATATTTATATTTATAGGAAAATTTGAAGTAAAAATTATAGTTTATATATATGTGTGTATGTGTGTGTAACCTTTTATATATAAATAAAAGTATATATAAACATACATTTGGACAATATATTTGTATATTGGATGAGCTAACGTGCCCTTGCGTGTAAATCCCAGCATATATACACGAACATGTTATACCTTGCATGGATTGATATGTAACACGTGCACACACACATGTGTGTGTGTGTGTATAACACATGTATATATATAATATAACATAAATTAAAATAATAATAATAAAATAAAAGATTTATTTCAAAGAAATTAGAAATGTTCAAAATACATTAGACTTCAAAGGCCCAATAAAGATCCAATATGGTAAAAAAAACTTGAAATCCACCCACAACTTTCGTTGCAGACTAGCTCAGTTCCAACAATGGTATCAGTGTCCAATAGCCTATGTTGTCTAAATTAGTCATGTTAGGGTTAATTAATTAAGCTCACAACCTAGTTATAGTAGGGTGTCTAAAAGGGTAGTGTCTAAGATTGAGTTTTGGGTAATCAAGTCCGTTGCCCCACCTGGCTACCAGCCTGGCCTGAATAGATATCTGAGCCTAAAGGTTATTCCTAATAGAAAAGGCTCAATTTGAATTGAGCCTTGAGTTAATTTTCAAATTGTTCAAAAATTAAAAATATAAGATTTTAAATTTTAAATTTGAATTGAAAATAAGATATACATATATTATAAAATTTATAATATAATAAAAAATTTCAAACTATTTGAAAAATAATATAAATTTATTTCAAAATTTTAAATTTATTAATAAGATTAACCAAATAAATTAATTGATTAAATAACTTAATTAATGATATATATATATATATACATATATATGTACACATCCAAAGATATATGTATGTATGTATGTACGTATTATATACTTCGATATAAGTTATGATATTTAGAATATTTTAGATGTCAGAAGTATGCTTATATGTATACAATATGATTTTTCAAAATTAATATAATTTTATTAAATACTTAACACTACTCACCAGTCAACATGATGTATATAGATTATTCTTATACCCAAAATCTGATTTGATCACTCACTCGAATACATAGCTTTACTTCCGAACTAGTATCGCTCACTCGACTCCCTAGTGTGGACTCTGATCAGGGTTCTTAATTAAAATCATCTGTTCTCCTTACATAGCCCTATACTATGATAGAAAACTTTTAGTTCCACATTAGGAACCCTCACCAAGTGTTCGCCAAAAATAATCGAGTAATAAATCCTTATTCGGAATGATATGAAACACCTCAAGTCATGTACTCGAATCTTGGATCGAGAATTATGTAAAAGGAAAAATGATCTACGTACAACCTACGTACTGATCGAAAGATCCTTATCTACTAATTACTTTTAACCCTCTCCAAAAATATTTATGAAAACATTTCACAAAATTTCAACTTAGGTCCAACATTTTTAAATGATACAACTTATTTATGAAACCTTTTCATAAAATCATTTTAACTTATTAATTTGTATAATACTCTTTTATATCCTAAGAGTATATATAAAACATCTGATTTTTAATTCTATTCACTTTTTAACTATTCAGATTGTAGGCCCAAAATAATTTGGGTCTAAAATTTAGTCGACCAATTTCCAACCTCTTTACCCAATTGGTCTGGTAAGTAGCTAAGAAGAGTAGATGCTGGTATCAAAGCTCCATCCTAGAGTCTATTTTTTCCTAAACACATCTAAAATAAAGACATTTATTAGCCGGCCCAATAACATCAAATAATTTTTCACTTCCTAGATGTTAAATTCAAAAGATACGGTTTAATAAAACAAAGTTTACTAAATCTTCTTAATAAATTATTTGAAAACTTAGGAGCCAAATACCCAGATTTTATTTCAAAAATCTTTTTGAAATGTTACTTTATTTTTTACCCTTAGTAAATATACATATAGCCTGAGTAACACCAACATGATATCAAGGAATTGGGTATTATCGAATAGTATCATAAATCCCTTTACCAAGAAGGGTAATACTCAAGAGAAGTGTTTGGTTTTATAAACTCTTGGGTACTCAAATTTTTACGAGTAGCCAAGGGATTCAGGTTTAGCTTTGACGAATATTCTGGAGGAGCAATGGAGCAGGAGGCTTCGGCGTTCGTAGATATAGTATTCCGCTGTGTTGATATCTGTGATAGTGTCTTGTCTTGTATTTGAGTTGTAATGTCTAGACAGATGTTTATAACTGTCTAGTAAGTGATGTATATGCTGTGTAACTCTGTAAATTGTTGTATACTATGTAATAGTTTATGTTATTAATATAATTTAATCGTTCCGCTGTGAGATCGTTGTTGTTGTTTCTTTCTTTCTTCTCTTCTTTTCTATTTTCTACCCCTTTCTTTCTTCATAACGATGCGACTTTCTGTGGAGAGAAAGTCGTGGTCGTTACAGTGGTCAATACTTATTCATTTCAACTATATTAGCAAGCAACCATATTTTACTTCAAGTATTAAATTGAATTGAATTGTTTAAACATTTAAACAACTTGGCCTTAAAAGATACGTTTTGGATTTCGATGAGACCGGGATGTGATATCCTGGGTTTTTGGGCAATTTAAATTTAATAATCTGTATTGATAATTTAATTGATTTGATAATTTTCCTTTCTAATTTTAATATAAATTGATAAATTTAATCTTTTAAAAGCTAAATAAAATAGATTCTATTTATAATGTATATATTGATATATATATTGTGAATAGAGAATCTTTTGTTTAAATAAAAGATGTGTTTTCAGATTATAATATATATGTATGTATATGTTATAATTTGGATTGTTTTGAATTTAATTTAATCTATTGATAATTTATATATGTATGAATTATGATTTAAAGCTTTGTTTTAAAATTAATATTTTTCAAAAGTTAAAGATTAATTCATTTGTTTCAAAATATAAGATAATTATTATTTCTAAAGTATGATAGTTTAAATAAGATTTAATAAAAGATTTATTTTAACTTGTTTTCTTTTAAAAAGTATTAAACTAAAAATGGTTTATAAATTTATATGTTAATGTTTAAAATAAACTTTCTTTTTAATATCTTTTGAATTTAGAAGGTTTGTAAAAATAAATAAATATAACATAAGTTAATTAAATTCATTTCATAAATAATAAAATGTAGGTACTTAAACTAAATAGTTTGTAAATAAATAAATGAAACATGAATTTATATAAATCTATATTTACAAAATTAAAATAACATAAATACTTTTGGAAATAAGGTTTTGAAAACATAAACACTTAAGTAATATGTGTAAACATATTAACATGTTAAAGACACTTGTAAGCTAAATGGATGTACATGGACATTTGTCCAATTTATAAAATAAACAAGTGGCAAGATTTTATTTTCTTTAATATTGAATTAAATTAATTTAATGATACAAAATATCATGTGTTAGAGAAAACCTGGTTATTTCTTTCCAGTTCAAAAATTCTCAGTTCGAAATCTTCTTCCTCCATCTTCTATTTCTCTCCATCTATTCTAAAATCTAAAAGAAAACTAAAAACAAATCAAATCTGTAAGCATGCAAGGATTCTGTTTCTTCAGCAAAACAAAATGCAAGTTTCAGTTCAAATATAGGACATCTCTACAACAAGTTTCCAGATTCAACAATTCAAGTTTTTTTTAATCAAAAGCAGTTGCCAGATCAAAAATTTAAAGGCCTGGGAAAACTGTTCTCTGCTTTAAAAATGGTGAGTAAATATTTATTTTAAAAACAGTTTGAAACTTGGGATTTAAACTTAGTTGCTTGTGATGGAATGATATAAATGTTTATAGAAAATGCCTTGTTATGAATGCATGTATTGCCTCTGTTTCTCTGTTTTATAACCTGTGAGTAAACCTATATACTCGATGCTTGAATCTATATATATAGTTGTTGTTTGTGACCATGCTTGAAGTAAAAATTGCAACATGTTTATATGTATACAAATCTGTATATATTTGCCTATGCATGTCTGGAACAAGAAATGTTTGCCTCTGTTCTCAGTTCCAGGTTTCAAAAACCTGTCTATAATCAAACTCTCTTCCTATAATTCTTGTTAGGCTTAAAAATCTAAACAAAACATGTTTATAAAATCAAGATTGAAGTTACAAAAATAATCTTGAGTTGAAACTGGAAGTAAATTTTGTCTGGGAAGAGGATAAACAGTGAAATACAAAAATATGTCGAAATTCGAATGTTACAATTACTTGATTTACTTATACCATTCATCTCGTCTTGAAAAATCATGATTTTTAAAAGTAAATTCAGAATTTTTAGTGACCTATTGATTAAGAAATTCAATGTTGAACGGATTTGGGTCTTTTGGCCATTTCTGATCATCGGAGCGATAAGGGAGGTCGGGTTTTGGTCTGGAGGTGGCCGAAGTGATGGAGAGTTAGGGAAAAATGCTGAGGGATTTTTCTAATGGCCATGGTGGCAAGGCGGGGGAGATATAGGGTTTGGTTGCCTGTTTTTGTCGAAGTAGCTTCGGTGGAAAATGCGCCGCCGTGAAGATGCTGGTGACGATCGCGATGGGGGGGAATCATTGCTGGGGTCGAGGCGAAGCTTCAGTGACATTGACGTGAACTCTGGTCGTTCTGATCGTCGGCGGCGAGGTCAATTGCATCATTGTGGGTTCCAGATTTTTGATCGATAGGATCGTTTTCGATTCGTGTGACATATGGAAGATCTGGAGTTGCGTGTGGGTTCGTGAGGTTGAAGGCGATTGTCGAGGATCGTCGCGGTGACCTACGGTGGTCGGAGACGATGGTGCAAGTGCACCACGTGCACGTGAACGTTTGGGTGCCTGGGATTGTTTTTGTAACGACCCAGAATTTTGAACAAATTAAATTGGAATATTTAATTAATTTTAAATATTTGAACGATAATTTAATTTGAATCTCGGATATAACTTTGAAATTGGCGATTAAATTATAAAATTTAATCTATTGAAACTGGATGAGAATTTAAAATCTTCAATTTTAAGCTGAAGAAAAATATTTCAAAAGCTTTTAAATTTCGTATTAATAACACTGAAGATAATTGAAACTTCAGAATTGAGTTTGGAAACGATCTGTTCAGTTTTGAGAATTATCGTTCGAATCGACATTTAAAAATAGCCGTCCGAGGCGCAGTCTCGGAATTTGATGAAACCAGTTCCATTAGGTCCGTAATATCGAATTATTACCGGATTTCAAATTTCGTAACATTCGGAGTTATCGTGTGATCGTACGAAAGTAAAACGTCTAGAAAATGAACATCGTTTTAATGTAAATATCTTGTATCATTTCACCGGTCAAATTCCTTTCAACTCAGCCACCCTATTTCTGAGCAAGCAGACCTGCCCTCTGCTTAATCACGTTCCTTTGTCTCCCATTTCTTCAAACGCAAGGAACAAAAGAAAATCATTTCGTTCAAATTTAAAACTCTCGTTCACAAGACAATTAATGGTCGCTCTTTGTTCCAAAACGAAATCAAATGCCGAAGCCCTCTCTGATTCAAGACAAACAAATGAAACCGCTCGTTCTTTCCCAAATTGAAATTCACAGACATACCGCCCTCATTCTAAAAGAGAATTCCCTTTTCCTAAAACCAAAATCAAAAGGGCACGAGCTCGTCTCGAGCTGCCTCAGAGTCGCAAGTGTCTTATCGAACGCGAGCTAGGGTTTCGCCGTGTTCGAGTCAGCGTCGCGGTGGCAGGAAGGAGGCGAAGTGGGTCGCGATCGACTGGAGGGTTCGGCAACGTGTATGGGCGCGCTTACGCGTACGCGTGGAAGGCGGCGGCATCGCGATTCATCTCGCGAGCACGAGGAGGCGCAGGCGTACGCGCGGCGACAAGCGCGTGCGATCTGGGGTGTGGCGAGTCGAGGCTCGCGATCTCGATCTGGATTGGGGTTCACGCGAGGCACTGCGATTGGGCGATGTTGGTCGAGGAGCATCGCGTGGGTGGCGTGTCGTTGAGGTCGCGATGGCAGTTTCAGACGACTCAGGGAGATGTGTGGGCAAAGCAGGGGGTATCTCGAGGCCGGTAGCGTCGTGGTCAGGCAGTGCGAACTCGTTCATCTACTGTGAATCGTGGTCGAGGCTGAAGGTATTCAAACTTCATTTTTCTCGATTTAAATCTTGATTTGTAACTACATGTACAGATAAATAAATAGATAAAATTAATATGTGCAGTACAGTATAAAACTGTTGGTCATTTTCCATTTATTTCGAAGAAAGAAATTTAGTCAAATGAAATTGTTAAAGAAAATTAGTTTGAAATTAAATCATTGGATAATTAAAAGTGTTAGTTTTAAGTGAAAATTGTTAGTTAATTTAATTTATATAAGTAAAAGTGTTTGAAGTATTTCTGTAGATGAGATTTTGGTTTAAAGTAAATGGAAAGTTAGTTGAAATTAAAAGGGTTAGTTAAATAAATTTATTTGAAAGAAATAGTAATGAATTTGTTCGGTCAATTTAAATAGTTAATAGAAAATTCGTTTAAATAAATCATTCGATAAAATTAAATAATTGGTTTAAAGAAATTAACAGATGGAAATTTATTGCTAATTTATTCAAATATTAATAGATTGTATAAATTATTTATACAAGGTTAAAGTCGAGAAAACGAAAGAAGAATTGGATTGGATTGCCAAATAAAATGCTAAGGTGAGATTTTTCTCACTCGATTGAAAAGTGGAATTTTCAGTTATTTATTGATTGATTGATTTGTTTGAATGTGCTATTAGATATGATAGGATATATCTATATATATATAGCAGTATATACATATTGGCATATGTATATATTGGATTGATTGATTCCCGCCTCGTATAGCGGATGAGACCCTATTGCGCCGTTAGTAAGCGGATTTATAAAAACCTATATACCGCGATAATTCCGTACTGGAGCGGAATTGGTATTGTGCTAACGTCTTTGGATGCAGGGAAACAGGTTGGGGGGATCCAACTGGATTCCTCACAGTAGTTATTTATGTACAGATATTGTGATGTATTCTGTATCATATGTTGAGATATGATATTGACTGTTGTGATTGACTAATTGATGCGTTGCATCATCGGGTTCAATTTTTAAAGTTTAAAAATAAACGATATTTACTCTAAAAGGAATTTTGAAGTGATTTTTGGAAAGTATACTATTTATTAAATTTTGGAATTTATTTATCTTAAATAAATGAATGTTATAAATTTAAAAGTATGAAAATTTTAAATTGTGAAATATAACCAAAGTGTGACTTTTGAAATGAAAGTCGATTTAATTTTAGAATGGGTTAAATTGAGATTTTTAAAGTATTATAAAAGATGTACAAAATCTATATTTATCAATTGAAATTATTGAAATTTTAAAACGAGTTTTCATAAGTGTTAAATTGTAAAGATATGAAACTTATAGAATTATAAACTGGCAAGATAGAAAATTGATAGAATTATAAATTTCGAAGATTTGAAGTTTATAGAATTATAAAAGTTGAAGTTTATAGATTTATAAAATGAATGAGGTTATAAAATGAATGAAGTTGTAGAATAAAGACTGATAAGAAATTTACTTGTAACTTGGATTGTTGCCTTTAAATGGGATATTGATCGAATTATTAATAAAGAAGATTTATTAAATTGAAGTCGTTAGAAAATAGAAATAGAATTTATAAACGTTGTTTTATAAATTCGAAATCAATTGATTGGATAAATTAAATATAGAAGGACATTAAAGAAGATATATTCGCGATTTTAAATAGCGAATTTTTATTGAAATAAAATGTGTAGAAAAGACTGAAATGTGGTTAGTGAAGTATATTCACGATTTTGGACAGTGAATATATTTTTAAGTAAAATGGATATAATTTTGGTAAAGTGATATTTGAAGTGAAGTTAATTGTTTTTAAAAGATGTTTTAAAACGTGTTAAATATCGAAAGCATAGATTTCCGCAGTTCTTGTTGAAATAGACGTTTTCGAGTAATTTAAGGAAATGGTGGACTATAACCCTGTTGTTATAGTAAATGATTTCCAAAAGGAAATGTTTTGATGTAGTATTGGGATTTACATATCTATCTAAATTCTCGAATCCCTATACTAGTGATTTCGAGTCGTCGTAACGATGTTTTACGCAACATTCGTTTTGACTCAAATAAATGTGATTTAAGAATGATTTCCTTAAAGATTGAGATATATACTTAATTTTGATTTTAAGTATATCGAATATTTTCTAAGTGTTGAAAATAAATGATTTGTGAATTACTTATTTTTTTATAAGTATGGAAATGCTTTTCCAAATGAAATGAAATGAAATGTTTTGAGAATTTATCTTCTTAAAGATAAATTGAAATTGAATATTGAAATCGATTTGAAATCGTATATCAGAAGATATTTTGAAATATAGATTCACTATGGAATTTATAAGGGAAAGGGAACTGTTTAGAAAAATAAATATTGATTTATTTTCGAAGTGTGGAAATTTTATATCTAGTAAAGATATTTTTGGAAGATGGAATAATTTGGAAAATTATTTGGAATCTGATGATGTTGCGCATCTTTATTGATAGTTAAATAACCGACTATCAATAATTACCTTTAGATAGGTATTTGTTGTGAATTGGATGAATTTGAATGCCACACTTGTTTTTAAATATACGCTCACTATTCGGGTTAACCGGGAAAGGACCATGGGGTCGTATAACCCATTCCGAATATGTGATACGTCGTTATGAATCGCATTCGAAGACCGGTGTTGAAGACCGGATATTTTTGAAAACGGAAGGATTACCGTCGAGTTACTCTACATCGACTGATCTTCGATTTAGAGGTTTTATCACCCTTAGTGACGGGAAGTCCTGACGTGATTGAAAATTATCCGGATATGCAAGGGCTTCGTGAGAAGTGCCTTCGGTTCTGTTCGATCCCGGAACAGACTTGTATGGATTGTGTGTCTGACGTTACAATTTGAGATATAAAGCTGATTTCTTTCAAATACATATCTGTTGGTGGCGGAGAATTTATTCTCTTAGCTTAACACCCTTCTCTGAGACGTACGAGCTCAGAGGTTATGTAGTTGAAATTTATCAGCGATATATCCCAATTTGGTAACGTGGCATACTGAGTGTTGCTGTGAAATGATCAGTGTTTGATCATTTGTGATATGATCATTTGTTTGATCTTATATCTTTGTGATCATAGGTTGATCATTTTGTTTGACCCGAAGCAGGGCTTTTTGAGAAAGCGTAGCTTTGTGGACGAAACTTCGTCGAGCCTCACACCCCGGAAATGGTCGAAACAGGAAGGATGCGGCAAGGTTCTAGGGAGTAGCGCCCCTTAGTGTATGTCATTCCTTCTGGATAAAGGTGGTATCATGGTATGGAGCCCAGATACTTAACCTCTGTGGTTACTGCATTATTTTTCTATGTGGTTTGTTGGAAATCGGGGATCCTCGGGAAGATCGGTGACGATCGGGGGATGGCATACGCGTGTCAGTAGTTACCTATTTTTGCAGAGGTAACCCGGCCTTGTGTTGGCAGAGATCTAACCGTAACGTTAGATTCTCGGGTCGTCTATTCCAGGGACGTACCCATCGTGGATAGGAAGTTCCTTAGCCTGACCATTTGTTGGAAATCCAAAGAAACAATACGTGACTTGTACGGATTTAGTTGTAGAACCTATCATTCACTTATGGTGGCGCCCCACTGTTTGGATGGTAGCTATAGTAGGCATAGTTCGAAATGTCTATGCTGGCTAAGATTTATATTATACTTTCGAAATGTTTTCTACACTATGCACTAATAATAATATCAAAAATGATTTGATTTTGCGTAGTAAGCATCTTTGACTATCATAAGAAGAAATCTCCTCCAATTCTGCGTTTGCATTGTGTGTGTGGTGGGAGGTCTTATGGTAGTTTCATTTTTAAAAAGGCATTGCGAAATTTACCTTAAATCTTCCTGTTGTTTATTTTAAAGAATAACTGTTTTACGATCTCACACCAGTCACCATGACTGACTCGGAGTTTATTGTTTCCCTTCTAAACTCTGGGTGCCCACCAATTTCCACACGGGCAGTCTAGAGTTAGATTATCAGGATATTCTGGAGCTTTGGAGATAAGCTGGATGACGAGACGTAATATTTGTATCTGATAGTATTTATTCCGCTGTGTATTCTGTATGAGGACAAGTTATATAACTGTCCATTGTTGTATATTGACTCTGATGATTGATGTATGTATAAACTGATATAGTTCTTTTTTTTAAAAGACTAGTGTTTATCTATTATATATTGTTCCGCTGCGATATGTGAGATTCTGATATTGTCTCTGTTCTGTATCTGTTGTTGTTTTGTTGTTCTTCTTCTCTTTTTCTTCTATCTTCTTCTTCTTCTGCCTTTTTCTTCTTTCTTAAACCCTCACTATTGGAGTTTCCGGCACTCGATTGCTCGACAGTCGATAAAGTGAGTATCGATGTTGAATTTTCGAAAGTCGAAAATTTCAGGATGTGACAAAGTGGTATCAGAGCATATGGTTAAGCGACAACCCTGCTCTGTTGGGTGTTACTCATTAGAGATAGAGTCAGCAGTACTCTAGAATGAGTTGAGTGTAATAATAGATATGAGCGCGTATTTGTTATTGAATATAAAAATTGTTTTATATTGTGATGATTGATTTATTGAGTGGTATATGGATTCTGGTCAATACGAGTAATTAACGATCATTGATAGGGATCTCTAAACACTCGAATAGAACAATTCGGCACAGTATTGTTTTAAAATAGGGTAAATGAGATAATTTTACCCAAAATTATTTTTGTATAGAAAAGAAATGATTTTTCTATGAATTACTATAGTATATGGTTGCATGGATGTTAGGAAAGTGATAATATTGAAAAGTTGTCATTATTATTGAAACTGAATAAGGAATTAAAATCGTAACTCCAAGATTTAAGAAATAAATTCATATACGAATGAAATTTAAGAATGTAAATTATAAATGTGAATTGTAATTTAAAACGGAATTCCAGAGAAGTTTTTGGAAATGTTTTGAAAGGAACTTGAAAATTTTGGAGATTTGGAAAGTTTAAACCATTTTTGATTTGAAAATGAATTTCAAGGGTTTGAAAAGTATTTTAGAGAGATGAAAGCTCTAAACTCTTTTCGGTCGCTGGAAAATAACTTCGGTAATGACTGCAACATCACTGATGTTCATTTTCGGGTTTCCAAAAGAGAAATTGCTGTCAAATTGTTTTAAATAGGAGTTGTTTGAAAATTTGGGTTTTTGTTTTGGGAATTCAAAAGATAATTTGAATTGTTTTCAAATGGTTTTGAAAAAGTGGAAACGACTCTGGAATTGAGTAATTGAATTATGAAAATAAAATTGTGAATGAATAGATAAATTTACAATTGTGATTTAATGAAACTGAAATTGAAACTGAAAATTAGTAAGTGAGGCTAATTGAATGAAGTAAATAAGATTAAAATTTAAATGTTGAAACCGAATTTGAATAAGTGAATAAGAATTCGTAATGAATTAGTAATTGAAACTAATCTAAAATAAGCAGTTGTAAATAAAAGTTAATCGATGAAATTCCATATTTCGGAATTGAAGATAAATAGAATTCAAATTGAATTGAAATTGTGAATTGAATTCAAATGAAATTTGAAATGTAAAATTGAATCATAATGGTTTGAATATATGAAACTAGATATTATGGCTAGTAGATATACAGGTGTAAATGAATTGGATTTGATTTCACAGATAATTTGAATTGCTCGACAAAAGGTACGTATTTGAATTTCAATATGAGTTTTTGATGATTTCTGGTCTAGCCGCTTGGCTTTTTCTTTTTCTTTTTGAAATCTGAGAGTCCGGAGGGACGTTTTGTAGTCGTACCGTATTAGCCGCGCAAAGGAGACGCTGGCGAAATTTTTCGAAAATTTAGGGCGTTAGAAAAATTTTGAGAAAATTTGGAAGTTTAAAATTTGAATTTAAACTCGAATTTGAATTTTGAAGTAAACAATGTTGTTTGAAACTTATGATTGGAGTTAGAAATTTAGTTGAATTAATAACGAATCTTTAGTAGAAAGATTTGTTTTGATAAATCGATAAAACTATTGAATGTTGAAAGATAGTAGACGAGTTAAGGACTTTTTTTTTTTTTTTTTTTTTCTAACTTGTAATTTCGAGGACGAAATTCTTTTAAGGGGGGAAGTCTGTAACGACCCAGAATTTTGAACAAATTAAATTGGAATATTTAATTAATTTTAAATATTTGAACGATAATTTAATTTGAATCTCGGATATAACTTTGAAATTGGCGATTAAATTATAAAATTTAATCTATTGAAACTGGATGAGAATTTAAAATCTTCAATTTTAAGCTGAAGAAAAATATTTCAAAAGCTTTTAAATTTCGTATTAATAACACTGAAGATAATTGAAACTTCAGAATTGAGTTTGGAAACGATCTGTTCAGTTTTGAGAATTATCGTTCGAATCGACATTTAAAAATAGCCGTCCGAGGCGCAGTCTCGGAATTTGATGAAACCAGTTCCATTAGGTCCGTAATATCGAATTATTACCGGATTTCAAATTTCGTAACATTCGGAGTTATCGTGTGATCGTACGAAAGTAAAACGTCTAGAAAATGAACATCGTTTTAATGTAAATATCTTGTATCATTTCACCGGTCAAATTCCTTTCAACTCAGCCACCCTATTTCTGAGCAAGCAGACCTGCCCTCTGCTTAATCACGTTCCTTTGTCTCCCATTTCTTCAAACGCAAGGAACAAAAGAAAATCATTTCGTTCAAATTTAAAACTCTCGTTCACAAGACAATTAATGGTCGCTCTTTGTTCCAAAACGAAATCAAATGCCGAAGCCCTCTCTGATTCAAGACAAACAAATGAAACCGCTCGTTCTTTCCCAAATTGAAATTCACAGACATACCGCCCTCATTCTAAAAGAGAATTCCCTTTTCCTAAAACCAAAATAAAAAGGGCACGAGCTCGTCTCGAGCTGCCTCAGAGTCGCAAGTGTCTTATCGAACGCAAGCTAGGGTTTCGCCGTGTTCGAGTCAGCGTCGCGGTGGCAGGAAGGAGGCGAAGTGGGTCGCGATCGACTGGAGGGTTCGGCAACGTGTATGGGCGCGCTTACGCGTACGCGTGGAAGGCGGCGGCATCGCGATTCATCTCGCGAGCACGAGGAGGCGCAGGCGTACGCGCGGCGACAAGCGCGTGCGATCTGGGGTGTGGCGAGTCGAGGCTCGCGATCTCGATCTGGATTGGGGTTCACGCGAGGCACTGCGATTGGGCGATGTTGGTCGAGGAGCATCGCGTGGGTGGCGTGTCGTTGAGGTCGCGATGGCAGTTTCAGACGACTCAGGGAGATGTGTGGGCAAAGCAGGGGGTATCTCGAGGCCGGTAGCGTCGTGGTCAGGCAGTGCGAACTCGTTCATCTACTGTGAATCGTGGTCGAGGCTGAAGGTATTCAAACTTCATTTTTCTCGATTTAAATCTTGATTTGTAACTACATGTACAGATAAATAAATAGATAAAATTAATATGTGCAGTACAGAATAAAACTGTTGGTCATTTTCCATTTATTTCGAAGAAAGAAATTTAGTCAAATGAAATTGTTAAAGAAAATTAGTTTGAAATTAAATCATTGGATAATTAAAAGTGTTAGTTTTAAGTGAAAATTGTTAGTTAATTTAATTTATATAAGTAAAAGTGTTTGAAGTATTTCTGTAGATGAGATTTTGGTTTAAAGTAAATGGAAAGTTAGTTGAAATTAAAAGGGTTAGTTAAATAAATTTATTTGAAAGAAATAGTAATGAATTTGTTCGGTCAATTTAAATAGTTAATAGAAAATTCGTTTAAATAAATCATTCGATAAAATTAAATAATTGGTTTAAAGAAATTAACAGATGGAAATTTATTGCTAATTTATTCAAATATTAATAGATTGTATAAATTATTTATACAAGGTTAAAGTCGAGAAAACGAAAGAAGAATTGGATTGGATTGCCAAATAAAATGCTAAGGTGAGATTTTTCTCACTCGATTGAAAAGTGGAATTTTCAGTTATTTATTGATTGATTGATTTGTTTGAATGTGCTATTAGATATGATAGGATATATCTATATATATAGCAGTATATACATATTGGCATATGTATATATTGGATTGATTGATTCCCGCCTCGTATAGCGGATGAGACCCTATTGCGCCGTTAGTAAGCGGATTTATAAAAACCTATATACCGCGATAATTCCGTACTGGAGCGGAATTGGTATTGTGCTAACGTCTTTGGATGCAGGGAAACAGGTTGGGGGGATCCAACTGGATTCCTCACAGTAGTTATTTATGTACAGATATTGTGATGTATTCTGTATCATATGTTGAGATATGATATTGACTGTTGTGATTGACTAATTGATGCGTTGCATCATCGGGTTCAATTTTTAAAGTTTAAAAATAAACGATATTTACTCTAAAAGGAATTTTGAAGTGATTTTTGGAAAGTATACTATTTATTAAATTTTGGAATTTATTTATCTTAAATAAATGAATGTTATAAATTTAAAAGTATGAAAATTTTAAATTGTGAAATATAACCAAAGTGTGACTTTTGAAATGAAAGTCGATTTAATTTTAGAATGGGTTAAATTGAGATTTTTAAAGTATTATAAAAGATGTACAAAATCTATATTTATCAATTGAAATTATTGAAATTTTAAAACGAGTTTTCATAAGTGTTAAATTGTAAAGATATGAAACTTATAGAATTATAAACTGGCAAGATAGAAAATTGATAGAATTATAAATTTCGAAGATTTGAAGTTTATAGAATTATAAAAGTTGAAGTTTATAGATTTATAAAATGAATGAGGTTATAAAATGAATGAAGTTGTAGAATAAAGACTGATAAGAAATTTACTTGTAACTTGGATTGTTGCCTTTAAATGGGATATTGATCGAATTATTAATAAAGAAGATTTATTAAATTGAAGTCGTTAGAAAATAGAAATAGAATTTATAAACGTTGTTTTATAAATTCGAAATCAATTGATTGGATAAATTAAATATAGAAGGACATTAAAGAAGATATATTCGCGATTTTAAATAGCGAATTTTTATTGAAATAAAATGTGTAGAAAAGACTGAAATGTGGTTAGTGAAGTATATTCACGATTTTGGACAGTGAATATATTTTTAAGTAAAATGGATATAATTTTGGTAAAGTGATATTTGAAGTGAAGTTAATTGTTTTTAAAAGATGTTTTAAAACGTGTTAAATATCGAAAGCATAGATTTCCGCAGTTCTTGTTGAAATAGACGTTTTCGAGTAATTTAAGGAAATGGTGGACTATAACCCTGTTGTTATAGTAAATGATTTCCGAAAGGAAATGTTTTGATGTAGTATTGGGATTTACATATCTATCTAAATTCTCGAATCCCTATACTAGTGATTTCGAGTCGTCGTAACGATGTTTTACGCAACATTCGTTTTGACTCAAATAAATGTGATTTAAGAATGATTTCCTTAAAGATTGAGATATATACTTAATTTTGATTTTAAGTATATCGAATATTTTCTAAGTGTTGAAAATAAATGATTTGTGAATTACTTATTTTTTTATAAGTATGGAAATGCTTTTCCAAATGAAATGAAATGAAATGTTTTGAGAATTTATCTTCTTAAAGATAAATTGAAATTGAATATTGAAATCGATTTGAAATCGTATATCAGAAGATATTTTGAAATATAGATTCACTATGGAATTTATAAGGGAAAGGGAACTGTTTAGAAAAATAAATATTGATTTATTTTCGAAGTGTGGAAATTTTATATCTAGTAAAGATATTTTTGGAAGATGGAATAATTTGGAAAATTATTTGGAATCTGATGATGTTGCGCATCTTTATTGATAGTTAAATAACCGACTATCAATAATTACCTTTAGATAGGTATTTGTTGTGAATTGGATGAATTTGAATGCCACACTTGTTTTTAAATATACGCTCACTATTCGGGTTAACCGGGAAAGGACCATGGGGTCGTATAACCCATTCCGAATATGTGATACGTCGTTATGAATCGCATTCGAAGACCGGTGTTGAAGACCGGATATTTTTGAAAACGGAAGGATTACCGTCGAGTTACTCTACATCGACTGATCTTCGATTTAGAGGTTTTATCACCCTTAGTGACGGGAAGTCCTGACGTGATTGAAAATTATCCGGATATGCAAGGGCTTCGTGAGAAGTGCCTTCGGTTCTGTTCGATCCCGGAACAGACTTGTATGGATTGTGTGTCTGACGTTACAATTTGAGATATAAAGCTGATTTCTTTCAAATACATATCTGTTGGTGGCGGAGAATTTATTCTCTTAGCTTAACACCCTTCTCTGAGACGTACGAGCTCAGAGGTTATGTAGTTGAAATTTATCAGCGATATATCCCAATTTGGTAACGTGGCATACTGAGTGTTGCTGTGAAATGATCAGTGTTTGATCATTTGTGATATGATCATTTGTTTGATCTTATATCTTTGTGATCATAGGTTGATCATTTTGTTTGACCCGAAGCAGGGCTTTTTGAGAAAGCGTAGCTTTGTGGACGAAACTTCGTCGAGCCTCACACCCCGGAAATGGTCGAAACAGGAAGGATGCGGCAAGGTTCTAGGGAGTAGCGCCCCGTAGTGTATGTCATTCCTTCTGGATAAAGGTGGTATCATGGTATGGAGCCCAGATACTTAACCTCTGTGGTTACTGCATTATTTTTCTATGTGGTTTGTTGGAAATCGGGGATCCTCGGGAAGATCGGTGACGATCGGGGGATGGCATACGCGTGTCAGTAGTTACCTATTTTTGCAGAGGTAACCCGGCCTTGTGTTGGCAGAGATCTAACCGTAACGTTAGATTCTCGGGTCGTCTATTCCAGGGACGTACCCATCGTGGATAGGAAGTTCCTTAGCCTGACCATTTGTTGGAAATCCAAAGAAACAATACGTGACTTGTACGGATTTAGTTGTAGAACCTATCATTCACTTATGGTGGCGCCCCACTGTTTGGATGGTAGCTATAGTAGGCATAGTTCGAAATGTCTATGCTGGCTAAGATTTATATTATACTTTCGAAATGTTTTCTACACTATGCACTAATAATAATATCAAAAATGATTTGATTTTGCGTAGTAAGCATCTTTGACTATCATAAGAAGAAATCTCCTCCAATTCTGCGTTTGCATTGTGTGTGTGGTGGGAGGTCTTATGGTAGTTTCATTTTTAAAAAGGCATTGCGAAATTTACCTTAAATCTTCCTGTTGTTTATTTTAAAGAATAACTGTTTTACGATCTCACACCAGTCACCATGACTGACTCGGAGTTTATTGTTTCCCTTCTAAACTCTGGGTGCCCACCAATTTCCACACGGGCAGTCTAGAGTTAGATTATCAGGATATTCTGGAGCTTTGGAGATAAGCTGGATGACGAGACGTAATATTTGTATCTGATAGTATTTATTCCGCTGTGTATTCTGTATGAGGACAAGTTATATAACTGTCCATTGTTGTATATTGACTCTGATGATTGATGTATGTATAAACTGATATAGTTCTTTTTTTTAAAAGACTAGTGTTTATCTATTATATATTGTTCCGCTGCGATATGTGAGATTCTGATATTGTCTCTGTTCTGTATCTGTTGTTGTTTTGTTGTTCTTCTTCTCTTTTTCTTCTATCTTCTTCTTCTTCTGCCTTTTTCTTCTTTCTTAAACCCTCACTATTGGAGTTTCCGGCACTCGATTGCTCGACAGTCGATAAAGTGAGTATCGATGTTGAATTTTCGAAAGTCGAAAATTTCAGGATGTGACAGTTTTGGTTTGGGAAGAAGGGGGAAACTCGGGGAAACTCTCGTGTAGATTGCGTGACGACTCGAAGTATACGAGAGGGGAGAAAGACTCGGGGTTTTAGAAATGTTTGCTCGGGTTTTCTTTTGTTTAGACTCGGGTTTTGGGTTGTTTAAGTATTCCAGATTTTAGTTTAAAAGAATACTCATGTTAAGTTTTAATTTAAAGAAAACAGTGATCAGATTTTTAATGTAAGATAAATGTTGAAAGCCAGGTATTTAATAGAGGCTTGACCAAGTTAAAAATAAAAATAAATAAAGTAATGTTTAACTAAGTTTAATAAAGAAATTTAATCAAGTTCAAATGTATAAGTTTTAAAGGTATATTTAAATAAATTTAAGAATTTAAAGGGATGAGGTTTTGATTAAATTTATGAAACAAGATTTATCAAGTTTTCCAAAGATTTTAAATGTTAAATTTTAATGGTTAATTTGTTTTATTTAAATAAATTATATATCTTTAACTATATATAAATTATTTCTAAATGTTTTCTAATGAAGATTAAATAATGTAATTAAGTATTTAA
Organism: Allium fistulosum; assembly: GCA_030737815.1. Lineage (NCBI taxonomy): Eukaryota > Viridiplantae > Streptophyta > Magnoliopsida > Asparagales > Amaryllidaceae > Allium > Allium fistulosum. The sequence continues at coordinate 243,991,976 of CM060907.1, read as the reverse complement.
TTAAGATAAAAGAATTTATCTTAAATTAATTAAGGTTGAAATTAATTTAAGGATTAAGGTTAATTAATAATGAGATAAATTATTTGTTAAGGTAATTAATTAAAAGAGAGTAATTAATTAAGGAAGTAATTAATTAATTAAGGGTTGATTAATTAAGATTAATTAATCAATAATAAGTGATTAAAGAGTAATTAATTAATATAATTAATTAAAGAGTTAATTAATTAAAGTAAGTAACTAAGGTGTAATTAATTAATATAATTAATTTAAGTGAATAATTACTTTATGAAGTAATTAAGGGAAGTAATTAAGGATTAATTACTTTGATAATTAATTAGAGTTTAATTAATTAATTAATGTGATTAATTAATGAATAATAAATGAATGTGATTAATTAATAAATAATTAGTGAATAATTAATGAAGGAGATTAATAAAAGATAATTTCTTAAGTAATAGAAATTATGATTAATTATGATTAATTAATGTAGGTGGTTAATTAAAGATTAATTATTTAATTAATTAAAAGGTTAATTAATTAATGAAGTAATTAGAGGATTATTAATTAATATAATTAATAAAACTAATCAAGTTTGATTAATAAAAGTAATTAATTTAAGTATGATTAATTAATTATAATTAATTGAGGATTAATTGTAAATAATTATAATTAATTAATTTATGAAAGCAAATGAACGATCATTAATTAATTATTTAATGATAGTAATTAAAGGTTAATTACTGAATATGTTAAGGATAATTACTTGAATGTAATTAAGATAATTAATCAAAGGAAGATTAATTAAGGAAGATCATTAAGAGATGATTAATTAATTAATGATAGTAAGCTGGATTAAGGTAATCCAAGTAATTAAAGGATAGTAATTAATTTAATTAAAGGTTGATTAAATTGATTAAGAGTTAATCAAACCTGCTTATGGATGATTGATTAATATTGGATGATTGATATTGAGTGATTGGTTGATACTGGATGATTTGGATATGATGATATGTGATATGTTGCTTTGTGAGATGAATGTTGATATGAATTATCTACTGTGATAATGTGATTTATCTATCTGTTTATATCATCTGAATATAAGTTTAAATGTTTAAACCTTTAAACAACTTGGCCTTAAAAGATACGTTTTGGATTTCGATGAGACCGGGATCGGGTTTCCGTATACCGGTATTCCAGGTCTAGAGACCCGAATACCACATCGATCCAAATTAACGATAGGTCGTGAATCTCAAGTGAAGATGAAGATTCAGAGTGCAAGGGTTATTGTCGTTAACTCTGAGGGTGATTCCAAAACGAGTGTAATGAGATAATGCCTTCGGTTTCGTTCGAACCCGGAACGAACTTGTATGGATTGAATGCTTTCAGCACATCGTCAGGCGGACGATGAGCATTCTAAGTGATATGTTCTGATTAAAGGTAATCGTAACCTCAAGCCTCATCAACCGGGAATGGCTAAAACAGGGGAGGTGCAGCAAGGCTTCGTGGGTAGCACCCACTGAGAGCAAGATAGATCCCTGTCTAGAGGACCCTTTTCTTTTATTCGGCTTAGTGTGTGGTTGGTCGCGCCAACCACGGGATTGTCTTGTTCGGAATTATCCAGTAAGGGATGGTTCCGGCTTTGTGTTGCAGGGGAGCGGGCGTACTCCTCGGTACGGTGATCTAGGCCACGTACTGTGACGGGCGGTACCCCAGTAGCCCTGCCATTGTATGGAATCCAAACTCCAATAAGTGCCGTACGTATTAGTTGTGCCCAACTATGTTGGAATGTGAGATGTAAGCATTTCAGCTATTTCTGTATTTTACTTGAAAACCCTAGACCCTATTATAATACAATCGGATTTCCTATCAAATGTTTTAGTTAGCGTAAGGTAAAAACTTACCCATGTTTATTTGTGGGAAGTCTTACGTGATACTTTTGTTTTCAAAGGTTTTCAAAGTTAAGCAATCTAACCGTTTACTCACACCAGACCCATGTCTGACCCAAGTGTTTATTTTCTGTTTTATTAAACTCTTGGGTACTCAAATTTTTACGAGTAGCCAAGGGATTCAGGTTTAGCTTTGACGAATATTCTGGAGGAGCAATGGAGCAGGAGGCTTCGGAGTTCGTAGATATAGTATTCCGCTGTGTTGATATCTGTGATAGTGTCTTGTCTTGTATTTGAGTTGTAATGTCTAGACAGATGTTTATAACTGTCTAGTAAGTGATGTATATGCTGTGTAACTCTGTAAATTGTTGTATACTATGTAATAGTTTATGTTATTAATATAATTTATTCGTTCCGCTGTGAGATCGTTGTTGTTGTTTCTTTCTTTCTTCTTTTCTTTTCTATTTTCTACCCCTTTCTTTCTTCATAACGATGCGACTTTCTGGGCATAGAAAGTCGGGTCGTTACATATGGTATCAGAGCGAGGGTTGAGTGAATACCTAGGCTCTGAAGTGGTGTCTATCTTGAGAGCGCGTAATTGTTAGTTATATAAAAATGATTTTATATTGTGTTAATTGATCGGTTGAGTGGTATATGGATTCTGGTCAATACGAGTAGCTAACGTTATTGATAGGGATCTCTAAACACTTGAACCAGGCCAACGGACACAATATTTTTTTAAAGAGGTAGATGAAATAATTCTACCCAAAAATAATTTCTATATAAAAAAAATATATATCATTTTAAATATATATATATTTCTACCTATTTATTGGGTTACCTGTTCGGGTTTTCCAATATAAGTTATAAAGGTAGATAAGGTGGTAGTGTGTGTAACACAATTACCAATAGTTGGAGTTTGAATGTTTGAGGTTGGAAGTATATATCGAGACTGTAAAACCAATATCGTCTCGAGTAAGTTGGCAGTATGGAGTAAGGATGTCTCGGATCTCTGAAGAAAATCCTTTTCAAGATTCGGAGTCCATTATTGGAATGTAAGATTGGTTGAGCTCGGATGAGCAGATTTTCTAGAGTTAAATCTGTCGGTTGTGCAGAAGTAAGTGATGGTAGCTTGGCGACTTCAGGAAGGAGCAGCTGTGTGATGAAACGCAGTATCTATGGATGTTCCCGAAGAAGATGTTCTTTTTGGAGCAAGATCAAGAAGGTATTGGAGGAACAGTTGATGTCTACCGCAGGAAAGACTCGGCTGTATAGGAATTCTCTGATATCGAGTAAGAGAGTTTTATCTATTTTGAAGTATGGGACTAAGGTCGATTAGTTGTTTCTTCGAACATGGTCTCATTGTTTCCCTTAAGATGAGTAAGTTGTTGGCGTTTGGTTTGGAGCCCGAGTTTCTTTTGGGATGTCTGCCATCTCGGAAGTCCGTTGTGAGATTAGTTGATGGTTTTAGTTTTGAGAAGCCTTTGGATTAGAAGTTCATGGTTAGCTGTGATAGCAGTGCAGCTCGGAGTGTTCGGTGTGCTGTCGAGATAGAGTTTGGAAGCAGCAGTGTGGTTTGTTTCTTCGATGGTTCCGGAATCTTTGTGGTTCTTCTATCAGCAGTCCGAGTAGATGGTGAAGTTTTTCTTGAAGGGTTAACCTTGTTTGGAAAAGCTTAAGGCTGTTTTAAATTGGTAAAGAGAGAACAGTATCTTTGGAATCCGAACTAGGTAGTAACGCAAAAGTGACTTGCGATTAGTTTGGGAATTTATCTTGGGTAATCTTTTGTGTGAGATGGAGGTTTCTCATGTGGAAGTAGGAGCTACTGAAGTAGTCAGAGATTTTTCTGGATGTCTTCGAGGAAGTAGAAGTTTGTCTGCATCTAGAGTTTGAGTTCTGTATCGACTTGATTCCAGAAGCAATACCGGTGGTTATTCTGGTAGTAGGATGGTTCCTAGAAAGAAGAGTTGGTGTAGCAGCTCAGAAATTTTTAAAATGGATTGGTCATATCTATTTTTCAAGTTTGGATTTCAGCAAATTTTGGAAGGATCATCTTGTTGATAGGATCTAGAGATCATTTTGTTCTTGGTCCAGAATTGTTTCAAGAAGCATCAGCGAAGGTTAAGCTGATCAGGAAGAGATGAGGTAGCCCAGGAATCGTCTAGTGAGTTATGCAGATATGAGACAAGGAGTTTGGAATTCGGAATTGGAGATTGAAAGTTGTTTAAGTTTTTCTCCGATTAAAGAAGCTATAAGATTTGGTAAGTCTGGAAAGCTAGTACTGAAGTATTTTGGATATTTTGGATTTCCTCGTGTTCTCGAGAGGAGTAGTTCTTTGATCTACAGGATTGAATGGCCAGTTTGGATAGCTGGAATTCATTGTATTTCACGTATCTCTGAGGGAGTACGTGTATGATTCATCGCTGGTTATAGGATCTGCAGTTCAGATGGATTTGGAAGTTTGAGCTGGACTTGGGTGTGATATGATATTCTGTTCAGATTAGTGGATCTAGAGATAAGGAAAGCTCTAGATTATGGGGTGTAGTTTGTTTAGATTCTGTAGAGCGGGTCTTCCGATGATTTATACTCAGGGAAACTCTAGATAGTATTATGAAGTCTATTCTGATTTATATCAGAATAGTTAGTTAGATTAGATTGTTTGATTGGTTGCTTTGGTTGTTAGAAATTGGATGATAAGTTTGTGTTTGAAATTAAAATATTTGTTGGATTATTAAATTAACTTTGCTTTTAATTTCGGGGACGAAATTATTTTAAGGGGGGAGGAATGTGATATCCCGGGTTTTTGGGCAATTTAAATTTAATAATCTGTATTGATAATTTAATTGATTTGATAATTTTCCTTTCTAATTTTAATATAAATTGATAAATTTAATCTTTTAAAAGCTAAATAAAATAGATTCTATTTATAATGTATATATTGATATATATATTGTGAATAGAGAATCTTTTGTTTAAATAAAAGATGTGTTTTTAGATTATAATATATATGTATGTATATGTTATAATTTGGATTGTTTTGAATTTAATTTAATCTATTGATAATTTATATATGTATGAATTATGATTTAAAGCTTTGTTTTAAAATTAATATTTTTCAAAAGTTAAAGATTAATTCATTTGTTTCAAAATATAAGATAATTATTATTTCTAAAGTATGATAGTTTAAATAAGATTTAATAAAAGATTTATTTTATCTTGTTTTCTTTTAAAAAGTATTAAACTAAAAATGGTTTATAAATTTATATGTTAATGTTTAAAATAAACTTTCTTTTTAATATCTTTTGAATTTAGAAGGTTTGTAAAAATAAATAAATATAACATAAGTTAATTAAATTCATTTCATAAATAATAAAATGTAGGTACTTAAACTAAATAGTTTGTAAATAAATAAATGAAACATGAATTTATATAAATCTATATTTACAAAATTAAAATAACATAAATACTTTTGGAAATAAGGTTTTGAAAACATAAACACTTAAGTAATATGTGTAAACATATTAACATGTTAAAGACACTTGTAAGCTAAATGGATGTACATGGACATTTGTCCAATTTATAAAATAAACAAGTGGCAAGATTTTATTTTCTTTAATATTGAATTAAATTAATTTAATGATACAAAATATCATGTGTTAGAGAAAACCTGGTTATTTCTTTCCAGTTCAAAAATTCTCAGTTCGAAATCTTCTTCCTCCATCTTCTATTTCTCTCCATCTATTCTAAAATCTAAAAGAAAACTAAAAACAAATCAAATCTGTAAGCATGCAAGGATTCTGTTTCTTCAGCAAAACAAAATGCAAGTTTCAGTTCAAATATAGGACATCTCTACAACAAGTTTCCAGATTCAACAATTCAAGTTTTTTTAATCAAAAGCAGTTGCCAGATCAAAAATTTAAAGGCCTGGGAAAACTGTTCTCTGCTTTAAAAATGGTGAGTAAATATTTATTTTAAAAACAGTTTGAAACTTGGGATTTAAACTTAGTTGCTTGTGATGGAATGATATAAATGTTTATAGAAAATGCCTTGTTATGAATGCATGTATTGCCTCTGTTTCTCTGTTTTATAACCTGTGAGTAAACCTATATACTCGATGCTTGAATCTATATATATAGTTGTTGTTTGTGACCATGCTTGAAGTAAAAATTGCAACATGTTTATATGTATACAAATCTGTATATATTTGCCTATGCATGTCTGGAACAAGAAATGTTTGCCTCTGTTCTCAGTTCCAGGTTTCAAAAACCTGTCTATAATCAAACTCTCTTCCTATAATTCTTGTTAGGCTTAAAAATCTAAACAAAACATGTTTATAAAATCAAGATTGAAGTTACAAAAATAATCTTGAGTTGAAACTGGAAGTAAATTTTGTCTGGGAAGAGGATAAACAGTGAAATACAAAAATATGTCGAAATTCGAATGTTACAATTACTTGATTTACTTATACCATTCATCTCGTCTTGAAAAATCATGATTTTTAAAAGTAAATTCAGAATTTTTAGTGACCTATTGATTAAGAAATTCAATGTTGAACGGATTTGGGTCTTTTGGCCATTTCTGATCATCGGAGCGATAAGGGAGGTCGGGTTTTGGTCTGGAGGTGGCCGAAGTGATGGAGAGTTAGGGAAAAATGCTGAGGGATTTTTCTAATGGCCATGGTGGCAAGGCGGGGGAGATATAGGGTTTGGTTGCCTGTTTTTGTCGAAGTAGCTTCGGTGGAAAATGCGCCGCCGTGAAGATGCTGGTGACGATCGCGATGGGGGGGAATCATTGCTGGGGTCGAGGCGAAGCTTCGGTGACATTGACGTGAACTCTGGTCGTTCTGATCGTCGGCGGCGAGGTCAATTGCATCATTGTGGGTTCCAGATTTTTGATCGATAGGATCGTTTTCGATTCGTGTGACATATGGAAGATCTGGAGTTGCGTGTGGGTTCGTGAGGTTGAAGGCGATTGTCGAGGATCGTCGCGGTGACCTACGGTGGTCGGAGACGATGGTGCAAGTGCACCACGTGCACGTGAACGTTTGGGTGCCTGGGATTGTTTTGGTTTGGGAAGAAGGGGAAAACTCGGGGAAACTCTTGTGTAGATTGCGTGACGACTCGAAGTATACGAGAGGGGAGAAAGACTCGGGGTTTTAGAAATGTTTGCTCGGGTTTTCTTTTGTTTAGACTCGGGTTTTGGGTTGTTTAAGTATTCCAGATTTTAGTTTAAAAGAATACTCATGTTAAGTTTTAATTTAAAGAAAACAGTGATCAGATTTTTAATGTAAGATAAATGTTGAAAGCCAGGTATTTAATAGAGGCTTGACCAAGTTAAAAATAAAAATAAATAAAGTAATGTTTAACTAAGTTTAATAAAGAAATTTAATCAAGTTCAAATGTATAAGTTTTAAAGGTATATTTAAATAAATTTAAGAATTTAAAGGGATGAGGTTTTGATTAAATTTATGAAAAAAGATTTATCAAGTTTTCCAAAGATTTTAAATGTTAAATTTTAATGGTTAATTTGTTTTATTTAAATAAATTATATATCTTTAACTATATATAAATTATTTCTAAATGTTTTATAATGAAGATTAAATAATGTAATTAAGTATTTAATTAAGAAAAAAGAATTTATCTTAAATTAATTAAGGTTGAAATTAATTTAAGGATTAAGGTTAATTAATAATGAGATAAATTATTTGTTAAGGTAATTAATTAAAAGAGAGTAATTAATTAAGGAAGTAATTAATTAATTAAGGGTTGATTAATTAAGATTAATTAATCAATAATAAGTGATTAAAGAGTAATTAATTAATATAATTAATTAAAGAGTTAATTAATTAAAGTAAGTAACTAAGATGTAATTAATTAATATAATTAATTTAAGAGAATAATTACTTTATGAAGTAATTAAGGGAAGTAATTAAGGATTAATTACTTTGATAATTAATTAGAGTTTAATTAATTAATTAATGTGATTAATTAATGAATAATAAATGAATGTGATTAATTAATAAATAATTAGTGAATAATTAATGAAGGAGATTAATAAAAGATAATTTCTTAAGTAATAGAAATTATGATTAATTATGATTAATTAATGTAGGTGGTTAATTAAAGATTAATTATTTAATTAATTAAAAGGTTAATTAATTAATGAAGTAATTAGAGGATTATTAATTAATATAATTAATAAAACTAATCAAGTTTGATTAATAAAAGTAATTAATTTAAGTATGATTAATTAATTATAATTAATTGAGGATTAATTGTAAATAATTATAATTAATTAATTTATGAAAGCAAATGAACGATCATTAATTAATTATTTAATGATAGTAATTAAAGGTTAATTACTGAATATGTTAAGGATAATTACTTGAATGTAATTAAGATAATTAATCAAAGGAAGATTAATTAAGGAAGATCATTAAGAGATGATTAATTAATTAATGATAGTAAGCTGGATTAAGGTAATCCAAGTAATTAAAGGATAGTAATTAATTTAATTAAAGGTTGATTAAATTGATTAAGAGTTAATCAAACCTGCTTATGGATGATTGATTAATATTGGATGATTGATATTGAGTGATTGGTTGATACTGGATGATTTGGATATGATGATATGTGATATGTTGCTTTGTGAGATGAATGTTGATATGAATTATCTACTGTGATAATGTGATTTATCTATCTGTTTATATCATCTGAATATAAGTTTAAATGTTTAAACCTTTAAACAACTTGGCCTTAAAAGATACGTTTTGGATTTCGATGAGACCGGGATCGGGTTTCCGTATACCGGTATTCCAGGTCTGGAGACCCGAATACCACATCGATCCAAATTAACGATAGGTCGTGAATCTCAAGTGAAGATGAAGATTCAGAGTGCAAGGGTTATTGTCGTTAACTCTGAGGGTGATTCCAAAACGAGTGTAACGAGATAATGCCTTCGGTTTCGTTCGAACCCGGAACGAACTTGTATGGATTGAATGCTTTCAGCACATCGTCAGGCGGACGATGAGCATTCTAAGTGATATGTTCTGATTAAAGGTAATCGTAACCTCAAGCCTCATCAACCGGGAATGGCTAAAACAGGGGAGGTGCAGCAAGGCTTCGTGAGTAGCACCCACTGAGAGCAAGATAGATCCCTGTCTAGAGGTCCCTTTTCTTTTATTCGGCTTAGTGTGTGGTTGGTCGCGCCAACCACGGGATTGTCTTGTTCGGAATTATCCAGTAAGGGATGGTTCCGGCTTTGTGTTGCAGGGGAGCGGGCGTACTCCTCGGTACGGTGATCTAGGCCACGTACTGTGACGGGCGGTACCCCAGTAGCCCTGCCATTGTATGGAATCCAAACTCCAATAAGTGCCGTACGTATTAGTTGTGCCCAACTAGGTTGGAATGTGAGATGTAAGCATTTCAGCTATTTCTGTATTTTACTTGAAAACCCTAGACCCTATTATAATACAATCGGATTTCCTATCAAATGTTTTAGTTAGCGTAAGGTAAAAACTTACCCATGTTTATTTGTGGGAAGTCTTACGTGATACTTTTGTTTTCAAAGGTTTTCAAAGTTAAGCAATCTAACCGTTTACTCACACCAGACCCATGTCTGACCCAAGTGTTTATTTTCTGTTTTATTAAACTCTTGGGTACTCAAATTTTTACGAGTAGCCAAGGGATTCAGGTTTAGCTTTGACGAATATTCTGGAGGAGCAATGGAGCAGGAGGCTTCGGCGTTCGTAGATATAGTATTCCGCTGTGTTGATATCTGTGATAGTGTCTTGTCTTGTATTTGAGTTGTAATGTCTAGACAGATGTTTATAACTGTCTAGTAAGTGATGTATATGCTGTGTAACTCTGTAAATTGTTGTATACTATGTAATAGTTTATGTTATTAATATAATTTATTCGTTCCGCTGTGAGATCGTTGTTGTTGTTTCTTTCTTTCTTCTTTTCTTTTCTATTTTCTACCCCTTTCTTTCTTCATAACGATGCGAATTTCTGGGCATAGAAAGTCGGGTCGTTACAATATCCGAACACATCTCTTGCCCATTTTTAGTTACTTTCGAGGCACTCGAACTAGTTAGTTATAAAATATTTCTTCTTTTCAAATCCCTTTTTGAAACAATATTATATATATTTCCAACTAATTATATTTTAACAAAATATTTATCATTCACTTTCTTTGGATTCATTCAGATTCGAACTTGTTTCGATTGTACAATGACAAAGAAAATAATTTACTAAGTGCACTATCACATCTGCCTAAGCAAACATTCGTTTTTCACTTAGAAGATTACTCAGATCATCACAAAACAGACCGACATTCATTCCTCGAACTATCCAAGGAAAAAAATCTTACTCTTAAATTCTTTTTTCAAAATATTTATACCTCAATCTATTTTTAAGTAAAATTATTAATATTTTTCCCAAACCTTGCAAACCATTTTCCAAAAGCATTAGGATTTAAATTATTCGAAAATTCATCTTATTTTCAAAATATATTTTAAAATTCTGATTTATAAAATCAACTGAAATATTTCTTTTTAATAAACACCTTATATTAAACCCAATTTTAACACAACATTATCAATGAATGCCTTTAGTCAAATTATGAAACTTAAGCACATGGTGTTCGTTTCAATGTTCCCACAAATTCTGTCTACCCAACCTAGGTTTTGAAAAGGAAGATCCTAGATAAATTAGCAAATGATAGTCAATGCTCAGAACTTGATGAGCATGTCTAAGTAAACCCTAAATGATAATAATAAAAAATTATCAACTCCTAACAACAATCACATCATATATCACTATACTTTATTTTTGAAAGTTATTTCTTTATACATAAAATATATTTCTAGGTAAAATTATTTCATTTACCAATGTAAAACAATGCTATATTGGTTTGCCTATTTTAAGTGTTTAGAAACCCCAATCAATACCGTGGTGGCCCACGTCTTGACTAGAATTCATAAACCACTCCACCGATAAATCAACACAACATAAAACATTTTTATAGCACTAACAAATACGCACTTAATATATACACTCAAACTCATTCTAGGGTCTACCTTACACTATCTCTAATGAGTCAACCCACCAAGCCTAGGTGTTCGCTCAACCTAAGCTCCGATACCACGTTGTAACGATCTGCCTTTCTTACACCTAAAGACGACACTTAATATATCCTCGGTATCCATGTGCCGATCATTTAAGTGTCCGAAAGACAAGTCATTTAGAGTGAAGAGAAAAGAAGATAGAATAGAATCTCACACAAAGTGTCAAGTAATATATAATGTGAATAAGTATTAATAAAAAGAAATCATCTTTATTATACACAACATCAGAGTATAATAACCTATTATCGGCCTGGATAGTTATAACAACTTGTCCTTACAATTGCTGATACATATACAGCAAAAAACATCAAGGACAACAAACTGCGGAAGAATGTAAGATACGTGAATACGTCTTAGAGAATCCAGCTCGTCACCTGAAGGCTCCAAAATGTCCAGCTAAATCTAGAAAATATGCTCGGGCTGACCTGAGCATTATAAGAAAACAACGCCCAGGTCAGTCTGGTAAAACCAGCGTGAGAAACTCAAATCACAAGGAATTTATTATAACTTGTAAAATACTTTAAAATCAAAGGTATCTCATAAGATCACGCCGTATATAATCATGGATGGGTTTTTACCTTACAGTACGCAAAACATTATTATATAAAATCCAAGGATATTATGATAATGTCTAAAATACAAATACATATTAATCACAGCCAAAATTATTACATTATTAAATTCTAGCATGATAGGTATACAATCAAGTCCGTACAACCTTTATTGGAGAATGGATTCCAATAATGTCAAGGTAAGGGACTACCTTCCGTACAATACACCCTTAGATAAAATGTATCTGGAGTCAGACCCTGAACTTGGTCCACCCCTGCCAACACAAAACCGGCCTACCCCTGAGCTTGGTTAGTATCGAATATGTCATCACACCGGTTGTTCCCATCCTTTAACGAGAGCTCTCATGCACAACCAAATCCATAATATGATAATCTAAAAGGTGATGACACATCCTAATGGAAGCGACCCACATAGCCCTGCTGCATTTACCCTATTTTAGCCATTTCCTGGGTTATGAAGCTTGAGGCAACGCTTTTATCTTTCCTCTTAGCAGACCATCTTGGAATGTTAATGCTGCCTTCTAGGCAGCAATACAGTGCCAACATTCATCCATACACGTTCGTAATGGGTCTGAACGAAACCAAAGGAACTACTTCCACTACGTCCATTTAGGAACCACCCTCAAGATTAGTGGAAAGTAGACCTTGCACTTCAAAACCTCCATCTTCATTTCCATACTCTTCAAGATATCTTTAGTACAAAACGCTTGAGCTGGATCGAAGTCGTTTTCATATAATTTATACTTATAATATGATCCTGGTCTCTTCCAAACAACATTCTATAGTTCTAGTAAACTCAATCCCAGTTCTTTTCGAAATAATCAAACAATACATAGAACCAGGCATCACTCCCTAACCGCTTAAGCGGACGGATCTCCCTATCAATTGTTCTAGGGGAACAAGACGAGATTTATACGCACAGTACAACATTGTAACAACCCGTAATTTTCGATAATTAAATTTATTAATTAAATAAGTTTTGGAATTTATTGTTGTGAAAAATAATAAAATTAAGACTTAATAATGAGAGAAATAACTAGAATGTAATGTTAGTAATGTTAATTTAAGGCAATTGATAATTATTGTAACGCAATTTCAATAAATTGAAATAATTGTAAACATAAAAAAATTGGTTATAGACTGTAAATATGGAAATAAAATTTAATATTGAATTCAATGTGGAAATTATATGTAATCTATTGGAATTGGCTAATATTGAAAATGAAATCAGTGATATGTAAGTAGTTATAACATTTGTTGTAGATAATAAATATATAAATGTGATTAAATTAAGTAAAAGGTGACAATTATCATATGTTACCTATTTATTTAATCCGTTGAATTAAATTGGAAATCAATTGCAATTAAATGTGAATATTACGTTGATGTAAATTAAGACAATAATTGTAGAATATTAGTGTAATAAGATATAAACCAAGGTTAACTATGTCCATAGAGTAATGATTGATTGAATAAAAAGATTGAAATCAAATTAAATCAATTTATTTAAATTTAAAATATAATTAATTGGATTTTATTTACAATTGAAACTAAACACTGTAATTGGTGAAATATTTAACACTGAATTGATATGTAAATTTGTTTTAAATTATTGTAAATGTCTAAGAAATCAAAAATGATAAAAATTGTTAGTTATTAAATTTGAAATTAAAAAGTGGTTTAGTCAATTTAATAATAATTTATTTAATTAACGTGAAAATGGTCATTTTGACCACTATCTTGGATTTCGACGAAACTAGTTTCATCGGATCCATAACGATGAATTATTGTAGGATTTCAAGTTTCGTATCGATCGGACTTGTCGTTTGATTGTACGAACTCGAAACGCGTAGAAATAAATTTAATGAAATAAATTTAAAATAAGCTGATTTATAAAGATAACTTCTTCATACGATGGAATTAGGACTTGAAACCTATTCCATTGGATTTAAAAATATCAAAAACATATATTTTGATATATGCGATGACCTACTTTCGTTTCGGAGACGGAATGGGCTTTCCGGGTCGTTATTGTCGTTTCGAACCAATTCGATATGTTGTTCATTCTTATCGGGCCTTACCTATATAAATAGTTTTGTTCTAACCCTAGAAGCCTTTTTATTTCTCATTATTGTACGTACTAAAATGTCTGTCGCTTCTCTCTTCTCAATGGCAGAAGACCTAATTCCCAAATCCAAATACAAATCAAAATCAATTTCAAAATTCAAACTCCTCCAAACCCTAACATATTATATACCGTTTTGAAGCTCTCGACGAGCGTAATTCATTGCTGCAATTCGTTTCTCGATTCGAATCATCGTTTTTCCAGAAATTAGTGACTTTTTTCGACCGTTCATGTGTGATCGTTGAGATTCAACGTGTGACGACCGCCCATGACCCCTGCACCGAATCTAGAGATAGTGCGCTGTAAAGTGTGCCAGGCGACCATGGACGATTGTCAAGGTAGATTAAAACAACAGAACCTATCGTATTACTCACAGCGCATGGACAAAATACAATAGAACATATGTATAGTGAAGCTTTACAGAACAAAATGACATCATATAAAACTCCATAATAGTTGAATACAAGCATCCACATAGTCAATACATCAAGGCTCACTACATATCTCTCAGAGAATACAAAACAGCGGAATATCCAGTACATATAATAAGAAGATAATATGCAACCCTCCAGCCCGTCTTCGATATCAGCATCGTGAGAAGAGAACAGCACCTGTCACCTGTTACCTAGTCTGCCCGTCCCAAAATGGACGAACAGCCCAAGGCAATAAGAATTAAAACATAAAGCCTTGAGTCAGACAACAGTCTTAGTGAGCAGTAAATTAACTAACAACATACCAAAAGAGCATAAAGGAAAAGGAATAGGAATACAACCCTCCCACTCCAACCTCATTCTACAGTGATAGCCCCCAGACACACACTAAGCAGAAGCAAACATAGCAGAGCATACAATTTAAAGTAAAGCTACTATCACTCGAGTCAAGGGCGATGTTTTCCAAGTACCAAGGCCTAAATCAGATAAGCACCCAGAAAATACCGCTCTTGAGTCCGAATGACGATACAACCAAACATCCATGACTCTGGCTATCACTGTTATCATTGCTTCGATATCACCGTTAATTGAATGACCGGCACATTCTTTCAGCCGTCCGTCAAGGGCTAATGGAAACCCCGGTTCTAGACATAACTCCCGCACGTCGTCGCAACCCGTGCCTAGGACTATCGAATCTGCCCAGAGTACTCAACCTTCAACAGTTGATCGTTGGGACTATCGAATCCGCCCAAACGTACTCTTGCTTAGAGCATGCTAGAACCTTCAACAACGATGCTATCCAAGCCTCCTAGTCATCCTCCTCGACGACTATTCTCACATCCATTCATTATTCTCAACTCGAATCATATCACCGAGATATCAACATGCTTGGAATGATCCCGTCTGGATTAGACCAAGTCTTCATCACATGATTGCCTCACTTCATCACATCCTCGCGAAGCCTCATCTCAACATCACATCATCAAATCTATGCATAAGAGCTTCATCATCCCGCTACATATGCCACGAGCAGCTTTTCCAATTCAAGAGCCTTTCCCTTAGCTTTGAATCATTTTCGATCTAAATCTAATCATCAATCATCTAGTTCATATCAAGCAATCAAATCAAACATCAATCCAAACAATCAAGCATTCAAATATGATCTAAGTAGACAATTATAACAATAATGGCATTTTCGTAATTAAAGAGTTGAAAGTCCAATAAGCATGAAAACATGAACAATGTCTCTACAAACTTGATGAATGAACTTGCATAGGTTAACATGTGATAAAATGGATGTAACATCATCATGAACAATGGATCTACATGGATCTACACTTAGGATGAAGAAAAGACATGGAAATCTCTATTTTAACACCAAATCGAGCCAACAATCCAATATACTCCTTTAGATCCGTGTGAGAGATAATCACCACTCACCAAATCACCAAAACAAACCCTAATCAACACGCTTCAGATCTGGACAGCGAAGGATCGAGCTTGATCTATCACGAATCCGCTTCAAACGAAGAAATCTCTCTTGAAAAGATGAAGATCTTCAATCTAAGCTCTTGAATCTTCAATCTTGATCTTCGATTTGGATGGATGGAAGCACTAGATTAGAGTGGAGAAAAGAAGTGAAGAAGTGTAGAAGTCGAGCTCTCAAAATGGCAGCACTTCGTCGCTTCAAAATCCGGATCCCAAAAATGAAGCCAACCCCTTCTATTTATAGCTGAAATCTGCCCCTAGGTCGCTCATCTCCATAGGTCGCTCGGAGTTAGGTCGTCCACGACCTATGACCTAGCAACATC
This sequence comes from Allium fistulosum, assembly GCA_030737815.1. NCBI lineage: Eukaryota > Viridiplantae > Streptophyta > Magnoliopsida > Asparagales > Amaryllidaceae > Allium > Allium fistulosum. The sequence goes on along the minus strand of CM060907.1, from coordinate 243,976,024 downwards.
TCCGACCTAACCAAAGCCAGACGCCTTAAAACAAATGCGCATCTGCGACTTAACCTGCCAACGACCTACGACTTAGGAATCACGCGACCTAACACTTAAACTATTCCCTACGACCTAACAACTCAGGCGCTTCAACGACTTAAAGGCTTACGACTTATCACTTGGCAAAACCTAGCGACCTAACAAAGCCCAACAACTCACGACCTAACAAGGTTACGACCTATAACCTCAGCGACCTAACACTTAGGCAAAACCCAGCGACCTAACAATTGTGCGACCTAACTCCTTAGGTCGCTAACACGCTAACTCCTTAGGTCGCTAACACGCTAACTCCTTAGGTCGCTAACACGCTAACTCCTTAGCACGGCCACGACTCAACTAGGCTACGACTTATCTCTTTAGGTCGCTAACCCACCCAGTCGACCTAACTTGGTAACAACTTAACCCTTAGGTCGCTTACGACCTAACCAACCAAGCTACCAGACGACCTAACACATAGCGACCTATCCCCTAACGGCTTACTCCACTAGGTCTGCCTACCCTTGAGTCGCCAATTCTATAAGTCGGTCACGACCTATCACTTAGGTCGTTCACGACCTAGGACTTAGAAAAATTCTGCCTAAAATCTGAAATGGCTCAAAAAATGCTAAAATTCCAGATTTTGACAAACTTTTCGATCCGTAAAAATACGGGTCGTTACATTCTCTCCCCCTTAGGAATTTCGCCCCCGAAATTCCAAGCAAACAAAGACTATTCTGTACGCCTACCATCCATAGTAATCAACAAACCATGCATCCAATTCTAACTTAGCGTACAGAATTCTAAGACTTAGAGCAAGTTACAATGTCGCGAGATGACACGACACCTTAGGGCCATACCTTGAAGAGTTCAGGATGAGCTGCCTTCATCCTCTCTTCCACCTCCCACGTACAGTCGTTATCATCATCACTCCATTGTATCTTGAGCAACTTAACTACCTTCCTCCTAAGCTGTTTCGTGTCGGTTTCAACAACACGAAGCGGCTTACGAGGTCTTCTATCAACTGGATCAACTTCGAAATCTTCACAGCTATCAGCAGAAACCACCGTATTCGAGTCGTGCACGTACTTCCGTAGATATGATACATGAAAAACATTGTGCACACTCGACATCTTCCCTGGTAACTCCAATCTGTAGGCTAGCTTTCCAATTCGCTCGATGATCGGGAATGGTCCAACAAATCTTGGAGTCAATTTTCCTTTCTTCCCGAATCGAATAACATTCTTCAGCGGAGAAATCCTGACAAAAACCATATCTCCTACGTCGAATTCCAAATCCTTTCGACGCTTATCAGCATAACTTTTCTGACGGTCTTGGGCTGCCTTCATTCGTTGCCGAATGATCTCTATACAATCTGAGGTCTGCCGAATCATCTCTGGCCCAAGTATCAGCTTTTCTCCAGTTTCCAACCAACATGTCGGAGAGTTACACGGTCTTCCATACAATGCCTCATACGGTGCCATACCAATGCTTGACTGGTAACTGTTGTTGTATGCAAACTCCACCAAATGAAGGTGATCTTCCCATGATTCTCCGAAGTCCAAAACACAAGCTCTGAGGAGATCTTCCAAAACCCGGTTGACTCTCTCGGTCTGACCATCTGTTTGAGGGTGATAAGCTGTACTCAAACATAACTCGGTTCCCAAAACTTCCTGGAAGCTCTTCCAAAATCCACTAGTGAACAATGGGTCTCGATCGCTCACTATACTCTTCGGAATACCATGGAAACGAACTATCCACTTAACATACAACTCAGCCAACTTTGATGCAGTCCTAGTCGATCGAACAGGAATGAATCGTGCACTCTTAGTCAGACGATCCACAATGACCCAAATCCCTTCATTTCCCGTTCTGGTTCTAGGCAATCCATCGATAAAATCCATCGACACTTGTTCCCACTTCCATGTAGGAACTTCTAATGGTTGAAGCAATCCGCTTGGCTTCTTCTGTTCGGCTTTTACCAACTGGCAATTCATACATTCGGAAATAAAATTTCCAACATCCTTCTTCATGCCTTCCCAGTAGTAGGTTCTCTTCATATCCCGATACATCTTGTTTCCACCTGGATGAATTGTCAACTTCGAGTGATGACTTTCCTTCAGAACTTCACTCCTCAATTCATCTATATCGGGAACAACTAGTCGTCCTTGCTTTCGAAGCCAACCCTCTCGATCGACCTCGAATCCTTTATCCTTTTCTGGATCCACTCCAGATTCCAAATCACGGATAATCTTGACAAGCTTATCATCTCGCTTTTGACTCTCGCCAATCCTTTCCACAAGAGTCGGTCTTATTGATAAGTTTGCCAACATCTCAGGTTCCAATTCACATCTAGGCCTGAAGTCAAATCCAGCTAAATACTCGAGACTCTTCCATTCTGAAAACATGGCTCCCAATCCTGCATGTCTTCGACTTAACGCATCTGCCATTGCGTTACCTTTTCCCGGAGTATAAGCTATACCAAAATCATATGATGCTAAAAACTCTAGCCAACGTTGCTGCCGAAGATTCAAATCCTTTTGGGAGAAAAGATACTTCAGCGACTTGTGATCCGTAAACAACTCGAATCGAACTCCCAACAGATAATGTCTCCACATCTTCAGAGCAAATACAATCGCCGCCAATTCCAAATCATGAGTTGGGTAATTCCTTTCATGCGGCTTCAGTTGTCGACTGGCATACGCAACAACTTTATCCTTCTGCATCAGCACTGCTCCAAGTCCCGTACCACATGCGTCGGTGTAAACCACCATCTCATCATTCCCACTAGGAATAGTCAAAACAGGAGCACTCGTCAATCTCTCTTTCAGGATTCCGAAAGCTTGCTCACACTTAGCATCCCAACTGAACACTTGGTTCTTCTTCGTCAATCCTGTTAATGGAGCAGCTACCTTGGAGAAGTCTTTGATAAACCGTCGATAATATCCTGCTAATCCAAGAAAACTTCTCACATCAGATGCATTCTTAGGTCTAACCCAATCCTGGATTGCTGCCACCTTAGCGGGATCAACCGCTATTCCACTTCCAGAAATCACATGGCCTAAGAACCTCACTTCACTCTTCCAGAAGTGACACTTCGAAAACTTAGCCTTCAGCTGATGTTTCCGTAAGATCTCCAAAACAATACGCAAGTGCATCTTGTGCTCTTCTTCCGTTCTGGAATAAATCAGAATATCATCCACGAACACAAGTACGAACTTGTTCAACTGATCTCTGAACACTCTATTCATAAGATCCACAAAATATGCTGGCGCGTTAGTCAATCCAAACGGCATTACCAGCCACTCAAAGAAACCGGATGGTGTCCTAAAAGCAGTCTTCGGCACACTATCCTTAGCCACTCTCAACTGGTGAAATCCCGTTGCCAAATCCATCTGAGAAAACACCTTAGCTTCGTGAAGCTGATCAAACAAGTCGTCTATCCTCGGCAATGGATACTTGTTCTTCTTAGTCACCTTATTCAGCTCACGATAATCCACACACAATCTCAACGACCCATCTGCCTTGGTTGAAAACACAACTGGTGCACCCCACTCGGACACACTACGCCGAATGAATCCTTTCTGCAAAAGATCATCAACTTGCACCCTCAACTCCTGTTGTTCCCTAGGCGCCATTCGCCTAAGAGGCATCACAACAGGTCTGGCTCCTTCAACTAGATCTATTCGAAACTCGATCTCTCTATGCGGCGGCAACCCTTTGACTTCGTCAAAGACATCCTCGAATCTGTTAGCGATCGGCACTGATGACAGTCCATCCCGTGGAACAACTAGCGAATACATGAAGCTCATGAAGACGCCTTCTTCATGCTTACATCGTATCACAACCTTTCGCCCCTCCACATTCTCGACTGTCACTTCCAACCTTTCGCAATCAACCTTTGCCGCATACTTCCTAAGCCAGTCCATACCCAAAATAATTCCGAACCCCGCAAAGTTCAGAACAAAGCAATCACAAACAAAAGAGCAACCATGACTCGATACAACTAGACCACGGCATAACATACACAAACAAGACAAACCCCCAACTGGATTAGTCACAACCAATGGCCTATCAACAATATCCGGTTCCAAACCTAACCAGCCTACGAGTTCATTACAAACAAACGAATGCGACGCTCCAGTATCAAACAGAACTCTAACAGGAACACCACATAGGAAAAGAGTACCTTGAACCACCACACTCTTTCCCTTCTCTTCAGCAGTAGGAGCTTTCGAAGATGACGGAACAGCTCCTAAAGCATAAGCTTGCACAATCTGCTTGTCCCTCCTCGGTTCTGGACAATTCTTCCTGATGTGCCCTGGCTTGTCACAGTTGTGACACTTCATCGGTGCCTTCGGATTCTTACAATCCTTAGAGAAATGGCCCTTCTGCTGACAATTGTAGCAAGTCACCTCGCCTTTCGGCTTCTTCTGGCCATCCTTACCCTTCTGCTGCTGCTGCTTCCTCTTCTGGTTTCCACCCTGCTGTGGTTTAGACTCTCCCTTGGTCACAGCAACAACAGATCCTTCCTTAGGAAACAGACTCTCATGCCTAAGAGCTTTCTCCACAAGCTTCTCAAATGAATCGTCCAAATGATCCACCAACTGTCTCCCAAGATAACTGTCCAAGCCTGTCACAAACTTCTCATTCTTCTGATATGCAGACTCAATATATGACCGGGCATACTTGGACAAAGCTTCAAACTCAGAAACATACTCAAGAACTGATCTTCCACCCTGCTTGAGCTCTACAAACTTCTTGAACAAAACAGACTTCTGAGCTGTAGAAATGAACTTAGCTTCAAATCTAACTTGGAATTGCTCCCAAGTAATCTCTTCTTCCGGAGTATCGATGGTAATAGAGTTCCACCAATCAGAAGCTCTCCCTTGAAGCTGTCTCGATGCCAACTTCCTCTTAGTTGCATCGTCAATTCCCAAATCACCAAAGATCCTTCTACAAGCATCTATCCACCTCTGGACCTCAATAGTTGATTCTGTTCCCAAGAAAACCTTCCCTCCAAGAGCAGTATAGTCCTTGCACAACTTAGCAAAATCCACTGGTTTCGGAGTTTGGACTTGAACTCCAACATCTACTGCTGCCCCCGGAACTGGTATCCTTCTCATGATCGAAGTCATCATAGCTTCGAACATGGCTGCATAATCCACAGTCTCTTCAGTAGCACGGCCTTCCCTAGCAGCTGGTCTCCCTCTTCGACTCATTCTCAATATCTATAAAAAGGAATGATTAGAACATCTAGAGAAACAACTGCATAAAGGATTCAAACTCTACTAAGCTAATATATTATATATAGTAGTCATCCATCAAAATTACAATTACGTCTCTCATACGTAGTTACGACAACGAGCGTTGGGTAAAATCGATTAACCAATGCTCTGATACCAAATGTGACGACCGCCCATGACCCCTGCACCGAATCTAGAGATAGTGCGCTGTAAAGTGTGCCAGGCGACCATGGACGATTGTCAAGGTAGATTAAAACAACAGAACCTATCGTATTACTCACAGCGCATGGACAAAATACAATAGAACATATGTATAGTGAAGCTTTACAGAACAAAATGACATCATATAAAACTCCATAATAGTTGAATACAAGCATCCACATAGTCAATACATCAAGGCTCACTACATATCTCTCAGAGAATACAAAACAGTGGAATATCCAGTACATATAATAAGAAGATAATATGCAACCCTCCAGCCCGTCTTCGATATCAGCATCGTGAGAAGAGAACAGCACCTGTCACCTGTTACCTAGTCTGGCCGTCCCAAAATGGACGAACAGCCCAAGGCAATAAGAATTAAAACATAAAGCCTTGAGTCAGACAACAGTCTTAGTGAGCAGTAAATTAACTAACAACATACCAAAAGAGCATAAAGGAAAAGGAATAGGAATACAACCCTCCTACTCCAACCTCATTCTACAGTGATAGCCCCCAGACACACACTAAGCAGAAGCAAACATAGCAGAGCATACAATTTAAAGTAAAGCTACTATCACTCGAGTCAAGGGCGATGTTTTCCAAGTACCAAGGCCTAAATCAGATAAGCACCCAGAAAATACCGCTCTTGAGTCCGAATGACGATACAACCAAACATCCATGACTCTGGCTATCACTGTTATCATTGCTTCGATATCACCGTTAATTGAATGACCGGCACATTCTTTCAGCCGTCCGTCAAGGGCTAATGGAAACCCCGGTTCTAGACATAACTCCCGCACGTCGTCGCAACCCGTGCCTAGGACTATCGAATCTGCCCAGAGTACTCAACCTTCAACAGTTGATCGTTGGGACTATCGAATCCGCCCAAACATACTCTTGCTTAGAGCATGCTAGAACCTTCAACAACGATGCTATCCAAGCCTCCTAGTCATCCTCCTCGACGACTATTCTCACATCCATTCATTATTCTCAACTCGAATCATATCACCGAGATATCAACATGCTTGGAATGATCCCGTCTGGATTAGACCAAGTCTTCATCACATGATTGCCTCGCTTCATCACATCCTCGCGAAGCCTCATCTCAACATCACATCATCAAATCTATGCATAAGAGCTTCATCATCCCGCTACATATGCCACGGGCAGCTTTTCCAATTCAAGAGCCTTTCCCTTAGCTTTGAATCATTTTCGATCTAAATCTAATCATCAATCATCTAGTTCATATCAAGCAATCAAATCAAACATCAATCCAAACAATCAAGCATTCAAATATGATCTAAGTAGACAATTATAACAATAATGGCATTTTCGTAATTAAAGAGTTGAAAGTCCAATAAGCATGAAAACATGAACAATGTCTCTACAAACTTGATGAATGAACTTGCATAGGTTAACATGTGATAAAATGGATGTAACATCATCATGAACAATGGATCTACATGGATCTACACTTAGGATGAAGAAAAGACATGGAAATCTCTATTTTAACACCAAATCGAGCCAACAATCCAATATACTCCTTTGGATCCGTGTGAGAGATAATCACCACTCACCAAATCACCAAAACAAACCCTAATCAACATGCTTCAGATCTGGACAGCGAAGGATCGAGCTTGATCTATCACGAATCCGCTTCAAACGAAGAAATCTCTCTTGAAAAGATGAAGATCTTCAATCTAAGCTCTTGAATCTTCAATCTTGATCTTTGATTTGGATGGATGGAAGCACTAGATTAGAGTGGAGAAAAGAAGTGAAGAAGTGTAGAAGTCGAGCTCTCAAAATGGCAGCACTTCGTCGCTTCAAAATCCGGATCCCAAAAATGAAGCCAACCCCTTCTATTTATAGCTGAAATCTGCCCCTAGGTCGCTCATCTCCATAGGTCGCTCAGAGTTAGGTCGTCCACGACCTACGACCTAGCAACATCTCCGACCTAACCAAAGCCAGACGCCTTAAAACAAATGCGCATCTGCGACTTAACCTGCCAACGACCTACGACTTAGGAATCACGCGACCTAACACTTAAACTATTCCCTGCGACCTAACAACTCAGGCGCTTCAACGACTTAAAGGCTTACGACTTATCACTTGGCAAAACCTAGCGACCTAACAAAGCCCAACAACTCACGACCTAACAAGGTTACGACCTATAACCTCAGCGACCTAACACTTAGGCAAAACCCAGCGACCTAACACTTATGCGACCTAACTCCTTAGGTCGCTAACACGCTAACTCCTTAGGTCGCTAACACGCTAACTCCTTAGGTCGCTAACACGCTAACTCCTTAGGTCGCTAACACGCTAACTCCTTAGCACGGCCACGACTCAACTAGGCTACGACTTATCTCTTTAGGTCGCTAACCCACCCAGTCGACCTAACTTGGTAACAACTTAACCCTTAGGTCGCTTACGACCTAACCAACCAAGCTACCAGACGACCTAACACATAGCGACCTATCCCCTAACGGATTACTCCACTAGGTCTGCCTACCCTTGAGTCGCCAATTCTATAAGTCGGTCACGACCTATCACTTAGGTCGTTCACGACCTAGGACTTAGAAAAATTCTGCCTAAAATCTGAAATGGCTCAAAAAATGCTAAAATTCCAGATTTTGACAAACTTTTCGATCCGTAAAAATACGGGTCGTTACACAACGGTGGATCGTTTTCCGATCAAAGATCGGAGGGTGCAGTATTGTAAAGGGGAAGGTGCAGCACCCATCCATGGCATTCGTTCCACTTAGATGTGCCTGGATTCGCCATGGTTGGCCAGATAATGTTGGCGGCGGTGGTCGAACAAGAGGGGACCCGAGGCTCTCGCTTGTGAGGTCAGGGGGCAGCGTGAGGAGGCGGACTCGGCCAGGTGGTCTGATCGTGTCGGAGTTGAACGAGGTGGCGGCGATAATTGGAAGAAGCGTGGAGGCCATGGGTTTGAACAATACAGGTTAGGGTTCGTATGCATATGAACGAATGGAGATGCTGACGTGCTACGTGCTGACGTGTGAGTTTTATTATTATTATTTATTTGTTTTAATATAAATCGTATAATCGTCTAATTAACATATCTTTTGCATACGAGGTCGGATTTACACGTGGTTTTCTCTGCTGCGATCGTATTAAAATTTCGGGCATTTCAGAACTAGTTTGGACAAATTTTGAGACTGTTGAATTTTGGGCCTATATTTTTGATTTCAAATCGAGTTGAAATCAAAGGTGAGTGTTTTGACCCACTCACAACTACTAGATTACCTTATGTTAGTTAAATTGAATTTATGATGAGGCTAGAAATTGATTGGTTGATGTTTGGTATATTTAAATTGCCATTCTAGGTAATCTAACTTTTATTGAATTTAATCGCTATTTAATTTAATATTGAATTTTAAATTTCCTGTTAATACCTGTTATTGATGATCAGTCAATTGTTGTTATTTATTTGTTGATCTGAATGATGATTGTGATGGATGTTTGATTGTTGATATTGGATGACTGGATGTTATATTTATATTGTTATAACACTGCAAGTTCCCTTAGTTTATTGTAGAAATCCCTATAGGTTGAAATGATACATACCCAAACGATCTATAGATTAGGGAAATATCGTTATGGGTTGAAATGATAGACCCGAGTGATTTTATGGATTTTATTTTAATTCGGGATTGCGGGTTGAAATGATATATACCTGTAAATTTAAATTATTGTGAATTGAAATGATATGCATCCGTATCACTTAACCATACGGTAGAAAATTATATACGGACACCGGATTGGTTAAATTAAATGATTTTTAATTCTTAATTTTTGAATTCAGTTAAACGATATTTGAAATAAAATTTGATTTGTATAAACTGAATTATTTTCGAAATCCATGCTTTAAATGTTGAAATTGTAATCGATTTAATGAATTTTTTAAAGAATTAAAATGGAAATTTCAAAGTTGAATTTTGAAGCATAAATGAAATTTATCGAAATTTAGTTATCGAAAATGTTTGAATATAACTTTGAAATCTATTTAATTTGAAGTGGTCTAAATTGATAATTCAAACATGGATTTGAAATCAATATTGATTAAATGGTTTAAATGAGAATCTGAATGGAGAGACCAATTTTAGTAGTTGATTTGAAAGCTGGACATGATCCAGATGTGTTGAAATGGAAGAAATGGCCTAATTTTTGATATTAATTTCAAATTAATTATTTTAATATAAATTGTTGAAAAATTTATTATTTTAAAAATCCCGATTTTAAGATTTTCAAACTATTAAACTAATTTAAATCTATTTTCAACTATTTTAAATTATTTTTAATCAAGTTAAACTATTTTAATTTATTTTAATATATTTAACCAAATTTAACCTATTTTAACCTATTTAATCTATTTTAAATCTATTTTATCTATTTTAAACCTATTCAATCTAATTTAAATCAATTTAATCTATTTTAAATCTATTTAATCTATTTTAATCTATTTAATCTATTTTGAATCTATTTAAACTATTTTAAATCTATTTAAATTATGCTAAACTATTTAAACTATTAATAATTATCTAAACTATTTTCTAAACTTCAGACTGTGTAAAGTGGGATGGTTTATATTTAAAATTCTTAGCATAAAAGCGAATATGGTTAAATGATGTTATAACCTAAGTTGAGATTTAAATGAAATATTTGATTTAAAATGATGATTTTGAAATGAGATTTAACCTATTTTGTTGATATGATTTCAAAGTGGATATGATTTCGAAAGTGATATGTTTGAATCAAATATGATATTTTGATATCAATTATGAATTGACTTTTGAAATGTAAAAGAACCATCCGGTGTGAAATAAGCGTTTAGTTGTTAAAGGGACCGAGATCATATATTGTCATACTCCCTGCCAATACCGAAAACCACTTTAACAACTATGTACGTGGTGGAGATTCCAGAATGAAGTAGGATGGTTTGGCGAACGATTCTGTATAAGGTATTTACGTAGCCCCGACTCCCGCGAGTCCGCTTGATGTGACTAAAACAGGAGCCACGCCGGGCCAAGTGAGGTCGCACCTCCTATCAGGCACATTTCTTCAATACCATATTATAACTTTGTGATTGATTTGGTTGCCACCCCTCGATTTTGATTATGGGAGTGTGTTCCGTGGTGGGCGGTAGTAGCTTCTATGCGTTACCACCAGTCCGGATCCGGAAAATGGTAGTATCATGCCCTGGGCATTGCCTCGCGTGCCTTGTCACATGCCTTATCGTGCCTTTTACGAGTTTGGTTTGTGTCATACCTATGGAGTGCTCCCTGATAGACCACCAGTTTACGGTGGAGTTTACAGTACTATATAGACTACGACATTATATAAAATATGTTAAGGGGGATATGGGTAACGCCTTAACGCTATTTTAATACTTTATTTTTACTGTAGATTATAATAGTGTATTGTACTATGTATGTAGATAGTTTAATGGATCCTTAGGAAATGGAATCCCGAACATCTCTTAAGTTATCGCACTTACGTTAGACATTGGATAAGAGATGTCAAACCCCGTAAACATCTCCGATGCCGTTACACTCATGTTTATTTACTATTGATTTAACTTACATAAGATCTTTTAGTTCTGACTCGAGTGTTTTGTCTTTTCAATTCGCTCGGGTCAGTCCGAGCTTTTCAGTTTATCGAAGACTGCTTTTGGAGGACGAAGACGAAGATTTAGTACTATTATTATTATCTATATTATTTCCACCACATCATGTTATTCCTCTGCATTATTTATTTATTACTGCTGTATGTACTCTGATTCTGTATTGTAGAAGTGAAATCAAATGTATTTGTAAAACAGCTTCATTAACTATTTATTTGATTATTATATCTTGTCATTCCACTATGAGATTTTGTGTTTGTTTTCTTTCTTTCTCTGCTTTTTCTTATTTACCCCATAACAATCCTCCCTTTTGAATGGTTTGAGTCGGACGTGTGTGGTTTATCATCGATTTAAACCGTCCAAAAAGGTAGGTCGTTACAAACATCATCGAAGATGACTGTGCCATTTAACTCACGTGTTTCTCCCAGATATTTCCAAAGTTTATTTTGGTCCGGATTTGATAGTCGGTTATTTAACTATCAAATAAACAAATAAGCAGCAATTTATAGGTTTATTACCCATGGCAACCACTAAGTCTCAAACTAAATCTTTCATTTATTTAAATCTCTTTCCAAAATATTTATCAAAATATTCATATACTTATCTCACTGGCATAAGTATATTCACAAAACATTGTGAAAGATTTCTCATTTCAAAATCATAATATAAGGATCAAAACAAATGTCATTTAAAATAGAGATAAGGATAACCTCAAACAATATTCCTTTTGTATTAAGTGTGGAACGAATTACCAAAATTAAGAAGGTTAGTTAAAGGAAATCTAATCTCAAATTCTTTTATAAATTTCCTTCTACAAATCCTCTTAATAAATCTCTTTTATATATGAATCTCCTTCACACAAAATTCCAAACCCATTTACATAACTCTTTATAAATCACCAAGTTCAATTTACAAAACTCTTTTATAAATATCAAAACCATTTATAAATCTCTAAAATTATTTATAAAACTTCCTTTATAAATATCCAAAAATCATTTATAAAACTTCTTATAAATATTCCATATTCAAAACAAAACTCCTTTAATAAAGTCATTTAATAAAGTCCTTTTGATAGACAAAATGATTATTTAAAACATCTTTACTAAATCATTACTTAACTTGAAAACATTATTAAAAGTATGATTAACCTTAAAAATCAAAAAAAAGTTTAGTGACAACAATGGTTCTCATTTACCTGTGTTTACTTTTCAAGATATAACATGGGTATTTACATAACAAGCAGATATGTATAAGGGAATCAGCCGACAACAAACAGATCAACATATAGGTAAGATGTCCAAGTTACTATAATAGCAGACGGGGATTTATTCTGATAAACACATGTCCAAGTTAATATAATAGTAGAATGAGTTTTTATTCTGCTTAAATAGATGTCCACATAATCTACTCGGGAAATTATGGCAGAACTATGATTTATTCTACCAAATAGATGTCAAATACAAGTTAATCAGCAGAACGGTGTTTTATTTTGCAAAACAAATGTCATTGGGTTTCATATTCAATTGGAATTACCTAAGGATAATCGACAAAGAAATCCCTTAGATTAAAAAATCCTTTTTAAAGAAAGATATTTTAAAACAAAATCGACCTTCAGAAATAAAGTGGTTTAAAACTTTCAAACTTTATTTAATAATTAAATATCATTTAAACCTTTATTTTAATAATAATTGAACCTTTAATTAATAAGTAAACAAAAATTAACCATTAAATAAATAATTAAATAATAACTATCCCTTAAATAAATAATTAAATAATAGTTAATCTTTAAATAAATAATTAAACCATAATATATCTTTAATTAATCATTAAATAATAATTTAAACTTTTAAATAATAATTAGATATTACTTAATCTTAATTAATTAATTAAATAATCTTTAATTAAAACTTAATTACAAATTAAACCTTTATTAAAAATACTTAAATCAAAATTAAGTTTTAAATTGAATCTTTATTTAAATTTAACTTGATTAGAAATAAATTAATAATTAAACCCTTTTCTTAAAATAGCTCAAAATATCGAACTGCTATTTCGAACCATTCGCATCCACACATGTCGGACTTGAATTGCTCAAAATATCAGATTGTTAATTTATATTTGGAAAAACAACATATACAATAAATCAATCAATCACAGAATCATAGATACAGAGTATTACAACAATAAGTAGCGGAATAGATAAATAGTAGTTCATGAAGCTACTATATAAACATTAGAGTTGAAACAAAATACAACAGAAATCTCAAATACAAATGAATCTCTAATACATAAGCAGCGGTTTCAGGTTCGCCGGCAGGGGAGTGATGGAAGGGATGCTAGTGTCAGGCTGTGAGCTTTAGGAGGCGGGAGAGGGTGGAGAGCTCGGTTGGACTTGGGGCAGGTCGAGGAGGAGAGGGTTATGCGGGTTGGAAGGTGAGGCATGAGGTGCTCTGGCGACGGCTGCACGCGGAGGAGGGAGGTCAGGAGTTGCTTTCGGTTGAAGGTGGTAGGGCTTGGGTGGAGGTGGCGGCCAGGTTGTGGAGGATGGATTTGGGGTTGCTGGTCGGGTTGTTGGACATGTGGGGAGAGAGGCCGTTGGGTGATCGGCGGGTTTCCAGGGAATGGTGGGGAGGAAAGATGAGGCAGGGGAGAGTGGGTTTCGCAAGGAGGGAAGGGATATGAACAAGGTTTCAACTAAAGTAGAGTTTTATATAATTATATATATATATATTATTTTTAAAACGAATGAGCCAGAAACTGAAAATGAAAGGACCAAAACAATATAAACGTAAAGGTGGAATAACAAAAGATAGGACCAGAATTCAAGAATAATAAAAGCAAATGACCGTTGGGTTAATACACGGTGGGGATTGAATAGACACAAGAAACCAAAAGGCACGAAACGGGTAGCGATACGGTTACCGTTTCGTAGATTCCACCGCATATCGGACTCCAAAACAGACAAATGAATATACTACGGAGATCAGCATGAGGAGATGATCAAAACGGTAATAGATATCAACGATACGACCATCCTATCAGAAGTCGATATTCGCAGCCAAAACTTCTGCAAATTCGTTGAAAATAAGATAAACGGAGGTAGAGAAGTCCAAATTTGACGAAACGAAATATGACGTCTCACTCAGAAAATAGTTTACATTTTTTTATAGTATAGAAATATTCAAATTTTGAAAACATTTTATTTTCATCAAATTAACTGATTATAAATTGAAATTGAAAAATTATACAATAAAACTAACATTCATATTTTCAAATAAAATTTCATCATTTGCTATGTTTATATAGACGTATTCCAAATATCAAATATTCATTTCCAAATTCCATTATTTAAAATTTCACAAAATTTCAATTATTTACGTTATTAAATCATTAAAATTTACGAGTCGTTACACTCTCCCCCACTCAAAACTTTTCATCCCCGAAAAGGAACGAGGTAGGAAAATATGAACAACCAGAAAGAAAAGGTAGATTGAAATACATACTATCAGACACACAATGAATTCAAAACCATATAAACTACATTTATTTTAAAATTGGTTTATATTCAATTAATTGATTCCAATTTATTTTATTTAATCAATTAAATTTATTGTGTTCACATTTGATTGGTTCCATTTCCATATATTTATTTAATTTATTTGTTTTCAATTTATTAACATTTATTGAAAAAAAAAATTCATAACAAAATTTGTTTTATTTTACTCATTTATTAAATCTATTTGATCAACCATAGTTAATTCCACCTCAACATTCAATTTCAACTATTCAAAATCACATAGATTTCAATTTTAAATAAATTAATATTCAACAATTTGGTTTAATCCATTTTATTCAACTAATAAATAGTCATTCAATTAAAATTGATTTTCTTTCATTTTATCAACATTTCTTTGAAACAACTTCATTTTTAAATTAACTCATTTATTTTATCCATTTATCTTCAGCTAAATTTATTCCACTAAAATTCAAGTTCACTATTCTTAAGTTCATATTTATCTTCTTAAATAGTCTTCTCTTTTATTTATTTAACTTATTTCACTTAACATATTTTGCAATATATATAAGGTGTATACATTTATAACCATATATTATTCAACAAATAATTTTTCCTTTTTATTATCCAATTTATTTTCAGTAAATTCCCTTAACAAAATATCATTTTTGATATCCTATTACTTTTATCATAGTGTATATTATCCAATTACATTTAAACTTTCTAAGTAAGTTATATTAATGTTCTGAGTGTAATCAAATACTATAAAAATTCCTTTTATTTACAACATTTATATTAGCCAAATTTTAGTTTGAACAATTTATTACATAAGTTTCTCTTGTATAACCTTCAATTTAATATTCACCCTAACATTTTAACCTTTTGAATATTTTTGGTAAGTTATATATTAGAATGCAATTGATTATTATACCAATAAATTTTATTCAAATTCAACTATTTCAAGTTGGTTTAATTTCATTTATCATTTTAAATATTCCAATTATTCAAAATTTCACTTTATTTCAATAATTGAAACCATTTCTTAATATATAAACTTAAGATTCAAATTTTCGGTTTCACTTCAAACTATTTTGAAATAATTATATATATATATATATATATTATAAATCAAATTATACATAATAAATTTAAATCAATCCATTTTTTTCCAAAACAAAAGAGTAGCAAAGCTACTATTCCACTTCGAGACTCGAAAATGAATGTCGATGATATTGGAGTCATCACCAAAATTATTTTCCAGTGACAAGAGAGGAGAGTACCGACTTACTTCTTTAAGATTCTTTGAAATCGATTTCCATTCGAAAATACTTTCAAATAATATAAAGTTTCAAAACTTTAAAAACCAAATTTAGAAATGCACTGGAAATCAAATTCTCAATTTAAATTCATTTCAATTCTAATCACTTTATAACCCATTTTATAAAATTTCATCTCCTTATAACAACAATAGTTAAACGTTTAGAAATGTTGACAAAACAATAAATGAAAATCTAGTATTATTATTTCTAACAACCAATTTATTTAACTATGTAATTTCAGAAAATTATACTTATCTTTACTACTAATAATGTAAATTCCATGAACTACCTTCAACCGCGTCTTTCTAAAATACCCAAAATGCCCATCAATTTCCCCAACGTCCACATGCGTAACTCCCATTTGTATTTTTGATTCACGAAACCTAATTGTTTCTCCCCAAAATCGTCTACATTTCTAAACTCAACTCCTCAAAACCTTGATTCTGTTCATCAGCTTCATCCGATCCAATTCCAAAAGGAGGTTCCCCTGTATATACGAGTATATAATACTAATTAATGGATCATACTCTCAAACCAGCCGCCATAGCCGCGATCCTCACGGTTGCAGCGGTCGGAGTAGCTACTCCCATCATAGGTAAGAGGATCCCAACTCTGATTCGGATGGGAACCCGTTCGTAATCGTAAAGGCGTTTGCCTCGGGGGTTATACTGGCCACCACGATGACACACATTTTGCCGAAGGCGTTTGAGAGGCTTACTTCGCCGTGTCTAAGCAAAGGGGATTTTGGTAAATTTCCATTGCAGGGTTTGCGGCCATGGTTTCAGCGTTGATGACGATGATGGTGGATGGGTTCGCTATGAAGTTTTATAGGAGAGGTAGGATTAGTAAGGCTTCGCCTGTCGATGATGATGTTGATGACCTGGTGGTTGATGAGAGTGGGAATGTGCATGTTCATCGGCTTGGTGGATTTGGAGAAGAAGGCGAAGAAGCTGAGGCCATTAGAAGGAGAGTTATATCTCAAGTAAGTTTATAATCTGGTGCTTAGAAACATTCACCTTGATCACTTAATTTAAGAGAGTTAAATACGATCTTAATCATCTAAAATCAAGTACAACTAGGACCGAAAGCGTTTTTGTTAAATTTGTTTATTAAAACACAGATACTAAAACACAGAATTATCTGAATTTTCAGTAGTCTATAGGAAAGTTAACTATGTTCATTGTACTAAATTATAAAAAATGTACAACTTCACTCTTTAGATACCCTGAGTTCAATCAAATACAATTGTTCGGAAAGAATTTTTGTTCAAAAAGTGCTATAAACACTGGGAATTGCCTAAGTAACTCAGCAAATAATGTCTCAATTTTTGGAAATTTCAATGTGAGACAATTTCAGTCCAGCCTGCCGTTTCACTTTGTTTTTGACGTAAGCCAATTTAACATATTAATGTTAAAAGATGATCTCTGTATCATATAACAGACTAAAATATATTTGTGGTATGGTAAACGAGACATGTATTAATAATGTTTCACACACAGACTGTACATTGTAAAGATACTGTTCGTGTAAGAAAAATAAAAACATCCACTACCAACACTAGAACGAGAGCAGATCTGCTGATATTTCTTTCTTGGTCTGCTGATATTGTTTGGTAATTTTGTTCATTTTTTTTATTGTGGATTTTTGTGGATGTATTACTTCTGTTACTTTATTTTTCAATGAAATTCGATCCATTCAGCAGCTTATAACATATAAATCTGAAATGATTGTGTTTTCATATTTTTTCTTTTTGAGAGTTGTTGCTTGAGATTAAGTGCGATGGCAACTGATTTGATAGAGTAATAAAATGGATTGTCTTACCCAGTAATGTAATCATGTATGTATTGTTTGACGATGCTACTTCCCTTGCTCTGAGGTTAATGTCTGAGTTCCTGCTGATTCACACACCTCCAAAATTAGATTCAAACAGAGAAATCCTTATGGAAATAAGTAATTTGCATGAGTTAACTGAATATAAAAGATAGTCAGATCATTTTTGAACTAAAGTAAATATATGAACATTAGTAAAAGAATTGATTCCAGTGAATCAACATTGAATGAACCAACAATTGACATAAGAAGCCTCATTAGTCCAACAATAGAAATTTCATTCCCTTATTTCTGTGTATGGCCTAAAACTTATATATAGAAATGACTCTAAATACCTTTTTTTCTTAGAATATGAGTGGTCCTAAGAGCAAGGAGAGCACTCAGTAATATTATTAATAAATAAAATAGAGTCATATCAATAGTTTAAGAATAGGCCCTAAACAACAAAATGGGACAACATAGAAATACACACAAATATGGGGATCAGGAAATAGTTGATCAAAACGAAGTTATGAGCAAGTAATTAGAAATTATACATCTTTAGCTCATAACTCAAAGTAAAATAAATGAAGAGATTAGAAACTAAAACTGTTTTTTGGCAAATAGATACTCCAGGCTTGTTTGCTGAAACGGGAGCAAGTAGGCTCATAATAGGAGCTATAAAACCGGTCTTGGGCTGCTGGATTGTGATAAGCTATAACAACAACGAGCATTGGGACAAAAACTGGTGTTTGGGCTCGGAAAAGTAGCTACAAAACAGATGAAAATTAGCAAAAGGTAGATAAGACATGTGAAAAGTTGCAGCACATTGGGTATTGGGACAACAGCCGAGTGGTACATTTTACAGGTAGAAACTTGGTGGAAACTTGCTGGGAAGAAACAATTGAATATATGGAAAGAAAGAGCCTTTTATACCGAGGTAATACAATAAAACATTATGGTTATCCAATTTATATAAATCTTTATGTAATTTTCGGTTTTCCATGTTACCGTTTGTGGTGATATCCATGGCTAGTTTGTTTTCTCTTTTTGTATTATATAAATCATTTTTTGTGGGTGTAAAATTCCAGCTACAGTTTGAATGTAGTTTGGAAATGCAAAGTTGGAATTTTCGCATTTTGGAGAAGTCAACATCAAATAAGTTCAATTTTTGTTATATGAACGATTCTGAAAATCAAAATAATTTTGTAATATGACAAAGTTACCGAGTTTAGAAGGAAGTAGCATGGATAAATAATAATGCATCTGACAATGACATGTGGATGGTTAGTCCACAGGTTATCATTTAAATTTCGGTTTGTCTATACGTTTTTATTTAAATTTGAAACTGTAGTAATCATATTAAATTTAGTGTACATTTTTTCTATTATTAACAATGACATGAATAAATCGATATACGTGCATTCCTTAAATCCATTTGCATATTTTTTCTGTTATTCTTACAAGTTGCAAGGTTTGTGGGTTTGAAATTATAGACATTGATTCTGAACCAAAGAAAATTAACCTGAGGTGACTATAAATTTAAACCAATTTTAAAGACAATCTTAATTTTTTTAGTGTACAAAAATAGTGTACAAAAAGCATCAAATGATTCTCAACTAATACAGTTCATGACTTCTTGCAATTATTGCCAGTTAATCCTATTAAACTCAAAGAGGTATAAACATGAAGTCAATGGTGCTTCATCATCTTCAGAATCTTTTAAGTATGCTAGGAGTCTAAGTCATGTTTAGGTAAAATTTGTGAAAATACGATAAAGTTGATCATGAATGAAACAACCAAGTTAGAATGGAAGCTTTATACATATTCCATAAGAAATATCAAAAAGTACATAACTATTTAGAAAGTACAGCTATTGATAAGTTTACATGATAAGCATTCAGAGCACTTTCTCACAAAACAAGAACAAATCTAAGATAACTCAATCTGATGGTGAACTTTGCTAAACAGTTATCTAATTAATGTCAAGGCCCAAAAATCGACCTTCGAAAATCGACACCCGTACTTCACTTGTACTCAAAATGCCGTAGATTCAAATGCCGAATCTGGTTCTTGGGAGCTTATAACATAGTTAAGTAAATAACACAGCGGAATAAAAGAATAATACATTGATATACAATATCTGATACAACAGAGTGATACAATGAATATCAATATACATCAGAGATATGATACAACAAATAGCAGCGGAAAAGAAAACGATAACATCAGCAGCGGACAATCTCCATCTTCAAAGCACCAATCCAGAAATAGCTCGAACTCCCAATAACAAGGCACAAAGATAAGAAAGTGCAGTCCGATCCAAAGACTGAACTAGCTCCAGAAAATCTACTAATCTGAATATCTGAAAAACCAAACTCTAGACTGCTCGTGTAGGAAAATTTTGAGCATCCAGAGTTTAGGAAATAAACAATAAACTCCGGATCAGTCATGGGACTGGTGTGAGCAACAAAAACAGTTTATCTTCAAAAACAAATAGCAGAGAATTTTAAAGTCAATTCGTAATGCTTTTGGAAAATGAAACTACCATAAGACCTCCCACCACACACACAATGCAAACGCAGAATTGGAGGAGATTTCTTCTTATGATAGTCAAAGATGCTTACTACGCAAAATCAAATCATTTGATATTATTACTAGTGCATAGTGCAGAAAACAAATTTCGAAAGTAGAATATAAATCTAAGCCAGCATAGACATTTCGCACTTATGCCTACTATAGCTACCATGTTCAATAGCAGGTTACCACCACTGTAACGTCCCAGATTTTCGCGTTCGAAAATCGACATCCATACTTTACATCGTACTCGAATGTCGTAGATTCGAGCGTTCAAATCCGAGTCGCCGGAGCTTATAACACAGTTAAGTAAATAACACAGCGGAAGAAATGAATAATACATTGATATACAATATCTGATACAACAGAATGATACACTGAATATCAATATACATCAGAGATATGATACAACAAATAGCAACGGAAAAGAAAACGATAATATCAGCAGCGGATAATCTCCATCTTCAAAGCACTAATCCAGAAATAGCTTGAACTCCCAATAACGATACACCAAGATAAGCAAGTGCAGTCCGATCCAAAGACTGAACTAGCTCCAGATAACCTACTAATCTGACTATCTGAAAAACCAAACTCTAGACTGCTCATGTAGAAAATTTTTGAGCATCCAGAGTTTAGGAAAGAAACAATAAACTCCGGATCAGTCATGGGACTGGTGTGAGCAACAAAAACAGTTTATCTTTAAAAACGAACACAAAAGAATTTTAAAGTCAATTCGCAATGCTTTTGGAAAATGAAACTACCATAAGACCTCCCACCACACACACAATGCAAACGCAGAATTGGAGGAGATTTCTTCTTATGATAGTCAAAGATGCTTACTACGCAAAATCAAATCATTTGATATTATTACTAGTGCATAGTGCAGAAAACAATTTCGAAAGTAGAATA
Source organism: Allium fistulosum (assembly GCA_030737815.1). Taxonomy (NCBI): domain Eukaryota; kingdom Viridiplantae; phylum Streptophyta; class Magnoliopsida; order Asparagales; family Amaryllidaceae; genus Allium; species Allium fistulosum. The sequence goes on along the minus strand of CM060907.1, from coordinate 243,954,784 downwards.
TAAATCTTAGCCAGCATAGACATTTCGCACTTATGCCTACTATAGCTACCATGTTCAATAGCAGGTTACCACCACATTCCATGGCAGGTAATACAACTAAAACCGTACAGGGCTCGTATTGTTTTGTTTGGATTTCCAACAAATGGTCAGGCTAAGGAACTTCCTATTCCACGAAAGAAACGCCTCTGGCGGGACGTTCCGAGAACCAACTGTTCTCTGCCAAACAAGGCCGGCAACCCCTTTTCCCAAGGGATAAAAGAAACCTCAGATATGCCACCCCCGGTCCTTTGGGACCTTTATCCGAGCGCTCGATAACCAACATCACACATCATAAAGAAAGTGTATCCACATGAGTAAGTATCTGGGCTCCATACCATGATACTACCCTTTTCCAGAAGGAATGGTCATACCCTAGGGGAGCTACCCCTGAAAACCTTGCCGCACAATTCCTGTTTCGACCATTACCGGGTTGTGAGGCTCGACGAAGTCTCGTCCACAAAGCTACGCTTTTTCAAAAAGCCACGCTTTGGGTCAACAGATGATCAACCTATGATCACAAAGATAAATGATCAAACAAATGATCATATCACAAATGATCAAACACTGATCATCACACAGCAACACTCAGCATGCCACATTACCAAATTGGGATATATCGCTGATAAATTTCAACTACATAACCTCTGAGCTCGTACGTCTCAGAGAAGGGTGTTAAGCTAAGAGAATAAATTCTCCGCCACCAAACAGAAATGTATTTGAAAGAAATCGGCTTTATATCTCAAAGTGTAATGTCAGACATACAATCCATACAAGTCTGTTCCGGGATCGAACAGAACCGAAGGCACTTCTCACGAAGCCCTTGCAATTCCGGATAACTCTCAATCACGTCCGGACTTCCCGTCACAAAAGAGTGATATAAATCTCTATACCGGCGCGACTCAGTGCAGAGACATTCGACAGGTTGTCCTTTCATTTTCGAAAAATATCCGGTCTTCACCACCGGTCTTCAAATGCCATCCATATACGACGTATCACTATTCGGAATGGGTTATACGACCCATAGGTCCTTTCCCGGCTAACCCGAATAGTGAGCGCAATATTCAAAACATATGGATATTGGGATTTCAATTAAGTCACAACTTATTACCCAAAAATCTTTCTTCAAATGGTTTAAACAAGTTACCATTTTAATCTTTTTAAACAAAAAGATTCAATTCACAAAGTTCACTAAATTTCACAAAGATTCATTCATAGATTTTCCAAATCGATTTCCATTTCAGTTTAATTAATTCGTTAAATCTTTAAATCAAAGATTTAACTAATAGCTTTCAAAACAATTCCATTTCAAATGGTTTAAACAAATCATCATTTTAAATCTGTTAAAAATAAACAGATTCAATTTATAGCTTTTAAAAAGAATTTCATTTATAACTTGGAAAAACCATTTTTCAATTCGATCTTGAAATTCCTTTAATTAAACTGGAATTTTATTCCTTATATATATGAAAGCTTTTATCATTTGAAAACAAACAGTTTTCATTTCGGAAAATCTGATTCATTCATATGAGTTGAAATCCTTGGGTTAAATTCAAATTCCCAACTTATACTTTTAAAATGGTTAAATTCATACAAACACATTTTATATCATCTTTAGTCCCTAGTTTCAAAATCATAGATTTAATTTCAAACTTGAATTCAAATTTAAATCTAATTATTTAAATTTTCAAAAACTCGGTTAAGTTATTCAAAATAACTTTTATATTTGAAATTCCATTTCAAAAGCTTTTCACTTTAAACCCCAAATTTCTAATTTTCAAAATCAATTGAAATTAAAATTTCAATTTCAAAAACAAACATCAAATTTAAATTATCTGTGACTTAATCGATTTCCATGTGAAATCCATATTTGTGTGTGTAACAGTGTAGTCCAGGGGTTTTACACACAATAGTGCAACATCAACCATCACAGATATATCGATAAGCGGTATAACCCATAACGCTTATCTTCATTCACAGATTCATAGATAAAATAAATTTATCAGTCACAAAGATTCATCATTACAATTCGATGTGGGTTTCGGATAACCAACTGGAATCCGACTCCCTGTCGCATCGAAATTCAAGTGTCGTTTACGGGTCAAAAGGTTTTCACATTCACATAGTAATATATCACAGAAACAGAAAATCTCAGATCCCAACATAAATCAGGATATATCACAAAGCATCATATATCAGGGATATCAAACAATTCAACCATTCTATATAATCCAAGCATTCATAAGTAAGATCAGTTAATCATCTGATAAATTTTAAATCAGATTTATTTCTTATGAATTATTAATCCTGGTTAATTAACATAAATGAATTACAAATCATTTTGATTTACTACTTTTTAATCCTTTATTAATTAACCATTAATAATAAATAAATTAACTTTTAATTATAATTCATCAACCTTTAATCATTTAATAATTAACCTTTAATTATATTAAGGTATTTAACCTTCAAAACCTTTTATCCTTCTTAATTAACCACTTGATTACATTAATAAATTTCAGAACAAAGGTTATATGTATCTTAAACACTTTATTAATAAATTAACCTGTCATCATTTTACTTCAAAATAAACAATTTTAAACATTCGATTTAAAAAATTAAATCTTTGAGAAACTTGTTTAAAACCTTGTAAATACTTTACTTTTGGAAACTTAGTTTATATTTGCTTTAAACTTTGTTTTAATTTGTTTGAAAACTTAATCTTATCATAGCTTTAAAACTTGATAATTATCAAGTTAAAGATTCGAGCCCATTTATCAAAAACCCGAGCAAATGCTAACATTTCCCAGATCAAACCCAGGTACATTTTTTCCAAACTGTTACTATGTTAATTTCTCACGTACGAAAACAATCCCGAGCCATTCTTTCCCCCCCCCCGAGACACTCATCATTTGACTTCGAGTTACCACGCGGCTTCCTTCGAGCAAACCTATCGTTTTCCTCTAGTAACTCCCGATAAAACTTCGTCTCTCCCCAACATCTCCTTCTTCTTCTTCGAGTACAACATACTGATGCACAGAGAAGCTCCGTGCACGTGCACTTCGCCATCGGCCATCTTCCGGCATCGCCTCATCGTTGAGCAAGTCACTGACCATCTCCTCACTCGACTTCAACCACCCAAAACCCAAAGCAAGTTCGAAATCAAAATCGAGACACACGACACCCAGGAACCCAAAATCCCATCGATGAAAATCACTTCGCCACGCCACCCAAGGTCATCAGAATCCACGCGAGTTTGACCAAAGCTTCGCCACGACCCCCTGAACATTTTCCCCTAGGTGTGATAGCTTCCTGTTCACCCTCGACTTCGAAAGGACCTCGACTTCAACAATGTCCAAAACCATTCACTAAACCCTAAATCGAGCTTATCTACCTTCCACAATGGATCCTAAATTCATTGCTCATTTTTTTGATGGTCCCTGGCCTTCCAACCAGCTACGGCCTTAAACTCGAGATCTGAAAAAAACTAAATCACCAGAATTCGACTATTTTGCGTTTTTCATTCAACTCGAGAATTTTATCTCGAACCAAAATTAAAAATCTTGATTTTTGCTTTGAAAATCATGGTTTCCTGAATCAAACTTGGTGATATAAGTGAATCAATAAACTTTGATACTCGAATTTTAACATGCATTTAAAATCCACTGTTTATCTTTACCCAGACAAAACTATTTTCAGTTTTCAATTTAAGATTTTTTTTTATATAAATAAGGTTATAGTCTCATAATCGTTTTCTATTTATAAATCAAGACCAAAAATTGGTTATATAAATGGCAATTGATTTTTTTTCTTATAATAATTTTAAGATTGTAAATTTAACAGAGTATATACTTGTGGATATATAAACATACACATAGATATGTATTCACAAAGAACAACATAGTTTAAGTTTTTTTTTCTTTTTCACAACAGCTGGAAGTGTCCACCACAATCATCACATATATAAACAGATTAAACATTTAAACAGGTCAGTTTGCTCACAACAAAAATAAGCAAATTCAGAGTTGAAGGTTGCTCACCTGGCATTGAGAAAGACAGAGGACAAGGGGAATAGAGGAAGAACAAAGCCTTTATTGTTGAACCAGTTTTGAAATTTTAGATCTCTAAGGCTTCAGGTTTGTTTGAGTTGCTTGTTTTGTTTACGAATGACATTCACTTCATTTTTTTCCTTAACTTGTTTGCAACTGCAGATTTAATTTCCTTTTAAAACCTGTTTTGTTTTCTTGATTTGAATGATATTTTGAGTTTTCAAGATAACGTTTGTTTCCATTTTTACTCAGTTGTGATTATCGAACTGAAGTGAGGATTGATGCATATAAAAAGAAAGTATGCAGTATATTATTTGTACAAAAAGCATGCTGAAGACATTTGCATTAAATGCATGAGGCATGTTGCATTTATTGCTTTGTACCATATATACTTTCTTGGCTTTCAAACTCGGCTGAGATGATTTTAGTGGCTTGCCTGCCCATGCTTTGTACATAGTTGTTTACCTATTTTGTTTACATAGGAATTGTATATGTGTAGTTTATACTTTGTAGATATTTATTATCTTGTATTTCTTTTGTTTTATTGTCTCATTTTTATTCCTCTTTTATTTTAACTTAAATTATTTATTTTACTTTTTTTCAAGTTGTATTTGTTATTTTGTTTCATGTATTACTATATATATTTTATTAACCCAAATATTTATTAAACCATAAATTCAAAATTATTTATTATTATTATTTATATTTTAAAACATCTATCTAAGATTCAAATCACCTATATATACAATATTTTAATTTAAAAATCAAATTAATTATCAATTTAAATTTAATAAAATTCGGGGTCGTTACAAACTTCCCCCCTTAAAAGAATTTCATCCTCGAAATCACCAAGGAGACAAAAAGATAGATGAAGAATGTTTCATCAACTCAAACTGAACATTTATTCTGCATTTGGTTCACCAAATCAGAATTATCAACAACAGATACAAGAACGAATCTATTTAACAATCAACAAAATACTCGGGTTATCCAGATCTACGAAATATGCAGGAGCATCGGTTAGTTCAAAGGGATAACTAACTATTCGTAGAACATATCCGGACCCAAAGAATAGATAGATAGATAGATACGATTTCAAAACTTTTAGTTTAAAACTAAAATATACCTATCAACCATAGCAACCAATGCAAACAATTCATCCAAACAAAATTTTTTGGCTTATCCGGAGTTTACGACCCATATTAATACATATCGAATCTTCTTCCTGGATCTACCAGAAATCATCGAAGAATTGAGAAAAGATGCTGAACAAAAGAGGTTGATAGAGAAAAGATTACTTCCTTGTTGTTACAGGGTATTGACCATTTCATAGTCTCTTCCCTGTCCCCTATCTCATCTTCTTCTTGCACTCATACTCACTATCAGTGGATAGTAAGAGAATTTACTGAGACGTTCAGACGGATATCTTAGGAATTACTCATTCTAGAGTTTACTTCACTCTATCTCTAATGAGCTACTTAATGTGTTATACTCCTGAGCTAAAGTTCAACCTTAGCTCTGATACCAAATGTAACATCCCAGATTTTCGCGTTCGAAAATCGACATCCATACTTTACATCGTACTCAAATGTCGTAGATTCGAGCGTTCAAATCCGAGTCGCCGGAGCTTATAACACAGTTAAGTAAATAACACAGCGGAAGAAATGAATAATACATTGATATACAATATCTGATACAACAGAATGATACACTTAATATCAATATACATCAGAGATATGATACAACAAATAGCAGCGGAAAAGAAAACGATAATATCAGCAGCGAATAATCTCCATCTTCAAAGCACTAATCCAGAAATAGCTTGAACTCCCAATAACGATACACCAAGATAAGCAAGTGCAGTCCGATCCAAAGACTGAACTAGCTCCAGATAACCTACTAATCTGACTATCTGAAAAACCAAACTCTAGACTCCTCGTGTAGAAAATTTTTGAGCATCCAGAGTTTAGGAAAGAAACAATAAACTCCGGATCAGTCATGGGACTGGTGTGAGCAACAAAAACAGTTTATCTTTAAAAACGAACACAAAAGAATTTTAAAGTCAATTCGCAATGCTTTTGGAAAATGAAACTACCATAAGACCTCCCACCACACACACAATGCAAACGCAGAATTGGAGGAGATTTCTTCTTATGATAGTCAAAGATGCTTACTACGCAAAATCAAATCATTTGATATTATTACTAGTGCATAGTGCAGAAAACAAATTTCGAAAGTAGAATATAAATCTTAGCCAGCATAGACATTTCGCACTTATGCCTACTATAGCTACCATGTTCAATAGCAGGTTACCACCACATTCCATGGCAGGTAATACAACTAAAACCGTACAGGGCTCGTATTGTTTTGTTTGGATTTCCAACAAATGGTCAGGCTAAGGAACTTCCTATTCCACGAAAGAAACGCCTCTGGCGGGACGTTCCGAGAACCAACTGTTCTCTGCCAAACAAGGCCGACAACCCCTTTTCCCAAGGGATAAAAGAAACCTCAGATATGCCACCCCCGGTCCTTTGGGACCTTTATCCGAGCGCTCGATAACCAACATCACACATCATAAAGAAAGTGTATCCACATGAGTAAGTATCTGGGCTCCATACCATGATACTACCCTTTTCCAGAAGGAATGGTCATACCCTAGGGGAGCTACCCCTGAAAACCTTGCCGCACAATTCCTGTTTCGACCATTACCGGGTTGTGAGGCTCGACGAAGTCTCGTCCACAAAGCTACGCTTTTTCAAAAAGCCACGCTTTGGGTCAACAGATGATCAACCTATGATCACAAAGATAAATGATCAAACAAATGATCATATCACAAATGATCAAACACTGATCATCACACAGCAACACTCAGCATGCCACATTACCAAATTGGGATATATCGCTGATAAATTTCAACTACATAACCTCTGAGCTCGTACGTCTCAGAGAAGGGTGTTAAGCTAAGAGAATAAATTCTCCGCCACCAAACAGAAATGTATTTGAAAGAAATCGGCTTTATATCTCAAAGTGTAATGTCAGACATACAATCCATACAAGTCTGTTCCGGGATCGAACAGAACCGAAGGCACTTCTCACGAAGCACTTGCAATTCCGGATAACTCTCAATCACGTCCGGACTTCCCGTCACAAAAGAGTGATATAAATCTCTATACCGGCGCGACTCAGTGCAGAGACATTCGACAGGTTGTCCTTTCATTTTCGAAAAATATCCGGTCTTCACCACCGGTCTTCAAATGCCATCCATATACGACGTATCACTATTCGGAATGGGTTATACGACCCAAAGGGCCTTTCCCGGCTAACCCGAATAGTGAGCGCAATATTCAAAACATATGGATATTGGGATTTCAATTAAGTCACAACTTATTACCCAAAAATCTTTCTTCAAATGGTTTAAACAAGTTACCATTTTAATCTTTTTAAACAAAAAGATTCAATTCACAAAGTTCACTAAATTTCACAAAGATTCATTCACAGATTTTCCAAATCGATTTCCATTTCAGTTTAATTAATTCGTTAAATCTTTAAATCAAAGATTTAACTAATAACTTTCAAAACAATTCCATTTCAAATGGTTTAAACAAATCATCATTTTAAATCTGTTAAAAATAAACAGATTCAATTTATAGCTTTCAAAAAGAATTTCATTTATAACTTGGAAAAACCATTTTTCAATTCGATCTTGAAATTCCTTTAATTAAACTGGAATTTTATTCCTTATATATATGAAAGCTTTTATCATTTGAAAACAAACAGTTTTCATTTCGGAAAATCTGATTCATTCATATGAGTTGAAATCCTTGGGTTAAATTCAAATTCCCAACTTATACTTTTAAAATGGTTAAATTCATACAAACACATTTTATATCATCTTTAGTCCCTAGTTTCAAAATCATAGATTTAATTTCAAACTTGAATTCAAATTTAAATCTAATTATTTAAATTTTCAAAAACTCGGTTAAGTTATTCAAAATAACTTTTATATTTGAAATTCCATTTCAAAAGCTTTTCACTTTAAACCCCAAATTTCTAATTTTCAAAATCAATTGAAATTAAAATTTCAATTTCAAAAACAAACATCAAATTTAAATTATCTGTGACTTAATCGATTTCCACGTGAAATCCATATTTGTGTGTGTAACAGTGTAGTCCAGGGGTTTTACACACAATAGTGCAACATCAACCATCATAGATATATCGATAAGCGGTATAACCCATAACGCTTATCTTCATTCACAGATTCATAGATAAAATAAATTTATCAGTCACAAAGATTCATCATTATAATTCGATGTGGGTTTCGGATAACCAACTGGAATCCGACTCCCTGTCGCATCGAAATTCAAGTGTCGTTTACGGGTCAAAAGGTTTTCACATTCACATAGTAATATATCACAGAAACAGAAAATCTCAGATCACAACATAAATCAGGATATATCACAAAGCATCATATATCAGGGATATCAAACAATTCAACCATTCTATATAATCCAAGCATTCATAAGTAAGATCAGTTAATCATCTGATAAATTTTAAATCAGATTTATTTCTTATGAATTATTAAACCTGGTTAATTAACATAAATGAATTACAAATCATTTTGATTTACTACTTTTTAATCCTTTATTAATTAACCATTAATAATAAATAAATTAACTTTTAATTATAATTCATCAACCTTTAATCATTTAATAATTAACCTTTAATTATATTAAGGTATTTAACCTTCAAAACCTTTTATCCTTCTTAATTAACCACTTGATTACATTAATAAATTTCAGAACAAAGGTTATATGTATCTTAAACACTTTATTAATAAATTAACCTGTCATCATTTTACTTCAAAATAAACAATTTTAAACATTCGATTTAAAAAATTAAATCTTTGAGAAACTTGTTTAAAACCTTGTAAATACTTTACTTTTGGAAACTTAGTTTATATTTGCTTTAAACTTTGTTTTAATTTGTTTGAAAACTTAATCTTATCATAGCTTTAAAACTTGATAATTATCAAGTTAAAGATTCGAGCCCATTTATCAAAAACCCGAGCAAATGCTAACATTTCCCAGATCAAACCCAGGTACATTTTTTCCAAACTGTTACTATGTTAATTTCTCACGTACGAAAACAATCCCGAGCCATTCTTTCCCCCCCCCCCCGAGACACTCATCATTTGACTTCGAGTTACCACGCGGCTTCCTTCGAGCAAACCCATCGTTTTCCTCGAGTAACTCCCGATAAAACTTCGTCTCTCCCCAACATCTCCTTCTTCTTCTTCGAGTACAACATACTGATGCACAGAGAAGCTCCGTGCACGTGCACTTCGCCATCGGCCATCTTCCGGCATCGCCTCATCGTTGAGCAAGTCACTGACCATCTCCTCACTCGACTTCAACCACCCAAAACCCAAAGCAAGTTCGAAATCAAAATCGAGACACACGACACCCAGGAACCCAAAATCCCATCGATGAAAATCACTTCGCCACGCCACCCAAGGTCATCAGAATCCACGCGAGTTTGACCAAAGCTTCGCCACGACCCCCTGAACATTTTCCCCTAGGTGCGATAGCTTCCTGTTCACCCTCGACTTCGAAAGGACCTCGACTTCAACAATGTCCAAAACCATTCACTAAACCCTAAATCGAGCTTATCTACCTTCCACAATGGATCCTAAATTCATTGCTCATTTTTTTGATGGTCCCTGGCCTTCCAACCAGCTACGGCCTTAAACTCGAGATCTGAAAAAAACTAAATCACCAGAATTCGACTATTTTGCGTTTTTCATTCAACTCGAGAATTTTATCTCGAACCAAAATTAAAAATCTTGATTTTTGCTTTGAAAATCATGGTTTTCTGAATCAAACTTGGTGATATAAGTGAATCAATAAACTTTGATACTCGAATTTTAACATGCATTTAAAATCCACTGTTTATCTTTACCCAGACAAAACTATTTTCAGTTTTCAATTTAAGATTTTTTTTTATATAAATAAGGTTATAGTCTCATAATCGTTTTCTATTTATAAATCAAGACCAAAAATTGGTTATATAAATGGCAATTGATTTTTTTTCTTATAATAATTTTAAGATTGTAAATTTAACAGAGTATATACTTGTGGATATATAAACATACACATAGATATGTATTCACAAAGAACAACATAGTTTAAGTTTTTTTTTTCTTTTTCACAACAGCTGGAAGTGTCCACCACAATCATCACATATATAAACAGATTAAACATTTAAACAGGTCAGTTTGCTCACAACAAAAATAAGCAAATTCAGAGTTGAAGGTTGCTCACCTGGCATTGAGAAAGACAGAGGACAAGGGGAATAGAGGAAGAACAAAGCCTTTATTGTTGAACCAGTTTTGAAATTTTAGATCTCTAAGGCTTCAGGTTTGTTTGAGTTGCTTGTTTTGTTTACGAATGACATTCACTTCATTTTTTTCCTTAACTTGTTTGCAACTGCAGATTTAATTTCCTTTTAAAACCTGTTTTGTTTTCTTGACTTGAATGATATTTTGAGTTTTCAAGATAACGTTTGTTTCCATTTTTACTCAGTTGTGATTATCGAACTGAAGTGAGGATTGATGCATATAAAAAGAAAGTATGCAGTATATTATTTGTACAAAAAGCATGCTGAAGACATTTGCATTAAATGCATGAGGCATGTTGCATTTATTGCTTTGTACCATATATACTTTCTTGGCTTTCAAACTCGGCTGAGATGATTTTAGTGGCTTGCCTGCCCATGCTTTGTACATAGTTGTTTACCTATTTTGTTTACATAGGAATTGTATATGTGTAGTTTATACTTTGTAGATATTTATTATCTTGTATTTCTTTTGTTTTATTGTCTCATTTTTATTCCTCTTTTATTTTAACTTAAATTATTTATTTTACTTTTTTTCAAGTTGTATTTGTTATTTTGTTTCATGTATTACTATATATATTTTATTAACCTAAATATTTATTAAACCATAAATTCAAAATTATTTATTATTATTATTTATATTTTAAAACATCTATCTAAGATTCAAATCACCTATATATACAATATTTTAATTTAAAAATCAAATTAATTATCAATTTAAATTTAATAAAATTCGGGGTCGTTACAACCACATTCCATGGCAGGTAATACAACTAATACCGTACAAGGTTCGTATTTGGAAGATGGATTTCCAACAAATGGTCAGGCTAAGGAACTTCCTATTCCACGAAAGAAACGCCTCTGGCGGGACGTTCCGAGAACCACACCGTTCTCTGCCAAACAAGGCCGGCAACCCCTTTTCCCAAGGGATAAAAGAAACCTCATATATGCCACCCCCGGTCCTTTGGGACCTTTAACCGAGGCGCCTCGAATCCAACATCACACGTCATAAATAAAGTGTGTCCACATGAGTAAGTATCTGGGCTCCATACCATGATACTACCCTTTTCCAGAAGGAATGGTCATACCCTAGGGAAGCTACCCCTGAAACCTTGCCGCAACATTCCTGTTTCGACCATTACCGGGTTGTGAGGCTCGACGAAGTCTCGTCCACAAAGCTTACGCTTTTTCAAAAAGCCACGCTTTGGGTCAACAGATGATCAACCTATGATCACAAAGATAAATGATCAAACAAATGATCATATCACAAATGATCAAACACTGATCATCACACAGCAACACTCAGCATGCCACATTACCAAATTGGGATATATCGCTGATAAATTTCAACTACACAACCTTTGAGCTCGTACGTCTCAGAGAAGGGTGTTAAGCTAAGAGAATAAATTCTCCGCCACCAAACAGATATGTATTTGAAAGAAATCGGCTTTATATCTCAAAGTGTAATGTCAGACATGTAACCATACAAGTCTGTTCCGGGATCGAACAGAACCGAAGGCACTTCTCACGAAGCCCTTGCAATTCCGGATAACTTTCAATCACGTCCGGACTTCCCGTCACAAAAGGGTGATATAAATCTCTATACCGGCGCGACTCAGTGCAGAGACATTCGACAGGTTGTCCTTTCATTTTTCGAAAAATATCCGGTCTTCAACACCGGTCTTCAAATGCTATCCATATACGACGTATCACTATTCGGAATGAGTTATACGACCCAAAGGTCCTTTCCCGGCTAACCCGAATAGTGAGCGAAATATTTAAAAACATACGGATATTAGGATTTCAATTAAGTCACAACTTAAACCCAAACTTTCTTTACAAATGGTTTATCAAATTACCATTTAAATCTTTTTAAACAAAAAGATTCAATTCACAAAGTTCCCTTAATTTCACAAAGATTCATTCACAGATTTTCCAAAACAATTTTCCATTTCAATTTAACTCGTTAAATCTTTAAATCAAAGATTTAACTAATAGCTTTCAAAACAATTTCATTTCGATTGGGTTAAATAAATCATCATTTTAAATCTGTTAAAAATAGACAGATTTAATTCATAGCTTTCAAAAAGAATTCATTTATAACTTGGAAAACCCTTTTTTTCAATTCGTACTTGAAATTCCTTTAACTTGGAATTTCATTTCTTATATATATATATGAAAGCTTTTATCATTTGAAAACAAACAGTTTTCATTTTCGGAAATCTGATTCATTTATACAAGTTAAAGTCTTTGGGTTAAATTCCAATTCCCAAAATTTTACTTTTTAAATGGTTTAGATTCATACAAACACCTTTATATCATCTTTAATCCCTAGTTTCAAATCATAGGATTCAATTTCAAACTTGAATTCAAATTTAAATCAAATTATTTAAATTTTCAAACTCGATTAAGTTATTCAAAATAACTTTTATATTTGAAATTCCATTTCAAAAACTTTTCACTTTAAACCCGAATTTCCAATTTCAAAAATCAATTGAAATTAAAATTTCAAATTTAAAAACATCAAATTTAAATTATCTGTGACTTGACCGATTTCCACGTGAAATCCATATTTGTGTGTGTATGGTGTAGTCCAGGGGTTTTTAACACAATAGTGCAACACAATGAATCATCACAGATCAGAATACAGAAATATAGTTGATAAACGATATAAACTATATCGCTTATCTTTTATTCACAGATCACAAATATATATATCACAGGTAAGTAAATTACAGATCACAACATAAGTCAGGACGTATCACAAAGCATCATATATCAGGGATATCAAACAATCAAGTCATCCAATAGAATTCAAATATCCATATGTAAGGTCAGTTAATTGTCTGATTGATTTAAATCAGATTTAAATTCTATGAATAAATTACAAATTCTTGTTAATTAACATTAATAAATTACAAATTATTTTGATTAATTATTCTTTAATCATTTATTAATTAACCATTTATAATAAAATAATTAACCTTTAATTATAATTCATCAACCTTTAATTATTAAATAATTAACCTTTAATTATTTAATTCACCATTTAATTAATTATCTTTAATTAATTACTTTAATTAATTACTCCACAATTAATTATCATTCCTTAATCACCTTCACTGATTAATTTACCTTTAATTAATTATTCTCAAATTTATTACCTTAATTAATAAATCATTTTAATTTATTAACCTTTAAACCAATTACATAATTAATTAACCCCTTAATTGCTTTCATAAAGTAATTAACAATTTACAATTGATTATCTTAATTAATAAATCTAATTTTTATCAAAATTAATCACATAAATTTGATTACTTAATAATTTCTAGTTAATTAACTTCATTAACCAATAACATTTCTTTAATTGCCTTCTTGAGAAATTATCTTAGATTAATTTATTATTAATCATTCCTAGTTATAAATTAATCTAAATTATTTATTTATAAATTAAATAAATCATTCTTTAATTACCTTATTAATTTAAATCATTTTATTAACTTAATTATTTCTAAGATAATTAATTTCTTTATTAATGACTTCATTAATACTTAAGTGTATTTTAAACATTACACTTTTGAATTTAAATTTAAATCACACTTTGAGTATAAGATTCAAAATGATTTACCCTTTAAAAAAAACTTAACCAAATTTAAATTAAATTTAAACTCGTTTAAAACACCTTCAGATTTTAAAACTGATCCTTTTTTTTCAACTTGTATTTGAATTTCACTTTTAGTCCAGGTTTTAAAATCTTGATTTAAATTTTAAGTTTAAATCTCACTTAATTTAACAAACCCAGACTTGAATTTAAACAGAAGAACAAGCTTCTGTTTTTAAAATGCCTGGAACAAACAACTCGAGACAGTAAACTACTTCGACTCGCCTACCACTTTACTTCGAGAGATACCCGTGCACGCTTATCTTCTTCTTCCCCAATGCTTCACCAGTTTCACAAACTTGCACGTACACGTGCACAAACGCAGCGCCCCTCACCGATCAACGTTGATGACACCGGCACGTCACCCTCAACCACCCAAACTAGCTCGAGCAACCCAAACTCCAAAATCACCCCATAATCGAAATCGAGCTTTGATCCTCAACCTGGAACCAAACTTCCCCACGAAAACTGCTCGCCAACGATGGTCCAGTTCACCCGAGTCCATGCGATTTCACCCCGAGACGCACCACACAACTACGCTTCGATCCCCACCACACCGGTTGACTCCGGTGCCTCGATGACACTATACGACCCTCAAATTCAACGTCGAATAAAATGGGTTACTAAACCCTAAAATCGATTCGTCCCATCATCTCCTTCAATGGAAAAATTATTGAACATGTTTCCCAACACCAACCATGTCCAAGCTTGCTTCGGCTAAGAGCTCGACCCCTCTAGTTACGCCGATCACCCGAGATTGACGAAAATGTCGATTTCGTTCATCCCACAATTTCCCATGATTTAGTGAATTAAAAATCTTGAATTTTGTTTTAAAAATCATGAATTTTCCAGTCGAACCCAATAATGTATATGAATCAATTAACTCTGAGATTCCAATTTATCATGCTTATTTATTTTCCACTGTAATATTCAAATTTGAAGATATTTAATCCATATTTCCACTTGAGTTTATTTTTAAAATTGGTATTACAACATTACAATCACCTTAAATTTTGAAACCGAAGCCCAATATTGATTGGTTTGGGTGATCTGAATTTTTGTTTGAATTTGTTTAGCCTGTAACAGAGAAACAGGTACATATACCTGTATCTATATATTCAAGTTACAGATATACATATATATGTGGTCATACCAATAAAATTTATTCTATACAACATTATTCCATAACATATACCCAATATAGATCATACGAAAACAGCTCATATATATCTAAGGGTTGAAAAGTTTGCTCACAAAATCATATTTTTTTTTAAGGTTTTAAAACAAAAGGTTACTCACCTTGCTAAAAAATAAACAGAGCTTCTATGTTTTAAAAATGTTTTTATTCAAAGAAACATTAATTTTCTTTCAATTCTTTGCTTAGAGATTTGAAATATTGAAGAGCATCATATAACAGACTTCCAGTAAAACAGCAACTTCTCAGAACAAATACATAACAGCATAATATTTTCTTGAACCAATAATCTAGATTTAAATTTTCAAAACAAGTTAGGCTATTAAAAATAGGAGTTGCTCACCGTGGTTAAAAGAAAGAACAGAGCATATTTTCTTGAAACAGCAGTTTGAATTTCCTGGTTGAAATCTTTCACTTGATTCTCTGGTTTGACTTTATTTGTTTAAGTTGTTTTTAAATTTTCTTTAAACTGAAGTTTTGGTTTGAGTTTTCATTTACAGCTTGAAGTGGAACGAATTTGCAATGAGGATGATGTTTATAAAGAAAAGAAAAAAATGAGTACGGGTTGTTGTTTGTTTATACAATAGGCTATGAGTTGATTTTATTATAAAAGAAAGTGTACAGGGGTATTGTCACTTGGCTTTAACATAGGCATGGCTGAAATCGTGCTAGAGATATTGTAAGGGATTACTTTGCTTTATTTTACAGACATATTTTCATTTGTTTATAGGCTGAGGTGATATATAGTGATGGTTTGCATTAATTGACATGTACAAATGAATATTTTTCTCTTCATTTCGGTGGCTGGTGATGTTTCCCTCATGTATTAAGGGTATTTGCATTTATTACTTGTACAAACTGATTTTTTTTTCTTTTACCTCATTTCGGCTGGGCAAGTATGTAAGGGTATTATCTTGTATTTTATTTATTTGCATACTTGTATTTGTATTTGTTTCTACATACTTATAGTTTTATTTTCTATTTCAATTTTCTAACTTAAATATCTATAAATTGGTATGTTTCTATATATTTATATTTTCTTATTTATTTAATAAGTGCATTTGTTTGTATTTTATTTTACTTTTATATTTATTGTCTTATATTTAATTTATAAATTCAAATTATTATTAACCATCTATTTTAATATTTATTATTATCATTTATTATTATTAAACCATTTATTTACAATTTATCTCAAATCCAATATATACATATATATATATATATATATAATATTTAAAATTTAAATGATTTAATATAGAATTTGTGACGACCCGACTTTCTCTCCATAGAAAGTCGCATCGACAGTAAGAAAGAAAGGGGTGAGAAGTAGAAAAGAGAAGAAGAGAAAAGAACCAAACACAAATACTCACAGCGGAAACGAACAAAATATATTATATCACATAAATATTACATAGTATCATATACAACACTTATCAGAGTTACACAGATTACATATCATATACTAGACAGTTATAAACATCTGTCTAGTTATTACATCTCAATACAAAACAAAGATCTAAACAAGATCAACACAGCGGAAACTACTATCTATATCTACAACGCTGAAGCCTCCTGCTCCATTGCTCCTCCAGATTACTCGTCAAGGCTAACCTGAATCTCTTGGCTACTCGTAAAAATTTGAGTACCCAAGAGTTTATAAAACAGAAATAAACAACTTGGGTCAGACATGGGTCTGGTGTGAGTAACAGGTTAAACTTGCTTAACTTCAAAACCTTTTGAAAGAAAAGGTATCACGTAAGACTCCCCACAAATAAACATGGGTAAGTTTTTACCTTACGCTAACCAAAACATTTGATAGGAAATTCGATTGTATTATAATAGGGTCTAGGGTTTTCAAATAAATATGAAATAGCTGAAATTGTTACATTATTAAATTCCAGCATACTAGCCACAAAGTGGGTTATACAATCAAGTCCGTTGGCACTTATTGGATTTTGGATTCCATACAATGGCAGGGCTACCGGGGTACCGCCCGTCACAGTACGTGGCCTAGATCACCGTACCGAGGATCACTCCCAATCCCCTGCAACACAAGGCCGGAACATCCCTTACTGGATAATTCCCGCACAAGATACCTCACGGTTGGGATCAGCAACCGCACACACTAAGCCGAAATAAGAAGGGACTTCTAGACAGAGGTAATCTTGTCCTACTTGGGTGCTACCCACTAACCTTGCTGCACCTCCCCTATTTTAGCCATTCCCGGTTTGTGAGGCTTGAGGTCACGATTACCTTTAAATAGAACACATCTATCTTAGAATGCTCATCGTCCACCTGACGATGTGCTGAAAGCATTCAATCCATATAAGTTCGTTCCGGGTTCGAACGAAACCGAAGGCATTATCTCGTTACACTCGTTTTGGAATCACCCTCAGAGTTAACGACAATAACCCTTGCACTCTGAATCTTCATCTTCACTTGATTCACGACCTATCGTAAATTTGGATCGATGTGGTATTCGGGTCTCCAGACCTGGAAATCCGGTATACGGAAACCCGATCCCGGTCTCATCGAAATCCAAAGCGTATCTTTTAAGGCCAAGTTGTTTTAAAGGTTAAAACAATTCAATTCATTATCTTTATACACAAAGAAAGATAATTCCCAGCAGATAATCAACATTATCAGATAATCCATACAATTCAACTAACATCCATATCACACAGCATATATCTCATTAGAGATATCAATCAAATGCAAAGCATTCAGTATTATCATCCATCCATATCATCATCACTATGCAACCAAAGCATCCAAATCATACAGTATCAATTATCTCATATCTGAGATTTCAAACCATTCAAGGTACACAATATCATTCATTCATAAGCAATGATTTATTTATCACCATCTACAATTAATTTAAAATGAATTAAATTAATTATTTCATCTTTAATTAATTTAAAGTAAATTAAATTAATTACTACATCTATAAATCCTGCTTAAATCATTATTAATTAATTATCAATCAATTAATCAATCATCATCCAATTATTCAATTTAATTAATCATCCTTGATTAATTATTTAATTACATTCAAGTAATTAGTATTAAATTAATTATACAAATTAATTATTCTTAACCACTTATAGTAATTAACCTTTAATTACTTCATTTATTAATTAACTATAATTAATTACATTACTCCTTAATTAATTACATTAATTAATCACTTCATTTATAATTATTACTTAATTAATCAATTCTTAATTACATCATTAATTATATAAATTAATGATCCTTAATTACATTTTATCATTAATTACTTTATTTAAATTAATTAAACCATAATTATTAATCACTATTGATTAATCACATTCAGTAATTAACTATCCTTAATTACTTCTTAAAATAAATTAATTATTCCTTAATTAATTTCTTAATTAATCTCTTGATTAATTCCATTAAGTAATTAACTACCTTTAATTACTTTATTAATTACATCAGTAATTATCCATTAATTACTTCCTAAGTAATTATACCTCATTAAATTACATTAAGTAATTATACAAATCATTAAGTGATTATCTTAAATTAATTAAACTTAATTAATTAACTTAACTAATCAAAATAAACTCAATTAATTACAATGGGTAATTAATTTATTAATTATTTCCATTAAGTAATTTAATTAAACAATTTCACAAATGATTAACCTTAATTAATTAATCTATTTAATTACTAAAATTAATCACATTAATTAATTATTTAATAATCCTTAATTAATGATCTACGTTAACCATTAACTATTCTTTAATTATCTTTCTTAAATAATTAAACATTAATTTACCATTATTAATTACAACTTAATTCATTCTAATTATCAATAAATTAATCTCTAATTACTTAATTAATTAAGTACTTAACAATAACTTAATTAAACCTTAATTACTTTAATAATTTTATTCCTAACCATTAATTTATAATCTTAACTTATAAAATTAATGATCCTTAATTCAAATTAATTAACCTTTAAATTAATTTAATTAATCCTTCATTAATCAATTTTAAACCCTTAATTACTAATTTATTAACCCAAGTCATAAATTAATTAAATTGATTAATTAACTTTTAATTACCTTAATAATTTATTTTATCCTAAATTATTAAATCTCAATTAACTT
This sequence comes from Allium fistulosum, assembly GCA_030737815.1. Lineage (NCBI taxonomy): Eukaryota > Viridiplantae > Streptophyta > Magnoliopsida > Asparagales > Amaryllidaceae > Allium > Allium fistulosum. The sequence goes on along the minus strand of CM060907.1, from coordinate 243,935,299 downwards.
TAAGATAAAACATTCTTCTTATTTATGACTTAATTGTCATTCACAAATGCATTTGAACATTTTACTTTGAATCTACTTTGAATTCCATTTTAAATTAAGATTTAAAATGATTTATCTTATCAAAATCTAAACAATTTAAAGTAGTTAAAACAATTTAGAAACTTTATTTATTTATTATTTTTTTTAAACTAAAATTCACTAACTTAAATTCCATATCTAAACTTTAATTTCAAACTTATTTAAAACTTTACTTTACATTTCAACTTCAGTTTTAAATTCCATTTTAAAATTTAAAAACTGATCAAACAGGTTTCTGTAAAACCTGTAATACCATTCAACCCGAGTTAACCCTTCAAAAACTTTGAGTCCCATCTCACATTTCTTCGGGTAACCCACGCTAAAAACTCGAGCACTCGAATACCCTTCTTCCCAAACAAACTCACGAAACCCAGAACCAAAATGCACCGTGCATGTGCACGTGCACCGTGAACTGGACAACTTCGACGCCTCGCCGACCTTGCTCATCAGTCGCCGACGATCACCACTAGTCCTCCGATCATCCAACTCCTACGATCTCATCACGAATCGAAAACGAGCATTTCGATCAAAGACTGGAGCAACCCGATCTGATAAAAACACTATCAGCCATCACCTCCGACCATCTGCAACCCCGCCCTTTAGCCCAAATGTTCGCCAGAGATCCCTCTTCCTGTTTCCCCCGGTCCGGCCTCGTCCGATCAACCCACGACCACGAATTCCTACCTCAAGCTTTGACGAGTCAAACCAGGTTTTAAACCCTAAATCCACGTCGCGATACTCCTACGATCATCTAAAAATTTACCAACCATTTTTCCTGGAACCATCCTCCTACAAGCTAACTCCAACCAAAAACTCGTCTCTGATCATCTCGCCGATTTTCGTAAATTGGCAATAAACCCAAAAACCTCCAATACCGATTATCTCAGAAATTACCAAACTAAAAATAATAATTTTACTTCTAAAAATCATGTTTTTGGATAGATATTCAGTTTATATATATGAATTCATAAATTAAGATGTTTGAGTTTTCACTTATCTTGAGCTTGTTCTGTCCCTTTAAGTTTCCAGTGAGATTTCAATTTTAATTTGACTTAATTTAAATTTTAAAACTTAATCTATAATCAAACAATCAAATCTTGTCTGAAGCCTAAGTCCTAACAGCAAGCAGATCAAGAGATAATGGTTTTTAAATCAAAAATTTTGTGCCTGGAAACAAAAATACAGTAGTCACAGAGACAATAGTATGCACACAATCATTCACCCATTCATATATATACAGAACATACTTATATATATTCACACAAACATATTTATTCCATAAATTAGCATGCAATCCAGATTTATACTTAAGCTTTTAAAAATTTGTTACTCACTTGAAAACAGGAGATGAACAGAGCACAGATTATTGACCCTTGAATCTTTGAAACAGAATTGTCCATGCTTTAAAAACTTGAATGTTGCTTTAAAAATGCTATTGCTCCTTAACCCTACATGCATGCTGATGTTTTACATTTGCATTTGTTCCCAGGTTCTACATGCAGGTAGCCTAATTTCCAGACTTTAGAAAAATGCAGGTCTTCTTGTATAATGGACAGGATACAGATTGAAGAATGCAGATTTACTTTCAGTTGGAAATGTGTATGATAGCTTTCAGATTGTTGTATGCAGAAATGTTACAGATTTGCAAATTGGTTTACAAGGATTTGATATGCATTTTGATATGAGGAATTTGTTTAAAAGTAGAATGTTTTTTTCTTTCAACTGAAAGATTTCTTTGTTTATGGAATGAAGATGAGAAAAAGAAAAAAGAAAAATGAAGATGAGAAGCATATGTTTATATATAGGCTGAAAAATGATTTAATAAAAATAAAAGAAAAACAAATTTAAATGACACTTGTCTCATTGTTAATTCATTACTTAACACATGTTATTTAGGTGTCTTAATTTTATTACACTTGTCATTTAAGTAATTACACATATTTCTATTTATTTTTAAATGTAAATAAAATGCCTTTTCTTATTATTTAAATACTTATCTATATATATAAATCACTTTTTAAAGAAACAAACTAATTATATTTATAAATAAAAGTTATACAAATATTCTAAATCCAAATCAATTTAAATATTTATTCTTTTGAATTTCAAAACTTTAAAATTCAAGTTTAAATAAAATTAAATCCTAAGATTCAATTTAAAAGTTAAGTTATATATATTTACATACACTATTTATTCCATTTAAAAATAACAATTCTATAGTCTTTAAAATTCATACATATTAAAAATAATACATTATACTTATTATTTGAAATTAACATATTTTATAATTTAAACAAGAGATTATATTATCAAGAAATATTTAAAAAGAAATAAAACAAACCATTTTTGTAAATCTCATTTATATTTAAGCTTAAGTAAAAATATCTTAAACCAATTAAATATTTATCTAAAGTATATTTAAAACTAAAATGTTATTTATTTAAATAACTTTGAAAAGTCCAGATTAAATTAAATCTAAATTTCCAATTTACCAAAGCTTCTATTTACAATATATATAAATAAATATATATATTCAAATAGAAAATATCTTATTAACTTTTAAAAGATAAAATCATCAATTAATACTAATTTAATCAGATTATTAAATTAAATTCAAATCTTATTATCAAAGATCATCAATATCAATTTAATTATTCAACAGATTATTAAATTGATATTGTTAAAATTTCCGGGATATTACATTCCTTCCCCCTTAAAATAATTTCGTCCCCGAAATTTAAACAAAGGTAATTTAATAATCTTATTAAAGATTTTAATTTAAAACACAAGCATATACTATCATCCATATGCTAGCAACCATAGCAACCAATTCATCCAATCAAACAATTCTAACTATCTAGACTAAATTCTAGATAAAATTCCTCGAGTTTCCCCAAGTATATATATATACCGGGATACTTGCTCTACAAACAATCTAAACTACTAAGCTATAGATCTCCTACTCATCTAGATCTACAGAACTAAACAGAATATCAGACTACAGACGAGTCTGACTCAACTACCAAACTTCCCAAAACTGCAGATTCTAAAACCAGAGATAGATCAAATACGTATTCCCTCAGAGATACGTAAAACTCAATGAATTCCAGTTATCCAAACTGACAATTCAACCAAGTAGACCAATTTCTTATCCAAATCAGAACACAGACGAGATCCAAACATAACTCTACTTCACAACATCAGTAGATTCTAAACTTACTTCTCCCATCCAGAGATACACTCCAAACTACTTTCGCTGCTCAACTCTGATCTGAGGTAGAACACAAGCACAGACTGGACAACTCACTTCTAGAAATAAGGTTCACTGATCCATACAGAAAACTCAGATACTCCAGCAAAACTTGAGCTGCTTCACCAACTCCATCTCTAGGAAACATCCTTCCACTAGACTGAACCACCGGTATCACTCCTGGAATCCAGTCGATAAGAAAACTCAACTTCCAGATGCGGACAAATCTCTAACTTCTCTGAAGACATCCAGAAAAATTCTGACAACCCAAGAGAACACTCAGACAATCGCAAGTCACTTTTGCGATCAACCCATCCTAATTCCAAACAGACTGTTCTCTCTTTACCAATCAGAACAGCTTACACTTATTTATCCAATTTATCGAAGAAATGGATCCACTCTGCTGCTTCTGATCTTCACTTCCAGAAAAACTGCTCAGCCAAAAAACTTCTTGCCATCACAGAACACTCCGAGTAGCACTGCTGACACTGATGCTCCTATCCAAAGCTCTTCGAGAAACTCGAACTCCAAACCAAAGCAGAAACACCATGCTGAACTCAGCGACAACACCGAAACAGACACACTTCCTTAATCTTGTTCCAAAGAAAACATCTTCAGGAACATCCATGGTCACTGCATCTCATCATACAGCTACTATTACCTGAGGTATCAAGGTAGCATCACTCACTTCTGCCTCATCGACAGATCCAACTCTACTCATCCACACTTCAAAGATAAACTCCGAACCATTACAGTTTCCTTCGGAGATCGATGAAATCCTTCACCACAGCAAAGCTTACTCGAGACGGTATTGGGTTTACAGTCTTGATATATACTTCCAACCTCAAACATTCAAACTCCAACCATTGGTAGTCGTGTTTCACACACCACCACCCTATCTACCTTTATATCCTATATTGGAAAACCCGAACAGGTAACCCAACAAATAGGTAGAAATATATATATATTTAAAATGATACTTTTTATATAGAAATTATTTCTGGGTAAAATTATTTCATTTACCTCTTTAAAACAATATTGTGTCCGTTGGCCTGGTTCAAGTGTTTAGAGATCCCTATCAATAACGTTAGCTACTCGTATTGACCAGAATCCATATACCACTCAACCGATCAATTAACACAATATAAAACCATTTTATATAACTAACAAATACGCGCTCTCGTATATATATATACACTCAAACAGGTTGCTACAGATCCTATCTCTAATGAACAACCCTTCCGAACCTAGGTATTCACTCAACCTAGTGTTTGGATATTCACTTAACCAAAAGCTTAGGCATTCGCTCAACCTATGCTCTGATACCAAATGTGACGACCCGACTTTCTCTCCATAGAAAGTCGCATCGACAGTAAGAAAGAAAGGGGTGAGAAGTAGAAAAGAGAAGAAGAGAAAAGAACCAAACACAAATACTCACAGCGGAAACGAACAAAATATATTATATCACATAAATATTACATAGTATCATATACAACACTTATCAGAGTTACACAGATTACATATCATATACTAGACAGTTATAAACATCTGTCTAGTTATTACATCTCAATACAAAACAAAGATCTAAACAAGATCAACACAGCGGAAACTACTATCTATATCTACAACGCTGAAGCCTCCTGCTCCATTGCTCCTCCAGATTACTCGTCAAGGCTAACCTGAATCTCTTGGCTACTCGTAAAAATTTGAGTACCCAAGAGTTTATAAAACAGAAATAAACAACTTGGGTCAGACATGGGTCTGGTGTGAGTAACAGGTTAAACTTGCTTAACTTCAAAACCTTTTGAAAGAAAAGGTATCACGTAAGACTCCCCACAAATAAACATGGGTAAGTTTTTACCTTACGCTAACCAAAACATTTGATAGGAAATTCGATTGTATTATAATAGGGTCTAGGGTTTTCAAATAAATATGAAATAGCTGAAATTGTTACATTATTAAATTCCAGCATACTAGCCACAAAGTGGGTTATACAATCAAGTCCGTTGGCACTTATTGGATTTTGGATTCCATACAATGGCAGGGCTACCGGGGTACCGCCCGTCACAGTACGTGGCCTAGATCACCGTACCGAGGATCACTCCCAATCCCCTGCAACACAAGGCCGGAACATCCCTTACTGGATAATTCCCGCACAAGATACCTCACGGTTGGGATCAGCAACCGCACACACTAAGCCGAAATAAGAAGGGACTTCTAGACAGAGGTAATCTTGTCCTACTTGGGTGCTACCCACTAACCTTGCTGCACCTCCCCTGTTTTAGCCATTCCCGGTTTGTGAGGCTTGAGGTCACGATTACCTTTAAATAGAACACATCTATCTTAGAATGCTCATCGTCCACCTGACGATGTGCTGAAAGCATTCAATCCATATAAGTTCGTTCCGGGTTCGAACGAAACCGAAGGCATTATCTCGTTACACTCGTTTTGGAATCACCCTCAGAGTTAACGACAATAACCCTTGCACTCTGAATCTTCATCTTCACTTGATTCACGACCTATCGTAAATTTGGATCGATGTGGTATTCGGGTCTCCAGACCTGGAAATCCGGTATACGGAAACCCGATCCCGGTCTCATCGAAATCCAAAGCGTATCTTTTAAGGCCAAGTTGTTTTAAAGGTTAAAACAATTCAATTCATTATCTTTATACACAAAGAAAGATAATTCCCAGCAGATAATTAACATTATCAGATAATCCATACAATTCAACTAACATCCATATCACACAGCATATATCTCATTAGAGATATCAATCAAATGCAAAGCATACAGTATTATCATCCATCCATATCATCATCACTATGCAACCAAAGCATCCAAATCATACAGTATCAATTATCTCATATCTGAGATTTCAAACCATTCAAGGTACACAATATCATTCATTCATAAGCAATGATTTATTTATCACCATCTACAATTAATTTAAAATGAATTAAATTAATTATTTCATCTTTAATTAATTTAAAGTAAATTAAATTAATTACTACATCTATAAATCCTGCTTAAATCATTATTAATTAATTATCAATCAATTAATCAATCATCATCCAATTATTCAATTTAATTAATCATCCTTGATTAATTATTTAATTACATTCAAGTAATTAGTATTAAATTAATTATACAAATTAATTATTCTTAACCACTTATAGTAATTAACCTTTAATTACTTCATTTATTAATTAACTATAATTAATTACATTACTCCTTAATTAATTACATTAATTAATCACTTCATTTATAATTATTACTTAATTAATCAATTCTTAATTACATCATTAATTATATAAATTAATGATCCTTAATTACATTTTATCATTAATTACTTTATTTAAATTAATTAAACCATAATTATTAATCACTATTGATTAATCACATTCAGTAATTAACTATCCTTAATTACTTCTTAAAATAAATTAATTATTCCTTAATTAATTTCTTAATTAATCTCTTGATTAATTCCATTAAGTAATTAACTACCTTTAATTACTTTATTAATTACATCAGTAATTATCCATTAATTACTTCCTAAGTAATTATACCTCATTAAATTACATTAAGTAATTATACAAATCATTAAGTGATTATCTTAAATTAATTAAACTTAATTAATTAACTTAACTAATCAAAATAAACTCAATTAATTACAATGGGTAATTAATTTATTAATTATTTCCATTAAGTAATTTAATTAAACAATTTCACAAATGATTAACCTTAATTAATTAATCTATTTAATTACTAAAATTAATCACATTAATTAATTATTTAATAATCCTTAATTAATGATCTACGTTAACCATTAACTATTCTTTAATTATCTTTCTTAAATAATTAAACATTAATTTACCATTATTAATTACAACTTAATTCATTCTAATTATCAATAAATTAATCTCTAATTACTTAATTAATTAAGTACTTAACAATAACTTAATTAAACCTTAATTACTTTAATAATTTTATTCCTAACCATTAATTTATAATCTTAACTTATAAAATTAATGATCCTTAATTCAAATTAATTAACCTTTAAATTAATTTAATTAATCCTTCATTAATCAATTTTAAACCCTTAATTACTAATTTATTAACCCAAGTCATAAATTAATTAAATTGATTAATTAACTTTTAATTACCTTAATAATTTATTTTATCCTAAATTATTAAATCTCAATTAACTTTAAGATAAAACATTCTTCTTATTTATGACTTAATTGTCATTCACAAATGCATTTGAACATTTTACTTTGAATCTACTTTGAATTCCATTTTAAATTAAGATTTAAAATGATTTATCTTATCAAAATCTAAACAATTTAAAGTAGTTAAAACAATTTAGAAACTTTATTTATTTATTATTTTTTTTAAACTAAAATTCACTAACTTAAATTCCATATCTAAACTTTAATTTCAAACTTATTTAAAACTTTACTTTACATTTCAACTTCAGTTTTAAATTCCATTTTAAAATTTAAAAACTGATCAAACAGGTTTCTGTAAAACCTGTAATACCATTCAACCCGAGTTAACCCTTCAAAAACTTTGAGTCCCATCTCACATTTCTTCGGGTAACCCACGCTAAAAACTCGAGCACTCGAATACCCTTCTTCCCAAACAAACTCACGAAACCCAGAACCAAAATGCACCGTGCATGTGCACGTGCACCGTGAACTGGACAACTTCGACGCCTCGCCGACCTTGCTCATCAGTCGCCGACGATCACCACTAGTCCTCCGATCATCCAACTCCTACGATCTCATCACGAATCGAAAACGAGCATTTCGATCAAAGACTGGAGCAACCCGATCTGATAAAAACACTATCAGCCATCACCTCCGACCATCTGCAACCCCGCCCTTTAGCCCAAATGTTCGCCAGAGATCCCTCTTCCTGTTTCCCCCGGTCCGGCCTCGTCCGATCAACCCACGACCACGAATTCCTACCTCAAGCTTCGACGAGTCAAACCAGGTTTTAAACCCTAAATCCACGTCGCGATACTCCTACGATCATCTAAAAATTTACCAACCATTTTTCCTGGAACCATCCTCCTACAAGCTAACTCCAACCAAAAACTCGTCTCTGATCATCTCGCCGATTTTCGTAAATTGGCAATAAACCCAAAAACCTCCAATACCGATTATCTCAGAAATTACCAAACTAAAAATAATAATTTTACTTCTAAAAATCATGTTTTTGGATAGATATTCAGTTTATATATATGAATTCATAAATTAAGATGTTTGAGTTTTCACTTATCTTGAGCTTGTTCTGTCCCTTTAAGTTTCCAGTGAGATTTCAATTTTAATTTGACTTAATTTAAATTTTAAAACTTAATCTATAATCAAACAATCAAATCTTGTCTGAAGCCTAAGTCCTAACAGCAAGCAGATCAAGAGATAATGGTTTTTAAATCAAAAATTTTGTGCCTGGAAACAAAAATACAGTAGTCACAGAGACAATAGTATGCACACAATCATTCACCCATTCATATATATACAGAACATACTTATATATATTCACACAAACATATTTATTCCATAAATTAGCATGCAATCCAGATTTATACTTAAGCTTTTAAAAATTTGTTACTCACCTGAAAACAGGAGATGAACAGAGCACAGATTATTGACCCTTGAATCTTTGAAACAGAATTGTCCATGCTTTAAAAACTTGAATGTTGCTTTAAAAATGCTATTGCTCCTTAACCCTACATGCATGCTGATGTTTTACATTTGCATTTGTTCCCAGGTTCTACATGCAGGTAGCCTAATTTCCAGACTTTAGAAAAATGCAGGTCTTCTTGTATAATGGACAGGATACAGATTGAAGAATGCAGATTTACTTTCAGTTGGAAATGTGTATGATAGCTTTCAGATTGTTGTATGCAGAAATGTTACAGATTTGCAAATTGGTTTACAAGGATTTGATATGCATTTTGATATGAGGAATTTGTTTAAAAGTAGAATGTTTTTTTCTTTCAGCTGAAAGATTTCTTTGTTTATGGAATGAAGATGAGAAAAAGAAAAAAGAAAAATGAAGATGAGAAGCATATGTTTATATATAGGCTGAAAAATGATTTAATAAAAATAAAAGAAAAACAAATTTAAATGACACTTGTCTCATTGTTAATTCATTACTTAACACATGTTATTTAGGTGTCTTAATTTTATTACACTTGTCATTTAAGTAATTACACATATTTCTATTTATTTTTAAATGTAAATAAAATGCCTTTTCTTATTATTTAAATACTTATCTATATATATAAATCACTTTTTAAAGAAACAAACTAATTATATTTATAAATAAAAGTTATACAAATATTCTAAATCCAAATCAATTTAAATATTTATTCTTTTGAATTTCAAAACTTTAAAATTCAAGTTTAAATAAAATTAAATCCTAAGATTCAATTTAAAAGTTAAGTTATATATATTTACATACACTATTTATTCCATTTAAAAATAACAATTCTATAGTCTTTAAAATTCATACATATTAAAAATAATACATTATACTTATTATTTGAAATTAACATATTTTATAATTTAAACAAGAGATTATATTATCAAGAAATATTTAAAAAGAAATAAAACAAACCATTTTTGTAAATCTCATTTATATTTAAGCTTAAGTAAAAATATCTTAAACCAATTAAATATTTATCTAAAGTATATTTAAAACTAAAATGTTATTTATTTAAATAACTTTGAAAAGTCCAGATTAAATTAAATCTAAATTTCCAATTTACCAAAGCTTCTATTTACAATATATATAAATAAATATATATATTCAAATAGAAAATATCTTATTAACTTTTAAAAGATAAAATCATCAATTAATACTAATTTAATCAGATTATTAAATTAAATTCAAATCTTATTATCAAAGATCATCAATATCAATTTAATTATTCAACAGATTATTAAATTGATATTGTTAAAATTTCCGGGATATTACAGAATTTATCTGGATATCGGGGAAACTCGCTATCAATTATTATTAATTTTACAATTTTTATTCAAAAATTTATTTATTACTCAATTTAATTCAAAATTTTCATTTAATTATTAAATTAAATAAATTTAAAATTTCGGGGTCGTTACAATTAAAATAACAAGTTTTTGCATATTATTGTGTACATAACAAAATCGAGTATATCATGTAAAATATTATAGGATGTGAAGTGTTGTTTCTAGATGATACATTGCCTGACGGACATGATGTGAAAAAAAGTGACCTGCTAAATTACCACCATATTCTATGGGTAGAATGAAATTTTCATGGGGTGAAGATGCCAAACTTTATCGTCCTAAAAGATATTTAAACGATGAAGGGATTTTCGAGCAACAAATCCCACTTAAATCCACTGCTTTCCAGGTAGTACAAATCAGTGAAATACTACAGAATTATGAAGAAACTAATATTAGAAGGATTTTAGTCATTTTTTCCATTTTCTTTTTAACTTAGAAAAATAGTTGTTATATGCCATAAAATCATTATCCAGTTACTGATATTTGCATTATGTGAGATTAATAATGTAAAGAAAATACCATGCTAGATCACGTATCTGCCTAGAAATGAGTTTGCTTATAGGAAGATGAAAATATCATAAGCTACACACCAGTATTTTCTAAAATTCAAGATATGGGATGAAAAGAAGCCTATCAATTATAAGACTATGATAACACTTTAAGTTGATGGCAGATTATTCCTTTATCTTTGTCTTTGTCTTTGTCTTTATCTTTACTACTAATAAAGAGAATTCATTCAATGGATTTACTTGGTGTCCTTTTGAAATTTCAAATATACCCTTTTACATCTCATGGAGAAATAGTATTCAAATATGGGATATAGCCTGTTATTTTATAAGTACAATTCTTAGTCACCATGGAGAACTACAAGTGGAGATATAACCTGTTATTTTCTAAGTACAACTATTAATCACCAAGGAGAACTACGGTACACGTTATAAGCTGAAGTATTACCGTGTAAAAGAACTAGAGTATTACCTTCCTTTATTTTCTCTTATTTGGTCTGGGCCGGGTTGTTTGGCCCAAGACCATACAATACAATACAAAGAAAATGTATTGTATTATCATGTATAAATATACTGTGTATTGTATCATTGGTTGATTAATGAAAACAGAGAAATCATTTTTCATTTTCAATATTCAATCTTCATTACAATTCTAAGTTGATAAATACAACTCAAAACACAAATTCAATTTTACTCAAAAACTTTATCAAAGATGGATACCATTGAACAGTATTCAACCTTTGTCCTTAAATTACATAAAATTTGTAGTTACTTAAATGGTATATTGACCATAAAACTTCTAAATGCCTTCATTTTTCTTAAGCCGAGGTCAATTTGCACTGCATTTGCAACTTTGCATATATAAATTTATTTTTACGGTGTTTGTGCTTTTTCGGCTGAGTGAACTTCAGCTGTTCTTAGTTTAAAACTATGTATGTTTTCTGACTTTACTTTTCCCTTTTACATCTAATCAATGGCTTGGTATCTCATGAAACAACAAGTGGACGCATTGAGAAATAATACTGCCGCTCATAGAATGAAAGCTTTAAGAGATAACATTAACATTTGTTTTTTTGATAATGAATTAGTATTTGTTCGTCTATTATAAAACTAATTGTTTGCTCTAACATGTTAGTAAACAAAAAAACTTATTATCCAGTGCTTTATTTCTTCCAGTCATGTATTACTAGTTGGCTTCTATGTGTGAATTAATGCATTAAAGTATTTTATGTCTAGGTTTGTACTTTTTTTCGAACATTCATTGTATCCGGCCTTATCTGCAAATCTATGTATATGGTATTGCTTTCAGATTGTAATAGTGTACTTTATTTATTTGTATGCTTAGGCCACACATGATTTCCATTTTTTTATCGTACGTGTATGTAAACAAACATATTTTACTTTGCACTATTCTTTACTTTCTACTACTAGATTTACCACTAAGATATATTAGTATATACAACAATGCATACGAAGCAAATTACATGACAACGGCTTGGATGAAATAGTTAAAATGAAGGATGGTTTGCGTCAGGATCAGGTAATAGAAATAAGAAACAGATTACTATGCCAAAATAAGGGTAAATTTGTCGAAGATGCAGCTAAATAATAATGGGATAAGTGTCTCTTTTACCTTGAGCTTCTGTATATAACTCTGTCGTCGACATGTTTTTTTACTTCTCCTACCAATATAACCCAGTCGTGTGCATAGCACATGATCCATTTGGTCAACCAAATCCATTAAACTTCGATTGGTGAATCTGCAAGTTTCCAAATATACTACGCTTGGGTAGGTGAAGTTTCATGTTCTTATTTCTACTTATTGTTTTTCTTTTTAGAGTTTTTCATTTATTACTGAAGATTAGAATTGAGTTTTGATTAATCATTTTATATGTTTTTGGTTTGTTTTAGATAATTATTTACTAGCATTTTGGATATTGCGGATCGATTTATGGATAAATATAAACTAAAGTAGATTAAATGTTTCAAATTAATATTATTAGTAGTTTCAACTGTGAAACCATGTTTGTAGCTTTAAGATTAATTTGGAGTATTGTATGTACAAATCAATATGCATTACTATGTTTTAGCATTATAATTTATTTTTTATAATTATGTCCAAAAAAATAAATTTTTGTTAATAATTTTTAACTGAAAATTATTAAACCTGAAATTATCTGAAAATTTAAAACTTGAAATTTTCTGAAAATTTTACAACATAAATGCAGTCTCTTTTCTCGGTTTCATATTTTTCAAATGATTTTCATATTATTACTTTCTGGTGCAAAATGAAAGAGATATATGTTTATGTTTATATCTGACTACATTTCATTACTGATTTTGGGATTTGACTTATTGATTGATAAAAAAAGGTTAAAAGCAATAATTCTGCCTTTTTAATAGTGAATTTTGTTTTTGCTAAGTAAATTTGATCAACGTTAACCAATCAACCATGAATAAAATCTACCTCTTCATCAACTTCTATTCATTACTTCCACATCAAACTCCAATTATACAAAGCAAATTAGATCATCGCTCAACATTTCTTCATCTTTTGTGTTCAACAATTACAGGAATAACAGTTTGGAGTGCTCCAGCCAACACTGATCGGGAAAGTAAGAAGGAAAATAGCAAGATCTAACTTCACACGTCAACTTCAAATCTAAACAGCATAAGCCAATCCTAATGTGAGCAACTCCAGACTTACCAGCATTGCTACTCATCATTGGCGAAGAAGCGGTAGCTACATAGAAGCGATGACCTTCAGATCAGATCTGGAATGCTTAGGCAGTGCAGCTTTTAGTTCTAGGTTGCAAAGCATTTCATTGTAGCTGGCATTTTTCTAAGGAGAACGCGAAGTAGCTTCAAGTAGAGCAATCTTTAGACAGAGTGAGATTCCAAGCAGAGCAATCTTTAAATGACGCAAGTGTTTTATTACACTGTTTCAAAGGTAGGTTTTATATTTACTATTACTCAACCATGTTTTTTGCCTAGAGAATGGCATTATTCTTTGTTTCCACTTGAGTTGCTATAATTAACTGTTGCACTTTGAAGGATATATGTATGCCACTTAAAGTTATAATGAAACACTTCTATGATGCTATTAGTACAAAAGAATGTATATTGGCTTGGACTACGGTTCTATTTTGCGTCCTTACACTGAAAAATTATAGACTATTATTGTTATGTTCTGTCACAACTTTTCAACTTATGCTTACATAGATTCTACTTGATAAAGGTAAAACTTACAGACTGTTTCTTCTTTCTACTGTTAGAACAGAAATCCAAACAATAGTTTCAATTTTTGGGAGAGAAGGTTGCATGCTTGATGGTGTAAGGTTGCATATACACGGTGGGCAATGGTTGGATGCTGCAATTGGCTAGAAACTGTGTATACAAAAAATGTTGCTATATTCTTTCACATGATGTTTCTATTGCAGAAAAAGCAATACTTTAAATAAACATTAGAGTTGAGAAGCATTATTATTACGCTTTCAAAAAATTTAATTGCGGTTGTAATTTGATTTAATGTGAAGGTATGTTATTACTACAATGTTTTAACATTTCATCATGTGTAAATTTTTAATGCAATTTATATTTTGAATTAAAGTTTGATCATTCGGGGTTCTATTCATAGTTTATTCGAATTAGACTTAACTCCAAAAAGTAATGCAAATGGAATCCTATTTGAAGGTAGATGGTTATTATTAATACAAGAGGTTCATTATGTAATATAGTAACTAACAATTATATATCATCATGCTGCTTCTACGATAAATTTAATCAAAGGCTTGGTTAGGAACCTTTTAAGCAGATAGAAAAATATCAACTATCCTATTTGAATTAAACAATTAAGATTTACATTTTTTTAACTGATAATTGAAGGAAAGGACCAATATAATAAGGGTTGATACATGCATAATTTTTTATACTGCAGTATAATAAGGGTTGATACAATAGAGAAAGCATTGAAAAAATAGTCTGATATAAATTCATGTACAAAACAGTTTGACAAAATAATTGATTTAAAGTAAAAGGGTATATAGAACATTTTTGTTTATTTGTTACCGCACGGATCTTACTGGTCTGTACACTGAACCAATTCATGAGGCAATTCAAAGATATTTTGGCTGATTAAGTGTTGATGTGGAAAGCAATCATTGTGCTGATTTTATTATCATTGTATTTTAATAGCCATGCTACAAAATTATGGCTCTATGGTTAAATGCAGGTCCACCTGGACGTGCATATATACTTGTATATATAAAATATAACCATACCAAATTTTGAAAATAATATTGTGTCAATTTTCTCTGTTCAAGTGTTTTGGAATTTCCATCAATAGCGTTGGCCAGACGAATCAATCGAAACCCAAAATTAAAACTTAACATCTCAAACAACACAATACAAAACATTTTTATATTAATTACAAATACACACCCTCACATGATGATCCAAGAATAGATTTTAAAACAAGGATAGAGGTTCTGTAACAACCTGCATATTTTACGATTTTATATTTAAATGTTTTGTTTAAATATAACATCGTTTGTTGAATTTAAAGTCCGAAATGTTTAAATATAAATGTTTTGTAAACAGTCGAATCTAGACTCGAGACCACTTCCATTGAGTTCACAACGAAGTTTACAACTTTTTTGAGTATAAACATCGATATGTTTGGAGTTGATTAGGATTTTGGTATTTCATTTGGGCTTTGGGTTGTGTTCTAGCCCACTAACCCAACAAGGTAACCCAACTCCTCTACTCTTCATTCATTCTACTTATTATTTCCTAACACTCAAGCTAAAGAGAAAATTGGGGAAAAGATAGGAAATTAAAATTCCTAAACCCTAGATTATTAGGAAATTCAAATCCAAGTTCGAAAATTAAGGAGAAGTTTAGGTAAGCATCCTCTTCATCTTCTCCATCTCAATTCCTCTTCAATTCTTGATTTTTCCTATAACATAACTTTGGAAAAACTTTGCATTTGATCATAGAATAAAGGTTCTTGAAGTGAAGTTGAAGAGAGATTGATCTTGCTTTGTTTTAGGGCTTCTCGTGTCTTGTTTTAGGGCTTCTCGTTTCTTGTTTTTGGGTTTAAAGGTGAGTTCTTGAACTCACATCTATGTCTATAGCTTTCATTGTTGTTAGGTATGAATTCCTAACATTTATTTCATGTTCATTTGCTTTTGAATTGAATTGGTTTGGTCAATTTTCCAATTTTGATATTTTGAAATCATAATTTATGAAAATCCTACTATGGATGTTTGGATATGTTGTTTGGAGTGTATTGAAGAGCCAATAGGGCTGGGTTGTCATTTGGCATAAATCCCTAACCACCATCGCTCATTCGAACGCGTCTGAGTTGAATTGGCTATCAATGGCCTAGGCAAATTTTTCCCTGAGCTTTAGCTCAGACGTCTGGTAAAACACTCAGACGTCTGAGGTAAAGGAACAAACGTTTCAGACCTTAAGCTCAGACATCTGAGTAGTCTGGAAAAATTCCAGACCTTCAGCTCAGACGTCTGGGGAGAACAACCAGACGTCTGGCGCTGTTAAAATTTAGCATTTTGCCTGTTTTTATGCGAATTTCCATTTTTAATCGATTTTTGTCAGCCCGGTTGGTTGTTGTTATTTATTATCGACTTTGATGACTTCTTTTCTGGATTTTTGGGAATATCAATTTGATGGATTTGATATTGATTTCTATGGTTTTGATTCACATCATCATTTGTGAATTTTTGGTGATAGATTGTTTTTACAATCGATTCTATGATTGGTCACTTTAAAATACAAAGGTTTCTATACTAGTAGTAAATACTCAAACTCTTTCACAAAAACGATTTCAACAGTACTTTTAAATACAAAGCTCATTTTTAAATCTGTTTTTCAATCTATTAGTATATACCAACCTTTTCCTCATTCGTACGAGAAATCCAGTTAAACGACCTAGCAAAACAAGTGGTATGAAACGATTGCGTTTATTTCGTCGGTTAATTCTTAGACTTGTTCGATTGAAATCTTATGACAATTTTCGAGTGGAAAGCTACAATTTGTTCGTAAATATTTAAGTTAAGCCAGTGGTTATGGGACATGAAGCTAAACTCATCTATTTACTAGCTTGGTGTAATTTACACTTTTATTGATCTATGACGATCATTTTATGGTTTAAACTAGCGATATGTGATGTCTCATTGTCCGCGTGGTGGACTGTACCCCGTTTTGTTGAGCTTCGTCTCATTTTTATAGGCTAGCGACCTACGGGCTTTATGGAGTTCGGTTCATCGGGCGTACCATTGTACTACGTCGTTGTTCTGGCTTATTTGAGTTTAAGGTTCCTCGGGCGTACCGTTGTACTACGTCGTTGCACCGGCTCTATGGGTTAGCGACCCATGGGATATCGTTCCGTTTGTGATACACGTGTTGGTGAGTTTTCATGCTCCCGTTTATGATAGGCATCCCCCTTTTTATGATTTCTGGAATTTGTGTTTCACCAATATTTGTGATTTGCTTAGATAAGCTTTATCAATATTTGTGATTTGGTGAATAAAAATAAAAAATTTGACATTCTTTTTGGTGTTGGAGGAGATTTGAGATATTGTATTATTTTTGTTGTTATCATATATATTTTTTATATCTCTTATCCTATCTCATCTTACTTGATAATTATAGCTAGACTGATCCGTTTATTATTTTTCTTCTTAAATAATACTCGAGTCAGACTGAGGTGTTTCAGGTGCTTCCACTTGACTTCTTAAAAGGGATTAGCTTTTGACTTTTGGCTAACTACTTTAGCTTAGTAGTGTTTTTTGTTTTTTTTATATATTCGAGATAGAGACTCCTTGATGTATACATATTATTTTTTCTAGATCTTGTATCTATTCTTTTGTGATGTAGTGGATCTTGTATGACCACTACTTTGATGTACACTTCTATATGTTATATTCATATCTGTTTCCGTCTTAGTGATATGAATATATGTGACTGATTTATGTTATGCTTATTTTATATTTGTTTCCGAAGGCCACATAGCCACTGTGTAGTAGCTTTGAGTTTACATTTGATATGTCAGATTTCCTTTTGAAATGAAATGCATGACATACTATCTGACATATCGGTACTCGCACGAAGCAATTACACAGATAGTCGCTCCTTAACATCCTTATTCTTCATACTAATTGACGGCATTACCCAGTAGTGTCCTTGGTTAGTGTGAGTATAGAGGTAGGGCGTCACAGCTCGGTATCAGAGGCAAACTTCGAAACAATATAGAATAATCTAGCAAGGATCATTGTCCTAAGTCTCTCTTAGGAATCGTGCCTTAGGATTTAATTCGAGTCATAAGACCCATTCTATCCTATTTTCTTTTCTGATGCCTTGTTTTATCAATTAAGTTTGTTTCATATTCATTCTGAGAATAACCTTTTTCCTCTTCTTTCTTTCTTTCTTAAAGAAGAGAAATGGTTAGACCTGGCCGTCCCAGTGCCGGTCAATCCAGTGCTACTCCTCAGGATGGCGTATACATGTCTGCTCAACAGCTTTTGGATCTTGTAAAGAATGCCCAAGCTGCCGGACCCATTCCTGAGCCTACTCGTCCTAAATCCAGATTTGCACGCTTGTGCAGTGATTATACCAATTTGGGTGGAAGTCCATTCAAGGGTTTCGAAAGCGTTATAGAAGTTCAAGCTTGGCTTAGAATATGTGACCGCATCTTTTCTCGCATGAATCTTGTGGATCTACATCGAGTTCAAGTGGCTTCTAGCATGCTCCAGGAGAGAGCATTAGATTGGTATGAGCTTTTGATTTTGGAAATTATTGAAGCAGATCTTAATTGGGAGCAATTCCAGAAAGGTTCGAGTTAAAGTTTGTGCCGGAAGCTGAAAAAGTAACTTTAGCCCGACGCTTTATTGACCTTGTTCAAGGTGAATCTTCTGTGACAGAGTATGTCGTATCTTTTGAATCCCTCTCTAAATATGGGGTCTAGTATATTAATACCCCATTGAAGAAAAATCAAAGGTTTATCTATGGGTTGAATAAGAACCTCAAAAAGCCTTTATTTCTGAAACTAGAAGTTTCTTTCGATCAGCTTGTAGATATCGCTCTTCGACTGGAAGAGGTCGATAAAGAGAGTGATGTTGAAGTTATAGGTGCCAAACAAAACTTCAACATCAACAAGAAGAGGCCTATTAAGTTCAAACCCAATCCCAATAAGAAAGGGAAGCAAGCAACTTCGATAGCAAAGACTCCTACCTCTAGTCGTGGACAATGCTACAATTGTGGTTCTAAGGACCATTATGCAAAAAGGTGTCTGAAACCCCTTTATTGTCGCTATTGCAAAAGTTCGGGTCATCTTATATCTTCATGTCCCAAACTTCAAAGCGAGAAAGAAGGAAAGCTGAATGTTGTGCAAGCCCCTAGTAACACTTCTCTTGGTCAAGGTATTTCTCATTCTGTCCTTGATGGCATTATTATGTTTCGTGATCATTCTATTCGAGTTCTTTTTGATACGGGTGCATCCCATTCTTTTATATCAAAGGAATTTGTTGATACTTTGTCTTTAAATGTTATGGGCTTGATGACTTCATTGAGAATTGCGAATCCGGTTGGTGGATCCACAACACTTGGTTTATTTTGTAAAGATGTTGAGATTATTTTATGTGATTATGCTTTCCGTGCCGATTTGCATGTTATGCGTTACTTATGTTTCAGAATGATTTTGGGAATGGATTGGCTTAATCGTTATGAAGCCCATATCCTATGTCCCGAGAGGACTATCCATCTTTGACATCCCCAATCTGTTAAGCAGATTTCTATTGTTCTTAAAGATTCAGATTCTAATTCGGTGGCATCCCTATATTCTCTAAATCCACATGATGACGATAATGATGATGAGGAAGATTTCATTTCTCTCATTCATGTTGTTTGTGAATTTCCCGACATCTTTGAGCCCGTTTTAGGATTACCACCTAAGCGAGCAATTGAGTTCAGAATTAATCTAATCCCTGGAGCACTACCTATCACTCGTCCTCCTTATCGTATGTCCAATAAGGAAAATGAAGAGATGCGTAAACAATTACCCTAATTGGAAGCAAAACAGTTTATTCGTTCTAGTTCCTCTCCTTCAGGAGCTTCAGCTATCTTTGTGAAGAAATCTGATGGTACACTTAGGCTTTGCGTTGATTACTGCAAGCTTAATGATCTCACCATCAAGAATAAACATCCCTTGCCTCGGATTGATGATCTATTCGATCAACTTAGCGGTGCTAGAGTCTTTTCACAATTAGACTTAGCAACCGGTTTTCATCAACTTTGTATTGCAGAGGATAGCATTCCTTTGACATCGTTCCGTACTCGTTATGGATCTTATGAATGGCTTGTTATGCCATTTGGTTTAACGAATGCTCCAGCTTATTTCGTTGACCTTATGAATCGAGTTTACAAAGACTTCCTCGATCGATTTGTTCTCATCTTTATAGATGATATTCTTGTTTATTCTAAAACCGAGGAAGAGCATGAAAAACATCTTCGAATTGTGTTGGAAACTCTTAGGAGCAATCAATTGAAAGCAAAATTTTCTAAGTGCCACTTTTGGCAATCCCGTGTGAAAATTTTAGGACATATTATTTCTGAATCTGGAATTTCCATGGATCCTTCAAAGATTGAGGCGATTCAAAATTGGAAGAGACCGGAGAGTGTGACGGAAATTCGTAGCTTTCTTGGATTGGCGGGCTATTACCATCGGTTCATAAAAAAAATTTCTAAAATTTCCATACCTCTTACTAGTTTGACAAAGAAGGGAGTTAAGTACATTTGGTCAGACAAATGTGAAGCTGCTTTTCAGAAATTAAAATAACTCCTTTCCGATGCTCCTATTCTTGTGATTCCCGAAGGGAACCAAGACTTTATTATTTATACCGATACTAGTCGTGTTAGTTTGGGAGCCGTTCTCATGCAAAAGGAATGTGTTATCACTTATGCTTCTAGGCAATTAAAGCCTACCAAGACTAGATATGCCACTCATGATTTAGAGCTCGCAGCCATTATTTTCGCCCTTAGAATTTGGCGTCATTATCTTTTGGGAGAGAAATTTGTTCTCTACATCGATCATAAATCTTTGAAGTATTTATTTTCTCAAAAGGAACTTAATTTGTGTCAACAACGTTGGCTCGAATTCCTTGCATCTTATGATCTTGATATTTTTTATACTCCCGAAAAGGGAAATCGTGTTGCCGATGCCCTTAGTCATAAGCAACAAGCGATTGTTTCCATGATGATATCCGAATGGAATGATCTCGAGACTTTGTCTACTTGTGAGATTCGAGATTGTGAATCCAATTCATGTTCATCTCTTGTTTTATGTAGCCTTGAGGCTCATCCATCTCTTTAGATCGCATCCTTGAAGCTCAAAAGCAAGATCCCGAATTGGCTCTTCTTAGCCAAAGTTGTAGGGATAAAAATAATATTGATGGTCTGAAAGACTTTGAAATCGATGCTCGTGGTGGCATTCGAAAATTTGATAGACTTATCATGCCGAATGTTAGTAATCTTCGTAAAGACATTTTAGAAGATTCTCATCGTTCTAAATTTACCATTCATCCCGGTAGTAGTAAAATGTACGTGGACATGAAGTGACTTTATTATTGGGATGGGATGAAATCTGATATTGCTAACTTTATTAAGCGTTGTATGACTTGCCAACTCATGAAGGCCTAGCATCAAAGGCCCGGTGGGTTATTGCAACCTTTAGACATTCCAGTTTGGAAGTGGGATCAAATTTCCATGGACTTTATTGACGGTCTTTCCCGTTCTCGTTCGGGCCATGACAGTTTATGGGTGATTGTAGATAGACTTACAAAATCCACCCGTTTTATTCCCGTTCGGTCCAATCAGACCGTACCTCTTTTGGCCAAACTCTATGTTAAAGAAATCGTTAAATTGCATGGAGTCCCTACTTCTATTGTTAGCGATCATGATCCATTATTTACTAGTGGATTTTGTAAGGGTCTTCAAAAAGCTTTGGGAACGAAACTTAATTTTAGCACCGCTTATCATCCTTAGTCCAATGGACAAATGGAGCGTGTGAATCAAACTCTTGAAGATCTCCTTCGTGCATGTGTTCTTGATTTTGGTGGAAGTTGGGAAGATCATATTTCTCTTGTTGAGTTTTCTTATAATAATAGCTTCCAATCTAGTATTGGTATAGATCCTTTCGAGGCACTCTACGGAAGGCCATGTCGATCTCCTTCGTGTTGGCTTGAAGCCGGTGAGAAGACGGTTTTAGGTCCAGATTTTATTCGTGATGCCACAGAAAAGATTGACCTTATTCGTCATAGGATGAAAGAAGCTCAAAGTAGACAAAAATCCTATAACGATAACCGAAGAAAGAATTTGGAATTTTCTGTGGGAGATTTGGTATTCATTCGTGTTTCACCTATGAAGGGTGTTGTGCATTTCAGTCGATCGGGAAAATTAGCACCTCGATATATTGGCTCATTTCCCATGATCGAACGCATTGGTTCCGTGGCTTATCGCCTTTTATTACCGCTTCAATTTTTTGCTATTCATGACGTTTTTTACGTTTCTCAACTACGGAAATGCCTTAGAGATTCCAAATCTATTCTTGAGCCTGGTATTATTGAAGAAATTGAAGTTTTACCTAATTGGACTTATGAGCCACATCCTATTCACATCGTTGCTACGGAGGTTAAACGCCTTCGTAATATAGATGTTCCGCTTGTGAAAGTTCAATGGTCCATAAATCCTAAGGATTGTTCTTGGGAATCCAGAGAATTCATCGAGCGAACACATCCAGACTTACTCTCTCGTGCTCCTTAAGGTGAACTTCTCACTTCAAAATTTTCTTTTGTGTTGTTATGCCTTTGAGTGGTTATTACTCTTTATTTTCTTCTTAAGTATTGCAATGCCGCAATTTCTTTAAGGAGGGGAGTCTGTAACAACCCGCATATTTTACGATTTTATATTTAAATGTTTTGTTTAAATATAACATCGTTTGTTGAATTTAAAGTCCGAAATGTTACTTTTTGTAAACAGTCGAATCCGGACTCGAGACCACTTCCATTGAGTTCAAAATGGCATTTACAACTTTTTTGAGTATAAACATCGATATGTTTGGAGTTGATTAGGATTTTGGTATTTTCATTTGGGCTTTGGGTTGTGTTCTAGCCCACTAACCCAACAAGGTAATCCAACTCCTCTACCAAATACCCTAACTCCTCTACTCTTCATTCATTATACTCATCATTTCCTAACACTCAAGCTAAAGAGAAAAATGGGGGAAACGATAGGAAATTAAAATTCCTAAACCCTAGATTATAAGGAAATTCAAATCCAAGTTCCAAAATCAAGGAGAAGCTTAGGTAAGCATCCTCTTCATCTTCTCCATCTCAATTCCTCTTCAATTCTTGATTTTTCCTATAACATAACTTTGGAAAAACTTTGCATTTGATCATAGATTAAAGGTTCTTGAAGTGAAGTTGAAGAGAGATTGATCTTGCTTGGTTTTAGGGCTTCTCATTTCTTGTTTTTTGGTTTAAAGGTGAGTTCTTGAACTAACATCTATGTCTATAGCTTTCATTGTTGTTAGGTATGAATTCCTAACATCTATTTCATGTTCATTTGCTTTTGAATTGAATTGGTTTGGCGAATTTTCCAATTTTGGTATTTTGAAATCATAATCTAAGAAAATCCAAATATGGATGTTTGGATATGTTGTTTGGAGTGTATTGAAGAGCCAATAAGGCTGGGTTGTCGTTTGGAAAAAATCCCTAACCACCATCGCTCATTCGAACGCGTCCGAGTTGAATTGGCCATCAATGGCCTAGGCAAATTTTGCCCTGAGCTTCAGCTCAAACGTCTGGTAAAACACTTAGACATCTGAGGTAAAGGAACAAACGTTTCAGACCTTAAGCTCAGACATTCGAGTGGTTTGGAAAAATTCCAGACCTTCAGCTCAGACGTCTGGGGAGAACAACCAGACATTTGACGCTGTTCAAATTTGGTATTTTGCCTGTTTTTATGCGAATTTCCATTTTTAATCGATTTTTGTCGATCCGGTTGGTTGTTGTCATTTATTATCGACATTGACGACTTCTTTTCTGGATTTTTGGGAATATCCATTTGATGGATTTGATATTGATTTCTATGGTTTTGATTCACGTCATCGTATGTGAATTTTTGGTGATAGATTGTTTTTACAATCATTTCTATGATTGGTCACTTTAAAATACAAAGGTTTCTATACTAGTAGTAAATACTCAAACTCTTTCACAAAAAAGATTTCAACACTACTTTTAAATACAAAGCTCATTTTTAAAACCGTTTTTCAATCTATTAGTATATACCACCCTTTTCCTCATTCGTACGAGAAATCCAATTAAACGACTTAGCAAAACAAGTGATTTGAAACGCTTGTGTTTACTTCGTCGGTTAATTCTTAGACTTGTTCGATTGAAATCTTGTGACAATTTTCGAGTGGAAATCTACAATTTATTCGTAAATATTTAAGTTAAGCCAGTGTCATGGGACATGAAGCTAAACTCATCTATTTACTAGCTTGGTGTAGTTTACACTTTTATTGATCTATGACGATCATTTTATGGTTTAGACTAGCGATATGCGATGTCTCATTGTCCGCATGGGGGACTGTACCCCGTTCTGTTGAGCTTCGTCTCATTTTTATAAGCTAGCGACCTACGGGCTTTATGGAGTTCATTTCTTCGGGCGTACCGTTGTACTACGTCGTTGTTCCGGTTTATTTGAGTTTTAGGTTCCTCGGGTGTACCGTTGTACTACGTCGTTGTTCTGGCTTATTTGAGTTTCAGGTTCCTCGGGCATACCATTATACTACGTCGTTGCACCGGCTCTATGAGTTAGTGACCCATGGGATAGCGTCCCGTTTGTGATACACGTGTTGGTGAGTTTTCATGCTCCCGTTTATGATAAGCCTCCCCCTTTTTATGATTTCTGGATTTCTAATTGATGGTTTCTGGAATTTTTGTTTCACCGATATTTGTAATTTGCTTAGATAAGCTTTATCCATATTTGTGATTTGGTGAAAAAAATAAAGAATATGACATTCTTTTTGGTGTTTGAGGAGATTTGAGATATTGTATGATTTTTGTTGTTATCATATATATTTGTTATATCTCTTATCCTATCTCATCTTACTTGATAATTATAGCAAGATTGATCCATTTATTATTTTTCTTCTTAAATTATACTCGGGTCAGACCGAGGTGTTTCAGGTGCTTCCACTTGACTTCTTAAAAGGGATTAGCTTCTGACTTTTGGCTAACTACTTTAGCTTAGTAGTGTTTTTTTTTGTTTTTTTATACATTCGAGATAGAGACTCCTTGATGTATACATATTCTTTTGTCTAGCTCTTGTATCTATTCTTTTGTGATGTAGTGGATCTTGTATGACCACTACTTTGATGTACACTTCTATGTGTTATATTCATATCTGTTTCCGCCTTAGTGATATGAATAACTGTGCCTGATTTATGTTATGCTTATTTTATATTTGTTTCCGAAGGCCACATAGCCACCGTGTAGTAGCTTTGAGTTTGCATTTGATATGTCAGATTTCCTCTTGAAATGAAATGCATGACATACTATCTGACATATCGGTACTCGTGCAAAGCAATTACATAGATGGTCGCTCCTCAACAGCCTTATTCTTCGTACAAATTGACGGCATTACCCAATAGTGTCCTTGGTTAGTGTGATTATAGAGGTGGGGCGTCACAGGTTCAATTTAGAGAGACCCTAGTCCAAGAGAATTCTAACAATGAAGATAAACTCGAAAGGAAGATAAAAAATTTAAATTACAACAGAGAAAAGATGGATAGACTTACAATAATCACGACGACCTTAACCGGGTCAACCGAGATTCTAGGAATAAGAATCGATGTGAAAATTCAATTTCCCGCATGAAGGGAAGAGAAGTGACTTCATCCAATATTAGGATAATCTCTGATTATTGGACTGGAGTCAAGGTTACAAGGAAATTACCCTGACCGTCTACTAGACGGTTCGGGCTTTGCAAGGAATAACAACATCGTAAACCGAGGACGTAGAAATCTCCGGTGAATCAACACCTATTATAAAGGAGCTTCACCCCTTTACAAATCATACTTAGGTTGGCGGGACCGCAGATGTGATTAATCACACAAAGGATGAAGTTGACAGTTGAGGTTGGAGCTATGGGATGCTCCAGTATCAAAAGAACGCGGACAGGAGAAGACAATAATGTATTTTCAAAACGAAGGGGAAGGTTCCAAAATTCAAAGGAAATCCGAATCAAAGAGGAGAAATTCAGGCTCGAATGAAGGTGATTCTGTAATTTATTTTTACTCCATATGCTAAGTTTTGCCTAAACTAGAGCTCTGATACCAACTATAACGACCTGCTATTTCGAACCATTCGCATCCACACATGTCGGACTTGAATTTCTCAAAATATCAGATTGTTAATTTATATTTGGCAAAACTTAACATATAAAGTAAATAAATCAATTACAGAATCACAGACAGTATTACAACAATAAGCAGTGGAAAAACAAATAGTAGTTCATGAAGCTACTATATAAACATCAGAGTTGAAGCAAAATACAACAGAAATCTCAAATACAAATGAATCTCCAATATATAAGCAACGGGCGAGTCCGAACATAAATGACCGAAATACTGAGATAACTGAAAGATGGATAGATAGATCTTCAAACAAGGCTCCAATCTCCAAAGGTGAGTCTCAAATGCTGTGACACTCAGTCTGACCAGAGCATAAAGCAAAACACAAAACACTCGAGTCAGGATTAACATGCTTATATTAGTAAATTCAACTCAAGTGAAATGTCAACTGAAATACAAGTAACTTAAAGGATGTTTGGGATTTCCATCCTCTAAGGAACCGTGGAACTATCTACTATGTAGTAATATACGCAATTATAATGTCTATAGTAAAGTAAACTATTAAAATAGCGTTAAGGCGTTACCCATATCTCCCTTAACACATTTTTATAATGCCGCAGTCTATACAGATACTGTAAAATCCACCCGCTGGGCTATCAGGGAGCACTCCATAGGTATGACACAAAACAAACTCGTAGAAGGAGCGATAGGGCATGTGACACGGCACTCGAGGCAATGCCAGGGTAGATATACCATTTGCACTCCTGGACTGGTGGTAACGCATAATAGCTACTACCGCCCACCTCGTGACACACTCCCAAATCAAGGGTTGCACCTAATCAAATCACAAAAGCAATAGAATGGTATCGAAAAAATGTGCCCGATCGAAGGAATGACCTCACTTGGCCCGGTATAGCTCCTGTTTTAGCCACATCAAGTGACTCACGGGAGTCAGGGCTACGTAAATACCATATAGAACCATCACCAAAACATCCTACTTCATTCTAGAATCTCCACCACGTACATAGTTGTTAAAGTGGTTTTCGGTATTGGCAGAGAGTATGACAGTATTCGATCCCGGTCTCTTTAACAACCAACCGCTTATTTCACACCGTGGTCATTTCAATTCAAATAGTTCATACTTCATATCAAAATATCATATTCATCTCAAAACCATATCAAATTCGATATCATTATTCACTCTAAATAACATTCATTTCAGAATCGTAACATTTTCAAAGATTGTAACACTTTTGAAACCATAACACTTTTGAAATCATCACACTTTTGAAATCATCACACTTTGAAATCATAACACTTTCCACCTAAACAGTTTAGATGTTGAAAATAGTATATATATTAAAATAGTTATAAATTAAAATAGTTTATATATATATTAAATATACTTTGTAAGATAAAGATAGTTTCCTCCAATTTCACAAATCGATTCAAAAATCTTAAATTCCAAAAATTCAATTTAAATCGATTCCAGTTTAACCATTTCCATTTAAAGTTCAAAAATTAAAGTTTTAATATTCAAACATTTACAATATAAATTTCATTTATATTTCCACATTTTAACCTTAATTTTTATTCAAATTGGAAAATATTTAATAACAATTTATTTAAATCCTAATTTATATATTTAAATCAATATTAAATATTCAATCTCAATTTTATTTAAAATTGAGAATATCCGTTTAATCACTCTTTATCAAATCACATTATAAATCATATTTTTCCCAAGACCTCAAAATCAATAAGTTCAAATAAATTCTTATTTAAATTCAATTTTTACCCAATTTAAATTCCAAGTCAACATTAATTTATCTTCCCAACCTTTTTTATTAACGTTATAAAATCTATTTTTAAAGTATTGATATAAATTTAAGTAAATACTTAAACATATTATACACTAATTTAAATTAAATTTATATTAAATTAATTCTTATTATGAAATGTATATTTTATATTAAATACTATTCTTATATATTTTAAAAATAGTAAAATTATAAGTAAAATCTTAAAAATTATATTTTCAAAACTAACTTATAAATTTAAAATTTTCAAAACATATAAATTTAAAATAATAATATTTTTAGACATATATAAAATAACATATATATATATATATTATATTTAAAAAAAATCAATATTCATTAAAACCATATAAAAACTTTGGAAATCATTTTCAAAATATAGACCAGCGGTGTACGTATATAATTCTCTATCATATGGTCAAGTGATACAGATATTTATCATTCCAATCTGCAATTTAATTATTTACGGCTCTATATCATTTCAACCCGCAATCCCAAAATTTAAAATAATGAAAATCACTTGGGTTTATCATTTCAACCCATAACGGTTTTCCCCTATTCTATAAGGTCGTTCGGGTATGTATCATTTCAACCCATAGGGAATTCCAAATTAACGGGGAACTTGCAGAGTGAGAACAAATATGATAAAATATGACATACCAACAACATGCATATATCATCAGTGATAAATTAAATAAAATATATACAACGGGGTATGTTGTCAGATGTCATAGGTGAACAATTGCAGATAATGGCATATCATATTTAACAATTAAATAACTAGCAATTCAAATTTAATAGCATATTTCAATTGTCATTTCAAGTGAAATCAAATTTACTAACTATAAGAATGTTAATCGTGAGTGATTGCTCACCTTTCGAGGCTAGAGAGATAAGAAGATGACATAGACACAGATACGCACATGGAACAGCGACAAGCTAGCAATTGCTGCGATAAATCGATATTGAGTAAGTTAAGATGGATAAGAGATTGATGAAACAAGATATATTACATATATATAAATTTTCAAAAAAAAAAATCAATTTAAAACATATATTAAAATAAAAAAATATATTTATTTATTTTCAAATCAATATTAAATCCCAACGCATAAAATATCTATATATATTAGAAAAACCAAATTCACATATACTTATCTATATAAACTAATATATAAACATATATATATATATATATATATATTCAATATATAAACTAATGCATAAGCTTTCAGACCTATTATAGTATATAAATAAATTCAAACCAATTAAGTACACTTATATAAACTTTTATATAAATCAGATATAAACTAACATAACCTGTACCTAGTAACAACTATATATACAAACCTTTTTAAACATATTATATAACATATAACTTACACATACATATCATTAAAACAATACTTATATATATATATATGTGCGAAGTAACTATAAACTAATATATATAAGACCAAAAATCAAAGATATACACAAGTTTAATATATATACATTATACTGTTTCACAGCAAAACCAAGACATATTTTATACAAGCAAATATATATATGAGCCTACAACATACTATATATATCTTGTTTACTAACAGACAGCCTATATATATAACTAGATATAATATAGATATAAACTAAGAAATATATAATACTGTAACACACACACACAGATATATATATATATATAGTAACCATATATAACATAATATAGCTCATATATAAAATAATCTATTATGAACTTATACACCAAAACTCAACAGATTATATATTGACTAATATATATATAACTTATATAACTTACAAGAGAACTTATGAGATCACACACACACACACAAATATATATATATATGCTAATATATATACAATACCTTATAATATAATAAACATAAATTCATATATAAACTCTTACAGAAAAATAAATAAACTTATATATAATATATATACTTACACAAGAGGAAAAGAAGGAGGTTGTCAGGGTGGTGGGTCTCTGGTGAAGGTGGAGTTGGCGGTTTCAGGTTCGCCGATAGGGGAGTGATGGAAGGGATGCTGGTGTCAGGCTGTGAGCTTCACGATGAGGGAGAGGGTGGGGAGCTCGGTTGGACTTGGGGCAGGTCGAGGAGGAGAGGGATATGCGGGTTGGAAGGTGCGGCATGGGGTGCTCTGGCGACGGCTACGCGCGAAGGAGGGAGGTCAGGAGTTGCTTTCGGCTGAAGGTGGTAGAGCTTGGGTGGAGGTGGCGGCCAGGTCGTGGAGGAAAGGTGGGGTGGAGGATGGGTTTGGGGTTGCTGATCGGGTTGTTGGACATGTGGGGAGAGAGGCCGTTGGGTGATCGGTGGGTTTGCAGGGAATGGTGGGGAGGAAAGATGAAGCAAGGGAGAGTGGGTTTCGCCAAGGAGGGAAGGGATATGAACAAGGTTTCAAGTAAAGTAGAGTTTTATATAATTATATAATTATATATATATATATATATATATATTATTTTATTTCCAAAGTAAAACGAATGAGCCAGAAACTGAAAATGAAAGGACCACAACAATATAAACGTAAAGGTGGAATAACAAAAGATAGGACCAGAATTCAAGAATAATAAAAGCTAATGACCGTTGGGTTAATACACGGTGCGGATTGAATAGACAGAAGAAACCAAAAGGCACGAAATGGGTACCGATACGGTTACCGTTTCGTAGATTCCACCGCGTATCAGACTCCAAAACACACAAATGAATATACTGTGGAGATCAGCACGATGAGACGATCAAAATGGTATACAAATATCAGCGATACGACTATCCTATCAAAAGTTGATATTCTCAGCCAAAACTGCTGCAAATTCGCTGAAAATAAGATAAACGGAGGTAGAGAAGTCCAAATTTGACGAAACGAAATATGATGTCTCACTCAGAAAATAGTTTATGTTTTTTTATCGTATAGAAATATTCAGATTTCAAAAACATTTTATTTTCATCAAATTAACTGATTATAAATTGAAATTGAAAAATTATACAATAAAACTAACATTCATTGTAATGACCCGTATTTTTACGGATCGAAAAGTTTGTCAAAATTTGGGATTTTCAGCATTTTTCTAGTTGTTTCAGATTTTGGTGTATTTGTCTAAGTCCTAGGTCGTGAACGACCTAAGAGCTAAGTCGTGACCGACCTATAGGATGGTAGCAAGTTAAGAGCTATGTTGTAGACGACTTAGGGATGTGGTGCGACCTAAGAATGTTGGGTTTAGGTCGTAGACGACCTAAGATAGGAGACTTAAGAGTTTTGAGCGACCTATGGGACAGGTCGGCAACGACCTAAGGAAATGTTGGGAGCGACCTAAGTGTTTGGATGAGTTAAGTGTTAGGTCGGCAGTTCGAGTTAGCGACCTAAGAGATAGGAGGTAGCGACCTAGTAGAATTAACGACTTAGGGGATAAGCAGTTTGCGACCTATAGGAGTTAGCGACCTATGGAATTGACCGACCTAAGTGTTAGCGTAGTTAGGTCGTTAGTTCTGTGTTGAGTTAGGTCGTAGGCGACCTAAGTGGTTAGGTCGCGTATGTGTTAGGTCGCGAGTTTGCTAAGTCGTAAGTCGCGTGAGTTGTTAGGTCGCTAGGATAGTTTAAGTGTTAGGTCGCGTGGATCTAACTGTTAGGTCGTATGTTGCTTTAGGTCGTCAAGTGTTAGGTCGCTGGGGAGTTAAGTCGTGCATCTGTTAAGTCGTATCTTCTGCCGGGTTATAAGTCGTGACTAGTGGTAAGTCGCTAGAGGCGCATGAGTCTTAAGTCGTAGGCGCGCATGCTATAAGTCGTGACCGACTTAGGAGATAGCAGTTGTTAGGTCGCAGGTGCTTCTGGTTAAGTCGTAGGATGGCAAAGCGTTAGGTCGTAGGTCGGCATAGTGTTAAGTCGGCAGCGACTTAAGAAGATAGCCGAGTTACGACTTAGGGTATTTTTTGCTATAAATAGGAGAGCTTCTCTTCATTTTTGGGATCCGGATTTTGAAGCGACGAAGTGCTGCCATTTTGAGAGCTCGACTTCTACACTTCTTCACTTCTTTTCTCCACTCTAATCTAGTGCTTCCATCCATCCAAATCGAAGATCAAGATTGAAGATTCAAGAGCTTAGATTGAAGATCTTCATCTTTTCAAGAGAGATTTCTTCATTTGAAGCGGATTTGTGATAGATCAAGCTTGATCCTTTGCTGTCCAGATCTGAAGCGTGTTGATTTGAGGTTGTTTAGGTGATTTGGTGAGTGGTGATTATCTCTCACACGGATCCAAAGGAGTATATCGGATTGTTGGCTCGATTTGGTGTTAAAATAGAGATTTCCATGCATTTTCTTCATCCAAAGTGTAGATCCATATAGATCCATTGTTCATGATGATGTTACATCCATTTTATCATATGTTAACCTATGCAAGTTCATTCATCAAGTTTGTAGAGATATAATCCATGTTTTCATGCTTATTGGACTTTCAACTCTTTAATTACGAAAATGCCATTATTGTTATAATTGTCTACTTAGATCATTTTTGAATGCTTGATTGTTTGGATTAATGTTTGATTTGATTGATTGTTATGAACTAGATGATTGATGATTAGATTTAGACCGAAGACGATTCAAAAGCTAAGGGAAAGGCTCTTGAATTGGGAAAGCTGCTCGTGGCATATGTAGCGGGATGATGAAGCTCTTATGCATAGATTTGATGATGTGATGATGAGATGAGGCTTTGCGAGGATATAATGAAGCGAGGCAATCATGTGATGAAGACTTGGTCTAATCCAGATGGGATCATTCCAAGCATGTTGATAACTCGGTGATATGATTCGAGTTGAGGATAATGAATGGATATGAGAATAGTCGTCGAGGAGGATGACTAGGAGGCTTGGATAGCATCGTTGTTGAAGGTTCTAGCATGCTCTAAGCAAGAGTACGTTTGGGCAGATTCGATAGTCCCAACGGCCAACTGTTGATGGTCGAGTACTCTGGGCAGATTCGATAGTCCTAGGCACGGGCTACGACGACGTGCGGGAGTTATGTCTAGAACCGGGGTTTCCATTAGCCCTTGACGGACGGCTGAAAGAATGTGCCGGTCATTCAATTAACGGTGATATCGAAGCAATGATAACAGTGATAGCCAGAGTCATGGATGTTTGGTTGCATCGTCATTCGGACTCAAGAGCGGTATTTTCTGGGTGCTTATCTGATTTAGGCCTTGGTACTTGGAAAACATCGCCCTTGACTCGAGTGATAGTAGCTCTACTTTAAATTGTATGCTCTGCTATGTTTGCTTCTGCTTAGTGTGTGTCTGGGAGCTATCACTGTAGGATGAGGTTGGAGTGGGAGGGTTGTATTCCTATTCCTTTTCCTTTATGCTCTTTTGGTATGTTGTTAGTTAATTTACTGTTCACTAAGACTGTTGTCTGACTCAAGGCTTTATGTTTTAATTCTTATTGCCTTGGGCTGTTCGTCCATTTTGGGACGGGCAGACTAGGTAGCAGGTGACAGGTGCTGTTCTCTTCTCACGATGCTGATATCGAAGACGAGCTGGAGGGTTGCATATTATCTTCTTATTATATGTACTGGATATTCCGCTGTGTTGTATTCTCTGAGAGATATGTAGTGAGGCTTGATGTATTGACTATGTGGATGCTTGTATTCAACTATTATGGAGTTTTATATGATGTCACTTTGTTCTATAAAGCTTCACTATACATATGTTCTATTGTATTTTGTCCATGCGCTGTGAGTAATACGATAGACTCTGTTGTTTTAATCTAACCTTGACGATTGTCCATGGTCGCCTGGCACACTTTACAGCGCTCTATCTTTAGATTTGGTGCAGGGGTCATGGGCGGTCGTCACATTTGGTATCAGAGCATTGGTTAATCGATTTTACCCAACGCTCGCTGTCGTAACTACGTATGAGAGACGTAATTGTATTTTTGATGGATGATTACTATATATAATATAGTAGTTTAGCAGTAAGTTAGTCCTTTATGCAGTTGTTTCTCTAGATGTTCTAATCATTCCTTTTTATAGATATTGAGAATGAGTCGAAGAGGGAGACCTGCTGCTAGGGAAGGCCGTGCTACTGAAGAGACTGCTGATTATGCAGCCATGTTCGAAGCTATGATGACTTCGATCATGAGAAGGATACCAGTTCCGGGGGCAGCGGTTGATGTTGGGGTTCAAGTCCAAACTCCGAAACCAGTGGATTTTGCTAAGTTGTGCAAGGATTATACTGCTCTTGGAGGGAAAGTTTTCTTGGGAACAGAATCTACATTGAGGTCCAGAGGTGGATAGATGCTTGTAGAAGGATCTTTGGTGATTTGGGAATTGATGATGCAACTAAGAGGAAGTTGGCATCAAGGCAGCTTCAAGGGAGAGCCTCTGATTGGTGGAACTCTATTACCATCACTACTCCGGAAGAAGAGATTACTTGGGAGCAATTCCAAGTCAGATTTGAAGCTAAGTTCATTTCTACAGCTCAGAAGTCTGTTCTGTTCAAGAAGTTCGTGGAGCTCAAACAGGGTGGAAGATCTGTTCTTGAGTATGTTTCTGAGTTTGAAGCTTTGTCCAAATATGCCCGGTCATATATTGAGTCTGCTTATCAGAAGAATGAGAAGTTTGTGACCGGCTTGGATAGTTATCTTGGGAGACAGTTGGTGGATCATTTGGACGATTCATTTGAGAAGCTTGTGGAGAAAGCTCTTAGGCATGAGAGTCTGTTCCCTAAGGAAGGACCTGTTGTTGCTGTTACCAAGGGAGAGTCTAAACCGCAGCAGGGTAGAAACCAGAAGAGGAAGCAGCAGCAGCAGAAGGGTAAGGATGGCCAGAAGAAGCCGAAAGGCGAGGTAACTTGCTACAATTGTCAGCAGAAGGGCCATTTCTCTAAGGATTGTAAGAATCCGAAGGCACCGATGAAGTGTCACAACTGTGACAAGCCGGGGCATTTCAGGAAGAATTGTCTAGAACCAAGGAAGGACAGGCAGATTGTGCAAGCCTATGCTTTAGGAGCTGTTCCGTCGTCTTCGAAAGCTCCTACTGCTGAAGAGAAGGGAAAGAGTGTGGTTGTTCAAGGTACTCTTTTCCTATGTGGTGTTCCAGTTAGAGTTCTGTTTGATACTGGAGCGTCGCATTCATTTGTTTGTAGTGAACTCGTAGGCCGGTTAGGTTTGGCACCGGATATTGTTGATAGGCCATTGGTTGTGACTAATCCAGTTGGGGTTCGTCTTGTTTGTGTATGTTATGCCGTGGTCTAGTTGTATCGAGTCATGGTTGCTCTTTTGTTTGTGATTGCTTTGTTCTGAACTTTGCGGGGTTCGGAATTATTTTGGGTATGGACTGGCTTAGGAAGTATGCGGCTAAGGTTGATTGCGAAAGGTTGGAAGTGATAGTCGAGAATGTGGAGGGGCGAAAGATTGTGATACGATGTAAGCATGAAGAAGGCGTCTTCATGAGCTTCATGTATTCGCTAGTTGTTCCACGGGATGGACTGTCATCAGTGCCGGTCGCTAATGGATTCGAGGATGTCTTTGACGAAGTCAAAGGGTTGCCGCCGCATAGAGAGATCGAGTTTCGTATAGATCTAGTTGAAGGAGCCAGACCTGTTGTGATGCCTCTTAGGCGGATGGCGCCTAGGGAACAGCAGGAGTTGAGGGTGCAAGTTGATGACCTTTTACAGTATGGATTCATTCGGCGTAGTGTGTCCGAGTGGGGTGCACCCGTTGTGTTTGCAACCAAGGCAGATGGGTCGTTGAGATTGTGCGTCGATTATCATGAGCTGAATAAGGTGACTAAGAAGAACAAGTATCCATTGCCGAGAATAGATGACTTGTTTGATCAGCTTCACGAAGCTAAGGTGTTTTCTCAGATAGATTTGGCAACGGGATTTCACCAGTTGAGAGTAGCAAAGGATAGTGTGCCGAAGACTGCTTTTAGGACACCATCCGGTTTCTTTGAGTGGCTGGTAATGCCGTTTGGATTGACTAACGCGCCAGCATATTTTGTGGATCTTATGAATAGAGTGTTCAGAGATTAGTTGAACAAGTTCGTACTTGTGTTCGTGGATGATATTCTGATTTATTCCAGAACGAAAGAAGAGCACAAGACGCACTTGCGTATTGTTTTGGAGATCTTACGGAAACATCAGCTAAAGGCTAAGTTTTCGAAGTGTCACTTCTGGAAGAGTGAAGTGAGGTTCTTAGGCCATGTAATTTCTGGAAGTGGAATAGCGGTTGATCCCGCTAAGGTGGCAGCAATCCAGGATTGGGTTAGACCTAAGAATGCATCTGATGTGAGAAGTTTTCTTGGATTAGCAGGATATTATCGACGGTTTATCAAAGACTTCTCCAAGATAGCTGCATCGTTAACAGGATTGACGAAGAAGAACCAAGTGTTCAGTTGGGATGCTAAGTGTGAGCAAGCTTTCGCAATCCTGAAAGAGATATTGACGAGTGCTCCTGTTTTGACTATTCCAAGTGGGAATGATGATATGGTGGTTTACACCGACGCATGTGGTACTGGACTTGGAGCAGTGCTGATGCAGAAGGATAAAGTTGTTGCGTATGTCAGTCGACAACTGAAGCCGCATGAAAGGAATTACCCAACTCATGATTTGGAATTAGCGGCGATTGTATTTGCTCTGAAGATGTGGAGGCATTATCTGTTGGGAGTTCGATTCGAGTTGTTTACGGACCACAAGTCGTTGAAGTATCTTTTCTCCCAAAAGGATTTGAATCTTCGGCAGCAATGTTGGCTAGAGTTTTTGGCATCATATGATTTTGGTATAGCTTATACTCCGAGAAAAGGTAACGCAGTGGCAGATGCGTTAAGTCGAAGACATGCAGGATTGGGAGCCATGTTTTCAGAATGGAAGAGTCTCGAGTATTTAGCTGGATTTGACTTCAGTCCTAGGTGTGAATTGGAACCTGAGATGTTGGCAAACTTATCGATAAGACCCACTCTTGTGGAAAGAATTGGCGAGAGCCAAAAGCGAGATGATAAGCTTGTCAAGATTATCCGTGATTTGGAATCTGGATTGGAGCCAGAAAAGGATAAAGGATTCGAGGTCGATAGAGAAGGTTGGCTTCGAAAGCAAGGACGACTAGTTGTTCCCGATATAGATGAATTGAGGAGTGAAGTTCTGAAGGAAAGTCATCACTCGAAGTTGACAATTCATCCAGGTGGAAATAAGATGTATCGGGATATGAAGAGAACCTACTACTGGGAAGGCATGAAGAAGGATGTTGGAGATTTCATTTCCAAGTGTATGAACTGCCAGTTGGTAAAGGCTGAACAGAAGAAGCCAAGTGGATTGCTTCAACCCTTAGAAGTTCCTACATGGAAGTGGGAACAAGTGTCGATGGATTTTATTGATGGATTACCTAGAACCAGAACGGGAAATGAAGGGATTTGGGTCATTGTGGATCGTCTGACTAAGAGTGCACGATTCATTCCTGTTCGATCGACTAGAACGGCACCAAAGTTGGCTGAGTTGTATGTTAAGTGGATAGTTCGTTTCCATGGTATTCCGAAGAGTATAGTGAGCGATCGAGACCCATTGTTCACTAGTGGATTTTGGAGGAGCTTCCAGGAAGTTTTGGGAACCGAGTTGTGTTTGAGTACAGCTTATCACCCTCAAACAGATGGTCAGACCGAGAGAGTCAACCGAGTTTTGGAAGATCTCCTCAGAGCTTGCGTTTTGGACTTCGGAGGATCATGGGAAGATCACCTTCATTTGGTGGAGTTTGCATACAACAACAGTTACCAGTCAAGCATTGGTATGGCGCCGTATGAGGCATTGTATGGAAGGTCGTGTAACTCTCCGACATGTTGGTTGGAAACTGGAGAAAAGCTGATGCTTGGGCCAGAGATGATTCGACAGACTTCGGATTGCATAGAGATCATTCAACAACGAATGAAGGCAACCCAAGACCGTCAGAAGAGTTATGCCGATAAGCGTCGAAAGGATTTGGAATTCGACGTAGGAGATATGGTTTTTGTGAAGATTTCTCCACTGAAGAATGTTATTCGATTCGGGAAGAAAGGAAAATTGACTCCGAGATTTGTTGGACCATTCCCGATTATCGAGCGAATTGGAAAGCTCGCTTACAGATTGGAGTTACCAGAGAAGATGTCGAGTGTGCACAATGTTTTTCATGTATCATATCTACGGAAGTATGTGCACGACTCGAGTACGGTAGTTTCCGCTGATAGCTGTGAAGACTTAGAAGTTGATCCAGTCGATAGAAGACCTCGTAAGCCGCTTCGTGTTGTTGAAACTGACACGAAACAGCTTAGGAGGAAGGTGGTTAAGTTGCTCAAGATACAATGGAGTGATGATGATAACGACTGTACGTGGGAGGTGGAAGAGGGGATGAAGGCAGCTCATCCTGAACTCTTCGAGGTATGGCCCTAAGGTGTCGTGTCATCTCGCGATATTGTAACTTGTTTTAAGTCTTAGAATTCTGTACGCTAAGTTAGAATTGGATGCATGGTTTGTTGATTGCTATGGATGGTAGGCGTACAGAATAGTCTTTGATTGCTTTGTTTGCTTGGAATTTCGGGGACGAAATTCCTAAGGGGGAGAGAATGTAACGACCCGTATTTTTACGGATCGAAAAGTTTGTCAAAATCTGGGATTTTCAGCATTTTTCTAGTTGTTTCAGATTTTGGTGTATTTGTCTAAGTCCTAGGTCGTGAACGACCTAAGAGCTAAGTCGTGACCGACCTATAGGATGGTAGCAAGTTAAGAGCTATGTTGTAGACGACTTAGGGATGTGGTGCGACCTAAGAATGTTGGGTTTAGGTCGTAGACGACCTAAGATAGGAGACTTAAGAGTTTTGAGCGACCTAAGGGATAGGTCGGCAACGACCTAAGGAAATGTTGGGAGCGACCTAAGTGTTTGGATGAGTTAAGTGTTAGGTCGGCAGTTCGAGTTAGCGACCTAAGAGATAGGAGGTAGCGACCTAGTAGAATTAACGACTTAGGGGATAAGCAGTTTGCGACCTATAGGAGTTAGCGACCTATGGAATTGACCGACCTAAGTGTTAGCGTAGTTAGGTCGTTAGTTCTGTGTTGAGTTAGGTCATAGGCGACCTAAGTGGTTAGGTCGCGTATGTGTTAGGTCGCGAGTTTGCTAAGTCGTAAGTCGCGTGAGTTGTTAGGTCGCTAGGATAGTTTAAGTGTTAGGTCGCGTGGATCTAACTGTTAGGTCGTATGTTGCTTTAGGTCGTCAAGTGTTAGGTCGCTGGGGAGTTAAGTCGTGCATCTGTTAAGTCGTATCTTCTGCCGGGTTATAAGTCGTGACTAGTGGTAAGTCGCTAGAGGCGCATGAGTCTTAAGTCGTAGGCGCGCATGCTATAAGTCGTGACCGACTTAGGAGATAGCAGTTGTTAGGTCGCAGGTGCTTCTGGTTAAGTCGTAGGATGGCAAAGCGTTAGGTCGTAGGTCGGCATAGTGTTAAGTCGGCAGCGACTTAAGAAGATAGCCGAGTTACGACTTAGGGTATTTTCTGCTATAAATAGGAGAGCTTCTCTTCATTTTTGGGATCCGGATTTTGAAGCGACGAAGTGCTGCCATTTTGAGAGCTCGACTTCTACACTTCTTCACTTCTTTTCTCCACTCTAATCTAGTGCTTCCATCCATCCAAATCGAAGATCAAGATTGAAGATTCAAGAGCTTAGATTGAAGATCTTCATCTTTTCAAGAGAGATTTCTTCATTTGAAGCGGATTTGTGATAGATCAAGCTTGATCCTTTGCTGTCCAGATCTGAAGCGTGTTGATTTGAGGTTGTTTAGGTGATTTGGTGAGTGGTGATTATCTCTCACACGGATCCAAAGGAGTATATCGGATTGTTGGCTCGATTTGGTGTTAAAATAGAGATTTCCATGCATTTTCTTCATCCAAAGTGTAGATCCATATAGATCCATTGTTCATGATGATGTTACATCCATTTTATCATATGTTAACCTATGCAAGTTCATTCATCAAGTTTGTAGAGATATAATCCATGTTTTCATGCTTATTGGACTTTCAACTCTTTAATTACGAAAATGCCATTATTGTTATAATTGTCTACTTAGATCATTTTTGAATGCTTGATTGTTTGGATTAATGTTTGATTTGATTGATTGTTATGAACTAGATGATTGATGATTAGATTTAGACCGAAGACGATTCAAAAGCTAAGGGAAAGGCTCTTGAATTGGGAAAGCTGCTCGTGGCATATGTAGCGGGATGATGAAGCTCTTATGCATAGATTTGATGATGTGATGATGAGATGAGGCTTTGCGAGGATATAATGAAGCGAGGCAATCATGTGATGAAGACTTGGTCTAATCCAGATGGGATCATTCCAAGCATGTTGATAACTCGGTGATATGATTCGAGTTGAGGATAATGAATGGATATGAGAATAGTCGTCGAGGAGGATGACTAGGAGGCTTGGATAGCATCGTTGTTGAAGGTTCTAGCATGCTCTAAGCAAGA
The DNA here is from genome assembly GCA_030737815.1 of Allium fistulosum. Classification (NCBI taxonomy): domain Eukaryota; kingdom Viridiplantae; phylum Streptophyta; class Magnoliopsida; order Asparagales; family Amaryllidaceae; genus Allium; species Allium fistulosum. The sequence goes on along the minus strand of CM060907.1, from coordinate 243,894,669 downwards.
GTACGTTTGGGCAGATTCGATAGTCCCAACGGCCAACTGTTGATGGTCGAGTACTCTGGGCAGATTCGATAGTCCTAGGCACGGGCTACGACGACGTGCGGGAGTTATGTCTAGAACCGGGGTTTCCATTAGCCCTTGACGGACGGCTGAAAGAATGTGCCGGTCATTCAATTAACGGTGATATCGAAGCAATGATAACAGTGATAGCCAGAGTCATGGATGTTTGGTTGCATCGTCATTCGGACTCAAGAGCGGTATTTTCTGGGTGCTTATCTGATTTAGGCCTTGGTACTTGGAAAACATCGCCCTTGACTCGAGTGATAGTAGCTCTACTTTAAATTGTATGCTCTGCTATGTTTGCTTCTGCTTAGTGTGTGTCTGGGAGCTATCACTGTAGGATGAGGTTGGAGTGGGAGGGTTGTATTCCTATTCCTTTTCCTTTATGCTCTTTTGGTATGTTGTTAGTTAATTTACTGTTCACTAAGACTATTGTCTGACTCAAGGCTTTATGTTTTAATTCTTATTGCCTTGGGCTGTTCGTCCATTTTGGGACGGGCAGACTAGGTAGCAGGTGACAGGTGCTGTTCTCTTCTCACGATGCTGATATCGAAGACGAGCTGGAGGGTTGCATATTATCTTCTTATTATATGTACTGGATATTCCGCTGTGTTGTATTCTCTGAGAGATATGTAGTGAGGCTTGATGTATTGACTATGTGGATGCTTGTATTCAACTATTATGGAGTTTTATATGATGTCACTTTGTTCTATAAAGCTTCACTATACATATGTTCTATTGTATTTTGTCCATGCGCTGTGAGTAATACGATAGACTCTGTTGTTTTAATCTAACCTTGACGATTGTCCATGGTCGCCTGGCACACTTTACAGCGCTCTATCTTTAGATTTGGTGCAGGGGTCATGGGCGGTCGTCACATTTGGTATCAGAGCATTGGTTAATCGATTTTACCCAACGCTCGCTGTCGTAACTACGTATGAGAGACGTAATTGTATTTTTGATGGATGATTACTATATATAATATAGTAGTTTAGCAGTAAGTTAGTCCTTTATGCAGTTGTTTCTCTAGATGTTCTAATCATTCCTTTTTATAGATATTGAGAATGAGTCGAAGAGGGAGACCTGCTGCTAGGGAAGGCCGTGCTACTGAAGAGACTGCTGATTATGCAGCCATGTTCGAAGCTATGATGACTTCGATCATGAGAAGGATACCAGTTCCGGGGGCAGCGGTTGATGTTGGGGTTCAAGTCCAAACTCCGAAACCAGTGGATTTTGCTAAGTTGTGCAAGGATTATACTGCTCTTGGAGGGAAAGTTTTCTTGGGAACAGAATCTACATTGAGGTCCAGAGGTGGATAGATGCTTGTAGAAGGATCTTTGGTGATTTGGGAATTGATGATGCAACTAAGAGGAAGTTGGCATCAAGGCAGCTTCAAGGGAGAGCCTCTGATTGGTGGAACTCTATTACCATCACTACTCCGGAAGAAGAGATTACTTGGGAGCAATTCCAAGTCAGATTTGAAGCTAAGTTCATTTCTACAGCTCAGAAGTCTGTTCTGTTCAAGAAGTTCATGGAGCTCAAACAGGGTGGAAGATCTGTTCTTGAGTATGTTTCTGAGTTTGAAGCTTTGTCCAAATATGCCCGGTCATATATTGAGTCTGCTTATCAGAAGAATGAGAAGTTTGTGACCGGCTTGGATAGTTATCTTGGGAGACAGTTGGTGGATCATTTGGACGATTCATTTGAGAAGCTTGTGGAGAAAGCTCTTAGGCATGAGAGTCTGTTCCCTAAGGAAGGACCTGTTGTTGCTGTTACCAAGGGAGAGTCTAAACCGCAGCAGGGTAGAAACCAGAAGAGGAAGCAGCAGCAGCAGAAGGGTAAGGATGGCCAGAAGAAGCCGAAAGGCGAGGTAACTTGCTACAATTGTCAGCAGAAGGGCCATTTCTCTAAGGATTGTAAGAATCCGAAGGCACCGATGAAGTGTCACAACTGTGACAAGCCGGGGCATTTCAGGAAGAATTGTCTAGAACCAAGGAAGGACAGGCAGATTGTGCAAGCCTATGCTTTAGGAGCTGTTCCGTCATCTTCGAAAGCTCCTACTGCTGAAGAGAAGGGAAAGAGTGTGGTTGTTCAAGGTACTCTTTTCCTATGTGGTGTTCCAGTTAGAGTTCTGTTTGATACTGGAGCGTCGCATTCATTTGTTTGTAGTGAACTCGTAGGCCGGTTAGGTTTGGCACCGGATATTGTTGATAGGCCATTGGTTGTGACTAATCCAGTTGGGGTTCGTCTTGTTTGTGTATGTTATGCCGTGGTCTAGTTGTATCGAGTCATGGTTGCTCTTTTGTTTGTGATTGCTTTGTTCTGAACTTTGCGGGGTTCGGAATTATTTTGGGTATGGACTGGCTTAGGAAGTATGCGGCTAAGGTTGATTGCGAAAGGTTGGAAGTGATAGTCGAGAATGTGGAGGGGCGAAAGATTGTGATACGATGTAAGCATGAAGAAGGCGTCTTCATGAGCTTCATGTATTCGCTAGTTGTTCCACGGGATGGACTGTCATCAGTGCCGGTCGCTAATGGATTCGAGGATGTCTTTGACGAAGTCAAAGGGTTGCCGCCGCATAGAGAGATCGAGTTTCGTATAGATCTAGTTGAAGGAGCCAGACCTGTTGTGATGCCTCTTAGGCGGATGGCGCCTAGGGAACAGCAGGAGTTGAGGGTGCAAGTTGATGACCTTTTACAGTATGGATTCATTCGGCGTAGTGTGTCCGAGTGGGGTGCACCCGTTGTGTTTGCAACCAAGGCAGATGGGTCGTTGAGATTGTGCGTCGATTATCATGAGCTGAATAAGGTGACTAAGAAGAACAAGTATCCATTGCCGAGAATAGATGACTTGTTTGATCAGCTTCACGAAGCTAAGGTGTTTTCTCAGATGGATTTGGCAACGGGATTTCACCAGTTGAGAGTAGCAAAGGATAGTGTGCCGAAGACTGCTTTTAGGACACCATCCGGTTTCTTTGAGTAGCTGGTAATGCCGTTTGGATTGACTAACGCGCCAGCATATTTTGTGGATCTTATGAATAGAGTGTTCAGAGATTAGTTGAACAAGTTCGTACTTGTGTTCGTGGATGATATTCTGATTTATTCCAGAACGAAAGAAGAGCACAAGACGCACTTGCGTATTGTTTTGGAGATCTTACGGAAACATCAGCTAAAGGCTAAGTTTTCGAAGTGTCACTTCTGGAAGAGTGAAGTGAGGTTCTTAGGCCATGTAATTTCTGGAAGTGGAATAGCGGTTGATCCCGCTAAGGTGGCAGCAATCCAGGATTGGGTTAGACCTAAGAATGCATCTGATGTGAGAAGTTTTCTTGGATTAGCAGGATATTATCGACGGTTTATCAAAGACTTCTCCAAGATAGCTGCATCGTTAACAGGATTGACGAAGAAGAACCAAGTGTTCAGTTGGGATGCTAAGTGTGAGCAAGCTTTCGCAATCCTGAAAGAGATATTGACGAGTGCTCCTGTTTTGACTATTCCAAGTGGGAATGATGATATGGTGGTTTACACCGACGCATGTGGTACTGGACTTGGAGCAGTGCTGATGCAGAAGGATAAAGTTGTTGCGTATGTCAGTCGACAACTGAAGCCGCATGAAAGGAATTACCCAACTCATGATTTGGAATTAGCGGCGATTGTATTTGCTCTGAAGATGTGGAGGCATTATCTGTTAGGAGTTCGATTCGAGTTGTTTACGGACCACAAGTCGTTGAAGTATCTTTTCTCCCAAAAGGATTTGAATCTTCGGCAGCAATGTTGGCTAGAGTTTTTGGCATCATATGATTTTGGTATAGCTTATACTCCGAGAAAAGGTAACGCAGTGGCAGATGCGTTAAGTCGAAGACATGCAGGATTGGGAGCCATGTTTTCAGAATGGAAGAGTCTCGAGTATTTAGCTGGATTTGACTTCAGTCCTAGGTGTGAATTGGAACCTGAGATGTTGGCAAACTTATCGATAAGACCCACTCTTGTGGAAAGAATTGGCGAGAGCCAAAAGCGAGATGATAAGCTTGTCAAGATTATCCGTGATTTGGAATCTGGATTGGAGCCAGAAAAGGATAAAGGATTCGAGGTCGATAGAGAAGGTTGGCTTCGAAAGCAAGGACGACTAGTTGTTCCCGATATAGATGAATTGAGGAGTGAAGTTCTGAAGGAAAGTCATCACTCGAAGTTGACAATTCATCCAGGTGGAAATAAGATGTATCGGGATATGAAGAGAACCTACTACTGGGAAGGCATGAAGAAGGATGTTGGAGATTTCATTTCCAAGTGTATGAACTGCCAGTTGGTAAAGGCTGAACAGAAGAAGCCAAGTGGATTGCTTCAACCCTTAGAAGTTCCTACATGGAAGTGGGAACAAGTGTCGATGGATTTTATTGATGGATTACCTAGAACCAGAACGGGAAATGAAGGGATTTGGGTCATTGTGGATCGTCTGACTAAGAGTGCACGATTCATTCCTGTTCGATCGACTAGAACGGCACCAAAGTTGGCTGAGTTGTATGTTAAGTGGATAGTTCGTTTCCATGGTATTCCGAAGAGTATAGTGAGCGATCGAGACCCATTGTTCACTAGTGGATTTTGGAGGAGCTTCCAGGAAGTTTTGGGAACCGAGTTGTGTTTGAGTACAGCTTATCACCCTCAAACAGATGGTCAGACCGAGAGAGTCAACCGAGTTTTGGAAGATCTCCTCAGAGCTTGCGTTTTGGACTTCGGAGGATCATGGGAAGATCACCTTCATTTGGTGGAGTTTGCATACAACAACAGTTACCAGTCAAGCATTGGTATGGCGCCGTATGAGGCATTGTATGGAAGGTCGTGTAACTCTCCGACATGTTGGTTGGAAACTGGAGAAAAGCTGATGCTTGGGCCAGAGATGATTCGACAGACTTCGGATTGCATAGAGATCATTCAACAACGAATGAAGGCAACCCAAGACCGTCAGAAGAGTTATGCCGATAAGCGTCGAAAGGATTTGGAATTCGACGTAGGAGATATGGTTTTTGTGAAGATTTCTCCACTGAAGAATGTTATTCGATTCGGGAAGAAAGGAAAATTGACTCCGAGATTTGTTGGACCATTCCCGATTATCGAGCGAATTGGAAAGCTCGCTTACAGATTGGAGTTACCAGAGAAGATGTCGAGTGTGCACAATGTTTTTCATGTATCATATCTACGGAAGTATGTGCACGACTCGAGTACGGTAGTTTCCGCTGATAGCTGTGAAGACTTAGAAGTTGATCCAGTCGATAGAAGACCTCGTAAGCCGCTTCGTGTTGTTGAAACTGACACGAAACAGCTTAGGAGGAAGGTGGTTAAGTTGCTCAAGATACAATGGAGTGATGATGATAACGACTGTACGTGGGAGGTGGAAGAGGGGATGAAGGCAGCTCATCCTGAACTCTTCGAGGTATGGCCCTAAGGTGTCGTGTCATCTCGCGATATTGTAACTTGTTTTAAGTCTTAGAATTCTGTACGCTAAGTTAGAATTGGATGCATGGTTTGTTGATTGCTATGGATGGTAGGCGTACAGAATAGTCTTTGATTGCTTTGTTTGCTTGGAATTTCGGGGACGAAATTCCTAAGGGGGAGAGAATGTAACGACCCGTATTTTTACGGATCGAAAAGTTTGTCAAAATCTGGGATTTTCAGCATTTTTCTAGTTGTTTCAGATTTTGGTGTATTTGTCTAAGTCCTAGGTCGTGAACGACCTAAGAGCTAAGTCGTGACCGACCTATAGGATGGTAGCAAGTTAAGAGCTATGTTGTAGACGACTTAGGGATGTGGTGCGACCTAAGAATGTTGGGTTTAGGTCGTAGACGACCTAAGATAGGAGACTTAAGAGTTTTGAGCGACCTAAGGGATAGGTCGGCAACGACCTAAGGAAATGTTGGGAGCGACCTAAGTGTTTGGATGAGTTAAGTGTTAGGTCGGCAGTTCGAGTTAGCGACCTAAGAGATAGGAGGTAGCGACCTAGTAGAATTAACGACTTAGGGGATAAGCAGTTTGCGACCTATAGGAGTTAGCGACCTATGGAATTGACCGACCTAAGTGTTAGCGTAGTTAGGTCGTTAGTTCTGTGTTGAGTTAGGTCATAGGCGACCTAAGTGGTTAGGTCGCGTATGTGTTAGGTCGCGAGTTTGCTAAGTCGTAAGTCGCGTGAGTTGTTAGGTCGCTAGGATAGTTTAAGTGTTAGGTCGCGTGGATCTAACTGTTAGGTCGTATGTTGCTTTAGGTCGTCAAGTGTTAGGTCGCTGGGGAGTTAAGTCGTGCATCTGTTAAGTCGTATCTTCTGCCGGGTTATAAGTCGTGACTAGTGGTAAGTCGCTAGAGGCGCATGAGTCTTAAGTCGTAGGCGCGCATGCTATAAGTCGTGACCGACTTAGGAGATAGCAGTTGTTAGGTCGCAGGTGCTTCTGGTTAAGTCGTAGGATGGCAAATCGTTAGGTCGTAGGTCGGCATAGTGTTAAGTCGGCAGCGACTTAAGAAGATAGCCGAGTTACGACTTAGGGTATTTTCTGCTATAAATAGGAGAGCTTCTCTTCATTTTTGGGATCCGGATTTTGAAGCGACGAAGTGCTGCCATTTTGAGAGCTCGACTTCTACACTTCTTCACTTCTTTTCTCCACTCTAATCTAGTGCTTCCATCCATCCAAATCGAAGATCAAGATTGAAGATTCAAGAGCTTAGATTGAAGATCTTCATCTTTTCAAGAGAGATTTCTTCATTTGAAGCGGATTTGTGATAGATCAAGCTTGATCCTTTGCTGTCCAGATCTGAAGCGTGTTGATTTGAGGTTGTTTAGGTGATTTGGTGAGTGGTGATTATCTCTCACACGGATCCAAAGGAGTATATCGGATTGTTGGCTCGATTTGGTGTTAAAATAGAGATTTCCATGCATTTTCTTCATCCAAAGTGTAGATCCATATAGATCCATTGTTCATGATGATGTTACATCCATTTTATCATATGTTAACCTATGCAAGTTCATTCATCAAGTTTGTAGAGATATAATCCATGTTTTCATGCTTATTGGACTTTCAACTCTTTAATTACGAAAATGCCATTATTGTTATAATTGTCTACTTAGATCATTTTTGAATGCTTGATTGTTTGGATTAATGTTTGATTTGATTGATTGTTATGAACTAGATGATTGATGATTAGATTTAGACCGAAGACGATTCAAAAGCTAAGGGAAAGGCTCTTGAATTGGGAAAGCTGCTCGTGGCATATGTAGCGGGATGATGAAGCTCTTATGCATAGATTTGATGATGTGATGATGAGATGAGGCTTTGCGAGGATATAATGAAGCGAGGCAATCATGTGATGAAGACTTGGTCTAATCCAGATGGGATCATTCCAAGCATGTTGATAACTCGGTGATATGATTCGAGTTGAGGATAATGAATGGATATGAGAATAGTCGTCGAGGAGGATGACTAGGAGGCTTGGATAGCATCGTTGTTGAAGGTTCTAGCATGCTCTAAGCAAGAGTACGTTTGGGCAGATTCGATAGTCCCAATGGCCAACTGTTGATGGTCGAGTACTCTGGGCAGATTCGATAGTCCTAGGCACGGGCTGCGACGACGTGCGGGAGTTATGTCTAGAACCGGGGTTTCCATTAGCCCTTGACGGACGGCTGAAAGAATGTGCCGGTCATTCAATTAACGGTGATATCGAAGCAATGATAACAGTGATAGCCAGAGTCATGGATGTTTGGTTGTATCGTCATTCGGACTCAAGAGCGGTATTTTCTGGGTGCTTATCTGATTTAGGCCTTGGTACTTGGAAAACATCGCCCTTGACTCGAGTGATAGTAGCTCTACTTTAAATTGTATGCTCTGCTATGTTTGCTTCTGCTTAGTGTGTGTCTGGGAGCTATCACTGTAGGATGAGGTTGGAGTGGGAGGGTTGTATTCCTATTCCTTTTCCTTTATGCTCTTTTGGTATGTTGTTAGTTAATTTACTGTTCACTAAGACTGTTGTCTGACTCAAGGCTTTATGTTTTAATTCTTATTGCCTTGGGCTGTTCGTCCATTTTGGGACGGGCAGACTAGGTAGCAGGTGACAGGTGCTGTTCTCTTCTCACGATGCTGATATCGAAGACGAGCTGGAGGGTTGCATATTATCTTCTTATTATATGTACTGGATATTCCGCTGTGTTGTATTCTCTGAGAGATATGTAGTGAGGCTTGATGTATTGACTATGTGGATGCTTGTATTCAACTATTATGGAGTTTTATATGATGTCACTTTGTTCTATAAAGCTTCACTATACATATGTTCTATTGTATTTTGTCCATGCGCTGTGAGTAATACGATAGACTCTGTTGTTTTAATCTAACCTTGACGATTGTCCATGGTCGCCTAGCACACTTTACAGCGCTCTATCTTTAGATTTGGTGCAGGGGTCATGGGCGGTCGTCACATTCATATTTTCAAATAAAATTTCATCATTTCCTATGTTTATATAGACGTATTCCAAATATCAAATATTCATTTCCAAATTCCATTATTTAAAATTTCACAAAATTTCAATTATTTACGTTATTAAATCAGTAAAATTTACGGGTCGTTACACTCTCCCCCACTCAAAACTTTTCGTCCCCGAAAAGGAACTAGGCAGGAGAATATGAACAACCAGAAAGAAAAGGTAGATTGAAATACATATTATCGGATACACAATGAATTCAAAACCATATAAACTACATTTATTTTAAAATTGGTTTATATTCAATTAATTGATTCCAATTTATTTTATTTAATCGATTAAATTTATTGTGTTCACATTTGATTGGTTCCATTTCCATATATTTTTATTTAATTGATTTGTTTCCAATTTATTAACATTTATCGCAAAAAAAATCACAACAAAATTTGTTTTATTTTACTCATTTATCAAATCTATTTGATCAACCATAGTTAATCCCACCTCAACATTCAACTTCAACTATTCAAAATCATATAGATTTCAATTTTAAATAAATTAATATTCAACAATTTGGTTTAATCCATTTTATTAAACTAATAATTAGTCATTCAATTTAAAATTGATTTTCTTTCATTTTATCAACATTTCTTTCAAACAACTTCATTTTTAAATTAAATCATTTATTTTATCCATTTATCTTCAGCTAAGTTGATTCCACTAAAATTCAAGTTCATTATTCTTAAGTTCATATTTATTTGCTTAAATAGTCTTCTCTTTTATTTATTTAACTTATTTCACTTAACATATTTTGCAATATATATATGGTGTATACATTTATAACCATATATTATTCAACAAATAATTTTTCCTTTTTATTATCCAATTTAATTATTATCAGTAAATTCCCTTAACAAAATATCATTTTTGATATCCTATTACTTATATCATAGTGTATATTATCCAATTACATTCTAATTACATTTAAACTTTCTAGGTAAGTTATATTAATGTTCTGAGTGTAATCAAATACTATACAAATTCCTTTTATTTACAACATTTATATTAGCCAAATTTTAGTTTGAACAATTTATTACTTAAGTTTCTCTTGTATAACCTTCAATTTAATGTTCACCCTAACATTTTATCTTCTTGAATATTTTTTGTAAGTTATATATTAGAATGCAATTGATTATTTTTACCAATAAATTTTATTCAAATTCAACTATTTCAAGTTGGTTTAATTTCATTTATCATTTTAAATATTCCAATTATTCAAAATTTCACTTTATTTCAATAATTGAAACCATTTCTTAATATATAAACTTAAGATTCAAATTTCTGGTTTCACTTCAAACTGTTTTGAAATAATTATATACATATATATTTTATAAATTAAATTATACACAAGAAATTTAAATCAAATCCATTTTTTTCCAAAACAAAAGTGTAGCAAAGCTACTAAGGGACCTTTCCACTTTGAGGCTCGAAAATGAATGTCGATGATGCTGCAGCCATCACCGAAATTATTTTCCAGTGACAAGAGAGGAGAGTACCGACTTACTTCTTTAAGATTCTTTGAAAACGATTTCCATTGGAAAATACTTTCAAATAATATATAGTTTCAAAACTTTAAAAACCAAATTTAGAAATGCACCGGAAATCAAATTCTCAATTTAAATTCATTTCAATTCAAATCACTTTATAACCCATTTTATAAAATTTCATCTCCTTATAACAATAATAGTTAACCTTTTAGAAATGTTGACAAAACAATAAATGAAAATCTAGTATTATCATTTCTAACAACCAATTTATTTCACTAGCTAATTTCAGAAAATTATACTTATATATATAATATAACCATACCAAATTTTGAAAATAATATGTGTCAATTTGCTCTGTTCAAGTGTTTTGGAATTTCCATCGATAGCGTTGGCCAGACGAATCGATCGAAACCCAAAATTCAAACTTAACATCTCAAACAACACAATACAAAACATTTTTATATTAATTACAAATACACTTCCTCACAGGATGATCCAAGAATAGATTTTAGAACAAGGATAGAGGTTCAATTTAGAGAGACCCTAGTCCAAGACAATTATGACAATGAAGATAGACTCGAAAGGAAGATAAAAAATTTAAATTACAACAGAGAAAAAATGGATAGACTTACAATAATCACGACGACCTTAACCGGGTCAACCGAGATTCCAGGAATAAGAATCGATGCAGAAATTCAATTTCTAACAATTCAATTAGTTTCTATAAACAATTTAAATTAATTACAATTTATTTCAAAAGTTATATAAGTACATCACCTTAAACATTTTTAGATAATGTAACATTTATTGCTATATATGTTATATAATTTAACTAATCAACAATTTAGTTAATTTATTAAATTTATTAATCTAATTATTATTAAATAATTATCAAAATTTAATCAATAAATTTTAAAATTATTTTATAATATTTATAAAACATTTACATATTTTAATTTAAACTTTAAATTGAAAATTTTGTTTTAATTTCAAAATAATTTTGAAAATTAGCCAACTGCTTACAATGACTCAGAATCTTACCGCTTTGATTTGTGAATATTTGATAAAAATTAAATATTCAATTAATGGTTTTTAATGGTCTAGTAATCCTACTTTAATTAATAATTAATGATGGTAAACTTGATTTGAAAGTTTGTTTACAAAAATAAATAGTTCGACGAAAAACTGAAAATGTGACTGAAAATCGTTTTTCGGATTTTCGATTTTTTATCGAACGAAAGTTGTCACAATGTCGTTGCACACATATGTACACTTCTATAACATACATTTATACATATAATAAGTGATTTAATAAAGTAAAAAAGGATTAGTAAAAGTAAGTATAATTAAAGAAGTGATTCATTAAGAGATGCGACTTTTGCTTTTTAAAATAAAGAAAAATGGACTTTTCCTTCTTAATTTAAGTGCATTAGTACATAACATCATTATAAAGTACAAGGCCATGTGAAGGGGGAGTGTTCTATGAGTTGGCACTTTGGAAAGTGGTAAAAGGGTATGGAAAAGTAACCGGACTATATAAGTGTCCCAAAGGGATCTCAAATATACCCCTGAAAGCAAGAGACGTTTCATCAAATGAGTTATTCCAAGGAAATCTTAAACTGTATGGAATCAAAAAGATTTCATATACTTCCTAAGTCAAAATAATTCAAGTTATCGATAATGGACAAACCACTATCTGGTGTAAGTATATAGTTTGCATATGGAAAATCAGACATCATATACTCATCACCACTTTTCGATTTCAACCCCGTGCTATCCCTTGATTAGCAATGAAGTCGGACAAGTTAGTGTATTACCCTTGCCTTGACTTATGTTCTTAAACTCTCATAGATAGAAATGGGCTTCTATACCTTGAAATTTACCGTCGAGTATAAGATGAACCGTATACTTTACTAACCATGACCCATTTATTGAAATGAACCCTTTTATACTTATCACATTCGACATTTTGATTTCTATATCCCTTGCCCAGAATCAAAGTCAAGTAAGCCAGAGCATTGGTCACTCCGTCCTTGCTTTAGTAAAAATACTAGATTCAAGATCTCATAGATGGAGGAAAATTTACTCATCGGCTTTTAGTCCTAAATATAAGGTGACTTACTTTCCATAAACATGTCAACGTTTTAGCACTACTTTATTATATTTATTTTGTAATATTTAATGGCATTAACAAATAAATCATTTGCATAAAATGAAGTATTTTTGAAACAAACGGAAAAACCAACTCCGAAAACTTTTTTCTAGTCTTCAATTTCAAACTAGTACTTTTAATCGATTAGAAATGAAATCGTTCAAGTTGGGGTATCATTACCTCTCAAACCTTGACTCGACAACACTTCTAACTTTCAAAATAGGAACAAGTTGCCATACCTTGAAGTCTAGGAAATAGGACCCAAGAGTTCCAATATACTTGTTCTTAAAAACATTTTCCAAAATCACTTATTTAACCAAAGTTTGATTAAAAAGGCAACATTTTTTCCTTTATAAAAGTAAACAATTTTTAATTGATAAATTCCAAATCACTTTAAAACATCTTCCATTTTAACATAAGTATACAACTTTAATAATAATAATAAAGTGTTATAAATCAACTTCCTACAAATTTTACAAAAACATTTACTATAACAAAAATGTTATAGTCTAAAATATCTTTCTATTTCTCAGAACCATTTATTACAACAATAATGTTGAAATCTATGGTTCCTTCCTCGTTTTAAAATTACTTTTAAAACAAGTTTGAAACTTATAAATAAAACATTCCATTAAAGATGACCATTTTTAACAAAACTTGACATTGAAATAAAGGAGTAAAATTTAATCCTTTTGTTTAAATAACTAAATAAATTCATAAAATTATATTTAAAATTCAAACTTCCCTTTTAAATAATTATAAACACATTTAAAAAGACTTTTCAAAATATCTAAAAATAGATAACTTGTTTTACTTTACAAAAAACATCGATTTCCAAACTGCATCTATAGCGACTATATCTATATGGACCGTAACTTTTAAAATTGGGTTGTAAATCAAATACCTATTGAACTCCATTTTATTTCTATATTTTAAACTACTTTAATAACTTTGAAAAAGGATTTGGAAACAAAAATCAAGTCGGAAATCATTTCAAAACACTTTAGAAAACAAGAGGCAAATCGCTTAAAATTGAGCATGGAATTTCAACGTCGCAATAAACCAACAATAAGTAGGTTAATTTAACAACCCGGAAATTTTAACGATTTAAATAACATCATTAACTAAATTTTTCATGAAATAAACAATTAAAAATTTTGAAATGAAAATTTGATATTTGGTATGCGTCTATTTAAGCACAGCAAGTATCAGATTTTCATTGGAAAATATGAAAGTTTATTCAGTTGTGAAATTTCAATTTTTAATTTAAAATCAGTTAAATTTGATGAAAATAAAATATTTTTTAAACCTGAATATTTTTATATAAGAAAAATGTAAACCATTTTTTGAGTGAGACGTCGTATTTCGTTTCGCCAAATTTGGACTGCTCTAGCTCCGTTTATATTATTTTCGGCGTTTTAGCAGCATTTTGGCAGCGGAAATCGAGTTTTGATAGATTGGTCATGTCGCTGAAATCTGTGTACCATCTCATTATGCTGATCTTCGTAGTATGTTCATTTGTGCATTTTGGCATCCGGTACGCGGCGAAATCTGCGAAACGATTAGCCGTATCGGTTCTGCATTTTGGGCCTTTGGGTTTTCTGTGTCCTTTAAATTGTCCAACCGTGAGATAATGAATGGCCACTAACCTTTGTAATTCCCAAAATTCAACTATTGGCTTTTGTTATTCTACTGGTTAACATATATATATGGAGCTATTCTCTTTGTCTTCCCTCTTTCTTCTTTGATTCTCGTTTCTGTACTTTCAAATTTATAAGAAAATATATATTAAGCAAAGTTATATATAAAATATAAAGTATACAATTATCTGTAACTTGCTCCATCAATTTCATCGCCCACCCTTGTTTTCCACGAACCCTCCGCCTTCTTCACCCAGATCCGACCATCACTCCATCCACCACACACTCCGACCTTCGACCTTGCTTCCTTTTCAGCCCGCCACTCAGCAGCATCCTCACCGCTGTGCCAAACCCGAAGCTACCACCAGCTCCACCCATAGCTACAGAACCGGTTTCCCCTCCGCTATTTTCTTTGACATCTCCAACCGTATCTTCATCACCCCACCCTATAGCTTCTCCGAACCCAAACGTCCCTTCTCCCCGACCCACGTCAAGGCCATCTCCTTCTCACCATGCCTATCGACTAAACCCAACCTCCCTTCTCTCTTTTCCCTAAAGCCCTCCTCCAGTTCCACCGAGCACCATCTGCCTCTCCTCCTTTGCCACCTCAACCAAACACACACAGCAAACTGAGAATCATCCCTCCGTTGCCTTGTCCTCCGAGGACAGCCAGACCCGAACAACCCACCTAACAACCCGATCCTCTCCCCTTGTCTAGCCTTCCCATGGCCTTGCAGCACCTAACAGTCGCCACCACCCTCATAGCTTCAGCACACACTAAAACCCCTCAATAGCCTAGTGTTCCACCGCCGTATCCTCCCATAGCCGCAAGCACTCCTCCGCCGACAGCCCACTGCCACCCCTGTGCCGCACACCCATCATCACAAACCCGGCCTCTACAGTTTCTACCACTTTCATTAGCCACCATTTCAGCAGCTTCTAGTCAGTTTTTTTCCTCTCTTATTACATATAAAAATATATATATATATATATTTATTTATTTATAAAGGTTGTATATATACATTTCGTGTGGAAGTGTGACGCCCCACCTCTATGCTCACAATAACAAAGAGTATTAAAAGAAATACTGTCTGTTATTACGAAGAATAAGGCTGGATAGGAGCGGCCATCCGTAGTTGGCCTTACACTAGTATTGGTTATTTCGATAGGAGTGGTATATATTTTTATTTTTCATCACTTATTTATTTACTCCCATCGACATACCCAATTCCAGTATAAAACAAGCTACGATGGTTCATAATATTTTAGGACAATATATATAATAATAACACAGATACAAAAAGAATGCGGAACACAGATAACAAAAGTCTCATATATATATATAACTGATGTCAGTTACAATACAATTGACATAATACATATGATACAACTACAACTGTCGACTCTGGAAGTTATATATACACGTACATTATTAACTAATATACATGAATACATATAAACCTATACTATGACACGACTACTCCAAAAGATGTGAAAAGTCTTCATAGCTCAAACAGCAACTCAAAGCAGGAAATCTACAACCTGAAATAACTCGGGTCTGACCCGAGTATTAAATTCAAAAGAAAATAATACACGGGTCAGTCTAATTCAAACTCAGTTATTAATGCATGGAAGCAATAATAATCAATATCAAAAAGACGACAGTCACAGAAATCTCATATATCTGACTCCTCGGTAAGAGAATCGGATAACGACAGATATAACGCTAAACAGTGTTAAACAATAAATCAGCTAATCCAAATCACCAACAAAGATAGATAAAAGATTACCAATGCAGATAATTTAGAAAACAACAGAATTTCCTAACCAGCAATTTAACAACGAAATCCAATTATTAAATAAATAATTAGAAAATCAGAATCTAATTATCTAAAAGATAATTAGACACCAACAAAATAATCAATTTAAAACATCACTTCTGGTAGGGCTGCAGTATACGCACGCGTATACTGCCTCGCCACTACAACCCGAAATACCCAAAAGATCAACGAACCAGAACCAAATGGCATCAACTCAATCAAAAGAAACTCAAGTGCAATAGATATGCATAGTGACATGCACAAGTGACTCGAACCAGTGAGTCAAGTACAAGTCAAGACAGTGGACCCAAATCCAATGCAACATAGCAACAAAGATCAGGCAGCAAGCATACATGAACAAAAATGCTCACTGACTCAAATATCACGAAATAAAGCAATAAAGATCAAGGGACAACGGCTACATGTTGACAACACGCAACCTAAACCAACAGAGCACAAAGGCTCAAATGACCGAATGCGCATGGCAGTGGTCCAACCTGAAGATACTGCAGAATGAAGATGAAAGTAAAAAGGGATGGCAACATGAAATGAATCAGAGGAAGTCCAAATATAATGCAACAACACTCTCAAAACAATACTAAAGTTCTCAAGTTCAACATGACAATCAAAAGCCCAAAGATAAGTAACACAATTGTGGCATAGCAACAAAAAGAAAACTGCATATACAACTAAGCAGTGTACAGTATGGAAACTGCAATTTCCAAAATGAAGCAAGAAAACTCAATATGCAGAGAAACTGCAATTACCAAAATGAAGCAATAAAACTCAATATGCAGAGAAACTGCAATTACCAAAATGAAGCAAGAAAACTCAATATGCAGAGAAACTACAATTTCCAAAATGAAGCAAGAACTAATGTTCATGAACATGAAGGCAACAGATACAAGTCACCAGTAACAACTATATGAACAGAGCAGTATGAAGGTGAGGGCACCATAGATATGGCACCACAGCACACAACATTTAAAGGTCAATGCCATGAGTTTATCAAAAGAAAACAAGGGCAGGGTGACACAATGGTCGAAAATGAACAAGTGCCTGAAACAAATTTCAAGTTGAACCAATTTTCGTGAAGCCAGTGATAAGCACACAAATATACTATGCAAAGAAGGGTGCAGTAAAGACTGTAGGCCATGGCTACAGCAACAATTCAAATTAAAATCAAAATAAACCAAAACGAATAAGCAAACTGCCTCAAATGACAAGTGCTCAGTGATCAAACACATGAACCACAATATTGCCGGGATGGAAAGAGGCAACATCCAGTGATGCAACTCACTAACCAGATGTAGACTCAAAATGGAAGTAAGTGACACAGGAGAATCAAAGTAAACAAACAGTGGCAACTGTACATCAGACTTGATGCCATCTAGTGATACAATGCAAATACAACCAGACTCGACAAATGTTCACAAATGCAACTTTCATGCACACCATGATGAACTCAACAACACTCAAGTAAACACATAATGTAGACCAGACTACACAAATACAGTTACAACGCTAAGTACAGGCAGATTTGGAGCAATGATCAGAAAATAAAATATAGGTGAACACATTCAAGCATCAAGCTGTAACAGGGATGAACAGAAGTGCCTTAAACAACATCGCATTAACTAAGTCAAAGAAATCATCGAACAAAGTCATAGTCAAGCCGTGGTCATCATGAAAAGAAATCAAAATTCCGTTTTGACCAAGTATATCGAAATTTCAAAACGATGCCGTGGATGTAAATCAAGCTACCAACAAAAATATATTCGAATTTAACAAGTCATAAATCATCTCAACCATTCAAACATTATCAAGCAGCCGAGACAAAGCAATTAACAGTTTCAAATAAATTTTTAGACGAAGTCGTATATAAAATACGAACAAAAATTTAGGGCATTGAACCCTATATAAATCACTCAACATCATTAGCAAAACTAAAAAAAACCAAGAAATCACGAAAGCACAAGTTCAAAATCACCAAAAATTCAAGGCCGATAACACAAAATCACATATACTTGAAATCGAATTAGATGCGAGTAATTTAAAATTACTCACCTCTTACGATCGAAAAACATAAGTCGTTTGAAAACGAAACCCTAGCAGCCTTTGCAAAGTCGAAGAGACGATCTTTGGACAGTAACGGCCTCTTCGAGAATTCGCGAAAACTCTACTCATTGTTGGGAGAGACGAACGAGAGAGCCGCCATTCTTCTTCGTACGTTTTTCTTTAGGGTTCGAAATGAAAAAGATAAGAAAGGGGAACGGGCTACTTTGCTAGTTATCACCGTAGAAATGATCAAAAGAAAACGTGGGTATAAATTCAAAGTGTAAAGCCCACTCACATTCAACATATCGTTTAAAAGAATAACAACTGCTTTAAAATTCCAAACACGATTAACAATTTTTAGCAATGAATTTTACCTCAATTAAAACTCTCACTATCAATAAGCTAGCTCGTTAATCGTTTAATGACGATTATAAATCAATATGAACTCCCGGGTTGTTACAGACTCCCCTCCTTATAAAAATTGCATCCCCGCAATTTTCATAGTTAAAGTCGTCAATAACAATTATTTTTCTAACATAAACTGTTTAAGCTGGAAAAATAAACATCAAAAAAAAAACGCCAAAGAAATCCTTCAATTACATAAAAGAAATTCACAAATTCTCAACAAAGTCTGATTATCAAATAGATAATCAGAAAACAGCAGAACTGAATAAATACAATTATCAGCAATATACAATTACCGATTAGACATTCAGAAATACAGTGAATCATAGAACAGCAATATCTAATTATCGATACGATAATTAGAAAACAACAAAAGCTAATTATCAACAAAGATGATTAGAAAGCACAAATCACAATTCGCAAAACTGCAAATATCTAGTTATTCAACAATTAACTAGATAACACAAACTTCATAATCAACAAACTCTACTATTAGCAGAGATAGATAGAAAATAGCAATTCAATATAATCAATGTAATCTAAAATCAATTAGAGATTAGAAAATCTTACAATCAGCAAAATTAGAACTTGCCTAATTATCCAAACGATAATTAAATCTCAAATCAACAAATATTCAATTATCAAAAACGATAATCAAATTTCAATTCAACAAATATTTAATTATCACAAATGATAATCAAATTTCAAATCAACAAATATTTAATTATCACAAATGATAATCAAATTTCAAATCAACAAATATTTAATTATCATAAATGATAATCAAATTTCAAATCAACAAATATTTAATAACCACATACGGTAATCAAATTTCAAATCAACAAATATTTAATTACCATAAACGGTAATCAAATTTCAAATCAATAAATATTTAGTTACCACAAACGGTAATCAAATTTCAAATCAACAAATATTTAATTACCACAAACGGTAATCAAATTTCAAATCAACAAATATTTAATTACCACAAACGGTAATCAAATTTCAAATCAACAAATATTTAATTACCACAAACGGTAATCAAATTTCAAATCAACAAATATTTAATTACCACAAACGGTAATCAAATTTCAAATCAATAAATATTTAATTACCATAAACGGTAATCAAATTTCAAATCAACAAATATTTAATTACCACAAACGGTAATCAAATTTCAAATCAACAATTATTTAATTACCACAAACGGTAATCAAATTTCAAATCAATAATTATTTAATTATCACAAATGATAATCAAATTTCAAATCAATAAATATTTAATTATCACAAATGATAATCAAATCTCAAATATCTAATTATCACAAGCAATAACTAGAAACAACAAATATCCGATTATCAAAAACGATAATCAGAACTCATATCAACAAATATCTAATTATCTCAAACGATAATTAGAAACAACAGATATTCGATTATCAAAAACGATAATCAGAATCAACAAATATCTAATTATCACAAGCGATAATTAGAAACAACAAATATTTGATTATCAAAAAACGATAATCAGAACTCATATCAACAAATATCTAATTATCTCAAACGATAATTAGAAACAACAAATATCCGATTATCAAAAACGATAATCAGAATCAACAAATATCTAATTATCACAAGCGATAATTAGAAACAACAAATATCCGATTATCAAAAACGATAATCAGAACTCATATCAACAAATATTTAATTACCGATACGATAATTAAACCTCATAACATCAGATATCTAATTACCTGCAGATAATTAGAAACAACAAATATCTAGAAATCAATTAAGAAGACTAGAAAATCAACATAAAAGCTTGGATCGATCCCATCAGATGGCGAGTTTTTAGTTCGCCGCACGTGCATCAACAAATGGCCGAAGCCTACCAAGTACTCAACATAATTTTGGCGCCCAACAAATGACCCGAAGGTCCAACAAATGACCCGAAGGTCTAGTACTGTTATTGACCCGAAGGTACAACAAATGACCCGAAGGTCCAACAAAGTGGCTCGAAAGCACACGAAATCATCAAATATTTCAATTAACGAGTCCGGAATTAACCAAATTAGCAAACGCTCATGTCCCATAACCATGAGTTTTACTAAATCGTTTAATTCTCTTCATCGTTTCCTTGAAAGTGCAAAATTGTGTATTTTGTAAAAATACACTTTACATTCTCAAACGGACAAGTCCGGAATTAAGCGAATCAATAAAAGAAAGGGGTCATAGTCCTCGATTTTGCTGAACCGTTTAAATCGCTTCCTCATTCTTTTGAAAGCGCAAACTGTAAAATTCTTGAAAACAATTTTATTTATTTCATAAAAATAACAATTCACATTCTCAACTGGAAAAGTCCGGAGTTAAGCGAAACAGTAAAAGAAAGTGTTCATAGTCCTCGATTTTGCTGAATCGTTTAAGTCGCTTCATCATTCTTTTGAAAGCGCAAACTGTTAAAAATTTTATAAAACAATTTTCATTTTAAAATTATTTTCCAATCACGTGATTAAAGCAACAATATCAGTAGCAATTTCGAAAAGAAAATTGTACTTCTCAAATTACCGTAAAAACGGGTCACAAATCAGCATTGCGGAATAACCGCTTGAAAATCCACTTTTAAAATTTGACGGTTACTGAAGTCAAAGCGACAGTAATTTTTAAACGTCAAAATCTCATCAAAATTATTTACATCAAGATGTAACACCAGTGAATTTTCATTCATTAAAATTATCAACTAAACACCGTGCTTCAAAATATAGCACTAGTGTAAAAATCCCGTTATAAAAGTAACGGCAACAAAATACGTTTCATAACCAAGCATCGGTTCAACGTAAAATTAATGCAGTAACGTGCAATTCATATTTGCACGCACACTACAATATAAACAAAGAAATTACTCTATTATCTTCAATGAAGATAATTTAAAACAGCAAAAATCTAATCAATAATGATTAGTATAAAAGAAACCCAACAAAAATCTCAACAAAAATCATATAACTGCAATCGTTTCGAATCCTCGATTCGGATTCGAAATTCTCAAGGAAACAAAATAAACACAGCTATGTAAACAACAAATGAAATTTATTTCAATTTCATATTTTGATTTTTTTTTATCAAAAAGTTTATCAGCTGTACTCAGCGAAGACAGTTTCACTGTTTTCGCTGCGCACTCTGATAAACTGAACACAAATCACTTAATCATCAAAACACAATTTCACATTTATTTTTAAATAAGGATATTTAAAAATTTCATCAAAATTTCAAAACTTTAGTTTTGACTCAAAGCACAACTAAAACATCGACAAATAGATGTAACACATGTTCCATCTAGGTTATTTTTATATTATGTCCATAAACCCCAAGCTCTGATACCAACTGTGACACCCCACCTCTATGCTCACAATAACAAAGAGTATTAAAAGAAATACTGTCTGTTATTACGAAGAATAAGGCTGGATAGGAGCGTCCATCCATAGTTGGCCTTACACTAGTATTGGTTATTTCGATAGGAGTGGTATATATTTTTATTTTTCATCACTTATTTATTTACTCCCATCGACATACCCAATTCCAGTATAAAACAAGCTACGATGGTTCATAATAGTTTAGGACAATATATATAATAATAACACAGATACAAAAAGAATGCGGAACACAGATAACAAAAGTCTCATATATATATAACTGATGTCAGTTACAATACAATTGACACAATACATATGATACAACTACAGCTGTCGACTCTGGAAGTTATATATACACGTATATTATCAACTAATATACATGAATACATATCAACCTATACTATGACACGACTACTCCAAAAGATGTGAAAAGTCTTCATAGCTCAAACAGCAACTCAAAGCAGGAAATCTACAACCTGAAATAACTCGGGTCTGACCCGAGTATTAAATTCAAAAGAAAATAATACACGGGTCAGTCTAATTCAAACTCAGTTATTAATGCATGGAAGCAATAATAATCAATATCAAAAAGACGACAGTCACAGAAATCTCATATATCTGACTCCTCGGTAAGAGAATCGGATAACGACAGATATAACGCTAAACAGTGTTAAACAATAAATCAGCTAATCCAAATCACCAACAAAGATAGATAAAAGATTACCAATGCAGATAATTTAGAAAACAACAGAATTTCCTAACCAGCAATTTAACAACGAAATCCAATTATTAAATAAATAATTAGAAAATTAGAATCTAATTATCTAAAAGATAATTAGACACCAACAAAATAATCAATTTAAAACATCACTTCTGGTAGGGCTGCAGTATACGCACGCGTATACTGCCTCGCCACTACAACCCGAAATACCCAAAAGATCAACGAACCAGAACCAAATGGCATCAACTCAATCAAAAGAAACTCAAGTGCAATAGATATGCATAGTGACATGCACAAGTGACTCGAACCAGTGAGTCAAGTACAAGTCAAGACAGTGGACCCAAATCCAATGCAACATAGCAACAAAGATCAGGCAGCAAGCATACATGAACAAAAATGCTCACTGACTCAAATATCACGAAATAAAGCAATAAAGATCAAGGGACAACGGCTACATGTTGACAACACGCAACCTAAACCAACAGAGCACAAAGGCTCAAATGACCGAATGCGCATGGCAGTGGTCCAACCTGAAGATACTGCAGAATGAAGATGAAAGTAAAAAGGGATGGCAACATGAAATGAATCAGAGGAAGTCCAAATATAATGCAACAGCACTCTCAAAACAATACTAAAGTTCTCAAGTTCAACATGACAATCAAAAGCCCAAAGATAAGGTAACACAATTGTGGCATAGCAACAAAAAGAAAACTGCATATACAACCAAGCAGTGTACAGTATTGAAACTGCAATTTCCAAAATGAAGCAAGAAAACTCAATATGCAGAGAAACTGCAATTACCAAAATGAAGCAAGAAAACTCAATATGCAGAGAAACTGCAATTACCAAAATGAAGCAAGAAAACTCAATATGCAGAGAAACTGCAATTTCCAAAATGAAGCAAGAACTAATGTTCATGAACATGAAGGCAACATATACAAGTCACCAGTAACAACTATATGAACAGAGTAGTATGAAGGTGAGGGCACCATAGATATGGCACCACAGCACACAACATTTAAAGGTCAATGCCATGAGTTTATCAAAAGAAAACAAGGGCAGGGTGACACAATGGTCGAAAATGAACAAGTGCCTGAAACAAATTTCAAGTTGAACCAATTTTAGTGAAGCCAGTGATAAGCACACAAATATACTATGCAAAGAAGGGTGTAGTAAAGACTGTAGGCCATGGCTACAGCAACAATTCAAATCAAAATCAAAATAAACCAAAACGAATAAGCAAACTGCCTCAAATGACAAGTGCTCAGTGATCAAACACATGAACCACAATATTGCCGGGATGGAAAGAGGCAACATCCAATGATGCAACTCACTAACCAGATGTAGACTCAAAATGGAAGTAAGTGACACAGCAGAATCAAAGTAAACAAACAGTGGCAACTGTACATCAGACTTGATGCCATCTAGTGATACAATGCAAATACAACCAGACTCAACAATGTTCACAAATGCAACTTTCATGCACACCATGATGAACTCAACAACACTCAAGTAAACACATAATGTAGACCAGACTACACAAATACAGTTACAACGCTAAGTACAGGTAGATTTGGAGCAATGACTAGAAAATAAAATACAGGTGAACACATTCAAGCATCAAGCTATTACAGGGATGAACAGAAGTGCCTTAAACAACATCGCATTAACTAAGTCAAAGAAATCATCGAACAAAGTCATAGTCAAGCCGTGGTCATCATGAAAAGAAATCAAAATTCCGTTTTGACCAAGTATATCGAAATTTCAAAACGATGCCGTGGATGTAAATCAAGCTACCAACAAAAATATATTCGAATTTAACAAGTCATAAATCATCTCAACCATTCAAACATTATCAAGCAGCCGAGATAAAGCAATTAACAGTTTCAAATAAATTTTTAGACGAACTCGTATATAAAATACGAACAAAAATTTAGGGCATTGAACCCTTTATAAATCACTCAACATCATCGGCAAAACTCAAAAAAACCAAGAAATCACGAAAGCACAAGTTCAAAATCACCAAAAATTCAAGGCCGATAACCCAAAATCACATATACTTGAAATCGAATTAGATGCGAGTAATTTAAAATTACTCACCTCTTACGATCGAGAAACATAAGTCGTTTGAAAACGAAACCCTAACAGCCTTTGCAAAGTTGAAGAGACGATCTTTGGACAGTAACGACCTCTTCGAGAATTCGCGAAAACTCTACTCATTGTTGGGAGAGACGAACGAGAGAGCCGCCATTCTTCTTCGTACGTTTTTCTTTAGGGTTCGAAATGAAAAAGATAAGAAAGGGGAACGGGCTGCTTTGCTAGTTATCACCGCAGAAATGATCAAAAGAAAACGTGGGTATAAATTCAAAGTGTAAAGCCCACTCACATTCAACATATCGTTTAAAAGAATAACAACTGCTTTAAAATTCCAAACATGATTAACAATTTTTAGCAATGAATTTTACCTCAATTAAAACTCTCACTATCAATAAGCCAGCTCGTTAATCGTTTAATGACGATTATAAATCAATACGAACTCCCGGGTTGTTACAGGAAGCCTGCCCTGCTCATCTTCTTTCTCACTGGAGTCTAGTTTGTTTTCTTCCTGGCTGAGTAGCACAACTCCAATCTCTTCCTGCCTCCAAAAAAAGGTATATCTACATTTCATATATATATATATATTGTTTCTATTTATATCCAGTTAGTTTTGATTTGTTTTTCATCAATTCCAAGTTATTTGCTTTGCCTTGTTCGTCGAATTCGTGTTCACCTTGCTTTGCTTTGGAAATTGTCTTTGGATTAGTCGATTTCGAGTTCGTGATCCAAAATTGTAGCTTGTTGTGTATTCTATTTTCTCTAGCCTCCAAAGGTGAGCAATCACTCACGATTAACATTCTTATATTTAGTCAATTTAATTCACATGAAATGATGATTAAAATTTGTTGTTAAATTTGAATTGATTAAAAATTTAATTGTTAAATATAATATGTTATTATTTTCATTGGTTCACCTGTGTAAATTGACAATATTTCCACCAATAACCTGTTAGTATATATATATATTATATTATAAATTGTTAATTATGATCATATTTGTCGTTGATATGCTATATCGTTTTATGCTATTATTTTATTACTCTCACTCTACAAGTTCCCTGAAAGTTTAGAAAACCCCTATGGGTTGAAATGATACATACCCGAATGATATTATAGATTAGGGGAATCGTTATGGGTTGAAATGATAAACCCAAGCAATTTTATTGATTTCTGAAATTTTGGATTGCGGGTTGAAATGATATATACCCGTAAATATTAAATTATTGCGGATTGAAATGATAAATATCCGTATCACTTGACCATAAGATAGAAAATTATATACGGACAACGTTGGTTTATTTTGAAAAATGATTTCCAAAGTTTTGAAAGGAAATAGATGGATTTTAATAAATATTTATTTTTAAATATAATATAAAGATTTTATTGTAATATATGTGTAAAATTTAGATATTTCTAAATTATATGTTTGGAAATTTTAAATTTATAAGTTAAGTTTTGAAAAATGTAAATTTTAAGATTTTACTTATAATTTTATTATTTTTAAATATATAAAATATAGTTTAATATAAAATAATATAGTTTGATAAAATCAGAATTAATTTTATAATATTTAATAGAATAATATTTAAATTAATAGAATTTAATTGGATAGGTATATATATTGTATTTAAAATATTTATTTAAAGTTTATATTAATATTTTGAAAATAGATTTTGTAACGACTTTAATCAAATAAAGGTTGGGAAGATAAATTAAGTTAATTTGTAATTTAATTTGTTTGAGAATTGAATATAAATAAGAATTGATTGGAAACTGATTGATTTTGAGATTTTGGAAGGTATGATTTTATCACTTGATTTAATTAAGGTGATTAAATGAATATTTTCAAATTTAAATAAAATTGAATATTTAATTCTGATTTAAATTTGTAATTTGAAATTTTATTCAAATGCTTATAAAAAGTGATTAGATGAATATTTTATAATTAAATATAATTGAAGTTAGTTATTTAATTATTGATTTTATTTAAAATTTTAATTTGAGATTTTATTTAAATGTTATTAAAAATGATTAAGTGAATATTTTCAAATTTAAATAAAATTATAGTTTAATTTTGAAATATAAATGAAATTTATCAAATTGAGTTATTGTAAATATTTGAATATTTAAACTTTGAAACCTATTGAATTGGAAGTGGTTTAAATTTGTAGTTCAAACTTGGATTTGAAATCGATATAAATTAAAAATGATTTTAATGAGAATCTGGATTGATCCTCTAACCTTTTTAATTGAAATTGTTTAACTGAAATTGATTTGTGGAACTAAACTTGATTTGTATTGATTTGTGGAATTGGAAGAAACAATTCTAATTTGAAACTATTTTAAATATATATATATATATATTGTAATATATAAAGTATTTTTAATATATATAAACTATTTTAATCTATAACCAAATTTTAGTATAAACTATTTTAATGTATAATTATTCTAATATATAAACCACTTTCAATATTCAAATTGTTTAAGTTGGAACTGTCATGATTTAAAGTGAATAATGATTTCGAAAGTGATATGATTTCAAAAGTGATATTATTTCAAAATTGATATAATTTTTGAAAAAGGAATATGATATTTTGATACGAGGTATGAACTGTTTGAAATGAAAATGACCACGGTGTGAAATAAGCGTTTGGTTGTTAAAGAGACCGGGATCGAATATTTTCATACTCTTTGCCAATACCGAAAACCACTTTAACAACTGTGTACGTGGTGGAGATTCCAAAATGAAGTAGGATGGTTTGGCGAACGTCTGTATGTGGTATGAATGCAGCCTTAACTCCCTCGAGTCAGCTTGATATGGCTAAAACAGGAACTATACTGGGCCAAGTGGGGTCGCTCTCCCTATCGGTCACATTTCTTCGAAACCATTCTATTACTTTGTGATTTGATAGGGTGCACCTTTGATTTGGAAGTGTGTCTCGAGGTGGGCGGTAGTAGCTTTTATGCGTTACCACTAGTCCGGGAGTGCAAAACAGTAGTATCCTACCCTGGGCATTGCCTCACGTGCCTTATCATATGCCTTATCGCACCCACTACGAGTTTGGTTTGTGTCATACCTATGGAGTGCTCCCTGATAGTCCACCGGTTTGGTGGAGTTTACAGTACTGTATAGACTGCGCCATTTATATAAAAAATGCATTAAGGAGGATATGGTTAACGCCTTAACGCTATTTTAATACTTTACTTTACTATAGACATTATCTATGTAGCGTATTGTACTATGTATGTAGATAGTTTCACGGATCCTTAAGGGATGGAATCCAAACATCCTTTAAGTTATATTGCATTTCACTTGGACATTTCACTTGAGTTGATTTACTAGTATAAGAATGTTAATCCTGACTCGAGTGTTTTGTGTTTTGCTTTATGCTCGGGTCAGGCTGAGTGTCACAGCATTTGAGACTCACCTTTGGAGCTTTGAGCTTAGCTTGGAGATCTATCTTTTATCAACTCAGTTATTCGGTTATTTTAGTTTATTCCAGTTGTTTATGTTCAGACTTGTCATTGCTTATGTATTAGAGATTCCTTTGTATTTTGATTTCTGTTGTATTTTGTTTAAGCTCTGATGTTTCTGTAGTAGCTTCATGAACTACTATTTATTTATTTTCGCTGCTTATTGTTATATTACTCTATGTCTGTGATTCTGTGATTGATTTATTTACTGTATATGCTAAGTTTTGCCAAATATAAATTAATAATCTGTTGTTTTAAGCAATTCAAGTCTGACATGTGTGGATGTTTGTCGATTTGAATGGTTCGAAATGACGGGTCATTATAGTTGGTATTATAGCTCTGGTTTAGGAAAAACTTAGCATATGGAGTAAAAACTCATTAGAGATAGGGTAGTAATACCCTATAATGAGTAAAATTAATTTCAGAATCATCTTCGTTCGAGCTTGAAATTCTTTGTTAGGATCCTCTTTGATTTAGATTTCTTTTGAATTTTGGAATTTTTCCTTTGTTCTAAAATCCATTCTTGTCTTTTCCTGTTCATGTTCTTTTGATACGAGAGCATCCCATAGTTGTATTTCTGTTGATCTCTGTAATAAATTTAAGCACATTTTGCAACATTAATTGGCAACTTCATCCTTTTGTGTGACTAATCCCATCGGCGGTCCCACCAACCTTAGTATGATTTGTGAAGGGGTGAAAACTCCTTTACAATAGGCGTCGATTCATCGGAGATTTCTATGTCCTCGGTTTTAATGCATTTGATATCTTACTTGGGGGTGATTGGTTGAAGCGATATGATGTGGTTATCACTTGTAAAGCCCGAACCGTTTCTCCAGTAGACAACCAGGGTAATTCTCTTATGATCGAATGTCAATTACCTCAGGATTATACAGGCAATTTTATCTTTTTGCTTGATGCTTAACCTAGTGATCTTGACTACACTCCTATTGTCCAACTATTTATGAATGTCTTTGGTGAAGTCACTTCTCTTCCTCCCAAGTGGGAAATTGAATCCCGCATCAATCTTATTCCTGGAGCTCTATCTTGCTACCGATTTTCACTAGCTTCGGGTAGATGAGGAGGGCATTCCCAAGATAGCTTTCCAAGCAGAGAATTGTTTCTATGAATGGTTAGTCATGCCCTTTGGATTAGTCAATGCTCCAGCCTTCTTCGTTGATCTTATGAATCGCGTTTTTCGTGATGTTCTCAACAATTTGTTCTGGTTTTTCATTGATGATATTCTCGTCTT
Organism: Allium fistulosum; assembly: GCA_030737815.1. Taxonomy (NCBI): domain Eukaryota; kingdom Viridiplantae; phylum Streptophyta; class Magnoliopsida; order Asparagales; family Amaryllidaceae; genus Allium; species Allium fistulosum. The sequence goes on along the minus strand of CM060907.1, from coordinate 243,865,596 downwards.
TACTAAGTCTGAGAAGGAACATGAGTCACATTTGGGCTATGTGCTGGAAACTCTTAGGAGTCATTAGTTGAAAGCCAAATTTTCTAAATGCATTTCTGGAGAGATGAAGTCTGATTTCTTGGGCACATTGTTTCTGAAATGGAGCCTCGGTTGACCCGGTTAAGGTCGTCGCGATTAATATAAGCCTATCCATCTTTCCTCTTTTGTAATTTAATTATCTTATCTTTCTTTCGAACCTAACTTCTTAGTTTGAATTCTCTTTGATTAGGGTCCCTTTAAATTTGAATCTCTATCCTTGTTCTAAAATCCATTCTTGAATCATCCTATAAGGGAGCGTATTTGTAATTGATATAAAAATGGTTTATATTGTGTTGTTTGAATTGTTAAGTTTGAATTTTGGGTTTTGATCGATTCGTCTAACCAACGCTATTGGTAGGAATTCCAAAACACTTGAACGGAGAAAATTAACAAAATATTGTTTCTGAAATTGGTAAATGAAATAATTTTATGTATGATTATATTTTATATATAAGAGTATAATTTTCTGAAATTGGATAGTTAAATGAATTGGTTGTTCGAAATAATAGTACCAGGTTATTATTTATTGTTTTGTCAACATTCCTAAACCATTAACTATTGTTGTATGTATAAGGAGATAATAATTTATAAACATGGTTTATAATCTGATTTGCAAATGAAATGAATTTAAATCAAGGATTTGAGAATTAAATTTTTGGTGCTTTTCAGAATTTGCTTTATAAAGTTTTGAAAATATATTATTTCGAATGGAAATTTATTTCCAAAGAATTTTTAAAAAGAAGTAGATCACTACTCTCCTCTTATGTCGCTGGAAAATAATTTCGATGATGACTGCAGCATCATCGACATTCATTTTCGAGTCTCAAAGTGGGGAGACCAATTAGTAGCTTTGCTACACTTTTGTTCTGGAAAATGGATTTGATTTGAATTTCTTGAGTAAGATTTGATGTACAATATATATGTGTATATATTTGTTTCAAATGGTTTGAAGTGAAACAAGAAATTTAACTCTTAAGTTCTATGTGTAACGACCCGTAAATTTCAACTGTTCAATAACGTAATTAGTTGAAATTTCGTAAAATTTTAAACGATAAATTTTGAAATATAAATTTGATATTTGAAATGCGTCTAGTTAAACATAGCAACTGATAAATTTTCGTCCGAAAATATGAAAGTTTATTTCGCGCGTAAATTTACTTCAATTCAATCAGTTAAAAAGCGATGAAAATAAAATGTTTTCGAAACCTAAATATTTTTACATAGAAAAATTCTAAACCATCTTCTGAGCAAGATGTCAGTTTGTCGTTTTTCCAAATTCGGACATCTTTTGCTCCGTCGATCTTATTTTTCAGCGTTTTTCTTGCATTTTCCGCTATTAGAAAATTCGAATTTTTATAACTCAATCATACCAATGATATCTGTATACCGTTTTGATCGTCTCGTCGTGCTGATCTCCGCAATATATTCATTCCGGTAATTCGGCGTCCAGTACGTGGTGAAACGGCAGAACGTTTGGTTGTACCGGTATCCATTTTTGTAGTCTCTTGGTTCTCTTGTGTCTATTCACCTTTCCACCGTCGGATAATACCAATAGCCTTATGTTTTTAATATTCACAACTTTTCATATACGACTTTGGTTATTCCCAATAGTTTCAACTTCCAATGCTTTTTCTGATGTTTCATCTTCATGTTTGGATTGGTACACTTTATTTTCCTTGTTCACCTCCTTTTCTTTTGCAAGACTGTTCTTACAAGTTCCTTTGCTTGTGAACACTACTGCTTTCCCCTTTTCTTTGCCTTCCTCCCTTCTCTTCCATTTTTGCAGCCATCTACCAATCAACTGCCACCTCCTCCACCCGCCTCTCGATACTAACACCTGAAACCCATGATCTGCTCCTTCTTTCCTCCACCCACCACAACTCCGACCGTTACCAAACCCAACCCATCACCTTGGCCGTGCTCCCCTTGCTCTTCCAGCAGCTCCGATGGCCACCTCTTCCCTCCATTGCCGAGACCCTTACAAGCAGATCACCGTCACTCCAACATCCGCACCCTAGTCCACCTCCGCATGCTCACACACCCACTTCTCCCCTTCCGAAGCCTCTCTCGGCCGAGCCTCACCCTCACTTCCTCGCTACATCATCAGACCATGCTTCGCCTCCATGCAATGCCACGGCTCTGCCTTGCTTCCCATCCTCGACCGCTAGTAGCCTGAAGCCAAGGTTAGTGAGCCGAGCTTTTCACCTGCCACACCACCTATTTCTACCGTGCCTGCTTTGAACCTCTTCCCTTCACGTGAATAGCCTACACGTCCGCCCACCAGACCTCACAACTTCCGCCACGTCGTGCCTTTGGACTTCGTCCCCTCTCCTCTCTCGTTCGCCGCCCTGTCTCCGCCTGACTTCGTCACCCACCCTGACTTCGGTCTCTGCTGTTTCTAAAGGTATATATATAACGATTTATCAAGTTAAAATATATTTGGTTAGAGTGTTATATATATATATATATATATGTTTCTAAGTTTGTTTTATAACATCTACTGTTTAAAGCACTACGTGAATTTCCTGTTTATGTAAAGTTTTATGTAAAGTTAAAAATATGTTTGTGTAAAGTTGTTCGTATATTTTCTTGATTCTGGAAGTTGGCAGTAAAGTATTATATAAATTAGTTAATTGCATATATATATATATATTCTATAGTATATATTTCGGGTTGTTCTCAAAAGATAGGTTGCATTAGTGGTCTGTCAGCTTAGAAAGTTACAAGGTATATTCACCTTACTGTCTACTTTAGTCGAGAGGAAGAAAATTATAAGTATAGTTAAGACTGTAGTTTGTATTCAATTTGTTTAATAGGTTTAAATATTATATTATATAAGTTTCTATATGTTGTACTGTATTTTATAATGTATACAATATAAATGTTTAAAGCTTTGTTGCAATTACAGTAAGGTGTCTATCGGTTAGTACATATTATGTAACGGTTCATTCATATTTTTTTTAGTATAACATACATTTGTTTTGAATATACCATATAACGTTTATACATATATCAGTTTTAAAACTTTAGTTGCTGGGTTTGATTATACATAGGTTGTTAAGTTTAAAGGTATAAAACGATTGTTTATATAAGTATAGTTCTATATAAAAAGTTACAATGATCTATCTTAGTCTATATAACAATGAAGATAAATACATGTTTTGTACTGATAAAGCTTAAGTTAATTGGTTAGCTTATACATATATAGTTGTGTATATTGATTTGTTTTAAAGTATTGATTTTGTAATAAGTATTTTTTTTAAAAGCCAAAATATTTCAAGAACAACCAGAATTCTTATCGTTTGTTACAAGCAAAACAAGGTTCGTCTACAAACAAGCCTGCATTTCACACGAATGTACATTACATTACAATTGTAATAAGTAACTCTTCATTTGTATGTATACATTACAGTAAAGTAAGTTGTGTGGATTTTTATAATAAATATTGTTTTATTATTATTTTAACATGTGTGTAAGTTTGTATATAGGCATATAGACACTAGTTTTATGTATGCATATGTGAATTTGGTTTTTCAATCTTATATAGATATTTATAGGTTGGGATTTAATATTTATTATATATATATATATATATATAATTTTAAATATATGTTTTAAATTGATCTTTGAAAATTTATATATATGTAATATACCTTGTTTCATCGATCTCGTGCCATCTTAACTTACCATCTCAAATCGATTTATCATAGCAAATCCTAGCTTGTCGATGTTCCGTGTGCGTATCTGTTTCCGTATCATCTTCTTGTCTCTCTAGCCTCGAAAGGTGAGCACTCACTCACGATTAACGTTCTTTTATTTATTAGATTTGATTTCAATTGAAACGACAATTGAAATATGCTGCTATTAGTTAATTACACTGTTATATATGGTATTGCCTGTATCAGTTCACCTGTGACATCTGACACCATTATCTGTTATTTATTTATGCGATGATAATACAGTTTGGCTGATATTTGATTGATTGTTGATGTTTATATTGGACGTTAAATTGTTAATGTTAAAATGATAAATAGTATGAAATTGAACTTGATATAGGATAATTAAATGTTAAATTTGATTAACTGACATTTGTATAATATGACCCCTTTAACTGTTAAATTTATTGACACGTAGGATTTGTTTAATTACATTTTGAACCACTGAATGTATGTTGTTAAATTGATGATGTATGAAATTGTAAGTTGAATGACAAGTGATGTAACGACCCGCTATTTTGGACCATTCAAATCGACAATAATCCACACATGTCTGACTTGAATAGTTCAAAATATCAGATTGTTAATTTAAAATTTGGCAAAACTCAGCATATGCAGTAAATAAATCAATCACAGTATCACAAACACAGAGTAATACAATAATACGCAGCGGAATAGATAAAATAGTAGTTCATGAAGCTACTATATAAACATCAGAGTTAGAAAAAAAATACAACAGAATATCTCAAATGCAGTGAAGTCTCCAGTACAACAGATGACTTCTCTGAACAAATCAACTAGAAGAGCTGAAAGCTGAGGCGATAGTTGGATCTCCAAAGGAAGCTCCAAACTCCAAGGGTGAGTCTCAAATGCTGTATCACTTGGTCTGACCCGAGCGTAAAGCAAAACACAAAACACTCGAGTCAGGATTAAAATTCTTATATAAATAAATCCAACTCAAGTGAAATATCAACTGAAATACAAGTAACTTAAAGGATGTTTGGGATAACCATCCTCCAAGGATCTTCAGAACTATCTACAAGGTGGAAATATATGTTATAACACCGTGGTCATTTCAATTTAATTTATACTTCAAAACCCAAATATCATTTCATTTCAAATATAACTATTTTCCAAGATAGTATATATATTAATTAATTTATAAAGTAAAGCATTTAATTTTCTCAAGTCTCGCAAATCGATTCAAATCAACTTCAAATTCCAAATTCCAATTTAATTCAATCTAAATTTTCCCATTTTAATTTAATTCAGTTTCTAAATAACAAATTCAAATTTTATATTGATTTCAAATACAGATCTGAATCACAAAATAAACCATTTAAATTCCAATATATTTCAAGGCTTTAATATTCAACATTTTCAAAGTTAAATTTAACAGTTTCATATAGCTCTTGATTTAACTTCATTATTATTTAATCAGGGAATATTCACTTAATAGATTCAATATTTAACTAGCCCTAAATTTCAATTTTACTAAATACTTCCTTAAATTTATTTAAACAAGAAATATTCATCAACTTATTTAAATCAAACCCAAGTTATAAATCATATCATAAATCTCAATTTCAATAAATTTCAAATCGGTTTAATTAAATAAAAGTCTTTAATGAATACAATTTCAACTAAATTCAAATTATCTTACCAACCTTAATTTGTTCAAATTATTACAAAAATCTATTTTGAAATATAAAATTTAAATACTCAACCATATTATATGTATTTAATCAATCATTCCCATTTATATGCAATAATTTAAGACTCAACATTTAATAAAACCATATATTTCTTTCCAAAATCGTAGAATTCATTTTCAAAATATTTATATATATGGACCAACGGTGTATGTATACATATTTATCATATGGTTAAGTGATACGGATATTTATCATTTCAATCCGTAAATTTAAATACATACGGGTAGATATCATTTCGACCCGTAATCCCAAATCCAATTCAAATGAAAATCGCTTGGGTTTATCATTTCAACCCATAACGATTTTCTCCTATTCTAAAGTCCGTTCGGGTATGTATCATTTCAACCCATAGTGAATTCTATACTAACAGGGAACTTGCAGAGTGATAACAGATAATATAAAATATAACAACAGGCATATATCATTAATATAAATAACAGATACTGGTGTCAGATGTCATAGGTGAACATATACAGATAATAGTAATAACAGGCATATAAATACTAGATACTGGTGTCAGATGTCACAGGTGAACAAATACAGATAATAACATATATAACAATTTAAATAAGTACAGCATCATATTTCAATTGTCGTTTCAATTGAAATCAAATTTAATAAAATACAAGAACGTTAATCGTGAGTGATTTCTCACCTTTCGAGGTTAGAGAGATAGACAATGAAGTTGAGTTATGAAATGCAAGCACGACTTCCAAATCAAAGTTAGATGGTACGATTTCGACGGAAAAGCTGATAGATAGATATTGATGAGAACGGATCAAATTAGCTTGATAAAATTGAAACGAAGATTATATGATTAATTTATTACTTTCTTTCAAAATGAATGTTAAATCAAAACACACATTTTAAAAATGAAATATATATATATATATAATTATTATAGTTTATTACTTTCCTTTTCAAAATATCCAGCAGGAAATCAAACAAACTTATGCACATATATGTGCAGATAAACAATATTCTTTATAATACATTGTTAACTTACTCCTTTTTTTCTCTTTCTTTTTATTTTATTTTTTTATTTTATTAAACCTTTATATATAACAAAATATATGTATAAAATAAAAAAATTGTATATATAAAAATCAAAACGTTTCAAACATATATTCAAAAACTGGATCATATAAATAACAATGTATTTAGTTAACGCATAGTATAAAATTCATTTATATAACATTCTTATATATATATATATATAAATCTTGTATAAGTAAACCTTTATAGCTTCATAACTTATTTACTTCCACATATAACAAGATCTGTACAATAGAATGCAAATTTTTCTCAAATCCTTTTGAACGTTTATAAGAAAAAAAATTTAAACAATAAATATACCTTCTTATTTAGGAAAGAAAGTAAGCATGCACTTGTAGGAGAAACGTGAGTGGAGGTTGAGGGTTGTAGGCGGTGGAAAGGGAAGAGGGGCGGAGATAGCTTCAGGCGATGGGTATATACGTCGCGAAAAAAAAAATTTCTTTTTTTTCTATCTGGCGTAGGCCATGGAAAAATTTGGGAGGAGGAAAAGTAAGCAATGGTGGGGAGTGGATCTCGAAAATGAAGAAGGAGCAGGCAACAATGAAATATATGAAGAGAGAGGTAGTGGAAAGCTATAGAGAAAAATATAATATAAAAGGTAATAATAAATGAAAATCAACGTTCATGCGTTGATTCAGCAGAGAAGTTAAAGCAAATAAGAAGAGAATGGATTGATTTAAAGGAAAGGCAATGAATGGTTTAGAAATAAATAAAATGTAAAACGTATACGTTTTAATTTCAAAAAGGAAAGAAATAAATACGGGGATGGCAACAGTCAAAATGCACGTTTAGGCTAATAATAGAATATAAAAGTAAGAAACTCAAAAGGATAGGCACAGAGATGTGAAATCAGGGAGACAAGGGAAGCAAGTGATCATTCAAATTTATAACGTTGGCAATAAATATAGAATAAATGAAAATTAATAGATGGATGCTTGATTGACGCAGTGATTAAAGTAAGGTTACATGTCAATCATGATGAAATTTGAAATAGAAGAAAATGTAAATGAATAAAAGGGGTAAGCCAGATTTTTCCGCTTAGATTTAGAGAAGACACATCAAATGTTGAAAAAAGGAATTATGAAATGGCTAGATTCTAGCAAATAATAAATACGGTAAGAAAAGTAAATAGGCAGGTTATAAATCAGATTGGAAATAAAAGTGGAGAGGTTAATTGATAAAAGAGTTAAGATAATGAAAATGCATAATAATATTATTGGCATCTAATGTCATTTAACGTTAACTAGTGTCAATCATGTCAGACACCAATGTAAAAAAAAAAGAAACGCATATAGGAGCATGCATTTTTGCATGATAAATATAAATAGTTTGAGTTTTTGACAATTAACAGTGTATTAGTGATTATCTCTTGTTTGAGCGGTTGTTAGCATATGCCTACTGAATACATATTAACATAATCCCATAAAAATTTATGTGTACTTAAAATGTTCTTCTGATAAAGTTTTTTTTTTTTTAAGATTATTATTAACATTTAGAATATCATTTGACTTATCCGAAGGTTGATGATTTTCAAATCCTATTAAGATTAAGGTCGCTAATTGATTATTGTTGAAAGCTAAGGATATTAAGAAAATACTATTATGAAATCCATATCTTGAACACAGAATTTGTTATTAAAATCGTATCATTAGAGTTACATGTATGATTATAAACAATAACATTCATAATTTACAACTACGATGTTGCAGATCCTTTTATAAAAATTTAGATTACATATCATTAGCAAGTTAGCATAAATTTAATAGAATTTCACAAAAAAAAATAAACTTTCATAAAATAAATTGAAGTTTTAAAATCTGCTATGTTTAATTGGACGTAATCCAAATATAAAATTTTTATTTAAAATATTATTTAAAATTTCTTGCGAATTCAATTAAATACGTTATTCAAACCGTTTAAAATTTATAGGTTGTTACAAGTGAAAACCGTAATGCAATAATCTTTAATCTACATGAAATGATAGTGTAGATTTTAGAGATAATTATATTAATTCGCACAAACAACAATGTGAATTAATACGGTTATTTCGGGATTATTTGAATTGATTATTGGATTGATATTGATTGTTGTTATTTGTAACAACCCGAGAGTTTGTAACTTTTAATTATCGTCAAAACGACGATCAAATTGTTGCAAATTGCTTTTGGAGGTTTTTAGTCCGATCGAAATTACTTGTATTAAATCGTCAAGTGATAACGGATCGCTATAGGAATTTTTAAATCAAATGGGGATTCTTTTTAAATCTGTAAAATGGTTATGCGGGCTTAACAATTTAGTTGGCCCATATTTTCAATTGGTTGCTTTATGCAGTGTGAGCTATCAGAAAAAAAAATACCATCCTCTAGTACAAGAAATCACGTCTAAAGCCATACCCTATACCACGTTTTCCTCTGTCAAACCCACAATCATTTTCCCCCTTCTCTCATAAAACACGAAAACCCCCCTCTATCTCATTGATTCGAAAACCCAAATCAAATAGAAAGGAAGAAAAAAAAATGGCAGCCGCATCTTCTCGTTCGTCTCCAGAGAAATAGGGCTTCGATACAATTTCGCTCATCTTCGTTGATGTCGATCACGAAAGCTCGTTTACAACTCGATCTCACAAGGGCTGCTAGGGTCTCGTGCTTGGCTCGTTCGACATAGGGATGCCACAGCTTCTACTCGAAGCTATTCGACTCGTCAATTTCGTGCTCGTCAAAATAGGTGAGTAATATCTCACATCTAATTCATTTTCAGTTTGATGCTTCTGCAATTCGATTTTGAATTCGTTGATTTTCGTTTGTATTCTAGTGGTTGTGTTGTCGATTCTTTTTTGTCGCTGTTCGAATTTATTTGATTCGTTCATTCTCGACTTCAACTTGTTTCGTTGTGAGGATTTCGACGAGTTCGAACCTGAACCTTGTTATGGTTTTGATTCTTGGAGACTTCGGCTATTGTTTCGAATACTTTGGCAATTTGGGTTTTCTTCTTGTTGCTCGATTGTGTAAGTCTTGTCGACCTCGATCTGTCACCTGGTTCTGAATATATGTGCATATATACATATGTTTGTGTGTATGCATATATAGGTGGTTGACTTGAATTTTGATTCGCTATATCCCTCTACTTGTTGTTGTTCCTGTACACTTTTGGTTTTCGTTGAAGTTAGTTGCATCACTGGTCTTTGCATTGGGTAGTTGCCGTTGTATGTTTTCATTTGAGGCTGCCGTCCCACTTTGTTAGACACTATTTGGTTGCACTTGCACTTATTTATGTTGGCGTTGGATTTGATTGTGAACTTTGACTATAGCCTGTCCGCATTTATGATATTTGTTCACCTGAACATGTATTTGTTGTCTTCGTTGTAGTTGGTTCATTAATCACTTGAACCTGTAGATAATTCACTGTTGTATTCATCCCCTGGTTGCTTGGTACATTTCTGTAGCTTCACTGACTTGAGTGTTGCATTGGTTATCCACTTAACATTGTTGAGATAATAATTGTGTCACACAAGTCTGGTCTGCATATATGGAGTATTCATTCTGATGGCACTGCCCCGCCTTGTTGAGACTAATTACTTCGAGACAGTATTACTTGTATACTGTCAGGTCCATATTGCTTTTGTTTTTGGTCATATGCTAGAAACAGATACATTGCCTTATTCAATTGCAGTTGTATTTAGTTGCACTGACTTCCTACCTACCTGCTTGCATTTGCAGTCACTAGTATCACTGCTTCATACTGGTACATTGGTTGTCTTATTCATGTCTTCTTGCATTGTCACTTGCACTTAATTGTTCATTGATTTCATTTGGTGGTTCACTCGAACTTGGGACCATTTCGTAGTCTGGTATCTGATCATTTGAATCAGTGTTGTTTTAATGTTGCTGTATTTCCCTGTAGCCCCTATGTACATTCTTCACGTGTAGCTTGATCATTGGTGTTCACTGTGCTTACTGCTATCACGTCTCTCCTGTTTGTAGTTGCTTTGTATATGTGCACTGTTGTGTCTGCACTTGTATCTCTTGTGTACTTTGTGCCTTGTCTTGTTGAACTGTTGTATTCGAACTACGATATTGCATTACTTCCCTGTGGCCAGTTTTGGTTGCACTGGTCAATTCCAGTTGTGTGAGCATTTGTATCATTGGCTCGCCTTCACTTGACTCACTATTACATTCTCTTGTACATGTGGCATTGGCTTGCCTTTGTGACCTTGTTGATACCGACACATGCTTTGGGTACTTTACTTGTTGTTTTACATGATGCTCCTTTTTAACTTGACGATGACCTTGTCTTCGGCAAGTGAGTTGAACTGGCATTTTGCCTAGTCTTTGATTATGATGCTAGTACTGTCTAGTTTACAGTACTATATTTATGTTTGCAATTTGTTCATTCGGGTTTTGAGACTGTTTGCACGTAGTTGCAATTTAGTCATTTGTGTTGTTATCGCACTTGAGTTGAACCCGATTTCGGGGTTTGACCTTGTGATCACTTGTGACTTTCACTGAGCTTTTGTGTATCTCCTGCGATAGTGGCGAGGCAGTACACGCGTGCGTGTACTGCATCCCTATCAGATTTGACAGTTTTAAATTGATTTAGTCGATTTGATAAATTGTTTATTTATCTCTGTTCATAATTTAAATCTGCTGATTTTTGGTTAAACAATGTTAAGTGTTATATTGACCGTTATCCGGTTTCTTTGTTTAAAGAATCGGATAGACGGGAATTATTGTGACTGTCGTCTATTTAAATTATTACTGCCTATATGCACTAATAAACTGGTTTGAATTAGACTGACCTGGGTATTATTTTCTTTTGAATGTAATACTCGGGTCAGACCCGAGTTATTTCAGGTTGTAGATTTTCTTCTTTGAGTTGCTGTTCAGGATATGAAGACTTTTCACACCTTCTGAAGTTGTCAGTGTCATTTTGTAGTAGTCGTGTCATTGTATAGAACGATATGTATTCATGTATATTAGTCGATAATGTACTTGTATATATAACTTCTAGAGTCGACAGTTGTAGTTGTATCATATGTATTGTGTCAACTATGTATTAACTGACATCAGTTATATATATAGGAGACTTTTGTTTTATCTGTGTTCCGCATTTATATTATCTGTGTTATTGTTATATCTAATGTCCTAAACTATTATGAACTATCGTAGTTTGTTTTATACTGATAATTGGGTGTGTCGATGGGAGTAAATAAATGATAGATGAAAAATAAAAAGTATATACCACTCCTATCGAGATAACCAATATTAGTGTAAGGTCAACTACGGATGGTCGCTCCTATCCAGCCTTATTCTTCGTAATAATAGACAGTATTTCCTTTAATACTCTTTGTTATTATGAGCATAGAGGTGGGGCGTCACATTATTGCTTGTTTATTTACTTTGACACCATCCTAGTTATCACACTGCAAGTTCCCTTTAATATGCTTTGATTTTGAATTGAATTGGAATCGGGTTGAAATGATAAATACCCAAATTGAACTTTGACCTAGGATAGAAAATTAAATAAAACCCGATTGGTCAATAATTTGATTTAAAAATAAAACGAAGATTTTATTTGAATAAATAATATGGTTTTGAAATGAAGTTGAAGTTTGAATTTTCAATGAAAGGAAAATGTTAATATTTAATAATCTGAAATAAAATATTAACAATGTAATTGATGAAAGAATGTTGTTTAATTTGAAAAATGATTAAATTAAGTTTGAAATTATTAAATTTGAAATGATATTATAATTAAGTTTGAAAATAAAATTAAGTTTGAAATTATAATTAAGTTTGAAATTATTAAACTTTGAAATTATTTAATAATTAAGTTTTGAATTATTTAATAATTTAATGAGATTGAATTATTTAATGATTAAATTGAATTGAATTCTTTAATAAGAAAAATTGAACTTTTGAATAAGTGAATTTTACTTCGTAAATAATTGAAATTGAGTTTTCTTTATTAAGTAAGTTTTGGAAATTTATTTAAGAAAGTAAATAAGTGAAATTGAATTTCTTTAACAAGAAATGAAAGTGTGATATTTTTGGAATTAATGTAAGACTTGTAATTGAAAGAATTGATTGACAAATTTAATTTAATTCAAAATTGTAAGTTTTGATTTAATGAAGTTGAATTTAAATAATGGATTTAATGAATTGGAAATTTAATAGAAATTGTTTTGAATGGCAAAATTTAATTAATGAATATTGAATAAAATCGATAAATGAAGTTAAATTGATTTGAATGATAAATTAAATTAATTTAAATAATTTCGGAATGAATCTTATATACGAACTTGAATCAATATTTGAATTGTTTTAAAGGAAATTGAAATTGAATTATAAGATTTTGAAATGATAATTTGGAAGTTTTGAAACGTAAATTATTGGAAATTGGTTTTGAAAGACAAATGAAATGTTGATTTACGAATTCTAATTGAATTGAAATTGATTTGGTTTTGAAATATATTAAACGACCAATCGGTGTAATAATTACGGAAGTTATTAAAGAGACCGGGATCAGATATGGACATACTCTCTGTCGATACCGAAAACCACTTTAATAACTAACATTCGCGGAGTGTTGATCCAGAATGAAGTGGTTGGAATGATGTACGTGTTGACTGAAGAAAGTGAACGATAATGGATAGCCTTGACACTTGTGTCAAATTGGAAATGACTAAAACAGGAGCTGTGCCGGGCCAATGGAGGATTAGCTACCTCAAGTGAACACACTTCTTCGAACTACTTATTACTTGTTGTCGATTGGTGCACCCTTGATTTGGGAGTGTTGTTGCACGGTGTTGCGGGCGCTGCGGCGTTGCGTTCTCACCAGTCCGGATCAGGCGAACGGTAGTATCACTACCTTGGGTATTGCCTCATGTGCCTTGTCATACTTGTATCCCTTTATACGCGATCACTACGATTTTGATTTGTACCTTTAGTATATGGATTGCCCTTTGGTGACTTCCGGTTTTGGGGAAACTACGGTCTTGTATATGCTTTTGGGAATAAAAATGTGTTAAGGGTGGAATGGGCCATGACTTAACACTATTTTGATATCTTATTATTACTGATAGACATTATCTTCTTATCGTACACTACTACATAGTAGATAGTTTAACGGATCCTTAAAGGATGGTTATTCCAAACATCCTTTGAGTTACTTGTATTTCAATTGCTATTTCACTTGAGTTGGATTTATTAATATAAGAATGTTAATCTTGACTCGAGTGTTTTGTGTTTTGTTTTACGCTCGGGTCAGACTGAGTGATCCAGTATTCGAGACTCACCTTTGAAGTTGGAGCTTTGCTTGAAGATCCAGCCATCTATTCTGCTTCAGTATTCGATGATTCCAGTGATGTATTTTGATTTGTATCTGATGTATCGTATTACTCTTCTGTTGTAAACTCTGATGTATTTAATATATTCATATAGTAGCTTCATGAACTACTATCTCTTTTATTTCCGCTGCACTTATTACTCTATGTCTGTGATCTATGATTATTTAATTTACTGTATATGTTCAGTTTTTCCAAATTTAAATTAACAACGCGGTATTTTGAGCAATTCAATTCCGGCATGAGTGTCTACCTATACACTTATAATGGATGCGAATGGTGCAAAATGGCGGGTCGTTATACTATGTTAAGTGATGGTTTTCAATTATTGAAATGAAGCAATTTTTTGAATAATTGGAGTGTTTAAAATGAGAAATGGAATTGAGACCACTTGAAACAGTTGAACTAGGATAAAATTTATTTGTATAATATTCAATTGCATTCTAAAACATATATAACTTACCTTAAATATTCGAAAAGTTAAATGTTAATGTGAATATGTAATTGAAGGTTATACAAGAGAAAACTTAAGTAATAAAAATGTTCAAACTAAATTTTTGCTTGATAGAAATGTTGTAAATAAAAGGTAAATTTGTATAGTGTTCAATTACATTCGGAAACATTAATAAAACTTACCTGGGAAAAGTTTGAATGTTAATGTGAGCATGTAATTGAATAATATACAATATAAAATGTAAATAATAAGATGTCCAAAAATTATATTTATATAGTTTTGAATTAATTATTGTATCTAGTACTATGTATTTAAAATCTATCTTTCCATCCCGTTGCTTCTATTTCTCTATCTCGTTCCCTTTCATGGACGAAAAGTTTTGAGTGGGAGAGAGTGTAATGACTCGGAAATTTTAACGATTTAATTAAAGTCTTTAACTAAATTTTTCATGAAATAAACAATTAAAATTTTTGACATGAAAATTTGATATTTGGTATGCGTCTATTGAAGCATAGCAAGTGGCATATTTTCATTGGAAAATAAGAAAGTTTATTCAGTTGTGAAATTTCAATTTTAAATTGAAAATCAGTTAAATTTGATGAAAATAAAATATTTTTGAAACCTGAATATTTTTATATAATAAAAATGTAAACCATTTTCTGAGTGAGACGTGGAATTTCGTTTCGCCAAATTTTGATTGCTCTAGCTCCGTTTATATTATTTTCGGCGTTTTAGCTGCTTTTGGCAGCGGAAATCGAGTTTTGATAGATTGGTCATGTCGCTGATATCTGTGTACCATTTTGTTCATCTCATCGTGCTGATCTTCGCAGTATTCATTTGTGCATTCCGGCGTCCGGTACGCGATGAAATCTACGAAACAATTAGTCGTATCGGTTCCGCATTTCGAGCCTTTGGGTTTTCTGTGTCCTTTAAATTGTCCAGCCATGAGATAATGAATGGCCACTAACCTTTGTAATTCCCAGAAGTCAACTATTGGCTTTTGTTATTCTACTGGTTGATATATATATATATATATATATATGGGGCCATTCTCTTTGTCTTCCCCCTTTCTTCTTTGCTTCTCGTTTCTGTATTTTCAAATTTATAAGAAAATGTATATTAAGCAAAGTTATATATAAAATATAAAGTATACAATTACATGTAACCTACTCCATCAATTCCATCGCCCACCCTCGTTTTCCACGCACCCTCCGCCTTCTCCACCCAGATCCACCCATCGCTCCATCCGCCACACACTCCGACCTCCGCCCTTGCTTTCCCTTCAGCCCGCTACTCAGCAGCCTCCTCACCGCTGTGCCATACCCGAAGCTACCACCAGCTCCACCCATAGCCGTAGAACCACTTTCCCCTCTGCCATTTTCTTTGACAGCTCCGACCGTATCTCCATCACCCCACCCTATAGTTGTTTCAAACTCAAATGTCCCTTTTCCTCGACTCACGTCCAGGCCACCGCCTTCTCACCACGCTTGCCACCTAAACCCAACCTCCCCTCTCTCTTTTCCCTACAGTCAGCCCTCCTCCAGTTCCACCGAGCACCATCTGCCTCTCCTCCGTGGCCACCTCAACCGAACACACATAGCCAACCGAGAATCATCCCTCCATTGCCTAGTCCTCCGAGCGTAGCTAGACCCGAATAACCCACCTAACAACCCCATACTCTCCCCTTGTGCAGCCTTCCTACTTCCTTGCACCACCTGACAGTCGCCACCACCCTCATGGCTTCAGCACACATCGAAACCCCCAACAGCCTAGCATTACCCCGCTGTATCCTCCTATAGCCGCAAGCCCTCCTCGGCCGAAAGCCCATTGCCACCTCTGTGCCGCACACCCATCATCACAAACCTGACCTCTACAGTTTTCTACCACTTTCATTAGCCACCATCTCTGCAGCTTCAAGTTAGTTTTTTTCCACTCTTCTTACATATAAAAAAAAGTGTAAATATATAAAGGTTGTATATATACATTTTTTGTGGAAGCCTGCCCTGTTCATCTTCTTTCTCACTGGAGTCTTGTTTGTTTTCTTCCTGGCCGAGCAGCACAACTCTAGCCTCTTCCTGCCTCCAAAAAAATGGTGTATATATATATATATTTCATATATATTTTTTGTTTCTATTTATATCCAGTTAGTTTTGATTTGTTTTTCATCAATTCCAAGTTATCAACTTTGCCTTATTCATTGAATTCGTGTTCACCCTACTTTGCTTTGGAAATTATCTTTGGATTGGTCGATTGTCGAGTTCGTGATCCAAAATTGTAGCCTTTTGTGTTGTCTATCTTCTCTAGCCTCGGAAGGTGAGCGATCACTCACGATTAATATTCTTATATTTAGTAAATTTAAGTCACAAGAAATGACGATTAAAATATGTTATTAAATGTGAATTGATTAAAAATTTAATTGTTAAATATGATATGTTATTATTTGCATTGGTTCACCTGTGTAAATTGACAATATTGACACCAATAACCTATTAGTATATATATATATATTATATTTTAAATTGTTAATTATGATCATATTTGCCGTTGATATGCTATGCCGTTTTATGCTATTATTTTATTGTTCTCACTCTACAAGTTCCCTGAAAGTTTAGAAAATCTCTATGGGTTGAAATGATACATACCCGAATGATATTATCGATTAGGGAAATCATTATAGGTTGAAATGATAAACCCAAGCGATTTTATTGATTTGTGAAATTTGGGATTACGGGTTAAAATGATATATACCCATAAGTATTAAATTATTGCGGATTGAAATGATAAATATCCATATCACTTGACCATAGGATAGAGAATTATATACAGACACCGTTAGTCTATTTTGAAAAATGATTTCCAAAGTTTTGAAAGGAAATAGATGAGTTTTAATAAATATTGATTTTTAAATATAATATAAAGATTTTATTTTAATATATGTGTATTGATTTTTTCTATATTATATGTTTGGAAATTTTAAATTTATAAGTTAAGTTTTGAAAAATGTAAATTTTAAAGTTTTACTTATAATTTTATTATTTTTAAATATATAAAATATAGTTTAATATAAAATAATATAGATTTAATAAAATCAGATTTAATTTTATAATATTAATATAATAAAATTTAAATTAATAAAATTTAATTAGATAGGTATATATATTGTATTTAAAATATTCATTTAAAATTAATATTAATATTTTGAAAATAGATTTTGTAACAACTTTAATGAAATAAAGTTTAGGAAGATAAATTAAGTTAATTTGTAATTTAATTTGTTTGAGAATTGAATATAAATAAGAATTGATTGGAAACTTATTGATTTTGAGAGTTTGGAATGTTTGATTTTATAACTTGATTTAATTAAGGTGATTAAATGAATATTTTCAAATTTAAATAAAATTGAATATTTAATTTTGATTTAAATTTGTAATTTGAAATTTTATTTAAATGCATATAAAAAGTGATTAGGTGAATATTTTAGAATTAAATATAATTGAAGTTAGATATTTAATTATTGATTTTATTAAAATTTGTAATTTGAGATTTTAGTTAAATGTTATTAAAAATGAATAAGTGAATATTTTCAAATTTGAATAAAATTATAGTTTAATTTTTAAATATAAACGAAATTCATTAAATTGAGTAATTGTAAATATTTGAATATTTAAACTTTGAAACCTATTGAATTGGAAGTGGTTTAAATTTGTTGTTCAAACCTAGATTTGAAATCGATATAAATTAAAAATGATTTTAATGAGAATTTGGATTGAATCTTTAACCCTTTTAATTGAAATTGTTGAACTAAAATTGATTTAATTGAATTATGGAACTAAAGTTGATTTGAATTGATTTGTGGAATTGGAAGAAACAATTCTAATTTGAAACTATTTTAAATATATATATATATATATTATAATATATAAACTATTTTTAATATATCTAAACTATTTTAATCTATAAGCTAATTTTAATATAAACTATTTTAATGTCTATTCTAATATATAAACTACTTTCAATATTCAAACTGTTTAAGTTGGAACTGTTATGATTTAAAGTGAATAATGATTTCAAAAGCGATATGATTTCAAAATTGATGCGATTTTTGAAAAAGGAATATGATATTTTGATATGACATATGAACTGTTTGAAATGAAAATGACCACGGTGTGAAATAAGCGTTCAGTTGTTAAAGAGACAGGGATCAGATATTGTCATACTCTCTGCCAATACCAAAAACCACTTTAACAACTATGTACGTGGTGGAGATTCCAGAATGAAGTAGGATGGTTTGGCGAACATCTGTATAAGGTATGAACGTAGCCCTGACTCCCTCGAGTTAGCTTGATATGGCTAAAACAGGAGCTATACCGGGCCAAGTGGGGTCGCTTCCCCTATCGGGCACATTTCTTCGAAACCATTCTATTACTTTGTGATTTGATTGGGTGCACCTTTGATTTGGAAGTCTGTCTCGAGGTGGGTGGTAATAGTTGCTTTGCGTTACCACCAGTCCAGGAGTGCAAAACGGTAGTATCCTACCCTGGGCATTGCCTCGCGTGCCTTGTCATATGCCTTATCGCACCCACTACGAGTTTGGTTTGTGTCGTACTTATGGAGTGCTCCCTGATAGCCCACCGGTTTGGTGGAGTTTACAATACTGTATAGACTACGACATTTATATAAAAAATGTGTTAAGGAGGATATGGGTAATGCCTTAACACTATTTTAATACTTTACTTTACTATAGACATTATCTATGTAGCATATTGTACTATGTATGTAGATAGTTTCACGGATCCTTAAGGGATGGAATCCCAAACATCCTTTAAGTTATATGGCATTTCACTTGGACATTTCACTTGAGTTGATTTACTAGTATAAGAATGTTAATCCCGACTCGAGTGTTTTGTGTTTTGCTTTATGCTCGGGTCAGACTGAGTGTCACAACATTTGAGACTCACCTTTGGAGCTTGGAGCTTAGTTTGGAGATCTATCTTTTATCAACTCAGCTATTCAGTTATTTCAGTTTATTCTAGTTGTTTATGTTCAGACTTGTCATTGCTTATGTATTAGAGATTCCTTTGCATTTGGATTTCTGTTGTATTTTGTTTAAACTCTGATGTTTCTGTATTAGCTTCATGAACTACTATTTATTTATTTCCACTTCTTATTGTTATATTACTCCGTGTCTGTGATTCTATGATTGATTTATTTACCGTATATGCTAAGTTTTGCCAAATATAAATTAACAATCTATTGTTTTGAGCAATTCAAGTCTAGCATGTGTGGATGATTGTCGATTTGAATGGTTTGAAATGACGGGTCATTACAGTTGGTATTAGGGCTCTGGTTTAGGCAAAACTTAGCATATAGTGTAAAAACTCATTAGAAATAGGGTAGTAATACCCTATAATGAGTAAAATTAATTTCAGAATCATCTTCGTTTGAGCTTGAAATTCTTTGTTAACTCAAATTTATTCAAATCTTATATTGGAAAACATTATTTTAGAGCATCTGGGCTTTCCCTTCGATCTGTTCCACCCCTCATATAAAAAAGGAAACAGAGGCCAGGTAAGTTCAAGGCACTAGTTGCTCCATTCCAAATCTTAGTTACACACGTTGTTTTACCGTTTAGATCTCACAGGCGGGACAAATGTACTAGTCGTTTCCGCATACTCCTTTCATTTTTAGAAATGATTTATAAAACTTCCAAATAATTATTTAAAACTATTAATTACTATTATTATTAAAAAACCATTTATAAAAGATATAAAAAAAGAATGGTTAAGTTTAAAATCATATTTCACAAGTTATTTAAAATTGCTGCGAAAAATGCTGCAAAAATTGTTTAAAAAGCTATATTGATCAAAACGACTTTTCTATCTTTTGGAAATTCATTTATATAACTCAAATTTCCTTTAATTTTTTTTTAAAAGGGTTATAAAATTTATTTCATATTTTTTAAACTTTTATAAATATTCATTTTAAATCAATTTCAAATTCGGGTTTTAAACTCCAAAATCGTGATTTTTCTAAAAGCTTGTTTTACTCATATTTCAAAGTCTAGTTAATGAAATCTTAATTTTCTTTCTTTATTTAAAAACTATGGATATAATAGTTTGGAAAATTTATATCTTGAAGAATCCCGAGCTATATTCCACTCTGTATACTCATTTGAATTCTTCGGTGCAAAATCGCGAACTACCATTTGGCGACGCGCCTAGTTTTGACTTGTTTTTCAATTTCTTTTCAAACTTCTTGGAAACACTTTTATTTGTTTATAAAGCATTTATAAACCATTTTAAACTCATTTGAAACAATATTTTCATAATTTAAACACATATTTCATTTCATTCCATATTATAATATTCATTTAAAACCTTTTTAGATATTTTAAAATCATTAAGAGGCTAAATAATTTCATACACATCTTTATATGGATTTAGTTCTCATTTAATTAACTGTAGTTGATTACTATCCATTTCTCTAATCATTTATCAAACCAAGTAATCATCCATATTAACATCCATATATTCAAACAAGTAATCAACCAAGAAATCACATATTTAGTCATCCAATATATATTATATTTTCATATCATTAAACTTAAAATTATTAAGAGAATAATTAGTAAATTTAAATGTGAGTACACACTATTACTAATGCTCCCTCCTTTCCAAGCTCTCGTAAATCTAGTAGAGCTTCCACGACACTTCGAACTTGCTCCTATCTTCTTGGAACCAAACCGATGTCACTTCTTCCTTTTCTTGCTCCAGAGCTTTCCAAACTTGCTCCTTCCTCCTAAATAGGTTTGGCCTCACCATGTTATAATTATTCAAATTTTTAGATTTTAAACTATTCTAATAGTATTCTAAGATCTTTGGTAAAGTTTGATGGAGCTTGGAGTTGGTTTGATACGATTTTAAGAAAGTCAGTAAGAAAAAAGAGAAAAGAAGAAGCCATTAAAATATCTTAAAGGAACAAGAAGAAGAGAATGTGTGTGATAACATGAGAGGAACGCTTGTGTATTTATAGGAAAAGAAAGAAGTGATATGTTACCAAATTAACCCCTTACCAAATTACCAAAATACTCTTCCTTAACTTTAAAATAAACTTACATTTCAACACTTGCCATCATCTATCACTTCATTACTTTATGTCATTTTCACTTAATACTTAAGAAATGTATTTGGATGGAAAAGTGGATTAAAGTGAAGATTTGTCTTGGTTTTGGTGAGATTTGATTTGATATTTGCTTTGACTTTTTTAATTACCTTACTTACTTTTACTAACGACGTTCTAGAATTTTAACGATACTTAGTAAAAATAAAATTGATTATTCGTAAAATGTGTATATATATATATATATCTATGTGTGTGTGTGTGCGCGCCTGTGTGTGTTAAAACATGTTAACAAAGGTGCAACAACGTTGCGACAACTTATATTGAACAAAATGTTGATTTTTGACAAATTGTTTTACGGTCACATTTTGACATTTTTGTTAAACTATTTACTTATGTAAAAAAATTTGAAAACAAGTTTCTTATTATCTTTAATAAATTAAAACAAGATCATTTGAGTTATAAAACCATATTAAATAATATTAAAGTTCAACTATAAATATATGACGTCGATTTGTCAAAGCGTGACGAAGTTTTTACACTTTTATAAAACAAGTATATATGCTTATAAAACCAATATAACCTTTTTTTTATTTTATAACAAATCAAAATAGATTATTTATCATACAAAACACTTATTTGATCATATATTCAAATTTATTGAAAACCGACTTTGGTCACTTTTACGATGAAAATCCAGACTCTTTATTTTGTAAATAAGTTCTGAAATAAGTTCATCATTCTTATTTATTGTACAAAACATGATTATTGTCTTGAAATAAACCTCTATTTGAATATTTTAAAATTAAATATTCCTATTTTCAAAGTGATAAAATTACGGGTCATTACATACTTCCCCCTTAAAAGAATTTCGTCTCCGAAATTACCCCAAAATGAAAACCCAAAGTTGTTTGCCCAAATTTTTTATTGTTTTAAACTTACACCTGTACAATGTTTATAGATCATCAATATGCAATATCTGATTCGATCTACTATTCGAATCCACAACTTTACTTCCGAACTAGTATTGATCCCTCGATCTTTTAGTGCGGACGCTGATCATGCTCCATGATCAGTAAACTTTGTTTTCCTTACATAGCTCTCAATTATGATAGAAATCTCAAGTACCTAACCACAAACCTCCCATCACTGTTCGTCGTCAAGAAGTGGTAAATCTTTTTTCGGATTGGTGTAAACACCATAAAGTTCCACACTCGAATCTTAGATTAAAAATTGTGTGACAAAATGATCTTACAATATACACACTTATTAACATTCAAATTTTTTTTTCTAAAAACATTTCCTATAGCTTTTATCTTTGGTTTAAATACTTTTACAGTCTATTTCTTTATAACATCTTTAAACTTTTTATTTCTAAATACCTTATTAAATTGATCTAATGGAAGATATAAGAAATGCACAAAGAAAATAATCCAAAAAGAGATTTATTAATCAATATCCTATTTATACATCCGCTTTTAACCCTAGACCATATTACAAAAATTTTAGGGGTAACTACTAGAGAATACCGTCTAACATATACCACCTTCATACATATAGATATTAGGATTACTATACATTCTATTTTTGGACTCCTTCGGAGGTAGGTAGTTCTTTTTCCTTGGTACCAATGCCTGCTGTGACGACCCACAAATTCGTACCCTTTGAATCGACAATAAACCACACATGTCCAACCCTAAAAGCACAGAATGATGGAAAGTCATGAGAAAGAAGAGAGAGGGTGAGAAGAAAGAAAGAAGAGAGAATAAGAGAAGAGAAGAAGAAGAGGGAAACAAAACAATAACAATACAGAATCTCACATCGCAACAAAATAACATATAATATAGATGAATAATCTTTACAAAATAGAAACCGTAATATACATACATCAATCAAAGTACATGAATAAATAATTATCAACTTGGATAGTTATGACAACCTGTCCTCACAAATGCCGATAATTTACAACAACAATGGAGCAGAAAATAAATAGCTACGTGTATACGACATGAAGGTCTCCAGCTCGTCTGCTGAAGCTCCAAAAGCACCCAATCTGAACCTGTAAATATACTCGTTTTGACCCGAGCATTGAAAGGAAAGAACACCCGGATCAGTCTGGTAAACCAGCGTAAGAAAAACACATCTCAATTGAATTTATTTTAAAGTTATCAAAGCGTTCTTTTATCAAAAAAAAAAGGTGTCTCTAAGACACGCCCACACATGAACATGGACATGTTTTTACCTTACGATAACCAAAACCTTCCATATCAAATCTTGTTATAATATAATAGTGTCTATTATAAAAATAATATTAAAATAGACGAAATTGTTACATTGATTAAATTCCAACATATAGCCACAAAGTGGGTAATACAAACAAAATGGCAGGCACGTAGCGGAGTTTGGATTTCCATACAAATGACCAGGTAAAGGGACCACCTTCCGGCAGTACATCTCTAGAGGAATGTACCGAGGATCCATCATAAAGATCCTCTACCAACACAAAATCGACCTACCTCTATAACTAGATAGTACCAAATATGACATCCCCCGGTCGTTACCGACCTTTCCGAGGGCCCTCATAGCATACATCCACAATAATTTACATCCCGAACGTCATAGCGGGAAGAAATATATCTAGAAGGGGATGATCATATCCTGATGGGAATGACCCACTTAGCCTGCTACATCTAACCCTGTTTTGGTCATTTTCGATTGATGAGGCCTAAGGTAACGATTACCTTTCACATATCACATCATCTTTGAATGCCACATTGCCATTTCCGGGACTACTAATTACCTTCCACAAAAATACAACCCTTAAGCTCGTATGTCTCAAGGAGGTTCTTAAGCTAAGAGAAGTTGCCTTCTCCGCCACCACAGATGTATGTTTGTAAAAACCAATGTACTAATATCATAAAATGCACTGTCAGACATCCGTCCATACAAGTTGTCCAGGAACAGGACAAACCGAAGGTACTTTCCTACCACATCCTGTCGGGAAATCCCTAGGATTAGTAGCTAATAGTCCTTGCATTGGATATTTCATAACGAAGAGACTAATACTACTCTATGTATATTGGGATTTTAACCCCAAACGATCAACCGCAGTCCTTCACTTTGAAAATCCTAAATATCAATGCCATCAATAACCTGCACAATTGTCACAAATAAGTTGGTCCGAAGTGGTTTTCAGATAAATCTGATCCCTGTCTCTTTGCACCAACAACGCAAAAGCATTTCTCAACCTCACACAGAAACCAAGTCTTATAGACATTTCATGTAACGACTCGCCATTTCGAACCATTCAAATCGACAATCATCCACATATGTCAGACTTGAATTGCTTAAAACAACAGATTGTTAATTTATAATTGGCAAAACTTAGCATATGTAGTAAATAAATCAATCATAGACACAGAGTAATACAACAATAAGCAGCGGAAATAGATAAATAGTAGTTCATGAAGCTACTACAAAAACAACAGAGTCTAAAGAAAAATACAATAGAAATCCAATACATAGAAGTCTCAATACAAAAGCAAATGACAAGTTTGAACATAAATAACTAGAAATAACTGAAAGCTGAATAGATAAGATAGATCTCCAAGCAAAGCCCCAAGCTTCAAAGGTGAGTCTCAAATGCTGTGATACTCAGACTAACCCGAGCATAAGAAAAACACAAAACACTCGAGTCAGGATTAACATTCTTATGCAAGTAAATTAACTCAAATGAAATGTCCAAGTGAAATTCAATATAACTTAAAGGATGTTGGGATTCCATCCTTTAAGGATCTGTCAAACTATCTACATACATAGTACAATATGCTACAAAGATAATGTCTACAGTAAAGTAAAATATCAAAATATCATTAAGGCGTTACCCATATCCCCCTTAACACATTTTTATATAAATGTCGTAGTCTATACAGTATCGTAATTCCTTCGTAAATTGGAGGGCTATCAGAGGGCACTCCATAGTGTACGACACAAACCAAAATCGTAGTGGGCTCGATAAGGAATATAACAAGGCACGTGAGGCAATGCCAGGGTAGGATTCTACCGTTTGCACTCTCGGACTATTATAATGCATAGCAGCTACTACCGCCCACCTCGGAACACACTCATCCATAATCAAATCGAAGGGTGGCCACCAAATCAACCACAAAGTAATAATATGGTATCGAAGAAATGTGCCCGATAGGGGGAGCGACCCCACTTGTCCCGGTATTGTTAGTCCTTGAGTTGATGGTTTTGATGACAACAACCTTAGAATAGATTATAAAATATAAATACTAACATTACAAGTTTAGATATATATGTATTTGCAGGATCTAACCATGCAGGTATCAAGAATGAAGACTGTACAGTATAGAGATTCAAGATACAGAGATAGAAGACTCATGAGTATCAAGATTATCGAGAATTCAAGAGTTCAAGGTTAAGTCTGTTTTATTAGGAATATTTGTTAAAACTCGTAGAAAAGCACTGGCATCTTAATATCCAATTTTTTCGTGGAATGGAATCCACTTCGAGCCCGTTAAAGGGATGGAACCCTAAGTAGGATGGAATCTACGAAAATCTAGTGGGACATTGTTTTGTATCCACTAATTTTAATTCAAATGATTTTACAAAATTATCCTGTTTTCAAAATGATTTCAAAACTTTCCTTTTAAAAGATTCAAAAATCTCTATCCTGATTTTAAATAATTTTAGCCTCAAAACATCTTTAATTTCAAAGTCAAAATACTCTTGATTTTAAATGTCTTTTCAAATAATATATTTAACTTTTAATATTTATACTAAGATTTAAATATAAAATTATAGTTAAATTATGTATATATTGTTCTTTATATTTACTTATGAATTTCAAATATATTCAAGTATATTTATAAAGTTTTAAATAGTTTTTATATAAGATAAATATTGTTTTTATAGAAATTCAAATTATTATTTTTGGCTGAGGGATGTCGACATGCCCCTAGGTAGTATGTCGACATAGTGACAGTTGAAGTTCAAATTCAAATTTCAAAAGAAGTGTCTATTCGCCATAACTCTTCATGAATGGTCATGGCTGTTGGTTTTCTATAAATAGTGGTCAGTTTCAACAAATTTTTAATCACTTTTTTCTGGTTTTCACTCCTCTTCATCTTCCACATTTCTTATTACAAAATCATACCATTACTCTGTCGAAATCAACATCGAATCATACTCGATTACTTCTAGTTTGATTCTACATCACTATCTCTACAACGTTCTCAGTGCTATTCAGAGTTATAGGTTTCTTTGTAATATATTAGCGAGAAAAGGTGTGATTTTAGCCTTGGAAATCAATCAAGCAAGAAAAGGTGTGATTGTAGCCTTGGGAATCAATTGGGTGAACTTGTTGCCCGGTAAATCAAGTATCCCTACCCAGAGGATTGGTATTCTGGAGGGTGTACCTCGTAACCTTGAAATCGAGGGTTGTAATTGTTGAATTGCTTTTGAAAGGAAATCCGTACTTAGTTGTGCGGGACTGGATGTAGGGTAACTCCGAACCAGTATAAAATCCGGTGTGTTCTTTCATTTACTACTTTTACTTTATATTTGCATCTGTGTTTGATTCTGTGTTCATATATGTGTTTGATTAGTTTATACATTGTTAATAAAGTAAGATAAACTTAAAAAGATTAACAAAATTCTTAAAACACTATTCACCCCCTCTCTAGTGTTAATTCTAGCCTTAAGATCCTTAATCCGCATTTCTCACATTTGGTATCGGAGCTTTGTTTTCAAAAGTTTCATTATCTGAATTTTGAAAAATTTCAAAATGGCTACTAACACTAGTACTGCTATTATCACCAACACTAGTTCATTTGTAGAAGGTCAGTCTACTACCAGACCACCACTTTTTAATGGCAGTAACTATGCATATTGGGAATGTAGGATGAGAATATATTTACAATCTGTAGGATTAGATACTTGGAATATCACACAAACTGAATATTCCAAACCCATAACTAATTTTGCACAGTGGACCACTGAGCAAAAGACTGTTGCACAAAATAACTCTAAGGCAATGAATATTCTGTTTTGTTCACTTGAAAGAAATGAATTTAATAGAGTGTCAGTTTGTAAGTCTTCATATGAAATCTGGAAAACTAATGAGTCTATTTCAGATATGTATAGTCGATTTCAAGATATTGTGCATTCTTTAATATCTTTGGGAAAGGAATTTTCGGAAGAAGATCAAGTCAGAAAAATCTTAAATTCTCTCACTCCAGAATGGGATCAAAAGACACTTGCAATTGAAGAGGCAAATGACATTAGTACTTTAAAGATAGAAGAATTGATTGGAAATCTAATGTCGTTTGAAGTTCAAATGATCGGGAGAAGAGAAAGCAAAGCATCTGAAAAGAAATCAATGGCATTCAATGCATTGACCGATGGATCAGACTCAAACAGTGACAATGATGAAGAGATAGCATTTATGACCAGAAATTTTAGGAAATTTCTGAAGTACAGAAAATTGAATAGTTCCAAGAGAAACAACTTTAAGAATTCCGGTAATCAGACTACAGTACCAAACTTTATCAAATGCTTCAATTGTGACGAACCAGGTCATATCAAAAAGAACTGTCCGTATCCATAAAGGCAGAATCCTCCTACGAACAATGAACCAGCAAAGAAACGGAAGCGTGCATTTACTGCTACTCTAGATGACTCAGACTCGTCCTCAAGTGATGATGATCAGAAGACGTATAACTCGAATTTGTGTTTCACTGTAGTTCACGACTTCGACGAGTTCAAAGAAACGGACTCAGAAAAAGGTACACGTTTACAATACAATTGATTGAAATTGCTTGCATAGAATTAGTTGCTTGATTGTTTGATTGATTGATTTTAAATTGATATGCTGTTTGAATTATAAAATTTATTTTCTATTTTTACTATTATTTTATTATTTTATTATTATTTTTATTATTTTTGACACATTCTGAAATATATTATAAGTAAAATAATATTTTAGAAATATAGACATTAATAATAATAATATATATATATATATATATATTAGATATCTTAGGAAAATCATATCATGAAAATTCACAGGCACATGTCGACATGGCCCCTACCATGATGTCGACATACATACCTGAATTTGAATTTCAAATTTTGAATTCAAATGTTTGAATTTCCCTCCACCTTTTCTCATTTATTTCTCTGAAAAGATATCTTTTGACCAGAGAATATGTCCTTTGAAAGTCTATTTATCCACTATCTTTTATCATATCTTTTCACTTTCATTTTCAAATTCAAACTCTCTCTTCATATCTTCAAGCACTCAACTCTCTACTCTAATGGCTTCTTCAAGCAACCCCTCAACCATGAGAATTCCTAGAAAAATCAAAGAGCAATTATTCAATGATCCGGAAGCAATTAAAGCATACATCAATTATGCTAATTATGCCAAAGTCCATCCTAGAAAATTTGCTATTTTTCAAGATTTTTCTTCTTATGAAATTGATTCTCTTTTTGCAAACAATGGTATTTTAAGTCTTATTGACTCTTCTAAAAACGATTTTGTTTGCTATCCTAATCTTGTCAAAATCTTTTATGCTAATCTAAACCATGCTTTTTATAATGGAAATGAGAATGAGATTTGGAGTAGTGTCAAAGGGACTCAAATTGTTTTGAATTGTGATCTTTTGGGTACCATTCTTAATTGCAAAAGCACGGAAATGGATCTTTCTAGTTTTAAAATCGATGAACATGATCGTGAGACATTTCATCATATTTTTGAAGGAGATGAAAATTTTGAATTTAAAAACCGAAACTTTCGTCCTAAAGCAAGGATTGTCAATCTTCTTTTACAACATACTTTAACCCCAAGATCGGGTAATTTTAACAATCCTACTTCAAAAGTGTGCAAAGCACTTTTTGGTATTTTCGAAAATTATGACATCAATTGGGCGCAAGTTATTTTGGATGAACTTCGTCCTAAAAATTTTGAAATGGGAGAAAACACTTTATATCATGGAATTTACCTTACTCGGATTTTTAATTATTTTGGAGTGGATTTCAAAGGTGAAGAATTTATCTTTAGAAAAGTTTTTAATATCTCAAACATTTCTCTCATGAAAATCCCATATGTTTTTCAACCTTATGAGACTCTTACCGAAAAGGAAGAGCGTTTGGCTCATGAAGAAATGGAAGAGGAAGAAGAAGAAGAAAAGGATGAAATGGAAATAGAAGAAGAAGAAGGTGAAACATCCTTAGAAAGTATTGAATATCCTTCCAATCCATCCAACAAAACCCTTCTCAAAAACCAAAAGATAATTGTGGAGAATCAACGGATTTTAAGAAGTTGGATAACATGACTTCGAAGATGAACAAGTTCTTTTCAAAAGCTAGCAAGAAACTTGGACTATCTTCATCATCCTCATCTTCTAACTAGTTTTATCTTTTAGTATCTTATTATATTTGTCTCAGTTTGTTTTATTTCGAATGTTCGTGTAGTTTCTTATGTTTAATCATTGTATTATCCAATTATGCAATGAAATTGAATTTCCTTCCTCTCATCTAGCTTATTTTATATCTAGAATAAATGTTAATATATTATAGAAATATATATACATCATTATTCACAAGATAAAATTATCATCAATTTTCACTGAAGTATGTCGACATACCCCCCTTGACCATGTCGACATGTACTGGTCAGAAGTGACTATTGATTTTGAACTTGAAATTTGAATAACTACCAAATGTCTATTCATTTCAAACGAATTTCTACACCTATATATACCTTTGTCTTCCAGAAATCTTCACTGAAATTTATTTCTCATTATCTATATCCTTCGTTTCTTTCTCTAATTCAATTATGGCCAATCCTATTCATAATCTATCTGAAAATCTTGAAGAAACACTCAATTCATTCAAGAATATTCTCTCTATCATCCTCCGTAATCAGCGTCACTTAGAATTAAGTCAAATGCAGATGATCAAGGAACAAGAGAGACGCTTCGATGCAATTCGTTGGATGATCTCCTCCCTGCACAAGGATGATAACGAAGCACATCCTCCCGTTTCTCTATCTATTGGTAACGAGAATTGGGATGCCATCAAACAAGACCCTATCTTTGGAGAAGAAGGATGGGTTGATGTTCCTCGTAACGTTTAATTTTCTTTCTTTGATTAATTTGTTTGAATTAATTTGTTTGATTTGATTTGGTTTGGATTGATACTTTATGTGGATTGATTTCATTTGGTTTGAAGTTTGCTGTGTGAAACATGTATATATACACATTAGAATGAATATAATCTTTAGTTAAGTTATTATGCTCATAACTATCATTATTTCTAAATCTATATAATATATATTCCATTGTATAGTTTATTAATGCAGGTACTAAGTCCAAGAGTAAGGGGGAGTAAATTTTTGTTGATTACAAAGGGGGAGAAGTATAAAATAGGGTAGTTAGGCATAGATTAAGGGGGAGTTGTTAGTTTTAGGGGGAGTTATTAGGATAGAAGGAATATTTTATAAACAAAGGTTGTCATCATCAAAAAGGGGGAGATTGTTAGTCCTTGAGTTGATGGTTTTGATGACAACAACCTTAGAATAGATTATAAAATATAAATACTAACATTACAAGTTTAGATATATATGTATTTGCAGGATCTAACCATGCAGGTATCAAGAATGAAGACTGTACAGTATAGAGATTCAAGATACAGAGATAGAAGACTCATGAGTATCAAGATTATCAAGAATTCAAGAGTTCAAGGTTAAGTCTGTTTTATTAGGAATATTTGTTAAAACTCGTAGAAAAGCACTGGCATCTTAATATCCAATTTATTCGTGGAATGGAATCCACTTAGAGCCCGTTAAAGGGATGGAACCCTAAGTAGGATGGAACCTACGAAAATCTAGTGGGACATTGTTTCGTATCCACTAATTTTAATTCAAATGATTTTACAAAATTATCTTGTTTTCAAAATGATTTCAAAACTTTCCTTTTAAAAGATACAAAACTCTCTATCCTGATTTTAAATAATTTTAGCCTCAAAACATCTTTAATTTCAAAGTCAAAATACTCTTGATTTTAAATGTCTTTTCAAATAATATATTTAACTTTTAATATTTATACTAAGATTTAAATATAAAATTATAGTTAAATTATGTATATATTGTTCTTTATATTTACTTATGAATTTCAAATATATTCAAGTATATTT
The DNA here is from genome assembly GCA_030737815.1 of Allium fistulosum. NCBI lineage: Eukaryota > Viridiplantae > Streptophyta > Magnoliopsida > Asparagales > Amaryllidaceae > Allium > Allium fistulosum. The sequence goes on along the minus strand of CM060907.1, from coordinate 243,833,895 downwards.
ATAAAGTTTTAAATAGTTTTTATATAAGATAAATATTGTTTTTATAGAAATTCAAATTATCATTTTTGGCTGAGGGATGTCGACATGCCCCTAGGTAGTATGTCGACATAGTGACAGTTGAAGTTCAAATTCAAATTTCAAAAGAAGTGTATATTCGCCATAACTCTTCATGAATGGTCATGGCTGTTGGTTTTCTATAAATAGGGGTCAGTTTCAACGAATTTTTAATCACTTTTTTCTGGTTTTCACTCCTCTTCATCTTCCACATTTCTTATTACAAAATCATACCATTACTTTGCCGAAATCAACATTGAATCATACTCGATTACTTCTAGTTTGATTCTACATCACTATCTCTACAAGGTTCTCAGTGCTATTCAGAGTTATAGGTTTCTTTTTAATATATTAGCGAGAAAAGGTGTGATTGTAGCCTTGGAAATCAATTGGGTGAACTTGTTGCCCGGTAAATCAAGTATCCCTACCTAGAGGATTGGTATTCTGGAGGGTATACCTCGTAGACTTGAAATCGAGGGTTGTAATTGTTGAATTGATTTTGAAAGGAAATCCGTACTTAGTTGTGTGGGACTGGATGCAGGGTAACTCCGAACCAGTATAAAATCCGGTGTGTTCTTTCCTTTACCGCTTTTACTTTATATTTGCATCTGTGTTTGATTTTGTGTTCATATCTGTGTCTGATTAGTGTATACATTGTTAATAAAGTAAGATAAACTTAAAAAGATTAACAAAATTCTTAAAACACTATTCCCCCCCCCCTCTAGTGTTAATTCTAGCCTTAAGATCCTTAATCCGCATTTCTCATAGGTATAGCTCCTATTTTAGTCATATCAAGCTGACCCGAGGGGGTTAGGGCTGCGTTCATACCTCATACAGTAGCGTTCGCCAACCATCCTACTCTGTTCTGGATTCTCCACCACATACACAGTTGTTAAAGTGGTTTTCGGTATTGGCAGAGAGTATGACAATATCTGATCCCGGTCACTTTAACAACCAAACGCTTATTTCACACTGTGGTCATTTTCATTTCAAATAGTTCATACTTCATATCAAAATATCATATTCATTTCAATATCATATCACCTTCGAAATCATATTCGCTTTCAAAATCATTATTCACTTTAAATCATATTCATTTCCAAAATCATAACCACAAAATAGGTTAAACCATCATATCAAAGTATTCGCATTTAAATCCATTAAACCTAAATCATAACAGTTCCAACTTAAACAGTTTGAATATTGAAAGTAGTTTATATATTGGAATAGTTATACATTAAAAATAGTTTATATTTAAAAACAGGTTATAGGTTAAAATAGTTTATATATTAAAAATAGTTTATATATTAATATATATATATATATATTTAAAATTGTTTATAAATTTAAAATAATATATGTTAATATAGTTTATATATTTAAAAGAGTTTCTATCGAAAGTAGTTTCAAATTAGAATTGCTTCTTCCAATTTCACAAATCAATTCAAATCAACTTGAGTTCCAAAATTAAATTTAAATCAATCTTCGTTCAACAATTTCAATTAAAAAGGTTAAAAGTTCAATTCAAATTCTCATTAAACCATTTTTAATTTATATCGATTTCAAATCCAGGTTTGAACTATAAATTTAAACCACTTCAAATTCAATAGGTTTCAAAGTTTAAATATTCAAACATTTACAATAACTCAATTTGATAAATTTTATTTATATTTCAAAATTCAACTTTAATTTTATTAAATTTTGAAAATATTCACTTAATCATTTTTAATATCATTTAAATAAAATCTCAAACGACAAATTTAAATCAATATTCAATTTCAATTTCAATTTTATTTAAATTTGAAAATATTCATTTAATCACCTTTAATCAAAATCAAGTTATAAAATCTACCTTTAAAATCTCAAAATCAATAAGTTCAAATAACTTCTTATTTATATTCAATTCTGAACAAATTAAATTATAAGTCAACCTAACTTATCTATTCAACCTTTATTTTATTAAAGTTATTACAAAAACTATTTTCAAGATATTAATGTCAATTTTAAATAAATATTTTAACACACACACACACACACACATATATATATATCAAATTAAATTTTATTATATTAAATTAAATATATTTTTATTTTATATTAAATCTTATTTTATATATTTGAAAATGATAAAATTATAAGTAAAACCTTAAAATTTACATTTTTTCAAAACTTAGCTTATAAATTTAAAATTTCCAAACATATAATTCAAAAATATAAATTTTACACATATTAAAATAAAAATCTTTATATTATATTAAAAAAAATCAAAACACATATATTTCTTTTCAAAATTATGGAAATGATTTAAAAAATAGACCAACTGTGTCCGTATATAATTTTCTATCCTATGGTCTAGTGATATAGATATTTATCATTTCAATCCGTAATAATTTAACTTTACGGGTATATATATCATTTCAACCCATAATCCCGAAATTCAAAATCAGTAAAATCGCTTGGGTTTATCATTTCAACCCATAACGATTTTCCCTAATCTATAATATCGTTCGGGTATGTATCATTTCAACCCATAGGGATTCCCTAAACTAACAGGGAACTTGTAGTGTGAGAACACTAACATAATAATTTAAAATAGCATAACATATCAATTACAAGCATGGATCATAACTAACAATATAATATATATACAACGTGTTATGGTGTCATATTTCAATTACCATAGGTAAACAAATGCAGATAATAACATATCATACTTAACAATTAAATTTCCAACCAATTGAAAATTTAACAATATATTTGAATCGTCATTTCATGTGAATTAAATTTACTAAATATAGAATGTTAATCGTGAGTGATCGCTCACCTTTCGTGGCTATGGAAATAATGACAGCGAAGAGAGTGACATGGACATGCATACGAATAAGCGACAAAGCTGGAAACTGTTGCTGCAATCTCTGGACAGCGACGAACAATGCAAAGCTAGCACGATCTTGAATTCGATGAAAACAAATACAATCTCAGTCACATCATCGGAGTACATAAACAATAAAAATCATCCCTCTCATAAAGTACCAGTACATCCAAAGTCAAATGAAAATAAAACTAAAAAGAAGAAGAAGAATACAAGAAGAACTTCTAGGGATATATCTCCAAGCGGTCTGAATCTACTGTCCTCGATTCTGCTGGCCTATGGGGGAAAAGAGGGAAATAGAGGAGTGGGTCAGACTATAAGTCTGGTGATTGAAAGTAATTACTAGCATTCTTAAGCAAGATAAAGATAATAGACTAAGCAACAGTTCTAGTATGAATGAAAGACACAGAAAAGATAAAGCTGAGATAAAATACTGTTTCTGATTCTATTTGCTTTGATTGTGATTGTTTGCACTTGTCATAGATTGTTGTGATTAGGTTGAAACCCTAATCCTATTTTAATTAGGCTGAAATCCTAATTCTACCTGTTGGTCGACCTTCTATCTCTATTGTGCCATTGTGAACCAATCCCGTTGGTCACAGCAAGAGATACCTCTTAGCGTTTGGAACGCAGTAGTGAATTATTTACCTTAATCGATGTCGCACGCTCGGTCATCGCCGGTACACACTAACTGTCGCCCCCTATTTTGACCTCTTATTTACCCTAATCAGCATAAGCATGCCCAGCCTCACCTAACTGTTGTGAGACCATCGGTTCTAGTCTGAAAGGGAATGCTGCCCAGCCTTACCTAAGTGTTTTGAGACCATCAGTCCTAGTCTGAAAGGGAATGCTACCGGTACTGGTCCTAACAAACAAATTCTAGTTTGCGTCCCTTGCCCAAATCCCCAGATTTGAGCTTCTATCTATTGGCCACTTATGTATCCTAATTAGCATAAGCGTGTCTCAGCCTTGCCTAACTATTGTGAGACCATTAGTTCCTAACTGAAAGGGAATGCTGTTGGTACCGGCCCTTCTTCTATGTTTGCTTATTAACTTAGTGTAAGTTTTAAAATAAGCCTCTTTTGTTATTTCTGGTATATTTTCTTATTAACTTAATCTAAGTTTTAAAATAAGCCTTTTCTGTTCTTTCTGCTTAATTATAACCTATGTTATAATTGTTACTCTTCTATTCTATTTTTTAGTTATAACCACTAGTTATAAACATGCTTGCAAATGTCTCAAATTTGCCTATTTCAGTCTATCTTCCTTTTATTACAGTTCTTTCTTATTTTACATCTAATTTCTATAAATTTAGTGTTTATTTCTATTTAATCCATATTAGCGAATTCTCCTCTTTTTAATATTCTTATATTTTATTCACGTAAAAAGGAATAAAAAGAAACTAAAATTTACAGGCTAAATTCTAACGTAAAACATATGCAAATAAATACAAATAACCGTACATAACTGTAAATAAATTATATAAAAACTGTCTCAAAATTGCAGAAAAACTACACCTATAGAGAACCTTATTATTTTAAATTACTTAAAAATCTAAAATAATTACAAAACACTCACCTGTGGTCCTTAGCTTTATTCCTTGGCCTTCCCGGATCCACTTCTAGAGCGTAGAATATTTTTATTAAAAAGATCTCCTTCCAAGAAATTTTTTCTTTTTAGGGTCCAGCCTCAGGCAATGAACCCAATTGGGAGAAAATCTAAATGAGAAAAATAGCTAGGTCTAGGGTCTTATTTATAGTGTAGCTTAAGGATCTCAGGCTGTTGGATTTGAAGATTAAATCTAGTGCAACCATGTCATAGGCTGGCTAGGAACCGTTAGATGGAAGCACAAACGCACAGGATTTGAAGAAAATTGCAAAACACGTCATACGGCTCGAATCTGGACGCTTCCTCGTCCAAAAACAAGGCGGGTCGACCTAGCTACTACGGGGGTCGACCCCTAAATCGACCTTACACAAGCCTGGGTCGACCTATAGATCGACCTAGCTTATGGCAGGGGTCGACCCATGCCTATATTTTTTTTTTACGTTTTATTTTTGATTTCTTATTTCTCTCATATCTTCTCCATACCGACTCGGATTTCGACAAGTTATATATGGAAATTGATCAGAAAATCGCCACGGACACAATGGTGCAACTCCCGTAGCTCGATTCTGACAATTTCACAAACTTATTTTATTATTTAATTAATTTGTTAATTAATTAGTATAGCTCAAATTTTGGGTTGTTACAAATTGCCTTCCACAAAAATACAACCCTCGAGCTCGTATGTCTCAAGGAGGGTGTTAAGCTAAGAGAAGTTGCCTTCTCCGCCACCACCGATGTATGTTTGTAAAATCCAATGTACGTAATCTCAGAAAATGCACTGTCAGACATCCGTCTATACAAGTTGTCCAAGAACAGGACAAACCGAAGGTACTTTCCTACCACATCCTGTTGGGAAATCTCTAGGAATAGTAGCTAATAGTTCTTGCATTGGATATTTCATAACGAAGAGACTACTGCTACTATATGTATATTGGGATTTTAACCCCAAACGATCAATAAGCAGTCCTTTATTATGAAAATCTTAAATATCAATGCCATCAATAACCTGCACAATCGTCGCAAATAAGTTGGTCCGAAGTGGTTTTCAGATAAATCCGATCCCGGTCTCTTCGCACCAACAACGCAAAAGCGTTTCTCAGCCTCACACGGAAACCAAGGCTCATAGACTTATCACGTCTCCAACTTTCAACTTGCTATCCTTCAGCCAAGAAGGAAGCTCGATAGATAGGAGTAACCACTCCGCACTACTCGAATCAACTTTCTCAACACAAACGATAATCAAGCCTACACAGTCAGTTACGTACTAAGTGTACGGCTAATTAGTTTCTACATCAAGTTGAGAAACTAAAATGACCAAATTTGATAGTCGGTTATTTAACTATCAAAGCAAACAACAAATATCTAGCACCATAAGCAATCACTAGGCCCTTTAATTAATCTTTTCTTAATTAATTAACTTTCCCAAATCATTTACTTCAAATTGTCTTTATATAATTCCAAAACCATTTCAACATTTCAATACTCGGAAAACATTTCCATTTACTTATTTTTATAATAAGTGAATTCACAACTTATTGTATTTTCTAACCATTTAAACTCTATCTTAAATATCACTTTCCAAAACATTCATTTTAAGGATTTTGTTTCACTTTAAAAACTTGAATATATTTCCTTTTATATAAAATCCATATTTAGCTTATCAAATCAAATTGATTTCACATTTATAAAACAGCGTTTATAATTCACATTTCTATTTTATAAAAACTTCCATTTATAAAATTCCTTTATTAACAATTTCCATTTATCTCATTTATGTGCCAAAATCCCATTAAAAGTTTTTTACTTATAAATCTCTTTATTTAAAAATTCATTCTTTTGTAATCTCATTATTTATAAGGTCTATTATAAATTCATTTCTAAATTTCAATTGCAAATCCATTTACAAATTTGATTATAAACCCATTTCAAATATTTATAAAACACCGTTTAAAAAATCCATTTCATTAAATCTCTTTATTAATAACATCTCTTTTATAACTTCCTTACTTTATAAATCTTATTTACTTATAATATTTCATTTATTACTTTATTTTAACACTTATAAAACTCGTTTACAATTCCATTACTTTTATAAAATATCAATTTTATAAATCTCATATATAAACCATTTATAATAAGTTCAAAATTCTCAATTTAACTTATTTTACAAAATAGTTAACTTTACATTTCAAAAATCATATTTAAGTATATTTCACAAAACCATAATTTTTATAACATAAAAATTATAACTTTTTATTTATTTAAAATAAATCCATTTCTTCAATCATTCGGAAATTAATAAAACGTATATATTTTAAAAATCACTTTGAAATCCTTTTTAATTTGAAATCATTATTTTAATATTTTAAAATTCCAAAAATATGGCCCAATGCTGCAAAAGTACTAAATAAGGGGATTCACATCAATAATAGTAATCATGGCATCCATCGCATCAAATATCACATAATACAACATGTATAACAATATGTGGAAATACATCAACCATAGTGAGGAATCATATTGGATTCCATCAACCTGTCACCTGCAACAAATATACATATGAGGAAATATGTACAAAGTCTACTTCGAGGCAAACGCACGTACAAAGGGTCATCCGCTCATACACGGGAACGTATAGGGTCTCATCTACTCCAATCGGCAGGAATATATCCAACTACTAATAATATAGCATAACATCCAAACAATCATCACATAGCATAAAATAAATTTATTCCCGCTTATATAAAAATATAAGCGGGTCAGAAAGAGTGAGTTTTTTTTTCTTTACTCACTTTGCTTCCAATCGTCGTTGTAGCGTTTTATTTGGAATAAAATTACACGAGCGTTTAATTTTAACCAAAATTTTCAGCAGCTCCAAATCCATCCAAACAAGCTCTAAAATGTAATGCTCGTCAATACGAATTCAACACAATTCGTTTTGTGCGAATCGAACTTCGTATGAAGATGTTATGATATTAATAAGATTGCACGATTTTTAAACAAATAAATTTACAATTTTTTTTATTATTAATCTCAATTAAACCTGGTCCGTACATCTTAGGAGATCCAAATCTGGCCATACATCCTTTCTTCCCCCAGGCTTTGTATGTGAACGAGAACCCATAGCCGCGCCACGATGATTTGCTTGCCGCACCTCCTACATCGCCCTAGAGGACGATCAAACAACGCCAAACGACGCGTCGTAGCCTCATGCACCCATAGCCCATGTGTGCACCTCCCCAGCCCCCCTCCTCATCTTAAAACATGCTCGAACGTGCCGCCTTCATTTCCATATTTTGGTGAATCCAAGCCACTACAATAAAAATCCACCGTTGGATGTGAAGATCTCGTTACGCTCTACAATATTGTAGTTGCAATTTTTTTATAATTATTTACGGATTGGAAAATAATTGAGGAAGAAGATTTGAGTTGCCTTGGCCATTGAAATTGAAACGACAGTTGTAAAGAAGATGGCTAGGGTTTTGGCCAAAAGAAGCTCCTTATATAGACAACTACAAAACACTATTCATCCGAAAAAATTTCGAACTCCAAACGAAGCATGTTGCGTGACATTTATAATGTTTTACCCCTATTCCGAACATAGTGGAAAATATATCAGAGGCCAATTCCATCATATTTGGAAGGTAGGTTTTTTGAATCGAATTATTTTAATTAAAATTTCCTTTAATTAATTTCTAGGAGTTTTAGCTTCGCATGACCAAACCGTAAGTCCGATTGACAAGAAAGTTGGAATCATATAATAATATACTATTACGGATCCAATGAAACTGGTTTTGTCGAAATCCGAGACAGTGTCAAAAATGACTATTTTTACACGTTAATTAAATCGATAAATTTCCAATTTCCATTTATTCACTTTTAATATAATTTTAAAAGTTCACTAACTTCATTCTAATTTAAATAGAATTTAAATCAACTTTAGAAATCATTTTTATTTATATTAAATTCAAAATCTAATTATTCTGCAATTTCAAATATTAAATTTAACAATTTAATTATCAAATAAATCATTATATTTGAAGTATGCGTTATTCAACTTATAAAATTAACTTGTGAATATTTAAAATCAATTAAATATCCCAATTTCAAATGACTGAAATTCTAGGTCGTTACACTTGCTAATCCAATTCTGTTTTGGGACAGCTCCCCCATAAGTGATCCCCTTCATAGCATATACTGCAAGTCCAAGTACTCTATCCACCTATAACAGTGAATGTTGCTTGAATGGCATATACTTTAGTCGACTGTTCCTCTTTTTTTAAATGGAAATCTTTAATTATATGTCCCAGTTCTTTGCAGTGGTAACAACTCTTTTCTTTTCCTGTTGGGACTTTAGGTTTCTTTTTTGTTCTTGGACACTTATGTATAAAATGCCCTTTCCTTTTGCACTTGAAACAAACTATATCATCTCGTACTGATTTCTCCTTTTTCCTTTTTATCCTGTATGTACACAGGACTGCATAATGTCCTTCTTTTAGACATCTAAAATAGTAGATGCCCGTATAGGGTTGGAGTCTTGCTTTTTCTTCAGCTTCTTCTGCTGCTCGTGCTCTTCATGCTTGCTTTGGAATCAACCAAAACTCATTACCCGGCATATAATGAGCCATCTTCCCCCTAACTGATATACTGAGATATTATTAGAAGGTCTAAAAATCCTTTTTATCCAAAGAACTTGATGTAGATTTGCTCGGATTTGAACTTGGCTTGATCGTAGAATGATAAGGAGAATATTTTACCAATTATTCGACACTGTTCGCCAAAACCAACATCTAATCAATACTTAGAAGATTATTCCAATCATCACTAAACAGATCAAGACCATATTCATTGAACTTTCCTAAGGGAATGTATCTTATAAATTTTCCTAATTACACAAATATATATATATATATATATCTTTTGAAAGATATTCTATTATATAAAATATAATCTTTTCAAAACAATGTGTCGGTTTATCTTGTTTAAGTATTTAGGAATCCCTATCAATTGCAAAGCATCCCCTTTACTGGTCAGAATCCATAAACCACTCAATAGATAAATTAACACAAAACATTTTAATAGTCATTAACAAACACGCGCTCATATATACATATATATACTCTCAAACTCATTCTAGGATGTTACTAACTATGATGACCCACCTTTTTGGATGGTTTAAATCGACAGTAAACCATACATGTCTGACAAACCATTCAAAAGGGAGGATTGTCAATGGGGTTGTAACAACCCGTATTTTTGATAAATTAAAACTATAAAATTAAATAAGATTTTGAAATTTAATATTGTGAGAAATTAAAATTTAGGATTTATTAATAAGAAAAATAATTAGAATATGATTTAATAATGTTGTTTGAATGTTATTAACAACTATTTTATGTAATTTCAATCAATCAAAATAATTGTAAAGTTAATTTGGTTATAATTGTAAATAAGGAATAAATTAAATGTTGGATTCGATGTTGAAATTATCTGTTATTAATTGAAATAGGTTTGCTATAGAATATGAAATAAATTAATTAGTACATAAATTTATTAGATTTTGTTTATAAACAATAGACCTTAGAAATGTGTTTGAATTACTAATGTGTAATAATTGTTTTAATTATTATTTTATTATTTAATCCGTTCAAATAATTTTGAAATCAATGTGAATTTAGTATAATTAAATATTGTCGTTAATATGAGTTAAGATGATAGCTGTAGAATATGAATGTAATAAAATGTAGACTAATGTTAATTATATTCATAAGGTAATAGTTGATTCAACAATAAGAGTGAGAATCAAAAAAAGATTTTGGTTAGAACTTAAATTACAATGAATGGATTTTATTACAGTTGTAATTTAACGCTGAAATTAATGTAATACTTAAATCGTGGAATCAACATGGAAAATGTAATTTAAAAAGATTATTAATTTTTGTGTAATCAAAAATGATGAAAATTGTTAACTTTTAAATTTTAATTTAAAAGTGATTAAATTAATTTAATAATAATTTATTTAATTAACGTGAAAATTAGCCTTTTTGGGCAGTGTTTTGGATTTCGACGAAACCAGTTTCATTGGATCCGTAACAGTGAATTATTGTAGGATTTCAAGTTTCGTAGCGATCAGATTTATCATTTGATCGTGCAAGCTCGAAACACGTAGAAATCAATTAAAAGAATTTAAATGGATATAATTTGATTTTGAAAGCTAACTTCAACATACAATAGAATTAGGGTTTGAAACTAGTTTCATTGAGTTTAAAAATATCGAAAACCTATATTTCGATATATTGGATGACCTACTTTCGTTTCGGGAACGAAGCGGGCTTTTCGGGTTATTGTTATCATTTCGACCCAATTCGATCTGTCCATTCATTCTTATCCATCTCTGTCTATATAAATAGATATATTTGAAACCCTAGCATCTTTTATTTCTGATTTTTGTATGTACTTTATTCTCATCGGTCCCTTCTCCAATGGCTGTCTTTCCAAAACCTTAATTTCAATTTCAAATCAATCTCCAAAATTAAAACTCCTCAAACTATAGCAAATTATATATCATTGGAAAGCTCTCGACGAACATACCTTATATCTGCAATTAATTTTTCAATTGGAGGTTCGGTTTGGCCAGGAATCAGTAAAGAAGTCTCGGCCGTTGAAACTAGGCTTTTGTTTTCAACGGTGGATCATCGACTGTACAAACGATCGGAAGATACTGGAGTGTAGAGGCGGCCAAGAGGATTCAATCTTTGGTCACCAATCATCTCAAGAGGGTATGAGATTGCCAGAATTGATGTTTGAACTCGGCGGCGGCGGAGCTCGCCTTGGGATGTCGCGCGACCGCGTGTAGTGGGAGGTGAGGCGGCGTGGCCTAGGCGTTCACGTGATGAGGTCGGATCTGGGAGGTGATGCTTGAGGCGGCGGCGGTGAGTCAAAGTTTGTGGTGGCTGGAGGTTAGTACGTGGGTTTGGACGATAGCTGTTAGGGTTAGGGTAGGTGAACCTAATTACCACTTTGCCCCTATATTTTAATTTAATTTAAATTGGAATTTCAAACTTTTAGCCATCGTAACTTTTTCATTCGAGCTCGGATTTGAACGCGGTTTCTTCCATTGGGATCGTATCAAAATTTTGAATGACATGGAACTAGTTTGATTGAATTCTAAGACTATTCAAATTTGGGCATTCTTTTGGATTTTAAATTGGCTAAAATTCAAAGGTGAGTGATTTAACCCCCCACAAATACTAAACCTTCTTATGTTAGTTGAATTAAATTTATGATTATTGATTGCTGTTTGGTAATTTAAATTGTCATTTTAAATTTAAATTGAATTAAATTGCCATTTAAATTAATATTGAATTTTAAATTGTTAGTTAAATACCTAATATTGATAACCAGTTAATTGTTGTGATTTATAAACTGATTTGGATGTTGATTGTGATGGATGTTTATTTGTTGACATTTTAGATGATTGGATGTTATATTTATTATATATGTTGTTATCACACTACAAGTCCCTTAGTTTGTTGTTAGGAAAGTCACTATGGGTTGAAATGATACATACTCGAATAATCTTATAGATTAGGGAAAATTGTTATGGGTTGAAATGATACATACCCAAGCGATTTTATTGATTTGGATATTATTGATTTGGGATACGGGTTGAAATGATATATACCCAGGAAATTTAACTATTTTGGGTTGAAATGATACATACCCAATCACTTGACCATAGGGTAGAAAATTATATACGGACACCGTTTGTCGGTTTTAAATTATTTTCTAAATGGTAAAGTATGTTTGATTTATAAATTTGATTTTCAAATTTAATTTAATGATTTTATTTAAAAATTTATATTTGGAAAATAATTTATTTTATATGTTTTAAAGCTTCAAAATATAGGTTAATTTATCATTTTAAATGTAAATTTGAGATTTTAACTTATAATTTTATTTAGTTTTAAATATATATTTTAAATAGTTTAAAATTCAATTTAGTAGAATATTTAATATAGTTTTAATATATATATATATATTAAATTTAATTTAATATAATAAATATAGTTTTGATTTAAGATAATAAATATTGACTTTTATAATAACTTTAATAGATAAAAGATTTTTGTAAAAGATTTTTGAATTTTGTAAAAGGTTTTGTAAGGAATTTATAAAAGGTTTTGCAAAGGCTTTTTATAAAAAGATTTTTATAAAGGGTTTTTATAATGGTTTTATAAAGGAGTTTATAAAGGTTTAAAGAATTTTATAAAGGGTTTTATAAAAGAACTTATATAAAGGGATTTGGAAGCATTTTAAAGGAATTTGCGTAGAAGTTTATGAAAAGGGGAAGAGTTGTAAACTATTTTGGAAATTTATAAATAGCTTTATAAATAGTTTTTAAGCATATAAATAGTTTATAAATGATTTAGGAGAGATTTATAAATTATTTCGAAGTTGATTGAAAGATATCTTCCTCATATTTATGAATATATTTATACTTTTGGAATAAGTATTTGGATATCTTGATATGAAGGTATAAACTATTTTCTGGATTTATTATTAAAAATGTTTTATAAAATGACCACGGTGTGAAATAAGCGTTTAGTTGTTAAAGAGACCGGGGTCAGATGTTGTCATATTCTCTACCAATTCCGAAACCACTTTAACAATTGTGCATATGGTGGAGAATCCAGAACGAAGTAGGATGGTTTTGCAAATGCTACTGGTATGAGGTAAGAACGAAGCCCTGACCTTTAGGTCAGCTTGATATGACTGAAACATGAGCTATACCAAGCCAATTGGGGTCGCTCCCCCGATCGAACACGCTTCTTCAATACCATATCTATTACTTTGTGATTTATTGGTGGCCACCTTCGATTTGATTATGGGTGTGTGTCTCGAGGTGGGCGGTAGTAGCTGCTATTCGTTACCACCAATCCGGGAGTGCAAAACGGTAGAATCATGCCATGGGGATTGCCTCATGTGCGTTGTCATATGCCTTATCGAGCCCACTACGATTTTGGTTTGTATCGTACCTATGAAGTGCTCCATGATAGCCCACTAGTCTGTGCAGTTAAAGCGCTCAACAGATTCAATGCGGTGGAGGTGCAAAAAGTCATAGCGAGGATATAGCGGGATATAGCGGATGACTCTAAAATAGCATGTAAAACTCCTACTTAATGTTTTTACAAATATATAAATGGTAATTAAAAGAAAAATCAACATTCAATTGAATTATAATTAATACATAAATAATTTAAAATAAAAACATATGCGAATATACTGTAAATAAACATAAAACTGTTATATAACATTAATTAAATTTAATAGAATATTAGAGTATTTTTATTTCTAAAAATATATTAAAAATTCAATTAAATCGATTAATTTCATAATTTTTATAATGTATAAATATCATTTTTTAATTAATTTCTTTTAAAGAAGATATAGCAGAAATAGCAGAATATAGCAGGAATAACGGTATATAGCGGAAATAGAGGGGCATAAAGTAGAAAGGCTATATTTGAGGCTATATGGAAAAATCGTAGCGATAGGAATTCGCTATGAGATATAGCAGGGTTATAGCCAGGTAATAGCGGGGCATTAACTGCACAGCCACCAGTTTATGGTGGAGTTTACAGTACTATATAGACTACGATGCCTATAAAAATGTGTTAAGGGGATATGGGTAACGCGTTAATGCTATTTTAATACTTTACTTTACTGATAGAAATTACATATATAGCGTATTCTACTACATATAAATAGTTTAAAGGATCCTTGGGAGATGTAAAATCCTAAAACATCTCTTAAGTTATTGCACGCATGTTATACACAGGATAAAAATGTAAAATCCCATAAACATCGCTGAAGCCATTACACTCAGATTTACTTATTGTTGATTTAACTTACATAAGATCTTTTAGTTCTGACTTGAGTATTTTGTCTTTTCATTTATGCTCGGGTCAGCCTGAGCATTTCAATGTTGAAGACTTTATTTCTGGAGGACGAAGACGAAGTTTGGTATATTATATTATTAGTAATTTTCCGCTGCACCATTATTAGTATGTCGTTGTTTGTACTCTGATGGTTGTGAAATTTGTGTAATCAAATGTATATTATAAACTAGCTTCATGAACTGTTTATTTGATTATTATATTTTTTCATTCCACTGTGAGATTCGGTATTTTGTTTTTCCTTCTTTTTCTCTTGTTTTCTTATTTACTCCATTGACAATCCTCCCATTTGAATGGTTTGAATTAGACATGTGTAGATTATTGTCGATTTAAACCGTCCAAAAAGTTGGGTCGTTACGGGGTAAATAAGAAAATAAGTGAAAAGAAGAAAAAACAAAACACAAAATCTCGCAGTGGAATGACAAAATATAATAATTAAATAAACTATTCATGAAACTGTTTTATAATATACATTGGATTACACAAATTTTTCCAACAATTAGAATACAAACAACGACATACCAACAATGATGCAGTGGCATATTACTAATAATATAATATACTAAACTCCGTCATCATCCTTCAAAAATAAAGTCTTCAACACTGAAATGCCTAGGCTGACCCGAGAATAATGAAAAGACAAAACACTCGGATCAGAACAAAAATATTCTCATGTAAGTCAAATCAATATCACATGGAAAATGAGTGTAATGGCGTCAGAGATGTTACAGGGTTTTCATCTCCTATCCGGTGTATAACGTGAGTACAATAACTTAAGAGATGTTACGAGATTTTTCAATCTCTTATGGATCTGTCAAACTATCTATATGTAGTAATATACGCTATATATGTAGTGTCCATCAGTAAAGTATAATATTGAAAATAGCATTAAGGAGTTACCCATATCCCTAACACATTTTTATAGGCATCGTAGTCTATACTGTACTGTAAACTCCACCGTAAACTGGTGGGCTATCAGGGAACATTCAATAGGTACGATACAAACCAAAATCGTAGTGGGCTTGGTAAGGATAATATGACAAGGCACGCAAGGCAATGCCCCCGGTAGGATTCTACCATTTTGTGGAACCAGGCCGGTGACAACACATAGCCGCAACTACCGCCCACCTCGAAAAAACACTCCCGTAATCAAATCGAGGGTGGCCACCAATCAATCACAAAGTAATAGATATGGTATCAAAGAAGTATCTCCGATCGAAAGAGAGACCTCACTTGGCCTGGTTATGGCTCCTGTTTTAGTCATATAATTATGACCCGAAGGTCAAGGCTGCGTTTCTTACCTCATTCCAGTAGCGTTCGCTAAACCATCCTACTTCGTTCTAGATTCTCCACCATGTGCACAGTTGTTAAAGTGGTTCGGAATTGGTAGAGAGTATGATAACATCCGACCCCGGTCTCTTTAACAACCAAACGCTTATTTCATACCGTGGTCATAAAAAAATCCAAAAAACGGTTTATACCTTCATATCAAGATATCCATATACTTATTCCAAAAGTATAAATATATTCATAAATACTGAGGAATATTTTCTTTCAATCAGTTTCGAAAATAATTTATAAATCTCTCTTAAACTATTTATAAACTATTTATATGCTTTAGAACCATTTGTAAAGCTATTTATAAATTCCAAAACAGTTTACAACTCTTCCCCTTTACATAAAATTCTACGCAAATTCCTTTAACACGCTTCCAAATCCCTTTATACAAGTTCTTTTATAAAACCCTTTATAAAATCCTTTAAAACCTTTATAACTCCTTTATAAAACCATTATAAAATCCTTTATAAAATCCATTATAAAATCTCTTACAAAACTTTTATAAATTCCTTACAAATCCTTTTACAAAATTCTAAAATCTTTTATCTATTAAAGTTATTATAAAAGTCTATATTTATTATCTTAAATTAAATTTTTAAATAAATCTTTTAAAACTATATTGAATATTTTATTAGATTAAATTTTAAAGTGTTTTTATTATATTACATAATGTAAATTATATATTTTAGAACTAAGTAAAATTATAAGTTAAAATCTTTAAATTTAGATTTTTAAAACTTATATTGACTACAATATAAATTTTAAATAAGATCTTTAAATTAAATTTTAAAATCAAATTTATTAAATCAAAACATGCTTTACAATTTTAGAAAATAATTTAAAATCGACCAATGGTGTCCGTACATAATTTTCTATCCTATGGCCAAGTGATAAGTTAATTTTAATTTTAATTTCAGGGATGGATATATATCATTTCAATCCAAATCAGGTGTCATAGGTACATATCATTTCAACCTATTCCTTAATTTATTTAATTTCGGATTTATTTGATGCCCGTAACATCCAGGGTGAATAATAGGTATAAATTAGCATAAAACATCTAGGGTGAATAACAGGAATAGATCGGCGTAAACAAACATCCAAACATCTAACATATCAATCATTAGACATTCATCACAATCAACATCCAAAACATTCACATATCATAACAGATTACAAGTTATAAATTCTCGGGTGTTTAACTAGCAAATTAAATTCCAATTTCAATCTAAATGTCAATTTCAATTTAATTGTCAAATTAAATTACACTATCGATGCAATTAAATATAAATGTCAATTTTAAACCATCAAACAACAATCAATAAATTTAAATCCAAAAGAATCCCTAAATTTGAACAGTTTCAAAACTCAACCAAACAATTTCCATGTTGTTTGGAATTTTGATACGAACCCGACGGAAGAAACCATGTGCGAATCCGAGTTCAGATGGAAAAGTTATGCGTGTTAAAAGGTTGAAAATTAAAATTAAAATAAAATAAAGGTTAATTTGGTAATTTCTATTACCTTTTTCAAACCCTACCCTGCTCAACATCAAGCTCATTCATGGCTACAGTCGCCAATGTCTAACTTCCAAACGCCACTGGTCCACACGCCTTCGATCACATCCAAGCACGCCGCCATTACCCCCAGGCCACGCGCACTATCCCCGGCCACGCGGCCGCCTCCAGTTCTGCCTAAGGCACCGTCATCGTCGCCGCTTACATAGCTATTCCTAGCGAATTCAAGCACATCTAAGACGAACGGCTCCGGTGGATGAAGTCTACTCGTTCCCCTCTATGCATATGCACCTCCCGATCGTCGATTGGTCGACGATCCACCGTCGATCGTAAAACCCTAATATGGACGGCCAAGACTAAATTGCTTTTTTCTGGGCAAACTGAACCTCCAATCAAAAAACAAATTATAGATGTGGATTACGTTCATCGAGAGCTTTCCAACGATATATAATTTGATATAGTTTGGACAGATTAATTTTTAGATTTGATTTGGAATTGGAATTAGGGGTTGGGTTGTCTGCCATTTGGAAGGAAGAGGAGATATAAATTTGTACGTGCAGAAATCAGAATAGAAGATGCTAGGTGTAACGACCCAAAATTTTCGAACCTGAAAATTCCAGATAGTTAGGGAAAGGAGAAAGAGATAGAAGAAGAAACAGAAAATAAACACAGAATCTCACATTCGCAGCGGATCAAAATATAATATCAAATAATAACAGTTATACAAATGAAATCTGTACTTGTCAAATTACACTTTAATATATCAGAGTTACAACATATACACAAACACTGGACAGAAACAATCAACATGTCCCAGACAAACTATAATATATCACAGCGGAATACACTCCATACGTTCCTGCCATCCAGCTCGTCTCCTGAGCTCCAGAACGTCCTTACCTGAAAATCTATAACACTCGCACTACGCCATAGATGACCTATCGCAACAAAAATACAAGGTGTTGCTAACTACAATGTAACGATAGGTATGCTGATTATTGTCTATTACAACACACGCTTCAAGGTGTTAGCATAGGTATCAACAAGATGTTGCAGTAGCTATAGTTGTATTCAAATTAAAAAATTAATAAAATTAGCAATCCACGTGAATACGATCCAACGGTCTACATTTAATCCAACTGTTAAAATGGATCACCGATCCAAAGGTCTATTGCAACATTAGCTTCAGGATGTTAGTATAGATATCAACATATGTTGCAGTAGCTATAGACTTATAAAAATATTATAAAAAATGAGCGAGCTGAAAAAAGAACGCGGGAAGCAGGAAGAAAGCGGTAAAACTTAACACTTAACAAAATAACACTCCGCCGCTCAACCTCTCAAACACTCAGCCTCACAAACGCTCAAACACTCTCAATCGCTGTTTCAATTAGGGCTAAAAGTTCAAGTTTGCAAGCTTAATCGGGGTTCGATTAGGGCAAGTTCGAGTTCAAGTTCAATTAGGGCTTTGGTGTTTCAATTAGGTCTTCAATTAGGGTTCGTTTGGGATTCGAATTTCAGTTAGGGCTTCGATTTAATCTTCTGCTTAAGGTATCACTCTATATATATTTCAAGTTTTTCCTGATTTGATTGTTGTGTTGCCTAATTTACTGATTTACTTGTGAGTTAAGGTGTAATCATATTCCTGATTTTACTTGTGAGTTAACTTGTATGTTATTTGTGTCTAAATTAGTGATGAATGACGAGGAAAAAATATGGGCAGAACTTCCTAAGTTTAGTGAAGGATATATCAGTGGAGTGAAGTGTTTTATTCAAAATACTTTTTCTAGATTCGCGGTAGGTGATGAAATTGCATGCCCTTGCAAAAAGTGTCATAATTGCAAGTGGTATCGTCAAGAGGTAGTCTACGACCATCTGATTTGGAATGGTCCATCTGAATTGTACGTGAAATGGATTTGTGAGGTTTCCTGTGTAGATCCTGAAAGAAGCGATAAGTATATGGATGGTGAAGCGGGAATAAATTTTGGAGATAATCTCGATGAGATGTTGCATCATACTTATGGAAATATGCAGAACAATGAAAGTGGATCTTCTGATGGAGCAAATGGAGTAGATGCCAATGCTAGAAAATTTCATCATCATGTTGAAGAGGGAAAGCAGCCATTATATCCCGGGTGTACTAAATTTTCGCGATTAAGTTTCATCATCAGGCTTTATTCTTTAAAATGCCTACATGGAATCACCGAGTCTGCATTTACCGATTTATTAGAGTTGCTAAAAGAAGCTTTTCCACAAGCCCACATCCCTTTTTCTTTCAATGCTACCAAAAATATCATTAAAGATTTAGGCCTCGATTACCAAAGAATACATGCATGTCCAAATGACTGCATGCTATATTGGGCAGAAAATGAAAAGGAAAATAACTGCAAAACTTGTGGTGTTTCAAGGTGGGTTATAAAGGAAAAGAAAGCGGCTGTTGACAATGATCCGGAGAAGCGGATTCACAAAGTACCAGCAAAAGTGATGCGTTATTTTCCACTAAAACCAAGGCTGCAAAGGATGTTCATGTCCAAGGAGTATGCAGAACTTATGATATGGCATGCAGTGGGACGAAAAAATGATGGCAGACTTCGACATCTAGCTGATGGCGAGGTTTGGAAGGCGATGGATGCCAAATATCCTCATTTTTCATCTGAAAACAGAAATATCAGGTTAGGAGTAGCCGCTGATGGATTCAGTCCTTTTCGTACAATGACTACTGCTCACAGCACATGGCCAATCATATTGGTAAATTATAACCTTCCACCTTGGTTATGCATGAAGCCAGTTAATTTGATACTTTCAACCCTTATCCCTGGTCCAGAGTCTCCTAAGAATAGCATTGATGTCTACATGCAGCCTCTTATCGCAAAATTGAAAGAATTATGGGGTCTTGGCATACAAACTTATGATGCCTTAACTGGTGCTAATTTCACGTTACGTGCAAGCGTGTTATGGACGATCAGCGACTTTCCGGGCTATGCAATGTTATCCGGCTGGAGCACAAAGGGTTATTTAGCTTGTCCCGTATGCCATTTCGAGACTTCTTCAACTTACTTGAAACATAGTAGAAAAATGTGCTACATGAATCATAGGAAATTTTTAGATCCGGAACACAAGTGGAGGTTTGATAAGAAAAGGTTCAATGGTGAAATTGAAATGGGGACATCTCCGGAAATTTTATCCGGGACAGACATTGAAGAATTGTTGGCTGGTTATGAAAATATTTTTGGGCAGAAAGAGGTCAACAAGCATAAAAATGAATCCCCTTTTAAAAAGAAGTCAATATTTTTTAATTTACCATATTGGAGTCACAATGTATGTCGACATAACCTTGATGTTATGCACATAGAGAAAAACATTTGTGATAACATACTTGGTACTTTACTAAATATTGATGGGAAGTCGAAAGACCATTTAAGTACTCGGTATGATTTACAAGAGATAGGCATTAGGGATGTCCTTCATCCAGTTCTATCAGCTGATGGGAATTACATTCAGATCAGGGCTGCCATATTTGAAATGACGAACAAGGAGAAAGAAATATTTTGCTCGGTGTTGGAGAATGCTAAACTGCCTTATGGTTGTGCAGCTAATATCAGCCGGTATGTAAACAAGAAAGAGAGGAAAATTGCAGGGTATAAGAGCCACGATGCTCATTTTCTTCTCCACTACTTACTGCAATTTGCTGTGAAGAAATCTGTAAAACCTGAAGTTGCACTACCTATGATAAGATTAGGTGCATTTCTAAGAAGTCTTTGGAGTAAAATTATCAATTTGGCTGATCTCAAGAGGCTACAAAAGGAAATTGTGGAAATTCTTTGTTAATTTGAGATGATATTCCCAAATGCTTTCTTCGATATAATGGTGCACTTGCTAGTTCATTTATGCAAGGAAATTGAATATGGTGGACCTGCACATCTTCGTTGTATGTTTCCTATTGAGCGTTATCTTTGTAAACTGAAATCATATGTTCGCAACAAAAATAAACCTGAGGCGTCCATTGCTGAAGGTTATATTGCAGAAGAATGTTTGATATTCTGTTCAAGGTTCTTAGGTGGCGATGGAGCAGGAAAAATGAAATTTGAAACCTGTCCACAGAATCTGGAATATCCTATTGGCACAAGAAGAAACAAAGATGGAAAAGGTATTCATCTAAAAGATTCTCAATGGACGGCATGTCACCGTTATGTTCTATTCAATTGTGGTAACAAGGAAATAGAGAGTTTACTTGAGTAAGTTTTTAAGTTTTATTTTTATTTTAGTAATTATTGAAGAATTAGAAATTTTGTGTCCATCTTTTATTAACCAGGTCTTTATTCTAGGAAACATCGAGCTTTAGTTGATGGTCATGCATTATCAAAAAAATATAAAAGAGAGAGAGAACACAGTCAAGAATTTTGGAAGTGGTTAAAGGAAGAGGTTGGGAAAAAGGAGGACATTTCAAAAGAAGTACAACTGCTTGCAATGGGCCCTCTTACAACAGCTAAGAGATTTACTGGATATGTTATCAATGGATACAGATTTTATACAAAGTTCAGAGATGCCAAATGTACAACACAAAACAGTGGTGTATTTTTGACAGCCTTGACTACTAGCTTTGCAAGTTCGAAAGATCAAAATCCATTGGTTGGTGAAGTTAATTACTATGGATCAATTGAGGAAATATTAGAACTAGATTATTGGGGAGAATTTAGTGTGGTTTTATTTAAGTGTTGTTGCTACCAAGAAGAGAAAGATTTATATGGGCTGACTCGTGTCAATTTTAATCGATTGTGCCAGAAATCTGATCCTTATGTTATGGCTTCACAAGTACAACAGGTGTTTTATATAGAAGATCCAATTGATAAGATGTGCCACAATGTTATCAAGAAATTGCCGAGAGACTGGTGTGAAATCGAAAGCGAAGATGCAAATGAAGATTTGAATGATATCCAGCCTGCTTATGAAATGCGAAATCAAGATTTTGATGTTCGCTGGTGTAGAGATGATGTCCCAATAAGACAAATCTGCCTTCCACCTAGCAAAGTGAAAGAAAATGCTTCTTAATTTCTATGTATCACTATCATATTTAATTAAGTAACCAAATTTAAGTTAGAAAATGTTGTTTCTGCCTTGATTAAATGTTGTAACTGATGTGTCATATTTGTGGCTTTTTTTGGTCTCTTTTTTAGTGTTTCTGCCTTTATTACATTTTAGTGAAGTGACTGTTTTATTTTATAATGCAGTTGGTTTATTTTAATTTGTAATTATGTCATTCTAATGTTAATTCCTTTATTTTGTGTAGGATGGAGGCAAATCTTATATTCCATCACAAGGGAAAATTTGAGAAGAATGAATATGTTGGTGGAGAAGAGAGTTTTGTCAAGGGCGTTGATCTGGATATGTTTTCTTACACAGTACTGATGGAGTATGTCAAGGAAGAGCTAAAGTACACTGAAATTGGAGGAGTATATTCATGGAAAGGTACAATGAGTGGGTGGAAATTGGTGAGCAATGATGCAGATCTGTGGGAGTTCATGCAAATAAAAAATAATGGTGATCACATTGATTTCTATGTCGACACCGTGGTCGATGATAAAATTGAGCCAATGAAACAAATGCAGCCACATGTCATTGTACGCCCAAGGAAGAATCTGTTGTGTCCAGGTATAAAAATATATTCTCATTTGTACTATTTTGATGAATTTGGTCATAAGAAAACTAACGATGAAACAACCTATTTATGATTACTTTCAAATGAATTTAAACCAAGATCCAATTTTGAGCATCCGACTCGAAAATTCATAAATAATAAAGGAACTGGAATATTAATATACACGGTCAAGTCATAATTTCTTTAATTAAGTTTAAATAATTATGTTTATGACATGATAAACTTGACTTTTATGTCGTTGTATGTTTGCAGCTGCGAAACCACAGAAACGGCAATTTGTCACCACTCACCGTCTGCAACAGGCAGCAAAAAACAAGAAGCAGACTGAAGTCTTTACTCCTAGAAAGTCAGACCGGCTAAACAATCAACAGCCAGCAAAAACCAACGAGACGCAGACTGATCAAGTCCTTACTCCTAGAAAGTCGACACGGCTAAACAATCAACAAGTGAGCGAAGCTGCTGTGAGTCCACGCATGAACAGGAAAAAGGTGATCAGCAAGAAGTCACCAGAGAAGAAAAAGGTGATCAGTAATTCTACAAAGACACCAGAGAAGAAAAATCCAACTGAAGTCAGCGATGCAACTTTGAATATCAACTCAGCAAGTGTCAGGAGTAAATTGGATTTCTATAATCCTCCCGTTGAAGAGGAAAATACGGATGAAAATGAGATTCAAGTAAGAAGACTACAATCTGATCTTCTAATATGATGTTCTACATATTTTGATAATATTTACAATAATGTCTTGTTAAATTACTTTCAGGATGATGATCTACCACCTCCACCACCTCCATCGCTTACAGAATACGAAAAGGAGAGAGCTAAACATGTGTCGCAGAAGAATAGTGTTTTTGAAGCTCTTGGGATGCCTAAATTAGTTCCTGGACTAATAAATGAATTTGAAAAAAATAAAGGAAAATAAAAAATGCTAGCTGGAAGCGAAGATTATGCTCCAGAAGAAGAGGAACCTAGTGAAAATGATACTTCAAAAAATTCAGTAAAGGTTCGTTATAGGTGAAGATTTAATTTTATGTTGGTAATTATAGATTAGCTTCCTTATTTTTTTATTTTATTGTTTTTGTGTGCGTATTTTAGAGAACCAAAACGATTACGATTACACAGCCTCGGTCTGGACCAACAACTCGTTCACGAGCCAATGTTCAATCTGCAACCGATAAGAATGCAACTCCGAATGCAGGGGAAAATCCAGTTCCTACACAAACTGTTGATCCACCATGTAGCATTGAGTTACCACACAATGAAGGAATAGGAACAATGGCTGCTTATTTGGCTATGCGAGAACGCCAGAAGAATAACAGTAGTGGAAGTGGAAGTGGAAGTGGAAGGAAGAAGGCTGTCGTCGGAAATGTGTCGACAAATATTGAAAACGAAGAAGATGAAGATGAAGAAGCTAAAGGTATTATCTAATTGAGTTCTGATTTTAATGGTTTAAGTTCTCATTTAAGTTATGTCTAGCCTTCTCATTACTATTGTATGTACTTTGTAACATTAGTGGGAGCTCCCAGAAGGCTCAGAGGAAAAACAAAGATGGATAAAGTTCATTCAAGGTCATATGACAAAAGAGTTCTAGTCCAAATGAATCATCGGGGCCAACCTGTTTCAGACGATGACAAAGTATTGTCTGAACTGAGTTATTTTTTAGGAACACTAAAGAGGAGTGTTCCACTTACTTACAAGTCTTGGTTTGATGTTCCTGCAAGTTTGAAAGGCACGCTGTGGAACTATGTTAAGGTAATTTGCAAACTTAGCTGAATTTTAATTAAATATATGTAACTTGTCACAAAAGTAGCATGACTGTTCTTTTTAATGTTTGATTTGTATTTAAGCAACGGTATATTATTCCGGATGAATGTGAATATTGGGTTTTGAAGTCAATTCGTGACTCTTGGAGGGGGTACAAGAGTCGTATTAAAAAGGCACATTATATGGCCTATGAAACTGATGAAGAGAGGCTTGAAAATAGGCCGGACGAAATTCCACTTGCGGATTTCCAAGTACTCTTGATGTATTGGGGAGATGAAAAAATTCAGGTATAATTTTAAATTTTATCACAGAATTTATTTCCCTTTCTATTCATTCAAATCAGGCAGATAAACATCTTTATTTTATGTTTTTATAGAACAAGGCCCTTAAAAATTGTGCAAGTCGGAAATTGTATACAGACACACACACTGTAACATTCCCCCTTTTGACCGCCTCCAGTCGGTAATTAAACCAACTCGAAACGTTCAAAAAGACGAATTGTTATTTAGTTTATAAGGTTTAAACAGAATCAGCCACAGAAACACAGATAATAACAATCAATTAAAACAAATGAATCTTTATTTCATTACTATAAATCTTTTATATACATCAGAGTTTATACAATTTAATACGGATACAGCGGAATTTCTAAAAATACAATTTTCCTCGAAATAAATGATTCTTTACTCTCTCTCTAACTTTGCTGCTCGAAAATCTTCAAGCTGTAAAAATACTCGGTCTGACCCGAGTATTATATTCAAAAGAAAATAATACACAGGTCAGTCTAATTCAAACCAGTTTATTAGTGCATAGAGGCAGTAATAATTTAAATAGACGACAGTCGCAATAATTCCCGTCTATCCGACTCTTTTAACAAAGAAATCGGATAACGAAAATATAACACTTAACAGTGTTAAACAATAAATCAGTAGATTTAAATCATCAACAGAGATAAATAAACAATTTATCAAATCGATTAAATCAATTTAAGACAATTGAGATTGTCACTTTAAACCTATCAAGACTCGATTGGCTGCCGTACACGCACGCGTGTACGGCCTCGCCAATATGGCATAAAAGATCAGTGCATCACGACGCAAAGAAATATCAATTCAAACTGTCGATTTCTTGGTGGCTGCAGCAGTGAGATAAATTAGACAATACAATTCAAACTCAACACTGAAATGGCCATAGCCAATTCGACACAGGTGCAGATGGAAATTCAAAATAGAGGATCAAAGCTGAAGTCAGTTATGCAACAGTAACATGCACCACTTCAAATGTATACCATGTATGCAATGCAGACAACTCAAAGTCAGGCTCAAATCCAAATGAACTAGACTACAGTGAAGGCAACTAATGAATGTAATTCAAATACACTCAAGTCAAAAATCACAGATCAGAGTTCGAGAAATTCCAGAGTGAGAGCAATCAGGAGTAGCTCAAGTCAACATATATAAAATGAATAGCATTAAGGCGCAAGTTCCAGTGAAGTACAAAATGCAGTGACACTCAGCCTATAGGCATATGTTACAATGCAACATAGTAGTCAGGGACCGAAGTGAGGAAGAAACCAACCCAAGTCAATAACTTCAAAAGAAAAAAAATGCAATTCAAACACACATATATACATATCAATTTATGTATATACATACGTGACTGCGTATATATATATGAAGACTAAAATGCAACTGGATGCAAACAGTTTCAAAAACATGAACGTACGAATTGTACATTTATATTTAATACTGTAACTATACAGTATAAATTTCATAGTCTAGAACAAAGCAAATGCCAAAGTCGAAGCACATAGGCGAAAACAACAAACCAGATAAAAGAATGCCAACAGGATGAAGTCAGTGCCAATACTAATGACAGCCACTCGATCATCTCACGAATTATTAAATGCAGACAGCAGTGAAGTGCCATATACTAACCAACCAAAAATCATCATATAAACTCGTCCCAAATTTTACTTAAGGTAAGTTCAAAATCATGGTACAACAGTCTTACAAAACTGGACTTCAGCAAGACCACTGACCCAAGTTCAAGTGGATCAAGTAACAACTTAAATGCAGCTATAGTGAACAAGTACAAGAACAAGTTCAAGTGCAGACACCAATGACAGTACAACTACAATGGCAACAACATGCAACTATAACAGATCAGATCAATGTACATACGTGAAGACTGGAATAAAGAACTCAAATGACCAAAACTTATATGCATCAAGTATGCCACATTCAAGAACAAGCTCAAATGCACTTAATCAAGTACAGTATCATATAATCAAAATGAAGTACCAGACTTAAAACAGAGGACAGGGAAGTAATAACAGCAAACCAAATGCCATCAAGATAAATACAATGTAGCATACAAGTAATGCGAAACTGTCAAGTAGACAGAGAATCATGAAACAGTCACATATATACATACATGAATGTATATATATACATGAAGTATCAAGTGCCTAAGCCACAGTGAAATGCTTGAGGCAAAAGCAAATATACAATAGAAATAGAACTTGCCGAATGGAACACATGGATCAAAATCATGGATAAAGCATGCAGTATGGAACAACAACGAAGCATATTTAGGTATGCAATTAAGTGATGCTTGCCGAATTCCAAACTGCTCCTAAAACAGCTGCTCGAAAACTACAATGCAGGCTCAAATCAATCTTTAGTGAATGCAGACTACAACATAAAAATTCAGTGAATAAATGTAACAATGAACTTGCTCAAAGGTCAGAAGTAAATACAGTGTGCACACGACAAAGAGCTCGAGGCCAAGACTAAAGCAATCTGATTGTGATGCAAGCAATGACCAGAACACAAAATGCAGGTGAACACATTCAAGTATCAAGCTATGACAGGGATGAACAGAAGTGACTTAAACAACATTGCATTAACTAAGTCAAAGAAATCATCTTTACAAAATCAAGTTTTTTACAGTCGAAGACAACTGCAGTGCAAAACCATGGCTATTGAGCAAGCACATGGATTCACAAATCAATTTCAAGTAAAAAGAATCAAGACCGAAGTCATGGGAGCATATCGAGGTCAACGAGAAATTCTCGATACCAAAAATGGCCAAAGACAATTTGAACACCAACATATACTTACGAACGAGCATCCAAACGAAAATCGAACACGAATAACTTGAGCTGGAATTAGATGTGAGTAACTAGGGTTACTCACCTTAGATCGAAGCACGTAGGACCAGCCGCGAGTGAAGAGGAAGATGGAGACGAAGCCCTTAAATTCGCCAGATCGAACGAGATCGCCGATTGGAGTTGATGCCGCGGCGGTGAAGAACGAGCGAAGAAAAATAGACGAGACTGCCTTTGATTTTGAAAAGCCCTAGAATTTACAGATCGAAGCCCTAGTTTTTTTCTCTCGTCGCCATTTTTTTTCTTTCTTTTTTTTTTCTTTCGCTGAATAATGAAGAGAGAGGGGGAAGGGTTTCGTGGGTTTTACAGAGGAAAGGGGGAGAACGTGGTTTTGCAGAAGAGAACATGGTATAGGTATGGGCTGGTATTGGTTTTTTTTTCTTTTATCTATATTTTGTTTTTATTATTTTTATTTTGTCTTGTTTAATTTTGTTGTTAAAATCTAAACTATATATATATATATTCATTCGTACGAAAAAAAAAATTTTAATAAAAGAATTTCAATCGATTACAATTTCCAAATTCAAACAGAAATTAACGATCGATATTAAATCGTTAATTTACGAAGATTTTATCGTTATAAAATTTTCCAACAATAAACAACAAATTATCTGTCAACTTTAATCGTTTATCGATGATTATAATTCGGGCGAAAATCCAGGTTGTTACAGAAATTCAATTTGAATTCGATTAAATTCTCTACGCGTTTATACGCCGTATGTTCATAAAACAATTCCGATAAATACGAAAATTGAAATCCAGTAATAATTCAATATTACGGACCCAATGAAACTCGTTTCGTCAAATTCCGAGACTGTGCCTCGGAAGGCTAATTTTAAATTCAATTCAAACGATAAAATTTCAAAACTGCACAAATCGCTTTCAAATTCAATTCTGAAGCTTCAATTATCTTCAGTATTATCAATATGAATTTTCCAAGCCTGTAACAACCCTAGATTTTGGCCTATATTTTAAATTTTGACTTTATTTTATTTTAAATTATTTTAAACTTGTTCTATTTCAAACATTTAATTTTAAATATAAATGTTGACTATTAAGTGATTTATAGTTCAAACTAGTATAAATTGGATATTTCACTGAAAAGTGAATTTCTATTGAAACTGGTCAAACTTTGACTTTTGAACTTTAAATTTAAATATTTCAAATTCTTAAATTTTATCTTTTATTATGAAAATAGATTCAATTCCATGGATACAGCTTTTCGTTTCGTTGGAAACGGAGTTAAATTGTGAAAGTTATGTATATTTCAATATTGTGTGTAAACTGATGTATTTAGCAATATTGTCTATTTTAAATTATATTTTATTTGTCATATTTTGTTCTAATATGTGTTAGTATTTTATTTTATGTATAATTTTGTCTTTTAAATAATTTAAAGTGATTTTATAATTTTTCCAAAGCGTATTGAATTTATTTTCTATTTTTTAAAGGCTAGTTTCTATTTTTCTGCTATTTTCTTCAATTAAATTATATTTAATTAAAATTTATTTATTCATTTTGTGAATGCATTTTTATTTTATGTTATTATATTTGTTTATAAATGTTTTACAAGTCCATAAACTTTTTCCAAAGTTCATTGCATTTATTTTTCATATTTTCAAGACTAGTTGCAATTTTTGCTGTTTTACTTAATTAAATTTTATATAATTAATAATTAATTAATTTATCTTTGTTTATTTACTAAATTTTCGTATTTTATCTGAGTTTATATATATATTTCAGTTATATAAAACTTAAAAAGAAATTAGAGGAAATATGAAAAGTTTTAAACTATTGAAATTCCTATGGCTTTTCACCTCCCGACCTTTCACTTTCTCAACTCCTCTCTTCAATGTTTTTGGCCATGCATACCCTATTCTTTTCAGCGGACTTCTTTTCATTTTTTTCACGCAAACACTTCTCTTTCTCCTCCAAAAAAATCACGGCCATGGCTTCAAAATTTTGGGTAAAAAATTTCTTCTTTCTTCCTTGTTTTCTATGTTTTTTCTATTGAAACTGCATATGCTCTCTACCTTCATAGTTTGGTTCCTCCTCCTCCAGGCTTTGGCCGACCACCACGACCCCCTTCCTCTGACCATCACCCATCCTAGCAACCCTCCTCCTCAGGCCTAACCAATCCAAGTCCAAGATCTACACAAAATCCACCAAAAACTATCACAAACTATCACTTATGACCTAGAATTGTCATCTCCTCCTTCTACCACCTTTTGCCACCACTACCTCCACCACCACCACCTCTGACCTGACCTTCCACCACCTCTGGCCCACACTCCAGCCACCACTTGACCACCACATACCATGGCCAAGCCACATCAGCAAGGGGCCGAACCCTATGGTGCAACAAAAGCCACACTTTGCCTTGAAACCCTTTGGTATTCCATTGCCTTCAACACCTTGTAACTTCCACTCACCTTCATCACCTTGTAGCCGCACCTTTTCCAGACCATACCTGATCCAAACCATGCCTTTAGCCGTGCCATTTCAGATCTGGAGCTGAAGCATAGGTGGTAGGAAGCAAGTGCAAACACTTTGACTTTGTTTATGCATCCATTTCTAGCATTGTTTATTGAATTTTTGGGTTGAAATCTTATGTTGTTTGTAATTGTTTGGTTTGAATGTGACAAGGCAATTAGCTTTGGCTCTCCCACACTCAAATAATTATCGTGCTCTCGTGCCTCTGGAAATCTTTGTTGTGCGTTTGTGGTTGTCATCTCCAGCTTGAACAAGTGAGTAATTCTCACCAGACAATGTGTACTTATATAACTAGTAAACTGACACCATTTGAATCTGTAAAATTATATCATCCTGTTGTAACTGTTATATTATGATCATATAATGTTTACCCCTGTTATTACATATGTTATATCATCTATTACTGTTATCTCATGCTATTCTGTTTATTTATATCAGTTTATCACACTGCAAGTTCCCTGTAGATTAGAATCACTATGGGTTGAAATGATACATACCCGAACGGACTTTAGAATAAGGAAAAATCGTTATGGGCTGAAATGATAGGCCTGAACGGTTTTTATTTATTTATTTATATTACTTGGGATTGCGGGTTTGAAATGATAAAACCCGGTTTTTCTTTGTAAACTGCGGATTGAAATGATACATATCCGTATCACTTGACCTAGGCTAGAAAATTATATACAGACCCGTGGTTTATATATTTTTCTGAAATTTTTAAAATACTTTTTTTTAATGTAAATATTATGGTATTTTGATTTAAATTTCATTTAAATGATTTCTATAAAGTATTTGTGATTTTCTACAAATTAAATAAGTGAATTAAGTAAATGGTGAAGTAGAATTTGAAATATAAGTTAATTTTGGAATTTATGATTTTGTTTATAAATGGAATTTTTGTAAAGTAAGAAAATATGACAAATTTGCTTTAAAGATGAATTTAATGATTTTTATTAAGTAATAATAATGTTTTAAAGGTGTTAATGATTTTGTATAAATTAAAATATGGAATAAATGAACATTTAAGCTGAATTTGGAAATATAACTTAAATTGAATTTTGTGAAATTTGTTTAAAAGTGAAATTTTAATTAAGTAAAATAAATGGAAATAAGCTATATTTTTGGAAATTTAAACTTAGTTGTTAAGTTAATAATTTAATTAAAGAAATGAAAATTTAATTGTTATTAAATTTGATTTTTGTATGGAAATTTGACTTTATAAAATCATAGAAATACAGGTATTTAAATGATTGTGTTAAATGTGAAATATATGATTTTATAAGTTAAAATGATTTATATTAAAAGTTAATTAATTGTGGAATTGTAAATAAAACTCTGAATATGATTTAACAGCATTTTGAAATGTAATGTAAAGGATATTACAGCATTTTGTAAATGTTGTAGTGTTTTAAATGAACTAAAAGGTTAATTTGAAATAAAGGCTATTATAGCACTTTGTAAGTGCTATAGTGGTTAAACTTAACATGTAAGTTAATTGAAACTTAAAAGAAATCTATTACAGCATTTAACGCTGTCTTTTGTTAATTAACTGTTTTAAACTATAACGTTACGTAGCATTTTATAAGTGCTACGGAAACTATATTTTGTTGTTTTAAATTAATTTTAATGAAAAATAATCTCTGGAAAATGATATAATTTTGGGAAATTAAATGTTAAATTTCTAAAGATAATGAAGAGATATTTAAGTGGAAGAATTTGATTTCTAATGTGAGTTTAAAATGGTATTTAAATTTAATAAAATGAATGGATTTAAATGGTATTTAAATGAATAAAATTGAATGGTGTTTTGAATAATATTTTGATATTGTGAAATGAGTTTGAAATGATACTTGATTTCTGACTTATTTAATTTATTTGATAAATGAATATTTGAAGTATATATTAATTGAGTTTATTTAAATGATATTGGATTTATGAAATGTGGGAGATTTAAAGTTTTGAAATATACTAAAGATTGAATATTGTATTTTGTGGATTTAATCTATATTGGGAATTGATAAGATTTGAAACGGTTTGTTGGTAAACTGTAATTGAATTGAAATTTGATGGTTTGAATTTAATAAGTTTGTAAATGTATAGAATTAAAAGATGATTTTAAATATATGATTTCGAAATGCTGTGATTTTCAAAGTATAATGATTTCAAATGTTTTGTTTCAAAAGAGTTATAACTTTGAAAGTATAGACTATTTGAAAGGTGAATATATGTTTGAAATGGAAATGATGTTGTTTTGAAATGAACATAGTTTTGAAATAAAATGATTTTGGTTTCGAAGTATAACTATCAAAGGTATGATATTTTGATGTATAAAAATGATTTGAAATAAAGTTTGAAAAGATATAATATTTTGATGTATTAAAATGATTTGAAAAGAAGTTTGAAAGGATACAATATTTTAGAATATTGAAATGATTTGGAAATGATAAATCTTTATTTTGATAAAGACATGATTTTGAAATGATATCTTATTTTGAAGTAAAGTATTGTTTTTAAAAGTTATAACCACGGGTTATAATAACGATTGGTTGGCAAAGAGACCGGGATCGGATATGGACATACTCTCTGTCGATACCGAAAACCACTTTGACAACCGTGTACGCGGTGGAGATTCCAGAATGAAGTAGGATGGTGACGACGTTCTTAAGGTATGTTACGTGGACCCAACTCCCGTGAGTTGGCATAAGGTGGCTAAAACAGGAGCGATTGACGGACCAATGAGGTAGCACCTCTTATCGGACACACTTCTTCGATACCATTCTATTACTTGTGATTGATTTGGTGGCCACCCTTGATTGGGAGTGTTGTTCGAGGTGGGCGGTAGTGGCTGCTATGCGTCACCACTAGTCCGGATGCGTAATTGGTATATCTACCCTGGCATTGCCTAGTTGTGCCGTGTCACCTACCATATCGAGCTTTACTACGATTATGATTTTAAGATCCGACCGCGTTAAGGTTCTCCATCCCCTTAACGCTATTTTCTATATGATTATACTTTACTTATTTAGACACTATTATAATATCGAATATTACTACATAGTAGATAGTTTAACGGATCCTTAGAGGATGGGCGGTCCCAAGCATCTTCTAAGTTACTTGTACCCTTATTACAGTTCGCTTGAGTTGGTTTACATTATATAAGTATATATTGTCCTGACTCGAGTGTTTTGTGTTTTGCTTTACGCTCGGGTCAGCCTGAGTATTCACAGATTTGGATTTCCACCTTCTGGAGATTTGAATCGCTGGAGATTATCTGCTAGTCTTGTTCTATCGACTTCAGTTATGTTGCTCTGTTCAGCTTGTACTTGGTTATCTTATTTATACTTCCGTTGTACTCTATTTCTTCTATTGTATCTTATGTACTCTGATATATTTATATAGTAGCTTCATGAACTACTATTTCTTTTACTTCCGCTGCATTATTTTACTCTGTGTCTGTGATCTGTGATTATATTTATTTACTGTATATTCTGAGATTTGCCAAATTTTAATTACAACGCGGTATTTTGAGCAATTCAACTCCGCATGAGTGTCTACCTATACACTTATAATGGATGCGAATGGTTGAAAATATCGGATCGTTACAGTTGGTATCAGAGCTTTGGCTTTGAGGCAAAACTCAGCATATAGAGTAGATTTATTTACAGAATCACTTTCGTTCGAGTTTGAATCTTTTCCTCTTGATTCGAATTTCCTTTTAATTTTTGGAACGTTCCCTGCGGTTCCAAAATTCATTCTTGTCCCTCACTATTCATCTTCTTTTGATTCTGGAGTATCCCATAACTCCACTTCGAATGAGCTTTATAGTGAATTGGTGGTCTCGCCAATATTCTAATGACTTGTAAAAGGGGGAAAACTCCTTTACAAATTTGCATCGATTCACCAGAGATTTATATTTATCCTTGGTTTAGATGCTAATATCTTTTGTTATTCCAAACTCTATCTCTTGAGATCGGATGTAGATTTACCACAGGAAAATCCACATTTGCTCTTATTCATTAAGTCACGGTTGACCCGGTTAAGGTTGCCCGCAATTTATCTAAGCTTATCCATCTTCATATTTTGTTAATTAATCATCTTGTCTTTGTTTCTATACTATCTCCAACATTTTGAATTGTACTTTTAAATCTATATTTTATTATATATTGTGTTGTTTGAGTTGTTGATGTCGATTTGGGTTTCCGATCGATTCGTCTGATCAACGCTATCGATAGGATTTCTAAAACACTTTGACAGAACAAACCGATACAATATTATTTTAAAATTTGGTTAATTAAATAAATTTTAATATATAAGTAAATTTATGGAACTTAATAAATTGGTTTAAATTGATTATTTAAAATGATAATACTTGATTTATCATTTATTGTTCTACAAAGGAATTTATAAATAGTTGTTTATAAATTTATTTGGGAACTGAAATGAATTTAAAACAAGAAATTTAAAGAGTTTAATTTCCGATGGATTTCAAACCTTGTGTTTAAAATTTTTAAAAGGATATTATTTAAAGTATTTTTGAATAAACTTTTTTTTGTCTCTAAAGGATTTTAAAGTTTAAAAATTAAGTGC
The DNA here is from genome assembly GCA_030737815.1 of Allium fistulosum. Lineage (NCBI taxonomy): Eukaryota > Viridiplantae > Streptophyta > Magnoliopsida > Asparagales > Amaryllidaceae > Allium > Allium fistulosum. The sequence goes on along the minus strand of CM060907.1, from coordinate 243,798,877 downwards.
TCTTCTCTTTGTCGCTGGAAAATAATTTCGGTGATGACTGCAGCATCATCGACGTTCATTTTCGAGTTTCGAAGTGAAGAAACCATTCTGTAGTCTTGCTACAGCTTTGTTTTGGGAAACTTGATTGATATAAATTTCTAAAATATGATTGATTTATAAAATATATAGATATTTGATTTAAATTTGATTTGACAAATTATGTACATACATTTATCTATCTCTAAATGGTTTGAAAGGAATCGGAGATTTTATTCTTAAATTCTATCTTAAATAATAACTTCAAGTATAAAAAGAAAATCAAATTTTTTGAATAGATTATTCAAGCTTGAAATGATTGAATTAGGATGTTTATAGTGTATATTAATTGTAGAAAGTTTTATTTGTATAATTCTCAATTGCATTCCAATATAACTTACCTTAATTTTTAGAAGTTAACAATGTAATTGGATAATATACAATACAAAAAGATTTTTATAAATAAAATTTGAGTGGTTATAATAAATATTATACACTTAAATTTTAGTTATAAAAAGATTAACACAGGTAAATAGACTAAAAGGTTAATTGAATAATTTACAATACAAATGATGTTAAGGGAATTAGGAATAAATTAAAACAGTTATAATAAGTGTAAGCATATTTAACATATGTGATAAAATATTTGAGAGGGATAAATTTAATTATAATTAGGAATAAAGAAGAATTAAATTTATTGAATGTTATACACTTAATTTTAATCAAATCATGATTTTAGAGATTGTTTGTTTAAGAAAATTTGATGATAAGATAATGAAATTAGAGATAGTTAAGATTTATTTAACTTGTGTAAAATTAATTATCAGTTAAGCTGAAACCATGGAAATTTCAAACCTATTATCTTATTTTGTTTTTCAAACTTATTACCTAATTTTGTTTTTCAAACTGTCTGTTAGTTGTCCTTATTTTTCCTTATCTTGCTACAGACTGGTATAGGCATCTATCTATAATCTATTTGCTTAGAAATCTTTCTATAATCTTTATAATCTTTGGTACTCATTTTAAATCTGAGCACTGCTTTCCACCCACAGACTGTCGGTCAAGCGGAAATAGTGAATCAGATTCTAGAGGATCTTTTCGTACTTGTGTTCCAGATTCTGGAGAATCTTGGGAAGACCATCTCCACCTTGTTAAACTTACCTATAACCACAGTTATCAGGTATAATTTCAATCTTTTGTCATCTTGTCTTAATCTCATTTCAATTTTATCTTTCCTGTGTTTTCCCGTACTTCATTCCTTTTCGGGGACGAAAAGTTTTGAGTGGGGGAGAGTGTAACAACCCTAGATTTTGGCCTATATTTTAAATTTTGACTTTATTTTATTTTAAATTATTTTAAACTTGTTCTATTTCAAACATTTAATTTTAAATATAAATGTTGACTATTAAGTGATTTATAGTTCAAACTAGTATAAATTGGATATTTCACTGAAAAGTGAATTTCTATTGAAACTGGTCAAACTTTGACTTTTGAACTTTAAATTTAAATATTTCAAATTCTTAAATTTTATCTTTTATTATGAAAATAGATTCAATTCCATGGATACAGCTTTTCGTTTCGTTGGAAACGGAGTTAAATTGTGAAAGTTATGTATATTTCAATATTGTGTGTAAACTGATGTATTTAGCAATATTGTCTATTTTAAATTATATTTTATTTGTCATATTTTGTTCTAATATGTGTTAGTATTTTATTTTATGTATAATTTTGTCTTTTAAATAATTTAAAGTGATTTTATAATTTTTCCAAAGCGTATTGAATTTATTTTCTATTTTTTAAAGGCTAGTTTCTATTTTTCTGCTATTTTCTTCAATTAAATTATATTTAATTAAAATTTATTTATTCATTTTGTGAATGCATTTTTATTTTATGTTATTATATTTGTTTATAAATGTTTTACAAGTCCATAAACTTTTTCCAAAGTTCATTGCATTTATTTTTCATATTTTCAAGACTAGTTGCAATTTTTGCTGTTTTACTTAATTAAATTTTATATAATTAATAATTAATTAATTTATCTTTGTTTATTTACTAAATTTTCGTATTTTATCTGAGTTTATATATATATTTCAGTTATATAAAACTTAAAAAGAAATTAGAGGAAATATGAAAAGTTTTAAACTATTGAAATTCCTATGGCTTTTCACCTCCCGACCTTTCACTTTCTCAACTCCTCTCTTCAATGTTTTTGGCCATGCATACCCTATTCTTTTCAGCGGACTTCTTTTCATTTTTTTCACGCAAACACTTCTCTTTCTCCTCCAAAAAAATCACGGCCATGGCTTCAAAATTTTGGGTAAAAAATTTCTTCTTTCTTCCTTGTTTTCTATGTTTTTTCTATTGAAACTGCATATGCTCTCTACCTTCATAGTTTGGTTCCTCCTCCTCCAGGCTTTGGCCGACCACCACGACCCCCTTCCTCTGACCATCACCCATCCTAGCAACCCTCCTCCTCAGGCCTAACCAATCCAAGTCCAAGATCTACACAAAATCCACCAAAAACTATCACAAACTATCACTTATGACCTAGAATTGTCATCTCCTCCTTCTACCACCTTTTGCCACCACTACCTCCACCACCACCACCTCTGACCTGACCTTCCACCACCTCTGGCCCACACTCCAGCCACCACTGACCACCACATACCATGGCCAAGCCACATCAGCAAGGGGCCGAACCCTATGGTGCAACAAAAGCCACACTTTGCCTTGAAACCCTTTGGTATTCCATTGCCTTCAACACCTTGTAACTTCCACTCACCTTCATCACCTTGTAGCCGCACCTTTTCCAGACCATACCTGATCCAAACCATGCCTTTAGCCGTGCCATTTCAGATCTGGAGCTGAAGCATAGGTGGTAGGAAGCAAGTGCAAACACTTTGACTTTGTTTATGCATCCATTTCTAGCATTGTTTATTGAATTTTTGGGTTGAAATCTTATGTTGTTTGTAATTGTTTGGTTTGAATGTGACAAGGCAATTAGCTTTGGCTCTCCCACACTCAAATAATTATCGTGCTCTCGTGCCTCTGGAAATCTTTGTTGTGCGTTTGTGGTTGTCATCTCCAGCTTGAACAAGTGAGTAATTCTCACCAGACAATGTGTACTTATATAACTAGTAAACTGACACCATTTGAATCTGTAAAATTATATCATCCTGTTGTAACTGTTATATTATGATCATATAATGTTTACCCCTGTTATTACATATGTTATATCATCTATTACTGTTATCTCATGCTATTCTGTTTATTTATATCAGTTTATCACACTGCAAGTTCCCTGTAGATTAGAATCACTATGGGTTGAAATGATACATACCCGAACGGACTTTAGAATAAGGAAAAATCGTTATGGGCTGAAATGATAGGCCTGAACGGTTTTTATTTATTTATTTATATTACTTGGGATTGCGGGTTTGAAATGATAAAACCCGGTTTTTCTTTGTAAACTGCGGATTGAAATGATACATATCCGTATCACTTGACCTAGGCTAGAAAATTATATACAGACCCGTGGTTTATATATTTTTCTGAAATTTTTAAAATACTTTTTTTTAATGTAAATATTATGGTATTTTGATTTAAATTTCATTTAAATGATTTCTATAAAGTATTTGTGATTTTCTACAAATTAAATAAGTGAATTAAGTAAATGGTGAAGTAGAATTTGAAATATAAGTTAATTTTGGAATTTATGATTTTGTTTATAAATGGAATTTTTGTAAAGTAAGAAAATATGACAAATTTGCTTTAAAGATGAATTTAATGATTTTTATTAAGTAATAATAATGTTTTAAAGGTGTTAATGATTTTGTATAAATTAAAATATGGAATAAATGAACATTTAAGCTGAATTTGGAAATATAACTTAAATTGAATTTTGTGAAATTTGTTTAAAAGTGAAATTTTAATTAAGTAAAATAAATGGAAATAAGCTATATTTTTGGAAATTTAAACTTAGTTGTTAAGTTAATAATTTAATTAAAGAAATGAAAATTTAATTGTTATTAAATTTGATTTTTGTATGGAAATTTGACTTTATAAAATCATAGAAATACAGGTATTTAAATGATTGTGTTAAATGTGAAATATATGATTTTATAAGTTAAAATGATTTATATTAAAAGTTAATTAATTGTGGAATTGTAAATAAAACTCTGAATATGATTTAACAGCATTTTGAAATGTAATGTAAAGGATATTACAGCATTTTGTAAATGTTGTAGTGTTTTAAATGAACTAAAAGGTTAATTTGAAATAAAGGCTATTATAGCACTTTGTAAGTGCTATAGTGGTTAAACTTAACATGTAAGTTAATTGAAACTTAAAAGAAATCTATTACAGCATTTAACGCTGTCTTTTGTTAATTAACTGTTTTAAACTATAACGTTACGTAGCATTTTATAAGTGCTACGGAAACTATATTTTGTTGTTTTAAATTAATTTTAATGAAAAATAATCTCTGGAAAATGATATAATTTTGGGAAATTAAATGTTAAATTTCTAAAGATAATGAAGAGATATTTAAGTGGAAGAATTTGATTTCTAATGTGAGTTTAAAATGGTATTTAAATTTAATAAAATGAATGGATTTAAATGGTATTTAAATGAATAAAATTGAATGGTGTTTTGAATAATATTTTGATATTGTGAAATGAGTTTGAAATGATACTTGATTTCTGACTTATTTAATTTATTTGATAAATGAATATTTGAAGTATATATTAATTGAGTTTATTTAAATGATATTGGATTTATGAAATGTGGGAGATTTAAAGTTTTGAAATATACTAAAGATTGAATATTGTATTTTGTGGATTTAATCTATATTGGGAATTGATAAGATTTGAAACGGTTTGTTGGTAAACTGTAATTGAATTGAAATTTGATGGTTTGAATTTAATAAGTTTGTAAATGTATAGAATTAAAAGATGATTTTAAATATATGATTTCAAAATGCTGTGATTTTCAAAGTATAATGATTTCAAATGTTTTGTTTCAAAAGAGTTATAACTTTGAAAGTATAGACTATTTGAAAGGTGAATATATGTTTGAAATGGAAATGATGTTGTTTTGAAATGAACATAGTTTTGAAATAAAATGATTTTGGTTTCGAAGTATAACTATCAAAGGTATGATATTTTGATGTATAAAAATGATTTGAAATAAAGTTTGAAAAGATATAATATTTTGATGTATTAAAATGATTTGAAAAGAAGTTTGAAAGGATACAATATTTTAGAATATTGAAATGATTTGGAAATGATAAATCTTTATTTTGATAAAGACATGATTTTGAAATGATATCTTATTTTGAAGTAAAGTATTGTTTTTAAAAGTTATAACCACGGGTTATAATAACGATTGGTTGGCAAAGAGACCGGGATCGGATATGGACATACTCTCTGTCGATACCGAAAACCACTTTGACAACCGTGTACGCGGTGGAGATTCCAGAATGAAGTAGGATGGTGACGACGTTCTTAAGGTATGTTACGTGGACCCAACTCCCGTGAGTTGGCATAAGGTGGCTAAAACAGGAGCGATTGACGGACCAATGAGGTAGCACCTCTTATCGGACACACTTCTTCGATACCATTCTATTACTTGTGATTGATTTGGTGGCCACCCTTGATTGGGAGTGTTGTTCGAGGTGGGCGGTAGTGGCTGCTATGCGTCACCACTAGTCCGGATGCGTAATTGGTATATCTACCCTGGCATTGCCTAGTTGTGCCGTGTCACCTACCATATCGAGCTTTACTACGATTATGATTTTAAGATCCGACCGCGTTAAGGTTCTCCATCCCCTTAACGCTATTTTCTATATGATTATACTTTACTTATTTAGACACTATTATAATATCGAATATTACTACATAGTAGATAGTTTAACGGATCCTTAGAGGATGGGCGGTCCCAAGCATCTTCTAAGTTACTTGTACCCTTATTACAGTTCGCTTGAGTTGGTTTACATTATATAAGTATATATTGTCCTGACTCGAGTGTTTTGTGTTTTGCTTTACGCTCGGGTCAGCCTGAGTATTCACAGATTTGGATTTCCACCTTCTGGAGATTTGAATCGCTGGAGATTATCTGCTAGTCTTGTTCTATCGACTTCAGTTATGTTGCTCTGTTCAGCTTATACTTGGTTATCTTATTTATACTTCCGTTGTACTCTATTTCTTCTATTGTATCTTATGTACTCTGATATATTTATATAGTAGCTTCATGAACTACTATTTCTTTTACTTCCGCTGCATTATTTTACTCTGTGTCTGTGATCTGTGATTATATTTATTTACTGTATATTCTGAGATTTGCCAAATTTTAATTACAACGCGGTATTTTGAGCAATTCAACTCCGGCATGAGTGTCTACCTATACACTTATAATGGATGCGAATGGTTGAAAATATCGGGTCGTTACAAAGCCTTTAAATTATTTTTAACCGGCTTAAAATTGAAGATTCAAATTTTATTCAACTTTCAATAGATTAAATTCAAAGATTTAATCGCCAATTCCTTCTGATAATTTGAAAGTCAAGTCAAATCATCGTTCAAATATTTAAAATTAATTAAATATTTTCAATTTAAATTGTTCAAAATTCAGGGTCGTTACAAACTCCCCTCCTTAAAAACTTTTCGTCCACGAAAAGGAAAAGTTGTTAAAATTTCATCGATATTTATACTCTAGTAAAAATTTTACTAACTTAAAACTTATTCAAATAAATGAATATAGGATTCATTCCATTTGTTTAATCTCACTAGCTTTGTTTATTATTTCCTTTGTTCAATGATTTTCAAAAATCAAAACCCAAAAGTTTTTTATCAACATTTTCGATTTACAACTCAGATTCAAACTTAAAATTCTTCACATTAGAGATTTATATAATATATATCTCTTCCAAAGCTGTGGACTTTCAAAACATTACAAAGATCCTCTTCCTTAGTTCATTAAGTTGGAATTTCGTAATTCTAATTTCAAATTATTGATTCACTATTTACAGTTTGAAAATACTTGCTAACTCGAAATTTAACAAGTCTATCGTCGTTCTCACAGACATTAGGCATACGCTGGCCAGGCGCAGGTCTAAAAATCTCCAAGTACTAAATATACTTGCTTCAATTCCCAGTGAAAATACTTTTAAAAATTCTTTTAAAAAATGGATATGGAAAGCACGTTCCCCCATGGATTACAGTTCCACCCGGCGGTTACGCTACTATCCCAGTAGAGTCGCTTGTGGCTGTAGATTTCTCATCTCTTAAATTTCGCCATGGTTGTCGCCATAGATTGCAGTACACACGGCGGTTACGCTACTATCCCAGTAGAATCGCTCGTGTCTGTAGGCATCACGCCCCTCAAATTTCGCCTGGCATTAGATTGCAGTTTACCCGGCGGTTACGCCACTATCCCAGTGGAATCGCTTGTAACTGTGGGCATCTCGCCCCTCAAATTACGCTAATCATCAATCAAATCTAATCTCATCGCGATGAACTATCGCGAAGGATTTCCGATTCAAATAGTCACTCTGACTAAAATTCTACGTAGCTACGAATTTCAAATGGACACTCATCGAGAGTTCCAATACCTTCTTTAATAATAAATGGAAGGTACTTTTCCACATCCTCAGTTTAGAAAACATAATATCATATATGTAGTACTTTCATTTCACATTTCGTACATATAACATCTATGTAAACATACATAAGATTTCCATAACAATGTCTTTCTAAACTAACGGTTTCAAATTTACCGCATTCATATATATAAGTTCTAAAAACTTACATATCCATATTCATAACAAAATAGAGGATTTCAAAATTTTCCTCTAAGTCGATTTGGAAATTTAAGGTTATCTCAAACCTAATTCATATTCATAATTCCATTCATTATCGACTTTCACATTCGATTTGGATTTCACGCTTACATCGTCAATTCTCAACACAGAATTGATGTCTATCGATATATAACCTCTGAGCTCGTACGTCTCAGAGAAGGGTGTTAAGCTAAGAGAATAAATTCTCCGCCACCAACAGATATATATTTAATAGAGATCAATTGCTATGTCATCAATTCACAATGTTAGACATGCAATCCAAATCATCATCTGAAATTCAAAGCTCAACTTATATTGTCTTTGATGTCGAAGTTAAACTCAATTTTAACTCAACGATTCAATCTTTTTTGAAAAATTTCAAATTGAACAAATTGTTCAAATCTCTCATTTAACTTTTCAACTTCGACTTCAAAAATGAATTTCAAATCATTTATCCCTTGCGGAATATATTCACAACATTTCACATTTGGAAAAACATTTCCATACTTATTTAAAAATAAGTAATTCACAAATCCATTTTATTTTCAACATTTGAAAATATTCGATATACTTTAATCAAAATTAAGTATATATTTCATCTTTAAGGAAATCATTCTCTTTCACATATTCATTTGATTCAAAACGAATGTTACGTAAAACATCGTTACGACAACTCAAAATCATTAGTATAGGGATTCGAAATTTAGATAGAGTATAAATCCCAATACTACACAAAACATTTCCTTTCGGAAATCATTTACTATAACAACAGTGTTATAGTCCACCATTTCCTTATATTCGAAAACGTCTATTTCAACAATGAATGTTGAAATCTATGGTTTCGATATTCAATGTCTTTGAAAACATCTTTTTAAAACAATTTCTTCGTTTTAAAATATCACTTTCCCAAAACATGTCCATTTTATTCAATAATATATTCACGGTCCAAAATTGTGAATATACATCGTTTAACAAGCTATAAGAATTTACTTATCAAAATAAGTCAGTTTCAAATTTATAAACAACGTTTATAAATTCTATTCCTATTCATAGACTTCAATTCATAAAAATTTACTTCATTAATCATTCCTTTATAGCTCAGTTTTATATCAAAATTTTAATTTATAAGTGAATTACTTATAAATTCTTTTATTTCGCAACTTCGATTCCTTTTATAACTTCACTTATGAAATACATTTATATTTCATTTTTAACACTTATACAAATTCATTTCATAATCCCAATATAATATCAATCTTTTCAAATCTTCCATTTAAACCGTTTATAATAATTCAAAAATTCCAATTTAAACTATTATATAAATTTATCAAGTTTCTATTTCCAAAATAATCTACTGGTTCTTTAGTAAATCATCCATCGAGTTGATTTCCAATTTAATCACATTTGATTCATTCACATTGGATTTTACTAACATTCATTCATATCCAATTAGTTCACATTCACTAATTTATATTCAAGTTAGTTTGCTTTCAATTCAAATCAAAATTGATTCTCTTTAGATTTACTTATCTTTCAATTTGAATTCAATTTACATAGCTTTCAATTTCCATTAATTCAATTTCATTAATACTTAATGAATTTCCATACGATCAACTGGCAAAACCAATGCACATTCAACTTAACCAAATTTATTTACTTTGCTTACATTCAATTTGGTTCAACATACTTAATTTCAATTGGTTTATATTCCAATTCTGATTGAATTTTTATACTCACCATATTCACAACTTCTTAACTTAAGTTTTATTCAACTCTTAACAACATTTCTAATCCACGTTTATTCACTTTTACAAAATAAAGTTGAATTTTCTTTATATAACTCAAATTCATATTCATTCTTCACTTTATCAATTCATTTTGATATCAAATTCAATTTGATTCAATATTACTTAAGCCATGTTTCATTTTATCTCTACTTGCATTTATTTTCACCATAAAACTTAAGTTCGGCTCAAATTTATTTGAAATTCTATTTTATTTAACTTAACTTAGATTTCATTTCAAAAATCATTTTATTTAACTTGTACTAAAGTCAAATTCATATCACATTCAAAATTCAGATTTTGTTTCACTTAACAAAACTGTTCAAACATTTAACAACTGGTTTACTTCATACAGGTAAAGCACAAGTAAATTTTTCTCCCCAAAACACAATTTCATTAAGATATTTCTTCCAAATCTTACCATAAACATTCACGTACAAACTATACATAGCTTAAAGTTTTCATAATACATACTTAGAAGTTTTTAGATTACAAAAGATAGTATTACAAAATATATTGATCGCTTCAAATATATTGACTGGTTTAAGATTCAGACTCATAGAGGACTATCGTCTTCCCGTCTGGTAGTACTCATCTGTTCCGAACTTTCATCTTCGGTTTGCACTATTTCAGGTTGGATTAAAGGAGGATTGACGCATTCAAAGTCAACGTGCCCCCAGATCCTACAGTTCCCGCAAAAATACGTGACGTTCCCATCCTTATCTATCAGTTTTACACTTTTCGCTCTAGCGGGACGGGCTATAGCTTGCTTTCCACGCTGCCTTTCGGTGCAGTTTCTGGCTATATGTCCATTCTGGCGACAATGATAGCAGACTATCAATCTATCGACAGGTAAATCTAGTGCACTCTTCTTCCTTTTCACTTTAGGGCAATGACTAAGAAAATGTCCTTTTTCTTGACATTTAAAACATACTATCTCAGGACGAGCGAAACGGTCATTCACATTCCTTTTCTTTCTCTTCTCTCGACACGTAACGGCGAAATGTCCTTTTTTATGACATCGATAACAAGTAACATCATCATAGGGACCAGGTCCTTGCCTTTCATTAAATCTCCTTTCGATTTCCGCACATGTCAATTGTGCTTCTCTACGGGCAATTGCTCTTTGTTCACGACGTGCTGCTTTTTGTGCTTCGGTTTTCGCCATTTTAATTAACAAGATGTTTCGAAGTTTCCTATTAAAATTGACAATTCCATTAGAAAAGGTTGGATTATTCAATCATTTTCCTAAGACAAATTTGTAAATTTACATTATCCTGATATATACGATTATCATTCATATTAGGTAATCACTTACCCTTTTAGTTTAATTTTCCATCACACTAATTTATCTAATCAATTTCAATTTATTTAACTTCCTTTAGTTAAATTTCAAATCCATATATTTATTAATACTAATTCAATTCGATTTAACTTTTCTTAAGTTAAAAATCTTCATTTTCAAAGACAATTTTATACTTCTTTGGATTTGAAAAACATTTCCTTTTTAAAAGTGTTTCTAGTAACTATTCATATTAAACATCATAAACTAAGCTTTGTGTAAACCAAAGCTCTGATACCACCTTGTAACATTCCCCCTTTTGACCGCCTCTAGTCGGTAATTAAACCAACTCGAAACGTTCAAAAAGACGAATTGTTATTTAGTTTATAAGGTTTAAACAGAATCAGCCACAGAAACACAGATAATAACAATCAATTAAAACAAATGAATCTTTATTTCATTAGTATAAATCTTTTATATACATCAGAGTTTATACAATTTAATACGGATACAGCGGAATTTCTAAAAATACAATTTTCCTCGAAATAAATGATTCTTTACTCTCTCTCTAACTTTGCTGCTCGAAAATCTTCAAGCTGTAAAAATACTCGGTCTGACCCGAGTATTATATTCAAAAGAAAATAATACACAGGTCAGTCTAATTCAAACCAGTTTATTAGTGCATAGAGGCAGTAATAATTTAAATAGACGACAGTCACAATAATTCCCGTCTATCCGACTCTTTTAACAAAGAAATCGGATAACGAAAATATAACACTTAACAGTGTTAAACAATAAATCAGCAGATTTAAATCATCAACAGAGATAAATAAACAATTTATCAAATCGATTAAATCAATTTAAGACAATTAAGATTGTCACTTTAAACCTATCAAGACTCGATTGGCTGCCGTACACGCACGCGTGTACGGCCTCGCCAATATGGCATAAAAGATCAGTGCATCACGACGCAAAGAAATATCAATTCAAACTGTCGATTTCTTGGTGGCTGCAGCAGTGAGATAAATTAGACAATACAATTCAAACTCAACACTGAAATGGCCATAGCCAATTCGACACAGGTGCAGATGGAAATTCAAAATAGAGGATCAAAGCTGAAGTCAGTTATGCAACAGTAACATGCACCACTTCAAATGTATACCATGTATGCAATGCAGACAACTCAAAGTCAGGCTCAAATCCAAATGAACTAGACTACAGTGAAGGCAACTAATGAATGTAATTCAAATACACTCAAGTCAAAAATCACAGATCAGAGTTCGAGAAATTCCAGAGTGAGAGCAATCAGGAGTAGCTCAAGTCAACATATATAAAATGAATAGCATTAAGGCGCAAGTTCCAGTGAAGTACAAAATGCAGTGACACTCAGCCTATAGGCATATGTTACAATGCAACATAGTAGTCAGGGACCGAAGTGAGGAAGAAACCAACCCAAGTCAATAACTTCAAAAGAAAAAAAATGCAATTCAAACACACATATATACATATCAATTTATGTATATACATACGTGACTGCGTATATATATATGAAGACTAAAATGCAACTGGATGCAAACAGTTTCAAAAACATGAACGTACGAATTGTACATTTATATTTAATACTGTAACTATACAGTATAAATTTCATAGTCTAGAACAAAGCAAATGCCAAAGTCGAAGCACATAGGCGAAAACAACAAACCAGATAAAAGAATGCCAACAGGATGAAGTCAGTGCCAATACTAATGACAGCCACTCGATCATCTCACGAATTATTAAATGCAGACAGCAGTGAAGTGCCATATACTAACCAACCAAAAATCATCATATAAACTCGTCCCAAATTTTACTTAAGGTAAGTTCAAAATCATGGTACAACAGTCTTACAAAACTGGACTTCAGCAAGACCACTGACCCAAGTTCAAGTGGATCAAGTAACAACTTAAATGCAGCTATAGTGAACAAGTACAAGAACAAGTTCAAGTGCAGACACCAATGACAGTACAACTACAATGGCAACAACATGCAACTATAACAGATCAGATCAATGTACATACGTGAAGACTGGAATAAAGAACTCAAATGACCAAAACTTATATGCATCAAGTATGCCACATTCAAGAACAAGCTCAAATGCACTTAATCAAGTACAGTATCATATAATCAAAATGAAGTACCAGACTTAAAACAGAGGACAGGGAAGTAATAACAGCAAACCAAATGCCATCAAGATAAATACAATGTAGCATACAAGTAATGCGAAACTGTCAAGTAGACAGAGAATCATGAAACAGTCACATATATACATACATGAATGTATATATATACATGAAGTATCAAGTGCCTAAGCCACAGTGAAATGCTTGAGGCAAAAGCAAATATACAATAGAAATAGAACTTGCCGAATGGAACACATGGATCAAAATCATGGATAAAGCATGCAGTATGGAACAACAACGAAGCATATTTAGGTATGCAATTAAGTGATGCTTGCCGAATTCCAAACTGCTCCTAAAACAGCTGCTCGAAAACTACAATGCAGGCTCAAATCAATCTTTAGTGAATGCAGACTACAACATAAAAATTCAGTGAATAAATGTAACAATGAACTTGCTCAAAGGTCAGAAGTAAATACAGTGTGCACACGACAAAGAGCTCGAGGCCAAGACTAAAGCAATCTGATTGTGATGCAAGCAATGACCAGAACACAAAATGCAGGTGAACACATTCAAGTATCAAGCTATGACAGGGATGAACAGAAGTGACTTAAACAACATTGCATTAACTAAGTCAAAGAAATCATCTTTACAAAATCAAGTTTTTTACAGTCGAAGACAACTGCAGTGCAAAACCATGGCTATTGAGCAAGCACATGGATTCACAAATCAATTTCAAGTAAAAAGAATCAAGACCGAAGTCATGGGAGCATATCGAGGTCAACGAGAAATTCTCGATACCAAAAATGGCCAAAGACAATTTGAACACCAACATATACTTACGAACGAGCATCCAAACGAAAATCGAACACGAATAACTTGAGCTGGAATTAGATGTGAGTAACTAGGGTTACTCACCTTAGATCGAAGCACGTAGGACCAGCCGCGAGTGAAGAGGAAGATGGAGACGAAGCCCTTAAATTCGCCAGATCGAACGAGATCGCCGATTGGAGTTGATGCCGCGGCGGTGAAGAACGAGCGAAGAAAAATAGACGAGACTGCCTTTGATTTTGAAAAGCCCTAGAATTTACAGATCGAAGCCCTAGTTTTTTTCTCTCGTCGCCATTTTTTTTTCTTTCTTTTTTTTTTCTTTCGCTGAATAATGAAGAGAGAGGGGGAAGGGTTTCGTGGGTTTTACAGAGGAAAGGGGGAGAACGTGGTTTTGCAGAAGAGAACATGGTATAGGTATGGGCTGGTATTGGTTTTTTTTTCTTTTATCTATATTTTGTTTTTATTATTTTTATTTTGTCTTGTTTAATTTTGTTGTTAAAATCTAAATTATATATATATATTCATTCGTACGAAAAAAAAAATTTAAATAAAAGAATTTCAATCGATTACAATTTCCAAATTCAAACAGAAATTAACGATCGATATTAAATCGTTAATTTACGAAGATTTTATCGTTATAAAATTTTCCAACAATAAACAACAAATTATCTGTCAACTTTAATCGTTTATCGATGATTATAATTCGGGCGAAAATCCAGGTTGTTACAGAAATTCAATTTGAATTCGATTAAATTCTCTATGCGTTTATACGCCGTATGTTCATAAAACAATTCCGATAAATACGAAAATTGAAATCCAGTAATAATTCAATATTACGGACCCAATGAAACTCGTTTCGTCAAATTCCGAGACTGTGCCTCGGAAGGCTAATTTTAAATTCAATTCAAACGATAAAATTTCAAAACTGCACAAATCGCTTTCAAATTCAATTCTGAAGCTTCAATTATCTTCAGTATTATCAATATGAATTTTCCAAGCCTTTAAATTATTTTTAACCGGCTTAAAATTGAAGATTCAAATTTTATTCAACTTTCAATAGATTAAATTCAAAGATTTAATCGCCAATTCCTTCTGATAATTTGAAAGTCAAGTCAAATCATCGTTCAAATATTTAAAATTAATTAAATATTTTCAATTTAAATTGTTCAAAATTCAGGGTCGTTACACATACTGCTGGTCCAAAACTTTTTTCTCAAATTCGGCATAAGATGGTATGTATTTTGCTTATTTTTTAGGTTGGCTGGGTATGCATTTTCACATTGATTTACGACTCAATAGCTATTATTACCATTTGCTAAAAAAATACATAAAATCTATAAAAAATATAAATGAGCCTTTCTTTGCCCTTGTTGGGAAAAAAAACTCAGTTCTTTTCCAAACCAGTGTCCGTCATGCTCATGCATTTGTACACATTTGGTCAATATATGTCAGCAAGTTAGATGCATATTAAACATTAAATATGAGTCCAATCCGTCTCTGTGGAAATTATTAATACAGTGTTTAAGGTATTTGGAAAATTTAGTGATGGTTAAGGTATTGCACCCATCTTAGGGTACTGCAAACTCGAATGCAGTATCCTTGTTTGTATAATTTCTGAAACTTAGTGATGGGTTGGTTTGGGACAGTCGAGAAAATGTTTGGGATAGCAAAAGTATCCTTGTTTGGGACAGTCGAGAAAATGTTAGTGATATTGTTGCTACATATGTTGTGATTTTATACTTGCCGTTTCTTTATTTTTGCACTTGTAAGCTGCTGTTGCTCCATTTTTGCATCTGTGAGTTGCTGTCTAACCTTTTAAATAAAATTAACAACAGCAGCTTTCATTGGTGCATCTGTGAACAGTTTCATCTGTGAGTTGCTGTTTCAAAATGTGACATTAAATAAAATTAACAAATATAACATCTGAATTGAATAGTGATATATGTTCTGGAAAAATTGGTTTGATATTCTTTTGCTGTCTAACTTTTTTCATTTAATTTGTATCAGTCCAACGAATCAGATGGAGAGCTTTTTGTTAGAACTCGCAAGCGGAAAGAAAGAAAGGTGTACAAGACCGATACTTCAGTAATGAAGTATAGAGTTGTAAGAATTTTAATTTCTCTTCATTCAGATGTCAAAAAAATGCTTCATTTTACGCATCAACATTTTGAAACTGCTTCAGATGTTATATTTGTTAATTTTATTTAATGTCACATTTTGAAACTGCTTTATTTTGCAGGATAAGAATCAAAAAGCAATAGGTGAAGGAGGAAGTGATGAAGTTGTTCAAGAACTGATTTCTGATGGAAAGCGGCACGGTCCAACTTGGCTTATAGGACGGCACACAAAGTCTGCAAAAGTTTCAAAAGATGCCCCAACAACAAGCACATACATACAGGAGCTGGCAGCGAAGATAAAGGAAAATATAGTTGAAGAAGTCGAAGCAAAGGTGAACAAGAGGGTCAAAGATGAATTTGATGCAACGGTGAACCGAAAAGTTCAGGAGAACTTGTCATGGGTGCTTAAGAAATTAGGCGAAGCTAACCCTGACATGCAAATTGATGTTGCGGGTCTTTGTGCGACCGTCTGCAGTGATGAAACTGGCACTGGAGCCACTAGAGGCACTGATGGTACTGGTGGCTCGGAAGCATGAAATTTGGAGGCTCGCAAAGATGAATTCACGTGTAGTATGTAGAATTTAATTAGTATGTACTGGCTGTTAATATGAATGCACTAGCTATGTTTGTTATTTTGTACTTGACTAAAACTTGTGTTGCTGGCTGTTATGAAACGACTTTTGTTTGGCTGTTATGAAATGAATAGCTCTTTGGCTACTATGAAATGCAGTGTAATGTTGCAGTAGTATGATGTTGCAGTACATTTCCAATTTAAATTGCAAAAAGTGTTGCCGTAGATATGATATAATGTTGCAGTATGTGATGTTAAATGTGGTAATAAACTGGAAAAGTGTTGCCATTTTATTGGTAAAAGTGTTACCATAGATTAATGAATGTGGGCCCCACAAAACGGTTCCGTTAAGTTGGTTAACAGAATTAGTGGGCCCCACATGTTGGGGCCCAGATTGTGGGACCCACTTTTTAGTAAATTTAGTACCTGTGGCAATAACAGAACCGATGTTGCCTTAGGGTCACAAAGATGTTGCATATGAGTCTGCGGCAACGCGGCAAAATGCAACACCGAGAAAGTGTTGCCTTAGCTCGTTTTTGGCCTCCAGCAACATTATTTGGCACTTTCTGCATCACTTCTTGTGTGTTGCAGTATGCAATCTATGGCGTAGTGTCGGTCTGACCCGAGCATTACATCAAAGTAACACCCGGGTCAGGCTGGAAACCAGCGTGAGTAAACCCATCTAACATGGAATACAACAGCATAAAACTACATAAAACCCGGGGTAACTCGTATCAATTTACAAATTCACAATTTGTTATAGACATCACTTATTTCACATATCAATTTCTAAGTACCCAAAACTTAGATTAAATGGTCCAACTCACTTAAATCATTCCATTCAGCCTATTGATTTCACATATCAATCCATAAAGAATTATAGATTACAAATCGAAATGGTTCGGTCATTTAAATTATTCCATTTCGGCCCATTGATATACCCATCCGTAAGGTATCATATCGGGTTACAAATCGAAGTGTTCGGGTATTACTGATTTCCGATTCCGGCCTCATCGAAATCTAAACGTGTTTAAAGGTCAAGTTGTTTAAATCAAATTTAACACTTGAATTCACAAAGTATTTATCACAGATAAATCATACACAATCAGAGCGGATATATCACAGAGTATATCACCAAATAGTCGTCCCAAACCGCATATTTAAAAGTCATCAACCGTGAATCATCAATGTAAATTATAATTGGTTTAATCAACTTATATTAAATTAATTTGTTTCTTAAGAATTTATCCACAATCTTGATTAATAAATCATTAACTAATTTATTTATTTATTTTCAAAACATTAAATTAATCACTTCTTCATTTATCTTTAAATAAATTAATTAAACTCCATTTATTATGAATTAATATCCTTAATGATTAATTAATTAAAACTTAATTAATTAATTACTTATCACTAATTACTTAATGAATTTTCTTAAGGAATCAATTATTAATTCTTATTTAATCTCTTAAATAGTTACTCCTTAATCAGGAATTAATTTTAATTAGTTCATTTACTTTCTTAATTACAACTTATTAGCATTTTATTATTAATAAATTTCTTAATTACAAACTTATATTGACCTTATATTCCACTTTAAAATTACTTAACATTTCATAATTATCTTGCTATTAACTAAAATCAAAACCATTATCTTGCATTTAGACAAAGTCGGTTTATATAAAAATCTAAAAAAAAACTTAGCATTTGAAAGCACAGCCAGGCGAAATCCAATTTACCCCGAGTCGAACCTGAGCTTCTCCCACATTTCCCCAGCTTCTCCCCGTGATCCTTCCTTCTTCACCTTTCCTTTTCTCTTCTGTTTCATTAAAACTTAAGTATATATAAAAAACAGTTAATCCCACCTCTCCACGAACCCGGGTCCTACCCCGAGAAACACTTCACAGGTTCGAGAATTCCTTCGAGAGACACTCGAAAACGTCACCAGACACAAAGCCTACGCCGTGCACGTGCAAAGGCCTTCGAAGTCGCTCCGCCAATCAACGATGCCTCCAACCCATCGAAAATCCCCTCGACATCGAACCCGATCGTCTAGAAACTCGTACAAGTCCACCATCGAAATCGAGCATAGCTCGAGCAACACGAACCAGACCTCCGACTAAAGAAACGACACGCCACCGCGACTCTGACCTCTAGAAACTTCGAGCTTCCAGCCACGACTCCATCACCCCCCAGGCTATCACCTTCCAAAAGCACGTGCAACTCGATGCACGTACGAGGCCGCAGTGATCAAATTTCCTATCATCTCAAAAATTAGGTTTAAAAACTAAAATCGCCTACCGCCGACGCCAACATGATCTAGAACACTTCCGATTATTTTTTCCAACATCGTCGATCACTCACCTACCCTCAGTCCAAACCCCGACCACTATAAACCCTCCGATCGCCTGAACTAGGTCGAAACCCAAATTTCGATCATTCCAAAACTGCTTCCGATCCACGCAATGAAAAATCACCATATTTAGTCTAAAAATCCTATTTTTATGTAAGGATTCAAATTATATAATTGAATCAATGTTTGGTGACATTAAATTTTTCCAAATTTAAGTTTTCCTCTGTAAAAATTAAGTTTTTCTCATACTATATACTTTCCTTTCTTGAAACTATTTTTTAAAAAATTATAGTTTATACTTAAACTCACTCATTTGCTTTTGAAAACAAAGCCTAACAATGATCAGAAATAAGAAATCGAGTTTCATTAGTTTTTTCTACCCTGTAATCAAGCAGAGAAATAAAAATGGGAGTCTCAACACAGACAGGTTTTGGTATGTATATATATACAGAGTTAAACTGAAAGAAATTTATAAGCAAAAATGATATAAATCATACACACCATATATACTTAAATCTGAAGTAGTTGTTTACTCACAGTTTTATTTCTTCTGATCGGCGAAATGCTTTTGAAACTGCTGCTAACTCTGTTGAAGATGAGTTGCTATGATTTTGATCTTCTCTGCCTTGTTGTTTTTATTTTGCTTTAAGTTGGAATGCAGTGATGTTTGTATTATTATATTTTCGTCTTTTGCCTTGTTCGAGTGCAATGAAATAAGAAGAGAGGTTGGAGATAAAAATATCAGACAGTATACTGCTGCCTTCCACAACAAGCTTTTTTTTTTCTTTGATTATTAACTTTCCTTTGGTCAGAAACTTACCTGACCAAGTTTGCTGTGACATTGATTTTTTTTTTCATTGTGTACTTGAATTGAAATGTTGTGTGCTTGCATTTAATAGTGTGTTCCCTCTTTTGTATACATATATCTATATCCATTCATATGTACATATACATGCCTCTTCCATTTCCTGACAATGTACAAATACATGCAGGTCTTTTATTTTAAATTTTTTTTTTAAATAATAATGTATATACTTGTTTACACATGTATTCACGTATACTATTATATGAATTTATATATGCATGTATATCCTTTTATAACTATGTGTATAAATATATATATATAGTTATGTATTTTATCCATAATGTTATTGTATACATATATGCTTACATACTTATTTTCTATTTGTTTGTTCATATTTAGATTTTCTTCTTAAATAAAATATTTTCTTTTGTCTTATGCTTTGGAATATAAATGAAGTTCTATATTTACATGTTATTAGAATTTATTAATGTACTTACTTATATTTTGCACAACTAAATACTTTATCTTATATATATTTTTATTATTTATTTTGTAAGTACAATTTGGTTATATTTTATTTTACTTAGATTTAATATTGATAATATTATTTGATTTTAACTATTATTATTAAGATTATATCATAAATATATATATTAAATCAAAAGTTAATAAGTAGATCTTACTTTATTTTAATGTGAATAAAATATATTTCATTCTAAAGATATTTTGAAACTCTTTATTTAAATTCCAAATAAATCATTTCCTCCAAAAACACACATATATATATATATTCGTATTTTTTTCTCTTTTTTTTAAAATAATAAGTTGTATTTTAATTAATTAAATTAAATATTTATTAAAATAATACTACCAAAAATCCGGGATGTCACATCCCTCCCCCCTTAACACCGTTCGTCCTCGAAAAGGAACGAAACCAGAATTTATGAAATGTTTAAAATCAGATATTATTTGATCATTTTTAAAATACTTTTAAATATCCATACACTATTATTCCAAAATAGTTTTTATAAAATACTTTTTATAACTCGATGTTTCAACAAGTCCATCCTTGTTCTCATAGAGATTCGATCATACGTTGATCAGGCGTAGGACTGAAAATCTATAAGTACTTGGTAAACTCATTTTCAACATCCAGTGAAAATACTTGGAAAATAATTTTATTGAAAATATAGAAAACAGTTTCGAAAATAGAGGAAATATCTTTAGTGAAATTTCTCTGGAAATCATCACCCTCATCCATGGTCACAGTTACATCCTGGGTTACGTTGCCATCGCAGCAAAAGTCCATGTAACTGATTACACCATAGAACCCACAACAGATCGCAGTTACATCCAGGGTTACGTTGCCGTCACAGCAAAAGTCCATGTAACTGCAGGCTCTCTGCGGCCTCTCGATTACGCTGTCAAAATGAAACTTCTCCACTCCTACATAGGTCGCAGTCTACTGATGTAAAATCAAACGCAGACTGTTGGCTCTCAGAGGCACACACGACTTTCGCTATGTTACCATAGTGTCGCAGTCTACCGATATAAAATCAAACGTAGACTGTTGGCTCTCAGGGGCACACACGACTTTCGCTATGGTCTGCAGTAGATCGCAGTGACATTGAGTTAAACCGTCGTCACAGCATAACTCAAATGCCCCTGTAGGCACCAGCCCCACGATTTTCACTACACAAATAATCCTCAGGAACTAGTTTTGTCCGGACTCCTCACAGGATCAACTTTAGAACCTCCCCCTTAGAGGCTCAAGGCAGTGCCACCCTATGGCACTCCTGAGAAGTTCATTTCAAGGGAGCGCTTTTTTCCCAAAGCCAATCTCAAAACACTTTATACTATACTCATATAGTATTTCCCAAATCATACACCTTGTATGAATTTCATATAAGTGCTTTTACACAAAATCGATTCCCAAAATTGATAATTCACAAATCAGGCTTTCCCAAATCCCAATATTGATTTTATCCAAAAATCAAAAGCCTTTCCAAAGTCCATAGGTTCCAAAAACCTTTCCTCCAAAATCATTCTCAAAGATCCTTTATATATAGATATATATAACCTTGATAAAAATCTTTGGATCATTTCAAACTTGTATAAAACCCTTTTTATACTTCAAATACCTTCAAAAACCATTTTCTTCTGGCTATAGATTCAACAAGGTGAGTTTTATCATATATATAACCAAGATATATAACTTTGTTTATTCCAAATCATATATTCAAATTTGATACTCTTTTATAAAGTCATTTACCATATGACTTATTCCCATAAAGTAATTTTTTATTATCGGAACATCCAATTTCCATTTTACTTTATCATATATTTCACGAAATATAATTCAATTTCAAAAATCATTTACAGTTCTTATCCACAAATTTCCAATATCAATTTCATTCAAGCTCGTACGATGTCCACATATCATCCGTACGCAATATCAATCTGATCGCTCACTCAATCTCAAAATTTCACTTCCGAACTAGTATCGTCCACCCGACTTCCTAGTGCGGACTCAGATCTGGTTCCTTGATCAGAAACCGTCATTCTCCTTGCATAGTCACAACTATGATAGAGAATATCCAGAACCAAATAAAAAATCCATATCCAGGTTCGCCGCCGAAAATCGAGCGAAAAATCTCAACTCGGATTGATGATACTATCTCGAAATTCTGTGCTCGAATCTGGATCAAATCACTATGCGAGTAGAATAATATACGTACACCCTACGTATTTATCTTTATTGATTATTAGTCAAATCAATTTCCTTTCAATTCACATTCACTTTAATTTTATTCACTTATTCACATTTGCCTTAATCCTCATTTGGATTATCACTTCAATTCTTACCTCAGTTGGGTATTTAATCAATAACAGTTTGAACTCTATCCAACTTATATTTAGAAAATAGCTTGAAAAATTAAAAATAGATAATTAGTTGAAAAATAATTTTTAGTTTGTAAAATAGCCGTAAAACAGTTAAGTAATTGTAAAATAGTTGGAAAATATTAAAATAATTGCAAAACAGTTGTAAAATAGTAACTAGTTATATAAATAGTTGAAAAACAGTAATTAGTTCATAAACAGTGGTAAAATTATTAAATAGTTTCAAAAATAATTGTAGAATAAGTATAAAATAGTTTGGCCTTGAAAAGTAAGGTTCGATATAGTAAATAGCTTGGAAAGATAGATTCAAGAAACTTATATTAAGATAATTTGTTGAAAATAGTTTCAGAGTCAAACTGTTTCACTACCCAACTTTTAACTCAATCATTCAATTTGAATTTCCATTTAAATTGACTCAATACCAAAATAACTTCAAATTTCAATCACTTCCCATTCCGATATTGATTCAATTCCAATCAAGTTGAATTATCCTTGAT
Source organism: Allium fistulosum (assembly GCA_030737815.1). NCBI lineage: Eukaryota > Viridiplantae > Streptophyta > Magnoliopsida > Asparagales > Amaryllidaceae > Allium > Allium fistulosum. The sequence goes on along the minus strand of CM060907.1, from coordinate 243,775,725 downwards.
TTCTTTCCAAATTCAAATCAAATTCCATTTGATTTTAAACATATTCACTTTAATTACAATTCCAAATTATTCAAATTAATTTAGACAAATTTCGAATTGAACCCACTTCAATTTCAAATCATTTCAATTTCCTTATGAATGAATCCTAATTCCCATTTGAATTTGAACTCATCCAATCTTCAATTTTATTTCAAATTGGCCCAATTCAAAAATTTCATTTGAATTTTTAAACTTATCCATCTTAAATCAAAATTTCCATTAATTCAAATCAAATTCAGTTTGAACTAATTCAATTTAAATCTCAATTTTAAACCATCTCGAATTATATAAATTCGAGTTAAATTTTTAAATGTTGATTTAACCCCTTAAATCAAATTAACATTTATTTTTAAATCAATAATCCCAATCTTTAAAGAATTTAATTCTTGGTCCAATTCTCAAAATTCCATTTTAAATTATCTGTACTTAACATATTTCAAGTTCAAATAAAAATTCAAAACAATTTTAATTTACAAATTCAATTATTCGAATAGTTCAGTTCAAAGTAATTCTGTATCCTTAATTTCAAATTAAAGTTTAATTTCCGATTATCACAATAATGGATACATTACCACACTTCATTCCTTATTCATTTAAACCAATTAAATTCACAATTTAAAGATTATTAATAACAATAGGATGATGCCATCCAATTATTTTAAAACTTCCATCCATTTCCAATTCAGGTTGCTTGCTAACTTATTTAACTTTCCCAAAGTTAAATTCAATTTACTTAATCCAGTCAAGCTTACCCAGTTTGAATTCCCATTACAAATTTTAAATTTTACATTAATAATCTTATAAATTCAAAAACTTATCACCTTAGATATCACTTCACATTCCAAGGAAAATTCAAAACTCAACCTTAGAGTTTATTTCCAAATATACCAATTTATTTTCTTATCCCACCAAGTTGTCCTTAAACTTTGAACCACCCTTTGGTTTTTAGTTCAAAACAAATTTCTCTTAACATTTGAAACAATTCAAATGTTTCTAGACTTAAGTTTTAACATTTCACAATTTAAAACCCACTTCTATTCAGAGGTTATACTCATCTTAAAAGTTTACTTCATTTGGCTTACTTATTGACAAATATATCATTATTAAACACAATAGCTATTTATTATGATACCAAAATTACGATATCTGGATACCAATTCATTTTCATCTTATTCTAAAACTTTTTCCAAATTCAAGATTTTATCTTCAGTTTGAATCTATTTCAAACTTATTTTCATTCAATTTCAATTTGGTTGTATTCCTATTACCAATTAATTTAATTCCAATAATTTAACAACCAATTACCTTAACATTTATTGGTTAAGGAATATTGTTTTTTATATATCAAATTATATTCTTATATAAAATCATTTAAAATCTTTATATATGAAAATAACAAGTACGCTCTCATATATATATATACACTCAACTCATTCCAGGGTACTATTGACCCTATCCTTATGAGTACACCCACCAGAGCCAAAGTTCTCGCTTAACCTTCGCTCTGATACCAACTGTAACGACCCGAAATTTTCGAACCCGAAAATTCTAGATAGTTAGGGAAAGGAGAAAGAGATAGAAGAAGAAATAGAAAATAAACACAGAATCTCACATTCGCAGCGGATCAAAATATAATATCAAATAATAACAGTTATACAAATGAAATCTGTACTTGTCAAATTACACTTTAATATATCAGAGTTACAACATATACACAAACACTGGACAGAAACAATCAACATGTCCCAGACAAACTATAATATATCACAGCGGAATACACTCCATACGTTCCTGCCATCCAGCTCGTCTCCTGAGCTCCAGAACGTCCTTACCTGAAAATCTGTAATACTCGGTCTGACCCGAGCATTACATCAAAGTAACACCCGGGTCAGGCTGGAAACCAGCGTGAGTAAACCCATCTAACATGGAATACAACAGCATAAAACTACATAAAACCCGGGGTAACTCGTATCAATTTACAAATTCACAATTTGTTATAGACATCACTTATTTCACATATCAATTTCTAAGTACCCAAAACTTAGATTAAATGGTCCAATTCACTTAAATCATTCCATTCAGCCTATTGATTTCACATATCAATCCATAAAGAATTATAGATTACAAATCGAAATGGTTCGGTCATTTAAATTATTCCATTTCGGCCCATTGATATACCCATCCGTAAGGTATCATTTCGGGTTACAAATCGAAGTGTTTGGGTATTACTGATTTCCGATTCCGGCCTCATCGAAATCTAAACGTGTTTAAAGGTCAAGTTGTTTAAATCAAATTTAACACTTGAATTCATAAAGTATTTATCACAGATAAATCATACACAATCAGAGCGGATATATCACAGAGTATATCACCAAATAGTCGTCCCAAACCGCATATTTAAAAGTCAATCAACCGTGAATCATGCATCAATGTAAATTATAATTGGTTTAATCAACTTATATTAAATTAATTTGTTTCTTAAGAATTTATCCACAATCTTGATTAATAAATCATTAACTAATTTATTTATTTATTTTCAAAACATTAAATTAATCACTTCTTCATTTATCTTTAAATAAATTAATTAAACTCCATTTATTATCAATTAATATCCTTAATGATTAATTAATTAAAACTTAATTAATTAATTACTTATCACTAATTACTTAATGAATTTTCTTAAGGAATCAATTATTAATTCTTATTTAATCTCTTAAATAGTTACTCCTTAATCAGGAATTAATTTTAATTAGTTCATTTACTTTCTTAATTACAACTTATTAGCATTTTATTATTAATAAATTTCTTAATTACAAACTTATTTTGACCTTATATTCCACTTTAAAATTACTTAACATTTCATAATTATCTTGCTATTAACTAAAATCAAAACCATTATCTTGCATTTAGACAAAGTCAGTTTATATAAAAATCTAAAAAAAAACTTAGCATTTGAAAGCACAGCCAGGCGAAATCCAATTTACCCCGAGTCGAACCCGAGCTTCTCTCACATTTTCCCCAGCTTCTCCCCGTGATCCTTCCTTCTTCACCTTTCTTTTTCTCTTCTGTTTCATTAAAACTTAAGTATATATAAAAAAAACAGTTAATCCCACCTCTCCACGAACCCGGGTCCTACCCCGAGAAACACTTCACTGGTTCGAGAATTCCTTCGAGACACACTCGAAAACATCACCAGACACAAAGCCTACGCCGTGCACGTGCACAGGCCTTCGAAGTCGCTCCGCCAATCAACGATACCTCCAACCCATCGAAAATCCCCTCGACATCGAACCCCGATCGTCTAGAAACTCGTACAAGTCCACCATCGAAATCGAGCATAGCTCGAGCAACACGAACCAGACCTCCGACTAAAGAAATGACACGCCACCGCGACTCTGACCTCTAGAAACTTCGAGCTTCCAGCCACGACTCCATCACCCCCCAGGCTATCACCTTCCAAAAGCACTTGCAACTCGATGCACGTACGAGGCCGTAGTGATCAAATTTCCGATCATCTCAAAAATTAGGTTTAAAAATTAAAATTGCCTACCGCCGACGCCAACATGATCTGGAACCCTTCCGATTATTTTTTCTAACATCGTCGATCACTCACCTACCCTCAGTCCAAACCCCGACCACTATAAACCCTCCGATCGCCTGAACTAGGTCGAAACCCAAATTTCGATCATTCCAAAACTGCTTCTGATCCACGCAATGAAAAATCACCATATTTAGTCTAAAAATCCTATTTTTATGTAAGGATTCAAATTATATAATTGAATCAATGTTTGGTGACATTGAATTTTTCCAAATTTAAGTTTTCCTCTGTAAAAATTAAGTTTTTCTCATACTGTATACTTTCCTTTCTTGAAACTATTTTTTTTTAAATTATAGTTTATACTTAAACTCACTCATTTGCTTTTGAAAACAAAGCCTAACAATGATCAGAAATAAGAAATCGAGTTTCATTAGTTGTTTCTACCCTGTAATCAAGCAGAGAAAGAAAAATGGGAGTCACAACACAGACAGGTTTTGGTATGTATATATATACAGAGTTAAACTGAAAGAAATTTATAAGCAAAAACGATATAAATCATACACACCATATATACTTAAATCTGAAGTAGTTGTTTACTCACAGTTTTATTTCTTTTGATCGGCGAAATGCTTTTGAAACTGCTGCTAACTCTGTTGAAGATGAGTTGCTATGATTTTGATCTTCTCTGCCTTGTTGTTTTTATTTTGCTTTAAGTTGGAATGCAGTGATGTTTGTATTATTATATTTTCGTCTTTTGCCTTGTTCGAATGCAACGAAATAAGAAGAGAGGTTGGAGATAAAAATATCAGACAGTATACTGCTGCCTTCCACAACAAGCTTTTTTTTTCTTTGATTATTAACTTTCCTTTGGTCAGAAACTTGCCTGACCAAGTTTGCTGTGACATTGATTTTTTTTTCATTGTGTACTTGAATTGAAATGTTGTGTGCTTGCATTTAATAGTGTGTTCCCTCTTTTGTTTACATATATCTATATCCATTCATATGTACATATACATGCCTCTTCCATTTCCTGACAATGTACAAATACATGCAGGTCTTTTATTTTAATTTAATTTTTTTTTAAATAATAATGTATATACTTGTTTACACATGTATTCACGTATACTATTATATGAATTTATATATGCATGTATATCCTTTTATAACTATGTGTATAAATATATATATAGTTATGTATTTTATCCATAATGTTATTGTTATTGTATACATATATGCTTACATACTTATTTTCTATTTGTTTGTTCATATTTAGATTTTCTTCTTAAATAAAATATTTTCTTTTGTCTTATGCTTTGGAATATAAATGAAGTTTTATATTTACATGTTATTAGAATTTATTAATGTACTTACTTATATTTTGCACAACTAAATACTTTATCTTATATATATTTTTATTATTTATTTTGTAAGTACAATTTGGTTATATTTTATTTTACTTAGATTTAATATTGATAAGATTATTTGATTTTAACTATTATTATTAAGATTATATCATAAATATATATTAAATCAAAAGTTAATAAGTAGATCTTACTTTATTTTAATGTGAATAAAATATATTTCATTCTAAAGATATTTTGAAACTCTTTATTTAAATTCCAAATAAATCATTTCCTCCAAAAACACATATATATATATTCGTATTTTTTTTCTCTTTTTTTTAAAATAATAAGTTGTATTTTAATTAATTAAATTAAATATTTATTAAAATAATACTGCTAAAAATCCGGGATGTCGCACTAGGGTTTCAGTAAATATCTATTTATATAGATAGAGATGGATAAGAATGGATGAACCAAATCGAATGGGCCAGAGTGATAACAAAGGTGAAGTGACCCACTTTTCTTCTACTATATTTTTGTGATTTTTAGTTGAGTTTTTTTTAAACAAGAGATCACTTCTTTATTGCCTCTTTCATTTATTTTAATTAATTTCCCAAGATCTAGAATTTACTAATATAAAAATATCAGTACTTTAATCAAGTCATATCATTTATAAATGTGAAGATATATAAATGTTTCTTTGCCTATCAGAGTGTTAAAGTAGCAAAGAAATTTAACCACACAATATTTTTCCATAATTTGGAAGGTTTTGTGTCACATAGCTATTTCTACACTTTAATCTTTTATTTGACTCAAGATTGACTAATACATGATTCAAGTGTTACCACCTTAAAATGACTCAGGATTAACTAATACATTTTCAGGTATTTTCATCTTGAAATGACTCAAGATTGACTAATACATTTTCAAGTATTAGCATTTATTTTCTCTTCTTCATTTTCCAGATTATTCTATAAACCAGATTGATTAATTTGTGGATTCATAACTCATGTATTTGATCTTTGGAATTCAGGAATTTATATAGGTTGCTTTAGGATGATAAAACATATTAAAACTTGATTTGATCAATGGATCACTAATTAGTCTATCCCAGATTCAGGATTCAGACATACACATGCACAAAACATGCACAAACATGCACAAGCAAATCAGATCAAGCAAAATGCACATATCTAGGTTCATGAAGCATGTGATGATCATGTGAGTAATAGGATTGTAAACTGATCTAAAGGTCATATAAATTCTGATATATAGACTGGAAATGGTGTTGAATCTGATTTAAAAAAATCTTTGCACATTCCTAGCTAAAAGCTTACAAAGTGTGGTTTTCTGGATTTTTTTAACACTTATAAAATTACTCTAAATTCTTGTTGAGTCTATATTTGTCTATCCCAATTTCTGGCTTGCTAATTCTGTTTCATATTGAAGTCAGTTCCAGATTTTTACCAATTCCAAATTCCTAAATCCTTGTATACTTATAATTCTCAGGTTCTATGGTATCATAATCGTACCCTTGTTCTAGACCTACCATAGGATTAAGTTGCATTTCAAATTAGCTTACACTATGGTCTGGTTTGCTTTAGAAATCTGAAGACTATGGCTTCAAACTTTTGCATGTTCTTGTATCAATTACAAGACATGTACAAGCCTTACTGGTTAGCCAAGACCATGTCCAACCCATCCACTTAATACTTTAGCATATGTTTATTTTAAAACTACTTAAGCTTTATAGCTGAACATAACAAGCATGCCAAGGAGAATATATCGACATATCAGATTATATGGTATGCTCTCCTTCATTATAATCCTCTGGATTATTTTCAGAGTTTGCTACATAAATCAACAACTCACAAGCACATATGATACTTAAGCTTTCTTTACATGTTCTTTTCAAGAAAACAAAGCAAGTTTCAATCCCGGAAATACACAAGACATAAGAGATTTTGCCTAGATTATTGATTACAATTAAACCTCTACTTCTTTAAAGCATTTTAAAACCAGCAAGATCTTCAAACATCCCTACAAGCAAGCTACTCAAGCATCTTTCCCTGCAACAACACTTTGAACTGCCTTAATGAAAATGAGACACCCCAAAGATTGCAAAGGCAACAAATAGGGTCAGAAAATATATTCTCGTGTGAGTGAAATCATAGTTTATAAATAACTTGTAATTGCTAAACATTGTGCAGAGATTCATATGTTTGAGGCTTATTTAAATTTATACTAAAATCTGAGTATATATACACACACACACACACACACATATAGGCTCATACTAACATTCATGCACACAAGCATTCATTCATCAACACAATTCAGTTATATGTACATATACTCCTATGGATTGACTCCCTTAATTCCATAGCTCAATCTTTCAATCCCCATTTATCATTTATTTGGTATTAACTCTTGCCATTGGACACCATGTGTGCATTGCAAAGGGGCTCAATTCTGTTAACCCTTTACACAGAGGCCTACAGGACTTAAACAAGTCATGCACATACCCATCATCCACCTAATGATGAATAGATCAAGGCACTACTCCTAGATTAGCTTTATAATCTAGAGACCATTCTCATTTTTCTTTCAGGAGAATTTTTTAATTCTAGAAATGCTTCCTATTCTTTTCTTCTTTTCATAAATCAGAGAGTATTAAATCTACTCAGGGATTTCAGCCAGACATACCAAGTATCCATGTAAAACAACACATCCCATATTAAGGTTATTTTTATTCAATCATATTTTCTAAGACTTAGATAAATTTATTTCCAGAAATATTCCCATTTCTTACCCAAATCTGGTGAAGTCATATAAAACATTACATTCATTTTACTGTGAACATAGGGTAAGGTTTTTGAGAAAACCCATAAAAACATATTAACTTGTGATTTGAACAAATCAGCACATTTATATATAATATTGCATTGTTCATATCATTTTTTTTAAAAATGAACTAGACATAAGCATGAATCTCCTTATTCACACTGCCTATTTCATTCTTCATTAGTACCCTATTTCTCAGTAAAATGTTTAACTCACTCCCATATAAAAAATTGGATTATAAGTTATAGAATTCCTTTTCTATGATCAGGGTGTTTGTCTTTTCAAAGCATTAATCAAAACAATCAAAACAGATCAAAGCATCAACCAAAGACTCAGCCAAGTCACTAACCATGATCAACATACATTTATTCAGAGAATGGAATTAAACAAAAACATGATATGATTTTATATAAGTAATATGTCTGCCCTTAACTTGGGTCTAAATGCCTTAAATCTCATAAAATGATTAATCACTCACCTTCCTTCTTCTTTCCCGGAGAATGCTTTAACTTGTAAATAGTGGGAGTTTTCTCTTCTTTTCTTTCTTAAAATATCTTTCTGTTTTCCAAAAATAAACTGCTGCTTATCCTTTGTTTTTTAAAACATTCAGCTAGGGTTTTAGTGGAGTAAAACCCCATTTTATCCCCACACAGATAAAAGAATTTTGTATATGTTTTTATGGCTAAATATGCCATTTTAATTTTGATTCTATTTCAGGCATTTCAGTTGCTTTTCTTCTTTTCTGTGTACATGCCATTTACGTGTTTCACCTACACACTATTTTCATGTGACTTATCTACATTATTTATTTTCTTAAGGCAAATCTGAAATGTCCACATATATATCTTTTTATCAATTAATTCTTTGCTCATGTTTTAACCCATTTGTTTTCTCTTGATTATAAAATGTATTTATACCTATATAATATTAATCTGGTTTCATATATTTTAATAATCATAAGAGTTTATTTTATCACTCTATACTCCTCTGGCTACTTATATGCAATATATATATATATATATATATATGAGATATGTGAATATAAAACTTATTCACACTTAGTTATTTTCCTTCTCATTATTATTTATTAAAAACAACCATCCTCTTCCTTATTTATTTCATTTATTTTTGATATTTATTTTTAATTTATTTTATTCTTTGAATATTTTCCATCAAATGATTTTTATAAAAATTATTTTTATCTCAATAATTTGGGTCTTCACATACTCTCCTCCTAAAAGGAATTGTGTCCCACAATTATTTTTCTCATTCATTTCCATCCAAATGTATACAAAGCATAAATTCATTTCAGAAATTTCAAAAACTCATGCATTCACAACTAATCAAACATACATAAGCAATGTTTAAGTTTATCATAATTTTTGGCATACCTTTAAGCAGAAAATAGATTAGGATATTTATCTTTCATCTTATCTTCAGTCTCCCATGTACAATCACTCTCATCTAAAGTCCACTGGATTTTAACCAATTTAATTATTTTATTTCTCAATTTCTTTTCTTCTCTAGCCATAATGCCCACTGGTTCCTTCTTATAAACCAGATTTTCTTGAATTTTAACTTTCGTAGGAGATTTCAGAATGGTCTCCTTATCATCACCCATCTTCTTAATTGAGATACATGAAATACATCATTTATATTACTTAACTCCTCTAGCAATTTCAACTTATAAGCCAAAGATCCTACTCTTTGAATAATTTCATATGGCCCTATATATCTTGGTGACAATTTTCCTGCCTTGCCAAACCTCAATATTCTTCTCATTGGTGAAACTTTGAGAAATACATAATTTCCCACTTCAAATTCCACTGGCCTTCTCCCTTTATCCGCATAGGCTTTTTGTCTCTCTTGTGTTGCTCTCATTCTCTGTCTTACAAGTTCAATCCTTGTAGAGGTCTCTTTCACATGTTCTGGTCCAAGCAACACTCTTTCACCTGCCTCCATCCAGCATGCAGGAGATACGCAAGGCTTCCCATACAAGGCCTCAAATGGAGCTATACCTATAGTGGACTGATAGCTATTGTTATAAGAAAATTCAACTAAATAGAGATGATCTTCCCAGTTGCCTCCAAAATCAAGTATACATACTCTAAGCAAATCCTCTAAAATCTTGTTAACAATCTCAGTTTGCCCATCTGTTTGTGGGTGGTAAGTTGTGCTCAAGCTTAATTCTGTCCCCATAGCCTATTGAAAGCTACCCCCAGAACCTTGAGGTAAACAAGGTGTCTCTATCACTAATGATAGTCTTGGGGATTCCATGTAATCTCACTATCTCCTTCATAAATAATTGAGCTAATTTGTGAGCATTTCTATTTGAATTCACTGGAATGAAGTGAGCTATTTTTGTGAATCTATCAACCACAACCCAAATACTATCATTGCCTCTTCTTGTTCTTGGCAAACCATCCACAAAATCCATTGAAATGCTTTCCCATTTCCAGGTAGGCACTTCCAGAGGTTGTAGTAAGCCTGAAGGTCTTTGATAATCTGCCTTGACTTGTTGACATGTTAAACACTTTGCCACATATCTTGCCACTGCCCCTTTCATTCCTGGCCACCAATAGTTTCTTTTAAGATCGTGGTACATTTTTGTACCACCTGGATGTATAGTGTACTTTTGAAATGACCCTCCAAATTTTACCTTAATTTTAATGGGAATTTTTTTTTTTACATTTACAATTAAATTTAATTCTCAAAGTCATTTTCTTTTTCAAACAATTTGTCCAGGATTTTAAAATTCCTACTAATATAAATATATCGGTTTAATCATAAAAATATACATATACATATGATGATGTATATGTCCCTCTTGTTTAAATCACAGTATATATATATATAAATTTTGTAAACAAGAGCAAGTTCTGTTTGATTTGAATTTGAATTAACCTACTCATAATTAAATTCCCAGAATCTTTGATATTTGCAGTGTATAAGTAGGTCCTGTGCAAATTTATTAATGCTAGATTTGGGTATGCTAACCATGATTTTTCTGTTACTTTTTATCCTGGCAGATAATCTCAGAAAACTTGAGATTATCATTTTTTTAGCATAGTTCAAATGTTTGATATGTGGCTAAGTACTAGAAAATGATATTTACATCTACCATTTTCAATTTATGTGTCTCCTGATTTGATAGTTCAAGCCAATTCAAAATGCACTTCTGTTTATAGAATTTTAAAGAGGGTTTTAGGTTAAACATTTGCAAAAGAAAACTAAAGATTTTGAAGTGCCTTTTTCTATCAAAATATAATCAAACATGTTCAACCAGAACTCCATTCTTTTGAAGCTGGTTAATTTATGTGATTGTGTCAGTCAGATACTTTGATCATGGAACAATGATATGCCATTTATTTGCATAGCATCTGAAGCTTTTTTTTTTCTTTGCTTTTTATTTACTCTTCTCAAAACAACCCAGAAATGGACTTGAATCTTTTTACAAAATATTTCAGTGAAAGGCAATTAAATACTTAAAAGAATTTCTCTAGTTTAAACCCATACTTTCCCCCAAACTCAATACTTAATCCTTTTCAAAGACTCAAGATTGACTAATACATTTATAAAATATAACCATCCTATTTATCATAGTATTCTTGCTCAGATTTACATACAAAATCATAGGTTAACTTCTTCAACTTTTCAGATAATATCCAAATTTATAAACTCCAGCTACAAGTCAATTCCTTAGCAAAATATCCATCCATCATTCAGTACCTAATACAAGTGATAATTTAAAAATATCAATACATGCAGATTTCATCTTTTAAGCTTTTATCTAACTAATTTTAGCATGCTATAATCTTCTTCTCAAATCCTTGCTCCTACTCCTACTTAGTTGCTGCAATTCCTAAAAAAGCATTTGAAGCTACCCCATATTAAATGAGACACCCCACATGCCATTAGCCCACTAGGGTCAGACGCATGTCTGGTATGAGAAAATCCACTAAAACAATTAGTAAATCAAGTTAAAGTTGAAACATATATAAATCAGTATATCCTGCCTTTAGAAAACAAGTAAGTCATAGTGTGCATGTTCTGTGTCAGTGTGCATGTGCACACTTAAATCTTTCTTTCCAGAAACCTTATAAAGATATGGAACAGGCATACATTCATACAAATCAGTCATAAATCAAATAAGCATCCATACAAAACAGGGAAATCACCAAAATGAATTAAATCATTTATTCCTTACTTAGATTTCATCCAAGAAAACTCTAGTTCCTCCTTATATCAGATTTTCTTACATTGATATATTTATCTATCTTGGTCTCATCTGCAATCATATGAATCAATGGACACATTGTAATTGTCTAATTCACTCCATTACACAAAGATCTCAGGACTTAAACAAGCCATGTGTCAACTTGTATTGCTCAAGAACACAAGTCATTCCTACAGTGCTCTTGACCCCATTTCCTACATAGTTTTGAGTTGATAATAACTCTTTTGATTTTTCATGAATAAACCATTCAGTGAATCATTTCGCTAAAAAAACATCCATGTCATGGCATTTCATATCTTTCATAACCAAACAAAGACAAGCAGGCAGTTAATCATAGGTGTCTAATAAATAAGATTCTGCATCCATATATATATATATATACTTGCATTTTAAAAGGGGTATAGGCAACTAACATTGGCTTATGTCTTTTGAGAGAGTTTTTCATCTTGCAATCATCTGTGCTTAAGTTAAACTCAGAATGACCAAGTTTCACTGAATCACAAATTTATTTGCTATGTATATGGCTATTTATATACTTTCATTGAATTAGGAGCATCAGCACATAGGCAACCCTATTGCACCCCTAATTCCTTTTTGTCTCAAGCCTCAGCACCTATACACAAGTATATTGCAGCTCAACATGTTTATATTCTCTGGGTTATGCCAGAACCAACACTACTTGCCTATATTCAGCATTTGATTCTCTGGGTATTCACCTATTTTTCCTAATATTAACATATCAGAGAGATCTGGTTTATAAAAACATATTTACTAATAATACTTAGAACTTTCACATGATAGATCAAGCAGAACAACCACTGTAACGACCCGTATTTTCATGGATCGAAACATCGTAAAAGAGTTGACCTTTGGTTGCATTTCTGTTAAGTTTCAGATTTTGGCAGAATTTTGTTTAAGTCCTAAGTCGTAGCCGACTTATGAGTTCTGGACGAGTTAGTGATGAGTCTGGGCGAGTTAAGGACTTAAGGGGTAGGTCGGCGACGACCTAAAGAAGATGGGGGAGTGGGTTGAGTCGGTTGACAGGTTGGAACGACTTAAGGATAGAGTTATGTCGTAGTGACCGACTTAAAGAGATAGTAGACGACTTAAGGTTTTGACCGAGTTAAGAAATAGGTCGTATTGTCTTAAGTCGTATGGTGGTTTAGGTCGTGGGTTAGTTGGAGCGACCTATGGAATTATGCAACCTAAGTTTTAGTTAAGTGTTAGGTCGACTGGGAGAGTTAACGACCTAAGTGGTTGGCCGACCTAGTGGAGTTAGCGACCTAGTGGTTCCGGGTTAGCGACTTAGTAGTTAAGTTGTTAGGTCGGTTGGGACGACCTATAGGAGTTAGCGACCTATAGGGGTTAGCGACCTAAGAGCTAACGACATAGGAGTTAGCGACCTATAGGGGTTAGCGACCTAAGAGCTAACGACATAAGAGTTAGCGACCTATAGCATTGACCGACCTAAGTGTTAGCGTAGTTAGGTCGTTAGTTCTGTGTTGAGTTAGGTCATAGGCGACCTAAGATAGTTAGGTCGTGTGTGTTAGGTCACGAGTTTGCTAAGTTGTAGGTCGCGTGAGTTGTTAGGTCGCGCGTACGATAGGTCGCTGGGTTTTGGCTGAGTGTTAGGTCGCATATTGTTAGGTCGCGATCTGTGTTAGGTCGGTAGGTGCTTGTGTGTTAGGTTGTAGGTCGTAGAAGCTTTGGTTGATAGGTCGGAAGGTTTTGTTAGGTCGGAGGTCCTTAGGTCGTGGACGACCTAACTCCGAGCAAACGACCTAAGGTGGATTTCAGCCTATAAATAGAAGGGTTTCTCTTCATTTTTGGGATCCAGATTTCGAAGCGACGAAGTGCTGCCATTTTGAGAGCTCGACTTCTACACTTCTTCACTTCTTTTCTCCACTCTAATCTAGTGATTCCATCTATCCAAGTTGAAGATCAAATTGAAGATTCAAGAGCTTAGATTGAAGATCTTTATCCTTTGAAGTGAGATTTCTTCGTTTGAAGCGGATTCGTGATAGATCAAGCTTGATCCTTCGCTGTCCAGATCTGAAGTGTGTTGATTTGGGGTTGTTTAGGTGATTTGGTGAGTGGTGATTATCTCTCACACGGATCCAAAGGAGTAGATCGGATTGTTAGCTTGATTTGGTGTTAAAATAGTGATTTCCATGCATTTTTGTAAACCTAAGTGTAGATCCATGTAGATCCATTGTTCATGATGATTTGACAACCATTTTTGTACATGATTAACCTATGCAAGTTCATTCATCAAGTTGTAGAGATAATTCTCATGTTTTCATGCTTGTTAGACTTTCAACTCTTTAATTACGAAATTGCCATTATTGTTATAATTGTCCATTTTGCTTATATTTGAATGCTTGATTACTTGGATTGATGTTTGACTTGATTGATTGCTATGAATTAGATGATTGATGGTTTGTTTTAGACAAGATGGTCGAAGATGATTCAAAAGCTAAGGGAAAGGCTCTTGAATTGGGAAAGCTGCTCGTGGCATATGTAGCGGGATGATGAAGCTCTTATGCATAGATTTGATGATGTAATGTTGAGATGAGGCTTTGCGAGGATGTGATGAAGCGAGGCATCATGTGATGAAGCCTTGGTTTAATCCAGACGGGATCATCCCAAGCATGTTGATAACTCGGTGAAATGGTTCGAGTTGAGGATAATGGATGGTTATGGGAATAGTCGTCGAGGAGGATGACTAGGAGGCTTGGGTCTCATCGTTGTTGAAGGTTCTAGCATGCGCAAAGCAAGAGTACATTTGGGCAGATTCGATAGTCCCAACGACTAACTGTTGATGGTCGAGTACTCTGGGCAGATTCGATAGTCCTAGGCACGGGTCACGACGACGTACGGGAGTTATGTCTAGAACCGGGGTTTCCCTTAGCCCTTGACGGACGGCTGAAAGAATGTGCCGGTCATTCAATTAACGGTGATACCGAAGCAGTGATAACAGTGATAGCCAGAGTCATGGATGTTTGGTTGTATCGTCATTCGGACTCAAGAGCGGTATTTTCTAGGTGCTTATCTGATTTAGGCCTTGGTACTTGGAAAACATCGCCCTTGACTCGAATGATTATTACTTTACTTTAAATTGTATGCTCTGCTATGTTGCTTCTGCTTAGTGTGTGTCTGGGGGCTATCACTGTAGAAAGAGGTGGAGTGGGAGGGTTGTATTCCTATTCCTTTTCCTTTATGCTCTTTTGGTATGTTGTTAGTTAATTTACTGCTCACTAAGACTGTTGTCTGACTCAAGGCTTTATGTTTTAAATCTTATTGCCTTGGGCTGTTCGTCCATTTTGGGACGGGCAGACTAGGTAGCAGGTGACAGGTGCTGTTCTTGCTTCCCACGTTGCTGATATCGAAGACGAGCTGGAGGGTTGCATATTATCTTCTTATTATATGTACTGGATGCTCCGCTGTTTGTATTCTCTGAGTGTTATGTAGTGAGGCTTGTTGTATTGACTATTCAGATGCTTGTATTCAACCATTATGAAGTTTTATTGATGGGATTCTATTCTGTGAAGCTTCACTATATATATGTTCTATTGTATTTTGTCCATGCGCTGTGAGTAATACGATAGATTCGGTTGTTTTAATTTACCCTGGCAATCGTCCATGGTCGTCTGGCACACTTTACAGTGCACTATCTCTTGATTCGGTGCATGGGTCATGGGCAGTCGTCACATTTGGTATCAGAGCATTGGTTAATCGATTTTACCCAACGCTCGTTGACATAACTACGTATGAGAGACGTAATTGTATTTTGATGGATGATTACTATATATAATATAGTAGCTTAGTAAAGTTTGTGTCCTTTATGCAGTTGTTTCTCTAGATGTGCTAATCATTCCTTTTTGTAGATATTGAGAATGAGTCGAAGAGGGAGACCAGCTGCTAGGGAAGGCCGTGCTACTGAAGGGGCTGCTGATTATGTTGCTATGTTCGAAGCTATGATGACTTCGATCATGAGAAGGATGCCAGCTCCGGGGCCATCGGTGGATGTGGGAGTTCAAGTTCAAACTCCAAAACCGGTAGATTTTGCTAAGTTGTGTAAGGACTACACTGCTCTTGGAGGGAAGGTTTTCTTGGGAACAGAATCAACTATTGAAGTCCAAAGGTGGATAGATGCTTGTAGAAGGATCTTTGGTGACTTGGGAATTGAGGATGCGACTAAGAGGAAGTTAGCATCAAGGCAGCTTCAGGGAAGAGCTTCTGATTGGTGGAACTCTATCACTATTGATACTCCGGAGGAAGAGATTACTTGGGAGCAATTCCAAGTCAGATTTGAAGCTAAGTTCATTTCTACAGCTCAGAAGTCTGTTCTGTTCAAGAAGTTTGTGGAGCTCAAGCAGGGAGGAAGACCAGTTCTTGAGTATGTTTCTGAGTTTGAAGCTTTGTCCAAGTATGCCCGATCGTATATTGAATCTGCTTATCAGAAGAATGAGAAGTTTGTGACAGGCTTGGATAGTTATCTTGGGAGGCAGCTGGTGGATCATTTGGACGATTCATTTGAGAAGCTTGTGGAGAAAGCTCTCAGGCATGAGAGTCTGTTTCCTAAGGAAGGATCTGTTGTTGCTGTGACCAGGGGAGAGTCTAAACCACAGCAGGGTGGAAACAAGAAGAGGAAGCAGCAGCAGCAGCAGAAGGGTAAGGATGGCCAGAAGAAGCCGAAAGGCAAAGTTACTTGCTACAATTGTCAGCAGAAGGGCCATTTCTCTAGGGATTGTAAGAATCCGAAAGTACCGATGAAGTGTCATAACTGTGACAAGCCGGGGCATTTCAGGAGGAACTGTCCAGAACCGAGGAAGGACAGGCAGATTGTGCAAGCTTATGCTTTGGGAGTTGTTCCGTCGTCTTCAAAAGCTCCTACCGCTGAAGAGAAGGGAAAGAGTGTGGTGGTTCAAGGTACTCTTTTCTTATGTGGTGTTCCAATTAGAGTTCTGTTTGATACTGGGGCGTCGCATTCGTTTGTTTGTAGTGAACTTATAGGCCGGTTGGGTTTAGAACCGGATATCGTTGATAGGCCTTTGGTCGTGACTAATCCAGTTGGGGGTTCGTCTTGTTTGTGTATGTTATGCCGTGGTCTGATTGTATCGAGTCATGATTGCTCTTTTGTTTGTGATTGTTTTGTTCTGAACTTTGCAGGGTTCGGAATTATTTTGGGTATGGACTGGCTTAGGAAGTATGCGGCAAAGGTTGATTGTGAGAGGTTGGAGGTGACAGTCGAGAATGTGGAGGGGCGAAAGATTGTGATACGATGTAAGCATGAAGAAGGCGTCTTCATGAGCTTCATGTATTCGCTGGTTGTTCCACGGGATGGACTGTCATCGTTGCCAATCGTTAATGGATTCGAGGATGTCTTTGACGAGGTCAAGGGGTTACCGCCGCATAGGGAGATCGAGTTTCGTATAGATCTAGTTGAAGGAGCCAGACCTGTTGTGATGCCTCTTAGGCGGATGGCGCCTAGAGAACAGCAAGAGTTGAGGGTGCAAGTTGATGATCTTTTACAGAAAGGATTCATTTGGCGTAGTGTGTCTGAATGGGGTGCACCGGTTGTGTTTGTTACCAAAGCGGATGGATCGCTGAGGTTGTGTGTGGATTATCGTGAGCTGAATAAGGTGACTAAGAAGAACAAGTATCCATTACCGAGAATAGATGACTTGTTTGATCAGCTTCACGAAGCTAAGGTGTTTTCTCAGATGGATTTGGCAACGAGATTTCACTAGTTGAGAGTTGCTAGGGATAGTGTGCCGAAGACTGCTTTCAGGACACCATCTGGTTTCTTTGAGTGGCTGGTAATGCCGTTTGGATTGACTAACGCGCCAGCATATTTTGTGGATCTTATGAATAGAGTGTTCAGAGATCAGTTGAACAAGTTCGTACTTGTGTTCGTGGATGATATTCTGATTTATTCCAGAACTGAAGAAGAGCACAAGACGGACTTGCGTATTATTTTGGAAATCTTGCGGAAACATCAGCTGAAGGCTAAGTTTTCAAAGTGTCACTTCTGGAAGAGCGAAGTAAGGTTCTTAGGCCATGTGATTTCTGGAAATGGAATAGCGGTTGATCCCGCTAAGGTGGCAGCAATCCAGGATTGGGTTAGACCTAAGAATGCATCTGATGTGAGAAGTTTTCTTGGATTAGCAGGATATTATCGACGGTTCATCAAAGACTTCTCCAAGGTGGCTGCACCGTTAACAGGATTGACGAAAAAGAACCAAGTGTTCAAATGGGAAGATAAGTGTGAGCAAGCTTTCAGAATCCTGAAATAGAGATTGACAAGTGCTCCTGTTTTGACCATTCCAAGTGGGAATGAAGAGACGGTGGTTTACACCGATGCATGTGGTACTGGACTTGGAGCAGTGCTAATGCAGAGGGATAAAGTTGTTGCTTATGCGAGTCGACAACTGAAGCCGCACGAAAGGAATTACCCGACTCATGATTTGGAGTTAGCGGCGATTGTTTTTGCTCTGAAGATGTGGAGACATTATCTATTGGGAGTTCGATTCGAGTTGTTTACAGATCATAAGTCGTTAAAGTATCTTTTCTCCCAAAAGGATTTGAATCTTCGACAGCAACGATGGTTAGAGTTTTTAGCATCATATGATTTTGGTATAGCTTATACTCCGGGAAAAGGTAACGCAGTGGCAGATGCGTTAAGTCGAAGACATGCGGGATTGGGAGCCATGTTTTCAGAATGGAAGAGTCTCGAGTATTTAGCTGGTTTTAACTTCAGGCCCAGATGTGAATTGGAACCTGAGATGTTGGCAAACTTATCGATAAGACCGACTCTTGTGGAAAGAATTGGCAAGAGTCAAAAGCGAGACGATAAGCTTGTCAAGATTATCCGTGATTTGGAATCTGGATTGGACCCAGAAAAGGATAAAGGATTCGAGGTCGATCGAGAGGGTTGGCTTCGGAAGCAAGGACGATTAGTTGTTCCCGATATAGATGAATTGAGGAGTGAAGTTCTGAGGGAAAGTCATCATTCGAAGTTGACAATTCATCCAGATGGAAATAAGATGTATCGGGATATGAAGAGAACCTACTACTGGGAAGGTATGAAGAAGGATGTTGGAAATTTTATTTCCAAGTGCATGAACTGCCAGCTGGTTAAAGCCGAACAGAAGAAGCCAAGTGGGTTGCTTCAGCCATTAGAAGTTCCTACATGGAAGTGGGAGAAAGTGTCGATGGACTTTATTGATGGATTGCCTAGAACCAGAACGGGAAATGAAGGGATTTGGGTCATTGTAGATCGTTTGACTAAGAGTGCAAGATTCATTCCTGTTCGATCGACTATGACTGCATCGAAGTTAGCTGAGTTGTATGTCAAGTGGATAGTTCGATTCCATGGTATTCCGAAGAGTATAGTGAGCGATCGAGACCCATTGTTCACTAGTGGATTTTGGAAGAGCTTCCAGGAAGTTTTGGGAACCGAGTTGTGTTTGAGTACAGCTTATCATCCTCAAACAGATGGTCAGACCGAGAGAGTCAACCGAGTTTTGGAAGATCTTCTTAGGGCTTGTGTTTTGGATTTCGGAGGATCATGGGAAGATCATCTTCATTTGGTGGAATTTTCATATAACAACAGTTACCAGTCAAGCATTGGTATGGCGCCGTATGAAGCATTGTATGGAAGACCGTGTAACTCTCCGACATGTTGGTTAAAGACCGGAGAAAAGCTGATACTTGGGCCAGAGATGATTCGACAGACTTCAGACTGTATAGAGATCATTCGGCAATGAATGAAGGTAGCCCAAGACCGTCAGAAAAGTTATGCCGATAAACGTCGTAAGGATTTGGAATTCGACGTAGGTGTTATGGTTTTTGTGAAGATTTCTCCTTTGAAGAATGTTATTCGATTCGGGAAGAAAGGAAAATTGACTCCGAGATTTGTTGGACCATTCCCGATCATCGAGCGAATTGGAAAGATTCGCTTACAGATTGGAGTTACCAGAGAAGATGTCGAGTGTGCACAATGTTTTTCATGTGTCATATCTACGGACGTATGTGCACGACTCGAATACAGTGGTTTCTGCAGATAGCTATGAAGGTTTCGAAGTTAATCGAGTCGATAGAAGACCTCGTAAGCCGCTTCGTGTTGTGGAAACCGACACGAAACAGCTTAGGAGGAAGGTAGTTAAGTTGCTCAAGATACAATGGAGTGATGATGATAACGAATGTACATGGGAGGTGGAAGAGAGGATGAAGGCAGCTCATCCTGAACTCTTCAAGGTATGACCCTAGGAGTCGTCTCGTCTCACGATATTGTAACTTGTTCTAGTTTTAGAACTCTGTACGCTAAGCTAGAATTGGATGCATGGTTTGTTGATTGCTATGGATGGTAGGCGTATAGAATAGTCTTTGATTGCTTTGTTTGTTTGGAATTTCGGGGGCGAAATTCCTAAGGGGGAGAGAATGTAACGACCCGTATTTTCACGAATCGAAACATTGTAAAAGAGTTGACCTTTGGTTGCATTTCTGTTAAGTTTCAAATTTTGGCAGAATTTTGTTTAAGTCCTAAGTCCTAGCCGACTTATGAGTTCTGGACGAGTTAGTGATGAGTCTGGGCGAGTTAAGGAATTAAGGGGTAGGTCGGCGACGACCTAAGGAAGATGGGGGAGTGGGTTGAGTCGGTTGACAGGTTGGAACGACTTAAGGATAGAGTTAGGTCGTAGTGACCGACTTAAAGAGATAGTAGACGACTTAAGGTTTTGACCGAGTTAAGAAATAGGTCGTATTGTCTTAAGTCGTATGGTGGTTTAGGTCGTGGGTTAGTTGGAGCGACCTATGGAATTATGCAACCTAAGTTTTAGTTAAGTGTTAGGTCGGCTGGGAGAGTTAACGACCTAAGTGGTTGGCCGACCTAGTGGAGTTAGCGACCTAGTGGTTCCGGGTTAGCGACTTAGTAGTTAAGTTGTTAGGTCGGTTGGGACGACCTATAGGAGTTAGCGACCTATAGGGGTTAGAGACCTAAGAGCTAACGACATAGGAGTTAGCGACCTATAGGGGTTAGCGACCTAAGAGCTAACGACATAAGAGTTAGCGACCTATAGCATTGACCGACCTAAGTGTTAGCGTAGTTAGGTCGTTAGTTCTGTGTTGAGTTAGGTCATAGGTGACCTAAGATAGTTAGGTCGTGTGTGTGTTAGGTCGCGAGTTTGCTAAGTTGTAGGTCGCGTGAGTTGTTAGGTCGCGCGTATGATAGGTCGCTGGGTTTTGGCTGAGTGTTAGGTCGCGATCTGTGTTAGGTCGGTAGGTGCTTGTGTGTTAGGTCGTAGAAGCTTTAGTTGATAGGTCGGAAGGTTTTGTTAGGTCGGAGGTCCTTAGGTCGTGGACGACCTAACTCCGAGCAAACGACCTAAGGTGGATTTCAGCCTATAAATAGAAGGGTTTCTCTTCATTTTTGGGATCCGGATTTCGAAGCGACGAAGTGCTGCCATTTTGAGAGCTCGACTTCTATACTTCTTCACTTCTTTTCTCCACTCTAATCTAGTGATTCCATCCATCCAAGTTGAAGATCAAATTGAAGATTCAAGAGCTTAGATTGAAGATCTTCATCCTTTGAAGTGAGATTTCTTCGTTTGAAGCGGATTCGTGATAGATCAAGCTTGATCCTTCGCTGTCCAGATCTGAAGTGTGTTGATTTGGGGTTGTTTAGGTGATTTGGTGAGTGGTGATTATCTCTCACACGGATCCAAAGGAGTAGATCGGATTGTTAGCTTGATTTGGTGTTAAAATAGTGATTTCCATGCATTTTTGTAAACCTAAGTGTAGATCCATGTAGATCCATTGTTCATGATGATTTGACAACCATTTTTGTACATGATTAACCTATGCAAGTTCATTCATCAAGTTGTAGAGATAATTCTCATGTTTTCATGCTTGTTAGACTTTCAACTCTTTAATTACGAAATTGCCATTATTGTTATAATTGTCCATTTTGCTTATATTTGAATGCTTGATTACTTGGATTGATGTTTGACTTGATTGATTGCTATGAATTAGATGATTGATGGTTTGTTTTAGACAAGATGGTCGAAGATGATTCAAAAGCTAAGGGAAAGGCTCTTGAATTGGGAAAGCTGCTCGTGGCATATGTAGCGGGATGATGAAGCTCTTATGCATAGATTTGATGATGTAATGTTGAGATGAGGCTTTGCGAGGATGTGATGAAGAGAGGCATCATGTGATGAAGACTTGGTTTAATCCAGACGGGATCATCCCAAGCATGTTGATAACTCGGTGAAATGGTTCGAGTTGAGGATAATGGATGGTTATGGGAATAGTCGTCGAGGAGGATGACTAGGAGGCTTGGGTCTCATCGTTGTTGAAGGTTCTAGCATGCTCAAAGCAAGAGTACGTTTGGGCAGATTCGATAGTCCCAATGACTAACTATTGATGATCGAGTACTCTGGGCAGATTCGATAGTCCTAGGCACGGGTCACGACGACGTGCGAGAGTTATGTCTAGAACCGGGGTTTCCCTTAGCCCTTGACGGACGGCTGAAAGAATGTGCCGGTCATTCAATTAACGGTGATACCGAAGTAGTGATAACAGTGATAGCCAGAGTCATGGATGTTTGGTTGTATCGTCATTCGGACTCAAGAGCGGTATTTTCTGGGTGCTTATCTGATTTAGGCCTTGGTACTTGGAAAACATCGCCCTTGACTCGAATGATTATTACTTTACTTTAAATTGTATGCTCTGCTATGTTGCTTCTGCTTAGTGTGTGTCTGGGGGCTATCACTGTAGAAAGAGGTGGAGTGGGAGGGTTGTATTCCTATTCCTTTTCCTTTATGCTCTTTTGGTATGTTGTTAGTTAATTTACTGCTCACTAAGACTGTTGTCTGACTCAAGGCTTTATGTTTTAAATCTTACTGCCTTGGGCTGTTCATCCATTTTGGGACGGGCAGACTAGGTAGCAGGTGACAGGTGCTGTTCTTGCTTCCCACGTTGCTGATATCGAAGACGAGCTGGAGGGTTGCATATTATCTTCTTATTATATGTACTGGATGTTCCGCTGTTTGTATTCTCTGAGTGTTATGTAGTGAGGCTTGTTGTATTGACTATTCAGATGCTTGTATTCAACTATTATGAAGTTTTATTGATGGGATTCTATTCTGTGAAGCTTCACTATATATATGTTCTATTGTATTTTGTCCATGCGATGTGAGTAATACGATAGATTCGGTTGTTTTAATTTACCCTGGCAATCGTCCATGGTCGTCTGGCACACTTTACAGCGCACTATCTCTTGATTCGGTACAGGGGTCATGGGCGGTCGTCACAACCACACTAAAGATCAAAGCATTTTCATCTTAGAAATCAAAGAAAGATAACCACATATGAAAATACATTTTAAGAAAGATCAACTTATAAACTGGATGCCTTCATTAGGACTTAGTGCCTTAGATTTTTGAGTAAGTTTTCTCACCTAGCTCTCCTTCACTTCTTAGTTGATTGATAAGCTTCTGCCCCCAAACCCTTTTCTTCACTTGTCTTATATTTATATGATATTTTTTTTTTCAAGAGCTATCAGGGAAGAAGAGAAGGCCCCTCTTATCACTGCATATTTATGCAAGGTTCTTCTAGGGTTTAAGGTGCTAGCTAAAGTCATTTTTGCCCACCCAAAATCATGCCATTTGCATTTAGTTTAAACCAAAAATCCTACCCTCCCCAGCTCAAGTTTGTGGAGAGAAAAGTGGTTTTATCATTTTGGTTATTTTCAGAAATTTGCTTTTCCAGAAAATGCTTTTTCTCTTATCTAATATCATGCTAAAGGTGTGACTTGATTTCCATTATTTTATCATATATATATATGCCAAGGGTTCTTCCTAATTCTGCCTATACAAAACATATCACTGGTTTATCTTACTTTTCTATTTTTAGCTTTCACTTAAATAGCATGTGCTTCCCTTATTTATTTATAAAAGGATTGCTCCTTTTATATCTTCATTCTTGCTTTCTTCCTATAGTTAAAATACATTTGTGTATTTTTATTTTACTGATTTGAACACTTGTGTTTGATTAGCATACATATATGTATATATATGTCTTACAGAAATAACTAATACACATATATGTCTATACATTATTTTTACTGAACACATATGCACATATACACTCAAATACAACCAGTAGCATCCATATATATTTATATATAGCTTTTAAGGATTTAATCTATTTATCTGTATATATATATATATTTTCATACACATCAACATATGTTCATTCATATCATCTAGGAATAAAGCTTCTATTCATGTGTATTTCCTGTGCACACATGTACACGTATAGCTACATCATATCAAGCCATATCAATTCCTTTTCAAAATTAGTTTAAAAATTATTTTAAACTTATTTATATTTTCAAAATAAATTCCTAAAATCTTGGGTCATTACATATACCCCACCTTTTAGAAATTGTGTCCCACAATTTTCCTAAGCTAAAATCAAATTTAAACTTAATTCAGAGAACAAATACATTCTCAACCAAATAGATTTTTAGTTCTATCACAATAACTAAAAATTACATGCATCCAAAATGAAAACAAATTAAAAATCAGAATTACCATTAATATGAAAATAGCTTAGGATAGTTCATCCTAACCTTGTCTTCTAATTCCCATGTGCAATCACTAGGATCAAGACTCCACTGTACCTTCACAAGTTTCAGTGATTTATTCCTCAACTTCTTCACATCCTTTGCCAAAATTCTCACTGGATCCTTTTCATAAATCAAATTAGGATTTATTTGCACTTGGGTTGGGGTCTCAAGAATTTCTGCCTTGTCATGAACCCACCTTCTCAATTGTGATACATGAATAACATCATGCATCCATTGCATGTTTTCTAGTAATTTCAACTTATATGCCAAGGAACCAATTCTTTCCAGAATTTTGTATGGCCCAATATATCTTGGGGTTAACTTGCCTTGTTTCCCAAACCTCAGTACATTTTTCTTAGGTGAGATTTTGATGAAAACAAAATTTCCTACTTCATATAACACCTGCTTCCTTTTCATGTCTCAAATTTCTTTTGCCTGTCTTGAGCTGCTGTAATTCTCCTCCTTACCAGCTCAATTTTCTCTTTAGTTTCTTGTATGTACTCAGGCCCTAAAATATCTCTTTCTCATGTTTCTACCCAACATACAGGTGATAAACATGGCTTGCCATATAAGGCTTCAAATGGAGCCATCCCTATGGTGCTTTGATAGCGGTTATTGTATGTAAACTCAGCTAAATGGAGATAATCTTCCCAGTTACCTCCAAAATCCAGTGCACATGCCCTTAACAAGTCCTCTAAAACTTTGTTCACCACCTCAGTATGCCCATCTGATTGTGGATGGTAGGCAGTGCTTAAGCATAATTCACTTCCCATGGCTTCTTGAAAACTTTTCCAGAACCTTGATGTGAAGATGGTATCCCTATCACTCACAATAGTTTTGGGAATGCCATGTAACCTTACCACCTCCTTCATAAATACTTGAGCTAATTTTGGTGCATTCCTTTCTGATTTGACTGGAATGAAATGTGCCACTTTAGTTAGCCTATCTACTATCACCCATATACTTGTGTTTCCTCTTTTAGATCTAGGCAGTCCATCTATGAAATCCATAGATATATCTTCCCATTTCCACTGTGGTATGCTAAGAGGTTGTAACAACCCTGATGGCTTTTGTGTTTCTTCCTTGACTTGTTGGAAAGTCATACATCTTGCAATATATTTGGCTACATCTGACTTCATTCCCTTCCACCAAAAATTTCTTTTTAAATTTTGATACATCTTTGTACTGCCTGGGTGTATGGAGTACTTACTCCTATGATATTCATTCAATATTTCCTCCTTCAACTCCATGTTTTCTGGAACACATATTCTATTATGGTTTCTTAAATAACCATTTTTATCAATATGGTAATTTGTCACTTCTTCCCCTTTTGATATGAGAATTTTCTTCTCCAATAAGTTTGTGTCTTGTTCTTGCATTTTTCCTACTTTCAAAATTAAATCTGATTGCAGAGACATTAAACTCAATTTTCCTTTACTCTTATCTCCTTCAACTGGTACCATTTGTACCTTACTACTTGCTTCAATTTCCAAGTCAGTGAGTATAGACAAATCTTTAAATTCTTCCATCATCAACATAGCTATCTTAGCATGTTGTCTACTCAAGGCATTTGCAACTTTGTTTGCTTTACCTGGTGTATAGAGTATGTCTAGATCATAGGCAGCTAAGAACTCCACCCATCTATGTTGCCTCATGTTTAAATCTTTTTGTGAAAATAAATACTTTAAAGACTTGTGGTCAGTGTAAAGTTCAAACTTAGTTCCTAACAAATAATGTCTCCAAAGTTTCAAAGCATAGATCACAGCTGCTAATTCAAGATCATGTGTGGCATACCTTACTTCATGGGGTTTGAGTTGTCTGGATGCATATGCAATGACTTGGCCTTGTTGCATCAACACTGCACCCAAGCCAAACCCACTAGCATCCGTGTATACAACTTATTCTTCATTTCCCTTGGGTACTTTCAAGATTGGAGCATTCACCAATGCCTCCTTCAACTGTTCAAAAGACTTCTCACACTTCTCTGACCAAACAAAAGCTTGATTTTTCCTGGTTAGGTTAGTAAGTGGTGTAGAAATTTTTAAAAAATATTTTATAAATCTCCTATAATATCCTGCCATCCCCATAAATGATCTTACTTCACTCACTATGCTAGGCCTCTTCCATGCTTGAATAGCTATTAATTTATTGGGGTTCATAGAAATTCCTTTGGCAGAAATGACATGGCTAAGGAAATGTACTTCCTCTTTCCAAAATGCACATTTTGAAAATTTTGCCTTTAAATCTTTTTCCCTCAATCTAGACAAAACCAGATGCAAATGACTTTTATGTCCTTCCACTGTTTTGGAATAAATTAAAATGTCATCTATAAAAATCAGCACAAATTTGTCTAAATAATCTCTAAAGGTTCTATTCATTAAATCTACAAAGTATGATGGTGCATTAGTCAAGCCAAATGGCATAACCAGAAATTCATACAACCCATACCTAGTGTTAAAGGCAGTGTACTTGATACTTGACTCCTCCACCTTCATTTGATGAAAACCAGATGCTAAATCTAGTCTAGAAAACACTCTTGCCCCAACTAATTGATCAAAAAGATCATCTATTCTTGGCAATGGATATTTATTTTTGATAGTTACTTTGTTCAATTCTCTATAATCTATACAAAGTCTTAAGGAACCATCTTGTTTCTTAACAAATACCACTGGTGCTCCCCAGCAAGAATTACTTGGTCTTATAAAACCCTTATCTTCTAATTCAACTAATTGTTTCTTTAATTCCTTTAGTTCATTTGGCCCTATTCTAGTTGGCTTTTTAATCACTAGGCTTGCTCCTAGAACTAAATGAATTTGGAATTCCACTGGTCTATGGTTTGGAACACCCTTAACCTCCCCAAACACATCCAAGTATTTATTGACTATGGGAATTTCTTCAATAGTAAGTTCACTGAAATCTTTTTCCAAGTCGATTAAATGATACAATTTCCTTCCCTTAGCTACTTCACACAAAATTGTGATTTTCTGGCCTCTAAAGTTTTGCAATGATATGGTGGATGAATCTAAGTTAATTGTGGCTTTAAATTGCCTTAACCAGTCTACCCCCAATATAACACCTATATTTGGGTAGTTTAAAACATATAAATTGGAAATAAAAGTATCTCCTCCTATGTTTAATTCCACATCCACACAAATCATATTTAAAACACTAGAACTCCCCAGTGGACTTTGTATAAGCAATGGAGTTTCAACCAATATGCAATTCAATTTTAGCATTTTAACTAGTTCATAAGAAATCAAAGAGTGAGTTGCCCTAGTATCATATACTACTGCTATGGGTATGGTACAAATAAATAGTGTACCTTCCACTTGATTGTGATTTTCAGCATTAATCTCCACTGTGGATTTGCCTTTGCCTTCCAAATTTGCCAATTTTCCTTACTGTTTATGCTCAGGACAGTTTCTCTTCATATGCCCCTCTTTCCTGCATAGATAGCACTTGAAAGCTCCTCCTTTTAATTCTGGACATTTTGGTTTGATGTGTCCTTCCTTACCATAGTGGTGACACACAATTTTCTTCTTGGTTTCCTTAGCTTTGGTATCTCCAGTGCCTTTGTTACCGACCACTTCTTTCTTCTTATCATAAGGGTGATATCTCCCCTTACCCTTCTTAGTGTAATTATTCCTAAAATTTTTGAACTTCTCCCTCTCCTTGTCATGCTGCTCCAATTTCAAAGCCAAGTCTATTACTTGATCAAAAGTCCTGTCAGCATAAGGTAACATGGCTCTGCTAAGTCCTGGGTTCAAACCTTTAATGTACCTATCATTTTTGGATGCTTCATCTACCACTAGCATTGCTTCATATTTGGATAACCCCTCAAACTTTTGAGTGTATTCAGTGACATTCAGAGTTCCTTGCCTGAGTCTAATAAATTCTTCGAGTAAAGTGGTCTTAGCTGATGCTGGTACAAATCTTGCCTCCAACATCTCCTTGAATTGATTCCAAGTGATTTCATTCTCATTTCTCCTTGTAATGATTACTTCCCACCATCTTAAAGCTACTCCTTTCAGCTGTCTTGAAGCCACTTGCCTCTTCCTTTGATCATCAAGCTGCATGTCATTGAAAATCCTATCTAATGTTCTCAACCATGCTTGAATTTCCATCACATTCTCAGTCCCTTCAAAACTCTTACCTCCCAAGTTTGTATAAGCCTTTAATAGTTTTGAAAGTTCCTCATGTGGATTCTCAGGCCTATGCCCAATTCCATCCCTTAAAACCCTTATAAATTCTTGCATATCAAGCATTTGTGGTGCACTTGTTCATGCATGATGTGATCCCCTTCCTACCATGGGTTGCTAACCAAGTTATGGGCAAATGGTATTAGTATACTGTGAATATTTTCTATAGTTAATATTTTCCTATCTAAATTATTTCATCCAAAACAAACAGACATAATATATTTCTATAGTACTCAACAATCAATGCAACCATTTGCTCTGATACCAAATGACCCTCCAAATTTTACCTTAATTTTAATGGGAATTTTTTTTTACATTTACAATTCAATTTAATTCTCAAAGTCATTTTCTTTTTCAAACAATTTGTCCAAGATTTTAAAATTCCTACTAATATAAATATATCGGTTTAATCATAAAAATATACATATACATATGATGATGTATATGTCCCTCTTGTTTAAATCAGAGTATATATATATATATTTAAATTTTGTAAACAAGAGCAAGTTCTGTTTGATTTGAATTTGAATTAATCTACTCGTAATTAAATTCCCAGATTCTAAGATATTTGTAGTGTATAAGTAGGTCCTGTGCAAATTTATTAATGCTAGATTTGGTCATGCTAACCATGATTTTTCTGTTACTTTTTATCCTGGAAGATAATCTCAGAAAACTTGAGATTATCATTTTTTTAGCATGGTTCAAATGTTTGATATATGGCTAAGTACCAGAAAATGATATTTACATCTACCATTTTCAATTTATGTGTCTCCTGATTTGATAGTTCACGCCAATTCAAAATGCACATCTGTTTATAGAATTTTAAAGAGGGTTTTAGGTTAAACATTTGCAAAAGAAAACTAAAGATTTTGAAGTGCCTTTTTCTATCAAAATATAATCAAACATGTTCAACCAGAACTCCATTCTTTTGAAGCTGGTTAATTTATGTGATTGTGTCAGTCAGATACTTTGATCATGGAACAATGATATGCCATTTATTTGCATAGCATCTGAAGCTTTTTTTTCTTTGCTTTTTATTTACTCTTCTCAAAACAACCCAGAAATGGACTTGAATCTTTTTACAAAATATTTCAGTGAAAGGCAATTAAATACTTAAAAGAATTTCTCTAGTTTAAACCCATATTTTTCCCCAAACTCAATACTTAATCCTTTTCAAAGACTCAAGATTGACTAATACATTTATAAAATATAACCATCCTATTTATCATAGTATTCTTGCTCAGATTTACATACAAAATCATAGGTTAACTTCTTCAACTTTTCAGATAATATCCAAATTTATAAACTCCAGCTACAAGTCAATTCCTTAGCAAAATACTTAGCAAAATATCCATCCATCGTTCAGTACCTAATACAAGTGATAATTTAAAAATATCAATACATGCAGATTTCATCTTTTAAGATTTTATCTAACTAATTTTAGCATGCTATAATCTTCTTCTCAAAGCCTTGCTCCTACTCCTACTTAGTTGCTGCAATTCCTGAAAAAGCATTTGAAGCTGCCCCATATTAAATGAGACACCCCACATTCCATTAGCCCACTAGGGTCAGACGCATGTCTAGTATGAGAAAATCTACTAAAACAATTAGTAAATCAAGTTAAAGTTGAAACATATATAAATCAGTATATCCTGCCTTTAGAACACAAGTAAGTCATAGTGTGCATGTTCTGTGTCAGTGTGCATGTGCACACTTAAATCTTTCTTTCTAGAAACCTTATAAAGATATGGAACAGGCATACATTCATACAAATCAGTCATAAATCAAATAAGCATCCATACAAAACAGGGAAATCACCAAAATGAATTAAATCATTTATTCCTTACTCAGATTTCATCCAGGAAAACTCTAGTTCCTCCTTATATCAGATTTTCTTACATTGATATATTTATCTATCTTGGTCTCATCTGCAATCATATGAATCAATGGACACATTGTAATGGACTAATTCACTCCATTACACAAAGATCTCAGGACTTAAACAAGCCATGTGTCAACTTGTATTGCTCAAGAACACAAGTCATTCCTGCAGTGCTCTTGACCCCATTTCCTACATAGTTTTGAGTTGATAATAACTCTTTTGATTTTTCATGAATAAACCATTCAGTGAATCATTTCGCTAAAAAAACATCCATGTCATGGAATTTCATATCTTTCATAACCAAACAAAGACAAGCAGGCAGTTAATCATAGGTGTCTAATAAATAAGATTCTGCATCCATATATATATATATATATATACTTGCATTTTAAAAGGGGTATAGGCAACTAACATTGGCTTATGTCTTTTGAGAGAGTTTTTCATCTTGCAATCATCTGTGCTTAAGTTAAACTCAGAATGACCAAGTTTCACTGAATCACAAATTTATTTGCTATGTATATGGCTATTTATATACTTTCATTGAATTAGGAGCATCAGCACATAGGCAACCCTATTGCACCCCTAATTCCTTTTTGTCTCAAGCCTCAGCACCTATACACAAGTATATTGCAGCTCATCATGTTTATATTCTCTGGGTTATGCCAGAACCAACACTACTTGCCTATATTCATCATTTGATTCTCTGGGTATTCACCTATTTTTCCTAATATTAACATATCAGAGAGATCTGGTTTATAAAAACATATTTACTAATAATACTTAGAACTTTCACATGATAGATCAAGCAGAACAACCACACTAAAGATCAAAGCATTTTCATCTTAGAAATCAAAGAAAGATAACCACATATGAAAATACATTTTAAGAAAGATCAACTTATACACTGGATGCCTTCATTAGGACTTAGTGCCTTAGATTTTTGAGTAAGTTTTCTCACCTAGCTCTCCTTCACTTCTTAGTTGATTGATAAGCTTCTGCCCCCAAACCCTTTTCTTCACTTGTCTTATATTTATATGATATTTTTTTTTCAAGAGCTATCAGGGAAGAAGAGAAGGCCCCTCTTATCACTGCATATTTATGCAAGGTTCTTCTAGGGTTTAAGGTGCTAGCTAAAGTCATTTTTGCCCACCCAAAATCATGCCATTTGCATTTAGTTTAAACCCAAAATCCTATCCTCCCCAGCTCAAGTTTGTGGAGAGAAAAGTGGTTTTATCATTTTGGTTATTTTCAGAAATTTGCTTTTCCAGAAAATGCTTTTTCTCTTATCTAATATCATGCTAAAGGTGTGACTTGATTTCCATTATTTTATCATATATATATATATATATATGCCAAGGGTTCTTCCTAATTCTGCCTATACAAAACATATCACTGGTTTATCTTACTTTTCTATTTTTAGCTTTCACTTAAATAGCATGTGCTTCCCTTATTTATTTATAAAAGGATTGCTCCTTTTATATCTTTATTCTTGCTTTCTTCCTATAGTTAAAATACATTTGTGTATTTTTATTTTACTGATTTGAACACTTGTGTTTGATTAGCATACATATATGTATATATATGTCTTACAGAAATAACTAATACACATATATGTCTATACATTATTTTTACTGAACACATATGCACATATACACTCAAATACAACCAGTAGCATCCATATATATTTATGCATATAGCTTTTAAGGATCTAATCTATTTATCTGTGTATATATATATATATTCATACACATCAACATATGTTCATTCATATCATCCAGGAATTAAGCTTCTATTCATGTGTATTTCCTGTGCACACATGTACACGTATAGCTACACCATATCAAGCCATATCAATTCCTTTTCAAAATTAGTTTAAAAATTATTTTAAACTTATTTATATTTTCAAAATAAATTCCTAAAATCTTGGGTCATTACAACTTCGTCTTGTGATGCTCATCCATAACCTCTTGCTTCAGTTCTTCTATATTGGGTATGCAAAGTTTCCCTTTCTTTCTCAAGTAGCCTCTATCATCTACTTCATAATTTTCCACTGACATGCCTTGTGATATCATGTCCTTCTTTTCTTTTAAATTAGTGTCTTGATTCTTCATACTTCCTATTTTATCAACTAGGGTTGATCTTAAGGAGATGAGACTTAATTTTCCATATTCAATCATGTCACTATGTACATTGTCCGATGCACCAATTTCTTTCTTCATTTCTACTTTACTAAGGATTGTTAAATCCTTGAATTCAGTCATCATTAAGCTTGCCAATCTTGCTTGATGTCTACTCAAAGCATCTTCTACCTTGTTAGCTTTTCTAGGAGTATATAATATATCAAGATCATAGGCAGCTAAAAACTCTACCCACCTATGTTGTCTCATATTCAAGTCTTTTTGAGAAAACAAATACTTAAGTGATTTATGGTCTGTAAACAATTCAAATTTAGTGCCTAACAAGTAGTGTCTCCATAGCTTCAATGCATAAACAATGGTAGCAAGCTCTAGATCATGTGTGGCATATCTGGTTTCATTTGGCTTGAGTTGCCTTGATGCATATGCTATGACTCTTCCATGTTGCATGAGTACTGCCCCTAACCCAGACCCACTAGCATCAGTATAAACCACTAATCCCTCATTTCCCTCTGGAACATGCAAAACTGGAGCTTCCATCAATGCCTTCTTCAATGATTCAAAAGCTTGTTCACATTTTTCTGTCCACACATATGGTTGCTCTTTTCTGGTTAGCTTGGTTAATGGAATGGCTATCCTTGCAAAGTCTTTTATAAACCTTCTATAGTAGCCTTCCATTCCTAAAAATGACCTCACCTCAGTCACTGATTTGGGTCTACTCCATGATTGCACTGCCATGACTTTGTTTGGGTCTACACAAATCCCTTGTTGAGATATAATATGTCCCAAAAATTTAACTTCATTCTGCCAAAATGTACACTTAATAAATTTTTCCTTTAAATCATGTGCTCTTAATCTTGACAAAACCAGAAGCAAGTGCCTTGCATGCTCCTCTTCTGATTTTGAATACACCAATATATCGTCAATGAAAACAACTACAAATTTATCTAGAAAATCTTTGAATGTCCTATTCATTAAATCTACAAAATAGGATGGTGCATTTGTCAATCCAAAAGGCATTACTAAAAATTCATATAGCCAATATCTTGTGTTGAATGCAGTGTACTTAATACTTTCCTCCTCAACCTTCATTTGATGGAATCCAGAGGCTAAGTCTAGCCTTGAAAAGATTCTTGCTCCATTTAATTGATCAAATAAATCATCAATTCTGGGGAGTGGATATTTATTCTTGATGGTAACTTTGTTTAATTCCCTGTAATCAATACACATTCTCATGATACCACCATGTTCCTTTACAAATACCACTGGAGAACCCCAGTTTGAACTACTAGGCCTTATGAAGCCCTTCTGCTCCAATTCTTCCAATTGTTGTTTCAATTCCACTAATTCTTTAGGACCCATTCTGGTAGGCTTCTTGATGATAGGACTTGCTCCTGGGATTAATCTTATCTGAAATTCAACTTGCTTATTTTCTGGAACTCCTATAACCTCTCAAAAGACATCTGGGTATTCATTTATTACTTTTATGTCTTCCAGAATTAATTCTTTTTCAGTCATACTCCACATTTGATTAAGGCAATTTGTTTTGGCTATTTCACTCATGACTATAATATTTTTACCATTTTCTGTTTTCAAAGAAATAGTAAAATTTTCCAAGTTCAAAATTGCTTTGAATTTACTCAACCAATCTACTCCTAGAATAATTCCTATTCTAGGATATTTTAACACAAATAAATCAGATTTAAACATATTTCCTCCTATGTTTAATTTTACTCTTAAACATTTAATTCCTAGCATGCAAGAACTACCTAGGGGGCTCTGAATAAACAAAGGTTTATCAACTGAATTGCATGTGAGAGCCAATTTATTTACTATGTCTTGCGATATTAAGGAATGTGTAGCCCCAGTGTCATATATAACTGAGATTGGATAATCTTTAATTAGGAGTATACCTTCCAATTGTCCAGAATTTCCCACTACATCTGCTTTTGCTTTGCCTTCCAATGCTCCTACCTTTGCTCCTTTCTTGAACTTTGGGCAATTCCTTTTGATATGACCTTCTTTCCCACAATTATAGCAACTGAATGGGGCTTTCTTAGCTGCTTGACACCTATTACTCATGTGTCCTTCCTTGCCGCAGTTGTAGCAAATAACTTTCTTCTTAACCTCCCCACTAGTAGCTCCTTCAACCTTCTTGTCTGAATTCTTCTTGTCATAAGGATGCGCTCTATTTTTCCCCTTCTTGTTGTTGTTATTAGATCTCATGTTCCTGAATTTCTCCCTTGCATTATCATGTTGTTCAAAAGAAAGAGTGAGATCTATGACTTGATCAAATGTTTTGTCTTTGTATGGTAGCATTGCTCTACTTAAACCAGCATTAAGTCCTTGAATAAATCTTGAATTCTTTGATTCCTCATTCCCTATGAGCATAGTTCCATACTTAGACAAGCTCTTAAACTTTTGAGTGTATTCAGTCACACTCATTGATCCTTGCCTCAATCTTATGAACTCTTCAAGCAATGTTGCCTTAGCTGTTGCTCGTACAAACCTAGCCTCAAGCATATCCTTGAACTGATCCCATGTTATCTCATTTTCTGGTATCCCCGTGATGATTACCTCCCACCAATCCAGTGCTGCTCCTTTGAGCCTTCTGGAAGCTATTTGCCTCTTCCTTTGGTCATTGATTTGCATGTCTGCAAATATCCTTTCCAGAGTTCTTAGCCATGTTTGCACACCCTTGACTCCTTCAGTGCCTTCAAAATCCTTGCCTCCTAAATTTGAGAATGTTTTTAGTAACTTAGATAACTCCTCATGAGGATTTTCTTCCCTTTGCACTGCTCCTTCCCTAAATGCCCTCACCAAATCTTGCAAATTGATCAATGGTGTTGCACTAGAGAATCCTGCTCCAGAGTTTGGTGGTCTTCCTACCATGATTTGCTATATAATTTACATAGCTAGTTAGTATTGTTTTTGATTTAATTGTTTCAGTAATTTATTCCTACTGAAAATATTTTTATGTAGTTTGTTCCTTAGGATTTTATCCATATGAGAAAATTAGATATTTTTTTTGTTATGCTTTTGGTAACATAGCTCTGATACCAACTGAAGTGACCCACTTTTCTTCTACTATATTTTTGTGATTTTTAGTTGAGTTTTTTTTAAACAAGAGATCACTTCTTTATTGCCTCTTTCATTTCTTTTAATTAATTTCCCAAGATCCAGAATTTACTAATATAAAAATATCAGTACTTTAATCAAGTCATATCATTTATAAATGTGAAGATATATAAATGTTTCTTTGCATATCAGAGTGTTAAAGTAGCAAAGAAATTTAATCACACAATATTTTTCCATAATTTGGAAGGTTTTGTGTCATATAGCTATTTCTACACTTTAATCTTTTATTTGACTCAAGATTGACTAATACATGATTCAAGTGTTACCACCTTAAAATGACTCAGGATTAACTAATACATTTTCAGGTATTTTCATCTTGAAATGACTCAAGATCGACTAATACATTTTCAAGTATTAGCATTTATTTTCTCTTCTTCATTTTCCAGATTATTCTATAAACCAGATTGATTAATTTGTGGATTCATAACTCATGTATTTAATCTTTGGAATTCAGGAATTTATATAGGTTGCTTTAGGATGATAAAACATGTTAAAACTTGATTTGATCAATGGATCACTAATTAGTCTATCCCAGATTCAGGATTCAGACATACACATGCACAAAACATGCACAAACATGCACAAGCAAATCAGATCAAGCAAAATGCACATATCTAGGTTCATGAAGCATGTGATGATCATGTGAGTAATAGGATTGTAAACTGATCTAAAGGTCATATAAATTCTGATATATAGACTGGAAATGGTGTTGAATCTGATTTATAAAGATCTTTGCACATTCCTGGCTAAAAGCTTACAAAGTGTGGTGTTCTGGATTTATTTTTAACACTTATAAAATTACCCAACATTCTTGTTGAGTCTATATTTGTCTATCCCAATTTCTGGCTTGCTAATTTCGTTTCATATTGAAGTCAGTTCTAGATTTTTACCAATTCCAAATTACTAAATCCTTGTATACTTACAATTCTCAGGTTCTATGGTATCATAATCCTACCCTTGTTCTAGACCTACCATAGGATTAAGTTGCATTTCAAATTAGCTTACACTATGGTCTGGTTTGCCTCAGAAATCTGAAGACTATGGCTTTAAACTTTTGCATGTGCTTGTATTAATTACAAGACATGTACAAGCCTTACTGGTTAGCCAAGACCATGTTCAACCCATCCACTTAATACTTTAGCATATGTTTATTTTAAAACTACTTAAGCTTTATTGCTGAACATAACAAGCATGCCAAGGAGAATATATCCACATATCAGATTATATGGTATGCTCTCCTTCATTATAATCCTCTGGATTATTTTCAGAGTTTGCTACATAAATCAACAACTCACAAGCACATATAATACTTAAGCTTTCTTTACATGTTCTTTTCAAGAAAACAAAGCAAGTTTCAATCCTGGAAATACACAAGACATAAGAGATTTTGCCTAGATTATTGATTACAATTAAACCTCTACTTCTTTAAAGCATTTTAAAACCAGCAAGATCTTCAAACATCCCTACAAGCAAGCTACTCAAGCATCTTTCCCTGCAGCAACACTTTGAACTGCCTCAATGAAAATGAGACACCCCAAAGATTGCAAAGGCAACAAATAGGGTCAGAAAATATATTCTGGTGTGAGTGAAATCATAGTTTATAAATAACTTGTAATTGCTAAACAGTGTGCAGAGATTCATATGTTTGAGGCTTATTTAAATTTATACTAAAATCTAAGTATATATATACACACACACATATAGGCTCATACTAACATTCATGCACACAAGCATTCATTCATCAACACAATTCAGTTATATGTACATATACTCCTATGGATTGACTCCCTTAATTCCATAGCTCAATCTTTCAATCCCAATTTATCATTTATTTGGTCTTAACTCTTGCTATTGGACACCATGTGTGCATTGCAAAGGGGCTCAATTCTGTTAACCCTTTACACAGAGGCCTACAGGACTTAAACAAGTCATGCACATACCCATCATCCACCTAATGATGAATAGATCAAGGCACTACTCCTAGATTAGCTTTATAATCTAGAGACCATTCTCATTTTTCTTTCAGGAGAATTTTTTAATTCTAGAAATGCTTCCTGTTCTTTTCTTCTTTTCATAAATCAGAGAGTATTAAATCTACTCAGGGATTTACCCAGACATACCAAGTATCCATGTAAAACACCACATCCCATTTTAAGGTTATTTTTATTCAATCATATTTTCTAAGACTTGCATAAATTTATTTCCAGAAATATTCCCATTTCTTGCCCAAATCTGGTGAAGTCATATAAAACATTACATTCATTTTACTGTGAACATAGGGTAAGGTTTTTGAGAAAACCCATAAAAACATATTAACTTGTGATTTGAACAAATCAGCACATATATATATATATATATATATATATAATATTGCATTGTTCATATCATTTTTTTTTTAAAATGAACTAGACATAAGCATGAATCTCCTTATTCACACTGCCTATTTCATTCTTCATTAGTACCCTATTTCTCAGT
This sequence comes from Allium fistulosum, assembly GCA_030737815.1. Taxonomy (NCBI): domain Eukaryota; kingdom Viridiplantae; phylum Streptophyta; class Magnoliopsida; order Asparagales; family Amaryllidaceae; genus Allium; species Allium fistulosum. The sequence goes on along the minus strand of CM060907.1, from coordinate 243,737,258 downwards.
AAAAATGTTTAACTCACTCCCATATAAAAAATTGGATTATAAGTTATAGAATTCCTTTTCTATGATCAGGGTGTTTGTCTTTTCAAAGCATTAATCAAAACAGATCAAAACATCAACCAAAGACTCAGCCAAGTCACTAACCATGATCAACATACATTTATTCAGAGAATGGAATTAAACAAAAACATGATATGATTTTATATAAGTAATATGGCTGCCCTTGACTTGGGTCTTAATGCTTTAAATCTCATAAAATGATTAATCACTCACCTTCCTTCTTCTTTCCCCGAGAATGCTTTAACTTGAAAACAGTGGGAGTTTGCTCTTCTTTTCTTTCTTAAAATATCCTTCTGTTTTCCAAAAATAAACTGCTACTTATCCTTTGATTTTTAAAACATTCAGCTAGGGTTTTAATGGAGTAAAAACCCCATTTTATCCCCATACACAGATAAAAGAATTTTGTATATGTTTTTATGGCTAAATATGCCATTTTCTTTTTGATTCTATTTCAGGCATTTCAGTTGCTTTTCTTCTTTTCTGTGTACATGTCATTTGCATGTTTCACCTACACATTATTTTCATGTGACTTATCTACATTATTTATTTTCTTAAGGCAAATCTGAAATGTCCACATATATATCTTTTTATCAATTAATTCTTTGCTAATGTTTTAAGCCATTTGCTTTCTCTTGATTATAAAATGTATTTATACCTATATAATATTAATCTGGTTTCATATATTTTAATAATCATAAGATTTTATTTAATCACTCTATACTCCTCTGGCTACTTATATGCAATATATATATGAGATATGTGAATATAAAACTTATTCACACTTAGTTATTTTCCTTCTCATTATTTATTGAAAACAACTATCCTCTTCCTTATTTATTTCACTTATTCTTGATATTTATTTTTAATTTATTTTATTCTTTGAATATTTTCCATTAATTAATTTTTATAAAAATTATTTTTATCTCAATAATTTGGGTCTTCACAAAAGGCCCGAAAAGCCCATTTTATTCCCGAAACGAAAGTAGGTCATCCAATATATCGAAATATAGGTTTTCAATATTTTAAAACTCGATGGAACTAATTTCAAACCCAAATTCCATTGTGTATAAAAGTTAGCATTTAAAATCAGATTATATTCATTTAAATTCCATTAATTGATTTCTACGCGTTTCGAGCCCGCACGATCAAACGATAAGTCCGATCGTTGCAAAACTTGAAATCCTATAATAATTCACTAGTACGGATCCGACGAAACTGGTTTCGTCAAAATCTGAGACAGTGCCTAAAAAGGCTAATTTTTCACGTTAATTAAATGAATTATTACTTTTAAAAAATCAATTTAATCACTTTTAAATTTCAAATTAATTTTTTTTTTATCATCATTCTTGATTAAATAGAAATTTAATAATCATTTAAAATACAATTTTCCATGTTAATTTCAGTATTTAAATATTACATAAATTTCAACGTTAAATTACAACTGTAATAAAACCTAGTTTATTATATTTTAAATTTCAATAAATTCTATTATTTTGATTTACATGTTCTTATATTAAATCAACTGTTACCTTATGAATTAATTAAACATAAGTTTCCATCTTATTATTCTCATACTCTATAGTTAACATCTGTTACCATATTAACTGCAATATTTAATTACATTAAATTTTATAAATTTCCAAATTAATTTCAACTGATTTAATTAATGAGATGATAATAAATCAATTGTTACAACTTAGTAATTCATATTTATTAATTCATTTTTTACAACTAAGGGTTATAAATTACTTACCCAAAACTGATTTCATATTCTGTAATAACCAATTTCAATTATACACATATTATTTCTATCTTTAATGCAACATTTAATCTATTTCTTATTAACCTACCATTTAAATCCAAATTAACCTCTACAATTATCTTTCAACTAGGAATAACATTCATCATTAACCTTTATTATTACCATTAATTGAAATTACATCAAACAGTTGTCAATTTCATTCAATCAACACAATTAAATTATATTTTAATAATTTTTTCCCATTTATAAATCATCAATTTTAATTTCTGATAATATAAAATTTCAAAAATCTTATTTAATTTAATATTTTTAATTATCAAAAATACGGGTCGTTACAATCTCCCCCACTGAAAACTTTTCGTCCCCGAAAAGTAACAAGAAGGAATTAAGAAATTTGATATAATTTTATTCAAAATATTCAATTTATAAACACGTTACATGTAACGATCCTGATTTTTCAACGGTTAATTTTGAATATTAAATGGTTTTAAATATTAGATTTGAAATTATAATTTAGTTAGTAAGATTTTAAAACTGAAATTTCAAGCGATTTCGTCAATTTTGAAATCGTCGATTTAATTGACGCATTTAAATAACGATCTGGGGTGCAGTCTCGGAATTTGACGAAACTAGTTCTATTTGATCCGTAATAGTGTAATATTATCGGATTTGAAATTTCATAGCGTTTGGAATTAACGTTTGGTTGTACGGGATAAAAACGCCTATAAATAATTTAATTGAAATTAATTTAAATAGTCGATTTAAAAAGCTATCTTCTCCTTACGATCGAATTGGAGCTCGAGGGTTATTCCATTGGGTTTGGAATAGTGGTATAACATTATAAATGCCGGGTGGCACGCCTCAATAAGGATTCGAAATTTTGAGATATGCAAATGAGATATTTCAATATTAAATTAAATAAAATCAAATCAAAATCAATACAGAGCCACCCTAAAACAGAAAGGAGCCATCCTATTCTACCCAAAGCCGTCCTAGTTGTCGTAGCCATCCTCTTCTTTTAAATCGCGCTCTTACTTTCTTCCTTTCCAGTTCGAAGCAGATCAAAGACAAAAAAAAAATTAAAATGAAAATGAATTTGTACAAAATAAAAAAGGAAGCGCGAATTAAAATCGCGAGCAATGCTGAGCAATGGGGCGCGACAAGGGGTAGCTATGTTCGGCGAAGGGAACGCACGCGCCGGTTGCGATGTACTATGGCAAAGGGGGACTGTGGTGGTCGCGATGGTGTAGGTTGCAAGGGAGCGTGAATTTATGGTCAATGGCGAACAAAAGGGGTTACGAATGGGATGAAGCGGTGCGAGTTCGTCGACGGTGAACGTGGCTCAGGCGTGGTGATGCAAAGTCGAACTGGGTTCTTTTTCGTTGCTTGAAATCGTGATGAGGGTTTTGGGAAGCAAACGGCTGCGATGTGAAGGAGCTTGCGAGCGATGTGTGGGTGCGGGTTGATTGTCTAACACGAAATTTGGGATGTGACATTTTGAAGGAGCTTGGTCGGGAGTCATCTCTGGCTAAGGTTTTGCAGGCGACTGTTTAGGGGGTGCTGTCCTAGTGACAGTGTCTGCAAGACTAGGGTTTCGAGCAGCAATTGATTTGGTACCTTTGTGTAGGCTGAAGCCAATTGTTGAGGTCTCGGGTATCATTTGGGTGAGTGTTCACATGGTAATTAAGATTTTGAAATTTAAGATTAATTAAATTCGTTAATAAGTAATTATTTTATTAACTATAATAAAAATTGGACTTATTAATTTATATAATTTGAAATTTGTATATATGAGGTTCAATCAAACGGAATCAGTCGGGTAGAACTCATAGCTGGGGAATCTACACAATAGGATTAAAATTGGAATGGATTACAAATAAAAATCAAGGTGAGTAAATCTCACTCAATTTGGTTGACCGAAATTAATTTATAATAATTTAAATTGATTATTGGATGAATTAATAATTATTATTATTAGTTGGATGTTATATTACATATATATATAGTAGTATATATATTAGCAGTTGAATATTATTCCCACTGTTGGAGCGGAAGAGACCCTATGTGCCCCGCATAATAACGGATGACCCTATATTACCGCGATATTCCCCTCGAAGTGGGATTGGCATTTTTATGCTGTATTAACATCTATGGATGTAGGGAAACAGGTTGGTGGAATCCAACTGGATTCCTCAAATTTATATTGATTTTTTTTCATATATAATAATATATGATGTGTTAGAATAATTTGTTATAGATTATTGTTGTGATGTGAATTATTGGATGCTATAGTAGCACTGGCCTAACTTTTGGTATTTTAAATACCATAAATTTTTTTTTTGAAATTTGAAAGGATTTAAAAAGAGATTTTGAATATAAAAATATTATATCGAAATTTGGATTATTTTTAAGAAATTGATTTAGATAAAAACAATAATTGATTTTGGTTTGTATTTAACTATTCGTAAAAATATTTTAAATAGGGATTCTAAAACAATTTATATAAAGGATTTTAAAATGATGGATTTTTAAAATGATATTCTGGAAAATATGGAAAGGAGTTGCAATCGATATTTTAAATAGATTTGTGAAATATATGGAATTTATTAAGAAATGGATTTAAAAGATGAGATTTTATAAAAGGGATTAGTTTTGTAAAAGAAGTGAAACTCAAAGGAGTTATAAATTTATAAACGATGTTTATAAACAAGGGAAAATGGAATTAATCGATAAATTGGAATATAATTTCACAGGAGAATTTATATCGAGATATGAAAAATAGGTTTTTGGGAAAACTAGTGAATTCTATTTGTGAAAAGTGAGGATGGTTAGAAAATCGGAATAGGATCGATGTGTTGTAAATCGAAAGGGATTTATAATTGAATTGGTTATTGGGATTTTAAAAATATATTTAATTAAGAAGTTAAGTTTTGATTTAAAAAGGGAAATTTTATTTATTTAACTATGTAATTTTAAACTAGTTAGTATTTAAATACTTCGAAAGTGAATTTTTCAAATATCTAATATTAATTGAAATTCTAATTTTATAATCGGTTTTGTAAATCGATTCGTTTATCTAAAAAAATTAGTTATTGATGTTTATAAAAAGTGTTTCGATATTTTAAATAATTACATGAACATGTTTTAAAAATAAATTATTATTCTTTAAATTCTTATTTTATATATATAGAGTTTTGTAATGATTTAAATTTATTTATAAATCTTCTCAAGATTTGGAAACTGGGTTTATTCAGAAGATGGGGTTTATAAGAGAAATTTTCAACATGGAATTTGGGAAAATGTAAGGAAAATTTTCGAAGTATTTAAACAAAAGTGAACTTCGAAAAATGAATTAGGATTCATAAAAGCAGTTAGACATGGATATTTGGAATTATAGACAAGTGTTTTGACTTTGGAAATATTAAAGGAAATAAATTAAGGAACCCCAGAACTTATAGAATTCGTTATAAACGAATTAAGGATTTTACAATATAAATTGTGAAGGGTTTTGAGAAAAGAGAAATACATGGAACTTTCCTAAGTGTTGAGAAGTAAGGGGTTTAGAAAAATATATTTTTAAATATTTTTCTAAGTGTTGAAATAAGAGATGGTTTGAAATATCCTGATATGGACATAAGTATTTGAGTTATCTCAAATATTGAAAATTTGGAAGGGATTTGAATATATATCTTATAAAGATATTTTGAAAATAAATTTTGCAAAATTATAATATGGGCCTAGTGACTGCTTATGGATGTTATATTGATAGTTAAATAACCGACTATCAAATATTGGCCAATTTCGTTGATCGTTTCGAAGAGACCGAGATCAGATTTATTTATCCAAAAACCACTTCGATCTGATTTGAGTGTTATGAATGGATATCGTGAAGATAGTGAAGACGGTGATTCGGTTTGTCTAGACCCAGGATAACTTGTATGGATGAATGCTATCAAAACATCATCATCGGAGGACGATAAGCATTCTAAGTGGAATTGTTCTTGAAAGGTAAATGTTAGCCTCAAGCCTCATCAACTGGGAATGACTAAAACAGGGGAGATGCAGCAAGGATAAGTGGGTCGCACCCAATTAGGGTATATTATCACTTTTCTAGATACCCTCGGATATATATAAATTATAGATATGGTTGTGCATGGAAAACGTAAGCGCTCCATTTAAGGGTGGGAACACCAAGGGTGATAACATATTCGGTACTATCCAGGTTAGGGGTAGGCCGATCTTGTGTTGACAGGGGATCCCAACAAGGTCCTCGGTACATTTTTCTAGAGGTTACTGTGATGGGCAGTACCCAAGTAGCCCAATCATTGTATGGAATCCATTCTCCAATAAGTGCCCTATGGTTTTGATTGTGCCCAACTATGCTGAAACGTGAGATGCAAGAATTTCAGCTATTTTCTATTTACTTTGTTTAGACACTATTATAATATCAGACGATTTTGATAAAATTGTTTTGGTTATCGTAAGGGAAAAACTTGTCGTGTTTATGTGTGTCGTGGTCTTACGAGATACCTTTATTTATCAAAGGATTTTGATAACTTTAATAATTCAAATTGAGTGTGTTTTTCTCATGCTGGTTTTCCAGACTGACTCGGGTGTTATTTTATTATAATGCTTGGGTCTTACCGAGTATTACAGATTCAGGATATGATGTTATGGAGCTCGGGAAACGAACTGGATGACAAAGACATATTCCCGTACTTGATTTATATTTCCACTGTGTGAGGACAAGTTATTAAACTGTCCAGATTTGTTGTTTTCTATTGTACTCTGATAATGGTATGTATATTAACAGTACAGTTCTTGTATTTAAAATCTGTTATTATATATTATATTTAGTTCCACTGCGATTGTGAGATTCTGTGTTGTGTTGTTGTTTTCTATTTCTTCTTCTACCTTTTCTTCTTCACCCATAGCAATCGATGTTTCCGACACTTGAATATTCGACATGTTATACAATGAACGTATAGATGTCGATTTTCGAGGGTCGAAAATACCGGTTTGCTACATTTGGTATCAGAGCTAAAGGTTAAGTGAGAACCTTCTCTTTGGTGGGGATTGCTCGTTAGAGATAGGGTCAGTAGTACCCTAGAATGAGTTTGAGTGTAATAATAGATATGAGCGCATATTTGTTAGTGAATATAAAATGTTTTATATTGTGTTGACTTATCTATTGAGTGGCATATAAATTCTGGTCAAGTAGTGGGATGCCACTAAATCGATAGGAGTTTCTAAACACTTGAACACGATAAATCGACACAGTATTGATTTGAAGCGGGTAAATGAAATAATTTTACCCAAACTATATTTTGATATAAAAGAAATAATTTTATGAAATTATTATAGTATATTTGGAATGTTTGGATGATATTATTATAATCAACCAAGATTATAAAAATTGAAATGGTTTATATAACCAAATAGAAATGGTATAAACAGGATTTATACAAATGAGTTAAAACTAAAAAAGTGGATTTAAACCAGAATTTGGAAAATCAAATCCCGAAGATTTTGGAAATATTTTCCAAAGTGTTTGAAAATGAATATTAGTGATATTATTTGGAATATTTTGAATAGAAAATTGTTTTAAAAGGATTTTGGAAATGATAAAGCACTGAACTCACTTCAGTCGTTGGAAAATAATCCTGGTGGTGACTGCGCAGCATAATCACTATTCATTTTTGTGTTTCTATGTGGTGGATTACTACCGAAATAATTTTTTATGTAGATTTTTGGTGAAAACAAGTGTTGTTTTTAGAAATTCCGAAAGGAATTGTTTTGGATAAAATCAGGTTGACTTTGAAAATTTCAAAGAAATGGTTTGCCAAAACCAAAATGCTATATATTGTTCAAAATGATTTGAAGTGAAACCGGGTATTTGAATTATGGAATCCTTATTTAAATGTTTTAGGCAATATCAGGAAATAAGTTTTTGAACTTATAAGTGGGGAATGATGTTAATAAGGAATGAAGTGTGAAAATTGAATTTTGGAATTAAAATTTAAATTGAGAAAGTTAAAGGGAATTCAACTTAAGTTGAGTTGAATGAATTACATTTTAGAAATAAAGTTTATGTGGATTTGAATTGAATTAATGAGGTGTATAAATGAAATGGGAATTTACTAAGTTAAATGGAGTGAAATGAATAGAATGTATTAACTAAATATAAATGCATGTCAATGTGAATAAGGAGTGTGTACAAGTAAATGGAACAAATAAAGAATAAGTTGTAAAATTTATAAATTGAAAAAAAAAATAGAATGGTAAACTAAAAATAAAAATAAATTGATATTTTGGTGAAGGAGTAAAAATCCAAACTTGAATTATAAAATAAATATTGTAACGACCCGTAATTTTCGATAACTAAAAAAAGTTAATTTAATAAGGTTTTGTGATTTAATATTGGAAGAAATAAAAGTTGTGATTTATTTATGATAATAATAACTAGAATGCAATGTAACAATGTTAAATTAAGTTAATTATTAACAATTTGAATGAAATTCCAATCAATTGAAATGATTTAAAGGTTATACTTGGTTATAAGGTGAATAAAGGAAAACAAATGTAAATAGTGAATGAATTAATGAAATAATATAAATATGCGGTAATTGAATTAAATCAGTGTTAGGTAAGTAATTATAACATTTGGTTGTAAATAATAACTTATTAATGTGACTAAAAGTTAATGGTGGAAAACTATTATATGTTACCTATTTATTTAGTCTATTAAATTAAATTGAAAATCAAATATAATTAAATTAAATTAAATGTTACATTAATGTGAGTTAAGATAATAACTGCAAATTGTGAATGTAATAAAAGGGTATAGAAATGTTAATTATATTTACAAGGCAATAATTAATGTAATAAAAAGAATGAAACCAAGATACATAAATTAATTTGGATTTTCGAACTTTAACTATTGTGTAAAATTGACAAAAATTCAATAAAATTGAAATATAGTAGTTAATACAAATAAAAGATGGAAATTGCAGCATATTAGTGAAATAAGACATCAACAAATATTAATTATGTTATTAGAGTAATAATTGATTGAATATAATGATTGAATATGAAGCTTTGAAATCAAGTTGATCAAATTATTGGAATTTAAATTATAATAATTAGGATTTATTGCAATTAAATGTAATAAAATATTACGTTAATGTAAATAAAGATGGAAATTGGAGAATATTAATGTAATGAAAGATAAACAAATGTTAACTATGTTATTAGGGTGATAATTGATTAAATATAAAGATTGAAATCAAATTAAATCAATTTATTGGAGTTAAATTATAATTAATTGGATTAATTGCAGTTGAAACTGAACACTGTATTTTGAAAAATAATTAACACTGAAATTACAATTAAACTTGTTTTAAATTATTATAAATGTCTATGTAATCAAAATGATAAAATTTGTTAGTTTATAAATATTGAGTTAAAAAGTGATTTAATTAATTTAATATTTATTTATTTAATTAATTAATGTGAAAATAGCCATTTTGGCCACTGTCTCGGATTTCGACGACGGATCCGTAACGGTGAATTGTTGTAAGGTTTCAAGTTTCGTAGCGATCAGACTTGTCGTTTGATCGTACGGGCTCGAAACGCGTAGAAATCAATTTAATTAAATTCAATTGAAATCAATTTGAAATAAGTTGGTTTTTAGTTAACTTCTTCATACGATGGAATTTGGACTTGAAACCTGTTCCATTGAATTTAAATTACCGAAAACATCTATTTTGATATATGGGATGACCCATTTTCGTTTCGGAGACAAAACGGGCTTTTCGGGTCGTATTGGTCGTTCCAAATCTATTCGAATGTTTATTCATTTCTTATCGGGCTTCATTGGTATATATAGTCTTGTTCTAAACCCTAGCAGCCTTATTACTTCTCATTTTTGTACGTACAATTCAGCTGTATGCTCTTTTTTTCAATGGCTGAAAACCCTAAACTCCTCAGTTTAATTTCAATTCAAAATTCAACTTCAAAATCAAATCCCTCCAAACCCTGACAAATTATATATCAATTCAAAGCTCTCGATGAGCGTAACCCTGATCTGCAAATTTTTTTTCAATTGGGTTCATCGTTTGGCCAAAATCCTTCGATCATTTCTGACCGTTCGTATTAGGCTTTGGGGATTGGACGACGGATCTGCGTCTATACGACGATCGGGAAGTATAGGATTGTAGAGGTTATCTTGCTGCATCCATCGGTGGTTTTCGTTTTTCGTGAAGTCGAGGAAATTGGCTGGAATTGGTGCAAGAAGATACGGCAGTCTCCACGGCGGCGGCGGTGGTCCTGACCACCGGAAGGTCGCGCGACTTGGCCGAGAGGTCGGCCTGGAGTGGAGTGGCCAGTGGCGTGCTCTGATGAGGTGGTCATCGTCTATGGAGGCGGTGTTGTTGGGTGAGAGAGCGGCGGCTGGTTCGAGCTTAGGCTGATCAGGATCTGGGTAGCGCTAGGGTTTCGCAGTGGAAAGGGTGACGTGGCAAAGCTTACCTTTTTATTTTTTTATTTTATTTAATTTGAAATTTATATGTTCTAATCGACATAACTTTCACATACGAGGTCCAATTCACGCGCGGTTTGTTTCGTTGGGATCGTATTGAATTTCCGGACATTTTGATGCGGGTTTGGATGAATTCTGAGACTGTTGGAATTTGAGCCCTATTTTGAATTTCAAATTGATTTGAAATCCAAAAGTGAGTGTTTTAACCCACTCACAACTTCTAAAATTTCTTATGTTAGTTAAATTAAATTTGTGATGTGATTTGGAATTTATTTATTACTGTTTGGTATTTCTAAATCGTCATTTCAGTTAATTTGAATTTATTTTGAATTAAATAGCCATTTAATTTATTATTGAATTTAAATTGCCAGTTAAATACCTGTTATCGATAATTAGTTAATTGTTGATGTTTATTGGTTGAATTGAATGATGATTATGATGGATGTTTGATTGTTGATATTGGATAATTGGATGTTATGTTTGATTTATATATCGTATCACACTGCAAGTTCCCTATGGCTTGAAATGATACATACCCGAACGATCTATAGATTAGGAAAAAAATCGTTATGGGTTGAAATAATAGACGCGAGCGATTTTATGGATTTTAAATTAATTCGGGATTGCGGTTTGAAATGATATATAACCGTTAAAAATTAAATTACGGATTGAAATGATAAATATCCGTATCACTTGACCCCCAGGGTAGAAAATTATATACGGACACCGGATTGGTTAAATTAAATGATTTTGAATCTTTAAAATTTTGAATTCAGTTAGCAGGCATTTTGAAATAGAAACTGATTTATATAAACTGAATTATTTTCGATAATCCAAGTGTAAATGCTGAAACTGGAATTGATTTAATAAATTGTTTAAAGGATTTACATGGGAATTTCAAAAGTTGAAGTGGCAAAAATATATGAACCTATCGGAATTGAGTTATTGAAATGTTTGGATATAACTTTGAAATCTATTTAAACTAATTAAAACTATTTTATCAATTTAAATTATTTTATTCCATTAATTCTATTATAACCTATTTAATACAATTTAATCTATTTTACCTATTTTAAACTAATTAAACTTATTTAATCTATTTTAAATTCATTTAATATAATTTAAATCTATTTAATCTATTTTAAAATTTATTTAATTTATTTAAAAATCTACTTAATATAATTTAAATCTATTAAATCTATATTTAATCTATTTAAATCATTTAAACAAACTAAATCAAATTTAAATCTATTTAAACTATTTTACCATTTAAACTATTTTAAATCTAATTAAACTATTTAAAAATTTATAAATTATTTATAATTACCTAAACTACTTTCTAAAATTTCAGACTATGTAAAGTTGAAGTATTATTTTTTAAATCCTTAATGATGATACAACTTAAGTTGTAATTTGGAATTGATACCTTTTTGAAAATTTACATATTGAGTAAATATGATTTTTGAAAGTGAAATATGATTTGAAAATGAATATGAATTTCAACAGTGAATATGATTTGAAGGTGAATATGAAAAGTGAATATGATTTTGAAAGTGAATATAGTTGGAAAGTAAATATGATTTCGGAAGTGATATGGCTTTGAGAATATGATATTTTGACTACTAATTGTGAATTGACTTTTGAAATATAAAAGAACCATCCGGTGTGAAATAAGCGTTTGGTTATTAAAGAGACCGGGATCAGATATTGTCATACTCTCTGTTAATTCCGAAAACCACTTTAACAACTGTGCACGTGGTGGAAATCCCAGAAATGAAGTAGGATGGTTTGGTGAACGATTCTGTATGAGGTATTTTTGTGACCCTGAATCTCGTGAGTCAGCTTGATGTGGCTAAAACAGGGGCTATACCGGGCCAAGTGAGGTCGCACCTCCAATCGGACACATTTCTTCGATACCATACTATTACTTTGTGATTGATTTGGTGGCCACCCCTCGATTTTGATTATGGGAGTGTGTTCCGAGGTGGGCGGTAGTAGCTGCTAGGCGTTACTACCAGTCCGGGAGTGCAATTGGTTTATCTACCCTAGCATTGCCTCGAGTGTCGTGTTCACATGCCCTATCGCGCCTTCTACGAGTTTGGTTTGTAACATACCTATGGAGTGCCCTCTGTGTAAACCTCCAGTTTACGGCGGAGCGTACGGTACTGTATAGACTATGGGAATATATAAAATGTGTTAAAGGGGATATGGGTAACGCCTTAACGCTATTTTATTACTTTACTTTACTGTAGACATATTATAATAGTGTGTTGTACTACATAGTAGATATTTTAATGGATCCTTAGGAGATGTAAATCCCGAACATCTCTTAAGTTATTGCACCCACGTTCGACACTGGATAGGAGATGTCAAACCTCGTAAACATCTCTGACGCCGTTCCACTCATATTTATTTACCGTTGATTTAACTTACATATGATCCTTTAGTTCTGAGTCGAATATTTTGTCGTTTCAATTCGCTCGGGTAAGCCTGAGCATTTCAGGGTTGAAGACCTTATTTCTGGAGGATGAAGACGAAGATTTGTACTAGTATTATTTATTATATTCCACTGCATCATGTTGTTCCGCTACATTTATTATTTATTTATTCCTGTTTCTGTAACTCTGATTTTGTGTTGTAAAAGAATAGTCAAATTTATTTATAAAATAGCTTCATGAACTATTATTTGATTTTTATATTTTGTCATTCCGCTACGAGATTCTGTATTAGTTTTATTCGTTTCTCCTTTTCTTATTCACCCCATAACAATCTGCCCTTTTGAATGGTTTGAGTCTGACATGTGTGTCTACTTAAAATGTCCAAAAAGGCTGGTCGTCACGAATAAGAACTCATGTAAATTAAATAGAGAAATTTTTGAAATAGAAATTAGATATTGAATACAAAAATGGAACTTAACTTGGTAAAAAAAATTGGATTGTGGATTAAAAGTGAATATTGGAATTGGAACTTGAGTTATAAATAAAATTCGACTTAATTATAAGCGAATTAAATAAAATTGGAAATGTGGTCGAATAAAATGGAATTTGATGGAAATAGCGTGTAACGACCCGTAAATTTCAGTGGTTTTATTTATTTAATTAATTGAATTTTTGTGAAATTTTAAACAATAAAATTTTGAAATTTAAATTTAGTATTTGGAATGCGTCTAATTAAACATAGCAACTGGTAAATTTTCGTCCGAAAATATGAAAATTTATTTCGCACGTAAATTCACTTCAATTTAATCAGTTAAAATTGATGATAATAAAAATGTTTTCCAAACCTGAATATTTTTACATAGAAAATTTGTAAATCATCTTCTGAGTGAGACGTCATCTTTTGTTTCGTCAAATTTGGCCATCTATTGCTCCGTTTATCTTAATTCTGGCAAAATAGTAGCATTTCTTTTACCGATTATCGACTTTCGATCGGATGATCGTACCACTAGTATCTGTATACCATTTTGATCGTCTCATCGCGCTGATCACCATGGTATATTTATCTCTGTATTTTGAAGTCCGGTTCATTAAAGAATCGATAAAAGGATTTCGTATCAATACCGAATTTAAACACTTTTGGTTATCACCTACATATCTGTCCAAAAATTCATCTGCCACCTGATATTTACTTCCTTAAATTTAATATACGTTGTGATTCTATCCTTTCAGCTTATACTTGTCGGTTCATATTATTAGATTTGTTGACCTACGTTTACATTTATGAAGTGATACGAACGTGTATATACAACCTGTTCATCTGCCGCCTGTCAAGCTTTATGTTTGTTCCCAAATATATTCAGTCTCTTTCCCTTCGATTCCTCCCTATCACCAAATCCTCCCCAAGCTTCCACGGAACCCCTCTCGACCCATTCGCTTCATCCCTACCACGGCCTACGGCCACCAAACCCGCCCTCATCTTCCTGACCTCGGCAACCCGTAGCCTCCCACGCTACCGCCCAGGACTTATCTCCATAGCTGTTCTAGCTTCGGCCTCAACAAGACAGCCAAGTCGAGCAACCCACTTCGGCCTTCCCTTCTTTCCCACGCTAGCAAGATAGACCAACTTAGCTTCCCTCTTCCACTAGCTCGGTTTCCCCTGATTCATCCCGTGCCTCCTCCATCGAGCATGCTAGCTCAGCCACATCAGTGTCGCCTGTCTTTGTTCTTGAGCCCTGCTGTAGATTCATTCTCTTATTCTTTTTAGGTAAGTTAGCCTTTATATTATTATTTTTACAATCTTGTATTTGTTGTTGTATATAAGATTTGTATAACAGTTTTGTATATATTTATATAAGTTTAAAAAAAATCTATCAGATTTTATAGTTATATTGTTTCAGCCGAAATGTATATATATGTTTTGTTATAAATTGTTTAATACTTGTTGTGAATATGTGTTCAAAAGTTATATTATACACATTTCAGCCTATATATTAGTTCATAACTATAAAGTTATAAATTTTTAGTAGTCTGTGAGTTATAACAAGTATAAGTATAAAGTCTTAACATATACATAGGTTAGTTTGTACGCATATGGTTGTATTACATGTTTCGATCTTCTTTGTATAATATTGATATTATAAAATTTATAAAAAAAATTCTATATGGTCCAAACAATGGTCTGTGTTTACTTATCTGATCATATATAATACGGATGTATGTTTTGATTTTGGAATGTATACAGGTTTTAAGTGTAAGTTTATATTTTATAGTATATATATATATTCCATGTTATATATATACGAGTATATGATTCACATATGTTAGTAACCTTTAGGTAAGTATTCGTACTGTTGTACACTAGCTATATACTAATTTTATGTATACTCATATACGTATTTTAAATCATAGTGTATGGGTATTGTTTATATATGTTATGTATGGATTTAAAATTGATTTTACATACAGATGTATATAGTTTTGGGTCAGTCAGTTCATTTATATATTTAAGTATAGAGTTAAAGTATCTCATATATTCTAAAAGTAATATACATTACTTTATGCGGTTGCTCTATTTTAAATATATGTGTCGGTCTATATTTTTGATATAATATGTAGTACAGGTTGGACAATATATATACACATATGTTTATCTTTTAGCTGGTTACAGCTGGGTTGGGTTTTATATTTGGTTTTAATATGAGTAGCTTATAGATTAGCTGATATATATAGTGGACGTGAGCTCTATATTGATTTGAAAATTTTATATAGATATAAAATTTTATTTTAGCGTAAATGAGTTTGTTATGTTTATATACTTATTTATAGGGAGATAAGTATACAAACGTTGGGATTTTATTTAATGGACTAAGACTTTATTTATTGGTGTTGAATTTAGTATTTATTATATATATTAGTTTCAAATAAATATTCGTTTAAGAAATATATAAACTAAATTTTATTTTGTTTCAGTCTATCAAGCAGATTCTGATTATTTCATCAAATTTCTTATCTATCAGCTTTGCCAAATTCGTTCCAATCTAGATTGATTTGGAATTCGTCCCCGGATCCGTAACCCATTCCATTGTCTATTCCTCTAGCCTCGAAAGGTGAGCAATCATTCTAATTAACGTTCTTATGTTTATAAAATTTGATTTCAATTGAAACAACAATTGAAATATGCTGCTGCTAGTTATTTACATTGCTATATATATGCCATTACCTGTATATGTTCACCTATGACATTCGACACCATTATCTGTTAGTTATACTGATGATATATGCCTGTTACTGTTGTTATTTTATTATCATATCTGTTATCACTTTGCAAGTTCCCTGTTAGTATAGAATCACTATGGGTTGAAATGATACATACCCGAACGATCTGTAGGATAGGAGAAAATCGTTATGGGTTGAAATGATAAACCCAAGTGATTTTCATTGAATTGAATTTGGGATTTCGGGTTGAAAAGATATATACCCGAATATGTTTTAAATTTCGGATTGAAATGATAAATATCCGTATCACTTGACCATAGGATAGAAAAATTATATACAGACACCGTTGGTCTATTTATATATTTTTGAAATGAATTTCTATGGTTTTGAAAGGAAATATATGGTTTCAAATAAATAGTGATTTTAAAGATTTATTAAAGTTGATTTAATAAAGTTGATAAATAATATGTTTAAGTATTTATTTAATATCTATATTTTCAAATATAGAATTTATAATGATTTGAAATTGATTGAAATTATATTTATTTAAGAATTATACTTAAATAAGTTTGATTTGAAATGTATTGAATTTGAAATTTAAAGAAGTGATTTACAACTTGAAATTTGAAAAGGTGACTTAAATGGATATTTCAAACGTATAAATATTTAAATGAGATATTTTGTTTATTTAAATTGTACATTGAAAATTGTATTCAAATGTTATGGAAATGTTAAGTTAATATTTCAAAACTAAATAATTGTAAAGTGAATTTGATATGTATATAAATTTATCGAATTTAGTTTGAAATGTTGAATATTTAAAGCTTGAAATATATTAAAATTGAAATGGCTTATTTTATGGTTCAGATATGTATTTGAAATCGATAATTTGAAATAGTTTATTTAGAAGCCGAATCGAGTTGAAACTGATGATTTGAGATTTGATTAAATTAAATTTTTGGAATTCGAGTCAATTTGAATCGATTTGTGAAATTTGAGGAAACTATTTTATTTTATAAAGTAATTTTAAATTATATTTAAGACTATTGATATTTTACTTTATAAATTATTTAATATAAACTATTTTAATATAAATCATTTTAATATAAATTATTTTATTTTAAACTATTTTAACTTATAACTATTTTTATAAACTATTTTATTATATATACATATTTTAATATCTAAACTGTTTAAAAGAAAAGTGTTAGGATTTCCAAAATGCTATGATTTCAAAGTGTTATGATTTCCAAAATGCTATGATTTCAAAGCAGTAATTTCCAAAGTGTTTGATTTTTAAAAGACTATGATTTCGAAAGCGTTATAACTTTGGAAAAGTATTATGATTTTGGAAGTGAATATTTTTGAAGTAAAAATGATATCGTATTGATCTGGTTATTGAATTGAAAATGTTATTTTGGTTTTGAAGTATAAACTATTTCGAAATGACCACGGTGTTATAATAACGATTGGTAGTTAAAGAGACCGGGATCGGATATGGACATACTCTCTGTTGATACCGAAAACCACTTTAACAACTATGTACGCGGTGGAGTTTCCAGAATGAAGTAGGATGGTGGCGACGATCCTAAGGTATATACGTGGACCCAACTCCCGTGAGTTGGCATAAGGTGGCTAAAACAGGAGCGATCTCGGACCAGTGAGGTAGCACCTCTTCTCGGACACATTTCTTCGATTCCATTCTATTACTGTTTGATTTTGGTGGCCACCCTTCGATTTGGGAGTGTTGTTCGAGGTGGACGGTAGTGGCTGCTATCCGCTCCATCAGTCCGTGTGCGTAATTGGTATATCTACCCTGGCATTGCCTTGTGTGCCGTGTCACCTACCATATCGAGCTTTACTACGATTATGATTTTAAGATCCGACTGCGTTAAGGTTCTCCATCCCCTTAACGCTATTTTCTATATGATTATACTTTACTGATTAGACACTACTGCATATAGCGTATATTACTACATAGTAAATAGTTTAATGGACCCTTAGAGGATGGTTATCCCAAACATCCTTTAAGTTACTTGTATTTCAGTTGATATTTCACTTGAGTTGGATTTATTAATATAAGAATGTTAATCCTGACTCGAGTGTTTTGTGTTTTGCTTTACGCTCGGGTCAGACTGAGTGATACAGCATTTGAGACTCACCTTTGGAGTTGGAGCTTCACTTGGAGATCCAGCTATCTATCGATCCTGCTTTCAGTTATTCAGTTGATTCACTGATGTATTCAGATCTTGTATTTGATTATTGTATTGAGACATCTATTGTATTCGAGATTTCTATTGTATCTTGTTTAACTCTGTTATATTTATATAGTAGCTTCATGAACTACTATCCTTTTGTTTCCGCTGCATTATTGGTATATTACTCTGTGTCTGTGATCTGTAATTATTTTATTTACTATGTATGTTGAGTTTTGCCAAATTTTATTTACAATCCATTGTTTTGAATTATTCAAGTCCGACATGTGTGGATTTATTGTCGATTTGAATGGTCCAAAATACTGGGTCGTTACATGTGGTATTAGAGCTCTGGTTTTAGACAAAACTCAGCATATGTAGTAAATTCAATTACAGAATCACTTTCGTTCGAGCTTGAATTCCTTCTTCTTTGACTCGGTTCCTTTGAAATTTGGAACGTTCACTTCGGTTCCAAAGTCCATTCGTGTTTCCCCTATTCGTGTCTTTTAATTCTGGAGTATCCCATAACTCCACTTCGAATGATCTCTATAATAAATCGGCGGTCTCGCCAATCTTCGAATAATATGTACTAGGGTGAAACTCCTTTACAATCGGTATTGATTCACCGGAGATTTCTATATCCTCGGTTTACGATGCTGCTATCTTATGCTATACCCGAATTCTACCTCTGGTAATTGAATATCGATTTGCTTCAGAATTCTACATCAATCTTATCTATGAAGTCACGGTTGACCCGGTTAAGGTTGCCCGCGATTTTATACAACTTTATCCATCTTCCTGTTTGTAATGCAATCATCTAACCTTCGTTTCGAGCCTATCTATTTTAGATTAGAATTCTCTTTGATTAGAGTCCCTCTATATTTGGATCTCCATCCTTGTGTTGGAATCCAATTCTGGAATCATCGTGTGAGGGAGTGTATTGTAATTAATATAAAATAGTTTATGTTTATAGGGTGTTGTTTGAGTTGTTGATGTTGGTTTGGATTTTCGATCGATTCGTCTGATCAACGCTATCGATAGGAATCCCAAAACACTTGAATAGAGCAAACTGACACAATATAATTTTCAAATTTGATAAATGAAATAAATTTGTATGAATATATTATATATATAAGTAAAATTTTCTGGAATTTAATAGTTAATTATAATTGTTGTTTGAATGATAATATTTAATTATCAATTATTGTTCTAAATGAATTTATAAACATGGTTTATAAATTGATTTGGAATTTAAATAAATTTTAAAAATCAGGAATTTAAGAATTTAATTTCCGGTGATTTCGAACTTTGGTTTTAAATTTTTAAAGTATATATTATTGAAAGTATTTTTGAAAAGAAATCATTTTCAAAGAATTTTAAAATGTTGAAATCAGTGCTCTTCTCTTTGTCGCTGGAAAATAACTTCGGTGATGGCGGCCGCATCATCGACATTCATTTTCGAGTTTCGAAGTGGAGAGACTATTCTATAGCTTTGCTACGGTTTTGTTTTGAAGAAAAAAAAATAATAAATATTTTTTTTATTTGAATTTCTTCAGTATAATTTGATTTATGTATATATAGGTATCTTATTTTAAAATTTGATTTGATATAAATATATTATATATATATCTCTAAATTGTTGAAGTAAATCGGAGATTTAAATTCTTAAATTTTAGGTTAATGATGATTTCAATTATAAACCGAAGTCAAAGTTCTTGGATAAATATTTAACTGGGAATAACTGAATTGTAAAATCTTATTTGTATAATACTCAATTACATCTCAACATAACTTACCTAAAATTTTCAGAAGTTAAAAATGTAATTGGATAATATACAACATAAAATGACTTTATAAGGAAAGATTTGAGTGTTATAGTAAAGGTTATACACTTAAATTTTTGCTATAAATATTAGTTGAAATAAATAGAATTATAAGTTAAGTGGATAATAAAATGAGACAAATAAATTTGTTTTGAAGGAATTAATAAATTGAAATTTGATTAAAGTATGGAAATACCTTGAATATAAATTAATTTAAATTGAAATTTTATGGTTTAAATTGATTTATGTAGTTTAAATATATGTGATAAGATATATTAAGTGGAATAAACTTAATAATAATTAGGAATAAAGAATTAAAATTGTTGAATAAAATATGAGTATAATAAATGATTATACAAATTTGATGATTTAGAAATTGTAAATTGAGGATGACTAGATAATAAGATAATGAATTTAGAAATAAACAGGTTGGTTTAACTTAAGTGAACTCAAATAGGTTAAAATTAATTAGTTTAATTTGAAACTTATATGGTTTTAATTTAATTGTTTTATTTGTATTTCAATCAATTTCTTTATGGTTGTTTCTATTTTTCCTACCTCTTTCCTTTTCGGGGACGAAAAGCTTTGAGTGGGGGAGAGTGTAACGACCCGTAAATTTCAATGGTTTTATTTATTTAATTAATTGAATTTTTGTGAAATTTTAAACAATAAAATTTTGAAATTTAAATTTAGTATTTGGAATGCGTCTAATTAAACATAGCAACTGGTAAATTTTCGTCCGAAAATATGAAAATTTATTTCGCGCGTAAATTCACTTCAATTTAATCAGTTAAAATTGATGATAATAAAAATGTTTTCCAAACCTGTATATTTTTACATAGAAAATTTGTAAATCATCTTCTGAGTGAGACGTGATCTTTTGTTTCGTCAAATTTGGCCATCTATTGCTCCGTTTATCTTAATTCTAGCAAAATAGCAGCATTTCTGGTACCGATTATCGACTTTCGATCGGATGATCGAACCACTAATATCTATATACCATTTTGATCGTCTCATCGCGCTGATCACCATGGTATATTTATCTCTGTATTTTAAAGTCCGGTTCATTAAAGAATCGATAAAATGATTTCGTATCAATACCGAATTTAAACACTTTTGGTTATCACCTACATATCTGTCCAAAAATTCATCTGCCACCTGATATTTACTTCCTTAAATTTAATATACGTTGTGATTCTATCCTTTCAGCTTATACTTGTCGGTTCATATTATTAGATTTGTTGACCTACGTTTTCATTTATGAAGTGATACGAACGTGTATATACAACCTGTTCATCTGCCGCCTGTCAAGCTTTATGTTTGTTCCCAAATATATCCAGACTCTTTCCCTTCGATTCCTCCCTATCACCAAATCCTCCCCAAGCTTCCACGGAACCCCTCTCGACCCATTCGCTTCATCCCTACCACGGCCTACGGCCACCAAACCCTCCCTCATCTTCCTGACCTCGGCAACCCATAGCCTCCCACGCTACCGCCCAGGCCTTATCTCCATAGCTGTTCTAGCTTCGGCCTCAACAAGACAGCCAAGTCGAGCAAACCACTTCGGCCTTCCCTTCTTTCCCACGCTAGCAAGATCGACCAACTTAGCTTCCCTCTTCCACTAGCTCGGTTTCCCCTGATTCATCTCGTGCCTCCTCCACCGAGCATGCTAGCTCAGCCACATCGGTGTCGCTTGTCTTTGTTCTCGAGCCCTGCTGTAGATTCATTCTCTTATTCTTTTTAGGTAAGTTAGCCTTTATATTATTATTTTTACAATCTTGTATTTGTTGTTGTATATAAGATTTGTATAACAGTTTTGTATATATTTATATAAGTTTAAAAAAAATCTATCAGATTTTATAGTTATATTGTTTCAGCCGAATTGTATATATATGTTTTGTTATAAATTGTTTAATACTTGTTGTGAATATGCGTTCAAAAGTTATATTATACACATTTCAGCCTATATATTAGTTCATAACTATAAAGTTATAAATTTTTAGTAGTCTGTGAGTTATAACAAGTATAAGTATAAAGTCTTAACATATACATAGGTTAGTTTGTACGCATATGGTTGTATTACATGTTTCGATCTTCTTTGTATAATATTGATATTATAAAATTTATAAAAAAAATTCTATATGGTCCAAACAATGGTCTGTGTTTACTTATCTGCTCATATATAATACGGATGTATGTTTTGATTTTGGAATGTATATAGGTTTTAAGTGTAAGTTTATATTTTATAGTATATATATATATATATTCCATGTTATATATATACGAGTATATGATTCACATATGTTAGTAACCTGTAGGTAAGTATTCGTACTGTTGTACACTAGCTATATACTAATTTTATGTATACTCGTATACGTATTTTAAATCATAGTGTATGGGTATTGTTTATATATGTTATGTATGGATTTAAAATTGATTTTACATACAGATGTATATAGTTTTGGGTCAGTCAGTTTATTTATATATTTAAGTATAGAGTTAAAGTATCTCATATATTCTAAAAGTAATATACATTACTTTATGCGATTGCTCTGTTTTAAATATATGTGTCAGTCTATATTTTTGATATAATATGTAGTACAGGTTGGACAATATATATACACATATGTTTATCTTTTAGCTGGTTACAGCTGGGTTGGGTTTTATATTTGGTTTTAATATGAGTAGCTTATAGATTAGCTGATATATATAGTGGACGTGAGCTCTATATTGATTTGAAAATTTTATATGGATATAAAATTTTATTTTAGCGTAAATGAGTTTGTTATGTTTATATACTTATTTATAGGGAGATAAGTATACAAACGTTGGGATTTTATTTAATGGACTAAGACTTTATTTATTGGTGTTGAATTTAGTATTTATTATATATATTAGTTTCAAATAAATATTCGTTTAAGAAATATATAAACTAAATTTTATTTTGTTTCAGTCTATCAAGCAGATTCTGATTATTTCATCAAATTTCTTATCTATCAGCTTTGCCAAATTCGTTCCAATCTAGATTGATTTGGAATTCGTCCCCGGATCCGTAACCCATTCCATTGTCTATTCCTCTAGCCTCGAAAGGTGAGCAATCACTCTGATTAACGTTCTTATGTTTATAAAATTTGATTTCAATTGAAACGACAATTGAAATATGCTGCTGCTAGTTATTTACATTGCTATATATATGCCATTACCTGTATATGTTCACCTATGACATTCGACACCATTATCTGTTAGTTATACTGATGATATATGCCTGTTACTGTTGTTATTTTATTATCATATCTGTTATCACTATGCAAGTTCCCTGTTAGTATAGAATCACTATGGGTTGAAATGATACATACCCGAACGATCTGTAGGATAGGAGAAAATCGTTATGGGTTGAAATGATAAACCCAAGTGATTTTCATTGAATTGAATTTGGGATTTCAGGTTGAAAAGATATATACCCGAATATGTTTTAAATTTCGGATTGAAATGATAAATATCCGTATCACTTGACCATAGGATAGAAAAATTATATACAGACACCGTTGGTCTATTTATATATTTTTGAAATGAATTTCTATGGTTTTGAAAGGAAATATATGGTTTCAAATAAATAGTGATTTTAAAGATTTATTAAAGTTGATTTAATAAAGTTGATAAATAATATGTTTAAGTATTTATTTAATATCTATATTTTCAAATATAGAATTTATAATGATTTGAAATTGATTGAAATTATATTTATTTAAGAATTATACTTAAATAAGTTTGATTTGAAATGTATTGAATTTGAAATTTAAAGAAGTGATTTACAACTTGAAATTTGAAAAGGTGACTTAAATGGATATTTCAAACGTATAAATATTTAAATGAGATATTTTGTTTATTTAAATTGTACATTGAAAATTGTATTCAAATGTTATGGAAATGTTAAGTTAATATTTCAAAACTAAATAATTGTAAAGTGAATTTGATATGTATATAAATTTATCGAATTTAGTTTGAAATGTTGAATATTTAAAGCTTGAAATATATTAAAATTGAAATGGCTTATTTTATGGTTTAGATATGTATTTGAAATCGATAATTTGAAATGGTTTATTTAGAAGCTGAATCGAGTTGAAACTGATGATTTGAGATTTGATTAAATTAAATTTTTGGAATTCGAGTCAATTTGAATCGATTTGTGAAATTTGAGGAAACTATTTTATTTTATAAAGTAATTTTAAATTATATTTAAGACTATTGATATTTTACTTTATAAATTATTTAATATAAACTATTTTAATATAAATCATTTTAATATAAATTATTTTATTTTAAACTATTTTAACTTATAACTATTTTTATAAACTATTTTATTATATATACAAATTTTAATATCTAAACTGTTTAAAAGAAAAGTGTTAGGATTTCCAAAATGCTATGATTTCAAAGTGTTATGATTTCCAAAATGCTATGATTTCAAAGCAGTAATTTCCAAAGTGTTTGATTTTTAAAAGACTTTGATTTCGAAAGTGTTATAACTTTGGAAAAGTATTATGATTTTGGAAGTGAATATTTTTGAAGTAAAAATGATATCGTATTGATCTGGTTATTGAATTGAAAATGTTATTTTGGTTTTGAAGTATAAACTATTTCGAAATGACCACGGTATTATAATAACGATTGGTTGTTAAAGAGACCGGGATCGGATATGGACATACTCTCTGTCGATACCGAAAACCACTTTAACAACTATGTACGCGGTGGAGTTTCCAGAATGAAGTAGGATGGTGGCGACGATCCTAAGGTATATACGTGGACCCAACTCCCGTGAGTTGGCATAAGGTGGCTAAAACAGGAGCGATCTCGGACCAGTGAGGTAGCACCTCTTCTCGGACACATTTCTTCGATTCCATTCTATTACTGTTTGATTTTGGTGGCCACCCTTCGATTTGGGAGTGTTGTTCGAGGTGGACGGTAGTGGCTGCTATCCGCTCCATCAGTCCGTGTGCGTAATTGGTATATCTACCCTGGCATTGCCTTGTGTGCCGTGTCACCTACCATATCGAGCTTTACTACGATTATGATTTTAAGATCCGACCGCGTTAAGGTTCTCCATCCCCTTAACTCTATTTTCTATATGATTATACTTTACTGATTAGACACTACTGTATATAGCGTATATTACTACATAGTAAATAGTTTAACGGACCCTTAGAGGATGGTTATCCCAAACATCCTTTAAGTTACTTGTATTTCAGTTGATATTTCACTTGAGTTGGATTTATTAATATAAGAATGTTAATCCTGACTCGAGTGTTTTGTGTTTTGCTTTACGCTCGGGTCAGACTGAGTGATACAGCATTTGAGACTCACCTTTGGAGTTGGAGCTTCGCTTGGAGATCCAGCTATCTATCGATCCTGCTTTCAGTTATTCAGTTGATTCCAGTGATGTATTCAGATCTTGTATTTGATTATTGTATTGAGACATCTATTGTATTCGAGATTTCTGTTGTATCTTGTTTAACTCTGTTATATTTATATAGTAGCTTCATGAACTACTATCCTTTTGTTTCCGCTGCATTATTGGTATATTACTCTGTGTCTGTGATCTGTAATTATTTTATTTACTATGTATGTTGAGTTTTGCCAAATTTTATTTACAATCCATTGTTTTGAACTATTCAAGTCCGACATGTGTGGATTTATTGTCGATTTGAATGGTCCAAAATACTGGGTCGTTACATAGCGATGACTTAAGTTATAAATAAATTCAATTTAAGTAGAAATAAATTGAATATGGCTTTGGGATATTATTTAACTGAATTCGAGTATGAAATTAAGTTCTGAAGTGGAAAATGAATATATACATGTTGTATAAAAGGTTATAATAAACCTAAGTATTGATTTTATTATATGATTCTCAAATAATATAGTAGAAATTGAGATATGCCAAGTAAAAGGAAATGTGAATCAATAGACGGTGAATAAATTAAATAGGAATCAATCTAAAATTTAAAATGGAATTTGTTTGCAAGGGAGATAAACTTAAGTTATATAGTTGAATTAATTGAAAATAAACGAATTAACTTAAGTTAATGCTTTTGGACGGAAGTTGGCTCAACTAAATTTATGGAATGGTTTATTTAGTAAATTGGCATAAAATGAAGTGTCGTTAACGTAAACGGGAGTAAATAAAATTATGTGAATCAATGGAAAGTGAATAAGGTAGGTTAGAACCAATTTGGAATGGATATGAATATATATTGTGTGTAATATGAAGTGAATGCAAGTAAATTAGGTTGTAAATCATTCAATTTGAATTAAATAGAATATGGATTATTTAAAAGTAATTAAATTAGTATCAAAACTTTATAATTGTTATAAATGCATGCTATAACTTGTTGGGTTATGAATCTATGTGTTTGCACTAGCGTAATGAATGAAATGTTATTGAATTTTCATATTTTGGGACTTACATATTTAAATTGAGTAAGTACAGGTACCCGGAGACTATTGGGCTAGATTTGGGTTGCGTAGTGTCATATAAAATAAGCTCGCTCGCTTAAAAATTATGAAAATTTTTGAGAAAATTTGTTAACTTAAAAAGGTTGATTTTTTGAATTGAAATTGAAAGAAAGGATTTTGAATCAAAAGTGGAAACTAAATGTTTGGATGAAACAAAAGGGTTTAGAAAAGTGAATTCAAGTTTTAACTAAGTGACTTTTGTTAATTTAATGGATCAGAGCGTTTTTTCCTGCCATAGCAATTTCGGGAACGAAATTCTTTTAAGAGGGGAGGCATGTAACGAACCCGGATTTTTCGACGGTTAATTTTGAATATTTAAATGGTTTTAAATATTAGATTTGAAATTATAATTTAGTTAGTAAGATTTTAAAACTTAAATTTCAAGCGATTTCGTCTATTTTGAAATCATCGATTTAATCAACGCATTTAAATAGCGATCCAGGGCATAGTCTTGGAATTCGACGAAATTAGTTCCATTGGATCCGTAATAGTGTATTATTATCGGATTTCAAATTTCATAGCGTTTGGAATTAACGTTTGGTCGTACGGGATAAAAACGCTTGGAAATACTTTAACTGAAATTAATTTAAATAGTCGATTTAAAAAGCTATCTTCTCCGTACGATCGAATTGAGCTCGAGGGTTATTCCATTGGGTTCGAAATAGCAGTATAAGATTATAAATGCCGGGCGGCACGCATCAATAAGGATTCGAAAATTTGAGATACGCAAACGAGATATTTTCAATATTAAATTAAATAAAATAAAATCAAAATCAATTCAGAGCCACCGTAAAACTGAAAGGAGCCATCCTATTCTACCTAATGCCGACCTAATTATCATAGCCATCCTCTTCTTTTAAATCACGTTCCACTTTCTTCCTTTCCAGTTCGAAGCAGATCAGACATAATAAAAAAATTTTAAAACGAAATCAAATTCGTTCGAAATAAAAAAGGAAGCGCGAGTTAAAATCGCGAGCAAGGCTGGGCGATGGGGCGCGACAAGTGGTGGTTGTGTTCGGCGAAGGGGAGGCACGCAATGGAATCGCGATTATCGCAATTATCGTGATGTACTGTAATGACCCGTAAATTTCAACTGTTTTAGTAACGTTATTAATTGAAATTTTGCGAAATTTTAAACGATAAAATTTTGAAATACAAATTGGATATTTGGAATGCGTCTAGTTAAACATAGCAACTGGTAAATTTTCGTCCAAAAATATGAAAGTTTATTTCGCGCGTAAATTTATTTCAATTTAATCAGTTAAGAAGCGATGAAAATAAAATGTTTTCGGAACCTAAATATTTTTACATAGAAAAATTCTAAACCATCTTCTGAGCAAACGACATTTTTCGTTTTTCCAAATTCGGACTTCTTTGGCTCCGTCGATCTTATTTTTCTACGTTTTTCTTGCATTTTCCACCGGTAGAAAATTCGAATTTTAAAATTCAATCATACCACTGATATTTGCATACCGTTTTGATCATCTCGTCATACTGATCTCCATAGCATGTTCGTTTCTGTGTTTCGAAGTCCGGTATGCGAAGAAATCGGGATACGATTAGTTGGATCGGTATCTGTTTTGAGCCTTTTATTTTTCGGCATCCTTTCAATTATTCCAACGTGAGATAATAAATGGTCTCAACTATTATAATTCCCAAGAAATTAATTTCTGACTTTTGCTCTTCCACGTTGTTCCACACTGGTTCCAACGTATATTGCTTCTGTCCCTTCGTTTATTGTCTTTCCCACTACCTTTATCTCTGTTCACTCTTTCCACTTTCTCTTCTTCCTATTTTTCTAGAGAAAGTATGTTACTTCACAAAGCTTATAAATATACTTATGCCTGAGAATGGTCTCAACCTTGTCCCCTCCTTTACCACCATCCTCCACCGAAATCATTCCTCCCTCCACGTGTTCGATCAAGTTTCCAGTCTTCCTTCTCACCTCCACTCACTTCTCCAACGCACTAGGCTTCTTTCCCCTTCCCAAAGCTTATGCCGCAACCCATCATCGCCTCAACCTCATTTCACCTCCCTCTCCCACCAGTGGCCTTGTTCCTTCACTCTCTCCCCTTCGCATGCACGTCACCCACCGAGAGCAACACGTGCGACCTCCCCTCTTTCTCCACCCGCCTCAGGCTTCTACCGACCAACCACCCTCGTCTCCGCCCACGCCTGGACCACTGCCTGCACGCCAAGCTCGCAACCTCGAGCATCTCCACTGTGCTTTGACTTCATCCTTTCTCCTCTTGTTTGCCGAGCACCATCCTATCTCATATATTAGGTAAGAATATATATATTTCTTCTGTTATAGTTTTATTTTATAGTAGTTATATATAGTTTTATTTTAAATCTATATGTGATATATATTTAGCACTGTATATATATGTAAGTTTGTGCTGTTGAACCATTTACATAAGTGTATGGGGTTGTATATATTTTATTTATTGTTTACAGTAATATGATGAGTTTGGTTATATATATAGATTTGTGTGAGTATATATTTTTGAAGTTATGTTTATATGCCGTGAGATTTATGTGTGTATATATAAATTACTATAAATATATATGTTAATATATGCAAGTTTTATAACCCGTTGTTACTTAGTTAACTTAAGCAGGTATGCGTTGTTTTATAAAAGATTTTTTTTAATATGTTATGTTAATATGAGGTCACTATGGTTTGAATATATAGTTTCTAAAACAAAAGTTTACAGTTGGTATATATGTATCTTTACTACTAATAATGAGAATTCCTTGAATAGGAATTCAACCGTGTCTTTTTAAAATACCAGAAATACCCCTCATTATAATAATGGAAATCGTTCACTCTATCTTTACTACTAATAAAGAGAATCCATTGAATAGATTTACTCAGTGTCTTTTTGAAATTCCAAATATACCCTTTTACATCTTATCTTATAGAGAAATAGTATTCAAATATGGGAATATAGCCTGTTATTTTCTAAGTACAACTATCAGTCCCCATGGAGAACTACAGTGTACGTTCACATGATGAAGTATCCGAGTGTTTCATATCGTCCGAAATTTAGGTGGGAGTTAATCGGTCGAAGTCTCGTCGGATTCCGAGTTAGTATGAAGAAAATATTGCAGTCTGAACAAAAAAATAGCGACTTCTGCACTAGGCGGAGTTCAAATATAGGGATGTGGTAGCCTGTTATTTTCTAAGTACAACTGTCAGTCCCCATGGAGAACTACAGTGTGCGTTCACAAGATGATGTATCCGAGTGTTTCATATTATCCGTAATTTAGGTGGTAGTTAATCGGTCGAAGTCTCGCCGGATTCCGAGTTAGTATGAAGAAAATATTGCAGTCTGAACAAAAAAAAAATAGCGGCTTTTGCACTAGGTGGAGTTCAAATATGGGGATGTGGTATCCTGTTATTTTCTAAGTACAACTATCACTGCCCATGGAGAACTACAGTGTGCGTTCACAAGATGAAGTATCCGAGTGTTCCATATTGTCCGAAATTTAGGTGAGAGTTAATTGGTCGAAGTCTCACCGGATTCTGAATTAGTATGAAAAAGTTATTGCAGTTTGAACGAAAAAAAATAGCGGCTTTTGCACTAGGCGGTGTTCAAATATGGGGATCTGGTAGCCTGTTATTTTCTAAGTACAACTATTAGTCCCCATGGATTGTTATGTCAACATCACATCTTTATCTTTACTACTAATCTTTATCTTTACTACTAATATTGAGAATTCCTTGAATAGGAATTCAACCGTGTCTTTTTGAAATACCAGAAATACCCCTCATTATAATAATGGAAATCGTTCACTCTATCTTTACTACTAATAAAGAGAATTCATTGAATAGATTTACTCAGTGTCTTTTCGAAATTCCAAATATACCCTTTTACATCTTATCTTATAGAGAAATAGTATTCAAATATGGGAATATAGCCAGTTATTTTCTAAGTACAACTGTCAATCCCCATGGAGAACTATAGTGTACGTTCACATGATGAAGTATCTGAGTGTTTCATATTGTCCGTAATTTAGGTGGGAGTTAATCGGTCGAAGTCTCGCCGGATTCCAAGTTAGTATGAAGAAAATATTGCAGTCTGAACAAAAAAAATAGCGGCTTTTGCACTAAGCGGAGTTCAAATATGGGGATGTGGTAGCCTATTATTTTCTAAGTACAACTGTCAGTCCGCATGGAGAACTACAGTGTGCGTTCACAAGATGAAGTATCCGAGTGTTCCATATTGTCCGTAATTTAGGTGGGAGTTAATTGGTCGAAGTCTCACCGGATTCTGAATTAGTATGAAGAAGTTATTGCAGTTTGAACAACAAAAATAACGGCTTCTGCACTAGGCGGAGTTCAAATATGGGGATGTGGTAGCCTGTTATTTTCTAAGTACAATTGTCAGTCCCCATGGAGAACTACAGTGTACGTTCACAAGATGAAGTATCTGAGTGTTTCATATTGTCCGTAATTTAGGTGGTAGTTAATCGATCGAAGTCTCGCCGGATTCCGAGTTAGTATGAAGAAAATATTGCAGTCTGAACAAAAAAATAACGGCTTCTGCACTAGGCGGAGTTCAAATATGGGGATATGGTATCCAGTTATTTTCTAAGTACAACTATCAGTGTCCATGGAGAACTACAGTGTGCGTTCACAAGATGAAGTATCTGAGTGTTCCATATTGTCCGAAATTTAGGTGGAAGTTAATTGGTCGAAGTCTCACCGGATTCTGAATTAGTATGAAGAAGTTATTGCAGTTTGAACAAAAAAAATAGCGGCTTCTACACTAGGCGGGGTTCAAATATGGGGATGTGGTAGCCTGTTATTTTCTAAGTACAACTGTCAGTCATCATGGATTGTTATGTCAACATCACATCTTTATCTTTACTACTAATCTTTACTACTAATAATGAGAATTCCTTGAATAGCAATTCAACCGTGTCTTTTTGAAATACCCCTCATTATAATAATGGAAATCGTTCACTCTATCTTTACTACTAATAAAGAGAATTCTTTGAATAGATTTACTCAGTGTCCTTTTGAAATTCCAAATATACCATTTTACATCTTATAGAGAAATAATATTCAAATATGAGAATATAGCCTGTTATTTTCTAAGTACAACTGTCGGTCCCCATGGAGAACTACAGTGTACGTTCACATGATGAAGTATCAGAGTGTTTCATATTGTTCGTAATTTAGGTGGGAGTTAATCGGTTGAAGTCTCGCCGGATTCCGAGTTAGTATGAAGAAAATATTGCAGTCTGAACAAAAAAAATAGGGCTTCTGCACTAGGCGGAGTTCAAATATGGGGATGTGTTAGCCTGTTATTTTCTAAGTACAACTGTCAGTGCCCATGGAGAACTACAGTGTGCGTTCACAAGATGAAGTATCCAAGTGTTTTATATTGTCCGTAATTTAGGTGGGAGTTAATCGGTCGAAGTCTCGCCGGATTCAGAGTTAGCATGAAGAAAATATTGCAGTCTGAACAAAAAAATAGCGGCTTCTACACTAGGCGGGGTTCAAATATGGGGATGTGGTATCCTGTTATTTTCTAAGTACAACTGTCACTGCCCATGGAGAACTACAGTGTGCGTTCACAAGATGAAGTATCTGAGTGTTCCATATTGTCCGAAATTTAGGTAAGAATTCATCGGTCGAAGTTTTGCCTAATTCCGAGTTAGTATGAAGAAGTTATTGCAGTCAGAACAAAAAATATAGCGGTTTCTGCCTAGGCGGCGTTCAAATGTGGGGATGCTACTATCAAATCTACTTCCACAGGTACAAATAAAAATGCATGCACATTGTGGTTAAATGTAGGCCCACCTGGGCGTGCATATGTACTCGTATATATAATGTTTATTTTACCTATTTTGTATTTTTTTTAATGTATAAGATATGCGGTTATTAATAAAGTATAAATCCGTTTATGTCAGTTGTTTTATAAGTTGCTTATAACATATATGTTATATACAGTAGTATAAAGTCTGGTGGTCTCTATTTTGATTCACTTATATTTTGCTTTCTTATAGATTTGCTGTCTAGTATTTTATGAGTTGTATATTATATGTGGTTAGTCTATAAGATGTAGTTATATAAATTATTCAACATGATAGTTTTGAAGATAGAGTATACTAGTTTTGTACAGGTGATTGTTTATATAGAGTATAAGTTATATAAGTATTTTATTACTTCAACAGTATATGTTTTCGAAGTTATTATTCGTCAGT
The DNA here is from genome assembly GCA_030737815.1 of Allium fistulosum. Taxonomy (NCBI): domain Eukaryota; kingdom Viridiplantae; phylum Streptophyta; class Magnoliopsida; order Asparagales; family Amaryllidaceae; genus Allium; species Allium fistulosum. The sequence continues at coordinate 243,704,496 of CM060907.1, read as the reverse complement.
TTATTAAATCTGGTTTCTGTCTTATGCATTGGATTATATGTTAGTATATATATGCATTGATTTAAGAATATAATATGAATATATGTTTAAACTGATTTTACATATAAAAGAAAAATACACGGGTTTATTTATGTGGTGTTTAAGGAATTTGCTTAAATTAATGTCAGTATTTTAAGCAATCTATTTAAACTTATATTTCGTTTTAGTTATATCAAAATTGATTTTGATTGGTTCTCATCGCTTCCCATTTTTATCAGCTTGTCCGGCAAACTCGTGTCCATCGTGCTTTGCTTCGAATGCGTGCCAATCTAGCTTTGTTTTGGAATTCGTGTTTGGATTTGTAAACCAGCTCATTCTTGTTCTTCTATAGCCTCGAAAGGTGAGCAATCACTCACGATTAATGTTCTTTTATTTATTAAATTTGATTTCAATTGAAACGACAATTGAAATATGCTGCTGATGGTTATTTACACTGTTATATATGCTATTACCTATATCTGTTCACCCATGACATCTGACACCATTATCTGTTAATTATTTATGCGATAATAATCCAGTTTGGTAGATATTTGATTGATTGATGATGTTTATATTGGACATTAAATTGTTAATGTTAAAGTGATAAGTAATATGCAATCGAATTGATATAGGATAGTCAACAATTTAAATTGGATCTATATGATGAATTTGATTTGTTAAATTTGTATAATATGACCCCCTTTAAATGTTTAATTACTTGACACGTAGTAATATGGTTAACTTCACCTTGAACCATTGAATGTATGTTGTATAAAATTGATGTTGTATGAAATTGAATAATTGATATCAAATGAAGAACCGTATTAATATTAGTGTAATAATCTTTAATCTACATGAAATGATAGTGTAGATTCTAGGAATAATTATATTAATTTGCACAAACAATAATGTGAATTAATACGATTATTTCGGGATTATTTGAATTGATTATTGGATTGTTATTAATTGTTGTTATTGCTTGTTTATTTACTTTGACACCATCCCAGTTATCACACTGCAAGTTCCCTTTGTTATGCTATGATTTTTGAATTGAATTTGGAATCGGGTTGAAATGATAAATACCCAAATTTAACTTTGACCTAGGATAGAGAATTAAATAAAATCCGATTGGTCAATAATTTGATTTAAAAATATAATAAAGATTTTATTGGAATAAATGATAAGGTTTTGAAATGAATTACGAATTTGAATTTTGATGAAAGGAAAATGTTAATATTTAATAATATGAAGCAAAATATTAACAATGTAATTGATGAAGGAACGTTGTTAAATTTGAGAAACGATTGAATTAAGTTTTGAATTTTTAATAATTAAGTTTGAAATTAATAATAATTAAGTTTTGAAATTATTAATAATCAAGTTTTGAAATTAGTTAATAATTAAGTTTTGAAATTATTTAATAATTAAATAAGATTGAATTATTTAACAGTTAAATAAAATTGATTCTTTATTAAGTGAAATTGAACTTCTTGAATAAGTGAAATTAAGTTTCTTATTTAATTGGGTTTTGAAATTGTAACTAAGTAAATAAATAAGTGAAATTGAATTTCTTTAAAAAAATGTGATTTATTGAAATAAATGTAAGACTTGTAATTGAAAGAATTGATTTGACGAATCTAATTTAATTCAATTTTGAAGTTTTGATATAATGAAGTTGAACTTAAGTAATTGATTTAATGAATTGGAAATTAAATAGAAATTGTTTGAATGATAAATTTACTTAACGAATATTGAATGAAATCGATAAATGAAGTTAAACTGATTTGAATGCTAAATTAAATTAATTTAAATGATTTCGGAATGAAACTTATATACGAACTTGAATCAATATTTGAACTGTTTTAAATAGAAATTGAAATTGTATTATAAGATTTTTAAATGGTAATTTGGGAGTTTGAAATGCAATTTTTGGAAATTGGTTTTGAAAGACAAATGAAATGTTGATTTACAAATTTTAATTGAGATTGAAATTGATTTGGTTTTGAAATGAATAAACGACCAATCGGTGTAATAATCACGAAAGTTATTAAAGAGACCGGAATCGGTTAGGGACATACTCACTGTCTAAACCGAAAACCACTTTAATAACTATACGCGGAGTGTGATCCAGAATGAAGTGGTTGGAATGATGTACGTGATGACTGAAAAAAGAGAACGATAATGGATAGCCTTGACACTTGTGTCAAATTGGAAATGACTAAAACAGGAGCCGTGCCGGACCAAATGGGGGCTAGCTACCTCGAGCGAACACACTTCTTCGAACTACTTATACTTGTTGTCGATTGGAGCACCCTTGATTTTGGGAGTGTTGTTTCGCGGTGTTGCGATCGCTGCGGCGATGCGTTCTCACCAGTCCGGATCAGGCAAACGGTAGTTTCACTACCTTGGGTATTGCCTCATGTGCCTTGTCATACTTGGATCCCTATATACGCAACCACTACGAATTTGTTTTGTGTTATACCTATGGAGTACTCCCTGATAGCCCACTAGTTTACGGTGGAGTTTACAGTGCTGTATAGACTATAACGCTTATATAAAATGTGTTAAGGGGGATAATGGTAACGCCTTAACACTATTTTGATATCTTATATTACTAATAGACATTATCTACTTATCGTACACTACTACATAGTAGATAGTTTAATGGATCCTTAAAGGATGGTTATTCCAAACATCCTTTGAGTTACTTGTATTTCAGTTGCTATTTCACTTGAGTTGGATTTATTGATATAAGAATGTTAATCCTGACTCGAGTGTTTTGTGTTTTCTTTACGCTCGGGTCAGACTGAGTGTACCTGTAACAACCTGCATTTTTGACCGTTCAAGTCGACAAAACATACACACATGCCGACTCAAACAATCCGAAATACGGATGGTTATTGGGGTAAATAAGAAAAGAAAAGAAAAGAAAGAACAGAAACAAACTCAGAATCTCGCAGCGGAAGGAACAAGATATAATAATAAAATAACAGTTCATGAAGCTGTTAAATAAATAAATTTGATTATTATTATACATCATAAATCAGAGTTACATAAATATCAAAGATAATACAATAATGCAGCGGAAAAATAATATGGTAGTAGAATACAAATGATGTAATACCAAACTCCGTCTTCGTCCTCCAAAATGGATCTTCAACCTTATCTGAAATGCTCAAGCTGACTCGAGCGTAATGAAAAGACAAAACACTCGAGTCAGGACTAAAATATCTCATGTAAGTCAAATCGAATAAGAAATATGAGTGTGACGGCGTCAGAGAAGTTTACGGGGTTTGACATCTCCTATCCAGTGTCAACGTGAGTGCAATAACTTAAGAGATGTTACGGGATTTTCCATCTCTCAAGGATCCGTTAAACTATCTACTATGTAGTACAATACGCTATTATAATATGTCTACATTAAAGTAAAAGTATTAAAATAGCATTAAGCCATGGCCCATTCCACCCTTAACACAGTTTATATTCCCAAGAGCATATACAAGACCGTAGTTTCCCCAAAACCGGAAGTCACCAGAGGGCAATCCATATACTAAAGGTACAAAACAAAACGTAGTGGTGGCGAATAGGATAATCAGTATGACAAGGTACATGAGGCGATACCAACTAGGATACTAGTAGTTGCCTGATCCGGACTGATGTTGGGCATAGCAGCTACTACCCCAACACCGCAAAACAACACTCCCATAATCGAGGGGTGCACCCAAATCGAATCACATAAATAATAGATAAGGTATCGAAGAAGTGTGTCCGCTAGAGATGGCGATCCTCAATGGCCCGGCGCGGCTCCTGTTTTAGTCATGTCAGGGGTCATCCAATATCGTTCTCTTTCTTCAGTCAACGCGTTCACCGAACCATCCACTTCATTCTGGATCAACACTCCGCGTATAATAGTTATTAAAGTGGTTTTCGGTATCGACAGAGAGTATGTCCATATCCGATCCTGGTCTCCTTAATAACTGCGTAATATTACACCGATGGCTCTTTTACATTTTCCAAAATCAATTCATAATTGATTATCAAAAATATCATATCCGTTTCAAAATTCAAAGCCATTTCAAAATCATCATATCTACTCAAAATATACGATTTCATTTCAAAATCATTTTTCGCCTCAATATCTCATTTCAATTTCAAAATCGATTCAGCTTCTCAAAAACCATTTCAAATTATCAAGTTCAAATACATATTTGAACCACAAAATAAACAATTTCACTTTCAATATATTACAAAACTTTAAATATTTCACATTTCAAAACAGCTCATATATTTATATAAGAATATAAGATTCGCTTTAAAACCATTTCGTATTCAAATTAGAATATACTTCAAATTAAACATCCGTATTAAGTAGTTTACTTAATTTCTGGAACAATTCCAATTCAATAAACTTAGATTAACATTCGGATTTCAAGAATTCATTTAAGTATTAACTTCCAAATCAATTTCAGTCCAACTCCTATTCAAATCAATTTTATCTTCAAATTTAATTCAATAGTTTCAATTTAGTCCAATTCACAAATTTCTTTGAATTTCAATTAAATTCCAAATTAATTAAATCTCAATTTCAAATAAATTTTCAATTCCAAACTCAAACTTGAAATATCATTTCATATAAATTTTCTTAGAAATATTCAGAGTTCGATTAAAAGTCCAATCTTTTAAAACAAATCAACTTTCGAAAATTTACGCCGTATTTCAAATTTTTTTTTTAAATCTAAACTTTGAATAACTAAACAATTTCATTTACCAAGTTTAAATTCCAACATCTCGAGCTTCAATTCAAAATAATTCAATTTCCATAAATTGGATTTTTATTCTTAAAATCAATTCATTTAAATAATTTCAAAACAACTTTAAAATCATTTAATTTAACCAACCCGGTGTCCGTATATAATTCTCTAACCTATGGCCAAGTGGTTAGTTATTTCAATTAAATGTCAGGGATGAATATATATTACTTAAACCAATCACAGTGTCATGTGCATGTATAACATGATATATATAAGAAAATAAACATCCAAACATTTAAATATCAACCAATAGCATCCATCGAAATAAATCATCCAATAGTCAATACAATTCACGGCAATTTCATAGTTATCAATATCGGGAAATTTGATTTCAATTAAATCTTAATTTCAATTTACTGTCAATTTAAATTTTCAACGGTGAATTCACACGACAATCTATATGACAATTAAATTTTTATCAAACAACAACAAATAAATTCATATCACTTCATAATGTCAAATTTAACTACCATAAAAATATTCAGTACATTGTGAGCGTTATAAAACACTCACCTTTTGAATTTAAATTGAATTTAAATTCAATTTAAACCCAAAAATTTGACAGTCTCCAAATCCATCCAAACCAGCGTCAAAGTGTCCGGAATTTCGATACGATCCTAATAAAAGAAATCTCGTCCAAATCCGAGTCCGTATGCAAAAGTTATGAAAATTTGAAGATTGGAAAATTCTGGTGCTGAGTCGACTTCGAGTTCAACCCGGTCCGCCGCCTCAAATACCGGATGCTTGCTTGGAGTTTTTGCGAAAACGACCCGATGACCCGAGTAGTTTTCTTCCCGACTCGAAGTAGCTCCAGGGTTTTTCCCCTTGAAACCCCAAGCGCGACCCGAAGCGCGTAAATCTCGAATTTTTTTTTAGATTTTGGAATTTGGGTATTAGGTTTTGTCTGCCATTGGAATGAGAAGCTAATAAGAAGATGAATTGTACGTACAGACAAATGAAGATTAGGGAGGCTAGGGTTTATAACTGTGTTTATATAGGTATGTTAGAGATAGAGTAGATAGACTGGATAGATGAACGTGCGGAACAAACTATGGTCCGAAAAGCCCGTTCTGACCCTGGAACGAAATTGAGTAAACCCATATATCAAAATAGGTGTTTTAAAATATTCTGAGCGCGATGGAAAAAGTTTCACGTCCAATTTCCATTGTATGAAGAAGTTATGCTGAAAAAGAAATTCTCAAATTGATTTCAAAAATTGATTTCAATTAAATTGATTTCAAGGCGTTTCGCGTTCGTACGATCAAACGACAAGTCCGAATGTTACGAAACTTGAAACCCTACAATAAACTGATACGGATCCGATGAAACTAGTTTCGTCGAAATCCGAGTCAGTGACAAAAATGGCTATTTTTTATATTAATTAAATAATTAAGAATTAGTAAATAAATACAATTTTTATATTTCAGTTTCGGAATTGGCAAATTTTATCACGTAAAAATTTTCAAACATTTAAATGATTTAACAATTTTTGAATGTCAATTTATTAAAGATTAAATCAATATAACTCTTAAATTTCACAAAATTCAAAATTATAGGTAAATTTCCAAAATTTCCATAAATTTTACTTTACCCATAATTATTCCATTCATATTTCAAATAGGAGGGCTTGCCATTGGATTTAAAATTATTACATAAATATTTCCCATTATTCAACTAAATTTTTAATTTAACGTAATAATTAAATTTTCATTTCATTTATTTCAATAAGCCCAACAATTAAAAATTAACAAATTAACTCATTATTAAAGATTCAACTTCAATAATTCATAAAGTTCATCATCTTGATTTACTCATTAATTCATAATTCTTTAAACCAATTCCCTTCTAAATTTTAAAGTAACTAAATTTACCAAATCATAGTATTTATTTCAATTTCTTAAAATAACCCCCTTCATTATAAATTGAATCTAATTTATTAAAATAAGTTTCCAAATTTAATGTATTAGATTCAATTTCACTTTTTAACTTACACTTAAATTTAGGTCATAATCAATTTATACGTATTCCTTTCTTAGTTACTATTTTACATACTTCTTGCATAAATTTCACAATTAACCATTATTATTAAAGTAACGCTAATAATAAATACGACCTTACTATTACTCAACATTTAAATGAACGTTACTTCATTTCCATTAGTGTAACATTTATTTCCTTATCACTTATTACCAATTCAAATTTCATTAACAATAAGTAGGTAATTTATAATATATGTTTACAAATTTTGAATTAATCGTTATTCAAACCACTATTCATTATTATTTACTTAAATTTAGCATTAATTACCTTGCATTACATTGTTGCTTAAATTCCCAATCCGATTGTAATTAATACTCTGAATAAATAGGCTTACTCCTTTCGTTATTTATTAATTGTCACAAGAAACGTTTAATAATTTCAACAACATTGTAATTACTAATTACCTACATTGATTGTATACGTTTTCCATTATTATTATTTATTAGAATTCTGTTCAACTTTCCATCTTATGCATATAGTTAACCTTTATATTGATTTTACCTTCAAAATTTTCAGTTATTCTCTTAACTTACAAAAAAAAATGATTAATTTCATTTTAATCGCTATTAATTACATGCATTGTTAACGGACAATAGTTGTCACCATTTTACAATTTTTAACATTTGAAATTTATTCTCTACAACAATTATTACCTATCAATATTAATTTGCCCATAAATAAAAAACTTGCAATTGCTCTTATTATCATATTCCATTTACTGTTAACCATGTGTTTACTACATTAATCCATATAATACTTTCCTTTCTCATATTCAATTTATATACATGTATAATCTTTTCACTATTTCAATCATTAGAATTTTATTCAAATTACAAATAAATAGGTTTTAATTACCATTGCTATATTTTATTTTAGCGTTCATTTCAAAATTAATTTAAAAGTTTATATTTCTACTAAATTTAATTACAAAATCTTATTTAATTAACAAATTTAATTGTCGAAATTTACGGGTCGTTACACTCTCCCCCACTTAAAACTTTTCGTCCCCGAAAAGGAAAAAGAAGGGAAAGGAGAATTAAGACATCAATATATCTTATTCAAAAATATTAACTTTATAAACAATGAAATTTACAAAATTAATTTATTTAAATAAAATATACAAATTTATAACCATTAAATCTTTTTATACTCAAATTAATAAAGTTTGGAAAACATTTTAAAAAATTTCTAAGTCCACAATTTACAGAAAATTTTGGCAGAGTTTCCTTTGTACGGAGAGGCTTGGAAGAAAATATAATATCAAATATAACAATATATAACATATATTTTCCAAAATAATATATCCCAACATGGGAAAAATAATAAAATAACGCTATAAAAACCATAATCCGAGAACGTACCTATTTGTCGGGCAAACAACGCTTAATTATGAAACCAAAAGCAGTAGCAATTGCTTCCATAACCTGTATTTCACTTATATAATCCAAAAAGGGTTAATAATTATATAAATTGAAATATTTGGAGTTGTTTAAATCAATAACAACAATCAACATAGCAACCATCACTTGCAACAAGCAAACAACCATCACATAAGTCAACACACATCAATCATTCATTCATATCAAACACAATAATAGTTGTTCGGGTTCAAAACTTCAAATTGTACGGAATGAAAATAAACTACTAAGTGTACCCTTTTACTCAACAGTCTTAGGCGAACTAAATAGATTATTTATTCATCCAAACAATTGTAAAGTATCCTTGCCCAAACAACCATAAATTAAACAAACAACAAATTCAAACAATAGATCAAGTTCATTATTATAATTTCATTCCATATATTGTTGCTTGATTTCCTCTTCATTCGATTTATACTCATCTTCATTTAATTTATTCACATCATGTCAATTCTCTTCTTATTGTATTATATTTATTCATTCATGACTTGATTTCATTTATTTACATTCATTTATTAATAATATTCATGTTAAGTTCAGTTACTTGGTATAACAATTATAACCTTAATTCTTATTAATAAGAACAATTTACTTAACATTTTCATTACATAAGTTTACTTGTACAATTTCCATTATATTTTCTTATTAAACATTTCAACTTTTACAATTAGGTAAGTTATATATATGCTTTTAAAAATGTAATTAAAAGTTATACAAGTTTATTCTATTTCCTTTAATTAATTTAATGCTCAATAAACATATCTTAGGTTACATATTTCAGCTTTTTTTTAATTTTATTTATAACCTAGCATTAAATCCTTATTTTAATTAGAGGTTCCACTTATTAATTAGTTCCATTCCAATTTCACTACATTAATTGAAACTTATTAATTAACGGAAACTTAAGAACTAAATACCGGGTTAAATTACAAATCATTTTAAAATAATAGATAAATGTATATACTTACCGTTTATATATCCAATTATATTTAAAACAATTTAAAATATTTATTTGTTTATCAAAATAAATCTGTAGAAAAACTACTACAGTGGCCTTCCCACTTCGAAACTCGAAAATGAATGTCGATGATGCGTGCACTCATCACCGAAATTATTTTCCAGCGACAGAGAGGAAAGTACAGAACTTATTTTCCAAAAAAAATTTCTTAAAACAATTCTTTCAATTTATATTGAAATATTTATATCAGAAACTACTTTATAAACAATATTATTATATTCCAAAAGTATTCGAAAGAAATTTCCAAAAGCCCGGAACTTAAGTTCTAAATTTCCAATTTTTATTCATTTTGTTTTCAATCTTATTTCAACTATTATTAATATTTTCATTACCTAACACCCAATCTATAGCAACCAAATATATATCTATATAAAATATTTTACTTTATATATAGAAAATATAATAGGCAAAATTATTTCATTCACCTATATTAAAACAAATATTATGTCGGTCTGTCCTATTAAGTGTTTAGAAATCCCTATTGATGTCATAGCGTCCCATGCACCAACCAGAATTTATAAATACAAAACAGAACAGATTAACACAATATTAAAACCTTTTTATAACACTAACAAATACGCTCTCTCATATATATACACTCAGCGACCCATCATAGGGTATTACTACCCTATTAGTAAAGAGTCAGACCCCACAAAGCTAAGGTTTATCGCTAAACCAAAGCTCTGATACCAACTGTAACAACCTGCATTTTTGACCGTTCAAGTCGACAAAACATACACACATGCCGACTGAAACAATCCGAAATACGGATAGTTATTGGGGTAAATAAGAAAAGAAAAGAAAAGAAAGAACAGAAACAAACTCAGAATCTCGCAGCGGAAGGAACAAGATATAATAATAAAATAACAGTTCATGAAGCTGTTAAATAAATAAATTTGATTATTATTATACATCATAAATCAGAGTTACATACATATCAGAGATAATACAATAATGCAGCGGAAAAATGATATGGTAGTAGAATACAAATGATGTAATACCAAACTCCGTCTTCGTCCTCCAAAATGGATCTTCAACCTTATCTGAAATGCTCAAGCTGACCCGAGCGTAATGAAAAGACAAAACACTCGAGTCAGGACTAAAATATCTCATGTAAGTCAAATCGAATAAGAAATATGAGTGTGACGGCGTCAGAGATGTTTACGGGGTTTGACATCTCCTATCCAGTGTCAACGTGAGTGCAATAACTTAAGAGATGTTACGGGATTTTCTATCTCTCAAGGATCCGTTAAAATATCTACTATGTAGTACAATACGCTATTATAATATGTCTACATTAAAGTAAAAGTATTAAAATAGCATTAAGCCATGGCCCATTCCACCCTTAACACAGTTTATATTCCCAAGAGCATATACAAGACCGTAGTTTCGCCAAAACCGGAAGTCACCAAAGGGCAATCCATATACTAAAGGTACAAAACAAAACGTAGTGGTCGCGAATAGGATAATCAGTATGACAAGGTACATGAGGCAATACCAACTAGGATACTAGTAGTTGCCTAATCCGGACTGATGTTGGGCATAGCAGCTACTACCCCAACACCGCGAAACAACACTCCCATAATCGAGGGGTGCACCCAAATCGAATCACATAAATAATAGATAAGGTATCGAAGAAGTGTGTCCGCTAGAGATGGCGATCCTCAATGGCCCGGCGCGGCTCCTGTTTTAGTCATGTCAGGGGTCATCCAATATCGTTCTCTTTCTTCAGTCAACGCGTTCACCGAACCATCCACTTCATTCTGGATCAACACTCCGCGTATAATAGTTATTAAAGTGGTTTTCGGTATCGATAGAGAGTATGTTCATATCTGATCCCGGTCTCTTTAATAACTACGTATTATTACACCGATGGCTCTTTTACATTTTCCAAAATCAATTCATAATTGATTATCAAAAATATCATATCCGTTTCAAAAATCAAAGCCATTTCAAAATCATCATATCTACTCAAAATATACGATTTCATTTCAAAATCATTTTTCGCCTCAATATCTCATTTCAATTTCAAAATCGATTCAGCTTCTCAAAAACCATTTCAAATTATCAAGTTCAAATACATATTTGAACCACAAAATAAACAATTTCACTTTCAATATATTACAAAACTTTAAATATTTCACATTTCAAAATAGCTCATATATTTATATAAGAATATAAGATTCGCTTTAAAACCATTTCGTATTCAAATTAGAATATACTTCAAATTAAACATCTGTATTAAGTAGTTTACTTAATTTCTGGAACAATTCCAATTCAATAAACTTAGATTAACATTCGGATTTCAAGAATTCATTTAAGTATTAACTTCCAAATCAATTTCAGTCCAACTCCTATTCAAATCAATTTTATCTTCAAATTTAATTCAATAGTTTCAATTTAGTCCAATTCACAAATTTCTTTGAATTTCAATTAAATTCCAAATTAATTAAATCTCAATTTCAAATAAATTTTCAATTCCAAACTCAAACTTGAAATATCATTTCATATAAATTTTCTTAGAAATATTCAGAGTTCGATTAAAAGTCCAATCTTTAAAAACAAATCAACTTTCGAAAATTTACGCCGTATTTCAATTTTTTTTTTTTAAATCTAAACTTCGAATAATTAAACAATTTCATTTACCAAGTTTAAATTCCAACATCTCGAGCTTCAATTCAAAATAATTCAATTTCCATAAATTGGATTTTTATTCTTAAAATCAATTCATTTAAATAATTTCAAAACAACTTTAAAATCATTTAATTTAACCAACCCGGTGTCCGTATATAATTCTCTAACCTATGGCCAAGTGGTTAGTTATTTCAATTAAATGTCAGGGATGAATATATATTACTTAAACCAATCACAGTGTCATGTGCATGTATAACAAGATATATATATAAGCAAATAAACATCCAAACATTTAAATATCAACCAATAGCATCATCGAAATAAATCATCCAATAGTCAATACAATTCACGGCAATTTCATAGTTATCAATATCGGGAAATTTGATTTCAATTAAATCCTAATTTCAATTTACTGTCAATTTAAATTTTCAACGGTGAATTCACACGACAATCTATATGATAATTAATTTTTTATCAAACAACAACAAATAAATTCATATCACTTCATAATGTCAAATTTAACTACCATAAAAATATTCAGTACATTGTGAGCGTTATAAAACACTCACCTTTTGAATTTAAATTCAATTTAAACCCAAAAATTTGACAGTCTCCAAATCCATCCAAACCAGCGTCAAAGTGTCCGGAATTTCGATATGATCCTAACAAAAGAAACCTCGTCCAAATCCGAGTCCGTATGCAAAAGTTATGAAAATTTGAAGATTGGAAAATTCTGGTGCTGAGTCGACTTCGAGTTCAACCCGGTCCGCCGCCTCAAATACCCGATGCTTGCTTGGAGTTTTTGCGAAAACGACCCGATGACCCGAGTAGTTTTCTTCCCGACTCGAAGTAGCTCCAGGGTTTTTTCCCTTGAAACCCCAAGCGCGACCCGAAGCGCGTAAATCTCGATTTTTTTTTTATTTTTTTATTTTGGAATTTGGGAATTAGGTTTTGTCTGCCATTGGAATGAGAAGCTAAGAAGAAGATGAATTGTACGTACAAACAAATGAAGATTAGGGAGGCTAGGGTTTATAACTGTGTTTATATAGGTATGTTAGGGATAGAGTAGATGGACTGGATAGATGAACGTGCGGAACAAACTATGGCCCGAAAAGCCCGTTCTGACCCCGAAATGAAATTGAGTAAACCCATATATCGAAATAGGTGTTTTAAAATATTCTGAGCGTGATGGAAAAAGTTTCACGTCCAATTTCCATTGTATGAAGAAGTTATGCTGAAAAAGAAATTCTCAAATTGATTTCAAAAATTGATTTCAATTAAATTGATTTCAAGGCGTTTCGCGTTCGTACGACCAAACGACAAGTCCGATCGTTACGAAACTTGAAACCCTACAATAATTCACTGATACAGATCCGATGAAACTAGTTTCGTCGAAATCCGAGTCAGTGACAAAAATGGCTATTTTTATATTAATTAAATAAATTAAGAATTAGTAAATAAATCCAATTTTTATATTTCAGTTTCGGAATTGGCAAATTTTATCACGTAAAAATTTTCAAACATTTAAATGATTTAACAATTTTTAAATGTCAATTTATTAAAGATTAAATCAATATAACTCTTAAATTTCACAAAATTCAAAATTATAGGTAAATTTCCAAAATTTCCATAAATTTTACTTTACCTATAATTATTCCATTCATATTTCAAATAGGAGGGCTTGCCATTGGATTTAAAATTATTACATAAATATTTCCCATTATTCAACTAAAATTTTAATTTAACGTAATAATTAAATTTTCATTTCATTTATTTCAATAAGCCCAACAATTAAAAATTAACAAATTAACTCATTATTAAAGATTCAACTTCAATAATTCATAAAGTTCATCATCTTGATTTACTCATTAATTCATAATTCTTTAAACCAATTGCCTTCTAAATTTTAAAGTAACTAAATTTACCAAATCATAGTATTTATTTCAATTTCTTAAAATAACCCCCTTCATTATAAATTGAATCTAATTTATTAAAATAAGTTTCCAAATTTAATGTATTAGATTCAATTTCACTTTTTAACTTACACTTAAATTTAGGTCATAATCAATTTATACGTATTCCTTTCTTAGTTACTATTTTACATACTTCTTGCATAAATTTCACAATTAACCATTATTATTAAAGTAACGCTAATAATAAATACGACCTTACTATTACTCAACATTTAAATGAACGTTACTTCATTTCCATTAGTGTAACATTTATTTCCTTATCACTTATTACCAATTCAAATTTCATTAACAATAAGTAGGTAATTTATAATATATGTTTACAAATTTTGAATTAATCGTTATTCAAACCACTATTCATTATTATTTACTTAAATTTAGCATTAATTACCTTGCATTACATTGTTGCTTAAATTCCCAATCCGATTGTAATTAATACTCTAAATAAATACGCTTACTCCTTTCGTTATTTATTAATTGTCACAAGAAACGTTTAATAATTTCAACAACATTGTAATTACTAATTACCTACATTGATTGTATACGTTTTCCATTATTATTATTTATTAGAATTCTGTTCAACTTTCCATCTTATGCATATAGTTAACCTTTATATTGATTTTACCTTCAAAATTTTCAGTTATTCTCTTAACTTACAAAAAAAACAATGATTAATTTCATTTTAATCGCTATTAATTACATGCATTGTTAAGGGACAATAGTTGTCACCATTTTACAATTTTTAACATTTGAAATTTATTCTCTACAACAATTATTACCTATCAATATTAATTTGCCCATAAATACAAAACTTGCAATTGGTCTTATTATCTTATTCCATTTACTGTTAACCATGTGTTTATTACATTAATCCATATAATACTTTCCTTTCTCATATTCAATTTATATACATGTATAATCTTTTCACTATTTTAATCATTAGAATTTTATTCAAATTACAAATAAATAGGTTTTAATTACCATTGCTATATTTTATTTTAGCGTTCATTTCAAAATTAATTTAAAAGTTTATATTTCTACTAAATTTAATTAAAAAATCTTATTTAATTAACAAATTTAATTGTCGAAATTTACGGGTCGTTACAGTACCAATATTCGAGACTCACCTTTGAAGTTGGAGCTTTGCTTGAAGATCCAGCCATCTATTCTACTTTCAGTATTCGATGATTCCAGTGATGTATTCTGATTTATATCTGATGTATTGTATTACTCTTCCGTTGTATCTGGTTTAACTCTGATATAACTTATATATTTATATAGTAGCTTCATGAACTACTATCTCTTTTATTTCCGCTGCATTTATTACTCTGTGTCTGTGATCTATGATTATTTATTTACTGTATATGTTCAGTTTTGCCAAATTTAAATTTAACAACGCGGTATTTTGAGCAATTCAATTCCGGCATGGGTGTCTACTTATACACTTATAATGGATGCGAATGGTCCAAAATAGCGGGTCGTTACAGTTGGTATCAGAGCTTTGGTAGCTCTAGGCAAAACTTAGCATATAGGGTAAATGTATTTATAGAATCACTCTCATTCGAGTTTCAATCTCTTCCTTTTGACTCGATTCCTTTGAATTTTTGGAACGTTCCCTGCGGTTCCAAATTTCATTCGTGTCCCTCACTATTCGTCTTTTTTCAATTCTGGAGTATCACATAACTCCACTTCGAATGATCTTTATAATGAGTTGGCGGTCCCGCCAATCTCAAATTGATTTGTAAAGGGGCAAAACTCTTTTACGATAGCATCGATTCACCGGAGATTTATATATCATCGGTTTAGATGCTGACATCTTTGGTTATGCCGAATTATATCTCTTGAGATCAATGTCGATTTGCCTCGGAATTCTACATTGATCTTATTCTTGAAGTCACGGTTGACCCGGTTAAGGTTGCCCGCGATATATATAAATTTATCAATCTTCCTACTTTGTTGTTAATCATCATATCTTTGTTTCGAACTTATCTTCGAATAAAGTTCTCTTTGATTTGAGTCCATCAAATTTGAAACCCTATCCTTATTTTGAAAATTCATTCCTGTATCGTCAAGCAAAGAAATGTATTTGTAAACTAATATATAAACGTTTTAATATATGTTGTGTTGTTTGAGTTGTTGATGTTGATTTGGGTTTTCGATCGATTCGTATGATCAACGCTATCGATAGGATTTCCAAAACACTTGAACAGAGCAAACTGACATGATAGTATTTTCAAAATTGGTAAATAAAATAATCTTGTATGATTATATTATATATAAGTACAAATTTTCTGAAATTGAATTGTTAACCGAATTGGTTGTCAGAAGGTAATATTTGATTTTCACTATTTGTTTTGTAAATCATTGATTATTCCAACATAAAAATAAATGGAATTATAAAAGTTGGTTTATAGATTTATTTAGAAATTTAAATGAATTTAAAGTAAGAATTTGAGAATTTAATTTCCTAAAATTTCAAGCTTTGGTTTTAAAATTTTTAAAAATGTATATTATTGAACGTATTCTCAAATAGAAACCGTTTTCAAAGAATTTTAAAATGATGAAATCAGTGCTCTTCTCTGTGTCGCTGGAAAATAATTTCGGTGATGGCGGCCGCATCATCGACATTCATTTTCGAGTTTCGAAGTGGAGAAACCATTCTGTAGCTTTACTACGGTTTTGTTTTGGAAAAATATTTTGATTTAAATTTCTTAAGTATGATTTGATTTATATTTATATGGGTATATTATTTAAATTTAATTTGATTTGATATATATATAGTATATACATAATTATCTCTAAATTATTGAAGTTTATCGAAAATTTAATTCTTAAAATTTAGGTTAAAGATGATTTCAATTTTAAACTAAAGTCAAAATTTTGGATAAAAATGTAAACTTAAAAAATTTGAATTTGAAAATTTTATTTGTATAGTACTAAATTGCATTTCAATATAACTTACCTAAATCATTCAAAAGTTGAATATGTAATTGGATAATATACAATATAAAATGTCTTTATAAATAAAATTTGAGTGTTTATAATAAATATTATACACTTAGACTTTAATTATAAAAAAAAGCTAATAAGTTGATAGAATAATAAGTTAATTGAATGAGATGAATATAATAAATTTTGTTTGAAATAATTAACAAATTGAAATTTGATCAACTTATGGAAATACCTTAAATTTAAACCAATTATTGAATATAAATTAATTTAAATTGAAATTTATATGGTTTAAATTAATTTATATGGTTTAAATTAATTGTATTATTTTGTATTTCAAATCTGTTTTCTTCCTGGGTGTCTCTATCCTCCTACCTCCTTCCTTTTCGGGGACGAAAAGTTTTGAGTGGGGGAGAGTGTAACGACCCGTAAATTTCAACTGTTTTAGTAACGTTATTAATTGAAATTTTGCGAAATTTTAAACGATAAAATTTTGAAATACAAATTGGATATTTGGAATGCGTCTAGTTAAACATAGCAACTGGTAAATTTTCGTCCGAAAATATGAAAGTTTATTTCGCGCGTAAATTTACTTCAATTTAATCAGTTAAGAAGCGATGAAAATAAAATGTTTTCGGAACCAAAATATTTTTACATAGAAAAATTCTAAACCATCTTCTGAGCAAACGACATTTTTCGTTTTTCCAAATTCGGACTTCTTTGGCTCCGTCGATTTTATTTTTCTACGTTTTCTTGCATTTTCCACCGGTAGAAAATTCGAATTTTAAAATTCAATCATACCACTGATATTTTCATACCGTTTTGATCATTTCATCATACTGATCTCCATAGCATGTTCGTTTCTGTGTTTCGAAGTCCGGTATGCGAAGAAATCGGGATACGATTAGCTGGACCGGTATCTGTTTTGAGCCTTTTATTTTTCGGCATCCTTTCAATTATTCCAACATGAGATAATAAATGGTCTCAACTATTATAATTCCCAAGAAATTAATTTCTGACTTTTGCTTTTCCACGTTGTTCCACACTGGTTCCAACGTATATTGCTTCTGTCCCTTCGTTCATTGTCTTTCCCACTACCTTTATCTCTATTCACTCTTTCCACTTTCTCTTCTTCCTATTTTTCCAGAGAAAGTATGTTACTTCACAAAGGTTATAAATATACTTATGCATGAGAATGGTCTCGACCTTGTCCCCTCCTTTACCACCATCCTCCATCGAAATCATTCCTCCCTCCACGTGTTCGATCAAGTTTCCAGTCTTCCCTCTCACCTCCACTCACTTCTCCAACGCACTAGGCTTCTTTCCCCTTCTGTAACAACCCGCATATCTATCGATTTTATATTTAAATATTTTATCGTTAGTCGGATATTAGTCCGAAAAGCTACTTTTTGCATACGGTCAAATTAGGACTCGAGACCACCCCCATTGGGTTCAAAATGACGATTGCGATCTTTTTGAGTGTAAATTCGATATGTTTGGAGATAGTGAAATTTTCGTCACTTTTCCCGCTTGAGACTTTGGTTTGGACTGCACTTCCTTAGTTCAGCCCAACCCTCTTCCTCACTTCATTCACCCTTTGTTTTAACATTCAAGCTTCATCAAAAATGGTGGTGGGAAGTGGAAATTAAAACTCCAAACTCCAATTCTATTGCAAATCCGAGATTCAACTCCAAATTCAAGGTGAAGAACATAGATTCAAGCTAGGGGTTGATTCTTGCTTCGTTCTTAAGCTCTCCAACATCAAATTCGTGGAAAAGGTGAGATTTTTAGTCTCACATCTTGCTTAAATTGTCATTGGACTGTTGGGAATGATCCCCTATTGCATTTGCATCAACATTTGCATTTGGTTTGAATTGGATTGGCGAAAAACTTCAATTTTCAGCGTTTTGGTGATTTTTCTGGCCTTAAGTCGTTTCTGGCCTTCGCTGAGTCGTCCACGAGTTAAGTCTAAGTCGTGAGTCGTTCACGAGTTAAGGGCTTAAGTCGCGCGCGTGTATTTCTGTTCGCCTGGCTTGAGTCGTTCACGAGTTAAAGGCCTGAGTCGTTCTCGAGTTAAAGTGTTAAGTCGTTCTGGGTGTTCTGCCTTCGCTAGGTCGTTCGCGAGTTAAGTGATAAGTCGTAGCTCGTATTTGAGCTTAAGTCGTAGCTCGTATGGCTCTTAAGTCCTAGGTCGTTGGCTTTTAAACCGTTAAGTCGTATGACCTTAAGTCGTAGGTCGTCCCCGACCTAACTCCACTAGGTCGTTCCAGCCTTAGCTCGTAGCTCGAATAGAGGCTTAAGTCGTAAGTCGTTCGCGAGTTAGTACTTGGTCGTTTGACCTGTTTTTCCCTTAGGTCGTTCGACCTGTTCTTCTGCTAAGTCGCGTGGCATTCTCCACTTAGGTCGTATGACCTTATCCCTTAAGTCGTAAGTCGCTTGCCTCCCTTAAGTCGTAAGTCGTTCGCGAGTTAGTACTTGGTCGTTTGACCTGTTTTTCCCCTAGGTCGTTCGCGAGTTAGTACTTAGTCATTTTACCTGTTCTTCAGCTAGGTTGCACGGCAGTCTTCCCTTAGGTCGTATGACCTACTTTTCTTTAGGACGCTTGACCAGCCTGCCTTCTCTAAGTCATACCGTGACGGGGCGCTGCCCCCTGGACCCCCGCGACCTGACCGGGCAGGTCGAACCCCGTATTACTCTGCGTAGGCAATCTTATCTGACAAAGCATTTATCAGAATTTCTACTTTGATGGTTTTGGGATTGACTCCTTTGGACTTTACTCACGTCTTCGAACGTGAATTGATTTGTTTCTACAATCGTTTTATGACTTGTCATTTTAAAGATATATGAAGGTTTCAATACTAATAGTAAATATCAAAACTCTTTCATCAAAGCGATTTCAACACTATTTTAAATATCAAAAGTTCGTTTTCTCAAACCGATTTTCAATCTACTAGTATATACAAGCCTTTACTTCACTCGAATGAGAAATCGACTTAAACGACTTAGTAAAACGAGTGGTATGAAACGCTTACGTTCACTTCGTCGGTTAGCTCTTGGACTTGTTCGATTGAACCCTTTTTGTGACAATTTCCTAGTGAAGATTTACAGCTTGTTCGTAAATATTTAAGTTAAGCAAGTGGTTATGGGACATGAAGCTAAACTCATATATTTACTAGCTTGGTGTGATTGACACTTCCTTATGATCATGACGATCATTTTTGTGATTTAGACTAGCGATTGAGCGATGTCTCTTTGTCTACGTGGGAGACTATACCCCGATTATGTGATGTTTCGCCATCACATTTCCTACGGTCTTCGGGCCATTCCTGTGTGAAAATTTAATGGATAGCTTCCATGAGATATCATCTCGTCATGTGTTTACGCGTAGGTGAGTTTTCATGCTCCCATTCATGTGTTAGGCCTCCCCCCCTTTATGTGTTTTCTGGATTTCTGATGATGATTTCTGGAATTTTGTGCTTCACCAATTTTCATGATTTTCATTGATATGATATCAGTTTTTGTGCATTGGTGAATTCATGTGTTATTGACTTGTTATGAATACAAGTTTAGGGTATGATACCCTATTTTATCTTTGAGAAGATTCTTGTGATATTGATTAATCTTTTGTTGATTATCATTTACATACTTATAGTAGTATGTCGCTATGGTTATTACATGTTCATGTCATGCCTTTTACTGTATACCATATCATCTGATATTTATAGTTAGACTGATCCGTTTATTATTTTCTTATAAATAATACTCGGGTCAGACCGAGATGTTACAGGTGCTTCTGCTTGACTTCTCTTCAGGATTATTCTGACTTTTGGCTAACTACCTAGATTAGTAGTTTTTGGATGTACACCTTTGAGATATAGACTCTATGTTGTGTACTTATTCTTTTGTATAGCACGTGATGCTATTCTTTTGTATTATCGTGGATCTTTCCGACCACTACTCTGATGTACACTTTCATGTGATATATATATTTATTCATATCTTCTTCCGCCTTTGTGATATGGATGTCTGTGACTGATTTATGTTATGATTATTTCTATGTTTGTTCCCGAAGATTATATATAGCCACCGTGTGATAGCTTTGTGTTTGTATCGGTATGTCGGATTTCCTCCTTAAAAGATATGCATTCTATTCTATCTGACGTATCGATGCTCGCACAAAGAAGTTACATGGATGGTCGCTCCTCCACAGCCTTATTCTCCGCGCTAATTGACAGCACTACATCGTAGTGTTCTTGGTTAGCGTGGGTATAGAGGTGGGGCGTCACACCTTCCCAAAGCTTATGCCGCAACCCATCATCGCCTCAACCTCATTTTACCTCCCTCTCCCACCAGTGGCCTTGTTCCTTCACTCTCTCCCCTTCGCATGCACGTCACCCACCGAGAGCAACACGTGCGACCTCCCCTCTTTCTCCACCCGCCTCAGGCTTCTACCGACCAACCACCCTCGTCTCCGCCCACGCCTGGACCACTGCCTGCACGCCAAGCTCGCAACCTCGAGCATCTCCACTGTGCTTTGACTTCATCCTTTCTCCTCTTGTTTGCCGAGCACCATCCTATCTCATATATTAGGTAAGAATATATATATTTCTTCTGTTATAGTTTTATTTTATAGTAGTTATATATAGTTTTATTTTAAATCTATATGTGATATATATTTAGCACTGTATATATATGTAAGTTTGTGCTGTTGAACCATTTACATAAGTGTATGGGGTTGTATATATTTTATTTATTGTTTACAGTAATATGATGAGTTTGGTTATATATATAGATTTGTGTGAGTATATATTTTTGAAGTTATGTTTATATGCCGTGAGATTTATGTGTGTATATATAAATTACTGTAAATATATATGTTAATATATGCAAATTTTATAACCCGTTGTTACTTAGTTAACTTAAGCAGGTATGCATTGTTTTATAAAAGAATTTTTTTTAATATGTTATGTTAATATGAGGTCACTGTGGTTTGAATATATGGTTTCTAAAACAAAAGTTTACAGTTGGTATATATGTATATATATAATGTTTATTTTACCTATTTTGTATTTTTTTAATGTATAAGATATGCGGTTATTTATAAAGTATAAATTCATTTATGTCAGTTGTTTTATAAGTTGCTTATAACATATATGTTATATACAGTAGTATAAAGTCTGGTGGTCTCTATTTTGATTCACTTATATTTTGCTTTCTTATAGATTTGCTGTCTAGTATTTTATGAGTTGTATATTATATGTGGTTAGTCTATAAGATGTAGTTATATAAATTATTCAACATGATAGTTTTTAAGATAGAGTATACTAGTTTTGTACAAGTGATTGTTTATATAGAGTATAAGTTATATAAGTATTTTATTACTTCAACAGTATATGTTTTCGAAGTTATTATTCGTCAATTTATTAAATCTGGTTTCACTGTCTTATGCATTGGATTATATGTTAGTGTATATATGCATTGATTTAAGAATATAATATGAATATATGTTTAAACTGATTTTACATATAAAAGAAAAATACACGGGTTTATTTATGTGGTGTTTAAGGAATTTGCTTAAATTAATGTCAGTATTTTAAGCAATCTATTTAAACTTATATTTCGTTTTAGTTATATCAAAACTGATTCTGATTGGTTCTCATCGCTTCCCATTTTTATCTGCTTGTCCGGCAAACTCATGTCCATCGTGCTTTGTTTCGAATGCGTGCCAATCTAGCTTTGTTTTGGAATTCGTGTTTGGATTTGTAAACCAGCTCATTCTTGTTCTTCTATAGCCTCGAAAGGTGAGCAATCACTCACGATTAATGTAACGACCCAGAATTTCGAACAAATTAAATTGAGAATATTTAATTAATTTTAAGTATTTGAACGACGATTTAATTTGAATCCCCGAAATAACTTTGAATTTGGCAATTAAATATTAAAATTTAATCTATTGAAACTGGATAAAAATTTGAATATTCAATTTAAAGTTGAAGAAAAATATTTCGAAAGCTTTTAAAATTCATTTTGATAATACTGAAGATAATTGAAGCTTCAGAATCGAATTTGAAGATGATTTGTTCAGCTTTGAAATTATATCGTTTAAATCGAATTTAAAAATAGTCGATTTTCACACAGTCTCGGAATTTGATGAAACCAGTTCCATTGGGTCCGTAATATTTAATTATTACCGGATTTTCAATTTCGTATTTTTTCAGAGTCGTTATGTGTGCGCACGATAGATAAACGCGTTGAGATTTAACCAAATTCAATTTAAATTTAAAATTTAAATTAGTCAACATCAGCCACCCTAGTTTTCTTAGCAGACCTATCCTCTGTTAATCGCGTACGTTTGTTCCCCCTTTAAAATTATAAGAAAACGAAATCTGCTCGTCTTCGTTCAAAAGAAAATCTTCACTCGTTCGAAATTTTATTCAGAGAAAAAAACAATGCCGAGCTTTCATCCCCTTTCTCTCTTCAATTAAAACGAGACCTTCATCCCTCCCCTCAAATTCGTTAAAGCATGCCGAAGCCCTTTTCTCGTTCGAAAACGAATTCATGGCCACGACTAAAATAAAAAAAAAGAATGGAAAATGGGATCTGTCAATCGAAACTCGGTGGCAGTAGAATTACGCGCTCGAGCTCGCGAAAGGGCAGCGTCGCGTATGAAGCTAGAGCGGCGGGGTCGATTTTTGGGCATCGCGATTTGGTGATTCGAGCGCACGCGTGAGTGGCTATCGGGGCTGCTTTGAGCGATGCGTGGAGCTCGAATCTTGGTTGGGGGGAGAGAAGCTCTGCAATTTTTTGGTCGATGTCGAGCGTGAGGTAGGGGATGGCGAGTTCGATTCATGGGTGTCGCGACTTCGTCAAGGCAATTTGGGGGATCTCGACGTGAAGGCAGCGATGTGTTGGTTGGTGGCAGTATCTCATCGGAGTCGTGTTCGACTGTTTGGGGAGCTCGCGCACGCGAGTGGTTTCGCGACCTGACTTTGGCGACTTCAGGAGGGGTCAACGACGATGAAGGCGGAGGAGACGCGAAGCTAGGGTTTTTTTCGCGTGGATGGTCGGAGCAGGCCTGGGTGCGAGTTTGTGTTCGACAGTGAGGTATCGAGATAGTCTGTAGTTTCTTTTTACATAATTTTTTCCCCAGTATAAGTTAGTAATAAAATATATATATATGGTTTAAGGATTTGTATATACCTATTTTAGACAGTTAAACAGAAATTATATGTATGAGATTTTGAAAATAAAATTTTGAATGTTGAAGAGTTTATATCAAAATTTGATTTTAAAATCAATATAGATTATTTTTAAAGAAAATATTTTTTTGTTAGAAAGAAATTAGTTAGAAAAGATACTGTATAAAATAAATGTTGGATTGAATTTGTTGAAAAGAGAATTTAATGATTCACTTTATTCGAACCTTAATAATTGTATAAATTTTTTTTATACAAGGTATAAATCAAGAAAATCGAGTCAAGAATGAAAATTGATTATTCGATTTAAATTCGAATATTAATAGATTTTTTTTTTAAAATTGTTTATACCAGGTTAAAATCGAGAAAACAAAACTGAAATGGAAACGGATTGCAAATAAAAGCTAAGGTGAGATTTTCTCACTCAAATCGAATGTGGAATTTTTGCAGTTATTATTGATTGATATGATTGCTATATTGGATGTGATATTAGATATGATAGGATATATCTATATATATATAGCAGTATATACATATTGGCATATGTATATATTGGATTGATTGATTTCCCGCCTCGTATAGCGGATGAGACCCTATTGCGCCGTTAGTAAGCGGATTTATAAAAACCTATATACCGCGATAATTCCGTACTGGAGCGGAATTGGTATTGTGCTAACGTCTTTGGATGCAGGAAAACAGGTTGGAGGGATCCAACTGGACCCCTCACATTGATTGAATTTATTTCTATTGTGATATGAATCTGTGAATGATTTTATAGTGATGCTATTAATCATATTGATATCTGGAAATTGTTTGAAAGCTAAAATTTAGCTGAATGGATGTTTCGGCATCATTGGATTCCAAAGATAAACGAAATGGAATTTTTGAAATTCGAGTAGAAAATTTCTAAGCGAATCAATTTTAGAAATTGAATAAATTCGAAGAAAGGAATTTTAAAGTATAAAAAAAAATTAATTTTTATATTCTTATCGAATTAATTCCAGAATCAAGTGAAGATGTTAAATAAATGAATTTCGTATAATAGTGATTTTTAAATTGAAGAATTTAATTTAAATTGGATTTCTAAATAGTTTGAAAGGGATAGAGGAATTTATTTTCTTTAAGAGGAATTTGTTTAAAATGAAATAAGTTGGAAGTCCAATTATAAATTTAATTGGCAAAGTGAAACAAGTTTAGAAAAAAATCAATATAAAATGATTTGGGATGGGAAATTAATTTAGAAATGAATATTGAAATTGATTTGGTATTGAAGTAAAATTAGAAATCAATTTGGGATTTGATTTTTGGGTTAAAAGTGAATATTTGGGAATGTGGATTTAAAAATGGAAATGATGTTAAAATGGGTTTATTTACAGTTTGTAAAGTTTAAAAGAACGATTTCTTTTAAAATAAATAAATTATAAGTATTTAACTTATAATATGGATTTTTGATGTATACGTTGAGTTATAAAATTGAATGGGTCATTAAAGGAAATTTATAAAATCGAAGTTGTTATAGGATAGAAAATAGAATTTATAAACGTTGTTTTATAAATTCGAAATCAATTGGATTTGATAAATTAAATATAGAAGGACATTAAAGAAGATATATTCGCGATTTTAAATAGCGAATTTTTATTGAAATAAAATGTGTAGAAAAGACTGAAATGTGGTTAGTGAAGTATATTCACGATTTTGGACAGTGAATATATTTTTAAGTAAAATGGATAGGGTTTTGGGAAAGCGATATTATGAAATGAAGTTAATTGTTTTAAAAGATGTTTTAAAACGTGTGAACTATCGAAATCATAGATTTCAACATTTATTGTTGAAATAGACGTTTTCGAAAAATAAGGAAATGGTGGACTATAACACTGTTGTTATAGTAAATGATTTCCGAAAGGAAATGTTTTTATCTAGTATTGGGATTTACATATCTATTTTAATTTCGAATCCCTATACTAGTGATTTTTGAGTCGTCGTAACGATGTTTTACGTAACATTCGTTTTGACTCAAATTGATGTTGTTATAGAAAATAGATTTCCTTAAAGAATGAGATATATACTTAATTTTGATTTAAGTATATCGAATATTTTCTAAGTGTTGAAAATAAATGATTTGTGAATTACTTATTTTCAAATAAGTATGGAAATGCTTTTCCAATATGAAATGAACTGTTTTGAGATTTTATCTTCAAAGATAAAATGAAATGTGGAAATTGATTTGAAATTTGTTTTCAAATGGTTAAGTGTGGGAATTTTATATCTAGTAAAGATATTTTTGAAGATAAAATAATTTGAGAAAATTATTTGGAAATCTGATGATGTTGCGCATCTTTATTGATAGTTAAATAACCGACTATCAATAATTACCTTGAGTAGGGATTTGTTGTGAATTGGATGAATTTGAATGCCACACTTATTTTTGAATAATCGCTCACTATTCGGGTTAGCCGGGAAAGGACCATGGGGTCGTATAACCCATTCCGAATATGTGATACGTCGTTATGAATTGCATTCGAAGACCGGTGTTGAAGACCGGATATTTTTGAAAACGGAAGGATTACCGTCGAGTTACTCTACACCGACTGATCTTCGGTTTAGAGGTTTTATCACCCTTAGTGACGGGAAGTCCGGACGTGATTAGAAATTTATCCGGAAATGCAAGGGCTTCGTGAGAAGTGCCTTCGGTTCTGTTCGATCCCGGAACAGACTTGTATGGATTGTGTGTCTGACGTTACAATTTGAGATGTAAAGCTGATTTCTTTCAAATACATTTCTGTTGGTGGCGGAGAATTTATTCTCTTAGCTTAACACCCTTCTCTGAGACGTACGAGCTCAGAGGTTATGTAGTTGAAATTTATCAGCGATATATCCCAATTTGGTAACGTGGCATACTGAGTGTTGCTGTGAAATGATCAGTGTTTGATCATTTGTGATATGATCATTTGTTTGATCTTATATCTTTGTGATCATAGGTTGATCATTTTGTTTGACCCGAAGCAGGGCTTTTTGAGAAAGCGTAGCTTTGGGGACGAGACTTCATCGAGCCTCACACCCCGGAAATGGTCGAAACAGGAAGGATGCAGCAAGGTTCTAGGGAGTAGCGCCCCTTAGTGTATGTCATTCCTTCTGGATAAAGGTGGTATCATGGTATGGAGCCCAGATACTTAACCTCTGTGGTTACTGCATTATTATTATCTATGTGGTTTGTTGGAAATCGGGGATCCTCGGGAAGATCGGTGACGATCGGGGGATGGCATACGCGTGTCAGTAGTTACCTATTTTTGCAGAGGTAACCCGGCCTTGTGTTGGCAGAGATCCGGTTAGGTTCTCGGGTCGTCTATTCCAGGGACGTACCCATCGTGGAAAAGGAAGTTCCTTAGCCTGACCATTTGTTGGAAATCCAAACTCCAATACGTGACTTGTACGGTATTAGTTGTAGAACCTGCCATTTACGTACGGTGGTCACCACTGTTTAGATGGTAGCTATAGTAGGCATACGATACTGGTCGTATGTTGGCTAAGATTAATATTATACTTTCGAAATGTTTTCTACACTATTCACTAATAATAATATCAAAAAATGATTTGATTTTGCGTAGTAAGCATCTTTGACTATCATAAGAAGAAATCTCCTCCAATTCTGCGTTTGCATTGTGTGTGTGGTGGGAGGTCTTATGGTAGTTTCATTTTCCAAAAGCATTGCAAATTGACATTAAAATTATCCTGTTGTTTATTTTAAAGAATAACTGTTTTACGATCTCACACCAGTCACCATGACTGACTCGGAGTTTATTGTTCCCTTCTAAACTCTGGGTGCCCACAAATTTTCCACACGGGCAGCCTAGAGTTATATTATCAGGATATTCTGGATATTCTGGAGCTTGGAGATAAGCTGGAGGACGAGACGTAGCATTTGTTTCTGATATTATTTATTCCGCTGTGTATTCTGTATGAGGACAACTTTATATAACTGTCCATTGTTGTATATTGACTCTGATGATTGATGTATGTATAAACTGATAAAATTCTTTGTTTTAAAGATTATCCATTTATCTATTATATATTGTTCCGCTGCGATATGTGAGATTCTGATATTGTCTCTGCTCTGTATCTGTTGTTGTTTTGTTGTTCTTCTTCTCTTTTTCTTCTATCTTCTTCTTCTACCTTTTCTTTTTCTTAAAACCATAACTTTTCGGGTTTCCGGCATTCGATGGCTCAGCAGTCGATAAAGTGAGTATCGATGTTGAATTTTCGAAAGTCGAAAATTTTCGGGATGTTACATTTGGTATCAGAGCATATGGTTAAGCGACAACCCTGCTCTGTTGGGTGTTACTCATTAGAGATAGAGTCAGTAGTACTCTAGAATGAGTTGAGTGAAATAATAGATATGAGTGCGTATTTGTTAGTGAATATAAAATTGTTTTATATTGTGATGATTGGTTTGTTGAGTGGTATATGGATTCTGGTCGGTATTGTCCGTACAACTCTATCGATAGGGATCTCTAAACACTTGTATAGAACAATTCGGCACAATATTGTTTTAAGTAAGGTAAATGAGATAATTTTGCCCAATACTATTTTTGTATAGAAAAGAAATGTTTTTCTATAAAGTACTATAGTATATGGTTGCATGGATGTTAGGAAATAATAATAGTAAATTGTTATCATTGAAATTGAATAAGAAATTGAAATCGTAACTCCAAAGTTAAGAAATAAATTCACATATAAATGAAATTTGAGAATGTAAACTGTAAATGTGAATTGTAATTTAAACGGAATTCCAGAGAAGTATTTGGAAATGTTTTGAAAATGATTTGAAAATTTTGGAGATTTGAAAAGTTTAAATCCTTTTTGAATTTGAAAATGGATTTCAAAAGATTTGAAAAGTATTTTGGAAGAGATGAAAAGATCTAAACTCTTTTAGGTCGCTGGGAAATAATTCCGATGATTATCGCGACATCATTGGTGTTCATTTTCGGGTTTCCAAAAGAGGAATTGCTGCCGATTGTTTTAAAAGGAAGTTGTTTGAAAAATTTGGATTTTGTTTTAGAAAATTCAAAGGATAAATTGAATTGTTTCAAAAAAATTGGTTTTGAAATGTTGGTAAACTCTGGAATGCTATATTTAAAATATTTATGGGAATAATTAATAAGTTGATAACTTATACAAATTTAATATTGATAGGATTGAAATTTGAATTTTGGATTTATAAGTGGAAATGTAAGTTAAGTTAAACAAACGATGTTTAATGGGATATAACTTAAGTGTTGATTGGAATTGATTTTGGTGTCGAAGTAAATAATCAAAATGAATTAAATGAATATGAACTTGAGTTATATAAATAAACTTCAACATGAAATGTGAAATGGATTAGCTATTGAACTAATGAATCAATTGAATGTAAATGTTAATTCATTGAAGAAACTGAATAAATTGAATGTAAGTCAATTGAAATTAAAGGTGTTGAACTAAATTGAATGGAAATCAAATAATAATGGTTATGTTGAATATGCATTGATTGTTTGATGATTGTTAGTTGATTGTATATAAATTCATTAAGTGTTAATGAAGTTGAATTGATAAAATTTGAAGAAAAGTAAAATGAATTCGAATTGGAAATCCAGTTTAAATGACAGTAGATTTAACCAAAGGGTAAATTGAAATCAAATTTTGGAAATGAACAAAAGTGAATGAAACTGGAATTGAAATTGAATGTTGGAAGCAAATCTGAATTTGTTAGTAGATTAGAATTTGAAATGAATTAGTAATTAAAACTAATTTAAAAATGATATAAGCAGTTATATTGAAAATTTTGTAATTGAATGTACGAAATGGTTTGAATATATGCAACTAGATATTATGGCTAGTAGGATATACAGGTATAAAGGAAATTGAATTTAATTTCACAGATAATTTGAATTGCTCGACAAAAGGTACGTATTTGAATTATAATATGAGTTTTTGATGATTTCTTGTCTAGCCGCTTGGCTTTTTCTTTTCTTTTTGAAATCTGAGAGTCCGTAGGGACGTTTTGTAGTCGTGCCGTATTAGCCGCGCAAAGGAGACGCTGGCGAAATTTTTCGGAAATTTAGGGCGTTAGAAAATTTTTGAGAAATTTTGAAAGTTTAAATTTGAAATTTGAATTTAAATTTGAATTGAAGTAAAACAATGATGTTTGAAAACTATGAAAGGTTTAGAAATTTAGTTGAATTAATAACGAATCTTTAGTAGAGAGATTTGTTTTGAAAGATTGATAAAACTATTAGATTGTGAAAGATAGTAGACGAGTTAAGGACCATTTTTCCTAACTTGTAATTTCGAGGACGAAATTCTTTTAAGGAGGGAAGTTTGTAACGACCCAGAATTTCGAACAAATTAAATTGAGAATATTTAATTAATTTTAAGTATTTGAACGACGATTTAATTTGAATCCCCGAAATAATTTTGAATTTGGCAATTAAATATTAAAATTTAATCTATTGAAACTGGATAAAAATTTGAATATTCAATTTAAAGTTGAAGAAAAATATTTCGAAAGCTTTTAAAATTCATTTTGATAATACTGAAGATAATTGAAGCTTCAGAATCGAATTTGAAGATGATTTGTTCAGCTTTGAAATTATATCGTTTAAATCGAATTTAAAAATAGTCGATTTTCACACATTCTCGGAATTTGATGAAACCAGTTCCATTGGGTCCGTAATATTTAATTATTACCGGATTTTCAATTTCGTATTTTTTCAGAGTCGTTATGTGTGCGCACGATAGATAAACGCGTTGAGATTTAACCAAATTCAATTTAAATTTAAAATTTAAATTAGTCAACATCAGCCACCCTAGTTTTCTTAGCAGACCTATCCTCTGTTAATCGCGTACGTTTGTTCCCCCTTTCAAATTATAAGAAAACGAAATCTGCTCGTCTTCGTTCAAAAGAAAATCTTCACTCGTTCGAAATTTTATTCAGAGAAAAAAACAATGCCGAGCTTTCATCCCCTTTCTCTCTTCAATTAAAACGAGACCTTCATCCCTCCCCTCAAATTCGTTAAAGCATGCCGAAGCCCTTTTCTCGTTCGAAAACGAATTCATGGCCACGACTAAAATAAAAAAAAAGAATGGAAAATGGGATCTGTCAATCGAAACTCGGTGGCAGCAGAATTACGCGCTCGAGCTCGCGAAAGGGCAGCGTCGCGTATGAAGCTAGAGCGGCGGGGTCGATTTTTGGGCATCGCGATTTGGTGATTCGAGCGCACGCGTGAGTGGCTATCGGGGCTGCTTTGAGCGATGCGTGGAGCTCGAATCTTGGTTGGGGGGAGAGAAGCTCTGCAATTTTTTGGTCGATGTCGAGCGTGAGGTAGGGGATGGCGAGTTCGATTCATGGGTGTCGCGACTTCGTCAAGGCAATTTGGGGGATCTCGACGTGAAGGCAGCGATGTGTTGGTTGGTGGCAGTATCTCATCGGAGTCGTGTTCGACTGTTTGGGGAGCTCGCGCACGCGAGTGGTTTCGCGACCTGACTTTGGCGACTTCAGGAGGGGTCAACGACGATGAAGGCGGAGGAGACGCGAAGCTAGGGTTTTTTTCGCGTGGATGGTCGGAGCAGGCCTGGGTGCGAGTTTGTGTTCGACAGTGAGGTATCGAGATAGTCTGTAGTTTCTTTTTACATAATTTTTTCCCCAGTATAAGTTAGTAATAAAATATATATATATGGTTTAAGGATTTGTATATACCTATTTTAGACAGTTAAACAGAAATTATATGTATGAGATTTTGAAAATAAAATTTTGAATGTTGAAGAGTTTATATCAAAATTTGATTTTAAAATCAATATAGATTATTTTTAAAGAAAATATTTTTTTGTTAAAAAGAAATTAGTTAGAAAAGATACTGTATAAAATAAATGTTGGATTGAATTTGTTGAAAAGAGAATTTAATGGTTCACTTTATTCGAACCTTAATAATTGTATAAATTTTTTTTATACAAGGTATAAATCAAGAAAATCGAGTCAAGAATGAAAATTGATTATTCGATTTAAATTCGAATATTAATAGATTTTTTTTTTAAAATTGTTTATACCAGGTTAAAATCGAGAAAACAAAACTGAAATGGAAACGGATTGCAAATAAAAGCTAAGGTGAGATTTTCTCACTCAAATCGAATGTGGAATTTTTGCAGTTATTATTGATTGATATGATTGCTATATTGGATGTGATATTAGATATGATAGGATATATCTATATATATATAGCAGTATATACATATTGGCATATGTATATATTGGATTGATTGATTTCCCGCCTCGTATAGCGGATGAGACCCTATTGCGCCGTTAGTAAGCGGATTTATAAAAACCTATATACCGCGATAATTCCATACTGGAGCGGAATTGGTATTGTGCTAACGTCTTTGGATGCAGGAAAACAGGTTGGAGGGATCCAACTGGACCCCTCACATTGATTGAATTTATTTCTATTGTGATATGAATCTGTGAATGATTTTATAGTGATGCTATTAATCATATTGATATCTGGAAATTGTTTGAAAGCTAAAATTTAGCTGAGTGGATGTTTCGGCATCATTGGATTCCAAAGATAAACGAAATGGAATTTTTGAAATTCGAGTAGAAAATTTCTAAGCGAATCAATTTTAGAAATTGAATAAATTCGAAGAAAGGAATTTTAAAGTATAAAAAAAAATTAATTTTTATATTCTTATCGAATTAATTCCAGAATCAAGTGAAGATGTTAAATAAATGAATTTCGTATAATAGTGATTTTTAAATTGAAGAATTTAATTTAAATTGGATTTCTAAATAGTTTGAAAGGGATAGAGGAATTTATTTTCTTTAAGAGGAATTTGTTTAAAATGAAATAAGTTGGAAGTCCAATTATAAATTTAATTGGCAAAGTGAAACAAGTTTAGAAAAAAATCAATATAAAATGATTTGGGATGGGAAATTAATTTAGAAATGAATATTGAAATTGATTTGGTATTGAAGTAAAATTAGAAGTCAATTTGGGATTTGATTTTTGGGTTAAAAGTGAATATTTGGGAATGTGGATTTAAAAATGGAAATGATGTTAAAATGGGTTTATTTACAGTTTGTAAAGTTTAAAAGAACGATTTCTTTTAAAATAAATAAATTATAAGTATTTAACTTATAATATGGATTTTTGATGTATACGTTGAGTTATAAAATTGAATGGGTCATTAAAGGAAATTTATAAAATCGAAGTTGTTATAGGATAGAAAATAGAATTTATAAACGTTGTTTTATAAATTCGAAATCAATTGGATTTGATAAATTAAATATAGAAGGACATTAAAGAAGATATATTCGCGATTTTAAATAGCGAATTTTTATTGAAATAAAATGTGTAGAAAAGACTGAAATGTGGTTAGTGAAGTATATTCACGATTTTGGACAGTGAATATATTTTTAAGTAAAATGGATAGGGTTTTGGGAAAGCGATATTATGAAATGAAGTTAATTGTTTTAAAAGATGTTTTAAAACGTGTGAACTATCGAAATCATAGATTTCAACATTTATTGTTGAAATAGACGTTTTCGAAAAATAAGGAAATGGTGGACTATAACACTGTTGTTATAGTAAATGATTTCCGAAAGGAAATGTTTTTATCTAGTATTGGGATTTACATATCTATTTTAATTTCGAATCCCTATACTAGTGATTTTTGAGTCGTCGTAACGATGTTTTACGTAACATTCGTTTTGACTCAAATTGATGTTGTTATAGAAAATAGATTTCCTTAAAGAATGAGATATATACTTAATTTTGATTTAAGTATATCGAATATTTTCTAAGTGTTGAAAATAAATGATTTGTGAATTACTTATTTTCAAATAAGTACGGAAATGCTTTTCCAATATGAAATGAACTGTTTTGAGATTTTATCTTCAAAGATAAAATGAAATGTGGAAATTGATTTGAAAGTTGTTTTCAAATGGTTAAGTGTGGGAATTTTATATCTAGTAAAGATATTTTTGAAGATAAAATAATTTGAGAAAATTATTTGGAAATCTGATGATGTTGCGCATCTTTATTGATAGTTAAATAACCGACTATCAATAATTACCTTGAGTAGGGATTTGTTGTGAATTGGATGAATTTGAATGCCACACTTATTTTTGAATAATCGCTCACTATTCGGGTTAGCCGGGAAAGGACCATGGGGTCGTATAACCCATTCCAAATATGTGATACGTCGTTATGAATTGAATTCGAAGACCGGTGTTGAAGACCGGATATTTTTGAAAACGGAAGGATTACCGTCGAGTTACTCTACACCGACTGATCTTCGGTTTAGAGGTTTTATCACCCTTAGTGACGGGAAGTCCGGACGTGATTAGAAATTTATCCGGAAATGCAAGGGCTTCGTGAGAAGTGCCTTCGGTTCTGTTCGATCCCGGAACAGACTTGTATGGATTGTGTGTCTGACGTTACAATTTGAGATGTAAAGCTGATTTCTTTCAAATACATTTCTGTTGGTGGCGGAGAATTTATTCTCTTAGCTTAACACCCTTCTCTGAGACGTACGAGCTCAGAGGTTATGTAGTTGAAATTTATCAGCGATATATCCCAATTTGGTAACGTGGCATACTGAGTGTTGCTGTGAAATGATCAGTGTTTGATCATTTGTGATATGATCATTTGTTTGATCTTATATCTTTGTGATCATAGGTTGATCATTTTGTTTGACCCGAAGCAGGGCTTTTTGAGAAAGCGTAGCTTTGGGGACGAGACTTCATCGAGCCTCACACCCCGGAAATGGTCGAAACAGGAAGGATGCAGCAAGGTTCTAGGGAGTAGCGCCCCTTAGTGTATGTCATTCCTTCTGGATAAAGGTGGTATCATGGTATG
The DNA here is from genome assembly GCA_030737815.1 of Allium fistulosum. Classification (NCBI taxonomy): domain Eukaryota; kingdom Viridiplantae; phylum Streptophyta; class Magnoliopsida; order Asparagales; family Amaryllidaceae; genus Allium; species Allium fistulosum. The sequence continues at coordinate 243,669,556 of CM060907.1, read as the reverse complement.
GAGCCCAGATACTTAACCTCTGTGGTTACTGCATTATTATTATCTATGTGGTTTGTTGGAAATCGGGGATCCTCGGGAAGATCGGTGACGATCGGGGGATGGCATACGCGTGTCAGTAGTTACCTATTTTTGCAGAGGTAACCCGGCCTTGTGTTGGCAGAGATCCGGTTAGGTTCTCGGGTCGTCTATTCCAGGGACGTACCCATCGTGGAAAAGGAAGTTCCTTAGCCTGACCATTTGTTGGAAATCCAAACTCCAATACGTGACTTGTACGGTATTAGTTGTAGAACCTGCCATTTACGTACGGTGGTCACCACTGTTTAGATGGTAGCTATAGTAGGCATACGATACTGGTCGTATGTTGGCTAAGATTAATATTATACTTTCGAAATGTTTTCTACACTATGCACTAATAATAATATCAAAAAATGATTTGATTTTGCGTAGTAAGCATCTTTGACTATCATAAGAAGAAATCTCCTCCAATTCTGCGTTTGCATTGTGTGTGTGGTGGGAGGTCTTATGGTAGTTTCATTTTCCAAAAGCATTGCGAATTGACATTAAAATTATCCTGTTGTTTATTTTAAAGAATAACTGTTTTACGATCTCACACCAGTCACCATGACTGACTCGGAGTTTATTGTTCCCTTCTAAACTCTGGGTGCCCACAAATTTTCCACACGGGCAGCCTAGAGTTATATTATCAGGATATTCTGGATATTCTGGAGCTTGGAGATAAGCTGGAGGACGAGACGTAGCATTTGTTTCTGATATTATTTATTCCGCTGTGTATTCTGTATGAGGACAAGTTTATATAACTGTCCATTGTTGTATATTGACTCTGATGATTGATGTATGTATAAACTGATAAAATTCTTTGTTTTAAAGATTATCCATTTATCTATTATATATTGTTCCGCTGCGATATGTGAGATTCTGATATTGTCTCTGCTCTGTATCTGTTGTTGTTTTGTTGTTCTTCTTCTCTTTTTCTTCTATCTTCTTCTTCTACCTTTTCTTTTTCTTAAAACCATAACTTTTCGGGTTTCCGGCATTCGATGGCTCAGCAGTCGATAAAGTGAGTATCTATGTTGAATTTTCGAAAGTCGAAAATTTTCGGGATGTTACATTTGGTATCAGAGCATATGGTTAAGCGACAACCCTGCTCTGTTGGGTGTTACTCATTAGAGATAGAGTCAGTAGTACTCTAGAATGAGTTGAGTGAAATAATAGATATGAGTGCGTATTTGTTAGTGAATATAAAATTGTTTTATATTGTGATGATTGGTTTGTTGAGTGGTATATGGATTCTGGTCGGTATTGTCCGTACAACTCTATCGATAGGGATCTCTAAACACTTGTATAGAACAATTCGGCACAATATTGTTTTAAGTAAGGTAAATGAGATAATTTTGCCCAATACTATTTTTGTATAGAAAAGAAATGTTTTTCTATAAAGTACTATAGTATATGGTTGCATGGATGTTAGGAAATAATAATAGTAAATTGTTATCATTGAAATTGAATAAGAAATTGAAATCGTAACTCCAAAGTTAAGAAATAAATTCACATATAAATGAAATTTGAGAATGTAAACTGTAAATGTGAATTGTAATTTAAACGGAATTCCAGAGAAGTATTTGGAAATGTTTTGAAAATGATTTGAAAATTTTGGAGATTTGAAAAGTTTAAATCCTTTTTGAATTTGAAAATGGATTTCAAAAGATTTGAAAAGTATTTTGGAAGAGATGAAAAGCTCTAAACTCTTTTAGGTCGCTGGGAAATAATTCCGATGATGATCGCGACATCATTGGTGTTCATTTTCGGGTTTCCAAAAGAGGAATTGCTGCCGATTGTTTTAAAAGGAAGTTGTTTGAAAAATTTGGATTTTGTTTTAGAAAATTCAAAGGATAAATTGAATTGTTTCAAAAAAATTGGTTTTGAAATGTTGGTAAACTCTGGAATGCTATATTTAAAATATTTATGGGAATAATTAATAAGTTGATAACTTATACAAATTTAATATTGATAGGATTGAAATTTGAATTTTGGATTTATAAGTGGAAATGTAAGTTAAGTTAAACAAACGATGTTTAATGGGATATAACTTAAGTGTTGATTGGAATTGATTTTGGTGTCGAAGTAAATAATCAAAATGAATTAAATGAATATGAACTTGAGTTATATAAATAAACTTCAACATGAAATGTGAAATGGATTAGCTATTGAACTAATGAATCAATTGAATGTAAATGTTAATTCATTGAAGAAACTGAATAAATTGAATGTAAGTCAATTGAAATTAAAGGTGTTGAACTAAATTGAATGGAAATCAAATAATAATGGTTATGTTGAATATGCATTGATTGTTTGATGATTGTTAGTTGATTGTATATAAATTCATTAAGTGTTAATGAAGTTGAATTGATAAAATTTGAAGAAAAGTAAAATGAATTCGAATTGGAAATCCAGTTTAAATGACAGTAGATTTAACCAAAGGGTAAATTGAAATCAAATTTTGGAAATGAACAAAAGTGAATGAAACTGGAATTGAAATTGAATGTTGGAAGCAAATCTGAATTTGTTAGTAGATTAGAATTTGAAATGAATTAGTAATTAAAACTAATTTAAAAATGATATAAGCAGTTATATTGAAAATTTTGTAATTGAATGTACGAAATGGTTTGAATATATGCAACTAGATATTATGGCTAGTAGGATATACAGGTATAAAGGAAATTGAATTTCTTTAAAAAAATGTGATTTATTGAAATAAATGTAAGACTTGTAATTGAAAGAATTGATTTGACGAATCTAATTTAATTTAATTTTGAAGTTTTGATATAATGAAGTTGAACTTAAGTAATTGATTTAATGAATTGGAAATTAAATAGAAATTGTTTGAATGATAAATTTACTTAACGAATATTGAATGAAATCGATAAATGAAGTTAAACTGATTTGAATGCTAAATTAAATTAATTTAAATGATTTCGGAATGAAACTTATATACGAAGTTGAATCAATATTTGAACTATTTTAAATAGAAATTGAAATTGTATTATAAGATTTTGAAATGGTAATTTGGGAGTTTGAAATGCAATTTTTGGAAATTGGTTTTGAAAGACAAATGAAATGTTGATTTACAAATTTTAATTGAGATTGAAATTGATTTGGTTTTGAAATGAATAAACGACCAATCGGTGTAATAATCACGAAAGTTATTAAAGAGACTGGAATCGGTTAGGGACATACTCACTGTCTAAACCGAAAACCACTTTAATAACTATACGCGGAGTGTGATCCAGAATGAAGTGGATGGAATGATGTACGTGATGACTGAAGAAAGAGAACGATAATGGATAGCCTTGACACTTGTGTCAAATTGGAAATGACTAAAACAGAAGCCGTGCCGGGCCAAATGGGGGCTAGCTACCTCGAGCGAACACACTTCTTCGAACTACTTATACTTGTTGTCGATTGGTGCACCCTTGATTTTGGGAGTGTTATTTCGCGGTGTTGCGATCGCTGCGGCGATGCGTTCTCACCAGTCCGGATCAGGCAAACGGTAGTTTCACTACCTTGGGTATTGCCTCATGTGCCTTGTCATACTTGGATCCCTATATACACGACCACTACGAATTTGTTTTGTGTTATACCTATGGAGTACTCCCTGATAGCCCACTAGTTTACGGTGGAGTTTACAGTGCTGTATAGACTATAACGCTTATATAAAATGTGTTAAGGGGGATAATGGTAACGCCTTAACACTATTTTGATATCTTATATTACTGATAGACATTATCTACTTATCGTACACTACTACATAGTAGATAGTTTAACGGATCCTTAAAGGATGGTTATTCCAAACATCCTTTGAGTTACTTGTATTTCAGTTGCTATTTCACTTGAGTTGGATTTATTGATATAAGAATGTTAATCCTGACTCGAGTGTTTTGTGTTTTCTTTACGCTCGGGTCAGACTGAGTGTACCAGTATTCGAGACTCGCCTTTGAAGTTGGAGCTTTGCTTGAAGATCCAGCCATCTATTCTGCTTTCAGTATTCGATGATTCCAGTGATGTATTCTGATTTATATCTGATGTATTGTATTACTCTTCCATTGTATCTGGTTTAACTCTGATATAACTTATATATTTATATAGTAGCTTCATGAACTACTATCTCTTTTATTTCCGCTGCATTTATTATTCTGTGTCTGTGATCTGTGATTATTTATTTACTGTATATGTTTAGTTTTGCCAAATTTAAATTTAACAACGCGGTATTTTGATCAATTCAATTCCGACATGGGTGTCTACCTATACACTTATAATGGATGCAAATGGTCCAAAATAGCGGGTCGCTACATGTACTATGGCAGAGGGGGAGAGTGGTGGTCGCGATGGTGTAAATTGGGTGGAGCGCGAATTGATGGTCGATGGCGAACAAGAGGGGTCGTGAATGGGGTGAAGCGGCCCGAGTTCATCGACGACGAACGTGGCTCAGGCATGGGGATGCATAGTCGAACTGGGTTCTTTTTCGTTCCCTGAAATCGCGATGAGGGGTTTGGGAAGCAAACGGCTGCAATGTGAAGGAGCCTGCGAGCGATGTGTGGGCGCAGGTTGATTGTCTGACATAGAATTTGGGGTGTGACATTCTAAAGGAGCTTGGTCGGGGAAGGGGTCATCTCTGGCTAATGTGACACCCCACACCTCTAGGTACCCCGAAAATCGGACATGACTAGAAGCACGGGTGGTCGGGTGAAATAAAAATCCATAACATAGTATAGGGACTAGGCAACAACATAATATGATTGAAATATACAGCGGAATTAAACTTTCAGTAATTATAAATTAATAGCAAAACAGCTTCATTAAAAACAACATTATCCCAAATTTATTTTTGAAACCAAAAGTACCAAGTAGTCTCCACCAAAATATAAAACATAACAAAGTCACAATATAGATCCCCATATATAGAGTAAAGTACGGAGAAGAGAAACGAAATACATGAAATAAAAGAAACAAAAGCTGAAGATAACAACTGCTCCAATGACCGTCCAAACTGCAAAGAACTACAAACTAGACCCGCCCTCTTATGATTTTGGGAAAATTGGAAAAATAGGAATGGGTTATACATAAAGTCTGATGAATGAGAAATAAAATGAAGCATAAAGAATAAAATTGTTTAATTTCAGGTCTTCCCCGGATATCGCAGAGGGTGAATAATATAATGCAGCGAATCCTTCTTAGATACAGTTCCTAAGAAGCCAAAGTCCATGGTCACTCTAGGGAAGTCAACCATGCAGTAATACTAAACGTCAATCGGCCTGTCCGACCTGCTGTCCTTACCTATCCACGTGCTACAACATGAAAGTCATGCTCTTCACCTGTGCATTATGACTAAATGCCTCTTACGTCTGACCGGCGCCGACTCAAACAACCTCGCAGGACCCCGAAGTTGCGCTTAGGCTTCGCCAAATTGGACTCCTATCCTCCTGTCTCCTCAGTCACCAACATGGACTTTCCACTATCCAAAGTGTCAGTCCTCCGAAAGAGCACCCACAGCTTGGTAGTCTGCACAAAATCCTCCAACGTTCTGCCTAAGGAAGCCTAGTTTGGAGCACACTTGTCCTGTTCCGTCCGCGTCGATCTGCCTGAAGAAGCCTATGATTGCAGATGCTATCTATCCAACGTACTAGCAACCTATGAAAGGTAACAAACATTCTTGCGAACCTACTTGCCCGCTCCTAGTACGTACAGCCAAAACTATATTATTGTCTTAACTGCATGAAACACCTATGTAGACCTTTACAAGGTCTGACTACCAAATCGCTTCCAGATTAATTAATTTTACCGTTACAGTTTACATACTATTTATTTCCATTAATCTTCTTTAGGCCATTTGTACATCCGATTTGGTTATTTCACAATTTTCCTTTTTCTTACATAAATGGTATTTCAATTTCACGTCCATTCAGTCTGTATGGTTTGTCTGTAATTTTTATGCCATTTTGTTACAGATTTACACTAGCCTTTAGGGTCCATTTAATTTACGTTTTTTACACCTAATTTACGTTCTCCTTTTAGAGATTTAATCTGTACAAAATTTTTATCCAATAGCCACAAACCATTTAATTACACAAAATTCCACTTTTACATTTTTAGGCCACATATGAAACAAACAATTATGCCAATAAGACTTCCCAATTTTGTTCCAAAACCATATTAAAAAATATGTAATTATATCAATCAAAACCATAATTTTATTCAAGTAACATATTCTGAATTTATTCAACTAACCCGTTCTACCATTAGAAATTGAATAACAATTCTAATTCAATTTAATTAAACCAATCTTACTTACGCAATGAAACGTGAATAACAATTTGTTTGTTCCAAATTTCAACCCAAACATGAATTAGAATTGAGAAGTGGAAGAAGAAGAAGTTACAATAATTTACATAAATTTCAATCTTATTTATGCCATAAAACGTGAATAGAGACAATTTATATGTCCTATATTTTAAACCAAACATGAATTAGATTTGAGAAATGGAAGAAGAAGAGGATATTCTAATCTCTTCAATCGTAATTCTCCTCCCTATTCAAATGCTCAAGTCGTAAAGAATCAGTTTCCATCTCTATCTCGAGGACCGATTGTTCGTAAATCTATAATGAAATAGATTGATTCTAAGAAGGGAAAGAATTATTGTTTTGGATGTGGGGATCTAAATCACTTCGCAAATCATTGTCGCGATCCGGTCAGATGTTTTACTTGTGGTGTTTTTGGGCATAAAAGCAAAAACTGTGTGATATAACGGCTTCTTCCGATACTAATTCTAATTTGATTAACCATGGTTTCCAATTTGTTTTGAAATTCTTGTTGCTGAAAGAAGTATTGATTGATTATCTCTGGTATAAGAAAAATGAAGGAATTAAATTTCTTGATGAGTTATTGTATCATTTCGATATTATTAATGAACCGAACATTGGTAAAGGATACATTGAAAGATTTGGTAACCCAGAAGAATACTTCGGCAAATTAGAAGTTGAAGTAGTTAAGGAGCATGAACAGGGAAACTCAAATCCAAAATTGGTCAATCATGGATTTCAATTTGCTTTGAAATACTTAATGTTGAGGGGAATTTTGATTGATCATCCCTGGCATAAGAAAGATGTAGGAATAAACTACCTTGATGATCTGTTTTATCACTTCGATATCATTAATGAGCTGAATACTGGCAAAGGGTTCATCGAAAGAATGGGTAGTCCTGTAGAGGTCGTTGATAAATCTGGCGACTTGATAAAAAAGCCTGATTCTTCAGAGATAGTGGAGTCGATCATTCCTAACTTTCTTGCTGCTAAAGAAGTTAATTAGGGTTTTGATCCCATTCTTTTAGATCATGTCGTGTCTTTATGCAATGATCTATCTAGTTTAAAATCATCTTCGATTGGATTTGAAAAAGTTGTAGATCAGAGCAATGTTTTCACTTATTTTCGTAACAAAAATCGCAAAGCCAAATGCCGTGTACAGGATATTTTCGAGATAACTATTTCTAACAATTTTGATTGTCTTGCTGACTTACATCTTGATAGTCTAGATGGTGATGGTGATCCGTTGGATATCTCTGAGCATATTGTAGCTGAATAATCGAATGTTTTGAGCGATAGTACTACAATATCTGATAACAGAGAAGGGGTAAACTCATTTGATAGTAGTTATTCGAGCGTTGTTAGGTTGGATTGGTCAGATGCTCTAAAAATTGTCGATTTTGAATTAGTGAAGGAAGATTCAGTGGTGTTAGATAGTAACAGTTCTGGGGTTCAAATGTTTAATGGCATAAAGAGTTTTGTTTTGATTTCGAAGTACGTGGAGAAAAATTATTTTGATAAAGTGTTAGATTTATCAAGCTCTTGTGTGATACATTCATTAGATTTGGTTTATAAATCAGAGTTTTTCCATGAAGATATATTATCTAATATTTTCTCAGATTTGGACAGTACTAATAACAACAGCTGTTTAAGCGAATCAAAACCTTTCTCAGCAATCTTCTCAATCAAAAAAGATATACTGGATTGGATCATTGGATCTGAAGTAGGAGAAGTTTCTTTTGAGGATGAGGCTTTCGTCGATTTAGACAACTTGCCAGAGGTAAGGGATGAAAATAGGATGTCAACATTAAAGATTTCAACTGGCATGCACACAAGCACAATGGACATGCAAACTAGTTGTAGTGAGTCTATGATGGATATTGGAGAAGATAATCAGTGATTGTTCTATGATAATTTGGTTGTGAATAAAGCTGGTGATAGGGAGTTAGGCATCATTCCAGTCCCATGCCTTTCTTTACTGAGGAGAGTAATTAAAGACCAGTCTTTGGGCATTTCCTCAGATAGGCTGGTAGAAATTGCTACAGAATTCGCACCAAGAGATAGTGGTTTTTCTTTGAACTCTTGTGTGGTGACAAAGCCAAATACAATCAAGGTTTTGGATTCTAAAAGGACGGAGAGTGGAAATAGTTCAGTTCCTAGCTCTTCATCGTCGAAGAAGGGAAAATGCAGGAAAATAGTAGCTTGTAGTGGACCTGTTCGTCGAAGTGGTAGGATTTGCAATTGTCAGCCATAGACTATGGGTGAGTTACCTGGTTTGAGTGCCACGTGTGGCACTATGAATCTAGGCTCAAGTATGAGTTCTTTTTTGGAAAGTACGTACTCTACTTATGCATTAGGCAATCTATCATCTGCCGAGTTTAGTCAGCTAGCATGTGATACATCGTTTATTTTTTCTGATGCTGAGATAGATAGGGAGTATATTAGATGTAAGGAATTAGAGAGGGCTAGTACAGTTAGTTTATGAGGATCATTAGTTGGAACATTAGAGGTTTGAATGATTTGAGTAAGTGTGATAAGGTTAGAGCATTCTTTAAAGACTATTCTATTGACATTGCTTTACTTCAGGAGACTAAAATTAATTGTCCTGACATTCGTTTTTTTAGAAGATTAGGCGGATATCATTTTAGAAAATGGGTTTTCCTACCTTCTGTGGGCTCTTCAGGGGATTAATGATAGGGTGGCGTGATAATTATTTTAAGATGCTTCAATGTATTATTAAGCAGCATTCTCTTCATATTATTCTAATTAATCTTTCCGATAACTCGTTTTTAAATATTTCTAATGTCTATGGGCCTAATTCAAGATTTAATCGGAGAATTTTATGGAAAGAATGCCTTGAATTTAGATCATTAGCTCCGGGTTCTTGGATATTGGGGGGTGATTTTAATGTTATGCGATTCATAGGTGAGCGTTCTCCGAGGGAAGGGGATTACTCTGCTATGGAGGAATTCGATCAATTTATTATTAATTCTAATTTGATTGAAATTCCCCTTTCAAATAGAGAGTTTACTTGGAGTAATGCAAGAGAGTCTCCATCCATGGCTCTTCTTGATAGATTCTTTGTTAGCGATGAAATCAATGATAAATTTCCAATCTGTAGAGTCACTGGTTTACTATACACGTACTCTGATCATTGTCCTATTATTCTCACCTACGAGCATCATAGAGTTATTATTAATAATTCTAAATTTGAAAAGATGTGGCTTTTGGAATCTAACTTTGTGAACTTAATTAATGGTAAATGGATTTCTTTAAGTTACCATAATATTAGAAATAAGGAAAATTCTGCAAAATCTTTTGTTTCAAAACTTAGGGATCTTAGGATCTTTCTTAAAAATTGGAACAAAAATGTTTTTGGCAATTTAAAAATTAAAAAAGATAATATTCTTAATGAAATGCTTAAAATTAATAAGATTGAAGAATCTAGACAATTAAATTTAGGTGAACGTAATGTTCTCGCCAATTTAAAAGATGAACTAAATTCTATTTTAGAAAAGGAGGAGGTTATGTGGAAGTAGAGATCCAGACTCTAATGGATTGATGAAGGTGATAATAACACTAAATTTTTTCATAATATAGCTAATGGTAGAAAATGTAGTAATACAATTAACTCTATTATTGTTAATAATGAAGAGTTAGTTGATCAAAGAGATCTTAATAAGGCTTTTACAGACTATTATAAGGATATTTTTAGCACTAGAATCAAACATAGAATCAATGTTAGATGGAATGATTTGTATCCGTCCGATTCTATTGTCGATTTATCTGAGCTGGATAATCCTTTTACTATAGAGGAAATTAGAAAAACTATTAATGACTTGCCAGGTGAAAATTCCCCGGGCTCTGATGGGTTTCCAATTTTATTTTATAAAACTTTTTGGGACGTTTTAAAATGTGACTTAGTTAATATGTTTAATGATTTTTATAATTGTAATTTGCAATTAGGGAGATTTAATTATGCAAATGTTATTTTGTTACATAAAAAAGTAGGAGCTAAAAACTTAAAAGATTTTGGACCTATATCTTTGATTAACTGTTCAGTTAAAATCATTTCTAAAGTTCTAGCTAATAGACTTAGTACAAGAATAAACGATTTAATAGATTGTTCACAATCGGCTTTTATTAAAGGGAGAAATATCACTGATGGAGTGGCAGTTATTCAAGAATATATTAATCACTGTTGTAAAAATAACATAACCTGTGCGATTTTAAAACTGGATTTTGCAAAAGCTTTTGATTCGGTGGATTGGGATTTTCTTGTTGATAGAGATGGATTAGTTGGATTATGACTTTGCTTAGAACTGGTAACTCTAGTATCATCGTTAATGGTATATTAGGTAACAAAATTCAATCTAAGAGAGGTTTAAGCAAGGGGATCCATTATCGCCTTTATTATTTAACTTAACTGCTGATGTTTTTGCTAAGATTATTAAAAAAGTAGTGGATAATGGATCTCTAAGATGTGTAGGCAAAGACATATCGCGTAATGGTATATCAGTTCTCCAATTTGCCGATGATACCTTACTTTTTTCTTCCCATCTTCCTAGACACATTATTACCCTTAAGTTTATCTTATACAGTTTTGAACTTTTATCAGGTTTAAAAATAAATTTGGACAAAAGTTCTGTTTTAGTTTTAAATGATTTTGAAAAAGTTGAAAACTTAGTTGCTAATACTCTAAATTGCAAAACTATGTACTTTCCTTTTGACTATCTAGGTTTTGTGATTAGACCTACCAAACTCAAACATGATTGGATTATAATCATTGATAAATTCAAAAATAAGATCTCTAATTGGAATCGGAGATTTTTATCTAGAGCAGGTAGATTAGTCTTATTAAATTCGGTTTTACCAGCCCTTCCGATTTATTGGATGTCCATGCATCTATTTCCAGACCGGGTTATTGATAAAATTGATAAAATTAGAATAGATTTCTTATGGAGTGGGGAAAATCCTAATAATAATATAAATGTCTAGTAAATTGGGAAATAGTTTGTAAAGCCAAAAAGGAAGGTGGTTTAGGAGTTATTAACTTGCGTAATATGAATTTGTCCTTACTTGGTAAATGGTTATGGAAATTTAAGGATATAAATGATAACGCTATTTGGAAAGAGATCATTTCTAAATATTATTATAATGGAAAGAGCAATTTATATCAAATTGCTTCTCCAGTCACTCAAAATATATCTATTTTGGAAAAATATTATAAAATGTCAAGAGATTTTTAACTTAGGAATAAATACAATAGTTCATTTTGGTAATTATACTTCTTTCTGGCACGACCATTGGATTTCGGTCTTACCTCTTAAGTTGGAATTTAAAGAGCTTTATGAAATCTGTAATTTTAAGTTTGCTTTAATTAATGAAGTTTATTCTCCTGAAAATGATTCTCCTTGGAATTTTAGTTTTAATAGAATTTTAGTAGGTTCAACCCTTAGGCAACTTTCTTTGCTTTATGCTAGACTAAATCTTTATAATATTGATAATGATAATGATATTATTAGTTGGGAATGGGATAAGAGTAGGAAATATACTTCTAATTCTTTTTACAGATTTATTAATTTTTCGGGTACAATAAACAACCCATTTAAATTTATTTGGAAATCTAATGCTCCTCCTAAATCTAAAATTCACATGTGTAATACTACATGGAAAACTTAATACAATAGAATTTTTAAAGAGAAAAAACATTCAGAATGATAATAAATGTTATTTTTGTAATTTGCATCTTGAAGATATTAAACATATATACTATGATTGCATGGATTCTTATTACATTCTAAATAATACCCTTAAAACTTTAATATAATAACTAAAATTTCGGATTGCGACTTCTACTCGAATAATTTTAGATTTAGGTTAAAAAAGAATATAGATTCTTACTTGACACATTATTCATTATTATTTGTTGGTATATTTGGTTTGAAAGAAATCAAAGAATTCTTAATAATAGTAGTAGTCATTTTAACAAATTGATTTTTACAATTTCTTCATTTTGTTTTAATTGGGTTTCTAATCCCAAATATAAATTAGCTAAAAATAATCTATTTAAAGGGTATCTTAATAAGGTTAGTTATAATATTAATTTTTTAAACACAATCATAATATATTTAACATTCACAATAGTAGTATTAATATTTTTTCAAATTTATATGATGATTTCATTGTTAATCATAACTTACTTATGATCAAAGGCTCATAAGAATTTAAAAAAAAAAGATCTGTTTCAATTAGTGTACTTGTCATTGTTGGTACTAGTTTACAAGTAATTTAATTCTTTAGTATTGGTCCAGTTAGTCTTATTTAGGTTTTTATTTCTTACCTCCTTAATACATATATGTATATAAATTATATAAATATACATATATATGTATTATTCTAACTTTTTCCTTAGTCATCCTTCAGACTCGGGTATGGGTGATAGGGTGTCAGGTTCACTTTGCAGGTACTCATGTCTTCAGATTGCAGGATTTCGGATTGTGGAGAGGTCATCAGAGCAGAGTTTTCCTCTCAGGATCATTAGCTGTTCCACCACAGAGACTGGACACTTTCATCTCCATTGTGGTGTAGTATTTTCAGGAAGATCTACTTTTCTGCTTGGCACTTCTTCCTTTTATACAGAATCTTCAGAGTGGATCTTCCATACAGCATCACATTCAGTTCCACTTCAGAGTAGTTGCTTATCCATTCCTCCAGTTCCAGATGCATGGAGCTTCCTTCTTAGTTTGTGACGACATCCAGTATTTTTGGGTTTTTTTAGTTTTTTAGGTACTTCTAACATCATAATATCGGGTGGTGGCCATGCCGGAACTCGATATCGGGGTGTGATAGATGGTGGCCTTGCCGAAACTTATCTTAGGGGTACCCTGAGTTTTCTTTGATACTTGTATTTAGTTTTGCTACCTGCCAGGCATGTTGGCAGCGCCTTACTATTGTGATATATATAGTTGCATGTGTGCTCTCCTCTATTTATAGAGGATCACACATTTTTCTCAAAAAAGAAATGGAAGAAGAAGAAGAAGTTGCAATAATTTACATCTATTCTCAATTAATAACAGAAATTAATTCATATTAACGTGCCAGAAAAGAACTGAAATTGAACTACTTTATTTTTCTATTTCATATTAATTCCCACTCACCTGGCACTTGAGCTTGCATAAATTTGAAAAAAACTTTGCTTTAATCTTTCTCCTTTTGATTATTCTAACCCCAAATTGAAAGTGTGCTATGGATCGTGTAATATGGATATGTGATAATACAGAGTGTAGTGATGATAGCTATACGGTAAATAGTGTGGAATATAAAGCAGTATAGTAAAAATGACACCAGGAATTTTTATACTGGTTCGGAGCACCGTCCTACGTCCAGTCCCAGACTCCTTCTGGAATTTCACTAAAACAATAACCCTCACTTAACCCGGAGGAACAGGTCTATACAACCCTTGAGTAGCAGAACAAGGACCTGAGCAGCAGAACATGATTTCGCTCAGCAGCCGAAGAGGACTTCACACGCCTGAGTAGCAAACAGGACTTCAACAAATACAAAAGTTTGTTTTGACTTTGTGTGTTCTAATAACACGGATTTGTCACTTGTAGTACACCCTTCCTATAATCTTCTCCTTGAGTATAAATATATATATTTGAAGTTTATGAAGAATAGAAAGGTATAGTATTGCCTTAATGCAGAATAATTGAAAGTATGATAGCAAATAGATTCAAGAGAGTTAGATCAGAGAGATAAGAAAATTCAGTTGTAAATCGGTTATTTGTAATCAAGTTGAAGTATGTATTTATAAAGGTTAGAAAGCAGCGACTGTTGATGAAGAGTTTCGATTGAAGTGTTGCGTCCAAATCTTTTCGAAGAGGTTCGTAACTCTTCACAAATAGTCGTGTCTTTTCAAAAAGTAGCTGTTGTAGAAATTCAGTCAACTGAGCTTCTGGGTCAGTCGACTGAATATTCAAATGAATTTTTAAATATATATCTGTATATATGTGCACCTGTGCATGTTGCACAGAGATTTCTGGGTCAGTCGTCTAAACCTTTGGGTCAGTCGACTGACCTGGTAAAATCTGTGCAATATGCATTGTTTACACAGGTATAATAATATATATAACTTTTAAACACTTTTATAAATTTTATATGCTTATATATGTATAAAACATTTGGGAATGAGATGATTAAATATATAAGCTAATTATATATGTAAGCGAGGATAGATTTTAACAAAGTTAACCTAAGACTCAAAATCAAACTAATAAAATTGATGCACTGATTTTGAAGTCTTGTCTCCTTGTAGTATATATTCTCTTTTTGTCGCAACAGTTGTCAAATCTGTATATCGTAGTGATAGCTTTGTGTCATGAATCAAAACCAAGTCTCAACATTCTCCCCCTTTTTGATTGATGACAACCTATAAATAGATATAGATTTCGACTGTATATATATAATATAAATACTTACTCCCCCTGAATCTTTGATACTCTATATCCTGCATTCTTAATGTTAGTAATAATATTTCTCCCCCTTTGTCATCAACAAAAAGGAATAAGAAATTAAAGGTATGAAGCATTGATAGATATTATGAAAGAAATGATTATTCATACATTAAAATACCATTAACAAGAGTCTGGAAATAATATGAATAGAGTGGCTATTTAATAAAAGCCATACGAAATAAAGACTAATGTTTTTATAAAATAAAATAACAACTTACTCCATCATATGCTTACCCCTTAATCTGTGCTTGCATTGTTTATTCCTGCAAATAGTGTTAGAGCAATATCTTTCTCCCCCTATGTCATCGACGAAAAGGAGAGTTTATATGATAACAAATATTATATTCCACATAAGTGTTAACAATATAGAACAAAATAACTACTACTTATAATGTAAGGTATCAGAAAACAATGAACATTTAAAGCATGCGATACCCAAGGTTTTTATAATTTCCTAATTTTTAGGAAACCATAGCCATTTGGGTGTGGTTGAACCTTTATAAATATAATTTTCATTATTAACTACCATATCAAAATAATCATTAATGCATTTTTCTTTATTTTTCTAATTAACAGGAACCCAAATACTTAGATAATTTTTATTCATATTTTCCGTCAATGATTTTGTACTTCTAGAGAAATTATAAACATTATTGGTCATAACAGTGTTTGAATTTGTATGAAAATTTGGTTTCGACTTTACTCGAAATTTAGTAGTAGCACTGACATTTTTGTTATACATAAAAGCATATCTAGTGCTATTTCTACGATTAGTTTTATTATATCCTAAACCATTTTTATTGTTAACAGGTTGTGAATTCTCAATAAGTCTAGATAAATTTTCTCTTCCTTTATTAAAATTTGAAACGTTTTTAGTGATTCCTTCTAGTTTGGTCTTTAGACTTGAATTTTCTAGTTCAACCATTTTAATATTAGTTTTTAAAACATGATTTTCAGAAACAAGACCATCATTCTTTTCTTTTGAGTTTCAATTTCTTGACTCAATAATATAAGTTGAGAATTAACATTTGAAAGTGATTCTTGAGTTTTCTCAAGTTCTTCTTCCAATGTTTTCTTCTCATCTTTAAGCATATCTTTTTCGAATTCTGCCTTGTTCTGATTTTCTACAGCCTCTTTATATTTTCTTTTGAGACTTTTTAAAGTATCTAATAATTTAGAATTTATTTCTATCATATCATCGAAAGTTAAATCACTAACCTCGTTATCTTTGGCCATAAAGCATACATTGGCTTGTTCATTATCGTTGTTACTCTCGCTTTCTGATGAGGAAGAGGAGTTTGAATCATCCCATGTAACTGAGAAAGCTTTCCTTCTGCACTTGTCCTTCCTTTTATTATGATATTCTTTCTTTTGATCCGAACAATCCTTCTGTATATGCCCCTTTTTGTGACAGTTAAAACACTCCATTATTGATGAAGACGGTGGTTTATGGTTGTTTGAGCTTCTTTTGCCATTATTTCTGTTTCCTTTTCTATATTTCAAGAATTTATTGAAATTTTGGCAATAAAGGCTAGGCCGTCTTTGTTTGAATCTAATTCTTCTTGTTTTGCATGGAATACTATATTCTTTTTATCTTGAGCTTGAATTCGTTTAACCTACAATTTCACTTCATAGGACATTAGATTTCCTATTAACTCTTCTGGAGTTATTTGGGAAATATCGTTTGCTTCTTTAATTGCGAGAACTTTTCTTTCCCATTCATCCATTAAAGAGTTAAGAATTTTGGATACAATATCAAAGTCTGAATATTTTTCTCCTAGTCCTACTAATGAATGGTAGATATCCTGAAATCTTGAATACATATCATTTATAGATTCATTTTCTTTCATTCTAAAGTTTAGAAACTGACTTTTGAGCATGGATATTTTGCTTTGTTTGACCTTGTTGGTTCCTTCGTGTGTAACTTTGAGTGTACACCATATTTCATATGCAGTTTTACACATGCTAACACGGTTAAACTCATTTTTATCCAAGGCACAAAACAACATATTCATGGCTTTTGCATTAGCTGTGGCATTTAGTTTCCGTGTATTTGACCAAGTAGAATACTCCTCAGTAGGAATAGTGTATTCTTTCTGAGTAATATTCCATGAATCAAAACCATTTGCTTGCATATATATTTGCATTCATGTGGCCCAATAGTTAAAATTCATGCCATTAAATAGTGGTGGACGGTGGATTATCCTTCAATGAAGCTAGTGTTAATGCTAGTGCTAGTATTAGTGTCCATATTATTAGATTGTCAGATAACTGTGTTACGGTTATATGATGACCTCGCTCTGATACCAAATGAAAGTGTGCTTTGGATCGTATAATATGGATATATGCTAATACAGAGTGTAGTGATGATAGCTATACAGTAAATAGTGCGAAATATAAAAGCAGTAAAGTAAAATGACACCAGGTATTTTTATATTGGTTCGAAGCACCGTCCTACGTCCAGTCCCAGACTCCTTCTGGAATTTCACTAAAACAATAACCCTCACTTAATCCAGAGGAACAGGTCTATACAACCCTTGAGCAGTCGAACAAGGACCTGAGCAGTAGAGCAGGATTTCGCCACAACAGCCGCAGAGGACTTCAGACGCCTGAGTAGCAGAACAGGACTTCAACAAATACAAAAGATTGTTTTGACTTTGTGTGTTCTAATAACACGGATTTGTCACTGTAGTACACCCTTCCTATAATCTTCTCCTTGAGTATATATATATATATTTGAAGTTTATGAAGAATAGAAAGGTATAGTATTGCTTTAATGCAGAATAATTGAAAGTATGATAGCAAATAGATTCCAGAGAGTTAGATTAGAGAGATAAAAAAATTCAATTGTAATTCTGTTATTTGGAATCAAGTTGAAGTATGTATTTATAAAGGTTAGAAAGCAGCGACTGTTGATGAAGAGTTTCGATTGAAGTGTTGTGTCCAAATCTTTTTGTAGAGGTTCGTAACTCTTCACAGATAGTCGTGTCTTTTCAAAAAGTAGCTGTTGTAGAAATTCAATCAACTGAGCTTCTGGGTCAGTCGATTGAATATTCAAACAAATTTTTAAATATATATATGTATATTTGTGCACCTGTGCATGTTGCACAGAGATTTCTTGGTCAGTCGGCTGACCTGGCAAAATCTGTGCAATATGCACAATTTACATAGGTATAATAATATATATAACTTTTAAACACTTTTATAAATTTTATATGCTTATATATGTATAAAACATTTGGGAATGAGATGATTAAATATATAAGCTAATTATATATGTAAGCGAGGAGAGATTTTAACAAAGTTAACCTAAGACTCCAAATCAAACTAATAAAATTGATGCACCGATTTTGAAGTATTATCTCCTTGTGGTATATATTCTCTTTTTGTTGTAGAAGTCGTCAAATCTGTATGTCGTAGTGATAGCTTTGTGTCATGAATCAAAACCAAGTCTCAACGGATAGTTCAATACACTAGTAAAACTGCTGCAGGTCTTGTATCAGAAAATAGCGTTTTGGTTTCGACCAACTGTGTGGGTTCTATAATAGTTAATAAGGAAGTTGATGTTTTGGAGTTAAAAATGATGGAGAGGGGCAGCAGTTCAGCTCCTATTCCTTCTCCGTCGAAGAGAGGAAGGCGTAAGAAATCAGTAGCTTCTAGTGGCTCTGTTCGTTGAAGTGCTAGGATCCGCCGTTGTCAATCCCAGTCCATGAGTGAGTTACCTGGTTTGAGTGCCACATGTAGCGCTACGAACTCACGCTTAGGTATGCGTTCTGATTTGGGTAGTACGTTTTCAGCTTATGCTTTAGGTAGTTTATCATCTGTTGAGTTTAGTGAGTTAGCTTGTGATACTTCTTTCATTTTTACTGATGTTGAGGTTGATCATGAGTATATTAGATGTAAGGAATTAGAGAGGGCTAGAACAGTTGGTATATGAGGATCATTAGCTGGAACATTAGAGGTTTGCATGACTCGAATAAGAACAAAATTAGAGCTTTATTTAAAGACTACTCTATTGACATTGCTCTCCTTCAGGAAACTAAAATTGATTGTCCAGATTTTCGCTTCTATAGAAGATTAGGTGGGTATCATCTTAGAAAATGGTTTTTTTTACCTTCTGCGGGTGGTTCTGGGGGTTTAATGGTTGGGTGGCGGGATAATTATTTTAAGCTGCTCCAATGTATTACTAAGCAGAATTCTCTGCATATTATTCTCATTAATCTTGCTGATAGTTCTTTTTTAAATATTTCTAATGCTTATGAGCCTAATTCAAAAACTAATAGAAGAATTTTATGGAATGAATGTTTAGAGTTTAGATCCTCAGCTCCGGGTTCTTGGATTTTAGGGGGCGATTTTAATGTTATGCGTTTTATAGGAGAGCGTTCACCACGGGAGGGGGATTACTCTGCTATGGATGAATTTGACCAATTTATTATTCATTCTAATTTGATTGAAATCCCCCTCTCCAATAGAGAATTTACTTGGAGTAATGCTAGGGAGTCTCCTTCTATGGCCCTTCTTGACAGATTTTTCGTTAGTGATGAGATTGAAGATAAATTTCCAATCTGTAGAGTTTTTGGTTTACCTTACATGTATTCAGATCATTGTCCTATTATCCTCACATGTGAGCATCATAGGGTTATTATTAGATCTTTTAAATTTGAAAAGATGTGGCTTTTAGAATCAAATTTCTTGAACTTAATTATAATAAGTAGATTTCTTTAAATTATCATAATAATAGAAATAAGGGAAACTCGGCTAAAATTTTTGTTTCAAAACTTAAGGATCTTAGAATTTTTTTAAAAATTTGGAATAAAAATGTTTTTGGTAATATAAAAATCAAAAAAGATAATATTCTTAATGAGATGCTTAAAATAAACAAGATAGAAGAAACTAGACAACTAAATTTAGGAGAGCGTAATATTCTCACAAATCTAAAAAAAGAACTTAATTCTATTTTAGAAAAGGAGGAGATAATGTGGAAACAAAGATCCAGAATCCAATGGATCAATAAAGGAGATAATAACGCTAAGTTTTTTCATAATATGGCTAATGGTAGAAAGCGTAGCAATACGATTAATTCCATTATTGTTAATAATGAAGAGTTATTTGATCAAAGAGATCTAAACAAGGCTTTTACAGAGTATTATAGAGATATTTTTGGTAATAAAACCAAACACAGAATTAATGTTAGATGGAACGATCTTTATCCGTCAGATTCTATTGTTGAGCTTTCAGAGTTAGATAATCCTTTTACAGAAGAGGAAATTCGAAAAGCTATTAATGATCTGCCAGGTGATAAATCCCCGGGCCCAGATTGGTTTCCAATTTTCTTTTATAAAACTTTTTGGGATGTTTTAAAACTAGATTTAATTAATATGTTTAATGATTTCTATAATGGTAATTTGCAACTAGGGAGATTTAATTTTGCAAATGTTATTTTATTACACAAAAAAGTAGGAGCTAAAAACTTAAAAGATTTTAGACCTATTTCTTTGATTAACTGCTCTGTTAAAATTATTTCTAAAGTTTTAGCTAATAGACTTAGTATAAGAATGAATGATTTAATTGACTGTTCACAATCTGCTTTTATTAAAGGGAGAAATATCACCGATGGTGTGGCAGTTGTTCAAGAATACATTAATCACTGTTGTAAGAATAATATAACTTGTGCGATTTTAAAATTGGACTTTGCAAAAGCTTTTAATTCGGTAGATTAGGATTTTCTTGTAGATATTTTTCATGCTAGAGGTTTTAGTCATAGATGGATTAGCTGGATTATGAAATTGCTTAGAACATGTAACTCTAGTATTATGGTTAATGGTATATTAGGTAATAAAATTCAATCTAAGCGAGGTTTAAGGCAAGGGGATCCTTTATCGCCTCTATTATTTAACTTAGCCGCAAATTTTTTCGCTAAGATTATTAAAAAAGCAGTTGATAATGGATCTTTGGGATATGTAGGTAATGATATATCGTGTAACGGTATATCTGTCTTACAATTTGCTGATGATACCTTGCTTTTTTCCTCCCATTTACCTAGACATATTATTACCCTTAAGTTTATTTTATATAGTTTTGAACTACTATCAGGTTTAAAAATAAATTTTGATAAAAGTTCTGTTTTTGTTTTAAACGATTTTGAAAAAGTTGAAAATTTAGTTGCTAATACTCTTAATTGTAAAACAATGAACTTTCCATTTGACTATCTTGGTTTTGTGATTAGACCTACTAAACTTAAACATGATGACTGGTTTATAATCATAGATAAAATCAAAAATAGGATTTCTAATTGGAATGGGAGATTTCTATCAAGAGCGGGTAGATTAGTTTTAATAAATTCAGTTTTATCAGCTCTCCCGATCTATTGGATGTCTATGCATCTATTTCCAGATTGGGTGATTGATAAAATAGACAAAATTAAAAGGAATTTCTTATGGAGTGGGGAAAACCCTAACAGCTGTATCAAATATGTAGTAAATTGGGAAACAGTTTGTAAATCTAAAATGGATGGTGGTTTAGAAGTCATTAATTTGCGTAATATGAATTTGTCCTTACTAGGTAAATGGTTATGGAAGTTTAAGGATATAAATGATAAAGCTACTTGGAAAGAGATCATTTCTAAATATTAATATAATGGTAGTAACAATTTATATCAAATTACTTCTCCAGTCATTCGAAAACTATCTAATTTTTGGAAATCCATTTTAAAATGTCATGAGATTTTTAACCTAGGTACTAATACAATTGTACATTCTGGTAATTGTACTTCTTTCTGGCATGACCATTGGATTTTCGTTTTACCTCTTAGGATAGAGTTTATGAAATGACCCTCCTATTTCTACCCTAATTTCATAAGGATTTTTTTTTACAGAGATGATATATAGATATATCATTCATCACAAATATATTTCCCAGGGTCATTTTTCTTTTTCCCAATAAACAAAATATATCCAGGATCAAAATAATTAACCAATATAAATATATCAGTACATTCACAAAGATATGCACATACATGTGAGGATGTATATGCCTCTCTTGTTTGAATCAGAGTTCTGGAAAACAAGAGGATATTGGATTGATTGAATTTAATCAACCCACACATAGTTCAGTGTTATATGCAATAAAAATTCCATTCATGCATGAATACCTATATATTTATATATATTTTTAAACTCCTGATTCTTTGCTAAATTCTCTAGGGAGTATAAATTCTAGAAACCAGATAATTGTGATATGATTGTCTATAAATTAATGGTCTGGTGCTTTGGGTTCTGAAAAAGGATAGAAGTGTCTATCATTATCCATGTTTGATTTTCTTAATATAAAATCTGTCTGGAATACTCTTTTTTTTTTGAAATAGTTTAAAGTGATCTAACACATTCAACATCTTGATTCTTTAATGTCAGTATGCTTTAAGTTAAATGAAGTGCAAACTTGAGTGGGTTTCCTGTAACCATGGGTGTCAATCACATGGTTCAACCAGACTCTTTGTTCTGGTGTAACCCATCTGGTCTTAAAATGCATTTGATTAAAATCTGAGTGATATGGAATTCAGATTCCTATTAAAAATTACAAAGGAAAAGGTGTGTTAATATTTGCACAAAACATGTTTATGTGCGTATATAACTGCAACTATTTGGATCTGGCTTTCAACTCCCTTATTACAGATTTTTTTTCTTTATTTAAAAATAAGACATGAAACATTTGTATGAAACAAGTTAAATTATGGGAACCTTGCAGTCATATAAAAACATTCAACCTATGCCTATTATCTTTTGTATACATATGCCATGGTAGAAAGATAAAACCATTTAATTTTTCTGAGAATCAACTATCCAGATTTCCCAAGACTAAAATCCTTTCTAAAGACTCAAGATTGACTAATACATTTATAAAATGTAATCATTCAATTTTTAACATGGTGTTCTTACTAAATTCACTTACAATATTTTGATTAACTTCTTTAGTATCAGATATTAACTAGATTTATAAATTCCAGATACAAGTCAATCTCTTAATAAAATACTTAACAAAATATCCATCCCATATTCAACACTTAATACAAGTAACAATTTAAATCATTAATACATGCGGATTTTTATCATTTAGGCTCTTATCTAACTAAGTTTAGCATGCTATAATCTTCTTCTCAAAGCCTTGCTCCTACTCCTACTTAGTTGCTGCAATCCCTGAAAAAGCATTTGAAACTGCCTCATTTTAAATGAGACACCCCAGATGCCATTAGCACACTAGGGTCAGACACATGTCTGGTATGAGAAAATTCACAAAAGCAATTAGTTAATTAGGTTAAAATCAAATTAAGTACATATACATAAAGTTCCTGCCCTTTGGAATCAGATCATACTTGTGTGCATGCTCTGTGTCATTGTGCATGTGCACACTTTAATTTTTCTTTCCAGAGACTACATATATAAATATGGCACATACATTCAAGCATACAGTTCAGTCATAATCAAACAATCATTCACACCAAACAGGAAAATAACCAATATGAGTTAAATCATTTATTCCATCCTCATATTTCAATTCTGGGAAAAACTCTAGTTTTCTCATCATCTCAAGTATTTTTCCCTTGGTATATTTATCTATCCTGGTCTCATCTGCAATATTTATGAATCAATGGACACAATGTAATGAACTAATTCACTCCATTACACAAAGATCTCAGGACTTAAACAAGCCATGTGTCAACTTGTGTTACTCAAGAACACAAGTCATTCCTGCAGTGTTCTTGACCCCCATTTCCTAATCAGGTTTTAAGTTAGTACTAACCCTTTTTAATATTTCAGGAATAAACCAATCAGTGATCCATTTCCCTAACTAAAACATCCATATCATGGCATCTCATATTAATCATAACCAAACAGAGATAATTAGGCAAACAGACATTGTTATCTATTTAAATGGGACTCTACATCTGCATACATATTTTCTGGTACTTTAAAGAAGTAAAGGCAACTAACAGTGGCTTATGGCTTTTAAGAGAGTTTTTCCTTTTGCAAGTATTTGTGCTTGAGTTAAACTTAGATTGACCAAGTTTCACTGAACCACAAAATTTGTTTGCTATGTGTATATATCTTTATGCATTTTTATTAAATTAGGAGCATCAGCACATAGGCAACCCTATTGCACCCCTAATTCCTTTTTGTCTCAAGCCTCAGCACTTATACATGAGTATATTGCAGCTCAATATGTTTTCATTTCTCTGAGTTAAGCCAAAACCAATACTACTTGCCTATATTCAACATTTATTTTCCTGGGTATTTGTTTATGTTCCTAAATATTTACATATCAGAGATCTGGGTTCATAAAACATATATGTATACTAACAACACATAAAGCTTTCTTATAATAAAATAAGTGAACAACCAAAGAGAATCAAAACATTCTCAGTTTTAAAATCACAGATAAGAATTCTCATATGATAATACATTTTTAAGAAAATTACTTATAACTGGCTGCCTACATTAGGACTTATTGCCTTAGGTTTTTGAGTGAGTTTTCTCACCTAGCTCTCTTCTTTGCTTCCTTAATTAATTGATGAACTTCTGCCTTTAGCCTCAAGCTCTCTTCCTTCCCTTGCCTTATGATTTCTATGGTGTTGTTTCCCCTTTTTTTTCAAAGTTCTTTTCTGAGAAGAAGAGGAGGCTGCTGCATATACATGTATATATACAGGGTCTTCCTTAGGGTTTTGGGTATTGGCTAAAGCCATTTTTGCCCACCAGAAAAAATCATGTTATCTGTATTTTATTTGAACCCAAAATTCTACCCTTCCCGGCTTAATTTAGGTGAAGAGAAAAGTGGTTACATTCTTTTTTGGTTAATTTCAGAATTTTGCTTTTCAGAAAATACTTTTTCCTTTGTCTACAATCATGCTAAAAATGTGACTTGATTTTGTTATTTACCAAATACTCTTCCTAATTCTGCCTATACCAAGCATTTCCCTGTTTTGTCTTATTTTTCCTATTTTTAGCTTTCATGTAAATGGTATGTACCTCCTTTATTTATTTACAAGAGGACTACTCCTTTTTCTATCCTCAGTTTTTCTTTCTTTCTGCCTATATACTAAAATATGTCTGTATATTTTATCTTACTAATTTGAACTCTAGTATTTTATTAACACATATATATATATATATATATATATATATATTTATATAAATCTTACTGAAATAATTAGCACACCCATATATATATATATATTTACACATCATTCTGTATTGACACACACACATGCACATGTACACTCAAAAATACTCAGTAGCATTCATATATATATATATTGCTTATGCATACAGCTTTTAAGGATTTAATCTAAATAAATATATATATATATATTCCCATACATATCAATATGTATTTATTCTTAGAGTTCAGGGATTTTTAGCTTTAGTTCATGTGCATTTCTTGTGCACACATGTACACACATACTGATACACTATCAAGCTATATCAATCCCCTTTCAAAATTTATTTAAAAATCATTTTGAATTCATTTATATTTTTCAGAATAGATTCCTAAAATCTTGGGTCATTACAGTTTAAAGTGCTCTATGAAATCTGTAATTTTAAGTATGCTTTAATTATTGAAGTTTTTTCTCCTGAAAACGACCATCCTTGGAACTTTAGTTTTAACATAATTTTAGTAGGTTCAACCCTTAGGCAGCTTTCTTTGCTTTATGCTAGATTAAACCTTTATAACATTGATAATGATAATGATATTATTAGTTGGGTATGGGATAAGAGTAAGAAATAAACTTCTAATTCATTTTATAGATTTATTAACTTTTCGGGTATAACTAACAACTCTTTTAAATTTATTTGGAAATCTAATGCTCCTCCTAAATCTAAAATTCACATGTGGTTAATACTGCATGGAAAACTTAACACTATAGAATTTTTAAAGAGAAAAAATATTCAAAATGATAATAAATGCTATTTTTGTAGTATGCATTTTGAAGGTATTAAACATATATACTATGATTGTATGGATACTTATTTCATTCTAAATAATACCCTTAAAATTTTTAACTTTAACATAATATCTAAAATTTCAGATTGTGAATTCTATTGGAATAATTTTAGATTTAGATTCAAAAAGAATATTAGATTCTTATTTGACACTTTATTCATTATTACTTGTTGGTTTATTTGGTTTGAAAGAAATCAGAGAATTTTTAATAATAAAAATAATCACTTTATAAATTGATTTTTACAATTTCTTCATTTTGTTTTAACTGGATCTCTAATCCCAAATATAAATTAGCTAAAAATAACCTATTTAAAGAGTATCTTAATAAGGTTAGTAATAATATTAATCTATTTAAGCTCAATAATAATGTTTTCAACGTTAACAATTGTAGTATTAATATTTTTTCAAACTCAAATGATGATTTCACTGTGTATCACGATTTAATTTTGATCAAAGGTCCATAAGAACATTTTAAGCTTTGTTTCAATTACTGTACTAGTCATTGTCTGTATTAGCTTATTGATTTAGTTCTTTAGTTTTTGGGTTCTATTAGCATTTCTTAATTAGTCTTTTATTTGTTTTTTAGTTTTTCTTCTCCCTTTTCTTTATTTTGTCCAGTTAGCCTTTCTTAATTAATTTAACTCCTATCTTATTTATACATATATATGTATATAAATTTTATTTATATACATATATGTGTATCATTCTAATTATTTGCTTAGTCATTCTTTAGATACAAGTATGGGTGATAGAGTGTTCGGTTCTCTTCGCAGGTATACATGACTATAGATTGCATGATTTCAGATTGCAGTGAGGGTCTCTTCTCAGTACATCTTCAGCTTTATCATGGCGGCATTTTTTCAGGGAGATTCACTCTACAGCTAGGCGCTACTTCCATTTTTACAGAGTCATCAGAGCAGAGTTTTCTTTTCAGGACCACTAATAGTTCCATCTTAGTTTAATTACATCCTCATTCATTTCGAGTCAGTAGCATGGAGCTTCCTTATTAGATGGTGCCGGCTTTCCGTATCTTTGGCTGTGTGTTATTCTTTAGATTATCAGGTACTCCTAACACCTTGATATTGCGCGGTGGCCATGCCGGAGCTCGATATTAGGGTGTAATGGGTGGTCGCCTTGTCGGAGCTCATTATAGGGGTACTTGAGTTCTTATTTTCTGATACCTGTACTTAGACTAGCTACATGCCAGGCATGTTGGCAGCACCTTGCTTTGTGTTATATATATAGATGCATGTGTGCTCTCCTCTATTTCTAGAGGATCACACATTTCTCTCTAAACTAACTTTCATATTTTCCAATAAAAATTTACCATTTGCTATGTTTAAATAGACGTATTACAAATATCAAATTTTCATTTCAAAATTTTCTTGTTTAATTTCAAGATTTTTTTTAATTAATTACGTTATAAAAACCATTAAAATTCTCAGGTCGTTACAATATCGTTATAAAACCGTAATCTAGAAACGTACCTATTTGTTGGGCAAACAAACTTTATTTATGAAACCAAAAGCAGTAATTATTGCTTCCATAAACCTGTATTCCACTTATATAATCCAAAATAGTGAGAATTAGGTAAAAGAGAAATATTTAGTTGTTTTTAATTAGTAACAAAAGCAAATCAACAAAAAACATATGCAAACAAAACAATACGACCATTATATGCAACAAGGAACCAACCATACATCCATAGCAACCAAAACCAATGGGTTGTCCAGGTTTAGAACTTCTCATCATTCAAAGGTGATAAATAACTACCAAGTATACATTACGCTCAACAGCCTTTGGTAATTCCTTAATAGGTTATTCATACACCCTCAAACAAATCGAAACATCATTTCCCAAACATCCCATAAGCCAAACAACAAAGAATTTCAAATATTATTTTAGTTTATTCTTATTAATTTCCTTCACATCATTTATTGTTCATCTGTTTTCATTCATTCATACAAAATCATCTTTATTTATTTACATTCATTGTTTATATAGTTTGATTTCATTTAATGAATCATTCACTTAAGTCTCTTAACTTTTAAATTTACATTCATTTCTTCACATACAATATCATTTAATATTACATCTACTTATGAATAAATCAATATTAAATCTATTAGTGAATCTTTCAACATCTTCTTAGGTTTAAAATTATCTACTTAAATAATATTCCTATTTATCTATTCAATTAAATTTGCTAAACATTTCAAAACATTAACTCATGTTTATAGCATTTCCTGTACATCTAAATTTTCCATTTATAAACATTTGTTCATTTTGAAGCATTTTGTTATTAAGATTTTACTTGTATAATATTATAATACATATCCATTTAACATTTTAACTTTTATATTTCTGGTAAGTTTTATATATTTTATAGAATGTAATTGAATGTTAAACAAGTTTATCTTATTTATTTTAGTTAACAAAATGTTCAATAGTTTACATCTTCTTCATTTTTTCATTTTTTTATATTTACAAGTTACAAATTTCCAATTTCTTATATATTTCATTAATCACCTAGCATCTGATTCTTAATTTTCATTTTAGAAGCTTCCAATTATTAAAATAGTTAAAATTCCATTCTATTACAATAACTGAAAACTACTAATTATCGGAAAGTTTTAAGAACTAAATTTCGGGTTCCATTTCAAATCATTTAAAATAATATATATACTCATAGCTTTTATATATCCAATCATATTTAGTAATTAAAAATTAAGATTTGTTTATCAAAACAAATGTGTAGTAAATCTACTACAGTGGCCTTCCCACTTTAAAACTCGAAAATGAATGTCGATGATGCCACGGTCATCACCGAAATTATTTTCCAACGACAAGAGAGGGGAGTACATAACTTATTTCCCTTTAAAAATCCTTTAAAACATTTCTTTAAAATCTTTTTGAGAACATTTATACAAAAATACTTCCAAATAATACGTATATTATATTCAAAAACCCTTAAAAGACAAATTTCAAAATCCTAGAGCCTAAGTTTCAAATTTCCAATTCATATTTAGTTTATTTATAAATCCCATTTTGCAACCAATATTTATAAAATTTCACTTCCTAACAAACAAACATATCACATACAACTATATCCATTTATAAAAATTATTCTTTTATATACCAAAATATACTACTAGGTAAAATTATTTCATTTACCTATATTTTAAAACAATATTGTGTCGGTCTGCCCTATTAAGTGTTTAGAAATCCCTATCGATGCCATAGCGTCCTATGTACCGACCGGAATTTATAAATACTAAACAGAACAAATTAACACAATATAAAACATTTTATAACACTAACAAGTACGCTCTCTCATATATATACACTCAGACAAACTCATTCTAGGGTATTACTACCCTATCTCTAATGAGTCAAACCCCACAAAGCTAAGGTTATCGCTAACCCTGGCTCTGATACCACTTGTAATGAACCACCTTTTTGGACGGTTCAAATCGACAATAAACCACACATGTCGGACTCAAACCATTCAAAAGGGAGGATTGTTATGGGGTAAATAAAAAAAGAAAATGAAAGAAAAACAAAACACAGAATCTCACAGCGGAATGATAAAATATAATAATCTAATAAACAGTTCATGAAGCTGTTTTACAAATAACATTTGATTACACTTTAAAATACAATCAGAGTTATACATGTTAGTCCTTGAAAAGAATGGTTTTGATGACAATAACCTTAGGACTTGTTATAAAATATAAATACTAACATTATAGTTTAGATATATATATGTATATGCAGGATATAAACATGCAGCTACTGAGAATGAAGACTGTACAACATAGAGACTCAAGATCAAAGACATCAAGATTCAAGACTCATGAGTACCAAGATATCAAGAGTTCAAGATTTCAATAGTACAAGACAAGTATCGAATCTAGAATTATGTTAAAACTCCTAGAAAAGCACTGACATCTTAAAATACATTTTATTCGTGGAATGGAATCCACTTCGAGCCTGTTAAAGGGATGGAACCCTAAGTAGAATGGAACCTACGAAAAATCTAGTGGAACATCGTTTTGTATCCACTAACTTTTATTCAAATGTTTTACAAAATTATATCTTGTTTTCAAAATGATTTCAAAATCTTCTTTTTTAAATCAAAAACATCTATCCTGGTTTTAAATACTTTTAGCCTCAAAATAATCTTTATTTTCAATATCAAAATTATCCTTGGTTTTGAACTATCTTTAATTATAATTTACTTAACTTTTAATATTTATATTTAAGATTTAAATATGAAATTATAGTAAAGTTTTATATATACCAAAATATTATTCTCTATACTTATTTATGTATTTTAACTAGTATATTTATAAAGTTTAAAATAGTTTTAATATAAGATAGAAGTTATTTTCAAAAGAAAAACAAATTATCAAAAATACCTTAGGCATGTCGACAACCCCTAGGTACCCATGTCGACATGATGGCAGTTGATTCCAAAAGTTTGAATTTCAAAGGAAGTGTCTATTCGTCATATCCTTTCCTGAATGGACATGGTTGTTGTTCTACTATAAATAGGGGATGTTTTAAACGAATTTATATTCATAATTTTCTAATTTCACTCCTCTTCTTCTTCCACATTTCTTTATATACATTTTTACTATTACTCTGCCGAAATCACCATTGAATCTAACTAGATCATCTCTAGTTTGATTCTCTATCACTATCTCAACAAGATCCCAATGCTATTGTAACGACCCTGGATTTCGAATAAATTAAATTGGGAATATTTAATTAATTTTAAATATTTGAACGGTAATTTAATTTGAATCCCCGATATAACTTTGAAATTGGCGATTAAATTATAAAATTTAATCGATTGAATGCTGAATAAAAATTTGAATCTTCAATTTTAAGTTGAAGAAAAATATTTCGAAAGCTTTTAAAATTCGTATTGATAATACTGAAGGTAATTGAAGCTTCAGAATCGAGTTTGAAACTGTTTTGATCAGTTTGAATTAAATCGTTCGAATCAATAATAAAAAAATAGTCATTTTTCAAACAGTCTCGGAATTCGACGAAACCAGTTCCATTGGGTCCGTAATATTGAATTATTACCGGATTTCAAATTTCGTATTGATTGGAATTGTTATGTGAGCACACGACACATAAACGCGTTGAACTTAAACCGAAATCAATTTAAATTTAAAATTTAAAATTAGTCAACACACACGTTCTTCCCTTACCTCACGCCTACAATCACGGGTACGAGATCGTGCAACCCATCGTGCCAACCATTCCCTTCGTTTTCAAATACGTCTTCTCCATTCCCTCTCTAGTTCATTTTAAAAGGTAAATACGAAATCATCTTCTAAAACAAAATCAGAAAAATCAAATGGCTGTAGCCTTTCTTCCCCGAAAAAAAAGAGGGCCTACGAAATTTAGATTCGAACTCAAATCGAATCGCGACCGGAAGGGAATTGCGTGCTCGAGTTCGACTCGAGGGCGACCATTTGGGTGACGATTTCGACTGGGTTCTGTGGCTTGCGATGAGTAGGGGGTCGCGCACGCGTCGACCTTCGTATCATCGATACATGTGGGTTGGGGAAGACGTAGTTTTTCTCGGGTTCGAATCGATGTAGGCTTTGGGTTACTCGAAGAAACTGGTGGTGAAACCCAAAGTCGAACGCGGGGATGATTGTTTTGGCACTGGGGAGGAAGAAGATTGGCTCGGGGAAATCACGAGCGTGACTCGGTGAAAAACTAGGTTTTACTCGGGTTATTTTAAATATGGGTTTGGCCCAAATAAAATTTAAGTTTTACTATTAACGGATTTTAGACTTGTGAAGAAAATAATATTAACTATATTGAATTAAAAAGCTGATTACCATTTTCAATGAACCAAGTGGATACTTAATAATCTAATTTATACTTTAAATAATTGAATTTAAAGATATGAATTGAAGTTAATTTACCTTAAATTTTAATGTAACAATAAATTGATTTTTGGTGCAAAGTAAATTCTTAACTGATAATTAAGGTAAATAACTTTCATAAAGTAACGAACTTGAAAAGAAATTAAGAATGATTTATAATTTAAAAATGATTAGTAAAGATATTTAAGTGGTTAATTCAGTTTAATCCCAATTACTTGAATCAATTATGATTGACCATCATCAAATATTCTGTTTTAGATTGATATTTCTGTTATGATACCGTGATTGTTTTGTATTGCACTGTGATCTGTGATTTTGTTTTGTATAAATGTGAAAACCCTTTTTGTCCGTAAAACAGCATTTAAACTTCGATGCGACAGGGAGTCGGATTCCAGTTGGTTATCCGAAACCCACATCGAATTGTAATAGTGAATCTTTGTGACTGATAAATTTATTTTATCTATGAATCTGTGAATGAAGATAAGCGTTATCGATTTTACCGCTTATCGATATATCTGTGATGATTGATGTTGTGCACTATTGTGTGTAAAACCCCTGGACTACACTTTTACACACACAAATATGGATTTAACGTGGAAATCGGTTAAGTCACAGATAATTTAAATCTGATGTTTTTGAAATTGAAATTTTAATTTCAATTGATTTTGAAATTAGAAATTTGGGTTTAAAGTGAAAAGCTTTTGAAATAGAATTTCAAAGATAAAAGTAATTTTGAATAACTTAATCGAGTTTTGAAAATTTAAATAATTTGATTTAAATTTGAATTCAAGTTTGAAATTGAATCCTATGATTTGAAACTAGGGATTGAAAATGTTATAAATATGTTTATTTGAATGTAAACCATTTAAAAATGTAATTTTGAGAATTTGAATTTAACTCAAGGACTTTAACTCGTATGAATGAATCAGATTTTCTGAAATGAAACTATTTGTTTTCAAAAGATAAAAGCTTTCAGATAAGAAATGAAATTCCAGTTTAATTAAAGGAATTTCAATATTGAATTGAAAATGGTTTTCCAAGTTATGAATAAATTGTTTTGAAAAGCTATGAATTGAATCTGTTATCTTTAACAGATTTAAAATAATGATTGGTTTAAATCATTTGAAATGGGATTGTTTTGAAAGCTATAAGTTAAATCTTGATTTAAAGATTTAACGAGTTAATCAAATTGAAATGGAAATTAATTTGGAAAATCTGTGAATGAATCTTTTGTTTAAAAGATTAAAGTGTGGAAACTGTTTAAACCGTAAAGATTGAATCTTTTTGTTTAAAGATTTGAAAATGGTAATTTGTTAAACCATTTGAAAAGAAAGATTTTGGGTAATAAGTTGTGACTTAATTGAAATCCCATATCCATATGTTTTTAAATATTTCGCTCACTATTCGGGTTAGCCGGGAAAGGACCTTTGGGTCGTATAACCCATTCCGAATGTGTGATACGACGTATATGGATAGCATTTGAAGACCGGTGTTGAAGACCGGATATTTTTGAAAACGGAAGGATTACCGTCGAGTTACTCTGCATCGGCTGATCCTCGATATAGAGGTTTTATCACCCTTAGTGACGAGAAGTCCGGACGTGATTGGAAATTATCCGGATTTGCAAGGGCTTCGTGAGAAGTGCCTTCGGTTCTGTTCGAACCCGGAACAGACTTGTATGGATACATGTCTGACATTACACTTTGAGATATAAAGCCGATTTCTTTCAAATACATCTCTGTTGGTGGCGGAGAATTTATTCTCTTAGCTTAACACCCTTCTCTGAGACGTACGAGCTCAGAGGTTATGTAGTTGAAATTTATCAGCGATATATCCCAATTTGGTAATGTGGCATGCTGAGTGTTGCTGTGTGATGATCAGTGTTTGATCATTTGCGATATGATCATTTGTTTGATCTTATATCTTTGTGATCATTTCTTTGATCATTTGTTTGACCCGAAGCATGGCTTTGTGAACAAAGCGTAGCTTTGTGGACGAGACTTCATCGAGCCTCACACCCCGGAAATGGTCGAAACAGGAAGGATGCGGCAAGGTTCTAGGGAGTAGCGCCCCTTAGTGTATGTCATTCCTTCTGGATAAAGGTGGTATCATGGTATGGAGCCCAGATACTTAACCTATGTGGTTGCTGCAAATTTATTACTATGTGGTTATTGCGAATCGGGGATCCTCGGGAAGATCGGTGACGATCGGGGGATGACATACGCGTGTCAGTAGTTACCTATTTTTGCAGAGGTAACCCGGCCTTGTGTTGGCAGAGATCCAGTTAGGTTCTCGGGTCGTCTATTCCAGGGACGTACCCATCGTGGAATAGGAAGTTCCTTAGCCTGACCATTTGTTGGAAATCCAAAGAAACAATACGAGCCTTGTACGGTTTTAGTTGTAGAACCTGCCATCTAATATGGCAGCTATAGCAAGCATACTATAATGCTACCTATGCTGGCTAAGATTTATATTCTACTTTCGAAATGTTTTTACACACTATGCACTAATAATAATATCAAAAAGAATTTGATTTTTGCATAGTAAGCATCTTTGACTATCATAAGAAGAAATCTCCTCCAAGTCTGCGTTTGCATTGTGTGTGTGGCGAGAGGTCTTATGGTAGTTTCATTTTCCAAAAGCATTGCGAATTTACTTTAAAATTTTTCTGTTGTTTATTTTAAAGATAAAAGAACTGTTTTACGATCTCACACCAGTCACCATGACTGACTCGGAGTTTATTGTTTCCCTTCTAAACTCTGGGTGCCCACCAATTTCCACACGGGCAGTCTAGAGTTAGATTATCATGATATTCTGGATATTCTGGAGCTTGGAGATAAGCTGGATGACGAGACGTAGTATTTGTATCTGATAGTATTTATTCCGCTGTGTATTCTGTATGAGGACAAGTTATATAACTGTCCATTGTTGTATATTGACTCTGATGATTGATGTATGTATCAACTGATATAGTTCTTTGTTTTAAAAGACTAGTAATTATCTATTGTATTTTATTCCGCTGCGATATGTGAGATTCTGATATTGTTTTCTGTTCTGATGTTGTTCTGTTGTTCTTCTTCTCTACTTTCTTTCTTCTTCTTCTCTTTTTCTTCTACTTCTTCTTTCTAAAACCCTCACTATTGGAGTTTCCGGCGTTCGATTTCTCGGTAGTCGATAAAGTGAGTATCAATGTCGAATTTTCGAAAGTCGAAAATTCCCGTACGTGACAGCTATTCAGAGTTATAGGATTCTTTGTAATCAATCGAGCAAGAAAAGGTGTGATTGTAGCCTGGAAAATAATTCAAGTGAGAGAAGGTGTGATTGTAGCCTAGGAAATCAATTGGGTGAACTTATTGCCCGTAAAATCAAGTATCTCTACCCAAAGGATTGTGAATCTGGAGTGGTGTACCTCGTGGCCTTGAAATCGAGGGTGTAATTGTAAGAATTGATTTTGAAAGGAAATCCGTACTTGTGTTGCGGGACTGGATGTAGGGTAACTCCGAACCAGTATAAAATCCGGTGTGTTCTTTCCTTTACTGCTTTTACTTTATATTTGCATCTGTGTTTGATTCTGTGGTTATATCTGTGTCTGAATTTTGCATACATTTGTGTTCAAATTAATATAAACTCAAAAAGAATTAGTAAATTCTTAAAACACTATTTAGCCCCACTCTAGTGTTTATTCTAGCCATAAGATCCATAATCCGCATTTCTCACAATACATATAGCAGGAATAAATAAATAATGTAGCAGAACAACATAATGCAGTGGGCTAAATAATAATAAATAGCAAACAAATCTCCATCTTCGTCCTCCAGAAATAAAGTCTTTAATGCACTGAAAAGCTCAGACTGACCCGAGCATAATGAAAAGACAAAACACTCGAGTCAGAACTAAAAGATCTTATGTAAGTTAAATCAACAATAAATAAATATGAGTGTAACGGCGTCAGAGATGTTTACGGGATTTTACATCTCCTATCCAGTGACTAACGTGCGTGCAATAACTTAAGAGATGTTCAGGATTCCATCTCCTAAGGATCCGTTAGACTATTTACATATATAGTACAATACGCTATTATAATATGTCTATAGTAAAGTAAAGTATTAAAATAGCGTTCAGGCGTTACCCATATCCCTATTAACACATTTTTAAATAAATGTCGTTGTCTATACAGTACCGTAATTCCTCCGTAAACTAAAGGGCTATCAGAGGGCACTCCATAATGTACGACACAAGCCAAACTCGTAGTTTTCTCGATAAGTCATGTGACAAGGCACGTGAGGCAATGCTAGGGTAGGATTCTACCGTTTTGTGGATCTGAACTGATGGTAACGCATAGCAGCTACTACCGCCCACCTCGGAACACACTCCCAAAATCAAATCGATGGGTGGCCACCAAATCAATCACAAAGCAATAAATATGGTATCAAAGAAATGTGTCCGATCGGAGGAGCGACCTCACTTGGCCCGGCATGGTCCTGTTTTAGTCACATCAAGCTGACCCGAGAGGGTCAGGGCTGCATTGATACCCATACAGCATCGTTCGCCAAACCATCCTACTTCGTTCTGGATTCTCCACCACGTACAGCTATTAAAGTGGTTTTCGGTATTGGCAGAGAGTATGACAATATTCGATCCCAGTCTTTTTAACAACCAAACGTTTATTTAACACTGTTGGTTCTTTTACATTTCAAACATTTCATACTTCATATCAAAATATCATATTCATTTCAAAATCATATCACTTTCGAAACTATTATTTACTTCAAAATCATATTCACTTCTAATTCATAATAATTTCAAACTCATATTCTCTTTCAAAATGATTATTCACCTTAAATCATATTCGTTTCAAAATCATAACTACCAAAAATAGGTTAGACCATCATATCAAAATCTTCGCATTTGAACCAATTAAATTTTAATCATAACGGTTCCAACTTTAAACAATTTGAATCTTGAAAGTAATTTATATATTAAGATAGTTATACATTAAAAATAGTTTATATTTTTAAAATAGGTTATAGATTAAAATGGTTTATATTTTAAAATAGTTTATATGTTAAAATAGGTTATATATTAAAATAGTTAATGTATTACAAATAGTTTATAATAGTTACAATAGTTAAAATAGTTTAAAATAGTTTTATTAGTTTAAAATAGTTTAAATAGTTTAAGGATTTTTAAAATAGTTAAAAGTAGTTTAGTACAAAATGGTTTGATTATTGGAATGGTTTATATAGTAAATAGTTTGAAAATCTAAATAATCTAAACTTTAAAATAATAGATTTTTTTAAATAGTTATATTAAAATAATTAATTTGAAAATAATATCAAATTAAACTATTTCTTCCATTTCAACAAATCTGAACCATTTCAGATTTCAAATCAATAAAACTCAATTTAAATCTTTCAATTCAAGTTCTCATTGAAATCATTTCAATTTATATCGATTTCAAATCCATGTTTGAACTACACATCTAAACCATTTCAAATTCAATAGATTTCCAAGTTTAAATATTCAAACGTTTACAATAACTCAATTTTGATAGATTTCGTTTATATTTCAAAATTCAACTTTAAAATTTCAATTTAAATTCTTTAAACTATTCATTTAAATCAATATCAATTTCAACATTTTAAAAGCTTGGAATTTGAAAATAATTCAGTTTATATAAATCAAATTTTATTTCATAATATCATTTAATTGGATTCAATAATTTAAAATCATTTAATTTAACCAATCCGGTGTCCGTATACAATTTTCTACCCTATGGTCAAGTAATACAGATATATATCATTTCAACCCGCAATAATTTAAATTTATGGGTATATATCATTTCAGCCCGCAATCTCGAGAAAAATTCAGAATCCATAAAATCACTCGAGTCTATCATTTCAACCCATAACGATTTTTCCCTAATCTATAAGACCATTCGGGTATGTATCATTTCAACCCATAGTGATTTTCGTAACAATAACTAAGGAAACTTGCAGTGTGATAACAATATATGAATAAATATACATCCAATCATCCAAATATCAATAATTAAACATCAATCACAATCATCATTCAAATCAACCAATAAATAACATCATTAACTGGTTATCATTAACAGGTATTTAATTGGGAATTTAAATTCAATATTTAATTCAAATGACAATTAAATTCAAATTAAACTTGAATGACAATTTAAATATACCAAACAACAATCAATAAATTTCTATTCACATCATAAATTTAGTTTAACTAACATAAGATAGTTTAGCATTTATGAGTGGGTTAAAACACTCACCTTTGATTTTCATTCGATTAAAAATCCAATTAAAGCCCAAAAATCTAATAGTATCTGAATTCGACCAAACTAGTTCCATAATGTCCATAATTTTGATACGATTGCAATGGAGAAAACTGCACGTGAATCCGAGCTCGAATGAAGAAGTTATGATAATTAGAACGATTGGAATATAAATTAAAATTTAAAATAAACAAAGCATACAAAAAAGCCACGTCACCTCTCTCTCCCACGCAAACCCTACAACATCGCTCTGCTTCAAACGAGAAACCCTAGCGACTGCCTCCTTGATCCGAAAAATGCCACAACCACAGGCAATATGCTCCTCATCAGAGCATGCCGCCATCCCTACTGCTCCAAGCCGCGCCCAAACCAAGTCGCGCGACCACGTACGGCGTTGCCTGAGACGCATGCTGCCGCCACTCTTCTACTGCCATTCACGACGAACTATGACCCCCTAGCATGAACGAACAACATCCCCAAGATCTTATCGACCTCCTCTTCCCAACGCCGCCTCCCAATCGTCAAACGGTCGATGATCCACCGTTGGATCGTAAACCCTAAAAATGGACGGGCGAGGTTCTTCGACCATTCCTGGCCGAACGATGCATCAAATCGAAAAACAAATTGCTGTGGTATATTGCGCTCCTCGAGAGCTTTCCAACAATATATAATATGACATAGTTTTGAGGAGTTTGATTTTCGATTTGAATTTGAAATTGAATTAGGGTTTTAGATCTACAGCCATTGAAGAAGGAAGAAGTAGCAGATAATTGAATAGACAGATACGTACAGAAATAAGAAATGAAAAACAACTAGGGTTTATAACAGCCTATATATAGGCAGACCTGAAATAGAAAAGAATGGACCAGATCGATTTGGATTGAAACGCTAACAATGACCCAAAAAGCCCGTTTCGTTCCTGAAATGAAAATGAGCCATCCAATATATCGAAATATAGGTTTTTGAGATTTTTAAACTGAATGGAACTAGTTTCAATCCGAAATTCAAAATTATATAGAAGTTAGCTTTTAAAATCAGATTATTTTAATTGAATTCATTAAATTGATTTCTACGCGTTTCAAGCTCGCACGGCCAAACGACAAGTCTGATCGCTACGAAACTTGAAATCCTACAATTATTCACTGTTACAGATCCGATGAAACTAGTTTCATTGAAATCCGATAAAGTGGCCAAAATGGCTAATCACACGTTAATTAAATAAATTATTATTAAATGGATTTTATCACTTTTAAATTCAAATTTAATAATTAACAATTTCCATCATTTTTGGTTACCTAGAAATTAATAACCTTTTAAAAATAAATTTTCCATGTTAATCTAATATTTAAATATTATACTAATTAAAGCGTTCAATTACCATTGTAATAAATTCATAAATTGTAATTTAAATTCCAATAAATTCATTTATTTTGATTTCACTCTTATTATTTAATCAATTACTACCTTATGAATATAATTAACATTGGTTTACATTTTATTACATCAATATTCTACAGTTATCATCTTAATTCATATTAACTGCAATATTTAATCAGATTAATTTCAATTGATTTACAATTAATTTCAAACAAATTAAATACTAAGACCGTAAATGAGCAATTGTTACTTTTACGTAATTTAATCACTTTTATAAGTTTATTATTTTCAAACAAATGTTATAACTACTTACTTATCACTGATTTCATATTCAATTTCAATTAATTACATACAATCTCACCATTTAATACAACAGTTAATTTATTTCCTTATTTACAATTATCACCAAATTAACTTTACAACTATTTTAAGTTGATCAAAATTACATTAAAATAGTTATCAATTACATTAAGTCAACATTATAAATTACATTCTAGTTGTTTTCTTATTAATAAATCCTAAATTTTTAATTTTTCACAATATTAAATTCCAAACCTTATTTAATTGAATATTTTAATTATCGAAAAATATGGGTTGTTACATAATAACAACAACTAAAAATCCTTTGTCTATAAATTTAAACTTTATAAACAATGGTACTTGTAATCACACAACCAATCAATTCAATTAAATTAAATCAATCAAATTTCGTGAAGGAATAAACCAACATTAATCGTCAATCAAATTCCATAAGGGAAAATTTATCACTTAACATTGTTTTAAAATGTCAAATGACTAACAAACAAATTTTAACTTAGGTTCAAAACTTTCTTAATTGTCCAAAAATATAGATAATTTTCTAAGCGCGTCGTTTTGCTCATTAGCCTGATTATTGCTTAGAAGATTATCCAACCTAACTCGGAAAAAATGGAAAGTAATACTCTATATTTTATTAATTTCTAATTCACTTATATTTTCACTTAGTATTTTATTCAATACTAAAACTATTTATGAATTATTTTCATAAATTCTCAACCAAGTTTTCAAAAATATTTTATAAAGTTATTTCTTTGTAAAACATCAAATCATAACTTATTCCCATTATTTAATTTTTCAAAGATCTAGATGGAGATCAAATTAAATTATGGTTTCCTAAAACCGAGTCAACCTATCAACTCCTTTTTATTTAGAGTGTAAAAATGAATATTATTTATGGGTTGACCCAATCAATAAATAGTTCATACTACTTAGATTTTTTTAAACAATTATGCGATATTAATAAAACAATGTTTATCAAAACCTTCCTATTTAATTTAACTCAATTTAAACCTGTGTTAAATTATCATATAACTTTTCTAAGGGAAAAATCCTATTTATCAAATCAACCTCTTATTACCAATACCTTTTGTTTTGGAAAACAATTCCCGTTTAAGGGAACTTAAAAATTAGATACCTGGTTTTAAATCTCAAAACTCATCTTCGAAAGCATACTACATATATTTTTATATATAATAACTTCAAACAATTTATTTATTAAAAATCACTTTGGGTTTATTCGGATTTGAACTCATTTCTATGGCACAATGATAACGAGAATAATTTACTAAGTATTCCATCGTCATTAGAAGATTATTTAGATTATCACAAAACTAATCGAAACAATTTGCTCCTAATTATCCCTAAGAAAATGCATTCCATTTATAAAATTCTACTTCTCAATATATTTTTACCTTTAAATACTTTCAAAAGTATAGCTATTTCATTTCTCATAAATTCCTTGTAATTATTTTCAAAAACTCCGGGATTTAGATACAACAATCCTTTTTAATCATATTTTTCAAACTAAATTTATATAAAACTTTCCTTATATAAAAATCATTTCATAATATAATAATCCTTCTTATTTATAATAGAATTATCTTCAATATTTATTCTCTAAATATCTTATTCCACTATTTGGATTAAATTTCAATTTTTTTATAAAGTTTAATTCTTAACTCACCATTATTAAACGGTGAATTTTTACTTTAATCATATTCTTCGAATAACTTATAGTCAAATCGTGAAAACTAATTCACAGAGGGTTCATTTTAAATCAAGCGATAAACGCGCCTAAATAAATCGAGCATAATTTAGCAATCAACACACAACAGTATATGCTTTTCATTTAAGTTAAGCATAACCGAACAAACAATAGTGATAATAAATAAATATTATCAAATTTAAACCAACTCACTTTATAACTATATAAAGTTTTCAAAATTATTCCTTTATATATATAAAGTATAATCCTAAGCAAAATAATTAATTTGACAACTTTTCTAAAATTTCAGTACCATGTCCGTTGGCCTTGGTCAAGTGTTTAGAAACCCCTATCGATACCATTGCATCCCATGTCTCGACCAAAATTCATAAAAACTCAATAGACCGGTTAACATAATATGTTTTTATAGCATAAACAAATACGCACTCATATAAATAATACTCTCCAACTCATCCTAGGGCGTTACTTACCCTATCTCTAATGAGCCAAACCAAACAAAAGCCAAGGTTCTTGCTTAACCTTGCGCTCTAATAACACTTTGTAAGGACCCATCTTTTTGACCATCAAAAGTCAGCACCGAACATTAACACCATGTTCCAATGTCGCGCATCCAAACGACAAAAGGGCAGATTGTTAGGGTAAAAAAAAAGAGAGCAGAGAAAAACAGAATCTCACAACGGAATCGACAACATATAATATAACAAAGACTATAGAAACCGTCTCTTCAAAAAATACAAAGTATATCAGAGTTAAAACAAACCTTATCAGCTGGATAGTTATAAAATCCAGACCTTATAAATGTCGATAGGTATACTATATAATACAGCGGAAAATAAAATACTACGATAGGTAAATATTTAGCTCCCCTCCATGATCTCTAAAACTCCAAAGACAACCTGGGGAAAATACTTGGTCTGACCCAAGCATTATAAATAAATAACACCCGGATCAGTCTGGAAATACCAGTGTGAGATAACTTGAATAATGGGAAACATATATTAAAATTATGTGAGATCACGCCGCTAACACGAAACATGTTTTTACCTCACAAGAATAACATCCATACAGGCAAGAGTAGAAATAAATATTAGGAAAAAAAATCTAAATATGATTGAGCATAAATAATATTAAACCAGACTTAAAAGAATGGAAATAAACCGAGTAAAATCCAAACTGGACAAAATGGATAGAACAAGGAAAACAGTTCAACTTGATAGAATAGACTAACTAAGGTAACAGTCCAAACTCGATAGAATGTACTAAATAAAGTAATAGTCCAAACTCGATAGAATGGGCTAAATAAGTAACAGTCCAAACTCGATAGAATGAACTAAATAAACACTTAAATGCCATGATGAGGAGTTGGCTCTGCTCGTGGCAATTTAAAGCTAAAATAGATTCAAGGTTTTTTAATCAAATAAGGAAAGGAAATTTTCCAACAAATGATTAGGAGGGTGCTACCCCCTTAACGAAAGTATACCTCTAGAAATATACATGAGAACTCCGATGGCTCTTTGAAACCTCCAAGCCGGACCCCGCTAACTGTTACCGAGTACTTCACATCTCAAAGCGCAACACCGAATCCAATCTAGAGTGGATTGAAGATACCCTAATGGGAGTAACGCCACATAGCTTGGCCCCTACTCGCTCTTTGGGTTTAGTCATTTCGGACAAAGGATATCAAAGCTCAAATGAGCAACACATCATCTTAGAGTGACGAGATAAAGTGGCTGAAGTAACCGATAGCCGAGATACCAACTATCAAGGACATAAAACGATCTTATATGGAAATTATGTCTTATATACTTATTAACACTCATTGAATTCAAACTTGTACTATTTCTGGGTTAACAAGAATACCGGAAAAGTCAAGTTAGTGTTACCTCAAAGTTATGTCTCACGATTATTCTTAACTTTCGAAATAGCGACAAGTCTACTTCTTCGATGTTTAGTGCTAATTATACAAATAAATCGTTTCCATATAAGTGATTCGCTTTACAGAAATAATTCATTTCCATAAACGAATCAAACCTTTTCTTTTTTAAAATGAACTAAACTTTTTTGGCTTGATTTATGTATTGTGTTTTAGAAGTAGTTCCAGATTGTTAAAACGTTAAGAGAATAATTTTTCCAAGTGCACGACACGGAAGGCCTAAACCAACATCTGACCGAATACCTAGAAGATTATCCAACTTAACATCACAATAATCGAGTTCCAATTCCATTTTAACTTTAAAAACAATATTAATTATCCCGAAAGATAATTAATCCCACTTAAAATCCCTTTAAATAAACAATTCATTTCTAAAATAAAATAGATAATTATTTTCAAACACTTTTATAACATTGGTAAATTAACTTTAAAATCTTTATTAAATCGGTCTACTGACTTTAAATCAGTTTATTAAAGCAATTTTTATTATATTAGTTAACTTACTTTAATCACCTTTATTAAATCAATTAATTAAAAGAATTTGTAACGACCCTGAATTTTTAACATTTGAAATTTGAATATTTAATTGAGTTTAAATATTCGAATGATAGTATAATCTGAAATTCAAAATATTGCAATGAATTTGGCAATTAAAATTATTGAATTTAATTTATTACAATTGGGTAAAAATTTGAATCTTCAATTTTAAGCCTGTTAAAAATGATTTGATGGCTTAGAAAATTTATATTTATGATACTGAAGGTAATGGAAGCTTCAGAATTGAATTTGAAACTGATTTGTTCAGTTTGAAATTTTATCGTTTAAATCGATATTTGAAAATAGCGTTCCGGGGCACAGTCTCGGAATTCGACAAAACTAGTTCCGTTGGATCCGTAATACTGTATTATTATTGGATTTCAATTTTCGTAGTGATTGGAGTTGTTGTGTGGCCGTACGGTAAGCAAACGCGCTGAAATTAAATCGAAAATTTAATATTATAACTGGTCCAAAAAGCTATTTATCCGTACGATCGAATTTGGAGTCGAAACATTTTCCATTGTGTTTGGAACGTGGGTAAAACCTTATAAATGCCAAGTGGCACGTGTGATTTGGAG
Organism: Allium fistulosum; assembly: GCA_030737815.1. Taxonomy (NCBI): domain Eukaryota; kingdom Viridiplantae; phylum Streptophyta; class Magnoliopsida; order Asparagales; family Amaryllidaceae; genus Allium; species Allium fistulosum. Next base: position 243,624,985 of record CM060907.1, on the reverse strand, counting down.
TTCGTCTGTAAATGCTCATTAAAATTGAATTTAATATTAAATTAATATGTACATACGTATATATATACGTTTATTCTGGCCGAAACCCTCGTTTACTTCCTTGGCCGCCACTCTAATTATTCAATGGCCGAGAAGCTTCGTCCTTCATCTCAAGATTTCGAGCGATCCATCGAGTTTTAACAGATTTCTTCAACTAGTAAATCGTAGAGGGGCACGTGATCTTCGAATCCAACGGATGATTTGCATTCTTGTCGACTGTAGGGGAGGCAAAGAGCCGCCGTTCATCGTCGTTTCAGGCATGTTTTTCGAGACTAGTATGAAGCCGAGCTTCGTGATTTTCTGGTCGAGGGTCGGAGGCGTAATGGGCTACGGCGTGGTCTCGTTCGATTGAGCTAGTGTGTATCGAAAGTGGGGCAGCGTGGGGTTGTTGGTCGCGTTCGAATGGGTTACTTTGTTCGCGATTTCCTGGAGCAAGCATACGTGAGGGAAGAAGAAGTATATAACGGCCGTGATTTTCTTTTACTATCGTGCGGCCACGATTTTGTTTTGGTAAATGAAAATAAATATAGAAATTTGTTTATATAAAATTGTATTCAAAAGTTTAAAATTTCACATCTATTGCATACGTTGTCAGAATTTGACGATTTTGGTGGCGCCGAAATCGCAGCGACGCGATCTACGCGCTGCAGCAGATCCGGAGGCATTCGAAGCTAGCAAGAATTTTAAATTAAATCGAATGGGCTCGATTTAATTTGAAATTGGAATGCTCGGTGTTTAAACTCAAGGTGAGATCTTCTCACTCAAATTAAAATTGAATTGCAGTTATTGATTGATTGCCTGATTGTGATAGTGTATATATATTAGTATATAGCAATATATATATATATTGGAGTTGTTGATTTCCCTCATTATATAGCGGATGAGACCCTATGCGCCGCATAATAGCGGATGATATTTTATAAATCCCATATACCGCAATATTCCACCTTGAAGTGGAATTGGTATTTAATTGTTGTGCTAACATCTGTGGATGCAGGGAAACTGGTTGGAGGGATCCAACTGGATTCCTCAAATTATATGAATTTGTTTCATATATTGTATGAATTTGTTTCATATGCTGTGTGATGATTTATTTATAATCTGTTAATGATTATATTTGTGATTGAATTTGTTAAAGGCTATAATTTAGCCGAATGTATTTTTGGTATCGTTGGATACCAGAAATAAATAAAATTAGATTTTGGGAATTTATTTTTAAGAATTGAATTAATTTGAAAGAAGGAATTTAAAAGAAAGGAAAAAATTGATTTTTGTAACCTTATCAAATTATTTTCAAATATGGTGAAAAGATTTTAATAAATGGATTTCGGGTAATATTATTCGAAGGTTGAAGAATTTATTTGAAATATAAATTTTAATAATTGAAAGAAACAAAGGCATTTATTTTAAAGGAAGATAAATTCAGAAATCAAATTTGGAAATTGATTTGGTGTTTAAAAATAAATCTTGGGAAATCCATTCTAAAATCGATTAGGTGTTTGAAATGAATGTTTGGAAAATCGATTTGGGATTTGAAATAAATTTGGAAATAAATTTGAGAGTTGATTTGGAGTTAAAAGTGAAAATTTGGGAATGTAAATTCAAAATGGAATTTATAAAGGAAAGGGGAATTTGTTTTAAAAATGAACACTGATTTATTTTTAAAGTGTGGAAATAAATTTACAAATTTGGAATGTAAATTTGAAATAAATCGATAAGGATTTATTTAATTGGTTTAAATGAACCATTTTTAAATGGAAGTGTATTTTCCTTGAAAAGCCGAGTATATTTCCAAAGTATTTTTAAATTATAAATGAAGAAATTCTGAAATTGGATTTTAAGGAATATTTTGGAGATAAAGTATTTGAACTCGGTAGATTTCCAGTGGAAATGAATAAATATTTGGAAATATATCCCGTGTAGGGAAATTGTTTTGAAATTTGTTTTCAAATGGTTGAAGTGTTAAACCATATCTCGCAAAGATATTTGAAAATAAATAATTTGGGAAAATTATTTAAATTGGTTGATTGTTGTGAATGTTGTTTGATAGTTAAATAACCGACTATCAACATTTGCCTTTGAATTGGCACTTGAATTTGTTTTTAAAACAAGCGCTCATTATTCAGTTAAGCCGGGAGAGGACTTTGTGTCATATAACCCATTCCGAATAGTGATACGTCGTGAATGGATAACATTTGAAGACCGGTGTGAAGACCGGGTATTTTCGAAAATGAAAGGACAACCTGTCGAATGTCTCTGCACCGAGTTGCTCCGGTATAGAGATTTATATCGCTCTTCTTGTGATGGGAAGTCCAATCGGGATTGTGAATACCTGAATTGCAAGGGCTTCTTTGGAAGTGCCTTCGGTTCTGTTCGAACCCGGAACAGACTTGTATGGTTGTATGTCTGACATTAAACTGTGAGATATAAAGCTGATTTATTTCAAATACATTTTTGTTTGGTGGCGGAGAATTTATTCTCTTAGCTTAACACCCTTCTCTGAGACGTACGAGCTCAGAGGTTATGTAGTTGAAGGTTATCAGTGATATACTCCCAATTTGGTAGTGTGGCATGCTGAGTGTTGTTGTGTGTTGATGGTCATTTGTTGATCATTTGTTGATCAAAGCATGGCTTTGTGAAAAAGCATAGCTTTGTGGACGAGACCTCATCGGACCTCACAACCCGAAAATGGGTCGAAACAGGAAAGATGCGGCAAGGTTATGAGGGTCGCGCCCTTTAGGGTATGTCATTTCCTTCTGGAAAAAGGTGATATTATGGTATGGAGCCCAGATATTTACCTGTGTGGTTGCTCCAATCTCATTTACTGTGTGATTGAGGGCCCTCGGATAAAGGTCCCAAAGGACCGGGGGTGGCATATTTGTGTAGTAGTTACCTAGTGTAAGAGGTAACCCGGCCTTGTGTTGGCAGAGAGCTAGTTAGTTCTCGGGACGTCCATCCAGAGGCGTACCCATTGACAGTAGGAAGTTCCTTAGCCTGACCATTTGTTGGAAATCCAATTCCCAATACGAACCCTGTACGGTTTTAGTTGTAGAACCTGCCATTTACTTATGGTGGTCACCACTGTTTAGATGGTAGCTATAGTAGGCATACAATAATGGTTGTATGCTGGCTAAGATTTATATTATACTTTCGAAATGTTTTTCCACACTAGACATTAATAATAATAATTCAAATGATTTTGCGTAGTAAGCATGTTTGACTATCATAAGAAGAAATCTCCTCCAATTCTGCATTTGCATTGTGTGTGTGGCGGGAGGTCTTATGGTAGTTTCATTTTCCAAAAGCATTGCGAATTAATTTTATTTTCTTTGTGAAAATAACTGTTTTACGATCTCACACCAGTCACCATGACTGACTCGGAGTTTATTGTTCCCTTTCTAAACTCTGGGTGCCCATAATTTTCCACACGGACAGCCTAGAGTTATGTTATCAAGATATTCTGGATATTCTGGAGCTTTGGAGACGAGCTGGATGGCGAGACGTACACTCGTACTTATTTATTTATTCCGCTGTGTATTCTATATATGGACAAGTTATATAACTATCCAGTGATGTGTATTGTTGTAAACTCTGATGATATGATGTAATGTATAAACTGATATAGTCTTTTGTTTTAAAGATTATTCATCCATCTATTATATGTTGTTCTGTTGCGAATGTGAGATTCTGTTGTTGTTTCTATTTCTTCTTCTTTATTCTTCTATCTGTTTTCGTCTACCTCTTCTTTTTAACCCTAATGGTTCGGTTTTCCGGCATTTGATTGCGCGGCATTTGATACAGTAGACGTATTAATGTCGACTTTCGAGTGTTAAAAGATTGCAATAAATAAGCTTAAGTTCATATGATTGGGTTCTTGGGTTGAAATTTAATAAATGACGATATAGCGAAAATCGCTATAGCGACATTTAAACTATAAAGGGAATATCAGTAATTAATTTCAATAAACCATCAATATTACAACATAATGATGTAAATAAATAATTTATGGTCAAGAAACCCCATTTGGGTCTCTATAAAGATTTTCCCTACAAAACAATGGTTACATATAATATATAGATAATTATATGGGTTTATCATGATCAAATTAATATGTCGTCCATTTTCCAAATGGAAATTCAACCAAACAAGCAATCAAATAATTTTAACTAACATCTAAACAATCAATAAACGATTTTAACATCATTAATATGATATAATAAAATTATACGCGAGCTAAACTCACATTGATTTTCGTTTCCGTCGAAACGGCCCGATTTCGGACTAAAATCAAACGGATGTCCGATTTTAGCCCAAATTTTCACTTGCTCCAAATCCAACGAAACCAACTTCATCGCAAAGCTCTTGACGACATGAGTCCGACGCAATAAACGGTGTTCGAATCCGACCTCGTGTGAATGAGATAAACATTTTAGAAGTTATCGATAAATTTAATTAAAATCAAAACAACTTAAAAGTAATTACAACTATACCCCTCGGTCTTCTTCCCCCTGATCTCAAAAACGTGCATGCTCATCTCAATGCTACCCACTCTGCATGCACGACCTTGCTCGAGCTACGAGCCATCATTCGATGCACCGCCAACTCCAACGAGTCACTCTTCGCAAATGCTCCGCGATGGTCACCACGAAGCAACGCTCGGACTCCTCCCTCTATGCACGACTTGCTCCTTGATATTCATCGACTACAGTGCATGCATGAACAAAAACAGAGCGAAACTCGACCAAACTTTGGCACTAGCTGCCGTTTGAAACGACGAAGTCAAACCAAAACTCCAATCGCCTTTTCGAGGTCCAAAATCGAAACAAAACCCAACCCTAGGTCGACTGCTCTAACGTCGAGCACTCCCTAAACACGACCGGTCACCACCTATTTAACATAGATTAAAAGCTCTTGGTTAACCTAGTTCAAAGAACCAAAATCTATAATTTTCCGATTTTTAAATCTTTTGCTTTGAAATTTCAAAGAAGGTGGGTTTTTTCTCTTGTTTTTGAAATGCTTCAAGGAACGAAAAATAAAAGAGTGGAGGGAATTTGAAAATAGTAGAATGAAGAAATCTTGTGTGTTCAATAAGCTAACTATTTTTATAACCAAAAATTATATATATATATATATATCGAATGATTTTGTTTGCTTTTCTCAGAACAAAAGGAATTCTCGAGCCATCCAACATGTTTGTGGGCTGATGTTATGTGTTGGCCTATGATGTTGACCTATGTTTATTTTATTAATTAATTATTTTTCTCAATAAAACAAACCCAAAAATTTCAAACTCCAAATGAGGCATGCCGCCTGGCGTTTCTAATGTTATACCCTTATTCCGAACACAAAGGAACTTGTTTCGAGACCTGATTCGATCATACGCAGAGGATAGGTTTTTGGAGCTAGTTATTATTTTAAATTTCCGATATTAATTTCAAATATTTAATTATTCCCTATATTTGAATTATAAATTATTAAATTCCAAAATTCAATTATTTTAAATATTTAAAATTAGTTAAACATCTAAAATCTATTAACCAAAATTTTGGGTCGTTACAGCCTCGACCAACGATCATCGCCACCACCTATGCCACCGTGACCGCCTCACCTATACAAATCTCCAACCACCGCCTCACCGTGCTCGATGCAACATATCACCGTCTACAACCAGATGACCAAAGCCACTAAAAAAATAGGTCGAAACCCTAACTTGACCTTGCTAGAGCTCCTTTGACCACTACCCCACCTATGACTACTTCCATCACCTCTACCATTCCCCAATCCTCCTCCAAGTGCCACCGCTCTTCCCCTCGACCAATAGACCACTAGCAATTGCTACAGTAATGGAAAATGTTCATCTCCCCACCCTAGGACACTAAACATTCCACGATCACCACTGAAAATCACCACTCGACGATACAAACCCAACCATATTCTCCATTCACCGTTTCATGGTCGTCGAATTTTCATCATTTTCCAACATCCTCTGTAATCAAAGAATTCCTACCACCATACTCGATGAAACATCGAGCAACTACTTTTATAAAATACTAGAGATGAAAATGAATAACTTTGCAGTTGGAAGTTTAGGCTAATTTCAATCGGTTGTGGAGATATGGATTTTTAAAGTTGGAAGATGGAGAAAGTTTACATTTTATAAGAAATAGAAAAAGAAGTTAAAGGAGAAAATGAGTGAAAAGAGTGAAATGAATGAAGTGAGTTCATATACACACTTATAACAGAACCAAAGTCAATTAATTCTAACTTAAGCAAATCCACAAAATTCAAGATTCCATCACATCAAAATGCTAATCACCATTAATGGCTTGTTTCAAAAGTTTGGTTTTGATTTGAATTGAAAAGGTTTTGAAAGAAATTTTGCTGTATCTTGCTATACAATATCTCATTCGCGTAGAACCACGAACGACGGAAATAAAATACGATCGCACAAAATAATACAACACGGCCCCAAAACAGCAATAAAATACACTCGTTATTTTATTCTGTGAAATTTCAAAAATACCAACGTTTGCCGTAAAATACGTCAAACGTTAAATTAAATATTTTCCAAATAAAAACTTAATGGAAAAATCCTGTAAATTCTTTTTTCTAATATATCATTAAAATCAAGTTGTTAAAAATTGATTTTCTTATTATTTATTAAATTTGAATCAAATTTGAATATTAATATAAATGATATATTCTTATTCAAAACATTAAAAATTCCGGGTCGTTACATGATAATTTGGTCATTCCTTTGATTTTGCTTGTTTAACTAATACGGTGATTAAATATGGGGATAAGAACATCATGCTCGAAAATGGTTTGATTAATAGATTTATCGTTGAGTAGATAAATTATTGTGGATAAATTAAGATCCGTATATTGGAAGAATTAGTTAGTTACAAGGAAAACCAAACATGAGTTAATTTTACTACAAAAATTTAGGGAAAAATTAAGTGGATTTTGAAAGAAAATAAGCATGGCCGAAGGTTATTATGTAAGGCAAAAGGCAATGCCAGAAGGTATAGTAATATAAACCTATAATAAATATTAGGTCAAGAGACTAGATCCACATTTTGTGCTTAACATGTCAGGAAAGTACTTAATAACAGTTAGAAATACCAAGTCAAACGAATCATAAGTCGACACGTGGAAATTTAGTCTTAGATGTGCAGGAATGGTTCCCAATGTGTACCGAAGGGCAGTGCCAAAGGAGGTAGGGTGGAACCAAAACTTAAATAAACTAGAACATTATATATAAAGGCTTAGGTAGAAAAAGTAAAGACTGAGGTTAAGGTTGGCGAATCGAAGGCATTAAACGAGGATCGAAAGAGGTGGACGGTTAACGAGGAATTATGCTTAGAGGAGGTAATTTTAGTTAAATTAAAGGTTAATTTCACAAATCACTAAAACTAAACTTTAATAGGCTTCCCTAGACGAGAAAAAGGGCATTGATTGCCGAGAGTAGGGTAACTCTTGAAAGAATGTGTAGACTGAAACTAACAACTTTATGAGATAATAAGCTATGCTAAGGCTTAAGATGGTCGAGAAAAAACCTAAAACAATTGTGATAATGTAATAAGTTGTATTAATAACCAAAAGGAGGTTAGCCGAAATGTAGCCTTAAGAATTAGCTAAGTAAAAAGCCTAATAGTGAATGGCTAGGTAGAATGCTCCGTAGTCGACATAATGCTTGAGGTGGCAGTCGAAGGGCTGATAGTTTAGGTGTAAGGCCTGTGTGGCAATCAAAACACGAAAGCGTTGGTGTAAGGCATATGTGGCAACTAAAACACGAAAGCGTTGGTGTAAGTCCTATGTGGCAACTAAAACACTAAAGCGTTGGTGTAAGGCCTGATGAGGCAACCGTCTTGACTATGAAAGTAGTGGGTGTGAGGGCCATTTGGCAACCAAGGGAAAGTGGAAGATGTAAGGCCAAGAGTGGCAGTCTAGAAATTGAAAGCGAAGTAGGTGTAAGGCCTAGGGTGGTAACCGAAATACGAAACCGTAAGTGTAAGGGCTTGAGTGACAGCTAAGAATGACGAGGCATAAGGCCTTAGTGGCAATTGAATAACAGTTTAAAAGTATATTGTATATTGGCATAGGGCCTTAGTGGTAGCCAAAAAAAATGTAAATGTATATATTATATTGGCATAAGGCCTTAGTAGCAGTTGAGAAACAGTTTAAATGCATATAGTATATCGACATAAGGCCTTAGTGGTAACCAAGCATGGCTTAAATGTATATAGTATAAAGATGTGAGCCCTTGGTGGCAATCGAATGGTAGAAATTTAATGATATGTGTGTGTGTATAATGCAAAAATACGGAAAGCATTAAGAGTAGTCGAGTGTAAGGTATTTCAATAATGTTGAAATGTGGGATATTTCTATGAAATAAACCGAGAGATTGCTTTCGGTTGTGACTTCACAGTTTTTCTTTGATATTTAATAAAATAAACTTTTGATTTTTGGTTTATTTATAAATCAGATAATGTATTTATTTGGTATTGAAAAGGGGACACCTTTTCCCGTATATTAGCGAAGTAGTCTCCTTATTTTTGGTGTAGGGTAATATGTTATTCATACCAGACTTTATGTCTGACCCATGTTTTTAATTGTTTTCCCTATAAATTCACTAGTACTCATTCGAGTAGGCCGAGTTTACAAGCATAGACATGTCACTTTTAGGATGGTCAAGTAATGCTAGCCAAAGGCGAAGTAAGAGGCTTGGTTGTTCCATTTATGTTTATTTCCACTGTATCTAGTGCTCGTATCTTCATATGTGGTGCATGACACTAATAGCTATATTGTACTAAATTTTTGACTACATGTGGATATGACTTTGGGATGTAAAAACAATTATTAAACTAAATTTGTAATGTTGTATATCTGCTCCGTTTACTTAAGACTATATAGTATAACCGATCTCATCTTTATCGTCTAAAGATAATTCCAAGATGACTGCATCACATTGGGGATCCATCTTTGGGTTTCGGAATAAGGGATGTTATAGCTGGTAGCAGAACTTAGGTTAGGGAACAGTTAAGTTAAACAAAGTTAAGTAACCTTAGGAAATATATGAAAAACATCTTAGGGAGGGTATACTCTACAAATTTATTTTGTTATATTTTTTAGTATATGGAGATATATGTGAGTGTAGTAGAGATTTTCAATTACTAAATCACTTTCTTTCTTCTATTTTTGATGAGTACTTTCTTAGTAGAGAATGGATTTCCGAAGTAGAAGAGTCAGAGTTGGAGGTGCCAATACTAGAAGGGAGAATGATAGTACTCTGACCATCGAAGGCAATGCCGGTGAAGTGCAGTCCCACCTGTTGTGGGGATGGATGTGAATGTTTTTTCTGGAAGTTTATGACGCAGATGATGAGAGAGGTTATGCCGAAAGTAGCCGAAACCAACGGATAGAGTGGATTTCTCTAAGTTGAGTCAAGATTATAGGAACCTTGGGGGAAAGACATTATCAGTGAAGAAACTGGTCGTGCAAGTGTTAGATTGGCTGAAAGTCAGTGAGTGTATTATTAGGGACTTAGGGCCGCACAAAAGAGGTTGTTGGCTTCTAAATATTTGTACAAAGATGCTTTAGATTGGTTGGAAACAACGATTGTGGAAATTCCTAAAGAAGAGATCACTTGGGAATAGTTCCAAGAAAGGTTGAGGCATGGTTCATTTTCGAGTCTTAGAAGAGTGTGTTGTTGGGAGAGTCATTGATCTTAGACAAGGGGTTCATTCTATTGAAGATTATGTTCAGAAGTTTAATGCCTTGGTGAAGTATGGTCAGAAATTGATCAATACCCTAATGAAGAAGAACGCAGAGTTTATTCAGGGGTTGAAGCAAGCGTTGAACCATAAGGTGATGGTGCATCTGCCATCCCCTTACGAGTTCATAGTGTATATAACCCAAAGTTATGACAATATGTACCGAGAACAGAGGTGGGTCGAGGAGAAGCCGAAAGGAGAATAGTAGAAGAGGTTTTCTCCTTACTAGAAAGAAAAGAAATGACAGCAACCGAAGGGGAAAGTTCCAAAGGAGGTGGCTAGAAGGATATCTCCGAGATTGTTCAATTATTGGTACATGGGATACTTGCATCAAAGTATCACAACCAGGTTCGGTGGCTTGGGTCAAATGCTTCTATTATGATCGATTGGGCCATAAGAAGAATGATTGTCCAAAGCTGAAGTAGAGAAGGTTGTTCACCTTGGAAGGACTAAAAGTAAGACCTTTTATAGATGAAAATGACAAGAATGTTGTGTTAGAAGGCATGGTTTCCATTTCCAGTTTTTCAGTTAGAGTTCTCTTTGATACTGGAGCTACATATTATTTCATTTCTAAAGTTATGGTTGATAGAATAGCAGTAGATGTGTCCTACCTAGTTACTGTTTGTGTGAAAAGTGGAAAAATACCTCCAATCGACAAGTTGTAGTGTTGTGCATATGGGGTATCTAATACAACTGTTATATTTCTACTATGATTGAATTTCAAAGAGCAACATATAGGTTATGCAGAAAGTAAATTGAAGTAAAGTAAGAACACAAAGATTTATAGTGGTTTGGCCAGAAAGTGCCTACATCCACTGTTTATTTTCATTATCCTTCATATAGATCTTTAATACAATGCTTGGGGTACAAAATATAAAGATCTATTGCTTAATGGAAAGTAAGATATAGACCCAAGGAAATCTGTTCGGAAACTCTTGTTCATCCATTCATGTTCGTCTATTCCTATTTTGCTGTTCTTGTTATGCTATTCCTATATGGCTGTTTTCATTATGTTGTTCCTATTAGGCTTTTTCTGTTAGGCAGTTCCTACTAGGATGTTCCTGCTAGCCTATTCCTAGCTTTCTTTGACTTGTCTGCCATTACTGTTGTAAGCTTGGCTCTCAAGAGTTATCCCTCATTGTTGTTGGATTCTTTGATATTTATAGGAGTGAATGTATAGGGAGGTCAGACTAATAAAATATGCAGTTTTTCTGTAAAACTTTCTTGGTTCTGTACTTTTTATATATACAAGATTTGGTATGGAATTTCATATTTTAGCTTGCTCGGCATTCTTGGTTTAGCGACCTAGGTTCAGCCACCTTGGTTTGGTAGTGCTCTTAATCGGCAGCGTCCTTGTTCGGTGCTACTTGGTCCGGCAGTCCCTCAGTTTGGTGATGTACGGTGGTGTTTTGGTTTGCCAATTCTCAGTTTGGCAATGCCTCAGTCCGAAGGTTCTCTATCCAATAATTCCCCAGTCCAGAAGTGCCTCGGTCCGGCAGTGCCTCTGTCCGGTGGTGCCTCGATCTGGTGGTTCCTCGGTACGGTTGTGCCTCGATTCGGTGGTCTCTCTATCCAGTGGTTCCTCGGTTTGAGATGCGTCGATCAAATAGTGCCTTTTTCTGGCGGTTTATTGGTCTGAAGATGTGTTGGTCCGCTGATACCTCTGTTTGATGGTTCCTTTGTCAGGGGATGCCTTAGTTCGGCGGTTCCTCGATCCGGCATTTTCTCGGTCCGATGAAACTATGATGCCATTAATCTTAAGATTAGTCCTCCATAACTTAATGTTGGATGGTGGACTTGATATTTGAAGGTGATTGGACAAGGTTAAGATGATTGCTGATTGTTCAGAAGTGCCTCAGAGATTCGGTTAAACAAGATTCTATTAGGCAGAGATTTGGTTAGGTAAGAGCTCCAAACTTGTCTACCATTATTTCTTATCCATCCTCCCCTCTAGTTGTGCTCATCCATCAGGTATTTATGTGAGGTTAGGTATGGATCTATTAGGTAGTAACAGTTAGGCATTAAACGGTTAGGTTTCCTACTAGACTGTTTCTCCTGTACCATAAAAGTAATGCATTTGATAAATATCAAACTCTTGACTTCTCCGTTTAAAGCTTGACACACAACCACTTAAGCTACACACGTTTTTATGTCATAACTCTTTCATTTAAAGTCAGAATTGAATGAAACTTGGACCAATAGTATCATATCATTGAGTAGAATATTCCAATGCCTTTGAATGTTCCATTTGCTTGAAGTAGGTATAGCTTCCAAGGTGGGGCACGAGTCGGTTAGGTGGTGGACAAATTTTAAGATGATCATATCTTCCAATCTATAGCTGGGATTGAGATGCAGTTTCAACCTAGGTGCATGTCCTAACTTTAGGAACATTTTACGAGTGCATTGACTATATTTTTTGACTATGCAAAGTTTGCCCCTAACACTTCATCCTTGCGATTACATGATGGTGCGCTTATTATGCACATTTCGACTGTTTCTATGCTCCTTAACTTCTTTTCGTATTCATCATGCTATGGATGAAAATGCCTACAACACTTTCCCCTCAAAGCATACTTTTGTAGAATATGAATATGCTTTATTTCATTCAAAATCATCTTTCTTCCTCATGCGATGGTTATCTGGAACCTTAAATATCAATATCCTTATTCTCACCCTTTTAGTAAGTTTTCCACTAATAGTTTTTTTCGAAACGCCTTGTTCACTCATGAGAAAGATTGTCGATCATTCCAAGACACCTTTTATCAATATAATGTTTGTAGCTCGTGCTTTCTTGGTAGTATAGTCATCTAGCATGATTTCCCAATGATTCTCATCTCTGTTCAGTGGGAAGTTTCTCTCTCTGGTTCAACCTTCTTGCCTCCGAGTCTTGAGGGTCGCGCGTTGTCTTATAAATGTATTGAGTATATCGAGGTGCTCTAGGAAAAGGGATATACCGTAGCTCTATGGCACATGGATTCCACTATGTATAATTTGTTGTATTGACTTCGGTTTGGCTGATTAAGATTAGTAGTCATGATGTATTTTTCCTACACGATAGCCAAGTTATTCCACTAGCAACTCCTTCATCACTATCATGCATACTGGTATGGATGAATTGCCGAAATGTTTGGCTAGGTAAGTGGTCTATGCTAAAGTTTTGGACATAGATTGAACCTGCGCTTATGCCATGAAGCTAATCTCTTTTGATCTTTATGCATTGCCTGGTCTGGTATTTATTCATGTCCACTTCTTCCTTTTCATGCATAAGCGCTTACAAAAGCATGCATGTATTCTATAGTAAAATGTATGTATGTTTTCCATACCAGCTCGCAATCATGACATGTTTATTCCACACGATTGCTAAGTTTTCTCATCTTATTAGCAACCATTTCGCTGCTAATGTGCATACTTGTATAGGATTAATCACTAACAAGTTTGGCAAGGTACGTGGTTTCTATTGAAGTTTATTTGGGCATGAGACGTTATGCCTGATGATTTGGATGTAATTCTGATTATGCTATGATGTTAGCCTCATCTATGGCTGATGCTTCCCTTGGCCCATACTTATATTTCCTGTATGCACACTTACACATGTGCATATCTATCTTATAGAAATTGTTAAATGGAATTATCATACCTGATCAGGTTAGTTATTGCATTGTGTTTGTATAATGTCCTTGCTTAATCATCAGCTCGATAATTTTTTTCATTGCTACCTTAGCACTTGTGCAAGATCAATCACTGGTAAGTTCGGCAAGTTGAGCATACTAGTAAATGGTTCCTTGTTATTTCCCTGGCTCTTTTAGCAAATCTTCCTTTGCCCTCTGGCTACCTGCACAGGATTAATCATTGGCTAGTTCGGCTAGATGAGCAATCTCTATAAAGTCATACTCTATTATTCCGTAAGCCCTTTTGATAATTTTCACATCGCCAACCTGTGTTCTTGCACGAGATCAATCACTGTCAGGTTCGGTGGGGTAAGCGACCTTTGATGGAATGCCTTCTCATCGCTACCTTGCACACTTGCACATGATCAATCACTGTCAAGTTCGGTAAGGTAAGCGATCTTTGGTGGAGTGTCTTTGTAATCTAGTCCTATATGTTCTTGTTGGTTTCCAATTTCTTTATCTCGGGTTTGAGCAAGTTTGTCCACAATGTAAGGCAGGAATACTTGTTGTACCCAAAAAACGTAAGTCTAGAGGCCGATCATCAACAACGAACTATCTGTCGGCGATCATGTCCTGGTTATGGGTAAATCCAGTTCACAATTGCTGGCCAAAATTGTAGGCCGATCGTCAATGGTGAACTACCCATTCGATGGTCATGTCCTGACCATGGGCTGATCTGGTTCGCCACTGCTGGCTAAAGGTTTAAGGCCAATCGTCAATGGTGAACTACCCAGTCTGAGTTTCTCTAGTTTGCCACTGCCGGCTAGAGTTTGGGGTTGATTGTCAGTGGCGAACTACCCAGTCAGGATTTCTCTGGTTGCCAATGCCAACTAGAGTTTAGGACCGATCGACAATGACAAACACCTAGTTAGGGTTTTTATGGTTCGCCATTGTCGGTTGAGTTTGGTGCCGATCTGCCATAGCAAACACCCAGTTAGGGTTTCTCTAGTTTTCCATTGTCGACTAGTGTTTGGCGTCGATAGTCAATGACGAACACCCAGTTGGGGTTTCTCTGGTTTGCCGTTGTCGGCTAGAACTTGAGGCCGATCGTCAATAGCGAACTACCCAGTCAAGATTTCTCTGATTTACCATCGCCGGCTAGATTTTAGGACCAATCATCAATGGCTAACATCAGTTGGTGGTCATGTCCTGACCATCAGTTGGTGGTCATGTCCTGACCATGGGTTGACTGGCCAAAGGCTTGGACCAATCGTTAACAGTGAACTACCTATTCCACGATCATGCTTGGATCATGGGTAAATATGGTTCACTATTGTCGACCATGATTTATTCAAGCATTCTATGATGCGCCAGAGTTGGGTGCCCCCAGTATGTAGTGGCCTATCCTACATAGTCCTAGATATAAGGGACTTTATTTGGAATAGGATGGTTGTCCTTGTGGTAGTTTGGTAGCACTGATCATCTATCATGGTTTCACATACTCTATCCATGGAGTTCGGTAAAACCATGACGATTGACAATACACTTATCTATAACCCATGTAGATACAATAATCGGTTCACAAAAATAAAATAGAAGTTTTGAGCATTCCATGTTTTTTTGGATACTGCTCCATCCATGATGATGAGGATGTCAGCTCCATTCCCACATCCTTGTTGATATCCTTCCCAGATCGGGTCAGGTGACCCTGGCCAAGGGGAATATCCGCTTTAGCACTAAGTCCCCTTTCTTGAATAGGTGGTGTTTGACCTTAGAGTTGTATTACTTGGCTATCCTTCGCTTATGCACCTCATCTTTTAAAACAGCTTCATCACTCCTTTCATCAATCAAATCCAATGACATATTTAGTAATTCCTTATTCTTATTTGGATCATAATGAAATCTCATGTGTGAGGGCACTGCTATATCCACCGGTAACATCACTTCCGATCCATAAGTAAAGGAAAAAGGAATATGTCATGGCGCCATCTTAAAGAAGTGCCATAAGCCCACAGTGCTAAAGGAAGCTCATCCATTCATGTTCATTTATCCTTTTCCAGTCGCTTCTTTATAAGGTCTTCTGATCCTCGTTGACCGCTTCCCCCTGTAAGTTAGCCTGCGGGTATGCTACTACAGAAAAGCTCTTCTTTATTCCATGCTGCATATCACAATTTAGCTCCGCCTCTAGCTATGGAAAGCTCACCGATCAGATCTATTTCCTAGACCGTAAAGGGCCAGGGGCTAACCTTGTAAATTATTTCGGCTAGTGGCAACCTAGGGATCGTGAGATTTTCTTTTCTACGGTATGCCCCCCAGTGTGGTCTCCTTAGATGCCTTGATGTACGTTGTCCAATATTTCCCTAGCTTCTCTGGCAGCCTGGCATCTTAACAGCGGGTTAGTAAAAAATATTATGTATATGATGCCATCCAGTATGGTGTACTGAGTCGCCTTGTGCATCAATTTCCTTGCTTCATTCGGTTTAAGGGTGAAGTTTCTACTCTGACCAACCCAAAAATT
Source organism: Allium fistulosum (assembly GCA_030737815.1). Classification (NCBI taxonomy): domain Eukaryota; kingdom Viridiplantae; phylum Streptophyta; class Magnoliopsida; order Asparagales; family Amaryllidaceae; genus Allium; species Allium fistulosum. The sequence goes on along the minus strand of CM060907.1, from coordinate 243,609,044 downwards.
GATCTGATTTTTGAACTGACCAATTTTTTCAAATCATCAACATCTCAATTTTTCCCATAGGGTGTGCTTAACCACATAACATTCTTGCACATCAAGCAAAGCCTTCGCCCTTTTTCTTTTTTAGGTAGTATGCCAACGTTCTCCTTTGACTTATAACTCCAAAAATGCTTGATTCACAGTCATTTTCAGGTCGCTATGGATATAGGGTGTCTTGATTTCTAGTTTGTTTTCTATTCCTAATCCTGCTATCGGTGTATCGTACTCTGTTTTTTGGTCTAGCCTACAAGGTAAGAGGTCTATCAAACCCATAGGGTTAAGAACATTTGTTCTTGCCTAGTCATTAGTATATTCTCTCATTTCCACAGGTTTCTCATAGTCAAGTGGCATGGCGTTATTACACCTCAAGTATTTCTATTAAGTATCATTCAAAATTTATTCATTAAAATAAATCATACCTTTGCATTTTGATCCCCACATCCTATGAGGGATTCAGTCTCTGTAGTATCATACTTCATATTCATTTGAAGTTGGCTTTGTCTCTAGGGGTTTTTGAAAAGATTATGCTCCACCATCTCTAGAGATGTCTGGTACCATCTGTGGAATATGTCAGAATTACACACCACTATCTCTGAAGGTGTTGAACATAGTCTCCAATTATCTCTAATGGAGTTGAACCCTATCTCCGAGACTATGAATTTTATGCTCTACTGTCCGATTACTCCATTTTTCATAATTTTTGTGCACATCTATCTTTGGATATTTAGTAGGAGAATATGCTCTAATGCCCATGGGGGAATCCAATATCATAACCTCAAACGTGGTTTATACCTTTCCTCCACAAGGACTTGGTTCAGTCGAGGGACTACAGTCTATAGTTTGTGGCGTTCTCACTGGTGTTGCCTTTGGTTTCAGACCATAGCTTACCTATGAGATTTGTCCATACCCATTGGTCTCCCGACCATAATCCTTATGGAATATGCAGTATATTTTGGTTTCCATCTCTACTATAGTTAGCTATCTAGTTCTTGATTTTCTGTATTCCTCAGTTTTTCTAGTAGCGAGATAGATTATTTTAGGAATCTACATAAACTGTGAACATGGAGACTTGCCATGTTCTCTTGATTTTTTCCTTTCTTCGGTCCTATTATACATCTTTCCATGTCCTTATCTTGAGGCTTTTCATCTCTAACCTGGTTGACATTTGTCAGTCCGGCCTCAATAACAGAATCCTCTATGAGCATAAACGTGTAGGCATGGCAGTATAAGTCCTCCAAGTTGGCAGTTGGATTTTTCCTAAGTTCCTTGTATAACTCTGTTTTCCCGTTAATTCCTAAAGCAATAACCACATGGACAATCCATTCATTAGGTTGACATATAGCGTCTACTATACTGCTGAACCCTGCAAGACTGTTTCATAAGTTTTATCCGTCCTTTTGCTTGATATCCAAGTATTAACGGATTAGTGCTCCAAATGACTAAACCAAATTGTCTCTAAGTATCCATGAATAGAAGAAAGCCATATGCTGATTGTAGCGTCTCAAATGTGTTCTAGGGTTGGATTTTCCAACATGTGGTTCCATGATCATTGCCTTAAAATCTATGGGTTAAATGCATATCAGATGTTCAAAGTGAACGAACTATGGCTCATCTTGTCAAGCTCTAGTCTCCTGCTCTTGCTTGCCTAACACCCAATGCATTAGCCTAGTGACTCACTCCTCTACTATAGGAATGCTTCTTTAGGTTGCTTGGTGGGCTATGTCGTGCCCCTTATGCAAATGGGTCAACCAACAAGTCGGTTTGAACTGATGAACTCCCATTTCATCAGCCAAGCATGTGGTTCTAGAATCATCATTAACTTCTGATAGGACATTATCCTTTAGTTTGGCATGGGTTATACCATTGGCCAGGTACCGATTAATTCTGCATCAAGCCGATTTGGTTCAACCCTGGCCGGCTCTACTTGTGGAAATCTATATTTCCATGACTCCTTCATGCCATACCTGCTCCCTTGCATCCATTCTTGATGGATTGCCAATAGAATTCCTAACTTGGTCTTTCTAGACCCGCGTTAGTGCTGCTTGCTCCATGAATCTGAAGAATGCATCCATTATCTCCAGATTCTTAGCTAGGAAAGAAGCTTCTGTATTTTCCGTCATAATTTGCAGTCACTCCACTAGACTCTTCTCTAACCCTAGTTGTTATACCGTGATGTCTCTCTGATGCAGCAACTTCCAACCTCATATACTTTGTAGCCTCATAGATGAACTCCTCCAATATGGCTGGTTTCTTTTTTGTCAATCTCCTAGCAAACTTTTTTCTAGAGTACATTCCACCATATTAGTCATCAAGACAAACCTTTCATCCATGTTCTGAATGCCAGTTGTTGCAGCATTAAACTAGGACAGGTACCACCATATCAACTCATCTTCCTTTTGCTTCATATAAGATAATGAGTATCCATCTTTTAATTGTTCAGTGTGTACTCGAAATTGACTAATAAACTTCTTCTTTAGCATTGCACATGAATGAATTGATCCTAAAGGCAAACCACAAAACCATATAGTAGCTAGTTCCTACAAGAATAGAGGAAAGAAATTACACAAGGCTTCCTTTATAGCTCTAATTATCGGCATGTGCTGGGTATACCATTATAAATGTACTACGAAGTCAGTAGGTTCTTGATAAGATTCCATGGTAGGCATCCTGAAATCTCTGGGGTTCATGGTAGTCCTATCTCTAGGGAGAAAATACTGCTAAGTTAAGCTCCAATTCCTCACTATACTTGTTCATGTTTGAATGAATTATCTAATGATTTGAACCACCTTATCCTCTTATTATGGTGATTAACATTGACAGCTCGACCTTTCCATTGGGGGGGAAATGATTTCTTTCATCCTCCTTATGATGACTTGATCTTTTGTTACAGGCATGGTCATGGCTCCTAGATGGTCGTTTTGTCCTCTATTGACCACAATTTTAGTGAGGGAATGAGGTGTGTTTACTGTAGCCGCCCTTAGTTCGGTATAATCTCTGTCTAGTTTGGCGCCGAACCGCTTCCCAGGTCTAGCTTTAGGCTTAACTCTTGCTTGTTTCATCCCTTCGGCATTCCTTGATCTAGCCTTTTTACTTTCTTAATCAGATTCTTTATCAAAGTGCGACCCCTTCGCCTTCTAGATCCCCTAGATTAAGTTCTCAATTGTGTTCCAGTGTTGTTACTAATAGTTTGTGGATGCCCCAAGCGCATCATAAATTGGTCCACCATTGCTTGCAGTTGGGCAGCAAAACATTTGTTTTGCTTGGACACAACTCAGTCTGGGTCGCCTTTGGTAATTACATTTGCTAGCACTAAAACGCTTAATGAATGATCATCTAGATTGCAGTTTTTTGATTAGCATTCCTGTTGGTGGAACCAGCCTTGCTCTTAGATTTAGAAGACATGCTGAGAACTAGAGCCAGGTTCTCAGTGAAAGCACCAAAAATGTTTGCATGAAAAGTGGACAAACACCTCTAAATTGTAGACCCGTGAATATGAGGTGTATAACATAACTTTTATATTTCTATTATGATCGATTTTCGGAGAGCAGATCACATAAAAGTTATGCCGAAATTAAATTGCAATAAGTAATAACATAAGGATTTATAGTGGCTCGGTTAGAATGTGCTTACATCCATTGTCTATTTTCGTTATCCTTCATATAGATCTTTGATACAATGCTTGGTGTACAAAATTTAAAGATCTATTTCTTAATAGATAGTAAGATATAGACATATGGAAATTTTTTCGAGAACTCCTATTCAACCGTTCCAGTTCGTCTATTCATATTCGGCTATTCCTGTTAGGTTGTTCCTATTAGGATGTTCCTATTAGGCTGTTCCTGTTAGGCAGTTCCTACTTGGTTGTTCCTACGAGCATATTCCTTGCTTTCTATGACTTGTCTGCCATTACCGTTGTAAGCTTGGATCTCCAGAATTGTCTGTCATTATTGTTGGATGCTATGGGATTTATAGAAGAAAAGGTATAGTGAAGTCAGGCCGATAACATAGGCAGTTTCCCTTTATAACTGTTATCCCACCTTTTGGCAAGGCCGTGACACCGAGAACTTGACTAGAGACCAAAGACAGTTCGTCTAGAAAGTCGGTTATACGCAGGTTCACTATGGATATCGATGAATTTTGTCCGAGTCCGGATCGAGCCAAAATTGGTAGGACATGACAAGCTAAGCTATGAGAGTCAACGTTCCAAATTTCAGGTCAATCCAAGTTCGTATGCTCAAGTTATGGACGATGCAAAGTTGGATGAAAACCAATCACCGGTCGACTCGCTTCCTTCGACTCGCTTCGCAACACTCAGGAGAAGCCAGCTTCGACTCGCTTCGCAACGACCAAGAGTGACAACTTCGACTCGCTTCGCTCAGAGGCCAACTTCGAGTCAACCAGGTTCGACTCGCTCCACATCCCTCAGAACTGCTCTCTTCGACTCGCTCCAGTTTGAAACCATCGAAAGTGCACACTTTGACTTGCTCCGCTCAAACAACTGTTCGACTCCATCAACTTCGACTCCACTGCTCAAACCTCCCAGAACGCCCCATTTTGACTCGCTCGACCAATGCTTGCTTCGACTCGCTCGACCAATGCTTGCTTCGACTCGCTCAACCTGGGCACACTTCGACTCGCTCAATCAACGAATAGTTCGACTCGCTCGAAGCAACATCCAGGACAGAGTAAGAATCAAGTGCCACGTCATCGAGTCGAACGAAAGCGAGTCGAAAATAGGAGCGAGTCGAAGGAAACAGCCCACCGAAAACTCCGTTTCGTATCGATCATATCTCCCAACCTACAAGTCCAAATGCTATGGAATTTTCACAGAAGACTACGTGCATGCTAAAGAATATCCACGCCAAATTTCGACTCCATTGGATGAAATCTTGACCGATCGAAATCTGCTCGTGTCGATCACGGATCGGACCAAATCATAATTATCCGCTGTAATTCATTGAATTCACTTGTAAACATCAAAGAAAGATCAATAAAGCAAACTACTTCAAAGTGGACGTAGGCAAGATCACCGAACCACTATAAATCTTGTGTCTCTGTCTACTTCTTTCTGTTTTAAGTTTATTATTCTTCATTTTTATCCTCTACGATACTTAGATCTGAGATCTGTGATTATATATTGCTGATTTGTGTTCATACACTGGTGCTTTCACGACATTTGGGGTTTGTGACCATTTTTGGCGCAAACAATAACATGCTCGGTTCGGTACTTTACATATATACAAGATTTGGTCGGGAGTTATTTATTTGAGCTTACTCAGCATCCTTGGTTCAGCGCCTTGGGTTCGACAACCTTGGTTCGATATTGCTCTGGATCGATAGTATCTTGGTTCGATGTTGCTTGATCCAGCAGTGCCTCGGTCTGGTGGTGTCAGGTGGTGCTTCGGTCCGGTAGTTCCTCGGTTCGGTAGTGCCTTATCCAATGGTCTCTCTGTCCGATGATTTCTTGGTCTGGTAGTTCCTTGGTCTGGCAGTGCCTCTGTCTGATGGTTCCTCGGTCCGGCATGTGTCGGTTTAGTGGTGCCTCGGTTCGGCAGTCTCTCTATCTAGTGGTTCCTCTGTCTAGAGGTGCGTCGGTCCGACGATGTCTTAGTCCGGCAGTTCCTCATTTTGGAGGTGTGCCGGTCTGGTGGTGCCTTGGTTTGGTGGTGCTCTTTTCGACAGTTCTTCTGTTTGGGGATGTTAGGTCTAGCAGTTCTTTGGTCCAGTGGTTCCTCGGTCCGATGGAACTCTGATACCATAAATCTTGAGATTGATCCTCCTTAACTCTATGCTGGATGGTGGAATGGATATTTGAAGGTGAATGGATAATGCTAAGATGATTCCATGTTGTTCAGAAGTGCTCTAGAGATTCAGTTAGACAAGATTCAATTAGGCGGGGTTGGTTAGTTAGTTTCTAGAGCTCCAAACTTGTCTGCCATTATTGCTCATCCATCCTCTCCCGTGGTTGTGCTCATCCTTGAGGTATTTATAGGTTTGAGGTCGGGTAGAGATCTATTAGGTAGTAAATAGTTAGGCAGTAAACGGTTAGATTCTCTACTGGACCGTTTCTCCTGTTCCATAAAAGTAATGCACTGGCAAGAAATCAAACTTCTGACATTTCCGTTGGAAGCTTGACGCACAACCAATTAAGCTACACATGTTTTTATGTCACAGCTCTTTCATTTTAAGTCAGAATTGAATGAAACTTGGACCAATAGCTTTGTATCATTGAGTAGAATATTCCAATGCATCTGAATATTCCATTTGCTTGAAGTAGGTAGTGGCACTCCAAGGTAGAGCTCGAGTTGGTTAGGTGGTGGACAAATTTTAAGATGATCATATCTTCCACTCCGTAGCTCGGATTGAGATGTGATTTGGACCTAGTGCATGTCCTGACTTAGGAACATTTACAAGTGCTTTGAGTATATTTTTGACTGTGCCAAAATTTCCCCTAACACTTTGCCTTACCCTTGTGATTACATGATGGCACCTTTATTATGCATCCTCTGGCCATTTCTATGCTCCTTGACGTATTTTCATATTCAACATGCTATGGGCGAAAATGCCCATGATGATTACTTTATTGTGTAGTTAATCCGATTGGTGGTTATGCCACTCTCGGATCAAGGTGCATCGATCTAGAATTTTTTCTATGTGGCCATTCGTTTCTGTGTGATCCATTTATGTTTGACTTTGAGGGATTACGGAGTGAATTTGGGCACGGGTTGGTTTGTGTAGAATGATGCCAAAATCTTTTATGTTAAGGGAACTATTTCTCTTTGGAACCTAAAACAAGGAAACAAAGTTCTAGTATCTTTGGATGAAGTGGATAATGTTTCACTGCTATAGGAATTCGCTGATGTTTTTGTGTGATTGGTTGACCTCCGAAAAGAGTGATCGAACTTCACATTAATTTGGTGCACGGGGCATAACATGTTAATAGACCATCAAGTAGAATGCAACCTAAAAAGATAAAGAAATTGAAGTACCGGTTAGTAGAATTTAAGCATCGGAGTTTTATTAGACCTAGTACTTCACCATAGGTAGCTTCGACGGTATTTGAAGAATTTGGGTGGATCGCTTCAAATGTCTATCGCCTATATGAAGTTAAATGAGCGGACGGTGAAGAATCGATACCCATTGTCTAGAATAGACGATCTGCAATAACCCACATCCCATTGGGCTTGAATTTTTGCTAAATCAAAAACCCAAGTCCACCAAAGTACGAATCATTAGTTTGGTATCTTGCAAATAAACAAATAAATGCATATCAGAGCACTATCAATATAAACTCACAACGGAATAGTAAAGTATAATAAACATATAGGTACTGACCAAGTTGACACTTCCAATATCTAGTGTTCTTGTTAGTGTCGAGCATGCATTAGGAAACATTTCATTCCACTATTCCCACCTTGTACCGGTATGTATCCCTCTAAAGCTATCATGTGGGTTGTAATAAGGAGGGAGTTAGAACATCGTTCTGGTGACTGGTAAATTATACACTTTGTACATAACACTTGTTTATGCCGATTGTCTTCTATTACATGTTATGTATTTTATTTCTTACTTAGTCGCTTTGACTCCACATACGCGTACGATACATCCCATCTACCCACAATAGACTATAACTATGTACACATATATAAATATAAGTACCATGATCCCCAACTGGACCTAGATATTAACACTACTAGTATCTCTACATCAGCACCACGTTAGGAATCATCTCTCTCGCCGTTTCACAATCTCGATGCCGTGCATAATGAAGAACTCCCATAGTGCCTACTAATAGCTTTACAATAATTTAGTTGTACCTTAACTTGCATTTTTGGGGATTTTCTTGTCTACTTCCTAGTTGTAGACTCAGCTCTATGAATTATAAATATGGTGGATTGAGCCTCACCGGCCGTGGACTCAGCTCCACGGGCTACCCCATGCACGATTTGAAAGATCTCCTTAATATGATTAATTAACCTTGCCTCCTAACAAACAAACTAGCAAACAACATGGCGATGCATGACCCAATGTGGCCCGCACACTTAAGCAGTGTACCCGTTAGATGTAACCCCTGTCTTTTTCGTTGACTGCTGAGTAATGTTGATGTTCTCGACCCATGTACATCCATGCTCCTTTATTTTGTACCAACACATGCTGACATAGTGTTGTTCTTCTCTCATTATTTAATTTAGATTGCCTATTACAATCAAGGAAATACTCCTCTTTTCTATCATTAAAGCTGACTCCTCTGTCTATTGAAGTATTCCTTCATCTATATGTAAGCATATACTCTCCACGGGTCCTATGGTTGGACATGTCTCACATTAGTATAACGTACACACAACTGCCGGTAGCCCTTTGTAGTGGGCATGCTTTTATTGTGTAACACTACCGATCAACCCATATTAATGACTAGTGTCATTCTGTCCATATAATCATTTATTAGCTTTATTAGTTCACACCTGTCATAAACACATACTTGAGACTACGTGTGTGTGTATTATACTTTTTTGAAAATGATATATCTTATATATATTCATTCATTCTTACGTGGTTATCTTGCATCTATAGTTTACTGTTGACCCTAAGTCTTTACTTCATTATGCGTTTATATCTTGCTTACCGTAGGATTATTTACCAATTTCTTTTTAAAATATTTATAATGTCATTTTTCTATTCCTTTACACTTTTTTTCATTTTCTATTTTTATTTCCTTTTTACCCTTTTAATTTGTTGTTTCCTACTCTTACATTTCTTTTTATTTAATTCCCATCTTTATTAGTGTTGCATATCTTTTCTTTAGAATGTTCAAGTCTCAATTATATCTCTTTATTTAACACTTAGGGATTTTTTGCTTGCATCTCTGCCATGGAAATGTTAACACTGTAAATTTTTATATCTTATCCAAGCGAAAGATTTGTATTACGTTTGAATGACTAGGAATTATTGTAACACCCTTAATTTTAAATAGCATTATTCAGGAGATTTAATTAGATAAATTAAATAGAATAATGTAGAGATTAAGGTGATAAGGGAATTGAGATTTGAAAATTACTTAGGGTCATGCCCTAACTACATGGATTCAAAAGAATGGTTTATTAAATACCTAAGAGAATAAGGTAAGGGTAATATAGGAATAGCCGAACCTCATAACCCCTAAACCCCTTACCTCATTCTCATTCACATTTTCATAAACCAAAAACATAAACAAAGGAGAAACAAGGCCGACCATAACCCTAGGAGAAGATGAGCTCAAAAATCAATTAGAGGCTAAGATTCAAGCTAGGAAGATCAAAGTGAAGAACAAATCTCAAGTTCTTATCCAAACAAGGTGAATAATGATCTATACCATCTCATATAAGTCTTATAGAATGTTTAATTTTGGATTTAAGGTTTAAAACCGTTTGATTGGATGATTGATGATATGCTTTGATTTATATGCCATGTTATAGTTTAAACAAGGATTTTGTGGGATGATATAATTCAGTTTTATGGTTAAAATCGTGCAAAATTGATTTTCGAATGCCATGATGTTTGAATATGTTATGTAAAACATTATTTTGGAGATGAGTTTAAATTTTAACAACATTCTAATCTAAGGATAATTTATTATGAATTTTAAATGGAAGAAATAGATAATTTGGGTTTAAATTATTTAAGACAATCAAGTATTGTTTTTGGGTCTAAAATTTATATATGTTAGAAAACATATTAAAAGTGAATAATTGTGATTTTTGGGGAATTTTCCTAAGTATTTTACAATGGTTATAAAACTATATTAGTTAAGGGACATAAATGTTTTACATGTTTTGTTAAGGAGGAGGGCTTATTTTTTAAAATGTTTTTAATTGTAAAGTTTGAATTCGACGGCCTTTTTAGAAAAAAAAATTTGAAAAAGAGTGGGAAACCAATCATATTTTTACAAGTTGGGCAAGTTAGGTAAAAAGTAAATACTTTGAAAGGCAATAAACCGGTTTTGTTTCGAATTACAATTTTGCCACTTCCTTAGCTTGCTTCCGTCACCATGCCCAGTTAGGCCTTTCGCACCTATTCGAAGCCAATGCACATGATATCAAGCAGTTGATATGTAGTGTACTGGACAAAGGCGGAAGGAATGATGGTGTCGAAGGCATGCTTTTAAAGGGGTTGAAGCCAACCTTTGTATAAAAAGAGGCTTTCGAACGAGTTGCCGCTTGCCTTTGTTTTTTAAAAAAAGCTTTCAAAAGGATAGTTGCTTTAGAACCTATTTGCTACCCATGTTGCCGCATTCGTACCTTTCGAATTAGTTAAGGCTTCTTTTCTTTATAGCCTTAAAATAATGTATTCGAAAGGGGTGCTTTCGCCTTTTAACTTTGAAGCCGCCTTCTCAATTCTTTCAAAAGGGTCGTATAGCCGCTTTCAAATGGTTTCAGAGGCAATGGTTTCGAAAGGGTGGGTTTCGAGATTAACCTCTTTCTTTTTCTTACGATTAATGCTTTCAAAAGCAAAGCTTTCACTATTTTTCTCTTTGACCCAGTAGTTATAATTAATGTTAAACCCAATTTCGAAAGCGATACTTTCAAATGGTTTTGAAGCTATGCTTCTATAAATTCTACTTGAACTAAATTCCTTCGAAAGGTATATCTTTAAGTGTTTCGAAAGGAAGGTTTCAATGCTTTTGAAATGTATATTTTTAATGGTTTCGAAAGAGAAGGTCTAAGAATTGAAGTAATGCTGTCGAAAGGGAAGAGCGGTGGAGGGTAACTCATGATGTCACAATGATCCGAAGGATCTAGTCGAAAGCCTTAGTTTTCAAATAAGATACCAATCTCATTTTTAAAGTAAATACATGGAATAAGAAAGATTTGGGAATGGCATTTAACTTTGTTTTGAAAGGAATTTTTCCTTGATAAAGATAGTGGTTAAGGATACTAACCATATTTCATTAGAAAAATGATTACAAGAAATTAAATCATGGATGTTTATATTGTTATGTTTTAATCGGTTATCATGTATACTTCAGTAAACATATTCACTTCATAATTAACCCATAACTGCATTTTGGGGTGTTAAGGGCAGAATAACTAGCTAGGTTGACGTAGTAGTGAATATACATTGAGTTAACTCCTGTGAGTAGAATTACATTCAAGAGGTCAGACAGACCAGAATATAGGATGCCCAAAGACTGATCAAAGGATTATTGGTTTAGACAGGTTCTTAGTAAGCCTATGAAAACTATGTATGGAAATTGTTATTGGCAAGGGCCAATAGGTTCTTAGCGATTCCATTAAAACTATGTCCGGAATAAGTTATTGATAGAGATCAATAGGTTCATAGTCATCCCATGAAAACTATGACATGAGAGATGTTATTGGAGAATTCAATAGGTTCATAGTAAGCCTATGAAAACTATGATTGGAGAAAGTTGTTGGTAGATACAAATATGTTCTTAGTTGTGACGACCCAGAATTTTTAGATATTTGAAATTGGAATATTTAATTGATTTTAAATATTTAAAAGGTTAATTTTAACTTAAATTTCAAATATCTCTATTTATTGGATAATTAAATATTGAATTTAATAAATTGGATATTGGGTAAATTATTGAATCTTCAGTTTTAAGCCTGTTAAAAATACTTTAAAGGCTTGGAAAATCCATATTAATAATACTGAAGGTGATAGAACTTTTAAAATTGAATTTAAAAGTGTTTTGTTCAGTTTTGAAAATATATTGTTTAAATTGACTTTTAAAAATAGCCTTCCGGGGCACAGTCTCGGAATTCGACAAAAGTAGTTCCATTGGATCTGTAATAGTGTATTATTATCGAACTTCAATTTTCGTAGCATTCGGAGTTGTTGTGTGAGCGTACGATATATAAACGTGTTGAAATTTATATCGAATTTAATATAATAACTGATTCAAAAAGCTATATTCTCCATACGATCGAATTTGGACTCGGAACCTTTTCCATTGCGTTCGGAATAGTGGCATAACCTTATAAACGCCTAGCGGCACGTCTCGATAGGAGGTCGAGATTTTGAGTTGCAAATTTAGAGACAATTTGAATTTAAATTTAAAATATATATATATATATTTATAATGGTCAACTACAGCTGAATTTCTGTCACATCAGAGCTTTTTCGTTTCTCTTCAAATCACTGTAGCAATTCCTTCTTCAACATGCCAACATCCCATTTTTTTTAAAGCAGATACGCGAGATCCAATACGAAAAAGGAACTGTCTCGTCTAAAAATCGCATATTCCTCCTCTGATTCCTCTAAAAACTCAAAATCAAAGCCGAACGAATTTGTATATTTATATAGCTGTTTGAAATTTTTAATGGCCGAACCTCTCCTCCTTCGTCTTTCAGTTTTTAAGAAACGAAATCGACGTCTCGTTCGATTTTAAGAAATAAAAAAAGGAGGATCACGATATCGTCGCGAGGCTTGGCTCGAACTCGAGCACGGTGGAATCAAAGCAGTCGAAGGCGCGGTCATGGCATTTAGGGTTTCGTTTTGTGAAGTACGCTGCTGAGGGTGGCGACTTCGAGGGTGGGGGAGTATTCTCGATGGGGGTCGTCGCGACTAGAGTCGCATGCGGAGGAGATGGACTCGGCAAATCTCTGGTGGGTCAGGCGTCGACAGCGGTGGAGATGAGCTCGACGAGGATGGAGTCTCGTGCTGAGCGTGGGAGCAAGAGCATGTTTTGGATTCCTATATGTATTAAGGTAATTTAAATTTTTAAGTATTTTTAGTAAGATAAATAGCAGTTTTCTTTATTTAAGTAAATATATACAGTGAGTATAAACCACTTCTGTTTTAATCCATATATATGTAGATGGGTTAGGAAATTAATTATAGTAAGGTTTATCGGTACTCTGTTCTAATATATAGGTTAGAAGGAAAATTTTATTTTAGAATTTAATAAATATATATATGGATTATCAGGAAACATATGTATGATTCTAAAAAGAGAAATTTTTAAAATGTTGAAGAGTTTATACAAAAATTTGATTTAAGATCTATGTATATATTTTTATAGGTACATATGTAGTTTCAAAGGAAAATAAATATACATATTCACATTTTAATCTACTAGTTTATTTCAAGAATAGTGTAGTTAGGGTGATTAATGTGTTTAACAAACTTATTTAATTGTTTAGTCACTAAAAATATTTATTAAAAGAAAATTGGTTTAAAAATTAAACTATTAGTTAAATTTAAATTATTAGCTAATTAAATTTATTTAAAAGTAAATAAATTGTTTGATTAATTCAAAATGCTAATAAATCGTCAATGGTAAATTATTTTAATAAATCATGAAGAAAACAAGCCGGTTAGGATTGGGTTGCAAAACAAGGAAAAAACAAAGGTGAGTTAATCTCACTCACATCTGGATTATCGGTTAATTTAAATAGTAAAATTTAAATTATTGATTGATTGCTTGAATGGTCTGGATGTGGTAGTATATATATATATTGGAGTGATTGATTTTCCCGCATTATATAGCGGATGAGACCCTATGCGCCGCATAATAGCGGATGATATTATATTAATCCCATATACCGTGATATTCCACCTCGAAGTGGAATTGGTATTGTGCTAACATCTGTGGATGTAGGGAAATTGGTTGGAGGGATCCAACTGGATTCCTCAAAAGTCAAAATTATTTAGATTGGTTAATTTTCTATGTTATGATTAGTTGACATTCTATGGTGAATTATATTGATAATTGGAATGTTGGATGCTATGGTTTGATTGGATATATTTGGACATTCTGAGTTATCAAAAATGTATAGATTTGGATTTTAAAGGAAAATAAAAGAGATACTTTTTAAGTAAAATAAATTTAGAGAATATGAATAAATTAAAAGAATGAATTGGGAAAGAGTAAAAGTGATTCTTGTTAAATTCTAATAAATAAATCCCGAGTATGGGAAAGGAGATTTTGGGAAAAAGGGGAAATAATGAATTTTAAACATAAGTGATATTATATCAGGAAATAAAGAATTTATTTATAAATTCAAGGTTTAAATTTAATTAAAAGGAAAAGAAGGAATTTGAGAAATCTAGAATTTAAATTTTCAGTTTAAGGAATTTAAATCATAATAAAGAAATAAAATCTGAAAGTTAATGGATTTTGAAATAAATGGAGTAAGTAAGGAAATTTATTTCAAAGTGAAGCAAATTGGAAATCAGTTTGAAATTTGATTTAAGTGTTTGGAATTGGAATTTAAAAGAGAAGTGAGATTTTGGAATTTATAAACTGGGTTTATAAAGGTGAATATAACAGTGGATATTTGGAAGAATAAATTCACGGTGGGAATTTATTAAAGGAATGGGTAAATTTGGTTAAAAATAAATAGTGATTTATTTTTAAAAAGATGTGAAAGAGAAGTGTATTTCCCAGGATAGCCAAGTACGTTTTCAAAGAAAATTCTTAAGTATAAGTTAACGTTTCAAAGTTGTTTCAAAAGTATGTTTTGGAAAATCTATTATTTTTAAAATGTTTAAATGTTAAAGTAAGTAAGTATTTTCCAAATTTATAGTAGTAGTAATTATTTAAAGGTTAACTGGTATTATGTTTGAAAAAGATAAAAATTTAGTTTTATATTTTATAAAGTAGCTTTATTTTAAATATTCTTAAAGTGTATATTTTTTAAAAATAAAGTATTAAAGTAGTTTTAAATCTAAATATTTAAAAGTATATTCTATAATTAAGTGTTTCAAATTATTTTAAAATCCAAAGTTTTTGTGCTTGGTGTTCCAGTGGAAATAAATATTTGGGAATTTATTCCATAAGAGGAGTGGGGTTATGAAACTATTTTCAAAGGGTTGAAAATGGAAATATATCTTGCGAAGATATTTGTGAGGTAAATAAATAATTTGGAAAATATTTATTGTTTTGTTGGATGTTTGTGAATGTTAATTGATATTTAAATAACCGACTATCAATATTGGCCAATGCGCTGATCGTTTCGAAGAGACCGGGACCGGGATTTATTTTCCGAAAACCACTTCGATCTGGTTTGTACGTTTCATGTGGAAACAAGAGTTTGGAATCGAAGTTGGAGCAGTGAAGTGCAAGGGCTAGTCGCTACTAATCCTGAGGATGATTCCAAAATGGATGTAGTAGGAGTAGTGCCTTCGGTTCCGTTCGAACCCGGAACGGACTTGTATGGATGAATGCTTTCAGAACATCGTCAGGTGGACGATGAGCATTCCAAGGGATATGTTCTAAAAAGGTAACGCTTAGCCTCGAACCTCATCAACCGGGAATGACTGAAAATCAGGGGTTATGCAGCAAGGCTATGTGGGTAGCGCCCATTAGGGTGAGGTCATCCCTGTCTAGATGTCCCTTTTATTTCGGCTTAGTGGTGCGGTTGCTGATCCCAACCGTGGAGTGATCTTGTTCGGAATTAGCCTTAGGTAGTTCCGGTCTTGTGTTGCATGGAATCGGGCGTGGTCCTCTGTACACTGATCTAGACCAGGTACTGTGATAGGTGGTACCCCAGTGCCTAGTCATTGATGGAAATCCATTCTCCCTACGCGCCTGTATGGTTTTGATTGTGCCCAACTATTGCTGAAACGTGAGATGCAAGCATTTCAGCTAGATTCTATTTTACTTTCTATAGACACTATTATAATATCAGACGGATTTGATAAAAAGTGTTTTGGCTATCGTAAGGTAAAAACCCGACATGTTTATTTGTGGTGTGGTCTTACAGGATGCTTTTGATTTCAAAGGGTTTGGAAAACTTTAATAATCCAATTGAGTGTGTTTTCTCACGCTGGTTTTCCAGACTGGCTCGGGTGTTATTTTATTATAATGCTCGGGTCAGACCGAGTATTACAGATACAGGATAGGATGCTGTGGAGCTCAGGAGACGAGCTGAATGGCGAGACGTATCACTCGTACTTGGTGTATATTCCGTTGTGTTGTGTATACTGTGTATTCTGTTTGTGGGACAAGTTAATATAACTGTCCAGTATTTGATTCTGATTGTATTGTACTCTGATGGTGTAATTTATAAAACAAATATAGTTTCTTTCGTGTAAAGATCAGATGTTTTCTATTATATATTGTTCCGCTGCGTTTGTGCAATTCTGATGTTGTTTCTATTTTCTTCTTCTACCTCTTTCTTCTTTAACCCAAATGGTTCGTATTTCCGTTCTTCTTGAGTTGATTTGATGTAGATTAATGTCAATTCAAAGGGTACGGGTTTGCGGGCTATTACAGTGGTGTCAGAGCTGAAAGGTTAAGCGAGAACCTTGGCTCTGATGGGATTACTCATTGAAATAGAGTCTGTAGTACTCTAGAATGATTTTGAGTGTATTAATAGATATGAGCACGTATTTGTTAGCGAATATAAATTGTTTTAATATTGTGTTGACTTATCGGTTGAGTGTTTATAAATTCTGGTCGGTATAGTAGGAACAACTATATCGATAAGGGTTTCTAAACTCTTAAACAAGATAAACCAACACAGTATTGTTTTTAAATAGGGTAAATGATATAATTTTACCCAAATTATTTTTGTATATAAAGGGGAATAATTTTTCATAAATTATTATAGATATATATGGTTGCTTGGATGTTAGGAAATGATAATATTAAATTATTATCATTTTTGTGTAAAATTGAATAAGAAATTTAAAATTTTAACCAAAATTAAGGAATAAATTTATATAACAAATGGGATTTATGAATGTGAATTATAAATGTGAATTATAATTGAAATGAGGTAAATTCCGGAGTAATGTTGAATATAGATTGAAAGAATTTAAAATTTGAAATTTTGAGAAAGGCTTAAATTCTTTTGGGTTTGAAAATGGTTTTCAAAGGCTTGAGGAAATAATAGTGATATATGTTTGGAAATATTTTTGAAATGGATTTGAAATCTGGTGAGGTTTGAAATTTAAAAATATTTGAAATGCTTTCGATTGGGATAAAAGCACTAAACTCTTTCGGTCGCTGGAAAATAACTTCGGTGATGACTGCAGCATCATCGATGTTCATTTTCGAGTTTCCAAAGGAGGAATTGCTACCTGAGTGTTTTAAATTGGAATTTTTGCGAAAGTTGGGTTTGATTTTAGAAATGCAAAAGGATTTTGATGTCAAGCTTGAGTTATAAATAATATTCAGAGTATATTGCATGTAAATGAAATAAGATTGGATAATAATAGTGGTGGTTTGAGTTGTAAATAAAACTCAAGTGAGTAGAAATAGATTGAAATGGCCTTGTAAATTAATAAATAATAACTTAAGTAAATATTGGATGAAAGCTTGACTTAAGTAAATTGTGGAATGGTTGTTGTCGAGATTTTATAAAATGATTCTAAATAAAACTTGTTGGGTTAATGAAATGGAATTGGATTATAATAGAAAATGATTTGAGTTGCAAATAAAATCCAATTCGAGTATAAATGAGTTAAATATGTGCTTGGATATTATTTTGATAAATTGAGAATGTGAATTAAAATTAAAATGGATGGGCTAACTGAATTAAATGGAATTTGATTAGTTGAGAATCAAATTAACTAGAAGTGAACTTAAGTTTGAAGTTGGGATAAATTGAAGTAAATTAACTTAAGTTAAGAATAATTAGAAGCTCGACTTCGAGTAAGAATGGAAGACCATTAAATAAAAGCTTGGGTTGAATTAATTTGGGAATGGTTAGTACTATACAAGCATGGAATGTGTCGAGCCAAATAAAATGGTTGTGAATGAATTAAATGGAAGGAATTAAATATAAATTGAGTTGGAATCAATTTAAAATGGTTATAAGCTTAAGCAATTATTTATTCACATGAATATAGTTGAATTGCGTAGAAATAAATTGTCGTTTGATGAAAACGAGATTAAATAAATTCTATGAATTGATAGAAGTGAAATAAAATTGATTTTTGAAATCAATTGAATTGAATATGAGCTTGTTCGGATTAAAAATGAATTGAATGTAAGAAATTGAATTGTAAACCCTTAAAATTGAATGAAATGACGTATGAATTGATTGAAAGCAATTGAATTAGTTTTGCAATCATATAAATTGCTCATGGAAAGTGTTTGGTGTATGTTGCTTATGAAATGCATGCGTTTAGTTATTGAAAGTAAGTGAAATGTTAATTAATTTCATATATTTGGCACTTACACATTTAAATTGAGTAAGTACAGGTTCAGGGAAGCCGTTTGGCTGGGTTGGGTCATGCAAAATGCTAAAATAATAAGCCGCTTGCTTAAAAATGCTAAATAAAGGTACGCCTACGCAATAAAAAGATAGGAAATATGAACTGTTGTTTGTTTTTGATTTTCCGACCGTGTGGGTCGATGTATATATATTTATATCTCTTGTCAAATTGCAAAAGCTCCTCCGTACAAGGGAGACTCTGCTAAAAAATTTCGAAAATTTTGGGAGTTAGAAAATTTTTGAAATTTTGAAAAAAAAAAATTATTAACAAAGAATTGATTTTATATAGAATTGGAATTCAATTTGAATATAAACTTCAGTAGTGAAGTAGTAAAAATTAAATATAAGAAAATTTATATTGAACTTAAGAAATTGGAAGTTGTGAAATGGGAAATTGTGAATAGGTGTATGGAAATGAAAATAAATGTGAATAAAAACAGAATGGATATAGCTAATAATCAATTAAGATAAATACGTAGGATGTACGTATATTATTTTATTCGCATAACGATTTGATCCAGATTCGAGCACAAAAGTTCGAGGTAATTATACCGGTCCGAGTTAGGATTTTTCACTCGATTTTCGACGGCGAACCCAGGATATGGATTTTGATTGGTTCTGGATATTCTCTATCATAGTTTGTGGCTATGCAAGGAGGATGACGGTTTCTGATCAAGAAACCAGATCTGAGTCCGCACTAGGAAGTCGGGTGGACGATACTAGTTCGGAAATGAAATTGTGTGATCGAGTAAGCGATCGGATTGATATTGCGTACGGATGATATGTGTGCATCGTACGGGCTTAAGTAAAGCAAATATTGTAAATTTGTAAAAAGGAGTAAATAAAATGATTTTGAATGTTGTGATTGGATATTATTGCTGAGTAGGAAACAGGTGTTTAAAAGGCAAAAGGAATTGGTATTTTCGATTTCAGAAAATAAATTTAAATGGCCCAACAAAAGGTATGTGTTTAAATTTCTGTATGAAATTTGATGATTTTCTGATCTAGCCACTTGGCCTTCTGTTTTCTTTTGAAATTTGGGGGCCCGTAGAGGCATTTTGTAGTTGTTTCGATCTAGCCGCGCAAAGGAGACGTTTGCGAAATTTTTCAAAATTTTAGGGAGTTAGAGAAATTTTGAAATTTTTTTGATAATTCAAAATTTAGTTCCAAATTTAAATTTGAATTGTTAAGTAATATTGTTTGGGACTTATGGAATAGTTTGGAAAGTTAATAAGAGGGATATTGTGTCTTAAATAAAAAGATTGTTTTGGAAAGTCATTGAAATTTGTTTGGTTTTGGGGAAAAAGTAAACGGGTATTGGATCATTCTTCCTAACTAGTAATTTCGAGGACGAAATTCTTTTAAGGGAGGAGGAATGTGACGACCCAGAATTTTTAGATATTTGAAATTGGAATATTTAATTGATTTTAAATATTTAAAAGGTTAATTTTAACTTAAATTTCAAATATCTCTATTTATTGGATAATTAAATATAGAATTTAATAAATTGGATATTGGGTAAATTATTGAATCTTCAGTTTTAAGGCTGTGAAAAATAGTTTGGAGGCTTGGAAAATCCATATTAATAATACTGAAGGTGATAGAACTTTTAAAATTGAATTTAAAAGTGTTTTGTTCAGTTTGAAAATATATTGTTTAAATTGACTTCTAAAAATAGCCTTCCAGGGCACAGTCTTGGAATTCGACAAAACCAGTTCCATTGGATCCGTAATAGTGTATTATTATTGGATTTCAATTTTCATAGCATTTGGAGTTGTTGTGTGAGCGTACAATATATAAACGCGTTGAAATTTATATCTAATTTAATATAATAACTGGTTCAAAAAGCTATCTTCTCCATACGATCGAATTTGGACTCGGAACTTTTTCCATTGCGTTCAGAATAGGGGCATAACCTTATAAACGCCTAGCGGCACGTCACGATAGGAGGTCGAGATTTTGAGTTGCAAATTTAGAGACAATTTGAATTTAAATTTAATATATATATATATATATTTATAATGGTCAACTACAGCTGAATTTCTATCACATCAAAGCTTTTTTGTTTCTCTTCAAATCACTGTAGTAATTCCTTCTTCAACACGCCAACATCCCATTTTTTTTAAAGCAGATACGCGAGATCCAATTCGAAAAAGGAACTGTCTCGTCTAAAAATCGCATATTCCTCCTCTCATTCCTATAAAAACTCAAAATCAAAGCCGAACGAATTCGTATAATTATATAGCTGTTTGAAATTTTTAATTGCCGAACCTCTCCTCCTTCGTCTTTCATTTTTTAAGAAACGAAATCGACGTCTCGTTCGATTTTAAGACAAAAAAAAGGAGGATCGCGATATCGTCGCGAGGCTTGGCTCAAAATCGAGCATGGTGGAATCAAACCAGTCGAAGGCTGGGTCGTGGCATTTAGGGTTTCGTTTTGTGAAGTTCGCTGCTGAGGGTGGCGACTTCGAGGGTGGGGGAGTATTCTCGATGGGGGTCGTCGCAACTAGAGTCGCATGCGGCGGAGATGGACTCGGCAAATCTCTGGTGGGTCAGGCGTCGACAGTGGTGGAGATGAGCTCGACGAGGATGGAGTCTCGTGCTGAGCGTTGGAGCAAGAGCGTGTTTTGGATTCCTATATGTATTAAGGTAATTTAAATTTTTAAGTACTTTTACAGTAAGATAAATAGTAGTTTTCTTTATTTAAGTAAATATATACAGTGAGTATAAACCACTTCTGTTTTAATCCATATATATGTAGATGGGTTAGGAAATTAATTATAGTAAGGTTTATCGGTACTCTGTTCTAATATATAGGTTAGAAGGAAAATTTTATTTTAGAATTTAATAAATATATATATGGATTAACAGGAAACATATGTATGATTCTAAAAAGAGAAATTTTTAAAATGTTGAAGAGTTTATACAAAAATTTGATTTAAGATCTATGTATATATTTTTATAGGTACATATGTAGTTTCAAAAGAAAATAAATATACATATTCACATTTTAATCTACTAGTTTATTTCAAAAATAGTGTAGTTAGGGTGATTAATGTGTTTAACAAACTTATTTAATTGTTTAGTCACTAAAAATATTTATTAAAAGAAAATTGGTTTAAAAATTAAACTATTAGTTAAATTTAAATTATTAGCTAATTAAATTTATTAAAAGTAAATAAATTGTTTGATTAATTCAAAATGCTAATAAATCGTCAATGGTAAATTATTTGTAGGTTATTTCAAATAGTAATAAATCATGAAGAAAACAAGCTGGTTTGGATTGGGTTGCAAAACAAGGAAAAAACAATAGTGAGTTAATCTCACTCACATCTGGATTATCGGTTAATTTAAATAGTAAAATTTAAATTATTGATGGATTGCTTGAATGGTTTGGATGTGGTAGTATATATATAGTAGTATATATATATATATTGGAGTGATTGATTTTCCCGCATTATATAGCGGATGAGACCCTATGCGCCGCATAATAGCGGATGATATTATATTAATCCCATATACCGCGATATTCCACCTCGAAGTGGAATTGGTATTGTGCTAACATCTGTGGATGCAGGGAAACAGGTTGGAGGGATCTAACTGGATTCCTCAAAATTATTTAGATTGGTTAATTTTCTATGTTATGATTATTTGACATTCTTTGGTGAATTATATTGATAATTGGAATGTTGGATGCTATGGTTTGATTGGATATATTTGGACATTATGAGTTATCAAAAATGTATAGATTTGGATTTTAAAGGAAAATAAAAGAGATACTTTTTAAGTAAAATAAATTTAGAGAATTTGAATAAATTAAAAGAATGAATTGGGAAAGAGTAAAAGTGATTCTTGTTAAATTCTAATAAATAAATCCCGAGTATGGGAAAGGGGATTTTGGGAAAAAGGGGAAACAATTAATTTTAAACTTAAGTGATATTATATCAGGAAATAAAGAATTTATTTTTAAATTCAAGGTTTAAATTTAATTAAAAGGAAAAGAAGGAATTCGGGAAATCTAGAATTTAAATTTTCAGTTTAAGGAATTTAAATCATAATAAAGAAATAAAATCTGAAAGTTAATGGATTTTGAAATAAATGAAGTAAGTAAGGAAATTTATTTCAAAGTGAAGCAAATTGGAAATAAATTTGAAAATTGATTTAAGTGTTTGGAATTGGAATTTAAAAGAGAAGTGAGATTTTGGAATTTATAAACTGGGTTTATAAAGGTGAATATATCAGTGGATATTTGGAAGAATAAATTCACGGTGGGAATTTATTAAAGGAATGGGTAAATTTGGTTAAAAATAAATAGTGATTTATTTTTAAAAAGATGTGAAAGAGAAGTGTATTTCCCAGGATAGCCAAGTATGTTTTCAAAGAAAATTCTTAAGTATAAGTTAACGTTTCAAAGTTGTTTCAAAAGTATGTTTTGAAAAATCTATTATTTTTAAAATGTTTAAATGTTAAAGTAAGTAAGTATTTTCCAAATTTATAGTAGTAGTAATTATTTAAAGGTTAATTGGTATTATGTTTGAAAAAGATAAAAATTTAGTTTTATATTTTATAAAGTAGATTTATTTTAAATATTCTTAAAGTGTATATTTTTTTAAAATAAAGTATTAAAGTAGTTTTAAATCTAAATGTTTAAAAGTATATTCTATAATTAAGTGTTTTAAATTATTTTAAAATATAAAGTTTTTGTGCTTGGTGTTCCAGTGGAAATAAATATTTGGGAATTTATTCCATAAGAGGAGTAGGGTTATGAAACTATTTTCAAAGGGTTGAAAATGGAAATATATCTTGCAAAGATATTTGTGAGGTAAATAAATAATTTGGAAATTATTTATTGTTTTGATGGATGTTTGTGAATGTTAATTGATAGTTATTAATATTGGCCAATGCGCTGATCGTTTCGAAGAGACCGGGATCGGGATTTATTTTCCAAAAACCACTTCGATCCGGTTTGTACGTTTTGTTTGGAAACAAGAGTTTGGAATCGAAGTTGGAGCAGTGAAGTGTAAGGGCTAGTCGCTACTAATCCTGAGGATGATTCCAAAATGGATGTAGTAGGAGTAGTGCCTTCGGTTCCATTCAAACCCGGAACGGACTTGTATGGATGAATGCTTTCAGAACATCGTCAGATGGACGATGAGCAGTCCAAGGGATATGTTCTAAAAAGGTAATGCTTAGCCTCGAGCCTCATCAACCGGGAATGACTGAAAATCAGGGGTTATGCAGCAAGGCTATGTGGATAGTGCCCATTAGGGTGAGGTCATCCTTGTCTCCCTTTTATTTCGGCTTAGTGGTGCGGTTGCTGATCCCAACCGTGGGGTGATCTTACTCGGAATTAGCCTTAGGTAGTTCCGGTCTTGTGTTGCAGGGGATCGGGCGTGGTCCTCGGTACGCTGATCTAGACCAGGTACTGTGACAGGTGGTACCCCAGTGCCTAGTCATTGATGGAAATCCATTCTCCCTACGCACCTGTACGGTTTTGATTGTGCCCAACTATTGCTGAAACGTGAGATGCAAGCATTTCAGCTAGATTCTATTTTACTTTCTATAGACACTATTATAATATCAGACGGATTTGATAAAAAGTGTTTTGGCTATCGTAAGGTAAAAACCCGACATGTTTATTTGTGGCGTGGTCTTACGAGATGCTTTTGATTTCAAAGGTTTTGGAAAACTTTAATAATCCAATTGAGTGTGTTTTCTCACGCTGGTTTTCCAGACTGACTCGGGTGTTATTTTATTATAATGCTCGGGTCAGACCGAGTATTACAGATACAGGATAGGATGCTGTGGAGCTCAGGAGATGAGCTGAATGGCGAGACGTATCACTCGTACTTGGTGTATATTCCGCTGTGTTGTGTATACTGTGTATTCTGTTTGTGGGACAAGTTAATATAACTGTCCAGTATTTGATTCTGATTGTATTGTACTCTGATGATGTAATGTATAAAACAGATATAGTTTCTTTCATGTAAAGACCAGATGTTATCTATTATATATTGTTCCGCTGCGTTTGTGAGATTCTGATGTTGTTTCTATTTTCTTCTTCTACCTCTTTCTTCTTTAACCCAAATGGTTCATATTTCTGTTTTTCTTGAGTTGATTTGATGGAGATTAATGTCAATTCAAGGGGTACGGGTTTGCGGGCTATTACATTAGTGGTCCTATGAAAACTATGAAACCGAATAGATAGTCCATAAGTTTGGCATAAGTTATTAGTTAGCCCATGAGAACTAGTAGGTTAATGGTGACCCTAGAAACTATAACTTGAGACAGATAGTCATGTAAATGGGTATTGGAAATCTAGAGCATATTGCATGTTTGCATATCATCATGATACATTTTTGTATGTTATGTCTTAACCATTATGGATGTAGGTGCACAGTACATGGTTATTATACATTTTGTTAAGATACTAGTGAGGGGAAAACCCGTTCCGCTAAGAGGCGTGGTCTCACTAGATATCCATATGGTTCGAGATGGTAGAATATTCTTTACACCGGACTTTCTGTCTGACTCGAATTTTATGTTTTCCTCTTAAACTCTCGGTTTCTCAATTGATTTTGAGTAGTTTGAGAGTTAAGGTTTTCAGCTTCTCTTTTAGACAAATAAACTTCCAGAGATATGCAGGAGGCAAGCTAGCTATTAGAATTTCCTTCTGTTTGATTCCGTTGTGTTATTGGATGTAGTGGGAAAGTTTCTTAATTGCATATATTTAGACTCTAATCTACCAAGGGGGCATCTTCATATGTCACTCTTGGCGTATTTTGTAATAATTACATTTCTCCTAACGTGGTTTATGAATTGGAATTATGTAATGAATTTGAAATATGATTTGAAGTGGAATAAGAAATTGGTTTTTAAAATTGAATTTAAAATTTTTCATATCCATTTGTTTCTGGTATATCAATGTATCTAACATTACCGCATTTGGTCATTAAGAATTAATAACTATGGATGAATGCAGCACCCATAGTAGTTAGTTTTAGGGCTCCAAATGGGGAATGTTACAAGTTGGTATCAGAGCATAGGTTTATGTAAATTTAAACGAAATTTGAACCAAAAAGATTTTCAAAACATAACCCAATGAATCAAAAAATGAGACTGGGATTTGGTTTAACGCTATAGTAACATACTTGCATTTGTTATATGTATATTTATAAGTACATATTCCCCTCTCTCTTAGACCGTTCTTCTGTATCTTACTAAGGCTCGTATGCAGATTTTGAGAAAGGAAGATATGGAGGCAGGAAAAGGAAGAGGGAATCTAGGTGGAGGAAGCACCACAACTAACGGAAATGCTCGACCCAACACCAGGAGGAATCTGAGTCGATAGGAAAATGCTAATCCAAATGCAAATGCCAACTTAGGTGCCGGAACCCCACCAGTAGATATGGGGAAGATGTATCAGTTCTTTGTCAATCTGATGCAAGCTGGAGCAGCGGCAGGAGTAGTTGGGGGAAATGCTATGAATGTTGGAGGAGCTAATCACGTGGCTCCAGTTAGCAATAACTATGACAAGCTGAGCAGGGATTATACCAGTCTTGGTGGGAAGTCGTTTTTGGGAATAGAGGATGTTGTTGAAGTAGAAAACTATTTATTGCACTGTGAGAATTTTTGCTCACTTGAGATTAGGTAATGAGCAGAAGAGGAGACTTGCTTCTAGACAATTGCAGGGAGCAGCACTTTATTGGTGGAATAGTGTTATCGTGGGAGTTCCCGAGGAAGAGTTGACTTGGGTAGAGTTTCGAAGGAGATTCGAAGAGAGGTTCTTGTCTGAAGTAGCCAAGTTAATATTGCCGAGAAAGTTCATGGACTTAGTGCAAGGTGAAATATCGATGAGTTGTCCAGATACGGATATGCTACCATTGACATCATCATTAAAAGAAACGAGAAGTTTATTCGAGGGTCAAGACTAGAGATTGTTATGGAGACAATGCCACATCTTTGGGATCCAAGTACAGTTGTAGTGGAGATGGCAATCTGGAATGAAGAGATGCTTTCTACTTATGGGAAGGAGAAGCAGGTTGGAACCCAGGATTCTTAGGGCAAGAAGAGAAAATCCTTTAAGAAGAAAAGAGCCCAGAAAGGAGGAGCTGCCAAGAAGGCAAAAGCTCATCTGGTTTGTTTTAAGTGTGATAAGATGGGACATTATGCTGATGAATGTCGAACTGGAAAAAGGAAAAAGGTTGCAGATAAGATAGGAGTGAAGTGCTTCAACTGAAACCAGATTGGAGACTACAAGAATCAGTGTCCATAACCAGTCAGAGCAGACAAAGGAAAAGTTTTTGCTTTGGAACAATCTTCTTGTAGACCAACTGCTATTGAGAAAGGGAAGACTATGATGGAAGGTACACTTTTGACATAGTATACCAGTTATGGTACTATTTGTTACAGGTGCATCACATTCATTTATATTTTAATGTTTGGTAGATAAGTTATGTTTAGAATCATCATACCTTGTTACTTCCTTAAAGGTTGCGAATCTTATAGGAGGGTATGCAACTCTGGGGATGAGATGTGACCAGTTAGAACTTGAATTGTTAGGTCATAAGTTTATAAGCAATTTGTATGTTTTTGATTTCGTAGGCTTCAGGATCATTTTAGGTATGGATTGGTTAAATAGATATGATGTTAGGATATTTTGCCAAGATAGGGAAATATCACAAAGACACCCCAATAGTCATGACCGAATTATATACTTGGTGGAGAAGTCAGACTCAAGTGCTTGTGCTTTGCTAAATGCAATTGAAGTAGAAGAAGAGCTGAATCAGGCTTTGGTAGCAAGAGAGTTTGCATATGTTTTTGAGCCAGTCACGGGACTACCACCGAAGCGAGCCATTGAGTTTTGAATAGATCTTGTGCCAAGAGTAGAACTTGTATATAGACTACCTAGAAGGATGACACCTACCAAGATGAAGGAATTAAAGGTGCAGCTAATGGATTTAGAAGGAAAGAATTTCATTAGGCCAAGCAGTTCACCTTGGGGAGTAGCAGTGGTGTTCGTGAAGATACCAGATGGCTCGTTAAGGATGTGTATCGACCATCGTAAGTTGAACGAGAAAACGATCAAGAATAGGTATCCTTTGCTGAGAATCAATGATTTATTTGATTAGTTGAGTGGAGCCAGAGTATTTTCCCAACAGGATTTGGCGACAAGTTTACATTAGCTAAGAGTGGCAAAGGACATTATTCCATTGACGGTGTTTCGGACAAGGTATGGTTCGTACGAGTGGTTAGTAATGCCATTCGGGTTAACGAATGCGCCAGCTTTCTTCGTGGATTTGATGAACCGAGTTTTCCGAGAGCACTTGGATAAGTTTATATTGGTATTCATTGATGACATTTTTAATATACTTTAAGGATGAAAGAGATCTTGAAGTTCATCTTAGAGTAGTGCTTGAGACGCTGAGGCAGCATCAACTGAAAGCGAATTTTTCAAAGTGTCATTTCGGGAAGAAAGAAGTTAAGTTTCTTGGTCACGTATTTCCAGAGAAGGGTTTGTCAGTTGATCTAGATAAGATCAAAGTTGTTAACAATTGGAAGAGACCAGAGACAGTGACTGAGATCAGAAGTTTTATTGGACTCGCTTTCTATCACCGGAGATTCATTAAGGATTTCTCGTAGATAGCAGCGCCTTTGACTAAGCTAACCAGGAAGGAAGTAAAATTCATTTGGTCTGACAAATATAAGGAAGAATTCCTTAAGTTAAAGCATCTTTGACCAGTGCGCATGTGTTAGTAGTTCCAGATGGGAATCAAGGATTAGTAGTGTATACCAATGCATGTGGAACCAGATTAGGGGTTGTGTTGATGTAGTAAAGTTATTGCATACGCTTCACGACAGCTTAGACCGCATGAAGTAAGATATCCTACTTATAATCTAGAGTGGCAGTGGTGATTATCGAACTGAAAGTATGGAGAAATTATCTCTTTAGGGAGAGATTTTAGTTATACACAGAGCATAGGTCCTTAAGGTATTTATTCTCTCAGAAGGAGTTGAATATGAGACAGCAGAGGTGGCTAGAGTTTTTAGCAGCTTATGATTTTGGTATAGAGTATATATCTGGAAAAGGAAATAAAGTAGCGAATGCTCTTAGCAGGAAACATCAGAATGTGGCATTAGCTATGTTAACAGAATGGAAGGGCCTAGAGCCTTTGACTACTTGTAGTGTGCAGTTAGGATCGACTGCTAGTTCTAGTCGGAGCACTGCCATGTTATCCTGCTTGGAAGTTCAACCAGTGCTGATCGAAAGGATTGCTTCTAAGTAGAAAGAGGATCCACTTTTAGTCGAGAAGACTAGAAGGCTAGAGGCCGGAATCAAGATTAATGATCTGAAAGATTTTAGTCTTGACTAGAGGGGATGGTTGAGAAAGAAGGGGCGGTTGTGTGTTCTGAATGTTGGGGACTTAAGGAGAGAAGTTTTTAGGAAATGTCATCGATCAAAATTTATGATTCATCCTGGAGGAACCAAGATGTATCAAGACATGAAGAAGAGTTTCTACTGGGAAGGTATGAAGAAGGATGTTGGCTTGTGGGTAAAGCAGTGTGTGAACTGTCAACAGGTGAAGGCCGAACATTAGAAGCCGAGTGGGTTACTACAACCTTTGGAGATACCAGTTTGGAAATGGGATTCGATATCCATGGATTTTGTAGACGGGTTGCCAAGGTCAAATTGAGTAAATGAAAGTATATGGGTCATAGTGGACAGGTTGACCAAGAGTTCCCATTTCATTCCAGTTAAGTCAACCAGGACGACACCTATTTTAGCTAAATTGTTTATGAAGAACATAGTTAGACTACATGGAATTCCTAGTAGTATAGTAAGTGATAGAGATACTTTGTTTACTAGCGAGTTCTGGAAGAGTCTGCAGGATGTGTTTGCTACCAAGCTCAAGATGACTACTGCTTATCACCCTCAGACAGATGGGAAGATAGAGAGAGTCAACAAGGTACTCGAGGATTTGTTAAAGGTTTGTGCACTAGATTTTGGTGGATTATGGGAAGATCACCTACATAGTTTTCCTATAATAACAATTATCAGACTAGTATAAGAATGACGCCTTTCGAAGCTTTGTATGGGAGGTCATGCAAGTCACCAGCATGTTGGTCGGTAAATGGAGACAGGTTAGGCTTAGGTCCAAATCTAGTAATAGAGATAACAAAGAAGATTGAGTTGATCTGAGGTAGGATGAAAGAAACTCAATCTAGACAAAAGAGTTACACAAATAAGAGGCGTAAGGATCTAGAGTTCTCAATTGGAGAGGGTTTTCATTAAAGTATCACCGATGAAGGGAGTGGTCGATTTGGAAAGTCGGGGAAACTGGCACCGAGATATGTTGGACCGTTCCTAATTATAGAGAGCGTCGAAAAGCTTGCATATAAAGTAGAGTTGCCTAGCAGTTTGGCAGGTGTCCATATGTGTTTCAAGTGTCTCATCTTCATAAGTATGGGCATGATCCAGAGAATACTATTCCTCCGACTGCATTGGAAGACTTAATAATAGAACCGAATCCGACCTTTGTTAGGCAACCAGTTCAGGTTGAAGCGAGAGATGAGAAGAGGTTAAGATACAAGATAGTCAAGTTAGTGAAAGTTCAGTGGAGCGACAACGAGAAGGACTGTACTTGAGAGACAGAAGACAGGATTAGAGATACTTATCCCGATCTATTATAACGGTATGTTCTATATTTGATATATATAGAATGTTTGCTAATCAGGTAGGCTAGTGTGGTTGGTAGGAGATGTTAAAGATGATTGCTATGAATAGTATATAAATCCTTGTTGAATTTCGAGGATGAAATTCTTTAAGAAGAGGAAAACTAATTATGGTCATGCCTTAACCAAATGGATTCACAAAAATGGTTTATAAGTTAAATACCTAAGAGAATAAGGTAAGGGTAATGTTGGAATAGCTGAACCCCATCACCCCTAAACCCCTTACCGTATTCTCATTCACATTTTCATAAACAAAAAACATAAACAAAGAAAAAACAAGGTCGGTCATAACCCTAGGAGAAGAGGAGCTCAAAAATCAATTAGAGGATAAGTTTCAAGCTAGGAAGATTAAAGTGAAGAACAAATCTCAAGTTCCTTATCCAAACAAGGTGAATAATGATCTAAACCATCTCATATAAGTCTTATAGAACGATTAATTTTAGGTTTAAGGTTTAAAACCATTTTGTTGGATGATTGATGATATGCTTTGATTTATATGCCATATTATAATTTAAACAAGGGTTTTATAGTATGATATAATTCGATTTTAAGGTTAAAATCGTGAAAAATTGATTTCTGAACACTGTGATGTTTGAATATGTTATGTAAAACATTATTTTGGAGAAGATTTTAAATTTTCATAACATTCCAAGCTATGGATAATTTATTATGAATTTTGAGTGGAAGAAATAGATAATTTCGGTTTAAATTATTTAAGGCAAACAAGTATTGTTTTCGGGTCTAAACTTTATATATGTTAGGAAACATATTAAAAGTGAATAATTGTGATTTTTGGAGAATTTTCCTATGTATTTTACTATGGTTATAAAGTTATTTAAGTTATGGGACATAAATGTTTTACATGTTTTGTTAAGGAGGAGGGCCTATTTGTTAAAATGTTTTTAATCGTAAATTTTGAATTCGGCAGCCTTTTTAGAAAAGAATTTTGATAAAGAGTGAGCAACCAATCATATTTTGACAAATTGGGAAAGTTAGATAAAAAGGAATTACTTTGAAAGGCAATAAACCGTTTTTTTTTGAATTAAAACTTCCCCACTTCCTTAGCTTGCTTACGTCACCATGCTCAGTTAGACCTTTCGCACCTATTCAAAGCTAATGCACATGATATCAATCAGTTGGTATGTAGTGTATTAGAGAAAGGCGGAAGGAATGATGGTGTCTAAGGCATGCTTCCAAAGGGCTTGAAGCCAACCTTTATTTAAAAAGAGGCTTTCGAACAAGTTGCCGCTTGCCTTTTTTTATTTTTAAAAAGCTTTCAAAAGGATAGCCGCTTTTGAACCTATTCGATAACCAAGTTGTCGCATTCATACCTTTCGAATTAGTTAAGGCCGCTTTTCTTTATAGCCTTAAAATAATGTATTAGAAAGGGATGCTTTTGCCTTTTAACTTTTAAGCCGCCTTCTAAATTCATTCGAAAGGGTCGTATAGGCGCTTTTTGAAATGGTTTCAGGGGCAATGGTTTCGAAAGGGTGAGTTTCGAAACTAACCTCTTTCTTTTTCTTAAGATTAATGCTTTCGAAATCAAAGCTTTCGCTATTGTTCTCTTTGACCTGGTAGTTATAATTAATGTTAAACCAATGATTTCGAAAGAGATACTTTCAAATGGTTTCGATGCTATACTTCCATAAATGCTACTTAAACTAAATGCCTTCGTTTCGAAAGGAAGGTTTCAATGTTTTCGAAAGGTATGTTTTTAATGATTTCGAATGAGAAGGTCTAAGAATTAAAGTAATGTGTTATCCTGTCTTTCGGCAAGGCCTTGACACCAAGAATTTGACTAGAGACTAAGGACAGTCTATCTTGGAGATCAGTTATACACAGGTACACTATGGATACTGGTAAATTCTATCCGAGTCTAGATCAAGCTACAATCGATATGGTGCAACAAGCAAAGCCATGAAAGCCAACGTTCTAGATTTCAAGTCAATCGAAGTTCGTATGCTTAAGATATGGATCGATCAAAATCAAGAGAAAAGCCATCGGTATCGTATCCATCGGTGTTTACTCCAGTTCGTATCCATGAATGTTTTCCTTATTTTCGTATCCATCATGTTTGATCCTCTTCGTATCCATTGGCAGTTGACATTTCGTATCGATTCCATTCATATGCGCTTCATATTGACCTCCACCTACCTAGTTCGTATCGATCATCCAACAAATCGATATGAAACTAACACTTCCCAATAGAACGAAGAAGCCCACTGTAATCGATACGAACCCACTAAGTGCCATCAATATGAAGCAATACCCAGGCATCGATGCGAAGTACACTAAATTATTTACTCCGTCCCTGTGTATTTCGTATTGATCAAACAAATAATCGACATGAAGCAATGGCCACGGATCGATACGAAGAGGATAGCCATACATTGGTACGAAGCATGCCACCATCGAAATCAGGCTGTTTCGTATCCATAAAAGAAAATTAAATTCATTTCGTATCGACCTACCCATACAGATTATTCTTATCGATCAGACAGTGTCGATATGAATAATACATGATGGATCGATACGAACAGTTAACTAGATGATTGATACGAAGAAACTTCATGAGACGATACGAACAGGGCACTCAAGAAGAAGACTCGATCACTCGGCAAGAAAAGTGGATCGATCGTAAGATATAGTGCCACAACATCTAGTCAGCACGTGCAAACTGGGATACGAATAGAGCGATACGAACAAGTATCGAAGACGAACTCATTTGCACATTGGAGATCCAAAACTTGCATCGATCATAACTCGAGATCTATAAGTCCAAATGCCACCAATTTTTCACAGGAGCTTGCCTACAACCTTAAGAATGTACCCGATAAATTTCAGCCCGAAAGGACCAATTCTTGATCGATACGAACCCAATTCGTATCGCTCCCAGATCGAGTCGAAATCACCGGAACTCGATCCCGTCGGTCCGCCCACATAAGAGAAGAAGTCTTCCGAGATCTGGGCGAGATATTTGCTACCTACGCCTATAAATAGTGACCCTGGACCAATAGAAAAAGGGACTTTTGGCTTCTCTACGCTGATACTCTGCCGGAATCACCATTAAATTTCAGTTGTACTATTGTAATCTTTTGTAATCAGCGAGTAAAGTTCAATAAGAATCAGTCATTTCATAGTGGACGTAGGCAATTCGCCGAACCACTCTAAATTCATGTGTTTCTGTGCATTTTCTTATCTGTTTATTGGTGTGTTTGTTAGATTTGCTTCATTTTACATTTATTTTCTTCATTTTATCTCTTCAAACACATCCAAAGAGTGTTGTGCCCAATTTTGGTACAAATACTTTGGTGCTTTCACTGAGAGAACCCAGCTTTTCTCCTGCTCATTGGATCAACTACCGATATTGGATTGCAAGAATCTAAGGAGGAGATCCAGATTTCAAGCCTAGAATTTCTTCCATCCTATTCAGATTTGTACCAAGTCTAGGAGAGAACTTCGTTATCCACCATGGTCAACACTAGGACTACCTCAATAGCTGCAAATCCAGAAGGACGGGACAGGCAGAACTCCGCGCAACTTCCTCCCACAGACCAAAATGCTACTGGACCTTCGAATTCACAAGGCCCTATCACCAGGGAGGAATCCTAACTACTGATGCAAGAGCTGACTCAAAGCCGCCAACAGCTTACCCAGCAGCTTCGCGCCAACGCGGAGTTAACCAATCAGTTGAACCATGAAAGACGAAGGATACCCAGAAGGGATCGGGCTTCCTACTCATCTACTGAGAGTTCCACTTCTTCTGATTAAAATCACAAATCCACACGCCCACGTCTGGATGGAAGCTATACGCAGTCTACCGGACATCAGCACACGTTGACTATTAAACAACCGAGAGTTGGTCCGTCAACCAGCCACCAGACCGGACCCTCTTACCGAGGAGGGACGGTTCCCTATCACACTACTGACAACCGCGCTGTTGCCGCTGCTACCGAGTTGTGAGCCGACGCTCGGAACCAAATAGATCCGAACCTTCGTCAACATGATTACACTCTTGAACCTTATGTTCCCAAAGACCTAGAGCCAAGAAGGTGAGGTATGGACCGTCGACCGTGCCCGACCCATTCTTGCATTGTGGAACCCGACCACACCTTGGCCCAGCATGCCCAGAATGTCCAGATGCCAGACATCCCAACAATGATCTGTCAGATGATCCGTGAAAGTCAGGGCCTCACCAATGACGACTGAGGAATCTCCCGGAGTCATACCCCTTTCACCGATGACATCCTCTATGCTGAACCGCCTCGGTGATTTAGAATGCCAACTTTACCTGTTTATGAAAGGAGTTCTGACCCTAATCAGCACATTTTGAAGTATGAATGGTTAATGAATGTCATGCATGCTGATGATGCGGTCAAATGTTGAAGTTTCCCAATTTCCCTGGAGGGATCGCAACTATGTGGTTTACTCGCTTACCACCTCGCTCTATCTCATGTTTTGACCATTCGGCAACGAAGTTTGTTGAGCAGTTTCACATGCATGTCACTAGGCCCAAAGATGTTAATACCATGTCCAGTGTCACTCAAGCTCCCGAAGAGACACTCAGACGTTATCTGGAGAGGTTTCATGCTGCATGCGCTGAGGTTAGTAATCCTAACGACAACTCAATTCTAATGGCACTAACTAAGGGAATCGATCCTGATTCCGAATTTGGCAACTGGTTGGCCGGAAAACCCCCTGCGTCATTGGACTATTTCTATTCCAAGGCAGCTCAGTTCTTGAGAAGGGAGGATGTGAAACAGTCCGGGAAAAAGGATGACGTAGTGCTCAGTGTGGAAGGAATCCAAAGCAATGTCGCTGTAAAACAAACGGGGAGAGTTCCGGAAAAGTGCAGTTAAACATACAGAATAAACATAATCAACAGAAAGGCGATGGAAATCAGAGCAGGAAACGAGATCAGAATCGCGGACCGCGACGTAGAGCTCCCATGTTTGACACTTATACTCCTTTAAATATGTCTTTGGAAAATGTGTACTTGCAGACCTACAATACTATCCAATATAAGAAACTTGCTCCGAAGCAATCGTCAGAAAAACAGATTCAAACAGGGAAGTATTATAGATTTCACGATAGTTATGGCCACAACACGAACGAGTGTCGTCATTTACAGGATATTATCAAGAAGTTAATCTGAGAAAGAAAGTTGGAGCAGTTTGTTCAGGCACCGCGGTCTGCAGGTGCGGGCCCATCGAATCAAAACTAGATACCAAATCAGGTTAGACCGGAGGAACCCGCTCGTACCAGTGGGAGGCTGGTGATTAATACTGTTAGTGGTGGTCCTCATCCAGCAGAATGGAGCTGGAGGGAAATGGAGTCGTATGCCAGCTCTATTAGGCATGCGAGCTTCGAATGTTGTAGTAATGTGGAAGATGGGGTTCCAGCCAAACAATGGAAAACGATGGCAAACGACATCGTATTTCGAGACAGGGATGCAGACAGAGCCGAAGCCCCAACCATTGATCCACTGGTCATTTCTGCTCAGATAGGTCCTGCTTGGATGAAGAAGATCTTAGTGGACAGTGGAAGTTCAGTGAACATACTCTTTAAGCGGGCTTATGACCAAATGAAAATGGAAGCGAAAGACTTGAAGCCTTGTCAGTCTCGTATTCATGGCTTCAATGGAAGTGCGACTATAACCACAGGGATGGTGGAGCTACCAGTGGAGTTGGGAGTTGGAGACCGCCGAAGAGTCCGGATATTGAAATTTATTGTATTGGATATTAATTCGCCATACATTGATTTCTCGGGCCGACCGTCCCTAGCTGAGTTCAGGGCTGCTATCGCCCCGTGGTGTCTAACTTTGAAATTCTACCGACAATGGAGTCGGAGTCATTCAGGGAGACCAGGCTACCGAACGAGCCTATTATGTTGCTGACCTACGGGAAGCGCAGTGAAGAGAGAAGGGAAAGGACGTAGACGAATCTCTCTACGTCCGCTTTGCTGATAATTGACAGCTAACGCCTGGGCCAAGGCCCGGGCACCACAACCAATTCCCAAGAGATCTTGACCCGAGAGATACTGAAATTGAGGACGAGGTCAAAGATAGTCAGGCTTCTTCGGCAGAGCTGACGATCGATGTTCCAATCGATAATGATGATGATTCTAGAATGCTAAAGATTGGATCTCAGCTATACCAACAGATGAAAGAGGAATTGTTTGAATTTCTCCAGGCAAACCTCGACGTGTTTGCCTAGACGCACTCCGATATGTATGGGATCTTGCTGGACATCGCGATCCACACATTGAATATTGACCCACGGCATGTCCCGTGCAAGCAAAAAAAAACATGGTATGGATCCAGAGAGATCCGCCGCCCTTAAGGAAGAGGTGGATAAACTCAGATCGAACGGGTTTATCCGAGATGCATTGTATCCAGAATGGGTGTCCAACCCTGTACTTGTCAGGAAACCTAATGGGAAGTGGAGAACATGTGTTGACTATTCAGACTTAAATAAAGCTTTCCCTAAAGACAGTTTTCCACTCCCCCGGATTGATCAGCTCGTAGACTCAACAACCGGACATGAACTCTTATCCTTCATGGACACGTACTCTGGCTACAATCAGATACCGATGCACCTACCTGACCAAGAGCATACCGGCTTTGTCACCGATTTGGGACTCTATTGTTCTAAAGTGATGTCGTTCGGACTTAAGAATGCCGGGGCAACCTATCAGAGACTCGTCAACCGAATGTTCGCTAACCAGATCGAAAATACCATGGAGGTGTATGTGGATGACATTCTTGTGAAGTTGCGATTCTCCACCAATCATATCAAAGACCTGGAAACAATGTTCAACATCCTTCGAGAATACAGAGTGAAGCTCAAACCATTGAAATGTCACTTTGGGGTCGCATCTGGGAAATTCCTTGGATTCATCGTCAATGCTCGAGGAATCGAAGCCAATCCCAAGAAAACTTGGTCAATTAGAAATCTCGAGACTCCAAGGACTATAAAGCAAGTTCAGAGCCTCAACGGGAAGGTAGCAGCACTGAGCAGGTTCATTTCAAAATCCACCGACAAATGCATTCCCTTCTTCGATCTGATCAGAAAAGGGAAACAGAACTTTGAATAGACTGCGGAATGTGAGGGCGCATTCCGAGCACTGGTTCAACATCTGTCCACACCCTCATTCTGTCAAAGCCTATCGATCACGAGAAACTGTACATTTACTTGGCGGTGTTAGAAAATGCAATCAGTGCTACCTTAATTCGGGAGGAGGACCGAATACAACCCAGTCTATTACATCAGCAAACGACTGATCGAAGCAAAAAGAAATTATCCGAAGTTAGAGAAGTTAGCATACTTTCTTGTCATTACCTCGAGAAAGCTCCATCCATATTTTTAGGCTCATCCTATCATTGTTTACACCGACCAGCCATTACGACAGGTCCTTTCGCGGCCTGAGATGTCTGGTAGGTTACTCAAATGGAATATCGAGCTAAGTCAGTTCGACATCACTTACACACCAAGGCGAGCTATTCAAGGACAAGTCCTAGCAGACTTCATCGCTGAATTCACTATCCCGGAGGACTTGCCCGAAACCAGTGAATCCCCCAAATATGTCTGGAAGCTACATACTTATGGTGCATCGAATGACCGTTGCTCAGGCGCTGGGGTTGTACTTGAAACACCTTAAGGCCGATCAATATGCTATGCTTTAAAGTTTGATTCTTGTGCAACTAACAACAAGGCCGAATACGAAGCCCTGCTCGCCGGATTAAGGCTTGCCAGAGATTTAAGCGTTATTGCTGTGGAGATTTACTGCGATTCACAATTGGTCATGTGCCAAGTTCGGGGGGAGTACCAAGCTAAAGACCGAAGACTAGCCGCTTATCTTGCTCTGGTCTAGGAAATATTAAATCGGTTCGATTATTATGCCATCTATCGTATACTTCGAGAACACAATCAGAATGCCGATTCCTTGGCAAAGTTAGCTAGTACCAGCGAAGCATAACAGAAGGGACTCGTTCCCGTTGAGACATTATCTTCCCCGAGTATTGATCAAATGGAGACCGACTGGGTATTTGAGGTCACTCCCGATAAGGAGTCATGGATGACTCCATCAGAAACTATCTCAAGCATGGAACCCTGCCAGAGCGCAGGAGTGAAAAAAGACAAGTCCTTCGAAAGGCTTCGCGGTTCACTATTCACAATGGAGTAATGTATAGAAGAGGGTACTCTGTTCCTTTACTCCGGTGTATCGCCCACGATGAAATCAATCGAGTATTGCACGATATACACAAAGGAGAATGTGGCGATCACACTGGGGGGCAAGCTCTTGCCAAGAAAGTGCTCTGGTATGGATACTATTGGCCGACTGTAAATCGCGATGCATCGGATTATGCCAGGAAGTTTGAAAGATGTCAAAAACATGCTCGGATTCCAAGAGATCCACCTACTGAAATAACTCAGATGGTCAGTCCATGGCCGTTCGCAATATGGGGCATCGACGTCATTGGGTCTCTGCCTCTAGCCAAAAGTGGCGCGAAGTACGCCATCGTTGCAGTTGATTACTTTACCAAATGGGCGGAAGCCGAGCCCCTTGCTACTATCACAACGAAGAAAGTGATCAACTTTGTTGTATGCAATATTATCTGTCGATTTAGGCTCCCACATATCATCATCACTGACAACGGAACCCAATTCGATAGTGTCGAGTTCAAGAATTTCTGTCAGCGATTCCATATCCAAAAGAAATTCTCTGCAGTTGTGCACCCTCAAGCGAATGGACGGGTCGAAGCTGTTAATAAAGTTATAAAGTCCATACTGAAGAAACGATTGGAAAATGATGGAGGTAAATGGGTCGACGAACTTTCTATGGCCCTATGGGCTTATCGAACAACCCACAAGTCCGCGACCGGCCACACTCCATTTTCTCTTTCCTACGGTTCAGAAGTCGTTATTCTAGTCGAGATGGAAATACCTTCTCATCATGTGACATATTATGATCTGAAGACAAATGCCATATTACTTGCCGAATCCCTAGACTTATTGGACAAGAAGCGAGAAGAGGCTGATTTGAGGGCAGCCGCCTACCGAAGTTGAGTCTCCCGATTGTACAATGCCAAGGTCCGACCCCGAACCTTTAAACTCAGCGATCTCGTCCTCAAGAGAATCTACCTGGTTCCTTCACATTGGAAACCAACGTGGAAAGGGCCGTATGTTATTGAACGAAGGCTTGGAGATGGCACATTCAAATTATCAATAGTTGATGGTCTTACTTTGCCGAGAGCCTGGAACAGCGAGAGTCTTCGTCGCTACTACACATAACAGGCTTATTATTCATTCAGTCTGCTTTTCATTTTCAATTTGTTTATGCATTTCGAAATTTGAATTTGTAATAAGGCAACCGACTTTGCCGTACTTTCTTATTTCAGCAATAAAATGCAATCTCTTCGAGCCAGAGCAGTTATTTTTGAAATGCGTCATGCGACTATCACAATGCACAGAGAGCTAAGTTCCATCCTACTGTGGGACTTATTCAAATAGGGAGTGACTGTGATACGAGCGGTCACTCACTAAGTGAAACCCGAGCTCGGGGGCAAACCATCACACTGAAGCCAAAAAAAGGATTGATACACGATAATCCTCTAACAAACTCCGGCTCCTAGAGTGCGAGCTGGGGTATAAACTCACAAATGCGGGCCCGAAGAGGGTGGATCCGTCCACCTAATGACTTCGCCCATAATTAAACCAAGTCCGAGGAGGATGGATCCGTCCATCTAACGACCTCGCTTGTTAACTCAGGATGGATGTGATCCGACCATCCACGATCCTGATACTTCTCTCATTCCCGGAGTGCGAACGAAGTCCTAAAACTCACAACAGATGTGATCGACCGTCTGTTAACCGACTCCAGATTCCCAGAGTGCGAAATGGAGTATAAACATCAAAATAGGTGTAACCAACCATCCATCGGCTAACTCCAAATTCCCTGAGTGTGAATTGGAGTATAAACACAAACCAGGTGTGAAACGACCACCCGTTAAACAACTCCGAGTCCCCGGAGTGCGGACCGGAGTATGAACGCAAATTGGGTGTGACTGACCACCCACGAATTAATCTAAGTCCCCAGAGTGCGAATGAAATTCTGAATATTAAACGGATGTGACTGACCGCCCGTAAAATAACTTAAGTCCCCGGAGCGCGGACATATCTCTAAACCTTAAGTGGGCAAGACCGACCGCCGACGCACAAGCACAATCCCCAAAGTGTGGATGCAATCACCAATAGATGAGCGAGTGTGATTCGACCACCCGAACTCGCCTTGTTTCAGCCTCATTTTAAAAAATAGGTTTAGCTCGATGTATTAAAGGCGAAAAGCGACTGTCGATCGATCTTTTCAATTTATCCTCGGGTCTGGAGACAGAACTTAAGTACCAGCTACTGATCGAGACAGTGCGGTATTGGAACTCGGCTTAACGTTCGATTATGACTCGAAGCCATAACTTCAGGACTTAACAACTAAACTCAGGTCTGTTTCAAAGACTAGAAATTCACAAGTACATTGAATGGAAGTTCAAGCGCTGAAATACTTGAGCAAATAAACACAAAGTTATGATGGAAACAAAATGGAAATTTATTTTAACTATTCTTTAGAAAAGAAGGATAAGTACAAAAATCTTTCCAAGAATTCCTACTAGCAAGGGCTGAATCCGCATCTATACACGGCCTACAAGAAGCAAAAAGAAATTCCTGTCTATCTACAAAAAAAAGCGGGAAGATATGTCTATTCCCTCAGTTTCTTCTTCTTCCTCCCCGGCGTTGACCTATTGGAGCTACCACTTGGATGCCTCTTCGAGCCTTTTCCTTTTGGTGGTTGGTCTCCGGCCGGGGAAATTATGGTGATCTCTTCCTCCGAACTCATGGAAATCGGAATACTTTCTGGAGGCGGAGTCGGAGGGACAGGATCGACGTTAGAAGACGAGGGAGGCACACCAGTGTCGACAACCGTGCCTCTCGGAGAAATCATTCGCAGAGGGGCTGGACCAGGGCCCGCCATCCCACCTCCAACACCGCTGGCCCGCGCGGCCGCTTCCATCTCAGCATGGATCTCAGCTATTATCTCTTCTTCGTGGATTGTTTGAGCGTCCGTGGGGATGCTAGCAGTTGGGCCCGAGGAGCTGATCACGGGTGCGCTTCCACCCATGACAAATGGCAGGTTGGCAAAAGGGTCGCTTTAATAACCAAGCAGTTCCTTCATCATCTGCTCATCAAAATAAAAGTGCTCCCCTACGCTCCATCGGTTGGTGCAGCGGCCATTGGTGTGGTCGCCTCTGTTATAAGGGCCTCCTGCTCATGATGCGACTCTTGAGTTATAGGGGCACGACCGGTGCGGCTTCTATCGCTGAATAAAGATAAGAGAAGATATGTTAATAACTGCTTTGAACAAAGTTCCTTGCTTCGAGTAAATGCAAGAAATGCTCAGAATACCTTCCTCAAATTGGCTCGCGGGTAGCGGAGAAGCTTCAGAGACATGCTCGCGAGCTGGAGACAACTGCGGTTGATCAGGTTTTTAAGCTGGCACAGATAAAGGATCAACTACAGGAACAGATTCAGGCTGGGTTAGCATAAGAATTTCGGAACCCGCATCATGATGCTCAATGCCAGAACCCTCTCCAGCCTCCGGATGCTAAGTACCAAGCTTCTCCTTCTCGAATGTGATAGTGATGTCGTGGAGAACTCTTCTTTCATCCTCATTCAGTATCTGATTCTCTAATTCAAATTCATCGATAGATTCAGTATGGTGCTTTGCTTTTTCATCTTCCACCAAGCGACACCAAGCATTGTATAGGTGTGATGGATAGTTTTCAAGCCAGCTTAGATTTCGATGCTTCAGAACATTTGCGTTGTAAGTAATAAGAAGATCTTCGATGTCACCCTCCAGCCTAGCCTCTACCGCTTTCACTTCATTCTCAACCCTAGCTTCGGCTTCCTGAACCTTAAGTGTTGCCGCATCCCTCTCATCCCTGAGCACCACAGCCTGCCCGCATGCTTCCTGGGCAGCTATATTTGCATCGTCTCTTTCTTTGACGATTTCGGCAAGTTTGGCTTTAAGCTCCTGAAGCTCTTTAAGCGCCCCATCTCTTTCGACCATAACTATGGTGGTCCGGTGTCCCATCTCCTCAACCAGGGCTAAGTGTGTCCGCCTCATTTCTTCCATCCTCCGAGTTGCCTCATCAGCTCTTTTATTGGCCTCTGTCTTTGAATTTCTCACGGATTCGTTCTCAACGTTGAGCACCTGGATTATGCGGTCCTTCTAAGCGAGATCGGTCCCTAATTTTTCGATTGTCTTAGCCCGCTCGAAGGCCACCACTGATAATTTGTCCACGGTTTCATCCATTCCCGGTATTGGCCATAAACATCATGAATGTAGTCGTGCATTGTTTGTTCTGCCTCGACTAGGATTCATTTTAAGTGCAGGGGAAAGACGAAGCCATCAAAGCGGATATTTGGAAAAAAAAATTTTAGCTTAGCGATTCTAACCTGGTGGGCTCTATGATGGCTTGTTCGGTGACAGTGGGAGTTTCGATTTCAGTCCTCCGACGCTGTTGGTCAGGTCTTGGAGCTTGAGAAGATGGTATTTGACATGAAGATTCATAGCTTTGTTTGCCAGAGCCTGAAGGCTGTGGTGGAACTCTAGGTGGTGGAGAGCGTGACCGGGAACGGCGCCTGTACTCTTTCTCCCTCTCATAGCGCTCCCTCCCTTGACTAGAGTAGCCGCGATCATGATCTCTATTGGCCTCACGTCTGCGAGACTCATAATATGAACTAGAGGAATGGCATGCAGAACGGAGGCTGCCAAGCATAGATCCTCGCTTTGACATCGTGCCTGTAAAATGAAAAGGAAAACAGAGTTGGTATTTCCCAGAAATGAATTGCTTGTGGTTAGAAATTATACAGTGCCATGAAGTGTGTGTATGCATGTGCAAACCCCCCGACCAACCGGATTTGTCGGCCATACTTGAAGAAATCGACTCGCCTAGGCCTAAGGCGCTATGAAGCCCTTCCAACCCGCTATCTTGTTGGAGTGACACATAGTCCGGAATTGGAATGTCTGCAAGTTCTTCGAAAGGATTCTCCACATGTGGGGGAGGAGCCTCCGACATTATAACACCGGTGGCTGGCAGAGACATTACCATGGATTTCCATCTTGAAGACTTGTGAAGCTTATGAGCAACCGCCTTGCCTTTCCTCTTTCCCTCTGAATGTCGAGGACTATTTGAGGGCTCGGCTACGGGTTCATCTTCAGTGGGTGTATCCTCTTCACCACCCTGCTCAGCAATTACAATCCCGGGCGCCTTACGCCTAGCCCATTTAGTCAGAGTTGCCCTAAGAGATCCTTCAGGCCTTATGCTCTGGTCTCTATCAATTAGCCCAACGGCCCTCAAATTTTCATCCGTAAGTACCCAGTCGATCTCTCTAATCTCACCTGGCACCTCTTGAAGAATCTGAACTATTTCCTTAAAGCGAGCACCTTTAGGTCGTGGAATTGAGGTTGTAAAAGAAAGAAAATGTTAGACTCAATATCGATTGCAACTATCCCATTAGTCACCAGAGAAAGTGCGGCACTTACGTCTGACTAGCCATCGTCTAGCAAATCCTGGCGGGCAACGAACATAGAACCACTCGGCTTTGAAGTAGCTAAGTTTGGCCCAAGTTTCAATCACAATTTGACAGTTTCTCGCTCCCTCTAAGAATGTGAAAGAAGGATTATCTCCCCGGCTCTTTACATTGAACAAGAATCTGACTTCCTCTAGAGTCGAGGGTCGGAAAAGGTGCTCCA
The DNA here is from genome assembly GCA_030737815.1 of Allium fistulosum. NCBI lineage: Eukaryota > Viridiplantae > Streptophyta > Magnoliopsida > Asparagales > Amaryllidaceae > Allium > Allium fistulosum. The sequence continues at coordinate 243,565,300 of CM060907.1, read as the reverse complement.
TGAAGATGATGAATAAGCTGTTCAGAAGAGCATACCCGTTCGGATGAAACTATGATGGAGCAATTCCTAAATAAGATAACACCTCTCGGATATACTTTGAATGGTAGGAGCATCCCGGTTGTGTAGGAAAATCGATTAAAAGCGGTGTACCCATCCGGGGAGTATGTGGCCTGTCGTTCGGCCCTGGTAACAGAACATCGTTTAACGATAGCCCGTGCAGCAAGCAAATTCTCCCCGACATATCTTCGGTAACATTGAATGAAATGGAATCTTATGGGTTTCCGATGAAGGTTGCTCCTAGTAACTCGTTCGGAGCTGGACTTATGATTTCGGCTGCGATGGCCGGCATCTCTATTACCAAAGGAGGTGTACTTTGAGCCTCCTGTTGCTGTGAACTCCCGGGTTCCATAACTAATCAACTCATCAAAAACCATCGTTAAACAACAATAAACCCATGTTTCGCCCAGTGTGAAGTGCGTGAATGTGTTGTGCAGTGCTGTGCTGTGAGTTACTTAAAGAAGATTCTACAGAGATTAACAAAGTGTTCAAACGACAAGACTTCAATATCCAACCGGAGTGACCGTCATCGCTGACCGTCATGACCGTGCCATTCAAACTTTGGAGATCGATCCTAGTTAAAGTTCATCAGATTTTGTTAAGTTACAGTTCCATCGACGAGCTTCGAAAGGCAATCAAATATGCTGTGAAATAGTAAAGTCCAGTTATGCAAGGCAGAAGCTCGTCGGAGTCAAGTGTTCGAGTACGAGGAAATTTCGTATCCATCGAGGTCCAAACTCGGGTCGATTATCAGGAAACTTTGGTTTCGTATCGATGAAAGCTTATTATCTTCGGATCGATCGAAACTCAACGACTTCGTATCGATCGGGTTATATAGTGTTTCGTATCGGTCGAAAATTATTGGTTTCATATCGATCCCCAACCGTGAGATTCGTATCGATCACCTACCATGAGTTTCGTATCAGTCGTTGGCTATTCAATTTTGTATCGATTGCCTCAAATCGATACGAATTGTCACCACGCCAAATCGATACGAAATTCACTATTTTATCAATTAATTCTTCTTCGATACGAGCCCCATGCCTTGGGTCGATATGAAGCCCAGTCTTTCCTTTCCTTTCATCGATACGAAATTGAAGCTGTACATCTCTCCACACTTCGTCTTCCCCGATCAACTTAGATGCTATTCCAACTTCTCCGGTCAAACCCTGACCTCAACGCGACCAGAATCAACCATGATCGTGAATGGGATGGCGCTAGATCTCGAAGTCTCATCATTCGAGTGTGGATTAATAGTACAATTACCTATTTTGGGTAATTAAGTGGATTAAATAACTTGAAAGCGAAAGGCAATTTTAGTTTCCCAATACTCGGAGCGATACGAAAGCAAGGCTGCAGAATCAGAAAGTGAATTTTTTTTCTAAGTATCAAGCTTATATATACCCAGGAAACGACCATTCGTCTCCCAGTTACCCATACCGATTGGAACGGTCAATAGTGCAATCGGCATGAATCCACGCATTCGTATCCAATGGCTCAACCGAGATGAATGTGACACTGCCAATATGGAAACTTCTTCGTCAAGTTTTGCCGGAGCAACTTCTCATTTGTATCCACCGATACGAATTACGTTGAAACGCCAGCCAAATTATTGTCGATCATCATCGATACGAAATACGTATCCCAACTTCTAGAATCGATCCAGGAGAGAATCGATACGAAGGTATATTATAAAACGACCATCAAGCATTGTTACAACTCAAATTTCACATCGATCTAGGAGAGGATCGATATGAAACTCGATTGAAAAAAACTTGACAATGACTCATAAACGTGCGAATGCTAATGAGGGTTAAGTTAACATACGTTCATGTAAGATGGACTAACATTCAATTTTTGAAATTGACAGGAATTGAATGATCACCTGATGGAAACTACGACCTTGAACAACATCTTGCTATCATTCGACACTCGACTACAACAGTGCACAGTACAATGATTGGCAGTCAACAATTCATTATTTGCATTATCGGAAATCAATCGAAGGTTACATCTTTTGACGAAAAGGCAACAACTATTCAGTGAATCAGATAGAATTTTTCAGACAGAAGGTTGCAACTTTTCAAATCACATCATGTTCACACAAGACATACTTTGGGGGCCAAATTTTATCCCGTCTTTCGGCAAGGCTGTGACACCAAGAATTTGACTAGAGACTAAGGACAGTCTATCCCGGAGATCGGTTATACACAGGTACGCTATGGATACCGGTAAATTCTTTCTGAGTCCGGATCGAGCTACAATCGATATGGTGCAACAAGAAAAGCCATAAAAGCCAACGTTCCAAATTTCAAGTCAATCAGAGTTCGTATGCTCAAGATATGGATCGATCAAAATCAAGAGAAAAGCCATCGGTTCTGTATCCATCAGTGTTTACTCCAGTTCGTATCCATGAATGTTTGCTCTAGTTTCGTATCCATCATGTTTAATCCTCTTCGTATCCATTGGTAGTTGACGTTTCTTATCGATTCCATTCATATGCGCTTCGTATTGACCTCCACCTACCTAGTTCGCATCGATCAACCAACAGATCGATACGAAACTAACACTTCCCAACGGAACGAAGAAGCCCACTGTAATCGATACGAATCCACTAAGTGCCATCAATATGAAGTAGTACCTAGGCATTGATGTGAAGTATACTAAATTGTTTACTGCATCCTTGTGTATTTCGCATTGATCAGAAAAATGATCGACATAAAGCAATGACCACAGATCGATATGAAGAGGACGGCCATACATCGATACGAAGCATGCCACCATCGAAATCAGGCTGTTTCGTATCCATAAAAGAAAATTACGTATCGACCTACCCATACAGATTATTCGTATTGATCGGCCAGTGATCGATATGAATAATACATGATGGATCGATACGAACAGTTAACTAGATGATTGATACGAAGCAACTTCATGAGAACGATACGAACAGGGCGCATTCAAGAAGAAGACTCGATCACTCAACATGAAAAGTGGATCGATCCTACGATATAGTGCCATGTCATCTGGTCAGCACGTGCAAACAGGGATACGAACAGAGCAATACGAACAAGTATAAAAGACGAACTCATTTGCATATTGGAGATCCAAAACTTGCATCAATCATAACTCGAGATCTACAAGTCCAAATGTCACCAAATTTTCACAGGAGCTTGCCTACAACCTTAAGAATGTACCTGATAAATTTCAGCCCGAAAGGACCAATTCTTGATCGATACGAACCCAATTCGTATCGCTCCAAGATCGAGTCGAAATCACTTGAACTCGTTCCCGTGGGCCCGCCCACGTGAGAGAAGAAGTCTTTCGAGATCTGGGCGAGATATTTGCTGCCTACGCCTATAAATAGTGACCCTAGACCTACAGAAAAGGGACTTTTGGCTTCTCTACACTGATACTCTGCCGGAATCACCATTAAATTTCAGTTGTACTGCTGTAATCTTTTGTAATCGGCAAGTAAAGTTCAATAAACATCAGTCATTTCATAGTGGACATAGGAGGCAATTCGCCGAACCACTCTAAATTCATGTGTTTTTGTGCATTTTCTTATCTTTTTATTGGTGTGTTTGTTAGATCTGCTTCATTTTACATTTATTTTCTTCATTTTATCTCTTCAAACACATCTGAAGAGTGTTGTGCCCAACTTTGGTACAAACATAATGCTTTCGAAAGGTAGAGTGATGAAGGATAACTCATGATCTCACAATGATCCATAGGATCTAGTCGAAATTCTTAGTTTTCAAATAAGAAACCCAATCTCATTTTTAAAGTGAATATATGGCAATAAGAAAGAATTTGGGAATGACATTTAACTTTGTTTTTAAAGGAAGTTTTCCTTAATAAAGATAGTGGGTTAAGTGTATTAACCATATTTCAATAGAAAAACGATTACAAGGAATTAAATCATGGATGTTTATATTATTATGTTTTTATCAGTTATCATGTATGCTTCTGTAAACAGATTCACTTCATAATTAACCCATAACTGCATTTTGGGGTGTTAAGGGCAGAATAACCAATTAGGTTGACCCAGTAGTGAATATACATTGAGTTAACTCATGTATGAGTAGAATTGCATCCACGAGGTCAGACAGACCAGAATATAGGATGCCCAAAGACTAATCAAAGGATTATTGGTTTAAACAGGTTCTTAGTAAGCCTATGAAAACTGTGTATGGAAATTGTTATTGACAGGGGCCAATAGATTCTTAGTGATCCCATGAAAACTATGTCCGGAATAAGTTATTGATAGAGATCAATAGGTTCATAGTCAGTCCATGAAAACCAGGACATGAGAGATGTTATTGGAGAATACAATAGGTTCCTAGTAAGCCTATGAAAACTATGATTGGAGAAAGTTGTTGGTAGATACTAATAGGTTCTTAGTGATCCCATGAAAACTATGAAACCGAACAGATAGTCTGTAAACTTAGCACATGTTATTAGTTAACCCATGAAAACTAATAGGTTAATGGTGACCTTGGAAACTATAACTTGAGACAGATAGTCAGGTAAATGGGAATAGGAAATTCAGAGCATATTGCATGTTTGCATATCATCATGGTACATTTTAGTATGTTATGTCTTAACCATTGTGGATGCAGGTGCATAGTACATGGTTATTATACATTGGGTTAAGATACTAGTGAAGGGAAAACCCGTTCCACTAAGAGGCGTGGTCTCACTAGATATCCATATGGTTCGAGATGGTAGGATATTCTTCACATCGGACTTTTTATCTCACTCGAATTTTATGTTTTCCCCTTAAACTCTCAGGTGCTCAATTGATTTTGAGTAGTTTGAGAGTTAAGTTTTTCAGGTTCTCCATTGGACGAATAAACTTCTGGAGATGTGCAGGAGGCAAGCTAGCTATTAGGAGTTCTTTCTATTTGATTCCACTATGTTATTGGACGTAATGGAAAAGTTGTTTAATTGTCTATATTCAGACTCTGATCTACCAAAGGAGCATCTTCATATGTCGCTCTTGGCATATTTTGTAATAATTATATTTCTCTGAACGTGATTTACGAATTAGGATTGTGTAATGAATTTGAAATGTGATTTGAAGTGGAATGAGAAATTTGTTTTAAAAAATTTCATATCCATGTGTTTCTGGGTATATCAATGTATCTAACATTACTGCATTTGGTCACCGATAATTAATAACTATGGATGACTGCAACATCCGTAACGGTTAGTTTTGAGCCTCCAAATGTGCGATGTTACAATTATCTTTTCATAGTTATTGAAATAGATAGTTCAAAATACAGTAAATATCATTATTTTGTACATCTCTTTCCTTTCAGGTGTATTCCTTGTAATTTCGAAAGACGCACTTCTATTTATTTTAACTTGATAATCTATAGAAATTCATATTTGCAACATCTTATATTCCAACGAATTAAAATACCACTTAAACCCCTAAAATCTTATTATGATTCCTTTATTTTACATTATTATTTTTCAATATCCATTTAAACAACAATTTGGAATTAATACATCATTTACAAGTTTACGGTCTACTATTATTCAATAATCAATTTTGGAATTTCTATTATCCAATCCTTTTGTAGATTTACATTTACAGAACATATAGATGTATCAAGTTAACAATTTTAGAATATGTAGACAAAGTTTAATAATTTCATTGCATATTTATAGATTTAGCCTACAACTTCAATTTACATTTTAGGCATATAGAAATAGATATACAAAGATATAAATCTAATATTATACATAAGTACATAATTATTCCCACTCGCCTTTTAAGTGTAACATCCCCCATCTAAAGGCCCAAAACTAAGCGCTACAGATGCTGCAGTCATCCACAGTATTAGTTTCCGGGAACTAAATATGGCTATGTTAATGGTATCAATAATATCAGAAGCATTTGAATATGAAACAAAACACAGATTTCAAAACAAATATTTTTTTACTTTATTACATTCCAAAACCAATTGTTTCACATTCACAACACATAATCCCAAATCGTTTCCAGGCACAGATCAAATATAATTATTAAAAATATGCCAAGAGCGGTATATGAAGATACCTCCTTGGTTGATCAGAGTCATTTGGTCAGAATAGACCTAATACAAAACAACACAGCGGAAATTCCAACAAAACACAACAAGAACTGTAACTCCTAAATAGCTATCTGTTAGCCTCCTGCATGCCTTCGGTATCTTATTCGTCATCTTACTAAAACCTAAAAAAGGCCTTAATCCCTCGGTCTACTCAAAATAATTTTGAGCACCCGAGAGTTTATGGGGAAAACATAAACTTCGAGTCAGGCATAAAGCCTGGTATGAATAATACTATACATCCCAGTTAAACATGTTAAGTGAGACCACGCCGCTTAGCGGAATGGGTTTCCTCCCACTAACATCCTTTTAAAACATATCTTTTACAAAACCTTTCATAAAACCATATTCTGGGCTCCTGCATCCACAATGGTTAAAACATATATTTATAAAACATTATGATGATATGCATACATGAAAACAATTAGGATTTCCCCATCCCCAATTAAAGTTTAATTATATCAAAGAGTGACTACCTATTCCACATTTCTACTTAAGTTGATGTAGACTATCCATCTCACATCACATAGTTTACCTAGGATGACTATGAACCCATCATTTTGCCACTTGATTCATGCTACCCCCATGAATCTAACAATTTCATGTTAGCCCCATGAACTTTAATGGCCTCATGTTAGCCCCATGAGTTTATTTATATCATGTTAGCACCATGATTATATTTGCATTAGAATCATGCTAGCCCCATGAATCTATTTGTATCATGTTAACCCCATGATTCTATTTGAATTCGCCATTTGATTCATGCTAGCCCCATGAATCTATCTGCATCATGTTAGCCCCATGATTCTATTTATATCATGTTAACCCCATGATTAACCTATTTCCATTAGTATCCCTAACTTAGGTCATATTCATTTATTGTTTCCCTTGGTACCCTCAAAACCCTTAGAATTCAAAACCTTTCGAAACCATTGAAACTCAAACCTTCGAAACCATTGAACCTCAAACCTTTCGAACCCATTGAACTTCAAACCTTTCGAAAGAAATATAACCTTAGACATCCTATTTAAAACAATTGAAAAATTTCCTTGGAAATCCTTCCGTTTAAAACCTTCCAAAATCATTCAAAAATAAAAACCTTTCGACCCCTTCGAGAGGTAACCTTTCAACTCCATCGAAAGCTTAGCCTTCGACCCCTTCGAAAGCTTTGCCTTCGACCCCCTTTTAGAAACATTTGGTAAACAAAACCTTTCGAAGGCATTAACCCTCTAAAACCTTTCAAAAACTTTCTGGGTTCAAATTTAAACAGGTGGAAATTCTTCTTTTAAAACCTTTCAACTTCATTGGAAACAACCTTTCGGTTAAGTCGAAAGTTTTGATTCGAAAGCTTTAAAGCATCTTTTAAAACAACTCCTTTGAAAGCTTTGGGTTATACTTCAATTTTTAAAATAAGGATAAGTTACCTAAGCTGAAAGCTTCCTTTCAAAAGCATTGGGGAAATAGCTAACTTTAAAAATAGGCGAACCTTTCGACTGGGTCGGACGGTTCAAAGTAAAACCTTTATAAAACAGCGGAAACCCTTCGGCGGTGCCAGAAGGTTTCAAAACAGAGTAATGGCATTAGCAGCTACAACTTTTGACACATCAGAAGCTATTAAAGTCTTTCTTTAAATAATTTGACCTGGTCGGAAGTGACTAAGCCAAAAGCTCAAATTCGAAAGCAAAGCAGGCGAAAGCTTTTCACTTATAAAATAATTATATTCCAACCCTTTCGTCTTAAACCTTTCGGTTTATATTCAATTCATTACGTACCAATTTCTTGATACCTTATGCATTGAACTTTGAATTTATCGAAAGCTAACCCTTCGACTGGGATGAAAGGTCTGGGGCGGAAGGTGTTTAGCCGTATGGATTGAAACATGGAAAAAGTGTGAATTTTGTCTTTAAACTTAAAAAGGAAACTTTTCAACTAACCTACCTTTGTTTGTCAAATTCTCATTGGTCAATAAAATACTTTTTAGAATTTTGCTGCCGCAACTACCAGGATTTATAAAACATTTTATTTTGCAAAATGCCCATTCTCCTTTATAAATATATAAAACATTTAAGTCCTCATACCTTAAATAATTTTATATAGGGTAAGTTTGGCTCACATCCCTAATAAGTTTCAAAATAAACAAAACATCCTTCACATACAAAACTTACATTTCCGCCCCCTATTTTCAAATTCGCGCAGGCAAAATTACACAAATACCCTTTACGTTTTTAACATTTCAAACGCGTATAACTTTATGTACAAAAACCGGATCAACAAACCGTTTGCACCAAAAAATCACAAATTTTATGATCTTTGAAATGAGATCCATTGTTGATACCAAAAATTCATATTTGTAGTAAATGTGCAATTATTTCAAATATTTGCAGACAATTCAGCAACTTTTAAACCTTTTTGATTTTTTTTTAAATTTACAAAATTTACAAATAATTGCAGATATTTCTGCAGCTATATGGTATAGTTGCATAAATGTCTGCAACTATTGGGTATAGTTGTAGAAATTTATGCAACTATACGGTATAGTTGCAGAAATATCTGCAACTATTGCATATAGTTGCAGACATTTCTGCAACTATTGCATATAGTTGCAGAAATGCAACTATTGCAAATAGTTGCAGAAATATCTGCAACTATTGCACATAGTTGCAAACATTTCTGCAACTATTGCATATAGTTGCAGAAATGCAACTATTGCAAATAGTTGCAGAAATGACTGCAACTATTGCGTATAGTTGCAGAAATATTTGCAATTATTGCATATAGTTGCAGAAATGCAACTATTGCTAATAGTTGCAGAAATGTCTGCAACTATTGCGTATAGTTGCAGAAATTACTGCAACTATTGCTTATAGTTGCAGACATTAATGAAACTATTGCAAATAGTTGCAAAAATGTCTGCAACTATTGCGTATAGTTGCAGAAATATCTGCAACTATTGCATATAGTTGCAGAAATGCAACTATTGCTAATAGTTGCAGAAATGTCTGCAACTATTGCGTATAGTTGCAGACATTTCTGCAACTATTGCTTATAGTTGCAGAAATGTCTGCAACTATTGCGTATAGTTGCAGAAATTTTTGCAACTATTGCGCATATATTTGCAGAAATTTGTTGCGATTATTCATAACTGCAAATATTAAGAATATCATATTTCATAAAAAAAAATTGATTCATCTTTAATTTAATTGCAGTTTACCATTAAATCGAAAAATAAGAAGAAGATTCAGCTTCACAGCGAAACGCAAGGGTAATTTGGGGAAAAAATGGCGGAAAACGGAAACAGGGATGTAGAAAATATATATTGTATGACAGGGACCCGCTTTGAATTTATGTTCCGTTTTAAGGATGTGTGGCTAATTTTCACTTTTATATATCCATCAAAATGCTTAGGAAAAATCTAGAAAAAAATCCCAGAAAATCTATTTTAATATGTTGTCTAACATATAAAAATTTCATCTCCAAATAATTATTATATTAGCCGAAAATAATTTATAACCCAATAAATAATTTTCTTCACTAGAAAATTAATATAAAATCCACCATAATTCGGAAAATTATGAAAATTGAAACCCATCTCTGAAATATCATTTCTGACCTATATTTAAATTTCTAAGGCATTTGGATGTCATTAAAAAGCGTTTTCATATCAAACATATCATAAAACAAGTATGAACATGCATATTTCACCAACCAATAAATATATCCAACTTTAATCATCAAAACATGACATAAACTTGCAAAAACATTTTGGATTTTAGTCTTAAAACCGAAAACCAAAAGATAATGGGATGTACTTATTATTCACCTTAGCTTTGAGATTATAGATGTGAGATTTGATGTTGATTTAGTATATTATCCTCCTTCTCTTGAATCCTAACTTTAGTCTTCTTCTTAAGAGTGAAAATGGTGGTCGACCTTAGTGTTTTTAGTTTGTGTAAAATGAAATGAACGTGAGTTCCTTTCTCCTAAGGGTTTAGGGTATAAGCTCCACCTTTTACCCATACTACCCTTGTCATTTCCTAACACCTTTGTTTTAGGTTATTTTAAATTAGTTAACCCCCTATTATGGCATGGCTATCCTTAGCTTAAATAGATCTCAACCTATTAATATCCATATTATTTTATTTATCATGAAACTATGGGGTGTTACAGACTCCCCACCTTAAAGAATTTCGTCCTTGAAATTACAATAAGGTACTCAACAAAACAATCAAAGGTAAAACATACCATCAAACAAGTCAAGATAATTATCCCTAATCCTGCTCTCCGTCTCCCAAGTACAGTCTCTAGCATCGTCGCTCCATTGAACCTTTACTAACTTGACTGTCTCGTTCCTCAACTTCTTCTCATCTCTTGCCACAATCTGAATCAGCTTTCTAATTATGGTCAAATCCGATTCTACTACTAAATCTTCTAACACTGTAGGTGTTATAGTAGTCTCCCGGTCTCTAACACATTTCCTAAGATGAGAAACCTGAAAAACATTATGGACTCCAGCCAAACTACTCAGTAACTCTACTCTATAAGCAAGTTTTTCGATCCTCTCAACAATACAAAAAGGACCGATGAATCTGGGTGCTAACTTTCCTGACTTCCCGAATCTAATCACACCCTACATCGGTGAAACCTTAATGAACACATAGTCCCCGACCAAAAATTTCAAATCTTTTCTTCTTCTATCATCATAACTTTTCTGCCTAGATTGAGCTTTCTTCATCTTAGTTCGGATTAACTCAATCTTCTCTGAAGCTTCTTTTACCAAATCCAGACCAAGAACCAATCTATCCCTGGTCTCTAACCAACATATGGGAGACTTGAATGGTCTTCCATACAAAGCTTCAAAAGGTGTCATCCCAATACTAATCTGATAACTATTGTTATACGAGAACTCGACTAGATGAAGATGGTCCTCCCATGATCCCCCGAAATCCAATACATAAGCTCTTAACAAATCCTCCAATATTTTGTTAACTCTTTCCGTCTGCCCATCAGTCTGTGGATGGTAAGCGGTACTCATGTTGAGCTTGGTTCCTGTTGTGTGTTGTGTGTATTTCTTTCATGTTTCAGTTTGTTTGTATATGTTTGTTAGTAGTGTTCGTATGTACATATTTCCATTTGTTTTGCATTTGGGCTTTAGGCCTTTCTTTCGGCCTGTGTACTTGTATATATATATATATATATATATATATATATGTTTGTGGTGTGGAATAGAAGATTAGCTTTTTCCCTCCTTCATTATTTTCGTATGTTCATTCTGATAACATGGTATCAGAGCCATGAAAATCCAAAATTCAAATGTATTGAGGAAATTAGCTCAAATCTGTAAAGATGGGAGAATCCACTGAAGAAAGCAAGAATAAGGTTACGATGGATGTGATGCAGTTGATGCCTAAAATACAGATCACAAATTGAATAATCTTAACTTCTTGAATTGGAGTAAGACGATTCGGTTATATCTTCGTAGTATAGATAAAGATAATCCTCTAATCGAAGATCCACCTTTGCGAGATTCAAAAGATGAGAAGGATTTGATGTGGTTTAGATCTGATGCTCGGCTATTCTTACAAATTAGGAATTCAATTGACAGCGAGGTAATTGGTCTGGTAAATCATTGTGAATTTGTTAAGGAGTTGATGGAATACCTAGAATTCTTATATTCTGGAAAAGGGAACTTAACTTGAATGTATGATGTATGCAAGTCTTTTTATCGAGCAGAGAAACAAGAACAAACTCTTATGAGTTATTTTATGAATTTCAAAAAGGTATATGAAGAATTCAATATGCTTCTTCCAATTAGTTCAGATATTAAGATTCAGCAACAACGACGTGAGCAGATGGCTTGTATGAGTTTCTTAGCTGGCTTACCATCAGAATTTGAATCTGCTAAGTCTCAGATCTTGTCTGGTTCTGATATTCTCTCTTTACAAGAAGTATTTAGTAGAATACTTCGTTCTGATGTTACTCAAATGTCAAATAAAGTGGAGAGTGCATTGATTAGTAGTAACAGAAGTTATGTACAAGGAATTCAAGGTCAAAATAATTCAGTGAGACCAAATTTCAATTCACCGAGGCCGATTGCTCCAAATTTCAGAAATCCAAATCAAGGAAAATTCTACACATATTGCAAGAAGCCAGGGCATATGAAATTTGAATGTAGGAAGCTCCAGTACAAGAATTCACAGTTGAATAAAGATATGAAGTCTGTTCACATGTCAGCAGAAGATTATGATCAATATATGAAGATTCAAGGTTTGTTGAAGAAAGAATCAACAGTGAAGGAATCAGGATCGTCTGTTTCAGCTATTGCTAAATCTACAAGTCAAACTAAATGGATCATAGATTCTGGAGCCACTGATCATATGACAGGTAATAGTAATTTGATTTCAGATATACAATATAAACAATCTACTCATGCGGTTACATTAGCTGATGGATCACAAGCATTTGTTCAGGGAACTGGAAAGTTGAGGTTAAATTCACATTTATCATTAAATTCAGTATTATATCTGCCAAAGCTATCATTCAATTTGATATCTGTGAGTCAAATTACTAAAGATCTGAAATGTAGTATATCATTTTTTCCTGATCATTGTGAATTTCAGGATCTAACAACGAGGAAGATTATTGGTAAAGGTGAAGTATGTGGAGGATTGTATGTGTTTGACAATATACCATCAAAATCTATAAGTTGTTCAAGTATAACCTCTTCTGCAATTCAGATGCATTGTCAGCTAGGACATTCATCATTACCTTTGCTCAAGAAATTATGTCCACAGTTTAGCTCTTTATCTACATTACACTGTGAGTCTTGTCAATATGCAAAGCATCATCGGGTTAGTCTATATCCTAGTGTTAATAAAAGGTCTAGTTCATTTTTTGAAGTTGTACACTCTGATATTTGAGGTCCATCTACAAATGTGTCAAAGCAAGGATATAGATATTTTGTTACATTTGTTGATGATTACACACGTGTAACTTGGTTGTTTCTAATGAAAAGTAGATCAGAATTGTTTTCTATATTCTGTGTCTTTTGTGCTGAAATACAGAATCAATTCAATACATCTATCAAAATATTGAGAAGTGATAATGCTAAGGAGTATACAAGTAATCAATTTCATGCATATATGGCACAACATGGCATTCTTCATGAAACTTCATGTGTAGATACAGCAGCACAAAATGGAGTAGCAGAGAGGAAGAATAGGCACTTGCTAGAAACTGCTAGGGCACTTCTCTTTCAAATGAATGTTCCAAAGAGTTTCTGGGCAGAGGCAGTTAGTACTGCATGTTTTTTGATTAATACAATGCCTTCTACTATTTTAGGTTATCAAATACCTTATCAAGTTTTATGTCCAAGCAAGCAGATTTATCCAGTGAAACTGAGAATATTTGGTTGTACTTGTTTTGTTAGAGATGTCAATCCACAGTTAACAAAACTAGATCCCAAATCACTGAAATGTATTTTCCTTAGATATTCAAGGCTTCAAAAGGGATACAAATGTTTTTGTCCAAAACTTAACAAATACATTGTATCTATTGATGTCCACTTTGTTGAAAATGAGCCTTTCTATTCATCACCAGTTATTTCTCCAATCCAAGAAATTAATGATGAATCAGTTATAGAAGAAGATGATGAGTTTCTGATATATCCTATTATGTCTACCCATAATCATGAACATAATGAAAATGAGGATTCTAATTCAAATACTCCATCCTCATCTGTATCTGCACCAGAGAATACTCAATTACCAATACAGGATACTGAGTTACCTATTGCTTTACATAAAGGGAAGAGAAAATGTACTTACCATATTTCCTCATGTGTGACATATAATAACATATCCTCTGAATCCCATGCATTCATATCTACACTGGATTCAATTTCCACTCCAAAGAAAGTTAAAGAAGCTCTATCAAATAAAGAATGGCATGATGCTATGCTAGAAGAAATACATGCTTTGGATCAAAATAAAACATGGGAGTTAGTGCATTTACCAGATAATAAAAAAGCAATAGGTTGCAAATGGGTGTACCCAGGAAAATTAAAGTCAGATGGGTCTCTTGAAAGATTGAAAGCACGTTTAGTTGCAAAAGGATATGTTCAAACATATGGGATTGACTACTCTGAAACATTCTCACCAGTAGCTAAAATGACTTCAATAAGGATATTCATATCCTTGGCAGCAAAGAATGACTGGGTATTACTATAATTGGGCATCAAGAATGCTTTTCTTCATGGAGATCTGGCTGAAGAGGTGTATATGGAGCAACCTCCTGGATTTGTTGCTCAGGGGGAGTATGGGAAGGTGTGCAAATTGAAAAAGAATTTATATGGTCTGAAGCAAAGTCCCAAAGCATGGTTTGGCAAATTCAGTCAGGCAATAGAGAAGTTTGGGATGAAGCAAAGCAAAGCTGATCATTCAGTCTTCTATAGGAATGAGAAAGGTATATCGATTTTATTAATTGTGTATGTCGATGATATTATCATAACTGGTAATGATGGAAGTGGAATTTCTGCACTCAAAACATTTATTCACTCACAGTTTCACACAAAAGAATTGGGAGAGTTAAAATATTTTTTAGGCATTGAGGTGATTAGAGAGAATGGCAAAATATGCTTGTCACAGAGAAAATATACTCTTGATCTGTTGAAAGAAACAAGGAAATTAGGTGCTAAGCCTTGTAATACACCTATGTTAGTTAATAAAGTGTTGACAAAAGAAGGAGAATTGTTTGAGGACCCTGAGAAATATAGAAGGTTGGTTGGTAAACTGAATTACTTGGTTGTGACAAGGCCTGATATTGCATACTCTGTGAGAATGGTTAGTCAGTTTATGGCTTCACCTACTGTTGATCACTGGAATTCTTTGAAACAAATATTATGCTATCTTAAAAGTACTGTTGGGAAATGTATAGAATACACAAACCAGGGGCATAACAGAATTGAAGCATTTGCTGATGCTGATTGGGCTGGTTCGAAAATGGATAGGAGATCTACTACGCGATTTTGTGTACTGATGGGTGGTAATTTGGTTTCATGGAAGAGCAAGAAATAGAGTGTGGTATCTCGGTCAAGTGCTGAGTCAGAATATAGGTCAATGGCCAACATAGTTTGTGAGTTGATGTGGATTAAGCATTTGATGGATGAAATAGGATTGAAGTGTGAGTTGCCTATGAGATTGTGGTGTGATAATCAAGCAGCTCTTCATATTGCTTCGAATCCGGTTTTCCATGAGAGAACAAAGCACATAGAAGTGGATTGCCACTTTGTCAGGGGGAAGATTCGGCAAGGAGTAATTTGTACTAGCTATGTGAAGTCAGAGGAGCAGATAGCTGATTTACTTACGAAATCCTTGCATGGCAATAGGATTAAATTTTTGCGCAACAAGTTAGGCATATTCAATTTGTATGCTCCAACTTGAGGGGGAGTGTTGTCTGTTGTGTGTATTTCTTTCATGTTTCAGTTTGTTTGTATATGTTTATTAGTAGTGTTCGTATGTACATATTTCCTTTTGTTTTTCATTTGGGCTTTAGGCCTTTCTTTCGGCCTGTGTACTTGTGTATATATATATATATATGTTTGTGGTCTGGAATAGAAGATTAGCTTTTTCCCTCCTTCATTATTTTCGTATGTTCATTCTGATAACAGTTCCTAATGCTTCCCGTAGACTTCTCCAGAACTCACTAGTAAATAAAGAATCTCTATAACTGACAATACTGCTAGGAATCCCGTGCAGTCTAACTACATTCTTCATAAATAACTTTGCCAAACTAGGTTTCGTCCTAGTTGACTTTACCGGAATGAAATGGGCACTCTTAGTTAGTCTATCTACTATGACCCATATACTTTCATTCCCTTTATTAGATCTTGGCAATCCATCAATAAAATCCATAAAGATAGAATCCCATTTCCACAACGAAACTTCTAACGGTTGAAGCAATGCACTAGGCTTCTGGTGTTCAGCCTTTGCCTGTTGGCAATTCAAGCACTGCTTAACACATACACCAATATCCCATTTCATACCTTCCCATAAGAAACTTCTCTTCATATCCTGATACATCTTCATTCCTCCTGGATGGATAGTGAACTTCGAACGATGGCACTCATCCAAAACATCCTTCCTCATGTTTTCCACATTCAAAACACACAACCTTCCTTTCTTTCTCAACCACCCTTTTTGGTCAAGACAGAAATCATTTATGTCATCGCTCTCCGTTCCTTCCCTCAACTTTTTGATCTGTTCAGCCAAAACTGGATCCTCCTCTTGCTTAGAAGCTATCTTCTCAATCATTACTGGCCTAACTTCTAAACAAGACAATACAGCACTTCCGGTACTAGAACCTTCCCCGGCTCTAAACTGTACACTACAAGCTGACAATGCTTCCAAATCTTTCCACTCAGCAACCACAACCAATACTGCATTCTGATGTTTCCGGCTAAGTGCATCCGCCACCTTGTTTCCTTTTCCGGGTGTGTACTCATTTCCAAAATCATAAGCAGCAAAAAACTCCAACCATCTTTGCTGTCTCATGTTCAGCTCCTTCTGAGAGAACAAGTACTTCAACGACTTATGATCAGTATAAAGCTCAAATCGCTCTCCCAAAAGATAATGCCTCCACACCTTCAAAGCAAATATAACGGCAGCTAACTCCAAGTCATGCGTAGGACACCTAACTTCATGTGGTTTGAGCAGTCTAGAAGCATAAGCAATCAATTTACCTCTTTACATCAGCACAGCTCTCAATCTGGTTCCACACACATCGGTATAAACTACCAAATCTTGATTCCCCTTCGGAACCACTAACACCGGTGCATGGGTCAATAAGTGTTTTAAGGCTTGGAATGCTTCCTCACACTTATCAGACCATATTAACTTCACATCTTTTCGCACAAGCTTTGTCATCGGTGCTGCTATCCGCGAAAAATCCTTTATAAACCTTCGATGATATCCAGCCAATCAAAGAAAGCTTTTAATCTCGGCCACCGTCTCGGGTCTCTTCCAATTATTCACCGCCTCAATCTTAGTTGGATCTACAGACAACCCTTTCTCTGAGATGACATGACCAAGGAACTTCACTTCCTTCTTCCAAAAATGACACTTCGAAAACTTAGCCTTCAACTAATGCTCCCTCAATGTTTCGAGCACAACTCTAAGGTGAACTTCATGCTCCTTCTCATCCTTAGAGTATACCAGAATATCATCTATGAAGACCAACACAAATCTAGCCAAGTGCTCTCAGAAAATCCTATTCATCGGATCCACAAAGAATATCGGCGCATTAGTCAGTCCGAACGGCATAACTAACCATACGTACGATCTATATCTTGTCCTAAACGTCATCAAAGGAATGCAATCCTCTACCACTCTAAGCTGATGAAATCACATCGCCAAGTCCAGTTGAGAAAATACCTTGGCTCCACTTAGCTGATCGAATAAGTCGTCAATTCTTGACAATGGATATCGATTCTTTATCGTTTTCTCATTTAACTTACGATAAATCGATACACAGCCTTAACAATCTGTCCGACTTCTTAACAAATATGGCGACAGCTCCCCATGGTGATGTAACACCCCGCATTTTTAGATAATGAAATAAACAAATAACTGTGAACAGTGAAAATAAACATTTTTGGAATTGTCGAAATATGGCCTTGAAACTTATACCATTGTGTTCGTGGTTATTTTTTGATCAATTTCCATATATAACTTGTCGAAATTCGGGTTAATACGAAGAAGTTACGAGAGAAACAAAAATCAGAAGAACGAATATACATATATATATATATATACATATATTAAGGCCTACAGGTCGACCCATAGGTCGAACCACAGGGCACAAGGGTAGACCCCTAATGCACACAGGTCGACCCGCATGAAGCCCTGGATGTAAAATCGTCCAGGGACGTGCTGAAGACCTCAAATTCAATTTTTGCGCGATCCGGATCCAATGACTCGCAACGAGCCTGTGACATTGTTGCACCAGATTCAATCCAAAAATTTAATGGTCTAAGATCCCTAAGCTACACTATAAATAGAACCTAGGCCTAGCTATTTTCTCACAATCAGATTTTCTCCCAATTGGGTTCATTGCCTAAGGCTGAACCCTAAATAGAAAATATTTTTGGGAAGAAGATCTTCTTAATAAAAATATTAGACGCCTTAAAAGGGGATCCAGGAAGGCCATGGAGCAAAGCTAAGGACGATAGGTGAGTGGATTTAAATTATATACCTTTTACGTTTATGATATTTTATCGTTAGATTCCTATTAAATATTTTAATTCGACATTTATTTCAGTAATTAATTCTGTTAAATAGTTATGTTGAGACTGTAAATTTTATATGAAAACTTATATTTAAATATTATTTTATGGAAAAGAAAGAAAGAAATCCAATTAAATATGAATAATATTAGGCTTAACGGTTATAGAGAAAGGCTTAAGCCTAAAAGCAAGAAATTTACAGTAAATTATGCTAAAACAAGAGAAATAAATTAAAAAGGTGAAAATCTAATAACTTGATTTGGAAGTTAGTGATAGACTAGTTGGTTGGTTAAGAAAAGAGAATACATTTCCATAGTTTAATATTGCAAAAATAACGATAAATGTAATTGCAAGAATAAAAGAAAGAAAAAGGGAATTAGTGTAAATTGGAGACATTTCTGTATTTTGCATTACCCAATAGTTAAAAAAAAAAATATCTTGCAATTTCGAGTTATTATTTATAGCATTATTTAGTATTAAAATATGGAAATGGATTTTTAGCACAGTTTTTGTAACCAACCAAATAGAACATAACTACTTCCTAGAATAAAAGAGAATAAAGTGAAGAGTTAAAGAAATTAAAGAAGAAATCAAGTTAATTATTTGACAAGACTAGAAACAATAAACAGAAATGTGTCTAGTTCTGCATTTACTGCGCAGATAGTAGAATAAAAGCAAAGCAGTTATTATGATAAGTAAATTTGTGACAGTCGAACGTAGTCCCAAGCCAAGATTGTCATATAATATAAGATAACTAAAGAGAATTCAATATCATAATAAAAGAAGACAGACTAGAATAGAAAAGAGACACTTGCAATTATATTTATAACATGTAGATTATAAAAGAATACAGAAGTAACAATTGCAAGTATAATTATAACATAGGTTATAATTAGAGATAACAGAAAAGGCTTATTTTAAAACTGACACTAAGTTAATAAGCAAACATAGAAGAAAGGCCCATACCAACAGCATTCCCTTTCAGTCAGGAACTGACGGTCTCACAATAGTTAGGTGAGGCTGGGACATGCTTATGCTGATTAGGGTAAATAAGTAGCCAACAGAATTAGAAAAGTAAACTAAACGCATAATAAAAGATTAGACGTAGGGTCTAATAAAATGGTAAGATGCGTTTGAAGCAGCCCAAAGGATGAAGAGCCTAACGAAGCAGTTCATCACAGATTTTTAGCACTGAAATAGCACGTCCAACTTAGTTAATTTGGGCTAGAAGGAAGTACGAGACTTCAATGGGACGTGAGGTTACTCTAGGGTGGTCCTCTGGGGTAGCCCTAACGAAGCTGCACCCCCGGATGCAGGTCTATAGGTGTTCCATCAAGAGAGTATACCTTTACTGCTTTTGCATTGCAGGCCTAATGAAGTGGACCTTTGTAGGCAGTCAAAAGGTTGATGAATGGAGTAGGATATTCGTATGACACCGTACTCTAACTTGCGAGTAGGTTTTAGTGGGCAGGACCCAAAAGGATAGTCGCATTCGGAGATCAAGCCATCATCAATCAAGAACGAGTTCGGGAAAGACTAGAGTTAAACCAACATGCCAATGATTCTTTCACTATCAAGACATTGGATGAGGGGCGCATCCAATTGAATGTTTAGATTGTTTGCAATAGGGCACAACCATTTAGCTCTTTAGAGGTCTTTCGATTAGTTGAGGGGTGGCTGTGTGGGCCCATAGCCATGATGAGAAAAGAGACAGACCAAGTAGAATATCTGTATTGTAGGCCTAACGAAGCTGTCCTTTACAGATATAGAAAATCCCCGACTGAGTTCCGTACAAAGTAGACATTGTTGGCGGGATTTAGGGAGTAGATAGAACGATTACGTATAGTCCTCAAGGTACGCACTGGGTGGTACATTGTGGATGTCTGAGCATTAGTATAGACTAGTGCGGATGCAATTTTATGTTCTCATAGTAGACGACAAAATATCTGTATTGTAGGCCTCACAAAGCTGTCCTTTAATGATGTAGTTGCAGAACGCTCTAGGAGCAAGATGATGGAGTCCTTTTCGAGGAGGATACGGAAGGTACTATGGGTAGCACCTTGGACCGATACGGTCATTGGGCATGTAGCTACATATATATTGGTTATTAGGTTTTAATCTACTAGGGAGTAGATGGGTATGATTCACGCACACAGGCGAGAGTATTATAAACCCAATAAACCTAACATAACAGAAAATGGGGATAAAACGGTATATGTAAAATTAAGCTTAGAAGTGTATAATTTGTCCACTCAACAGAACTTTAGTTCTGACCCCCTCCTCATACATCCCATAGGTTAGGTAGATGGTAGAGACTTTCCAGCTTTGAGACACTTGTTTAGAAAGTGTTATTATCTTGGTGAGTATTTACTTACTATTATATTTTAGTCAGTTCCGCTGTGAGATATTTACTTGAGCTCTGGTATATTTGTCTTTGCCTATTTGTAGGATACTAGATACCCAACTTAGGCTTCAGTGGGCTTGGGGTTTAGCATTTTTGCATAAAATCTGGACCTACTGGAATTCGGGTTGTTATAGGTGAACTACTTGGTCGGATAAAACTCTTGCCTTCCAAATCCACCAATTGCACCTTCAACTCTTTCATCTCGGTGGGGGTCATTCTACTCGGCGGTCTACTCACCGGTTCTGCTCCAGGTACTAAATCGATTTGAAACTCAATAGCTCGTTTCGGTGGCAACCCAGTTACCGGACCAAACACATCTATGAAATCTCTAACTACAAAAACTCGATTGAACTCATCCTCCAACTCCATAGTACCCAATAAAGCATACATTTCACAACTAGGGTTCTCTACGGTATCCAATCAATACAATTCGGGTGATTAAGTGATATTTTCCTATCATGGAAAAATATCCTAGCATCATATTTACTTAACCAATCCATCCCAAGGATAATCCCAACTCCCCCAAAATCAAACACATGCAAACATCTCTTAAAAGTATGGCCTAGCAAACCAAACTCTAAATGGTCACAACTCGTCCCAAGCATTGCATAACCTCCTATCGGGTTAGCAACCCTTAAGGAAGTAACTAAGTAAGAGGGTTCTAGGTTAAGTCTATCTACCAAACATGGAGAAATAAAAGAATGAGATGCTCCGGTATCAAAAAATACCCTAACTGGTATGTCATGGATCAAAAGCGTACCTTCCATTACAGACTTTCCTTTCTCAGCAGCAGTTGGTTTAGAGGACGATGGCTCCAAAGCAAAGAACTTTCCCTTCCCTGCCTTGGTGGCTTCAGGACATTTATTCTTGTAATGCCCCATCTGGTTGCAATTATAGCATTGCACATTCTGCTTTCCCACAACCGACTTTCCATCTCCCGAATGGCACTCATTAACGTAGTGACCCTTCTTGTCACACTTGTAGCAAACTATATTTGCTTTCCCTTTCTTGGCGGCTCCTTCTTTCTGAGCACCCTTCTTCTTAAAGAACTTCCTCTTCTTCCCCTGAGGACCATTGAATTCAACGGGCTTCTCCTTAGCTGAAACAGCAAGATTTTCCTCATGGCGAATGGCTATCTCCACTACCACATTAGAAGGATCTCAAATATGGGCCATAGTTATTCTGCCCAGCTCTAGCCTCAATCCTCTAATGAATCTCTCATTCCTTCTGACATCCATGTCAACCAAAGCATAACCATATCGGGATAGCTCATCAAACCTTGTAGCATACTCGACCATAGACATATGTCCTTAGACAAGATCCATAAACTTCCTCATTAACACCGACTTGGCCACCTCAAACAAGAACCTCTGCTCAAACCTCCTCCTGAATTCAGCCGAAATAAACTCTTCCTCTGGCACTCCGGCTGTCACACTGTTCCACCAATGAAGCGCCAACCCTTGCAACTGTCTTGAGGCTAGCCTTCCCTTCTCCCCATCATTCAAGCCTAGATCTGTAAAGATCCTTTCACAGTTCAACAACCAATTCTCTACTTCAATGGCATCTTACGTTCCAACAAACGGCTTTCCTCCTAGACTGATATAGTCTCTACTCAGCTTATCATAGTTATATCCAACTGGAACTACAGGATTTGCCCCCACCAACATTTCTAGCAGCTCCTGCTTGCAAAAGGTTTGCCAACAACTAATACAAGGCTCCCACATCCACTTAAGGAACCCCTGCACCCACATTTTCAGCTTGAGCCTGACCTGAACCTCTTCTAGCATTGGGTCAGGCATTTCCATTAGTAGGAGTGCTCTCTCCTCCAACATTAATTCTTCCTTTTCTTCCTTCCATATTTGTATTCAAACCTCGTGAGGTATAGATAAATAGCCTAACTAAGAAAGGAGCCTAGAGATATAGCGTATACTTATATATAACAAATACAAGTACGTTACTATCGTGTTATCCCATACCCCGATCTTAACTGTAATTTCTAAGGATTATGTTTTCAAAAATTATTTTTAGTTAAAGTATTTCATAAACCATGCTCTGATACCAAGCTATAACATCCCCCATTTACAGGCCCAAACCTAAGCGCTACAGATGATATAGTCATCTATAGTATCAGCTTCCGACGAATAAATACGGCTATGTTAATGATATCAATAATATCAGAAGCATTTGAATATGAAACAAAGCACAGATTTCAAACCAAATATTTTTTTTTACTTCATTACATTTCAGAAGCAATTGTTTCACATTCACAACACATAATCCCAAATCGTTCCCAAGCACAAGACAAATATAATTATTACAAAATATGCCAAGAACGGTATATGACGATTCCCCCTTGGTTGATCAGAGTCATATGGTCATAATAGACCTAATACAAAACAACACAGCGGAAATTCCAACAAAACACAACAAGAACTGTAAATCCTAAATAGTTATCTGTTTGCCTCCTGCATGCCTCCTGCATGCCTCTAGTAACTTATTTTTCATCCTACTGAAACCTGAAAAAGACCTTAATCCCTCGGCCTACTCAAATTAATTTTGAGCACCCGAGAGTTTAAGGGGAAAACATAAACTTCGAGTCAGACATAAATCCTGGTATGAATAATCCTATACATCCCGGTTAAACATGTTATGTGAGACCATGTTGCTTAGCAGAACGGGTTTCCTCTCACTAACATCCTTTTAAAAAATATCTTTTACAAAACCTTTCATAAAACCATATTCCGGGCTCCTGCATCCACAATGGTTAAAACATACATTTTATAAAAAATTATGTGATATGCATACATGAAAACAATTAGGATTCCCTCTCCCCGATTAAAGTTTAATTATATCAAAGAGGGACTACCTATTCCACATTCATTCTACTTAAGTTGATATAGACTATCCATCTCACATCACATAGTTTTCCTAGGATGACTATGAACGCATCATTTTGCCACTTGATTCATGCTAGCTCCATGAATATAACAATTTCATGTTAGCCCCATGAACTTTAATGGTCTCATGTTAGCCCCATGAGTTTATTTATATCATGTTAGCCCTATGAGTACATTTTCCATTTGACTCATGCTAGCCCCATGAATCTATTTGTATCATGTTAACCCCATGATTATATATGAATTTGCCATTTGATTCAGCTAGCCCCATGAATCTATCTGCATCATGTTAGCCACATGATTCTATTTATATCATGTTAACCCCATGATTAACCTATTTCCATTAGTATCCCTAACTTAGGTCATATTCATTTATTGTTTCCATTGGTACCCTCAAAACCCTTTGATTTCAAAACCTTTTGAAACCATTGAAACTCAACCCTTCGAAAGCATTAAACCTCAAACCTTTCGAACCCATTGAACTACAAATCTTTCGAAAGCAATAAAAATTCAGACATCCTATTTAAAACAATAGAAACATTTCCTTAAAAATCCTTCCATTTAAAACCTTCCAAAATCATTCAAAAATAAAAACCTTTCGACCCCTCGAGAGATAACCTTTCGGCTCCATCGAAAGCTTAGCCTTCGACCCCTTCGAAAGCTTTGCCTTCGACACCCTTTTAGAAACATTCGGTAAACAAAACCTTTCGAAGGCATTAACCCTCTAAACCTTTCGAAAAATTTCTGGGTTCAAATTTAAACAGGTGGAAATCCTTCTTTTAAAACCTTTCAACTTCATTGGAAACAACCTTTCGACTAAGTTGAAAGTTCTACTTCGAAAGCTTTAAAGCATATTTTAAAACAACTCCTTTGAAAGCTTTGGGTTATACTTCAATTTATAAAATAAGGATAAGTCACCTAAGATGAAAGCTTCCTTTCGAAAGTATTGGGGAAATGGCTAACTTTAAAAACAGGCGAACCTTTCGACTGGGTCGGAAGGTTCAAAGTAAAACCTTTATAAAACAGTGGAAACCTTTCGACACATCGAAAGGTTTTAAAGTCATTCTTTAAATAACTTGACCTGGTCGGAATTGACCAAGCCAAAAGCTCAAGTTCGAAAGCAAAACAGGCGAAAGCTTTTCACTTATAAAATAATTATATTCTAACCCTTTCGGCCATCTACCTTTCGGCTTAAACCTTTCAGTTTATATTTAATTCATTACGTACCGATTTCTTGATACCTTATGCATTGAACTTTGAATTTATCGAAAGCTAACCCTTTGACTGGGATGAAAGGTCTGGGGCGGAAGGTGTTTAGCCGTATGGATTGAAACATGGAAAAAGTGTGAATTTTATCTTTAAACTTAAAAAGGAAACTTTTCAACTAACCTGCCTTTGTTTGTCAAATTTGCATTGGTTAATAAAATACTTTTCAGAATTTTGCTGCCGCAATTACCAGGATTTATAAAACATTTTATTGTGCAAAATGCCCCTTCTCCTTTATAAATATATAAAATATTTAAGTCCCATACCTTAAATAATTTTATATATCCATCAAAGTGCATAGGAAAAATCTGGAAAAAAAATTCCAGAAAAATCTATTTTAATATGTTGTCTAACATATAAAAATTTCATCCCCAGATAATTATTATATTAGCCGAAAATAATTTATAACCCAATAAACAATTTTCTTCACTAGAAAATTAATATAAAATCCACCATAATTCAGAAAATTATGAAAATTGAAACCCATCTCTGAAATATCATTTCTGACCTATATTTAAATTTTTCAAGGCATTTGGATGTCATTAAAAAGGAATTTCATATCAAACATATCATAAAACAAGTATGAACATGCATATTTCACCAACAAATAAATATATCCAACTTTAATCATCAAAACATGACATAAACTTGCAAAAACATTTCGGATTTTAGTCTTAAAACCGAAAAACAAAAGATAATGGGATGTAGTAATTATTCACCTTAGCTTTGAGATAATAGATGTGAAATTTGATGTTGATTTAGTAGTTTATCCTCCTTCTCTTGAATCCTAACTTCAGTCTTCTTCTTAAGAGTGAAAATGGTGGCTGGCCTTATGTTTTTTAGTTTATGTAAAATGAAATGAACGCGAGTTCCTTTCTCCTAAGGGTTTAGGGTATAAGCTCCACCTATTTCCCATATTACCCTTGTCATTTCCTAACACCTTTGTTTTAGGTTATTTTAAATTAGCTAACACCCTATTATGGCACGGCTACCCTTAGCTAAAAAAATCTCAACCTATTAATCTCCACATTATTTTATTTAATTTAACCAATTAAATATCCTAAATTATGTCATGAAACTATAGGGTGTTACATTAAGCTTTCCAAGCCTCCAGATCTAATTCATGTTATTCCAGTTTGACTTCCTTTTTTCCCTATTTGAATTTATACACCGCAAGCGTATATAGATCTATCAGAGATCTAGAGTAGAAAAGAGATTTGGAATTTGATTCATAATTTAGATTTGGATCTACAATTTACCTTGGTTTTGTCGATTTTATTTGAACCTATTCTCTTTCTTTATCATTTTCTACAATTCTCCAATTGTGTATAAGTATAATCTAGAACTATTTTTAAGGATTTATAATTTTGGAGGAGAAGAGAAAATGGCAGAGCTACCGCATTCATTAGAATATATGGGTTCGGAAGTGAGGGTCTAGGTCTATATTTATAGAGGTTCAAATAAATGCCAGCCGTTCGATGAAACTTTATTATATCTGAGCCGTTCAGGCCAACATTTACTATCAATTTAACATGAGCAACTGTTGACCGTTCATGACCATGTGTCGACTGCTACCGGTCGACCTTGGTGCATCTTGGGTTGACCGTTGTTTATTTTAAGGGTGTAATTAATTAGCATGTTGATCTGTTTAATTTTATTCCATTTGTGTTATTTTTCCATTAATTTCTTTCCATCTTCTTTCAACTGAGATAATCCATTTTCACTATATATATATATATATATATTCCCTTGGATATAGTTTAACGTTAACATTTCTTAACGTATAAGTTTCCATTAACATTAGTAATTAGTGTTAATTAGTTTTTATTACCATAATTATACATATAATTATTTCTAATTCAAAAACTTCATATGTTAATAAATTTTCGTTTGAACTCCGATCAAAAAACTTTATATATGAAAATTGATCAGAAAATCACCACGATCTCAACAGTATAAGTTTCCAACCAATTTTTAATGTTTACAAAATTATATTTTTCAGTATTATTATTTATTTGTTTAGTTTCTTTTTAATAGATTTTCGCAAAAATCACGAGGTGTTACACGATCTGTTTGAGCAGTCGAGTGGAGCCAATATATTCTCATAATTAGATTTGGCCATTAGGTTCCATCAACTAAGAGTTTCTGAGGAGAGTATTCCTTTGACCGCATTTTGGACGCGATATGGGTCATATGAGTGGTTGGTTATTTACTTTGAACTAACCAATGCTAGTCTTCTTTGCAAATCTAATGAACCATCTTTCATGATCAGTTAGATAAATTTGTGTTGGTCTTTGTATATGATGTTCTGGTGTATTCTAAGGATGAGCAGGACCATGATCTTAGATTGGTATTAGAGACTTTGAGACAACACAAGTTGGGGGCGAAAATTTTCAAGTGTCATTTTTGAAAACCATAAGTGAAGTTCCTAAACCATGTGGTTTCGAAGGAGGGATTGGCGTAAGATCCTTCGAAAGTCGAAGCTATGAATGATCGGAAAAGGCTAAAGATAGTTACCGAAATAAGAAGTTTCTTTGGGTTAGTTGGATACTAATAGAGATTTATTAAGACTTCTCTAGGATAGCAGCACCATTAACCAAACTTACCTAGAAGAAAGAAAAGTATATTTGGATGAGAGAATGTGAAGCAGCATTTCAAGAGTTGAAGTTTCGGCCAACAAAAGCTTCAGTGTTGGTTATGCCGAAAGGAAATGGGGAGGTTGTGTACATAGATGCTTCAGTTCGGGTTTAGGAGCAGCATTGATGCAGATATGTAGGGTTATAACATATGCACCTAGGCAGTTGAGAACCCATGAAGTTCGGTATCCAACCCACGATTTAGAATTAGTTGCAGTTTTCTTTGCGCTAAAGATTTGGTGTGTTACCTTTTGGGGGAAAGGTTTGAGTTGCATACTGATCATAAGTCCTTCGGATTTTTTCCTCCTAGAAGTAGCTGAACATGAGACAAAAAAGGTGATTGGAGTTCTAGGCATCGTATGATTTTGAAATAGAGTACAACCCAGGAAAGAGAAATAAAGTTGTTGATGCCTTGAACCAAAAGCAGCAGAATTTTATTTTGGTCACGATCGAAGAGTGGAATGTCTGAGAGACATTAGCTTCTTGTGATGTGCAGTTTTGGTTGGAAGCTGGTCCGAGTCAAAACTCGGGGATGTTGGTATGCTTAGTGATTCATCCTAAGTTTGTGGAAGGGATTACCAAAGGGCAGATGGAAGACCCACTTTGCATTGAAAAGATTAAAGGCTTGAAGAGTGGTGCTAAGAGTGGAGAACAAAAGGGCTTCAGTATTGATAAGAAAGACTGGCTTCAAGAGATGGGAAGCTTGTATGTTCCGAATCATAGAGACCTTTGGAAGGTGGTTTTGGACGAGTACAAACATTCTAATTTTGCTATTCACCCTGGTGGTACCTAGATGTACCAAGACATGAAGCGGAGCTTCTACTAGGAAGAAATGAAGAAAGAAATTGGAGAGTGTGTGAAGAGCTATCTCGCATGCCTACAAGCTGAGGCAGAACATCAAAAGTCAAGCGATCTTTTGCAACCTTTGGAAATTCCAGTACAGAAAGGGCATTGTTAAAGGGACTCCAAATCTAGATAAGGGAGATCATTTTTTCATTTTTCAGAAAATTGCTAGGGGTGTAAAAAAAATTTGCCCCCTTTAACAAAAAAATTAAATCGTAACTACCCTTAGTTTTTTGATGATTAATCATCGATTTTTTTCACATTTTTTCGACAAGACCCGCCGAAATGGTTTTCGATGGTCCGTCATCAATTTTTTTCTCATTTATCGATTGATTCTTACCGAATTTTGTTTTGTGCAATGGGTAAATTTGTAACCATTTTATTTAGGTGGAGTCTCCATAACGGGTTTATTTTCTTGGTGGAGTCTCCTTAAATTTTGCCCCATTTTCCAAAAATAGAGTTCCTTTAACAATGCCCTAAGGAAATAAGACTTAGTTTCAGTAGACTTTGTTAACAGGTTGCCATGGAAGAGAGCCGAAAATGAAAGTATATGGGTTATAGTTGATAGGTTAACTAAGAGTGTCCATTTAATTCCTTTAAAGTTTACAAGAATGGTAGCCAGTTTAGCTGAAATATATGTTAGGACTATAGTGAACTTCATGGAATTCTAAGTACTATAGTAAGTGACTGAGATCTATTGTTTGCCATTGCATTTTGATGAAGTCTATAGGGTGCTTTGTGTTCGGAGTAATGTATGAGTACTGCTTACCATCCCTAGGCCGATAGCTAGAACGAAAGTGTCAACCTAGTGTTGGAAGATTTGCTAAGAGCTTGTGTGCTAACTTTGATGGATCTTAGAAAGGTCACCATCACTTAGTATAATTTTCATTTTAGAATAGTTACCAATGCAGTGTTCGAATGACACCTTTTGAACCGCTATATGGGAGACCTTGTAAGTCGTTGTAAGACGGGGGATATACTTGTGTTAGATCCAAATCTTGTAAGAGAAGCTTCGGAGAAAAACAAAATGATTAGGCAAAATATGAATGATGTCAATCTAGACAAAAGAGCTATTGCAACAGGAGGCAGAGAGACCTAGAATTTGATTTTCGAGATCATGTATTTATGAAAGTGTCACCTATGAGAGGCATTGCGAGGTTTGGAAAAGGTGGAAAGTTGATGCCAAGTTATGTTGGCCCATTCTAAATATTGAAGAAGATCGATAAGGTAGCTTATAAAGTTGTTTTGCTAGGTGCTTTTGTTGAGATGCATAATGTGTTTCATGTACTACATTTACATAATTGTGTCCAAGACCCTAAAAATGCGGTGATTCTGAGAGCTAGGGAAGACTTGGTTGTTGAACCAGACATGACTTATGTTAGGAAGCCAATTCAAATTGTAGGCGAATATGAGAAAAAGCTTCGAAATAAAGAAGAAAAGCTTGTTCGAATCCAATAAAGTGAGGGTCGTGATTATTGCATATAGGAAGCGGAGGATAATGTCAAAAAGGCTTATCCTGATTTGTTTCTTAACTTAGCTAGTATTTTTTCTATGTTTGGCTGTGTTCCATATATATATTCGATACTATGGTTGATTTTCTTATGTATTGGTAGAAGCACATTTAATGGTGATTCAATGAGTTAATTAATTAACAAGGAAATGGGACAGTGGGCCGACGGCCTAATTATTCTTTTCAAGTAATGATAACCACATCCCTATTTTCATTGGGTTACACTCAAAATTCAAAATAAAAGGCTTGAGCCATTTAATGGTGCTTACGACTTAGCAACAAAGAAGCAGAAAAATAGAAGATTAATGCTATGGGAACCATTCACTAATAAAAGAGTATAGCTAAGTAATACATTTCCTTAATCGTTTTCTCTCCATGTATTCCTCATGGCGGTACGATAATTTGGCTACTCCTTAGCTTATTTAATTGATACGAGGTTTAATATGGGATAAGAATTGGTATAAGGAATGTGTGGCAACCAAGGGAACCATGGAAGACGTAAGGCTAAGAGTGACAATCTAGAAACCGAGGGTGAAGTAAGCGTAAGGCCTAGGGTGGCAGCTGAAATACGAAATCGTTGGTGTAAGGCCTGAGCGGCAACCAAGAACGACGAGGTATGAGGTCTTAGTGGCAGTCGAGTAACCATGTAAACGTATATAGTATATTGGCATAGGGCCTTAGTGTCAGCCGAGAAACAACATAAATGTATATAGTATATTGGCATAAGGCCTTAGTGGCAGTCGAGAAACAGTGTGAATGCATGTAGTATATTGGCATAAGGCCTTAGTGGTAGTCGAGAAATAATGTAAGTGTATATAGTATATAGGTGCAAGGCCTTGGTGGCAACCGAATGGTAGAAATCTAATGATATATATATATATATATATGCTGTAAAAGTATGCAAAACCTTAGAAGTAGTCAAGTGTAAGGTATTTCAGTTATATTGAAATGCCGAGATATTTCTATGAAACAAACCAAGAGACTGCTTTCAGTTGTGGCTTCACGGTTTTTCTTTCATATTGAATTAAATAAACTTATTATTTTAGTTTATTGATAAATCAGATAATTTATTGCTTTGGTATTGAAAAGGGAAAACCCATCCCATATATTAGTAGTGCGGTCTCCTTATTTCATGTCTAGGGTAATATGTTATTCATACTAGACTTTATGTCTGATTAGTGTTTTTATTCTTGTTTTTCCTATAAACTCACGGTACTTATTCAGGTAGGCCGACTTTACAGGCTTAGACAGGTCGCTTTTAGGATGGTTGAGTAATGCAAGCCGGAGACGGAGCGGGAGGCTTGGGTGTTATATTTATATTTATTTCCATCGTATCTTATGTTCGTGCTTGCATCTTCATATGTAGTGTGTGACACTAATAGTTATGTTGTACTATATTTTTGACTCCACGTGGGCATGACTTTGGAATGTAAAAACAATTGTTAAACTAAGTTTGTAATGATGTGTTTAATTTTGTATATCTACTCTGTCTACTTAGGACTATATAGTATAACTAATCTCATCTCTATCGCCGAACGATAATTCTAAGATGAATACAACACATTGGGATTCCATTTTTGCGTTTCAGAATGAGGGATGTTACATTGGTTATCGCAAATTAACTCCAATAGCTTCCGCATCTCTAATTCAATGGCTATCACATGACTCATTTAATAGCCATCGCAACTCTAACTCAATAGCTATTGCATGTCTCATTTAATAGCTATCGCATATCTAATACTGGATCGATCGTACTATAAAAGCTATCGCAAGTCTAGTTATCGTACATCTAAGCTATTGCATGTCTAATCTTTCGCCTGTATAAACTTAAGTGCTATTGCACTTCTAACTCAGAGGCTATCGCACTTCTAAGTTCATAATTGTCGCATATTTAATCATAAGGTCATCGCATGTATAGATCTCAAAGCTATCATAGGCATAAATTTAGTTGTATCGTATTTCTAACATAAGTGCTATCAGAAGTCTCGTTTGAAAGCTATTGCAAGTATAGATTTTCAAGCTATCGCAAGTTTGAAGCGGCAAACCTATAATTAAGTAGAAAACTGATTATTTCCATTATAAAATAACTACTTTTTGACTAATTTATTACGCTTCTCACACTACGCCATAGATGGCCTATTGCAACGAAAATACAAGATGTTGCTAGCTACAATGTAACGATAGCTATGCTGATTTTTGTCTATTACAACATTAGCTTCAGGATGTTAGCATAGATATCAACACTATGTTGCAGTAGCTATAGACTTATAAAAATATTATAAAAAATGAGTGCGGGCTGAAAAAAAAGCGGGCTGAAATAATTTTTAACGTGGGAAGCAAAAACAAAGCGGTAAAAGTTAAAAAAATATTGAAGGGTTTCACTCAAACACTTAACAAAATACGTACTCCGCCCAAAAAGAATAAACCACTTCGATCGTCCCTTGATCGAACGCAGTAAAATTCATTTTATTCATCTCGTCCTAAAAAGAATAAACCCTAGAGCAATCGTCCCTTCATCGAGTCCAGAAAAAAAGGAAACCACTTCGACTTCAGCAATCGTCGATCTACTGCTCGCCGCCCCTTACTGCTCGCCGTCCCCCTACTGCTTGCCGCCGCCTCTGGTAAAACCCTAATCTCATCGGTTTCTGCTTTTATTTTGGTGTGCATGAATGTGATAAAATTAATTATGCTAAAGTAGGTTTTTTAAACAATTTCTATTTGATTGTTCAATAATCTTCCCACTGTGAGTTAAATTCCTAGTTACGTCAGTATACATCCGCACAGACTAATGTAATGGGCATTTTCATCTTCGGCCATGGCAATGTGTGTGGAGTTAGAAGTATTTAGATTTGAATACGTCTGGAGGGAAATAGGGGTAGAAGAAGATAGCAGAGAGAAGACAAGAAGGTAGGAATGTAGAATGTAGAAATACAGAGGGGAAGTTGAGAAAGAATAGGGGAGAAGATTGTCTGTAAATGATTAGAAAGATGATCGGGGAGGAGAAAAATAGACACAGCAGAAGTTAAAAGTATTAGAAATAAAGAAAGTAAGATAGCAGAAGTTAGAGGTGAAAGAAAGTAACAGTTTTGCATTAATTTTCTTCATGAATCTCTACATAAGCTACTGCCTTTATATAGCAGTAGGGGTTGATATGTCTGTATAGACTCAAATGTACAAGTCGACTCGACCTCGCCTTCAATTCAACCTCGCCTTCGATTCAACCTCGCCTTCGATTGAACTTCGCCTCCGCTGCTGCCGATCAAGGTCTTACATTGATTTCATGTTTCTCTGTTTTTTTTACTTGTTTAAGCTCTGCCGCCTGAAGCTTACCTTAAATGTTTAAGTCGAACATTGAAATTGAATTTAAAGTTTACGAGTTCGTGTGAAATCTGGCAAGAGTGATTTATACATTCATAAACCAAGCAAAAATGGAAGGCTTCAGTAGGCACAATTACTTGTCCGCACTTATAGTAGGCACAATTTACTTATTACAAACAACATCCTTTTATATCTTCAAGTATTTATAGTAGGCATAATACTGAAGCAGTCCCTTCTCGTACTAATCATTTATAGTAGGTTGAATGTTCCAAATCATCATTGCTATTAATAAATTCAGAGGAGATAAAAATAAGAATGCAAATCCAAGTTAATCCAGGTACCTTATACCTTTATTGGTTATGACTTACTACTGTTTCTACAGTTTTTTTTTTGAAAATGGCTTTTCATTTTGTTTTGCTCTTGCTTTCTATGTTGTTTCTGTGTTGTCCATGTAGATTTAGCAATAATTTGCTGTTGATTTTGATGTATGTTCTTGTAGCCTGAAATTTATAAGTTTGATATTAACGGGTATAATGGGTCGTATAGTATTTATCCATTTAATAAAGGGTTGGGTTGGTCCATTTAATAAATGAGTTAAATGGGTTGATAGATATTGATTTGTATAGTCTTAACATTTTAGTACTATATGGTCTTTACTACTTTATTTATTATTATTATTATGCCATGAGGTCTGTTTACTGAATTCAACCACTACTATAATCTGGCTTGAGCTACTCCCTACCTAGGCCTAAAAAGTAAATCAAATGACCATACTTCATTTACAATCGGTTACAAAGAAGTGTGAAACAAAATATACATTCAAAGTTATCATAATATAAGTATCCGATGTGTAAAATACTCATAGCAGCAACAGAGAGCTTATAACAAAACAATGCTGAGGGAAGAGAATACTGCTGTAAGGGATTGTTTAAACCCTATAAATTAGCCTGGGGTTAAATTAAAGTTGCATTGTTTTCTTCCACATATCAGAGATTAGGTGTATGCAAATCAAAAGTTTAGGACATTTGGACTCTTAGACAAATCTTCTCTTGTTTTGTTAGAATTTAGTTTGATTGTTTGATATCCTAATAGGGCTTGCACTTCATAATACTGCATAACATTGTCTAAAATTTCATTTTTCCTGGTTGCTTGTGTCTCGAATAATCTGTTCACAATTTCAATTAGTTTGTACAGATCCAATTTATTTGTTCATATTCTATTAGTTTGTGTATGTAAATAACAAGCATTGATAACCACTTTCATAGTTATGGTCATATTATTACCTATTTTGTGTATATCATACCATTAATTATATAAAAGCTTGGCCTCAAACCATCAGTAGACAGTTCATGTGCCTGTGAGAAAGTCTATTTATCTTTTCTATACCGTACTAAGATTAGGTTTCAACTTACGTTAATTTGCTTTTGTGCTCTGTCCAATTATTTATTTTTTCATTGTACCATTTAACTGATTTTTTTGTTTTTGTTCTGCGCTCTTTATTCATCTGCCTTCGCACTTTAATTCTGTATCAACAACCGGATTTTAAAATAAAATTAGTTTTATTTTGACCAAAACATACAACTGTAATTAGGGTTATGTAAGCATAGGTGTGCATTTGATATCGTACCTACAGTTATGGAATGACAAATTTGAGGGTTAACTTTCCAATTATTTAATTTTTCATTGTACCATTTAACTGATTTTTTTGTTTTTGTTCTGCGCTCATTATTCATCTACTTTCGCTCTTTAATTTTGTATCAATATCCGGATTTTAAACAAAATTTTAATGCTGTAAACCCCGTGAATGAAGTTGCAGATATGATGTAAAAACGTAAGCAATGTACGTTGTTGTCTAAATATGCAAGTGAAATGGTTGATTCAAAATACAAACAACTTCTCATTTTTACTGTATATAGTAGTGGACATTGTAACGACCCACTATTTTGGACCATTCAAATCGACAATAATCCACACATGTCAAACTTGAATAATGCAAAATAACAGATTGTAATAAAATTTGGAGCAAATAAAATCATTCACAGAATCACTGACACAGAAATATCAGAATAACTCGCAGCGGAAATAAAATAAATAGTGGTTCATGAAGCCACTACAATACAGAGTCTCAAAAGCAGATACAAAATACATTGTCTGAAAACCAATACAGTTCTGAAACAAGTAAAATAGAAAATCCCAAATACATAAGTATCTAATACAAAAGCTGAAATAGAACAACTGAAACTGAAATAGATAGATAACTAGAAAAGCAGAATCTCCAGCGATTCCTAGCTCCAGAAAAGTGAATCCAAAGCTGTGAATACTCAGGCTGACCCGAGCGTAAATAAATCACAAACACTCGAGTCAGGACATACATACTTATACAATGTAAACCAACTCAAGTGAACTATAATAAAAGTACAAGTAAATTAAAGAATGCTTGGGCTCGCCCATTCTTTAAGGATCCGTTAATCTATCTACTATGTAGTAATGTTTGCTATTATAATAATGTCTAATTATAAAATAAACATACTTTAAAATAGCATTAAGGAGTGACCCAATATTCCCCTTAACACGAATAATGCCAATAGTCTATACAGTACCTGCATACCTCGAAAGGCTATGAGAAGATACTCCATAGGTACGACACAAATAGAAACTCGTAGTAAAGCTCGATATGGTAGGTGACACGGCACACAAGGCAATGCCAGGGTAGATATACCAATTATGCACACGGACTGATGGAAACGCATAGCAGCCACTACCGCTCCACCTCGAACAACACTCCCAAATCAAGGGGTGCAGCTAAACAATCACAAAGTAATAGAATGGTATCGAAGAAGTGTGTCCGATAAGAGGTGCTACCTCATTGGCCCGAGATCGCTCCTGTTTTAGCCACCTTATGCCAGCTCACGGGAGTTGGGTCCACGCATATACCTTAGGATCATCGCCACCATCCTACTTCATTCTGGAAACTCCACCGCGTACACAGTTGTCAAAGTGGTTTTCGGTATCGACGGAGAGTATATCCATATCCGATCCCGGTCTCTTTAACAACCAATCGTTATTAAAACCCGTGGTTAAAAACTTAAAACAGTTTATATTTCAAATCAAAATACTTTATTTAAACCATTTAAAAGTAAGGTCATTATACCTTTATATCAAATATTCAATTCCTAAAAATTTAGCCTTTTCTGAGTTCATTTATTCACTTAAAAACATTAAAACATTAAAATTCCAGCTTTCACAGCAATTAAAAAGTGATGCGGTAAGTTATATTTGAAAACAATTCAATTCAGCAAAGACAGCATTTTTAAACTGTTGTAATAGTTCAGTTTTAAAGGAAAAGTAGTTCAATTCAGAAAAGACAGCATTTACAGAACTGCTGTAATAGTTCAGGTTTCAAATTAAAGGTTTTAATTCAATTCAGCAAAGAAAGCGTTTTAAAACTGCTGTAGTAGTTCAGTTATATACAAAAATCACATTTCAGCCTACTGCAGCACTTAACAAGTGCTACAGTAGCCCCTTCATTAGTTTTTTAAATTTAGTTCCTGCCACTACAGCACTTACCAAGTGCTGTCATAGCCTTAGTCATTTTAGTCTTTTAGTTCATTTATGCAACCACAGCACTTACAAAGTGCTGCAGATTCTACTTAGTTCAGAATTAGTTCATTTCCAAAAATGATAGCATTTTTGAAGTGCTATTAATTGAATTTTCAGGTTTTAAATACAATTCCAGCCATAAATAAACTTCAATTTAAATCATTTAAACTTATAAAAATCATATTTTTCCACATTAAAAATGTTCATTTAAATCCTTTAACTTATGAATTTTATAAAGAAAAATTTTACAAATAAAAATCAAATTTTCTAAAGTTCACTTATTAAATTCAAGTAAGTCAATTTCCCTGTTCATTTTTTCAAATTACTTTAACACTTAAATTTTAAATCTCCATTTCACCATTTTAAAAATTAATTTCCATTTTTAATTTAATTAACTTAAATTTCCATTTTAAAAAAAAAATCAATCAAAATTTCCAATTTAAGTTACACTTTAAAATCACCATTTTCTATCCATTTATTTTACATTTAACACCTAGAAAAACATTTCCACTTTAATAAATCATTTTAAAATTCAATTTAAATCAATTAATCATATTTTTACATTTTTAAATACTTCAAAATTTCCAAAAAAAATATAAAATAACCACGGGTCTGTATGATATTTTCTAGCCTAAGTCAAGTGATACGGATAATATATCATTTCAATCCGTAGTTTACAAAGAAAATCCGGGTTTTATCATTTCAAACCCGCAATCCCAAGTAAATAAAATTAAATAAAAGTCACTCAGGCTTATCATTTCAGCCCATAACGATCTTTCCCCTATTCTAAAGTCCGTTCGGGTATGTATCATTTCAAACGATAGCGATTCTATTCTACAGGGAACTTGCAGTGTGATAAACAGATATAAATAATAGTAAAATAACAAAATACAACAGTAACAGGTGATATGACATGTAATTTACAGGTTTAACATCATATATAAATAATCACAGGCAGTTATAGCATCATTTATAATTATACACATTCAAATGTTGTCGCTTCACAATTGCATAAGTATATAGTGTCGTGTGAGATTTACTCACCTCAAAATGCTGGAGATAACAAAACTAATGACACAACGGAAATTAAAGCACGATGACAAGATTACGGACTTGAGAGGAGAGCAAATCCAAGCTACAAATCTTGTGTTACAACCCAAAACAAAAATCAAAACAAACCATAAATTTCAATACACTTGAAATGGAATAAATTTTAAATAAAAAGAGATATGAATGCCAAATCTTTTGCCTTGCTTCCTCTATTTTTTTTCAGCCTAGGGATGTTGTTTGGCTCTGGTTTGAACAGGGAATGGCTTGGGTTTGGTCATGTAAAGGCACGGCCAAGGTAGTGGAAACATAGGGAGGAAGTTTATACATGAGAATGTGAAGAGTTTTAAGGCAAGTAGTGGGTTTTTGGTTCAACATAGGGCTCAGCCATGAGCTTGTTTGGCTCAGCCAGAGGAGCATGGGTCAGGTCAGTGGGAGGAAAGGTGTGTGGTGGTCTTGTCAGAGGTGGTGGTGGCGGCCAAAGGTGGTGGTGGTGGGGGAAAATGAAGTGGTGAAGCAAAAAGTGGTCAATAACATGTTTTTAAGGCTTAAGTTGCATTTTTGAGGGGTTTAGTCACCATGGTGGGCTCGGCCATGGTCATGGCCTAGAGTATAGGTGGTGTTGATGGTAGGGAATAGGTGTAGGAGTTTGTGGCCATGGATATGAAGGAGAGGCCGATCCAAAAAGCAAGAAGAACAAGGCAAAATACATAGAAAATGAGGAGAAAAGTAGGAAAAAGAGATGTAGCCATTACCAAATTTCTCCAAGCCGTGAATAGAAATGAAAGTGATATTTTTTTTTCCTGAGAAACACTGGAAATACACGGCTATTCACACAAGAATTCACGGCCAAAGAGTGTAATGAGGTGGTTATGGAAATGAAGAGTTTTGGAGATGAAAAGACTTCAGTTTTTAAAGCATTTTAAACTCTTCATATTCTTTTTCTTTTAAATTTTAAATAAACAAAATAAACTCATAAATTTACTTTAAAATTGAAAGAATTATTATAAAATTAAATTAAATATTTAAATTTAAAGAAAATGGAAAAAGAATTACAGAAATTACTTAAAAATTAAAAATAGTGTCCAAAAATTACAAATAAATCACCATTGACTTTGGAAAATTATTTACTTCGTTTTAAAAATATTCTAAAACAAAATTGGAAATAAAATGATTTTTAAAACATTTTCAAAGTGAAATAAATAATTAAATTCAAAGAAAACAGCAAAAGAACTAAAGAAATTGTTTAAAAATAGGAAACATAACATAAAAATTACAACAAAAATACCATTAACTCTAGAAAAATTTCTACTTCACTATAAAAATATTTTCAAAATGAAATAAATTCAAATTAAAATAGTTTCAAAAATATTGGGTTGTTACACTCTCCCCCACTCAAACCTTTTCGTCCTCGAAAAGAAAGGAAACAAGGAAAAAAGGGAAAACAAGATAGAAAAACAAAATAGTACCTGGAATAAACAATTCCGGATTCGAAGCACGAATGCTCTCCTCCGTCTCCCAAGTACAATCACGATCATCAGTACTCTACTGTACTTTGACCAGACTAACAGATTTCCTTCTTAGCTTCTTCGTACCTCTGTCGACAATACGAAGTGGCTTCCTCTCAACAGTCAAATTAGGCTCAATATCCAAACTATCAAGAGCAGAAGGCTGAACAATAAGAGATGGATCATGCAGATAGCAACGAAGATGAGAAACGTGGAATATATTATGCACTCCGGAGAACTTCTCGGGCAAATCCAGACGATAAGCCAAAGAACCAATTCTTTCCATAATGCGGAAAGGACCAACAAATCTAGTAGAAAGCTTCCCTCTACGACCAAATCGAATAACATTCCTTAAGGGAGAGACCTTAAGAAAAACCAAATCACCAACAGCAAACTCTAAACTCCGCCTACGCCTATCAGCATACTTCTTCTGCCTATCCTGAGCAACCCTCATCTTCCTCCTAATCTCCTCAACTCTCTCAGAAGCCTCTAAAATCATCTCAGGACCCAGAACCAAACGATTACCGGATTCAATCCAACAAGAAGGAGATCTACAAGGTCATCCGTAAAGAGCAGAAAACGAAGACGTCTTAATACTGGCCTGAATTCAAAGATAGGAATGAGATAGATAAAAGATTGGGATAAGATTAAAACAAAAGATAGAAATTATATCTGATAACTATTGTTATAGGTGAATTCGACAAGATGGAGATGATCTTCCCAAGATCCTCCATAATCAAGCACACAAGCACGAAGAAGATCTTCTAGAATCTGATTCACCCTTTCTGTTTGACCGTCGGTCTGTGGATGGTAAGCAGTGCTCAGATTCAGATGAGTACCCAAAGAATCCTGAAAAGCGTTCCAAAACTGGCTAGTAAAGATATGATCACAATCACAAACAATACTGAGAGGAACACCATGGAGACGAATAATCTCCCTCATGTAAATCTCAGACAAACTAGAAGCAGAACGGGTAGACTTGACCGGAATGAAATGAGCTAATTTGGTCAATCTATCCACAATAACCCAGATACACTCATTACCCTTCCTAATTCTCGGTAATCCATCAATGAAATCCATAGAAACCTGTTCCCACTTCCAATTGGGAATCTCAAGAGGCTGCAACAAACCAGGAGTCTTCGATGATCTGCCTTGACTTGTTGACAAGTCGCGCACCTACTAACAAAAATGGAGATATCACGCCTCATACCTCTCCACCAATACAACTTCTTCATATCCTGATACATCTTGGTCACACCCGGATGAATGGAAAGTCTGGACTGATGATTCTCCCGAAGTAAATCCTGTCTCAAACCATCAACCCTTGGGACACAAATCCTAGTATTAATCCTCAAAATACCCTTATCATCTATCTGAGCTCCACTGCCATCAAGACTACTACTACCAACCCTGCTACGAACATTCTCCTTCATCAATCTAAGCATCTCATCCTCATCCTGCTTAGCCATGATATGGTCCACAAGAGAAGAAGAAACAACCAGCTGACACAACAAAGCCTTCTTCCGACTCAAAGCATCTGCCACAACATTAGCTTTCCCAGAGGTATAGTTGATGTCGAGGTCATAAGAAGCAAGGAACTCTAACCACCTAACCTGTCTCTGGTTCAAATCCTTCTAAGAGAAAATATACCTCAAAGACTGATGATCTGTGAAAAGCTCAAACTTAGTACCCAAAAGATGATGTCTCCACAGCTTCAAAGCAAAAACAACAGCAAGCAACTCTAAATCATGAGCAGCATAATTGGCTTCATGGGTCTTCAACTGACGACTAGCATAAGCAATCACTTTACCCTCCCGCATCAGAACAACATCAGAACAGCTCCCAAACCTTCACGACAAGCATCAGTGTATACCGTTAATCCCTCATTTCCATTTGGAACGGTAAGAACTGGTGCGGAAGTAAGCTTGTGCTTCAACTCACTAAATGCAGCCTTACACTCATCACTCCAAATAAACTTAGCATTCTGTAATGACCCTAAAATAAAATAAAATAAAATAAAATAAAATAAAATAATATATGTATTTATATTAGGAAATTTTGAGATATATAAATATATATATTGCATTTAAACAGAAAAGAATTTGGCAATAAATAAAATTGCATGGGAGCTTCTGTTTGATAAAATGCATGGAATTAAGGTAGTTAGAAGAAAAATTGGAACTCAAAATAAATATAGCTTTATGTTCAAAGAATTATGTAAATATATACATATGGGGTATTTGCTGTTTTATATAAAAATAGAATAAAATTGAAGTTTAATAAAAATTGTGGTAAATGTCTTATAATTATGCTGGAAATAATTAATATAATATGTGTGATTTTTATTTAGATATAGAAGGAGTTACTGATTTTTACAAAGAGGCAGAAATATATATATACATACATAATCAAATAAAATTTCCATATCTTGTGTTTATTTCAAGCAAATAACATGGGTGAATGATTTTACATTACATAATTAGGTATGATAGTATGTCTAATTGAATGGATATAATAGATGGGTAGAAAATACAAAAGGAGATTTTCAGATTCTCTAAACCTAGAAAAAAAAAAGAGAACAAGGATCACATGCATATGGCATGAATAAAATGGAGACATGAAAATAGCATGCAGTGTTTAAAAATGTTCAACTCCCGAAATAACCAATTAAAGTAACCTAATGTGTGCATTTCCCATTTAGGACCACACAGGAATGAGATATGTGCATGAACAGCTAAGGGTATTAGGAGAATTACCCATTTTCTTAAACCCTAGAATGGATTTATAAATAACTGCACATAGCCAAATCCATCACTCTCTCGGGATCAAAACAAAAATAAAATAAACAAGGAGAAACACTAGCTTGAGGCTTTGGGGGATTTGCTGTTCTAAGAAATTAAGGCAGTGAAAGGAAAAACATTATGTGAGTATTTATCCTTTGTATGCAATGGCATTAAGTCCTATTGCAGGCAGCCTAAAAAAAAAATATTATGAGTCATTTGAATCTCTGGAATAATTTGTTATGGGTGATATGGATGTTTGCTTGTGCATTTTTGTTTGGAGCATTAATCTGTAAGTGGGTTTTCAGAGTTAACATGTTTTGGGGTATTTTTGTTCTATCTTATCATCATTAAACATGGATAAAGTTAATAGGGGAACATGGGGTTGAACCAGAAAATATACATGCAGTCATATTTCTCTGATATATGAATGAAAGAAAAACTAAATTGGTCACTTGGGGGATTAGTCAATGATCTGCTTACTTCAGGTGGAAGCAAGTATATGCATGGTGCAACTGCACCCTGAGGCCTTTGTGTGTTGGAATAATTTAAACAACCTGGGAGTTTCCTTCACAATGCATACATAGTGTTCATATGACAAGGAGTTAAAGACCATAAAATAAATGGGGGACAGGGGTTTAGAAATCTAGGTTATAAATATCCAGATATGGTGTTAGTTTTCATCAAGATAAATATTGTTTATTGATTATTTGCTAGGTGAAATTTGGAGTATAAAACCTGAGTTTACTCATCTAAGATTTGGTGAGGATGAATTAAGAATTGTACACTTGATCCTTTTTGTTTGATGTGCATTGTTTAATTTGTTGAATGTGATTTTGTATCTCTTTGTATGAACCAAAACATGCTAAGTATAAAACCAGTTAAACTAGGAAGGCACTGCAAGATTACTAAAATTATGAGTATGTATACAAAATTGATAAATGCTCATACCAGTGTAAACTGACCCTTTTGGTTGCCTTGCAATCATCTGGGTGTCTCAAAAATTCTTTAGGGCAGCTAAATGAATTGCTTGCAGGAAATTGAAGTTGGCTTGATGAGTAAAGAAGGCATTGGCTGCTAGTATAAATAAGAGAAACTTGTTTTAAAAATTTGCAGATGCATTGTAATGAAATTACTAGTCAAGTTTTATTTCTGTAATTGAAGTTACTTGTAGGAAACTTTCTAAGTGTTGGGTTGGAAATATGTATTTAAGCAAAACCTTATGTGAGTAATCATTGATGATATATGGTTAGCTACTAATTTATTCTATGAATGTCTGATTTGGAGAAAATAAGATAGTTATATAATATGTATATAAATATTTGACCTCTGATTTTTATTGCTTTCACTTTGTCTTATGGACATTAAATAGTTAAGGAGATTGATTTTTGAAATAAACTCACAAGATTTTAGTAGAATGTTCAAGAGAAATGAATTTGTGCATGGCTGGTAAATGATACTGGCATGTGCATGAATTCTGGAAATTTGTATGGATTTGAGCATTTAAATTTCAAAAAGATCTTTGAGAATAGTAGATCTGAAAGGTACTGGACTTTGGATAATTGCTTGAACACCTATAAGAATGTTTTTCCAGAAAACTTGAACTAGGCATAAAAAGGCTTGGAAATTTAGGAGTAGCACTTTGTAGAAGTTTAGTTAACATGAAGGATATGGGTTTACAAGTGGTAAAAGAGGGACTATGGCTGACCTAGATGGCCATGAGTCAAACCTTTGGAGCCTGGATCCACTTCATTACAATCAATGATGTGTAATGTGCTTCCGGGACAAATCAAGGAAAACACCAAGCAGCCCTTAGATGACTCCAAGCATATCTCACAAAACACTAAGTGTGTAAGTCTGCAGCATATTAAACTTAAAAATGCTAAAAATCCTCATCTGATCAACCTGAATTGATAAATGGAAATCAAGTCCAATATCCATGCCTGCTAGTAAA
Source organism: Allium fistulosum (assembly GCA_030737815.1). Lineage (NCBI taxonomy): Eukaryota > Viridiplantae > Streptophyta > Magnoliopsida > Asparagales > Amaryllidaceae > Allium > Allium fistulosum. The sequence goes on along the minus strand of CM060907.1, from coordinate 243,521,102 downwards.
ATTTGTAAGTGATTTCATGCATATACTTGATAACTGTCATGAGATCAAGGAAATACTATTTTTGTTGTGTTTGTGTTAATAGAATTACTTAGGTAGATTAATACATATAGCCAGATAAAAAGTCTAAGTGTTATAATTTGCTAAAAATATTAAAAATATACCTCTGGCAGTAGGACAAGATTCAGAAGGAAAATAAATGGCTTGCCAATAGTTTGTATGGTATTATGTCTTCAATTTGATTTAAATTGACTCTGATATAAAAATAATAATAATAATAAAGGAACAATTGCATATCATCAAATATATAATTGTTTTAATTTTTGTATACTGATATGATTATATTAGTAAATCCAGGGTCTTGGGAAAAATATTTTGGAAACCATATAAAAAAAATTCAAATATAAAAGAATTGGTGTTTAGTGGTGAATTCCTCTTAAAAAAATCTATGTGTTTTAGAGTGAGGGTCACCACAGTTGGTATCAGAGCTATGTTTTAAATAACATAGTAAATGTTGTTGTATGCATATGAATGTTTGAATGCATTGTTTGAATTATTGATGTTGAATGTTTTTGTTTTATGTCTGAAAAATATATATGTGTGTGTACCTGTGACACATGCACAGTGTGCACAGAAGAAAAAAAATGAATCAAGTAAAGACACCAAAAACTGATAGGGGTAAATAAACTAACATAAAAATCATATTTATAGCATTATGGTAGGACCAAGGCATCACACAGGTGCTGGATCATCACGTGAGCCACCTGTGATGAGCATGGAGGATTTTGTGAGAGCTTTAAGGGATGGAATGGCACCAAGGCAAGACAATCCTCATGAGGAACTCTCCAAACTGCTTAAGACATGTACCACTTTGGGAGGAAAGGATTTTGAAGGTACTGAAGGAGCTATAGGTGTTCAAACTTGGATAAGAACTATGGAGAGGGTCTTCACAGATATGCAAATCAATGACCAAAGGAAGAGACAGATAGCTTCAAGGAAATTGAAGGGGGTTGCACTGGATTGGTGGGAAGTTGTGACAGCAGGAAGACAAGAGGATACTATCACTTGGAATAATTTCAAGGACATGCTTGAGGCCAGATTTGTCCCAGCATCTGCCAAGGCCACACTGCTTGAAGACTTTATTAGATTAAGGCAAGGAAGTATGAGTGTGAATGAATACACTCATAAGTTTGAAGCATTATCCAAATATGGAATGGTGTTAATAGGGAATGCGGAAGCAAAGAATGCAAGGTACATACAAGGCTTGAACCCTAGTCTGTCAAGGGCAATGTTGCCATACAAGGACAAAACCTTTGATCAAGTAATTGATCTAACTCTCTCATTTGAGCAACATGACACTGCAAGGGAGAAGTTCAGGAATATGAAGCTCAATAAGAAGAAGGGTGGTCAAAACAAAGTGCAACCTTATGACAAGAGAAATGCAAGTAAAGGAGTTAAGAAAGGGGAAGGAGCAACAGCACCTGAAAGCAAGAAATTCACTCATTGTTTTAATTGTGGAAAAGCTGGACATTATAGTAACCAATGCCCTGACCCTAAAATACCTAGAGGAGGCTGCTATAATTGTGGAAAGATGGGTCATCTCAAGAAGGATTGCCCAGAAACCAATAGGGGAACAGCAAGGGTAGGAGCTTTGGCAGCAGGAAACACTGGGAATGTTGGGCAACTTGAAGGTATAATTCTAATTAATACCCAACCAATATCAGTAATATATGACACTGGTGCCTCACATTCACTAATATCTATGGAAATTGTAAAGAAGTTAACACTTGCTTGTGTTTCTATTGATCAGCCCTTAATTGTACACAGTCCCATAGGAAGTCATTGTATGTTAGGGATGAAGTGTATGGGTCTGAAATTAATTATAGGGGGTTATGAATTTAATTCAGACTTATATACCTTAAATCACCCTGGTATTGGGATTATTTTGGGAGTAGATTGGTTAATGAGAAATAAAGCAATTTTAAATTTAGAAAATCTTACTATTTCTTTGGAAACAAATGAAGGCAAAAGAATTACCATCTTAAGTGAAATAGCAAAGAATACATGTTTTAACAAAATCTGGAGTATTAATGAAGTTCAAAAGGAATTAAAAATAGAGGAAATCCCAGTAGTCAATGGATATATAGATGTATTTGGAGAAGTGAAGGGAATTCCTCAAAACAGACCAGTTGAATTTAAAATAAAATTAATCCCAGGAACAAATCCAATCATTAAGAAGCCTTATAGAATGGGTCCAAAAGAGTTAGTAGAACTAAAACATCAACTAGAAGAATTAGAAGAGAAAGGATTCATAAGATCAAGTAGTTCCAGTTGGGGTTCCCCAGTGCTATTTGTCAAGAAACATGATGGCACAATGAGGTTGTGTGTAGACTACAGGGATTTAAACAAGGTAACCATCAAAAATAAGTACCCACTGCCTAGAATAGATGATCTATTTGATCAATTGCATGGAGCTAAAATATTTTCAAGGCTAGACTTATCCTCTGGATTTCACCAAATGAAAGTTGTAGAGGAAAGCATTGAGTACACAGCATTCAACACAAGGTATGGCCTTTATGAATTTCTAGTAATGCCATTTGGCTTGACCAATGCTCCCTCCTATTTTGTAGACTTGATGAATAGAATTTTTAGAGACTTTTTGGATAAGTTTGTCTTGGTATTTATAGATGACATATTAATTTATTCAAAGACAGAAAATGATCATGCCATGCACCTACATTTAGTATTATCCAGACTTAGAGAACATGAATTGAAAGCCAAGTATTCAAAGTGTACATTTTGGCAACATGAAGTAAAATTCTTAGGACACATAGTGTCACAGCAGGGAGTAAGTGTAGATCCAAGCAAGGTCATTGCAGTTCAAACATGGAGTAGACCCAAGACAGTGACTGAGGTGAGGTCATTCTTAGGTTTGGCAGGGTACTATAGAAGGTTCATCAAGGATTTTTCAAGAATAGCCGCACCAATGACCAAACTAACCAGGAAGAACCAACCATATGTATGGACTGAGCAGTGTGAACAAGCTTTTGAGAAATTGAAGCAAGCATTGGTGGAAGCTCCTGTCCTACAAATCCCTGAAGCAAATGAAGGAATGGTTGTATACACTGATGCTAGTGGGTCTGGGTTAGGTGCAGTGCTTATGCAACATGGCAAGGTAGTGGCTTATGCATCAAGACAGCTTAAACCCAATGAAACCAAGTATGCAACTCATGATCTAGAATTAGCTGCAATAGTGTTTGCACTAAAACTATGGAGGCATTATTTGCTTGGGGCAAAATTTGAATTATTTACATATCATCAGGCATTGAAATATTTATTTTCTCAAAAAGATTTAAATATGAGGCAAGCAAGGTGGTTGGAGTTTCTAGCTGCATATGATTTAGATATTTTGTACACTCCTGGAAAAGCTAATAGAGTAGCAGATGCTTTGAGCAGAAATCATGTTAGATTAGCCAGTTTGATGATTGATGAGTTTAAAAACCTTGCAGTGCTTGGGGAGGCAGATATATACAGCAAGGATGCAGTGAATTTTAAAGAACATGGTGATATGGTGGAATATGGTACACTGGGAATAATCACAGTGAAGTCTAATCTGGTGGAGAAAGTTGGTAGCATGCAAGATCAAGATCAAAGTCTAAAGGAGAAGAAAGAAATGTTATTAAATAACATTGAGTCAGAGAATTTTAAAATAGATTCCCAAGGTTATTTGAGGAAAAATGATAAGCTTTGTGTACCAAACATAGCAGAGTTGAAGGAAGAAATCATGAATGAGCATCACAAGACCAGGTACACCATACACCCTGGTGGTACTAAAATGTATCATGACTTAAAAAGAAGCTACTGGTGGCCAGGAATGAAGCAAGCAGTGGCAAGATATGTGGCAAAGTGTTCCACATGTCAACAAATTAAAGCAGATTACCAAAAGCCTTCTGGCATGTTGCAACCTTTGGAGGTACCTCAGTGGAAATGGGAAAGTATTTCCATGGATTTTGTGGATGGTTTGCCTAGAACTAAGAAAGGCAATGATAGTATATGGGTAATTGTTGATAGACTAACCAAATTAGCTCACTTTGTCCCTGTCAGGTCAGATAGAAATGCATCTAAGCTTGCACAATTATTTATTAAGGAAGTGGTGAGGCTACATGGTATACCCAAGACTATTGTAAGTGATAGAGACACATTGTTCACCTCAAGATTTTGGGAAAGCTTCCAAGAAGCAATGGGAACACAACTTTGTTTAAGCACTGCCTACCATCCTCAAAGTGATGGGCAAACAGAGAAAGTGAATAAAATATTAGAAGATTTACTTAGAGCATGTGTGCTTGATTTTGGGGGTAATTGGGAGGATCATATTCATTTGGCAGAGTTCACTTACAACAATAGCTATCAATCAACCATAGGAATGGCTCCCTTTGAAGCCTTGTATGGGAGACCTTGCATGTCTCCTGCCTGTTGGTTGGAAGCAGGAGAGGGTGTAATATTGGGGCCAGATCATGTTAAAGAAACCACCAACATGATTGAATTGGTTAGGCATAGAATGAAGGCAGCACAATCAAGACAAAAGTCTTATGCAGATAGAAAGAGAAAGCCAATGGAGTTTGAAGTAGGAGAGCATGTTTTTCTGAAAGTGTCACCAATGAAGAAAGTGTTTAGGTTTGGGAAATCTGGTAAGCTATCACCAAGGTTTGTAGGACCATATGAAATTATGCAGAGAATTGGTGCTATGGCCTACAGACTCAAGTTACCTGAGGAGTTGAGTGGTGTGCATCCTGTATTTCATGTTTCTCAATTAAGAAAATGGGTGCATGATGAAGGAGCAATTCTGGAGTCACCTACTCAAGTTCAAGTCCAGAAGAATTTGGTTTATACCAATGAACCAGTAGGGATAGTTGCCAAGGAAGAGAAAAAGTTGAGGAACAAGGTAATCAAACTGGTGAAAATCCAATGGAGCTTGGACACTAATGATTGTACATGGGAGGTTGAAGATAAAATGAGGGCTAAATACCCCAATTTGTTTGCTGATGGAGAGGTATGTTTAAGCAGCCTATAATGATTTTTTCTAAATATATTTATATGTTGTTTGTTTTCATAAAATATGGGTGTGGGGTTATGGAGTTAAAACAGGCTATGGATTAGTGCTTTTAATTGGAGAAATTAGGTGAAATTATGGGGACATAATTCCTTTAAGGGGGAGGGTATGTAATGACCCTAAAATAAAATAAAATAAAATAATATATGTATTTATATTAGGAAATTTTGAGATATATAAATATATATATATATATATTGCATTTAAACAGAAAAGAATTTGGCAATAAATAAAATTGCATGGGAGCTTCTGTTTGATAAAATGCAAGGAATTAAGGTAGTTAGAAGAAAAATTGGAACTCAAAATAAATATAGCTTTATGTTCAAAGAATTATGTAAATATATACATATGGGGTATTTGCTGTTTTATATAAAAATAGAATAAAATTGAAGTTTAATAAAAATTATGGTAAATGTCTTATAATTATGCTGGAAATAATTAATATAATATGTGTGATTTTTATTTAGATATAGAAGGAGTTACTGATTTTTACAAAGAGGCAGAAATATATATACATACAGAATCAAATAAAATTTCCATATCTTGTGTTTATTTCAAGCAAATAACATGGGTGAATGATTTTACATTACATAATTAGGTATGATAGTATGTCTGATTGAATGGAGATAATAGATGGGTAGAAAATACAAAAGGAGATTTTCAGATTCTCTAAACCTAGAAGAAAAAAAAAGAGAACAAGGATCACATGCATATGGCATGAATAAAATGGAGACATGAAAATAGCATGCAGTGTTTAAAAATGTTCAACTTCCGAAATAACCAATTAAAGTAACCTAATGTGTGCATTTCCCATTTAGGACCACACAGGAATGAGATATGTGCATGAACAGCTAAGGGTATTAGGAGAATTACCCATTTTCTTAAACCCTAGAATGGATTTATAAATAACTGCACATAGCCAAATCCATCACTCTCTCGGGATCAAAACAAAAATAAAATAAACAAGGAGAAACACTAGCTTGAGGCTTTGGGGGATTTGCTGTTCTAAGAAATTAAGGCAGTGAAAGGAAAAACATTATGTGAGTATTTATCCTTTGTATGCAATGGCATTAAGTCCTATTGCAGGCAGCCTAAAAAAAATATTATGAGTCATTTGAATCTCTGGAATAATTTGTTATGGGTGATATGGATGTTTGCTTGTGCATTTTTGTTTGGAGCATTAATCTGTAAGTGGGTTTTCAGAGTTAACATGTTTTGGGGTATTTTTGTTCTATCTTATCATCATTAAACATGGATAAAGATTAATAGGGGAACATGGGGTTGAACCAGAAAATATACATGCAGTCATATTTCTCTGATATATGAATGAAAGAAAAACTAAATTGGTCACTTGGGGGATTAGTCAATGATCTGCTTACTTCAGGTGGAAGCAAGTATATGCATGGTGCAACTGCACCCTGAGGCCTTTGTGTGTTGGAATAATTTAAACAACCTGGGAGTTTCCTTCACAATGCATACATAGTGTTCATATGACAAGGAGTTAAAGACCATAAAATAAATGGGGGACAGGGGTTTAGAAATCTGGGTTATAAATATCCAGATATGTTGTTAGTTTTCATCAAGATAAATATTGTTTATTGATTATTTGCTGGGTGAAATTTGGAGTATAAAACCTGAGTTTACTCATCTAAGATTTGGTGAGGATGAATTAAGAATTGTACACTTGATCCTTTTTGTTTGCTGTGCATTGTTTAATTTGTTGAATGTGATTTTGTATCTCTTTGTATGAACCAAAACATGCTAAGTATAAAACCAGTTAAACTAGGAAGGCACTGCAAGATTACTAAAATTATGAGTATGTATACAAAATTGATAAATGCTCATACCAGTGTAAACTGACCCTTTTGGTTGCCTTGCAATCATCTGGGTGTCTCAAAAATTCTTTGGGGCAGCTAAATGAATTGCTTGCAGGAAATTGAAGTTGGCTTGATGAGTAAAGAAGGCATTGGCTGCTAGTATAAATAAGAGAAACTTGTTTTAAAAATTTGCAGATGCATTGTAATGAAATTACTAGTCAAGTTTTATTTCTGTAATTGAAGTTACTTGTAGGAAACTTTCTAAGTGTTGGGTTGGAAATATGTATTTAAGCAAAACCTTATGTGAGTAATCATTGATGATATATGGTTAGCTACTAATTTATTCTATGAATGTCTGATTTGGAGAAAATAAGATAGTTATATAATATGTATATAAATATTTGACCTCTGATTTTTATTGCTTTCACTTTGTCTTATGGACATTAAACAGTTAAGGAGATTGATTTTTGAAATAAACTCACAAGATTTTAGTAGAATGTTCAAGAGAAATGAATTTGTGCATGGCTGGTAAATGATACTGGCATGTGCATGAATTCTGGAAATTTGTATGGATTTGAGCATTTAAATTTCAAAAAGATCTTTGAGAATAGTAGATCTGAAAGGTACTGGACTTTGGATAATTGCTTGAACACCTATAAGAATGTTTTTCCAGAAAACTTGAACTAGGCATAAAAAGGCTTGGAAATTTAGGAGTAGCACTTTGTAGAAGTTTAGTTAACATGAAGGATATGGGTTTACAAGTGGTAAAAGAGGGACTATGGCCGGCCTAGATGGCCATGAGTCAAACCTTTGGAGCCTGGATCCACTTCATTACAATCAATGATGTGTAATGTGCTTCCGGGACAAATCAAGGAAAACACCAAGCAGCCCTTAGATGACTCCAAGCATATCTCACAAAACACCAAGTGTGTAAGTCTGCAGCATATTAAACTTAAAAATGCTAAAAATCCTCATCTGATCAACCTGAATTGATAAATGGAAATCAAGTCCAATATCCATGCCTGCTAGTAAAATTTGTAAGTGATTTCATGCATATACTTGATAACTGTCATGAGATCAAGGAAATACTATTTTTGTTCTGTTTGTGTTAATAGAATTACTTAGGTAGATTAATACATATAGCCCGATAAAAAGTCTAAGTGTTATAATTTGCTAAAAATATTAAAAATATACCTCTGGCAGTAGGACAAGATTCAGAAGGAAAATAAATGGCTTGCCAATAGTTTGTATGGTATTATGTCTTCAATTTGATTTTAATTGACTCTGATATAAAAATAATAATAATAATAATAAAGGAACAATTGCATATCATCAAATATATAATTGTTTTAATTTTTGTATACTGATATGATTATATTAGTAAATCCAGGGTCTTGGGAAAAATATTTTGGAAACCATATAAAAAAATTTCAAATATAAAAGAATTGGTGTTTAGTGGTGAATTCCTCTTAAAAAAATCTATGTGTTTTAGAGTGAGGGTCACCACACATTCTTTCGAGTCAAAGCAGTGAGAGGTGCAGCAATCCGAGTAAAATTCTCAATGAATCTCCGGTAATAACCGGCAAGGCCCAGAAAACTACGGATATCAGTAGGAGTCTTAGGAGTTTCCCAATCCTGTACAGAATAGGGATAAATAAGGACAACAAGAAAGATAGAATAAATTGAATAAACAAGGAAAGAGAAGGAAAGAAAGACTTACATTGATCGCAGCGATCTTGACTGGATCAACTGAAACTCCATTACTAGAAACAATATGCCCGAGGAATCGGACTTCATCCTTCCAGAAATGGCATTTAGAAAATTTAGCCTTCAACTGATGATTTCTAAGAGTCTCAAGAACATATTTCAAATGAGACTCATGCTCTTTCTTGGACTTAGAGAAAACAAGGATATCATCAACAAAGACTAGAACAAATTTATTAAGCACATCACGAAAAACACGATTCATCAAATCAACAAAGAAAGCAGGAGCATTAGTCAAACCGAAAGGCATGACTAACCATTCAAAGAATCCATTCTCAATATGGAAAGCAGTCTTGGGAATACTTTCCTCAGCAACTCTGAGCTGGTGAAAACCTGTGGCAAGATCAAGCTGAGAGAAAACAGTAGCACCATAAAGCAGATCAAACATATCATTGATGCGAGGCATTGGATATCTGTTTTTCACAGTGAGCTTGTTCAGCTCCCTATAATCAACACACATCCGGAGCGAACCATCGGACTTGGTGACGAAAAAATCCGCTGCTCCCCATTCAGAATAGCTAGGTCTGATCAGACCCTTGGAAGACAAGTCCTCAATTTGCTTCCCTAACTCAACCTTCTTGCGGGGTGCCATTCTTCTAGGAGGAAGAACTGCAGGTCGAGCTACATGAATAAAATCAATGCGGAAATCAATTTCCCGCTTAGGAGGTAAAGCAGTAACTTCACCAAATACATCGGGATAGAGTTTGACTACACGAGTCGACTGAAGATCAACAGGAGAAGAATCCAAAGAATAAATAAAGCTACCAGCACAATCAAGAGGATTACAATACTGAATAACCAAAGAATTACCCTGATCATCCTCAAGAGAAACAATTCGGGATTTACAAGAGATACGAGCGTCATGATTCCTTAACCAATCATCTCCAAGCAATAAATCAAAAGTATCAAAACCAAGAATATAGAAATCACCACTAAAGCACTGATCAGAATGGAGGAGTTTCACTCCTCTACAAATCCTACTAAGGTTCGTGGGACCCCCAATAGGATTAGAAACCCATAAAGGAACCGAAGCATACTCAGGAGAAAGGCGATGCTCAAACTTATCACAAATAACCATAGAAATAAAACTATGCGAAGCTCCAGTATCAAATAAAACACGAACAAGATGCTGAAATAAATAAAAGGTGCCCTGAAGAGTACCATGATCATCACTAGGAGTAGGAGTAGGTGCGGCAGGAGAAGAAGCAGAGGTAACAGCAAAAACACCATATGGCTTTCCCTTCTGATACAAAGGACAATCATTCTTAAAATGACCAGGGTGAAGGCAGACATGACAAAGATTGTTCCTGGTAGCCTTAGTTGGAGGAATAGCAACACCAACTGAAGTAGGGCAACTATTAGCATAGTGTCCCTTCTGATCACACTTGAAGCAGGTAATGGTAGATAAGTCAATAGGGTGCCTCTGAGAAGGAGAAGATGATGAAGATCCCAAACCCGGATGCTTGAGCCAATTCTTCTTCTACTGGTGGAAATTGGGCTTTCTCTTCTTAGAATTTGCAGAGGAAGACTGAGATGCAGGAGCACTAGAAATAGCAGGACCCTTGGAAGTAGGGTTCTCATAACGAATAGCCATATCCATAAGCTCAGTAAAAGTGCCATGAACATGTGAAATAAGACGATCGTAGAACTCTGGGCGAGCTCCAGCTATGAACTTCTCATTTTTCTTAAGCTGAGTGTCGATAAGACCAGGACCAAACTTGGAAAGTTCATTGAACTTTCGCTCACACTCAGAAAAAGACATGGTACCCTGCTTAAGATCCATGAATTCTCGATAAAGCTGAGATTTCCCGGCTTCGGGCATCCATTTTGCCACAAAATCCTCCTTGGAAAGAAGATACAGAAACAAAACTTAAGATAGATTCAAAAGAAAGGAAAAAAGGAAAAATTCAAGATAACACAAAGGATACCTGAACTGCTCCCACGAAAGATCACCTTCATTAGTGTGAGCAGTAACAGACTCCCACCAATCTAAGGCTGACTCTTGCAGCTGCCAAGCTGCTAACTGATGCTTCTGGGCATCAGTAATCTGAAGACTAGTAAAGATCCTCTCTAAACTCCGTAACCATTGCTGGGCTTCGATAATGCTCTCTGAACCGGTGAAATTATTACCACCGAGCTGAGAGAATTCCTTACAGAGAACAGTAAACCTAACAGGTGGAGCAGGTTGAGGAGCTGGGGAAGTACCACGAACCCTACCTCTAGCATTTCCACGATTCATCCTGAAAAATCAAGAATGAATTTTAGGACAAAAGGTACAGAGAAGACAAAGATAAGCTAAGATAAGACAAGATAAAATCACTTGGAGGAATATCCTAATACAAAAATTTCTAACAAGGTAGATACGAAAAGAAGGAAGTTTAGAAAAATTGCTTTTAAAACAAGAAAATTTTATATCAAAATAATCTTTGAAAATCATTTTAAAAAAAATCATTTTAAAATCATTTTATACTTTGAAAATACGTTCACTCACAAAGAAATGATTCTGAGGTTGATTTCACTCATTCTAGGGTATTTCTACCCTATCTCTAATGAGTTTTTGCTCCATAGGCTAAGGTTTGCCTAAAAACCAAAGCTCTGATACCAAATGTAACGACCCACTATTTTGGACCATTCAAATCGACAATAATCCACACATGTCAGACTTGAATAATGCAAAATAACAGATTGTAATAAAATTTGGAGCAAATAAAATCATTCACAGAATCACAGACACAGAAATATCAGAATAACTCGCAGCGGAAATAAAATAAATAGTGGTTCATGAAGCCACTACAATACAGAGTCTCAAAAGCAGATACAAAATACATAGTCTGAAAACCAATACAGTTCTGAAACAAGTAAAATAGAAAATCCCAAATACATAAGTATCTAATACAAAAGCTGAAATAGAACAACTGAAACTGAAATAGATAGATAACTAGATAAGCAGAATCTCCAGCGATTCCTAGCTCGAGAAAAGTGAATCCAAAGCTGTGAATACTCAGGCTGACCCGAGCGTAAATAAAACACAAACACTCGAGTCAGGACATACATACTTATACAATGTAAACTAACTCAAGTGAACTATAATAAAAGTACAAGTAACTTAAAGAATGCTTGGGATCGCCCATTCTTTAAGGATCCGTTAATCTATCTACTATGTAGTAATATTCGCTATTATAATAATGTCTAATTATAAAATAAACATACTTTAAAATAGCATTAAGGAGTGACCCAATATTCCCCTTAACACGAATAATGCCAATAGTCTATACAGTACCTGCATACCTCGAAAGGCTATGAGAAGATACTCCATAGGTACGACACAAATAGAAACTCGTAGTAAAGCTCGATATGGTAGATGACACGGCACACAAGGCAATGCCAGGGTAGATATACCAATTACGCACATGAACTGATGGAAACGCATAGCAGCCACTACCGCTCCACCTCGAACAACACTCCCAAATCAAGGGGTGCACCCAAACAATCACAAAGTAATAGAATGGTATCGAAGAAGTGTGTCCGATAAGAGGTGCTACCTCATTGGCCCGAGATCGCTCCTGTTTTAGCCACACTACACCAAACTGTCGATTTTGCCACACCCCGATGCGGCAATTTTACCACGGTCTAGAGCCGTGGTAATTTTACCACGGTTTTGGGTCGTTCTAAAATGATTTACCACGGTTATTGGCCGTGGCAATATTACCACGGCTCAAGACCGTTCTAAGTTATCAACCCCTTGCCGTGTTATACGTACGTGGACCCATCTAAAAGTTCGAACGCCCGTAACGCTCTCCCCTCTCAAAAAATGACCCCTTTTAAAATCTAACCCATGCCCTAATTTGAGTCGCCCTCCTCGATCGTTCTTCTAATCAATTTTCACCTCACTCCTTGAATCGCCCTCGTTCTTCTCATCACATAGCCTGAATCTGTTCTCACTCAAGTCGGTGTTCTCGAGATCGATGCTTTGCAAGGCGGCAGATTGGGACACAAAATTGTGATCTGGTTTGTTGTTTTATTGGTGAATTGAATGTTATTTTTATTTACAAATTGATATCCCTGGATCCTAGATTCAAATAGATTTGGACACGAGTGTGCCTGTTTGTTTCTCCTTGTGCGCATGTATTACTTCAAGTGCCATGCTCTGTGATAATGTGTTCATGTCTGTATGCATATTCTTGCATTAATGTCTTCACTTTTATGTAAGTGTGTGTATTAAATTTATATGTGATTTACAGTTTGGCATTGCACTGTGGTTTGCCTTTCTTCACATTTCAAGTTCTTCCTCATTTTTCTTTTCTTTACTCTGGTTTCAGGACTAAGTATATTAGTGCATGTTTTGTAATGTGTATCCGTTCAAGAACTGATTTTAGTTAAACCTCCAGGTTTAATTACTTGCTTAAGTATATAATTCATCACCTACCTGCCTTTGAATTTCCAAATGGACCCGATCCTGTCATTTAAAGCAGTGTGTTTATATTTTAGTGTGTACGTAAGAGTGAGTTGAGTAGGTTGTCAGATTGTTGTTTTGTTTATCTTTGTCTTATACCTCATATTTTAGAACAGATTTTAGTTACATCCTAGGCTTGCATTTTTCTTCCATTCTCTTTGGTCCACACCGGTTCATCTTCAATTACATCAGTGTTCTCTTCACCATTTTAGTAATTTTTGTGTGCTAGATTTTAATTACATCAGTGTTCTCTTCACCATTCTCTTTAGATAGAAAACAAATTGAAGATGATATGTGGATGTAGATCTTTGGTACGTAAATTCGTGTTTTTTACTTTAATGCATTTTATAATCAGTTTGACTTTACTTCTTATTGTAAATCCGTTTTATCCATTGATGCACTTCCTCAACAACGGTTCGATGCTTTGGGACCTAAACTCCATCAGTTATGTCGATAATTAAGTGTTTATATAGGTTTGAATTCATCTAGTTCTACTTCAAGGGTTGTAGCTTTCACCAAGAGCAATTTGATCGAGTAGATTCAAGTTCAAAAGTTTTCAAATCATAGTTTGAAGTTTATGATGGTATCCAGCATGTATGGCAGCCTTAATGATATCTGGAAATACAATACAAATGGTCGCCCAGTCCTTTAAAAGAAAAAAAGAAGAAAAAATAGTAAGGAACAGAGACATCCTAGTGTCCCTTGTTAAAGTAGACCGACTGGTTGCAGATAAAAGAAGTATTCACTTTTAAACACGGTACGTTTGGAGTAGAGGTCTAGACTGGTTTAAACTTGTTAAGCTTCGAAGTAAAAGAACTAAGATGACTCCAATATTCTTTTTTGATGACTCGTGGATTTTGAATAAAATTTAGTATTAATCAATTAAAAAAAAGGAGAAGAAGAAGAAGGAAATTTGGATGGGTTTGAGAGTAGCCGATAAGGCAAGACTGTCTCAAATTAACACGTAGAATACAAGGCATCAAGCCTCTGCTAATGTCTGACCAATGCCTAAATATCTGTTTGGATTCTTAGATGATGTAAGACTTTGCTAAGTGGGCCTAGGTTAGGCGGTAAGCACTGCTTAGCGCCTAGACGGAGGCCTAGAAGAATTTTACAATAGAGGCTTTTATCCCTTTGGCACTATAAAAGAAGTGAAGGTGCCTCATTTCATTTTGGATGTAGGACAAAAATGCATATCAAGCTAGCATAGTTCATAACAAATGCAATCTATTTCTTAATTTCAGAGAACGGACGGTTGCTTTTCTTGTTAAACTGCATGCATTTTCTGGAGGATTAACTGATCCAACTCCAGATCCCTTCTGGAAGAACACCTGCTGATTTGGCATCTGGAAATGGGCACAAAGGAATTGTTGGCTTTCTGGCCGAGTCATCTCTTACTTCCCATCTGTCTGCTTTAACTGTGAATAGTAGTCGAGGCATAGCTGTGAATGATGTTTCTACTGTAGGTGCCAAGAATAACTTGGATGAAGAAAACGCTAATGAACTTGTAGATTTAGACACAGAAGCAAAGCTCTCTCTTAAAGACTCATTATATGCTGTCCGCAATGCTACACTTGCTGCTTCTTGAATTCATCAGCTGTTTAGAATTGATTCTTTCGAAAGAAAACAAATAGTTGAATACAATGACGACCAAAGTGAAATAACAGATGAGCAGCAAGCTTTGTCACAGTTAGTTGTAAAGACATGCAAAGCAAGTAGACTACATGATACATCCATACATGCTGCTGCAGTCAGAATACAAAACAAGTACCGAGGATGGAAAGAGAGAAAAGATTTCTTGATCACTCGACAACGAATTGTTAAGATTCAGGTGATTATTATACTTTCTCCCTTGTTTTTGTTGAATCATGGTATCTTGCTTTCAGTTTTGAGAAATACAGTTCTTTATTAATGTTTCATATGTCATTTGTATGAAGAATTAAGTTTTTCTTCTCTCTTTTTCCTTTTTGCATGCATGAAGGCTCACGTACAAGGTCACCAAGTGAGAAAGCGCTACAAAAAAATATGCTGGACAGTAGGGATTCTTGAAAAGGTTATATTGCGGTGGAGGAGAAAAAGAAGTGGCTTACGTGGGTTTAGATCAGAGTCGTTGACTGAGGGCACTACTAGCATGCAGATCGAGTCCTCTAATGATGAAGAAGAAGAGGATGATGATGATGATTTGCTGAAAGAAGGAAGAAAGCAGTCAGAGGCTATGTAAATCCCTCTAACTTCAAAGCTTTCTCGTAGGATTTTGAAACTTGTTAATGATGTGGTCGTATTTTAGTTTCCTTTTATGCAAATCAACTCTTTTGAAATTACTTATTTAATAATGCAAAGGGTTCTTGGTAGTTGCAAACTAGGATGTGCTGTAAAAAATTGAGTGGGTATTTTACTCAAATTCCATGCCCTGCAAACATTTTTAACCCCATTGCGTATGTACTGTCTTGTTTCTCAGTTGGATTTGTTGTCATCAGTAGTGTAATATTGATCATCCTTTTGATGCTGAGACATGCAATACTTAACGAAGTACTTTATACCGTACTATGTTATTTTATTCCTCTAATATATTTGTGATATTCCAGGATATGGAGGAAAATTCAGCGAATGAGTTAAATTGAAGAGAATGGTCGAGGCGACGTTGTCGAGGAAGCCGATGGTTGGAATCTATGCACGCCGACTTCAAGTAGATGCTGGCAATGATGAAGAGGCGAAAGTGGTGAGCTAGCGGCTATTTGACAAGCTAATGGTTAAGGTGAGATTTTTATCTCACACAACTATATCTAGCACTACCGATAATTTTGAGATGAACCACCATTTGAATTTATTTGCTAATGGGATAAATTGATCGATTAGATAAGTCAGTAAAAATTTAATTCCAGCAAATGGATATTGTTCATGTTTGAGTGCAAACACATTTTTTGTACATATTACTGTATTTATAATAGGTTTCAAAACTTTTCTCCTATACCTGAAAATGGTTACAGGGACTATTGCCTTGAATTTGTATACATAGTTGGTCATGCATAGGTAAGATGGTACCTGCTCCTGTCACTTAAAGTTTCAGTGTTAGTCTCGATTCCTAGCAACCTACATGAATTGTTAATTTAACACATCAGGACATCTTTTATTGTCAATGATTTTGAAGAAAAGTTACACACCAATTCCTATTACTTAAAATATGGACTGTCTTGATTTTCATCCCTATAAATTGAATTTTCTGTTAATTTTAATACTACAAATGTAATTACTCTATTTTTTTACTTATTGAAATTACTTTGGTCTACAACTTAAAAATGTTAATCTTATCATATGAGTTCTTATTGGATTGTTTACAGCTATCAAAAAAGTATTATTGTTTATTATGAAAATAGTTTCACTAACAACTTATCCAATTTATTGAGCTTTAAAGAAAAATCTTATTAAATTTTGCATGAAAGGATCTATGTAATTCTGACTTTATTCCATCATAACTGGAATGTTCTTCACAACTTGTGGCAAAAGGAATATTCTTCCTTATTATTGCTGGCGAAATGAAATGCAGGTTAGACTGTCATATTTTCAATTCACTGTGATCAACCTATTCTGCTAAAAACGAATAAATGAGGGATATCAACATACTGCCATCATTAATATCAGTGCATTTCTGAACTGGGTTTAACATGGATGCATACTAATACAGACCCAAAACATACATTATGCATGTACTGTCATACTACTTGCAAATTTGTTTAGTTTCAGTCAGCTAATTTGTTAATTTTCATCCTTGGAAAGCCACCAGTAAAGGAAATAATACCCATATTTATTTCAATATGGGTTCAAAAATGAGTTTAATTACACGCGTGACTGCTTTCGTTTCTTATGAAATCAACTAAATGTACTGACAACAAACAATATATTACACGGTTACTTATATTGGTTGAATATGGTGAACATGTGAACCATTGTTCTTTTACTCATTTTTTTAAAAATGTTTTTCGAATCTGTTGGATCCAAATATTGCTAAAGAAATACATACTATAATCATACTTCTACAAGTCTAATGACTAATATTAAACTCTTTCACCAATGTAAGTTCAAATTATTTTCTTCTGTTGTCTTTCTAATTTCCAAAAAACTAATATTTGTTTATCCATATTTAAACTGGATTACCATAAGCTGTATTGTAGTTTGATATGTAATTCTAATCTCCGCATGGCAGTTTAGCGTGTTAAATAGATGAAATTTTTCAAATTTAAGAAATACAAGTTATATTATTAGGAAATAAAAGCTATCAATAAGGGATGAGGAAAAAAATGAATGAAGTAGTGCTGCCTAAAAGGCAGCAGCAGATTGCTGCATCGGCAATTTCAGCAGCGAGCAGCTGCTGCAACATCCAGCAGCGAAAAAAAAATTTCTAACTTTTATGATTTTGTTATGAACATTATTTCAGCAATTTCCTTGCTATGATTATTCCAAACAAGCCTTGGTTGTGCATTAGGTAAACATCTACATTAGGTAAACAAGCTTTGGTTCTACAGTATAAAGTTGTTCAAGATTCTAATCACTTTTACTTGATAAACTGCAGGAAAGGAAGAAAACTGATTGGTCTGCTTTATGCTAGCATGGAAGTAAGAATATTTATTGTTAGTAAATACATCCAGAAAACTTCTTTATTGTAATAGAGTGTGCAAACCAGGCAATGAAGTAAGAATATTTGTTGTCAGGAAATTATGAACGCTGATGTGAAACAACTTTGAAGTGGTCTGTATTGTAAACTAATTAATTCTAGCTGAATTATGCATGTATTGTTATATACAATATTGTATTATATAATATGTAGTTTGCTACTTAATTCCGAGCATGTATTGTATAATATGTAGTTTGCCACTTAATTGTATTGTTGTTATACTTGTGCTCAGTATTGGTCTGTAATTTGAATTGAGTTTGAACATTACAGTTAAAACTAGAGCTATTTACAGGCCGTCTTATAGTATTATTTAGCGACTGTGACGACCGCCCATGACCCCTGCACCAAATCTAAAGATAGAGCGCTGTAAAGTGTGCCAGGCGACCATGGACGATTGTCAAGGTAAGATTTAAAACAAAAGAATCTATCGTATTACTCACAGCGCATGGACAAAATACAATAGAACATATGTATAGTGAAGCTTTACAGAACAAAATGACATCATATAAAACTCCATAATAGTTGAATACAAGCATCCACATAGTCAATACATCCAGCCTCACTACATAACTCTCAGAGAATACAAAACAGCGGAATATCTAGTACATATAATAAGAAGATAATATGCAACCCTCTAACTCGTCTTTGATATCAGCATCGTGAGAAGAGAACAGCACCTGTCACCTGTTACCTAGTCTGCCCGTCCCAAAATGGACGAACAGCCCAAGGCAATAAGAATTAAAACATAAAGCCTTGAGTCAGACAACAGTCTTAGTGAGCAGTAAATTAACTAACAACATACCAAAAGAGCATAAAGGAAAAGGAATAGGAATACAACCCTCCCACTCCAACCTCATTCTATAGTGATAGCCCCCAGACACACACTAAGCAGAAGCAAACATAGCAGAGCATACAATTTAAAGTAAGGCTACTATCACTCGAGTCAAGGGCGACGTTTTCCAAGTACCAAGGCCTAAATCAGATAAGCACCCAGAAAATACCGCTCTTGAGTCCGTAATGACGTTACAACCAAACATCCATGACTCTGGCTATCACTGATATCATTGCTTCGATATCACCGTTAATTGAATGACCGGTACATTCTTTCAGCCGTCCGTCAAGGGCTAATGGAAACCCCGGTTCTAGACATAACTCCCGCACGTCGTCGCAGCCCGTGCCTAGGACTATCGAATCTGCCCAGAGTACTCGACCATAAACAGTTGGCCGTTGGGACTATCGAATCTGCCCAAACGTACTCTTGCTTAGAGCATGCTAGAACCTTCAACAACGATGCTATCCAAGCCTCCTAGTCATCCTCCTCGACGACTATTCTCATATCCATTCATTATCCTCAACTCGAATCATATCACCGAGTTATCAACATGCTTGGAATGATCCCGTCTGGATTAGACCAAGTCTTCATCATATGATGCCTCGCTTCATTACATCCTCGCAAAGCCTCATCTCAACTTCACATCATCAAATCTATGCATAAGAGCTTCATCATCCCGCTACATATGCCACGAGCAGCTTTCCCAATCCAAGAGCCTTTCCCTTGGCTTTTGAATCGTCTTCGATCTAAATCTAATCATCAATCATCTAGTTCATAACAATCAATCAAATCAAACATCAATCCAAGCAATCAAGCATTCAAATATGATCTAAGTAGACAATTATAACAATAATGGCATTTTCGTAATTAAAGAGTTGAAAGTCCAATAATAAGCATGAAAACATGAATTATATCTCTACAAACTTGATGAATGAACTTGCATAGATTAACATATGATAAAATGGATGCAACATCATCATGAACAATGGATCTATATGGATCTACACTTAGGATGAAGAAAATGCATGGGAATCACTATTTTAACACCAAAACGAGCCAACAATCCGATTTACTCCTTTGGATCCGTGTGAGAGATAATCACCACTCACCAAATCACCTAAACAAAATCAACACGCTTTAGATCTGGACAGCAAAGGATGAAGCTTGATCTATCACGAATCCGCTTCAAACGAAGAACTCTCTCTTGAAAAGATGAAGATCTTCAATCTAAGCTCTTGGATCTTCAATTTGATCTTCAACTTGGATGGATGGAAGCACTAGATTAGAGTGGAGAAAAGAAGTGAAGAAGTGTAGAAGTCGAGCTCTCAAAATGGCAGCACTTCGTCGCTTCAAAATCCGGATCTCAAAAATGAAGAGAAGCTCTCCTATTTATAGCAGAAAATACCCTAAGTCGTAACTCGGCTATCTTCTTAAGTCGCTGCCGACTTAACACTATGCCGACCTACAACCTAAAGCTTTGCCATCCTACGACTTAACCAGAAGCATCTGCGACCTAACAACTGCTATCTCCTAAGTCGGTCACGACTTATAGCATGCGCGCCTACGACTCAACAAAACCCAAATCCCCTACGACTTAAGACTCATGCGCCTCTAGCGACTTACCACTAGTCACGACTTATAACTTGGCAGAAGATACGACTTAACAGATCTGTGCTTCTACGACTTAACAAACAACTGGGTTACGACTCAACCCCTAAGTCGTCTACGACTTAACACATAGGCTAACTCTTAAGGTCGCCAACACGTTAACTCCTTAGGTCGCTAACCCACCCAGTCGACTTAACTTGGTAACAACTTAACCCTTAGGTCGCTTACGACCTAACCAACCAAGCTACCAGACGACCTAACACATAGCGACCTATCCCTTAACTCGGTCACTACGACCTAATTCTAACCTTAAGTCGTCTACAATCATAAGTCGGTCAACCCACTAACTCGTCCAACCGACCCAACTTCTATACGCTCTAAGTCGTTGCCGACCTAACCACACTAACCCAGTAACCACTAGGTCGCTTACTCCACTAGGTCTGCCTACCCTTGAGTCGCCATATCCTTAAGTCGGTCAGTTCTTTAGGTCGTTAACTCGCCCTGCCGACCTAATACTTAATAAATCCTAGGTTGCATAATTCTATAGGTCGCTCCAACTAACCCACGACCTAACACTAACTCGCCGAATTCCTTAACTCGGTCACGACTTAGCTCTTAGGTCGTTCACGACCTAGGACTTAGACAAATCTGCCTAAAAATCTGAAATGACTTAAAAATGCTAAAATTCCAGATTTTGACGAACTTGTCGATCCGTAAAAATACGGGTCGTTACAGCGACGGCTTAGAGTCGTGGCTAATTATAAATCAGCTATGGTTCATAGCCGTGGCTAGTATATTTGTGCAATTTTTTCAGCAGAAATTTGCCACGGTCTTGAGCCGTAACAAAATATAAATTTGCCACGGTTCAAAGCCGTGGTTAATTAATGTTTTGCCACGGCTCCGAGCCGTGGCTAATTAATATTTTGCCACGACTCAAGACCGTGGCAAATTTTCTACCACTCCTTATTTTGCCACGACCCAAAACCGTGGCAAAGTTAATTAGCCACGGCCTAAAACCGTGGCGAAATTGCTTTTCTGGTGTAGTGCTACCTTATGTCAACTCACGGGAGTTGGGTCCACGCATATACCTTAGGATCGTCGCCACCATCCTACTTCATTCTGGAAACACCACCGCGTACACAGCTGTCAAAGTATTTTTCGGTATCGACAGAGAGTATGTCCATATCTGATCCTAGTCTCTTTAACAACCAATCGTTATTATAAACCGTGATTAAAAATTTAAAGCAGTTTATATTTCAAATCAAAATACTTCATTTAAACCATTTAAAAGTAAGGTCATTATACCTTTATATCAAATATTCAATTCCCAAAAATTTAGCCTTTTCTGAGTTCATTTATTCACTTAAAAACATTAAAACATTAAATTTCCAGCTTTCACAGCATTTAAAAAGTGCTGCGGTAAGTTATATTTGAAAACAATTCAATTCAGCAAAGACAACATTTATAAACTGCTGTAATAGTTCAGTTTTAAAGGAAAAATAGTTCCATTTAGAAAAGACAGCATTTACAGAACTGCTGTAATAGTTCAGGTTTCAAATTAAAGGTTTTTATTCAATTCAGCAAAGACAGCGTTTTAAAACTGCTGCAGTAGTTCAGTTATATACAAAAATCACATTTCAGCCTACTGCAGCGCTTTACAAGTGCTACAGTAGCCCCTTCGTTAGTTTCATTTTTGAATTTAGTTCCTGCCACTACAGCACTTACCAAATGCTGTCATAGCCTTAGTTCATTTAGTCTTTTAGTTTATTTATGCAACCACAGCACTTACAAAGTGCTGCAGATTCTACTTAGTTCAGAATTAGTTCATTTCCAGAAATGATAGCATTTCTGAAGTACTATTAATTGAATTTTCAGGTTTTAAATACAATTCTAGCCATAAATAAACTTCAATTTAAATCATTTAAACTTATAAAAATCATATTTTTCCATATTAAAAATGATCATTTAAATCCTTTAACTTATGATTTTTATAAAGAAAAATTTTACAAATAAAAATCAAATTTTCCAAAGTTCACTTATTAAATTCAAGTATGTCAATTTCCCTTTTCATTTTTTTCAAATTACTTTAACACTTAAATTTTAAATCTCCATTTCACCATTTTAAAACTTAATTTCCATTTTTAATTTAATTAACTTAAATTTCCATTTTTAAAAAAAATCAATCAAAATTTCCAATTTAAGTTACACTTTAAAACCACCATTTTCTATCCATTTATTTTACATTTAACACCTAGAAAAACATTTCCACTTTAATAAATCATTTTAAAATTCAATTTAAATCAATTTATCATATTTTTACATTTTTAAATACTTCAAAATTTCCAAAAAAAATATAAAATAACCACGGGTCTGTATGATATTTTCTAGCCTAAGTCAAGTGATACAGATAATATATCATTTCAATCCGTAGTTTACAAAGAAAATTCGAGTTTTATCATTTCAAACCCGCAATCCCAAGTAAATAAAATTAAATAAAAGTCGCTCAGGCTTATCGTTTCAACCCATAACGATCTTTCCCCTATTCTAAAGTCCGTTCGGGTATGTATCATTTCAACCCATAGCGATTCTATTCTACAGGAAACTTGTAGTGTGATAAACATATATAAATAACAGTAAATAACAAAATACAACAGTGACAGGTGATATGACATGTAATTTACAGGTTTAACATCATATATAAATAATCACAGGCAGTTATAGCATCATTTATAATTCTATACATTCGAATGTTGTCGCTTCACAATTGCATAAGTATATAGTGTCGTGTCAGATTTACTCATCTCAAAATGCTGGAGATAACAAAACCAATGACACAGCGGAAATTAAAGCACGATGACAAGATTACGGACTTGAGAGGAGAGCAAATCCAAGCTACAAATCTTGTGTTATAACCCAAAACAAAAATCAAAACAATCCATAAATTTCAATACACTTGAAATGGAATAACTTTTAAATAAAAAGAGATATGAATGCCAAATCTTTTGCCTTGCTTCCTCTATTTTTTTTTCAGCCTAGGGATGTTGTTTGGCCCTGGTTTGAACAGGTAATGGCTCGGGTTTGGTCATGTTAACATTGTAAAGGCACGGCCAAGGTAGTGGAAACATAGGGAGGAAGTTTATACATGAGAATGTGAAGAGTTTTAAGGCATGTAGTGGGTTTTTGGTTCAACATATGGCTCGGCCATGGGCTTGTTTGGCTTGGCCAGAGGAGCATGGGTCAGGTCAGTGGGAGGAAAGGTGTGTGGTGGTCTGGTCAGAGGTGGTGGTGGCGGCCTAAGGTGGTGGTGGTGGTGGAAAATGAAGTGGTGAAGCAAAAAGTGGTCAATAACATGTTTTTAAGGCTTAGGTTGCATTTTTGAGGGGTTTAGTCACCATGGTGGGATCGGCCATGGTCATGGCCTGGAGTATAGGTGTTGTTGATGGCAGGGAAGAGGTGTAGGAGTTTGTGGCCGTGGATATGAAGGAGAGGCCGATCCAAAAGGCAAGAAGAACAAGGCAAAATACATAGAAAATGAGGAGAAAAGTAGGAAAAAGAGATGTAGCCATTACCAAATTTCTCTAAGCCGTGAATAGAAATGAAAGTGATATTTTTTTTGCGTGAGAAACACTGGAAATACATGGCTATTCACACAAGAATGCACGGCCAAAGAGTGTAATGAGGTGGTTATGGAAATGAAGAGTTTTGGAGATGAAAAGACTTCAGTTTCTAAAGCATTTTAAACTCTTCATATTCTTTTTCTTTTAAATTTTAAATAAACAAAATAAACTCAGAAATTTACTTTAAAACTGAAAAAAGTATTATAAAATAAAATTAAATATTTAAATTTAAAGAAAATGGAAAAAGATTTGCAGAAATTACTTAAAAATTGAAAACAGTGTCCAGAAATTACAAATAAATCACCATTGACTTTGGAAAATTATTTACTTCATTTTAAAAATATTCTAAAACAAAATTGGAAATAAAATGATTTTTAAAACATTTTCAAAGTGAAATAAATAATTAAATTCAGAGAAAACAGCAAAATAACTAAAGAAATTATTTAAAAATAGGAAATAGAACATAAAAATTACAACAAAATACCATTAACTCTAGAAAAATTTCTACTTCACTATAAAAATATTTTTAAAATGAAATAAATTCAAATTAAAATAGTTTCAAAAATATTGGGTGGTTACAGACATCCTTCTTTATAATGCTTATTGTAATTTTACAGAAAAAAGAAAAGAAAATGGATGCTCAACAAGGTGCCAAGGTGCTAGATGAAACTCTGATATGATGCAAGATGAAATGGTAAGGCAAATGCTTGCTTCCATTTTGGTACATAATTTTCGTTGTTGCCACAGGTACCCTGACATGCAAATTGATGTTGGGGATCTTTGTGCTATCGTCTGCAGTGATGGCACTGAAGGCACTGGAGGCACTAGAGGCACTGATGGCACTGGAGGCTCGCAAATATGAATGTACTGTTAATAAGTAGAATTTATTATGTACTGGCTGTAACTATGAATACACTGGCTATGTTTTTAAGTATGTTTGTTATTTTGTACTTAACTAAGTAAAACTTGTGTTGCTGGTTATTCTGAAATGAAAAGTTCTTTATTGCAGTGTAATGTTGCCATTAGATATGATATAATGTTGCAGTATAATGTTGCCATAGATATGATATAATGTTGCAGTACATTTTCAATTTAAATTGCAAAAGGTGTTGCCATAGATATGATATAATGTTGCAGTATGTGATGTTAAATGTGGTAATAAACTGGCAAAGTGTTGCCATTGGATGGTAAAAGTGTTACCATAGATTAATGAACATGGACCCCACAACAGGGTTCCGTAAAGGTGGGCCACAGAATTAGTGGGCCCCACAATGTGGGCCCACATGTTGGGGCCCAGATTGTGGGGCCCACGTTTTAGTAAATTTGGTACCTGTGGCAACAACAGAACCGATGTTGCCTTTGACTCTAGGGAAACGCGGCAAAATGCATCACCGAGAAAGTGTTGTCTTTGCCCTTTTTTAGCCTACAGCAACATTTTTTGGCACTTCCTGCATCACTTCTTGGGTGTTGCAGTATGCAATCTATGGCGTAGTGTCATTTTTTTATTCATTACTTTTATATTGTGTGGAAATCTCTGTAGATAGCCGAATTTGTTTTCTTTGATTATGCCTTAATTAATTACTTCTTAGTGATTTCATTAATTAAAGTATTTTTCGCCTTACCATTTAATTCTTCTCAATTTGGAACATGATGGAAAAAATTCCCAAAAATTTACAATAAATTCATAAACATCTTCCTTTATCTTTAGAATTTCCAATCAAAACATTTAATATTAATGTATTTTTTGAATATTAATATTTTTTTTAAATTTTAATATATGGTCGAAACTGTCCATTTTCAACTTAGAAAATTCATAATAAATAATTTTCTCATCCAAAAATTATAAAAATTAAAACTTATCCTTGATTTAAAGTTGTAAGCATCATATTAGAATTCCAAAGCATTTAGAGATAATGAATTCTCATTTTAACCTTTAACATATAAGAAAAGATGATATTTACCATTCAAACATGCACATATTCATTCTATTATCACTAAACATGCTCATCAACATTCAAATCATCCAAAGCATAAAAATCCAAACTCAAACGAGTCCAAGGAAGAAAGGCATGTATTACTCACCTTAACTTGAAAACCATGATCAAAATCTCATCTATTCTATGGAATGGATGTTTGATTTGGTCTAGTTTGTTTTCTCTTCCTCTCCCTTGTTAATGGTGGCCAGCCTCTCCCTTTCCTTTTGTTTTTTTCAAAAATGAAAATGAACGAAGGAATTAGGTAATTAGGGGATGTAAGGGCTAAAAATTTGGTCTTGTGCTAATAAACTTTCAAGCTTAGTCTTATTAGTTTGTTAATCCCTTCATTATGACCTCCCTTTTCCTAATCCTTTCGTTTATGGCCAAAATTTAGTTTTTTACTAATTACTCTTGGTTCACCAAGCTAATCTTTTTTAAGTGTCCAATTCTTAATCCATAAATTTTCTTTTAGATAATTCCTTTAATTAAGTTCACTTAATTATCATTTATTGAAATCTCATTGTTAATTAAATTCTCATATTATAGCACTTCAAAATATGGAGTGTGGAAGACATGGTCCAAGAGCTAAGCATCAGAGTTGGGCAAATATTTTGAAGCAAAAATCAAATAGTTTGTTTTTAGTCAAAATATATAGAAAGCTGTGTCTGTAAGAAAAAAGATTGTAAATCATTTATAATATTATAAGTAAACAACATACTACTGATCGTTAATGATGTACTCATGTTAAAATTAAATTTTAATTTAGTTTTTTAATTCTCGATGAAGGATTTGAGAAAGACATCTCTTATACTCGGAATATGAGGATGTTGGGATTGTCCCAATCTATATACATACCATATTAAAATGTTTAATATGAAACATATGACGTCGATCCCTATGCACTGGCAATTGGGACCATCAAATATGCTATGTTATGTGGTAAATTAGATCTTACTTATACACTTGGTGCATTAAGAAAATATAAAATCTTAAGTAAAATCACTGAATGGCAGTTAAGAACATTCTCGAGTATTTACGAAATACTAGAGAATTGTTTTTGGAAATGACAGACTTCGTCTGAAGAAGTGTTTGAACTGGAACTTCAGACATGAAACACTATCCAAGAG
The DNA here is from genome assembly GCA_030737815.1 of Allium fistulosum. Lineage (NCBI taxonomy): Eukaryota > Viridiplantae > Streptophyta > Magnoliopsida > Asparagales > Amaryllidaceae > Allium > Allium fistulosum. Next base: position 243,494,132 of record CM060907.1, on the reverse strand, counting down.
AGGATTTGTCTCCTTCATTTTAGAAGGTCGATATCATCATAATTTAGTCTATATAAAGTCATAATCTATAGCTAGAGTAAATCGGTTAATCGATAAATGTTATCTGTTGAACCAAGGACTTTAAAAGCAATTTACGCAATTATATTATAGAGTTTTTGACCTTAGAAAAAACTCAAGATATCCAAGTGATACAGTGATGATATGAAGAATATGTGTACAAAATGTCGTTATCAAGTGAGCTTATTATAGATTGGAAACTGGATTTCCCTAAAATGATTTGCAGGCGTTGAACTTATGCCCGTGCTTTAGCAAAGTCTGCATAGGGTTCTGTATTTAAATTATTTAAAATTGACCAAGGACTGAGTTCACACCATTGAGTCAACACAATCACATTGTGTGTTATTTACGAATTCGACTAATGGGAAAATTATTTTATAAATGTTATTAATTAATAACGAATCAATACAAATGTTGTATTAATACCACATGGTATTTTTATTTTGAAGCTTAAAATCGACCAGAACGATGCTCGAATAAGACAATTAAAAAATGATTCAAATTGAAGTCAAAAGGCCTTTGCCTTACTTGATTTATGGTATTTTCGGCCATACTATTGCAAATGGGGATATAATGCTAAGTCTTTTAGGGTTGGAGAAAGAAGTGGAGATATTTGTGCATATATTTGGCTATAAACAAATAGCCTCCACAAACTTTCTCTACGCACTTTCTGAAAGAGCTCCAGCCCCCATTGATGAGCCAAGGAGCCAGCCTTGCAAACTGAATTCAAGATGGGAAAAAAGGTTCAAAGCAAAAATACTAGCCGACAACGTGTTCGACCTTCGGCAAGACATCAAAAGTGAAAGGTATTATTTCTAATAAATATATATTCATTATACGCATACTATATACATACATACTATATATATATATATTAAATATGTATATTTTAAAATACGTATGTATGTATATTAAAAAAATTATGTTTTCGGATTTGAAAAATAATATTAATATTTTATATTTTAGTGGAAATTAGCCAGAATGGCCTCTTTAGTAAGTGGAATTAGTTTTTAGGACACACAACTGAAATAATTACTTTCAAGGACGAAACGTAAAATAATTAGTTTCTATGGCCTAAAAACCTATGAAATTATGTCCTTGAAAGTAATTGGACTACCGACTTTGTACTTGAAAGTAATTATTCTGTTCACTTTGGCCTTGAAAGTAATTTCTTTGAATGTGTATCCTAGAAACTAATTGGACTGCAAAGTGTCATTCTGGTGAAATGCCCCTATATTTTATATATGTATATTAAAATCCATTCGCTGTATATGTTTACTAGACACAAACACACAGATATATATATATATATATAATAATTTGTTTATATGCATATATGTATGTATGTATGATGTTCGAAAGGAAATATGTATAAATTTTCTTTGTTATATATTGCTTTCGGCCAAGTAAAAACAAAATTTTATATTTATCTAAATGTATTGTTTTTAAATTTTAAACATGTTCAAGTGTTTTAAAATACAAGTTCCTCCTATTTTGATTTAAAAAAAATTATTTACTTTAAATAATTTCCGACGATCGTAGCAAATAAAATAACTTTTGTTTTAATTTATTAACAGATATTGATTTTAAAAGTTAATTCTATTAATGTTTGAGTTTTATATTTATTAAATATTTTAAGCCGAATATTAATTTATTATATATATATATACGAGTATGGTGGCACGTCCGTTGGACGTGTGCAAAGAAGAAAGTGACATATTTTGTCTTTGTTACAATTATGATATTGTGAGAGATTGTAATAATGTTTTGGTCAATTGCAGGAATATAGAGGGGGAATTATATATGTGCGAAGGTTGAAGTTGCATTGTAGTAGCGTAAGTGTAGTAATCTGGTATGCTGAAATGTAGTGGGGTTGAAATTAGTAGGCGGTATGTTAGTTGGTTGACGTAGTAGGAGGAGATCAGGTCAGCCTATTTTTTGTGTTTGATATCTGCATAAAGGCCCTGTAGTTGACATTTTTATCATCATTCATAAATAAATCTGACATAAAAAAAATTAATACACGCACTGAAACATATCCAAGGCATGCATAACTTAAACTGTTAAAAAAACTTGAACAGGTATTGCATTTGCAGCTACAGAGCTGAATAAATATGCAAGCTCAGTCAATAGTTGACTTGTTATGCAAACTCAAATGAAGAGCAAATATTATTTAAGAAATCTTGGAAGCAAACAATTTTCTCAAGACAACCGCTTATAATGAAAAGTCAAACAGTAAATAAAAATAATAATAACAACATATGATTCTTCTCAATTTTAGTGATACCGACAATGCATGATACTCAGTTTAAGGGGAAGCAAGGTTCAACCAACTCCTTGTGAATAATAAACTCAATTACATATATTCTTTTTTTGATGTAATGTACTGTGAATATACCATCTTCCACTATCAACAAACCACATACTGCAATTTACACTAAAAGGAGCGAACTTAATTTACACAAAAAGATGAACCATAAACTGAAAAATAAAAAAAGTTAGTTTTTGATCACTTTTTCCCTATCAGAAAACTTTGAATTAGAAAAGGAGAAAAAGAGAGTAAAACCTTACGGAAACTTCTACTACCATGATTCAACTCATTCTCGCTAAACTGTTATTCTCAAATTACTCAGATTATCATGCCTATCCATAAAAAATGTATCGAGTTACATGACTTGATGGACATCAAATGGTAAACTGAACTATCTACATCAGCAATTTTGCAAACATAAAAGGTAATAAAGAACATAAATGTGTATAAGTATTGAAATATGTTGGTGTTTATAAATCTAACAAAAAAATTACTTCAAAAACTTACAATTTCATTGCATGCTCGTGCAAGGGAGACCAATGTGAAACCAACGATGGATACCATCTACGTATGCGCTCTCTGGATGATAGCATAAAGGAGGCACCGAAGAGAAGATTTCCAACGAAGCGTGAGCAAATCCTCTACGAATTTTCTATTACTGAATCTATAAAGGTGTAAACGATAACGATTTTGAATTAAAATTTAAAGGTAAGGAAAATGATCAATTAAGTGGATTTGATTTTGACAATGAAATCAAAAACTGTGAGTAAAAAAACAATTCACACATACTTAATAAATGATATTTTTCAAAATAAAAGACCACTTACTTACCAAATATCCATTTGGGATGCAAAGGAGAAGAAATTCGAGCATGCATCGGCCATCAGTGATGGTTCATTTAAGCTCCTTTATTTACGAAGGCATGAAGAATTTGGGAAAGAAGATGGATCTGTTTTCTTGCGATCGGGGAGATGGTGGGTTACTGAATTGACTGAAACAAAAATTAACTTAGGAAATGAGTTACTGCTTCTGGTATGCAGTCTTAGTGTAATAGTTTGCTCCAGCTAAAGACGGAATCCCAATCAACGAACAGTTTATTAGTCGCTATTAATCACCACATTTGTCAAGCACACATGCATATTCCGTATAATACAAAGAAGCATAGTCTGAATAAAACCAAATATAGAAAATATCAGAACAAAAAATAATCATTGTAGACTATATATGTTATGTCAACTCACATAAATGAGTTAAATATAAATTCATGCCGTAAGTGTGCATTGCTTACCTCTGACTTCTCAGGCATATATTTCCATGTAAATTAGCACTATTCCAATAAGTCCGAAGTGATATGCATCATTTAGAGTACTTAGCTCTGCAAGTGAAAATAAATAATATGTTATAACAGTAAGTCAACAGGAAGTCCACATTTTCAGAAGTAAACCATATGCATATAGCAATTTAAAATGGATATTGAAAATCAAAGTAATCATACAATAAACAACATGCTCTTCTATCTCTTTTAACATGACCGAATTACAACTTTCATAAGTGAAGAAATAAGTGGAATAAGTAATATGATATGATGAAAAAATGTGAAATGAAGGTGCATTGAGATGTTGTGAGGCTGCATATACACTTGAACATGACATCAGGAAAACAAAACTTTGGCAGTTGGAAACAATCAGCTAAAGAGTAACTAACATTTGCAGAGTATATATGTTATAAAAATAAACCGTTGTAGAGTCAATACTTTGTACATACACTAAATCGTCATACTTTCCTATTACTGCATTATGTCCAAATTTTACTTTATCAGTTGATGGTATTGAAAGAAATAATATAGGATAAATTAGTTGCAGATCTGACAAACTATGCATTACATAAGCTATTATGCGTAAATATGTAGTAAACTGCAATAAGTAGTATGCATTAGTTTCTCCTTAGATGATGAAAAATTTGAGGTTACAATGATAAAAATTCCTTTCAGGTTACTGTAAATCAATAAGCACTGTAAAACTGCAACTAAAAAAAATTAACAGCATATAGCAGTAAGTGGAAATAAATGATGTACCTTTTCAGTTTCAAAAATGCATTTTTCGTTGTCCGTTTGTTTTGAAGGATATTCAATCTCAGTCGAAGCAAGATCTGTGCATCATCTGCAATAGAGAGAATTGCGGCAATTAGGTGGAATAGAAAGATGATAAAAGAATGCAGTGTGAAGAAATTAAATCATCAATTCACGCTAGAAGACACTTACGTAACATAGTTTACTTTACCATCATTTTTAACCCTTTATAAATGCAGAAAACTTCAAGCATGGTTTCATATCTATCCAATCAACATTTTTGCATAGTTTGATTGCTTTTTTAGAGTCGGTTAGTAAATATACACATGTTTTAAGTGTTATTCGCATGTAATATAGGCTTGGTCATTGCTTCTAAATACAAATGAAGCCACCTAACGTGTTCACCTTGGCTGAAAGTAAGTTTATCAGATTTTACACTGAACTTCATCACATATTTAGATTACTAAACACCCATGTTGAATCTTCAATTTCAATATATATAAAATCAGGTTGTAAATTGAGCAACAACTAAACAATTATTCATTAGCGACAACTATTCAATCTGCAACTTTTCAAAACGTTGACATATCAATTGAATACGTCAATAAGTCAAGGGTTAAACTATTCAATCAAATATAGTTGATGAGAATAACAAATTAAATTACCTGATCGAAGCTCCAAAAAAAGCATGGATCCCTTTTGTACTGAACAGTTAGGTAAAGATGATACCTAACTGGAATTTCGTCAACCAAGGCATAGATCTCTGTCGCTGTCAATAATAGAGATTTTATGCGAGCAAGATGTAGAAACAGTCACGTTTTATTTCACTGTTCCTACATCAAGTATATATGTATCTTATTACGATTAGAGTTAAAACATAGACCTGTAGCTACTTTCACTCTACTTGAGGAAGCAGAAGATCTGCTTAAAGCTTTTCCAAATAGGAATCAAAGTCCAAGACGTTGCTTTTGCTGGTTTGACGGCGTCAGTTTACATCCTAAGGAGGTAACTTATCTGGTAAGAAGAGATGGGAATAAAACTCGAAGAAATGATCGCGACATCAAGCTTCTGCGGTACGGAGGAATTGATCTTGTTGACACTGGATAATTGCAGCCGCCATTGAACTGATTTAGGGTTTGAGGAGGGGAAGTCAATCAGCTGCTTTGCGAGACGGTCAGTTATTCGGGCTTAATTGGTTCTGAGAGGAAGAAATTGGGAACTAAGAATTAAATTGGAAGCCGAATAAAGAAGAGTGCAGACAGTTGATATTAATTTGAAGGAGACGGCAGTTAGGGTTATCTTTTGTTTTGAGAATTGATGAAGTAGTTGTGGACCGATGGAAGAGTGGAGAAGATGGGAAACTGACGGGAGTATTGAGGAACGTGGGGAAGAGGAAGTGGGGAATGAAGATGACATAATTACCTTTCGTATCTTCATTTCTTTTGCAATGTTTGCGGAGGACAAATTGGACAGCACACAAAAGGCTTCACTTTGACCGGTTTGACCAGGTATTTGCATTATAGTATAGATATATCTAATTAAATACAACCATTTTATATTCGAATAAATTATATATTTTATAATATATATGTGTGTGTTTTAAATTATATTGTCTATATATGATTTTATGTATATTTATAATGACCGAAAAAAGTCTAGTTTACATGGGTCTATGTATAAAATATATTTATAATATAAGTCAATACCCTTTGATGTTATGGTGACATGTCTATCACATTGACATTTATTTACCATTGGAATAATGGTTAAATTTTCCATTACACCCTAAGATAGATCATATATTAATATTGTTGTGGTGTTCATATTGTGAATACGAATATCAAAAATCATTTAAATAAATTAAAATAATTTTAAATTAAATTGATAATAAAATGTTATTTCAAACATTAACAAACATAGAATTTTTTTTATATAAATCAAACAAATTAAAATATTACTCAAACTCTTTTATTAATAAATACTAAATTTGATGTAGTATAAATAAAATTTTATTCGCATAAACACACAATGAAATCTTATGCAAATTAATAAAAGTTTTTTTTAGTTCATCATTTTAACCATGTTGCCAATGGACCCGATCCAACAGTTGCTACTATAATAAAAATGAAGAGAAGCAACTTCCGGACAAATAGGTGCGAGGCGAAGAGACGCTTCCAAAAACTAAAAAAGTTGACTTAGGGAAACTGATGTGTTACTTTGGGTCAACTCATTGGAACCTTCAAGTCTGGCAAGGGGCAGAACAACAGTTAGAGAGTAGAGTTAGGGCCAGTCATGGGATAATGGTGGCGCTCTGGATTAAGCGGCTAGAAACTTCAAGGAAGACGATAGAAAATCCCAAAGTCCACCTAAGTAAAAAATTACCTTTATCTTTTAATTTATTTTGTTTTTAAACTTATTTTGATTTTTGTCTAAGCCTTTTCAAACCTAGAAAAATCCAAAAAAATTCTAAAAAAATATTGTATGATGTTTAGAATGACACTAAAATATGAAGTGATCCGAGAATCGTTTTTGGGGTTATAACAAATCTAGACTAATAGGACTCGATAAACAAATATTCGACTTTTGTATCCATTTATCCATCTTCGAGTATTTTTTTCAACGTTGTTTTGTTCTAGCAGATTCATCAACTCCATTAAATGTCTCTGAATGCTTCTTCTCCATTGTAGATTATTCCATTTGATTTATTTTGACATTTTTGATATATTCACCTTTATTGAACTCCTATCAGTCGCCACCCTAACTCAGCTTCTATGTTAATGCAACCGTACCTGAAATAACTCAATAAAATCATTTGTCGAATTATGATAAGGTTGTTATAATCAACACACTAGAATCATGTTTCTAACAAGAACAAACCCTTTTTGTGCCTATTTCAAATTCCCCTTTCCCGTTCCCCTTCTGTTAAATAAAAGATGCATTTTATATGTTTATCGCTAATTTTGAGTGTTATTATCAAAATCATTCAGCATAGTTAAGGCGCAGTTTTAAATAATTAACTATGAGCACACAAAGATTAAATGAATATTAATTATAGAAAAATGAAAGAGTAATAAATCTTAAAGATTAGTATCATGTGTGTGTGCCCGCACAGGGTTGTGTGCGTAGAGAAAGAGGGGTCCATAGCCACTTCGATCTAGCCCTCACTCTTAACCTCTATTTTTAGCCACTAATTTTGAATTATATATTTAAACCGAAAGAACACAGCCAAGAGATAAACTTTGGGTTGGCAGAAGGAAAGGAACCACTAATCAACTATCATAGATTGTGCTCTTCCATGTGCAAAGCACGGATCACGCAGTCCTTGTCATAATTATATTGCCCACAGGCATGCCATACTAAACTATAGTGGATATAGAGCCTGCCTTACGTCAATCCCAATATCGCACCACTTGATGTTTTGATTGGTGATTCATTAAACCGTATGCATACATGCATGATTATTCCATTGTTATTGTTAGGTTGCGTTAGGTAGCTTGATTATTATTAACTATGGATGTAGATAGGCAGCTTGTGTTCAACTTTAAAAGTGACAGCCATATGCATACCCTCCAAACCATAGTTACTATGGTGCACGATGTTAAAAGACGCAAAGTCTGCCTAGAGTCTTGACACACGACGCGGCAAAAAACGCGTACCTTTTAAATTTATTGCATGTTTAGAATTTCTAGCATGATAGTCTTTAAAAATTAAAACCCAATATAACAGCACATATTACTAATAATTAGAAATCTTTATTTGATTCAACAATCATATTTTATAAATCAATGTCTGCATAATCAGGTTCATAAGATTCGACATCTTCCTCGTCTATCTCATATCAATTGACAATTTATTCGGTGCGACCATAACAGAAACAGACGGTTCGAAGTTCGTTGGAGATTAAAAAAACATCAACTTGAGACTATTTGTACGATGCAAGAGTATTTAGAACAAATAGTTCGAAGTTCATTCAAGATTAATTTGGAGAATGCGACGAGATTATTTGTTCTGTGCAAGGGTGGTGGTAATTAGACTTGTCAGGTCGGATCTGCCGACAGGTCTCGATTCTAATCGGGTTGGATTTCGTCGAGCCTAACATGCATATTTTAAAACCTTGACATGACCCAGGGTTCTATTCGAATTTAGTTGGGTCCAATTGTGTAATAACACTAAAAATGTGTATGTTTTCTTGTTTTTTGTCTAATCTTTCAGGTCGAATCGAATCTTCATGTTATTTTTCATCAACTTGACTCGACCCAAGACCCATCAGGTTCAAATAGAGTTCGGATCGGTTTAGTTTGAAATTGCGGACCTTTAATTGCCCATCATAGTTTAATACGGCTATAAATGAATAGTTCATAGTTCGTTGGAAATTGGTTTAAAGTGTAATCGTGTTATTTTATAAAATATATAAAACAAATTCAAACATTGTTGGATATTAGTTTGAATTGTGAAAAAAAGAAGTAAAATACAATAAAATAAAAAAGACGCGTTATTTTTGCATCGTGCGCCATTTGTGCCATTCAATGCGTATTTCTATGTGCACCGCGCTATACAGAAGAAAGACGTAGGCCTGTAAACAAATACTTTTGAATACGAATAGTGCCATATCCGTATCCATATCTGAAATCATTTTCGGATATCGGATATCCGTATCCGTATCCGAATTCATTTTCGGATATCGAATATCTGTATCCACGGATGCGGACGGATATAAGATATTTATCGAATATCCTTTGACCAGTTCACAACCAATAAATCTAAACAAATAAATAGAAAATTTTGATTTATTATAAATTCATTTTTGTGCTAAATATAAAAAAATGCACTAAGAAAAATAATTTTAAGCAATAAAAATTGATTTTTATATACATATTAATATTTTTATTTGGACAAAATAGTAAACGACAATCATTTTATGTACTAAAATACATAAAAAAATAGCTATAATCTTGATAAAAACCAGATAAATAATTATCGGATATCCGTTTTTCGAATATCGGATATTATTTCACATTTCGGATACAGATAGGGATGGATTTCAGATTTTTCAAGTACTTCCTGGCAGCCCTAGAAAGACGCAAAAGCTCCATGCTTTGAGGCTCATGCTATAGCGCACCTTTCACAGCTATGCTATTGTTTTTCTACTCTCCAGTACATAATGGCAAGTCGGCAAGTTGTATGCCATACTAGTTTCTGTGTCTAGGTGCATTATACCCGAACATAGATCTTTCACATTAGACAGCAGTTCTTTTATGTCTGGACGCATTGTAGTAAAGTCAAACGCCGAAATCTTCTAACTTTGCATAGTGGTAAGATTATCCTTAATGCTTTTGGTAGTGGAAATCCTAAACAACAAGATTAAAGGATGCAGCTACTTTCCACTCATAAAACGAATAACTGGCAGTAGTAATCAAGCAACTAACTTCATACTTTATGAGCCAACTAATATAAGTAATTATAATTAAGAAGTTTATAACACCTGAACATAACAAAAACATTCATTATGCACTATCTTTTCATTTGCTACATCTTGGTCATTTTTTGCGTAACTCCATATTTGGCTATGGATAATGGTCGAAGCCCAACTCAAGATACAACAGGTGGCACGGGTTCGGCCCATGGATCAGGTCCGGAAGGAAGTTGGGCTTACAGTTGGGGTTGGGGATCTACTGCTAGGAGTGGATGGGGTTATGGTTCGGGTTCTGGTCAAACTCCGTCAGGAAGTGGCCGTGGGTCCGGATTTGGGTTTGGGTATGGATCAGGGTCCGGATCTGGATCTGGTTACGGTTTCGGCACTGGATACGGTGACAATAACCCTAGATATGGTGGTGGAAGCAAGAATTCCAGGCATGGGTAGCTGCCAATAGTTTCATGCTTATGCCTTATGTGGTTTCTCTCTCCATCCATCCTATATGTGTGTGCGTATCGTGTGTTTTCATTAAAAAAAGGTACTAATGTGATGTTTGTTATGATATCTGTGTTTAAATATAGATTCCAGGCATGGGATACTGTGAATTTACAACTTACCAATTACCAAGGAAAGTAGAAAACAGAAGCAATCAAGTAATAAGGGAACAATGGAAAAATTGGCCTCTATCTAACACACTAACGTTAGGCATATACATAACTATTCTTTTCTTCATTGCCTTAAAATTTGAACTTCCACTCGAAAATTATCAAACTAATGGTACATATTTAGCCTTAGTCCAGTTTGTCAGTGGCCTACCTGAGTTGAAAATTCGCTTATAAACAACCAAATGCAAGCCTAAGAAAAGCTAATATATTACTCATAAATGACATCCTATTAGGCATGTCAATGGATAACCAAACTATCCGAAATTCGTCCGCGTCCGTATCTGAAAAGCGGATAAATATCTGATATCCGAAAAAAAAGATACGGATGCGGATATGAAGGTATCCGCATGCGAAAATTATCCGTCCAGTTTTTGTCAATGTTAAAATTAATATTTTGCATATTTTAGTATAACGATAGAAATGTGTTTATTTTTTTATTAAAATAATAGTTTGTACTATATGAATTTAATGTATATTAATTGTTCAAAACTATTTATTATTATTCTATTTTTTAAAATTTTTCGCACTTTCATAATCAATGAGATTGAAAATGTTTATGCTAAACCAAAATTTTCCATTTATATTAATTCGATCGTTAGCAACGGACAGAATAATTCTTCGATATCCGTCTATATCCGCACATGCAGATATCCGATATCTAAAAATAATTTCGAATGCGGATGCGAATATGACACTATCTGTATCCGAAAGTATCAATTTACAAGCGTGCATCCTATTTAACAAAAGAAAGTGATCAAGAAATCATACCAGTTTGCTGGAACACATAAATCTCAACATCAAAGGAAACTAAAGAGCTTGAACTTGCATCTTTCTTGTAAGAAGGTTGTTAGTAGTTGACAGTAGATAAAGTAAATTGCCAGCACAAGCTGCAATCTCCAGCAAATTAAACCCAAAAAAAAAATCAACTACTTACAATGACAATACTCTGCTTCAGCCCAATGCTATCATGTGATCGACCCAAGTTCATCATGGAAATGTGCACTTTTTTTGTCTTATAAGTGAATTATTGTTTCAATATAATACATCTTCCAGTCCCCAGCAAAGCAACCATATTATATGCTCTACTTATCTTCATATTAAGTGCAAACTAACAACTTGTATTCTTCATCTTCAAGACATCCACACTGCCTTAACACGTCCACTAATAAGTCCACGTTCTCCATCTCGTCCAACTCCTTGCAGAGCACCATAATGTTTGTCACATTCACAGGCTTTGGCCTCCATTTAGTTACATTTTTATACGAGGCAGCATTTTTCATACATGACAGTGCATCAGATATAGATCTTTCCTTAATATATCCTTCTGCTAGAATTTCCCACGTAGTTGGTTTTGGCTTGCCTCCTTTCTCTATCAAGCGGTCAAAAACCACCTTAGCCTTGTGGACTATCCCCTTTCTAGTGTACCAACCCATAAGAGCGTTGCATATTCTAGGATCAAAACTAGATGTTTTCGATAGCCATTCATTAAATATTTTTTCAGCTCCATGAATATCATCTAATCTAAGTAAAGAACATAGCACAGCCTGATAGCCCAAATTAAGTATATTAGGAAAAGATGTTTTATACCATTTCCATATGCGATACACATCATCTTTCTTCCCGAGACTACTATAGTAACCAAGGAGATAGTTGAAAGGCTTCCGATCTCTACCTGTAAGTCTAACCTCAACTTCTTTCAAACATTTTTCAGCCTTTTCAAAATTGCCAGCTTTCATATACATTGTTGCTAGTGTGCTATAAGTAATCCAATTTGGATTGATGCGGCTATCAGAGACCATACGCTCTACTATTGTCTCCATCTCTTCCAAATTACCCATGGCTGCACAGTTTGTTATCCAGATATTGTAGGTGTAGAGGTCAAAATTCACGTTTTGCTCTTTTAAATCAATTATCATTACATTAACTTTTTCATGTTCTTCAAGGTTCAGGTATAAGGTCATCATAACGTTGTAAGGAAGAACATCAGTTATAAGACCTCTGATTTTCATTGTCTCAAAGAGATGCTCAGCTTTAGCTTTCATTTGTTCTTGGCTATAAGCATGTAAAAGAGCCCCGTATGTTCGTTTGTCTTTTAGTTGTTCTGGAATGGCTGAAAAGTAATCTTCTGCTGTTGAGATGCCGTTTACTTTGGAAATGAGATCTAATTGAATTGCCATGTCACTAGAAGTAAATGTGAAACGATCCTCTTGTGCAACCATCCATTCATAAACCTAAGATTTGTACATTAAAAAAATATAGTTATAAAATTGTCGACGGAGTGAAAAATACAAAGTAATGGAAACCATACATAAACAACAATGTTGTAATGGACGACTTGAAAAACTATGGTAATTGTTTTGCACCTTAAGAATTCAGCTGTCAGCAAAATTTGGTTGGATATTCCAGTCTATATTTGTTTCATATTAAAGTTCCATTTTATTCTCATAACAAGATAAGAGTAACAGAACCTAGATAATCAAACTAAATTATGGAGTTCTTCTCTTTTACTTATCAGAATATTCCACTCATAAACGTTTTTATAAGTTAAAACGAACTTAAAGTGATTCTGATGAAGACAGTCATAAAACCTCATTTGTATCTTCAGATGTAAGTTAATGAATCCTCACTCGGTTGCTGCACTTTACTATTACAGCAGAGAAGTGCAATGTGTGAAAAACATGAATAAAATGTGGAGATTTCGGTTTCCTATTCTACTTATTATCCAGATATGGGTAAATCTACAGAATAAATTGCCAGGATAATAAACGTTTAACGCAAAATTACCTCAAGAGCAAGCCTGAACCTTTTGAACTTCCGGAGCTCTTTCGCAACACGACAAAGAAACCATTTGGAAAGCCGCTTCTCTTCCTTATCCCATTCATCCAAAATCGCCCCTGAATCAACATTAGGTTTTTGCATCGTCGATATTTTCCTGTACAAAGAGCTCCATTTTAGTGCCGGTTTCTTGTCGTAGTCTACGGTTCCGTAGCTGTGGATATGAGAAATTGAGCATTCAATTGGTTTGACATTGAGAAAAACTGAGGGGCTCAGGCTAGAAGACGAGAAATTTGGCAACTGGAACAGAGATGAGAGTGGAGAATCGCCCATTTTAAGAAGCATTTCTGAAAAATAGAGGCAAACACAGGACCAGAGGAGGCGGAAGTGCACGTTTTGTCGTTCTATCCCACTCAACTTGTCATATCCCATGTTCATTGGTGTGTTGAAAAAAATTATTAAGTATAAGATTTAAAAAAAAAACTCGTAAATAATTAAAAAATTTAAACAATGAAAATCTAAAATGTAGAATAGTAGCAGACAATTAAAAGCCCTCACTCTGCCTGCGGTTCTCCTTGCTTATGGAGTGGTATACTAAATTAGAAAATTTCACTTTGCCCTGCAATAGGAGTGAAAAACACAACATGTACCTGAATGTTTTCTGTAACGATCTGAAATTTAATCACTTTAAATATGAATATTTAATATATTTTTAAATAATTAATTAATGGATTTTATAACTCAAATAAATCTCTTCTAAATAATAACGAGTAATGGTGAAATTGTTTTTAAAATGTGTTTACAAAATGATTAGTTCAAAGGAAAATCGTAAATGTGACCGAAAATCGTTTTTCAGAATTTCAGTTTTTCATCGTTTAAAAGTTATCGGACAATGTTGTATACATTAGAGTAGGCATATACACACTTGTGTATATAACATATGAAATGGTTAAGGTTAAAAATAATTTACTTAAGTAAAAGGTAGTTTGACTTTTCTTATAATTTAAAATTTAGAAAAAGAAAAGTAAAAAATAAAAAATAAAAGAGAAAAAGGCAATGTCATTTTATTACAACTAGGCCCGTCAAAACTGACCCTAACCTATTTACCCAACCCAGTAACCCTAAGATTAAAAGGGTTGGGTCCAACCCGTTTAATTTTTTTTATTTCTTACCCAACCCGTTTACAGCTAACGAACTAAATTTCCTAACCGAACACAACCCGCTTACCCATGTTTCTGCTGAGATCGAAAGGAGCGATCTCCCTACCTTCCTTCCACAGCCCTAAATTCTAATTTTAATCAGTCGAAGAAGAACGTTCGACAACCCTAGCTTGGAATTCGAGTGATTGAAGAGTGCGAGCTTCATCGTTCAGATTTGTAAACCCTAGGTAATTAAGAAATCTCTCGATACTTTGAGCAAATTTTAATTTTCATGTGAGGTTTATAAAGGCTGTTCAAGATCAAGGTTTATATGTTTGCCTCGGAATTGGTCCCTTTATTGAGCATAATGGAAATATGGTTAATAATTGGTCTTATTGATAGTTTCTAACAAATCTTTTTTATTTATTTAAAATAGTCCATGAATAGCTCGTCTGATCAACTCTTAGAGATGTAATGATCAAATTCATTCATTTAAAATAGCTTGAAGCTTGTGTTTTGCGATTGGTTTCACCCAAGTTCACATAGTGTTTGGTTTACCTGGTCTTGAATGCTGAAATATAAATAGCAGTATATCATGCATTATTCAGTTTTGAACAAAAAAATATCACCCTTTGATATTAGTATCAGGAATTTTTATTTCAGATCAAATAAATACTTATTAGGAAATTTTTTATTTTGTATTGCAATTGATACATTTACATTTGTCGTATAACATAAAAAATTATGTTTATTTTGTGTTATTTTCAATAAACAAATGTTGATAGCACCTTCACTATAATTTTTTACATGAGAAATTGCTTGATGACAATTCTATATGACACAATTATAGTACATCACAAACATTAGTCAGTGAACTAGTAGTATTTTTTGAACATATAAAAAATAAAAATGAATATGCTCGATTCTAAATTTGGCATTCATAAAACGTTCAAGTAATATTAGATTCAATAATGATTGTGAAAGAAATTTAAAGACGGTCTTTCTCTATCACCTACTCCTTTTTTTGCATTTATTCACAGGAATGGTCCAGTCCCGCTTATCAAAGCATTCTGTAATAGAAAAGACAGCGAACAATTCTTCAAGCTCCCTTTACCCGATATTTTGAGAGGTATGTACGGCTTAATCAAAGCACATGAAATACTTTCCATCTATTTTCCGATATTTCCCAATGGTTCGATATATTTTGCACTATAATGATAAGTATGCATGAAGAATGGGTGAAAAACTTGTAAGATAAATGTTGGCTGGTGTGAACATTTCTCGATGGTTCAATATATTATTGGCTGTAGATGTTAAAGAAATAAAAATTGCAATGGATTGATGAGTAATATCTATGAATTCCTTATAAAATTTATTTTTCCTCTATTAATGCTTAATTATATATTATGATTTGGATGATGCTAAAAGAATTATTAACGGATGAATTGAACTTTTATGGGTAAAATTTTTTGGATTTGGATTAAATTTTTGTTTTGGATGATGGGTTAAGACATGAATTGGTAATGAAAAGCAATGATTTTTATATGGTTGTACTGCTGGTTTATTAGGGTAGACTATAGAGGAAATTTTTTGGTCCATAGAGTGACCTATAAATGGCTGGAATGTTTTGAGCACTTAACAGTGGATATGTCAACCAAGCTTGTTTTGTCAGCCCATAGAGTAATTATCAAAAAAATTCCACTGCACGTTGAGAGATAGATGTTAAAAAGATAATTTACACTTTTGAAAACAAATGTAAGTAACACAGAAAGTGTAACCTTTCATTTTTCAGTATTATTTCTCTTTTTGCAGTTTGATACCCAGTTCTTGTTGTAATTGGAATGACATATATGCACGTTAGTACATCTGCGATATCCGTGAGTGTAGGTATGTAATTATCCGTGAGTGTAGTTCTCATATAACACAACATTGGGTGTGAACTGTTGCATGTATGGTCATATTTACCAACTGGAAAGTCAACCAAAAAAAAGTAATATTTGAAAGATAAGGATGTTACTCTGTGATCGAATCGCGGGTATTGTACATCTTTCAAAGGGTCCATTCCTAAAATAAAATGGTTTATGAGAACCTGAGCTATTGTTGGAATTATATTCATACCACCACTTACCCCTATAACTCCAGCAAGATTATTGTCCTACAAAATAATTATTAATAACTAGTAGATTTAGAAGGAAATAAACTGCTAAACAGAGTCTGCAAATTAAAATAATTGTAGTCTTCAGCTCAAACATACATGAAACGTTTAGTTTTCCTCATCACTAAAGGTTAATCAACTTTGTTTTACTACAAGATTACTCTGATATATGAATAGGCTAATACCTCATTAAACCTGTGGTTTTGGCTAATAGCATATTTATGAAAACCTGCACTGTGTTTCAAAGAAATAAATTCAACCTAACACCGCGTTTTCTTTCTTCCACTGATTTGGTAAACAAGAAAACAGGAAGAAGAAAAATGAAATAAAGGCTACATATAGGCAAAAGTCAACCTAGAAGGCCTAACTATTGAACATGTAACCAAATTTCATTCTTAATAACAAATCAATCAGATTACTGATTAAAAACAAATAAAGGAAAAATATAGTATCAAGCAATGTCATTTTTAGAGAGTTATTTATGGTAGCTGCATGACATATGCATTTTTAGAGAGTTATGTATGATAGTTGCATGGCATATGCATGGCACTGCATTAGTTTTACAGATTTGATTGTTATGTAAATTGGTTGTTTAATTAACATCATTGAGACACGTTGTTTGTATATATCATGCACTTCATGTTTTGTATTTTTCCCACACTTCATTAAGGAAAAATTGTTTTTGATCTTGACTGTTTTATGTATTTTGTGCAGGTGGAGTTTTGGATCTGCTTGTTGTTGACAGTACTGGGCATGATTGTTGTTTTGATTATGTAGAATCTGCATGATTGTTGTACTGGGCATGGATTGACACATTATGTATTTTATGTACTTGTTGCATGATTGTTTCTCTTTTCTTTTCTTTTCTAATATGGTGAACTGTGTTTTATTAAATGTAATTTGTGAGTAATTAGATGTTGATGAGTTTAAAGTTCTATCTTCACTACTGCTTGGTTGTCAATTGCCATCTTATATGTTATCTTTCAATTTGATTTTTGAATCAAAAGGGTCGGGTCGGGTCGGGTCGACCCTTTTATTAAACAGGTCGGGTTGACCTGTTTATTAAACGGGTCAAACGGGTCTGATTTGTTTACATTTTGAATAGACTGGGTCAAATTTTATCCAACCCATTTACGACCCGACCCGACCCGTTTGACGGGCCTAATTACAATCCATCCTTAACATTAAAAGAAGTGAGGTAATGGGTAAAGGGGGGTGGTCCGTGCGTGTGCATGAAGGAAGAGGGGAAGGTGATGACGTGGCAAAAGATGAGTGGAGGGTGATGGACCTTAAGGTATTTAGATAATTCACTTATTCCATTTTATATAAAAACAATTTTTTTTTCTTTCTCATTTCATTTCATTTTTAAAACTCCATCATCTTCTTTTCAAGCTTCTTAAAAACTGCCAGGCTTCCTTATAAAATTTTCAAACATAAAAATCCTTCATTTTCCAACTTTAAATACTTTAAAACCTATTCAAAAATACTCCTTTCTACCTTACACCTCCTTCTCTTTTAAAAACAAAGCCTAAACTTCCTCCGCTACCTTAGGCCGAGCCTCCACTACCCAAGGTTGAACCCATTTGTCCCCTTTAGGCCTCTAAAAAGTCATCTTTTGCAAAATAAAATCGAGATCTAGTGTAATTTAAGTTGTAGTGGTAGTTAGAATTTATTCGGGTGATTTTTGTTGAGTAAAACTCACCATTTTAAATAAAGTTTTAAATTTTATATGTTAATAATAATTGTTGTTGAATTTTTGGTTGAAAAGTGGTGTTGTTGTGTCTACTTATTTGTGCTTGTATACAAAGTTATGGACTTGGAAATGAGGTCGAAAAGTTGAGTAATGTTGTCAAAGTAATGATCTTTACTTGTTATATGTTTGGTATGACATTTTTTTAAGTGTATGGATTTATGTATTGATGTTGTATTTTATTTGGAAAGTAGCACTTGAATCTGTTGTGTTTTGATGATGAAATCCCTTGATTTTAAACTTGTTTACTATTTTATTTCCTAGAAAAGTTTATAAAGTTTCAAACTTTACGTTTTAGCTTCCAAAACTTTATACAAAGTTTATAAAAGAACTTATATTATAAAAGGTAAGAGTTTAAAGAGGCATTTGATATGCAAAAATAGTTTTGAAGTTATGGTATCCATAGCGATAGCCGCTATGAATGCAGTTCGTAAAAACAAACATTTTTTTAAACTAAACGTGTTTCCATCTTAAATGTTTTTTGAAAAAGTATTTCAAAATTTATTATAAATATAAAAAGGTAACTATTATTTAATAACTAAGTAAGTATTTAATGATTATTTAATTAATTAATTAAGTAAAGATAATTAGTACTTAATTATTAGTTAAGTAAAGGTAATTAGTACTTAAGTACTAACTAAGTAAGATAATTATAATTGGTTAATTAAGTAAGGGTTAATTAATTATTAATTAAGTAAAGATTAATTATTATTTAAGTAAGGTTTAATTATTAATTAAGTGCGGTTTAATTAAATAGTTAATTATTAATCAGGCAGGGTTAATTATTAATTAATTATTAATTTAGTTGAGATTTAATTAAGATTTAATTATTATTAAATAAGGGTTAAAACTTATTTTAAATTGATTAAATAAAGGTTTTTAATTTTAATTGCTTTATTTTCAAGGATCGGTTTGTTTGAAGAGTAGCTTTTTTATAAAGAATAATTTAAATACAAAGGATTCTCTTTATCTATGCCATTAAGTAGCCAAACAAATGTGAATATGTTATATTAAAATGTTGACACGTTTTATTGGAAGTTAGTCGTCTTGTATTTAGCACTAAAAGCCGATGAATAGGCTTTCTTCTATCTGTGAAATTTAGAATCTCGATTTTCTAGGCGAGAGATAGAGAAGTCGAAATGTCAAAAATGTGATAAATACAAGGGAGTTAATTTCGATACATGGATCATGTAAGCATATGGAAATTATTTCATCGTTTACTTAACACCAAACTCCAAGGTATGAAAACTCGTCCCTATCCCAAGAAGTAAGAATATACATTGAGTCAAGGTTAATTTTATAACTTGTCCGACTTCATTGTTAATCAAGGGATAGTACTGTTTGAAATTGGAAAGTGGGGATGAGAATAGGATATCTTATTTTTCATATGGAAACCTATACACACCCCTAATAGTGGAGTTATCCACCATCGATAACTTCCTTTTAAAATTATCAAAATGTTGGTTCGAAGAGACAGGGATCGGATAGCGTGAGTTATTCAAAAACCACTTCGAACCAATGTAGGAGTTCGAATTGGAAATATTTAAAAGATGATGAAATCGAAGACGAAGGTCTTTGAAGTGCAAGGGCTACTTGCTACTAATCCTAAGGGTGATTCCAAAATGGATGTGGTAGACGTACTACCTTCGGTTTGTTCATATCCTGAATAACTTGTATGGATCAATGCTAGTATTAAGGGCAGTATTAGCATTCCAAGTGGGAATTGCTAAAGAAAGGTAAATCGCAGCCTCGAGCCTCATAACCAGTAATGAAAAAAAACAAGGTGGTGCCATAGGGCTATGTGGGTCACTCCCATTAGGGTGTGGTCATTGTTTGATCTAGTTCGGTATTTATATAATTATATATGCTTTGGGCCCGGTATGTTTGTTGATCGCAACCAAGGGGTGACATATTAAGTTACTATCCAGTAAAGGGTAGTCCGGTCCTAATTCGCAGAGGGTTCATGCATAGCCCTAGGTACATTTTCTTAAGAGGTGTATTGTATGGAAGGTAGTCTCTTATCTTATCATTGTATGGAATCAATTCTCCAATAAGTGCCTTCGAACTTAATTGTATATCTATTATGCTGGAATTTAATTAATGTAACAATTTCGGCTATGATTCCATATTTATTTGAAACCCTAGACATTATTATACTATCAGTGAAATTTTCTATAGAAATGTTTTGGTTATCGTAAGGTAAAAACTCATCCGTGTTTATATGCGGCATAGTCTTACGAGGTACCTTTATTTTTAAAGTTATAAGTTTTATAATTTAGTTGTTTGAAGTTTACTCACACTAGACCCATGTTTGACCCTGAGTTTTTTTTTCTTTCCTTAAAACTCTAGGGTACTCAAATTTGTATGAGTAGCCAAGTAGTCCAGGTTTTCATGGATGCATTTTAAAGGACATGGAACATGTAGCTTCGTTGTTATCTACTTATCTATTTTATTTTCTACTGTGTATGTGTATATTTTATGTCAGCATTATGGGAACATGCAGTTATAACTATCCCTGGTTGAAGTAAGTATTGGTGTAACTCTGATGATCATTTTAGAATGATGTTATGTACTATCTTATGTTGTGTAACGACCCTGAATTTCCGACCCAATTTAAAATTTTAAATCCACCGTTTTAATATAAAATTTTGAAATTTCTAAACGATCTCCATTAACATTCAAACTTTGTTTATAAAATGCGCCTAGTGGGTTATTGATAGGGGTAAAGTTTCGTCGAAAAATATCATTGGAAATTTCGTTCGCGTTTTATTGTATATCAGTTCATTTTAAAGCGCGAAAATTTTTATCTTCCGAACCCGAATATTTTTACATAGAAAAATTTTAAACCATCTTTTGAGCAAGGCGTCATTTTTCGTTTTTCAAAATTCAGACTTCTTTAGCTCCGTCGATCTTATTTTTCGGCGTTTTTCCTGCATTTTTCCGATAATATAAAATTCGAAATTTTGTAATCAAATCGTACCACCATTATCTATGCACCGTTAGTAGCACCTCGTCGCGCTGATCAGAATAGTATATTTATTCGGACAAATCGTAGTCAGTCGTAAAAATAGTCGCGTTAATTTAACGGTTCCGAACGGACCGGTTAAATAAAAATCTCAGCCCAAGTTTAGCCGTTTACAAATGAAAACATATTTGTCTCAGCTGAGGCATTGAAGAGGGTAGTTGGAAGCTAGGAGCTGCTCGGGAATATGTGTGGACGTCTGGGAATTAGAAAAAAGTGAATTGAAATGGAACGTTTGGCAATTCGAGAAATTAAATAAAGTACTAAGATAAAGTAAAAATGAGACAGTTCATTTTCGTTCATTCCACTGTCCACAAAAAAAATATTTGTAAGCTACAGGTATCTTCTCCCTCCTCTGTTTCTTTTATTCTTGCTTCATATTCTCCTCTATTCTTGCTTCATATTCTTCTCTGTAAAAGAACTTGCAAATAAAATAAAAAAGAAAAGTGATGCGTGAACTCAGCAGAAGCCTTCTCTACCGCATGAACTCTTTTCCCTATGCCCATGCTCGGCAGCTGCTGTGTCTCGGCCACCCATCCATCCACACCCGCCTTCCAACGCCTCAGCCCAAAGCATTAGCCGCAACGCCTGCCACAAACCCATCCATCGCTCATCTCGCCGAACCACCATCCGCCGTCCTTCCTTCTCGGCCCTCCTTTCCCCTCTCCATTCACCATAGGCCGAAGACCCCACTTGAACCATGCTCACCCACCCGGGTCACCACCGTCCCCGTCGTCGTCGCCCATACCACCCCGGCCACGTGTTCACCACCTTGCGCACCTCCCGAATCGGCTACACCCAGATCTGTGCACGCATGAAGTGTGCACGAGAGCACATGTGCATGTGCTTGCAAATAAAAAAAAAGCAAAGAGAAGTGAATGAGTATGGGCGGATGGTAGGGAGAAAGATGAGGTGGAACAGTGGATGGGTGGGAAAAATGAAGTAGAAACTGGATAGCGTGCATGGTGAAGGCAGGAAGGAAAAGAAGAAGTGGAGATTTGTTTGGGGGTCAGTGGATAATGCAGGCTTCGAAGAGAAAAAAAAAAGAAAAAAAAAGTAAAATGCATGCATGCGTGTGTAAAGGGGTTGGTGGAAACATGTACAAGTTTGAGCATTATTTTTCTTTGCGTGAGTGAAGGAATAAGTAGGAGGGGGAAAATGTTTATGGTACATGTACAAACTGTACATGCATGCGCGAGTGGGGAAGGGATTGCTGCCTATTTTTCTAGTCTTGGCTGAACGAAAAAAAATGAAACTGAGATTAGCTAATAATTCTAGATTTTTGCTGAAAAGTATTTAAGCAAATATCTTTTGGTTGCCAAAATAGTAATCCAGTTTTTCTTTGCTTGTTGTTGCAGCAACCGACTGAGCTTCTTTCGCAGCAGCAAATTTTCAGCTTCGTTCTTTTCTCCGTCGTTGGTAAGCGCATTTATATAATTTTATAAATTATATATGAACGTTCATTTAATTAACATCGTCTCCTTTTGTCGATATTTGCAGTGTCCGTTGTTCGTGTTATACCGACTTCATTCGTGCTTCTTTTTGTTCACCGTCAAATTTCTTTATCTACGAAAGGTGAATTAATTTTCACGACTATATTCTTATGCTAGTTTGTTTTGTTGAATGATTGCTATGTGATTGAATTGAATGTTGATTGCTAGTGTAAAGTGACAAATAATTTGCAAGTAAATTTGATATAGGATAGTTAACGAATTTAATTTGGATTATATATGTCGAACTTTGATTTGCTAAACTTGACCCCTTCATATGATAAATTTGATTAGTTAAACTTGACCCTTTAATTGTTAGATAAAAGACACGTAGAATTTGATAAATCTCACTTTGGACCTTTGAACGTATATTTGATTTATTGTGTAATATTGAAATTGAAATTGAACGATAAGTGCAAAACCGTGATGTAATAATCTTTAATCTGCACGAAATGATAGTGTAGATTCTAGAAATAACTATATTAATTTGCATAAATAACAAATGTAAATTAATACGATTATTTCGGGATTATCTAAATTGTTGAATTGTTGTGAATGGATGCTATTGCTTGTTTATTTACTTTGACACCATCTCAGTTATCACACTGCAAGTTCCCTTTATATGATTGATTTTTGAATTGAAATGGAATCGGGTTGAAATGATAAATACCCAAATGAACTTTGACTTAGGATAGAAAATTTAATTAAACCCGATTGGTCAATGTTTTGAATTAAAATAAAATAAGTTTTATTTGACTAAAAATATGGTTTTGAATAAAAATTTGGAATTTAAATTCGAATGAATGGAAAATGTGAATATTTGTAATTTAGACAAATATTAACGTAGGAATTGTCGAAGAACATTGTTTAAATTTATATTGATTAATAATGAAGTTTTGGAATTGTTTAAATTTAAGTTTTGAAATTTGTAATATTTAAGTTTTGGAAATTATTAATAATTAAGTTGAAATTAGAAATAATTAAGTTTTGAAATTGTTAAAAATTAAGTAATAATTAAGATTTGAGATTATTTGATAATTGGATAAAATTGAATTATTTAATGGTTAAACTAAATTGAATATTTTATTTAGGTAAAATCGAATTTTGAACAAGTGTAACTAAGTAAACAATATGTGAAATGGATTTCTTTAATAAGAAATGGAATGTGTTGTGTTAACAAATGAAAGACTTGTAATTTAAAGAATTGGATTCGACAAATTTAATTTAAATAAATTTGTAAAGTTGATATAACAAGTTGAACTAAAGAAAGTAATGTAATGGATTGGAAATTTAATTGAAATTGTTTTAATGATAAATTAATTGAATGAATATCGAATGAAATCGATAATTGAGTTTAAATCGATTTGAACGTTAATTAAGTTAAATGATTTTGGAATGAACTTATATACGAAATGCAATGAATATTTGAATTGTTCTAAAATTGAAAACTTTGAAGTTGAATTATAGAAATGTTAAAAATGAAATTGGGAAGTTATGGGATGTGATTTTGGAAATTGATTTGGAAAGACTAACGAAATGTCGATTTACGAATTCCAATTGAAATTGAAATTGATTTGGTTTTGAAATATATTAACGACCAATCGGTGTTATAATTTCGAAGGTTATTAAAGGAACCAGAATCGGTTAGGGACATACTCACTGTCTAAACCAAAAACCACTTTAATAACTACGCGCGGAGTGTGATCCATAATGAAGTGGTTGGATTGACGAACGCGATGACTGAAGAAAGAGAATGATAATGGATAGCCTTGACACTTGTGTCAAATTGGAAATGACTAAAACAGGAGCCATGCCGGGCCAAATAAGGGTTAGCTACCTCGAGCGAACACACTTCTTCGTAAACTATTCATTTACTTTGTGATTGATTGGTGCACACCCTTGATTTGGGAGTGTTGTTTCGCGGTGTTGCGATTGCTGCGGCGATGCGTTCTCACCAGTCCGGATCAGGCAAACGGTAGTGTCACTACCTTGGGTATTGCCTCATGTGCCTTGTCATACTTGTATTCCCATATACGCGACCAGTACGAATTTGTTTTGTATTATACCTATGGAGTACTCCCTGATAGCCCACTAGTTTACGGTGGAGTTTACAGTGCTGTATAGTCTATGATGCTTATAAAAATTTGTTAAGGGGAATAATGGTGACGCCTTAACACTATCTTGATATTTTTACTTTACTGTTAGACATTATATATTTATCGTACACTACTATGTATAGATAGTTTATCGGATATTGAAAGATGTTTATTCCATTCATCTTTGAGTTATTGTTATTTTAAATTTTGAACCATATCATCTGTATAAGAATATATGTCCTGATTCGAGTGTTTGTTTGTGCATATGCTCGGATCAGACTGAGGATTTCTGTTGCTGTGCTACTTGGAAGTTGAAGACTTGAAGACTATCATTCATCTTTATCAGTATTGCTCCATTCTATTTTGTTATTGTATCGGACATCTATGTATTTCCTTTCACTATCTGCTTGTGACATTGTTGTATTTACTTAGTAGCCTCATGAACTACTATTATGACATTGTTGTAATTCCGCTGCACTATTTTATGATATTATATTTTCTGTGATTCTGTGTAACGACCCAGAATTTTGAACAAATTAAATTGAGAATATTTAATTTATTTTAAAATATTTGAACGATAATTTAATTTGTATCTCGAATATAACTTTGAAACTGACGATTAAATTATAAAATTTAATCAATTATAAGTTGAATAAAATTTGAATCTTCAATCATAAGCTGAAGAAAAATATTTCAAAAGTTTGTAAAATTCATATAGATGATACCGAAGATAATAGAAGCTTCAGAAACGAATTTGGAAGTGAATTGTTCAGTTTGAAAAATTATCGTTCGAATCGATATTTAAAAATAGTCGTCCGGGGAACAGTCTCGGAATTCGACGAAACCAGTTCCATTGGGTCCGTAACGTTGAATTATTGTCAGATTTCAAGTTTTGTATTTATCGGAGTTATTATGTGAGCACACGATGAGTAAACGCGTTGAAATTAAATCGAGTTCAATTTAAATTTTAAATTTAAATTTTTAAATCTGGTCAAATGCGAGCACGTTGTCTTCCCTGAACTCGCGCCTATAATCATGTAATAGATCGTGCGAACCATCCTCTTCCATTTTTAAATTCCCTTCTTCCTTCCTCTTTCCAGATTTAAATCAAACGAAGAAAAAAAAAAGGAATGGCGACCTATATTCAAAATTCAACTTCCTCTCCTCAATCGAAATGAAATAACAGTCGAGACCCCTTTCCTCCAATAAAAATCAATGAATGGCCACCCTTCTTTGTTCAAATTAAAAACGGTCTCAAAAAAAAAAAAGCGATTCAATCGCGAGGGAGGAGGCGCGCGTGCTCGTATAGGCGAAGTCGAGCTCGTGCTCGTCGACGAGGGGAGTTCTGGGAATCGCGAGCCTGGGCGTTCAATGGGGGGAGACTCCAGCGTGGAGCGCGCGTTGGGGATTCGCGAGGAAAGGGGCGAGTCGTTCGATAGATGGCGGCGTTCGCGTGAAGGTGTGGGGCGCGACGCGATGACAGATGTTAGAACGCGACTTTTGTTCGCGAGGCAGGGTGAACGAGACAGTCGAAGTCTGGCGAATCGCGTGGAGGCTATCGCGTTCGGTGGCGCGTGAAGCGGAAGGACCTCGCGATGGAATGGGGTAGCAGGCACGTGGGAGTCGTGGAGTTCGTCGAGGCAGGGGGCGATCTGGTTTCGCGATGCTATGTTCAATTCGTCGCTGCTGTTTGTCGTGAGATTTGGGGATAACAGATGGTGGCTTGGGTGGCAGAAGCTCGATCGGAGACTTGATCTCGAGCCTGGAATATCGACTTACAGTAAGGTATTAATTTAATTTAAGTTTAGTTAAACAAATTTATTACAGTAAGATAAACGATTCTGCTTTAAAATTTATATAAATATATATATATATATAGTAAAGCATAGAAACACATATAAAGTTTTGGAAGAAAATAGTAAGTTTTAAGTTAGAAATTTCAAAACGGAGAATATCTTGATTTAAAATTCACATTTAAGTATTTTCAGTTATTTTATTTAGTTATATACATTTATATATAAATAGTCAAGGAAATGGAAAAAATTTGTTAAAAGAAAAAAATAGTTAAATTAAATTTAACTGGTTTAAAATAAAATCACAAGTTAATTAATTTATCGAATGAAAAATTTGTTATTCAATTGATTCGAGTATTAATAGATTGTATAAATATTTATACAAGGTTAAACCGTGAAGAAATGATCAAAAATGGAAATGGATGGCAAATTAAAAGCTAAGGTGAGATCTTCTCACTCAAAATAAATTTTGTATTGCAGTTATTATTGATTTGATTGATTGCTATTGGATGCGATATTAGATATAGTAGGATATATATATATATAGCAATATATACATATTGGCATATGTATATATTGGATTGATGATTTCCCGCCTCGTATAGCGGATGAGACCCTATTGCGCCGTTAGTAAGCGGGTTATTTTTATAAAACCCATATACCGCGATATTCCACCTCGAAGTGGAATTGGTATTGTGCTAACGTCTTTGGATGCAGGGAAACAGGTTGGAGGGATCCAACTGGACCCCTCACATTGATTGAATTTATTTCTACTGTGATGTGATAATCTGTGAATGATTATTGATGTTATTGAATTGATATCTGGAAATTGTTTGAAAGCTAAAATTTAGCTGAATGGATGTTTGATATCATTGGATTCCAAAAATAAACGAAATTGAATTTTTGAAATTAAAATAGAAATTTCTAAGTGAATAAATTTTAGAAATTGAATAAATTTTGAAGAAAGGAATTTTTAAAGTATAAAAAGTTAATTTTTATAATCTTATCGAATTAATTCCAGAATCAAGTGAAAATGTTAATTAAATGGATTTCGTAAAATAGTGATTATAATTTGAAGAATTTAATTTAAGAATTTGGATTTTTAAATAGATTGAAAGAAACGATTGAAATTTATTTTCTTTAAAAGGAATTTATTTAAAAGGAGATAAGTTGGAAATCCAATTAGAAATTTAATCGGTAAATTGAGATAATTTGAAAAATCAATGTAAAATGATTTCAATTTGAAGAATCCATTTAAAAAAACAGGATATTGAAAAATTTGAAAGAAAAATAAGGAATTTATTTTAGTAGTGATAAATAAAATTAGAAATCAATTTGTAATTGATTTAATATTTGGAAATGAATTTTTGAGGAATCGGTATGAAAATTTTATTTAAAGTTGAAAATAAATTTAGAAATCAATATTGAAATTGATTTGGTATTGAAGTTTTTATAAATAGAATTGAAATTTATAAAAGTTGTTTATAAATCCGAAATCATTTATTTGATAAGTAAAATATAAAAGTTAATATAAAGAAGATTTACAAAATCAAAGTAGTTACAAAATAGATATAGAATTTATAAACGTCGTTTTATAAATTCGAAATCAATTAAGTTTGATAAATTTAATATAGGAGATTATTGAAGAAGATATATTCGTGATTTCGAATAGCGAATTTTTATCGAAATAAAATGTGTAGAGATTATTGAAAATATGGTTAGTGAAGTATATTCACGATTTTGGACAGTGAATATATTGTTAAGTAAAATGGATTTATTTTTGAAGAAGTGATATTAAAAATGAAGTTAAACATTTTAAAAGATGTTTTAAAATGCATTATGAATCGAAATCATAGATTTCAACATTCATTATTGAAATAGACGTTTTCGAGAAATTTAAGGAAATTGTGGACTATAACGTTGTTGTTATAGTAAATGATTTCCGAAAGGAAATGTTTTATATAGTATTGGGATTTATATATCTATCTAAATTTCGAATCCCTATACTAGTGATTTTGAGTCGTCGTAACGATGTTTTACGTAACATTCGTTTTGACTCAAATAAATGTTGTTATAATAAATGATTTCCTTAAAGAATGAATTTATACTTAAATTTGATTTAAGTATATTGAATATTTTTCAAATGTTGAAAATAAATAGATTTGTGAACCACTTATTATTAAATAAGTATGGAAATGTTTTCCAAAACGAAATGAAATGTTTTTGAGAATTTATCTTCTTAAAGATAAATTGAAATTGAATATTGAAATCGATTTGAAAATCGTATATCAGTAGATATTTTGAAAATATAAATTCACTATGGAATTTATAAAAGAAAGGGAAGTTGTTTAAAAATAAATATTGATTTATTTTTGAAGTGTGGAAATTTTGTATCTAGTAAAGATATTTTTGAAGATGAAATAATTTAGAAAATTATTTGGAATCTGATGATGTTGCGCATCTTTATTGATAGTTAAATAACCGACTATCAATAATTACCTTGAATGGTATTTGTTGTGAATTGGATGAAATTGAATGCCACACTTATTTTTGAATAATCGCTCACTATTCGGGTTAGCCGGGAAAGGACCATGGGGTCGTATAACCCATTCCGAATATGTGATACGTCGTTATGAATTGCATTCGAAGACCGGTGTTGAAGACCGGATATTTTTGAAAACGGAAGGATGACCGTCGAGTTACTCTACATCGGCTGATCTCCGGTTTAGAGGTTTTATCACCCTTAGTGACGGGAAGTCCGGACGTGATTAGAAATTTATCCGGATATGCAAGGGCTTCGTGAGAAGTGCCTTCGGTTCTGTTCGATCCCGGAACAGACTTGTATGGATTGTGTGTCTGACGTTACAATTTGAGATATAAAGCTGATTTCTTTCAAATACATTTCTGTTGGTGGCGGAGAATTTATTCTCTTAGCTTAACACCCTTCTCTGAGACGTACGAGCTCAGAGGTTATGTAGTTGAAATTTATCAGCGATATACTCCCAATTTGGTAACGTGGCATGCTGAGTGTTGCTGTGAAATGATCAGTGTTTGATCATTTGCGATATGATCATTTGTTTGATCTTATATCTTTGTGATCATAGGTTGATCATTTTGTTTGACCCGAAGCATGGCTTTGTAGAAAGCGTAGCTTTGTGGACGAGACTTCGTCGAGCCTCACACCCCGGAAATGGTCAAAACAGGAAGGATGCGGCAAGGTTCTAGGGAGTAGCGCCCCTTAGTGTATGTCATTCCTTCTGGATAGAGGTGGTATCATGATATGGAGCCCAGATACTTAACCTATGTGGTTGCTGCATTTTTACTATGTGGTTTGTTGGAAATCGGGGATCCTCGGGAAGATCGGTTACGATCGGGGGATGACATACGCGTGTCAGTAGTTACCTACTTTTGCAGAGGTAACCCGGCCTTGTGTTGGCAGAGATCTAACCGTAATGTTAGGTTATTTCTCGGGTCGTCTATTCCAGGGACGTACCCATCGTGGCATAGGAAGTTCCTTAGCCTGACCATTTGTTGGAAATCCAAACTCCAATACGTGACTTGTACGGTTTTAGTTGTAGAACCTGCCATCTAATATGGCAGCTATAACAAGCATACTATAATGGTACGTATGCTGGCTAAGATTGTTATTATACTTTCGAAATGTTTTCTACACTATGCACTAATAATAATATCAAAAATGATTTGATTTTGCGTAGTAAGCATTTTTGACTATCATAAGAAGAAATCTCCTCCAATTCTGCGTTTGCATTGTGTGTGTGGCGGGAGGTCTTATGGTAGTTTCATTTTCCAAAAGCATTGCGAATTTGTTTTATTTTCTTTGTGAAAAATAACTGTTTTACGATCTCACACCAGTCACCATGACTGACTCGGAGTTTATTGTTCCCTTCTAAACTCTGGGTGCCCACCAATTTCCACACGGGTAGCCTAGAGTTATGTTATCAGGATATTCTGGAGCTTTGGAGATAAGCTGGATGACGAGACGTAGTATTTGTATCTGATAGTATTTATTACGCTGTGTATTCTGTATGAGGACAAGTTATATAACTGTCCATTGTTGTATATTGACTCTGATTGATGTATGTATAAACTGATATAGTTCTTTGTTTTAAAAGACTAGTGATTATCTATTATATATTGATCCGCTGCGATGTGTAAGATTCTGATATTGTTTTCTATTCTGATGTTGTTCTGTTGTTGTTCTTCTCTTCTTTCTTCCATCTTCTTCTTCTCCCTTTTTCTTCTTTCTTAAACCCTCACTATTGGAGTTTCCAGCACTCGATTGCTCGGCAGTTGATACAGTGAGTATCGATGTCGAATTTTCGAAAGTCGAAAATTTCTGTACGTGACAGCGTGGTATCAGAGCATATGGTTAAGTGTAATGACCCAAGATTTTAGGAATTCATTCTGGAAAATATAAATAAATTTAAAATAATTTTTAAATTAATTTTGGAAGGAGATTGTTGTGGCTTGATAGTGTATCAGTATGTGTGTACATGTGTGCACAGGGTATACACATGAACTAAAGCTAAAAATCTCTGAACTTTAAGAATAAGTACATATTGATATGTATGGGAATAAATATATATATATATATATATATTAAAATCTTTAAAGCTGAATGCATAAGTAAATATAAATATATGTATGCTACTGAATATTTTTCTTAAGTATACATGTGCATGTGTGTGTCAATACAGAGTGATATATATATACATATACATGTGCTAATAAAATACTAGAGTTCAAACTAGTGAAATAAAATATATATATATATATAGACATATTTTAATATAAGCAGAAAATAAAAGGCAAGAAGATATAAAAAGAACTAATTCTCTTATAAATAAATGAAGGAGGTACATACCATTTACATGAAAGCTAAAAATAGGAAAATAAGATAAAAACAGAGAAGTTCTTGGTATAGGCAGAATTAGAAAAGAGTATTTAATAAATAACAAAACCAAGTCACATTTTTAGCATGATTGTAGACAAGGGGGAAAAGTATTTTCTGAAAAGCAATCTCTGAAAGAAAAATGTGTAACCACTTTTCTCTTCACCCAAATTAAGCCGGGGAGGGGGTAAAACTTTGGGTTTAAAATGCAGAAAACATGATTTTCTGGTGGGCAAAAATGGCTTTAGCCAATACCCAAAACCCTAAGAGAAACCCTGTATATATATACAAGTATATACAGCAGCCTCCTCTTCTCCTCAGAATAGAATTTTGAAAAAAAAAAAGAGGAAGAAAAACAATACCACAGAAATCATAAGACAAGGGAAGAAAGAGAGCTTGAGGATAAGAGTAGGAGTTCATCAGTTAATTAAGGAAACAAAGGAGAGAGCTAGGTGAGAAAACTCACTCAAAAATATAAGGCAATAAGTCCTAATGTAGGCAGCCAGTTAAAAGTATTTTCTTAAAAGAATATATTCATATATAAATGTTTATCTGTGAATCTAAACCTGAATATGTTTTGATTTTCTTTGGCTGATTACTTGTTTTATTATAACAAAGTTTTATGTGTTGTTAGCATACATATCTGTTTTATACACTCAGATCTCTGATATGTTAATATTTAGGGATATAAACAAATACCCAGAAAATAAAATGTTGAGAATAGGCAAGTAGTATTGGTTTTGGCTCAACCCAGAAAGATGTAAATAATAATGAGCTGCAATATACTCATGTATAAGTGCTGAGGCTCGAAATAGAAAGGAATTAGGGGTGCAATAGGGTTGCCTATGTGCTGATGCCTCTGGTTCAATAAAATGCATAGCAAACCAAATTTTGTGATTCAGTGAAACCAGATTATTCTGAGTTTAACTCAAGCACAAATGTTTGCAAAAGAAAAACTCTCTCAGAGATCATAAGCCAATGTTAGTTGCCTAAACTCCTTTTAAAATACCAAGATGAATATATGTATATGCAGAAACCTTATTTTGTAATCACCATTGGTTGTTTGCTTGTTTACCTCTGTATGGTTATGAATAATATGTGATGCCATGTATGGATGTTTTGGCTATTGAAATGAATTACTGAATGGTTTTGCCATGAAAAAGAGTTACTATTAACTTAAACCTGATTAGGATATTGGGGTCAAGAACACTGCAGGAATGACTTGTGTGCTTGAGTAACATAAGTTGACACATGGCTTGTTTAAGTCCTGAGATCTTTGTGTAATGGAGTGAATTAGTTCATTACAGTGTGTCCATTGATTCATAAACATTGCAGATGAGACCAAGGATAGATAAATATACCAAGGAAGTAATACTTGAGCAGATGAGAAAACTAGAGTTTTTCCCAGATTTGAAATATGAGTATTGAATGAGTGATTTAACTCATATTAGTTATTTTCCTGTTTGGTATGAATGATTGTTTGTCTATGATTGAATTGTATGCTTGAATGTATGTGCCATATTTATATATGTAATCTCTGGAAAGAAAATTAAAGTGTGCACATGCACATGACACAGAGCATGCACACAAGTATTTACCTGATTCCAAAAAGGACAGAACCATATGTATATGTATTTAACTTGATCTTAATCTAAGTAATAAGATGCTTTTGTGAATTTTCTCATACCAGACATGTGTCTGACCCTAGTGTGCTAATGGCATCTGGGGTGTCTCATTAAAAATGAGGCAGTTTCCAATGCTTTTTCAGGGATTGCAGCAACTAAATAAGAGTAGGAGCAAGGCCTTGAGAAGAAGATATAGCATGCTAAAAACTTAGTTAGATAAGAGCCTAAATGTTGAAATCTGCATGTATTGACAATTTAAATTGCTACTTGTATTAAGTGCTAAATATTGGATTGATATTTGTAGGCATTTTGTTAAGAATTTGACTTGTATCTGGAATCTATGAACTTAGTTAAATTTCTGTTATGATTAAAAAAGGGTTTTGATCAAATCTTGTAAGTGGATTTAGCAAGAACACCATGTTAAAAATTGTATGATTACATTTTATAAATGTATTAGTCAATCTTGAGTCTTTGAAAAAGGATTTAAGTTTTGGAAAATCAGGACAGTTGATTCTCAGAAAATTAAATGGTTTTATTTTCTACTATGGCATATGTATACAAAAGAAAATAGACATAGGTTGAATGTTTATATGTCTGCAAGGTTTTCATGATTCAATTTGTCCAATACAATTGTTTCATGTCCTATTTTTAAACAAAGAAAGAATCTGAAGTAAGGTAGATAGAAACCAGATTCAAATAGTTGCAGATATATATGCACATAAATATGTTTAGTGCAAACATTACCACATCTTTTTCTTTGCACTTGTAATAGAAATCTGGATTTCACTCAGATTTTAACCAAATGCATTTTAAATGCCAGACAGATCTTATAAGAAGAAATACAAGTCTGAATGATGATAAACACTTCTATCATCTTCAAAACCTAAGAACCATACTCTTAATTCATATCAATCCTGAAGCCTTCCAGGATTTAGGAATGAGTTTCAAAAATGATTAAGCAAGGATTATTGTTTTGTATGATGGATTTTTAGGCAAAAAAATGAAAATATATATATATGCAGATAGGTAGATAACAGATTCCAGACTGCACAAAAGAAAAAAAAAAACCAAAAATTGTGTTTGAACCGACCAGCATAGCACTCGAACTCGTGACCTTGTATGTATAAGTTAGGCGCGTTTCCATTACGCCTAGATGTTGCTTGTGTTTCCTTAGGATCCACTTTATTTTATACTGATTTTGACACTATTCAGAACTTAACACAAACATCTATATTAAAAGCTTGTTTACTACTGATGATTTCTTGATCACTTCTTAGTTAGTATAAACAGACTAATGTGTTTGTTCCCAGTGGATTGTTTGATCAAAAAAAAAAATATATGAAATAAATTAGCAATCCAACATCCTCTTGTTTTTCAAAACTCTGATTCAAACAAGAGAGGCATATACATCCTCACATGTATGTGCTTATTTTTGTAAATGTACTGATATATTTATATTGGTTGATTATTGTGATCCTGGATATATTTGATTTATTGGAAAAAGAAAGTGACCCTGAGAATGATAATTGAAATGGATGATATATCTATATATATATATATATATCCTCTTTAACTTAAAAAAAAAAAAAATTCCTTATGAAATTAGAGTAGAATATAGGAGGGTCATTTCAGTTGGTATCAGAGCTATGTTACTCAACATAGTAGAAGTAAGGATCAAGTCCTTAGATAGAAATAAAATTAAAGGGAACTAAATATCTAACTAACCAGCTATGTAAATTATTATTAGCAAACTATGGTAGGGAGACCACCAAATCAGGGAGCAGGATCTTCCCATGCACCACCAATGGTCAATCTGCAAGACTTAGTGAGAGCATTTAGGAATGGGGCAGGACAAAGGCAAGAAAATCCCTATGAAGAACTCTCAAAATTGCTTAAGACATATACTCATTTAGGAGGCAAAAGCTTTGAAGGGACAGAGAGTATCATGGAAATTCAAACATGGTTGAGAACATTGGAAAGAATTTTCAATGACATGCAACTTGATGATCAAAGAAAGAGGCAAGTGGCTTCAAGACAGCTGAAAGGAGTAGCTTTAGGCTGGTGGGAAGTAATCATTGCAGGAAGGAATGAGAATGAAATCACTTGGAATCAATTCAAAGAGATGTTGGAAGCAAGGTTTGTACCAGCATCAGCAAAGACTACCTTGTTAGAAGAATTCATTAGACTTAGACAAGGAACCATGACTGTCACAGAATATACTCAAAGGTTTG
Organism: Allium fistulosum; assembly: GCA_030737815.1. NCBI lineage: Eukaryota > Viridiplantae > Streptophyta > Magnoliopsida > Asparagales > Amaryllidaceae > Allium > Allium fistulosum. The sequence continues at coordinate 243,458,630 of CM060907.1, read as the reverse complement.
AGGGGCTCTCCACATATGGAGCAATGCTTGTGGCAGAGGAGGCATCTAAAAATGATAGGTACATAAAGGGTCTGAACCCAAGACTTAGCAGAGCCATGTTACCCTATGCAGACAAGACTTTTGATCATGTGATAGACTTAGCTTTGAGGTTGGAGCAGCATGACAAGGAAAGGGAGAAGTTCAGAAATTTTAAGAGCAATAATAACAAGAAGGGTAAGGGGAGATATCACCCTTATGATAAGAAGAAAGAAGAGGCTAGTAACAAAAGCACTGGAGATGTCAAAGCTAAGGAAGACAAGAAGAAAATTGTGTGCCATCAGTGTGGAAAGGAAGGGCATATCAAACCAAAATGTCCAGAATTGAAAGGAGGAGCTTTCAAATGCTATCTATGTGGGAAAGAGGGGCATATGAAGAGGAATTGTCCTGAGTATAAACAGCAAGGCAAATTGGCAAATTTGGAAGGAAAAGGCAAAGCCACAGTGGAGAGTAACACTGTAAACCATAGCCAAGTGGAAGGTACATTACTTATTTGTACCATACCCATAACAGTAGTATATGATACTGGGGCAACTCACTCCTTAATTTCTTATGAACTGGTTAGAATGCTAAAACTGAATTGCATATTGGTTGAAACCCCATTGCATATACACAGTCCATTGGGGAGTTCTAGTGTTTTAAATATGATTTGTGTGGATGTGGGATTAAACATAGGGGGAAATATTTTTATTTCCAATTTATATGTTTTGAATTACCCAAATATAGGTGTTATATTGGGGGTAGACTGGTTAAGGCAATTTAAAGCCATAATTAATTTAGACTCATCCACCATATCATTGCAAAATTCTAGAGGCCAGAGAATCACAGTTTTATGTGAGGTAGCTAAGGAAGGAAAACTATATCATTTAGTTGACTCAGAAAAAGATTCCAGTGAACTAACCATTGAAGAAATTCCCATAGTCAATGAATATTTGGATGTGTTTGGTGAGGTCAAGGGTATTCCACACCATAGACCAGTAGAATTCCAGATCAATTTAGTTCCAGGAGCAAGCCCAGTGATTAAAAAGCCAACTAGAATGGGGCCAAATGAACTAAAGGAACTAAAGAAACAGTTAGAAGAATTGGAAGAAAAGGGTTTTATAAGACCAAGTAATTCTTGCTGGGGAGCACCAGTGGTGTTTGTTAAGAAGCAAGATGGCTCTTTAAGACTCTGCATAGATTATAGAGAATTAAACAAAGTAACTATTAAAAATAAATACCCATTGCCAAGAATAGATGATCTTTTTGATCAATTAGCAGGGGCAAAAGTATTTTCTAGACTAGACTTAGCATCTGGTTTTCATCAAATGAAGGTGGAAGAATCAAGCATCAAGTACACTGCCTTTAACACTAGGTATGGGTTGTATGAATTTTTGGTTATGCCATTTGGCTTGACCAATGCACCATCTTACTTTGTAGATTTAATGAACAGAACCTTTAGAGATTGTTTAGACAAGTTTGTGCTTATTTTTATAGATGACATTTTGATTTATTCTAAGACAGTGGAAGAACATAAGCATCATTTGCACCTGGTTTTGTCTAGACTAAGGGAAAAAGATTTAAAGGAAAAATTTTCAAAATGTGTGTTTTGGAAGGAGGAAGTACATTTTCTTGGCCATGTTATATCTGCCAAAGGAATTTCTGTGAACCCCAATAAAGTAGTGGCTATCCAAGCATGGAAGAGGCCAAGCACTGTGAGTGAAGTGAGGTCATTTATGGGGATGGCAGGATATTATAGAAGGTTTATAAAAGATTTTTCAAAAATTTCTACACCACTCACTAACCTAACCGGGAAGAACCAAGCTTTTGTTTGGTCAGAAAAATGTGAAAAGTCTTTTGAACAGTTGAAGGAGGCATTGGTGAATGCTCCAATTCTAAAGGTACCACATGGAAATGAAGAATTAGTGGTATACACTGATGCTAGTGGATTTGGCTTGGGTGCAGTGTTGATGCAACAAGGCCAAGTCATTGCATATGCATCCAGACAACCTAAACCCCATGAAGTAAGGTATGCCACACATGATCTCGAATTAGCAGCTGTGATATATGCTTTAAAACTTTGGAGACATTATTTATTAGGCACCAAGTTTGAACTCTACACTGACCACAAGTCTCTAAAATATTTGTTTTCACAAAAAGATTTGAACATGAGGCAACACAGATGGGTGGAGTTCTTAGCTGCCTATGATTTTGACATACTCTATACACCAGGCAAAGCAAACAAAGTTGCAGATGCTCTAAGTAGACAGCATGCTAAATTGGCTATGATGATGATGGCAGAATTTAAAGATTTGTCTTTGCTAACTGAGTTAGAGATTGAGGAGAATGGTTGTGTGCACATTAATGAGCAAATGCATGGTGCACAAGAAGATAAAGGGAAGTTAAGCTTAATGACACTTCAACCAGATTTAATTCTGAAGGTAGGAAAAATGCAAGAACAAGATGCTCACTTATTAGAGAAGAGAATGCTCCTCTCAAGAGGGGAGGAAGTAATGAATCACCACATTGATAAAGATGGTTATGTGAGATACCAGAATAGGATGTGTGTACCAGAGGACATAGAATTGAAGAAGGAGATATTGGATGAATATCACAGAAGTAAATACTCCATACACCCAGGTAACACAAAAATGTATCAAAATTTGAAAAGAGACTTCTGGTGGAAGGGGATGAAATCTGATATAGCTAAGTACATTGCCAAATGTATGACTTGCCAACAAGTCAAGGCTGAAACTCAAAGACCATCAGGGTTGATGCAACCTCTTAGTGTACCATAGTGGAAGTGGGAAGACATATCTATGGACTTCATAGATGGACTGCCTAGATCTAAGAGAGGTAATACAAGTATATGGGTGATAGTGGATAGGCTAACCAAGGTAGCACACTTCATCCCAGTCAAGTCAGAAAGAACAGCACCAAAACTAGCTCAAATTTTTATAAAAGAAGTGGTAAGGTTACATGGCATTCCCAAAACCATTGTGAGTGATAGGGATACCATCTTCACTTCAAAATTCTGGAGAAGCTTTCAAGAAGCAATGGGAAGTGAACTATGTTTAAGTACTGCCTACCATCCTCAATCAGATGGGCAGACTGAGGTGGTAAACAAAGTTTTGGAGGACATGTTGAGGGCATGTATACTGGATTTTGGGGGCAACTGGGAAGATTATCTTCATCTAGTTGAATTTACATACAACAACAGCTAGCAAAGCACCATAGGAATGGCTCCATTTGAGGCCTTATATGGTAAACCCTGCTTGTCACCTGTTTGCTGGGTAGAAGCAGGAGAAAGGTCTATTTTAGGACCTGAGTACATACAAGAAACCAAGGAGAAAATTGAGTTGATAAGAAGAAGAATGACAGCAGCTCAAGATAGGCAAAAGAAATTTGCAGACATGAGAAGGAGGCAGGTAGAATATGAGGTGGGAAATTTTGTTTTCATCAAAATCTCACCCATGAAAAATGTGTTGAGGTTTGGAAAACAAGGCAAATTAACCCCAAGATATATTGGACCATACAAAATTCTGGAGAGAATTGGTTCCTTGGCATATAGGTTGGAATTACTAGAAAACATGCAAGGCATACATGATGTTTTTCATGTATCACAATTGAGAAGGTGGGTCCATGACAAGGCAGAAATCCTTGAAACCCCAACCCAAGTGCAGATAAATCCTAATTTGATTTATGAAAAGGATCCAGTGGGAATTTTAGCAAAAGATGTGAAGAAGTTGAGGAATAAATCTCTGAAACTTGTGAAGGTACAGTGGAGTCTAGATCCTAGTGATTGCACATGGGAATTAGAAGACAAAGTTAGGATGAATTATCCTAAGCTATTTTCAGATTAAGGTAATTCTGATTTTTGATTGTTTTCTTTATTTTGGATGAATATATTTTTAGTTAGTATAGAACTAAGAATCTATTTGGTAGAGAATATACTTGTTCTCTGAATTAAGTTTAAAATTTATTCTAAGCTTAGGAAAATTGTGGGACACAATTTCTAAAAGGAGGGGTGTATGTAATGACCCAAGATTTTAGGAATTCATTCTGGAAAATATAAATAAATTTAAAATAATTTTTAAATTAATTTTGGAAGGAGATTGTTGTGGCTTGATAGTGTATCAGTATGTGTGTACATGTGTGCACAGGGTATACACATGAACTAAAGCTAAAAATCTCTGAACTTTAAGAATAAGTACATATTGATATGTATGGGAATAAATATATATATATATATATATTAAAATCTTTAAAGCTGAATGCATAAGTAAATATAAATATATGTATGCTACTGAATATTTTTCTTAAGTATACATGTGCATGTGTGTGTCAATACAGAGTGATATATATATATACATATACATGTGCTAATAAAATACTAGAGTTCAAACTAGTGAAATAAAATATATATATATATAGACATATTTTAATATAAGCAGAAAATAAAAGGCAAGAAGATATAAAAAGAACTAATTCTCTTATAAATAAATGAAGGAGGTACATACCATTTACATGAAAGCTAAAAATAGGAAAATAAGATAAAAACAGAGAAGTTCTTGGTATAGGCAGAATTAGAAAAGAGTATTTAATAAATAACAAAACCAAGTCACATTTTTAGCATGATTGTAGACAAGGGGGAAAAGTATTTTCTGAAAAGCAATCTCTGAAATAAAAATGTGTAACCACTTTTCTCTTCACCCAAATTAAGCCGGGGAGGGGGTAAAACTTTGGGTTTAAAATGCAGAAAACATGATTTTCTGGTGGGCAAAAATGGCTTTAGCCAATACCCAAAACCCTAAGAGAAACCCTGTATATATATACAAGTATATACAGCAGCCTCCTCTTCTCCTCAGAATAGAATTTTGAAAAAAAAAGAGGAAGAAAAACAATACCACAGAAATCATAAGACAAGGGAAGAAAGAGAGCTTGAGGATAAGAGTAGGAGTTCATCAGTTAATTAAGGAAACAAAGGAGAGAGCTAGGTGAGAAAACTCACTCAAAAATATAAGGCAATAAGTCCTAATGTAGGCAGCCAGTTAAAAGTATTTTCTTAAAAGAATATATTCATATATAAATGTTTATCTGTGAATCTAAACCTGAATATGTTTTGATTTTCTTTGGCTGATTACTTGTTTTATTATAACAAAGTTTTATGTGTTGTTAGCATACATATCTGTTTTATACACTCAGATCTCTGATATGTTAATATTTAGGGATATAAACAAATACCCAGAAAATAAAATGTTGAGAATAGGCAAGTAGTATTGGTTTTGGCTCAACCCAGAAAGATGTAAATAATAATGAGCTGCAATATACTCATGTATAAGTGCTGAGGCTCGAAATAGAAAGGAATTAGGGGTGCAATAGGGTTGCCTATGTGCTGATGCCTCTGGTTCAATAAAATGCATAGCAAACCAAATTTTGTGATTCAGTGAAACCAGATTATTCTGAGTTTAACTCAAGCACAAATGTTTGCAAAAGAAAAACTCTCTCAGAGATCATAAGCCAATGTTAGTTGCCTAAACTCCTTTTAAAATACCAAGATGAATATATGTATATGCAGAAACCTTATTTTGTAATCACCATTGGTTGTTTGCTTGTTTACCTCTGTATGGTTATGAATAATATGTGATGCCATGTATGGATGTTTTGGCTATTGAAATGAATTACTGAATGGTTTTGCCATGAAAAAGAGTTACTATTAACTTAAACCTGATTAGGATATTGGGGTCAAGAACACTGCAGGAATGACTTGTGTGCTTGAGTAACATAAGTTGACACATGGCTTGTTTAAGTCCTGAGATCTTTGTGTAATGGAGTGAATTAGTTCATTACAGTGTGTCCATTGATTCATAAACATTGCAGATGAGACCAAGGATAGATAAATATACCAAGGAAGTAATACTTGAGCAGATGAGAAAACTAGAGTTTTTCCCAGATTTGAAATATGAGTATTGAATGAGTGATTTAACTCATATTAGTTATTTTCCTGTTTGGTATGAATGATTGTTTGTCTATGATTGAATTGTATGCTTGAATGTATGTGCCATATTTATATATGTAATCTCTGGAAAGAAAATTAAAGTGTGCACATGCACATGACACAGAGCATGCACACAAGTATTTACCTGATTCCAAAAAGGACAGAACCATATGTATATGTATTTAACTTGATCTTAATCTAAGTAATAAGATGCTTTTGTGAATTTTCTCATACCAGACATGTGTCTGACCCTAGTGTGCTAATGGCATCTGGGGTGTCTCATTAAAAATGAGGCAGTTTCCAATGCTTTTTCAGGGATTGCAGCAACTAAATAAGAGTAGGAGCAAGGCCTTGAGAAGAAGATATAGCATGCTAAAAACTTAGTTAGATAAGAGCCTAAATGTTGAAATCTGCATGTATTGACAATTTAAATTGCTACTTGTATTAAGTGCTAAATATTGGATTGATATTTGTAGGCATTTTGTTAAGAATTTGACTTGTATCTGGAATCTATGAACTTAGTTAAATTTCTGTTATGATTAAAAAAGGGTTTTGATCAAATCTTGTAAGTGGATTTAGCAAGAACACCATGTTAAAAATTGTATGATTACATTTTATAAATGTATTAGTCAATCTTGAGTCTTTGAAAAAGGATTTAAGTTTTGGAAAATCAGGACAGTTGATTCTCAGAAAATTAAATGGTTTTATTTTCTACTATGGCATATGTATACAAAAGAAAATAGACATAGGTTGAATGTTTATATGTCTGCAAGGTTTTCATGATTCAATTTGTCCAATACAATTGTTTCATGTCCTATTTTTAAACAAAGAAAGAATCTGAAGTAAGGTAGATAGAAACCAGATTCAAATAGTTGCAGATATATATGCACATAAATATGTTTAGTGCAAACATTACCACATCTTTTTCTTTGCACTTGTAATAGAAATCTGGATTTCACTCAGATTTTAACCAAATGCATTTTAAATGCCAGACAGATCTTATAAGAAGAAATACAAGTCTGAATGATGATAAACACTTCTATCATCTTCAAAACCTAAGAACCATACTCTTAATTCATATCAATCCTGAAGCCTTCCAGGATTTAGGAATGAGTTTCAAAAATGATTAAGCAAGGATTATTGTTTTGTATGATGGATTTTTAGGCAAAAAAATGAAAATATATATATATGCAGATAGGTAGATAACAGATTCCAGACTGCACAAAAGAAAAAAAAAACCAAAAATTGTGTTTGAACCGACCAGCATAGCACTCGAACTCGTGACCTTGTATGTATAAGTTAGGCGCGTTTCCATTACGCCTAGATGTTGCTTGTGTTTCCTTAGGATCCACTTTATTTTATACTGATTTTGACACTATTCAGAACTTAACACAAACATCTATATTAAAAGCTTGTTTACTACTGATGATTTCTTGATCACTTCTTAGTTAGTATAAACAGACTAATGTGTTTGTTCCCAGTGGATTGTTTGATCAAAAAAAAAAAAATATATGAAATAAATTAGCAATCCAACATCCTCTTGTTTTTCAAAACTCTGATTCAAACAAGAGAGGCATATACATCCTCACATGTATGTGCTTATTTTTGTAAATGTACTGATATATTTATATTGGTTGATTATTGTGATCCTGGATATATTTGATTTATTGGAAAAAGAAAGTGACCCTGAGAATGATAATTGAAATGGATGATATATCTATATATATATATATATATCCTCTTTAACTTAAAAAAAAAAAAAAAATTCCTTATGAAATTAGAGTAGAATATAGGAGGGTCATTTCATTAAGCGACAACCCTGCTCTGTTGGGTGTTACTCATTAGAGATAGAGTCAGTAGTACTCTAGAATGAGTTGAGTGTAATAATAGATACGAGCGCGTATTTGTTAGTTAATATAAAATTGTTTTATATTGTGATGATTGATTTGTGGAGTGGTATATGGATTCTGGTCGGTATGGTCTGGACAACTCTATCGATAGGGATCTCTAAACACTTATATAGAACAATTCGGCACAGTATTGTTTAAAATAGGGTAAATGGAATAATTTTGCCCAAAACTATTTTTGTATATAAAAGAAATGATTTTCTATGAAGTACTATAGTATATGGTTGCATGGTTGTTAGAAGTGATAATATTAAACTATTATCAATGAAATTGAATAAGAAATTGAAATCGTAACTCCAAAGTTAAGAGATAAATCCATGTACAAATGAAATTTAAGAATGTAAATTATAAATGTGATTTGTAATTTAAAACGGAATTCCAGAGAAGTATTTGGAAATGTTTTAAAAAGAATTTGAAAATTTTGGAGATTTGGAAAGTTTAATTCCTTTTTGATTTGAAAATGAATTTCGAAGGTTTTGAAAAGTATTTTGGAGAGTAGAAAGCTCTAAACTCTTTTCGGTCGCTGGAAAATAACTTCGATGATGACCGCAGCATCGTTGGTGTTCATTTTCGGGTTTCCAAAAGAGGAATTGCTGCCAAATTGTTTTAAATGGAATGTTGTTTGAAAAATTTGGGGTTAGTTTTTGAAATTCAAAGGATAATTTGAATTGTTTTCAAAAATGGTTTTGAAAAGATTGAAAAGACTCTGGGATCCTATTTAAAATATTTATGAGAATAATAAATGAGTTGATAACTTATACAATTTGTTGTGAATTTAGATTGAATAAATTTAACTTAAGAAATTTTGAGTTAAATTAAAGTAAGTATAAGTGAATCAATAAAAACCCAAGTAGTAATTTTTGAATATAAGTTATATAACTTATAAAATTGAGAATCTGAATTGGATTGATAAACGACTATTGAACTAATTGAATGTTGAATCAGTCTAATGTAAATGAATTAGTGAATGAGTTTCAGAATGAATAAATAAAAAATTGCAATTGTAAGTGCAAGAGAATAAAATTGAAATGTTAAGATTCATTTTGAATTTGTAAGAAAGTAAGACTGAATTTGAATTTGATTGTGAAGTATTAAACTAAAATTAGTAAGTGAAGCTAATTGAATGAAGATAAAACTGGAATTGAAACTGATTGTTGAAAACAAATTTGAATTTGTAAGTGAATTAGAATTTGTGATGAATTAGTAACTGGAACTAATTTAAAATAATATAGTTGTAAAGGAAAGTAAATCGATAAATTCAATATTCAGAAGTTAAACTGAATCCAAATTAGATTGAAATTGTGAATTGAATTCAAATGAGAAATTGAAATGTAAAATTGAATGGATATGAATATGTATAACTTCAACAGTGAAGTAAAAATGATATAAGTAGTTTATATTGAAAATTTTGTAATTAAATTTGCAGAATAGTTTGAATATATGTAACTAGATATTATGGCTAGTAGGATATACAGGTTATAAAGGAATTGGAATTGAATTGCAAAGATAAATTTGAATTGCCCGAAAAAAGGTATGTATTTAAATTTGAATATGAGATTTGATGACTTATTTCTCTAGCCGCTTGGCTTTTTCTTTTTCTTTTTGAAATCTGAGAGTCCGTAGGGACGTTTCGTAGTAGTGCCGTATTAGCCGCGCAAAAGAGACGCTGGCGAAATTTTTCAAAAATTTAGGGTGTTAAAAATTTTTGAGAAATTTTGAAAGTTTAAAATTTGAATTTAAACTTAAATTTGAATTGTTAAGGAAAACAATGATGTTTGAAAATTATGAAAGTGTTTAGAAAGCTAGTTGGATTGATAACGAATCTTTAATAGAAAGATTTGTTTTGAAAAAAAGTTGATAAAACTATTGATTGCGAAAAATAGTAGACGAGTTAAGGACTTTTTTTCCTAACTTGTAATTTCGGGACGAAATTCTTTTAAGGGGGGAAGTCTGTAACGACCCAGAATTTTGAACAAATTAAATTGAGAATATTTAATTTATTTTAAAATATTTGAACGATAATTTAATTTGTATCTCGAATATAACTTTGAAATTGACGATTAAATTATAAAATTTAATCAATTATAAGTTGAATAAAATTTGAATCTTCAATCATAAGCTGAAGAAAAATATTTCAAAAGTTTGTAAAATTCATATAGATGATACTGAAGATAATAGAAGCTTCAGAAACGAATTTGGAAGTGAATTGTTCAGTTTGAAAAATTATCGTTCGAATCGATATTTAAAAATAGTCGTCCGGGGAACAGTCTCGGAATTCGACGAAACCAGTTCCATTGGGTCCGTAACGTTGAATTATTGTCAGATTTCAAGTTTCGTATTTATCGGAGTTATTATGTGAGCACACGATGAGTAAACGCGTTGAAATTAAATCGAGTTCAATTTAAATTTTAAATTTAAATTTTTAAATCTGGTCAAATGCGAGCACGTTGTCTTCCCTGAACTCGCGCCTATAATCACGTAATAGATCGTGCGAACCATCCTCTTCCATTTTTAAATTCCCCTCTTCCTTCCTCTTTCCAGATTTAAATCAAACGAAGAAAAAAAAAGGAATGGCGACCTATATTCAAAATTCAACTTCCTCTCCTCAATCGAAATGAAATAACAGCCGAGACCCCTTTCCTCCTCTAAAAATCAATGAATGGCCACCCTTCTTTGTTCAAATTAAAAACGGTCTCAAAAAAAAAAAAGCGATTCAATCGCGAGGGAGGAGGCGCGCGTGCTCGTATAGGCGAAGTCGAGCTCGTCGACGAGGGGAAATCTGGGAATCGCGAGCCTGGGCGTTCGATGGGGGGAGACTCCAGCGTGGAGCGCGCGTTGGGGATTCGCGAGGAAAGGGGCGAGTCGTTCGATAGATGGCGGCGTTCGCGTGAAGGCGTGGGGCGCGACGCGATGACAGATGTTAGAACGCGACTTTTGTTCGTGAGGCAGGGTGAACGAGACAGTCGAAGTCTGGCAAATCGCGTGGAGGCTATCGCGTTCGGTGGCGCGTGAAGCGGAAGGACCTCGCGATGGAATGGGGTAGCAGGCACGTGGGAGTCGTGGAGTTCGTCGAGGCAGGGGGTGATCTGGTTTCGCGATGCTATGTTCAATTCGTCGCTGCTGTTTGTCGCGAGATTTGGGGATAACAGATGGTGGCTTGGGTGGCAGAAGCTCGATCGGAGACTTGATCTCGAGCCTAGAATATCGACTTACAGTAAGGTATTAATTTAATTTAAGTTTAGTTAAACAAATTTATTACAATAAGATAAACGATTCTGCTTTTAAATTTATATAAATATATATATAGTAAAGCATAGAAACACATATAAAGTTTTGGAAGAAAATAGTAAGTTTTAAGTTAGAAATTTCAAAACGGAGAATATCTTGATTTAAAATTCACATTTAAGTATTTTCAGTTATTTTACTTAGTTATATACATTTATATATAAATAGTCAAGGAAATGGAAAAAATTTGTTAAAAGAAAAAAATAGTTAAATTAAATTTAACTGGTTTAAAATAAAATCACAAGTTAATTAATTTATCGAATGAAAAATTTGTTATTCAATTGATTCGAGTATTAATAGATTGTATAAATATTTATACAAGGTTAAACCGTGAAGAAATGATCAAAAATGGAAATGGATGGCAAATTAAAAGCTAAGGTGAGATCTTCTCACTCAAAATAAATTTTGTATTGCAGTTATTATTGATTTGATTGATTGCTATTGGATGCGATATTAGATATAGTAGGATATATCTATATATATATAGCAATATATACATATTGGCATATGTATATATTGGATTGATGATTTCCCGCCTCGTATAGCGGATGAGACCCTATTGCGCCGTTAGTAAGCGAATTATTTTTATAAAACCCATATACCGCGATATTCCACCTCGAAGTGGAATTGGTATTGTGCTAACGTCTTTGGATGCAGGGAAACAGGTTGGAGGGATCCAACTGGACCCCTCACATTGATTGAATTTATTTCTACTGTGATGTGATAATCTGTGAATGATTATTGATGTTATTGAATTGATATCTGGAAATTGTTTGAAAGCTAAAATTTAGCTGAATGGATGTTTGATATCATTGGATTCCAAAAATAAACGAAATTGAATTTTTGAAATCAAAATAGAAATTTCTAAGTGAATAAATTTTAGAAATTGAATAAATTTTGAAGAAAGGAATTTTTAAAGTATAAAAAGTTAATTTTTATAATCTTATCGAATTAATTCCAGAATCAAGTGAAAATGTTAATTAAATGGATTTCGTAAAATAGTGATTATAATTTGAAGAATTTAATTTAAGAATTTGGATTTTTAAATAGATTGAAAGAAACGATTGAAATTTATTTTCTTTAAAAGGAATTTATTTAAAAGGAGATAAGTTGGAAATCCAATTAGAAATTTAATCGGTAAATTGAGATAATTTGAAAAATCAATGTAAAATGATTTCAATTTGAAGAATCCATTAAAAAAAACAGGATATTGAAAAATTTGAAAGAAAAATAAGGAATTTATTTTAGTAGTGATAAATAAAATTAGAAATCAATTTGTAATTGATTTAATATTTGGAAATGAATTTTTGAGGAATCGGTATGAAAATTTTATTTAAAGTTGAAAATAAATTTAGAAATCAATATTGAAATTGATTTGGTATTGAAGTTTTTATAAATAGAATTGAAATTTATAAAAGTTGTTTATAAATCCGAAATCACTTATTTGATAAGTAAAATATAGAAGTTAATATAAAGAAGATTTACAAAATCAAAGTAGTTACAAAATAGATATAGAATTTATAAACGTCGTTTTATAAATTCGAAATCAATTAAGTTTGATAAATTTAATATAGGAGATTATTGAAGAAGATATATTCGTGATTTCGAATAGCGAATTTTTATCGAAATAAAATGTGTAGAGATTATTGAAAATATGGTTAGTGAAGTATATTCACGATTTTGGACAGTGAATATATTGTTAAGTAAAATGGATTTATTTTTGAAGAAGTGATATTAAAAATGAAGTTAAACATTTTAAAAGATGTTTTAAAATGCATTATGAATTGAAATCATAGATTTCAACATTCATTATTGAAATAGACGTTTTTGAGAAATTTAAGGAAATTGTGGACTATAACGTTGTTGTTATAGTAAATGATTTCCGAAAGGAAATGTTTTATATAGTATTGGGATTTATATATCTATCTAAATTTCGAATCCCTATACTAGTGATTTTGAGTCGTCGTAACGATGTTTTACGTAACATTCGTTTTGACTCAAATAAATGTTGTTATAATAAATGATTTCCTTAAAGAATGAATTTATACTTAAATTTGATTTAAGTATATTGAATATTTTTCAAATGTTGAAAATAAATAGATTTGTGAACCACTTATTATTAAATAAGTATGGAAATGTTTTCCAAAACGAAATGAAATGTTTTTGAGAATTTATCTTCTTAAAGATAAATTGAAATTGAATATTGAAATCGATTTGAAAATCGTATATCAGTAGATATTTTGAAAATATAAATTCACTATGGAATTTATAAAAGAAAGGGAAGTTGTTTAAAAATAAATATTGATTTATTTTTGAAGTGTGGAAATTTTATATCTAGTAAAGATATTTTTGAAGATGAAATAATTTGGAAAATTATTTGGAATCTGATGATGTTGCGCATCTTTATTGATAGTTAAATAACCGACTATCAATAATTACCTTGAATGGTATTTGTTGTGAATTGGATGAAATTGAATGCCACACTTATTTTTGAATAATCGCTCACTATTCGGGTTAGCCGGGAAAGGACCATGGGGTCGTATAACCCATTCCGAATATGTGATACGTCGTTATGAATTGCATTCGAAGACCGGTGTTGAAGACCGGATATTTTTGAAAACGGAAGGATGACCGTCGAGTTACTCTACATCGGCTGATCTCCGGTTTAGAGGTTTTATCACCCTTAGTGACGGGAAGTCCGGACGTGATTAGAAATTTATCCGGATATGCAAGGGCTTCGTGAGAAGTGCCTTCGGTTCTGTTCGATCCCGGAACAGACTTGTATGGATTGTGTGTCTGACATTACAATTTGAGATATAAAGCTGATTTCTTTCAAATACATTTCTGTTGGTGGCGGAGAATTTATTCTCTTAGCTTAACACCCTTCTCTGAGACGTACGAGCTCAGAGGTTATGTAGTTGAAATTTATCAGCGATATACTCCCAATTTGGTAACGTGGCATGCTGAGTGTTGCTGTGAAATGATCAGTGTTTGATCATTTGCGATATGATCATTTGTTTGATCTTATATCTTTGTGATCATAGGTTGATCATTTTGTTTGACCCGAAGCATGGCTTTGTAGAAAGCGTAGCTTTGTGGACGAGACTTCGTCGAGCCTCACACCCCGGAAATGGTCAAAACAGGAAGGATGCGGCAAGGTTCTAGGGAGTAGCGCCCCTTAGTGTATGTCATTCCTTCTGGATAGAGGTGGTATCATGGTATGGAGCCCAGATACTTAACCTATGTGGTTGCTGCATTTTTACTATGTGGTTTGTTGGAAATCGGGGATCCTCGGGAAGATCGGTTACGATCGGGGGATGACATACGCGTGTCAGTAGTTACCTACTTTTGCAGAGGTAACCTGGCCGTGTGTTGGCAGAGATCTAACCGTAATGTTAGGTTATTTCTCGGGTCCTCTATTCTAGGGACGTACCCATCGTGGCATAGGAAGTTCCTTAGCCTGACCATTTGTTGGAAATCCAAACTCCAATACGTGACTTGTACGGTTTTAGTTGTAGAACCTGCCATCTAATATGGCAGCTATAGCAAGCATACTATAATGGTACGTATGCTGGCTAAGATTGATATTATACTTTCGAAATGTTTTCTACACTATGCACTAATAATAATATCAAAAATGATTTGATTTTGCGTAGTAAGCATTTTTGACTATCATAAGAAGAAATCTCCTCCAATTCTGCGTTTGCATTGTGTGTGTGGCAGGAGGTCTTATGGTAGTTTCATTTTCCAAAAGCATTGCGAATTTGTTTTATTTTCTTTGTGAAAAATAACTGTTTTACGATCTCACACCAGTCACCATGACTGACTCGGAGTTTATTGTTCCCTTCTAAACTCTGGGTGCCCACCAATTTCCACACGGGTAGCCTAGAGTTATGTTATCAGGATATTCTGGAGCTTTGGAGATAAGCTGGATGACGAGACGTAGTATTTGTATCTGATAGTATTTATTACGCTGTGTATTCTGTATGAGGACAAGTTATATAACTGTCCATTGTTGTATATTGACTCTGATTGATGTATGTATAAACTGATATAGTTCTTTGTTTTAAAAGACTAGTGATTATCTATTATATATTGATCCGCTGCGATGTGTAAGATTCTGATATGGTTTTCTATTCTGATGTTGTTCTGTTGTTGTTCTTCTCTTCTTTCTTCCATCTTCTTCTTCTTCTCCCTTTTTCTTCTTTCTTAAACCCTCACTATTGGAGTTTCCGGCACTCGATTGCTCGGCAGTTGATACAGTGAGTATCGATGTCGAATTTTCTAAAGTCGAAAATTTCTGTACGTGACATTCTGTGATGATTCTCATTTTATACATATACTCCATTTATGATTCGTGTTTTGTACTATTTAAGTTGACATGTGTAAGGACCTGATTCTTCGACTTTCGAAAATCGACATCGATACGTCCACTGTATCAACTGCCGAGCAACGAATACCGGAAAACCGATTACTTAGGGTTTTTAAAAGAAGAGGTAGAAGAAAAGATAGAAGAAAAAGAAAAGAAGAAGAAGAAAATAGAAGAAAAGAGAAAGAAGAACAACAGAAAAACACAGAAACAGAAACAATATCAGAATCTCACATTCGCAGCGGAACAATATATAATAGATAAATCAGTAATCTTTTAAACAAAGAATTTTATCAGTTTATACATACATCAACAGAGTCAATATACAACTCAATACAACAATGGACAGTTATATCAACTTGTCCTCATACAGAATACACAGCGGAATAAATAATATCAGATACAAATACTACGTCTCGCCATCCAGCTTGCTTCCAAAGCTCCAGAATATCCAGAATATCCTGATAACCTAACTCTAGACTGCCCGTGTGGAAATTGGTGGGCACCCAGAGTTTAGAAGGGAAACAATAAACTCCGAGTCAGTCATGGTGACTGGTGAGAGATCGTAAAACAGTTTATCTTTAAAACAACAACAGGAACATTTTAAAGTCAATTTCGCAATGCTTTTGAAAATGAAACTACCATAAGGCCTCCTGCCACACACACAATGCAAACGCAGAATTGGAGAAGATTTCTCCTTATGATAGTCAAAGATGCTTACTACGCAAAATCAAATTCTTTTTTATATTATTATTAGTGCATAGTGTAGAAAACATTTCGAAAGTAGAATATAAATCTTAGCCGACATAGGTACCATTATAGTATGCCTACTATAGCTACCATATTAGATGGCAGGTTCTACAACTAAAACCGTACAAGGCTCGTATTGTTTCTTTGGATTTCAAACAAATGGTCAGTCTAAGGAACTTCCTATGCCACGATGGGTACGCCCCTGGAAAAGACGACCCGAGAACCTAACCAGATCTCTGCCAACACAAGGTCGGGTTACCTCTGCAAAAATAGGTAACTACTGACATGCGTATGCCATCCCCCGATCGTCACCGATCTTCCCGAGGATCCTCGATTTCCAACTACCACAAAGTAATAAACTCGCAGCATCTACAGTGGTTAAGTATCTGGGCTCCATACCATGATACCACCTTTATCCAGAAGGAATGACATACACTAAGGGGCGCTACTCCCTAGAACCTTACTGCATCCTTCCTGTTTTGACCATTTCCGGGGTGTGAGGCTCGACGAAGTCTCGTCCATAAAGCTACGCTTTGTTCACAAAGCCATGCCTTGGGTCAACAAATGATCAACCTATGATCACAAAGATAAATGATCAAACAAATGATCATATCACAAATGATCAAACACTGATCACCACAACAACACTCAGCATGTCACATTACCAAATTGGGAATATATCGCTGATAAATTTCAACTACATAATCTCTAAGCTCGTACTTCTCAGAGAAGGGTGTTAAGCTAAGAGAATAAATTCTCCGCCACCAACAGAAATGTATTTGAAAGAAATCAGCTTTATATCTCAATTTGTAACGTCAGACATACCATCCATACAAGTCTGTTCCGGGATCGAACAGAACCGAAGGCACTTCTCACGAAGCCCTTGCAATTCCGGATAATTTTCAATCACGTCCGGACTTCCCGTCACTAAGGGTGATAAAACCTCTAAATCGAAGATCAGTCGATGTAGAGTAACTCGACGGTAATCCTTCCGTTTTCAAAAATATCCGGTCTTCAACACCGGTCATCAAATGCAATTCATTACGACGTATCACATATTCGGAATGGGTTATACGACCCCATGGTCCTTTCCCGGCTAACCCGAATAGTGAGCGCTTATTCAAAAATAAGTGTGGCATTCAAATTCATCCAATTCACAACAAATACCATTCAAGGTAATTATTGATAGTCGGTTATTTAACTATCAATAAAGATGCGCAACATCATCAGATTCCAAATAATTTTCCAAATTATTTAATCTCCAAAATATCTTTACTAGATATATAATTTCCACACTTTAAAAATAAATCAACGTTTATTTTTAAAACGAATTTCCATTTCTTTTATAAATTCCATAGTGAATTTACATTTTCAAATATCTACTGATATACGATTTTTTTCAAATCGATTTCAATATTCACTTTCGATTATTCATTTTCAATTTATCTTTAGAAAGATAAATTCTCAAAACGTTCATTTCATATTGGAAAAATATTTCCCACTTATTTAATAATAAGTAAATCACAAATCTATTTATTTTCAACATTTGAAAATATTCGATATACTTAAATCAATGTTAAGTATATATTTCAATTCGTTAAGGAAGTCATTTACTATAACAACATCTATTTGAGTCAAAACGAATGTTACGTAAAACATCGTTACGACGACTCAAAATCACTAGTATAGGGATTCGAAATTAAGATAGATATATAAATCCCAACACTAGATAAAAACATTTCCTTTCGGAAATCATTTACTATAACAACAGTGTTATAGTCCACCATTTCATTATTTCTCGAAAACGTCTATTTCAACAATGAATGTTGAAATCTATGATTTCGATATTTAATATATTTTAAACATCGTTAAAACAATTAACTTCATTTTTAAAATATTCATTTTCCCAAAACATATCCATTTTATTCAATAATATATTCCTATCCAAAATCGTGAATATACTTCACTTAACCCAATTTCAATCGTCTCTACACATTTTATTTCAATAAAGATTCACTATCCAAAATCACGAATATATCTTCTTTAATAACCTTCTATATTTAATTTATCAAATTTAATTGATTTCGAATTTATAAAACAACGTTTATAAATTCCATTTCTATTTTATAACAACTTCGATTTATCAATCTCCTTTTATTAACTTCTAGAATTCACTTATCAAAATAAGTGATTTCGGATTTATAAACAACGTTTATAAATCACATTTATATTCATAAAATCTTCAATTTATAAATCTCCTTTTATTAACTAATTCAATTCATAACTAAATTTTTTTATACCAACTATCCATATTATAAGTTAAATACTTATAATTCATTTATTCTACAAAATCATTTCCATTTATAAGTTCACAATTTATAAATTTCATTCACTTATAAATTCTTAAAAGTTCATTTTAACACTTATAAAAACTCATTTTATAATCCCAAAATTTTAAAGTTATAAATATCAATTTTGTACATCTTTTATACATATTGTTTTTAATAATTCAAAAATTCCAATTAAAATCATTTTATCAATTACTTAACTATTTATTTCAAAGATCACCTTTCAGTTATATTTCACAATTATCTTAACTTCTATAACTTTAATATTTTAACATTTGTAAATCAATTCAAAAATTTAATAAACGTATACTTTCAAATAATCACTTTTAAAATCTCTTTTAAAGTTAAAAATCGTTATTTTTAAACTTCAAAATTTTGAATCCGACGATGCAACAGCAACAATTAGTCAATCATAACATTCAATATCATATATCAATATGATAATAGAATATACATCAATATCTGTAAATAAATAAATACTAGTGAGGAATCCAGTTGGATCCCTCCAACCTGTTTCCTTGCATCCAAAGACGTTAGCACAATACCAATTCCACTTCGAGGTGGAATATCGCGGTATATGGGTTTTATAAAATATCATCCGCTTAATAACGGCGCAATTGGGTCTCATCCGCTATACAAGGCAGGAAATCAATCAATCCAATATATACATATGCCAATATGTATATATTGCTATATATATATAGATATATCCTACTATATCTAATATCATATCCAAACAGTCAATCAATCAATAACTGCAAAATTAAATTTTCCTTCGAGTGAGAAAATCTCACCTTTATATTTTGCAATCCGTTTCTCCATTTCCGACTTGTCTTTCCATTTTAGACCTTGTATCAACAATTATACAATTCTATTAATATTCGAATCAAACGAATAAATTAAATTTCATTTGATAGATTTATTTAATTTGGCTAACGATTTAGGTTTAAACCAATAACTTATTCTTAATATAATATTTTAAACTAATGATTTATATTTTTATTTTATTTTTTCTGCACATAAATATTTTACACAGATTTTATATAAATCTATTTTTACATATAAAATTTCAACATTTCTGAAATTCCTACATATATATAATTATATGTTCATTTTTTTTTCTATGGATATCGAGATTCAAATTTAAGGGAAAAATCTCCAATATACCTATCTGTTTTACTTCTTACTTTACATACATATATTTAGATTAAATTAAATTGAAAAATTAAATACAGACTTATACCTTAACCTGTACTCGAACACGCCACCATCGCAACTGCGCCCTAAACATCGTCGAGCCCTCACCGCAAATCGAAGCCCTAATACTGTCGTGACTACAGCAGCTCACGCGAGAACAAGTCGCGAGCCTTCACTGCACCAGAATGGAACTCTAGCTCCAACCCAGATCTCCCAGTGCTCCTCCTTGCCTCGCATCGGCCTTGCCTACGAAACTGCTGCACTGAACTTCGACCACCTCATCTCGCAAACGCCCACTTCGCCCCTCCAAATACCCGCGTACGCGAGCCTTCCACTTTGCCGCGATCGCGCTCGAGTCGCTGGAGCACACGACCAACAGCGGCCCTTCATTCCATTTCAAATCGACCCCCAAATCATCGTCGTCTGCTTGCTCGTACGTCGCCTCACCCACGAAGTCGCGATCGATTCGCGATGCCCCACTCGAGCCGCACGCGAACGCCCCTCTTTTAATCGGCTGAAGCATTTAAATTTCGAAATCCCATTTTTTTTCTTTTTGCGAACGAGGTTTGAAAGGGCAAGGCTGAAGTTGTTCGGCCATTACTTTGAATTGAAAATGAAGAGAGGAGAGGGAGTCACGACTTTGATTTTATTTTCCTTTAATAATTTGAGCAGCGGCCATTTTTTGATTGAAGAAGTTTTCGTTTGATTTTTTTTCGGCTATTCGAAATGAAAGAGGGAAGGGATTTAAAAGAATAGGAGGGAATGGGAGAGGGTACGGGAGGTATGGTGGTTATCGTGGGGGTATGGAAGAACGCGAGGGGATCTTCTTTTATTTATTATTTTATTTTTAAAATTTTCAAAATATCCCATATCGAATAACTAAAAATCTCGAACCCCAATTCCAGCGTGCTACCAGGCGTCCCTAATGTTTATCCCCTATTCCGAATGCGTTGGAAAAGTTTTTCGAGTTCAAATTTGATCGTATGGAAAAAATAGCATTTTAAATCAAGCAAATTTCAATTTAAATTTCAGTACGTTTGCTTGTCGTACGATCACACGACAACTCCAAATATTACGAAATTTGAAATCCGATAATAATACAATATTCCGGATCCAATGGAACTGGTTTCGTCGAATTCCGAGACTGCGCCTCGGATGGCTAATTTTAAATATCGATTTAAATGATATGAATTCAAAACTGAATAATTCACTCCCAAATTCGATTCTGAAGCTTCTGTCATCTTCAGTATTATCAATATAAATTTTAAAAGCTTTCGAAATATTTTTCTTCAACTTAAAATTGGAGATTCAAATTTTTATTCAGCATTCAATAGATTAAATTTTATAATTTAATTGCCAAATTATTCTGATAATTTGAAATTCAAATCAAATTATCATTCAAATATTTAAAATTAATTAAATATTTCAAATTAAATTGTTTAAAAATTCTGGGTCGTTACAAACTTCCCTCCTTAAAAGAATTTCGTCCTGAAATTACAAGTTAGGAAAAAAAGTCCTTAACTCGTCTATTATTTTTCACAATTCAATAGTTTCATCAAATTTTATCAAAACAAATCTTTCTACTAAAGATTCATTATCAATTCAACAATTTTCCAACTTAAATTATAAGTTTCAAAACAACATTGTTTTACTACAAAATTCAAATTTTAAATTCAAATTCAAATTTTTAACTTTCAAAATTTCCTCAAAAATTTTCTAACGCCCTAAATTTTCGAAAAATTTCGCCAGCGTCTCCTTTGCGCGGCTAATACGGCATGACTACAAAACGTCCCTACGGACTCTCAGATTTCAAAAAGAAAAGAAAAGGCCAAACGGTTAGAGAAGAAATCAACAAATCTCATATAGAAATTTAAATACTTACCTTTTGTCGAGCAATTCAAATTTATCTTTGAAATCAAAATCCCAATTCCTTATAACAACTGTATATCTTACTAGCCATAATATCTAGTTGTAATATTCAAACCATTTTGCCAATTTTTATTACAAAATTTTCAATATATACTACTTATACATTTTTAGCTTACTATTGAAGTTATATCCATTTTCAAACAGAACGAATTCATATCCATTCTAGTTTATAACAAATTCAAATTGATACCAATTCAATTTATTTTAATTCTACTTCATTTCAATTCCTCACTTTATTTATCACAATTCAAGTTTCAATTTAATTAACTCAACTTCCACTTCATGAATTTATTAATTATCAAGGTAGCTTATTCGGATTCCATCCATATTTCAATTTACAATTCCAATTGATAAAATCATTTATACATTCACATTTACAATTTCATTTCATTAATGAATTTTAATTACAATTATCTTCTTGGAATTCTATTTTTATTTATAAATTCATTTACAATCTATATTCACAATTTACTTCCATAATTCAAATTTATTCACTTATACTTACTTTAATTTAACTTCATTCTTTAAGTTAAATTTATTCTATCAAAATTCAAATTGTATAAGTTATCAACTTAGTAATATTTCATAAATATCTTTATATAGCATTCCAGAGTTTACCAACATTTCAAAGCCATTTTGAAAACAATTCAAATTATCCTTTGAATTTCCAAAACTAAACCCAAATTTTTTCAAACAACTTCCATTTAAAACAATTTGGCAGCAATTCCTCTTTTGGAAACCCGAAAATGAACACCGGTGATGTCATGATCATCATCGGAATTATTTTCCAACGACCTAAAAGAGTTTAGAGCTTTCATCTCTCTAAAACAATTTTTCCACAATATCAAATCCTTTGAAAAATCATTTTCAAGCCAAAAAGGAATTAAACTTTCCAAATCTCCAAAATTTTCAAATTCTTTTTAAAACATTTCCAAATACTTCTCTGGAATTCCGTTTCAAATTATAAATCACTTTTTAAAATTTATATTCTTAAATTCCATTTGTATATGAATTCATTTCCTTATGCTTCAATTCACATTTATAAATTTCATATAATAATGATAACATTTCAATATTATCGCTTTCTTAACAAACATGCATCCATATACTGTAAAAATTTACAGAAAAGCATTTCTTTTATATACAAAAATAGTTTTGGGCAAAATTATTTTATTTACCCCATTCAAAACAATACTGTGTCGGTTTATCTTGTTTAGAGTTTAGAAACTCCTATCAACACAGTTAGCTAGACTGCACCGACCAGAATCTATAAACAATCAACCGATAAGTCAACACAATACAAAACAATTTTTATATTCAATAACAAATACGCGCTCATATCTATTATTTCACTCAACTCATTCTAGAGTACTACTGACTCTATCTCTAATGAGTAACACCCAACAGAGCAGGGTTGTCGCTTAACCATATGCTCTGATACCACGCTGTAAGGACCCGATTCTTCGACTTTCGAAAATCGACATCGATACGTCCACTGTATCAACTGCCGAGCAACGAATACCGGAAAACCGAATACTTAGGGTTTTTAAAAGAAGAGGTAGAAGAAAAGATAGAAGAAAAAGAAAAGAAGAAGAAGAAAATAGAAGAAAAGAGAAAGAAGAACAACAGAAAAACACAGAAACAGAAACAATATCAGAATCTCACATTCGCAGCGGAACAATATATAATAGATAAATCAGTAATCTTTTAAACAAAGAATTTTATCAGTTTATACATACATCAACAGAGTCAATATACAACTCAATACAACAATGGACAGTTATATCAACTTGTCCTCATACAGAATACACAGCGGAATAAATAATATCAGATACAAATACTACGTCTCGCCATCCAGCTTGCTTCCAAAGCTCTAGAATATCCAGAATATCCTGATAACCTAACTCTAGACTGCCCGTGTGGAAATTGGTGGGCACCCAGAGTTTAGAAGGGAAACAATAAACTCCGAGTCAGTCATGGTGACTGGTGTGAGATCGTAAAACAGTTTATCTTTAAAACAACAACAGGAACATTTTAAAGTCAATTTCGCAATGCTTTTGAAAATGAAACTACCATAAGGCCTCCTGCCACACACACAATGCAAACGCAGAATTGGAGAAGATTTCTCCTTATGATAGTCAAAGATGCTTACTACGCAAAATCAAATTCTTTTTGATATTATTATTAGTGCATAGTGTAGAAAACATTTCGAAAGTAGAATATAAATCTTAGCCGACATAGGTACCATTATAGCATGCCTACTATAGCTACCATATTAGATGGCAGGTTCTACAACTAAAACCGTACAAGGCTCGTATTGTTTCTTTGGATTTCCAACAAATGGTCAGGCTAAGGAACTTCCTATGCCACGATGGGTACGCCCCTGGAAAAGACGACCCGAGAACCTAACCGGATCTCTGCCAACACAAGGCCGAGTTACCTCTGCAAAAATAGGTAACTACTGACACGCGTATGCCATCCCCCGATCGTCACCGATCTTTCCGAGGATCCTCAATTTCCAACTACCACAAAGTAATAAACTCGCAGCATCTACAGAGGTTAAGTATCTGGGCTCCATACCATGATACCGCCTTTATCCAGAAGGAATGACATACACTAAGGGGTGCTACTCCCTAGAACCTTGCTGCATCCTTCCTGTTTTGACCATTTCCGGGGTGTGAGGCTCGACGAAGTCTCGTCAACAAAGCTACGCTTTGTTCACAAAGCCATGCCTTGGGTCAACAAATGATCAACCTATGATCACAAAGATAAATGATCAAACAAATGATCATATCACAAATGATCAAACACTGATCATCACAGCAACACTCAGCATGTCACATTACCAAATTGGGAATATATCGCTGATAAATTTCAACTACATAACCTCTGAGCTCGTACGTCTCAGAGAAGGGTGTTAAGCTAAGAGAATAAATTCTCTACCACCAATAGAAATGTATTTGAAAGAAATCAGCTTTATATCTCAATTTGTAACGTCAGACATACCATCCATACAAGTCTGTTTCGGGATCGAACAGAACCGAAGGCACTTCTCACGAAGCCCTTGCAATTCCGGATAATTTTCAATCACGTCCGGACTTCCCGTCACTAAGGGTTATAAAACCTCTAAATCAAAGATCAGTCGATGTAGAGTAACTCGACGGTAATCCTTCCGTTTTCAAAAATATCCGGTCTTCAACACCGGTCATCAAATGCAATTCATTACGACGTATCACATATTCGGAATGGGTTATACGACCCCATGGTCCTTTCCCGGCTAACCCGAATAGTGAGCGCTTATTCAAAAATAAGTGTGGCATTCAAATTCATCCAATTCACAACAAATACCATTCAAGGTAATTATTGATAGTCGGTTATTTAACTATCAATAAAGATGCGCAACATCATCAGATTCCAAATAATTTTCCAAATTATTTAATCTCCAAAATATCTTTACTAGATATATAATTTCCACACTTTAAAAATAAATCAACGTTTATTTTTAAAACGAATTTCCATTTCTTTTATAAATTCCATAGTGAATTTACATTTTCAAATATCTACTGATATACGATTTTTTTCAAATCGATTTCAATATTCACTTTCGATTATTCATTTTCAATTTATCTTTAGAAAGATAAATTCTCAAAACGTTCATTTCATATTGGAAAAATATTTCCCACTTATTTAATAATAAGTAATTCACAAATCTATTTATTTTCAACATTTGAAAATATTCGATATACTTAAATCAATGTTAAGTATATATTTCAATTCGTTAAGGAAGTCATTTACCATAACAACATCTATTTGAGTCAAAACGAATGTTACGTAAAACATCATTACGACGACTCAAAATCACTAGTATAGGGATTCGGAATTAAGATAGATATATAAATCCCAACACTAGATAAAAACATTTCCTTTCGGAAATCATTTACTATAACAACAGTGTTATAGTCCACCATTTCCTTATTTCTCGAAAACGTCTATTTCAATAATGAATATTGAAATCTATGATTTCGATATTTAATATATTTTAAACATCGTTAAAACAATTAACTTCATTTTTAAAATATTCATTTTCCCAAAACATATCCATTTTATTCAATAATATATTCACTGTCCAAAATCGTGAATATACTTCACTTAACCCAATTTCAATCGTCTCTACACATTTTATTTCAATAAAGATTCGCTATCCAAAATCGCGAATATATCTTCTTTAATAACCTTCTATATTTAATTTATCAAATTTAATTGATTTAGAATTTATAAAACAACGTTTATAAATTCCATTTCTATTTTATAACAACTTCGATTTATCAATCTCCTTTTATTAACTTCTAGAATTCACTTATCAAAATAAGTGATTTCGGATTTATAAACAACGTTTATAAATCACATTTATATTCATAAAATCTTCAATTTATAAATCTCCTTTTATTAACTAATTCAATTCATAACTAAATTTTTTTATACCAACTATCCATATTATAAGTTAAATACTTATAATTCATTTATTCTACAAAATCATTTCCATTTATAAGTTCACAATTTATAAATTTCATTCACTTATAAATTCTTAAAAATTCATTTTAACACTTATAAAAACTCGTTTTATAATCCCAAAATTTTAAAGTTATAAATATCAATTTTGTACATCTTTTATACATATTGTTTTTAATAATTCAAAAATTCCAATTAAAATCATTTTATCAATTACTTAACTATTTATTTCAAAGATCACCTTTCAGTTATATTTCACAATTATCTTAACTTCTATAACTTTAATATTTTAACGTTTGTAAATCAATTCAAAAATTTAATAAACGTATACTTTCAAATAATCACTTTTAAAATCTCTTTTAAAGTTAAAAATCGTTATTTTTAAACTTCAAAATTTTGAATCCGATGATGCAATAGCATCAATTAGTCAATCATAACATTCAATATCATATATCAATATGATAACAGAATATACATCAATATCTGTAAATAAATAAATACTGGTGAGGAATCCAGTTGGATCCCTCCAACCTATTTCCCTGCATCCAAAGACGTTAGCACAATACCAATTCCACTTCGAGGTGGAATATCGCGTTATATGGGTTTTATAAAATATCATCCGCTTAATAACGGCGCAATAGGGTCTCATCCGCTATACAAGGTGGGAAATCAATCAATCCAATATATACACATGCCAATATGTATATATTGCTATATATATATAGATATATCCTACTATATCTAATATCATATCCAAACAGTCAATCAATCAATAACTGCAAAATTAAATTTTCCTTCGAGTGAGAAAATCTCACCTTTATATTTTGCAATCCGTTTCTCCATTTCCGACTTGTCTTTCCATTTTAGACCTTGTATCAACAATTATACAATTCTATTAATATTCGAATCAAATGAATAAATTAAATTTCATTTGATAGATTTATTTAATTTGGCTAACGATTTGGGTTTAAACCAATAACTTATTCTTAATATAATATTTTAAACTAATGATTTATATTTTTATTTTATTTTTTCTGCACATAAATATTTTACACAGATTTTATATAAATCTATTTTTACATATAAAATTTCAACATTTCTGAAATTCCTACATATATATAATTATATGTTCATTTTTTTCTATGGATATCGAGATTCAAATTTAAGGGAAAAATCTCCAATATACCTATCTGTTTTACTTCTTACTTTACATACATATATTTAGATTAAATTAAATTGAAAAATTAAATACAGACTTATACCTTAACCTGTACTCGAACACGCCACCATCGCAACTCCGCCCTAAACATCGCCGAGCCCTCACCGCAAATCGAAGCCCCAATACTGTCGTGACTGCAGCAGCTCACGCGAGAACAAGTCGCGAGCGTTCACTGCACCAGAATGGAACTCTAGCTCCAACCCAGATCTCCCAGTGCTCCTCCTCGCCTCGCATCGGCCTTGCCTACGAAACTGCTGCACTGAACTTCGACCACCTCATTTCGCAAACGCCCACTTCGCCCCTCCAAATACCCGCGTACGCGAGCCTTCCACTTTGCCACGATCGCGCTCGAGTCGCCGGAGCACACGACCAACAGCGGCCCTTCATTCCATTTCAAATCGACCCCCAAATCATCGTCGTCTGCTTGCTCGTACGCCGCCTCACCCACGAAGTCGCGATCGATTCGCGATGCCCCACTCGAGCCGCACGCGAACGCCCCTCTTTTAATCGACTGAAGCATTTAAATTTCGAAATCCCATTTTTTTTCTTTTTGCGAACGAGGTTTGAAAGGGCAAGGCTAAAGTTGTTCGGCCATTACTTTGAATTGAAAATGAAGAGAGGAGAGGGAGTCACGACTTTGATTTTATTTTCCTTTAATAATTTGAGCAGCGGCCATTTTTTGATTGAAGAAGTTTTCGTTTGATTTTTTTTCGGCTGTTCGAAATGAAAGAGGGAAGGGATTTAATAGAATAGGAGGGAATGGGAGAGGGTACGGGAGGTATGGTGGTTATCGTGGGGGTATGGAAGAACGTGAGGGGATCTTCTTTTATTTATTATTTTATTTTTAAAAATTTCAAAATATCCCATATCGTATAACTAAAAATCTCGAACCCCAATTCCAGCGTGCTACCAGGCGTCCCTAATGTTTATCCCCTATTCCGAATGCGTTGGAAAAGTTTTTCGAGTTCAAATTTGATCGTATGGAAAAAAATAGCATTTTAAATCAAGCAAATTTCAATTTAAATTTCAGTACGTTTGCTTGTCATACGATCACACGACAACTCCAAATATTACGAAATTTGAAATCCGATAATAATACAATATTCCGGATCCAATGGAACTGGTTTCGTCGAATTCCGAGACTGCGCCTCGGACGGCTAATTTTAAATATCGATTTAAACGATATGAATTCAAAACTGAACAATTCACTCCCAAATTCGATTCTGAAGCTTCTATCATCTTCAGTATTATCAATATAAATTTTAAAAGCTTTCGAAATATTTTTCTTCAACTTAAAATTGGAGATTCAAATTTTTATTCAGCATTCAATAGATTAAATTTTATAATTTAATTGCCAAATTATTCTGATAATTTGAAATTCAAATCAAATTATCATTCAAATATTTAAAATTAATTAAATATTTGAAATTAAATTGTTTAAAAATTCTGGGTCGTTACAACATGTGTGGATTATTGTCAATTTAAATGGTCCAAATATACGGGTTGTTACAGTTGGTATCAGAGCTTTGGTTCCCGATAACCTTAGCCTGTGGAGTTTAAAGCTCATTAGAGATAGGGTAAACATACCCTAGAATGAGGAGAATCATTTCAGAATCCACATCCTTTGATTCATCTTTCTTATTGAATTCGTTGAATAGAATTTCTCTAAGTTCTATAAATTCCTATCTTTGATTCTAAATCACTTTTGGTATTCCAGGATGGCTACCAGAAGAAATGTTAGAGGCAGGGGTGGAAATGCTCCTGGTCCCCATGCTCTAGCTCCCGCAGTCAGATTCTCTACTCTTAGTAAGGAGTACACTCAGCTTGGAGGAGTCAAATTTACTGGCTCCGAGAGTATCATCGAAGCACATCAATGGCTAAAGCGTTTGGAGAGGATCTTTACTGGCTTGGAGATCACAGACGCTCAGAAGCGTAAGTTAGCCGCTTGGCAGCTGCAGGATGCAGCACAAGATTGGTGGGAATCCGTCACTTCTCGTACCGATGAGAAAACCATCACTTGGGCCCAGTTTAGGTAGTAATCTATCTAAATTCCAACTAAATAAAATTTTCTCTTATCTCGTCATAATTTTGATTCGTTTCATACCACTTGTAATAAGGATTCCTTTATGGCTCAGTGGATGCCAGCTGCTGGGAAGGCCCAACTCTATCAGTCTTTTATGGATCTCAAGCAAGGCAACATGACCTTCACCGAGTATGAAAGGAAATTCAACGAACTATCTAAGTTCGGACCCGGTTTGATTGACACACCTCTGCTTAAGAATGAGAAGTTCATACATGGCGCACGCCCAGAGTATTACGAGCTCCTCACCGCTCATGTCCATGGAACTTTCACTGAGTTGATGGACTTTGCTCTTCGATACGAGGGAAAGCCCAAGGGAACATCTGTCCCCAAAGCTCCAGTTACTCAGACATCGGCTAATCAGTCGGGAAAGCGAAAGCCGAATTTTGAGCAACAGAAGAAGAATTGGCAGCAGAAATCCGGGCTTGGCTATTCTTAGAAAAAGCCCATTGACTTATCCTCCATCACTTGTTTCAAGTGCGACCAGAGGGGTCACTACGCCAACAGTTGTCCAACATCTGCCAGTGCCGCTGTCCCGCCCCCTCAGAATACCAGGAAAGACCTCTGTCACGTATGTCTGCAGTCGGGCCATTTCAAGAAGGATTGCCCTATGTATAAAAAGGGAAAGACGACTGGGGTATTTGCTATGACTTCTTCCACTCATGATCCACCTACTCCACCTGCTCCTACTGATAACCGAGGTACATTACAGAGTACTTTTATGTTGTGTAACGACCAGCCTTTTTGGACAGTTTAAATCGACAAATCAAACACACATGCCGATTCTAAACCATTCAAAAGGGCGGATGGTTAATGGGGTAAATAAGAAAAGAAGAGAAAGGGACAATAAACAATCACAGAATCTCGCAGCGGAAAGATAAAATATAATAATCCAATAAACAGTTCATGAAGCTGTTTAATATACTTTTGATTATCATTTATACAACATTTATCAGAGTTATACATATACAACAGAACAAATAAAATAATGCAGCAGACAACATGATGCAAGGATGATAATAGTAATAGTATACCAAATCTTCGTCTTCGTCCTCCAGAATAGATCTTCAATAAGCTGAAAAACTCAGGACTGACCCGAGCGTAATGAAAAGACAAAACACTCGAGTCAGGACTAAAACATCCTTATGTAAGTTAATCAATCATAAATAAATATGAATGCAACGGCGTCAGAGATGTTTACGGGGTTTGACATCTCCTATCCAGTGTCAACGTGAGTGCAATAACTCAAGAGATGTTACGGGATTTTCCATCTCTTAAGGATCACTTAAACTATCTACAATATAATAGAATACGCTATATTCAATAATGTCTATCATAAAGTAAAATATCAAACTAGCATTAAGCCATGGCCCATTCCACCCTTAACACATTTTTATTCCCAAGAGCATATACAAGACCATAGTTTCCCCAAAACCGGAAGTCACCAGAGGGCAATCCATATACTAAAGGTACAAACCAAAATCGTAGTGGTCGCGAATAGGATAATCAGTATGACAAGGTACATGAGGCAATACCAACTAGGATACTAGTAGTTGCGTGATCCGGACTGATGTTGGGCATAGCAGCTACTACCCCAACACCGCGAAACAACACTCCCAAAATCGAGGGGTGCACCCAAATCGAATCACAAAAGTAATAGATATAGTAACGAAGAAGTGTGTCCGCTAGAGGTGGCGAACCTCAATGGCCCGGCGCGGCTCCTGTTTTAGTCATGTCAGGGGTCATCCAATATCGTTCTCTTTCTTCAGTCAACGCGTTCACCAAACCATCCACTTCATTCTGGATCTACACTCCGCGTATATTAGTTATTAAAGTGGTTTTCGGTATCGACAGAGAGTGTATCCATATCTGATCCCGGTCTCTTTAATAACTACGTATTATTACACGGGTGGCTCTTTTACATTTCAAAATCAATTCATAATTGATATCAAAATATCATATTCGCTTCAAAATCAAATCCATTTCAAATATCATCATATCTATTCAAAATGTAAGATTCCATTTCAAAATCATTTTTCGCCTCAATATCTCATTTCGATTTCAAATCATTTCGAATTTCAATTTAGGTTGCAACTTCATTTAACCCAATTCGTATTTAAATTCAAGATTTAAACATAACATTTCACCTTATTGACCAGCTTGAAATTTTAGAAAATAGTTTTAAGTAGTTTAAAAGTAGTTTAAATAATTAAAATAGTTAAAAAATACTTAAAATCTTTAAATGGATTTCAAATAGATAGATTTGTTCAAAATAATTTAAATTGGGTTAAGTAGATTTAAAATAGATCAAAATAGTTTAAGTATTTAAAGATGGTTTATACAACAGAGAAATTTGGAAACAAAATGAAACCGCTTCAAAACCAAACCATTTCAATTATAACTTCCCAATTCAAATCAATTTCAATTTCCATTCTACCGATTCAATTCCGATTTCAATCCAATCAATGTCAACTTGACTTCAAATTAATTCAATTCTACATTTACCTTCAATTAATTTAATTTCAATTTATATCGATTTGGAGCTTGATTTTTCAAAATATCAATTTATAACACTTAACAAAATTTATCCTTCAATATTCAATTTTAAATCCAAATTCAAATATGATTCAATTTCAAGCTCAATTTCGAAATATTGTTTTTATATCACTTTTACTTAGTAATACTCAAAGCTCGAATAATGTTCAATCTTTAAAGCAAATAAATTTTCGAAATTCAATCATATCCCAATTTTAAATTTCAAAGTCTCCACTTAAATTATTAAGCAATTTCTTTTAACCAAAATTTATTTCAACATTCCAAACTCAATTTTTGATAAATTCGATTTCTATAAATTGATTTATTTATAACTTTTAAATCAAAACATTTAAATGAATTTCAAATCAACGATTTTTAAAATTATTAATTTAACCAATCCGGTGTCCGTATATAATTTTCTGTCCTATGGCCAAGTGATTATTTATTTCAATTAAATGTCAGGGATGAATATATATCACTTAAACCAATCACAGTGTCATATGTATGTATAACAGGATATATATCAGCAAATAAACATCCAAACATTTAAATATCAACCAATAGCATCCATCGAAATAAATCATCCAATAGACAATACAATTCACGGCAATTTCATAGTTATTAATATCAGGAAATTTAATTGCAATTAAATTTTAATTTAAATTTGACTATCAATTTTAAATTTTCAACGGTGAATTCGAATGACAATCTATATGACAATTAAATTTTTATCAAACAACGACAAATAAATTCATATCACTTCATAATGTCAAATTAACTACCATAAATATATTCAGTATGTTGTGAGCATTATAAAACACTCACCTTGATTTTCTGTTGTCGTCGAGATGTTCCGGTTTGGAACTAAAACCGGACGACGCCCGATTTTGGCACAAATTTCGACTATCTCCAAATCCATCCAACCCAGCTTCGTTGCAAAGCTCTCGTTAACACGATTGCAATGCAAAAAGTCTCGTCCCAATCGGACTTCATATGTAGAAGTTATACAATTTTTAGTTCATCGATATTTAAATTCATAAAACAACTTAATTATATTTTAAAACAAGTCATACCCAAATGAATATGGACCCGGCCCACTATCCATTACCTTGCTTCTTCTCCCTCCTTAATGCCTGTACATGCACGAAAGAAAAAACCCACCATGTCGCGCACGAATCTTTAGTGATAAGGAGCTACGAGCGATGAAAATCAAAACCGATCGCGCCGACAAGCTTCTCCTCTCGATCTCCACCTCCCGGGCCGCTCACATTGAAGCTCGCACCTACCCATCAAACCGCGTGCGTACAACCCCACGCTACAGCAAAAAAAATTCGCACCCCCCCAATGTGGCCGCACGCCACCAAATTGCACTCCGAGGTGCTATCTTCGATAACGAGCTTAAATACGCACTCCAACCTACGAATCGATCACTAAATCACTCAATTTTCCCAACCCTAGCTCACTAACTTCCATGTCCATCATCATAAACCAAGGCCGCACCTCACGAAGAGCATATCAGGTTGAAGAGAATTCAAAAATAGGATTTTAGGAAGAGGTTTGGGATTTTTCCATCGAACAATTTGCAAGAAATAAATTTTTAAAGTTGGATTTATGATTTTCCTTCATTGTTCTGTAGATTTCGTGAATTTTAAAAGGGAAAGAAAGATGCCTTGCGTGTAGCAGGCTAGCTACAGTGTTTGAGGTGAGATAAAGCAGCTGAAAAGAAGTTTGACTGATTAGTTTATTAATTTTAAATTTTAAAATGTCTCGATCTATGTAACTTAAAATCTCGAACTCCTATCGGGGCGTGCCGCTAGGCATTCATAATGTTTTACCCGCATTTCAAACACAATGGAACGTGTTTCGGAGGCTAATTTGATCGTATGTGGAAGATAGCTTTTTGAATCGAATTAAAATATTAAATTTTCGATATTTATTTCAACGCGTTTCTAACCCGTACGACCAAACGATAACTCTGAACGCTCCGAAATTTGAAATCCGATAATAATACACTATTACGGATCCAATGGAACTAGTTTCGTCGAATTCCGAGACTGTGCCTCGAAAGGCTATTTTTACTCGTCGATTAAATCGACGACTTTTCAAAATTTACAGAATTTCTTACAATTCCAATTTTAAATGTTAACAAATTCATTGTTGTTTAAATAAAATTTTATATCAATCTTTGATATCATTTTCAATCATATTTTTTCAAAATTCAATTTATTCAAATATTTGCAAATTTAAATTTTAAACAATTTTGATTACCCAAAATTCACCATCTTCTGAAATATTTGAAAATGAACTTATAAGATTAATTCTTAAAACGAATTCAAATTATAGAACAACCATTTTCATTATATAGTTATTCAATTCCCGTCATTCAAGTTTTCAATTAATTTCAAATATTGATTTTAAACAGTTTAATTGTTCAATATTTGACAAATTTCAAATATTGGATTTTTAAATGAATTTTACTTATCAATCCATTACTTTATTTACATCTATTAAATTTCGCATTATTATTTAATCCAACTATTGATCGTAAACTCATTCAATAAGTAGCATTATCTTTCAATACTTGTTATTATTAAATCTTCGAAATCGGTCTATTTCAAATTTTTATTTCTAAATAATTCACAATTATTATTCAACTTCAGTTATTGATCATGAACTCAGCTAATATATAAAATTTCATTCCAGTTGTAATTGGTTTCCAAATTCAATTCGACTGACAAAATAAACAAGTAACTTATAATAATTATCACCATTTACTTTTAATCACACTTAAGTTTATTATTTACTACAAGTGTCACAATTTCCTATACAATACCAATTAGATTCCATTACCACTGACTGTATATTATTTCATTTGTAAATCCAATATTTACATTTGTTTTTCTTATATTTCCTTTATAACTAAGTTATAACATTTGAGATATTTCAATTGATTGGAATTTCATTCAATTCATTAATAATTAACTTAGATAAATATTGTTGCAATTCATTCTAGTTATTATTATCAATAAATAAATTATAAATTTTTAATTCTTCCAACATTAAACAATGAAATCTTATAAAATTAAATAGTTTAATTATCGAAAATCTACGGGTCGTTACATGTTGCATACTTTACCCGTTAAAGTTCTATTTGATACTGGAGCAACACATAGTTTCATATCTATTAATTTGTGCAATAAACTTGGTTTGGAACCCACTCTTGCATCTATTTCCTTATGTGTATCTAACCCTATTGGAGGGCCCGCTAACCTTAAAAGGGTTTGTAAATATGTCACTCTTATGCATGGCATTCACCGCTTCACTTGGGATTTCTATGTCCTCGGATTCGAGGCATTCAATATACTATTAGGCATTGATTGGCTACGGAAGTTCGAAGCTGTTATCTCATGCAAAGCTCGAACAGTCTTTCTTATCGATTACAAGAGTATGCCTTTGGTTATTAAAGGCAAATCACCTCAAGAATATGCTGAGAGTTTTATATTCTCACTTGACTCCCATCCGAATGAACTAAGCTCTACTCCAGTTGTTCAATTCTTTTCTGATGTATTTGGAGAAGTAAATTCTCTACCACCTCCGTGGGAAATCGAATTTCGCATTGACCTTATTCCTGGTGCACGACTAGTAGTTCTCCCTCCTAGGAGAATGGCTCCTAAAGAGAAGGCAGAATTGAATGCGCAAATTGAAGATTTATTTGCTAAAGGCTTGATTCGGCGAAGTCATTCAGAATGGGGTGCTGCAGTAGTATTCGTCACAAAATCAGATGGTTCTCTCAGAATGTGTGTGGACTATAGAGAGCTGAACAAGCTCACACACAAGAACAGATATCCAATGCCCCGCATCAACGATCTATTCAACCAGCTCTATGGAGCTAAAGTATTCTCTCAACTTGATCTAGCTACTGGCTTTAACCAACTCAGAATTGCTGAGGAGAGTATTCCTAAGACAGCATTCCGCACTGAGAATGGTTTCTTTGAATGGTTGGTTATGCCGTTCGGTCTTACTAATGCTCCAACTTATTTCGTCGACTTGATGAATAGAGTTTTCTGGGATGTTCTTAACAAGTTCGTTCTTGTTTTCATCGATGATATTCTCGTCTTCTCCAAATATGAGAAGGAGCATAGGTCACATTTGGCTTTTGTTCTTGAAACTCTTCGCAGTCATCAGCTAAAGGCCAAGTTTTCGAAATGCCACTTTTGGAAAGATGAAGTTCGGTTTCTTGGCCATATTGTTTCAGAGAATGGGATTTCGGTTGATCCAGCTAAGATCGCCGTAATAAATGTAAGTTAAATCCTTACTGGTCAGTTTTATCTAAACAATTTATCATTATCTAAATTCGAATCCTTGGAATTTGCAGGATTAGGAGACTCCCAAGACTCCTACAGATATCCGTAGTTTCTTGGGATTAGCTGGCTATTACCGCAAATTTATAGAAAACTTTGCTCGTATTACCGCACCACTTACCGCACTGACCAGAAAGAATGTGAAATTTATCTGGAGCAAAAAGTGCGAAGCAACTTTCAATGAGATGAAGCGAAAGTTGACATCCGCCCCAGTTCTTACAGTTATTGATGGTAGCGAAGGATTGACTGTCTATACGGATGCCTGTCGAGATGGACTTGGAGCAGTTTTAATGCAGAAAGGAAAGGTTATTGCTTATGCTGGTCGCCAATTAAAGACCCATGAAGAAAACTATGCAACTCACGATTTAGAGCTTCTTGCGGTTGTATTTGCTCTTAAGCTATGGAGGCACTATCTATTGGGAACCAAATTCGAGTTATTCACTGACCATAAGTCATTGAGATATATTTTCTCACAAAAGGATTTGAATCAGAGACAAGTCCGATGGCTCGAATTTCTAGCTGCATATGATCTTGATATTAATTACACTTCGGGAAAAGCAAATGCCGTAGCCGATGCTTTGAGCAGAAACCAAGCAATGGCATGTTGTAATCTTGTTGAGGGAATGTTATTCCAGCTTTCCGTCTCCCCAGCTCTTATGGATCGTATTATAGCAAAGCAATACGAGGACACTTTGCTTTATCGCATCAAAGAAATAGTTCTTGGCCGAGTTGAAAATTCTGATAATAAATTGGGTGCACATGTTGATAGTAATGGAATCTTGAGAATTGGTAATCGTATCTGTGTTCCTAATGTTGATGGTCTAAGACAGGAAGTGTTGAGACAAAACCATCAATCTTCACTTTCATTTCATCCTGGTGTCACTAAAATGTACCAGAATATGAAGAAGCTTTATTGGTGGAGTGGGATGAAGCGCGATATCTCTACCTATGTCAGCAGATGCACAACTTGCCAGCAAGTTAAAGCTGACCACAGAAAGACAGCAGGTTTGCTTCAGCCACTAGAGATTCCAGGTTGGAAGTGGGAACAAATTTCTATGGACTTTATTGATGGGCTACCAAGGACTAGGAAAGGTAACGAGAGCATTTGGGTGATTGTCGATAGACTGACGAAATCCGCACACTTTATTCCAGTCAAGACCACTCGTACAGCTTCTAGTTTGGCCGAGATATATATGAGAGAAGTTGTTAAACTTCATGGTGTACCATCTAGTATTGTATGCGATCGAGATCCTATTTTCACCAGTAAATTCTGGAAAGCATTTCAGGATACTTTGGGCACCAAACTGAATCTGAGCACAGCTTATCATCCTCAGACAGACGGCCAAACTGAGAGGGTGAATCAGATTTTGGAAGACCTTCTCCGAGCTTGTATTATTGATTTTGGTGGATCTTGGGAGGACCATCTTCACTTGGTTGAATTCACTTATAATAATAGTTACCAGGTAGAGAAATTAAATTTCAAATTTTAATAAGTATTTTTAAATTTTAATTAACCGTCTTTAATCAACCAGGCAAGCATTGGTATGGCACCGTTCGAAGCCTTATATGGACGGCCGTGCAAATCGCCAGCTTGTTGGATTGAGTCTGGAGACCGACTAGTGCTTGGACCAGAAATGATTATGGAAGCTTTTGAAAAAGTTGAAGAAATCAGGAAGAAGATAAAGACGGCACAGGATAGACAAAAGAGCTATGCTGACAAAAGGAGAAGAGATCTCGAATTCAGCGTAGGAGACAAAGTGTTTTTGTAAGTGTCGCCTTTGAAGAATATTGTTCGATTTGGAAGGAAGGGGAAGCTAGCTCCCAGATTTGTTGGTCCGTTTGAGATTTCGGAAAGAGTCGGAACATTAGCATATAGAGTTGCATTACCAGAGAAGTTCGCCGGGGTGCACAACGTGTTCCACGTTTCGCATCTTCGTAAAGTTGTGCACGATCCATCTATGACCATCCCTACAGCTCAGTTGGAAGAGATAGTTATTGAGCCTAACTTGACTATTGAGTGTAAGCCACTTCGGATAGTCGATCGTGAGACAAAGCAACTTAGAAGGAAGTCGGTAAATCTCGTCAAAGTACAGTGGAGTGTAGATGAGCGAGATTGCACATGGGAGACTGAGGATAGTATTCGGGATTCAAACCCCGAATTACTAATTCCAGGTATTATTCAAATTTCTCGAAATATATCTTGACTTTTCTACTTATTTCACTCCTACTTCACTCGTCTCGTTCCTTTTCAAGGACGAAAAGTTTTGAGTGGGGGAGATTGTAACGACCATGAATTTCCGACCCAATTTAAAATTTTAAATCCACCATTTTAATATAAAATTTTGAAATATCTAAACGATCTCCATTAACATCCAAACTTTGTTTATAAAATGCGCCTAGTGGGTTATTGATAGGGGTAAAGTTTCGTCGAAAAATATCACTGGAAATTTCGTTCGCGTTTTATTGTATATCAGTTAATTTTAAAGCGTGAAATTTTTTATCTTCCGAACCCGAATATTTTTACATAGAAAATTTTTAAATCATCTTTTGAGCAAGGCGTCATTTTTCGTTTTTCAAAATTCGGACTTCTTTAGCTCCGTCGATCTTATTTTTGGCGTTTTTCCTGCATTTTCCCGATAATATAAAATTCGAAATTTTGTAATAAAATCGTACCACCATAATCTGTGCACTGTTAGTAGCACCTCGTCGCGCTGATCAGAATGGTATATTTATTCGGACAAATCATAGTCAGTCGTAAAAATAGTCGCGTTGATTTAACGATTCCGAACGGACCGGTTAAATAAAAATCTCAGCCCAAGTTTAGCCATTTACAAAGGAAAACATATTTGTCTCAGTTGAGGCATTGAAGAGGGTAGTTGGAAGCTAGGAGTTGCTTGGGAATATGTGTGGATGTCTGGGAATTAGAAAAAAGTGAATTGAAATGGAACGTTTGGCAACTCGAGAAATTAAATAAAGTACTAAGATAAAGTAAAAATGAGACAGTTCATTTTCGTTCATTCCACTGTCCACAAAAAAAAATATTTGTAAGCTACAGGTATCTTCTCCCTCCTCTGTTTCTTTTATTCTTGCTTCATATTCTCCTCTATTCTTGCTTCATATTCTTCTTTGTAAAAGAACTTGCAAATAAAATAAAAAAGAAAAGTGATGCGTGAACTCAGCAGAAGCCTTCTCTACCGCATGAACTCTTTTCCCTATACCCATGCTCGGCAGCTGCTGTGTCTCGGCCACCCATCCATCCACACCCGCCTTCCAACGCCTCAGCCCAAAGCATTAGCCGCAACGCCTGCCACAAACCCATCCATCGCTCATCTCGCCGAACCACCATCCGCCGTCCTTCCTTCTCGGCCCTCCTTTCCCCTCTCCATTCACCACAGGCCGAAGACCCCACTTGAACCATGCTCACCCACCCGGGTCACCACCGTCCCCGTCGTTGTCGCCCATACCACCCCGGCCACGTGTTCACCACCTTGCGCACCTCCCGAATCGGCTACACCCAGATCTGTGCATGCATGAAGTGTGCACGAGAGCACACGTGCATGTGCTTGCAAATAAAAAAAAGCAAAGAGAAGTGAATGAGTATGGGCGGATGGTAGGGAGAAAGATGAGGTGGAACAGTGGATGGGTGGGAAAAATGAAGTAGAAACTGGATAGCGTGCATGGTGAAGGCAGGAAGAAAAAGAAGAAGTGGAGATTTGTTTGGGGGTCAGTGGATAATGCAGGCTTCGAAGAGAAAAAAAAAGAAAAAAAAGGTAAAATGCATGCATGCGTGTGTAAAGGGGTTGGTGGAAACATGTACAAGTTTGAGCATTATTTTTCTTGCGTGAGTGAAGGAATAAGTAGGAGGGGGAAAATGTTTATGGTACATGTACAAACTGTACATGCATGCGCGAGTGGGGAAGGGATTGCTGCCTATTTTTCTAGTCTTGGCCGAACGAAAAAAAATGAAACTGAGATTGGCTAATAATTCTAGATTTTTGCTGAAAAGTATTTAAGCAAATATCTTTTGCTTGCCAAAATAGTAATCCAGTTTTTCTTTGCTTGTTGTTGCAGCAACCGACTAAGCTTCTTTCGCAGCTGCAAATTTTCAGCTTCGTTCTTTTCTCCGTCGTTGGTA
The DNA here is from genome assembly GCA_030737815.1 of Allium fistulosum. Classification (NCBI taxonomy): domain Eukaryota; kingdom Viridiplantae; phylum Streptophyta; class Magnoliopsida; order Asparagales; family Amaryllidaceae; genus Allium; species Allium fistulosum. The sequence goes on along the minus strand of CM060907.1, from coordinate 243,417,993 downwards.
AGCGCATTTATATAATTTTATAAATTATATATGAACGTTCATTTAATTAACATCGTCTCCTTTTGTCGATATTTGCAGTGTCCGTTGTTCGTGTTATACCGACTTCATTCGTGCTTCTTTTTGTTCGCCGTCAAATTTCTTTATCCACGAAAGGTGAATTAATTTTCACGACTATATTCTTATGCTAGTTTGTTTTGTTGAATGATTGCTATGTGATTGAATTGAATGTTGATTGCTAGTGTAAAGTGACAAATAATTTGCAAGTAAATTTGATATAGGATAGTTAACGAATTTAATTTGGATTATATATGTCGAACTTTGATTTGCTAAACTTGACCCCTTCATATGATAAATTTGATTAGTTAAACTTGACCCTTTAATTGTTAGATAAAAGAAACGTAGAATTTGATAAATCTCACTTTGGACCTTTGAACGTATATTTGATTTATTGTGTAATATTGAAATTGAAATTGAATGATAAGTGCAAAACCGTGATGTAATAATCTTTAATCTGCATGAAATGATAGTGTAGATTCTAGAAATAACTATATTAATTTGCATAAATAACAAATGTAAATTAATACGATTATTTCGGGATTATCTAAATTGTTGAATTGTTGTGAATGGATGCTATTGCTTGTTTATTTACTTTGACACCATCCCAGTTATCACACTGCAAGTTCCCTTTATATGATTGATTTTTGAATTGAAATGGAATCGGGTTGAAATGATAAATACCCAAATGAACTTTGACGTAGGATAGAAAATTTAATTAAACTCGATTGGTCAATGTTTTGAATTAAAATAAAATAAGTTTTATTTGACTAAAAATATGGTTTTGAATAAAAATTTGGAATTTAAATTCGAATGAATGGAAAATGTGAATATTTGTAATTTAGACAAATATTAACGTAGGAATTGTCGAAGAACATTGTTTAAATTTACATTGATTAATAATGAAGTTTTGGAATTGTTTAAATTTAAGTTTTTAAATTTGTAATATTTAAGTTTTGGAAATTATTAATAATTAAGTTGAAAATAGAAATAATTAAGTTTTGAAATTGTTAAAAATTAAGTAAGAATTAAGATTTGAAATTATTTGATAATTGGATAAAATTGAATTATTTAATGGTTAAACTAAATTGAATATTTTATTTAAGTAAAATCGAATTTTGAACAAGTGTAACTAAGTAAATAATATGTGAAATGGATTTCTTTAATAAGAAATGGAATGTGTTGTGTTAACAAATGAAAGACTTGTAATTTAAAGAATTGGATTCGACAAATTTAATTTAAATAAATTTATAAAGTTGATATAACAAGTTGAACTAAAGAAAGTAATGTAATGGATTGGAAATTTAATTGAAATTGTTTCAATGATAAATTAATTGAATGAATATCGAATGAAATCGATAATTGAGTTTAAATCAAGGTTTTAAATCTCGGATTTTGGTCACGTCTCGTCTCGAAGAATTTAGATAGCTTATCTCGTATCGGGTGAGATCTCGAACGAGATGAGTGCATCTCGGTCGTCCATCTCGGATTTACATCTCGGTTTCTAAAATTCATTTCGGAGTTATCTCGGAGTATATGTCATGTCGAAAATTAGTTTTCATACACCTAAATTTATAATACTAGTCACTACCTGAAGGAAAACACTATGCACTTACCTTGAATATATCACACGCTTATCATTAGTAATTTAGTATGGAAAAATATCACTTGTATCATGTAAAATAAACAAATAACTAGATTTCATGAATAATGTTCAATATAATATCATATGAGATAAAGTAGACAAGAAACAAACCATAACATATGCACCTTTACTTTGTTTGATCATTCATTTAACTATCCTACACAATATAATGTCTCTTTTCTACCTTTTATGATTTATAGTGCTGCAAGGGAAATCTTAATTTTATAACTTCAAATACAAAAGTCTACAAGTAGAATTAAGATATTCTATGTCTGATTATAGTATTTAATTATTAGCAAACAAAATCTCATTAAGCAACTAATAGCATAGATATTTCAAACAAATGTAGAAAATAGCATACATAGTACAAACAATTTCAAACATTTAGTAATATTATAAGAAAAGCAAAAAAATGATGTACGAATGAACATGTAATCATCAAATGAAATTAATAGATGAAAGAGAATTCCTTTATTGCTTAAAAATAAGCCTTGAGGAAAAAAATTATAGCAGCAAAGACTAAATGAAATAAAATTGGGAATCCATTTAGAACATAAAGTTAAATAAGTGAAGCCCAAAATTTATAGCCGCAAAAAATAGGGTTAGGAAAAAAACTCAAGAAAGTGTCGAAAAAAGAAAAATGAAATCGGATGTAAATTAATTTGGATCAGAAACCTAAATGAAAATCATAAAGTGAAATACTTACCATAATCGATGCAGATTTTATCATCTTCTTACACTTGTCACCGCCGTAAAATAAGAGACGAAGATTAAATGAGATTTATATAAGAAATAAGGGTTAAAAAAAGTACAATTAAGAAGGCTTAAATTAAGGTAAAGGATGAGCTAGCCCAATACGGAAAAAGAGTTGATTTTTTCCAAAATTCAAAAATTCGGCCGATATCTCGCTGTTAAATCTCGTCCGAGATACCGGACGAGATACTGAAATCTCGTCCGAGATTTGGGTCAGACGAGATTCAAACGAAATTAGTTGTTTCGAATCGCCCAGGCTTGAAAACGAGATCTCGCCCGAGATCTCGCCCGAGATGAGCGAGATTTAAAACCTTGGTTTAAATCGATATGAACGTTAATTAAGTTAAATGATTTTGGAATGAACTTATATACGGAATGCAATGAATTTTTTTGAATTGTTCTAAAATTGAAAACTTTGAAGTTGAATTATAGAAATGTTAAAAATGAAATTGGGAAGTTATGGGATGTGATTTTGGAAATTGATTTGGAAAGACTAACGAAATGTCGATTTACGAATTCCAATTGAAATTGAAATTGATTTGGTTTTGAAATATATTAACGGCCAATCGGTGTTATAATTTCGAAGGTTATTAAAGGAACCAGAATCGGTTAGGGACACACTCACTGTCTAAACCGAAAACCACTTTAATAACTACGCGCGGAGTATGATCCATAATGAAGTGGTTGGATTGACGAACGCGATGACTGAAGAAAGAGAACGATAATGGATAGCCTTGACACTTGTGTCAAATTGGAAATGACTAAAACAGGAGCCGTGCCGGGCCAAATGGGGGTTAGCTACCTTGAGCGAACACACTTCTTCGTAAACTATTCATTTACTTTGTGATTGATTGGTGCGCAACCTTGATTTGGGAGTGTTGTTTCGCGGTGTTGCGATTGCTGCGGCGATGCGTTCTCACCAGTCCGGATCAGGAAAACGGTAATGTCACTATCTTGGGTATTGCCTCATGTGCCTTGTCATACTTGTATTCCCATATACGCGACCACTACGAATTTGTTTTGTATTATACCTATGGAGTACTCCCTGATAGCCCACTAGTTTACGGTGGAGTTTACAGTGCTGTATAGTCTATGATGCTTATAAAAATGTGTTAAGGGGAATAATGGTGACGCCTTAACACTATCTTGATATTTTTACTTTACTGTTAGACATTATATATTTATCGTACACTACTATGTATAGATAGTTTATCGGATCCTGAAAGATGTTTATTCCATTCATCTTTGAGTTATTGTTATTTTAAATTTTGAACCATATCATCTGTATAAGAATATATGTCCTGATTCGAGTGTTTGTTTGTGCATATGCTCGGATCAGACTAAGGATTTCTGTTGCTGTGCTACTTGGAAGTTGAAGACTTGAAGACTATCATTCATCTTTATCAGTATTGCTCCATTCTATTTTGTTATTGTATCGGACATCTATGTATTTCCTTTCACTATCTGCTTGTGACATTGTTGTAATTACTTAGTAGCCTCATGAACTACTATTATGACATTGTTGTAATTCCGCTGCACTATTCTGTGATATTATATTTTCTGTGATTCTGTGATGATTCTCATTTTATACATATACTCCATTTATGATTCGTGTTTTATACTATTTAAGTTGGCATGTGTGGATTATTGTCAATTTAAATGGTCCAAATATACGGGTTGTTACATGTTGACTATTATATGTGATTGCCTAGCGATGTGAGACTCTGTGTTTTATTCCTTCTTATCTTTTAACCCCAACGGCTTGTCTTTTAGACACCTAGATGATCAGCACATGAATACCGTTGTTGTATTAATAGTCATTTTTAGGAGTAAGAAAGGCGGATCGTTACATGTAGTATCAAAGCTTAGGTTGAGCGAACACCTAGGCTTTGGTTGGGGTCAACTCATTACAAATCGGGTTAGTAATACCCTAGAATGAATTTAGTCTTTGAGAGCTTGTATTTGTAATTTTTGTTTGTATATAATCGAGTTAGTTAGATCAACTTTGATTTGTTTTATTGGTACCCTTTTCCTTAAGATTATCTTGTCTAAGTATTCTAAAAGGATTATCTTACTATATCCAGGTAGTATGAATAAGCAATAGGACAAGACGAGGTGAAGGAGCTAGCAGCTCCACGACCACCAGCGGTCGAGCTCCGAATGCTGGAAGAGTTGGAATAGTTGACGAGGCAGCACCAGTATAACCGCGTGTGAATTTTGTAGCTCTATACAAGGATTATACAAATCTAAGAGGGAAGCCATTTAAGGGCATGAATTCAATCGTCAAAGTTCAAGCTTGGCTTTGTTCGTGTGAAAATATTTTCAAGGGATTAGATATTTCGAATGAGCAGAAGCAGTTTTTGGCATCTTTTTAGTTGTGAGATAGAGCAATGGCATGGTGGGACTCGGTTACACCTAATGTGCTAAAAGATGATTTTTCTTGGGCCAGATTTAAGGAGGTATTTGAAGACCGGTTCATGTCTGCTGTAGGAAAAACTCGTATGTATAGGAGTTTCTTGGATATGAAACAGGGAGATTTATCAATAGCGGAGCATGAGACTAAGTTTAACGAGCTATCACATTTTGGTCCAGAGTTGATTAATACTCCTCTGAAGAAGAACAAGATGTTTGTTATGGGAATGAGGGAATGTTTCTAGGAAAAGATGACTGCCCATCTGAAGGGTTCTTTTGTGGATTTGGTGGATATAGCTCTAAGGTATGAAACCTTTGAGAAAAGAAGCCGGTAGCAACACTAAGTGGTAGTAATAATAACCCAAACAAAAGAAAGTTTAACTCGAACTGGAAGAAGCAGGGGAAGGGAAAGTCGAAAGGAGACCATGGGAACAAGTCCAATAACGTTGAGTGCTATCAGTGTAAGCAGAAGGGTCATTTGGCAAACTATTATAAGAATTATGAAGCTTCGAAGCAACAAGCAGGACATATCTCCCCAATGGTTCAGAAGACGCTTTGCTACAACTGTCAGCAACCAGGGCACATGGAGAAGGATTGCCCACTTATGAAGAAGGGTCATCAAATTAAGGTCCATGCAATTAAGGATGAGCCGTCAACCTCGGAAAATGTGAAAGGAAAGGGAGTCCTAGAAGGTACTTTAATCATTAATGGCATTTTAGTTCAAGCATTGTTTGATACCGGGGCTTCTCATACTTTTATTTCCCTAGAATTGGTAGATAGATTAAAACTTTCCTCAAAGTTCATAAAAACCCCTGTTTGTGTGTCTAACCCCGTAGGTGGTACAACTAACCTATGTATGATTTGTAAAAAGGTACAAATTACTTATCTTACCCACTAATTTACATGGGACATGTTTGTATTAGATTTTAAGAGGTTTGATATTACACTCGGTGTGGATTGGTTGTTAGAGTATAGAGCCATTATGGATTGTGTCAAGCGGATGGTAGTATTAAAGACTAATTTCAAAAGGCTATTTGAAAGAATATCATGTAGGAAGCCTAGCAAACGTATGAGTAGTTTATTTTATGCCTTAGAATCATCCCAAGAAGAGTTAGGATCTATATTAATTGTTAAGGATTTTCCTAACGTCTTTGAATAAGTTAACAGATTTCCTCTACATCGGGAGATTGAGTTTCGTATGGACTTAATTCCTGATGCGATGCTTGTTATTCGATCCATGCGAAAAATGGCTTCAAGAGAAAGGAAGGAGCTAATAAGTCAAACTGATGATTTGATGAGGGGGACTGATTAGGCCAAGCCTTTCAAGTTGAGGATCAGCTGTAGTTGGCTAAGTCGGATGGTTCTTTAAGACTGTATGTGGATTATATGCAGTTAAATAAGCAGACCATTCGGAATAAGTACCCCTTACCCTACATAGATGGCTTTTTTGACCAACTTAATGATGCTCGGGTATTCTTCTTGATGGACCTGGCTATCGGATTTTACTAGCTAAGAGTAGCAGAGGATAACATACCCCTAATGGCATTTAGAGGACCCGACTTATTCTTTGAGTGGTTGGTTATGCCTTTTGGGCTCAATAATGCACCTACGTATTTCGTAGGTCTTATGAATCGTGTTTTTGGGGATGTTCGCAATAAGTTCGTGTTGGTCTTTATAATGATATCCTTGTCTGCTCCAAGACCGCGGAAGAGCACAAACACCATTTGGAAGTGGTGTTAGAAATGTTAAGAAACACGTTCTAAAGGTAAAATTTTCTACCTTTCACTTTTGGCAGTCAGTGGTAGGGTTTCTTGTGTATATGGTGATGGGGGATGGCATCTCGGTCGACCTAGTAATGGTAGCGGCCGTTCGAGATTTTAAGAGACCGCACACTCCTATAGAAGTCTAAAGATTCTTAGGTATGGCCAGATATTGTAGGGATTCATCCAGGGCTACCCCAAGATCGCCTCTTACCTAACCTAGCTGATGAAGAACGACAAGAAGTTTGTTTGGAGTTCAAAGTGTGTGGAAGCATTTGTTGAGTTGAAGAAGAGGTTGACCAGCGCGCTGGTGTTAGCTATTCCGGATGGAGGAGAAGGGTTGACTTTATAAACCAAAGGTTGTGGAGTGGGTTTTGGAGCAATTTCGATGTAGCATGGGAAGGTGTTTGCATATGCTAGCAGGCAGCTGAAGCCCCATGAGAAGAACTATACAACACATGATTTGGAGTAACTAGCTGTGGTGTTTGCGTTGAAGATGTGGAGACATTACTTGTTGGGTGAGAAGTTCGAGCTCTTTATGGGTCACAAGTCATTGAAGTATCTTTTCACTCAAAAAGATCTTAATATGAAATAGTAGGGACGGTTGGAATTTATGGCGGCTTACAACTTGCATATTCTTTATACGGCGGGAATGGCAAATGTGGTAGCGGATGCTTTGAGCAGGAATGCAGTCTTGGCTCTCTTGGAAGTTGTTCCGACTCTTCTAGAAAAGATTCTGAGCAAACAAATGGAGGATGGCTTCCCAATGGAAACCATCAAGGATGTGGTGGAAGGCAATTGTTTAAACTTTGAGATAAACCATCAGGTGTATTGCATATGAATGGGATGATATGTGTTCCTAATGTCGATGGTCTTAGGCAGAAAGTTTTATCAGAATGCCATCGATCTATGTTGAATATCCACCCGGGGGTTTCAAAGATGCATTATGATATGAAGTGGGTATTCCGATGGAAGGAAATGAAGAGGGATGTCTCAATCTATATCAGTCGATGTGAAAACTTGCAGCAAATAAAAGGCGATCACCAAAGGACTGTTGGGCTAGTTCAACATGTGGAGATCCTAAATTGGAAATGTGAGAAAATATCAATGGATTTTATAGATAGGTTTCCTCGACCGAGAAAAGGGAATGAAGGAGTTTGGGTTATTGTAGATCGGATGACTAAGAGTGCTAATTTTATTTCAGTAAAGCCGACGAGGACTGCAGCTTCATTGGCAGAGATTTATATGAGTACGATCGTCAGACTACATGGGGTCCCAGTTAGTATCATAAGTGATTGTGATCTCATCTTTACCAGCCAATTCTGGAAGGCATTACAGGTTGCTTTGGGAACAAAACTAAGTTTGAGCACAACATACCACCCTCTAACTGATGGTCAAACTGAGAGGGTTAACCGAATCTTAGAGGATCTGTTGAGAGCATGCCTCTTGGACTTGGAAGGATTGCGGGAAGATCATCTGCACTTGGTGGAATTCTCTTACAACAATAGCTATCAAGAAAGTAGTGGCATGGTGCCCTATGAAGACCTTTATGGATGGCCAAGCAAGTCACTAGCGTGTTAGGTGGATACCAAAGATCAATTGGTGCTTGGACCGGATATGTTTTGGAAAGCAACGAAGAAGGTTGCTGTGACTAAGAGAAGGATGAAAGAAGCTTAAGATCAACAGAAGAGCTATGTAGATCGGAGGCAAGGGATTTGGAATGTGTAGTTGGAGACTTTGTGTTTGTAAAGATTTTGCTGATTAGAGGAGTTGTTCGATTTGGGAGAACTGGGAAGTTGGCGCCAAGGTATGTTGGACCTTTTCGAATTCTCGAAAGGATTAGGTTGCTTGCTTATAAAGTTGAGTTGCCGAAGAGGTTGTTGGGGGTCCATAATGTTTTCCATGTGTCAAATTTAAGGAAGTATGTGCATTAGGGCTGTTAATTTCCAGCACGACCCGAAACACGACCCGAAGATTACATGGAAATTAGCAGGTTAACCCGACCCGGTTAAGTTGGTGAGTCATTTTCGGGTCAATCCGAATTTGACCCGTTTATAAACGAATAGGTTTTGGGTTGACCCGTGAACCCGAATTTGACCTATTTATAACCTGTTTATACTTACGAGCATTACGGTACGTGCTTCGCGCGTAATAAAGGTACCTGAATTGTTTTTGTACAAATTGTATTTGTCTAATACGTTTAAAAGAAAATGTTTTTCACAAATATTTAGTCATATGTTTGTGTTGAGTCATACGTAGTTAATTTGAATTTTTATTTCTAAATTGTAATATCTAATTTTTTGTTAGTTTAAATTTTATTTATATTATTAATTTAAAAAAAGCAAATTTGTAAGGTAGTTTATTTTATTACATCCAATTTTTAAGTAATATGAAGACTTGGTAAGTATTTATAGAGGAAAATTTGAATCTGTAAAGGAAGCTTAATTGTTAGATCATATTTTTGAGTTATACTAAATCTTGATAATATCTGCAGAGAGAAATTTTTGGTATTTCACGTTGACATCAAAATATTGTGACACCAAATGTTTACAACCTTTAATAAAGAAATACATATAGGGGCAATTTTGGAAGTCCGTGGTCGGACCAAAAGTTTGCGCTTTCAAGCTAACTATTAATAAATATTAAATTATTAAATTTGAAAGTTCTATGTAGTTTGATAAAAATAAACTGAAAAATATAAAGAAAAAATGTAATTTTTTGTTGGAATAGGGTTTGAACTTGTAACATTGTTTATGTTCTCAAATTTCCATTTCAAGATAGATGTTAATATTTGTTCATGGTGAGATTCGAATTCATGACCTCTTATTTGCATGAAAGGGCATTTTTGAAATTTCACAGTCGGATATACAAATTGTGTTTTTATTTCAACTATTAATAAAGATTTATATATTGGTTGATTTATTTGAAAAGATCTTGCATTACCTATTCTAATGTAGCTATATATATTTGACTCGCTCTCTGAAGTCTAATAGATTGGTTGATTTATCTAGAAAGATCTTGCATTACCTATTCTAATGTAGCCATATATATGTGACCCGCTCTCTAAAGTCTAATTACAATTACATTTAAATAATTCTATCCTATGAATAATTGGAATCAATATCTAGGTTTGAATACGTCTAAACTAATTGTAGGGAGATTTTATCTCCTAATTTATTGGGGAGATCATATGAAACTAAAATAACAATTTAATATTTAAAAAAGTTATATATAGGGGTGTTTTGGGAAGTTCACTGTAACGACCCGCTATTTTGGACCATTCGCATCCGCACATGTCGGACTTGAATAATTCAAAATACCGTGTTGTTAATTTAAATTGGCAAAACTGAGCATATACAGTAAATAAAATAATCACAGATCACAGACACAGAGTAATAATTGCAGCGGAAATAAAAGAGATAGTAGTTCATGAAGCTACTATATAAATGTATAAGTTACATCAGAGTTAAACCAGATACAACGGAAGAGTAATGCGATACATCAAATATAAAGCAGAATACATCACTAGAATCATCGAATACTGAAAGCAGAATAGATGGCTGGATCTTCAAGCAAAGCTCCAACTCCAAAGGTGAGTCTCGAATACTGGTACACTCAGTCTGACCCGAGCGTAAAGCAAAACACAAAACACTCGAGTCAGGATTAACATTCTTATATTAATAAATCCAACTCAAGTGAAATAGCAATTGAAATACAAGTAACTCAAAGGATGTTTGGAATAACCATCCTATAAGGATCCGTTAAACTATCTACTAGGTAGTAGTGTACGATAAGTAGATAATGTCTATCAGTAATATAAAGATATCAAAATAGTGTAAAGTCATGGCCCATTCCACCCTTAACACATTTTTATTCCCAAGAGCATATACAAGACCGTAGTTTCCCCAAAACCGGAAGTCACCAGAGGGCAATCCATATACTAAAGGTACAAAACAAATTCGTAGTGGTCGCGAATAGGGAATACAAGTATGACAAGGCACATGAGGCAATACCCAAGGTAGTGATACTACCGTTTGCCTGATCCGGACTGGTGAGAACGCAACGCCGCAGCGCCCGCAACACCGTGAAACAACACTCCCAAAATCAAGGGTGCACCAATCGACAACAAATAATGAGTAGTTCGAAGAAGTGTGTTCACTTGAGGTAGCTAATCCTCCATTGGCCCGGCACGGCTCCTGTTTTAGTCATTTCCAATTTGACACAAGTGTCAAGGCTATCCATTATCGTTCACTTTCTTCAGTCATCACGAACATCATTCCAACCACTTCATTCTGGATCATCACTCCGCGTATAGTTATTAAAGTGGTTTTCGGTTTAGACAGAGAGTATGTCCATAACCGATTCCGGTCTCTTTAATAACTTCCGTAATTATTACACCGATTGGTCATTTAATATATTTCAAAACCAAATCTAATTCAATTTTCAAATAGAATTTGTAAATCATCATTTCATTTTCCTTTCTAAATCGATTTCCAAAATTTACGTTTCAAAACTTTCAAATTACCATTTCAAAATCTTATAATACCAATTTCAATTTCTATTTATACAATTCAAATATTGATTCAAGTTCGTATATAAGTTTCATTCTGAAATCATTTAAATTAATTTAATTTAACATTTAAATCAATTTAAATTCATTTATCGATTTCATTCAATATTCATTAAGTGAATTTTCCATTCAAATAATTTCTATTAAATTTCAAATTTATCCAATCCATTATTTAAATTCAACTTCCTTATTTCAAAACTTACAATTTGAATTAAATTAAGTTCATCAAATCAAATTCTTTAAATTTCAAGTCTTACATTAATTTAAATAAATCACATTTTATTTCTTGATAAAGAAATTCAATTTCACTTATTTACTTACTTAAATGATTTTCCAAACTTAATTAATAAAGAAACTCAATTTCAATTTTTTTACGAAGTAAAGTTCACTTATTCAAAATTCAATTTAATTTAATCATTAAATAATTCAATCTTATTTAATTATTAAATAATTCAAAACTTAATTATTAAATAATTTCAAAGTTTAATAATTTCAAACTTAATTATAATTTCAAACTTAATTATTAAATCATTTCAAACTTAATTCAATCATTTCTCAAATTAAACAACATTCTTTCATCAATTACATTGTTAATACTTTGTTTCAGATTATTAAATATTAACATTTTCCTTCCATAAAATTTCAAATTTCAACTTCATTTCAAAACCATATTATTTATTCAAATAAAATCTTCGTTTTATTTAAATCAAATTATTGACCAATCGGGTTTTTATTTAATTTTCTATCCTAGGTCACAGTTCAATTTGGGTATTTATCATTTCAACCCGATTCCAATTCAATTCAAAATCAAAACATAGCAAAGGGAACTTGCAGTGTGATAACTGGGATGGTGTCAAAGTAAATAAACCAGCAAGAACAACAATCAATATCAATCCAATAATCAATTCAAATAATCCCGAAATAACCGTATTAATTCGCATTGTTATTTGTACGAATTAATATAATTATCTCTAGAATCTACACTATCATTTCATGTAGATTAAAGATTATTACATTACGGTTTTCACTTGTCATTCAATTTCAATTTTTTACACTACAACAATTAATCAAATATACGTTCAATGGTTCAAAGTGTAATTATCACTATTCTACATGTCAATTAATTTAACAATTAAAAGGGGTCATATTCAACTAATCAAATTTTAACATATAAATCAGTTTAAATTTGTTAACTATCCTATATCAATTTCAATTCTGCATATTATTAATCACTTAACATTAACAAATTAACGTCCAATATAAACATCGAACAATCAATCAATTATCAGCCAAACTAGATTATCATTTCATAATTAACAGTTAATGGTGTAAGATGTCATAAGTAAACTGATACAGGTGATAGCATATAATAGTGTAATTAACTAACAGCAGTATTTCAATTGCCGTTTCAATTGAAATCAGATTTAATAAATAAAAGAACGTTAATCGTGAGTGAGTGCTCACCTTTCGAGTCTAGAGATGAACGAGAACGAGATGAGTTACGAATCCAAGCCCGAATTTTGAAGCAAAGCAAAATTGGCACGAATTCAACTGGTAGAGCTGATAAATAGAATCGATGAGAATGAATCAGAATCAGTTTGATATAATTTGAACAAGATATGCGTATATACTATTATAAATATGATTATTTTATTAAATCAATATTTAAATTAAGACAAATATTAAAATAATGTATGCATAAACACAAGACAGCCCAAATGCAACATACACTGTAAAACTATAAACTGTAAAACTATATGTAATATTTCTTTTAAACTAAAATATGTTATAACCGACAAACAGACCATTATATTAACAAAAATATATAACTTGTACCTCTATTATGTTATACGTATCATATTATTAACCTACATATAACTAACATATTAATACATATGCTGTAAACACCAAAATATAAATATACTTTTATAACAGAAGTAGGCGTTCAAGCACCTTTATAATAGAACGATGAAAGGAATCATTTATACACTGTAACATTATACAAATAGCAACAATCTATATATATACAGGATATATTCGCATATCACTAAATAATTTTTTTTAACCCTCGTACGAAAATTCATTTCAATAACAGAAGTACACATTTTTATACATCATCTCCAAATATTTCTTTTCACGCATTCATTTAAGTTGGTTGAGGGAAATACTGGAAGGTGCATAGTTATCCACTCACAAAATTATTAAATAATAAAACCTTAATTTGCAAACTAACATTAATCAGCACGGAACATTCTAATTCCGCTTAAAGCCCTACAAATCAACCTCATTTGAATCTCTACAACTCAGATTCGATCTTTTTATGCATAACGTATAAACCTTCATGCAGATTCTAAGCTTATAATTAGTAATCCAATAATTTTGCCGACATAAAACCTAGCAATTGCTTGATTGAAGACTGGAATACTAGACCACTGGCTTCATCAGTAAAGCACTTTCCATTTACTTATTTCAACATGACTGGATTTTGTAATTTCTTCTGAAGTCTCAAATTTAAAGCAAGGTAGGATTATCACTACATAAAATTAATATATACTATATATATACAAGTTGTGAACAATATATCAGACTATAATATGTATCTACAACCGCCTTTTATATATAACAATTTTTTTTTGAAGCAAAACATGGAATCGGCATAATAAGAATAAAACATCATCTACAAAATAAGCTTTAAATTCGTCAAATACCCATGTCTGGGGAAAATAAAAGTCAATATATACTACAGTATTAAGAACAACATATTGCATAATCAAAATTAAATATGCTCCCAAAACTAGACGAGGTTGGCTTCATATATCAGTATATATAACAAGTATGCTGCTACAGCAAATGAAACAAAGATGACATCTAGTTTATAATATAATATAATCTATAACTTACAACTTATAAACTAATATAAACTTTAAATATATACAACTCACGTACGAGCCGAATGAAACTGCCAAACACTCTAAAATCAACTTCACCATGATACTCGAAATCTCGTAAAATAAATATACATATAAATCTCTGTTTTTAACAATCCTTTCGTATGCTTGAATATATAAAGCTGCAAGTATAAGAAACGTATAATATAGAAAGAATTTACTTACGCACAAAGAATAAAAGAAGAGAGGAAACGTGCACTCGGAAATGAAGCAGGGCAGGCGGCAAAGAACGTATGGCCAAAGGATGGGTGCTCGGCACTGAAAAGGAGGAGGAAGGTGGGTTGTGGCCAGCCAAGGCGGAGGGAGGAGAAAAGCGGGAAGGGAGAAAATGAGGGACGGAGGGGCTTCGAACTGGGTGTTGCGGCCAGAAGGTGGTGGGAAGATGCGACCAAGGGTGAGTGGGAGGGGATTGCGTGCATGGGAAGGTGGATGGCAATTTGGTGGTGGCCGTGAGCTGTTGGCAGAGGCGGACGGTTGCGTGGTGTTTTGGAGGCGGAGCTTGGCGAGGCAAGATAAAGGGAAGTGGTGAGTTGGCGATGGAAGAAGAAATGAGCAGTAAACAAATAAAAAAATTTTTTTGAAGTGTCAAAACAGAGAAGAGCAAATAGGAAAGTGAACGAATGGAAGATGATGAACCCAAAATAGTGAATCTAGGAACCAGTGAGAATATCAAAAGTTTGCTATTAATGTCTGGGAATATGGAAAAATAAGTGGCTGTTTTGAATTCAACGGGTAGGTATATGAAAGGTGGATAGAAACCAAAAGTTTAAAACGTGTACCGGTACGATTAACCGTTCCATAGATTTCATCATGTACCGAATTTCCGAAATACACAAATGAATACACTGTTGCGATCAGCACGACGAGACGATCAAAACGGTATACAGGTATCAGTGGTACGATCATCCGATAAAAATCGATATCGGTACCAGAATGCTGCTATTTTGCAGAAAATAAGAACGACGGAGCAATAGATGTCCAAATTTTGAAAAACGACAAACTAACATCTTGCTCAGAAGATGGTTTAGAATTTTTTATGTAAAAATATTTAGGTTTCGGAAACATTTTATTTTCATCGCTTTTTAACTGATTAAATTGAAGTAAATTTACGCGCGAAATAAACTTTCGTATTTTCGGACGAAAATTTACCAGTTGCTATGTTTAACTAGACTTAGAATTTAATCACTTTAAACATGAATATTTAATATATTTTTAAATAGTTATTTAATGGATTTTGTAACTCAAATAAACCTCTTTTAAATAATAACTAGTGATTGTGAATTTGTTTTCAAAATGCGTACAAAAATAATTAGTTCAAAGGAAAATCAAAAATGTGAGCAAAAATCTTTTTCCGGATTTTCGAGTTTTCCTCGTTTAAAAGATATCGGATAATGTTGTGTACATTAGAGTAGACATATACATACTTGTGTATATAACATATGAAATGGTTAAGGTTAAAAAATAATTTCCTTAAGTAAAAGGTAGTTTGACTTTTCTTTTAATTTGAATTTAAAAAAAAGTAAAAATAAAAAAGGAAGGAGAAAATGGTAATGTTATTTCCATACAACTTATTTGTTAGCGCCAAAAATGGTCACTAACCCCAAAAGAGTGAATGCACTAGTTCTTAATCACAGATCATAGAAAAATATGATGTAGAGAGTATAATATGAAGAATAAACAAAATTAAAAATGAGGAAGCAAATGAAAAAGACACGGTTATTATAGTGGTTCGGCTATCTCCGGCCTACGTCCACTCCAAAATATCCTTTTATTGAGTTTATACTACTATTACAGATACAAAGATGTGATTTTTGATAACCAAAATACCAGAGTATAGCCTAAGTAGAAGATGAAGCGAAGCAGAATGTAGATCCTCTTTTCGAAGCCAAGCATGCTGTATTTATAGGCGAAACTTCGACTACAGGGTCTTCTTACCCACATGGGCCCACCATAACGATCGGCAAGCCCAAATCGTCCAAAATAACGATCGGCATACTCATCATCGATCATTCTTCCTTTATCCCATCCAATGTCTAGCGTCATTAAAGAGCCTTCATACCGATCCTTCCATCCCACGCTGCTATGCCACTCCACCCCCTCTTAACGTATCATGTCGATCCAATCACAAATGTTGATCCCTTCTCTTATTGAGGCATCCCAATCCAAGCACGCTGATCCCTCTTCCTTCGTGAAAATGCTGACCTATTCCTTCGTATGAAGGTACGTCGATCCATCATGTGCCGAGCCCTTTTGTGCTAATCCAACCATACTTGGAATGCTAATCCAATCCATCAAGCGCTGATCCTTCTTTATTCATATGCTACCCCAATCCAACCTTCATAGGCTATGCCGAGCCTTACTACGCCGAACCATATCTAACCGATCCATATTACCTAGACCCAAGTTATGCCGATCCGAGCTTATGCTAATCCAACCTATGACAATCTATACGATGTCAATCCATATCCAAACCTTCATATGCTAATCCATACTTGTTCGTTCGTGGCCCTTAACTTATCATGCAATCCTTCAATCATGACTTCCCAAACCAATAAAGCATGCCATGAAACTATGCCGATCCTTGCATCTCCCATAACCGACCCGAAGCCAATCACTTACCGACCCGAAGTGAACCCTTTCTTGACCTGAAGCAAACCCTTGGATGACCCAGAGCAACTCGAACTTCCCAAAATCCATATTACAAGTACCCTACGTCATTTGTCCATCGACTGTGCTAAATCCTGACTTCACATTCATATTCATTATCTGTAATCGATTGTCCATCCATCCATTCGAACCAAAGCCATAATATTCCAGCCTCGATAACCGTGCAATCCATTGAGTTAAATCTACCTGTATACGGCCTTGCCAAAAGACGGGTTAACACTTTGCCTCCCAAAACATGCCTTGCTATTGGAAGGCGTGTTTTGAATTGCCACAAGTCCGAAATCAGAAGTTCATAATCCATTGAACGCCATATTATCAAACCTTGAATCCCATCTATTGCCAATCTGATTCCTTGATCTCTCCGGACCATTAGCGAAATACATGACTGTTCCAAGTCAATATTCAATTCTGAATCCATTAACTGAATCCACGATCTCTCCGGATTGTTTTATCCAAGTAAGGGACCTCTCCGGGTCCTGTAATCCAAATCCGGGACCTCATCGGGTCCATATTCAAATCCGGGACCTCGCTGGGTCCATAACCAAATCTGGGACCTCTCCGGGTCCATATCCAAATCCGGGACCTCTCCAAGTCCATAAGTGTTATATGGCATGCTCTCACTATTTCCACCATTACTATAATAGCGTACTAAATTCGGAGGTCCATCATTCACTTATTACGATTTGTTTATTTCATACACTGCAACTATTTACAGTGGAGAGTTTATTGATCAAATATCTTGAGCTCAAAAAAATAAATCTCATAGAAAACAATTTTTTATATAAAAATACATTTGGAATAGAAATCATATTTCTTATTCCAATATTAAGTATCAATTATTATTACAATTCCCATTTCCAATGTTTCTCTATGAAGTTGAAGTGACTATTCATTATCTTCATCCCAACTATACCTTAAATTACATCTATTCTAGTACATTTGTTTTCCTTTCAAATGGTCAAACTATTCAAAAGGAAACCTTACTACAATATCATAAAAAACTATTTAAAAAAGCGCATTCGATTATCCCTAACATTTAAGGACATCAAATATGTTGCACTTTACGTAAACCGATCAAAATGACATTTCAGTGATCAAGTTCTTAGATCTATCTTGTAGTTTTTGGTCTTGTGCTACATTAACACAATATGACCCCTTTTGTAATCAATCGGATTGAATACTCGGTCTTGCACTAAAGTTTATTTTTTTCGAATGGACTAATTTCATTGAAATATTGTACATTACAAACTTTGATCGTTCATCATGTGACATTTATATGAAATTGTATATGGATCAAATATTCATAGTCTTGTATTGCTTTTAGAGTTCAAAACTCATAGAATGCAATGCATGGTCTTGACCAAATAAATGCGTAAGTGACCAAACCATAAATTTATTCAGTAGTTGTAAAATCAGGCACTTGCATGAGTGTTGAAACGTTAACATGCAATAATAATTTAATAGTGGGTATTATCTTTCCATTTGTCAACTTTCAATTCAGTTCATTTGTATTTGTTAATTGATAAACATGATATCAATCATATTAAATGCACAAATTTATCATTGTAGATAATTATAATATTATTTAGCATATGTTCTTACAATATTAGAAAGGTTAAATGTTACCATTTCATTTTTCTAATAAGGCTGCCACTAGTCATTTATGTTTCTCCAAATCCTAAGATGAAACATAGAAGTCTTTCGACTTCACTAATGGTTGTTAGGACTTGTCTGTCTTGGTATTCTGACATTGAGTTTGCTCAACAAATCATAGCCCCACAAGCGATGGATAACTCCTTATCGGTTGTATCACATACAACTCCTAACCCATTTTTCCTTGTCCTAATATCATTTCGACCTTGAGTTTTTTCAACAAATTGAAAGAGATTGTTCACTCGTATCTACCATATCGTGATGGCCTAATTATAGTATATGTACCTTTAGTTTGCTCAACAAATACATATAGTTATCTTACCTCATCTGTTCATTATATTAATAGTACTACACATAACATCCCCAGCTTGAGTTTGCTCAACAACTAAGGAGTATGCAAGTAATTTATTAATATATATATATATATATGGTAGAGGACAACATTATATTGAAGATTCATAATCTTCAATATATTATATTCAATGATATTGACTTATGGAATAATGTATTTATTATGAAATACCCTCATGAATCAAGTGTCAGATACATCAGAAATCACAGTATACGTACATTTACGTATGTATTTATTCCTTAAGTCTATTTGGGTTTCTATAATGTTCCACTTTTAGTTTATACATTCATATCATATAAGTTTTGTTGTTAAATAACTTTTATATTTCATATTACTTATATGACAGTCTTAAGTATAGTATTTCATTAATTAGATCTTATTTAATTAATTAGATCTTATTTAATTAATTGTATATTAGTATTCCAATACAACTTTTATATTGGACATAACTACTACAACCTTTATAGTGTATACTATAACCTTTATACTGCAACACATATATCTTATATATGTGTATTTTTATTTAATTAATTAACCTTTAATTAATTTATTAATTAAACAATTTTAATTAAATTATATTAATTTTAGAAATTTATCTTATATACATACATATATGCTTATGGTATCTTAAACACTGTAAAATAACATTACATATATAAACATATATAATACATGCATATAAGTATTAATTAATTAACTCATTTAATTAATTTATATTATTAATCTTATTAATAATTTTAAATTTCGAAATTAATATTTTCATAGTTTCAAACATTTTGAACTTTTCCTTACATTTTCAAACATTTTGAAAATTTATGTTATATTATAAACTTCTATAATAAATATTTTTTTAAATTTAAATTTAACTTTTAAATTTAAAATCATGTCTTAAATTTCAAAACTATTTTGAAAATTAGCCTAAAGCCCAATTCAAATTGGGTCTTTTCTATTAGAGGCAACCTTTGGGCTTACATCACCTTTCAGGTTAGGCAGGTAACCAGGTAGAACATGGTACTTGATTACTCAATTCCAATCCTAGACATCACCTTTCTAGACACCGTACTAAGTGCGCAAGCTTAATTAGTTAGCCCTAACATGACTAATTTAAACCGCATAAGCTATTGGGCTCTGATACCATTGTTGGAACTAGGCCAGCCCGCAGTAGAAGAAATGTGTGAATTTCAAAAACTTTACCATTTTTGGATCATTAATGGGCCTATGAAGTCTAAATGTATTTAGATCTTATCTTAATTTATTTTAAATAAAATTAGTATTTTAATTAATACATATTTCGTTTTATTAATTTGATTCTAAAACAATAAAGAATGAGATATAAAAATAAGGTTTGAATATATCAAATATATTCATTCCTTAATTGTGTGACAGAATAGTTAAACATAAGGCAGGTATGATCAATTGATAACATAATGTATATGAATAAATAAGAATAAGTTTAAAGGCAATCACATAAGGGACAAAAAGGAAAGAAATAAAACATGACAAAGATGAATGATTCATCTTCCCCTTTTTGACAAACTTTGATTTATGTAGCATTCAATTAGCAATCAATGAATCATTATGACATAAGATTAGGAATAGCCAACAATAATTCATATGCATAAACTACTGCCTCATTTAAAATTGTTTGATATTAATAAAGCAATTAAACTATACAATTTGAAATATAAACATTAATTTTTATATGTATATATATATATAATTATTTCTATATAAAGATTAACCCAAAATAATTAATTCAAAATAAACCATATAACATTTAAATTTTTTGATGTGTTTATGAACTTATATAAACTTAAATTAGTTAACAATATATATATATATATATGTATGTATACAATTACATCAAGAGATTCAACCAATATGAATTTTTTTTACAAAAGTGAAACATACTAAACTGAGCGATATATTAACAGTCCTTTGAATACTTTAAAAGTATTAGTCATGTCTAATAGGGTAACAAATTTATAACTTTATTGTAATCAATTTATTACTAAAACATCCTTTAATCATGTGTGGCTTTCAATTACAATAAAATGCAGATAATAAGAACAAATAAACTTTCAAATCTAAAGAGGTTCAACCTACCTAAATAATTTTTTTTAAAACAAAAGTGAAACACACTAAACTGAGCAATATATTAATAATTCTTTGAATACTTAAAGAAAGATATTAGTCATGTCAAATAGGGTAACAAATTTATAAATTTATTGTAATCAATTTATTATCCAACCATCCTTTAATCATGTGTGGGTTTTAATTACAATAAGATGAAAATAATAAGAACAAATAAACTTTCAAATCAAAGAAGATTCAACCTATATGAATAATAATTATAAACAAAAGGTGATACATATTGAACTAAGCAATATGTTAAAATCCTTTGAATAGTTAAAGAAGGATAAGTGTGATGTCAAATAGGGTAACAAATTCAAACATTAATTGTAATCAATTTACTATCAAAACAACATTTAATCATATGTAAGTTTCTATTACAGTAAAAAAGAAAACAAAAAGAACATGTCAGCATTCAAATAAAAAAATACATTTTGATTTGAATGATTAAACATAGATCTAAAATTAAAATATTGTCTAATCATATACAAGTTTCAGTTTTGATTTATCTAAATAAATAAAAACAATCAATTCATATAGTAAACAATTTGAAATACATAAATCATTTTCAAATAAAATGGGACAATATTATACACATATAAATTAAGATGTTCAATTTTGTTCATTAAAACGTTATATCAAAATTATTAGAATTAAAATATCATACCTTAATTTCAAAGCCTTGAAGTACACCTTGCAACATTGAATTTTTCCTCTAGATGTAGCCAATGAATCATACCTTCAATGATGAATCAAATCTCCTAGATTCAAAAATCAGCCTCCAGATGTTGCAAGGATCAAGAGGAATACACCACTTTTCATAATTGATTTTATTTGTACTTGATTTTAGGTATAATCGAAGCCATGGAAGATCTTATATTTTCAGCCATTAGAGAAGGAGAGAACCAGCAAAGTTACAGAAAGAAGAAATGAAAAAAATGAGAAACTCAATTGTACATACAGAATGAATTAGAGAATATGTTTTATTTGAAAGAAGGAAAGCTTTCCCATTCTTTAATTAAAACTTCTCTAATTAATTCTCTTGATTAACTTTCTCTTTTCACTCCTATTTCTTTACATGGTATGGCTGAAATTTATGTGTCATCAAATGACATAATATTCCATAAATTAATGCATGTAATTATCTCTTATTTAATTACAATGATATCATACATCAATGTGCGCAAATATAACATATAAATGCATTCAAATAATTACAAATAAATCCTAAATACTAAATAAAATAAATAATAATTAATATTTCTCAAATATTAATTAATTTAATTAATTTAAAACTTTTTTATAAATTAATTAAATCATGTGATTTTTCGGAGAATTCATCATTAAGGTTGTGCGACTCAAAGGTGTAAATTCAGTCAGCGATTAATATTGAACAATTCAAATATTAATGTTCACACGTCACTTAGCAGATGGTGTGACATTTTGGCTGAATTCATCGCTTACACATATTTTGGTAAAATCCAATTTTACTTATTATAAGCGGTACCTAATAGTGACAATTTTTGAGAAAAATGTGCGATCCTATAAAATAGAGGAGAGCACACATGTAAATATGTATGTATCATAGAAGGTAAAGTGCTACCAACATGCTTGGCAGGTAGCTAATCATAGTACAAATAACAGAGAAAATAACTCAAGTACCCCTAGAATAAGCTTCGGCAAGGTCACCACCCATTACACCTCAATATCGAGCTCGGGCAAGGCCACCGCTTGGTATTGAGGTGTTAGAACTACCTAAAAAATCTATGGAGCATCTCAGTGCCAATGATACTAGAAGCCATCCCCATCTGAGAAGGAAATGCCATGCTGTAGACTCAGTAGAAATGGAAATGCGAATGATCTGGAATGGAAAGGGAACTCAGTAGACTCGGTAGAACTGGAGAGAGCGCCTCGCTGAAAAGTGAATCATCCAGAAAGTAGAATGCCACAATGAAGATGAAGAAGAACCACTCACTGCAATCAGCAATCCTATGAACCTGTAAAAAGAATCTGACACCATTTCTGGCCAAAACCCGTATCTGTAAAAGGAACTAAAGAAAATTATAAGAATAATACACATATATGTATATAAATGAAATTTATATACATATATGTGTATTAATGAAATAAAAGTAAAGATATAAAAGCTAAGACAATAGGACAGAATACAACAAAATTTAGAAAACCAGACTAAAAAGAATCCATGATCAAAAGAAGTTAAAGATCTATAAACTAAAACAAAAACTAAAACAAATGAAAACTTATTCATATGGTCCTTTGTTTAGAAGGATATTATGATAAACAGTGAAATCATTATTTAAATATGAAAAAATGTTAATACTATAATTATTAATGTCAAAAATATTATTTTTATGTTTAAAAAACTTAATCTTATTACTAATTGACAATTATTTACACCAATTTTGTGACGCCCCACTGCGAGACCCACATTAGCAAAGAGTATTACAAGGTAACACCATCTGCTAATGCGGAGAATAGAGCTGGTTAGGAGCGACCATCTATAGCCTTGCCTTAATTATCTACTGAATACGTCGACAAGGTATCATATATCTATATTTTTCTCAAGTGGATCGACATATCCAATAAATACTTAACACAAAGCCATAGGTGGCTAAAGGATCTATCAGAACAAATATGACAACTCAAATGTAATAAACATCACAGAACAGTAGATCATCACATACATTTACACATACATAGATACATTACAGAGTATACAAAATGATACATGTCAAGTGGTAAAGTAAACCACAATATACAGACGAGTCAAAAGAATAAATATCAAAGTTACAGCCAAAAAGGACTACACAAAAAGCTATAACAAAAAGGAGCTAGCGGAATAGTCCATGCGGAAGCAGAATATGCTAAGTCCAATGTACCTAACCTGAAACATCTC
Organism: Allium fistulosum; assembly: GCA_030737815.1. Lineage (NCBI taxonomy): Eukaryota > Viridiplantae > Streptophyta > Magnoliopsida > Asparagales > Amaryllidaceae > Allium > Allium fistulosum. The sequence continues at coordinate 243,394,129 of CM060907.1, read as the reverse complement.
GGTCTGACCCGAGTATAAAATACACGGGTCAGTCTAGCTAAACAAATCAGTAAGACAAACTAAATGATATTGAACATACAAGATCATAATGTACCACAAATATCCCCAAAGGAGATAACCAAATCATCTAACATAAGATGAATCATAACAAGCCTCATATCATCGGCAACTCAAATAAACAAAGGATATCATATCCCAAAACAAGCCAAAAGGCAAATAACAAATACCAATAAAGGTAACACAAGTTTCCATAAGGTAATCGCTATATATCGTGTGGTTCAAAGAACCTACCCCGAAAGGCGATACACTAGGGAAATATAATTGTCAAAGAAACAAAAGATGCTCGAGCTCAGTACTGTATAACAAGGATCCACAAACCCGAAGGAAACAAACCCAATATCACTCGAGCGGTGACGATGGACCAACTCCAAAAGCGATACTATAGGGCAACAAACCCGAAGGCACAAACCTGAAGGTACAAACCCAAAGGCAACATACCCGAAGGCAACAAACCCCAAAGGCTCAAGCCTGAAGGCAACAAACCCCGAAGGCAACAAACCGTAGTGGCGAAGGTCCGGAGGCCCAGTACCGGACACCACTAACTGGCGGAATGTGTCACAACTCTCAGAAAGGAACCCGGAAAATGTTAACGTGAGTCCCATACCCCACGTTCCCACTAAACGGTTTACTAACCGTTAGTCAATTTCACACTTAAAGCAATACAAAGTTCACCTCATATCATCGGTAAACCAAACCCAAAGGTCAAAACGGTCAAATGAATAGATTAGGAATTAACTGAAAAGATAAATGCACGTGTTCATAGCACGTGTTTTATTTAATCATTTGATTCTCCTCCCTCTTCGCTCGAAGTGCAAAATTATGTGCGTGTTTTAAATAGAAATTATAAATTGGAGAAACGAGCTTTTAATACAATTAAAAAGATCATTTTATAAACCCGTGTACGAAATCAAAAGGAATCATCAAAGTCAATAATAATTGATAACAACAAATCGGATAATCACGAATCGATAAAAATTGGAATCCCACACAAAGTAGGAAAATAGGGCTGAGACAAGCAGATTCAGACGTCTGAATTGTATATTTCAGACGTCTGAAATAGGGGCTCAGGCAATACTTTGCCTAGGCCAATGATGGCTAATGTAACGAGACGAATTTTGCCCGCTCGAAAATCGACATCCATACTTTACATCGTACTCGAATGCCGTAGATTCGACCGTTCAAATCCGAGTCGCCGGAGCTTATAACAACATTAAGTAAATAACACAGCGGAATAAAAGAATAATACATTGATATACAATATCTGATACAACAGAGTGATACAATGAATATCAATATACATCAGAGATATGATACAACAAATAGCAGCGGAAAAGAAAAATAGATAACTAACATCAGCAGCGGATAATCTCCATCTTCAAAGCAGCAATCCAAAAATAGCTCGAACTCTCAATAACGAGGCACAAAGGTAAGCAAGTGCAGTCCATATCCAAAGACTGAACTAGCTCCAGAAAATCTACTAATCTGAATATCTGAAAAACCCAACTCTAGACTGCTCGTGTAGAAAAATTTTGAGCATCCAGAGTTTAGGAAAGAAACAATAAACTCCGGATCAGTCATGGGACTGGTGTGAGCAACAAAAACAGTTTATCTTTAAAAACAAATAGCAGAGAAGTTTTAAAGTCAATTCGCAATGCTTTTGGAAAATGAAACTACCATAAGACCTCCCGCCACACACACAATGCAAACGCAGAATTGGAGGAGATTTCTTCTTATGATAGTCAAAGATGCTTACTACGCAAAATCAAATCATTTTTGATATTATTATTAGTGCATAGTGGAAAACATTTCGAAAGTAGAATATAAATCTTAGCCAGCATAGGTACCATTATACTATGCCTACTATAGCTACCATATTAGATGGCAGGTTCTACAACTAATACCGTACACAGTTCGTATTGGAAGATGGATTTCCAACAAATGGTCAGGCTAAGGAACTTCCTATGCCACGAACAGAACGCCTCTGGAATGACGTCCCGAGAACCTAACCGGATCTCTGCCAACACAAGGCCGGGTTACCTCTGCAAAAATAGGTAACTACTAACACGCGTATGCCATCCCCCGATCGTAACCGATCTTCCCGAGGATCCTCGATTTCCAACAACCACATCAGAATAATAATACAGTAACCACATAGGTTAAGTATCTGGGCTCCATACCATGATACCACCTCTATCCAGAAGGAATGACATACACTAAGGGGCGCTACTCCCTAGAACCTTGCTGCATCCTTCCTGTTTTGACCATTTCCGGGGTGTGAGGTTCGACGAAGTCTCGTCCACAAAGCTACGCTTTGTCACAAAGCCATGCTTCGGGTCAAACAAATGATCAACCTATGATCACAAAGATATAAGATCAAACAAATGATCATATCACAAATGATCAAACACTGATCATCACACAGCAACACTCAGCATGTCACATTACCAAATTGGGATATATCGCTGATAAATTTCAACTACATAACCTCTGAGCTCGTACGTCTCAGAGAAGGGTGTTAAGCTAAGAGAATAAATTCTCCGCCACCAACAGAAATGTATTTGAAAGAAATCGGCTTTATATCTCAAAGTGTAATGTCAGACATTTAACCATACAAGTCTGTTCCGGGTTCGAACAGAACCGAAGGCACTTCTTACGACGCCCTTGCAATTCCGCGTATTCACAATCCAGTCCGGACTTCCCATCACAAAGGGTGATAAAATCTCTATACCGGGGACCAGTCGGTGCAGAGACATTCGACGAGTTGTCCTTTCATTTTCGTAAATATCCGGTCTTCAACACCGGTCTTCAAATGCTATCCATATACGACGTATCATTATTCGGAATGGGTTATATGACACAAATGTCTTTTCCCGGTTAACCCGAATAACGAGCGCAATCTTTAAAAATATATGGATATTGGGATTTCAATTAAGTCACAACTTATTACCCAAACTTTTCTTTTAAATGGTTTCAATCGATTACCATTTCAAATCTTTTAAACAAAAAGATTCATTTCACAAAGTTTACTTTGTTTTCACAAAGATTCATTCACAATTTTCAAAACAATTTCCATTACGAATTTAATTAATTCGTTAAATCTTTAAATCAAAGATTTAACTTATAGCTTTCAAAACAATTTCATTTCGAATGGTTTAAATAAATCATCATTTTAAATCTGTTAAAAATAAACAGATTCAATTCATCGTTTTCAAAAAGGATTTATTTATAACTTGGAAAACCATCTTTCAATTCATACTTGAAATTCCTCAACACAAATTGGCAGTTCATTACTTACGTGAAAGCTTTAATTATTTGAAACAAACAGTTTTTATTTTCAGAAAAATCCAATTATATTTACACGAGTTAAAACTTTTGAATTTATATTCAAATTCCAAAATCAATACTTTTAAAATAATTTAACCCATATAACGATATAACTTCTTTAATCCCTAGTTTCAAATTATAGAATTCGATTTCAAATCTTGAATTTAAGTTTTAAATCAAATTATTTAAACTTCCAAAACTTCATCAAGTTATTCAAAATAACTTTTATCTTTGAAATTCCATTTCAAAAGCTTTTCACTTTAAACCCAAATTCCAATTTCAAAATCAATTGAAATTAAAATTTCAATTTCAAAAACATCAAATTTAAATTATCTGTGACTTAACCGATTTCCACGTGAAATCCATATTTGTGTGTGTATGGTGTAGTCCAGGGGTTTTACACACAATAGTGCAACATCAATCATCACAGATCAAAATACAGAAATATAGTTGATAAGCGATATAAACTATAACGCTCATCGTACAAATCACAGATATAGTTCACAGATAAGTAAATTACAGATCACAACATAAATCAGGGTATATCACAAAGCATCATATATCAGGAAATATCAAACAATTCAAACATCCAATCAAATCCAAATATTCATAAGTAAGGTCAGTTAATTATCTGATTTATTCAAATTAGATTAATTACTTATGAATTTCTAATCCGGGTTAATTAGCCATAAATTAATTACAAACCAATATAATAATTATCCTTTATATCGTTTATTAATTAACTATTAATAATTTATAGATTATTCTTAAATTAATTATCCTTAATTAATCACATTGATTTATTAGCCCTTAATTTATTATCTTTCCTTAATCACCTTCGTAAATTTATAATTCCTTAATTAATTAACTTAATTAGTTAATCCTTAATGACCCATTTATTAACCCTTAATTATTTAATTAATTCAAGTTTTTAAATGTAACTTATTTACATCATTTTAAAGTTATAAACTTTAGTCCATTTTCAAATCCTAAGATTCAAATTTCCAATTTGAATTCAGATTTTAAAAATTCAAATTAAACTCGGTTTTAAATTCGTTCAGATTTTATATTGTTCTTTGAAATCAAGAAACTGCCAGGCTATACCTTAAACAAAAGCCTGGAACACAACATACTCAAATCGTCTAAACTGCTTTGAGTCGCATCTGCATTTTTCTCGCGCCATACCCCGGAATACTTCGAGTCTTCTCATCATTTGCTTCGAGAAAATCTCAGAAAAACCCGAGGCCAAAAAGACAGCGCCCCCCAAAACAACCCACCCCTTTCAAACGTGCACGGTGCACGTGCACCACGCCTCCAGCCACTTTCGACCATCGACCAGCATCACCACCTATCACCCATCGTCCCACGACCAACTCGCAATCTCCAAAACCCGCTGCGCCACCTCGAAACGAAATCGAGAACCTTAAATGCAAACCTGGAAACACGAGCTCACTTCCCCTCTCGAACCCGTCAACGCCAAGTTCTCGGCGCTCCGACCACTAGGCGACTCCAAACTCCGGCCACCCCTTCATCAACACCTCCTCCACCAATCCCCTGACCCACGTCGAACTCGATCACCTGGAGTGATCGCGGCGGCTCCTCAAAACTCAGCGACCCAAAAACACGTTCAAACCCTAAAATTCCTTCGATACAACTTCTCATTCAATAGAAATTTCTTTAAACATTTTTCCTGAATTCTACAAAGATCAAGCAAGCTCCAAAATGAATTTTAAGATTTAAAATTTGTTAAATCATTAGGAATTGACAAAAAAACAATTTTGGTTCATCTCGAAACTACAACTAGGATAGTCAACTAGAAATCTTCATATTAGTTTTAAAAATCAAGTTTTGAGTAGAGAATTCAGATTATATAAATAAGTTTACAAATTAAGACATTTGATTTTTTACATAAACAATTGTTCCACTGCACAATTACCTTTTCCAGAAAATATTTCCATTTTTAAAACTTAAAAATATTTCAAATCATAGCTTAATCCCTAAAAATCATATTTTGTTTGGATATAATAACCTGACTAAGATTACAGCAAGAAGAATTTAATTTTTTTTGTCTAAATTTTATACTCTGTACTTTAGAACAGAGATACACTTGGTATTCCTACATATGCAAGCAGATTACAGGCAAATACACAACATCCTGCAACATATTTTCCAACAAGCTTCTAGTCATACATCCAGATTTAAAATAAATTCGAGTTTACTCACTGATAAATAAGAAAAGTTGCTCACCTGTCAAAAGTTTGAAACAGAGCACTTTATATTTGAAAAGCTTTGAACTTGCATGCTTGATTTAGTTGAAATGATTTTGATTTATCATTTTCCAGGTTGAACTTGTATGCTTTTAAATCCTTTATTATTTGCCTGAAGCTTGATATGTTTTACTTTGTTTGTTTTAGAGGAGATGACATACTTTAGTTTTTAACTGGACGAAACTAAATGAGGAAGGTTGAGGTATAAAGAAGATTATAGGGTAATATTTTGTACAGGTTATATTGTTTGTTTGTACAAATACCAGAGGCTTCTTCTTTTGCTGGGAGGCTGGAACAATCACTTGGTGGCTGAAGTGAGATGGCATTAATTGCCATGTACAATATCAACTTTTATTTCCTTCGGCTGAAGATAATTTGGTGGCTAAAAAATTTCATTGTGGTGGTTGCATTAATTGCTTTGTGTCCTTATGTTTCTTCTTATATATGTAAGTGTTGTTTGTTTATGCTTGTATTTCATTTGTACAAAGATATTTACTTTGTTTGTGTCTTTGTTTATTGCTTACATATATACTTGCTGCCTTGTATTGCATACTTGTATTCTTTTGTTTTTATTTTTCTTTGTCTTGAGCTTTATTATTTATTTCTATTTCTAGCTTAATCCATATTATTATTTTTACTTTATATTCATTGTCTTATATTTATTTTTTTATCTTACTTATATATTTATTTCTATTTTTAAACCATTTTATTTACAATTTAATCACAAATCAAATATATATTATATTATTTCAAATTTAGTCAGATATGTTCAAATACAGATATATACATTCTCATATATACACATGTATACAATATTTAAATTTTAAATGATTTATACAGAATATACTTGAATTCGGGGAAACTCGCAATCAATTAATCCATAAAAAATCAATTTTACAATATTTTTATTCAAAAAATTAATTAATTATCAATTTAAATAAAATTAAATTTCGGGGTCGTTACAAACTTCCCTCCTTAAAAGAATTTCGTCCTCGAAATTCGCAGGCACGAAAACAACATAGAGATAGATAGATAGATTCGATCTCCTATAACTCCTCTAACACAAGATACGGATTCCGAATTCAAGTCGGAATATCTCAGAATACATACCAATTGTCCCTCTTCGGACTTTGGTTTTCAAAAGAAATTACAATAGAATTTCAAATTTTGGTTTCAAACAATATCGTTTTATTGATTTAATTCAAATTTATCCTTCATATTCTATTAATCAATTTAACTCAATTTAAAATTTCCAATTTCAAATTCATTAAGGTTTAAATCAAAAAGCTGATAAGAAACCGATGAAAATACTAAGTAAGAATTTTCTACAACGATTGGTAGAGCCATCATCATACCGAAACTTCTTCTTATAGCTGATACGAAGAAATCAAAAGAATTTGGAAACGAATCAAAGAAGATTGATAAGAAGGTTATTTCCACTGTTACAGGGTATTGACCATTTATAGTCGTATTCCCTTGTCCCCTATCTCGTCCTCTTCTTGCACTCATACTCACTATCAATGGATAGTAAGAAAATTTACTGAGATGTTCAGGCGGATATCTTAGGGATACACTCATTCTAGAGTTTACTTCATTCTATCTCTAATGAGCTACTTAACGTGTTATACTCCTGAGCTAAAGTTCAACCTTAGCTCTGATACCAAATGTAACGAAACGAATTTTGCCCGCTCGAAAATCGACATCCATACTTTACATCGTACTCGAATGCCGTAGATTCGACCGTTCAAATCCGAGTCGCCGGAGCTTATAACAACATTAAGTAAATAACACAGCGGAATAAAAGAATAATACATTGATATACAATATCTGATACAACAGAGTGATACAATGAATATCAATATACATCAGAGATATGATACAACAAATAGCAGCGGAAAAGAAAAATAGATAACTAACATGTGACGACCCAGGATTTTTGTATATTTGAAATGGGAATATTTAATTTATTTTAAATATTCGAAGGTTAAATTTTAATTTTAATTTTTCAAATATACAGTATTTATTGGATGATAGATTATTGAATTGAACAATCGAAAATATGGTAAAATAGAGAATCCTGAGTTTTGAGCCAGTTAAAAATAATTTAAAGGCTTGTAAAATTTATATTGGTAATACTGAAGATAATAGAACTTTCAAAATTTGATTTCAAAGTATTTTGTTCAGTTTTAAAAATATATCATTTAAATTGAATTTAAAAATAGCCTTCCGAGGCATAGTCTCGGATTTCGACGAAACCAGTGCCGTTGGATCCGTAATATTGTATTATTACGGGATTTCAAATTTCGTAATTTTTAGAGCAACCGTGTGATCGTACGAGGTAAAAACGCTTCAAGGATAAATAATCGTTTAAAATAAAATATCGGTTATCATTTCATTTAAATATCTCCCATCATTTCATCTGTCGAAATTTTCTTTTCCATCAGCCGACTTACTTTTTTCTCTTACTCGATCACGTTCTATCTGCCTTCCCTTAGAAGCTAAATTTTAATCTATCTTCTTTTATAGAATCACATATCTTCCTTTCGTTCCTGGAGTTCAAAATCATCAGAGCAGAAATGTGGAACGAAGTTTTCGTTCGTTTCAAAACCCCATTTATTTCTTTCCATCTCAACGTCAAAGACCCCTCTGCCCAACTTCACGCACCCAGTTACCCATTCTTTTCCAAATCACGTCCATCTCCTCACCTTCTTTTGACGCTCGAAATTTTGGGCGATCAGTTTTTGAATCTGGGAAGGCGTGACATCAACGCCATATCGAACTCGCTTTCGATCTGAGGGTTGAGAGAATCATCGACCTCGCGGCAAAGACGAGGTTGCTCGCGAGTGGAGCAGGCGGAGCTAGGGTTCGCGGGGTCTAGGGTTGTACGACTTGGAGCTGCGACGATGGCAGGTCGCGATTCAGGGAGGGAGTTCGAAGTTCGAATTCGAGCCAGTGAATCTGGTCGAGGGCTTGCTTGGGTTCGTAGGGCATGTGAGTTATTCGCTCTTCCCCTTCCTTTTCGTTTTACTTAAATATATTTTGCCAATTGAAATGATAATAAAATTTATACTGTAGGGAATTGTACTGTTTAATTCTTATCAAGCTTTATTTTCTGGAAAATTGTAGTCAGTTCATATGTATAGATTAGATTTTTATGGAATTTATATAGCTTATTTTATAAAATGAATATAGATAATTTCAAGTGAAAAAGGAATTATTACAGGGAATTAATTTAAAGCTTAAACTCTTTGGTTAAAATTAAATCACTAGTTTGAAATTAAATTTATTTGTCGAATTTAAAATAAAAGAATTTTATTACATACATGTTTTCGTTTACTGGATTATTTTAAAGAAATGAATTATGGTGATGAACTTATTTAATTAACTTAACTAATTGTTTAGTTATTAAAGGATTTATTTTTAAGTAAAAGTTATTATTAGTTAATTAAATTAATATGTTTCAAATAAAGATATGTTTTACAGCAAGGTAAAAGACTTCTAAATGAAATCTATTGTTTTAAAATAGTATGGTTATTAAAATATAAATTTGTAGAAGGAATTTAGTTTAAATTAAATTTTTAGTTAAACTAAAAGTCATCAGAAGAAATGTGTTTAAAACAAAATCATTAGTTTAAAAATTAAAATATTAGTTGAATTAAGATTTTAAAATGGCATTTGAGTATGCGATGATTTCAAATATTAATAAATCATATAAATTGTTTATTTAAGGTCAAAATCTGATAAAGAACCGAGGCAATATTGGAATGGATTGCAAATCAAAGGCAAAGGTGAGTTAATCTCACTCAGTTAAATTTAAATTTAAATGGTTAAATTTAAATAATTTATTGAATGGTTGATTTGATTGATGTGATATATATAGTAGTATATAGCAATATATACATATTGGCATATGTATATATTTGAGTTGTTGATATTCCCGCATTTATATAGCGGATGAGACCCTATGCGCCGCATAATAGCGGATGATATTTTATAAAACCCATATACCGCGATATTCCACTTTGAAGTGAAATTGGTATTGTGCTAACATCTGTGGATGCAGGGAAACAGGTTGGAGGGATCCAACTGGATTCCTCAAAATATTTAATTTTGTTTAAATATTCTGTGATATGATTTTTGATATCCTGTGATGAATTATATGGATAATTGGATGTTATGGTTTGGTTGGATCGATTTGGATGTGCTGAATTATCAAAATCTCTAGAATGGAATTTTTGAAAAGAAATAAAAAGAGTAAACTCTTAAGTAAAATAATTATAAAGAGTTTGGAATAAATTTGAGAATAAATCTGATTAAGAATAAAAGTGATTTCCAAAATTCTAATAAATATGGAAAAGAAGAATTTTGAATAAACAGAGGAATATTGAATTTAAAGAGAACTTATGTGATATTATTTAAAGGAATAAATAATTTATTTTAATTCAATGTTTAAATGTAATTAAAAAGGAAGAAGGAATTTGGGAATTCTGAAACTTGTGTTTCAGTTTAAAGATTTTAAATCATAATGAGAAATAAAATCTGGAAGTTAATGAATTTGGAAATAAATGGATTAAGTAAGGAAATTTATTTCAAAGTAAATTGGAAAATCAATTGTAAATTGATTTAAATATTTTGGGGTTTGAAATTTAAGAGAAATGAGATTTTGGAGAGATAAACTGGGTTTATAAAGTGAAATGGAATATCAGATGATATTTGAAATATAAATTCAAGGTGGGAATTTATAAAGGAATATGAATTGGTTTAAAAATAAATGTTGATTTATTTTTAAAAGATGGAAATGAGAAGTGTATTTCTCTGGATAGCCAAGTACGTTTTCAAATCAATTTTAAATATAAGTTAAAAGTTCTAATTTGTTTGAAAAGGCATGTTTTAGGAAATTGATTTTTTTCTAAAGGTTAATTTCCAAAGTAGTATTTTCAAAAATCTATTATTGTAGTAATTATATAAAGTGATTTGGTATATGTTTTAAAAAGAGAAATTTAGTTTATATTTGAAAAGTGGTTTCATTTTAAATATTCCTTAAGTATATATTTTGTTAAGGTATTAAAGTAGTTTTTAAATTTCAATATTATAAAGTATATTTATAGTAAAGTGTTTTAAAATTATTTTAAAATCTAAAAGTGTTTTGTACTTGGGGTTTCAGAGGAAATAAATATTTGGAAATGTATTCCGTAAGCGGAAACTGTTTGGAATTGTTTTCAAATGAGCTTTGAAAATTTGGAAATATATCTTGGAAAGATATTTGGGCAAATAAATAATGTGGGAAATTATTTATTGTGTGATGGTTGTTTGTGGATGTTAATTGATAGTTAAATAACCGACTATCAATATTGGCCAAATGCGCTGATCGTTTCGAAGAGACCGGGATCGGGTTTGCTACATTACAGCGTGATAGGGGGTTCTCGCTTTGCGTTAGGTGGCGAACGGGAGACTCTTACCCCTACATGTCCCCGGGGGTAGTATAAGGCCTTTTGGGGTTGGTTTGCTAGGTGCTTACAGTCGAGAGGCTGGCCGTAAAAGCAAACCCGAGGTATCACTGTGAGCCACAGCGGGGCTGGGATGGTTGAAAAGCCTACCGGTCGTGAGCCGTTGCTGATGGTTGAAAAGCCTAGGACGTCACAGTGGTATCAGAGCTTAGGCTGGCGATAACCTTGGCTCTGGTGGGAATTACTCTTAAATAGAGTCGATAGTACTCTAGAATGAGTTTGAGAGTATTAATAGATATGAGCGCGTATTTGTTAGTGAATATAAAATGGTTTTATATTGTGTTGGTTGGTTTATTGAGTAGTTTATGGATTCTGGTCAATACGAGTAATTAACGTTATTGATAGGGATCTCTAAACACTTAAATAGAACAATTCGACACAATATTGTTTTAAAATGGGTAGATGAAATAATTTTACCCAAATTAATTTTGTATATGAAAGAAATAATTTTTATAAATTATTATAGTTATATTTGGATGTTTGGTTGTTGGATGATGATAATAAATTATTATCATTAGGAGGAAATTGAATAAGAAATTGAAAACTTATAACCAAAGTTCAAGAATAAATTTATATAACAAATGGAGTTTGAGAACATAAATTATAAATGTAATTTATAAGTTGAAATAAAACTTCATATACAAAGGTGATTATAATTTTGAAATAGAATTCCACAGAAACATTTGAAATTGAAATGAGATAAATTCCAGGGAATGTTTGAATGTAGATTTAAAGGAATTGCAATTTGGGATTTTCGGGAAAAGTTTAAATTCCTGGGATTTGGAAATGGTTTTCAAAGATTTTGGAGAAATAATAAGTAGTACTATTTCAGAAATATTTTGGGGTGGAATTGAAATCTGGTGAGGTTTGGGGATTTAAAAATATTTGAAATGTTTAGAGTGATAAAAGCATTAAATTCTCTTTTGGTCGCTGGAAAATAATTTCGGTGATGACTGCAGCATCATCGATGTCTATTTTCGAGTTTCCAAAGAGAAATTGCTACCAAACTGTTTTAAATTGGAAATGATTGTGAACTGGGTTGGTTTTGAAATTCAAAGGGAAAATTGTTTGGTAAAAGCAGATTTATTTTGGAAATTGGGATTTGATGTGATATACCAGATATGTATGAGTTATTTATGGATTCAAAATGGTTTTGAAATAAAACCGGGCAATTGAATTCTGGGAATTCTATTTAAAATAAAAATGTGGGAATTTAAATGAATCAACAATATAAAGTATAGAATGAAGTTGATTGAAATAAGAAGGGAATGGAAGTTTAATTCTTGGATTATAATTATGAGATGAAAATGGACTTAAATGAATAGTCCTAGATCGTAAGTAAGTGAGTTAAAACTTATGAATAGAAATGAAATTGTAAGTTATAAATGGGAATCCATTACTTTGAACCATTAAGAGTTATAATTTGAAATTGTAATTATCAAATGGAAACGACTAAGATGAGTAATCTTAATTTTTAAATAAATCCAAACTTGAATTATAAAATAAATTGAACTTAAGATAATTAAGTGAAGTGATATTTGGAATTAAAAAGCAAGTATTTAATTTTAACCAGCGGAGGAACTAATTAGATAATAATTAGTTAATGAAATTGAATTGTGAGTTAATGAAATTGGATTAAAATAGTGATGGTTTGAATTGCAAATGAAATCCAAATAAGTGAAATAAATTGTAAATGACCTGGTTATTAATAAAATAATTCTAGATGAATTGAGTATGGGAATTAAAATTCATAATGATGGAGTGAATGAACCAATTATATTAAATAAATAAATGGATGGAATTTGATTAGATAAGAATCAAATGAAAGATGGAAATAAAACTTTAAAGGGTTGGTTAAATGGAAAATAAACTTAAGTTATTGACTTAAATGTTGAATGGAAACTGAACTCAAACAGAGGAGTGGTTTAAATAAGTTGAGAAATAGTTATTGAATGAATTAACTTGGACTGTTTTCGAGCTAAATAAAATTCAATTTTTGGAAGTTGGAGATGAATTGAATTTAAGGAAAAAATTGGAAATGAAGTAGTAAATTGAAGTAAGTTGAGATTCATATGAAATGGGAGTTCAATTTGAATATATACACTTCGGTGGTGAAGTAGTAAATAAATATAAGAAAATTTATATTGAACTTAAGAATTGAAGAATGAAATTCTTAAGAATATTGGTATTGGAAATATACTTAGTAATTTTGGAAAAAAATGTATATATACTAAGTGAATAGTTGAATGAAGACTAAAACTGAAGTTGTGAAATGGGATAGTTGTGAATAAGTGGATAACAATAAAAAGGAATGTGAATAAAAGAGAATTGATATAATTGGTAATCAATTGGAATTTATACGTAAGATGTACGTATATTATTTTATTCGCATAGCTATTTGATCCGGATTCGAACACAGAATTTCGAGATAGTTTTATCGATCCGAATCAGGATTTTTCACTCGATTTTCGACGGCGAGCCTGGATATGGATTGTTGATTGATTCTGGAAATTCTCTATCATAGTTTGTGGCTATGCAAGGAGAATGACGGTTTCTGATCAAGGAACCAGATCTGAGTCCGCACTAGGAAGTCGGGTGGACGATACTAGTTCGGAAGTGAAATTGTGTGATCGATTGAGCGATCAAATGTGATATTGCGTACGGATGATATATGTGCATCGTACGGGCTTAAGTAAAGCAAATATTGAAAATTTGTAAAGAAATGTCTAGAATGGTTTTGAAATTTTGATTGAATATTATTGCTTAGTAGGATATACAGGTGTATAAAAGCAATGGATAGATTGGGATTTTGATTTTAGAGGATAAAATTTAATGGCCCGACAAAAGGTATGTATTTGAATTTCTATATGAAATTTGATTGGGTTTTTGATCCAGCCACTTGGCTTTTTGTTTTCTTTTTGAGATTGGGAGGCCGTAGAGCCATTTTGTAGTAGTACCGAGCTAGCCGCGCAAAGGAGACGCTGGCGAAATTTTTCGGAAATTTAGGGAGTTAGAAAAATTTTGGAAAATTTTGATAATTCAAAAATTGAATTCAAATTTAAATTTGAATGGATAAGTAGGTGATATGGGTTGAACTTATGAATAAGTTTGGAAAGTTAAAAGATGATTAGTGTATCATTGACAAAAGATTGTTTGGGTATTGTTAAAACTGTTTGAATTTGGGAAATAGCTAACTTGGGAAATAGCTAACGGGATATGGGACATTCTTCTTAACTGGTAATTTCGAGGACGAAATTCTTTTAAGGGGGGAGGAATGTGACGACCCGGGATTTTTGTATATTTGAAATGGGAATATTTAATTTATTTTAAATATTCGAAGGTTAAATTTTAATTTTTATTTTTCAAATATACAGTATTTATTGGATGATAGATTATTGAATTGAACAATCGAAAATATGGTAAAATAGAGAATCCTGAGTTTTGAGCCAGTTAAAAATAATTTAAAGGCTTGTAAAATTTATATTGGTAATACTGAAGATAATAGAACTTTCAAAATTTGATTTCAAAGTATTTTGTTCAGTTTTAAAAATATATCATTTAAATTGAATTTAAAAATAGCCTTCCGAGGCATAGTTTCGGATTTCGACGAAACCAGTGCCGTTGGATCCGTAATATTGTATTATTACGGGATTTCAAATTTCGTAATTTTTAGAGCAACCGTGTGATCGTACGAGGTAAAAACGCTTCAAGGATAAATAATCGTTTAAAATAAAATATCGGTTATCATTTCATTTAAATATCTCCCATCATTTCATCTGTCGAAATTTTCTTTTCCATCAGCCGACTTACTTTTTTCTCTTACTCGATCACGTTCTATCTGCCTTCCCTTAGAAGCTAAATTTTAATCTATCTTCTTTTATAGAATCACATATCTTCCTTTCGTTTCTGGAGTTCAAAATCATCAGAGCAGAAATGTGGAACGAAGTTTTCGTTCGTTTCAAAACCCCATTTATTTCTTTCCATCTCAACGTCAAAGACCCCTCTGCCCAACTTCACGCACCCAGTTACCCATTCTTTTCCAAATCACTTCCATCTCCTCACCTTCTTTTGACGCTCGAAATTTTGGGCGATCAGTTTTTGAATCTGGGAAGGCGCGACATCAACGCCATATCGAACTCGCTTTCGATCTGAGGGTTGCGAGAATCATCGACCTCGCGGCAAAGACGAGGTCGCTCGCGAGTGGAGCAGGCGGAGCTAGGGTTCGCGGGGTCTAGGGTTGTACGACTTGGAGCTGCGACGATGGCAGGTCGCGATTCAGGGAGGGAGTTCGAAGTTCGAATTCGAGCCAGTGAATCTGGTCGAGGGCTTGCTTGGGTTCGTAGGGCATGTGAGTTATTCGCTCTTCCCCTTCCTTTTCGTTTTACTTAAATATATTTTGCCAATTGAAATGATAATAAAATTTATACTGTAGGGAATTGTACTGTTTAATTCTTATCAAGCTTTATTTTCTGGAAAATTGTAGTCAGTTCATATGTATAGATTAGATTTTTATGGAATTTATATAGCTTATTTTATAAAATGAATATAGATAATTTCAAGTGAAAAAGGAATTATTACAGGGAATTAATTTAAAGCTTAAACTCTTTGGTTAAAATTAAATCACTAGTTTGAAATTAAATTTATTTGTCGAATTTAAAATAAAAGAATTTTATTACATACATGTTTTCGTTTACTGGATTATTTTAAAGAAATGAATTATGGTGATGAACTTATTTAATTAACTTAACTAATTGTTTAGTTATTAAAGGATTTATTTTTAAGTAAAAGTTATTATTAGTTAATTAAATTAATATGTTTCAAATAAAGATATGTTTTACAGCAAGGTAAAAGACTTCTAAATGAAATCTATTGTTTTAAAATAGTATGGTTATTAAAATATAAATTTGTAGAAGGAATTTAGTTTAAATTAAATTTTTAGTTAAACTAAAAGTCATCAGAAGAAATGTGTTTAAAACAAAATCATTAGTTTAAAAATTAAAATATTAGTTGAATTAAGATTTTAAAATGGCATTTGAGTATGCGATGATTTCAAATATTAATAAATCATATAAATTGTTTATTTAAGGTCAAAATCTGGTAAAGAACCGAGGCAATATTGGAATGGATTGCAAATCAAAGGCAAAGGTGAGTTAATCTCACTCGGTTAAATTTAAATTAAATGGTTAAATTTAAATAATTTATTGAATGGTTGATTTGATTGATGTGATATATATAGTAGTATATAGCAATATATACATATTGGCATATGTATATATTTGAGTTGTTGATATTCCCGCATTTATATAGCGGATGAGACCCTATGCGCCGTATAATAGCGGATGATATTTTATAAAACCCATATACCGCGATATTCCACTTTGAAGTGAAATTGGTATTGTGCTAACATCTGTGGATGCAGGGAAATAGGTTGGAGGGATCCAACTGGATTCCTCAAAATATTTAATTTTGTTTAAATATTCTGTGATATGATTTTTGATATCCTGTGATGAATTATATGGATAATTGGATGTTATGGTTTGGTTGGATCGATTTGGATGTGCTGAATTATCAAAATCTCTAGAATGGAATTTTTGAAAAGAAATAAAAAGAGTAAACTCTTAAGTAAAATAATTATAAAGAGTTTGGAATAAATTTGAGAATAAATCTGATTAAGAATAAAAGTGATTTCCAAAATTCTAATAAATATGGAAAAGAAGAATTTTGAATAAACAGAGGAATATTGAATTTAAAGAGAACTTATGTGATATTATTTAAAGGAATAAATAATTTATTTTAATTCAATGTTTAAATGTAATTAATAAGGAAGAAGGAATTTGGGAATTCTGAAACTTGTGTTTCAGTTTAAAGATTTTAAATCATAATGAGAAATAAAATCTGGAAGTTAATGAATTTGGAAATAAATGGATTAAGTAAGGAAATTTATTTCAAAGTAAATTGGAAAATCAATTGTAAATTGATTTAAATATTTTGGGGTTTGAAATTTAAGAGAAATGAGATTTTGGAGAGATAAACTGGGTTTATAAAGTGAAATGGAATATCAGAGGATATTTGAAATATAAATTCAAGGTGGGAATTTATAAAGGAATATGAATTGGTTTAAAAATAAATGTTGATTTATTTTTAAAAGATGGAAATGAGAAGTGTATTTCTCTGGATAGCCAAGTACGTTTTCAAATCAATTTTAAATATAAGTTAAAAGTTCTAATTTGTTTGAAAAGGCATGTTTTAGGAAATTGATTTTTTTCTAAAGGTTAATTTCCAAAGTAGTATTTTCAAAAATCTATTATTGTAGTAATTATATAAAAGTGATTTGGTATATGTTTTAAAAAGAGAAATTTAGTTTATATTTGAAAAGTGGTTTCATTTTAAATATTCCTTAAGTATATATTTTGTTAAGGTATTAAAGTAGTTTTTAAATTTCAATATTATAAAGTATATTTATAGTAAAGTGTTTTAAAATTATTTTAAAATCTAAAAGTGTTTTGTACTTGGGGTTTCAGAGGAAATAAATATTTGGAAATGTATTCCGTAAGCGGAAACTGTTTGGAATTGTTTTCAAATGAGCTTTGAAAATTTGGAAATATATCTTGGAAAGATATTTGGGCAAATAAATAATGTGGGAAATTATTTATTGTGTGATGGTTGTTTGTGGATGTTAATTGATAGTTAAATAACCGACTATCAATATTGGCCAATTGCGCTGATCGTTTCGAAGAGACCGGGATCGAGTTTCCGTATACCGGGATTCTAGGTCTGGAGACTCGAATACCACTTCGATCCGGTTTGTACGTTTCGTATAACGATTTCGGAGGCGAAGATGGAGCAGTGAAGTGCAAGGGCTAGTCGCTACTAATCCTGAGGATATTTCCAAAATGGATGTAGTAGGAATAGTGCCTTCGGTTCCGTTCGAACCCGGGACGGACTTGTATGGACGAATGCTTTCGTGACATCGTCAGGTGGACGATGGGCATTCTAAGGGATATGTTCTGAAAAAGGTATCGTTTAGCCTCGAGCCTCATCAACCGGGAATGACTGAAAATCAGGGGTTATGCAGCAAGGCTTCGTGGGTAGCCCCCACTTGAGAGTAAGGTCATCCCTGTCTAGATGTCCCTTTTATTTCGGCTTAGTGTTGCGGTTGCTGATCCCAACCGTGGGGTGATTTTATTTGGAATTATCCAGTAAGGGATGATTCCGGCCTTGTGTTGCAGGGGAGCGGGCGTACTCCTCGGTACTGTGATCTAGGCCACGTACTGTGACAGGTGGTACCCCAGTGCCTAGTCATTCGTTGGAAATCCATTCTCCCTACGTGCCTGTACGGTTTTGATTGTGCCCAACTATTGTTGAAATGTGAGATGCAAGCATTTCAGCTAGATTCTATTTTACTTTCTGTAGACACTATTATAATATCAGAGGATTTTGATATAAAGTGTTTTAGCTATCGTAAGGTAAAAACCCGACATGTTTATTTGTGGCATGGTCTTACGAGATGCTTTTGTTTTCAAAGGATTTTGAAACTTTAATAATCAATTTGAGTGTGATTTTCTCACGCTGGTATTCCAGACTGACTCGGGTATTGTTTTATATGATGCTCGGGTCAGACCGAGTATTATAGGTTACAGGATATGATGCTGTGGAGCTCAGGAGATGAGCTGGATGGCGAGACGTATCTCCCGTACTTGTTTATAAATATATATTCCGCTGTGTTGATTGTTGTACTCTGTTGTATTGAGGACATGATATGGTTATTGTCCAGTTGTATGTTATGTGTTCTCTGGTGTATACTCTGATGCTATATTATATAAAACTGATATAGTTTTGATTTGTGTAAAGATCTGTTAATATATATTATATTTTGTTCCGCTGCGATGGTTAGATTCTGATATTGTTTTCTATTTTTCTTCTTCTACCTCTTCTTCTTAACTAAAATGGTTCGATTTTCCGGGGTCTGGAAACTCGGGTCGTTACTCAGCAACGGATAATCTCCATCTTCAAAGCAGCAATCCAAAAATAGCTCGAACTCTCAATAACGAGGCACAAAGGTAAGCAAGTGCAGTCCATATCCAAAGACTGAACTAGCTCCAGAAAATCTACTAATCTGAATATCTGAAAAACCCAACTCTAGACTGCTCGTGTAGAAAAATTTTGAGCATCCAGAGTTTAGGAAAGAAGCAATAAACTCCGGATCAGTCATGGGACTGGTGTGAGCAACAAAAACAATTTATCTTTAAAAACAAATAGCAGAGAAGTTTTAAAGTCAATTCGCAATGCTTTTGGAAAATGAAACTACCATAAGACCTCCCGCCACACACACAATGCAAACGCAGAATTGGAGGAGATTTCTTCTTATGATAGTCAAAGATGCTTACTACGCAAAATCAAATCATTTTTGATATTATTATTAGTGCATAGTGGAAAACATTTCGAAAGTAGAATATAAATCTTAGCCAGCATAGGTACCATTATACTATGCCTACTATAGCTACCATATTAGATGGTAGGTTCTACAACTAATACCGTACACAGTTCGTATTGGAAGATGGATTTCCAACAAATGGTCAGGCTAAGGAACTTCCTATGCCACGAACAGAACGCCTCTGGAATGACGTCCCGAGAACCTAACCGGATCTCTGCCAACACAAGGCCGGGTTACCTCTGCAAAAATAGGTAACTACTGACACGCGTATGCCATCCCCCGATCGTAACCGATCTTCCCGAGGATCCTCGATTTCCAACAACCACATCAGAATAATAATGCAGTAACCACATAGGTTAAGTATCTGGGCTCCATACCATGATACCACCTCTATCCAGAAGGAATGACATACACTAAGGGGCGCTACTCCCTAGAACCTTGCTGCATCCTTCCTGTTTTGACCATTTCCGGGGTGTGAGGTTCGACGAAGTCTCGTCCACAAAGCTACGCTTTGTCACAAAGCCATGCTTCGGGTCAAACAAATGATCAACCTATGATCACAAAGATATAAGATCAAACAAATGATCATATCACAAATGATCAAACACTGATCATCACACAGCAACACTCAGCATGTCACATTACCAAATTGGGATATATCGCTGATAAATTTCAACTACATAACCTCTGAGCTCGTACGTCTCAGAGAAGGGTGTTAAGCTAAGAGAATAAATTCTCCGCCACCAACAGAAATGTATTTGAAAGAAATCGGCTTTATATCTCAAAGTGTAATGTCAGACATGTAACCATACAAGTCTGTTCCGGGTTCGAACAGAACCGAAGGCACTTCTTACGAAGCCCTTGCAATTCCGGGTATTCACAATCCCGTCCGGACTTCCCATCACAAAGGGTGATAAAATCTCTATACCGGGGACCAGTCGGTGCAGAGACATTCGACGAGTTGTCCTTTCGTTTTCGTAAATATCCGATCTTCAACTCAGGTCTTCAAATGCTATCCATATACGACGTATCATTATTCGGAATGGGTTATATGACACAAATGTATTTTCCCGGTTAACCCGAATAACGAGCGCAATCTTTAAAAATATATGGATATTGGGATTTCAATTAAGTCACAACTTATTACCCAAACTTTTCTTTTAAATGGTTTCAATCGATTACCATTTCAAATCTTTTAAACAAAAAGATTCATTTCACAAAGTTTACTTTGTTTTCACAAAGATTCATTCACAATTTTCAAAACAATTTCCATTACGAATTTAATTAATTCGTTAAATCTTTAAATCAAAGATTTAACTTATAGCTTTCAAAACAATTTCATTTCGAATGGTTTAAATAAATCATCATTTTAAATCTGTTAAAAATAAACAGATTCAATTCATCGTTTTCAAAAAGGATTTATTTATAACTTGGAAAACCATCTTTCAATTCATACTTGAAATTCCTCAACACAAATTGGCAGTTCATTACTTACATGAAAGCTTTAATTATTTAAAACAAACAGTTTTTATTTTCAGAAAAATCCAATTATATTTACACGAGTTAAAACTTTTGAATTTATATTCAAATTCCAAAATCAACACTTTTAAAATAATTTAACCCATATAACGATATAACTTCTTTAATCCCTAGTTTCAAATTATAGAATTCGATTTCAAATCTTGAATTTAAGTTTTAAATCAAATTATTTAAACTTCCAAAACTTCATCAAGTTATTCAAAATAACTTTTATCTTTGAAATTCCATTTCAAAAGCTTTTCACTTTAAACCCAAATTCCAATTTCAAAATCAATTGAAATTAAAATTTCAATTTCAAAAACATCAAATTTAAATTATCTGTGACTTAACCGATTTCCACGTGAAATCCATATTTGTGTGTGTATGGTGTAGTCCAGGGGTTTTACACACAATAGTGCAACATCAATCATCACAGATCAAAATACAGAAATATAGTTGATAAGCGATATAAACTATAACGCTCATCGTACAGATCACAGATATAGTTCACAGATAAGTAAATTACAGATCACAACATAAATCAGGGTATATCACAAAGCATCATATATCAGGAAATATCAAACAATTCAAACATCCAATCAAATCCAAATATTCATAAGTAAGGTCAGTTAATTATCTGATTTATTCAAATTAGATTAATTACTTATGAATTTCTAATCCGGGTTAATTAGTCATAAATTAATTACAAACCAATATAATAATTATCCTTTATATCGTTTATTAATTAACTATTAATAATTTATAGATTATTCTTAAATTAATTATCCTTAATTAATCACATTGATTTATTAGCCCTTAATTTATTATCTTTCCTTAATCACCTTCGTAAATTTATAATTCCTTAATTAATTAACTTAATTAGTTAATCCTTAATGACCCATTTATTAACCCTTAATTATTTAATTAATTCAAGTTTTTAAATGTAACTTATTTACATCATTTTAAAGTTATAAACTTTAGTCCATTTTCAAATCCTAAGATTCAAATTTCCAATTTGAATTCAGATTTTAAAAATTCAAATTAAACTCGGTTTTAAATTCGTTCAGATTTTATATTGTTCTTTGAAATCAAGAAACTGCCAGGCTATACCTTAAACAAAAGCCTGGAACACAACATACTCAAATCGTCTAAACTGCTTCGAGTCGCATCTGCATTTTTCTCGCGCCATACCCGGGAATACTTCGAGTCTTCTCATCATTTGCTTCGAGAAAATCTCAGAAAAACCCGAGGCCAAAAAGATAGCGCCCCCCAAAACAACCCACCCCTTTCAAACGTGCACGGTGCACGTGCACCACGCCTCCAGCCACTTCCGACCATCGACCAGCATCACCACCTATCACCCATCGTCCCACGACCAACTCGCAATCTCCAAAACCCGCTGCGCCACCTCGAAACGAAATCGAGAACCTTAAATGCAAACCTGGAAACACGAGCTCACTTCCCCTCTCGAACCCGTCAACGCCAAGTTCTCGGCGCTCCGACCACTAGGCGACTCCAAACTCCGGCCACCCCTTCATCAACACCTCCTCCACCAATCCCCTGATCCACGTCGAACTCGATCACCTGAAGTGATCGCGACGGCTCCTCAAAACTCAGCGACCCAAAAACACGTTCAAACCCTAAAATTCCTTCGATACAACTTCTCATTCAATAGAAATTTCTTTAAACATTTTTCCTGAATTCTACAAAGATCAAGCAAGCTCCAAAATGAATTTCAAGATTTAAAATTTGTTAAATCATTAGGAATTGACAAAAAAACAATTTTGGTTCATCTCGAAACTGCAACTAGGATAGTCAACTAGAAATCTTCATATTAGTTTTAAAAATCAAGTTTTGAGTAGAGAATTCAGATTATATAGATAAGTTTACAAATTAAGACATTTGATTTTTTACATAAACAATTGTTCCACTGCACAATTACCTTTTCCAGAAAATATTTCCATTTTTAAAACTTAAAAATATTTCAAATCATAGCTTAATCCCTAAAAATCATATTTTGTTTGGATATAATAACCTGACTAAGATTACAGCAAGAAGAATTTAATTTTTTTTGTCTAAATTTTATACTCTGTACTTTAGAACAGAGATACACTTGGTATTCCTACATATGCAAGCAGATTACAGGCAAATACACAACATCCTGCAACATATTTTCCAACAAGCTTCTAGTCATACATCCAGATTTAAAATAAATTCGAGTTTACTCACTGATAAATAAGAAAAGTTGCTCACCTGTCAAAAGTTTGAAACAGAGCACTTTATATTTGAAAAGCTTTGAACTTGCATGCTTGATTTAGTTGAAATGATTTTGATTTATCATTTTCCAGGTTGAACTTGTACGCTTTTAAATCCTTTATTATTTGCCTGAAGCTTGATATGTTTTACTTTGTTTGTTTTAGAGGAGATGACATACTTTAGTTTTTTTTTTCTTTTCACAGTTTTTAACTGGACGAAACTAAATGAGGAAGGTTGAGGTATAAAGAAGATTATAGGGTAATATTTTGTACAGGTTATATTGTTTGTTTGTACAAATACCAGAGGCTTCTTCTTTTGCTGGGAGGCTGGAACAATCACTTGGTGGCTGAAGTGAGATGGCATTAATTGCCATGTACAATATCAACTTTTATTTCCTTCGGCTGAAGATAATTTGGTGGCTAAAAAATTTCATTGTGGTGGCTGCATTAATTGCTTTGTGTCCTTATGTTTCTTCTTATATATGTAAGTGTTGTTTGTTTATGCTTGTATTTCATTTGTACAAAGATATTTACTTTGTTTGTGTCTTTGTTTATTGCTTACATATATACTTGCTGCCTTGTATTGCATACTTGTATTCTTTTGTTTTTATTTTTCTTTGTCTTGAGCTTTATTATTTATTTCTATTTCTAGCTTAATCCATATTATTATTTTTACTTTATATTCATTGTCTTATATTTATTTTTTTTATCTTACTTATATATTTATTTCTATTTTTAAACCATTTTATTTACAATTTAATCACAAATCAAATATATATTATATTATTTCAAATTTAGTCAGATATGTTCAAATACAGATATATACATTCTCATATATACACATGTATACAATATTTAAATTTTAAATGATTTATACAGAATATACTTGAATTCGGGGAAACTCGCAATCAATTAATCCATAAAAAATCAATTTTACAATATTTTTATTCAAAAAATTAATTAATTATCAATTTAAATAAAATTAAATTTCGGGGTCGTTACAGCTAAACCATATCGAAAGCAATCGGATGAGTGACGAAGGCTAGGGGTTTACGCCAAGCGACTACCCAACCTTAAAGACTCACCAATACACTCCGACCAACATGCCCAAACAACCATATAAGGATTTTCATAGATTTTCACTTCAAACACCAAAAATTGGAATACTCATCAAACCAATTCAATTCAAAAGCAAATGGACAAAGAATATATGTTAGGAATTGCTACCTAACACTATTAAAGATATAGACGTAGATGTGAGATAAAAATTTCACCTTTAAACTCAAAAACAAAGATGAGAAGCTCAAATGCAAAGAAAAGATCAACCACTCTTCACTTCTACTCTACAAGCTCCAATATAAGATCAAAACAAGTATTTCCTAAATTAGAGTTTAAGAGATTTCAGAAATCGAAGAGATATTGAGATGGAGAAGAAGAAGAGAAGGCTTACCTAAGCTTCACTTTGAATTTTGGAGCTAGAACTTGAATTTGAAAAGGAACTAGGGTTTTGAATTTTAATTTCCCATTCCTCTCCCCATTTTCAGTTGAGCTAGAGTGTTTAGGAAAAGAATGAGTGAATGGAGAGGAGAGGGGGTTGAGTTATGGTATAGGATGAGTTGGGTGAAACCCAAACCCAAAAGCCCACTTAGAAAATAGCAAAATTCAACTTACTCCAAACATATCGAAGCTTATACTCAAAAAAATCGAAAATACCATTTTGAACTCAATGGAAGTGGTGTCAAGTCCAAAATGTTGATTCTCAATTTCAAACATCATTCAGACGTCTGAACTGAACGAATCAGACGTCTGAATCTGGAAAAACAGAAGCTTTCTAGAACAATATTCAGACGTCTGAATTGTCCATTTCAGACATCTGAAAATGGCAATTTTTGCCTATTTCTTCTCTGGTTTGATTCGAACAATTTGAGACGTCTGAATGCTTCATTTTAGACGTTTGAATCCCTGTTTGAATGTTTTTCCCCAAATAGACACCTCCGAATCACGATCCACAATGACTCTTCACTAATTCGATTGTTCTTTTACGAATAGTGACTTTTTCGGACTAAAATCCAACTAACGGTGCTATTTTCAAATTAAATAATAAAAATATAAGGATCGTAAATATGCGGGTTGTTACAGATCTCCCCTCCTTAACAAAATTGCGTCCGTGCAATTCCTAGAGAAGAATTTGTAACCACTACATACTTAGATCACCCAAAAAGGAAAGAAAATAAGCTTGAGATAAATAGATATTCTCACCATTGCTAAGCAAAGATAGAAAACCCGGATAGGAATGCTCAATAAACTCTCTGGTTTCCCAAGTACAGTCATTGAGATTAACAGACCATTGAACTTTAATGAGCGGCACATCCTTATTATGAAGGTGTCTCACCTCCGAGGCAAGTACGCGAATAGGCTGCTGTACAATAGATAAGTCTGGTGAGATCTCAATCTCTTGCAAATTAGGAGAGTCGATAATAGAATCCGATTCTCGAAGACACTTCGAAGCTGGGAGACGTGAAACACGTCGTGAACACCGGATAGATGAGCCGGTAGTGAAACTTTATAAGCCACAAGGCTAATACGTTCAGTAATTGGAAATGGTCCTACAAAACGAGGATCCAATTTACCTGTCGTACTGAAGCGCATAACCCCTTTCAAAGGAGAAACACGAATAAAGACGAGATCATCAACCGAGAACTCGAGAGGCTTCCTGCGGTTATCTGCATAGGATTTTTGGCGGCTCTGTGCCTCTTTCATTCTCTGACGAATAAGATCAATCTTCTCAGAAGAATCATGAACAAAATCTGGGCCAAGAATAAGCTTCTCCCTAGATTCCAGCCAACATGAAGGTGATCGACACGGCCTTCCGTATAAGGCTTCGAAAGGAGCCATACCCATACTGGACTGAAAACTATTGTTGTACGAGAACTCTACAAGGGATAGATGATCCTACCAACCACCTCCGAAATCAAGAATACAAATGCGGAGGAGGTCCTCTAAGATACGATTCACCCGTTCAGTCTATCCATCAGGCTGTGGATGATAAGCTATGCTGAAATTAAGCTTTGTTCCCAAAGCTTGCTGAAGACTCTTCCAGAAATGACATGTGAATAAAGGATCACGGTCACTCACAATCGAGCTAGGAACACTATGAAGTCTCATGATTTCCTTGATATATAACTTAGCCAAAAGAGAAGCAGTCCTATTAGATTTAATAGGAATAAAATGAGCAGACTTAGTGAGGCGATCAACAATAACCCAAATGCTAGAATGGCCCGATCTCGTACGAGGTGGGCCATCAATGAAATCCATCGAAATCTGATCCCATTTCCATAATGGAATCTCTAGAGGCTGAAGGAGACCAGAAGGGCGCTGATGTTCGGCTTTAATATGTTGACAAGTCATGCAATTACTCACATAACTCGCCACATCGCGCTTCATGCCTTCCCAATAATAAAGGCGATGCATATCGACATACATCTTACTACTGCCAGGATGAATGGTATACTTAGAATGATGGCAGTCATCAAGAATGTCATGCCTAAGTGCAGAATTAGAAGGCACAACAAGACGGTTCTTCTTGCGAAGACACCCATGAAAATCAATGCTGAAATCCCACAACGCCTCATCACGGGATTCAGTCTCACAAAGCTAAAGAAGATGCACAAGATCAGAATCACGCCATTGAGCTTCGGAATACGATCCAATAGAGAGGGTCGAGCTTCCAAACTGAATAATACTATTGGAGAATTAGAGGATGGGGCTCGATCACGAATATCACAAAAAGATAGAGTCTCAAGAATATCCTATTCGGCAAGCATCATAGAAACGACAGCCGGATGTCTACGACTAAGCGCATCAGCAACACGATTACCCTTACTAGGGGTATACTGGATATCAAAGTCATAGGAGGCAAGAAACTCGAGCAAACGATGTTGGCTCATATTGAGTTCCTTCTGAGTAAACAAATACTTCAAGGATTTATGATCGGTATAGAGAACGAAGCGCTCACCTAATAAATAGAGTCGCCAAATCTTCAAGGCGAAGACAATGGCGGCTAACTCAAGATCATGAGTGGCATAGAGAACTTCATTCGGACGCAGTTGCCTAGAAGCATAAGCAACTACCCGATCCTTCTACATAAGCACGACACCAAGA
Organism: Allium fistulosum; assembly: GCA_030737815.1. Classification (NCBI taxonomy): domain Eukaryota; kingdom Viridiplantae; phylum Streptophyta; class Magnoliopsida; order Asparagales; family Amaryllidaceae; genus Allium; species Allium fistulosum. Next base: position 243,366,603 of record CM060907.1, on the reverse strand, counting down.
CCACTACCACAAGCATCAGTGTAGACAACAAGATCATGATTCCCCTTGAGAACCACAAGAATAGGAGCATTGGCGAGAAGTTCCTTTAATGTCTGAAAGGAAGCTTCAAACTTGTCGGACCAAATATAACGAATGCCTTTCCGAGTAAGGCTGGTGATAGGAAGCACAACACGGGAAAAATCCTTAATGACCCGATGGTAATAACCCGCCAGCCCAAGGAAACTACGAATCTCATGAACATTCTCAGGCCTCTCCAATTTTGGATAGCTTCGATCTTTGAGGGATCGACATAAATGCCGTCAGAAGATACAACATGGCCTAAGAACTTAACCTCATTCTCCCAAAAATGGCACTTGGAGAATTTGGCTTTAAGATGATGGTGACGAAGAGTACTCAAGACAATTCTCAAGTGATTAGCATGCTCAACTTCAGACTTAGAATAAACAAGAATGTCGTCAATGAACACAAGGACGAACTTATCGAGATGTTCCCGGAATACTCGATTCATAAGATCAACAAAGAAAGCCGGAGCGTTCAATAAACCGAACAACATAACGAGCCACTCGAAAGAACCATATCGAGTGCGGAAATCTGTAAGAGGTATGCTATCTTCCGCAACTCGAAGCTGATGAAAACCAATGGCAAGGTCGAGCTGAGAGAAGACCTTAGCGCCACTCAATAGATCGAACATATCATCGATCCTAGGAAATGGATACCTATTCCTGACAGTCAACTCGTTAAGCTTGCGATAGTCGATGTAGAGCCTAAGAGATCCATCGGACTTCTTCACAAAGATGACCGCGGCACTCCACGGTGAAAAACTGGACTGAATTAATTGTTTGGACTCAAGCTCTAAAAGCTGCTTCTTGAGTTCCTTATTTTCTTTTGTAGACATCCTCGTGGGAGGACGGCCAACTAGCTGCGCGCCTGGAATGAGATCAATGCGGAACTCGATCGCCCGCTTGGGTGGCAAACCCAAAACCGGCTCAAAAACATCAGAGAAGTCACAAACAATAGGAATATGAGATATATCATCATCATCTCGTGAGTCAAGATAACATAAAACCATTTCGGAATTATCCACATTCTGAAGAACAAATGATAGCTGAGTAGACGAATTCGGATGTCGAAGATATAAAATTCTTTCAGAACAAATAATCCTGGCATCATATCTCACTAGCCAGTCCATACCCAAAATCATATCAAATCCCAAATAAGAAATAACGTGCAGATTCGCATGAAAAGAAAAGCCACATAAAACAATCTCAACATCATCACAAAGCATGCTAAGGGTTGCGGATCCCCCAATAGGATTTGCAATCCTCAATGAAGTAACCATACAAGAAACATCAAAAGACAAATCATCGACAAGCGTCTTCGATACGAATGAATGCGAAGCACCCGTATCGAAAAGAACTCGAATACTACGGTCATGAAATAAAATTGAACATTCCAAAATAGATGGAGATATACCTCTGGGCTGAGAAGAACCTCCAAAAGCCTTAGCAACATAAAGCTTGCCAGACTTGGCATTAGCAGGAACAGTAGGACAGGAGGAAACATGATGACCTTCCTTCTTGCAATAACGGCAGAAGAGAGGCTTAGGACAAGCTCGAATCATATGATCAGGAGAACCACAATTGAAACACTTCCGAATGGAAGGTGTTCCAGTAGATTGAGAGTTAGAACCAGATTCAATGGGCTTTTTCTTCTTGGAAGGGAGAAATCCTTGCTTATGAAATGGAAACTTCTTTTTATTGGGGTTCTTGTGAACCTCAACATCATCACCACTATCACACTCCTTCTCGATGGCTTCGAGATGAAGTGCCGAATCAACCAATTCCTCAAAAGAAAGTTTAAGCTGGAGCATTAAAGACTTCTTAAAATATTTCTTAAGACCAGAGACAAACTTCATATTCTTCTTATAAGAAGTGCTAATGAATTCAAGACCATACTTAGATAAGGCTTCGAATGATGCAACATAATCAGAAACGGAGGACTTCCCTTGCTTCAACTCAAGGAAGCGACGGGCTAATATAACTTTCTCAGATTCAAGAACGAATTTGAGTTTGAATCGTTCCCGAAACTGAGTCCAAGAAAGAACAGACTCATCAAGTTTGGCTACAAGAAGCTCGTACCAATTTAGGTCACGCTCTTGCAATAAGCTAGAAGTTACAAGAACTCAATCGTGGTCAGAAAGATCCATACGAGAGAAGATACACTCACATGTGCGAATCCAAGCTTGGACTTCAAGAACGGACTCGGAGCCTTTGAATGGCTTTCCACCAAGATGAGAAAAATCACTGCACAAACGTGCAAAGGCAGACTTGCATGGTGGAGATGCTCGAATAGGAGCTGGAGGGTGAGTGCTCCTAAATAACTCCAAGAACTGATCGGCAGACATATAAACGCCGTCCAGATGCGAGCCACTGGATTGCCCAGCATCCGTGCGTCGTCCTCGGCCTCTTCTAGCCATTAGCTTTAAGTTAAAATAAGATAAAGATTAATCATAGGGTAGATATCATTAATTCAAATATGGAATATTACGGAATAACAATGCATTCCTAGACGTATTCTCAAAATTCTATCTACCCCAAAGCACGGAAAGAATAAAAGGCACGATGATTCAAAGATTTGTTCCATTCGTACTACACTTTGATGTACCATAATATGTATCTCTGTTTTATGTTTACCATATTTTGTTCTGAACTCAGCTCTGATACCAAGCTGTGACGCCCCACTCCGAGACCCACATTAGCAAAGAGTATTACAAGGTAACACCATCTGCTAATGTGGAGAATAGAGCTAGTTAGGAGCGACCATCTATAGCCTTGCCTTAATTATCTACTGAATACGTTGACAAGGTAGCATATATCTATATTTTTCTCAAGTGGATTGACATATCAAATAAATACTTAACACAAAGCCATAGGTGGCTAAAGGATCTATCAGAACAAATATGACAACTCAAATGTAATAAACATCAAAGAACAGTGGATCATCACATACATTTACACATATACAGATACATTACAGAGTATACAAAACGATACATGTCAAGTGGTAAAGTAAACCACAATATACAGATGAGTCAAAAGAATAAATATCAGAGTTACATCCAAAAAGGACTACACAAAAAGCAATAACAAAAAGGAGCTAGCGGAATAGTCCATGCGGAAGCAAAATAGGCTAAGTCCAATGTACCTAACCTGAAACATCTCGGTCTGACCCGAGTATAAAATACACGGGTCAGTCTAGCTAAACAAATCAGTTAGACAAACTAAATGATAATGAACATACAAGATCATAAAGTACAACAAATATCCCCAAAGGAGATAACCAAATCATCTAACATAAGATGAATCATAACAAGCCTCATATCATCGGCAACTCAAATAAACAAAGGATATCATATCCCAAAACAAGCCAAAAGGTAAATAACAAATACCAATAAAGGTAACATAAGTTTCCACAAGGTAATCGCTATATATCGTGTGGTTCAAAGAACCTACCCCGAAAGGCAATACACTAGGGAAATATAATTGTCAAAGAAACAAAAGATGCTTGAGCTCAGTACTATATAACAAGGATCCACAAACCCGAAGGCAACAAACCCAGTATCACTCGAGCAGTGACGATAGACCAACTCCAAAAGCGATACTATAGGGCAACAAACCCGAAGGAACAAACCCTTAGGTACAATCCCGAAGGCAACATACCCGAAGGCAACATACCTGAAGGCAACAAACCCCGAAGGCTCAAGCCCGAAGGCAACAAACCCCGAAGGTTCAAGCCCGAAGGCAACAAACCCCGAAGGCAACAAACCGTAGTGGCGAAGGTCCGGAGGCCCAGTACTGGACACCACTAACTGGCGGAATGTGTCACAACTCTCAGAAAGGAACCCGAAAAATGTTAACGTGAGTCCCATACCCCACGTTCCCACTAAACGGTTTACTAACCGTTAGTCAATTTCACACTCAAAGCAATACAAAGTTCACCTCAGATCATCGGTAAACCAAACCCAAAGGTCAAAACGGTTAAATGAATAGATTAGGAATTAACTGAAAAGATAAACGCACGTGTTCATAGCACGCGTTTTATTTAATCATTTGATTCTCCTCCCTCTTCGCTCGAAGTGTAAAATTGTGTGCGTGTTTTAAATAGAAATTATAAATTGGAGAAACGAGCTTTTAATACAATTAAAAAGATCATTTTATAAACCCGTGTACGAAATCAAAAAGGAATCATCAAAGTCAATAATAATTGATAACAAATCGGATAATCACGAATCGATAAAATTGGAATCCTACACAAAGTAGGCAAATAGGGACGAGACAAGCAGATTAAGACATCTGAATTGTATATTTCAGACATCTGAAACTGGGGCTCAGGCAATACTTTGCCTAGGTCAATGATGGCCAAATCATATCGGAAGCAATCAGATGAGTTACGACGGCTAGGGGTTTACGCCAAACGACTACCCAACCTTAAAGATTCACCAATACACTTCGACCAACATGCCCAAACAACCATTTAAGGATTTTCATAGATTTTGACTTCAAACGCCAAAAATTGGAATACTCATCAAACCAATTCAATTCAAAAGCAAATGGACAAGGAATATATGTTAGGAATTGCTACCTAACACTATCAAAGATATAGAAGTAGATGTGAGATAAAAATCTCACCTTTAAACTCAAAAACAAAGATGAGAAGCTCAAATGCAAAGAAAAGATCAACCACTCTTCACTTCTACTCTACAAGCTCCAATCTAAGATCAAAACAAGTATTTCCTAAATTAGAGTTTAGGAGATTTCAAAAATCGAAGAGAGATTGAGATGGAGAAGAAGAAGAGAAGGCTTACCTAAGCTTCACTTTGAATTTTGGAGCTAGAACTTGAATTTGCAAAGGAACCAGGGTTTTGAATTTTAATTTCCCATTCCTCTCTCCATTTTCAGTTGAGCTAGAGTGTTTAGGAAAAGAATGAGTGAATGGAGAGGAGAGTGGGCTTAGTTATGGTATAGGATGAGTTAGGTGAAACCCAAACCCAAAAGCCCACTTAGAAAATAGCAAAATTCAACTTACTCCAAACCTATCGAAGCTTATACTCAAAAAACCGCAAACACCATTTTGAACTCAATGGAAGTGGTCTCGAGTCCAAAATGTTGATTCTTAATTTCAAACATCATTTAGACGTCTGAACTGAACGAATCAGACGTCTGAATCTGGAAAAACTGAAGCTTTCTAGAACAATATTCAGACGTCTGAATTGTTCATTTCAGACGTCTGAAAATGGCAATTTTTGCCTATTTCTTCTCTGGTTTGATTCAAACAATTTCAAACGTCTGAATGCTTCATTTCAGACGTCTGAATCCCTGTTTGAATGTTTTTCCCCAAATAGACACCTCCGAATCACGATCCATAATGACTCTTCACTAATTCGATTGTTCTTTTACGAATAGTGACTTTTTCGGACTAAAATCCGACTAACGTTGCTATTTTCAAATTAAACAATAAAAATATACGGATCGTAAATATACGGGTTGTTACAAATTCTCTTCATCAAAACTATATCACTTTGGATTTATGGAATTTGGTAATGGTCAAAATTCCAATATCATCCATATTCAACTTTATAGTCAAAATCAAAGTCTTTGGTTCAATAATAACAATTATTATTAACCGAAATGCTCTGGCCAAAGACTTTGACTTTAAGTTGACTTGAGTTGACCATGATACTAACCCCATATAACCGAGGAGACAAATCCTCTCTTGAATAGTGCTTCACTTCCAATACTTCCACTCGAAGGAACTATAGTCACTCGACGGAACGCCATGCCATGATTTGACTATAATCAAAGCGGAACTTTCATATTGAAGATCCATAGTATTCTCAAGTCAAAAGAACTATGTAAATAAGTCACATCGATATTTTTTTGACCTTAGTTATATTAACCAATAGAAAACTATTGAGTGAGTCGTTCCATAGTTATCCAATAACTATCAGTATGTAACCCCTAGGTGCCCCCAGCAGTCATGAGTAATACACCGCCCAACATTTGGAGAGCGTTATATACTCTAAACGAATACATCGATATTCAATCTCGATGCATCTTGACTAGGAACATTTAAAATGCTATATTTGTTTTATTGTGATCAAATACTCACGGTTACAACACTTTGTAACGGCTATCACAAAATATACCATTTATGGATTTTCTATTAAATATACTTTTTAATTAAATTAATTAATTAATATAACCATATTATATTAAGTATATAATAGAAAGAAACACCTTTATTATGAACAAGATTGTTCAACGAGTTAGATATATGTAAAAAATTACATAATTGCCCCTACAACATACCCCTAACTCTATCAATTATGACATTTGTATAAGTGTATGGATTTATATATGGATGTTAATGTTGTTTGGAAAGTAGCACTTGAATTTGTTGTGTTTTGACGATGAAATCCTTTGGTTTTAAACTTGCTTACTTATTTTATTTCCTAGAAAAGTTTATAAAGTTTCAAACTTTATTTTTAGCTTCCAAAACTCTATACAAAATTTATAAAGGAATTTAAGTTATAAAGAGTAAGAGTTTAAAGGGGCATTTGATATGTAAAACTAGTTTTGAAGTTATGGTATCCGTAACGATAGTCGTTATGGATGTAGTTCGTAAAAATGAACATTTTTTTATAAACTAAAAGTGTTTTCATCTTAAATATTTTTGGAAAAAGTATTTCAAAACATATTATAAGTATAAAAAGGTAATTATTATTTATTAACCAAGTAAGGGTTTAATGATTATTTACTTAATTAATTAAGTAAAGATAAGTAGTACTTAAATATTAGTTAAGTAAAGGTAATTAGTACTTACGTTTTAATTAAGTAAGATAATCATAATTAGTTAATTAAGTAAGGGTTGATTACTTATTAATTAAGTAAAGGTTAATTATTTAATTATTTATTATCTAAGTAAGGTTTAATTATTAATTATTTATTAATTAAGTGAGGTTTAATTAATTAATTAACTATAAATCATGCATGTTAATTATTAATTAATTATTAAGTAAGTTAAGATTTGATGAAGATTTAGTTTTTATTAAATAAAGGTTTAAACTTATTTTAAATTAATTAAATAAAGGTTTTTAATTTTTAATTACTTTATTTTCAAGGATCAGTTTGTTTAAAAAGCAGCTTTCTTTTACAAAGAATAGTTTAAATACAAGGGATTCTCATTGTCCGTGCCATTAAGTAGCCAAACAAATATGAATAAGTTATACTAAAACGTTGACACGTTTTATTGGAAGTAAGTCCTCTTGTATTTAACACTGAAAGCCAATGAGCAAGCTTTCCTCTATTTATAAGATCTAGAACCTCAATCTTCTAAGCGAGGGATACAGAAGTCGAAATGTCGGAAACATGATAAAAATAAGGGAGTTAATTTTGATAAATGGGTCATGATAAATTAAATATATGGAAGTTATTACATCGTATACTTAACACTAAATTCTGAGGTATGGAAACTCGTCTCTATCCCAAGAAGTAAGAATATACGTCGAGTCAAGATTAGTTTGATAACTTGTATGACTTCATTGTTAATCAAGGGATAGTACTGTTTGAAATTGAAAAGTGGGGATTCGTATATGATGTCTTATTTTTCATATGAAAATCTATGCACACCCTGATAGTGGAGTTATTCACTATCGATAACCTGACCCTTTTAAAATTATCGAAATGTTGATTCGAAGAGACCGGGATCAGATAGCAGTAGTTATTCGAAAACCACTTCGAACCAATGTAGGCATTCGAATTGGAAATATCTAAAAGATGATGGAATCGAAGGCGAAGGTATTTGAAGTGCAAGGGCTACTTGCTATAAACCCTAAGGGTGATTTCAAAATGGATATAGTAGAAATAGCGCCTTCGGTCTGTTCATGTCCTGAACAAATTTTATAGATAAATGCTAGCATTACATTGTTGCCTAAAGGGCAGTGTTAGCATTCCTAGTGGGAATTGCTAAAGAAAGGTGAATCGTAGTCTCGAGCCTCACAATCGGTAATGACAAAAATAGGATGATGCTGCAGGGCTATGTGGGTCGCTCCCATTAGGTTATCGCCATCGCCTGATCCAAATCGGTATTTATATAATTATGTTTGCTTTGGGTCCGGTATGACTGTTAATCGCAACCAAAGGGTAACATATTCGGTTACTATCCAAAATGGGTAGTCCGGTCCTGATTCGCAGAGGGTCCATGTGTGAATTTCAGTACATTTTCTCTAGAGGTATACTGTACGAAAGGTAGCCCCTTACCTTGTCATTGTACAGAATCCATTCACCAATAAATGCCTTTGGACTTAGTTGTATACCTATTATGCCGGACCTTAATTTATGTAACAATTTCGGCGCTGATTCCATATTTATTTTATATCCTAGGTATTATTATAATATCACTGGAATTTTCCATAGAAATGTTTTGGTTATCATAAGGTAAAAACTCATCCGTGTTTATGTGCGGCGTGGTCTTACGAGATACCTTTATTTTTAAAGAGTTTTATAAGCTCAATAATTCAGTTATTTGGAGTTTACCCAAACTAGACCCCTATTTGACCCGGAGTTTTTTTTATTTCCTTAAAACTCTTGGATACTAAAATTAGTATGAGTGGCCAAGTAGTCCAGGTTTTCACGAATGCATTTTGGAGGAGCATGGAGCAGGTGGCTTCATCGTTATCTTGCTATCTATTTTATTTTCCACTGTGTATCTGCATATTTTATGTCAGTGTTGTGGGGATATTATTTTGGAATGATATTATGTACTATCTTATGTCGATTATTATACATGATTACCTTATAATGTGAGGTTCTGTGTTTTTCCTTCCTGTACTTTCGTTTCTTTTTACCCCAACGGTTTGTCTTTCAAATGCCTAGATGATCGGCACATGAATACAGTACATGTATTATGTGTCATCTTTAGGAGTAAGAAAATCGATCGTTACACCATCAGAAGTTCAATTCTAACTTAACATGGCCACATTTACCAATGATGTGTAATAATATGCATACATATCTCATACTAATATATATGGGTATATTGCAAGCTATTAAATATGCATATGTATAGTTATAAATCCAATATGTGTGTGTATCACTAGACATAAGGAAATGGTCGCGTCTCTAACTCCAGCGACAAAGGGAATGTGATGGGAAGAAAGAAAGATGATGTGGATTGGCAAGAGGTTAGAAGGAAAGGTAAATACAAGGAGAAGAGACCTAAGTTTGATCGAAATCGTCAATGATATATGGAGGAAAATCGAAGGAGTAAAAACCCATAGTTGGGGATTTCGACAAACGAAATAAAAACTTAGGTTGACACATTGGGATGTGGAACACATATAGAAGTGGATGCTACCTTCTAATATGTGGAATAGATGATCAAGATTCAATCAAGCGAATGATATGTGTTAAAAATCAATTAATATACATCTAACATTTAAACAGTCATATACATACATTTTAACGCATATATCAAAAGAGAATGGAGATCTGAAGGGAAATGTGATATTTTTATTCGAGACAATGGTTATCTATTCAAATTTGAAATGGAAAGGGATCTCCAAAAACTGTTAGACAATGTCCCATTGTTCATGAAAAATAGATTATTATTCATCGAAAAATGGGAAGTAATCAAGCTAGAAAGGACATGTCAGAAACCGATCCAGTTTGGTCCAGACTTATGAATCTAGACATATCTTCATGGGATGCAAGAGAAATAAGAAAAATATCAAATCTAATAGGAATTATGATACAAATGGATGCCAACACAAAATTCATGAAGAGGGTGAAGTATGCTAGAGTTTTGATGGAAGTTAAAGCTGGTGCTAAATTGTAGAAAATTGTTGAAGGAAAAGACAAGCAAAGAGCAATATATAATCACAAAATAGAATATGAGTTTACATTGCTTAAATTTACTAGATGCAAGTGTTCACATATATTTATATGTAGTGTAATGTAACAGAGTCACATAAACTCAAAAAAGAATGGAGAGTCGAGCAAGCTAACACAACAACAAGCTCGGGATCTTCATGGATGAGCATAGTGTGTGAGAAAATTCTATGGTGCTAGAGCGTTTAGGCACTTATGACGTTAATATAACTACATGCCCAAAAAATAGCAATTGATACTTAAAAACATGAAGAAAACTGGCCAGTCGGAAACGGACTAAATGAGTGAATTAAAAAAATTCATTTTAATCTTAGTTGAGTATATGAAACTTAAATGGTTTTTGGATCCAATCTAATAATTTTTCAAATAAAATCTTTATTTTATTTATTTGGTTAAAAGAAATGTATATAATATTTTATTTTAAGTTTTAAATTTTAGTTTACAAATGCATCAAATACATTTGTTTGTGTGAAGTGCACGTGCTACAAATAAGAAATGCACATAGTTAATGTGACTGTATGTAGGTGTTTGGATTTACACCACAACAGACTCGTTTCTCCTTTACATATGCCTTTGTTGTTCAAGATTTTGATTTAAAATTATATATATTATGTATATAATAGATGTGTATAAGTATGTGTGTGTATGTATTGAAATCATATTAGACAATTCTAAATGTTTTGAAATCTAAAATTAACAATAATGAATTTGGTTTCAATTAAAGAAAGGCTTGATATTGAATATTATATTTATTACACAAGATCCATCTTGTCATTTTGAATTAGAGCAACACATGTATGTTAGCATATAATATATACATATACATATATGTATATTAGATAATGGGAGAGAAACAAGCTTCTAGTATGATCCCTGGTTAAATAGTCAACCATTAATTGACAGATTGGGATGAGACTGTTCCACGGCTTCTGGGGATCAGACTTTGCATTAAACAAAATTATTCAACACAACTAATGGACATTTAGTGTCAGTAATACAACAATGCATTTAAGACATGAATTCAAAACACTCTTATAAATAGTGACCTTCACAATGATATTTGGATTTTGGCACTACAACAAAAAGACCCTACGATAGCGCCCAAAAAACGCTATTAAAGGATATTATAGCGGTTCGATAAACGCTGTATAACGACATGTGATTAAAAACAACCAACATTAGATAGCACAAAAAAAGCGCTATAAAAATTGTTAATTTTATAGCGCAAATATTGCGCTATGTTATTTATTTTTATAGCGGCAAAATAGGTGTTATTGATTAATATCACAACGCTATTAGCCCGCTATGAAATTCGTTATTAGCCACAAAATACTTTTTGTTTTTCCTAAGATAGCACTAATATTGCGCTATAGAAAGTGTTAATAGCGGATTATTAGCGCTGTATTTGAACAGGTTATTGTAGACGGTGACTTGTCACAACTCCAATATGCCGCTATAAAAAGTCAGCTACAATAGCGCTTGTACTCTGCTATAATATCTTATTTTATAGCGCTTACTGACCTATCATTCATCATTATTTATAGCGCTTTTTGTAATACCATAGCGCTTTTTATGGTCTGCATCTTTAATACTAACAGATTTGATAGCGGCCATTAGGCGCTATTAAATAATATAGCGGTTTTGAAGTGCTATAATTTAATTTCACAATTCAAAAATTTTCTACATCCTACTAATAAACTGCAGTATTAAATACCAATATCAAAAAGCACAATAATAATCATAAAAGATAATAAATATAGAGATGTAACACATTACATTAAACATACCAAATATTCATACACATCAAAACGTAGTAGCAAATATTTTAAGCACACCCCAAAAAATAGTAGCATAGTTTAACAAAAAAGTACATATTTGATTGTTTGCATTAAAATGAAGATCACAACTTTAGCATCTTCTTCTTTCACACACCTGCAAATAAGATAAATAATTACATTAAGAACGATACATAATTAATGATAGGTGTTTTTACATGTAACAAAAAACTAAATTATTGCATATTATTGCATGTCTCATTTTATATTTGTACATGTTACTATCCATTTGAATCTACATCAAAATTTCTGGCATAAGTTGGTAGCCAACTGACCTTTATTAAGTCAGATAGCTAATTTACTTTTGGAGAGTATCATGTATATTCGAAAATTATGGCTTCTACTTGTTTTATGTGTCTACCATTCACCGCGCCCTTCAATCAAGGGATGTAATTAATCATTCAAAACTCAAGAACCACTAAAAAAATTCAAAATATTAAGTACGTACTTATAGACAATGTGTATAAATTTTGTTTATTATAGTGTTGTATCCAACCGCCCTGCCAACTTCACCGATTCGCCACCCATTCCACCCATTTCCCAAAATCAAGAAACATCGCCAACTTTAACCCACTCCAACAGCAAGCCACTACGTGAAGACTACATGGATCAGTTTGTGTAAAGTTGGAGGGTGGTAGTGGTAGGGAGCCCCATGTATGTATTTTTGAAAAAACTAAAGGCAGTCAAGCATAGATTGAAGCTTTAGGCTAAAGGACAAAAGAGTACTAAAAAGGAGGTGGAAGACTTACGTAATGAATATACCGAATTACTAAAACTTTTGGAGTGAGATAATTCAATTGTTGTGCAGAATAAATTAAAGGAGGAAAGACTAAATTTGGAGAAGGCTGTCTATAAGGAATTTGTTGATACTAAACATAAATCTAAAGTGGATGCATTTTCCTATGCGAAGATATCCAGTAAAAAATGCTAAAAAACTGTAATAACCGTATAACCGTATAACTGGCTTAAAATGTATTTCTTTATCATTTTGCTAGATCTAAAACTTTTGTTCCAAAACACTGACACCAATTTAGATTGTTAGTCTAACCTAAAAATTCAATTGATGTGGATTTGTATGTGTTTCGAGTTTTGTTAAAATGCATTTCCTAAGATTGTTGACAAAATTTTATACAATTTGATCAAAGTTTTACCTACTTCAAATTATTAGTAATTTGAATTCTGGCTATTAACTGCCTGACATATACTGCCATTATCAATAAATAACATCGTATAACTGGGCTCTACATTATGCCATCTTGTTACTTGATTAAATAACAATGTTCATGTCTTCCATGCATGTATGTAATAAAGACACGACGAGCTATTCTAGTGATTTGGCTGGTTAATTGGAAGAGGGAACAGAGATTACAGAGTTGCCTGAAGTTAGGTTGGAAGAGGATAATGCAATTGTTTTGGGCAATATTTCTCTAGTGATTGGAGGAAAAAATGTAAACAGAAAATACTAGTTTAACCGGTAGAAATTGTATACGGCAACCACGATACCAATCTCAGCCGTTTAATTTTTACCTTATCGCGTTTCCACCTTTGAATTCCCCACTGTCTTATTTCTTCAGTCTATGCGCAGTTCTCGTAGTTCTCAAATGTAAAATGCATTAGAGGCGGTTGTTGAGAGGGTAAAAGGAAAAATGTATTGAACATACTAGAGATCGTGGGCGAACAATAAATATTATAGTTGCGTTATTTTGGAATGTTGGAATATAGTGCATACACATCATCCTTTTTTAGTTTCTGTTGTCTTATTTAAGTAATATGATAGATTTCTCAGTACATGGTTAAACTATATTTTCTTTTTCAGTTATCCTTAAACAAGAGACTATATGATATTACCTTTCATTAAAAGCCTAATTTTTTATGTATTTGTTACGTAACTATTTTTTAAATTCTTCTTGAGTCTATATTATTAGATAAATAAATGCAGTTAAAAATATATTCAATTGAAATAAAAACCTAATAATAATAAACACAATCTTAGTTCAAAATTTGTACAAAAATTGTCAAAGAACAACGAATAACCCAGTCCATGGGTAAAAACAAAACAATATATTTTGTGTACACCATAAATAACAACAACATGCTCTCATCCAGCATGTGCTAAAGAAACACTATGAATCATATATACCAATGATAGGATACACTTTATAAATACAAAATAAAGTATTATTATCATAAACTTAGTTAATTTTCATACACATTAGTTAAATTATTATTATTATTATTAGCTTAGTTAATTTTTATAAGCTTATTTAATTTCTATATAACATAATAAATGAAGTTAATTTTTATAATTTTAGTTTTATCATTATTATTATAATTATTATATAATTTAGTTGATTTTTATAAAACTTAGTCAACTTGGTTCATATTTTATAATTTATTATTATTAATAATATAAACTTAGTTAGTTTTTATAAAACTTATAGTTAATTTATTACTATTTCTCCGTTGTTGTTGTAGTAGTAAAATTAGTTAATCTTCATAAACATTAGTTATTATTATTGTATTATTACATAAATTTAGTTAATTCCTATAAACTTAGTTAATTGTTGTTATTATATAAATTTAGCTAATTCTTATAAACTTAGTTAACTATTATTATTATATAAATTAAGTTAATTTTTATAAAACTTAGTTAGCTTAGTTAATATTTTATAATTTATTATTGTTGTTGTTAGTATCATTATTACTATAAACTTAGTTAGTTTTTTTTAAACTTATAGTCAATCTATTGTTATTTATGGTTGTTGTTAATATTATTATTACAAAATTAGTTAATTTTCATAAACATTAGTAATTATTATTATGTTATTATATAAATTTAGTTAATTTTTATAAAACTTAATTAACTTAGTTACCAAATTCATTTCATTTTAAAATTCAAATTCAAAATTTGGATTTTTCTTTGTTTAAAAAATATTTAGATCAATTTTCAAAACTTATTTACAGATTTATACCCTTTGGAACACTAATCATAACAAATGAGAATTTTGTTAAAGGATCGCTATCTCAACAGGTCATGAATTCGAACTCGTAAAACACCAAAATGAGTGTTCTTCTTGAATAAAGTACCACTTTTATTTTATTTAAAAAAGTATTATGGAAACTAAGATATAAGTCTATGGAGTTTGAAATATATAAAAAATAATATTTATTGGTTAAGAACATACAACATGTTTCAGTCCAAGTTTCAAGGTTTCTTCCACCTTCTCAGAGTATCGTGATACTTCATATTCTTCTTGTGCGAACGATCTAACTGTTCGTATGGCACCAAATGATTCCTAGAAGAAAATCATGTTATAGATACTTAACAGTACACACCAATGTAAGCTAGTTTTCTTAACTGAAGTACTGGAAAAATATTGGCATTAAATCAAACAAAAACATCACCAGATTGTTGCTAGTAGAAAAATAAGAAACAATACTAGAATTATGCTGGAACAAACCTCAGCAATTGAAGTAGCCACTGCAGCCGCTGCCTGAGTTTTGTGAGAGAGATCACGAAGGTAACGCCGAAATTTGCATACAACAACTGATACATCTAGCACGATGACTAATGCCAACACTACAAAAGAATGATATAGAATAATATTAGCATCACAACTATTTTTGGAATCACAACTATTGAACCGAACACTAAAGCATTTCTCATATGTTAATTTCCATGATGTAGTAAACATAAAGCCATGGCCAATGATTGTGGTAGTAAGATTACGCAGTGCTTCGGAGAGATTAGTAGTTGCAGCATTTTTAATGATCTGTGTAGCTTCAGATAATCTACTTAAGAGTTCTCCAGTTTGTGTTACATCAAAAAAGCTATTTCCTGGAAATAAAGTGAAGGAATATTAAAAAAAATTGATAAAATGTATAATTGTTTAATAGACGAAGGTATGTTTATAATTATTGCTGCTTACTTGGTTAATAAGATGACTGAACAGGTTTTTTCTCAATCGACCAACTGCTCTTTCACTAGTAGAATTGAAGAGCCAAGCCCTTAATGCCGTGCATATAGAACTATAATGAAGAATAATGCAGTAGGAGAAGAAAAAAACATTCCCTTCTATACAATAAGATCGGAATTTATTAAAATGGAATCATGTCTAATCAGTGTGTGCACTACCAATCTGCTATATAATATGTATAGGAAATCAAGGACATCATAACTGTAGTGGTTTCTTTAGATAAATGGATGGAACTCCCATTCAGCGTAGAAAATGTGCAAATGAATCTCACTAATAATGTTTATGCATTATATATAAAATAGACATGAACAGAATCTCTTCAAAGACACGAAAACAACCAAGATAAAGACTTATATGGGCATCATGGAATCATCGAGGTCAGAGGTTCTGATATTAATAGAACAAGTGGAGAGAGAAAGGTGCATCACTATCAATTTCTTCTGAGCATGGCTGAAACTGTGGAGATATTTTACATGTCTAAAATATATGCCATGAGACCGAACCCATGACCCTAAACAACATGATCGAATGTCATGTCACTATTATGATGGTTGGGATTGTGGGGTTCTAGTTATTATTATGGTAGAGATAGAGACAAGCGCACAATATAGTAGGATAAGAAATATCCAAAACCGTTAGTCATAATATGTTCATTACTTCACATTCATGTAGAATTCTGTTAATATCAGTAATCTTTTGTAGTTCGTTCGGTTAAGACTAAGAAATAATGTTTACTTCGCATGTATGTTGATCATTATATTTACAGCAGTAACAGCAAATATTGTACGTTGAGACAAATATAAGCTGCATAATAAACAAATATCATATTTTAACACTTCTTACGTTTAATTGATTTGTTTGCTGCTTACTTTTGTGAGAAAAAAAATCTATCTATCATTTTATGTTCTTCAGCCTTCGGATATTGACAATTTTTCTACAAGTTGGTTCATATGCCTAGCGAGATCACGTTTTCTTATGATCATTGAATACAGATTAAGGTTAATTATGTAGTGATAGATTGTAAGAGAAGGTATCCTTACACTCCAATTTTACGCTCAAATTCGTACTAGAATCAATAACTGTTAGAACAGAGTAATCGCATGGCCAAATTATTACATGGTGAAAGATATGGGAAGAATTCAAGAGGCCAAAGTCAATATTTAATCTTAACCTTCCGATTGAATTTGAGTAAAAATTTGAATAAGAAACTTGAGTGTAAAAATCCTTTTTCTTTAAGCAAACTGGTTTTATAAAGAGTAACATGCCTTTATATGAATGCGTTAAATGGAGAACTTATACCAGTTTGGTATTAAAATCATCAGGCTAACTATTTAATCATTTCCGTTTTATGTATACTTGTGATGTAGCTTTATCTCTATATTTGTGAAGCTATGAACAATTTAATGAATATCTTGCCAAATTATGCTACAAGTTTTAACTTCATATATCACAACTTCAAGCTAGAGTGAAACATAAATTGGTTTTCCCAATTTGAAACAAGATAACAGAATAGCAATCGAAACATCAAAGACAATTAGTGCTAAGTTTGCAGACAGCTAAACGTTTATTTGAAGAAGAAAAATCAAAAAAAAAGAAATAGACTTTGATTACCCGACCACTACTATAAGCACTATGTACAATATAGTGTTCTTTACTACAGCTAAAGCCTCAGCTTTTTGTTCTGGTTCGCTCATGTCCTTGGACACAATATCTATTATTTTACCACCAAATTTAGGCTACAGACAGAAGAAGCGTGTCTCTTATTCTATCCATAAATAATTAATTAAAAAAATAGCAACCATTTTGAAGAAAAACATATGATTAGAATACTGGATGTTGATGCTATCAACAAAGCTATGATTGCAAGGATCAACCTTCCTGCATCTGGTTTTTCCTACAAGTAAACAACAATTTATACATATCAATAATGACGGCTAAAACTTGTAAAATTCAGAAAGATAAATAATCAGACTTACCAAACGTAAAACTCTACAAAACCCAACATTGGCAGGCCGAATTCTAAGTTAACAAGTAGTCAGTTGAGAAAACCGCAGTAAAATCATTCGTAAAACTGAGCAAGGAGAAGGATGGAAAAAAGGCGAATACTTGAATTGCATCGCCATGTTCGAGATTCGAAAGAGGAGGACCCGATGGATCCTGCACGATATTAAAGCATAGAACCATCATGGATTTAGCAATAAGATTGAAAGCAAGTAAAAAAAGGGAAAGAGTACCTGTTGATCTAATAATAGAGGGGTCCGAGCATCCGAACTTGAGCTTTTGATTCGTAGATTCTTCCCCACCTTTGATTATTTAATTCAACAGTGGATAAATAATAATGCTACCAATGTTCTATTTCAACCCGTTATTTTCTAGTGGAAAACCCGAGTCACAAAGGCATGAACTACTGGTTAAGAGAGCTTGTAAAACACCAAGAATATAACTGCAATAATGGAAAATCATGAGAAAAATAAAAAAAAATTGTACAATAAGAGGAAGATTTGAGGAAAAGGAACCTATTTGTTAAATTAGGAAGAGGGAGGACATCAGAAATCTATCAATCCAATTCACATCAGGCGGCGACACGTTTTTAGTCGTGAATTCATCTAGAAGCAGGGCCAACAAATCTCAGATCTGACATCGCTAGTACACAACCTCTAGACCTAAACCAAAAATCAACAATGAGTTGTCATCTCTTACCGATGGTCCATCTCAAGATCCATACGTAACATTCATCTAATCGCAAACTGATAGTGCATTCACTATTTAGCAGGCATCGACATCAGAAATGTCAACAAGCATAGGCATTGAAAATCCAAGCGGCATCCTTTCCAAGGCTTGAAAATATTGCCGCAAGCTGGATCGGTAGATTTTGTCTTTGAGGAGAGGAAATAATTTAAGAAAGAGGGAAGAAGGAAAGAGGGAAATAATTTGAGGAAGAGGGAAGAGCAAATTATTTACCTCTTTCCTTCTTCCCTCTTTCTTAAATTATTTCCTCTCCTCAAAGACAAAATCTACCGATCCAGCTTGCGGCAATATTTTTCTTGTAGTGTGGAAGCCCATAGGAAATGAATTTAATCTTGTAGTTATCTAGTTCAAGTTATAGGAAATAAACAAATTAGAATAAATAATAACACAAGGCAATAGAGCGTTATCTATTGGCGTTATAAAAAATAATTTTGCTTGTAGTGTGGAAGCCCATAGGAAATGAATTTAATCTTAAAACTTCCTTGGATAATTTGGATATAATTTATCTGGGATAAAGCTAGTGTGCATAAAATGTCACAAATAGCCTACAAAGCCTTATTGTTCAGACTAACAACAAAGGATAGGCTGCAAAAATGGAGGATTATTCAAGGGACCACATGCATTCTTTGTAACAGAAATGTGGAAATCATAATCATTTATTTTTTACTTGCAATTTTACTTCAAAATTTTGGAACGGTTTGAAAAACATCCCGAACTCTAATTATCAAGGAATAGATTTTAGAGATGAGGTGTTATAACTGACAAGAACTTGGAAATCCAAAAGCCTGATGTCTAAAGTTGCTTTTATTATTCTGACTACTTCAGTGTGGCGCATATAGAAAGAGAGAAATCGATGAATTTTTCAAAGCACCGAAAAAATCGACGAAGCAGTTAGTGCTATAATAAGTGAAGACATACAAGTTGTTATGAAAAGAGTAGGGAAAAGGTTTCTTATAGAGCTAGGAGCTGCTGAACTAGAGACGCTGATGAAGCTGTGACTAGAAGTAGCAAACAACAAGATTCAGAGAAAGACACGGGAGTCACCATGAATTGCTTGATGAAGGAAATAAAGTAGATAATATCTGTTTATTTAATGAAAGTGATTTGTGCATGTTAGTTCCTACCATTTTATTTTCATTCTTTTGATTATAATGGGTTGGTTTTGGCTTTTCAATTGGGCTCAATTTAGCCCTATATGAAATAAAGCATTTGCCTATTTTCATATATATATATATATATATATATATATATCTGTGTGTGTGTGTGTGTGTCTGTGTGTGTGTGTGTATAAGCTAGGATCCACAGCCCCCTTATTTAGCACCATCATGTAGCCCCCGATATCCACCACATGTTTATACTTAAATATTCAATCTTTCGATCTCCTGTCACATGGGCCGAACATTTAAATATAAACATGTGGTGGATATTGGAGGTTACAAATGATGCTAAATAAGGGGGCTGCTGACCTTTTTTATATATATATATTTTAGAATTTAAAGTTTGCATTTAAATCAAACTTTTAGTTTAGAAAGGAAACTAAAGTTTAGGATTTTACATAAAACTTTAAAGTTTGATAAAAGACAAAAGATATAGAATTTACACAAAAGTCCATTCATGAATCTCATATCAAAAGGTTTTTTTAAAATAATATTTAAAATTTTCATTTAAAAGATACTAATCATTTAACAAACGAAATTAATTTTCAAGGGGGATGTAAATTGATTAACATGGACAGTTAATTTACATTTGTGTACGTAAATATTATAAAATTATAAAATAGATCTCAATTAAAAGTTAATTTTTTTCTTAACAAAATTTTCAATACAATAGAAAAGGAATTGGATAAATCAGGCATATGTAAATTCGTAATAATAACATTCACATCTAAATAACACGAAGAACAAAAACAAATTAATTAAAAAGAAGTGCAACGACCCACAAATCTGCATAATTCAAGTTGACAATAAACCACACATTTCCAACTCAAACTGAACGAAGATGCGAACAGTTAGAAAGAAGAGAGAAGAGAAGAGAGAAGAGAGAAAGAGAACCAAACAACATAGAATCTCATAATGCAACAGAACAACATATAATATAATATCAATGTTCTTTACAAAAGAGAAACTGTAATATACATACATTGAATCAGAGTACTCAAATAACTAATCATCAACCAGGAAAGTTATAACAATCAGTCCTCACAAATGCTGATAATTTAAATAACCAATGCATCGAAAAAATAAACATATCCATAAATGCTACTTGAAGACCTCCAGCTCGTCTACAGAAGCTCCAAAGCATCCAAACTGAATCTGTAAATTTTCTCGGTCTGACCCGAGCATTAAAAGGGAAGAACTCCTTGATCAGTCTGGTAAACCAGCATGAGAAAACACATCTCAATAGAATTTTAAAGTAATCAAAAACTTTCTTTTTCAAAACAAAGTTATCTCGTAAGACCACATCGCACATAAACACGGATGGGTTTTCACCTAACGATAACCCAAACATTTCATATCAACTTTTGTTATATTATACTAGTGTCTAGTATACAAATAATATTAATCATAGCCAAAATTGTTACATTGATTAAATTCCAGCATACTAGCTATATAGTAGGTTCTACAAACAAAATGGCAAGCATGTAATGGAGAATGGATTTCCATACAATGTCAGGTAAAGAACTACCTTCCATATAGTGCATTTCTAGAGAAATGTACTGAGAATCAACATCTTCGAAGCCTCTACACCTGGCAAGACCGGCCTACCCATCGACCTGCTTGATGGTGGATAGAATTAAATATGACATTACCCCGGTCATTCCCGACTTATCAGTGGCTACAAACGTACACAACATACTCGACATATAGAGAGTAATCTAGAAAGATAATGACCATACCCTAATGGGAGCGACCCACTTAGCCTTACGGCATGCCCTGTTCAAGCCATTTTTGGGTGATGAGGCTTAAGGTAACGTTTACCTTTCACATAGAACATTCCACTTTGAATGCCACATTTCCATTTCTAACAACACACCAATTGATTTTTACAAAAGTAAAACCTCTGAGCTCATACATCTCAAAGAAGGGTGTTAAGTGTAAGAGAGTTACTTCCCACACCACCAACAAATGTACATTTGTAAAAACTAATGTACGTGGTTCTTAGAAATGAAATGTCAGACATTCGTCCATACAAGTTGTCCAAGAATAGGACAAACTAAAGTCATGCTACATCCTGTCGGGAATCAACCTTAGGATTAGTAGCGAGTAGTTCTTGCATTGAAGATTTTCATAATAGAGCACTACTACCACCGTAGATAAATGATATGGTAATTTTCCCGAGGGTCTAATGGCAAGCAGCTCTACATCATGAAGATCCTTGTCTTCAACAATCATTGTCTTTAACTTGCACTTTCGAACGCATACATTGGTCTGAAGTGGTTTTCGGATAAATCCGATCTCGGTCTCTCCGGACCAACAACGATAAAAAGACCAAATTTGATAGTTGGTTATTTAACTATCAAAGCAATAAATAAAATCTAGCACATAAGCAGTCACTAGGCCCATTTAATTAATTTTTTATTAATTAAATCAATTTCCAAAAATTTACTTCAAATTATCTTTAAAAAGATATATTCTCAAAACCATTTTAAATCTTTTGATATTTGGAAAACATTTCCATATACTTATTTCAACGTTATAAGTATATTCACCAACCATTTCATTTTCAACACTTAGAAAATATCTCTATATACTTAAATCCGTAATAAGTATATTTACATATTTACAAATCATTTAATTCTCAACACTAGAAAATATCTCTATATATGTAAATCCGTAATAAGTTTATTTACACATCATTTAATTTCAACACTTAGAAAATATCTGTATATACTTAAATCCGTAATAAGTATATTTACACATCATTTAACCTTCAACACTTAGAAAATATCTCTATATACTTAAATCCATAATAAGTATATTTAGATATCTTAAGGAAAGTATTCCTCAAAACACAATTTATTTAGGTCAAAATGAATGTTACGTAAAACATCGTTATGACAACCCAAAAATATTAGTATAGGGATTTGATTAATTATACACACACACACACCCCCCATATATATATATATATATCCCATATACTATATAAAACATTTCCTTTCGAAAATCATTTACTACATCAACAATATTATAGTCCATGCCGTCCTTATTTTTTATGAAAACGTCTATTACAACAATAAATGTTGAAATCTATATTTTCATCACTTAAAGCATTTTAAATTACTTTTAAAAAAATTTAATTCCATTTGAGATTATCACTTTCCAAACATTACTTTAAAGACTATCACTTTAAAAACAACTAAACTCCATATTTAAATTTCAACATAAACCATCTCTATATTTATAAAACTACATTTATAAATCTCTTTTCTATTTTATAAAACTTCTTTTTTATAAAACCCCTTTATTTACAAAATTTCTGTAACGACCCGGAATTTTGGTCATTGGAAAGTGAGATATTTAATTGATTTAAATATTAAAATATTAATATAAAAGCTAATAACTCAAATTTTTGAATATAGTTTAAATAAAATTTGATATTGGAATTTAAATATAGCGTTAGTTAAAATATTGGAATTGAAGAATTTATACTCAAATAAGATTTCAAATACTGGGACTTAAAAGTGAATATTAATTCAATAGATTATATAGCTTTATTTAACTTGTTTTATTTAATAAATAGTAACGGTGAAATCCATTTGTAAATTGATTGGTAATAGTCAACAGTTCAAATAACTAATTGGAAAATAAAACTTTATTTTTACGACTCGATTTCTATTGACGTATTTCTAGATTAATTTATTTGATTTTTTCATAATTTTTAATTTGGAAAATTTTGAAGCTAAATTTGACGTTTTATCGTCAAATAGCAGCATTTTGTGATTTTACAGAACTCAATAAGTGGTGTATATTATTACGGTTTTGGGATTGTGTTGCTATTCTAAGCACAACCATATTTTTGTTTTGTCGTTTGAAGTCTGTACGTAAACAACAAACTGTGCGGTGAAATACCAGAAACTAAAATTTATATATGTTCAACAATTTAAGTACATCATCTCAGCCTCCTCTCTATTCGAACATACTCGTTCAAAATCAAGTATACAATTTGGTTTGCTTGTCTCCTAATGTTCCATCTTCTCTGATCTAAGAAAAGCAAGCAGCCACAAATTTGTTTCTTTGCCTCCAACCAGTACCGTTCGTTAATTCACTTAAACTCATGTTCATGTCATTACTCGACCACCTCATTTCTCTTTTTCTCATTAGATTTTTCACTTCTAGGTAAAAAAATGGCTGCATAATTTGAAATACAAAATCAAGATAAATGGAAGCTCGAAGCTTTGGTTTAATGGAGGAGAGATCAATGTCTAGGCTTAGTAGGAGAGGGTGCGGCTGCTGTAGGGTGGTTCGACAGTCTGTGGCAGTGGAAATTTTGAGCTAGGGTTGGACATTGGAGGAGTTGGATGCGATTTCAGGGATCAAGAAGCATGGCATGGGGTTCGTAGCATCGAAGAGCACCTTGGCCAAGAAATTGAGGTGGTCCGGTTGTCATCGAAGGGCCGTGAGGGGGAGGCAGTCGCGTTTTAAAGGGAGGGTTCAGGCTTTAGGTGGTGGCGGCAGTGAGGTGGAGAATTCGTAGAGAGTGTGGATGGTGGTATCGGTTAGTAGAGTAGAGGACCAGAGAGAGAGAGAGGAGGAGGAGGAAGCGACGACCGTGGGGAAGAAGCATTCTTGGAGAGGAGCGGGAATATGATTTTGCGAAGAAAGGAAATAGCTGGTCGGGTTGCTTGTTGGGCTGGGCTTGAGTGATGTGGGTAATTAATTTAAAAGGTCCAAATCAAACGTGGTCAGTCACGTTGGATTCGTATTGATAAAATCTTCAACATGGAAGTGGATTGACTGAAATTAGAGCTTGCAGAATTTTCAGCGTTGTTCGGATGTAGTCGGAATCAGAACGCTGAAATGGAAACTGAAATCAATGTGAGTAAATCTCACTCATTTTGGGATAACTGGTTTTAAGTTATAATGTTAAAAATTAATTATTGGTTGATTGGATGAAATTATAAATTGTTATCAGTTGGATGTTATATTATATATAGTAGTATATATTAGTAGTTCGGTATATTCCCGCCGATTGGAGCGGATGAGACATTATGCGCCCCGCATAATAGCGGATGACCCTTTTTATTGTGATATTCCACCTCGAAGCGGGATTATTATTATTTTATGTTATATAATATCTGTGGTTGCAGGGAGACAGGTTGGAGGGATCCAACTAGATTCTCAAAAATGTTGATTTTAAATTTCATATATGTTGATATATGATGTGTGTGAATATCCTGCTATGGATTGTGATATGTTTGATTTATTGGATGCTATAGTAGCGCTGACCTTAATTTTCATATTTTAAATATCATAAATATTATTTTTGAATTTGAAGGGATTAAAAGGAGATTTTGGATATAAAAATATTTATATCGAATTTTGGATTATTTTAAAGAAAATTGATTTGGATAAAACAATGATTTGATTTTGGATTTGTACTTAACTATTCGTAAAATGTTTTAAAAAGAGATTTTAAAATAATTTATATAAGAGATTTTAAATGATATTTCTGAAAATATGGATAAGGAGTTGAAATCAATATTAAAAATGGATTTGAAATATAAATGGGATTTATACAGTGATAGATTTTAAAATGAAGTTTATAAATAAGAATGTTTTATAAACAAGTGAAACCCGAATGAGTTATAAATTTATAAAGATGTTTATAAATAAAGTGAAATGATTTTCATTTGACAAATTGGAGATATAAATTCACGGTGAGAATTTATAATGAGATATTGAAATCGGTTTAGAAAGAAATAATGGATTCTATTTTTGAATTTAGAAATAAGTATGAAATGGAGACACAAGTCGATTTATGATAAATCGAGAGAGATTTATAAATGCTAAAATGGTTATATTGGATTTTAAAAATAGATTTTTATTGAGAGGTTTAGTTTTGTTTTTAGAAAGGAATTTTTATTTATCAAACTATGAAATTTTAAAGCTGTTTTAGTATTGAAATATTTTGGAAAGTGGATTATTCAAATATTTAATATTTATTGAAATGAATTCGAATTTTTATAATAAGCTTTGTAAATTGATTAGTTTTATTTAAAAATGAATTGGAAATAACTAATCGATGTTTATGTAAAGTGTTTCGCTATTTTAAATAATTACCTAAAACGTTTTGTAAAATAATTTTTATTCTTTAAAAATATATATACTTATTATTATATATATATGGAGTTAAAAATAAGTGATTGCAATTTGTTTATAAATAACATCGAGAATTGTAAACCGGGTTTTAATTAAGGAATGTGATTTATAAGGGAAAATCTTATAATGGAATTCTAGGAACTTAAGGAAATTTCCATAGTTTTTAAATACAGAAACTTCAAAAATGAATTAGAATTCATAAAAGAAGTTAGAAATGGGTAGTTGGAATTATAGACAAGCGTAATCAATTTTGGAAATTTTTAAAGGAAATTAATTAATGAATTCCGCGAACTTATAGAATTCGTTATAAATGAATTAAGGAATTTACAAACAAATTGTAAAGGATTTTGAGAAGTATGAAATAAATGGAATATTTCCTAAGTATTGGAAATAAAATGATTTTGGGAAAATATACTTATAAATATTTCCTAAGTATTGGACTAGAAGGATTTGAAATATTTAATTACGAGATTTTTATTATAGAAATATTTTTCAAAGTATTGAATTGTAAATGGAATTGAGAAAAAATACTTCTAAGTACTGATATGATTTGAAATATCCTGTTATGGATAAAGTTCTTTTTTCCAAATATTGAAATATTAAAGAGATTGAAAATATATCTCCGAGAAGATATTTTGGAACAAAGGTTTTGAAAAGATTTAATATATCAAGAATAACAAATTGGGCCTAGCGACTGCTTATGTGTGTAATTTGATAATTAAATAACCGACTATCAAAATCTGGCTAATTTTGTTAATCGTTTCGAAGAGACCGAGATCAGATTTGATTATCCGAAAAAAACTTCGATCTAATTTGGGCGTTGCAAATTGTGATATCGTGAAGATAATGAAGACGATGATCTTTAAAGAGATTGGTTTTTTCAGACCCAGAACAACTTGTTTCGATGCATGCTATCGTTGCATTGTTACCTGGAAGGCACTGTTAGCATTCCGAGTGGGATTACTATTCAAAAAGGTAAACGTAGCCTCAAGCCTCATCAATCGAGAAATGACTAAAATAGGGCATGCAACAGGGCTAAGTGGGTCGCTCCCATTAGGGTATGTCATCATCTTTCTAGATTACCCTATAGTTATGGATTTGGTTGTCCATGAGAAATCTCGATTATGGTTGGAAGACCGGGATGGTGACATATTTAGTACTACTAGTCAAGTGGTAGGCCGGTTCTGTGTGGGAGGGTACAAGATGTTCTTGTCAGACCCGGGTGCATTGATCTAGAGATGCACCCATCAGAGGTAGTTCCTTACCTGGTCATAGTATGGAATCCATTATCCAATAAGCGCCGTATGGTTTTGACTGTGCCCAACTATGTTGAAATGTGAGATGCAATAATTTTAGCTACTTTATAGCTTATTTTTCTATAGACACTATTATAATATCAGATGATTTTGATATAAAATGTTTTGGTTATCATAAGGTAAAAACCCATCGTATTTATGTGTAGTGTGGTCTTACGAGATACCTTTGTTTTTCAAAGGATTTTGATAACAGTAATAATTCAAATTGAGTGTGTTTTTCTCACGCTGGTTTTCCAGACTGACTCGGGTGTTATTTTATTATACTACTCGGATCAGACCGAGTATTACAGATTCAGGTTAGGGTGCTATGGAGCATAGGAGACGTGATGGAGGAGTCTCAGGTGTATTCCACGTACTTGATAGTTGTACTCTGATAATGGTATGTATAATAACAGTTATAGTTCTTTTTGTATAAAGATATGTTATTATCTATTATATATTGTTCCGCTACGATTTTGAGATTCTATGTTATTGTTTCTGTTTTTCTTCTATCCCTTCTTCTTCTTTACCCCTAGCAATCGGTATTTCCGGCACTTGAATATTCGACATGCTATATAGTGAACGTATTGATGTCAATTTTCGATGGTTGAAAATCCCGGGTCACTACATTTGGTATCAGAGCTGAAGATTAAGCGAGAACCTTGGATTTGGTGGGGTAACTCATTAGAGATAGGGATAGTAGCACCCTAGAATGAGTTTGAGTGTATATATATGAGCGCGTATTTGTTAGTGAATATAAAAATGTTTTATATTGTGTTAATTTATCTATTGAGTGGCTTATGAATCCTGGTCGATATGTGGGATGCCACGATATCGATAGGGGTTTCTAAACACTTGAACTAGGTAAACCGACATAGTATTATTTTGAAGTGGGTAAATGAAATAATTTTACCCAAACTATATTTTGATGTGAAAGAAAAAAATTTCTGAAATTATTATAGTATATTGGCGTGTTTGGTTGTTATTATTATAATAAAAACAAGATTATAAAAATTGAAATGGTTATATATAACCAAATAGAGATTGTTTAGTAATGATTTATGCACATGAATTATAAATAAAAATAAATTCAAACTAGAGTTTGGAGATTTAAAATCCCGAAAAATTTGGAAAACATTTTTCCGAAGTGTTGTGAAAATTAAAATAGTATTATTTTTGAAAATATTTTTGAAATAAGAATGGTTTTAAACGGATTTTTGGAAGTGATAAAGCACTGAACTCACTTCAGTCGCTGGAAAATAATTCTGCTGATGACTGCAGCATCATCAATATTCATTTTTAAGAGTTTCTAAGTGACGGATTGCTACCGTAGTAAATTGGTATGAAGATTTTTGTTGAAAACAAGTGTTGTTTTGGAAATTCCAAAGGGAATTTGTTTGGATAAAACCAAGTTGATTTTCAAAATTCCGAAGAAATGGTCTGTTAAACCAAAAGAGCTATATATATATATTATGATTTTCAAAATGATTCGAAATAAATCCAGGTGGTTGAATTCTAGGATATTCATTTGAAGATTTTGTGAAACCGGAAAGGAAATAAGTTTTTGAACTTATAAGTGGGAAATGATGTGAATAGAAAGCAAATGTGAATTTCAAAATGAAATTAAAAGTTTACTTATGCAAGTTAAATAATTTGAATTAGTAAAAGTGGATTGAATGAATTGAGATTTAACTTAAGCTAAGAAATAAAATTGGATTTGGATTTGATACAATATCAAATTGAGTTGAATATAAAATTTGAGTTGTGAAATGATTATATAACTATAAGTTATAAGTTTGAATGGAATCAACTCAAGTATAGAATTTATATAATTATAAGTTGTGTAACTTATAAATTGGAAAAGTGGAATAGAAAACCAAAATAAAAATGGTTGGATAGTGGTGAAGAAATGGAAATCCAAATTTGAATTATAAAATGGATTTATACTCAAGCCAACTAAATGAAGTGATTTTTGAAATAAAAATCTAATTGTGAAGTGGAAAACAGAAGTAACTAATCAGATGAATTAGTTAGTAAATCGAATATTGGAAATGGAACTTGAGTTATAAATGGAATTCGGCTAATATGTAAGCGAATTAAGTATATTTTGAAATGTTGTCGTATAAAATAGAAAAGGATTGAATTGAATGAAAGTCATTGAATGTAAATTAATTGAATATAGATGAATTGAATGTGAATAATGCTAAGAAATGTGATAATGAATATAAATGAGAGTGAGAATGAGTATGAATACTATGGATATGAATAAATGAATGGATATTGTAAGCAAAATGATATGATTATAAATCACTTGAGTGTTGGTAATGGAAAATTGCTTAAATGACATGGTTGGATATTATGTGTAACTAAGATATAGGTATATAGAAGCAAGAGCTTGTCGATGCTTTTGATTTCATAAATAAAATTGGTCTCCCGACTAAAAGGTACATGTTTCTATTTCGATTGATTTGATGATTTTATGACTAGCCTCTTGGCTTTTGATTTTCTTTTCATTGGTTTGGGCTCGTAGTGGCAATTTGTAGTTTTTCCGATCGAGCCACGCAAAGGAGACGCTGTCGAAATTTTTCATTAATTAAGGCGTTAGAATTTTATTTTTTTGAGAATTTTGAGGAAATTTTTATAACTAAAAATTTGACTATTAGTTTTAAGTTGACATGATATTAATGGGGTATTGAAATGGTATTAGTAAATATTGGAGAATGAATTTGTAAACTTAGAAAATGTGGTAATTAAGTTGCGACTATTTGATTTAAAATAGTTGAAGGTTTAGGAGGATTGGGAAATCAATTTTAACTAAAATGGTTTTGGGAAGTTAAGAGGCTCTTGGTATTTTTCCTACCTTAGCAATTTCGAGGACGAAATTATTTTAAAGGGGGAGAATGTAACGACCCGGAATTTCGGTCATTGGAAAGTTAGATATTTAATTGATTTAAATATTAAAATATTGATATAAAAGCTAATAACTCAAATTTTTGAATATAGTTTAAATAAAAATTGATATTAAAATTTAAATATAGCATTAGTTAAAATATTTGAATTAAAGAATTTATATTTGAATAAGATTTCAAATAATGGGACTTAAAAGTGAACATTAATTCAATATATTATATAGCTTTATTTAACTTGTTTTATTTAATAAATAGGAATGGTGAAATCCATTTGTAAATTGATTGGTAATAGTCAACAGTTTAAATAAATAATTGAAAAATAAATTTCTATTTTTACCACTCGATTTCTATTGACGTATTTTTAAATTAATTTATTTGATTTTTCCATAATTTTTAATTTAGAAAATTTTGAAGCTAAATTTGACGTTTTATCGTCAAATTGCAGCATTTTGTGATTTTACAGAACTCAATAACTGGTGTATATTATTATTTTTTTGGGATCGTGTTGCTATTCTAAGCACAACCATATTTTTGTTTTGTCGTTTGAAGTCTGTACGTAAACAAAGAACTATGCGGTGAAATACCAGAAACTAAAATTTATATATGTTCAACAATTTAAGTACATCATCTCAGCCTCCTCTCTATTCGAACATACTCGTTCAAAATCAAGTATACAATTTGGTTTGCTTGTCTCCCAATGTTCCATCTTCTCTGATCGAAGAAAAGCAAGCAGCCAAAATTTGTTTCTTTGCCTCCAACCAGTACCGTCCATTAATTCACTTAAAATCATGTCCATGTCATTACCCGACAACCTCATTTCTCTTTTCCTCATGATTTTTCACTTCCAATTAAAAAAATAGCTGCATAATTTGAAATACAAAATCAAGATAAATGGAAGCTTGAAGCTTTGGTTTAATGGAGGAGAGATCTATGTCCGAGCTTAGTAGGAGAGGGTGCGGCTGCTGTAGGGTGGTTCGACAGTCTACAGCAGTGGATGTTTTGAGCTAGGGTTGGACAGTGGGGGAGTTGGAGGCAATTTTGGGGATCGGGAAGCATCTGTGGTTGCAGGGAGACAGGTTGGAGGGATCCAACTGGATTCCTTAAAAATTTTAATTCAGATTTCATATATGTTGATATATGATGTGTGTGAATATCCTGCTATGGATTGTGATATGTTTGATTTATTGGATGCTATAGTAGCAATGTCCTTTATTTTCGTATTTTAAATACCATAAATATTATTTTTGAATTTGAAGGGATTAAAAGGAGATTTTGGATATAAAAAATATTTATATCAAATTTTGGATAATTTTGAAGAAAATTGATTTGGATAAAACAATGATTTGATTTTGGATTTGTACTTAACTATTCGTAAAATGTTTTAAAAAGGGATTTTAAAATAATTTATATAAGCGATTTTTAAATGATATTTATGAAAATATGGATAAGGAGTTGAAATTAATATTTAAAATAGATTTTAAATTTAAATGGGATTTATACAGTGATAGATTTTAAAATGATGTTTATAAATAAGAATGTTTTATAAATAAGTGAAACCCGAATGAGTTATAAATTTATAAACGATGTTTATAAATAAAGTGAAATGATTTTCGTTTGATAAATTGGAGATATGAATTCGAAGTGAGAATTTATAATGAGATAAAGAAATCAGTTTAGAAAGAAACAGTGGATTCTATTTTTGAATTTGGAAACAAGTATGAAAATGGAGACGCAAGTCGATTTGTGATAAATTGAGAGAGATTTATAAATGCTAAAATGGGTATATTGGATTTTAAAAATAGATTTTTATCGAGAAGTAAAGTTTTTTTTGGAAAGGGATTTTTATTTATCAAACTATGAAATTTTAAAGCTGTTTTAGTATTGAAATATTTCAAAAAGTGGATTAGTCAAATATTTAATATTTATTAAAATGAATTCGAATTTTTATAATAAGCTTTGTAAATCGATTAGTTTTATTAAAAAATGAATTGGAAATAAGTTATTGATGTTTACGTAAAGTGTTTCAATATTTTAAATAATTACTTAAAACGTTTTGGAAAATAATTTTTATTCTTTTAAAAAAAATATTTATTATTATATATATATATGGAGTTAAAAATAAGTGATTGCAATTCATTTATAAATACTCTCGAGATTTGTAAACCAGGTTTTAATTAATGAATGTGATTTATAAGGGAAAATATTATAATGTAATTCTGGGAACTTAAGGAAATTTCCAAAGTGTTTAAATACAGAAACTTCGAAAATGAATTAGAATTCATAAAAGAAGGTAGAAATGGGTAGTTGGAATTATATACAAGGGTAATCGATTTTGGAAATTTTTTAAAGGAAATTAATTAATGAATTCTGGAAACTTATAAAATTTGTTATAAATGAGTTAAGGAATTTACAAATAAATTTTAAAGGATTTTGAGAAGTATGAAATAAATGGAATATTTCCTAAGTATTGGAAATAAAATGATTTTGGGAAAATATACTTATAAATATTTCCTAAGTATTGGACTCGAAGGATTTGAAATATTTAACTACGAGATTTTTATTATAGAAATATTTTTCAAAGTATTGAATTATAAATGGAATTGGGAAAAAATATTTCTAAGTACTGGTATGATTTGAAATATCCTGTTATGGATAAAGTTTTTTTCTTCAGATATTGAAATATTAAAGAGATTGAAAATATATCTCCGAGAAGATATTTTGGAACAAAGGTTTTGAAAAGATTTAATATATTGAGAATAACAAATTGGGCCTAGTGACTGCTTATGTGTGTAATTCGATAGTTAAATAACCGACTATCAAAATCTGGCCAATTTCGTTAATCGTTTCGAAGAGATCGGGATCAGATTTGATTATCCGAAAACCACTTTGATCCAATCTGAGCATTGTGAATTGTGATATCATGAAGAAAATGAAGGCGGCGATCTTTGAATAGATTGGTTTGTTCAGACCTAGAACAACTTGTATGGATGAATGCTATCATTGAATTGTTCACTAGAAGGCAGTGTTAGCATTCTAAGGGGGATTGCCATTCAAAAAGATAAACGTAGCCTCAAGCCTCATCAACCGGGAAATGACTAAAACAGGGCATGTAGCAGGGCTAAGTTGGTCGCTCCCATTAGGGTATGTCATCATCTTTCTAGATTACCCTATATTTATGGATTTGGTTGTGCATGAGAGATCTCGATTAAGGTTGGAAGACCGGGATGGTGACATATTCGGTACCACTAGTCAAGTGTTAGGCCGGTTCTTTATGGCAGGGTACAAGATGTTCTTGTCAGACCTGGGTGCATTGATCTAGAGATGCACCCATCAAAGTTTGTTCCTTACCTGGTCATAGTATGGAATCCATTATCCAATAAGCGCCGTATGGTTTTGATTGTGCCCAACTATGTTAAAATGTGAGATGCAAGCATTTCATCTATTTTATAGTTTATTTTTCTATAGACACTATTATAATATCAAATGATTTTGATATAAAAAATTTTGGTTATCATAAAGGAAAACCCGTTGAATTTATGTGTGGCGTGGTCTTACGAGATACCTTTGTGTTTCAAAGGATTTTGATAACTGTAATAATTCAAATTGATTGTGTTTTTCTCAAGCTGGTTTTCGATGTTATTTTATTATAATGCTTGGGTTAGACCGGGTATTACAGATTTAGGTTAGGATGCTATGGAACACAGAAGACATGCTGGAGGAGTCTCAGGCGTATTCCATGTACTTTATTTTATTCCACTGTATGTGTATGCTATATATTCAGCACTTGTGAGGACAAGTTATTATAACTGTCCAGATTGATTTGTTGATAGTTGTACTCTGATGAGGTATGTATAATAATAGTTATAGTTCTTTTGTGTAAAGATATGTTATTATCTATTATATATTGTTCCACTACGATTGTGAGATTCTATGTTACTGTTTTTGTTTTTCTTCTACCCCTTCTTCTTCTTCACCCCTAGCAATCGGTATTTCCGACACTTGAATATTTGGCATGTTATACAGTGAACGTATTG
This sequence comes from Allium fistulosum, assembly GCA_030737815.1. NCBI lineage: Eukaryota > Viridiplantae > Streptophyta > Magnoliopsida > Asparagales > Amaryllidaceae > Allium > Allium fistulosum. Next base: position 243,332,536 of record CM060907.1, on the reverse strand, counting down.
ATGTCGATTTTCAAGGGTCAAAAATCCCGGGTCGCTACAATTTCATTTGTAAATATATTCATTTCTAAATCTCATTTATTATAAACGATCCATTTAAAAATACTTTTCTTTATAAATCTAATTTATTTATAAAATCCATTTGTAAATTCATTTACAAAATATTGATTACAAATCCATTTTATAAATATTTATAAACCCCGTTTATAAATCTATTTATTTATTTATGAAATATCACTTTTATAAACTCTTTTTTTGAACCATTCAAAAATCTCTATTTAAAGTATTTCTCAAAACTATAATTTTATAACATCGAAATCATATATTTTTATTTAATTAAAATAAATTCATTCCTTTTAATAATTTAAAAATTATTAAGCACATATATTTTCAAAATCACTTCAAAATCCCTTTTAAATCAAAATCATTATTTTATAGTATTTTATAATACTAAAAATAAGGCCCAGTGCTACTAAAGCAGTAAATAAGCAAAATCATATCCATGTCATCAAATATGGAATCCAAAATCATATATCACAATATATATGAAAAGTAAAATCAATAGTGTGAGGAATCCTGTTGGATCCCGCCAGCCTGTCCCCTCGCATCAGATACAGTATATAATCAAATAATATAAACCAACTGCTTCGAGGCGGGATCGTATACAAAGAGTCATCCGCTCATACACGGGAACGTAATAGGGTCTCATCCGCTCCAGGGGCAGGAATATATCCAAACCAACTAATAAAATAGTAAATCCCCCAATAGTCAACAAACAATTAACAATTAAATTATCCACACTTATATAGAAATATAAGTGGGCCAGAGAAATGAGTTAACTCTCCAAAATTCCAGTAATTGCTGAAGCATTCTGGTTTAAATTAAAATCAAACAAGCGTTCAATTTTAACCCAAATTCCTACTAGCTCCAAAACCATCCTATCCAACTCAATATCTTCGATTTCGCTGATACGGTCGCAACTAAACTTGTCGCGTTCAAATCTGATCTCATATGAAGAAGTTGCACATTTATAAACATTCGATTTTAAATAATTTAATTAATTACATTAATTAATGCTAATCACTTATGTCTGAAACCCTAATCTCGCGTCTCTCCTCTCCAGTTCGAATTTGAACCCAAGCATGCAACTTCAAATTGCGACATCGACCTACACTACCTCCATCTCACGCCAACAACCATTGCAACACCCCCTCGAGAACGCCACGACCTCGCCATGCCCATCGCCACTCACGCGACTTCCTGAAAATGCCACCTATCACTAGAAAAATGTTGATAACCGCTGCCACTTTGATCGTCAATCGCCCCCGCCTCCTATCTTCGATCGTCGATCGACCACCATGGATGAACTCGCCATCCCTAGCCGCTACACTTTTCTGTAGGAAGTTTCGCCTAAATTCTCTCCGATCGATGTGAACGATATAGGCCGTTGGATGGGGTCGAATTATAATGGCGGCTATTTGATTTTAAGGTTAGGGTTTTGTAAATGGAGAAAGTTAATGCCCTTTTATAGAAAATTTCAAAGCACTATTCATTCACTACAATTTCGAACTCCAAACGAGGCATGCCGCCTGACGTCCGATATGTAATACCCCTATTCCGAACACAATGGAACTAGTGTCGGGACCAGTTCGATCGTATACAGAAGTTAGCTTTCAAAGTCGAATTATATTAAATTAAATTCCTTTAATAAATTTTTACGCGTTTCGAGCTTGCACAACTACATGATACGTCCGATCACCATGAAATTTGATGGCGTATAATAATTCATTGTGGATCCAATGGCACTAGTTTCATTGAAATCCGAGATAGTTCCCCAGAAGGATATTTTTACATGTTAATTAAAACGAATTGTTATTTAAAACCAATTCTAATCACTTTAATTCAAAGTTTACTATCTTCATTCTTATTCAAATAGAATTTAAATCAACTTTCAAAATCATTTTCATTCATATTAAATTCAAGATTAAATTATTTAAACAATTCCAAATATTAAATTTAACAATTTAATTATCAAATAAATTCTTATATTTGAGATTTAAGTTATTTGACTTATAAAATTAACTTTGCAATATTTAAAATCAATTAAATATTTCAAATTCAAATGACTGAAATTCTTGGTCGTCACATACTTCTTTCTTAAAAGAATTTCGTCATCGGAATTATCAAGTAAGAAAAATGCCCCAAATCCATTAACTTTTCAAAACCAATTAGTTGAAATGGATTATCAAATTCTTTTAAGCCTTTGACTTTTTAAAATCAATTAGCTTAAATAGATTATAAAATTTCTAAGTCTTTTAAATTCACCCACATATACCAACTAATTTCCTTTCTATTCATTCATTCTATGTTATAACTCGAAAATCAAATTTTAGTTATTAAAACATTTCCAAAATTCTCAAAAAATTTCTAAAGCCTTAAATTTATGGAAAATTTCGCATGCGTCTCCTTTCCGTGGTTCGGTCAAAAAAGTTTACAATATATATAATCATAAATATATATCTCATCTTCGAGGATGAGGCATCCCGTAGGGAAAAATATAAAAATACGATATGTAATCCGAGATGTGTACCTTTTTATCAGTATTAGCAACATATATAATCAATAAAATGCAAAAGCGAGCTCCAAATGTGAAGCATACACCATCCATACCTACTATATACTTGACAACTAATGAGAACAAGTATAGGGAAAGTAATATCAATATATAACATAGACAATATAATAACTAGATGCAAATGTAGCAAAGATAATAAGAGAAACCATCAAACAATTAATATTCATATAAGTAATTCATAACCATATCAATTTGAATTTTTCAATGTCAACATTTAATTTATTGAAGCCTGTACGATGTACATATATCATCCTTACACAAAACCATACCTGATCGCTCGCTCGATCACACAATTTCACTTCCGAACTAGTATCGTTCACGTGACCACTTTAATGCGGACTCAAACCCGGTTCCTTGAATAAAAACTGTCATTCTCCTTGCATAGCCATATACTATGATAGAGAATATCATAATTAATCAAAAATACATATCCAGTGTTCACCATCGAGGATCGAATGAAAAATCCTAACTCGGATCGGTGTAAATCACCTCGAAATCGTATATTCGAATCTGGATCAAACAGTTATACGAATAAAATAATATACGTAAAACTTACGTATTTATTTCAATTGCCTTCGTATTATATCCCATTCTTTTTTATTCATTATTCACACTCATTTATTGCTTAATATATTTCTTTCAATACTAATATAATTTATAAACCATTTCATAAAACAATTACTTAAGTTCATTATAAATATTTTATACAACCACTAATGTTTATTTCCACTTTACAACTTAAGTTGAATTTTATTTCATAACTCAAGTTCATATCCATTTCACTAATTTATTATAGTTCATTTCATTAATTCATTACAAATCAAATTCAATTTCACTTAACTTTGTTTGAGTCAAATTCCATTTCAAAATTCATTTTATTTAACTTAAGTTCAATTTCATTTCATAGTTCATTTCAAATTTAATTTTCTTAACATTTATATTCAAAAAAAATTAAAATTTGATTTAACTTACTAGTTCTCAATTTATAAGTTATAAAACTTATTTTCTTATATTTTCGCAAAATACTTAGATAAAACTTCCAGAATTAAACACTAAGTTTTTTTTATTTCAAGTTCTTTTGAAACAATACTATACATAATTTCTCTGTATTTCAAATCATACTTTTGAATTTTAAAATCAAAACCAGTTTTACCAAAACAAAACTCCAATGGTAGCAAACCATCACTTAGAAACTCGAAAATGAATGTCGGTGATGTTGCAATCATCACCAGCATTATTTTTCAACGACCGAAGTGAGTTCAGTGCTTTTTATTTCTTTTAAATCCTTTTAAAATATTTCTGGTAAAAATATTTTCAAAATAATATTTTTACTCCTTCAAAAGTTTGAAAAACAATTTTCAAATCAATGGGATTTAAATTCTCAAATTGCTTAGCTTTTAAATCCTTTTTATTTTCAAATCATATTTATAAATTTTCCTTATATATAATTTCACTTTGGTTATATAAATACATTTCTTAATTTTTTATCTTTGTTTACATTATAATAATAAAAAAAATTATTAGAACAAAAACAAAAACATCAAATGATAATAATAAAAATTTATTCACAAACAACCAAACATACCATATATACTACAATAATTTCTGAAAAATTATTCATTTATATATAAAATATAATCAAAGAAAAATTATTTCATTTACCCAATTTCAAAACAATACTATATCGAATTTCTATGTTCAACTGTTTAGAGATCCCTATCAATAACGTTAATTACTTGCATTGACCAGAATCCATAAGCCACTCAACAGATCAACCAATACAATATAAAATATTTTTATATCACTAACAAATTCATGCTCACACATATATATACACACACACACAAACTCATCCATAGGGTATTACTTACCCTATCTATAATGTGTACCCAACCAAAGCCTAGGAGTTCACTAAACCTAAGCACTGATACCAGCTGTAATGACTCGCAAATTTGCACAATTTGAGTTGACAATAAACCACACATGTCCAACTCAAACCGAATGAAGATGCAAATAGTTATGGGAAAGAAAGAAGAATGAAGAGAGAAGAGAAGAGAGGAGAACCAAACAACACAGAATCTCACAACGAGCTGAACAACATAAAATATAATTTTAATAATCTTTACAAAAGAGAAACTGTAATATACATACATAAAATAAGAGTACACAAATAATTAATCATCAGCTTGGACAGTTATAACAATTTGTCCTCACAAATGCTGATAATTTAAATAACCAATGCAGTGGAAAATAAACATATCCGTGAATACAACTTGAAGACCTCTAACCCGTCGGCTGAAGCTCCATAGCATCCAAACTAAATATGTAAATATGCTAGGTCTGACCCAAGCATTGAAAGGGAAAAACACCCGGATCATTCTAGTAAAGTAGTGTGAGAAAACACATCTCAATTGAATTTTAAAGTTATCACAAACTTTCTTTTCAAAACAAAGGTATCTCGTAAGGCCATGCCACATATAAACACTGATGGGTTTCTACCTTACGATAACCAAAACATTTCATCTCAAATTCTGTTATATTATACTAGTGTCTAGTATACCAATAATATTAATCATAGCTGAAATTGTTACATTAATTGAATTCCAGCATACTAGCTACAAAGTAGGTTCTACAAACAAATGGCAAGCATATAGTGGAGAATGGATTTCCATACAATGGAAGGTAAGGAACTACCTTCCGTACAGTATATTTTTAAAGGAATGTACCAAGGATCTAAATCTTCGAAACCTCTGCACCAGGCAAGACCGTCCTACCCACAGACCCGCCTGGTGGTGGATAGAACTGAATATGACATCACTTCGGTCGTTTCGACCTATCCGTGGCCACAAGCATACACAACATACTCGACATATAGAGAGTAATCTAGAAAGGTGATGATTATACCCTAATGGCAGTGACCCACTTAGCCTTACGACATGCCCTATTTAAGCCATTTTCTGGTGATGAGGCTTAAGGTAACGTTTACCTTTCACATAGCACATTCCACTTTGAATGCCACATCGCCATTTCCAATAGCACACTAATTGATTTTCACAAAAGTACAACCTCTGAACTCATACGTGTAAGAGAAGGGTGTTAAGTATAAGACAATTACTTCCTACACCACCAATAGATGTACGTTTGTAAAAACCAATGTACGTGGTTCTTAGAAATGCAATGTCAGACATTCGTCCATACAATTTGTCCATGAACATGACAAACCAAAGGCACTCTCCTACTACATCCTGTCGAGAATCAAACATAGGATTAGTAGTGAGCAGTCCTTGCATCAAAGATTTTCATAATAGAGCATTACTGCCACCATAGATATATGATATGGTAATTTCCCAGAGGTTCTAGTGGCAAGCAACCCTACATCATGAAGATCTTCATCTTTAACAATCACCGTCTTTAATAATGAAGTGGATTTCGGATAAATCCTATCCCGATCTCTTCGGACCAATAACGATAAAAATGCTAAATTTGATAATTGGTTATTTAATTATGAAAGAAAAAAATAAAATCTAGCACAAAAGCAGTCACTAGACCCATTTAATTAATCTTTTATTAATCAAATCAATTTCCAAATATTTACTTCAAATTATCTTTAAAAAGATATATTCTCAAAACCATTTTAAATATTTCGATATTTGGAAAACATTTCCATATACCTATTTCAACGATATAAGTGTATTTTACAAATAATTTAATTTTCAACACTTAAAAAATATCTCTATTTACATAAATCCGTAATAAGTATATTTACACATCATTTAATTTTCAATACTTAGAAAATATCTCTATATACTTAAATCCGTAATAAGTATATTTACACATCATGTAATTTTCAATGCTTAGAAAATATATCTATATACTTAAATTTGTAATAAGTATATTCGCACAACATGTAATTTTCAAAATTTAGAAAATATCTCTATATACTTAAATCAGTAATAAGTATATTTACAAATCTCGAGGAAATTATTCCTCAAAACACACTTTATTTGGATCAAAATGAATATTGCATAAAATATCATTACAACAATCCAAAAACATTAGTATAGGTGTTATCCCGCCTTTTGGCAAGGCCAGGACACCAAGAAGCCGACTAGAGAACAAGGATAGCACGCCATGGATATCACTGAATTTTGTCCGAGCCCAGAGTGAGCTACAATTGATAGGACATGACAAGAAAGGCCATAGAGATCAGCACCTCAAATTTCAAGTCAATCCGGACTCATACGCTCAAGTTATGATCGAGTCAAATTGGAGGGAAAAAGCCCAGATTTCGTATCCATCACTCTGGGCAATTTCGTATCCATCACCGAAGCCCCAGTTCGAATCCATCAAGCTTCGTACCGATCAGCTCCGGATCCATCGAGGTACCCAGGTTCGACTCGACTTTCTTCGTATCCATCGAGCTCGTATCGATGGACTTCACACGTACCAGCAATTGAAGGACCTCGTATCCTTCAGCCAACGTCTGCTTCGTATCCATCACTCGGTGCTTGCTTCGTATCCATCACTCGGTGCTTGCTTCGTATCCATCAGAGGACCTCACTTCGAATCCATGCCTAATGACTTGTTCGTATCCACGAGTCAACTGACCAGGGATGACGTGTCTTCCATCAAAGTAAAACGAGGCGAGATATGTGGAGTCGAAGCAGTCAATGCGGCACAAAGACCGGATCGAAACGAAGCGCGCGCGCCACCTCACTTCAAGAGCACGTGCAGCCAGCGAGGCGAACGGATGGAGTCGAAATCATGGATACGAACCAGACAGCCTATGAGGAATTCCAGTTCGTATCGACCATATCTCGTAATCCACTGATCCAAACACGATGAAATTTTAACTGGAGGTTGCACACACAACAAGGAACATCTCCACCAATTTTGAGCTCAATTGGAAGTAATCTTGATCGATACGAAATGATTTCGTATCGATCACAGATTGGCTTGAAACTCTCTGGAAGTGGTCGAATGGGTCCCCTCACGTGTCAGGCCAAGTCTCCCGGAGTTTGAGCGAAATCCAAGCCTCCTACGCCTATAAATAGAGCCCCAGAATCAACGGAAAAAGGGATCTTTTTTCTCTGAAGCGTCCAGACTCTGCCGGATTGAGATTTGCATCATACTTTTACTGTCAAATTCGAATTCAAAACTGTAATCCGCTGTTCATGGCTGTAAACGCTTGTAATCATTGAAAGAGAATCAATAAAATCATCAAAACTTCATAGTGGACGTAGGCTATACGCCGAACCACTCTAAACTGCTTGTCTGTGCATTTTACATTCCTATTTGTCGGAGTTTTTGTTAGATAATCTCTGTTTTACATTTATCATCTTCATTTTATCTCTTCAAACAACTCCCGAAGAGTGTTGTGCCCATTTTTGGTACAAACACTTTGGTGCTTTCACTGAGAAAACTAGCTTTTTCTCCTGCTCGTTGGATCTGCCGTCGATACCGGATTGCACAAATCCAAGAGGAAGATCCAGATATCCAGTCCGGAATCCTTCCATTCTATTCAGATTTGCTCAAAATCTAGGAAAGGACTCCACCACCGACAATGGTCAGCACAAGAACTGGCGCCACCGCTGCAGAGCAAGAAGGCAGAGACAGGCAAAATCCCACACAGCCGCCTTCTTCCAATCAAGACAATGCCACTCATTCAGACTCGACGGGGCTAGTCACCCGACAGGAGTTTCAAGTATTGCTCCAGGAGCTGACCCAAAGCCGTCAGCAGTTGGCAGAACAGTTACGCGCCAATATCGAGCTGACCAACCAGTTAAACCGCCTGGGGCACAGAAGGTCTAGGAGAGATGATGTCTCCAGAGCGTCTACCGAAAGCTCAGCTTCATCTGATTACCACCGCCAAACTACCCGTCCTCGACTAGAGGGGAGTCGCGCTCAAGCTGCTGAATATCAGCCTGCCTTAACTGTGGGACAACTGAGGGTAGGACCGTCGACCAGTTTCCAAACCGGTCCCTCAACACGAGGAGGTACTGCCCTACAGTACACCACCGATAACCGCGCCACAACCGCCGCAGCAGAGACAAGGGTCGATACCCGAAATCAATCTGAGCCGATCAATCAACAGCGAGGACATACTCCTGAACCTTATGTCCCAGAAGACGTTGAGCCAAGGAGGCGAGATACGGGTCGTCGACAACGCCCGATCCCTACTCGCGCCGTGGAACCCGACCACGCCTTAGCTCATCACGCTCCGAATCCGCCTGTTTCGGATATATCAACCATGATACGTCAAATGATCCGCGAGAGTCAGGGGCTCACTAATGATGACTGGGGGATTTCCCGTAGTCATACCCCTTTCACAGACGAAGTGTTACATGCCGAACCCCCTAGGCGATTCAGAATGCCGACTCTCCCGATGTATGAAGGGAATAGTGACCCCAACCAGCATATTCTGAAGTATGAATGGTCGATGAGCGCTACGAGGGCCGACGACGCAGTGAAGTGTCAGAGTTTCCCCATCTCTCTGGGAGGAATCGCGACAATGTGGTTTACCCGCCTACCACCTAGATCAATTTCTTCGTTCGATCAATTGGCCAAGAGGTTTGTGGAACAATTCCGGATGCATGTTGCTAGGCCAAAAGACGTCAACACCTTGTCCAGCGTCACTCAAGCTCCTGGAGAAACGCTCAGACGTTACCTGGAGAGGTTCCACGCAGCATGCGTCGAGATCACCAATCCCAACGATAATTCAATCTTAATGGCCCTGACCAAGGGGATTGATCCTGATTCTGAATTCGGGAACTGGCTAGCTGGAAAACCGCCCGCGTCGTTGGACCGTTTTTACTCCAAGGCCGCTCAATTCCTGCGGCAGGAGGATGCAAAACAGTCTAGGAAGCAGGACGATGCAAGGCCCAGCATTGAGGGAATACAGAGCAATGTGGCAGTTAAACAGTCCGGCGAGAGTTCCGGGAAAGTTCAGCTGAATATACAAAACAAGCAAACCCAGCAGAGAGGAAACAATGGCCAGAATAAGAAGAGGGACGAAAACCGAGGTCCACGACGTAGAGCTCAGATGTTTGACAGTTATACACCGCTAAACACGTCATTAGAAAACGTATACTTACAGACTTGCAACACTGTACAGTATAAGAGGCCTGCTCCGAAGCCCTCATCGGAGAGACAGATTCAGACAGGAAAATTCTGTAGGTTCCATGAAAGCTATGGACATAATACCAATGAGTGTCGACACTTACAGGACCTCATCGAAAAGCTGATTAGAGAGAGGAAGCTAGATCAGTTTGTACGGGCGCCGCAGCCTGGCGGAGCGGGCCCCTCGAATCAAAATCGTTCACAAAATCAGGAAAGAGAGGATGAACCCGCTCGTGCGGGCGGGAGATTAGTTATCAACACAATAAGTGGTGGCCCCCATCCGGCAGACAGAAGCTGGGGGGAAATGGAGTCGTATGCCAGTTCTATCAGGCATGCGGACTTCGAGTGTTATAGTAATTGCGAGGATGGGACCCCGGCAAAGCAACAAAAGATAATGTCCGATGATATCGTGTTCAGGAGCCGAGACGCCGATAAAGTCGAAGCCCCTACTATCGACCCACTAGTCATATCCGCCCAGGTAGGTCCTGCTTGGATGAAGAGGATCCTGGTTGACAGTGGGAGCTCTGTAAACATCTTGCTCAAACGGGCTTACGATCTAATGAAGATGGAGACAAAGGATTTGAAACCCTGTTTATCCAGAATCCATGGTTTCAACGGAAGTGCCACGATACCCATCGGAATAACTGAACTCCCAGTCGAGTTAGGCGTTGGAGAACGCCGGAGGGTCCGCATGTTACAGTTTGTTGTGCTAGAAATAGATTCGCCATACAATGTGTTTCTGGGTCGACCAGCTTTAGCCGAGTTCAGGGCGGCGATCGCCCCATGGTGTCTGACTCTGAAATTTCCCACTGATCATGGGATTGGAGTTGTTCAAGGAGATCAGGCCTCGGGAAGGGCCTGTTATGTTGCTGAGCTGCGCGGGGCGCAACGTAAAGAGAAGGGGAAGGGCGTAGAGGAATCTCTCTGCGTCCGTTCTATCGATAATTGACAATTGACGCCTGGGCCTCGGCCCGGGCACCACGATCAATTCCTGAAAGACCTGGACCCCAGAGACAACGAGGATAGAGACGAATCAACGGAGAGTCAAGCCTCTCCAGCCGAACTGACTGTGGACGTCCCAATCAGTGAGGATGATGATTCAAAAATGCTGAAAGTTGGGTCCCAACTAAACAAGCAGACACAGCAGGAATTGGTCGAATTTCTTCGGGCGAATCTCGACGTCTTCGCCTGGACGCACTCTGACATGTGCGGGATCTCGCCGAGCATTGCAAGTCACTCCCTGAATATAGATCCGCGACATGTCCCAGTGAAACAGAAAAGGCGCGGTATGGATCCAGAGAGATCTGCCGCCCTTAAGGAGGAAGTTGATAAACTACAATCGAATGGGTTCATTCGAGATGCCTTGTATCCAGAATGGGTGTCCAACCCTGTACTAGTTCGGAAACCAAACGGGAAGTGGAGAACCTGTGTTGATTACTCTGATCTAAACAAGGCCTGTCCAAAAGATAGCTTCCCACTTCCACGAATCGATCAGCTCGTAGATTCGACGGTCGGACATGAACTACTATCCTTTATGGACGCTTATTCTGGCTACAATCAGATACCCATGCATTTGCCTGATCAGGAACATACCAGTTTCGTGACCGACCTGGGACTCTATTGTTACAAAGTCATGCCGTTTGGTCTAAAGAACGCTGGAGCAACATACCAACGCTTAGTCAACCGAATGTTCGCTGATCAGATTGGGAAGACCATGGAGGTTTACGTGGATGACATGCTGGTGAAGTCCCGATTCTCCACCGATCACGTCAGAGATTTGAATTCAATGTTCAGCATCCTCCGGGAGTATGGAATGAAGCTCAACCCACTCAAATGTCACTTTGGCGTTGCATCCGGAAAATTCCTTGGGTTCATTGTCAACGCCCGAGGAATAGAGGCGAATCCTGAGAAAATCTGGGCTATTAGAAATTTGCAAACCCCTAGAACTATAAAACAAGTCCAGAGTCTTAACGGGAAGGTCGCAGCACTGAGCAGGTTCATTTCAAAGTCTACCGACAAATGCATTCCTTTCTTCGACCTGATCCGGAAGGGAAAACGAAACTTTGAATGGACCACGGAGTGTGAAGGCGCGTTCCGATCATTAGTTCAACATCTCTCCACACCTCCGATCTTATCAAAACCGGTTGACCACGAGCAACTATATCTCTACCTGGCAGTATCAGAACATGCGATCAGCGCTGCTCTAGTCCGGGAAGAGGACAAAGTGCAAAACCCGGTCTACTATGTTAGTAAGCGACTAACAGGAGCCGAAAGAAATTATCCAAGGCTGGAGAAACTGGCTTATTGTTTGGTCATTGCCTCAAGGAAGCTCCGTCCCTACTTTCAAGCTCATCCGCTTACTGTGTACACCGACCAGCCGTTACGACAGGTCCTTACGCGGCCTGAGACGTCCGGTAGGTTACTCAAGTGGAACATTGAGCTAAGCCAATTTGATATCGCATACGCTCCGCGGAGGGCCATTCAAGGACAAGTCCTGGCTGATTTCATAGCCGAATTCACCGTTCCGGAAGACTTACCTGAATCCAGTGAATCTCCCGAATACATCTGGAAGCTGTATACTGATGGTGCGTCAAATGACCGGTGTTCGGGCGCTGGGGTTGTACTTGAGACTCCCGAGGGCCGATCCATATGTTATGCTCTTAAATTCGACTTTCGTGCAACTAATAATGAAGCCGAATATGAAGCCCTCCTGACCGGCTTAAGGCTTGCCAGAGATTTGAGAATTATCGCTGTAGAAATTTATTGCGATTCGCAGTTAGTGGTATGCCAGGTGCGAGGAGAATACCAGGCGAGAGACCGAAGACTGGCCGCTTACTTGGCACGAGTTCAGGAAATCCTAAACCAGTTTGATTATTATGCCATCTATTATGTGCCTCGGGAACGCAATCAGAAAGCCGATTCACTGGCAAAGTTAGCCAGCACAGGCGAAGCGCAACAAATGGGACTTGTCCCCGTTGAAACTTTGGCCACTCCAAGCATCGATCGGATAGAAATGAACTCTGTATTTGAAACCGCTCCCGGTAGAGAATCCTGGATGACTCCGTATCGGAATTACATTGAGAATGGGGTGCTACCTGAACCTAGAAACGAGAAGAGACAAATTCAGCGAAAAGCCTCGCGGTTCGTCATCCAAAACGGAGTCATGTACAGGAGGGGTTATTCCGTTCCTCTCCTCAGATGTATCGCCCACGAGGAAATCAAGCGAGTGCTACATGACGTGCACGAAGGAGAGTGTGGTGACCATACCGGCGGGCAAGCTCTCGCTAAAAAGATACTCCGATACGGGTACTACTGGCCGACGGTGAACCGAGATGCGGCAAACTATGCCCGGAAATGCGATAAATGCCAAATACATGCCCGAATTCCGAGAGCTCCGCCAACTGAAATAACCCAAATGGTCAGTCCCTGGCCATTCGCAATGTGGGGCATTGACATCATCGGCGCTTTACCTTTAGCAAAAGGCGGTGCGAAATACGCCATCGTCGCAGTTGATTACTTCACAAAGTGGGCTGAGGCCGAAGCCCTAGCAACCATTACGACAAAGAAGGTGATAAATTTCGTGGTTCGCAACATCATCTGTCGATTTGGACTCCCGCATACTATCATCACTGATAACGGAGCCCAATTCGAGAGTGCGGAATTCAAGAATTTTTGTCAACGGTTTCATATCCGCAAAAAGTTCTCGGCTGTCGCACACCCCCAAGCGAATGGACAGGTTGAAGCTGTCAACAAAGTTATAAAATCGATCCTGAAGAAACGATTAGAGAAGGCTGGGGGCAAGTGGGTCGATGAACTTCCTATGGCGTTATGGGCCTATCGAACGACCCACAAAACCGCGACCGGACACACTCCGTTTTCCCTATCTTATGGCTCAGAGGCCGTTATTCCGGTCGAGACAGAGGTGCTCTCTCATCGCGTGACTTATTATGATCCAAAAACAAACGCTATACTCCTAGCCGAGTCTTTGGATCTGTTGGATGAAAAACGGGAGGAGGCTGATTTGAGAGCAGCCGCACATCGAAGTCGGGTCGCCCGATTATACAACACCAGAGTTCGACCTCGAACCTTTGAACTCGGCGACCTCGTGCTCAAGAGAATTTACCCAGTTCCTTCACACATGAAACCGAACTGGGGAGGGCCGTATGTAATTACACGAAAGCTCGGAGATGGTACATTCAAGCTGTCGACTGTTGATGGTCTCGATTTACCGAGGGCTTGGAACAACGAAAGTCTCCGCCGCTACTACATATGACAGGCTTTATTTATTTCATTCTGTTTAGCAATTTGTTTCTGCATTTCGAAATTTGAATTTTGTAATAAGGCAACTGACTTTGCCGCGTTTTCTTATTTCAGCAATAAAATGCCACTTCTTCGAGCCAGAGCTGTGATTCATTATGTACGATATACAACATCACGATGCACGAAGAGCTAAATCCCATCACGCAATGGGACTTATTCAAATGGAGAGTGGCTGTGATACGACCGGCCACTCACTAGGTGAAACTCGAGCTCGGGGACAAGCCATGACACCGATATTAATAGGATTGACACACGACAATCCTACAATCGACTCCGTATTCCCAGAGTGCGAGGCGGAGTATAAACATTCAACTCCGTATTCCCAGAGTGCGAAGCGGAGTATAAACACTTAACTCCATGTTCCCGGAGTGCGAAATGGAGTATAAACATCTAACTCCGTATTCCCAGAGTGCGAAGCGGAGTATAAACACTCAACTCCGTATTCCCAGAGTGCGAAGCGGAGTATAAACACTTAACTCCATGTTCCCGGAGTGCGAAATGGAGTATAAACATCTAACTCCGTATTCCCAGAGTGCGAAGCGGAGTATAAACACTCAACTCCGTATTCCCAGAGTGCGAAGCGGAGTATAAACACTCAACTCCGTATTCCCAGAGTGCGAAGCGGAGTATAAACCCTTAACTCCGTATTCCCAGAGTGCGAAGCGGAGTATAAACCTTTAACTCCATATTCCCAGAGTGCGAAATGGAGTATAAACATTCAACTCCGTATTCCCAGAGTGCGAAGCGGGGTATAAACATCTAACTCCATATTCCCAGAGTGCGAAATAGAGTATAAACACTTAACTCCATATTCCCGGAGTGCGAAATGGAGTATAAACATTCGACTCCGCATTCCCAGAGTGCGAAGTGGAGTATAAACATTCAACTCCGCATTCCCGGAGTGCGAAGCGGAGTATAAACATTCAATTCCGCATTCCCAGAGTGCGAAGCGGAGTATAAACAGTCAACTCCATGTTCCCAGAGTGCGAACAACCGCTTACGAGATGACGCATATCCCCGGAGTGTGGATGGAACGATTCATAAGAGAACAAGCGTAGTTCGACCACTCGGTCCTCGCTTGGTGCCATCACAAGCTGATCATCACAACTTGACCCCGAAACTGGGGGCAGAAGCGAATGTTAGTCATTGCCCGATACTATACGGTGCTCAGCTCCGATGCGATCCCCTATCACAACTCAAGTCCGAAAGTGTAACGACCCGGAGTTTTCGAACCCGAAAATTCCAGATAGTTATGAAAAAGAAGAAAGAGATAGAAGAAGAAACAGAAACAAGTCACAGAATCTCACATTCGCAGCGGATCAAAATATAATATCATATAATGCCATTTATACAAGAAACTGTATCAGTTAAATTTCACTTTAATACATCAGAGTTATAACATATACACAACACTGAGCATATACAAATCAAATATATCTCAGATAAACATAAATAATAGTCACAGCGGAACACTCCATACGTCCTGCCATCCAGCTCGCCCTCTGAGCTCCAGAACGTCCTTACCTGAAAATCTGTAATACTCGGTCTGACCCGAGCATTACATTAAAGTAACACCCGAGTCAGGCTGGAAACCAGCGTGAGTAATCTCATCTAACAAGGAATACACAGGTAAACAACTTATATAAAACCCGGGGTAACTTGTATAAATTTGCAATTCCACAAGTTGTTATAGACACCACTTGCAACACACCTCAATTTCTAAGAGCCAAAACTGGATTAGATAGTCCAAATCACTTAAATCATTCCGTTTCAACCTATCGATTCCACATATCAATTTATAAAGAATCGAAGTGGTTTCGGGTATTTACTAATACCCGACTCCAATTCACTTAAATCATTCAATCATTCATAACAAGATTGATCTCTTACAAAATTAATTTAATTTATCTCTTAATTAAATTAATTACGAATCTTAAATTACTTAGATTACATGTACTTAACATTAATAAATTTCAAACCTACCAATTAATCACCTTTGAATTAACCATCCTTGATTAATTTTACTTAAATTACAATAAGCAATTAACTCTCAATTAATTACTCAAATTAATTATCTTAATTATCTTCTACTAAGAAATTACCCTCTAATTACTTCCCATTAAGTAATTTCTCTTATTATGAATTACAGCCAGTAATTTATCCGTTAATTAATAAATCTTAATTAGCCATAAATAAAACTTAATTACCAAATTAATTAATCAGCTAATCAATCCTTAATAATAGTTAAATAACCTTCATTTATAATTTTCTTGAAGGAAACTTGTCTAATTTGTAAAGCTTGACTTCTTTTACAAAAACTGTACTTTTGTTTCACAAAATCTAAACTGGTTATTTTTTTCAAAACTTTAGCTTTACTTTAAAACAAAATAACCCATCAGGAAAAACTTGAGTCAAACCCACGAACAACCCGTGCCTGTCTCGAATCATTTACATTCCATCTGCTTCGAGACACTCGCGAGAAAAACGAAGAAAAACCCCGAGCCAGCTTCGTTCCCAAACCTGCTCCTTTCCCTGTCGCCAAAACGTGCACGTGCACGTTCACCACTGCCAGAATCTCCTCCGACCTCTGACGAACTTTCCTACACATCGATCATCAATGCAGCAACCCAAAAGCGATCTCCAAATTCCAAAAACAAACCTCGATCAAAAATCGAGTAGTACAGTTAAAACTGGAACCATACTCCATGGCCAAAACCGCCTCGAACTCGCGCTTCTGACCATCAGACGACACGCAACCCCGGCCACTCCATCTCCGATCACCCACGAACCCATTCCCAAAGTCCCATTGAACTCGATGCACTATAGAAGAAGCAGTGAGTCCATTTTCCCACTTCGACCAAATTAGGTTTAAAAATTAAATTTGTTCATCACCGACACCGCGACCATCTGGAGCCCCATCAGCCATTTTCTCCGACCTCACCGATCATCCCTCTACCTCCAGTCGAAACCTCGGCCTTCCCAGGTTCCTCGATCACCAGAAAAACCCTCAAACTTACTTTCCGGTTATCGTCGAATTACACGCTTAATACAATACTAAAAATTTTGATTTTGGTTTTAAAAATCTTATCTTCTAGTAATGATTCAAGATATACACTTGAATCAATGAAATTCAACATTTGATTATTCATGTTTAAAAGATTTCTACTGTATTTTACATAATCCAGCATAGTCTCAATCTTTAAATACTTAAATCTATTTATACATCTTTATTTATGTATAAACAAACATATTTGGTTCTGAAATTCAAGGCCAACAGTAATTAGTTAAGGTGATTTTAAATTTAAGTTGAATCTAAACCTGTATCTGTAAAAAGAGTTGAAGATGATCATAACAGACATTCACAACATTCACAACTTAATATGTTCATTTACCCAAGAAACCATATACAAGCAAAATTATACTATGCAACAAATTTAACCTCGTATCAGTTTGTTTTAGTCATCTACAGGCCTGGGAAATGTTTTGAATTTTGTACACATATACATAAACATTCCTGTAATCAAATATCCTTCGCAGTTTCTCTTCACAGGCGTAAATCAGGTTTTAAAAGGGGTGTTTTACTAACTCCTAATTGATAATAATGGATCTGAACTTGATTTAGTTATCATGAATCAGACAAAGATAGTTTATCCATACACAGGGATTTAACTACATTTCGACAAAATCTCTTCCAGGCAACAATATGTATAATATCACTACTTAGATGAATTTCATGCATCAAGTGAATTTGGATTTTAACCCTACGATAAAAGAATTTACTCACCTTACTTCAAACAGAGTAGTGCTTCCAGGAAAAACTGCTAGCTTGTTGATTTGATTGATCTTCTTATTGTTTGAGTTATCTTGATTCTTGTTTAAATTTGTAAAATGATGTTGCTTGTTGTTCTTGTTTTCTGGCTTGCTATTTATTTATTTTCAGGTTGATGAAACGAAATGGAATGGAGTTAATATAAAAAGAAGATTGTACAGGCTTTGTTTTCCCCTGGTACAAAATTTAGACAGAGATTTTTTTTTTAGTGGGGAGGCTGAAATGATTTTATGAACAAGTTCGAATGACCTTGTATGCTGTTGAAAAATGAAGGCATTAAATGTTTTAGTACTTGTGTCTCCCATTTTAATTATTTAATGTTCATATGTCATAGATATTTTTTTCTTTGCCTGGGTCTTGTTTTACAAGCCAAAGCATGTTATATTTTTACTTGTTATCTTACTTTGCTTTGTGTATTTTCTTTTGCCTACATACAAACATATACTCATTAACTATAAACTGATATACTTTCATGCATAAGATGATTTAGCTTAAGAGTTAAAGTTTACTCACTATTTTTAATAAGAGCAGAGCTCTGATCATTTGAACAGGCTTGCATACAAGCTGGAACCCCTTCTCCCAGCTTCTCAGTTTTGATTTGTCTTGATTGTTGTTTTAAGTGAAGCTTGGATTTCGTTTAAGTTTAAATAAAGCTTCCCACTACAGACCCTAACTCGAAGCTGGTATGAAAATTGATAGGGGAAAAGAAGCTCACTGGTAGATAATATTTACTATAAGATACAGGGTACAAAGTGATATCATGCTTTTGTATAATACAGTGTATACTTTGTACAATATAGAGAAAAATTTACTTAGTTTGGTGGCTGGTATAGGGAATATCATGCTAGCATTTAATGCTTGTCCAGATTTATACTTATCCATCTGGTTCCTTTCTTTGCAAGCTTACAAACATATTTTTCTTATTCGAGCCTACCTATACACTTATTTCTGTTTTTAGTGGCTGAGACCAGATATGATTTGGTTTGCTTATTTTACTTCTTATGGTATTTTTTTTTTATATATATACAAATATGAATTCATGTAAATGTTTGTTTATAAATAATTTTATGTTTTGATCCAATTAAATATATATGTTTTACTAATTTATATCCCTATTTATTTCTAAGATGTTTATATTTAAATTTCAAATTCAAATTCTTCCTTTTAAAAATCTACTTGTATATATTAAAATTAAATACATATTTACTTGCTTAGGAAAAAGAACAAATTTTTAGATTATAAAAGAAATTTATTTCATTAGTTATTAGCCTAAAATTTCGGGATATCACACTCCTCCCCCCTTTAAATCTTTTCGTCCTCGAAAAGGAACGAAGCCAGAATTTATTCAATTCTTAAAATCTGATAAATTTTTCTTTTATCACTTTTAAAATCTTCATAATATAATAAAATAGTTTTTATAAAAAAAAAATTCATAACTCGATGTTTCAACAAATCCATCCTTGTTCTCATAGAAATTCGGTCATACGTTGATCAGGCGTACGACTGAAAATCTATAAGTACTCGGTAAACCCGTTTTCAACGCCCAGTGAAAATATTTGAAAAATAATTTTATTGAAAATATCGAAAACAGTTTAGAAAATAGAGGAAATATCTTTGGTGAAATTGCTCTGGAAATCATCACACCCATCCATGGTCACAGTTACATCCTGGGTTACGTTGCCGTCGCAGCAAAAGTCCATGTAACTGATTACACCATAGAACCCACGACAGATCGCAGTTACATCCAGGGTTACGTTGCCGTCGCAGCAAAAGTCCATGTAACTGTTGGCTCTCAGCGGCACACACGATTACGCTGTCAAAATGAAACTTCTCCACTCCCACATAGGTCGCAGTCTACCGATATAAAATCAAACGCAGACTGTTGGCTCTCAGCGGCACACACGACTTTCGCTATGTTACCATAGTGTCGCAGTCTACCGATATAAAATCAAACGTAGACTGTTGGCTCTCAACGGCACACACGACTTTCGCTATGGTCTGCAGTAGATCGCAGTGACATCGAGCTACACTGTCGTCACAGCATAACCCAAATGCCCCTGTGGGCACCAGCCCCTCGACTTTCGCTACACAAATAATCCTCAGGAACTAGTTTTGTCCGGACTCCTCACAGGATCAACTTTAGAACCTCCCTCTTAGAGGCTCAAGGCAGTACCACCCTGTGGCACTCCTGAGAAGTTCATTTCAAGGGAGCGCCTTTTTCCCCAGAGCCAATCTCAAAACACTTTATACTATACACATATAGTATTTTCCAATCATACACCTAGTATGAATTCCATATAAAGCTCCCTTTACACAAAATCGATTCCCAAAATCGATAATTCATAAATCAGGCTTTTCCAAATTCCAATATTGATTTTCCCAAAAATCAAAAGCCCTTTCCAAAATTCAAAGGTTCCAAAAACCTTTCCTCAAAATCATTTTCACAAATCTTTTTTTTACAAATACATATATATAAAAGTTTTGAAAATTTTTTGAATCAATTTGTACTTGTATAAATTCACTTTTATACTTCAAATACTTTCAAAAATCATTTTCTTCTGGCAATAGATTCAACAAGGGGAGTTCTATCATATATAACAAAGATATATAACTTCGTTTTTAGTCCAAATCAAATATTTTAATTTGGTTACTCTATAAAGTCGCTTACCAAATTACTTTCTTTCATAAAGTAAATTTTTACCATAGAAATATAATTTTAAATTTATTTTATTTTAGTTCCTCAAATATTCACAAATATATTTTCCATTTCAAAAATCATCTTATAACCTTTTATCTATAATTTCAAAATCAAATTTCCACCTTTATTCATTGTCAATTTCTCAAAATATACTTTCAATTTCAAAAATCTTTTCAGTTTTTATCCACAAATTTTCAATGCCAATTTCATTCAAACCCGTACGATGTCCCCATATCATTCGTACGCAATATCAATCTGATCGCTCACTCGATCACACAATTTCACTTCCGAACTAGTATCGTCCACCCGACTTCCTAGTGCGGACTCAGATCTGGTTTCTTGACCAGAAACCGTCATTCTCCTTGCATAGTCACAACTATGATAGAGAATATCCAGAACCAATCAAAAATCCATATCCAGGTTCGCCGTCGAAAATCGAGCGAAAAATCTCAACTCGGATCGATAATACTATCTCGAAATTCTGTGCTCGAATCTGGATCAAATCACTATGCGAATAGAATAATATATGTACACCCTACGTATTTATCTTCATTGATTACCAGTTAAATCAATTTCCCTTCTATTCACATTCACCTTTATTTTCATTCACTTATTCACTTTTGCCTTAATCCCCATTTGGATTATCACTTCAATTCTTATCTCAGTTGGGTATTTAAACAATAACAGTTTGAACCCCGACCAGTTTATATTTAGAAAATAGCTTGAAATTTTTTTGAAGAATAGATAAGTAGTTGAAAGATAATTATTAATTTGTAAAATAGCTGTAAAATAGTTAAGTAACTGTAAAATAATTGAAAAATAGTAATTACTTATAAAACAGTTGAAAAACAGTAATCAGTTTATAAAGTAGTAGAAAGATAGTAATTAGTTTATAAAACAGTTGTAAAATAGTTAAATAGTTCCAAAAGTAATTGTAAAACAGGTTTAAGATAGTTTTAGGTTTAAAAAGAAAAGTTGTGTAGTAAATAGTTTGGAAAAATAGGTTTATATTAAACAATTTATTTTGAAAATAGTCCAGAGTTAAACTGTTTAATACCCCATCTCCATTTCCATAAATTCAATTTAAATTTCCACTTACATTTAAATTGACTCAATCCCAATTTGAATAACTTCAATTTTCCTTAAACTTGATTTATTCCAATTCAAGTTGAATTAGCCTCAATTCCTTTCCAAATTCAAATCAAATTCCATTTGCTTTTTAAACATATTCACTTTAATTACAATTCCAAATTATTCAAATTAGTTTAGACTAATTTCAAATCATTTCAAATTTCTATATGAATTAATCCCAATTCCCATTTTGAATTTGAACTCATTCAATCTTCAATTTTATTTCAAATTTATCCAATTCCAATTTTCCATTTGAATTTTATACTTATCCATCTTCAATCACAATTCCCATTAATTCAAATCAAATTCAGTGTGAACTAATTCAATTTAAATCTCAATTTCAAACCATCTCGAATTATATAAATTCGAGTTAAATTTTCAAATGTTGATTTAACCCCTTAAAACAAATTAATTAATACTCCCAATTCTTAAACAATTTAATTCTGAGTCGAATTCTCAAAATTCCATTTAAATCTTCTTTACTTAACTTATTACAAAGTTCAAATAAGAGTTCGAAACAATTTTATCTTAAAAATTCAATTTATCACCCAAATTTTATCTTTCACTTTGAAACCAGTTCTTAAACAATTTTAATTTACACATTTAATTCTTAAGTTCAAAGTGATCCCATTTTCTCAATTTTAATTTTTATCTTTAAAATCAAAATTACTTAAGTAATTTCAAATTAAATTTTAATTCCATTTAATTCCAATATTGGGATAGATATTACCCCAATTTATCATCCAATTTATTTAAAACATTCATCATCCACTACCCATCCCAGATCTCAAACCTGGTTCACATATAGTTCCCTACCAAAACAACCCATTTAACTTTCCTAAGTTAAACCTCAATTTCATCTTGAAATTTTCAATTCAAGTTGTTTATTCCAAACTTATTTAACTTCCTTTAAGTTAAATTCAATTTAATCCCGTCAAACTTACTCAAATTTGAATTCCCACTTCAAATTTTAAACTTCACATTAATAAATCTTATAAGTTCAAAAACTTATTACCTTGGATATCACATTACATTCCAAATTTAAAACTCATATTTGGAGTTTATTACAAACCATTTTAACATCATGTATATTCCTCAAATTTTAACCCACCTTTGGTCTCTTAAATCCAAAACAAATTCCCTTATCACTCTGGAACAATTTTCAAATTCTGAGTCCATATTTAAAACTTCACAATTTCGATCATCTTCAGTTCCAATTTATAAATCATACTTATCCAAATGTTTTACATTCCTAAAAAATTTCATTTTCTTACACAACAATCATATTTTATTATTAAACACAACTATGATAATGACCAAGATTATCATATGAGGAAACCAATTCATTATTATCTTATTCTGAAACCTTTTCCCAAATTCCCGTTTTAATTTCAGTTTGAATCTATTTTAAATTTATCTTTATTCAATTTCAATTTGGTTGTATTACTATTAACACTTAATTCTCATTATTCTATTTGATTCCAATGATTTAACAACCAATTACCTTCATATTTATTAAAAGGAATATTGCTTTATATATTAAATATAATCTTATACAAAAATCATTTGAAATATTTATATATGAAAATAACAAGTACGCTCTCATATATATATACACTCAACTCATTCTAGGGTACTATTGCCCCTATCTATATTAGTATACCCACCAGAGCCAAGGTTCTCGCTTAACCTTTGCTCTGATACCAACTGTAACGACCCGGAGTTTTCGAACCCGAAAATTCCAGATAGTTATGAAAAAGAAGAAAGAGATAGAAGAAGAAACAGAAACAAGTCACAGAATCTCACATTCGCAGCGGATCAAAATATAATATCATATAATGCCATTTATACAAGAAACTGTATCAGTTAAATTTCACTTTAATACATCAGAGTTATAACATATACACAACACTGAGCATATACAAATCAAATATATCTCAGATAAACAGAAATAATAGTCACAGCGGAACACTCCATACGTCCTGCCATCCAGCTCGCCCTCTGAGCTCCAGAACGTCCTTACCTGAAAATCTGTAATACTCGGTCTGACCCGAGCATTACATTAAAGTAACACCCGGGTCAGGCTGGAAACCAGCGTGAGTAATCTCATCTAACAAGGAATACACAGGTAAACAACTTATATAAAACCCGGGGTAACTTGTATAAATTTGCAATTCCACAAGTTGTTATAGACACCACTTGCAACACACCTCAATTTCTAAGAGCCAAAACTGGATTAGATAGTCCAAATCACTTAAATCATTCCGTTTCAACCTATCGATTCCACATATCAATTTATAAAGAATCGAAGTGGTTTCGGGTATTTACTAATACCCGACTCCAATTCACTTAAATCATTCAATCATTCATAACAAGATTGATCTCTTACAAAATTAATTTAATTTATCTCTTAATTAAATTAATTACGAATCTTAAATTACTTAGATTACATGTACTTAACATTAATAAATTTCAAACCTACCAATTAATCACCTTTGAATTAACCATCCTTGATTAATTTTACTTAAATTACAATAAGCAATTAACTCTCAATTAATTACTCAAATTAATTATCTTAATTATCTTCTACTAAGAAATTACCCTCTAATTACTTCCCATTAAGTAATTTCTCTTATTATGAATTACAGCCAGTAATTTATCCGTTAATTAATAAATCTTAATTAGCCATAAATAAAACTTAATTACCAAATTAATTAATCAGCTAATCAATCCTTAATAATAGTTAAATAACCTTCATTTATAATTTTCTTGAAGGAAACTTGTCTAATTTGTAAAGCTTGACTTCTTTTACAAAAACTGTACTTTTGTTTCACAAAATCTAAACTGGTTATTTTTTTCAAAACTTTAGCTTTACTTTAAAACAAAATAACCCATCAGGAAAAACTTGAGTCAAACCCATGAACAACCCGTGCCTGTCTCGAATCATTTACATTCCATCTGCTTCGAGACACTCGCGAGAAAAACGAAGAAAAACCCCGAGCCAGCTTCGTTCCCAAACCTGCTCCTTTCCCTGTCGCCAAAACGTGCACGTGCACGTTCACCACTGCCAGAATCTCCTCCGACCTCTGACGAACTTTCCTACACATCGATCATCAATGCAGCAACCCAAAAGCGATCTCCAAATTCCAAAAACAAACCTCGATCAAAAATCGAGTAGTACAGTTAAAACTGGAACCATACTCCATGGCCAAAACCGCCTCGAACTCGCGCTTCTGACCATCAGACGACACGCAACCCCGGCCACTCCATCTCCGATCACCCACGAACCCATTCCCAAAGTCCCATTGAACTCGATGCACTATAGAAGAAGCAGTGAGTCCATTTTCCCACTTCGACCAAATTAGGTTTAAAAATTAAATTTGTTCATCACCGACACCGCGACCATCTGGAGCCCCATCAGCCATTTTCTCCGACCTCACCGATCATCCCTCTACCTCCAGTCGAAACCTCGGCCTTCCCAGGTTCCTCGATCACCAGAAAAACCCTCAAACTTACTTTCCGGTTATCGTCGAATTACACGCTTAATACAATACTAAAAATTTTGATTTTGGTTTTAAAAATCTTATCTTCTAGTAATGATTCAAGATATACACTTGAATCAATGAAATTCAACATTTGATTATTCATGTTTAAAAGATTTCTACTGTATTTTACATAATCCAGCATAGTCTCAATCTTTAAATACTTAAATCTATTTATACATCTTTATTTATGTATAAACAAACATATTTGGTTCTGAAATTCAAGGCCAACAGTAATTAGTTAAGGTGATTTTAAATTTAAGTTGAATCTAAACCTGTATCTGTAAAAAGAGTTGAAGATGATCATAACAGACATTCACAACATTCACAACTTAATATGTTCATTTACCCAAGAAACCATATACAAGCAAAATTATACTATGCAACAAATTTAACCTCGTATCAGTTTGTTTTAGTCATCTACAGGCCTGGGAAATGTTTTGAATTTTGTACACATATACATAAACATTCCTGTAATCAAATATCCTTCGCAGTTTCTCTTCACAGGCGTAAATCAGGTTTTAAAAGGGGTGTTTTACTAACTCCTAATTGATAATAATGGATCTGAACTTGATTTAGTTATCATGAATCAGACAAAGATAGTTTATCCATACACAGGGATTTAACTACATTTCGACAAAATCTCTTCCAGGCAACAATATGTATAATATCACTACTTAGATGAATTTCATGCATCAAGTGAATTTGGATTTTAACCCTACGATAAAAGAATTTACTCACCTTACTTCAAACAGAGTAGTGCTTCCAGGAAAAACTGCTAGCTTGTTGATTTGATTGATCTTCTTATTGTTTGAGTTATCTTGATTCTTGTTTAAATTTGTAAAATGATGTTGCTTGTTGTTCTTGTTTTCTGGCTTGCTATTTATTTATTTTCAGGTTGATGAAACGAAATGGAATGGAGTTAATATAAAAAGAAGATTGTACAGGCTTTGTTTTCCCCTGGTACAAAATTTAGACAGAGATTTTTTTTTTTAGTGGGGAGGCTGAAATGATTTTATGAACAAGTTCGAATGACCTTGTATGCTGTTGAAAAATGAAGGCATTAAATGTTTTAGTACTTGTGTCTCCCATTTTAATTATTTAATGTTCATATGTCATAGATATTTTTTTCTTTGCCAGGGTCTTGTTTTACAAGCCAAAGCATGTTATATTTTTACTTGTTATCTTACTTTGCTTTGTGTATTTTCTTTTGCCTACATACAAACATATACTCATTAACTATAAACTGATATACTTTCATGCATAAGATGATTTAGCTTAAGAGTTAAAGTTTACTCACTATTTTTAATAAGAGCAGAGCTCTGATCATTTGAACAGGCTTGCATACAAGCTGGAACCCCTTCTCCCAGCTTCTCAGTTTTGATTTGTCTTGATTGTTGTTTTAAGTGAAGCTTGGATTTCGTTTAAGTTTAAATAAAGCTTCCCACTACAGACCCTAACTCGAAGCTGGTATGAAAATTGATAGGGGAAAAGAAGCTCACTGGTAGATAATATTTACTATAAGATACAGGGTACAAAGTGATATCATGCTTTTGTATAATACAGTGTATACTTTGTACAATATAGAGAAAAATTTACTTAGTTTGGTGGCTGGTATAGGGAATATCATGCTAGCATTTAATGCTTGTCCAGATTTATACTTATCCATCTGGTTCCTTTCTTTGCAAGCTTACAAACATATTTTTCTTATTCGAGCCTACCTATACACTTATTTCTGTTTTTAGTGGCTGAGACCAGATATGATTTGGTTTGCTTATTTTACTTCTTATGGTATTTTTTTTTTATATATATACAAATATGAATTCATGTAAATGTTTGTTTATAAATAATTTTATGTTTTGATCCAATTAAATATATATGTTTTACTAATTTATATCCCTATTTATTTCTAAGATGTTTATATTTAAATTTCAAATTCAAATTCTTCCTTTTAAAAATCTACTTGTATATATTAAAATTAAATACATATTTACTTGCTTAGGAAAAAGAACAAATTTTTAGATTATAAAAGAAATTTATTTCATTAGTTATTAGCCTAAAATTTCGGGATATCACAGAAAGTTCCATACTTAACAAGTAAAATGAGCTATTCTTGAAGCAATCAGAAAATGCAAATACACTGGACCAAAGTCCGAACACTGCAACATTCAAGCATAGAAAGGAACGCAAGCTGAAGCTAAAAGACAAAATTTTATTCCAACTAAACTCAAAAAACAATGCTTCATACATGAGTTCTTTCCAAAGTGTTCCTACTAGCAGGGGCCGAACCTGCATCTAAACACGGCCTACAAAAGGGAAAAGACAGAAAAAATAACAAAAGTCCCTAACTGCCTATGAAAAGAACGTCTAATCCTTCTGTTTCCTCAGTTTCTTCTTCCTCGAAGAGCTGCTGGAGCCACCAGTACCCTTCGCTTGGAGCCTTTCTCCTTAGGCAAGCTCCCTTCGGACAGAGGCATAATGTCAACGTCCTCGTCTGAGCTGGACTCTATAGGGATACTTCCCGAGGGAGGAGTGGGAGGAACAGACTCGGCAGCTGGAGGAGGGGCTGGCACATTAGTATCAGTAAGTGTGCCCCCAGGGGACACAGTCATAAGAGGAGTAGGGCACTGTGCTGCTGCTCCGCCGTCTACTTCACCACCGTGCGCCGCGGCCGCCATCTCGACATTAATTTCGGCCAACATCGCCGCTTCCCGTCGTGCCCTGGCCTCGCTAGGAGCCGTAGTAGTCTAGGACAAGGTGTCAGAAGTAGCCGTGAATCCACCCAAGCCAAATGGCAAGTCCGCAAAAGGATCACTTTGACGACCAAGGAGCTCGTTTATCATCTGCTCGTCGAAAGAAAGTGAGCTCCCCTCCGTCACTCCAACTGGTGCCATTGCTGCGACGGAGGTCGCCTCAGAAATGATGGCTCCTGGCGCTTGACCTAATACTTGGGTGGTAAGAGGCGCGGCTGGTGCAACTCCTGTCACTGATCAAAGGAAAAGACATGTCATTAGCAACATTTCAACACGGGTTCTTCAATCCAAATATACAGGAAGTTAGTTCAAAGTACCTTCCTCGGTTTGGCTCGAGGTCGTCTGAACTACTTCAGAAGGATGTTCCTTAATAGGAGATAAATGCGGTTGATCTGGGTCATACGCTGGGATAGGATGGGAGTAGATCATCGAGGTTGGCTCAGACTGAGATGACACGACTATCTCAGAACTCGTAGCATGGTGTTCAGCACCAGAGCTCTCTCCGACTTCCTGGATCTGGGCACCAAGCCTCACCTTGTCATGGGAAATCATGGAGTCATGAAGAACTTTCTTTTCGCCATCATTAAGGATGCGGTTCTCCAGCTCGAACTCATCAGGGGCTTCATCAGGGTGCCCAGATCTCTCCTCATCAACCAGTAGGTTCCAGGCGTTATAGAGATGTGTGGGGTAATCGTCAAGCCATGTCAAGTCTCGGTGCCTTAGCACATTGGCGTTGTAAGTGACGAGTAGCTCCTCCACCTCGGCCTCAATCCTGGCCTCCGCCTGCCGTACCTTCTCGTCAACCCCAGCCTCAGCCTCACGGGCTTGTTGTATAGCCACTTCCTTCTCCTTACGAAGCGTCACCGCCTGGTCACAGGCCTCCTGCGCAGAGACATTAGCTGCGTCTTTTTCCTTAGCCATCTCTGAGAACTTTGACTTCAGCTCATTAAGCTCCTTGAGAGCGGCATCCCTCTCGGCAGTAATAGAAGTGTTCCTGTGACCCATGTCATCGATGGCGGTGTAATGTTCTTGCTTCATCCTGGCCATGGCAGCGGTCACTTCATCAACTTTCTTTAAAGCCTCCATTTCAGACTTACGAGAAGACTCAGCCTCTGAGTTGAGCGCTTTTATGATTTGGTCGTTGCGACCCAGCTCCTTCTCGAGTTTCTCGATGGTGACGCCCCGCTCAAATGCCACTTTAGATGCCTTCCTCGCGGCCCGTCCCCACTCCCTATACTGGAAAAAGATGTCCGCGACATAATCGTGGATAGTGGTTTCCGCGGTTGGCGGGATTCTCTTCAGGTGCGGGGGGAAGACATATCCATCAAAACAGATGTCAGGAAATTCCTTCCTCATCTGTGCCAATTTGAGCGCTCCTTCGCTAGACGCCTCGGTCGGGACCGGCACAGTAGCCGAAGAGGTGGCTATTTCGGTCCTGCGCGGAGGGTCGGACCTCAAAGCTTGGGAAGGCGGCCTAGGCCGTGAAGTCTCGGGAGGACGAGTAACTGCGACCGAAGGAGGTGCAGAGGTCCTGGGGGGAGGAGAGCGAGATCGGGATCGGCGAACATATCCCCTATCTCTGTCAGACTTCTCCTGACCAGAGTGTCCCGTGTCATAATCCCTCTCGCCCTCTCTCCTGCGTGGCTCGTGATAACGGCGCTTACGCAAACTACCAAGCACGGAACCTTTCCCGAACATCGTACCTGAAAAGAAAACCACAAAGAATCAGTAACCGTTTGCGATGTGTTGTTTATGGTTAGGAAAGTGTGTTGTGCCGTGAGGAGTGTGTGAATGTGTAACCCCCCGGACCAACCAGAATTGTCAGTCGCATTGGCAAGCTCAGACTCGCTAACATCGACGGTGTGTCGCGGTCCACCCGACCCAACATCGTGTTGCTCCGGCTCGATGTCAGGGACTGGAGGGTCAGCAGGCCCTTCGAATTGATCTCCAGCTTGCGGGGAGGACGCCTCCGTAATCTTAACTCCTGGCGAAGGACGGTGCAAAACCACAGACTTCCGCCTCCCAGACTTAGGATGTTTCGAGGCCACTGCTTTGCCTTTCCTCTTTGCATCGGACTCCGGGGTTGCATTAGCAGGTCCAGCCAACGGTTCCTCGTCAGTATGAGTTTTCTCGGAATCGGGTTCCTCGATTATCACGACCCTGGGCTTCATCTGCTTGACCTTTTTCCTGGAGACGGTCTTTAATGCACCGTCGAGTCTTATGCTCTGCCTCCGACCGATCAGCCCAAGGACTCTGAGGTTCCGATCCGTCAATAACAGTTCAATATTCCTTTCTTCGCTAGGAATCTCTTGGAGGACTCGAACTATCTCTTTATAGTAGCCACCCTCAGGCCGCTGGATGATAGCTGAAAGAAAAAGAGAAGAAGACGTAAGTTTAATTTCACTCCGAAAATTGCCCTGTCGATTACTTGGGAAAAAAGACGATACTCACGTCTGAATAACCATCTTCTGGCGAACCCCGGAGGACATCGGACATAGAACCACTCCGACTTAAAATAGCTTAGCCTAGTCCACGACCCCACGACAACTTGGCAGTTCCTTACAGACTCCAAGAACGTATAAGATGGGCTGTCAGTCCGACTCTTGAAGTTAAACAAGTATCTTATGTCGGTCATACGGGGAGGACGATGGAGGTACTCCATGAATACAATGAACAAGCTGTTGAGTGAGGCATATCCGTTTGGATGCAATTGAGATGGAGCGATGTCCAGATAAGCCAACACTTCTCTTATATAGTCGTTGAATGGAGGAAGTGTGCCGGCTGCGCACGCATGCCGGTTAAAAGCAGTATACCCCTCCGGGGGATTATGTGGCCTATCATCCGGTCTAGGCAGCAATACCTCATCCAAAGATAAACCATGCCTTAAGCATATTCTCCCCAGCATGTCTTCGGAGATATTGGATGAGACGGAATCAGGTGGACTATTAATGAAGGACGCGTTGGGCAACTCATCCGGAGCTGGGCCAATAGCTTCGGTCTCGATGACCGGAATCTCAATTCCGGGAAGGATAGGGTTCTGAGTTTCTTGCTGCCGCGAACTTGACGATTCCATCACTAGCTAACTCACGAGAAACCATCATTAGGTGACAAAAAGCCCGTGCATTCCCCAGTGTAAAGTGCATGAATGTGTTGTGTAGTGCGAGTGTTGTGCGTGACTTGAGCAAATTCTGCGGAGTTAAAGAAAATGTGCAAGCGACGAGATTCTGGAAGTCAGACAAACATGACCGTCATCGCTGACCGTCATGACTGCGCCATCCAGATGATAACGATCGATTCAAGATTAAAGAGTTCGTTGTACTTTTCTGTTAAATGGCAGTTCCATCGACGAGCTCCGAAAGTCAGTCAAATATGCAGTTCTGTGACAAAGTTCTATTGTGCAAGGCAGAAGCTCGTCGGAGTCAAGTATTTGAATATTAAAAGTTTCTTTAAGTCCGTTCAAATTTAGGTTGGAATCGATCGTTGCATTTCATTTCGTATCGAGTCATGAAGGTCATGCATCGCAACCCGGCTGTGTTCGAATCGATACATTCGTATCGATCGTCTCAGAATGAAAGATATGTTCATGTCGATCACATTGGAATGCAGGTACTTCGTATCGATCGAGTTCGACTCAATACATTCGTATCGGTCAGGCAGGGGTGAGAACGCTTCGTATCAATCAGGTTCGAATCGATACGAGTCGTGTCGATCAGAAGCAGATCAATTCGAACCGATCGAATTCGCCAATTTCGCATCGATCTGAAAACGATGGCTTCGCAACAATTGCCGCTCTCATCTCCCTACCGATACGAACGTATGCTGACTGGATCGATTCGAATATTCCAATTTCAGATCGACACGAGGCGAAGATAGGGTGATTTCCTCCATATCTTCTTCTTCCCCAAGGGATCTCAGCTCCATGGCCACGAGTCATTCCCCAATACCGTTTTCTCTCGTCCAGATCTGAAAATTCGTGAAGGCTGGACGAAAAAGCAGGAAAGATGAATGCGCAGACTCATGATTCGACGTTATTGACATGACTCTATCCATTCATTACCTGATTTCAG
Organism: Allium fistulosum; assembly: GCA_030737815.1. Taxonomy (NCBI): domain Eukaryota; kingdom Viridiplantae; phylum Streptophyta; class Magnoliopsida; order Asparagales; family Amaryllidaceae; genus Allium; species Allium fistulosum. The sequence goes on along the minus strand of CM060907.1, from coordinate 243,300,445 downwards.
CGATTTTGAAATAAAGAAACGAAGGTTTGCTTCGACTCGAAGACGAACACTTGTCTCTCAGTTTATCGATACGAAAGTAAAAAAGGAATGGAGAACAACAGTAAAAAGTAGAAAAGTAAAAAAGTGAGAATGGGCTAAGTCCCAGGTATTTATATGAAGCCTAGGACGGAACCGAGTCGATTCGACTCCCAGTCAATCTGACCGGTCGCAACCAGTCAGACGGCGCATCAAAACGAAGGCTCGTTTCGAACCCACCAGACTCTATCGGTTCGAAGCGCACAGGGAGGCCGCATGAATACGATGGGTCGATGTAAACGCTCTCTTCGAATCCATCAAGCTGTGCATTCATCGAGGCGAAATGTTCATCAGACACCATCGTTTCGAAACATCCAAATTTTGAGCCATCGATTCGAAACAGAGCAGACCTGTTAATACGAGCGTCAATTTCGTATCCATCAGTATCTATCGATGCGAACATCCATTTCGTATCCACCAGATATCACCAATTCGAATCAGAATTTGTAATATACTTAAATTTCAATGCTTAGAAAATATATCTATATACTTAAATTTGTAATATCGCACAACATGTAATTTTCAAAATTTAGAAAATATCTCTATATACTTAAATCAGTAATAAGTATATTTACAAATCTCGAGGAAATTATTCCTCAAAACACACTTTATTTGGATCAAAATGAATATTGCATAAAATATCATTACAACAATCCAAAAACATTAGTATAGGTGTTATCCCGCCTTTTGGCAAGGCCAGGACACCAAGAAGCCGACTAGAGAACAAGGATAGCACGCCATGGATATCACTGAATTTTGTCCGAGCCCAGAGTGAGCTACAATTGATAGGACATGACAAGAAAGGCCATAGAGATCAGCACCTCAAATTTCAAGTCAATCCGGACTCATACGCTCAAGTTATGATCGAGTCAAATTGGAGGGAAAAAGCCCAGATTTCGTATCCATCACTCTGGGCAATTTCGTATCCATCACCGAAGCCCCAGTTCGAATCCATCAAGCTTCGTACCGATCAGCTCCGGATCCATCGAGGTACCCAGGTTCGACTCGACTTTCTTCGTATCCATCGAGCTCGTATCGATGGACTTCACACGTACCAGCAATTGAAGGACCTCGTATCCTTCAGCCAACGTCTGCTTCGTATCCATCACTCGGTGCTTGCTTCGTATCCATCACTCGGTGCTTGCTTCGTATCCATCAGAGGACCTCACTTCGAATCCATGCCTAATGACTTGTTCGTATCCACGAGTCAACTGACCAGGGATGACGTGTCTTCCATCAAAGTAAAACGAGGCGAGATATGTGGAGTCGAAGCAGTCAATGCGGCACAAAGACCGGATCGAAACGAAGCGCGCGCGCCACCTCACTTCAAGAGCACGTGCAGCCAGCGAGGCGAACGGATGGAGTCGAAATCATGGATACGAACCAGACAGCCTATGAGGAATTCCAGTTCGTATCGACCATATCTCGTAATCCACTGATCCAAACACGATGAAATTTTAACTGGAGGTTGCACACACAACAAGGAACATCTCCACCAATTTTGAGCTCAATTGGAAGTAATCTTGATCGATACGAAATGATTTCGTATCTATCACAGATTGGCTTGAAACTCTCTGGAAGGGTCGAATGGGTCCCCTCACGTGTCAGGCCAAGTCTCCCGGAGTTTGAGCGAAATCCAAGCCTCCTACGCCTATAAATAGAGCCCCAGAATCAACGGAAAAAGGGATCTTTTTTCTATGAAGCGTCCAGACTCTGCCGGATTGAGATTTGCATCATACTTTTACTGTCAAATTCGAATTCAAAACTGTAATCCGCTGTTCATGGCTGTAAACGCTTGTAATCATTGAAAGAGAATCAATAAAATCATCAAAACTTCATAGTGGACGTAGGCTATACGCCGAACCACTCTAAACTGCTTGTCTGTGCATTTTACATTCCTATTTGTCGGAGTTTTTGTTAGATAATCTCTGTTTTACATTTATCATCTTCATTTTATCTCTTCAAACAACTCCCGAAGAGTGTTGTGCCCATTTTTGGTACAAACAATAGGGATTTGATTAATTATATACATACATTCATACATACATACACATATATATATATATATCCCGTATATTGTATAAAACATTTCCTTTCGTAAATCATTTACTATAACAACAGTATTATAGTCCATGCCTTCCTTATTTTATCGAAAATGTCTATTACAAAAATAATTGTTGAAATCTATGTTTTCGTCACTTAACACATTTTAAATTACTTTTAAAAACATTTAGTTCCATTTGAAATCATCACTTTCAAAACATTACTTTTAAAGACTCACTTTAAAAACCATTAAAATCCATATTTAAATTTCAACATAAACCATCTATAAATTTATAAAACTATGCTTATAAATCTCTTTACTATTTTATAAAACTTCTTTTTTATAAAATCTCTTTATTTATAAAATTTCATTTATAAATATCTTCATTTCCAAATCTCATTTATTATAAACAATCCATTTATAAATCCTTTTCTTTATAAATCTAATTTATTTATAAAAACCATTTCTAAATCCATTTACAAAATATTGATTTCAAATCCATTTTATAAATATTTATAAACTCCGGTTATAAATCTATTTCTATATTTATAAAATAGCACTTTTATAAACTCTTTTTATGAACCATTCAAAAATCTCTATTTAAAGTATTTCTCAAAACTAAAATTTTATAACATCTAAATCATAAATTTTTATATATTTAAAATAAATTCATTCCTTTTAATTATTTAAAAATCATTAAAACATATATACTTTCAAAATCACTTCAAAATCCCTTTTAAATCAAAATCATTATTTTATAGTATTTTATAATACTAAAAATATGGCCCAATGCTACTAAAGCACTAAATAAGCAAAATCATGTCCATGTCATCAAATGTGTCATCCAAAATCATATATCACAATATATATGAAAAGTAAAATAAAAAGTATAAGGAATCCCGTTGGATCCCTCCAACCTGTTCCCCTCCATCACATATAGTATATAATCAAATAATATAAATCAACCACTTCGAGGTGGGATCGTATACAAAGGGTCATCCTCTCATACATGGGAATGTAATAAGGTCTCATCCGCTCCAGAGGCGGAAATATATCCAAATCAACTAATAAAACAATAAATCATCCAACAGTCAACAAACAATCAACAATAAAATTATCCACACTTATATAGAAATATAAGTGGGCCAGATAGGTGAGTTAACTCAACAAAATTCTAGTAATTGCTGAAGCGTTCCAGTTTGAATTAAAATCAAACCGACGTTCAATTTTAACCCAAATTCGTACTAGCTCCAAATCCATCCAATCCAACTCTATATTGTAGGTTTCGCTGATATGATCGCAATGCAACTTGTCGCATTCAAATCCGATCTCGTATGAAAACGTTATACATTTATAAACATATGATATTAAATAATTTAATAAATTACATTCATTAATTCTAATCACTTACATTTAAAACCCTAATACCGCGTCTCTCATCTCCAATTTGAATCCAGGTACGTGACTTCAAATTGTAACATCGAACTACACCGCCTCCATCTCGTCGCCAGCAACCATCACAACACCCCTTTGAGAACGCCATGACCTCGCCATGGCCATTGCCACTCACATGACCTCCCAACACGCCACCTATCACTGGAAAAATGTACATAACCGCCACCACTTTGAACGTCAATCACCGCCGACTCCTATCTTCGATCGTCGATCGACCACCATGGATGAACTCGCCATCCCTAGCCGCTCCACTTTGCTGTAGGAAGTTTTGCCTATATCCTCTCTCATCGACGTGAACGATATGGGTCGTTGGATGGGGTCGAATTATAATGGCGGCTATCTGATTTTAGGTTTAGAGTTTTGCAAATGGAGAAAGTTAATGTCCCTTTATAGAAAATTTCAGAGCACTGTTCATTCGCTAAATTTTCGAACTCCAAGGAGGCATGCCGCCTGGCATCCTATATGCAATACCCCTATTCCGACACAATGGAACTAGTATTAGGACCCATTTCGATCGTATACAGAAATTAGCTTTCAAAGTCGAATTATATTAAATTAAATTCCTTTAATAATTTTCTATGCGTTTCGAGCTCACATGACTAAACAATACGTGCGATCGCCACGAAATTTGACGGTGTATAATAATTCACTATTATGGATTTAATAGCACTAGGTTCATCGAAACCTGAGATAGTGCCCCGGAAGGCTATTTTCACACGTTAATTAAAACAAATTATTATTTAAAACCAATTCTAATCACTTTAATTCAAATTCAATGTTTACTATCTTCATTCTTATTTAAATAGAATTTAAATCAACTTTTGAGTCAATTTCGTTCATATGAAATTCAAGATTTAATTATTTAAACAATTCCAAATATTAAATTTAATAATTTAATTATCAAATAAATTGCTATATTTGAAATTCAAGTTATTTAACTTATAAAATTAACCTTTCAATATTTAAAATCAATTAAATATTTCAAATTCAAATAACTGAAATTTTGAGTTGTTACAAGAAGGGGGTCTAAATCATACCAATAATAATGAACATATTTTGGAAAGAGATGAAGAGTAAAAGTGAATCTGAATAAAATCAACATAATTGACATATTTTCTACAAAGATAGACATAAAATGGTTTGAATTACTTATTGCAAGGTGAACCAATAAAACACTAGATAAATCTTATGGAATCAAAACATATGGGTAACATAAATAAATTAAATTAGAAATTACTTTAGGGCATTGCCAAAAAGTCACACCTTGTTACGATGAATATGTGCTTTTATAGACCGTTGAATCGATCTCCAGATTTTGCACGAATCAGGAGAAAGGAACCACCTTTAGTTTTTATTCTACTTGATTTTTGATTTTGAAATTTTTTATCCTTAGGCCTGTTAGTCGCTATGCACTGAACCGATGATGGCAAATATATAAATACAGAGTTGACATGCAGTAATCACAGCAGTAGCAATATAAAAATAATAGCAGCGCAAATAAATAGAAAAGTAAAGTAAGAAGCAATCACATCAAAAATTTATACTGGTTCGGACCTCCAGTCCTACGTCCAGTCCCAGACTCCTTTTGTAATTTAACTATCACCCTCACCCGGAGGAATAGGCACCTGAGCAGCAGAACAGGATTTCAGTACACTTGCCCGAGCAGCCGGATGGGACTTCAATATTTTCTTTTACAAAGAAATCACTTGACTATATATTGTGTCTTCAATACAATGAGTAGTCGAACTGGAGTACAACTTCTATAACCTGTAAAAATGATGCAGAATGAGTGTGCAGAGGTTAGGAAGTGGATTAGAACCGGACTTGTATGTTGTGGAGTGAAATAGCATTGGTCTAAATTTGCTTTTAGAATGAATATGAAAGTTGGAGCATTTGGAAGCAATATGAGAAAGATTTGAGAGAATATGATTGTTGTATTTGATTTAGGGATGATAGAAGACTTATATAGGAGTGATAAGATGTCTTTGAACAATAGCAATCCTTCACCATTTCAGTTTGGAAGAGATGCATCCGTTGGAAGTTTGCAATTGGTTGAATAGGAAATTGAATAGCCACTTGACTATTCGCTTTGGAATGCTAATCTAGAAAATCAGGATTTCATTTAGTAGAGTTTGAAATATGTCAAAATCAAGTTTTCAAAAACATCGCATTTTGGTAGTTCATAAACCAAAGTGGTAAATTCTTTAAAAATCGATATTCTTTAATCATTAAAAATATGAAATAAATTCCAAAAATAAGTTGAAATGTTTTGAAGGGAATTTGAGCTATAAAAATAGAATTATATGAAATGGAATTAGTGTTTTGATAAAAAAAGCTTTAAAACACTATTCATAGTGGTTTTCGGCAACAGTTTTCAGTAACTTTTGCAAATCATGGTTTAAACTTAATTATTCTTCCCCAATCTTTTTAGTAATCTTTTCAAATGAATAATTAAGCATTTTGAAGATGATTTGAAAGTTTTATAATTATTTTAAAAGAGTTTAAAATAAATGGTTAAAGGAATTTTTTTAAACAATATTTTGAAATAGTGTTAAGCAAATGAAAATCGCCTTTAAAAGAAGATCATATAAAGGATTTAGAGTTGATCAAATAACTTGATCGACTTATGGATGATAGAGAGATAGTCTCTAGACCCAAGCTTGGACAACCAGTATTTGGGTTCCACTCTAGTTATCCAAACTGGTCTGATGGAGGGGATAGTTAATTTGATCTACTCGGACTGCATTTTCTTAAGTTAGAAGAAAAGAGATATGGAGTTTCTCAAAAGTTAAACAAGATTTTAAAATATGATTTTGGTGGTATAGAGAATACCCTAGTTTAACTCTGTATTAAATTTCGAGAAGGGAACTCATACTATCTGTGTGAATTTAAAAGGTGATTTCACTATTATTCGACAAACAGTACAGGTTGAATACGGAAATTGGTATTGAGTATAATTAGTCTAATCTCTATGGATCCTTTTCTCCTCAATACTAATTGATTTAGGTTCACAGTAAATGATGTCTTAAATAACATCATTTTTGACCCATTTAAAAGTTATGATTCGAAAATAAGAAACCTTTGTTAAGATTTAAATAAATGATTTGGAAATGTTAAAAGGTGAAATGATTTGGAATTATTTCAAGATTAAAGAGGTTTAATCAACTAGAGAATTTGATAAATAAGGCTTAATGATTCCATATACTCTTAAAAGATAAAAGAATACTTTAAAAGAATATATCTTTGAAAGATATTTGATTTAATAAAAAGATAAATTTATTGGATGTTGTTTGATAATCACATATATACTCGACATCTTTTTATCGTTGATTGATTCGAAGAGACTGGGATCAGATTTGGATGATTCCTACTCGAAAACCACTTCGAACTAACATATGCAATTGAAAGTGAAGACACGTTGAAGACGATGATTTTTTAAGATGAAGATCTACATAATATAGGGCTGCTTGCCACTATCCTCTGGGGTAATTCCCATATAATAAATATGGTGGCAGTAGTGTCTTCGTTCTGAAAATCTTTGATTTTCAAGGACTACTTGCTACTAATCCTACGGGTGATTCCCAAAAAGGATTGAGTAGAAGGAGTGCCTTCAGTTTATTCTTTACTTGAATAACTTATATGGATGAATACATGAAATTACATTTCTAAGACCACGTACATTGGTTTTTATAGACAAACATCTGTTTGGTGGTGTAGGAGGTAACCTCTCATATACTCAACACCATTTTATGAGACGTACGAGCTCATAGGTTGTACTTTTATGGAAATTAATAATGTGTTGTTAGAGATGGCAATATGGCATTTTAAGTGGAATTTGCTTTGTGAAAAGCAAAGCGTGGCTTTGTGAAAAGCAAAGCGTGGCTTTTTGTAAAGAAGACATAGCTTCACGAGCCTCACATCCCAGGAATGATTTGAGACATTATATGGTCTATAGGATATATATTTCAAGCTATCGGTTTTATTGATGATGGATGAGTCCAGTAGTGTCTGGACCCTAAATGGTTTAAATGGGTAGGTATTAGAGGCTCAATTAAGAAAGAGCAAAGCCACCAAATTACACCGTTCCATAGTAGTGTAACAATGTAGTATAGAGGCTTGCTTGAGAAAACTGAATAGTCACATGAGACTAGGATGTTATGCGTGGATTTCACATCGAAGGAAATGGCTACTTGTTCCCTATCATGTTGGAAATCCAATTTCAATATGAACTTTACTATTTTGGTTGAATTCCCAAAATAGCTGTAATGATTTGCAAACATTTTAGCTGCCCCTTTAGCATCATATACACCGTTTGACATTATCCGGGTATTAATACCTACTTTGTGTATATATATTTGAAAAGTGTTTTCAAACCAATGTCATTAATGATAATATCAAATTTGTTTTGGTATAAAGTATTTTGGTTATCGTAAGGTAATAACCCGTCCGTGTTTATGTGCGGCGTAGTCTTACAAGACACCCTTCTTTTCAAAGGTTTTGATTGGTATCAATCCGATCTATGACACTGTCATATACATTTATAATTCGAGTTTTCTGACATTGGTTTATCAAGCCTGATCCAGGTATTTTTAATACTTGGGTCAGATCCGAGTAGTTTCAAGTTTAGTTAAAATGCTTAGGGTTTCCAGAGGAGTGCTGGAGATCTTCATCAATGTATGGACGTATTCTATTTTTCCACTGCATTTGTTTTTTTTCCAGCATTTGTATGGATAAAGGATTTATAATTGTCCAGGCTGAATTTAGGTTAGAATATGAAATTGTATTCAAAATTTTCCGCTATAAAAAATTTTGTGGTTAATAATATATGATTATTTCTTCCATGTGAGATTCTATTATCTACTCTGTTCAGCGTTATTTTCTTTTTACTCTTGATCAATCTGCCTTTCCAGCACTTGAATTTGCAGAACGTGAATACCGACTCCCGAGAATGTATTATTGTCGATTTTCAAAGGTCAAAAAAGCAGGTCATCACATAATAGGTATACAACTAAATCCATATGGGGCATGTATTGGAGATTGGATTTCCGTCAATGACTGAGCTACTGAGTACAGCCCATTACAATACATCTCTAGATAATATGTACTGAGGTCAACAAGAACTTCTTGCACCCTTGCTACACAGAGCCAGTTGCCCCTTTAACATGACAGGCCAGATTACATCATCCCCCGGACCAAGTCTCCAAAACAATGTGCACCAGCCATAGCCCCACTCTTGCGTGCATACCAAAAACTATAAATATCGACGGTAGATAAAGGAATGGTTCTCTTAATGGTAGCGAACCACATAGCTCTACTGCATATCCCATGTTTTAGTCATTACCAGATTGCGAGGCTTATGAGGTCACGATTACCTTTTTCCTCTCTCAGCAATTCCAACTTGGAATGCTAACACTGCCTTCCAAGCATCAATGCAATGCTAGCATTAGTCCATACAAGTTGCTCAGTATAAGAACAAAGCAAAGACACTACTTCTAATAAATCCATTTTAGAATCACTCTCAAGATTAGCAGCAAGTAGACCTTGCACTTCAAAAATCTTCGTCTTCGATTCCATCATCTTCAGATGCTTCCAATTCGAATGCTTTAGTTGGTTCGAAGTGGTTTTCGGATAATTCATACTTATCAAATCCCCATCTCTTCGAACCAACATTTGATAGTTTTCGGTAAACTCAACTCCGATTCTTCCAAAAATAAACACATAAGATAAGATCAGGGATCTACCCCTAACCGTCTAGGCGGGCGGATCTCCTTATCATTAATCTTAGAATAACGCATAAGTTTATACCTATAGTAGTATCATCTAGGATAAATGTACCCTACAATCCTCATGTTTCCTTTAGATATTTCAAGAGTTAAAAACTGGCCAAGATTTTGATAGTCGGTTATCTAACTATCACTACATACATGAATCCAAAATTTAATTTTCCACGGAGACCATTAAGCCTCATTTAATTAATCTTCCATTAGTTAAATCATTTTAATAATTTACCTAAAACACTCATATACTTATCTCTCTGGTATAAGAATATTCACAAACCGGTTAAAAAGGATTTTCAATACTTAGAAAATATAACAATATACTTATCTCAATAGTATAAGTATATTAACAAAACTTAAGGAAGATTTCCCTTTTCCTCTAATTTCTATTTAAATGGACTAGAAAAAACATCATTCAAAATATTTCTTACTATAAACAAAATCACATATCCTTTGGTGTTAAGTATAGGAAGAATGTTTTCCATACCATCATAAATTAAGAAGGATTAATAGTCAAAACAAATGTCATTCCTTTATAAATTTCCTTTTTATAAGCCCATTTCGTATTTACAAATACAGTTATAAAATCTCCAAATAAATTTGTAAAACTTCTTTTTTTAAATATCTTGTCTTTTGTAAAAGTCTTTGCTAAATCTCTCTTTATAAACTCCTTTATAAAAATCTTTTATAAACAAACCCTTTTATATAAATCCTTTATAGAAATCCTTACAAATATCCCTTTAAAAATACATTTAAAACCAAATCCTTTTTAAAATACTTATAAAATATTTATAATCACCTTCAAAGGAAATTTACAAATATCTGAAACTGATAACCCTTATATTTTATGTAAATGATAAATTTTCTAACTGCATCCATAACAACTATCGCTATATGGATCATAACCTTTAAACTTGGTTTATAAATTAAAAAGCCTTTAGCCCTCTTTGAAAATCTTTAAAAAATATTTATAAACCCTTTTTATAAAATCACTTTATTATTTATGAACTCTTTTACAAGTCAATTATACCCTTTAAAATACTTGAATAGAAATCCAAACTCTTATCCAAAAACATTACCTCAAATCAAATACTTAACCTTTAAACACTTTTAAATAAATTATAAATCTTTAAACACCATAAATAAATAATTTACTTTAAAACATCACTAATAAAATGATCAACTAACTTAAAAAAACTAAACTAATTAACTAACTTAAAACAACATTAATAATATAATTTAATAATTAATATCATAATTTTCCTTAAAATATCATACACTAAATAATTAATTAAGCCTTTAAAACCTTATTAAAGAAAAAGTAATTATCTTTAAAAACAATATCAATTAAGATAATTAGTAAGCTTTAAACATTATTTAGATTGAGGTTAAACGACCACAATGGTACTTAAACAAGTTACCATTTGTTTTTATAACTCAAAGGGGTTCAACTTTCTAACATCAGTCAATGTCATATTCAATACGGCCAGGCCACCCAGCTTCTGGCACTCAACAATTAAAATCAATAGTTAATTCACCATGTACTCAATATTAATGAATCTATATATTAATTAATTACACTAATATACTTTTTACTTAGCAAGTGCAGAACAGGGATTTATTCTGCTTAATAGGTGTCCACAAAAATCTATTTAATTCAATTCAACTTAGTGGTGTTTTATTTGGCCAAATAAATATCACCCATTAAGGTATAAATAAGTTTAACTATGTTATTATTTAAAATAACGTAATTAAATTTAGTCCCTATCAATATGTAATAATTTTTAAACATCATAAATCTGCCAACTCAATACACTATAACGTTGTACTCGTCAGTATGAGTCCAATGCAAAAATCCGCATGTTAATCTGATTTTAAACTAGCAAAATATCACATTTATAAGTTAACACATATATTTAACCAATTAAAACATATAAATTTACAAACTTTCTCACCCCCACATTAATGGACTCGGCCTAGCAAGCAAATCCGACCCGGCCTATACACTAACTCCCTCTTCTTCTTCCCTCCTCCATCATTCAAAACATGGAACCAAGAAATGTGTGCACGTGCACACACCTACCAGACCACCAATGATGAACCCGAACTCACCACCATGTCCCCCATCGCGAGCGCCACCATTTGCACCCATCGCCATGACCTCCTCGCCCCTAGTCAAAATGCAACCAAGCACTACCCCACAAGACCCTATTAGGTTGCAATTTTCATCCATGGACCGATCTCCACCAAAATTCATCATCATGTGCGCCTCGAACTAAACACATCCCTCCAAAACCCCCGAATTCCAAATGAAACGATCACCAACTAAAACCCTAGCTACCATTGCCTTCGTCCATGGATAAGCCAAGCTCCCAAATCATAGTCGAATCCAACAAACCCAACATAAAAACAAAGATCTTGCCATACAGAACACAATACAATTGTTCTCTGATTTTTAGTGGAGCATACAAATTAATTTTTGATTTTGAAATTTACTGCCACTTTTTTATTTCCAGTGAATACATGATGTATAAGGGAATGAAAATAATGAAAAAGGAAGGAAAATGAGTTGGCTTTGATTTCTTTTATAACCATAATATTGCCTCAATCCTAAGCTAACCAAATTTTACAAATAACACAAGAATTTTAAGAAATTATCATATCAAATTTCAGGCATTGTAAAACATGGTGGTTATTAGGATGACCATGTACCTTATTTGATAATATGGAGGATATTAGGCTAATCCCATGTACTTAAGTTGGTTTTCACACTTAGCCCATCTTCCTTTTCAAATCCATCTTATTCTATTTAAATTTCAAATCTTAAATTTAAATATATTTTATTAATTATTATTATCATTTTATTTAATTTACATTTCTCTAAATTAAGATATTTTAAACAATTAAATGTTAATTAAAGTATATATAATGATATTATGACTACTTATAACTAGTTGTTCGATAAAGAGTTGAAAATCCGAAAACGGGTTTCGGTCACATTTTCTGTTTTTCATCAAACAACCTATTTATGTAAAAAAAATTCAAAAATGAAATTTTACTCATTAGCTAAAAATTAAAAGAGGGTTATTTTATTATTAAATACCATAAATCGAATATTTAAAATAAACTAAATATTCATAAATTAAAGCGATAAAACTTTGGGTTATTACAACTAGGGTTAGACATTTTTACTGACAACCTTGCTGTGATGCCACTTGTAGGATCGAATTAACCCTAAAGGGAGAATGAATAAGGTTTATAATAAATTCACAGAATAATAAAAATTACAGCGTAGATAATTACAGAGTAAATATGGAAATAAAGCGACACACATTTTTATACAGCTTTGATAAAACCTATATATTGCTGCCTCCAAGGCTTTTACTAGGATTAAACAATCGACTGCTTACAGACCTTGTAAACTTGCAACTATCGCTTACTTGATTGTTCTAATCCTACGCTCAAAATGCTGCCTCAACTCTGTCTTCGAGTTGAGAATTCTTCAAACTACGCTCTATAGTTCGATCTTAGTTACAAACTAGAGTTTTATAAATTTAAAACAAAATACAACAATGAAACCCTAAAACAAATTGGCTTTAAACATATTCGTTTACAAATAAAAAAACACGGCCCAAATAAAATTAAAAACACATTTTCCCCTTTCATTTTTTGGCTCGTATTCATTTTCATGCTAAATTTCAGTTGCTCTTTGCGATCAGATTTAGGATTTTTGATTGAATCCACCACTTTGATAATTCATTGCTTTACCCTCGCCTTTACTCCTCCGTGGTTGTTTTGTTCCATTGTCCGATTATTGACAAGCGTGATTGCTTCTTTGGTTAAGAAACTTTGCTATTGATAATTGGGTATGGTTTTGATTTCCTGATTTCATTTTGGTATTTTTTTTCCTTCTTGACTTGTAAAATTGCTGATGATGATTGGTACTTCTAAGTATTGATTTCAATGATTCCATATATTTCGTTTTTGATATTCAAATTTGAATATTTCAGACTTTGACTTCGGTATTTAAACTTGATTGCTGATTTTTGATCGAACGACTTTGATAGTTACAAACTCGTTCATCGTTGATATGTATTTAAAGATTGTGAATATATTTTGAATGTACTTGACTCTATTCAATTGTTATGATTTCGTTTTGTCGTTTTCTAGACTTATTCCAATTTGATATTTCCGGATGCGGTTGAAATTGTATTACCCTTTTCTATGCACGGATGCTATGATTTCTTAGTCCTAGCCTATTTGCCTCTGTGTTGTTGCATTGCATCTTTGTGTACACTTGCTTGTGATATCTTCTTACTACACTAGTGTTGTCTTCTATATGAGTTGCCATTTTCGTTTGTTTATTTCCTTGTGCACTGCTTTGCTATTGTAAATGTTTTCCATGCCTATTTGTTCATGTCTAATTGCGTTGCTTTGTTCATGTCTAAGTGTAGTTGTGACTGTGCATCATTTGTGTACCATCTTCTATGCCCTTGTGCACTTCCTCTGTTTTGCTGACCTGATACTGAGACCTTTGTGTATGTGTCTTTGAACGGGACCTGTTTTTGTTTCTCTGAGCTGATGTGTCATTTCCTTGTGTACATGCTTAGCACCATTTTGATGTTCCCTTAGTATGGTTGCTTCCCTGTGTGCATGTACCTGTATGTGCATGCTTAAACTCGAGTTTGTTTATGTGTGTGTCTTGGGGCATCACTTTGCTTGTGGTTGCTATAAACTACTGTTCCCTTATATGTGTGAGTCCCTTGACTTTGTTGCTAGTCTGCATTTGCTTTATTCTTGACCTCAATCACTGGTTGCACCATTGTGTACTGTAACGGCCCGCCACTCATTCCACAGAATGACGCATCATTAATAAGAAAGAAAGGGGTAGAAAATAGAAAAGAAGAGAAGAAAGAAAGAAACAACAACAACGATCTCACAGCGGAACGAATAAATTATATTAATAACATAAACTATTACAAAGTATACAACACTTATCAGAGTTTACACAACTATACAACACATACTAGACAGTTATAAACATCTGTCTAGATATTACAACTCAAATACAATACAAGACTCTAACACAGATATCAACACAGCGGAATACTATATCTACGAACGCCGAAGCCTCCTGCTCCATTGCTCCTCCACAATTCGTCAAAGCTAAACCTGAATCCCTTGGCTACTCGTAAAAATTTGAGTACCCAAGAGTTTATAAAACAGAAATAAACAACTTGGGTCAGACATGGGTCTGGTGTGAGTAACAGGTTAAACTTGTTTAACTTTGAAAACCATTTGGAAAGAAAAGGTATCTCGTAAGACTTCCCGCACATAAACACGGAAAAGTTTTTACCTTACGATAACCAAAACATTTGATAGGAAATTCGATTGTATTATAATAGGGTCTAGGGTTTTCAAATAAATATGAAATAGCCGAAATTGTTACATTATTAAATTCCAGCATACATAAGTATACAATCAAGTCCGTTATCACTTATTGGAATTTGGATTTCCATACAATGGCAGAGCTACCGGGGTACCGCTCATCACAGTACGGGGCCTAGATCACCGTACCGAGGATCACTCCCAATCCCCTGCAACACAAAGCCGGAACCATCCCTTACTGGATAATTCCGAATAAAATCACCCCACAGATGGCCGTCGCCAACTGCACCACTAAGCCGAAATAAAAGGAACTTCTCTAGACAGGGATGACCTTACTCTCAGTGGGTGCTACCCACGAAGCCTTGCTGCACCTCCCCTGTTTTAGCCATTTCCGGTTTGATGAGGCTTGAGGTCACGATTTACCTTTAAATCAGAACATCACTTAGAATGCTCATCGTCCACCTGACGATGTTTTGAAAGCATTCGATCCATACAAGTTCGTTCCGGGTTCGAACGAAACCGAAGGCATTATCTCGTTACACTCGTGTTGGAATCACCCTCAGAGTTAACGACAATAACCCTTGCACTTTGAATCTTCATCTTCACTTGAGATTCACGACCTATCGTTACTTTGGATCGATGTGGTATTCGGGTCTCCAAACCTGGCATCCCGGTATACGGAAACCCGATCCCGGTCTCATCGAAATCCAAAACGTATTTTTTTAAGGCCAAGTTGTTTTAAGGTTAAAACAATTCAATTCTTATCTATACTACACATAGATAGACAATTTACAATAGATAATCCATATTATCATCCAAACAGATAATTCATATTATCATTACAATTCAACCAAGTATCTATATCACAGATCAATCATATCTCATCAGAGATATCAAACAATGCAAAGCATTCAATATCATTCATCATCCTTAAGTAATGATTTATCATCTCTAATTAATTTAAAGTGAATTAAATTAATTACTTCATCCTATAAATCCTACTTACTTAATTATTAATTAAACCAATTAATTAATCATACTTTAAGTATCCAACTTAATTAATCCTTCCTGATTAATTACCCTTTAATTACTTTAAGTAATTAATACTTAATTAATCTCACAAATTAATTATCTTAAACCATTTCAGTAATTAATCCTTAATTACTTCATCTATTAATTAACTATACTTAATTTCATTAATCCTCAATTAATTATAATTAATTAATTACTTTAATCACTTATTATTTATTAATTAATCTTAATAAATCAATTCTTAATTACATCATTAATTATATTAATTAATGATCCTTAATTACTCTTAATTAATTATCTTATTTAAATTAATTACATCTAATAATTAATTAGTCACATTTATTAATCACCTTTGATTAATCTCATCTAGTAATTAACTACCCTTAATTACTCTTCCATAAATTAATTACTCATTAATTAATTATCTTTTAATTAATCCCTTGATTAATTATTTAAAGTAATTAACTCAAATTACTTTCATTATATCATCCTTAGTTAATTACATCCACTAATTAACTTTAATTACTTTCCTAAGTAATTACACTTTCACTAATTACATTTAATAATTATACTTATCACATAACCAAGTGATTATCTTAAATTAATTAAATTAATTAATTTAACTTATCAAATTATTTAATTAATTGCCTTAAAAAATTAATTACCTTAATTACTTCCTTTAAGTAATTATACTTAACCAATTTCCATAAATGATTATTATTAATTTATTAATCAAATTGATTACCAAAATTAATCTCATTAATTAATTATTTATTTATCCCTAATTAATGATCCCTCATTAATTATTTAACAATTCTTTAATTACTTCTTTAGGTAATTAATCTTTAATCAATTATTTATTAAAACAACTTGATAAACTCTTATTTATCAATTAATTAATTAAATTATCAATTATTCTTTAATTACCTTATTAATTTAATTACTCCTATATAATTAAATCTTAATTACTTTCTGACTAAAGTATTAACCTTTAACTACTTTAGTTATTATTAACAAAAGTCTTTAAAACGTTTTACTTTAAAATCTTTCTTTTAATTCATTTTAAATTAAAAGATTTAAATAGATTACAATTTAACTTTAACCAATATTTAAATCAAATATACAAAATCTTTTTAAATCAAATGTTAAGAACACTTAACATTTATAAGATTTTAAACCAATTTATTTGAATTCAAAATCCTTTTTAAAATATACTTTTAACAATTTAAATTTTAAAACATCATAAATTTTATCAACCTATTTATTTCAAACAAGGATACAAATTTTAAATTGAATCCATACTTCCAAATTTGCTTTAAAACTTTGTTTAAAATTTTAGTTTCCAAAATTTTAAACCAAATTTAAAAGTTAAAACAAACAGGCTTAAGGCCTGTACCAACTCAAATTACCCGAGCCTACCACTAAATGCTTCGAGTAAAAACTGGAAACCCCCGAGTTCCCTTCGAGTTTCCCTTCCCCTGTTAATTTAAAACTTTGTCAAGTTAAAAAAATTATAAACAGTTTAGCCCACGCGAGTCTTCCCGAGCCAAATTCCCATTTTCTCGAACACGACTTCGAGTCAAACCCATCACCTACTCGAGAACATCTGTTTCTTCCCCAATCTCAAACCCAGACAGATACCAAGTGTGCACGTGCACAGGCGAAACGATCGCCTCCGACCATCGACGACCACTCCCACCTGTCGACGACCATCCAACCTTACGACCCCGATCACCGTAACTCTAAGAACAACTCGAAATCAAAATCGAGTAGCTCAGCAACCAATCTGGAACCAAAGCAATACCTGAAACGACGTCGTTCTCACACCTCCGGTCATCAGAGATTTTGAAACTCCGTCCAACCCTTCTCCATCATCAAAGCTAAGGCCTCCTTAAATATCATAGAGCTCGATCACTTAGAGATACCATATCGATCAAAATTCCAGAGCGCACCCAAAACTAGGTTTAGAAACTCGATCGAACTACCACCATCGCCACGATCATCTATACGGCCATCCACTATTTTTCCCTTAATCACTGATAGCTCCTCTTCCCCCAGAATGAACCACGACCCTCCAGATTACATTGATGGCCCGAATTTGATCATTTTCCAGTTTCCGTTCATACTAACATATCTCAACATTTACAAACTTAAAAATTGTGATTTTTCTTCTAAAAATCATAATTTGGTTTAAAGATTCAATTTAAAATCCTGGAATGCTAAATTATCATCTTTGAATTTTATTCAAAACTTAAACTTCCCTGTTCCTTTTTATTTACAGAGTAGTTTTCTTTTAATTTTAACTTAATAAAATTTTAAACACTAACCCATGATTTAAACAAACAAATATTGTTTGAATTCTAAGTCCTATCAGAGATTATATCAAGAGGAATTAAATTCGATCATGATTTTTAACTTCTAAAAGAAGAACAGATAAAAACATGTTCAATAGCAAGCATGCATCTAATACATCCAAATATATATAGAAATTCAATCATGTACATACACACCATAAACATTTATTCCAGAATTTTATTTGCAAACAGATATCCCTATACTTTAAATTTAAAAAGGATGTTACTCACCAGATTAAAATTGATGAACAGAGCATAACTTGAAACTGCTTTAAACTTTAAAAACTGAAATGCCTTTTCTCTTTAAAAACTTGAATTGGTAGCTTTAATTTGAAGAGATTGCAGTTGCATGCATGTTAAAATCTTGCTTTATTGAGATGTTGCTCTAGATCAGGTTGCTTTAGATTCCAGTTTACTTGCTTTTGATTTTGAAAAGAATTTGCAGGCTTTGATTCAGGTTTGAAGAATTTGTTGCAGGCTCTAGTTTTCAGATTGAAGAAATGCATTACAGAGATTTGTTTTGATAATCTCTGGTTTGAGGAATTTAATTACTGATTCGTTTTGAGAAATTGTTTGAGTTACTGATTTTGTTTTACAGGTTGAAGTTTTTCTTTTACATTTGAAAAGAGAAAATAGGAAAAAGAGTGAAGATAAGAACATATGTATATAAGTTAAAATGATTTATCAAATAAAAGAAAAACAAAAATTTAAAACTTTGACATTTGTCATTCTCATACCTTAATTTTATAACACATGTAATATTAAAGCCTTAGGAATTTACACATGTCTCTTTAATTAATTTGTATTTATTTTAAATGTAAATAAACCTCTTTTTCTTTATTTAATAAATACTTGTTACTTATTTATATATATAGATAATTTTTAAAGAAATAAACCAATTATTCTTATAAATAAAAGCTTATCCAAATATTTATAAAATCCAAAACTATTTGAATATTACCTTTTGAATTCTAAATTCAAATTCAAATTAAATTTAAAAATCAAATTTAAAGTAAATTTAAAACAACACATTCAAATTGAAAATAACCATTCAAATTGAAAATAACCATTCAATTTCTTACAAATCTATTCATATCTATAAACAAAACAATACATTATTAATATTGTTTTAGAAGTAACAAATTTGTCAATTTAAAATAATTTATAAAAGAGATTATAGATTACTTCTATTATTAAATGAATCAACATATCATATGTAAATGGTATTTTAAACTTATATATATATACTCTTTAAATCATATTTATTAAGCAATATTTAAAAAGAAAATAAAATAATCCTTATTATTAATCTTATTTAGAACCATATAGTTATTTTGTTTAAATAGCTTTGAAAAACTTAATATTAAATAAATCATAATTTCCAAACTATCAAAATGTATATTAGAAATTTAAAAACAAGATTTTATTTATTTATTAAATTTCAAACCAAAGCTTATCTATTTACAATATATACACACATATATATACATATTATAAATAGAAATCATTTTATTAGTTTTTAAAAGATAAAATTCACTAATTAAATATTCATTTAATCAGATTATTAAACCAATTCAAATTTAATTATCAAAGATTATCAAATCAATTTAATTATTTAAACAGATTATTAAATTGATATTGCCCCAAATTTCCGGGATATTACATTCCTCCCCCCTTAAAATAATTTCGTCCCCGAAATTTAAAACAAAGGTAATTTAATAATCTATTTAATTTACAAACAAATATTATCATCCATATGCTAACAACCATAGCAAACAATCATCCAAACAAACAATTTTAACTATCCAGCGAAAAATTCTGAATAGAATTTCCTCGAGTTTCCCCAAGTATATATATACCGGGATACTCGCTCTACAACAATCCAAACAACCAATACTACTAAGCTATAGAGCTCCTACTCATCTAGATCTACAAAACTAAACAGAATATCAGACTACAGACGAATCTGACTCAACAACCAAATCCTCCAGAACTGCTGGTTCCAAAACCAGAGATAGATCAAACACGTACTCCCTCAGAGATACGTAAAATTCATTGAATTCCAGTTATCCAAACTGACAATTCAACCTTGTAGATCAAAGTACTTATCCAAATTAGATCACAGAAAAGATCCAAAATAACTCGGAGCTAACTTCCCAGACTTACCCAATCTTATAGCTCCCTTTTACCAGAGAAAACTTCAATATCAACGAAGTCTCCAACTTCGAATTCCAAATTCCTCCGTCTCTTATCCACAAAATCCTTCAAACGATCTTGGACTTCCTACAAATCCTTCCTGATCAGTTCAACCTTCGCCGATACTTCTAGAAACAAACTAGACTAAGAATAACTCAACAGAATGATCCTCTCACGATCCACCCATAATCCAAAACAAAACTCTTCTTCACAAACATCAGAAGACTGAACTAACTTCTCCTATCTGAAAAAGACAAACAGGAGCACTCGCCAAACTGCTTCTGCTGCACCACTCTGATCTGGAGTAGAATGAAAATGCTGATGATGAACACAAGCACAGACTGGACAACACATCCCAGAAAATCTCAGATAACTCAAGAGAATACTCAAACTATCGCAAGTCACTTTTGCGATCAACCTAACCAAAATGCAAAGAAAACTGTTCTCTCTTTACCAATCAGAACAGTTCATACTTAACTATCCAATCCATCGAAGAAATGGATCCACTCTGCTGCTTCTGAACTTCACCTTCAGAAAACTGCTCAGCCAGAAAACTTCCTGCCAATACAGAACACTCCGAGCTGCACTGCTGCCCCAGATGCCAAAGATTTCCTAACCAAAGCTCTTCGAGAAACTCGGACCCGAACAAAACAGAAACACCATGCTGAACTCAGCCACAACACCGAAGCAGACACACTTCATTAACTTGTTCCAAAGAAAACATCTTCGGGAACATCCATAGTCACTGCGTCTCATCACGCAGCTACTATTACCTGAGATACCATCACTCGCTTCTGTTCTCCGACAGATCCAACTCTACTCATCCAACTTCTAAGATGAACTCCGAACCTTAACAGGTTTCCTTCAGAGATCGATGAAATCCTTCACCACAGCAAAGTTTACTCGAGACGGTATTCGGTCTACAGTCTCGACAGATACTTCCAACCTCAATACTTAGACTCCTAATCCTAGATGATAAATTATTATCATCTCAACCAATCATTACAAATACCATATACATTTAAAATGATACTTTTTATATATAGAAAATATATCTGGGTAAAATTATTTCACCTTCCCTTTTAAAACAATATTGTGTCCGTTGGCCTGGTCCAAGTGTTTAGAGATCCCTATCAATAACGGTAGCTACTCGTATTGACCAGAATCCATATACCACCCAACCGATCAATTAACACAATATAAAACCATTTTACATAACTAACAAATACGCGCTCTCGTATATATATATATACACTCAGACTAAAATAGGTGGCTACAGATCCTATCTCTAATGAACAACCCTTCCGAGCCTAGGTATTCACTCAACCTAGTTCTCTGATGTTCACTTAACCAAAAGCTTAGGCATTCGCTCAACCTAAGCTCTGATACCACTGTAACGGCCCGCCACTCATTCCACAGAATGACGCATCATTAATAAGAAAGAAAGGGGTAGAAAATAGAAAAGAAGAGAAGAAAGAAAGAAACAACAACAACGATCTCACAGCGGAACGAATAAATTATATTAATAACATAAACTATTACAAAGTATACAACACTTATCAGAGTTTACACAACTATACAACACATACTAGACAGTTATAAACATCTGTCTAGATATTACAACTCAAATACAATACAAGACTCTAACACAGATATCAACACAGCGGAATACTATATCTACGAACGCCGAAGCCTCCTGCTCCATTGCTCCTCCACAATTCGTCAAAGCTAAACCTGAATCCCTTGGCTACTCGTAAAAATTTGAGTACCCAAGAGTTTATAAAACAGAAATAAACAACTTGGGTCAGACATGGGTCTGGTGTGAGTAACAGGTTAAACTTGTTTAACTTTGAAAACCATTTGGAAAGAAAAGGTATCTCGTAAGACTTCCCGCACATAAACACGGAAAAGTTTTTACCTTACGATAACCAAAACATTTGATAGGAAATTCGATTGTATTATAATAGGGTCTAGGGTTTTCAAATAAATATGAAATAGCCGAAATTGTTACATTATTAAATTCCAGCATACATAAGTATACAATCAAGTCCGTTATCACTTATTGGAATTTGGATTTCCATACAATGGCAGAGCTACCGGGGTACCGCTCATCACAGTACGGGGCCTAGATCACCGTACCGAGGATCACTCCCAATCCCCTGCAACACAAAGCCGGAACCATCCCTTACTGGATAATTCCGAATAAAATCACCCCACAGATGGCCGTCGCCAACTGCACCACTAAGCCGAAATAAAAGGAACTTCTCTAGACAGGGATGACCTTACTCTCAGTGGGTGCTACCCACGAAGCCTTGCTGCACCTCCCCTGTTTTAGCCATTTCCGATTTGATGAGGCTTGAGGTCACGATTTACCTTTAAATCAGAACATCACTTAGAATGCTCATCGTCCACCTGACGATGTTTTGAAAGCATTCGATCCATACAAGTTCGTTCCGGGTTCGAACGAAACCGAAGGCATTATCTCGTTACACTCGTGTTGGAATCACCCTCAGAGTTAACGACAATAACCCTTGCACTTTGAATCTTCATCTTCACTTGAGATTCACGACCTATCGTTACTTTGGATCGATGTGGTATTCGGGTCTCCAAACCTGGCATCCCGGTATACGGAAACCCGATCCCGGTCTCATCGAAATCCAAAACGTATTTTTTTAAGGCCAAGTTGTTTTAAGGTTAAAACAATTCAATTCTTATCTATACTACACATAGATAGACAATTTACAATAGATAATCCATATTATCATCCAAACAGATAATTCATATTATCATTACAATTCAACCAAGTATCTATATCACAGATCAATCATATCTCATCAGAGATATCAAACAATGCAAAGCATTCAATATCATTCATCATCCTTAAGTAATGATTTATCATCTCTAATTAATTTAAAGTGAATTAAATTAATTACTTCATCCTATAAATCCTACTTACTTAATTATTAATTAAACCAATTAATTAATCATACTTTAAGTATCCAACTTAATTAATCCTTCCTGATTAATTACCCTTTAATTACTTTAAGTAATTAATACTTAATTAATCTCACAAATTAATTATCTTAAACCATTTCAGTAATTAATCCTTAATTACTTCATCTATTAATTAACTATACTTAATTTCATTAATCCTCAATTAATTATAATTAATTAATTACTTTAATCACTTATTATTTATTAATTAATCTTAATAAATCAATTCTTAATTACATCATTAATTATATTAATTAATGATCCTTAATTACTCTTAATTAATTATCTTATTTAAATTAATTACATCTAATAATTAATTAGTCACATTTATTAATCACCTTTGATTAATCTCATCTAGTAATTAACTACCCTTAATTACTCTTCCATAAATTAATTACTCATTAATTAATTATCTTTTAATTAATCCCTTGATTAATTATTTAAAGTAATTAACTCAAATTACTTTCATTATATCATCCTTAGTTAATTACATCCACTAATTAACTTTAATTACTTTCCTAAGTAATTACACTTTCACTAATTACATTTAATAATTATACTTATCACATAACCAAGTGATTATCTTAAATTAATTAAATTAATTAATTTAACTTATCAAATTATTTAATTAATTACCTTAAAAAATTAATTACCTTAATTACTTCCTTTAAGTAATTATACTTAACCAATTTCCATAAATGATTATTATTAATTTATTAATCAAATTGATTACCAAAATTAATCTCATTAATTAATTATTTATTTATCCCTAATTAATGATCCCTCATTAATTATTTAACAATTCTTTAATTACTTCTTTAGGTAATTAATCTTTAATCAATTATTTATTAAAACAACTTGATAAACTCTTATTTATCAATTAATTAATTAAATTATCAATTATTCTTTAATTACCTTATTAATTTAATTACTCCTATATAATTAAATCTTAATTACTTTCTGACTAAAGTATTAACCTTTAACTACTTTAGTTATTATTAACAAAAGTCTTTAAAACGTTTTACTTTAAAATCTTTCTTTTAATTCATTTTAAATTAAAAGATTTAAATAGATTACAATTTAACTTTAACCAATATTTAAATCAAATATACAAAATCTTTTTAAATCAAATGTTAAGAACACTTAACATTTATAAGATTTTAAACCAATTTATTTGAATTCAAAATCCTTTTTAAAATATACTTTTAACAATTTAAATTTTAAAACATCATAAATTTTATCAACCTATTTATTTCAAACAAGGATACAAATTTTAAATTGAATCCATACTTCCAAATTTGCTTTAAAACTTTGTTTAAAATTTCAGTTTCCAAAATTTTAAACCAAATTTAAAAGTTAAAACAAACAGGCTTAAGGCCTGTACCAACTCAAATTACCCGAGCCTACCACTAAATGCTTCGAGTAAAAACTGGAAACCCCCGAGTTCCCTTCGAGTTTCCCTTCCCCTGTTAATTTAAAACTTTGTCAAGTTAAAAAAATTATAAACAGTTTAGCCCACGCGAGTCTTCCCGAGCCAAATTCCCATTTTCTCGAACACGACTTCGAGTCAAACCCATCACCTACTCGAGAACATCTGTTTCTTCCCCAATCTCAAACCCAGACAGATACCAAGTGTGCACGTGCACAGGCGAAACGATCGCCTCCGACCATCGACGACCACTCCCACCTGTCGACGACCATCCAACCTTACGACCCCGATCACCGTAACTCTAAGAACAACTCGAAATCAAAATCGAGTAGCTCAGCAACCAATCTGGAACCAAAGCAATACCTGAAACGACGTCGTTCTCACACCTCCGGTCATCAGAGATTTTGAAACTCCGTCCAACCCTTCTCCATCATCAAAGCTAAGGCCTCCTTAAATATCATAGAGCTCGATCACTTAGAGATACCATATCGATCAAAATTCCAGAGCGCACCCAAAACTAGGTTTAGAAACTCGATCGAACTACCACCATCGCCACGATCATCTATACGGCCATCCACTATTTTTCCCTTAATCACTGATAGCTCCTCTTCCCCCAGAATGAACCACGACCCTCCAGATTACATTGATGGCCCGAATTTGATCATTTTCCAGTTTCCGTTCATACTAACATATCTCAACATTTACAAACTTAAAAATTGTGATTTTTCTTCTAAAAATCATAATTTGGTTTAAAGATTCAATTTAAAATCCTGGAATGCTAAATTATCATCTTTGAATTTTATTCAAAACTTAAACTTCCCTGTTCCTTTTTATTTACAGAGTAGTTTTCTTTTAATTTTAACTTAATAAAATTTTAAACACTAACCCATGATTTAAACAAACAAATATTGTTTGAATTCTAAGTCCTATCAGAGATTATATCAAGAGGAATTAAATTCGATCATGATTTTTAACTTCTAAAAGAAGAACAGATAAAAACATGTTCAATAGCAAGCATGCATCTAATACATCCAAATATATATAGAAATTCAATCATGTACATACACACCATAAACATTTATTCCAGAATTTTATTTGCAAACAGATATCCCTATACTTTAAATTTAAAAAGGATGTTACTCACCAGATTAAAATTGATGAACAGAGCATAACTTGAAACTGCTTTAAACTTTAAAAACTGAAATGCCTTTTCTCTTTAAAAACTTGAATTGGTAGCTTTAATTTGAAGAGATTGCAGTTGCATGCATGTTAAAATCTTGCTTTATTGAGATGTTGCTCTAGATCAGGTTGCTTTAGATTCCAGTTTACTTGCTTTTGATTTTGAAAAGAATTTGCAGGCTTTGATTCAGGTTTGAAGAATTTGTTGCAGGCTCTAGTTTTCAGATTGAAGAAATGCATTACAGAGATTTGTTTTGATAATCTCTGGTTTGAGGAATTTAATTACTGATTCGTTTTGAGAAATTGTTTGAGTTACTGATTTTGTTTTACAGGTTGAAGTTTTTCTTTTACATTTGAAAAGAGAAAATAGGAAAAAGAGTGAAGATAAGAACATATGTATATAAGTTAAAATGATTTATCAAATAAAAGAAAAACAAAAATTTAAAACTTTGACATTTGTCATTCTCATACCTTAATTTTATAACACATGTAATATTAAAGCCTTAGGAATTTACACATGTCTCTTTAATTAATTTGTATTTATTTTAAATGTAAATAAACCTCTTTTTCTTTATTTAATAAATACTTGTTACTTATTTATATATATAGATAATTTTTAAAGAAATAAACCAATTATTCTTATAAATAAAAGCTTATCCAAATATTTATAAAATCCAAAACTATTTGAATATTACCTTTTGAATTCTAAATTCAAATTCAAATTAAATTTAAAAATCAAATTTAAAGTAAATTTAAAACAACACATTCAAATTGAAAATAACCATTCAAATTGAAAATAACCATTCAATTTCTTACAAATCTATTCATATCTATAAACAAAACAATACATTATTAATATTGTTTTAGAAGTAACAAATTTGTCAATTTAAAATAATTTATAAAAGAGATTATAGATTACTTCTATTATTAAATGAATCAACATATCATATGTAAATGGTATTTTAAACTTATATATATATACTCTTTAAATCATATTTATTAAGCAATATTTAAAAAGAAAATAAAATAATCCTTATTATTAATCTTATTTAGAACCATATAGTTATTTTGTTTAAATAGCTTTGAAAAACTTAATATTAAATAAATCATAATTTCCAAACTATCAAAATGTATATTAGAAATTTAAAAACAAGATTTTATTTATTTATTAAATTTCAAACCAAAGCTTATCTATTTACAATATATACACACATATATATACATATTATAAATAGAAATCATTTTATTAGTTTTTAAAAGATAAAATTCACTAATTAAATATTCATTTAATCAGATTATTAAACCAATTCAAATTTAATTATCAAAGATTATCAAATCAATTTAATTATTTAAACAGATTATTAAATTGATATTGCCCCAAATTTCCGGGATATTACATGTACTATGCATATTTTGAACCACTGAGCGCCTGACTTGAGCCTGAAGTACATTTGGGCTTGACCTTTGCTTTCTCTTTTGTGGGCTACTTATAAATTTTAATATCCTCGGCCTATGACATGTACAATGATACACTGTGCATGTCATAAGTTTTTCGTGAACATTCTTTTTGGATTCCTATTTAAAATATGAAAATAAACCAACCCATAAACTGAGGCAATATCTTATTCAATTATATTTGTATTTTTGCAATTTCAGTTTGTTTCCTTTTTTTATTGTGTTGTTATTTGACAAGAAAAGATGATGATTGGAGTATAGTTGGAACACATAGATAGGAAAGACTGAATTCAAGGGAGTGATGTATTTGAGGGTGTGTTGAATATGAGAGTGTAAAATAATGTTATAAATATGAGTGAAAATTGTGTTGTATATGAATGTGTAAAATATAGTGGAAGTTATATTGTATATGCATACTATTTGAAATTGTATTGAAATAAACTATTCATTGAAATAAAATTTCATTTGTTTACTTCTATCTGTGATTTTGCAATAGTATTAAATCAAACACATTCAGAAATATATATGTTTATTATTATCAAACAAAAACCATAAACTATTATATTATATACTTTTCTTTAAAATCCATTTGCAATCGACTTTTGATGCCTTTAGGTATGTCAGTTAAGTTCCAAACTTTGTTGTCATACATGAAATCCATCTCAGATTTCATAGCTTCAAGCCAAAGTGCAGAGTGTTTACTTTGCAGTGCTTTTTGGAATGAGAGTGGAGTGTCATCCTCCAACGCAAAGTCCTCTGCCATCAATGAGAAATCCATGTATTTCTCTGGATCGTGAGATTCCCTGCTAAACCTTCAAATAGGTTGCGTGTATTCGTATGTTCGTGGATTTGATTCTTCTACTAGTTTAGTCTTTGCGTTAACTTCTCGGATCTCATCCAAGGCTACAACTTCGTTGTTAATTACTTTTGGTAGAAATTCCTTTTCTAAAAAGATAATGTGTTGTGGAACAATAAATTTTTGTTCCTCGATGTTGTAGAAAAATATCCTATGGAATTCTTGGGATATCCTATGAGTTTACACAGAGATGATCTTTTACGAAGTTTGTTAGGGCCAACATTCTTAACATAGGATGGAAAACTCCACACCTTCAAATGCTTGAGGTAGGGTTTCTTCCCATGCCACATCTCATATGGGGTCTTAGGCATTGATTCAGCAGGTACAAAAATCAACATATGCGCTGCGGTTTTCGGTGCCTATCCCCAATATGAAAGAGGTAACTTGACCTTACTCATCATGGAATGAACCATATCTAATAGAGTTTGATTCCTTCTTTCCAAAACACCATTGTGTTAGCGAGTAGTGGATGTAGTAAACTGAGAGATAATCTCATAATATTTTAAGTACTATTGGAGCTCTTGTCCAGCATACTCACCTATTCGATCTTATCAAAGTATTTTAATCGAATGGTTCTTTTGATTTTCAACCTCATTCTTATACCCTATGAATTTCTCCCTATCATCGGATTTGTTCTTCATAAGTACATAGTCTAGTCTCAAGAAATCATTGATAAAAGTTACAAAGTAAGAACAATTATCCTAAATAATTATAGGCATTGGGCTACATACATAAGTATGCATGAGACCTAAGAGTTAATCTACTCTACCGTTTCTCCAACAAATGGGGTGATTAGTAATTTTTCCTTTTAGACAAGACTTACGAGTTGAAACACCCTGTAGTTTGACTCTAGTTATTTAATTAGTTAGTTAGTTAATTAATTAGGCTCAAAAAATGGAATTTGTGCAAATGATAGAATTTGACCACAAAACTTGCACCATAATGTTCATAGTGAAATTCTGAGCAACTTTCATATTTAGAGTTTTGCGATTGGAGTCCAAACGAAGGAGTTATGGACGAAAAATGAATTTGCAACGAAAATAAATAAATAAGAAAAATTAACGTTTATTAGTTAATTGCTTGAGGCCATTGGCTGATCTGTCATTAGGACTGGTAGACCCCTAGTAATCGACTGGTGCTACATGGGCGGTCGACCGATCGTCTTCAGGCGGCTAGGCTTTGCCTAGGCACAATAGCTCCGATTTAATATATTTTGATCGAACGGTTCTGGTTGGTTCTAGCACCTATAAATTCAGGCCTAACCCTCTCTTCTCTTCTCATATTTTTTCTGAAAACAGTAGCAAAGCTTTGTCATTTTCTCTTCTTCGCTATTTTCTAAATTATAAAATAAAATATTTATATTTGTATATATACAAATTGGAGAAGAATACAAATCAAATAAGAGAAGAAGTAGAGTAAATCAACACTATGCGATAATGAGGTAATATATATATATATATATTTATCTATATTTGTATTTATATATTTATATTTCCCTTCAATCCTAAATCTCTTCTTAGATCTATAATTCTTATATATGTATATACCCTATATATATATATATATTTCTTGGATTATAAAGGAATTGGGGATGGATTAAAGGTTCTACTTCAAATCTGGAGATTTGGATTGCTTTTAAAAGGCGAGTGGGAAATTTATAGATTTTTATAATATGAAAATTATCCCATCGGTGTTTACTTGATTATTATGCCAACTAGATAATTGTATATGAGTTGTATGCAATAAATTGAATATAATCTGAATATAATAAATATCGCCTTCATATTCTTGTTTTTGAATTGATTTAGAACCGTTTACCACCAGATCTAGAAATCAGTCCTAAAAAGTATGAATTGAGAATATTGATTTAAATGAAATTTATTCCAGATCTGAAATAGCTAGGTTTTATAATAATGTTATGAATTTGTTTTATTACCTTAATCTTGTTGGAATATGGACATTTCTATGTTCGAAATTATTGGAATTTAGATCCACTTAATATTGTATATTAGTTTGATTTCCTTCTCTTTTAGAAAATTATAGCGTTTGATCTAGCAAGGAGTAAATGCAAATAGAAAAAGAAAGAGATGTGGAAAGTATGAATTCATTGTAGTTTACACTGTTTATCACGGCAATAAAAAGAAATTATTATTCCTTGTAATTTCAAATGATGTAACCTTTTAAAGTTAAATCTTTTGTTTTGAATAATTTATGGAAATTATAGCGGATAATCTTTTTAGATATGATTCCAACAATTTAAGATGGAAAAGAATATTCTAGTGAAGATATATAACTAGAATATATTTGATAAAAGTAAATATATGTACATAATTTACTGCGCTTATAATAATTAATTAAAAAGTTAATAATGACACTTGCATGTAATATTCACGTTTAGGATAATTAACTAATGGAAAAGGAATTCAAAAGGTTGCAACTCCAATAAATGGTAATAAGTATGGGAGTTGCAATAATCTGATAGGGTAAATGGATTAATGAGACTGATAAAAATGGAATAGATATAAAAGGTTACTAATTTGGGATTAGTAATCATACATAAATGCCTTAGGAAATGTCCGTTAGGATTTTATGGATAAATTGACATTTATGAGCATGAAATGGGGATTTATGGGTTGATAAGTATTTAAGGTAAATATTATTGCTTTAAATAAAAAGGGAATTGGTAAGCTAAGTCCAATGTCTACCTAAGATAATATAAGTAAAAACTTAGGATGGTTAATTGGACTTAGTAGGTTAGTGATGCGAGGTCAATAGAGTCACTCAACAAAAGACTGCCCTTCACTTTGTGGCTACCAGCAGTCAGGTGCACTAACTACTGATGCGAGATATCAGTAATCCTAGGACTCATGACGACGTAAGAGATTATGCCTGCTTTCTTAATTGGAAAGTATTAAATGGTCCAAATTTGGAATTAGGAGCAGTGAGGGATATCTCCATTAGGGCTCGCTTCTGGTTTTGAGGTCTTAAGTGGCTGTAGGGTCCGCCTCTCTCCTAAATGGAAGTATTAAGTAACCTAGTGAGATTCCAAATAAATAAGGATGTCTCGAAAAGGGTTTACTTTAATGTTGAGGTATTAAGTGGCTGTAGGGCCTGCCTTCCTACCAAAAGAAGTAACCTAATGAAATTCCATATTTATAATTAAGAGCAATAGTGGATATCTCGGGAAGGGTTCGCTTCAGGTTTGGGGTATTAACTGACTGAAGGGTTCACCTCTTTCCTATAAAAGAAATATTAAGTATCTCGGTGAGATTTATAAGTAATGTTGGCTAGATTGTACCAGTGAAGAATCCGCCTTGGGGTTAGGTTTTAAATGACAAAGGTCTACCTATAAATAGGTGTAAATGGTCAAGGGTGTGCCTAATCCTTATTCATGAGTTATTAAGTGGCTTGGGTTTAGTCTCTCATATTGCTAAGGCCGTAATAACGATAGTACCATTGAGGATCATGCCTTGGGATGATGGGGTATGCCTTAATTAAGGTATTAAATGACCATAGTCGGCTTATTTTCCAATAAAAGGTATTAAGTGGCTTGGGTAATATTTATTACATGGCTACGACTTTGTCAATGATAGATTTGTTAATAGTTGGACATTAAATGTCGAAAGCCTTAAATAGTGGTTAGAGGTCTTTGTAGCTTGGACCCATCGACCATTATAAACATTATTAGGAAACCACCATGGGAATAGGTCTTAAATGAAGTGGTCTACCTTGATTAAGGTCTTAAATGGAAAAGTCTGCCTACTTCTCCTTTTAAAAGTATTCTAGAAGCCCACTTCATATTTAAAAGTATTAAGTGATAAATGGGTTTGGAAGTATCGGTTGGTTGATGAGGCTTCACTAGTATTTTGTATCTTGGAAAGGGGTAGGTAAATTGTGTGTGCAATACAATGTTAGATTAGAATTGCTAACCTTGATGGACATAACTATTAAATGGAAACCAATCGGTATACATTTATGTTATGGTTAATTTATATTTCGAGTCACTAGAACGTTGTTCTGGCTCCTCTTCATTACAACCCATAGGATAGATTTAGAGGAAAAGGTCACTGGAGATGGATGTGCTTTGTTGTTGGAGAGTTTTCTTGTCTCTCATGGTCAATGATGATGTGACAATCTGCTACCCAAGGAACATCATTAATTTCAAGGTAGTAGTCATAGTCGGTATTCTTATCCTATTATCATTTTTGTTGTGAGTTTAGATCTATCAATCTTTAATAATGCTCATGCTTATTTGCATGTAACAAATCCAACAATCTATTCTCTAATGGACATGGGTTTTGATTTTTGTCGAAATTTAGGCCTATTAAGGTGGAGGTTGTTACATTTGGTGTCAGAACCTAGGTTAGTAGATCAAAGGATTTGGATAAACTGAGAGAACCTATTCGTATGTTCGTACTTTCCTATCTAGCAATAATATATTTTTACGCTAGATTCTAGGAGTTCCAACTAGAGAAGTAGTAGTAGTTCCACTCTAAGGGAATGGGCAAAGCAACTATGGGTTGGGAACATCTTAGAGTTAATATTTCCACGTCGACTCTGAAGCACCCCACGGAGTGCTGGTGATGTGTAAATCACTGTTGATGATGAGCATGAGTACGACATATGGTAGAATCTGGAAGACTGGAGGTGTTCGACTTGATGGTTGAGATTCTAGCTACCTTGTGATTTTGGATTTTGAGTTCCAGTCGGAGATGTACATTTATTCTAGGTGGATAGGAAATTAGAGTTTGTATGTCGCAATTGTTCAAAAGCAAATTTTCGCTAGAGTACATTCATTGATCACCTCTTTGTTGACAAACATGATTTTTATTTGAATAATTAATGTCAATTCCTTAATCTAATACCTGTGATAGAATTTTTATAAAGTATATTTTGGGAATACCTTAGATTTTGGAAAAGGATTTTCAAAGGATTTCTTTTCCCAAAGATTTATTTTTGAAATTTTTTTGTAAAAGTTTTGCAATTTTAATTTTCAAAGATACATGTATACCACTAAGTTGGTCGTGGTAAGAAATTCTTATATTTATAAAAAATTAATTCTTTAAATCCTTAAATATTTATATATTAGTAAAGGCTTGATTTTGATTTTTAGCAAGGAAATAGTTTTCTAATTTAGGAAATATGTATTTATAAAAAGGTTTTTGGAAACCCTAAAATATTTATATACATAAGTTTGATTTAAAAGGGAGTTTTGTATAAATAGTTTCTATTATTTAGAAACAAGTATAAAAGAACATATATTTAACTCAGTGATTTTCAGTTTATAAAATCGAGGTTTTTGGATTTTCTCTCTTTAAGGTACGAAAAAAATAGGAATGACACTCAATTTTATTAGGGTATGTAGTTTGAAGTGTTGTTGTACCCGCTAGCTACTGGGAGAAATATTTCCATGCAATGTCGGCCGGAAATAGCAGTTGTAATATTTTTAAGTTTTTAGAATTATTGTTAGTCACAACAGTTTTGTTGGGATTACTGTGAATTGCTGGAGTATAGTTCGATATTATGCATTAGGTTTTTAAACCACTGTGATGACGACATGAATTTTTCGAATCATGTCGAATTGAAGGAGATGTCGTGAGACGATTGTTACTTAATCTGACCTTAATTGGGTCTAGGTTCAACTAACGCCCAAACATCTAACGGTTGGCCATCTTGTGGCAAACCTATAGTGGTCTGCCAGTTAATGATTTTTGGCACAACTTAAACCTTGAACGAGAATATAAAAATCGCATCCAAATTTCCTAATTGCATTTTCGTTCCTCCTTCCTCAACAAGCCAAACTCAATCTCCATCCTCTTCCTCATCCAAGTATCAGCCTCTCTCTTTCGTTTCTTCCTTAGGCGACACCGTTTTTCCCTAAGAGTAGCAGCCTCTCCTCCCCATCATGCTTGTTTTGCACGTTAGATCTCGCCACACCACCACTCTAGATCTACACCCTATTTCCACCCTCCAATTAATTCTTACGTAAGAAACCTTTCCGAACTGCCAATTTTTTCTCACACCATTATTGTCTCAACCCTCAAGATGCCACTTGGGTGGACCGAATTGAGCAGAAGGTTTTGCCGTTATTGGGTTAGAAGAGCTATTCGACGCGGTAGGATTTGCACTAAATCTCTACTTCGAGACCTTTTGAGCGGGAATGTTATCTGTGTTGCATCTGCCTTTCGATGGAGGCAATAGTTTTATTCGTTTAGTGTAACGACCTGCTATTTTGAACGATTCAAATCGACAATCATCCACTCATGTCAGACTTGAATTGCTCAAAACAACAGATTGTAAATTTATATTTGGAAAAACTTAGCATATACAGTAAATAAATCAATCACAGAATCACAGACACAAAGTTTTACAACAATAAGCAGCGGAATAGATAAATAGTAGTTCATGAAGCTACTATATAAACAACAGAGTTTGAAACAAAATACAATAGAATCTCAAATACAAATGAATCTCTAATACATAAGCAACTGACAAGTCTGATCATAAATGACTGGAATAAACTGAAATAACTGAAAGCTGGATAGATAGATCTTCAAACAAAGCTCTAATCTCCAAAGATGAGTCTCAAATGCTATGACACTCAGTCTGACCTGAGCGTAAAGCAAACACAAAACACTCGAGTCAGGATTAACATTCTTATACCAGTAAATTTCAACTCAAGTGAAAAGTCAACTGAAATACAAGTAACTTAAAGGATGTTTGGGTTTTCCAGCCTCTAAGGATCTGTGGAACTATCTACTACGTAGTAATATACGCTATTATAATATGTCTATCAGTAAAGTAAAGTATTAAAATAGCGTTAAGGCATTACCCATATCCCCCTTAACACATTTTATATATTCCCGTAGTTTATACAGTACCGTTAGCTCCACCAAACCGGTGGTTTACTCAGAGGGCACTCCATAGGTACGGTACAAACCAAACTCGTAGAAGGCGCGATAAAGCATGTGACAAGGCACGCGAGGCAATGCCAGGGTAGGATTCTACCGTTTACACTCCCGGACTGGTGGTAACGCATAGCAACTACTACCGGCCACCTCGAAACACACTCCCATATCAAAGGTGCACCCAATCGAATCACAAAAGCAATAGAATAGTATCGAAGAAATGTGCTTGATAGGGGGAGCGACCCCACTTGGCCCTGTATAGCTCCTGTTTTAGCCACACCAAGCTGACTCACAAGAGTTAGGGCTGCGTTAATACCTCAAATAGAATCGTTTCCAAACCATCCTACTTTGTTCTGGAATCTCCACCACATGCACAGTTGTTAAAGTGGTTTTCCTTATTGGTAGAGAGTATGACAATATCCGATCCCGGTCGCTTTAATAGCCAAACGCTTATTTCACACCGTGGTCATTTTATATTTCAAACAGTTCATACTTCATATCAAAATATCATATTCATTTCAAAATTATAACCACAGAATATGGTTTAAACCATTATATCAAAATATTCGCATTTAAATTCATTTAATCTAATTCATAACAGTTTCAACTTAAACAGTTTAATTATTGAAAATAGTTTATATATATTGAAATAGTTATAAATTAAAAATAGTTTATATTTAAATAGTTTATAGATTAAAATAGTTTATATATTAAAAATAGTTTATATATTAAAAATAGTTTATATATAAAAAAATAGTTTCAAAGTAGAATTGTTTATTCCAACTTCACGCATTAATTCAAATCAACTTTAATTCCACAATTCAATTTAAATCAATTTCAGTTTAACGATTTCAATTGAAAAGGTTAAAGGTTCATTTCAAATTCTCATTAAACCATTTTAATTTATATCGATTTCAATTCCAGGTTTGAATTACAGATTTAAAACCACCTCCAATTTCAATAGATTTTAAAGTTTAAATATTCAAACAATTTACAATAACTCAATTTGATAAATCTCGTTTACATTTCAAAATTCAACTTTAATTTTATTAAAATTTGAAAATATTCACTTAATCATTTTAATAACATTTAAATGAAATCTAAAATTACAAATTTAAATTAAATCGATAATTAAATATCTATCTTCAATTATATTAAATTCTGAAAATATTTATTTAATCACTTCTATAAACATTTAAATAAAATCTCAAATTCAATTTAATTCAAAATTAAATATTCAATTTCAATCTTTATATCTGAAAATATTCATTTATTCACCTTTAATCAAAATCAAGTTATCAAGTTATAAATCATATCTTTAATAATCTCAAACCAATAAGTTTCAAATCAATTTCTATTTAATTACAATTCTTAAATATATTAAATTACAAATAAATTTCAATTTATCTTTCCAACAACAATAAGCAGCAGAATAGATAAATAGTAGTTCATGAATCTACTATATAAACAACAGAGTCTGAAACAAAATACAACAGAATCTCAAATACAAATGAGTCTCTAATACATAAGCAACTGACAAGTCTGATCATAAATGACTGGAATAAACTGAAATAACTGAAAGCTGGATAGATAGATCTTCAAACAAAGCTCTAATCTCCAAAGATGAGTCTCAAATGCTATGACACTCAGTCTGACCTAAGCATAAAGCCAACACAAAACACCCGAGTCAGGATTAACATTCTTATACCAGTAAATTTCAACTCAAGTGAAAAGTCAACCGAAATACAAGTAACTTAAAGGATGTTTGGGTTTTCCAGCCTCTAAGGATCTGTGAAACTATCTACTACGTAGTAATATACGCTATTATAATATGTCTATCAGTAAAGTAAAGTATTAAAATAACGTTAAGGCATTACCCATATTCCCCTTAACACATTTTATATATTCCCGTAGTTTATACAGTACCGTTAGCTCCACCAAACCGGTGGTTTACTCAGAGGGCACTCCATAGGTACGGTACAAACCAAACTCGTAGAAGGCGCGATAAAGCATGTGACAAGGCACGCGAGGCAATGCCAGCGTAGGATTCTACCGTTTACACTCCCGGAATGGTGGTAACGCATAGCAACTACTACCGGCCACCTCGAGACACACTCCCATACCAAAGGTGCACCCAATCGAATCACAAAAGCAATAGAATAGTATCGAAGAAATGTGCCCGATAGGGGGAGTGACCCCACTTGGCCCTGTATAGCTCCTGTTTTAGCCACACCAAGCTGACTCACAAGCGTTAGGGCTGCGTTAATACCTCAAATAGAATCGTTTCCAAACCATCCTACTTCGTTCTGGAATCTCCACCACGTGCACAGTTGTTAAAGTGGTTTTCCTTATTGGTAGAGAGTATGACAATATCTGATCCCGGTCGCTTTAATAGCCAAACGCTTATTTCACACCGTGGTCATTTTATATTTCAAATAGTTCATACTTCATATCAAAATATCGTATTCATTTCAAAATCATAACCACAGAATATGGTTTAAACCATTATATCAAAATATTCGCATTTAAATTCATTTAATCTAATTCATAACAGTTCCAACTTAAACAGTTTAATTATTGAAAATAGTTTATATATATTGAAATAGTTATAAATTAAAAATAGTTTATATTTAAATAGTTTATAGATTAAAATAGTTTATATATTAAAAATAGTTTATATATTAAAAATAGTTTATATATAAAAAAATAGTTTCAAAGTAGAATTGTTTCTTCCAACTTCACACATTAATTCAAATCAACTTTAATTCCACAATTCAATTTAAATCAATTTTAGTTTAACGATTTCAATTGGAAAGGTTAAAGGTTCAATTCAAATTCTCCTTAAACCATTTTAATTTATATCGATTTCAATTCCAGGTTTGAATTACAGATTTAAAACCACCTCCAATTTCTATGGAATATGCATGTATATGCTTTTTTTATGATAATAAACATATATACATTTAAATGTATTTGATATTGTACTATTTTATTTTTCCACAGATAAAATAAATATTTGCTGAATAAAATAAATAACACATAATTGGAATTCAAATGAATATTTTATTCAAACAAATATTTATTACAATTTTGATAGTACAATTTCAAGCTCTCACTATAACTATACAATTTCAGTCACAATACAATTACATCACATTTTCATAGTTACATTAGTTCCTCACTACATATCACTCACACT
This sequence comes from Allium fistulosum, assembly GCA_030737815.1. NCBI lineage: Eukaryota > Viridiplantae > Streptophyta > Magnoliopsida > Asparagales > Amaryllidaceae > Allium > Allium fistulosum. The sequence goes on along the minus strand of CM060907.1, from coordinate 243,262,104 downwards.
CGTATGTATCTTCAACTTCATTCCAATGTGAATCCAGCATCTGAGCAATCTGCAGAAATATACATTGACATAGTAAAATTGAAAATAAAATGTTTTTGCAGTATAAAACAAAATTTGATTTTGAAAATTTTATTTGCCTCGGTTATTTGGGTTGTTCGTCATCATTTATATTTGAATTCATCACACACGAACAATGTGACATGCACAGTGTATCACTGTACATGCCATAAGGCCGTGCACACCGAAATGTACACTTGATAATGTTACAGGGACAGGTGAGCACAGGTCAAATCCAAATTATCGGATTCAACTCAAGTGCAACACAAATAGAGTCACAACACGTGCACAAGGTCAAACCCGAGCGTTTAAGCTGGATTCAACACAGGGTAATAGAGGTCAAGTCACTGCAACCATGACTCAACTCAAATGCAAGACCAACCAGTTCATGTGCAAAATCAGAATGCTATCATATGTACAAATGCAAAGACCAGTGATGCACACTCAAACTTTTAACAAAGTCAAGTTTGAAGGCATAAGCACATGCACCAGTAAAACAAAGACCAGTGGACCACAATGATACAGCCAAAAGTGTACAACAAATTCAAGTCAAGCATGCTACAGAACTGACCAACATAGCACAAGAATGAACAACATCAAGTGAGACCAGACTCAAGCGAAACCAACCAACCAACCAATAAGTCAAAGGACCAAACTATACAAGAGAATGGAGAAACACAATGACCAGACAAATATGCAAACATATACACAAATGCACTGCTACAACTAAATGCAAACCAGATTCAAGTTCAAGCTATGCAACTGTAGCTCAAAGAAAAGTGCATCAATAGACCAACAGCAAGTACTCAGCAACAAAGTCTATGGCGCCGGCATATGAACAACTAGTTAATTAAGTTTCAAGTCAGAAGTACAAAATGGCCACTCAAGTACAACACCAGCAGCTACAACTTCAACTACAAAAACAATGTACATTTTAAACAAAAGAGAAGCAGAGATGGTAGACTGCAACTACACACATCAAATACAGTGACAAATCGATGTAGCAGTTTTACAATATCAAAGAGAAGAATGGATGCAACAATGCCCAACACAAATGAAACGTGATACCAGTGAACAACCAGATACGACATGCAAGTATCAAGACAAGAAGGAAACACAAATCCAAGCAGTTTAAACATCAAACCAAGCTCGAGCACAAGTGACTCATGGAAAAACTACAAACAATATCAATAAAGACTGCATGATGAACCAACTACACAACTCGAAGCAACAATGAAACCAGAATCAAGAAATGCATATGTACAGCAGTCACAAAAATAAGGTAACAAATTAGAAGTATCAAGTCGAAGCCGTAAGCAAAAGGAAATCACAAATTCAGTAATACCGAAGTCAACATAGAAGATGGCCAGAGACGAAGCTCACAGGGGCCAGAAAGTTGAAGTCAACCAGAAAATGATCAAAGCCGAAGCTATGAATTGAAACAAGTCAAAAATCAACATTGTCAAACAAAGTCAAGGCCAATGTCAACAAAGAAATACAAGTCAAAGTCAGAACCGTGGGAAGCAAGGAATCGAACCAAGTCAAGAAACCCAAGCCGTGATGGTCAAGTAATATAAAAGCAAAATATACGCATAAGAAAAGGTCAGAAAACATCTCAAGCATCCAAGCATAATCAAGCGGCCAAGCAAAATCATTTGACAAATTCAAAAAGATTCATACGAACGAGAATAAAGGGTTTCGAACCCTATAAAAGAATGAACATCATCGGCAAATTATTTATTCGAGTTCAAGTACAACAGAGAAGACAAAATCATAAAACTCGAATCAAATAAAAGTCGAGTACTGTATAAATCAGAAAGGAATAAACGTACCAATTCTTTCAACAATCAAACTCGACTAAATTGAAGCAAGCCGTGAATCAACTTATTAATCGGTGAAAGGAATCAAAGCATCATCAATCAAATCAACAAAGCCGGCGACTTCATCACATAGCCCTAATTTTGGGCAAAGAGGAATGAACGAATGAGGCAGCCATTATCACATACAAGATAAAAGAAAAAGGGTCGGCATAGTGAAATAATAAAAGAAGTTTGGGCCGGTTTATTATTCCTCTTTTGGGCTTAGAATATTTTAATTAGGGTTTTAGTTTTTAATTTGTTTTTTGTTTTGAAGTCTACTTTTCGATTCAAATTTTAGTAAATCACCACCTAGAGTTTAGGTTGTATCAGATTGTCTAGTTAGGATTAGTTCAGTGAGCAGGGTGTGCGAGTTTGCAAAACTCTATAGTCGGTAGTAGGGTGTGTGAGTCTATTAGAGTGTTTGTAAGCGGGAGACTGTTTAATTCTAATAGAAATCTGGGAATGCAGCAGTAGGCAGGGGTTGCCGAAGCTGGGTAAATTTTGTGTGTGATTTACATTTCAACATATTTACTTCTCTGCAGTTTGTTTTCATGTTTAATTCATAAAATTCATGAAAATTTGCTATAACCCTATTCACCCCCCTCTAGGGTTAATCTAGATCCTACAAATTCAATAGATTTTAAAGTTTAAATATTCAAACAATTTACAATAACTCAATTTGATAAATCTCATTTACATTTCAAAAGTCAACTTTAATTTTATTTAAATTTGAAAATATTCACTTAATCATTTCAATAACATTTAAATGAAATCTAAAATTACAAATTTAAATTAAATCGATAATTAAATATCTATCTTCAATTATATTAAATTCTGAAAATATTTATTTAATCACTTCTATAAACATTTAAATAAAATCTAAAATTCAATTTAAATCAAAATTGAATATTCAATTTCAATCTTTAAATCTGAAAATATTCATTTATTCACCTTTAATTAAAATCAAGTTATCAAGTTATAAATCATATCTTTAATAATCTCAAACCAATAAGTTTCAAATCAATTTCTATTTAATTACAATTCTTAAATATATTAAATTACAAATCAATTTCAATTTATCTTTCCATCAACAATAAGCAGAAGAATAGATAAATAATAGTTCCTGAAGCTACTATATAAACAACAGAGTCTGAAACAAAATACAACAGAATCTCAAATACAAATGAATCTCTAATACATAAGCAACTGACAAGTCTGATCATAAATGACTGGAATAAACTGAAATAACTGAAAGCTAGATAGATAGATCTTCAAACAAAACTCTAATCTCCAAAGATGAGTCTCAAATGCTATGACACTCAGTCTGACCTGAGCATAAAGCAAACACAAAACACCTGAGTCAGGATTAAAATTCTTATACCAGTAAATTTCAACTCGAGTGAAAAGTCAACTGAAATACAAGTAACTTAAAGGATGTTTGGGTTTTCCATCCTCTAAGGATTTGTGGAACTATCTACTGCGTAGTAATATACGCTATTATAATATGTCTATCAGTAAAGTAAAGTATTAAAATAGCGTTAAGGCAGTACCCATATCCCCCTTAACACATTTTATATATTCCCGTAGTTTATACAGTACCGTTAGCTCCACCAAACCGGTGGTTTACTCAGAGGGCACTCAATAGGTACGGTACAAACCAAACTCGTAGAAGGCGCGATAAAGCATGTGACAAGGCACGCGAGGCAATGCCAGGGTAGGATTCTACCGTTTACACTCCCGGACTGGTGGTAACGCATAGCAACTACTACCGGCCACCTCGAGACACACTCCCATATCAAAGGTGCACCCAATCGAATCACAAAAGTAATAGAATAGTATCGAAGAAATGTGCCTGATAGGGGGAGCGACCCCACTTGGTCCTGTATAGCTCCTGTTTTAGCCACACCAAGCTGACTCACAAGAGATAGGGCTGCGTTAATACCTCAAATAGAATCGTTTCCAAACCATCCTACTTCGTTCTGGAATCTCCACCACGTGCACAGTTGTTAAAGTGGTTTTCCTTATTGGTAGAGAGTATGACAATATCCGATCCCGGTCGCTTTAATAGCCAAACGCTTATTTCACACCGTGGTCATTTTATATTTCAAACAGTTCATACTTCATATCAAAATATCATATTCATTTCAAAATCATAACCACAGAATATGGTTTAAACCATTATATCAAAATATTCGCATTTAAATTCATTTAATCTAATTCATAACAGTTCCAACTTAAACAGTTTAATTATTGAAAATAGTTTATATATATTGAAATAGTTATAAATTAAAAATAGTTTATATTTAAATAGTTTATAGATTAAAATAGTTTATAAATTAAAAATAGTTTACATATTAAAAATAGTTTATATATAAAAAAATAGTTTCAAAGTAGAATTGTTTCTTCCAACTTCACGCATTAATTCAAATCAACTTTAATTCCACAATTCAATTTAAATCAATTTCAGTTTAACGATTTCAATTGAAAAGGTTAAAGGTTCAATTCAAATTCTCATTAAACCATTTTAATTTATATCGATTTCAATTCCAGGTTTGAATTACAGATTTAAAACCACCTCCAATTTTAATAGATTTTAAAGTTTAAATATTCAAACAATTTACAATAACTCAATTTGATAAATCTCGTTTACATTTCAAAATTCAACTTTAATTTTATTTAAATTTGAAAATATTCACTTAATCATTTTAATAACATTTAAATGAAATCAAAAATTACAAATTTAAATTAAATCGATAATTAAATATCTATCTTCAATTATATTAAATTCTGAAAATATTTATTTAATCACTTCTATAAACATTTAAATAAAATCTCAAATTCTATTTAAATCAAAATTAGATATTCAATTTCAATCTTTAAATCTGAAAATATTCATTTATTCACCTTTAATCAGAATCAAGTTATCAAGTTATAAATCATATCTTTAATAATCTCAAACCAATAAGTTTCAAATCAATTTCTATTTAATTAAAATTCTTAAATATATTAAATTACAAATCAATTTCAATTTATCTTTCCAACAACAATAAGCAGCGGAATAGATAAATAGTAGTTCATGAAGCTACTATATAAACAACAGAGTCTGAAACAAAATACAACAGAATCTCAAATACAAATGAATCTCTAATACATAAGCAACTGACAAGTCTGGTCATAAATGACTGGAATAAACTGAAATAACTGAAAGCTGGATAAATAGATCTTCAAACAAAGCTCTAATCTCCAAAGATGAGTGTCAAATGCTATGACACTCAGTCTGACCTGAGCATAAAGCAAACACAAAACACCCGAGTCAGGATTAACATTCTTATACCTGTAAATTTCAACTCAAGTGAAAAGTCAACTGAAATACAAGTAACTTAAAGGATGTTTGGGTTTTCCATCCTCTAAGGATCTGTGAAACTATCTACTACGTAGTAATATACGCTATTATAATATGTCTATCAGTAAAGTAAAGTATTAAAATAGCATTAAGGCATTACCCATATCCCCCTTAACACATTTTATATATTCCCGTAGTTTATACGGTACCGTTAGCTCCACCAAATCGGTGGTTTACTCAGAGGGCACTTCATAGGTACGGTACAAACCAAACTCGTAGAAGGCGCAATAAAGCATGTGACAAGGCACGCGAGGCAATGCCAGGGTAGGATTCTACCGTTTACACTCCCGGACTGGTGGTAACGCATAGCAACTACTACCGGCCACCTCGAGACACACTCCCATATCAAAGGTGCACCCAATCGAATCACAAAAGCAATAGAATAGTATCGAAGAAATGTGCCCGATAGGGGGAGCGACCCCATTTGGCCCTGTATAGCTCCTGTTTTAGCCACACCAAGCTGACTCACAAGAGTTAGGGCTGCGTTAATACCTCAAATAGAATCGTTTCCAAACCATCCTACTTCGTTCTGGAATCTCCACCACGTGCACAGTTGTTAAAGTGGTTTTCGGTATTGGCAGAGAGTACAACAATATCTGATCCCGGTCTCTTTAACAACCAAACACGTATTCACACCATAGTCATTTTATATTTCAAACAGTTCATACTTCATATCAAAATATTATATTCATTTCAAAATCATAACCACATAATATGGTTTAAACAATCATATCAAAATATTCACATTTAAATTCATGTAATCTAAATCATAATAGTTCTAACTTAAACATTTTAATTATTGAAAATAGTTTATATATATATTGAAATAGTTATAAATTAAAAATAGTTTATATTTAAATAGTTTATAGATTAAAATAGTTTATATATTAAAAATAGTTTATATATTAAAAATAGTTTATATATTAAAAATAGTTTATATATAAAAAAATAGTTTCAAAGTAGAATTGTTTCTTCCAACTTCACAAATTAATTCAAATCAACTTTAATTAAATCAATTTCAGTTTAAAATTTTCAATTGAAAAGGTTAAAGGTTCAATTCAAATTCTTATTAAACCATTTTAATTTATATCGATTTCAAAACCAGGTTTGAAATACAAATTTAAAAACACCTCCAATTTCAATAGATTTTAAAGTTTAAATATACAAACAATTTACAATAACTCAATTTGATAAATCTCATTTATATTTCAAAATTCAACTTTAAATTTATTTAAATTTGAAAATATTCACTTAATCATTTTAATAACATTTAAATGAAATCTCAAATTACAAATTTAAATAAAATCGATAATTAAATATCTAACTTCAATTATATTAAATTCTTAAAATATTCATTTAATTACTTTTAGAAACAATTAAATAAAATCTCAAATTCAATTTAAATAAAAATTAAATATTCAATTTCAGTCTTATTGAAATCTGGAAATATTCATTTATTCACCTTTAATCAAAATCAAGTTATAAAATCATATCTTTAAAAATCTCAAACTAATAAGTTTCAAATCAATTTCTATTTAAATACAATTCTTAAACAAATTAAATTACAAATCAATTTCAATTTATCTTTCCAACCTTAATTTATGAAAGTTATTACAAAAATCTATTTTCAAAATACTAATATAAATTTAAATAAATATTAAAAAACATATTTAATATATATTAGGTAAATTAAATTTTATTAAATTAAATCTTATTATTAAACTAAATTTTATTTTATATATTTTAATAATAATAGAGTTATAAGTAAAATTTTATAATTTAGATTTCAAAACTTAACTTATAATTTGAAATTTCCAAAACATACAATTTTAAAAAATCTAATTTTTTTTCACATATATTAAAATTAAAATATCTTTACACTATATTTAAAAGTCAATATTTATAGAAATCCATATATTTGCTTTCAAAAACTTTGGAAATCATTTTTCAAAAATAGACCAACGGTGTCCGTATATAGTTTTCTATCCTATGGTCGAGTGATACAGATATTTACCATATTAATCCGCAATTATTTAAATTTACGGATATATATCATTTCAATCCGCAATCCCAAAATTTTAAAATCAATGAAAATCGCTTGGGTTTATCATTTCAACCCATAACGATTTTCCCCTAATCTATCAGATCGTTCGGGTATGTATCATTTCAACCCATAGGCAATTTTTAAATTAACCGAGAACTTGTAGAGTGAGAACAAATATGATAATAATATAACATATTAAAAACAGGCATATATCATTAGTAACAAATTTAAATATAATATATATAACAAATTATGGTATCATATGTCAAGAGTAAACACTGCAGATAATGACATATCACATTTAACAACTAAATAACTTAACAATTCAAATTTAACAGCATATTTCAATCATCATTTCATGTGAATTAAGTTTACTAAATATAAGAATGTTAATCGTGAGTGATTGCTCACCTTTCGAGGCTATGGAAACAATGATAGCAACGACAGTGACACAGACATGCACACGGATACGGACACGACATTCGGATTCAGGTCCGGACAGCGGCGAACAAAGCAACTTGAATTCAATGAAATCAAATAAGAACTAGCTTGATATAAATAGAAACAATATATATATATATGTTATAAAAAAATTTATTCTACAAATCAATATTTATTTTAAACACTTTGTTACTTGGTGGCTTGACCATGTAACAAGAGGCTCGGTGTAAAGAGGTCGCTCGAAATAAGAGCACCGTTCGGCATTAAGAGGCCGCTCGGCATATGGCCTCGTTCGGCATACAAGCCCCGTTCGACATCAAGCCCCGCTCGGCATATGGCCTCGTTCGACATCCAAGCCTCGCTCGGTATCCAAGCCTTGCTCGGCCTCCAAGCCTCGCTCGGCATCTAAGCCTCGCTCGGCATCTAAGCCTCGCTCAGCATCCAAGCCTCGTTCGACATCTAGCCCCGCTCGGCATATGGCCTCGTTCGGCATCCAAGCCTCGCTCGGCATCCAAGCCCCGTTCGGCATCTAGCCTCGCTCGATATATGGCCTCGTTCGGCATCCAAGCCTCGCTCGGCATCCAAGCCTCGTTCGGCATCCAAGCCTCGCTCGGCATCCAAGCCTCGTTCGGCATCCAAGCCTCGTTCGGCATCTAGCCTCGCTCATCATATGGCCTCGTTCAGAATAACAAAGCCATTTGGCATTCAATCTCGCTCGGCATAGCAAGGTCGTTTGGCATGGGCCTCGTTTAGCATCTCCCCTCGACCGGCATCAAGTCTTGGTCGGCACAGGTCTCGTTCGGCCTACGCTCTTCACTCAGCACACTATCTCGGTCGGCATTCAAGTACCGTTCGACATATCTTCCTCGTTCGGCATACGAGTGTCGTGCGGCCTGGGTATGTGGTTCGGGAATTGCCATTCGGCATTTGTGGCTCGGCGTGCAGAAGCCACTTACTACGGGCTGAGGTATCTTACTCCTAGGCCCATGAGGGAAGTCCAACCCATCTTCATCTATAAATAGGAGGGCAGGGGCATAGTGAAAGGGACTCCTTTTCGAGAACACTGGGGAGACTTTGCTGCATTCCAGACTTATTCTATTTTACTAAGCACTTGTATTCAACTCTTTGTAGTACGGATTGTATCTGTATTCAATCATTGGTGAAAGCAATAAAGACCAAAACTTAAAGTGGACGTAGGCAATTACGCTGAACCACTATAAATCCGGTGTTCTTGTTTTTTCACTTAATTTAGCATACAGTTCTCTTTTTTAATTTACTTTCTTCATTACTCTCTCTCTCTACACAATCTTTCTCAAGGGTGTTAGTGACCAATTTTGGTGCTAACATTTTGGTGCTTTCACTGAGAATCAAATTCTCAGGCCGCTAGGATCTGCTTTGTAGCTACTGGATTGAATAAATCCCCCGAAGGAGATCCAAGTAATTCACAGGACGTCCGTTGATTCTACTCAGAGTTCCTATCAAAAGCTCTACTATGGGAAGACCACGTACACGATCAGCCTCTCATAACGCGGACGTCAACGAGACTGCTAGCGTACAACAAATAGGACTTAGCAATAAACAAGCAAATCTGGGTGCAGGAACCACCACCCAAAACCAAATGGAAGTTGTCACCAGAACAGAGTTCAACGACTTGATGAGAGAACTCATGGAAAGCAGAAGACAACTTAATGAGCAGATTCAAGCAAACGCTAACCTCATGACTCAACTTACTCAGCAACAACATCAGAATGCTAGAGGAAGCCCTGCTCCTTACTCCTCATCCGAAAGCTCTTCTTCGTCCGATGAACCTCCCAGACGTAGACGTCGTAAAGCAGAAACAACGCAAGCAGTTGTTACTGATCGATCGACCCGGGATGGTCTGGGTTCTCTACCTGGAGCAATGTCTCCTCACTTACACCAAGAAAATCACACTCAAGCTGGAACGGGAAACTTAGGATTTGGAGTGCGTGTGGAAGCCGGACAATCGGCACACCAAGGTCTTAATGCTGCTGGTCTCCAGGATACACACTTGGTAGATCGCCAACAGGGAAGACACCAACCAAAACGGTCTACAGGACAGACACCAACTTTCCATCTTCCATACAAACCCCAGACCTGTCAGCTATGGTCAAACAGTTGATGAAAGAGAATCTAGGCTTATCAAATGATGATTGGGAGGTATCCAGGAGTCATACTCCATTTACAGATGCTATCTTATAGTCCGAGTACCCCAGGAAGTTTAACATGCCGACTATTCCAGCCTATGAAGGAAAGACCGATCCCCGACAGCATGTGATGAGGTATGAATGGATGATGGACTCGGCTAGAGCGAACTATGCGACCAAGTGCAGATGTTTTCCAATAACTTTATCCGGAGTCGCTACCATGTGGTTCACCCGACTTCCTCCGCGAACTATCTCCAGCTTTGATGAGTTAGCGACGAAATTTTGGGAACAATTCAGAATTCATGCCACTCGTCCCAAGGATGTGATGTCCTTGTCCAGTGTGATTTAGACTCCAGGGGAGTCATTGAAAGAGTACTTACAGAGATTTCATGTTGCCGCAAGGCCCGCAACTGAAGTTAGCAACCCCAACGACCATGCCATTTTAATGGTCGTGATGCGAGGGGTAAATCCGAATTTAGAGTTTGGAGATTGGCTGGCGGGAAAGCCTCCTACTACGCTAGAACGTTTTTATTCAAAAGCACACCAATTTATAAGAAGGGAGGAAGCTAGGTGGACAAGGCGAGATAATGCACCGGTACGAGGCAAGGAGGCTGTGCAGAGTAACATCGCTGTAAAACAATATGGTGACAACTTTGGAAAGGTACAAGTCAACGTTCAGAACAAGCCTAAAAAATCTAAAGGATCCGGTGGGGGAAATCCCGGAAAGAAAAGGGTAGCTGGAAAGTGGAAACCAAGGATCCAAACTTACAACAAGTACACTCCTCTGAATGCATCTCTGGAAAATATTTACCTGTCAACTTGTAATACTTTCCAATATCGAAAGCCATGCCCAAAAGAGCCCACTGAAGAGCAAAAGAGGACTTAGAAGTATTGCCGCTTCCATGAAACTTATGGGCACAATACTGAGGAGTGTAGGCACCTACATGACGCTATAGAAAAGTTGATTAGATAGAAAAAGTTAAAGGAGTTTGTGAAGAGTCCTCAAGAGGGTGGACAGGGAACGTCCAATCCCGGTCACGCACCAGCCCTACGTCACCCTGAGGAGCCTGCTCGGACTGTGGGCAGACTGGTCATAAACACGATAATAGGTGGACCTCAACCTATAGATAAGAACTGGCAAGAAATGGAGCGGTATGCTAACTCCTTGAGGCATGTAGATTTTGAGTGTTGTTCAAATGTGGAGGATGGGACCCCCGCTAAACAGTAGTGCATGATGACAGACGATATAGTATTCAAGAGCAGAGATGCTGATCAAGTGGAGGCTCCTACCGTTGACCCGATGGTTATATCTGCGACAATCGGGCCGACATTTGTGAAAAGAATTTTGATTGATTGTGGAAGTTCTGTAAATATCATCTTCAAAAAAGCATATGACCAGATGAAGATGGAGACGAAGGATTTAAAGCCATCTAAAGCTCGTATCCATGGCTTTAATGGCGCAGCGACTGATGCAGTGGGGTATGTTGAGTTGCCAGTTGAACTGGGACAAGGTGAGCATAGGAGGGTGTGAATCCTACCTTTTATAGTTTTGGATGTAGATTCTCCATACAATGTGTTTCTGGGTCGACCGGCCCTGGCTGAGTTTAGGGCAACATTGGCCCCGTGGTGTTTGACTTTGAAATTTCCAACAGACAAAGGAGTAGGTGTTGTGCATGGCGACCAGGCGATCGGTCGTGCATGTTATGTAGCTGAGTTGAGAGAGGCCCATCGGAGAGAGAAAGGAAAGGTTGCGGACAACTCTGTCCGCAACCGAGTTGTTGAAAATTGACAAATAGTGCCCGAGCCCTGGCTCAGGCAACATGATCGGATCTGTAAAGACATAGATCCAAGAGATGATGATGAGGAAACCGGGGAAGAAAAGGCAGCGCCGGCTGAACTGACGATTGACATTTCAGTCATCCGAGATGATCCGTCGCGAGTGCTTAAGATTGGATCACAACTCGGCCCCTCAATGGCCGAGGATCTTAGTGACTTTCTCCGAGCGAATTTGGATGTTTTCGCTTGGACACATTCTGATATGTGCGGGATATCTCCCGCTATTGTGAGTCATATGTTGAATATAGACCCGAAGTATGTTCCTATGAAACAGAAAAGGAGGGGCATGGACCCGGAGAGGTCTGCGGCCCTCAAAGAGGAGGTGGACAAACTTAAAGCCAATGGGTTCGTTCGCGACGCCCTTTACCCAGAATGGGTGTCTAACCCTGTGCTTGTGAGGAAAGCAAATGGGAAGTGGAGAACTTGCGTAGATTACTCTGATTTAAACAAAGCGTGCCCGAAGGATAGTTTCCCTTTACCTAGAATCGACCAGCTGGTCGACTCAACTGTCGGACATGAGTTACTGTCATTTATGGATGTGTACTCGGGATACAATCAGATCCCGATGCATATTCCAGACCAAGAACATACCAGTTTTATTACAGACGTTGGGCTGTATTGCTATGTCGTGATGCCCTTCGGATTGAAAAACGCGGGAGCGACTTATCAACATCTGGTGAATCGAATGTTTAAAGACCAAATTGGTAGAACAATGGAAGTCTATGTGGATGACATGCTCATGAAGTCACGGCAGTCAAACGACCACATTCGAGACTTAGTGGAGATGTTTGATATACTCAGACATTATGGAATGAAAATCAATCCTTTGAAGTGTTCCTTTGGCGTTGCGTCAGGGAAGTTCTTAGGTTTCATTGTAAATGCACGGGGCATCGAAGCTAACCCGGAGAAGATTCAAGTTATTCGAGACATACAAGTGCCCAGGACTATAAAGAAGGTACAGAGCCTGAATGGAAAGGTGGTCGCGCTGAGTCGATTCATTTCCAGAGCCACAGATAAGTGTATTCCCTTCTTCGATGTGATAAAGAAAGGAAAGAAAAATTTCGAATGGATATCCGACCGTGAGGAAGCATTCCGAGCCCTGGTAAGGCATTTAGAAAGTCCCCCGGTGCTATCGAAACCGGTAGACCATGAGATGTTGTATGTGTACTTGGCTGTATCCCATCATGCTATCAATACAGCTCTAGATTGAGAGGAGGACAGAGTTCAAAAGCCAGCGTACTATGTCAGTAAACGTTTGACGGGGGCAGAAAGGAATTATCCTAAGATCGAGAAAATAGCCTATTGCTTGGTGATTGCATCACGCAAGCTTCGTCCATACTTTCAGGCACACTCAATCAGTGTTTACACTGATCAACCCTTGCGACAAGTACTCCAACGACCAGAAACTTCTGGAAGGATGTTAAAATGGAATATCGAGCTGAGCCAATTCGATATTACCTACCTACCACAAAGGGCCATACAAGGGCAAGCGCTAGCAGACTTTATCGCTGAACTCACCATGTCGGACGAATCGAGTAGTAGCGATGTCATACCTCCCATTCGATGGAAGCTGTACACCGACGGGGCATCTAACAACCATTGCTCGGGAGCTGGTATAGTTCTTGTGACTCTTGAGAACCGATCAATTTGTTATGCTTTAAAGCTCGAATTCCCAGCGACAAATAATGAAGCCGAGTATGAAGCATTAATTGCTGGCTTGAGACTTATCAGGGAACTGGGGTAAAATCGGTTGAAATCTTCTGTGACTCACAATTGGTGGTATACCAAGTGCGGGGGACTATCAAGCGACAGGACAACGTATTGCCCCATACCTCGCTCGGGTTCAAGAGTTGCTAGCAAATCTGGAATATTATGATATTTCGCATGTCCCACGTGGACAAAACAGAGAAGCTGATTCATTGGCGAAATTTGTGAGTACTGGTGATGCACAACAAATGGGATTGGTTCCCGTCGAAACCTTACATACTCCGAGTATAAATATGATGGAGATAGATTTCATGTTAGAAACTGAAATTGAGATAGAATCATGGATGACCCCATTCAAACAATACATATTACACGGAACCTTGCCCGAAAGAAGGAACGAGAGACGACAAGTCATTCGTAAAGCTTTAAGGTATATAATGCAAGATGGAATAATGTATCAGAGGGGGTTCTCGGTTCCCTTACTCCGGTGCATCGCCCATGCTGAGATAAAACTAGTTTTGATGGAAGTGCACGAAGGAGAATGTAGTGACCATGCTGGGGGGCAAACACTCGCAAAAAAGATCCTCTGCTACGAGTATTATTGGCCAACCATGAATCGGGATGCTGCAGACTACGTAAGAAAGTGTGACAAATGTAAAAAGTTTGCAAAAATCCCAAGAGCTCCTGCAACTGAAATCACGCAAATGGTTAGTCCTTGGCCATTTGCGATTTGAGGGATCGATATAGTCGGTTCCTTACCTATTTCTAAAGGTGGTGCGAAATATGCAATTGTCGCAGTTGATTATTTTACCAAATGGGTAGAAGCAGAGCCCTTAGCCACAATCACCACCGGAAAGGTCATTAATTTCATTGTACGAAACATTATATGCCACTTTGGCCTCCCACGGACTATCATAAGAGACAACGGAACTCAATCGAAAGTAGAGAGTTCAAAAATTTTTGTCAAAAGTATGGCATTGAAAAGAGGTTTGCAGCAGTTGCCCATTTAAAGGCTAATGGGCAGGTGGAAGCCGTGAACAAAAAAATCAAGTCCATATTGAAAAAGCGTCTGGAAAAGGCTAGAGGCAAGTGGGTGGATGAACTTCCAATGGCACTTTGGGCTTATCGAACCACCCACAAGTCTGCGACTGGCCACACTCCATTCGCATTGGCATATGGCATGGAAGATGTTATACCCGTAGAACTTGAAGTTCCGTCACATCGGGTAACTCATTACGACCCTAAGACGAATCAGTATCTTTTGGTGGAATCACTAGACTTCATTGATGAAAAACGTGAAGAAGCTAATTTAAGAGCGGCTGCGTACAGACACTGAGTCGCTTGATATTATAATGAAAAGGTCCGGCCGAGAATCTTTGATGTGGGTGACCTCGTTTTGAAATGAGTTTTTCCAGTCACGTCACGTATGAATCCCACATGGGAAGGTCTATACGTCATTGAACGGAAGCTTGGAGAGGGAACTTTCAAGCTAACGACCGTAGATGGTGCGATACTCCCCCGAGCATGGAATAGCGAGCATCTGCGACATTATTACACTTAGTCTATTTCTTTCATATTTTAGTTGCAATTATTTTCAGCACATTTTTATTTCGTTGATTCTTAGTTTTCGGCATGTAATAAGACAAATTAGCTTGTTTTCATTAATAAAGGCTTGAAGCCATCTTTTCCATGAATTACTGATGTTTCTATGTGTTTGCACCAAAAATGGTCACAAACCCCAAGTATTGTGAAAGCACTAGTGTATGAATACAAATCAGTAATATTCAAACACAAATCTCAGATCTAAGCTAGCAATAAACAGCAATCCAGAAATAAGTCACAAGAACATGAGATTTATAGTGGTTCGGCTATCTCCGGCCTACGTCCACTTCAATGATTTTTATCTTTTATTGATGTTCTATGTTGATTATAGATGATTACAGCAGACACAACGAATGAATTCGAGTATAACAGCAATGGAAGGAGGTAGAGTTGAATCCGGCAGAGTTTGGATGTTGGATCGCGAAAAGATCCCTTTTCTGCAGGCTCCAGGGGCTATTTATAGGCGTAGGAGGTTGAGATCGCGCTCAAACTTTGGAAGACTTCTTCTGGCACGTGAGTGGGCCCACACGACCGGTCCCACCAAGTTTTGACTCGATCTGAGACCGATACGAAGCAATTTCGTATCCATCAAGAAATGATCCAATCAAGCTGAAACTTGGTAGGGTCATTCTTTACCTTGTATGCAAGCTACTGTGAAAATTTCATTGCACTTGGATCAACGGTTCGTGAGATATGATCGATTCAATATTGTGTTTTCGTGTGCACTATCGCGTTCGAATCCATGTTTTGCATTCATCCCTTCGTATCGATCAGAAGCACGTGCGCAAGGGGTAATGTGGCACGAGTTTCCTGTATCAATCCACTTCTAGTAGCGCATTGACCGATTCGTATCCATGAATTTCGCCTTGTTTGTATCGAGTACTGTTATCTAGTTTGAATCAGCCCTTCGTGTATCTCGTATCAGCTTTCAACGTCTAGTTCGAATTGTTCATCGATTCGAACTAAGCATCGGTCAATCGATACGAAATTCATGGATACGAAGGCTTGACCATTCCGATCGATATGAAGTCAATGGATACGAACCAAGGTGTGGTGATGGATACAAACAGATGGATTCGAGCTTCATGACCGCAAACTGACTCGTGCCTGATCGATTCGAAGTTCCCAAGCCCCGATGGATTCGAACTTGACGATACTCCTCCGATGGATACGAATCTGATCGATTCGAACAGGTCGTCACCTCAGTTTTCCGATGGATACGAACAACTCCTTGTATCTAACTTGCATCGATCACATCTCATTCATACGAGCTCCGATTAACCCGAAATTTGAAACGCTGGCTTCCATGGCTTTGCTTATCCTGCCTTGTCAATTGTAGCCCGATCCGGACTCGGACGAAATTCATCGATATCCATGGTTATCCTGCAATGCATACCAGTTATTATTGATTTTCAGTCAGTTTTGGGTATCTCAGCTTTGCTAAAAGTTGGGATAACACTATGCATGATAACCTAATGGCAAACAACTAAAGTTACATTATTCTGTCTGACGTACGAACGAGTGTAAACGACTTAAATCTCCAAGTCCCCAGAGTGCGGACTGGAGTACTCTAAGTCCCCGGAGCGTGGACTAGAGTATAAACGACTTAAATCTCCAAGTCCCCTTAGTGCGGACTGGAGTACTCTGAGTTCCCAGAGCGCGGACTAGAGTATAAATGACTTAAATCTCTATGTCCCCAGAGTGCGGACCAGAGTACTCTAAGTCCCCAGAGCGCGGACTAGAGTATAAACGACTTAAATCTCCAAGTCTTCTGAGTGCGGACTGGAGTACTCTGAGTCCCTAGAGTGCGGACTAGAGTATAAATGACTTAAATCTCTAAGTCCCCAGAGTGCGGACTGGAGTACTCTAAGTCCCCGAAGTGCGGACTAGGGTATAAACGACTTAAATCTCTAAGTCCCTAGGGTGCAGACTGGAGTACTCTAAGTCCCCAGAGTGCGGATTAGAGTATAAACGACTGAAGAATCTCTAAGTCCCCAGAGTGCGGACTAGAGTATAAACAACTTCGATATCTCCAAAGTCCCTTGAGCGCAGACTGGAATGTTCCTAAGTCCCAGAGTACGGATCGGAGTATAAGCAATTCAAAAAATCTCCGTGTCATATGGAACTGAACTGGGGCTTATGTAACTCACAAGGTTTCAGATTTTGACTACAAGTTATACAGTTAGCTGAACAACAGAAGGCATTTGAAAGACAAAGAAACTAAATTCCATTTATTAATCCAAAAAGAGGTCCTACTACAACTCCTTCGAAACCCAGAATCAAAAGTCTATCTACAGTGACTATGAAAATAAATAAAAATAATCACATAATCTAAGCTAACTCTCGTTGAACGAGTGTAACTGCTACTTTTTGGGCTTCTTTGGTTTCTCATCCTTCTTTGTTTTCTAAGATGATTCTTGCCCCATGCGTTTTCTCTTGGACGTTTTTCCCGCTAATGAAGGGGTGTCCAAAGAAGGAGGAGGAACTTCCTATGGCCTAATCCCACCGGGAAGGATGACCTTTAAAGGCCTGTTCAGTGGGTCATCAAGTTCGACCACTTGGGACTCGACCTTGATCTCGACTTTTTTCCTTTTCTCTTTCGCAAGTTGCTCCTTCATGCTCACTTTCGAAGTGTGTCCTGAGGCGCCCGTAATCTCAACTTCACAACTTTCTTCGACGGGTGACAAAGTGTCAAACTTGTCCTCGTCAAGCGCCTCAATCACTTGAGCATCAGGACCGGGAGTCTCTCCCGCTTGGATAGCCCCGCTCGCCTTCTCCCTCTCCTCCTTGGCGTCATCGCTCCTCGGAGTTGGCTTAGGGTCAGAGCGACCTATGTAAACACGAGAGACAAACGTTAGAATACAATAACCTCTCACCAAAATCGACGACTCTTTGAACTTTAAGAAAAAAGGTCATATACCGGCTTCTTGCTGACTCTCCACCATCCGAGGAGTCTCGCCCTTTGAAATGGGAGAAAGAACATGAATGTCAAGGACAGGGTCTTCCGGGTTGTAGCCAACATGCTGCTCAAACGGATCAAGTGCTGGCCGACCCGTCGATTGAGTCGGGGGAGGAGCTGGGGACCCAGTCCCAGACGGACCGGCAATGTCATTCTTTCCTCTTGACGGAGAAGAACCTCCGCTATAGAGAGCCCTCGCTGCAGACAAGTCTGAAGGCTCGTTCCCCCTAAGAAATTCCTTTACTAAAGCATTCTCGTCAACCTCCTAGGTATCCGATTCCACCTTTCTAATCTTTATAAGAGTGTCCCACGCCTCGGCTAGAGATTCGAGGTAGCCCTCGCCAAGAAAAGTCAAATCCCGATGCATGAGGACACGGGCATTATATTCTGCTATGAGCGGGTCGAACAAGCACTTGATCTCCTCCCTTCCAGCCTCGGCAGCCGCCTCAAGGCGCAAATCGATATCAGAGAGCGCCATCTTTTTCCTTCCTCACGGGCCATCTCCTTTAGTGCTTTGGCTCTGGAAAGCTCCTCATCTAGTTGTGTTTTGAGGAGTCGAGTGGCAACAATCTCATTGCAGTAACCTTACGACTCCTCTTGAGCAGCCACCTTTTCTTTTTTCTCTTTGAGAAATAGCTCCTCCAGCTCTTTGACTCGTTGAGCGAGCACGTCCCTATCCTTTTGAATAGAATCTTTCTCTAAAGCTAAGGCCCCGCAACATTGAACCGCTTCGCTAATTTCTTTTTTATGTGTCATCTCCAGACGACTAACGGCCTCCGCTGTGTCTTTAGCATTCTTTTGAGCAGTTTCAAGTCAAGACTTTTACGAAGAGAGCTCTTCATCCCAAGCTTTGATAATGTCTTTATCGTGAATGGTTTCAAGCTTCAGGCGGTCGATTTCGTGTTGACGCTCAACAGAGACTTCCGAGACTTTTTCAGCTAGATGGAAAAATGCGTCATGTTGAACATAAACGTCGTTGTTGCAAGCAATGGCGCTTTGTTTGACATGTCCTAGAATGTGATGAATCGCCGGGAGGAACTTCAGACTATCGAAGCAGATTTTGGGGAACTTAACTTTAAGCTCAACTAGCCTCTCCGATATCGTCGGATCTGTTGCGGGAACATGAGGAGATGGCTTTGAAAGTTCAGTCTTCTTATGATGTTCCCGAGACTGCTATGTGCTGGATGAACCAGAGGTTGATCACGGGGGACATCGAATTGGGATCCCTTCTATGCAGATTTCTCCCTGCTTGCTCTGATCGAGAAGGATGGTCGCGAGAATATGAGGACTGGCTATATGTTTTCCTTCGATAAGTTGATTCTCGAGGGCAATAATCTCAGTCTCCAGAGTCGTCTCTGTCTCGGCGCTTGCTGGGGCTCGAATCCCGACCAGAATGATGAAAATAGATGACCCACGAAGACGATCGAGTCCATGAGTGCGTCCCATGTCACCTGCACATAATTTAAATAATGACAAGTCAGCGAAGGGTAGAGCGATGACGGAAATTTAAGTGCGAGGTGAAGTGCACGTGGTTGTGTGTGTCCTAGTGTCTCCCCCCGATGGACCAGCTTTTTTGGCTTTACTTATCGGAGTTTTCTCTCCCGAATTTTGGACTTGAGCGCCTTCATCGCCTTTCATGGGCGAGCAAAGCTTCAGGGCTTCCGGATCATCGAAGCCATAATTAAGCAAATCGTCGAGAATAGTGAGGTCCGACAAGCCTCTCAATGAACTCTCCAAGTGTTGAGGAGAAGGATCTCTCTCTGATGGAGTAAGGGTGACCTTAGAGGTTCCACCCACCGTCTTCTTCCTCAATTTGTAGGTCAATTTCTTCTTTCCCTTCGAAGGGGAAGGCGTATCCTCGATATCGTGGACTTCGACTATCGGGTCCCGAGTAGGGCTAACATTTTCGCCCTATACTTCGAGCATTTTGGCTTCCCTAATCTCCCTCTCCTTTGGTGTGTCAGGGGCGTTACGTGCTGAAGACCCAGCCTGCTTTTTTCCTTTTCCCCAAGCAGGCCTGGGTATAATGACGCCTTATGGGAGGCTTATTCAGCGACCTTCCGCCAGCAGCCCGAAGTTCGTGAGAGATTCATTTGAAATGAGAGATCTGATGTCCCGATCTTCTGTGGCAATAATCGGATAGCTTCGACAGCTTCAAAATACCCGGAGCCTTCGGGACATGGGTTGATACCTGTAAAGGTATAGAAAGAGTTAGAAGGTGCAGTTTCCGCCAAACACGAGTATTGATCCAAAAAAAGACTTACTCCCTTCCACCCATCTCCTCGCGAAGCTGGGAGGACAACACACGTAGAATCACTCCTGTTTATACTGGGTGAACTTGCTCCATGCTCCAGTCAGGATTTGACACTTGCTATGCGGCTTAAGGAAGACAAAAGATGGACTATCTGACCGTCTCTTGAAGTGATAGACATAATGGATATCGCCAGTAGTCGGGAGCCTGAAAAGGACACTCATGAAGAGAATGCAAGTGCCGTATATGAACGTGTGGCTGTTTGGATGTAATTGCGATGGGGTGATCTTGATATTCTGTAATAGGTCCCGAAGAAAGGAGTTGAATGGAGGCACGCTACCGACCCAGCACATGAATCTATTGCAGGCCGTATATCCTACTGTGGGAAAGTGAGGACGATCTTGTCTCGATGGAACCAACACGTCGTCGAAAGGAATCTCGTGTATTGAGCATATACGGCGAAGCGTGCTTTTGTTAATCTTCGAGGCTTGAGAATCGATGGGTCATCTAAAAAGATTGCTGCATCCAAGGCATAGGGAGCCAAGTCGACAGATGCGATCGCGGGGTTCGGCATATCTTGTATAGGAGTAGACGACAGATTTGAAGTTCTAACTTCTTCTTGTTGAGAAGATGGCCCGGGCCTGTCCGAAATCGTGGCAGAACTGGATTTCCTAGACATCTCTAATGTGTGTAGAATCTGATGAAGCACCTGTTTAAACTATACTTGAAAAACGATCAACATTAGACTTAACAGTAAAAATACTCCCCCATGTGGTGTGTGAACTAGTGCAATCAGTCAAGTATAAGTGCCAAGGAATTAAAAGTCACAGAGTTGATGAAACAAAGTTGGGTTTTAGACTATCATCTTCGAAGACCGTCATCGCTGACCGTCTACGGGGACTTGTCATATGATGGTTCTTATTTTGAACTCGGCTTCGACGCTGTGTGTGAAAGGTTATTATCTGTTTTAAACAAGTTAAATTCAGGTTTATAGTTGTCACAACAAAAGAGTTATCACTCTGGATTGTTCGATATGCTTAATTGCTTAAGTCCTTGTCCTTGTTCACCGTCATATGTTCGGGCATAAAAAGTATGTTAGGTCAACAATGCACTTGTGTTCGAGTTGACATGGTTCTGACTATTATAGCCTACTATCAAGCTTAATGTCGGACGGCGCTGTAGAGACTCAACCTCCTACACTCCCTCTACACCGTTCGACATTCAGCAGGTCATGCCGAGCCACGGCCATGCCGAGCCGCATCATTCGGCACCATAAACCAACTTCATTCCTACGCTCCCTCTCTACCGCTCGGCACAGAAAGGTCATTTGGCAAGTCATGCCGAGCCGCATCGCTCGGCACTCTGCCCATAACTTCTACCTCTCTCATGTACTCCCTATTACCTCGTTCGGCATAAAGGAGTTATGCCAAGCCGTGGTCATACCGAGCCACATCGCTCGGCATGCTAGACCTAACTCCAACTTCACTCCTACACATCTTCCCATCGTTCGGCATAAGGAAGTCATGCCGAGCTACATCCATACGTCTTCCTCCAATTCCTTTCTTCAGATAAATTGAACATCTTCCTAAATGGCCATTCGATCACTACTTCAACTCACACACAGCCCTCGACCAAGAGTAATTAACCTCACCAATTCCTACTGGGCCGACACCCTCTTCTTCTTCCTCTCCATCTAATCCTAAGTCACGTCTAAAAACCTCGAATCCACCTTCCTTATCTACGCGACTTCCATTATTCATGGGTTAGAGGAAGGTCGTAAACTCAAGTCTCGTCTAAAATCTCTATTCGAAGAGAGTCGAGTGAATGAAGAGTTCATACCTAGAAGAAGGGATCGAGGTCTAATGGGGTGCTCGATTAGGAGTGGAGTCCTCTCGGATTTGTTATTGAAGGCAGTCGAGGTGTAATGTGTGGAACTCGAGAGTCGAGAAGGAGATTGAGGTGTTGACAAAAATCTGGAAGGAGGTATGTTCACAAGAATATTAGAGCGGAGGTAAAAGGTAAGAAGGGAAGAAGAAGGGAAGTACTGACTTTTATAGTGGGAAGGAAAGAAGGTGAAGAGACAGTGATCGATAGAACCGGTCAAGACACCTCGGTCGTTCGGCATCAGTATGTAGTTCGGCATTTAATGCCTCGTTCGGCATTCAGGAGGTCGAAAGAAAGTGCTATCGAAAAGACAGAACGAGGGCGTAAAGGAAAACACGGAGTACTCATTATTCAAAGCGCATCATGTTCATCCACATGATACACTTTGGGGGGCAAGTGTTACCCGGTGTGTTGACCAAGTAACAAGAGGCTCGGCGTAAAGAGGTCGCTCGGCATAAGAGAACTGTTCGGCATTAAGAGGTCGCTCGGCATATGGCCTCGTTCGGCATACAAGCCCCGTTCGGCATCAAGCCCCGCTCGGCATATGGCCTCGTTCGGCATCCAAGCCTCGCTCGGCATCCAAGCCTCGTTCGGCATCTAGCCCCGCTCGGCATATGGCCTCGTTCGACATTCAAGCCTCGCTCGACATCCAAGCCTTGCTCGGCATCCAAGCCTCATTCGGCATCTAGCCTCGCTCGGCATATGGCCTCATTCGGCAACCAAGCCTCGCTCTACATCCAAGCCTCGTTTGGCATCCAAGCCTCGCTCGGCATCCAAGCCTCGTTCGGCATCTAGCCTCGCTCGTCATATGGCCTTGTTCGGCATAACAAAGTCGTTCGACAATCAACCTCGCTCTGCATAGCAAAGTCGTTCGGCATGGGCCTCGTTTAGCATCTCCCTCGATCGACATCAAGTCTTGGTCGGCACAGGTCTCGTTCGTCCTACACTCTTCACTCAGCACACTGTCTCGGTCGACATTTAGGTACCATTCGACATATCTTCCTTGTTCGGCATACGAGTGTCGTGCGGCCTGGGTATGTGATTTGACAATTGCCGTTCGACATTTGTAGCTCGGCATGCAGAAGCCACTTACTACGGGCCGAGGTATCTTACTCCTAGGCCCATGAGGGAAGTCCAACCCATCTTCATCTATAAATAAGAGGGCAGGGGCACAGTGAAAGGGACTCTTTTTCAAGAACACTGGGGAGACTCTACTGCATTCCAGACTTATTCTATTTTACTAAGCACTTGTATTCAAGTCTTTATAGTACGAATTGTATTTATATTCAATCATTGGTGAAAGTAATAAAGATCAAAATTTAAACTGGACGTAGGCAATTATGTTGAACCACTATAAATCCGGTGTTCTTGTTTTTGCACTTAATTTAGCATACCGTTCTCTGTTTTAATTTACTTTCTTCATTACTCTGTCTACACAATCTTTCTCAAGGGTGTTAGTGACCAATTTTGGTCCTAACACACTTATATAAAACAAAAATCTTTATATATAATATTTTAAACCCAATATCCAATTTTGAAATGCACATCAAAACAAATTCTACGTATATATTTTAAAATCAGTGTTTTAACTCAGAACACATATAAAAATTATATTTTAAAACAATATTAGATCCCTTGATATAAAACTTAAATTATATATATATATATATTATAATATAGATAGAGTGTCTCTTTATATATATATAGTTGCTCAGGTTGGAGCTCGGTTTGTTGTGGGGTTCGACACACGAAAGGGCTATCAAGGCGGGTCTGCTGCATGGGTTCGGGTGACAGGCGTTCTAGTAGCGGCAGTTGTGGATAGTGGAGAGCCGAGGCAGAGATTGTGGAATGATTTGTAGCAAACGTCGATGAGGTGGGGCTGTTGCCTGGGGTTTGATGATGGGTCGCTGGTCATATGGCCGAGCTCTGCTTGTGGTGGCTATGGGGAAGAAAACAGAGTTGGATCTTAAGGAGGAGGGAGGTTTAACATGGAGATTGCTGTCACGTGAAACAAGATATGGGCTAGCTTGGGTTCGGCTGAACTAGTAGGCTGGGCCAGAGGTCAGGTGGCGGGGGATGTTGCTCTGAGATGGTGGGCTGGCGCGCTTGGTCGGAGATATGATGGGTCGGGAAGATGAAGGGTTGTGGATTCATTCAGCGAAGGGTGGTTGTAGCATGGGTGTCTGGAGGTAGTGGAAGCAATGGGAGATGGGCTCGGTGTGCGAAGTGGAGTGAGGCGGCGAACGAGCTTTGGAGTGGAGGTGTTGGTGGCTGCAGTACGTGGAGGGGATTCACATGGATGAGCAGGGTGAAACGCTTGCTTGATGGTGGAGAGGCTTGCGATGTGGAAGGCCGAATGTGGGTGGAAGGCTACAGGCGGAGGATGGTATTGTCAAGGGGAGCACGGCCATGAAAGGGAAATGAGCTGAATATATAAGGGTCGAGGGTGTGAATGTATATGGAGGGTGGATTTTAATACAACCAGAAGAAGAATGGACAGGTAAGCAAATATATAACTTAGTTTATATAATATATATTTTCTTTCATGTAGACAATAGGAAGATAAAACAAATAGTTGAATCAAATAAATATCAACCTAGGGGAATAGTGAAAGTCAAAGTATTGAATTCTAAAATAATAAAGCAGATAGCTATGGATTGACATGGTAGATAGATGAAAGGGCGTATGAAACCCAAAAGCCCAAATACGGAACCGACTGCAAATCGTTTGGCCGATTCCGCAGCGTACCAGACTCCGAAATGCACAATTGAATATACTGCGGAGATCACACGACGAGACGAAGAGAATGGTACATAGAAATCAGCGATATGACCATCCTATCAAAAGTCGATATTTTGCTGCCAAACTAATGCAAATTCGTCGAAAATAAGATAAACAGGGCTAGAGAAGTCCAAATTTGACGAAACGAATTATGACATCTCACTCAGAAAATAGTATACATTTCTATTATATAAAAATATTCAGTTTTTGAAAATATTTTATTTTCATCTATTTCAACTGATTTAAATTAAAATTGAAAATTACACAACAGAACTTTCAAATTTTCGAACGAAAATCTTCCAGTTGCTATTTTTAAATAGACGCATACCAAATATCAAATCCTCTTTGCAAAATTATATTATTTGTTTTTATGGAAAATTTAGTTAATTATGTTATTAAAAATCGTTAAAATTACCGGGTCGTTATACTCTCCCCCACTCAAAACTTTTTGTCCCCGAAAAGGAACGAGATAGGAGAATAGAAACAAACAGAAAGATAAGATAGATTCGAAATACATAGTACCAAATACAACAATTTATTAAAGCCACATAAATTTCATTAGTTTTTAAATTGATTTATATTCAACAATTTTGGTCTCAATCCATTTTATTCAATCTATAAATATTCAACAAATTTGGTTGATTTCAATTCAAGGTATTTTCATTCAGTTAATTTGATTTTCAATTTATTACCATTTGTTACAAAATTTCCTTTCAAAACAAAATTTATTTTTTTAACTCATTTATTTAATCTATTTGCCTTCACTTAAGTTAATCCCACTAATATAATTGAACACTATACAATTTATCTTTAATTCACAACATTTCGATTAAGAAAATTTTAGTTTGAATAATTTTATTACTTAAATTTTTCTTATATAACCCTCAATTATATATTCATATTAACATTTTAACTTTTGAATATTTCAGGTAAGTTATATATATGTTTTAGAATGTAATTGAGTATTATACAATTAATTTTATCCTAGTTCAACTGTTTCAAGTTGTTTAAATTTCATTTCTCATTTAAACACTCCAATTATTCAAAAAAAGTTTTTGCTTCATTTCAATAATTGAAAACCATCACTTAACATAAAACTTAAGAGTTAAATTTCCCGTTTCACTTCAAACCATTTTGAAATATATATATATATATATATATATATGTATGTATGTATATAGAATTTGTTCATCAAAGCATCCTCAAGAAATTTAAATCAAATCTATTTTCCAAACCAAAGTGTAGCAAAGCTAATAAATGGTCTCTCCACTTTGAGACTCGAAAATGAATGTCGATGATGCTGCAGTCATCACCGAAATTATTTTGCAACGACAAAAGAGGAGAGTATTGACTTACTTCTTTTAAATTTTATGAAAACAATTTCCATTCGAAAATACTTTCAAGAAATATACTTCCTTAAAACTTTGAAAACCATATTTTAAAAAAGCATCTGAATTTTAATTCTCAAATCTTTAATTTTAATCATTTTATTTACCAATTTCGAAAACAATATTGTGTCAATTTGCTCTGTTCAAGTGTTTTGGAATTCCTATCGATAGTGTTGGCTAGACGAATCGATCAAAACCCAAAATCAAACTTAACAACTCAAACAACACAATATAAAACGTTTTCTTTTTATATCAATTACAAATACGTTCCCTCATAGGATGACTCAAGAATGGATTTCAAAACAAGGATAGAGATTCAAATTTAGAGGGTCTCTAATCGAAGAGAATTCTAACTAAGAAGATTGGCTCGAAGGGAAGATAAGATAATTAGATTTCAAAAGGGAAAATATGGATAGACTTATATTAATTGCGGCGACCTTAACCAGGTCAACCGAGATTCAAGGAATAAGATTAATGTGGAAATTCAATTTCCCGCTTGGGAAAAGAGAAGTGACTTCACCAAAGACATCCGGAAATAGTTGGACAATATGGGTGGAGTCAAGATCACTAGGGTGAGCATCAAACGAAAAGATAAAATTGCCTGCAAAATCCCGAGGCACTCGACATTCAGTTATAAGAGAATTACCCTGGTCATTTACTAGAGAAACGGTTCGGGCTTTGCAAAAGATAACATCACCAAAACCGAGTATATAGAAATCTCTAGTGAATCGATGCCTGTTGTAAAGGAGTTTAACCCCTTTACAAATCATACTAATGTTGGCGGGACCGCCGATGGGATCGGTCACACACAAGGATGAAGTTGCCAATTGAGGTTAAAGCTATGGGATGCTCCAGTATCAAAAGAACCCGAATAGGATAAGACAAGAATGGATTTCAGAACAAAAGGAGAGTTCCACGATTCAAAGGAAATCCGAATCAAAGAGGAAGAAATTCAAGCTCGAACGAAGGTGATTCTGTAATTAAATTTACTCTATATGCTAAGTTTTGCCTAAACCAGAGCTCTGATTCCAACTGTAAAGAGTGCTATTTCAAACGATTCAAATCGACAATCATCCACTCATGTCAGACTTGAATTGCTCAAAACAACAGATTGTAAATTTATATTTGGAAAAACTTAGCATACACAGTGTTATCCCACCTTTTGGCAAGGCCGTGACACCAAGAACTTGACTAGAAACCAATGACTGTTCGTCTTGAAGATCGGTTATACGGAGGTTCACTATGGATATCGACGAATTTTGTCCGAGTCTGGATCGAGCTACAATCGACAAGACACGACGAGGGAAGCCATAAAAGTCAACGTTCCAAATTTCAAGTCAATCCGATTTCACATGCTTAAGTTATGATCGATGTAAGATTGGACGAGAAATAGTCTCGGGTTCGAATCCATCAGGTGGCCGCTGTTTGAATCGATCGATTTCGCATCCATCGACACGCTCTGTTCGACTCGATCAGCCAATGACCACTTTGTATCGATCCGCATCCATCAGGAAGCAACAGTTCGAATCGATCGTCTAATGCCTACTTCGAATCCATCAGCAGATAAGTGCACTTCGTATCCATTAGTTGGAGCACGTTGCTCAAATCCATCGAGCAACAGTAGTTCGTATCCATCAAGTTCCAGTACTTCGTATCCATCGTGAATCTACTGTTCGAATCCATCGTGTTGTCGTTATTCGAATCGATCGAGCCATCACTGTTCGCATCCATCCAGGCCCTTCAGCTTCGTATCGATCGACCAGAGTTGATTTCCATCGACACGAACAGAACCATACTGGAAATGCGTGCCATTCACTTTCCATCGATACGAAAAGGGGGTGTTTCCATCGATACGAACGAAGCAAGACTATTGATACGAACAGCGTAGTTCTGATCGATACGAACGAAACAGCCTACCAATTATCACCATTTCTTGACGATAATATCTCCTAATCTACAAGTCCAAATGCTATGAAATTTTCACAGGAGATTACATACATGCTGAAGAATGTCCACGCCAAATTTCGACTCCATCGGACACAATCTTGATCGATACGAAATCTGTGTGTATCGATCACGAATCGGGCTGAAACTTCACGTGCTTGGGCGCGCGGGCCTAGTCACATGCCAGAGGGAGCCTCCCGAGATCTGAGCAAAATATCAGCCTCCTACACCTATAAATAGACCTTCAAAGCCAACAGAATAAGGGCTTCTTCTTCTTTGAATTCTCCAACGCCCAGACTCTGCCGGATCCAGATCTAAACTCCATAGCTGCTGCCAATAACGAATTTCACTGCTGTACATCATCATTATCTGTTGTAACCTGTTGAAATCAATTGTAATCGTCGAAGAAACATCAATAAAGCAATCATCTTCATAGTGGACGTAGGCAACATGCCGAACCACTCTAAATCCTTGTGTTTCTGTGTGTTCTTATTATTTTCCTATCCGTTTTTTAGAGTTTTTGTTAGATAATCCTATTTTTCCATTTAATTTCTTCATTTTATCTCTTCAAAAACTTCCGAAGGGTGTTGTGCCTAATTTTGGTACAAACATTTTGGTGCTTTCACTAAGAAAAACCCATTTTTTCTCCTGCTCTTTGGATCTCCTATCGATACCGGATTACATAAATCCAAGAAGAAGATCCAGATCTAGAAATTTGAAGCCCTTCCATTCTATTCAGATTTGCATCAGATTTAGGGAAGGAATTTCATTAATTCACCTTGGTAAGTACACGAACTACCTCTACAGCTACTGATCAGGGAGGATGGGACAGGCAGAATCCCGCGCAATTGCCTTCATGACACCAGGATGCCGCCAGACCTTCAAATCCATCAAGCTCGGTTGCCAGACAGAGTTTCAGATGCTGCTCCAAGAATTGACCAAGAGTCGGCAACAGCTAACTGAACAACTGCGCACCAACACGGAGTTGACCAACCAGCTGAATCGCCAAAGGCGCAGAAGATCCAGAAGAGACCAAGGTTCTTATTCTTCCACAGAGAGTTCAGCCTCATCTGATGGTCACCTCCGATCCACACGCCCACGGCTGAATGTAAGCTACACTCAGGCCACAGGGCACCAACCAGCTTCAAATTTTGGACAACCCAGAACTGGACCGTCCACTAGTCACTATACAATACCTTTATCCCGAGGAGGTGCTTCTCTTTATCATGTCATGGGCAACATTGCTACCACCACCACTACTGAACAAGGGGTTGATGCTGGAAACCGAACTGATCCTCATCGAAGCCAGCGAGAGCATACTCCAGAGCCTTATGTCCCTGAGAATGTTGAACCAAGGAGGCGAGGCACAGACCATCGACAACGTCTGGTCCAGACTCGCGCTGTGGAACCTGACCACATCTTGGCACAGCATGCTCCTAATATCCGGATGCCAGATATACCAACGATGATTCGCCAAATGATCCGTGAAAGTCAGGGTCTCTCCAATGATGACTGGGGAATCTCCTAGAGTCATACCCCTTTCACCGATGACTTATTGTATGCTAAACCACCTCAGCGCTTCAGGATGCCAACTTTTCCAGTCTATGAAGGAAGTTCCGATCCTAACCAACACATCCTGAAGTATGAATGGCTAATGAATGCTGCAAGAGCTAATGATGCAGTAAAGTGCCGTAGTTTCCCTATTTCCCTGGGGGGCATTGCAACCATGTGGTTTACTCGCTTACCACCGCGATCTATTTCTAACTTTGACCAAATGGCCACCAAGTTTGTGGAACAATTCTGTATGCACGTGGCAAGGCCTAAAGACGTTAACACTATGTCTAGTGTTACACAAGCTCCCGGAGAAACGCTTAGACTTTACTTGGAGCGATTCCATGCGGCGTGTGCAGAAATAAGCAATCCCAATGATAACTCTATCTTGATGGCATTGACTAAGGGGATTGGTCCTGGTTCCGAGTTTGGAAATTGGTTAGCTAGGAAGCCACCTGCGTCATTGGACCGTTTCTATTCCAAGGTAGCCCAATTCTTGAGAAGGGAGGATGCGAAACAGTCTAGGAAGCAGGATGACGCAGGGCCCAACATCGAACGAATTCAAAGTAACATCGCCGTTAAACAATTCGGAGAGAGTTCTGGAAAACTTCAGTTAAACATGCAAAATAAACAGAATCAGCAAAGGGACAATGGAAATCAGGGCAAGAAGCGAGATCAGAATCGTGGTCCACGACACAGAGCTCCCATGTACGATAATTATACTCCATTGAACACGTCGTTGGAAAATGTGTATCTGCAGACTTGTAACACCATCAGTATAAGAAACTTGCCCCCGAAGCCACCAACAGAAAGTCAAGTTCAGACTGGGAAGTTTTGTAGGTTCCATGAGAGTTATGGCCATAACACAAATGAGTGCCGTCATTTACAAGATCTCATTGAGAAACTGATACGCGAACGGAATTTGATTAGTATGTGCGGGCGCCGCAGTTAGGTGGTGCGGGCCCATCGAATCAGAATCGTGCGCCAAATTCGAAAAGGCAGGAGGAACCCGCTCGTACTGGCGGGAGGTTGGTTATTAATACAATAAGTGGTGGTCCTCATCCAACAGACCGAAGCTGGAAGGAAATGGAGTCGTATGCCAGCTCTATCAGGCATGCAGACTTCGAGTGTTATAGTAGTTTTGATGAAGGGGCTCCGGCCAAGCAACAGAAGACGATGATAGATGACATCGTGTTCAGAAACAGAGACGCTGATAAAGTCGAAGCGCCCACCATTGATCCACTGGTCATCTCAGCTCAAGTAGGTCCTGCTTGGATAAAGAGGATCTTAGTTGACAGTGGAAGCTCGATGAATATTTTGTTTAAGCGAGCTTATGATCAGATGAGAATGGAAGCCACGGACTTGAAACCTTGTCAATCCCAAATCCATGGTTTCAACAAAAGTGCTACTATACCCACTGGAATGGTGGAACTACCAGTGGAGTTTGAAGTTGAAGAACGTCGAAGGGTACGGATGTTACAGTTCGTTGTTTTGGACATAGACTCCCCTTATAATGCTTTCCTGGGTTGACCAGCCCTCCTAGAATTCAGGGCAGCCATTACCCCGTGGTGTTTGACTTTAAAGTTTTCCACTGATCATGGAGTGGGAATCATTCAGGGAGATCAGGCCGCTGGAAGAGCCTGTTATGTCGCAAAGCTGCGGGAGGCGCAGCGAAAGGAGAAAGGAAAGGGCGTAGAGGAATCTCTCTGCGTTCGCTTTGCTGATAATTGACAATTAACGCTCGGGCCTAGGTCCGGGCACCCCAACCAATTCCAAAGGGATCTTGACCCAAGAGAAACTGAAGACGAAGGAGAATCTAAAGAAAGTCAAGTATCCTCGGCCGAACTAACGATTGATGTCCCAATCGACGATGACGATGATTCAAAAATGATAAAGATTGGGTCTCACCTAAGCCAACAAACTCAAAAGGAATTGGTTGAATTTCTACGGGCAAATCTTGACGTATTCGCTTGGATGCATTCTGACATATGTGGGATCTCGCCGGACATCGTGAGCCACACTCTGAATATTGACCCGCGGCATGTCCCGGTCAAACAGAAAAGGCGTGGTATGGATCTAGAGAGATTTGCCGCCCTTAAAGAAGAAGTAGAAAAGCTTAAAGCGAACGGGTTCATTCGAGATGCCCTATATCCTGAATGGGTGTCGAATCCTATGCTCGTCCGAAAGTTGAACGGAAAATGGAGAACGTGTGTTGATTACTCCGATCTGAATAAAGCTTGTC
This sequence comes from Allium fistulosum, assembly GCA_030737815.1. Classification (NCBI taxonomy): domain Eukaryota; kingdom Viridiplantae; phylum Streptophyta; class Magnoliopsida; order Asparagales; family Amaryllidaceae; genus Allium; species Allium fistulosum. The sequence continues at coordinate 243,229,990 of CM060907.1, read as the reverse complement.
CTAAGGACAGTTTTCCGCTTCCAAGAATTGATCAGCTAGTAGATTCAACAACCGGGCATGAGCTCTTATCCTTCATGGACGCGTACTCTGGCTACAATCAGATACCGATGCATTTACCCGATCAAGAACATACCAGCTTCGTAAACAATCTAGGACTTTATTGTTATAATGTTATGCCATTCGGACTCAAGAATGCCGGGGCTACTTATCAACGATTGGTCAATCGGATGTTTGCCAATCAAATCGGGAAAACAATGGAAGTATATGTAGACGACATGCTTGTGAAGTCACGATTTTCCACTGACCATATTAAAGACCTGGAAACTATGTTCAACATACTTCGAGAATACAGAATGAAACTCAACCACTGAAATGTCATTTTGGAGTTGCATCTGGAAAATTCCTCGGGTTTATCGTCAAAGCTAGAGGGATCGAAGCTAATTCTGAAAAGATCTGGGCTATCAAAAATCTTGAAACTCCAAAAACTATCAAACAAGTCCAAAGTCTCAATGGGAAAGTAGCAGCATTGAGCAGGTTCATTTAAAAGTCCACCGACAAATGCATTCCCTTCTTCGATCTGATCCGAAAAGGAAAACGAAACTTTGAATGGACCATGGAGTGTGAGGGCACTTTCCAAGCACTAGTTCAGCATCTATCCACACCACCAATCTTGTCAAAGCCTATTGATCATGAGAAGTTGTACGTATACTTGGCGATATCAGAAAATGCTATCAACGCTGCCTTAATTCGAGAAGAAGACAAGATACATAAGCCAGTATACTACGTTAGCAAACGATTGACTGGAGCTGAAAGGAATTATCCGAAACTAGAGAAGTTGGCTTATTGCCTTGTTATTGCATCAAGGAAGCTCCGACCATATTTCCATGCACATCCTATTATTGTGTACACCGACCAGCCGTTACGATAGGTCCTTACGCGGCCTGAGACGTCTATTAGGTTACTCAAGTGGAACATCGAAATGAGTCAGTTTGATATTACTTATACTCCAAGGTGAGCCATTCAAGGACAAGTCCTAGCCGATTTCATAGCAGAATTTACCATTCCAGAGGACTTGCCCGAAACCAGTAAATCCCCCAAATACGTCTGGAAGCTGTACACTGATGGTGCATCAAACGACCGGTGTTCGGGCGTTGGTGTTGTACTCGAAACCCTCGAAGGCCGATCTATATGCTATGCTTTGAAGTTTGATTTTCATGCAACCAATAATGAAGCTGAATATGAAGCCCTCTTAGCTGGACTAAAGCTTGCCAGAGATTTGAGAATTATCGCTGTAGAAATTTACTATGATTCGCAATTAGTCGTATGTGAAGTTCAGGGAGAATATCAAGCGAGAGACCGAAGGCTGGCTGCTTACTTAGCTCGAGTTCAGGAAATACTGAATCAGTTTGATTATTATGCCATTTATTATATACCTCGAGAACGTAATCAAAACGTCGATTCATTGGCAAAGTTAGCCAGCACAGGTGAAGCTCAGCAAATGGGACTCGTTCCCGTACAGACGTTAACTTCCCCAAGCATTGACCGAGCAGAAATAGACCGGGTATGCGAAACCGTCCCCGAAAAGGATTCATGGATGACTCCACTCAGAAATTACATTGAGCACGGAACCCTGCCTGAGCACAGGAGTGAAAAGAGACAAGTCCTTCGGAAGGCCTCACGATTCACCATCCAGAATGGAATCATGTACAGAAGAGGGTACTCTATTCCTCTACTCCGGTGTATCACTCACGATGAAATTAAACGAGTATTGCACGATGTACACGAGGGAGAATGTGGTGATCAAACCGAGGGGCAAGCACTTGCCAAGAAAATACTTCGATATGGGTATTACTGGCCTACTGTGAATTGCGATGCATCGGATTATGCAAAGAAATGTGATAGGTGTCAAAAGCATGCTCGAATCCCTAGAGCCCCTCCTATTGAGATAACAAAAATGGTCAACCCATGGCCGTTTGCAATGTGGGGCATCGACATCATTGGTACTCTACCTCTGGCAAAAGGTGGTGCGAAATACGCCATCATCGCAGTTGATTACTTTACAAAGTGGGCTGAAGCTGAAGCTCTTGCTACCATAACGACAAAGAAAGTAATCAACTTTGTAGTTCGCAACATCATCTATCAATTTGGTCTCCCACACACCATTATTACGAACAACGGAACCCAATTCGACAGTGCTGAATATAAAGATTCTGCGAACGATTTCACATCCAAAAGAAATTCTCTGCAGTTGCACACCCTCAGGCGAACCGACAGGTCAAAGAAGTTAATAAAGTTATAAAGTCCATTCTGAAAAAACGAATGGAAAAGGTCGGGGGCAAGTGGGTCGATGAACTTCCTATGGCTTTATAGGCCTACTGAACAAACCACAAGACCGCGACCGGTCACACTCCATTCTCTCTCTCTTATGGTTCAGAAGCCGTTATTCCAGTTGAGCTAGAGTACCTTCTTACGGGTGACATACTATGATCCAAAGACAAATGCTATATTACTTGCTGAATCTCTCGATCTACTAGATGAGAAGCGTGAAGAGGCTGATTTGAGGGCAGTCGCGCATCGAAGTCGAGTCGCCCGATTGTACAACGCCAAGGTCCGCTCGCGAACTTGTGAACTAGGCGATCTCGTCTTGAAAAGAATCTATCCGGTTCCTTCGCATATGAAGCCAACATGGGAAGGACCGTATGTTATTGAACGAAGGCTCGGAGATGGCACATTCAAATTATCGACCATTGACGGTCTTACCCTTCTAAGAGCCTGGAATAGCGAGAGTCTCCGTCGCTACTACACATAACAGGCTATGTTATCTCATTTAGTTTATTTTCCATTTTCGCAATTTTTTTCTGCATTTCGAAATTAGAATTTGTAATAAGGCAACTTACTTTGCCATATTTTCTTATTTCAGCAATAAAATGCATTTTCTTCGAGCCAAAGCTGTGATTTACTTGAAATGCTTCATATGATCATCACTATGCATGGAGAGCTGAGTTTCACCATACGGTGGAATTTATTCAGATAGGGAGTGACTGTGATGCAACCGATCACTCGCTAAGTGAAACCTGACCTCGGGGACAAGCCATCACATCAAAGTCAAAAATGGATTGATACACGATAATCCCTCACTAAACTACCGGTTCCTAGAGTGCGAACTGGAGTATTAAAATACGTCTACGAAGAGGGTGGATCCGTCCACCTAACGACTTCGTCCGTGTCTGAGCCAAGTTTGAGGAGGGTGGACCCGTCCACCTAACGACCTCACTTGTTAACTCAGGATGGATGAGATCCGACCATCCATGATCCTGATACACCTTTTGTTCCCAGAGTGCGAGTGAAAGCCAAAAACATACAGCAGATGTGACTGACAATCTGCTCATTAACTCCAAACTCCCAGAGTGTGAGTCGGAGCATAAAACATCAACTCCGGATTCCCAAGGTGCGAAACGGAGTATAAACAACAACTCCGAACTTCCAGAGTGCGAGTCGGAGTATAAACACCAACTCTGGATTCCCAGAGTGCGAAACGGAGTATAAACATCAACTCTGAACTCCCAGAGTGCGAGTCGGAGTATAAACACCAACTCTGAACTCCCATAGTGCGAGTCGGAGTATAAACACCAACTCCGGATTCCCAAAGTGCAAAACGGAATATAAACATCAACTCTGAACTCCCAAAGTGCGAGTCGGAGTATAAACACCAACTCCGAACTCCCAGAGTGCGAGTCGGAGTATAAATACCAACTCCGGATTCCCAGCTCCGAACTCCCAGAGTGCGAGTCGGAGTATAAACATCAACTTCGGATTCCCATAGTGCGAAATGGAGTATAAACACCAACTCGGGATTCCCAGAGCACGAAACAGTGTATAAACATCAACTTCGAACTCCCAAAGTGCGAGTCGGAGTATAAACATCAACTCCGGATTCCCAGAGTGCGAAATGGAGTATAAACATCAACTACGGATTCCCAGAGTGCGAAACAGAGTAAAAACATCAACTTCATGTCCCCAGAGCTTGAATTGAAGCGTAAATATCCACTCCGAACTCCCAGAGTGCGAGTCAGAGTACAAATGTCGATTCTGAGTCCCTAGAACACGGACGTATGATTTATACTTAAGACGGCATGACCAACCGCCAATAAACAAATGAGAATCCCCAGAGTGCGGATATGATCGTCGACAATCAGACAAGCGTTAATAAACCGCTCAATCTCCGCTTGTCTCAAACATCCATTCAGTGGAACTAGACTCAACACGTTACAAATGAGGAGCAATCGCTGATTGATGTTCCACAACTCATCCCCGAGACTGGGAGGCAGGACTTAAGCATTGACCATTGATTGAAGCAGTGCGACGTCAAGATTCAACTTGCTTCCAGGTCGCGAACCATGTCTATAGTTTCCAGACTTGGTGCAAAAAGGAAAACTTGACTCGGAAGCTGAAATTTACAAGTGCATTTCAAACATTGAAACACTTAAACATATACACAAGAAGCTAAAAAGAAAAAGTTTCATTTCTACTATTTATGAAAGAAATTCATGTACAAGTTTGTTCCCAAAAAATTCCTACTAGCAGGGGCCGAACCCGCATCTATACACGGCTAACAAAGTGCAAGTCAAAATAAACCAAGGAAACATGTCTAATCTTTCTTCTTCCTCCGCTTCCTTCTCGGTGTAGACCCGCTGGAGCCGCCACTATTTTTCCTCTTCGAGCCTTTTCCTTTCGGTGGTCGGTCTCCAGGCGGTGGCATGATCTCAACATCCTCCTCCGAGCTCGTATGAATAGGAATGCTGCCTGCGGGCGGAGTCGGAGGAACATGATCAAGTGTAGAAGGTGGAATGGGCATGCTGGTGATAAAAACTGTGCCACCAGGAAATATCATTCTGGGCGGGGCTGGACCGGGTGCCGCCATCCCACCTCCAAAACTGCCACCATGAGTCGCTGCTGCCATTTCAGCGTCGATCTGTGCGAACATCTCCTCTTTAGTAACCGCTCGAGCCTCGCTATGGGCATTAGTAGCCGACATTGAAGAACTTGTAGCAGGAACGCCTCCACCCATGACGAATGGCAAGTCAGCTAAAGGATCGCCATTAGAGCGAAAGAGTTCTTCCATCAGCTGCTCATCAAACACAAGTGTGCTTCCCTGCGCATCGTCAAGTGGGTCAGTTGTAGTTATAGTGATCGCTTCAGTCACGATAGCCTCCTGCATCTGATATGATTCTTGAGTAGCAGGAGGCATGGCCGGTGTGGCATCGATCACTTGACAAAAATAAGAGAACTGTCAGAATTTAATTCAGATAAAATTTTGACTTAAGGCAGATATGCAGAATGTTCAGATACCTTCCTCGGTTTGACTTGAATGTGGCTGAACGACTTCGGCAACTTGCTTTGTAACCGGAGACATCTGCGGCTGATTCGGATTATAGGCAGGAACAGCTTGGGGATCAACCACAGGCAAAGATTCAGGCTGGGTTGACGCTGGAACTTCAAGACTCGCCTCATGATGGTCAACCCCTGAACCCTCTCCTACTTCGAAGTGCTAGGCGCCGAGCCTTTATTTCTCATGCAAAATCATCGACTCATGGAGAATCTTCCATTCATCTTCATTAAAAATGTGATTCTCGAGTTCGAATTCATTTAGAGACTCATCCAGATGCGCCTCCTTCTTTTCTTCAACTAATCGGCCCTAGGCATTGTAAAGATGTGCCCGATAATCATCGAGCCAGGCTAGACCCCTGTGCCTCAGCACGTTAGCATTGTAAACAACGAGAAGGTCTTCGATATCATCCTCTAGCCTGGACTCGGCCGACTTCACTTTCTCCTCGACCTCAGTCTCCACCTTGCAGACTTTAGCCATAGCCGCATCCCGTTCACCCCGGAGTAGAACAGCCTGCTCGCACGCCTCCTGGGCTGCGTTATTCGCATCATCCTTTTCCTTGTCCATATCGGAGAATTTAGCCTTAAGCTCATTGAGTTCCTTGACCACCGCATCCCGTTCGGCGGTGACTGTAGTATTCCGATGGCCCATCTCCTCTACTAAGGCAACGTGTGTTTGCCTCAACCTCTCCATTGCCACATTCGCTTCGTCAGCTTTTTTGGTGGCCTCAATTTCAGATTTCCGAGAAGATTCGGCCTCAGTAGTGAGCACTTGAATGATCCGGTCCCTTTGAGCGAGTACGGTCTCCATTTTCTCAAGCGCTTTGGCTCGCTCAAAGGCCACCTTGGAAGCTTTCTCTGCAGCCTTTACCCACTCTCTGTACTGGGTGTAGATGTCATGAACGTAATCATGCATCGTGTTTTCCACTCCAGATGGGATTCTCTTTAAGTGAGGTGGAAAGATGAAGCCATTGAAGCATATGTTCGGAAAATCCTTCCTCATCTGAGCCAATTTAATTTCCCATTCTCCTGTGGGCTTAGTCGGGACCTGCTCTCCAATTATGAGGCCGTTGTTTCAACTCTCTAGAGATGAGTCTCGGATCTAGAAGTGTGAGAAGATGGCCTATGACGTGGAGGCTCTGGTGGATGTGGAACAAGAACAGGAGGTGGAGATGGAAGTCTAAGAGGAGGAGAGCGAGATCTAAATTGATGTCTGTATTCTCTGTCCCTGTCATGCCCATACCTATCTTGGTTAGAGTACCCACGATCGCAGTCTCTATCTGAGTCTCTCCTGCGGGAATCATAGTAAGTAGAAGATTTTCGAGCCGAGCAAAGGCTCCCTAGCATTGATCCTCTTCTAGACATCGTACCTGAAAATGAGAAACGAAGGAAAATTTAGCGATTTCTTAGGTTGGACGATTTACAGCTATATATCATCTAGTGCAGTGAAGTGTATGCATGTGCAACCCCCCGACCAACCGGAAATGTCGACCGCACTCATAGCAAGCGACCCGCTCAGTTCAAGAGCATTATCAAGCTCCTCCATCTCGGCATCGTGTTGAAACGATACATAATTCAGAATCGGAATGTCAGCAAGCCCTTCAAAAGGATTCTCTACTTGTGGGGGAGGAGCTTCCAAAATTCTAATCCCTGGGATGGGCAAGGACATAACCACGGATTTTAATCTCACGGATTTAGAACGCTTGTGAGCAACTGCATTACCTTTTCTCCTTCCTCCTGAATCTTGGACATCGGAAGAAGGCCCAGCCTGGAGCTCGTTATCAGTAGGCGTTCTCTTCGAATCGACTTCTTCAGCTATTACGACTCCGGGCGCCTTGCGCTTCACCCGTTTCTTAGAGACCGCTCTAAGTGTCCCTTCCAGCCTTACGCTCTGCCTTCGCTCAATCAGCCCGACAGTCCTAAAGTTTTTGTTGGTCAGAACCAAGTCGATATGCCTCTCTTCGCCCGAAACCGCTTGGAGGATCCAAACTAGCTCTCTAAAATATCCACCATCGGGTCGAGAAATTGCGGCTGTAAAAGAAGAGAAGTATGTCAGTTTTGAAACCGGTTATTATTATTTCGATAATTCAAGAGAAAGACTGCAACGCTTACGTCTATCCAGCCATCGCCTAGCAAATCCAGGGGGGCACCGAACGTAGAACCATTCAGTTTTAAAGTAACTTAGCCTTCCCCAGCAGCCCGTTACAATTTGGCAGTTCCTAACCGCTTCCAAGAAGGTGAAAGAAGGGCTGTCTCCACGACTCTTAATGTTAAATAGATATCTACTCTCGATCGGCTTTGGCGGTCGAAAGAGGATCTCTATAAACAGAATGAAGGTGCTATTCAACAAAGCGTACCCGTTGGGGTATAGCTGGGATGGAGCGATTCCAAGGAATGACAACATCTCCCTTATATATTGATTGAAAGGAGGAAGTGTCCCCTCCGTGCAAGCATGAGGGTTGAAAGCAGTAAACCCCTCCGGGGGAGCATGTGGCCTGTCATTTGGCCCAGGCAGTAACACGTCGTCAAGCGACAAGCCGTGTCTTAAACAAATCCGTCCTAACATATCTTCAGAAATGCTGGACGGAACAGTCTTGAGGATGGCAGATGAACAGGGCACCTGGGAGCTCGTCCGGAGCTGGATTTATAACTTCGGCTTCAATGTCCGGTATCTCAATAGTTGAAGGAACCGAACTCGGGAGCTCCTACTGCTGTGAACTTGAGGGTTCCATGACTAACTAGCTTATGAAAAATCATTGTTAAACAGACAATAACGCTCGTGCATTCCCCACTGTAAAGTGTGTAAGTGTGTTGTGCAGTGCAGTACTGTACATCACTTGAGAAGTTCTACAGAATTGGAGAAAGCATGAAAACAATATGACTTCAAAATTCAGTCGGAATGACCGTCATCGTTGACCGTCACTACCGTGCCATCCAGATGTCAGGGATCGATCCAAGTTAAAGTTTGTTAAAATTCTGTTAAATTATAGTTCCATCGACGAGCTTTGAAAGGCAGTCAAGTATACAGTTCTACAATCAAGTCCGGTTATGCTAAGCTGAAGCTCGTCGGAGTCAAGTATTTGGTAGTGTAAGATTTCGAATCCATCAGGGCTCAGACATAGGTCGATCACCAGAGATGCAAGTCGTGACGATCCGGAATGCAGCTGCTCGTATCGATCAAGGGGGTCCATTTTCGTATCGACCAAGTTCGAAATGATACATTTCGTATCGATCGTGTTCGACTCGATATGCTTCGTATCGATCACGTTCAAGTCGATACGTTTCGTATCGATCAAGGGAACGAATTCTGCATCGAACACAGGCTTCAATTTTGTATCGATCATCGTTGGTGACTTCAAGCCAACTTATGCCCATTTCATATCGATTGCAAGTAATCGACTTTGAATCGATCGTTGAAGTCAACTACGTATTGATCGACACAAACTCTAGCCACCGCCCATCGATACGAAGTCGTTTCATCCCTCCATATGATACTCGACTACGGATCGATACAAAGTTCCATCATCCCCAGACCGATACGAAGAGAACCTTTTCCTTGATTGATCAATGCGAACACTTATAACTCATCCACAACAATTCACTCTGAACCGATTATGGCCTTAGCATCCCTGGAGATCGATTGTGCGATTGGCGATAGATTCCGAATTCCATCGCTATAACATGGATTGGATGTCCAATTACCTGATTTTGGTAACTAGTTTAAGGAATTGAAGGATGTGATTCTATTCGAAGGCGAAGAATAATTTCCCTTCTTGGTCTCTGAAGCGATACGAAAGCAAAAGTAAAAAGTGAGAAGTGAAAAGTGGCTAAGTCCATGGTATTTATATGGACTCAAAGATGAAAGGAATAAATGATTCGCCTCCCAATGGATTCGACCGGTTACAAAGCATCACCACGGGATCGATTCGAACAAGCTGTTCGAATCCATGAACTCGAGTCTGTATCGATACGAAGTCTTCACCAAATCCATCGATGCGAAGCCCTTCTTCGTATCGACCACTTTCGACTCCATCTCCAGTGCGGCGATGTGAACTGCACAGTTCGAATCCATCGACACGAAACCGTTGTTCATATCGATCATCAACAATTCCATCTCCAGATCCATCGATTTGAAATACACAACAGGGGCTGTTCTGAAGGCATTGAAATCAATCGATACGAACGACCGCTTCGTATCCATCGAACACCACATCCATCGATTCAAAATGCTCACTTCATATCCATCGGCAATGAAAATCGATGCAAAGACAAAATTTCAATCCTTCACATCGATTCAGGAGAGGATCGTTACGAAGGAACATTCAAAAACAACCATCGAGTGTTGTTACAACGAATCTCACATCGGTTCAGGAGAGGATAGATACGGAATTCAATATAAGATAAACTGACAAAGGCTCGTGAACATCAGCGAGAGTCAGATTAACGTATATGCAAATACGTCGGACAAATATTCAATTTTAGACATTCACAAGAATTGGAAATTCATTTGATAACAATTACAACAACAAACGGCTAATCACTAGCATATAACAACCAGTTGCAACAATACATGATACAGCAGTTGGTAGTCAATAGTTTACATTATCGAGAAAATCAGTCGTAGATTACCGCTTTCATCAAAAAGACGATAACTATTCAGAATAAAGATTGCAGCATTTAAAAGCACATCATGTTTCCACAAGACGTACTTTGGGGGGCAAATGTTATCCCGCCATTTGGCAAGGCCGTGACACCAAGAACTTGACTAAAAACCAATGACTGTTCGTCTTGAAGATCGGTTATACGGAGGTTCACTATGGATATCGACGAATTTTGTCTGAGTTCGGATCGATCTACAATCGACAGGACACGACGAGGGAAGCCATAAAAGTCAACGTTCCAAATTTCAAGTCAATCCGATTTCACATGCTTAAGTTATGATCGATGCAAGATTGGACGAGAAATAGTCTCGGGTTCGAATCCATCAGGTGGCCGCTGTTCGAATCGATCGATTTCGCATCCATCGACACGCTCTGTTCGACTCGATCAGCTAATGACCACTTCGTATCGATCTGCATCCATCAGGAAGCAATAGTTCGACTCGATCATCTAATGCCTACTTCGAATCCATCAGTAGATAAGTGCACTTCGTATCCATCAGTTGGAGCGCGTTGCTCAAATCCATCGAGCAACAGTAGTTTGTATCCATCAAGTTCCAGTAAGTCATATCCATTGTGGATCCACTGTTCGAATCCATCGTGTTGCCGTTATTTGAATCGATCGGGCCATCACTGTTCGCATCCATCCGGGCCCTTCAGCTTCGTATCGATCGACCGGAGTTGATTTCCATCGACACGAACAGAACCATACTAGCAATGCATGCCATTCACTTTCCATCGATACGAAAAGGGGGCGTTTCCATCGATACGAATGAAGCAAGACTATCGATACGAACAGTGTATTTCTAATCGATACGAACGAAACAGCCTACCAATTGTCACCATTTCGTGACGATCATATCTCCTAAACTACAAGTCCAAATGCTATGAAATTTTCACAGGAGCTTACGTACTTGCTGAAGAATGTCCACGCCAAATTTCGACTCCATCGGACACAATCTTGATCGATACGAAATCTATGCGTATCGATTATGAATCGGGCTGAAACTTCACGGGCTTGGGCGCGCGGGCCTAGTCACGTGCCAGAGGGAGCCTCCTGAGATCTGAGCGAAATATCCGCCTCTTACACCTATAAATAGACCCCCAAAGCCAACAGAAAAGGGTTTCTTCTTCTTTGAATTCTCCAATGCCCAGTCTCTGCCGGATTCAGATCTAAACTCCATAGCTGCTGCCAATAACGAATTTCACTGTTGTACATCATCATTATCTATTGTAACCTATTGAAATCAATTGTAATCGTCAAAGAAACATCAATAAAGCAATCAACTTCATAGTGGACGTAGGCAACACGCCGAACCACTCTAAATCCTTGTGTTTCTGTGCGTTCTTATTATTTCCTATATGTTTTTTGGAGTTTTTGTTAGATAATCCTCTTTTTCCATTTAATTTCTTCATTTTATCTCTTCAAAAACTTCCGAAGAGTGTTGTGCCCAATTTTGGTACAGACATACAGTAAATAAATCAATCACAGAATCATAAACACAAAGTTTTACAACAATAAGCAGCGGAATAGATAAATAGTAGTTCATGAAGCTACTATATAAACAACAGAGTTTGAAACAAAATACAATAGAATCTCAAATACAAATGAATCTCTAATACATAAGCAACTAACAAGTCTGAACATAAATGACTGGAATAAACTGAAATAACTGAAAACTGGATAGATAGATCTTCAAACATCTGACCTGAGCATAAAGCAAACACAGAACACCCGAGTCAGGATTAACATTCTTATACCAGTAAATTTCAACTCAAGTGAAAAGTCAACTGAAATACAGGTAACTTAAAGGATGTTTGGGTTTTCCATCCTCTAAGGATCCGTGGAACTATCTACTACGTAGTAATATACACTATTATAATATGTTTATCAGTAAAGTAAAATATTAAAATAGCATTAAGGCATTACCTATGTTCCACTTAACACATTTTATATATTCCCGTAGTCTATATAGTAACGTAAGCTCCACCAAATCAGTGGTTTACTCAGAGAGCACTCCATAGGTACGGTACAAACCAAACTCGTAGAAGGCGCGATAATGCATGTGACAAGGCACGCGAGGCAATGCAAGGGTAGGATTCTACTGTTTACACTCCCGGATTGGTGGTAACGCATAGCAGCTACTACCGGCCACCTCGAGACACACTCCCATATCAAAGGTGCACCCAATCAAATCACAAAAGCAATAGAATAGTATCGAAGAAATATGCCTGATAGGGGGAGCGACCCCACTTGGCCCGGTATAGCTCCTTTTTTAGCCACATCAAGCTGACTCACAAGAGTCAGGGCTGCGTTAATACCTCAAATAGAATCGTTTCCAAACCATCCTACTTCGTTTTGGAATCTCCACCACGTGCACAGTTGTTAAAGTGGTTTTCCTTATTGGCAGAGAGTATGACAATATCCAATCCCGGTCGCTTTAATAACCAAACGCTTATTTCACACTGTGGTCATTTTATATTTCAAACTGTTCATACTTCATATCAAAATATCATATTCATTTCAAAATCATAACCACAAAAAATGGTTTAAACCATCATATCAAAATATTCGCATTTAAATTCATTTAATCTAAATCATAACAGTTCCAACTTAAACAGTTTAATTATTGAAAATAGTTTATATATATTGAAATAGTTATAAATTTAAAATAGTTTATATTTAATTAGTTTATAGATTAAAATAGTTTATATATTAAAAATAGTTTATATATTAAAAATAGTTTATATATAAAAAAATAGTTTCAAAGTAGAATTGTTTCTTCCAACTTCACGCATTAATTCAAATCAACTTTAATTCCATAATTCAATTTAAATCAATTTCAATTTAACGATTTCAATTGAAAAGGTTAAAGGTTCAATTCAAATTCTTATTAAACCATTTTAATTTATAACGATTTCAAATCCAGGTTTGAATTACAAATTTAAAACCACCTCCAATTTCAATAGATTTTAAAGTTTAAATATTCAAACAATTTACAATAACTCAATTTGATAAATCTCATTTACATTTCAAAATTCAACTTTAATTTTATTTAAATTTGAAAATATTCACTTAATCATTTTAATAACATTTAAATGAAATCACAAATTACAAATTTAAATTAAATCGATAATTAAATATCTATCTTCAATTATATTAAATTCTGAAAATATTTATTTAATCACTTCTATAAACATTTAAATAAAATCTGAAATTCAATTTAAATCAAAATTAAATATTCAATTTCAATCTTTAAATCTAAAAATATTCATTTATTCACCTTTAATCAAAATCAAGTTATCAAGTTATAAATCATATCTTTAAGAATCTCAAACCAATAAGTTTCAAATCAATTTCTATTTAATTATAATTCTTAAATATAATAAATTACAAATCAATTTCAATTTATCTTTCCAACCTTAATTTATTAAAGTTATTACAAAAATCTATTTTCAAAATACTAATATAAATTTAAATAAATATTTAAAAACATATTATATATATATATTAGGTAAATTAAATTTTATTAAATTAAAACTTATTATTAAATTAAATCTTATTTTATATATTTAAAAAAATAAAGTTATAAGTAAAATTTTATAATTTACATTTCAAAACATAACTTATAATTTTAAAATTTCCAAAACTTATAATTTTAAAAAACCTAATTTTTTTCACAAATATTAAAATTAAAATATCTTTGCACTATATTTAAAAATCAATTTTTATTAAAATCCATATATTTCCTTCGAAAAACTTTGGAAATCATTTTTCAAAAATAGACCAACGGTGTCCGTATATAGTTTTCTATCCTATGGTCAAGTGATACAGATATTTATCATTTCAATCCACAATTATTTAAATTTATGGGTATATATCATTTCAATCCGCAATCCCAAAATTTCAAAATCAATGAAAATCGCTTGGGTTTATCCTTTCAACCCATAACGATTTTCCTCTAATCTATCAGATCGTTCGAGTATATAGCATTTCAACCCATTGGCAATTTCTAAATTAACCGGGAACTTGTACAGTGAGAACAAATATGATAATAATATAACATATCAACAACATGCATATATCATCAGTAACAAAATTTAAATATAATATATACAACAGATTATGGTGTCGTATGTCAGGGGTAAACAATTGTAGAAAATGACATATCACATTTAACAACTAAATAAATCAACAATTCAAATTTAACAGCATATTTCAATCGTCATTTCATGTGAAGTAAGTTTACTAAATATAAGAATGTTAATCGTGAGTGATTGCTCACCTTTCGAGGCTATGGAAACAATGATGGCGACGATAGTGACACGGACATGCACAAGGATACGGACACGACATTTAGATACGGGTCCAAACGGCGGCGAACAAAGCAACTTGAATTCGATGAAATCAAATAAGAACTAGCTTGATATAAATAGAAATAATATATATATATATATATATATGTTATAATTTTTTTTCTATAAATCAATATTTGATTTAAACACTTATTTAAAACAAAAATCTTTATATATAATATTTTAAACCAATATCCAATTTTGAAATACACATCAAAATAAATTCTATGCATATATTTTAAAATCAGTGTTTTAACTCAGAACACATATAAAAATTATATTTTAAACAATATTAGATCCCTTGATATAAAACTTAAATTATATGTACACTATAATATATACAGAGTGTCTCTTTATATATATATATATATATATAGCTGCTCAGGTTGGAGCTCGGTTTGCTATGGGGTTCGGCATACGAAAGGGCTGTCAAGGCGGGTCTGCTGCATGGGTTCGGATGACAGGCGTTCAAGTAGCTGCAGTTGTGAATGGTGGAGAGGCGAGGCAGAGATTGTGGGATGATTTACAGCAAACGTGGATAAGGTGGGGCTGCTACCTGGTGTTTGACGGTGGGTCGCTAGTCATGTGGCTGAGGTTTGCTTGTGGTGGCTATGGGGAAGGAAGCGGAGTTGGATCTTAAGGCGTAGGGAGGTTTCACATGGAGATTGCTGTCACATGAAATAAGATCTGGGCTAGCTAGGGTTTAGTTGAACTAGTAGGCTGGGCCAGAGGTCAAGTGGCAGAAGATGTTGCTCGGAGACGACGGGCTGACGCGCTTGGTCGGAGATATGATGGGTCGGGAAGATGAAGTGTTGTGGATTCATTCGGTGAAGGGTGGTTGTAGCGTGGGTGTTTGCTGCCTGCAGGTGTCTGGAGGTAATGGAAGCGATGGGAGATGGGCTTTGTGTTCGGAGTGGAGTAAGGTGGCGAACAAGCTTTGGAGTGGAGGCGCTGGTGGCTGTAGTACGCGGAGGGGATTCATGTGGACGAGCAGGGTCAAATGCATGCTTGATGATGGAGAGGCTTGCGATGTGGAAGGCCGAACGTGGGTGGAAGGCTAAAGGCGGAAGAGTGCATTGGCAAGGGGAGCCTGACCATGAAAAGGAAATGAGCAGAATATATAAGGGTCGAGGGTGTGAGTGTATATGGAGTGTGGATTTTAATACAATAGAAGAATGGACAGGTAAGTAAATATATAACTTAGTTTATATAATATATATTTTCTTTCACGCAGACAATACGAAGATAAAAGAAATAGATTAACCAAATAAATATCAATCTAGGGGAATAGTGAAAGTCAGAGTATTGAATTCTAAAATAAATAAAGCAGGTGGCTATTGATTGACATGGTAGATAGATGAAAGGGCATAGGAAACCCAAAAGCCCAAATACGGAATCGATACTGCAAATCGTTTGGCTGATTCCGTCGCGTACCGGACTTCAAAATGCACAATTGAATATACTGCGGAGATCAGCACGATGAGACAAAGAGAATGGTACACAAATATCAACGATATGACCATCCTATCAAAAGTCGATATTTCGCTGCCAAACTACTGCAAATTCGCCGAAAATAAGATAAACGGGGCTAGAGAAGTCCAAATTTGATGAAACGATTTATGACGTCTCACTCAGAATAATATACATTTCTATTATATAAAAATATTCAGTTTCCAAAAATATTTTATTTTCATCTATTTCAACTGATTTAAATTAAAATTGAAAATTAAACAATAGACTAACTTTCATATTTTTCGACGAAAATCTGCCATTATCTATGTTAAATAGACGCATACCAAATATCAAATCCTCATTGGAAAATTATATTATTTGTTTTTATGGAAAATTAAGTCAATTACGTTATTAAAAATCGTTAAAATTACCGGGTCGTTACATTCAAAGGTGAAGAGTATCTTGATTGAGCTGACTAATAATGATCATGCTGAGATTTTGGAGGCCTCCACGAAGGACGCAGACTTAGATGATTTTGAAGTGACTGATTCAAAGATTTTGCAGCAGATCTTTTCCCAAAATATTGATTTTTGGAAGATGGATAATCTATGTTCGACCGCCCATCTGATTATGTGCATCATTCGGCATAATATTATCCCTAAGATGGGAAGTTACGACTAGATTTTTCTCTTGGTACGGAAGACCACCTATGCTAGTATTGGCAGCATCGCCAACAATTATACTCGCACCCTTTTGATTTAATTTTTTTATCAAGGAGTAGCACTCTACAGAGTCACTTTTCATATTTTCACATATCCACTCTCGTCATTAGGTATTACAAGTGAACCTCCGTGAAGAGGTAGTTTAGTAGAAGCTTCCTTTTGCCATCATTAGATCCTTCCTTAGGAAGATGAAAATTCTGAAGTCACCAGCAATACCAGTAGCGCCAGCGACATGAGATTGGGTGTATAGCTGCGATGCTATGACCATTGAAGGGTCGCAGTAATGGATCGTGCTCCAGTCGTAGAGAAAAGCATCTCGTAGTCTGTAGGCATTGTTTCGAGGGTTATGGTGTTGTTTTCATTTCCCTTCCAGCATTTTTTCTTTTCTTTTAAGTTGTTTGGGTTGTAACTGTTAGTTGTCTCTTGAAAAAGGCACGCACGATATTATGGGTTTCTATTCTTTTCTATGTTACTGGTTCTGGATATGTGAACCACTCCTATATATATGCATAGTAGAGAAACAATATAAATATGGGAATCTCATAAAGACACTTAACTAATAGTAAATGCAATATAAGATTGGAAGTTTAGAATAGTTGGAAAATTTTAGCAAAGGACATGATAAAGTTATTTTGATATCACGGGTCATTGCTCATGTTCCTTAGAAGTTAAATTTTTGCAAATAATAGATGTGTTGACATTTTTAAATAAAATGTCAAATTTTTGGGTAATGGGTAGTTGTAGAATTTGGGAATTTGGTTTATGCATTTAGCGCATAACTGACTTCCGACTACGTTGAAATAGTGGCTTAATTTATCAAAAAATTTTGAAATTTTTTCCCATGATTTAAAAGTTCCCTTTTTGAAAAAAAAAACAGAAATAGAAGAATTTTTTGTGTGTTGGCTCTTAAATTATTTTCAGAGTTTTTGTTCAAAATTTTATTTCAAGGGAAAATGTGGATCTAAGTATTTTGGGATTTTACTTTCCAAATGATGTACAAATTTGAAAAGTCCAAAAAACTTTTGTGAAAATTTTGATTCTGAAGGCCACATGTTTGGCGTAGGGAAGGCAAATAGAGTTAGAATTTGTGAATTTGGCGGTGCATTAGGGTCGACGATGCGATAAAAGCAAGCGATAACAAGGGAAAAGCTATTTTAGCCTTGGAATCTCTATTTCCATACCTTGTCGACGACGCATGTGTATCTACTTTTAAACTTAATATAGTTTTAGAGCTTTAAAATAAGCCTCCTTGTGCATTTTATATGTGGAAAATTTGGAGTAAATTCGGGGCAGCAAGGAAATTTCCATTGTACTACAGAAATAGGAAGAATATAGAGTTGTAAGAATGTTAAATTCTCCTCCTAAATTCCTTTTTTCGACGTAGGAGTAAAGTTTAAAAAGCAATTTTTGGAGATGTTAGATTATTGGATGGTAGAAAGTGGATGAAAAATTGGCTGCTTTATACTTTTATATGTAGGAAATGAGGTTTTGGTTGAAAAGGTTTTTCAAAAACCTGCATATAAAACTACCGGTATATATATAGGCTATTTGCAACATGTTTTCAAAAATGTTTTCAAAAGAAATGCATTCATATAGGATGATCCAATTTAGAATCATTCTGCATACATATATTTTTGTGTGTTGATACAGTAATACACTATGCACTTCAGCATGTTTGGTTGTAAAATTTGTTGTATACACATTGGTTGTGTAGTTTAGGATAACTAGGAGCCAAAACCATGACTTAGCCATTGGTGAAATTTTGAGGACGAAATTATTTCTAAGGGGAGAAGAATGTAGCACCCCGTAGTTTGGCATTAGATATTTAATTTGTTACTTAGTTCATTTGTTAGGCCCTAAAAATGGAATTTGATCACAAAACGTGCATCGTTGCGTTCGTTCTGAAATTCTGAGCAACTTTCATATTTGGAGTTTTGCGATCAGAGTTTAAACAAAGAAGTTATAGACGAAAAATGAATTCAAAATGAAAATAAATAAATAAGAAAAATTAACGTTTATTAATTAATCGCCCAGGCCCACTGGCCGACCTGTCCTTGGGACCGGTCGACCCCTAGCGGTTGGTCATGCTCCATAGGCGGTTGACTGGTCACCTTTAGGCGGCTAGGGTTAGCATAGGCACAACAATCCAGATTTAATATATTTCGATCGAACGGTTCTGGTTGATTCTAGCACCTATAAATTCTGGCCTAACCATCTCTTCTCTTCTAATATTTTTTCTAAAAGCAGTAGCGAAGCTATGCCATTTTCCCTTCTCCACTATATATTGTTATAATATGAAAATTATCATGTTGGTGTTTATTTGATTATTATGCCTAATTGGATAATTGTATATGAGTTGGAGGCAATAAATTGAATATAATCTGAATATAATAAATATTGCCTATATATTCTTGTTTACAATTTAGAATTGTTTATTTTAAAATCAGTCCCAAAAAGTAAAAATTTAGAATATTGATTTGAATGAAATTTATTTCAGATCTGAAATATGTTGTATAATAATGTTATGAATTTCTATTAATACCCTAATCTTGTTGGAACGTAAACTTTTCTATGTTTGGAATTGTTGGAATTTAGATCCATTTAATATTTGTAAATTAATTTGATTTCTTTCCCTTTTAGAAAAATACAGCTTTTGATCTAATGATGTATAAATGCAAATAGAATGAGAAAGAGACGTGTAAAGTATGAATTCATTGTAGTTTACACTGTCTATTTCAACAATAAAAAGAAATGATTATTCCTTGTAATTTCAAGCAATATAATATTTTAAAGTTAAATCTTTTGTTCTATACTAATTTATGGAAATTATAGCGGATAATCTTTTTATATATGATCCCAACAATTTAACGTGAAAAAGAATATACTAGTGAAGATATATAACTAGAATATATTTGATAAAAGTAAATACTTGTACGTAAGTTACTACACTTATAATAATTAAATAAAAATCTAATAATGACGCTTGCACGTAATATTCGCATTTAAGATAATTAACAAATGGGAAAGGAATTCAAAAGGTTGTAACTCCAATAAATGGGGAATAAATGGTAATGAATATGGAAGTTGCAATAATCTAATACGGTAAATGGATTAATGGGACTGATAAAAATGGAACAAATATGAAAGTTTACTAATTTGAAAGTAGTATTCATACATAAATGTCTTAGGAAATGTCCATTAGGATTTTATGGACAAAGTGACATTTATGAGCATTAAACGGGGATTTATGGGTAGATAAGTATTTAAGGTAAATATTATTGCCTTAAATAAAAAGGGAATTAGTAAGCTAAGTCTAATGTCTACCTAAGATAATATAAGTAAAAACTTAGGATGGTTAATTGCCTTGAATAGATTCGAAAGGCTTTAGTTGAATAATTTAAAAAAGTTTAGTACAATGCATTCGAAAGGTTTATATTGAATGTATTCAAACGGTTGATATTGAATGGATTCGAAAGGTTTAAATTGAATGGATTCAAAAAGTTTCTATTGAATGGATTTGAAAGGTTTAAATTGAATGAGTTCGAAAGGTTAGTTCAATGGATTCGAAAGATTTAAATGGAAGGTTTTCCAAAAAAATTCTAAGGCAATGTTTTAAAGTGATTTTAAAGAAGGATGTCCAAAGTTTTATAGCTATCGAAAGGATTGCTTTTCAATGGATTCGAAATGTTTGAGGAATGGTTTTGAAAGGTTTGATATTGATTTTGAAAGAGATGATTTCAAAGGTTTAGAAAGAGGTTCTTTCAAATGGTTAAATGTTTTCATCAACTAATATTTGAGTAAAGATAGGTTATTGGTGAGCCCGAAAAACCATTAGGATCAGGAAGACCTGGGAGATGATTAAGTTAGGGACAGATCGTCCAGAAGGGAAGTATTTAACAGATAGTTAAGGGCAGACCATCCAAAAGTGAAGTATTTAACAGATAGTTAAGGATAGGTAATCCAGAAGAAGAATAGCTAACAAATGTTAGATTAATTTTGATTATATTGTCTGGTAGGACCGAGTCAGCCAAAGGTTAAAAGATTTTCAAACAAAACTTATGTGTTTGAACAGATAATTCATTATTACCTGATGTTTATGTATGTTTACATAATGATGCTTTACAGTGTTTAATCAGTTTTGCTTGAAGGAAAAAGGTTTTCCAAAGATATGTTTTAAATGAATGTTACTGAGGGGAAACCCGTTTCACTAAGCGGCATGGTCTCACTTAACACATATATTCCAGATGTATAGTATTATTCAGACTAGGGTTTATGTCTGACTCAAAGTTTATGTTTTCCCCTTAAACTCTCGGGAGCTCAAAATTAATTTGAGTAGGCTGAGGGGTTAAGGTTCTTTTTAGGTTTAGTAGGATGACGAATAAGGTTACCGAAGGCATGTATGAGGCAAACAGATAGCTATTTAGGAGTTGCAGTTCTTGTTTTATGTTTTGATGAATTTCTAATGTGTTTTGTATTAAATCTACTATGACTCTTATGACTCTGATCATCCAAGGTGGTATCTTCATATATCGCTCTTGTCGTATTTGTAATAAGTATATTTTATTTGTGCCTGGGATCGAATTTGGGATTATGTGTTGTACATTTGGTTTTGAAATGTAATGAAGTAAAATTTGTTTTGAAATTTGTGTTTTGTTTCATATTCATGTGCTTTTGATATTGTGGATACCATTAACATAGCCGTATTTAGTCGCCAAAAGCTAACATTATAGATGACTACAACATCTATAGCGCCTAGTTTTGGGCTTCTAGATAGAGGATGTTACAGCTTGGTATCAGAGCATGGTTTATGAAAGACTTTAAGTAAAAATGGTTTTGAAAGCATAATCCTTAGTAATTAGAGTTAAGATCGGGGTATGGGATAACGCTATAGCAACGTACTTGTATTTGCTATATACATAAGTATACGCTATATTTCTAGACTCCTATCTCTATTCATCAGTATCTCACGAGGTTTGAATACAGATATGGAAGGAAGAAAAGGCAAAGTTAATCTTGGAGGAAATAGCACCACCACTAATGGAAATGCCCGACCAAATGCTAAAAGAGGTCCAGGTCAGGCTCAAGCTGAGAATGTTGGTGCTGGCGTTCCCCAAGTGGACATGGGAGCCATGTATCAGTTTTTTGTAAACATGATGCAACTTGGAATAGCAACTGGTGTTGTCGAAGGAAATGCTGCTGGAGGCGGAGTTCAGGACGCTCCAATGGTCAACCAGTATGCTAACTTGAGCAGAGACTATACTAGGCTTGAAGGCAAGCCGTTCATTGGAACCAAAGATGCGATTGAGGTAGAAAATTGTCTACTGCACTACGAGAGAATTTTTGCCGACTTGAGATTAAATGACGAGCAAAAGAAGAGACTAGCTTCAAGACAGCTTCAAGGAGTTGCTCTATTTTGGTGGAATACTGTTGTAGTTGGTGTTGATGAGGAAACCACGATGTGGGCGGATTTTTGGAGAAGGTTTCAATAAAGGTTTATGTTGGCGATGGCACAGTCAGCATTGGTTAGGAAGTTTGCTGAGCTGGAGCCAGGAGAGATGTCCGTTCTGGACTATGCAAGAAAGTTTGAAGAGTTGGCCCGGTACGGGTATGCTTTGGTTGATATGGTGATCAGGAGGAATGAGCAGTTTATAAGAGGCTTGAGGTAGGAGTTGATAAGTGCTACCTTGCCGCACTTGCGGGATCCAAGTGATGTAGTGGTAGAAATGACGCTGAGGCAGGAAGAGGCGTTAACTTGTTTGAGGAAGAAAATGAAGGAGGCCTAGGTGGGACAGGGCCAGGAAAGAAAGTTTTTCCAGAAGAAGAATGCTCAAAAGTGAGGAGCACAAAAGTAGGGAGAAGCCGAGGTGGTTTGTTATAAATGTGATAAGAAGGGACACTATGCTAATGAGTGCCAAACCGGAAAGGGAAAAGATAAAGGAAAGGAGGTGATTGGAAAGAAGAACACCTGATGCTTTAATTGTGATCAGATCGGTCATTATAAGAACCAATGCAAGGAGCCTGCTAAAGAAGGTTGGTGGCAAGTTTATGCATTGGAGCCCGCAACTTCAAGGCTAGTTGTGTAGGAGAAAGGGAAGGCTGTTCTGGGTGGCTCGCTATAGATTCACGGTATGTTTGTTAGCATTCCATTTGATACCGGTGCATCACATTCTTTTATTTCTTGATGTTTGGTAGATAAGCTTAACCTGGAACCCTTATACTTAGTTACTTCCTTAAGGGTTGCAAATCCGATAGGAGCGTATGAAACACTTGGGATAAGGTGTGACCATTTAGAGTTTGATTTGCTAGGTCATACATTTGATTGTTGTTTGCATGTGTTTGATTTTGTGGCATTTTGTATTATCCTTGGGATGGATTGGTTAAGTAAATATGATGCTAGGATATTATGCCATAATAGGAAAATATCACTTAGTCACCCTAATTATAGTGATCGGATAGTTTATACCATAGAGAACCCTAATTGCGAAGTAAATGCTTTATTGGGTATCATGGAGTTGGAGGATGAGTTGCATCGAGTCTTTATGGTTAGAGAATTTGCTGATGTGTTTGAGCCAGTAACTGGATTGCCACCGAAACGAGCCATAGAGTTTCAGATTGATTTGGTGCCTGAAGCAGAACCGCTGAGTAGGCCGCCAAGCAGGATGACACCTACAGAGATGAAAGAGTTGAAGGTGCAGTTGGTGGAATTGGAAAGAAAGAGTTTTATCTAACCAAGTAGTTCGCCATGGGGAGCTGCCGCGGTGTTTGCTAAGAAGCCGGATGGATCGTTCAGGCTATGTATCGATTATCGTAAGTTGAATGAGAAGACAATAAAGAACCGATATCTGTTGCTGAGAATTGAAGATTTGTTCAATCAGTTAAGTGGAGCTAAGGTATTCTCTTAGCTGGATTTAGCGACGAGATTTCATCAGCTTAGAGTAGCGGAGGATAGTATTCCTTTGACGGCATTTAGAACAAGGTATGGATCGTACGAATGGTTAGTTATGCCGTTCGAATTAACTAATGCGCCGACATTCTTTGCGGACTTGGTGAACCGAATTTTTTGAGAGCACCTGGATAGATTTATGTTGGTCTTCATAGATGACATTTTGATATACTCTAAGAATGAAAAGGAGCATGAAGTTCATCTTAGAATTGTGCTTGAGACGTTGAGGGAATCAGTTGAAGGCTAAGTTTTTGAAGTGTCATTTTTGGAAGAAGGAAGTGAAGTTCCTTGGTCATGTAGTCTCAGGGAACGGGTTGTCTGTAGGTCCGACTAAGATTGAGGCAGTGAATAATTGGACAAGTCCCAAGACGGTGACCGAGATAAAGAGTTTTCTTGGATTAGCCGGATATTATCGAAGGTTTATAAAAGATTTTTCGCGAATAGCTGCATCGATGACTAAGCTTGCGCGAAAAGATGTGAAGTTTGTATGGACTGATAAGTGTGAGGAAGCATTACAGAGCTTGAAACACTTATTGACCCATGCACTGGTGTTAGTGGTTCCAGAAGGGAATCAAGATTTAGTTGTTTATACTAATGCATGTGGAACTGGATTGGGAGTTGTGTTGATGTAAAGAGCTAAAGTGATTGCTTATGCTTCTGTACAGCTCAGAGCACATGAAGTTAGGTATCCTACGCATGATTTGGAGTTAGCTGCCGTTATATTTGCTTTGAAGGTGTGGAGGTATTATCTTTTGGGAGAGCGATTTGAGCTTTACACTGATCATAAGTCATTGAAGTACTTGTTCTCTCAGAACGAGTTGAACATGAGATAGCAGAGGTGGTTGGAGTTTATTGCTGCTTATGATTTTGCAATTGAGTACACACCCGAAAAAGGAAATAAGGTGGCGGATACACTCAGCCTGAAATATCAGAATGCAGTATTGGCTATGACTACTGAGTGAAAAGATTTGGAAGCATTGTCAGCTTGTATTGTGCAGTTTTCGATCCGAGGTAGGTTCAAGTGCAGAAAGTGTTGTGTTGTCTTGTTTAGAAGTTCGACCGGTAATGATTGAGAAGATAGCTTCTAAACATAAGAGGGATCCAGTTTTGGCTGAACGGATTAGAAGGTTAAGGGAAGGTACAGAGGGCGATGACTTAAAGGATTTTAGTCTTGACCAAAATGGGTGGTTGAGAAAGAAAAGAAGGTTATGTGTTCCGAATGTAGGAGGCATAAGGAAGGATGTTTTGGATGAACCGCATCATTCAAAGTTCACTATCCATCCAAGAGGAACGAAGATGTATCAGGACATGAAAAAAAGTTTCTTCTAGGAAGGTATGAAACAAGACATTGCTGTATGTGTTAAGCAGTGCTTTAATTGGCAACATGCAAAGGCGGAACACCAGAAGCCAAGTGGATTGCTTCAACCATTGGAAGTTCGTTGTGGAAGTGGGATTCTATCTCAATGGATTTCATTGACGGGTTGCCAAGATCTAGTAGAGGGAATGAAAGCATATGGGTCATAGTAGATAGTCTGACAAAGAGTGCCCATTTCATTCCGGTAAAGTCAACTAGGACGACACCCATTTTGGCGAAATTGTTTATGAAGAATGTAGTTAGACTTTACAGGATTCCTAGTAGTATTGTCAGTGATAGAGATTCTTTATTTACTAGTGGGTTCTGGAAAAGTCTACATGAAGCTTTAGGAACCAATCTCAACATGAGTACCGCTTACCATCCACAGACTGATTGCAAATGGAAAGAGTTAACAAAATCTTGGAAGATTTGTTAAGAGCTTGTGTATTTGATTTCGAGGGATCATGGGAGGATCATCTTGTTGGAAATGCGGATTATGGATCTTAAGCCTGGATTAACACTAGAGGGGGCTGATACCAAATGTTGGAAATATGGATTACAGATCTTAAGGCTGGATTAACACTAGAGATGGGTCGATAGTGTTTAATGGATTTTATGGATTTTTTCAAATTAAACACATACAGATGCAATTTCACAAACACAGAGACAATCACAAAATCAGACACAGATTCAAATAGTAAATAAAAGCAGCAAAGGAAAGAACATGCCGAAATTTTATACTTGTTCGGAGTTACTGATGTGCACATAAATATGCATATTTTTACCACCGTATTTAATCTATTTAAATAAAATAAATGATCATATTGGGTATTTTTAACTTGTTTAAACCAAAATTTAAATTATTTTCAAATCATCATATATTCATCTTCATATAAGGGCAAAATGGTCATTTTTGTGCATATATTAAATTGAGAAAATTTAGTTGGAAATTTCTATATTTTTGTAGGAATTTGCACTCAAATAGAAGAGGTTAAATGAAGAAATCTGCATGCACAAAGAAGATACAAAGAAATAAAGATGGAGATAATTCAAAGTCATGATCATGGAGGACCCCACCTACCCACCTACCTTGATGTACAAATTAGAGCTAATGCACATGCTAAAAGGCCATTAGAGTTTCATGCACACTTAATGGATGATTATTTGAAGCTAATAATAACTTGGTGGCTACACTTCCTAGAGGGGTAGTTTGGGCATTCCCAAAAAATATGGATTAGGGTTTCTAACTTGTATAAATACCCCTTATGTTTCATGTAACCCTCCTCTCTTCTTTAGTCTCTTTTCTTTTAGGCTCTTCCTCTTAGTTAGTTTTAGCTTAGATTAAAAATAAAAGAAAGCTCTCTTTCTATTTTCATGGCTACTTAGCCATTTTTATCTTATGTAATTTTCCTTTTTTTGCAATGTTAATTATTGTTCTCTTTTATTTTCTTATTTATTTCCTTTCATGCTAGTAGTGTAGTTTATTTTCCATGAAAGTAGATTAGTTTTATTTATTGTTAATTAGCTCTTCTTTCATTTTGTAATGAACGACAATTTTCGACCCTCGAAAATAGACATTAGACGTCCGCTGTATAAAATGCCGAGCAGTCAATTTCCGGAAATATCAGTTCATTAGGGGTGAAGAAGGAAAAGGTAGAAGAAAAATAGAACAACAACAACAACGGAATCTCGATTATAATATATAATAACAGATCTTAAATACAAGAACTGTACTGTTAATATACATACCATTATCAGAGTACAATATACAACAATCAATCTGGACAGTTTACTAACTTATCCTCATACATTGGAAATATAAATCAAGTACGGAGATACGTCTCTACTCCTCTAGCTCACCTCCTAAGCTCCATAGCATTCTATCCTAAATCTGCAATACTCTGTCTGACTCGAGCATTATAATAAAATAACACCCGAGTCAGTCTGGAAAACCAGCGAGAGAAAACATACTCAATTTGAATTATTAGAGTTATCAAAATCCTTTGAAAAACAAAGGTATCTTGTAAGACCACGTCACATATAAACATGATGGGTTTTTCCCTTACGATAACCAAAACATTTTATAGAAAATCTAGTGATATTATAATAGTGTCTAAATACAAATACTTATTCAAATAGCTGAAATTGTTACATTAATTAAATTCCAGCATACTAGGCTCTAAAAACAAAACCGTCAGCTCGTATTGGAGAATGGATTCCAATGAATGACTGGGCCAATGGGGTACGGCCCACCACAGTACACCTCTAGAACAATGTACCGAGGACCACGCCGGGATCCCTTGCTACACAAGACCGGCCTACCCCTAACCTGGATAGACCGAATATGTTATCACCCCGGGTGTTCCCATCCTTACCATCGAGCGCTTCTTCTTTCATGTATACCCATATCTAAGATAAATAAGGTTCCGAGGACATCTAGAAAAGTGATAACATACCCTACTTGGGTGCGACCCACATAGCCTTGCTGCATCTCTTCTGTTTTAGTCATTCCCGATTGATGAGGTTCGATGCTAAGCGTTACCTTTCAAGAATAATTTTACTTAGAATGCTCATCGTCCTCCAATGACGATGTTCTGATAGCATTCATCCATACAAGTTGTCCTGGGTCTGGACAAACCGAATCACCGTCTACATCGTCTTCACAGTATTCATTCGTAACGTTCAAACCGGATCGAAGTGGTTTTCGGATAATTAAATCTGATCCCGGTCTCTTCGAAACGATTAATGAAATTGGCCAAAATTGATAGTTGGTTATTTAACTATCAATACACATCCATAAACAATCATTGGGCCTTATTATAAATTCTCCAAAATTATTTCAAAATATCTTTATAAGATATTCCTTTCAGTTCTTCAACATTTGAAAACAGTTTTCAAAACCTTATATCTTCAAAGGAATATTGTCCACCCCTTTTCAAACACTTAGAATATATTTTCCCCACTTCATTTTATATTCACACTTAGGAAGTATTCCATTTATTTTCTACTTCCTATTTCTCAAAATCATTTACAATTCTATTTGTAAATTCCTTGACTAGTTTTATAACGAGTTCCATAAAATTCTGGAATTCTTTAATTAATTTCCGTAATATTTCCAATGCCAATTTTACTTGCTTATAAACTAAATTTCTTTTTGTACTTCTTTATGAATTCTATTTCCATTTTCGAAGTTCACTTTTATTTAACTACTCCAAAAATTTCCTTACTTTTCTTCCACATTCCATTTTAAGGATTTCCTTATAATCCCATATACTAAATAACCCCATTTCCAGCCTTCTGAGAAGGTTTATAACTAATTTTAAAACATTTCAAAACTCTATATATATATATATATATATAATAAGTATTTAAAAGAATAATAATAATCTATTTTTAAGGCATGTTCAAATAATTACCTAAAATATTAAATACTCTTTATAACATCATTTTTCCAAAATAGGTTTTAAAATTTGGGATTTATTAAATAAATATTAAGCATTTGAAAAAAATTAACTTCTGACGTATTTAAATACTAACCGACTTTAAATTACTTAGTTTAATAAATAAAACCTTCCTTTTTAAAATAAAACTTAACTTATTAGTAAAAATATATTTTAAATCTTAATAACCAAATTCCAATTTATAATCCCTCTCGATTTCTATCACATCACTTTCATTTCGGTCTCCTTAACCATTTCTACTTCAAAAATAGTACTCACTATTTTCCTCTCACCTTATTCACATATTCCAATATAAATTCTTCCCATAAATTTATATTCCAAACTTATCATCCGATATCACTTTCCTTTATTTATAAACTTCTTTAATAAAATTTTTATAACTCCTTCGAGTTCCATTAAAAATAATAATCAAATTTATAAATTCCATTTTATAAATTCAATTTCTTATGAATTCCATTTATTTTTACCAGTCTACTTTTAATATCGATTTCAACTTCTTCCTATATTCTCCCAAATATCACTTTAAAATCCAGTCTTTAAAAATTCCTTTCTATAATTTATTTTAAATTCTCTATTTAAAATATTTTTTTGTAATATTTAATACGATTAAAAATTCACCATTTCTTATTCAAACCAATCTCTTTTCAATAATCCAAATTTCGATATGCAATTTTTTAATATTAAAAATCTCTTTTTAATACCTTAAAAATTCAAAATAATATTTATGGCATTTAATATACCCAAAATTAATTTCCATGCCATTATAACATTTAAAAATTTACAATACACAATAATCCAACAGATTATCCACTCACATCATATATTTGTATATATATGAAAAACACTAAATATATTTGAGGAATCCAGTTGGATCCCTCCAACCTGTTTTCCTGCATCCACAAATGTTAGACAACAATAAAAATACCAATCCCACTTCGAGTGGGATATCACGGTATATAGGGTCATCCGTTATTATGCAGGGTTCAAAGGGACTCATCTGCTATAAAATGCGGGAATATCACTCCAAATACTAATATATATACTGCTATATATATTTAGTCATCCAACAGATAATTATAAATTTATCAATCAATCAAGCATCTAATAATTTAAATTTAAACATTTAAATTTAAATATGGTAACCCAAATGAGGGATAAATTCTCACCTTTGATTTTTGATTGCAATCTGTTCCAATCTCAACTTGTTTCACGATTTCGAACCTCATATAAAATAGTTATATCCCTTTATAAGCATTTAAATTTTAAAAATATAATTATTTACTTTAATTAAAATCGTCAATAGTCAACTAACCTCAAATTAAAAACCAAAAACCAACTCGAAACACCTCCATATCAGGTTGCATATCCTCAGGCCATCTACGAACCAAAACACGCAACTCAACCCCTTCGAGTGCCACTCCCTTCGACCCACCAATCATCTGCCTTCGCTTCCAGCATTGCACACAGCAAAAATCAAGTCGAAACCCTGTCGCGCTTTGCCCAAAAAAAACTCGACTTCGCCAACTACGCCTGCCATGACCCTTGACTTGATCGACGCCATCAACGCTCCAGCCCTCATTCGCATGCACCCCACTGCTTTGCTTTGGCCTACTCGCGTACGACCCTGCTCCAAACCCTACGTTGTTGCTCGACTTCTCCATGCACGGCGCCGCCTCGACATCGATACCCACTTCGACCATCGCGAGCCACCATTTCACCCAGAACGAATCCCACCATCAAGTCGTCGCGCGCCGCCCTGGTCTCGTCCTCCACCTCACTCTAATTCGCTCGTGCGCGAGCCAAGAATCCAACCCTAAGCGCGAATCGCTTTTCCCCTCCAGGAGATATTATCGTGATTTTTTTTCTCCGAGTTGAAATCACTTTTTTTGATTTGAACGGCATGGGAATGAGAGGGGAGAGTGGCGCGACTTATTTCGATTTGAGATGCACTCGACATTTTTATTCATCTTTGATTTTCTCTGAAGATTTGAAAATGAAGAAAAAGCTCGAGACCTGATTTCGATTTTTGATTGGAACCAGAGAGGGATGGACGTGGTATAAAGTTGAGGAGATGGCGTGTTGGAGAAGGCAAGGTCCTGACTGAACAGATTATAATATTTTTAATTATAAATATCTCACTTTACCCAGCTTAAAACTTCAAACCCCTATCGAGGCATGCCGCTAGGCGTTTATAATGTTATACCCCTATTTCGAACGCAATGGAAAAGGTTTCGAGTCCTAATTCGATCGTATGGAGAAGATAGCTTTTTGGACCCAATTATTATATTGCATTTTCAATATAAATTTCAATGCGTTTATATCCCTTACGACCAAACAATAACTCCAAATGCTACAAAATATGAAATCCGATAATAATACATTATTACGGATCCAATGGAACTGGTTTCGTCGAATTTCGAGACTGTGTCCCGGATGGCTATTTTTAAATGCCAATTTGAACAAACTATTTTTAAAATATAATATATTACTTTTAAATTCAATTTTAAAACTTTTATTATCTTCACTATTATTAATATAAATTTTACAAGCCTTTAAATTATTTTTATCAAGCTTAAAACTCAAGATACAATAATTTAACCAATATTCAATTATTTAATTGATTTCTAATTATTAA
Organism: Allium fistulosum; assembly: GCA_030737815.1. Lineage (NCBI taxonomy): Eukaryota > Viridiplantae > Streptophyta > Magnoliopsida > Asparagales > Amaryllidaceae > Allium > Allium fistulosum. Next base: position 243,199,024 of record CM060907.1, on the reverse strand, counting down.
CTTAAGAATTAATTTATTAATTAAATCACTATATTTGAAATATGAATTTGTTCTATAAAACCAATAAGTTTCATTTTCAAAAATCTATTTATAATTCAAATTCAATATTAAAAACCATTTAAATATTCAAAATCGAACAATGAAAAATCCGGGTCGTTACGCATTTAGCTCTCTTTTTCCTCTTCTTTTTGTTTCATGTTGCAAGCTACATTTGTTGGTTTGATAACAAATATGAGAGGCTAAAACAATTCAATTTAGGGGTAATGAATCTCTCTAATTATGTAGCTTCAACATTTTGATAATTATTGCTCTCTTTTTATGCTTAATGACTATGCTTGAAGTGGTTTAACTTGTTATTTTTGCTTTGAATTTGATAACCTATATTGTTGACACCAAATAGGCTATGCTTAGACAATTACTAAATACAAATTACCTCTTCATCTACATATGATGATGGTAATGAAGTGAATGTTGAAATTAAAATTTGATGGTCTATATTTATAATTAATAGTTAATAGACCATACTTAAAATAGATTTTACTTTCAACTTTGTTGTCATTTTCAGGAGAGTTAGTAAGTGGTTTAAGGGGTGTGTTATAGTTTGATGGCTTATGTTGAGCTAATTAATAGCACAAATAAGCCATACTTATGATAAACACATCATTTAAATTCGCTAATGACCAAAAAAGAGAGGTCATAATTTCATTTTTGTTGAACTATATGATCTAGAGAGTGAATTTATCTCTAAATTGTCTTCTACTCCTATATTTTTATCACTTTCTTTTTGTTAATTTTCTCATTTTCTAGTTTAATTCACTCTCGACTTTGGTATAATTTGATTGAATAGAAATTTAAAATCTAACAATTCCCTACGGATTGACCCGTACTCACCACGTACTAACAATTGTACGCCGTGCGCTTGCGGTAAATTTTTATTATAAATTCGTTCGACGGTTTTCTAAACCGATAGAATTTTCATCGACGAACAAGTTTTTGGCGCCGTTGCCAGGAAATTGCTTTGATTTTAGTTTTCTATTCTTCGGATTAGTTGTTGTTTGATTTTTGTGTGTGTTTGCATTTAAAAAAAAATTGTGTGTTTGTTTGCATTTGTTCGTGTGCTTGTTTTCCTTGTTTGTTTTACACTTGCATTTGCTTTTCTATTAAAAAAAATTCTATTTCATTTCATTTTATCTTTTTTTACATTGCTTGGTTCAGTCACTGTTCATTCACTGTTCTGTTCATTTTTTACATTTTACATTTTAAACTGCTCTGTTCATTCACTGTTCTGTTCATTTTCATTTTCATTGCTTAAAAAACAACTTCTCTGTTCATTTTCATTTACATACTTCCCACATTTTAGTTTAACCATTCTTCTGTCACCTTTCCACCTGATCATTTCACCAACCACCAATCTTCAACATTACCATTAGCATACAACATGTTGTTCATCACTGCTGCAGTTACCAATTTGTTCTTCACATCCTCCATTAACATATACCAAGCACAAACTCCATCCACTTCACCCCCTTCAATGCATTTTTCTTCACAAACCTATACAACACTACTTCAATAACCATATGACTGCAGTTCCTCCCACCTGACCATCCCTCCTCTCTACTGATCCATCGACAAGTTCACTTTACCACTTCACCAGCTTTTCCCTGTCATCTACAACTCTTCTCCACAAACTGACCACTACATAACCACACACCACTGGTTATTGGACCACTTCACATTTCCATCCACTCTGCTGCCCTTTTCATATCATTTCAACACTGCAACTCCACTGATACAACACTGCTTGCTTCCTCCTCCAAACTGTGCACATCACCTTCAAACTCCCCTGCCAATACATCACAGAGCAATACATCACTCCACCATACCATATCCATTATGATACTTGCTGCCGCATCCATCTACCCGCCTGTCCCTGCACAATATCACCAGTAACGCATCCTTGTCACATGACATCGCCACCATTCCACCATAACTTCATACCATATCTGCCTTCCATCCCGCAACCTTTCAAACTTCATCAACACATAACCTCTTCACAGTTGAATATACACAGTCATCAACCAGTCAATCCCCATATTCCAAGTACTGTCGTAGTAACAAACTTCACGACAACAGCCTCCCATCACTGAAAACTGCCACCCCTACCATTCACAGCAAACCATTGCAGTGTACCCCATACAACTGCGAGAAACTGCACCTCCATCTATAGTGCTTCAGTACCAAACATCACCAAACCACTGACCATTCAACTGAACAATTGTTCATCGCTACAATCATGAACAAAATTGAATAGTAAGCAACTCGACTGCAATCGTGATCCACTTCAAACTCCACTCGCCTTCATCGACATCAACGCCTCCAACTTCCACAACTTCACTGCCTACTTGCACGTCACCGCATCAAAATTCATGAAACCCCCTTCTTCCCCAAACTCTGAACCTTTCAACCATCGAACTGCAATCAATCGTGATCCCCCAATCGAACTGCAATACAACCTGTGAACATTGGCATTGCAACCATCCTCGACCGCGACAATAAGATCACCTTTGAATTCAGTTCGATTTCGATATATTTTTTATAAAGGAATAAGATTCGCTGTTCTAAAGAGAAAGATCGGCTTTTGAAAGTGAATTGATAAAAAAATTTGTTTACTTTGCGGGTTTGGGTTTAGTTTGGGCCGGGCCGGGCCGGGCCGGGGCATTTGTGTTTAAGTATTTCTTTGTTAAGTTATTTCTTTTTTTAAGCTTCTTTCGAAAGAAAAAAAAAACCGCTCTTTGATATATACAAGAAAAAGAAAAAAAACGAAAAAAAGTTTTGTTTATTTTGTTAAATCTTTTAATTTGTTTATTTTGTTTTGTTTTTGTGTTGTTTAATTTGTTTTAGTTTTGTTTAATTTACTTTATCTTAAAAAAAGAAAAAAAAACTTGTATATATATCTTGTTTTTATTTTCAGGTTGCCAAAGGAGATTGGAAGAGCTGCTTGCTTCACTTAGCTCACCAAAAAAATAACTGCTTGCTTGCTTATAAAATTTTGCTGCTTTAACCCCTATATATTATTTTTATTTGCCTTGCATTGTTGTTTGCTTGCATTTTATAAAAATAAATTCAAAAACAAAAACTCATTCGTAGTTGCATTGTTAATACACGTTTAATTTCTGCTTTGCATTTCATCTTAGAAATTGGTTAATAATAACGACTAGACATTGATAACTCTTAATTGTATATTGACAGGTTGTCTTCTTTGAACAATTTAAATTCTTGGTGTCTAGGCTACGGCAGAGCAATAAGCAGTTATAAATATTACGATGATTAGTAAATATTATACTGAATTGTTTCTCTGAAGGTACTTAAACCTTCGACTGCATTGCTACGGTGATTCGTGGTGCACCGATAATTCCAGCCCGTTTCCTGGCCAAGAACTATCTTGTTGATTTAAGACAAAGTGTGATTATACAATTTTGGGTTAGGAGCTACTTAGGACAAATCATTTGTAATTAAAACCTTGCATTCATTTAGTTGCATTAGTTCATGCATATTTAAGAAAAAAACAAAAAAAAATTTCAAAATCCAAAACTAAAAAAATTGTAAATATTTTTCAACTTAGTTTTTTTAAAATCCTTTTCTTTTGAAAATTTTCAAGATAAAAAATCCAGAAAAAAATTTTAAGTTAGTTTTTTTAATACAGAAAAATAATAATTAAAAACCTTTTAAAAAAAAGTTTAGAAATCCGAAAACAAAACAAAAATCAAATTTTCCTTTGGAAATATAAATTTCTTTTGGTAAATAGTTTTCTTTTAAAAATAAAAATCCAAAAACATTCTTGAAAATGTCCGAATTTCCATATTCACATGAATTTTACGATAGTTGTGAAAATCAATATAATCCATATAATTTCACTTCAAATTCTTATGGATATTTTAATAACAACTATTGTACTAACAATTCGGATTTTGCACCATAAAATTTTCAAAATAATGATCAATTCCCAACTCTTGAAACGAGAATAGAATCTTTACTTGAACTCGTTACACTACAAAATCAAAGGATGAACGATTTGTGCAATAACTCAAGTCTAGGATTTCAAAATAATCAAAATTTGAATTCACTTCCAAATTCAAATGATTTTGATTATAAACCATGCCAATTCAATTTCGAACTCCAAAATGAATTTCAAACTCAAAATGGAAATGTGAACCACTTTTTAAATGAATTTGGCAACGGGAATAGTTTCAATAATTGTGTGCCTAACAATTTTTGTTCTCAACAAATTCAAATTGAAAATTCTCAAATTCATAATCATGAATTTGATGTAGATGAGCAAACGGAAAAATATTACGAGGATTTGTTGCGTGAAACTTACAAAAAAATTTGTGAGAAACAAAATCAAATCCCACCTTGTAAAGAATCAAATAATAATCCATCGTTTATTGAAATTGACAATTTTTGTCCTCAACAATTTCAAAGAGAAAATTTTCAAGTCAATAATTACAAATTTGACTTTGTTGAGCAAATGAACGAAATTTACAATGATCACATGGATTTGTTAATTGAAATATACAAAAAATTACGTGAACAACAAAACCAAATCCCAACATGCGACGAGTCGAGTAATAATCCATCTTTTACCACAATTGATGATTTTCAAATAACAACTTTTGAAATTGAAAATGAAAATCTTAATGAAGTTGTTGAAAAAACGATAATTGAGTTGGATTTCAATTCTTTTGAGGGGGAGAAACTCAATTTAAAATTCGATCTTCCTTTTCTCGATTTTGAAAATTTGAATACAGCAGCTTTGAATTTAGAACTTGACACATGCAATGAAGTGTTGATAATTCAATAAAGGAAGATGAATTCAATGAACACGATTTCTTTAGCCTTTTCAAAAACGAGCTGTCGAATTCTGAAGGGAAAAATTTAAAACACCATTTTGATTTTGAAATAGATAATTTCGAAAAATCTGCCAATGATGAGTTTGAATTTCAATTTGGTGAGAATAAACTTAACCTTCAACCAATTTTTCAATCTACCCCAAAAATCATCGAAAATAAAACAACTCGTATGATTTTTAATAAAACGACATTTGTTTTTCCAGATCGACATTCAATTCTGAAATCTTTTATGGTTTGGTTTTTGGTGCTTAAGTTGTGTCTCGTACGAGATAAATGAATCGGTTTTTGGAAGACCATTTCATATACACTTTGACGATATACTTTCTGATCTCATGTAAATACCGTCCACTTTCATGTAAATATAGGTCACATTTTTATTTTTGTTTTATTTTTCTCCTTTCACTTAGGTTGACTGTAGAGACACAATCAAAATCAAGTGTGGGGGTCTCATTTTCAATTTTTAATTTTTCATGGTTTATTTCTACATTTTCTTTCCAAATTTTTTTAGTTTAAAAAAAATCTCAAAAACAAAAAAGGTTTGTTTTTAGCATTTTTATTTATTTTTAAAGAAACATTATAGGATAAATATATGGTTTTGGTTAATTAAATTGAAATTTTTGAAAATTTATTTATCTCAACAAAAATAAAAATAAAGTTTGATTACAAATAACTATGGTTTAACTAGTATACAGGAAGATTCATGGTGATAATTATGAAGTATATCCTAATTGAAAAATCTTGTTTAAAAGTGGTGGATTTAAATAAAAGGATATAACAATTTTTTTGTCTTCTAAGTTAATTGGTGCTAAGATGATTTTGCAAAACTCTCTCTTCAAAAACAAAATAAAACAAAAAAATATTAAAATATATATATATATATATTTCTTGGACATATATTTTTCTTAATAAACATCTAGAGTCATGTGTTCACACTCGTGTGTTCACTCGCCATGCTCTGTACCCTTCTCATGTAAGTCCGAAAGGCAGTGCACGATCGGTATATCTGGCCTCAGTTTATCTGAGTTAGGTGTATGCATATAAAAATTCTTTTATTAATAACACCTACAGTCGATAGGTGCTCACATTCGTGTGTTCACTCGCCACGCTCTGTATTCCCCTCACGTAAGCCCGAAAGGCAGTGCATGGGTAATATATTTAGCCTCGGTTTTTCTAAGTTAGGCATAGGTAAATATTGTAAATATCAATAAAATTTTCAAAATAAGAGAGAGTAAGCAAATGAAATCAAGCACTATTTTAACTTATTTGATTTGACTTGTTATTGAAAAGAAATGAAAATACCACTTTAAAAAACTTTGATAATCAACCAAGGATCCATTTCATAGTTGCACTATGTTATCAACCGAAACAATGAGTTAAATTATAGTCTATTTGTTATGATAACTTGGTTTTTATTGGAAATTTTGACAAGTAAATGGAATTAAATTTTCTGATAATGACCAAAACCAGTATTTAACTTATTTGTGTCAATTTAAAAGTATATCCTTCATTTTGTAAATATTTTCACTTTGCATTTGGATTTTGTTGGTAGTATCTGCTGAAAACCTCAAGAGACAACACTCGTCCTACTGGGGACACTTAGAGGTTTAACGGCTTGTTGCATATGCTCAATGCAATCGTGCTCCCTATGAAAACAGATTTATTTTAGTTTTTCTTTATTCAAGGACGAATAAAAAGATAAGTGTGGGGGTATTTGATGTGCACGTAAATATGCATATTTTAACCATCATATTTAATCTATTTAAATTAAATAAACGATCATATTGGGTATTTTAACTTGTTTAAACCAAAATTTAAATTATTTCCAAATCATCATACATTCATCTTCATATAGGGGCAACATGGTCATTTTTGTGCATATATTAATTTAAGAAAATTTAATTGGAAATTTCTATATTTTTGTAGGAATTTGCACTCAAATAGAAGAGGTTTCATGAAGAAATATGCATGCACAAAGAAGATACAAAGGAATGAAGATGGAGATAATTCAAACTCATGATCATGGAGGACTCCACCTACCTACCTACCTTGATGTACAAATTAGAGCTAATGCACATGCGAATAGGCCATTAGAGTTTCATGCACACTTAATGGATGATTATTTGAAGCTATTGATAACTTGGTGGCCACACTTCCTAGAGGGGTATTTTGGGCATTCTCCAAAAATATGGATTATGGTTTCTAACTTGTATAAATACCCCTTATGTTTCATGCAACCCTCCTCTCTTCTTTAGTCTCTTTTCTTTTAGGCTCTTCCTCTTAGTTAGTTTTAGCTTAGATTAAAAATAAAAGAAAGCTCTCTTTCTCTTTTCATGGCTACTTAGCCATTTTTATCTTATGTAATTTTCCTTTTTTTGTGATGTTAATTATTGTTCTCTTTATTTTCTTGTTTATTTCCTTTCATGCTAGTAGTGTAGTTTATTTTCCATGCAAGTAGATTAGTTTTATTTCTTGTTAATTAGCTCTTCCTTCATATAGCTCTCTTTTTCCTCTTCTTTTTGTTTCATGTTGCAAGCTACATTTTTTATTTGATAACAAATATGAGAGGCTAAACCCCTTCAATTTAGGGGTAATGAAGCTCTCTAATTATGTAGCTTCAACATTTTGATAATTATTACTCTCTTTCTGTGCTTAATGACTATGCTTGAAGTGGTTTAACTTGTTTTTTTGCTTTGAATTGGATAGCCTATATTGTTGACACCAAATAGGCTATGCTTAAACAATCACTAAACACAAATTACCTCTTCATCTACATATGATGATGGTAACGAAGTGAATGTTGAAATTAAAATTTGATGGTCTATATTTCTAATTAATAGTTAATAGGCCATACTTAAAATAGATTTCATTTTCAACTTTGTTGTCATTTTCATGAGAGTTAGTAAGTGGTTTAGGGGTGTGTTATAGTTTGATGGCTTATGTTGAGCTAATTAATAACACAAATAAGCCATACTTATGATAAACACATCATTTAAACACTAATGACCAAAAAAGAGAGATCATAATTTCATTTAACTATGTGATCTAGAGAGTGAATTTATCTCTAAATTGTCTTATACTCTTAAATTTTTATCACTTTCTTTTTCTTAATTTTCTCATTTTCTAGTTTAATTCACTCTCGAATTTGGTATAATTTGATTGAATAGAAATTTAAATTCTAACAATTCCCTACGGATCGACCCGTACTCGCCACATAATAACAATTGTACGCCATGCGCTTGCGGTTAATATTTATTATAAATTCGTTCGACGGTTTTCTAAACCGATAAAATTTCCGTCGACGAACAGTTACCCTACATCTAGTCCCACACAATTTCTTGTGCAGAGTTCTTTTCAAATATAATGTGGATATTACAACCTCAATTTCAAGTCCACGAGATACACCCTCCTGTCTCTAGGGCAAACTCTCTTGATTTAACCAGGCTAAAAGATCACCTAATTGATTTACGGGCTACAATAACACCCAATTGATTTACGGGCTACAATCACACCCAATTGATTTACGGGCCACAATCACACCTTTATAGAAGAGACTTGATACACTACGTTAATTACAAATGATCCTATAACTATGAATAACACTGAGATCTTTGAAAGAGAGTGGTAGAAAATCAAGCTAGAGACAATCGAGTTTGATTCACTTAGAATTTCGGCAGAATTTTGTTAAAGCATTTGAAATATAAGAGAATATTTGAGTGGAGAAGGACTGAAGAAATAAAGAAAAACTAACTTAAAATTCGTTAAAAACAATTGGTATATACAGGAGAACAACGGTTATGTCCATTCGCGAAAGTTTATGACAAATATACACTTCTTTTGAAAATTTGAAATTTGAATTCTACGGCTACCATGTCGACATAGGGGGATGATGGATGTCGGCATGTCTATGTTAATTTTGAAAATAGATTTTGGTTTAAAATGATTTCTATTCTAAAACTTATCAAAACAATTTCTAAGCTTTGTAAACCATTTTGAATATAGTTTAAACTTATAAAATAGTTTTGGAAAGTAATCTTAAAATATATAATCTATAATATAAAAGTAATATTAAAAACTAAGTATATATTTCTATAAAATATAAAATATAAAATATTAAAATCAAGAGATAGTTTTTTTACAAAAAACAAGAGATGATTTTGAAATTAATATGATTAAACATTGTTTTTGAATTAAGGCTAAAATAAAATTGATAGAGATGACTTTAAAAGGATAGTTTCGAAAAGAAAAAAATCATTTTGAAAATTTCGTGGATTCCATTCCACTAGAGAAGGTCGTGGGTTCAATCCCACTAAAGAGGTCATGGGTTCCATCCCAATATTAAAGCGAGAAGGTGGATTCCATTCCACAATTAAAATCCGAATAAATATTTAAGTGCTATTATGAAGTTTTAACATAAATCTAGACTCTATTACTTATCTTGAACTCTTGATACTCATGAGTCTTCAGTCTTGAATTCGTCGGTCTTGAATCTCTATACTGTACATTCTTCATTCTCAGTACCTGCATATATATACCCTGCATATACATATATATCCAGATAAGAATATTAGTATTTATATTTTATAACAAGCCCTAAGGTTGTTGTCATCAAAACCATCATCTCAGGAACTAACACATCTTCATCTAGTCGAGTTCTCGTATAACAATAGTTATCAAACTAGTATTGGGATGGCACCGTTTGAAGCTTTGTATGGAAGACCATGCAAGTCTCATGTATGTTGGTTAGAGACCGAGGATAGAATGGTTCCTGGTTCGGATTTGGTGAAGGAAGCTGCAGAGAAGATTGAGTTGATACGAGTTAGGATGAAGGAAGTTCAATCTAGGTAGAAAAGTTATGCTGATAGAAGAAGGAAAGATTTGGTATTTTCTGTTGGAGACTGTGTGTTCATTAAGGTTTCACCGATGAAGGGTGTGATTATATTTGGGAAGTTAGGAAAGTTAGCACCTAGATTCATTGGTCCTTTTTGTATTTTTGAGAGGATTGGGAAGCTCGCTTATAGAGTAGAGTTACCAAGTAGTTTGGCTGGAGTCAATAATATTTTCCATGTTTCTAATCTTAAGAAATGTGCTAGAGACCAGGGGACTACTATAGCACCTACAGTGTTAGAAGATTTAGTAGTAGAACCGGATTTGACTATAGTTAGAAAGCCGATTCAGATTGTAGGTAGAGATGAGAAGAAGTTAAGGAACAAGACAGTCAAGTTAGTGAAGGCTCAGTGGAGTGACGATGCTAGAGAGCGTATTTGGGAGACGAAGAGCAGGATTAGAGACTCTTACCCTGATTTGTTTGATGGTATGTTCTACCTTTGATTGTTTTGTTGTGCATATTATTGTAATTTCCAGGACGAAATTCTTTAAGGTGGGGAGTCTGTAACACCCCATATTTTTATAACATTATTTAGAATAATTAATTGGGTAAATTAAATAAATAGTGTGGAGATTAATAAGTTAATAATTAATTAGCTAAGGGTAGCCGGGCCATGTTAATGTGCAAACTAAAATGAAATAACCTAAGCTAAAGTGTTAGGATATGAGAAGGGCAATATGAGAATTAGGTGGAGCTTATACCCTATACGCTTAGGAAATGAAACTCACATTCACTTCATTTCATTCTAACTAAAATTTCCTAAGGCTGGCCACCATTTTTATTCTCAAGAAGAAGACTGAAGCTAGGATTCAAGAGAAAGGAAACAATCAACTAAATCAACGTCAAATCTCACATCTATAATCTCAAAGCTAAGGTGAATATTTACTACATCCTAATTTCTTTTAGTTTTCGGTTTTAGGATTAGACCCGAAATGATTTTGCAAGTATATGCCTTGTTTTGATGATTAAAGTTATATATATGCTTGTTGATGAATTATATATGTTCATGTTAGTTTTTATGATATGTTTGATATGAAAATCCTATTAGATGACATTCAAATGCCTTGAAAATTTAAATATAGGTTAGAAATGATATTTTAGAGATGGGTTTCGATTTTCACAGTTTTCTGAATTAATGTGGATTTTATATAAATTTTCTAGTGAGGAAAATGGCTTATTTAGTTATAAATTATTTACGGATAAATTAATTATTATTTGGGTTTGAAATTTTTTATGTTGGAAAACATATTAATATAGATTTTCTAGGATTTTTCTAGATTTTTCCTAAGTTATTTGATGAATACATTAGGTATATGACTTAAATGTTTTATATATTTAATTAAGGAGAAGGGGCATTTTATAAAATAAAATTATTTTTATTTCTGAAATTAGTGGCAGTTTTCTGAAAAACATCTATGAACCAATAAGATTTTGACAAACAAAGGTAGGTTAGTTGAAAAGTTATAATTTTTAAGTTAAAACAAAAGAAATCATACTTTTAGCATGTTTCAGCCAATTCTGGCATTAAACCTTCCGACCCAGACCTTCTGACATGTTCGAGAGGTTCAAACTTTTGATAAGGTCAAACCAATGCATATGGTATCAAGTTACTTAGTACGTAATGAATTGGAAAAGGTCGAAGGGTTCTTAGTCGAAAGGTTTTTTGCCGAAGGGGTTGAAGTATGTTTGCTTTATAAGCCAAAGACTCACCTACTTTGCTTTCGAATAAGAGCGTTGGACTTGGTTGCTTTCGACCAGGTCAAAATGTTTAAAAGAAAGGTTTTAAACCTTTCGACACAGTCGAAAGGTTACTGCTGCTTTATTATTACTTTGTTTTGAAACCTTTAGACATAGTCGAAAGGTTACTGCGACGTTATATAAATGTTTTGCTTTGAACCTTTCGATAAAGACGAAAGGTATACCTGAATTAAAAACTAGTTGCTTCTCCATGCCTTTGGAAGGAAGCTTTCGACTTAGGTGATTTACCCTTGTTTTATAAATTGAAGTATAACCTAAAGTTTTCAAAAGAATTGTATTAAAGGATATGTTTAAAGCTTTCAAAGTAGAGCGTTCGACTGGTCGAAAGGTTGCCAATGAATTCGAAAGGTTTTAAAGGAAGGTTTCCACTTGTTTAAATTGAACCTAGAATGATTTCGAAAAGTATGTGTAAGTGAATGATTTCGAAAGGTTTTTGTTGAATAATTTCAAAAGGTTTAGTACAATGGTTTCGAAAGGTTTATATTGAACTGATTCGAAAGGTTTTACTTGATTAATTTCGAAAGGTTTAGTACAATGGTTTCGAAAGGTTTATATTGAATGGATTCGAAAGGTTTATATTGAATGGATTCAAAAGGTTTAAATTGAATGATTTTGAAAGTTTTATATTGAATGGATTCGAAAGGTTTAAATTGAATGATTTCAAAAGGTTAGTTCAATGGATTCGAAAGGTTTAAATGGAAGGTTTTCCAAAGTTTTTTAACGCAATGTTTTAAAGTGATTTTAAAGAAGGATGTCCAAAGTTTTATAGCTTTCGAAAGGATTGCTTTTCAATGGGTTTGAAAGGTTTGAAGAATGGTTTCGAAAGGTTTGAGGAATGATTTCGAAAGTTTGATATTGGTTTTGAAAGAGATGGTTTCAAAGGTTTAGAAAGAGGTTCTTTCAAATGGTTAAATGTTTTCATCAACTAAGATTTGAGTAAAGAAGAGATATATATAACATGGTGATATAATTTTGAGTAAAGCATAAAGACTATATACTTTTCCTTATTTAAGTTTGATTTAAAGGTTTTAAATCATTTTGAAAATGTTTTCAAGGAAAATTATGGGAGGGGATTCTTAAGTGAAAAATGACTCAGATACTAGAATACTAGATGGGACTAGTATGGGGTCGCGCCCTATACATAAGATATTATCCCCAGCTAATTGTTGTCCCAAATTCCAGTGTGTAGGGCTTGGTCACAGGTAGACTAAAATTATGATTACACACCAAAAGGAATATATGTTGTATACAAATAGGTTATTGGTGAGCCTGAAAAACCATTAGGATCAGGAAGACCTGGGAGATGATTAAGTTAGGGACAGACCATCCAGAAGAGAAGTATTTAACAGATAGTTAAGGACAGACCATCCAGAAGTGAAGTATTTAACAGATAGTTAAGGATAGGTAATCCAGAAGAAGGATAGCTAATAGATGTTAGATTAATTTTGATTATATTATCTGGTAGGACCGAATCAGCCAAAGGTTAAAAGATATCCAAACAAAACTTATGTGTTTGAATAGATAGTTGATTATTACCTGTGTTTATGTATGTTTACATAATGATGCTTTACAGTGTTTAATCAGTTTTGATTGCAGAAAAAAGGTTTTGCAAATATATGTTTTAAATAGTGAGGGGAAACCCGTTCCGCTAAGTGGCATGGTCTCACTTAACACATATATTCCGGGATGTATAGTATTATTCATACGACTCGAAGTTTATGTTTTCCCCTTAAACTCTCGAGTGCTCAGAATTAATTTGAGTAGGCTGAGGGGTTAAGGTCCTTTTCAGGTTTAGTAGGATGACAAATAAGGCTACCGGAGGCATGTAGGAGGCAAACAGATAGCTATTTAAGAGTTGCAGTTCTTGTTTTATGTTTTGATGAATTTCCGCTGTGTTTTGTGTTAAATCTATTATGACTCTATGACTCTGATCATCCAAGGAGGTATCTTCATATACCGCTCTTGGTGTATTTGCAATAAGTATATTTTATTTGTCCCTGGGAATGATTTGGGATTATGTGTTGGGAATATGAAACATTTGGTTTTAAAATGTAATGAAGTAAAATTTGTTTTGAAATATGCGTTTTGTTTCATATTCAAGTGCTTCTAATATTATAGATACTATTAACATAGCCGTATTTAGTCGCCGGAAGCTAATATTATAGATGACTGCAATATCTGTAGCACTTAATTTTGGGCCTTTAGATAGGAGATGTTACACCTCTTTCCTATAAAAGAAGTATTAAGTAGCCCAATGAGATTTTCAAGCAATGTCAGCTAGATAGTACCAGTAAGGAGTCTGCGTTGGGGTTAGGTATTAAATGACAAAGGCCTACCTATAAATAGGTGTTAAATGGTCAAGGGTTGGCCTAGTCCTTATTAATGAGATATTAAGTGGCTTCATTACAATCTCTCACATTGGTAAGACCGTTATAACGAAAGTACCATTAAGGAGCATGCCTTGGGAATAAGTCTTAAATGATGGGGTCTGCTTTAATTAAGGTATTAAATGACCATAATCTGCCTATTTTCCAATAAAAGGTATTATGTGGCATGGGTACTTTTTATTACATGGCTATGATTTTATTGATGATAGATGCGATAATAGTTGGACATTAAATGTCGAAAGCCTTAAATAGTGGTTAGAGGTCTTTGTAGCTAGGACCCATCGACCATTGACAACATTGTTAGAAACCACCTTGGGAATATAATCTATCCAGTTTAAATATAGTAGAACGGTGTTTTATTCTGCTAATGGACTGGTAGTGTTCAAACATAATTATTTAACAAATGTAATTATTGTCCGCTCATATTGATTTATCACCAAATTATACTTAACTAAAACTACCAACCATTTTTATTAAAGTGATGTACTCGATAATACGTGTCTAGTGTGAGAAACCGCGGGTTAAATGGATCTAAATTAAGCGAGTTATTTGATTTCAAAGATAACAATTTTAAACAAAAATAATTAAATTAACTTAGACACTAAACTACACTCCTTTCCCAAGGCCCAAGACCCAGCCCAAACCCACATAATAGCTTATTCTTCACGTTTCCCCCCAATTCAAATTCCTAAACCCATACTCCTGGTGCCAAAATCTTTATGCACAAACGTGCATACCTGCACGTGCATGCCAAGCTTCGACGCCGCATCGTTGGACCACGATGACCACCCTACTCCACTTGTCGAGCTCATCCCACTGGACCTTATCATTTCTCCTTCGACCGCCTCTAACCAAATTCGACCCAAAAACCCCAAATCGAAAACCAAGCTCTAGGTCCATCACGTTCAAATGCCAACCACCATCGCTCTGACCATCTCTAGACCTTACCGCCCCGTTATTCGAACCGCGACCCCCCACTACACGCTCACCGCCAACCATGGCCAACTTGACACCGTGCACCGTCGGTAAACCTAAACGTGCGCGCCACAATTCAAAAACTGGAAACCCTAAATTAGCTCGACCGAGCACTACACCCCACTGGAGACCCCATGACCTTCGTCAAGTCTCAAGGCTACTCCAGCCACCACCGTTCACACCCTGGTCTATTAGCTCATTGGAAAATGCCAAGATGATCGAAAACAATCATTTAATCACCACGATCCAGACCTAACTCCTAATATCATGTGAACCATTCTAAAAATCATATCTTGTCGAGATGAACATGACTGTAATAACCATTTGCCATTTTTCACTCATCAAAATTTCACCATTTCTTGACACTCACTGGAATCGAACAACTTCTACCACTCTAGTCGATGAAACATCGAACAACCATTTTTTTAAAATTATAATTGACTACTACGAACAACTTTATAATTGATCACTTGAGCTAGTTTTCATTGGTTTAGGAGATATTGAATTTTCGATTGAACGTGGGCAAAGTAGTATTTCATTTATAGGGAACAAGAAAGAGGAAGAAGGTGTTTTTAGTGTGTTATCTCTTTGTTTATCAGAAAGCCCGATCCATATTTCAAATAGAATATGATTTTTACACAATTTCCTAAACATGATTTTCATGAAAAAAAATCAAATGTACAAACAAATTCACACATTTCATATTTTTCATCAAAAATTATACTAAACAGAGGTTGAATATTTCCTAATATTTATTATTTCCAAAAGTATGAAAGCAAGGGTTAGTGTTCTCACTTTTCTAATTTGTTTGAGAATGCAAATGAAATTCAAGCCTTTATCCAAGCAATCAACCCCAATTCAAATTTCACCACTTAATTCAAACCTTAAGCTTTAAAAGGTGAGATCTTTTTTTCTTTAAAAAAGGTATAAGAGATGGAAAAAGAAGTTTGAATGTGTAGAAATGGAAAATGAAGAGTAAAAATGAAAACAAGCTTATGTTTATAAATGAATGAGATGGGTTAGAAGACAATTCTATCCTTTACTTACATTTTCTTCTTTTCCATCTTTTCAAAGTCACCAATATGTCAACCCTATGAAAATATAATGGATCATAGAATGATCTATGTACCTTTCTCAATATTAACACTTAAGGCATTAAATCGTTTTTTCAAATTCAAATCTGATTATATATTTTTATTTATTATTTTTATTCCTCTTTACATTTCAAAAAGAAAATTCTTAACTTACCTTAAACATTTAAATGTTGTTTTTAAGGTATAAGCTAAGCTAAAGAACTTCCTGCAACTTGTCATTCGATAAAAAGCTGAAAATCCGAAAAGCGGGTTTCGGTTACATTTTCTTTTTTTCATTGAACTACCTATTTTTGTAAACAAAAATTCAAAATTGTATTTTCTACCATTATTTATAAATCAAAAGAGGGTATTTTAATTATTTAAAACCCTTAATTAAATTTTTAAAATATATTAAATATTCGCAAATCAAAGCGATAAAATTCCGGGTCATTACATTAAGTATGGATTTCTCCAGCCTTAGTGGGAAGCCTTTTTGTCAGGATGGAACCATACTCAGTGACTCGGGCATGGCTTAATAATTATGAGAAGATTTTCAACCTGTTAGAACTTGGTGACGTTATTAAGAGATAATTAACTGCTTGGCATTTTTAAGGTGAGGTAGTATGTTGGTGAGAGGTGGTAACTTCTAAAGTAGATGAGATTACTATTTCTTGAAGGACATTTAAGACAAAGTTTGAGATGAAGTTTATTTCTAGTGTTAAGAGGGATCTATTATTGGAGAAATTTATTTATCTTAAACAAGGATAATTGCAGTTGGGGAGTACATAAGTTAGTTTAATGAGTTGGCTAGATTCGGTTTTGAGTTAGTAAACACCTAGGAAAAGAAGGCATTGAATTTTGTGAAAGGTTTGAATTCACCTCTGAGGGAACCAACACTGAATCATATACCGTATGGAGCGATGTTTGAGGGACTGGTGGAGGCAGCACTATTGAATTCTTTGAGTGGGACTTTTGTTAAGGAAGTAGAGAGCCAATAGTAGGGAAAGCACAAAGGAAATGGATCACAAGGAGGGCAAGGAAAAAAGCAGGTGGTTACTTGCCATAGATGTCAAAAAGTGGGGCACATGGCTAAGAACTGTCGGATGAACCTTTCAAAGGGTAAGTTTTATAAAAGCAACCAAGTGGGACATATATCGAAGGATTGTAAGGGAGCCTTAACTCAAAAGAAAGTAAAGTCTTATAATTGTGACCGATTCAGACAGATGAAGAGAGATTGCTAAGATTTGAAGGGTGAAGGTCAGATAATAAAGGCATATGCTTTGGATGCTATTCCAACCTCTAGTACAACACCACTATCAGCTTAAGAAAGGAGAAAAAGATTGTGATAGAAGTTATGTTGATTTTATCTAATTCCCATGTTCGTACTTCATTGACACCGGTGCATCTCATACGTCCATAGTAAGTGTATTAGTTGATATTTTAGCCTTTAAACCTGACACTATGCACAAATCCATTTCGGCGTCGAATCCTATCGGAGGATCGACCCATTTATCAATGATATGTCATAGCTTTAAGTTGGTCATCTGTGGTGTGGAGTTCCCTTATGATGAATATGTACTAACTTATCGCTGTATAAGTTGATTCAGCGAATGGATTGGATATCTTGCTATAGGGTAGTGTTGGATTATGATAGGGAAATGGTTCGATTAAGGAAGGGAGAATGACTTGATTTGAATCTATGGTATGAGCCTGATATTTCTTTTATGGAGACATATATATATATTCACTCATCCTATCATAAAAGAGTTATCATGTATATGCATAGTAAAGGATTATCTAGATGTATTCAAATAAGTTTCTGGTCTCCCTCATGGAAGAAAAATTAAATTTCAAACCAATCTCAGAAAGACGTAAGCCCGGTAGTGATGCCTCTTAATAATATGACTTCAAAGGAAAAAAGAGAGTTGGATAAGCAAGCTTCATAATTTTTGCAGAAAGGCTTTATGTAGAGGAGTATCTCAAAATAGGGAGTGCTTGTTGTTTTCTCTACTAAGACAGACAGTTCCCTAAGGTTATGCTTCAACTATCGAGAATTGAATAAGCTAATGAAGAAAAACCTCTATCCATTACCTGGAATTAACAACATCTTCGATCAAGTAGTCAGGGCGAAGGTTTTCTCTCGGTTTTATTTAGAAATTGGATTTCATTAGCTGAGAGTTTTTGAAGATAGTGTTCCGAAGACTACTTTTTATGTGCCTAATGGATTGTTTGCATGGTTGGTCATGCCATTTGTGTTGATTGATGCTCCGACTTATTCTAAGGATGAGTGGGGTATTTTGGGAGCAGTTAAACATGTTCATTGTGGTCTTCATGGATGCGTTCTTATTTATTTCAGAATTGAAGAGGAGCATGAGATTCATTTGAGAGAAGTGATGGATGCTTTGAGGAGAAATGGATTGAAGACTAAGTTCTCTAAATGTCACTTCTGAAGAAAGGAAGTTAATTTCCTTAGGCATGTAGTATTAGTGGATTGATTAGCTATAAACCCAGGGAAAGTAGCTACAGTTAGAGATTGGAGGATGCCAAAGAACTCTTTTGAGGTCCTTAGCATTATGGGTTTGGCTAGATTTTATCGGAAGTTCATTAAAGATTTTACAAAGATATCGGCACCTTTGAATCGTTTGGCCAAGAAGAACTTGATTTATACTTGGAGTTTGAAGTGTGAAGTGGTGTCTGTTCGATTAAAGGATTTATTGGCGGCTGCTTCAGTTTTAGTTATTCCCAAGGGTACCAATCCATATACTATATATACCGATGCATGCGGTACTGATCTTGGAGTTGTCCTTATGCAAGGAGAGAAGGTAGTAGCGTATGTGAGTCGACGGTTAAAGAATCATGAGAAGAGTTATTTGACACACTACTTGGAGTTAGCTACTATTGTATCTACATTGAAGTCATGGAGATGTTGTTTGTTAGGTAAGGGATTCGAGTTATTTACGGACCATAAATACCTCAAGTACTTGTTTCCTCAAAATGAATTGATTTTGAGACAGCAATGGTAGATGGATTTCTTACCATCATATGACTATGGAATTTCTTATACTCAGGGGAATGGAAACGTAGTTGCAGATGCTTTGAGTAAGAAGCACGTTGAGGTGAATGCCATGTTGTTAGAGTAGAGAAATTTGGAATTTATATCGAAATTTGATTTCCAACTCTGATCGAAGCATACACCTGAATTGTTTATGGAAATGGAGGTCATACCTGCATTGATGGATCGTATTCGGTTAAGTCAAGGGCAAGACGCATCATTGGTTATTATTACAGAGTAGTTGGCCAGGGTGAACGATCGAGCCATTTGGATCGTTACTCCAAATACCAGAATGGTTACTTAAGGAGAAAGGAGATGCTAATGTGTACCATAGTTAATGGAGTTGATAGAGGATGTTTTGGGTGAGGGTCACCATTCCACAATGGCTATTTATCCAGGTGGAGATAAAATTTAAAGGGATGTGAAGAGGGTATTCTATTGGCCAGGGATGAAGATGTAGGTAGTTGAATACGTTGTGAAGCGTATGACATGCCAAAGGGTGAAAGCGGAACAAAAGAAGCCTATTACTTCTACTAGACGTGCCATAGGGGAAGTGGGGTGCATATCTATGGATTTTTTGGATGGATTACCTCGGAGTAGAAGAGGCAATGAAAGCATATGGGTTATAATACATCATGTCACGAATAGCATGCACTTTATTCCACTGAAGAGCAAAAGAACGAAAGTGACATTGGTGACACAATATATTAAAGAAGCGGTCAACTACATGAAGTTCCAGCTGGTATAGTGAGTGACTAGGTCTACTTTTCATGAGTGAACTCTGGAGGGGTCTACAAGTAGCATTCGGGATATAGTTGATTTGAGCACGACATATCACCTGCAGACCGCTGAATATTCTAAGAGAGTAAACAAGGCATTGGAAGACTTACTGAGAGCTTGCATATTGGATTTTGAAGGATCTTGGGAGGATAATCTACCTCTTGTAGAATTCATGTATAATAATAGCTACCAGGTGAGTATAGACATGACACTGTTTGAAGCATTGTATGGAAGACCGTATAAGTCACCTTCGTGTTAGTGGGAGTCTACATATAAGATTGCTTTGGGTCCATGGATGGTTAAAGATACTGTAGGGAAGGTGTAGCTTGTAAAGAAGAGGATAAAAGTTGCACAAGATCGATAGAAGTCATATGCTAATAGAAGGAGGAAAGATTTGGAAATTAATTTTGGAGATTTGGTCTTTGTTAAAGTTTCATCGTTGAGGAGAGCGGTAAGGTTCAAAAATTCAAGAAAGTTAGCACCCAAATTTGTCGACTCATTTCCAGTACTGGAAACGATAGAGATTTAGGTGTATAAAGTGGAGCTTTTGGAGAAGATGGTGGGAGTCAATAATGTGTTCCACGTGTCACATTTGCGGAAATGTGTACACAATCTGACGACTATGATTACACCTAGTAAATTGGAGGAGGTAGAGTTGGATTATGAGTCGAGTTCATCCCACGGTCCAATTTGTATTGTGGAAAATGGGGTGAAATGACAATATAGTGAAATTAGTTAGAGTGCAATGGAGAAATCACCCAATGGAGAGTACATGAGAGCTTGACCAGAAGATGATGGCTACTCATCCTCAACTCTTTTTTGGTACATTTCCTGATGTGGTTTAATTTCCATAGTTTAGATTATTATAGAGTTAGGATTTAGGTGTCTTTGGATGATTTAGTTGTTTGATTGTTAATTGTGGGATTTGCATTCATATATTTATGTGTGTGTGTATGCTTATATTAGGGTGTTATTCATCATGTTTGATATTCCATCTTATTGCATTCATATAGGTTGCATTGGCTGCATTTCAGCATTATAAGTATAGAAACTACTAGTACATGGCATTATTTATACCCATATGCTATTTATATCATTTATATCCACATGTTGTTTACATAGATTAGATGATATGTTTGCTAACTTGATTGATATATGCTTGACGAATGAGTGATGTTATATGACATTTTTCGTTCCTTAGGAATTTCGGAGAAGGAATTCTTTTAGGGGAGAGAATATAATACCTCAGAAAATTGGTACATATTTTAGTTAAATATTAATAAATGATAATGTTAAAATAATCAAATTTAATGTGTTAATAAAATAAATTAAAAACAAGGAGGGGAAAAATGATCATTTTCCAACTTTGGAATTTAAAGGCAAAACTAGCACCATTGCGAAGATCTATTTTTTCTGATTTGCACAGTATTTTGGTTTGCATCATATGGAGTCCGTATGGAGGAATTGTGGTTGAAACGATGTTGAGTCTATCGGGTGCCAAGACTTGGGTTTGAATTTCAATTTTTTTAAATGAATGGTTATTTTCCCTCCTTCCTTTTTAAAATAGAAACTCATGTATACTTTAGATTTCAAAAAACCGACCACTCCTTCCTCTATTTACTTCTTCCTCTTACATACTAAAGAATCAAATCGCTCTAACTCTCTCAATTCTTCATGGAATTACACCAAAAGTAGCGGTGTTCCAAAGCTATTAAAGTGGGCTACCCACCATTAATGATTTGGAGATGGAATTCTGAAGAGAGGAGGTGCAACAGGCTTGATAATGGAGATTTAGGTGGAAAACGGTGAAATTGTCGAGTGATTTATCCTTTTATCTTCGTATAATTCTATATATATATATATGACATTTCGGATATATTAGTGTAGATTAACATAAAAATAAAATTTAGATTTTAGTGGGCTTTGAGAGGGAATTTGACATGAACAATAAATATAAATTTGGTTCACTAAATTCTTGTGAATTAAGGAATATACACCGAAATTAATGTAGTAAATGGTTAAACTAGACATTCTGAGGCGACTAGAGGTGGAGCAAAGGCGGTTGGAGGTGGAAATGACGAGGAAAATGACCAAATTCGCAACCTAACAACTGCTAGGAAAACATATACATCGGTACACCGATCACCCCAACCGGTCCACCGGTGCTCTATAATTCGAGCAGGTTGAACGTGGGCTTGTAAGGGCCTATATAAAAATAATAATTATGAATTTGGATCAAGTTCTTATTGTCCTCTATAGGTGATTGGAGGCTATTGACGACACAAGTGACACTGTTACAAATTTAGTGAAAGTGTGTGATGGTTGGTTTGATTGCTATTTGAAATGGATATGTATGTTATTGTGATGCAAAAACTTGATACGATGATGAATATGAATGCAAACGAGCATGTGGCACTTGTAGACATCTCATGATATAGATATGGATAAGTGTGTGGATACGTATGTGAATATGGATAAGGATGTGGATATGGATACGGATGCGGATGTAGAAATAGACATGTGACACAAGTAGGTTATCGAGGTATTATGTTGCTCCTCTATAGTGCTCAGGCGGGTTTGGTGGAGGAGGTGGATGCTAAGTGACCCTATAAGCTACCAATGGGCTTGGTCATGAGCCCAATTAGCACAAGGACAACAAGTGACCGTGTAGGCTTTGAACTATCAAGGGAAGTTGGCCCTACATGTGATCTATGTGACAATGGGAAACACGCAACCCTGTAGGGTACAAGGCTGGTCTTGGGAAGTGAATCTATATGATGATGCAGTACGACCAAACGATGGTTAGGTGTGACATAACGATTGAACATGAGCTAATCGAGCAATTGACTCATATTATGATATAGTATTATTTTTGTAGTATACGTAGAGTAAAGTATGACTCACTCACCAGACTTATGTCTGACCCACTTTTATTTTTCCCTTATACAAACATACATACATACACACAAACACACACACACACAAAGAGATATATATATATATATATATCTGCGTGTGTGTGTGTGTGTCTAGGTTGACAGAGCTTGTAATTGAGATGGAATCAAGGACGGAGACTCATTTGTGTATATTATATGATATAAACAAGTGTTGTGACCTGGGTTTGACTATGTGTAGGGATTAGTTTGTATTTTTATTGTTTAGAATAAGTATTTGACATGGTAGACATGTTATGGTGATGTGACTGATTATTATTGATGTGTTATATTTTATTTCCTTCCGTTGTGAGATTCTAAAAGTAGATATTTAGAATTGTATCTTTTTATTTTTTCATCTTACCCCAAGGGCTCATCCTTTCGATTCTCAGGTTTTTATTATTGGTTCAAGCGTTGGACCAGGTGTCAAAAAGGGCAGGTTGTTACAAATTTACTCTCACAACAATCCATTTGCACTCACTTTCGACTGGCCTGGCTTCTTCAATGGCATCAAAGCGAGGTTGGTTGAGGTGTTCACCTAGTACATTGGATGTCTCAAGTACGATCCTTGGAACTGGCATAACAAAGGGTTCAAACAATGTGATCAGTGATGAAGCAATGCCTCTTAACTGTGACAACCTCTTGACACCATCGAGATCCAATATAACTATTATCCGGCCTTATTACCCGGCTGTATTAAGACTGATTAGACAGGTTAGACTTGGTGATAGATAAGATAAGCAGCTTGGAGTGGTGATTACAAAGACCATAGATCAAGAATAAGAAACAATATGAAGTAATTTTCAAGTGAAACCAAGAGATAGACTCTATGGAACATTCTAAGTATGGATTAGTGCTTCCCTTAGGCAGGGGACCAGATTGGATCATTATGGCTATGTACAGCTTGAATCAGTAGTCCAACTTAATGGGAATCGATCGAGATCTCTTAAAACCTGAAAGCAACTATACAAACAACTTTGGAAATATGAAGCTAGCATAGAGGGGACCCATCATACCGATCGCAACATGCTATGTGGGCACCTTGACCGATCGGGGCCAATCACTCCATGATTGGAATTGGGATTCGAAATTATCTGGTTGACCTCATCAGCATCTGGAGATTCTCCAAGCAAATTTTTAGGAATATATTCGATGGTTTATGCCTATAAATACAGGTTTCGTAACTCATTTGAGGGATTATTTTGCTGTTGTTTTCTTTGTACTCCATTGTAATTACAGATTCTAATCTGATCCCTCTTGTACTCAAAAATTCTAGTGATTAATAAAGGTATTTCTTCAAAGTAGATATAGGCATTCAACACCGAACCACTATAAATATGTTTATCATTGTTTTTTCACTTGTTTTCTACTTGTTTCCTCTGTTTTAATTTTGATTTCTTCATTTATTTCTCTACATATAATCTATTGGGTGTTTGTGCCAACTTTTCGTGCAAACATTTTGGTGCTTCCACTGAGAACTTCGAATTCTCAGCCCGATTGGACCTTATCATATATCGGAGGATTCCTGTATCTGTGAGATAAATCCAGATTTCTACCGACAAGTTTCCATTTCAACTCAGATCTGAAGAAGATTGAGAAGGATGCTATTAGCCATGGCCAGAAGAAAATCTACTACTTCCCGTGCTGTTGAAGGAAATGATAATGCTAGTGTTCAACAAGTTGATCAAAATGTACAACCGATGGCTTTCGATGCCAGGAATCCATCTTAATATATCACCAGGGCTGATTTTGAAGTCCTAATAAAGAAACTGATGGAGAGTCGTCGGTAGCTCAACTATAAAATCCAGGCTAACATCGACCTGATGAACTAGTGAAAGATCAACGTGGAAAGACTAGGAGGGAGCCTACTCCATATTTAGTATCAGAAAACTCCTCCTCATCCGACGACTATAACTAAAGCAGATGCCGCAAAACGAATGCATATGCAACTAGAACATCGGGACGGGATCAGGCAATCGGCCATGGTCGATCAACACCAATCAGTACCATACCCCCTAGGGGGAACAACACTGGAACCTCTAATCAAAGGGGATCGGTATGTAGGTGGAGGAGCTTACTTTGGAGGTGCTACGGTCAATCAAAGTGTTGGAGCTCAGGCGAATGTGGTTGAGCTATAGTTGAGAGACAATGATAGAGCAGCTGCTTAGGAAATGGATCAAGAGCAAGAGGAGCCAAGGAAACGTAGCACTATGCAGATGCATGGATCGGGTCATTCACATGAGGTTGTGCACGACTGCCGCTTAGCCCCAACTTTCCAAACACCAGACTTAACAGCTATGGTGAGGCAACTAGTGAAAGAAAACTAGGGCTTGACCAACGATGATTGGGGACTCTCCAGAAATCATACTCCATTCACTGACAACATTCTACATGCAGAATATCCACGAAGGTTCCATATGCCTACAATTCCTACCTATGTGGGAAAAATAGACCCTAAGCAACATCTCTTGAAGTATAAATGTCACATGGACTCTGCCCAAGCCACTGATGTAGTTAAGTGTAGGCGTTTTCCTATTTTTCTAAAAGACGGTGCGACCATGTGGTTCATTAAGCTACCACCGCGATTAATCACTTCATTTGATGAGTTAGCAAACAAGTTCCTAGAGCGGTTCTGCATGCACACTACTCGCCCCAAGAATGTAATGTTACTCTCTAGCTTTGTCCAGACACCAAAGGAGTCAATAAAAGATTTTCTAGAAAGGTTTAATACAGCTGTTACAGAAGTCAGTAATTCGAATGATGATGCAATACTCACTAAAGGAGTCGATCCCGATTCTGAATTTGGTGATTGGTTAGCAGGAATGCCTCCTTCTACATTGGACTATTTCTTTGCAAAAGTTGTTCAGTTTTTGAGGAAGGAGGAGGCAAAGCGAACCAGGAAGAGAGATATTGTTGGCCCAAGCGCCGAGGGAGTACAAAATAACATGGCAGTAAAGCAGTCCGGTGATAGTTTCGAAAAAGTTCAAATCAATGTTCAGAATAAACTGAATGAGAAAAATAAAGGCAGTGATAGTAACCGCGACTGAGGATGGGATTCTGGGAATGTGAAGCAAAGGATCCCATCATTTGATACATACAGGCCATTGAATATGTCACTAGAAAATGTTTATCTACTGACCTGTAACACCACACAGTACAAGAAACCACCTTCGAAGGAACCGACAGAGAAGCAATGACAATCTGGAAAGCACTATAGATTTCATGAGAGTTATGGACATACCACGGATGAGTTCTCCACCTCCATGATGTTATTGAGAAGTTAATTCAAGAAAGAAAGTTGTAGTAGTTTGTTAAAACCCCACAAGATGGTGGGCAAGGAACATCCAACCCCAATCGAAGACAAGCTCCACCTAGTGCTAAGGAACCTCGGCGGACACTAGGGATACTAATTATTAATACCATTGTCGGAGGACTACATTCAGTCGATAAAAACTGGAGCGGGATGGAGCGTTACATGAACGCTATCAGACATGTTGATATTGGATGTTGCTCGAACATGGAGGACAGTGCTCCAACAATGTAGCAGCGAACTATGACAGATGATTTCATGTTTCAGAGTAGAGATGCGGACAAGGAGGAGGCCCATATGATTGACCCGATGGTAATCTCAACTACGATCGCCCCCACTTTGGTGAGAAAGATTCTAATTGATTGTGGAAGTTCCGTGAATATTATTTTTAATAAGGCATACGACAAGATGTTACTGGAAGCCAAAGATCTAAAACTATGCAAAGCACTTATCTATGGAATGGTTTTGCAACTAAATTGGTAGGCTATGTCGAGCTATTGGTGGAGTTGGAGCTACCGCTTCATTTAGGAGACGACAGCCGAAGGAGAGAACGGGTGCTGCCATTTGTTGTGATGGATGTGAACTCTCCGTGCAATACCTTTTTGGACTGACCGGACCTTGCTTAATTCAGGTTAGCTATTGGCTTTGGGTTTCTAACAATCAAATTCCTAACAGAGTGGCATGGGAATTATCTATGGAGATCGGGTGAATGGAAGTGCTTGTTATATGGCCGAGTTGAGAAACTCTCAGCTAAAGGAGAAAGGAAAGGATGTGGAGAAGTCTCTCTACATCAAAACTAATAAAGTCTTGCAATCAATGTCCGAGCCTAGGATCGGGCACCACTGTCGGTTAAGATATGGATATGAGAGATGAAGAGGAGGGGCCTAAAGAAACTAAGGATGCACCCGTTGAGTTAACGATGGACATCACGGTCAACCATGACGACCTTTCACGGGTTCTAAATATCGGATCATAGCATAGTGCAATGATGATGAAGGAATTAGCTAGTTTTCTCCAAGTGAATCTTGATGTGTTTGCTTGGACCCATTCTGACATGTGTGGGATCTCGTCGACCATTGCATGCCATGCATTGAATATCGACCCGAGACATGTCTCGGTGAAGCAGAAATGACGCGACTTGGATTCAAAGAGATCTGCTGCACTTAAAGAGAGGGTAGGTAACTGCAAGAATAATGGGTTTATCTATGACACCCTCTACCCAAAGTGGGTATCCAATCCAGTCCTTGTGAGAAAAGCAAATGGAAAGTGGCGGATATGTGTCGACTACTCATACTTGAACAAGGTGTGCCTAAAAGATAGCTTTCCACTTCCAATGACCGACCAACCAGCAGACTTGACCGTTGGACATGAACTACTTTCATTTATTAACGCGTACTCTGGATAAAACCAGGTCCTAATGCATGTAACCGACTAGGACACACTAGCTTCATTACCGACATGAGATTATACTACTACATTGTGATGCCTTTTGGACTGAAGAATGCTGGTGCTATTTACCAAAGACTGGTCAACCGGATGTTCAAAGACCAGATCGCGCAATCAATGTAAGTATATGTGGATGATATGCTCATGAAATTATGGTGATTAAATGACCATATAAATGACTTAGTGGTGATGTATAGCGTTCTCTGGAAATATGGGATGAAATTAAAGTGCTCTTTCGGCGTTGCATCAGGGAAATTCTTGGGTTTCATCGTCAACTCTCATGGAATTGAAGCCAATCCTAAGAAGATCAAAGCAATAAGAGATATTCGAGTACCTAAGATGATTAAGCGGGTGCAGAGCCTAAACGGGAAGGTCGCTGCCCTAAGTTGATTCATTTCCAGGGCTACCGATAAGTGCATCCCTTTCTTCGACTTGATCAGGAGAGGAAAGAGGAACTTTGAATGGACATAGGATTGTATTGATGCGTTTCAAGCACCGGTACATAACTTAGAGAGACCTCCCATCTTGTCCAAGCCACTGGATCATGAATAATTTTACATTTACTTGGTAGTGTCGGTACATGCCATAAGTTCCGTACTGCTGCACGAAGAGAATCGGGTCTAAAAGCTAGTGTATTATGTGAGTAAGTGACTGACAAGCGCTGAAAGGAACTATCCAAAACTGGAGAAGCTCGCGTACTGCCTGTTGATTGCGCCAAGAAAGCTCCGTCCTTATTTCTAGGCTCATCCCATCAATGTCTTCACCGACCAATCGTTATGACAGGTCCTACATTGACCTGAGACGTCTGGAAGGTAAATTAAGTGGAACATCAAATTGAGCCAATTCGTTATCACTTATCTCCCTAGGAGGGCCATCCAGGGACAAGCATTGGCTGAATTCATACCTGACTTCACTGCACAGGACGACTCTTTGAAAAGCAGTGGAGAACTTACCATCCGATGGTAGATGTACACGGATGGAGCATCCAACGATCGATGTTCTGGTTCCGGAGTCATACTTGTAACTCCCGAGGAACGCTCGATCAGCTACACCCTAAAACTTGACTTCATTGCAACAAATAATGAATCTAAATTTGAAGCCTTGATAGTTAGGCACTCGCTAGAGAGCTAGGAGTAAAAGCACTATAAATTTTTTGTAATTCCCAGTTAGTAGTAAACCAAGTCAGGGGAGAATATCAAGAAAAAGGAGCAATACTTGCTCCTTACCTCAACCAGGTTCAAGAGCTGCTAACTAATTTCGAGCACTACATTATTATGCACATCCCTAGAGAACGGAATGAGAAATCCGACTCACTGGCCAGTTCCGGGGATGCACAACAAATGGGCTTTGTCCCAGTTGAAATACTCAGCACTCCGAGGATTGACTAGATGGAGATTGATTGGGTCTTAAAAGCGGAGTCCGAGAAGGAGTCTTGGATGACTCCGATTAAAGACTATTTGCAAAAGGGAATCCTTCTCGAACAATGGAATGAAAAATGACAGATCCTCCGTAAAGCTTCACGATACATCTTCAACAAGAAGTCATGTACATGAAGGGTTTTTCCGTCCCACTTCTTTGGTTTATCACCAACGATGAAATCATGCAAGCATTAAGAGAAGTCCATGAAGGAGAATGTAGCGATCACACCGAGGGCAAACCCTGGCAAAGAAAATACTTTGTTATGGTTATTACTGGCCAACCATCAATCGAGATGTAGCTGATTATGCTAAATGGTGTGACAAGTGCTAGATGTTTGCAAAGATTTCGAGAGTTCCACTGATGGAAATCACTCAAATAGTTAGTCCATGGCCGTTTGCTACTTGGGGTATTGACATCATCGACTCCTTGCTGATTTCCAAAAGCGATGCAAAATATGTCATCATAGTAGTTGATTACTTCACTAAATAAGCTGAATTCAAACCTTTGGTCACGATCACTATAAAGAAAGTAACCAATATTGTTGTTCAAAACATCATATGTCATTTTGGTCTCCCTCCAATAATTATAACCGACGAGACCCAATTCATTAGTGTTGAATTTAAAGACATCTGTCGTCAACATCATATCAAGAAATGATTTGTGGCAGTTGCTCACCCTCAAGCTTATGGACAGGTCGAAGCCGTCAAAAAATCATAAAGTCCATTCTGGAAAAGAATTTGGAAAAACTAGAGGGAAGTAGGTTGATGAACTCCCATAAGCACTATGGGCGTACAGAACCACCCATAAGTCTACGACTGTCCATACTCTGTTCGCCCTTGCTTACGGCTCTGAAGCCGTGATTTTTGCAGAACTTGAATTCCCTTCTCATCAAGTGATTTACTATGACCCTAGAACCAACATGGATCTCCTTTTGGAATCTCTGTCCATGGTTGATGAGAAGCATGAAGAAGCCGACTTGAGGGCAGCTACACACCGAGACCGAGTCGCTTGGTACTACAATGTTAAAATCCAACCTAGAACCTTTTAAATTGGTGATCTTATCTTGAAACAGATCTTTCCTACCCCCGCAAACATGGATCCGAGATGGGAAGGGCCGTATGTCATCAATCAGAAGCTTGGAGATGGAACTTTCAAGCTAGTGACTATCAATGGCATCACACTCCCTAAAGCCTGGAATAGCGAGAATTTACGATGCTATTTCACTTTTTTTTTGTCTCATTTAGTTATATTTCATTTAGAAATTGCTTTTGCATTTGAATTCAAAGCTATATAATAAGATAGACTCTGCCATTCCTTTTTTAGTTTGCAATAAAATCTGAAGTTTGCTCCATATTTGTGAATTGCTTGTGCATAATATAATAGTTGAAATATACGACCAACTTACATCCACATATGCATAATATAAACTGACAAGTGCACATAGTTTGGTGCCAGCCATGTACTCAGGTCCATAATCGAATTAAATGAAATAAACGTGACTCGATAGTTCATCCATTAACTCTCGCTTGCAATCTGATATGCTAAGTATAAAACAAGGAGCGGGTGTGACTCGGCCATCCATTGACTTACTCTGTCTCTCAATTCGATGAGAAGAATTGGAGTAAAAGTGGTCGTGTTATGACCAACCACTCTTCAACATTTGCCCCAAACTTGGGGGCAAGGGAATTAGTCAAAGAAAATGTGATTCGACCTTTTCCTAGGGCAACCTAAATCCTTAAAGTGTGGGCTAGATTATGAACATCAAATGGTTGTGGTTGACCGTCCATCGACTAACTCTGATTCCCAGAGTGTGGATAATAATATAAACAAAAAGAATGAGTGTGATTCGACCATTCATTCTCCAACTCTGGCTTGAACCCGACAGGAGGAGCATAAACTCATCATGGATGGGACCTAACTGTCCACGAACTCGCTCCGCCAACCCAAGACTGGGGGCAGGAGTATAATCACTTAGCCGCTGAACACGACAGCATAACACTGTGGCATGCACCTGGTGTTTAATAGGACTTAAAGTCACGACCAAAAGGAGGCCTTGAGATGGATTTGTTTTATCGATGCTCGAAGCAACGGGCGACCGAAAGATGTTGCAAATGAACAACGAGCGATGAATTACAAGTACACTGAATGGGAAACATAATAGCTCGAAAATTTAGACAAATTTTGGACAAGATATTATGAAACAATCTTTATTCATGTACTGAAACTTGGAAACTAAATACAAGCTTATTTCAAAAAACTAAAAGCCAAAAATGAGGGTCGTACCCGCACAATTGCGGCCAACAGAAAAAAATAGCTACCTAGCTATGGACTACCCAAGTCGGTTCAACGACTATTTTTCCCCTTTTTTGAGCTTCTTCAGAGTGGATTCTCCGGAGCTACCGCTTCATCCTCTCCTCTTGGACCCTTTTTTTCCCTTGCTACCCTTAATAGAGATGCTTTCAGAGACAAAGGCAGACTCACTTTGGAATACACAAGGATCGACTACCTCGGGAGTGACGTCGCACGCCAGTATAACTTGGAGCGGAGTAACATCCACTTTGGCACTCTTCTTCTTGGCTTGCAGCTCCAGCTCCTCCTCTTCAATGCGCTCCATCATGCTAAGTTTACCTGTGTCTTCGGAGTTATGAGTTACTACGACGTCCTCTGCTTCTTCTAAGCCCTACTGGTCATCAGTCTTTTTTTATTCAAAGCCCCTATGACTTAGTATCTGGGCTGGGAGTCTCAACAGGTTGATCGATATGGGCCACTTGTATAGTGACGGCCGTAGTAGACCTCGCGATATGCGCCTGCTGTCCTAGGGTAACATCACTATTGGGAGCATAGACAGATGCAGATAGACCTACAATTTCATGAAGACTAATGGGTAAGCCTATGGCTATTGGGCATGAGATGTAAACCTTCTCGAATGTCGAAGAAGTAAGAGATGTACCTTCAACAGATTGGCTTTCAAGTCGTAGATGGAGTGTCGTCTTCCAAAATCGGAGACAACCCAAAGGATTTGTGCATCCCTGGATGAGCTGGATCGTAGCCCATATCCTTTTCTGGGGCATAAAAATTGAAGCACCAGTTGCTTGAGTAGTGGGCGGGTCATGGAAAATAGATCTAGAGGCTTCACCACCATTTTCCCTTTTCCGTTGATCATTGAATCATTGAGTAAGCTGAGCCGAGCAGCCTTGAGTTCATTGGGCTCTTCGTCATGCAAGATTTTGCGCACGAGCTGCTCTTCATCCACTTCAGCACCACTGCGGGACTTCTTCTTTAGATCAATAATGTGGTCCTTGACTTCAACAAGCGACTCGGGGTACCCCTCTCTAAGGAAGCAGAGATTGCCATTCATAAGGACGCATGCATTGTAATATATCAACAATGGATCGAACTCATCTTTTATTTATTTTTGACCAGCCTCCCTAGCCTCTTCCTTGAGGGCCTCTATCTATGCAAGTTGATTATTGGCCTCTATTTTAGCTTCGCGAGCCTCAACGATTTCCTCGCGGTACCGTTGAGACTCCAACCGAGCCTCAGGGTTCTCCTTGTTTTCCTTCTCAAGCTCTTCCTAAAGCTGTTTAATGTGAAGGGCCATAACACCATTGTCTTTTTTCAGGTCCTCCTTATATAAAATGTCTTTTTCGAGAGCTATAGTACCATTGCGACGAGAAGTGGTGTCTAGTTCAACTTGGTCCACTTCCATTAAATGTTCGACAGCTTTAGAAGATTCATTAGATTTTTTCTCAGCATCATCCAGCTTTGTACCCTACTGCTTGACCTCCTCGTCCAAGTACTTGACAATATATTTTTCATGGATTGCTTCAAGAGTTAAGCGATCAATTTCATGTTTCCTCTCCATCAACACCTGAGAGATTCTCTTAGCTACACGGAGAGCTATAATGTACTGGACATAGACCTCATTAACATAAGAAGCACTATGTCCTTGGCCTCTGGAGGAATTGATTGCAAAGTGGGAAATAATTTGAACTCGTCAAAGGACAACTTAGGAAATGTGGCCTTGAGCTTGACCGATTTCTCAGTAACAGTGGCATCAAGAGTAGTTGGGGATGAGAGGACCTGTTTGTCGTGCTTGTGAGATGAAGTATCAAGACATCTATGTCGGACTGGCGTTCCTAAGATCGATGGGAACCAGAAGAACCCGAATGTTGCTCAGGCGCCGTAGCCGAAGTGGGAGCATGAGGCAGCGTTTTACTACTACTATGTATAGTGGGGTGTTGACCGGCACCCTTATGGTAAGAAGAATAGGATTTGATTTATGTTTGGATGACGAGTCCTTGGATTTGTGGCTTCGATCTTGGGCTTCTCTTCCTTCGTACCCTTCTCTGTCTCGATCGGGGTCTGGACGTCGATTGGGCCCAAAATAAGATGGCTGATAGTATGCTGATCTCTTCAAGCGATCATAGTTATAGGGGCATCTCATCAAGCCTGCAAACAAAATGAAAGTGTATAAAAGCCACTGGAGTTAAAGAAGGATAAGTGTTGTGCAGTGCAGTGCACGTGATCATAAGTGTCCTAGTGTCCCCCAACGGACCAGTTACCGGAGCGTTGCTTGCTGGAGTAATCTCCCCTATGTTAGTGGGCAGAATGTCAGCGCCAAATCGAATAGGAGATTCAGAATCTCTAGGGATTAGGTTGGAAAAATCATAATTTCTGACGTCATTTGAGAGTGGGATGTCCGAGAACCTCTCAACTAAATCTTCTAGAGGCAGAGGCCAGGCTGATATGTAGCAGTAGAGGTTGACTTGGATTTCTTGGAAACCTGCTCTTTGCGAAGCTTATAACCAAGCCTTTTTCTTCTTTTCTTTTCTGAGACAGGGAGTTGTGGGCCTTGGGAGGATCCGACTTTAGGCTCATGACTTAAGCTCATCCCTTACCTTGCCTTCCTCGACGACATCTTAAGCCCCTTCGACTAGGGGCACGATAGAATTAGCTTCGTCACCTCCTTGCCTAACGGCGCCTCTTTTTTCTACAACTTCTTCCTTGACGTTTCTAGGCAGTCCCGTGCTGTGGCCTTCTTTAAGTAAGCCAAAGATAAAAGGCACTCGCCGCTAAAAAAAAGAGATTTGATATCCCTATCCACCACCGGTATAATTTTTAGCGCTGAAACCGCCTTCGAGTATATATCACCAGTGGGACGTGGATGGCTACCTGCAATATTCAATAAAAATTTGTTTAATTAAGGTCACGACTTGAGCAAAAGCACTTCAAATTAAGTTTGAAGCGACACTTACGTCCTTCCAATCACCGTCCTTCAAAACTAGGTGGGCAGCGAACGTAGAACCATTTATTCTTAAAAGCGCTCAGTTTGTCCCAAGCATCGGTCACGATCTGGCAGTTTGTGACTGATTCAAGGAAAGTGTATGAGAGGCTTCCCCTTTACTACTTGAGGTTGTAGATGAATCTAATGTCTTCCGGAGTCGGCTCACCATATAAGAAATTAAGAAATATCATGTACATGCAGAGATGA
The DNA here is from genome assembly GCA_030737815.1 of Allium fistulosum. Classification (NCBI taxonomy): domain Eukaryota; kingdom Viridiplantae; phylum Streptophyta; class Magnoliopsida; order Asparagales; family Amaryllidaceae; genus Allium; species Allium fistulosum. The sequence continues at coordinate 243,164,602 of CM060907.1, read as the reverse complement.
ATCGCTTAGCTGTTCGGATGCAGTTGAGCCGGCGCCAATCTTAATTAACGTAACATTTTCCAAATGAATGGATTGAAAGGAGGAACACATCAGCCCAGCACATTAACTTGTTGTATGTAGTATACCCCTCCGAAGGCAAGTGAGCACATCCTTATGGGAAGGGACTTGCACATCCTCGTATGGAATCTCGTGTTTAATGCACAGTCTGCAGAGAGAGAACTCATCAACCTTTGAAGCCATTGAATTCTCTGGATCATTCAATAATATGGCATCTTCTAAAGTGTTAGGTGCTGGTTTGACTTCTGCTTCTAAGTTCAAAGGAATTTCTAGCATCTGGTTAGAGGTTTCAGGCTATTCAGATTGATAACTTGGAGAGTTTCGGGTAGATATCATTGCTGAGCTTGATTCAGCGTCGGGATTATCATGTGAAGAAGTTTGTTCAGTGCTCATAGCAGCTAAACGCTCTGTCTGGAACCCATATCTATCAAACTTAGCATATAGTTATTGTTAGAAAAAATAAATATGTTCCCCCCATGAAAAGTGTAAACTAGTGTGATGTGGTGATGTATTGTGCAATGCAAAGATAAAAAATTCAAAATTAGAATAACAGTTATGGCGAGACTCTGGGATTCGTCGGAGTGACTGTTATTGCTAACTGTCCCAATCGGTTTTCACATCGTTGGTTGTGGATTTTGTCTAAGATACGGGATTAGTCATCGGCATACTAGAGTACAAAATTTGCATCCAAGTTCATTCGAGACTATATACTTTTTCAAGTTCAAGTCATATTCAAATGTGTGCGATTTTGGTTTCTGATGATTCAAGTCATATAAGTTCAAATGCAAAGTCCAAACATTCACATTCTAAGTAATATGCATTGGTATTCAAGTCAAAATGTTAAGATCATGGTCGAGTCCTGTCTCGGAGTTCAAGTGTTTAAGTTCAAGTCCAATATTGGATATGCAAACCATGTCCGAGTTTGTTCACATGTTTATGCTCCTATGGTAGGGTTCAGGTTCATTCATGCATACAAGTTTATGTGACCAAGTCCCAAAGTTCAAGTGTGCTCGAACAAGGTTGAAAATCGCCTAAGTCTCCCTACGTAAGAGGATCGTACCAAATCCCTCACCTAGGCAGGGATTCCTTAGGATATTTTGAACTCCATTTGTCAATGACCAACCCCTTGAATCCAATCACATCGATCCATCCATGTAAACAAACCGATAGATCCCTTAAATTCCAGCATTCCACTTCCTTTTATCCTATATGCTTGCAATCGAACCCTCGATCACCGATCGCCTCTTATCACTTCACTGCACTTCAAATCATGACCGATCGCTCCATTCCATCCACACCGATTCCTTCACCACACTATCAACGATCCCACATTTTAACTTTGTCCCCTAATACATCATCATCTTCACCACACTATTAAACCCTATTTTCAAATCCACCGACGTGGAAAATCCTCATCGCCTCATCACATAATCCCAAATATATACAATTGAAATGAAACCTACCTATAAATTTGAAATTTAGCATAAACGCGGGAGCAAGAGTCGGGTTTGGTTTGATTTGGAGACATCAAAGTTGGGTAATGAAATGGAACTAGTGAGGGTGGTGGATCGCTTAAAGGTAATGGCGAATGTTTTAGGGAGGATGGAAGTTCAGGTTGGTGGAAATTTGTGACCTGTGGTGGTAAATCTCAAGTTCAGCAACAATAGACGTGAAGGAAGCTTAGGGATCAGATCGATTTATTTTGATAAATGAGACTAGTGGGGTGAGAAAGCTAAGTCCATAGCTTATATACCATTGCGGCACGCACTACTTGAACCCAAAAATTGACTAAGTCCACCTATATTAAGGGATCGATACCGATCCCCTTGTTGAGGGGTTTGATGAACGCCCCTTACCTTTTCTAAAAAAATGAACAATTGATAGAAAGTTCATATATAGCAATGCAATCATGTTTTCACTACAAGGAATTGGCAATGACCCATGAACGTGTAAACGTAATCGGGAGCCAGTGACAAAAGTGTATACGTGAATGAACATGCATGTGTGCACCCAACATTCAATTTCTTGAATCGAAAAAGATGAATTATTACCTTTATTTCATAGAAAACATGTCGCTACAGATAATCAAAGCCTTCTAACTCAATCGGCAAGCTTAATGAAACCGAACATAGACAAACACTGGGGATTACACTCCCGATTTACATATTGATAATCGGCCAAGCGTCATGACGAATAGAGAGATATGGCTCTTTGAAAAGACAATCCAACGGAAGGATGGTGACTATTTAGCAAACTGAATGGAATTCTTCCCAGCGATTCTAACTTGCTTTGATTCAAAGCACGTCATGTTCGAAACAAGATGTACTTTAGAGGGAAAGTATTATCCAGCCTTTTGATCCGGTTGTATTAAGATCGATTGGATAAGTAAGACTCGATGATAGACAAGACAAGCAGCCTGAAGTGGTGATTACAGAGACCAGAGATCAAGCATAGGCAAGGATATGAAGTAATGATCAAGTGAAACCAAGAGATAGACTCCACGGAACATTCTAAGTATGGATTAGTTCATCCCCTAAGCAAGGGATAGAATTGGATCTCTATGGCTAAGAATAGCTTGAATCAGTAGTTCAACTCAACAGGGATCGATCGATATCCCATAAAACCTGAAAGCAACTATACAAATGACTTTGGAAACAAGAAGCTAGCATGAAGGGGGACCCACCATACCGATTGTAGCATGCCACGTGGGCACCTTGACTGATCGGGGCGATCGCCCCATGATGCGAATCGGGCCTCAAAAATTTTTGGGTGACCTTATCAGCATCAGGGGATTCTGGGGGCGAATTTTCAGGAAGACGGTCATCTACGCTTATAAATACAGGGTTCATAGCTCATTTGAGGGATTTTTACCCTGTCGATTTCCTTGTACTCCACTGTAATTACTAATTCTGATCTGATCCCTCTTGTACTCAGAATTCAAGTAATTAATAAAGCTATATCTTCAAAATGGACATAGGCATTCTACGCCGAACCACTATAGATCTGTTTGTCATCATCTTTACTTGTTTTCCATTTATTTCCACTATTTTAATTTTGATTTCTTTATTAATTTCTCTACATATAATCTATTGGGTGTTTGTGCCAACTTTGGTGCAAACAATAATAATATTGTGTGCTGCTATCGTGTGTGGTCAATATAGAACGATCATTAAGAGTTGTAAATAAAATAAAATACCATAGAACTTGTCACATATCTTGCAGTAGATTGAATAAAATATACTATACATTACAGGAATAAAATAGGAGAGACATTGATAACTAAGTGAAACAAATATCGAATTACAGATCCATAGATTTATACAACATAATAATAGAGTTTATATGAAACAAAAATAAATTCAAATAACTATCTCATAGCAATAATAAGTAGACACTGTCAAGACTCCATAGTATTACACAACGTAATAAGTAAATGAATCCATATGTAATATGAGATAGCTCCATCCAGCTCGCCCTTTGCATAGCTACTGCGCCACACTTCGACATGTTATATAGTCTACTCATTTAAGAGTACCCAAGATAATAAAAAGCAAAGCATAAAACCTCGGATCATATAATAGTCTGGTGTAAGTGGTAAACGGATCTTAAAATACTATACAATTCGATATAAACAAGGGTATATGAACCATACCTGACCTGTCCCTACAACCAAAGAGAGCACATATGGTACATAATACACTACTCTAAGAATTTCATAATATACTGCAAACTAAGTATGATGATGGGTGTCCAGTATCCCTATCCCCAGTACCTATCTCAAGTGACATCCCTAGAGTGATAGACTACAAAATAAGATAATCAAAGCAACATAACATCCATCAAACAATCCTCACTATCACTCACCATGCTCTAAGTATATGATAACTTGTATAACCTTTCCCATGCAAGGGACTAATGGAAATCCCGATTTTCAGTGGACTTGTCTCTAGCCCAGAGCTGATACTAGACCCAAATCCATCGGTCTAGGGTATAAGGATCCAAACACTCGACCCAATGTAAGCAAACAAAGTACCCATGAGCGTCCCCACAATACCCATGTTTTCGAGTACACTAGACAACACTGTGAATATCAATGATCCCTTAGCATGCGCATCTAAGTCCTTTCCTTACTCCATCTAGCTTCCATTATTCTCAAGGAACCACTCCATATTCTTTCAATCCACGATAGAATCATTCAATATTCTATCCACGAGTCACTCTTCCTAGAACCCGCCCTTTGTGGACAAACATTCTCACGACTCCTTTCAACTTCGAGCCGCCACCATTAGAACCTAACTCCATTCACCCTCGAGTTGCCATTACCGATGTCCCGAGGCTATCATCATGTTACCATATCACCATTAATCCCCAAACGAAAAAACAAACACCTTCAGATGACTTGCAGGGCCTCCACTCCCACTCTTGGAAGTTTCACCTCGATCCCAACAAACTAGACCTCTCTGTACCGACTAGACTTCTTGGTACCGATAGGTGTACTTAGTCAAATATTGGCTAAGTTTCTTCCTTCTCTTCAAGAGCTCCATCTTATAAGTGCCCAAACACCGACTACTTCACACAAAAGCTCTCGGCATCTGTGACGACTGCCCTACACCACCGAAGCTCATATAACCAAACAGTGCACTGTTGGAGTATATCTCATAGCACATCGAATAAAATATAATAGTCATTGTAGATATAAACATGCTAGACGGTAATAACCACATGGACCATATAATCAGAGTACATAGGCTTATACAGTTATACAAAACAACAATAGAGTTTATACGACTGATAAATAAACTAAACTGATAAATTGTCTCTAATAATAGCAAGTAAACCCTATCAAGGATCTACAGTGGAATAACAATTATAAGCCAAAATATAAGTATGAGAAAGCGTCGCCTCCAGCTAGTCCATCTGCAGAGCTCCATGTGCCATTTATATCTGCTTTATAGTCTATTCATTTAAGAGTACCCAAGGTAATAAGAAGCAAAGCAAAAAACCTCGAGTTAGACAACAGTCTGGTGTGAGCGATAAATAATCTCAAAATAGTGTAAAAGTCGGTATAGTATATGGAACAGAGGATATGGACAATCATACCTAACATGTCCCTGTATCAAAAGAGGTAACACATAACATAGGATACATACTACTTTATATCATTGTCATCATGGGTGTACTATACATCAAAGTAATAAGGGTGTTTAGGTATCAACATCGATAATATCTGCATTGTGTGACATCCCTAAGATGATAAACAATCAGGCAAATATAACATCTATCATCCATCCGCACATTCACTCACTCAGTGCGTTGGATATATGATACTCGAATGACCTCGTCAGAGACTACTCAACGTATTGGTTTCTCAATACTCCAATCCATACCGCTCAGTGGACCAGGAACAAGACTACATACTCCATAACATTCCACTATAAATGGAGTGAAACATCATGTGATCTAGGGCATACTCCGCAATCCAATGGATATCATCACACATACCCTTGCTTTACTAGTATACATCAAAACCTATGAATATCAATAATCCCTTTGCATACATTATTCATAGCAGAGTTTATCCTGGAACTGTCCTCAGGACTCCCGTTTGAAGTCGTCACGGTTGGGAATTATTCTAGACAGCCATCATTAGTCGTAGAATATCATAGTTCATCTCATAGCCTTCCTCCAATAGTACCTTCAATCCGGCTAATCTTCATCCGAAGTATAGATGTCCATCATCAAAGCTGTCACTTCCCATTATGGAATCATCATCGTCGAATCATGAATTCATCACATCGAAGCATCGTCTTTTCTTCAGCACCAAAACCAATCGTCGAAGAGCCATAGAATCAAATCAAATGTTGAACGAACGAACGAATTAACCATCACATCATGCCCTTCGAAGCCTCTCCATCGTTCGTGTCAAAATTGACCAAATCGGCCATCATCAATGGTGGTAGATATCGACCACTCCAGAGTAGTCGGTGACGACCACTATGGTCGTGTACTTAACCAAAATGGTTAAATACAAACCAAATGAAAACATCCGGCATCTATCCCAAATCCGTAGCACGTCCCTAAGTCCATCCTTCGTCTACAAATTAATCGGCATGCGTGAAACTCTATGCAGGAAATCCTATCCTATGGGATATTTTCTAATATATATCGCCTTTGATCTGCGTTTTTAACTAAATTAGCAAACATGCATACACGCAACTAACAAGCATCCTAACATCTATAATAACCTACTTACAACTATAATAATAAATCAACAATACATCCAAGCAACTAATATGGGAATAATGTCAAAAATAGCCTAAGTCTAGCAATATCGTCAAAATAGTGCGATAATGCGAAAAATGTGATATATAATTTAAAACCATTTTAAAACACTTTTAAATTCTTTTATAAAATTGGATATAAGATTAAGTATTTTGGAAATCACATTTTAGAGTCAGAAATCATCTCAAAACGTCGCTTTAATACATACTAACAATCATAATATGGTGAGAGACAATATCACTCACCTCAACAAAAGCGATCAAATCCAATGCCAAATCGTAGAGCTCTCCATCACGAGTGCAACGCAAGAAACTACATCCAAATCAGACCTCGTATGAAAAAATATGAGTGACATAAGATTTCGAGTTAAATATATATATAAACTAACTAGTTAATTAATTAATACCTAATCATATAATCAATTTTACTTCATTAAATAACTTAACAGGTTATAATTACCATACTTTTGCACCTGCTACTTATGTACATGTTCACGTTTTACATGCCACACCATCCTCCTTTATAATTTTCTTCTCTCTAGGTAGCTCAGACAACCCAAATTCACACATTCAACCAACATCCAACATTACTGCATACGCCAACAGGACCCCACTTGCATCGCCATATGTCGAACCTTGCCTGCTATTGCCACCGCACAAACCAGCAGCACCTGACACCGCCTGCACCATTCAACCCGCGTGCACTTCTTCCTTCGTCTATAGCTCATGTATACATGCACGGGTGACACCACCATACCACCTTCACCACTACACGACTCCGCTCCGCCATCACTACAACAACTTAGACCACCACACAACACAAGCTCCGCGTGGGCTTTGACCAAGCAAACTCGACCTACTGCAATTTTTTTCTTCTACGTTTTCATTGCCTCGGACCACCACACACTGCCAACCACCATCTGATCGCCTCAAACCACCTCTGACTTCGACCACCACCGCTGCAGCGCCCAACTACTACCTTCATGATCATCATCCGGAAGAAAAACGCGAAAACTCCAAATTCTTTCCAAACTTTTCACACCTACTACCACCACTTGGCATCACCGCCAGTGCCACCACATGGCTAATACCCCCTCATTCATCGATTCTGGCACCCCCTCAACAACCGCGATGGCTTTCTATGGCCAAAAACATGAAAAAACCCATTCTTGATTTATAACTTCTCAAGCTTATTGTCTGCACCACATATATCTCCAACTTAGGAAATCTATATTTTCGCACTCCCCTCGTCGAGACGAGAAAACCCAAATCATCAAAACCCATTTTAATTCTCCTCCAAAAAGTCTTTGCTTTTGCTGGATTTACTATTTCCGGTGCGATCAGAACTGGGTCGATCCGAGGCCATGGTTGCGTAGCTCTTGGAAAAATCAGAGGACCCAGATTCTATTTCATCTCAAACGATGTCTATTCAAGTGAGAAGAAGAGGAGAAAGATAGGAGAGTTGTTGCCATATAAAGAAAGAGATGTGGGAGGACGGAGATGTGATTATGTGGCCACAGTAATGAGTAGAGTATTTAAAGTAGATGGATAGGGTTAGGGTTTGTGCATGCCCATTTTCTCCAATTTTCGAAATTCCAACACGCATTTTGTATCCATACGGCTCCTAGGAATTTCTAATCATGACGATTCTTTGAACGTGTGAATCATTGCATTTTCCAGTTCCAACGGCATAAGTTTCATTGAAATCCAAGACAATGCCCCGGACGCTATTTTTAGACTTTTTAAGTCATACGGGCTGCCAGAACGTCCGATCACGAAAATTTTAAACTGCGTAGCTCATACTCTTTCTCCTTGACCAAGGAACGTTTTTCGTTCATCCAAATTCTCTGGTGTGTCGGTGTGCGTATATCAGTGTAATACGTGTAACTACCAAAAATGGCGGGAATAAATCAGGGTCAAAATCGTCCGATAAAATTACTATGGGTCAACAATGTCAATACTCAACAACGTCCAAAGTTATAGAGTCATACAGCCCAATATAAATTACAAAATAATATTTTATGATTCTTTCATGCGTAAAAAACGGGTTGTTATAGCTTTAACCCCCAAGCCCTAAATGCTAACTCAGAAGCTCTCTGTGCTTGATCCATTGCTTAGCCAAACTTTGCATTTTCTTCTACTCTTTTCCCTAAGTACCAACTTGAAGTACCAACCTTCCACCAAGTACTTTCCACAATCAAAAAGCTCTAGGTACCGAGTCTACTACTTTATTCCAAACTTGGTGCGAATTGAATCCTGGGATCCTCTCATCCTTTAGAACCTCCCCTTCAAGTTTCATCGAATTCCGACCATCTTTGCACTCCATTTTCCAATTTGACCATGCCTTTCCTAACTAGTTACAAGATCTAGCAAACCATATCAATGCAAACCATACAAACATGGAATATCATACATATCCATCCATTCATGCAATGCATAAGAACATGATAATCAATCAAATCCTATCCGAAATCTAACTTTTACACTAGCATATGAATATGAACGAAACGGATTGCAAAACCATTTCAAAACCTTTAATTTCAGCCACAAACATGTACAAAAGTGTGATTAAAGTTAAGAAACATTTTAGGATCAAAATCATGTTAAAAACATTATTTTTAGCTATATAATCATGCATATTAGAGTAAGAGGTCAAGAACCACTCACCAAATACCTAAAATACCAATTTCTCCCTTTAGATCTAAAGTGGACAGCATATGAGAGGAATTCAATCAGCCAAAATGATAATATCAAGTTCCTCTATGCTAATTATCACTTAATTATGATTTAGTCTAAGGTTAGTAAGGAAAATGTAGACTTTTTGATGAAATTAGGATTATTGGAGATTTAGAGCTATTTTAGGAAAGATGGGAATAACTTAGCTCAGTTCCTATAGCCTCCTCTTAGTACAATTTTCAAGGTGGGCAAGTGGGCTTAATCACGGGCTTAATTAATTACCTACTAATATAGACCAACAGCGGCCAAAACTTAAAATAACTATAACTTTCAAATGGTAGTCCGTTTTTCTGTTATGACCACTTTATGAAGTAGGAAACTATCATTCTGAAGCAATTAAAGTGGTTTGAGACCCTATCTCAGCTCCTATCAAAAGTTATAGTCCAAACAAGATTTTTAAGGTCAAAATTATCACATAGAAATTCGGTAAATATCATGGATGTGGAAAATGTCCCTAAGAGTCGTCTCCAAAAATTTTAGAGTCCGACCTCATATGAATAAAATAAAAATATTTTAAGAACCTTTGATATGTAAAATACGGGTCGTTACACTCTCCCCTCCTTTAGGAATTTCGCCCCCAAAATGCCCACATAAGTAAAAGAATAATCAAACATAGTTACCTCGCATGCCTAACAATCATATGCAACCATCACACATATCAAACAAGCAGCCATGCAACCAATAGTGTAGGTAATCCTATCCTAGAATGTGAAATACTAACTACCCTATAAGATATCAAATGTGAAAGTAAATATGATAAATAATAGGCCTCACCATCCAAAGAGCTACAGACATGTGGCCCTCATGCTCACCTCGGTTTCCCACATGCATCGCCTTCACTTTTGCTCCATTGAACCTTCACTAAATTCACAGTCTTCCTCCTATGAATTTTTGTGACAAGTTCGATAATACGAATCGGCCTACGAGGTCTCGAAGCTACTGTTCAATCTCGATATCATTAAGTTGATCTGGTGCAATCATTACACCTAAGTCATGCGCAAAGTTCCATAGATGAAAAATATAGAAGACGTTGTGCATGCCCGCCATCTTCTAAGGTAAGTCGACCCTATATGCTAAGTTCTCAATCCTCTCTGCTATCGGAAAAGGATCTACGAATCTTGACGCCAACTTCCTCTTACTATCCAATCAAAAAACATTCTTCAAAGGATAAATCTTCACAATCCCCATATCACTGATAGAAAATTCCAAATCCTTACGTCTTCTATCAGTGTAGCTTTTCTACCTATCCTAAGCAGTTTTCAATTTTTCCCGAATGATCTCTATCTTCTTCGAGGTTTCTCTAATCATATCTGCTCCAAGTATTAGTTTCTTGCCCGCTTCCCACCAATATGAAGGGGCATTAGAGGTCGACTATATAATGCTTCGTATGGTGCCATACCGATACTAGACTGATAGACATTGTTATATGTGAATTCTACCAAATGCAAGTGATCATCCCATGAGCCTCTGAAATAGAGAATGCAAGCTCGCAAGAGATCCTCCAATATACAATTCACTTTTTCGGTCTGCCCATATGTTTGTGGGTGGTAAGCTGTACAAATATGCAGATCGGTCGCCAATGCCTAAGCTCTTCCAAAACACGCTGGTATGGGCCTCAGTCGCTCATAATGCTCTTCGACACACCATGAAAATGTACTATCCACTTTACATATAACTCGGCCAATTTGCTGTTCTAGTAGACTTTATAGATATCAATCGGGCACTTTACTTCAATCTTGACCCAAATGCTATCGTACCCTCTTCTATTCTTTGGCAATCCATCGATGAAGTCTATCGATACTTGCTTAAACTTCCATTCGGGAACTTCAAGCGGTTGCAGCAATCCACTTGGCTTCTTATATTTTTCCTTCATCAACTGACAGTTCATACACTTTGAGATGAATGTCCCGACATCCTTCTTCATCCCCTCCCAATAGTAGGTCTGCTTCATATCATGGTACATCTTATTACCCTCAGAATGTATTGTCATTCTAGAGTAGTGGCACTCTCATAGCACCTCGTCTCGCAATCCATCAGCATTAGAGACAAACAATCTCCCGTCCTTACGGACCCAACCTTCTCGGTCGAGCCCGTATTGCTTAACATCCTCAGACTCTACTCCATCTTCTATTTTCAGCATGATCTATGCTATTCTAGTATCCAACATCTGACTAGTACCGATCTGCTCAATCAAAGTTGGTCTGATCGTCAAACTTACCAATGTCTCTGGCTCTAACTCGCAATGAGGTTTGAAGTCATAACCAATAATATACTCACACTGCTTCAACTCCATGAACATCACTCCCAGACTGGCATGTCTTATACTCAATGCATCGGCGACCGCATTTCCCTTACCAGGCATATAGGAAATGTCAAAGTTGTAGGAGGCTAAAAATTCCAACCATTGCTGCTGGCGAAGGTTGAGATCCTTTTAGGAGAAAAGGTACTTCAAGGATTTATGGTACACGAACAGCTCGAACCTTTCTCCTAAGAGATAATACCTCAAAATCTTCAAAGAAAATACTATCACTGCCAACTCCAAATCATGAGTTGGATACTTCCTCTCGTATGGTTTCAGCTGTCAACTAGTGTAGGTGATAACTTTTCCCTTCTGCATCAATACCACACCAAGTCCAGCACCATAGGCATTTGTGTATACTGTCAGCTCCGCATTCCCACTTGAAATGGTCAATATTAGCACACTCGTCAATCTTTCCTTCAAACTCACAAATGCATGCTAACACTTTGTGTCTTAAACAAAAGTTTGATTCTTCTTTGTCAAATTGGTCAACGGTGGTGCGACCTTCGTGAAGTCCTTGATAAAACGTCTATAATATCCCGCTAATCCTAGGAAACTCCTCACATCTGTATCATTCTGGGTTGGCTCCAACCTTGAACCACTACCACCGTAGCAGGATCTACTGCAATGCCTTTCTCAGAAATGACATGACCCAAGAATCTCACATCCTTTCTCCAGATGTGAAACTTTGAAAACTTTGCTTTCAACTTGCACTTCCTCAGCACTTCAAGTACAACCCACAAGTGCACCTTGTGTTCCTCTTCGGTCCTAGAGTAGACCATGATATCATCCAGGAACACAAGAACGAACTTGTTTAGCTAATCCCTAAAGACGCGGTTTATGAGGTCAATAAAGTATGTCGAAGCATTGGTTAGCCCAAATAGCATAACCAACACTCATAGAAACCCGACGGCGTATGAAACACGATAATCGACATCCTCTCCTTTGCTACTCTCAACTAATGAAATCCCATCATCAAATCCAATTGGGAGAACACCCTCGCACCGTGGAGCTGATCAAATAAGTCATCAATATGTGGGAGTGGATACGTGTTCTTCTTCGTTGCCTTATTCAGCTCACGGTAATCTACATACAACCTCAAAGAGCCATTTGCCTTAGTGGTGAATACTACAAGTACACCCCACTCAGATATACTTATATGATTGAACCCTCACTTCAACAGGTCATTTAAATGCGCACCAAACTCCTTTTTCTCTCTAGGTGCCATACGCCTAAATGACATAAATATCGGTCGCTAAGTCTATGCAAATATCAATCTCTCGATGCGATGGTAATCCGGTCATCTCCTCAAACACATTTGGATAATCTATAATGATAGGCACATATGACAACCTATCCTATGGAACCTCAAGCAGATATAAAAAGCTAACCATAACCTCATCCTCCAACAGGCAACTAATCACTACCGTCCGCCCCTCCATAGCCCTGATCGTCACCAACAGCTTCTTGCTTACCACCGCATACTTCTTTAGCCAGTCCATCCCCAAGATAATCCCGAACCCAATGAAATTCAAAATAAAGCAGTAATAAACAAAATAGCATCCATGACTTGATAAGACCAAACCATGAAAAACCATACACAGGCTAGTAGAGCCTCCAACAGGGTTCGTCACAGTCAAAGATCGATCAACTATCTCAAGTTCCAACCTCAATCTATCTACTAGGTTACTAGGTATAAAGGAATGTGAAACCCCGGTATCGAATAAAACATGCATAGAAACATCATAAATGGAAAGAATACCTTGAATAACAACGCTCTTCCCCTTCTCTTTTGCCGAGGGAGCACTCGACGAATTCAGACAACATCTAAAGCATATGCCTTCACAACCTGCTTCTACTATGTTGGTTCTGGACAACTTTTCTGCATATGTCCGAACTTTCCGCGGTTGTAACACTTGTTCACAAACGGGTTTCCATTTAGCCTTCTTTTGAGCATTCTTCCCCTGAAACTGCTTTCCCTTTCCATTCCATTTCTTATTTACTCCACCGCCTTGTTGCAATTTTAGCTCTGCCTTAGAGACAACAGCTGATTTGGATTTGGGGTATAAACTCTTCTGGCAAAGAGCCTTCTCAGCAAGCCTCTTGAACGGCTCATCGATGTGACTCACCAACTTCTCCCCCAAATATTCGTCCAAGCCCATAAGAAATTTCTTATTCTTCCTCAATGGAGTATAACCGAAAAACATCCCGTCAACTTCAATAAAGCATCAAAATCAATAATATACATGGAGGTAGACATATCTCCTTGCTTTAGATAAGCAAATCTCTTGAATAACACCGACTTTTGGGCAGTCGAAATGATCTTCTTCTCAAACCTAGCCTTGAACTGGTCCTAGGTGAACTGATCCTTGGGTATAGCAATAACAATAACATTCCACCAGTTTATGGCATGCCCTTCAAGCTTTCTATAGGCTAACTTCATTTTCATGGCATCATCTACTTTCATATCACCAAACATACACTCGCAGGTGTCCAACCATCCTGCACTTCGATGGCTAACTTTGTTCCAAGGAATGGCTTGCCTCCCAAGGTAGAGTAATCTTTGCATAGCTTGACAAAGTCAGCCCTCAGCGCTTGCACCTGAGCATCACTACCAATAGAAACATTTGGAATTGCCACTTGGGCATTCTACAACATTTTTTCCATCATCGCATTGAACATAACTTGCCACTCATGTTAGCATCCCCTGAACTTTCTCTTTCCTCAACTTTGGAGATGAAGTTCCTCATAATTTTTCTTGTTTATGCCTCATTCTTGATTTGTAACAAGAATGATAAGTATCTCAAAAAGAAAACTTTATCAATGGTACTCGTGTGTGCATGCGACATATACACTATATACTACTATATAGTTTTGAAAACCAAAATATATAACACGTACACAGTCTCTATACTCTCAATTCAGTCTAGGGTGATAACTCCTTCCTTATCACTACTGGACCACGATATCAACTCAGGTTAATCATGTAACCTAAGCTATGATACCAAACGGGACGACCGCCCAACACCATCGGCATCCAAAATAACTATATAGTGCATTGTCGACATGCCCGGCCAATGTAGGACAATCATTAAGGGTTGTAAATAAAATAAAACATCACAGAACCCATCGTATATGTCACAATGCATGGAATAAAATATAATATACATTATATATATAAAACAGGAGAGACAATAATAACTTAGTGAACAAAATATTAGAGTATAGATCCATAGAGTTATACAACATAATAATAGATTTTATAAAAATGGAAATAAACTCAAATAATTGTCTCATTGCAATAGTAATAAGCAGACACTATTAAGGCTCCATAGTGTTACACAGTGGAATAAGCATACAAATCCATATATAATATAAAATAACTCCATCCATCTCGTCCTCTGCATAGCTACTACGTTGCACCTAGACCTACTATCTAGTCTACTCATTTAAAAGTACCCAAGGTAATAAGAAGCAACACATAAAACCTCAAATAAGACAATAGTTTGGTGTGAGCAGGAAATGAATCTCAAAATACTATACAAGCCAATATAGTAAGGAACAAGGGTATACAACCATACCTCACTTGTCCCTGCAACCAAAGAGTTAGCACCATGACAAACATAATATGCTAATCTATGAATCTCATTGTTGGCATCAAACATAGCCACCAACACCCAGTTGTATGTGAAAGCACCAATATCCAATCAAATCATAGAAATATGAAGAGAAATAAATGAAGAACAAAATTAAAACAATAAGAAAGCAAGTAAAGAAAGACATAGATTTATAGTGGTTTGGCTAACGCCGGCTTACGTCCACTTCAAAGTAATCCTTTATTTGTTTATACTGCTGTTACAGTTACAAAGCCGTGAAATCCCAAAATAAAAATGGTAGCGTATAGCCTAGGTGGATGATAGAATGAACCAGAAAGAAGATCCTTTTGCTGATGCCATGTCCACTGTATTTATAGGAGAAGACATGAAAATATCTCCCTGAAAATTTGGCAGAAGGATCTTCAGAACCATAAGGGGCTACATGAGGGATTACATGGCCCAAATCCTAAGAAATAGGGATCGTGACCAATCCCTATGATTGGTGCTTTTAGGGGTGCAATCCCTATAGAGCTTCTCCATGTTGTATTATGCTTAGCCTCTAAGTTTCATGCCAATTGGATTAGTAGAATTTGAGTTATTGATCATCTTTGTTGCAATATGTTGCTAAAGCTGATTATAGTTGATCCCTATGGAAGGAAGAGGGCTGGTCCCTCCAATTCTCTCCATTTGATATGCGATCCCTAAAGTTTACTCCTTAGGGTCTCTTCTTTTAGTTTCCAAATTTTCACTTCAATCTGCCATGTGGTTGTTGAGTTATGAAGCGATCATCATTGAGTTGTGTTATGTGCATCCTGTTCAATCTGATCCCTCTACTCTGATCCCTCTATTCCGATCCCCTTTTGTAGAGTGAATATTCTAATCAGATCCCTCTCCTAGGGGGAGTTCTAGTTCCATACTTAGCCAATTTCCGGGTGTTGTCCATCAAAATCCATTCAATTATAGTCCATGGTTTTAAATATAATCGATCTCCAATCCCGGTAACCATCTCTCTGGGCTTTCTGCCTTGATGATGGTGAAGTCTGTTAAGTTAAATCCGCCTGTGTACTGCCTTGCCAAAAGGCATGTTAACACTCATCAAGGTATACTATAAACTAAGTATGATGACGGGTGTCCAGGTATCACTATCCCCAATACCTATTTTCAGTGACATCTCTAGAATGATAGACTACAAAAGAAGACAATAAAAGCAACCATAGCATCCATCAAACAATCCTTATTACAACTCACTATGCTCTAGATATATGATAACTCGTATGGCCTTTCCCATGCCAGGGACTAATGGAAATCCTAGTTTTCAGTATACTCGCCTCAGCCCAAAGCTGATACTAGACCTAAATCCATCGGTCTAGGGTAACCAAACAAAGTACCATGAGCATCGCCACAATACCCCCGCTTTCAAGTACATCAAAAAACACTCTGAGTATCAACGAACCCTTAGCACGAGCATTTGAGTCCTTTCCTTACTTCACCTAGCTTGCATTATTCTCAAAGAATCATTCCACATTCCTTCAATCCACGATAGAATCATTCGACATTTTATCCACGGGTTGCCCTTCTTGGAACCCACCCTTTGGGGACAAACATTCTCACAAGTCCTTTTAACCTCAAGCCACAATCATTGGAACTTAACTCTATTCCCCGTCGAGTTTCCATCACTAAAGTCTCGAGGTTATCATCGTGCTACCATATCTCCATCAAACCTCTGGTGAACAAACGAACACCTTCAGCACGGCCTGTAGGGCCTCCACTCTGCTCTTTCGGAAGTTTCACCCCGATCCCAAAACACTAGACCTCTTGGTACCGACCAGACCTCTCAATACCTAGAGGTGTACTAAGCCAAATATTGGCTAAGTTTCTTCCTTCGCTTCCAGAGCTCCATCCCCTAAGTGGAAGGACCTCGACAACTTCACACAAAAGCTCTTAGCATCAACCCCCAAGCCCTAAATGCTAACTCCAAAAGCTCTCGGTGCTTAATCCATTACTTAGCCAAACTTTGCATTTGTCTTTTGCTCATCATCCTAAGCCCCAACTTGAAGTACCAATCTTCCAATAAGCGATTTACATAACCAAAAATCTCTTGGCATCGAACAAAAGCTCTATATACAGAGTCCTTTACTTTGCTCCAAACTTGGTGTGAATTGAATCATGGGCTCCTCTCATCCTCTAGAGCCTCCCCTCGAAGTTTCACCCAATTCCAACCATCTTTGCCTTCAATTTGCCAAGTTGATCACTCCTTTGCCTAACTACCTAAAAGCACTAGCAAGCCATATCAAAGCACAATATATAGACATAGAATATCATACATATACATCTATCCATACATGCAATACAAAAGAACATGATAATCAAGCCAATCCTAACCTAAATCTAACTTTTATACAAGCATATGAATATGAGCAAAAGAGGTTCCAAAGCCATTTTAAAACCATTTAAAAACCTTTAGGGCCTATTTGGTTTCGTTTTAAGTTTTGCGTTTTGTGTTTTCAACATACAATACAAAATACAAGAAAATGAGGGAAATCCTTTTACAATTCTTAGCCATTACGACGATCGACGGGAAATGGAGGGGATGAATTGTTTTCCATCCTTTTGTTATGCCTCAACACACAAAAAATCAAATAAACTTGTTTTTTTATTTTCTATGTTAATTTCATTTTTCAAAATTGCATGTTTTCCAACAATGTATAAGAAATGCGCATTTTTGTTTAGACGAAAACACAAAACTAAAAACAGCAAACCAAACGGGGCCTTAAATTTTGATCATAAACATGTCAAGTGTGACTAAAGTTAGGAAATATTTTAGGATCAAAATCATGTTAAAAACATCATTTTTAACTATATAAACATGAATAGTAGAGTGAGAGGTCAAGAACCACTCACCAATACCTAAAATACCAGTTTCACCTCTTAGATTTGAAGTGGACAACAAATGAGAGGAATGCAAGTAAGCCAAAATGATAATATAAGGTTTCTTTATGCTAATTACCTTCTAATTATGATTTAGGCTAAGATTAGTAAGGAAGAAGTATGTTTTTTGATGAAATCAATGCTAATGGAGGTTTATAGCGAAGATGGAAATGACTTAGATCAGTTTCTACAACCTTCCTTTAGCATAATTTTCGAGGTGGGTCGATGGCTAAGCACGGGCTTAGTTAATAACCCACTAATGCAGACTAATAGCAGCCAAAACTTAAAACAACCATAACATTTAAATGGTAAGTTCGTTTTTCTATTATGATCACTCTAGGTAATGCAAAACCATCATCCTGAAGCAATGGAAATGGTTTAAGACCTTATATTGGCTCCTATCAAACGTTATGGTTCAAACAATATATTCAGGGTCAAAATGGCCACATAGAAATTTAGAAAAAATCATGGATGTAGAAAATGTTCCTAAGAGTTATCTCACAGAATTTTAGAGTCATACGACCTCATATAATAAAAATATTTTACAATCCTTCGATGCATAAAATACGGGTCATTACATTAACCCCACATATCATGCGATCATTGTGCTAATCGAAATGCTGCATATAAGTCTCACTCATGAAGTACCAAGTTAGGTCGCCCCAATGGAGTTTGGACTAGACCTTGAATAAGTTGAAGCCATAGTTAGGATTGCAAACTAAGCTAGGAGGAAGAAGATCCTATACTTTAAAGAGAAGAAGCTAGCAGTACAACGTGTCAGTAGCCAGTTGGACCTAAGGGGAAATGTTTTATTTATATTTAATTTTTTTATATTGGTATCGAAATATGCTTTTGCTCGTTACAATATAACATAATTTCATCCTTTTACGAATTAAATTTATAATTAAAATTTAATATATACACATATACAATTTTTATACATATATTTTAAAACATATATATAACATTTTTCAGCCTGTATAAAATTTATATCAAAATTATGTTTTATATGTTTGATCAATGACATATACTTTTCAAATAATATATATACATATATATACATACATATACATATATATTGCGTTCTCAATTTAGAAAAAAACATAGCGGGCTTTAGAAAAACTAGTTTTTGTCTCTTAATGATAGTAGTAAGCTTAAATTTAAATTTTGAAATATACATATACATATATATATAGTGCACAATGTGTGTGTGTGTATACATACATACATACATACATACATACATACATACATACATATATATATGTGTGTGTGTGTCTATATGTATATATATATATATATATATTTACAGTTAGGCCATGGGCCTTACTATTAAAATAAAAATAAAACATTGAATTTTAAAATAGGCTGAAGTGCTAGTAAAAGTACATATATACGTACATAAATACACACACATATATAATGAATATATACATATACAACATATATATATTAACAAAACATGTTTATCCGATAGAATATTAAATACACGTTATATATGATGTGATCATAAATCTAAATGATTACATATGCACAATATATTATTTATCTCATGTAATATTTAGATCTGTGTAAAACTTTATTTATATTTCATATGTCATGGGTAATTTGAATTTGAAAACTTCTTATAACAAATAAAACATAAAACTATTCAATTTAAAATCAAAATCAATTAAATTCAAAGCTATAATTTTACTGAACAAAACTCAATAAGCAAAAGATTAAAGTTAACATTAAAATAGAAATAATTTTAAAAAATATCATTTACTAAATCAACATTTAATATGATTTAATGTATCTATATTATCCATGGTAATACAAATTACAGATCTAGATCAAACTTAATAAATGAAAAATTCTCAGTACTCACATACATCTCTCACAACAAACTCACATCATAATTCTCACAAAAAGATTCAACAATGCAACAAGTGCACAAAACATTATTTAAAAGAAAATCACACATATTTTGTAACGACCCGTAAATTTCAACTGTTTTAACAACGTAATTAGTTGAAATTTTGTAAAATTTTAAACGATAAAATTTTGAAACAAAAATTTGATATTTGGAATACGTCTAGTTAAACATAGCAACTGGTAAAATTTCGTCCGAAAATATGAAAGTTTATTTCGCACGTAAATTCACTTCAAATCAATCAGTTAAAAAGCGATGAAAATAAAATATTTCCGAAACCTAAATATTTTTACATAGAAAAATTCTAAACCATCTTCTGAGCAAGATGTCAGTTTGTCGTTTTTCCAAATTCGGACATCTTTGGCTCCGTCGATCTTATTTTTCAGCGATTTTCTCGCATTTTCACTAGTAGACAAATTCGAATTTTTATAATTCAATCAAACCACTGATATCTTTATACCGTTTTGATCGTCTCGTCTTGCTGATCGCTGCGGTATATAAGTTTGTTTATTTCGGCATCCGGTTCACGACGATATCTGTGAGACGACTAATCGTATCGGTATTCGTCCGAGTTTTGGGGTTCTTTATAACCATTCCATTTATTATCGTGAAACAAACAACCATCTACTCTATTTATTACCACAATTCAATACGCTGACTTTTGCTATACCCAAGTTAATTTATAACTGATGGTTCATTTCTTTTGGTTACGTTACTGTGCTTTGAAATTTACGTAATAACATATATGGTTTCGAGACAGCATCTTCGTCATCTTCTTATAAATGAAATGTTCCATCATTTTCTATATTTTTCTCAACCACTTCACACATTATCCACATTATCGTCCATTGCAAATTGAAAAAAAAATGAAAATGAAAGTTAGCTGCCTGCACACTTGATCTTCCTCCTGCCACCTACCCTTTGGCATGCGCGTTCTCCCTGATGTTTTTTTTCACCCGTGTTCACGTAGCTGCCGTGCTCACCCACCACCCAAGCGAACATCTCACTCCCATGCGCCCCTCTCCCTCTTCCCGGCGCACCGATCCCACGCCACACTACACCCAGACCACCTTCGCCATCACCCCTACAAACTCGACTGCCTATCCTAAATCCTTCACCACTCCATCGCGACCAGAACTCGCCCCACACAAAAACTGCATCCTCCCTCCTTCACCATGGCCGCAGCCACAACAACCACCGTAGCAGCCCCTGCAAGCAACCCACACCGAACCTTCTTCCTCCAATTGCCAAGCCTTCGACCCTACCACCGTCCGCCTCCTCTCCCTCTCGCCCCTCTCATTTTCTCGCCCAAGGCCTCGTGCTCCGCCTTGCCTATGGCCACCACTGTGCACTACAAGCCTCCTCAACTCAGAATTCTTCATTTATATATATTGAAAACGAGATTTCCAAGGTTTGATTTTTAAAACGTGCGTATATATTTTGTTAGTTTGTGATGTGTATGACATATGAAGTTTATATAAATTATATGGGTTAGCTTATATAAGACTGTTATATGAATGGTTTTCTAAGTATAAGGTTTGTATGTTTATCTATATATATAGTATATAATAAAATAGTAAGTTATATATATATATATATATTGTTGTATATAGTATACCGAAGAATTCATAGAAAGGGTAATTTTATATATGTGTTTTGATTTCCAGATATTTGTGAAAGTTATATATATAATGTATATTGAATATGTATGTAAGTTAGCTTGTTATCATGTGTGTATATATATATATATATCGCCTGTTGGTATATGAGTTTATTTAGGAGCCGTTTGGTGTTTGTTTTGTATGCATTCTTGTCTGTAGTCTATATATATATAATGTATATATTTGTTATATTATTTTTTTATATAAGTCTAATACATATAAGATTTGTACGTATATGATATGTATATGTTGTTGTATATAATAGTGTACAGTTCATTTGTTTATATAATTACTTGTATATATATTTTACAGTTTACTTTATATGATTAACAAATGTATTTTGTCCAAATCTATTTAACAGTTTATATTATTTCTGCATATATATAGCGTATAGTATATTCTATATGTAAGTATTTAAGATTTCAAAATCTATAGGTAAAATATATGTATAAAGTTATCTATATTTTTCTCTTCACTGTTTATAGTATTATACGTATATGCTTTGTTTGTATACGGTTTATATGAAATGTGTTGATATTGTAAATAATTTTATATATAATATAATTTGTTATATATATTATCAGTTATGGTGTAAAGTTTAAATGATAGTTATATATACTATATTGATAAGCTAGCTTATATATATATATTAAATTATATCAACTAATTATGTTATTATGTATATATATTTATAGTGTATGTTATAGGCTGTTATATTTATTTGGTTAAAGACGAAGTTGTTTATAACTTATATATTTATATATTGTATTTTGCACTTTAAATAAGGATATATATATTAATGTTAGTACTGTAAACCGAATAAAAACATTTTTTTAAATCTTGTTCTGGTTATGCCTTGTTTTGAACATGTATATAAAGTTATACATTGGATTTATGTAATAGTTTATAAATAAAGGTATCCTTATGTGATGGGATTTAATATAGATTTGAAATTTTATGTATATATATCTTATTTTAAAATGTGCACTTTAAAAGTTTGGGTTAAGAAAATTTATAACATATATCTGTTTCAGTCTATCGATGGTTCTAATTCGTTTATCAATTCCTATTATCAGCTTCTCTCTCGAACTCACGTCCATCTTGCCTTGCTTTGAAACCCGTGCCAATCTAGCATTGCTTTGGAATTCATAGCTCATTTCATTGCCTATCTCTCTAGCCTCGAAAGGTGAGCAATCACTCACGATTAACGTTCTTTTATTTATTAAATTTGATTTTAAATTGAAACGACAATTGAAATATGCTGCTGTTAGTAAATTACACTGTTATATATGCTATTACCTATATCAGTTCACCTATGACATCTGACACCATTTTCTGTTATTTATTTATGCGATGATAATATAGTTTGGCTGATAACTGATTGATTGTTGATATTTATATTGGACGTAAAATTGTTAATGTTAAAATGATAAACAATATGAAATTGAACTTGATATAGGATAATTAAATGTTAAATTTGATTAACTGACATTTGTATAATATGACCCCTTTAACTGTTGAATTTATTGACACGTAGGATTTGTTTAATTACATTTTGAATCACTGAATGTATGTTGTTAAATTGATGATGGATGAAATTGTAATAGATGACAAGTGAAAACCATAATGTAATGATCTTTAATCTACATGAAATGATAGTGTAGATTCTAGAAATAATTATATTAATTCGCACAAATAACAATGCGAATTAGTACGGTTATTTCGGGATTATTTGAATTAATTATTGGATTGTTATTGTTCATTGTTATTGCTTGTTTATTTACTTTGTCACCATCCCAGTTACCACACTGCAAGTTCCCTTTGTTATGCTTTGATTTTGAATTGAATTGGAATCGGGTTGAAATGATAAATACCCAAATTGAACTTTGACCTAGGATAGGAAATTAAATAAAACCCGATTGGTCAATAATTTGATTTAAAAATAAAATGAAGATCTTATTTGAATAAATAATATGGTTTTGAAATGAAGTTGAAATTTGAATTCTTATGAAAGGAAAATGTTAATGTTTAATAATCTGAAACAAAATATTAAAAATGGAATTGATGAAAGAATGTTGTTTAATTTGAGAAATTATTGAATTAAGTTTGAAATTATAATTAAGTTTGAAATTATTAAACTTTGAAATTTATTTAATAATTAAGTTTGAATTATTTAATAATTAAATAAGATTGAATTATTTAATGATTAAATTGAATTGGATTTTTATTAAGAAAAATTGAATTTTTGAATAAGTGAATTTTACTTCGTAAATAATTGAAATTGAGTTTCTTTATTTATTAAGTTTTGGAAAATTATTTAAGTAAGTAAATAAGTGAAATTGAATTTCTTTAACAAGAAGTAAAATGTGATTTTTTTGAATTAATGTAAGACTTGTAATTGAAAGAATTGATTTGACAAATTTAGTTTAATTCAAAATTGTAAGTTTTGATAAATGGAGTTGAACTTAAGTAATTGATTTAATGATTTGGAAATTTAATAGAAATTGTTTTGAAAGATAAAGTAACTTAACGAATATTGAATGAGATCGATAAATGAATTTAAATTGATTTAAATGTTAAATCATGTTAATTTAAATGATTTCGGAATGAAACTTATATACGAACTTGAATCAATATTTGAATTGTTTTAAAGGAAATTGAAATTGAATTATAAGATCTTGAAATGGTAAATTGAATGTTTTGAAATATAGATTATTGGAAATTGATTTTGAAAGACAAATGAAATGTTTATTTACGAATTCTATTTGAAATTGAATTTGATTTGGTTTTGAAATAGATAAACGACCAATCGGTGAAATAATTACGGAAGTTATTAAAGAGACCGGAATTCGGTTATGGATATACTCTCTATCTAAACCAAAAACCACTTTAATAACTATGCGCGGAGTGATGATCCAGAATGA
This sequence comes from Allium fistulosum, assembly GCA_030737815.1. NCBI lineage: Eukaryota > Viridiplantae > Streptophyta > Magnoliopsida > Asparagales > Amaryllidaceae > Allium > Allium fistulosum. Next base: position 243,140,205 of record CM060907.1, on the reverse strand, counting down.
AGTGGTTGGAATGGTGTACGTGATGACTGAAGAAAGAGAACGATAATGGATAGCCTTGACACTTGTGTCAAATTGGAAATGACTAAAACAGGAGCTGTGCCGGGCCAATGGAGGATTGATACCTCAAGTGGACACACTTCTTCGAACTACTTATACTTGTTGTCGATTGGTGCACCCTTGATTTTGGGAGTGTTGTTTCACGGTGTTGCGGGCGCTGAGGCGTTGCGTTCTCACCAGTCCGGATCAGGCGAACGGTAGTATCACTACCTTGGGTATTGCCTCATGTGCCTTGTCATACTTGTATTCCATTTATGCGCGACCACTACGATTTTGATTTGTACCTTTAGTATATGGATTGCCCTCTGGTGACTTCCGGTTTTGGGGAAACTACGGTCTTGTATATGCTTGTGGGAATAAAAATGTGTTAAGGGTGGAATGGGCCATGACTTAACGCTATTTTGATATCTTTTATATTACTGATAGACATTATCTACTTATCGTACATTACTACATAGTAGATAGTTTGACGGATCCTTAAAGGATGGTTATTCCAACATCCTTTGAGTTACTTGTATTTCAATTGCTATTTCACTTGAGTTGGATTTATTAATATGAGAATGTTAATCCTGACTCGAGTGTTTTGTGTTTTGCTTTACGCTCGGGTCAGACTGAGTAGTTCAGCTTTTGAGACTCACCTTTGGAGTTGAAGCTTCGCTTAGAGATTCAGCTATCTATCCAGCTTTCAGATATTCGATGATTCCAGTGATGTATTCTGATCTGTATCTGTTACTCTTCCGTTGTATCTAGTTTAACTCTGATGTATCGTATTACTCTTCTGTTGTAAACTCTGATGTATTTTATATATTCATATAGTAGCTTCATGAACTACTATCTCTTTTATTTCCGCTGCACTTATTACTCTGTGTCTGTGATCTGTGATTATATTTATTTACTGTATATGTTCAGTTTTGCCAAATTTAAATTAACAACGCGGTATTTTGAGCAATTCAATTCCGGCATGAGTGTCTACCTATACACTTATAATGGATGCGAATGGTCCAAAATGGCGGGTCGTTACAGTTGGTATCAGAGCTTTGGTAGCTCTAGGCAAAACTCAACATATAGGGTAAATGTATTTACAGAATCACTCTCATTCGAGTTTCAATCTCTTCCTTTGACTCAATTCCTTTGAATTTTTGGAACGTTCCCCTCGGTTCCGAAATTCATTCGTGTCCGTCACTATTCGTCTTCTTTCAAATTTCGGAGTATCCAATAACTCCACTTCGAATGATCCCTATAATAACTCGGCGGTCTCGCCAACTTCGAATGATTTGTAAAGGGGCAAAACTCCTTTACAATAGGCATTGATTTACCGGAGATTTCTGTATCCTCGGTCTACGGTGCTATCTATCTCCTGCTATATCTGAATTCTATTTCTTGAGATCGAATGTCGATTTGCCTCGGAATTCTGCATCGATCTTATTCTTGAAGTCACGGTCAACCCGGTAAAGGTTGCCCGCGATTTATATCAACTTATCTATCTTCCTATTTGGTTATTTAATCATCTTATCTTCTGTTTCAAACTTATCTTCGAATCAAAAATTCTCTTTGATTTGATTTCCATCAAATTGAATCTATATCCTTGCTTTAAAATCAATTCTTGTATCGTCGAGCGAGGAAGTGTATTTATAAATTAATTTTAAAATGTTTTTACATTGTGTTGTTTGAGTTGTTGATGTTGATTTGGGTTTTCGATCGATTCGTCTGATCAACGCTATCGATAGGATTTCCAAAACACTTGAGCAGAGCAAACTGACACAATATCGTTTTCAAATTTGTTAAATTATAGAAGTTTTGTATGATTATCTTATATATAAATATAAGTTTTCTGAAATTAAATTTTTAATGAATTGTTGTCTGAAAATAATAATATTTGATTATCATTTATTATTCTAAATAAATTTATAAATACGATTTATAAATTGATTTGGAATTTGAAATGAATTTAATCCAGAAACTTGAGAATTTAGTTTCCGGTGATTTCGAACTTTGGTTTTAAAATTTTAAAGTATATATTATTGGAAGTATTTTCGAATAGAATTCGTTTTCAAAGAATTTTAAAATGTTGAAATCAGTGCTCTTCTCTTTGTCGCTGGAAAATAATTTTGGTGATGGCGGCCGCATCATCGACATTCATTTTCGAGTTTCGAAGTGGAGATACTATTCTGTAGCTTTGCTACGGTTTTGTTTTGTTTTGAAAAAAAATAAATATTTTGATTTGAATTTCTTTAGTATAATTTGATTTACATATATATAAGTATCTTATTTTAAAATTTAATTTGATTTGATATAAATATATTATATATATCTCTAAATTGTTTAAAGTTAAACGGAAATCAAATTCTTAAATTTTGTTAAAGGATGATTTTAACTATAAATAAAACCAAAAATTTGGAATAAATATTTAAACTTGAATAATTGAATTGGGAAAATTTTGTATATTGTTCAACTGCATTCTAATACAACTTACCTAAATCATTCAGAAGTTGAATATGTAATTGGATAGTATATAAGATATAAATTGAAAAAAAAATTAAATAAAATTTGAGTGTTTATAATAAATGTTATACACTAAATTTTGATTATAAAGATGTTAATAGAGTTGGATAGGATAATAAGTAAACTCAGTTAATAATGAAATAAATTTGTTTTGAAAGAATTAATAAGTTAAAATTTGATCAACATATGAAAATACCATGAATTTAAAGGAAATTAATAGATGTAAATTAATTTAAATCGAAACTTTTATGTTTTAAATTAATTTATATGGGTTAAATATATGTGAGTAGATATATTAAGTAGAATAAATTTAACAGTAAATTGGAATAAAGAAGAATTTAAAATTATTGAAGAAAATATGATTATAATAAAATATTATTCAAATTTATAGTTTTAGAAATTATAAATTGAAGATAATTGGATAATAAGTTAATTAATTTAGAAATAGCTGAGATTGATTTTAGTAAAATCAAATGGATTAAATCAATTATTGAATATCAATTAATTTAAATTTGAAATTTATATGGTTTAAATTAATTGTTATTTTGTATTTCAAATCTGTTTTTCTTTCTGGTTGTTTCTATTCTCCTACCTCGTTCCTTTTCGGGGACGAAAAGTTTTGAGTGGGGGAGAGTGTAACGACCCGTAAATTTCAACTGTTTTAACAACGTAATTAGTTGAAATTTTGTAAAATTTTAAACGATAAAATTTTGAAACAAAAATTTGATATTTGGAATACGTCTAGTTAAACATAGCAACTGGTAAAATTTCGTCCGAAAATATGAAAGTTTATTTCGCACGTAAATTCACTTTAAATCAATCAGTTAAAAAGCGATGAAAATAAAATATTTCCGAAACCTAAATATTTTTACATAGAAAAATTCTAAACCATCTTCTGAGCAAGATGTCAGTTTGTCGTTTTTCCAAATTCGGACATTTTTGGCTCCGTCGATCTTATTTTTCAGCGATTTTCTCGCATTTTCACTAGTAGACAAATTCGGATTTTTATAATTCAATCAAACCACTGATATCTTTATACCGTTTTGATCGTCTCGTCTTGCCGATCGCTGCGGTATATAAGTTTGTTTATTTCGGCATCCGGTTCACGACGATATCTGCGAGACGACTAATCGTATCGGTATTCGTCCGAGTTTTGGGGTTCTTTATAACCATTCCATTTATTATCGTGAAACAAACAGCCATCTACTCTATTTATTACCACAATTCAATACGCTGACTTTTGCTATACCCAAGTTAATTTATAACTGATGGTTCATTTCTTTTGGTTACGTTACTGTGCTTTGAAATTTACGTAATAACATATATGGTTTCGAGACAGCATCTTCGTCATCTTCTTATAAATGAAATGTTCCATCATTTTCTATATTTTTCTCAACCACTTCACACATTATCCACATTATCGTCCATTGCAAATTGAAAAAAAAAATGAAAATGAAAGTTAGCTGCCTGCACACTTGATCTTCCTCCTGCCACCTACCCTTTGGCATGCGCGTTCTCCCTGATGTTTTTTTTCACCCGTGTTCACGTAGCTGCCGTGCTCACCCACCACCCAAGCGAACATCTCACTCCCATGCGTCCCCTCTCCCTCTTCCCGGCGCACCGATCCCACGCCACACTACACCCAGACCACCTTCGCCATCACCCCTACAAACTCGACTGCCTATCCTAAATCCTTCACCACTCCATCGCGACCAGAACTCGCCCCACACAAAAACTACATCCTCCCTCCTTCACCATGGCCGCAGCCACAACAACCACCGTAGCAGCCCCTGCAAGCAACCCACACCGAACCTTCTTCCTCCAATTGCCAAGCCTTCGACCCTGCCACCGTCCGCCTCCTCTCCCTCTCGCCCCTCTCATTTTCTCGCCCAAGGCCTCGTGCTCCGCCTTGCCGATGGCCACCACTGTGCACTACAAGCCTCCTCAACTCAGAATTCTTCATTTATATATATTGAAAACGAGAAACGTGCGTATATATTTTGTTAGTTTGTGATGTGTATGACATATGAAGTTTATATAAATTATATGGGTTAGCTTATATAAGACTGTTATATGAATGGTTTTCTAAGTATAAGGTTTGTATGTTTATCTATATATATAGTATATAATAAAATAGTAAGTTATATATATATATATATTGTTGTATATAGTATACCGAAGAATTCATAGAAAGGGTAATTTTATATATGTGTTTTGATTTCCAGATATTTGTGAAAGTTATATATATAATGTATATTGAATATGTATGTAAGTTAGCTTGTTATCATGTGTGTATATATATATATATATATATCGCCTGTTGGTATATGAGTTTATTTAGGAGCCGTTTGGTGTTTGTTTTGTATGCATTCTTGTCTGTAGTCTATATATATATAATGTATATATTTGTTATATTATTTTTTTATATAAGTCTAATACATATAAGATTTGTACGTATATGATATGTATATGTTGTTGTATATAATAGTGTACAGTTCATTTGTTTATATAATTACTTGTATATATATTTTACAGTTTACTTTATATGATTAACAAATGTATTTTGTCCAAATCTATTTAACAGTTTATATTATTTCTGCATATATATAGCGTATAGTATATTCTATATGTAAGTATTTAAGATTTCAAAATCTGTAGGTAAAATATATGTATAAAGTTATCTATATTTTTCTCTTCACTGTTTATAGTATTATACGTATATGCTTTGTTTGTATACGGTTTATATGAAATGTGTTGATATTGTAAATAATTTTATATATAATATAATTTGTTATATATATTATCAGTTATGGTGTAAAGTTTAAATGATAGTTATATATACTATATTGATAAGCTAGCTTATATATATATATTAAATTATATCAACTAATTATGTTATTATGTATATATATTTATAGTGTATGTTATAGGCTGTTATATTTATTTGGTTAAAGACGAAGTTGTTTATAACTTATATATTTATATATTGTATTTTGCACTTTAAATAAGGATATATATATTAATGTTAGTACTGTAAACCGAATAAAAACATTTTTTTAAATCTTGTTCTGGTTATGCCTTGTTTTGAACATGTATATAAAGTTATACATTGGATTTATGTAATAGTTTATAAATAAAGGTATCCTTATGTGATGGGATTTAATATAGATTTGAAATTTTATGTATATATATCTTATTTTAAAATGTGCACTTTAAAAGTTTGGGTTAAGAAAATTTATAACATATATCTGTTTCAGTCTATCGATGGTTCTAATTCGTTTATCAATTCCTATTATCAGCTTCTCTCTCGAACTCACGTCCATCTTGCCTTGCTTTGAAACCCGTGCCAATCTAGCATTGCTTTGGAATTCATAGCTCATTTCATTGCCTATCTCTCTAGCCTCGAAAGGTGAGCAATCACTCACGATTAACGTTCTTTTATTTATTAAATTTGATTTTAAATTGAAACGACAATTGAAATATGCTGCTGTTAGTAAATTACACTGTTATATATGCTATTACCTATATCAGTTCACCTATGACATCTGACACCATTTTCTGTTATTTATTTATGCGATGATAATATAGTTTGGCTGATAACTGATTGATTGTTGATATTTATATTGGACGTAAAATTGTTAATGTTAAAATGATAAACAATATGAAATTGAACTTGATATAGGATAATTAAATGTTAAATTTGATTAACTGACATTTGTATAATATGACCCCTTTAACTGTTGAATTTATTGACACGTAGGATTTGTTTAATTACATTTTGAATCACTGAATGTATGTTGTTAAATTGATGATGGATGAAATTGTAATAGATGACAAGTGAAAACCATAATGTAATGATCTTTAATCTACATGAAATGATAGTGTAGATTCTAGAAATAATTATATTAATTCGCACAAATAACAATGCGAATTAGTACGGTTATTTCGGGATTATTTGAATTAATTATTGGATTGTTATTGTTCATTGTTATTGCTTGTTTATTTACTTTGTCACCATCCCAGTTACCACACTGCAAGTTCCCTTTGTTATGCTTTGATTTTGAATTGAATTGGAATCGGGTTGAAATGATAAATACCCAAATTGAACTTTGACCAAGGATAGGAAATTAAATAAAACCCGATTGGTCAATAATTTGATTTAAAAATAAAATGAAGATCTTATTTGAATAAATAATATGGTTTTGAAATGAAGTTGAAATTTGAATTCTTATGAAAGGAAAATGTTAATGTTTAATAATCTGAAACAAAATATTAAAAATGGAATTGATGAAAGAATGTTGTTTAATTTGAGAAATTATTGAATTAAGTTTGAAATTATAATTAAGTTTGAAATTATTAAACTTTGAAATTTATTTAATAATTAAGTTTGAATTATTTAATAATTAAATAAGATTGAATTATTTAATGATTAAATTGAATTGGATTTTTATTAAGAAAAATTGAATTTTTGAATAAGTGAATTTTACTTCGTAAATAATTGAAATTGAGTTTCTTTATTTATTAAGTTTTGGAAAATTATTTAAGTAAGTAAATAAGTGAAATTGAATTTCTTTAACAAGAAGTAAAATGTGATTTTTTTGAATTAATGTAAGACTTGTAATTGAAAGAATTGATTTGACAAATTTAGTTTAATTCAAAATTGTAAGTTTTGATAAATGGAGTTGAACTTAAGTAATTGATTTAATGATTTGGAAATTTAATAGAAATTGTTTTGAAAGATAAAGTAACTTAACGAATATTGAATGAGATCGATAAATGAATTTAAATTGATTTAAATGTTAAATCATGTTAATTTAAATGATTTCGGAATGAAACTTATATACGAACTTGAATCAATATTTGAATTGTTTTAAAGGAAATTGAAATTGAATTATAAGATCTTGAAATGGTAAATTGAACGTTTTGAAATATAGATTATTGGAAATTGATTTTGAAAGACAAATGAAATGTTTATTTACGAATTCTATTTGAAATTGAATTTGATTTGGTTTTGAAATAGATAAACGACCAATCGGTGAAATAATTACGGAAGTTATTAAAGAGACCGGAATTCGGTTATGGATATACTCTCTATCTAAACCAAAAACCACTTTAATAACTATGCGCGGAGTGATGATCCAGAATGAAGTGGTTGGAATGGTGTACGTGATGACTGAAGAAAGAGAACGATAATGGATAGCCTTGACACTTGTGTCAAATTGGAAATGACTAAAACAGGAGCTGTGCCGGGCCAATGGAGGATTGATACCTCAAGTGGACACACTTCTTCGAACTACTTATACTTGTTGTCGATTGGTGCACCCTTGATTTTGGGAGTGTTGTTTCACGGTGTTGCGGGCGCTGAGGCGTTGCGTTCTCACCAGTCCGGATCAGGCGAACGGTAGTATCACTACCTTGGGTATTGCCTCATGTGCCTTGTCATACTTGTATTCCATTTATGCGCGACCACTACGATTTTGATTTGTACCTTTAGTATATGGATTGCCCTCTGGTGACTTCCGGTTTTGGGGAAACTACGGTCTTGTATATGCTTGTGGGAATAAAAATGTGTTAAGGGTGGAATGGGCCATGACTTAACGCTATTTTGATATCTTTTATATTACTGATAGACATTATCTACTTATCGTACATTACTACATAGTAGATAGTTTGACGGATCCTTAAAGGATGGTTATTCCAACATCCTTTGAGTTACTTGTATTTCAATTGCTATTTCACTTGAGTTGGATTTATTAATATGAGAATGTTAATCCTGACTCGAGTGTTTTGTGTTTTGCTTTACGCTCGGGTCAGACTGAGTAGTTCAGCTTTTGAGACTCACCTTTGGAGTTGAAGCTTCGCTTAGAGATTCAGCTATCTATCCAGCTTTCAGATATTCGATGATTCCAGTGATGTATTCTGATCTGTATCTGTTACTCTTCCGTTGTATCTAGTTTAACTCTGATGTATCGTATTACTCTTCTGTTGTAAACTCTGATGTATTTTATATATTCATATAGTAGCTTCATGAACTACTATCTCTTTTATTTCCGCTGCACTTATTACTCTGTGTCTGTGATCTGTGATTATATTTATTTACTGTATATGTTCAGTTTTGCCAAATTTAAATTAACAACGCGGTATTTTGAGCAATTCAATTCCGGCATGAGTGTCTACCTATACACTTATAATGGATGCGAATGGTCCAAAATGGCGGGTCGTTACATATTTCTACCAAGCACTACTCGAAAATACAACATTACATACCTGATTTTACCGACTCCATTCCGACACCTATAAATAAGGGACCGACAAGGTGTCAGAATGGTGTTGGTGCATACCCACTTACAAAAAAACACCAACGCCCTTTCGATACCTTTATCATGGTAGCGGGGCATCAGCTTGGCCTTGGTCCCATATATAAGATCCCAATCGATGTTCTTTCCTTTCCCACTTTCCAAATAATAGAAAGAAAAAAACAATTTCAGCCTCCTTCTCCCTCCATTTCGATCGCCACATACCCTTCCTCCTTCCTTGAGACCGCTGCAAGCCCACCACAACCTCCTCCCTTGACTTTGAATGTTGTAGGCCTACAACCTCCTCCTCCCTCGCTTTCAAATGCTGTAAGCCCGCCACCTTCTCCTCCCTCAACTTTGAACACCACCTCCTCCTCCCTCAACTTTGAATGCCACCACTTCCTCCTTCTTTGACGCTGCTGCAAAGCATAAGCCACATGCCCAAGTTGCATATCCCCACCTCGACGTCCACCTCATCGATCGTAGCAAGCCTAAGCCACCGCCTTATCAATCGCCACAAGCCCAAGCTGTAAATCCCTCCTCCTAGTTGCCGCTCAAGGCTCCGTCGGTGGCCATCTCCATTGATATATAATCATTGACCTAGATTCATTGGTATGATAATTCATATATGATTTGAGATATAATTGGTATTGTTTTTAAATTGTTCAATAATTCATTGTCATTGATATATTGGTATTAATGAAACCTCTTAGATGTTTAATTTGGCTCCATTTGACAAGTATCTATATGATCGTTATATAGATATTCATTTTTTGAATTAAATAGAATTTGATATTCATCGGATACGTTATTTATTGGATTTATTCCATTATTGGACAAGTTGTAAATGCAATGATATTTATGTCTCATAAATCAATATTTCAAATCAAATGATTAACGAAATTTCAACGACACATCCTACTTGTTCCCCATGTGCGCTCTTTTGTATATGGTACGGGGAATAAGGGGAGGTGCTGTCGAAATTTTATTAATCATTCAATTTAAAATGATTTAAGAAACATAAATATCATTGCGTTTGTAATGGGAAGTAGGATGGCTAGCCATTTAAAAAAGTATAGAAATCCCTAGTTTATATAGCTTTAAAATTATTTGTGAAGTCCATTGATTTATAATAAAATTTATAATGTTACTGAAATTAATAACGTTATCGAATGTATTAATAAATTTTGATGAAAGCAAGTAATACTAAAATTAATAATGTTATTTAAAGTAATAATAAAATTAATGATGTTATTTAAATTAATAAATTTATTTAAATTATTAATAAAAATAATAATGTTATCAAAATTAATAATAAAACTAATAATGTTATTTGAAATATTAATAAACTAAATAATTTTATTTAAATTTAAAATAAGATTAATAATTTTATATAAATTAATAATAAAAGTGTTGTTTAAAGTAATAATATTAATTTTGTTTATGTGTAGAGTATAAAAGATGGATTATTTGAAAGATCGAACTTTGATATACAGTAGAGGTAAACATAGGGGAACGATTCCATTGCACTATAGGAATGATGTGGATGCATTCATGAAAGTGGCATCGTGTAATAAAACAAATATGAAAGAAGTCTGATGCCGGAGTTTGAATGTCGTTGCTTGAAACTTATAGATAATTTCATTTACACCAATATGGTTTTATACCCGACTATCATGTTCGGGTATATCATGGAGCAGAATATCATGCAGCACAAGAGGATACCATAATTATGGATTTGGATTGTGGTAAACTCCTTATCGAAGAAAATGTAGATTTAGAAAGTAGAATGACTGGAATGGTTCATGATTATGATGACTTCCATACACCTTTAATGCCAATACATTTATAGAGTGCGCTGCTACGCTGCCCGACCTATAGGACGGTTGTCAAAGTTGTAAAGTAAAAAAAATCTAAAAACATGCATATCTCACAGTGCATCGAATAAAATATAATAGTCATCACATATATTAAACATGTGAGACTATAATAACTAAATGAACCATAAATATCAGGGTGCATAGGTTCATAGAGTTATACAAAATAGAAATAGAGTTCTACAATTGGAAATAAGCTCAATAAAAACTACCTCTAATTAAATAGCTAACACTGTCTAGGCTCCACAGTGTCGCACAATGAAATAAGCAAAATTAGACCCAAATATAATATAACAAAGCGCCATATCTTGCTCGTCTTCTACATTGCACTGCGTATCACCCAAACCTGCTATCTAGTCTACTCATTTAAGTGTACCTTAGATAATAGGAAGTAAAGCATAAAACCTCGAGTCTGACCACAGTCTGGTGTAAGCGATAACCAAATCCCAAAATACTATACAAGTCAATACAGTAAGGAGTCAAGGTATAAGAATCATAACTAACATGTGCATGCATCCAAAGAGTTAGCATAAAATAATATATACTGATCTATCATCATAAAGGTGTACTACATCCTAAGTACAATATTGGGTGCCTAGGTATCCACATTCACAATACCTACATCATATGACATCCCTAGAGTGATAATAAAAACATGGAAAACGTAATATCCATCAAACAATCCTCACAATCACTTGTGTGTTTTGGATATAATACGGCTCGAACGACATCCACATAAGCCAAACATCAATGGCGAAGTATTAGTTTCTCGGTACTCGCATCCCACAACTATGTACAGTCAAGGACTAGACCATCCACATAAGGTCCATGGTAATCCATCCACATAAGGAACTAGTATCCACAAAATCCAGGTAGGCGTTCCCACATATCCATGTTATATAAGTACCCCTCCAAAACCTTCGAGTGTCTACAATCCCATCGCATACATTTTTGAACCCATCATCATTCTATCATCTTCCATTTGTCCATAGTAGAACTCTTCCTTTGCATTACTCATGAGCTTTCATCCTTGAACTCACCCTTCTGGACCATCATAATCCTGATCCTTTGATTCATCCGCATCGAAACCTCCCTAGATATCCTGCCTAAGTCATAAGGTTAGCACATCAAAGTCCTAAAGCCATCACGTTGAATCACTGCAATGATGCACCATCTGTTGATCATCATCCTTTATCACGCTATCATATCACAACCAAATGTTGCACGAAGGAACGACCACTTTCAGCATGCTTCCTAAGGCCCCTACATTGCCTCCTTCAAGTTTGGCCAAGATTGGCCAAACCCAAATCATCTCAGTACCGACATGATGGATCATATTGGTATAGATGTGATAACTTAGCCAACCCTGGCTAAGTTTCCACACCTCCATACTTTCCCGAAGTCTCTTGCAAAAAATCCTAAAGTCACACATCAAATTTCTCTATACCATCCTCTTGAGAACTTAAGTCAATCAACTCGGTACCGAGTTCTTCCCCTTCATTTAAATTTGGCTCTATGCAGTTAAGCGCTTAGCGGTTCAATAGCGGTGGAGTTATAAAAAGTTACAGTGGGGATAAAGCGATGATATATCAAAAATAGCGAAGGTGTGAAAAGATTCATTAGATATAAAGCAAATATTTAAAGTCAATTTATTCTCTTTCTCACATTATTTGTGTAGAAAAAAGAAACATTGTTTAATCTTATATAATGAAACTGAAGAATATCATGATTTATGTAGTCCAGATTTGGTGACTACAATAGTTTTCTGTCTTATATTGAGCACTTATGCCTTAAAATCGGGTTGACTTAAAATTAGGTCTTTACCCTAACTTTGTTAAATGATTTAAAATATAACTAGTCAATTCAACCTTTTTATATTAATATTGCTAAAGCAGGTGCTAAAAAGCCTTGATATAGTGGATGTAGTGGAAAATAGGGAGGCTTAAAGCGGATCTACTATTCAATAGCGCTATATTGAAAAAGCGTAGCGGTGGAAGAGCACTATGTGATATAGCGGAGATTTTGCTTGGCTTTAGCAGGGATTTAAAAACATAGATTTGGCTAAGTCCATATTTTCTTCCCAAGCTCCAACACGTCCTGACCTAAAACATGCAATGTAGTAACACGAAGTCTTTCCCTTTGGAACAGGAAGAACTCCACCACCGACATGATTTTACTCCCCACCAAGATGATTTCTTCCCCACCCCGACATGATTTTCCTCATCAAATCACCTCTAACCCACTCGCGCTTGATATGTTGGGTCCTCTGACTTCCCGTAACATCGTGTCCAAGTCTCATCCAACTTTGCGCAATTTTTCTCCCCGAAACACTTAAATAACGACAACTTTCTAACTACACAAAACATATTAAAGTATACAACAAGCACAGGAAACCAATGCACAACATCCATATAATATCCATAAGCATCCAAACAACATATCTAATTTATCAAAACATGATTATCATATATGATATTTCCTAGATCAGGTTATATGCCAAAATGTTAATATGATTAGTAAAAGGTGCAGAACATTTGAAAATCCATTTTTATCCTTTTACTTTCAGCCAGAAACATGTCACTAGGGTTAGATTGAAGTTTGAAAACGTTCTAACATCAAAATCATCTTAAAACATCAATATTAACTATGTGAACATGTATAGAATAGTGAGGGATACCAAGTCACTCACTTAGAACCAAAATTACCTCATTCTACTCTTAAATATGAAGTGGATGATAAGCACACAATTTCAAAGGCAGCCAAATGATGGATCTAGAGTTTCCACTTTGTTAATTACCCTCTAATTATGATTTAGGCCAAATTAATATGAAAAAGAGGAGCTTTTTGATAGAAACTAGGTAAATGGAGGTTTAGGCTCACTTTCGGAAATGGAAAAAGTGATTAGACCTGTCCCATCGTCCCCTGTTAGGCATAAATTTCCGAAATAAGTTAGTGGGCTTAAGTATAGGCTTAACTAATTAACCACTCATCTGGACAACACCAGTGTAAACTTAAAATAGCCATATCTCCTAAATGGTAAGCCTATTTTTCTATTATGACCATTCTATAGGAAGAGAGACCATTATCATAATCTTATGGAAGTAGTTTCATACGCTAATTATGCTCCTATCAAAATTTATAGGCTTTATAATATTTTTGAGATCAAAACTATCCGATAAAAATTCTAAAGATGAATAATGTCCCTAGTAGTCATTTCTCAAAATTATAGAGTCATACAACCTTAAATGAATTAAATAATAATATTTTACGAATCCTTGGTACGTAAAATATGAGTCATTACACTCTCCCATTTTGGAATTCAAACCTCAAAATCCTCAAATAAATCAAGGAATAGTCAAGCATAGTTACCCTGCATGCCTAACAACCATAAGAAACCAACAAACGTATCAAACAGGAAGTCATGTAATCAATAATGTAGTTACACCTATCCTAGTATGAAAGATACCAAACCATCCTATATGATATCAAAAGTGAAAGTAAATACAATAAGTAGTAGGCCTTACCTTGTAAAGAGCTTTGGATAACTGGCTCTCATACTCTTCTCAGTTTCGCACGTGCAATCGCCTTTACTTTCGCTCCATTGAAACTTCACTAACCCCACTATCTTCATCCTAAGTTGTTTCGTATCAGGCCTGACGTTATGAATTGGCCTACAAGATCTCAAGGCTTCTGGCTCAATTTCGATATCATCAAGTTGATCCGATGCAATCGTCATGCCTGTGTCGCGCATAAACTCATAAGTGAGAGTTTTCGAATGCATTGTGCATGCTCGCTATCTTTTGAGTTCAGTCGATCCTATATGTTGGTTCCCAATCCTCCTTACTATTGGAAAAGGACAACGAATCTCGATGCCAACTCCCCTTACTACTGAATCTAACAACGTTCTTCAATGGAGAAATCTTCAGATACACCATATCGTTGATGGGAAACTTCAAATCTCTACGTCTCTTATCAGTGTAACTCTTCTGTCTATCCTGAGCAGCCTTTATCCATTGCTGAATGATTTCTATCCTCTTTGAGGTTTCTTTGATCATATATGGATCAAGTATCAGTTTCTCACCTACTTCTCACCAACATGAAGGTGCGTTATACGATCGGCTATACAATGTTTCGAATGGTTCCATACGGATACTAGACTAATAACCGTTGTTGTATGCAAACTCCACCAAATGCAAGTGATCGTCCCATAAGCTTCCAAAATCGAGAATGCAAGCTAGCAAGAGATATTCTTATATACAATTCACCCTCTCGGTCTGCCTATCCGTTTGTGGGTGATAAGATGTACTAAGATGCAGCTCCATCCCTAATGCCTCTTATAACCTCTTCCAAAACCCAATAGTAAATAAAGGGTCTCGGTCGCTCATAATGACCTTTGGCACACCACGAAATCGCACAACCCATTACACATACAAATCAGACAATTGGATACCGTTCTACTAAACATAACGGGTATGAATTGAGCACTCTTCGTCAATCTATCGACTATAACCCAAATGCTATTGTACCTTCCTCTAGTCCACGGCAACCCATTAAAGAAGTCCATCAATGTTTGTTCCCAATTTCTCTCGAGAACTTCAAGTAGTTGTATCAACCCATTCGACATCTTCTGCTCTACATTTACCAACCGGCAGTTCATACACTTCAAGAGGAATGTACTGACATCCTTCTTCATGCCCTTCAATAATACATTTACTTCATATCACGGTATATCTTGTTACCACCGAGATGTATAGTCAGTCTAGAATGATGGAACTTTTGTAGCACCTCATCTCATAATCCATCAACATTGAGAACAAAAATCTTCAATTATTATGGAGCCAGCCATCTCGGTCGAGTCCGTACTGCATAATCATCATACTCCACTCCTTATATCTTTGCTATGATCTCTGCTAGTATAGCACCTTGTTTACGAGTAGTACTAATTCTCTCAATAAAAGTCGGTGTAATGGTCAAACTTACCAACATCTCTGGCTCTTGTTCGCAATGAGGTTTGAAGTCATAACCAGAAATATACTCTAACTGCTCCTACTCTAGGAACATCGCTCCTAAGCTGGCATGTCTTCTACTCAAAGCATCAACGAGTACATTTCCCTTACCGAGTGTATAAGAAATACCAAAGTCGTAAGAGGCTGAGAACTCTAACCACGCTGCTGACGAAGGTTGAGGTCCTTCTGGGAGAAATAGTATTTAAGTGATTTGTGGTCCATGAACAACTCAAACCTTTTACCTAATATATAATGTCTCCAAATCTTTAAAGTGAACTTTATCGTTGCCAACTGTAAATCATAAGTCAAATACTTCCGCTTATATGGCTTTAGCTATCGACTATCATAGGTGATAACCTTACCTCCATACATCAGTAGCGCACCCAATTCGGTACCTAAAGCATCGGTGTATATCATCATCTCCTTATTCCCGCTCAGAATAGTTAACACTAATGCACTCGTATACCTCTCCTTAAGACTCACGAATGCATGCTCGCACTTCGCTTCCCATATAAAAGTCTAATTCTTCATCAAGTTAGTTAACCATGCTTCTACCTTTGAGAAGTCCTTGATAAAGCATTAATAATATCCAGCCAGTCCAAGGAAGCGTTCTTATGTTGGTTCCAATCATGAACCGCTGCGACCTTGGCAGGATCTAGGCGATACTTTGGTCAAGGTCGACATGATTCATGAATCTCGCTTCCCTCCTCCAGAAGTAACACTTCAAAAAACTTCGCTTTTAGCTCATCTTTCCTTAACCCCTCAAGCATAATCCTCAAGTGAATCTTGTGTTCCTCCTCTGTCCCAGAATAGACCAGAATATCATCTACGAACATAAGCATGGACTTATTTTGCTGATCCTTAAAGACACGATTCATTATATCAACAAAGTATGTTGTAGCATTAGTTAGCCCATACGACATAACCAACTACTTATAGAAATTAGACAAGGCACAAAATGTAGTGATCGGCACACTCTCTTTCGCTACTCTGAGCTGTTGAAATCCTATCGCAAGATCCAACTGAGAGAAAACCTTTGCACTGTGGAGATGATGAAGCAAGTTATCAATATGCGGTAGTGGGATACTTGTTCTTTCTCGTCACCTTGTTCAGCTTACAGTAGTCAACACATAACCTCAAAGAGTCATCCACCTTTGTGGCAAATGCTATGGGTGTGGCCCACTCAGATATACTCCTGCGAATAAACCCTCGCCTCAACAGGTCATTCACTAGCACCTCTAACTCCTGCTCTCTGGGTGTCATATGCTTCAAAGGCATAGCTATCGTTCTAGCATCCTTCACTAGGTATATACAAAACTCAATCTCTCGGTGTAGCGGTAATACAATCACCTCCTCAAATACATCGAAATTCTCTCTAATGATAGGCACAGATGAAAAGTCATCCTATGGGACCTCTAGTAAATATTGAAAGCTAACTATAACCTCATCCTCGGTTGGCAGCCAATCTCTACCGTCTACCCCTCCTCAACCATAGTTGTCACCAACGGCTTCTCGTAATCCACCACTACCACATACTTCCTCAGTCATTCCATCCTTAAGATAATACTCAACCAAATGAAACTCAAAACAAAGCAATCACAAAAAAAGAGAATCCATGATTCAATAAGACCAAACCGTGACAGACCATACAAAGACTAGTGGGTCCTCCAACATGGTTCATCATTATTAGAGGTCAGTCTCCTATTTCAAGTCTCAATTCCAATCTATCTACTAGGTTACTAGATATAAAGAAATGTGAAGCCCCATATCAAACAAAACACATATCAAAACACCATAAATGGAAAGCATACCTTGATAGTGATACCACTCCTCTTCTCCTTCACCGAGGGAGGACTCAGTGGGATAGCATCTAAAGCTTATGCTTTTACCACTCATCTCTGCTTCATTGGCTTAAGGTAATCCTTCTGCATATATCCAAGCTTGTTGTAGTTAAAACAATTCTTTTTAGATTTGCAGTCCCTCTTCAAGTGACACTTCTCTCCACAATTATAGCAGGTAGGATCTCTCTTAACCTTCTTCTGGCCACCCTTCGAAAACTACTTCTTTTTATTGTTGTTCCACTTCCCCTTGCCTCTCCCATCGAATTGCGTCTTCAACCCCTCAATGGAAACAACAACATCGAACTTAGGTTAAAGGTATGAACTCTCAAGTCAGAGGGCCTTCTCCACCACCTTCTCAAATGGTTCACCAATGTGCCCCCACAAGCTTCTCTCCCAAGTAACCATCTAATCACATAATAAGCTTTTCGTTCTTCTTTAATGGAGTGTTTATGACAGACACACCGTACTTCGATAAAGAATCAAATTTCACAATATACTCGAAGGTGACATGTTTCCCTGCTTCATCTCAATAAATTTTATAAATAGAACTGACTTTTAGGCAACTGGTATAAACTTCTTCTCAAACCTAGTTTTGAACTGGTCCCAAGTAAAGTGGTTCTCAGGGGTGGCAACCTTAATAGTATTCCACCAGCTCGTGACTCTCCCCTGGAGCTATCAGGAGGTCAACCTACCCCTCATTGCATCATCCAATTCCAAATCATCGAAAATCCTTTCGTAGGTGTCCAACCAATCCTGCACTTCTACAGTCGATTCCATTCTTTGGAGCGGTTTACCACTAAGACTGGAAAAATACTTATTTAGCTTAGTGAAATCGACCCTAGGCACCTGCACTTGAGCACCACCAACAGTAACAACATTCGGAGCAGTCGCTTAGGCATTTTGTAGCATTTTCGCCATTATCGTATTGAACATTGCCTATAAGTAAGGGTTAGCATCCCCCAAGACCACTCCTTCCTCGACTCTAGATACATAATTTCTTACAACATTTCTTGTATGCCGATTCATTTTTGATTTGTAATAAGAATGATTAGTCTCTCGTAAAGAAAACAACACTAGTGGTACTCCTGTGTGCAATGCGACATATATATTATATATACTACTATATATTTCTAAATACCAATATATAACAAGTATGCTCACTCTCGTATATACACTATCGATCCAGTTTAGGGCTAGCTACAACTACTACATTATCTCTATTGGATCCTAATATCAACTCAGGTTAACTAAGCAACCTAAGCTCTGATACTAAATGTGATGACCACCCTACAACACTAGTACCTAATACATTTGTAGAGTGCACTACAATGGTGCCTGACCAATGTAGGATGTTTTTCAAGGTTGTACAGTAAATAAAACAATCATAGAACATGTCATATATCTCACAGCACACCGACTAAAACATAATTATCATCACAGATATAAAACAGGCAAGACAATAATAACTAAATGAACCATACGTATTAGAGTGCATAGGTTCACAGATTTATAGAAATAGAGTATATATAACTAGAAATAAACTCAACATAAACTACCTCTAATAAACTAGCTAACACTATCTAGGCTCCATAGTGTCGCACAACAAAATAAGCAATAGAAGACCTAAATATAATACGAGAAGGTGTCATCTCTTATTTGTCCTCTACACTGCACTGCGTATCACCCAAACATGTTATCTAGTCTACTAATTCAAGAGCATCCAAGATAATAAGAAGAAAAGCATAAAACTTCGATTCTGATAGTCTGGTGTGAGTGATAAGCAAATCTCAAAATACTATACAAGTCGATATAGTAAGAAACCAGGATATAAGAGTCATACATAATCTATCCTTGCATCCAAAGAGTTAGCATATAATAATATATGCTAAACTATCATCATAAAGGTGTATCACATCCTAAATACAATATCGTGTGCCTAGATATCGACATCCATAATACCTACATCCTATGACATCCTTAGAGTGATAAGAAAAACATGGCAAACATAACATCCATTAAACAATCCTCACCGTCACTTAGGTCTTTGGATACAAGATGGCTCTGACGACATCCACATAACCAAAGACCAATGAAGAAGTCTTGGTTTCTTGGTACTTGCATCTCACCACTCTATACAATCAAAGGCTAGACCATCCACATAAGGTCCAGGGGTAATCAATCTACATAAGGAACCGAAATCCACAAAATTTGGGTGGGTGTCCCTGCATACCCTTGGTATATGAGTACCCCTCAAAAACCTTCGAGTGTTTACAATCCTTTCACACACGTCTCCGGACCCATTATCATTCTATCATCTTCCATTTGTCTATAGTAGAACTCATCCTTTGCTCTACTCATGAGCGCCCATCCTTGAATTCTCTCTTTTAGACAAGCATGTCTCTCGTACATTTATTCATCACATCTAAACCTCCTAGACATCTTGCCTAAGTCATAGAGTTGGCATCTCAAAGTCTTAAAGCCATCACGTGGAAGCACTACAATGCTACCTCATTCGCTGATCATCATACTTCATCATGTTGTCCCATCGCAACCGAACGTCGCACGAATGAGCGACCACCTTCAACACACTTCCTAAGGCACCTACATTGCCTCCTCTAAGTTTGTCCAAGCTTGAACAAACCCCAATCATCTCGGTACAAATATTATGAATCTTAATGGTATCGACATGAAGAATTAGCCAAACCTTGGCTATGTGTAACGACTCGGGATTTATCCTTTTGATTTATGAATTTTTAATTTATTTTTAGTATTAAATTAATGGTTTAACTAAATAACTTCCTTTAATTTATAACTAATGGTAGGAAATTTATTTTTGAATTTTGTGTACATAAATAGGTAGTTTGACAAAAAAATAAAAATGTGACCAAGCACGCTTTTTGGATTTTCATTTTTTTATCGAACGACAAATTATAGAAAGTTGTAGTACCTTTGCATATACTTTAAAACAAAATTTAAATGCTTAGAGAAAACGTTTTATTTTGAAATGTAAGAATGAAAAAATGAATAGTAAAAATGAATAAATATGAAATGTTTAAATAAATATGAAAAGATGGATATGAAGTTTGAGTTTACATTTCATGATATCTTAATTATTGAGATTAACAAAAAGGACTTAAGCTTCTAGAAAGCACATGAGCCACTCTAAAATCCATCATATTATTAAAAGGTTAGTGCTTTGGTGGCTTGTGATAAGACATGAGAATTGGAATGGATATAAGGGCATTTTAGGTTTTTAGCCTTCTTTGTTTTATTTATTTATTTTACATTTTTTCACTTCATCTTATATATGCACTTCCCATTCTTATTTTTCATTTCATCTTCATACCTCTTGATACCATTTTTTCATACTTCGTAGCTTTTTATAAATCTTGAAAACCCATCTTTTATTTCAAACATTATTAATTCACTCAAAGTCTAAAACTTAAAGCATTTCTATCATGTGGAAGGTGAGATACTAAATTTTTGTTTAATATTTTGATGAAATAATAAATGTTGGAATTTATTAGTAATTTTGGTTTGATATGAAAAACATGTTTATGATATTGTTTAAAAATCATATTTTTGTTGTTCTTAGCTTTGAAATGAAAATATGCTTACTGTAAATGAAAATATATACAGAGATATATACTGATACAAGAACTAACTTTCTTCTTCTTTCTTTTTTGATCTCTGAAATATGAAGTAAACATCCTCCATCTTACTTTCAAAAATCAACATCTCCTTTCTTTTTCAGAATTAGCCAATGTGTTCAACTATGGAGTTGATAGGTTTTGTCTCTAGTTTTTATAAAAAATAGTAATTCATTATTCCGTTGAGTATGTTGGTAGAAAATGGCTGATTATAGAGATGGTCGAACCAATGTTAGTTTTTCGTCAAGCACGAAGTGACGAACGAAGTGTATAGTCGTATTCATCTTGACGAATCAAGACATTTAGGGCAAGTCCCATGATTTTAGGTGGTCGGGAATGGTCATGGTGGCGTGATGAACTGTTTCTGTTCAAAATTGAAATTCCAGCAATCTATGGGTTCTAGGGCAGAGTGATCAGTGTTAGAGGCAGCCTCGGGTAATAGCGGAGACGCTAGCAGTGGTCATATAAGGTACGGTCGTCGAAGTTGATGGGGAGAGCTCGGTTTAGGATTTTATTTACTTGGGTTTGAAAATGGTCTGGGTGTGGCACGTGAAGTCGTCGAGTTCGACATTGGTTGGCCTAGAGGTGGAGCATGAAGGTAGTGATCCATCGATGGTGGTGGCGAGGTCTAGAAGTGGATGAGATGATGAGGGTTTATGGTTGAACGCGATGTAGCTTGCGTTGGATTTGGGGATGGGGTGACGCTTTATATTCTGGCCACCAGAGACGACAATGAGGGTATGGATGAGTCAAGCATGGAAGTTGGAGTTTGTGGGTTGATTTGGCACAGCGTTCAAAGGTCAGCGGTAGTGTATTAGTGTTGTGCACGTGCACAATTGGTGCACAGGAATAGGTTTTGGGGTCAAATCAATTTGAATTTGGGAATTAAGTTTAGGAAGAGGGAATTGTTGATCTAGGTTTAGCTGATGGGAGTTTGGGTTGAGTTTTGGACTTGGAGGGGATGGGGTGTAACAATTTAGTAAATTAAATTATTACTTAAAATGTTATTTACTTTGGAAATGGATAACTTACCCGTTTTAGATCCGTTTAACTTGCGATTTCTTGCATTGAACTCGTATGGACGAGTTCAACACTTTAATAAAAATGGTTGATTATTCTAGCGAACTAAAATTTGATGATAAATTCATAGTGGTCGAAAATAATTGCGTAGTTAAATAAATTTTATTTCAGCACTAACATTATGTTAGTAGAACAAAACATCGTTATGTTGTGTTTAAATTGCATAGATTTTATTGGACATAATTTAGCATAATAAATCATCGTTCTGCTATTTTATTAATTTGGACATTTATTTATATAGTAGTTGACTTGGATAAATGATGTGTTATCTATTGATTGATAATTTTGGAATTTAATTACATATATGTTGCTTATGTAAATACTTGTGATTTGACTTGGAATGTTGAACTATACATAAATGGTAGCTTGTTTAAGTGCCATTGTGGTAGCTAAGCCTTTTCCCAAATTTAATAAGAAATGGATTTAAATTTACTTTAACTTTATAATGTTTTGAAGTAAAGTGTTTTCTATATTTAAATGGTAAAATTAATTAATTACTTGAATAATGATATTTAAACATTAATTAATTATTTGAATAATGATATATAAAAATTAATTAATTATATGAATAATGATATTTTAAAGTTAACTAATATTTTATTAATGATATTTTAAAGTTAACTAGTTACTTTAATAATTATATTTTAAAGTTAATTAATTATTTGAAGAAAGATATTTTAAAGTTAACTAATTATTTTACTAATGATACTTTAAAGTTAGTTAATCATTTTAGTAATGATGTTTTAAGTTAATTAATTATTTATTAATGATGTTTAAAATTAATTAATCATTTTATCAATAGTGTTTAAGTTAATTAATTTATATAATGATGGTGTTTAAGTTAATTTAATTAATTTAATAATGTGTTTTAAAAGTTGTTTAAAATTAATAAATTATTTTATAAAAGAGAATTATTATTAAATGAAGGACTTAATAAAAGAGTTTATAAATTAGAAAGAGATCTTGGGAATTGGAAAAGAAGTTTTGGTTTGTAAAACTTTGATTTTAAACGAATAATATATGGAGATTTTGGAAACCATATACTTGACATTAAACTTTGAGGTAGGGAAACTTTTACCTATCCTGAAAGGTAAGAATGTTGTTGAGTGAAGGTTAAGATGTAATAATACCTTGACTTGAACAACTTCATTGTTATCTGAAGGAAACTCTAAGTTTTAAATCGAAGATTGATGTTCGGCGTATAAAGTATTATTTCCGTATACAAATTGGATCAATTATAAAAAACACGTTTATCAAATAAATAAACAATTCTTCTTAATTATGGTGGTATGGAAGCATTTTACATACTTAACACCGAAGGATGAGTGGTTTGGGTTTATTGTAAACAATATTTTGAATGGCATTATTTTTGATCCATTAGATATGATTTTGATACATAAAATCTTTCTTAAATGATTTGTAAATATACTTATACCGTTTTATAAGTTTATGGTAAAATTTTCCAAGGATAGAAAGTAAAATGGTTTGAGAATATACTTATACAAGTGAGATAAGTATATGAATATTTTTGTAAATAATTGAAGTGTTTTAATCAATGAAGGTTTATTTTAAGAGGCTTAGTGTATTCCATATGAAATTAAATCCATGTTTGATTGCTTGTTTATTTGATAGTTAAATAACGACTATCAAATCTTGACCGATTTTTAACTTTGAAAATATTTAAAAGAAACACAAGATTTATATAGTACAGTTATCTCCACTGATACTACTGTAAATATAAACTCGTTATGCTTTTTAGGACAAATGATAAGAAGATCCGTCCGCTTAAACAGTTATAAGGTGATCTCCGCTCTTATGTATTGTCAGTTTATTTTCAAAAGAACCAGAATTGAGTTTACCGAAAATTATCGGTTATTGGTTCAAAGAGACCGGGATCGAATAAGCATATGTTATTTGAATACCACTTCGAACCGTCTTAAGCATTCGAATTGAAGACATCCTGAAGATGATGGAATCGAAGACGGAATTCTTTATGTTAGTTTATGAAAGTAAGGATTTTAAGGCTAATTTAACACTAAAGGAGGGGGTGAATAGTGTTTACTAACTTTTATGAATCATTTTGAATTCTTTTAATATTATAGTTTAAACAATGCAAGTTGACAATCACAAATGCAAGCACAGATAGACATAAATGCAGTAAAAGTAAAAAAGTAAAGTGTTAGAGAGATCACACTAGGATTTTTATACTAGTTTGGTGTTACCCTACATCCAGGCCTCTTCAATTTATTGTATGTATTTCTTTTAAAATATCAAAGTTTATACAATCTCGATATTAAGGCTATGAGAAAAACCCTCTAGATTTTTCAAGCTTTGGGAACACTCACTGGATTCGAATGAGACACCGGCATAACCATTTGGATTCTAACGGGACACCAAGCACACCCACTTGATTCAAATGGGACACAAGCACACCCACTTGGATTTCAGGGACACCAAGCTCACCTAAGTGTATTTGAGTATGATTTGATAGAGTTTACAAAATCAATTTCTTGATCCTGAACACAAATAATCCTATAGCCTCTTGAATAGCACTTTGATCACGATTTGAATGAGAGAGAAGATAGAGATCAGAGAAAATTCAATATAAAATCAAATCAATAGAGTTTGAACTTGATTCTGATTGAATTTGAGAAGATCTTGTCTTTTAGAAATCAAGAGAGTGAAAGAAGAGAGAAAATATAAGAAATTAGTTATATAAAATTCATTGAGAGAACCCCTATTTATAGAGAAACATCAATCATGTCCATTCGTGAAGAGATATGATGAAAAGACGCTTCCATTCAAAATTTGAACTTTGAAAATCTCGGCCTATATGTCGACATACATAAGGAGGATATGTCGACATATCCTTTTGTATGTTGAAAAATTACTTTATAAAAATTGTTTTGGAAATATAAAGCTTTGTAAAATATTTTGATACTTTGTAAAATCATTTAAGCATAATTTATACACATTTTAGTCATAATAAAACTTAAGAATACTTTATAAAACTATTTTGAAATGTTTTAATATATAAATGATTTAAATATAAATTTCTTTTGAAAATAAAATAATATATAAAGTATAAGTGTATATATATATATTAAAGTATTAATGAAAGTCAAAATATACTTTTAAATATTATAAACATTTAGAAAACCAAAAATTGTATCTATTTATAATAAAATAAATTAAAGGCATATATAAAAATATAAAAATACTTGAAAAATTAATATAATAATCTTGTAAATAAAATTAAAAGGATAGGAATCATTTGAAGGTTATTTTGAAAAGATGATTGAAAAATAATTTTGAAAACAATTATTCTTCAATATCATTTTTCTTGAAAATCGGGATATTTGAAAATCATTAAAATCAGAGCATAGATAAAAAAATGAAACAAAATAATCTATGGCTCTATAACTTATCTTGATACCTTGAATCTTCAAACTCTTGAGTCTTCAATCTCTAACTCTTGAATCTCTATATTAGCCTCATTATCAGACTCTTGAGTCTGCTCTTGATATTGTACAGTCTGCTTAATCAACACGTGTCCAATATCCTACAATATATACTATATATAACTTGATAAAACATTAGTATCTATATTTTATATGATCTCATATGGTTGTTATCATCAAAATCAATACCTAAGGTGCTAACAATCTCCCCCTTTTAATGATGATAACCATGTATATAAAATATCATATAACTCCCCTTAGTTACAAAACTCCCCCTTAATCTATGCCGAGATATTTTATTTATTTCTCTCCCTTTGTCGTCAAATTTATTTTTAACCAAAATCTCCCCCTATCTAGAGTACTATATGATATATTGTGAGATATTTATATATTGATAAGTAAGAAGTGATAATACAAACAAGTTTTATTAATCAATCCAATCCAATATATACACTCAAACCAATCCAAATTCAATATAATTCAATTCAATCATAAGTCAAGCAAATCAATCCAAACCAATTCTAATCCTAAATAAGTTCATACAAACCAATCCATACTTCTTATTCTAGTGTAATCTTTTAATTAAAAAAACTTAAATCAAATCTTATATATTATTCAAAAACTAACCAATCAACTTAAACTTCTCTAGGAACTTCTACCCAACCACCAGAACCTAAAATTGGATTTGCTTTGATGGCATCCTAATCTTTATTGTCTTT
Organism: Allium fistulosum; assembly: GCA_030737815.1. NCBI lineage: Eukaryota > Viridiplantae > Streptophyta > Magnoliopsida > Asparagales > Amaryllidaceae > Allium > Allium fistulosum. The sequence goes on along the minus strand of CM060907.1, from coordinate 243,113,716 downwards.
GTTGATGGCTCTATTCGGATTGTTGGTTGGTTCATCTTTGATAAGGGAAGAAATCATCCTTCGAATAGCATCAAAATGCTTTTCTTGTTCTTTTATCATCTGCATTTGACTCAATTCTAAGTATGTTTGATATCTAAGGATAAAAATAAGGATATTCTTGAATGATTGAAGGGTTTATTCAAGATTCTCACACAATTTTTGGTATGGAGAAGTCATTTTTGAGATTAAGTTTATTAGTGAAAAGGGAGAAAAATGATAGTAGAAATGGTGTTTTTCTAGAGTGAATAGGTTTAATAGGGTTGAAAAGTCGTTTGGATAAGTTGAATAGATGGTATTATTTTATTTTTACTTTTATAATTTTTTGCAAACTACCCATTGTATGTCGACACACAAGGTGCACATATGTCGACATATGTATCATATTTTACAATACTTACTTATTTGCTATAATTTTGTTATTAGCCTAAACTATTGAACTTATATGACTTTCTAGAGACTAATAGTAGCATATAAAAGTAAGGAACAAGATTTCATTGATAACCAATGATGAGTACATGAAATTTGAAGATAAACATAAAAAAATACATGGATTAAAACTAGAACAATCCAAACTAAAAGCCAGAAAATCATAAGAAATACAACTAGGAAGTAGATGAAGATGAGTATTTTCACTAATCTTACTAATAGTCTTTCCAAAGTACTTGTTTACTTGGTTGGAAAGAGCAGTGAATGATTTCTTAAGCTTCTTTTGATTATTTAGAAGCTTCTCTTGATTCTTGAGAATTTCTTTGGTGGATGGATGAGTTGGCTTTTCGAAACTCTTTAAAGAAGTGTCTTCCTCCTCTTATTATTCTTCCTCCTCGTCCTCTTCCATTTCTCCTCCTTCTTCTTCCTACTCTTCTCTAATTTAATACTCTTCCTCCTAAGCCAATCTTGCTTCCTTCTCTGTAAGAGTTTCATAAGGCTTAAAGATGGATAAAACGTGCATGAGAGAGACGTTGGTCTTGTAGAAATTTTTTCGAGGGATAGTTTCCTCTCCTCTTAAGTAAACACCAAAATACATGAATACTCTAGTGAGATACACACCATGAAGGACTGTGTTCTCATGCATAGAGATATTCTTAGGAAAGGATTCATCCAAAATGACTTATGCCCAATTTTTGTTGTAATGACCATAAATCACAAAAAATGCTTTGAAAACCTTTTGAGTCGGGTTATTATATTTTACCACCCTCGGACTTATGCTTTGTTGCAAAATAAGATTCATAATTCTCGCTTTAGGACATAAATTTTTATTTTTAAACTCAAAATCATCATCACTTTCAAAAATATCGTAAATAACTTCATAGTTTTGGTTTTCAATTTTAAAAGACGAAAGGTCCATTCCACTAGATTTGTATCCGAGAATGTGAACTAAAAGTTCACTTCAAAACAATTTGAGTGCCTTTGACACTACTCCGTATTTCACCTTCATTTCCTTCATAAAAATTTCCTTTCAAATTAGCATAAAACATTTTAATTAAGTTTGGAAAACACACAAAGATCATAAAAATCATAAGAAGGAAAATCATCAAATTTGGCAAATCGTCTAGGAAAGACTTTTCCAAAAGAAACATATTCCATATAGGCTTCAAAGGCCTCTTTTTCATGAAAAGATAGCCTTTGGTTTTCTTAGAAAACCTTATGGTTTTGGAGTGTTGCTTGAGGAAGCCATTGATAAATTGTTTGAAGAGATAAAAGAGATAATGAATTTTTGAATTTTGAAAATGATAGTGAAATGAATGAATGGAGATAGAGTAACTAAATAGAAAGTAAATGGACATGTTCTCTGGTCAATAGATAGCTTTTCAGAACATAGGAGTTGGTGAAAAAGTGGAGGGAAATTCAAATTTTGAATTTGAAATGAAAATTCAAATATCTGAATACATGTGCATATGCCAACATATGGGCAGAGGGTATGTCAACATATAGCCCATGAATTTCAAAAAGAGGAGTTAAACAAATTATTTCTATTTTCTTGTACATGTATATGTCTAATTGTCCTATAATTGTTACTAATCTATATATTTAGTAAATAAATTAAAATTAATTTAAAAATATACATATATTTTTTATTTTATTTTTTTCAATATTATGTTCTTATTAAAATAATTTTATAAAATTTTCTTTATATATATGTATGTAATATTCATCCAATATTGTTATTAATCTAAACCTATCAAAAACAACCAAACGTGCCTATTTTTGCTCCATTTCTTCGAACTTTTCTTGAATTTAATTGATTATTGTTGTGAAGCACATATTAACATATTTCGTATATGACTCATTATCGCTTGATGAAGTATTTGAATCATCTAATATTGTAGTATAAGTCCTTCTCCATTTTCTATATGAATTAGTTTTTGGTGAGATTTTCGGTTTCTTCGGTTGGGGACAATCTCTCTACATATGGCCATATTCATTATAGTTAAAACATCTAACAACACTTCCACTTCCTAGATTTTTGTTATCATTTCTTTTGAGATTATTCGTTTTTGTATATTTTAGAAATTTTTTTGAAATTTCTGGTCATGAAAGCAATTTCCTCATCATCATCGTTGTCTAAATCCAAATCATCTATTGTTTCATTGGAAGCGATGGATTTCTTTTCTATTACCTTGCTTTCTCTCCTACCTTGCATTTATCCTTTATATGACATTAAATTCCCAATTAACTCTTCAATTTTCAAAGTGCTAATGTCATTGGCCTCTTCAATTGCAAGTCTTTTGGTCCCATTCAGGAGTAAGTGAATTAAGGATTTTTCTAACTTGATCCTCTTCTGAAAAATTTTACCTAAAGCAATTAGTGAATGTACAATATCTTGAAATCTACTATACATATTAGAAATGGACCCATTTGGACTCATTTTAAATAATTGAAACTGATTAGTTAACATAGAAATTTTGGTCTGTTTGACTTGACTAGTGCCCTTATGTGTAACTTGTAATGTTCTCCATATTTCATATGAAGACTTACAAAAAGACACTCTGTTGAATTTATTCTTATCTAATAAACAAAAAAAAATATTCATGGCTTTAAAAATTATTTTGTGCAAGTGCCTTTTGGTTAGCGATCCATTATGAAAAGTTAGTCTAGGGCTCAATATACTCATTCTGTGTGACATTCCAAATATCTAGACTATTTGGCTGTAAATATATTTTCATTCGGCATGACCAATAGATGTGATTACATCCATTAAAAAGTGGGGGTCTAGCAGTAGATTATCCTTCGATAAAGGTTTTACTTACAAGTGAACTAACAGTGTTAGCAACATTGTTGTTAGCCATGTAAACTTTCCAAAAATCAAAATTATGAATACTTTAAAAACCAATGCTCTGGTACCAAATGTTGGTTTGCAGAAGTAAGGATCTTAAGACTAATTTAACAATAGAAGGGGGATGAATAATGTTTAGTAACATTTTTGAATTATTTTAAGATTATAGTTCAAACAATTCAAATTAAAAATCATAGATGCAAAAATAGGTATATATAAATGTAGTAAAAGTAAAAGGACAATAGTTGGAGAGAACACATAAGGATTTTTATACGGGTTCTAAGTTACCCTACATCTAGTCCTGTAAAATTTCTTGCACAGATTTCTTTCTGTATGTCAACGATTATACAATCTCGATTTCAAGGATATGAGACGCACCATCCATATTTTCCAAGCTTTGGGTACACTCACTGGATCCAAAAGGGACACTAACACACCTACTTGGATTCAAACAGGACACCAAACACACCCACTTGATTCAAATGGGACACAAGCACACCCACTTAGATTTCAGGGACATCAAGCACACCCAAGAGTATTTGAGAATGATTTAATAGATTTTACAAAATCAATTTCTTGATATGGAATATAAATAATCCTATAGCCTCTTGAATAGCACTTTGATCGTGATTGAGTGAGAGAGATGAGAGAGATCAAAGAGTATTCAATAGAGAATCAAATCAATAGAGTTTGAATTTGATTCTGATTGAATTTGAAAATATCTTGAGTAGAATTTTTTTAGAAATCAAGAGAGTAAAAGAGGAGATAAAATGTAAGAAAGTAGTTATATAAAATTCGTTGAGAGAACCCCTATATAGAGAAACAACAGTCATGTCCATTCGTGAAGAGATATGATGAAAAGACCCTTCCATTCAAAATTTGAATTTTGAAAATCTCGGCCTACATGTCGACATATCCTTTTGAATTTTGAAATTTAATTTATAAAGGAAATATTAAGCTTTGTAAAATATTTTGATACTTTGTAAAATCATTTAAGCATAGTTTATACACATTTTAATCATAATAAAACTTTATAAAATTATTTCAAAATATTTTAATACATAAAGGATTTAAATATAAATTTCTTTCGAAAAATAAAATAATATATAAAGTATAAGTGAATATATATATCAAAGTATTAATGAATATCAAAATATACTTTTAAATATTATAAACATTTAGAAAACCAAAAGCTACATATAAATATAATAAAATAAATTAAAAGTATATATTAAAATATAAAAATACTTGAAAACTTAATATGATAATCTTGTAAATAAATATTTAAAAGGTTTAGAATCATTTAAAGGCTATTTTACGAAGATGTTTGAAAAGTCATTTTGAAAACAGGGATTCTTAAAAATCATTTTTCTTGAAAATTCGGACATTTGAAAACCATTAAAATTAGAGAATAGATTAAAAAAAATAAAGAGATATCAAAGAAGTGCTACCAAGGAATTAACAAAATAATCTATGGATCTATAACTTATCTTGATATCTTGAATCTTCAAACTCACGAGTCTTTAATCACTAACTCTTGAATCTCTATATCAGCCTCTTTATCAGACTCTTGAGCCTACTCTTGATACTGTATAGTCTTCTTAATCAACACTTGTTTTACATCCTATTCTATATACCATATATAACTTGATAAAACATTAGTATCTATATTTTATATGATCTCATATGGTTATTGTCATCAAAACCAATACCTAAGGTACTAACACTTTGAAGTGCAATGGTTGCTTGCTACTAATCCAAAGGTTGTAGAAGTAGTGCCTTCGGTTTAGTCATATCCTAAACAATTTGTATGGACGAATGCTGGCATTGCATTATTGCTTGGAGGTAAGTGTTAGCATTTTAAGTGGGATTTCTATATGAAAAGGTAAAACGTAGCCTCAAGCCTTACAATTGGGAATGACTAAAACATGGGATATGTAGTAGGGCTATGTTGGCTGCACCTATTAGGGTATGACCATCACCCTTCTAGAGTGATATTTATGTATTTGGTATGTGCATGTGAGCTCACGAGAAAAGGTTGAAAAGCAACTAGGGTGATGACATATTTGGTATTATCCGGTAAAGGGTATACCTGTCCTGTATTGACAGGGGGTCCATATGAGGCCATCAGTATATTTTCTAGAGGTGTACTATGGAATCCTAGTGGTCTTGTCATTGCATGGAATCCAATCTCCAATAAGCTTCATACAGACTTAGTTATGCCTAACTATGTCGGAAAATGAGAGGCCAACATTCCAGCTATATACATAATTTATTTAAAACCCTAGACATTACTATAATATCATAGGATTTTCTATAAAAATGGTTTGATTATCGTAAGATAAAAACCTGTATGTGTTTATGTGTGGCATGGCCTTACGAGATACCTTTATTTTTGAAAGGTTTTATAAGATATAACGACAAATTTGATATAGTTTCTCATGCTGGTTTACAGGAATGATCCAGGTGTTATTTTCTTATAAAACTCGGGTCAGACCCGAGTAATTTCCAGAGTTAGATTTGGATGCTTTGAAGCATCAGGGGACGAGCTGGATGCCTTCAAGATTTATTTTCATATTTTTATTTCCACTATGTTTCTTATTGTATTTATCAGCATTTATAAGGAAATGCTATTATAACTGTTCAGGCTAATGATAAGTTAGACTCGGATGTTGTTATTTCTTCTGTAAAGATAATTGTTATATTATATGTTACTTGTCACGATGTGAGATTCTATTCCTTCTTTTCTCTTCTTTCACCACAATAATTTGTCTTTCCGGCACTTGTATGTTTAGCACATGAATACCGTGGATGTATTAATGTCGAGTCTTAAGGGTCGAAAAGGCAGGTCGTCACACTAAGTGTCCACGCCTCATACTTTCTTGAAGTCCCTTAGCAAAAATCTTGAAGTCACACATTAAACTTCTTAGTGCCATCCTCTTGAGAACTCGGTACCAAGTTGTTCCCCTGCATTGAAATTTGGCTAAGTCCATATTTGTTTCCCAAGCTTCACCACGACCGACTCAAAGAACGCAGCCTAGAAACCCAAAGACTTTCCCTTTGGAACTTGAAGCTTTAATGACTCGTATTTTACGTATCAAAGGATCATAAAATATTTTTATTTATTTCATACCAGGTCGTATAACTCTATAATTTTAGGAAATGACTTATATAGATATTTACCACATCTATGATTTTTATCTAATTTTTATACGAAAATTTTGACTCTAAATATCTTGTATGTACTAAAACTTTTTATAGGAGCCGAGTTAGGGTCTGAACCTAAGCCCAAACCTTGGCCCACCAAATAATTTTGGAATTTTCACCTAATTAAGGTTGATGGGACATCTCCAATCATATTTTCCCACTTCCAAATACAATCCCAAACCCCCATCGAACATAATTCCATCAAAAGCTCCTTCTATTCTTATTAATTTTAGCCTAAATAATCGTTGGAAGGGTAATTAGCAAAGAAGACTTTAGATTTATCATTTTTTGCATTGGAATCTAGATATTTGATGTTCATCTCAGATATAAGCGAAAGTTGGTATTTTGGATATTTAGTGAGTGGTTCTTCACCTCTCACTATCCTATGCAATTAAAATTTATGTTTTTAATGTGATTTTGATGATGGAACCTTTTCTAGCTTTAATCAGACGTTTATGCATATTTATGGTCGAAAATAAAAGGATTTATAATAATTTTTAAATTATTTTGCAATCCTTTTAATCATATTGATGTACTAGTTTAAAAGTTATATCAAGACTGGGGTTTGTATGATAATCATGTTTTGATGAATTACATGTGTGTATGGATGTATATGGATGATGATTTAGTTTGGTATGTTGTGCTTTGATATGATTTGGTATTACTTTTACGTAGTTAGAAAATAAGTTTTCAAATTGGGCAAATCGAAGGCAAAAGTGGTCAAAATAGATGAAACTTTGGAGGAGAGGCTCTAGAGTATGGGAGCAACCCACGATTCAAGTTGCATCAAAATTGAGTCGGTGGAAAGTGGTCGAGATGATCTAATTTAGGTCGGTGGAAATTAGCTCAATGGGATTCGGTTTGAGTTGTGCTTCTGTTTAGGTGTTGGAAGGACTCAGGTTTGCTAAGGAAAAACATGGGGTTAACTTCGGGTCGAGGTATGAAGGAGTTGAAGCTTCAAGTCGGTGGAGTTCAACTTAGGGACATACTTCGGGACATGGAAGAGGATGCTTCAGCCTTGGCTTCGAGACAAAAGTAGAGTGGAGTTAAGAAGTTAAAGACCAGATTTTGGCTAAGTGTTCAGGTCAGTACCGACCTGAACCATGGATAATTGGGCTAGAGTTTTGGCTTAGGGACTTCGGAATGGAGAATAAAAGTTCAAGTAAAGGCCAAAGACCAAGGTGGGTTCAAAAGCTCAGCTTGGTACCAACACTTCAGGTCGGTACCGATTTGAAGATTTATCAGTACTTATTTGAAGATTTTTCTTATGTCGCGGCTAAACTTCTAGGAACTGGAAGTAGGGTCTTGTAGATCGTGCTGGAGGTGTTTGTTCGCTCGTTCAACACTCGATTGCGATGTGATAACATAATGTAGACCGATGGTTAAGAAATGAAGTGATATTGGAGTGCTTCGATGTGTTGGTTTCGGGACTTGAGATTTGATTCTATGATCATATGGAGGTCAAGAAGTGTTTCGATGATGATGGCTTTAGGATGGGAATCGCGATGATATCCGATGAGGATAAGATCTAGGATGCGAACTCATGAAGTAGAGTAAGGATGTGATATATTATCGGAAGATATAAAGATACGGGATCTAGGATGCAAGCCTATAAAGTGGGGCTATAATGTGCTTTATTATGGAAATGGTAATAGGTAGGATAGTAAGGGTTCTACGATGATAATGTAATGAATCAGACTAGGACAGGTTCGAAGACGTCTGCGAAGAGATCGTTGATACTTTTAGTGTTCCAATGTGCTCATAAATCAGGGGTAGGTGATGACGTTTATTGGGTATTAGGACGTATACATGTAGATCTAGGATGTGATCCATATACCCTGGACTACTAGGACATGAAGTTTAGTTTTCCTGACCTTCTAAGTGACATGGATTTCGAGCATCAAGGGACCATGACTTTTCCATTCGTCTTTGGCATTAGGACGGTCATAAGAGTTATCATATATCCAAAGCACTTGAGTAATAATGAGGATTGTTTGATGGATACAATGCTTGCTTTGATTGTTTTCCTCTGTAGTCTATCACTTTGAGGAGGTCACTTGACGTAAGTATTTAGGACATGGATACCTAGACACTCGATATTGTACTTCGGATGTAGTAGGTTTTTATGGTGATAGTAGAGTAGCATAAGATAGATGTTATGTGCTAACTCTTTAGACACAAGGGCATGTCAGGTTTGACTCTTATACCTTTCTGTTCCTTACTGTATTGACTTGTATAGTATTTTGAGATTCATTTATTGCTCCCACCAGACTGTTATCTGACTCGAGGTTTTATGCTTTGCTTCGTATTATCTCTGGTACTCTTCAATGAGTAGACTAGATAACAGGTCTGATGTATGCGATGGTAGTGCAGAGGACTAGCAAAATGGAGCTTTCTCATATTATATATGGATATTGTGTGTATTCCGTTGTGCAATACTATGGAGCCTAGACAGTGTTTGCTTTACTATTATGAGATAGTTTGTCCATGTTTACTTCCATTTTGTATAAACTCTAGTACTATATTGTATAACTCTATGAATCTACGCCATGATATTTGGTTCACTTAGTTATTACTGTCTCTCCCATTTTATATATGAGATAATTATTAGATTTTATTCAATGCGTTGTGGAATATACGATAGGTTCTGTGATGTTTTATTTCTTTTAACCCTTGACAATCGTCCTACATTAGTCAGGCATAACATCCATGCTCTATTTAGATATATTAGGTGCCGATGGTGTACGGTGGTCGTAACATTTGGTATCAGAGCTTAGGTTACACGATTAACCTGATTTGATACCGTGGTCTTGTAGAGATAGGAAATGACTTATCACCCTAGACTAGATCGAGAGTATATATATGAGAGAGTGCATACTTGTTATATATTTTGATTTTCAACACTATATAGTTGTAGATTTAGTACATAAGTCGCATGCACACACGAGTACCCTTGATGCGGTTTTCTTATATTAGGGACTGTTCATTCTTGTCACAAATCAAGAATGAGCCGACATACAAGAATTACCATGAGGAACTCCGTCTTTGGAGTCGAGGAAGAAGGAGGTTCTAGGGCTACTAATCCCAACTTGCAAACCATGTTCAATACAATGATGGCGAACATGATGTAGAATTCCCAAGCGGTCACTCCAAATGCTGCTGTTGATGGTGCTACTCAGGTGTAAGCGCCCAGAGTTTATTTCACTAAGCAGAATAAGAATTTTTCCAATCTTGGTGTCAAACCATTCCAAGGAACGGAATCAACTATAAGAGTGCCAGATTGTTTGGATACCTGTGAAAGAATCTTTGGTGACTTTAGCCATGAACTGGTGCAATTCTATTAGAGTTGCTACTCCTAAGGATCAGTTTACTTAGGATAAGTTCAAGGCCGGATGCGAGGAGAAGTTCATTCCGGCTACTCAGAAGTCAGTGTTGTTCGGGAAATTTGCTGATTTGAAGTAGGAAGACATGTCTATCTCCAAGTATGTTGTTGATTTTGATGCCTTCTCGAAGTATGGGATGTCTTTTATCGACACTCCATTGAGGAAGAATGAGAAATTTCATATGGGTTTGGATAACTATTTTGGGGAAAAGTGGGTGAGTCGTATCGATAAGCCATTTGAGAGACTTGTCGAGAAAGCTCTTCGCCAGGAGAGTTTGTACCCCAAGTCCAAATCAGCTATTGTGGCTAAGGAAGAGCCAAAGTCACAATAAAGAGGCGGAGGCAAGGAAATGGAATAGGAAGAGAAAGAGGTTCTAGAATAAAGGTTCTAAAAAAAGGAAAAGTGGGAACCTACTTGTTTTAACTATGGAGAGAGAGAGGCTACCTGAGTAAGAATTGTAAAGTTGAGGATAAGAATTCTTTCAACTGCAACAAGGTAGGGCATATGTAGAGAAATTGTCCAAAACCGATAAAGCAGAAGCAAGTGGGGAAAGCATATGCTTTGGACACTGTTCCGACTTTGTCGAGTGCTCCCTCGGTGAAAGAGAAGGGGAATAACATTGTTATTCAAGGTAAACATTCCATTTAGTATGTTCCCATACATATTTTTTTCAATACTGGGCCTTCACATTCCTTAATATCTAGTGACCTAGTAGATTGGTTGGGATTGAAACTCGAAATTGTTGACCAACATTTGGTGGTGAAGAACCCTATTAGAGGCTCCATGGGCCCGTGTTTGGTATGCCGTGGTTTGGTCTTATTGAATAATGGTTCCTCTTTTATTTGCGATTACTTTGTTTTAAATTTCTATCTTCAGGATGGTTGGTCGAGGAAGTGTGCGGTAGTGGTGGATTACGAGAAATCGTTGGTGATTAGTGGGGTTATTGAGGGGCAGAAGGTAGTGATTAGCTGCGTGCTAGAGGATGGAGTTTTCTTTTTATATTCACTCGAGGTTCCATAGGATTAGTTGTTATCTGTGCATACCATTAGAGAGTATCCAAATGTGTTTGAGGAGGTGACTGAATTATGACCACATCAAGAGTTTGAGTTCCATATAGACCTAGTGAACGACACCAGATTGATAGTTATGCCTTTGAATCTGATGGAACCTAAAGAGCAAAAGGAGTTGGAGGTATAGGCGAATAACCTATTAGAACAAGGATTCATTTGTAGGAGTATACCTGAGTGGGATGCACCTATAATATTCCTCACTAAAGCGGATGACTCCCTGAGGTTATTTTTTGAATTCTGAATAAAGTGATGAATAAGAACAAGTATCCACTCCTACGTATTAATGACTTGTTTGATTAGATCAACGATGCGAAGGTCTTCTCTCAAATGGATTTGGCGATGGGATTTCACCAGTTGAGAGTAGCGAAAGCAAGTGTTTCGATCACCACGTTTTGAATGCTGTTCGGTTTCTATGAGCGGTGGTTATGCCATTTGGGCTAACTAATGCTTCGCATACTCTGTTGATCTCATGAACCGTGTCTTCAAGGATTAGTTGAACAGATTCATGCTTGTGCTCATGGATGATATTCCTATCTATTCTAGGATGGAGGAGGGACACAAGATGCACTGGACAATTGTGCTTGAAGTATTAAGGAAGCACAAGTTGAAAGCAAAGCTTTTCGAAGTGCCATTTCTAGAGAAGGGAAGTGGGATTATTGGGTCATGTCGTCTTTGAGCAGGGCATTGCAGTAAATCATGCAAAGGTGGCAGCGGTTCCGGATTGGAACCAACCCAAGAACACTATTGATGTGAGGACTTTCCTAGGATTGGTGGGATATTATAGACATTTTATCAAGGACTTCTCATAAGTAGCAGCTCCATTGACCAATTTGACGAAGAAGAATTAGTTGTTTAGGACGCGAAGTGTGAGCAGCATTTGTAAGTCCGAAGGAGAGGTTGACGAGTGCACCGGTATTGACTATTCCAAGCGAAAATGAGAAGTTGATAGTATATATAGGTGCCTGTGGTACTGGACTAGGTGTGGCGTTGATGTAGAGGAGAAAAATTATCACCTACGTTGGTCGACAGTTGAAACCGCAGGAGAAAAGTATCCGACTCATGATTTGGAGTTGGTGGCGATAGTGTTCACTTTGAAGATATCGAGGCACTACCTATTAGGAGAAAGGTTCGAGTTGTTCACGGACCATAAATCCTTGAAATACCTTTTCTATTAGAAGGATCTTAACCTTCGCCTACAATGTTGGCTGGAATTCTTGGCTTCCTTCAAATTTGACATTTCCTATGCGCCCGATAAGGGAAATGAAGTCGTTGATGCTTTGAGTAGAAGACGTGCTAGTTTGGGAATGATGTACTTAGAGTGGAAACAGTTGGAGTATATTAGTGGCTATGACTTCAGACTTCATTGCGACTTAGAGTCAGAGATGTTAGCGAGTTTGACTATTATACCCACTTTGATTAAGCGGATCCATACTAGTAAGAAGCGAGATGCTAGAGTAGCAGAGATCATGGAAAAAATAGAAGGAGTGGAGTCTAAAGAGATGATGCAATAAAGACTCCACCGAGATGGTTGGCTCCATAAGGAGGAATGATTATACATACTCGATATCGATGTGTTAAGGGGTGATGTACTACGAGAGTGCCATCATTCGAGATTAACTCTTCATCGAAGTCGTTGTAAGATGTATCATGATTAAGATGTATCATGATATAAAGCAGACCAATTATTGGGAAGGGATGAAGAAGGATGTCTGGGCATTTATCTCGAACTGTATGAACCGTCAAGTTGTAAAGGCAGAGAATAAGAAGCCAAGTGGATTGCTACACCACTTAAAGTTCCCAAGTGGAAGTGGGAGTAAGTATCGATGGACTTCATTAATGGATTTCTGAGGACCAGGGGAGGGTATGATAGCATTTGGGTCATCGTCGATAGATTGACGATGAGTGGCCGATTCATACCTATTAAGTCTAGCAGAACGGAATCCAAATTGGCAAAGTTGTACATGAAATAGGTGGTGAGATTCCATGCTATGCTGAAGAGCATTATGAGTGACCTAGACCCTTTATTCACTAAAGTGTTTTGGAAGAGCCTACAAGAGGCATTGGGGAGTAGCTGCATCTCAGTATAGCTTATCACCTACAGACTGATGGGAAGACTAAGAGGGTGAAACTTATATTGGAGGATCTCTTGCGAGCTTGCATTCTTTGTTTCAGAGGCTCATGGGGATGATCACTTGCATTTGGTAGAATTTACATACAATAATAGCTTTTAGTCTAGCATCTATATGGCACCGTACGGAGCATTATATGGCCGACTGTGTAACACTCCTTCGTGTTAGTGGAAAATAGGCGAGAAACTGATACTTTGACCATATATGATTAGAGAAACATCGGAGAAGATTAAGATCATCCATCAATGGATGAAAGCTGCTCAGGATTGGCAGAAGAGCTACGTTGATAAGAGACATCGTGATGTGGAGTTCTTTATTGGCGATATGGTGTTTGTGAAGATTTCTCCAATAGTAGTAAGGGGAAGTTAGTGCCAAGATTCACGGGTCCTTTTCCATAGTAGATAGGATTAGGAACCTAGCATATATGGTCTACTTATCTTAGAAAATGGCGAGCATGCATAACGTCCTCCATGTCTCTCATTTATAGAAGTTTATACACGACTTAGGCGTTACAATTGCACCGGATTAACACTATGATATTGTGATTAAGCCAGAAGCTTCAAGACCTCGTAGACCGTTTTGTATTGTCGGATGTGATATAAAATAACTTCGGAGGAAAACGGTGAAGTTAGTGAATGTTCAATGGGGTGAAAGTGAAGGTGATTGCATGTGGGAAACTTAGGAGAGTATGAATGTTTCATATCTGGAACTATTTGCATCGTAAAGCATTTATCGTATTTTCTTTCGTTTTGATATCATATAGGATAGTTTAGTATCTCTTATTCTAGGATAGCTATATCTATACTACTGATTGCATGGTTGCTTGTTGATATGTTTAATAGTTGCATATGATTATTATGCATGTGGGGTAACTATGGTTGCATATTCTCTAATTTGTTTATGATTTTGGAGGTGAAATTCCTAAATGAGGAGAGTGTAATGACCCGTATTTTATGTATCAGAGGATTATAAAATATTTTTATTTAATTCATATGTTGTCATATGACTCTAAAATTGGAATATAACTCTTAGGGATATTTTTCCACATTTATGATTTTTATTGAATTTCCATGCGACAATTTTAACCCTGAAAATCTAATATGAACCATAACTATTGATAGGAGCCGAGTTAGGGTCTGAAACCACATTTGTTGCTTCAAGATGATGTTTTCCATTCCATAGAGTGGTCGTAATAGTAAAAAAGGACTTACCGTTTGAAATTTATGACTGTTTTGAGCTTTGGCTGTTGTTGGCCAGTATTAGCAGGTAATTAATTAGGTCCAAACCTAAACCCACTAAATAATTTCAGGATTTTCACCTAGTTGGGGCTGATGGGACATCTCTAATCATATTTCCCACTTCTTAATACAATCACGAACCTCCATTAAGCCTAAATCTATCAAAAATCTTCTTCATTTCATACTAATCTTAGCCTAAATTATCATTAGAAGGGTAACTAGCAATTGAGACTTTAGACCTATCATTTTTTTTTGCACGGGATCCGGAACATTGTTGTTCATCTTTGATCTAGGGGAAAAAGTTGGTATTTTTGGTATTTTGTGAGTGGTTCCTAACCTCTCACTATCCTATGCATGTTTATATATTTAAAATTGATGTTTTAACATGATTTTGGCGATAAAACGTTTTCTAACTGTAATCACACTTTTATACATGTTTATGGTCAAAATTAAAAGGATATAAAATGGATTTGCAACCCCTCTCTATCATATTGACAAACTATTGTAAAAGTTAGATCTAGACAAGGATTTTTATCATAATCATGTTTTGATAAAGTGCACGTGCGTATGGATGTATATGGATGATATTTCCGCTTGGTATGTTCTACTTTTATATGATTTTCTAGTGCTTTTAGGTAGTTTGGAAAGAGGTCGTCGAATCGGGCAAATCAAAGGAAAAAATGGTCGAAATTGGATGAAACTTGGAGGATGGGTTCAGGAGTAAGGAAGAAGCCCACGGTTCAAGTTGCATCAAAATTGGGTTGGTGGAAAGTGGTCGCGAGGACCTGATTCAGGTCGGTGGAAATCAGCTCTATAGGAATTGTCTGAGTTGTGCTTCAGGTTGGATGTTGGAAGGACTCAGGTTAGCTAAGGAAAAAGATGGGGTTGATTTTGGGTCAAGGTATGAAGGGATTAGAGCTTTGGTCGATGGAGTTCAACTTAGGGACATACTTTGGGATAAGGCAGAGGGTCCTTCGGGCTTGGCTTCGAGACAAAAGAAGTGTAAAGTTAGGAAGTTAAAGGCCAAATTTTGGCTAGTTTTTCAGATTGGTATCGACCTGAACCATGAATGGTTGGGCTAAAGTTTTTGCCTGAGGTCTTCAGAAATGATAAGGGAAGGTCAAGTAAAGGCCAAAAACAAAGGATGGGTTCAAAAGCTCAGCTCGGTACTGACCACTTTAGGTCAGTAACGATCTAAAAATTAGTCTTAGGTCAGGGCTAAACTTCTAGGTGGGGGAAGTAGGGTCCTGTAGGTCATGTCAGAGGTACTTGTTCATTCGTTCAGCATTTGGTTACGATGTGATAGCATGAAGTAGACTGATGGTTAATAAATGAAAGCTTATTGGAGTGCTTCAACTTGTTGGTTTCGGGGCTAAGATGTTGATTCTATAACTGATATAGAGGTTTAGAAGTGTTTCGATAACGATAGCTCTAAGACGTAAGTCATGATGAAAGCCCTTAAGGACAAGTTCTAGGATGTAAACTTGTGAAGTGGAGCGAGGACGTGCTCTATTATAGGAAGATATAAAGATATAGGTTCTAGGACACGATCCTGTGAAGTGGAGCTAAGACGTGCTCTATTATGGAAATGGAAATAGGTAGGATGGGGAAGGGTTCTACGATGATGATGGAATGAATCAGACTGGGATGGTATCAAAGACATGTGCAAAGGGATCCTTGATACAGAGTGTTCTAGTGTGCTCGTAAATCAGGGGGTAGGTGAGGATGCTCATTAGGTATTAGGAATTATACTCATCGGTCTAAGACTTGATCCATGTACCTTGGACTGCTAGGACATGTAGTTTAGTTTTCCTGGCATACCGAGTGGCATGGATTTTGAGTACCAAGGAACCGAGACTTTTCCATTGGTCTCTAGCATTAGGATGGTCATACAAGTTATCATATATCCTAAGACTCAAGTGATAGTGAGGATTGTTTGATGGATGTTATATTTGCTTTGATTGATTTCCCCATAGTCTATCACTCTAAAGTGGTCACTTGACGTAGGTATTTAGGACGTGGATACCTAGACACCGAATATGGTAATTAGGACATTATATATTTTGATAATGATAGTAGAGTAGCATATTATAGATTTTATGTGCTAACTATTTGGATGCAGGGACAGGTCAGGAATGACTCTTATACCTTTTTGTTCCATAATATATCGAATTGTATAGTATTTTGAGATTCATTTATCTCACACTAGACTATTATTTGACTAGATGTTTTATGTTTTTTCTTATTATCTCAGGTACTCTTAAATGAGTAAACTAGATAGCAAGTCTAGGTGTACGAGCTGGCAATCCAGAGGATGGGCAGGATATAGCTTTCTCGTTTATATATGGATATTATGTTTATTCTGTTGTGCAACCCAGTAGAGCCTAGACAATGTTTTCTTTACTATTATGAGACAGTTTATGTGAGTTTATTTCCATTTTGTTAAACTATAGTACTATGTTGTATAACTCTATGGATCTGTGCTCTGATATTTGGTTCTCTTAGTTACTCTTGTCTCTCATATTCTATATCTAAGATGATTATTATATTTTATTTGATGTGTTGTGAGATATACGAAAGGTTTTGTGATGTTTTATTTCTTTTAACCCTTGACAATCATCCTACATAAGCCGCGCATGGTAGCAGCACACTATTTAGATATATCGGGGTGCCAGCGGTGTAGGGCGGTCATCATATTTGGTATCAGAGCTTAGGTTACGCAATTAACTTGAGTTAATAACGTTGTCTAGTAGAGATAGGAAAGGGGTTATCACTTTAAACTGATCAAGAGTATATATACAAGAGAGTGCGCACTTGTTATATATTTTGATTTTCAAAACTATATAGTAGTAGATATAGTATATAAATCCCATGCACACATGAGTACCCTTGATGTAGTTTTCTTATATAAGAGTCTGATCATTCTTGTTAGATTAAGAATGAGCTGGCATACAACAAATACTGTGAGGAGCTCCGTCTTTGTAGTCGAGGAAGAAGTGGGTTCGAGGGATGCTAATCCCTATTTGCAAACTATTTTCAATAATATGATGGCGAACATTCTACAGAATGCCTAACTGGCCACTCTGAATGTTACTGTTTGTGGTGGAGCTCAAGCATAGGCACCCGGAGTTGATTTTCACTAAGCTGAATAAGGATTTTGCTGGTCTTGGCAGTAAACCATTCCAAGAAATGGAATCAGTTATAGAAGTGCAGTATTGGTTGGACACCTGCGAAAGAATCTTGATGACCTTGAATTGGATGATGCCATGAAAACGAGGTTAGCTTCCCAATAGCTTCAAGGAAGAGTCATGAACTGGTGGAATGCTATTAGAGTTGTTACTCCCGAGGACCTGTTTACATAGGGCCGGTTCAAGGCCTGAATCGAGGAGAAGTTCATTCTAGCACCTCAAAAGTTAGTGATGTTCGGGAATTTGCTAATTTGAAGTAGGAAGACATGTCTATCTCAGAGTATGTTGCTGAGTTCGATGCCTTGTCTAAGTATGGGATGTCTTTTATCAACACTACATTAAGGAAGAATGAGAAATTTCTTATGGGTTTGGACAACTATTTAGGGGAGAAGCTAGTGATCATATCGATGACTCATTTGAGAGACTCAATATCTTTTGCTAGCAGAGTTTGTATCCCCAAGTCCAAATCAGTTGTTGTGGTTAAGGAAGAGCCAAAGCCACAGAAGGCAGTGGATGCGGGAAGAAATGGAATGGGAAGAGAAAGTAGTTCTAGAATAAAGATGCTAAGAAGAAGGGCAAGAGGAAACCTACTTGTTTTAACTGTAGAGAGAGAAGCCACCTGAGTGATAATTATAAAGTTGTGGTCAAGAAATATTTCAACTATAACAAGGTAGGACATATGCTGAGAAATTGTATAGAGCTGATAAAGTAGAAGCAGGTGGTGAAAGCATATGCTTTGGATGCTGTTCGAACTTCGTAGAGTGCTCCATCGACGGAAGAGAGGGGGAAGGGCATTTTTATTTAAGGTATACTTTCGATTTATGATGTTCCTATACGTGTTTTGTTCAATACCGGGGCTTCGGATATCTTTATATCTAGTGGCCTGGTAGATAGTTTGTGATTGAAACCTGAAATAGTTGATTGACCTTTGGAAATTATGAAACCTATTGGAGGCTCCATAGGCCTGTGTTTGGTTTGTTGTTGTTTGATCTCATCAAGTCATAACTACTATTTTGTTTATGAATGTTTTATTTTTAATTTCATTGGGTTTGGGATTATCTTGGGGATGGATTGGTTGACAAGTGCGTGGTAGAGGTGAATTGCGAGAAGTCGTTGGTGATTATCGGGGCTATGGATGGGCGGATGTTATTGATTGACTGCCTTCTAGAGGATATGGTTATGGTTAGCTTTTTATATTCGCCTGAGGTTCCACAGGTGACTTGTCATATGTGTCTATCATTAGAGTGTATCCAGACATGTTTAAGGAGGTGACCGACTTATCACCACACCAAGAGTTTGAGTTCCGCATAGACCTAGTGAAGGACACCAGACCGATAGTTATGCCTTTGAGGCATATGGAACCCAAAGTGTAGAAGGAGTTAGAGGTGTAAGTGAATGGCTTATTAGGACGAGGGTTCATTCGTAGGAGTATATCCAAGTGAGGTGCATTAGTAGTATTCGCCACTAAGATGGATGGCTCTTTGAGGTTATATGTTGACTAACATAAGCTGAATAAAGTGACGAAGAAGAAAAAATATCCCTTCCTACATATTGATTACTTGTTAAATTAGCTCCACGGTGCAAAGGTCTTCTCTAAAGTAGATTTGGCAATAGGATTTCACCAGTTGAGAGTAGCGAAGATAGTGTGCCGATCACCGCACTTCGTACGTCATTTGGTTTCTATGAGTGGTTGTTTATGCCGTTCAGGCTAACCAATGCTTAGACATACTTTATTGATCTCATGTACCATTTTTTCAAGGATCAGTTAAACAAGTTCATGCTTGTGTTCATGGACAATATTCTGGTTTATTCTAGGACAGAGGAGGAACACAAGATGCACTTGACAATTGTGCTTAAAGTATTAAGGAAGCATAAGTTGAAAGCAAAGTTTTCGAAGTGCCACTTTTGGAGGAGGGAAGTTGGACTCTTGGGTCATGTCGTCTCCGGGCAGGGCATCGCAATAGAACCTGCCTAGGTGGCAATGGTTTGGGATTTGAACCCACCCAAGAACACTATAGATGCGAGGAGTTTCCAAGGATTGGTAGGATATTATATATGTTTTATTAAGGACTTCTCAAAGGTAGCAGCATCGTTGACCAATTTGATGAAGAAGAATTAGATCTTTCTTTGGAACGTGAAGTGTGAGCATGCATTTATAAGTCTAAATAAGAAGTTGATGAGTGCACTAGTGTTGACTATTTTTAGCGGGAACGAGGAGCTGACATTATACACAGATGCCTATGCTACTAGACTAGGTGCAGTGTTGATGTAGAGGGGAAAAGTAGTCGCATACGGTAGTCAACGGGTGAAACCACACGAGAAGAAGTATCGACTCATGATTTGTGTTTGGTGGTGATAGTGTTTGCTTTGAAGATATAGAGGCATTATCTATTAGGATATAGGTTTGAGTTGTTCATGGATCACAAATCCTTGAATTACCTTTTCTTGTAGAAGGATCTCAACCTTTGCCAGCACCGATGGTTGGAATTATTTGCCTCCTATGACTTTAACAATTTATATACACCTAGTAAGGGAAATGTATTCGTCAGTGTTTTGAGTAAAAGACACACCAGTTTGGGAGCGATGTTCTTAGAATGGAAGTATTTGGAGTATATTATTGGCTATGACTTCATACCTCATTGCGAGTTAGAGTCAGAGTTGTTCACAAGTTTGACTATTAGATTCACTTTGATTGAGTAGATAGGTACTTGTCAAAAGTGAGATGGTAGACTAGCAAGGTCATGTAGGTTATGGTGAAGGTGTTTGTTCGTTTATTCAGCATTCGGTTGCGATGTGATAGCACGATGTAAACTGATGGTTAAGAAGAAAAGCGATACTAGAGTGCTTCGATGTGTTGATTTCAGTACTTGAGATGTTGATTCTACGACTGATATGGAGGTTTAGAAGTGTTCTGATGATGATGGCTCTATAAAGAGAATTGTGATGATAACCAATGAGGACAATTTCTAGGACGTGAACTTGTGAAGTAGAGCGAAGATGTTGTAACACTCCTAATTTTAATGAGCATTATTCAGGAGATTTAATTAGTAAATTAAATGGAATAATGTGATGATTAGAGTGATAAAGGAATTGAGATTTAAAAATAATTAAGGTCATGCATTAACCAAATAAATTTGTAAGCTTGTTTTATAACTTAAGAACATATTTGAATAGGGAAAAGGTAAAATAGGAATAGATAGATCTTATAACCCTTATTCCATTCTATTCATGTTTTCATAAATCAAAACAATCAAAAAGCTCAAGCAAGGCCGACCATTAATCACAACCTAAGTCACACATTCAAGTGGAGATTCAAGGAGGAAAGCTAGGAAGATTAAGAAATTTTCAAATCTCAATCCGTTGTCAAACCAAGGTGAATAATGAGCTATACCATCTCATTTTGTTTTGTATTGATTGATTTAAATCGGTTTAGGATTAAAATTGAATGTATGGATGTGGATGATGTGCAATGATTGATGTTTGCCTTGTTTTGATTTAAGTGATAAAGTTATAAAGATTTTACAAAGTGGATTAATTTGGTTTTGAGGGTAAAACCGTAGTAAATGATTTTCAAATATCATGATTTTTGAATATTTGGTGTAAAACCTTATTTTGGAGATGGGCTTTAATTTTCATGATTTTCCGATGCATGGAGAATATATTATGAATTTTTATATGAAGGAAAAAGGGTAAATTTGGGTTTTAAATTTAATTAGGTAAGTAAATATTGATTTTCGAGCTAAAAATTCTATATGATGAAGAAATCATCATTTTGAAATTTATATGAAATTTAAGGATTTTCTCCCATTATTTTGGAAGAGATATGAATTTAAACTGCAAGAATGTCATGTAAATGGTTAATTAATTAATTAATTTTTTGAAATTAATTTCTTAACATATTTGTGAACTTTGGAAATGCAAGTGCGGCATCAATACTGAAAAGAAACTAAAAAAGTTGTAATACCCAATCATGTTTTGAAAAATAGAGAAGATTTGGTAAAAAGAGCGCACTTTGTTAAGTAAAAACGAAGTTTTACTTATATTTATGATGATGCCACTCTCCTTTATGACATTTCCGCGCTTATATTCTTTGACGTCGACAAGACAAAAATATAGGGCACTATTACGATAGTGCGGTTTCGAACTCGTCGAGGTCAAAAAGGCTGCAGCATTTATATACCATGCCTAAATTTTGAAATATAGGGAAGAGGAGTCATCGAGCATTCGATAGCGTCAACATGTATTATGATAACACATTATCATGATGCCCCATTATCGAGTTGCCGCCTTATCGAGTTGTTGCCTTATCGGGTTGTCGCATTATCATGTCGTCGAAGTCGATGATGTCATGTAGCAAGAACGTAGGCGGATAGCTTATGTTCTTGGAGTTTGACGTCATAATTATCGATGAGGCGCATAATGTCGCATGTTTTTGTTTTAAAGGCTTTTAAATATAGGCATGGAGCCTTAAGTAGCAACGCCAACATGAGATGATGTCGATGTTGATCAAATTAAAATGTTTTAAAAGTGACAAACCTTATATCATTTTCAATCATGTACATGGCAATATAAAAATGGTTTTACAAATGGCATTAGACTTTAAAAATACAAAGAGATGATTTCTTTGTTTAAATTATGGGTTAACAGTATTAACCATACGTTAAGAAAATGATTACAAGGACTTTATTTATGGATGTTTATGTTTTGGGTTTACTTGTTCAATTATTATGTATGCTATTGTTATCATATTCACTTCATTTATAACCCATAACTACATTTTGGAGGTGTTAAGGGCAGGATAACCAGCTAGGTTGACCCAATAGTGAATATAAATTTACTTAATTCTTGTGTGAGTAGATTTTTATCCGGGAGGTCAGGTAGACCAAAATATAGGATGCCTAGAACTGATCAAAAGATTATTGAGTTAGACAGGTTCTTAGTAATCCCATGAAAACTATGTTTGGAATATGTTATTGGTAGAGATCAATAGGTTCATAGTTAGCCCACGAAAACTATAATTTGAAAGATGTCATTGGAGAATCCAATAGGTTCATAGTAATCCCATGAGAACAATGATTGGATAAAGTTATTATTAGAAACCAATAGGTTCTTAGTGTTCTAATGAAAACTATGAAACCCTTAGATAGTCCGTAAGATTGGAACAGATTGGAACATGTTATTAGTCGGCCCATAAAATTTAATAGCTTAATAGTAACCCGAGAAACTATAAACTGAGACGGATAGTCATATTATGTTATGTTTTACCCATTGTGGATGAAGGTGCAAAGTATATGGTTATTGTATT
The DNA here is from genome assembly GCA_030737815.1 of Allium fistulosum. Classification (NCBI taxonomy): domain Eukaryota; kingdom Viridiplantae; phylum Streptophyta; class Magnoliopsida; order Asparagales; family Amaryllidaceae; genus Allium; species Allium fistulosum. Next base: position 243,090,883 of record CM060907.1, on the reverse strand, counting down.
ATGATTAAGATAGTAGTGAGGGAAAAACCCGTTCCGCTTAGTGGCGTGGTCTCAGTAGATATCTAGTTCGTCCGAGATGGTAGGTTATTATTCACACCAGACTTTTTGTCTGACCCGAAGTTTTTTTACCCTTAATATCTCGGGTACTCATTTGAGTAGGTTGAGAGTACGGGCTTTTCAAGTTCCCATTAGACGAATAAGCTTCCAAAGAAGTGCTGAAGGAAATCTAGCTAGTAGGAGCTATATATCTATTTTTCGTTGTGTTTTGATTCTACTTTTGTTTTGTAATGGCAAGTTGTATTAATTGCCAGATATTTAACTCTGATCATCCAAGGGGGCATCTTCATATGTCGCTATTAGAATATGTTGTAATAATTATATTTTCTCTGAACGTGGTTTGCGAATTGGGATTACGTAATAAAATTGAAATCCTATTTTGAAATGGTATGAGAAAATTTATTTTGAAAATTGTGTTGAATTTCCATATTCATATGTTCTTGTTATTATCAAAATGATTAACATAGCCGCATTTTGTCATTGAAAATTAATAACTATGAATGACCGCAACATCCGTAGCACTTAGTTTTGGACCTTAAAATGGGGGATGTTACGGATGTGCTTTGTTATGGGAAGTGATGAAGAGGCGGGTTCTAAGGCGCGAAGCTATGAAGTGGAGTTAGGACGTGCTCTATTATAGAAATGGAAATATATAGGATGGGAAAGGGTTCTATGATGATAAGAAATGAATCAAACTAGGATGGGTTCGAAGACGAGTGTGAGGTGATCGTTGATACTCTAAGTGTTCCAAGTGTACTCGTAAAGCAAGGGTTGGTGAGGACACTCATTAGGTATTAGGAGTATACCCATGGATCAAGGACGTGATCCACATACCCTGGACTGTTAGGATGTGCAGTTTAATTTTCATATCCTACTGAGTGGCATGGATTCTGAGCACCAAGGAACTGAGACTTTTCCATTAGTCTTTGGCATTAGGACGGTCATACAAGTTATCATATATCCAAAGTACTTAAGTGACGGTGAGGATTGTTTGATGGATACTATGTTTGCTTTGATTATTTCTCCCATGGTCTATCACTCTAGTGAGGTCAGTTGGCGTAGGTACTTAGGATGTGGACACCTAGACACTCAATACTTTACTTAGGACGCAGTACATTTCGATGATGATATTAAAGTAGCATATTATAGATGTTATGTGCTAACTCTTTGTGTGCAGGGAATGGTCACGTATGACTCTTGTACATTTTTGTTCCTTACTATATCGACTCGTATAGTTGTTGATACACGAAGATTTTGATCAATGACAATGTACTTCAACAAAAAGGAAGAGATATATGCAAAATCAGAGGAAGATCGATGAAGACCAAAGTGTAAACACGAGTATGATTTTTATAGGTCTAAAGTCTAAATTATTTGTTAAAATCTATCCTCAAGAGATTTGCACGAACATTAAAACACATCCGTAAAACTACATTTTTATGCACACATTCACTGTGCAGATTTTTATAGTTCAGTCGACTGAACAGGCATGGCCAGTCGATTGAAACTGGCATAGAATTACAAATATGCACAGTTTCAGTTGACTTAATTTACTGTGCAGTCGACTGAAAGCATTCCTAAAAATTTTCCTTTATATTTTCAGTCGACTGAATATCCTGCTCAGTCGACTGAATCTATAACTGCGAATTTTCTCTGAATAGATACCTTCTTCCTCCCAAGAGTTGCAACCATTCTCCAATGGAAATGGAAGCATCTCTTACCTGCACCTCTAGCAAACAAATGCACCTCTTCTACAAGTATAAATACATGGTTTTAACATTTGCAAATCACCAACACTAATTGCTTTAATCTTTCTATTTTCTTGAACATACTTTTAGATTTCTTAAAGTTTTCAAAAGCAATCACAATCCATTTCAATTGCTTGAATCTCCGTTTTAACTATAACACCTTTTGATTCATAGCAATTCACATTTCCTAAATCTTCAAAAATACTTTGTATACTCTCGAGGATAAGATTATAGGAAAGTTGTACTAAATTTGACTCATTAGTGTTATCAAGAACACAACAAGTCAGAAATACTTTTTGTATCCAATTTGAAGTCCTCTTCGGTAGTTGAGGCAAGAAATCCCGTTCGGTTGTTCGGGTAAGTTGTAAACCTATTCCTCCGGGTTAAGTGAGGGTTGTTGGTTAGTTGAATTCCTAAGAGGAGCTTAGGGACTGGACGTAGGACAAGAGGTCCGAACCAGTATAAAGTCTTGGTGTCTACTTTACTTACTGCTTATTACTATCTATCTAGATCATTTTACTATTCCATATTATACGATCCTATCGCATAGACTCTTTCAATTGGTATTAGAGCCTGGTATTCTATCGATCGTCACAACATCATAGAATAATGGCCAGAAAAAGATCCGGTCGAAACACAGCAAGCAAAAAGCCTGAAACTGTCAGAGCAACGACCAATGAGGACTGTAAAAAGGTACATTCTGATTTACAAATTTCAGTAAGTGGTAATAATGAATTAATTAGTTTATGCGATAAAATCTCAAAGCAAAATTTTCTTATTTTAGAAAAGATGAAATCAATCAAACTTGAAAATGAGAAATTGAAAAATGAGAAATTAGATTTAGAAAATCAACATGGTGTTTTGAAAAATAATTTTGAGGCTTTTAAAGATTTTCTAGATGAACAAAATACCATATTTGAAAAAGAAAAAGAAATTTTTTCAAAAGAAATTACGGATTTGAAAAGACAAAATGATTTATTGCAATCATCTTTAGATAATTCTGAATCTCGAATTTTTCTTCTCGAAAATGAGAACTGTACGTTAAAAAAGGAGAATTCTGAATTAAACAAGCAAATTGATATTTTGAAAAATAGTGATATTTCTTTTGAAAATAATAATTGTGACTTTAAAGCTAAATTTGATAAACTTAACACTGAAGTCACAAAATTTAATAAAGGTCAAAACGATTTAAACATCATTTTATCCAGTTCTAGACCTTTACATGATAAAAGTGGTTTAGGATATAATAAAACTGATCGTAGAAATAGCACTAGATACGCTTTCATGTATAGTAAAAATGTTAGTGCTAGTACTAAATTTCGAGTAAAGTCTAAATCCAATTTTAATAGAAATTCAAATACTGCTATGACCAATAATGTTTATAATTTCTCTAGAAGTACAAAATCATTGATGGGAAATATGAATAAAAATTATCTAAGTATTTGGGTTCCTGTTAATTGGAAAAATAGGGAAAAATACATTGATGATTATTTTGATATGGTAGTTAATAATGAAAATTATATTTATAAAGGTTCTACCACACCTGAATGGGTATGGTTTCCAAAAAATTAGGAAACTATAAGAACCTTAGGTATCACATGCTTTAAATGTTAAACTTTTTTTTTGATATCTTACATTATAAGTAGTAGTTATTTTGTTTTATATTGTTTTATGTTAACACTTATGTGGAATATAATTTATGTCATCATATAAACTCTCCTTTTTGTCGATGACAAAGGGGGAGAAAGATATTGCTCTAACAATATTTGCAGGAATAAACGATGCAAGCATAGATTAAGGGGGAGAAAAGATTAATTATGTATAGAAATATATAGCATAGATTCAGGGGGAGAAATCTATAAGTCAACAAAGCTTGTCGAAGATTCGTCCGTAGCAAATGGAGTTGTCATCATCAAAAAGGGGGAGAATGTTGGATCATAGGTTTTGATTGCTGACATGAAACAAATATTCACGAATCTACGACTACGATAACATCCAGACTCATCGGCTCAATATATGGTTTGTATAGTTAACAAGAGTCATCAAATGAGTATATAAAGTCTAGTTTAGTGCTTTGTTAAAATCTTTCCTCAAGAATCATCATTCACATAAACTTGCATGCATATTTTAATCAAAATCAAGTTTTCAAAAAATGCATGGAGCAAGGCTCGAACCCTGGTCACTAGTTTGGAAGGCAAGTACTCTAACCAAATGAGCTACTACAGTTTTTGCTTAACAACAGAATTCAGTCGACTGAATAACCTGAGTCAGTCGACTGAATCTGTGCAGTTAACATATACATGCATGTTTTTAAATTCAGTCGACTGAATAATCTGAGTCAGTCGACTGAATCTGAACCCGAGAATTTACACTCTGTAATCAGTCGACTGACTCAAACTATTCAGTCGATTGAATTCTGCAACAGTCATTTTTTTGTGAAAAGTCACTTCCTCTTTTGAATAGCCTTCTTCCTCCCCAAGGGTTGCAACCATTGCTATTCGTATATAACTCTTCACCAGCAGTTTCAACTCCTTAACTACTATATATATGCATGAATTTCAAGATCAAATCACTTCACTTACTTGCTTATACTTGACTCATATTTTCTGAATTAACTACTCTCTTGAATTCATACATTCATTGCTTACGTATTCATTTCCACATTCTTCAAGCAATTTGAAACTTCCTAATCTTCATACACACACAACTACCCATATCATACTTGAGGAAAATATTATAGGAAGGGTGTACTACAAGTGACAAATTCGTGTTATTAAGAACACACAAAGTCAAAAGTATTTTTGTATTTGTTGAAGTCCTGTTCTGCTGCTCAGGCGTGTGAAGTCCTCTTCGGCTGCTGAGGCGAAATCATGTTCTACTGCTCAAGTCCTTGTTCGGCTGCTCAAGGGTTGTATATACTTGTTCCTCCGGGTTAAGTGAGGGTTATTAGTGAAATTCCAGAAGGAGTCTGGGACAGGACGTAGGACGGTGCTCCGAACCAGTATAAAAATCTCTGGTGTCATTTTACTATACTGCTTTTATATTCCGCACTATTTACCTTATAATTATCATCACTACACTCTGTATTATCATATATCCATATTACACAATCCATAGCGCACTTTCAATAGTATTTTGAGATTCATTTATCGCTCAGACCAGACTGTTGTTTGGCTTATGTTTTATGCTTTTCTTTTTTTAATTCGGACACTCTTAAATGAGTAGACTTGACGGCATGTCTAGGCGTATGCGGTGACAATGCAAAGGATGAACATGATGGAGCTTTCTTGTATTATATATGGATATTATATTTATTCCTCTGTGCAACACTGTAGAGCCTAGACAACATTTGTTTTAGTATTACGAGATAGTTTATATGAGTATATTCCATTATGAATAAACTATATTACTATGTCGTATAACTCTATGGATCTGTGCTCTGATATTTGGTTCACTTCGTTATTACCATCACTCATGTTTTACATCTGAGATGGTTATTATATTTTATTCGATGCACTATGAGATACGTAACAGGTTCTGTGATGTTTTATTTCTTTTACCATTGACAATCGTCCTACATCGGTCGGGCGTGGCAAAAGTGCACTATTTAGATATATTACGTACCGATGGTGTAGGGCGGTCGTCATAGAAGCATACCACCACTGACATGATTTTACCTCTAGATATACGTCGATGAAAACCAGTAGGAAAGGCATACCTTCCACTAGGATTCATCATTTTTCGATTAAATAGTGATTGCAAAGGTTATATTCCTCTATTGATTCGGTGAAACACATGTGATGGCATAGTAAATGATAACGAGATGAAGGTGTTTTATGTCATCCTTCAGATGATGAATGTTGGAATTATTTCGATAGGACATATCCTAATTATGCTAAAGAATCACGTAATGTTTGACTTGGTTTGTGTACAGATGGTTTTGCCTCATTTGCTTCATTCGGTAAGCCTTAATCAACGTGGCCAGTTATTCTAACATGATATAATCTCCCTCTTTGGAAGTGTATGAAGAATCCATATATGTTTCTAGCTGTAATTGTTCCTAGACGTAAAATTCCAAAAATGCGATAGAAGTGTACTTGCAGCCTTTGGTTGATGAGTTGAAAATGTTGTGGATAGAGGGTATTGTTACGTACGATGTCTCAAATAAAAATAACTTTAGAATGTTTTCTTCTTTATTGTGGATGATAAGCGATTTTCTTGCTTATAGGATGCTTTCTGGATGGAGTACTAGAGTAAATTTGCTTATCCTGTTTGCATGGATTGGATAGAGCCATTTAGACATTCACATGGTAGAAAACAATGTTGGTGAGATCGACATCATCGTATTTTACACATAAACAATTGCTTTAGCTTTAATAAAAAAACTTTAGACAAAGCACAAATTACTTTGGAGCTACTGTCCATTCTGAGTAGCAAAGAAGTGTATGAGCTTGGGTAAAATTATCCCAAAATACATGAGATAGTATGAAAAGAGCCTAAAATTCATAGTATGTGAGAGCATCACAATTGGTATAAATAAAGTATATTGGGAGTTACCACACTGATAAAACCATAAACTTCAACACAACATAGATGTAATGCATAACAAAAAAAATGTATTTGAGAAATCTTTTAACATGATTATGAATGTGAAATGAAAAATAAAAGATGATTGGAAGTCAAGAAAGGATATCATGTTATACCATAATCGTGCAGAGCTTAAAATTGATAATGAACAACCTAATTTCAACTTTCTTGCTTGTTACGAGTTGGAAAATAAACGTCGACAAAATCTATTAGAGTGAGTTTAAAATTTGAGGTTTCTAGATGGAATTGCTTTGAACATGAGAAGATATGTTGATAGAAAGGATCTTCAACTGTCGGGTACAAAGAGTCACGATTATCATGTATTTTTGGAGAATTTTTCCCAATAGTATTTAAGGAGATTTTTCCGTCAAGGTGTGGATGCCTATTACTGAACTTAGTTTGTTCTATAAAGAGTTCTACTCAACCACACTTAATAAAAGTGTAACAACCCTCACTTTAGTGGGCCCAGATTTTCGCTAACTAGAAAACCTAAGTCCACTAAAATACGTTGGTTCGGTATCCTACAAAAGAAAATCTATATCAGGGCACTAATAGTAATAACTCACAGTGGAAATAAGTAAATATAATGGATCATAATAATCATTGACCTAGAATTGTCACCTCAAATGTTAAGTGCCTCGGCCAAACCACCGCTCCAAACAATACCAACACCATCCTTCTAAACCTTGTGGGTTGTAATGAGGAGGGGGTCAGAACAATGCTCTGGTGATTGGTAAATTATACACTAGCGTATGCCGATTGTTCACCATTTCTTATTATGTTAGATTTATCATTAGTCACTATGACTTCGTCGCTGCATACAACCGTTCCCATCTACACCATGTAGATTTATATATATAAGTATATATATCCCATCGTCCACTAATGGACCAAGATACTATTCCCACTAGTATCTATCGCTTAGTACCTCGTAAGGAATCATCACCTCGCTACATCATGATCATCATATAACTCGAGGAAAACCTATAGTGTGCTCCAACGACCTCCAGTCCATACGGTTATGTATTTTTCGTGGATTTTTACCTTTGTCTACTTCATATATCGTGGATTTCAGGCCTCACGCACCTCCACCTCGTCCGTATTTTTGAAGGAATCTCTAATATGGGTTAACTATCCTTACCATATCAAACAGACTAACAACCAACTATGGGATGCATAACCTAATTGAATCAGTCCTGATAGGCAGAAGAGATCAGTTAGGTGCAACCCTCCCCTTCTTGTTGACCGCAAGGGACCGACGTCGAGCTCGCTAAATATGCAACTCCTACCCCTTGTTTTGGTACCTACGCACGCCAACCTTTGCGCGGCCTATTGCATAAATCCAATCTCACCCATTTTCCATTTAGATTGCCTAGTGCAATCAAGGTAATACCCTCCTCTAACAAATTTGAAGCAGACTACTAGTGCTGGAACAGTTTCACCATCCATAAAAGGTCCGCATATTGCTTGCAATTATGGAGGTTCCTTTCCATGCACCCACAAATTTGAGGGTATCCTTTCATATATACGCAAGCATATACTCTCCGCGGGTCCTATTGGTTGGATATGTTCAACCATCCCAACCCAATATAATGACCTTAAGTAATATATTCTCCATAATTATAACAGATAATTTATAATTATTCACACCCATCATAAATGCATATCTAAGGCTACATATATACATATTTCATATTCATGTATATTTATTCTCCTCACATTTTCCTTACTGCCTCTACATCTTTCATATTTCACCTTAGGTCTTCATTATACTATGCATTTAGCTTTTCTCTTATCAAATTCATTTACCGCATATCATTTTCTATCATCAATATCATTGCTGCTACATTCATTAGTTCAACTTCGATTTCTATTCCATTTCATTTAGTTATCAAACTTAATCTAGATATCTTTCAATTTAGTTTTTTTTAAGCAAATTAATCCATTTAATCTAATTATCAGACTTAATCCAGACATCGACTTCATTTCCCAGCTTCTTTTTCTTGCCTATCACTCAAACTTCCTTTTTCATTGGTTTTCACTTTATTAACTTTTTGGTTTCATTCTTATTTAAATATTACACCTTTGGGATTTACTACATTTTAATAAATTGGAATCTAAACTTTAACAATTAACTGTTACATAGTAAATTTCCATATTTTGTCACAAATAGGTGGTTTGTGTGATTCTTGTAATTATAAGGAGTTCTCTTTTTATTTATTGAAATAGATAGTACAAAATATAGCAATTGCCTTTATTTTGTAAATATCTTTCTTCTATAGACATATATTTTTCCCTTGTCATTTCAAACGTCACACTTTTGCTAAATTTAAACTTGAGAGTATATGGAAATCCACTTACAATAATATAATTCCAAGAAATTAAAATATCACTAAAATTCCAAAAGTCCAATTAACTTTGTTTTCCAGTCTCAGCCACCAATATCAAATAAAGTAAAATCCCAATTCATTACGTTTCAGTTAACTAATCCGACGTAAAATTGATAATTAAAATAATTTTGCAATTACAGAACTAAATCTAATCATTACGCTTCTATAATTATCAATACAAACATGTAGGCAAGTTTACAGTCTTCAACATTTCATACATATGAATTTATTGCAATTTAAATTCAATTCTGAGACATATAACAATAGACCTGCAATGATATAATCTAGTATTGTATAAAAATATATAATATTCCCACTCATTTTTAATTAGCGCTTCCAAATCTCTAGATCTAATCCACATCTAACCTTGTTATCTGTATTCTCCATTTTGACTCCCTATTTAGATCCATAAACAATATTTATACAGATTTCATTAGAAATTGGATTAGGAAAAAAGATTTAGATTTATTAATTAGAAACTAGATCTAAAAGTTTACCTTTGAAGTAGCAACCTGATTTGAAACTATTTCCTATCCTTTGTTCTTTTCTATTCTTCTCCAAAGTGTATATGTGCAATCTAGATCTATTTCTGTGTATTTAGAAATTTTGAAGGAGAAAGGACAATGGTAAAGCTTCTGCACTCATTAGAAAAATAATGAGTTGGAAATGAAGCTCTAGGTCCTAATTTATAGAGGTTCAAATCAGCACTAACCAGCGGATGGAAATAGATTAGATTTGGGCCATATGACCTTAAGGTACAATCACACCAAAACAAGGCGGTCAACTGCCCCATGCCCTAGGTCGGCCGCTTATGGTCGATCGTGCCTAGGTCATGGTCAACCTGATTAGGCCAAAATATTGTATTTTTCAGCGTTGGTTAATTTTATTGATTTGTTACCATTTAACGTTAACCAGCATTATATTATGCCCTAATTAATTTTCTTAAACGTTAAGCTACCATTAACTTTAATGATGTTAATCAATCATCAATTAATTTCAAATTATTTTCTTAACTACATATATAATTATTTCTAATTATGGAAATAAAAAAACGATAACTTTTCGTTTGAACTCCGATTTGAAAAGTTTATACATGAAAATTGATCAAAAATCACCAGAATCCAATGTTATAAGTTTCGTTGCCAAATTCCAATATTTACAAAAATTCCATTTTTCCATTGTTTATTATTTATTAATTACTTTCTTTTTACTTAATTAATGTAAAAACGCAGGGTGTTACAAAAAGTAATTTGAAAAAACTGAAAATGGAATAACCAAATTATTATGTAAATTGGAGAAAATATTTCCTCCTGGAGTATTCAACTTCATGGAACATTTACCCGTACATCTACCAACTAATGCTTTAATTCGAAGACTACTGCAATACAGATGGATGTATTCTTTTAAGAGGTATGTAAAATAAAATTAGGAGTTATATATTCTTTTTCGAAATCAACATAATAAATGTACAATTGATAACTTTTAGATATGAAGTTACTTAGGTTACCTTAGAAAAGGTGAAAAAAGCACGTGTTGAAGATCTAATATGTCAAGCATTCATTGTTGAAGAAGCATCCACATTTTTCAATTATTATTTTGAAGACCATATTATGCTGAATTCTAACATTGGTCCTCATAATGATGATGCTATGGATGAGTGATCTGACATTTCTCTTTCCATTTTTCAAAAATGTGGAGGTCCTTCAGGTAAAAGGAAGGACGTAAATTTTCAAGCACTTAAAGAGTTTATCATAGCTAGAACAACTGTTCTTTTCAATTATGAAGAATTATCATATCTTATTAGGTAACATAATATTTGTTTATTTGATGTCAATACCATGTTATATAGCATAATAATTATCTTACCAACATCAGTTGTTTAACAGTCAATTTGAGCTACAAAATCAAAGGGTTCGACCCAGTAAAGGATTTGGGGCTTAGTTTCAGAAATATGTAAGCATATATAATTGTAGAGTAAACTTAGTATGAAATAGTTTAGTTATTACATATATTAGTGTGTATTATTTTAATGCAATAAGTTATTGATAATGAAATCAGTGATATTTGTTATAAAAATTTGGAGTTCGGTCCAATAACAAAATGCCAAATCTTATACGTAAACGACTTTAAATTTCACAACACGAGTTTGGAGCTAGTGAAACAACTTACAATAATGGACATATGTTAAAGGCGATGAACAATTTAACAACTCGATGTTCAAAAGAAATTAATTAAAATTAACGATGAAGTTATAAATGATTAAATGATTTTTAATGATAAATGTGAATAATTTAGGATTTACGATGATTTGGAAATATATGATTTATTTAGGATTTAATAAGGAAGTATTTTGTGAAGATGATAATTTAGTTGAGAAATTATTTATCGGTGAGATTGGGTAAAATGCTGGTTTATTTAGTGATCATTAACTATGTCGACAGAAATTATTTGTTAAAATGATTATGAAATGAATTATTTTGGTGTTAAATATTTTTCAAAAGTTATGAATTAAAAATAAATGATAATTTTGAAGTTAAATTGATATTTATAAACTTATTATGATTTTTAAAATAGACTAAAAGTGGTTAATAATTTTATAAAGTTAAATAGGACTAATAAAAGAGATTTGAAAGTTTATAATAAATAATGAATTTTTATTTGATTTATAAGTGAAATTGAGAATTTATTTATAACGGACTCAATAATGTAATTTTGTAAAAATTATTTTATAATGAGAAAAATTATGATATATGATAATTATGAAAATACACAATGTTATGTAAACATTATTATTATTAAGTGAATAGGATTTTTAATTAGGATTTGGAGTTATTTTGGTTTAATAGAATGATTGTTTTTCAAAGAAAGGAGAGTTTAAAGCATTGATTTAGTTAAGCCCATGAAGCCCAAACCCATACATAAAGTATCTAGGCTTTTATTGGTCTAGAATGCTCTTCCTCATTCATGAAATCATCACTCGTATGCTTATCTCCTCTTCATTCTACTTTTCTAACTTTTAAAACCAAATAATTAAAACCCCACACCCTTCTTCTAAATTCAAAACAAAATCAAATAAATTTCCATAAATTATGAAATTCGAAATTAAGCTTTTTAACAAGGATTTATGCCTTTTGGAGCAATCAAAGTTGGATTTTGAGCTCGTTTAGTGTCATATTGCACTTTTAGTAAAATGAGAGGTTGAGTTTTTGGAGATGATATGAAGTGCTATGGAATGGTTAGAGCTTCTCTTAGCTAAGGTGACTTTTTCCACTCATAAATCTTTGTCTATATGCTTTTATTGAATTGAATTGTTGTTGTGTATGAAATGTATTTGCTTGGAACCCGTTTATTGTAAATTTTAAATAAACCCAAATGCCTTTGATTTATGATGATATGTTGTTTGGATTCATGTATTTGTATGCATATATGATTATATTTTTGTGTAATAATGGAGTGAAGTTCGATCGTGCAAGCAAATGAATGTGGAAGACGGTGAAATGTCATGGTCTAGAGTAGATACATGCTCCAGGTTGTGAAACCAGTGCACCGGCCAAGGTCTGACCGCTGGATCGGTATGAACTAGGATCGCATATCTGCTCCAGGTCAATAAGATTGGTTTTTTAATTAATTTGTTGGAAAAATTAAATAATTTCTTAATTTTGGAACTAGACATTTGTCACGTTGCAAACATGAAATTATCTTTGTGAAAAAGTTTTACCTTAATTAAATTACAAATTACTGAATTAATTATGTTTTAAAAGTGGTAGATATTTTTTTGGCTTTTAATTAATTATTTAAAAATCTTATTTAATTTTGAAAAAATATTAAACGGTTTCTAATTAACATTGTGTCGGTTTTAAAGTGTATTTTATGATTTTATGGTTATAAACAAGATTTTAGGAAAAATATATTCAATGGATTTGAAATAAAAGGAAATTGGCTTAGAATTTAATTATAAAAATTATGGAATGGTCTTTGTAAATGTTATTTAGTTATATAAAAGGTTTCTAAAATTTTAAAATATAGAAAAGAGTTTTGGAAGTTATTTATAAAGATTAAATCCATATTCTAGTTCTACACAAATGGTGGGAAATTGTATTTTAACTTTTTAAAGTATATAAAGGCTTTTGAAACATTTGAAATATTTTATATAAATCAAACACTCCTCTAAGTGAATTTTGTGCTATGTTTGATTATATTTTTTTGTATGATGAGGATGTTGGATAAACATGGTTATAATACCGTCTAGTTAGGGACATCAGTAATATCTGTTCGGTTATTCTTTGAACTGATTACATAGAGTATTATTATGTGATGAGAGTGTAGTTTATTAGTATTGAGTAAACGAGAAAATAACACTAGATGGTATGGGACAATTGGAATGATATTTGTTAGATTACCTTCTGTAAGTAGACACCACTCTCACACGGGTAAGTTACATGGGGAATTTATATATGGTGTTGCGAAATGAGATTGAGCAGGCTGAGAGCGATAAGTGTGTCTAATTATTGAGTGTGTGCTCCTATTATTTTGGTAAGGAGTAAACCATATTAGGCTAGTATCTATCTTAGCGACCTGATTTGGGGTTGCACCTTGAATGTCTGGCATACATCTTTGATTCGTATAGTTGAAAGCCACTTCCCCATGCCACATAGGCCAACTGTAGCGACCCTGAAATTCGAACACTTCGTTTTCGAATACCGATACATTTTGAGATATGTTTAAGTGTTATAAATGTGATTTTATAACCTTGTTTAACATCATTTAGTTAACAAATAATGCTAAGAAACTTTTTTTTGAAAAGTGTTTACAAATATATATTCTTCGAAGAAAAATCGATAATGTGACTGAAAATCGGTTTATCAATAAACAGCTTTTCGATCAATATAAGTTGTTATAACTATCGTGCACTTAACTAATGATCAAATGAACATATTAGCAACTAATTAACACACTCTCCTCTTCGTAGAGCATGAAATGTTATAAAAAGTTCTATTAGGATAAGAGATAATATTCAGAGAAGGGTATAAGAGTAATTAGCCATAAAAGGGAAGTGACATAAAGTTGTCATGATAAGAAGAAATTAATGCATTAAGGATTTGAGGGCTTTTTGGCCTTTTCCCATCACCATTCCTAAGCCTATATAAGGAGGGTACACCCTTAGGAAGTATATCAAAAATATTCCTAAAGCTTAAGAACAAATTTCAATGTCGTCTTCTTCTTCTTCAATTTAAATTCCTAAAGCAAATAATTTGCAAACCATCTCCAAATCAATTCAAACTTGGAGTGATAAATTACCACCACATAAAAACACCTTCTACCTTGTTAGATTGTGAAAACGCAATGCCAAACTCCCTCCACACATTGAGGCCGTGAGCATCTAGAGAGGGTATAAGGCTTGGAGCAAAGCAAAGCAAGGAAGAAAGAGGAGGAAAAGGAGGTTGCTAGCTTGAGTTTGAACTTGAGTGCTTATGCATGGTTGTTTGTCGAGTTTAAGGTGAGCTAACTCACCACTTGGGTTGATAATATAATTCGTATATGATTATATTTTGTTTTGTTAAAGTTGTTTTAATTGTTAAGTGACATATGTTGAAAACATTGATTTTGATCCTTGTTTTGAAAACAAGTGACATAGGTTGAGATACGACTCGGATTTGAAAGTGCACTTATAGCGGTAGTCGCTATGGATGTAGTTCGGAATTGTATTATTTTTGAAATTTTTTATGGAACTTTGTAGAGAGATCCATAGGGATTTCTCGCCATATTTTTAATTTTATATATGTATGTTTGTTGCTATTAAAAGATTGAATATTGAAAAGTTAAGTAACATCTCGAAAACGACCAAAACATCACTAGTGCAAATCTGCCCCGTTTAACCTTGATTTTTGAACTTCAATTGTTTCAAAAAAGACAATAAGTTCAAGCGATTTGTTTCATTCTTTTTAAAAATATTGCCTAACTATTTTTAGAGTATTTTAAAAGTAGTTTGAGATGTTTATGAATTTTTAAGGAGAGGAATTTCAGAATAAAACATGTTCTTTTTCCAAATTTTATTGATTTTTCAAATTTGTTATTTTTAAATAATATTTTGGACAAATGTTTTAAAACCTATTATAAGTATTTCCAAGTAATTTAAATGTTTTCGTAAAGGGGTTAGAATTGCTAAATGGAGAAATAGTTGATTTGTTAATTACTTATTAGAAAAGTAATTAACGATGCTTAACACTAATAAGCCGACAAAGTAATCTTATCTATTTTTGAGAGTTAAGATTGATGTCAAGTAGGGATGGAGAAATAGAGCTCTAACCTACCAGGATTCCCTCTTAACCGAGGAATAGGTAAGTGGAAAATGTTGAAAATGTGTTAATCGAGTTGATTCCACATTGTTTATGGAAATCATTAATACTATACTTAATGCTAAAAGCCGACGAGGTAGACTTATCTATTTGTGAGATTCAAGAATGAAGTGTCTTAACAAGGCTTGGAGCAACCAGTGCCCAAACTTACCCAGCTTCACTCTTGGGCAAGGAATAGTTAAGTTGGAATGTCGGAAACGAGTTAAACATACGAATCGTAATTTGTATAAGCAATTGTTTTGACTGGACAATCGATTAGTCGATTATTGAACTTGACCTAATATTAACTTAGGAAGTAATTGAAAGGCTTCACGATTTTATACAAATAAGAACCACTAGTGAGGAGTATTGGTATGAAATGTCTCAAGCTTTCACTTACTTCTGAGAGAACCAGAATTGAGGCAACCGTAAATTCATCGATTAGTTTTGAAGAGTCCGGGATCAGTAAGTGTTCTACTTACCGAATACCACAAGTTCTATGTTTTGAAAGCGATTGTAGAAAAGGAATCTATGAGGAGATTCGAGATCGGTTCAGGATGCTCGAATCCATGTAGTGATTCATGATTAGTTCGAGATATAGGAATCCATTTGGGGATTCGTGTTCTGTTTGAGTAATGAACACTCAGGTGAAAGATGCTGAACGTGACTTCGACAACAGAAATGGCTAAAAATAGAGTAGGATGCACAGCATGGGGTTTATCGACCCGCGTCAGGATGTTATCAACTCCATTTCTAGAGATACTTATCGATTGTTTGCCAGTGGTAGCTGATGATATATGGTTCACGTTGTTCATGTATATGTTCAGACATTGGCCTCTTATGTTTACCTTTATGGTATATTTTAACTAGAGAGATGCGGCACTCGAAAGGTACTTGCTGACCCTTGTGCAGAAGATTGGATTCGGCTTCTCCATAGAGATCTCCATGGAAACCATTTGCCTTAGCGGTTTTGAATGTAACATAATATGTTGTAGTGTGACCAATGTAAGAACACCACAACTATTTGATATTACTATATCACACACCTTAGACATTATCTATCATATACCCGTTCGGTTTCAATAATCACCATTACATATATTTATGTATCTCGAGTTTTCTCATACTAGACTTATATCTGACGCTTGGTTTTTGTTTCCCTAAATTCCTCGCATACTCTTTCGAGTAGGCTGAGTATCAGGTTTTACCTTGGACTCTTCAGAGTTTAGAAGATGAGCCGGAGGCTTCCATTATCTATTTATTTCTATTCCAATTGTTCTATTTTAGCTATGTGCATATATCAACGTTGTGAGGACAGACAGTTATAACTGTCCAAGCTGATGATAGTACTTAGGTTTTGTAACTCTGAAAATCCTGTATTTAGAGTAACCTTTTGTACTATTCTTTTGATATTATAAATTATCGTTCCACTATGAGATCCTAATGTTGTGTTCTTCTTTTCTTGTTTTATTCCTTTTCTTTTATTTTACCCTAAATTTCTGTCTTTCCGGCACTTGGGTGCTTCGCACACGAATACCATGTATGTATTATTGTAGACATTCGAGGGTCGAAAAGTCGAATCATTACATTTGGTATCAGAGCCCAAGGTTAAGCAAACATTTTGGCTTTAGTTGGGTATGGCTCATCAGAGATAGGGTAAGCGACAACCTAAAATGAGGTGAGTGTATACGAGAGAGCATATTTGTATTTTCTATAAACCTATACCCCTTTTTCAGCTTTCCTTAGGAATAACTTTCTTTGAAATAATTCTAACCTTTCATATCCTAAATATATTCTGCTATATTCAGGTAGTGCATCAAGAGTACTAGAGCTGCCAATGCTCGAGGTGGTAGAGGTGGTCGGGGTAGTACCGTAACTAATGGTGGAGATCGAGCACCAGGGAATGTTGCTCTAGTCGGAGAACCTAGGGTGGATATTGTAGAGGAGGTAGTACAAGTTAGGCCTTAGGTAAACTTCGCTTCGCTTTGCCGTGATTATGAGAGATTTGGAGGTAGGAGGTTTGGTGGAACAGAGACGACCATAGAAGTCCAGACTTGGATTAAGTTAAGTTACCGTATATTTGGGAATATGGAGTTAGATGACGCGATGAAGCATTGGTTGGCATCATAACATCTGATGGATGCGACAATGAATTGGTGGAGTAATATCACTGCGGATGTCCCAGAGAACGACTTCTCTTAGGCCCAATTTAAGGAGGGTTTTGAGATGAAGTTTGTCCTGGAGGCTGGGAAGACTTTGTTGTTTAGGAGATTCCTCGACTTGAAGCTGTGGGCCATGACAGTGGTGGAGAATGATAACCGATTCACTGCCTTATCTAGATGTGGGCCTGGTTTGGTAGATACGCCCTTGAAGAGGAATGAGATGTTCATTGCAGGGATGCATCCGGAGTTCAAAGGTAATACGACTAATCACATCTTGGGGACTTATGTGAATCTGGTGAACATTGGGTTGAGGTTTGAGAGTTTGGCTCCATAGCCGTTAATTTCTACACCAGCTGGGGACAACAAGCAGAAGTTTCAGCTGTCAAGGAATATTTCAGGTTTAGCTTGCCATAAGTGTGGACAGAAAGGACATTTTGCAGCGAGTTGTAGGTCCCATAAGGGAGGGCCGGTGATGAAAGCACCATTGGTTAAGGCACCTTTTGCTAAGGTAATGAAGATAGAGCCACAAATGGCCAATGCTCAATTTGCACCAAAGAGCTGATACAACTGACATTTGTCAGGTTATTTTGCTAGGGAGTGACCGATGCTCAAGAAGGGGGAGCAGCCTCGAGCTTTTGCATCAGCTTCAACACCTTCCACTTCCGCCACAGCAAAAGGGAAGCAAGTTTTAAAAGGTATTCTATCTATTTTTAGCATCTCATTCATGTCTTATTTGATATTGGTGCTTCTCTTAGTTTCATTTCTCATACTCTCGTTGATAGATTGAAACTTGAGCCAATTAGAGCCTTAGATTATGTTTGTGTGTCGAACCCTGTCGGGGGCTGGCCAACCTTAGTATGATTACTTTAGGAGTTCCGATTTCTTTCTTCGAACAACTCCTTTCTTGTGATATGTATGTTCTGGGTTTTTAGGGTTTCGATGTTTTACTTGGGATGAATTGGCTATCCCAAAATATTTCTATCTTGGATTGTGCTAAGCGTACTGTGTTACTGAAGAAGGAGGGATGGAAGGAACTATTAGTGCCTTGTGAGGAATCTATCACACTTATGAGTAGTTTTATTTATTCTCTTGATGTCGCGAAAGAGGTGCTAGGTTTGATCCCTATTATTTAGGAATTTGCGGGTATCTTCGAAGAGGTGTCAGGTTTACCACCCCATAGGGAGATAGAATTTTGCATTGATTTGGTGAATGAGGCGAAACCTATTATATTGTTGGTTCGTAGACTTGAACAAAAGGAGAGGATGGAGCTAACAAATCAGGATAGTGATTTGTTAAAGAAGGGCTTGATCCGATGGAGTCATTTGAGTTAGGGAATGCCTGTCGTCTTTGCTAAGAAGGCGGATGGTTCCTTATGATTGTGTGTAGACTACCATGAGCTCAATAAGTGGACTATTACGAACAAGTATCCTTTGCCTAAGAAAGATGACTTGTTCGATCAACTCCATGGAGATCGAGTATTTTCTCAGCTTGACCTTGCTACAGGGTTTCATCAGTTGCAGGTGGCATAGGAGAGCATGCCCTTGACTTCTTCTAGATCCGACCAGTTTTATGAGTGGTTAGTTATGTCGTTTAGCATAACTAATGATTCAGCATATTTTATGGAATTAATGAATCGAGTTTTTCGAGATATGTTGAATAAGTTTGTCCTTGTTTTTATCGATGATATTCTAGACTATTCCAAAACCAAGGAGGAACATTTGTACCATCTAAGGATTGTTCTAGGAACACTAAGAGAGCGTATGTTGAAGGCTAAGTTCTCGAAGTGTCATTTTTGGCATTTGGGAGTTTGGTTCTTAGGTTATGTTGTTTCAGTAGAGAGTATTTCTGTTGATCCCGCTGAGGTTGTGGCCATTCAGGACCAGAAGAGGCCAGAAAGCGCAACAGATATTAGAAAATTTCTAGATCAAGCAGGTTATTATAGGAGATTCGTACAATATTTCTCAAAGATTGCCACTTGCTTAATGAATTCTACGAAGAAAGATGTCAAATTTGTGTGGACGGATAAATACGAGCAAGCATTCTTAGAGGTAAAGGAAAAGTTAACTGCTGCTCCTTTTCTTACTCTGCCAAACGGAGGTGAGGGTTTGATTGTTTACATTGATGCTTGTGGAACAAGTCTTCATGCTGTGTTGATGCAGCATGGGAGTGGAAGTGGCTGTAGGATCGTGTAATATGGATATTATCTAAACTACTTGTGCGGAATATAAAGTAAATATGGCAGTAAAGTAAAATGACACCAGAGATTTTTATACCAGTTCGAACTCCCGCACCACGCCCAGTCCCACTCTCCTTCTGGATTTAAACTAGCAACCCCCACTTAACCCGGAGGAATAGGTTTACACCGCCTGAGCAACCGAACAGGATTTTGACCACCTGAGCAACTGAACAGGATTTTCCTGCCTGAGCAACCGAACAGGACTTTGATACAAATGAAATGATTTCTTGACTTTGCGTGCTCTTGTTACAGCACAGATTTATCAAATGAAGTACACACTTCCTGTAATCTTTTCCTTAAGTGTGATATGTATATTTGTGTGCTTATGAAGATAAAGGAAGCATATATTGCTTTAGAAAATGAGAATTATAAACTTGGTTTTAAATTTCCGAACAACTGAATATTCAAGAGAGTAGAGAGTATAAAGTTTAAAGTTATTTTGATCCTGAATGACATGCATATATATAGTGATTGAAGAGTTACAACTGTTTGCAAATAGTTTTGCTGAATTGGAAATGGTCACAACTCTTCCTGGAAGAGATTCCTCTTCAGGAAGAAGAGACATCTCTTTAGAAAATTTGAAAATATGACAGTTTGAACATGTTTAGTCGACTGGATATAATCATTTAGTTGACTAAGTTGAAACAAAAAATTTCCAGTTCGAATATGCAATATTTAGTCGACTAAATATTTGATTTAGTTGACTAAATATGTGTGATTTTCAATATATGCAGGTTTGAACTTGAGGAAAGATTTTAACAATGAATACTAAAACTATACCAACTTTAAACACAAATTTTGTCGAATGTTTGATAATTCTTGAGCTCCTTGTCATGAATCCAAATCTTGAAGTCCAACATTCTCCCCTTTTTTGATTGATGACAACTTTATATGAGATAAATTTCGACAAAAAATCTATAGACTATAATTCCCCCTGAATTTGTGCTTGTATCTTGTAAACCTGCAAAATTTGTTAGTGTATTGTGATATTTCTTCTCCCCATTTGTCATCGAAAAAAAGGAGAGGGATATATTTACACAGCATAAGGTAGCTTATAACAATATCAATGATAAACCACTGTCCAATATCCATTTTCCTCTCTTTTTAAGTGGTACCTGCAAAAAATATAGAATGAACATTGGTATCCACTTTTTGTTAGGGTCCTAAGAGTTAAGTCTTTGGAAACCAAACCCAAGAGGGTTCGGAATTCCTTTTGAAAATAAGTTCTTTATTTTTGTGAACAGTTTCTATAAAAGATTTTATGTATTTGTTTCTAACCAAAGAATTATTGGCTTTAGGAACCCAAATTTTAATAGATTTATAATGATTGGAATTTTTGAAACTGATTTTGCAATAGTATCATTATTCCTTTTGAAATTGTTATATATAGAAAGTTCTTTTTCTTAGGAATACTTTTTTATATTTGTTTATATCTTAGTCCTCTTTTATTTGAAACTGTATGAGAATTTCTATAATTGTAGAAAGATTCTCTCTTCCTTTGTTAAAATTAGAGACATTTTTAGTAATATCATCTAATTTTGTTTTAAGACTAGAAATATCTAATTCCAATATTTTAATATTAGCTTTCAAATCATGATTTTCAAATAAAAGAGCATCATTCTTTTCTTTTTGAGTTTCAATTTCTTGACTTAACATAGAGAGTTGAGATGTTGTATTAGAATAAGATTCTTGAGAAGTTTCAAATTCTTTTTTAAAAATTTTTTGTCATTTCTTACCGTATCTACCTCAATTTCAGTCCTATTCAATTTTTCAAGAGTTTCTTTATATCTTCTTTTGATGTTTTTTAGTTTATCAAGTAATTCTATATTTATTTCCACTAAATCATCAAAAGTTAAATCACTCGCCTCATCATTTGTGGCTATAAAGCAGACTTTGGCTTGTTTAGAACCGCTGTCTGTGTCACTGTCTGATGATGAAGATGATTTTGAATCATCCCATGTAACAGAGAAGGCTTTCTTTTTGAATCTGTCTTTCTTATTCTTAAATTTTTCTCTTTTTCGATCAGGACAGTCTTTCTTGATATGTCATTTCTTGTGACATTCATAACATTCAAGAGCAGAGAACGATGGCTTGTTGTCGTTATTATTACTACCGAAGCTATTCTTGTTGTTTCTGAATTTGTTGTTTTTCTTAATTTCAAAAACTTTTTGAAATTCTTAGTAATAAATGCCATATCTTCCTCATCTGAATCTGATTCACCCTTTTCTACTTGGAATGTTATATTCTTCTTATCTTGAGCCTATACTCATTTTGCTTGGGGATCAACTTCATAAGACATTAGATTTCCTATCAACTCTTCTGGTTTAATGGTTGAAATGTTGTTAACTTCTTCGTTTGCTAAGACTTTTTGTTCCCACTCATCCGTTAAAGAGTTTAGGATTTTTGAAACAATATCAAAGTCTGACTACTTTTTCCTAACGTTAAGAGAGAATTATATATGTCTTGAAATCTAGAATACATTTCATTTATTATTTCATCTTGCTTCATTTTGAAATTCTGAAACTGATTCTTGAGCATAAAAATCTTACTTTGCTTTACTTTGTTAGTACCTTCATGTGTAAGTTTAAGTGTACGCCGAATTTCGGAAGCAGTAGTACACATGCTAACTCTATTAAACTCATTTTTGTCTAATGCACAAAATAACATATTCATAGCTTTGGCATTTGCAGTAGCATCTAGTTTTTCTGTGTTAGACCATTGTGAATATTCAGTAGTAGGAATGTGATATTCAGCTTGAGTAATATTCCAGGTTTCATAACCATTGGCTTGCATATAAATTCTCATTCTAGTAGTCTAATAGTTATAGTTCAACCCGTTAAATAGTGGTGGTCGTGCAGTAGATTGACCTTCAAAGAAACTTGTGCTATTGTTGTGTTCCATATTACTAAAATGTCAGATAATTGTGTAACGGTTATAAGATGACCCTGCTCTGATACCAAATAAAAGTGATTGTAGGATCGTGTAATACAGATATTATCTAAACTACTTGTGCAGAATATAAAGTAAATATAGCAGTAAAATAAAATGACACCAGAGATTTTTATACTGGTTTGAACTCCCATTCAACATCCAGTCCCAGACTCCTTCTGGATTTAAACTAGCAACCCTCACTTAACCCGGAGGAATAAGTTTACACTGCCTGAGCAACCGAATAGGACTTTGAACACCTGAGCAACCAAACAGGATTTTCGCGCCTAAGCAACCGAACATGACTTTCATACAAATGTAATGTTTTCTTGACTTTGCGTGCTCTTGTTACAACAAAAATTTGTCAAATGAAGTATACAACCTTCCTATAATCTTTTCCTCAAGTATTATATTTATATGTGTGCGCTCGTGAAGATAAAGGAAGTATATATTGCTTTAGAAAATGAGAATTATAAACTTGATTTCAAATTTCTAAACAACTGAATATTCAAGAGAGTAGAGAGTAGAAAGTTGAAAGTTATTTTGATCTTGAATGACATGCATATGTATAGTGATTGAAGAGTTACAACTGTTTGCAAATAGTTCTGTTAATTGGAAATGGTCACAACTCTTCTAGAAGAGATTCATCTTCAGGAAGAAGAGACATCTCTTTAGAAAATTAGAAATTATGATGTTTGAACATGTTTAGTCGACTGAATATAATCATTTCATCGACTAAGTTGAAATAGAAAATTTCTAGTTCGAATATGAAATATTTAGTCGACTAAATATTTGATTTAGTTGAAAAATATTGTATTTAGTCGACTAAATATTTTATTTAGTTGACTAAATCTTGTATTTAGTTGATTAGATATTTGATTTAGTTAACTAAATATGTGTGATTTTCAATATATGCAGGTTTGAACTTGAGGAAAGATTTTAACAATGCATACTAAACTGTACCAACTTTAAAAACAAATTTTGTCGAATGTTTGCTAATTCTTGAGCTCTTTCTCATGAATCAAAATCTTGAAGTCCAACAGGGAGGGTGATTTCTTATGCGGGTTGGTAGCTCAAACCATTTGAAGCGAGGTATGTAACTCTTGACTTGGAGTTATTAGCAGTGGTATTTGCATTAAAGATGTGGAGGCATCATTTTCTTGGTGAAAGGTTCGAATTATACATGGACCATAAGTCTTTGAAGTACCTTTTTACGCAAAAGGACTTGAGCATGAGGCAGCAATGGTGGTTGGAGTTTATTGCCGCCTATGATCTGGATATTTTGTATACTCCAGGGAAAGCAAATGTCATAGCTGATGCGCGCAATAGGAGGCATGCAGTTATGGCAAATGTTAAGGTTTGTTTGACTCTGATTACTTGTATCGAAGGGAATTAGCATAGAGATCTTCATTTTGCTAGGATAGTTAAGAATCCGGAGAGGTGGCCAAGATTCGAGGTGGATAGCCATGGCATTTTGAGAATGAACGGTATGTTGTGTGTCATGAATGTTGATGGGATTAGGCAAGAAGTTCTAGTAGAGAACCACCATTCTAGGTTGACGATACATCCTGGGGTCACTAAGATGTATCAAGACATGAAGAGAACGTTCTGGTGGGAGGGCATGAAGAAAGATGTTTCTATCTTTATGAGTTGGTATGCTAACTACCAACAGGTTAAAGGTAGTCACCAGAAGTAAACCGGCTTGCTTCAGCCACTTGAGGTTCCTAAGTGGAAGTGGGAACATATTTCTATGGATTCCATCGACGGATTGCCAAGGTCGAGGAGGGGTAACGAAGGCGTGTGGGTTATTTTGGATCGATTGACCAAGAGCGCGCACTTCTTACCTATTAAGATTATGAGGACAGCTCTAGTTTGGCTAAGTTATATGTTAAATAGATCGTCAGGTTACACGGTGTTTCTTGTGATATTGTGAGTGATAAAGATCTGATATTCACAAGCCAGCACTGAAAAGGTTTACACGCAGCATTAGGGACCATGCTTAGTTTGAGTATCGCTTAGCAAGACAGATGGGCAAACAGAGAGTGAACCGAGTGTTGGAAGACTTGCTTTGAGCATGCATTTTAGATTTTGGAGGTTCGTGGGAAGAGCACTTACCACTTGTTGATTTTTCATACAACAACAATTATCATGCTAGTATCGAAATGGCACCATTAGAAGCATTGTATAAGAAGCCTTGAAAATCTCCATCATGTTGGGTAGAACCTAGAGATCTTCTTGTGCTTAGGCCGGATATGATTCGAAGGCGATAGATAAGGTTATAGAGATTCGAAACCGAATCAAGGAAGCGTAGAATCGATGGAAGAGTTATGCAGATGAGAGGCACATAGACTTGGAGTTCTTGGTTGGAGACTTTGTATTTGTAAAGGTTTCTCAGATGAAAAGTGTTGTTCAGTTTGGAAGGGCTGGCTCCTTGTTATATAGCACCGTTCCCGATTCTTGAGAGTATTGGTACACTCGCATATAGAGTCGAGTTACCAATTAGGCTATCGGGTGTGCACAATGTATTTTATGTATCGCATTTGCATAAGTTTGTGCATGAGCCTTTGATGATATTGGAAGCATCGCAGCAAAAACTTGGAGATTGAGCCAAATTTGATTATGTTGAAGCAATTGATTCATATTGTTAATAGAGATATAAAGAAATTGAGGACTAAGGTTGTAAAATTAGTCAAGGTACAATGGAGCGAGGATGCTTAGGAATCTACATGGGAGACTGAGGATAGTTTGAGGGAATCCTATCCGGATTTGTTCTTAGACTAGAGTTTTCTTATCTTAGTTTTTATTTGAGTTGCAGTTTAGTTTGTATGTAGTTTCAACAATGCTATATATATCATTTTCTTTTATCCTCTTTGATTATTGTTCTTGTTGGATTTCGAGGATGAATTGTTCTAAGTGGGGGAGAATGTAGCGACCTTGAAATTCGGACACTTCATCTTCGAATATCGATACATTTTGATATATGTTTAAGTGGTATAAATATGATTTTATAACCTTGTTTAACATCATTTAATTGATAAATAATTTTAAGAAACTTTTTTTTGAAAAGTGTTTACAAAAATATATTCTTCGAAGAAAGATTGATAATGTGATCGAAAATTGAGTTATCGATAAATAGCTTTTCGATCTATATAAGTTGTTTGAACTATAGTGCACTTAATTAACGATCAAATTAACATAATAGCAACTAATTAACACACTCTCCTCCTCATAAAGCATGGAATGTTTGAGAAAGTTCTATTAGGATAAGAGATAATATTATGAGAATGGTATACGAGTACTTAGCCATAAAGGAGAAGTGACATAAAGCTGTCATGATAAGAAGCAATTAATGCATTAGGGTTTTGAGGGCTTTTTGGTCTTTTCTCATCACTATTACTAAGCCTATATAAGGAGGGCTACACCCTTAGGAAATATATCAAAAAATTTCCTAAAGCTTAAGAGTAAATTTCAATCTCATCTTCTTCTTCTTCATCTAAAATTCCCAAAGCAAATAGTTTGCAAACCATCTCCAAATCACCTCAAACTTGGAGTGAGACCTTACCACCACATAGAAACACCTTCTACCAAGTTAGATTGTGAAAAAGCAAAGCCAAACTACCCCCACACATTGAGGCCGTGAGCATCTAGAGAGGGTAGGAGGTTTGGAGCAAAGCTAAGCAAGGAAGAAAGAGGAGGGAAAGGAGGTTGCTAGCTTGAGTTTGAACATGAGTTCTTAACTATGGTTGTTTGTTGAGTTTAAGGTGAGCTAACTCACCACTTGGATTGATAATATAACTCATATATGATTATATATTTTTTGTGTTAAAGTTGTTTGAATTGTTAAGTGACATATGTTGAAAACATTTATTTTGATCCTTGTTTTGAAAACAAGTGGCACATGGGATCCATATATGGATTTTGATGGACTTATATGACATACGACTAGGTCTTGAACCAAGCACATAGGTTGTATTTGAACATAGGTTGAGATATGACTCGGATTTGAAAGTGCACTTATAGCGATAGTGGCTATGGATGCAGTTCGGAATTGTCTTGTTTTTGACAATTGTTGTAGAACTTTGTGGGGAGATCCATAAGGATTTCTTGCTATGTTTACAATTTTTTATATGTATATTTGTTGCTCTTAAAAGCTTGAATAGTAAAAAGTTAAGTAACATCTCGTAAACGGCCAAAACATCACTAGTGCAAATCTGCCCCGTTTAACCTTGATTTTAGAACTTCAATTGTTTCAAAAAGGACTTTAAGTTCGAGTGCTTTGGTTTCTTTTTAAAAGTATTGCCTAACTATTTTTAGAGTATTTTAAAAGTAGTTTGGGATATTTATGAATTTTTAAAGAGAGAAATTTTAGAATAAAATATGTTCTTTTTCCAAATTTTGTTGATTTTTCAAACTTGTTATTTTTAAGTAATATTTTGGATAAATGTTTTAAAACCTATTATAAGTATTACCAATTAATTTAAATGTTTTCAAAAGGAGGTTAGAATAGCTAAATGGCCAAATAGTTAATTGTTTAATAACTTGTTAGAAAAGTAATTAACTATGCTTAACATTAACAAGCCGGCAAAGTAATATTATCTATTTGTGAGAGTTCAGATTGATGTTGAGTAAGGATAGAGTAATAGGGCTCTAACCTACCGAGATTACCTCTTAACCACGGAATATGTAAGTGGAAAATGTCTGAAATGTGTTAGTTGAGTTGATTCCTTATTCTTTATGGAAATCATTAATCCTATACTTAACACTAAAAGCCGACGAGGTAGATTTATCTATTTGTGAGATTCAAGATTGAAGTGTCTAGGCAAGGCTTGGAGCAACCAGTTCCCAAACTTAATGGGCATCACTCTTTGGCGAGGAATAGTTAAGTTGGAATGTCGAAAACGAGTTAAGCGTACGAATCATGATTTGTATAAGAAATTTTTTTGACTGGACAATCGATTAGTCGATTATCGAACTTGACCTAATCTTAACTTAGGAAGTAATCAAAAGGCTTCACGATTTTATACCAATAAGAATCCCTATGGAGGATTATTAGGATAAAACATCTTTATCTTTCACTTACTTCTGAGAGAACCAGAATTGAGTTAATCGAAAATTCATCGATTAGTTTTGAAGAGTCCGGGATCGGCAAGTGTTCTACTTACCGAATACCACTTCAAAATTAGTATATGAGTTATATGTTTTGAAAGCAGTTGAAGAAAACGAATCTATGCGGAGATTCGACATCTGTTCAGGATGCTCGAATCCATGTAGTGATTCGTGTTCGGTTCGAGATATGGAAATCCATTTGGGGATTCGTGTTCTGTCTGAGTAATGAAGACTCGAGTAAAAGATGCCGAACGTGACCTCAACATGAGAAATGGCTAAAAATAGAGTAGGATGCACAACCTAGGGTTTAGCAACCTGTGTCAAGATGTTATCAACTCCTTTTCTAGAGATACTTATCAATTATTGGCTGGTAGGAATTGATGATATAAGGTTCACGTTGTTCATGTTTATGTTCGGACGATGGCCTCTTGTGTTTACCTTTATGGTGTATTTTATCTAGAGATATGCGGCGCTCGAAAGGTACTTTCTGACCCTTGTGCAGGAGATTGGATTCGGCTTCCTCAAAGAGATCTCTATGGAAAAACCATTAAGCAAACGTACTAGCAGTTTTGAATGTAACATAATATGTTGTGGTGTGACCAATGAAAGCACCACAACTATTTGATATTATTATACCACACACCCTAGACATTATCTATTATATCAATATATTAAAACTAATAAATGGTTGGTTTCTTTTGTGGGGAAAACCGTTATGGGAATCCGTTCGGTCTCAGTAATCATTGTTACATATATTCATGTATCTCAAGTTTTCTTATACCAGACTTATGTCTAATGGTTGGTTTTTGTTTCCTTGAATTCATTGCGTACTCTTTCGTGTAGGCTGAGTCTCAGGTTTTACCTTGGACACTTTAGAGTTCAAAAGACGAGTTCCATTATCTATCTATGTCTATTTTAGTTGTTTCATTTTAGCTATGCACATTGTTTCTTGGAGATTTTACCAGGCAACTAAGTACTCGGCATTAGTGAACGCTCGGCATCCAGGAGTACTCGGCATCCACGAAGCGCTCAGCATTGGCAAACGCTCGGCATCCAAGGAGCGCTCGGCATTGGCAAGCGCTCGGCTCCAAGGAGCGCTTGGCAATGGCAAGCGCTCGGCATCCAAGGAGCGCTCGGCATCCAGGAGTGCTCGGCATCCAGGTTCGTCCGGCATCCAAAGATTGTTCGGCATTCATCCAACCTCAGTCAACTTCAACCATTGCTCGGCATACACTCTCCACTCAACACCTCACTTCTGTTCGGCATAAGAAGATCGTTCGGCATTCTTCCCAGCTTGTCCGGCTTCAATTATTGCTCGGCCTACTCTTCCCACATAACAAGCATCGTTCGGCATGAGGAGGATGGTTCGGCATCCGACCGTTCGGCTTGTTTGGTTCGGCATATAGGGACCAGTCTATCTGGGCCAAGGGATTCAGCTGCCAGGCCTGCCAGGGAAGTCCAACCCATCTTTGTCTATAAATAGAGGGGCAAGGGCATAGTGAAAGGGAGCTTTTTTCGAGAACACTGGGGAGACTCTGCCACTTTCAAGACTCATCCTCTTTACTTATATATGTATTCAAGTGTTTGGTCTACGGATTGTATCTGTAATCAATCATGAAGTAAAGCAATAAAGTTTAACCTCAAAGTGGACGTAGGCAATTACGCTGAACCACTATAAATCTGGTGTTCTTACTTTCTGCATTCAAATTAGCATATTCTTCCTTGTTTAATTTAACTTCATCACTTACATCTCTACACAATCTTTCTCAACGAGGTTAGTGACCAATTTTGGTGCTAACACTTTGGTGCTTTCACTGAGAACTGAATTCTCAGACCTCAAGGATCTGCTTTGAAGCTACGGGATGGAATAAATCCCCCAAAGAAGATCCGACTCATTCATAGGATGTCCGTTGATTCTACTCAGAGTTCATACCAATAACTCTACGATGGCAAGACCACGTACCAGATCATCTTCTCATAATGCGGACGCCCAGGAGACTGCTAGCGTGCAACAAGTAGGACCTAGCAATCAGCAAGCGATTCCAGGTGCAGGGACTACCGCCCAGGGCCAAATGCCGGTTGTCACCAGAATAGAGTTCAACGACTTGATGAGAGAACTCAGGGAAAGCAGGAGACAACTCGGAGAGCAGATGCAAGCCAATGCCAACCTCATGGCACAACTCACTCAACAACAGCACCAGAATGCTGGGGGCAATCCCGCTCCTTATTCCTCATCTGACAACTCAACTTCATCCGATGAACCTCCCAGACGTAGATGTTGTAAGACTGAAACTGCACGGGCAGGTGCTGCTGTCCGAATAGCTAGAGACCGTGACCAAGCCGGAGCTAGAAACTTAGGAACTGAAGTGCAGGTGGAGGTTGGAGCCCCAGACCATCAAAATGCTAACAACGTCGAACCTCAAGATGCACGTTTGGCAGATCGCCAACAGAGGAGGCATCAGCATGATCAGTCACGTAGAACAGACTCCAACCTTCCACTATCATACAAACACCAGACCTGACAGCCATGATCAGACAATTGATGAAAGAGAATCGAGGCTTATCGAATGACGATTGGGGAGTGTCGAGAAGTCATACTCCATTTACAGACATTGTTCTACAGGCAGCGTACCCCAGAAAGTTTAGTATGCCAACTATCCCGGCTTATGAAGGAAAGACTGATCCCAGACAGCATGTCATGAGGTACGAGTGGATGATGGATTCAGCTAGAGAAAATGATGCAACCAAGTGTAGATGCTTTCCAATTACTCTATCTGGGATCGCTACTATATGGTTCACCCGACTTCCTCTGCGGTCCGTATCCAGTTTCGAGGAGTTGGCGAAGAAGTTTATAGAACAGTTCAGGATACACACTACTCGTCCAAAGGACGTGATGTCTCTATCAAGTGTAATCCAGACTCTTGGGGAGTCATTGAAGGAGTATTTACAAAGATTCCATGTTGCGGCGACTGAAGTCAGTAATCCCAATGATCATGCAATTCTAATGGCTGTGATGCGAGGTGTGGATCCGGATTCTGAGTTTGGAGACTGGCTGGCAAGAAAACCTCCGACTACGTTAGAGCGTTTTTACTCAAAGGCACACCAGTTCATAAGAAGAGAGGAAGCCAGGTGGGTAAGGCGAGATAAGGCACCGAGACCTGTCCAGGAGTCCGTGAAAAGCAACATTGCTGTGAAGCAGTCCGGAGACAACTCGGGAAAAGTCTAAGTCAATGTCTAGAACAAGCCCGGGCAGCCTAAGGAATCCGGAGGAAGAAGTCAAGGGAAGAAGAGAGAAGCGGGGAAGTGGAAGCCGAGAATTCCAAGCTACAACGAGTATACCCCACTGAATGCGTCTCTTGAGAACATTTACCTATCAACCTACAATACCTTTCAGTACAGAAAGCCACGCCCAAAGGAGTCAACCGAGGAACAAAATCGGACTGGGAAATACTGCCGCTTCCATGAGACTTATGGGCACAATACGAAAGAGTGCAGACACCTACACGACGTTATAGAGAAGTTGATCAGGCATAAAAAGTTACAGGAGTTTGTGAAGGATCCACAGGAAGGAGGACAGGGAACATCCAACCCAGGTCGCGCACCAGCTCCGTGTCATCCCAAGGAGCCTGCCCGAACTGTGGGTAGACTAGTCATAAACACGATCATCGGCGGGCCTCACCCCGCGGATAAGAATTGGCAAGAGATGGAGCAGTATGCTAGTTCCCTGAAGCACACAGATTTCGAGTGTTGTTCCAACGTAGAGGATGGGACCCCCGCTAAACAGCTGCGCGTGATGACAAACGATATAGTATTCAGAAACAGAGATGCTGACCAAGTGGAGGCTCCTACCATCGACTCGATGGTCATATCTGCGACAATCGGACCGGCTTATGTGAAAAGAATTTTGATTGATTGTGGAAGTTCTATCAGCATCATCTTCAAAAAGGCTTATGACCAGATAAAGATGGAAACGAAGGATTTGAAACCGTCTAAAGTTTGTATATATGGCTTTAATGGCGCAGCGACCGATGTAGTGGGGTATGTTGAGTTACCAGTTGAACTGGGATAAGGCGAGCGTCGGAGGGTGCGAATCCTACCCTTCGTAGTTTTGGATGTGGATTCTCCATACAATGTGTTCTTGGGCCGACCGGCCCTGGATGAGTTTAGGGCAACATTAGCCCCGTGGTGCTTAACTTTGAAGTTCCCAACTGACAAAGGGGTAGGTGTTGTTCATGGTGACCAGGCGACTGGTCGTGCCTGTTATGTGCTGAGCTCCGAGAGGCCCATCGGAGGGAGAAAGGAAAGGTTGCGGACAATCCCGTCTGCATCCATAATACTGATAATTGACAAGTAGTGCCCGAGCCCTGGCTCGGGCATAATTCTCGGATCTTCAGAGATAGATCCAAGAGACGATGATGAGAAACCCAAGGAAGAAAAGGCAGCACCGACTGAATTAACAATTGACATTTCAGTCAGCCGAGACGATCCATCGCGAGTACTGAAGATCGGTTCACAACTCGGCCCCGCAATGACTGAAGACCTTAGTGATTTCCTCCGAGCGAATCTTGATGTTTTCGCCTGAACGCATTCTGATATGTGCTGGATTTCTCCTGCCATTACGAGTCATATGTTGAACATAGACCCGAAATACGTCCCGGTTAAACAAAAGAGGAGAGGAATGGACCCAGAGAGGTCCGCTGCTCTCAGAGAGGAGGTGGACAAACTCAAAGCCAATGGGTTCGTCCGCGACGCCCTCTACCCTGAATGGGTATCGAACCCCGTACTGGTGAAAATGGCGAATGGGAAATGGAGAACTTGCGTAAACTATTCCGATTTAAACAAGGCATGGCCCAAAGACAGTTTCCCGTTGCCTAGGATTGATCAGTTGGTCGAATCCATTGTAGGACACGAGCTGTTATCATTCATGGATGCATACTCAGGCTACAATCAAATCCCGATGCATATTTCGGACAACACACCAGTTTTGTCACAGACGTCGGGCTATATTGCTATGTAGTAATGCCTTTCGGATTGAAAAACGCAGGAGCGACTTATCAGCGTTTGGTGAATCGAATGTTCAAAGACCGGCTTGGTAGAACGATGGAAGTCTATGTGGATGACATGCTCGTGAAGTCACGACAGTCAAAAGACCACATTCGAGACTTAGCAGAGATGTTCGATATACTCAGATATTATGGGATGAAGATCAACCCTCTGAAGTGTTCCTTCATCATTGCGTCGGGGAAGTTTTTGGGATTCATTGTTAACGCAAGGGGAATTGAAGCTAACCCAGAAAAGATTCAAGCTATTCGAGATGTGCAAGTGCCCAAAACTATAAAATAGGTGCAAAGCTTAAATGGGAAAGTGGCTGCGCTAAGTCGATTCATATCCAGAGCCACGAACAAGTGCATTCCTTTCTTTGATATAATAAAGAAATGGAAAAGGAATTTTGAATGGACATCTAACTGTGAGGAAGCATTCCGAGATCTGGTGAGGCATCTGGAGAGTCCTCCAGTGCTGTCAAAGCCAGTAGACCACGAGATGTTGTACGTATACTTGGCCGTATCCCCACATGCTATAAGTGCGGCTCTGGTCCGCGAGGAGGACCGAGTCCAAAAGCCGGTGTATTACGTTAGTAAACGTTTAATGGGGGCAGAAAGAAATTACCCTAAAATTGAGAAATTGGCCTATTGCTTAGTGATTGCATCACGTAAGCTGGTCCCATACTTTCAAGCACACTCAGTTAGTGTCTATACCGATCAGCCCTTACGGTAGGTACTCCAATGACCATAAACTTCTGGGAGGTTGTTAAAATGGAATATTGAGTTGAGCCAGTTCGATATTACCTACTTGCCACGAAGAGCC
Source organism: Allium fistulosum (assembly GCA_030737815.1). NCBI lineage: Eukaryota > Viridiplantae > Streptophyta > Magnoliopsida > Asparagales > Amaryllidaceae > Allium > Allium fistulosum. The sequence goes on along the minus strand of CM060907.1, from coordinate 243,057,469 downwards.
ATACAAGGGAAAGCACTAGCAGATTTCATCGCTGAGTTTACTGTATTTGACGAACCAGATAATCACAGTGTCATTCCCCCCGTTCGATGGAAATTGTACACCGATGGGGCATCAAACGACCGTTGCTCCGGAGCTGGCGTAGTTCTTGTAACTCTAGAAAATCGATCGATCTGTTATGCTTTGAAGCTCAATTTTCCAGCTACAAATAATGAAGTAGAATATGAAGCATTGGTTGCTGGCTTAAAACTCGTTGGAGAACTTGGGGTTAAATCAGTTGAGATCTTGTGTGACTCACAACTGGTGGTGTACCAAGTACGAGGAGAATACCAAGCAAGGGGACAGAAGCTTTGCTCCGTACCTTGTTCTGGTTCAAGAACTATTATCGAACCTCGAACATTATGACATTTCGCATGTCCCGCGTGAACAGAACAAAGAAGCCTACTCATTGGCTAAATTCGCAAGCACTGACGATGCACAGCAAATGGGATTGTTTCCTGTTGAAACCTTGCATGCTCCAAGCATCGACGCGATGAAAGTCGATTTTGTGTTTGAAACAGGAATCGAGAGAGAATCATGGATAACCCCATTCAAACTATACCTGACGACCGGGACTTTACCAGAAAAAAGGAGCGAAAGACGACAGGTCATTCGAAAGGCCGCGCGATATGTGATGCAGGATGGACTAATGTATCGAAAGGTGTTCTCGGTCCCCTTATTACGATGCATCACCCATGATGAGACAAAGCGGGTCATGAAGGAGGTTCACGAAGGAGAATGTGGCGACCAAACTGGGGGGCAGACACTAGCAAAAAAGATCCTCCGCTATGGATACTATTGGCCAACCGTAAATCGGGATGCTGCAGACTACGCAAGGAAATGTGACAAGTGTCAAAGATATGCGAAAATCCCGGGAGCTCCACCAACAGAACTCACACAAATGGTTAGTCCTTGGCCATTTGCAATCTAGGGAATCGACATAATCGACTCTTTGCCTATATCCAAAGGTGGTGCGAAATACATGATAGTTGCAGTCGACTATTTCACAAAATGGGCCGAGGCAGAACCTTTAGCCACAATCACCTCTAAGAAGGTCATTAATTTCATTGTATGAAACATTATATGCCGCTTTGGCCTCCCTCGAACCATCATTACGGACAACGGAACGCAGTTTGAAAGCAGAGAGTTCAAAGAGTTCTGTTTAAAGTATGGCGTTGAGAAGAAGTTTGCCGCCGTTGCGCATCCAAAAGCTAACGGACAAGTCGAGGCCGTAAACAAAATAATCAAGTCCATACTGAAGAAGCGTTTGGAAAAAGCCAGAGGCAAGTGTGTAGATGAACTCCTGACAGCATTATGGGCTTATAGAATTACCCACAAGTCCACGACTGGCCACACTCCATTCGCCTTGGCATACGGCTCGGAAGCCGTTATACCTGTGGAGCTTGAAGTTCCATCGCATCGAGTGACATATTATGATCCCAGGACGAATCAGGATTTCTTGTTGGAATCACTGGACTGCATCAATGAAAAACGTGAAGAGGCTGAATTAAGGGCGGCAGCACATAGGCACCGAGTCAAGCGATATTACGACGACAGAGTCCGCCTAAGGATTCTTGATGTGGGTGATCTCGTTTTGAAACGAGTTTTCCCGGTACCATCACGTATGAATCCCAACTGGGAAGGTCCATACGTCGTTGAACGGAAGCTTGGAGAGGGAACATTCAAGCTAGTGACCGTTGATGGCGTGACACTCCCCCGAACGTGGAACAGTGAACATTTGTGACATTATTACATTTAGCCTGTTTCTATCTTGTTTTAGGCACAGTTATTTCCTGTATGTTTTTGTTCCGTTATCACTTAGTTTCCTTTTGATCGTGTAATCAGGAAATTCGGTTGGTTTTCATTAATAAAGGCTTGAAGCCGTCTTTCCCATAAATTACTAATGTTTCTATATCTCACAGTCGGGTGATGAATTGCTGGAGTTACATTATTCTGTATGATGTACGAACTCATATTACGACTTCAATCTCTGAGTACCCTGAGTGCGGACCGGAGTACTCTAAGTCCCCAGAGTGCGAACTAGAGTATAAACGACTTCAACCTCCGAGTCCCCTGAGTGCGGACCAGAGTACTCTAAGTCCCTAGAGCGCAGACTAGAGTATAAGCGATTTCAATCTCCAAGTCCCCTGAGTGTGGAATGGAGTACTCTAAGTCCCCAGAGCGCGGACTAGAGTATAAGCGATTTCAATCTCCGAGTCCCTTGAGTGCGGACAGGAGTACTCTAAGTCCCCAGAGCGCGGACTAGAGTATAAACAACTTCAATCTCCGAGTCCCCTGAGTGTGGACCGGAGTACTCTAAGTCCCCAGAGCGCGGACTAGAGTATAAACGACTTCAATCTCCGAGTCCCCTGAGTGCGGACCGGAGTACTTTAAGTCCCCGGAGCACGGACTAGAGTATAAGCAATTTCAATCTCCGAGTCCCCTAAGTGCGGACCAGAGTACTCTAAGTCCCCAGAGCGCGGACTAGAGTATAAGCGATTCGAATCTCTGTGTCCCCGGAGTGCGGACCGGAGTACTCTAAGTCCTTGGAATGCGGACTAGAGTATAGGCAATTCGAATCTCCAAATCCCCTGAATGCGGATCGAATTACCCTAAATCCCTGGAGCGTGGATTTAGAAAAAATTCTAAGTACTTAAGAATGTGGAACAAGAAATATGCCACTCCAAAATGTTCGAACAATGTAAGAATGGATTGGGAAATTATGCAACTCATAAGAACTTGAGTTATGACCACAGTTATTCAGAAAGCTAAAGAAGCAAAAGAATCGTTCAAGTGACTTTGAAACTAAACTTTATTTAATAGTCCAAAATGGGGTTACACGGCTATTCCTCCAAAACTTGGAGTCAATAATCTATCTACACAAACTACGGAAACGAAAAAATAAAAGTAGTTACAAGACCTAAGAAAAATCTCGTTGAACGAGTATAGCGACTATTTCTTCGGTTTCTTCTTCTTGTCTTCCTTTGTTTTCTCAAATGACTCCTCTCCCTCACGCTTCTTCTTGGATTTTTTGCTTGCCAAAGAAGTAGAGTCAGGAGTGAGAGAAGGAACATCCAGCGGTTTGGATTTGCCGGGGAGAATGATTTTCAGAGGTCTATTCCGCGGGTCGGTAAGTTCCAATATTTGAGGCTCCACTTTGATCTCGACCTTCTTTTTCTCCTCTTCTGCGAGTCGCTCCTTCATGCTCATCTTTGAAGTATGTTCGAAGGCGCCAGTGATCTCGATTTCATCACTCCCTTCGACGGGAGATGAAGTGTCAAACTTATCATCATCTAGCGCCCCGATCACTTGAGCGTCAGGGCCAGGAGTTACTCTCGCATGAGCAACATCGCTTGTTTTCTCCGCCTTCTCCTTGGCGTCGTCGCTCCTCGGAGTTGGTTCAGGATCAGAGCAGCCTGCATGAAAACATAAAGAATGAAGATTAGGACAAATAACCGCTACCAGAAAGTGACAGATCTTTTAGCTTCTAAAAGAAGAATTTTATACCGGGTTCTGGCTGGCTATCAGTTGCGTGTGGAGTCTCACCCTCTAGAATAGGGGATAGCACATGAACGCCAAGCCCGGGATCTTCTGGATTATAGCCGGCATGCTTCTCAAATGGGTGAAGTGTTGGCCGTCCGGCCGATTGAGCAAAAGGAGGAGCTGTAGCCTTAGCCCCAAATGGACCACCTTTGTCGTTTTTCTCTTTTGGTAGGGGAGAGCCTTTGCTATAAAGAGCCAAAGCTGCAGATAAGTCCGCTGGCTCGTTCCCCCTGAGAAATTCTTTCACCAGAGCATCCTCATCGACTTCCTCAGAGCCCGACTCGATCTTTATTAAAGTTTCCCATGCTTCAACTAGAGATGCAAAATAGCCCTCGCCTAGGAATGTCAAGTCGCGGTGCATAAGGACGCGGGCGCTGTACTCGGCGATCAGCGGGTCAAACATGCACTTGACCTCTTCCCTACCGGCCTCTGCAGCTGCTTCGAGGCGAGAGTCAATCTCCTCAGAAGCTTTTCTCTTGCCCTCCTCACGGGCCTCGTCTTTCATTGTCTCAACCTTAGCAAGTTCATCATCGAGCTTTGTTTTTAAGAGCCGTGTAGCAACAATTTCGTTGTAGTATCGTTGGGACTCTTCTTGAGCAGCTATTTTCTCTTCTTTCTCCTTCGAGAATAGCTCTTTCAACTCTCTGACTTGTAGGGCGAGCGCATCCCTTTCTTTCTGGATAGAATCTTTTTCTAAGGCAAGGGCTCCACTGCACTGGACTGCTTCATCAAGCTCTTTTTTATGGGCCGCCTCTAGATGAGTGACAGCCTCGGCAGTGTCTTTAGCACTCTGCTCTGCAGCTTCAAGTTTCTACATATATGAAGCAAGCTCTTCATCTTGACTCTTGATGATGTCCTTGTCGAAGATAGCTTCCAGCTTCAAACGGTCAATCTCCTGTTGGCGCTCAACAGATACTTCAGAGACTTTTTCGACCAAATGTGCAAACGCATCATGTTGAACATAGATGTCGTTGTTGCAAGCGAGAGCACTTTGTTTGACGTGCCCTGGGATGTGATGAATAGCTGGGAGAAATTTCAGGCCGTCGAAGTAGAGTTTTGGAAATTTAGCCTTAAGATTGACCATCTTCTCTGCTATTGTTGGGTCAGCCGCAGTAACATGGAGGGAGGCTTTGAAAGTTCTGCTCTCTTCCGGTGTTCTCGAGATTGCCGTGTACTCGATGAACTGGAATGTTGGTCTCGGGAGACATCAGGTTGAGACCCCTTCTGCGAAAGCTTTTCTCTATCTTGCTCAGTTTGAGGAGGAGGATCGCGATAATATGAAGACTGGGAATATGTTTTCTTTCGATAAGACGAATCACGAGGACGGTTGTCTCGATCTTCGTAATCGTCTCTATCCCTACGTCTACCGGAGCCTGAATCCCGTCCCGGATGGTGAAATACAGAAGAACCGTGGAGGCGATCGAACCCGTGGGAACGCCCCATGTCACCTGCATAAAATAAAAATAATGACGAGTTAGGAAAAATCGGGGTAGTGGAAAAACTTGAAATGTATGGTGAAGTGCGTGTGTGTCCTAGTGTTCCCCCCGACGGACCGGTTCCTTTATCTTTACTGATTGGAGTGTTATCTCCCTGAACTGGGGGTTGAACTCCCACGTTGCCTCTAGCGGGCGAATGAAACTTAAGGGCTTCCGGATCATTGAAACCATAATTGAGTAGATCATCGGTAATGGTAAGGTTCGACAGACCCTTTAAAGAACTTTCCATGTGCTGTGAAGAAGCCTCTTTCTCTGGCGGGATGAGCGTAACTTTGGAAGTTCCGCAAACTTTCTCCTTCCGTATCTTGTACGTCGATTTCTTTTTCCCCTTCGAAGGGGAAGATGGCGTTTTAATATCGTGCACTTCAACCGCCGGGTCCCAAGCAGGACCCACACTCTCGCCTTGTGTCTCAGGAGCTTCATCCTCTTTGTTTTCTCCCCCTTCATGTGCATCGGGGGTAAGTCGTGATGACGATTCAGCTTGTTTTTTCCCTTTAATGGATGCGGGCTTGGGAATGGAAACGCCCTCAGGAAAGCTAATCCGGCGACCTCCTGCTAACAGTCCGAACCTCGACAATGATTCATTTGAGATGATGATTCGGATGTCCCGTTCCTCGGCAGGAAGAGCTCTAATGGCTTCGACGGTCTCAGAATATCCTTGGCCCTCAGGACGCGGGTTAATACTTGAAAAGATGAAATAAGAAGTTAGAAAAATCATAGCTCTGATTGAGCGCGAATGTTGACTCAGGGAAGAGACTTACTGCCTTCGACCCATCTCCTCGCGAAACCAGGAGGGCAACGCACATAGAACCATTCCTGTTTGTACAGGGCGAATTTTCTACATGCTCCGATCAAAATCTGGCATTTGTGGTACGGCTCGAGGAACATAAAGGAGGGGCTATCTTTCCGCTTCTTAATCATATAAATATATCTGATGTTGCCGGTAGTTGGAGGCCTAGAGAAGACGGCCATAAAAAGTAGGTAGGTCCCGTATATGAACGCGTGACCGTTTGGATGTAGCTGCGACGGGGCGATGTCTATGTATTGCAACACGTCGCGAAGAAATAGATTGAATGGAGGCATGCTGCCCATCCAGCACATGAACTTATTACAAGTAGTATATCCGACTGGGGGCAGATGAGGATGATTATGTCTCGACGGGACCAACACATCGGCAAAAGGGATTCCGTGGATGGAGCATATTCGCCGAAGCGCGACTTCGTTAATCTTCGAAGCCTGTGAGTCGATCGGATTGTCCAAGAGAATCGATGCCTCCAGGGCATCAGGAGCTAAGTTATGAGCAGGGGAAGTCGATGGATTTGAAGTGTCCGCGACTTCTTGCCTTGAAGACGGCCCAGGCCTATCAGATATAGTGGCGGAGCTAGATTTTTTAGACATCTCCAATAAATAGTGAATCTGGCTAAGCGCCTGTGAGAATTATACTTGAAAAATGTTCAATGTTAGAATTAACAACACGAATATTCCCCCCACGTGGTGTGTGAACTAGTGCAAGCAATCTGTATAAGTGTTTAGAATCTGAAGGTCACAAAGTTACTGATATAAACTAAGCTTCAAATCATCGCCTTCGAAGACCGTCATCGCTGACTGTCTCCAAAAGCCTGCCTTGTGCTGATTACAGTTTCAGATTCAGAAAATGTATGTTAATCTAAGTTCAGATTTATGTCTACTAAAGCTAGGTAGTTAATGATCCGGGTCAGTTTCATATGCTGGTATGCTAGAGTCCTCGTACTTGTTTTGTTGTGTGATTAGGCAAGGCAATTGTCTGTTCGGCATTTATGTTTGATTGGCCTATGTATGGTTCGGCATTTAAGTTATGATCGGCCATGATATGGTTCGGCATTTAAGTTATGATCGGCCTTGATATGGTTCGGAATTTGAGTTTGTTAGGCCCGAGTGTTGTTCGGCTGAAATATTGTTCGGCATTCGTGATCGTTCGGCATCCCCACTAATTCATGCCTTCAACTTAGCCTTCCATTTCACTGTTCGGCATATGGTAAGATACGCCGAACCAGAGTTATGCCGAGCTTTAACGTTCGGCACTCCACCCTTGACTACAGTTCCACTCCTCTCCTCCCCCATCTACACCGAACAACAAGAACAGGTCGCTCGGCGAAGATTATGCCGTTCGACACCCCAATCACCTCCAACACCCCTTCTATTCTTTCCTTTCTTCCAGTCTCGTTCGGGACGAAGAAGCTAGGCCTAACTACCACACATCATCCAACAACTCCTATGTGCGATCACCCCTGGTCATTCCTCCTCGCCTCACATTATTCAGCCATAAAAATATCCTAATCAAAGTTTTCCACATGACCCTCTCGGCTACGCGCAAACCTAAGTCTCGTATTGAAACTATTTAATCATGGAAGGGATTTAGATAGAAGGGATAATACCTAGTTAGTAGATCGAAACTTAGGAAGGATTGATTAGGCTTTAAGTCCGATTAATAGGCAAGAATTGCAAATCTTCAGAGAATGATAGAAATAAGAGTGGAAAAGAAGAGAAGAAGGGGGATGCCTGGTTTTATAGGGAAGAAGAAGAAGTTGAAAAGGCTATATCCGGTGGAACCGGTCAAAGCCGTAACGTTCGACTTCGGAACGTAAAGTTGCTCGGCACATGAGGAGCGTTCGGCTTCGAACGCATCGTTCGGCATTTATACCACGTTCGGCACACACCTCAACCACTGATATTCTCAAGAAGGCATCTCCAAGGAGAATTAATCAAGGTTTAAAGTGGAGCATGGAGGATACGTAATTCAAAGCGTATCACGAGTGGTCACGTAATACACTTTTGGGGGCAAGTGTTTCCTAGAGATTTGACCAGGCAACTAAGTACTCGGCATTAGCGAACGCTCGACATCCAGGAGTACTCGGCATCCACGAAGTGCTCGGCATTGGCAAACGCTCGGCATCCAAGGAGCGCTCGGCATTGGCAAGCGCTCGACATCCAAGGAGCGCTCGGCATTGGCAACCACTCGGCATCCAAGGAGCGCTCGGCATCTAGGAGTGCTCGGCATCCAGGTTCATCTGGCATCCAAAGATTGTTCGGCATTCATCCAACCTCAGTCAACTTCAACCATTGCTCGACATACACTCCCCACTCAGCACCTCACTTCTGCTCGGCATAAGAAGATCGTTCGGCATTCTTCCCAGCTTGTCCGGCTTCAGTTATTGCTCGGCCTACTCTTCCCACATAACAAGCATCGTTCGGCATGAGGAGGATGGTTCGGCATCCGACCGTTCGGCTTGTTTGATTCGGCATATAGGGACCAGTCCATCTGGGCCAAGGGATTCAGCTGCCAGGCCTGCCAGGGAAGTCCAACCCATCTTTGTCTATAAATAGAGGGGCAGGGGCACAGTGAAAGGGAGCTTTTTTCGAGAACACTGGGGAGACTCTGCCACTTTCAAGACTCGTCCTCTTTACTTAGCAATTGTATTCAAGTGTTTGGTCTACGGATTGTATCTGTAATCAATCATCAAGCAAAGCAATAAAGTTTAACCTCACAATGGACGTAGGCAATTACGCTGAACCACTATAAATCCGATGTTCTTACTTTCTGCATTCAAATTAGCATATTCTTCCTTTTTTAATTTAACTTCATCACTTACATCTCTACACATTCTTTCTCAACGAGGTTAGCGACCAATTTTGGTGCTAACACACATATATCAACATTGTGAGGACTAGTAGTTATAACTGTCCAGGCTGATGGTAGTACTTAGGTTTTGTAACTCTGAAAATCTTGTATTCAAAGTAACCCTTTGTATTGTTCTTTTGATATTATAAATTATCGTTCCACTGTGAGATTCCAATGTTGTTTTCTTATTTTCTTGTTCTATCCTTTTTCTTTTATTTTACTTTAACTTTCTTTCTTTCCAGCACTTTGGTGCTCAACACATGAATATCGTGGATGTATTATTATTGATATTCAAGGGTCGAAAAGTTGGATCATTTACACCAGTAGTCTGTTAACATTTGGGGGCACTTGTAGAGTCCTGACTATTGCCTAGCAAAGACTTGCACCCGATGGATATTGGGTCACGATGGTCGTCGAGGTAAGTAAGACTGTAGGTGTAGCAATAAGAGCGTATGAGGAAGGCTCTTGGAGCCTGCTGAGAGCTATAAGATTTCCATTTGGCAATTGATAAGATGCTATGAACGCATGCTTATTCATCTTTATAATATCATTGAGTATGCAACTGAGAGCCGACTTGATTATATGTGTTGACCAATGCCAAAATAGTTATATACGAGGCCAAGAGCCTAGATTATTACACCTTTGACTAAGAGATTCGTGGATTTTCCACGAGATTGAGAGTCCATTGCTGAGTGCATATATGGTTATCTATGAGATGGAGAGCCAAGTTGGTTAACTATGAGGCTAACAGTTGAGATGATTAGTTATGCCATTATGGATGACTTGGATTATTCATGGATTGTGTCCATGAATTTACGTGACCCCATGCACGTCTACTATATAGCTATCGGGGATAGTTATGGATGCTGAGAGCAAGGAGTTATACCACATACTTATCTTTATATGGTTATCTAGGAGATGAACGTGGCAACCAAGGGTACGCCATGTTTGTGTTTTATGTATGAATGATTTGGATATTTGTTTGCATATCTTTATATATGTTGATTATGACAGACCCTGGGTATGTTTACTTTATGATTATTTAGGAGATAATTTTAGCATTGCTAAGTGCCTACCATGTGATACTTGATGACTTCTTATGTATTTTTGATTATTCGATGAGTGGATATTTCATCCATATGATGCTTGATATGTAGCTTGCCTTACTATTATTTGGGTGATGATATTTGTGCATGGTTTCCCTCTTTGAGATATTTATATGCCACTTATGATTTACATCATTACACCATGCCTGTTACTCGTACCACACTCTAGACATAGTTAGACCAATGTGTTATTATATAACACTCGAGTCATCCAAGACATTTTAGGTTTAGGGAAAAAGTGACCAGGTTTCAGATGTGGGGCATCGTTGGAGACTACGATATTTGTAGATTAGTGTCCATTATTTTAATGTAGTCCCTATTGTATTTATGTTGTTGAGATGTATGTACTGGACCTATTTTGTATATTTGAGTAGTAATGGGCATTTAACATATTTTGTAACCCACTTAACTTGTGTATCTTATCTATTGTAAACTATTACTACATTGATGACTTTATATTCTCTATTTTTAGTTTATATTATGTATTGTTCTATTCTGGAATCGCATATGTTTATATTTTTGTATCGATACTAAGTACAAACAGGTGAGTTGATCTTATGATTTTGAAATTTGTACTGGTGTTGGCTTAAGGGAAATTCGCGTAGGATAGACCAATATCGCCTCATTCTCCATGCTATCAGACATGATTACCTAGTAATACTCTTTGGTAATATAGGTGTAAAGGTGAGGTGTTATAGTTGGTATCAGAGCGAGGTCGGAACAATACATTATATAAGAGACACGAGTCTTTGCCTTAGATGAGACTTAGAGTCCCTTTACCCTTGGGCATTTTAGGTAGGGCCCTATTGTAAAAGATAGAAGGAGTATACAGTGAGTACTGGGCTAGCCATCGAGGGTCATATTTGTATTTTCTTTCTTTGTAGTATTTACCACTTCTATCTTCTAAATGTTAGACTCTGTAGGAGATACAGAGTTATGATAAGAAAAGCGAAGGTAGAAGTAGTAGTCTGACAAGTACCGTCGGCCTTGTTGGTAAATATTAGATATTGGTGTGGCTTTGAATGGAGTAACCTGATTCATTAGAGATCAGAGCACAGTGGAAACTGATTGATTGCTTTCTATGAGCGTTTTTATTTATTTAGGTGTTTCGATTGGTTGATTGATGGTTGGGTTTTATTGTATTAATGCTTTGATTAATTGACCTTGATTATATCAGTCTCGAGTAAGGTATTCGATAGGAGTGATCACTCAAGTTTAGTATCCAAGATGAGTTTTGATGATTATAACCTAGTGGTGTCTTCAGTAGCGATGTTACATCAAGGAATAATGGAAATCGCTTATCTTTTTTTTGGCAGAGCAAGCAGGGTTGAATGAGCCCTTACCAGCTTATTACTCCAAGAAAAAGAAAAACTCATGTGATCAACAAGATGATCCCATGAAAGAAATAGAGGAAAAAAGAGACTACCCAAGAAAAGAAGGAAAAAACAACAAAGGAACAAAAAATATCAAACATCAAACAAAGACAATGAAACCCCGACACTTGAGTTCCAAGAAACCTTGAATTCGAAGTCCAAATCAAAGAAGAATTACAAATCCCAAACTTGATACCTCTTATCAACAATGCATAAAGGCCGATTTAGGGGTAAAAGAAGCTTTAAAGACTCTTTGGTTTCTTTTATTCCATATAGAAACAAGAAAAAAATTCAGGACAATCAACAACGAAACAGTAGCCGAATTCTTCCACCTTGTAGCTTCGAACAATTTATACCAATCCAGTTTGCAATCCCTATGAGAGGACTGCATCCCACCTTTGAGAAGAATATTCCTCCATAGGCCAAAGACAAAATTGCAGTTAAAATAAAGGTGTAAAGTGTCTTCCTCACAACTGTTGTAGAAAACACAGTTATTAACAATATTTATTTTTCTAGTAGCCAGGTTAGAAAACGTATGAAGAGCAATTTTCATCACTTTTGAAAGGAAAAAATTATGTCTACGCAAGTTGTGGGGGGTTCCATTTTCTCTTATGCCAGCTAAATCTAGACAAATAATTATTGAAACTCACGAGCTTGTAGACTGCATAATGGAATGATCTTTAGCCTTAGAAGACCACACATACTTATCATGTTGAGCTAAGGGAATCTTCATACCCTGAAACATATTCTAAAAGCTCTCTAATGATTTGATTGCCGGTGTTACCCAAAATTTTAGGTAAACAAAAACTTTCCGGAGACGCTCCCAAAGTTGGTTCGTTCGCCGAATCCTCGCTCAGCCAGCTAGTTATCCCCGTCAATAGGTGACCAGTTTGTTGCCTTTAGCGGCAAATCGTGCCTACTTCGCATCTGGAGACACCACGAATGGAAGCTCAGCCCTTAGGCGACCCACCTTCCTTAACAAGGCACCGAGCGCTCTAAAGTTGGCTAGCCTCGACCGCTCCTCAAGGCATAAGTCCAAGTTTGTGCCCTCGACCCTTCCTTGGCATCCTTTCACTTAGCAGCCAGAACCACCCCCGGCCTCTTCGGTACCCCCCCGATCCGGTCATTCATCCCAATCCATGCGCTAAGTACCACACCTTCCATGCAACGCAACTCCTTAGCGGGCTTCCTCTCCCTTTAAGGCCTCGGTCCGCCTCGGCACGATCCTAGTATCAGAAGGAGCTCCGCTCTTATGTGACCGTCCTTCGACTTTGTTCTCCTCACAGCTGCAACCAGGCCCTACATGTCTACCCTTTGTCGAATGCCCGGGTTGTTCAGAGCCAACACCGGACTGGCTATCTCATGTGGCTCAACTACTCTACATAGGATCTACTTGACCATGGTGGACCGACCGCCTTTCATCCTTAGCAATCCTAAACCTACCAACTTGGACCGCCCGCCTAACCTAAAATAGCTTACAAGGAAGTACCCTAGCCATTCCCATACAACTTCTCTAAAGTACAGGCCATTAGAGCAAAGTATCGTTTCTCTGCCTATAATACTCCACACGCTTCCCTTTCCTCTCCCTTACCTTTCCAATAGCCAATAGAAATGCTTGCACCCCTACCTACTAAAACCTGCCACCTTTTCTACGTCCTTTGTAGACCCTTCTTTCCAGCTGGTAAGCAGTCGGAGCCGTGGGCTCGAATCCACTTTCCAACTGGCTTCCATCCAACATCCCCTCTAGTGCATGGCCCAAAGCCTCTCTTACACTATTAGTCTACAATCTCAACCATGCATTTACACCCCCACATCCCCTATAAATACCCGATGCCATACCATATGGCAGAGGGACGGAAGAACAAGGAAAAGAAATGAAAGAGGACAAAGAAAATGATTTCTCTAACTCCCTCCCTCATCAACTCCCTCCTCTTCCAAAACCTCTCTAATGGCGGCATCGCTCGACTTCCGTTAGAGAGAGCCACCATCAAACTCCATCATGCTCTACCTACCAAGCTCTTCCACCATCATCGCCTCCAATAGCAAGCTTCTTACTCGAGGAAGTGGCACCTCCTTCTAGCACATTCCTTCCGACCACCGCCAGCCACCTCTCCTTCAAGAGCTCTTCTGTCTCCAAGACTCCTCCTCAAGGGATGGCCCTCCTAGCGGATCTTCCCTTAGGTCTCCTCCCCGTGAGACCCTTAGACTGGGATATTATGCTCTAGTAATATTTAGTCTAGTTTCTTTTATTATTCTCTTGTAACGGTCTATAAATTGTAAGAGGCCGATACAATAAGGGAACATCACAATGGACGTAGGCCGCACTAGGCCAAACCACTATATATCGCCGTGTATTTACTTTCTGTACTTAGTTCTCTTTAGGACCATTCTCTGCAATCTCCCGTCAAGGGCCAGTCTTCTTGTCTGCTCCAGTCCACCATATTCCATACCATGGGCAAGCGCCTCCATCCGCTCCTACCTAGCTCAATCCACCTTCCTCCTGAGCAACGGCCCAACAACAAAGGGCCCATCTGACCGCCCTTTGCCTGGGGGTTATTGGCCTACAACCAATCGTGTGGCTTAAACGGGTCCGGGCCTTACTCTAATCGCAAGCCTTCCCTCCAAGGTTGACTTGTCCAAAAAGTAAGCATAGTGTCAGTGCGGCGGTATCCTCATCGACGCGATCGGATTTCGAGGTTCGACCGAGTTTTTCGTACTCATGACAAAAAATCGGTTTAACATTCTAGCATCCACCGTAGGGCCTGATCCCACGAACATAAGGATGAAAGCCTTATAGTAGCGACCTCGTCCTCCATCAACCAACATCCCAACTCCAGTCGCAAAAGTCGCCTGGTCCTCTTCCTCTCTCCAACCAAGAAAAAGGAAGACCGACCAAAAGAGATAGGAATTCAAATTCCTTTTTACAGTCCCGTGTTCTCCCGAGAGAAGAGGCCATAGTCTCATGTTCCCCTAAGATGTGGCCCCATTTGCGTCCTTCGGCCCTCTTGCATCCTCACCGTGTGCTCCGTTGACCTCCAAGTACTACGCTGGTTTGTAGAGCTTCCCCCGCTCTCCTTCCTTCTCCTTTGCAGTATCGACGGGAGAACCGAGGTTGGTACCACTCAACCCGAAGGATGAGACATGGAGGCCAAAGCTTAAGAGCATATCCCTTCACCATCGGCAATAGCCTTCGAATTCCATCCCTTGGCTCCTTTTGAGACCAGTGGTAGCGGATTCGAGCATGAAGGAGAAACCCGGAAATCCCCCGGGTTTACAAGCATCTCCTCCTCGGCCTCGCATGGCACTCCCCATTAGTGGCTTGGCGAGATGCAGCTTCTTTGTCCCTTCTAACAGGCCGCCACGGCCTCCCTCCAAAGCAGGCTTTCATGCCCTACAACACTCTGGCATCCGCAGCCGCACATCCTACTTCAGGTTGTGCTAGAGTCCTGAGGCAGAATCACATCTTCCACCATTTCATCCAAGCACATCGGGAAGCACCACCTTTCTTGAACCCCTCGCCATCATCTTCCTCCAGACCTGGGGGCATCAACTACTACCTAGGAGAGTCCGGTGAAAATAAGCCAAGACACATCCGAGGTCTAACGAGGACCGCCCAGGATTATGGAATGCATCCAATCACGCCCATCCTATTCACCAGAAACAGTAAGCGGGCCACAGTGCTCTAGTTCAGTCCGGGTTTAACTCGGGCTCAGGATTGTATCTCCATTCAATCAGTAGTACGTCCCCATGCAGACCCTGGAGGTGACCATGCGCTTGAACTCATGCCAAGAAGCTCCAAACCAGTGAGGCGCCCGCAATGCGCATTACAGCTGCTGACCGATACTCGCTTGGAGTCAGCACAACATGGATCCCCTAGAAAGTTCCTCCTCCAGCACTCCTCAGTTGCCTCCATCTATGGTCGTCCTCCGTTAGTTCTTCAAATGCCACAGCACCAGGACACCCGAACCCACGAGGAGCAATCAGAGACTTTAACGGACTGCGTTGTTCACTAACGCCTAATCGAGCAATGCCCCAACCGCTCCTGGCCGAGCAAGGGATATCTTCCTAGTGTTTGCCCTCAATTTGCAGTTAGTAAGAAGGCGGACACTCCAGCTAGCTTCTCAATCGGCATGCCCATGGCTTGAGGGCATCCCATCTTCGAAATCTAGAAAACTGCAAAGAATACCCCTCGAGACCGCCTTCCAGCTTTCAACCGCTTAGTTCATCAGCAATCCATGGACACTCTTCCCGTGGATACGGATTAGCCCAAAGCATTCAAGTCTGCCCTTACAAGCAAGAACAGACTTCGAGGGCAAAATGTCACCCAAAATTTTGTGTAAACAAAAACTTTGTGGAGAAGCTCCCAAAGTTGGTTCATCCACCGGATCCTCGCTCAGCCAGCTGGTTACCCCCTTTAGCAGGCGACCAATCTATCACCTTCAAGGGCCAACCACGCCTACTCCACATCCAAAGACACTACATATGGAAGCTCAGCCCTTAGGCAACCCGCCTTCCTCAACAAGGCACCGAGCGCTCCCAAACCAGCTAGCCTCGACCGCTCCTCAAGGCATAAGCCCAAGGTTGCGCCCTTGGGCCTCCCTTGGCATCCTTTCCCTCAACAGCTAGAGCTGCCCTTGGCCTCTTCGACACTTGCCCGATCTAGTACTTCATTCCAATCCATGCGCTAAGTACCATAACTTCTATGCAATGCCACTCCTTAGTGACTTTCCTCCCCCTTTAAGGCCTGGGTCCACCCTCGGTATGATATTAGTATCACAAGTAGCTCCGCTCTCACGTGACTGTATGTCAAATTCACTCTCCACAAGGCTGCAATCGGGCCATGCATGCCCACCCTCCGCTAGACACCCGGGTCATTCAAAGCCGGCACTGGATTTGCTATGTCGTGCGGCTCAACTACTCCTACACAGGGATCCGCCCGGCCATGGTGGATCGACTACCTTACGTCCTTAACAATCCTAAACCTACCAGCTAGGACCGCCCACCTAGCTGGAAATAGCTTACCGTGAAGTACCCTAGCTATTCTCAGTCCAACTGCTCCAACGTACTAACCATTAGAGAAAAGTATTGTTCCTCTACCAACAGTAATCCACGCGCAGCCTTTTCCTCTCCCTATCTTTTCCAATAGCCAATCAGAACGCCTGCACCCCTACCTACTAAAGCCTGTCGCCTTTCCTATATCCGTCACAGACCCTTCTTTCTAGCTGGTAAGAAATTTGAGCCGTGGGCTCAAATCTGCTTTCCAGCTAGCTTCCATCCAACATCTCCTCCAATCCACGGCCCAGAGCCTCTCTTGCACTATTATTCTACAATCTCGACATCCATTCACACCTCACTTCCCCTATAAATACCCTATGCCATACCATATGATAGAGGAATGGAAGAACAAGGAAAAGAAATGGAAGACGGATGGAAAAAATGATTTCTCCAACTCATCAATTCTCTCCTCCTCCAAAACCTCTCTAATGTTGGCTTCGCTCGAATTTCGTTAGAGAGAGCCCCCATCAAACTCCACCATGCTCTACCCACCTAGCTCTACCACCATCATCGCCTCTAATAGCAAGCTTCTCACTCCAACTAGCGGCGCCTCCTTCTGGCACTTTACTTTCGACCACTGCCAGCCACCTTTCCTTCAAGAGTTCTTCCATTTCTGAGACTCCTCCTAAAGGGACAGCCCTCCTGGCGTGTCTTCCCTTGGGTCTTCTCCCCATATAGCCCTTAGACTAGGATATTATGCTCTTCTAATATTTAGTCTAGTTTCCTTTATTATTCCCATGTAACGGCTTGCAAATTGTAAGAGGTCGATATAGTAAGGGAACATCACAGCGGACGTAGGCCACACTAGGTCAAACCACTATATATCACTATGTATTTACTTTCTGCATTTAGTTCTCCTTAGGAACATTCTCTGCCGTCTCCGTCCAAGGGCCAGTCTCCAAGTCCGCTTCATTCCACCGTACTTCCTAACATGGGCAAGCGCTTTCGTCCGCTCCTGCCCGGCACAATCCACTTTCCCCCAAGCAACGACCCAATAGCAAAGGGCCCATTCGGCCGTCCTCTGCCTAGGGGTGGTCGGCCGACAACCAACCTTGTGGCTCAAATGAGTTTGCGCCCTCTACCAACGGCGAGCCTTTCGAGGTATCCTCATCGTCGTGATCACGTTATGAGGTTCGACCGAGTTATCCATACTCGTGATGAAAAATCGGGTCCACAACTGGAATATGGGAGGGTGATAACTCCTTTATGAATGTATGACATACCTTTAGCTACCAAAGGGATGCCAGTCTAGATTCTGTGAGCATATGACAAAACATCAAACAAGATCAAACCCTTCCACATCCATGGATCATGCTAGAATTTGACATTGCCATTTAAAGGGATGGTAACTTGAAGATGAGATAAAAAGTGATTTTGAAGTTTCAACATAGATTACAAGACCCGGCCATAGTCTTATTTAAGTTCCATAGTCCAAAAAATTTTAGTGCCAATGTGTTGCTTGTAAAACCAGACAACCCAAAGGTTATTTTTGAAATTTATGATGTTGTCAAAGTGAGTATTAATAGCAGCCTTATTCCATATTTTAAGAATATTTAAACCAAGACCTCCATTAACCAAAGGGATTTCCAGTTTTTGAAAGGCAATATGCACCAACTTATTAGAGTGCATATCACAAGGCCAAAGAAAATGGTTCATAGCCTGCCTGAAAATTGCTTATCTTATAAAGTACTGTAATATAATATTTCATTAAAATATGTCAAGATCAAATTTTAATAGAAAGTTTGCTTATTTGTATACACGTATGGTTAATGAGTGATTGCTTGGATAGTTGGAAGTGGCTTATTATTTGATTGATTTATAAAGATCATTTGTAGATTCTTAAAGCAAGTAAGCGTATGATTTAATTAAAAATCTCTTTGGTTAAAGTACACCAATATATATGGGATTAGAAAATGTTTAATATAGCTAGTTATTTTCATAAAGCAAGTTTATTAAAGTACATATATGTAAATGTTTAAAGGAATTTTTGAAGATTGATTTCATGTTCGTTTGTCCATTGAGTGCTTTAAGAATTCTAGTTGATGCACTTGTTCAACGTTATCGATAGGGATTTGTAAACACTATGTGAGACATTTGGACACAAAGTTTTGAAAAGCAATGTAATATTTTGAAAAAAAGTAAAATATTTTGAGTTGTATTATAACCAATGTTTTGAGGAAAGTTATACTTAGTGTTTTGAAAAGATTAGAATGATATGAAGAATATTTTGAAATGAGTATAATGTTTTATAAAATGCAGAAGAGTGTTTTGAAAGAAAAATAATATTTTAAAGAAGTGTCTTGCGTTATATATTGAAACATATATAGATGGTAGTTTGAGAAATGATACAAAACATTTTGATGAGGAAAAAATATATTTTATTTGATAAAATAAAGCAGTATTTTAAAAAGATGTTTTAGTAAGTATTTTGATATGAGAATATAGATGTATTATTTTATAATGTAAATTATTTTGAAAATAATAAAGATAGTTTTCATAAGTTAGATATTTTATATGATGAATACCGCCATCGAGTATTAGTGGACGATTGAGATCGAGTGCGATGTATTGTTGATCATACGGTCAACATTGTAGCTAGTGGGAAAAATGAGCCATTAAGATTCATGGTGAGGCAAGGCCATTAAATTATAGATATTTTAGAATTTGGAATTATATGATATGTGATGTTGTGATTGTATGTCTGCCATATTGTAAGATTGGTTGTGACTTGGGTGATTGTTGTGAAAATGTTGTGATGTAATGCATTGTGATGTAAAAGTTGAGACATAAGTTTACAACTCAAAATAATTTTTGAAATTAATATGGTATTTTAGAATTTCAGTAAAGGATTGAATATTAAAAAAATATTATTATTGTCTATGGAAATAATAAGTATTTTGTGGAGAAATGTTCAAGAGTAAAGTGAAGTAAATAATTGAAGTAAATTTTATATAACTGGAGGAAGTAGATTTGAAATGAGAAGGTATTTTATGAATATTTGGAATAAAGTATTGATTTCGTGAATTATATTGATAAAGTGTAATTTTATAACAAATAAAGTAATAAATATTTAGAGGATATGAAAAGGTATTTTGTGAATTTGAAATTGTAAGGTTGAAAAGAATTTTTACAAGAGCTTATGTATTGTAATAATTGCATGCATTAATAAAATTATTCTTAAGTGATGGATAAATACTATTTGTAGTAAAATGACTTTTTGAAGTATAAACATATTGGAAAATATGTGAAACCAAATAATTTTAGTGTAGTATCATGAAATTAAAAGAATTTTTTTCCAAGTGGGAAGCAATTGTCTTGTTCATGATATACTTTGTTAGGACTTTTCATTAAAGAGTTGTAAAAAAATTTGATTCACGGAAAATTGAGCTTATGAAAATAAAATAATATTTTAGGAAGTTGAGCTTTTAAATTAAAGGATTATTTGGAAGACGTTTTGTAAGCTTAATAAAGTGGAAATTGAATTTTAAGGGAATCAAATTTTGGTTTGAATTCTGAAGTTTGAATTTTCAATGCTATATTAAAACAACTATAACTTTTGATCCTCTATTCATATTTTGGATAATCTTTCTTTGGTATGAAAGGTGTT
This sequence comes from Allium fistulosum, assembly GCA_030737815.1. Lineage (NCBI taxonomy): Eukaryota > Viridiplantae > Streptophyta > Magnoliopsida > Asparagales > Amaryllidaceae > Allium > Allium fistulosum. Next base: position 243,037,595 of record CM060907.1, on the reverse strand, counting down.
TCCATAAAGCACAAATTTTGTGTTAATCACCTTTTGAGGTTTTGAAGTATTGTATGTATTAGGAAAAATTATGAACTGAAATTTTAGAGTTGCTGATCATAATTTTAAACCATAATATATTTGATGGTTTGTGATTTTAGAGAAGTTATAGGTGTAAGCCATAAATTTTGTTCCAAGTGCTTTACAAAATTTTGAAATTTGTTTTGTTGAACTGAGATTTAAAGATGAGGACATGTTTTATAAAGATAAGAGTCTTTTCGGAATTTGAAGTTTATAGATTTATGAATATTTTTAGAACTCTATATTGTATCGAAAAAGATTTTAAAGGGAATGAATAATTAGAAGCTTTAACAACTTGAAGCTAGCTAAAAGATTTTGCATTTTTAAATATAAATATGTTTCTGATATGTTTTGTGTTATGGATACTCGGAATGCACTTCGTGTCATAGAGATTACACATAAGTTTTCCAAAAATCCCAACATCTAAACTGCATTTTTTATTGTGAGATTTTGGTGTCGTCTTATAGAGTCATTCTACTCATAGCCTATAACCATAAAGAATGGGAAAAGGATGATAATCCACTGTTTAAGAAGCCAACGAGGGTTTAATAATTGTTGTTTTATTAGATGAACTTTGTGTTAGATGTTTTGATTTATTTAGTTGATTACATATTTGTTTCAATTATAGTTGGGTATAGTAAAGTGAGAAGTATTAGTCCGTTATGGGTTTTCCATATAGGAAATTGCGAGGACACAATTTTCTTTAGGGGGAATCTATAACAATCTGATATTGAGAAGCAATTAATTAAAATTAATAATGAATTTATAAATTGTTAAATGAGTTTTAATGATAAAATATGAATAATTTGAGATTTTTGATGATTTGGAAATATTGAATTTATTTAGGATTTAATGTTGAAGTATTTTATGAAGATGAAAATTTAGTTGGGAAATTATTTATTGGTCGGATTGGGTAAAAACAAGATTTATTCGGTGATCCTTAAATATATTGGTAGAAATTATCTTTTAAATGATTATAAAATGAATTATTTTGGTGTGAAATACTTTTAGAAGTTAAGAATTAATAATAAATGATAATTTTGATTAGTTTGAAGTTAAATTCACATCTATATACTAATAGTGATTTTACAAATAGACTAAAAGTGGTTACTAATTTTATAGAGTTAAATAACAATCAATAAAAGAAATTTGAAAATTTATTATAAGAAAGAATGAATTTTTATTTGATTTACAAGTGGAACTGGGAATTTATTTATAATAAGCTTAATAATATAATTTGGAGATAATTATTTTATATTGGGTAGAAAATTGTGAAATATAGTAATTATGACAATACGCAATGTTGTGTAAACATTATTATTAAGTGAGTATGAATTTTAATTAGGATTTGGAGTTATTATGATTTAGTAGAATTATTGTTTTTCAAAGAAAAGAGTGTTTAAAAACTTGATTTAGCTAAGCCCATGAAGCCCAAACCAATACATAAAGTATCTGGACTTTTCTTGACCAAGAATGCTCTTCATCATTTATGAAATCATCACATGTATACTTATCTCCTCTTCATTCTACAATTTCCAACTTTCAAAGCAAATAATAAAAACCTTATCTCCCTCTTCTAAATTCTAAATAAAATAAAATAAATTATTACCTCCAAGGCCACCTTAATTCTCTCTCCACCTCTTGGATTTTGTAAGGTAATAACCCTATCCACACAATTGATCCTAGCATCATTTCATACCAACCATTCCATCCCCAAAATTATCCAGTACCCTACGAAGTCAAACACATATGGATCACAAACAAACAAATAGTCACACAAGTCAAATTCAAGGTAGTGCACCTTGATCCGAGAGTGGCATACCCACTGATCGGAATAATCACACATAAGGACATAAACAAATAGGTAGTTTCTATTCCTAACCATCCACCTAGTCCTTCGTTTTGAAAGAGTGAGTAGTACCATTATCTAATATAACTCTAACTGATATACTGAAAATCAAAATCATACCTCCAAGGACACCCTTTCCTTTCTCCTCAACAGTTGGTCCAAACGAAGGTCCTTTCAAAGGCTAAACCTTAGCTTACTTAACTCGGGACAATTCTTCTTTTTGTGCCTGGGTTTTTCACAAATGATACACTTGAACTTCACCATCCCCATCGATTCCGAAAACTTTTTAGCATAGTGCCCCCCTTTGCCTACATTTATAACAAGTTGCATCAGCAACGTTTTTGCGCTCACTTCCACCTAGAGCCTTCCCTTTTTGTGGTTGGCCCTTCTTTCCCTTCTGATAAGGAGCAAACATATTTCTTTGCCCACCTTTAGTCTTAATATCGGTCTTCTTCTCTCCCTGGAAGAAGCAGTCATACCTTCTTTCCATTTCCACCACCATATCAAGTGAAGACAATAAATGAGCCATTACCTTGTGATTCAGTCCCTTCTTCGAGCCATTAATGAACTTTTCATTCTTCTTCAACGGAGTATTGATATGCCTCCTTCCATACTTTGACAAAGCATTGAATCATTGGATATATTCTGGCAAATCATCTCTCCCTACTTCAAGTCAAGGAACTCTCTACACAAAGCACTCTTATGAGATTCGAGGATAAATAGAGCCTCGAATCGCTCCTTAAACCGTTCCTAGGTTATCTCCACCTCTAGGACCTCAGCAATCACTGCCTCCTACTAGTCTAGTGCATTCTATTAGAGTTGACAAAAAGCCAATCTTCTCTTCTGAGCATTAGTATATCCCAAGTCTCTGAAAATACACTCATATACTTTCAGCCAATTCAACACCTCCAAGGCATACTCCTTCCCTATGAACTCCTTTCCTCCATAGCTCTTGAAATCTTTATTCATCGTAGTAAAGTCTACTTCTATTGCTACCTCATGTTTCATCTCAACAACTCCAGCTAGTTGTTGCCTCACCATTTCCATCATAAACTGGCGAAATAAAGCATTCAAATCAATTCCCCCTTCGGCCGAGGCAGGCACTAGAGTACTGGCTTCAGTATGGACTTCTAGGGCTGCCTCCTCTACTTGACCATCAATTTGGGTACAGTCATCTCCTCTACTAGTATTCGCTCTCGTACTTCCTATAGTCAAACTTCAGTTACGTAGATCCATTATTGCCTTCTGCATAGTAAGGGTTTATAAGAAAAGGAAGTAAAGAGGGTGGAAACAATCGTAGAGGGATAGATATATTCTCATATATATCTATATCAAAATATAAGTACATTATATATGGTGTATACCCTTCCCCAATATATCAATATCAAAATATAAGTATGTTATATATGGCGTATACCCGTCCCCAAGCTGTTCATTTTACAGTTATCTACCTTATACTTAGCTCGGTTTTACCTAGGTGTTTCCCTAACCTAAGCTTTGAAACCAAGTTGTAACATTCCCTAACTCGTGACTCAAAAATAGATGCTGATAATGTTGTAGTCATCACCGAAATTATTTTCTAGCGACAACGTGAGTTCAGTATTTTTTTACAACATAAGTAAACAAAGCAGCTAAATATCCTTTTCTTTACATTAAATCATATTATATAATTCATTACATCATTAAACCCAAATCGTTCTCTCGCAGGGGTAATTATATAATAAGAAAATCAGAGTAGTGTGTGTCCGATATATGAAGATAGCAACACCACACCTAACAAGTTATATATTCTGGATTACACAACGGAAATTTAAAAATACTTTTATTTAAATAGCAAGCCTCCCGCTTCATCTTTGAAATCTTTATTCATCTTTCAAAAGATACTTTTTTAATCCATAAAATCAAATTAACTACTCAAATGAGTACTTGTTAGTTTATGGGAAATAAAAAACACGGCTCAAATAGTAAGTCTGGTATGAGTAAAGCCTTTATCCTAAGCATCCATAGCGAGATCACTCCGCTAACGCGAAACGGGTTTCCCTCTCACTTGGTCATCATCAATATATATCAACATATATGACAACAAACAATATATATTACAAAAACAACCATGTGCGTGTATTCAATACATAAGTGTGCCTCACACTTTCTATCCATTAATGAGCCATGTCATATATAATTCATCATGCATACAGGAATAACCATTGTAGTCTTAATTTTAGGTTGCCATGCATGCCTAACTTTACTAGTTCAACTTTCAGTTCTTAATCCTTATAGTTTATTCATAAGTGTCTTATCTTTATTTTATTGTCAATAGATAATTAGATTGCCACATAGACCTAACATCAATATTCTCGAGTTCTGTCGAGAATCAACCGTTGGATGCTACTCAAGCCTTTCTCCCCCATTCTCATTCATTTATCATGAATGGACAATTGAAGGCTACACAAGCCTTACTCCATCGTACTCGCTTAGCGGTCATAACTAGACAATTAGATGCTACACAAGCCTTCCATCAATGATACTAATTTCAATATCGTTTATTTGACATTTGGTGGCTACCTAGGTCTTTACGATACCAATAATAATGTCATGGATTTGACATTTGGTAGCCACTCAAGTCTTGACGATACCAATAATAATGCATGGGTTTGACATTCGGTAGCTACTCGGGCCTTGGTAATACCAATAATAATGTCGTTGGTTTGACATTCGTTAGGCACTCAGGCCTTAACGATACCACTATTCGGTAGCCACACAGGACTTAACGATACCAATTATTCGATAGCCATACGGGCCTTCGCTTGCTACTTAAGCCCTTCCCTAATTATAATGTCATATTTAGACATGTGATTGCCACAAAGGCCTTACGTTAATTATCATCAAAAAGAAATTGGGTTTATCCTTCTTATTGCCACAAAGGCCTTCCATTTGTCTTTATTTTCTTACAAATGGTTTCATTCATTAACTAGGTATACTGCACATTCCTTAGATAAAACATTTTTTATCTTTCCATTAAGTGATACCCTATCATTTAATAGCTTCTCGTAGCTTTCTTCATTTCAAAAATAAGTTAACATAGTTTTAACTTATAAAAACTGTTGGATCTTATGTTTTGATTAATGACAAGAAATTCAATCGACATGAAAATTCATGAATCTACGACAAAGAACTATGAAGACCGGACTCAACAATATAAAGTATGGTTCATATATATGTTGTTTAGAGTCAAAGTCCAGCTTTTAGCTATGTTAAAATCTCTCCTCAAGCAGTTCACAAACATACACATTTGAAATATTCTATAAAAGTAATAAAAATTTTATTTTAAAAAATAAAATAAAATAATAACAATAATAATATATAAAGTAATACTTGAACTTGGGTCATTGGTATATTCATATTTTAAATGAAAAATCAAGTTTTCAAAAAATGCATGGAGCAAGGCTCGATCCCTGGTAACTAGCTTAGAAGGCAAGTGCTCTAACCAAATGAGCTATTGTGAAATTTGTCTATCAATAGAATTCAGTCGACTGAACAAGGTCATTTAGTCGACTAAACCTATGTACATGCATATATATTTTAAATTACTCTTAGTCGACTAAATATTCAAAGACCCGACTTTACAAAATATTCAGTCGACTGAATCAAAATTTCAGTCGACTGAATATGAATATTTTTGCACTATTTTTTCTCTGTTTTAATTCAGTCGACTAAATAATAATATTCAGTCGACTAAATATATTCTAACTATATTTTTTCAAATTTCCTAAAGAGACACCTCTCTTCAGGGAAGAGTAATCCTTTAAGGAAAAGTTGCAACGATTTCTTTTCAACAGAACTTTTAACCAGGAGTTGCAACTCTATAATCTCTATATATACATACTCAATTCAAGATTAAATTAACAATTCTAATTCTATTTTCATACTTTCTTGAATTCTAAGTTTCTTGCTTTATTGCTTGAATATTTGAGCAATCACATATTTATTTCTCTAATTCTAAAGCAATCTAATCTTTCTTATCTTCACGTACACACAAATATACATATTTTACTTGAGTAGAAGATTATAGAAAGGATGTACATTATTGACTTAAAGGAGTCTGAGACTGGACGTAGAACGGAAGTTCGAACCAGTATAAAAATTCATGGTGTCATTTACTCTACTAGTTACTTTTTATACTCATATTCCGCATCAGCAGATAACTAAGTTTATATCGCACTACCACTGCATTTACATTGTTTACAACTGTTGTCCATTTCGATCCTATAGCATAGGCACTTTCAAAAACTTTCATTATTTCATCCCTTTAAAATAATTCAATAATATTTGAAAACTATCTTCCAAAGTGTCCCAAGTATTTGTTATTTTATTAAGAAAATATAGCTTCCCAAGCTATTACAATTTACAAGTTGCATTTTACTTGTTGTATATTAGTTACTCCACGGCCGTTGTATTTAATTAAAAACATTATTAACAGTCATATGCAGATCCCAAGCTAACACGCACTACTGCCGTGTTTTTTTCCACCTAGTTATTGAGTTCAAATTCAACCAAAACCCTACAGTTAAGTCTTTGTGAAGGGTTGCCTTCGCGTGAATATTTATTTGGTTGGTTTAGTTTTGTGAGTTTTCTCATTCATTTTACTTTGCCTTCATGTGTTATGCACACATACATATTTCATTTGTGAATGCCCTCGTACATTTTATATTATACAATTAATATGCTATCAACTCATGTGTCCACGTGTTAACTTGCAAGCACCTCATCATATATTTTATGAGACATACTATCTCATTTCGTCAACTGCATTTTTATAACCAACTTTTATATATATATATATATATATGCATGTATGTAAAGTATTTATTATGTTAAAAAATTTAATTTTGGAAAAGAATAACTAAAAATGGCGGACGAGTGGCACAAACAAGATTCGATTACTACAGACAAACCACCCAAACCGCCTGATCAGGCACCGCAACAGACTTCAAGCACTTGCCAGCGAACATGGGCGGAGATAGTAAATCGGAAAAATGAAGTAGATTGCGCCGAAGTTGATACGGATCTTCATTTTATTCTTCCACACGTGGAAAACGAGTTACCTTCTTTTCACATACCAGAATCGAATAATTTAGTGGTGGAGAGCAAATGGCGAAACTCACTGGTACTTTATGTTATTGGCAGTAGGTCGTTATATACACATTTCTCAAAATTTATAGCAAATGTGTGGAAACCTGGTGGTCACTACGACATTTTTTATAAGCAAAATGGGTTCGTTCTTATAAGATTTGACAAGGAAGAAGACTGTGATTGGATTTTAAAGTTTGGGCCTTACACATTTAATTCGCGCATTATCATTATGAAAAAATGGCATATGGGTATGAAATTGTTTCGTGATTATTTTAGCACAACACCTATATGGATCAGATTAAACGATTTGGACATACAATATTGGAACAAAGATGCAATTAGCAGAATTGTTAGTATGATTGGTAAACCAATTCGGTTGGATAATAACACTGCGAAGGAATTACGGTTACAATTCGCTCGTGTTTTTGTTGAGATAGATTCTGATTTCAAATATCCAATGGTTATTAACGGTACTGATTCTAATGGTAAGCATATACAAATCAATGTGCAATATGAATATAAACCATCCCTATGTAACAACTGCAAAGTTTTCGGCCACAACACAAGAAATTGTCAACACTCACAATCAAAACAATGGCAACCGAAATCAGTTAATATACATCCTGATACAAATATTCACTCCACTATTTGCACATATAACATTTTTTATCCAACTGAAAATTTAATTGATACAAGGAGTAACATTACATCAACTAGTTCTCATGAAAAGGGTAAAAAGCCAATAGATATTCCTTTGTCGAACAAGTTTGATTGCTTAACTGCTGTGGATGACTTTAATGGATCTGGCACTTCAACTTCAACTGCTACAGTATCTTCTACCTCAATACCTTCAACTGACATGGCAGCGCCTAATACTACCTCCCCACCACCTGCACAACTACATGCCACTGCACCTATATTAGAATATTTTGAAGATGAATTACCAGAAGCAGAGAAATTTAGAAAAGAACTGTTTGTTGGAAATATTGCTCAACACATAGATCAAATTGGAAAGTTTGATACAGCTACTATAAATGTACCCCAAATGGTTGAGGCTATGTGAATTACAGAAAGAAGCATGAAAAGAAACAAGCTCCTACTCCTCCCCATTCTAAAAGGCAAACTAGGGGGTCATCTATTATTAAATGAATATATGTGGCTGAAATGTGAGGGGATTGAAAAGAGTTAACAAAATGCAATCTGTGTTCAATCAACCCATGTCTATGAAGATGTCTCTGATAGCTTTATACGAAACTAAACTAAAGGAAAGTGCTTTTGAGAAATTCATGCATAAATTCTCGACAAACTGGAAATGTTTTCATAACAATGCCACTGGTTATAAGGGCCACATAATTATAATACTTGATTCCTCGGTTTGGGATTATCAAGTATTAGACAAAAGCTCACAATATATTACGGAATTTTTACACAAGCATGGTGGGTTTCACTGAGCTTTATCCTTTGTGAATGGTAGTAATTCCTATTCAGAGAGGGAGGAGTTGTGGAAACACCTGATTCAAAATGCATCTCAAATTAACATGCCATGGATGGCTTTTGGGGAATTTAATAACGCTTTGAACCCCAAAGATAAGAAGGGAGGCCTTCCAATACATTTTTCTTATCTTTTTGGTTTTAAAAACTGTATTTTTCAATGTAACCTTGTTGAATGCAGTTTACAGGGATGTATGTACACATGGCGTAAGGGAGGAATGGCTAGCAATATTGACAAAGTTTTAATTAATCCAAAATTACTGACAACATGCCCAACTTTATCAGTTATTGCTATTCCTACCACACTTAGCGACCACAGTCCCATTATTATTACTTTTACTCATCTAGCCAAAATTACTGGAGTATGGTTATAAACAATAATTACTCTTGCACAATGAAGCACATGTTACGTGTTAGAAATATCATGAGTTCATTAGTAACTAGACAGATTGCCAATGGTTGCTCTACCTCTTTATGGTTTGATCCTTGGATCAACCATAAATCAATGGTAGATTTACTAGGCTGGCACAGACTGGGAACATGTACTTCATACGCGAATATTGTATCTACTATTGTTCAGGGTGATAGATTAGCCCCCGAATTACTTTCTGAAACTAAAGAATGTGCACAGCTAATTCGACCATTGTCTATACAAACTAATGCAGCAAAAGGTTATTGGGAAATTTGTAGTAAGCAACAATTTAACTTTTCCATAGTTCATGATGCTATTCGAATTAAATTCCCTAGGGTTCAATGGGCAAAAGTCGTATGAAATTCATACGGTGCAAAGAAAATGTCTTTTTGTTCATATAAAGCAATCGTGCGTCGATTACCGACGTCAGATAGACTTGCAAATTGGGGAATTCCAGTTGATGGATTACGCAAATTGTGTAATGAAGGGCAAGAAACACACGAGTATCTATTTTTACTTGTAATTACAGCAAATACCTCTTGTCCTTCATGCTCCTGAAGCTCGACCTTAATATGCCTCGTGACATAGATATTGCCACACTGTGCACCTATCTCCTCGAGAATTTACAAGCTTCTTCCTTGCATTCGAAATTCGCCTATGTGGCAATGGTTGCACTCATTTATCACATATGGGCAGAACGTAATCGCCGAGTTTTTGATAACAACAGGATGGAGAAGCTTCATCGTGCGCGCCTGATGGAGAAGGAGGTTATTTGCCAAGCTACGCGATTAACTAATAAACGTCATCTTTCAGTTGATGATCGCCAATTTCTAAGGCGATAGGGGATCGATCTCACAGATAATGGATGAGGAATGACGGCTGCTTTCACTGTTCGTATTTGTGTAAAGATTAGGGTTAGTGAGTTTTGGGCCGTGGACCATGTTTGGTATGGTGGTGTTCTTACGTGTCTATTTGTACTTACTTTTGCATATTTGTTTGCAATAAATTACCCTTTCTTCAATATATATATATAGCTTGTACTGGTCGCATACAGGTCTCCACATTTCATGTGTTATAGTATTTTGTGTGCGAAGTTGTCTGAAGCCTTGCTTCGTGAGTAGATATTTATATAGTTGCACTAGGGCTGCACACAACCCATATCCAACCCGACCCAACCCACCAACCCGACCCAACCCACATAAACCCAACCCAACCCATCCTAGTTCGGGTCGGATATGGGTTACAATTTGTAACCCATACTATATATGGGTCGGGTGTGTTATTTTGTTCAACCCAACCCTACTTTAACCCAACCCAACCCTATATTAAAAACCTAATTTAATATCAATACACTTAAAATTAGAATAGTCTAATCCTAGAATAATGTTTATGTATTCTACAGTAAATATACGAAAAAGCATATTTTATGTCAATCCAAACAAGATAGAATTTGGCAAAGATATTCCAAAGGGCATTTTAATGTATTTTAAAATGAAACACTTGTTCTACTATGTAGAAAATTAATTTCATATGATGTGTTTTACAATGAAATTTTAATAAAATATATGTATTCATGCAACCCAACCCAACCCTACTAAACCCGACCCAACCCATACTTCGACCCAACCCATTTCCAACCTCATATAGGGTCGGATATGGGTTGAACTACCTTAAACCCATACCTATGCGGGTCGGATGAAATATTTGGTCTGACCCGACCCAACCCATACTTTGTGCAGCCCTAAGTTGCACTATTAGCCTTCGCATGCAATGGTAAGCCTTCGCATGTTGCATTCTGTTTGCATACTTCAAGCCTTGCTTAGTCATCGCTACTAATTCATTTGTTGTCACGATATATGCATGTGTTTTTATTTGTGTGTTGTATATATTTACCTTGCCTGCAATAGTTATGTCTTCGCTTGCATTAACCTTCGCCTGTATGCATTTTTTACATGAATATTTTACTTTCATTTGCATTGTGTTGTCGCTTACTAAAGTTCATGTGTTGTTGCTTACTATATTCCATATTCAACTTCTTCTGTCGTCGCTTACTATTAGTCATCGTGTAATGTTTCCAGGGTAGGGCCATAGCATGTAATATGTGCCTTTGTGAAATATATATATGCTTTTGCTAATAAATAGTTGTGCCTTCTTGCACTATATTTTTGTTTCTTGTGTTAAAATACCGGGTCCCGGTGTGGTGTCCACTTTTCTTTTCTAATTTCTATGCGATTTTCTTGGTATAGTGTAAAGTTTAGTCTTAGGTGTTATGTTTTACTTGGTTAATAATGGTTCAATGGCAGTTTTGTAATAAAATTAAAAACTAATTTATTACCCTCTTAAGCAACTTCTTTTTCAAACCTAATTTGTTGTCAATTTCTCATTGGTTTGTTTTCTTATCACTGTAATTTCCTCTTAGAAAAGTTTAACCATCCAAATTAATTAATTACTTTCCCCTCGATTAATAGTGCTTTCCTTCACTAAATAATTCATATAAAACAAAAAATTAATTGGAAAAATCCCAAAATTTCACTAAAAATCTCTTCTATCATATTCTACCTCATATAAATATTTCAGGTCAAAAATTAATTTTATTGTTTTTAATAATTAATTACCTAAAATTAACCATTTTCCCAAATTAGGAAAGTCATAAAATATTCACATTAATTTCAAAAATTATGAAATTAAAAATCCATCTCTAATTCATCATTAGGCATATCATATCAAATTTGGTGGCATGTTTTACCCTAAAACATCAAGTAATTCACCTTAATTAAAATTTTAAACCAAAATTAAATAATATTCAATTCTGCAAACATGTATAACATTATCCAAACATTCATATGAAGTCAATCCGAACTCAATATATTAGGATAAGAGTTTTGGGAAAGATTTTACTCACCTTAGATCTTAATAAACCTTGGTTAATCCTCTTTGTTCCTTAAGGTTGAAAACTTGAATTTCTTTAGCTTGGATTCTTCTTCCTTTCTCTTGAAACCATGACTTGTTGTTCTTAGGAATTTTTGTTTTATGAAATGAAAATGGAAATGAAGATGGAATGAGGGGATGTGGTTAAGGTAAGTGGGCTAGTGTTTTTGGTTTAGGCTAACATCCCAATCTAACCTAATCACACTAGTCCATTCCTTTTAACACAACCCTTCACATTTAAAATTTAAATGATTTATTTTCATTAATCAAGGGCAACCAAATTGCTTTAATGTCCCTTAATTCATTAAATTAACTTTTTGAAGTGACCCACGCTTAATTAATTAATTTTCCCTTAGGTAGTTCTTGCAATTAGATCACTTTAATAGTTTGATTAATGATGTCTTCATATTATTAATTTAATTTGATTTGATCTAATTTAATTTAATTTCTCATATTATGGTCCCTCCAAAATATGGGTGTTACAACTTGTGATAGGATCGAAGGCTTTTCTTCCATCTCCTTTGGATAGGTGCTTTGGCCAAGCCTTGAGGCAGGACCAAAGGCTTAATTGTCCCCTTTCGAATATGAGGTGTTCTTTTGTTTAAAAAATCTCGCTAACCTCATCGGGTTAGGGGCAAAGTCAAACATATCGCACCTCAGTCCCAGGGCTATTATTTAGGAAGATCTTTGGGTATTCCACTTTATTCATACACGATTGTGAAATATGATCTTAAATTTTTGGCATTCCATGTTCTTGCTATCAAATCTCCATTTGGTCTACTTAATCGGTGAGTTCCCAAAGGATTCACTTCATGAATGACCGATAGCCCTTCCAAATTTGGTCCTAGTGGGCCATCTGTTGGATCCTTTGTGTTTGCCTTACTCTCGTTATCACTAGATCTCCTTTCTTGAATGCCCTTCATTTTACTCTTGAATTGTTATATTTGGAGATTCTTCATTGGTATTTAGTTGTTCGCATGGCAGATTTATCTCTTAGTTCATTAATCAAGTCAAGCGACTCTTTCTTTATCTCTTGATTCGATTCATAGGCATATGCAATCCTTTGACACGAAGGGGCTTCAACTTTGACTAGTAGAATGGCTTTAATCCATATGTTAAAGAATATGTAGTATGCACAATAGCAAATCTCATGGAAGTTCTACATGACCATAAAATGCACGGAAGTTCCTTCATCATGTTTTGTTTTGTTTTGCCTAGTCATTTCTTGAAACTATTCTTTATGGTTTTATTCTCTACTTTTACTGCCTCATCGGCTTTTGGGTGAGCTACCAATGAGAAACTTTTTACTCTTCCATTCCACTCGCAAAAACAGGTGAATTATTCGCTCTTGAATTCCAGTAGTAATATTTGGCAATGGTTTCGCTTCTACCAATTTGGTAAAGTAATCAATGGCTGCTACGGCAAAGTTTGGTCCTCCTTTTGAGGTCGAAAGAGGTCCAATCTAGTCAGTTTCCCATACATCAAAAGGTCATGAGCTTGTGACATGGGTAAACTAATTCAGAGCTAAATGTGGAATTCTAGAAATATTTTGGCACTTATCACAACTTTTAACAGAGGTTAATGCATCTTTAGTCATGTAACGACCCATATTTTTCGATGATTAAAATATTAAATTAAATAAGATTTTGGAATTTAATATTGGAAGAAATTAAAATTTGTGATTTATTGATGAGAAAATAACTAGAATAAAATTTAATAATGTTAATTTAATTTAATTAATAACTATTTTAATGTAATTTCAATCAATTGAAATAATTTTAAAGTTAATTTGGTTATAATTGTAAATAAGAAATTAAATTGGTAATTAATGGAATTAAGGAAATTGAAATATTATAATTAATATGGTAAAAGTGATAACTGTAAAATATGAATGTAATAAAATGTAAACCAATGTTAGTTATATTCATAAGGTGATAGTTGATTTAATAATAAGAGTCGAAATCAAATAAAAGAAGTTGATTGGAATTAAAATATAATTAACTAGAATTTTATTACAATTGCAATTGAACTCTGAAATTAATGTAATGTTTAAATATTGGATTTAATATGGAAATTTGTATTTTAAAAGATTTTAAATTTCTATGTAATCAAGAATGTTAAATTGTTAAATTTTAAATTTGAAAGTGATTTAATCAATTTAATAATAATTATTAATTAACGTGGAAATTAGCCATTTTGGCCATTGTCTCGGATTTCAACGAAACCCATTTCATCGGATCTGTAACGGTGAATTATTGTAGGATTTCAAGTTTCGTAGCGATCAGACTCATCGTTTGATCGTGTGAGCTCGAAACGCGTAGAAATCAATTTAATGCATTCAATTAAAATAATTTGATTTTAAAAGCTAACTTTTGTATATAATGGAATTTGGGTTTGAAACTAGTTCCATTGAGTTTAAAAATATCGAAAACCTATATTTCAATATATTGGATGACCCATTTTCGTTTCGGAAACGAAACGGGCTTTTCGGGTCGTCGTTATTGTTTCGACCCAATTCAATATGTCCATTCATTCTTATCTAGCTTTGTCCATATAAACAAATTTCTTTTCTAAAACCCTAGCAGCCTTTTTCTTATTTCTTTACGTACATTTCCATCTGCTCCTTCTTCCTCCCAATGGTAGAAAACCTAATTCTCAAATTCAATTTCAAATCAAAATCAAATCGAAAAAATTTAAACTCCTCAAACCATAGGAAATTATATATCGTTGGAAAGCTCTCAATGAGCGCAATCTACTGTTGCAATTTGTTTTTCGATTTGATGCATTTTTTGACCAGAAATCAATGAAGAAACTCGACCATCCATTTTAGGGCTTGTGATATGAACGGTGGATCGTTAATTATAGGACGTTCGGAGGTGACCAGTGGGTAGAGGACGTCGAGTAGCAAAGATCCATGTGGCTAAGTTGTCAAAATAGGCAACAATTTCGCCAGAAATCACTAGGAAAGTCAGCGGCAGCGTGCTGGCCGGAGGCGACCGGAGGTGGTCGCGCCACCTTGGCCAGGTGCGGCTCGGCTAGCTGAAGACTATGGCATATGCAGATCTTGTTGAAGTCGAACGTAGCGGCCGAGTTCACGAGATAAAGGTGGCGGTGTACGTGGTTGACGAGGTCGAGCTTCTGTAGGTCGCCTGTGCTAGGGTTTTCAGTGGTATGGATAATTACGAAATTACACTTCTATTATTTTATATAAAATTTAATTTTTCAAATATTCTAACTCGAATAACTTTTTCATACGAGCTCGGATTCATGCACGGTTTTCTCCATTGCATTCGTATCGAAATTCCGGACATCAAGGAATTGGTTTGGCTATATTCCGAGACTGTTATAATTTTGGGCTATAATTGGATTTTAAATCGATTTGAAATCAAAGGTGAGTGATTTAACCCACTCACAAATACTAATCGTCTTATGTTAGTTAAATTAAATTTATGGTGTAATTAGAATTTTATTGATGGTTGTTTGGTATATTTAAATTGACATTCAAATTTAATTTGAATTTATATTAATTAAATTGTCATTTGAATTAATGTTGGAACTAAATTGTTAGTTAACTACTTGGTAATGATAACTAGTTAATTGTTGTGATTTATTGGTTGATTTGAATGATGATTGTGAGGGATGTTTTATTGTTGACACTTTGGATGTTTCGATATTATATTTATTTATATGTGGTTATCACACTGCAAGTTTCCTAAGTTATTGTTAGGAAATCACTTTGGGTTGAAATGATACATACCCGAATGGTCTTATAGTTTAGGAAAAAATCGTTATGGGTTGAAATGATAAAATCAAGCAATTTTATGGATTTTGAATTTTATTCGGGATTACGAGTTGAAATGATATATACCCAAAAATTAAAATTATTGCGGGTTGAAATGATATATATCTGTACTACTTGACCATGGGGTAGAAAATTATATACACACACCGAATTGGTTAAATTAAATGATTTTAATTCCTTAATTTTTGAATCTAATTAAATGATATTTTGAAATAAAATTAGATTTATATGAACTAAATTATTTTCAAAATCCAAGCTTTAAAATGTTGAAATTGAAATTGGTTTAAATGAATTGTTTAAAGAATTTAAATTGAAATCTTAAAGTTGAATTTTGAAATATAAATGAAATTTATCAAAATTGAGTTATTGTAAATGTTTGAATATTTAAACTTTGAAACCTACTGAATTTGAAGTGGTTTAAAATTTGTAGTTCAAACATGGATTTGAAATCGATATAAATTGAAATGGTTTTAATGAGAATTTGAATTGAAACCTTTTTAGTCTTATGAATTGAAATCATTGAACTGAGGTTGATTTAAATTGAATTTTTGGAACTAAAGTTGATTTGAATTGAATCAAATTGGAAGAAACAAATCTAATTTTGAAACTATTTTAGATATAAACCCTTTTAATATACAAACTCTTTTAACATATAAACTATTTTCTCATATAAACCATTTCAATATATTAATAATTTTTAATTTTTAATACGTTAACTATTTTTAATATATAACCTATTCTAATATATAAACTATTTATAATATCTAAACTATTTTTATCTATAACCTATTTTTAAATCATAAACTATTTTAATATATATTTTTAAATTCTATAAGCAAATTTTAATATATATATTTTAATACATAACCTATTTTAATATATAAACCATTTCTAATATATAAACTATTTTACTCTATAACCTCTTTTTAAAATATAACTATTTTAATGTATAACTATTCCAATATATAAACTATTTTCAATATTCAAACTGTTTATGTTGGAACTGTTATGATTTAGGTTTAATTGATTTTAATGCGAATATTTTGATATGATGGTTTAACCTATTTTGTAGTTATGATTTTGAAAATGAATATGATTCAAAGTGAATAATGGTTTCGAAAGTGAATACAATTTTGAAAGTGATACGATTTTGAAGTGAATATGATATTTTGATATCAATTATGAATCGATTTTGGAAACGCAAAAGAATCAACCGGTATGAAATAATCGTTTGGTTGTTAAAGAGACCGAGATCAGATATTGTCATACTTTGTGCCAATACCGAAAACCACTTTAACAATTGTGCACATGGTGGAGAATCTAGAACGAAGTAAGATGGTTTGGCGAATGCTACTGTATGAGGTATGAACGCAGCCCCGACCCCCTTGGGTCAGCTTGATATGATTAAAACAGGAGATATACCTGGGCCAAGTGAGGTCGCACCTCCGATCGGACTTGCTTCTTCGATACGGTATCTATTACTTTGTGATTGATTTGGTGGCCACCTTCGATTTGATTATGGGAGTGTGTTCCAAGGTGGGCGGTAGTAGTTGTTATACGTAACCACCAGCCCTGTTCTGCAAAACGGTAGTGTCCTACCCTTGGCATTGCCTCGCATGCCTTGTCATATGCCTTATCGAGCCCACTACGAGTTTGGTTTATGTTGCTCCTTGATAGCCCACCCGTTTGGTGGGGTTTACCGTACTATATAGACTACGGCATTTATAAAAATGTGTTAGGAGGATATGGGTGACTCTTAACACTATTTTAATACTTTACTAATAGACACTATATATAGCGTATATTACTACATAGTAAATAGTTTAATGGATCCTTAGGAGATGGTAATCTCGAACATCTCTTAATTTATTGCACGCACGTTATACACTAGATAGGGGATGTAAAATCCCGTAAACATCTCTGAAGCCGTTGCACTCATATTTATTTTGTTTTGATTTAACTTACATAAGATCTTTTAGTTTTGATTCGAATGTTTTGTATTTTCATTACGCTCGGATTAGCCTGAGCTTTTCAATGTTGAAGACTTTACTTCTGGAGGACGAAGATGGAGATTTGTATGCTATTTATTATGTGTGTGTGTTTATATATATATATATATTCCACTGCATCATGTTGTTCCGCTGCATTATTTATTTATTCTTACTGTATGTATAACTTCGATCTATACTGTAGAAGTGTAATTAAATGTTATTTGTAAAGCGGCTTCATGAACTGTTTATTTGATTATTATATTTTGTCATTCCGCTGTGGGATTCTGAGTTTTTTTTTCATTCTTTTCTCTTCTTTTTCTTATTTACCCCATAACAATCTTCTCTTTTGAATGGTTTGAGTTCGACATGTGTGGTTATTATCGATTTAAACCGTTCAAAAAGGCAAGTCATTACATTTGGTATCAGAGCTTTGGTTTAGCGATAACCTTAGCTTAGTAAGGTTTGACTCATTAGAGATAAGGTAATAATACCCTAGAATGAGTTGTTTGAGCGTATATATATGAGAGAGCGTACCTGTTAGTATTATAAAATGCTTTTATATTGTGTTAATTTGTTCTGTTTATTATTTATAAATTCTGGTCGGTACATAGGACACTATGGCATCGATGGGGATTTCTAAACACTTAATAGGGAAGACCGATACAATATTGTTTTTGAAATATAGGTCAATGAAATAATTTTACCTAGTATTATATTTTGTATATAAAAGAATAATTTTTCTTAATGGATATAGTTGTATGTGATATGTTACGAAGTGAAAGTTTATAAATATTAGTTGCAAAATATGATTTATAAATAAAATGATTTTAATTGGAAATTTGAGAACTTAAGTTCCGAGGTTTTGAAATTTGTCTTCAAAAGATTGTGGAATATAACATTAGTTTTATTTGGAAGTATTTTCGGATAAATATTTTCAAGGTGATTTGAAAGAAATATTTTAAAGGAATTTTTAAAAGGAAATAAGTTATGTACTTCCCTCTTCTGTCGCTGGAAAATAATTTCGGTGATGATGGTCGCATCATCGACATTCATTTTTGAGCCTCAAAGTAGGGAAGGCCACTTAGTAGCTTTGCTACGTATTTGGTTTGATAAACAGATTTTGACTTAAAAATTCTTAAGTATGATTTGATATATATAAAAGATATGAATATATATTATTTCAAAATGATTTGAAATAAATCAGCATTTAGTTCTTAAGTTTCTCTAAATTACGGATTTCAATTATTGTGATGAAATGAAATCTTAACTATTTTAATAGTTTGAAACTTCTAAAATAAAAAATAAGAAATTAGATGCTAAGTGGTTAATGAAATACATAAGAAATTGGAAATTTGTAACTTGTAAATCAAAAGATATGAAAATTTAGAAGATGTAATTATTGAACATTTTATTAACTAGAATGAATAAGTTAAACTTGTGTAACATTCAATTACATTCTTAAAAGATATATATAACTTACCAGAAATGTTTAAAAAGTTGTAATGTTAAATAGGAATATGTAATAGAATATTATACAAGTAAAACTTAAGTAATGAAAGTGTCCAAATGGAATTATTTCTATAAATAAGAATTTTGATGTACAAGAAATGTTATAAGCATAAGTAAATGCTTTGAAATGTTAATAATTAGGTTGAATTGTAAAAAGTGAATATTATCTAAGGAAATGTTTATAAACTTAAGAAATGACTGAAATGATTCATAAATAAGTTTATTATTAATTCACACTATAAAAGAAAGGATAAATGTGAATTAAAAGGTAGAAACACTTAGGTATGAAATGTTTTATTCATGAATATTCATATTAATGGAAATCAAGTTATATAAGTAAATATATGTGGATTAAATTACAAGGAAACGTATATAATATTTCAAGAATTGATTTATTGATGACTTGAGAATTGAATGTAAAATAATTTATGTAAGTAAATGATTGTAAACTAATAAAAGATGACATTGTATGAATTAATGAGAATTTAAAATAAATCTGAGGTTAATAATGTGAAAAGGAACCAATAGAACAAACTTAAATAACATTTAAATTATTTATTGTTTTGGCTTATGGAAAGTTTGGGAAATGATACTTCAAATTGTTCAAGGTTGTATGAATAACCTATTAAGTAATTATCTAAGGCTGTTGAGCGTAAGGTACGCTTAGTATTTTATTTATCAATCCCTGTATGATGAGAAGTTCTAAACCTGAACAAACCATTAGTTTTGGTTGCTATGGATGTTTTATAGATTCGTTTGTTGCATATCATGGTCGTGTTGTTTTGTTTGCATATGTTTTGTGTTGATTTGCTTTTGTTACTAACTGAAACAACTAAATATTTCTCTTGTACATAATTCTCACTCTTTGGATTATATAAGTGGAATACAGGTTTATGGAAGCAATAGCTACAGCTTTTGGTTTCATAAATAAAGTTTGTTTGCCCGACAAATAGGTACGTTTTCAGATTCCAGTTTTATAACGATATTTTATTGTTTTTCATGTAGTTTGGGATAATTTATTTTTGAAATATGATATATATATTATAATTATTGATATTGTTATTTTTCCGGACCTAACCGTGGAGATGAGACTCTACCAAAATTTTCCATGAATTTAAGACTTAGAAATTTTTATGAAAGTGAAAATATTTTCAAACTTTTATTAGACTTGAATATGAAAGATTTAATTGTTTATAAATTGATATATTTAGAATACTTATTTATTTAAGTTTAAAATGTTTATAAATTGACTATTCAAATAAAAATAAATTAGTTTCTTAATTCCTTCTTTCCTTTTCGAGGACGAAAAGTTTTGAGTGGGGGAGAGTGTAACGACCCGTATTTTTCGATGATTAAAATATTAAATTAAATAAGATTTTGGAATTTAATATTGGAAGAAATTAAAATTTATGATTTATTAATGAGAAAATAACTAGAATGAAATTTAATAATGTTAATTTAATTTAATTGATAACTATTTTAATGTAATTTCAATCAATTGAAATAATTTTAAAGTTAATTTGGTTATAATTGTAAATAAGAAATTAAATTGGTAATTAATGTAATTAAGGAAATTGATATATTATAATTAATATGGTAAAGATTATAACTGTGAAATATGAATGTAATAAAATATAAACCAATGTTATTTATATTCATAAGCTGATAGTTGTTAATAATAAGAGTGGAAATCAAATATAAGAAATTGATTGGAATTAAAATATAATTAACTGAAATTTTATTACAATTGGAATTGAACTCTGAAATCAATGTAATGTTTAAATATTGGATTTAATATGCAAATTTGTATTTTAAAAGATTTTAAATTTCTATGTAATCAAGAATGTTAAATTGTTAACTTTTAAATTTAAAATTTGAAAGTGATTTAATCAATTTATTAATTAACGTGGAAATTAACCATTTTGGTCACTGTCTCGGATTTCGATGAAACCAGTTTCATCGGATCCGTAACAGTGAATTATTGTAGGATTTCAAGTTTCATAGCGATCGGACTTATCGTTTGATCGTGCGAGCTCGAAACACGTAGAAATCAATTTAATGAATTCAATTAAAATAATTTGATTTTAAAAGCTAACTTCTGTATACAATTGAATTTGGGTTTGAAACTAGTTCCGTTGAGTTTAAAAATATTGAAAACCTATATTTTGATATATTGGATGACCCATTTTCGTTTCGGAAACTAAACAGGCTTTTCGGGTCGTCGTTATCGTTTCGACCCAATTTGATATGTCCATTCATTCTTATCTACCTTTGTCCATATAAATAGATTTCTTTTCTGAAACCTTAGCGACCTTTTTCTTATTTCTATACATACATTTCCATCTGCTCCTTCCTTCCATCCCAATGGCAGAAAACCTAACTCTCAAATTCAATTTCAAATTAAAATCAAATCGAAAAAATTAAACTCCTCAAACCATAGCAAATTATATATCGTTGGAAAGCTCTCGACGTGCGCAATCTACTGCTGCAATTTGTTTTTCGATTTGATGCATCGTTTGACCAAAAATCGATGAAGAAGCTCGACCATTCATTTTAGGGCTTGCAATTTCAATGATGGATCGTCGATTATAGGACGATCAGAGGTGACCAGTGGGTAGAGGATATCGAGCAGCGCAGATCCATGTGGCTAATTTGTTGAAATAGGCAATGACTTCGCCAGAAATCGCTAGGAAAGTCGGCAGCAGCGTGATAGCTAGAGGCGACCGGAGGCGGCCGTGCCACCATGGCCAGGTGCGGTTCGGCTAGTTGAGGACGATGGCGTATGCAGATCTTGTTGAAGTCGAACGTAGCGGCGGCGTTCACGAGATGAAGGTGGCAGCTGTACTTGGTTGATAGGTCGAGCTTCTGTAGGTCGCGCGTGCTAGGGTTTTCAGTGGTATGGATAATTACGAAATTAACCTTCTATTATTTTATATAAAATTTAATTTTTCAAATATTCTAACTCGAATAACATTTTCATACGAGCTCGGATTCAGGCATGGTTTTCTCCATTGCGTCATATCAAAATTCCGGATATCAAGGAACTGGTTTGGCTGGATTCTAAGATTGTTAGAATTTTAGGATGATTGGATTTTAAATCGATTTGAAATCAAAGGTGAGTGGTTCAAGCCACTCAGAATACTAATCGTCTTATGTTAGTTAAATTAAATTTATGGTGTGATTAGAAATTTATTGATGGATGTTTGGTATATTTAAATTAACATTCAAATTTAATTTGAATTTATATTGAATTTAATTGTCATTTGAATTAATATTGGAATTATATTGTTAGTTAATTACCTGATAATGATAACCAGTTAATTGTTGTGATTTATTGGTTGATTTGAATGATGATTGTGATGGATGTTTTATCATTGACATTTTGGATGATTGGATATTATATTTATTTGTATGTGGTTATCACATTGCAAGTCCCTTAGTTTTTTTTAGCAAAGCTAGCTGCCTTTATAGTGGGCCATGCCACTGTATATAAAAAGAGGAACATGTGAACTGCACATGCATAGAACAGTTAAATGGGAAAGAAGGATCCCAAACCACAAAGAAAAATAAAGCACAGGACCTAGGCAAAAGTGCCTAGACTACAAACTATTAAGACTATGCATCCTCCAAAGAGGGATTTCCTCCGCCAACATCAGAAGACGGGCCAACAACATGCACATTACCAACGAAAAGAGTAGCTAGCTTCGGATCATAGCTTTCAGATGAAGGAGAGTAAATAAACTTCCTATCCTAACTGACGTCATAAAACTTACTTTTGTTCTCCTCACCTATCTCACCATCCCTAGTAAGGGTCAGACCCACCCCCTCAATGTGATAAATTAGACAATGATTTTCTCCCTCCACTTCACTGATAAAAGCATAATAAGTGTCAGACTTAGGCGAGTGCCTCATTTTAGAAGGAACATGTATCCAGGCCCGCTCCTTCGAATTCCAAGAAATGGAATCAGAAAACAAAGAACAACTATGCACTTCCAGGGCCACACCATCAGGTGCAACAGGTTCAATAGAGTCGATAACAGGCTCAGAACGGTCTGGACAGAAAAGAGCAACAGATGCAACAGGAGCAACAGATGCAAGTTTTCTTAGTTATTGTTAGGA
Organism: Allium fistulosum; assembly: GCA_030737815.1. NCBI lineage: Eukaryota > Viridiplantae > Streptophyta > Magnoliopsida > Asparagales > Amaryllidaceae > Allium > Allium fistulosum. The sequence goes on along the minus strand of CM060907.1, from coordinate 243,014,304 downwards.
AATCACTATGGGTTGAAATGATACATACCCGAATGGTCTTATAGATTAGGGAAAAATCGTTATGGGTTGAAATGATAAACTCGAGCGATTTTATGGATTTTGAATTTTATTCGGGATTGTGGGTTAAAATGATATATATCCGTAAATTTAAATTCTTGCGGGTTGAAATGATATATATCCGTATCACTTGACCATAGGGTAGAAAATTATATACGGACACCGGTTGGTTAAATTAAATGATTTTAAATCCTTAATTTTTAAATCCAGTTAAATGATATTTTGAAATAAAATTAGATTTATATGAACTGAGTTATTTTCAAAATCAAATCTTTAAAATCTTGAAATTGAAATTGGTTTAAATGAATCGTTTAAATAATTTAAATTGATATCTTAAAGTTGAATTTTGAAATATAAATGAAATTTATCAAAATTGAGTTATTGTAAATGTTTGAATATTTAAACTTTGAAACCTACTGAATTTGAAGTTTTATAGTTCAAACATGGATTTGAAATCGATATAAATTGAAATGGTTATAATGAGAATTTGAATTGAAACCTTTAGCCTTTTGAATTGAAATCATTGAACTGAGGTTGATTTAAACTGAATTTTTGGAACTAAAGTTGATTTGAATTGATTTGTTAAATTGGAAGACACAAATCTATGTTTGAAACTATTTTCGATATAAAATCTTTTAATATACAAACTCTTTTAACATATAAACTATTTTCTCATATAAACCATTTCAATATATTAATAATTTTTAATACATTAACTATTTTTAATATATAACCTATTCTAATATATAACCTATTTTTAAATTATAAACTATTTTAATATATATATATATATATTAAATCTATAAACAACTTTTAATACATATATATATATATATATATAAATACATAACCTATTTTAATATATAAACTATTTCTAATATATAAACTATGTTAATCTATAACCTCTTTTTAAAATATAACTATTTTAATGTATAACTATTCCAATATATAAACTATTTTCTATATTCAAACTGTTTAAGTTGGAACTGTTATGATCTAGATTTAATTGATTTAAATGCGAATATTTTGATATGATGGTTTAACCTACTTTGTAGTTATGATTTTGAAAATGAATATCATTTAAAGTGAATAATGGTTTCAAAAGTGAATATGATTTCGAAAGTGATATGATTCTGAAGTGAATATGATATTTTGATATGAATTATGAATCGGTTTGGGAAATGTAAAAGAACCAACCGGTGTGAAATAAGCATTTGGTTGTTAAAGAGACCGTGATCGGATATTGTCATACTCTCTACCACTACCGAAAACCACTTTAACAACTGTTCACGTGGTGGAGAATCTAGAACGAAGTAGGATGGTTTGGCGAACGCTACTATATGAGGTATGAATGCAGCTCTGACCCCCCTTGGTTCAGCTTGATATGACTAAAACAGGAGCTATACCTGGGTCAAATGAGGTCGCACCTCCGATCGAACATGCTTCTTTGATACGATATCTGTTACTTTGTGATTGATTTGGTGGCCACCTTCAACTTGATTATGGGAGTGTGTTTCGAGGTGGGCGGTAGTAGCTGCTATGCGTTACCACCAACCTGGTTTTGCAAAACTATAGTATCCTGCCCTGGGCATTGCCTCGTATGCCTTGTCATATGCCTTATCAAGCCCACTATGAGTTTGGTCTGTGTCGTACCTATGGAGTGCTCCCTGATAGCCCACCGGTTTGGTGGAGTTTACAGTACTGTATAGACTACGGCATTTATAAAAATGTGTTAAGGGGGATATGGGTAACGCCTTAATGCTATTTTAATACTTTACTTTACTGATAGACACTATATACATAGCATTTATTACTACATAGTAAATAGTTTAACGAATCCCTAGGAGATGGTAATCCCGAACATCTCTTAAGTTATTGCACACACGTTATACACTAGATAGGAGATGTAAAATCCCGTAAACATCTCTGATGCCGTTATACTCATATTTATTTTATTTTGATTTAACTTACATAATATCTTTTAGTTTTGACTTGAGTGTTTTGTCTTTTCATTACACTCGAGTCAGCCTGAGCTTTTCAGTGTTGAAGACTTTATTTTCGGAGGATGAAGACGGAGTTGTATGCTATATATTATATATATATATATTCCACTGCATCATGTTGTTTCGCTACATTATTTATTTATTCCGGTTGTATGTATAACTCTGATCTGTATTGTAGAAGTGTAATCAAATTTTATTTGTAAAACAGCTTCATGAACTACTTATTTGATTATTATATTTTGTCATTCCGCTGTGAGATTCTGAGTTTTGTTTTTCATTCTTTTCTCTTCTTTTTCTTATTTACCTAATAACAATCCTCCCTTTTGAATGATTTGAGTCCGACATGTGTGGTTTATTGTCAATTTAAACCGTCCAAAAAGGCAGGTCGTTACAAGTCATGCGGGGCCAATAATATCCTTGCCTCATTACCTTTTTCATTAGTTTTACTCCGTGGTGTGATCCTCACAAAATCCATTATAGGTTTCTTTCAATAGCCTCGCTTATATTTCTAGGGTAACGTATCGCAAGTAAGGAGTTGAATACCCCTTTCTATATAATATGCTATCGATTATGATATATGAAGGAGATTGGTATCTCAACTTTCACGATTCATTTTCTCCTTTGGGCAATATTCCTTTTTATAAGTACTTAATTACAAACATCATCCAATTGTTATTATATTAATCCTCATAAGCGTTTATTCTCATTTTTTGGAAGCTTCTCCATGACTATTATTTTCTCGAGGGCCCTCCTTTCTATATTGCGGTTATTGAGCTTGCGATCGAGTTAGAACCAAGGCCTCATTATTTGATCCTTCTTTCTCCAATTCGATACTAGGGTTTTGTTGGATTCCAATGGGAATAATTTTGACTTCTGGTGCCCATAGTGAGCTTGCCAATTTTGCCAAAAAATTTAGTTGCGCGTTCTTCTCTCTTGGTATTTAATGAATAGAGAAATCTTCAAACTGAACTGGTATTTCATGAACTCTTTTTACGTACTGATCTAGTTGAGTATCTTTGGTTTGACATACCTTTTCAATTGGTTTATCATTAACTGTGAATTGCCGAATATCTCGATCCTTGAGATTTTTAGCTGTTGAGCCAAACTTAACCCTGTTATCATGGATTCATACTCTTCCACGTTATTACTTGCAAAAACCCTAGCTTAATTGCATACTATGTCCATCGGGAGTAATTATCACACAAATGGCTCTTGTTCCCTATTCATTTGAAGCTCCATCTACATATGACTGCCACCTCGACTCAAGCTTCTTTTCATTTTCCATTTATTCTTCAATAAATCATGTACACTATGTTACAAAATCGGTAAAGGGCTGCCCTTTAATTGATACTTGGGGTAAATATTTAATTTCATATTAACTCAATTGCATTCTCCATTTTATCAATCTTCTTGAGTCTTAGGTTTGCTAAAGACTTGCCTTAATGGGTAATCAGTTAAAACTTTAATTGGGTGTGCTTGGAAATAAAATATTAACCTTTATGCTGATAGCAGTAAGCAATAAGCCAACTTTTCTATAACTGGGCATCTAGGCATCTTTTAATCTCTTGCTCATATAGTATACTAGAATCGAATCTCATTTTCCTCCCTTATTAGACTAAGCTAATTGTATGTTCTGATACTACCATATATAAGACAAGTTTTCTCCCTCAATGGGGCTATAAAGTATCATCGGTTTCTCCAAATGGTCTATTAGGTCCTAAAAGGCTTTCTGACACTCTTTTGTCCATTCAAAGGTTTTTGGTTTCTTAATTATATTTAAGAAAGAAATGCATTTCTCAGTTGCCCTTAATACGAATCTGTTGAGTGCGGCGACTCATCCATTCAGTCCCATTACTTCTTTACTCATCTTTGGTTCTGGCATATTCCTAATTTCTTTCATTTGGTTAGGGTTGGCCACTATTCCCTATGCACTTACGACGTATCCTAATAACTTCTTCGATTAGATCATGAAGGAACACTTTTGTCAGTTCAACTTCATTTTGTACTTTCTTAACATATCAAATATTTCATTCAAAAATCCCCTACATGATTAGCTTCTTTCCTAGACTTTACTAACATATCATCCGCATATACTTTCATGTTCTTCCCAATTTAGCCTTTGAACATTATGTTGACCAACCGTTGATAAGTAGCTCTTTTGAACGGAATCACTTTATAATAATGTATTCCCCAATCGGTTATGAAACTTGTGTATTCTTCATCAGGTTTACATAGGAATTTGATTATATCCTGAAAATGCATCCATGAATTACTATAACATATGAATGCTTGTGCATCAGCTAGTTGATCAATTTTAATGAGTGGGAAGTAAGCTTTTGGGCATGATTTGTTTAAGTCCATGTAGTCGACACATGTTAACCACTTCCTAGTAGACTTTTTGACCAATACCAGGTTCACCAGCCACTGTGGATAAAACACTTCTCTAATTAATCTATTTTCCAATAGCTTCTTTATTTCCTTTTGTAGTGCCATAGTATGAACTTTGTCAAATTTCCTTTTCTTTTTTCTTACAGGAGTAAACTTCGGGTCAATATTAAGGGCATGGCACAATATTTCAGGGTCAATCCCTTCCATATTGGCATGAGTCCAAACGAAGATATATTTACTTGATTGTAAACACGATAATAGTTCCTATTTCGTGTTTTTTCCATCATTCTTCCTATATTCACCACCTTAATAGAATCCTGAGAACCTAGGCTTATTTCTTCAAAGTCCTCCATAGATTATGCGTTTTCTTAACCATTTCTAGAACCCATGTCTGATACTATCTCCTTTAAAACTTCATTCTTATCTTTATCGACTTGATTAAAATCTACATACTTCCTTTTCCTATTTTCTAATTTGACCCTTCTGCTTAGTATTCGATGCTCTTTCGTTCGAAGATTTTTTTTGCCTTAGATATTAGTTCTTGAGGACTAGTATGCACGGACTTAGGAGTTTTAGTTTTGTTTAATTTATTTAATGTGATCCATAATAAAGATACACCCTCTTTATTATACTGCTCAAGTATGACAAAGTACATTTCACGAGAAATAAATTATTCTCCATGTGTGGTTCCTCATCCTGCCTTAGAAAAGAACTTCACAAGCAAATGTTTTGAGGACAAAAGGCACCAATCTCATCCAGTGTAGGTCGTCCGAAAAAAGTGCTGTAATAAGATGGCTGGTTCATTACTACAAACATAGCTTGTAAAGTTCTTGAATAAGATGGAGTCCCAATTTGAACGTACAGTTTGATTTATCTGATCGACGTGGAGCATTTGTTGTTATCCAAACTTAGTTCAAGCTATTCTTTTGGAATATCCATTTGATCGAAAACACTTTTAAAGATGACATTAACTACACTCCTAGTACTAACTAATATTTTAGACACAAATGAAAGTCCGACAAGTGCGGTTATCATAAGTAGGTCGTTGTATGGATGTCTAAATCCCCTCCAATTCCTTTGGGGTTATAAACAAATCTGGGAGGCGAATATAACTTTTATGAGTCTTTGCTGGCGTTCTTCGCTTATTGAATAGATTCCTTCCTTTGCCTCTCTTACATATTGGCTCCTTGTGCCTTTACTCATCCCCAAAACATGCAGCCCTTTATGAATCACATTAGTGTAGTTAATTAGTTGTAGATGATCCTGAGGAAATTCATTTTTCAAGATGTTGGCATTATTAAGTAGATGTTTATCATTACCAGGGAGCTTCTAATCATTTTGGACAAATTATTTAAGTAGTCCTCTTCTAATCATATTTTTTATGATTCTAGCTAGGACTAGACAATCATCTGTATTGTACCCATTCACCTTGTAAAAAGTGCAACAATCTCCTCCTTTATTCGGTTCCAGATTTTTCATTGATCTAAATGATATGGGTTACTCAATTTCATATTTAGTCATGACATAGATATAAGAGATGGGCTGGTGCAACTCAACAGAAATCGTATAGGAAATTCGTCCTACTTTCCACTTTTGTTTGAGGCCATGAAGCCACTACTTTCTCTTTGATTTTTCTTATCGTGGAATATTTCATCCAATCAAATGAAATTATCCACCTGGAAGTGAAAATCTTGCAAATCCTTGTAAACACGAATATAGAGCTCTTTCCAAAAAAGTGTTTTCAGTTAACCCAAACTTTACAGCATTAACTTCTTTCTATCACTTGCTCTTTTTTTCTTATCAAACTTAGCATTAAACCTCTTCAAATAACCTTTCAACAACTCTCATGTTCTCTGCTTTATGTTGGCCAATGCACTCGTATCAATAGTTGGCTCTTTAAAAGTGCAAAAATGCACTGAGAACTCATAACTAAACCTCTCTCATGAGTAAATAGACTTCCCCCGATAGCATTGGTACCACTTCGCAACTACGCCAAAGAAAGTGGTTGAAAATAATATACATCTCACTGCTCGAGGGACATCATACAAGTCTATTTGGCTCTCAAAAGCCACCAAATTGTCAACTGGTTTAGTTGTACCATCATATTTGATTGATGAGAGTTTAATATATGATGGCAATAGGACTACCATAATTTCTTCAGTGAATGGAACCCTCCTAAAGTTGTTATTCACTTTGGAGTCCATGGTCTTTTTCCTTTCAGGTTTATTATATCTCTTACCATCTTGTTGGCCAAGTCTTTTTGGTATGCTTCATCATTTTTATAGTCTCTCCATTCTAGCTTATATTCTTTTTGCAAAGCAGAACTAGCAGACTATACAAGAAGAGATTTTCTCTTTATTTAGCTTTTGAATTAGACAATTTTCATATCTTTTTTGCGGTCCTAAGGTGCTCTTTTCAACATTCTTACATTTCAAAGTTCGACCCTTTGGCCTTCTTTTGAGGAAATTCAACCTCTTCTTCTTCGTTTTCCTTCGAACTTCACAATGCGCTCAAAGATTTTCGAGAGACAAGCATTTTGATTAGTTCACGCATAGTCTAAAGTTGTCTCTTCATCGACTTAAGGTGATTCTCTTCTTTGACGTCTCCATTGGCATTGATGCTTGACCTATCTCATCATTCTCCATATTGAATTGAGGAGTTACGTTTTCCTCAAGATTCATGCGATGCACGATTGCTCCTTACACTTGAACTTTAACCTACTTGACCGATCTACCCATTTCACAAGAATTTGATGGTCTAATAGTGGTCAATAAGTTGTCTTCCTTGGGTTCTATTCTCACCGAAAGCACTAATTAATGCTAGGTCAAAATTTGGTTCAACCTAATATGCCTCGGTTACAAAGAGTCAATGGCACTTGAGTAAGATATAAAACTTGGTCAAGCGTACTTGTATTGAGTCCATGCGAAGTCATTATGCAAATTGTTAAGGTCCTTGTATAAAAAGTAATAAATTCAAATACGACTTAACGACCATTAAAGAACCAAAATTCAAGCTTTTTTAATCGCGCACAAGTTAAAATGGAAATGAGAAAGAAGAATAGTTTTGAATTTGGCACTTTCTAGTAGGAGATACATGCCTATTTATAGAAAACCTGGACCTTTAGATTCATGGCATGTGTCACCTGTAAAAATAAATAGTCATGATTCGCTGATGTGGCACATGTCGGGTGTGGCACGATCTTTCTTTAACTTTTCCATGAAGACGTGACATAGTTAATGCAATAGGAGAATGCCACGTGGCCAGTTGGGTCGTCAATTTTAGGTGTCTTCCTCAACATGCGATAGTTCCGATTGTTAACATGCGATAACTCTCTTTGTAACGACCCGTATTTTTACGGATCAAAACATTATAAATCAATTGTTATTTGATCGTAGTATGGTTAAGTTGTTCAGAGCCTAGGTCGTTCGGAGCTTAGGTCGTATAATAGTTAGGTCGTAGGCAACTTAAGGGGAGTTGGCGACCTAAGAGAGTTAGTAGTAGCAGTTAACGGCTTAGGGACTGGACGAGGTAAGGACTTAGGTCGTATAGCAGTTAGGTCGCGTAGTAGTTTAGGTCGTATGATAGTTTGGGACGACCTATAGGATTTGACCGACCTAAGGAGTTAGCAACTTAAGTCAGTTAGCGACCTAAGAGAGTTTGCGAGTTAACGACCTAAGGGATAGGCGACTTAGGGAAGAACGGCGACTTACGAGTTAGCGACTTCAGGAAGCTGGTGGTAGCAGTGAGCGACCTAAGGAAGTTAAGTCGTAGACAACTTAAGTATTAGGTCGTGAGTTGTTAGGTCGCTAAGTATTAGGTCGTGTGGTGTTAGGTCGTAACCCAGTTAAGTCGCGTAGTTATTGAGTCGTTAGGTCGCGCAATGTCTTAAGTCATGGCATTTGTTAGGTCGCTAAGCCGCGTGTAGTTAGGTCGCGCAGTGTTAGGTCGGGGGGAGGGGCTTTAGGTCGTAGGTCGTGGGTTTTCTTAAGTCGTGGACGACTTATAGAGGCGGGCGACTTAAGGAATCAACCTATAAATAGGCGGGTTCTTCTTCATTTTTGGGATTCGGATTTCGAAGCGACGAAGTGCTGCCATTTTGAAAGCTCGAGTTCTACACTTCTTCACTTCTTTTCTCCACTCTAATCTTGTGATTCCTTCCATCCAAATCGAAGATCAAATTGAAGATCCAAGAGCTTAGATTGAAGATTTTCATCCATCGAAGAGAGATTTCATCGTTTGAAGCAAGATTTTGATAGATCGAGTTAGATTCTTCGCTGTCCAGATCTGAAGTGTGTTGCTTTTGAGGTGTTTAGGTGATTTGGTGAGTGGTGATTATCTCTCACACGGATCCAAAGGAGTATATCGGATTGATGGCTTGACTTGGTGTTAAAATAGTGATTTCCATGCATTTACGAAAACTTAAGAATAGATCTATTGTTCATGATGATTTCACATCCATTTTACTACATGTTAATCTATGCAAGTTCATTCATCACATTGTAGAGATATTGCTCATGATTCATACTTGTTAGATTTAGACTCTTTATTTACAGAATTGCCATTATTGTTATAATTGTTTATTTGATCATATTTGAATGCTTGATTGCTTGGATTAATGATTGACTTGATTGATTGTTGTAAATTAGTTGATTGATGATTTGATTTAGACAAGATGGTCGAAGATGATTCAAAAGCTAAGGGAAAGGCTCTTGAATTGGGAAAAGCTGCTCGTGGCATATGTAGCGGATGATGAAGCTCATATGGATAGATTTGATGATGATGATGTTGAGATGAGGCTTTGCTATGATGTGATAAGGCGAGGCATGATAAGAGATAGCCTTGGTTTAATCCAGACGGGATCATTCCAAGCATGTTGATGACTCGGTGAAATGTTCAAGTTTGAGGATAATGGTTGGCTCGAGAGGCGCTTGAGCTAGTATGGAAATAATCGTCGAGGAGGATGACTAGAAGGCTGAGGTTTCATCGTTGTTGAAGGTTCTAGCATGCTCAAAGCAAGAGTACGTTGGGCAGATTCGATAGTCCCTAAATACTATGATTGTAGTCGAGTACTCTGGGCAGATTCGATAGTCCTAGGCACGGGCTGCGACGACGTGCGGAGTTATGTCTAGAACCGGGGTTTCCATTAGCCCTTGACGGACGGCTGAAAGAATGTGCCGGTCATTCAATTAACGGTGGTATCGAAGCAATGATAACAGTGATAGCCAGAGTCATGGATGTTTGGTTGTATCGTCATTCGGTCTCAAGGGTAATATTTTCTAGGTGCTTATCTGATCTTGGTTTAGGCCTTGGGGGTTCGTACTTGGAAAACATCGCCCTTGACTCGAGTGATAATTGCTTTACTTTAAATGTTTGTTATGCTATGTTAACTTTTGCTTAGTATGTCTGGGGGCTATCACTGTAGAAAGAGGTGGAGTGGGAGGGTTGGATTCCTATTCCTTTTTCCTTTATGCTCTTTTGGTATGTTGTTAGTTAATTTACCGCTCATTAAGACTGTTGTCTGACTCAAGGCTTTATGTTTAACCCTTATTGCCTTGGGCTGTTCATCCACTTTGGGATGGGCAGACTAGGTAGCAGGTGACAGGTGCTGTTCTTAGTTTCCGGCGATGCTGATGACGAAGATGAGCTGGAGGCTTGCATATTATTTTCTTACTATATATACTGGATGTTCCGCTGCTTTGTATATTCTCTGAGTGTTATGTAGTGAGGCTTGTTGTATTGACTATTCAGATGCTTGTATTCAACTATTATGAAGTTTAATAGAGATTATGTTCTGTAAAGCTTCACTATATATATTTTCTATCGTATTTTTATCCATGCGCTGTGAGTTTTACGATAGATTCTGCTGTTTTTAACTTACCCTGATGATCGTCCATGGCTGCCTGGCACACTATACAGCGCACTATGTCTAGGTTCAGTGCAGGAGTCGTGGGCGGTCGTCACATTTGGTATCAGAGGCTTGGTTAATCGATTTTACCCAACGCTCGCTGACGTAACTACGTATGAGAGACGTAATTGTATTTTGATGGATGATTACTATATATAATATAGTAGCTTAGAAAGATTTGATTCCTTTTATGCAGTTGTTTCTCAAGGTGTATTAATCATTCCTTTTATAGATATTAAGGATGAGTCGAAGAGGGAGACCAGCTGCTAGGGAAGGCCGTGCTGCTGAGGGGGCTGCTGACTATGCTGCTATGTTCGAAGCTATGATGACTTCGATCATGAGAAGGATGCCAGCTCCGGGGCAATCAGTAGATGTTTGGAGTTCAAGTTCAAACTCCAAGACCGTTGGATTTTGCTAAGTTGTGTAAAAACTATACTGCTCTTGGAGGAAAGGTTTTCTTTGGGACAGAATCAACCATTGAAGTCCAGAGGTGGATAGATGCTTGTAGAAGGATCTTTGGTGATTTGGGAATTGACGAGGCAACTAAAAGGAAGCTTGCATCAAGACAGCTTCAAGGAAGAGCTTCTGATTGGTGGAACTCTATCACCATTGATACTCCGGAGGAAGAGATTACTTGAGAGCAATTCCAAGCCAGATTTGAAGCTAAGTTCATTTCTACAGCTCAGAAGTCTGTTCTGTTCAAGAAGTTTGTGGAGCTCAAGCAAGGTGGAAGACCAGTTCTTGAGTATGTTTCTGAGTTTGAAGCTTTGTCCAAGTATGCCCGGTCGTATATTGAATCTCCTTATCAGAAGAACGAGAAGTTCGTGATAGGCTTGGATAGTTATCTTGGGAGGCAGTTGGTGGATCATTTGGACGATTCATTCGAGAAGCTTGTGGAGAAAGCTCTTAGGCACGAGAATCTGTTTCCTAAAGAAGGATTTGTTGTTGTTGTGACCAAGGAAGAGTCTAAACCACAACAGGGTGGAAACAAGAAGAGGAAGCACCAGCAGCAAAAGGCTAAGGATGGCCAGAAGAAGCCGAAGGGCGAAGTAACCTGCTACAATTGTCAGCAGAAGGACCATTTCTCCAGGGATTGCAAGAATCCGAAGGTGCCGGTGAAGTGCCACAACTGTGACAAGCCGGGGCATGTCAAGAGGAATTGTCCAGAACCGCGGAAGGACAAGCAGATTGTGCAAGCTTATGCTTTGGGGGCTATTCCATCATCTTCAAAAGCCTCTACCGCTGAAGAGAAAGGAAAGAGTGTGGTGGTTCAAGGTACTCTTTCCATATGTGGTGTCCCAGTTAGAGTGTTGTTTGATACTGGGGCGTCGCATTCTTTTGTTTGTAATGAACTTGTAGGCCGGTTGGGTTTAGAACCGGATATTGTTGATAGGCCATTGGTTGTGACTAATCCAGTTGGGGGTTCGTCTTGTTTGTGTATGATATGCCGTGGTCTGATTGTATCGAGTCATGATTGCTCTTTTGTTTGTGACTGTTTTGTTCTGAACTTTGCGGGATTCGGGATTATTTTGGGTATGGACTGGCTTAGGAAGTATGCGGCAAAGGTTGATTGTGAAGGTTGGAGGTGACAGTCGAGAATGTGGAGGGGCGAAAGGTTGTGATACGATGTAAGCATGAGGAAGGCGTCTTCATGAGCTTCATGTATTCGCTGGTTGTTCCACGGGATGGACTGTCATCGGTGCCAATCGCTAATGGATTTGAGGATGTCTTTGATGAGGTCAAAGGGTTACCGCCGCATAGAGAGATCGAGTTTCGTATAGATCTTGTTGAAGGAGCCAGACCTGTTGTGATGCCTCTTAGGCGGATGGCGCCTAGGGAACAGCAAGAGTTGAGGGTGCAGGTTGATGATCTTTTACAGAAAGGATTCATTCGGTGTAGTGTGTCCGAATGGGGTGCACCAGTTGTGTTTGTTACCAAAGCGGATGGATCGCTGAGGTTGTGTGTAGATTATCGTGAGCTGAATAAAGTGACTAAGAAGAACATGTATCCATTGCCGAGAATAGATGACTTGTTTGATCAGCTTCACAAAGCTAAGGTGTTTTCTCAGATGGATTTGGCAACGAGATTTCACCAGTTAAGAGTGGCTAAGGATAGTGTGCCGAAGACTGCTTTCAGGACACCATCAGGTTTCTTTGAGTGGCTGGTAATGCCGTTTGGATTGACTAATGCACCAGCATATTTTGTGGATCTTATGAATAGAGTGTTCAGAGATCAGCTGAACAAGTTCGTGCTAGTGTTCGTGGATGATATTTTGATTTATTCCAGAACTGAAGAAGAGCACAAGACGCACTTAAGTATTGTGTTGGAAATCTTACGGAAACATCAGCTGAAGGCTAAGTTTTCGAAGTGTCACTTCTAGAAGAGTGAAGTGAGGTTCTTAGGCCATATTATCTCTGGAAGTGGAATAGCGGTTGATTCCGCTAAGATAGCAGCAATCCAGGATTGGGGTAGACCTAAAAATGCATCTGATGTGAGAAGTTTTCTTGGATTAGCAGGATACTATCGTCGATTTATCAAAGACTTTTCCAAGGTAGCTGCACCATTAACAGGATTGACGAAAAAGAATCAAGTATTCAGATGTGATGCTAAGTGTGAGCAAGCTTTTGGAATCCTGAAAGAGCAATTGACAAGTGCTCCTGTTTTGACTATTCTAAGTGGAAATGATGAGATGGTGGTTTACACCGACGCATGTGGTACTGGACTTGGAGCAGTGCTGATGCAGAAGAGTAAAGTTGTTGCGTATGCAAGTCGACAACTGAAGCCGCACGAAAGGAATTATCCGACTCATGATTTGGAGTTAGCGGCGATTGTATTCGCTCTGAAGATGTGGATACATTATCTATTGGGAGTTCGATTCGAGTTGTTTACAGATCATAAGTCGTTGAAGTATCTTTTCTCCCAAAAGGATTTGAATCTTCGGCAGCAACGATGGCTAGAGTTTTTGGCATCATATGACTTTGATATAGCTTATACTCCGAGAAAGGGTAACGCAGTGGCAGATGCGTTAAGTCGAAGACATGCAGGATTGGGAGCCATGTTTTCAGAATGGAAGAGTCTCGAGTATTTAGCTGGATTTGACTTCAGGCCTAGATGTGAATTGGAACCTGAGATGTTGGCAAACTTATCTATAAGACCGACTCTTGTGGAAAGGATTGGCAAGAGTCAAAAGCGAGACGATAAGCTTGTCAAGATTATCCGTGATTTGGAATCTGGGTTAGACCCAGAAAAGGATAAAGGATTCGAGGTCGATCGAGAGGGTTGGCTTCGGAAGCAAGGACGATTAGTTGTTCCCGATATAGATGAATTGAGAAATGAAGTTCTGAAGGAAAGTCATCATTCAAAGCTGACAATTCATCCAGGTGGAAATAAGATGTATCGGGATATGAAGAGAACCTATTACTGGGAAGGTATGAAGAAGGATGTTGGAAATTTTATTTCCAAGTGCATGAACTGCCAGTTGGTAAAAGCCGAACAGAAGAAGCCCAGTGGATTGCTTCAGCCATTAGAAGTTCCTACATGGAAGTGGGAGCAAATATCGATGGGTTACCTAGAACCAGAACGAGAAATGAAGGGATTTGGGTCATTGTAGATCGTTTGACTAAGAGTGCGAGATTCATTCCTGTTCGATCAACCAGGACTGCATCAAAGTTGGCTGAGTTGTATGTTAAGTGGATAGTTCGATTCCATGGTATTCCGAAGAGTATAGTGAGCGATCGAGACCCATTGTTCACTAGTGGATTTTGGAAGAGCTTCCAGGAAGTTTTGGGAACCGAGTTGTGTTTTAGTACAGCTTATCATCCTCAAACAGATGGTCAGACTGAGAGAGTCAACCGAGTTTTGGAAGATCTTCTTAGAGCTTGTGTTTTAGATTTCGGAGGATCATGAGAAGATCACCTTCATTTGGTGGAATTTTCGTATAATAACAGTTACCAGTCAAGCATTGGTATGGCACTGTATGAGGCATTGTATGGAAGACCGTGTAACTCTCCGACATGTTGGTTAGAAACAAGAGAAAAGTGGATACTTGGGCCAGAAATGATTCGACAGACTTCGGATTGTATAGAGATCATTCAGCAACGAATAAAGGCAGCCCAAGACCGTTAGAAAAGTTATGCTGATAAGCGTCGTAAGGATTTGGAATTCGACATAGGTGATATGGTTTTTGTGAAGATTGCTCCACTGAAGAATGTTATTCGATTCGGGAAGAAAGGAAAATTGACTCCAAGATTTGTTGGACCATTCCCGATCATCGAGCGAATTGGAAAGCTCGCCTATAGATTGGAGTTACCAGAAAAGATGTCGAGTATGCACAATGTTTTTCATGTATCGTATCTACGGAAGTATGTGCACGACTCGAATACAGTAGTTTCTACAGATAGCTGTGAAGATTTCGAGATTGATCCAGTCGATGAGATACCTCGTAAGCCGCTTCGTGTTGTGGAAACTGACACGAAACAACTTAGGAGGAAGGTAGTTAGGTTGCTCAAGGTACAATGGAGTGATGATGTTAACGACTGTACATGGGAGGTGGAAGAGAGGATGAAGGCAGCTCATCCTGAACTCTTCGAGGTATGGCCATAAGGTGTCGTGACATCTCATGACGTTGTAACTTTTTCTAATCTTAGAATTCGGCATGCTAGGCTAGAATTGGATGCATGGTTTGTTGATTGCTATGAATGATAGGTATGCAGAATAGTTTTGATTGCTTTGTTTGCTTGGAATTTCGGGGGCGAAATTCCTAAGGGGGAGAGAATGTAACGACCCGTATTTTTACGGATCAAAACATTGTAAAACAATTGTTATTTGATCGTAGTATGGTTAAGTTGTTCAGAGCCAAGGTCGTTCGGAGCTTAGGTCGTATAATAGTTAGGTCGTAGGCGACTTAAGGGGAGTTGGCGACCTAAGAGAGATAGTAGTAGCAGTTAACGACTTAGGGACTGGACGAGGTAAGGACTTAGGTCGTATAGCATCGCGTAGTGGTTTAGGTCGTATGATAGTTTGGGACGACCTATAGGATTTGACCGACCTAAGGAGTTAGCAACTTAAGTCAGTTAGCGACCTAAGAGAGTTTGCGAGTTAACGACCTAAGGGATATGCGACTTAGGGAAGAACGACGACTTACGAGTTAGCGACTTCAGGAAGCTGGTGGTAGCAGTGAGCGACCTAAGGAAGTTAAGTCGTAGACAACTTAAGTATTAGGTCGTGAGTTGTTAGGTCGCTAAGTATTAGGTCGTGTGGTGTTAGGTCGTGACCCAGTTAAGTCGTGTAGTTATTGAGTCGTTAGGTTGCGCAATGTCTTAAGTCGTGGCATTTGTTAGGTCGCTAAGCCGCGCGTAGTTAGGTCGCGCAGTGTTAGGTCGGGGGGGGGGGGCTTTAGGTCGTAGGTCGTGGGTTTTCTTAAGTCGTGGACGACTTATAGAGGCGTACGACTTAAGGAATCAGCCTATAAATAGGCGGGTTCTTCTTCATTTTTGGGATCCGGATTTCGAAGCGACGAAGTGCTGCCATTTTGAGAGCTCGTGTTCTACACTTCTTCACTTCTTTTCTCCACTCTAATCTTGTGATTCCTTCCATCCAAATCGAAGATCAAATTGAAGATCCAAGAGCTTAGATTGAAGATTTTCATCCATCGAAGAGAGATTTCATCGTTTGAAGCAAGATTTTGATAGATCGAGTTAGATTCTTCGCTGTCCAGATCTGAAGTGTGGTTCTTTTGAGGTGTTTAGGTGATTTGGTGAGTGGTGATTATCTCTCACACGGATCCAAAGGAGTATATCGGATTGATGGCTTGACTTGGTGTTAAAATAGTGATTTCCATGCATTTTCGAAAACTTAAGTATAGATCTATTGTTCATGATGATTTCACATCCATTTTACTACATGTTAATCTATGCAAGTTCATTCATCACATTGTAGAGATATTGCTCATGATTCATACTTGTTAGATTTAGACTCTTTATTTACAGAATTATCATTATTGTTATAATTGTTTATTTGATCATATTTGAATGCTTGATTGCTTGGATTAATGATTGACTTGATTGATTGTTGTAAATTAGTTGATTGATGATTTGATTTAGACAAGATGGTCGAAGATGATTCAAAAGCTAAGGGAAAGGCTCTTGAATTGGGAAAAGCTGCTCGTGGCATATGTAGCGGATGATGAAGCTCATATGGATAGATTTGATGATGATGATGTTGAGATGAGGCTTTGCTATGATGTGATAAGGCGAGGCATGATGAAAGATATCCTTGGTTTAATCCAGACGGGATCATTCCAAGCATGTTGATGACTCGGTGAAATGTTCGAGTTTGAGGATAATGGTTGGCTCGAGAGGCGCTTGAGCTAGTATGGAAATAGTCGTCGAGGAGGATGACTAGAAGGCTGAGGTTTCATCGTTGTTGAAGGTTCTAGCATGCTCAAAGCAAGAGTACGTTGGGCAGATTCGATAGTCCCTAAAGACTATGATTGTAGTCGAGTACTCTGGGCAGATTCGATAGTCCTAGGCACGGGCTGCGACGACGTGCGGAGTTATGTCTAGAACCGGGGTTTCCATTAGCCCTTGACGGACGGCTGAAAGAATGTGCCGGTCATTCAATTAACGGTGGTATCGAAGCAATGATAACAGTGATAGCCAGAGTCATGGATGTTTGGTTGTATCGTCATTCGGTCTCAAGAGCAATATTTTCTGGGTGCTTATCTGATCTTGGTTTAGGCCTTGGGGGTTCGTACTTGGAAAACATCGCCCTTGACTCGAGTGATAATTGCTTTACTTTAAATGTTTGTTATGCTATGTTAACTTTTGCTTAGTATGTCTGGGGGCTATCACTGTAGAAAGAGGTGGAGTGAGAGGGTTGGATTCCTATTCCTTTTTCCTTTATGCTCTTTTGGTATGTTGCTAGTTAATTTACCGCTTACTAAGACTGTTGTCTGACTCAAGGCTTTATGTTTAACCCTTATTGCCTTGGGTTGTTCATCCACTTTGGGATGGGCAGACTAGGTAGCAGGTGACAGGTGCTGTTCTTAGTTTCCGACGATGCTGATGACGAAGACGAGCTGGAGGCTTGCATATTATTTTCTTACTATATATACTGGATGTTCCGCTGCTTTGTATATTCTCCGAGTGTTATGTAGTGAGGCTTGTTGTATTGACTATTCAGATTCTTTTATTCAACTATTATGAAGTTTAATAGAGATTCTGTTATGTAAAGCTTCACTATATATATATTTTCTATCGTATTTTTATCCATGCGCTGTGAGTTTTACGATAAATTCTGCTGTTTTTAACTTACCCTGATGATTGTCCATGGCTGCCTGGCACACTTTACAGTGCACTATGTCTAGGTTCAGTGCAGGGGTCGTGGGCGGTCGTCACACTCTTAGTCTTCACTATGCGATAGCTTTCATAAGTTATTAACATGCGATAGCTACTTTGGTCTTCATTATCCGATAGTTTTCTTAAGTTATCAACATGCGATAACTCCTTTAGTCTTTATTACCTTAACCTATTATGGCCTTATATCATCATCATCTTGTGATAGCCTATGTCTTTATCGTGCGGTAGGTCCCTTGAATCATCAACATGCTATGGATATCTCCATTATCTTATCAAACATTAGCTTGGTCCATATCAACTTTCAATAGCTTCACGATGTCAACCTACGATAATGTTGATCATGTAAACTTTTGATAGCTTCATTTGTCAAACCTATGATAGCCTGGATCCTGTCAACTTTCGATAGCTTCACTTGTCAACTTGCGATAGCCTTGATCATGTCAACTTTCAATAACTTCACTTGTCAACTTGTGATAGCCTTGATCATGTCAATTTTTGATAGCTTCACTTACCAACCTGCGATAACTCTACTTATCAACATGCGATGACTCTAATTTGTATTCATCTTGTGATAGCTTCTATCAAAACATGGTATATTCAATCTTGCGATAACCATTTTCCATCAATATGCTGCATCTATTTGGTCTTTAACTTGCGATAGCTTCTCTACTATTAATCTGAGACAGCTCCTTCATGTTCAACTTGCGACAGCTGTGTTATCTTCAACCTACAATAAACCCTTTACCGTTGACTTGCAATAGCTTCGTATTTCGACATTCAATGGTTTTGCATCTTAGAATTTTTTTGAAAATTTTAGGTGTAACAATTGGTATTGTTTGGATATCTGCTTACAGATTGTTTGGATATTTGGTCTGTATTGTGATAGTGATGGTATTGTTTGGTTTGGATGTTTGTTTAGACATTTGCGTCAATATTATTTGTATATGTGACGACCGCCCATGACCCCTGCACCGAATCTAGAGATAGAGCGCTGTAAAGTGTGCCAGGCAACCATGGACGATTGTCAAGGTAAGATTTAAAACAACAGAATCTATCGTATTACTCACAGCGCATGGACAAAATACAATAGAACATATGTATAGTGAAGCTTTTCATAACAAAATGACATCATATAAAACTTCACAATAGTTGAATACAAGCATCCAAATAGTCAATACATCAAGCCTCACTACATATCTCTCAGAGAATACAAAACAGCGGAATATCCAGTACATATAAGAAGATAATATGCAACCCTCTAGCTCGTCTTCGATATCAGCATCGTGAGAAGAGAACAACACCTGTCACCTGCTACCTAGTCTGCCCGTCCCAAAATGGACGAACAGCCCAAGGCAATAAGAATTAAAAACATAAAGCCTTGAGTCAGACAACAGTCTTAGTGAGCAGTAAATTAACTAACAACATACCAAAAGGGCATAAAGGAAAAAGAATAGGAATACAACCCTCCCACTCCAACCTCATTCTACAGTGATAGCCCCCAGACACACACTAAGCAGAAGCAAACATAGCAGAGCATACAATTTAAAGTAAAACTACTATCACTCGAGTCAAGGGCGATGTTTTCCAAGTACCAAGGCCTAAATCAGATAAGCACCCAGAAAATACCGCTCTTGAGTCCGAATGACGATACAACCAAACATCCATGACTTTGGCTATCACTGTTATCATTGCTTCGATATCACCGTTAATTGAATGACCGGCACATTCTTTCAGCCGTCCGTCAAGGGCTAATGGAAACCCCGGTTCTAGACATAACTCCCGCACGTCGTCGCAGCCCGTGCCTAGGACTATCGAATATGCCCAGAGTACTCGACCATCAACAGTTGGCCGTTGGGACTATCGAATCTGCCCAAACGTACTCTTGCTTAGAGCATGCTAGAACCTTCAACAACGATGCTATCCAAGCCTCCTAGTCATCCTCCTCGACGACTATTCTCATATCCATTCATTATCCTCAACTCGAATCATATCACCGAGTTATCAACATGCTTGGAATGATCCCGTCTGGATTAGACCAAGTCTTCATCATATGATTGCCTCGCTTCATTACATCCTCGCAAAGCCTCATCCCATCATCACATCATCGAATCTATGCATAAGAGCTTCATCATTCCGCTACATATGCCACGAGCAGCTTTTCCAATTCAAGAGCCTTTCCCTTAGCTTTTGAATCACCTTCGATCTAAATCTAGTCATCAATCATCTAGTTCATAACAATCAATCAAATCAAACATCAATCCAAGCAATCAAGCATTCTAAAATGATCTAAGTAGACAATTATAACAATAATGGTATTTTCGTAATTAAAGAGTTGAAAGTCCAATAAGCATGAAAACATGGATTATATCTCTACAAACTTGATGAATGAACTTGCATAGGTTAACATATGATAAAATGGATGTAACATCATCATGAACAATGGATCTATATGGATCTACACATAGGATGAAGAAAATGCATGGAAATCTCTATTTTAACACCAAATCGAGCCAACAATCCGATATACTCCTTTGGATCCGTGTGAGAGATAATCACCACTCACCAAATCACCTAAACAAACCCAAATCAACACGCTTCAGATCTGGACAACAAAGGATCAAACTTGATCTATCACAAATCCGCTTCAAATGAAGAAATCTCTCTTGAAAAGATGAAGATCTTCAATCTAAGCTCTTGAATCTTCAATCTTGATCTTCGAGTTGGATGGATGGAAGCACTAGATTAGAGTGGAGAAAAGAAGTGAAGAAGTGTAGAAGTCGAGCTCTCAAAATGGCAGCAATTCGTCGCTTCAAAAATCCGGATCCCAAAAAGTGAGAACAACCCCTCCTATTTATAGCAAAAAATTCCTTAAGTCGAAATTTGGCTATCTCCTTAAGTCGCTTCCGACTTACGACCTAGGAACTTGCCGACCTAAAACCCACCGACCTAAGCCTAACGACCTACAACAACGCGCATCTGCGACTTAACACTTGACGACCTAAAGCAATGCGCTTTCCTTCGACCTACGACTTAGCAACTGGTATGACCTAACACTTAGGAAACCCAGCGACCTAACAACCTAACGACTTAACTACCTACGACTCAGTTGGGTTGCGACCTAACAACTTAGGCTTCTACGCGACCTAACATATGTCGACCTAAAACAACATACGACCTAACAGTTAGATCCACGCGACCTAACACTTAAACTATCCTAGCGACCTAACAACTCACGCGACTTACGACTTAGCAAACTCGCGACCTAACCATCTTAGGTCGCCTACGACCTAACTCAACACAGAACTAACGACCTAACTACGCTAACACTTAGGTCGGTCAATTCCATAGGTCGCTAACCCCTATAGGTCGCAAACTGCTTATCCCTTAAGTCGTTAATTCTACTAGGTCGCTACCTCCTATCTCTTAGGTCGCTAACTCGAACTGCCGACCTAACACTTAACTCATCCAAACACTTAGGTCGCTCCCAACATTTCCTTAGGTCGTTGCCGACCTATCCCTTAGGTCATCCACTACCTTAGGTCGCTCCAACACCCTACGACTTAAGCTGCTACGACTCAACTCCTAACTCGCCGAATTCCTTAACTCGGTCACGACTCATCACTAACTCGTCCAGAACTCCTATCTCCTAAGTCGTATACGACTCACGACTTATGCTAAGTTGTGAACGACTTAGGACTTAGGCAAAATTTGCCTAAAATCTGAAATGGCCCAAAACGCTAAAACTCCAGATTTGACGAACTTTTCGATCCGTGAAAATACGGGTCGTTACATTCTCTCCCCCTTAGGAATTTCGCCCCCGAAATCCCAAACAATCATAGCAATCAAAACTATTTTGTACGCCTACCATCCATAACAATCAGCAAACCGTGCATCCAATTCTAGCTTAGCGTACAGAATTCTAAGATTTAGAACAAGTTACAATGTTGTTAGATGATATGACACCTTAGGGCCATACCTTGAAGAGTTCGGGATGAGCTGCTTTCATCCTCTCTTCCACCTCCCACGTACAGTCGTTATCATCGTCACTCCATTGTATCTTGAGCAACCTAACTACCTTCCTCCTAAGCTGTTTCGTGTCGGTTTCCACAACACGAAGCGGCTTACGAGGTCTTCTATCGACTGGATCAACTTCGAAATCTTCACAGCTATCAACAGAAACCACCGTACTCGAGTCGTGCACATACTTCCGTAGATATGATACATGAAAAACATTGTGCACACTCGACATCTTCTCAGGTAACTCCAACCTATAGGCGAGCTTTCCAATTCGCTCGATGATCGGGAATGGTCCAACAAATCTTGGAGTCAATTTTCCTCTCTTCCCGAATCGAATAACATTCTTCAGTGGAGAAATCTTCACAAAAACCATATCTCCTACGTCGAATTCCAAATCCTTTCGACGCTTATCGGCATAACTCTTCTGACGATCTTGGGCTGCCTTCATTCGTTGCCGAATGATTTCTATACAATCTGAAGTCTGACGAATCATCTCTGGCTCAAGCATCAACTTTTCTCCAGTCTCTAACCAACATGTCGGAGAGTTACACGGTCTTCCATACAATGCCTCATACGGTGCCATACCAATACTTGACTGGTAACTGTTGTTGTATGCAAACTCCACCAAATGAAGGTGATCTTCCCATGATCCTCCGAAATCCAAAACACAAGCTCTAAGAAGATCTTCCAAAACTCGGTTGACTCTCTCGGTCTGACCATCCGTTTGGGGATGATAAGCTGTACTTAAACACAACTCGGTTCCCAAGACTTCCTGGAAGCTCTTCCAAAATCCACTAGTGAACAATGGGTCTCGGTCGCTCACTATACTTTTCGGAATACCATGGAATCGAACTATCCACTTAACATACAACTCAGCCAACTTTGATGCAGTCCTAGTCGATCGAACAGGAATGAATCGTGCACTCTTAGTCAGTCGATCCACAATGACCCAAATCCCTTCATTTCCCGTTCTGGTTCTAGGTAATCCATCAATAAAATCCATCGACACTTGTTCCCACTTCCATGTAGGAACTTCTAATGGCTGAAGCAATCCACTTGGCTTCTTCTATTCGGCTTTAACCAACTGGCAGTTCATACACTTGGAAATAAAATTTCCAACATCCTTCTTCATACCTTCCCAGTAGTAGGTTCTCTTCATATCCCGATACATCTTATTTCCACCTGGATGAATTGTCAACTTCGAGTGATGACTTTCCTTCAGAACTTCACTCCTCAATTCATCTATATCGGGAACAACCAGCCGTCCTTGCTTCCGAAGCCAACCCTCTCGATCGACCTCGAATCCTTTATCCTTTTCTGGATCCAATCCAGATTCCAAATCATGGATAATCTTGACAAGCTTATCATCTCGCTTTTGGCCCTCGCCAATCCTTTCCACAAGAGTGGGTCTTATCGATAAGTTTGCCAACATCTCAGGTTCCAATTCACATCTAGGCCTGAAGTCAAATCCAGCTAAATACTTGAGACTCTTCCATTCTGAAAACATGGCTCCCAATCCTGCATGTCTTCGACTTAACGCATCTGCTACTGCGTTACCTTTTCCCGGAGTATAAGCTATACCAAAATCATATGATGCTAAAAACTCTAGCCAACGTTGCTGCCGAAGATTCAAATCCTTTTGGGAGAAAAGATACTTCAGCGACTTGTGATCCGTAAACAACTCGAATCGAACTCCCAACAGATAATGTCTCCACATCTTCAGAGCAAATACAATCGCCGCCAATTCCAAATCATGAGTTGGGTAATTCCTTTCATGCGGCTTCAGTTGTCGACTGGCATACGCAACAACTTTATCCTTCTGCATCAGCACTGCTCCAAGTCCAGTACCACATGCGTCGGTGTAAACCACCATATCATCATTCCCACTAGGAATAGTCAAAACAGGAGCACTCGTCAATCTCTCTTTCAGGATTCCGAAAGCTTGCTCACACTTAGCATCCCAACTGAACACTTGGTTCTTCTTCGTCAATCCTGTTAACGGTGCAGCTACCTTGGAGAAGTCTTTGATAAACCGTCGATAATATCCTGCTAATCCAAGAAAACTTCT
Source organism: Allium fistulosum (assembly GCA_030737815.1). Lineage (NCBI taxonomy): Eukaryota > Viridiplantae > Streptophyta > Magnoliopsida > Asparagales > Amaryllidaceae > Allium > Allium fistulosum. The sequence goes on along the minus strand of CM060907.1, from coordinate 242,990,508 downwards.
CACATCAGATGCATTCTTAGGTCTAACCCAATCCTGGATTGCTGCCACCTTAGCGGGATCAACCGCTATTCCACTTCCAGAAATCACATGGCCTAAGAACCTCACTTCACTCTTCCAGAAGTGACACTTCGAAAACTTAGCCTTCAGCTGATGTTTCCGCAAGATTTCCAAAACAATACACAAGTGCGTCTTGTGCTCTTCTTCCGTTCTGGAATAAATCAGAATATCATCCACGAACACAAGTACGAACTTGTTCAACTGATCTCTGAACACTCTATTCATAAGATCCACAAAATATGCTGGCGCGTTAGTCAATCCAAACGGCATTACCAGCCACTCAAAGAAACCAGATGGTGTCCGAAAAGCAGTCTTCGGCACACTATCCTTTGCCACTCTCAACTGGTGAAATCCCGTTGCCAAATCCATCTGAGAAAACACCTTAGCCTCGTGAAGCTGATCAAACAAGTCATCTATTCTTGGCAATGTATACTTGTTCTTCTTTGTCACCTTATTCAGCTCACGATAATCCACACACAATCTCAATGATCCATCTGCCTTGGTTGCGAACACAACTGGTGCACCCCACTCGGACACATTACGCCGAATGAATCCTTTCTGTAAAAGATCATCAACTTGCACCTTCAACTCCTGCTGTTCCCTAGGCGCCATCCGCCTAAGAGGCATCACAACAGGTCTGACTCCTTCAACTAGATCTATACGAAACTCGATCTCTCTATGCGGCGGCAACCCTTTGACTTCGTCAAAGACATCCTCGAATCCATTAGCGATCGGCACTGATGACAGTCCATCCCGTGGAACAACTAGCGAATACATGAAGCTCATGAAGACGCCTTCTTCATGCTTACATCGTATCACAATCTTTCGCCCCTCCACATTCTCGTCTGTCACTTCCAACCTTTCGCAATTAACCTTAGCCGCATACTTCCTAAGCCAGTCCATACCCAAAATAATTCCGAACCCCGCAAAGTTCAGAACAAAGCAATCACAAACAAAAGAGCAACCATGACTCGATACAACTAGACCACGGCATAACATACACAAACAAGACGAACCCCCAACTGGATTAGTCACAACCAATGGCCTATCAAGAATATCCGGTTCCAAACCTAACCGGCCTACGAGTTCATTACAAACAAACGAATGCGACGCTCCAGTATCAAACAGAACTCTAACTGGAACACCACATAAGAAAAGAGTACCTTGAACCACCACACTCTTTCCCTTCTCTTCAGCAGTAGGAGCTTTCGAAGACGACGGAACAGCTCCTAAAGCATAAGCTTGCACAATCTGCTTGTCCCTCCTCGGTTCTGGACAATTCTTCCTGAAATGTCCCGGCTTGTCACAGTTGTGACACTTCATCGGCACCTTCGGATTCTTACAATCCTTCGAGAAATGGCCCTTCTGCTGACAATTGTAGCAAGTCACCTCGCCTTTCGGCTTCTTCTGGCCATCCTTACCCTTCTGCTGCTGCTGCTTCCTCTTCTTGTTTCCACCCTGCTGGGGTTTAGACTCTTCCCTAGTCACAGCAACAACAGATCCTTCCTTAGGAAATAGACTCTCATGCCTAAGAGCTTTCTCCACAAGCTTCTCAAATGAATCGTCCAAATGATCCACCAACTGTCTCCCCAGATAACTGTCCAAGCCTGTCACAAACTTCTCATTCTTCTGATAAGCAGATTCAATATACGACCGGGCATACTTGGACAAAGCTTCGAACTCAGAAACATACTCAAGAACAGATCTCCCACCCTGCTTGAGCTCCACGAACTTCTTGAACAGAACAGACTTCTGAGCTGTAGAAATGAACTTAGCTTCAAATCTGACTTGGAATTGCTCCCAAGTAATCTCTTCTTCCGGAGTAGTGATGGTAATAGAGTTCCACCAATCAGAGGCTCTCCCTTGAAGCTGCCTCGATGCCAACTTCCTCTTAGTTGCATCATCAATTCCCAAATCACCAAAGATCCTTCTACAGGCATCTATCCATCTCTGGACTTCGATAGTTGATTCTGTCCCCAAGAAAACCTTTCCTCCAAGAGCAGTATAATCCTTGCACAGCTTAGCAAAATCCACTGGTTTCGGAGTTTGGACTTGAACTCCAACATCTACTGCTGCCCCCGGAACTGGTATCCTTCTCATGATCGAAGTCATCATAGCTTCGAACATGGCTGCATAATCAGCAGTCTCTTCAGTAGCACGGCCTTCCCTAGCAGCTGGTCTCCCTCTTCGACTCATTCTCAATATCTATAAAAAGGAATGATTAGAACATCTAGAGAAACAACTGCATAAAGGAATCAAACCCTACTAAGCTACTATATTATATATAGTATTCATCCATCAAAATACAATTACGTCTCTCATACGTAGTTACGACGGCGAGCGTTGGGTAAAATCGATTAACCAATGCTCTGATACCAAATGTGACGACCGCCCATGACCCCTGCACCGAATCTAGAGATAGAGCGCTGTAAAGTGTGCCAGGCGACCATGGACGATTGTCAAGGTAAGATTTAAAACAACAGAATCTATCGTATTACTCACAGCGCATGGACAAAATACAATAGAACATATGTATAGTGAAGCTTTTCATAACAAAATGACATCATATAAAACTTCACAATAGTTGAATACAAGCATCCAAATAGTCAATACATCAAGCCTCACTACATATCTCTCAGAGAATACAAAACAGCGGAATATCCAGTACATATAAGAAGATAATATGCAACCCTCTAGCTCGTCTTCGATATCAGCATCGTGAGAAGAGAACAGCACCTGTCACCTGCTACCTAGTCTGCCCGTCCCAAAATGGACGAACAGCCCAAGGCAATAAGAATTAAAAACATAAAGCCTTGAGTCAGACAACAGTCTTAGTGAGCAGTAAATTAACTAACAACATACCAAAAGGGCATAAAGGAAAAAGAATAGGAATACAACCCTCCCACTCCAACCTCATTCTACAGTGATAGCCCCCAGACACACACTAAGCAGAAGCAAACATAGCAGAGCATACAATTTAAAGTAAAACTACTATCACTCGAGTCAAGGGCGATGTTTTCCAAGTACCAAGGCCTAAATCAGATAAGCACCCAGAAAATACCGCTCTTGAGTCCGAATGACGATACAACCAAACATCCATGACTCTGGCTATCACTGTTATCATTGCTTCGATATCACCGTTAATTGAATGACCGGCACATTCTTTCAGCCGTCCGTCAAGGGCTAATGGAAACCCCGGTTCTAGACATAACTCCCGCACGTCGTCGCAGCCCGTGCCTAGGACTATCGAATCTGCCCAGAGTACTCGACCATCAACAGTTGGCCGTTGGGACTATCGAATCTGCCCAAACGTACTCTTGCTTAGAGCATGCTAGAACCTTCAACAACGATGCTATCCAAGCCTCCTAGTCATCCTCCTCGACGACTATTCTCATATCCATTCATTATCCTCAACTCGAATCATATCACCGAGTTATCAACATGCTTGGAATGATCCCGTCTGGATTAGACCAAGTCTTCATCATATGATTGCCTCGCTTCATTACATCCTCGCAAAGCCTCATCCCATCATCACATCATCGAATCTATGCATAAGAGCTTCATCATTCCGCTACATATGCCACGAGCAGCTTTTCCAATTCAAGAGCCTTTCCCTTAGCTTTTGAATCACCTTCGATCTAAATCTAGTCATCAATCATCTAGTTCATAACAATCAATCAAATCAAACATCAATCCAAGCAATCAAGCATTCTAAAATGATCTAAGTAGACAATTATAACAATAATGGTATTTTCGTAATTAAAGAGTTGAAAGTCCAATAAGCATGAAAACATGGATTATATCTCTACAAACTTGATGAATGAACTTGCATAGGTTAACATATGATAAAATGGATGTAACATCATCATGAACAATGGATCTATATGGATCTACACATAGGATGAAGAAAATGCATGGAAATCTCTATTTTAACACCAAATCGAGCCAACAATCCGATATACTCCTTTGGATCCGTGTGAGAGATAATCACCACTCACCAAATCACCTAAACAAACCCAAATCAACACGCTTCAGATCTGGACAGCAAAGGATCAAGCTTGATCTATCACAAATCCGCTTCAAATGAAGAAATCTCTCTTGAAAAGATGAAGATCTTCAATCTAAGCTCTTGAATCTTCAATCTTGATCTTCGATTTGGATGGATGGAAGCACTAGATTAGAGTGGAGAAAAGAAGTGAAGAAGTGTAGAAGTCAAGCTCTCAAAATGGCAGCACTTCGTCGCTTCAAAAATCCGGATCCCAAAAAGTGAGAACAACCCCTCCTATTTATAGCAGAAAATTCCTTAAGTCGAAATTTGGCTATCTCCTTAAGTCGCTTCCGACTTACGACCTAGGAACTTGCCGACCTAAAACCCACCGACCTAAGCCTAACGACCTACAACAACGCGCATCTGCGACTTAACACTTGACGACCTAAAGCAATGCGCTTTCCTTCGACCTACGACTTAGCAACTGGTATGACCTAACACTTAGGAAACCCAGCGACCTAACAACCTAACGACTTAACTACCTACGACTCAGTTGGGTTGCGACCTAACAACTTAGGCTTCTACGCGACCTAACATATGTCGACCTAAAACAACATACGACCTAACAGTTAGATCCACGCGACCTAACACTTAAACTATCCTAGCGACCTAACAACTCACGCGACTTACGACTTAGCAAACTCGCGACCTAACACATACGCGACCTAACCATCTTAGGTCGCCTACGACCTAACTCAACACAGAACTAACGACCTAACTACGCTAACACTTAGGTCGGTCAATTCCATAGGTCGCTAACCCCTATAGGTCGCAAACTGCTTATCCCTTAAGTCGTTAATTCTACTAGGTCGCTACCTCCTATCTCTTAGGTCACTAAATCGAACTGCCGACCTAACACTTAACTCATCCAAACACTTAGGTCGCTCTCAACATTTCCTTAGGTCGTTGCCGACCTATCCCTTAGGTCATCCACTACCTTAGGTCGCTCCAACACCCTACGACTTAAGCTGCTACGACTCAACTCCTAACTCGCCGAATTCCTTAACTCGGTCACGACTCATCACTAACTCGTCCAGAACTCCTATCTCCTAAGTCGTATACGACTCACGACTTATGCTAAGTCGTGAACGACTTAGGACTTAGGCAAAATTTGCCTAAAATCTGAAATGGCCCAAAACGCTAAAACTCCAGATTTGACGAACTTTTCGATCCGTGAAAATACGGGTCGTTACAGTATATATGCACGTAGAAATTTGTGTTGGTTGTATAGGTTCATATGATTGTTGACATTAGTGTTTGTATGGTTTAATATATTTATGATATTATGATATTGGGTAATATGGTTTGGTATATGCATTTGGTGGTATGTGATATATAATATGTGAATTTTTGATATGGGTGATTATTTATTGTATATATTTGAATGTGTCATTGAGGGGAGATATATAGCATAAATGTAGCAATATGTTTCAGCAATGGCATCGGCATGACCTCGGAAAATCCATATTTTACATTTTAATTTGGCGTCGCTTTGGCATCGGCTAGACGTCGAAATGGCGTCGGCATTTTCAATTTTTATAATATAAAATGTACTCAACATGACGTCGAAATGACATCGGGGCGTTGGTAACAGCATCATGTGAGGCATCTTCAAGGCGTTGAAATAAAATTTCTAACATAATTTATACCGACGTTATATATGGCCTTGGCAAATAAATTTACTGACACATCGTCAATGCCTATTTATCGTCGATAAATGATCTTCTTTTTGTAATGAAGATGCACCGACAAACCGAACTTTTAAACAAACACAAAGTTTCAAAATGAGAAGCTAAGGTTATGTTTGGTTTGAAAATGAATTTTGTGTTTCGCGTTTTCAATATGTATTTCAAGTGGCGTGGGAGAGGAAAATAGACTGAATAATCCTTCTCATTACGAGAAAATGGGAAGGTTAAAGATAGTTTTTGATATTATTGAAAAGTTGGAAAACAAGAAAAAATTATTTTCAGTTTTATATATTAAAACCATTTTCTAAATTAAATGTTTTCCACTCTTCTTCATTCCCATACATTTTAAAATACATATTGATAACGCAAAACATAAAACTTGTTTTCAAAGAAAACACACCCCAATATACTCATTGGAACTGAAATAATCGCTCTTGAACCAAACCCAAGCAATGCGACTATAACAAAACAAAGCACTCAAAAAAACCAAATAAACTAATCAAGGGACGATTACCTCCAAATTGATCGCAACTCCAACCAATGGTCACGTCGAGGTTGCACAAAATGGGTGGAGAATTCACAAACACAACGACCAAATAGGAGAAAGGTGTGCATAAGTAAATTGGTCTTGCCCTTCCAAACGTTAGAACTAGTTTGAATGGACTATGCATTACCGTAGAATTCCTGGTCCTTTAGGAAGGCGAGCGTAGAGAGTGCAACGGATGAGGAGGGGTCGATGTGGCAAAATCGTAAGGGTGAGCTAGAGGTGTAGTGCGATTCAAATCTAGGGTTTATACTACAACATAATGGGAGAACCTAGGCAAGAGATGGGAAGTAAGAGGAGGATAGACACTATTAGGTTAGGGGGGAAGGAATTAAGCCAAGGCAGATGAGTGTAAGCGGAGGACAAATTGCGTGGTGGTAGCTAGAATGGAAGCTAAGGTGGTGGTTGGTTTACCGTTTTGTGCTTTCGTATATAAAAAAATATGCACGATGCATGTATTTGTGAAAAACGATCAATTTAAAAAACGAAGTTAAAATACAAAATAGAAAACATTTTTATTTTTCATGTTTTGAAAAATAACGGAAGCACGAGAAACAATTTATCGTTATGTTGTTTTTCCATCCCTCCCGTCGTCCCCTCCATCTACATTCACCCCTCCGTCATTCCTTCGTTTTTTTCATATTTTATAATTAATATTGAAAACCTAAAACACAAAATACAAATTTGTCCAAAAAGACTTTAAGATTCCCCTTTGTTTTTGAAAGATACCAGAGTTAATTTATTATCATGTTTATTTCATTATTTTGGTATGCACTTATATCATCAGCTACAATTTCAGGAAAATTAACAGCTTTCAAAAAACAACCTTTTGCGTATCAAGTATTCGATGACACTTGAAATCGATTCAATGCTGTATTGTATGACGTCTCAACATTTTGACCGGATAAGCTTTATTGATGCATGCCACTCTGAAGAATCTTATTTGAGTTCGTGTGGGTGGAAACTTCTTGTAAGAAGGTAGCATGTGTAACTCAGAGGTTAAAAATTGATTAACTTGTTGCCTATGAAATGATATGATAAACTGCTATTATAGCATTGCTGTTTTAAACTATTTTGCAAACAATATATCACTAACTAACATTCACCATTCTTTGCTGTTCACAATTATGTTAATTGTTATACTTCCATTATTTATAAAATTTTTAAAAGCAAAGATCATAATTAACCTACACCGAGTTAACACTCAGATTACTACGGACTCTTTTACTTATCACTATCAAACTTAATTGTTATACTTCCATTATCTACAGAAATTATAGAAGCAAACATCAAACGTAACCTATACTAGTTAAAACTCTTTAAATGTTTCAAATTTTCGAAATACATATATTCATTTGAAAAAAGGGAGAAAAAAAAAACAAAAGAAAGTAGGGATACCAGAAGAAGTTGGAATGTAGTGTGTGGTACAGTGAAAGACATGAGGGGCGCAGCATGAGAGAAGTGCAGGAAGTGAGATAAGGAGTGGAACGAAACAGTAAAATAAAATATATGCAGAGAATATGCACAGTAAACGCATCTCTCTAAAATGATGGCTTCTTGCAGTGGCTAGGACGGTCGAGTGCTTACTAGTCAATGTATGGATTGCCCTACTTTTACGGACATTTGCCTGTCTATTACAATCACTATCCTGTTCTTTTGGATGTGTTCATCCCTCGTTTTTCTTAATTCCTTGTATGGGCAAGCTTTATCATGTGATCTTTTGGTTCTACATTCATGGCTTAATTTCAACGCATTTATTTAATTGGCTTAGGCTATTTGCCTACCTAGGTTTAAAAAGAGAACAGTGATAGACCTATAAATCAAAATCTTTATGCAAATCACCTTGTCCAAATATTGTCTCGTTGGCAGTTAAATCTTCACGGTCAATTACTAACATATTTAATTGTTAAAACTTAAAACATTAATAAACGAATGAGTGGATTTTATTGTGTATATAGGATAGAATATTAAAACTAGTTGATTTGATCCGTGTTAAACTTAAATTGGAATAATCACACTTATCAAAACACTAGAGACGAGGGTTTGATGTGAAACGTGTATGGTGTAGAGTTTTGAAAATAGGAAAAAATAATGATTAAAGGATATTGTATTTCATGTTGTTATAACAAAAGCCCATACAATTATAAGTATTTAAACTGCAGTTATCAACACACTTAGCGATGTCATCTAAACATTTAGTAAAATTAAACCATAAAACCGATTTCATAAACTCATCTTAAACTTAAAAGAAACGCGATTAATTATGCAAGTAGAAATAGAATGAAATCTAATACTCAAACGTAATTATTTTTAATCCTATCAACCACTAACAACAAAAGAAAATTAGATAAACAACCAAAGTAAAAATATGTTATCAGTTTCAAATTAAGAATTGATGAGCTAAGAGATTCATTTATGTTTCTGATATCTATAAAATCAATATTTTTATAACCCCTTTAATTTTACAGGAAAATAGGTATAAGGACAAATTTAGAAAAAAAATTAGGCTGAAGGACAACAAGTTTATTTTTTTGGCTGAAGGAAAATGCTAGTTATAACTAGCATTTTGTATAGTGTAAAACTGAATATAATGCTAGTTATGACTAGTATTTTGTATAGTGTAAAAGTTGAATATAATGCTAAATATAACTAGCATTTGTCCTTCAGTCTAAGAATAAAACTTCATGTCCTTCGGTCTAAATTTTTTTCAAAGTTTGTCATTTTTCCTAATTCTCTCTCAATTTTATAGGTAAATGATAATGATAATTAATTATATTTCACTATATCATATATATTGTTTACTATTGCAATTGGTTCCATCGCTTTTTATTATTTTCTTATTTAAAATATAATAAAAGCAATAATTATTGGATATTTTTTATCGAAGTAGAAATGAAATTTTTTTACTATGTTTTACTGTGACACTAAATTTGAACCGCAAATTATTATCACAGGAAATTATTATCAAATATAGTAGGCTTAGTTATGATTACACAATTTACAAAAACATAAAAAAAATCTAATTGTAATTAAAGTCGATAACAACTTAATCACAACCAAATTAGTGGGATTTATAATATGCATTGATAAGGTATTAGATGAAAAAAAGATCGACTAAAAAGAAACCGAATGAAGAAATTTTGATTTCATTATTTGAACACTTAAAAGGACGGAAGGACAAGTTATGGTTCTGAGAATACAAAAAAATATGAAAAAAGTGAGAATGGATAAACGAGTGAAGTATTTAGTTTGGTGAAAGAGGTATTTAGGTGGGTGTAAGTAATATATTTGTAAATGAGGATTTTCACTTCAAGGACTTATTTGTGTGAGTAATAAGTTTTAAGGACACTACTTTTGAAAAATTAGTTTTAAGGACATTTTACAGGAAAAAGATAAAAGAATTTATCATTTTCAGTTATACAGAAATAATGCTAAAAGGATTTATCATTTTCCTGTATAACCTAAAAGGATAAATGAATTTATTATTATCCTGTAAATTGTTCTTAAAACTAATTATTCAAAAGTGATGTCCTTAAAACTAATTACCTTGGAAATAAAAGCCCTTCAACGTAATTTCCACTTTGTAAATAGTATGATTGTGGTTAATTTATGCTTTTTCATTATAGAACACCAACTAATAAGTACCGCTTTTTGGAAAGTTTCCAATTTTTTTATAAAATTTGGTAACGATAAAAAATGAAGCTTTTGAGCAACACCAACGCTAGTAGCTTATTTGGCTAGAACTTTTGGCTATCACATCATTAATTTGTTTATTAGTATCATCGGAGACTCGTTAGTTTACCAAAATCATTATGTTTCAAAATATTAATTCATGATATAAGTGCGAAATAAATAAATAAAACGATAATATAAAATGAAATACATTTTAGAAATCATATATTAACTTTTGTTTTCTACACGTGGCTATGTTTACATTTGAAACATTGACATATCAAAAGTTTGTCCTTTTAAAACTCAATATATGGTTTTGAATTAGGAGAGTTAATTCTATAAAAATGCACCATCGGTTCATCTTATTTAATTTGATCCAATGACTGATACTTGCGTGTTTTACTACACTTAGATTGAACCAGTGTATGCGATCGATTTCAATCTATTTTGTACTTCCAGAAGAATGTATAAATTAATGATATACATTTGGATAATAAAATGGAGTTGTCTCATTACAAAACTTATTAAGAGGATGATTAAATCTGTCCTCAGTCGTTATTAGCAGTAAACCTTGTCTATAATCCTCTTCTAATATCATTATCATAATTAACTAACCAGTCAAATCAGCATTATCACGAAGTATGATAATGGAAATATTAATCAGCAAAGTGCAGGAAGGGAAAACAACAATGATGAAACGGCTACCATCACTGGACATGTCTCCTAAAAATGCCAAAAAAAAGCAGGGAATATATATCTGAAAAGATTCACCACTCAGCAGACATGCTTCCATCCAGCAAATTAATAAATCAATAAATAATGCTTTGATCAGATCAGATATATCATTTCGAACCCTAAAACCCTTTCACTCATTTCTTCTTTAAAAAGCTACATCAAGAGCTTAAAAGCAAACCCATTCACTACATATCATATTGTCAATCATATATACGTTAATGCTACGATCATGGAGGAATTGATTAGCGTATCCACAGGCATTGGTTCTAATTTGCGTAGCTGCAATAATGTTCTTCATGTCCCTTCATATTCAAATATTGATCATGTTCTTCTTCAGACTTCTCATCAAATTGGTCAGCATGGTTCTGAAAATAGCTTAGATCATCATCATGGGTTAGCCGGTTTCATGTTCGGGAGCTTTAGTTCTGGTGATTGTTCCTTAAGTGTTAAAGATCAGGTCTGTAAATTGTTGTTTATGATGTTTATATTTATAGTTTAGTATGAACTTTCTACTTATACAAATCTTGCCTGTTACAGGTAGTGTTGAGGACTTCAGATCCGAAAGCTGCAAGTATTAATCAAAACATTGCTGAAACTACTACAGATAGTGCAGATAATCCCTCATGGTATTAATCTTCAACATATGCACACATACATACATGTACAAGTGTATATATATGCATGTATACGTTATTACATATACATCCGTACATTTAGATATGCACATATGAATATAGGTTGAAGAGTAGAGGATCGGATAAGGGAAAGAAGAAAATGAGGAGGAGGTTGATGAGAGAACCAAGATTTAGCTTCCAAACAAGGAGTGATGTAGATGTGCTTGATGATGGCTACAAATGGAGAAAATATGGACAAAAAATTGTCAAAAATAGCCTTCATCCAAGGTATATTTACCATTTTTACCGTTTACTGAATTAGACAAAATATTAACCAAGTTAATTCAAAAGGCATAAAGGATATCAGGACTTTGTTTGATAGTTAATGTTTAGGGTGAGTAATGATGAGAATAAATGAAACAGGAGTTATTTCAGATGCAGCCATGAGAAGTGCAGAGTGAAGAAGAGGGTGGAAAGAGTATCGGAGGATTGTAGAATGGTCATCACTACGTATGAGGGTAGACATACTCATTTCCCTTCCGATGATGGGACGACCTCTTCTCATGAAGAACTCGATTGCTTCCCTTCGTTTTAGCAAACTATGTCTACCATGTTCATTTCATAAGTTAACCTTTTTCTTTTTTGCCCGGATGAGTATGTATTATTGAACTTTAAACTAGATTGTTTCGTGCTATAATGTACATAAGATGATGTTTCCTTTGCTTTATTATTTAATTTATTATTATTGTTTTTTTTCTTTCTGTGTCTAAGTGTTTCAATTCCTACGTCTTCATTTTCTCTGTTTTTCCGTATCAAATTCATTCAACCGTCGATTTTTTGGTTATTTTAATCGCATGATGGGACCCATTTAGCAATTAAACTATATGATTTGCGGTAGAGATTAAATTGGACGTGTGGGAACAGTAGAATTGAAACATAGAAATTGAATGTTCCCTATCTACCTCAATGAAGTTTTGATTGGTTGTTATATTATCAATCATTAATAATGTTTAATAATGTTCGATAAGCAATCCTGATTCGAGTACCGTGAGCGGTACTACGAACTCAGGCTCAGGTATGCATTTTAGTTTGGGTAGTTTTTATTCATCTTACGCTTTAGGTAATTTGACTGCTTCTGAGTTTTGTCATTTAGCTAATTATACTGCTTTCATATTTTCTGATATTAAGGTAGATCGTGAATATATTAGAAATAAGGAACTAGATAGGGCTAGGACCACTGGTTTATGAGGATCACTAGTTGGAATGTTAGAGGTTTGAATGACTTAAATAAATGCGATAAGGTTAGAGCTTTCTTTAAAGACTACTTTATTGACATTGCTCTTCTACAAGTGACTAAAATTTAATGTCCGAATGTTTGGTTTTTAGAAGATTAGGCGGGTATCATTTTAGAAAATGGGATTTTTTACCTTCAGTTGGTACTTCAAGGGGTTTAATGATAGGATGGCGTGATAACTATTTTAAATTGCTTCAATGTATTATTAAGCAGCATTCTCTTCATATCATTTTTACTAATCCTCCTGATAATTCTTTTTTAAACATTTCTAACGTATATGGGCCTAATTCTAAAATTAATAGAAGAATTTTATGGAATGAATGCTTAGATTTTAAATCCTTTCCCCAGGTTTTTGGATTTTGGGGGGTGATTTTAATGTTACGCGTTTCATTGGTGAGCGATATTCTAGGAAAGGGGATTACTCTCTGCAATGGAGGAGTTCGATCAATTTATTATTAATTCTAATTTGATTGAAATTCCCCTTTCTAATAGAGAGTTTACTTGGAATAACACTAGAGAGTCTCCATCCATGGCTCTTCTCGATAGATTTTTTGTTAGTGATGAAATCGAAGACAAATTCCTAGTCTGTGGAGTCACTGGATTACCTTATACATACTCCGATCATTGTCCAATTATACTTACTTGTGAATACCATAGAGTTATTATTAACAATTTTAAATTTGAAAAGATGTGGCTTTTGGAATCTAACTTTGTGAACCTAGTTAAAGGTAAATGGGTTTCTTTGAGTTTCCATAATATCAGAAATAAGAAAAATTCTGCAAAAGCTTTTGTTTCTAAACTTAGGGAGCTTAGGATTTTTCTTAAAAACTGGAACAAAAATGTTTTTGGCAATCTAAAAATTAAAAAAGATAATATTCTTAATGAAATGCTTAAAATTAATAAGATAGAAGAATCTAGATCTCTAAATATAGGTGACGTAATGTTCTTGCTAATTTAAAAGAAGAATTAAATTCTATTTTAGAAAATGAGGAGGTTATGTGGAAACAACGATCCAGAATTCAATGGATCAACGAAGGTGATAATAATACCAAATTTTTTCATAATATAGCTAATGGTAGAAAATATAGTAATACAATTAACTCTATATTTGTTAATAATATAGAGTTAATTGATCAAAGAGATCTTTACAAGGCTTTTACATATTATTGTAAGGATATTTTTGGTTCTAAAATCAAACATAGAATCAATGTTAGATGGATAGATCTGTATCCATCTGATTCTATTATTGATTTATCAGAGTTAGATAATCCGTTTACTAAAGAAGAAATTAGAAAAGCAATTAATGACATGCCAAGTGATAAATCCCCGGGACCTGACGGGTTTCTATTTTATTTTATAATACTTTTTGGGACATTTTAAAATTTGACTTAGTTAATATGTTTAATGATTTTTACAATGGTAATTTGCAATTAGGGAGATTTAACTTCGCAAATGTTATTTTGTTACACAAAAAAGTAGGAGCTAAAAACTTAAAAGATTTTAGACCTATTTCTTTGATTAACTGTTCAGTTAAAATCATTTCTAAAGTTCTAGCTAATAGACTTAGTAAAAGAATGAATGAATTAATCGATTGTTCACAATCGGCTTTTATTAAAGGGAGAAATATCACTGATGGAGTGGCAATTGTTCAAGAATATATTAATCACTGTTGTAAGAATAACATAACTTGTGCAATTTTAAAACTTGATTTTGCTAAAGCTTTTGATTAAGTAGATTGGGATTTTCTTGTAGATATTTTTCATGCTAGAGGTTTTAGTCATAGATGGATCTATTGGATTTTGACTTTGCTTAGAACTGAAAACTCTAGTATTATGGTTAACGGTATATTAGGTAATAGAATTCAATCTAAGAGAGGTTTAAGGCAAGGGGATCCCTTATCGCCTTTATTATTTAACTTAGCTGCTGATGTTTTTGCTAAAATTATTAAAAGAACTATGGATAATGGATCTCTTGGACATGTAGGCAATGAAATTTCACGTAATGGTTTATCGGTTCTTCAATTTGCTGATGATACCTTACTTTTTTCTTCCCATCTTCCTAGACATATCATTACCCTTAAGTTTATCCTTTACAGTTTTGAACTTTTATCTGGTTTAAGAATAAATTTTGACAAAAGTTCCGTGTTAGTTTTAAATGATATTGATAAAGTTGAGAACTTAGTTGCTAATACTCTTAATTGCAAAACGATGAACTTTCCTTTTGACTACCTCGGTTTTGTGATTAGACCCACCAAACTCAAACATGACGACTGGATTTTTATCATTGATAAAATTAAAAATAAGATTTCTAACTGGAATGGGAGATTTCTATCTAGAGCAGGTAGACTAGTTTTAATAAATTCGGTTTTATCAGCTCTTCTGATTTATTGGATGTCCTTGCATTTGTTCCCGAATTGGGTTGTTGATAAAATTGATAAGATTAGAAGAGATTTCTTATGGAGTGGAGAAAACTCTAATAATAATATTAAATGTCTAGTAAATTGGGAAACTGTCTGTAAGGCCAAAAAGGAAGGTGGATTAGGTGTTATTAATTTGCGTAATATGAATTTGTCTCTGTTAGGTAAATGGCTTTGGAAGTTTAAAGATATAAATGATAACGCTATTTGGAAAGAGATCATTTCTAAATATTACTATAATGGAAATAGCAATTTATATCAAATTGCTTCTCCAGCCACTCAAAATATATCTAACTTTTGGAAAAACATTTTAAAATGTAATGAGATATTTAATTTAGGAATAAATACAATTGTTCACTCTGGTAATCGTACTTCGTTTTACCTGGCGGATTTTTAGCTAGTGTGTATCATCTTACGAAAATACGGTATGGTATAGATAAGCCAGAAGAGGTATGCATAAAAGTATTTGCCCAAAGAAGTAATCCTAGAATCTCGTCTGTTTTCTGGATTTGGAGAAGTGCCGATTTTCAAGAACGGGAA
This sequence comes from Allium fistulosum, assembly GCA_030737815.1. Taxonomy (NCBI): domain Eukaryota; kingdom Viridiplantae; phylum Streptophyta; class Magnoliopsida; order Asparagales; family Amaryllidaceae; genus Allium; species Allium fistulosum. The sequence continues at coordinate 242,974,900 of CM060907.1, read as the reverse complement.
TCTTATGATATGTTGGGAATCTCTTATGATAATCATCCACGTCTTAAACGTATCTTGATGCCTGAAAGTTGGATAGGCTGGCCCTTACATAAGGACTATATTACCCCCAATTTTTATGAAATACAAGATGCTCATTGAATGATAAGAAACGAATGTTCACTTATATGACATGACTCCAGATTTTTTTTATTCAAGTCAAGGAATATTTTTCATTTTGTTCTAGATGAAAGAGAATAACTGGATTCTAATTCGTATTAAGACTAAGCTAAAAAAGACTTCATTGGCCAATTTTGAAGATATTATGTGTTCGTGTATGTCCCATAGATCTACCCGTTGTTGATTGGAGGTTTAAAAGAGAGATAAAAAAGAAACAATTGTTTAATTATAGTATTGATTTTGGAGTCTGTATATTTTGTGGTAATTGTGTCGAGTATTGTCCAACAAACTGTTTATCGATGACTGAAGAATATGAACTTTCAAGCTTCCGTCTGAAAGTTCAGAGAAAGAGAATAAGTACTGACATGAGAATGGAACGCTGCTTCACTCTGCTGGATGCGTCGGGTACCGCCCTAGAAAGGGAAATTTGATTAGCTTGCTTGAACAAATCCGCTCTTTTCGAACATCAGGCCAACGGGCGTGAGATGAGATAAATTGTTGAGAAAAAATGAGATCAATTAAATATGCCTTTTGCTTCCCCAGTTTCCTTTCTTTTGTTAGGAATCAATCCAGTTGCTTCTCCGGTCTTGGTGGGTTAGGTTAGTACGGGGAATTATATTCTGTTTCAGAAAGAACTCTGAGTGAACAAGACAAAAGCCTTGAATTTCTCAAGCTTGATTCGAAATAGCTATCATTTCAAGCAGGAGAGTCCGTCTTTCTTTGTGAAATGGCCAAAATTTCTGATCTATCAAATCAATTTCTCATAGAGAATTGAATCGGTCGCTCTCGCTTGAACCGAACGCTTTTCCTGAACTAGAAGTCCTAAAAGGATCTACTAAATTCATCAAGTTGTTCGAAAGAATCAAAACGGCCGGTTATTAATGGAATCCTCTGTCGGCTCTTTGTGAAATATTCATTTGGTCGGAAGAGATCTGTCAGTAGCCCCCGTTTATACTGGATTTCGATCTTGCCTCTTAAGATAGAATTTAAGGATCTTTATGAAATTTGTAACTTTAAGTATGCTTTAATCAATGAAGTTTATTCTCCAGAAAATGATCCTTCTTGGAATTTCAGTTTTAACAGAATTTTAGTTGATTCAACTTTTCGACAACTTTCTTTGCTTTATGCCAGATTAAATCTTTATAATATTGATAATGATAATGATTTTATTAGTTGGGAATGGGATAAAAGTAAGAAATATACTTCTAATTCTTTCTACAGATTCATTAATTTTTCGGGTACAATAAATAACTCATTTAAATTTATGTGGAATTCTAATGCTCCTCCCAAATCCAAAATTCACATGTGGTTAATTCTTCATGGAAACTTAATACAATCGAATTTTTAAAGAGAAAAAATATTCAAAATGATAATAAATGTTATTTTTGTAATCTGTATCTTGAGGACATTAATCATATATACTATAATTGTATGGATTCTAATAACAATATAATTAATACTCTTAAAATTTTTAACTTTAATATAACAACTGAAATTTAGGATTGTGAATTTGACTCGAATAATTATAGATTCAAGTTCAAAAAGAATATTAGATTTTTACTAGACACTTTATTCATTATTATTAGTTGGTTTATTTGGTTTGAAAGAAATCAAAGAATTTTCAATAATAATAATTGTCATTTTAACAAATTGATTTTTACAATTTCTTCATTTTGTTTTAATTGGATCTCTAACCCCAAATATAAATTAGCTAAAAATATCCTTTTCAAATGGTATCTTAACAAGGTTAATCATAATATTAATTTTTTAAACACAACAATAATTTTTTTAACATTAATAATAGTATTATTAATATTTTCTCTAATTTAGATGATGATTTCACTTCTAATCATAACTTACTTATGATTAAAGGTTCATAAGATAGATCTGTCTCAATATTTGTACTAGTCTTCGTTTGGTATTGGTTTTTAGGTATTTTATTTATACTGTTATTGTCCAGTTAGTCTTATTTAGGTTTTTATTTCCTTCCTTAGTAATACATATATATGTATATTTATTATATAAATATACATATATATGCATCATTCTAATTTTTTCTTTATTCATTTTCCAGTTACAGGTATGGGAGATAGGATATCAGGTTCATTTTGTAGATTTTCATATCTTCAGATTGCTGGACACCAGATGGTAGAGAGGTCACCAGAGCAGAGTATCTTCATCCAGGACTACTAGCAGTTTCTCCTCAGATTTGGGATTCTGCTATCTTCATTATGGAGTACTTTTTTTAGGAGGATATATTCTTCAGTTTGGTACCCCTTTCTCTTGTTCAGAGGCTTCAGAGCGGTTTCTCTTTTCAGCAGATCCACTTCAGAGAAGATGCTTATTCACTTCTCCTGATTCATTTGGTTGGAGCTTCCTCACTAGTTTGGGACGTCATTCAGTAGTTTTTGTTTTTCCTCTAGTTTTTTAGGTACTTCTAACACCTTAATATTGGGCGGTGGCCATGCCGGAGCTCGATATCGGGGTGTGATGGGTGGTGGCCTTGCCGGAACTCATCTTAGGAGTACCTGAGATTTGATATATATGTATTTGGTTTTTGTTACCTGCCAGGCATGTTGGCAGCACTTTATATTCGTGATATATATATATATATATATTTGCATGTGACTAACCCGGTATTGCGGACTGTCCAAGGGGGACTGCGATAAGCTGTACAAGCTTGCAGTTGCGGACTGGGTGGCCCATACCTTCCTAAGATGAGCGGTTTCCATTAGTCTACGGTGACTGTTCATTTATATATATTTGCATGTGTGCTCTCCTCTATTCGTCGAGGATCACACATTTTTCTCAAAAAAATATTCATTGCGTGGATTGTAACCGTGACAATAATACATTTTTATTCAGCACTTAAAATGACAGATAAACTTGTATATTTTGTCAAAAACTAAGTTTTATTTAGTGAACAATTTTCTCTCTTGGATATGCCCTTGGAAACATCTCCACCTTATTGTTGTTTTCTGAATTCAACGATTGCAAATTGGGTTGCATTTAGGGCTGTCAATGGGTCGGGTCGGGTCGGGTTTGGGTCGGGTCAAGTCGGGTTCGGATTGATTTTAAATGGGTCGGGTCAACCCGTTTATTAAACGGGTCAGAAAAGCTCAACCCGAACCCGACCCGTTTATAAATGGGTTGACCCGACCCGACCCGTGTAACCCGATTATAAACGGGTCGGGTCGGGTCGTAAATGGGTCGGGTCAACCCGTATAAGGTGTAAATGGGTCGTAAACGGGTCGTAAACGGGTCGGGTCAACCCGTATAAGGTGTAAATGGGTCGTAAACGGGTCGGAATGGGTCGTAAACGGGTCGGGTCAACCCGTATAAGGTACAAACGGGTCATAAACGGGTCGGGTTGGGTCGTAAACGGGTTGGGTCAACCTATATAAGTATAAACGGGTTGTTAACGGGTCAATTTCGGGTTAGTGGGTCAACCCGAAACCCACCCGTTTATAAACGGGTCAAATTCGTGTTGACCCGAAAATGCCCCGCCAAATTAACGGGTCGGGTTAACCTGCTAATTTCCATGCGGGTTTCGGGTCGTGTTTCGGGTCGTGTAGGAAATTGACAGCCCTAGTTGCATTCCATCCGAATTTTTAGCATTCAACAACCTTTTTGTCAAAAATAAAGTAAAATGTATAAAACATAAAGAGTACAGAAAAAGAAATATAAACCAAGTTTAATATGTCGATTGCGCAATAATGTTGATGGGAATTGTTGAAAATATGATCCAAATTAATGAATAGTCAATCACTCATTAATGTCGATTACAATTGGTTGCAAATATAAGCCAAATATAATGTATAATCAATTATGCATTAACGCAAGTTCAATTCCTCTGTCCTCAAATTATGTGTCCCTATGTGTCCATCAAATCACAACTATTGACTACTTGTATAAAAAATTAAAAAGTAGGGATGAGACTCAAATAAAGTTGTGTTTCAAATAGGTGAGACCACACTAAAATAAATAGTTGGATTTCAAAAGAGGGCAGGGCCACAACAATCTTGGGGACAGAGGAATTGATCCCTATTAATACTTGGAATAGTAATGTATTGTTGAAAGTATAAATATAATTTAATGCATAATCAATTATATATTGTGAAAACTCACACCTTTCGACATATTGATCTAAAGCCTATGGTGACTTTAGGACTCGCTTCGGTGCTATTATCCCACCTTTTGGTCCAGGCCGGGATATCAAAAAATTGGCTGGAAAGGATGGATATCCGGATTGGAGATCGATTGGAAACAAGGCTATTATCGATATCGTCAAAATTTGGCCGAGCGCCAATTAAGACGGGATCGATTGGGAATGATGAAAAAGGCTAGGAGAGGCTACATTTCAAATTTCAGGTCAATCGGAGTTCGTATACTCGAGATATCGATGGATTAATATTGGTGAGGAATGGTTAGTATCGCTACATTCGTATCGATACTGTTCGTGTCGATCAACATGGAATGCTTCGAATTGATACTGTTCGTATCAATCAGCGTGGATTATTTTGAGTTGATATATATCGTTCGAATCGATGTTGTTCGAATCGATCGAGGGGAGTCAGCAGATGGATGCGAGTATGGATAACACACACGGAGTTGGATCCATAAAAGTTCGTATCGATCAGGGATGGACGCAGCATCTATGATTTCATATCGATCGGGATGGAAATGGAAACGTACTTCGAATCGATGATTTCGTATCGATACGGCACACATCGATTGAATGGACACGGCAAGGCATACTTTGTATCGATCAAGGTTGGGATCGATACGAATAGAGGTGTTTAGGATCGATACGAAGGCAATGGACTTGTATCGATGGATACGAATAAAGGCCCAGTTGATGGATACGAATAAGCCTACAGGCGATGGTGGATGGATACGAAGAGATGGAGACGAATTCATGGATACAAACGCTTCAGCCTTCACGAAAGCTACAACTTGCATCGATCGTAACTCACAATCTACAAGTCCAAATGCCACCAAATTTTCACAAGAGCTTGCGTACAACTTAAAGAATGTTTGTGATCGATCTCGGCTCAATTGGGCAAGATTTGGATCGATACGAATCTTGTCCGTATCGATCACGGATCGAGTCAAAATCGTTCGGGATAGATCGCGTGGGCCCACGCACGCGCCAGAAGAGGTCTTTCGAAATCTGAGCGAGATATTTGCAGCCTACACCTATAAATAGCATCCTAGAGCCTACAGAAAAGGGGACTTTGATTCTTCTACGTCCAGACTCTGCAGGAACCATCATAGTACTCGAAATTTGCTGTTGTAATCAGTTGTAGCTCGTTGTAGTCACTAGCAAACATCAATAAAATCATCAACTTCAAAGTGGATGTAGGCCGGATTTCCAAACCACTATAAACTCTGTATTCTTTACTGATTTCCTTTTAATTTTGTGAGTGTTCTTCATTTTTAATTCTCTACATACTTGTTATCTGTAATCTGTGATTGTTAACTGGTGCTTTCATCGACAATTGGATGTTTGTGACCAATTTTGGTGCAAACATTTTGGTGCTTTCATTGAGAGCGACTAGCACCCGCTATACCGAATTTGGAATTTAGATTTGAAAAGCTAAAGGATCAGATCCAGAAGGAACCATGACAAAGCAATCAACAAGGAGACAAAGAGCGGAGAGAAGTTAGCATGAAGGAAGCCAGGAAGCATCTTTAGGAGCTAATCAGACTTCGGCCTTCATCACCAGAGACGAGATGGAGATGATGATGGGAGCTATGCATGAAGAGCTTCTAAAAAGATAGGAGGAAGTGATGCAGAACCTTCATAGACAGTTTGGACAGGCGGGAACGACTGGAATTGCTGGAGTTCAAATCAACGGAGCTGGAACAGAAGGACCCAACAGGCAATCAGACGGAGCAGCTCAACAAAGCGCAGCCCCTAATCAACACACGACTGTTAATCAGAATGGATCCAGGCATGGGGGCACACCACCTAGCAACGATGGACCAATTCATGGAGGAATTCCAGGTGACACCACACAACAAGATGCTGGTAGGAATGCAGGAGCACGTGATGAAGAGTACGTACCAAAACTCCCTCGGGGACTCGGGGGGCAACCCTTGATGGACAACGCTGGGTTGGCTGAGATTATCAGGCGAACTATGCTCGGAGGTTTAACAAACAGAGATCTGGAAGGAGTAAACAGGAGTCCGTTTACCCGTGACATCAGAATGGCTCGGAACCCGCCAGAATTCAATCTACCTACGCTGGAGATATACAATGGCAAGGCTGATCCTACCGATCACTTGATGAGGTACACGAGACACATGGAAGTGCTGGGGGCATCAGAGGAGGTTATAGCCCGATGTTTCCCCCTGTACTTGACGGATATAGCTGTTATGTGGTTCAGGCAGTTGGAAGAGGGATCTATCAGGACATGAACAGAATTGGTGGATAAGTTTTTAAAGCAGTTTCGGGTTCATATCAAAAGGCCAAAGAACGTAATGCCACTAACGTCGGTGAAGCAAAGGACGGGATAATCGCTCAGAACTTTCTTAACTTGGTTCAATGCAGGGGTTGCTTCGGTGGATCGGCCAGATCCATCAATGGTTTTAATGGCAGCAGTGTCAGGAGTCAGGGATAACTCGGATTTCAAAGTGTCATTGATACGAGACCCACCAATGGATCTCGAGGAATTCTTTCACGAGGCTGAGAGATTCCTTCGACGGGAGGATGCATGTTCGGATACGAAGTTAAAGGAAGTGAACGCGGCTGAGGATGGAGAGCCATCCAGCGGAAGCTCGGGCAAGGATAAGGAGAAAGGAAAAGGGAAGTCGGACGACAACTCTGGCAGGGTAAGGAAACATTGAAGAGAGCCAAATTTCTCCACTTACACAGGGTTGAATGAAACGTTGGAGCGGATATTCATGGAAACCCGGGATCGTATTCCCTACCGAAGGCCAGCAAGGAGAGAACCATCGGAACGTGAAAAGGCATCAGGAAGGCATTGTTTCTTTCATGATTTGGACGGACATGATACCAACAGCTGCAGGCATCTAAAGGATAGAATCGAGGAGCATGTAAGGAGTGGCCAGTTGCAACAATACATCAGAACTCGGAATGCGGCGGTGGAACAGGAACAGCCACCGTCTACTTCAAACGGCGATGGCGCGAGGCCCAGGAACATTGGTCGATTGGTTATCGACTGACAAGGATATGGAATAAGTAGCAAACTCTAAGCGAGCGGCCAAGTCACTTACTCATGTATGGGGACGGAGATAGCCCCTAGGAATGCTCTGAAATGATGATAAACCGCGGCGCTATAGTTTGTGAAATCTGCTTTTTCTTTTTTGGTTTGGACATATGCTTTTTTCTGATTTGGTTTTGAAATTTGGTTCGAACTCCTGGTTTTGTTTGTTTTCTGATTTGGACTTTAGTTTGGATGCTTGTTTTTTGGTTTGGATTTTTGGTGTGGATTTCTCATTTTCCGATTTGATCTGGATTTTGGATTGGATTTCAATTGAATTCTTTATCTGGCTTTTGGTAAATGGTCGTCGGGTATGGATTATGTCTGGCAAGGGGTAAGTCGCTTCGTCCGAGCATGGCGAATCGACTTATTCAGGTCGTTGAGTATGGACTATACTCGGCAAGGGTCCGGAGAGACCAGGATTCGGCCTAGGATTTAGGCCCTATATTATCGGTTACTATTTCAAGTCGTCGAGTATGGACTATGCTCGGCAAGGGTCCGGAGAGAATAGGATTCGGCTTAGGATTTAAGCCATAGCATTACTCAGCATTCAGGGACACTGGACTACGAACACCAAGGCATTTCTTAGTACAGGTCGTCGAGTGTGGATTGCGCTTGGCAAGAACCCGGAGAGGTTATGGATTCAGATATCGACTATGAACAGCTAAGAATTTGGATATCGACCCGGAGAGGTCATGGATTAGATTATTGGTTATTGGATACGGATGGATTAGAACTCAGTTTTCGGGTTCAGATGGATATGAAATTGGCTGAGGATTTGATTACTGAATTCAGAATCGGACAACGAATCGGAGCAGTCGCGAATTTGGATCAGGTTATGGCTATGGCTATGACACTTGGACATGATGGCTTAGTAATGGATTGGATTATGAATCGGATGGTATGGCTACGGATGGAATATGGAATTCGGATGTCGGAATCGGAACTTTTCAAAACACACCTTCTTACCGCAAGGCATGTTTTGGGGGGCAAATGTTATCCCACCTTTTGGTCAAGGCCAGGATATCAACAAATTGGCTGGAAAGGATGGATATCAGGATTGGAGATCGATTGGAAACAAGGCTATGATCGATATCGTCAAAATTTGGTCGAGCGCCAATCAAGACGGGATCGATTGGAAATGATGAAAAAGGCTAGGAGAGGCTACATTTCAAATTTCAGGTCAATCAGAGTTCGTATACTCGAGATATCGATGGATTAATATTGGTGAGGAATGGTTAGTATCGCTACGTTCGTATCGATACTGTTCGTGTCGATCAACAAGGAATTCTTCGAATCGATATTGTTTGTATCGATCGGCGTGGATTATTTCGAGTTGATATATGTCGTTCGAATCGATGCTGTTCGAATCGATCGAGGGGAGTCAGCAAATGGATGCGAGTATGGATAACACACACGGAATTGGACCCATAAAAGTTCGTATCGATCAGGGATGGATGCAACATCTATGATTTCATATCGATCGGGATGGAAACGGAAACGTACTTCGAATCGATGATTCCGTATCGATACGGCGCACAACGATTGAATAGACACGGCAAGGCATACTTTGTATCGATCAAGGCTGGGATCGATACGAACAGAGGTGTTTAGGATCGATACGAAGGTAATGGACTTGTATCGATGGATATGAATAATGGCCCAGTTGATGGATACGAATAAGCCTATAGGCGCTGGTGGATGGATACGAAGAGATGGAGACGAATTCATGGACACGAACGCTTCAGCCTTCACGAAAGCTATAACTTGCATCGATCGTAACTCACAATCTACAAGTCCAAATGCCACCAAATTTTCACAGGAGCTTGCGTACAACCTAAAGAATGTTTGTGATCGATTTCGGCTCAATTGGGCAAGATTTGGATCGATACGAATCACGTTCGTATCGATCACGGATCGAGTCAAAATCGTTCGGGATCGATCGCGTGGGCCCGCGCATGCGCCAGAAGAGGTCTCCCGAAATCTGAGCGAGATATTTGCAGCCTACACCTATAAATAGCATCCCAGAGCCTACAGAAAAGGTGACTTTTATTCTTCTACGTTCAGACTCTGCAGGAACCATCATTGTACTCGAAATTTTCTGTTGTAATCAGTTGTAACTCGTTGTAGTCAGCAAGCAAACATCAATAAAATCATTAACTTCAAAGTGGATGTAGGCCGGATTGCCGAACCACTATAAACTCTGTGTTCTTTACTGCTTTCCTTTTAATTTTCTGAGTGTTCTTCATTTTTAATTCTCTACGTACTTGTTATCTGTAATCTGTGATTGTGAACTGGTGATTTCATCGACAATTGGATGTTTGTGACCAATTTTGGCGCAAACAGGTGCCGAGAAGCACGAGCTCTCTAGATTTATAAAACATTACAAAGACAAAAGATGTACAAGTATGACCTAAGATATACTACACTTTCAGAACTCACAGCGGAAGGCTACAAAATATAAATATAGAAAATATCTTAAACACAGTCGTAGAAAAAAGTATATAGTCAAACCATAGTAAACAAAAATATGATACATAGTCTGATAAAATACTAAGTACTGAAAAAGATAGATATTTACATGGAGAGTAAAATAAAATGACAAGCAACTCTAATGGTGAGCTCGCCTCTCCACGTACTAGTCATGAGCCTATCACCTGCTGCTCTGTCCTCCTATGGTGGAGAAAATAAAGGAAAATGGATGGGTCAGACAAAAGTCTGGTGAATGAGTACATTATTAATCTACGACGATCATGTGCAGTTGAAATCAATAATATTCTATATGACCTATGTGTTCTACAAGCGTTCGTTTATTACTAAATTTCTTGACTTAAGGGGTTTAGCTAAATATATACCGACACTAACAACTTATGTAGGCTCATACTTAGGATCGAACAACTGATCGAACCTCTAGATAACTACCGATCAACTAATAACTACCGAAACTATTCTACATAGGTTCCCCTACAATTTTTACCATGGGACTAAGTTTCCCACAACTATGACTACTGATATCCCTGTTACGCATTGAAGGGGAGCCCGCAATGCCGACTCATCGAAGTGTCTCATCGTCTGCATCCGTGTCCATCTCTCAATGGTAACGTAATTGCCTCTTATTGCACGCATCGCGATTCAACAATAACACAGCATCTCGTCGCGTCAAAACCCGTGTACACCAAGGAACACCCGTTGTGTAGGGCCCACACACTTCATCGGGCATCGGTCAGTGCTGCGTGCCCACTGTAGAACCTTTTGTGAGTGCCACTTGTGATAGAATCGCCCCCGGTTGAATATCGACCCCTGTTGGATAAATAGCATTTAACCAGCTATGTAACGTCCTAGTGTCGCCTCATAAAGAACTAGCTTCCTTACCCTAACATCCATGTGTGTGTATAATATATAAAATAGTAACTAAGTTTATTTATAACCTAGGCATTAGGCCGAGGTTCAAATTGCGCGTCCGGATCGCAAACTAGTTGACCGCTATATACTAGGGCAGTCGACCACTTGTTAACGACCACTCCAGGTAGTGCGGTCGACCGGTCGTCGCTGATTTAGTGTTTTAATTTCTGATTTTCATTGGTTTTGGTTGTCTGATTAATAATTAATCATTCGTTTCCAAATTTTTGTTATAGCGAGTCACATAGGAATTACAATAACCAACTAGCCTATGTTTATTTTTTTAAATTCAACTTTTCATATTTACAGGAATAGTAAAAATCTTGGGTTGTTATTAACATAATTATTAACAAATTATTTTAATAGGATTACAAAAGGAGGTTTAATACAAATCAGTTTCTATTCAATTTAACTGTTATCCAACATTTGATCTAGACAATATAATTCTTAATTTAGTTTCCAACACCCTAAATCAAACAGGGTATATCAAAATAACTAAATATAAATCATCTTATTAAAACTTTATCCACTCACCTTAAATCCAAACTTTCCTTGAAATTTCGTCTAGAAATGTCCCTCGTTCATTAGTTGTTTGCTTTGATCTTCCTAGATTCCTTTAATTTATTCTTGTTTATTTTGAAGAATTTTATAAGTTGAGGAGAAAAGAACTGATAGAGTTTCGATACACATACACAAACAAATTTCTAATGAATTAGGGTTTAGGTTAGTTGTGTATTTATAGATGTTTTTGGATTAGTACTGATCGTTGATTAACCCTAGAAGAATATTTGTTTAAATCATGTGCTTAACTGCTTACTTCGTCACCAGGTAAAAATATTACGTTAAATCGGGGCTGTTAGCTGCTCAAACTTGACGATCTGACACGCTAACCAGTTGATCGCTATATATGGGGGTGGTCGACCGTGGAGCTATTTATTTAAGGATAATTAAATTTCCTTATTCGTTTATTTAATTATTCATTTTTAAATTTTAAAACGTCTATAACTTCTCCATACTAGCTCCGAATTCAAAGTATTATATATGAAAATTGTTTAGAAAATAGTTACAAACGCATCAATGTAAGTTTCATAGTCAAATTCAGGTGTTTGTAAATATTCAATTTTTTTCCTTGTTATATTTTAAATTTAATTCTTTTATTAAATTCTCTCTTAAATTTTCGGAGTGTTTCATTCTCCCCTTTAAAAAGATTTCGTCCCTGAAATCTCTAAGGATGGAATAATGTAATTCGTGCACTCAACAATCAATAACTACAACCATCTACCCATATATCATTTACTGGAAATCATTGTCCTTAGTTAAAATTCTAATGCAATATGTACATGAAAGTGTGCAATGCATATGAACTAATACTAATGCAAAGAGTAGGCAGTCTCCAGATCTAGTCGACCTCTTGAAATGCCAGTGTGCCTATGGCATGTATCCAAAGGCATGCGACATCCCAGGTAAATATGCTTGCAATTCTACATGTATGCGCAATAATTCAATCCATACGCAACAACCAAATACATATAATTAATAAAATCAAACAGGTGATGACAAGTTATAATGTGAGTGTGTGTGCTGACTAGAGGATATACTTCTAAATGTGCAAAAACTATTCAATAAATACATCTACTAGCATCCATCATCCAAAACATATCCTAATAACACGTTTGAAATTATTCCTAACATCCAATTGTCTCTACCTACAGGGTATGCCAATCTTGAACCTGTCAAATACAAGTGACCTATACTTGATTATCTAAAATGAAAACATACTGGATGGGAAACTCGAATCCGCTCCTTAGCCTCTTATGTAATCTCTGCTAGATTGTCTCCCAACTGAACTTTAACAAGCTTAACAACCTTGTTGTGGAGTCACTTTGTACCATGCTCAAGAATACAAGTTGGTGCATGGCGAATAAGTGACTCCCTCTCTACTTCCACCTCCTATAGCTAACTCGGCTCGACTACAGCAGCTATATAATGCAAACTTCTATCGGTGCGACACATGGAAAAGGTCATGTACTCCCGCTAACTTCTCAGGAAGCACCACTCTATTAGCCAACTTTCCAACTATACCAATAATCGGAAAATGCCCTGCAAACCTCGTTGCTAGCTTTCCCGAACTACCAAATATCATAATATGCCTAAGCAGTGAGACATTCACAAAAACCATGTCGCCTACCGCGAACTCCAACTCCGTGTGTCTCCTGTCAGCGTAAGATGTATGCCTATCCTGTGTGGTTTTCATCATCCTACAGATCAAGTCCACCTTCTATAATGCCTCCCTCACCATTTTTGGTCTAGGAATAATCCTATCCATATTGTCCCACAAATACGACGGTGATCTATAGGTTCTTTCGTATAATGCCTCAAATGGTGCCATCCCAATACTCGCCTAATGCTGTTATTATCGGTAAACTTCACTAGTGGCAGATAATCCTCCCAAGAGACTCCAAAATCCAATATGCACATCCGAAGTATGTCCTTCAACACTTGGTGCACTCTCTCCATATGTCCGCCCATTTGTGGGTGATAAGTTGTACTCAAGCATAACTCGATGCCTAAGGCCTTATGTAGACTCCTCCAAAACTCACTAGTGAAAAGCGAATCTCAATCGTTAACGATGCTAGAAGCAATTCTGTATAACCTAACAATCTCTCGTGTATAGTATCGCTAAAGATGTCGCGATCCTCGTACTCCTCACCAGAATAAAATGAGCGCATTTGGCCAGACGATCGACTACGATGCAAATACTCTCATTCCCCCTTCTAGTCCTATGTAGTCTATCAATAAAGTACATAGATATACACTCCCACTTCCACTGCAGAATATCCAATGGCTGTAATAATCCTCTCGGCTTCTTCTGCTCCGCCTTTACCCTTTGGAAAGTCATAAATCAGGCCATATACTCTGCCATATGTCTCTTCATACATAACCAACAAAAGACTCATTTTATGTCACGATACATCCTGTCTCTGCCAGAATGAATGGTCATCCTTGAATGATAAGACTTGGCTAGTACCATGTTAGTCAATTCCATTGTGAGAGAAAGACACAGTCTAACATCTCTTTGAAACCACCTTTTCGAGCCAATAGCATAACTCCTCAAATGACTCGACTGCTTTCCCCTACCTAACTTCTCAAAAATATCCATTCACTCCTTGTCTTGCTTTTGACTTAATATAATATTGTCCATAAGTATAGGATGTACATCCAAAGCTGCTAATAATCCTAGAGTAATGTCTGATGATGGTTGGAAGTCAAACGTGGAAATGAACCCTAAATGCTTCCACCTAAGAATAAAGGATTCAACATCGCATGTTGTCTATTCAAGGCATCGACCACCACATTGCCCTTGCCTAGAGTATATGAAATATCGAAATCATATGATGCCAGAAACTCCATCCACCTTTGCTTCCTTAAATTCAAGTCCTTTTAGGAGAACAAGTACTTCAGGGACTTATGATCTGTATACAGCTCATACCGCTCTCCTAAAAGATATTGTCTTCATGACTTGAGTGCAAAAACAATGAACCGTTAACTCAAGATTATAGGTAAGGTAGTTTCTCTCATGGACCTTTAGTTGCCGACTAACATAGCTCACTACTCTCCCATCCAGCATCAACACCGCGCCCAACCCGTACCACAAGCCTTGGTATATATTGTGAATGCCTTCATGCCATCAGGTAGAATAGGTGCACTAGTCAACGCCTCCTTTAGCTTAATAAAAGCGTCCTCACGCTTTGATTCTCATGAGAAAATTAAATTCTTCTTGGAGAGATGGATTAGAGGGGCAGAGATCCTCGCGAAGTCCTTAATGAATTTTCTATAGTAGTCCACCAAACCAAGGAAACTCCTCACCTCCATGGCATTCTTCTTCACATGCCAATCTTGAACTGCAATAATTTTACGAGGATCGACCACCAGCCCACTTTCCGAGACAATATCTACTAAAAAGCATACCTCCTCTCGCCAAAAGTGACATTTAGAAAACTTCGCCTTCAGGTTATGCTCACGGAGTGTATTGGGCACTTCTCCTAAATGCATCCTGTGCTCCTCCTCGCTTTTTGAATAGAAAAAATGTCATCCACAAATACCATAATGAACTTATTAAGCAACCTTCTGAAAAATCAACTCATAAGATCAACAAAGTAGACAGGTGCATTAGTCAATCCGAAGAGCATGACTAACCACTCATAAAGTCCATCGAGTATCCAAAAAGAAGTCTTCTGAAGACTATCCTCAGCTACACACAACTGATGGAATCCGGCAGCCAAATCAAGCTGTGAAAACACCTTCGCTCCAACCAACTAATCAAAGAGATCATCTATGCGGGGCAATGGGTAATTATTCTTCTTTGTCAGTTTATTCAGCTCCCTATAATTGATGCAAAGCCTTAGAGAACCATCCATCTTGGTGGTAAAGACGACCGGTGCTCCCTACTCTGAAATACTCCTCCTAATGAAGCCCTTTCCAACAGCTTGTTTATTTTCTTATTCAGCTCGTGTCTCTCTTTAGAAGCCATAGCTTCAAGGGTAAGGCAACAGGTCTAGCACTTTTACACAAGATAAATTCAATATTCGATCTCTCTCTGGGGTGGGAGACCGGTAACCTCGAAATAGACAACTGGGTATCATCTAACTACATGCATTGAACTAACTCATCATGTGATAGATCTAATGAATATAGACAACTCAACATAACTGAACCTTTGTGATTGCAATAAACCTATAGACTACGCCTACTACAAGTACCAAGCTAACAACCTTTACAAATTAGAATCGCCACATACATCGTCATCCAATCCATGCCTAAAATTAACCTAATCCCAGAAAATCCCAAGACAAAAGAATCGCAATTGAAAACCCTTAAAATAAACAATTTCAAACCCCTACATATCATAGACAAATAAGTCGATCCTCCAACAGGGTTTGATACAACCATAGGGTCTGTAACTATGCTAGTTTCTAAGTGTAACTTATCGACAAGTCTGTCAAAAATAAAACAGTGCAATGTCGAAGTGTCCAATAAGGTATGAATGGATAAAATAGATAGAGTTAACACACCTTCAATCACGACCTTCTTCCCCTTGTCCGCTACTGGAGGCACATTTGAGCTAGGAACTACGTCCAGTGTATAAGCTGGAACCACCTGGGTGGAGGACTTCAGAGGTGTTGGACACTCCGGCTTTATGTATCTGAATTGATTGTAGTTATAACACTTAATCCTCAAACTATTCGCCTTGCATTCTTTAGCAAAGTGTCCCATCTTACTACATCTTATGCATTGTATATCCTACTTCTCAATCTTTCCCTTGGGTCTCATTCCTCACTTGCGTTGATTCTGTTATGGCGCCTTTCCTCTAGACTTCTTGGGCTCTTCCCACTCTTCCTCCTTGGAGACAGTATTCAGCAAGGCCATCTCCACCAGACCCTCATAAGTCACACCCATATGAATATGACTAAGAGCCAAACCTCGAAGAGGTTGGTTAAGCCACTTCGAGAACTTCAGAGCCTTCTTGTGAGGGGTATTGATCAACTCCATTCCAAATCATGCCACCTCATTGAATTGATTGACATGCTCTTTCACTGACATGTCTCCTTTCTTTAATGAATAAACTTCTTTGACTGCTTTCCTTCTTCAGCTCTAGAGAGAAATTTAATCTCAAATCGTCTCCTAAATCCCCCAAGTGATATCTCCCTCATCAGTATCCGCCACTCTACCTCCCACCCATTTAGGGCCCCTACCTTTAAATGCCAAGTAGCAAGTTGTATCTCACCTCGTCAGCAAGACCCATCAATCCAAAAATCCTTTCACAAATATGAATCCATATCCTCGAATCAACTTCGGTCCCCATATATGGCTTCCCTCCTAGGCTCACAAATTCCTTACATAACTTAGAAAAATTGGCGGCAAGTGGGTGAGTAGGAACTACATCTTATGCTCGCTCTGTGGGTTCTATATTAGAGTTAAGCTCGGCTTGTCCCCTTGCTTGAAGATACTAGCGGAACCAAATCAGGACGTTCATGCCTGGAATCTCAGCCGCATCTCCTGAGCCAAAATTGCTCATTTTCTGTCTGTGATTTAGGAATTTATTTACAACACTTCACAAATAGCATTGCAAGAATAGGGAAAGAGTTATTCATGTTATATTTATATAAAACCTTTTGAAAAGATTTTTATACATATACATATACTTTGAAAACTCGTTTGGAAAACTTTTTTGGAAACTATTTTGAAAAACATTTGGAAAAACTTTTCTTTTTGAATTTTTTTAAATTATGTTCTCTCTATACACCCGTAATCCCTAAGGAATTTCAAACTGGCTCTGATGTCAATGTGACAACCCGCACCTCCTAATATACTGATCCAAAACCTAGTGTTACTTTCAGACATGCGTTGGTGCCGAGAAGCACGAGCTGTCTGAGTTTTTAAAACATTACAGAGAATAAAGATGTACATATATGATCTAAGATATACTGCATTTTTAGAACTCACGGTGGAAACTTACAAAATATAATTATAGAAAATAATCATCTTAGAAAATATCTCAAAACACGGTCTTAGAAAATAGTATGTAGTTAAATCTAGAGAACATAGAAATACGATACAAAATTTGATAGTAGTCATTCTAAGGTGTTACTCAACATATTAATCAACACAATATGAAATAGTTTTATAGCACTAATAAATATACACTCTCATATATATACATACATACTCAAACTCATTCTAAGGTGTTACTAACCCTATCTCTAATGAGTTTACCTCACCAAAGCCTAGGTGTTCGCTCAATCTAAGCTCTAATACCAAGTGTGACGATCGACATTTTCGACCCTCAAAAAGTCGACACTATACATCCATGGTCTTCATGTGTTGAGCATCCGAGTGCTGGGAAGATGGATTATTAGGGTGAAAGAAAAGATGGAACAGAATCTCACATCATGATGAGTAATATATATATATATACACACACACACATACACACACACACGCATACATGATCTTTATAAAAGAAAACTATAATATACATACATCAATCATAGTAAACTAAACAGTCATTAGTTTGGACAGCTATAATAGCATGTCATCATGAATGTTGATAAATAATAAACAATAAATACAGCGGAAAATAAAATACATGAATATGTCTTGGAGGCATCCAACTCATTTCCTGAAACTTCAAAGCATCTATAACTAAATATGAAAATATGCTCAGGATGACCCAAACATTATATTAAAATAACGTCCGAATCAGTCTAGTAAACCAGCATGAGAAACCCAAATCATATGCATTTTTAATGCTATGAAACCTTTCAAAATAAAGGTATCTCGTAAGACCGCACTGCACATAAACACAGATAGTTTTACCTTACAATAACCAAACCATTGTATTAGAAATTCTAGTGTTATTATAATAGTGTCTAGGATGTAAAATAAATATATAACATAGCTAAAATGCTTGCATCTCATATTCCAACATATTTGGTATACGACTATGTCTGTAAGGCATGTATTGGAAAATGGATTTTATCAATGACAAGGCTACTAGGGTACCGTCTGTCACAGTACACCTCTGAAAAATGTACCAAGAGCCTCATATGGACCCCTTGCCAACAAGGATCGGCCTAACCCTTCCTGGATAGTATCGAATATGTCATCACCCTAGTTGCGGCCAATAACCGTACCGAGTCACTAGCATATATAAATCCATAAATATTGATCTAGATTGGGTGATGACCATACCCTAATGGTAGCGAACCCATAACCCTGTCACATATCCCCTGTTTTAGTCATTACCAGGTATGAGGCTTGAGGTTACGTTTTAAATTTTTAGCACATCCCATTTGGAATGCTAACACTGCCCTCTAGGAAACAATGCAATGTCAGTATTTATCCATACAAGTTGTTCAAGATATGAACAAACCGAAAGCACTACTTCTACTATATCCATTTTGGAATCGCCATCAAGATTAGTTGCAAGTAGGCCTTGCACTTCAAAGAACTCCATCTTTGGTTCTATCATCTTCAAGATGTTTCCAATTCGATTTCTTATTCCAGTTCGAAGTGGTTTTCAGATAACATATCGAATCCCGTTTTCTTCAAACCTATAATCGATAGTTTCAAAACTGGCCAGGATTCGATAGTCGGTTATTTAACTATCAATCAAACAAACAATCCAATCAGAGATTTAACTTCGTATGGAAATGAAACATGGTTAAGCACACAAGAAACCACTAAGCCTCTTTAATTAATCCTTTCATTAATTCAAATCACTTTGCAAATACTTGTATCAAAATACTTTTAAAAAGATATACATATGTATACTACTCATTCCTTATTCATTTATACTCTTTCAATGCTGGAACAATAATGATCACTTATCTCATCGGTATAAGTATATTCACAAAACACTACACTTTCAATACTTAGAAAATGTAACAATATAGGTATCTCAATGGTATAAGTATATTTACAAAACACTTATGAAAGATTTCATATTTCAAAAGCATACTTAAATTTGGATCAAAAAAAGTTATTGAAAAACATCATTGATTGTAAACCCAAGCCCCTTTCCTTTTTGGGTGTAAGCAAATGGATCGTATGAAAATTTGACCAAATATGCTTATCACCACTTTCCGATTTCAAACTTCTACCATCCCTCGATTAATAATGAAGTCGGAAAAGTTAGAGAATGATCATTGTCTCGACATACATTTGTAATTCTCAGGATAGGGACGAGTCTTCCTATCTTGGAATTTGGTGTTATGTATGAAATGAATATTTTCATCCATTGTAAGATATAAAGATCATTTATGGAAACCAAATCTCATTCCTTTTATAAAACTCCTTTTTATAAATCTTTTTTATATTTACAAAACTTCATTTATAAATCTCCTTTCTATTTATAAACTCCTTTTTATTTTAAATCACATGCTTTTCATAAAATGATCATTCTGTGTAACACTATAGATTCGCAAATGTGTTTTATTATTCCAATCTATCAAAATAATATCATTTCCCTTTTATCAAATTCTTTCTATAAATCGCTTTTATATTTACAAAACCCCTTTTATAAATCTCCTTTCTATTTATAAACTCCTTTTTATAAATCTCTTTTACATTTATAAACTTCTTTTGGTGATCGTTGCTCAAAACCAAGTTTGATTTAGAAGGATAGGATTTCTTTTTCTCCTTTATACATAAAAATGAGCCGTTTCCTTTATTATTTAATATTAAATCCTAAGAGATATATATTTAAATCTCAAATTATTTCTAAAACACTTTTCCATAAGTTAGAGAAGATTAACAACAAGTTTTGAAGAAAAATAGAGAAGTTCAAACCCATTTTTAAAATAAGATGCCTCGAAGAATCCCAAAAAGTCACATTTAATTTATTCATGAAAATCAACCAACAACGCTGATATTTAAAAATGCTTTGGAAAACTCAAATCACACCAAAACCATTTCAAATCAAACAATAGTATTTCAAAATACTACAACGAGGCCTAGAGCTTCCATATCACTTAACTAATGCTTATCTTTACTTTTACACTTAGTAAAATTTCACTTTTGAGCATTTTCAAAGTTACAACAATATTGGCCAAGCTACTAAGTTTTGGGCATTCAACAATTTTACCACAAGTATATAAACAAAATTAAAATCAATAGTGGCGAGGAATCCAGATCCCTCTACAAAATTTCATGAGTTCTCAGTATTTCGTTCCATATGATATTTTATATAAAGTAGGAATTCAACCAAACCAAACAACCAAACAATGAACCTTCGAGCATGTCCACAAAATAATTTATATCAACACATAAATCATATAGTGTTCAATCAAAGGTGAGTTAACTTACCAAAATCCCAACCAACGCTTACGCGTAATAGAATGGCATTCGATTTTAGCTCAAAATCCTACTTGCTCCAAACTTGACAAAATCAATTCCAATGCGTATATAACGCTCCTACGAGTGTAATGCAAAAGACCGCGTCTCGATTGGACCTCGTATGAAGAAGATAGGAATTTTACAAGATTTGAGATTAAATAATTAATTACTCAACTAATTACCTTTATTTACTTAATTACCTCTCCCTAATTATCTTCTTCCCCAAGATACCTATACACGACCATGCACACAAATGCACAAAGTCATTCATGTCGCCCCTCTCCTCCTCCTTATCTCCCTTCTCGCTCCATGAAATCATGAACCGTCACTTCCGACGATCCACTCTTCACACGAGCTTCGCACTGGTGTCCTCGATTTTAGGTCCGAGCATCCCCTTTCCATCACGACTTGTTATGCTCCCTTACGACTTCACAAAATCGCGAACTGCTAGGTGGTCCCGCACGTCACCAAATCGTTACCACCCATGCTTCTTCGTCCCCCAAATCCAATGCTACCCTACGATTTTCCTAACTTCACCTAAATCATAATCTAGCCTCAACCCTAGTTCAGCCAAGAAGATGCCGAGCTCTACCAACAACATGCACACCTCACCAAACTTGTATGGATTTGAATCCCTTTCCTTCCCGAGCTTAATGGTTAATACAATGATGGATTTTATTAACCATGGCTCTGTAAAGAACTAGAATAGGAGGCGGTTGGTTTATTTTGGTTGTAGGAAGAAAGAAAGAAAAAGAATAAAAGAGAGGAAGGAGATGTGTTAGAGAAGTGAGAGGGTAAAGAATTGTTTATATAATAAAATTATATTATTTAATTTGTCTTTTTAAATCATTGCGCATTTCGAGCTCGCACGATCATAGAGCGCGTCCGATCGTCACGAAACTCGACAACGTACATCACTTTGTTACTCTGGTTCCACTAGCACTAGTTTTGTCAAAATCCAAGACAATGCCCCGGGGTGATAATTCGATGCGTTTCGAGGCCATTTATAAATAAAATGATTTCGATCACACTATTGACGTTTATTCGAACTATATACTTTTGTAAATATTTTATTATAATAAATTCACCGTTAGTATTTATTAATTAAAAGGGTTATTGAACTTTTAAAATCAATTATTTGAATATTTACAATTAATTAAATATTCAAAATCAAAATGATAAAATTTTGGGTCGTTACACTTTATATTTTCCTTTTTGAAATGGGTCGTAAAAGAATTTGTTTTCCTTTGTAGAAAGATAATAATTAATATAGTGGAAAATAAATCCTGATGTATCTATCAGAGTATATTGTGTGATTTGGCTTTCGCTATATATAGATCATGTTGAAACATTCATTGCATGGAAACTTTATTTTGAATGGTTTTGATCGGATAATAAAAGAATGGTTGTCTTGGAATATATACAATAGCCTTTTTCAAATATCCTAAAAGTAGTGCATCAAACTTACCCATAATAGATTTGTGGATTTATTCTTTGCCAAAAATAAGTGATACCAAGATATTTGGAAATTAAAATTTGACTTGAAAGGAAATTTTTGGTATCTAATATCTTTCAAATAACAAATATTATACTTTATATAGATCCTTGCTTTTGAGAGTATTTTGCACTATATATATAAGTTACAAATTTGATGAGATCTATAAAGAATTACAATTAAATCTTTTGACTGAAATCACAACCTATAAATACACGTTACTAGACAAACATATTAAATGCAATATATGTTTATTAGTATCAAATAGAAATTAATTGCAATATTTGACAATATTTCCTTTTTGACAATAATAATAAACACATATTACTTTTACAAATAAAAATAGATGTGTTTGGTATGTGATACGTTGATTGAAAAAATAATAGATAATCAGTTGGACAAAATTATGCTTGGATGAAGTTTTAACTGTAACACACATTGAAAAGAAAAGTCAAATATATAAATATATTTGTTATCATTAAACAAGACATATAATCCACAATCTCCTTTTTTATGATAATAGGTAGCATGTTAAGGTTTAACAATTTTTGTTTGATGTTAATGAGCATTTTTTTATCTAACATTTATATCTAGTGTTGTATATTTACAGGATTTAAAAAAAATGGTTGTAGTAAAGTTTCCTTTCAATACAATAAAATGCTACATATACAAAGAAAAGAAAACAAATAAAGATCCGAAGCAAAAGAAAATATATCAACGAGTAATCAGAGGCTGATTATACGATGAAAATGTGAAAAATAAAGATCAAAAGAAAGTTAAAATATATTAGTATATAATCAGAGGTTGTATATGCAAAGAAATAAAACAAATATAGATCAAAAGTAATGAAATATATACACAATTGAACAATGAATTCTGGATGATACATTAGAATTTGTTTCCCATTATATGGATCTATATTTTCTATGAAGAAAACAAACATTTTACAGTCCTTAACTTTCTCCATATATTCTCTTCCATATCTTCTTTCCATACCTGTATATCTCCCGTATAAGCCAATATAAACTCAAAGGCAAATTCTATTTAAACTCACATTTAAGTTGAGTTACCCCTCGGATCTACTAAGAAAAAGAAAACCCCCCTCATTTTGCCGAGTTGCCCTCTCTAGAAAAAAACCCCAAAATACCTTTCCCCGTAGGGCAACTAAGTGGTGCTTGTACCACGTATGGCTACTGTATGGTAACCTGAAGGCACCATGTAGTCGCTCTGCCTGGTACCTTCAAGGTATCCCCTGCATGGTACTGTAAAGACACCATGTAATTTCCCTATGTGGTGCTTTGAAGGCACCACATAGTTGTACTGCGTGGTGCACAAAAAATTAAAAAAATATATAAAACAAAAATTATCAAAAGGGTATTTTCATCCTTAAAATTTTATAAAATATGGAAGGCAACTCAGCACAAAGTTATTAGGAGTAGAGTTAGAATATTTGGTAATAGTGTCTTCAAGTTTACCAATTATAAGCGTTTGAATATTTAACTATAATAATAAGTTTGAGGGTAGCAGCAGGCATTAGGCTGAAGTTTGGTATATCTTTGTGTCTTTTATTTTCTGTACTTAGGTTTCCGCATTCTATTTTACATTTTATCAGTAATTATGTATAATATTTTTAAATACCCTATTCACCCCCCTCTAGGGTATATTACTTGATTGTACAACTATTACATTAACTATATGTTTGACATGTTTGTCACATCTTTTAAAATATGAATATATTTTATATATTCGTATCCTTTCAAATTTCACAGTTAATTAACATAAATTTAATTACTAAGAACAAAAAGTATTAATAAAATATAATTTTATTAAAATCAACAGATTGGATCTAATGAAACCCATTAAACTTCATAGACCCATTATGATCCAAACATTGAAAATTTTCAAATCCACCCATTTCACCTATTGTAGATCAAGCTAGTTCCTTCATCTTCCATTCATCGAGAGCTTCAAATCGATAAATTATAAGTTAGGGTTCAGGCACTTTGGATTTTTAATCCGCCATTAGAGTGAGATTTGAGAATTTCGAGAGTAGGAATGAAAAATGATAAAAGAGGCAAAGCTTAGGTTTCATAGCCTTATTTATATAGCCGTATGGATAGGTTATGGGCTGTGTACCCATTTTGACTCAAAACAGTCATGTACTTTGTTTTTAACTTGTAAAACTCCTATCTTCCAAACCGTAAATCCAAACTTAACAAATTTATATCCAAAATTGATCATCTCAGATAGACTCATGCATTGATTATAAATTAATACCCAATTCACTTTTTAATTAGAAATTCTTTTTTAATCAATTTTATATTAATATAGTCAAATTTAGGGGTCTTTACAATAATGTTTTGTCTAACTTATCTTTTATAGTAACAGTGATCATCTCAAAGCAATTTTTGTTATGTATTTTTATTTCGAGAGTAGTATAATTTAATGATGCTCAAAGAATACTAAATTGTTGCACTTTCTACTATGGAAGTCGAGTAGAGCACTGCATCATTTGCAGAATGTTAGTTGATGTAGTTGCATGGAATCTTACAAAGTCTAGACATAAGAAGAACAAGCAAAAACTTTACTTTGTGATACAATAGCTCTAGGCGTGTAGTAAATAATCTCAAATGCAAATAGTTCCATATTCGCATCCGCATCGACTTCTAGATCCATTTTCGAATATCGAAAATCCACATCCATGGATATAGACGGATACTTGATAATTTAACATGTTTTGTTTTCAGGTCCATTGATTACAAAAGTGTGAAAAATAAACGAATATGATGGTAATAAATAAGTTTGAGCGGTTAACATGCATTAAATGCATATAATACAAACTACTAACTTAATAAAACAATAAACATATATCTTTCATTTTACTAGAATACACATAATATAAACAATAATGTTAATAGAAACTGGATGGGTAATTTTTAGATACGAAGGCCTTCGTATCTGCATTTATATCCATTATTTTGGATATAAGATATTTATCCATTTTTCCAATATGGATGCAGATGGATTTTGGATTTTTTGGGTATCCATTGACAACCTTAAATGGTTCAATTATTTTAGTCTTAAAGGATCTTTAACACGCCGTAAAATAAACTATAATTAATCAAAGAGAATTAAACAATAATTATTAATGCTCAAAAAAGGAATTTGAGCAAATGTCATAATTTGGGCATGAAACTTGCATCATTATGTACATGATGATTTTTTGAGTAACTTTCGCATATAAAGTTTTGCGATTGGAGTTTAAATAAATAAGTTATAAGCACCTAAAGTTTTCGAATCGAAAATAACCAAAAAGGAATTAAGGAAATAAACAATAATTAACACCTGGACACCACCGATTGACTCCATGGTGTAACAACCCAAGATTTTGCAAATATTTTAAATTAGATTTTATTTCAAAATTCTATTTTTAAAACATTTTTAAAACTGTAGTTGTAATTTTTCAATATTAGTTGTATTTTGTTTACAATTTTTAATTCTAGTTTCAATATAACAAACTATTTTTTTATTTATTTTCCTATTTTCCTAAGACTATTTATTTATTTTCATTTCTACATTTATTTTGTTTTAACTTCTATTTTATTTATTTGATTTTTGATTGGTTTATTTTGAATAAAAGAAAGTGGAAATTCAAAGAGACAAAGCTTTACACTTTAACTTGGGACTTTTCATTTCTAGTCTTTTCATTATCTTGGCCGTTCTTTTTCTTCTATTTAGCCGTGTATTTGCTTTGTTATTCACATGAGAAACTTCTCATTTTCTTCACAATTCACGGCATTCTATTTTCTGAAAATTTTGTAAGTTAATGGCTTCTCCTTTTTTTCCTACTTTCCTCTTTATTTTTTTTCATTGATTTTTGCTTGATCTCTTCATATGTTGATCGGCCATAACCACCATCACCTTCACCGACCACCACCATCACCTCCTCCTCATCATCATCCATGGAAAACCACCCCTCTCCTCTGTCCAGACTAGGCCGTGACCACCAAGTGAAGACAACACCACAAAACATTGAAAACCCTTTGCAAAAATGCATAGCCGAGCCATATTCTCCCATCACCTTCATGTTTAGCCTCGGCCATCACACTAGAATCACCACCATCACCTTTGGTCGTCCCCTCACCACATCACCTGACCTGTAGAAGACCATGGCCGAGCCCATATGACCATAGGCCGAGCCTAGTTGTGCACCAAAACCCCTTTCTTTTGCCTTGTCCCTTTGTATTCCATACTTGCAAACTCCAACCTCTTCAAATTCTCTTGCTAGTCGTGCATTGTGAGCTAAACCCGAGCCCTTTCCACCAAATAAGCATGTATGGCCGAGCCTATGACCCATCATGGCCGAGCACTTGAGTGGTTAAAGCATGGTTAAGCCATTTTAGTCATTTGTTAAGTCAAAATCCCATTTTTGTTTCAATTTAAATTTTGTTGAATATATGTTTATATTGCTTTGTTTTATTTGTTGTATACAAGATCAAAATCTTGGCTCTCTCTCCACTTGAATCTAAAGTCGTGCTGTATCATGCTTTCTGGAATTTATTCGTGTATTTTGATTTGCTAACTCCAGCTTGAAAAGGTGAGTTATTCACGCTTGACATTCATACTTATAAAATTGTGAAGTGATAACAAGTGAATGTGTAGAATTGTTATATCATGTTATACCTGCCTTTGATATGAATTATATGATGTTAAACCCTGGTTATAACCCGTTACATCATCTGATATGTTATATTCTGTTATATTGTTTATTTTATTCTATTTCTCACACTGCAAGTTCCATGTAGAATAGAATCACTATGGGTTGAAATGATACATACCCGAACGGACTCTAG
The DNA here is from genome assembly GCA_030737815.1 of Allium fistulosum. Lineage (NCBI taxonomy): Eukaryota > Viridiplantae > Streptophyta > Magnoliopsida > Asparagales > Amaryllidaceae > Allium > Allium fistulosum. The sequence continues at coordinate 242,947,871 of CM060907.1, read as the reverse complement.
AATAGGAAAAATCGTTACGGGCTGAAATGATAGGCCTAAGCAATTTTTATTTACTTTTTTTTGACTTGGGATTGCGGGTTTGAAATGATAGAACCCGGATTTTTCTTTGTAAATTACGGATTGAAATGATATATTATCTGTATCACTTGACTTAGGTTAGAAATATTATACAGACCCATGGTTATTTTATATATTTTTCTGGAAATTTTTAAGTATTTTAAAATGTAAAAATGATATTTTGATTTAAATTGAATTTAAAATGATTTAATAAAGTGTTAGTGATTTTTCTATGATTTAAAAGGTTAAATAAATAAATGGTAAAAATTTGTAATTTGAAGTATAACAAAATTTGAAAATGTGAGATTTGTTTTAAAAATGGAAGTTTAAGTAAAGAAAAAAATGGAAATTAAGTTTTATTTATGAAATGGAAATTTAAATTTAAGTGTTAACTTAATTGTTAAAAATGCAAAAAATAGGAAAATTGTACACTTGGATTGAATAAGTGAATTACTGAAAATTGGATTTTATTTATAAAATTTTACTTTATAAAACCATGAGTTAAAGGGTATTTAAATGAACATTTTTGAAGTGGGAAAATATGATTTTATAAGTTAAAATGGTTAAAATTGAAGTTTAATTATTTATGGAATTTTTGTATAAACCTGGAAATTTATTTAGTAGCACTTCAGAAATGCTATAGTTTCTGGAATTAACTTAAAATCTGAACTAATAGATACTGCAGCACTTTGTAAGTGCTGTGGTTGATGCAAATGAACTAAATGCTAAATTAACTTAGGGCTACTGCAGCACTTGGTAGGTGCTGTGTTTGCAGAAAGAAAATCTAAATCTGAAATTAATTAAAAGAGCTACAGTAGCACTTGATAAGTGTTGCAGTTTGCTGAAATGAGATTTTCAAATGTAATTGAACTACTGCAGCAGTTTTGTAAATGCTGTTTTTGCTGGATTGAACTAATTTTTCAAATTGAACCCTGAACTACTGCAGTAGTTTATAAATGCTATCTTTGTTGAAATGAACTGTTTTCAAATATAACTTACCGCAACATTTTCTAAGTGCTGTGAATGCTGAAATTTCAATGTTTTGAAGCATTTAACTAAATAAACAAGCTTCAAAAGTGCTAAATTTTTGGGAATTGAATATTTGATTTGAAAGAATATTGACTTTAATTTTAAATGGTTTAAATGAATTATTTTGATTGGAAATATAAACCATTTGAAAAGTATAACCACGGGTTATAATAACGATTGGTTGTTAAAGAGACCGGGATCGGATATGGACATACTCTCTGTTGATACCGAAAACCACTTTAACAATCGTGTACGCGGTGGAGATTCCAGAATGAAGTAGGATGGTAGCGACGATCCTAAAGGTATATTTACGTGGACCCAACTCCCGTGAGTTAGCACCTCTGATCACAATAGCGATTCTCGGGCCAATGAGGCAGCACCTCTGATCGGAGACACTTCTTCGATACCATTCTATTACTTTTGTGATTGACTGGGTGCACCCCTTGATTTTTGAAGTGTGGCTCGAGGTGGGCAGTAGTGGCTGCTATGCGTTTCCACCAGCCCGGATGCGTAATTGGTATATCTACCCTGGCATTGCCTTGTTGTGCCGTGTTACCTACCATATCGAACCTTACTACGAGTTGGGATTTGTGTCGTAGCCTGTGGAGTATTGAGGGTAGCTCCCGATCTGGGAGTATGCTAATACTGGATAGACTACTTGGACTATTACGTGTTAAGGTGGACAATGTAAAGCCTTAATGCTATTTAAAAGTAAGTTTATTTTATTATTAGACATTATTATTATAGCGAATATTACTATATAGTAGATAGTTTAACGGATCCTTAAAGAATGAGCGATCCCAAGCATTCTTTAAGTTACATGTACCTTTTATTACAGTTCACTTGAGTTGGTTTACATTGTAGAAGTACGTATGTCCTGACTTGGGTGTTTGTGTTTTGCTTTACGCTCGGGTCAGCCTGAGTATCAGCTTTGGATATCACCTTCTGGAGCTAGGACTGCCGGAGATCATCATTTATCTAGTTGCTATCTATTTCCATTCAGTATTTCTATGTCAGTTTATGTATTAGAGACATATGTATTTGGGATTTCTACTGTACTTGTTTCAGAACTGTATTTGTTTTTCAGACTATGTATCTGTTTTTGAGACTATGTAATCGTAGTGGCTTCATGAACCACTATTTATTTTATTCTTCCGCTACGAGTTATTCTGATATTCTGTGTCTGTGATTCTATGATTGGTTTTTTATTTTCTCCAAATTTATTTACAATCTATTGTTTTGTATTATTCAAGTCCGAAATGTGTGGATTTATTGTCGATTTGAATGGTCCAAAATAGTGGGTCGTTACATACGGCATGACCGATCGATCCCTAGCGGTCGATGCTGCCTTCTACCGATCGACCTAGGGCCGGCATATTATGAACCTCGACCTTACGGCCCAGATTTTATAAATATTAATCTAAGGGATAAAATTGGTTCCTGCGCCTAAAAATAAAGGTCTATCCCCTCACTTTCCTTCTCATATTTTCTGAATAGAGTAGCGGAGTTTTGCCATTTCTCTTCTTTACTATTTTTAAAAATTATAAGAATAATATATATATGTTAAAGAAGGGAAGAAAATAAAAGAGAAGAAGAGAAGAAGTGAACCAATTATATGTAAAAGATAAACTCTATAACTGTAAATGTAACGACCCCGAATATTATAAATATTTAAATTGATAATTAATTCGATTTTTGAATTAAATTTGTGAAATAAACGATAAATGGATTGCGAGTTTCCCCGAATCCAAATATATTTTGTATAAATCATTTAAAATTAAAATATTGTATACATATGTATATATGAGAATATATATCTGTATTTGAACATATCTGACTAAATTTGAAATAATATAATATATATTTGATTTGAATTTAAATCGTAAATAAATGGTTTAATAATAATTTGAGTTTATGAATATATATATATATAGAAATTCAAGACAAATGGTATTAAAGTAAAATTAATAATAATATTTAAACCAAAGATAGAAGTAAACTAAATATTTGAGTTATGAATAGAGATAAATGAATAAAAGATAAGCTATAAATTACAAAGTAACACATTAGATAAAATTTAACAACAAGTCAAAACAAAGTTAAATAAAAATATTTGTACTAGCACTGTCTAGATTCGCAGGCAAGATGTAGGAAGTCAAACAAAATAAAAAATACATACAAGAGGTACCTGCAAAATGAAAGGATATATACTAGATATACAAAGCAAAAGAAATATCTGCACCAGCCAATGAAGCTTTGCAGGCAAGAAATGAGGCAAAATAACATATAGTACTATACGAATTAAATTAAAGAAGATAAGTATGACATTGCTAATAAATGACTTGTACCCAATGTTTCCATTTCAGCCTTCATACAATAAAAAAAATCTCTGATCTAAATGTATTATCTTGTACCAGCAAATACAGCTTAGCATCTGCATGTTTTATTTTATATCAAAGCCTTTCCATTCTCGTTCATTTAAAACAAAGCAAGACATGTTAGTTTTAAAGAAAATGAAGCATCTTCCAAAAAGAAATCTCTGAGTTCATTTCAGTCACAAAGTTTCACCTTCAAATTTTTTCAAAAGCCTGAACAAAAGTATTTCAGTTTTTGTAAAGAAAATGAAGTATTTTTCAAAAGGAATCTCTGAGTCCATTCCAGTTTGAAGTTTCAAATTTTTAAAGTTATCGGTTTTAAGTTGCAAGCCAAAATGAAGATCAGATTAAAGAGTGATTTTTGTTAGCAGATTTCCAGTTTTAAAAAGCTTTTCCCAAAACAATAATGTGCTCTGTTCTTTCAAAATTCAAGGTGAGTAACATTCCATTTTTTTTAGGGTTTAAATCTATGCAAGTGGATCTGAGGAATGTATGTGTGTGCATATATAATTATCTGTATATATGTATATATGGGAAGATCGAAAATAGGTATGCAGGCTGTTGTTTTAAAATTTGCCTCTGTTTTCCAGATAAAACTCAACTGTTCGATTCAAAAATCATTTACTCTCCTCCTGATTGATGATTGAACTTAAGACTAAAACAAAACATGTTTATATCATTGTAAACTAAGTTTTAAAATTTATTTAAGATTAAAACAACTTAAATTTATCTCTGGAAACCAAAAATCTTGATCAAACTCAAGATGGACAAAATTTCGAACTTCACGAGATATTGATTTAAATATATAACTTGAATTCGTACTGGAAGACTTGATTTTTAATCATGGTATGATGATTTTTAGTGGAGTGGTTTAGGTGCAGTTCGACATTGAACGGAAGTGTTTATTTTGGGGATTTCTGGCGATCGGCGGTACTGGGGGTGTTGGGGTTTCTGGCGGAGATGAACGAGCCTACGTGGGTGCTGGGAAAAATGGACGACGACGATCTCGATCGTCGAGGAGACCGCGGAAAGTTTTAGAAATTTGTAAACCTAATTATGTTTGGGTCGAGTGTTTTGGTTGGCTCGTCGTCGTTAGGCGATCGAGTGCGGCGTGCTGATGGGATTTGGTAGTGGGGGTATGGACGAGGCCATGGCCGGAGGCGATAGCTCTCAGGTGGTCGGAGCCTCCAGAAAATGGTGTTGCCAGGTTTTGGAGTGGGGGTCCTCTCGAGTTCCAGGTTGTATGCAAATTCCTGTATCGAGCTCGAATGCTCGATCGAGCCATGATATTGTTTTCATCATTTGGATGATCGGGGACGAAGGTATGGGTCACTGCCGAACTATCGGAGACGGTCTCGGTGATCGGAGCATCACCATAGAGTAGTGCACGTGCACGAGAAGGACGTGGTGTCAGTTGTAACTGGTTGGGGAGGAAAGCGGAAAACTCGAAGCAATACGCGAGGAAATTGGAGGGAAACTCGAAGGCAGGCTCGGGTTGTTTTAGCATGGTATCGGGTTAGTTTTAGGACTTAAACAAAATTTTGAAAAAAAATACTCACACGGGTTAGATTGGGGGAAAACTCGAAGCACCTAGGTATTTCTCTCGGGTGTAACTCGAAGTCGGTCCCAGGTTGGATATAAAAACAGATTTTTGACTTTAAAAACTAAATTTAAATTTTAATATTGTTAACCCATATTTTAAGATAATTGATTTAGTTTAAAATCGAACTAATAAGGGTTAATTAATTATAAATTAAAGGTTAGTTAATTAATTAATTAAGATAATTAATTAAGGAGAAATTAATTAATAAAAGTGATAAAAAGATAATTTTTAAAGTTTTATTTAAACTTAAAATTTATATGTTGAAAATTATGGTTTATCTTTTAGTTAATTAAGATCTTAAATTATTAATGGTTTATTAAGTAATAAATGTTTAAAGAATAATTACTTAATTAATGATTGATTAAAGATCAAGTAAAGGTTAATAAATTAAAGAAATTAATTTAAAGATAAGTAATTAATATGATTTATTAATTTATGTGAGTGGTTAGGGACGATCACTTATTGAAATTTTATAAATTAAATGGTGAATTAAATAACTAAAGGATAATTATTTGAAAATTTAAGGTTGATGAATTTTAATTAAAGGTTAATTCATTTATTACTGATGGTTAATTAATGAATTAAAGAAAAATTTATCAAAATGATTTATAAATTATTGAAGTTAATTAACCAAGATTAGTAATAAATTCATAAGAAATAAATCTGATTTAAATTAATCAGATAAATTCATTAATTTTACTTATGAATGTTTGGATTCTATTGGATGATTTGATTGTTTGATATTTCCTGGTATATGATGCTTTGTGATATATCCTGATTTATGTTGTGATCTGTGATTCTATTTTTGTGATATATTGTTATATGAATATGAAACCCCTTTGCCGTAAAACGGCATTTGAATTTCGATGCGACAGGGAGTCGGATTCTAGTTGGTTATCCGAAACCCACATCGAATTATAATAGTTAACCTTTGTGATCGATAAATTTATTTTATCTATGAATCTGTGAATGAAGATAAGCGCTATCGATTATACCGCTTATCAACTATATTTCTGTATTATGATCTGTGATGATTGTATGATGTTGCACTATTATGTTAAACCCCTGGACCACACTCTTACACACACAAATATGGATTTCACGTGGAAATCAGTTAAGTCACAGATAATTTAAATTTGATGTTTTTAAAATTGAAATTTTAATTTCAATTGATTTTGAAATTAGAAATTTGGATTTAAAGTGAAAAGCTTTCGAAATGGAATTTCAAAGTTAAAGATATTTTGTATAACTCAATCGAGTTTTGAAAATTTAAATAATTTGATTTAAATTTGAATTCAAGTTTGAAATTGAATTCTGTGATTTGGAAACTAGGGTTTAAAAAGGTTGTTCAACTTATTTATGAGTTTATATGAAATTAAACCATTTTAAAAGTGTAATTTTGAGAATTTGGATTTAACCAAAGAACCCTAACTTGTATAAATGAATCAGATTTTCTAAAATGAAACTATTTGTTTTCAAAAGAATAAAAGTTTTCATATAAGAAATGAAATTTCAATTTAGTTAAAGGAATTTCAAGATTGAATTGAAAAATGGTTTCTAAGTTATGAATGAATTATTTTTGAAAGCTATGAATTAAATCTGTTTATTTTTAACAGATTTAGAATGATGATTTGTTTAAACCATTCGAAATGAAATTGTTTTGAAAGCTATGAGTTAAATCTTTGATTTAAAGATTTAACGAGTTAATCAAATTGAAATGGAAATTAATTTGGAATATCTGTGAATGCATCTTTTGTTTAAAAGATTAAAGTGTGGAAAATTGTTAAACCGTTGAAGGTTGTTAAAATGAATCTTTTTGTTTAAAGATTTGAAATGGTAATTTGTTAAACCATTTGAAAGAAAATTTGGGTAATAAGTTGTGACTTAATTGAAATCCCAATATCCATATGTTTTTGAATATCACGCTCACTATTCGGTTTAGCCGGGAGAGGACATTTGTGTCATATAACCCATTCCGAATAATGATACGTCGTATATGGATAGCATTTGAAGACCGGTGATGAAGACCGGATATTTGCGAAAACGAAAGGACAACTCGTCGAATGTCTCTGCATCGACTGGTTCCCGATATAGAGATCTTATCACCCTTTGTGATGGGAAGTCCAGACGTGATTGGAAATTATCCGGAATTGCAAGGGCTTCGTGAGAAGTGCCTTCGGTTCTGTTCGAACCTGGAACAGACTTGTATGGATACATGTCTGACATTACACTTTGAGATATAAAGCAGATTTCTTTCAAATACATTTCTGTTGGTGGCGGAGAATTTATTCTCTTAGCTTAACACCCTTCTCTGAGACGTACGAGCTCAGAGGTTATGTAGTTGAAGGTTATCAGCGATATATCCCAATTTGGTAATGTGACATGCTGAGTGTAGCTGTGTGATGATCATCGTTTGATCATTTGTGATATGATTATTTGTTTGATCATTTATCTTTGTGATCATAGGTTGATCATCTGTTGACCCAAAGCATGTCTTTGTGCCAAAGCGTAGCTTTGTGGACAAGACTTCGTCAGGGCCTCACAACCCGGAAATGGTCGAAACAGGATCGTTGCGGCAAGGTTATGAGGGTCGCGCCCTTTAGGGTATGTCATTTCCTTCTGGAAAAGGGTGGTATCATGGTATGGAGCCCAGATACTTACTCATGTGGATATACCTTCTTTATGATGTGTGATGATGGTTACGAGCGCTCGGATAAAGGTCCCAAAGGACCGGGAGGTGGCATATTCGTGAGTTACCTGTTACAGGGGTAACCCGGCCTTGTTTGGCAGAGAGCAGTTTGTCTCTCGGGACGTCCCGCCAGAGGCGATCCCATGCGGCGGAAGGAAGTTCCTTAGCCTGACCATTTGTTGGAAAATCCAAAGAAACAATACGTGACTTGTACGGTTTTAGTTGTATTACCTGCTATGGAATGTGGCGGTAACCTGCTATTGAACATAGTAGTTATAGTAGGCATACGATACTGGTCGTATGTTGGCTAAGATTAATATTATACTTTCGAAATGTTTTCTTCACTATGCACTAATAATAATAATCCAATGATTTGCGTAGTAAGCATGTTTGACTATCATAAGAAGAAATCTCCTCCAATTCTGCGTTTGCATTGTGTGTGTGGCGGGAGGTCTTATGGTAGTTTCATTTTCCAAAAGCATTGCGGATTTCAATGTTTAAAATTCTTTTGCTGTTGTTTTAAAGATAAACTGTTTTTGTTGCTCACACCAGTCCCATGACTGATCCGGAGTTTATTGTTTCTTTCCTAAACTCTGGGTGCTCATAATTTTCTACACGAGCAGTCTAGAGTTGGGTTTTTCAGATATTTAGGTTTAGTAGATTATCTGGAGCTAGTCAGTCCTTGGACGACTGACCTTGCTTTCCGCTAGCTATGGATTGGAGCATTCTATTGGAGATATTCTATCCGCTGTTGATGTTATTCCTTTTCTTTTCCGCTGCTATTTGTTGTATCATATCTCTGATGTATATTTATATTCATTGTATCACTCTGTTGTATCAGATATTGTATATCAATGTATTATTCTTTTTCTTCCGCTGTGTTGTTATACTTAATTGTGTTATAGCTCCGGCGAATCGGATTTGAACGGTCGAATCTGCGGCATTCTAGTACAATGTGAAGTATGGATGTTGATTTTCGAGCGGGCAAAACCCGAACTCGTTACATGTGGTATCAGAGCTAAGGTTGAACTTTAGCTCAGGAGTATAACACATTAAGTAGCTCATTAGAGATAGAGTGAAGTAAACTCTAGAATGAGTATCCTCAGATATCAGTTCGAATGTCTCAGTAAATTCTCTTACTATCCACTGATAGTGAGTATGAGTGCAAGAAGAGGATGTGATAGGGGACAGGGGAATACGACTATAATTGGTCAATACTCTGTAACAACAAGGAAGCGATCTTTTCTCTATCGATCTCTTTTGTTCATCATTTTTTCTCAATTCTTCGATTATTTCTGGTAGATCCAGAAAAGAAAATTCAATATATCAATATGGGACATAAACTCCAGATAGGCCAAAATTGTTGTTTGGATATATTGGTTGCTTTGATTGCTATAGTTGATAGGTATACTTTAGTTCTAAACTGGAAGTTTTAAAAATTGTATCCATATGTCTATCTATTCTTTGGGTCACAGTATATTCTACGAATGGTTAGTTATCTCTTTGAACTAACCGATGCCACTCCATATTTCGTAAATCTGGATAACCCGAGTATCTTGTGAAGTGTTAAAACAGATTTGTTCTTGTATCTATTATTGATATTCTGATTTGGTAAGCCAAATGCAGAATAGATGTTCAGTTTGAGTTGATGAAATATTCTTCATCTATCTTTGTGTCTCCTTGGTAATTTCGAGGATGAAATTCTTTTAAGGGGGGAAGTCTGTAACGACCCCGAATTTTATAAATATTTAAATTGATAATTAATTCGATTTTTGAATTAAATTTGTGAAATAAACGATAAATGGATTGCGAGTTTCCCCGAATCCAAATATATTTTGTATAAATCATTTAAAATTAAAATATTGTATACATATGTATATATGAGAATATATATCTGTATTTGAACATATCTGACTAAATTTGAAATAATATAATATATATTTGATTTGAATTTAAATCGTAAATAAATGGTTTAATAATAATTTGAGTTTATGAATATATATATATATATATAGAAATTCAAGACAAATGGTATTAAAGTAAAATTAATAATAATATTTAAACCAAAGATAGAAGTAAACTAAATATTTGAGTTATGAATAGAGATAAATGAATAAAAGATAAGCTATAAATTACAAAGTAACACATTAGATAAAATTTAACAACAAGTCAAAACAAAGTTAAATAAAAATATTTGTACTAGCACTGTCTAGATTCGCAGGCAAGATGTAGGAAGTCAAACAAAATAAAAAATACATACAAGAGGTACCTGCAAAATGAAAGGATATATACTAGATATACAAAGCAAAAGAAATATCTGCACCACCAATGAAGCTTTGCAGGCAAGAAATGAGGCAAAATAACATATAGTACTATACGAATTAAATTAAAGAAGATAATTATGACATTGCTAATAAATGACTTGTACCCAATGTTTCCATTTCAGCCTTCATACAATAAAAAAAATCTCTGATCTAAATGTATTATCTTGTACCAGCAAATACAGCTTAGCATCTGCATGTTTTATTTTATATCAAAGCCTTTCCATTCTCGTTCATTTAAAACAAAGCAAGACATGTTAGTTTTAAAGAAAATGAAGCATCTTCCAAAAAGAAATCTCTGAGTTCATTTCAGTCACAAAGTTTCACCTTCAATTTTTTTTCAAAAGCCTGAACAAAAGTATTTCAGTTTTTGTAAAGAAAATGAAGTATTTTTCAAAAGGAATCTCTGAGTCCATTCCAGTTTCATATTTCCAGTTTGAAGTTTCAAATTTTTAAAGTTATCGGTTTTAAGTTGCAAGCCAAAATGAAGATCAGATTAAAGAGTGATTTTTGTTAGCAGATTTCCAGTTTTAAAAAGCTTTTCCCAAAACAATAATGTGCTCTGTTCTTTCAAAATACAAGGTGAGTAACATTCCATTTTTTTTAGGGTTTAAATCTATGCAAGTGGATCTGAGGAATGTATGTGTGTGCATATATAATTATCTGTATATATGTATATATGGGAAGATCGAAAATAGGTATGCAGGCTGTTGTTTTAAAATTTGCCTCTGTTTTCCAGATAAAACTCAACTGTTCGATTCAAAAATCATTTACTCTCCTCCTGATTGATGATTGAACTTAAGACTAAAACAAAACATGTTTATATCATTGTAAACTAAGTTTTAAAATTTAGTTAAGATTAAAACAACTTAAATTTATCTCTGGAAACCAAAAATCTTGAACAAACTCAAGATGGACTAAATTTCGAACTTCACGAGATATTGATTTAAATATATAACTTGAATTCGTACTGGAAGACTTGATTTTTAATCATGGTATGATGATTTTTATTGGAGTGGTTTAGGTGCAGTTCGACATTGAACGGAAGTGTTTATTTTGGGGATTTCTGGCGATCGGCGGTACTGGGGGTGTTGGGGTTTCTGGCGGAGATGAACGAGCCTACGTGGGTGCTGGGAAAAATGGACGGCGACGATCTCGATCGTCGAGGAGACCGCGGCAAGTTTTAGAAATTTGTAAACCTAATTTTGTTTGGGTCGAGTGTTTTGGTTGGCTCGTCGTCGTTAGGCGATCGAGTGCGGCGTGCTGATGGGATTTGGTAGTGGGGGTATGGACGAGGCCATGGCCGGAGGCGATAGCTCTCAGGTGGTCGGAGCCTCCAGAAAATGGTGTTGCCAGGTTTTGGAGTGGGGGTCCTCTCGAGTTCCAGGTTGTATGCAAATTCCTGTATCGAGCTCGAATGCTCGATCGAGCCATGATATTGTTTTCATCATTTGGATGATCGGGGACGAAGGTATGGGTCACTGCCGACCTATCGGAGATGGTCTCGGTGATCGGAGCATCACCATAGAGTAGTGCACGTGCACGAGAAGGACGTGGTGTCAGTTGTAACTGGTTGGGGAGGAAAGCAGAAAACTCGAAGCAATACGCGAGGAAATTGGAGGGAAACTCGAAGGCAGGCTCGGGTTGTTTTAGCATGGTATCGGGTTAGTTTTAGGACTTAAACAAAATTTTGAAAAAAAATACTCACACGGGTTAGATTGGGGGAAAACTCGAAGCACCTAGGTATTTCTCTCGGGTGTAACTCGAAGTCGGTCCCAGGTTGGATATAAAAACAGATTTTTGACTTTAAAAACTAAATTTAAATTTTAATATTGTTAACCCATATTTTAAGATAATTGATTTAGTTTAAAATCGAACTAATAAGGGTTAATTAATTATAAATTAAAGGTTAGTTAATTAATTAATTAAGATAATTAATTAAGGAGAAATTAATTAATAAAAGTGATAAAAAGATAATTTTTAAAGTTTTATTTAAACTTAAAATTTATATGTTGAAAATTATGGTTTATCTTTTAGTTAATTAAGATCTTAAATTATTAATGGTTTATTAAGTAATAAATGTTTAAAGAATAATTACTTAATTAATGATTGATTAAAGATCAAGTAAAGGTTAATAAATTAAAGAAATTAATTTAAAGATAAGTAATTAATATGATTTATTAATTTATGTGAGTGGTTAGGGACGATCACTTATTGAAATTTTATAAATTAAATGGTGAATTAAATAACTAAAGGATAATTATTTGAAAATTTAAGGTTGATGAATTTTAATTAAAGGTTAATTCATTTATTACTGATGGTTAATTAATGAATTAAAGAAAAATTTATCAAAATGATTTATAAATTATTGAAGTTAATTAACCAAGATTAGTAATAAATTCATAAGAAATAAATCTGATTTAAATTAATCAGATAAATTCATTAATTTTACTTATGAATGTTTGGATTCTATTGGATGATTTGATTGTTTGATATTTCCTGGTATATGATGCTTTGTGATATATCCTGATTTATGTCGTGATCTGTGATTCTATTTTTGTGATATATTGTTATATGAATATGAAACCCCTTTGCCGTAAAACGGCATTTGAATTTCGATGCGACAGGGAGTCGGATTCTAGTTGGTTATCCGAAACCCACATCGAATTATAATAGTTAACCTTTGTGACCGATAAATTTATTTTATCTATGAATCTGTGAATGAAGATAAGCGCTATCGATTATACCGCTTATCAACTATATTTCTGTATTATGATCTGTGATGATTGTATGATGTTGCACGATTATGTTAAACCCCTGGACCACACTCTTACACACACAAATATGGATTTCACGTGGAAATCGGTTAAGTCACAGATAATTTAAATTTGATGTTTTTAAAATTGAAATTTTAATTTCAATTGATTTTGAAATTAGAAATTTGGATTTAAAGTGAAAAGCTTTCGAAATGGAATTTCAAAGATAAAGTTATTTTGTATAACTCAATCGAGTTTTGAAAATTTAAATAATTTGATTTAAATTTGAATTCAAGTTTGAAATTGAATTCTGTGATTTGGAAACTAGGGTTTAAAAAGGTTGTTCAACTTATTTATGAGTTTATATGAAATTAAACCATTTTAAAAGTGTAATTTTGAGAATTTGGATTTAACCAAAGAACCCTAACTTGTATAAATGAATCAGATTTTCTGAAATGAAACTATTTGTTTTCAAAAGAATAAAAGTTTTCATATAAGAAATGAAATTTCAATTTAGTTAAAGGAATTTCAAGATTGAATTGAAAAATGGTTTCTAAGTTATGAATGAATTATTTTTGAAAGCTATGAATTAAATCTGTTTATTTTTAACAGATTTAGAATGATGATTTGTTTAAACCATTCGAAATGAAATTGTTTTGAAAGCTATGAGTTAAATCTTTGATTTAAAGATTTAACGAGTTAATCAAATTGAAATGGAAATTAATTTGGAATATCTGTGAATGAATCTTTTGTTTAAAAGATTAAAGTGTGGAAAATTGTTAAACCGTTGAAGGTTGTTAAAATGAATCTTTTTGTTTAAAGATTTGAAATGGTAATTTGTTAAACCATTTGAAAGAAAATTTGGGTAATAAGTTGTGACTTAATTGAAATCCCAATATCCATATGTTTTTGAATATCGCGCTCACTATTCGGTTTAGCCGGGAGAGGACATTTGTGTCATATAACCCATTCCGAATAATGATACGTCGTATATGGATAGCATTTGAAGACCGGTGATGAAGACCGGATATTTGCGAAAACGAAAGGACAACTCGTCGAATGTCTCTGCATCGACTGGTCCCCGATATAGAGATCTTATCACCCTTTGTGATGGGAAGTCCGGACGTGATTGGAAATTATTCGGAATTGCAAGGGCTTCGTGAGAAGTGCCTTCGGTTCTGTTCGAACCCGGAACAGACTTGTATGGATACATGTCTGACATTACACTTTGAGATATAAAGCAGATTTCTTTCAAATACATTTCTGTTGGTGGCGGAGAATTTATTCTCTTAGCTTAACACCCTTCTCTGAGACGTACGAGCTCAGAGGTTATGTAGTTGAAGGTTATCAGCGATATATCCCAATTTGGTAATGTGACATGCTGAGTGTAGCTGTGTGATGATCATCGTTTGATCATTTGTGATATGATCATTTGTTTGATCATTTATCTTTGTGATCATAGGTTGATCATCTGTTGACCCAAAGCATGGCTTTGTGCCAAAGCGTAGCTTTGTGGACGAGACTTCGTCAGAGCCTCACAACCCGGAAATGGTCGAAACAGGATCGTTGCGGCAAGGTTATGAGGGTCGCACCCTTTAGGGTATGTCATTTCCTTCTGGAAAAGGGTGGTATCATGGTATGGAGCCCAGATACTTACTCATGTGGATACACCTTCTTTATGATGTGTGATGATGGTTACGAGCGCTCGGATAAAGGTCCCAAAGGACCGGGAGGTGGCATATTCGTGAGTTACCTGTTACAGGGGTAACCCGGCCTTGTTTGGCAGAGAGCAGTTTGTCTCTCGGGACGTCCCGCCAGAGGCGATCCCATGCGGCGGAAGGAAGTTCCTTAGCCTGACCATTTGTTGGAAAATCCAAAGAAACAATACGTGACTTGTACGGTTTTAGTTGTATTACCTGCTATGGAATGTGGCGGTAACCTGCTATTGAACATAGTAGTTATAGTAGGCATACGATACTGGTCGTATGTTGGCTAAGATTAATATTATACTTTCGAAATGTTTTCTTCACTATGCACTAATAATAATAATCCAATGATTTGCGTAGTAAGCATGTTTGACTATCATAAGAAGAAATCTCCTCCAATTCTGCGTTTGCATTGTGTGTGTGGCGGGAGGTCTTATGGTAGTTTCATTTTCCAAAAGCATTGCGGATTTCAATGTTTAAAATTCTTTTGCTGTTGTTTTAAAGATAAACTGTTTTTGTTGCTCACACCAGTCCCATGACTGATCCGGAGTTTATTGTTTCTTTCCTAAACTCTGGGTGCTCATAATTTTCTACACGAGCAGTCTAGAGTTGGGTTTTTCAGATATTTAGGTTTAGTAGATTATCTGGAGCTAGTCAGTCCTTGGACGACTGACCTTGCTTTCCGCTAGCTATGGATTGGAGCATTCTATTGGAGATATTCTATCCGCTGTTGATGTTATTCTTTTTCTTTTCCGCTGCTATTTGTTGTATCATATCTCTGATGTATATTGATATTCATTGTATCACTCTGTTGTATCAGATATTGTATATCAATGTATTATTCTTTTTCTTCCGCTGTGTTGTTATACTTAATTGTGTTATAGCTCCGGCGAATCGGATTTGAACGGTCGAATCTGCGGCATTCTAGTACAATGTGAAGTACGGATGTTGATTTTCGAGCGGGCAAAACCCGACTCGTTACAGTAAATCTAAATTTCCACTTAACTCGAATCTTCTTCCAGGTCTGTAATTTTAATGGGTATGTATATATCTTTTTATACATATTTTTGGGTTGGAAAGGAAAAGGAGTCAATTAAAGGAATGAATTTGGATTTGGAGATTTGGAAAGCTAGAAATGTGAGTAGGAAAATTATATGATTTATATATAACACCAAAATTTATATCATTGAATTTTATTTGATTATTATTCTTATGCAAGATTTATTGAATTGAAGGTTTAAAATGAATATGTTTAATTGAAATCTTGCTTACATATTGTATAAGTTATGTAACTATGATGGAATGGCATATACACCCTAATTTGGAAATTTTAGGAAATTAGTCCCTAAAAATTATAAAGTATGACTTGATAAGTTTATGAAGTTTATTCAAGATTTAAGTTAATTAGGTTGTAAATTGTTTATCATTCATTAGGAAGGCCCTAACTTGACTTGGAATGTAAATTTCTATGTTTTAACTTATTGGGAGCGTTGAATGTACAACTTAGTTGTATTTAATTCCATATAAATTTCCATTAACTGTCTAACTTCATAACAATGTATAAAAAGTGCATCGTTTGGAATAATACAGAATATGCCTAATGAAAGAGATGTGTAAAGTACGAATGTCCTTCTCCGTAGTTTGCATTATCTATTTAAATAAAAATGAAGGAGATAATTCATTGTAATTTCAAATGGAGCAAAAGTTCCACTTTTAGGTGGTTTATGGAAAGTTACAATGGTAATCCATTTTAGGAAAGGGTAGCTCCAATATATAAAATGTAGAAATGAACATTACTTGTAGAATTTACACACAAGTGTAAATTCTAAGGTTCCTTAACATAGAAATTAAAGCGTTAAAACTGAAAGTGTATATATATACACGTATAATCATGCTTACTATATTAAAATAATATAAAAGGTAAAGGATACTGCATAATAAATAAATAAATACACACCGGTGCTCGTTTCTACAACTTTTATGTTTGGAGTTTCACGAAATTTTGAAGTTATCCTGGCCAAAAATGTGATTGTTTGTCACTGTCCCGAGACAAAATGACAGAAGTTGTGAAATTCAAATCTCAGAATTGTTTTATCCATATCTTTTTCATTACTTATCGGAATTTTGTAATTTTTAATGTTCTGAAAAGCTTAGGATGTCGTCTACAACTTTTATGTTTTGTGTTTTCTCAAATTATGATCTTAAAAGCGGCAAACTGAACAAACAAAACACAGGTCTGGGCAAAACGCCAAAGTTTATTTATGTGTATCTTGAATTGTTGCACCAACTTTTGGTGCTTTCTTTTATGTTTTCCGAACATGGTTTTGATTTTCATTTCAGTGCAAATATTGAGAGCTTTTGTGACGACCGCCCATGACCCCTGCATGTAATCTAAAGATAGAGCGCTGTAAAGCGTGCCTGGCGACCATGGACGATTGTCAAGGTAAGATTAAAACAACAGAATCTATCGTATTACTCACAGCGCATGGACAAAATACAATAGAACATATGTATAGTGAAGCTTTACAGAACAAAATGACATCATATAAAACTCCATAATAGTTGAATACAAGCATCCCAAATAGTCAACACATCAAGCCTCACTACATATCTCTCAGAGAATACAAAACAGCGGAATATCCAGTACATATAATAAGGAGATAATATGCAACCCTCCATCTCGTCTTCGATATCAGCATCGTGAGAAGAGAACAACACCTGTCACCTGCTACCTAGTCTGCCCGTCCCAAAATGGACGAACAGCCCAAGGCAATAAGAATTAAAACATAAAGCCTTGAGTCAGACAACAGTCTTAGTGAGCAGTAAATTAACTAACAACATACCAAAAGAGCATAAAGGAAAAGGAATAGGAATACAACCCTCCCACTCCAACCTCATTCTACAGTGATAGCCCCCAAACACACACTAAGCAGAAGCAAACATAGCAGAGCATACAATTTAAAGTAAAGCTACTATCACTCGAGTCAAGGGCGATGTTTTCCAAGTACCAAGGCCTAAATCAGATAAGCACCCAGAAAATACCGCTTTTGAGTCCGAATGACGATACAACCAAACATCCATGACTCTGGCTATCACTGTTATCATTGCTTCGATATCACCGTTAATTGAATGACCGGCACATTCTTTCAGCCATCCGTCAAGGGCTAATGGAAACCCCGGTTCTAGACATAACTCCCGCACGTCGTCGCAACCCGTGCCTAGGACTATCGAATCTGCCCAGAGTACTCGACCTTCAACAGTTGGTCGTTGGGACTATCGAATCTGCCCAAACGTACTCTTGCTTAGAGCATGCTAGAACCTTCAACAACGATGCTATCCAAGCCTCCTAGTCATCCTCCTCGACGACTATTCTCATATCCATTCATTATTCTCAACTCGAATCACATCACCGAGTTATCAACATTCTTGGAATGATCCCGTCTGGATTAGACCAAGTCTTCATCACATGATTGCCTCGCTTCATCACATCCTCGCAAATCCTCATCTCAACATTACATCATCAAATCTATGCATAAGAGCTTCATCATCCCGCTACATATGCCACGAGCAGCTTTCCCAATTCAAGAGCCTTTCCCTTAGCTTTTGAATCATCTTCGATCTAAATCTAATCATCAATCATCTAGTTCATAACAATCAATCAAATCAAACATCAATCCAAGCAATCAAGCATTCAAAAATGATCTAAGTAGACAATTATAACAATAATGGCATCTTCATAATTAAAGAGTTGAAAATCCAATAATCATGAAAAACATGGATTATATCTCTACAAACTTGATGAATGAACTTGCATAGGTTAACATATGATAAAATGGATGTAACATCATCATGAACAATGGATCTATATGGATCTACACTTAGGATGAAGAAAATGCATGGAAATCACTATTTTAACACCAAATCGAGCCAACAATCCGATATACTCCTTTGGATCCGTGTGAGAGATAATCACCACTCACCAAATCACCTAAACAACTCCAAATCTACACGCTTCAGATCTGGACAGCGAAGGATCAAGCTTGATCTATCACGAATCCGCTTCAAACGAAGAAATCTCTCTTGAAAAGATGAAGATCTTCAATCTATGCTCTTGAATCTTCAAATTGATCTTCAACTTGGATGGATGGAAGCACTAGATTAGAGTGGAGAAAAGAAGTGAAGAAGTGTAGAAGTCGAGCTCTCAAAATGGCAGCACTTCGTCGCTTCAAAATCCGGATCCCAAAAATGAAGTCAACCCCCTTCTATTTATAGGCAGAAAATCTCTTAAGTCGTAACTCGGTATTAGGTCGTCTCCGACCTACGACCTAAGACCTTGCCGACCTAAAACCCATACGACCTAACAGCTCTTCGACCTAACAGATATGCACGCGCGACTTAACGAACCAGGTCTCAAGACTTACCATCCTAACTCCTAGGTCGCTCACGACTTAACACACAGGCTAAAACCCAGCGACCTACGACTTAACAGGTTACGACCTAATTCCTTAAGTTTTCACGCGACCTATCATAAGTCGCGAACAACTGGGATGCGACCTAACTCTACCCAGACTTACGACTTAACTCCTTAAGTCGCTTACTACTACTTAGGTCGTTGCCGACCTAACTACACTAACTCGCTAACCCTCTTAAGTCGCTCAACCCTATAGGTCGCTAACTCCTATAGGTCGCTAACTTCTACAGGTCGTCCCAACCGACCTAACAACTTAATTACTCAGTCGCTAACCCGGAACCACTAGGTCGCTAACTTTCCCAGCCGACCTAACACTTAAAAACTTAGGTTGCATAATTCTATAGGTCGCTCCAACTAACCCACGACCTAAACCACCATACGACTTAAGACAATACGACCTATTTCTTAACTCGGTCAAAACCTTAAGTCGTCTACTATATCTTTAAGTCGGTCACTACGACTTAACTCTATCCTTAAGTCGTTCCAACCTGTCAACCGACTCAACCCACTCCCCCATCTTCCTTAGATCGTCGCCGACTTACCCCTTAAGTCCTTAACTCGCCCAGACTCATCACTAACTCGTTCAGAACTCATAAGTCGGCTACGACTTAGGACTTAACCAAAATTCTGCCAAAAATCTGAAACTTAATAGAAATGCAACCAAAGGTCAACTCTTTTACGATGTTTCGATCCGTGAAAAATACGGGTCGTTACATTCTCTCCCCTTAGGAATTTCGCCCCCGAAATTCCAAGCAAACAAAGCAATCAAATACTATTCTGTACGCCTACCATCCATAGCAATCAACAAACCATGCATCCAATCCTAACTTAGCATACAGAATTCTAAGACTTAGAACAAGTTACAATATCGCGAGATGAGACGACACCTTAGGGCCATACCTTGAAGAGTTCAGGATGAGCTGCTTTCATCCTCTCTTCCACCTCCCACGTACAGTCGTTATCATCATCACTCCATTGTATCTTGAGCAACTTAACTACCTTCCTCCTAAGCTGTTTCGTGTCGGTTTCTACAACACGAAGTGGCTTACGAGGTCTTCTATCGACTGGATCAACTTCGAAATCTTCATAGCTATCAGCAGAAACCACGGTATTCGAGTCGTGCACATACTTCCGTAGATATGATACGTGAAAAACATTGTGCACACCCGACATCTTCTCCGGTAACTCCAATCTATAGGCGAGCTTTCCAATTCTCTCGATAATCGGGAATGGTCCAACAAATCTCGGAGTCAATTTTCCTTTCTTCCCGAATCGAATAACATTCTTCAGTGGAGAAATCTTCACAAAAACCATATCTCCTACGTCAAATTCCAAATCCTTTCGACGCTTATCAGCATAACTCTTCTGACGGTCTTGGGCTGCCTTCATTCGTTGCCGAATGATCTCTATACAATCTGAAGTCTGCCGAATCATCTCTGGCCCAAGTATCAGCTTTTCTCCAATTTTCGACCAACATGTCGGAGAGTTACACGGTCTTCCATACAATGCCTCATACGGTGCCATACCAATGCTTGACTGGTAACTGTTGTTGTACGCAAACTCCACCAAATGAAGGTGATCTTCCCATGATCCTCCGAAGTCCAAAACACAAGCTCTGAGGAGATCTTCCAAAACCCGGTTGACTCTCTCGGTCTGACCATCTGTTTGAGGGTGATAAGCTGTACTCAAACATAACTCGGTTCCCAAGACTTCCTGGAAGCTCTTCCAAAATCCACTAGTGAACAATGGATCTCGATCGCTCACTATACTCTTCGGAATACCATGGAATCGAACTATCCACTTAACATACAACTCAGCCAACTTTGATGTAGTCCTAGTCGATCGAACAGGAATGAATCTTGCGCTCTTAGTCAGACGATCCACAATGACCCAAATCCCTTCATTTCCCGTTCTGATTCTAGGCAATCCATCAATAAAATCCATCGATATCTGCTCCCACTTCCATGTAGGAACTTCTAATGGCTGAAGCAACCCACTTGGCTTCTTCTGTTCGGCTTTTACCAACTGGCAGTTCATACACTTGGAAATAAAATTTCCAACATCCTTCTTCATACCTTCCCAGTAGTAGGTTCTCTTCATATCCCGATACATCTTATTTCCACCTGGATGAATTGTCAACTTCGAGTGATGACTTTCCTTCAGAACTTCACTCCTCAATTCATCTATATCGGGAACAACTAGTCGTCCTTGCTTCTGAAGCCAACCCTCTCGATCGACCTCGAATCCTTTATCCTTTTCTGGATCCAATCCAGATTCCAAATCACGGATAATCTTGACAAGCTTATCGTCTCGCTTTTGGCCCTCGCCAATCCTTTCCACAAGAGTGGGTCTTATCGATAAGTTTGCCAACATCTCAGGTTCCAATTCGCATCTAGGCCTGAAGTCAAATCCAGCTAAATACTCGAGACTCTTCCATTCTGAAAACATGGCTCCCAATCCTGCATGTCTTCGACTTAACGCATCTGCCACTGCGTTACCTTTTCCCGGAGTATAGGCTGTACCAAAATCATATGATGCTAAAAACTCTAGCCAACGTTGCTGCCGAAGATTCAAATCCTTTTGGGAGAAAAGATACTTCAACGACTTATGATCCGTAAACAACTCGAATCGAACTCCCAACAGATAATGTCTCCACATCTTCAGAGCAAATACAATCGCCGCTAACTCCAAATCATGAGTCGGGTAATTCCTTTCATGCGGCTTTAGTTGTCGACTGGCATACGCAACAACTTTATCCCTCTGCATCAGCACTGCTCCAAGTCCAGTACCACATGCGTCGGTGTAAACCACCATCTCATCATTCCCACTAGGAATAGTCAAAACAGGAGCACTTGACAATCTCCCTTTCAAGATTCCGAAAGCTTGCTCACACTTAGCATCCCAACTGAACACTTGGTTCTTTTTCATCAATCCTGTTAACGGTGCAGCTACCTTGGAGAAGTCTTTGATAAACCGTCGATAATATCCTGCTAATCCAAGAAAACTTCTCACATCAGATGCATTCTTAGGTCTAACCCAATCCTGGATTGCTGCCACCTTAGCGGGATCAACCGCTATTCCATTTCCAGAAATCACATGGCCTAAGAACCTCACTTCACTCTTCCAGAAGTGACACTTCGAAAACTTAGCCTTCAGCTGATGTTTCCGCAAGATTTCCAAAACAATACGCAAGTGCGTCTTGTGCTCCTCTTCCGTTCTGGAATAAATCAGAATATCATCCACGAACACAAGTACGAACTTGTTCAACTGATCCCTGAACACTCTATTCATAAGATCCACAAAATATGCTGGCGCGTTAGTCAATCCGAACGGCATTACCAGCCACTCAAAGAAACCAGATGGTGTCCGAAAAGCAGTCTTCGGCACACTATCCTTAGCTACTCTCAACTGGTGAAATCCCGTTGCCAAATCCATCTGAGAAAACACCTTAGCCTCGTGAAGCTGATCAAACAAGTCATCTATTCTCGGTAATGGATACTTGTTCTTCTTTGTCACCTTATTCAACTCACGATAATCGACACACAATCTCAACGATCCATCTGCCTTGGTTGCAAACACAACTGGTGCACCCCACTCGGACACACTACGCCGAATGAATCCTTTCTGCAAAAGATCATCAACTTGCACCCTCAACTCCTGCTGTTCCCTAGGCGCCATCCGCCTAAGAGGCATCACAACAGGTCTGGCTCCTTCAACTAGATCTATACGAAACTCGATCTCTCTATGCGGCGGTAACCCTTTGACTTCATCAAAGACATCCTTGAATCCGTTTGCGATTGGCACTAAAGACAGTCCATCCCGTGGAACAACTAGCGAATACATGAAGCTCATGAAGACGCCTTCCTCATGCTTACATCGTATCACAATCTTTCGCCCCTCCACATTCTCGACTGTCACCTCCAGCCTCTCACAATCAACCTTTGCCGCATACTTCCTAAGCCAGTCCATACCCAAAATAATTCCGAACCCCGCAAAGTTCAGAACAAAACAATCACAAACAAAAGAGCAACCACGACTCGACACAATCAGACCACGGCATAACATACACAAACAAGACGAACCCCCAACTGGATTAGTCACAACCAATGGCCTATCAACAATATCCGGTTCCAAACCTAACCGGCCTACGAGTTCATTACAAACAAACGAATGCGACGAACTCTAACTGGAACACCACATAGGAAAAGAGTACCTTGAACAACCACACTCTTTCCTTTCTCTTCAGCAGTAGGAGCTTTCGAAGACGACGGAACAGCTCCCAAAGCATAAGCCTGCACAATCTGCTTGTCCTTCCTCGGCTCTGGACAATTCTTCCTGAAATGCCCCGGCTTGTCACAGTTGTGACACTTCATCGGTGCCTTCGGATTCTTACAATCCTTCGAGAAATGGCCCTTCTACTGACAATTGTAGCAAGTCACCTCGCCTTTCGGCTTCTTCTGGCCATCCTTACCCTTCTGCTGCTGCTGCTTCCTCTTCTTGTTTCCACCCTGCTGGGGTTTAGACTCTTCCCTGGTCACAGCAACAACAGATCCTTCCTTAGGAAACAGACTCTCATGCCTAAGAGCTTTCTCC
This sequence comes from Allium fistulosum, assembly GCA_030737815.1. Lineage (NCBI taxonomy): Eukaryota > Viridiplantae > Streptophyta > Magnoliopsida > Asparagales > Amaryllidaceae > Allium > Allium fistulosum. Next base: position 242,924,271 of record CM060907.1, on the reverse strand, counting down.
ACAAGCTTCTCAAATGAATCGTCCAAATGATTCACCAACTGTCGCCCAAGATAACTATCCAAGCCGGTCACAAACTTCTCATTCTTCTGATAAGCAGATTCAATATATGACCGAGCATATTTGGACAAAGCTTCAAACTCAGAAACATACTCAAGAACAGATCTTCCACCTTGCTTGATCTCCACAAACCTCTTGAACAGAACAGACTTCTGAGCTGTAGAAATGAACTTAGCTTCAAATCTGACTTGGAATTGCTCCCAAGTAATCTCTTCCTTCGGAGTAGTGATGGTAATAGAATTCCACCAATCAGAGGCTCTCCCTTGAAGCTGCCTTGATGCCAACTTCCTCTTAGTTGCATCATCAATTCCCAAATCACCAAAGATCCTTCTACAAGCATCGATCCATCTCTGGACTTCAATAGTTGATTCTGTTCCCAAGAAAACCTTCCCTCCGAGAGCAGTATAATCCTTGCACAACTTAGCAAAATCCACTGGTTTCAGAGTTTGGACTTGAACTCCAACATCTACCGCTGCCCCCGGAACGGGTATCCTTCTCATGATCGAAGTCATCATAGCTTCGAACATGGCTGCATAATCAGCAGTCTCTTCAGTAGCACGGCCTTCCCTAGCAGCTGGTCTCCCTCTTCGACTCATTCTCAATATCTATAAAAAGGAATGATTAGAACATCTAGAGAAACAACTGCATAAAGGACTCAAACTCTACTAAGCTAGTATATTATATATAGTATTCATCCATCAAAATACAATTACGTCTCTCATACGTAGTTACGTCAGTGAGCGTTGGGTAAAATCGATTAACCAATGCTCTGATACCAAATGTGACGACCGCCCATGACCCCTGCATGTAATCTAAAGATAGAGCGCTGTAAAGCGTGCCAGGCGACCATGGACGATTGTCAAGGTAAGATTAAAACAACAGAATCTATCGTATTATTCACAGCGCATGGACAAAATACAATAGAACATATGTATAGTGAAGCTTTACAGAACAAAATGACATCATATAAAACTCCATAATAGTTGAATACAAGCATCCCAAATAGTCAACACATCAAGCCTCACTACATATCTCTCAGAGAATACAAAACAGCGGAATATCCAGTACATATAATAAGGAGATAATATGCAACCCTCCATCTCGTCTTCGATATCAGCATCGTGAGAAGAGAACAGCACCTGTCACCTGCTACCTAATCTGCCCGTCCCAAAATGGACGAACAGCCCAAGGCAATAAGAATTAAAACATAAAGCCTTGAGTCAGACAACAGTCTTAGTGAGCAGTAAATTAACTAACAACATACCAAAAGAGCATAAAGGAAAAGGAATAGGAATACAACCCTCCCACTCCAACCTCATTCTACAGTGATAGCCCCCAGACACACACTAAGTAGAAGCAAACATAGCAGAGCATACAATTTAAAGTAAAGCTACTATTACTCGAGTCAAGGGTGATGTTTTCCAAGTACCAAGGCCTAAATCAGATAAGCACCCAGAAAATACCGCTTTTGAGTCCGAATGACGATACAACCAAACATCCATGACTCTGGCTATCACTGTTATCATTGCTTCGATATCACCGTTAATTGAATGACCGACACATTCTTTCAGCCGTCCGTCAAGGGCTAATGGAAACCCCGGTTCTAGACATAACTCCCGCACGTCGTCGCAACCCGTGCCTAGGACTATCGAATCTGCCCAGAGTACTCGACCTTCAACAGTTGGTCGTTGGGACTATCGAATCTGCCCAAACGTACTCTTGCTTAGAGCATGCTAGAACCTTCAACAACGATGCTATCCAAGCCTCCTAGTCATCCTCCTCGACGACTATTCTCATATCCATTCATTATTCTCAACTCGAATCACATCACCGAGTTATCAACATGCTTGGAATGATCCCGTCTGGATTAGACCAAGTCTTCATCACATGATTGCCTCGCTTCATCACATCCTCGCAAATCCTCATCTCAACATTACATCATCAAATCTATGCATAAGAGCTTCATCATCCCGCTACATATGCCACGAGCAGCTTTCCCAATTCAAGAGCCTTTCCCTTAGCTTTTGAATCATCTTCGATCTAAATCTAATCATCAATCATCTTGTTCATAACAATCAATCAAATCAAACATCAATCCAAGCAATCAAGCATTCAAAAATGATCTAAGTAGACAATTATAACAATAATGGCATCTTCGTAATTAAAGAGTTGAAAGTCCAATAATCATGAAAAACATGGATTATATCTCTACAAACTTGATGAATGAACTTGCATAGGTTAACATATGATAAAATGGATGTAACATCATCATGAACAATGGATCTATATGGATCTACACTTAGGATGAAGAAAATGCATGGAAATCACTATTTTAACACCAAATCGAGCCAACAATCCGATATACTCCTTTGGATCCGTGTGAGAGATAATCACCACTCACCAAATCACCTAAACAACTCCAAATCTACACGCTTCAGATCTGGACAGCGAAGGATCAAGCTTGATCTATCACGAATCCGCTTCAAACGAAGAAATCTCTCTTGAAAAGATGAAGATCTTCAATCTATGCTCTTGAATCTTCAATTTGATCTTCAACTTGGATGGATGGAAGCACTAGATTAGAGTGGAGAAAAGAAGTGAAGAAGTGTAGAAGTCGAGCTCTCAAAATGGCAGCACTTCGTCGCTTCAAAATCCGGATCCCAAAAATGAAGCCAACCCCCTTCTATTTATAGGCAGAAAATCTCTTAAGTCGTAACTCGGTATTAGGTCGTCTCCGACCTACGACCTAAGACCTTGCCGACCTAAAACCCATACGACCTAACAGCTCTTCGACCTAACAGATATGCACGCGCGACTTAACGAACCAGGTCTCAAGACTTACCATCCTAACTCCTAGGTCGCTCACGACTTAACACACAGGCTAAAACCCAGCGACCTACGACTTAACAGGTTACGACCTAATTCCTTAAGTTTTCACGCGACCTAACATAAGTCGCGAACAACTGGGATGCGACCTAACTCTACCCAGACTTACGACTTAACTCCTTAAGTCGCTTACTACTACTTAGGTCGTTGCCGACCTAACTACACTAACTCGCTAACCCTCTTAAGTCGCTCAACCCTATAGGTCGCTAACTCCTATAGGTCGCTAACTTCTATAGGTCGTCCCAACCGACCTAACAACTTAATTACTCAGTCTCTAACCCGGAACCACTAGGTCGCTAACTTTCCCAGCCGACCTAACACTTAAAAACTTAGGTTGCATAATTCTATAGGTCGCTCCAACTAACCCACGACCTAAACCACCATACGACTTAAGACAATACGACCTATTTCTTAACTCGGTCAAAACCTTAAGTCGTCTACTATATCTTTAAGTCGGTCACTACGACTTAACTCTATCCTTAAGTCGTTCCAACCTGTCAACCGACTCAAACCACTCCCCCATCTTCCTTAGATCGTCGCCGACTTACCCCTTAAGTCCTTAACTCGCCCAGACTCATCACTAACTCGTTCAGAACTCATAAGTCGGCTACGACTTAGGACTTAACCAAAATTCTGCCAAAAATCTGAAACTTAATAGAAATGCAACCAAAGGTCAACTCTTTTACGATGTTTCGATCCGTGAAAAATACGGGTCGTTACAGCTTTATATCATATATGCTCTAGTATTGAATCATTTATTTTCTTAAATTGTTCGAGCAAGTCTTTGATGATAAATTTTAATATAGATTTTAAGTATTGTATTATCTTATTCAAGGGACAAACCATGATTATTTTTGGGTTGGTTCTACTATATAGAAGCCTGGATTTCCATGAATCCTCCATTGGGATTTTAATGGATTTTAATGATTCATTATGTGATGTTTTCATTGTGATTCCGAGCACATGTGCACGTATTTTCAAACCATTTTTCCAAAAGTGTTCATATTCTAGCTATTGTTCTAAGAAATATATTTTACAAAGTGATTTCATATAAAACATGATACAATTAATATTTCTAAATTATAAAGAGATTTTCAAAATCGATTTCTTAAATATTTTCAGAAATTTATTTCAAAACCCGATTTAGCAAAAATATACTTTCTATATAAAGACACACGTTTTTGCACTTTTCAGACGTATGAGAAAGAGAATTAAACGATTTAGTAAAACATGTGGTATGGGACACATGAGTTTGCTTTTTCGGTTAATTCCGGACTTGTACGATCGAAACCTCTTGAGTATTATATCTTGAGTTAATATTTAAGATTTTCAATTCCTATTATAGGAATTATCCGAGTAGCCAATATTTGGCGAGTTGAGACGTTCGAGATCTCCTATTATAGGAGTAAAAATCAATGAGAACCACTTAAAGATGTTGTTTTACTTGCCGATGAAATGAGGTGAGTCTTGAGATGAGATTTCCCTTTTCGGGGATTATGGTGTATGAAAAACCATTATGAGATTTATTTGCATTTGCCGATGATACGAGGTAAGCTTCTTTATGATGATTTTATGATGTTGAGATGTATTATGATAGTTTTTACTTGTCGATGAAATGAGACAAGTCACGATGCCACTAGTACTCGTCAATGAGATGAGACGAGTAGGGTATTGTATTTACTCACCAATGTGATAAGGCTGAGTATATTTTCATGACGTTTATGATGTTTTACTAGTGTGGTACCAACTAACGGCTAGTAAACCGTTAGGTGCGAACGTATGGTATAGGACATACGTTAACACCTATTGGGTTACTATCCGAGAAGTTGAGACACATTCACGATCTTTACTAGTACTACAGACCACGAGTACTCGATTGGAGTCATTACGATGTAGTTGCTACTCCGATCATCACGATGTTATTAACTCGGGTGTTTGTGACTGGGAGTTATTATGATATTATAGACTATAGTCATTCACGATGTTCACGATGTTAAGATGTTATTTAACTCCAGTCATCACGATGTTTATGTTACCAAATAGTAGTACTAGTCACGATGTAGCGCGCGTAGCATTGCTTCGGCATCGATCGAGAATCTGGCCAATCCGAGATTTCTTTGGGTTTTGATGTTTTAGACTTTACCGTCCTTAAACGAATATTACATTGATAGCCTAGTTTCAGATGAGATGTATACATATATGGTGAAATCATTTATGATGTTACTCTTTAATTGAGTTATTTGCATTATGGATTGATGATTTTATAAACTTCTTGATGTTAAGATGGAGTTGAGATGTATTTATATATATTATACCGATGAGATGAGGTATAAATGATTATGAAGAATCTTTTATGATGAGTTTTAGTGATGGATTTGAGATGTATCTATATTCATACCGATGAGATGAGGTATGAATATGTATGATGCTTCTTTTATGATAGGGTTTTATATTTCCTTGAATGATCCTTGGGATGTGCCAATGAGATGAGACACATCCATATGCGTTTTGTTCTATGTATGAAGGATATGTACCTTTGATGTAATTTTATATTGACGACCACTTCTAAGAAGATTGTTGAATCATTTGAAGTCATTATCCATATTCATTTATACCGTTGATGATATGAGGAGAAAGCGATGTTTATTGAGTCTTATCGTTAAAACTTTACTCGTCGATGTTCCATTTGCTTAAGTGTCAGTTATGCCACTTAAGTATGACTTTATCATCATTTTCTTTTCTACTTGCCAAGAAAAGATGTTGTCCTTTCTTATGATGTTGAAACCCCATTTAGGGCATAGCATTATTTAAGAAAAAGGATACCATAGCTTTCACCTACTTATCCTTATCGATTATTCTGTTTAACTGATGATTTTAGCTAGCCTGACCCGTGTGTTTTCACCCGGGTTAGACCGAGTTGTTTCAGGTATCATCTACTGGACTTAACTTGAAGTTGATGTTGGATATCAGCTCTTCCTTCACTTAAATAGTTTCTGTTCTTTCGCATACTCTGATGTATTTATATTTAATTCGATGTTTATGGTGCTGTTGAGTACCACCTTTATTGAATTTATATTGTATTGTACTAAACATGTATCAGTGTATATGTATATATATGATGTTGATTACTGTTCTATGATGTGAGTTACATTTAGTTATTGTATTTTGTTCTGATAGATCCGTTAGCCACCTATAGTTTTGGATTAAGCATTTACTGGGAATGTTGATCCACTTGAGATAGAAAAGAAAAATTATATTGCAATTATCGACGTATTCAGTAGATGTTTAAGACAAAATTATAGGTGGTCGCCCTTAACCAACCCTATTCTCCGCTTTAGTAGACGGAATTACACATTGATTCTCTTTACTAAGGTGGGTCTCGGGGTGGGGCGTTACAGCTTGGTATCAGAGCTGTGGTCAGAACAAAGTAGAATAAACACAGAACAGTACGTATATCACGATACACTGAAGTATAATACGAGTGAATCATTGTCCTTTATTCGAGCTTGTTTTCGAATCGTGCTTTGATTCTTTTTTGAGTTTTGGGATTTGTTGAGATGGAATATGTCTAGGAATATAAATTGTATTCCGTAGTATTCCATAATTGAGTTTGATGTTATCTTATCTTATAAATAATCTTATTTGGGATTATTCTATTCTTATTTTTGTCGATGCGAGTGAGTTCGTATCGATGAAGCTTATTGATTCCTTTGAGTATTCTTGTTGTGTTACTTTGAGAGTTGTGAATCGTATTGAGGGGATCCACAACGATTGGCTCGTTGTGAGCATTTTGAGATTTTTATTTGATGTTGCTTTTGTGAGTATTTGTTTGTTACTCACAATCTTGAGATGCATTTGATTTGAGATGGATTGACTTATTTGATATTAAGTCCAATCCTTTGTTTTATAGGATCCTATTGTATATTTAGGTTTCCTATTTTGATTGGTTTGCTGTTTCTGTCACTTTGGAATGTTAATAATGATTCCAAAGTTTCTATATTCACTCTTGAGTATCGAGATGTTGACGATATATCTCGAATTCCAGTCAAGGTGACATTATTGAGTTTTGTGAGTCTGTTTGGATTTGACATCCAATCGGGCAATCGAGTGTTGAGGTAACCATTTTCCTGGCTCTTCGGTTATCCTTCCACGTGGATATCCACTAAGGAATGAGGTGAGTTTCTATATTGGTTGAGCTTGATTGGGTTTATCATTTAGTTTCTTTGAGTTATTCTTTTTGAATACTCAATCGGTGTTATCCTTTGTAGCATTACTTTGTTTGAAGTAATGATTTTTTTTGTTTGTGTGCTTCTTCTCCTTCAAGAAGAATATCTTGCTTATCTTGTGTCTTGATGGTTTCCGAGAGTGGCTCGTCATCTTGTAGGAGTTGACGAACACTCCATCTCCTTCTGTTGATTTTGTGAATCAAGTATTCTAGGAATATCTCGATGCATTCTCTTAATGTTCTTTGGTTTGAGTTTTTGAAGCTATATATATGTGAGTTTTTTTTTAAAAAGAGAGAAACTGGAGTTTTGAGATATTTAAAAAAAATCAAAGAATGTTTTGAGAATATAATTATATGAGTAGTATTCTTTTATAGAAATAATTTGAGAGTGTTGGGTTATCCATCGAGTAGTTAAGAGTTCTGGTCGATACGCCTGATCAACGTTATCGATAGAAATCTCCTAAATGCTATGATGAGGCAATCATACACGATGGTTTGTGTTTTAAAACTAAGATTTTGAAAATAATATTTTGAGATTTTAGAATTTATATTATATACATTGGATGTTTTAAAAGAAGAGTTATAAGAGGATTTGAAGATTGTTTTTAAACTATTTAAGTGTTTTAATAAAAAGAGTAAAGAGAATTAGTTATTTTGAGGAATATTATTATGGATTTACAAAATTCTTTGAAAATTAATTTTGAAGTAAGAGAAGAAATTTGGACTTTTAATTTGAGTTTTATATTACTTACTAAGTAATATAGTAAAGAGTTTGAAAATTTTCAAATGTTGAAAACTGAGATTTAAAATTTAAAAGATGTTGAATTTCTTTTTTATATAAATACCTTGGATTGAAAAGTATTTGAGCTTATATTCTTGTTCTTCAGTTCACTCTATTCTTGTGCTATTGACAACGACGTACATTTTCGCGGTCGTTCGAGTTTGGTGGCCTTGTGAGAAGCCATTATATATGTGATTTATCTATCTACTCTATCCTTGTTGTGAGGAAGTTCTTTCCGTAGTATTAAGCGGAAAATTGTGTTGATGATCATTTTTGTTGCTTAAAGTTCGAGTTTGAATGAGTTTGATCCCAACTCTATTCGTAGAGTTTTGAGAAATCTATCTTATTTGATAGATTATTTGTTGATCTTTTTATTGAGTATTGATTCGAAGATGGGATATCTTTGAAATTCTTTCGAGTTGCTTGGAAAATTCGATGGTTTGCTAATCACTATATTAGCATATGATGGACCATTGGACTAACCAAGGGAGTTTTTCCTTATTTCTCTCTACCATTCTATGCTAGGAGTATGAATGGTTTGAGTTTCGAGCTTGTCTATCACCTTTATTGATTGAATTTTCATGTTGTTCACAACTCTTATTCTAGAAAATTGCGAGGACGCAATTTTTGTAGGGAGGGGAGTCTGTAACAACCCTGGTTTGGAGATTACCGGTATACATTAAATTATAACGGAAGTTATAATTTGATATTGTAAATTAAAATATAATTGGAAATTTTATATTGTTTATCTGGAATAAACAATGATTTTTGTAAAAAAATGAGAAAAAATAATGTTTGGAACTTTATTTTGTTTATTTGGGTATAAATATGGGATTAAATATTGATCGGATAAGTATTTAGTATAAATAAATTGAAATATAGGGTATTTATTAGTTTGGAGCTAATAAATTAATTAGGTGATGTATTTCAACGTTAAATTGTTGAAATAAATCTAAAGTAATGAAAATAAAGTTTTAAAAACTTTATTTTGAGAATTTGAGTAGAAAATAATCAAATTTCAATTTTATTTGGGTAAATACAACAATATTGGTAATTATTGCCAATATTAGCCTTTTATTGAATATAAAGGAGAATTATGAAGAAAACATGTATTTTATTAAAATAAAAGATGAAATATTGTTTGACAATATTATTTGATGATTTAAAAGTGTTAGAATGATTTATTGCAATTTATTTGACAAAGAGAATAAATTTTGAACAAATTATGCTTTTAAAATGATGTTTTACACTAAAATTGTGTAAATTGTTAAATATAGTTAAAAAGGGGGTTTTATCGTTAAAATTACCTTTTTATTGTTAGAATAAATTTTATTTTATTGCAATAACTATTTTATTTCAATACTATAAGATGTATGCATCTTTGTATGACTTTAAAATAAAGAAAAATGAGAATATGGTGATAAATTAAGTGAAATATGTGCATACCTTTTATTTTCTTTAAGTATTTTTTCATTTGGGCTCTTTGGTTAAGAAATAGGGTCCATTAGCCATAAGTAGAAGCTTCTGGTTAAGGAAATTAGTCTGTACGTAATGTTCTTCTTCCTCCTCTAAGAAATGAACTTACAGTAAAACAAAAAAGAAAAACAATGGCAGCCTCCATCTAAATTCAATTTTTCAGCAAAATAAAGAAGAAAATCCACCTAAATAAGTATCTACAAGGTAATCTTCATCCAATTCCTAAAAGTTTTCGTTAAAATCGTTGAATCAAGATGAGTTGTTTGTAATTTATTTTGGTTTGTTTTGCATGTGTTCCTTTTAGCTTCTACAGGTGGTTAGAGCCCCAATCCATCGCAAAGCTTGCTTCTTGCAATCCAAATTCGCTGCTAATTGCTAAGGTGAGTATAACCTCACGAATTGCTAGCTAAAATTGAAGTTTCTGTGAAATCAACTTGCAAAATCGTTTACTGTAAAATAAATTACATCTGCTAGTTGCTGATTTGAATTCTTTTTTTCTGCTTACAACTTTGAATGGCCATATCTTTCTCGTTTCTAACCCAAATTTAATAATTTTAGATGTTCCGGAAAGCATAGACTTTGTTCTACAACTTTTATGTTTGGAGTTTCACGAAATTTTGAAGTTATCTTGGCCAAAAATGTGATTGTTTGTCACTATCCCGAGACAAAATGATAGAAGTTGTGAAATTCAAATCTCAGAATTGTTTTATCTATATCTTTTGCATTTCTTATCGGAATTTGGTTATTTTCAATGTCCTGAAAGCTTAGACTTTGTTCTACCACTTTTATGTTTGGAGTTTCACGAAATTTTGAAGTTATCTTGGCCAAAAATGTGATTGTTTGTCACTGTCCCGAGACAAAATGACAGAAGTTGTGAAATTCAAATCTTAGAATTGTTTTATCCATATCTTTTGCATTTCTTATCGGAATTTGGTAATTTTTAATGTTCTGCAAAGAAAAGACTTTTTTCTACAACTTTTATGTTTGGAGTTTCACGAAAGTTTGAAGTTATCTTGGCCAAAAATGTGATTGTTTGTCACTGTCCCGAGACAAAATGACAGAAGTTGTGAAATTCAAATCTCAGAATTGTTTTATCCATATCTTTTGCATTTCTTATCGAAATTTGGTAATTTTTAATGTTCTGGAAAGCTTAGGATGTTGTCTACAACTTTAATGTGTTGTGTATTCTCAAATTATGATCTTAAAAGAGACAAACTGAACAAACAAAACACAGGTCTGGGCAAAACGCCAAAGTTTATTTCTGTGTATCTTGAATTGTTGCACCAGCTTTTGGTGCTTTCTTTTATGTTTTCCGAATATGGTTTTGATGTTAATTTCAGTGCAAATATTGAGAGCTTTATATCATATATGCTCTAGTATTGAATAATTTATTTTCTTAAACTGTTCGAGCAAGTCTTTGATGATAAATTTTAATATAGATTTTGAGTATTGTATTATCTTATTCAAGGGACAAACCATGATTATTTTGATTATTTTTGGGTTGCTTCTACTATATAGAAGCCCGGATTTTCATGAATCCTTCATTGGGATTTTAATGATTCGTTATGTGATGTTTTCATTGTGATTCCGAGCACATGTGCACGTATTTTCAAACTATTTTTTCAAAAGTGTTCATATTCTAGCTATTGTTCTAAGAAATATATTTTACAAAGTGATTTCATATAAAACATGATACAATTAATATTTCTAAATTATAAAGAGATTTTCAAAATCGATTTCTTAAATATTTTCAGAAATTTATTTCAAAAGCCGATTTAGCAAAAATATATTTTCTATATAAAGATACACGTTTTTGCACTTTTCGGACGTAAGAGAAAGAGAATTAAACGATTTAGTAAAACATGTGGTATGGGACACATGAGTTTGCTTTTTCGGTTAATTCCGGACTTGTACGATCGAAACCTCTTGAGTATTGTATCTTGAGTTAATATTTAAGATTTTCAATTCCTATTATAGGAATTATCCGAGTAGCCAATATTTGGCGAGTTGAAACGTTCGAGATCTCCTATTATAGGAGTAAAAATCGATGAGAACCACTTAAAGATGTTGTTTTACTTGCCGATGAGATGAGGTGAGTCTTGAGATGAGATTTCCATTTTCGGGGATTATGGTGTATGAGAAACCATTATGAGATTTATTTGCATTTGCCGATGATACGAGGTAAGCTTCTTTATGATGATTTTATGATGTTGAGATGTATTATGATAGTTTTTACTTGTCGATGAAATGAGACAAGTCACGATGCCACTAGTACTCGTCAATGAGATGAGACGAGTAGGGTATTGTATTTACTCGCCAATGAGATAAGGCTGAGTATATTTTCATGACGTTTATGATGTTTTACTAGTGTCGTACCAACTAACGGCAAGTAAACCGTTAGGTGCGAACGTATGGTATGAGACATACGTTAACACCTATTGGGTTACTATCCGAGAAGTTGAGACACATTCATGATGTTTACTAGTACTACAGACCACGAGTACTCGATTGGAGACATTCACGATGTTTACTAGTACTACAGACCACGAGTACTCGATTAGAGTCATTACGATGTAGTTGCTACTCCGATCATCACGATGTTATTAACTCGGGTCTTTGTGACTGGGAGTTATTATGATATTATAGACTATAGTCATTCACGATGTTAAGATGTTATTTAACTCCAGTCATCACGATGTTTATGGTACCAAATAGTAGTACTAGTCACGATGTAGCGCGCGTAGCATTGCTTCGGCATGCGATCGAGGATCTGGCCAATCCGGGATTTCTTTGGGTTTTGATGTTTTAGACTTCACCGTCCTTAAACGAATATTACATTGATAGCCTAGTTCCAGATGAGATGTATACATATATGGTGAAATCATTTATGATGTTACTCTTTAATTGAGTTATTTGCATTATGGATTGATGATTTTATAGACTTCTTGATGTTAAGATGGAGTTGAGATGTATTTATATATATTATACCGATGAGATGAGGTATAAATGATTATGAAGAATCTTTTATGATGAGTTTTAGTGATGGATTTGAGATGTATCTATATTCATACCGATGAGATGAGGTATGAATATGTATGATGCTTCTTTTATGATAGGGTTTTATATTTCCTTGAATGATCCTTGGGATGTGCCAATAAGATGAGACACATCCATATGCGTTTTGTTCTATGTATGAAGGATATGTACCTTTGATGTAATTTTATATTGACGACCACTTCTAAAAAGATTGTTGAATCATTTGTAGACATTATCCATATTCTTTTATATCGTTGATGATATGAGGAGAAAGCAATGTTTATTGAGTCTTATCGTTAAAACTTTACTCGCCGATGTTCCATTTGCTTAAGTGTCAGTTATGCCACTTAAGTATGACTTTATCATCATTTTCTTTTCTACTTGCCAAGAAAAGATGTTGTCCTTTCTTATGATGTTGAAACCCCATTTAGGGCATAACATCCTTTAAGAAAAAGGATACCATAGCTTTCACCTACTTATCCTTATCGATTATTCTGTTTAACTGATGATTTTAGCTAGCCTGACCCGTGTGTTTTCACGCGGGTCAGACCGAGTTGTTTCAGGTATCATCTATTGGACTTAGCTTGAAGTTGATGTTGGATATCAGCTCTTCTTTCACTTAAATAGTTTCTGTTCTTTCGCATACTCTGATGTATTTATATTTAATTCGATGTTTATGGTGCGGTTGAGTACCACCTTTATTGAATTTATATTGTATTGTACTAAACATGTATTAGTGTATATGTATATATATGATGTTGATTACTGTTCTGTGATGTGATTTACATTTAGTTATTGTATTTTGTTCTGATAGATCCGTTAGCCACCTATAGTTTTGGATTAAGCATTTACTGGGAATGTCGATCCACTTGAGATAGAAAAGAAAAATTATATTGCAATTATCGACGTATTCAGTAGATGTTTAAGACAAAATTATAGGTGGTCGCCCTTAACCAACCCTATTCTCCGCTTTAGTAGACGGAATTACACATTAATTCTCTTTACTAAGGTGGGTCTCGGGGTGGGGCGTTACACATGTCATCATAAGATCTCCCAAAAATGCTACAAAACGAGCACAATGCCAATAATCGCGGCGATTCCTCCGATCGAATCTTTTAGGGATGTCTTTGGCTCCATAAGCTACTTCGATATTTGCATTAGTGAACTCCTTAAGGAAGGCTCTCTAAACTTCAGCTTCTTGCTCAGGAGTATCCTAGATGAATGTGGCGAGACTCCATCTATACTTCCATGTGAACATAGTCTGTAGAGTGATAGTTAGGGGTATGCCCTAAGGGCAATTCTGTAATTTACTGTAAATTAATTAACGATGTAAATAATTCTCATTCATAATAAAAGTGTTTTTTCTTTCTGTTATATATTTGTTATAACATGTTATAGATAATTAAGGCTTAATTAATATATATTTAAAATAAAATCCATTGTCTTGATAACAATTACAAAATGGTTGTGATCGTGAGTATTATATCACAATATTATAAACACATTATTTTAAAGTGTTCCTAGTCAAGAAGCATCGAGACTAGATATTGATGCATCCGTTAAGACTAGAGTACGTAATGCTCTTTATATGTTGGGAAGTGTTTTACTCATGGCTGCTGGAGGCACCTAGGGCTTATGTACTAATAGTTATTGGATAACTATAGACGACTCACTCGATAATTTTCTTATGGTTAATATAACTAAGGTCAAACAAAAAATATTGATGTGACTAATTTACACAGTTCCCTCAACTTGAGAATACTATCGATCTTCAATATAAAAGCTCTGCTTTAATTAAAGTAAAATCATGGTACATCATCCATCGAGTGACTATAGTTGGGTCGAGTGGAAGTATTGGGAGTGAAACAGTATTTAAGAGAGGATTCATCTCCTCGGTTATATGACGTCAGTATCATGGTCAACTCGAGTCAACCCAAAGTTAAAATCTCTAGCCAGAGTAGTATGTTTAATTGTAATTATTATTATTGAACCAAAGACTTTACATTTAGATTTAGAGAGGAATATGGATGATATTGGAATTTTGACCATTACCAAATTTCATAAGTCCGAATTGATATAGATTTAACGAAGAGAATTGGTGTAAATAAAAGTTATAACCGGGTAACGCTTATCAAACTAAAATTTGATTTTTACTGAAACCAAGTAAGAGATAAATTTGGATATAATGTCATACCACCTGCTGCGTGATGTGCGAACGTTAACATTTGATTAATTCGATGTTAATCACTATCCAAATTTACACCCAAGAATTACACAACCGAAATGATGAATTCTCTTTAGATCGAACGATTTAATTAGTTTGTAATTATTATAAAAATTAAATTAATTAATATTTATGAGATATTAATTATATGACTTAAATATGATTTGAGAAATAAATATTGATATATATATTTATAATAGTTATAAATATATCGATCAATATGAGATATCTATAAAAAATTAAATTGGATTTAATTAAACACATTTAATTTAGGTTAAATGGGCTTTTAGCCCATGTTGTTAGAGACTTGGTTTAGTTGCAATTATAGGGCATAAAGGTGGTGAAAAAGCGGTCAAGGGCTTATGAAATGAAGGGTCGAGATTAAGTGAGAAAACGTATGAGATACTATCCTAGTTTCTCTCTTATTCAACTAATATATAATCATCTCTAAACCTAACTTGCACCATCCTTTTTGGTGCCTCCATCATAATTGTTGTGGTCGATCTTCCCCTTTATAAACCCTAGAAAATTCTTAGATAAAATTCATTTAAATCCAAGGCTATTTGATAGAAATAAGGTCTGTGATTCAAGGCTAGCATTCTGACGAATCAAGGAATTTCAAAGGAAGAGGATTCATCTTTTCAACGTGGACTTGAAGGCAACTATTTTAGGTAACCATTTATTTGTATAATATATAAATAATTATGGTAGAATAATTTATTTCTCATGTACCCTTGTGTGTGTGTGTATGTTATTATAGTTTAGTTAGTCAGGTGAGATTTCAACAGGTAATGTTGTTGTCACAATAATGATTGGTTATGTCAATAAATTTATTGAACTCATACATACTCATATTTAATTAATAATCCAACTATATATGCTAAATAAGAGTATTTTATTTTAATATTATATTATATTAATTAATACATATATACATTAATATATAAATCAATACATCTACACAATTTATATCAAAGTGTTTATACATATATGTACTATATAAAATTGATCTAATAATTTTCTAATATATATTTGCATCTATTATGAATTTTAACAGATGAAAATAATTTTTTTGCTATTATTATATATATTTTTCATTATTTAATTACTATAAGATTTAATAAATTCATATAAAATAAATAATGTTTTGAAAATTCAATTTATAGGTTATAAAATTAGTTCATCATATCAAATGCTCTCGGCAAAATTTTCAAATTTTTTGCATTTTTTTATATTTTTAAAAATTAAATTAAAAATTGGCTGTTTAGTAATTAATTAATCAAAAATATAATTTTTGTTCAAAAAATTATAAAAAAATTTTGCAACCCTTAAATATCTTTTAAGATTTCCACAAAATATATAATTTTAAAATTTAATAAATAATTATTTTATATTACTTAATAAATGACAAATTAATACGTAATATATATATATACATAAATTATATATATTAATATATTAAAATATAACAAACTTAGAACTGTAAATAATTTGAACTGAAAATTAAATAAAAAATTAAAATTAACTTTTGTATATATGTATATTTATATATATTTTATTATAATACAAATTTACATTTATTATTATATTTATATTTATATTTGTTTATAATTATTTTATCTTAATTTGATAGGGTGTGTGTGTATATATATAAGTAAAGTAATTTATTTCCATAAATATATATGATTTTATATGTACATATATATATTCAATTGATAATATAATATACATACATATACATATACATACATATATGTATGTATGTATATTTATAATATTTTATATACTAACTATATATATAAACATATATATATATATACACAAACTTATATATTTATAACCATATGTTTATGCATATATTTAGACAACGTACAACACATATAGAATGAGCTAATGTGTCTGTTGCGATGTATGTCCCAGCATTTATATATGGCATGTTATACCTTGCACATAATTATATGTTACACATGAACACACATATACATATGTATATGATACGTATGTATTAAATATTAAGTAAAACTAAATCAAATAAATTTTAAACAACAATTTATGAATTTAAAAAAATATATGATTTTATTTAAATTAAACTTAGAAATGTTCTATATAAATTAGATTTCATAGGCCCAATAAAGATCCAACATGGTAAAAAAAAATTGAAATTCCGCTGCGGGTTGGCTCGGTTCCAATAATGGTATCGGAGCCCAATAGCCTAATGGTCAAAATTAGTCATATTAGGGTCAACTATTAAGCCACAGCCCAAAGGTTGCCTCTAATAGAAGAGGCCCAATTTGAGTTAGGCCTTAGGCTAATTTTTAAAATTGTTTGAAAATTAAAAATGTATAAGATTTTAAATTTAAAAGTTAAATTTAAAATAAGATATAGAGTATTATAAAAGTTATAATATAATAAATTTTTTCAAAACATCTGAAAAATAATACAAAATAAATTTTGAAAATTGTAAATCTATTAATAAGACTAATTAATTAAATTAATTGATAAGTTATTCAATAAAATGTATATGCATGTATATTATATATTATGATATATGTTATGATATTTTAAAATGTTTAAGATATCATATATATATATATATGTGTGTGTGAATAATGATTTTAAAATTTTTAAATAGTTTAATTAAATCAATTAATTAAAACGTTAATTAATTAAATAATATACACATCTATATGTACTATGTAGGTTATAGTACACAATAATTATTAAAATAAATGTTATATCAGTATAAAATTAATTAAAATGTTAAATAATTAAATAAGATTTAATTGATATGATATTATAAATAGAGGGAATTAGGCACAAGGACAAACTTTGAAAAAAAATTAGGCTGAAGGACACCAAGTTTCTTTGTTGGGCTGAAGGACAAACTTTGAAAGAAAATTTGACTAAAGGACGATGCTAGCTATAACTAGCATTATATTCAGTTTTTACACTATACACAATGCTAGTTATAACGAGCATTATATTCAGTTTTACACTGTACAAAATGCTAGCTATATTTAGCATTCTCCTTCGGCCTGATTTTTTTTAAAGTTTGTCCTTCAGCCTAAATACGAAACTTGTTTTTCTTAAACCTAATTTTTTTTTCAAAGTTTGTCCTTGTGCCTATTTTCCACTTATAAATAAGACTACTATATAAGTAATATGAAATATAAAAGTTTTATAATAAATAAAACTTATATAATACGAATGTATAAATTAAAGGTGGAACATTAAGAAACCCTAAATAAACTTAAGAAATAAACACATACATACGTAAGTGTACGCATACCATGATTTTTGATGTGTTTGACACTTGAATCACGAAAACATTTCATATGAATTATATCCCTTCATAAGTTGATATCACTCAAAGTAAATATATTGATGATTAATCTTCAATATAATGTTGTCCTCTACCATATATATATTAACAAATTACTTGCATACTCCTTGGTTGTTGAGTAAACTCAAGCTAGGGATGTTATATGTAGTATTATTAATATATTGAATAGACGAGTTAAGATAACTATATGTATTTTTTGAGTAAACTCATGGTACATACTATACTTAGGCCGTCACGATATGGTTGGTACGAGTGAATAATTTCATTTTGATTTGTTAAGCAAACTCAAGGTTGAAGTGAAATTAGGACAAGGTACCAAAGGTTAGAAGTTGTATACGATAAAACCAATAAAGAGTTATCTATCGTTTGTGGAACTATGATTTGTTGAGCAAACTCAATGTCAGAATTCCATGATAGGCAACACCGAGGAGTACCAAAAGCCGCACACTAAATAATAACTCCTTACGTTGCCCGAAGATAGGCAACGCCGAGGAAAAACAAAAGTCGCGCACCTCATAAGCCGCGCACTAAAATAATAACTCCTCACGTTGCCCGAAGATAGGTAATACCGAGGAAAAACAAAAGCCGCGCACCTCATAAGCCGTGCACTAAAATAATAACTCCTCATGTTGCCCGAAGATAGGCAACACCAAGGAAAACCAAAAGCCACGCACCTCATAAGCCGCACACTAAAATAATAACTCCTCACGCTGCCCGAAGATATGCAACATTGATGAAAACGAAAAGTCGTGCAATTCATAAGCCGTGCACTAAATTCCAAAACACTAACTCCTTACGTTGCCTTAAGATAAGCAATGCCGAAGGGCACCAAAGACCGCGCATCTCATAACCAGCGCTAACCACTTCTATGATTAGGAATAATGGGCACAACTACAACAAAATTGGAGTGCTACAAACTAACAGAAAAGTTTCAACTGACGACACTTAATGTTTAAAACTACCCTCAGTTAACCCAAGCAACGTGCTCCTCTCAAACACGCATATATTGCATACTTACCAGAATATCACAATAAACTTGGATTACATGCTAAAGTTGCAAAACTTTCAAAAGAAGGAAAATCAAGCTGTGACTTAGCCAAATTTCAAGTCTAATATGAAAATTATCTAAACTATAAGTTATCGGTCATTTGAAGTAAACAGCCCTGTGAACTTGGGGGCAGGCATCGATACTTAAATAAAAAAATAAAAAACAATAAGTTCACAAGTTCTGTTACTCCAAACAAAGAATTTTTTCTCCAAATAAATTTTTTGGCTGCAATCACAAAATTGGATAAGTGTAAACAAAACAAGCACAAGTGCACATAACACATATGAACAGACAGATAAGAGTACAGTCAAAATATCAATGTATTGCTTATAATTTTCTTTACATAGGGTCAAAACGTGGAGGCTGCACCCACACAACACCATCCAACAAAAAGAAAATACAGACTCCATGAAAAGAACACTAAGTGCGGACTCTGCACTTAAACAAAATGACTCAAAAAGAACCAAAATCAGACCAGTCTCCACACAAACTCGTCAGCGCGTCCTTCCACCACTCCCCTTTCTGCCCCTTGTTTGCAGTTTCTACCTCATCTCGGGAGTAGTGTCCCTGCCAGTAATATCAACAAACTCTGCGGTGGCAACATCCCCTTCTTGCTCCACCGCCTTCTTAGAAGATTCTCCCTTTGCTTTGCACTTCCGTGATTTGCGAGAGCTCTTCAAGGCTTTGATTGCTTTAACCTTCTCCTTCTTGATAGCGACCAATTCATGTTGACTCTTACGAGGCTGTTCCATTTGAACTTCCTGCTCAATAACTTCTGCCACGGTTATATTTTCAGACTCCGGCCCCGACTGTGAG
The DNA here is from genome assembly GCA_030737815.1 of Allium fistulosum. NCBI lineage: Eukaryota > Viridiplantae > Streptophyta > Magnoliopsida > Asparagales > Amaryllidaceae > Allium > Allium fistulosum. Next base: position 242,904,379 of record CM060907.1, on the reverse strand, counting down.
CCAGACACGGACATGGAAATAGGAATAGAAATGAACAAGAAGGCTGTGGAATTAGCAGTAGGTCCGGGCACTGAGGAAGCTAGCACATCGACATGAAATCTCGATCCCAGCCTTCTGAGAACTGGTGTCGCTCCGACAACATCGGGAAGGACCAAACCCTCGCGCATCACTTCTGGAGTCGTGGAACCACGCTCTTGAAGCATGAACTCCTCACATTATCCAAAGATTGGCAACGTCAAGAAGTTCCAAACCATTTTGGATCAATGGGTCGTATCGGTCCCATAAGCTGCACATTTCGTAAGCAGTGCACCCCCAAAAGCCGTGCATCCCACAGGTCGCGCACTCTCATAGCCGCGCACTCATGTAAGCAGCACACTCTCATAAACCACGTGTCACATAAGCTACGTGAAGACTACCCAATGTTGCTCCGGCATCATCACCGGACCGTCAAAATTCTCCAAGTATTGATGTTGTCTTGACAACACCGGGAAACTTGTTTTTTTTTCAGGATTAACAGGAACCGATCCCTACCACCCAAAAGGACCGACATTGCTCTAGCAATGCCAAAAATTCCGCAAACCAAGATTTCAACAAAGGATTTCGATCTTTGACCAAAATTTCTAAAGTTAAGACATTCAAATCACGAGCTCCCAAAGATAGGAGCTGTGATACAACTTTGACTAGGGGTGTCTAGAGAGCCACCCAGAACGTCAAGTCTCATATCAAGTGTTCAGAGTAATCAGCACTATGGACCGACGATACATAACACACTAACACTTGGTTGTGACCAAAAATCACTCCATGGTTCTATTATGCCGAGCAGAGAATTTCAGTAATCGCAACATAACTAAGCAGTATAGTAGGCTGGACGAATGCGGAATTAAAAAGGAAACTGCTCCAACCTAATAGACATTGATATTGCCTCAGCAACATCGAGAACTCCAGACCGTCATACCAACAGGAAAATCGAACTCCTTAAAGTTCTCCATCGCTCGAAAATAGGGATAAAAGGAGGAACTTACCGACGACTAGAGATAGATAATGATGGAAGACATTTCAAGAATCAAGTCATTGACCCAGCAGCTTCCAAAGACAGAAGCAGGTGCTTGAATAAGGTCCCAAACCCTAACTTGCAAAAAACCAGCTGTTATCCGAAGTCAGACAATGGCAAGGAGAGAACGCTCAAAATCGAGTGGCTAACCCATTGATTCTCGAAGATTGGAACCAACGAATAAGGTTGATATCCACAAAAATGCTATTAGTCCAGCATAATGCATATGGCCTGAAACAAGCAAGGTTAGGTGTCAAGGACACAAGACAAACACTACCGAACTCTATCGGTCCATGATCAGTATAGGAATGAACGTAGTCGTACCGGGGGAAATGTGATGGCTTGCTCCACAATTTCAAATTTGTATAAGAACTTGGAGTTTGAGATCTAGAAATAAAGGGTTCCACTAATAGTCGTCAGATCATAACAAAAACCGGTTGAAGGAAGTTCGATTTTTGGTGAATAAGAATAATTATGGAATTGGTTAAGCAACAGCCTTGCATCTCCAAGGGTAATACTTGATGGCTAAACAAAGCTAGGCAACGGAAACGCCTGGGACTCTCACCCTTCCAGAACGTGGCGTTTCCCATATTTAAGCAACATTGACAAACCAACCACATTGGGTTAAAAAGAATCTACTCAACTCTACAGGATCAGATGAATGATTCAATCCTCACCAACATGACTTTAACACTGCCCAAAGATAGGCAGCACTAAGAAAATACTAATACAGTCCAACCATTGAAGTGCTAGTTTTCGAAGGCCGAAACTAGTACTCAACTGGATTAAGAGCACCACCGAATCGATGGGGAAATCGATCCCAACCTCCTAAGTGTCGGTGTTGCCTTGCTAAGGCCTTCTTTTATTTTTTAAGTATTGGTGTTGCCCTGGCAACGCCGAGGAAATTTTCTATTTCCTAAGTACCGGTGTTGCCCCGGCAATGATAGGAAACTTTCTATTTCATAAGTACCGCTATTGCCCCGACAACTCCGGGAAACATTCTACTTGCTGAGTACTGGTATTGCCCCGGCAATGCCAGGAAAACTTTAATCTACAGGGTTGATAAGAAACACTCATCGCAGCAAACCATCGATGCACTAGCTTTCGGAGATAGAAGTTGGCCCTTAACTGAGTTTCTACCTTCTCTTCAGAAAACTAATGTTGCCTAATGATAGGTAACGACCAGAAGACATATCCTTTCATAGGTCAGCCGGATGGTTCGACCTGTCATTATAGGAATCAGCCACTACACAGGTATAATGCAGCATCGAAAGGAAATCCTAGGATTGAATTGCCTGTGTACTAATTTTTAGGGATGAAAGCTGGTGCACAACCGAATCTCCTTAATTTAACTTAGAAATAATTTAGACACAACTGAAAGATAGGCAGCCTCGAGGAAATGTTGCTTGGAACCAAGCAGCTAGGTTATCAATTCTTAAAGATAGGAGTTGACATATGAACAAAACTTACGTGACAACATCAGCAACCAAGAAGAGCATGCATGGCCAAGGACAAGCGAGATCAATCATTGAAGGTCGGAAATAAAATCCCCGAACTTCCTCAATTCTAGAATGGGATTGACAGCCAGGCTGGGGCAATTGAGCAATTCGCCCCAAGATTTCCATCTCTCACAATCGCCCAAATACAGGCATTCAAAATAGCTAGTCCCTCAAGAAGGGATAGGAGCACAGATACTTGATCGAAAAAATGTTCCAAAAGTCCAAACACGAATAACTGCGAGGTTGGTTAGAGAATGGTTCTGTATCACAAAATAGAGCATTCTGACAACAAAATCACCAACAAAGGAAATGAAAGATTTAACGTTCATAAATCAACCGTCGCTCATAGTTTGGCGATGACGAGAAGGATCGATGACCAACTTATGGTCTAACTAGATCATTTGGTTCCAACTGGCAGGAATATGCCATTACCCGAAGTTTGGTGATGCTAGGAAGAATGCCCAAAATGAAACATCGATACATCAGCTTTTAGAAATAGAAGCAAGAGTTTAACTGAATCTTCAGCCCTACCTTCTGGCATCTCATGCTATTTGAAGATTCACAACATCAAGGAAAAATCCAAAAAGTCGAGTCATCCATGTATGAGTTTCCGAAGATAGAAACCAAAACATGATTAGGATCTCAACGTCGGACTCGGAAGAATTTACTTTAGCAAAAAATGCCAGAAACGCATCTTTCTAATACATACTGACATCATTACAAAACTCAGATCTTGGGATCAAGCAACAAAGTCCCTAAATCCCGAAGATAGGAGCCATCGTGTCAATCAAACTGGGGTAATCGAACTTATTGCTTAGGAGACCTAGTCTCCCAAGCATGTTGGTTCGGTAGTCAAAGTATTCAGCCCTATGGACTAAGGCATTTACATCAACACTTTGTTGAAACGAAATCAATTAAGCATAAGTAGGGATTAGCTATAGAACTGGCAAGACCAAGCTACCTCATAGTTCAATAAAAAGCAATTCTCGAAGCTGAGGAATTAAGCTAATAGTCTCCTGAAACAGAAGCTAGCGTGCAGATCGAATTCCAAAAACCACAAAAGAAGGATATTCACGATCGAATAACTCATGCACTAGTTTCCAAAGACTGAAGCTGTGCTTGATCGAACTTCAACTACAACTCTACAAGAGCAACCATGCCTTGTAATTTAAGTGTAATCAATCATCACAATATGATAGGGATAATAAGCGAAGCCTAAGTTGTGAAGGACCCAGCTTCTGGGCGAGTGGGAGTACATCCGCCAAACTAAAGATTGGATGACCGAAAAGTGATTTTCAACGACAAAACTTGGCATTCAACGTTGTTTGGTATGTTTTACTTTAAATAATATCCTCGTATAACCAACATCCGGAATCCAAGGGAAGTCGATGTATGTTGACCAATTTGGTCCTTAGCGTTGATCGGGGAAGATACAGTGTGTTATCTACATGAGAAGAGTCCAGTATCCTAAATACTGCGAACAAAAAATCTAGTATAGATAGTTTGCTTACATTTGAAAAACAATCCATATCGTCCTTTGAAATTATCTCTTCTACACTTACCTGTTATCGATCAACGATCAATAACGGAGCCGCTGTTAGAAGCGACGCGAGAAGTTTTCTCTTTAGGATCATTGGAATACAGAAATAGGAAGAGCAATACGATTGAATCATCCACTATATCCGAATTTGGAATAAATCGTCGCATTGGAATTCAAGAACATCGACGGGAGCTTAACCAGGTTCTTGAAAAGAAACAATTAAAGTCAAAGAGCGACATTTCGCTCCAAGACAGCTTACAATCGTTTGAGACAAAACTTAGCTTCACCACCGGTCGAGTTAAAACTATTTAGGTCGACTCGAAACCAACATCATGCACCCACTTACCGACCTAAAGACTTGTGTAAACTACGGAGCAAAGATTGCATCGTCAATACCAGGAATTGAAATTCGGATCGAAATCAAAAAACGAATGGCTGTCAGAAGTCAGTCAATTGAGAAAAACATCTTGAGGTGGACTCTGAAGATTCACATCAAAAATTCAACAGTCAAAGCCAAATTTGCATGCTAACCTCGACACGATCAACTGGATTTCACAAAATGAAGACTCAAAAAAGTTACTTCCAGAGCACGCTTTGTTTTCAACGAAGACATACTCTGGAGGGCAAATGTTATCCCGGTTTTTAACCCATCAGGATCCAAAGGAAGACAGAATGACTTAATGAAGTTAGAATGGCTCAGAACCTAACCAGAGAGGCAAAGGCAAGGAGTTAACGAGAGCCAAGTTATATTACTGAGACAACAACTGAGATTGACTAAACCAAGAGATCAGCATTCTTTCAGCCCAATCAACAGTTGAGCGCAAACAACTAGCAAATTGTCATCCGAACGGAACAACGTGCAACGAGACTACAAAAATAACAATGACATAAGACCATGGAAACTTCCCAAATTCCAAACTCCAAGAAATATCCTAAGTGCTTGGGTCGCTAGCAACCGATACCCTATGGATCGCTAGCGCCCATGAAAAATGAAGGGTCACTCTGTTGCATGGAAGAAGAGAAGGAAGGAAGAAGGGTGTTAAAAAATATGCTAAGTGTATGGGTCGCTAGCGACCCATGCTTCTACACGAGTCTTCAACGAGTCAACTAAGCAATGCAATGGCTAGGAAGCCAAGTAATTATCTCACGTACGAGCCAACTCTATGGGTCGCTAGCGACCTATGGTTTGGCTCGGATCGCGAGCTAAACCCTCTTAGGTCGTTATGCATCCATCTGTAAGAAGTTGATGTAGTGGCTTGGCCCAGAAGTCCCCTGATCTCTATAAATACCATCATGCATGCAACATAAAGAGGATCTTCTCCGGCGCGGTTGCTGAAGCTCTGCATGAAACATTCTTCACTCTCTGCCTCACCTCACAACAATCTCCAAAGGAATTCACAGTGATTCTCCAGTGGATTCCAACTATGAGGATTCAATCTACTTAGAGATAATGAAAGTCTTGTAATCAAACACATCTTGTAACAACAATCAATCTATAATAAAAATATAAAGTGGATGTAGGCTTCATTAATAGGTGAACTACTATAAAAATTCTCTGTCTTCTTTCTTTTACTGTTCTTTTCTTATATATGTGATCTGTGATATTGTTCTGTCAGAATAGGGCTGGTGCTTTAAAACTTAAACCAGGGTGTTGATCCATTTTTTGGGTTAATAGGATGTTCTACACATCTACAATTTTTCCAGAATTTATATGTGACCATTTTGCCCCTGAGTATCTTATTTCGGCCATAACTTTTGATAGGTCCCAAATTAGATGTTCTAACCTAGATCATTGCTTCGGAATGGTAGTTTCTCATTCCGTAGAGTGGTCATATAGGAAAATATGATAAGTGGTTAGGAAGTTATACCAGTTTTAAGTTTTGTAAACTATTGGCTGGAATTAGAAAGGGGGTTAATAGGCCAATTAGCAAGCCCATTAGTCTAATCAGGTCTGGCTATAAATATGAGGTGAGAGAAACCATTTGAAACCTTTACCTCTCATTTCACATCAGCCCCAAAACCTACCTCCTTTCTAATTCTCCATTCTTTGCATAGATTTCATCTCGGATCGTCTCTAATCTCAAATTAGAGGCTAGATCTTCATCGAGAGGCTTGATCCCATCGTTTGGATCACATCCACATCTGATTTGCTGCTATCCGAATCAGATCTCCTCTCATTTTCATAGGTTTGATTGGTTTGGTGAGTGGTTATGATCTTTCACTAGTCTATGATGGATTATATGCTGTAATTAGGTGATTATAAGTTAGGATTGTCAAATTAAACCATAAATTGATTAGACATAGGTGAATTCAAATTTATAAACCCTTGATCGACCTAATTAAACATGTAATATGGATTAGATCATTGGCTAGTGTCATTTGTGCATATATGGCTATGTAATTCTATGATTTAGATTAGCCATATGCTTGTTTATGATCATTGATTGAATTGGATGACTTGAATGTTTATGATTTGATGTAATTGAATGATTAACTATGTTCAATTTGTTGTTATGTTTGAACTGTTTGCTATGCTTAATTCGTTTGCTAGTGTTGTGCATGTTTTAGGACTTAGATTGGTGATCGGAGCATATCGGAAGCAAAATTCATCGGATTCGCACGAAACTTGGAGTATATGCTCTAGAGCACGTAAGGAAGATGCCCTGAAAATTTCACGACAATTGGAGCAAAGTACTTGGATCGATACTGATCCGAAATTTGTGCACCAATCGAGGTGAGATTTAAGGGGATGGTAGAGCATAGGTTCCAGTAATGCTCTATGAAGTTAGATCGAAGGATAGGCCAAGTGTTAAAGATATGATGGATCATCTATGTTGGATCGGCTATGAAGCATAGATGGAAGGACCAAGAGGCTAAGAGGGAAATCTAGGGGTCTGTAGCATCTAGAGGAAGTGTAGTATAGGCTAGAAGAGAGATGGTGCCAGAATTGGCTAAGTGTTCGGATCGGTACCAATCCGATCCAATTGGATCGGTACCGATCCAAACTATGGGCTCCAAAGTTGATGAGATCCGGAGGGAAGACTCTTGGATGGTTATGGATCATGTTGGAAGTTGTGGCTCACTGATTGCTTCTACGGTTTGGTAGTTATGGCATGATGATGTTTTAGCGCTTCGTTCAGAAACTAGGATAAGGAGTGGGATCGAAGGAGTAGATTGACAGCTCAGGATGGATCGAGGCTATAAGATAATGGACTAGGATGAGTAGTAGGCTCGCACCTAGCATTGGATTAGAGTTCTGGAAAGCTCTGAAGATTTGGGAGTGCCAAGGAACCGTTGATGACTCGAAGTGTTCTGGTTGTGTTCAAAGAAAGGGTACTATATGCGGGGGCACCCGAGGGCTGGTAGCGCCAGTCATGTACTTGGACTGGTAGGGTCTAGGTTAGGCGGTATAGAGGTATCATAAAAGACAATCATATGGGGTTTCTAACCGGTGAGTATGGTGAACAAAATCGAGAACCGGGATTTCCATTAGTCTCTGGCAAAGTGAGGACGAGGCCATACGAGTTATCATATGTTCAACACTTTACAAGATGATAGTTATGTTTTGGATTCTATGGTTGCTATGATTGCTATTTCTGCTTTTGGTTAGGTTATCATCTATAGGAATGCTGGAGAAGGGATTAGGAATAGGGCCAATGGAGGAGGTTGCTTGGATTCTTCTATCATATTATGTTACATTATCCTATTTTTGTTTGTTTTGAGTAGCATATTATATCTTATTATTATTTGCTAACTCTTTGGTTGCAGGGACAGGTCAGGTATGGTTGTCTGTACCTGTTTATTACCATATTTTCTAGTATAGCTTTTGATAGTAATTTACCACTCACACCAGACTGTTGTTTGATCCAAGGTTTTATGTTTTGCTTCTTATCATCTTGGGTGCTCTTAAATGAGCAGACTAGATGATAGGTTGGTGATGTCGCTGCTGTACGGGGACGAGCTTGGAGGAGCTATGGCATATTACTCTATATTTCTAGTTTCCGTTGTTTGTTGTTATATACTTTGAGGGATGTAGTGAGGAAATGTTGTACTAAGATATTATGGCATTTGTACCATAACTTATGATTTAGTGGAGATGTTATTTTCATTTGTTATGGCTTGCTATATTCTATTGTATATTTTCTATACTATATTTTATCCATGCACTGTGAGATATGCAATAGGTTTTCTGCTTTAAATTTCAACCTTGATGATCATTCCATATCAGCCTGGCACAGTTACAACGCTCTTTTAGATCATTGATGTGCTGGTGGTATGGGGTGGTCATCACGCCCAATCTAGCATGTATGGGATCTCGGCGACCATCAAGAGCCATGCATTGAATATCGACCCAACGCATGTCTCGGTAAAACAAAAATGCCACCACATGGATTCTGAGAGATTTGCTGCACTAAAAGAGGAGGTGGATAAACTCAAAAACAATGGATTTATCCATGATGCCCTCTTCCCGAAATGGGTATCCAATCCTGTTCTTGTGAGAAAAGCTAATAGACAGTGGCAGACATGTGTTGACTATTCAAACCTGAACAAATCATGCTCAAAAGACAACTTTCCACTTCCAAGGATCGACCAGTAGGTAGACTCAACTGTTGGACATGAACTGCTTTCATTCATGGACATGTACTCTAGATACAATCATATCCCGATGCACGTCCCAGGCTAGGAACAAACCAGCTTCATTACCAAACTGGGATTATACTACTACGTTGTTATGCCTTTTGGACTAAAGATCGCTGGAGCTACATACCAGAGACTGGCTAACCAGATGTTCAAGGACCAGATTGGGTGATCAATGGAAGTATATGTGGATGATATGCTCATGAAGTCATGACGAATAAATGACCATATCGATGACTTGGCGGAGATTTTCAGTGTTCTCCAAAAATATGGAATGAAACTTAACCCCTTGAAATGCCCTTTCGACGTTGCATCAGAGAAATTCTTGGGTTTCATTATCAAATCTCGTGGAATTAAAGCCAATCCTGAGAAGATCCAAGCAATCAGAGATATTCAAGTACTAAAGACAATTAAGCAGGTGTAGAGCCTAAATGGGAAGGTCGCCGTCCTGAATTGATTCATCTCCAGGGCCACCGATAAGTGCATCACTTTCTTTGACTTGATCGGGAAAGGGAAAAGGAACTTTGAATGGATGCAAGATTTTATTGATGCGTTTCAAGCTCCCACACATCACTTAGAGAGACCCCCCATCTTGTCCAAGCCACTGGATTAAGAAGACTTGTATATGTACTTAGCAGTGTCGGTACAAGCCATAAGTGCCGCACTGCTACGCGAAGACAATCGGATCCAGAGCCAATGTATTATGTTAGCAAGCTATCGACATATGATGAAAGGAACTATTCAAAACTGGAAAAGCTCGTGTACTACCTAATGATTGCGTCAAGAGAGCTCCACCCTTATTTCTAGGCTCATTCCATCAATGTCTTTGCCAACTAGCCATTACGATAGGTCCTATAGCGACCTGAGACGTCTGGAAGGTTACTTAAATGGAACATCGAATTGAACCAGTTTGATAACACTTATCTCCCTCGGAGGGCCATCTAAGGACAAGCACTGGCAAATTTCATAGCTGAATTCACTGTACAGGAGACTCTCCGGAAAGAAGTGGAGACGCTACCACCCGATGGAAGATTTACACGGATGGAGTATCCAATAATCGGTGCTCTGATGCCTGGGTCATACTGGTAACTCCTAAGGAATGCTCGATCTGGTTTTCCCTGAAACTTAACTTCCCTATAATGAATAATGAAACTAAATATAAAGCTTCAATCGCTAGGCTTAAACTTGCTAGAGAGCTGAGAGTAAAGGCATTGAAAATTTTCTATGATTCTCAGTTGGTAGTAAACCAAGTTAAGGGAGAATATAAGGCCAAAGGAGCGCGACTTGCTCCTTACGTCAACCGGGTGCAAGAGCTGCTACCCGATTTTGAGCATTACACTATTACACACATCCCTAGAGAATAGAATGAGAAAGCCGACTCACTGGCCAATCTGGCTAGTTTTGGGGATGTAGAAAAAATGGGCTTAGTCCCAGTTGAAGAACTTAACCCAAATGGAGATGGATTGGGTCTTGGAGATGGAGCTTGAGAAGGAGTCGTGGATGACTCCGATTAATGACTATTTGGAACAGGGAATGCTTCTCGAATGGAGGAATGAAAAACGACAGATCCTTCGTAAAGATTCATGATACATCCTTTAAGGAATCGTGTACAAAAGGGTTTCTGCATTCCTTTGCTTCGGTGTATCACCAACGATGAAATCAAGCGAGTATTAAGAGAAGTACATGAAGGAGAATATGGCGATCATTCCCGGGGCAAACCCAGGTGAAGAAGATATTCGCTATGGTTATTTCTGGCCAACTGTCAATCAAGACGCAGTTGATTATGTTGGACGATGCGACAAGTGCCAAATGTTTGCAAAAATTGCGAGAGCCCTACCGACGGAAATCACTCAAATGGTCAATCTATGGCCGTTTGCTACTTAGGATATTGACATCATTGGCTCCTTGCCGTTTTCCAAAGGTGGTGTGAAGTACCCCATCATAGCGATCGATTACTTCACTAAATAGGTGAAGCTGAACCTTTGGCCACGATCATTACTAAGAAAGTAATCAATTTTATTGTTTGAAACATCATCTATCATTTGGTCCCACTCGAACAGTGATAACCGAAAACGAGACCCAATTCGATAGTACCAACTTCTGTCGTCGCCATCATATCGAGAAAAGATTTGCTGTAGTTGCCCACCCTCAAGCTAATGGACTGGTCGAAGCTGTCAACAAAATCATAAAGTCTATTTTAAAGAAGCGTATGGAAAAGTGTAGAGGCAAGTGGGTTGATGAACTCCCGTCAGCATTATGGGCATATAGAACCACCCACAAGTCCGCGACTGGCCACACTCTGTGCGCCCTTGCATACGGCACAAAAGCCATGATTCCTGTATAATTTGAAGTCCCTTCTCATTCAGTGACTTATTATGACCCTAGAACTAATAGAGATCTTCTTTTGGAATCTCTAGACATGGTTGATGAGAAGCACGAAGAAGCTAACTTGAGGGCAGCTGCTCACCGACACCGAGTTGCCTGGAACTACAATGTTAAAGTCCGACCTAGGACCTTTAGAAATTGGCGATCTTGTCCTGAAATAGATCTTTTCTAGCCCCGCAAACATGGGTCCGAGATGGGAAGGACCGTATGTCATGAATCAGAAGCTTGAAGATGGAACTTTCAAACTAACGACCGTTAATGGCATCACACTGTGTAGAGCATGGAATAGCGAGCATTTACAATGCTGTTTCACTTAGTTTTGTTTCATTTAGTTGTATTTCATTTAGAATATTCTTTTGTAGTTGAATTCAAAGCCATGTAATAAGGTAGACTCTGTTGCTTCATTTTCAATTTGCCATAAAATATGAAGTTTGCTCCATATTTGTGCATAACATGATAGTTGTGATATACGACCAACTTACATCTACATATGCCTAATATATACCGACAAGTACTTGGGTCCATAATCAAATTAAACAAAATGAACATTACTCGACCATTCATCCGTTAACTCTCGCCTACAATCCAGTAGACTGAGTATAAAATAGAGAATGGGTGTGACTTGACAATCCATTAACTAATTCCGTCTCCCGATTCAACGAGAAGAATGTAAAGTAAAAGTGGTCATGATATGATTGACCACTCTTTGAATTTTGCACCAGACTTAGGGGCAAGGGAATTAATCAAAGGAAATGTGATACGATTGTTTCCCAGAACAACTTCAGTCCCCAGAGTGTGGGCTAGATTGTGAACATCAAACAGATGTGATTATCCACACATCGACTAACTCTAATCCCCAGAGTGTGGTAAGTGTATAAACAAAACAAATGAGTGCGATTCGACCATTCATTATCCAACTCTGGCCTGAATCTGACAGAAGGAGTATAAACTCATCATGGATGGGACCCGACCGTCCACGAACTAACTCCGCCAACCCAAGACTGGGGGCAGGAGTTTAATCACTTAACCGTTGAACATGACAGTGTAGCACTATGGCTCACACCTACTGTTTGATACGACTTAAGGCCACGATCGAAAGGAGGTCTTGAGATAGATTTGTCAGATTGATACCCGAAGCAACGGGCGATCGAAAGACATTATAACATGAACGATGATCGATGAATTACAAGTACATTGAATAGAAAATGTATTAGCTTGAACGCTTAAACAAGTTTCACACAAAAGCTGAACAAAAACGAAAGAGTTTTTTATTCACATACTGGAACTTGGAAACTAAGTGCAAGTTTATTTCAGAAACTAAAAGCCAAAAGCGGGGGCCTTTCCCGCACAATTCCGGCCAACAAAAGAAACTAGCTACGTAGGTACATGCTACCCAAGCCGGTTCGATGGCTATTTCTCGTCATTTTTAGGCTTCTTCGGGGTGGCCTCTCCCGATTTATCATGTCGTCCTCTCCTTTTCAACCCTCTTTCACCCTTGCTACCCTTAGGAGAAATGCTTTTAAAGACACAAGTAGTCTCACCTTGAGATACAAAAGGGTCGATCTCCTCAGGAGTGACACCGCCCGGCAAAATAACTTAAAGCGGAGTAATATCCTCTTTACCACTCTCCCTCCTAGCTGGCAAATCCAGATCATCTTTCTCAATGCGCTCCTTTATGCTAAGTTTACCAGTGTATTCAGAGGCATGAGCCACTGCGACGTCCTCTGTTTCATTCTAGCCCTGCTGATCATCAGTCTTTTCTTCATTCAGAGCCCCTATGACTTCAACATCCGGGCCGGGAGTCGCAGCTAGTTAATCGGTAGGAGCCACTTGTACAGTGACGGCCGTAATGGACCCCATGGTTAACGCCTGCGGTCCTAGGATAACATCATCATCAAGAGCATGGACAGATGCAAACAAACTTGCAATTTCATGAAGACCAATAGGTAAGCCTATGACTATCGAGTGAAAAATGTAAACCTTCTCAAATGTTGGAGAAGTAAGAGATACACCTTCACCAGATTGGCCTTTGGTCGTAGATGGAGTGCCGCCTTCCAAAATCGAGGAAAGCCCAATTGATTTGTGCATCCTTGGCTAATCTGGATCATAGCCCGCATCCTTTTCCAGGGCATGAGAAATCAAAGCACCATTTGCTAGAGTGGTAGGAGGGTCCTACAAACCAGATCCCAAGGCTTTACTCCCATCTTTCCCCTTTCTGATGGTCGCTGGATCACCGAGTAAACTGAGCCGAGCAGCCCTGAGTTCATCGGGCGCTTCATCGTGCAAGATTTCATGTATGAGCTGCTCTTCATCCACTTCAGCACCACCGAGGGACTTTTTCTTCAGATCTACAATATTGTTCTATGCTTCGACAAGCGACTCGAGATACCCCTCTCCAAGGAAGTCGAAGTTGCGATTCATGAGGACACATGCGTTGTAATATATCAGCCACGGATCAAAATCGTCCTTTATTTCTATTCGACTAGCCTCCCTAGCCTCTTCCTTGGGGGCCTCTATTTATGCAAGTTTTCTATCAGCCTCTATTTTAGTTTCACGAACCTTGATGGTCTCCTTGCAATATCGCTGAGACTTTAGCCGAGCCTCAAGTGTCTCTTGCTTTTACTTCTCAAGCTTCACCTCGAGTTGTTTAATACGAAGGGCCAAAGCATCAACGTCTTTTTTCCGCACATCCTTCTCCTTCTACAGGACGTCCTTTTCAAGGGCTAGAGAGCCACTATGACGAACAGCAGTGTTCGGTTCAACTTGATGCACTTTGATCAAACGTTCCATGGCTTCATAAGACTCGTTGGCTTTTTTCTAGCATCGACCAGTTTTGTACCCAACTTCTTAAGCTCCTCACCCAAGGCTTAATGATGTCTTTGTCGTGGATCACCTCAACACTCAAGCAGTCGTTTTCGTCCTTCCTCTCCATAAACACCTCGAAAATCCTATCAGCCACATGAAGCGTCATGCTGCGATGGATGTAGACATCATTAACATAAGCAAGCACTTTTCTGTGGCATTTGGAGGAACCAGATGCATAGGAGGAACGAATATGAACTCATCAAAACAAAACTTAAGAAATGTGGCCTTAAGCTCAACCATCTTCTCAGTGGCAGTGGCATCAAGGGTAGTCGGGGCTAAGAAGGCTCGTTTGTCGTGCTTATGGGATGAAGTATCAAGACCTACTGCACAAGACTAGCATTCCGAAGATCGATGGACGTTGGAAGAACCTGAATGCTGCTCAGGCTTAATAGCCGAAGTGGGAGCATAAGGTAGCGATTTTCTACTACTATATATAGTGGGTGTTGACCAGCACTCTTATGGTGAGAAGACTAAGATTTTGACTTATCCCTAGATGACGAGTTCTTAGATTGGTGGCTTCAGTCTCAGTTTTCTCTTCCTTTACGACCTTCTCTATCTCGACCATGGTTCGGATCTCGACTGGGCCCAAAATAAGATGGCTGGGAGTATGTTGATCTCTTCAAGTGATCATAGTTACAAGGGCATCCCAGTGATCCTACAAACAAAACGAAAGTGTATAAGAATCAATGGAGTTAAAGGTGGATAAGTGTTGTGCGGTGCAGTGCGCGTGATCGTGAGTGTCCTAGTGTCCCCCTAATGGACTAGTTACTAGAGCTTTGCTAACTGGAGTAATCTCTCCCATGCTAGTTGGAGGAATGTCAACCAAATCGAATAAGAGACTTGAGGTCCCCGAGGCTTAAATTGACGAAATTGTAATTCCCAACATCACCTGGAATTGGGATGTCCGACAGCTCCCAAAATAAATTTTCTGGAGGCAGAGAGCTAGATTGATCCATACCAGCAGAGGTTGACTTGGAATTATTAGAGACATGCCCTCTTCGAAGCTTACAAATGAGCCTTTTTCTTCTTCTCTTCTTTGAGGCGGGAGTTGTGGGTCTTGAGAGGATCCGACCACATGCTCATGACTTGAACTCACATCGTCATGACTGGGCTCATTGGCATCGCCCCTCACCTCGCCTTCTTCGGCAACATCCTGAGCCCCTTCGACTGAGAGCACGACATGATCAACTTATTCACCTCCTTGACCAACGACGCCTCTTCTTTCTACCACCTCACCCTCAATGTTCCTTGGCAACCCGGTACTGTGACCCTCTTCTAGTAAGCCGAAGATAAAAAAGGCACTCACCGATAAAAAGAGATCTGTTGTCCCTATCCGCCACCGGTATAGTTTTTAGCGCTGAGACTGCCTCCGAGTACATGTCGCTGGTGGGATGTGGATGGCTACCTGCAATATTCGATAAAAAAAACTACTTAGTTCAGGATACGACTTGAATAAAAGCACTTAAAGTTGATATTGAAGCGATACTTATGTCCTTCCAACCACCATCCTGCAAAACCAGGTGGGCAGCGCACATAGAACCATCCATTCTGAAAAGCGCTCAGTATGCTCCAAGCGCCAGTTGCGACCTGGCAATTAGTGTCTGACTCGAGGAAAGTGTACAGGAGGCTTGAGATTGTAAAAGAATATGATGTCTTCTGTAGTCGGCTCATGATATAAGAATTCAATGAGTATCGTACATGTGCAGTGTAGAAAGGCATAGCTATTCGAAAGCAGCCGAGCCAGCGCCAATCTTAAATAATCTAACATGTTCCGAATGAATGGATTGAAAGGCAGAACGCAACCTACCCAGCACATAAATTTGTTGCATGCAGTATACCCCTATGACGGCAAGTGAGCCCTATCGTTACGAGACGGAACTCGCACATCCTCATATGGAATCCCGTGTTTAATGCACAGTCCGTAGAGAGAGGCCTCATCGACCCTTGAAGCCATCGAATCCTCTAGATCATTTAAAAATATGGCATCTTCTAAAGAGTTAGGAGCTGGCTCGATTTCTGCTTCTAAGTTCACAGTAATTTCAGGAACTTGTTGAGAACTTTCAGGCTGTTCTGATAGATAGCCCGGAGTGTGTCAGCTAGATATTGTTGCGGAACTTTATTTAGCATCGGGACGGTCGTGTGAAGCAGTCTATTTAGTAGCCATAGCAGCTAAATGCTCCGAGCATCTAGAACCCATAGCTATCAAGCTTAGCAGATAGTTGTTGTTAGAAAAATAAATCCGTCACCCCTGTAAAGTGAAAACTAGTGCAGCGTGGTGCAGTGTTGTGTAGTGTAGAAATAAACAGTTCAGAATTAAAACAACAGTTATGACGAGACTCTAGGATCCGATCGAAGGGACCGTCATCGCTGACCATCCCAACCAACTTTCATGTCGATGTTTGTGGATCTTATCTAAGCTCCAGGATCAGTTATCGGCATGTTGGAGTCTGATATTTGCATTCAAGTACGTATGAGCATTCAAGTCTATGTAGGCATTTGTATTAATTTACAGGTTTAAGTATTTGTTTGAAATGTCCAAGTACGTTCATATGGCCAAATGCGCAAGTATTCGAGTCCAAGTATTCATGTTCAAGCCCAATATTGAATATGCAAGTGTTCATGTACAAGTTTTTTTTCCTTGCTCATGCTCCTAAGGAAGGGTTCGGGTTCATTCATACAAGCAAGTCCATGTGGTCAAGCGTTATGGTTCAACTGCCTTCAATCAAGCGAAAAGCAGCTAAGTCACCCTAAGCAAGGGGATCATACCCGATCCCTCACGTAGGCGGTCTCGACTTATCGAATTTCAAACCCCACATGCCTATAATCGATCCCTCGACTATATTTGACAACTAATCCCTCCATCACAATCAACAACCGAATCCGTACTTAACTTCATCTTCAACATGTCTGCCATCGATCCCTCCATACAACCGATCATGTCGCTTTCCATCGGTCCACTTCATCTTCTCCATGTCAATGCTGATCCCAACGTCATTCAACACTCGACCATGCCACGACCAATCCCTATGAATCCAAATAGATCCCAAAACTCACGTGAAATACAAACCAATATCACCTTGCCTCAATTTATGTCCTAAACTCACCTTTATATGACGACATGGATCAAGTCGTTGAAAAATGAAAGCTTTCCAAAAAAAATAGGGGTTTAAGTTCAAATTAAATTGGAGAATTAAATCGATTGCAATTAGATGTTGGATGCGTTCAAAAACAACGGCGAGAACTATAAGAGGAGATGGAGATTCGAATCGACGATGGATTTGGATGGTCAAGTGATAGCCTTAAGAACGAGTTTCATAGTGGCAGATGTGAAGAAATAAAGGGGATCGGTTTGGTTGTAGATCAAGTAAATCAAGTGAAGTGGGAGAAGCTATGTATTTCGCTCATATATGATAAAACTCGTCCCATCTATACATAGCCACAAATTGGCTAAGTCCAAACGGGTAGAGGGATCAGATCTAATCCTGCACCTAGGGGATTTATATCGATCCCTTACCAATGCTAAATATATACAGTGGAAAATAGTAATGCATTTATGTTCGCACTATGAAGAATTGGCAATGATGCATAAATGTGTGAACGTGTTAGGGAGCCATTAACAAAGTGTGTACATGAACGTGCATGTGTACATCCCAAAAATTCAATTTTTTGAATCGATGGAAATAGAGTTCTCACCTGGATTTCTTAGAAAGGAAGTCACTATGGATAGCTAAGTCCTACTAGCTTAACCAATAAGCTAAATGGAACTGAGCATAGATAGAGACCGGAGATTACACTTCGGATTTATATTGGTAAATATCGGACAAACGTCGCAACGAACAGAGAGAGATACAATTCTTCGAAAAGACATCTCAACGAAATGGTAATGAATGTTCAGAAAACTGAATGGAATCCTTTCGATGACTCTAACTTGCTTCGATTCAAAGCATGGTCGTGTTTGAAACAACATAGTTTGGGGGGCAAGTGCTCTCCGACCTCTTGACCCGGCTATATCCAGACACATTGGAAAAGTTAGAATCAATAATAGATAAGAAAAACAGTTAGAGAGGTGATCACAGAAACCAAAGGTCAAGCACATACAAAGATATGAAGTAACAATCAAGCGAGATCAAGAGATAAGCTCTTCAGGAATACTCCAAGTATAGATCTGTGCTTCCCCAAGGTAGGGTCGCATCACAGTAGTCATGAACAACATCAACCCATAGTTTAACTCAATCAGAATCGATCGATATTTCTAAAAACATGAAGGCAACTATGCAAACAAATTTGGAAACATGAAGCTAGCATAGAGGGGGAGCCATACGACTAATCACATGGTTCCACGTGGCAAGGAGGACCGATCGGGTTGATCGCTCTATATTGTGAGTTGGGCCTTGAAATTTTTTGAGTGACCTCGTCTACATCTGGAGATTTTGCTGGCAAAATTTTAGGAAGATATTCGGTCATCTACCCTTAAAAATACAGAGTTTATTGTTCATTTTAGGGGGTTAGACACTATTATTTTTCTTGTACTCTATTGTATTTACGGATTCCGACTCGATCCCTCTTGTACTTAGAAATTCAAGTGATCAATAAAGCTGTTTCATCAAAATGGACATAGGATTTCAACGCCGAACCACCATAAATCTATTTGTCATTGTTTTTTTACTTGTTTCTTGCTTATTTCCTTTGTTTTAATTTAGACTTCTTTATTTATTTTTCTACATTCATTCTATTGGGTGTTTGTGCCAAATTTTGGTGCAAACAACAGCAAAAGGAAAAAATAAAGAAGTAAGGGATCGAGCGTATGATGCAGCTGATGTCATTGATTGGCCTTAAGAATAAAGTAAATTATTTTGTTAAATATCTATTAAAAGAATGTTTTTCATTAATATATACTAGAGATCAGCTGTTTTGTTTCAGATTTTGTCATACTTCATTAATATCCAGGTTTTAGGACAAAACAATGTTAGATTCTTCCAAAACATGTTTTATGCATTGTCATTTATTACACTTTATGTTTTCTAAAACTCCAATGCTTTGGCTTACATATTTACATTAAGTTTAGCAATATATAGTATCATGTGAGTAAAATGCAATTTTTTTTTGCTTCAACTGACATTTGCTTCAGTTGTTTCATGACAACTGAAGAAAAATGGCTCTCTTTTGCTTCGGTTATCATGTGACAACCGAACAAAAGAGGGTCATTTACTTCGGTTGTCATGAAATAACCGAAGCAAAAGCCTCAGTCAAGTGCTTCAGTTGTTTAAGGAATAGAAGCAAATGACCCATATTGCTTCGGTTCAACAACCAAAACAATAGGTTTTGGCATGTTGCTTCATCTTCATTTCTTTTGTTATTTAACCGAAGCAACAAAGGGTAAACAAGTGAAGCAAATGACCTGTTTTGTAGTATTAGTATTTAAGGGTCATTGGTCTTTGTTGCTAAGGCCGATTGACTATTGATTACGTTACGAAGGGTCTGCTTTGGGTTGATGTATTAAATGTACGTTGGATTTAACTCCTCCCTATTTAAGAAGTGTTAAGTGGTTAGGGTTTCTCTTTAGGTAGTATAATGCTTACATACACATGCATATATATAGTTATACTTCAGAGAAAGGTTGGATATATCGTACACACAAATGGTAATAAATAGATAATCCTATGAACAGTAGAAATAACACTTAGACATAAATCATTTAGCGTAAACTAATGTTTTATTATATTTTACTATTCCACTATAGATGGAGAGGTCTTCTCATTCATAGTCGGCACTTACAAGGCAACTAGGTATCCAAGGAATGATATTGATTCCAAGGTAATATCCTTAGTCGATATATATGTTTTATTATATTTTACTATTCCACTATAAGTTTGCCCTTTGATATACTTTTGTTTATTACAAGTTTCCAACACCAACGATGCACACCCTAACGGACTTGTGTTTCGATATAGTCGAAATTTGGGCCCGTCAAGGTGTGGGTTATTACAGAATCCAGCTCTTTATGGAAGGACAAAACATGTCCATATCTAATACCATTCTGAAGGGAGCTTTTAGATGAAAGAATTATGAAAGTAAAATACTATGGGATAAATGATCAAATTGTAGACATATTTACAAAAGCTCTTGGTGGACCTACGTTTTTTAGTTAGATTTTTAGGATCTTACAACATGACATTATAGTATACGTAATACTGAATGCTTTTACGTATATGAAGACATAAGTTAATTGTTTGTTAAAATGCATGGGAGACATGTTAATCTTTCGAAGACAGTAAACTAGAGCTAAGTCAGTAATCATACAGAGATTTCTTACATGGTTTAGATTTTAAGGGATCCTGTGTCCATAGGATATTTATTCATTCTTTTCTTCTTATGATTATAAGCACATATTTCTACACTATAGCGTAGCTTCTGACATTGATTAACTTTCGCTCTATTTTATGGTTTATTTTTTCTTTCTCACTTTTTACAACAATAATTTATAAGTTTATAGAATGTGGAAAACACATGGATCAAAGACATATTTTTTCTAAATTTAGCTTCAGTCGTCAAATTATGTCATGCATACCCGATCCAATTCTTCCTTGAATGTGTGTCTTGGATTACTGGAGTTAAAGGTAGGATCACACAATTTTAGGTAGGATCAAATTTTGGAAATGATAGGGTAACCGAAGTTCAAACTAATCTTCTTAGATTTGGCATGATACCTATGAATGAATAACACTTGTCTTTGCGCTTTCGATCTACATGGTTATGCGGTCGGACTGTTTTCATTTTAAATGTGTGAATGCTTAAAAGATGCAATATGTGAATTATTACAACTATAATTTTTTTTATTATACAACTTTTAAAAGATGTCGTTTTGATTAGCTTAGTATTATTTTAAAGTTTTTTTTAACATTTTAAAAGAATTTTAAGGTAATTTGAAGACATTTTATGATTAAACTACTCTGCAACCAAAGGATCCACTAAGCCCAATTATCATTCTTAAAAGCTTATGCATTGTTAATTCTTTCGAGTATAGATCTGCCCTGCGATAACTGAGACTCTCTAAATGGCACCAGGTGGAATCCAAAGCATTTCAAGGGCTGCGCATATGGTTACCCAAACATCACTCCACCGTAGATCTACACTTGTTAAACAAACAGCAAAGAGATAAGCATCCAATCCCAGTAGCTTGCACATCCTCACACCAAGAGCAGTTTGGGGCAAGTGTAGACCTATATTAAGGCATCGTAGGTTAATTCAAGTAACCCAAACGACTCAACCTTAGCACAAAGCCAAGCAAATATTATGAATCAAGTAAGACAGTATATCTTCAATCATCCCAATGCAGAACCATGCAGGCAAGGCACACTCGATGACATAGGTTAGCCACATAAGTATCAACAATGCCTAATGCATAATGAAGGCATAACTCTCAACACCATCACAACAAAAATGATAGAGGCAACATAGCTCACCCTATAGAAAAGAGGGGAGTGTAGATCAGATACTAAACCTAATCGAATTTGAAGTCTCCCGCCATAATTTCAAATGTTCCCGCTTCAATTTCCAGCTTCCATCCAAAACCCAAAATTTAACCCGCTTAAATCAAAGCTTCCTACCAAATACACGCCAGCAATCCACATGCATCAAATAAACAATGCGGAAGGATAACACATGGTATGATCCAAAGGCGAAAACAAAATGGTGGAAGAAGGAATGTGGCAATCCACGTGCATCTTTATACTATAAATAGAAAAAGCACAGTAGCAAGAAGGGCATCTTTTTTCCGATTTGTTATCTTTAAGGTTTAAAAAGTAAAATCATTGTACTCTCTGCCTTTAAAATCTGTACCAAGAAAGAGAAAGAAGAAAATGACATTTCCTCATGGATATTGGATTCCGTAGCATCTTAACCACGTAAATTCCATATGTCTTTTACTTTTCTACACTTTTGTTTATTTTCACTAGATTTTAGTGTAAGATTTTGTTCAGTTTTTCACTTGAATTATATACCAGTTTGATTTGACATTTTATCAAATAGTTAAATGCAACTTCATAATTGTGTAAGCTTACAGCAGCACAATTACCACCTAAAGGAAAATTTAATATCATTTAAATTTTTTGGTTCTAAACCACCGAAATAATTAACACTAGAGTTACTTCATGTTCATTTAGTGTGTTGTGAGACGAAAAATTTCACTAACATTTCATCGCTAGAAGGAGGGCCTACCTGCCCTCATCCAGTTTTCATCGAACCGCTACTTTCACAGTCATAATCAATTCAATATAGAAGAAACCATTTTCCACAAATCAATTCAACAAAGGTGCTTAGATCCATTTTATCCAGTGCAGCCTTATATCACACAAAGAGGAGCACAGTAAGAGACCTCTTTACTTTCAATCATCATCATTCTTGATCTTATCTTGCAATCCCTATTGCACAATAAATACTATGTTATGAGTTAAAGTGTCGTAGCATTTACTGTTTTATTTATATTAATGCTATCTACACATATCACTCTCCTAAAAGTAAATCATCATAAATTGATCCTTTATCTTACTTATTGGTTGTAATAGAACTTGAAATTTGATTTAAAAGGAACATTTAATGTAAATATGGATTAGAACCTCTCTAATGAAGGGCAAAGGAAAAATATCTATCAAACAAAGCCAACTACACTATTTTGCATACAATAATACACTTTAGTTTAGTTAGTATAAACTAAAAGATGCACCGTTCCTTTAGCTGTCTAAATGACATGAAAAACCAATGTCCATCAACGCAAAGCTGCCCTAATCATTATGCAGGTCACTACCAACGCTCTCCTATCTAGCTAATTACACTGTTGGAGAACAAAAAAGGCATTCTCAATATTGAGAACGATGACATTAAACTAAGATGCACAGAGGAAAGAATTCCAAAACAATGTTCGCATACACCAGAAAAATGGCACAGCCCAAACTAAATGCAGGTTCCAAAACCCACTAAGGAGAACCATCTCCTAACCCTTCACAGTTTACCACCCATGGACACTAACCAAGCCAAACACATGGCTAGTAGACAGAATGTCAATCTCAGCACTGAGAACAGTGAAACTGCAAGAAAACACTTAGAATTGCACATATGCAATCTGGCTCTTCAGCTAAATACTGCACTGGACCTAGGGATATTAGACGGCTTGAACCAGCTATCAAAAAAAAATTTCACAAATTCAGCCTGGTTTTCCAGCCAAATTATTGAATTGGACATAGGGATATTGGACAGCCCGAACCAGCATAAAAACCCTTTACGTTAATTGATATGACATAGCCACACTAGACGTAAGGATATTACACGGCCTGAACTAGTACAAAAAACCATGTGCTTGAATTAAAAAGTTGTAAATACTCGACCTGACTTCACCGTCAAACATCAGTCTGCCCCAAAATAGCAAAGCGAACCATGCTAGGCGCACGAATATGAAACTATACCCAAAAATTAAGGTAGGTCATAACAAGCATGCAGCAAAACATGCATGCTAAAAATCAAGTTTAGGAAGCATGAACTACATAAGAAGTTAATTTAGAAACTGGCAAGGAAAGACAAACACATAGAATGCACTGCGACCAACAGATCAGGTACAATTTTAAAAACAACTTAAAGCTTGCCAAGTAAACATCAAAAACAAGTATTTACTTATACTTATTTAGTCCTAACTAATGTTCAGTCGGTACTGCGCTTATACTTATGTAAACCATATGTGTACAAACAATTTAAAAGTACCAAAGAGATGTAATAAGCTACACTAAAATAATAGAAAAGCACAAATATGACTCGAATTTAGTAGAAGAATCTTTTACGATCTTCTTCGTCTATATGACATGCGGATACTTGAAGCAGGACGTGGATGAGAGCTACCTTTTAGTTGTGGAATAGAAGGTAGGTCATGCAACTCAGTAATAACAACAGATGAGCGAGCAATGGGAATACGTCCATAGGTGAAGCGAGGGTCGTAGTTGTTGTTGGCCCAATGGTCACCATAGTCCTGTGGACCAAATTCATAATCCGCATGATAGTATAAGAAGGTCAGATTAAGTCCTAGCCAGAAGCGAGTGAAAATGTCAATTGCATGCTTCACACCAATCTCTGCCTTAACCTTTCCTACCTTCATATCATGAAGCTTTTCCAATAAGGAAGCCCTATCTAACCCTCTTGAGAAACTGTAATAGAATCCAGGTAAGCTTCACATTCTAGGGTGAATATTTTATTCTCAAGTGCATTCACACATCCCATAGCCACCCTCTTAGTTCGTTCAATCTCATCCAAAATTTGATCCCTTGTTTTCTCAGTGGTCCTAGAAAAGGGACCAAAGAGCTCTTGCATGGTAGAAAGGTAAGGTGGGGTGCAGGTTCTAGAAGTTCCCAGTTTCTTTTTATAATGATCCTCTAACTCATTAAACTTAGTCTCATAATAGTTTTTCAAATCATTCTTCCATTTAAGAACATCTTTATGATCAGCCCCAGAAGGGGGTGCACGAGCAACACTAGGTCTTGAAGTTGTACCCAGAGTTAACGATGTAGCAGGGGCGTCCACAACACTAATCTACCTTGTAATCTATTCATTTAACTCCTCAACCTTGTGCTTTAGAGCTTTAATCTCATCTGCGTATAAGACCTCATATACATTTTCTACGCCCTTCAATAAACCTTCTAGCTCAGTAACCCTAGTAAAAGCTGAATTAAGCTTTTCTTCTAGGACAACCATCTCCTGGTCTTGGTTGAAAAAAGCGGGCTGGAAATCAATTAAGCCCATACAAAATGAAATTAAAGAGAAATACAACCAAGCGATGCGCTCACAAGAAATACATAAATTCTGCAAAGAACATAAAACCTACACATAATTACAACTTAGGAGAAAATATTCATCAACATAGAAACACAAAGTCATCTTAATTTACAAATTCAAAAAAAACACAAGTAGCTATTACAAATGACTAAGGTGTATTAGGAAATGGCGGAGCTGAATTAACATGAAAATTATTTCTAGGGTCATAGCAAGCTCTGGCCCAATGACCCACTGTCCCTTCTATGAACATCTCAGAACCCATGATGTTGCTTAGAAAATTTGTATCAAGCGTAGGATAGAAATATTCAAACGTATCCCTGGCATACTACAAGAGAACCTCTTCCATCTTGCTCTTAATTTTCTCTTGTTTAAGTTTTTTTGAGAAGAAGGTGATCTTACCCTGAGCATTACGCAGGGAATCCTCAAACTCATAAATCTTCAGTACAGCTTTCTCTTTCGTGTCTTCCAGGGCATTAATCAGCTCTACCTAAGTTTTCTTAGTATCCATCGAAAAGCCCCCAAAGAGTCAAAGGGCATCAGTCCTCCATCCCTCTGTCTTTGTTTGAGAAAACGTTTCGCCTCTCTGCTTTCAATGGTTTCCTTCTCTCCGATTTGGAGAGCGATCTGCTTAGGTATATCCTCTATAGTCTTCTTTAGCTGTGCTATTTCGTCCCCATAAACAACGCCATAAAGTTTCTCGCCATCCTTCAAAGACTGTTGTATTCCTTCAAACTTTGACTTAGCAGCCTCAAGCTTTGTATGCAACATAGTATTATGTTCATGCCGACGTTTTAGTGAACCTTTTGCTTCTCTAAGCTTCTTACGGGAACCTTTCAAATGCTTCTCAAGCCTCTTATTAGCCAGTAGTAAACAAATATTTTCCTCCTCTAGAGACTTGGTAGGGATTATGTCCGCAACCTCGAATTCGATCACACTTGTGTCATCAGGACCATGAATGATGGGGGCAGAAGGAATGTTGGATTCAAAGGCTTCATTAAATTTAGATGCAGGCTCATAGGGGCTAACCTAATTGGTAATAAGTAAAATTCGACTCAATGAAAATCAAAGTGCACCAAATAAAAATCAGATAGAAACATCTATCATTAACTACATTGATTCAACGAACCCATGTACAAAAATAAATAAAAAGATACAGTAACAAAGATAGGTAGAATTCAATCCTTATGTAAGTTCTTGAGCCTATGCCTAGACCACTCAAGGTGAGGGCTATCAGGTGGGAAAAAGTCACTTTCTAGGGTGTATTGCCATTGGCGTAGTACAAAGTAATCGAGGGCTTCCTTCTCTTTAATTACTTGATTAATCCTGGAAAGTAACCCTTGGGTCTCATCCATAAGTGTTGTAAAAGACTCATCTAATTCTTTCTCGCACTTACTGATAGCCAGAGCACTAAGACCAAGACAATCTAGGGTTTGATTTTTGAGTCTGACCTTGCTCTCCTTTAAAAGTTTAGTAAACAAAACTCCTTCAGAAGCCTAAAACAGACAAACAAAGCGACAAGGACGACGTGATAAACTGGCTATGTAGAAAATCAATATGATAAAAGAAAAATCAACCTTCATTACACATTGAAAAATAAGTCCTAATGTTCACATACGAAAATTAGACATCTACATGAGGATCTGAAGTAACCTCGGTATTTTTAAACCCATCAACATCCTTAAACACCTCACCTTCCAAGGTCCCCTTACCCACACTTTTCCACTTATAAGTAGAAGGAGAGGCATTCTTTGCAGCAACTTCTTCTTCCCACTGGGCCCGTCAGTAGGTGTAAACCTTGCTAACCATGGCCGGGTCTTCTAAGAAGTCAAGTTTGACCTCGTCCTTGAAATGACGTCGAGCTAAGGTATATAGTTTGTTGGTTACGATGAAAGTGCTCTCCTTAAGCTGTTCTTGCACCAACGCCGACTCCTTTTCTTTCTCCTTCAACTCGCGATCTTTCAAGACCAAGGCATCCGCCGTAGATTTGGCCACCCTTTCAACTTTCTCCCGACACAACTTGAAATCTTCCTTAATCTTGGCCTTTTCAAAAATAGTATTGGCCTTTTCGAAAGCAATATTGACCTTCTCAGAAGAAGTTGAAGGAAGGCTTGCTTCAAGTGCAGCAAACTGAGCATGGGTGATGACCTACTCACTTTCCCACTTCTTTCGAGCCTCAACTGTCAAGGCTCCTAGCTAAAAAAACAATAGAAAAGAGAAAGCAACAACGGGTATGAGATGGTTAAATAAGCCACCAAAAAAGAAGAAGAGACATTTACGCAGGACCAAGATCTTTCAAACTCGGACATGAGCTGAGAAGAAGAAAGCTCAGGAAAAGGAAGAGGAAGAAAAGAAAGGGGAGATAAGGCAATAATGGATAAATTATCTAGTCTAGTCCTTCCTACAATCTCAGCAAGTTCATATGTGATGCCTTCGGGCAAAGGTAAGTATCGAGTGCAGGAATCAGGAAGGCGCTGCAGATGAGGAATATGGAGAGCTACCTAAGTAGAAACAGGGAGAGCCATTGAAGGAGAAGGGGGAGTGGAAGTAACTAACTTCTTGGAACACTGATCAGAACCTTTACCAACATCATGCTTTCTCTTTTGGATATGCTTCTTTGTCGGTTTGCTAAGGAGCACTTTCAAGGCTTCATCATCCATTTCACCTATATATAAAAGGAATTTCAAGATCAGAAGAAGTTCCCGCGAAGGTCAAGATTGTAAAATTTGCAAATATTATATTTATTGTTAGCAATTTATATCCGTAGGCTCAGCCGAAGTTTGGGAAAGCTTAAAAATAACACGAGAGAATTAGGGATTTAGGCTCAGAAAATCATGCTTTTCCCCCATCTCTTTATTAAAAAGCAATTGTATTTTCCTCTCCTCCGCACCTAATTCTAAATTATGATCCCTATGGGACTCATATGACTTGGTGTCATCCTCATAAAAAACGAGCTGAGTAGGATGTTGATGAAAATAAGAAGAGTCAGAATTTGAAATGAATAAAGAATAAGTCGACCCATCTCTGAGTCTTTCAGGGGACTGCCGTTGGGATCGCCTTTTTAGCCTGCGCATAAACTAATCCTTTGCCTCTCTCACTTGGTAGAACCCTATCACTTAGTCCAACTGAGAAAACACTTTAGCACTATGGACCCAATCGAACAAGTCATTAATATGTGGGAGTGGATATTTCTTCTTCTTTTTCACTTTGTTCAGATCACGATGATCGACACAAAGTTTCAAGGAGCCATTCGCCTTCATGTCAAACATTATGGGTGCTCCAGAATGAATCCTCTCCTCGATGGGTCATTGGCTTGCACTTCGAGATCATGTTGCTCCTTACTTGCCATACACCTCAATAACGTAACCACTGGCCTCGTATTCTTTACTAAGTCGATGTGGAACTAAATTTCAAGTTGCCGAGGCAATTCGATAATCTCCTCAATAACATTTGGGTATTCCTTCAAAATGGGTATTGATTACAATTCCTTACATAGGATCTTGAGCAAATATAAGAAGCTACCCATCACTGCATTCTCAGGCATGCATCTCAAAACTATCCTATGCTCATCATCTATCCAGATCGTCACCAACAATCTTTCACTGTCCACTATGACTTTGTATTTCTTCAGCCAGTCCATTCCCAAAATCATACCGAACATAACAAAATAAGTACAAATTAATCATATGAGAACACATATCCATGACTCAACAACACTAAGTTTGTGACAAACCATACACAAAATGGTCGAACCACCTATGGGTTTCGTCACTACCAGAGGCCTATATACTATGTCAAGTGTAACACCCCACACCCCTTAGTACACCCAAAAAGGGCACACTAAAAGATATGGTGCGTTGTAGGTATAGCTAAAACTTTACAAAGACTAAGATTCACAAGACAAAATAAATAAAACAGCGGAAACATTTAAAACAATAACTTATTTATAAATCAAACTTCATAAAAAAAGTCATTACCAAAATAAGTCTCAAAATACCAAATACATATGTCTTATGAAAAACACCATCTCAGTCACAATATCAGAGTACATAAATAAAACCATCCCTCTCAACAGTACCAGTACATCCAAACTAAAATAAAATGAAAACTAGAACAGAAAAAGAAGAATACATGAAGAATCTCCAAGAATGTCTCTCCTGGAAAGCTGAAAGTCTACTGCCCTTGCCTCTGTTGGCCTATGGGGGAAAGGGGAAAATAGAGGAGTGGGTCAGACTAAAATTCTGGTGAATGAAAGTAATTACTAGTATTTTTAAGGAAGATAAAGATAATAGACTTTGCAATAGTTCTAGTTATAAAAGGAAATAAAGGAAAAGATAAAGCTGGAATCAAATACGGTTTAACTGTTTGCATTGCTTAGATAGTTTTGATTGTTTCGATTGTTTACACTTGTCTTAGATAGCTACTTTGATTAGGCTGAAATACCAATCCTAGTTTAATTAGGCTGAAGTTATAATTCTACCCTTTGATCGGCCTTCTATCTCTGTTGTGCCACTGTGAGCTAGTCTCATCCCGTGGGTCCCATAGCAAAAGGACACATGTTTAGCGCTTGGAACTCAATAGCGACTTATCTCCCTACACCGAGGCTGCATGCTCGGCCACCGTTAGGCTCGCACTATCGATTGCTCCCTCTTTGGACATCTTATTTACCCTAAATAGCATAAGCGTGCCCAGCCTCACTTGAGTGTGTTGTGAGACCACCAGTTCCTGTCTGAAGGTGAATGCTGCCGATACGGGTCCAAACAAACAAAATCTAGCTGCGCCCCTTGCCCAAATCCCCTGATTTGAGCTCCTAATTATTGACCACTTATCTACCCTAAATAGCATAAGTGTGTCCCAAGGGGAATGCTACCGGTACAGGTCCTACTTCTTAATTAATGACCACTTATCTACCCTAAACAGCATAAGCATGTCCCAAGGGGAATGCTGCCGGTACGGGTCCTATTTCTGTCTTTGCTTATTAACTTAAATATAAGTTCTAAAATAAGCCTCTTATGTTATCTCTACTATGCTTGCTTATTAACTTAAATATAACTTCTAAAAAGCTTTTTCTGTTGTCTCTAATTATAACCTGTGTGTTATAATTTTGCTTATTAACTTAACCCAAGGTCTAAGTTTAAAAATAAGCTTCTTCTGCTATTTCTTCTATTTTCTCTTTTTAGTTATAATTACATGTTATAACTATGCTTGCAAATGTCTTAAATTTGCCTATTTCAGTCTATGTCCAATTTATTACAGTTCTTCTTATTTTACATCCAATTTCTATATGTTCTTATATTTTAGTCCATATTAGCGAATTATTCTCTTTTAATTATTCCATTCGCGTAAAAAGGGAATTAAAAAGAACGAACATCTACAGAATAAATCCCAACGTAGAATATATGTAAATAAAATATAAATAAAAGTAAATAACTATAAATACTGTAAATAATTGGGAAAACTATAATTAACAGTAAATAATAGCAAATAACTGAAATAGAATAGCTAAAAGAAAATAAACTGAAAAGCAAGTCTAAAATTTACATAAAAATAAACTGTAATAAACTTGCATAAAGGTTATCCCAAAATTGTAGAAAAACTACAACTATTGGAAACCCTATTATTTTAAATTACATAAAAATCTAAAATAATTACTTAAACACTCACCTGTGGTCCTTATCTCTTTTCCTTGGCCTTCTCGGATCCACTTCTAGGGTATAAAATATTTTAATTAAAAATATATTCTCCTCAGAAAAATATTCCTTTTAGGGTCCAGCCTCAGGCAATGAACCCAGATGGAGAAAATCTGAATGAGAAAAATAGTTAGGCTTAGGGTCTTATTTATAGTGTCACTTGTGGATCTCAGACCATTGGATTTGAAGATTAAATCTGGTGCAACCATGTCATAGGCTCGTCGGGAACCGTCGGATGAAAGCACGAACGCACATGATGGAGTAGAAATGGAAAAATGACGTGTTCGAATCGAACTGGGCAAAGGTACGTACAGAAGGCAAGGCGGGTTGATAGGTCGACCCATACATTCTAGGGTCGACGTATAGGTCGACCTAGCCATGGTGAGGGTCGACCTTGCCCATTATTATTATTTCTTTTTTTCTTTTTTTCTGAATTCTTCTTTCTTTCGTATCTTCTTCATTCTAGCTCGGATTATGACAATCTATATATGGAAATTGACCAGAAAATTACCACGGACACAATGGTGCAACTCTCATAGCTCAATTCTGATAATCTCACAAAGTTATTTTATTATATAATTAATTTGTTAATTAATTATTATAGCTTAAATTTCGGGTTGTTACATCAAGTCTCAACCCTAGTCTATCCATTGGGTCACAAGGTATAATAGAGTATGATGCACCGATATCGAATAGAGCACGAATAAGTGTACCATAAACATAAAGCATACCTTGGATAACGGTGCCTTCCCCTTTCTCCATCACTAATGGAGCACTCAACGAAGTAGGAATAGCATTAAGCACATAAGTAGTCACCACCTGCTTATTCTTCAATGGCTCAAGCCAATCCTTCTTCAAATGACCAGCCTTATCACAATTTAAGCATTTTCTCTCTCCATCCTTTTGATTCCTACAGTTCTTACTAAGATGCCCCTTCTCTACAAAGTTAAAGTAGATGGGCTCCCGTTTACCTTTCTTTTTTGAATCTACATTTTTACATGTTGTTCCACTTCCTTTTATCACCCTTTCACATTTGTCGCTTAGGCTCTTCCCTACAAACAACATAGCCATGGAATTTGAATACAGACTCTCATCTCGTAAAGCCTTCATAACAGGCTTCTTGGAGGATTCATCAATAGGCCTATTGGTCGATCCCAAAGATATTCATCCAAACCCATTATAAAATTTTATTTTTTCTTCAGCAGAGTATCAATATAAGTTAAAGCATACTTCGATAGCATGTCAAACTCGGCCATATACTTGAAACAGTTATCTCCTCCTACTTCAAGTTAGCAAATAGCACAAACTTCTGTGCTGCCCATATGAAATTCTCCTCAAAAAGAGTTTTGAATTGCTCCCAAGTAAACCAATCCCCATGAGTAGTGATCATAACAGCATTCCACCATTCCATAGCTCGAACCTTAAGTTTCCTAGAGGCCAACTTTATCTTCATCGCATTTTCTAGCTCTAAGTCCTCGAAGATGTGCTTATAGGTATTCAACCTATCTTGCACTTCCACAGCTACTTCCTTTTTTAGGAACCCTTTACTACCAAGGTAAGAAAAGTCCTTATTCAATTTCGCAAAGTTAGCTTTAGGTGTCCGCACTTGAGCACCACCTCCAATGGCAACTGGAGCAACCACATGGCCATTTTGCAGCATGTTCCTCATCATCTCAATGAACATGGTCTGCATATTGGGGTTAGTGGCCCCTGAACCAATTCAATTTTCTAGTCCAAACACAAAAGTTCTTGGAGCATTACTTGTTTGTTACCTCATTCTTACAATCTATAATAAAAATGATTAGGCTCTCGAAAAGGAAAGCCAAAAAATGGTAATATGTATGCAATGCGACTTATATTATATATAATACTATATAATTTAGAAAACCAAAATATATACCAAGTAAGCTCTCACATATAGCACTCGATCCATTCTAATGTGATAACTCCTTCTTAAGTCTAATGGATCCTGTATCCACTTAGGTCGTATGCCAAACTAAGCTCAGATACCAACTGTGATGACCGCCCTACATCTCCAATATCAATAACTA
Organism: Allium fistulosum; assembly: GCA_030737815.1. Classification (NCBI taxonomy): domain Eukaryota; kingdom Viridiplantae; phylum Streptophyta; class Magnoliopsida; order Asparagales; family Amaryllidaceae; genus Allium; species Allium fistulosum. The sequence goes on along the minus strand of CM060907.1, from coordinate 242,871,851 downwards.
TATAGTTCATTGTAACGGTATGCGGTTGTTGTAGAGCAATATTTAAGGGTAAAATAGTAAACTCCAAAGCAAAGCATGTCATATATCTCATAGTGTAGAGGATAAAATATAATAACAAACATGGATATAAAAAAGGCGAGAAATATATGCAGAACGAAAATAAACCATAGAAAAAATCAGAGTAATAAGTTCACCACATTTATACAACATAAGTAGAGTTTATACGTCATTCAAATAAACTCCAATACTATCTCTAATAATAGTTAAGCACTGATATAAGCTCCTAAGTGCTATACAGTGAAATAATGATAAGCTCTAAAGTAAAGATAAAGATAAGCGCCAACCTCCTACTTATCCAATGAATAGTTCCATGCACTGTTCTCAAACCTTCTTTCTGGTCTACTTATGTAACACATCGTAATTTTACGACAACTAATTAAAAAAATTAATTAATAAAGGATAACGCCAAAAAATAGAATTTTACAAACATCAGAATTTGGTTATGAAACTTGCATCATTGCGTTCGTAGCAATTTTCTGATCGATTTTCATATGTAAAGTTTTCCGATGAAAGTTCAAATGAAAATATTATTGATGTTTGAAGATTTTAAATCGTTGAAAATAATTATATATGTAATTATGGTAATAAAAGTCAATTGACGTTAATTAATAATGTTAGTGGAAACTTAGACGTTAGGAAATGTTAACATTAAATAAAATCTAAGAGGATATATATAAGCAGAAAGAAATAATATCGGTTAGCTAAAGGAGGAATAAAACTAAATACATCACCACACGCTAAATTAATCACCATTGAAACAAATAACTGGTCGACCCCTGATGCACCTAGGTCGACCATAGCAGTCGACCTAAGACCTACGGCAGCTGATCGTTGGTTGTGTCAAAATGGAAGTAACACGTGGCCAAACGGCCTGGATTTAATACAGCTTCATCAAACAACTGTTATTAATTTGAACCCGTATAAATATAAACCTAGATCCTTACTTCTAAACTCATATTTTCATAGCGACATTGAAGCTCTGGCATTTTCTCTTCTCTTTCAAATCCTAAATGTTATTCGCTATGCACTGGATCGAAGATGGCCAACAATAATAAACAATGTAAATGCAGCGGAATTGTATAACAGTAGATCACACAGTCAATTTTATACTAGTTCGGACCTCTCATCCTATGTCCAGTCCCAAAGCTCTCCTTCGGTATTTCACTATTAACACCCTCACTTCATCTAGAGGAACAAGTTTACAGACTCTGCCTGAACAACCAAACAGAACTTCAACAACAATTACAAGAAGTGTAACAAATGTTACTTTCTTACATAGCATATCTTGATATACAAAATGTCACTTTAATGTACAATAACTCCTATAACTAGACCAAACTATATTTAGTGGAGGTGTATAGGCTAAGGAGTTTATTCGACAAGAATATGGGATGTGGAGATGAAGCACGTAGTCGAAATCTCCGACTCACATAAATTTCTTAGAACTCAGAGTATTGCTTAGGAATTGAGAGTTTAAGGCTTAGAATTCAAGGAGGTGTGTTTCATTGTGTAGTGATTCATGAATGATTAAGGGATGATATAGTCTTTGTAGAAATGTCAACGTAGGGGTGCTACCTTCCAAATTCGCCATTGATGAAGAGAAGCAACTGCAGGAGTGAAGAGATGCAATTGTAGATGAAGGGATGCGTTGATTTGGGTATTTAAAAAACCATAAATGCCCGATTCAGTCGACTAATCTTTAATTTCAGTCGACTGAAATAGGCATTTTTGGTTCCAGAACTTATAATTTGTTTTAATCTATTGAAAGAAGAATTTTAGTCAACTTAGGCAGGTTTCAATCGACTGAGCAAGAATTTCAGTCGACTGAATAAGTATAATTTCCAAAAGCTTGCTTAGTTTAGTGGTAAAGGCATATGCTTATCTCTCAGCCCACCAAGGTTCAAGTCCCAGCTTTGCATATTTTTAGCCAGTTTATTTTTCAACTTTTCCATCATCATTTGGACCTGAAATAACTCAATAAACATATTAGTAGCATTGTTGTATGGTTATTATCACCAAAACACCATATATGTGGTTCTTTCATTCTCCCCCTTTTTGATGATGACAACCACACAACCTTATAATATATAATAATTGCTCCCCCTAAATATATGTTATGTGTAATAAGTTTATAACTCTCAACTTTAAATAGATGCCAATATAAAATATGCAAAGCACACGTTCTTCTCCCCCTTTGTCATCAACAAAAAGGGATAAAAGCATTGGCATGCTATATTATAAAAAACTCCGCCTAAGTATAATGTTTCTCTTTAACTTTTAAGTATGTACTCCCCCTATCAATATGCTCATTATTTCTCCCCATTTGTAATTAATAAAATGTACGAGAAAATTAAAAATAAATAGAGAATATCATAGAGAAGTCAAAAATATTTTTTTTAACATTAAAGCAAAGCAATGAATATCCAATAGATATTTCAAATGTAAGCAAAATGATACTTATTTTACAATGGATATAAGGTTTACGACTTAGAAAACCATATCTAGTTTGACGTGGTTGATCTGTTAAAAATATAATTTCCACTATTAATCACAGTGTCTTAATAATTGCTAATGTATGATTGTCTATTACAATCAGTTAGATTAGTATGAACCCATATATCAACATTAATTGTCATTGATTTAGCATTCAAAGGACTTTTTCTATTTCTAAGCATAATACTTTTATGACATGGATTGGTATTAGAACTATCTCTGCTTTTAGTACTAGCATTAAAATGTGTATACATGAATGCATATCTAATACTTTTTCTATAATTATCTTGTTTATAGTCTGAACCAGTTCTATTATCATGAGCTTTGCTATTAGTAGTTAAGGAAGATAAATCATATTTTTCTCTATTAAAATTTGTGATTTGCTCATTTAATTTATCAAAAATAACTTTGGAATCACAAATTTCTTTTGCAACATAATATTATTTTTTTGGCAAAGCCAGCGGGGTTGAATGGACCCCTACCATTTTATTGAAAAAACAAAAATAGTTACAAAACAATACAACAAACACACCAACAAGCCAAAACAATCATCCTAAAAGGAAATCTAGAGCTACATGGATCTAATTATAGAAAGGACCATTAAATGTTTAGAGGTGGATTGACCTTTAAACACTCTAATGTTCCTCTCCATCCAAATGAGATATAGAGACTTCTTAAGAATTCTTAACATCAATTTTCCTCTTTCATTCTTCCATCTAGTAGCTTTGAAAATGTTGAACCATTCCACAGTAGACACTCTTCTAGGATTATGCAAGCCATAGTGATGTAAAATTCTATTCCAGATGTAGAAAGAATAGTCACATTCAAAGTATAAATGTGACACAGTTTCCACACCAATACCACACAAAAGACAGTTATCACTATGTATTACCCCACAGGCTTTAAGTTTTTGAAGGGAAAGAATGCCATTCTTCAATACTTTCCACATGAACAAGTTTTCCTTAGGGATAGATTGAGAGTTCCAGATTCTAGTATACCAAGGAAAAAGAGGATAATCCATGGCAGAATCTAGGACTTTGTATACTGAAGCAATAGAATGAGACTTTTCATTCCATATTACCTGAACATTACAGGTGTTATATATCTTACTTCGAATAACATTCCAAGCATCTCTAACTACAGAGGAACTACAATAAGGTAAGGAAACAGTTCCATCACTCCAATATCTATCAACAGAAGCTTTGTCATGAATTCCAGAAATTACTCTGGTCTCATAATCAATAATATTAGCTAGGATTACACCTTTAGCAGACCATGGATCATACCAAAAGGAAATCTTGCCAATGTCTTTCATGCCCAGCTGAACCATAGGAAGGAACATATCTCTACTTCTCAAGATGTTCTTCAAGACCAACTACAATCAGAGGGAGGAGAGATAGACCAGAAGTTACCATCTTTGATGAGATAAGATCTACACCAAGAAGCCCATAAATTTGTGTCTTTTCTCAATAATTTGTCAACTCTATATGAAAGAGCAGCAAAGTTCCACCTTCTAATATTCATAATTCCAAGCCCACCCTTATCATAAGGGCAGCATATATGTCTAAATGCAACAGGGATCATTTTCTTAGAATAAGGGTTTCCATGCCATAAAAATGGTTTAAAGCAGAATTGATCATGCTAATAAGCTTGGCAGGAAGGATGAAGATTCTGGCATAATACACACACATGGAGACAACAACAGATTTAACAATCATTAACCTTCCAGCCATAGAAAATTTAGACCTATTCCAGCTAGATATTTTAGTGGTAATTTTTTCAAACAATTGCAAACATTGGTTTGTCCTTATTTTAGAAGTACACAGAGGAGCTCCTAGATAAATTTCATTGTCAGTTAAAGGAGATAGACCAGACATGGCATACAAGATCCCCTTATCATGATCAGACAAGCCAGCAATATTAATTCTGGACTTACTTCTATTAATGGATAGACCAGTCATAACCTGAAAACTAGACAGAACATCCATCAAACCATTAATAGATTTAATATTAGGCTTAGTGAAAAGAAGCAGGTCATCAGCAAAAAGCAGAGTAGAAATACTATTCTTCTTGCATAAATGGTGATAATCTAGAAGCTTATTAGATATTGCTACAGAACAGAGTGAAGTGAAAAGCTCCATGACACACACAAAAATATAGGGTGAAACAGGGTCACCCTGTCTAATTCCCTGAGTAGCACCAAAGTAGCCAAAGGTAGATCCATTAATACTGAGAGAATAATTAATAGTAGATATGCAAGTGAATATCCAACAAAGGAAAGGGATAGGAAAATTCATTTTATGAAGAATGTAGATGACAGATTTCCATTGAACTAAGTCATAAGCTTTTTGTATGTCTAATTTAAGAACACATCTAGGAGCGATAAAATTCCTATTGTACCCCTTCATAAGTTCAGAAGCAAGTAAGATATTATCAGTAATATCTCTAGATGGAAGAAAAGCATTCTGATTAGGAGAAATCAAACCAGCCAAAGAAATCTTCATTCTAGAAGCCAGTATTCTAGAGATGAATTTGTAAATCACATTACAACATGCAATGGGTCTATACTGATTAACAGAAGAAGGTTGAATAGTTTTAGGTATCAAAGCAAGCCTGGTAGCATTTATTCCAGTGACTAATTTACTATGCCTGAAGAAGTTCTTTATGGCTTTGATCACATCTTTACCTATAACAGCCCAAGTAGTTTTGAAGAAATAAGCATTAAATCCATCAGGACCCGGAGAACTATTAGAATTCATACCAAATATAGCTTGTTTAATTTCATCTTCAGTTATTTCCATGATTAAATCTTTCCTCATGTCATTAGAGATAGTAGGGAGATGAATATGATAGAATTGTTCCAGAGTGATAGATGGAATTTGAGGATTACCCAAATACATTTGAAAGTATTCCAGGAAAGCAGCATGGATAGTATCTTGAGAAGAACAAGGCAAATCATGCATATTAAGGATGGAAGATATATTTTCAGAAGCCTGTTGGATCTTTAAAGAATTGTGAAAAATGGATGTATTTTTATCACCATTCACATGCCATTCATGCTTTGATTTTTGCTTAGCCATCAAATTTTCTTCCACTGGAGCTTTAGATAGATCCTTTAAAAGTGAAGTTTCAAGAACAAACAAATTAGGTAGAAGAGCAGTATTATGGCATCTCCGAATATCTATTTGAACTTGAAATAATTTTTCTCTAATTGAAGAGGACAAACTACTCCCATTCCCAAAAGTAAGCTGAGCCCACTTCTTCAGAATAGCCTTAAGATGCCTGAGTTTAGCCTGCAAAATAGACATAGGATTGCCAAAAGTATGAAATTTCCAACTTTCAGAAACAATACTTAAGAAATCAGGGTGCTTAGACCAATTATTAAAAAATGAAAACGAGGAGCGCCTTCTCACAGTGTCCTTGCCCTAGTCAATAATGAGAGGAGAATGGTCAGATAAAGATGGAGGAGGGATAATTGTGTTAAGGTTAGGCCATTTGATTACAGAGGAAAAATTCATGTAAGCTCTATCAAGTTTACAATACGTCCTTTTTCCATTTCTACTAGAATTGTTCCATGTGTAAAAAGCACCACTAACAGAGGTAGGAAGAAGGTTGGAAGCATAATTAGCATTGTTGAGAGGTCTAGTCTGAATGAAAGACAATGGAACACCACCACTTTTCTCAGTAGACAACCGAATACAATTCCAATCACCAAGGCATAGCCACGGTGAACTGGACTGTTGAAGTGAAGGAAGGATATCAAGGAAAACTTGCCTTTGAGTAGCATTATTATCTGCATAAACAGCAGTAAGATAGAAAGAAGTAGAAGAGGGGATGTGAATGATCTCAGAGTGAATGAATTGCATATGGACAGTTAAAGGGGAAAGGGAAAAATAGAAGGATTCCATAATATTAATAGTCTACCAAAAGGGGCTTGAGAGAGATTATGGATAGAGCTCCAGCCATGTTTAATATTTGAGACAGCTTTGATTGTTGTAATATGATTGAGTTTTGTTTCAGCAATTTCCATAAGATCAATTTTGTGAGAAGAAATAAGATTAGAGATTTCTAATTGCTTGGCCATGGAGTTAGCACCCCTAACATTCCAATAACCTATTTTTCCATTCATTTGGATAATAATATAGAAGAGGCTCTGGTTTTAACCCCAGGCGAAGAATTAGCATGATTATTACAAGGCGGCATGGTCAGACCTGTTTGATCAATAGAGAAATTGCTCCCATTGTCTAGATCAATAGCAGAGTTAGAAGAGGATTTCTTTGGTCTACCTTTTTTCTTTTTAGAGGAAGAATCAGGAAAGGAAGTGGAAGGAGATTGTTGCAAAGAAGATATATTTGACAAAGAAAATTTGCCCAAGTCATTGAATATTTGGTTAAGAAGAGAGAGGGAAGAATATGGAGAAACTTGCAAAGAATTAGAGGTCATTTGATTAAGAGGTGAATTATGAGATGGGATAATCTCAGCAGAAGAGATGTTGTGCATGTCAGGATTTAGACTGACACTGGGTATGTCAGAAGATAAACTGGAATTGTGTAGATGTTGAAAAACATCATCATCTTCAATAATTTGCTGAAGCACAGAAAAAGCATTATGTGTTGTAACTATTCCACAATTAATCTGCATTGAATTCACAGTTCCTGAGTTAACTTGCATTTTATCAGGACTCATTGTTTCCCCAATTGCATCATCAGGCTTATCAAAATACACAACTCCAGTAAAGAAATATCATCTTCAAAACTCGGAGCAGACACATGTAAAGCAACTTGCTGACTCGAAGTAATACTATTAGTAGCCTTATTACCATTTTTATTAGGATCCAAACAAGAACCAGTCACAACTTCAATCTGACCCAAAACATTTGGTCAGTAATATCCCCATTCTGTTTACTTAATTGTATCTCTTCAGATTGATTATCTTCCTGTATAGCATTCACCTTATTATTAATACTTTCATCCTTATTTATTTTCCTCCACACCTTTTGCCCAGTTTTAATTCTCTTTTTGCCTCTAACATGAAAGCCCTTTTTTCTTTATCATTTTGCATATCTTTATCTATCTTGGTTCCATCATCATCTGTTATAATTTTATCACTAGAGTTCACAACTACCCCTTCAGCTTGTAACTCTTTATTCCTCTCACACTGATTAGTGGCATGCCCAAAAACTTTACATGTAACACAAATAAGGGGTTTCCAGGAATATTCAATCAAAATATTTGGACAAGAATCATCACCTACTGCTAGAAAATCAGGCAGTTCTTTGTCAGGAGACACTTCTATTAAACACTTAGCATATTCAAATCTTTTCATTCTTTCTGTATTTTCATCATAGCATACAAGCCTTCCATGGTGACAAGCTATCCAATTAATGCCAAGCAGAGACCATAGCATTATTGGAATTCTATAGAAATGGATCCAAACTGGGACAGATCTAACTACTGCCAGAGCTGATGATAGGGTTGGGTTCCATTTAGAGATGATAAACATTTGACCCCTAATAAACATGGGATCTCTCCTTAGAATAAGATTTTTATCTTCCTCAGAGGCAAATTTAAAGTAATAATTCTGGTTATCAAAGAATATTTCATATGATCCTTTAAGCTTCCATGATTTTTGTAAATGAGATTTAACAACCATGTAGTTGACATTACCAACCAAAAAGGATCCAACCAAGCAATCCGACCATGCTTTAATACCTTCATTCACCACTTCTTGAGGAGGATCAATGAGAGATCCAGAGTAAGATACATCAAAATGAATAGGAACATAACTACCAGCATTCCTAGGTTTCGAACTGAAAAGAGATGACCATGAAGCTGGAGGAACTGAAGGAGTGGAAGAACCAAGGGGAGGAAAGTGATCAGGAGAAAAGGAAGATATAAGAGGGCCAGGCATAGGGGAAGGAAGAGGAACGAGATCGGGCAAAGGAGGAGGCAGAAAAGAAGGCAGAGAAGAGTCAACGATAGGACTGGCAGGGATGAAGGGAGCATGAGCAATGGATGGGGATGGGCCAGGAACAGGAAGACAGGAGGGAAGGACACCATGAGAGGACATGAATACTTTTTTGAACAACATAATATTATTATCCTTTAAAAATTCACTTTCTTTAATTAATTCTAGATTCTTATCATTTGAAGCCCTATTCTCTTTTTCTAGAGATAAAAGTTTAGAATTAGAATCACTTAAAGAATTTTCCAAAAATATATTTTTATTTTGCAAAACTTCGATTTCCTTCAAAAGATCGATATTTTTATCGTTTAAGCGCTCACTATCTTTTAATAGAAAATTCATTTGTAAAATAAGCTTTTCCAATGTATTTTAAAAAAATTCAGTATGTTTTACTAAAAGCTTATATTCTTATGTTAAAATACTAATTTTACGCTCAAAATCATCTAATTTAGCTAAAGCAATAGAATTAACCTTTTGTGATGCTTTAAAATCTTTTAATAACTTCTCATGCATTTGTAAAAGATCGCTATATGTACAATCTAAGCATACCAATTTTGATCTGAAATTAGCCACACAGCACATGCACCTTGATTCTATAGATTGTTGCTCGCTTTCAGAAATTTGTTTTTTCTCGATTGTCTTTGAGCTCTGACCGGATCTTCTCTTTCTGGCCATTATTCCACTACGCCATAAATGGCCTATGCAACATAAAAAAATGTTGGCTCAGGCCCGAAAAATGTTGCCATAGGTCTATGGCAACACTTTTAGGGTGATGCAATTTTTGCCGTTGCCTTAGACCTCAAAGGCAACATTTTGACTATCTAAGGCAACATAAGTAATATTGTTGCAATAGAACCCTATTTGGGTCTATGGCAACACCCATAGGTATCTGTAGCAACATTCCAAAATGTTGCTATAGATATGAACTTTTTGAATTTGTGGGGCCCATAATGTAGAGCATATTTGATTTTTAAATAAAAATAAATATTTATTTAATAAAATGCTATTACACAGAATTTGATATTTAAACAGTAATTTATTTAAATAAATATTTTATTTCAACATTTGAAATAGTACAAATTCCTAACTCCACTATTTTACAATTCAATGATATATAACACTGATATTCACATATACAGATATTCCTCACTACATCACTCAGTTCACTCATTACATATGCAGTTTCAATTTATACAGACACCGACACTGACAAATATATGCCGAGCCGAAGGCGTGCCGAGTGCCGAGCCGAAGGCGAGGCGAGAAGCGGGTCCGGGCGCAGCGCCGGCGGGGGTCCGGGGCACCGCAGTCCCGGCGGGGATCGACCTTCTTTGAAATGACGTAAAATGATGCACAAATGAAGACTGAGCTTAATTCCTATCCTCCATCTCCTCGCCTAAATCTGCTTGAATCCCCTACGGCCAAACACCAAAACTCTACTGCAAACTGTTTTCAATTTCCAATCACCACATTAGCTTCTCTCCGTAACCAATACACAGCAGCACTCTACCATTGTCAAACTCCAAACTCCGTCTACATCTCTCTGCCAACATTCAGGCATCACACTGCCAACTGAAACTCCTCTGCATCACCAACTTCCACCATCACTTCCATAACTTACCAAACCAACCAACCAACCTTCAACCAATACAACTACATCCAGATTCAATGGTGAACCAACCAACCTTAATGCTTGGATAAGATCACTCTGCACTTAGTCCGAGTTATGAACTTGCGATGGAGGCACAAGGCATCCAGAAGCAGTACATACCCAGCCAGATTCTGAAACATTAACAAGTTCCAAAGGAGCATTTACACAAACATATGGGGGGCGTACTATCTTATTGAAATTACCAGTACCAAGTGAAGCAACCGCAATCATAGGGGAAAGTACGAAAAGATCAGTCTGGGATCTGCTCTGAACTTGCGATGGAAAGTACGAAGTGAACCAAAATCTCGAGGGCAGCAGTTCGGGTTTTGGGAGAAATTAAGGTGCTAGAAGGGTTTTCAGGTGAAGTAGTCTAAAGGAGAAAGGTAGAGGGGTTGGTGGCGAGCAAGTCTTCTATTGGAGGTGAGAGCTGATGGCGACGACAGCGGTGGAAAAAGGGGTTTGAACGGAAAACTTTGTTTGGCTTCGGGTTTTGGTGTCGTGACAGGGCTCTGGTTGGAGCTAGATGGTCGCGATGGGTCAAGGGGTAGCTGGGGGTGAGGGTGACAATTTGGTGGCGGAGGCGAATGAGGAAGCAGAAGAAAAGGAGGGAGACAATTTGGTGGCGGAGGCAAATGGGAGGAGGCGACTGGGAGGAGGCGAATGGGAGGAGACAAATTGAAATGAAAACCAAAAGGGGATCTGAACTAGTTTAGGCGGGAAAACGAAATTTTGGGCCAAATTGCAGTGGTGATCCATTTTAACAACCAGATTAAATGTAGATCGTTGGATCGTATTCACGCGGATTGCTAATTTTATTAATTTATTAATTTGAATACATCTATTGGAACGCTATATAAAAATGTTGCATCGTGTTACACTTGTTTAGCTAGAGCAACACATTTTTATGGCTAAGGTAACACCAAAAATGCAACGTTGCAGTAGGACCAAAATTTTATAGCTGTCGCAACATTTTAGCTGGCAACACCTTGCAAAAGTGTTGCAGAAGGTCATTTATGGCGTAGTGTTCTATGATGATGCGACGATCGATAGAATTCTAGGCTCTGATACCACATGTTAGTCGCTATGCACTAGATCGAAATGGCAAAAAATAATAAACAATGTAAATGCACCAGATTTGTATAACAGTAGATCACACAGTCGATTTTATACTGGTTTGGTCCTTCCATCCTACGTCCAGTCTTGAAGCTCCCCCTTTGGTATTTCACTATCAACACCTTTACTTCACCTGGAGGAATAGGCTTACAGACTCTACATGAACAACCGAATAAGACTTCAACAACAATTACAAGAAGTGTAACAAATGTTACTTTCTGACATAGCGTATCTTGATATACAAAATGCCACTTTGATGTATAATAACTCCTATAACCGGACCAAACTATATTGAGTGGAGGTGTAGAGGCTAAGGAGTTTATTCGACACGAAAATGGGATGTGGAGATGAAGTACACTAGTCGAAATCTCCGAATCACATGAATTTCTTAGAACTTGAAGTATTTCTTAGGAATTGAGAGTTTGAGGCCTAGAATTCAAAGAATAGAGTTGTGTTTCAATGTGCAATGATTCAGGAATGGTTAAGGGATTATATAATTGTTATAGGGATGTCAATGTAGGGGTGCAACCTTCCAAATTCGCCATTGATAAAGGGAAGCAACTCCAGGAGCGAAGAGATGCAATTGTAGATGAAGAGATGCATCGATTTGGGTATTTAAAAAACCAAAAATGCCCAGTTCAGTCGACTGATCTCTAATTTTGGTCGACTGAAATAGGCGTTTTTGGTTCCAGAACTTATAGTTCATTTTAGTCTATTGAAAGAAGAATCGTGGTCAATTTAGGCTGGTTCAGTCTACTGAGCAAGAATTTCAGTCGACTGAATAATCATAATTTCCAAAAGCTTGCTTAGTTCAGTGGTAAAGGCATGTGCTTATCTTTCAACCCACCAGGGTTCAAGTCCCAGCTTCTCATATTTTTAGCTAGTTTATTTTTCAACTTTTCCATCATCGTTTTGACCTGAAATAACTCAATAAACATATTAGTAGCATTGTTGTATAGTTGTTATCATCAAAACAACATATATATATGGTTCTTTTGATAAATTCTTAGAAATAGTTGTAAATTATACGTTTATACAATTAGAGAATTGCGGAAAATGAATGGGAAGAAGAATAGGGTCAAATCAAATAGCTAAAGCAAAGGTAGATTGTAAATCCAAATCTAAAATATAAATCAAATTCTAAATATCTTTTCTAATCTTGATCTCTAATAAATATATGTACGTTTGCGGTTTATAAATCCAAATAGGGATAAAAGAGAGTCAAACTGTAATAACAGGGATTAGATCTGGAGATTTGAGAAGCAAAAAAGGTGAGTGGAAAACTATATAATTTTATATAATATTAGATTTATATTGTTGTGAATCTATTATTGCATGCTTGATATGTAAATTGGAGTTGTAGGCTAAAATTTATATATGTGAAATAAAATTATAAACTTTACCTACATATTCAATTATTGATAACCTAAAATTTTATATTGCATGTATCTAGAAAATATTGGGTATTGATAATCCCTTAATTTAGTCTCTTAAATATATAGAATATGTGATAGTTCCAAGTTTCTGAATTTAATATGACTTGTGCAAATAAAAAGATAAATTGAGTTATCATAGTAAATTGTAGGGATTTAAGTAGTTTTTTAATTTATTGGATGATATAGCTGTTAGCGCCAAAATTGGTCACTAACACCCAAATCCAGATGAAAGCACCAACCAACGACCACAGATCACAGCTAGAATGTAAGTAGAGAGTAATAATGTGAGGAACGGTAAAAATTAAAAAGAAAGCAGTAAGAACAGAAGATTTATAGTGGTTCGGCTGACTCCGGCCTACGTCCACTCTAGATATTTCCTTTTTTATTGATGTTAGAATCAATTACAATTACAATTCGGAGTTTTAAGAACAACAATGGCAGAGTAGCCTTAGTGTAGAAGATGAAGAGAGCCAGAAATGGAGCCCCTTTTTTAAAGCCCTGCATGCTGTATTTATAGGCAAAACCTGAGTTGTTGGGATTCCTGAGTAATTCGAGCCCATCAAGGCCATAGCCGATCCAGGCTCAACACTACGACCGACCCCAAGTAGTTGACATGCCGAAGGGAAGTTCCCCTGGCGATGAGTCGAAGCAGATACACTGGTGACCCGAAGCACATTTGCGTCTGACCCAAAGCAGAATATTGCCGACCCCAGAGTGTTGCCGAACCACATGGAATGCCGAACCACATTCAATGTCGATCGTAAGTACTTCAGGTATGCTGACCTCCTCTCGTTTCCTACAACCGACCCCATGTCTTCATAGCCGAACCGATCTCCATGTGCCAAACGACCTACGCCGACCCACATTGACCGAACCACATCCATACTCCACCACCGAACCACTCCCCACTCTGATACTTCTCAAGCATGTCGACCCACACCATCATGACCGATCCATACTACCACGCTGATCCACATCATCTAGACCGATCCACAACACCATGACGATCCATGCTACCAAGACCGAACCACATTTGCCAAACCCTCAGGCCGAACCACTTATGACTTTCTTCTCTCGATCAATCCATGCCTTACAGGCCGAACGATCCATAACGAACCACTCCAATAAGACCGAACTACCTTGACGAACGACCGAGCCTCATGGCCGAACCACCAATAACCGAACCATATATCCATCCAACTAGCTCAAACCCATCATACTCCAGCCTTGACAAACGAGTAGTTGATTTAGTTAAATCCGCCTGTCCACGGCCTTGCCAAGAGGCGGGTTAACAATAACATGTTGTAATGTGAATTTCTATACATTATCAAGTTTTAGATTTATAAATAAAAGTGTAACTGTTGAAATAACAAGGAATACACCTAAAAAGAAAAAGATGTATAAATAGGGATATTTACCGTATTTGTACTATCTATTTCAATAATTATGAAAAGATAATTCCTTGTAATTCCAAATGTAACACAAATTCCCTTTTGGCTAAGATATAGAAATTTATAGTGTTAACCATTCCATTTAGGAGAAATGTAAACCAATACATTAAAATATAGAAAATTCCTAACTATAAATTAAAAGAATTATAAATGTGATAAAAACAGTCTAAGAAAAGAATATGCATAATATAAGTAAAAAGGAAGTGAAATAAAAGAATTGAAAAGATATACTAGTCATAATAGTCCTCTAAAACAATATAGGAAATGAAAGGTTAAAAAGGAATAGAAATAGGAAGTTAAATAATGAGGGTAAAGGAAAGTAAATGAGAAAAGATATTTATAAGAAAGCGGGAAATGACCATAAATTAAATAAGATGTAAACGCATAGAAAAGTAAAGAAATATTGTCAACAGTGAACAGTAGAGGCATAGTAATTAAACAAGAATGAATGAAGATATACATACATACATACATATACGTAGCCTCAAGTATGTGTTTATGACGGATGTGAATTATATATGTAAATAACTTAAATAGATAAGAATGACATAGTCATTAGAATGGGTTGGAGTGCAAGATCAGTAGTGTTACGTAATAGAAGTTTGTCCACCGCAAGAGGCCACCAGTAGTTGTGTATACATTATACTGATGTGGGATATATCTAACTGTATTACTCGTGGAGTACATACGTTAGCGTATAGGTGAAGGAATACCCTTTATAGAGTCTGCTTTAGTCAATTAAGGGGAGGGTATTGCCTTGATTGCGTTATGGAATTTAATAGGATGTTGAATGGCTCGACGTTATGTCAATATGTGTTGGTACCAAATCCAGAGTAGGAGCTATACATAGGTTGAGTGCGGCATCGGTCCTATGCAGTCAATGGGAAAGATAGGGTTACACCTAACTAACTCGCCTCCTACTAAGGTAGGTCACGTTAGGTAATGCACCACCACAGTTGTTTGCTAGTTTGTTTGTTAGGGCAAGGCTAGTTAGCCCATAAAAGAGTTCTTTCAAAAGAGAATGGGGTTGTCCAAGGAGTCAAGTCCTCTATAATCAGTGGAGTTAAGTCCACAATAGGAAGTGGAAAAGTAGTAAATCCACAAGGTAAGATAGAATACAACTAAGCTATTGTGACACTGTATCATGAATTATGAGATGCACGACGAGGCGTAAACTACCATTGAAAGGTGGATAGGGATGAAGACGATGAGACACACCGACGAGTCAACATTTCGGGTTCCCTCTCCAATGCATAGTAGTCGTAATATGAGATGTAGTTCCATATGGACGTGATATTGTATGGACGATGGATCCTGATGTGGTGCCAGATTATGAATACTAGCGGGGATAGTATCTTGGTCTAAATGGGGATGGTGGTACTTATATATATATATATATAAACACACACATATGTCGTTATGGTCTACTTTGAGTAGATGGGGCATATCATACGCGTATGTGGAGTCAAGATGACTAAGTAAAAATTAAAAGATAACAAATGGAAGACAATCGGTATAAACTAATGTTATCTATAAAATGTGTAATTCACCAATCACCAGAACTTTGTTCTGACCCCTCCTCATTACAACCCACAGGATAGCTTTAGAGGTACAAGTACTGGTGCAAGGCGGGAACTGTAGAAGGACAAGTTTCGTTATGCATGCTCAGCACTGACAATCGAATATTGGAAGTGTCAATCTTGGTTAGTAACTATGTGATTTATCATACTTTACTATTCCACTGTGAGTTATATTGATGCTGCTTTGATATGCATTTATTTATCTATTTGTAGGACACCAAACCAACGATTCGTATCTCGGTAGACTTGGTTTTTGATTTAGCGAAAATTCAGGCCTGTTGGGTTGTGGGTTATTACAACTCATTTAAGAGCACCTAAGATAATTATAAGCGAATCATAGAACCTTGAGTTAGACAACAGTCTACTATGAGCGAACTATAATCTCAAGATACTACAAATATTGTATATAGGAACAATAAGCATAAGAAGTCAGACATGCCCAGTCCCTCTATCTAAGAAGTTATCAGATAACATAATATATGCTATTTTATCATCATATGGGTGTACAACACTAAGTACAATTTAGGTGTCAGTGTTTCAAACACAGCAGTGCCTACATCACAAGAATCCAACACAGTCACACATCAAACAAAGCAAACACATCAATCATAGCACATATAGCAACCAAAGCAAACACATCAACCATTATTAAGGTCTCACATCATTATTAAGATGCCTTCACATATATGATAACTCGTACAACCATCACAGAGGTCGACGATACACTACATCGCAATCACATTCGATGCTTGATCACATACCATTACTAAGGTACTTCCCTCATTAAGGTAGGCCAAACCATCACACTAAGTTCTAAGGTCCATAGGCAAGGGTCCTCAGATACCCTTGCCCCATGAAACACATCACATCCAAAATTATCAAAGATCCCTTCAGCACATGACTTGATAGTAGAATACATTACATTACACCCCATCACTTTACATCGTCGAACATGTCTCCTTAGACTACCACTAAGTCCTATACACACTTTTCAATTGAAGTACTTGACCTAAATGACTTATGTCGTCGGCTCAATGAAGTTTGAAACATCGCACCAAAGTTACTAGGATTTCCTAGAACACGATTGTTAACCCAAAAACTAGATCAACACCAAGAATCAAGATGAAAGCACCAGTTCAGATGAAATAAAAGCAAAAACAGTAAAAGAAGACACAATTTTTATAGTGGTTCGGCGTATTCTGCGACTTAAGTCCACTTTAATCTTTTATTAGTTGTTCTCTCTAGATTACAAACTAGTTATATCAGATCTGACCATAATCTAGTGGATCTCAAATTTACAATAGAGTTTCTAGAGTGTTTGATAGTCACTAGTACTAAGAATTTGCTAATCTAAGCCGAGAACATCAAATAGTTGTTTCATAGGTGACTTTAATGGAGGAGAAATTAGAGCTGAAGAAGTACAGAGTCTCCGCAGTCAGAGAATCCAGAACCCGTTTTGGTTGCTCTATGGTTTGTATTTATAGGGATAGCAATGATACTTGGCCAAGAGAAGAGTTGGACCAGAGTCCAGATAGAAGCCTAAGATAGTGCATGAAGTCGTGAACCCATTTAGATTAACACCACATATCGGTACTGACCTCGACATCTATGATTAAACCCAGATGGGTTGATTCCTTTTGCATGACTCATACTACTCGATTTCAAGGTGTTCCATGCTATTTCCATTGATTGATGGTTATCTAAAACAAGTCATCATATACTTCACTCCAAAACAGCCCGGTATCAGCTTTTTTGCCTAAGGGGTCTGTGGTGACTTTTTTTAGCTCGGAATGAATTGTAATTTTTATAGCACTCTTTTAATTTCATATGGATATGTCCCAAGAAGTCGCAACACCTATGGAGTTAATATGAGAAGTCGGTACCTACATGAAAGGTCATACCAACATCTGCCCTTATTTTTCATCCAAATTTCATGAGCTCCATTCTCTAGGCCTTTTAAGTGTGCCTCCAAGTTTTCAAGTCATTTCGTCCTTGTTTGAATCTTCTAAGTCCGGTTAAAATCTTCTTTGCTAAAAAACAGGTTAACACTTGCCCCCAAAGTATGCCTTTCGAATGTAAGGTGAGCTTTTCTCAAGAACAAGCTCCAGTTATCAGTCTTCGACGGTTGAGCTCTCTAGCCATTTCAATCTTGGTGAATTATCCAGTTCCTTCGGATTCTCTTGTCAATCATGAGTCGTTCCACACTTGTTACATCCTAAGACTCTAGACTCTACCTAAATACAACACAATCATTTTGATTTCATTTGGAGTTATTACATCACATATCTCTTATTACATTATATATCTGATTTCATTTCAAGATATTACATCACATATTTAAAATAATCCAGTGTTGATATGAGATTTACCAATTTTGTTCTAATTACACGACATTTAAATCCTTTTATCAAGTCTGCTTCAATTGTAAGTTTCGATCTCTCTAGATCATTATGTATTCAGTTTAATGCACAATCTCTCCTGATCATTTTAAATTCAGTTTAATGTGCGATCTCTCCGGATCGTTTTATATTAAATTTAATGTGCGATCTCTCCAGATCGTCGAATGTTAAAGTTAAGGGGATGATCACTCCGGATCGTTTAGTGTTTAGTTTAGGGGACGATCTTTCTAGACAGTTTACTGTTTAAGTCGAGGGGACGATCTCTGGATCATTTATTATTTAAGTTAAGTGGACGATATCTTTGGATTATTTGTTGTTTAATCTTGGTTTTCAATCTTTTCGGATCCTTGCTGAGTCTGTTCACTCTCCGACAAAGGGACTCAATGACCAAGCAAGCCCATCCGCTCACTCTCCGATGAGGGGACTTTCTTTCCATACAAGCCCATTAACTCGCTCTTCGGTAAGGGAGCTTGCACCTTGCACTCCGGTCCCATCTCTCCGGTCGAGACTCTAAGGCGATCAATATCAGTCATCATATTCAATGTGGATTTTTCAAATTCAAATATTCAAATCGAATCAAAGCAAACAAGCGGAAATCCTAAGTGTTCATCCCAAACATCTGACTCAGAGCATGCCAAGAGACCAATCTTGATCTCATACACGTGTAAACGGTCCGAGGTTATTATTATCCTAAGCAATCACCCCAGACATCTGACTTAGAGCATAACTAGGGACCAATTTAGATATTGTGTACATCTAACTGGTTTAGGGTTATTATTGTCTTAAATAGTCATCTCGGGCATCCGACTCAGAGCGTGCCTAGGGACCGTTCGGGATCCCATACACGTGTAAGCGGCGTGAGAGTTATATTGCATCATGCATTTAAAGTTAGGGTAAGGGAATCGAACCTGACTCCAATCCATCCCGATCATGGGATTGTCATCCAATGGAAGTCCGTAATCCATTTCTACCCCATGTTCCAACGGTGAGTTTCTGGTTCTAGCTCCTAATGTCGTGCTTTCATATTCTGATCTGCCTCTCTAGCTCTAGCATCACCTGTTCCGGGAATTAAAGCTCATCTTAGATCCAAATCGATCATGCCCCCAAGTCATTGGGGCATTATTCCAGTTTGTTATGCTCTACCTCCAGATGCTCCTACATTGGTTCCTTGTCTTTGGTTTCGAATTCCAGTAACTCTACTTATTCCTTGCTGTCCCATCCTTTAGAAGAATCCTTCGAGCATTTCATGTTGTCTAGTTATCGCTCTATCTTGCATTTCCTACATCATTCTCACCATTTCTTCCTTGGTCACGTAGATGGACTAGTGAGAATTTGATGACACCTCCAGGCTGTCCCCAGGCTCTGTTTGACTTGCTCCGATTTTAGATCTAGTATAAGGCCTCTTAATGTTCTCCAAATCCCAGATTCAAGCTTCAAGTTTTCAGGTCTAGCTTTGTTTTCAGTGAAAGCACCAAAATGTTAACTCGAAAACTAGATCAACACCCAGAATCAAAATGAAAGCACCAGTGCAAATTAAATAAAAGAAAAAAACAGTAAAAGAAGACATAATTTTTATAGTGGTCTGGCATAATCTCTGATCTACATCCACTTTAATCTTTTATTAGTTGTTCTCTCTTTGGATTACAACTAGTTGTATCAGATCTGACCATAATTTAGTGGATATCAAATTTATAGTAGAGTTTCTAGAGTGCTTGAGAGTCATTGGTACTAAGAGTTTGCTGATCTAAGTTCTAGAATAGTAAAAAGTTGTTTCTTAGGTGATTTTATTAGAGTAGAGGTTAGAGGTGAAGAAGTAGCGGAGTCTCCACGGTCGGAGAATCCAGATCCCGTTTTGATTGCTCTATGTATTTATAGGGGTAGCAATCATATTGGGCCAAGAGAAGAGTTGGAGCAGAGTCCAGATAGAAGCCTGAGGTAGTGCATGAAGTCATGAACCCATCTAGGTTCACACCATATGTCGGTACCACCTCTGAAGTCAGTGCCAACATCTATGGTTAAACCCAGGTAGGTTCTTTTGCATGATTCATCCTGCTTGATTTTTCAAGGTGTCCCATGTTGTTTCCATTAATCGTTGGTCATCCAAAACAAGTTGTCATATATTTGTCTCCAAAACAGCCCGGTATTTGCCTCTTTGCCTAAGAGGTCGGTGTTGACTTTTTTCCTTAGCTCATAATGACTTGTAATTTTTACAGCACTCTTCTAATTCCATATGGAGGTGTTCCACGAAGTCGCAATACCTATGAAGTTTATATGAGAAGTCGGTACCTACAAGAGAGGTCGGCACCGACATCTCTCTTTAGTGTATTTTTCATCCAAATTTCTCGAGCTCCATTCTCTAGTCCTTTTTTAAGTATACCTCCACGTTTTCAAGTTGTTTTGTCCTCGTTTTAATCTTCTATGTCCATTTGAAATCTTCTTTGCTAAAAAGCGGGTTAACAATGACCTGAAGTCCTCTACACATTCCATAAGCCAAGCTCAAAGTGAACTAAGGAAATCCATGTGTCATCCACTTTATCTCATATCGGTCATCAAAACACCATACTCAACATCCATACAGTGAGATCAATGCGGTCGATACCATAAGTTACATAGGCTGTCACGATCCCACCCTATCGATCACATCACTATTGGAGTAAGATGGTGATCATTCAGTGGTGGCTTAACTCGACCGGCACACTCCAAGCCATAAAAATATCTGTCTTAAAGTAAACCATATGATGCCTTGAAGCTTTCCCTTCTTTACCCCATATTTTCACCTTGATTAACAAAAAAGACTTAGATTAATTATTCTTGATCTCAAACTCACGCCCACCCAATCATTTCACTTACGACCGACTTGTTTGCCCCTTTGCCTCTAGATTAACTCCCCAGATCGTTCACTGGCCAATTGGACCAATTTTTGTCTAGTTTTGCTGATTGTTTGGTGTTGGGTACTTTGCCCATGTTTCCATCAGTCCAGCAAGGAGCGGTACTAAATAAAACCCAAAGCTAAGATGCAAACCCTAAAGTTTTTAACTCAACTCCTTGAAGCAACTTAATTTCTTCAGTCATCCACGAACCATCTTCTTTAAGTCATAACTCCACATCCCTTGGCCAAAATCCCATGCAAACGATGTTAAGGCATCTCTAGTCCATCAAGAGCCCCACATATTAATCTCATGTCATTTCAATCAACTTTGATTAATTAGTGATGATCGACCATCCTAGAAAACTTATCTTCTTTTCTAAAATTTCTAAGTTCATTTCCTCTCTACTCCAAATGCGGCAACCGCCCTACAATTCCGACATCTGATATAATATGTAGTGTACGTTGCAACGGTGCTTGATTGATGTAGAATGATAGTTAGGGTGGAAAAGTTAATAAACAATCACAGAACATGTCATATATCTCACAATGCAAAAATAAAATATGATAATCATTAACGAATTCAAAATAGGCGAGATAGTAAATATAACTATATGAATTCAAAACCATATCAAAGTGCAGAGATCTATTAAAGTCATACAACATATGTAATAAAGTCATACATTAAATAATAATAACTCAAGGTAAATTGTCTCTAAGTAGATAAAAGCACTAGTAAGCTCCATAGTGTTGCACGGCAAAATGATAAGAAATAATAGCTAAAACATAGAAATATGTGATGGTGTAGCCTCTTGCACGTCATCTATCCAGCTACATAAGCTCACAAGAACTGATATCCCTAATTTACTTATTTAAGAATACCAGAGTAATAGGAAGAAAAGCATAAAACTCCGATTTAGACAGCAGTTTGGTGTGAACGGTAGAAACCCTCAAAATACTATAAAGTCATTGTACTAGGACATATGGTATAGAGAATCATACCCGACCTATCCCTACATCCAAAGAGTTAGCACATAACACAAATTATATGCTACTTTTCACCATAATCATCATGTATGCACCATACATCAGAGTGCATATGGGGTGCCTAGATTTCTACGTCAATAATATCTACATCATGTGAACTGTCCTAATCAAGCACAACAAACATAGTATCCATCATCCATTCCTCAAATTTACTTGCTCAGTGCGTTGGATATGCGATACTCGTATGACCCTGGTAAAGACTACTTAACATCTTGGTTCCTTAGTACTTGAATCCATGCCACTCGATAAGCCAGAAGCTATACTACCCAACTTTGTAGTCCAAGGTAAGACAGATTTTCCATCGTAAAGATCCAGGGCCTGTTGTATGCCCAAGTGATGATGATTAGATAGATCTTCCATCGCAAAGATCTGGAACCCATCGTATGCCCAAACGAGCGTCCTCACATACCCATATTTTAGGAGTATCAATCGAAACCTCCAAGTATAAACAATCACTTTGCACACATCATCCACAACAGAACACATCCTAGAACCCATCCTTTGGATCATCGTACAACTCCTATCATTGAGTTTCTAAGCTTTGGACAACTCTCTACAATCATCGTTAGTCGTAGAATTCTGCCACTTATCATAAAAACATCCTCAAGCGATCTTTTAGGTATGGTCTGAAGCCTTATGCCCTGAGTCTCGAAATGTAGCCATCCCATCATTAAAGCCGTCTCTACCCATCATAAATCATGATTCATCAATGGGTCAGGTCCACTTACTTTTATTTTTAGTTACCATTTTTATGGTAGGTTCGGTGGGAACAATAGGGAAGTAGGAATATTTTGGTTTGTGATTAATAAATAGAGGTGGATATCTAGAATATTTATGTTATCCTAGAATATTTTAATAAATAATAATAAGATATAAAGAGGACTATTATGTCACTACTATGTCACTACAGGCTAGAAGCCCCCACCCACTAAGTTCAATTAGTCAATATAATAATAATTTAAATGTTAAACTTTTTAATTATTAATTAGAACTCAAAATAAAATAATAAGAACTCATTAACTCGATGGCTGAGTCATCCCTGACTCGCTACGGAACTAATGAGCCAACAGTTAGCTAAATTTAGGCTGTGTTTGGGTCGATATTGGACTCCATTCTTTTTCCTAATCGCATCTCCAAGTCGCCCAATCCTCAATGTGCATGAACCAAGTCCAAACTCCAAAACTTCAAGAACACTGACAACTCACAACTTCGTGGTTCGGTACCGATCCATTTTACTTAGCTAAACTCTAGCTAAGTTCATCTACATCGATCCAAGCTATCTTCTTCAAGGCTAGCTCAAAGCGGTCCTCTCCAAAACCCAAAGTTTCTAGCCCCAAAACTCAAAGTCAAGACTTTACCAATCCAAGATTTCACCTTAGCCCATCAAAGCTATTTTCCTCTCTACCGATCCAAGTGTCCCTTCTCTGAGATGACCCAAAGCAAGTGTCTCCAAGATCCAAAGTAACTTCCCTAAAACTTGAAGCAGTAGCTCCACCGATCCAAGACTTAAATCAACTACTCATCCAACTTCTTCCTCCCATATCTTAAGCGTACTAACTTCAATTGACTTACCATTTGAAACATAACTTCACAAGGTCTTCCTTGACGTCCTCCTTTGATTGCACTTAATTCGACCAATATTTTTCTGAAGTCGATGTTGACTTGTAACGTGACTTTTCTATGTCTAAACCACTATTCCCTCAGCATTTTCAAAAAACAAACAATATACATACAAGCATTCAACACATCTCATATATCCAAATAGAACAATCATAGATACATGCCAATCCATCATCTAAATCTAAGTGAAAAGAGAGGGCAGAACTGTAAGAACACATGAGCTAGTTTAGGTCCAACTTTACATAAGAATCTTATAAAATCATTTGTAATTAACATGGGTTTGTAGTTATGGTTTAACATAATTTAAAGTTTGAAAATCATTTTAAAAACACCATTTAAAGCATATAATGGCTAATTAGTAAGTAAGGAGTTCTATTTGCTCACCGAAATCCAAAGCAACCCAAAAATGATCAAAATCCCAAGATGAACAGTTGTAGCTCCAAATCCAAGGTCCTCCAAACAACAAATCTCCAAAATCAAGTGTTAGTCCCACTAATTCCCTTCTTAATGACAAGACTTGGCTAATTAAAATAAGGTTTAGAGTGGTTTATGGCTTAGAAAAGTTTAATGGTGAATTTGCTAACTATTTAGGAAGTGTGAAATGACCAGAGAAATTCCCATCAATCCCCTACTTAGTTCTAATCCCAAAATAGGCCTTTGGACTTGGCCACTAATCCACAAATTGCCTATTAAGCCATCCAAAATCAATCCAAACTCCAAACAGTCATATCTCATAAACGGTAAGTATATTATCTTAGTATGACCACTCAACGTAAAGATAAACCATCATCCCGGACTAATGAAAGTGGTTTCAAATCCTAGTTCTGCTTCTATCAAAAGTTATAGGCTCTAACATATTTTTAAGATCAAAATTCTCTGATAAAAATTCCGAGGATAGAAAATTTCACTAGGAGAAAATGTCTAGAGTTATAGAGTCATAAGACCTCAGGTGAATTAAATAATAATATCTTACAATCCTTTGATACTTAAAATATGAGTCATTACACTCTCCCCATTAGAAATTCCGCCTCTAAAATCCTTAAATAAGTCGAGTAATTGTCAACCATAGTTACCCTGCATGCCTAACAATCATAAGCAATCATCAACCATACCAAACAAGCAGCCATGCAATCAATAATGTAGACACACACATCCTAGCATGCGAGATACTAAACTATCCTATATGATATCAAATGTGAAATTAAATATGATAAACAGTAGGCCTTACCATGTGAAGAGCTCTGTATATGCAGTCCTCGTACTCTCTTTAGTTTTCCACATGTAATCGCCTTCACTTTCAACCCCATTAAAATTTTACAAATTCTACCATCTTCCTCCTAACTATTTCATATCACGTCTGACAATACGAATCGATCTACATGGTCTCGAAGCTTATGGCTCAATCTCAATATCATCAAGTTGATCAGTTGTTATCATCATGCCTGGGTAATGCACAAAATTCTCCAAGTGAGAGATGTGGAATACGTTGTGCATGTCGACAAACTTCCGAGGTAAGTCGACCCTATATGTTAGGTTCCCAATCCTTTCTACTATCGGAAAATGACTTACGAGTCTTAGATCCAACTTCCCCTTAATACTAAATCGAACAACATTCTTCAATGGAGAATGTTTGTACCAAAATTGGGCACAACACCCTTTGGATGTGTTTGAAGAGATAAAATGAAGAATATAAATGAAAAAGGAGGCAGATCTAACAAACACACCAAAATTAATTAGAAAAACAGTAGAGAAACATAGAGATTTAGAGCGGTTCGGCGTGTTGCCTACGTCCACTATGAAAAGGTTGATTTTTATTAACTTTTGCTTGCTGATTACAATGAATTACAACAGTAAAACTCCAGTACAACAGTGATTTCGATAGAGTCTGGACGTAGAAGAGCCAAAAGTACCTTTTCTGTAGGTCCTGGGCTGCTATTTATAGGTATAGGCTGCAAATATCTCGCTCAGATCTCGAAAGACCTCTTCTAGCACGTGGGTGGGTCCATGCGATCGATCCCTAATCGTTTGGAGTCGATCCGTGATCGATACGAACGCAATTCGTATCGATCAGGATTTACTCCAATCGAGTCGGGATCGATCCTAAACATTCTTGAAGATGTACGTAAGCTCCTGTGAAAATTTGGTGGCATTTGGACTTGTAGATTTTGAGTTATGATCGATGAAAGTCTGAATTTATTAAAGACTGCTAAATTTACATCAATCTGCTTTGCATCGCTCTGTTCGTATCGATCCGAGCACGTGCCTGCATGTTGACGTGGCACTAAATTCTTGGGTCGATCCACTTTTTAGGCCGATTGACCGGTTCTACCATTTTTACGTGTTATCTTTGTATCGATCAATTGAGGCTCTATTCATATCGATGCTCACAAGTTACTTCGTATCGATGGCTTGGGGTTACTTCGTATCGATAGCTGGAGGTTATTTCGTATCGATAGATGATATTACTTCGTATCGATCGTTCAATGGTTCATTCGTATTGATCGATACGAACTGCGCAATTGGACTTGATATGAATTGACTCCAATTGATCGATATGTAGCCAGGTAAATGTGATGGATACGACGTAGAACCAGGCCAAGTAGATAGGAAGAACGCCGCTCTCTATGGATACGAACTTGTGATATTCTTATCGATACGAAATCATGCACATCTGATGGATTCGAACCAGATCGATACGAAGGAGGTTCCTTCCTGCTTGCTTGATGGATACGAACAATGGCTACTTGGTTGATTGATGCTCATTGATGGATACAAAACTACATGGTGGATGGATACGAACTGCTGATTGTTAATGGATGCGAAGCGTTGAGGATTGATGGATACGAAACCGGTCGATGCGAAATGATGGATGCGAGTGAGTTGATTCCCTTGGTTTGCATCGATCATATCTTGAGCATACGAGCTCTGATTGACTTGAAATTTGAAACGTTGGCTTTCATCGCTTTTCTAGTCCTGTCATATTAACTGTAGCTCGATCCGGGCTTGGACAAAATTTATCGGTATTCATAGTAGATCTGTGTATCAACGATCTCCAGGACGAACTATCCCTGGTTTCTAGTCAAGTTCTTGGTGTCACTGCCTTGCCAAAAGGTGGGATAATATTTGCCCCCCAAAGTAAGTCTTGCGAGAACATGATGTGCTTTGAAAAGCTGCAATCTTCATTCTGAAAAGTTCTATCCGATTCGTTGAGTAGTCGTTGTCTTTTCGTCGAAAGATGTAACCTTTGATCGATCTTTAGTAATACAAATAACGAATTGTGGACCGCCAATTGTTGTATTATGCACTGTTGTAATTGAGTATTGAAGGACATCAAACTGTTGTAATTGTCACCAGGTGAGCATTCAAATCCTATAAATTTCGAAATTTGAATATTAATTCACTACATGTAAAATGTATGCTGAACTGACTCTCGTTAACGTTCGTACGTTCACGAGTCATTGTCAGTTTTTTTGTACCGAATTCTGTATCGATCCTCTCTTGAATCGACGTGAAATTCGAGTTGTAACAACGCTTGATGGTTGTTCTGGAGTTTTTTCTTCGCATCGATTCTCTCCTGGATCGATTCGAGGGGTTGAAAATTATTTCGCATCGATGGATACGAACTCTCATGGTCTTCGAATGGATGGGTACGAAATTAGCATTTCATATCGATGGAATTGAAGACCGAGAGCTGATGGATATGAACAGTCACACTTCCTATCGTCCTGGATTGATGGATACGAATAACCTTCTTTGTATCGATGATAGTCGTGACCGTTTCGATTGAGTCATCATATATGAACTAACTATTTCGTATCGGTTGGGTAGAGGGATACAAACAAAGATTTTGTATCGATTGCGTTATTAACTGTCTCAACCGGTTATAATGAATAGGAGATGAACAGACACTTCCTTAGTATATAAGGCTTTTGTACTTAGAATATTTTTCACTTTTACCCATTTTCTTGCTTTGCCTTTGTATCGCTCCAGACATCACAGAATTGAGAAACCGCTTTTGCCTTCGAATCGAACTGATTTCTAATCCTTCCACCTAATCACCAAAACTAGGTAATTAAAACATGAGTTTATATTGAAAAACGATGAGACTTAAAATTCCGTGCCGCCCCACTTGCTTCCATGACCAGTTCTGACGAAGTGGTGGCCGGAGGCGATCGTCATGAGGTCGAGGAAGGAGGAGATGCCATCCAAGTGTTTTGGAGAAGATGAAGTGTGGCCTTAATTTCATATCGATAGATTGGGGAAGAAGACGTTTTGTTTCATATAGATCTCAACAGGAAATTTCGTATCGATTTCCTGCCTTAGATTTTGTAACGATTACCTTCACTTCGATCGCCTGCCTTTAATTTCGTATCGATTGTGGAACAGCAACTTAGTATCGATCACTTCGGATCGATATCGATACGAAGCCAACAAACCTTGATCGATGCGAAGTTGGTGCCTCTTTGATCGATACGAAGCTAAGCTATCTGATCGATACGAAACTGATAACTTTGGATCGATACGAAATGGATGTCTTTTTATCGATACGAAACGATCATTTTGGATCGGTTCGAAGTCGTTGGCTTTGATCGATATGAACTGAATGTTCTCGAACCGATACGAAGCTAAGGTCTTTGTAATGAATGATCTAAGTTTTGACTTTGATGGATACGAGCTTCATGAAAAATTCGAACACTTGACTTCGACGAGCTTCTGCCTTGCATAATCGGATTTGACTGTTAAACTGTATATTTGACTACCCTTCGAAGCTCGTCGATGGAACTGTAACTTGACTGAATTTAATAAACTTTAACTTGGATCGGTCCCTAAAGTCTGGATGGCATGGTTGTGACGGTCAGCGATGACGGTCACTCCAATTGAATTCTGAAGTCTCATCGCTTGAACATTTCTCAAACTATGTAGAATCTTTTAAGTAACATGTAGCACTGCACTGATGATGGTTTTTGATAAGTTGATTAGTTATGGAACCTACAAGTTCACAGCAGCAGGAGCTTCAAAGTCCAGCTCCCTTAGTAATAGAGATACCGGTCATCGCGGCTGAAGTTATAGATTCAGCTCCGGACGAGCTGCCAGGTGCCAGGTTTACCGGGAACCCACAAGATTTTGTGTCGTCTAACGTCTCTGAAGATATGTTGGGGAAAATATGCTTAAGGCACGGTCTGCCGTTGGACGACGTCTTATTACCAGGACCGAATGACAGACCGCATGCTCCCCCGGAAGGGTTTACGGCTTTCAATCGACATTCGTGTACAGCTGGAACACTTCCCCCATTCAACCAGTACATTCGGGAAGTGTTGGCTTTTTTTGGAATTGCCCCCTCACAATTACATCCCAATGGATGGGCGCTCCTGAACAGTCTATTCATTGTATTCATGGAGCATCTTTTTCGCCCCCCGACCCCGATCGAGATCAGATATCTGTTTAATGTTAAGAGTCGGGGAGACAGTCCTTCATTCACATTTCTAGAGGCAGTTAGGAACTGCCAAGTGGTGGCCGGATCCTAGACCAGACTTAGTTATTTCAAAACTGAGTGGTTCTATGTTCGATGCCCTCCAGGGTTTGCTAGTCGATGGTTAGCCAGACGTAAGTGCTGCACTTGTTCCAGTAGTTAACGAGATAGCCATAGTTGATGTTGAAACTAATATCATATTTCCTTTACAGCTGCAATTCCACGACCTGAAGGTGCTCACTTCAAAGAAATAGTGCGAATTCTTCAGGAAGTGCCGAGCGAAATGAGAGATTTGGACTCGGTGTTAACAGACAGAAACTTAAGGATCGTTGGGCTGATCGAATGAAAACAAAGCATAAGACTTGAAGGAGCGCTTAGGGCAGTCCCGACTAAGCGGGTGAAGCGTAAAGCGCCCGGGGTCGTAATAGCTGAGGAGGGTGATGAAGAAAACACGCCTATGAACGATGAACCCATAGTCGGGCCTTCCGACAGTTTTCAGGGTTCAGAGGGAAGGAGAAAAGGCAAGGCATTTGCACACAAGCGTCACAAATCCGCATGATGGAAATCCATAATAGTGTCCCTGCCAGCCTCCGGTGTTAGAATTTCAGAGGCTTCTCCCTTGCCAGTAGAGAATCCTTTTGAAGGACTTGCTGATATTCCAATTTCGGGCTATGTGTCACTTCAACATGACACCGAATTGGAGGGGCTCTAGAGTGCTCTAGATTTAAGCAAGTCTCTTCCCACAAGTGCGAAGGACATTACCGGTTGGTCGAGGGGTAGCACACACATATACACTTCATGGCACTTTTCCAGCCTTAAGTTGTCTGCTTCGAGAGATTACTAACTCTATTTTTCTTTTACTTTATAGATACGATGAATAGGCGATATTCTATGCTTGGAAGTCTCCGTTCAGCGCGCCAGTCATCGAGTTCGTATTATGAGTCCCGCCGGAGGGACGATGATAGAAACCGCGATTGCGGTTATTCTAGCCAAGAGCGTTATGAGAGGGATAGAGATAGAGACAAAGAATATAAATATCGATCCTTATCGCGTTCTCCACCTCCTCGATTCACTACACAACCTTCTACTCACATCACACATCCCCCGGAGCCTCCATGCCAAAAACCATCTTCTCACGCTCCGAGGTCTGAGTCTCAACACCGTAGGACCAAAGCTATAGCTCCCACTGTTACTAAGCAGGCTATTACCGAGCCTACGGGGGAAGGGGCGATCAAAATTGCCCAGTTGAGAAAAGATTTTCTGAACATTTGCTTCGACGGCTTTATCTTCCCTCCTCACTTAAAGAAAATTCCATCTAAGGCTAAACAAACGATGCACGACTATATCCATGATATTTATACCCAATACAAGGAGTGGATGAAAGCCACGGATAAAGCGTCGGCGGTGGCTTTTGAGCGAGCAAAAATAATTGAGAAGTTAGAAACCGACCTCGCCCAAAAAGACTGTATTATCCAAGTGCTCAATGATGAAGCTGAATCCTCTCGGAAATCTGAAATAGAGGCCACCCAAAAAGCTGATGAGGCAACTCAATCTATGGAAAGAATGTGACAAACGCATTTCACTTTGGTGGAGGAGATGGGCCATCGAAACACCACCGTCACAGCCGAAAGGGACGCTGCTCTGAAAGAACTTAATGAGCTTAAGGCCAAATTTTCCGAAATCGTCAAGGAAATGGAGCAGCCCAGGAGGTGTGTGAACAGGCTGTGGTGCTTCGGGGTGAACGGGATGCGGCATCACTTAAAATTCGGGAGGTTGAGGATTAAGTAAAAATGGCTGAAGCCAGGCAAGAGGCAGACATTGAAGATCTTCTCATTACTTACAATGCCAATGTTTTGAAGCACAGAAACCTGACCTGGCTTGATAACTATCCAACACACATGTTCAATGCTTGGGGCCAATTAGTAAGAGATGAAAAGGCTGCTCACCAAGCTGAATCGATCGACGAGTTCGAGCTCGAGAACCGGGTGTTGAGCGAAGATGAACGGAAAGTTCTCCATGATACGATGACCTCATATGAAAAGGAGAAGCTTGGCGCTCAGCATTCGGAGGTCGGAGAAGGTTCTGATGTCGAGCACCATGATACAAGTCCTGAAACTCTCGTGCCGACTCAGCCTGAATCCACACCTACGGTTGATCCTCAGCCCGTTCTTGCTTATAACCCGGATCAACCGCAGTTGTCTCCAGCTCGCGAGCAAGTCTCTGAAGCTTTTTTGCCACCCGTGAGCCAAACTGAGGAAGGTACTCTGAACGTTTTCTATGCTTATTCGAAATCGGAAGCGTCACTTGAAATAATTACTAACAGTCCTTCCTTTGTTCTTATCCAGTGATCGGAGCAACATCGGTCATGCCTCCTGCAACTCAAGAATCACATCATGTGCAGGAGGCCATTATAACAGAAGCAACCACCACAATGACCACGACACCAATTGACGAGGCACAGGGAAGCACGCTTACTTTCGATGAGTAGATGATGGAGGAACTACTCGGTCATCACAGTGACCCTTTTGCCGATTTGTCGTTCGTTATGGGTGGAAGCACGCCAATGACAAGTTCTTCGGCCCCAACTGCGGGATTCCCCAGCGATGCACAAACACTTCATGAAGAGGAAATTATAGCTGAAATCAACGCTGAGATGGAGGCAGCCGTGCGGGGCAGTGGCTTTGGAGGTGGAATGGCAGGACCTGGTCCAGCCCCTTTGCAGATGATATCTTTGGGAGGAACGGTCATTGAGAGAAGCGTGCCTATCCCGCCTCCTACCGTTGATCATGTCCCTCCGACTCCGCCTTCAGGAAGTGTTCCAATACATTTGAGTTCGGAGAAGGAAATTGATATAACGCCCCCGATTGGAGATCGGCCGTCAAAAGGCAAGGGCTCAAAGAGAAAACCAAGTGACATCTCCATCGGGTCCACACCGAAGAAGAAACTGAGAAAGAAAAAAGAGTAGATACATCTCTTCGGCTTACTTTTGAGTAGATAGGAATTTCTTTAACTTTCGTTGGCCGTGTATAGATGCAGGTTCGGCCCCTGCTAGTAGGACTTTTTGGGATAAACTTGTACTTAATTTTCTTCCACAAATAGTTGAAATGAAATTCCATTTTGTCTTCAACTCAATTTTCGTTTATTTGCTTAAGTGTTTCAGCATTTTTACTCCAGTCCGGTACGCCTGTGAAGTTTCGACCTTTGGATTGGATCTGAGTTTATTTGTTAAGTCCTGAAATCACAACTATGAGTCATGACCAAACGTTAAGCCGGACTCCGATGTTGCACTGTCTCAGTCAGTGATTGCCACTTGAGTTCTGCCCCTAGTTTCAGGGACGAATTGTAAAGATCAGGTGGCAATTGTATTTTGCCTTCAACACATCGAGCTTAACGTTGTTGAATTGATGCTGAAACAAAGAAAATTCGAGTGGTCGAATCACACTCGCTCATTTATCGACGATTGCATCCACACTCCGGGGATTTGCATTTGAACGTCGGCGGTTGGTCACGCCTGCTTAGGTTTCAAGGATATATCCATGCTTCGGGGACTTAAGTTATTTTATGGGCGGTCAGTCACACCCTCTTGATACTTAGCATTTCGTCCATACTCTGAGGACTTAAATTAGTTTGCGGGTGGTCAGTCACACCCGATTTGCATTTATACTCTGACCGCGCTCCGGGGACTCAGAGTTGTTTTACGGACGGTCGATTCCAATTCGGTTTGTGTTTAAACCCCAATCCATTCTCCAGGGATTTAGAGTTAACGTTTATTCTCCAATTTGCACTCTGGGAATTTGGAGTTGGTGTTTATGCTCCAATTCACACTCTAGGAATTTGGAGTTGATGTTTATGTCGACACTCCGGTTCGCACTCTGGGAATCTGGAGTTAGTTGTTGTTTATACTCCAGTTCGCGCTCTGGGAACTTGGAGTTGGCCGGTAGATGGTCAGTCACATCTGTTCAGGCTTTAGGATTTCGTTCGCACTCCGGGAACGACGAATCTATCAGGATCGTGGATGGTCGGTTCATATCCACCCTTAGTTAACAAGCAAGGTCGTTAGATGGACTGGTCCATCCTCCTCAAACTTGGTCAAGATACGGGCGAAGTCATTAGGTGGACGGATCCACCCTCTTTGAGACCGCATTTGTAAGTTTATACTCCAGTTTGCACTCTGGAAATCTGGAGTTAATTAAAGGATTGTCGTGTATCAATCCTTTCTTTTTTTTTGACTCTGGTGTGATAACTTGTCCCTGAGCTCGGGTTTCACTTAGCGAGTAACAGGTCGTATCACAGTCACTCCCTATTTAAATAAATTCCACCGTAGGATGGAACTTAGCTCTCCTTGCATTGTGATGATCGAGTGATGCATTTTATAAATCACTGCTCTGGCTCGAAGAGATTGCATTTTATTGCTGAATAAGAAAGTATGGCAAAGTCAGTTGCCTTATTACAAATTCAAATTTCGAAATGCATAAACAACTTGCAAATGAAAAGTAGACTGAATAAATAAACAGAGCCTGTCATGTGTAGTAGCGACAAAGACTCTCGCTGTTCCAGGCTCTTGGAAGAGAGACCGTCAACGGTCGATAATTTGAATGTGCCATCTCCGAGCTTTCGTTCGATAACATACGACCCTTCCCAGGTTGGCTTCATATGTGAAGGGACCGGGTAAATTCTCTTGAGGACGAGATCGCCGAGTTCAAAGGTTCGGGGTCGGACCTTGGCATTGTACAATCGGGCGACTCGACTTTGGTATGCGGCTGTCCTCAAATTAGCCCCTTCACGCTTCCCATCCAATAAATCCAGAGATTCAGAAAGTAGTATAGCATTTGTCTTTGGGTCATAGTATGTCACATGATGAGAAGGCACTTCTAACTCGATTAGAATAATAGCTTCTGAACCATAAGATAGAGAAAACGGAGTGTGGCCGGTCGCGGACTTGTGGGTTGTTCGGTAAGCCCATAAAGCTATAGGAAGTTCATCGACCCCCCCGACCTTTTCCAGTCATTTCTTCAGAGTAGACTTTATAACTTTATTAACAGCTTCCACTTGTCCATTTGCCTGAGGGTGTGCAACTGCGGACAATTTCTTTTGATGTGAAACCGTTGACATAAATTCTTAAATTCAACACCGTCGAATTGAGCTCCGTTTTCTATGATAATGGTATGTGGGAGACCAAATCGGCAGATGATGTTACGTACTACAAAGTTGATTACCTTTTTTGTTGTGATTGTAGCAAGGGGTTCGGCTTCCACCCACTTGGTAAAGTAATTAACTACTACGATGGCGTACTTCGCACCACCTTTGGCTAGAGGTAGAGAGCCTATAATGTCAATGCCCCATACTACAAATGGCCATGGACTGACCATCTAAGTTATTTCGGTAGGTGCGGCTCTTAGAATTCGAGCGTGCTTCTGACATCTGTCACATTTTCTGGCGTAATCCGATGCATCGCGATTTACGGTTGGCGAATAGTATCCATATCGGAGCACTTTCTAGGCAAGGGCTTGCTCCTCGGTGTGATCGCCACATTCTTTTTCGTGCACATCATGCAATACGTGTTTGATTTCATCGTGAGCGATACACCGGAGTAAAGGAACAGAGTATCCTCTTTCATACATGACTCCATTCTGAATAGTGAACTGCAAAGCTTTCCGAAGAATCTGTCTCTTTTCACTCCTGCGCTCTGGCAGGGTCCCGTACTCGAGATAATTTCTGAATGGAGTCATCCATGACTCCTTATCGGGAATAACCACAAATATCCAATCTGTCTCCATTCGGTCGATGCTCCGGGAAGCTAACGTCTCTATGGGAATGAGTCCCTTTATTGTGCCTCGCCTGTACTGGCTAACTTTGCTAATGAATCAGCTTTCTGATTGCGTTCTCGCGGTATGCAGTAGATGGCAAAATAATCGAACTGATTTAGTATCTCCTGGACTCGAGCTAAATAAGCAGCCAGCCTTCGGTCTCTGGCCTGGTACTCCCCCCGAACTTGACACACGACCAATTGTGAATCACAATAAATCTCCATAGCAATGATTTTCAATTCTCTGGCAAGTCTCAATCCGACAAGCAGGCTTCATACTCGGCTTCGTTGTTGGTCGCACGAAAATCAAACTTTAAAGCATAACATATAGATCGACCTTCAAGAGTTTCAAGCACGACTCCAGCACCCGAGCAACAGTCATTTGATGCACCATCAGTATGCAGCTTCCAGATACATTTAGGAGATTCACTGGTTTCGGGCAAGTCCTTTGGGATGGTAAATTCAGCTATGAAATCTGCTAGGACTTGTCCTTGAATGGCTCGCCTTGGAGTGTAAGTAATATCAAACTGACTTAGTTCGATGTTCCATTTGAGTAACCTACTAGACGTCTCAGGCCCCCACTACAACAAAATCTATTTTTCGCAGCATGATGAAGCAGCGTTTTAATGAAAATGTTGCTGTTATGTGGATGGATTATTCAAAAAAAACAATCTCCAAAACGCTGCTCTAGGTCAACGTGAAAAAGGAGGAAAAGTAAAAATATGTCGTGCTTGTTCACCACTCAACATCGACCTCTCCCCCTCTCTACGCACATATTCCTATTCCTATCCCTAAAACTCTCTAACGCGCTCACTCTTAGAACTGTCGATCTCTCTCCCTCACTCCACCGTCGATCTCTTTCCCTCTCTCCACTGTCGACTTCAGAATACACGATCTTTAGAAACCCTCGTTCTTCTCTCGTTTGGCCAGTTATCGAGTCCTTGCTGAGGTGAATAATAGTGGCAACATTGTCAGGAGTATCTTTCGAAAGAACCTCTGAAGGTAACTCAACATCAAAGAATTCGAGTGAGTTAATTTTCCTCTAATTTATTACTTTCATTTTGTTACTGGTTAGAAGAAATATCATCAGATTTTGTGTTTTTTGCTGCTGTTAGATTTCCTGAATTTGAAAATTGGACACCTTTCCTTTTATTGTTTGTTCTTCTTCATTATGGCTAATGGTGTTAGTAGTTTTTTGTACTTCATCATACTGTTGGGTAGTTTGGGTGAATTTTTGATGATCCACTTCTTTATTCTCTTCCTTTTTAGGTTCAGTAGCAGATGTGGTACCTGCATTTTTAGGCATCCATCTAGGTTATGTTTGATTGTCATGCATCCTTATGTCCAAAAATCTAGCATATCAAGCAAGAAGGAGGGATGCATTCATATTTTTTGTTTATGGTCACGCTATTCTTTTTTTCATA
Source organism: Allium fistulosum (assembly GCA_030737815.1). Taxonomy (NCBI): domain Eukaryota; kingdom Viridiplantae; phylum Streptophyta; class Magnoliopsida; order Asparagales; family Amaryllidaceae; genus Allium; species Allium fistulosum. The sequence continues at coordinate 242,835,471 of CM060907.1, read as the reverse complement.
CATATTAGTTCTAATATACCAAATTTCAATTTTTTAATTCGTAATCAAATGCTCTATTGACGAAATTGATAAAATACAGTAACCGTTTGATTATATGTGTGTATGAGTAAAAAAATCAATATCTTTGTAGAACATAAAGTTTTATATAGAATATATTATTCTAGCTCATAAACATAAAGAACGCTTAAACAATAAAAATAAACATATCATTGTCTAAAACTCTTTTATATATCATAGACACTATCATTTCTGATAAATTAACAAACAAATACACTAAATCTACTAAGTGAGAAAAATACTTCAAAAATATGGAAACTGGAACCTGTCCTATACAACAAATTTCATTTATGAATGAAAAATTTAAAACAAACCTGACATTACAAATTTTGGATGCAAAAATATAGTGGGCGATGCAAAGATTATTGGAAAGATAATTGTTGGCAGGGTTTTAAAAGAAAGCTATGGGAAATCTGAACAACAACAAACTTTCACTCTAATTATTTTTTCTCCCTTTTCTAATTATTATCTAATTCATGTTATTTTGGCCTAATGGATGTTAATTGACTATTGTAAAGATTGAAGTTCAGTGGATGTAATAGAAGAAAGAAATTTATATAAGCTGAAGATTTTCGTTAGTTAATTCACTGAAGAGGTATTTGACGTTATTTTAAAAATTTATAGAAGTGTTTATTGCTTGCATTCTGAGGTCTACAAAGAGGGGGAACCTAATTAAACATGGAATTGCATTTTGCCATATTTGATAGTGTTTTTGTATGGTTGAACCATAAAATCTGACCATTTGAACGTTCTTGAATCGCCACGGTTAGATCATGATAAATATGCTAGAAATACATTAGTAATTTTACAAACTAGAAAGCTTCCTATATTTTAGGTTTATATTATTAACCTAAGATTTTGATTTGTCCAGCCTTTAAACAAGCATACACAATGCAAACAAGAAATGCAAATGAGATCACATCCTCCTGGATAATGTGTGGTATGCCTTCCATCATCCATTCCATTGATCATTCTAATTTATATAGTTATTTAATTGTATTAATGGTATAAAATGAACGTAAGACACAAATATGATCCGAGATAGATTTCCCAAAGTTAAACTCAACGTGGTAGCGAGTCAGTGTAGCTGCACTGAGTTAAACTGAATGCACTGTTGCACTGTGTTTATTTACAGATATTGCTTTTAATGTGGATAAAAATACCTTTGGACAAAAATTTTATGGATATTTCTTCATATGCCTTTAAATTAAACATCATAATGCATCATAGTTGCTTATAATTTGATTTAGCATCACAGTTGCAACATGGTTCTGAATCGAAACAAGAATTTGGTGAAATTTTGAACATAGCAAATTAAACATGCAAAGTTTTTGTTTAAAAAAGAACATGTGAATTTAGTGCTGAAAATGAATTTTGTTTTTGTATATTCGATTATGTTACTTATATTGATGTGTAGGACTTCAAGTAACAACTAAAGAATCTTATACCTGTTTTTTATTATCTAATACACGTTTGTCTTTTTAATGTCTAATACGGGAAATGAAGAGAATTACTCGAAAACGAAAAAAACCAAAGAATCTGAATTACTCAAGGAGTCTAATATACTGAACAAGCATATCGAAGACAACAGTGTTCAAAATGAAGACAACCCACATGCACTTGAAGACAATTCAATGCAAGTTGAAGAAAATTTTGTAGGTAACGATCATCAAAATAAAACTAATTTATTTCTGTTCATTTTCTTATACAATATATAATAAAGTTCTTGAGTTTGCAGATGCAGTTCTTGATAAATTTGCCCACTGAAACAATGATTTCCTCCATGTTGGTCATTTGTCATGCATATAATTCAAATTATTTTCTTTATATTAGTAGTTTTTAAATAAACCTGAGCATATCTAATGTTAGACTAATTTTCAAGTTAACATGCAAATACTCGGGAGTTGGTTCTATTTGCGAGTTCATGTTTTTGCTTCAAAAATGCAAATGAGCCGTTTCAAAGCTTTCTGTATACAAATTTTCCAGTATCTTTATGTAGCTATGACAACTTCAAATAAAAAAATCCCTAGTGAATTCAAAGCTTTATATTACATAAAGACTTACAATAGGTTATTGTAATAAATCGTTTTAACAATGCAAATTATCATATTTCCAAATTATGAAACATATACACTTGCATCTATGGCACTAGTTCATAATATTATTTTACAATATTATTCACATAGGTGGATGTGGAGCTTGTGTGGTGCTGTTATCAATATACAATCCATAGACTGATAAAGTTAAAGATTTCACAATTAGTTCATGCCTAACTCTTCCATGTAGTATAAACCTATGCTCAATTACTACAACTGAAGGACTTAGTAATACTAAAGAAGGATTCCATTCAATCCACCAAAGGTTTTCTAGATTTCATGCTTCACAATGTGGTTTTTGCACTCCTGGCATGTGCATGTCTATTTTCTCAACAATCAATAATGCAGATAAATAAGAAAGACCCAAACTGCCTGAAGGATTTTCAAAGCTTACTGAATCCAAAGCAGAAAGGGTAATATCTGGACATTTATGTAGGTGCACAGGTATTGACCCATCCTTGATGTTTGCAAGAGTTTCGGATCAGATGTCGATTTAGAAGATTTAGGCCTCAATGTATTTTGGAGAAAAGGAAACACTGACATAAAGAAGCTATCATCTTATAAGCGCAACGAAATTTGCACTTTTCCTGATTTCTTAAAATCTGTTATCAAGTCCGATTTGGTAGAGAATCAGTGGTATACTCCTACTTCTATAGAGGAGCTTTATAATATGTTAAATTCCAGCAAATTTTCCAAAAACAGTGTGAAAATGGTTGTTGGAAACACCGGAGCAGGAGTTTATAAAGAACAAGACCTACATTTACAGTACATAGATCTCAGAGGTATTTTGGAGCTTTCTGTGATAAAATGGGACAACAAAGGTCTTGAAGTTGGTGTTGCCATAACAATTTCAAGAGCAATCTCTGTTTTAAAAGAAGGAAAAAGCAGTTTTATCCTTCCTAGTATGAGAATGGTGTTTACTAAAATAGCTGATCATATTAATAAAATCGCTTCTCAATTTGCGAAACACTGCATCTGTGGGTGGAAACTTAATTTTAGCTCAGAGATGTCAATTTCCCTCAGAATTGCTACGTTACTTCTTGCTGTTGACTCAAATTTTCATCTCTTATCAGCTTAATTTTCATGTGGATATGTATTGTTGCCTGGAAAGATTAGTGGACAAGGAAATGGTATTCATTTTATCATCTTATCAACTTCTATTACAAAATGACATTCCTTCCTATTCTTACTAATTTTTTGACGTTGTTTGTCTTTCGATTTAAATTTGTGATTTTTATTTATTCTTATCGAAATTACAAGGACTCTGCCTTGTTTACATAAATAGGTTTATAAATTTGCACAAACTATGCTTCAAACTATGCTTGTTTTAGTTTATAAATTTTTGCTCCATCTACCATCGATTCCAGAACCCAGGCTCCCTGTATTAGACATCATCACTTCATTTAGCATTTGATTCAGCCCTGTTTCAATTTTGCATAGTTCTGTTTAGTGTAGATCATTCGGTCTCCGCCTTCAGTCCTGCTATAGTTCTGTTTGGTTTAATCTCTACCTCCACCTTCAGTTCTAGTTGATTCAGTTGCCCCTATCGCAAATGATTTTTTGAGTTACTACTAACTTCATTTGTTTATCCATGCAACTGTAGTTTGCTTCATATGGGATGTTCACTTCATGCCCTTTCCAAAGGCAATTTGCATCAGCTGGCTAAATTTACACCCAATTTGCTACGATGGACATGAACCACTTCAATATGTATGAACTGAATTGATCTATGGTCGTCCGTCACCAACATCATATGTGCATGTTTTTATCCATCTTAACATTTCTTCTCACAATTTCATGCTTCTTTACTTCGGAAATTTTGATGTATCAGTAGTGCATGCATTGACACATCATTCTATATTACCCCCATAAACTAAGTATTATAAAAATTAACTAAGTACTCAATAAGTTTATAAAAATTCAATAAGTTTATAAACATTAACTAAGTATTATAAAAATAGAACTAAATAATAATGATAGTAGTAGTAATAATAATAATAATAAATTTTATGAAAATTTAACTAAGTATAATAATAATAATAATAAATAATTTTATAAAAATTAACTAAGAATTCATAATAATAATAAGTTAACTAAGATGTATAATAATAATAATAATTAAACGATTCTACTACTATAATAATAATAATAATAATAATAATAATAAATCAACTAAGTTTATAAAAATTTAATAAGTTTATAAAATTAACTAAGTATTATAAAAATATAACTAAATAATAATAATAATTTTTATAGAAGTCATGCAAAACAAAGAAATATAGAACAAAGATTTTTTAGCAGCATAATAATTTCCAAAATATTTTTGTAGACGGTCCATCACTAGGTAGATGCATGTAAGTGTCAAGTACCCTGGATTTGAGTAGACATCATTTAGTTATGCTGGTGGAGTTGCTGCTAGTGTTGCTCTTCTATTTGTTGTGCCTGTAATGGGTTTTGCATATTGGTGGTGTCTTAAGCCTCTAGGATACTTCTTCGATGTTCCGGTAAGTATGCGTGTAAAAAATAAAAGTAAAGATCGGTTTTGTAGTTTTTTTTCACGATCTCTCAAAGACTTGGCATCATATAGTATCATTATTTGCATTCATGTTTATAGCTGAAGAAGATCCAAAGGTCCATTTGGGCCAACTTAAAAAGTTTTCACTATGAGAGTTCCATGTTACAACTGACGTATTTAGCAAAAAGAACATTCTTGGTAAGTGTATGGGTTTGAAAAAGTGTATAAAGGTTGCCAAAAATTCAGATTTGCAAGGCTAAAAGATGATGATGTCATGCTTAAACTATCAAGAACGGCAGAAAAAGATAGAATCATAACCATAGGCAATGCCTTGAAATTAATTGCTGAAAATGCAAAAGGAAATCTACGAGAAGCTGAGAACTTATTACAGCAACTTGAGCTCCTGGACTCAGAAAGTGACATTGACATAATTCAACAGCTTGTGAGTCTTTAATTGTGTTTTATTATCATGCTAATTGTAAAAAACATGCCTAAAATCAGGAATCAAAACTTTTATTCTTAAATGCCTGCGTGAGCTTTACTGTATATGTTTAAAAACTAAAAAAACCTCTATGCAAGTAGGTTTAGTTTCACACAAGAAACTGATTCACTTGAAAGAAGCGGCATTCTCAGGGAACTTTACAGAAGCAGTGACATGCACAAGAGATATAATCAGTTCTGGGATTGAACTGAATGCATTAATGTCACAACTTTCATCTTTTGTTGTAGAACTTGTATCAGATACTAGTTTCTCAACTTTAAATACAAGTTAGTGTTAGACCTCAATTTTCTAGATTCCATATTGGTTGTTGTTTTTTGTGTTAGTTTCACTCTCATATCTAAATATTAACGCATCAGAAAAATGGATGGAGTGGCTATGCAAAACTCTACAAATATTGACTGAAACTGAAAAGGAACTTATGAAGATTGAACACAAACACATTGCAACGGTAATTGCTGCAGTACTGCAGATTGAGTCAGCCTCCCCTTCAGGTACATAATATTGATATTCTTGAACTGCAAATGTAACTAAGTATTGTTTAGTTTTGGGCTTTTATTGAAAAAATTGCAGAAGGAATATGCCACCTACAGAAAAAATCAGACATGGTAGATACTGAAAGGAAGTCAATAGCATAGCAACTTAGCAATGGTTGCTCAACCAATGAAAAAAGTAATGGCACCGAGAAATCTAAAATAAATGGTGAAGCTCTGAATGTGGGCCAGAAATATGAAAGCGTTGATTCCATTGCAAAAGCAGCTGAGCTCAAACTCAGGTTACTTTCATTAACATCATTTTCGCTAATAGATGCGAGTATTGAGACATACAGTCAAGACTTATTATTCGAGGAGGCAAATCTAAGTAGGCGTTTACTAGACAAAGATTTTCTTGGACCAGGACAGCACGTGCATGGAAAACATTACATGTGAGCTTGAACTAGTTGATTTATATACATTTGTTGTAGAAGAAAAATATCACCTACAAGGCAAGAACTGACACTAGGCCACTAGTCATAAACTTACTTTCATCTCCTTTGTTGTTTAGGAGTGGTGAGCTGAAGTGGTCTCAGAGTCGCACTACTAATATTGGAAGGAGAGAAAATGTAAGAAATTTTGTTATTTACATCAGATTTGGATCACCTACTCTGGTTTTGGGCACAGCAGTCAGTGCATTTCAGTAAACTTTTAAACTATGCCAAAATACACTAGTAGCTGTTAAGAGGCTAAAAGAAGAGCGAACACCAGGTGGTGAACTTCAGTTTCAAACAGAATTTGAGATGATCAGCATGGCAGTGCACTGGAACCTTCTCCGTCTTCGTGGATTTTGTATGACCCCTACAGAATGCCTTCTTGTGTATCCGTACATGGCTAATGGAAGTGTAGCTTCGTGTCTAAGAGGTAACTTTATCCATTTCTTATAGAACGCCTTATTGTGTATCCGTACACTTCTTACATATTTCAGTTTAACAATAATTTTTTAATCTGGTTTATGATAGAATTGCATAAATTTTATTGATTACATTCTAATACAATCTCTACTTTTGCTTGTTTTTTGTAAATTTATACAGATGAAAAGTTGATGTTCTTTCACATTTATTTATCCCACCACATACACATGCTCATATGATAATGATTTGTGCATGGTGCTTCTTCATGGTTGATGTATTTTGAAATGTTTATTAATGATGAACGTTTTAGACTAGCATCTCCTTGAACACATTCATGCATTCACTATAATTTTTTTTAGCAATGATTTGAACTTTTGATTGAAAAACTATCCCGTACAGGTTGTGTGGTTTGTATTAATCTTATTACTCTCATATATGTTATCGCATACATATATGAATGACTAGTATGGATATGACACTTAGATTACCTATGTTCAATTCTACAACCACAATTTTGAGTCTGCAAGTAACGACATCTACCATGTATATATTTTTTCCATAAACTAGTTAAAATAAATTAGCACTACATGAAATTTTGTTAAAATAAATTAGCACAATTTGATTTTGTATTCCTTGTAATTATATTAAATAACCCGTTTAATCTTCAAGTAACTTTGTTTTGTTGTGTATGCTGTTGCATAGTTGGATTTGAGGCCAAGATGGCCTTTGGTGAGGAATATTTGCCAGGAAAAAGTGAGGCTTGCTCCATGAAAAAAGTTCGGGTATATCCATCTCTTACATCCACTGTACAGGGACCGTATAAAATTCAAATAGTGTTCTCCGCTGAACTGTAAGTTAGTGTAAATATTTGGTTTTCTTTCTTCTAAAATTCAAATAGTGTTAGGGTTGTTGAATCTACCATTATTTTTATTTTTATTTCAAAAATAGTGACCGTATAAAAACTATTAATTGATGACCCATAGGCTGCAACTGATAAAACCATGGGCAGTATAGTGTGATATGTTATGTCCACCAAACTCAATCAACAATTAATTATAGTTTAGTCATGTGCTAACACTAAGGAATAATGCTAAATGAATTTTTTTAGCATCTCTAAAACCTTAATTTTATTTACGTGAGTAGAAGCTTCCTCTATTATAGCTGCAGTCTATATTTTATTTAAAAGATAATAAAAGTAAATCTAAGGATGAATGACTAAACTGCAAGGACCACGGTCTTCATGCAATTTTGGGTCGCAGAACCGAATTGCTATCATCTAAAATTTTTGTATGTTCGGACAGAGCATGTTTAATTTTCATTTTATTTTTTTAAACTTCAAAATCGGCAATAACTAAATTCATAGATTTGTATACCCATTATTTGTATATACAATTGAGTGATAAGTTGGCAGTAAATTGAAATAACTAAATTCATGATTATTTGTATACCGATTATTTGCATAATTTAAAGGAAGTTCAAAGTTTAATTCAACGGAAGTTTAAAGTTTAATCTCATTTTATTGGCTGTTTATTCTTTTGTTGTTATTTTCAGGTTCCTCTTGAGTCAACTATCCCACCATACATTTGAGGTAAGCATTTTGGATCTTTTTTTCATGCCTTACCATTCTATTTGATCATCAACTGTTCTATTTTTTTTCATTAAACGATTATGTGACAAACTCTCACTTAGGTAATTCTATGTATGAGCATATAGTGATTTTAAAGAAACAAAATACTACCATAGAAAGAAATCGTGGTTGCTCATTTTCCCAAATCTGTTTCATTGCACATATCTGTTTCTATGCGACCCATCTATCAACATCAACTGTTTTCCATTTGTTCATGTTCCTAAATCGCATTAAGGCATATTACAAATGAAATAAAGGTTTTTGTCATAATCATATAAAATGGTCCTTCAATATCACTATTAAGATACCAATTGGTCAGGTTTGCTTGCGTGTAAAAAAATCAAATTATAGAGAAGAAGAGTACTGTCTTTTATTTTAATTTTGGGATTTTGGTTCCTACTTTTCCATGTTCCGGTTTATTTATCTTGTTGTTTAGTTGGTGCACTTGCCAACCGTATGCATCACGATTGTTGAAATTTATTGCATGAAGGGTGATAACTCCTACCTTTCTTGGTTGATTAAAAAACAATGTTGTTGGTTGTTGTTATCCCGCCTTTTGGCAAGGCCAGGACACCAAGGAACTGACTAGAGAACAAGTATAGCTCATCGTGGATGTCGCTGAATTTTGTCCGAGTCCAGGTTGAGCTACAATTGATAGGACATGACAAGAAAGATCGTAGAAGTCAGCATCTCAAATTTCAAGTCAATCCGGACTCATACGCTCAAATTATGATCGATTCAAATTGAAGGAAAAAACCCAGATTTCGTATCCATCACTATGTGTGATTTCGTATCCATCGAAGTACCTAGATTCGATTTGGCCTCATTCGAATCCATCGAGTTTGAATCGATGGACTTCGTACCCCTCAGCAGATGAAGCGCTTCGTATCCATCAGCCAGTGTCTGCTTCGCATCCATCAGATCACTTTCATTCGTATCCATCGAAAGTTCACATCATTTGACTTCGTATCCATGGAGAAGCTACAAGACTCGTATTCATCAGAGAAAGGGTTGTTCGTATCCATCGGCCATCGTTTGTTCGACTCCATCAGCAAGGCCTTGCTCGAATCCATCAGTGACGCTTCATTCGAGTCCACCAAGCCAGCAAGCCAAGATGACGTGTCATCCCTCGATGCGAACGTGCCGAGATATATGGAGTCGATGCAGTCGACTAGGAATAAAGACCGGATCGAGGCGAAGCGTGCGCTCCATGTCATCACAGAGGCGCGTGACACCATCGAGTCGAAACCATCGGTTCGAAAGGATGGATTCGAACCAAACAGCCTGGAAAAGAACATCACTTCGTATCGACGATATCTCTCAATCCACTGATCCAAATGCCATGAAATTTTCACTGAAGGTTGCAGACACACTGAGGAGCGTCTCCACCAAATTTCAGCTCAATTGGACGCTGTGCAGTTAAAGCGCTCGGTGGATTCAATGCGGTAGAGGTGCAAAAAGTCATAGCGGGGATGTAGCGAAGATATAGCGGGATATATCGAATTACTCTAAAATAGCATATAAATCGCATACTTGTTGTTTTTACAAATATATAGATAGTAATTATGTAAAAAATTAACATTCAATTGAATTATAATTAATACAAAAATAATTTTAAATAAAAATATGTGCAAATGTATTGTAAATGAACGTAAAACTGTTATATAACTTAATTTAATTTAGTAGAATATTAGAGTATTATCATTTCTAAACATATATCAAAAATTCAATGAAATTAATTAATTTCATAATTTTTATAGCGTATAAATATCATTTTTCAATCCAATTTTTATAGAAGATATAGCGGAAATAGCGGAATATAGCGGAAATAACGGGATATAGCGGAAATAGCGGGGATTAAAGCGGAAAGGCTATATGTTGGGGATATATGGAAAAATCGTAGCGGTAGGAATCCGCTATAAGATATATCGGAGTTATAGCGGGGATATAGCGGGGCATTAACTGCACAGATTGGACGTGATCTTGATCGATACGAAATGGACTCGTATCGATCACAGATCGAGGCGAAACTTCCTGAGGTTGGTCGCGCGGGCCCACTCACGTGCCAGAAAAAGTCTCCCGAGATTTGAGCGCGATCTGAGCCTCCTACGCCTATAAATAGAGCCCAGAGCCAATAGAAAAAGGATCTTTTGATTCTGAAGCGTCTAGACTCTGCCGGATCGAGATTTGCATCATACTTTTGCTGTCAATTTCGAATTCCCATCTGTAATCTGCTGTTGTTCGTTGTAATCGCTTGTAATCATTCAAAGAGAATCAATAAAATCATCAAAACTTCATAGTGGACGTAGGCAACACGCCGAACCACTCTAAATTGCTTGTCTCTGCATTTTACATTTCTGTTTGTTGAAGTTTTTGTTAGATAATCTCTGTTTTATATTTACATTCTTCATTTTATCTCTTCAAAAAACTTCCGAAGAGTGTTGTGCCCATTTTTGGTACAAACACTTTGGTGCTTTCACTGAGAACTGAACTCAGGTTTTTCTCCTGCTCCTTGGGTCTACCATCGATACCGGATTACATAAATCCAAGAGGAAGATCCATATCTCTACTCCAGAATCCTTCCACTCTACTCAGATTTGTATAAAATCTAGGAAATGAATTCACTACTCAAGATGGTTAGTACAAGAACTACTTCTACAGCTGCTAATCAAGAAGTTCGGGATGGACAGAATCTCACACAGCAGTTACAGTCCAATCAAGACAACACTGCTCACTCTGATCCATCTGGACCAGTAACCAGACAAGAGTTTCATGTATTACTTCAGGAATTGACTCAAAGTCGGCAACAGCTGGCCGAACAGTTGCGTGCTAATATTGAATTGACCAATCAATTAAACCGCCAAAGACGTAGGAGGACAAGGAGGGATGATGCTTCCCACTCGTCCACTAAAAGTTCTGCTTCATCTGACTATCATGGCAGAACTACACGTCTTCGATTGGACGCAGGTCATACACAAGCTATCGAGTATCAACCCGCCTTGACTGTAGGACAATTGAGGGTCGGACCGTCAATTAGCTCCCAGGTCGGGCCCTCGTCACGAGGAGTTGTCCCACAGCATACCACAGGCGATCGTGTTGCAACTGCCGTGGTAGAAACAAGGGTTGATACCCGAAACCTGTCGGATCCAAATAATCAGCAACATGGGCGTACTCCTGAACCATACGTCCCAGAAGATGTGGAGCCAAGGAGGCAAGATATAGGCCATCGACAACGTCCGGTCCGGCCTCGCGCTGTGGAACCCGACCACACCTTAGCTCGACCTACACAGAATGTGGCTATGCCCGATATTTCAACCATGGTACGACAAATGATTCGCGAGAGCCAAGGACTTATCAATGACGACTGGGGAATATCCCGTAGTCATACTCCTTTCACGGATGAGATATTGCATGCTGAACCTCCTCGGCGATTCAAAATGCCAACTCTTCCTATGTACGAAGGAAATTCCGATCCCAATCAACACATTTTGAAATACGAATGGTCAATGAGCGCCGCAAGAGCTGACGATGCAGTGAAGTGTCGAAGTTTTCCCATCTCTCTGGGAGGAATTGCAACAATGTGGTTCACAAGGTTGCCACCAAGATCCGTCTCTTCGTTCGATCAACTGGCTAAAAAATTTGTCGAACAGTTTCGTATGCATGTCACTAGGCCTAAGGACGTTAACACCCTATCTAGTGTCACCCAGGCTAAGGGAGAGACGCTCAGGCGTTACTTGGAGAGATTCCATGCAACATGCGTGGAAATTAGTAATCCCAACGATAACTCGATTTTGATGACGTTAACCAAAGGGATCGATTCCGATTCAGAATTTGGAAATTGGTTAGTTGGGAAACCACCCGCATCATTGGACCGTTTCTACTCTAAAGCCGCTCAATTTTTGCGACAAGAGGACGCGAAACAATCTAGGAAACAGGACGATGCGTTACCCAGAACTGAAGGAATACAGAGTAATGTGGCAGTTAAGCAGATCGGTGAGAGTTCCGGAAAAGTTCAGTTAAACATACAGAACAAACAAACTCAGCCAAGGGGCAACAGTGGTCAGGATAAGAAAAGAGACCAAAGTCGAGGCCCGCAACGTAGGACCCCAATGTTTGACAATTACACGCCATTGAATACCTCGTTGAAAAACGTGTATTTGCAAACCTGCAACGCTGAGCAATATAAGAAACCTGCTCCGAAGCAATCATCGGAGAGGTAGATTCAAACGGGGAAGTTTTGTAGATTTCACGAAAGTTACGACCACAATACCAACGAGTGTCGACATTTGCAAGACCTCGTCGAAAAATTGATCAAGGAGAGAAAGTTAGACCAGTTTGTACGGGCGCCGCTGTCTGATGGAGCGGGCCCCTCAAAGCAAAATCATACACAGAATCAAGCAAGACAGGAAGAACCGGGTCGTGACGGCGGAAGATTGGTAATTAATGCTGTAAGTAGTAATCCTCACCCAGCGGTCCGAAGCTGGGAGGAAATGGAATCATATAGCAACTTCGAATATAATGATAGCTTGGACGGTAAACCTTCGACCAAGCGAAAGAGAGCGATGACTAACGACATCACTTTCTGAGACAACGACGTTGACTACGTCGGAAGTCCGACTACTGACCCACTTGTGATATCAACCCGATTAGGCCCGATGTGGATGAAGAGGATCCTGATTGACTGTGGGAGCTCTGTGAATATCATATTTGTACATGCTTATAATCAAATGAAGATGAAAGCTGGGGATCTAAAACCCTGCCAAACTCATCTCTACGGATTCAATGGTAGCGCTACCGTACCTGTTGGGATGGTAGAATTACCAGTTGAGTTAGGAGCCGGAGAATGTAGATCGGTTCGGACATTGCAGTTCGTTGTGTTGGATGTGGACTCGCCATATAATGCCTTTTTAGGTCGACCTGCCCTTGCTGAATTCAAGGCCATAATCGCCCCGTGGTGTTTAACTTTAAAGTTCCCAACCATCAACGGAGTTGGGGTCGTCCAGGGCGATCAGGTTGATTTGAGAACAATCATACACCGAAATCGAGTTGCCCGATTACACAATGCAAAGGACCGGCTTAAAACTTTTGAACTTGATGAGCTAGTCACTAAAAAAGATTATCCGACACTCCCGCCCATGAGACCGACGTGGAGAGGGTCGCACAAAATTAAGCGAAAGCTCAAGGATGGCAAATTCAAGCTATCACCCATTGATGGTTTCACTTCACCAGGGGCCTGGAATAGCGAAAGTCTTCGTCGCTACTGCAACTAACAGGCTATGTTCATCTATTTAGTTTAAATTCCATTTAGCAATTTGTTTCCACATTTCGAAATTTGAATTCTGTAATAAGGCAACTGACTTTGCCGCATTTTCTTATTTCAGCAATAAAATGCCATCTCTTCGAGCCAGAGCTGTGATTCATTAAGTACAATGTACAACATCACGATGCACGGAGGGCTAAATTGCATCATGCAATGGAATTTATTCAAGTAGGGAGTGGCCACAATACGATCGGCCACTCGCTAAATGGAACCCGAGCTCGGGGGGCAAGCCATCACGTCGGGCAAAAAATGGGTTGCTACACGACAATCCTTCATTCAACTCCGTATTCCCAGAGTGCGAAGCGGAGTATAAACATTCAACTCCGTACTCCCAGAGTGAGAGACGGAGTATAAAAATTCAACTCCGTATTCCCAAAGTGCGAAGCGGAGTATAAACATTCAACTCCGTATTCCCAGAGTGCGAAGCGGAGTATAAACATTCAACTCCGTATTCCCAGAGTGCGAAGCGGAATATAAACATTCAACTCCGTATTCCTAGAGTGCGAAGCGGAGTATAAACATTCAACTCCGTATTCCCAGAGTGCGAAGCGGAGTATAAACATTCAACTCCGTATTCCCAGAGTGCGAAGCGGAGTATAAACATACAACTCCGTACTCCCAGAGTACGAGACGGAGTATAAACATTCAACTCCGTATTCCCAGAGTGCAAAGCGGAGTATAAACATATAACTCCGTACTCCCAGAGTGCGAGATGGAGTATAAACATTCAACTCTGTACTCCCAGAGTGCGAAGCGGAGTATAAACATACAACTCCGTACTCCCAGAGTGCGAGATGGAGTATAAACATTCAACTCCGTTCTCCCAGAGTGCGAGACGGAGTATAAACATCAATCAACTCCGTGTTCCCAGATTGCGAAACGGAGCATAAAACAGTCGACTCCAAACTCCCAAAGTGCGAGTCAGAGGGTGAACAACCACTTACGAGATGACTTGTATCCCCAGAGTGCGGATGAAACGATTCATATGGAAACAAGTGTAGTTCGACCGCTCGGTCCTCACTCAATGCGATCACATGCTGATCATCATAACTTAACCCCGGAACTTGGGGGCAGGTACAAGTGTTAATCACTACCCGAAACTGTATGATGTTCAGCCCCGATTTGATCTCCGATCATAACTCAAGTTCAAGATTTCCAGACTTGGCAGACAGAACAAGTTATGCTTAAGCATCAAAATAATGCAAGCACATCGGACTGAAGTCCGGACACTGCAACATTCAAGCGTAAAAGGAATTTAAGTTGAAACAAGAAGACAAAATTTTATTTTAACTAATCAAAAGCAATGGTTCATACACGAGCTTTTCCAAAAGAAAAATTTCTACTAGCAGGGGCCGAACCTGCATCTAAACACGGCCTACAAAGAGGAAAAGATAACAAAATCTCTGACTGCAAAAAGGAAAAAATATGCCTAAAAAGAGTCTGTCTAATCTTCCTGCTTCCTCAGCTTCTTCTTCCTCGAGGAGCTACTGGAGCCACCGGTGATCTTTCATTTAGAGCCTTTCTCCTTAGGTGGGCTCCCCTCGGATGAAGGCATGATGTCGACATCATCCTCCGAGCTGGACTCTATGGGAATGCTTCCCGCAGGAGGAGTTGGAGGAACGGAATCTGCAGCCGGGGGCGGGACTGCCGCACTAGCATTAATGAGCGTGCCCCTGGAAGATACAATCATAAGGGGAGTAGGGGCCTGCGCTACTGCTCCGCCACCCAAGCCACCACCATGCGCCGCGGCTGCCATCTCGGCATTGATCTTAGCCAACATCAGTGCTTCTCGCCATGCTCGGGCCTCACTATGCGCCGTAGTGGTCTGAGTTGAGATATCAGCAGCGGATGAGAATCCACCCGGGCCAAACGGTAAGTCTGCAAAAGGGTCACTCTGATGGACGAGGAGCTCGTTTATCATCTGTTCATCTAAAGAAAGTGAGCTCCCCTGTGTTACTTCGACCGGCGCAACTGACGTAACGGAGATCGCCTCAGAGATGATAGCCTCCTGCACTTGGCATGATTCCTGAGATGCAGGTGGCGCATCGGGTGCAACATCGATCACTGTTTGGAGAAAAGAAACATTTGTTAGTATATGCTTCTATACAAAATCTTCAGTCCAAGTAAACAAGAGATTAGTTCAGAGTACCTTTCTCAGTTCGGCTCGGGGTTGTCTGAACGACTTCAGAAGGATGCTCCTTAATAGGAGATAAATGTGGTCGGTCTGGATCATACGCCGGTATAGGCTGGGAGTCAATCGTCGAAGTTGGCTCAGATTGAGATGACACACCAATCTCAGAACTCGTGATACGGTGCTCAGCACCAGAGCTTTCTCCAACTTCCTGAAATTGGGCGCCAAGCCTCTCCTTCTCATGAGAAATCATGGAGCCATGGAGAACTTTCTTTTCGTCATCATTAAGAATGCGGTTCTCCAGCTCGAATTCATCGATGGCTTCATCAGGATGTCCAGATTTCTCCTCCTCAACCAGCGTATTCCAAGCGTTGTAGAGATGTGTTGGATAGTCGTCAAGCCATGTCAGATCTCGGTGCCTTAGCACATTGGCATTGTAAGTGACAAGCAGCTCTTCTACCTCGGCCTCAATCCTGGCCTCCGCCTGTCGCACCTTCTCATCGACCCCAGCTTCAGCTTCGCAGGCTTGTTTTATAGCCGCTTCCTTCTCCTTCCGGAGCACCACCGCCTGATCACAGGCCTCCTGCGCGGAAACATTGGCCGCATCCTTCTCCCTTACCATTTCGGAGAACTTTGATTTCAGCTCGTTAAGCTCCTTTAGAGCGGCGTCCCTCTCGGCAGTAATGGTGGTGTTCCTATGACCCATGTCTTCGATGGCGGTATAGTGCTCTTGTTTCATTCTGGTCATGGCTGAGTTTACTTCGTCAACCTTTTTCAGAGCTTCCATCTCAGATTTACGGGAAGACTCAGCCTCAGTGTTGAGCACTTTCATGATTCGGTCCTGTTGACCCAACTCCTTCTTAAGCTTCTCAATTTCGACACCCCTATCGAATGCCACTTTGGATGCTTTCCTCGCGGCTCTTGCCCACTCTCTGTACTGAAAGAAGATATCCGCAACATAATCATGAATAGTGCCTTCAGCTGTTGGCGGAATCCTCTTCAGATGCGGAGGAAAGACATAATCGTCAAAACAGATATCAGGAAACTCCATCCTCATCTGTGCCAGTTTAAGTGCTCCTTCCCCGGTCGAATCAGTCCCGACCGGTGCAGTGGAGGAGGAGGTAGCTATTTCAGTTCTGCGAGGAGGATCAGATCTCGGAACTTGAGAAGGTGGCTTAGGCCGTGAAGTGTCAGGAGGACGGGCAACTATTACCGTGGGCGGTGCAGAAGTCCTGGGAGGAGGAGAGCGAGATCGGGATCGATGCGCGTGTCCCCTGTCTCTGTCGGACCTCTCCTGACCTGAATGTCCGGAATCATAATCCCTCTCTCCCTCTCTCCTCCGTGGCTCATAATAACGGTGTTTGTTGCGCAAACTGCCAAGCACGGAACCTCGTCCAGACATCGTACCTGGAAATTAAAGAAACAGAAAGTCAGTAAGTGTTTGCAATATGACTGTTCACGGTTAGAGAACTGTGTTGTCCCGTGAAGAGTGTATGGATGTGTAACCCCCCTAACCAACCAGAAATGTCGATCGCGCTAGTGGGAAGAGACTCGCTAACATCGAATGTATGTTGCAGTTCATCCAATTCAGTGTCATGTTGTTCGGACACAATATCCGGAATTGGAAGGTCGGCGAGCCCTTCGAATTGATTTTCAGCTTGCAGGGAGGGTGCCTCCGAGATTCTAACTCCTGAAAGGGGGCGGTGTAAAACCACAGACTTACGCCTCCCAGATTTAGGCTGTTTAAAGGCCACGGCCTTGCCCTTTCTTTTTTCATCGGAGTCCGGGGTTGCATCGGCGGATCCAATCAACGGTTCCTCATCAGTGTGAGTTCTTTCGGAATCGGGTTCTTCGATTATTACGACCCTGGGTTTTTTCCGCTTGACTATCTCTCTGGAGACAGTCTTTAGCGCACCATCAAGCCTTATGCTTTGTCTCCGCCCAATCAACCCAAGGATTCTGAGGTTCCGGTCCGTCAACAACAGTTCGATGTTCCTCTCTTCACCCGGAATCTCCTGAAGAACCCGGACAATCTCTTTATAGTAACTGCCTTCAGGTCGCTGGATTATTGCTGAAAGAAAAGGAGTAGAAAATATAAGTTTAATTTCATTCGGAAATTGCCCTGTCAACTACTTGAGAGAAAAACAATACTCACGTTTGAACAGCCATCTTCTGGCAAACCCTGGAGGGCATCGGACATAGAACCACTCTGACTTGAAGTAGCTCAGCCTAGTCCACGACCCCGTGACCACTTGGCAGTTTCTTACAGACTCCAAGAATGTAAAAGATAGGCTGTCGGTTCGACTTTTGAAGTTGAACATGTATCTTATATCGGTCGGAAGGGGAGGTCGGTAAAGGTACTCCATAAAGGCGATGAATAAGCCATTGAGTGAAGCATATCCATTCGGATGTAACTGAGACGGAGTAATTTCCAAGTAAGCCAACACTTCTCTTATATAATCGTTGAATGGGGGCAGTGTCCCGGCTGCGCATGCATGTCGGTTAAAAGCAGTATACCCCTCCGGGGGATTGTGCGGTCTGTCGTCCGGTCCCGGCAGTATTACATCGTCCAACGATAGGCCATGCCTTAAGCATATTCTCCCTAGCATATTTTCGGAGATATTGGACGGAACAGAATCAGTTGGGCTATTGATGAAGGATGCGTCAGGCAACTCGTCCGGAGCTGGACCGATAACTTCGGCCACGATATCCGGAATCTCAAGTCTGGAAGGGGTTGGATTCTGAGTTTCTTGTTGCTGCGAACTTGACGGTTCCATAACTGGCTAACTCACGAGAAACCATCATTAGACGATAAAAATCCCATGCGTTCCCCAGTGTAAAATGTATGAATGAGTCGTGCAGTGCAAGTGTCGTGCATGAGTTGAGCGAATTCTGCAGAATTAAAATATGCAAAGTACAGAACTATGAGAGTCGGGCTGGAAATGACCGTCATTGCTGACCGTCATTACCACACCACCTGGATGCTAACGATCGATTCAAGTTAAAGTTCACCATACTTCAATTTTTGTTAGATAGCAGTTCCGTCAACGAGCTTCAAAAGGCAGTCAAATATGCAATCCTGTGATCAAGTTCAATTATGCAAGGCAGAAGCTCGTCGGAGTCAAGTGTCAAAACATGCAAGAGTTCGCTAAGTTCGTCGAATTTCAGTATGGAGTCGATCGTAGTTCAGATTCGAATCGAGTCAAGCGCAATATTTTTCGAACCGACCCCGTTCGAATCGATACTTTCGTATCGATCAAGGACGTATCGATGCTTTTCGAATCGATAGGTTTCGAATCGATAACATGACCGGAGGAGTAGATTTCGGATCGATCAGAAAAGCTTACTTTGTATCGACCAAGGGTTAACAACTTCGTATCGACTAAATCCACTGGTTTCGTATCGATCCAAAACTGTTGGTTTTGTGTCGATCATTCCTGGTCTTCGCATCGGTCATGAGAGGTATAATCTTGTATCGATCGTATGGGCCAAGTACTTACATCGGTCATTTCAGATCGACACGAGCCCCAACCATCTTCAATCGATGAAAATCCTTCATTAACTTTTCAATCGATACGGAGTCGTATAATCTCGATCGGTTCGAATCCTCCTACCCCGAATCGACACAAAATAGAGATGAAGCAATTCTTCTACTCTTCCTTCTCTAATCAACACGAACATCGCCATGGCCATCCTCGACCAAGCTATGGCCCAGATCTGGCCTTGGCGCCACCAAAGTTGATAATCAGCAAGAGTATGATGGATCTGAGATTCGAACCTCGTCGCTTGAGTTTAGTCGTGCTTGGCTAATTACCTGAATTAAAATTGGGATTCGATGGATTAAAGAACGATGTTTGATCGATTCGAAGACGAAGCGCAGTTCTCCTTTTACCAATCTCCTGGATCGAAGCGAAAGCGAAAGTCAACAGTAAAAGTGAAAAGTAAAAAAGTGAAAGTGGGATAAGTCCCAGGTATTTATATGAGGCGTAGAGGAAGATTGGGCCGTTTCGTCTCCCAGTCATTTTGACCGGTCACAACCAGTCCAGCAAATGCCGATTTCGAATCCAAGGGATGATGCGAATACCAGTTTTGAATCCAAGGGACTCTGCCTCCATTGAAGCCAAATCGACAACAGGATCCATCGATACGAGGCGTTGTGATACTAATCGATTCAAAAATAACAATTTTTCAACAATCGACTCTTGAACAATGCAGACCTATCGATGCGAACGTCGATTTCGTATCCATCAAACGACGTATCGATACGCACGCTCGTTTCGAGTCCACCAGACTTCATCGATTCGTAGCGCATAGGAAAGCCACTTGAAGACGATGGATCGGTGCAAACGCTCTCTTCGAATCCATCAAGCTGTGCACTCATCGAGGCGAAATGTTCACCAGACTCCATCGATTCGAAGCATCCGTTTTGTGAGCCATCGATTCACAACAGGTCATGTTTATCGATACGAACTCGATATTCATGTCTGTTAGAATCCATCGATACGAAGGAATGCATCCTAACTTTTTACCATGGCGCCATGAGAGAATCGATACAAGAGGGTGGTTAAGAGTGACCATCAGACGTCGTTTCAACTCAAATTTCAAATAGGTTCAGGGGAGGATCAATGTGAAATTCAACAACGACCTAAACTAACGACGAGTTGCAAACTTGCAGCTTTTCAAAGCACGTCATGTTTTCACAAAACGTACTTTGGGGGCAAATGTTATCCCGCCTTTTGGCAAGACCAGGACACCAAGGAACTGACTAGAGAACAAGTATAGCTCATCGTGGATGTCGCTGAATTTTGTCCGAGCCCAGGTTGAGCTACAATTGATAGGACATGACAAGAAAGATCGTAGAAGTCAGCATCTCAAATTTCAAGTCAATCCGGACTCATACGCTCAAATTATGATCGATTCAAATTGAAGGAAAAAACCAAGATTTCGTATCCATCACTATGTGTGATTTCGTATCCATCGAAGTACCTAGATTAGATTTGGCCTCATTCGAATCCATCGAGTTCGAATCGATGGACTTCGTACCCCTCAGCAGATGAAGCGCTTCGTATCCATCATCCAGTGTCTGCTTCGCATCCATCAGATCACTTTCATTCGTATCCATCGAAAGTTCACATCATTTGACTTCGTATCCATGGAGAAGCTACAAGACTCGTATTCATCAGAGAAAGGGTTGTTCGTATCCATCGGCCATCGTTTGTTCGACTCCATCAGCAAGGCCTTGCTCGAATCCATCAGTGACGCTTCATTCGAGTCCACCAAGCCAGCAAGCCAAGATGACGTGTCATCCCTCGATGCGAACGTGCCGAGATATATGGAGTCGACGCGGTCGACTCGGAATGAAGACCGGATCGAGGCGAAGCGTGCGCTTCATGTCATCACAGAGGCGCGTGACACCATCGAGTCGAAACCATCGGTTCGAAAGGATGGATTCGAACCAAACAGCCTGGAAAAGAACATCACTTCGTATCGACGATATCTCTCAATCCACTGATCCAAATGCCATGAAATTTTCACTGAAGGTTGCAGACACACTGAGGAGCGTCTCCACCAAATTTCAGCTCAATTGGAAATTTGGACGTGATCTTGATCGATACGAAATGGACTCGTATCGATCACAGATCGAGGCAAAACTTTCTGAGGTTGGTTGCGCGGGCCCACTCACGTGCCAGAAAAAGTCTTCCGAGATTTGAGCGCGATCTGAGCCTCCTACGCCTATAAATAGAGCCCCAGAGCCAACAGAAAAAGGATCTTTTGATTCTGAAGCGTCCAGACTCTGCCGGATCGAGATTTGCATCATACTTTTGTTGTCAATTTCGAATTCCCATCTGTAATCTGCTGTTGTTCGCTGTAATCGCTTGTAATCATTCAAAGAGAATCAATAAAATCATCAAAACTTCATAGTGGACGTAGGCAACACGCCGAACCACTCTAAATTGCTTGTCTCTGCATTTTACATTTCTGTTTGTTGAAGTTTTTGTTAGATAATCTCTGTTTTATATTTACATTCTTCATTTTATCTCTTCAAAAAACTTCCGAAGAGTGTTGTGCCCATTTTTGGTACAAACAGTTGTTAACCAATTACACAAATGTCACAGGGACATGTCATATATTACATATAAGGTTTCCTGTTATTTAGCCCAAAGGAATATCTGCCTAGTAATTACATTTTGACAAATGCAATGTGGGTTAGTGTCGTACTTTTAATATATTATGGTCATCTTCCTCTTATAAAAACGAAAAAATGAGAGGTCTACATACTGCCATCATCAATACCAATGCAATTTTTAACCAATCTTAACATGGGCGCATGCTAACATAGAACCAAAACATTGTGCCTATGCTATCATCCAACTTTGAAACCTGTTCAATTCGGTTATCTATTTTGTTCAATTTCACCCCTATTAAGCCACCAAAATAAGAAAGTACACGTGTATTTATTTCGATATGGATTTAAAAATGAGTTTAATAGCATGCATGACTACTTTCATCTCTTATGATTCCACTTCATTTCGGTCATTTAGTATTACTAGTGCAAACCCGTGCTTCGCACACGGGTTGAAGAAATAATTAGTTTAAAATTAACGACTGAAGATAGCTTGAAAAATAGGTTAGCTCTTTATGGAATGAAGCATTAGGCAATAAAAACTGATATTGTTGGTATTTACTAAAGTTTTCATAAAAGCAAAAGATCATGAACTTTATCAGTTGTTTAACTTGAAAAGCATTTATATTTAGTCATAATCCTCTAAACTTCTCAAATGGATTTTATATATGTGTATCTACATACGTGTGTGCATATGCATGTGTATATGTGTATGCATATGTATATGTCAGTATATGTGTGTACGTCTTCATTTATACGTAGTTAGAAAGTTTTGTCTTAATAATTCTTTTAAAAAGCTCATAAATAAACACCATAACGCATAAGATTCTAAAAGTCCAAAATAAACAGTATGTATTGTCCATTGATAAATAAATACACCGAGATATCTTACCGTTAACCTCAGAAAATTTAAATATCTTGTTGTTTTTGCAAAATTTGTATGTTATTTGATCACCGAATTCCATGTAGTATTCAATAAGATAACAATCCAAATTAAACTTGAAGTATAACTTTATATACCTGCATTTTCAAATATTACATGTAATCATTATGATTGAGTAACTAATAAATACCATGCTACAGGTAGAAGCAAAAGAATTGCCCATCATCTACTACCATTGTAGATGTAAACATTGAATAGTCAAATTTAAATAAATAGGTCACTAAACATTGGATAACATAGGTACATAAGGTGATGGAATCAAAATCAACCTATCAGAGACATACGTCAATAAAATGTAACAATAAGACTTCTGATTCAATTGTCTGGTGATCATGCAAATAAAGACTTTAATAGGCAATAATTGTGAGATCAACTAAAATTAATTAAACATGGCATATAAGACCATGATTTTATAATAACAATGGGACTAAAAATGCACTCTCAAATTAATAGTAAAATAAGACGATATATATCATCTTACCAATAATGACACAATTTGATATCTTGAACATCCACTGGATTCGCAACATGGCTTATATAAAATGAAAGACAAAAGAAGCAATGAGATCACTACAGCTGGCTTTACCCCAAATCTAGATTGTTGAACTTCAACATTTAACCTCCACAGTATCTCAAGTTTGCTAAAATTTTACGGATCAATAAACTTTTATGTTCCTATTCCTTCACATTATGGATTGTACATTACTATATAAGGCAAATTAAACATAATTAATGCAGAATAAAATAAAATGCATGAATTCTCCTATAAAATAATAAATACTAAATTTAATACAAGTAAAAAAACCACCATTAATTTATTATTGAATTAAGTGCTAAAACTACGAATATAGAATTATACTACCTAAGGTCTCGAAGGAATACTCCCCTTAGATATAATAACTCAGCTAAGTATTTACTCCAACTTATGAACTTTTAAGTCATTAAAACATTCGATGATAGGCTAAAGCAACTATAAACATAGCAATGATAAGTTCTTTCGCATGGCAAATTGTTTTGTTGATATTTTTACATATATGCATAACCTTATAATAATAATATAGCCTCTATCCTTAAAATTTAAAAATTCATATTAAACCATGTTAATTTTCATAGAACAACAAATAATAATGTGGGCCCATCTTATTACCTTTCTCAAGAATACATCATACATTCATAAATGCAAATTCTGAATCTTTTATATTGTTCTAGGCAATTTAAAAGTAATATGTATGAACTGGTAGAATAGTAGATATTAGACTAATATCATAGCTTTAAGTTATTAATTTCTATTAGTCGATACTTAGATATACCTAATAAACATAAATGATAGAAAGAAATATAGGTTATTGGATTCATGATTCTTACTTAGTTTATAAGGTCAACTTCCATGATATTCCCTTGGTTTGGTTGGTTAACTATCACCTTGATTTTGATAAGAGATTGTTAAAAAACCTGTTACTTAAAGCAAATATGTGAGATCTCTAATAAGTGTATGATGCATGAATTTAGATATTTGGTTTCAGGCTGACTCATGAAAATTACATGCTACCTACAAAAAAACTTACAAAATGCAGTTTAAGCTATATTCTCTTATTTGTACCTATACGAATATGGAACAGGTTACTTGAAAGGAATATTATTAGCAATTAGTTCAGATGATTTCAAAATAGTATTGGCAATGCAAACAAAATGATAATGTATATAATATAATGACAAAACCGTGTAAGTATTATACTTTTGATCAAATATTAATTGTCCGTTAGTACTTAATGAAGATATTTAACCATCCACATAACCTGATTTCATTGAGATTTTTCTTTAAATCCACTTAGTTATCACACACTTCCAACTCTACTTATCCAACGCGATAAATTATGAATATTCTAAGATATCATTCATTATATGTAACAAAGAGAATAAATAACTTACTCACATTCGCTCATACTGGTTATAAGATTGGTATTTATGAAAAGCAAAGAAAAATGAAATGTAGAAAAAGGACCAAAATGAACTACCACCAGAGAAAAATTATTTTACTCTTTCAATTTCAACCGGTTTATCCAATTTGATGAATTTTTTAGTTACTTTAGGAAAGTTAAAAAGCATTGGCGTTGCACTTAGAGATATGAATCAAATCATGGGCGATGCATTTTCTCAACAATATTGAGGCTTTATGGCTCATTATATTGTAAGTATTCTTTCTCAAGTCTAAATTTGTATCAGTCATTATTTTAACAAAAATCAAAGGCATGTCTTCTTACAACAAAATTTTCAAGAGGGCAGTGAGCTATTGAAATCAAACACTGTAATAATAGTATAGATATATAAAATAGATAGAAAAAATGACTGGGAAGTAAGAACGCAAATAGTTAAATATTCAGTTTTTTACAAAACAGTACATATATCATGGGTAAATGCTATTCAGAAATAGGAAACTATTTAATTAAGTTGATTTAGTAAGAGGATACATATTTATTTATAGATAGCACGATTTCAAGCTGGTTCCTTGGTGTCAACTATAGGACGTGTCATATTCTTTCAGAAAAAAGGTATTAAAGTGAACAAAACAATAGACTTCCATACCTTAGGTACAGTGTGGAAAGAAAGAAGATCCTTCTATAAGCTTCCTCTGTCCATTTTGATTCATCTCCCCAAAAGTTTACCTAATACGTGCAAATATAGCTACAGAAATCGTCATATCTAGTTATAAAAATGCTAGATAAAGTATTTCATAGCCAAACGCAGATATGAAATATAGCCAATGAATATATTTTTACAAAGTCCCAAAACAGCAGAACAACCTGTTATATAGCAAGTCCCAAAAACCACCAAATAGTTAGGTGGAATAATCTACTTTTACCAATTTTGGCAACCACTAAACAAAAAATGACTAAAAAATATGAATTTTTTAGTCAAGACATCAGTATACATTTAAATAAAGTCTACAGGCAAGAGGGAATAAAGTAGTAAAATTTCTTATATACATATAGCAAATTTGGATAAATTTATCAGGACCTGACGTTGAAAATGTGGAAACCTTCTACGTACAGAATGAATGGTTATGAGGAAACTGCCACATCCTTAACTGGTACAAATGCTTCCATTCTCAATATCTCAGTATCTGCGCTTCAATAATTAAACACTCTGATATGAACTGAAAAGAGATCAATGCCTCAGTTGTAACAAAATTTATTTTGGTGACAATTCAGTTAGTTAAACAAATATTAGAGGTTCACATTCAAAAATTAAGAATGATATGCTATCAGTTCCATTTTTAACTTAAACTCAACAAACTTCAACCTCCAAGGTTTTACTTTACCAAAGCAACAAAACTGATTAGATAGCAGATGCAAAGTGGTTGCTCACTTTATATCAACCATACCTTCCAGGTAGTGTATATGAACCAGAAGATCTCGAAACGACATAGAGATTTGTAGTGAAGGAGCATGCCCCCTACCATTCTAGGTACTACTGCTACTGTTTCTAGCAGCAATGCACGATAACCAAAGCTTAACTATGAAATATTTTCCATCCTCGAAAACAAATTTCTATTTGATTCCTTTTCTCCCCAACAAATCCCAGTAAAACACTGTTTAGATAATACCCCTAAAACCCCAAGTTTAAAGCATTTCAATAGAGGAGGCGGAGGCAAAATTCGAACCCTGTTAATTGACGCCGCCAAAGATATGCTACCTGCCGCTATCGCCACACTTGAATCCAAACTCCGATCTATTCCTTCAAAAAATATTCATTTGGTTGCTATTAAATCGTCCGCTAAAATGATCCGACGTTGATGATGTTGGTATAAGTAGATATGATGAAATTAACTTTTGAAGACTGACAAAGAAGCAAGTCGAAGTTGAATGAACAATGCGGCAGATGATAGTTAGGGTTAAATGGAGAACATGACGAAGATTGAGAGGTAGGGTTGATGATGAAATTTTGTTATGATTATGTTAAGAAATTAGCGGAAAAATGGTGCCGACAATTGGACAGTAACACACAGAGTGGAGAGGCGAGGTATGAATATAAGAAGAAGAAAAAATGCGACCCTTCATTTTACAAAATTCTCAAGTGCCCTATGCGTTATTGAAATACAGCTTGGTAATAATATAATAGTATAGACGGAGACTGTTCAGTTGCCAAATTTCAAGTGGGCCTGTGTGAGCTTGAAATTTAACTCACCAATAATAATATAGTATAGATAAAGGTTTAAAATTCAGAATTTTTTAACTACAAATTGACCACATCCAAGTTAGATAGTATATCTTTTAGGTAAGTTATGTGCCTCCTGCATCATAATATGGTAATTTTCTTGTTGTTTAGTTGGTGCACCTGCCAACTGTCTGCAATAAATTCATATAAATACTCTTG
The DNA here is from genome assembly GCA_030737815.1 of Allium fistulosum. Lineage (NCBI taxonomy): Eukaryota > Viridiplantae > Streptophyta > Magnoliopsida > Asparagales > Amaryllidaceae > Allium > Allium fistulosum. Next base: position 242,808,398 of record CM060907.1, on the reverse strand, counting down.
AAATCGCACAAATAAAGCGGTCTTTATGTGCATATCTTCAGCTTGTTTTTTTTTTGCTGAATCTTTTGTCCTCGCTAGTCACTGGTAGTAGTACTTTACTTTTACTGTGTTTTATTTGATCCTGATGCTTTATATGCACTGATTGATACAGGCTAGACGAGTATGCAAGTCGTTAATGTTTGAATAACCATTCTTGTTATGTGTGTTGAATGACCATTTCCAAGCACTATATGACATTCTTCCACCGTTTATCTCTAATTGTTCTTTTTCTTGTAGGAATATTTGACTTTTGAAGGAGAAGAGCTTGGAAATTCCTTGATTTATATTATGCTATTTTAACAAACTTTTTTTGTAAGATTTTTTGTCGCTAACATTTGAGTTAAAATACGGTTTTTATAATTTTGTATATGACTAAATCTTATAGTTAATGACATTGATGTAGCTTTGATTATGTTTAATCTTTATAGTTGTTTATTATATCACGGTATATCCATTATTGTGTTATAAATTGAGCAATTTTTTAATTGAATTCATTAGCTATAACTGATTTAAAATTGTTGTAACAAATGAAAAAAATGAAGCAAAACTTTGATATACAGCAGCATTTTTAAACTGCTGCAAAATAAAATAGCAAAATGCTGCAAAACAGAAAAAATGATGCATTATATATTACTGCAGTGTTTTATAAATGATGTTATATTAATGACATGTTGAAGCATGTTTTCTGACTGCGTTCTTCGAAATGCTGGTAAATGAATTTGCAATATTTAGAAAACGCTGCACTAACAACTTTTCGCAGCGTTTTATAAAAGCTTCAGAATCCTTTTTAGCAACCTTTCAGAAACACTGCGGTTATTTGTTTTTAGCAACTTTTCAAAAACACTACGGTATATTAGTGCTCTTTTGCAGCAGGACATAATACAGCGTTCTTTGAAACGCTGCGAATGATAATGACAACAATTTTAAAACGCTGCAAAAGTTTCTTTTTGTTGTAGTGCGCATATGGACCTGGCGTAACGGCTGGTCGGTGTAAACGGTGATAGGATGAGCCTGGAAATTCGGACGGAACTTCCTTGAGGCAATAACAAGACAATAAGCCAACTTCTCTAGCTTCGGATAATTTCTCTTAGCTCCGGTTAGTTGTTTGTTAATATAGTAAACCGACTTTTGTACTCGGTCTTCCTCCCAAATTAGGGCAGCACTAATTGCGTTTTCTCACACCGCCAAGTAAATGTACAATTTCTCATGATCAATGGGCTTTGACAGAATAGGCGGTGTGAAGAGGTGTTGGATTAGCGCTCGGAATGCGCCCTCACATTCCGTAGTCCATTCAAAGTTCTGTTTCCCTTTTCTGATCAAATCGAAGAAGGGATTGCATTTGTCCGTGGATTTTAAAATGAACCTGCTCAATGCTGCTACTTTCCCATTGAGGCTCTGGACTTGCTTTATAGTTCTTGGAGTTTTTAGATTTCTGATTGCCCAGATCTTTTTGGGATTGGCTTCGATTCCTCGAGCGTTGACGATAAAACCAAGGAATTTTCCTGATGCGACCCCAAAGTGACATTTCAATGGATTGAGCTTCATTCTATATTCTCGGAGGATGTTAAACATTGACTCCAGGTCTTTGATATGATCAGTGGAGAATCGCGACTTCACGAGCATGTCGTCCACATACACCTCCATGGTTTTTCCAATCTGGTTAGCGAACATTCGATTAACTAACCGTTGATAGGTTGCCCCAGCATTCTTGAGTCCAAATGTCATAACTTTGTAGCAATAAAGCCCCATATTGGTTACGAAGCTGGTATGCTCCTGGTCGGGCAAGTGCATGGGTATTTGATTGTAGCCAAAATATGCATCCACGAAGGATAAGAGCTCATGCCCAGCCATTGAGTCTACGAGCTGATCGATCCGGGGAGTGGAAAACTGTCTTTAGGGCAAGCTTTATTCAAGTCTGAGTAATCGATGCACGTTCTCCATTTCCCGTCCGGCTTTCGGACAAGTATAGGATTTGACACCCATTTGGGATATAATGCATCTCGGATAAACCCGTTCAATATGAGCTTTTCTACCTCTTCCTTAAGGGCGGCAGATCTCTCTGGATCCATACCACGCCTTTTTTTTACCGGCACATGCCGCGGGTCAATATTCAATGTGTGGCTCGCGATGCCCGACGAGATCCTACACATGTCAGAGTGCGTCCAGGAAAACACGTCGAGGTTTGCCCGAAGAAATTCAACCAATTCCTCTTGCATCTGTTGGCTTAGCTGAGATCCAATCTTTATCATTCTAGAATCGTCATTATCGTCGATCGGAACATCGATCGTCAGCTCGGCCGGGGAAGCTTGACTACCTTTTCTTTCGTCTTCACTTTCAGTATCTCTCGGGTCAAAATCCTTGGGGAATTTGTTGGGGTGCCCGGGCCTGGTCCCAGGCGTCAATTGTCAATTCCCAGCAAAGCGGACGCAGAGAGATTCCTCTACGCCCTTCCCTTTTTCTTTCCGCTGTGCCTCCCGCAGCTCCGCAACATAACAGGCCCATCCAGCAACCTGGTCTCCCCAAACAACTTCGAATCCATTGTCGGTAGGGGATTTTAAAGTCAAACACCAAAGGGCGATGGCAGCCTTGAACTCGGCTAGGGCCGGTCGGCCCAAGAAGGCATTGTATGACGAATCTATATCTAACACAACAAACTGTAGTATCCGGACTCTCCGGCATTCTGCGATTCCCAATTCCACTGGTAGCTCCACCATTCCAGTGGGTATTGTCGCACTTCCATTGAAGCCATGGATACGGTACTAACAAGGCCTCAGATCCTTTGCTTCCATTTTCATCTGATCATAAGCTTGTTTAAACAATATATTTACTGAGCTTCCACTGTCTACCAGGATGCTCTTCATCCAAGCAGGACCTATTTGGGCTGAAATGACAAGTGGATCAATGGTTGGGGCTTCGACTTTATCGGCATCTCGGTCTTGAAACACGATGTCATCAGTCATCGTCATTTGTTGCTTGGTCGGAGCCCATCTTCCAAACTACTACAACATTCAAAGTCTGCATGCCTGATAGAGTTGGCATACGACTCCATTTCCCTCCAGCTTCGATCTGTCGGATGTGGACCACCACTAACAGTATTTATCACCAACCTCCCGCCGGTACGAGAAGGTTCCTCCGGTCTCGCCTGATTCGGTACATGGTTTTGATTTGATGGGCCCGCACCTTCAGACTGCGGCACCCGCACAAACTGCTCTAGCTTTCTCTCACGTATCAACTTTTCAATGAGATCCTGCAAGTGACGGCACTCATTAGTGTTATGGCCGTAGCTTTCGTGGAATCTACAAAACTTTCATGTCTAAATCTATTTCTCCGATGACTGTTTTGGAGCAGGTTTCTTGTACTGAATGGTATTGTAGGTTTGTAAATGCACATTTTCCAGCAACGTATTTAAAGGAGTGTAATTGTCAAACATAAGAGCCCTACGTCGTGGACCACGATCCTGATCCCATTTCCTATTTTGGTCCCCATTGCCTTTCTGTTGATTCTGTTTATTTTGTATATTCAGTTGCACTTTTCCGGAACTCTCCCCGGATTGTTTAGCAACAACATTGCTCTGAATTCTTTCCACACTAGGCCCTGCGTCATCCTTTTTCCTAGACTGTTTCGCATCCTTCCTTCTCAGGAATTGGGCTGCCTTGGAATAGAAACGGTCTAATGACGTAGGATGTTTTCTGGCCAACCAGTTGCCGAATTCGGAGGCAGGGTCAATCCCCTTAGTCAGTGCCATCAGAATCAAATTATCATTGGGGTTACTAGTTTCAGCGCATGCAGCATGAAATCGCTCCCGATAACGTCTGAGCGTCTCTCTAGGAGCTTGAGTGACACTAGACAAAGTATTAACATCTTTTGGCCTTGCGACATGCATGCAAAACTGCTCAATAAACTTTGTTGCCAATTGGTCAAAACAAGAGATAGATCGAGGTGGTAAACTGGTAAACCACATAGTTGTTATGCCCCTAGAGAGATCGGGAAACTTCGACACTTAACTGCATCATTAGCTCGTGCAGCATTCATTAACCATTCATACTTCAAGATATGTTGATTAGGACCAGAGCTCCCTTCATAAACGGGTAAAGTCGGCATCCTAAATCGCCGAGTTGGTTCAGCATAGAGTATCTCATCAGTAAAAGGGGTATGACTCCGGGAGATTCCCCAGTCGTCATTGGTAAGACCCTGACTTTCACGGATCATTTGACGGATCATCGTCAGAATGTCAGGCATTTGGACATTTTGAGCATGTTGGGCCAAGGTGTGGTCGAGTTCCACAATGCGAGGAGGGGCCGGTCGTTGTCGACGGTCCATGTCTCGCCTCCTTGGTTCTATGTCTTCAGGGACATAAGGCTCAGGAGTATGGTTGCGTTGGTGGTGGATCGGATCCGTTCGGTTCCGAGCGTCAACTCCCAAATCAGTAGCAGTGGTAGTGCGGTTGTCAGTAATATGATATGGGGCAGCACCTCCTCGGGAGGAGGGTCCAGTCTGATGGCTGGTTGACGGGCCAACTCTCGGTTGCCCAAGATTCAATGTATGCTGATGCCCAATGGCCTGTGTGTAACTTCCGTCCAGTCGTGGGTGCATGGATCTATGATGGTAGTTAGAAGAGGCTGAACTTTCGGTGGATGAATAGGAAGCCTGATCCCTTTTGGATCTCCTTCGTCTTTGACGGTTTAGTTGGTTGGTCAATTCTGCGTTGCATCGCAGTTGCTGAGTAAGCTGTTGACGGCTTTGAGTAAGCTCTTGCATTAGCATTTGAAATTCTTCCCTGGTGACAGGGCCTTGCGGATCTGATAGTTCGGCAGCATTCTGGTCGGCAGGAGGTAGTTGTACGGGGTTCTGTCTGTCTCGTCCTTCTGGATCTGCGGTAGTTGAGGTAGTCCTGGTGTTAACCATAATGGGTAGCAAAGCTCTTTCCTAGACTTGATGCAAATCTAAATAGGATGGAAGAACTTTAAACTAGAAATCTGGATCTTCTTCTTAGATTTATGCAATCCGATATCGATAGTAGATCCAACGAGCAGGAGAAAAACTGGGTTCTCCCAGTGAAAGCACCAAAGTGTTTGTACCAAAATTGGGCACAACACCCTTCGAATGTGTTTGAAGAGATAAAATGAAGAATATAAATTAAAAAGGAGGCAGATCTAACAAACACACCAAAATTAATCAGAAAAACACAGAGATTTAGAGTGGTTCGGCGTGTTACCTACGTCCACTATGAAAAGGTTGATTTTTATTAAATTTTGCTTGCTGATTACAATGAATTACAACAGTAAAACTCGAGTACAACAGTGATTTCGGCAGAGTCTGGACGTAGAAGAGCCAAAAGTCCCTTTTCTGTAGGTCCTGGGCTGCTATTTATAGGCATAGGCTGCAAATATCTCGCTCAGATCTCGGAAGACCTCTTCTCGCACGTGGGTGGGTCCATGCGATCGATCCCCGATCATTTGGAGTCGATTCGTGATCGATACGAATGCAATTTGTATCGATTAGGATTTACTCCAATCGAGTCGGGATCGATCATGAACATTCTTGAAGATGTACGTAAGCTCCTATGAAAATTTTGTGGCATTTGGACTTGTAGATTTTGAGTTATGATCGATGCAAGTTTGAATTTATTAAAGGCTGCTGAATTCGCATCGATCTGCTTCGCATTGCTCTGTTCGTATCGATCCGAGCACGTGCCTACATGTTGACGTGGCGCTAAATTCTTGGGTCGATCCACTTTTTAGGCCGATTGACCGGTTCTACCATTTTTACGTGTTATCTTCGTATCGATCACTTGAGGCTCTATTCGTATCGATGCTCGCAGGTTACTTCGTATCGATGGCTGGGGCTTACTTCGTATCGATAGCTGGAGGTCATTTCGTATCGATTGAAGATATCACTTTGTATCGATCTTTCGATGGTTCATTCATATCGATCGTTGATCGATCTATACAAACTGCGCAATTGGTCTCGATACGAATTGACTCCAATTGATCGATACGAAGCCAGGTAAATGTGATGGATACGAAGTAGAACCAGGCCAAGTAGATACAAAGAACGCCGCTCTCTATGGATACGAACTTGTGCTCTCCTGATCGATACGAAATCATGCACATCTGATGGTGTCGAACCAGATCGATACGAAGGAGGTTCCTTCTGCTTGCTTGATGGATACGAACAATGGCTACCTGGTGGATTGATGCTCATTGATGGATATGAAACTATATGGTGGATGGATACGAGCTGCTGATTGTTAATGGATGCGAAGCGTTGAGGCTTGATGGATACGAAACCGATCGATGCGAAATAATGGATGCGAGTGAGTTGATTCCCTTGGTTTGCATCCATCATATCTTGAGCATACGAGCTCCGATTGACTTGAAATTTGAAACGTTGGCTTTAATCGCTTTTCTAGCCATGTCATATTAATTGTAGCTCGATCCAGGCTCCGACAAAATTTACCAGTATCCATAGTAGATCTGTGTATCAACGATATCCAGGATGAACTATCCCTGGTTTCTATTCAAGTTCTTGGTGTCACGGCCTTGCCAAAAGGCGGGATAACAGAGAAATCGTTACAATACAGCAAACTCCAACTTACTTCGTCTCTTACAACGTAGCTCTTATACCTACCCTGAGTAGCCTTCATTCATTGTCGAATGATTTCAATCTTCTCCGAGGTCTCTCTGATCATATCAGGCATAAGTATCTATTTCTCGTCCTCTTCCAACCAATGTAAAGGAGCATTACACAGTTGTCCAAACAATGCTTCGAATGGTACCATACCAATACTAGATTGATAACTATTGCTGCGAACTTCACTAATGAAAGCGATCGTCCGACAGGCCTCCAAAATCGAGAATGCGAGCTCATAAGAGATCCTCCAATATATGATTCACCCTCTCAGTCTACCCATCAGTTTGCAGATGATAAGTTATACTGATATGTATATCCATCCCCAACGCCTCTGGTAAGTTCATCCAAAACCTACTAGTAAATAAAGGTCTCGGTCACTCACAATGCAATATGGCACACCATGAAATCGCACTACCCATTTCACATACAGCTTGGCTAGTTTGGATGTCATTTTATTAGACTTAATGGGTATGAATTGAGCACTCTTAGTCAATCTATCGACTATGACCCAGATGTTATCATACCCTCCTGTATTCCTCAGCAATCTGCCATTGAAGTCCGTTGATATCTATTCCCACTTCCACCCGGGAACTTCCGGTGGTTACATCAACTCCCTCAGCTTCTTCTACTCCACCTTTACCAACTGGCAGTTCATACACTTCATGATGAATGTCTCAAACTCCTTTTTGTGATGACCACCCTATACATTCAGCACCCAGTATACATGTATAGTGCGTTGTAATGGTGCCTGGCCAATGCGGGACGGTTATCAAGGGTCGTAAAGTAAATAAACAAAACCTATCATATATCTCATAGCACATCGAATAAAATATAATAAATATCGCAAATATAAAAAAAGCATGACAGTAATAACTAAGTGAACCATAATATCAAAGTACACAAGTTCACAAAGCTATACAAGATAGTAGTAGAGTTTATACAACTGAAAATAAACTCAAAAAAATAAATTGTCTCTAAGTAAAATAAACAAACACTGTATAGACTCCACAACGTTGCATAGCAGAATAAGAAATAGTAAGTATATATATAGTACAAGAAAGCACCGCCTCCTACTTGTCCTCTCATAGCACCGCGTACCTCCTAAACCTGGTATCTAGTCTACTCATTTAAGAGTGCCTGAGATAATAAGAAGCAAAGCATAAAACCTTGAGTTAGACAACAGTCTAGTGTGAGCGATAAGTAAATCTCAAAATACTATAAAAGTTGATATATTAAAGAACCAAGGTATAACAATCATTCCTGACCAATCCCTACAACCAAAGAGTTAGCACATAATATGCTACTCTACTATCATCATAAGGTATACAAAACCCTGGTATACAAACATCCTGGATACATATGTCATGTGACATCCTTAGAGTGACAATCAACAACTATAGCGATTATGGCAAACATAACATCCATCAAACAATCCTCAACGTCACTCAATGTGCCCTCGATATATGATAAATCGTATGATCATTTCTCTACAAGAGATTAATGGAAATATCTAGGTTTTCTATGTACCTAAACACTAGCCCATAGCTAGCACTAGATACCTTCCTCGATCCAGGGTTTATGGATCCCTTCAACAATTTGAGGTAGCGGTTTCATGTAACCAATGAGCATCCTTACAGTACCCTTACTTATGAGTAAATCATAAAACACTCCGAGTATTAAAGATCCCTTAGCATGCATATTTGAGCCCTTCATCATTCTATCCAGTTTCCATTCATCATCACAGAACCTTTTAAATTTCCTTCTTTTCCATGATAGAATCCTTTATGTTCTATCCACAAGTTTCCTTCCTTAAACCCGCTAGGGTGGATAATCATCATTACGACCCCATCGATCAAGTTATCTCCTTTGAAACACTTCTAGATGTCCACACCAATCATAGAATTAGCACCTGAAAGTCCCAAAGCCTTCACATCAAAGAATTCCAAAATTGCTTCATCCATCAATCATTATTCTACATCGCGTTGCCACATCGCAACCAAACATCAAATGAATGAACACCTCTAACACAACCTATCTGTTAGTACCAAAAAGTAGCACAAACACCCAAGAAATTAGGATAGAGAATGAAATAAAGAAATATAAATGGAAAATGAGTAAAAACAAGATACCAAACGATTATAGTGGTTCGGCCAACGACTGCCAACGTCCACTTGCGAATTTTATTGATTACCGTGTTGTTTTACAAGTACTGGTTTAGTACCACTGCACGAGTGATTACAAGCAAATATATAATAATTGCAAGGAAGAAAAAAGATCATCGAAAATGAGCCCCTAGCCTTTTATTTATAGCTGTAGGTTGTCGGAAATGCTCCACCATGTATTCCTCCACGATCTCCACTACCTAGTAGCAGTTGTCCTCAAGAAAATGTGGCTAAGTCAATGATGTTGATGGATTAGTAATAGGCATGGATCGGTACCAATCCATAAGATCTTCATAAGGATCATTCCTGTTACTTTGGGATGAAGCGACTTGTCGTTAGCTTCATGATTCCTATCTTATATGCAAGGTTAAGAATCGATGGAGGAATGAAGTTGCTGATTTCAGGTGCTCGAGGCATTCGATAGCAAATGACATGCGATCGACCAATGGAGTTTGGAATGAGTTTTCATCATCAATACTTGGGCATAGGAGGAAAATGGGGCATTTTGGGTGCAAGTTTATGGATCGGTACCGATCCATCACTTAGATGGATTCGTCTTCTGGATTTTTTGCGATGGATTTGTTTTCATCTTGTGACCTGGATTGCACTTGGTTTCTGGATTTCATGGGTATCTCTCTGGGCTTCGTGCCTTAATATCTTTCAAGTTCATCTTCTCTAGTCTATTCAGATACTGCCTGGTCAAAAAGATGGATATTACTTGCCCTCCAAAGTACATCTTGTTTTAAACATGATTTACTTTGAATCGAGATGAGTCGGGATTGCCATATCAGACTCTAATCCATGCTTTGTATAGTTGTAATCCTTCCTTCAGACATTTTCAACGAAGTGTTGTGTCTCTGACCATTCATTACGATGCTTCACTAGCATCTGGCACTATAAAGCTAGAGTGTGTGCTCATAATCTATCATTTCGAGCTAGATAATTTTGAACCGGTTCCTTCCTTCTCCAGATCATTCAGGTTTGAATTTGCTTTCCCTTGATTCCAGTTATTAAGTGTCAAACATGCACATGTACACGTATGGACATGCACACTCTTGTGGAATCTCCTGGGCATATGCACATGCACATATAAACCATCATTCTTTTTTTAAATGAATTGTTCGATACTGATCCATGAACATGGATCGATACCGATCTAGCCCTTAAGATTAGGCGATTCAATCGCCTATTTTTCTAGATCGAGGGTTATATACCCAACCCATTTTCTCTTTCCTCTTCACTTTATTCATGCTTCTCTCATTCATGCTCTTGTTTGTTATTAAAACACTTTGCTTTTAAAGCTTGAACTGACGCCATCACCTATCGAACTACCGCCTTCACCTCCTATTCAAACTTGACGTCGAAGGATTCACTAGGATCAGACACGATCCATTTTGCATTCGTACCAAACTTCGATCCAAACCCAGAATCAGTTATCACATTAAGATTCGACATCCATATGTAGGTAACGATGGTAATGGATAAGTTGGAGGCGCTTTCATGTCGACGGTCATGCTTGGGATCGGGGGAGGTGATGAGAAACGACTAAAAATCCATCCAAGGGGATGGATCAGTACTTATCTAACCCTTGGTGGATTTTGGTTCTTCATCTGCTTTAGAGCAGTGCAATATGTCATACTCGAGCTTTTGCTAAACATTATCTCCCAAGTTCCAAGTCATATCGAATGCATGAACGATGATGTGAAGCCCATTGGGATGGTCAGCGATGACGGTCACTTCAGATAACGTCCAGACTTTAAAATGAACTATTGCACAATATGGAAATCAACACCGCACGACACTACACTAGGTTTTCACTTTAGCATAGGGTAATCCTTTTAATCTATCTGATATGTTGAGCTTTAATAGGTATGGGTCATATACGTTCCGAGCGTCTCTCCGCTCAAGCTGCATGCCCATCAATTCCCAAATACGTTGAGTCAGATACCGAGTCGAGCTGGACTACTGTTACATCTTCATGACAAACACCGATGCAACCTATTCCTCAACTTGAAAATTTACAAGAAGAACAACCTGATCTAGAAGTTCAAATGGAGCCTAGAGAAGGCCCAAAAGTCGAAGATGCTCCTGACACTTGACGATACTATTATATTAGATGATCCTGCTGATTCTGTCGCTTCAAAGATTGAGGGAGAATCACTTAGGATAATTTGTGAGAAACATGGTATATCATTCGAGGACATGTTAGTACCTACACGCCGTCAAAGAGCACACCATCCACTAGTTGGGTACACGACATGCAATAAATATATGTGCTTTGTAGGATGTATCCCACCATTCAATCAGTTTATCCGACGAGTCCTGCACTTTATGAGGCTGGCTCTAGCTCAACTCCATTCGAATAGCTATGCATTCCTTCATAGATTGTTTATCATCTTCGTTCGCCGTTTCAATCGAGTTCCCAGTAATTAAGAGATTGTACTTATTCAACTTCAAGCACCACAAGGAGGAAATCCTTCTCTCATTTTCTTAGAGCCATCCAGGAGTTGCCTAATCATGGTTAGCACCTAAAGTTAATTAAGTTATTTCAAGGACGAATTCTTTTTTGTTCGCTGTCCTCTGGATTTGCACAGCGATAGTTGTCTACACATATGTTCCATTCCTATCCTTTTCATATAAATCAATGTTAATAGATCTGCTATTGGTGAATGACTTTTTTGTTCTTTGCAAATGTACCACGCAGGCCTAGCAATGTGACTTTGGTAGAGATCCTTTGGCAAGTTCATGAAATTATGGAAGTAGAGAGAGGCTAAGACATTGCTTAGTAATGAGAATCTACGAGCCTATTACCTGTTGGACTCAGATCGTAGTGTCGACCTTGCTTCAGAAGCCATTAATAGTAATGAGGATGATTTTTATCCGGAGATAATGGAGATCATTCATCGGTACCCCCAGTTCAAAGTCTAGTGATCGAGACTAGTGACATACAAGAGCGCACTTAAGAAGGTGAAATCAAAGAAGAAGGTGTAGGAAGAGGTAACGGAGGAGGAGAAGGCCATGATGGTATTGATGCAGGCCATGGTCCATCTGTCGATGAAGGCAATGATGATTACTAACAACCACTTCAAAGAAGTAGTCTCAATATTGAACTTACCAAAAAGTCAGACTCCGACTCTGCCTCCGTCGGTCACAGTTGCATTTGAAACTCTTGTAGAACATTCAGAGGTTCCTTATGTAAACTTTCGGCCAATTCCGGATGTAATCGACTCTTTCAACATTTGTAATATGAGCATTGGAGATGTTGGGTCCCATATTTGCTTCCAAGAAGATGGGCCTTCAACTAAAGCAGGGGAGATTACCCCTGTCAGTGAAATTCAAACCCATAGTCTATCAGGGGGACACTTGTACGCACACATATGCACTGCACTTTGCTCAGCTTATGTTGTGTTCTTGTTTTGTCAAGGCTGATTAGTCTTTGTTTCATTTGCAAGTTCAATGGAACGATGCGGTTTGTATGAGGATCTTGAGGATCATATGGCTTCTCAACCAAGGTGTAAACTGTGTATGTGCCTCTATAAGTCCAGTCATGATTCAGGTTCGAACCGGCATTTAAGCCGTGGTCTAGGAAGTAGGGAAAAGGATTACAGGTCATACGACTCATCGTCTATACATCGATCCAGATCCTGGTCGCCCCCATCCAATGGTTTGAAAAGGCACTCTAGCCATCATGACTGCATTCCTCATGATGACCCCTCCCAGCTTCCCTCTTTGCTAAGCAAACAACATCGTCTCATACTTCCCAACATTTTGAAAACCATCAAAGCTTGTCACTTCCGATTCATCTCGACATAGAGCTGGTAAAATGCCTATTGAGCAGCCTTCTAAATAGCCTGTTGTTAAAGCAGCACAGTCGGTCACATCCAACCCCTAGATAATTGAATTGCAGTGTTACTTCCCAAAAGTCAACTTTAAAGGTTACAAGTTTGACTCTAATTTGAAAGACGTTACTTATGATATCAGGGGTCAAACGACAGCGTACATTGGTGACATGTACGATTAGTACTTCACTTGGAGGAGGTAGGCCAAGCAAATTTTTGAATTCGCTGAGAGGTTGGAGACTAAGGCCGTGGGACTGGGGGGTTATAGTGAATCAAAATGATGAGATTATCACTCATCTTAATGCAGAGGTCGTCGAGCTGAAGAAGGCAAAGGTGGAAGCCGATTAGAAATTCAAGGACTTAAATGCTACGATCAAATGGGAAAGAAAAGATCATTTAAGCCAAGTTGAATATGTTCATCATAGGAATTTTGAGCTAGCTGAAGAGGTGAAGGGGCTGAAGGCATAGCTCGAAAAGGAGAAAAAGTGAAGGACGAGGCCCTTGAAATAGCTCAAGACTACTGTGAAGAAATTCTCGATACTTATAAACAAAGGGACGATGTGTTGGATAATACCAAGAAAGTGGATGAGTTGGTGGCAGCCGTGGAGAGGCAGGCTAAAGACAAGTTCGTGCCACTTATGACTAATTACAACGCCAACCTACTCAAGTTCAGAGATTTGGCCGAGCACTAGCATTAGCAAGGGTGCAGATTGTGCGGGAAGAGCAACATTGTTCAAAAGGAGGTGCAGTAAATCTGACAGAGCTGGAGAGTGAGAATCTAAGTCTAGCAGAAATTGAGGGACTCAAAGCAGGTGAGCTTATCTTACACCCAGAGTTGGCTACCACGGTTCTGAAATTTCAAGCCAAAGGCTCCGACACTACTCCTCGGGAGCTTGTTATGGCTCTTACTTCTTGACCTCCAACTGCATTTATTGCTCTGTCTGTCCCTCTGTATAATCCGGATGCACTGCAAATGCAGAAAATAAGCATGTTGTCTCCCATTCAAGAAGGGAATTCATATGGTACGCCCGTCCATACGGAGCCTTAGTCCGATGGAGGTATATCGTTGACCTCACCCATATTTGAGAAGGCGCACATAACACCGGTCGATTTTGTTATTCTCTCCTTTCAGGTTAGCCTGCAATTTCTTGTCTCCCTAAGGAGGGCTCCCAACCAGACAACAATGACTGATTCAATGGTCGTGACTATTTCCAAGACAACTCTGAGCATTCCAGATGGAGAGACTCCAGGCCCTAGCGCGCACATGATTCATGCTTTACAAGAAGAGGGGCCTAGTGACCTCCATGGTACGCATACTGACGATGATGTTCAGATCATCGAGTCGATTGATCTTGCTTAAGGGCTTTCAATGAGCGAGCTTCTTGAACAATAGCTCAAGTCTGCTTCAGAGATTAAGCAAGAGCCGACTGACTTCTTCCCTCCTCCTCTATCTATTGCTTTACCTGGAGGGACAATTTTTGCTCCAATCACTCTACATGTGCCTGAAGCTACTCAAAGTGCACCTGCCGTTTCATCGTATAGCTCACCTCTGAAAGGCAAATGAAGTGGAGGAACAATAAGGAAGAAGCCCAAGGGGTCCAATGCGCCATCTTCCATGGAGGAGAAGAAGAAGAAGTCCAAGAAGTGATCATCTATCTCCTTCATGGTTTTGGTTGTGTAGCCATAGGACTTTCTTTGAGTTTTGTTTTCAAGCCGGCTTTGTGCGAGTTCAGCCCCTGCTTTAGCTTTCAATTTAGATGTCAATAACACTTGTACTTTTCCTCCAAGCCTTATTTTGACTGTGAATAATATAGACTTTTTGTTCACTCAAATCTTGTGTGAATTTGACTAACTGTTTGAGAAATGCGCTTTATATTCAACGTATTTGCGATCCATTTCCCACTATCATCATCGGACTAAGTTATCAGTTCATTTTGTTGTTTAGGAGAGCAAGGGGTGATCATCATGGCACATATCTACTTGTGCCCGTGCACACCATGTTCAACTTTGGAACTTGGTTGAATTCTGATTACTAGGAAGAATAACTTAAGCATTCCTTTTGAGGAATTTTTAAGTGTGATTGCACCTAACTCTGGGCGTCAATGGAAATGATTCGTCTCCGTATGGCAATTCAGATATCCTTCTCTAGGATGCATGCTTTGACCATGCAAAACTTTGGGCGTTGGTTAAGAGTCAGCCACTTCAAATAGTAGTTTGGACATCCCTATCCAAGATGTTTACTTACTATCACACTAAACTCCAGGCATCGATCGAAGTTTGTAGGAGATCCTGCCTAAATCTGGGAGCGGACCTTTTGTCCTGCCTTCTCTAGGTAAGGTATGGATGCTCTGCCAAACTCTGGGCATAAGCTGTAAAGGTATATCCCATTCAGCCTTTGAATGTTTATATTCCTACTCCAAGTCACAAGTTAGAGGAGTTGTTGGGTATTTATCTCTGGATACCAAGTGTGGTTAAGCTTCGTGCATCCGATCATGGACTGCGGAAGCTTAGTTGGCACCTTTCTCTAGGTACATGCACACTTGCATTTTGCACATGCAGGTTCATTTAAATACAACATTGTTCATAGTGTAAAATCAATATAAATAGATTCAGGAGATCTAGAAGTCACCGCTCTTATAAACATTAGAACTGACAGATTCTGTCTAGCTATACAGCTTTGATTAAATATGTACAAATTTACGTTCAAGTGAAATAGCGTTGTAAGTGCTCAATATTCCACACCCGTGGTTGTGAGATCCTGTCCACCGCTACTAGCTTGAATGTGCCATCTCCAAGATTCTATTTAATTATGTACGGACCTTCCAAACTCAGGCCCATGTTCCCAAAGCCTAGGAAGATTTGTTTGAGAACGAGGTCGCTAATTCCAAAGGGCCGAGTCCTGACCTTAGTGTTGTAGTATAGGACAACTCGGCTTTAATGGGCAGCTGCCCTCAAGGTGGCTTCATCACGCTTCCCATCGATCATATCGAGAGACTCTAGTAGGAGTTCCTCATTCATCCATAGATTATAGTGAATCACTTTACGAGAAGGTACTTCAAGATCAACTGGGATCATAGCCTCTGATCTATAAGCGAAGGAGAATGGAGAGCGGCTAGTCGTAGATTTATGGGTCGTTCGATAAGCCCAAAGTGCGAATGGAAGTTCATCAACCTACTTGCACTTGGCCTTCTTCAATCGCTTCTTAAGAATGGACTTGAAAATCTTGTTCACCGCTTCAACCTGTCCATTTGCATGAGGGTGTGCCACGACTGCAAATCTCTTCTTGATGCGGTGTCTACGACAGAAATCCTTGAACTCGGCACGGTCGAATTGGATCCCGTTATCAGAAATAATCATTTGCAAAACTCCAAAACGACAGATGATGTTTCTGACCATGAAGTTGATAACTTTCCTTATGGTGATTGTGGTTGACGGCTCTGCCTCAGCCCATTTGGTAAAGTAATCAATAGCGACGATGGCATACTTCGCGCCACCTTTAGATATTAGTAGCACACCAATGATATTGATTCCCCAAACTATAAACGGCCAGGGACTGACCATTTGTGTGATCTCCGTTGGCTGGGCTCTTGGAATCTTAGCGAATCACTGGCACTTGTCACACTTTCTGGTGTACTCAGCTACGTCTCGGTTAATAGTAGGCCAGAAATACCCATAACGAAGGATCTTCTTCGCTTGGGTTTGCTCTCCGGTGTGGTCGCAGCAGGCCCCTTCATGTACTTCTCTTAGGACTTGCTTGACCTTATCGTTGGCAACAGACCGAAGCATAAGAACTAAGAATCCCTTCGTGTAAAGTACTCCCTTTTGCATGATGAATCTTGAAGCTTTATGAAGGAGTTGACATTACTCGCTTTTTCTGTCAGGAAGGACTCCTCTCTACAAATAATTCTTTATCGGAATCATCCATGACTTCTTCTCACATTTGGCCTCTAAGATCCAATCAACATCCATCTGGTCAATGCTTAGAGTTGATAGCACTTCCACCGGGACAAAGCCCATGAGCTGCTCATCTCCGGAACTGGCTAACTTAGCCAGTGAGTCGTCCTTCGCATTTTCCTCTCTGGGAATATCGATATGTTGTAATGTTCAATATCACTAATCAGCTCAAGGGTTCGATTGAGATAAGGAGCTAGCCTAACTCCTTTTTCCCGAAACTCTTTTCTCACTTGACATATTACTAGCTGGGAATCATAGAAAATATGCAAACTTTTAACTTCTAGCTACTTGGTGATCTCCAGTCCTGCGATCGAGGCCTCATACTCCGCTTCATTGTTTATTGCAAGGAAGTTTAGTTTCAAAGCGTAACAAATTGAATGTTCCTCGAGATTCACCAGCACGAATCCAGCACCAAAACAACGTTCATTGGATGCACCATCCGTGTACATTTCCCATCTGGCATTCTGCTCTATACTGCTCTTCGAAGTGTCATCTCATGTAGTGTATTTAGCATTAAAATCTACCAAAGCTTGACCCTATATCGCATTTCGAGGGTGATAGGTTATGTCATACTAGCTCGGTTTGATGTTCCATTTCAACAGCCTTCCAGAGGTCTTAGGTAGCTGAAGGACCTGTCTCAAAGGCTGGTCGGTCAGAACTTTGATTGGATGAGCCTGAAAGTAGGGCAAAGCTTCCGAGATGCGACGAACATGTAGCATGCGAGATTTTCTAGCTTCTGGTAGTCTCTTTCTGCTCATGTCAATCGTTTACTGATATTGTATACCGTTCTCTAGATTTGGGATTCCTCTCATACGTGTGCGACACTCAAAGCATGCACCGACATTTCTAGATAAATAAACAGATCCTTATCCTCCAACGGTTTCCAAAGAATAAGGGGTCCCTTGAAGTGATCCACCAGATCCTGGATTGCATTTATACACTTTTGCGTCCATGCAAAATTCCTCTTTCCCTTCTTGATCAAGTCAAAGAAAGGGATGTATTTTTCAGTGGCTCTAGAAATGAATCTACTAAAGGTGGCGACCTTCTAATTCAAGCTCTGGACCTCTTTGATCATTTTTGGAGCTTTGATGTTCATCAGTGCTTCAATCTTCTTCGGATTGGTTTTGATTCCATTGGTGTTCACCATGAAGCCTAAGAATTTTTGAGATGCAACACCAAATGATAATATCAAAGGGTTAAGCTTGATCTCGTACTTTCGGAGAATGTCGAACATCTCTACTAAGTCATCAATGTGGTTCCTTAATTGTCCTGACTTTACGAGCATATCGTCGACATGGACCTCCATCGAGCACCCTATCTAATCTTTGAACATCTTGTTCACCAACCTCTGGTAAGTTGCTCCTGCATTCTTCAATCCAAAAGGCATAACAAGATAGCAGTACAATCTTAGGTTGGTTATAAGTTGGTGTGTTCTTGGTCTGGACGTGCATCGAATCTGATTGTATCTACGCATCCATAAATGAGAGCAATTCATTTTCGGCCATCGAGTAAACCGGCTGATCAATCTTCGGAAGTGGGAAGCTGTCCTTCGAGCACGCCTTATTCATGTCTGAATTGTCAACGCAGGTCCTCCACTTCTCGTTAGCTTTTTCACCAAGACTGGATTGAGTATCCACTCGGGTATAGGGCATCGCGGATGAAGTCGCTGTCTCTTAATTTCTCTGCTTCTTCTTTGAGTGCAATGGATCTCTCCAGACACAGTCTGTGGTGTTTTTGTTTCACAGGAATGCATTTAGGATTCACATTTAATGCATGGCTCACTATGTCCGACGATATTCCACATGTATCTGAGTGAGCCTAGGCGAACACATCTAGGTTTGAATGGAGATAACCAACTAATTCTTTCATCATCTTTTTGCCAAGCTGCAATTTGACCTTCCGGACCGGTGTAGGATCATCTTGGCTGATCGGGATGTTGATTATCAACTCGGCTGGAGTAGCCCTTCCATCCTTTGGCTCTTTCCATAGATCCATATCCTTATGGAACCGATCATGCTGCCCGAGCCAAGGCTCAGGCAATGATTGCTATGCATCCAAAGCCTTAATGTAGAGAGTCTTCTCCACAACCTTTCCTTTTCATCTTATCCTTGCCTCCTTTAGCTCAATGACATAACATTCGCGACCTAGCCTCTGATACCCTTGCACTATTCTTACACTGTTCTCTGTCGGGAACTTCATCGTTAGCACCAAGAAACTATAGTCGTTGAAATTCAACAATGGCTGATTAGCCCAGAAAGGCATTCTAAGTTGAATAAATATCTAACACAACAAAGACACAACTAGCACCCTCTTGCAGTCACCCCGTCCAAGCACCATCGGTATATCCACACATCCTACTAGCTTAGTAGCAGTCCTATTAAATCCGCGGATTCGAGATTTACATGGATTTGTCTTTGCCCTAAGAAACATTTGGTCATAAGCTTTCTTGAACAAAATGTTGACTGAACTTCCACAGTTAACAAGCACCTTCCTTTCAACAGCAGGGCCAATCATGGTCGATATCACTAACAGATCAATCGTCGGGGCCTCTACCCCAACAGCATCTCTATTTGGGAAAACAATATCATCTGTCATGGTTTTGACTTTTTTTGCCAAAACATCGCCTTTAATGGCGAAACAACTCTCATTCACTATATGCTTCAATGCACCTACATATTGCTCCATCTCGTTCCAGCTCTTCCTAGCTGGATGTGGTTCTCCAATAATAGTACTGGTCACCAATCACTTCTCAAGCCACCTAGGCTCATTAACACCAGGCCTAGCTTGCCTCTACTGGGTGTTTGAAGTTCCTTGCCCACTATCCTGCGAGGCTTGCCCAAACTGTTGTAACTTCTTCATACGAATCAACTCTTCGATCACATCATACAAATGTCTACATTCATTGGAGTTGTGACCATGCATTTCATGATATTTGTAAAACTTGCCAGATTTTTCTCCTTTTCAATCGACTCCCTTAGAGCCAGCTTTCTATACTGCTCTTTTCCTTGAGTAGCCAAATATATTTTCTCAATCGAGTTATTCAATGGAATGTAGTTGTCAAACTTCGGGATTCTTCCATTATCTTTCTTTCTCTGTCCACCACTTCCATTTTCCACATAAACATCGACATTGCCGGAATTACCTTCAAACTGTTTTATAGCAATGTTGCCTTTGTATTACTTTGACAATTGACTAGCATCGGCCTTCCTGGCGGTAGTACTTGCCTTCTCCAAGTGTAAGAGCCGATTGCCTTTCTATAGAACACATCCATCGTCGGTTGGGGTTTCATATTCGACCCCCGCCCGAAATCAGTCTCAGGATTAATCTCCCTAATCAATGCCATTAACACAATATCTTCTTGAGCTTTGCTCACGCTAGTCATCGCAGTATTGAACCTATGCAAGAAATCTTTCAAAAACTCTCCTGCTCTTTGCTAGAGGTTAATAAGTGACATGACGTCCTTCGGATGGGTGGTATGCATACGGAATTGCTCAATGACCTTCTGCGCTAATTGTTCGAAAGAAGATATGGATCTCGACGGTAGCTAGGTGAACCATATCATCGCTGCTTCCTCAAGGAAAATCGAGAAACAACGACATCGTACAGCATTAGTAGCTCTGGAAAAATCCATTTGCTAGTCGTACTTCATCAGATGTTGCCTCAGATCTATATTCCTATTATATAACAGAATCGTCGGCATCACAAATATCCTTAGGTACTCCTCGCGTAGGTTCTCTTCTATGAATGGATTTTGACTCGGGGAGGAATCCCAATCACTATTAGTCCGATGTTGGCTCTCACTTATAAGTCTCCTTACCATTTCAATTAAATTTGGCTTTGGTAGATCTACTGAATGACTATAATCATGATCTCTTTAAAAACTATGAAAATTGTGATGTCGAAAATATGGTACTTCGGCTATTATGCCGCAAAACATAGGATGTCACCAATGGAAACTCACAACATCAATACTTTAAATACTTCGATATCAAAATCATTGGTTTTCGAAACTATATGTGACAAGAGATCTTAAGTAAAACAACAAGGGATGTAGTATTTTATAAAACAGTGTAGAGCTCTGAAATCGATATCGAACCTCTTTACTCACAAAATGCTACATTCCTCCTATGATGGATGTTGAACATTATGAGGGATGTCGCTTATAGTCGATAGCATTACTGTAATAAACAATAAAACTATTTTATTTCCTTTTTAAACCAATTTCTTTTTACCTACTATTGTCTCTTGTCAAAATATGATTGATTAACACCAAAAACTTTTCATTTTTTTAGGTTTTGCTAGAAATATGTTTCACCATTCTAAAAACATTAGCAAACTAAATTGATTTATAGCCTTAATCAATATTAATTTAAATGCTTTTCAAGCATAATAAATTCATAGAAAATCGTAACTGCTTTGAAAAAATCCCCAAAAATCATAAAAAATCAAAACTTATATATACTTTCACTTGTAAAAGTTTCGAGACCAAAATAATTGTTTAATTAATTTTAATAATTAAAACCTAAAATAAAAACTTTTTCCTTCTTAGGAAATTCATAAAATATTCATATTAACTTGGAAAATTATGAAATTAAAAACCCATCTCCAAAATAATGTTTTACACGACATACTAGAAAATCAAATCAATTGTGTAACGATCTGTATTTTTTTCGATAATTAAAAACTATTCAATTTAATAAGATTTAGAATTTAATATTTTGTGAATTTAAATTTTATGATTTATAAATGGGAAAGATTATTAAAATGTAAATTAATAATGTTGATTTAATCTGATTGATAACTATTTTTAATGTAACCTCAATCAATTGAAATAATTGTAAGGTTAAATTGGTTATAAATTGTAAATAAGGAAATAAATTAGTTAATATAGAATATGAAATTAGTGACGTGGTAAGTAAATTTATAATCTTGTTGTAAACAATAAACTTATAAATGTGATTAAAATTTCGTAAAGGTAGTAATTGCTCATTTATCATCTTATTATTTAATCCGTTGAAATTAATTTGGAAATTAATAAAATTAAATGTAATTAAATATTGCGTTAATATGAGTTAAGATGATAACTGTAGAATAAGAATGTAATAAAAAGTGAACGAATGTCAAATGAATTCATATTGGTATTGGACGATTGAATAATAAGATGTAAATCAAAATAAATAAATTTATTGGAATTTAAATTATAATTAATGAATTTATTGCAATTGAAATTGAACGCTATAATTAGTGCAATATTTAAATATTGAATTTAACATGGAAAATTTATTTTTTGAAAAGATTATAAATTTCTATGTAATCAAAAATGATAAAAATTGTTCATTATTTAATTTGAATTTAAAAGTGATGAAACCAATTTAGTAATTTATTTAATTAACGTGTAAAATAGCAATTTTGAACACAGTCTCGGATTTCGCTGAAACCAGTTTCATCGGATCCATAACAGTGAATTATTTTAAAATTTCAACTTTCGTAGCGATCAGACTTATCGTTTGATCGTGCGAGCTCGAAACGCGTAGAAATCGATTAATCGAAATTAAATAAATATAATTCGATTTTAAAATCTAACTTCTGTATACAATGGAATTAGGGTTTGAAACTAGTTCCATTGAGTTTAAAAATATCGAAAACCTATATTTTGATATATTGGACGACCCATTTTCGTTTTGAAAATGAAACAGGCTTTTCGGGTCGTTGTTATCGTTTTGACCTAATTCGATATGTCCATTTGTTCTTACCTACCTTTGCCTATATATAGGCTGTTATAAACCCTAGCACCATTTTCATTTTATATTATCTATATGTACATTTCCTTCTCATCTCCTCTTTCTTTCCAATGGCTGAAAACCCTAATTTCAATTTCAATAAATAAATAAACTCTGCAGCGCTTCGGGTTCAAGAGGCGAAAACCCAGCAGTGACTTGGGGTCGGGAACCAAATGACTCAGGGCTCGGGTCGTTTTGGCAAAAACTTAGAGCGAGCATGGGGTATTTGAGGCGACGGACCGAAGTAAGACTCGAAGTCGAAATTTTCCAATCTTCTAACGTTAATAACTTTTGCATACGAGCTCGGATTCACGTGCGGTTTTCTCCATTGTAATCATATCGAAATTCCGGACATTATGGAATTAGTTTGGCTACATTCTGAGACTGTTAAATTTTTGGGCTAATTTTGGATTTTAAACCGACGACAAATCAAAGGTGAGTGTTTTAACCCACTGACAAATGCTAAACCATCTTATGTTGGTTAAATTAAATTTATGATATGATTAGAAGTTGATTGATTGTTGTTTGTTATATTTAAATTGTCATTTGCGTTCAATTTGAATTTATATGAATTTAATTGCCATTTAAATTAATATTTAAATTTAATTACCAGTTAAATACCTGATAATGATAACCAGTTTATTTTTTGTGATTATTGGTTGAATTGGATGACGATTGTGATGGATGTTTAATTGTTGAATTGGATGACGATTGTGATGGATGTTTAATTGTTGAATTGGATGACTGGATTTTATGTTTATTTTATATATTGTTATCACACTGCAGATTCCCTTAGTTATTGTTAGGAAAATCACTATGGGTTGAAATGATACATACCCAAATGGTCTTATAGATTAGGAAAAAAATCGTTATGGGTTGAAATGATAAACTCGAGCGATTTTATGGATTTTGAATTTTAAGTCGGGATTGCGAGTTGAAATGATATATACCCATAAATTTAAATTTATTGCGCATTTAAATGATATATATACGTATCACTTGACCATAGAATAGAAAATTATATACGGACATCGGATTGGTTAAATTAAATGATTTTAATCCTTAATTTTGAATCCAGTTAAATTATATTATGAAATAAAATTAGATTTATATGAACTGAATCATTTTCAAAATCCAAGTTTTAAAATGTTGAAATTGGAATTAGTTTAAATGAATTATTTAAAGAATCTAAATTGAAATCTTAAAATTTGAGTTTTGAAATATAAATGAAATTTATCAAAATTGAGTTATTGTAACGTTTGAATATTTAAACTTTGAAACCTATTGAATTTGAAGTGGTTTAAATTGTAGTTCAAACATGGATTTGAAATCGATATAAATTAAAATGGTTTTAATGAGAATTTAAATTGAAAGTTTAAAATTGAGTTTTGTTGATTTGAAATCTGGATATGGTCCAGATTTGTTGAAATGAAAGAAATAGTTTGATTTGATACTACTTTCAAAATAAATTATTTAATATAAACTGTTTAAAAATCTATTATTTCAAAATTTGGATTATTTAGAATTTCAAAACTACTTACTATATAAACCATTTCCAATAATCAAACCATTTTATACTAAACTATTTTAACTATTTTAAAATCCTTAAACTATTTAAACTATTAAAACTAACTTAAACTATTTTAAAACTATTTTAACTATTAAAACTATTTTAATTAAATTTTTTTGGCATAGCCAACGGGGTTGAATGGACCCCTACCATTTTATTGAAGCACCAAAGAGAAAGAGTACAACCAACACATGTCAAAATTGGGCATGCACAAAGAAGACATAGGAACTAGGTGCAACAACCACAAAGAAGGAAAGCACAAAGCTGGAAAAAAGAAAAAAAAGAAACAAATAGGAAGCAACATAAAAAATAAACAAACAGGCTAAAAGCATTTAAGTTAAAGAGAACAGATGCCAGGGTCAAAGGTGAATTTCACCATCTTAAGGCCTTCTCTTATTTCATGAACAAAATGTCTATGCAACTGCTCCATTGTTTTGCTTTTGTCTGACTGAAATATCCTAGTATTTCTTTCTTTCCACACAATCGATAAGAATTTCTTCAAAACACAGTTAAACACCCTTGTTTTTCCTTCCTTCACACCGGACAGACTATAAATTTGCTTCCAGACTTGATAACTTCCATGAACCATAGAATTAATATTCAAACACCCCATGATCATTCTCCATAAATTGTATATGTCTAGGCAGTCGAAGAATAAGTAGTCCTAGGTTTCTAGCAGAGTGTTGAGAAGACAATTAATATTCACGTTCATTCCTCTACTGAAAAGATTGACTTTAGTAAGCATTGCATTGTTGATGATCTTCCACAGAGTGAAATTTTCCGCAGCACCACTGTCAGTCTTCCATATCCTTTTATACCATTTGCAATTAGGTGTTTCATAAACTTTAGTTAGAATTATGTACAAGGAAACAATCCTGAACTTCTTGCCATTTTCACACCAACTAATTTGTTCATCAAGATTATCATAAACTGGAACGCTGCGTATTTTGCTCCAAATTTCACGTATTCTCTGATTAGAAGAATTAGGGAGGATAATTATCCTTCCCTATATCACAAAAGATACAGAGGCTCTCATGCAAACACCAGACCGCATAGTTTCATCAAGATTAAGCTGTCTTTTAAGAATAAGTCCACGTTCTAGCCATGGATCATCCCAAAAACTCACCTTAGTAGTCAATGTTATATCATACTTGATGTGGGGAAGCATAGTTTCACATTGTTTAAATATGCTTCACCAAGTCCAGCTTGAGTTCTGAGGAATCGGCATAGGCCAGAAATCTCTACCATGCAACACGTGAGACTGAGACCATTTAACCCATAAGCTATCTCTATTGTTTAGAAAATTATCAATATGTTTGGCAAAAGCAGCCTTATTCCAGAGAAGAATATTATGAATGCCAAGCCCACTTTTATTTATAGGTTTCTCAATATGTTTGAAAGAGATAGGAGAAATATATCGACCATGTGTAGACCCAGTCCATATGTATTTCATGAAGCAGTTCTTATCATTCTAAGCAGTCTCAGGGGGAGGATGAAAGTTCTAGCCCAGTACACTTGCATGGAGAAAATAACAGATTTTATAAGAGTGACTCTACCTGCTTGACTTAACTTTCTGTTCGACCAACACTCAAGTCTGGCAGTGATTTTATCATATAATGGCAAGCACTGCAGGATGGTGATCCCGGATGTAGTGAGAGGTAACCCTAAATAGGTAATAGTAACATGGTTAGGTTTTAAACCTGTACCAGTATAAATTGCATTAGCTTGAGCATCACCAACTCCAGCCATCATTATTTCAGATTTTCGAAGATTGATTTTGAGGTTAGTCATGTTGTGGACATGTTAAGAGTGTTTAGTGATAGTTCGAATGGTGGTGTTATTAGGAGTGCAGAATACGACAAGGTCATCAGTGAATAGTAGGGATGTGACTTGGGGGTCTTTACATTTGGGGTGAGGCTTAAAAATCTTTTGTGTGACAGATTTTTTTAGCATTTGAGTTAAAAGTTCCATCATAATGATAAAAATATATGCAGACATTGGATCACTCTGCCGTATACCTTGCTTGCTGCCAAAATATCCAGTACTGGAACCATTGATGATGATGGAGAAGTTAACAGTGGAAATGCATTCATATACCCAAGAAATGAAATGGGAAGGGAAGTTCATGTACCCCATAATTCTGACAATTGCATCCCATTGAATAGTGTCAAAGGCCTTCATAATATCCAGTTTCATCATGGCTCCTGGCGATGCATTTTTGCTTTTATAACCACGAAGCAGCTCATGAGATAACATTACATTGTCAATAATATTCCTTCCAACGAGGAAGGCAGCTTAATTGGTGGAAATAATGTAGGGAAGCACTAACTCATTCTGGTTGAAAGAATCTTCGATATACATTTGTAAATAGTGTTGCAACACGCAATAGGTTTGTAGTCTCGAACATCATTAGCATTTTTGACCTTAGGTATTAGAGCTATATTAGTAGTGTGGAATGATCGCATCATCTTGGCACGATTGAAGAAGCATTTCACTGCCTTGCGTATGTTATTTCCAACAATATTCCAGCACGAAGTGTAGAAAAAAGCATTAAAGCCATCCGGTCCCCCACATGAGTTTTTGTTTAGTTTAAACATGGCTTGCTGGATTTCATCATCATCAACATACATGCATAGGGTATTATATTATGTATTACTTAGTTGAGGCAAGATAGAATGGTCTATCTCATCAATGGCAGGAACAAAGTTAGTATCATTACCAAACAAACCAGAAAAGAATTGGATGAAGGCATGATCAATGCTAGCTTGATTGTCCTGATTTTGTCCTTGTCTATCTATCACTGAAATTATGTTATCTTTAGTGTGCTTTACTTTTAGGGAGGCATGAAAGAAAGATGTGTTCCTGTCTCCTTCCTCTTTCCAGCGTATTCTAGTTTTATGTTTGATCATGTTACTTTTAGTGGTGAGGGCCTCAGTGTACTGAGTAGTAAGGGTGGTTTCCATGTTGGAATAACTTTGGTTGTCCACATCAGTAAGCATTTTCCTCTGGATGTCTTCAAGCTGATTCTTCCAGTAATCTGATTGTTTGCTGCCATTGCCAAATTTCATCCTTGCCCACTGTCTACGAACCTCTTTTGTAGCTTTAAGTTTTTTCTGCAAAACAAACATTGCGTTGCCATAGTTAGGTCTATTCCACACTTCATTTACAATATTTTGAAAGTCAGCCTCTTTCACCCAAGAGTTAAAAAAATTTAAAACTTGTTTTTCCTCTCATGACAGACCCTCCCCCTCAATAGGAGAATTTGGGGAGAGTGATCAGAAAGCAAGGATGGAGGAAGATGGTTATGTATGGTTGGCCATTTGACAAGGGTGGCTTGGTTACAGAAGGCATAGTCGATTTTTGAGAAGGTTCTGCAGCCTTGTCTCCTTTTATTATCCCAAGAGTAAGCAACTCCAGTTGTTTTGATTTCAGAGAGGTTAGAGTTATGAATGGCTATGTTCAAAGGCTTGATTTCATTTAAGGAGAGGAGATTACCACCAATACGGTCAGTTTTCCTCAGGGAGCAGTTGAAGTCCCCACATATGACCCAGGGATGAGTGAGTTGCCTAAGAAAAGGGATGGTGTGGAAGAGAAAATCTCTGGAATTGCTTGAATTTTCAGCATAAATGAAGGTAAGATAATAGGAGGTAGAGGATGGGATGTGGAGATTGTGGCAGTGGATCATTTGCTTAGAGGAAGAGATAGGGGTTAAGTGATGAAGATTAGGGTCGAAGACAATCATGATCCTACCATAAATAGCATCATCATGATTGTGAATTAGATTCCATGAGGGATTAATGTATCTAGCTGCCCTCTGTGTCAGAATAAGGCTTAATTTTGTTTTTTGCAAAAACACTAAGATTATTTGTTTTGATTAGAGTTTTACATTGGTCCAGTTTTATATCAAGGTGGGCACCCCTGATATTCCAAGCTCCTATACATTGAGTCATTGATTAAACTCAATGGCATTTAGTAAGTATATTTTCATTTTCCTAGTCACTGCTCGATTTGAATTACATCAGTTAGGAAGGGTTCCAGATAGAGGAGAATCTGTGATGGCAGCTTCCATCCTATCATTTTTGGTTTTGCATCCTTTGTTAGGGGTTGCTGCTACTAGATTAGGTTTGGTAACTTGCTGGACTTGGTTGGAATTTTCAAGGTTGGAGGAGTGAAGTGGTTGTTAGAAAGCAGGATGAGTTTTGATGTGAATATAGGAGTGGGATGTTAACACATCAGTGTTGCTTGGGTCTTTTTTAGTGACATGTGAGGTGGAGGCAATGGAAGGAGGAAAGGAAGTCAATGGAGGATTGGGTGAACTTGGTTTGAAAGAAGAGGAGTGTGGAAAAGGAGAAAAAAGAGCATCAGGTAGTTTAGAGGTTGAGAGGGGAGAAGATGAAGTACTTGTGCCTGTGTCATTACTGTTGTGCACGTGCACATGACTGTATCTAAGAGTATTATTTTGATCTTTTTGTTGTTGCTCATGCATAAGCTCCACCTGTTGCATGTGTTGCTTGTTTGCCTTGAATGTTTGCTTCTGTTCTTTTGCATGTTTTAAATTTCCATGATCATGCAGGGATTTACATTTATCGTGGGTTTGAGGACAACAGGAGAGGTGCATGCTTTTAGTATTGATCACATTACTCATTTTATCCTCTAGAAACACTACATTACTTGCATTTTAGTATATTGCTTTAGCAGATTCCAATTCATTCACCATTTCCTTTTCTTTGTTTCCCAATCTTCCATATTCTAACATTAACACTTCAAATCTATTACTTGTTATGATATGATTTGCATGACTGCTCTTATCATTTATAACACCTTTTCCATCTCCAGTATTTCCTTTTGATACAATTATATTTCCTTCTTGTGTCTCTGTTTCAGTCCTGTTAACATTAATCTGTCTATCTTCATTTACATTGCGCATTTGAACATCTGGACCGTTCAAATATTGTTTTGCATCCTCAATTCTAACCTTCTCATTTTCCTGAACATCACCTAAATTATCTTTTTCCTTCTTTGATATATTATCAATGCATATTTCACCCTCTTCAATACTGTTATCTCTTTCAACTTTTGAACCAACATTATTCTGTGTGTGGCTACTCCCTGTTATTCCTCCCTCGTTGACTCCTTTTTTCTCATTGATGTTATTTTTTTTCGCATGGAATTTACTCTTGTATCTACTTATCCTCTGCCATTTTTGAATGGTTCTGCCAGTATCTTCCTTTACATATGTTTGCACAAAAAATGGACAAACACCTCAAAGTCGTATGATTTAGTAGATCTTATGATGTTCTTAGTGATTTGGGTGATTTATGCAAATATGCAAAAAACAGGGACTAAACTGTAAAGAGACACACAGATTTATAGTGGTTCGGCCAGAATGTGCCTACGTCCACTTTATATGTTATTTCTCCTTTAGATCTCAGATTACAAGTACAAAGCTTTGGTACAAGTATCTAAGAGTGTTTGAAAGTTCCTTCCGTGCTTGAGCTCTCAAAAACTTGTCCCCCATTGTTGTACCCCTGCCCCTCTATTTATAGAGTGAGGTTGGGGGCAGGGGTCTTGGATGTATATAGCTGCTGGTGGGCCTGGGCTGAAGCAATCTGGCCTGGCAGCGTTCTGGTTCGGCGAAGCTTTGGTTCGGCCGTGCTTGGAGAAGGTTGGGGTTCGGTAGGGATGTGGTCCGGTGGTAGGTTGGTTCGGCATAGGGGTGTGAAGCAGTTGGTTCGGTGTTGTTTGGTTCGGCAGGCAGGGGAGTGCTCTTGGTTCGGCAGGGCTGGTCTTGAGATCTGAATAGCCGAACGAACGTGTACTCTGGATGCCGAATGGACTTGTACTCTGGTTGCCGAATGGACTTGTACTCTGGTTGCCGAATGGACTTGTACTCTGGTTGCCGAATGGGCTTGTACTTTTGAATCATGAGTGAAATCCCAGACTCATATACGCTTGCTGGTTGCTTCTTCTTGGTTCGGTCGTGGAGGAAACGCACCCAATACTAATATTCCAGTTTTGACCAAAAATGGGATAACACTTTGCCCCCCAAAACATGACTTGCAGTAGGAAGACGTGTTTTGTAGTGCCATGAGCTGGATGTTCGTATCCTGTCAACAACCTGTAAAGAGCTTGATAGTTTTATATGGCCCCAAATAACGACCGTTCGGGATCGAGCTACTTGGGATGAAGCGCGGCCGTTCATGGTCAAGCGCCTAACTTCAAATGACGACCGTTCGCGATCGAGTCATTTGAGGTGAAGTGCGACCGTTCGCGGTCAAGCGTCTAAATCCATGCGACGATCGTTCGAGACCGAGTCATTTGTGGTGGAATGTGATCGTTCACGGTCAAGCGCTTTACTTCAAATGACGACCGTTCGGGGTCGAGTCATTCGAGGTAAAGTGCGACCGAGCCCGGTCAAAAGGCGGACCTCGAATGGCGACCGTTCGTGATCAAGCCACTTGGGGTGAAATGTGACCGTTCGCGGTCAAGCGCCTTACTTCGAATGACGATCGTTCGAGATCGAGCCATTCGTGGTAAGGTGCGACTGTTGGCGGTCAGGGGGTGGACCTCAAATGGCGACCGTTCGCGATCGAGCCATTTGTGGCGAGATGAGTTGTGCCGTTCGAGGCGAGTTTGCGACTGTTCGAAGTCGGGTGCCGTTCGAGGCGAGTTGTGACCGTTCGAGGTCGGGTGCCGTTCGCGGCGAATTGTGACCGTTCGAGGTCGGGTGCCGTTCGCGGCGAATTGTGACCGTTCGCGGTCGGGGTGCCGTTCGAGGCGAGTTGATGTGTGCCCGGGGGGGACTTAATACCATCCAAACCAGATTCACGTTCGGGTGAGTTTCTGGATTGTCTGTTGTGGCGGTTTATCACTATCTCAGAGCATGCCTAGGTATCGTTCGCGATCCCGTACATGTGTAAGTAGCTTAGCCATTTTAGAATTATCAAAACCAAATATCCATTCAACTGATGAAATTTAAAGTAGAAATGTTCAGCAAAGTCAAATCAAAATTTAAGAAATAAAGAACAAAAGCAAAGCAGTGACGTCGGAGTGCAAACGCCTATATCGATGTGGTTTATAGTTGTATCAGAGCATGCCTGAGGATCGTTCGTGGTCCTGTACATGTGTAAACAACTTAACCGTATCAGTGTGGAGTTTGCTGCTCGTTCGTCGTTATCTCGATCAATGGATAATAAGATGACGTCTCGATCCTGAGCCGTCTTCAGTTGGTGCGGGCGGTGGTCGTTCTTGTCCCACCGTTGTGGCCCTCCTTCTCACATATTGTGATAGCAAACCATTCCGAATATGCCCCTCCACCTCATCTCTCAGATGCCTGCAATCGTTGGTATGATGACCATTCAGGTCGTGGAACAAGCAATATCTGTCTGACTTCCTTTCGTTAATAGTCGGATCCCTTCGCATTGGCCTACGGTAGGGAACCTGCTCTCTTGTATCTTGATAGATTCGCTCCAAACTCTCATTCAGCTCGGAGTAAGTGGTGAATCGCGACTCTTTCCGTGGCCGCTTCGACCTGTCATCATTATCCTCAGCCTTTCTCTTTCCTTTACCAGCCTCCGCACCCTTTCCAGGTGGGTTTCCGCTCTTGATTGCGTAAACATCAACTTCTTCCTCTCTTTCTGCACTAGCATCTTCCAAACGCAGAAACTTTTCAGCCTCATGATAGAACTCTCCCAGATTCATAGGAGGATCTTTAGTTAACGAATTCTTGAACTCCGTACTATCAGCTATTCCAGATACAGCCGCCATCATGACCATAGATGGATCTGGTCGATCCACTGATGCTGCTGCCGCATTAAATCGTGTTAGAAAACTCCTCAAAGTCTCTCCAGTTTTCTGCTTCAAGGTTGCCAAGGTCATCACATTCTTGGGTCTTGCAATATGAACCCTGAATTGCCTCATGAATCTCTCAGTTAAATCTGCCCACGTTCCTATGGAGCTGCTTTCCAGTTGTCTGAACCACAATGCTGCAATATCTGCCAAGTACAATGGAAAGCACCGGGCCATAACCTCCTCTGATGCCCCCAGCACTTCCATATGCCTTATATATTTTGTCAGATGAACCGTGGGGTCTGTCCTTCCATTATACATATCCAACGATGGTAGCTTAAAATCTGGTGGGTTCCTAGCTCGCCTGATTGTTGTGGTAAAAGGACTCCTGTTTACATCTTCCAAGTCTCTATTTACTAAACCGCCTCTCATAGCTCTTCTAACCATCTCTGCTAATCTGTCATTGTCTTCAAGCTGAAGTCCTCGTTCACTACCTTCGACCTGCCCCCTAAGTCCGTGGGAGCTTTCAGGTGTATGCCCCCCTGGCGGAGCGTTCATTCTTCTATTGTTACCAGGTTGTTCGGATGCCCCCGTCTCTCTTCTCGGGATTGTATCAACATGTTCTGCGTGTGTGCCCCCTAGCTCTGGTGCTACGCCAGATGGTCCTGCTCCGTTCTGAACTCCAGTTGCACCTTGGTTCCGTGCTCCAAGTTGCCCAATCTGTTGAAGTAAATTTTGGTTCATCTCTTCTTGTCTTCTCATCATGGCCTCCATCTCATCCCTGGTGATGAAGACTGAAGCTTGGTTTGCTCCTGAGGAAGCCTCTTGACTCCCTTCCTGTTGACTTTGCTCTAGCCTCAGCCTTCTGCTTGATTGTCTTGCCATGATTCTCCCAATCTGAATCTTTAGACTTTAAAATTCAGCTTCTAAGCGGTAGAATCCTTGAGTAAATTTCTCAGTGAAAGCACCAAAAATGTTTGCACAAAAAATGGACAAACACCTCAAAGTCGTATGATTTAGTAGATCTTATGATGTTCTTAGTGATTTGGGTGATTTATGCAAATATGCAAAAAACAGGGACTAAACTGTAAAGAGACACACAGATTTATAGTGGTTCGGCCAGAATGTGCCTACGTCCACTTTATATGTTATTTCTCCTTTAGATCTCAGATTACAAGTACAAAGCTTTGGTACAAGTATCTAAGAGTGTTTGAAAGTTCCTTCCGTGCTTGAGCTCTCAAAAACTTGTCCCCCATTGTTGTACCCCTGCCCCTCTATTTATAGAGTGAGGTTGGGGGCAGGGGTCTTGGATGTATATAGCTGCTGGT
Organism: Allium fistulosum; assembly: GCA_030737815.1. Lineage (NCBI taxonomy): Eukaryota > Viridiplantae > Streptophyta > Magnoliopsida > Asparagales > Amaryllidaceae > Allium > Allium fistulosum. The sequence continues at coordinate 242,775,305 of CM060907.1, read as the reverse complement.
GGGCCTGGGCTGAAGCAATCTGGCCTGGCAGCGTTCTGGTTCGGCGAAGCTTTGGTTCGGCCGTGCTTGGAGAAGGTTGGGGTTCGGTAGGGATGTGGTCCGGTGGTAGGTTGGTTCGGCATAGGGGTGTGAAGCAGTTGGTTCGGTGTTGTTTGGTTCGGCAGGCAGGGGAGTGCTCTTGGTTCGGCAGGGCTGGTCTTGAGATCTGAATAGCCGAACGAACGTGTACTCTGGATGCCGAATGGACTTGTACTCTGGTTGCCGAATGGACTTGTACTCTGGTTGCCGAATGGACTTGTACTCTGGTTGCCGAATGGGCTTGTACTTTTGAATCATGAGTGAAATCCCAGACTCATATACGCTTGCTGGTTGCTTCTTCTTGGTTCGGTCGTGGAGGAAACGCACCCAATACTAATATTCCAGTTTTGACCAAAAATGGGATAACAACATATTTATTAACTTTTCCATGCTTGTTTTCAACTACCATGACTTTCCTACATCTCTTGTTTCTTTTCCTTGTTTTCTTCAATTAGAACACAGTCAACCGTTAAATGGCCAAATGTTTTACATTTTCTACAAATATCAGGCTTCCACAAATATTTGACAAAGATTTTTTGCTGACCTCCATTAACCAATTAATCATGTAGTCATTAACTAGTTCACATTCTGGATTCACCTCAATGAGGCATTTCGCATATTCAAGTCTGTCAAGTCTCTCTGTCATCTCATCCATGAAATGTAGCTTTCCTATCCTGCTGGATAACCAGTTAATACCAAGATGCGACCAAGCAAACAAAGGAATGTTATGTATGTGTACCCATACTGGTACTGAAGAAACACTACCACAAACATTGCTGACTTTTGAATCATATGGTTTGATGATAAACAACTTGTTCTTCATAATAATTGGATCACCTTGCAATATTTTATCTTCATCCTCTTGACAAGAGAGAAGGAAAAGGAAAATTACACCATCAGATTTAACCTTAATAGATCCTTTGAACCTCCAGATCGACTTCAGTCTTTGGACAACTGTCGTGAAAGAAAGAGGTTTATCAAGAAAAAAACCAACTTAATAATCACCCCAAACTTGAGAGCCAGCCTGAACAATATCATCAGAGAGCTTCAAAGCACCGTCAGAGTACGTTTGATTAATGTTAACCGGGATGTACTTCCCAGCATTTCTTGGTTTATGCTTAAACAAGGAAGTCCATGCTGGTTGACAAGAGAGGGGGAGGGAGGCTGAAGAGAGAGCAACAGAATGTTGAAGCTGGAGCGGGGGAGGATCAGGAGGAACAGGCGGAGGGGATGGTTGAGGTGGAGAGATGGGCGAGTTGACAGGTGCGGTACACATGATGGGAGGGTTGATGGGTATGGAAGGTACAAGGCAAGGGAAAAGAATGGTGGTTAAACTATTTTAAAACTAATTTAACTATTAAAACTATTTTAAAACTATTTTAAGCTATTTTAAAACTATTAAAACTATTTATGACTACCTAAACTATTTTCTCAAATTCAAACGGTGCAAGGTTGAATTGTTTATATTTAAATCCTTGATTTAAAAGCGAATATGGTTAAATGATGTTATAACCTACGCTGAAATTTGAAATGATATTTTCTAGTGAAATGACATATTTTGAGTAATATGATGATTTTGAAATGAGGGTTTAACCTATTTTATGGATATGATTTCGAAAGTGATATGATTTCGAAAGTAAATATGATTTTGAAAGTGATATGATTTTGAAGTAAATATGATATTTTGGTATCAATTATGAATTGGTTTTGGAAATGTAAAAGAACCAACCGGTGTGAAATAAGCGTTTGGTTGTTTAAGAGATCGAGATCGGATATTATCATACTCTTTGCAAATACCGAAAACCACTTTAACAACTGTGCATGTGGTGGAGAATCCAGAATGAAGTAGGATGGTTTGGCGAACGATACTGTATGAGGTATGAACGTAGCTCTGACCCCCTCCGGTCAGCTTGATATGACTAAAACAGGAGCCATGCCAGGCTAAGTGGGCTTGCACCCCCGTTCAAGCATGCTTCTTCGATACCATATTTATTACTTTGTGATTGATTTGGTGGCCACCCTTCGATTTGGTTTTGGGAGTGTGTCTCGAGGTGGGCGGTAGTAGCTGATATGCGTTATCACCAGTCCGGATCCGCAAAATGGTAGTATCCTACCCTAGGCATTGCCTCGCGTGCCTTGTCATATACCTTATCGAGCCCATTACGAGTTGTGTCGTACACTATGGAGTGCCCTCTGATAGCCCTCCAGTTTATAGAGGAATTACGGTATTGTATAGACTATGGCATTTATATAAAAATGTGTTAAGGGGGATATGGGTAATGCCTTAATGCCATTTTAATACTTTACTGTAGACATATTATAATAGCGTATTGTACTATGTATGTAGATAGTTTAACGGATCCTTAGGAGATGGAATCCTAAACATCTCTTAAGTTATTTCACGCACATTAGACACTGGATAGGAGATGTAAAATCCCGTAAACATCTTTGAAGCCATTACACCCATATTTATTTATGTTAATTTAACTCACATAAGATCTTTTAGTTTTGACTCGAGTGTTTTGTCTTTTCATTACGCTCGGGTCAGCCTGAGCTTTTCATTGTATTGAAGACTTTATTTCTGGAGGACGAAGATGGAGATTTGCATGCTATATTATTTCATATATGTTCCACTGCATCATATTGTTCCGCTGCATTATTTATTTATTTATTTCTGTTGTATGTGTAACTCTGATTTGTATTGTAAAAGTGTAATCAAATGTTATTTGTAAAACAGCTTCATGAACCGTTATCTGATTATTATATTTTGTCATTCCACTGTGAGATTCTTTGTTTTGTTTTTTTTCATTCTTTCTCTTCTTTTTCTTATTTACCCCATTAATAATCCTCCCTTTTGAATGGTTTGAGTTGACATGTGTGGTTTATTGTCGATTTAAACAGTCCAAAAAGGTGGGTCGTTACAAATTGGAGATAAAAAATACAGGTTTTACCCTTAAAAACTATCATATTAATTCCATAAAATATTTCATAAATCATTATTTTACCCAAATAATGATCAAACATCTAAAACACAGCAATGTTATCATAATCAATTCGAAAATTAAACATAATAGAATTCAAGCACAATCAATAGAGATGGTTAACTATTATTCACCATAGATTGAATAGAAGATTGAAATTTAATGAAGATTGATTTCAATAAAACTTTTTCCCTTGAATCACTTTAGTTTCCCCTTCTTTCTTCCTTGATTATGGCAGGCCTCTATATTTTCTTTTGATTGTTTATGAATGTAAAATGAGAATGAATGAGAGAGGGAGGGCTTAAGGGATGAAATAAGCTTTATTCCTAATTTGCCCCTCTCATTTTTCCTTTCTATATTAAATTTTAAAACAATCTTATTAGTTGATTAGTTAAGGCTTGACCCAATTAATTATCAAACCTCATCCTCCTTATCCCAGTACATTATTATATTAATCTATCCAATTAAATCTCTTGAATAATGTTCAACTAAAATTTAGGGGTGTTATAGTTTGAAAATCCAATTTTTGTAAATCTATACCCTTATGCCAGAAAAGGAATTTAGATGGACAGTTTTATGTTTCCATCCTTCTCTTGTGTACTCATTCCACTATACCTTGGAATCTTCTCTTTTATCCCACATCTTTTCCAACTTTTCCAAGTGCGGTTGTCATAAGGAAGTTTATTTTTAAATTTTAAAATAGAAATATTTTTATAAACAAGTTGTTTTTTATCAACAAAGTATGGAAAAATGAATTCCAAAACTAAAACAGCTTTTCCCTCATCATTATCAATGTTTTACATACTATCATACTTAATGAATAATAAAATTCATATTTGCTAACTCATCGGATTTCCTTATGCATATGGCGTTTTTAAAATCATAAATTTTCTCTTTTTTCGTTCAAATTCCCTTTTCAATTAAATTTGTAGAATAGTTGAAATTTTTTAAAATAAAACTCACATTTCAAAACTTTTCAAAATTATTTTATATTTTAAAAATTAGATATTTTTGAACAAATTTTTTCAAAAGTATTTGTTTTTACATTTTCAAAACAAATCATCCCACATCCTAATGAACCGCGATTCGGTCAATGAGCTAACGCGTATGATTGACCGTAGCCTATTGCACGGTTAATATTTAAATTTTGAAAACTTTTCCGTTTATTATTTTAGAACAAAAAATAACATGCAAATACATTTATAAATTTCAACTTTTAAGGCATAGAGATAGTGACCCATGGGTTTCGCAACAACCTTTCCATGTCCTTCGCTTGCTAAAAATTTATTTTTTCCAAAATTTTAAAGCTTTTGGGATTTAAGTATCATTCATTTTTTGTTACTAGTCAAATTAATTTCCTAATTTATTTTAAAAAAATCTAACTTTATCTTATATTTATCATTAGTTAAGTATCCTTATGAGATTTCCTTATTTATATTATTTTTCAATCAATATAGTAGTCAAAACTCATCTAGAAAATCAATATGGTAAGAAAATAGGAAATTTTCTCATAACATACCGTACGCATTTATACAAAAGAAGAGAACTAACGGTTACAACCCGAAGCCTAAAAATAATTGCTGGAAGCTGCCCTTCAAAATCAACTAATATTCATGATGTTGTAGCATTATCACTTCTTATTTAAATAAAATTGATATTTTTAGCATGTCATTCTATAATAACTTATATGTCTTAACTTACCTTTTTGGCTTCTAATAAATAAGGTTCATCCATTACTTTAATTATTACAACCAATTATATTACTATCTTCTTTTAATCAAAATCCCTCTATAGTATTCTCAAATTCTAACATTTATTTTCTTTATTATTATTGATATTCCATGTGAGTATGCTCTAGAATTCCTAGAAGTGTACTTCGATACCATTCCTCATTCCATTTTGGGTTCTTCTTATGGCTTTCACACGTGTCGAAGAAAACATCCTAAGGTTCATACTAATATTCCTTATATTCAAAGGGGATTCCTTGTTGCTAACCTATGAGCATTTGTAGCTATTTTATTCATAATCTTGACTTTTACCCCATCTTACCTAGGTAGTCATCCCTATCTGCACAATGTCAAAGTCAATCTGATTTTCACTACCTTTTATAAAATTATTAAACTTCATAGTCATGAAGTACTTATCCCAAAACTTTTATCTTTAAAAATATAAACTTAAAAACTTTTTATTAAATTCAACAATTCCTTGGAATCCAAAAGGAGCCATGAAAAACTTCTTATTTTAACCAACTTTAATTATAAGTGTCATAACTTTTAAAATCGTAATTTAGGATTCATGAAATAGGTTTATTTACTAAGTTCAAAGGTCAATGTTACCAATTTTTATTTAAAATGATCTTTTCCTTCAAACAACACATTATTTCCTTTTATTCAAATGGTAAGAATCAAGGTTTTATTGCTTAAACAGTTATCAAATATATTTTTCCTTTAAAGCCTTCTCACAACAAAGATTTTACTTCTTAAAAAAGTTGGATTTTAAACTCAAACTATTTATTAATTTTTGCAATTAAAACTCAGCTGGTATACCAACCCATTTTTCAAAAATGCATTGTCACTGCATATTTAAAACATCTTTTATAACTTTAAACAATAAAAACTAGAGTAGACAAAGAAAACTTTCATTTTATTATTTTCTACTCGTACAATTTTCACATTCAACCTTAGCGGAGACTGTAATAGTGTAACGACCCGTAAAATTTTCAATAATTTAATTTGTTAGGTTAATAAGTTTTGGGTGATTTAATATAGAAAAATAAACTTTATCTATTAATAATTGAACAATGGTAATTAGAACTAATTAGTAACAATTGAAATGAAGTCCCAATGATGAAATAATGTAAATTAGTTATAAATTTGAATGTAAGAAACAAGTGTGAATGTTGAATCATTAATGAGATAATATGTGATAAATAGAAATTGAAGTAAATCAGTGTTAATTGAGTAATTGTAACATTTGATTTGTAAATAATAATGGATTCATTAATGTGGATTAAAGTAATAGTAACTGGTGTGAGTTACTATTTAATTGGCCTATTAATTTAGTTATAACAGTTATATTTGAGTATAAATTTAAATATAAGTAAATAAGGGTAAGTGGTGTATAAATAAATAAATTTGTATAATTGATAGTAATTCAATGAATTCAATATTAGGTAAGTAATTATGATAAACTTAAGTGTAAATTAAAGGGTAGTGATAACAGCTATTATAAGTTGCCTGTTTAGTCCATAAAATAATTAGAAAATCTTTAATGTCATTAATGAGAATTTATGCAGTAACGGGAGGTGTGAATGTATAAAATAAAATAGAAACGTAAATTTATTTATAAATTTATAAATGGGAAAAAGGAATGGAACTAAGGTAAATTAATTAATTGGTTTTAAATTTTAATTGATGTGTACAATTGACAAGATTTCACATTTAGAAATGTAACATTTTATACAAATTTAAGAATAGAATATATACAAGATCTTTCTCCTTTAATTGTTGCCTTTTCTTTCCTTGCCTTCTCATCTTTCCTTAGCCGTGAATTCCTCTCATCAATCACGCACAAAACATTCCTCAAACTCCTCTTTTCATTGCATGCAAACAAGGGAGAAAATTAATTAAATACATCAAGTTATTTGTTTTATAGTGTTGCCTTTTTATTTTCCAAACCATTTTATAACGACCCAGAATTTCAAACAAATTAAATTGAAAATATTTAATTAATTTTAAATATTTAAACGATGATTTAATTTGAATCCCCAATATAACTTTGAATTTGGCGATTAAATAACAAAATTAATCTCTTGATAGTTGAATAAAAATTTGAATCTTCAATTTTAAGCTGAAGAAAAATATTTTAAAGGCTTAGAAAAATTCGTATTGACAATAATGAAGATAATTGGAGCTTCAGAAATGGATTTGGAAGTGAATTGTTCAGTTTTGAATTTATATCGTTTGAATCGATATTTAAAAATAGCCGTCCGAGGCACAGTCTCGGAATTCGACGAAACCAGTTCCATTGGATCCGTAATATTGTTTTATTGTCGGATTTCAAATTTCGTATTATTCGGAGTTGTTACGCGAGCATACGGTAAGCAAACGCGTTGAGATTTAATCGAATTCGATTTGAATATAAAATTTTAAAATTTGTCAATATCAGCCACCCTAGGTTTTCTTTAGCAGACCTACTCTCTGTTAATCGCGTACTCTTGTCTCCTCCCCATTTCTTTTTTATATCATCACGCGACTTCCTTTTTCAGAAACAAAGAAAAATCTCGTTCAAATGTTAATGGCGACCCCTTTTATTTCGTTCGAACGAAAGAAAATCACGAGCCTCCTCTCAGTTTCGTTCACGAATTCTCTCCAGTTCGAAATTTATACCAAGCTTCTCCCTTCTATTCAAAACAAACGAAAACCATCTCGTTCGAAATAAAATCCCTTCTTCAAATTCACGAAATTCTTCCGTTCGAAAATCGAAACCCCCCTTCCTTAACGAAATCGAACTCGTTTTCGATCAAATAAAAAAAAAGAGAAAGGGAGGCGCACGCGAAGTCAATAGGGGTAGCCGCGACTTGAGGGAGGTGGCGAACTTCGAATGGAAAGGGGATACGCTCGCGATCGAAGGGCAAGGTTGTAGACGCGAGAAGCGTAGGTGAAGACGATGATGGCGCCGCGATTTCGCGTGCAGGGAAGATGGATCGAGTATCGCGATGGCGATCTAGAGCTCGGCAAGGCTAGAGGTTCACACGCAGGCACTTGGTGCAGCAAGCGGTGTCGACGAAGGCGGCGCGAGGGGATTAGGGTTTCGCGTGCAATCAGTGGCGGTCGACTGGGTTCGTTCCAGTAAGGTATTATTGTATTTTTAAATTTACAAATATATATATATATATATATATATATTTATATACATGTAGTAAAATTCACAGTAAGGAATTTAGGACCATCTTGTTTTAATTTAATAAATAGGTGGAAGATGATTTTGGGTAATATAAGATTTTAAAATCTTGTAGAGGTTATAAAGATTAGATTTTTGAGATGTATATAGTTTATTTATGCGAAAGAAATTTGTTTTATAAAAAAAGTGGATTTGGTGAATAAATAGTTAGATTAACTTACTAAATTTATTTTAGCTACTAACGAATTTTTATTTAGAAAGGAAAGTTAGTTTGAAATTAAAATGTTTAGTTAAATAAATTTAGTTAAAAGAAACTGGTTTAGAATAAAATCATCGGTGAATTGAAATTTTCAAATGAAAATTTAATAGTTCGACTAATTCGAATATTAATAAAATTGTATAATTGTTTATACAAGGCCGAATACAACGAAGAAAAAATAAATCTGGATTTGGAGTGGAATGCAAAATAAAAGCTAAGGTGAGATCTTCTCACTCAAAATAAATTTGGATTGCAGTTATTGATTGCTATTGGATGTGATATTAGATATAGTAGGATATATCTATATATATGTAGCAATATATATATATTGGCATATGTATATATTGGATTGATTGATTTCCCGCCTCGTATAGCGGATGAGACCCTATTGCACCGTTAGTAAGCGGATGATTTTTATAAAACCCATATACCGTGATATTCCACCTCGAAGTGGAATTGGTATTGTGCTAACGTCTGTGGATGCAGGGAAACAGGTTGGAGGGATCCAACTGGATTCCTCACCAGTATTTATTTATTTACAGATATTGATGAATATTCTGTTATCATATTGATATACGATGGTTGTTGTTGTGATTGACTAATTGGTGCTGTTGCATCATCAGATTCAAGTTTTGAAGTTTAAAAATAACGACTTTTACTTTAAAAGGATTTTAAAGTGATTTTTGAAAGTAGACGTTTTATTGAATTTTTGAATTGATTTATTTCAAATAAATAAACGTCTAAAATTTTAAAGTTATAAAAGTTAAGATTTTTGTGAAATAAAATCAAAGTGTGATTTTTGAAATAAAAGTTAAGAAATTTATGAAATGGTTTAAATTGGGATTTCTAGTATTATAAACGGTTTATTTAAAAGATGTACAAAAATGGATATTTATAAATTTGAAATATTGGGATTATAAGACAAGTTTCTATAAGTGTTAAAATGAAGTATAAATGGGATTTCATAAGTTAATGAAATCTGAAAGTTTTAAATTTTGTGAAGTTTAAAAGAACGATTTCTTTTAAAATAAATGAATTATAAGTTATATTAACTTATAAGATGGACCTTTGGTATATACATTGAGTTATAAATTGAATAGGTCATTAAAGAAGATTTATAAATCGAAGTTGTTATAAAATGGAAATATAATTTATAAACGTTGTTTTTATAAATTCGAAAATAAATCAAATTTGATTGATTTTAAATATAGAGATTATTAAGGGAATTTTATCCACGATTTTGGATAGTGGATAATTCTTGAAATAAAATGTGTAGAAAATAGTGAAATGTGGTTAGTGAAGTATATTCACGATTTTGGACAGTGAATATATTATTAAGTGAAATGGATATGTCTTGGAAAGTGACATTAATGATAAAGTTAATTGTTTTAACGATGTTTAAAAAAAAATGTATTGAATATCGAAATCATAGATTTCAACATTCATTGTTGAAATAGACGTTTTCGAGGAATAAGGAAATGGTGGACTATAACACTGTTGTTATAGTAAATGGTTTCCGAAAGGAAATGTTTTTATATAGTATTGGGATTTATATATCTATCTAAATTTCGAATCCCTATATTAATAATTTTGAGTCGTCGTAACGATGTTTTACGTAACATTCGTTTTGACTCAAATAGATGTTGTTATAGTAAATGATTTCCTTAAAGAATGAAATGTATACTTAATTTTGATTTAAGTATAACGGATATTTTCAAATGTTGAAAATAAATAGATTTGTGAAATACTTATTATTAAATAAGTATGGGAATGTTTTCCAAAATGAAATGAAACGTTTTTGAGATTTTATCTTCTTAAAGATAAAATGAAATTGAATATTTGAAATCGATTTGAGAATCGTATATCAGTAGATATTTTGAAAATATAAATTCACTATGGAATTTATAAAGGAAAGGGAAACTGTTTAGAAAAATAAACGTTGATTTATTTTTGAAGTGTGGAAATTTTATATCTAGTAAAGATATTTTTGAAGATAAATAATTTGGGAAAATTATTTGGAATTTGATGATGTCGCGCATCTTTATTGATAGTTAAATAACCGACTATCAATAAATTACCTTGAATGGTATTTGTTGTGAATTGGATGAATTTGAATGCCACACTTATTTTTGAATAAGCGCTCACTATTCGGGTTAGCCGGGAAAGGACCATGGGGTCGTATAACCCATTCCGAATATGTGATACGTCGTTATGAATTGCATTCGAAGACCGGTGTTGAAGACCGGATATTTTTGAAAACGGAAGGATTACCGTCGAGTTACTCTACATCGGCTGATCTCCAATTTAGAGGTTTTATCACCCTTAGTGACGGGAAGTCCGGACGTGATTAGAAATTTATCCGGATATGCAAGGGCTTCATGAGAAGTGCCTTCGGTTCTGTTCGATCCCGGAACAGACTTGTATGGATTGTGTGTCTGACGTTACAAATTGAGATATAAAGCTGATTTCTTTCAAATACATTTCTGTTGGTGGCGGAGAATTTATTCTCTTAGCTTAACACCCTTCTCTGAGACGTACGAGCTCAGAGGTTATGTAGTTGAAATTTATCAGCGATATATTCCCAATTTGGTAGTGTGGCGTGCTGAGTGTTGCTGTGTAATGATCAGTGTTTGATCATTTGTGATATGATCATTTGTTTGATTTTATATCTTTGTGATCATTGATTGATCATTTGTTTGACCCGAAGCATGGCTTTGTAGAAAGCGTAGCTTTGTGGACGAGACTTCGTCGAGCCTCACACCCTGGAAATGGTCAAAACAGGAAGGATGCAGCAAGGTTCTAGGGAGTAGCGCCCCTTAGTGTATGTCATTCCTTCTGGATAGAGGTGGTATCATGGTATGGAGCCCAGATACTTAACCTATGTGGATACTGCTTATTATGTGGTTGTTGCGAATCGGGGATCCTCGGGAAGATCGGTTACGATCGGGGGATGGCATACGCGTGTCAGTAGTTACCTAGTTTTGCAGAGGTAACCCGGTCTTGTGTTGGCAGAGATCTGGTTAGGTTCTCGGGACGTCATTCCAGAGGCGTTCCTTCGTGGTATAGGAAGTTCCTTAGCCTGACCATTTGTTGGAAATCCAAAGAAACAATACGAGCCTTGTACGGTTTTAGTTGTAGAACCTGCCATTTAATATGGTAGCTATAGTAAGCATACTATAATGGTACCTATGCTGGCTAAGATTTATATTGTACTTTCAAAATGTTTCTACACTATGCACTAATAATAATATAAAAAATGATTTGATTTTTTTTTTGCATAGTAAGCATCTTTGACTATCATAAGAAGAAATCTCCTCCAATTATGCGTTTGCATTGTGTGTGTGGCAGGAGGTCTTATGGTAGTTTCATTTTCCAAAGGCATTGCGAATCTATTTTAAAATATTCCTTTGTTGTTTTAAAGAATAACTGTTTTACGATCTCACACCAGTCACCATGACTGACTCGGAGTTTATTGTTTCCCTTCTAAACTCTGGGTGCCTACGAATTTCCACACGGGCAGCCTAGAGTTATGTTATCAGGATATTCTGGATATTCTGGAGCTTTGGAAGCAAGCTGGATGGCGAGACGTAGTATTTGTATCTGATATTATTTATTCCGCTGTGTATTCTGTATGAGGACAAGTTTATATAACTGTCCATTGTTGTATTGAGTTGTATATTGACTCTAATTGATGTATGTATAAACTGATATAGTTCTTTGTTTTAAAAGACTAGTGTTTATCTATTATATATTGTTCCGCTGCGATATGTGAGATTCTGATATTGTTTTCTATTCTGATGTTGTTCTTCTTTCTTTCTCTTCTATCTTTTCTTCTACTTTTTCTTCTATTTAAAACCATCACTATTCGAGTTTCCGGCATTTGATTGCTCGGCGGTCGATAAAGTGAGTATCGATGTCGAATTTTCGAAAGTCGAAAATTTCGGTATGTGACACATTCAAACTCTTGACTTTATTGCCTAGCCTCTTTATTATTTGCCTTAGCCATTCACTACACATCTTTAGCCGTTCATTTTGTTGTAACCCTAGCCGCAACTAAGTGGTAATTCACATACAAAATATTTCTCATCTCATCACTTCTCACTTCGTCTCCTGAGAAAAAAATATAGAGTTTTAGATCCATGGCTTCTCTTCTTTTTCTTTCTCCTTTTTCTTTTATTTTCTTTTTGTTTTTCTTCCTCCTATACTCGGCCATTCCACCATATTTCCGACCTCATCTCCTCTCCACCTCCTCCATGATCACCTCCATCACCCCATCACCACCACCAAACCAAGCCATGACCACCATATGCAAACTCCACCAAAACTTGTTGAAAACATAGCCTACATCACCATAGTTTACCACTTTCTCTTCCCTATTAGCCGCGGCCACCAATTCCAAGCACCACCTATTTGCTTTGCCATGACCTTACCATCCCCTAGCCGTGTATTTAGGTTGCCTTGACCCCAGATCCAACCATGGCCGAGCCACTTTCATTTTTTAAAGCAAGGTTATGTTATTATAATTCTTATTTCATTTCATTGTTTTGATTCCTAATCTTGTATGTTGAATTATAGACTTATGTTTGTGATATTTGTTTGCATACAAGTTTGGATCTTGGCTCTCCATCTACAAAAATCTTATTCGTGCTTTGTCGTGCTTTTCGGAGTTTCAATTGTGTGTTTTGAATTTGATCTCTAGCTTCAAAAAGGTGAGTTTTATCACTCTAGACATATGTACTTATATTATTGTGAAATGATGACAAGTGAATCTGTATAAATTGATATGTTATTCATACATGCCTGTGATAAATTATATCATGTTAAATGCTGTTTATATACCTGTTACATTACCTGATATGTTATTATATGTTATACTATTCATTTTAATTATTGTATCTCACACTGCAAGTTACATATCACTATGGGTTGAAATGATACATACCCGAATGGATATTAGAATAAGGAAAAATCATTATGGGCTGAATTGATAGGCTCGAGTGATTTTTATTGTATTTTTATTTTATTTTATTTGACTTGGGATTGTGGGTTTGAAATGATAGAACCCGGATTTTTCTTTTTAAATTACAGATTGAAATGATACATATCTGTATCACTTGACCTAGGTTAGAAAATATTATACAGGCCCATGGTTATATTATTTTTTAATAATATTTTCCTAAAAATTATTAAGTATTTTGAATGTTTAAATATATGAAATTTGAGCTAAAAGATTTGATTTAAATGACTTAAATATAAGAAGATGTTGGTTTTCTATAAGTTAAGATTTTATAAGTCTATAAGTGGCTTTAATTGAAATTTTAAAAATATATTGGTTTAAATAAAATTTAAAGACATTTATTGATGTTAAATAACTTAATAATTGAATTTGACTTAATATGGAAGTTTTAAATCTAACCTAGTAATTGTTATGAATTTTACTTTATGAAACAGACATGTTTGTGTAATAAATAATGTATTTTGAACTGATTAAATGAAATACAGTTTTAATTGGACATTTGTAATAAAATTTATTTGACTAGAAAATCATAGTTAATTGAGGTCTAAATGAATAGATCTAAAAGAAAATTGATTGTATATTAACTATGATAAAATATTCTTTTGTGAAATGTTATGTTTTGTAAAGTAAATAGTTATGATTTTGAAATGGAAATGTAATTTTAATTATGACCTAACTTGATAATTGGAAATTTGGTTTTCAAATGGAAATTTTAAGTTAAGTAAATAAATAGAATTTAGTTTATTTATGAAATGGTATTTTAAAATAAAGTGTTAGGTTAGTGGTAAAAAGGGATAAAGGTTAAGTAAAATAGTGTATTTTGACTTAATAAATGAATTATGGTTTGAATTAGATAATTATTTATAAAATTTTATTTTATTAAATCATTAGTTAAATGATATCCAAATGAATGTTTTTGAAGCATGAAATATTATTTTATAAGTTAAAAATGGCTAAAATTGAAGTTTTAATGTTTCTGAAAAGTTATAATAAAATTTTGAATTTTATTGGTAACATTTCCAAAATGCTATAGTTTTAGATGGCAATTGTTAAGTGCTACCATTTCTGCAATTTAACTAAGTTCTGAGATAATTAAACAGCTACTGCAGCACTTTGTAAGTGCTGTTGCTACTGAAAGTAAACTGTTTTGAAATAATAACTAAATATCTACTGTAGCACTTGGTAAGTGTTGCTGTTTCTGAAACTAAACTGTTTTGAAATACTAATACCTACTGTAGCACTTTATAGGTGCTGCTGTTTTGAATTTGATAATGTTTTTGAACGTTAATATATTTACCATAACACTTTATAAATGCTGTTGTGGCTGAATTTTCAATGAACTTTGGAAATGAATATTAGTTTGGAAGATTTTGACATTGAATTCAAATGGCTTAAATGAATATATTTTGAAGTGAATATAAACCACTTTTGAAATTTATAAGTAAATACAATGTCTTCGAAATTGGTATAATTGAACGAATGAACTAAAAATGCTATAACTTTGGTAATGAATAATATTTTTAAAGGTGTTATGATTTTCTAAGTATTATGATTTCTAAATGATAACATTCTAAATTGATATGGTTTCAAAGTGGTATGGTTTCAAAGGTGTTATAACTTTGAAAGTACTATGATTTTGGAAATGAATTTATTTGAAATAGTATTTAATTAAGAATTGTTTTGAATATGTTGATTTGCAATTGAAGATTAAGAATATGGCTTTATAAAGTGGTTTTGGTTTAAGATGATTTAAAAAGAAATATTTCAAGTTTAAATAAATTGAAAGAAATATCCAATGATTGGAAATTTGGGTTTATTCAAATGATATTTTGGTTTTGAAGTATAAACTAGTTGAATATGATATTTTGGTTTTGAAGTATAAACTAGTTTTGAAATAGATATGATATTTTGTTTTGAGGTGTAAATTATTTCGAAATAAATATCCATGGGTTATAATAACGATTGGTTAGCAAAGAGACCGAGATCGGATATGGTCATACTCTCTGTCGATACCGAAAACCACTTTGACAACCGTGTACGCGGTGGAGATTCAAGAATGAAGTAGGATGGTGGTGACGATTCCTATTAAGGTATATACGTGGACCCGACTCCCGTGAGTTGGCATAAGGTGGCTAAAACAGGAGCGATTCTCGGGCCAATGAGGTAGCACCTCTGATCGGACGCATTTCTTCGATACCATTCTATTACTTTGTGATTGATTTCATGGCCACCCTTCAATTTTGATTGGGAGTGTGTTCCGAGGTGGGCGGTAGTGGCTGCTATGCGTTTCCACCAGCTCGGATGCGTAATTGGTATATCTACCCTGGCATTGCCTTGTTGTGTGTCACCTACCATATCGAGCTTTACTACGAGTTCGTATTTGTGTCGTACCTATGGAGTATCTTCTCGTAGCCTCTCGAGGTATGCAGGTACTTTATAGACTATTGGCACTATTATGTGTTAAGGTGGAAAATGTAAAGCCTTAATGCTATTTAAAAGTAAGTTTATTTTATTATTAGACGTTATTATAATAGCGAATATTACTACATAGTAAATAGTTTAACAGATCCTTAGAGGATGGGCGGTCCCAAGCATCCTTTAAGTTACTTGTACTTTTCTATTACAGTTCACTTGAGTTGGTTTACATTGTATAAGTATGTATGTCCTGACTCGAGTGTTTTGTGTTTTGCTTTACGCTCGGGTCAGACTGAGTGATACAGCATTCGAGACTCACCTTCGGAGTTGGAGCTTCGTTTGGATCCATCCATTGATTCTGCTTTCAGTCATTTAGTTGATTCTAGTGATGTATTCAGATCTTGTATTTGACTATTGTATTGAGACATCTTTGTATTCGTGATTTCTGTTGTATCTTGTTTAACTCTGTTATATATATAGTAGCTTCATGAACTACTATTTCTTTGCTTCCGATGCATTGTTATATTACTCTGTGTCTGTGATCTATGATTTATTTACTGTATATTCTGAGTTTTGCCAAATTTTATTTACAATCTATTGTTTTGA
Organism: Allium fistulosum; assembly: GCA_030737815.1. Classification (NCBI taxonomy): domain Eukaryota; kingdom Viridiplantae; phylum Streptophyta; class Magnoliopsida; order Asparagales; family Amaryllidaceae; genus Allium; species Allium fistulosum. The sequence continues at coordinate 242,759,047 of CM060907.1, read as the reverse complement.
ATTATTCAAGTCCGGCATGTATGGATTTATTGTCGATTTGAATGGTCCAAAATAGTGGGTCGTTACATTTAGTATCAGAGCTTTGGCTCTAGGCAAAACTTAGCATATATGGTAAATTTATTTACAGAATCACTTTCGTTCGAGCTTGAATCTCTTCCTTTTGACTCGATTTCTTTTGAATTTTGGAACGTTCCCTATGGTTCCAAATTCATTCTTGTCTCTCCCTATTTGTCTTCTTTTGATTCTGGAGTATCCCATAACTCCACTTCGAATGATCTTTATAATGAGTTGGCGGTCTCACCAATCTCAAATTTGCTGGTAAAGGGGTGAAACTCCTTTACAATTAGCATCGATTCACTAGAGATTTATATTTATCCTTGGTTTAGATGCTAATATCGTTTGTTATACTGAATTCTATCTCTTGAGATATGATGTAGATTTACCCCAGAACCCCACATCGATCTTATTCTTTAAGTCACGGTTGACCCGGTTAAGGTTGCCCGCGATTTATATAAGCTTATTCATTCCCTTATTCTGTTATTTAATCATCTTGTCTTTTGTTTCCAACTTATCTTCAAATCATTCTTGAAGTATATTTTGTAAACTAATATTTAAAATGTTTTATTATATATTGTGTTGTTTGAGTTGTTGACGTTGATTTGGGTTTCCAATCGATTCGTCTGATCAATGCTATCGATAGGATCTCCAAAACACTTGAACAGAGCAAACTGACACCATATTGTTTTCAACTTTTGTAAATGGAATAAATTTTGTATAATTATATTTTATATATGTATAATTTTCTGAATTTTGATAGTTAGTTGAATTGGATGTTAAGAAATAATGTTTGATTTTATATATATTTTGTAACCATTGGCTTTTGTTTCACATATAAATAATTGAACTATAAAAATATGGTTATAAATTAATTTGGAAATTTAAATCAATAATTTGAGAATTTAATTTTCGATGATTTTGGACTTTGGTTTTAAAGTTTTAAAGGGTATATTATTTAAAATATTTTCGAATAGAAACCGTTTCTAAAGAATTTTTAAAGTTTTAAATTAGTGCTCTTCTCTTTGTCGCTGGAAAATAATTCGGTGATGACTGCAGCATCATCGACATTCATTTTCGAGTTTCGAAGTGAAGAGACCATCTTGTAGCCTTGCTACAGTTTTGTTTTGAAAAATTTAATTGATTTGAATTTCTAAAATATGACTTGATTTATAATATATATATTGGGATATGATTTCAAATTTGATTTGATATATATTATGTATATATATTTATTCACCTAGAATAGTTTGAAGTTAATCGGAAATTTATTCTTAAAATTTTATCTTAAAGGATAATTTCAATTATAAAAGGAAATCAAGATTGTTGAATAAATGTTCTAACTTGAGGTAATTGAATTTGAAATTTTTTTTTGTGTAATATTCAGTTGCACCCCAATATAACTTGCCTAAATCATTCAAAAGTTAACTATGTAATTGGATAATGTACAATATAAAAGGATTTTATATATAAAATTTGAGTGGTTATAATAAATGTTATACACTAAAATTTTAGTTATAAAAGAATAATAAAGGTAAATAGAATAAAAGTGAAGTGAATAATTTATGATTTAAAATGGTGTTAAAAGAATTTATAAATAAATTGGAGTGGTTATAATAAGTGTAAATATACTTAATATATGTGATTAGATATATTAAGTGGAATAAAATTAAATAATAATTTGGAATAAAGAAGAATTAAATTTATTGCATAAATTATGAGCATAATAAATGATTTACAAATTCATGACTTTGGAAAATTGTTAATTTAAGATAATTGTATGATGAGATAATGAGATTAAAAAATATTTAAGATTTATTTAAATTTGGTTAAATCAAATGGATGAAATCAATTATTAATTTAAGTTGAAGTTTTCATGGTTTAAAATTTATTATCTTATTTTGTTTTCCAATCTCTTTTCTTTCGGATGTTCCTGTTTTCCTGCATCCTAAGCGGGAACTGAATTCAGAATTGATTTTATTCCTAAAGTTCAACCTATAGTCCTTCCTTCCAGAAGAACTTATCTTTACCTATCAGTTTTGGAATATTCTCATAAAGCTTTGAGTACTCACGTGAATCTAAGCACTTCTTACCATCCACAGACCGATGGTCAAACGGGAAGAGTGAATCAGGTTCTAGATGATCTCCTTCGTGCCTGTGTTCTTGAATTTGAAAGATCGTCTCCATTTTGTAGAATTCACCTATAACGATAGTTATAATGTCAGTGTTCTTTCATCTTGTCTTAATCCTATCTCATTCTATCTGTTTTGGGTATAAATTAATTTAAATTGAATTGAATTTATATGGTTAAAATCATTGATTTTATTTTGAGTTTCAATTTAGTGTTCTTTCAGGGTGTTTTTATTCTCCTGCCTTCTTGCTTTTCGGGGACGAAAAGTTTTTAGTGGGAGAGAGTGTAACGACCGATAAAATTTTCAATAATTTAATTTGTTAGGTTAATAAGTATTGGGTGATTTAATAGAGAAAAAAAACTTTATCTATTAATAATTGAACAATGGTAATTAGAACTAATTAGTAACAATTGAAATGAAGTCCCAATGATGAAATAATGTAAATTAGTTATAAATTTGAATGTAAGAAACAAGTGTGAATGTTGAATCATTAATGAGATAAAATGTGATAAATAGAAATTGAAGTAAATCAGTGTTAATTGAGTAATTGTAACATTTGATTTGTAAATAATAATGGATTCATTAATGTGGATTAAAGTAATAGTAACTGGTGTGAGTTACTATTTAATTGGCCTATTAATTCAGTTATAACAGTTATATTTGAGTATAAATTTAAATATAAGTAAATAAGGGTAAGTGGTGTATAAATAAATAAATTTGTATAATTGATAGTAATCGACTGAATTCAATATTAGGTAAGTAATTATGATAAACTTAAGTGTAAATTAAAGGGTAGTGATAACAGCTATTATAAGTTTCTTATTTAGTCCATAAAATAATTAAAAAATCTTTAATGTCATTAATGAGAATTTATGCAGTAACGGGAGGTGTGAATGTATAAAATAAAATAGAAACGTAAATTTATTTATAAAGTAACAAATGGGAAAAAGGAATGGAACTAAGGTAAATTAGTTAATTGGTTTTAAATTTTAATTGATGTGTACAATTGACAAGATTTCACATTTAGAAATGTAACATTTTATACAAATTTAAGAATAGAATATATACAAGACCTTTCTCCTTTAATTGTTGCCTTTTCTTTTCTTGCCTTCTCATCTTTCCTTAGCCGTGAATTCCTCTCATCAATCACGCACAAAACATTCCTCAAACTCCTCTTTTCATTCCATGCAAACAAGGGAGAAAATTAATTAAATACATCAAGTTATTTGTTTTATAGTGTTGCCTTTTTATTTTCAAAACCATTCAAACTCTTGACTTTATTGCCTAGCCTCTTTATTATTTGCCTTAGCCATTCACTACACATCTTTAGCCGTTCATTTTGTTGTAACCCTAGCCGCCACTAAGTTGTAATTCACAGACAAAATATTTCTCATCTCATCACTTCTCACTTCATCTCCTGAGAAAAAAATATAGAGTTCTAGATCCATGGCTTCTCTTCTTTTTCTTTCTCCTTTTTCTTTTATTTTCTTTTTGTTTTTCTTCCTCCTATGCTCGGTCTCTCCACCATATTTCCGACCTCATCTCCTCTCCACCTCCTCCAGGATCACCTCCATCACCCAATCACTACCACCAAACCAAGTCGTGACAACCATATGCAAACTCCACCAAAACTTATTGAAGACATAGCCTACATCACCATAGTTCACCACTTCCTCTTCCCTATTAGCCATGGCCACCAATTCTAAGCACCACCTATTTGCTTTTCCATGACCTTACCATCCCCTAGCCATGTATTTAGGTTGCCTTGACCCTAGATCCAACCATGGCTGAGCCACTTGCATTTGTTAAAGCAAGGTTATGTCATTTTAATTCTTATTTCATTTCATTGTTTTGATTCCTAATCTTGTATGTTGAATTATAGACTTATGTTTGTGATATTTGTTTGCATACAAGTTTGGATCTTGGCTCTCCATCTACAAAAATCTTATTTGTGCTTTGTCGTGCTTTTCGGAGTTTCAATTGTGTGTTTTGAATTTGATCTCTAGCTTCAAAAAGGTGAGTTTTATCACTCTAGACATATGTACTTATATTATTGTGAAATGATGACAAGTGAATATGTATAAATTGATATGTTATTCATACATGCCTGTGATATATTATATGATGTTAAATGTTGTTTATATACCTGTTACATTACCTAATATGTTATTATATGTTATACTGTTCATTTTAATTACTATATCTCACACTACAAGTTCCCTATCACTATGTGTTGAAATGATACATACCCGAACGGTTATTAGAATAAGGAAAAATCATTATGGGCTGAAATGATAGGCTCGAGTGATTTTTATTGTGTTTGTACCAAAAATGGGCACAACACTCTTCGGAAGTTTTTGAAGAGATAAAAGTGAAGAATGAAAATTAAAACTGTGGATTATCTAACAAAAACTCCAAATAACAGAAAGTAAATTGCAAAGACAAGCGATTTAGAGTGGTTCGGCGTTTTGCCTACGTCCACTATGAAGTTTGATGATTTTATTGCTCGATTACTTGAAGATTACAGTAGTTGATAATGTAATACAACTGAATTCAAATGCTAAGTGTCAATCTAAAGCAGCGGCGGTGTTCTGGAGTAAATCTGGCAGAATCTGGGCGCTCTTCAGTACTTAGAATTCTCCGACCCCTTTTCTGAATGACCAGGGGGTCTATTTATAGGTGTGAGAGGCTGGTATTTCGCCCAAAATGAGGGGAGACCAGTTCTGGCACGTCAGGGGGCCCACATGGCCGAAATCTGGAGATCCGGGCCCACTTTGGGATCGATTCGACCCTTGGTTCGAATCGATCAAGAAATCATCCAATCGAGCTGAAATTTGGTGTGTACATTCTTCATCATGTGTTTGAGCTTCTGTGAAAATTTCATGGGATTTGGACTTGTAGAACTCGAGTTATGATCGATTCAAGTTGGTGTTTTTCGTATTCTGGAGTCGTTCGAATCGATATGCTCGAATCGATTCGTTCGAATCGATCTTCCTGCTTGTGAGGATGGTGACGTGGTGCGCTTTCTTCGAATCGGTCCGCTTTGCACTCCGCTTTGACTGGGTCGAATCCACGACTTGGATTCGAAGATGGTGGAGTCGAGGGCAAGCTGCGTCTCCCGGATTCGAAGTGAAGCTATCTCTTATCGATTCGAAGTGAAGCTTTGTCTTATCGATTCGAAGGTAAGCTTCCACGATGGATTCGAATTGTAGAAAGCTCCAATCGATTCGAACTTAAGGTATCGTTCGAATCGATTCGAAGTACAGCTAACTACTTGGTCCGGCTGGATTCGAACGAGAGCTTCTATGCTGATGGAGTCGAAGCAAGGGAGAGCTGCTGGAGTCGAGGCAATGGAAGTTCGATGGATTCGAACTGTTTCCTGGCCAATGGATTCGAACATAGGCGAAACCTATGGATTCGAACTAAAGGTGCCCTACTCCATCTTTTGTCGACGATATCTCGAGCATACGAACTCGGATTGACTTGAAACTTGGATCGTTGGTTCCCATGGCTCTGCTTGACGCGTCTTATCAATTGCAGCCCGAACTGGACTCGGACAAAATTCATCGATATCCGTAGTGATCCTTACGTGTAACCGACTTCCGAGACAATCTGTTACCGGTATCTAGTCAAGTCCTTGGTGTCACGGCCTTGCCAAAAGGCGGGATAACATTTGCCCCCCAAAGTACGTCTTGTGTAAACATGACGTGCTTTGAAAAGTTGCAGTCTCTCACTGGACAGCTATGACATGCTTTACCGAAAGTTGCATTCTGTATCGCTGTAATCGACCGTCGTACAATAGTGACTGGCTGTCAGTTTTTTGAGTCATGACGAGATGAACATGAATGTCCCTGTAAATGATCAAACATTAGTCAGAAATACGTGCATACGTGTATTATCTTGACTTTGATTAACGTTGCGTGATCACAAGTCGTTGTCAGTTCAGTTTACTATCGAAACCTGCATCGGTCCTCTCCTGGACTGATTTGAGATTTGAGTTAAAACACTGCCTTTATGATTGCCTATGATTATCTTCTTGTATCGATCCTCTCCTGAATCGAGGTAAAAAGGTAATCCAGTAATCTTTTCATGTCGAAGCGATGTGTTCATTTTTATAGATGGTTTTGATGGATTCGAAGTGCCCATTCGAATCGATGACCTTCGAACCGCTGCGAGTCGAGGGATACGAGGTTGGCACTCCGAATCGATAGGTAAATGACGGCTTCAATTCTGTTTTTGCTAACCCCTTCGTATCGATAGTAGTTCGAATCGATGCAGCTTCGTATCGATGAGCCTCGTGGAAATGTCGTTTTGATGGATTCGAAGATGTCGCAACGAATCGATTCGAGTCGATTATCCCACCTATAGAAGCCGGTCAGATATACCGGGAGGCGAATCGCCACATCTCCCCTATATATACCGGGCTCCTATTCACTTCTCACTTTTCACTTTTTACTGTTACGAGAGCTTCTTCTTCGACTCGATCCTTCAGAGCAGGAAACCTTCGTGTCTTCATACGAATTGATCAAATTTTCCCAAGCCTTTGACTATAGTCGAATACAATCAGGTAAACATGGAACCGATTCGAGTGTAGAACATTAAAACTTGGAAAACTTGACAGCGATTCCATTTTTTCTTCTGAAAAGCATGAAGGATCAGTAGATCTGGGATGGGTCGAATCGATGAATCCAGGGAAAGGAACCTGTTATGGATGGACTTCGTTCCTCTTTACTGCTCTGCATCGATCCGGGAACGTGCAATTCGAATCAGTCTTAAGTGTCAGGCTTCGAATCGATGATCATGAAAGAAAAAATAGATCAAAACGATCGATTCGAAGCAATGTTGCCCTGATCGATTCGAAGACATAAATTCTGATCGATTCGAAGCTGTGTCATGCTCATGGATTCGAAGCATCTTTCCTTCTCCAGTTTTCATCGAGTCGTACCATACGGATTCGAAGTATTTGGACTTGAGCTTTATCGAATCGATTCACATCGATTCGAGCCAGTGGATTCGAACTTCATTGATTCGACTCATATCGATTCGAGTCAATCGATTCGAACGTCCTGACTTTTGAAACTTCTGCTCTTCTGATTTATTCCAACATCTGAACTACGACCAGTTTCACGTTGAATTTCGACGAACATAATGAACTTTAGCATACTTGACTCCGACGAGCTTCGGCCTTGCATAGTCGAACTTGACCGAAAGATTTGACCTCCTTTGTGAAGCTCGTCGATGGAACTGTGACTTAACCAACAACACAACTGACTTATACACGAGGTTGGTTCGTAGCGTTTGGATGTTGCGGAAGTGACGGTCAGCGATGACGGTCATTTTCATTCTCAAATTCCCAAGATATGTTGTACGAACATCTTGTTTTATTCTGTTAAATTTGCTTAAGTGATGCATATTACTTGTACTGCACGACACGTTCACACACACACTATACTGGGGCACGCACGGGCTGGTTATGAACTTAACGTTGCTTTCTGATGAGTTAGCTAATTATGGAATCTTCGAGCTCCCAACAACAAGAGGTGCAGAGCTCGACTCCTCCTGTGCTTGAGATTCCTGACATCCCTGCCGACGTAATCGATCCGGCTCCAGATGAATTGCCGGAGGCGATATTTATTGAGGACCCTGTTGATTCGGTTCAGTCCAACATATCTGAATCCTTGTTGGGACGAATATGCTCAAAGCATAACATATCTCTGGGTGACGTATTATTGCCCAGCGCCACCGATAGACCGCACAATCCGCCTGAAGGATATACAGCATTCTACCGTCATGCTTGTGCGGCTGGAACTCTTCCTCCCTTCAATCAATATATCCGAAGGATGCTATCATATTTAGGGATCGCTCCTTCACAACTTCATCCCAACGGGCACGCGTTGCTGAATAGTGTCTTCGTAATATTTATGGACTGTCTTTTTCGCCCGCCGAGGCCCTCTGAGATCAGACATATATTTAACTTCAAGAGCAGGGGTGATAGCCCGTCGTTTACATTTTTGGAGGCAGTTAGAAATTGCCAAGTTGTAGTTGGAGCTTGGACGCGCCTGAGCTATTTCAAGAACGAATGGTTCTACGTCCGATGTCCTCCGGGTTTCGCTAGGCGATGGTTGTCTAGACGTAAGCGCCTTAACCTGTTTCTTTGACCAATAACTCTTCGGTGTTAAAATTGACATTTCATTCCTTTTTCAGCTATTATTTCTAGGCCCGATGGAGGGCGTTTCAAAGGTACCGTCCGGAGTCTTCAAGAAGTTCCGAGCGAGCTGAGGCACATTGACTCGGTGCTGAACGACTACAACTTAAGAGTTCTGGGTTTGATCGACATTAATCAAAGCATAGTAGTTGAGGGATTTTCAAAGTCCGTCTCCAAGAAGGAAAGTAAGAAGAAACCCGAGAAGAGAAAAGCGAAGAGGTCACTCGGGATCAGAATAATCGAGGCGAGTGACGAAGAGAGAACTCAGACGGATTCAGAGCCAATGGCTGACCTTTCGGGAAACTTGGAGGAATCGGGAGAAAAACGGAAAGGCAAGGCCGCCGTTTCCAAAAAACTTAAGTCAAAAGGGGGAAAATCTGTAGATGTGTTTCTTCCCGCTTCCGGAGTTATGATTTCTGAGGCCGCCCCTTCTCATTCGAGAGATTCTCTCAAAGGGCTTGACGATATTCCTATCCCAGATTATATATCAATCTCTCATAATCCTGGGTTGGAGGAATTACAAGATGTCTTAAATATGAACGAGCCCTTTCCTTTAAGTGCGGTCAACACTTCCGGTCGGTTTGGGGGTTTACACATTTACACACACTTTCACGGCACTTCATGACTTCTGCATAGTGAACATTGCTTTATGGGATTTTAATCCGTAATTCTTTCTTATCGCAGGTGAGATGTCAGGACGTGGCTCCACTCTAGATAGGCTTAGGAATGTGCGCCAATCTTCTCCATTTTATGATTCCCGTAGGAGAGAGACGGATAGGGACCATGGGCGAGGCTACTCGAGTCAAGAACGTTACGATAGAGACAGAGATTACTCGCGTAACCGTTCTGGCTATGATTACTCTGACAGAGATCGGGGATATCAACACCGACCCCGATCTCGCTCTCCTCCGCCTCCCAGGGCTCCAATAGACCTCCCAGGGCCATCTCATCAGCAACAGTTGCCTTCTCAGTCTTCTCGGCCTGATGCTCAACGGCCAAGAGTGGAACCAACGGCAGCTGCTATAATTGAACAAGCTCCGGCCGAGCTGACAAGCGAGGGAGCTGCCAAACTCGCCCAAATGAAAAATGACTACCCGGAGATTTGCATGGACGGCTACATCTTCCCGCCTAACTTCAAAAGAATTCCACCAGAGGCCGAGACCACTGCTCATAACTACATCCATGACTTCTACGCTCAGTACAAGGAGTGGTATAAGGCAGCCGTGAAGGCTTCTAGAGTAGCTTTTGACAGGGCGAAAGTCATTGCCGAACGTGATGTTGACATTGCGAAGCAGAAACGCATCATTCAAGTTCTTCAGTCCGAAGTGGAGACGTCCCGAAAGTCAGAGCTTGAAACTCTTAAGAAACACGAGGGAGTCGTGGCCAAACTAGCGAGGATGCAGCAAGAACACTGTGCCACAGTGGAAGAGATGGGCCATCGCAATACCACCGTTGCAGCTGAGCGAGACTTAGCCGTTAAAGAGCTGAACGAGCTCAAGGCCAAATTCGCTGAAATGGTGAAGGAGAAAGACGATGCGAACGCTACTGCTCAAGAGGCTTGCGACCAAGCAGTATCCCTCAGGGCCGAACTTGCTGCGGCGGCGGTCAAGGCTAAGTCTGTGGAAGCGGAGATTCAGGAAAAAATCTTGGAGGAGAGGTCCAGGCTAGATGCTGAGTTTGACGATCTCCTAGTTACGTATAACGCTAATGTGCTGGAACACAGAAATCTAGCGTGGCTGGGAGATGACTCCATGATCTTGTATAACGCCTGGACCCGGCTGGTGAACGAGAAGAGAGCGGCGCATCCAGATGCGCCTGCTTACTGAGGGTGAGAGGAAGGCCCTTCATGAGGTGGTAATTTCTATGGCGAAAGAAAGACTCGGCGTCCAGTCATCAGAGACAGGCGAAGGTTCGGGGACCGCGCATCACGAGGCAAGTGTTGGAGCCGTAATCTCAACATTGCCCGAGACTACTGGTGCGGTAGACCCCCAATCCGTTCCTGCATATAATCCTGACCAACCGTTGTTATCTTCCGCCGATAATTCTACCCATGTTTCGGTCCAGACTAAGGAAGGTATTTGAACGCTTCTCGTAGTTTTGTTGTGAAGAACCTTAAGCAACACACTTGGCTAACAGTCTTCGTTTTGTCGTATTTCAGTGACCGAAGTTATAGTTTCCGCGCCCCTCGCTTTATCAGTTCCTCAGCAAACACAAGAGGTAGTTTTTTCTGAAGCCACCACGACTTCTACTTTGATTGGCGAGGAGGGAGATGTAAATATGTTTTCTTTCAGCGCTCAGATGATTGAGGAGCTTCTTAATGAACCCATCGATCCCTCTGCCAACCCGTCCGATGTTGTGAATGAGGCTGCTCCGGCCGCTAGTTTATCTATGCCAGCCATTGGCACATCTGATGCGGCCCAAGCATCTCGTGAGGACGACGTTTTAGCTGAGATTGCTGCCGAGATGGCAGCAGGGAATGTTGGTTCTAGTCCGCCCGGGCCCGCCCCGTTAATGGTGATTTCGCCGGGCGGTACTGTATTGATCGAGACCGCTCCTGTCCCTCCTCCTGCTACTACTCCTATGCCCCCGGCTCGTCCTCCTAGAAGAACTTCCGTCGCCTCCAGCTCTGAGGAAGATGTCGACATCATATCGCTGCCGGAGGGCAAGCCTGAAAAGAGCAAGCGATTGAGGAAGAAGTCGGGCAGCGGATCAGGTGGAGCTACTCCAAAGAAGAAGATAAGGAAGAAGAAAGAATGAACTTCTTTCCGTAAATCTTTGTTGCGTAGGGTAGCATTTTGTCGATTTTTCTATAGCCGTGTATAGATGTGGATTCGGCTCCCACTAGCAGAATTTTTCATAAACACTTTGTAATCAGATTCTTTTTGTTGATAATGGAAATGAAAATCTATTCTCTTTCTGTCTTCAACTTGTTATGTGTTATGGTTCTGCCCCCTGTATTGGGGAGAAGTGTAGAGTTGACGTATGTTTATACTCTGCTTTGTGTACTGTAAGCACGGAGTTAATTAATGTTTACACTCCAGTTCGCGTCCTCGGAAGCTGGAGTTCGTTAATGTTTATACTCCAGTTCGCGCTCTCGGAAGCTGGAGTTTGTTAGTGTTTATACCCAGCTCGCGCTCTCGGAGTTCTCTGGGGTTTTTAGGAGAATATTTATACTCCGCCTCGCACTCTGGGAGTACGGAGTTAGAAGAATGTTTATACTCCGCCTCGCACTCTGGGAGTACGGAGTTAAGTAAAAAGCTTGTACCCAGCTCGCGCTCTCGGAGTACTCTGGGGTTTTTAGGAGAATATTTATACTCCGCCTCGCACTCTGGGAGTACGGAGTTAGAAGAATGTTTATACTCCGCCTCGCACTCTGGGAGTACGGAGTTAAGTAAAAAGCTTGTACCCAGCTCGCGCTCTCGGAGTACTCTGGGGTTTTTAGGAGAATATTTATACTCCGCCTCGCACTCTGGGAGTACGGAGTTAGAAGAATGTTTATACTCCGCCTCGCACTCTGGGAGTACGGAGTTGAAAGAATGTTTATACTCCGCCTCGCACTCTGGGAGTACGGAGTTGAATGAAGGGTTGTCGTGTATCAACCCATTTCGTGGCCTGATGGGATGGCTTGCCCCCGAGCTCGGGTTTCATTTAGCGAGTGGTTGATTGCTTCATAGCCACTCCCTACTTGAATAAATTCCACTGTGTGATGGAACTTAGCTCTTCGTGCATCGTGATGTTGTACATTGCATTTAATGAATCACAGCTCTGGCTCGAAGAGATGGCATTTTATTGCTGAAATAAGAAAAATATGGCAAATCAGTTGCCTTATTACAAATTCTAATTTCGAAATGCAAAAGTAAATTGCTGAATAAAAAACATAATGAAATAAATAAAGCCTGTCATATGTAATAGCGACGGAGACTCTCGCTGTTCCAGGCTCTTGGTAAAACTAGACCGTTCACGGTTGATAGTTTGAATGTGCCATCTCCAAGTCGTTGCGTAATCACGTACGGTCCCTCCCAATTTGGTTTCATGTGTGAAGGAACCGGGTATACTCTCTTGAGGACCAGATCACCGAGATCAAAGGTTCGGGGGCGAACCTTGGCGTTATATAATCGGGCGACTCGACTTCGGTATGCGGCCGCTCTTAAATCAGCTTCTTCTCGTTTCTCGTCCAACAGATCCAAAGACTCAGCGAGTAATATAGCGTTTGTTTTCGGATCGTAATAAGTTACGCGGTGAGAAAATACTTCTGTCTCCACTGGAATGACGGCCTCCGAGCCATAGGATAAGGAAAATGGGGTGTGTCCAGTTGCGGTCTTGTGAGTTGTTCGATAAGCCCATAACGCCATAGGAAGTTCATCGACCCATTTGCCCCCAGCCTTTTCCAGTCGTTTCTTTAAGATGGATTTGATAACTTTGTTAACAGCTTCGACCTGACCATTTGCTTGTGGATGTGCGACTGCAGAGAACTTTTTATGAATATGAAATCGTTGGCAGAAACTCTTGAACTCTGAACTTTCGAATTGGGTCCCGTTATCGGTGATGATGGTGTGCGGGAGTCCAAATCGGCAAATGATATTGCGGACCACAAAGTTTATCACTTTCTTTGACGTAATCGTTGCGAGAGCTTCGGCTTCAGCCCATTTCGTGAAGTAATCAACTGCAACGATGGCATACTTCGCACCACCTTTTGCCAGAGGCAAAGCGCCAATGATATCGATACCCCACATAGCGAACGGCCAGGGACTGACCATTTGAGTTAACTCGGTAGGCGGGGCTCTTGGAATTCGAGCGTGTTTTTGGCACTTGTCGCACTTCCTGGCGTAATTGGCAGCATCTCGATTTACGGTCGGCCAGTAATATCCATATCTGAGTATCTTCTTAGCAAGCGCTTGTCCACCGGTGTGATCGCCGCATTCTCCCTCATGTACATCATGTAACACTCGTTTGACTTCGTCGTGAGCGATACACCGGAGGAGTGGAACAGAATAACCTTTTCTATACATGATCCCGTCCTGAATGATAAACCGAGAAGCTTTTCGTAGAATTTGCCTTTTCTCATTTCGGTGTTCAGGCAATATTCCATTCTCAATATAATTTCGATATGGAGTCATCCATGATTCTCTGCTGGGAAAGGTTTCTAACACATCAGTTGTTTTGATTTGATCGATGCTCGGGGAAGGCAAAGTTTCGACCGGGACGAGTCCCATTTGCTGTGCTTCACCTGTGCTGGCCAACTTTGCCAATGAATCGGCCTTTTGATTGCGATCTCGTGGTATGTAGTAAATAGCATAATAATCAAATTGATCCAGCGCTTCCTGAACTCGGGCTAGATAAGCAGCTAACCTTCGATCTCTCGCTTGATATTCTCCTCGTACTTGACACACAACCAACTGCGAATCACAATAAACTTCTATAGCGATAATTTTCAGATCTCTGGCAAGCTTTAACCCAGCCAACAGGGCTTCATACTCGGCCTCGTTGTTGGTTGCGTGAAAATCGAACTTCAGAGCATAGCATATGGATCGACCTTCGGGGGTTTCTAGTACAACTCCGGCGCCCGAACATCGATCGTTTGATGCACCATCTGAATAAAGTTTCCATATATATTCAGGAGACTCGCTGGTTTCAGGTAATTCGTCAGGAATAGTAAATTCAGCTATGAAGTCAGCTAGGACTTGCCCTTGAATGGCTCTCCGCGGAGCATAAGTAATGTCAAATTGGCTCAGTTCAATATTCCACTTGAGTAACCTTCCAGACGTCTCAGGCCGCGTGAGGACCTGTCGTAACGGCTGATCGGTATACACAGTAAGCGGATGTGCTTGAAAATAAGGACGAAGCTTTCTCGAGGCAATGACCAAGCAGTAAGCCAGTTTCTCCAACCTGGGGTAATTTCTCTCAGCTCCGGTCAGTCGTTTACTGACATAATAGACCGGTTTCTGCACTCGATCTTCTTCCCGGACCAAAGCAGCACTGATCGCATGCTCTGATACCGCCAGGTAAAGGTATAATTGTTCGTGATCAATTGGTTTCGACAAAATCGGTGGCGTAGAGAGGTGTTGAACCAGCGATCGGAATGCGCCTTCACATTCCGTGGTCCATTCAAAGTTTCGTTTCCCTTTCCGGATTAGATCGAAGAAAGGAATACATTTATCAGTGGATTTTGAGATGAACCTGCTTAGCGCTGCTACCTTCCCGTTGAGACTCTGGACTTGCTTGATGGTCTTTGGAGTTTGCAAATTCCTTATCGCCCCGATCTTCTCGGGGTTTGCCTCTATCCCACGAGCGTTAACAATGAACCCTAGAAACTTTCCGGATGCGACGCCGAAATGGCATTTTAGCGGGTTAAGCTTCATTCCATATTCACGCAAGATACAGAACATTGAATTTAAATCCTTGACGTGATCTGTGGAAAATCGGGACTTAACTAACATGTCATCCACATAGACTTCCATGGTCTTCCCGATTTGATCAGCGAACATTCGATTAACCAAGCGTTGGTAAGTTGCTCCGGCATTCTTTAAACCAAAGGGCATGACTCTGTAGCAGTAGAGTCCCAGATCGGTTACGAAACTAGTATGTTCTTGATCGGGTAGATGCATGGGTATCTGATTATAACCTGAATAAGCGTCCATAAAGGATAACAATTCGTGACCTGCAGTTGAGTCAACGAGTTGGTCAATTCGGGGAAGTGGAAAACTATCTTTTGGACAGGCTTTGTTTAAATCAGAGTAATCGACACAAGTTCTCCATTTCCCGTTTGGCTTCCGAACCATTACCGGATTTGACACCCACTCTGGGTATAGAGCATCTCGGATGAAACCATTCGAATGTAATTTATCAATTTCTTCTTTAAGGGCGGCAGATCTCTCTGGATCCATACCACGCCTCTTTTGCTTGACCGGAACATGTCGTGGATCAATATTTAAAGAGTGACTTGCAATGTTCGGTGAGATTCCGCACATGTCGGAGTGCGTCCAGGCAAAGACATCAAGATTCGCCTGAAGAAATTCAACCAATTCCTGTTGTATCTGTTTTCCCAGTTGAGATCCAACTTTCAGTACTTTCGAGTCGTCATCCTCGCTGACCGGGACGTCCACAGTCAGTTCGGCTGGAGACGCTTGATTCTCTTCTACTTCAGCTTTATCTTCGCTATCTCTAGGGTCAAGATCTCTAAGGAATTGGTAGTGGTGCCCGGGCCGGGGCCCAGGCGTTAGCTGTCAATTATCAGAGAAACGGACGCAGAGAGATTCCTCTACGCCCTTTCCTTTCTCCTTCTTCTGCGCTTCTCGCAATTCAGCAACATAACAGGCTCTTCCTGCTGCCTGATCTCCCTGAACGATTCCTATACCATGATCGGTTGGGAATTTTAAAGTCAAACACCACGGGGCAATGGCTGCCCTGAATTCAGCGAGAGCTGGTCGGCCTAGGAATGCATTGTACGGTGAAGCAATGTCAAGAACAACGAATTGTAGCAGTCGAACTCTCCTGCGCTCTCCGATCCCCAGTTCCACTGGTAGTTCCACTATTCCAGTAGGTATCGTTGCACTGCCATTGAAGCCATGAACCCGGGATTGGCAGGGTTTTAGGTCTTTTGCCTCCATCTTCATTAAATCGTAAGCTCGCTTGAATAGAATGTTTACAGAACTCCCACTATCAACCAGGATCCTCTTCATCCAAGCAGGACCAACCTGGGCAGATATGACCAGTGGATCAATCGTTGGAGCTTCGATTTTGTCAGCATCTCTGCTTCTGAATATGATATCGTCAGACATCGTTTTTTGTTGCTTAGCCGGGGTTCCATCCTCACAATTACTGCAGCATTCGAAGCTCGCATGCCTGATAGAGCTAGCATACGACTCCATTTCCCTCCAGCTCCTGTCTGCCGGATGAGGACCACCACTTATGGTATTGATAACTAGCCTCCCGCCTGTACGAGCGGGTTCCTCTTGTCTTTCCTGATCTTGCGCACGGTTTGGATTCGATGGGCCCGCACCACCAGACTGCGGCGCCCGCACGAATTGATCTAACTTCCTTTCCCTGATCAACTTTTCTATCAGATCTTGCAAATGGCGACAGTCATTAGTATTGTGGCCATAGCTCTCATGAAACCTACAAAACTTTCTCGTCTGAATCTGCCTTTCTGACGACCGCTTCGGAGCGGGTTTCTTATATTGTTCGGTGTTGCAAGTCTGCAGATACACATTCTCCAGTGATGTGTTTAACGGTGTATAACTTTCGAACATCGGAGCCCTTCGCCGTGGGCCCGGATTCGGGTCTCTCTTCTTATTCTGACCATTGCCACCTCTTGGCTGAGCTTGCTTGTTCTGTATGTTTAACTGGACTTTTCCGGAATTGTCACCGGACTGTTTAACTGCGACATTGCTTTGTATTCCCTCACTCCCGGGTTTTGCATCGTCCTGCTTCCTAGACTGTTTCGCGTCCTCTTGCCGTAAGAATTGAGCGGCTTTGGAGTAGAAACGGTCCAACGATGCTGGGGGTTTTCCGGCTAACCAGTTTCCAAATTCAGAATCGGGATCAATTCCCTTTGTCAATGCCATTAAAATTGAGTTGTCATTGGGATTACTTATTTCCACGCATGCCGCATGGAACCTCTCCAAGTAACGCCTTAATGTTTCTCCACGAGCCTGGGTAACATTGGACAGGGTGTTAACATCTTTGGGTCTGGCAACATGCATACGGAACTGTTCAACAAATTTCTTAGCCAACTGGTCGAATGACGAGATAGATCTTGGAGGTAGTCTTGTAAACCACATTGTTGCAATTCCTCCCAGTGAAATGGGGAAGCTACGGCATTTCACTGCATCGTCGGCCCTTGCGGCGCTCATTGACCATTCGTATTTCAGTATATGCTGATTGGGATCAGAACTTCCCTCGTACATAGGGAGAGTCGGCATCCTGAATCGCCGAGGAGGTTCAGCGTATAGTATTTCGTCCGTGAAAGGAGTATGGCTTCGAGAAATTCCCCAATCGTCATTGGTAAGTCCTTGGCTTTCACGGATCATTTGACGTATCATAGTCGGGATGTCCGGCATTGCTACATTCTGAGCCTGCTGAGCTAAGGTGTGGTCGGGTTCCACAATGCGAGTTTGGACCGGGCGCTGTCGACGGTCCAAGTTTCGCCTCCTTGGCTCAGCGTCTTCCTGGACGTATGGCTCAGAAGTACGTCCTTGCTGTTGATTACCCGAATCTGGAAGATATCGGGCATCGACCCTTGTTTCCGCTGTTGCAGCTGTGACATGATTGTCCGTAGTGTATTGTGAAGTGCGGCCACCCCGTGCTGATGGCCCAGCCTGGAAGCTGGTTGATGGTCCTACCCTCAATTGCCCGACAGTCAGAGCGGGCTGATATCCCGTAGTCTGAGCATAATCTCCGTCTAATCGGGGACGGGTAGATCTACGATGATAGTCAGATGAAGCAGAACTTTCAGTGGGTGAACGGGAAACATCATCCCTCCTGGACCTCCTACGGCCCTGGCGATTCAGTTGATTTGTCAACTCAATATTGGCTCGCAGCTGTTCGGCTAACTGTTGCCGACTCTGAGTCAATTCTTGGAGTAACATCTGAAATTCTTGTCTAGTGACTGCCCCAGACGGATCTGAGTGGGCAGTGTTGTCTTGATTGGGTGGCTGCTGTTGAGCAGGATTTTGTCCATCCCTACCTTCTTGTCCTGGAGCTGCAGAAGTGGTTCTCGTGCTAACCATTTTGAATGATGAATCCTTTTCCTAGATTTTATGCAAATCTGAGTAGAATGGAAGGACTGTGAATCGAAGATCTGGATCTTCCTCTTGGATTTGTGCAATCCGGTATCGATGGTAGATCCAAGGAGCAGGAGAAAAAAGCTGGTTTTTTCTCGGTGAAAGCACCAAAGTGTTTGTACCAAAAATGGGCACAACACTCTTCGGAAGTTTTTGAAGAGATAAAAGTGAAGAATGAAAATTAAAACTGTGGATTATCTAACAAAAACTCCAAATAACAGAAAGTAAATTGCAAAGACAAGCGATTTAGAGTGGTTCGGCGTTTTGCCTACGTCCACTATGAAGTTTGATGATTTTATTGCTCGATTACTTGAAGATTACAGTAGTTGATAATGTAATACAACTGAATTCAAATGCTAAGTGTCAATCTAAAGCAGCGGCGGTGTTCTGGAGTAAATCTGGCAGAATCTGGGCGCTCTTCAGTACTTAGAATTCTCCGACCCCTTTTCTGAATGACCAGGGGGTCTATTTATAGGTGTGGGAGGCTGGTATTTCGCCCAAAATGAGGGGAGACCAGTTCTGGCACGTCAGGGGGCCCACATGGCCGAAATCTGGAGATCCGGGCCCACTTTGGGATCGATTCGACCCTTGGTTCGAATCGATCAAGAAATCATCCAATCGAGCTGAAATTTGGTGTGTACATTCTTCATCATGTGTTTGAGCTTCTGTGAAAATTTCATGGGATTTGGACTTGTAGAACTCGAGTTATGATCGATTCAAGTTGGTGTTTTTCGTATTCTGGAGTCGTTCGAATCGATATGCTCGAATCGATTCGTTCGAATCGATCTTCCTGCTTGTAAGGATGGTGACGTGGTGCGCTTTCTTCGAATCGGTCCGCTTTGCACTCCGCTTTGACTGGGTCGAATCCACGACTTGGATTCGAAGATGGTGGAGTCGAGGGCAAGCTGCGTCTCCCGGATTCGAAGTGAAGCTATCTCTTATCGATTCGAAGTGAAGCTTTGTCTTATCGATTCGAAGGTAAGCTTCCACGATGGATTCGAATTGTAGAAAGCTCCAATCGATTCGAACTTAAGGTATCGTTCGAATCGATTCGAAGTACAGCTAACTACTTGGTCCGGCTGGATTCGAACGAGAGCTTCTATGCTGATGGAGTCGAAGCAAGGGAGAGCTGCTGGAGTCGAGGCAATGGAAGTTCGATGGATTCGAACTGTTTCCTGGCCAATGGATTCGAACATAGGCGAAACCTATGGATTCGAACTAAAGGTGCCCTACTCCATCTTTTGTCGACGATATCTCGAGCATACGAACTCGGATTGACTTGAAACTTGGATCGTTGGTTCCCATGGCTCTGCTTGACGCGTCTTATCAATTGCAGCCCGAACTGGACTCGGACAAAATTCATCGATATCCGTAGTGATCCTTACGTGTAACCGACTTCCGAGACAATCTGTTACCGGTATCTAGTCAAGTCCTTGGTGTCACGGCCTTGCCAAAAGGCGGGATAACATATTGTATTTTTATTTTATTTTATTTGACTTGGGATTGTGGGTTTGAAATGATAGAACCCGGATTTTTCTTTTTAAATTACGGATTGAAATGATACATATCTGTATCACTTGACCTAGGTTAGAAAATATTATACAGGCCCATGGTTATATTTTTTTTAATAATATTTTCCTAAAAATTATTAAGTATTTTGAATGTTTAAATATATGAAATTTGAGCTAAAAGATTTGATTTAAATGACTTAAATATAAGAAGATGTTGGTTTTCTATAAGTTAAGATATTATAAGTCTATAAGTGGCTTTAATTGAAATTTTAAAAATATATTGGTTTAAATAGAATTTAAAGACATTTATTGATGTTAAATAACTTAACAATTGAATTTGAGTTAATATGGAAGTTTTAAATCTAACCTAGTAATTGTTATGAATTTTACTTTATGAACGAACATGTTTGTGTAATAAATAATGTATTTTGAACTGATTAAATGGAATACAGTTTTAATTGGACATTTGTAATAAAATTTATTTGACTAGAAAATCATAGTTAATTGTTGTCTAAATGAATAGATCTAAAAAAAATTGATTGTATATTAACTATGACAAAATATTATTTTATGAAATGTTATGTTTTGTAAAGTAAACAGTTATGATTTTGAAATGGAAAATGTAATTTTAATTATGACCTAACTTGATGATTGGAAATTTGGTTTTCAAATGGAAATTTTAAGTTAAGTAAATAAATATAATTTAGTTTATTTATGAAATGGTATTTTAAAATAAAGTGTTAGGTTCGTGGTAAAAAGGGATAAAGGTTAAGTAAAATAGTGTATTTTGACTTTGTAACGACCCACTATTTTGGACCATTCAAATCGACAATAATCCACACATGTCTGGCTTGAATAATTCAAAATAACAGATTGTAAATAAATTTGGAGCAAATGAAATCAAATACACAGAATCACAGACACAGAACATATCAGAATAACTCGCAGCGGAATATAAAACCCATAGTAGTTCATGAAGCTACTATAACAAACTCTCAAAACATAATACATAATATCTGCTTGAAAACATATACAATAGAAATCTCAAATAAATAGAAGTTTATGAATACCAGAACTGAAATAGAATAACTGAACTGAAAGGAACAAATAACTAGACAAGCAGAATCTCCAGCGATTCCTAGCTCCAGCAAGAAATCCAAAGCTAAGCTGTAAATACTCAGGCTGACCCGAGCGTAAAGTAAAAGACAAAACACTCGAGTCAGGACAATATATACTTATATAATGTAAACCAACTCAAGTGAACTGTAGTAGAAATGCACAATAACTCAAAGGATGCTTGGGATCACCCATCCTTTAAGGATCAGTTAAACTATAAATTAAATACATCCCCTGGTTAAATTTCAAAATGGTATTTTATACTTCGAAATCAAATATCATTTCAAAATTCAATATCCATCAAAAATCCATTTCAAAATATCATATTTCAAAATAGTTTATATTTCGAAACAAATTACTTTATTTTAAATCATAAAAACGAAGTTATTATATTTAATAATTAAATTATTAAATTTCCAAAATTTTAATCTTTCAAAGTTCATTCGTTCACTTAAATTAATTAAAACAATGAAAATTCAACTTTCGCAGCATTTAGAAAATGCTACTGAAAGTCACATTTAAAACAGTTCAATTTAACAAAAGACAGCATTTAAAATGCTGTAATAGGGTTACATTAGTTTCAAATAAACTTAGTTAAATTCAACCATTATAACAGTTACAAAAATGCTATAATAGCCTTTAATTAAATTTAGCCATTTGGTTCATTATTATCAACTACAGCATTTACAAATGTTGTATTATCATTTACATTAGAATTAATAGCATTTCAGAAATGCAGTTAATTAACTTCAAATATTCAGTATAATTTCACAAACAATTATATTTTTATATAAATCACTTTTAACTTATAAAATCATATAATTTCACTTTTAAAACAATCATTCAAATACCAATATATTCATGATTTTATAAAGTTAAACCTCCATTCAAAAATCAAAATTTAATAATAATTCACTTATTAAATTCCAATATTAAATTATAAATTCATTAAATTAAATTAACTTAACACTTAAGTTTAAATTTTCAAATATAACTTAATTCCATTTTTATTAACTTAACTTAAATTCACTATTAAGCCAAATTCACAAATTTCCAATTTTAGTTATATTTCAAAATTTCAACTTAAATATTCATTCATTTCACATTTTAACTTCATTCAAAATCATTAATATATATAAAAATCATTTAAATTCACTTTAATCCAAATTATCATGAATTTATCACATTTCATATTTAATTTAAATTCCAATTATCACCAAATTAAAATTTCCCAAAATAACTTACATTTCAAATTTTTTTTAATTTTACCCTTTTTTCACTTCTAAATTTTCAGAAAATCAATAATGCTTTACAAAAATCATTTTTATTTAGTTTAAATCAAAATATTATAATATTTACATTTCTAAAATATTTAAAAAAAATTGTAAAAACATATTTTAACAACGGGTCCGTATTTCATTTTCTAGCCTAGGTAAAGTGATACGAGTAATTTATCATTTCAACCCGTAATTTACAAAGATACCCGGGTTTGATCATTTCAAACCCGCAATCCCAAGTAAATGAAAATAACTAAAAATCATTCAGGCATATCATTTCAGCCCATAACGATTTTCTCCTATTCTAAAGTCTCTTCGGGTATGTATCATTTCAACCCATAGTGATTCTAATCTAAAGGGAACTTGTAGTGTGATAAATTGATAAAAATAATAGAACAGCATAATATAACAACAACATATAATATAATAGGTGTTTAAGCATGGGTGAACATCAAAAATCATAACATAGCAGGTGTAACATGATAATGCATTTTACAGATTCAAAAGGGGTCAATTCACTAGTTATATATGTACATATTGTCTGGTGAGAATAACTCACCTGTTCAGAGCTGGAGATAGCTACCAAAGCAAACAATACAGACACTATGAAGGCACGACAATATGAAAATGACTTGAGAGTGGAGAGCCAAAGTTAAAAGCCTTGATCAAACATTTGAACAAAACAATGCAACATAGATAAGTTTCAAAACAATTTATCACTAAACGATGTTAGAAATCAAAGCCCAAAACAACAACAATTGACTTGCACTTGTTCTCTACCTCATATGCTTCAGTTATGCAGTGGTTAAGCTCAGCCTAGGGTAGGAAATTGGTCTGGTTTGGGTTCCATATGGGTCGGCCTACACATGTTTGCAAGGTGGTGAAGTCTAGGTGTATAAACTAGGTGTACAAGGCTAAAACAATGCAACATAACATCACTTCTAGGCCAAGGTTTGGCTCGGCCAGAGGCTAGCTGGCATGGCCAGTGGCTCCAGGTGGTGGTGGGTGATGTGGCAGAGGGTGGAGGTCAGGCCAGAGGTGGTGGTGGTGGAGTTAGTGGCGACTAGAGGTTGAAGAAGGAGGTGTTGGCAAAGGTGGGTCATCTAGTGTATATAGTGATGGTTTTTGGTGGATTTTTGTGGTGATCTATACCTTGGGTTGGCTTGGCCTGAAGTGGAGGGGTACTAGGATGGGTGATGGTCAGAGGAAGGGGGTGGTGATGGTCGGCCAAGGCCTGGAGGAGAAGGAGTCAAGCCATGATGGTAGAGAACAAATGCAAGAAATCAATAGAAAAGCAAAAACACAAGTAAGAAAAGAAGATTTTACCAAATTCCTTGAACAAGATGAGGCCGATGTTTTTTTCTTTCAGGAATGTGAAAATGATTTACGTGAATGATAAAAGAATGTAGGCAGCTGAAGAAGTGATGAGTAATGGCCAATTGATGAAAAGATATGGTTAAAATGTGAAACGGTAGGAATATAAAAGGCCTTAGGAGATAAAAAGTCACCAAAACCTTTCAAATTTCTATATTTTCTTTTTATAAGTTTAAATATCTGAAAATACATATAATTTTAGTTATAATTCTAAAATATAACAAATATACAAAATATAAATAAATAAATATTAATTATATATGATTGAAATAAGAAAATAGTACAAAATGAAAACTAGTCTAGAAAATTTGAAAATAAACAAAATAAACTTTGGAAGATTTATATGGACTTAGAAAATATTTATAAATAAAGATAATAACATAAAAAAAATTCATTCACAAAAATAAATAAATAACTTTTAATTAAATATAATTTAAATGAGGAAAATAGGAGAAAAATGGAAACTAGCTTTTAAAAATAGAAAATAATTGCAATAAATTTTGAAAAATTTTTATTATCACTTTAAAAATATTAGAAGACAAAGTACACATAAAATAACATATTAACACATATTAAAATAGAATATGGCAAAGAAAATGCAATTTATATAATTTAAAATAGACAAAATTGTTAAATAAATCAAATTACACTCAAAATTGAAATATACATAACTTTCTCAATTCAAATCCATTTTCAACAAAACAAAAAGTAGTATTCAAGTTATTAAATATATTTTCATAATAAAAGATAAAATTTAAGAATTTAAATATTTAAATTTAAGGTTTAAAAATCAAAGTTTGACTAGTTTGACCAGAAATCCCTTTTTCAGGAAAATGTTCAATTTATACCAGTTTGAAATTAAATTCACATAATAATCAACATTTATATTTAAAAATGAAATGTTTGAAATAAAACAAGTTTAAAATAGTTTTCAAAATATAATAAAGTCAAATAAAATATATACAAAAATCTAGGGCCGTTACACTCTCCCCCATTCAAATCTTTTCATCCTCGAAAAGGAAGGGAGCGGAGAAACAACTAGAAAGAACAATAGGTTGGAAGAAATCCCGAAAGAAGGTAGGGAAGAAAAGTAGCTAGGAGGGAAAGCAGGTTGAAAGAGAAGAATGAACCATTATTTAAAATTGTTGGTTAAAGAGGTAAAATATTTAAAACACTTTAAAATCCTTTAAAAAAGGAAATAACTGATCAAAGTATCATTTATATAATATTTTATCAAAATACTTTTATAACTCGATGTCTTAACAAGTTTATCCTCGATCCTGCAGACTCTGGCAGTGCGTTGATCAGGCGCAAAGCTAGAATTCTCCAGGTACTTAGTAGACTTGTTTCAACATCCAGTGAAAATACTGGAAAACTTTTAAAAACAGATATGGAAAGTACAATCCAAAAAAAACAAAACATGTTGATCATGGATCGCGGATACACAATGGTTTCGCCTGGATCCCCCAGGAAACATCCATACCCTTTGGCCGCCCCCTAACCTTGCGATTACGCCATGAAAACTGGTAGTACTGCAGATACACAATGGTTACGCCTGGATCTCCCAGGAAACATCCGTACCTTAGGCTCTCGCAGCCCCTGCTGATTACGCTACCAAGCGACTCAATAGATCGCAGATACACAATGGTTACGCCTGGATCTCCCAGGAAACATCCGTACCCGTAGGCCGCCCCCCAACCTTGCGATTACGCTATGAAGTCGCGCTCGTAAGACCATGGAGATTGCCATGGAATTCGATGGAAACTCGAGTATCATATCCGGAAAACCAAAAATCAAAGAAATATCGATAGAATGAATCCACGATGTGGCCACAAAGCGGATATCAAGCAGAAGGCACTTTCCATATCTTTACTTCGAAAATATGTATCATATAGTACCTTTTCAAATCACTTTCAAATATCATACTTATATAAGGTCCATTATATATAAGATTTCATTTTCAAATCAAATACTTTCCAAAATTAATAGTATATCAAATCACACTTATATATACTTCAATTATATAAGATTTCACTTTTCAAATTGAGTACCTTTTCAAATCCATAGTTTTCGAATCAACATCATACTTATACAAACCAAATTTTATATAAGTTCGATAACTCCCAAATCAAGTATTTAGTAACATAAGGTTTTCAAATTTCAATTTTGTTTCAATATCAATAAAATTTTCAAAATCATATACGCTTTCACCAAATTATCCTCCCAAATCAAATATCTTCAGTTCCAAAGTTTCCAAAATAATAAATTTAGAAAATAAATCCAAATTTCCAAATTAATATAGTTTAAGTCAAACAATTCATTTCCAAAATCATCTTATATTTACATAAAGTCCATCTTATATAAGGATCAAAATTTTCAAAAATAAATTTCGCTGTACGAAGAGCTATATGGTATTGAACATCTTTGCTTACTAAAAGGTTTTGAGTTTAGACTAGTTTTGTATACAAATTAGTTTGTGAAATAGTTTTGTACATAAAATAGTTTTGTAAAATAGTTTTGTATATAAAATAGAATAAAATAGTTTGTTTAAGAAAATAAAAGAAAAATAGTAAAAAAAATGGTTTTAAATTGATAGTAGTTTTTCATAAAGGAAAAATTCCCATTAAATTACAAAGATATCCAACCCAACAACTTCCAATTTCAGCGTCAAGTATATCAATGATATTAGAATATAAGATGTACATATGTCATCATTTCGCAAAGTCACATTCGATCGCTCGCTCGATCACACAAGTTCGCTTTCGAGCTAGTATTGTTCATTCGACTTCTCTAATGCGGATTTCGATATGGTTTCTCGACTAGAAACCATCAGTCTCCTTGCATAGCCATATACTATAATAGAGAATTCTAGAATCAAGCCCAAAATCCATATCAAATATTCGCCATCAAGAATCAAATGAAAAATCCTAACACGAAATGGTGTAATTCACCTCGAACTTGTGTACTCAAACTTGGATCAATTTAATTATGCGAATAAAACATCATACGTACAACTAATGTATCTATTACAACTTTTTAAATATATAGTTTCATAAAGATGTTACTAAGTTAAACATTTAAACTAAATTTTATTCAAAATATTTTGAAGACTAAATTCTTCTCAAAACATTTCAAATCTAAATTTCATATTAGAAAAAATTCAAAATAGCCTTATTCATTTAATTAACAAAACAGTTTCAACCTATTTAAATCATATTACTACATACTTTAAACATACATACCAAACTTATATACTTTATACTTTTCAAAATTACTTAGCTTTGAAAAGGTAACCTTGATTTGGAAGTGCTCGAACCTTCAAAATAGTCGAAGAAATCATATTTCAATCCAAGAGTTGGAAATCACAATTAAATTAGTAAATCAATTCCTAAAATAGGGTTATATCAAATCAAATCCAAAACTCAAGGACTGAACACCGGCTCATTTCAAATTTTACAAATATATATACATATATCTTTCGAATATCACATCACACTTCGGAATTTGAAATCAAAATTGGTTTCACAAATCAATCGCATAGCAAAGCTACCGAAGTGGCCTCTCCCTCACTCAGAAACTCGAAAATTAATGTTGATGATGCATGCACTCATCACCAAAATTATTTTCCAACGACACAAGTGAGTTCTGGACTTCCATTTACTTTGAAAACTTCTTTGAAATTCCTTCGAAATCATTAAAACCCATTAAAATCATTGAAACATTATTTATTCGAAAAAATAATTCAAATCATATTATTTATTATTTCAAAATCTTTAAACCAGTTCCAAAATGCCTGAGTTCAATCACTTAAATTCAGATTCAAAACCTTCAGTTATAAATCATTTTATATGAAACCATTTCTTATAAAATTTTCACAATTTCAAATCCTTTCAAAACTTCAAATTCTCATTTTTTTTAAAAGGTATATAATCCTTATCAAAAACATTTCATCTTTATATAAAAATATGGTCATCCTTATCAAAATAAAAACTACGATGAATACACAATTTTCAAAAGACAATCAACCACAAACTTTCCAAGGGACGATTCAAGGATGGATTTCAAAGCAAAACAGAGATTCAAATTTAAAAGGACTCTAATCAAATAGAATTCTGATTCAAAGATAGGCTCATACGAAGATAAGATATTTAAATTACCAAATAGAAGATGGATAAGCCTATATGAATCACGGGCGACCTTAACCGGTCAACCGTGACTTCAGGAATATAATCAATCCGAAAATCTAAGGCAAATCGACCTTCGATCACCAAAGATAGAATCTAAATATAGCAGAAGATAGAAAACATCGTAAACCGAGGATATAGAAATCTCCGGTGAATCAATGCCAATTATAATCATTCAAAGATTGGCGGAATCGCCACCCTATAAAGGTCACACAAAATGGAGTGATGCAATGCTCCAAAATCAAAAGAATACAATTAGGGGAGACATGAATGGATTTCAGAACAAGTGGGAGCGTTCCAAAATTCAAAGGAATCTTATTCGATAAGAATCCAAAAGAAGATTAGAGATATATAACCTATATCGATACAGAAAAATTCCTGTTCAAAATTTGGAAAGACTCGAATTCATAACATACGAAAACAGAAGCATAAATATCTTTAGTTGGACAACTTCAGCTAAGCAAAAGATACAACAGAGTTTACTCAAAGCAACCTAACAAACTACTGATTTTGCCATACCCAAAATAGATTCCTATCAACAATGGATCTAGATCAATCAAGAGAGAAGTTCAAAATTTTAGAGGATCCTAATCAAAGAAATTACTAACAAGGTGGATACGAAAGGAATGAAGCTTAAGAAATATTTTACTTTCAAAGCAAGAAAATTTATATCAAATAATCTTTGAAAATTCTTTAAAAATCATTTGAAAATCATCTTATACTTCGAAAATACATTCTCTCACAAAGGAATGATTCTGAGATTGATTTCACTCATTCTAGGGTATTTCTACCCTATCTCTAATGAGTTTTTGTTCCGCAGGCTAAGGTTTGCCTAAAACCAAAGCTCTGATACCAACTGTAACAACCCACTATTTTGGACCATTCAAATCGACAATAATCCACACATGTCTGGCTTGAATAATTCAAAATAACAGATTGTAAATAAATTTGGAGCAAATGAAATCAAATACACAGAATCACAGACACAGAACATATTAGAATAACTCGCAGCGGAATATAAAACCCATAGTAGTTCATAAAGCTACTATAACAAACTATCAAAACATAATACATAATATCTGCTTGAAAACATATACAATAGAAATCTCAAACAAATAGAAGTTTATGAATACCAGAACTGAAATAGAACAACTGAACTGAAAGGAACAGATAACTAAACAAGTAGAATCTCCAGCGATTCCTAGCTCCAGAAAGAAATCCAAAGCTAAGCGGTAAATACTCAGGCTGACCCGAGCGTAAAGTAAAACACAAAACACTCGAGTCAGGACAATATATACTTATATAATGTAAACCAACTCAAGTGAACTGTAGTAGAAATGCACAATAACTCAAAGGATGCTTGGGATCGCCCATCCTTTAAGGATCAGTTAAACTATAAATTAAATACTTCCCGTGGTTAAAATTTCAAAATGGTATTTTATACTTCGAAATCAAATATCATTTCAAAATTCAATATCCTTCAAAAATCCATTTCAAAATATCATATTTCAAAATAGTTTATATTTCCAAACAAATTACTTTATTTTAAATCATAAAAATGAAGTTATTATATTTAATAATTAAATTATTAAATTTCCAAAATTTTAATCTTTCAAAGTTCATTCGTTCACTTAAATTAATTAAAACAATGAAAATTCAACTTTCGTAGCATTTAGAAAATGCTACGGAAAGTCACATTTAAAACAGTTCAATTTAACAAAAGACAGCATTTAAAATGCTGTAATAGGGTTACATTAGTTTCAAATAACTTAGTTAAATTCAACCATTATAACATTTACAAAAATGCTATAATAGCCTTTAATTAAATTTAGCCATTTGGTTCATTATTATCAACTACAGCATTTACAAATGTTGTATTATCATTTACATTAGAATTAATAGCAATTCAGAAATGCAGTTAATTAACTTCAAATATTCAGTATAATTTCACAAACAATTATATTTTTATATAAATCATTTTTAACTTATAAAATCATATAATTTCACTTTTAAAACAATTATTCAAATACCCATATATTCATGATTTTATAAAGTTAAACCTCCATTCAAAAATCAAAATTTAATAATAATTCACTTATTAAATTCCAATATTAAATTATAAATTCATTAAATTAAATTAACTTAACACTTAAGTTTAAATTTTCAAATATAACTTAATTCCATTTTTATTTACTTAACTTAAAATTCACTTTTAAGCCAAATTCACAAATTTCCAATTTTAGTTATATTTCAAAATTTCAACTTAAATATTCATTCATTTCACATTTTAACTTTATTCAAAATCATTAATATAATATAAAAATCATTTAAATTCGTTTTAATCCAAATTATCATGAATTTATCACATTTCATATTTAATTTAAATTCCAATTATCACCAAATTAAAATTTCCCAAAATAACTTACATTTCAAATTTTCTAATTTTACCCTTTTTTCACTTATAAATTTTCTGAAAATCAATAATGCTTTACAAAAATCATTTTTATTTAGTTTAAATCAAAATATTATAATATTTACATTTCTAAAATATTTAAAAAAAATTATAAAAACATATTTTAACAACGGGTCTGTATTTCATTTTCTAGCCTAGGTAAAGTGATACGGGTAATTTATCATTTTAACCCGTAATTTACAAAGATACCCGGGTTTGACCATTTCAAACCCGCAATCCCAAGTAAATGAAAATAATTTAAAATCATTCAGGCATACCATTTCAGCCCATAACGATTTTCCCCTATTCTAAAGTCCGTTCGGGTATGTATCATTTCAACCCATAGTGATTCTAATCTAAAGGGAACTTGCTGTGTGATAAATTGATAAAAATAATAGAACAACATAATATAACAGTAACATATAATATAATAGGTGTTTAAGCATGGGTGAACATCAAAAATCATAACATAGCAGGTGTAACATGATAATGCATTTTACAGATTCAAAAGGGGTCAATTCACTAGTTATATATGTACATATTGTCTGGTGAGAATAACTCACCTGTTCAGAGCTGGAGATAGCTACCAAAGCAAACAATACAGACACTATGAAGGCACGACAATATGGAAATGACTTGAGAGTGGAGAGCCAAAGCTAAAAGCCTTGATCAAACATTTGAACAAAACAATGCAACATAGATAAGTTTCAAAACAATTTATCACCAAACGATGTTAGAAATCAAAGCCCAAAACAACAACAATTGACTTGCACTTGTTCTCTACCTCATGTGCTTCAGTTATGCAGTAATTAAGCTCAGCCTAGGGTAGGAAATTGGTCTGGTTTGGGTTCCATATGGGTCGGCCTACACATGTTTGCAAGGTGGTGAAGTCTAGGTGTATAAACTAGGTGTACAAGGCTAAAACAATGCAACATAACATCACTTCTAGGCCAAGGTTTGGCTCGGCAGAGGCTAGCTGGCATGGCCAGTGGCTCCAGGTGGTGGTGGGTGATGTGGCAGAGGGTGGAGGTCAGGCCAGAGGTGGTGGTGGTGGAGGTAGTGGCGGCTAGAGGTTGAAGAAGGAGGTGTTGGCAAAGGTGGGTCATCTAGTGTATATAGTGATGGTTTTTGGTAGATTTTTGTGGTGATCTATGCCTTGGGTTGGCTTGGCCTGAAGTGGAGTGGTACTAGGATGGGTGATGGTCAGAGGAAGGGGGTGGTGATGGTCGGCCAAGGCCTGGAGGAGAAGGAGTCAAGCCATGATGGTAGAGAACAAATGCAAGAAATCAATAGAAAAGCAAAAACACAAGTAAGAAAAGAAGATTTTACCAAATTCCTTGAACAAGATGAGGCCGATGTTTTTTTCTTTTAGGAATGAGAAAATGATTTACGTGAATGATAAAAGAATGTAGGCAGCTGAAGAAGTGATGAGTAATGGCCAATTGATGAAAAGATATGGTTAAAATGTGAAACGGTAGGAATATTAAAGGCCTTAGGAGATAAAAAGTCACCAAAACCTTTCAAATTTCTATAGTTTCTTTTTATAAGTTTAAATATCTGAAAATACATATAATTTCAGTTATAATTCGAAAATATAACAAATATACAAAATATAAATAAATAAATATTAATTATATATGATTAAAATAAGAAAATAGTACAAAATGAAAACTAGTCTAGAAAATTTGAAAATAAACAGAATAAACTTTGGAAGATTTATATGGACTTAGAAAATATTTATAAATAAAGATAATAACATAAAAAAATTCATTCACAAAAATAAATAAATAACTTTTAATTAAATATAATTTAAATGAGGAAAATAGCAGAAAAATGGAAACTAGCTTTTAAAAATAGAAAATAAATGCAATAAATTTTGGAAAAATTTTATTATCACTTTAAAAATATTAAAAGACAAAGTACACATAAAATATCATATTAACACATATTAAAATAGAATATGACAAAGAAAATGCAATGTATATAATTTAAAATAGACAAAATTGTTAAATAAATCAAATTGCACTCAAAATTGAAATATACACAACTTTCACAATTCAAATCCGTTTTCAACGAAACGAAAAGCAGTATTCAAGTTATTAAATATATTTTCATAATAAAAGATAAAATTTAAGAATTTAAATATTTAAATTTAAGGTTTAAAAATCAAAGTTTGACCAGTTTGACCAGAAATCCCTTTTTCAGGAAAATGTTCAATTTATACCAGTTTGAAATTAAAATTCACATAATAATCAACATTTATATTTAAAAATGAAATGTTTGAAATAAAACAAGTTTAAATAGTTTTCAAAATATAATAAAGTCAAATAAAATATATACAAAAATCAAGGGCTGTTACAGACTTAATAAATGAATTATGGTTTGAATTGGATAATTATTTATAAAATTTTATTTTATTAAATTATAAGTTAAATGATATCCAAATGAATGTTTTTGAAGCATGAAATATGATTTTATAAGTTAAAAATGGCTAAAATTGAAGTTTTAATGTTTCTGAAAAGTTATAATAAACTTTGGAATTTTATTGGTAACATTTCCAAAATGCTATAGTTTTAGATGGCAATTGTTAAGTGCTACCATTTCTGCAATTTAACTAAGTTCTGAAATAATTAAACAGCTACTGCAGCACTTTGTAAGTGTTGTTGCTGCTGAAAGTAAACTGTTTTGAAATAATAACTAAATATCTATTGTAGCACTTGGTAAGTGCTGCTGTTTCTGAAACTAAACTGTTTTGAAATACTAATACCTACTGTAGCACTTTATAGGTGCTGCTGTTTTGAATTTGACAATGTTTTTGAAATGTTAATATATTTACCGTAACACTTTATAAGTGCTATTGTGGCTGAAATTTCAATGAACTTTGGAAATGAATATTAGTTTGGAAGATTTTGACATTGAATTCAAATGGCTTAAATGAATATATTTTGAAGTGAATATAAACCACTTTTGAAATTTATAAGTAAATACAATGTCTTCGAAATGTGTATAATTGAACGAATGAACTAAAAATGCTATAACTTTGGTAATGAATAATATTTTTAAAGGTGTTATGATTTTCTAAGTATTATGATTTCTAAATGATAACATTCTAAATTGATATGGTTTCAAAGTGGTATGGTTTCAAAGTGTTTGGTTTCAAAGGTGTTATAACTTTGAAAGTACTATGATTTTGGAAATGAATTTATTTGAAATAGTATTTAATTAAGAATTGTTTTGAATATATTGATTTGCAATTGAAGATTAAGAATATGGCTTATAAAGTGGTTTTGGTTTAAGATGATTTAAAAAGGAATATTTCAAGTTTAAATAAATTGAAAGAAATATCCAGTGATTGGAAATTTGGGTTTATTCAAATGATATTTTGGTTTTGAAGTATAAACTAGTTGAATATGATATTTTGGTTTTGAAGTATAAAACTAGTTTTGAAATGGATATGATATTTTGTTTTGAGGTATAAATTATTTCAAAATAAATATCCATGGGTTATAATAACGATTGGTTGGCAAAGAGACCGGGATCGGATATGGGCATACTCTCTGTCGATACCGAAAACCACTTTGACAGCCGTGTACGCGGTGGAGATTCCAGAATGAAGTAGGATGGTGGCGACGATTCCTATTAAGGTATATACGTGGACCCGACTCCCGTGAGTTGGCATAAGGTGGCTAAAACAGGAGCGATTCTCGGGCCAATGAGGTAGCACCTCTGATCGGACGCATTTCTTCGATACCATTCTATTACTTTGTGATTGATTTCGTGGCCACCCTTCGATTTTGATTGGGAGTGTGTTCTGAGGTGGGCGGTAGTGGCTGCTATGCGTTTCCACCAGCCCGGATGCGTAATTGGTATATCTACCCTGGTATTGCCTTGTTTTGTCGTGTCACCTACCATATCGAGCTTTACTACGAATTTTTATTGGTGCCGTACCTATGGAGAATCTTCTCATAGCCTCTCGAGGTATGCAGGTACTTTATAGACTATTGGCACTATTAAGTGTTAAGGTGGAAAATGTAAAGCCTTAACGCTATTTAAAAGTAAGTTTATTTTATTATTAGACACTATTATAATAGTGAATATTACTACATAGTAAATAGTTTAACGGATCCTTAGAGGATGGGCGGTCCCAAGCATCCTTTAAGTTACTTGTACTTTTCTATTACAGTTCACTTGAGTTGGTTTACATTGTATAAGTATGTATGTCCTGACTCGAGTGTTTTGTGTTTTGCTTTACGCTCGGGTCAGACTGAGTGATACAGCATTCGAGACTCACCTTTGGAGTTGGAGCTTCGTTTGGATCCATCCATTGATTCTGCTTTCAGTCATTCAGTTGATTCCAATGATGTATTCAGATCTTGTATTTGACTATTGTATTGAGACATCTTTGTATTCGTGATTTCTGTTGTATCTTGTTTAACTCTGTTATATATATAGTAGCTTCATGAACTACTATTTCTTTGCTTTCGCTACATTGTTATATTACTCTGTGTCTGTGATCTATGATTTATTTACTGTATATTCTGAGTTTTGCCAAATTTTATTTACAATCTATTGTTTTGAATTATTCAAGTCCGGCATGTGTGGATTTATTGTCGATTTCAATGGTCCACAATAGTGGGTCGTTCCAAATAGCATATTAGGAGGACTTCTAAAAGATATGTCCAATTACTGAACATATTTGCGGAAACTATTCAATTTTTATTTATTTTTCCAATGTTGTTTCTAATTAGATTACTAAACATTATTTTAGTATAAATTATAACATTATTTATATTTACATTTCCTAATGTTACTACTTTTAAATTACTTATGCTAAATTGCTCTTATTTAAACGGCTTCTCCATATATAGCTCTCTTTCTATTTGATTGTTTCCTTCATTGCAGTGTGTTTGCCTACTACTTTAGCCATTGGGTTTTTCTTAATTAATATGAAACAATATGATTTTTGTATATAAATCTATTTAAGTTGTTTTTTTCAATATTTTCCTTATATAGGAATATTCTTCCTATTTTCCCTACTGGATATTCTTACCCTTCCGTTCTCTTTATCCCATTTAAATTAGGTACCATTTCTATTTATCCACCTTTAAAAATAGAATTTTAAAACTTCGAATTTGCAAAATTAAAAAAATCATTAAGCTACACATATGCTCCATTTCTATTTATTTCAAAAAGCATAGGCCTCTCATTTAAAACCCTTTAATTGGAATTTCATTCTAAACAGTTTTAAATTTCAACTAGAAATTTCTAAATGGCTTATTTAATTAAAATATAAAAAAGATATCTTATATGGAGAAAACTTTTATATTTACTAACCTTTTAAAAATAGGGTTTATCTATTTTCAAAGAATATTTTGTATGGAGAAAATTTAGTATTTGCTTGCTTTCAAAAAATAACAACTTTTCAATGGTAGGGTTCTCCTATTTTTGAACAAATTCTTTAAAAGTCATGTCAATATTTTAAGGAAATTTTAAAGTCTTTTATTAAATTCTTTCGCATGGGGTCGGATTTAGAAATGGATTTTTGTTTATCCTTCCTTTTGGACTTTTCCTCTTTTCCGCTCATCTTATGGTGGTTAATGCTCATTTTCTTACGCGAACTTGCTCAATTCATTTTATACATTACTTCCGAATATTTGCAACATACATGCTCTTACTTCCCATCCGTATAGATTAAATGTACGTCATTAATCGGTAATCCAATGAAATCCACACTCATAGGGCAATCTAGGCCCAACAAAGGAGTCAAGTACCATTGACCTTCAGGGATCCTTCTATATGTTGTGCTTATGCTCTTCTTGGTTAATGCCTTATGGTATGGCCTACATCCTATGGGTTAATCGAGGTAAGGGCATAAATTTAACTCAGTTTATTATTCTAACTCATAGTTGTCTTATCTATCTTTTCAGAATATGGTTGCAACTACTATAGTCGAAATTCATAGAGTTGGATATAATTGTAGGTAAAAATACAAATACGTTCATTCAGCGTATTCTATTTCTTAAGATCGACTAACCTAAGCTTCGATGCCAAATGTGACAACTAGCACCTTAATGGATCCGATATTCTGATTAAATTAAAAACAAAAGTCCATTAGGGAATGGATTGTTGGTGTTGGTATCCTGTAATAAACATAAGTATATCAAAGAGCTATCTGTATGAACTCATAGTAGAATAATAAAATATAATAAAACATATACATACCGACTAAGGCTAATACCTTGGAACCAATAACATTCTTTGGATATATAGTGCCCTTGTTAATGCAGAACATGAATGAGAGAATCTATCTTCTCACAGTTCCCACCTTGTACCGATACCTATCCTTCTAAATATATCTAGTGGGTTATAATGAGGAGGGGGTCAAGACAACATTTTGGTGACTGAAAAATTACATACTTTATCCATAACACTAGTTTATGGCGATTGGTTTCCATTACGTGTTATGTCTATTATTCATAAATTAGTGATTTTGACCTCATATACACATATGATATGTTCACCCTACCCCAAGGTATAAAATATATATATATATATATCTGTGTGTGTAATATAAGCATCGATGTCGCCAATGGACAAGGATACATTCCCCGTTAGTATCTATAACTATACACCACACCTCGTGTTCTCCAAGAAACCTTATGTTTGTGCCTAATAACGGCATTAGAACTAATTAGCCATATTACTAACTCGTCTCAAATACTTATTGTGACGCCCCACCTCTATACTCACGCTAGTCAAGGACACTACGGGGTAATGTCGTCGACTAGCACGAAGAATAAGGCTGTTGAGGAGCGACCATCTGTGCAATTGCTTTGTGCGAGTACCGATATGTCAGAAAATATAACTTACATTTCATTTCAAGAGGAAATCCAACAATCAAATACAAACTCAAAGCTACCACACAGTGGCTAAGTGGACTTCGGAAACAAATATAGAAATAAACATAACACAAATCAGTCACAGACATTCATATCACAAAGGCGGAAACAGATATGAATATAACACAAAGAAGTGTACATCAAAGTAGTGGTAAAACAAGATCCACTACATCACAAGAGAATAGATACAAGTGCTAGGCAAAAGAATAATTATACATAAAGGAGTCCATAACTCAAATGTATAATAACAAAAACTACTAATCTAAAGTAGTTAGCCAAAAGAATCAGATGATAATCCCTGATAAGAAATTAAGCAGGAGCACCTGAAATATCTCGGTCTGACCCGAGTATTATTTAAGAAGAAAATAATAAACGGGTCAGTCTAGCTATAATTATCAGATAAAATGAGATAGGATAAGAGATGTGACCAAAAACGTATGATAACAAAGAAATGCCATACTATGTCAAGTATTCATCAAATAACAACAAAAATCATACAATATCTCCAATCGTCTCAAAATACCAAAAAGAATATCATATTCTTTATTTTATTCACCAATCTACAAATATTGACGAACATATAAATGCCAAACGCAAAAGTTGGTGAAACATAAATTCCAGAAATCACAACGAGAAATCCAGAAATCACAAGGGGAGGCCTATTACAAACAGGAGCATGAAACTCCCAACACGTGTATCACAAAAGAGACGCTATCTCATGGTCGCTAACCATAAACCGAACATTGACGCACCTAGAGAGATAAGCCCCATGCACAGTAGAACATCGACGCACCTGAAAAGATACGCCCCATGTATAAACTAACATCGATGCACCTAAAAAGATACACCCCATGTATAGTCGGACATCGATACACCTAATAAGATACACCCCATGCCTAGTCTAACATCGACGTACCTAAAAAGATACGCCCCATGCAAAGTCGAACATCGACGCACCTAAAAAGATACGTCCTATGCATAGACGAACATCGATGCACCTAAAAAGATACACCCCATGCACCGACTTATTGAGCTGATTGCTCCACGAACGATCCAAAGACCATGGGTCGCTAGCCCATAAAAATGAGACGAAGCTCATTAGGACAGGGTACAGTCCCCCACGCGGACAAAGAGACATCGCACATTGCTAGTCTAAACCATAAAATGATCATCATCGATCATCAAGAAGTGTCAATTACAATAAGCTAGTAAATATATGAGTTTAGCTTCATGTCCCATAACCACTAGCTTAACTTAAATATTTGCGAACAAATTGTAGATATCCACTAGAAAATTGTCACAAGAGTTTCAATCGAACAAGTTCATAAATTAACCGACGAAGTAAATGCAAGCGTTTCATACCACTTGTTTTGCTAAGCCGTTTAATTAGATTTTCTCATACGAATGAGGTAAAGGTTTGTATATACTAATAGATTAAAAACGGTTTTATAAACGAACTTTGTATTAAAAATAGAGTTGAAATCATTTTAGTAAAAGAGTTTGAATATTTACTACTAGTATAGAAACCTTTGTATTTTAAAGTG
The DNA here is from genome assembly GCA_030737815.1 of Allium fistulosum. Classification (NCBI taxonomy): domain Eukaryota; kingdom Viridiplantae; phylum Streptophyta; class Magnoliopsida; order Asparagales; family Amaryllidaceae; genus Allium; species Allium fistulosum. The sequence goes on along the minus strand of CM060907.1, from coordinate 242,720,517 downwards.
ACAAACCACAAAAATGATTCTAGAAACAATCAATCATTAAAATTCACATTCGAAGACGTGAATCAAATCCAATTAAACCAATAAAGAATCCATCGAAATGGATATTCAAAAATCCCGAAAAAGGAGTCATCAAAGTCATAATAAATGATAACAACAAATAGGATCATCACGAATCGATTCAAATTGGAAATTCAATCCCAAAAGGCAAAGTGGGCTGAAACAGCAAATTCAGTTGACTGAACAGAGATTTCAGTTGACTGAATCAAGCTTGGAAACTTTCAGTTTCCAGGTTCAGTCGACTGAACAGAGATTTCAGTCGACTGAATCATGCCTAGAAACATTCGGGTTCCAGGTTCAGTCGACTGAACAGAGATTTCAGTCGACTGAACTGGGATTTCCAGTATTTTCAGCCTAAAAAATGAAGATGCAATCTCTTTGCAAATGCAACCGGATGAGCAATAGGCGCTAAGGATTTATGCCAATAGACGACCCGGCCCTATAAGCTCCTCGATACACCACCAAAACCATGATCAAACATCCATAAAAGGATTTTTGCAAAAATTTAACTTTAAAAACCAAAAATTGGAATATTCACAAAACCAATCCAAATCAAGAGCAAATGCACATGAAGAAGTGTTAGGAATTCATACCTAACAACCAAAGACAATTATAGTTATAGATGTGAGATAAAAATCTCACCTTTGAACCCAAAAACAATGAATGAGAAGCTTGAAGACAAGAGAAGATCAATCCACACTTTAGTGTCAACACAAGAAGCTTGAACTTAAGCTTAAAAGAGAAACACTTCCCAAATTAGGTTTAGGAATTTTCTGAAATCAAAGAGAGAATGAGTTGGAGAAGAAGGAGATGATGCTTACCAATGCTTCTCTTTGAATTTGGAGCTAGAACTTGATTTGCAAATGGAAACTAGGGCTTAGGATTTTTAATTCTCTTTCTCTTCCCCCATTATTCTCTTTAGAACTGAAAAGATAAGGAAGAGGGAATGAATGAAGAGAGGTGGTTCAGTTTTGGGTATTAAGTTGGCTATTGGGCTGAACCCAAACCCAAACCCAAAGTGAAAAAGGTCAAATTTTTAGCTAGCTCCAAACATATGAATGTTTATACTCAAAAAGTTTGCAAACGGCATTTTGAACTCAATGGAAGGGGTCTCGAGTCCTAATTCGACTGTTTGCAAAAAGTAGCTTTTCGGACTTTAATTCGACTAACGACGCTATATTTAAATAAAATATTTAAATATACAATCGTAAAATATGTGGGTTGTTACAGACTCCCCTCCTCAAAGAAATTGCGTCCTCGCAATAATTATGACGAAAATAAAAGGTAACAACTATAAAAGCATATCAATACAAAAGAAAATTTAAAATAAGAAGTTCACCATAAAGAGCACGAAAGAGTAAGTCCGGATATGTTTGCTCGATGAATTCTCAAGATTCCCAAGAGAAATTCTTAGGATTTGAGGACCATTGAATTTTCACAAGAAGAACATCTTTATTTCGAAGGCGTTTAACCTCCGAAGTAATGATATGAATAGAATGTTGCTCATAAGTCAAATTTGGTGAAACCTCAATCTCTTCAACAACACCAGGCTCAAGAATAAAAATCGGAATCCCTAAGGTATTTCCGTAGTAGAGAGATGTGGAAAACATCATAAATAGCAAAAGATTGAGCCGGTAATAAAAAGGCGATAAGCCACAGAACAAATACGTTTGGCGATGGGAAATGGACCAACATATCGAGTTGCTAACTTTCCCGATCGACTGAAACGCCCAACACCCATCATAGGTGAAACGCGAATGAACACCAATAAAGACTGGACCTAAAACCAGCTTCTCACCGGCTTCAAGCCAACACAAAGGAAATCGGCACGGCCTTACGTAGAGTGCATCGAAAGATGCCATGCCAATACAAGATTGGAAGCTATTATAGGAAGAAAACTCAACAAGAATACGATCTTCCCAACTTCCACCAAAATCAAAAACACATGCACAAAGAAGATCTTCAAGAATTTGATTCACACGCTCTATTTGTCCATCGGATCGAGGACGATAAGCGGTGCTAGAATTAAGCTTTGTTCCCAAAGCTTTTGAAGACCTTACCAAAATCCACTAGAAAAATAATGGATCACGATTGCTAACAATAGAAGTAGGAACTCTATGCATTTTAGTTTGACATAGATTTTAGCCAAAAGAGGTATGGTCCAAAAGAGAAGGACAAGCCTCGAGGCTACACAAAACAAGAGATGAACAAGAATTGGATTCACGATCTCGAACCTCACAAGTGGATAAAGTCTCGAGATCATTCCATTCGGATATCATCAAAGAAACAACTACTAGTTGCTTACAACTAAGGGCATCGACAATCACGATTACCCTTTTCCGGGGTACAAAGAAGATCAAGATCGTAAGATGCAAGGAACTCGAGCCAACATTGTTGACGCAAATTAAGTTCGTTTCGAGAAAATAAATACTTCAAAAACTTATGATCGGGGTAGAGAACAATTTCTCTCCCAAAAGATAATGAGCCAAATACCAAGAGCGAAAACAATAGCCGTGAGCACCAGATCATGAATGACATATCTAGTCTCGACAAGCTTTAATTGTCAAGAAGCAAATGCGATAACACATTCCCCTTTGCAAGAGAATGATACCAAAACCAGTACGACTAGTATCAGTACAAACAATGAAGTCTTGGTTCCCTTCGGGAACTGCAAGAATAAAAGCATCGGAAAAGAGTTCATTTAATCAATTCTCTTTCCCGAAAAGCTAAACTTCCAAAATTACAATTATCTTTATGTAATAATCTTTTCAGAAAAATTTACATTTTACAAGTCAATTTACTGTGTCTGATTGTCTCATCATAGCATTTAGGAGATTCCTATCGATAACGTTGATCAACCACATCGACCAGAATTCTTAAAGCACTCAATGGGCAATACAATCACAAAATCATCTTCTATTTTTAAGAATATTCCTTGCTCGTTTTAAGAACAAAATCCAATCATACTTATAAATAAATCTTACGAAAAAGATTTGCAAAATTTTAAATTGCTATTTTCATCCATAATCAATAAGTATAAGGATAAACTAATCGAGATATTCGTAGAATACTCGATTCATAAGATGGATGAAATAAGGCAGAAGGTTCGTCAAACCGAATGATAGAACGAACCATTCATAAGAATCATAACAAGTGCGGAATGCGGTAAGTGGAATACTACCCTCCGCAACTCGTAGCTGATAACAATCGGTGGCAAGGTCGAGATGAAAAGACCTTAGCACCACACAATAGATTGCTTAGGTGAAAATCCTAAGACAAGCTAAAAAATACCGGAAAATTCACAACCTACTTGAATGAGAGAAATAACACTTTCCTCATCAAGTGGATTTTTAAAGAATAAAATGTTACCACCGAATTTTGGAAATCAAAATCATTAAAAACAATAGAAATCTGCTTAACAGATTGAGAATGTCGAAAATAAATAGTCCGCTCAGGACATAGGATGTGGACTTCATAATTATCAAGCCAATCCTTTCTCAAAAAATCAATTTCGAAGCCTAAGTAGCGCATAACATGCAAATTGGCTCGAAAAAAATGATCACATAAAATAATCTCGACATTTACAAAGCAAACTGAGTGTTGCGGATCCACTAACCGGATTCTCAATTTTCAGTGAAGTCATCAAGCTTAAAATATTTGAAGAAAAAGTATCAACAAATTTCTTTTGACATAAAAGAAGGAGATGCACTCATACCAAAAGAATTCGAATAGAAAATCACGAAACAAAATAATATCATCAAGGATAGAAGGAGAAATACCTTGACTATAAGAAGTGTCACAAGGAGCTTGAACCTTTCCCTCTCTCTTCTTTGGAAGTTTGGGGCTTGAGGATAAAAGATGACCCAAACCTTTACAATAGCGACAAGTAAGAGGCTTTGGACACTTATTCGCATAGTGGTCCGTAGAACCACAATTGTAGCATCGTCCACGACTAATGGTAGGAGTCTTTGCTACCGAAACTGCATGCTTCCCTTTCTTGTTGGGATTAGGGCTTTTGAACTTAATATGCCTTTTCTTGTTGAGGTTGAAGTTTTGTTTGGCATCCACAACTTCAACATCATTTTCTTTATCGGCCTCTTCTGGTCGAAGAGTGATATCTACAAGCTGATCGAAAGAAACTTCTAATTTCAGAGGTAAAACCTTTTCAGGGTTCTTACTCAAAGCACAGATAAACCTTTGATTCTTTGCAAGATCCAAAAATTGTTGGGCAGACATAAATACGCCATCCAGAGAAGGACTACTGGATTGACCGGCGCTGGGGCTGCCAGATCTAACCATTTCTCTTCTTTAAGAAAGAAAGAAAGAAGAAAAAGGTTATTCTCAGAATGAATATCAAACAACCTTGATTGATAAAACAAGGCATCACAAAAGAAAATAGGATAGAACGGTACGAAGACTCGAATCAAATCCTATGGCACGATTCCTAAGAAAGACTTAGGACAATGATCCTTGCTAGATTATTCTACATTGTTCCGACACTACGGGGTAATGCTAGCTAAGGACACTACGGGGTAATGCCGTCGACTAGCACAAAGAATAAGGCTGTTGAGGAGCGACCATCTATGCAATTGCTTTGTGCGAGTACCGATATGTCAGAAAATATCATTTACATTTCATTTCAAGAGGAAATCCGACATATCAAATACAAACTCAAAGCTACCACACAGTGGCTAAGTGGACTTCGGAAACAAATATAGAAATAAACATAACACAAATCAGTCACAGACATTCATATCACAAAGGTGGAAACAGATATGAATATAACACAAAGAAGTGTACATCAAAGTAGTGGTAAAACAAGATCCACTACATCACAAGAGAATAGATACAAGTGCTAGGCAAAAGAATAATTATACATCAAGAAGTCCATAACTCAAATGTATAATAATAAAAACTACTAATCTAAAGTAGTTAGCCAAAAGAATCAGATGATAATCCCTGATAAGAAATCAAGCAGGAGCACCTGAAATATCTCGGTCTGACCCGAGTATTATTTAAGAAGAACGGGTCAGTCTAGCTATAATTATCAGATAAAATGAGATAGGATAAGAGATGTGACCAAAAACGTATGATAACAAAGAAATGCCATACTGTGTCAAGTATTCATCAAATAACAACAAAAATCATACAATATCTCCAATCGTCTCAAAATACCAAAAAGAATATCATATTCTTTATTTTATTCACCAATTTACAAATATTGACAAACATATAAATGCCAAACGCAAAAGTTGGTGAAACATAAATTCCAGAAATCATAACGAGAAATCCAGAAATCACAAGGGGAGGCCTATTACAAATGGGAGCATGGAACTTCCAACACGTGTATCACAAACGAGACGCTATCCCATGGTCGCTAACCATAAACCGAACATCGACGCACCTAGAGAGATAAGCCCCATGCACAGTAGAACATCGACACACCTGAAAAGATATGCCCCATGTATAAACTAACATCGATGCACCTAAAAAGATACACCCCATGTATAGTCGGACATCGATGCACCTAAAAAGATACACCCCATGCCTAGTCTAACATCGACGTACCTAAAAAGATACGCCCCATGCAAAGTCGAACATCGATGCACCTAAAAAGATACGCCCCATGCATAGACGAACATCGATGCACCTAAAAAGATACACCCCATGCACCGACTTATTGAGCCGATTGCTCCACGAACGGTCCAAAGACCATGGGTCGCTAGCCCATAAAAATGAGACGAAGCTCATTAGGACAGGGTACAGTCCCCCACGCGGACAAAGAGACATCGCACATTGCTAGTCTAAACCATAAAATGATCATCATCGATCATCAAGAAGTGTCAATTACAATAAGCTAGTAAATATACGAGTTTAGCTTCATGTCCCATAACCACTAGCTTAACTTAAATATTTGCGAACAAATTGTAGATCTCCACTAGAAAATTGTCACAAGAGTTTAAATCGAACAAGTCCATAAATTAACCGACGAAGTAAACGCAAGCGTTTCATACCACTTGTTTTGCTAAGCCGTTTAATTAGATTTTCTCATACGAATGAGGTAAAGGTTTGTATATACTAATAGATTAAAAACGGTTTTATAAACGAACTTTGTATTAAAAATAGAGTTGAAATCATTTTAGTAAAAGAGTTTGAATATTTACTACTAGTATAGAAACCTTTGTATTTTAAAGTGACAAACCACAAAAATGATTCTAGAAACAATCAATCATTAAAATTCACAGTCGAAGACGTGAATCAAATCCAATTAAACCGATAAAGAATCCATCGAAATGGATATTCAAAAATCCCGAAAAAGGAGTCATCAAAGTCATAATAAATGATAACAACAAATAGGATCATCACGAATCGATTCAAATTGGAAATTCAATCCCAAAAGGCAAAGTGGGCTGAAACAGCAAATTCAGTTGACTGAACAGAGATTTCAGTTGACTGAATCATGCTTGGAAACTTTCTGTTTCCAGGTTCAGTCGACTGAACAGAGATTTCAGTCGACTGAATCATGCCTGGAAACATTCGGGTTCTAGGTTCAGTCGACTGAACAGAGATTTCAGTCGACTGAACTGGGATTTCCAGTATTTTCAGCCTAAAAAATGAAGATGCAATCTCTTTGCAAATGCAACCGGACGAGCAATAGGCGCTAAGGGTTTATGCCAATAGACGACCCGGCCCTATAATCTCCTCGATACACCACCAAAAGCATGATCAAACATCCATAAAAGGATTTTTGCAAAAATTTAACTTTAAAAACCAAAAATTGGAATATTCACAAAACCAATCCAAATCAAGAGCAAATGCACATGAAGAAGTGTTAGGAATTCATACCTAACAACCAAAGACAATTATAGTTATAGATGTGAGATAAAAATCTCACCTTTGAACCCAAAAATAATGAATGAGAAGCTTGAAGACAAGGGAAGATCAATCCACACTTCAGTATCAACACAAGAAGCTTGAATCTAAGCTTAAAAGAGAAACACTTCCCAAATTAGGTTTAGGAATTTTCTGAAATCAAAGAGAGAATGAGTTGGAGAAGAAGGAGATGATGCTTACCAATGCTTCTCTTTGAATTTGGAGCTAGAACTTGATTTGCAAATGGAAACTAGGGCTTAGGATTTTTAATTCTCTTTCTCTTTCCCCATTATTCTCTTTAGAACTGAAAAGATAAGGAAGAGGGGATGAATGAGAGAGGTAGTTCAGTTTTGGGTATTAAGTTGGCTAGTGGGCCGAACCCAAACCCAAACCCAAAGTGAAAAAGGTCAAATTTTTAGCTAGCTCCAAACATATCAATGTTTATACTCAAAAAGGTTGCAAACGGCATTTTGAACTCAATGGAAGGGGTCTCGAGCCTTAATTCGACTGTTTGAAAAAAGTAGCTTTTCGGACTTTAATCCGACTAACGACGCTATATTTAAATAAAATATTTAAATATACAATCGTAAAATATGCGGTTTGTTACACTTATTTAAGGGTTAACTAGCCTACCTCCTAACAAACAACAACAAACAAACTTGGAGGCAATTGCATATCCTATATGAAACCTACACTAGTAGGAAGTGTAGTCTGTCTCTAGGCATAACCTAAGCCTTTCTAATGACCACTCAAGACCAATGGCGCTCTCGACCTAAGTGTACAGCCCTACTCCTCAAATATATGGTACCAACAGTGCTAACATAGCATCAAGCTTTCTCGCACCATCCAATTTAGATTTCCTAATGCAAATCAAGGAAATGCTAACCTAGTTACTTTATACCTCATGTTGGAATTGAAGCAGACCCCAATTAGCCATTTAAGACTTCAAATCTGAGGTGAACCCACTTAGGTATATTCTCCAAGCCAATACATGAACGTATATCTCCACAGATCCTATAATTGGAGACGTCCCACATCAATACAATGTATACTCAATTACTAGTAGCACCTTGCGGAGGGCACACTTCTGTTGTGTAACATTACCGGGCTCGCATCCCAATCCATACTAATGATCACATCATTTATAATTAATCTAATATTGGGCTAGACCCAACAATCCATACCCATCATAAATGTATTCTTGAGGCCATATAATTTCGAATGGAAAATTATTATGCCTCCTAAGTTCAATTGCTAATATTCATTACTTGCCATGAACTTACTTCTTATTTCACAAGTGTCGTTGAGTATCCTTTACTACTTACTTTCAATTAAAACAATTAAGTATCATTTACTACTTTCCAATTAATACAATTAAGTATCATTTACTACTTCTTTCCAATTAATAAATTTAAGTATCATTTACTGTTTCTTTTCAATTAATACAATTAAGTATGATTTACTTCTTCTTTCCAACTAATGCAATTAACTATCATTTGCTGTTTCTTTTCAATTAATACCCATTTTAACTTGACTACTACAACTTTTCTAATTCTTCAATTCATTGTCTTATCCATGTTTAGGGCTTATTATTTATTTTCTAACATATTTAATCGCATATATTTAATCGATATGGAATTTTTATTATTTCAATTTATAACACTTTAGTTCTACATTTGGGGATTTTTATATTTTAATGCATAGGAACTATATCCTCCCCAAGAAGGAAATGTTATCATTGTAATTTTCCATATATTATCTAGAAAGAGAAATTGTGCTATATTCGAAATTACAAGGAATTGTCTTATCTATTTTTATTGAAACATACAGTACATAATATGGTAAATATCTCTATTTTGCATATATCTTTCCTTTGGGCATATTTCTTGTTATTTCAAACGACACACTTTCATATAAAATTGTAAAATTGGACAATTTGTGGAAATTCACACAAAAACATTCTTCATTCTAATGAATTAAAATAGAAACTTAAATCCAAATCAAATTAGAAACGTCTTCAATTCAAGTTTAATAACTTATGACATTTAGATAAGGAAATCTGGAAATAACACACCATCTTATTCATATAACTTATTACATAACTCTTAGGGACTATTTCACTCTTACATTTTTGATCTAGGTGTATACAACATTAATCAAAACTAACAATCTACTGAATATGTAGGCAAGAATCTCAAATTCATTATATATATATATATACTTAAGCCAACAATTCCATGATTTATATAGAGGCATAAAAGAAACATGTTCACAATGATATAAATACAATATTATGTAAAACACATAATTTTCCACTCATCCCTTAGCTTCCAAATCTCAAGATCTAAATATGTTCTTTATATTTGACTCTCTTTCTTTCTATCGAAGAATGTATCAAAAGCACATACATATTTGTTAGAATTACAGAGCTGTGAAGAGATTTGAATTAAACAAAGTTTAATTTATAATTCTAGAATTTACCTTTTTCGTGGAATCGATTCACTCCTTCTCTTCTTCTCTCTATTTTCTATTATTCTCCCCTAGACACACAAAAAAATATGTGTATATAATATTTTATAATTTCCATAATTCTTAGAATTGGTGGAGAAGAGAAAATGGCAGAGGTTTGTTGCTTAATTCAGAAAATATAAGAAGAAAAGTAACGGGCTGGGCTTGTATTTATAAGCGCTTGAACCAATTCCATCCAATAGATTAAATTATATTAAATCCGGGTCGTTAGATTGAGGTTCATACAACCGCCAGTCCTTCCTAACAGGTCGACCGGTGAGTGGTTGACCGGTCGATATTAGCTGTCGACCGATGGGTTATTTCATCGTTTAATTTATATCTTTCCTTCTACACAGATTTGATTAGATTTAACAATGATGATACTTTAACGTTAAGGCTTCTATTTAACTATTTCTTTAACATTATGTTAATGGTATTTATTATCTTAATACACTTTTAATTATTTCCGATCCAAAATCTTCAAACATTAATAACTTCTTCATTTGAACTCCGATTGTAAAACTTTGTATATGAAAGTTGACTAGAAAATCGCCATGAACACAATAATCCTAGTTTCGGAGCCAAATTCCAACATTTGAAATAAAAATTCTATTTTAAGCTTTAATATTTCTTTATTAATTTTTTTAATCAATTATTGTTTATTTATATGGCATTACAGAAACTGCTTCTCTTCTTCTTCTTTCTTTTATCAAGTTGATTCAGCAGATAGTTTGGTTTGATGTGACCTAGCCTATTAATCTATAACACATGATTTTTTCCTAAGAATCATCCAATACTTTGATAATGTTGGTTTTTATCTGTCGATCTATTGCTAGATTTCCTACTTTTTGGTCCACATTTTGAATCGCTTCATTAATAGTGCTAGCTTAGTTGTAGCTTCATTTTCTTCCTCATTATCAGTTGTACTCATTAGAGTAATTAATTTCTTTTTCAAATCTCCACTTTTATGTTCTTCCCTGACTTTCAGCTCTATTACATAAGTGATAAGATTTCCTATTAATTCCTCTACCTTAAGCTATTTCAAGTCTTTGAATTCCTGGTTGGTTTCAATTTTGCTTCAATACTTCTCATGAGGATTCTTAGAATTTTTCAGATCATTTCCAATTCTATGTAAGATTTTCCTATCGTTGGGATTTGAATACTAGATTTGAAAATCGTCCATATATCTCCTTTATATTTTCATCTTTTATCATTATGAAATTCTCATATTCATTGCCCAACATGGCTATGTGAGATTCATTGACCATGATGTACCTTCGTGAGTCACCTCAAGTGTATGGCTAATTTTCTACGCAATCACAAAATGAGAAACATGGTTATATTATATTTTATCTAAGTCATGGATAATAGAATTTGTAGCTTTAACATTTGAACAGTGGAGACTAAGTTCATTTGCATCTCACTTATCTTTAGGATTAGGGAATTCTTGATTATCAACTTCTATTGTAGATACACTATCACCAATTTTAGTTAAATTCCATGCCTCAACAGTATCTAAAATAATCTTCATCCTAGTTTTCCAATATAAATAATCAGTGCCATTAAATATGGGTGGCCCAGCTATGTATTGTCCTTTAGAAAAAGCATTATTAAAACTAGCCATAGTTTAAAAAGTGTGAATTTGACTACCTTGCTCTAATACCACTTGTAGGATCGAATTAACCCTAGTGGGGGTGAATAGGGTTTATTATAAATTCATCGAATAATAAAAATCACAGCATAGATAATAATAGAGTAAATGTGAAAATAAAAGCAGCATACAAATGTATCCAGCTTCAGCAAAACCTACCTATTTTGGCCCCCTAATATACCTATTAAGATTAAACAAACGTCCGCTTACGAATTCCCTATAAACTTGTAACTATCGCTAATCTGATTGTTCTAACTATATGCCTAAAAATACTGCCTCGTCTTTGTCCCCGAGTGGAGAATTTCCCAAACTGCAAATTGCAGTTCAAATCCTAGTTAATAACCAAAGTTTTAAATTTTTAAAAGTAAAATACAAAAATTAAAATAAGGGAAACCCTAAGGACAAATATATATCTACTATATTATTTAAGCAGCCCAAACACATAAAACACTTCCCATTATTTTATTATCATCGTCCCTCTTTTCTTCATTACTTTCCTTTAGGGTTTCAATGTTTTAGATTCTAGAAGTTGTTGTCCTTGAGATTCAATCTTAAATCCATGCCTTTACGTCCTTGTTAGTTAATCTCTTTAATTGCCTGGCGATGGTTGAATGTGATTGCTACCGATTTCGAGCTCTTTTACTATAGATAATTGGGTACAATTTCGAATTATTGATTATACATGAATATTTCTTCCTTCTCGATTTCACATAATTATAGATGATGAAATGGATTTTTAAAGCGACTAATTTGAGAAAAATCTCCTTGGATTTTCATATACTTCATGATTTTTGGTTTGATTATTTCAACTTTGAGTTTTACTTTTATTCTGACTTTTGATTTATTAACATAGCTGTAACGACTCACTTTTTGGACGGTTTAAATCAACAATTAACCACACATGTCTAATTCAAACCATTCAAAAGGGAGGATTGTTAATGGGGTAAATAAGAAAAGAAAAGAAAGAAAACCAAAACACAGAATCTGGCAGCGGATTGACAAAATATAATAATCAAATAAACAGTTCATGAAGCTGTTTTACAAATAACATTTGATTACACTTTACAATACGAATCAAAGTTATACAGCAGGAATAAACAAATAATGCAGTGGAATAATTATAACAAATAGAAATAATATACTGAATCTTCGTCTTCATTCTTTAAAAATAGTCTTCAATTCACTAAAAAGCTCAGACTGACCAGAGCGTAATGAAAAGACAAAACACTCGTGTCAAAACTAAAAGATCTTATGCAAATTAAATCAAAATTAAATGAAATAAGGAATGCACATAACTACATTTTTGAAGGTTCAAATTTTCCGGAAAAGTTATTGTTTCCATATTCAAAATACAATAGATTTCACAATAGATCCATTCTAATAACTTACAAATTTACAGAAAAATTCCCAATTAAATTTCATAGTTCAAGAGATTTGATTTATAAAAAATTTCCAAAGTTTCAACATTCAATTCTATGGAAACTTCCCAATGTTTCACAATTTAATTTTGAAAACTTTCAAATAAGTTAACAACGGTTTATTTCTCAAAAATCATTTTTATGGTTCAAATAGTAAATCTAAACATACTAAATTTTTCCTCATGTAAATATCTGAAATTCATGGGTTTTATATCTTTATTCAGTGTTCAAATAATCAATATGAAAATTTATATGATTACAATAAACTATAGGGTGATAACAAGGATATATCAAAATAAATGAACAAATAAACATTCAAACACAATAGCATCCATCACAACATACAATCAACATTCAAATAAACCAATTCAACAAATCAACCAATTCAATAACATGTCAAAATAATTATTAGTTATCACATATTGAAGTTTAGGTACTCAAATTAAATATCAATTAAAATTCCAAACCAACAGTCAAAAATTTATCACTATATGACCTGGTTTAACTTGCAATAAAATTTTAGTATTTCGTGAGTGAGTTTAAACACTCACCATATGGATTTCCCTTTTCTAGTCGGATTTGGATCCGCTACTACTTCCTCCTTTTGATTTGTTTCCTTGTTATCTTAATCTTCCCTTTTTTTAGAAAGTTTTGGAAGAGACAGAGAAGTTTGTATAGATCTGGATTTGAAGAAAAGGATTTGGAAAAAGAAGAATGTTTGGAAAATAAGAATTTTTTTTAAAGAAGATGAAGAATTGAAAAAGAAAAGGAAGCTTTGAAAAAGAATAAGAAGATTTGAAGAATAAGAATAAGAAAAAGGAAGCTTTGAAAAAAAAGAGAAGAAGGAGATTTGAAGAAGAAGAAAAATAAAGGAGGAAAATGAAGAGAGAGAGAGAAAAAAAATGAGATGGAAGTTTGTTTGGAGAAATGAAGCTAAAGAAGATGAGATTTGAAAAATGAAATAAGGTTACAGGAATGAAGATGGAAACAAATGAAAAGCTAATAAAGTATGTATAAATAAACTAGGAATTGAAATAAATTAAAAATATGAACAGCCTTAAAATGGTAGTATTGAAAGAGGTGAAGTAAAGGAATAAATATATGAATAAAGATAAAAAACAAATCTTCTGTTCTTTAATATGAAGCTTCAGAAGAAAGAGTTGCTAATGAAATGAAGCTACTAGAACTAATAACGCATAAACAAAATAAACTTTAGAAATGGAGAATAGTACATGCAAATTAGATGCATGAATATTAATTTGGATGTTCACATTAAAATGGAAAAAAGAAAAGGAAAAAAACTTCAAGTAAAGCACTTGAAAGGAGTAAACGAACAAATGAGAAACAAATGAAAAGAATGAGACAATTATTAATTAAAAATAAATCAAATGAGGCTATTATTATTAATTAATAAGAAACAAATGAGTAGTCTAATAATTACATGGATGCTCAAGTGGAGGGAGAACTAGAAAACAAAAAGAGAGAGAATGTGCCGTGATAATAAATGTAAATCAAATAAAGGGACCACCTATATCCTATAAACAAACCTTTGGGGTCCAAATTCCAAAACTTACTCCAATTAATTCATATCAATAAACCCAAATATACACATATTTACATCATTTAATTCCATATTAAAACATTCGTTTTAAGTTAATATATGTGCACACTACATTAACGCAATCAATCAATTAATAATCAATCACTCAATTAATCAACCAATCAATCTATATATTTATTTACGTTACTCAAACCAATTTCATTAACTAATGAATATATATCTATCTGTGCACTATAAAAATGATTTACTTTACTTTTTTAATTACTATAACGGTAACATTAATGCAACCAATTTACAAGTTTTAACCATATTTAAAATGGAAAAATAAATATATGTGAACCTATGTAATTAATGTACAACTGTTAATACAAGGTATCTAATTGATTCCACAATATTTACACAATCATGAACCCTCTGATATATTTAAAAATTTGAATACTAATGTGTGTGCATATAGATTATTCTAAAATTCAATTTTTTTTCCAAAATCATTCTTGTTCAAAATGAAAATTTTATTTTTATACGTCTCAAAACATGCAATTATCTTAATTTAAATGTTCACTCCATATTGACATAAAATGCAAGTTCCTATATTAACTCATTCATTACAATTTCATTTATGTTTCCTTTTAATTGAAACATTTCAATTAATCTAATTCCATTTCATTACTAATTTCAAACAAATTCTAATTATAAAACACTGTTTCTTTTCATTTAACCAATTCAAACATTTTTTATAAAATTTCATATACAGCAAAAAATTATACACTATTCACAAAGTAAATGTTTTATCTTATTGAAAATCAACTTCTCCAAGATGCATTTCAAATAACAACTTATGTTATTCTTTCATTAAAACATTCACTCCATCCTTTATTCAAATTCAACATTTGTTATTCCAATTAGAGACAAACATACAATTTATTCTTTTCAAATCAAAGCTTAAATTTCATTAAAATGTTTATCTTAATTTAATTTAAAATGTAAGTTCTTATGTTGAACTTATTGATTATAATGCACTTGTCTTTTCTTTTCAATTAAAGGATTTCATCAACTCTTATTGCAGTTTATATTCAATATTAGATTTCAAATGAATTCTCATTATACCGCAATTGTTTTCTATTCGTTTCATATATTCCAACATTTATTTCTTAAATTATTCCATTCTTATATTAACATCTATTATTACAATCAACGAAACTTACATTCAAACAATTATTAAAATAAATTAAAATTACACTAAAATAGTAATCAATTACATTAAATCACATTATTAAATTACATTATAATTGTTTTCTTACTAACAAATCATAAATTTCTAATTTCATACAAATATTAAATCCTAAAATCTTATTAAATTCAATATTCTAATTATCGGGAAAAAAATACGGGTCGTTACACTCTCTCCCACTCAAAACTTTTCGTCCTCGAAAAGGAACGAGAAGGAATTAAAAAGCTTAAAATAACTTTATTCAATTAATCAATTTATAAACAATTAAATTTTCATAATTAAGCATTTTAAATAAAATATACTAATTAATAAAATAAATCTTCATATTCAAGTTTACTAAAGTTTGAAAATATTTTCACTTTTCACAAAAAAAATTCTAAGTCAAAAATTCACGGAAAATTTCGACAGAGTCTCCTTTGTACGGAGAGGTCCGGGAGAAATAATAATATCAATAATAACCACATATATATATATATATATCATATTTTGAAATAAGATATCCCAAGCCACGGGAAAACAATATAATATCGCTATAAAACCGTAATCCGAAAACGTACCTATTTTTCGGGCAAACACGCTTTATTTATGAAACCAAAAGTAGTAGCTATTGCTTCCAAAAACCAAAATAGTGAGAATTTTATTCAAGAGAAATATTTAGTTGTTTTCAATTTGCAACAAAAGCAAATCAATATAAAACATATACAAACAAACAATACAACCATTTATGCAACCAAAAAATCCATCATACATCCATAGTAACCAAAACCAATAGTTTGTTTAGTTTAGAAACTTTTAATCATGCAAGGTGATAAATAACCATCAAGTGTACCTCCGCTCAACAGCCTTGGATAACTATTCAATAGATTATCCATACAACCTTAAACAATTAGAAGTATCCTTTCCAAACATCCCATAAGCCAAAACAACCAATAATTTCAACACATTATTTGAGTTTATTCAATTGGTTTCTTTTTACCTCACTTACCTTTTATTTATTTTCATTTATTCATACAATGTCTTTTCCATGTACTTACATAAATTATTTCACATTCAATATCTAAAATAATCAAAGGATTCATTATTTAAGTATTACATACATTTCATTGCAGTTTAATTCACATTTATTTACTTATAATGTTTGATATCCATTTAACATTAATATTCATCAGTAAATCATTTCAGTAATTTTCTTGAGTTTATAATCATTTACCTAAACTGTATTTACCTTTTTACAATTTAATTTAATTACAAGCATTTCACAATATTAACTTACGTTTATATAACATTTGTTGTACATCACAATTCTTATTTATAGAAATAATTCCATTGAACACTTCCATTACTTAAGTTTTACTTGTATAATATTCTATTACATATTCCTATTTAACATTTTTCAACTTTTAACATTTTGGTAAGTTATATATATGTTTTGTAGAATGAATTTGATTGTTACACAAGTTTATCTTATTCACTTCAGTTAACAAAATGTTCAATAATTATATCTTCTAAATTTTTCATATTTACAAGTTAATTTAAATTTCTTATATATTTCATTAATCACTTAGCATCCATTTCCTTAATTTCAATTTAGAAGTATCCAATTATTAATATAGTCAAGATTTCCTTTATTACAATAATTGAAATCTCTAATTTATAGAAACTTAAGAACTAAATGCCGGGTTCATTTCAAGTCATATGAAATAATATATATATATATATACACACACACACTCATAGCTTTTATATATCAAATCATATTTAGAAATACAAAATTAGGATTTGTTTATCAAAACTAATGTGTAGTAAAACTACTACAGCGGTCTTCCCACTTTGAAACTCGAAAATGAACGTCGGTGATGCGTGCACTCCTCACCGAAATTAGTTTCCAGCGAAAAAAGAGGGGATTGCATAAATTATTTTCCTTTTCAAAATTCTTTTAAAACATTTCTTACAAATCACATTTGAGAATATTTATCCAAAATGCTTCCAAACAATACTAGTATTATATTTCAAAATCACTTGAAAAACAATTTCAAAATCCCGGAACTTGAGTTCTCAAATTTCCAATTAAATTCATTTTGTAGATCCTACTTTGCAATCAATATTTATAAAATTTCTCTTTCAATCAAACAAATATATCACATAAAACTATTAGTCCTTTGAAATCAAGTAATGTAACGACCCGTATTTTACGGATCGAAAAGTTCGTTAAAAATCTGGAATTTTCTGCATTTTTAAGTCATTTCAGATTTTTGGGAGAATTTGGTTAAGTCTTAAGTCGTGACCGACTTATAGGATTGGCAACCTAAGGGATAGGTCGTAGTTGGCGACCTAAGAAGGTGGAGCGACCCAAGAGTTAGGTTGTATGTTAGCTTAGGTCGTAATGGAGTATGTCGTAGGCGACCTAGGGATTTGGATAAGTTATGTTGAAATATAGGTCGTATAACATTTAAGTCGTAGATGACTTATAGGGGTGGCGACCTAAGGAAGAGGGGTGGGGTTAGGTCGGCAACGACCTAAGTAACTAGGCGAGTTAGCGACATAAGGAGCTAAGTGGGTTTACGACCTAAGGTGTTGTCGCAGTTAGGTCGTGAGCGACCTAGTGTTGTGAACGACCTAAACATTGGAGCGACCTATAGGACGAAGGAGCTATGAAGGCAGCGACCTAAGGAAACCAGTTGTTAGCGACCTAAGAGTTTAGCAGAATAGGGGTTGGCTGGTTAGGATAGTTAGGTCGTAAACGACCTAAGTTAGGTCGCGAGCTCTGTTTTTTAGATAGGTCGCGTGTTGTTTTAGGTCGATATGTGTTAGGTCGCTGAGGAGTTTAAGTCATAAGTCGTAACTTCGTTAGGTCGTTGTAGCGCCTGGATGATAAGTCGTTAGGTTGTTAGGCGCTGTTGTGCTAAGTCGTATCCTCTTAAGTCTTAGGTCGAAGAGGCGCAAGCGATAGGTCGCTGAGGAGTTAAGTCGTAGCTGTTAGGTCGCTGGGTGCTTGGATGCGCAGAAGTGTTAAGTCGGTGAAGACTTAGGTCGGAGGGGTCTTAGGTCGTAAGTCGGAGACGACTTATGGAGATAGCCGAGTTGCGACTTAGTGAATTTTCAGCTATAAATAGAAGGGGGTTGGCTTCACTTTTTGGGATCCGGATTTCAAAGCAACGAAGTGCTGCCATTTTGAGAGCTCGACTTCTACACTTCTTCACTTCTTTTCTCCACTCTAATCTAGTGATTCCTTCCATCATCAAATTGAAGATTCGAGAGCTTAGATTGAAGATCTTCATCCTTTGAAGTGAGATTTCTTCGTTTGAGGCGAATTCGTGATAGATCAAGCTTGATCCTTCGCTGTCCAGATCTGAAGCGTGTTGATTTGGGGTTGTTTAGGTGATTTGGTGAGTGTGTATTATCTCTCACACGGATCCAAAGGAGTATATCGAATTGTTGGCTCGATTTGGTGTTAAAATAGTGATTTTCATGCATTTTCTTCATCCTAAGTATAGATCCATGTAGATCCATTGTTCATGATGATTTAACAACCATTTTACTAAGTGTTAGCCTATACAAGTTCATTCATCAAGATTGTAGAGATATTGTTCATGTTTTCATGCTTGTTAGACTTTCAACTGTTTAATTACGAAATTGCCATTATTGTGATAATCGTCTACTTAGATCATATTTGAATGCTTGATTGATTGGATTAATGTTTGACTTGGTTGATTGCTATGAATTAGATGATTGATGATTTGATTTAGACCAAAGATGATTCAAAGGATAAGGGAAAGGCTCTTGAATTGGGAAAGCTGCTTGTGGCATATGTAGCGGGATGATGAAGCTCTTATGCATAGATCTGATGATGTGATGTTGAGATGTGGCTTTGCGAGGATGTGATGAAGCGAGGCATCATGTGATGAAGACTTGGTTTAATCCAGATGGGATCATCCCAAGCATGTTGATAACTCGGTGAATGGTTCGAGTTGAGGATAATGGATGGATATGAGAATGGTCGTCAAGGAGGATGACTAGGAGGCTTGGGTCTCATCGTTGTTGAAGGTTCTAGCATGCTCTAAGCAAGAGTACGTTTGGGCAGATTCGATAGTCCCAACGACCAACTGTTGATGGTCGAGTACTCTGGGCAGATTCGATAGTCCTAGGCACGGGTCACGATGACGTGCGGGAGTTATGTCTAGAATCGGGGTTACCATTAGCCCTTGACGGACGGCTGAAAGAATGTGCCGGTCATTCAATTAACGGTGAAACCGAAGCAGTGATAACAGTGATAGCCAGAGTCATGGATGTTTGGGTGTATCGTCATTCGGTCTCAAGAGCGGTATTTTCTGGGTGCTTATCTGATCTTGGTTTAGGCCTTGGGGGTTTGTACTTGGAAAACGTCGCCCTTGACTCGAGTGATAATTGCTTTACTTTATATTGTATGCTCTGCTATGTTTGCTTCTACTTAGTGTGTGTCTGGGGGCTATCACTGTAGAAAGAGGTTGGAGTGGGAGGGTTGTATTCCTATTCCTTTTCCTTTATGCTCTTTTGGTATGTTGATTGTTAATTTACTGCTCACTAAGACTGTTGTCTGACTCAAGGCTTTATGTTTTCATTCTTATCGCCTTGGGCTGTTCGTCCATTTTGGGACGGGCAGACTAGGTAGCAGGTGACAGGTGCTGTTCTTGCTTTCCACGGTGTTGATATCGAAGACGAGCTGGAGTATTGCATATTGTTTCTTTATTACTATGTGTACTGGATGTTCCGCTGCTTTGTAATCTCTGAGTGATGTAGTGAGGCTTGTTGTATTGACTATCCTGATGCTTGTATTCAACTATTATGAAGTTTTATATGATGTCATTTTGTTCTTTAAAGCTTCCCTATACATATGTTCTATTGTATTTTATCCATGCGCTGTGAGTAATACGATAGATTATGATGTTTTAATCTACCTTGGCAATTGTCCATGGTCGCCTGGCATACTTTTCAGCGCACTATCTCTAGATTCGGTGCAGGGGTCATGGGCGGTCGTCACATTTGGTATCAGAGCATTGGTTAATCGATCTTACCCAACGCTCGCTGATGTAACTACGCATGAGAGATGTAATTGTATTTTGATGGATGAATACTATATATAATATAGTAGTTTAGTTGAGTTTGAGTCCTTTATGCAGTTGTTTCTCTAGATGTTCTGATCATTCCTTTTTTATAGATATTGAGAATGAGTCGAAGAGGGAGACCAGCTGCTAGGGAATGCCGTGCTACTGAGGGGACTGCTGATTATGCAGCTATGTTCGAAGCTATGATGACTTCGATCATGAGAAGGATACCAGTTCCGGGGGCAGCAGTTGATGTTGGAGTTCAAGTCCAAACTCCAAAGCCGGTGGATTTTGCTAAGTTGTGTAAGGACTATACTGCTCTTGGAGGGAAGGTTTTCTTGGGAACGGAATCAACTATTGAGGTCCAGAGGTGGATGGATGCTTGTAGAAGGATCTTTGGTGATTTGGGAATCGATGATGCAACTAAGAGGAAGTTGGCATCGAGGCAGCTTCAAGGGAGAGCCTCTGATTGGTGGAACTCTATTACCATCAATACTGCGGAGGAAGAGATTACTTGGGAGCAATTCCAAGCTAGATTTGAAGCTAAGTTCATTTCTACAGCTCAGAAGTCTGTTCTGTTCAAGAAGTTTGTGGAGCTCAAGCAAGGTGGAAGATCAGTTCTTGAGTATGTTTCTGAGTTCGAAGCTTTGTCCAAGTATGCCCGGTCATATATTGAATCTGCCTATCAGAAGAATGAGAAGTTTGTGACAGGCTTGGACAGTTATCTTGGGAGACAGTTGGTGGATCATTTGGACGATTCATTTGAGAAGCTTGTGGAGAAAGCTCTCAGGCATGAGAGTTTGTTTCCTAAGGAAGGATCTGTTGTTGCTGTGACCAAGGGAGAGTCTAAACCACAGCAGAGTGGAAACCAGAAGAGGAAGCAGCAGCAGTAGAAGAGTAAGGATGGCCAGAAGAAGCCAAAAGGCGAAGTGACTTGCTACAATTGTCAGCAGAAGGGCCATTTCTCGAAGGATTGTAAGAATCCTAAGGTGTCGATGAAGTGTCACAACTGTGACAAGCCGGGGCATTTCAGGAAGAATTGTCCAGAACCGAGGAGGGACAAGCAGATTGTGCAAGCTTATGCTTTGGGAGCTGTTCCGTCGTCTTCAAAAGCTCCTACCGCTGAAGAGAAAGGAAAGAGTGTGGTGGTTCAAGGTACTCTTTTCCTATGTGGTGTTCCAGTTAGAGTTCTGTTTGATACTAGAGCGTCGCATTCGTTTGTTTGTAGTGAACTTGTAGGCCGGTTGGGTTTGGAACCGAATATTGTTGATAGGCCATTGGTTGTGACTAATCCAGTTGGGGGTTCGTCTTGTTTGTGTATGTTATGCCGTGGTCTGATTGTGTCAAGTCATGGTTGCTCTTTTGTTTGTGATTGTTTTGTTCTGAACTTTGCGGGGTTTGGAATTATTTTGGGTATGGACTGGCTTAGGAGGTATGCAACAAAGGTTGATTATGAGAGGCTGGAAGTGACAGTCGAGAATGTGGAAGGGCGAAAGATTGTGATACGATGTAAGCATGAAGAAGGCTTCTTCATGAGCTTCATGTATTCGCTGGTTGTTCCACGGGATGGAATGTCATCGGTGCCAATCGCTAATGGATTCGAGGATGTCTTTGACGAAGTCAAAGGGTTGCCTCCGCATAGAGAGATCGAGTTTCGTATAGATCTAGTTGAAGGAGCCAGACCTGTTGTGATGCCTCTTAGGTGGATGGCGCCTAGGGAATAGCAAGAGTTGAGGGTGCAAGTTGATGATCTTTTGCAGAAAGGATTCATTCGGCGTAGTGTGTCCGAGTGGGGTGCACCAGTTGTGTTTGCAACCAAGGCAGATGGGTCGTTGAGATTGTGCGTCGATTATCGTGAGCTGAATAAGGTGACTAAGAAGAACAAGTATCCATTGCTGAGAATAGATGACTTGTTTGATCAGATTCACGAAGCCAAGGTGTTTTCTCAGATGGATTTGGCAACGGGATTTCACCAGTTGAGAGTGGCTAAGGATAGTGTGCCGAAGACAGCTTTTAGGACACCATCCGGTTTCTTTGAGTGGCTGGTAATGCCGTTTGGATTGACTAACGCGCCAGCATATTTTGTGGATCTTATGAATAGAGTGTTCAGAGATCAGTTGAACAAGTTTGTACTTGTGTTCGTGGATGATATTCTGATTTATTCCAGAACTGAAGAAGAGCACAAGACACACTTGCGTATTGTTTTGGAAATCTTACGGAAACATCAGCTGAAGGCTAAGTTTTTGAAGTGTCACTTCTGGAAGAGTGAAGTGAGGTTCTTAGGCCATGTTATCTCTGGAAGTGGAATAGCGGTTGATCCCGCTAAGGTGGCAGCAATCCAGGATTGGGTTAGACCTAAGAATGCATCTGATGTGAGAAGTTTTCTTGGATTAGCAGGATATTATCGTCGGGTTATCAAAGACTTCTCCAAGGTAGCTGCACCGTTAACAGGATTGACAAAGAAGAACCAAGTGTTCAGATGGGAAGCTAAGTGTGAGCAAGCTTTCGGAATCCTGAAAGAAAGATTGACAAGTGCTCCTGTTTTGACTATTCCAAGTGGGAATGATGAGATGGTGGTTTATACCGACGCATGTGGTACTGGACTTGGAGCAGTGCTGATGTAGAAGGATAAAGTTGTTGCGTATGCAAGTCGACAACTAAAGCCGCATGAAAGGAATTACCCGACTCATGATTTGGAGTTAGCGGCGATTGTTTTTGCTCTGAAGATGTGGAGACATTATCTATTGGGAGTTCGATTCGAGTTGTTTACGGATCATAAGTCGTTGAAGTATCTTTTCTCCCAAAAGGATTTGAATCTTCGGCAGCAACGTTGGTTAGAGTTTCTAGCATCATATGATTTTGGAATAGCTTATACTCCGGGAAAAGGTAACGCAGTGGCAGATGCGTTAAGTCGAAGACATGCAGGACTGGGAGCCATGTTTTCAGAATGGAAGAATCTCGAGTATTTAGCTGGATTTGACTTCAGGCCTAGATGCGAATTGGAACCTGAGATGTTGGCAAACTTATCAATAAGACCGACTCTTGTGGAAAGAATTGGCGAGAGCCAAAAACGAGACGATAAGCTTGTCAAGATTATCCGTGATTTGGAATCTGGATTGGATCCAGAGAAGGATAAAGGATTCGAGGTCGATCGAGAGGGTTGGCTTCGGAAGCAAGGACGACTAGTTGTTCCCGATATAGATGAATTGAGGAGTGAAGTTCTGAAGGAAAGTCATCACTCGAAGCTGACAATTCATCCAGGTGGAAATAAGATGTATCGGGATATGAAGAGAACCTACTACTGGGAAGGCATGAAGAAGGATGTTGGAAATTTTATTTCCAAATGTATGAACTGCCAGTTGGTAAAAGCCGAACAAAAGAAGCCAAGTGGATTGCTTCAGCCATTGGAAGTTCCTACATGGAAGTGGGAGCAGATATCGATGGATTTTATTGATTGATTACCTAGAACAAGAACGGGAAACGAAGGGATTTGGGTCATTGTAGATCGTTTGACTAAGAGTGCAAGATTCATTCCTGTTCGATCGACTAGGACTGCATCAAAGTTGGCTGAGTTGTATGTTAAATGGATAGTTCGATTCCATGGTATTCCGAAGAGTATAGTGAGCGATCGAGACCCATTGTTCACTAGTGGATTTTGGAAGAGCTTCCAGGAAGTTTTGGGAACCGAGTTGTGTTTGAGTACAGCTTATCACCCTCAAACAGATGGTCAGACCGAGAGAGTCAACCGAGTTTTGGAAGATCTCCTCAGAGCTTGTGTTTTGGATTTCGGAGGATCATGGGAAGATCACCTTCATTTGGTGGAATTTTCATACAACAACAGTTACCAGTCAAGCATTGGTATGGCACCGTATGAGGCATTGTTTGGGAGACCGTGTAACTCACCGACGTGTTGGATAAAAACTGGAGAAAAGCTGATGCTTGGGCCAGAGATGATTCGACAGACTTCGGATTGTATAGAGATCCTTCGGCAACGAATGAAGGCAGCCCAAGACCGTCAGAAGAGTTATGCCGATAAGCGTCGAAAGGATTTGGAATTCGACGTAGGAAATATGGTTTTTGTGAAGATTTCTCCACTGAAGAATGTTATTCGATTCGGGAAGAAAGGGAAATTGACTCCGAGATTTGTTGGACCATTCCCGATCATCGAGCGAATTGGAAAGCTCGCCTACAGATTGGAGTTACCAGAGAAGATGTCGAGTGTGCACAATGTTTTTCATGTATCATATCTACGGAAGTACGTGCACGACTCGAATACAGTGGTTCCTGCTGATAGCTGTGAAGATTTCGAAGTTGATCCAGTCGATAGAAGACCTCGTAAGCCGCTTCGTGTTGTTGAAACCAACACGAAACAACTTAGGAGGAAGGTAGTTAAGTTGCTCAAGATACAATGGAGTGATGATGATAACGACTGTACGTGGGAGGTGGAAGAGAGGATGAAGGCAGCTCATCCTGAACTCTTCAAGGTATGGCCCTAAGGTGTCGTGTCATCTCACGATATTGTGACTTGTTCTAATTTTAGAATTCTGTATGCTAAGCTAGAATTGGATGCATGGTTTGTTGATTGCTATGGATGGTAGGCGTGTAGAATAGCCTTTGATTTCTTGGTTTGTTTGGAATTTCGGGGGCGAAATTCCTAAGGGGGAGAGAATGTAACGACCCGTATTTTACGGATCGAAAAGTTCGTTAAAAATCTGGCATTTTCTGCATTTTTAAGTCATTTCAGATTTTTGGGAGAATTTGGTTAAGTCTTAAGTCGTGACCGACTTATAGGATTGGCAACCTAAGGGATAGGTCGTAATTGGCGACCTAAGAAGGTGGAGCGACCCAAGAGTTAGGTTGTATGTTAGCTTAGGTCGTAATGGAGTATGTCGTAGGCGACCTAGGGATTTGGATAAGTTATGTTGAAATATAGGTCGTATAACATTTAAGTCGTAGATGACTTATAGGGGTGGCGACCTAAGGAAGAGGGGTGGGGTTAGGTCGGCAACGACCTAAGTAACTAGGCGAGTTAGCGACATAAGGAGCTAAGTGGGTTTACGACCTAAGGTGTTGTCGTAGTTAGGTCGTGAGCGACCTAGTGTTGTGAACGACCTAAACATTGGAGCGACCTATAGGACGAAGGAGCTATGAAGGCAGCGACCTAAGGAAACCAGTTGTTAGCGACCTAAGAGTTTAGCAGAATAGGGGTTGGCTGGTTAGGATAGTTAGGTCGTAAACGACCTAAGTTAGGTCGCGAGCTCTGTTTTTTAGATAGGTCGCGTGTTGTTTTAGGTCGATATGTGTTAGGTCGCTGAGGAGTTTAAGTCATAAGTCGTAACTTCGTTAGGTCGTTGTAGCGCCTGGATGATAAGTCGTTAGGTTGTTAGGCGCTGTTGTGCTAAGTCGTATCCTCTTAAGTCTTAGGTCGAAGAGGCGCAAGCGATAGGTCGCTGAGGAGTTAAGTCGTAGCTGTTAGGTCGCTGGGTGCTTGGATGCGCAGAAGTGTTAAGTCGATGAAGACTTAGGTCGGAGGGGTCTTAGGTCGTAAGTCGGAGACGACTTATGGAGATAGTCGAGTTGCGACTTAGTGAATTTTCAGCTATAAATAGAAGGGGGTTGGCTTCACTTTTTGGGATCCGGATTTCGAAGCAACGAAGTGCTGCCATTTTGAGAGCTCGACTTCTACACTTCTTCACTTCTTTTCTCCACTCTAATCTAGTGATTCCTTCCATCATCAAATTGAAGATTCGAGAGCTTAGATTGAAGATCTTCATCCTTTGAAGTGAGATTTCTTCGTTTGAGGCGAATTCGTGATAGATCAAGCTTGATCCTTCGCTGTCCAGATCTGAAGCGTGTTGATTTGGGGTTGTTTAGGTGATTTGGTGAGTGGTGATTATCTCTCACACGGATCCAAAGGAGTATATCGGATTGTTGGCTCGATTTGGTGTTAAAATAGTGATTTTCATGCATTTTCTTCATCCTAAGTATAGATCCATGTAGATCCATTGTTCATGATGATTTAACAACCATTTTACTAAGTGTTAGCCTATACAAGTTCATTCATCAAGATTGTAGAGATATTGTTCATGTTTTCATGCTTGTTAGACTTTCAACTGTTTAATTACGAAATTGCCATTATTGTGATAATCGTCTACTTAGATCATATTTGAATGCTTGATTGATTGGATTAATGTTTGACTTGGTTGATTGCTATGAATTAGATGATTGATGATTTGATTTAGACCAAAGATGATTCAAAGGCTAAGGGAAAGGCTCTTGAATTGGGAAAGCTGCTTGTGGCATATGTAGCGGGATGATGAAGCTCTTATGCATAGATCTGATGATGTGATATTGAGATGAGGCTTTGCGAGGATGTGATGAAGCGAGGCATCATGTGATGAAGACTTGGTTTAATCTAGACGGGATCATCCCAAGCATGTTGATAACTCGGTGAATGGTTCGAGTTGAGGATAATGGATGGATATGAGAATGGTCGTCAAGGAGGATGACTAGGAGGCTTGGGTCTCATCGTTGTTGAAGGTTCTAGCATGCTCTAAGCAAGAGTACGTTTGGGCAGATTCGATAGTCCCAACGACCAACTGTTGATGGTCGAGTACTCTGGGCAGATTCGATAGTCCTAGGCACGGTTCACGATGACGTGCGGGAGTTATGTCTAGAATCGGGGTTACCATTAGCCCTTGACGGACGGCTGAAAGAATGTGCCGGTCATTCAATTAACGGTGAAACCGAAGCAGTGATAGCTAGAGTCATGGATGTTTGGGTGTATCGTCATTCGGTCTCAAGAGCGGTATTTTCTGGGTGCTTATCTGATCTTGGTTTAGGCCTTGGGGGTTTGTACTTGGAAAACGTCGCCCTTGACTCGAGTGATAATTGCTTTACTTTATATTGTATGCTCTGCTATGTTTGCTTCTACTTAGTGTGTGTCTGGGGGCTATCTCTGTAGAAAGAGGTTGGAGTGGGAGGGTTGTATTCCTATTCCTTTTCCTTTATGCTCTTTTGGTATGTTGATTGTTAATTTACTGCTCACTAAGACTGTTGTCTGACTCAAGGCTTTATGTTTTCATTCTTATCGCCTTGGGCTGTTCGTCCATTTTGGGACGGGCAGACTAGGTTGCAGGTGACAGGTGCTGTTCTTGCTTTCCACGGTGTTGATATCGAAGACGAGCTGGAGTATTGCATATTGTTTCTTTATTACTATGTGTACTGGATGTTCCGCTGCTTTGTAATCTCTGAGTGATGTAGTGAGGCTTGTTGTATTGACTATCCTGATGCTTGTATTCAACTATTATGAAGTTTTATATGATGTCATTTTGTTCTTTAAAGCTTCCCTATACATATGTTCTATTGTATTTTATCCATGCGCTGTGAGTAATACGATAGATTATGATGTTTTAATCTACCTTGGCAATCGTCCATGGTCGCCTGGCATACTTTTCAGCGCACTATCTCTAGATTCGGTGCAGGGGTCATGGGCGGTCGTCACAAGTAAATATTTCAAAATCATACTTCAAAAATAGCAATTCCAATTTATTTTTCAAGCATATTACTAAAATAAATTTCCCAAATCATTTAATATCTTTAAAATTATACATTCAAAAAAACTCATATAACTTTACTCGAAATATTTATTTGAAACTTCATTTGCAAATCAATCATCTTTAATACTTTACAAAATTATTCCGTAAAATTTCTTGCTTCATTTATAAATACCATTTAAAAATCTTAAATAACATCTTTAAAAATATATGTAAACTATTTGAAAATAATTATTTACATCATTACTTATATTTAAAAAGGAGTTATTGAAAACCTTAAATCCATTATTTATAAATTTATTAGTTTTAAATCTCAAAAATACTTTTCAAACATCTTTAATAAATCAATAATCATTAACTTTAAAATATGTTTATAATATACTTTATCAAAATATTTTTATAACTCAATGTTTTAACAAGTTTATACTCGTTCTTGCAGACTCTAGCCATGCGTTGATCAGGCGCAAGGCTAGACTTCTCCAAGTACTTAGTAGACCTATTTCAACACCCAGTGAAAATACTTAAAAACATTAAAAATGGATATGGAAAGTACATTCCCTCATGGATCACAGTTAAGCAACGGTTACGCCGCTATCCAGCGGAATCACTTGTAACTGTAGGCATCTCACCCCTCGAATTACGCCATGGTTGATAGATCGCAAGTACGCAATCGTTACGCCACAATCCCAGCGGAATCACTTGTAGCAGTAGGCATCCTGCCCCTCAATTTATGTTATCCAACAATATCAAATGAATATAATAAGTGACTCACCAAAGGGGTCCGATAAATGACCCACCAAAGGGATCTGATAAATGACCCACCAAAGGAGTCCGATGGAAGGTACTTCTCATATCATTTACTTCAAAATATATCATACTATGCATAGTACTCTTTCAAAATCATAACTTCAAATATCGTACTTATATAAATTCCATTATATATAAGATTTCATTTTCAGATAGAGTACTTTCCAAAATCAGTGGTTTTCAAAATCACCTTATACTTACATAAAGTCCATCTTATATAAGAATCAAAATTTTCCCAAAGTCAATTATGCTGCATGAAGAGCCATATGAGATTGAACATCTTTGCTTTATAAAGGGTTTTGAATTTAGAATAGGTTTGTATATAAAAATCATTTTGTGAAATAGTTTTGTAAAATAGTTTGTAAATAAAATAGTTTGTAAAATGGGGCATTTCACCAGAAGGACAAACTTTGCAGTCCAATTAGTTTCTAGGACACACATTCAAAGAAATTACTTTCAAGGCCAAAATCAGCAGAATAATTACTTTCAAGGACAAAGTCAGTAGTCCAATTACTTTCAAGGACATAATTTCATAGGTTTTTAGGCCCTAGAAACTAATTATTTTACGTTTTGTCCTTGAAAGTAATTATTTCAGTTGTGTGTCCTAGAAACTAATTCCACTTGCTAAAGAGGCCCTTGTAGCTAATTTCCACTTGTAAAATAGTTTTGTAAATAAAATAGTTTGTATGTAAAATAGAATAAAATAGTTTGTTTAAGAAAAATAAAAGAAAATAGTTTTGTAAAATGGTTTTAAATTTATAGTAGTTTTGCATAAAAGAAAATTTCTAATTTAAATTACAAAGATATTCAACCCAACAAATTTCAATTTCAGCATCAAAGCATATCAATAACATTAGAATATAAGATGTACATATGTCATCATTTCGCAAAATCACATTCGATCGCTCGATCACACAAGTTCACTTTCAAACTAGTATTGTCCATTCGACTTCCCTAATGCGGACTTCGATATGGTTTCTTGACTAGAAACCACCATTCTTCTCGCATAGCCATATACTATGATAGAGAATTCTAGAATCAAACCAAAATCCATATCAAATATTCGCCATCAAGAATCGAATGAAAAATCCTAACACGAAATGGTGAAATTCACCTCGAACTTGTGTACTCAAATCTGGATCAAATTAATTATGCAAATAAAACAATATACGTACAACTTACGTATCTATTCCAACTTGTTTCATCATAATTTTATTTTCAATTTAACTTTATTATAAATCTCATTGATTAACACAAATATCACTTCATACTTTAATATTAGTTTCATAGAATTTCTCTAGTTAACACAAAACATTAATATATTCATACATTGCTTATATTTCTCTTCAATTTTAAATTACATTCAATTTCACATGTAATATTTCTCATTTAATACTACATTTATTGCACCATCCATTTATTTCATAAACAATTTACAGGTCATGACTTTATTTATGATCATTTCACTTTTAGTTCATATTTGTTTATTCAAATAGTTTTCACTTTTACTTTTCAATTTTATTTATGACACATTTCATAAATTTTAATTAAGTTTATAAACAAATTTTTCTTCAATTTAATCTCAGTTACAGCATTTCCTTAATCACAATTTCAATTTAAACATTTCAAGGCTTAAAGTTCACACTTGTATATTATTACATTACATGCCAAGAAGGAATACAACAATTCTATTCATTTACTAAATATAGATATAAGAAATTAAACCTTATTTCACTTGTTTTCAAATTAAGGTTATCAAATTTAACTGCATAATTCAACACAATTATTAAGTTTCCACTTATATATTAATTTAGATGTTTCGACTATCCGAAATACTCAGATATTCCATTTTATTTCAATAGTTGAAACTACCAATCAACAAACGACAAAATTCACAATAAAACTTTCAATTTCATAAACAAATATCCTAATTATTCACTTTATTCTCTTTAATACACCATTATTAAACTAGTGTTCAGTCCATAAATTCAATCAACAATAATAGCCAATGCTCATAAACTGACTAAATACAACCAATCCATAATAAATGATAATAATTAAATATTACCATTTCATAAAACAAACACATTACAAATAACTATAATAGTTATAAAATTTTATTCCTTATATATAGCATATAATATTAGGAAAATTATTCCATTTCAAAACTTATATAAAACCCTTTTTATAACACTAACAAATACGAGCTCTCGTATATATACACTCAGACAAACTCATTCTAGGATATTACTACCCTATCTCTAATGAGTTAACCCCATCAGGCTAAGGTATTTCTAAACCAAAGCTCTGATACCAACTGTAAAGACCCACCTTTTTGGACAGTTTAAATCGATAATAAACCACACATGTCTAATTCAAACCATTCAAAAGGGAGGATTGTTAATGGGGTAAATAAGAAAATAAAAGAAAAGAAAGAAAAACAAAACACGGAATCTCGCAGCGGATTGACAAAATATAATAATCAAATAAACAGTTCATGAAGTTGTTTTACAAATAACATTTGATTATACTTTATAGTACAAATCAGAGTTATACAACAGGAATAAACAAATAATGTAGCGGAATAATTATAATAAATAGCAATAATATACTGAATCTTCGTCTTTGTTCTTTAAAAATATTCTTCAATTCACTAAAAGCTCAGACTGACCCGAGCGTAATGAAAAGACAAAACACTCGAGTCAGAACTAAAAGATCTTATGCAAATCAAATCAAAATTAAATGAAATAAGGAATGCATATAACTACATTTTTGAAGTTTCAAATTTTCCGGAAAAGTTATTACTTCCATATTCAAAATACAATAGACTTCACAATAGATCCATTCTAATAACTTACAAATTTACAGAAAAATTCCCAATTAAATTTCATAGTTCAAGAGATTTGATTTATAAAAATGTTCCAAAGTTTCAACATTCAATTCTATGGAAACTTCCAAATGTTTCACAATTTAATTTTGAAAACTTTCAAATAAGGTAACGACGGTTTATCTCTCAAAAATCATTTTTATGGTTCAAATAGTAAATCTAAACATACTAAATTTTTCCTCATGTAAATATATGAAATTCATGGGTTTTATATCTTTATTCAGTGTTCAAATAATCAATATGAAAATTTATATGATTACAATAAATTATAGGGTGATAACAAGGATATATCAAAATAAATGAACAAATAAACATTCAAACACAATAGCATCCATCACAACATACAATCAACATTCAAATCAACCAATTCAACAAATCAACCAATTCGATAACATGTCATAATAATTATTAGTTATCACATATTGGAGTTTAGGTACTCAAATTAAATATCAATTAAAATTCCAAACCAGCAGTCAAAAATTTATCACTATATGACCTGGTTTAACTTGCAATAAAATTTTAGTATTTCGTGAGTGAGTTTAAACACTCACCTTTATGGACTTCCCTTTTCTAGTCGGATTTGGATCCGCTACTACTTCCTCCTTTTGATTTGTTTCCTTGCTAGCTTAATCTTCCCTTTTTTTTAGAAAGTTTTGGAAGAGACAGAGAAGTTTGTATAGATCTGGATTTGAAGAAAAGGATTTGGAAAATGAAGAATGTTTGGAAAAGAAGAATTTTTTTTAAAAGAAGAAGAAGAATTGAAAAAGAAAACGAAACTTTGAAAAAGAAGAAGAAGATTTGAAGAATAAGAATAAGAAAAAGGAAGCTTTGAAAAAAAAGAGAAGAAGGAGATTTGAAGAAGAAGAAAAATGAAGGAGGAAAATGAAGAGAGAGTGTAACAACCCGCATATTTTACGATTTTATATTTAAATATATTTTTTTAAATATAGCGTCGTTAATCGGATTAAAGTCTGAAAAGTTACTGCAAACTGTCGAATTAGGACTCGGGACCACTTCCATTGAGTCCAAAATGGCATTTGCGACTTTTTTGAGTATATGTTTCGATATGTTTGGAGTAAGTTGAATTTTGCTATTTTCTGTTGGGCTTTGGGTTTGGGTTTCACCCCAACTCACTCTATAACCTAGTTCAGCCCCTCTCCTCTCCTCTTCACTTCATTTCTATTTTCTTAAACACTTAAGCAACTGAAAATGGGGAGAGGAATGGGAAATTAAAATTCAAAACCCTAGATTCATTTGCAAACTCCAAATTCTTGCTCCAAATTCAAGGTAAAGCTAAGGTAAGCTCCATCTTCATCTTCTCCATCTCTTCTCCGCTTCAATTTCAGAAATTTCCTAAACCCTAATTTAGGAAATACTTGTTTTGATATTAGATTAAAGCTTATAGAGTTGAAGTGAAGAGTGGTTGATCTTCTCCTTGTGCTTGAGCTTCTTATCATTTGTTTTTGAGTTAAAAAGGTGAGTTTTGAACTCACATCTACCTCTCTTGAGATCATTGATGTTAGGTATGAATTCCTAAGACTTATTCATGTTCATTTGCTTTTGGTTTGAATTGATTTGGTGAACATTTCAATTTTTGGTGTTCTGAAGTTTAAAACTCTAAAAATCATAGCTTTGTTGTTTGATCATGTTTTTGGAGGTGTATTGAAGAGCCAATAGGGCTGGGTTGTCGATTGGCATAAACCCCTAGCGCCATTGCACGTCCGATCGAAAATTGGAAGAGTTTGCTCTTCATTTGGATAGGCTAAAAAAAGCCCCAGTGCCAGTCAGTCGACTGACCTCTGCAGTCAGTCGACTAGCTGTAGCAAATAATTGTTCCTGGGACTATCAGCAGAAACAGGAAGTCTCTATTCCCTGCAGTCAATCGACTGGCCTTCTGCAATCAGTCGACTGACTGCAGAAAATGAAATTTTTGAGTTTCTGGTTCAGTCGACTGGCCTCTACAGTCAGTCGACCGACCTGCTTGTAT
This sequence comes from Allium fistulosum, assembly GCA_030737815.1. Classification (NCBI taxonomy): domain Eukaryota; kingdom Viridiplantae; phylum Streptophyta; class Magnoliopsida; order Asparagales; family Amaryllidaceae; genus Allium; species Allium fistulosum. Next base: position 242,686,900 of record CM060907.1, on the reverse strand, counting down.
TTGCCTATTTTTGCCTATTTTGCTTGATTTCAAATTTCAATCGATTCGTGTCGATTCCAATTAGTTGTTATTGCTTATTTGACTTTGATAATTCCTTTTTGATTTCATACACGGGTTTTTATAAAATAATCTTTTCAAATTGTATTAAAAGCTCGTTTCTCCAATTTATAATTTCTATTTAAAACACACACAACTTTGCACTTCGAGCAAAGAGGGAGGAGAATTTAATGATTAAATAAAACGTGTGCTATGAACACGTGTGTTTTTCTTTTCAATTAATTCCTAATCTATTCGTTTGACCGTTTTGACCTCTGGGTCTAGTTTACCGATGAGATGAGGTGAACTTTGTACTGCTTTGAGTGTGAAATTGACTAACGGGTAGTAAATCGTTTAGTGCGAACGTGGGGTATGGGACTCACGTTAACATTTTTCGGGTTCCTTTCTGAGAGTTGTGACACATTCCACCGGACAGTGGTGTCCAGTACCGCCACTACGGTTTGTTGCCTTCGGGCGTTGCCTTTTGGCGTTGCCTTCGGGCATTAAAGGAACTTCTCACTAATGCTCCTATTCTAGTGGTTCCTGAGGGGAATCATGATCTTGTTGTCTACACCGATGCTTGTGGTAGTGGTCTCGGTGCCGTGCTTATGCAGAAGGATCGGGTAGTTGCTTATGCTTCTAGGCAACTGCGTCCAAATGAGGTTCGCTATGCCACTCATGATCTTGAGTTAGCCGCCATTGTCTTCGCCTTGAAGATTTGGCGACACTATTTATTAGGCGAGCGCTTCATTCTCTATACCGATCATAAATCCTTGAAGTATTTGTTCACTCAGAAGGGACTCAATATGAGGCAATAGCATTAGCTCGAGTTTCTTGCCTCCAATGATTTTGATATCTTGTATACCCCTGGAAAGGGTAATCGTGTTGCTGATGCGCTTAGTCGCAGACATTCGGCTGTCGTTTCTATGATGCTTGCCGAATGGGATATTCTTGAGACTCTATCTTTTTGTGATATTCGTGATCGAGCTCCATCCTCTAATTCTCCGATAGCATTATTCAGTTTGGAAGCTCGACCCTCTTTATTGGATCGTATTGCCGAAGCTCAGTGGCGTGATCCTGATCTTGTGCATCTTATTCAGCTTTGTGAGACTGAACCCCATGATGAGGCGTTGCGGGATTTCAGCATTGATTTTCATGGGTGTCTTCGCAAGAAGAACCGTCTTGTTGTGCCTTCTGATTCTGCACTTAGGCATGACATTCTTGATGACTGTCATCGTTCTAAGTATACTGTTCATCCTGGCAGTAGTAAGATGTATGCCGACATGCATCGCCTTTATTATTGGGAAGGCGTGAAGCGCAATGTGGCGAGTTATGTGAGTAATTGCATGACTTGTCAATGTATTAAAGCCGAACATCGGCGCCCTTCTGATCTCCTTCGGCCTCTAGAGATTCCATTGTGGAAATGGGATCAGATTTCGATGGATTTCATTGATGGCCTACCTCGTACGAGATCGGGCCATTCTAGCATTTGGGTTATTGTTGATCGCCTCACCAAATCAGCTCATTTTATTCCTATTAAATCTAATAGGACTGCTTCTCTTTTGGCTAAGTTATTTATCAAGGAAATCGTGAGACTTCACGGTGTTCCTAGTTCGATTGTGAGTGACCGTGATCCTTTATTCACCAGTCATTTCTGGAAGTCTTCAGCAAGCTTTGGGAACAAAGCTTAATTTCAGCACAGCTTATCATCCATAGTCTGATGGACACAGACTGAACGGGTGAATCGTATCTTAGAGGATCTTCTCCGTATTTGTATTCTTGATTTCGGAGGTAGTTGGGAGGATCATCTAGCCCTTGTAGAGTTCTCCTACAACAATAGTTTTCAGTCCAGTATCAGTATGGCTCCTTTCGAAGCCTTATACGGAAGACCATGTCGATTACCTTCTTGTTGGTTGGAATCTGGGGAGAAGCTTATTCTTGGCCCAGATTTTGTTCATGATTCTTCCGAGAAGATTGTTCTTATTCGACAGAGAATGAAAGAGGCACAAAGCCGCCAGAAATCCTACGCAGATAACCGTAGGAAGCCTCTCGAGTTCTCGGTTGGTGATCTTGTCTTTATTCGTGTTTCTCCTTTGAAAGGGGTTATGCGCTTAATTATAACAGGGAAATTGGCTCCCCGCTTTGTAGGACCATTTCCTATTACTGAATGTATTGGCCCTGTGGCTTATAGAGTTTCACTTCCAGCTCATATATCCGGAGTTCACAACGTGTTTCACTTCTCTCAGCTTCGGAAGTGTCTTCGAGAATCGGATTCTGTTATCGACTCTCTTGATTTGCAAGGTGTTGAGATCTCACCAGACTTATCTATTGTACAGCAGCATATTCGCGTACTTTCCTCGGAGGTGAGACACCTTCGAAACAAGGGCGTGCCGCTCATTAAAGTTCAATGGTCTGCTAATCCCAATGACTGTACTTGGGAAACCAGAGAGTTTATCGAGCGATCTTATCCGGGGTTTCTATCTTTGCTTAGCAATGGTGGGAATATCTCTTTATCTCAAGCTTATTTTTCTTTCCTTTTTGGATGTAAGTATGTAGTTGTTGCAAATTCTTCTCTAGGAATTGCGTGGATGCAATTTTGTTAAGGAGGGGAGATCTGTAACAACCCGCATATTTTACGATTTTATATTTAAATATTTTATTTTAAATATAGCGTCGTTAATCAGATTAAAGTCCGAAAAGCTACTTTCTGCAAACTGTCGAATTAGGACTCGGGACCACTTCCATTGAGTCCAAAATGGCGTTTGCGACTTTTTTGAGTATAAGCTTCGATATGTTTGGAGTAAGTTGAATTTTGCTATTTTCTGTTAGGCTTTGGATTTGGGTTTCACCCCAACTCACTCTATAACCTAGTTCAGCCACTCTCCTCTCCTCTTCACTTCATTTCTATTTTCTTAAACACTCAAGCAACTGAAAATGGGGAGAGGAATGGGAAATTAAAATTCAAAACCCTAGATTCATTTGCAAACTCCAAATTCTTGATCCAAATTCAAGGTAAAGCTAAGGTAAGCTCCATCTTCATCTTCTCCATCCCTTCTCCTCTTCAATTTCAGAAATTTCCTAAACCCTAATTTAGGAAATACTTGTTTTGATATTAGATTAAAGCTTGTAGAGTTGAAGTGAAGAGTGGTTGATCTTCTCCTTGTGCTTGAGCTTCTTATCATTTGTTTTTGAGTTAAAAGGGTGAGTTTTGAACTCACATCTACCTCTCTTGAGATCATTGATGTTAGGTATGAATTCCTAACACTTATTCATGTTCATTTGCTTTTGGTTTGAATTGATTTGGTGAACATTTCAATTTTTGGTGTTTTGAAGTTTAAAACTCTAAAAATCATAGCTTTGTTGTTTGATCATGTTTTTGGAGGTGTATTGAAGAGCCAATAGGGCTGGGTTGTCGGTCGGCATAAACCCCTAGCGCCATTGCTCGTCCGATCGAAAATTGGAAGAGTTTGCTCTTCATTTGGATAGGCTGAAAAACAGCCCCAGTGCCAGTCAGTCGACTGGCTGTAGCAAATAATTGTTCCTGGGACTGTCTGCAGAAACAGGAAGTCTATGTTTCCTGCAGTCAGTCGACTGGCCTTTTGCAGTCAGTCGACTGACTGCAGGAAATGAAATTTTTAGGTTTCTGGTTCAGTCGACTGGCCTCTACAGTCAGTTGACTGAACTGCTTGTTTTTGCCTATTTTTGCCTATTTTGCTTGATTTCAAATTTCAATCGATTCGTGCCGATTCCAATTAGTTGTTATTGCTTATTTGACTTTGATAATTCCTTTTTGATTTCATACACGGGTTTTTATAAAATGATCTTTTCAAATTGTATTAAAAGCTCATTTCTCCAATTTATAATTTCTATTTAAAACACACACAATTTTGCACTTCGAGCGAAGAGGGAGGAGAATTAAATGGTTAAATAAAATGCGTGCTATGAACATGTGTGTTTATCTTTTCAGTTAATTCATAATCTATTCGTTTGACCGTTTTGACCTCTGGGTCTGGTTTACCGATGAGATGAGGTGAACTTTGTACTGCTTTGAGTGTGAAATTGACTAACGGGTAGTAAACCGTTTAGTGCGAACGTGGGGTATGGGACTCATGTTAACATTTTCCGGGTTCCTTTCTGAGAGTTGTGACACATTCCGCCGGATAGTGGTGTCTAGTACCGCCACTACGGTTTGTTGCCTTCGGGCATTGCCTTCGGGCGTTGCCTTCGGGCGTATGGATCCTTGTTATACAGTACTGAGCTCGAGCATCTTTTTTTTCTTTGACAATTATATTTCCCTAGAGTATCATCTTTCGGGGTAGGTTCTTTGAGCCATACGATATACAACGATTACCTTGTGGAAACTTGTGTTTCCATTTGGCTTGTTTTGGGATATGTATGTCCTTGGTTTATTAGAGTTGCCTATGATATGAGGTTTGTTATGATTCATCTTATGTTAGATGATTTGGTTATCTCCTTTGGAGATTATTGTGGTACTTTATGATCTTGTATGTTCATTATCATTTAGTTTATCTAACTGATTTGTAAAGCTAGACTGGCCCGTGTATTTTATACTCGGGTCAGACCGAGATGTTTCAGGTTAGATATATTTTGCTTCCGCATGGACTATTTGCTAGCTCCTTTTTGTTATAGCTTTTTGTGTAGTCCTTTTCGTCTGTAACTCTGATATGTATTCTATTGACTTGTCTCTATATTGTGGTTTGCTTCACCACTTGACTTGTATCATTTTGTAAACTCTGTGTTGTATCTGTATATGTGAAAATGTATGTGATGATCTGCTGTTCTGTGATGTGTATTACATTTGAGTTGTTATATTTTATTCTGATAGATCCTCAGCCACCTACGGCTTTGTATTAAGTATTTATTGGATATGTCGATCCATTTAAGTAAGAAGTGGCATTGTCGGCGTATTCAATAGATAATTAAGACAAGGCTATAGATGGTCGCTCCTAACCAGCTCTATTCTCCGTATTAGCAGACGGTGTTACCTTGTAATACTCTTTGTTAATGTGGGTCTCGGAGTGGGGCATTACAAAGAGAGAAAAAATAAGATGGAAGTTTGTTTGGAGAAATGAAGCTACAGAAGATGAGATTTGAAAAATGAAATGAAGCTACAGGAATGAAGATGGAAATAAATGAAAAGCTAATAAAGTATGTATAAACAAACCAGGAATTGAAATAAAGTAAAAATATGAACAACCTTAAAATGGTAGTACTGAAAGAAGTGAAGTAAAGGAATAAATATATGAATAAAGATAAAAATAAATCTTCCGTTTTTTAATATGAAGCTTCAGAAGAAAGAGTTGCTAATGAAAGGAAGCTACAAGAACTAATAATGCATAAACAAAATAAACTTCAGAAACGGAGAATAGTAAATGCAAATTAGATGGCATGAATATTAATTTGGATGTTCACATTAAAATGGAAAAAAGAAAAGGAAATTTTTTTTTCAAGTAAAGCACTTGAAAGGAGCAAACGAACAAATGAGAAACAAATGAAAAGAATGAGGCAATTATTAATTAAAAATAAATCAAATAAGGCTATTATTATTAATTAATAAGAAACGAATGAGTAGTCTAATAATTAAATGGATACTCAAGTAGAGGCTACGCTGAGAACTGGAAAATGAAAAGAGAGAGAATGTGATGTGATAATAAATGTAAAGCAAATGAAGGGACCACCTATATCCTATAAACAAACCTTTGGGCTCCAAATTCCAAAACTTACTCCAATTAATTCATATCAATAAACCCAAATATACACATATTTACATCATTTAATCCCATATTAAAACATTCGTTTTATGTTAGTATATGTGCACACTACATTAACACAATCAATCAATTAACAATGAATCAATCAATTAATGAACCAATCAATCTATATATTTATTTATGTTACTCAAACCAATTTCATTAACTAATGAATATATATCTATCTGTGCACTATAAAAATGATTTACTTTATATTTTTTAATTACTATAATGGTATCATTAATGCAACAAATTTACAAGTTTTAACCATATATAAAATGGAAAAATAAATATATGTGAACCTATGCAATAAATGTACAACTGTTAATACAAGGTATCTAATTGATTCCACAATATTTACACAACCATGAACCCTCTGATATATTTAAAATTTTGAATACTAATGTGTGTGTATATAGATTATTCTAAAATTCAATTTTTTTTCCAAAACCATTCTTGTTCAAAATGAAAGTTTTATTTTTATACGTCTCAAAACATGCAATTATCTTAATTAAAATGTGCATTCCATATTGACATAAAATGCAAGTTCCTATATTAACTCATTCATTACAATTTCATTTATGTTACCTTTTAATTGAAACATTTTAATTAATCTAATTCCATTTCATTACTAATTTCAAACAAATTCTAATTATAAAACACTGTTTTCTTTTCATTTATACCAATTCAAACATGTTTTATAAAATTTCATATACAACAAAAATTTATACACTATTTACAAAGTAAATGTTTTATCTTATTGAAAATCAACTTCTCCAAGATGCATTTCAAATAACAACTTATGTTATTCTTTCATTAAAACATTCACTCCATCCTTTATTCAAATTCAACATTTGTTATTCTGACTAGAGACAAACATACAATTTATTCTTTTCAAGTCAAAGCTTAAATTTTATTAAAATGTTTATCTTAATTTAATTTAAAATGTAAGTTCTTATGTTGAACTTATTAATTACAATGCACTTGTCTTTTCTTTTCAATTAAAGGATTCGAAAAACTCTTATTGCAGTTTATATTTAATATTAGAATTCAAATGAATTCTCATTATACCACAACCGTTTTCTATTCATTTCATATATTCCAACATTTATTTCTTAAATTATTCCATTCTTATATTAACATCTATTATTACAATCAATGGAACTTACATTCAAACAATTATTAAAATAAATTGAAATCACACTAAAATATAATCAATTACATTAAATCACATTATTAAATTACATTCTAATTGTTTTCTTACTAACAAATCATAAATTTCTAATTTCATACAAATATTAAATCATAAAATCTTTTTAAATTTAGTATTCTAATTATGGAAAAAAAAATACGGGTCGTTACAATGGCACTTTGTTTTTGCTTGATCTTTTGTGTGTTCTTCAACCTAAGACTGTTGAACTGTTTATACTTGTGGTTTGTGATGGCTTTGGCCTGACATTGTCAACTTGTCCAATATTTGCTTTGGCCTGAATTTATGGGCTTGTTTGACTTGAGTAATTCTTTTGTACACTCCATGATTTTTCTGAGTTTATATTATCTATAAACATATATACATGTGTAAATGTATACATATATACATGTGTATATGTATGCAATGTTGTGTAATGTTCTTGAGTGCATTTCTGAGTGCTTCCCTTATGTGAGTGTGCACTTGCCTTGTTTGAGTTGTGCACATGTCTGTTGAGCTTGTATACGTTGCTACCAGTGCTTGTGCATTGATGGCCTTGAGTGGTTGTCTGTTGATGGCCTTGAGTGGTTGTGTGTTGATGTCATATGTTCTTGCCTAAGTGCATGTCCTTTCTTGTTTGCTTCTTTTGTATATTTATGCTTTCTTGTGTTGCTTGAAGTTTTCTTGTGGTCCTGTATTTTGAGTTTGTTTCTTAGTGTATCTGCTTATACATTCCTAGGCACTTGCACTTCAAATCTGTGGCTTGAGCACTTGCACTATAAATCTGAAGTTAAATTTACCTTGTTTTGTGCATGAGTTGCATGCTTGTTGCATGTCGGGCACTTTGTTAAGCACTGATTTGTGCTTGACCTTATTGGTCTATGATGTTGTTGCACCTTGTTGCTTTTGTGGCCTTGTTTATTTGGAATTGCTCACCTTAAGACATGTACAGTGATACACTATGCATGTCTTAAGTTGCTCGTGCACATATTGGATTAATTTTGAATTTCCATCCCTTACGAATATGTCGCACTGGTCCTCGTGTATACCTGTTGCACTGGTCCATGATCATTAATTTTGTTGCCTATTTAAAATATAAAAAGAAATAAAAGCCAATGAAATAAGGCAATGTCTAGTTTAAATATATTTTTCTTTTTGCAGTTTCAATTTGCTCCTTTTTGCTTTTCACTATATTACTGATTGTCGGGTAAAACAAGTTGCTATATGGATGAAGGCTGGAGCAAGAATATATAAAAGTCGTATTCGAGTAGGTATGGAAAAGAGTGATTAAAAACATTGTATATAAAAGAGTGTTGTATGTGAGAGAGCATAAAATATTGTATAAAAAATGTTGCGGGAGCACTTGTTGTAATTCACAATATTTACTATTAAAATTTTATTGAAATAAAATATTTATTCGTTTATATCTTTCTGCGATCTCGCAAACTATATAGTACAATAAACACATTTAAATATATATATATGTGTGTGTTTATTAGTATTAATCAAAAATCATAAACTATTATATTCTACAACAACATGTTAGACAACAGGCTGGTGTGAGTAATATTTTTCCTCGAAAACGTATATACATACATATACTTTTAGTGAGACCATGCCACTACCGTAGAATGGGTTCTCCCTTTACTATCACAACAGCAAGCATCAATATCATAGTAAATAGTTTATTATGAACTTGTCAAAAGGGTCACAACAATTTGACTTGAACAAGTTAATACAAAAGTTCTACTTCGGTATTTTCCCATAATTCATCTATACATCATTATATAGTCAATTCTCTAGTGTCACCTAAGCATTATTATTAGATGCCATTTAATTTTACATTTAGCATTATTGTTCCCTCACAATTATGTTTCCATTTATCATTTAATTTTTGCAACACGTATGTGAACATATTAGTTCACTTCAAGGGATCTGTTGAACCTAGGCCCACATAATCCACTTAGCAGTTGGATGCGTTCATGAATGCAACTTAGAAGTTTCCCTTGCCTAAAGCTTTTGAACATCTCCTAATCTCAAAATCCCATAATTTTATTTTGTATTCATTCAGCATAATTGGTTATTATCCCAATTTGGATCTCTATGTTCTCTCCGAAGCAATTCTACTCACTCGGGAACCATCCCTAATTATCTCCATTGTAATAACATTCATTGGTTATATTCATCTATAACATATGATTAGTTATTCTATATAGCTCAATCGGTAAGGTTCATACAAAAATGTAGAATACTTATATCATAATCACACATCTATTAATAGTGATTACAAGTATTGTTAGTGATTTTAGATAACTCACATATCACATATCATTAGTGTTTGTATCGGTTCTAACGTTATACAATTTGACTGAAGCGTTTTCCCATAACATTTCTTCTTTCCTCAGATATGTTGACATAGTTAACAAGTAATGCTTTTGATGTCTTCTTCCTTGATTAGAAAAGTGATTATTTGGTTTTCCTCTATAAAATTCCAACTAAATCTTTTTAAGATTGATAACGTGATGCGATTCTTCTTCAACATAAAACCATGGTTTTCAACAATACTTTCCTTGAAACGTGAAAATTTTCTCATGATTTACATATGCGGGTTCCTTTCTGGCTTCTAAAAAAAATTAAAGTAAGAAGGTCCTCTTTTTCGAAAAGATTTTGAAATGCATATATGCCTTTTTTTGAAAGTCCATTTGGCCATTTGAAGATTGTTTGAAATAAGAAAGTCCATTTGGCCATTTTGAAAACCTTTTGAAACATGAAATCCTATTGGCTTTTGGAAAAAAATTTGAAATATGAAAGCTCTTTTGGCCTTTTTTTGAAAAATTTCCAAAATATGAAAGCCTCTTTGGTTTTTGAAGACTTTTAGAAACATGAAAGCCCTTTTGGCCCTTTTGGAAAAAATTAATTGCTGCACCAACGATACTCTTTCCTCCGATTGGCTGCCTAAGCTGGGCCACGAGTGGTGGGAATGAAGGCTAGCTTGGTCCATTTTCAGTATCATTCTTTTGGATATTCGAACTGTTGCCTTTCTGGGTATGTATAGTATAGACTAAGGGCTTCCTAGCTTTATTATCAGGTGCCTTGGATGGGCATGTACAGCAAGAACCGAGGGTTTTTCATTACTTAGTTCAAGAATAAAGTTTTCCTAAGGATTTCACTAGTTTTTATTGAACCAAGAACTTCATTAGCTATTATGAGCGGTAGAACTCAAGTAGCTTGGACCATTTTTAGTATCAGTTTTTGGATATTCGAACGTTGCCATGACTGGGCATGTACAGCATGCCCTAAGGGCTTCTACTCTCTATTACCAAGTGCCTTGAGCGGGCGGGTACAATGAGAACCTAAGGTTTTACATTACTTAGTGCAAGAATAAATTTCTCTTAAGGATTTCATTGACTTTAATTGAATTAAGAACTCCATTAGCCATTATAAATCTTGGATTAAGAATAACCTTAGTAGTGGGAGAGTCATTGGACCTAGGGTACAAAACAACAACTTGCCTTAGCTTCACTTTAGTGTGGACAACCAATGGACTAAAGGAATGTTTATGTTCGCTGATTTGTACCTTACCAACTGGTAAAAAGGCAGAGTAACACTTTATTCAAGAAAAGCACTCATTTAAATGCATTGAGGGTTCGAACCCTTAACCTCTAGAATCTCACTCTAAAGCGCATAATACTTACTACTTGAGCTGGTGGTCCTTGACCTATGATATGGGTATTTAAGATGTACCATACCAACTGGGATAAGGGTTTTTGCTTCCTCATAGTGAAACGATGGACTTTTGCTAAAGAAATTTTCTAGTCATGATGCAGGGTTATAAATACCTTTCTTAATAGCAAACCTTGCACTAAGGAAATATTTTATTTACAAACAAAGATAAGGATTTCATTGTCATTTTCGGAAGAATTACTCTTAGTTGAAGAGATAAGCTAATCATGATTCATGACTTAGATGTCCCTTAACGAGGAAATAACCTCTTGATAACTATTTTTCTTAGCAAAGAATGGATCCATAAACTAGAGGATTCTCGTACTTTTCCCAATTTTGTTTCTTATGTTTTCTTTTATTAAGAGTTAGTGGGCTCTTTGAATGCTTTATTTCCATTTTGAGGGTTTCCTAGAATTCCAATTACCAAAGAAACTTTAGGGGTGATTACCTTAAGTTGCCCATCTACTATCATTATTTCTTTATCGTCAAATGAAGCAAAGTGCGGCCTTAAATACTCAATGTCCCATTTTCTCGTGATGGAATTACCAACAGGTCTACATAATTGATATGTTCCAAGTGGTATTAATTCATGAATCACCAAGGGACCTTCCTACTTTTGTCCTATGGGTTTATTTGTCGAGTTCTCTATATTCGCCATTACCTGTCTCAACACTAAATCTCCTTTTTTCACTCTTCTTCCACTTACTTACATATTATAATACTTAAAAATTCTTTATTAATATTCTACTATTCTCAAGGTTGCCTCTTCCTTTAATTCATTGATAAAATCTAAGGATTCCCTCTTTTAAATCTTGGTTAGGCACATATGCATAGGTAATTCTTCTATGCAAAGGAATCTCTACTTCTACCAATGGCATTGCTTTATATCTATAAGTTAAAGAAAATGGTGAATTTCTTGTTGATATTTTAGCTATGGACTTATATGACCATAGTGCCAGAGATAATTTCTTCCATTGATAGATCCCTTAGCTTGATAAAGACGGTTCTTAAGGGTACTCTAATTGGTTTGGGTGGTTGCCTCTTCCTTTCCATTTAGTTTCAAATGAGCCACTGATGAGAAACTTTTTATGATCATTTGTGAGGGTTATAGGAGTATTGTACTCAAATGTTGACAGATCATTGTATGAGATACAATATAATTGTTAAATAACTTTGTTCTAGTTCATTAAGGTGAAGTCATGTTCTATCTTAAGGCAAAGGTGAAGTCATGTTTTGTTGTTCAAGGAAAGCTGAAGTCTTGTTTTGTTGTTCCTACAATGGTTGAAGCTTTATTCGGTTGTTCAGATAGTTATATGGATAAATGTTCCTCCGTGTTAAGTGAGGGTGTTAGTGAACTGATTGAGATGGGGATTTCCAAACCAATGTAAACTGAACCGTGTGATTTGTTTTCTGTTGCTTATACTTTTGTTTTTCAATCTTTGAACTTAGCCATTTTTTATCTGAACTTTTAAATATTCCAACATTATGAACATATAGCGCACACCGTCATTGGTTCCAACAAGTGGTGTTAGAGCTTGGGATTCTGCTGATCCTTACGAAATCATGGAACGGTGGCCATACAAAGAAGAACCGACCGATCCAAAAACAACACAAAAACACAGAGATAATTGCTAAAGGCTTCACAACTAACCATATGCGCTCTATTTTTATTAACATTCAATTTGCTAGAAATATGTAGAAATTTTCAAATTTTAGAAGCTTCATAGGAACATACTGGCTAGATATTTAAGAGCTTAAGATTGAAATTTTAAAAAAATAGTTTTAGAAAACTGGCATGTTCTTACAAAGGGCTTATATTATTAAAAAGTGAATTGTTGACAAAAATATTTTCTTTCAAAGAGTGACTTGACTAATTAAAAAATAATATTTCAGAAAATATTTTTATTAGCAATTCTAAATCACGATTCTTAAATATTGGCACGTTAAAGTATGAGAAATTAGAATATTCTTAAAACTCATATTTCAAAAAATATTATTTTCAAGTAAAAGTGACCATAAACTTGCTTTAATAGATTTTTAAATAATATCACTAAATTTTATCGAGATTAAAAATGTCAATCTAACTTTTGTAAATCCTACGTTATTTGATATAAGAATTCAAGTTAACAAGTGAAATTCTTTATGTCCTAAATTTTCACTACATTTTATATAAATTTCTAGACAAACTTGCAAAACGCATTTTTGAAAATAATGTATTTGACTTTGTATATGAATCCTTAAAAGTGAGCAATTTTTTAATACAAAACTATTAGGCTAGTTGTGCATTAAATGATAAACTAGATTCGGTCACCTGAAATCTAGATATTTATGGGTATCTTTGTGCTTACCATTCTTAAATCATTCTGATTACCTTGTAGTAAAATAGATTTTTCAAAGTTTAGTCAACATCATGTCTTATATTGTTTATATTAATTTCTAGCAAGGAAACTATGTACATCCTTAATTATATAGTTCTCTCAAACTTTTTTGTTGATGCCAAAGGAGGAGAAATTTAAGCATACCGATAAGGGGAGTACATAGGTATAAAGGGAGCATTAATTTAGGGGGTGTATTTTTATTTCATAAAGTTGTAAGGTTGTCATCATCAAAAAAGGGACAGAATGTAAAAACATATATAAGTAACTTAACTCTGTAAAATAGAGCATGTTAAAATTGACAGAGCTAAGGGTCTACCCTAAGGGCAATTATGTAATTTGTTATGTAAACCTAAATCTGTAAATGATCTTATTTGAAATAAAGTATGCTTTTGGTTTTATTTTCTACTGTATGTATTGTTACATTGTGAAATAAATAATGAATTAATTACATTAAACATACATAAGTATAAAATCCTTAGGAGTGGCGTTTTATCAATTGCAATTATGAATTTACTCGTAACCATGAGTATTGAAGTAATTTAAACAAAAACACTAAAGTAAATAATCAATAAATGTTATTGGATTGAACCAAGGAATTTAAAATGATCTATGCTATTAAATATGATATTAATAGAGTTTTTTATCATAGGCCAAATTCTAAATATCTAAGTGATACAGGAATGACGAAAAGAATGTCTACAAAATGTGATTACTTGGTGAGCCTATTACATATTAGAAATTTGATTTCGCCTAAATGATATGTAAGAGTTGAACTTATGCCCAATATTATACTTCAACAAAACCCATAGAAGCTTTAGTATTTAAATTTTTTTAAATATTGAATGAGGTCGAGTTCATAAGAGAGTCAACACAACCACGTTGTTCGTTATTTCTAAATTCGACTAATGGTAAAGTTAAATTATAAACCTTATAAATTAATAAAAATTAATACAAATTTTGTGTTAATATTTTATGGTAATTTTTATTTAATTATTTAAAGCTTAAAATTAATCGGAACGATATACAAATGTTATACGTTGGTTCGATCAGATAAGGAGGTAGAATTAAATATAAAATTACTAATTCAAACATGATTCAAAGGAAAATTGACCATGCTAGTTCAACATGAAAAGGACGGCCATATAATTTGGAATGGGTGTTGATACCTAGTCTTCTAAGGTTAGAGAAAAAAGGGAAATATATTTGTATATCTCCTTGACTATAATATAGCCTCCGCTCCTTTTTCTCACTTTTCCATTATTTCAAATCTTGTTTACCTTACCTGAGATCTCGCTCGAGATGTTATTTTCGAACTTGACCGAGATGAGAAATAGCGAAATAAGACATTAAAATTTTGTTTATGTCTTGTTTAACACTTATCTCGTCAAAGATATTAAGTACTCTCAATAGATGATCTCATAGGAAGATATTTATTCATTTACATATTTCTTTAACTTCTTATGTGGGTCCAAAAGAAATTTCACTCTAGTAACTTTTTACTGGCGCTTTAATTATTTTTTCTATTTTTTAATGAGTTAGAAAAAATAGATGACATCTTGTTTATTTTTATTTTAGTATTAAAATGAGTAGAATCCATTTAAGCAATACCAAATCAATCATATAACGACAACTCTCCTATAAAAATAAAAATTAATACTATTATTTTTTATGAATTATGTATGTTAATAGGTTTATATTTAGATAACAATTATCATAAAAATCTTTGAAATGTTAATTTTAGACCCTTCAGTTACTTTGAGATAGTCCCGAAATGGGCAATAAAATGCGAGATGTCAATCTAAGATGTACACCCGATATACGCTCATCTTACCCAAGATCTTGTTTGATACGAGATATTGTGTAGAATTCCTAAGAAGAAACAGGGTCAAAATCCAAGATTTACCTTATACTTTTCTAATAGATCTCTATCCGCCATTATCCTCATTGGTGAAGCCAAGGTGTTAGCATTGCAAACTAAAACCAAGGTGGAGAATAAAAGGTTTAAGGAGGAAATAACAAACAAACGATGTCTTCTACTATCGACAAGATCACATCGATGAAATGTATGTATTTCTAATTCTAATGTATTCATGATATATACATTATATTCTCTTGATGTTATCATGCCTATACGTCTTTCTTTACCATTAAAAAATTCAAAAATTCCAATATTTAGTTTATTTATATACATACCTATATAAATAAAACTATTGTAAGTTGAATGTATATAATATATATATTAAAATTTACATTCGAAAAAAAGAGATATTTAATCTAATTGGATTTATATTTTTAATCATATTATACATATTTATATTTTATAATAATCATTTCGTTTATTTAGAAAGCCAAAATTGCTTTTGATTTTCATAAGTTAAGAAATTTCGGATGACAAGCACGATCAGGCGAGCTCTATTTATTTCATATATTTATGTATATTTGTGTTAGGCCCTGACATGGTCGATGTATAACATCCAACGAATGTTGACATGTGTTAACCCATTGAATTTTGTATATTGTCTAGAAGTAATGTGTGTCATACACTGTGATAACCTGGATTATAGAATATCTGTAATTGATAAAATTAACTGGATTCAATTAGTAGAATACTGAATTATAAGTTAAATATACAATTCTGGTCATAAAAATATATATCTGGATAAGTATTGGTTTGATAATCCTCCAAGTATAATTATTTTAAATTGGTAAAATTATTATTTCAAACAATAATGATAATGGGTTGTTTTTAAATATAGATAAATAAATTTTTAAATAGAATTATTAATTACAAGTGTATGTATATTAAGGCTTCATTATAACAAATGTTGATTAATAAACTATAGTGAATGACAAATGTAAGGATTTTAAACATGTGTCACTTTTTATTTTTGATTTTCTTTTATTTTAAATAACTCAAATTCAGCCTATATAAAACATTGTTCCTTCTCTTCATTTCTTTTTCATGTTCTCTTTTCAAGCTAAGAAACTAAAACCCTATAACTCCAGAACAATCAGTGATAAATCTCCCCTCAAACCAGAATTTATCAAACAATAAACTGCATATCATCTTCAAAATCAAAACAACTCAAAGCCTGTACATTTTCAAAGATCAATATCAAGCCTGCAAAGTATTTTCTTCAAACCTGGGAAAATTATTTCCTGGAGCAGCATGGCAAGAAGGTCATCTCAAATATTAGGCTCCAGTCCAAATTCTTTTCAAACCAAATGAATTCAACTCAAACTTCAGCAAGTTGTTAAGCAAACTTTAGGTTCCAGGATCCAGTCTTTTAAAATCAATTACAAACTTGTTATGTCCATCAAAACAAGGTGAGTAAACACAATATTTAAGAACTTAAGTAAACTAAGATATGTGCATGTGATTCTTAAATTAATTGTGCTTGCATGTGTATTTTTAAGTATGTATCTCTGTGTATAAATGTGTTTGTTCTGTGCATGTTGAATATACCCGATCTTCTCTGTTATCTTAGTTACAGAGTTGAAAAATAAACAAAGAAATTCAATTTATCTTCATCTAGTCACTGATAGGCTTAGAGTTTCAAACAAAACAAGTTCGTTTAAACATAAATTAAGATCTAAAATAGTTTTAAGTATGATTGTGATTTATGGCATCTGGAAAATTAGTTTTACAAAGAAAATTTTTAAATATGTTAAATTCGAATATTGTAAATTGTTGTTTCAATTATATAACTTGAATCATCTTTAGAAAATAGGATTTTTAAGATGAAATTGGTGATTTTTAGATTAGTATATGTTGGGAATTTTTGAGATGATCAGAAATTGGGTATTTATCGAATTTCGGCGAACGGTGTGATGGTGTTGGTCGGGGCCAAGGCTGGAGGTGGCCGATGTGAGGAGGTTCTCTGGAAAAATGGTGTGGCATTTTTATGTTGACCGTGGTAGTCGAGGGATGGCGAAGTAGGGTTTGGAGACTGTTTTTGGTCGAGGGTGTTGTCAGGTTGTTTTCATCGCCGGTGATGGTTCGAGTTGGACCGGACCGAAGGGGAACGTGGCGTAGGGGTGTGTAGTAGCTTGGGTCGGAATCGCGCGATGGCTGGTGGTCTGAGGCGATGGCAGGTGATCGTTTTTGGGTTAGCAGTTTGGGTTGTTGTGCGAATTGAATGGCTCGATTGGGTTTGGCTGGCGATCTCGTGGTGCTGTGTGTTCAAGTGGGTCGGTGAGGTCGTGGGTGACTGAACGAGGGTCGCGGTGATCATCGTCGTCGATCGGAGTTGGTGTGCAGGTGCACACGTGCACGGTTGTGTTCGTTTTGTTTTTGGCTGTGTGTTTTGGTTTGGGGAAGTTAGGTTGGCTCGAGTGAGGATCAACGATTTCTCGTGTGTGACTCGAAGGAGAGGAGGAAACGTGAGTGCATGGGAGGTTACTCGGGAAATCAGGTGGATTGCTCGGGTTTGGTTTTTGTAGGTTGTCTGGTTTTAAGTTTTTGAAAGTTTGACCAGATTTGTTTAATTCTTAAGTTAATACAAAACAGTTTTTAAAAAGAAAATGTTAGGTAGTTTAAAGTTTAAAGTTTTTAAATATTGTTTTGGTTTAAAAAAAAAGAGAAATGTTATTAAGTTTTAAAGGTGTATTTAAATTTGAATATATTTTCAAAAGTAATATATACCATTGTTTTCCAAAGTGAAATGTATTTAAACATGTTTTAAAAGTTATTAAAGCAATTAAAGTTCCTAAGTAAAGTTTTTCAAAGATTTTTAACAATTAAAATTAAATGTTTAAATTGCTTTGTTTAAAGAAAATTTAATACTTTCATTTTTAATTGATTTGTAAAATGTTTTCAAATCTTTCAATTATATAATTGATTTGCAAAATGTTTTCAAATGGAAGTTTAACGATGTAAAAAAAATTAATAAAGATAAAGAATTTATCTTTAACTTAATTTAAGTTGTGATTAATTTAGAATAATTAATTAGTGAATTAATTAAAAGATTTATCACTTAATAAAATTTATTGGTGTAATTAATTAATGATGAGATTAATTAAAGATAATTACTTAGGGTAAGTAATTAATGGGAAGTTAATGGGTAGTTAATGATGGGATCATTAACTAGTGGTTAGGAATAATTAATTAATGTAATTAATTTAAGATAATTAATTGATTTATTAATTAAGGATAAACTTTAAATTGGATTAAGTATTAATTACTTAATGTAATTAATTAAGTGAATTACTTAGTGAAAGTAATTAATGTGTAATTACTAAATGTAATTAATTAAAGAGGATAATTACTTAATGAAAGTAATTAATGGTTAATTAATGAAAGTAATTTAGAGATTAATTAATTAATTAGAGATTAATTAATTAATTAGGGAGTAATTAATGAAAGTAATTAAGGATTAATTACTTAGATAATTAATTAAAGGTTAATTAATTAATAAATGTAATTAATTAAGGATAATTAATTAATGTAATTAATTATAATATAGTTAATTAATGTGATTTATTAAAGATTAATTAATGAGGATGATTAAGGATGATTAATTTATGTAATTAATTAAAGGCTAATTACTTAATGTAATTAAAGAATAATTAATCAAGGATGGTTAATTAAGATGGGTAATTAAAGGATGATTAATTAATTGGTTTGTAATTAATTAAGGTTAAGTATGCAAGATTTTAAAAGTAATTAAAGTAATTAATTTAATTCATTGGAGGTTAATTAAATTAATTAGAGATGGTGTGGTGGATTAATCTTGCTTATGGATGATTGAATGCCTTGAATTATGTGATATCTTCGATATGTGATATGTGGTGCTGTGTGATTTGAGATGAATTGTGTATAAATTGTATTGTTTAAAATTAAACTTTTGGTTTAATGAATAACATTGGATTCGAAGAGACCGGGGTCGGGTATCAGTAAATACCCGAAACCACTTCGATTTGAAATCTATAATTCTTTATAGATTTGATTTGTAAATCAAATAGGCTGGAATGGAATAAATTGTTGATTCATGAGTTTTGATTCATGACACAAGCTTCAAAGATCATACGACGAGAATACTATACGAAAGCGACAAAAAGAGAATAAGTTCATATTGTGTACTACAAAGGAGACAAGACTACAATCCAGAGATTAGTATGAATATTTTATTTTGTTGAGTCTTAGAATATTGTTAAAATCATTCCTCAAATAGTCACACACACACACAAAACAATTTATATTAAAACTGTGTACACTGTGCAAGTAACACAAGGTCAGCCGAACGACCAGGATCCTCGGTCGACCGACCCTGTGTTATGTGCACAGTGACTTTCTGTTTTGTATACGATTTCAAACTCAGCTGACCGGCCAGGTTTTTCGGTCGACCGACCAGAGAATAACGGCTAGTTTTCTGAAGAGATGCGATCATTTCATGAAGAGGAATGTCCTCTGTTTCAAGAGATATGGACACAACTATTGACTGAAACTCTTCATGAAAGATTATAACTCTTCTACAATTATATAAACACATTCAATTCATTTCTACAATCACCGATTCTTGTTTATATTTCTAAAATCTAATCTCTATTTATTTCTGCAAATAAAAGCATTCATTCTCATTCAATATCACTAGAATCCTTGAATTATTTCATATACTTCGATTCTACGTGATTATATTCCTTCTAAATCTTCACACACATATATACTCTTGAGGATTTGATTATAGGAAAGTTTTACTATCAAAAGACAATCAGTGTTATTCAGAACACATTCGTCAACAAACTATTTGTATTAAGTTGAAGTCCTCTTCGGTTGTTGAGGCGGAAAAATTCCTGTTCGGCTGCTCAGGTGTCATATACCTATTCCTCCGGGTTAAGTGAGGGGTTAGTTTAAATCTAGAGGGTATTCTGGGACTGGACGTAGAACGGGAAGTTCGAACTAGTATAAAAATTCCTGGTGTGCTTACTTTAATTTTTATTTTACTGTTATTACCAGTGTCCGCATTTATAAACCATATTACACGATCCTTAGTACTACACGTACACCTTCATTTGGTATCGGAGCAAGGTCATCCTATAACCATCACAAAGTTATTTGATATTTATTTTTAGTAATATGGCAACCACACAAATTAACGATGTTTACACTCACACTAATTCTAGTTTCACAGAAGGTCAATCGACTTCACGACCTCCACTTTTCAATGGTATAAATTACAATTATTGGTCAACTAGAATGAGAATCTATATGCAATCAAGTGGATTTGATATCTGGAATATTATACAAAGTGAGTACACAACTCCTACTGGAGAATACTCAACTTGGAGTAACACACAAAAACTAGATGCTACATCAAATGCTAAGGCTATGAATATTTTGTTTTGTGCATTAGATAGAAATGAATTCAATAGAGTTAGCATGTGCACTTCCGGTTATGAAATTTGGAGAACTCTTAAAGTTTCACATGAAGGAACGAACAAAGTTAAATTAAGCAAAATTTCTATGTTGAAACATCAATTTGAAAATTTAAAATGAGGCCAAATGAATCTATAAATGACATGTACTCTAGATTTCAGGATATTTATCATGCTTTATTATCACTAGAACAAAAGTTTACTGATTTTGATGTTGTTACAAAAATCTTAAATTCTTTAACGGACGAATGGGAACGAAAAGTCCTAGCTATTGAAGAAGCAACTGATTTGTCAACATTAAAACCAGAAGAATTGATAGGTAATTTAATGTCCTACGAAGTAAATTTGCAGGCAAAACGAAATGGAGTACAAGAAAAGAAAAATGTGGCATTCCAAGCAGAAAAAGATGATTTCGACTCAGATAATGAAGATATAGCAATGATTGCTAAAAATTTCAAAAAGTTTTTGAAATTCAACAGAAACAAATTCAAGGGAAACAAAAATAATTCCAACAACAAATCCAATAACAGCAAACCATCATCTTCAACAATGGAATGTTATGAATGTCATAAGAAAGGACACATGAAGAAGGATTGTCCAGATCGTAAAAAGAATAACTTCAAGAAGGATAAAACCAAACGAAAAGCTTTTTCAGTCACTTGGGACGACACTGACTCATCATCCTCATCAGAGAGTGAAAGTGATAATGAACAAGCAAATGTATGCTTCATGGCTTCGTCAGACGATGTAAGTGATTTTACTTTTGAAGATTTAATTGAAGTAAATTTTGAATTAGTAAATTTAACAAAACAACTTAAAAAGAAAAATAAGGAGTTGCAAAGAAAGTTATATAGAAAAGTTTTAGAAGTAGACATGTTGAAAGATGAGAAGATAATATTGGAAGAAGAACTTGAAATTTCTCAACAGTCGAATTCTAACTTATCTTCTCAAATTACGTCAATATCTGAAGAACTAGAAATACAGAAAAATAAAAATGATGTTTTATTTTTTGAAAATAATAATTTAAATTCTAAGATTAAGGATTTAGAGTTAGAAAAATCTAGTCTTAAAATAAAATTTGATGATATCTCTAAAAATGTTTCAAATTTCAATAAAGGAAGAGAAAATCTTTCTAGTATACTAGAAAACTCTCAATACTCTAACAATAAATCTGGACTAGGATTTAAGAAACAAAATAATTTTACTAAAAGTAGGATTAATAATAATATTAAGAAAGATATTAAGAAAACAGTTTATCCAAATACTAAAACCATCAAAATATGGATTCCAAAAACGAATAATGTTTTGATAAGGAATAAGCAAATCAAAATATTTATGGAAACTGTTCATAATAACAAGAATTATGTTTATAAAGGGAATTCTGGACCCGTATGGGTTTGGCTTCCTAAGATCTGACTCTTAGGACCCTAAAAAGATTGGGTACCAACTTTTTATAAACTTTTTGCAGGTACCACATAAGAAGAGAGGAAAATGGATTTTAGATAGCGGTTGCTCAAAACACATGACTGGAAACAAAGAAATGTTGTCAAACATCATATACTCAAATGGAGGAGCAGTCACCTTTGGAGATAACTCAAAAGGATATATCATCGGCAAAGGCGATGTCAGTAGCAACGGTACCTCTAATTTACCTCTCATTACTGATGTTTTATTAGTTAAAAATTTAAAACACAATTTATTAAGTATTAGTCAGCTATGCGATAAAGGTTTTAATATAACTTTTTCTGAAAATAAATGTAATATTTTCGATAAAAATCATAACACTATTTTCGAAGGAAAAAGAGATAAAAACATTTATATCTTAAATATGAATGTTAATAATGATTCAAACTTGTGTTTAGTAGCTAAAGAAAACGATTCTTGTCTTTGGCACAGAAGATTTTGTTACATTAATTTTAATACTATAAACAAACTAGCTAAAAATCAATTAGTTAAAGGATTACCCAATATAAAATTTAATACTGATATATTTTGTGATGCATGTAAATTAGGAAAATTAACAAAATCTTCTTTTAAATCTAAAAAGGTAATATCTACAGAACAACCACTTGAGCTTTTACACATGGATCTTTTTGGTCCAACTCAAGTGCAGTCTATTAATCATAATAGATATGTATTCGTTATTGTAGATGACTTTTCTAGATATACTTGGATTTTCTTCTTAAAAAATAAAAGTGATACTTTTGATAATTTTAAAATTTTTGTTAAAAGAATCCAAAATATTAAAAATCTAAAAATTAAAAATATAAGAAGTGATCATGGAGGAGAATTTGAAAATGAAGCTTTTGAACAATTTTGTAACAAGAAAGGTATTAATCATAATTTTTCGTTTCCTATAACTCCACAACAAAATGGAGTTGTAGAAAGGAAAAATAGAACGTTACAAGAATGTGCAAGAACTTTATTGAATGGAACCACTTTATCAAAACATTTTTGGGCAGAAGCTGTAGCTACTACTTGTTATGTATTGAATCGTGTCTCTATTCGACCGCTAACTAAGAATACTTCATATGAACTTCTAAATGGAAGAAAACCAAACATTTCATATCTTAAAGTTTTTGGGTCAAAATGTTTTATATTAAACACTAAAGATCAATTAGGAAAATTTGATCCAAAATCCGATGAAGGAATATTCGTTGGATATTCGGAACGTAGCAAAGCTTATCGAATATATAATAAAAGAACTCAAATTATTGAAGAAAGTTTACATGTTTCATTTGATGAAAATTTTAAAAATACAAGTCCAAATATTACTATCGATTCTGATGATGAAACTACTCAGACTGAAAATAGTAATCTAAATGAAAATTTTGATATTCATGAAATAATTGAAAATACAAGCATTACTCCTAATATAATAAAATCTCCACCTAGAATTTTAAGAGATCATCCTGTGCAAAATATAATTGGAGAAGTTAATACGAATGTTAAAACCAGACATCAACTAAATCAAGTTGGTCATGTAGCTTTTCTCTCTAACATAGAACCTAAGAATATAAAAGAAGCTTCAACTGATGACTATTGGATTCTTGCCATGCAAGAAGAACTAAACCAATTCGAACGAAATGAAGTTTGGGAACTCGTTCCTAGACCCAGTGATCAATCAGTCATCGGTACTAAATGGGTTTTCAAAAATAAAGCAGATGAACTAGGAAATATAACGAGGAATAAAGCTAGATTAGTTGCACAAGGATATAATCAAGAAGAAGGAATTGATTACGAAGAGACGTTTGCTCCGGTCGCTCGACTTGAAGCAATACGAATATTATTAGCTTACGCGTGTTTTCATAATTTTAAACTATATCAAATGGATGTTAAAAGTGCATTTTTAAATGGATTCATAAAAGAAAATGTTTTTGTTGAACAACCACCTTTGTTTAATCATGAAAAATTTCCAGATCATGTATATAAACTCAAAAAGGCGTTATATGGTTTAAAACAAGCACCACGTGCTTGGTATGATCGTCTTAAAGGCTATTTATTAGAATCTGGTTTTGAAATCGGTAAAGTAGATCAAACACTTTTTATTAAGAAAACTAATAAAGATATTTTAATAATTCAAATATATGTTGACGATATTATTTTCGGATAGACAAATGAAAAACTATGTCAAGAATTTTCAACTATAATGACGAATGAATTTGAAATGTCTCATATGGGAGAATTATCATATTTTCTTGGATTACAAATTAAACAAATTGAAAATGGAATATTTATTAATCAAGAAAAATATTGTTATAATTTAATCAAACGTTTCGGTCTGGAAAACACTGCTGCCAAACCAACTCCTATGAGCACAACAATTCATCTCGATAGAGATGAAGATGGCAAAAGTGTTGATCAGAAGCTATATCGTAGTATGATAGGTTCTTTACTTTATTTAACAGCAAGTCGACCCGATATTATGATGAGTGTTTGTTTATGTGCTCGATTTCAAGCAAATCCCAAAGAATCACATATGAGAGCAGTTAAACGCATTATTCGTTATCTAACTAAAACCAAAGATTTCAGACTATTTTATCCGAAAGAATGTCCTTTCAAATTAGTTTCCTATAGCGATGCTGATTTTGGAGGAAGTCGGACGGATCGAAAAAGTACGAGCGGAACGTGTCATTTCATTGGACGTTCCTTAGTTTCTTGGTTTAGTAAGAAACAGAACTGTGTTTCTTTATCAACGTGTGAAGCAGAATATATATCTGCTGCTCTGGCATGTGCATAAGTCGTTTATATGCAACAAACACTACAAGATTTTAATTGTCATCTTGAAAAATCAATAATTTATTATGATAATACTAGTGCAATAAATCTTTCTAAAAATCCAGTCAATCACTCACGAACAAAATACATTGATATTCATCATCACTTTCTTCGTGATTGTCTGGAAAAAGGATTAATAAATTTAGAATTTATCAACACTGAAAATCAAATAGCTGACATTTTTACTAAACCGCTAAATGAATATACTTTTATAAAACTAAGACGTGATTTAGGTATAATGTCGTTTAAAGATTTATGAATAAAAATTTGCAAAAATATCGAAAAACAAAAAGTATTTTATTTCTGACCAAAGCGGAACTCGAACTCTTGACCTCTGACTTACTTGTTAAATGTTGTATTATAGCCACTTGAGCTATGGGTGTTTCTTGTTTAGCTCTCTTTAAAAAAAATTTTGTTTACTCCGTTTTTCAAACTAACTATATTTAGCTCTTGAATTATAAATCATACATATAGAAACAATTTTTTCTTAAAATTCTGTGATTACAATTAAATTTTGTTTCAAACCACTAATTTTTCAGAAAATTTATAAGTATATATATGCACTATGTTTATTGATTAAGAACATATACTACAAAACTTTTTGCAAAACAAAACTTGAAACAAAAATGTCTTCTAACAATGACGTCTACAATTCTGAAAATTCTCATCTTTCATACACATCTCCGGACGACGACTGTTCTGATCACATCCCCGAAAATGGTCCCTATCCTACTTTTCCAATGCCTAACCGTGTTCTAGAATTCTCCTCTCCAGATAATGACCCCCGACACAGGTGGAAACCATGGGAAGACTCCCATACAGGCTATACACCTGATAAAAAGAAAGGGAAAAATACAATGGTAGTATCTCCATCAACCAAACAAAAGATTGATGAAATACATCACTACCAACAACAGCAAATGAATATGCAACGGGAACTCTATTACGTACAAAAAGTCACGGCAAGACATTTAAGTTTTCTTGAAAAGATTGCCATGAAAATTTGTTCATCTAAGAAGGATGATGTTGCTGAACCTTCTTACAGATCTCCATCACCTTCAAATCCCGTTCAAACTCCAATTGCACCAAGATGGTCACCAATAGAAAATGTTCCGTCCCCAAACTCATGGGAACGTATACTGATGAACCATGGTTATAATTTAATATATATATATGTTATTATTTTCAATAAGATGTATAGATATACATGATGTAATAATATAATTTATATTTCTATATTTCTTTTTGAAAAAGAGCAGAAATTTGTTTGTTCACATGCCTCGGTCGACCGAACTCCCTGACTCGGTCAGCCGAAGCCATCCCGAGATGTTTTTAAAAAACATTTTTCTGCCAGGTCGGTCGACCGAACTTCCTGAGTCGGTCAGCCGAACTTGTTTCCCAAAAATCTACTAGAACATATTTTTGAGTCGGTCAACCGAATACCCTGCCCCGGTCGACCGAAGCTCTTCCCGAAAGATTCAGCACTGTTCTGAACCTCAAGTCGGTCGACCGACCCAGGTCGCTCAGCCGACCGAGCCTGCTATTCTGTAGAAATTGCCTACATATTTTAACCCATCCACTCACCTTTTCATCTCACCTCTTCACTTTTACTCTCCCAAAACATATTTTAACCCTAGCCCCCATTACAACATTCCCAAACTTCTTCAAATTCTTCAAAGAAAAAATGGCCCCCAAGAAGAAATCTAAGACTACTGCTGGCTCATCTTCATCAACTCCTGTAGACTCTCAAATTGCTTCTTGGCTAGTAAGTGAAAAAGCTTTAGAAAGATGGATAAGGCTTCAAGATGCCAAAATTTTTGAGGAATCATTCGTAAGTTATCCTTATTTTACTTCCTACGGTATTGAAAATGCCGCCCTTGAAAGTGGTCTTGATACATTTCTTGACCATAGGAAAAATAACTTGAAAATAAATCATATAATGGTCAAGTTATTTCTAGCGAATCTCAACCTTGTAAATCCACCAAGAAACACTGAAAATTGTGTTTGGACATCGGTGTGTGGCACTTCGATTTTTCTATCCATTGATCGAATTAACCATATTTTAAATGCTCGACCGGGTGGAATTTCTTTACATGATGTAGATTGTAATACATCGACTCGTGACCGTCTAAGTCATCTATTTTTTGAAGATGACGCTACCGATTTAAGGCAAACTTCATCCCTCCGACCTAAAGCACGACTCTTTCATCGATTCATGATGAAGTCTATTGTTCCAAGAGGAGGGTCATACCACTTAGTATATCCCGAAAACTTCAAGGCGTTATATGCTATGTGTGGAAATATTCGAGTAAATTGGACACAACTTCTTATGGATGAATTTCTTACTTTCAACCAAGGAAAGATGCTCCATATTTATTATGGAGAATACATAATGCGGTTGATTAATAACTTTGTCACCCATGCTCCGGAATCCGAAACATCCAAAGTTCGTACCTTTGACTCACGAACCATAAAACTAATGAAGTTACCCGATGCACCGTCCCAAATTACAACTTTTCAACAATGGCGTACTACTCCTCGAGAACAACTACGTCGCAGCTATTCTACACCTCAACCATCCACTTATTCTACAGAACGTGTAACTCGTCAAACCTCAATTCAACGACCACCTCCCGGTACTAGCACAGCGGTTGCCATTGATATTTTGGCTCGAAATCAACTAGTTTTGGATTCTCGCCTTCGAAAGATTGATGGTCGTTTCAAGAAGATCAAAGGCTTCTTCGTAAATTTATGGTATGCCTTATCATGTACTTCTGAAGCCGGTGCTTCATTTGTTGCTCCTGGAAAAAGACCAGCACCAAATTTCTCTTGGTCTACATCCGATAACACAAGTTCCAGCACATCGGCAACTCCCGCACCTACCAGTCGAAGACGGGGTAAGGAATCGGCTCCTCTGGATGAAAATATTCGTCCGGAATTTTCAGATTCTGATGATGATGAGGAGTAATTGTAGTGTTTTACATTTCATTTTCAAGAATTTCCTTATGAACTATTCGTTTTTTTATTATTATGTTGTGTATTAAGCGAACATCTTTAATTATTCCTATTTTGGTTTGAACATGTACTATTTAAAAATTCAATATTTCGCATATTACATCTAGTAAGTATTCCTTTTTGTCGATGACAAAGGGGGAGAAAAATGTATGAAAGCTAACATATTTTTTGCAGAAAAGTCGCCATATATTCAGGGGGAGAATTATAATATAGATAAGTTTTACTTCGTCACATAAGTATTGTCATCAATCAAAAAGGGGGAGAATGTTGATTCATGGGTTTTGATTCATGACACAAGCTTCAGAGATCATACGATGAGAATACTATACGAAAGCGACAAAAAGAGAATAAGTGCATATTGTGTACTACAAAGGAGACAAGATTACAATCCAGAGATTAGTATGAATATTTTATTTTATTGAGTCTTAGAATATTGTTAAAATCATTCCTCAAATAGTCACACACACACACAAAACAATTTATATTAAAACTGTGTACACTGTGCAAGTAACACCAGGTCGGTCGACCGACCAGGATACTCGGTCGACCGACCCTGTGTTATGTGCACAGTGACTTTCTGTTTTATATACGATTTCAAACTCAGCTGACCGGCCAGGTTTTCCGGTCGACCGACCAGAGAATAACGGCTAGTTTTCTGAAGAGATGCGATCATTACATGAAGAGGAATGTCCTCTGTTTCAAGAGATATGGACATAACTATTGACTGAAACTCTTCATGAAAGATTATAACTCTTCTACAATTATATAAACACATTCAATTCATTTCTACAATCACCGATTCTTGTTTATATTTCTAAAATCTAATCTCTATTTATTTCTACAAATAAAAGCATTCATTCTCATTCAATATCACTAGAATCCTTGAATTATTTCATATACTACGATTCTACGTGATTATATTCCTTCTAAATCTTCACACACATATATACTCTTGAGGATTTGATTATAGGAAAGTTGTACTATCAAAAGACAATCAGTGTTATTCAGAACACATTCATCAACAAACTATTTGTATTAAGTTGAAGTCCTCTTCGGTTGTTGAGGCGGAAAAATTCCTGTTCGGCTGCTCAGGTGTCGTATACCTATTCCTCCGGGTTAAGTGAGGGGTTAGTTTAAATCCAGAGGGTATTCTGGGACTGGACGTAGAACGGGAAGTTCGAACCAGTATAAAAATTCCTGGTGTGCTTACTTTAATTTTTATTTTACTGTTATTACCAGTTTCCGCATTTATATACCATATTACACGATCCTTAGTACTACACGTACACCTTCATAAATTAAGTAAACTAGACCTTTGAAACTAAGTAACCGTACTTAGATATTATTTTGTGAAATAATTGTTTGACTATAATAAGATAAGAACTCGTAGTGAGGTACGAGTTACCCTGGTTTTTAAAGAAGTTTTACAACCTTAGAGTTTCAAATTATATGGGTTTACTCACGCTGGTTTCCAGCCTGACTCGGGTGTTACTTTATTGTAATGCTCGGGTCAGACCGAGTATTACAGATTTCCAGGTAAGGACGTTCTGGAGCTAAGGAGGCGAGCTGGATGGTAGGAACGTATGGAGTGTATTCCGCTGTGATATATTGTAGTTGTTTGGGACATGTTAATTGTATTTGTCCAGTGATTTGTGTATATGTTGTAACTCTGATGTATTAAAGTGTAATTTGACAAATACAGCTTCAATTGTATAACTGTTATTATTTGATATTATATTTTTTCGCTGCGAATGTGAGAATATGTGTTTTGGTGCTTCGGTTTCTTCTTCTTCTTCTACCTCTTTTCTTCTTTTCCCTAACTATCTGGAATTTTCGGGATCGAAAATTCCGGGTCTTTGCATTTGGTATCAGAGCTGAAGGTTAAGTGAGAACCTTGGCTCTGGTTGGTTTACTCATTAAGGATAGGGTCAGTAGTACCCTAGGATGAGTTGTGTATATTATATATGAGGGCGTATTTGTTATATTCTTATATAAAGATTTTTAAATGGTTTTAAAAATAAATGATTTTTATATAAGTTTATCTTTAGATGTATAAAGAAATAATTTTCAAATTATTAAATATATTAAAGAAATTGGTTGTTGAATCATTGGAGTTAAATAAAATAATGAGAATTAAGTGGTAATAGTAATACAACCAAATTGAAATTGAATGAAGATAAGTTTGAAATGGATCCAAACTGAAATTAAAATCCTGAATTTGTAGAAGTGTTTTCAGAATAAAGACAATAATGAATTGGTTTCCAGATATGATAATCTTGGTTATTATCATAAATGATTGTTGTGTTTAATAATAAAATGTGAATAAGCAAAATGAAATGTTTTAGGGAAGTAAACTTTTAGGTGAGTATGACTTATAAATTGGAATTGAAGATAATTTAAAATTTGTGAAGTTTTAAATCTAAGTCCAGAAAACTTTAAATTGTTTTAAAGGAATTTGTTTTGAAATTAAAAACCAAGAATTGTTTAAAATTTAAAGTATGACTTGAAGTGCAATTGAAATAAATATGTATATATGTGGGGTATACATAAGGTCAAAGATGATTGGAAGTAAACACTAAGTGTTGAGTTTTGAATTTTCCTGAAAATGTGATAAGTTTTTAAACTTAAGTGGGAAGTTTATTAATAAGAAGTTTAAAATTTGAAATGGAGAATTCAAATTTGAGTAAGGTTGATTGGATTCTGAAGATTTAATCATTTAAAAAGTTTTGAACTCTAATTTGAACTTTGAAATAAGTTAAGTAAAGATACTTTAAAATGGTTGTTGAATATTTCTGTGATTAGAACTCATTTTATAGAAAAGTGATATGGTTAATAACTTTATAAAAGAGTAATCAAATTTGAATATTTGATTTGGAATAAACAAAGTTATATATCTTTGTTATATATGATAAACTCCCCTTGATTGAGTCTATAGCCAGAAGAAAAGGTTTTTGAAAGTATTTGAAGTATAAAAAGGGAATTTATACAAGTATAAACTGATCCAAAGATTTTCAAATTTATATATATATATATAAGGGATTTTATGAGAATGATTTTGGAAAAGGTTTTGGAACCTATGGATTTTGGAAACGCTTTTGATTTTTGATAAAAATCAGTTTTGGGAATTTGGAAAGCCAAGTTTGGAACTATCGATTTGGGATATCGATTTTGTGTAAAGGAGATATTGATATAAATCATAAAGGGTATGATTCGAAGATACTATAAGTGCATAGTATAAAGTGTTTTGAGAATGGTTTTGGGGAAAAAGGTGCTCCCTTGAAATGAACTTCTCATGAGTGCCACAGGGTGGTACTGCCTTGAGCCCTAAGGGGGGGTTCTAAAGTTGATCCTGTGAGGAGTCCGGACAAACTAGTTCCTGAGGATTGTTGGGTAGCAAAAGTTGAGGGCGCTGATGCCTACAAGGGAATTTGGGTTATGTTGTGATGACAGTGCAACTCGATGTCGCTGCGATCTACTATGTGGACCATAGCGAAAATCGTGTGGAGGATGAGTGCCAATAGTCTACACTTGATTTTGCCGGGATGGAAATGTAACATCGGTAGGCTGCGATCTATGGTCGAGTAGAGGAGTTTCATTCTTTTGGCAGCGAAATTCGAGGGCGCTGATGCCTACGGTTATATGGGTTTTTGCTGTGATAGCAACGTAAAGCCCGGGTATAACTGCGATCTGTAGCAGGTTCCATGGTGTAATCGAGGGGCGCGGAGGCCTATAGTTATCTATGGATTTTGCCGGGATGGCAACGTAACCATCGGGTTAACTACGACCATGGATGGGGGTGATGATTTCCAGAGCATTCTCACCAAAGATATTTCCCCTATTTTCAAAACTGTTTTCTATATTTTCATAAATTATTTTCCAAGTATTTTCACTGGGTGTTGAGAACGGGTTTACCAAGTACTTATAGATTTTCAGTCCTATGCCTGATCAACGTATGACCGAATTTCTATGAGAACAAGGATAGACTGATTGAGATATCGAGTTATAAAAAGTATTTTATAGAACTATTTTTGTAATACTATATAGATTTTAAAGTGCTTTGAAAATGATCAAAATATAATTTATCTGATTTTAAGTATTTAATAAATTCTGGCTTCGTTCCTTTTCGAGGATGAAAAGATTCTAGGGGGAGGAATGTGATAACCTGGATTTTAGAATATCTGTAATTGATAAAATTAACTGGATTCAATTAGTAGAATACTGAATTATAAGTTAAATAAACAATTCTGGTCATAAAAATATATATCTGGATAAGTATTGGTTTGATAATCCTCCTAGTATAATTATTTTAAATTGGTAAAATTATTATTTCAAACAATAATGATAATGGGTTGTTTTTAAATAAAGATAAATAAATTTTTAAATAGAATTATTAATTACAAGTGTATGTATATTAAGGCTTCATTATAACAAATGTTGATTAATAAACTATAGTGAATGACAAATGTAAGGATTTTAAACATGTGTCACTTTTTATTTTTGATTTTCTTTTATTTTAAATAACTCAAATTCAGCCTATATAAAACATTGTTCCTTCTCTTCATTTCTTTGTCATGTTCTCTTTTCAAGCTAAGAAACTAAAACCCTATAACTCTAAAATAATCAGTGATAAATCTCCCCTCAAACCAGAATTTATCAAATAATAAACTGTATATCATCTTCAAAATCAAAACAACTCAAAGCCTGTACATTTTCAAAGATCAATATCAAGCCTGCAAAGTATTTTCTTCAAACCTGGGAAAATTATTTCCTGGAGCAGCATGGCAAGAAGGTCATCTCAAATATTAGGCTCTAGTCCAAATTCTTTTCAAACCAAATGAATTCAACTCAAACTTCAGCAAGTTGTTAAGCAAACTTCAGGTTCCAGGATACAGTCTTTTAAAATCAATTACAAACTTGTTCTGTCCATCAAAACAAGGTGAGTAAACACAATATTTAAGAACTTAAGTAAACTAAGATATGTGCATGTGATTCTTAAATTAATTGTGCTTGCATGTGTATTTTTAAGTATGTATCTCTGTGTATAAATGTGTTTGTTCTGTGCATGTTGAATATACCTGATCTTCTCTGTTATCTTAGTTACAGAGTTGAAAAATAAACAAAGAAATTCAATTTATCTTCATCTAGTCACTGATAGGCTTAGAGTTTCAAATAAAACAAATTTTTTTAAACATAAATTAAGATCTAAAAATAGTTTTAAGTATGATTGTGATTTATGGCATCTGGAAAATTAGTTTTACAAAGAAAAATTTAAAATATGTTAAATTCGAATGTTGTAAATTGTTGTTTCAATTATATAACTTGAATCATCTTTAGAAAATAGGATTTTTAAGATGAAATTGGTGATTTTTATATTAGTATATGTTGGGAATTTCTGAGATGATTAGAAATTGGGTATTTATCGAATTTCAGCGAACGGCGTGATGGTGTTGGTCGGGGCCAAGGCTGGAGGTGGCCGATGTGAGGAGGTTCTCTGGAAAAATGGTGTGGCATTTTTAAGTTGACCGTGGTAGTCGAGGGATGGCGAAGTAGGGTTTGGAGACTGTTTTTGGTCGAGGGTGTTGTCAGGTTGTTTTCGTCGCCGGTGATGGTTCGAGTTGGACCGGAGCGAAGGGGAACATGGTGTAGGGGTGTGTCGTAGCTTGGGTCGGAATCGCGCGATGGCTGGTGGTCTCAGGCGACGGTAGGTGATCGTTTTTGGGTTAGCAGTTTGGGTTGCTATGCGAATTGAATGGCTCGATTGGGTTTGGCTGCCGATCTCATGGTGCTGTGTGTTCGAGTGGGTCGGTGAGGTCGTGGGTGACTGGACGAGGGTCGCGGTGATGATCGTCGTCGATCGGAGTTGGTGTGTAGGTGCACACGTGCACGGTTGTGTTCGTTTTGTTTTTGGCTATGTGTTTTGGTTTGGGGAAGTTAGGTTGGCTCGAGTGAGGATCAACGATTTCTCGTGTGTGTCTCGAAGGAGAGGAGGAAGCGTGAGTGCACGGGAGGTTACTCGGGAAATCAGGTGGATTGCTCGGGTTTTGTTTTTGTGGGTTATCTGGTTTTAAGTTTCGAAAGTTTGACCAGATTTGTTTAAATCTTAAGTTAATACAAAACAGTTTTTAAAAAGAAAATGTTAGATAGTTTAAAGTTTAAAGTTTTTAAATATTGTTTTGGTTTAAAAAAAAGAGAAATGTTATTAAGTTTTAAAGGTGTATTTAAATTTGAATATATTTTCAAAAGTAATATATACCATTGTTTTCCAAAGTGAAATGTATTTAAACATGTTTTAAAAGTTATTAAAGCAATTAAAGTTCCTAAGTAAAGTTTTTCAAAGATTTTTAACAATTAAAATTAAATGTTTAAATTGCTTTGTTTAAAGAAAATTAAATACTTTCATTTTTAATTGATTTGCAAAATGTTTTCAAATCTTTCAATTATATAATTGATTTGCAAAATGATTTCAAATGGAAGTTTAACGATGTAAAAAAAATTAATAAAGATAAAGAATTTATCTTTAACTTAATTTAAGTTGTGATTAATTTAGAATAATTAATTAGTGAATTTATTAAAAGATTTATCACTTAATAAAATTTATTGGTGTAATTAATTAATGATGAGATTAATTAAAGATAATTACTTAGGGTAAGTAATTAATGGGAAGTTAATGGGTAGTTAATGAATAATTAATTAATGTAATTAATTTAAGATAATTAATTGATTTATTAATTAAGGATAAACTTTGAATTGGATTAAGTATTAATTACTTAATTTAATTAATTAAGTGAATTACTTAGTGAAAGTAATTAATGTGTAATTACTAAATGTAACTAATTAAAGAGGATAATTACTTAATGAAAGTAATTAATGAAAATAATTAGAGATTAATTAATTAGAGATTAATTAATTAATTAGAGAGTAATTAATGAAAGTAATTAAGGATTAATTACTTAGATAATTAATTAAAGGTTAATTAATTAATAAATGTAATTAATTAAGGATAATTAATTAATGTAATTAATTATAATATAGTTAATTAATGTGATTTATTAAAGATTAATTAATGAGGATGATTAAGAATAATTAATTTATGTAATTAATTAAAGGCTAATTACTTAATGTAATTAAAGAATAATTAATCAAGGATGATTAATTAAGATGGGTAATTAAAGGATGATTAATTAATTGGTTTGTAATTAATTAAGGTTAAGTATGCAGGATTTTAAAAGTAATTAAAGTAATTAATTTAATTCATTGGTGGTTAATTAAATTAATTAGAGATGGTGTGGTGGATTAATCTTGCTTATGGATGATTGAATGCCTTGAATTATGTGATATCTTCGATATGTGATATGTGGTGCTTTGTGATTTGAGATGAATTGTTGTGTATAAATTGTATTGTTTAAACTTAAACTTTTGGTTTAATGAATAACATTGGATTCGAAGAGACCGGGATCGGGTATCAGTAAATACCCGGAACCACTTCGATTTGAAATCTATAATTCTTTATAGATTTGATTTGTAAATTAAATAGGCTGGAATGGAATAAATTAAG
The DNA here is from genome assembly GCA_030737815.1 of Allium fistulosum. Classification (NCBI taxonomy): domain Eukaryota; kingdom Viridiplantae; phylum Streptophyta; class Magnoliopsida; order Asparagales; family Amaryllidaceae; genus Allium; species Allium fistulosum. The sequence continues at coordinate 242,651,581 of CM060907.1, read as the reverse complement.
TAAACTAGACCTTTGAAACTAAGTAACGGTACTTAGATATTATTTTGTGAAATAATTGTTTGACTATAATAAGATAAGAACTCGTAGTGAGGTACGAGTTACCCTGGTTTTCAAAGAAGTTTTACAACCTTAGAGTTTCAAATTATATGGGTTTACTCACGATGGTTTCCAGCCTGACTCGGGTGTTACTTTATTGTAATGCTCGGGTCAGACCGAGTATTATAGGTTTCCAAGTAAGGACGTTCTGGAGCTCAGGAGGCGAGCTGGATGGCAGGAACGTATGGAGTGTATTCCGCTATGATATATTATAGTTGTTTGGGACATGTTAATTGTATATGTCCAGTGATTTGTGTATATGTTGTAACTCTGATGTATTAAAGTGTAATTTGACGAGTACAGCTTCCATTGTATAATTGTTATTATTTGATATTATATTTTTCCGCTGCGAATGTTAGAATATGTGTTTTGGTGTTTCGGTTTCTTCCTCTTCTTCTACCTCTTTTCTTCTTTTCCCTAACTATTTGGAATTTTTGGGATCGAAAATTCTGGGTCGTTACATACAATGTGTGTGTATCATGTGTCTTGTGCGTGGTGGATGAAAGCACATCGTGTAAAGTGAAAGTCTACTCATGTTGGCAAACGAGCTCTAACACGCGATGACCTATGTGTTAGACGAAAACTGTTAATTTAGGAACTACATCAACAGTCCCGGATGGATCCAATGCGAATTGAAATTCTGACTCTATATCGGCATATCCCGAAGAGATGATGCAATCTTTAAAGAATGGATCTTTTTCAACTAAAAATTGCAAGCATTAATGGAATGTTTATTATGATACATGTTAACGCTCAAATTCATCCAAGTATGTCCTTAACTTCACCAACTTAGCTTAGAATAATCCAATCGAAACCAAAATTTCATTTCATGTCGGATCTTCTTCACCAGTGCTTAGGACTACATCAGATTCCACTTATAGCCATGATAACATTGTGGATCGATCAAAATAGATGGCGATGAAGGGAATCGATCAACAATGACCGCCAAGGCGAAGGATCGATGATGGCGCATCGAGATCGATGGAGAACGGCTTTAAAGTTAAAGTAGATGCTACCTTGATTCGAAATCTAGATGGATCGTTATTGGAATGCTTGAAGTTGAAGGAACTTTGAAACCCTAGGTTAAGTTGAGAGCGCTGAAGGGAGGAAGTTCGGTTGCAGTTCAAAAGTGAAGGTGAAGAAAAAAATGCTAAGTGTTTAAATTTATATGCATTCAAGGCATCGATCGATATTGATCCATAACGTCAGTTTTTTTAAATGATGAACAGTGGGATGAAAATAATAATGATCAAGTAATGCATCTACCTGCCTACAGACCAGAATAACTCCCAGACAATTCTCGATGATAGTCAGTATGAACGAGCTTTTGGACTGCACAATTACAGTATTTATAAGATTCGACTCGATGACTATGGAAGTGAAGTGATTGAATTCTCGCTAAAGATACAATATTCCATAGAAGCAGCTCGAGTAATAAAAACATATTTGTTGATCTGGATTCGGTCACTTATCTTGGTTAAAGCATACTTCAAGGGCGAGTGTTATCCGATATTTTTCATAGGAAACATTTTCACAGAATTGGACTAGGAAATGATGAAGGAATGGGTTCCAAAACCGAGGATGATCAAGCACAAAGAGACAAAAGAAAATGAGGGGAAATGGAAAAGTCCAAGGATTGAAACCGATCCATATATGGATTGGTAATGATTCATAAAATTATCATATTTTCCCTCCAATCTCAGTGATGAGAAGATATTTGGGCATGGGAGAAAATAGAGAAATTTGGCTAAGTCTATAGATCGGTGTTGATCATAGATCCACTACATAAAGTTAACTTTTTGAGTGATACTTGATGGGACAAGCTTAGAAGCACCAAAGAGATTGACTTGACAAATGAAGAAACAATGCTTGAGGATTATGAAGAAAAATACAAGGATCAGTCAAGGCTATGGATCGATGCTGAACCATATATGGATGGGTACCAATCCATCAAAGTGCGGCTTTGTCTTATTTTTATCCTAACATTCCGAATCTAACTGTTTAATGATTTATACCGTTACGTGGCGACCCAGAAACACAATTATAGACTACTTTAGCTATAAAGAGGAGGTTATCTGCAACAGAAAAAGGACTTGAGACCTTTGTTTATTCATATTTAGGGGAGATGGTGATTATCAAATTTGGAATAGAATTTTGAATTGTACTTGAAAAAACAACCGATGTAGTTTGAATTAAACAACAAATACATTCAAAGTGGATGTAAGCATGGTCGAACCACTATAAAATCGCTGCCTCTCTTCTTTCTTATTTTTCTTCTTCAAATTTGCATTTTTTTATTGATTTACCATTCATAGATAAAATTCTATGACATAGGATTATTATCTATTCAAATTCTATCGTTTGGCGTGTTAGACCAATTTTTTGGCTAGCAATTATCATTACTACAATTAATCGCTCCATATTTTATTTGTAAGACTTGGGATTACTTTAACATCTCAAATTGTATTTGATTACTTCCACATCATCTTAATATTCATGTTAAATTAATAATAATGACAATGTTAATGTGTATAAACTATGGATCACTACATTAGTGTGTAAACCTAGATGTTGCTGAAATTTGATAGTTCAAATCACCAATTTTGAGACCACGATTGAGATCTTGGCCGAAATAAGCAAGATTTAAAACCTCTTGCCATGTCGGTCCAATTAGGATTTGTGTGTCATGGATCTGATTGCTACTCTTAGAACTATGGATCCGAAGAAAGTGATTAATGGAGTAACAAGATATTGAATCTAAAGGGAAGTGCAGGATTTATCACTTGAAAGGGAAAATCTATCTTATACATTAATGTTTTAGATTTTGAGATTTCAATAATAATTTTGCTTATGGGTGTTTTAATTCGTCGTACATTCTTATTTTTGAACACTAGTATTTTCTAGGTTAGAACTATGGCATGAAGTTCAAGGATTTTCAACCAATATGGTATTGACTTGATGTAGGGTTACTATGTATAAGATTGGAATATTCATAAGCAATGTGTGAATTTATATCGAATATTCATTAGCAATGTGTGAATTTATAGATGACATAAACAATCGAATATTTAAGTTTAGCGGTAATCTTCTTGGTAGCAGTGCCTGATGGAACAAGGCCAGCACGTAGTGGATTAAATGGATGAATTTCAAAATAATTCTATTTTTAGATCTAATTGGGCCCATGAAGTCTAAATTAATTCAGGTCCAATCTAAATAATTTTAAATAAAATCTTTTATTTATACAATTAGATTATATAAAGATTTGATTTTATTTTAAGTAGTATATAATGATATGTGTACCAAATACACATACACATGTATAAGGCACGTGCAGCATATAGATGTGTCCATGGTTCAATGTGCTCGTATCTAAACGTTGAGATTTACACCACAATAGACACATTTATCCCTTTATATACATATTTGTTGTCCATATTTTAATTTAAAATTTACGAGTATATATGCACGTTAAAGTTGGTCGGCATTCAATCACATTTTGGTGTACATTCACAAATTTACTTTATATTTATCGGTTTTATTATATACTTAGTTACATATTTAATAGCTTATTAGTTGGTAGTTTTTATAACTTAAATATATTTTAAGGCTTGGTCGTATAAATCGATGCGCACCCAATTTACATTTGGTAGCACATACCACCCAGAAATTTCAATATGGGCTAGAATCACCGTAGATAGAGAAATATGTTAATACATTTATACACACTTATTCATATCGAAGTGCTATTTCTTATTGAAAAGGGAACCTTCTCATTCATTAAGTGAACACAAAGAGAGTGAGCGAGAGTATTAAGAAGAAGAAGAAAAAAGATTTCCACTAAACATTTTGCTTTTTTAGAAACACAGTATAGTTTCTCCTACTATAAGAGTGAATGTACATTCTTCATACTTAAGAGAACCTTTGTTGTTATTCTTGTCAGTTTGTCCATGGATTTTATTTCATTTTGTTATTATTCTTGTACTTGTTTTTATTCAGTTTTCTTAGTTTGTCATCTCTACTTATGCTGTATATTTATATTTAGGTACTGCAACTATTTTTAACACATGTTACCATAAGAAAGCAAATTTGTCTTTTCAACAAATATCTACCTTGAAATCCATTATCCTTTCAACAAATATTATGTGGTCGTTTGACTTGTCATGTATGTTAGTCTTGGATGGAAGATAATGTTAGAAATATAAACTTTACTATTATTTCACCATATCAATATCTACACCATTTTTCTACATTGTAATCATAGTAACAAATTAGACTACTAAAAAATTCTTGAATACTTTCGAAATTATGGTAACAACAGAATTACGCATATTGAATCAAATCATACATCCATGTTGGAAAACAACATGGAACCACGGTAATAAATGAAAGTAGACTTTATATGTTTACGCCAAAATAACTGGTCGTTAAATAGTCACATGTACAAACAAAAATTTGTATACGAAAATACTACTTAAATTAGAAATATTCAACGGAGCATTTTTACCAGTAGCGAACTCAAAAAAATATCGACCTAGGTAAACATTTACAGTTTAGATACATAAATAAGCACTTGAAGGCTTATGCAAATTTCTGGTAGCGAGGTAGATCGATTTGGTTGGGGTGATGAGGGAAAATGAATTGATAACGATTGAAGGGGGTATTTGAATGGTTGTGCAAATGCGGTGGGATGGTGGTGATAGACTTTCAAATGTTGGAAGTTGATTGCTCACTGATGAATCAAATAAAGTTAAATCTCTAGGGCATTTGGAGTAATGGGGCGATGAACCAAATTGAGGATTTGAGGATCTGAATTTGGGAACTTGGAAAAATTAGGCGAGATGCCAAATCGAGAAGGGAAATAGGAGATACGAAGTGCGAGATGGGAAACAGTAAGGACTTTTTGGGGAATTCAAAAGGACACAGTTGAAGTTAGTGGATTGAGTTTACATTATTAATAGTAGAGATATTTGAAAATACGTTGTCCAAAGAGCACATGATCATACTCTTCATATTTCTAAATTAAACATGATCTGCATTATGCAGTAACTGCTTGGTGAACTATGTTCTGAAGAAAGGAACTAAAGAATTGAAGTCTATGGTAATTAAAAACTTAACTGGAAGTTACTTCGAGATTTCAGTTGGAAAATGCAGTAACTACGTGGTGTAGAAGTGTCTAGGTATCTCCGACGACAAAGAGTTTGTTCAAATTATTGAAGAACTACTGTGCAGGTTCTCTGAAATTTCACAAAACGAATTTGGATATTGTGTTATAGAGAGTGCCTATTATTTGAGCAAGGTAAGAATGTTACTTATTAAATACTACTCTTACATGTTTGTCATGAACCTTTTATAGATTGAAATTGTAACAACCCACATATTTTACGATTGTATATTTAAATGTTTTATTTAAATATAGCATCGTTAATCGGATTAAAGTCCGAAAAGCTACTTTTTGTATACTGTCGAATTGGGACTCGAGACCACTTCCATTGAGTCCAAAATGACCTTTACAACTTTTTTGAGTATAAACATTGATATGTTTGGAGTTGAGTGAAATTTTGATATTTTCATTTAGGGCTTTGGGTTTGGGTTTCAGCCCAATAACCTAACACCCAACCCATCTAATACCCAAACTCCCACTCCACTCCTCTTCATTCCTTCATAACATTTCCTAACACTCAAGCTGAAGTAAAAATGAGGGAAGAAAAAAGAAATCAAAATTCCTAAGCCCTAGTTTCTATTAGGAATTCAAGCTTTAGCTCCAAAATCAAAGAGAAGCTTAGGTAAGCATCCTCTTCATCTTCTCTATCTCAATCTCTCTTCAATTTCAGAAATTCCTAAACCCTAACTTAGGAAATATTTTCTTATTAGCTTAGACTGGAGCTTCTTGAGTTGAAGTTGGAGAGGAATTGGCCTTTCCTTTGATTTAGAGCTTCTCATTTGTTGTTTTGGGTTTAAAAGGTGAGTTTTTGAACTCACATCTATGTCTATATCTTTGATAGTTGTTAGGTAGTAATTCCTAACATCTATTCCTTGTTCATTTGCTTTTAAATTGAATTGGTTTGATGAATATTCCAATTTTTGGTGTTTTGAAGTCAAATCTTTAAAAATCCTATCTTTGATGTTTGAACACGTTGTTGGGGTGTATCGAAGAGCCTATAAGGCTAGGTTGTCGCTTGGCATAAATCCCTAGTCTCTGATGCTCGTCCGATCGCTCCCGTTTGGATTTTTGCCCAATTTGGGGGCTAGGCTGAGAATACTGGAAACCATAATTCAGTCGACTGAATTGCAGAGTCAGTCGACTGAATCTGGGGCCAGAAAACTCTCTGGCTCTGTGTTAGTCGACTGACCATTCAGTTCAGATGACTGAACTGGGGATAGAAATGTTTCTGTCCCTGTATCAGTCGACTGAACTGCAGAGTCGGTCGACTGAACCTGAAACCCGAGAGTTTCCAGGCATGTTTCAGTCGACTGACCCTACAGTGCAGTCGACTGAATCTATGAAGTTTGCTTTTTGCCTAATTCAGGCTGTTTTGTATGGGTTTTCCGGTTTCTAATCGATTTTTGATGATCCGAATTGTTGTTATCATTTATCGACTTTGATGATTTCTTTTTCGGGATTTTTGGGAATATCCATTTTGATGGATTCGGTATCGATTTTTATGGTTTTAATTCACGTCGTCGAATGTGGATTTTGGTGATTGATTGTTTCTACAATCATTTCTGTGATTTGTCACTTTAAAATATAAAGGTTTTTTATACTGGTAGTAAATACTCAAACTTTTTCATCAAAACGATTTCAACACTATTTTTAATACAAAGCTCGTTTTCAAAGCCGTTTTCCAATCTATTAGTATATACAAACCTTTACCTCATTCGTATGAGAAATCTAATTAAACGGCTTAGTAAAACAAGTGGTATGAAACGCTTGCGTTTACATCGTCGGTTAATTCTTGGACTTGTTCGATTGAACTTTTGTGATAATTTTCGAGTGGAAATCTACAATTTGTTCGTAAATATTTAAGTTAAGCCAGTGGTTATGGGACATGAAGCTAAACTCATTTATTTACTAGCTTAGTGTAATCGACACTTCTTGATGATCGATGATGATCATTTTGTGGTTTAGACTAGCGATGCGCGATGTCTATTTGTCCGCGTGGGGGACTGTGCCCCGTTCTGTTGAGCTTCGTCTCATTTATATGGGCTGGCGACCCATGGTCTTTGGACCGTTCGTGGAGCATTCGGCTCGATAAGTCGGTGCATGGGGTGTATCTTTTTAGGTGCATGGATGTTCGACTAGGCATGGGGTGTATCTTTTTAGGTGCATCGATGTTCGACTAGGCATGGGGCATATCTTTTTAGGTGCGTCGATGTCCGACTATACATGGGGCGTATCTTTTTAGGTGCGTCGATGTTTGATTATGCATGGAGCGTATCTTTTTAGGTGCGTCGATGTTCGACTGTCCATGGGGCGTATCTTTTCAGGTGCGTCGATATTATCCTATCTTTTGGCAAGGCCGTGACACCAATGACTTGACTAGAGACCAAAGACAGTTCGTCTAGGAAATTGGTCATACGCAGGTTCACTATGGATATCGACGAATTTTGTCCGAGTCTGGATCGAGCCAAAATTGATATGACACGACAAGCGTAGCTATGAGAGTCAACATTCCAAATCTCAAGTCAATCCGAGTTTGTATGCTCAAGTTGTGAACGATACAAAATTGGTTAAGAACAGCCTTCTTTGACTCGCTCTAGTTCGAATCCATAGGAAGTGCACATTTCGACTCGCTCCTCTTCAAGCCATTCTTCGACTCGCTCCGTTCACAACCACCGGAAACCAACTTCGAATCGCTCAGATTCGACTCGCTTCGCAACCATCAGAAGTGGCTACTTCGACTCGCTCCACTTTGCCTCCATCAGATGCCTTCTTCGACTCGCTCGACCAACACACACTTCGACTCGCTCAATCAGTGCTTACTTCGACTCGCTCCGCCTCGAGCCATTCTTCGACTCGCTCCACTTCGTCGACTTCGCATCCATCTGAAGACTTCTACTTCGTGTCCATCGATGTGGAGCAAAGCACAGCAGTCAATACAAGTTAGCGCCACGTCACCGAGTCAAACAGAACCGAGTCGAATGAAAAGCGAGTCGAAACAAAAGCGAGTCGAACCAAACAGCCTACCAAGAATCCCAATTCGTATCGATCATATCTCCTAATCTACAAGTCCAAATGCTATGAAATTTTCACAGAAGACTACGTGCATGCTAAAGAATGTCCACGCCAAATTTTGACTCCATTGGATGAAATCTTGATCGATACGAAATCTGTTCGTATCGATCACGGATCGGACCGAAACTTCACGGGCTTGGGCGCGCGGGCCTGGCCACGTGCCAGAGAGGGTCTCCTGAGATTTGAGTGAAATACCAGCCTCCTACACCTATAAATAGACCCCCAAAGCCAACAGAAAAGGGGTTCTTCTTCCTCTTTGAGATCTCCAACGCCCAGACTCCGCCGGATCCAGGTCTGAACTCCATTGCTGCTGCTACCAACGAATTTCACTACTGCAAATCATTGTTATTCGCTGTAATTTGCTGAAAACAATTGTAAACATCAAGTGAACATCAATAAAATCATTAACTTCAGAGTGGACGTAGGAAAGATCTTCGAAACACTATAAACCTTGTGTTTATGTCTATCTCTCTACGTTTTAAGTTCATTATTCTTCACTTTTTATCCTCTACATTACTTAGGTCTGAGATCTGTGATTATATACCGCTGATTTGTGTTCATACACTGGTGCTTTCACGAAATTTGGGGTTTGTGACCATTTTTGGCGCAAACACTTTGGTGCTTTCACTGAGAACTGAACTCAGGATTCTATCATTTGGAAATTGAATTTGGAGGCTTAAAGAATTTAGATCTGAAAAACTATGACAAGGCAATCAAATAGAAGACAAAGGCCAGAGAGAGGTCAGCATGAAGGGAGTCAAGAGGCTTCCTCAGGTGCAAATTAGACATCAATCTTCATCACCAGGGATGAGATAGAGACAATGATGAAAAGAAAAGAGGAAATGATCCAGAACTTGCTTCTTTAGATTGGGCAGCTTGGAGCGCAAAATCAAGGAGCAACCAGAGTTCAGAATGGAGCAGGACCATCTAGCACAGCCCCAGAACTAGGGGACACTTACCCAGAGCATGTTGACCCGATCCCAGGAGTAGTACCAGGAGGAGCTGCGCAGCACGGCGTTGAGAGAGAAGTGAATGCTCGTTCAGGAGAGCAGGCTCCAGGAATCCCTCGTGAACTCGGGGGGCAAATCAGAAACAACGGACAAGGACTACAACTTGGAGATAGTGATAGATTGGCGGAGATGGTCATACGCGCCATGAGAGGTGGACTAGTGAATAGAGATCTGGAGGATGTGAATAGGAGTCCCTTTGCTCCTACGATCAGGCAAGCTAGGAATCCGCCAGAATTCAAGCTACCAACATTAGAAACGTACGATGGAAGGACAGATCCTGCAGTGCATCTAACACGATACATGAGGCATATGGAGGTGTTGGGGGCATCGGAGGAGGTCATGGCCCGGTGCTTCCCATTGTATTTGACAGACATCGCAGCCTATGGTTTAGACAGCTGGAGAGTGACTCCATAGGAACATGGACCGATCTGACTGAGAGGTTTATGAGGCAATTCAGAGTTCACATTTCAAGACCCAAGAATGTGATGAGTTTGGCAGCACTGAAGCAAAGAACCGGGGAGTCTTTGAGGAACTTTCTGACACGATTCAATGCAGCGGCAGCATCGGTGGATCGGCCCGATCCATCCATGGTTTTGATGGCAGCTGTATCTAGCATAGCTGATGGCATAGAGTTCAAGAATTCGTTAACAAGGGATCTTCCTATGGATCTAGGAGAATTTTATCATGAAGCAGAAGGATTTTTATGATTAGAGGATGCAAATGCTGAGAGAGAAGAAGGAGAAGGAGTTGATATTTGTGCCGTCAAGGGTGAAAACCTTCCTAAAGCAGATTTAGGAACTGACCGAGGGAAACGAAAGGCTGAGGATAATAATGATGGACCGATGCGGCCACGGAAGGAACCAAGGTTCACCTCTTATACGGAGTTGAGTGAGACTTTGGAGCGAATCTACCAGGATACTAGGGGGCAGATTCCCTATCGAAGGCCAATGAGAAGAGATCCGACCAACAATGAAAGAAGGTCAGACAAGTACTGCTTATTCCACGAGCTGAATGGTCATAGCATGAATGATTGCAGACACTTGAAAGATGAGGTTGAGGGACATATCCGGAATGGTCTGCTATCGCAGTATGTAAGAAGGGGAACAACAACAGTGGAACGAGAGCGACCACCACCTGCACCTACTGGGGACGGCTCAGGATCGAGGCGTCAGCTTGTCATCAATTGATTGGGGTAACGACGAATAAGTAGCAAACTCCACACCAACACGATTAAGTCATTTACACATGTACAGGACCGCGAACGATCCTCAGGCATGCTCTGATACGACTACTAATCGCAATGGTGTAGGTGTTTGCACTTTGATGTCCCTGTTTTCTTTTATTTTCCATTTCTAAATGCTTGAACTTGATTTTGTTGGACATTTCTATTGAAAAACTCATTTTGAATGAAAAATATGCCATTTGTGATGCCATGACGGCTAAGCTACTTACATATGTAAGGGATCGCGAATGGTCCTCAGGCATGCTCTGAGATGGCGATAAACTTTCCCCACAAACAGTTCAGAAACTCACTTGAACGTGAAATCTGGCACTGATAATACTAAGTCCCCCCCACCCCGGGGACACAGAAGCTGCCTCGAACGGCACTCGACCGCGAACGGTCACAAATCGCCTCGAACGGCACCCGACTGCGAACGGTCACAAATCGCCTCGAACGGCACCCGACCGCGAACGGTCACAAATCACCTCGAACGGCACCAGACCGCGAACGGTCACAAATCGCCTCGAACGGCACCAGATCGCGAACGGTCACCAATCGCCTCAAACGGCACCCCGACCGTGAACGGTCACCATTCGCCGCGAACGGCATCCGACCGCGAATGGTCACACATCACCTCGAATGACAAACGATCCCAAACGATCGTCATTCGCGGTCCGATAAAACTATCAACTCCTTTGCAGGTCATCAACAGGATATGAACATCCAGCTCATGGCATTACAAGGCAACAACTTTCATCGAAAAGACGATAACTATTCAGAGTAAAGATTACAGCAATTCAAAGCACATCATGTTTCCACAAGACGTACTTTGGGGGGCAAATGTTATCCCGTCTTTTGGCAAGGCCGTGACACCAAGGACTTGACTAGAGACCAAAGACAGTTCGTCTAGGAAATCGGTCATATGCAGGTTCACTATGGATATCAACGAATTTTGTCCGAGTCCGGATCAAGCTAAAATTGATATGACACGACAAGCGAAGCTATGAGAGTCAACGTTCCAAATCTCAAGTCAATCCGAGTTTGTATGCTCAAGTTGTGAACGATACAAAATTGGTTAAGAACAGCCTTCTTCGACTCGCTCCAGTTCGAATCCATAGGAAGTGCACATTTCGACTCGCTCCATTCACAACCACCGGAAGCCAACTTCGAATCGCTCAGATTCGACTCGCTTCGCAACCATCAGAAGCGACACCTTCGACTCGCTTCGCAACCATCAGAAGCGACAACTTCGACTCGCTTCGCAACCATCAGAAGTGGCTACTTCGACTCGCTCCGCTTCGCCTCCATCAGATGCCTTCTTCGACTCGCTCGACCAACACACACTTCGACTCGCTCAATCAGTGCTCACTTTGACTCGCTCCGCCTCGAGCCATTCTTCGACTCGCTCCACTTCATCGACTTCGCATCCATCTAAAGACTTCTACTTCGTGTCCATCGATGTGGAGCAAAGCACAGCAGTTAATACAAGTTAGCGCCACATCACCGAGTCAAATAGAACCGAGTAGAATGAAAAGCGGGTCGAAACAAAAGCGAGTCGAACCAAACAGCCTACCGAGAATCCCAATTTGTATCGATCATATCTCCTAATCTACAAGTCCAAATGCTATGAAATTTTCACAGAAGACTACGTGCATGCTAAAGAATGTCCATGCCAAATTTCGACTCCATTGGATGAAATCTTGATCGATACGAAATCTGTTCGTATCGATCACGGATCGGACCGAAACTTCACGGGCTTGGGCGAGCGGGCATGGCCACGTGCCAGAGAGGGTCGCCCGAGATCTGAGCGAAATACCAGCCTCCTACACCTATAAATAGACCCCCAAAGCCAACAGAAAAGGGGTTTTTCTTCCTCTTTGAGATCTCCATCGCCCAGACTCCGCCGGATCCAGATCTGAACTCCATTGCTGCTGCTACCAACGAATGTCACTGCTGCAAATCATTATTATTCGCTGTAATTTGCTGAAATCAATTGTAAACATCAAGTGAACATCAATAAAATCATTAACTTCAGAGTGGACGTAGGCAAGATCGCTAAACCACTATAAACCTTGTGTTTCTATCTATCTCTCTACGTTTTAAGTTCATTATTCTTCACTTTTTATCCTCTACATTACTTAGATCTGAGATCTGTGATTATATACCACTGATTTGTGTTCATACACTGGTGCTTTCATGAAATTTGGGGTTTGTGACCATTTTTGGCGCAAACAGTCGATGTTCGGTTCATGGGATAGCGTCTTATTTGTGATACACGTGTTGGTGAGTTTTCATGCTCCCGTTTGTGATAGGCCTTCCCCATTTTGTGATTTCTGGATTTCTAGTTGAAGATTTCTAGAATTTGTGTTTCACCAATTTTTGTGATTGGCATTGATATGTTTTGTCAATATTTGTGTTTGGGTGAATAATTTAAAGAATGCGATTCTTTTTGGATGTTTGAGATGATTTGGGATATTGTATGATTTTTGTTGTTATTTGATGTATACTTGTCACAGTATGGCATTATTGTTATCATACGTTTTTGTCATATCTCTTATCCTATCTCATTTTATCTGATATTTATAGCTAGACTGATTCGTTTATTATTTTCTTCTTAAATAATACTCGGGTCAGACCGAGGTATTTTAGGTTCTTCTGCTTGACTTCTTATCAGGGTCCGTCACCTGACTTTTGGCTAACTACTTTAGCATAGTAGTTTTTGTTAGTATACATTTGAGATATAGACTCCTTGTTGTATACTTATTCTTTTGTCTAGCACTTGTATCTATTCTCTTGTGATGTAGTGGATCTAGTTTGACCACTATTTTGATGTACATTTTTATGTGTTATATTCATATCTGTTTCTGCCTTTGTGATATGAATATCTGTGACTGATTTGTGTTATGTTTATTCCTATATTTGTTTCCGAAGGCCTCATAGCCACTGTGTGGTAGCTTTGAGTTTGTATCTGATATGTCGGATTTCCTCTTGAAATGAAATGTAAGTTATATTATCTGACATATCGGTACTCGCACAAAACAATTACACAGATGGTCGCTCCTCAACAGCCTTATTCTTCGTGCTAGTCGATGGCATTACCCCGTAGTGTTCTTGGCTAGCGTGAGTATAGAGGTGGGGCGTCATAGCTATGTTTGATCATGCATGGGGCGTATCTTTTTAGGTGCGTCGATGTTCAACTGTGCATGGGGCGTATCTTTTTAGGTACGTCGATGTTCGATTCATGGGATGGTGTCTCATTTGTGATACATGTGTTGGTGAGTTTTCATGCTCCCGTTTGTGATAGGCCTTCCCCCATTTGTGATTTCTGGATTTCTAGTTGTTGATTTATAGAATTTGTGTTTCATCGATTTTTGCGATTGGCATTGATATGTTTTGTCAATATTTGTGTTTTGGTGAATAATTTAAAGAATGCGATTCTTTTTGGATTTTGAGATGATTTGGGATATTGTATGATTTTTGTTGTTATTTGATGTATACTTGTCGCAGTATGGCATTATTGTTATCATATGTTTTTGTCATATCTCTTATCCTATCTCATTTTATCTGATATTTATAGCTAGACTGATCCGTTTATTATTTTCTTCTTAAATAATACTCGGGTCAGACCGAAGTATTTCAAGTGTCTCTGCTTGACTTCTTATCAGGGTCTGTCACCTGACTTTTGGCAAACTACTATAGCATAGTAGTTTTTGTTAGTATACATTTGAGATAGAGACTCCTTGTTGTATACTTATTCTTTTGTCTAGCACTTGTATCTATTCTCTTATGATGTAGTGGATCTAGTTTGACAACTATTTTGATGTACATTTTTATGTGTTATATGCATATCTGTTTCCGCCTTTGTGATATGAATATCTGTGACTGATTTGTGTTATGTTTATTCCTATATTTGTTTCCGAAGGCCTCATAGCCACTATGTGGTAGCTTTGAGTTTGTATCTGATATGTCGAATTTCCTCTTGATATGAAATGTAAGTTATATTATCTGACATATCGGTACTCGCACAAAGCAATTACACAGATGGTCGCTCCTCAACAGCCTTATTCTTCATGCTAGTCGATGGCATTACCCCGTATTGTTCTTGGCTAGCGTGAGTATAGAGGTGGGGCGTCACAGCTTGGTATTAGAGCCAAACTTCGGAATAATGTAGAATAATCTAGCAAGGATCATTGTCCTAAGTCTTTCTTAGGAATTATGCCACAGGATTTAATTCGAGTCTTCGTACCGTTCTATCCTATTTTCTTTTGTGATGCTTTGTTTTATCAATCAAGTTTGTTTGATATTCATTTTGTGAATAACCTTTTTCCTCTTCTTTCTTTCTTAAAGAAGAGAAATGGTTAGACCAGGCCGTCCCAGCGCCGGTCAATCCAGTGCTACTCCTCAGGATGGAGTATTTATGTCTGCTCAACAACTTTTAGATCTCGTGAACAATGCCCAAGCTGTCGGACCCGTTCCAGTGCCTACTCACCCTAAATCCAGGTTTGCACGCTTGTGCAGAGATTATACCGCTTTGGGTGGAAGGCCATTCAATGGTTCCGAAAACGTTATAGAAATCCAAGCTTGGCTTAGATCATGCGATCACATCTTTTCTCGCATGAATCTTGTGGATCTACATCGAGTCCAAGTGGCTTCTAGCATGCTCCAAGAAAGAGCATTAGATTTGTATGAGCTTTTGATTTTGGAAATTATTGAAGCGGATCTTACTTGGGAGCAATTCCGGGAAAGATTCGAATTAAAGTTTGTGTCGAAAGCTGAAAAAGTAACTTTTGCTCGGCGCTTTATTGACCTTGTTCAAGGTGAATCTTTTGTGACGGATTACGTCGCATCTTTTGAATCTCTCTCTAAATATGGGGTCGAATATATACCCCATTGAAGAAAAATCAGAGATTTGTTTATGGGTTGAATAAGAACCTCAAAAAGCCTTTACTTCTGAAACTAGAAGTTTCTTTCGATCAGCTTATAGATATCGCTCTTCGACTTGAAGAGTCCGATAAAGAAAGTGATGTTGAAGTTGTGAGTGCCAAACAGAACTTCAACAATAACATGAAGAGGCCTATTAAGTTCAAAGGTCCCAATCCCAACAAGAAAGGGAGGCAAGAAACTTTGGTAGCAAAGACTCCTACCTCTAGTCGTGGACAATGCTACAATTGTGGTTTTATGGACCACTATGTAAATGAGTGTCTGAAACCCCTTTATTGTCGCTATTGCAAAAGTTTGAGTCATCATATATCTACGTGTCCCATACTTCAAAGCAAGAAGGAGGGAAAGCTAAATGTTGTGCAAGCCCCTAATAACACTTCTCTTGGTCAAGGTATTTTCTATCCTTGAAGGCACTATTTTATTTCGTGATCTTCCTATTCGAATTTCTTTTGATTCGGGTGCATCCCACTCTTTTATATCAAAAGAACTTGTTGATTCTTTTTCTTTAAATATTATGGGCGTGATAACTTCATTGAGAATTGCAAATCCGGTTGGTGGATCTGCAACACTCAGTTTACTTTGTGAAAATGTATAGATTATTTTATGTGATTATTCTTTTCGAGCCGATTTGCATATTATGCGTTACTTAGGCTTCGAAATTGATTTTTGGGAAAGGATTGGCTTGATCATTATTAAGCCCACATCCTATGTCCTGAGCGGAGTATATATCTTCGACATCCTCAATCTGTTAAGCAGATTTCTATGGTTCTTAATGATTTTGATTTCTAATTCGGTGACATCATTTTATTCTTTAAACCCACTTGATGAGGAAGATGTTATTTCTCTCATTCCAGTAATTTGTGAATTTTCCGGAATATATTTGAGCTTGTCTTAGGATTATCACCTAAGAAATATATTGAGTGGTGCTAAGATCTTTTCAGCTCGACCTTGCCACCAGTTTTTATCAGCTACGAGTTGCTGAGGGTAGCATTCCACTTACCGCATTCCGCACTCGTTATGATTCTTGTGAGTGGTTCGTTATGTCATTCGGTTTGACGAACCTTTTACCTTATTTCATCCATCTTATGAATCGAGTATTCTATGAATATCTCGATGAGACCATCCTTGTATTAATTGATTATGGATGAAAACAACAATTTAAAATTTGCAAATATTTTTAATAAGATATTTATAAGTATGACTGGATTTGGTTCTTAAAACGAGCAAAGAATATTCGTAAAAATTTTATGAGACATGTTTATCATATAGAAGATGATTTTGTGTTGTTTTGCCCATTGAGTGCTTTAAGAATTCTGGTCGGCGCACTTGATCAACGTTATCGATAGGAATCTCCTAAATGCTATGATGAGACAGTCAGACACAATATATTGACTTGAAAAAAAAAGTAAATTTTTCTAAAAAGATGATTACATAAAGTTAATTATAATTTTGAAAGTCTTAGCTTTTCGGGAAAGAGGATCAATTAAAAGAACTCTTTTCCGATGCTTTTATTCTTGCGATTCCCGAAGGAAACCAAGAATTGATTGTTTATACCGATACTAGTCGTATTGGTTTGGGTGTCATTCTCTAGCAAAGGGAATGTGTTATCACATATGCTTCTTGACAATTAAAGCTTGTCGAGACTAGATATGCCATTCATGATCTAGTGCTCACGGCTATTGTTTTCGCTTTTAAAATTTGGCGTCATTATCTTTTGGGAGAGAAAATTGTTCTCTACACCGATCATAAATCTTTGAAGTATTTATTTTCTCAAAAAGGAACTAAATTTGCGTCAACAACGTTGGCTCGAGTTCCTTGCATCTTATGATCTTGATATTCTTTATACTCCCGGAAGGGGAAATCGTGTTGTCGACGCCCTTAGTCTTAAGCAACAAGGGGTTGTTTCCATGATGATATCCGATGGAGTGATCTCGAGACTTTGTCCACTTGTGAGATTCGAGATCGTGAATCCGATTCATGTTCATCTCTTGTTTTGTGTAGCCTTGAGGTTTATCCTTCTCTTTTGGACCGTACCTCCTTTGGCTAAACTCTATGTCAAAGAAATTGTTAAATTGCATGGAGTTCCTACTTCTATTGTTAGCGATCGTGATCCATTATTTTACTAGTGGATTTTGGTAAGGTCTTCAAAGGCTTTGGGAATAAAGCTTAATTTTAGCACCGCTTATCATCCTCGGTCCGATGGACAAACCGAGCGTGTGAATCAAACTCTTGAAGATCTCTTTCGTGCATGTGTTCTTGATTTTGGTGGAAGTTGGGAAGATCATATTCTTGTTGAGTTTTCTTTCTATAATAGCTTCCAATCTAGTATTGGTATGACATCTTTCGAGGCACTCTACGGAAGTCCATGCCGATTTCCTTCGTGTTGGCTTGAAGCCGGTGAGAAGCTGGTTTTAGGTCCAAATTTTATTGGTGTTCATTTGTGTTTCGCCTAGGAGGGGTGTTGAGCATTTCAGTCGATCGGGAAAGTTAGCACCTCGATATGTTGGTCCATTTCCCATCACCGAACGTATTGGTTCAGTGGCTTATCACCTTTTATTACCGGCTCAGTTTTCTGTTATTCATGACGTATTCCACGTCTCTCAACTATGGAAATGCCTTCGTGATTCCGATTCTATTCTTAAGCCCGGTGTAATTGAAGAAATTGAAGTTTCACCAAATTTGACTTATGAGCGAACACATCCAGAATGTTACCTTTTATTTTGTGCTCTTTATGGTGAACTTCTCATTTCAAAATTTCTTCTTTTGTGTTGATATGCTTTTATGGTTGTTACTTTTTATTTTCCTCATAATTATTGCGAGTACATAATTTCTTTAAGGAGGGGAGTCTGCAACAACCCGCATATTTTACGATTGTATATTTAAATGTTTTATTTAAATATAGCATCGTTAATCGGATTAAAGTCCGAAAACCTACTTTTTGTATACAGTCGAATTGGGACTCGAGATCACTTCCATTGAGTCCAAAATGACATTTACAACTTTTTTGAGTATAAACATCGATATGTTTGGAGTTGAGTGAAATTTTGATATTTTCATTTAGGGCTTTGGGTTTGGGTTTCAGCCCAATAACCTAACACCCAACCCATCTAATACCCTAACTCCCACTCCACTCCTCTTCATTCCTTCATAACATTTCCTAACACTCAAGCTAAAGTAAAAATGGGGGAAGAGAAAAGAAGTCAAAATTCCTAAGCCCTAGTTTCTATTAGGAATTCAAGCTTTAGCTCCAAAATCAAAGAGAAGCTTAGGTAAGCATCCTCTTCATCTTCTCTATCTCAATCTCTCTTCAATTTCAGAAATTCCTAAACCCTAACTTAGGAAATATTTGCTTATTAGCTTAGACTGGAGCTTCTTGAGTTGAAGTTGGAGAGGAATTGGCCTTTCCTTTGATTTAGAGCTTCTCATTTGTTGTTTTGGGTTTAAAAGGTAAGTTTTTGAACTCACATCTATGTCTATATCTTTGATAGTTGTTAGGTAGTAATTCCTAACATCTGTTCCTTGTTCATTTGCTTTTAAATTGAATTGGTTTGATGAATATTCCAATTTTTGGTGTTTTGAAGTCAAATCTTTAAAAATCCTATCTTTGATGTTTGAACACGTTGTTGGGGTGTATCGAAGAGCCTATAAGGCTGGGTTGTCGCTTGGCATAAATCCCTAGTCTCCAATGCTCGTCTGATCGCTCCCGTTTGGATTTTTGCCCCTTTTGGGGGCTATGCTGAGAATACTGGAAACCACAATTCAGTCGACTGAACTGCAGAGTCAGTCGACTGAATCTGGGGCTAGAAAACTCTCTGGCTCTGTGTTAGTCGACTGAACTGGGGATAGAAATGTTTCTGTCCCTGTATCAGTCGACTGAACTGCAGAGTCAGTCGACTGAACCTGAAACCCGAGAGTTTCCTGGCATGTTTCAGTCGACTGACCCTACAGTGCAGTCGACCGAATCTGTGAAGTTTGCTTTTTGCCTAATTCAGGCTGTTTTGTGTGGGTTTTCCGGTTTTTAATCGATTTTTGATGATCCAAATTGTTGTTATCATTTATCGACTTTGATGATTTCTTTTTCGGGATTTTTGGGAATAACCATTTTGATGGATTCGGTATCGATTTTTATGGTTTTAATTCACGTCGTCGAATGTGGATTTTGGTGATTGATTGTTTATACAATCATTTCTGTGATTTGTCACTTTAAAATATAAAGGTTTTTTATACTGGTAGTAAATACTCAAACTTTTTCATCAAAACGATTTCAACACTATTTTTAATACAAAGCTCATTTTCCAAGCCGTTTTCCAATCTATTAGTATATACAAACCTTTACCTCATTCGTATGACAAATCTAATTAAACGGCTTAGTAAAACAAGTGGTATGAAACGCTTGCGTTTACATCGTCGGTTAATTCTTGGACTTGTTCGATTGAACTCTTGTGATAATTTTCGAGTGGAAATCTACAATTTGTTCGTAAATATTTAAGTTAATCCAATGGTTATGGGACATGAAGCTAAACTCATTTACTTACTAGCTTAGTGTAATCGACACTTCTTGATGATCGATGATGATCATTTTGTGGTTTAGACTAGCGATACGCGATGTCTATTTTTCCGCGTGGGGGACTGTGCCCCGTTCTGTTGAGCTTCGTCTCATTTATATGGGCTGGCGACCCATGGTCTTTGGACCGTTCGTGGAGCATTCAGCTTGATAAGTCGGTGCATGGGGTGTATCTTTTTAGGTGCATGGATGTTCGACTAGGCATGGGGTGTATCTTTTTAGGTGCATCGATGTTCGATTAGGCATGGGGCATATCTTTTTAGGTGCGTCGATGTCCGACTATACATGGGGCGTATCTTTTTAGGTGCGTCGATGTTTGATTATGCATGGGGCGTATCTTTTTACGTGCGTCGATGTTCGACTGTGCATGGGGCATATCTTTTTAGGTACGTCGATGCTCGGTTCATGGGATAGCGTCTCATTTGTGATACATGTGTTGGTGAGTTTTCATGCTCCCGTTTGTGATAGGCCTTCCCCCTTTTGTGATTTTTGGATTTCTAGTTGATGATTTCTAGAATTTGTGTTTCACCGATTTTTGCGATTGGCATTGATATGTTTTGTCAATATTTTTGTTTTGGTGAATAATTTAAAGAATGCGATTCTTTTTGGATGTTTGAGATGATTGGGATATTGTATTATTTTTGTTGTTATTTGATGTATACTTGTCGCAGTATGGCATTATTGTTATCATGCGTTTTTGTCATATCTCTTTTCCTATCTCATTTTATCTGATATTTATAGCTAGACTGATCCGTTTATTATTTTCTTCTTAAATAATACTCGGGTCAGACCGAGGCATTTTAGGTGCTTCTGGTTGACTTCTTATCAGGGTCCGTCACCTGACTTTTGGCTAACTACTTTAGCATAGTAGTTTTTGTTAGTATACATTTGAGATAGAGACTCCTTGTTGTATACTTATTCTTTTGTCTAGCACTTGTATCTATTCTCTTGTGATGTAGTGGATCTAGTTTGACCACTATTTTGATGTACATTTTTATGTGTTATATTCATATCTGTTTCCTCCTTTGTGATATGAATATCTGTGACTGATTTGTGTTATGTTTATTCCTATATTTGTTTCCGAAGGCCTCATAGCCACTGTGTGGTAGCTTTGAGTTTGTATCTGATATGTCGGATTTCCTCTTGAAATGAAATGTAAGTTATATTATCTGACATATCGGTACTCGCACAAAGCAATTACACAGATGGTCGCTCCTCAATAGCCTTATTCTTTGTGCTAGTCGACTGCATTACCCCGTAGTGTTCTTGGCTAGCGTGAGTATAGAGGTAGGGCGTCACATAAATGAATCTATTATTTTAACTTTTTGATCAGGGTGCTGCCAGGGCTGTAATAGTTCAAGTGGCTATGCAAAGTGAGGATATTATTTGATGCAGCCCTCACAGAAAAAACTGTAGGAAAAAAATTGGATTGTTCAACAGCGTTGACAATAACCGAGGATGATGCCGTTTATAATAAAATTTATAATTATTAGAATAATTATTAATTAATACTGACGCCTTTTTCTCATAAGCTCGGATTGATTGCTTTTAGAACTTTTTACAGGAACTAATTTGCATATCTTATACATACGAGTATATATGCACGTTCAAGTGGGTCTGCATTCAACCACATTGTGGTGTGCATTCACTAATTTACTTTATATTTATCCAGCTGTATTATATACTTAGTTACATATTTAATAGCTTATTAGTTGGTAGTTTTTATAACTTAAATATATTTTAAGGCTTGGTCGTATAAATCGATGCGCACCCAATTTTCATTTGGTAGCACACACCACCCAGAAATTTCAAGATGGGCTAGAACCACCGTAAATAGAGAAATATGTTAATACATTTATACACACTTATTCATATAGAAGTTCTATTTCTTATTGAAAAGAGAACCTTCTCATTCATTAAGTGAACACAAAGAGAGTGAACGAGAGTATTAAGAAGAAGAAGAAAAAAGATTTCCACTAAATATTTTGCTTTTTTGCTTTTTTAGAAACAGAGTATAGTTTCTCCTACTATAAGAGTGAATGTACATTCTTCATATTTAAGAGAGCTTTTGTTGTTAATCTTGTCAGTTTGTCCATGGATTTTATTTCACTTTTTATTATTCTTGTACCCATTTTTATTCAGTTTTCTTAGTTTGTCATCTCTACTTATGCTGTATATTTCTATTTAGGTACTGCAACTATTTTTAGCATATGTTACCATAAGAAAGCAAATTTGGCTTTTCAATAAATATCTACCTTGAAATCCATTATCCTTTCAACAAATATTGAGTGGTCGTTTGACTTGTCATGTTTGTTAGTCTTAGATGGGAGATAATGTTGGAAATATAAACTTTACTATTGTAACAACCCGCATATTTTATGATTGTATATTTAAAAAAATTATTTAAATATAGCGTCGTTAGTCGGATAAAAGTCTGAAATGTCACTTTTTTCAAATGGTCGAATTGGGACTTGAGACCACTTCCATTGAGTCCAAAATGGCGTTTGTGGCTTTTTTGAGTATAGGCTTCGATATGTTTGGAGTAAGTTGAATTTGGCTATTTTATATTGGGCTTTGGGTTTGGGGTTTCACCCCAACTCACTCTATAACCTAGTTCAGCCCCTCTCCTCTCCACTTCACTTCATTTCTATTTTCTTAAACACTCAAGCAACTGAAAATGGGGAGAGGAATGGGAAATTTATATTCAAAGCCCTAGTTCCTCTAGCAAATTCAAATTCTTGCTCTAAATTCAAAGAGAAGCTAAGGTAAGCCTCCTCTTCATCTTCTCCAACTCATTCTCTCTTTAATTTCAGAAATTTCCTAAACCTAACTTAGGAAATGGTCTTCTTTTGACCTTAGATTCAAGCTTCTAGAGTTGAAGTTGAAGAGTAGTTGATCTTCCTTTGCTTTCAAGCTTCGCCTTCATCGTTTTTGGGTTTAAAGGTGAGATTTTTATCTCACATCTATGCCTATAACTATCCATGATTGTTAGGTATGAATTCCTAACATCTTTACATGTTCATTTGATTTTGGTTTGAATTGATTTGGTGAACATTTCAATTTTTGGTGTTTGAAGTCTAAAACTCTAAAAATCTTAGCTTTGATGTTTGATCATGCTTTTGGTGGTGTATCGAGGAGCTTATAGGGATGGATTGTCGTTTGGCATAAACCCCTAGTGCCCATTGCTCATCCGATCGCAAATAGAAAGAGTTTGCTCTTCATTTTGATAGGCTGAAAAACAGTTTCAGTGCCAGTCAGTCGACTGACCTCTGAAATCAGTCGACTAGCTGTAGAAACCAATTGTATATGGACTGTGCAGAAAACTGGAAGTCTCTCTTTTCTACAGTCAGTCGACTGGCCCTCTACAGTCAGTCGACTGACTGCAGGAAATGAAACATTCAGGTTTCTGGATCAGTCGACTGGACTCTACGGCCAGTCGACTGACCTGCTCGTTTTTGCCTATTTTGCCTATTTAGCTTGAGGTTCCAATTTTTATCGATCCGTGATTATCCAATTTATTGTTATCATTTATTATTGACTTTGATGACTTCTTTTTCGGGGTTTTTGAGAATATCCATTTTGATGGATTCGGTATCGATTTCTTTGGATTTGATTCACGTTTTCGAATGTGGATTTTGGTGATTGGTTGTTTCTACAATCATTTCTGTGATTTGTTACTTTATAATATAAAGGTTTTCTATACTAGTAGTAAATATTCAAACTCTTTTACAAAGATGATTTCAACTCTATTTTTAATACAAAGCACGTTTATAAAACCATTTTCTAATCTATTAGTATATACAAGCCTTTACCTCATTCGTATGAGAAAATCTAATTAAACGGCTAAGCAAAACAAGTGGTATGAAATGCTTGCGTTTACTTCGTCGGTTAATTTTTGGACTTGTCCGATTGAAATTCTTGTGACAATTTTCGAGTGGGAATCTACAATTTGTTCGTAAATATTTAAGTTAAGCTAGTGGTTATGGGACATGAAGCTAAACTCTTATATTTACTAGCTTAGTGTAATCGACAATTCTTGATGATCGACGATGATCATTTTATGATTTAGACTAGCGATGTGCGATGTCTCTTTGTCCGCGTGGGGGACTATACCCCGTTTTATTGAGCTTCGTCTCATTCCTTTATAGGCTAGCGACCTATGGTTTTGTTGAGTTTGGTTCATCGGGCGTAACGCTGTATTACGTCGTTGTTCCGTATTATTTTTGTTCTGGTTCATCGGGCGTACGCTGTACTACGTCGTTGTGCCTGATTATTTGTGTTCAGGTCCATCGGGCGTTCGTTGTACTACGTCATTGTGCTTGATTATTTGAGTTTGGTTCATCGGGCGTAATGCTGTATTACGTCGATGTTCTAAATTATTTGAGTTTCTGGTTCCTTGGGCGTTCGATGTACTACGTCGTGGCACCGGCTCTATGGTTAGCGACCATGGGTTAACAACCCATTTGTGATACACGTGTTGGTGAGTTTTCATGCTCCCGTTTGTGATAGGCCTTCCCCCTTTTGTGGTTTCTAGATTTCTGGTTGATGATTTCTAGAATTTGTGTTTCACCAATTTTTGTGGATTGAATTGATAAGCTCTATCAATATTTGTGTTTGGTGAATAATTTAAAGAATACGTGATTTTTTTTGGTGCTTAGAGATGATTTAAGATATTGTATGATTTTTGTGTTATTTGATGTATACTTGACACAGTATGACATTTTTTGGTTATCATACGTTTTTGGTCATATCTCTTATCCTATATCATTTTATCTGATATTTATAGCTAGACTGATCCGTTTATTATTTTCTTCTTAAATAATACTCGGGTCAGACCGAGGTATTTCAGGTGATCTTGCTTAACTTCTTATTAGGGATTATCATCTGATTCTTTTGGCTAACTACTTTAGATTAGTAGTTTTTGTTATTATACATTTGAGATATAGACTCCTTGATGTATAAATATTCTTTTGTCTAGCACTTGTATCTATTCTTTTGTGTTGTAGTGGATCTTCTATGACCACTACTTTGATGTACACTTCCATGTGTTATATTCATATCTGTTTCCGCCTTTGTGATATGAATATCAATGACTGGTTTGTGTTATGTTTATTTCTGTGTTTGTTTCCGAAGACTATTTAGCCACTGTGTGGTAGCTTTGAGTTTGTATTAGATTTGTCGGATTTCCTTCAGAAATGAAATGTAAGTTATATCATTTGACATATCGGTACTCGCACAAAGCAATTACACAGATGGTCGCTCCTCAACAGCCTTATTCTTCGCGCTAGTCGACGGCATTACCCTGTAGTGTCCTTAGCTAGCGTGACCATAGAGGTGGGGCATCACAGCATGGTATCAGAGACAAACTTCGGAACAATGAAGAATAATCTAGTAAGGATCATTGTCCTAAGTCTTTCTTAGGAATCGTGCCATAGGATTTAATTCGAGTCTTCGTACCATTCTATCCTATTTTCTTCTGTGATGCCTTGCTTTATCAATCAAGGTTGTTTGATATTCATATTGAGAATAACCTTTTTCCTCTTCTTTCTTTCTTTCTTAGAGAAGAGAAATGGTTAGACCTGGCCGTCCCAGCGCCGGTCAATCTAGTGGTACTCCTCGGGATGGAGTATTTATGTCAGCTCAACAACTTTTAGATCTTGTGAACAATGCCCGAGCTGTCGGACCCGTTCCAGCGCCAACTCACCCTAAATTCGGGTTTGCACGCTTGTGCAGAGATTATACAGCTTTGGGTGAAAGGCCATTCAGGGGATCCGAAAGTGTTATAGAAATCCAAGCTTGGCTTAGAGCATGCGATCGCATCTTTTCCCGCATGGATCTTATTGATTCACTTCGAGTCCAAGTGGCTTCTAGCATGCTCCAAGAAAGAGCATTAGATTGGTATGAGCTTTTGATTTCTGAAATTATCGAAGCGGATCTTACTTGGGAGCAATTCCGGGATAGATTCGAATTGAAGTTTGTGCCGAAGGCTGAAAAAGTTACTTTAGCCCGACGCTTTATTGACCTTGTTCAAAGTGAATCTTCTGTGACGGATTACGTCGCATCTTTTGAATCTCTCTCTAAATATGGGGTCGAGTATATTAATACCCCATTGAAGAAAAATCAGAGGTTTGTCTATGGGTTGAATAAGAACCTCAAAAGGCCTTTACTTCTGAAACTGGAAGTTTCTTTCGATCAGCTTGTTGATATCGCTCTTCGACTTGAAGAGTCCGATAGAGAAAGTGATGTTGAAGTTGTGCATGCCAAACAAACTTCAACAATAACATGAAGAGGCCTATTAAGTTCAAAGGCCGCAATCTCAATCCCAACAAGAAAGGGAAGCAAGAAACTTCGATAGCAAAGTCACCTACCTCTAGTCGTGGACGATGCTACAATTGTGGTCTTACGGACCACTATGCAAATGAGTGCCCAAAACCATTTTTTGTCGTTATTGCAAAAGTTCGGGCCATCTTATATCTACATGTCCCATACTCCAAAGTAGGAGAGAGGGAGAGTTGAATGTCGTGCAAGCTCCTGGTGACACTTCTCTTGATCAAGGTAATTCTCGTTCTATCCTTGATGACATTAATTTGTTTTATGATTATCTTGTTCGAGTTCTTTTTGATTTGGGTTCATCTCTTTATTTTGTATCAAAAGAACTTGATGCTTTTTTTTCTTTTAATTTTTATGGGCTTGATGATTTCTTTGAGAATTGCGAATCCGGTTGGTGGGTCTGTAACACTCATTTTGTTTCTTTTAAAGATGTCGAGATTATTTTATGTGATTTTCTTTCCGAGCCGATTTGCATGTTATGCGTTACTTAGGCTTCGGAATTGATTTTTGTGAAAGGATTGGCTTATTATTATGAAGCCCATATTCTATGTCCAATGTGGACTATTTATCTTCGACATTCTCAATCTGTTAAGCAGATTTCTTTGGTTCTTAATGATTTTGATTTCCAAAATTCGGTGGCATCATTTTATTCTGTAAACCCACTTGATGAGGAAAGTATTATTTCTCTCATTCAAGTAGTTTGTGAATTTTCTGGTATTTTTGAGATTTGTCTTAGGATTATCACCTAAACAATCTATTGTATGGTGCTAAGGTTTTTTCACCTCGACCTTGCCACCGGTTTTCATTAGCTACGAGTTGCGGAGGATAGCATTCCACTTACCGCATTCCGCACTCGTTATGATTTTTGTGAGTGGTTCGTTATGTCATTCGATTTGATGAACCTTCTACCTTATTTCATCCATTTTGTGAATCGAGTATTCTACGAATATCTCGATTAGTTTATTCTTATATTTATTGATTTGGGATGAAAATAACAAATTTAAAATTTGCAAATCTTTTTAATAAAATATTTATAAGCATAATTGGGTTTTGTTCTTAAATGAGCAAAGAATATTTGTAAATTTTATAAGAGACATGGTTGCCATATATAAGATAATTTTGTGTTGTTTTGCCCATTGAGTGCTTTAAGAATTCTGGTCGATGCGCTTGATCAACGCTATCGATAGGAATTTCCTAAATGCTTTGATGAGACAGTCAAACACAGTAAATTCTTGTAAAAAGTTAATTTTTCTAAAAAGATGAATATATAAAGTTAATTATAATTTTGAAAGTCCTAGCTTTTCGAGAAAGAGAATCGATTAAAGGAACTCTTTTCCAATGCTTTCATTCTTGCGGTTCCCGAAGGGAACCAAGACTTTATTGTTTGTACCGATACTAGTCGTATTGGTTTTGGTGTCATTCTCGTGCAAAAGGAATGTGTTATCGCATTTGCTTCTTGACAATTAAAGCTTGTCGAGACTAGATATGCCATTCATGATCTGGTGCTCGCGGCTATTGTTTTCGCTCTTAGAACTTGGTGTCATTATCTTATGGGAGAGAAATTGTCCTCTACCCCGATCGTAAATCTTCGAAGTATTTGTTTTCTCAAAAGGAACTCAATTTGCGTCAACGGTGTTGGCTCGAGTTCCTTGCATCTTATGATCCTGATATTCATTGTACTCCGGAAAAGGGTAATCGTGTTGTCGATGCCCTTAGCCGAAAACAACAAACAGTTGTTTCAATGATGATATCCGAATGGAATGATCTCGAGACTTTATCCACTTGTGAGATTCGAGATCGTGAATCCAATTCATGTTCATCTCTTGTTTTGTGTAGCCTTGAGGCTCGTCCTTCTCTTTTGGACCGTCCCTCTTTTGGCTAAACTCTATGTCAAAGAAATTGTTAAATTGCATAGAGTTCCTACTTCTATTGTTAGCAATCGTGATCCATTATTTTACTAGTGGATTTTGGTAAGATCTTCAAAAAGCTTTGGGAACAAAGCTTAATTTTAGCACCGCTTATCATCCTTTGTCCGATGGACAAACCGAGCGTGTGAATCAAACTCTTAAAGATCTCTTTCGTGCATGTGTTCTTGATTTTGGTGGAAATTTGGGGAAAATCATATTTCTCTTCTTGCATTTTCTTCCCATAATAGCTTCCAATCTTGTGTTGGTATGGCACCTTTCGAGGCACTCTATGGAAGGCTATACCGATTTCCTTTGTGTGGGCTTGAAGCCAGTGAGAAGCTGGTTTTAAGTCAGAATTTTGTTGGTGTTCATTTGTGTTTCACCTATGATGGGTGTTGTGAGTTTCAGTCTATCGAGAAATGTTAGCACCTCAATATGTTGGTCCATTTCCCATCACCGAACGTATTTGTTCCGTGGCTTATCACCTCTTTTAGTACCGGCTCAATTCTTTTGCCATTCTTGACGTTTTCCATGTCTCTCAACTATGGAATTACCTTAGGGGTTCTGATTCTGTTCTTGAGCCCGGTGTTGTTGAAGAAATTTGAAGTTTCACCAAACTTGACTTATGAGCAACAGTTCTTTTATGGTGAACTTCATACTTCAAAAAATTTCTTTTGTGTTGATATGCTTTTATGGTTATTACTCTTTATTTTCTTCTTAAGTATTGCGAGGATGCAATTTCTTTAAGGAGGGGAGTTTGTAACAACCCGCATATTTTACGATTGTATATTTAAAAATTTATTTAAATATAGCGTCGTTAGTCGGATTAAAGTATGTAATATCACTTTTTGCAAACGGTCGAATTAGGACTTGAGACCACTTCCATTGAGTCCAAAATGGCGTTTGCAACTTTTTTGAGTATAAGCTTCGATATGTTTGGAGTAAGTTGAATTTGGCTATTTTCTATTGGGCTTTGGGTTTGGGGTTTCACCCCAACTCACTCTATAACCTAGTTCAGCCCCTCTCCTCTTCACTTCATTTCTATTTTCTTAAACACTCAAGCAATTGAAAATGGGGAGAGGAATGGGAAATTAATATTCAAAGCCCTAGTTCATCTAGCAAATTCAAAGAGAAGCTAAGGTAAGCCTCCTCTTCATCTTCTCCAACTCATTCTCTCTTTAATTTCAGAAATTTCCTAAACCTAACTTAGGAAATGTTCTTCTTTTGAGCTTAGATTCAAGCTTCTCGAGTTGAAGTTGAAGAGTAGTTGATCTTCCTTTGCTTTCAAGCTTCGCCTTCATCGTTTTTGGGTTTAAAGGTGAGATTTTTATCTCACATCTATGCTTATAACTATCCATGATTGTTAGGTATGAATTCCTAACATCTTTACATATTCATTTGAGTTTGGTTTGAATTGATTTGGTGAACATTTCAATTTTTGGTGTTTGAAGTCTAAAACTCTAAAAATCTTAGCTTTGATGTTTGATCATGCTTTTGGTGGTGTATCGAGGAGCCTATAGGCCTGGGTTGTCGTTTGGCATAAACCCCTAGCGCCCATTGCTCGTCCGATCGCAAATAGAAAGAGTTTGCTCTTCATTTTGATAGGCTGAAAAACAGTTTCAGTGCCAGTCATTCGACTGACCTCTGAAGTCGGTCGACTGGCTCTAGAAACCAAACGTATCTGGACTGTGCAGAAAACTGGAAGTCTATGTTTTCTACAGTCAGTCGACTGGCCCTCTGCAGTCAGTCGACTGACTGTAGGAAATGAAACATTCAGGTTTCTGGATTAGTCGACTGGCCTCTGCAGCCAGTCGACTGACCTGCTCGTTTTTGCCTATTTTGCCTATTTAGCTTGAGGTTCCAATTTTTATCGATCCGTGATTATCCGATTTATTGTTATCATTTATTATTGACTTTGATGACTTCTTTTTCGGGGTTTTTGAGAATATCCATTTTGATGGATTCGGTATCGATTTCTTTGGATTTGATTCACGTCTTCGAATGTGGATTTTGGTGATTGATTGTTTCTACAATCATTTCTGTGATTTGTCACTTTATAATATAAAGGTTTTCTATACTAGTAGTAAATATTCAAACTCTTTTACAAAGATGATTTCAACTCTATTTTTAATACAAAGCTCGTTTATAAAACCGTTTTCTAATCTATTAGTATATACAAGCCTTTACCTCATTCGTATGAGAAAATCTAATTAAACGGCTTAGCAAAACAAGTGGTATGAAACGCTTGCGTTTACTTCGTCGGTTAATTTTTGGACTTGTCCGGTTGAAATTCTTGTGACAATTTTCGAGTGGGAATCTACAATTTGTTCGTAAATATTTAAGTTAAGCTAGTGGTTATGGGACATGATGCTAAACTCTTATATTTACTAGCTTAGTGTAATCGACAATTCTTGATGATCGACGATGATCATTTTATGATTTAGACTAGCGATGTGCGATGTCTCTTTGTCCGCATGGGGGACTATACCCCGTTTTATTGAGCTTCGTCTCATTCCTTTATAGGCTCGCGACCTATGGTTTTGTTGAGTTTGGTTCATCGGGCGTAACGCTGTATTACGTCGTTGTTCCAGATTATTTGTGTTCAGGTCCATCGCGCGTTCGTTGTACTACGTCGTTGTGCTTGATTATTTGAGTTTGGTTCATCGTGCGTAACGCTGTATTACGTCGATGTTCTGAATTATTTGAGTTTCTGGTTCCTCGGGCGTTCGCTGTACTACTTCATGGCACCGGCTCTATGGTTAGCGACCATGGGTTAACAACCCATTTGTGATACACGTGTTGGTGAGTTTTCATGCTCCCGTTTGTGATAGGCCTTCCCCCTTTTGTGGTTTCTGGATTTCTGGTTGATGATTTCTAGAATTTGTGTTTCACCAATTTTTGTGGATTGTATTAATAAGCTCTATCAATATTTGTGTTTGTGTTATTTGATGTATACTTGACACAGTATGACATTTTTTGGTTATCATACGTTTTCGGTCATATCTCTTATCCTATATCATTTTTTCTGATATTTATAGCTAGACTGATCCGTTTATTATTTTCTTTTTAAATAATACTAGGGTCAGACCGAGGTATTTCAGGTGATCCTGCTTGACTTCTTATCAGGGATTATCATCTGATTCTTTTGGCTAACTACTTTAGATTAGTAGTTTTTGTTATTATACATTTGAGATATAGACTCCTTGATGTATAAATATTCTTTTGTCTAGCACTTGTATCTATTCTTTTATGTTGTAGTGGATCTTCTATGACCACTACTTTGATGTACACTTCCATGTGTTATATTCATATATGTTTCCGCCTTTGTGATATGAATATCTATGACTGATTTATGTTATGTTTATTTCTATTTTGTTTTCGAAGACTATTTAGCCACTGTGTGGTAGGTTTGAGTTTGTATTAGATATGTCGGATTTCCTTCAGAAATGAAATGTAAGTTATATCATCTGACATATCGGTACTCGCACAAAGCAATTACACAGATGGTCGCTCCTCAACAGTCTTATTCTTCGCGCTTGTCGACAGCATTACTCCATAGTGTCCTTGGCTAGCGTGACCATAGAGGTGGGGCGTCACAACTATTATTTCAACATATCAATATCTACACCATTTTGCTACATTGTAATCATAGTAACAGATTAGATTACTAAAAAATGTCATAAATACTTTCAAAATTTTGGAAACAACATTTTTACCAGTAGCAAACTCAGGAAAATATTGACCTAGGTAAACATTTACATTTTATATACATAAATAAGCACCTGAAGGCATATGCAGATTTCTAGTAGCGAGGTAGATCAATTTGGTTGGGGCGATAAGGGATAATGAATCGGTAACGATTGAATGGGGTATTTGAATGGATGTGTAAATGCGGTGGGATGGCGATGATAGACTTTCAAATGTTGGAAGCTGATTGCTCACTGATGAATCAAATAAAGTTAAATCTCTAGGGCATTTGAAGTAATGGTGGTGATGAACCAAATTGGTGATTTGAGGATCTGAATTTGGGAACCTGGAAAAATTAGGCGAGATGCCAAATCTAGAAGGGAAATAGGAGATACGAAGTGCGAGATGGGAAACAGTAAGGGCATTTTAGGGAATTCAAAAAGACGCGGTTGAAGTTAGTGGATTGAGTTTACATTATTAATAGTAGAGATATTTAAAAATACATTGTCCAAAGAACACATGATCATACTCTTCGTATTTCTAAATTAAACATGATCTACATTCTGCAGTAACTGCTTGGTGAACTATGTTCTAGAGAAAGGCACTAAACAATTGAAGTCTATGTTAATTAAACACTTAACTGGAAGTTACTTCGACCTTTCAGTTGGAAAATGCAGTAGCTACGTAATGCAGAAGTGTCTGGGAATCTCCAACGACAAAGAGTTTGTTGAAATTATTGAAGAACTACTGTGCAGGTTCTCTGAAATTTCACAAAATGAATTTGGAAACAGTGTTATAGAGAGTGCCTATTATTTGAGCAAAGTAAGAATGTTACTTATTAAATACTACTCTTACATGTTTGTCATGAACCTTTTATAGATTGAAATGAATCTATTATTTTAACTTTTTTATCAGGATACTGCTAGGGCTGTAATAGTTAAAGTTGCTATGCAAAGCAAGGATATTATTTGTTGTAGCCCTTATGGAAAAAAACTGTTGGAAAAAATTGGATTGTTCAACAGCGCTGAAAACCGAGGATGATGATGTTTATAATAAAATTTAAAATTATTAGAATAATTATTAATTAATACCGACATCTTTTTCTCATAAGCTCAGACTGATTGCTTTTAGAACTTTTTACAGGAACTAATTTGCAGATCTTATACATGCAATTATATATGCACGTTCAAGTGGGTCTGCATTCAATCACATTGTGGTGTGCATTCACTAATTTACTTTATATTTATCCGGCTGTATTATATACTTAGTTACATATTTAATAGCTTATTAGTTGGTAGTTTTTATAACTTAAATATATTTTAAGGCTTGGTCGTATAAATCGATGCGCAACCAATTTTCATTTGGTAGTACATACCACCCTGAATTTTCAAGATGGGCTAGATTCACCGTTAATAGAGAAATATGTTAATACATTTATACACACTCATTCATATTAAAGTGCTATTTTTTTATTGAAAAGAGAACCTTCTCATTTATTAAGTGAACACAAAGAGAGTGAGCGAGAGTACTAAGAAGAAGAAGAAAAAAGATTTCCACTAAACATTCTACTTTTTTGCTTATTTAGAAACAGAGGGTAGTTTCTCCTACATAAGCGTGAATGTACATTTTTCATACTTAAGAGAGCTTTTGTTGTTATTCTTGTCGGTTTGCCCATGGATTTTATTTCATTTTGTTATTATTTTTGTACTCGTTTTTATTCAGTTTTCTTAGTTTGTCGTCTCTACTTCTGCTGTATGTTTCTATTAAGGTACTGCAACTATTTTTAGCGCGTGTTACCATAAGAAAGCGAATTTGGCTTTTCAAAAAATATCTACCTTGAAATTTATTATCCTTTCAACAAATATTGAGTGGTCGTTTGACTTGTCATGTATGTTAGTCTTGGATGGGAGATAATGTTGGAAATATAAACTTTACTATTATTTCACCATATCAATATCTACGCCATTTTGCTACATTGTAATCATAGTAACAGATTAGGCTACTAAAAACAACAACAGAATTGCGCATATAGAATCAAATCATACATCCATGTTGGAAAACAACATGGAACCACTGTAATAAATGAAAGTAAACTTTATATGTTTACGCCAAAATAACTGGTTGTTAAACAGTCACAGGTACAAACAAAAACTAGTATACTTAAATACTACTTAAATTAGAAATATTCAACGGAGCATTTTTACCGGTAGCGAACTTAAAAAAATATTGACATAGGTAAACATTTACAGTTTATATACATAAATAAGCACCTGTAGCGTTATGTATATTTCTGGTAGCGAGGTCGATCAATTTGGTTGGGGTGATGAGGGATAATGAATCGATAACGATTGAAGGGGTTATTTGAATGGTTGTGCAAATGCGGTGGGATGGCGGTGATAGACTTTCAAATGTTGGAAGTTGATTGCTCACTGATGAATCAAATAAAGTTAAATCTCTAGGGCATTTGGAGTAATGGTGGTGATGAACCAAATTGGGGATTTGGGGATCTAAATTTGGGAACCTGGACAAACTAAGGGAGATGCCAAATCGGGAAGGGAAATAGGAGATACGAAGCGCAAGATGGGAAACGGTAAGGGCATTTTGCGGAATTCTAAAAGACACAGTTGAAGTTACTGGATTGAGTTTACATTATTAATAGTAGAGATATTTGAAAATAGGTTGTCCAAAGAACACATGATCATACTCTTCATATTTCTAAATTAAACATGATTTGCATTCTGCAATAACTGCTTGGTGAACTATGTTCTGGAGAAAGGCACTAAAGAATTGAAGTCTATGGTAATTAAACACTTAACTTGAAGTTACTTCGAGCTTTCAGTTGGAAATGAAGTAGCTAAGTGGTGCAGAAGTGTCTGGGTATCTCCGACGGCAAAGAGTTTGTTGAAATTATTGAAGAAGTACAGTGCAGGTTCTCTGAAATTTCACAAAACGAATTTAGAAACTGTGTTATAGAGAGTGCCTATTATTTGAGCAAGGTAAGAATGTTACTTATTAAATACTACTCTTACATGTTTGTCATGAACCTTTTATAGATTGAAATGAATCTATTATTTTAACTTTTTGATTAGGGTGCTGCCAGGGCTGTAATACCTCAAGTTGCTGTGCAAAGCAAGGATATTATTTACTGTAGCCCTCATGGAAAAACACTGTTGAAAAAAAATTGGATTGTTCAACAGCGCTGACAACAGCCGAGGAAGATGCCGTTTATAATAAAATTTATAATTATTAGAATAATTATTAATTAATACTGACGTCTTTTTCTCGTAAGCTCAGACTGATTGCTTTTAGAACTTTTTAAAGGAACTAATTTGCATATCTTATACATACGAGTATATTTGCACATTCAAGTAGGTCTGCATTCAATCACATTCTGGTATTTATTCACTAATTTACTTTATATTTATCCGGTTGTATTATATACTTAGTTACATATTTAATAACTTATTGGTTGGTAGTTTTTATAACTTAAATATCTTGTGTTGATTTAAAATTTAAATCAAATCTGGGTCTAGGAAAATATCCGTTTAAATTTTAAATTAAATTATAAACAATATATATAAATATATAATTTTAAAATAATTTTTTTCAATTTTGGAATGTATAAACACATATGTTTTTCATTATAATTTTGAAATGTATAAAACGCGTAGTGTGTGTGTTTTGAAAAACTTTACTTTCAGAAGAAAAGTCTAAAAAAATTAAACATGTATTAATATATATATATATATGATAATTTAAAACATATATATTGTTTACTATAATATGAAAATAATATGTAAAAATATCTTTTTTATTTTGTTGAATCTGTAAGCATTAGGCAAGAATTCTTTTAATTTAATCATATATTGATATATATATATATGATAATTTAAAATAAAATTATATATTATTAAATATAATACTGAAATAAAATAAATTTAAATTCGAAAATAAATCAATATTTATCAATTTAATTTTGAAAAATTTAATATATAACATATCTAATTTTATATTTATAATTATATATAGTACATTATAAAATTGTCAAAATTAAATTAATATCATTTTTAATTTTTGAAAATTACATTATAAATATTTAAGGCTTGGCCAAAAAAAATACATTGTAATGGGATTTGAAGTGTTTTTGCTTAAAAGTTATTTTGATGTATATGTAAATATGTGACTGACAACAAATAAATATATAAATTCATTATATCAATGGGTATCTATATAACATAAATGAAATGAACAATATACATGATTATAAATAACATAGGAATGTAAGATATTACCAAACACCATAGCCTGTAAAATGCCCCTTAAATGATTTGAATAAACTCCAAGTTTGCAATGAAATAGCTCCTACAATTCGCAGAAGACTACGAAGCTAACACCACCATTTATTTTAATTTACATTTGACTTTTTTCTTTTTGAATTTCTAGCCTAGACTTCCTTGATGCTCACGGTAAAGATAAAGCAAGGATGAAGCAAAAGAATGAATGTAAATGAATGAGGAATATGTGGTTTAAGTAGCCAAAAAAGAAGAGGTAAAAGTGGATCTAATATCTCATACGTTTACTCATTCCTCACTAGCTAATTCAAATCCAATTTGAATCACTTAAAACCCTCTCCTTGATGCATCTAATGTCGTCCATGATTGGGCTTGATGGGCATTCAAATAGTCCCAAGCCCTTTTAATAATTAATTAATTTATTTAAATCAAATTTAAATTTCTTTCGATGTCGTATATCGATACGTACATACATAATTTTAATACAAAACTAATTAATTACTACCAGTACCCAAAAATCAAATAAAACTTAGTAATTAATATTTCATAAATATTAATTAATTTGCAACAATTATAAATTAATTAAACTATGCGGTATTTTGAAATATTCATCATTATGGTTGTGCGACTTAAAGGTATAAATTCAGTTAGTGACTAATATCGAATGGTTCGAATATTAACTTTCACACTTCACCTTAGCTAGTGGCGTGATAGTTTTCTGGATTTATCGCTTACACATTTTTAGTAAAATACAATTTCACTATTTTAAGTGGTATCTTGTGTAACGATTATTTAGATCAGTTCTCTTCGTCAAAACTGTATCACCCACGTTCAACTTGTATAATCCAAATACAAAGTCTTTGGTTCAATAACAATAATTATTATTAATCGAACTGCTCTGCTCAGAGACTTTGACTTTGAATTGACCGCGGTTGATGGTGATATTAACCTCATATAACCGAGAAGATGAATTCTCTATTGGATAATGCTTTTCTTTTGATGCTTCAACTCAGATCCAACTATAGTCATTCGATGGACATTGTGCCACGATTTAACTATAATCAAAATGGAGTGTCCATATTGAAGTTCAATAGTATTCTTAAGTCAAGAAACCTATGTAACATCGTCACTTCGATGTTCTCTGCATGACCTTAGTTATATTAACCAATAGAAAACTATCGAGTGAGTCATTCCATATTTATCCAATAATTATCAGTACATAACCCTTTGTTTCCCTCAGCGGCCATGGGTAGTACACAGCTCAACATCTAAAAAGCATTACATACTCTGATCTTAACGGATGTATAGATATCTTATCTCCAAACTTATTAACTAGGAATGTTTAAAACGATATGTTATTTTTATTGTGATAAAATTTCTCATAATTATAACACATTGTAATTACTACCACATAACATATCATTTAAGAATTTGCTATTAAACTTAAATTAAATAAATGATAAACCTAACACATTATGACAAGTATATAATATAAAGAAAAATGCCTTTTATTTCGAACGAGATTTTAGTACAAAATTAATAATTTATAATAAATTACAGAATTTTCCTTAGGGCATACCCATAACTCTATCGAAGTCACTATGAGTAATAGCCAAAGCTAGGTAAGTCTATACGTGATTTTATTTTCCGTGTTTGTGTTACCACGTTTTTATTTTGCTATTTACGAAATATTTTTAGCTAGGTGACAAAAAGCATGCATGGTAGTTAAGCACACACAGATTTGACCCAACTCTAACACTATTCTAAAAACCAATAGTTATCACAAAGCCAACTGGATCTGTGAGATATGTGGTTCTTTAATATATACACATATGTGTGTATAAGAAAGGGTTTTGCTACACCCCTCTTGCTACACTCCTTCTACTACATCTCATTTACACCTCTATGATTTCTTGAGTTATACAATTCGAAATCAAACAAAAAATTCTGAATATGTTCTTACATGCCTATAAATCATTTCAATAAAAATGGTTAATTTGAATAATCATGACATATGAAATATAATTTCAAATCGATAGCTAAAGTAAATATTTCAACAGTTGATATTAACAAAATATTCTAAATGTGTTAGAAGAATTAAAATTATCTCATTTTTTGTGGATATAATATTCATGATGTAGATTGAACATCTTTGACATTTCATTTAATTTTGAATAGTGTAGCACTAAAAACAATACGGATATAGAATGTGGTGTGGCAAATCCTTACCCATGCGTACATGCATGTGCACACACACATATTATACACACACATGTATATATTTTTAATACCTCAGTTATTGATTTTGATGACAACAACCATATAAAATATATAAAATATAGATACTAATGTTTTACCAAGTATATAGTATATAGAGCAGAATATTACACAGGTGTTGAATCAAAGACTGTGCAGTATAAAGACTCAAGAGATGACATGAAAACTCATGAGTTCAAAGACCAAGATATAAAGATTTAAATATTATAATTTAGTGTATAGAGTCAGAGCATATATATTGTTAAAGTCTTTGATAGCAATCTTTGATCTCTATCTCCAATTTTCTAATTTTTATATTTTTAACCAAAATATATTTCAAAATATTTTATAAAAGTTTTTCAAAGTTCAAAATGTTTATTAACTATGTTCAAACTATTTTACAAAGTATCAAATTATTTTGCAAAGTATAAGATTTTCAGAACAATTTCAATTCATTTTTAACTAGGATATATCAACATATAGGTATAGGGTATGTCGACATACATGTTGTCAATTGGTTTTTTAAATTTTGAAAGGAAGTGTCTATTTGTCTCAACTCTTCATGAATGAACACATCTGTTCATTTGCTATATAAAGGGGAATGCAAACAAATTTTTATATAACTAATTACTTACTTTCTTCCCTCCTCTTACTTCTTTGAAAATTCTTTTGAAATATATAATCTATTCTCTTTGAAATTATATAGAATCAATTCATACTTCATTGTATTGATTCATTACTACTTTCTTACTGTTTTTGAAACATCTCTCTCTCTCTCTTAATTCAAAGATCAAAGTGCTATCCAAGAGGTTATATGATCCATTGTATCTAAAGTACAAGAATTTGTCTTTGGAAAAACTATCAACTCTATTTGTATTTGGTTGGGTATGCTTGTAGCCCATTCAAATCAAGTGTGTGTATTTATTGCCCGATTCAATCCAAGTGGGTGTGCTTGTAGCCCGGTCAAATCAAGTTAGTCTACCCTAAGCTCGAAAATTTAGGGGGGGTGTCTCGTAGTCTCGAAATCGAGATTGTATTTGGGATTTCCTTCTGCCTGGTTAAAGATTGGCATTTGAAAAGAAACCTTATACGGGACTGGATGTAGGAGAAATCCGAACCAATACAAAATCTTTGTTGTCATCTCTCTAACTCTTTGCTTTACTTTGATGCTTTCATTTTTCTTTGTGATTGTAAATGTGATTGATTATTAGTATAATTTTGTATTGTTAATTTATGATTTAATATCAATCCTACAAAAAAATTAAAAGGATTTACATAAGTTAGAAAACACTATTCATCCCCCTCCCTCTAGTGTTAAATTAGCCTTAAGATCCATAATTTCGCAACCCGCATTTGGTATCAGAGCTCAACGTTTTCAAAAACTCGTAATTTGATTTTTGAAAAAATTTAAATGGCTAACAACATTGTTAGTACACTTGTTAACATCTTTGTTGAAGGACAATCTACTGCTAGACCCTCACTTTTAATGACAGTAATTACACTTATTGGTCATACAGGATGAAGATTTATTTACAGTCTAATGGTTTGGATATTTGGAACATTACACAGATTGAGTACACTGAACCCCAAGATGAATTTTCAACTTGTACTGTTGATTAAAAAACACATGGACTTAATAATTATAAGGCTATGAATATTTTATTTTACTCATTAGATAAAAATAAATTTAATAGAGTATCTATTTCTAAGTCTACATATGATATTTGGAGAACATTGCAAGTCACTCATGAGGGTACTAGTAAAATCAAACAGACTAAAATTTCCATGCTAACTAATCAGTTTCAGTTATTTAAAATGAATCAAAATGAGTGTATTTCTAACATGTATTGTAGATTTCAAGATATAGTACATTCTTTAGTATCATTGGATTAAAACTTTTCTGAAGAGGACCGAGTTAGAAAATTCTCAATTCACTCTCTTCGGAGTGGGATCAAAAGACACTAGCAATTGAAGAGGCTAATGTATTAGCACTCTAAAAATTGAAGAGTTAATAGATAATTTAATGCCCTATGAAGCATAATTGCAGGGCAAAAGAGAAAGCAAGGCAACAGAAAAGAAATACATAGCATTCAACGTAATAACTGGCGATCATGATTCAAGCGATGACAATGATGAAGAGATTGCTTTCATGACCAAAAATTTCCTGAAGTATAGAAAGATGAACAACTTTTGAAGACCTGAAAACAAGACGTCTGAAATTGGAACTGCAATTAGATGTTTCAACTACGATGAACCTAGTCAACGACAAAGAGATTGTCCGCATCAGAATAAATCAAGGATTTCGCCAGTTACTGATTCATCCAAAAAAAGAAAGAGGGCTTATACAACAACATTAGATGATTTAGATACTGCTTCAAGTGACAATGAACTGGATATTGAGGATGCAAACATGTGTTCCACGGCAATAGTAGACTAATCAGAATTGATCAAAGGAAAGGAGCAAAAAGTGGTACTTTTTACATTTAATTTTTATTTCATGTTTTTAGGAATAAAGTATAGATTAATAATAATATTGGATGCATACAAGTATATATATAGGAATGTTGTATATTAGTTTTAATTTTGGATTTTAAGTCCCATATGTCGAATACCCAGAGCCAATATGTCAACATATCTACCGTATTTTTGAAATTTCATTTCAAATTCAAAATTTGAATTTCCTTCTCTTTTGCATTAACTCTAATAACTGAAAATGCATATTTTCAAAGTTGAAATGTCAGTTCTCTATCTATTAATTCAACATACTTCAATCCATTCAATCTGTGACGACCCGCAAATCTGATCCCTCTGAACCGACAACAAACCACGCCTATCGACCCAGAGCGAACAGAATTGCAGATGATTATGAGAAAGAAAAGAGAGGGTGAGAAGAAAGAGAGACGAAAGAAGAAGAGAAGAAGAGAGAAGCAGAACCAAAACAATACAGAATCTCACATCGAAACAGAATAACATATAATATAGATCAATAATCTTCACAAAGAGAAACTGTAATATACATAAATCAATATCAGTGTACACAATATGTAATCATTAGCTTGGACAGTTATAATAACCTGTCCTCACAAATGCGAATAATTTACAACAACAACAATGCAAAGCAGCGGAAAAATAAATAGATATGTGTATACGACATGAATATCTCCAGCTCGCCTACTGAAGCTCCACCAAATCTGAACCTGTAAATATACTCGGTCAGACCCGAGCATTGAAAGGGAAGAACGCCCGGATCATTCTGGTAAACCAGCGTGAGAAAAACACATCTCAACTGAATTTATAAAGTTATGAAAACTTTTCCTTTATCAAAACAAAAGGTATCTCGTAAGACCACGTCCACACATAAAAACAGATGAGTTTTTCCCTTACGATAACCAAAACCTTTTCATATCAAATCATGTTATATTATAATAGTATCTATTATACAAATAATAATCAACATAGCTGAAATTGTTACATTATTAAATTCCAGCAATACTAGGCTCTACAAACAAAATGGCAGGCACGTAGTGGATTTTGAATTTCCATACAAATGACTAAGTGAAGGGACTACCTTTCCGAAACTCAGCACACCTCTAGAGGGATGTACCTAGGGAGCAAATACTGCCCGCCTAAACCAACACAAGACCAGCCTACCCCTCGCTGGATATTACCGAATATGTCATCACTCTGGTCGTTACCGATCTAAATCCATGGCCACAAGCATACATCAACAATAATCAGATACACGACGTCATAGCGTGTAAAGATATATCTAGAAGAGTGATGACATCTCCTAATTGGAAGCGACCCACTTAGCCTTGCTGCTTCTATCCATGTTTCAGTCATTTTCTGGGGAGTGAGGCCAAAAGTGGTATCGATTACCTTTCACATATCACATATTACATCATCATCATCTTTGAATGTCACATTGCCATTCCCGTTGACTACTAATTGCCTTCCACAAAAAAACAACCCTTGAGCTCGTATGTCTCAAGGAGGGTGTTAAACTAAAAGAAGTTGTCTTCTCTGCCACAACAGATGTATGTTTGTAAAAACCAATGTACGTAATCTTAGAAATGCAATGTCAGACACTTGTCCATACAAGTTGTCCAGGAATAGGAAAAACTGAAGTTACTCTCCTACCACATCCTATAGGATTAGTAGCGACAGCCCTTGTAATGGACATTTCATAATGAAGAGACTACTGCTACTACTATATGTATATTGGGATTTTAACCCCAAATGATCAACAAGCAGTCATTCACTATGAAAATCCTAAATATCAATATCATCGACCAACCTGCACAATCGTCGCATATATGTTGGTTTGAAGTGGTTTGTGGATAAACCAATCCTTGTCTCTTCGCACCTACAATGCAAAAGCGTTTCTCAACCTTACATGGAAACCAAATCTCGTAGACTTATCACGTTTCCAACTTTCAACTTGCTATCCTTCGGCCAAGAAGGAAGCTCGATAGATTGGAGTAATCACTCCGCACTACATGAATCAACATTCTCAACACAAACGATAATCAAGCCTACAAAATCGGTTACGTACTAAGTGTATGACTAATTAGTTTCTACATCAAGTTGAGAAACTAAAATGGCCAAATTTGATAGTCGGTTATTTAACTATTAAAGCAACAAACAAAATCTAGCACATAAGTAGTCACTGATCCTGATTTTATTAATCGTTTATTAATCAAATCACTTTCCAATTATTCACTTCAAAATATCTTTAAAAAGATAATATTCAAAACCATTTTACTTATTGGATATTTGGAAAACATTTTCATATACTTATTTTAATTACAATTTATTTTATTTCAACACTTAGAATATATTTCATATACTCAATTCAATGATTAAGTATATATGCAAATCTTTAAGGAAAACATTCTCAAAATATATGTTATTTGGGTCAAAATGAATGTTGCGTAAAACATCGTTACGACAACCCAAAAAATACTAGTATAGGGATTCAACTAACTAAATTTAATATTTCCTTTCGAAAATCATTTACTATATCAAAAATGTTATAGTCCATGCCTTCCTTACTTTTCACGAAAACGTCTATTTCAACAATAAATGTTGAAATCTATGTTTTCGATATTCAACACAATTTAATTCACTTTTCAAAACCATTTAAACTCCATTTATAAATATCACTTGCAAAACATTTTCTTAATAAATAATTCATTTTGAAAACGTGAATATAATTATTTTATAAACTTCCATATTTAACCTATCAAAATAAGTTGATTTCACCTTTATAAAACAATGTTATATATCTTGTTTCTATTTTATAAAAACTCCCGTTTTGTACTCACTTATATTTATAAAATTCTATTTTATAAATCCATTCTTTTCTAAATTTCATTTGTTATAAAAATCCAATTATAAACTCTTTTCACAAAAAATCTAATTTAATTATATAAATCCATTCATAAGATATTGACTTCAAATCTATTATAAAATATTGGTTTCAAATCCAACTATAAAACTATTCATTCTATTTCAAATTCAAATCCATTTATATATATATATATATAACTTCATTTTAAAAGCTATTATTCTTATTAAAGTATACTTTTATAAAAACATTCGAAATCTCTATTTCAAGTATTTCACAAACTATATATATAATAATTTCAAAAATCACACTTTTATGTATTTCACTAAAATCCTTCCTTTTAAATCCATTCAAATTATTAAAACGTATATATTTCCAAAATCACTTTGAATCCATTTTTTAATAAAAACATCTTTTTATTATTTTGAAATTCCAAAATATGGCCCAATGCTACAATAGCACTAAATAAGGTTATTCACATGGGTGATAACAATCATGGCATCCATCACATTAAATATCACATTATACAACATATATAACAATATGTGCAAATAAACATCAACCATAGTGAGGAATCCTGTTGGATCCCTCCAACCAATCACTTGCAACAAATATACATATGAGAAAATATGTACAATGTCTGCTTCGAGGCAGACGCACGTACAAAGGGTCATCCGCTCATACATGGGAACGTATAGGGTCTCATCTGCTCCAATCGGCAGGAATATATCCAACTACTAACTATTATAGCATAACATCCAAACATCCAATATACATACATACATACATTTACATATATAACATCCAACAGTCATCAAAACAACATAATAAAAATATTCCCACTTATATAAAAATATAAGCGAGTCAGAAAGAGTGAGCTTTACTCACTTTGGTTGCAGTCGTCGTTGCAGTGTTTTACTTCGATTAAAAACGAATAAGCGTTCGAATTTAACCAAAATTTTCACTAGCTCAAATAAATCCCAATTCATTTCAATCGCTTAGTATTCGCGCATACGAATCCAACGCCGCTTGTTTCGCGCAAAACGGACCTCGTATGACATAGTTATGCATTTTATAAGTTACAC
Source organism: Allium fistulosum (assembly GCA_030737815.1). NCBI lineage: Eukaryota > Viridiplantae > Streptophyta > Magnoliopsida > Asparagales > Amaryllidaceae > Allium > Allium fistulosum. Next base: position 242,606,608 of record CM060907.1, on the reverse strand, counting down.
GAATTATAAAATTATTAACAACGTCATTTGAAAATTTAATTAACTAATTAACGTTTTTTAAACCTTCTTCCTCACGCGCTAACTCCCCAGGCCTTTACGCACATTTAAACCCATACACACGCACGTCTTTTGATTGTCGCACCTCCAACCTATGACCGGAATCCCATCATCCACCACCAAACGACAGCCCACACCACAGCGCACCCACGGCCAGAGGTCGGTCCCCCGAAGCTCCGCCCAGCGCCTGGAATCGCGTGTTGAATGTGCGCCCTTCTTGAGCCAATTACGACCAAACGCGGCCATGATAGTCGATCATAGACGTTGATCTTGAAGATCCCGTGAAGCTCGACAATATTGTAGTTGGAAGTTTTTCATGAAAGTTGATGGATTTGGAGATAATCGAGGGGAAAGATTGAAAGTTTCCGGCCGTTCATATGGAGGTTGCGGCCGAGAAAATAATAGGGTTAAGGTTTTGAGTAATGAAGGTCCTTATATAGACAACGTTTTGAAACACTATTCACGCGAAATATCTTCGAACTCCAAACGAAGCGTACCGCCTGGCGTTTATAATGTTTTACCTCTATTCCGAACATAATGGACTATATATCGGGAGCCAATTTCATTGTATTTGGAAGGTAGGTTTTTGAATTGAATTATTTTAATTAAATTCCTTAAATAAATTTCTAAGTGTTTCAACTTCGCACGACCAAACCGTAAGTCTAATTTCCACGAAATTTGAAATCCTATAATAATATAACATTACGGATCTAATGAAACTAGTTTCGTCGAAATCTGAGAGAGTGTCAAAAATGACTGTTTTTACTCGTCTAATTAAATATTAAATTTCCAATTTCTGCCAAATCGCTTTTAATTCAATTTTAAAAGTTTATTATCTTCATTCTAATTCAAATAGAATTTAATTCAACTTTACAAATCATTTTTACCTTCATTACACTCCAGATTCAATTATTTTAATTGTTTAACTTAATATATTCGTTTTTTCAATATTTAAATTCAATTAAATATTCTAAATTCAGACGACTGAAAAACTAGGTCATTACATTCTTCCCCCTTAAAAGAATTTCATCCCCGAAATTACTAAGTAAGAACGATGCTACAACTTCATTAACTTTCAAAACTAATTAGTTGAAATAGATTATCAAATTCTTTTAAGTGTTTAACTTTTCCAAAATCATTTAGTTGCAACTTTTTTATTAAAACTTGTCTAAGTTTCCAAATTCATTTATAGTTATTAACTAATACCACTTCAAAAATCAACAAATATCATTTCAAAAACCCACACATCTCATTTCAAGTTATAATTCAAAAATCAATTATTATTATTTTTGTTATCAAAATTTTTCCAAAATCTAAATTTTTTTAACACCTTAAATTTACGAAAAATTCGCCAGAGTCTCCATTGCACGGTTCGATCGTAGTAAAATCACAATATATATATATATATATATATATATATATCACAAATATACATCTCATCATCGAGGATGAGGCATCCCGTAGGGAAAAATATAAAAGTATGATATGTAATCCGAGATATGTACCTTATATATATTATTAACGAGCATATATAAGCAATATAGCGCAAAAGCGAGCTCCAAATGCAAAGCAACGCCATTCGCACCTACTAAACACTCAATAAACAATAGGTACATATATATATATGGAAAGTAATATCAATATACAACATATACAACACATACTATACAACAATTATATGCAAATGAAACACTAGCAAACAATGAAACCATCAATAACTAACATCCATCCAATATAACCAAATCAATATACATTCATTTCTCATTAATATTCACTGAATTGGTTTTCAATTTATTCACATGCGATTCATTAACATTGGATTTTACTAACATCCATTTATTCATATTCAATTAGTTTACATTCACTAATTTACATCCAAGTTAGTTGACTTTCAAATCAAATTCAATTGTATTTAGATTCACTTTACTTCCAATTTGAATTCAATTATTTAGTTTTCATTTTCATTAATTCAATTTCATTAATATTTAATGAATTTCTATTCAATCAACTAACATCCAACTAATAACCAATGCATATCCAACATAACCAAATTAATTTACTTTACACTCAAACATTCATATTTACTTCGTTTACATTCAATTTGGTTTAACAGATTTAATTCTGATTGGTTGATATTCAATATTCACATTCTTTGCTAATACTCAATTTAGATTCAAATTATGTTGAATCACATTTCATTTCATATAATTTCTACTTAGGTTTAATTCAACATTTTATACAGCATTTCCAATGCTATTATTAATTCACAACTTCTTAACTTAAGTTTTATTCCAACATTCCCAATTTAAGTTATACTTAATCTAACAAATATTCATCCCAAACCATATTCAATTAGATGATTTATTTTACAACCGAAGTTGAATTTCATTTAGCAACACAAGTTTATATTCATATTCATCACTTCAACTTATCAAATTACTTTATTAATTCGTTGTTAATATCAATTTCCACTTCATTTTATTATACTTAACTTAAATTTCAACTTATAAATCCAATTCAGATTTCATTTCTTAACCTTCATATTTAACAAATAGAAATTCGCTTTACTTGCTATGTAACGGCCGGGATTTTCGACCCTCAAAAATCAACACTAATACGTCCACTGTATTACATGCCGAGCAATCGAACGTCGAAAAACCCGATAGTTAGGGGAAAAGAAAAGGAAGAGGTAGAAGAAAATAGAAAAAACAACACAGAATCTCACAATCGCAGCAGAATAATATACAATAGATAATAACATGTCTTTATACAAAAGAACTATAACTGTTGTTTATACATATCACCATCAGAGTACAACAAATCAACAACTCAATACTGGACAGTTATAATAACTTGTCATCACTAATGCTGACTATACAGCCTAAGACACACAACGGAATATAACCAAGTACATGGGATACGTCTCTGTCATCCAACTTGTCTCCTAAGCACCATAGCATCCTATCATGAATCTGTAATATTCGGTCTGATCCGAGCATTATAATAAAATAACACCCAAGTCAGTCTGGAAAACCAGCGTGAGAAAAACACACTCAATTTGAATTATTATTGTTATAAAAATCCATTGAAAAACAAAGGTATCTCATAAAACCACGCCACACATAAACACGACGGGTTTTTACCTTACGATAACCAAAACACTTTTATAGAAAATCCAGTGATATCATAATAATGTCTAAATACAAATACTTATTCAAATAGCTGAAATTGTTACATTAATTAAATTCCAGCATACTAGGCTCTACAACCAAAACCGTAAAGGCTTGTATTGGAGAATGGATTTCCATACAATGACTAGGCACTGGGGTGCCACCTATCACGGTACACATCTAGAAAATATGTATCGAAGACCTCGCTGGGATCCCCTACAACACAAGACCGGCCTACCCCTAACATGGATAGTACCGAATATGTTACCACCCTGGGTGTTTCCACCCTTATCGAGAGCTCTTTTCCCATGTAATTTATAATATATCCGAGGGTATCTAAAAAGGTGTTAACATACCCTACTTGGTGCGACCCACTTAGCGTTGCTGCATCTCCCCTGATTTTTAGTCATTCCGGTTGATGAGGCTTGAGGCTACGATTACCTTTTCAAGGAATTTTCACTTAGAATGCTCATTGTCATCCAATGACAATGTGCTGAAAGCATTCATCCATAAAAGTCCGTTCTGGGTCTGAACGAAACAGAAGGAACTATTCCTACTACATCCATTTTGGAATCGTCCTCGGGATTAGTAGCGATTAGACCTTGCACTTCAATGCTCCATCTTCGATTCCATGCTCTTGTCTTTACTTTGAAAACGTATTCGTTGGATCGAAGTGGTTTTTGGATAACTTATCTGAAGACTGATCTCTTTGAAACAACGTTCGAAATTTCCGGTAAACTCAACTCCAGTTCTTTAGGAAATACACAGACAAAAATAAGATCGGAGCTCACCTCCTAACCGTTAGTGGACGGATTTCCTTATCATCGTCCTAGAAGAATGAAACGAGTTTATACGTACAGTATAGTACCTTCGACGGTAATTGTACCATATAATTCCCGTGTTTCTCCTAGATATTTCCAAAGTTATGTTTTCGATCCAGATTTGATAGTCGGTTATTTAACTATCAAATAAACAATCATTCAACCAAAGATTCATTTCCTATTGAAATCACTAAGCCTTATTTAATTTAAATTTCAATAAATTAAATCTCTTTATCAAAAGGTATATACTTATCTCACCGGAATAAGTATATTCACAGACCATTCCCTTCAAAAATATTTAAAAACTTTTAAAATAAATATGGAAAGCACCATGCGGTATCAACCATGGATTCGCAACTCAATAATTATGTCTCCATCCCAGAGAAATCCAAACTTAACTGCAGGAAATCTCTGCCTCCCGATTTCCGCCATGAAAGTATACCATTACTTTTTGAAAACTTTATTTAATAATTATCTCAAAATAATGCTTAGAAAGTTTTCTATAATAATTTCATAGTTAATTAGGAAATACTCTTTTATAATGGTTTACTGTAACGACCCGACCTTCTAACACTAGAAAGTCGCATCATTAATAAGAAAGAAAGGGATAGAAAACAGAAAAGATAGAGAAGAAAGAACTAAACAACATCAGAATCTCACAGCGGAAACGAAACAAAATATAATACATCACATAACTATTACATAGTATCATATACATCAGAGATACACAGCTTATACATCACAAATTAGACAGTTATAAACACCTGTCTTTCATACAACTCAAAACATCACAGAGATACAACACAGCGGAAAATACACATAAACACTAACATAGCGGAACCAGTATATATATATATATATATTCGCTGAAGCCTCCTACTCCATTGCTCCTCCAGAATTTGTCAAAGCTAACCTGATACCCTTGGCTACTCGTAAAAATTTGAGTACCCGAGAGTTTAAGAAAAAAAACAGAAATAAACTCCGGGTCAGACATGGGTCTGGTATGAGTAAACGGTTAAAGCTGCTTAACTTTAAAAACCCTTTGAAACAAAGGTATCACGTAAGACTCCCCACACATAAACATGGGTAAGTTTTTACCTTACGCTAACCAAACATTTGATAGGAAATCCAGTTGTATTATAATAGTGTCTAGGGTTTCAAGTAAAATACAGAAATAGCTGGAATGCTTACATCTCACGTTCCAACATAGTTAGGCACAACTAATACGTACGGCACTTATTGGAGATTGGATTCCATACAATGGCAGGGCTACTAGGGTACCGCCCGTCACAGTACCTGGCCTAGATCAGCGTACCGAGGACCCACCCTAAGTCCCCTACAACACAAGGTCGGAACCATCCCTTACTGGATAATTCCCGCACAAGACACCCCACGGTTGTCATGACCAACCGCACACAAAGCCGAAATAATAAGGGACATCTAGACAGGGGTAATCTCGTCCTACTTGGGTGCTACCCACTAACCTTGCTGCACCTCCCCTGTTTTAGCCATTCCCGGTTGATGAGGCTACGATTACCTTAAGAGAATACATCTCTTAGAATGCTCATCATCCACCTGACGATGTTCTGAAAGCATTCAATCCATACAAGTTCGTTCCGGGTTCGAACGAAACCGAAGGCATTATTTCGTTACACTCATTTTGGAATCACCCTCAGAGTTAACGACCATAACCCTTGCATTCTGAATCTTCATCTTCACTTGAGATTCACGACCTATCGTTAATTTGGATCGATGTGGTTTTCGGATATCCAAATCTGGAAACCCTATCCCGGTCTCATCGAAATCCAAATCGCCATCTTTTAGGTCCAAGTTGTTTTAGAGTTTAAAACAATTGAATTCAATTATCTATATATATACAGATAGATAAATCACAATATAACAATGGATAATCACATTATCATCATAAACAGATAATCCATATTATCAACTCAAACAGATAATCAATATTATCATACTTAAAACAAGCATCCATATCATATAGATATTACTCATCTCATATCTGAGATCACAATCAATCAATGGGATATCAATATCATTCATCCATAAGCAATGATTTATTAACTACAATCTATAATCAATTTAAAATGAATTAAATTAATTACATCTATCTCTAATTAATTTAAAGTAAATTAAATTAATTATTACATCTATAAATCCTGCTTATACAACCATTAATTAAATAAAGATCAATTTAATTAATTATTCTCTAAATATTCATCTTGTATTAAACACCTTTGATTAATCATTCTCTAATTACAATAAGTAATTTAGTCCTAAATTAATTCCACAAATTTATTATCCTAAATCATTTATAGTAATTAACATTTAATTACTTCATTCATTAACTAAATATAATTAATTACATTTATCCTTAATTTATTACATTAATTTATCACCTCATTATTAATTATTCCTTAATTAAGCAATTCATAATTATATCATTAATTATATTAATAAATGATCTCTAATTTATATTCAAATTAAACTACTTCATTTAAGTTAATTACATTAAGTAATTTAATCTTAAATTAAACACAATTATTAATCCCCCTTGATTAATAATAACCCAGTAATTAACTATCCTTAATTACTTATTAAATAAATTAGTTATCCCATATTTAATTTTCTCCATTAATTAATCCTTTGATTAATTACCAAAGTAATTACCCAAATTACTTTACTTACAAATCATCATGTATTAATTACATCAAGTAATTATCATCTAATTACATCCCTAAGTAATTATGCTCCATTTATTACACTAAGTAATTTCACTTATCAAATCATCAAATGATTTCTTAAAATTAATTAAACTAAATTAATTAACTTAAATTAATCATATTATCAAAATTAATTACAATAAGTAATCAATCTCTTAATTACTTTTATCAAGTAATTACATTTCACAATTTACAATAGATTATCTAAATTAATTAATCTATTTAATTATTAAAATTAGTCATATTAATTTATTATTTAAATAATCCTTAGTTAATTCCTTTATTTACTAAAACAATTCTTTAATTAATTTTCTAAAGTAATTTATTAACATTTATTATTAATTACAATTTAATTTCAACTTTAATAACTCATTAATTAATCCTTATATACTTATCTTAAACCTTAATTAACTAATTTAACTCTTAATTACTAAATTAATTAATCCAAATCATTAATTAATTAAATTAGTAAATTATTCATTTTAATTAACTTAATAATTACAAATCCTTAAACCTTCATTTATTTAAGGATAAGACATTTTCTTATTAATGATCAAATTCTCATTTACAAATGCATTTGAAACATTTTACTTTTGAATTTACTTTTACATTCCATTTCAAATTTAGATTCAAAATAACTGCAAATTTAACTTAGCAAAATTTAAAACTCACTTAAAAATATACCTTAAACATTTTAAAGTTGTTAAACATTTTATTTTTTATAAAACTTATATTTATTTAAAACTAGAAGACAAATCTTAATTTGAATCCACATCTTAAAATTTGGTTTTAAACATTGTTTAAAACCCTACTCTCTAAATTTTAGAACTTAAAGCCTGACAGGCTTTAAAAACTGGCAACAAACAAAATAACCCGAGTCTACCATATCTCACTTCGAGTCGAACACACAAAAACTTCGGGCCATACCCTCAATTGACACGAGAAAACTCGAGACTACCATCAGCTGCTACAACCCAAATCCTCAGCGTCCACCAATGAATACCGTGCACGTGCACAGCGATCTCGATCGATTCCGATCAAGTTCGACGACCTTCCCTCGTCGACGATCATCCCCAAACACCTTCCTTATCACCAGATTCCTCTAACTCAACTCGAATTCGAAATTCGATTTCAACCGAAGCCTGGAACCCAAACAATAGGAACTCGCCCAAAACCTGACAACGCTCCGATGCTCGCCGCTCCGATCATCTGAAAGTCTACCCCTCCGGCCTCGACTTCCTCTTCACGTCAACTACCATTACCCAAAAACTTGTCGAACTCGATCAACTATGCGAGCCGTGATGATCGACTTTATCTAGCCTAGCTTAACTAGGGTTCCTGACTTCGAATAGCAACCACCACTTCCCCACTGACATGAAACACCATCAAACAATTTTTCTGAAGTCCCCGATCATCCTTCCACCTCCAGAAAGAACTACAACTCCCCAGATCAACCAGATCACCAAAGAAACTCGAAAACTCGAATTCCAGACATCACCAAGAAACACATTCAATACTTCATTAAAAATTGTAAATTTGATTTTAAAAATCCTATCTTTCATAGACTATTCCAGATATATAATTAAATCAACAAATTCCAACGTTTGATTTTAACATATTCTTGAACTCCTCTGTGTTTTCATTTTCCCAGATAATTATTTCTATCTATTATTCTTACAAATATTTTAAAGGCTTAGTTTAGTTTAAAACAACAAACTTTGTTTTAATTACTTAAGCCTATAGGAAATTAGAGTGGAAAGAATTTGAAGTTAGATCTAAGTTTAAATCTCTGAAGTTTAAAACAGAGATGATCATAGTAATTTATCTAAACATACTCACACGTTTCAGAGTCTTAAAAACCATCATACAAACACATTTTCATACATACATCACAAGTTTACTTAAACCATAAGTCATATGCATCAAAACAAAAAGGGTCTCATGGTTACAGTTTTAAGGCAGAGGCTTGAACTAAGATCAGAGATGTTTAAATCAACAGATATGCACACAACATAAATTCACAAAGACTTGCACAAACACATACATATAAAACAAATCATTAACACAGTAATTCACAGGTTACTTAAGTTTTAGTTTAAAAGTTTACTCACCTGACTTTAAAACAGAAAGCTTGATCTTTTGTTTGAAAACAGGAAGGCTTGAAACTGGAATTTGAAAACTTTGCCTGTTGAATTATTTGTTGAACTTGAATTGATCTGGATCTTTATATTGCTTACTTGGTTAAGTGAAGATTTGATAAAACTGTTGTTTTGGTTGAAACTTTGTCTTGTTTAAAACTTTTAGAAACTGGAATTGCTAAGTCTTTTGTAAACGAATGAAATGAGATAAGTTGATAAATAAAACAAGTATACATAATTGTTTACTGTTCAGGTACACAATTATTCAGAGATTTTTTTTATAAAGGGGCTGAAATGAGATGTCTCGTGTACTTGTGGTGATGGCATTTATTGCCTTGTTCCTTATCAAGTTTACACCAGCCATTTTTTTATTCTTGTATGTACAAATCTTGCATATGTTTATATTTGTTTGACTTAAAGCTTAGCATACTTACTCTATTTATTCGTATGCACTGATATGATTTTACTTGCCTTAACTTATTACCTTGTACTTATGTGATTTTCATGCCTGCAACATATATTTTGCTATAGTGTATATAATATTTTACTTAAGTTTTTACTTCATATCCTTGCACTAGTATGATTTCTTGCCTGCAACATATATGTTCCTAAAGACTATAAGATTCTAGACTTATCCTATTTCTTTGCATATGTGTTCATAGATATTTTTGCTTATTACTTCTTGCCTTGCCTAATACTTACAGGCTACATACAATACTTATTTGCCTTGTTACATACTTAACTTATTTTACCTTTACTTGCCTGGGTTTGTCATATCATATTTTATGCACATATATACCTTGTCTTATAAATATAAAGTTGCTATATTTATTTGTTATAAAATTTAACCTAAGTATTTGATTCTATTCCTAACATGAGTGTGTTTATTTTTATTTTAAAGCTTTAACTATCAAATATTTAATTACCTATTATTATTTCCTTTTATACTTATATTAAATATTTATAAGGTTTATTTTATTTAAACATTTTTGAAAGACTTCATTTCAAATTTACAAATCATAGTTTCTTCCAAAATATATATATATAACAATTCTATTCATATTAAAAATCCATTTGTAAAAATATTACATTATTAATATTGTTTAAAAATAACTCATTACTAAATTAAAATAATTTATAAAAGAAATTATCACTTCATTACTTATTTTCATCAAGCTATATTTAAAAAAGAACAAAACAAACTTTTTATTAAATTTAAACTTAAACTAAAATTATTTGAAACAATAAATATTTTTCTTAAGTATTTTAAACCATACAGTTATTTATTTAATATTAAATTAAATCAAATTTCCAAATTACCAGAAATACTAGAATTAGAAAATATGCCTTTATTTATTAACTTTAAAACAAAGCTTATCTATCTACAATGTATACAAATATATATATATATATACATTATAAATAGAAACAATTTTGTTTTCTCTGGTGCTGCAATAAAATGGTCGGGGACCATCCAACCCCGTCGGCCTTGCCAAAAAAAAAATAGAAACAATTTGTTAGCTTTTAAATAATAAATTATCAGTTAAATATTTATTTAAAAGAAGATTATTAAATCAATTCAAATCTTATTAACAATTATTATCATATCAATTTAATTTTTAATGCAGATTATTAAATTGATATTGCCAAAATTTTCGGGATGTCACATTCCTCCCCCCTTAAAAGAATTTCGTCCCCGAAATTTAAAACAAAGGTAATTTAATAATCTAATTAAAGATTTAATTTTTAAAACACAAGCATATATTAATCATATGCTAACAACCCTAGCAACCAATCATCCAAACAAACAAATCTAATTATCCAGGCAATATTCTGGATAGAATTCTCTCGAGTTTCCCCGAGTATAAATACCGGGTTACTCGCTCTATAGAATCCAAATAATCTAGCTACTAAGCTACACACATCTAGATCTACAAAACAAGATAGGACATCAGACTACAGACAAGTCTGACTCAACAACCAAAACTCCCTGAACTGCTGGTTCTATAACCAAAGACAGAATCTTACACGTACTCCCTCAGAGATACATGAAAACAACGAATCCCAGTTATCCAAACTGACAATTCAATCCTGACGACCATACACTTATCCAAAATCAAATCTCCGATTCTTATCCACAAAAAAATTTCGGACGATCCTGGGCCGCCTACATCCTTCCTGATCAGCTTATCCTTTGCTGATACCTCTCGAAACAACCTAAACCAAAATGACCTTTCCAAGATCAACCAAACTCAGAACACAAACTTACTCCAAAATCAGAAGACATATCTCACTTCTCACATCCGGAAGAGATAAAATAGGTGCACCTGCCAAACTGGCCTTAAGATCCTGAAAATTTTCCTATAGAAACTCTCTAATCCAAAACACTGCAACTTCTAGTTGCTTCCACTCTAAAACAGCTGCCACCATGCTTCCACTGCGCAACTCTGACTGAGCGGATGAAAATGCTGATGACGAACATAAGCAAAGACTGGAAAAACACTTTCCAAAAATATGGTTCAACGGATCCAAAAATAAAACTCAGAAGTTCCTCCAAAACCTGAGTTGTTTCACTAAGATCTTTCTCCAGAAACCATCCTACTACTAAGCTAAACCATCGGTACCACTTCTGGAATCCAGTCGATACCAAACTCAATCTCCAGATGCTAACAAAACTCTGACTTCCTGAAGATATCCAGAAAAATCTCTGACACACAAGAGAACGCTCAGCTATCGCAAGTCACTTTTGCGATTGATCCAACCTAATTCCAAAGAAAAACTGTTCTCTCTTTCTCAAACAGAACAGCTTATGCTTAACCAGCCAATCCAACGAAGAAATAGAACCACTCTGCTGCTTCTGAACTCCACTACTAAGCTAGAAAGCTCCCTTGCCAACACACAGAACACTCCGAGCTATACAGCTGACACAGATGCCCAAAGACTTCAAATCCAGAAGCTCCTCGAGAAACTCGAACCTCAAACCAAACAGAAACACCCTGCTGCACTCAGCCGCAACACCGAAGCAGACACACTTCCTTAACTTGTCCCAAAGAAATATCTTCGGAGACATCCATAGTCACTGTGTCTCATCACACAGCTACTTCACCCTGATGTATCAAGATATCATGTCTAGCTTCTGTTCAACCGACAGATCCAAACTCTAGCTCATCCAAACTATACTCCAAAGATGAACTCTAAACCCTAACAGATTTCCTTCAGAGATCGATAAAATCCTTCACACCACCCAAAACTCACTCGAGACGGTATTAGGTCTACAGTCTCGGCAGATACACTTCCAACCTCAACAAACTCCAACCATTGGTAGTCGTGTTACTCACACCACTACCTTATCTACCTTTATAACTTATATTGGGAAACCCGAACAGGTAACCCAACAAATAGGTAGAAATATATATATATATATATATATATATCCAAAATACAAGTACGCTCTCTCAAGATAGACACCACTCCAGAGCCTAGGTATTCACTCAACCTAACGCTCCGATACCACTATAACGACCCGACCTTCTAACACTAGAAAGTCGCATCATTAATAAGAAAGAAAGGGGTAGAAAAGAGAAAAGATAGAGAAGAAAGAACTAAACAACATCAGAATCTCACAGCGGAAACGGAACAAAATATAATACATCACATAACTATTACATAGTATCATATACATCAGAGATACACAGCTTATACATCACAAATTAGACAGTTATAAACACTTGTCTTTCATACAACTCAAAACATCACAGAGATAAAACACAGCGGAAAATACACATAAACACTAACACAGCGGAACTAGTATATATATATATTCGCTGAAGCCTCCTGCTCCATTGCTCCTCCAGAATTTGTCAAAGCTAACCTGATACCCTTGGCTACTCGTAAAAATTTGAGTACCCGAGAGTTTAAAAAAAACAGAAATAAACTCCGGGTCAGACATGGGTCTGGTATGAGTAAACGGTTAAAGCTGCTTAACTTTAAAAACCCTTTGAAACAAAGGTATCACGTAAGACTCCCCACACATAAACATGGGTAAGTTTTTACCTTACGCTAATAAAACATTTGATAGGAAATCCAGTTGTATTATAATAGTGTCTAGGGTTTCAAGTAAAATACAGAAATAGCTGGAATGCTTACATCTCACGTTCCAACATAGTTAGGCACAACTAATACGTACGGCACTTATTGGAGATTGGATTCCATACAATGGCAGGGCTACTGGGGTACCGCCTGTCACAGTACCTGGCCTAGATCAGCGTACCGAGGACCCACCCTAAGTCCCCTACAACACAAGGTCGGAACCATCCCTTACTGGATAATTCCCGCACAAGACACCCCACGGTTGTCATAACCAACCGCACACAAAGCCGAAATAATAAGGGACATCTAGACAGGGGTAATCTCGTCCTACTTGGGTGCTACCCACTAACCTTGCTGCACCTCCCCTGTTTTAGCCATTCTCGCTTGATGAGGCTTGAGGCTACGATTACCTTAAGAGAACACATCTCTTAGAATGCTCATCGTCCACCTGACGATGTTCTGAAAGCATTCAATCCATACAAGTTCGTTCCGGGTTCGAACGAAACCGAAGGCATTTTCTCGTTACACTCATTTTGGAATCACCCTCAGAGTTAACGACCATAACCCTTGCATTCTGAATCTTCATCTTCACTTGAGATTCACGACCTATCGTTAATTTGGATCGATGTGGTTTTCGGATATCCAAATCTGGAAACCCGATCCCGGTCTCATCGAAATCCAAATCGCCATCTTTTAGGTCCAAGTTGTTTTAGAGTTTAAAACAATTCAATTCAATTATCTATATACATACAGATAGATAAATCACAATATAACAATGGATAATCACATTATCATCATAAACAGATAATCCATATTATCAACTCAAACAGATAATCAATATTATCATACTTAAAACAAGCATCCATATCATATAGATATTACTCATCTCATATCTGAGATCACAATCAATCAATGGGATATCAATATCATTCATCCATAAGCAATGATTTATTAACTACAATCTATAATCAATTTAAAATGAATTAAATTAATTACATCTATCTCTAATTAATTTAAAGTAAATTAAATTAATTATTACATCTATAAATCCTGCTTATACAACCATTAATTAAATAAAGATCAATTTAATTAATTATTCTCTAAATATTCATCTTGTATTAAACACCTTTGATTAATCATTCTCTAATTACAATAAGTAATTTAGTCCTAAATTAATTCCACAAATTTATTATCCTAAATCATTTATAGTAATTAACATTTAATTACTTCATTCATTAACTAAATATAATTAATTACATTTATCCTTAATTTATTACATTAATTTATCACCTCATTATTAATTATTCCTTAATTAAGCAAATCATAATTATATCATTAATTATATTAATAAATGATCTCTAATTTATATTCAAATTAAACTACTTCATTTAAGTTAATTACATTAAGTAATTTAATCTTAAATTAAACACAATTATTAATCCCCCTTGATTAATAATAACCCAGTAATTAACTATCCTTAATTACTTATTAAATAAATAAATTATCCCATAATTAATTATCTCCATTAATTAATCCTTTGATTAATTACCAAAGTAATTACCCAAATTACTTTACTTACAAATCATCATGTATTAATTACATCAAGTAATTATCATCTAATTACATCCCTAAGTAATTATGCTCCATTTATTACACTAAGTAATTTCACTTATCAAACAATCAAATGATTTCTTAAAATTAATTAAACTAAATTAATTAACTTAAATTAATCATATTATCAAAATTAATTACAATAAGTAATTAATCTCTTAATTACTTTTATCAAGTAATTACATTTCACAATTTACAATAGATTATCTAAATTAATTAATCTATTTAATTATTAAAATTAGTCATATTAATTTATTATTTAAATAATCCTTAGTTAATTCCTTTATTTACTAAAACAATTCTTTAATTAATTTTCTAAAGTAATTTATTAACATTTATTATTAATTACAATTTAATTTCATCTTTAATAACTCATTAATTAATCCTTATATACTTATCTTAAACCTTAGTTAACTAATTTAACTCTTATTTACTAAATTAATTAATCCAAATCATTAATTAATTAAATTAGTAAATTATTCATTTTAATTAACTTAATAATTACAAATCCTTAAACCTTCATTTATTTAAGGATAAGACATTTTCTTATTAATGATCAAATTCTCATTTACAAATGCATTTGAAACATTTTACTTTTGAATTTACTTTTACATTCCATTTCAAATTTAGATTCAAAATAACTGCAGATTTAACTTAGCAAAATTTAAAACTCACTTAAAAATATACCTTAAACATTTTAAAGTTGTTAAACATTTTATTTTTTATAAAACTTATATTTATTTAAAACTGGAAGACAAATCATAATTTGAATCCACGTCTTAAAATTTGGTTTTAAACATTGTTTAAAACCCTGCTCTCTAAATTTTAGAACTTAAAGCCTGACAGGCTTTAAAAACTGGCAACAAACAAAATAACCCGAGTCTACCCTATCTCACTTCGAGTCGAACACACAAAAACTTCGGGCCACACCCTCAATTGACACGAGAAAACTCGAGACTACCATCAGCTGCTACAACCCAAATCCTCAGCGTCCACCAATGAATACCGTGCACGTGCACAGCGATCTCGATCGATTCCGATCAAGTTCGACGACCTTCCCTCGTCGACGATCATCCCCAAACACCTTCCTTATCACCAGATTCCTCTAACTCAACTCGAATTCGAAATTCGATTTCAACCGAAGCCTGGAACCCAAACAATAGGAACTCGCCCAAAACCTGACAACGCTCCGATGCTCGCCGCTCCGATCATCTGAAAGTCTACCCCTCCGGCCTCGACTTCCTCTTCACGTCAACTACCATTACCCAAAAACTTGTCGAACTCGATCAACTATGCGAGCCGTGATGATCGACTTTATCTAGCCTAGCTTAACTAGGGTTCCTGACTTCGAATAGCAACCACCACTTCCCCACTGACATGAAACACCATCAAACAATTTTTCCGAAGTCCCCGATCATCCTTCCACCTCCAGAAAGAACTACAACTCCCCAGATCAACCAGATCACCAAAGAAACTCGAAAACTCGAATTCCAGACATCACCAAGAAACACATTCAATACTTCATTAAAAATTGTAAATTTGATTTTAAAAATCCTATCTTTCATAGACTATTCCAGATATATAATTAAATCAACAAATTCCAACGTTTGATTTTAACATATTCTTGAACTCCTCTGTGTTTTCATTTTCCCAGATAATTATTTCTATCTATTATTCTTACAAATATTTTAAAGGCTTAGTTTAGTTTAAAACAACAAACTTTGTTTTAATTACTTAAGCCTATAGGAAATTAGAGTGGAAAGAATTTGAAGTTAGATCTAAGTTTAAATCTCTGAAGTTTAAAACAGAGATGATCACAGTAATTTATCTAAACATACTCACACGTTTCAAAGTCTTAAAAACCATCATACAAACACATTTTCATACATACATCACAAGTTTACTTAAACCATAAGTCATATGCATCAAAACAAAAAGGGTCTCATGGTTACAGTTTTAAGGCAGAGGCTTGAACTAAGATCAGAGATGTTTAAATCAACAGATATGCACACAACATAAATTCACAAAGACTTGCACAAACACATACATATAAAACAAATCATTAACACAGTAATTCACAGGTTACTTAAGTTTTAGTTTAAAAGTTTACTCACCTGACTTTAAAACAGAAAGCTTGATCTTTTGTTTGAAAACAGGAAGGCTTGAAACTGGAATTTGAAAACTTTGCCTGTTGAATTATTTGTTGAACTTGAATTGATCTGGATCTTTATATTGCTTACTTGGTTAAGTGAAGATTTGATAAAACTGTTGTTTTGGTTGAAACTTTGTCTTGTTTAAAACTTTTAGAAACTGGAATTGCTAAGTCTTTTGTAAACGAATGAAATGAGATAAGTTGATAAATAAAACAAGTATACATAATTGTTTACTGTTCAGGTACACAATTATTCAGAGATTTTTTTATAAAGGGGCTGAAATGAGATGTCTCGTGTACTTGTGGTGATGGCATTTATTGCCTTGTTCCTTATCAAGTTTACACCAGCCATTTCTTTATTCTTGTATGTACAAATCTTGCATATGTTTATATTTGTTTGACTTAAAGCTTAGCATACTTACTCTATTTATTCGTATGCACTGATATGATTTTACTTGCCTTAACTTATTACCTTGTACTTAAGTGATTTTCATGCCTGCAACATATATTTTGTTATAGTGTATATAATATTTTACTTAAGTTTTTACTTCATATCCTTGCACTAGTATGATTTCTTGCCTGCAACATATATGTTCCTAAAGACTATAAGATTCTAGACTTATCCTATTTCTTTGCATATGTGTTCATAGATATTTTTGCTTATTACTTCTTGCCTTGCCTAATACTTACAGGCTACATACAATACTTATTTGCCTTGTTACATACTTAACTTATTTTACCTTTACTTGCCTGGGTTTGTCATATCATATTTTATGCACATATATACCTTGTCTTATAAATATAAAGTTGCTATAGTTATTTGTTATAAAATTTAACCTAAGTATTTGATTCTATTCCTAACATGAGTGTGTTTATTTTTATTTTAAAGCTTTAACTATCAAATATTTAATTACCTATTATTATTTCCTTTTATACTTATATTAAATATTTATAAGGTTTATTTTATTTAAACATTTTTGAAAGACTTCATTTCAAATTTACAAATCATAGTTTCTTCCAAAATATATATATATAACAATTCTGTTCATATTAAAAATCCATTTGTAAAAATATTACATTATTAATATTGTTTAAAAATAACTCATTACTAAATTAAAATAATTTATAAAAGAAATTATCACTTCATTACTTATTTTCATCAAGCTATATTTAAAAAAGAACAAAACAAACTTTTTATTAAATTTAAACTTAAACTAAAATTATTTGAAACAATAAATATTTTTCTTAAGTATTTTAAACCATACAGTTATTTATTTAATATTAAATTAAATCAAATTTCCAAATTACCAGAAATACTAGAATAGAAAATATGCCTTTATTTATTAACTTTAAAACAAAACTTATCTATCTACAATGTATACAAATATATATATATATATATACATTATAAATAGAAACAATTTGTTAGCTTTTAAATAATAAATTATCAGTTAAATATTTATTTAAAAGAAGATTATTAAATCAATTCAAATCTTATTAACAATTATTATCATATCAATTTAATTTTTAATGCAGATTATTAAATTGATATTGCCAAAATTTCCAGGATGTCACATTCCTCCCCCCTTAAAAGAATTTCGTCCCCGAAATTTAAAACAAAGGTAATTTAATAATCTAATTAAAGATTTAATTTTTAAAACACAAGCATATATTAATCATATGCTAACAACCCTAGCAACCAATCATCCAAACAAACAAATCTAACTATCCAGGCAAAATTCTGGATAGAATTCTCTCGAGTTTCCCCGAGTATAAATACCGAGTTACTCGCTCTATAGAATCCAAATAATCTAGCTACTAAGCTACACACATCTAGATCTACAAAACAAGATAGGACATCAAACTACAGACAAGTCTGACTCAACAACCAAAACTCCCTGAACTTCTGGTTCTATAACCAAAGACAGAATCTTACACGTACTCCCTCAGAGATACGTGAAAACAACGAATCCCAGTTATCCAAACTGACAATTCAATCCTGACGACCATACACTTATCCAAAATCAAATCTCCGATTCTTATCCACAAAAAATTTTCGGACGATCCTGGGCCGCCTACATCCTTCCTGATCAGCTTATCCTTTGCTGATACCTCTCGAAACAACCTGAACCAAAATGACCTTTCCAAGATCAACCAAACTCAGAACACAAACTTACTCCAAAATCAGAAGACATATCTCACTTCTCACATCCGGAAGAGATAAAATAGGTGCACCTGCCAAACTGGCCTTAAGATCCTGAAAATTTTCCTATAGAAACTCTCTAATCCAAAACACTGCAACTTCCAGTTGCTTCCACTCTAAAACAGCTGCCACCATACTTCCACTGCGCAACTCTGACTGAGCGGATGAAAATGCTGATGACGAACATAAGCAAAGACTGGAAAAACACTTTCCAAAAATATGGTTCAACGGATCCAAAAATAAAACTCAGAAGTTCCTCCAAAACCTGAGTTGTTTCACTAAGATCTTTCTCCAGAAACCATCCTACTACTAAGCTAAACCATCGGTACCACTTCTGGAATCCAGTCGATACCAAACTCAATCTCCAGATGCTAACAAAACTCTGACTTCCTAAAGATATCCAGAAAAATCTCTGACACACAAGAGAACGCTCAGCTATCGCAAGTCACTTTTGCGATTGATCCAACCTAATTCCAAAGAAAAACTGTTCTCTCTTTACCAAACAGAACAGCTTATGCTTAACCAGCCAATCCAACGAAGAAATAGAACCACTCTGTTGCTTCTGAACTCCACTACTAAGCTAGAAAGCTCCCTTGCCAACACACAGAACACTCCGAGCTATACAGCTGACGCAGATGCCCAAAGACTTCAAATCCAGAAGCTCCTCGAGAAATTCGAACCTCAAACCAAACAGAAACACCCTACTGCACTCAGCCGCATCACCGAAATGGACACACTTCCTTAACTTGTCCCAAAGAAATATCTTCGGAGACATCCATAGTCACTGTGTCTCATCACACAGCTACTTCATCCTGATGTATCAAGATATCATGTCTAGCTTCTGTTCAACCGACAGATCCAAACTCTAGCTCATCCAAACTATACTCCAAAGATGAACTCTAAACCCTAACAGATTTCCTTCAGAGATCGATAAAATCCTTCACACCACCCAAAACTCACTCGAGACGGTATTAGGTCTACAGTCTCGGCAGATACACTTCCAACCTCAACAAACTCCAACCATTGGTAGTCGTGTTACTCACACCACTACCTTATCTACCTTTATAACTTATATTGGGAAACCCGAACAGGTAACCCAACAAATAGGTAGAAATATATATATATATATATATATCCAAAATACAAGTACGCTCTCTCAAGATAGACACCACTCCAGAGCCTAGGTATTCACTCAACCTAACGTTCTGATACCACTGTAATGACCCGACCTTCTAACCCTAGAAAGTCGAACATTAATAAGAAAGAAAGGGATAGAAAAGAGAAAAGATAGAGAAGAAAGAACTAAACAACATCAGAATCTCACAGCAGAAACGGAACAAAATATAGTACATCACATAACTATTACATAGTATCATATACATCAGAGATACACAGCTTATACATCACAAATTAGACAGTTATAAACACTTGTCTTTCATACAACTCAAAACATCACAGAGATACAACACAGTGGAAAATACAAATAAACATTAACACAGCGGAACCAGTATATATATATATTCGCTGAAGCCTCCTGCTCCATTGCTCCTCCAGAATTTGTCAAAGCTAACCTGATACCCTTGGCTACTCGTAAAAATTTGAGTACCCGAGAGTTTAAGAAAAAAAACAGAAATAAACTCCGGGTCAGACATGGGTCTGGTATGAATAAACGGTTAAAGCTGCTTAACTTTAAAAACCCTTTGAAACAAAGGTATCACGTAAGACTCCCCACACATAAACATGGGTAAGTTTTTACCTTACGCTAACAAAACATTTGATAGGAAATCCAGTTGTATTATAATAGTGTCTAGGGTTTCAAGTAAAATACAGAAATAGCTGGAATGCTTACATCTCACGTTCCAACATAGTTAGGCACAACTAATACGTACGGCACTTATTGGAGATTAGATTCCATACAATGGCAGGGCTACTGGGGTACTGCCCGTCACAGTACCTGGCCTAGATCAACGTACCGAGGACCCACCCTAAGTCCCCTACAACACAAGGTCGGAACCATCCCTTACTGGATAATTCCTGCACAAGACACCCCACGGTTTTCATGACCAACCGCACACAAAGCCGAAATAATAAGGGACATCTAGACAGGGGTAATCTCATCCTACTTGGGTGCTACCCACTAACCTTGCTGCACCTCCCCTGTTTTAGCCATTCTCGGTTGATGAGGCTTGAGGTTACGATTACCTTATGAGAACACATCTCTTAGAATGCTCATCGTCCACCTGACGATGTTCTGAAAGCATTCAATCCATACAAGTTCGTTCCGGGTTCGAACGAAACCGAAGGCATTATCTCGTTACACTCATTTTGGAATCACCCTCAGAGTTAACGACCATAACCCTTGCATTCTGAATCTTCATCTTCACTTGAGATTCACGTCCTATCGTTAATTTGGATCGATGTGGTTTTCGGATATCCAAATCTGGAAACCCGATCCCGGTCTCATCGAAATCCAAATCGCCATCTTTTAGGTCCAAGTTGTTTTAGAGTTTAAAACAATTCAATTCAATTATCTATATACATACAGATAGATAAATCACAATATAACAATGGATAATCACATTATCATCATAAACAGATAATCCATATTATCAACTCAAACAGATAATCAATATTATCATACTTAAAACAAGCATCCATATCATATAGATATTACTCATCTCATATCTGAGATCACAATCAATCAATGGGATATCAATATCATTCATCCATAAGCAATGATTTATTAACTACAATCTATAATCAATTTAAAATGAATTAAATTATACATCTATCTCTAATTAATTTAAAGTAAATTAAATTAATTATTACATCTATAAATCCTGCTTATACAACCATTAATTAAATAAAGATCAATTTAATTAATTATTCTCTAAATATTCATCTTGTATTAAACACCTTTGATTAATCATTCTCTAATTACAATAAGTAATTTAGTCCTAAATTAATTCCACAAATTTATTATCCTAAATCATTTATAGTAATTAACATTTAATTACTTCATTCATTAACTAAATATAATTAATTACATTTATCCTTAATTTATTACATTAATTTATCACCTCATTATTAATTATTCCTTAATTAAGCAATTCATAATTATATCATTAATTATATTAATAAATGATCTCTAATTTATATTCAAATTAAACTACTTCATTTAAGTTAATTACATTAAGTAATTTAATCTTAAATTAAACACAATTATTAATCCCCCTTGATTAATAATAACCCAGTAATTAACTATCCTTAATTACTTATTAAATAAATAAATTATCCCATAATTAATTATCTCCATTAATTAATCCTTTGATTAATTACCAAAGTAATTACCCAAATTACTTTACTTGCAAATCATCATGTATTAATTACATCAAGTAATTATCATCTAATTACATCCCTAAGTAATTATGCTCCATTTATTACACTAAGTAATTTCACTTATCAAACCATCAAATGATTTCTTAAAATTAATTAAACTAAATTAATTAACTTAAATTAATCATATTATCAAAATTAATTACAATAAGTAATTAATCTCTTAATTACTTTTATCAAGTAATTACATTTCACAATTTACAATAGATTATCTAAATTAATTAATCTATTTAATTATTAAAATTAGTCATATTAATTTATTATTTAAATAATCCTTAGTTAATTCCTTTATTTACTAAAACAATTCTTTAATTAATTTTCTAAAGTAATTTATTAACATTTATTATTAATTACAATTTAATTTCATCTTTAATAACTCATTAATTAATCCTTATATACTTATCTTAAACCTTAGTTAACTAATTTAACTCTTATTTACTAAATTAATTAATCCAAATCATTAATTAATTAAATTAGTAAATTATTCATTTTAATTAACTTAATAATTACAAATCCTTAAACCTTCATTTATTTAAGGATAAGACATTTTCTTATTAATGATCAAATTCTCATTTACAAATGCATTTGAAACATTTTACTTTTGAATTTACTTTTACATTCCATTTCAAATTTAGATTCAAAATAACTGCAAATTTAACTTAGCAAAATTTAAAACTCACTTAAAAATATACCTTAAACATTTTAAAGTTGTTAAACATTTTATTTTTTATAAAACTCATATTTATTTAAAACTGGAAGACAAATCTTAATTTGAATCCACGTCTTAAAATTTGGTTTTAAACATTGTTTAAAACCCTGCTCTCTAAATTTTAGAACTTAAAGCCTGACAGGCTTTAAAAACTGGCAACAAACAAAATAACCCGAGTCTACCCTATCTCACTTCGAGTCAAACACACAAAAACTTCGGGCCACACCCTCAATTGACACGAGAAAACTCGAGACTACCATCAGCTGCTACAACCCAAATCCTCAGCGTCCACCAATGAATACCGTGCACGTGCACAGCAATCTCGATCGATTCCGATCAAGTTCGACGACCTTCCCTCGTCGACGATCATCCCCAAACACCTTCCTTATCACCAGATTTCTCTAACTCAACTCGAATTCGAAATTCGATTTCAACTGAAGCCTGGAACCCAAACAACAGGAACTCGCCCAAAACCTGACAACGCTCCGATGCTCGCCGCTCCGATCATCTGAAAGTCTACCCCTCCGGCCTCGACTTCCTCTTCACGTCAACTACCATTACCCAAAAACTTGTCGAACTCGATCAACTATGCAAGCCGTGATGATCGACTTTATCTAGCCTAGCTTAACTAGGGTTCCTGACTTCGAATAGCAACCACCACTTCCCCACTGACATGAAACATCATCAAACAATTTTTCCGAAGTCCCCGATCATCCTTCCACCTCCAGAAAGAACTACAACTCCCCAGATCAACCAGATCACCTGAGAAACTCGAAAACTCGAATTCCAGACATCACCAAGAAACACATTCAATACTTCATTAAAAATTGTAAATTTGATTTTAAAAATCCTATCTTTCATAGACTATTCCAGATATATAATTAAATCAACAAATTCCAACGTTTGATTTTAACATATTCTTAAACTCCTCTGTGTTTTCATTTTCCCAGATAATTATTTCTATCTATTATTCTTACAAATATTTTAAAGGCTTAGTTTAGTTTAAAACAACAAACTTTGTTTTAATTACTTAAGCCTATAGGAAATTAAAGTGGAAAGGATTTGAAGTTAGATCTAAGTTTAAATCTCTGAAGTTTAAAACAGAGATGATCACAGTAATTTATCTAAACATACTCACACGTTTCAGAGTCTTAAAAACCATCATACAAACACATTTTCATACATACATCACAAGTTTACTTAAACCATAAGTCATATGCATCAAAACAAAAAGGGTCTCATGGTTACAGTTTTAAGGCAGAGGCTTGAACTAAGATCAGAGATGTTTAAATCAACAGATATGCACACAACATAAATTCACAAAGACTTGCACAAACACATACATATAAAACAAATCATTAACACAGTAATTCACAGGTTACTTAAGTTTTAGTTTAAAAGTTTACTCACCTGACTTTAAAACAGAAAGCTTGATCTTTTGTTTGAAAACAGGAAGGCTTGAAACTGGAATTTGAAAACTTTGCCTGTTGAATTATTTGTTGAACTTGAATTGATCTGGATCTTTATATTGCTTACTTGGTTAAGTGAAGATTTGATAAAACTGTTGTTTTGGTTGAAACTTTGTCTTGTTTAAAACTTTTAGAAACTGGAATTGCTAAGTCTTTTGTAAACGAATGAAATGAGATAAGTTGATAAATAAAACAAGTATACATAATTGTTTACTGTTCAAGTACACAATTATTCAGAGATTTTTTTATAAAGGGGTTGAAATGAGATGTCTCGTGTACTTGTGGTGATGGCATTTATTGCCTTGTTCCTTATCAAGTTTACACCAGCCATTTTTTTATTCTTGTATGTACAAATCTTGCATATGTTTATATTTGTTTGACTTAAAGCTTAGCATACTTACTCTATTTATTCGTATGCACTGATATGATTTTACTTGCCTTAACTTATTACCTTGTACTTAAGTGATTTTCATGCCTGCAACATATATTTTGCTATAGTGTATATAATATTTTACTTAAGTTTTTACTTCATATCCTTGCACTAGTATGATTTCTTGCCTGCAACATATATGTTCCTAAAGACTATAAGATTCTAGACTTATCCTATTTCTTTGCATATGTGTTCATAGATATTTTTGCTTATTACTTCTTGCCTTGCCTAATACTTACAGGCTACATACAATACTTATTTTCCTTGTTACATACTTAACTTATTTTACCTTTACTTGCCTAGGTATGTCATATCATATTTTATGCACATATATACCTTGTCTTATAAATATAAAGTTGCTATAGTTATTTGTTATAAAATTTAACCTAAGTATTTGATTCTATTCCTAACATGAGTGTGTTTATTTTTATTTTAAAGCTTTAACTATCAAATATTTAATTACCTATTATTATTTCCTTTTATACTTATATTAAATATTTATAAGGTTTATTTTATTTAAACATTTTTGAAAGACTTCATTTCAAATTTACAAATCATAGTTTCTTCCAAAATATATATATATAACAATTCTATTCATATTAAAAATCCATTTGTAAAAATATTACATTATTAATATTGTTTAAAAATAACTCATTACTAAATTAAAATAATTTATAAAAGAAATTATCACTTCATTACTTATTTTCATCAAGCTATATTTAAAAAAGAACAAAACAAACTTTTTATTAAATTTAAACTTAAACTAAAATTATTTGAAACAAAAAATATTTTTCTTAAGTATTTTAAACCATAAAGTTATTTATTTAATATTAAATTAAATCAAATTTCCAAATTACCAGAAATACTAGAATTAGAAAATATGCCTTTATTTATTAACTTTAAAACAAAGCTTATCTATCTACAATGTATACAAATATATATATACATTATAAATAGAAACAATTTGTTAGCTTTTAAATAATAAATTATCAGTTAAATATTTATTTAAAAGAAGATTATTAAATCAATTCAAATCTTATTAACAATTATTATCATATCAATTTAATTTTTAGTGCAGATTATTAAATTGATATTGCCAAAATTTCCGGGATGTCACATTTACTATACAATATATTATTTTAAAAGAAAACACTATTAATATTGAACAAATTATGTTGGAAAATAATGATATTTTAAACTGATTAATTCTTAATAATTAATTTTAAATCAAATCATTATAAAATATCTTTAATTAATAATTAAATATACTTTTAAAAAATTAAAATAATTACATAACTTTGAAACAATAATTAATTCTGATTTATTAATAAAATTCTAATCGATTTACAAGACTTAGTATAAAACTTATAATTCATTTTGACAATTTAAAAATATTTAAATAACTAACTTTCTGAAACATTTTTATGCTAAAAACATTTCTAAATTACCTAGTTTAATAATTAAATTCCTCTTTTTAAGACACCCTCAACTTCTCGATAACAATATATTTTTCAATTCCAATATAACCAATCTAATATTTATAAATCTCTCTCGGTTTATCACCAATCAATTTACGTCCCTAATCTCATATATCCCTTTATTCACATTTCCAAAAGTAAAATCTATCATTTCTTTATAAACCGATTTACCCATCTCATTATAAATTCTTACCGTGAATTTATATCGTCAATTTATCAAATGATAATCATTTCACTTTATTTATAAACATTGTCTATAAATCCCATAGTCTCACAACGGTTTCACATCACTTAAATCCATTATGATCGATTTCTAAATTAAATTCCATTTATAAAACAATTTCTTAAATAACCCAAACTATATTCCAAAATATCCATTTAAAATATCACGGAATAGTCAAGTACAAAGTCGAACAATTTATTTTATCCAAATAAATTTCTTTTAACTAATCCAAAGCTCTATATAAATATTCACTTCCAAATCCCTTTTTAATTTCTTTTCAAATTCAAAATATATATTTATGGTATTTTAAAATACCAAAATCTAGGCCAGCGCTACCATAGCATCCAATAAATTCAAATCACACTATAATCTATCACAGATTATTCAAACATATCATATATCACTATATATGAAATTAAATTCAACATTTTTGAGGAATCCAGTTGGATCCCTCCAACCTGTTTCCCCTGCAACCACAGATGTTAGATAACATAAAATACCAATCCTACTTCGAGGCGAGATATCGCGGTAATATAGGGTCATCCGCTATTATGCGAGATGCATAGGGTCTCATCCGCTCCAATAGGCGGGAAATATATCCAACTACTAATATATATACTAATATCAGGAAAATAGGCACAATGACAAACTTAGAAAAAAATTTAGGCTAAAGGACAACAAGTTTGTTTTTTAGGCCGAGGGACAATGCTAGTTATAACTAGTATTTTGTATAGTGTAAAACTAAATATAATGCTAGATATTACTAGCATTTTGTATGGTGTAAAAGTTGAATATAATGCTAATTCTAACTAGCATTTGTCCTTCAGCCTAAAATGAAACTTGATGTCCTTCAGCCTAATTTTTTTTCAAAGTTTGTCATTTTCCCTAATTCTCTCTACTAATATATATATATAATAAACATCCAACTAATAATAATAATTATCAATTCATCCAATCAACCAATAATTAATTTTTTCAATTACTATAAATCAATCCAGTCAACCAAATTGAGTGAGATTTACTTACCTTTATTCCAGTTGTTACTTTCGCGTTCTGGTTGGTCTATAGTCGAACGACGTTCGACTATAGCTATAAATTCAACTAGTTCGAATCTTCCCGAATTCAACTCCATAGTGAAGATCTCGTTATTATGAACCCAACGCAAAAACCACGTCTTGATCGGACCTCGTATGATCGATTTATAATATTTTCAATTTTTAACATATATATATATATATATATAATAAAACAATTCAAAATTTTATTCTTTTACTGTTACTTACCCACAACAAAACAACCCGGTCCAATAACAAATCATACCCGATCCTACTTCCCAAAGTCGTGCACCCTGCTCCTTCTTCTTCTCCCCTTTGTGCTCGTCTCTCACCAAAAATCAACGCCAAGGCCATCATGGACTTCCATTTTCGCACTCTACACTTTGCACCCAAACACATCAAACTCCACCGCGCCTCGACTACCACGCAAGGCTACCGACATGCCACGCAGGCAACACCTTCTGCCCGAGCTCCTCCCTTATGCCACGTGCCTGCCATGTCAACACATTTTTCATGGTTGTACTTCGTTCCATGGCCCTCCCACATAAACGCATACATATGTATACTCGGCCATACATACATGCTGCCACCAGCACTAGCCATTGTACACGCACCCTACTTCTCATCACACAACACACACGCAAGCATGACAACTACCATCCTACGTCCAATGTTTGCCTACCAATATGTCTTGAATATGCACAGCCTCTGCTTTTCAGAGCTCGAAGAGCTGAGACCATTTGACGGATCCATTTGGGTTAGGAAAATGGAGATTGGAAATATGTAGGTGTGATCCATCAATCACTGTCAAACCTCCATCACCGGCAGTCATGTTGATGAAGAAAAACACGTTGCTAGCTTATATTCTTGTTTCAATATATACTTCATTTCATAGAGGAGAAAGAAAGGCAAAAGGAAGAACAAGATTTGCTGTGTGATTTTGAACAAGAGCTGTTGTGTTTTGTTTTTGTAGAGGAAGGAAAAAGAAAATAGAAGGAAACGTGTTTCCATTGCAATGAGAAATAAAATGAAATTGGCTGTCTCCTTGTATATAAAATGATAACTAATTATTTCAAGATCAAGGTACACGGACAAGCATTTAATGCATAGCCACCAATTTTCTTAGCAAATGACAGGCAAGATTTGAACGAATGAAAAGAATATGATCTGACTTGATTTATATTTTATTTTAAAAGTTTTAGGGTACGAAGCTACACCCAATTCCGTTTGTGTATAGACCGTGGACGATCGAAATTAAAATATGATCACGCTCAACGGCGTAAGACGATCACAAAACTTTAATAAAATAGACATGTTAACTTATTTTGTGAAATCTCAAAAGTACCGACGTTTGGCGTAAAAAGCGACAAACGAAAAATAATTATTTCCCAAATTAAAAATTATGGAAAAATTCTATAAAATAAATAAAAATATATCATCAAAAATCAAGTCAAAATTTGAAATAAATAATTTATCACAATTTAAATTCAAATCCACATATTTAAATAAATTAAATATTCAAATTTGATGATCCAAAAATACGGGTCGTTACATACTATCCCTCAAATTATAATTTATAAACTTATTTACTTAAGTTTTCATGAATATATACTTAAGTTTATTCACTTCTATAAATTAAATTCATGGTTATATAATCACTTTACAACCTTAAGTGTATATTCTTTTCAATAACTTATCTAATTCAGTTTTAAATCCAATTCAGTTTTATTTAACTTTCCTTTAGTTAAATTCCAGATCATATATTTTATTACACTAACTCAAACTTATTTAACTTTACTTAAGTTAAATTTGAATTTCATATTATAAGTCCAAAACTCATTTCACTATATTTAACAATTTCAAACTTGGATTTTAAATTCAAATTTGTTTATCACAACAAAACTTAAATTTTCAATTTACTATTGGTAGCAAATCAATCACACAGAAACTCGAAAATGATACTGAAGATGCGGCCATCATCATCCTTATTATTTCCCAGCAACTGTAGTGAATTCAGTGCTTTTTATTCCTTTAAAATCCCTTTTTATATTTATAAATTTTTACTTACATAATTTCACTATTTTACTTCACTTTAAGATTCACTCTAAATTTATTTATCTTATTTATATTTATAATAATAACAGCTTTTTATTAAACACAACAAATAACAAATGATAATAATTAAATATTACCATTCATTAACAACCAACAATCAATATATATAATTGTATATAAAATATAATCGAGGTAAAATTATTTCATTTACCCATTCAAAACAATATTATGTCGACTTTCCTCGTTTAAGTGTTTAGAAATCCTTATCGATCACATGGCATCCCACGCACCGACCAGAATTCATAAACAACTCGACAGATCAATCAAGACAATATAAAACATTTTTATATCGCTAACAAATACACGCTCATATATATAATACACTCAAACTCAATCTAGGGTGCTACTGACCCTATCTATACTGAGTACATATCAAAACCTAGGAGTATACTAAACCTAAGCTCTGATACCAGCCGTGACGACCCGCAAATTCGATCCCTCTGAACCGATAACAAACCACGCATGTCGACTCAGAGCGAACAGAATTGCAGAAGATCATGAGAAAGAAAAGAGAGGGTGAGAAGAAAGAGAGAAGAAAGAAGAAGAGAAGAGAAGAAGAAGAGAGAAGCAGAACCAAAACAATACAGAATCTCACATCGCAGTGGAATAACATATAATATAGATCAATAATCTTTACAAAGAGAAACTGTAATATACATAAATCAATATCAGAGTACACAATAAGTAATCATCAGCTTGGACAGTTATAATAACCTATCCTCACAAATGCTAATAATTTACAACAACAACAATGCAAAGCAGCGAAAAAATAAACAGATATGTGTATACAACATGAAGATCTCCAGCTCACCTTCTGAAGCTCCACCAAATCTAAACCTGTAAATATACTCGGTTTGACCCAAGCATTGAAAGGTAAGAACGCATGGATCAGTCTGGTAAACCAGCATGAGAAAAACACATCTCAACTGAATTTATAAAGTTATCAAAACTTTTCCTTTATCAAAACAAAAGGTATCTCGTAAGACCACATCCACACATAAACACAGATGGGTTTTTCCCTTACGATAACCAAAACCTTTTCATATCAAATCATGTTATATTATAATAGTGTATATTATACAAATAATAATCAACATAGCTGAAATTGTTACATTATTAAATTCCAGCAATACTAGGCTCTACAAACAAAATGGTAGGAACGTAGTGGATTTTGGATTTCCATACAAATTACTAGGTGAAGGAACTACCTTTCCAAAACTCGGTACACCTCTAGAGGGTTGTACCCATGGAGCAGATACTGCCCGCCTAAACCAACACAAGACCAGCCTACCCCTCGCTGGATAGTACGGAATATGTCATCACCCCGGTCGTTACCGACCTAAATCCGTGGCCACAAGCATAAATCAACAATAATCAAATACACGATGTCATAGCGTGTAAAGATATATCTAGAAGAGTGATGACATCTCCTAATTGGGAGCGACCCACTTAGCCTTGTTGCTTCTATCCCTGTTTCGGTCATTTTCTAGGGGGTGAGGCCAAAAGAGGTATCGATTACCTTTCGCATATCACATATCACATCATCATCTTTGAATGCCACATTTCCATTCCCGTTGACTACTAATTGCCTTCCACAAAAATACAACCCTTGAGCTTGTATGTCTCAAAGAGAGTGTTAAGGTAAGAGAAGTTGCCTTCTCTACCACCACAAATGTATGTTTGTAAAAACCAATGTACGTAATCTTAGAAATGCAATGTCAGACACTCGTCCATACAAGTTGTCTGGGAACAGGACAAAACGAAGGTACTTCCTACCACATCCTATAGGATTAGTAGCGACAGCCCTTGCAATGGATATTTCATAACGAAGAGACTACTGCTACTATATGTATATTGGGATTTTAACCCCAAATGGTCAACAAGCAGTCCTTCACTATGAAAATCCTAAATATCAATATCATCGACCAACCTGCACAATCGTCGCATATATGTTGGTCCGAAGTGGTTTTCGGATAAACCGATCCGGTCTCTTTGCACCAATAACACAAAAGCGTTTCTCAACCTCACATCGGAACCAAGTCTCGTAGACTTATCACGTTTGCAACTTTCAATTGCTATCCTTCGGCCAAGAAGGAAGCTCGATGGATTGGAGTAATCACTCTGCACTACACGACTCAACGTTCTCAACACAAACGATAATCAAGCCTACACAATCGGTTACGTACTAAGTGTACGACTAATTAGTTTCTACATCAAGTTGTGAAACTAAAATGGCCAAATTTGATAGTCGGTTATTTAACTATCAAAACAACAAACCAAATCTAGCACATAAGTAGTCATTGGGCCTGATTTTACTAATCGTTTATAAATCAAATCACTTTCCAATTATTCACTTCAAAATATATTTAAAAAGATAATATTCAAAACCATTTTACTTATTGGATATTTGGAAAACATTTTCATATACTTATTTTAATAATAAGTGAATTCATAATTTATTTTATTTCAACACTTAGAATATATTTCATATACTCAATTCAATGATTAAGTATATATGCAAATCTTTAAGGAAAGCATTCTTCAAAACATATGTTATTTGGGTCAAAACGAATGTTGCGTAAAACATCGTTACGACAACCCAAAAAATACTAGTATAGGGATTCAACTGACTATATTTAATATTTCCTTTCGAAAATCATTTAGTATATAAAAAATGTTACAGCCCATGCCTTCCTTACTTTTCACGCAAAAGTCTATTTCAACAATAAATGTTGAAATCTCTGTTTTCGATATTCAACACAATTTAATTCACTTTTCAAAACCATTTAAACTCCATTTATAAATATCACTTGCAAAACATTTGCTTAATAGATTATTCACTTTGAAAACGTGAATATAATTCTTTTATAAACTTTCATATTTAACCTATCAAAATAACTTTATAAAACAATGTTATATATCTTGTTTCTATTTTGTAAAAACTCTCGTTTTGTACTCACTTATATTTATAAAATTCTACTTTATAAATCCATTCTTTTCTAAATTTCATTTATTATAAAAATCCAATTATAAACTCTTTTCACAAAAAATCTAATTTAATTATATAAATCCATTCATAAAATATTGACTTCAAATCCAATATAAAATATTGGTTTCAAATCCAATTATAAAACTATTCATCATATTTCAATTTCAAATCCATTTATATATATATATATATATATATATATTTATTTATTTATTTATAAAACATCGTTTTAAAAGCTGCTATTCTTATTAAAATATACTTTTATAAAACCATTCGAAATCTCTATTTCAAGTATTTCACAAACTATAAATTTAATAACTTCAAAAATCACACTTTTATTTATTTCACTAAAATCCTTCCTTTTAAATCCATTCAAATTATTAAAACGTATATATTTCCAAAATCACTTTGAATCCATTTTTAAACAAAAACATCATTTTATTATTTTGAAATTCACAAATATGGCCCAATGCTACAACAACACTAAATAAGGTGATTCACATGGATAATAACAATCATGGCATCCATCACATCAAATATCACAGAATACAACATATATAACAATATGTGTAAATAAACATCAACCATAGTGAGGAATCCTATTAGATCCCTCCAACCTGTCACCTACAACAAATATACATATGATAAAATATATACAATGTCTGCTTCGAGGCAGACGCGCGTACAAAGGGTCATCCGCTCATATACGGGAACGTATAGGGTCTCATCTGCTCCAATCAGCAGGAATATATCCAACTACTAACTACTATAGCATAACATCCCAACATCCAATATATATACATATGTATAACATAAAAAGTAAAACTTTTTCTACCATGGTGAACCAAGACATTAAGGCGGGAATGGTTACAGTACCTCCTCCCCCAAAACCGCCCAATATATCCACCTCCACATCCTTCGATCCTCCTCCAGCGGCCGGCAGTAACTCTGGGGAGAGCAGCGCAACCTCCAATACACGACAAACTCTAATCATCAATCACATTTCACACCAGGCGAATCACGACAATCCTTACCATGCTGGTAATTCCGCCGCAACTGTAAATGCCTCGATATTTGGAACGGCGGCGGTAGGTTCTGGCAAAACTTGGAGTTGCTCTTGGGCAGATACAGTAAAATCATGTGTTAGTGACAGAGAGGCAGATGTAACAGACTTAACCTATTTCCCACCAACCCATGATGGAGATGTAAAGACAGGTATACTGCCTGAAACGATTTTTAACGCTGCTATAGAAAAATGGAAACATACTCTAGTCGTTTATATTATGGAAAGAAGACCACTGTATGATAATTTCAAGGGTTTCATGGAGAAAACATGGAAGCCTAGTGGAATGTGTGAGTTGTTTTACAAGAAGAATGATTTCATCTTCATCAAATTTTATATTTCAGAAGATTGTAACAAAATCATTCAATCGGGTCCTTACACTATTGGCTCTAGAATACTTATCATTAAAAAATGGAAACCTGGGATTGAAATTAGTAAAGATACATTTTCCGCTTTCTCTATATGGGCACGTTTAATGAATCTCAAACTGGAATATTGGAGCAATGAAGGCATTAGCAGGATCACGAGCATGCTCGATCGACCCATTTGCATGGACTCTACTACAGCATTGGAAAATAGATTAAACTATGCATGTGTACTTGTTGAAGTGGATGTAGATTTAGAATATCCTTCCAGTATACAATTATAGCTATATAATGGAGTCACAGACAGTGTATATGTTGAATATGAACATAAAATCAGTCCATGCTCTATATGCAAACTCTACGGCCACTCAGATTCTACATGTAACAGAACTCTTATGAAGGAATGGAAACGAAAAACTATTACAGCATTAAATGAAAGTGTACTACAGTCATCATCAATAGATACAACAAACACGAAACAAACTTCTGATGGTGAACCTAATCATGGAAATACTGAGGCTGAAAACATTCCCCTTCACAATTCATTTACCGCTTTACTTCAACATTTCGACCTCCCAGTAACTACGTCAGACGAACTTGAATTACACTTCACTGCATCCACATCTACATCTCCATCCCTTACATCGAAGATACCTGTAACTGAAGCGGAAACATCAGATGGCATATTACAAGCAAAAGAAAGTAAGTATGAAGATACTGAAGACAGTGCCAACTTTATTAAGAACATAGCACATCAAATTCAAGAAACTGGTAACAAAACAGATCCAGTAATTAATGTTTCCCCCATGGTATCGAAGAACCCCACGTACTTGAAGAAGTGGGAAACTTTCACGAATCCCAAAAATTCAGCTCATGCTCCTCCTAAAAGATATACTCGGAGCACATCGGTAGGTAAATGAATATTATAACTTGGAACATTATAGGTATGAATACGGATGACAAAATCAGTCACGTATTCACACTTCTAAAGTCCCACAAGCTTAGTTTACTAAGCTTAGTGAGACTAAACTTTCTTCTATCAGTATTGACAAAATTAAAGACAAAATTTCTACATGGCATATATTGCACAATAATGACAATGGCAGCAAAGGCCGAATTCTAGTACTACTTGACAAATCAGTTTGGGATTATGATATGCTAACCAAGTCCCAACAATATATAACTTATTTGCTATTTAATAAAGGGGGTTGCAGTTCTACTGCATAAGTGTGTATGCGAGCAACTCATTTTATGAGTGTCAAAAACTGTGGGATTCGCTTTGTATCGATGCTTCTACAATAGAGTCTCCATGGCTTGTCATGGGGGATTTTAATAATACTCTTAACGCACAGGATAAGAAGGGAGGTTTGCCTATCCCTTTTCCTATTTGAATTCTTTTAAAAACTGTCTTTTTAATTGTGGTCTGGTTGGATCTACATTACAGGGATGTAAATATACGTGGAGACGGAGGGGAATTGCAACGACCACAGACAAAATCCTTGTTAATTTTGAATTTATGTCCATGTTCCCGCAACTCAGCACCATTGCCTTGCCTTCTTCTATAAGTGACCACACCCATATTTTGGTCTCATTTAGCACAACTAATCATTAAAGAAAAAGAGTTCCTTTTCGCTATATGAACAATTGGTGCTACATTGAAGGGTATCCTCACTGCATAGAAAAAGGATTGTCTGCTACTACACGGGGTTCCCCATCATATTACTACACTGCAAAAGGAGTTTGACTCTATTTTTCATCAACTAGACCAAACACCAGAGAATGTTTTGCTTTATAACAATATGTATTATATGGGCCAGCAGCTTAATGACCAACTGTGCAAACATTATGAGTTATTGAAATAGCAAAGTAAAGTACGATGGCTACAAAAAGGGGACTGAAACACCAAGTATTTTTATGCTAAAATGTCTATGAGAAGGCATATAAACAAAATACATGCCTTAATGGATTCGTAAGGAAATTATATTTATGACAGCAACAGTATTCGAGATGAAGCCATTACATATTATCAGCTTTTATTTAATTGTGACACAACCACTGTTTACCCATTTATTTCACCAAGAATGCAAATTAATGACTTGGGGAAAGAATACATATCTACCCCAGAGCGGCTGTTTTCTCTATTGATGATTATAAAAGCCCGGGACCTGATGGATTCTCAACTAAATTCTTTAAACTGCATTGGGATGCCCTACATGAAGATATTTTCAAATCGATGTCAGAGATTTTCCAAACGAAAAAACTGTCACATGGAGTAAACCACAATTTTGTTACTTTGGTTCCCAAAAAAGATAAGCCCCAATCTATTTCTAATTATAGACCTATTTCATGTGCAAATGCTTTTTATAAAATAATTTCTAAGATTCTTTGCAATCGAATTAAATGGTTTTTTCCTGTGTTGATTGCAGAAAATCAATCGTCATTTATTCCCGGTAGAAACATTGGTGAGAACGTGTTACTTGCTCATGAAAAGATTCGTGTTTTTGCAAAACGGGGTAAACCAAAAATGTGCATAAAAATTGACTTGCAAAAAGCTTATGATACGGTGAATCGTAATTTCGTCCGTTATATGCTTATGTCTTTTGGTTTCCCTACATACATTATACAGTTAATCTATGAGTGCATTTCAACACCTACTTTTTCCATAATTATTGATGGACAACCACATGGCTTTATTCCTTCAAATAGAAGACTACGGTAGGGTGACCCGTTATCCCCATATTTGTTTTGCATTGCTATGGAATATTTCACACTTCTTATGGAAGAGGGTATGATTGACAAACATTTATAGCCTATTTCTAATATTCAGCCTGTTATAACACACTTGTTGTACGTTGATGATGTTATGATTTTCCTAGTCGCTACTGCAAAAAATGCTACTTACATGAATTACATTTTATCTACTATGGAGGACACTGTTGGCCTACGTATTAACCAAACTAAGTCGCAACTTTTCTTCAGTACGGGTGCTGAAAATAAAACTGAAGTTTCTACTATTCTAAATATACCAGAGAAGAATTTACTTGTCAAGTATCTCGGTGTTCCTCTTACATCAGAGTATATCCATGCTACTCATTGTGCCCCCCGCTACAGAAAATTAGTTCCAAATTAGATGGTTGGGAAAGTAAGTTGCTAACAACAGCTGGCCGTGTAGAACTTATTCATAGTACCATAACTCCTACTGTCATGTATTGGATATTAATTGATCATTTACCAGTTTCAATTTTAAAGAAAATTGATAAAAAATGCGCAAACGTTTTTTGGAAAGGGAAAATGCATAAGATATCATGGGATATCTTATGCAAGCCCAAATTGAAGGGGGCATTGGCCTAAGAAAATTCACCGATCTTCCTATTACTGCTAGAATTAAACTGCTATGGAATTTTTTAACTACTAGTTGGCTCTGGTCGAGATGGATGAAATCAAAATATTTATCGAAGTCAAATTTTTGGGTGGTGGCAGTTAACAACAATTTTTCAGGTACTTTTAAATCAATTTTAAGGCAATGTGATGTAGCTGCTAAGATTATGAATCGCGTTATTGTCAACGGGGAGCATCCGGATTTATGGTTTGTCACGTGGATTAATCACAAATCGTTAGTTGATCTTATTTGCTGGAATAGGGTCTCCCTAAGCAATTCAGTTAACAATAAGGTGAACTATATTATACGTGATAGACAATTGCAACCACAGTCACCTACAGAAACTAGGGAAGTTTCTTCAGAGATTTTGCAAGTTAAATTAGGTCGAGATGACTTCTCTGATTACTGGACTATTACCAATTAATGAAAATTTGTTTTCACATACGTGTGGAATGAAATTCGGCTACATGCAGAAAAGGATGATAACTACTTGTTAATATGGCATAATATGACAGTAAGGAAATTCTCTTTTACTGCGTTTTTAGCATACATACAACATTTGCCTACCGCTGATAGACTGGTGAATTGGGGAATGAATGTTGAACCGCAATGTTTACTTTGTAACAACCATAATGAAACTCATGATCATCTATTTATGCAATGTAATTACAGTACTTATCTGTGGTGACCTTGAGCCAGCGTCTCTCGACTGTAAAGCGGAACTTCCCACTCAAATCGGCTTCTCGGCATCTGGCATATGTGGCGACTTCCACGTTGATCCACCACATATGGTTAGAGAGAGTTCGTCGTCGATTTGAAAAGAAATTATGTTCGGAGGATCAAAGGATGAAGCTCTTTGAGATTGATGTCCGATTGCAGTTTGTACGTCGATTTCAGCAGCGAAACCTAACATCGGTGGAGAGAGAAAAAATACTAAAATGGGGTATAGATTTGGGGGATTCTGGATAGTTGCCTGTTTTGGCTGTTCGAAGATATTATGGTGATACATGTTTTCTTCGTCATGGGCTGGGCTGGATTGATCGTAGGTAGATGGAGGCGTTTTTATTCTCAACCCAAGTTGGGTCCGTATTTTACTTTTTCTGTTGTTTTTCTTGTATTGTAACTTTCAACTGTAATAGAGTTGTATTGTAATAGTGGACGTCGTGCTCTTTTTCCTTACCACAACGGTAAGGTTTTTAAGGAGGTAAATCCTACTATTGTATGGTTCTATTTGTTTATTAATAAAGAACATTTACTTTCAAAATATATATATATATATATAACATCCAACAGTCATCAAAACAGCATAATAAAAATATTTCCACTTATATAAAAATATAAGCGGGTCAGAAAGAGTGAGTTTAACTCACTTTGGTTGTCATCGTCGTTGCAGCGTTTTACTTCGATTAAAAACGAACAGACGTTCGAATTTAACCAAAATTTTCACTAACTCAAATAAATCTCAATCCAGCTCCATCGCGTAATGTTCGCGAATACAAATCCAACGCCGCTTGTTTCGCGCGAAACGGACCTCGTATGACATAGTTATGCATTTTATAAGTTACACGAATTATAAAATTATTAACAACGTCATTAGCAAATTTAATTAACTAACGTTTTTTAAACCTTCTTCCTCACGCTCTAACTCCCCAGGCCTTCACATACATTTAAACCATACGCACGCACGTCTTTTGATTGCCGCACCTCCAACCTACGACCGGAATCCCATCATTCACCACCAAACGACAGCCCACACCACAGCGCACCCACGGCCAGAGGCCGGTCCCCCGAAGCTCCGCCTAGCGCCTGAAATTGCATGTTGAACGTGTGCCCTTCTTGAGCCAATTACTTTCAAACGCGACCACGATAGTCGATCATAGCTGTTGATCTTGAAGATCTCATGAAGCTCGACAATGTTGTAGTTGGAAGTTTTTCATGAAAGTTGATGGATTTGGAAATAATCGAGGGGAAAGATTGAAAGTTTCTAGCCGTTCATATGGAGGTGGCGGTTGAGAAAATAATAGGGTTAGGGTTTTGAGAAATGAAGGTCCTTATATAGACAACGTTTTAAAACACTATTCACGTGAAATATCTTCGAACTCCAAACGAGGCGTACCGCCTGGCTTTTATAATGTTTTACACATATTCCGAACACAATGAAATATATATCGGGAGCAAATTCCATCGTATTTGGAAGATAGGTTTTCGAATTGAGTTATTTTAATTAAATTCCTTAAATAAATGTCTATGCGTTTAAACTTCGCACGACCAAACCGTAAGTCTGATTGCCACGAAATTTGAAATCCTATAATAATATAACATTACGAATCCAATGAAACTGGTTATGTCGAAATCCGAGACAGCGTCAAAATGACTATTTTTACTCGTCTAATTAAATATTAAAATTTCCAATTTCTGTTAAATCACTTTTAATTCAATTTTAAAAGTTTATTATCTTCATTCTAATTCAAATAGAATTTTGTTCAACTTTACAAATCATTTTTTCCTTCATTACACTCCAGATTCAATTATTTTAATTGTTTAACTTAATATATTCATTTTTCAATATTTAAATTCAATTAAATATTCTAAATTCAAACGACTGAAAAACTGGGTCATTACACATTCACTCACTTTACTTCAAAATTCAGATTATCTCTTCAAAAACTCAAAAATGGCCTCAAACCAACCACCAAAAATTATAAGGCTCTCAAAGAGAATCAAATGCTTTCTTTTCAATGACAAAGAAGTCATAGATACTTATGTTGAATATGCTACTTCCGAAGAAAAAATCCTGAAAGATTTACAAAGTTTGATGATTTCTCTTCTTACGGTCTTCAAGATCTTTGTTTACAAAATGAAATTCTTGGTTTAGTTGACTCTTCTCAAAATGATTTTGTTTGTTATCCGGATTTAATTAAAATATTTTATGCAAATTTAAGTGGAAAAATTTTTCAAGTAGAAGGGGGACAAGCTTGGAGTGGTGTAAAAGACACTACTATTGCTTTAGATTGTGAAATTTTGGGTCAAATACTTGGTTGCAAATTTAGTGGAATTGACATCTCCACCTTTAAAGTTGATGAACAAAATCATGAAGATTTTTATGATATTTTCGAATGTGACGAATTATTTGATTTTAAACATAAAAATCTTAGACCAAAATCGACTTATGAGTCTCATTTTACAACAAAACATTACTCCGAGGACGGGAAATTACAATAACCCGACTCAAAAAGTTTTAGAGCTCTTTTTGCCATCTATGGAAACTACGACATCAATTGGACATAAGTCATTTTAGATGATTTTGTTCAAAAGAATATTTCTAGACATGAGAACGTATATTACAATGGTGTGTATCTTACAAGAGTGTTCGGATATTTTAGTGTTGATTTAAGAGGTGAACCCACTTTACCTCGAAAAGTTTTCGACAGAGCCAACATCTCTCTCATGCATATTCCTCCTTATTTCGAACCCTATGAAACTATTGCTAAAAAAGGAAAAGGATTGGCATGGAAAGAGGAGCAAAAAATTCAACTACAAGAAGAAAAAGTCGACGAAATGGAAATTGAAGAAGAGGGTAATCAAGAGGAGGAAATTGATACTTCCCTAGAAAGTTTCGAGAAACCTTCTCTGTAACAACCCGCATATTTGTCGATTTTATATTTAAATATAACATCGTTCGTCGGATTTTAGTCCGAAAGCTACTTTTTGCAAACAGTCGAATTAGGACTCGAGACCACTTCCATTGAGTTCAAAATATTATTTGCGATCTTTTTGAGTGTAAACTTCGATATGTTTGGAGCTAGTCAAAAATTTGACCATTTTCACTTTGGATTTGTGTTTGGGTTCAGCCCACTAGCCAACTTATACTCAAAACTGAACCACTCCTCCCCATTCACTCTCACTTCCTCCTCTTTTCAGTTCTAAAGCAACAATGGTGGAAGAGAATGGGAAATAGAAATTCAAAACCCTAGTCTTCTTTAGCAAATCCAACTTCTAGCTCCAAATTCAAAGAGAAGCTATTGGTAAGTCTCCTCTTCTTCTTCTCCAACCCGTTCTCCTTTCAATTTCAGAAAATTCCCTAAACCTAATTTAGGAAATGTTTCTCTTTTGAGCATAGATTCAAGCTCATTTGGGTTGTGTTGAAGAGTGGTTGATTCTCCCTTTGCTTTCAAGCTCCTTCTTCATTGTTTTTGTGAAAAGGTGAGATTTTTATCTCACATCTTAAACTATATTTATCTTCGATTGTTAGGTATGAATTCCTAACACTTATTCTTGTGCAATTGCTTTTGGTTTGGATTGATTTGGTGAATATTCCAATTTTTAGTGTTTTGAGTTCAATTCTTTGAAAATCCTAACTTTGATGTTTAGATCATGTTTTTGGTGATGAATCGAAGAGC
The DNA here is from genome assembly GCA_030737815.1 of Allium fistulosum. NCBI lineage: Eukaryota > Viridiplantae > Streptophyta > Magnoliopsida > Asparagales > Amaryllidaceae > Allium > Allium fistulosum. Next base: position 242,564,555 of record CM060907.1, on the reverse strand, counting down.
GTATATGGCCGGGTAGTCGATTGGCGTAAACCCTTAGTGTCGTAGCTCGACCGATTGAAATTTGGAAGGGATTGGCATTCATTTGATTGGCATGGGAGTGTTGGAAACAGGCTCCGGTCGACCGACCTCAGGGTCCGGTCGACCGACCTGCTACTCTAGCATCTCCCTGCCTCTGTTTGGAAGTGTAGGTTACAGGCTTCGGCCGACCGACCTCAGTGTCTGGTCGACCGACCTGCTACCCGAGCACTTCTGTCTCTGGTCCGGTCAACCGACTCAGGGAGTCCGGTTGACCGACCTGCTCCTATTTGCCAATTATGCCTATATTGTTTATTTTGTTTGAATTTCCAACTTTAATCGATTCGTGTTGTCTCCTATTTGTTGTTATCATTTCTTAAGACTTTGATGACTCCTCTTTCGGGATGGTACCTCGTTAGGTCGCTCGACCCTATCCCCCTTAGGTCGTTAGACCTCATTTTGTCTTTACTAGGTCGTACCGTTTTGACGGGGCGCTGCCCCGCACCCCGCCGTGGGCGCTGCCCCCTGGACCCCCGCGACCTGACCGGGCAGGTCGAACCCCATACACCTCTGCGTAGGCAATCTTATCCGAAAAACATTCAACAGAATTTCTACTATGATGGTTTTTGGGATTGATTTCTTTGGATTTTTCTCACGTCTTCGAACGTGAATTTATGTGATTCGATTCGTTTCAACAATCGTTTTGTGACTTGTCACTTTAAAAATATAAAGGTTTCAATACTAGTAGTAAATATCAAAACTCTTTCATCAAAACGATTTCAACTCTATTTTCAATATCAAACTCGTTTATAAAACTGTTTTCCAATCTACTAGTATATACAAACCTTTACCTCATTCGTATGAGAAAATATAATTAAACGGCTTAGCAAAACAAGTGGTATGAAACGCTTGCGTTTACTTCGTCGGTTAATTTATGGACTTGTTCGATTGAAACTCTTGTGACAATTTTCTAGTGCAGATCTACAATTTGTTCGTAAATATTTGAGTTAAGCAAGTGGTTATGGGACATGAAGCTAAACTCTTATATTTACTAGCTTAGTGTAATCGACACTTCCTTATGATCATGACGATCATTCTTGTAATTTAGACTAGCGATTGAGCGATGTCTCTTTATTTGCGAGGTTAGACTAGACACCATTTGTGTGATTTCGATTCACACATATCTCTTTATCTTCAAGGTTAGTCTATACCTCATTGGTGTGATTTCGATTCACACATATTGAAACTCTCTTGTGACAATTTTCTAGTGGAGATCTACAGTTTGTCCGTAAATATTTGAGTTAAGCAAGTGGTTATGGGACATGAAGCTAAACTCTTATATTTACTGGCTTAGTGTAATTGACACTTCCTAATGATCGATGACGATCATTTTATGGTTTAGACTAGCAATGTGCGATGTCTCTTTGTCCATGTGAAGGACTGTACTTCATTTTATTGAGCTTCGGCTCATCAGGAGGAGCTTCGGCTCAAAGTCCGCAATGGGGGACTATACCCAGTCAGGAGGAGCTTCGGCTCGTCAGGAGGAGCTTCGGCTCAAAGTCCGCAATGGGGGACTTTACCCGGTCAGGAGGAGCTTCGGCTCAAAGTCCGCAATGGGGGACTATACCCAGTCAGGAGGAGCTTCGGCTCAAAGTCCGCAATGGGGGACTATACCCAGTCAGGAGGAGCTTCGGCTCATTTTTAGGGGATTGGCCATCATCTTTCTTGTGTTTTCTGGATTTCTTGTTGATGATTTCTAGAATTCGTGTGTCGTTAACTTTTGTGATTTCTGGATATCGATTTCTAGAATTTAATGTTTCACCAACTTTTACAATTGGCATTAATATGTATGTCATTATTGTGGCTTGGTGAATTAAATAAAGAATATGACATTCTTTTTAATCTTTGAGAAGATTCTTGTGGTATTGATTAATCTCTTGTTGATTTTCAATTACGTACTTATCACAGTATGGTATTATGGTTATGATACGTTTTTGTCATATCTCTTATTCTATATCACTTTATCTGATAATTATAGCTAGACTGATCCGTTTATTATTTTCTTCTTAAATAATACTCAGGTCAGACTGAGATTTTACAGGTGCTTCCTCTTGACCTCCTATCTGGAACCATCATCTGACTTTTGGCTAACTACTTTAGTTTAGTAGTTTTTGGTTGTACACATTTGAGATGTAGACTCCATGTTGTATAACTAATCTTTTGTCTAGCACTTGTATCTATTCTTTTGTGTTATTGTGGATCTTATTTGACCACTACTCTGATGTACACTTTCATGTGTTATATTCATATCTATTTCCGCCTTTGTGATATGAATTGTCTGTGACTGATTTGTGTTACGTTTATTTCTATATTTGTTTCCGAAGATTATATATATAGCCACTGTGTGATAGCTTTGTGTTTGTATCGGTATGTTGGATTTCCTCTTTAAAAGATATGCATTCTATTCTATCTGACATATCGGTGCTCGTACAAAGAAATTATACAGATGGTCGCTCCTCAACAGCCTTATTCTCCATGCTAGTTGACGGCATTACCTCGTAGTGTCCTTGGCTGGCGTGGGTATAGAGGTGGGGCGTCACATTCTCACCCTTCCAACAAAGAAATTCTAAAGAATTAAGAGAAGCTTCTCAAAAACCAAAAGAAGTTTAAACGTTCTTTTAGTAAAAAGTTCACTTCTCTCTCCAACAAAGTGGACAATTACTTTAGGAAAATCATTAGGAAGCTTGGTGGAAACTCTTCATCTTCATCATCATCCTTTTAGATCTAGTTATTCTACCTTCATACTCTTGTTGTGCGTTTATCTAGGTTTATTTCATGTCATTTTATTGTTTTTTTTTAAATCCATGTATTTCTCTATAGTAATGAAATTTATTTCTTATTGTTCTATATAGTTATATTAGTCTTTGGAAATTATAAAAATATAATGGTATTAAGTAAAAATAAAAACTATATCAAAAATTAAATATTTCAAATTCAGGCATATATGTTAACATGCATATATGACATATGTCGACATATCCTAGCCGTTTGGCAAAATTTTGAAATTTAAAACTATGATAACTATCATCTATTTAACCATTTCAAATGATTTTTCACTCCTATATAAAGCCTATATCTTCCAGAAAAATTGACTCGTCTTTTCATTCTCTATTTGCTTTCCATTCTCAAATAGTTTTTAATAAAAATGTCTTCTCCACACCAAAAAACTTTGTGAAAACCTTGAAGAAACTCTCAAATCATCCAAAGATATTCTCTCTTTTATTCTAAAAAACCAAAGGCATTTGGAATTAAGCCAAATGCAAATGATAAAAGAGCAAGAGAAGCACTTTGATGATCTTCGATGGTTAATACTTTTCTTGATCAAAGATGATCAAACCAACAACCTAAAATACCCGAAAGACTATGAAGACTGGATGTCATCAAAGCAAATCCGATCTTTAGATCTGAAGATTGGGTTGAAGTTCCTAGAAATGTCTAGATGTCTACTTTTAGTCGTAAGTGTGTGTATGAAATATATTTATTTTTATTAACATGTAAATAATTTGTTTTGATTCAGCGTGGATTGTAAAATAATCAAGTATGGTTTTTATTTGGTTTGGTTTGCTTAAATGTGTATGTTAGGATTGATAGTTTGATTTGTATAATTTGATTTGAAAAATAAAGTTTAACTTATCTTATTAATATATTAATCAACATATCATATTGTATCATAAAATATTGATTTTGACTCTACAAGTTTAATACGTATTTCATTTAGGGAGAGTTTTATTTTTCACCCATTTTTGTTGATGACAAACAGGAGAGAAAAAATATAAAATATACACATACATCTATTCAGGGTGACTTATCTAACTCAGGGGGGTTATATCATATTTTATATACAGGAATATTTAATGGTTGTCATCATCAAAAAGGAAGAGATTGTTAATACCTCAATTATTGATTTTGATGACAACAACCAGCTACGAACATATAAAATATATATACTAATGTTTTGCCAAGTTATATAGTATATAATGCAAAATAATACACTAGTGTTGAATCCAAGACTGTATAGTATAAAGACTCGAGAGATGGACAGGAAGACTCATGAGTTCAAAGACCAAGATATGAAGATTTCAAAATTATAATTTAGTATATAGTCATAGCATATATTGTTAAAGTCCTTGATAACATTCTTAGATCTCTATCTTCAATTTTCTAATCTTTTGTATTTTTAACCAAAATAAATTTCAAAATATTTTATAAAAGTTTTTCAAAGTTCAAAATGTTTATAAACTATGTTCAAACTATTTTTACAAAGTATAGGATTTTTAAACAATTTAAAAGAAAAATAGTTTTCATTTTTAAATAGGATACGTCGACATATAGGTATAGGAATGTCGACATACATACCGCCAATTGCTTTTTAAATTTTGAAAGGAATTGTATTTGTCACAACTCTTCATGAACGAACACATCTATTCATTTGCTATATAAAAGGAAGTGCAAACGAATTTTTATATAACTAATTACTTACTTCCTTCCCTCCACTTACTCTTTTGAAAATCCTCTTGAAAAATATACTCTATTCTCTTCTAAATTATATAAAATCAATTTATACTTTATTATATTGATTCAATTCTACTTTCTTACTGTTTTGAAAACATCTCTTTTTCAATTCAAAGATTAAAGTGTTATCCAAGAGGCTATAGGATCCATCGTATCCAAAGTATAGAATTTGTCTTTAGAAAAACTATCAACTCTATTTGTATTTGTTTAGATGTGCTTATAGCCCGTTCAAATCAAGTGGGTGTGCTTGTAGCCCGATTCAAATCAAGTGAGTCTACCATGAACTCGGAAATTCGAAAGGGTGTGTCTCGTAGCCTCAAAATCGAGATTGTATTTAGGTTTGCCTTCTGCCCAATTAAAGTTGGCATTTGAAAAGAAACATTTACATGCAATTGTACATGACTGAATGTAGAAGATATCCAAACCAGTATAAAATCTCTGATGTAATCTCTCTAACTCTTTACTTTACTTTATTGCTTTTATTTTTATCTGTAATTGCATCTGTGATTGATTGTTAGTATTATTCTGTATTGTTAATTTATGATTTAATATCAATTCTAAAAAAAATTAAAAAGATTTACCGAAGTTAGAAAACACTATTCATCCCTCTATAGTGTTAAATTAACCTTAAGATCCATAATTTCGCAACCCACCACATATATATACATGTGTGTGTGAGTATGTACATGTGTGTGTACACACACAACCTTTTTCAATATACACACATGTATGTGTATATGTATGTATGTTTCTGCTTCTCCACTCTCCGCTATACCACATACATTTCTATGATTTTGTTTGAGCCACATAATTTAAAATCGAATGAAAATTGTAGTTATACTTATACATGCCTCAAAATCACATACGTACGTATATATGTATCTATGTTTTTGCTACACCACCCTTTGCTACATCACGTATACATTTTTATGATTTATTTCGAGCTACACAAATTTAAAATTGAATGAAAATCCATAGTTATACTATTACATGCCTCAAATCATCAGTATAAAATTTTGGTTAATTTGAACAATTCTTACATGTTCAAAATAATATTGCAAATTGATGGTTATAACGAATCTTATAACGGTTAATATTTACTTAATATTTAGAACATTTTAATGTCAAATGAATCTCATTTTCTGAAAACATGTTCATAAAGTAGATTCAGAATCTCCAAAATTTCATTTGCTTTCGAATATTATAGCTAAAAACCATATGGATGTAAAATAAAGTATGCTAATAGATGGGTGTAACAGATTCCAACCCATGTGCATGAAAAGCCCATTTGAACACAAATAGATAATGCAATTGATGACAAAAAGATCATGATTAGATCTTCACCTACTTTCAACCTCATATATAAACATAACATGATCAGCGATCGACGCGTATACACTCATCAAACTTTTCAAAATAACAAATTATAACTAAAGATCTACTAAACAAATTGGAAATGGCGAAGAGTGAAATACATGTTTAAAGCTGGCAACATCAGGTGCAATATAGGTGATTATACACATCTGGTTCCTACGCAAAATACAATGAAAAGTATAAATCTACTGCTAGTAGAGTAATAATTACATTGGATCATAGCAACGCATACCAACAAGCCATCGCTCTAAGAGTCTGTCAGGTTAGTAAACTTACCACTGTTAATAGAGAAATAGTTAGAGAGGATCACCAGCAGCCTTTTCTATTTAAACTGCAAAAGAAGAAGAAAATCAACAATATAAGCAAAGTTTAAAATATAACATATGAATTAACATGAAGCAGACCAAGGTCAGGAAAGCCTGAAAGGTAACATTGACTGAACCGAAATGAAAATTAACTAATATGTTTAAGCTTCATTCAATGTGAAAGCAGCCGATATGTCTAGAAAAAGCCATGCAGTATTTTGTATTGGATGTATATAAAATTTAAGCTTCATTCAATGTGAAAGTAGCCGATAAGTCTAGAAAAAGCCATGCAGTATTTTGTATTGGATGTATATAAAAGAAATACCGCTCTTGCTTCTTCTTGAGCTTGGCTTGCTTCTCGTCCTCCAGCTTATCATGCAGCTTTTTCTCCTACAGCATCAATATAATTAAAATGACACTGAATGGGGATGAGAAGGCGGCATAAAATATACAATTAGCACTATTACAGAAAATTTTGCATTGCTAGATTAGTAAATTGATCGTAAAAGTCGCAGAAAACTGAAATCTGATGTTCTCAAGGAAATGATAATTATGTTTGCACAAGGCTACCTGATCATGAATACGCAACTGAAAACTGCCAATATGCTGGACTTGCACTTCATAAAACCTTTTCCTCACCATACATTGCATGGCAGCTAAAAATGCAGGCTTATTTTAGCAATTCAATTGAATATAGAATTATATATAGACACATATAACCTTAAAATGCCTTTTGGAAAATGCAAAGTAGATAGAAGTTGTACAGTATTGCAAAAAAAACAAGATTGTAGAAATCGCTTGGAGACGCTAGACGGCAAACATAGATCACAGATTAACCGTTTAGACGGATATTAGTTAGAATTTAATCGAAGCTAGACATTTTTTGATAAACTTATTATTTTGGATAAAAGAAATTTAGCATTTTGCTATAGTATTAATTGATCCAAAATGGAAACTTAGGGGTTTGGATGGGATTGGAAGCAGCCAAGGAAACAAGATTGCCTGCAACTAGCATGTAGATGCTGATACGAGGAACAGAACCTCAACTAGTGCCTACACGTTTGTTAAGTGGAGCCTGGGAGGGAACCTATCGATACTTTTACAACAGAGGTAGAAAAGCTATTATTATGAAAACTCTTGGAATTTAGTAGTTTCCAGGTTTATATAACATGTAAAAATAACAGAGTTATTTGTATCTCTTGAAGTGAGAGAAGAACAGCAACTGATCAAAAGTGGAAGGGGAACAAAGAGCTTGAAAAGGAAGTGATATGCAAATTTAGGTTAAGCATTCTGAAGAAATTGAGGAAATTTAGCTTAAAATTTTCAGTTCAAAATGCACATCATCCGTACTAAGAAATTTGTATTGGGTCCGATTGAGAAACACTGCATCTGGGTGCATCTAGTTCACTTTGTCTGGCAACTTATTTTGTTGTCTCTTAAGTGTCAGTGTAGGTCTCATCTATGGATGAAGATTGAATGTGCTATTATGTTATATAGGTCGCATCTATGGTCTTCATATGGTTCGGTGATATGCTGGGTAGTTATAGCATGTCACAGGAAGGATTTCACTCTAAAACCAAAAAGAGAAGATGTAGCCATCATGTTCATGTTAAACTGTTAAAGTGGTATCACCCAAAAAGAAGGTGAGGAAGAAGTGTGTGCACACAAGATGATGTAAAATATCTGTCAAATAGATAATGATCTTGATGTTGATGGGGTTTAGAATGGAAGAGCGCTCAAGAGATGGAGAAAAAAGAAGAAGAAGAAATGGTATTGATATGACAAATTCTAGTGTCATTTTTGTCATAAGTCTCGGCGTAATTAAAAAGGAAAATCCGATATTTATATGACAAATTCTAGTGTCGTTTAATTTGTGTGTATTTTTTCCCTAAAATGTGATAAGTGTATACTGTAAATCCACTACACTCATTTTAAATTGTGGCTTAAAACCAAGAATCCACTAGGATATAGAATCCGCAGTTTCTATATGAAAGATGGCTAGATGACAAAATCCATGCAATATAAATGAATTAGAAAGTCCTAACTGAAACTTCTACAGGTTAGCTAAGTAAATGATTTGAACCTGATCTGTTCTTCGCCTTTGTAAACTCTTTTGCCCTCTCAAGTTCTATTGCTATCTTCTTTTGCAACACAACCTCTTTTTCTTCAAGCTTTTCAAAAGCCTGTAGAGCCCAAAGCATGTTAAAAAAAGCAAGTTAAATGACAGCTGATACAATCGAATTTGCTACGAAGAAAACTAGACCATCTGACTGATATTCTGTCTCGCCCTCTCCCTATTGACTACAAACATAGGGTGCAATACGTATGTCCCCAATCAATATCTTCAAACGGAGGATAAAATCGACATCCAGAATTAATATGAGGATTTGGATTTATTCTGATAAAGTTTGATATAGAGTTAGGCAAAAATAGTGTAAGTCAATATTTGTTAAAGATCGCTAGCTTAGTGGTTCTAAACTGTGGATCAAGACATTCTAGGATCAAATGCCCTTGACAACTAATTACAAATTATTCTGACAAATAGCTGACACTTAATACAATGAAGATTGGGATTAAATACAAGGGTAATCTTAATGTGCTCATTAACGTCGATCATTGTTGCATAATGAAATAAAGGTTGTTCGCTTTTAAAATAACAATGTAAAAAGTATGTAATAATTACATATGTACTGTAAATAGTAAGATATAAATACATTGGAAACATAGTAAATAAATGTTTCAAAATGGAGCGATAACTGGTGTTGACATGTGCCCAACTAGCACATGTTAACATTATGCTAATATAAGAACCCATATTGCAAAAGTTATGTCAAAAATTCCCATAAGCTATGGCCTATGATCTTTATATTTTAACAGATTTGAATACCATTGCTGTTTTCATGGTGTAAATGTGCATTGTTAAACCAAAATTAAAAGAAGAGGAAAAAAAAGGTAACATTGTTTTCAAATGGTAAATTTTGGGGTACTTGAAGCTAAATGTCATGTACGATACTAAGGTAACAATGAGCATTTCCATTCAGTTATCATCCTGTCATCACATTCCAACCAAGTGGATGAAGAATCATATGCACCAGCTAGATCTGTGTTAACTGTTATCTCTCTCAACAGAAACCAAAAGTACTAGGAATTAAATACTAAATCCATGCAATGCAGAATTTTTTATTAATGATATTGTAGACTACTAAGGACGCATTCTCGGGTGAAGGGAAACGGATTGGGAAAGGAGATAGGGAAAGGGTATTGCGAAGAGGTAGATATGAGAAAGGGATAGCATTTTTGTTCGTTGAAAGAGGTTGGGAAATGGAAGGATGAAGATGAGAAAAAGAGAATAGAGGGACTCCCCACAGTCACGTCATGCGTCCAACACGCGGGACGTTTAAAGATTTTTTGAGATCTTTTGGCCAGTTAAGTCATTGACAAAGTCCCCATATCAGACACATCTGACACGGGAACTTGATCAACTGGCCAGTTTGAACATGAGAACATGCTCAAGTAGTTAGAATAAATATTTATATATATTCAAAATTAAAGAAATGATTAGTTACAAGGAGGCGGGCATAATTGCATGTCTTTCAATATCTCGGTTACTTGGTTTTGTATATTTGAATGTGATACTTTAAGATTAACACTCTGGGTGTCATATTTTATTGTTGCTCCCCAACGATATTAATGTACAATAATTCCAATAATTTATTGGAAATTTCCAAAATAGTTTTGGGTTTCGAGATTTGTTTTGGAAAGGGGAAGAAGAGATGGATTTTAGTCCCACATCTTAAGATAAACAAAAATAATTTTGTTTATATGGTGGTTTCTCAAGAGATAGCTGAGCATTCAAACGTTTTCTTTTTGGGCTGAAGATGGAGGGACATGCATGTCCGCGCCGCCGTCCGATTGGCCGGGTCTGATTCAAAATATATTTTTGGGCGGATTTCTAAAGGACAATTTTTTGATCCGTTTACAAACCCAGAAGTTCGAAAATTCGTAACAGTTGAATAAGGCGGGGGACGCGTTTTTGCCACGACCATTGCAGATGAACGGACACAACCGTTGAAATCACCTCTTCACGGTCTACGTACGAATTCTAAAAACAAGTTTTTCTTCTTCTTCTGCTTCTTCATTTCTGATCTCCATATATTGCATCATTCACCTATCAACATAATTGACTGACAAAAAAGAAGAAGAAAAATCTCTTTATATCTTTCCTGAATTATTCGGAATTATGACCTGGCCAACCCAAATTCCTGACTACACCACTGACAACTGACAAACATATCTAGATAAATGTTATGCTAATGCATAAAATGTTAATGGTATGCATCTTAACCACGAACATCATATTTTACTACTGGCCAGTTCAGTAAGTTAAACCTTAAACAACCATTCATTAGAAATGACTTCAAAGGGTAAAGGTCCGTTGATGTATGTCGCTTGAGAAACTTAAAGGTGGTGAGGAACTCTACAAGCACTTTGATGACTTAAATCCTTATATTAACATACTCCATAAGTTAGATGCAACTTGGGTTGGGATTCAACATTTAGGCTTCTTCACATCTAAGAACAACTTTACAGATTACTAACGCAATAGGTTGAATTTACATTAAAAAAAATTGAATTCTTACTACGATACAGAATGCAAGCATATATTAAGTGTACTACTAAAAGCACACAGTTTTGTGCTACAGGCTACCAAAAAATAAAAAATAAATTGACTTACACTGTGGTCGGCGGAAAACTACCGATCAAACAGTTTTCGGTCAGCAGGAATTAAACCACTGGCCGTGGCAGCCCCTAACACAAACACGTGTGATTTTAGCAACGCACTATATTAAAGAAATTATTTAATTATTCGCTCTTTACCTTCAGGGCTTCAATTAAGCAATTTTGCACTGAATAACAGGCAACGAATTTAAATCCAGATCATTTAATTACATTTGACTAATGATTGATTCTGTCTAAAGCATTCTCAGCTCAGTCCTGCTACAATCTAACATAAATTTTAACATCAATACGGTGAAACTAAACAAAATAATTGGGGGAAGTGAAGATCCCCAATTTAGGGCAGATAAGTAAATCAAAACGCCTAATGAACATAACGCAGTGAGCTAAGCGATTAAACCCTAAACTGGGGAAAAGTTACCTGCTTCAACTTGTGAGAAGAGGACTTCTTGCTTGAATCCTCTCCGCAACCGTAAAATAGCTTGTTCAGCATTTTTTATTTGAGTGTTGGACAGTAACTGAGTGAAATTACTGAAAAAAAGGAAGATGAGCGGGAAACTGAAAATTTTGGGTTCGGAAATCCGAAGGCGACTGCTCTACTTGCTGTTGATGATGTGTTTTTACGGTTGCATCGATAAAAATGTAACCAGAAATACTAGTTTGTCTATATAAGCACGTTTTACGAATAGTAAAGCAAAATGTTATACAAAAGAAATATCATGCACCAGGGAACATTCCCATGATTAGGGTGGTCCACACAGGCCCGGCCCGGTAACTTTGGTTGCCTAAAACAAATATGAGATGGAAGTAAAGTGAAAGCGTAGAGGAAAAAATAACTTCAATAGATGGGACTTGAACTCAGTACACCTAACAGGTAAATGGAAGAACAAACCACTGCACTAAACCGCCTTCTATTAATTGTTGCCCTTTTGTATAAATTAAACAAATCTAGTAAAAGAAACTGAAAAGTTTGTTGCCCCCCTCCGACGTGCTGCCCCAGACGGCCGCCTTGGCTGTCTTGCCCTGGGTCGAGCCTGGGTCCACAAAGCGGAAAAAAAAAATTCCCCCTCAATAGTGTTTTTTTTAACCTTTGATTTTGGAAATTTTGCTCTAAAAGAAAAACCAATGGCGATTTATTCACTTAAAATTTTGTATTAAACAAACCATTCTACATTTGAACGTTCTTTGTTCAAGGACCCATTGATTCACGAACCGTCACAGGATGTATAAGTGCTTGTGGATGTGTATGTGTGCAATGGACAATACGGTAAATTGATGAATGATATTACGACGGCAAATAGAGGATTTCATAAAGTTCAGTATACTGCTAGCATACAACTACCAACCCTCTGTTCAGTAGTCGAACACATGAGCAGCCGAGCCTTAGATAGGAATTCAATGACCCATTGATTCAAACGTATTTTGTAATCATGTTTTTGCAATTCGAGTCACTCCCAACATAAACACACCCTAACCTCTATGTTCAACCAAAGCCGAGGCAATGAAAATCCTAACTTGTTAGCCTACGATCGGGCAAAGCATGAATCATGGCATACAATTCAATAACATGAATGCATAGATGGGTTAAAGGGGACTTACCAGATCATATGGTGGCCTGGATGATGATTATGACGATTTAAAGGCGTTTGGAGTAGAGATTGACGCCTGCATTTGGAAGGGAGACGAACAGACTCGAAGTTTTAGGGAACTGTAACGATTCAGAATTTTGGCTATTTGAAATTGGAATATTCAATTGATTTTAAAAATTAATTTTTAACTTGAATTTCAAATATAACCATTTATTGAATAATTAAATTGTTGAATTTAATAATTGAAAATTGGTTAAAATATTGAATCTTGAGTTTTAAGCTTGTTAAAAATAATTTAAGGGCTTATAAATTTATATTAATAATAATTAAGATAATAAAACTTTTTAAATTGAATTTGAAAGTGATTTGTTCGGTTTTAAAAATATATCGTTTAAATTGACATTTAAAAATAGCTTTCCGGGGCACAGTCTTGGAATTCGACGAAACTAGTTCCATTGGATCCGTAATAGTATATTATTATCGGATTTCAAATTTCGTAACGTTTGGAGTTATCGTTTGGCCGTACGGAATAGAAACGCGCTGAAATTTATATCGACAATTCAATATAATAATTGAGTCCAAAAATCTATCTTCTCCATACGATCGAATTAGGACTCAAAACTTTTTTCATTACGTTCGGAATATGGGTATAACATTATAAACGCCTAGTGGCACGCCTCGATAGGGGTTCGAAATTTTAAGCTGCGAGATCGAGACGTTTTGAAGTTTAAATAATATATATTTATATTGATTGATCATCTTTACATCAGCACTTTTTCACCTCTCTTCAAATCATTGTACTAGACCCATTCAAGCACGCAAACATTTTCAAACACGCTAATGTTCACATCTCCTCCCTCTTATATCACACGCAACAGTTCTGTGTACAAGAAAAAAGAAAAATGGTGAATGAAACTTCTAAAAAAAATTTCTCATCAAATTCTTGTCTAAAAATATCGCAAAACAAATTGGTAAAATCTTATTTTTGCATTGACTTTGATCTGGGTCATTTTTGGGAAGTGCGGCATCGAATGGGTTGTTCGGCAGTGAACGTCGAGCGAGCTGTCTAGCTAGGGTTCGAGTTTTTGTTCGGTGTAATGCTCGATTCGATCTGTGGAGCTTGAATTCGAGTTTGTCGTGGGAAATAGCATCACGACGCATAAAAATGGTGAGGTCCGATCGAGCCTGGGGTGCGCGTCATTGTAGCAGCAGAGGGTTGGAAGTCGCTTCTTCAAGGAGAAAGTCGAGCTTGAAGTTATGGTGATGGGTGGATGGGGGTCGAGGAGGAGAGTTCGTTGGTGAAGTCAGAATGGTGGTTCGTGGAGTGTAGTCGCGTGTCAGTGGTGTGAATGCACGGTGGAGTTGGGTTGTTGGTGTACAGGCGAAAAAGAAAGAAAGGGGGAAGAAGAGAAAGAAGAGGATAGGAGCGGGTCGGGTTTTGTTCTTTGGGCCGAGCTGTAGAGTTTGGGTGAGTAAGGATATTTAAAATGGTAATTAAATTATATAAAATTGTTTAATAAAATTTCAACCCTTATAAATTGCAAATCTCGGTCGTTTTAGGTCAGAATCCAATGCGATCAGTCGCGTTGGGTTCGTATTGACGAATTCTTCGTTATGAAATTGGATTGGACGAAATTTGGAGCCTCTGAAATTTTTAGATAATTTGAAATGCGTTCAAATTCAATCGGAAACGGAATGCGAAAGTGATAGAAAATCAAAGTGAGTTAATCTCACTCAATTTTGGATTTACCACAATAAATTTTAAATAGTTAAAATTAATTACTAATTGATTGATGAAATTGATAAATTATTATCAGTTGAATGTGATATTATATATATATATATATGGTGGTATATATATTGGAGTAATTGATATTCCCGCATATATATAGGAGATGAGATCCTATACGCCCGGCATAATAGCGGATGACCCTATATACCGCGATATCCCCCTCGAAGCGGGATTGGTATTTTTATATTGTGCTAACATCTGTGGATGCAGGGAAACAGGATGGAGGGATCCAACTAGATTCCTCAAAAATGCTAAAATTATTTTCATATTCAGTGATATGATTTGTTTGAATAATCTGTGATATATTATTGTGGAAATTGAATTTATTGGATGCTATGGAATTACTGGTTAAATTTTGGTATTTTTAAACACCAATGAAAATGTTTAAAATTTGGAAAGAAATTAAAAAGGAAAATTTGAAGCAAAAATATTTATAGTGAAATTTGGATTTATTAAAAGAAATGAATTTTGGTAAAGTAAATAGTTTGACTTCAAAATTTGTACTTGATACATTTTGGAATATGGAAAATAGGGATTTTGGAATAATATAAACAAAAGGACTTCTAATAATGAAACTTAAGCGATTTGTTTAAGTGTAAAAAGATTTTAAAATCGAGATTTAAAATAGTTTGGGAAAAAAAAGGGAAATCTGAAACTAAAATATGAAATTGTTATACCAGATTTTAAATAAGATTTTAAAATGATGAAAAGAAAAGTGGAATATAGTCGGGTTATTTAAGAAATTAATTTAAAAATGTAATTTAAATTAGAAATCGATTTAAAATCGATTAAGTGTTGTGAAACCGTTTTAAACGGAAATGAGACTATGAAATTTGTAAATAAGGTTTATAAATAAAGTAAAGTGATTATCAGTGGATAAATTGAAATTATAAATTACTGTGAGGATTTATAAGGAGATGGGTAAATTGGTTTAAAAATAAATAGTAGATTTATTTTTAGAAATGTGAAAAGGGAATTTACGAAATTGGGTCGTAAATTAAATTGGGAATAAATCGAGAGAGATTTATAGATGTTAGACTGGTTATTTTGGAATTGGAAAATATATTTTGTCGAGAAATTGAGTTGTTTTAAAAGACGGATTTTTAATTATTGACTGGGTAATTTAAAAAGGTGTTTAAGAATATTTCAGAAAAATTAATTATTTAGTTGTTTTAAAATTGTTTAAGTATATTTAAATATTAATTAAGTTAGTTTATAGTAAGTTAATTATTATTTAAGAATTAATCAGTTTTATTATT
This sequence comes from Allium fistulosum, assembly GCA_030737815.1. Lineage (NCBI taxonomy): Eukaryota > Viridiplantae > Streptophyta > Magnoliopsida > Asparagales > Amaryllidaceae > Allium > Allium fistulosum. The sequence continues at coordinate 242,548,912 of CM060907.1, read as the reverse complement.
TTAAGAGATAGATTATTCTATATTAATATTATTTTATAATAACTTTTATTTTAATAGTATTCGCCTAAATTTAACTTGGAAATTATTATAGAAATTTCATAAGTATTATTTTGAAAATTATTAAATAAAGTTTTTGAAAAGTAATGGTATACTCGCATGGTGAAATCGAAGGCAGTGAGTGCCTGTAGTTAAGTCTTGAATTTCTCTGGAATAGAGACGTAACCATTGAGCTATGAATCCATGGTTTGATACCGCAGTGGTACTTTCCAAATTATTTTAAAGGTTTCCAAATATCTTTGAAAAGAATAGTTTGTGAATATACTAAATTCGGTAAGAAAGTATATATTTTGGATAAAGAGATTTAAGTGATTGAAAATTAAATTGAATAAGACTTAGTGTTTCTCAGTGGAAAAGAAAATATTTGGTTGAATGATTGTTTATTTGATAGTTAAAAAACCGGCTTTCAAATCTGAACCTAAAATATAACTTTGAGAATATCTAGGAGAAATACTGGAATTATATGGTACAGTTACCGTTCGAGGTGCTATACTGTACGTATAAACTCGTTTCATTCTTCTAGGACGTTGATAAGGAAATCCGTCCACTAACGGTTAGGAGGTGATCTCCGATCTTATTTTCGTCTGTTTATTTCCTAAAGAACCGGGGTTGAGTTTACCGGAAATATCGAACGTTGTTTCGAAGAGATCAGGATCAGATAAGTTATCCGAAAACCACTTCGATCCAACGAGTACGTTTTCGAAAGGAAAACAAGAGCATGGAGTCGAAGATGGAGCAGTGAAGTGCAAGGGCTAATCGCTATTAATCCTGAGGATTATTCCAAATGGATGTAGTAGGAATAGTGCATTCGATTCCGTTCGGACCTAGAACGGACTTGTATGGATGAATGCTATCAGTACATTGTCATTGGAGGACAATGAGCATTCTAAGTGAAAACTCCTTTAAAAGGTAAACGTAGCCTCTAGCCTCACCAACCGGGAATGACTGAAAATCAGGGGAGATGCAGCAAGGCTAAGTGGGTCGCACCCAATTAGGGTATGTTTATCACCTTTCTAGATACCCGCAGATATTATTTTATTACTACAATATATGAAAGGAGCTCGAAAGAGGGTGGAAACACCCGGGGTGATAGCATATTCTGTCTATCCAGGTTAGGGATAGTCCGGTCTTGTGTTATAGGGGATCCCGACGTGGTCCTCGGTACGCTGTTTCTAGACGTGTACTGTGACAGGTGGTACCCCAGTGCCTAGTCATTCGTATGGAATCCATTCTCCAATACGTGCCTTTACGGTTTTGATTATAGAGCCTAGTATGCTGGAATTTAATTAATGTAACAATTTCAGCTATTTGAATAAGTATTTGTACTTAGGCACTATTATAATATCAGAGGATTTGATATGAAATGTTTTGGTTATTGTAAGGTAAAAACCCATCGTGTTTATTTGTGGCGTGGTCTTACGAGATACCTTTGTTTTTCAAAGGAGTTTGATAACTTTAATAATTCAAATTGAGTGTGTTTTCTCATGCTAGTTTTCCAGACTGACTCGGGTGTTATTTTATTATAATGCTCGGGTCAGACTGAGTATTACAGATACAGGATAGGATGCTATGGAGCTCAGGAGACGAGCTGGATGATGAAGACGTATCACACGTACTTGATTTTTATTTCGCTGTGCATTGTAGGCTTTATATTCAGCACTTGTGAGGACAAGTTATTATAACTGTCCAGTATTGAGTTATTGATTTATTGTACTCTGATGATGTAATGTATAAGAAAATGTTTTATAGCTCTTTTTGTATAGAGACATGTTGATATCTATTATATATTGTTCCGCTGCGATTGTGAGATTCTGTGTTGTTATTTCTATTTTCTTCTTCTACCTCTTTCTTCTTTTCCCTAACGATCTAGTATTTCGGCACTCGATTGCTCGGCATGTAATACAGTGGACTATTGATGTCGATTTTCGGGTGTCGAAAATTCAGACCGTCATAGGAACCATAAAAATAAATAAAGGTGGTCAATGAGAGGAGGCTCGAGAGCTTATATAGGCACGTGGCTTTGTTTGGTGCAAAACCAGAAGTATACCAGACCCAATCCTGACCACTGAACCAATAGTGTGCTGGACCAAACTGGGAATAAGGATAGTGACGTATATTAACTGATGGATTAGTCAAGTATTCAACAAAGCCTGCCTCATAGTCTATGAACCGATCTTTGGAGGCAAGTGTTGTGGACGTTTGCAAACAAGGAGTTTAGCCTTAACGGGATAGTCAAGTGAAGGAAAAAGAAGGATGTGAAGGGACAGGAGCAAGGCGCAAGGAGCTAAGGAAAACAAAGGAATTGGGAAGAGTGGCACAACCCTGTTTGGTAGTCTGGATGAACCGAACAGGAACTTCTGTTCGGTAGTTTAAACATCGAATAGAAGCTTATGTTCGGTAGTTTAAACACCGTACAGAAGAACATGTTCGGTAGTTTGACCACTGAACAGCATTTCCTGTTCTGTGGTCTAACCACCGAACAGGAATTCATGTTCCATAGTTTAGGTACCGAACATGAAATGTTGTTCAGTGTACACGGTGGAGACTACCGATCAAGATTGGTTGGTCGGCATGGTGTGAAGGCCGAAGTAGGAGAAGCCAAGGGAGGCTGAACCAAGGAAGGATGTAACACCCCATAATTTTAATGAAAATTAATTAAAAAGAAATTAACTAATAATTAATAACATTGAAAATAGAATTTTTGTAAACATAAAAATTTAGCTACAAAACTTACACAGTTGGGTTCGTGGCGATTTTCTGATCAATTTTCATATATAAAGTTTTACGATCGGATTTCAAACGGAAAAGTCGTTAACGTTTGAAGTTTCGGATCGAAAATAATTCAAAACCAACTAAGGAAGTAAATGTTAATAACTTAACATTAAAATGTACATTAAGCATAAATGTTAATGTGATGACCGCTCTACACCACCGACACCCGATATATTTGCACCTGTATAGTGCGCTGTAGCGGTGCCCCGTAGATGCAGGACGATAATTAGCAAAGTGAATAAACAACACATCACAGAACCCGTCGTATATCTTCAAGTGCATCGAATAAAATATAATAGTAAACATCTTAGATATAAAACAGGAGAGACGGTGAATAATTGAATGAATCACAGCATTAGAGTATATAGATCCATGCAGTAAGCAGCATAAGTAATATATTTAATAATAGTAACTCATAAACTATCTCTAAATGGTAAGGCACTAGCAAGCTCCATAGTTTATGCAATGTAATAACAAATGACTAAATATAACAATATGAGATAATAGCCTCCTTCTCACCACCTGTCCAGCTCCACGTGCCCACTAGACTTGATATCTCTAATCTACTCATTTAAGAGTACCTAGAGTAATAGGAGGCAAAGCATAAAACCCCAGATCAGACAACAGTCTAGTGTGAGCCGTAGAAATATCAAATAATATAAAGTCAATATACCGGGATAAATGATATGGGAAACCATACCTGACCTGTCCTTGCATCCATAGAGTTAGCACATACAAAGGATATACGCTATTCTATTATAGTCATCATGGGTGTACTATACATCAAAGTACTAAGGATGTCTAGATATATACGTCAATAATATCGGCATTAGGTGACATCCTTAAGGTGAGAAACAATCAAAGTAACAATAGCATTTATCCTCACATTAACTCACTCAGTGTGTTGGATATGTGATAATTCGAATGACCCGTCATGGTCCAGGACTATTCGGTGTCCTAGTTCCTCAGTACTCTAATCCATATCACTTAGTAGGCCGAGATACTAGAACGCCCGTCATGGCTGATCTAGGGTAAAAAATCATCCATTATGGAGATCAGATCACCAGTCATGGAGATCAGAGCTAGTCATGGCTCAAACATGTACCATATATTACCCCTGCTTTACGAGTACTCTCTGAACCTTCGAATACCATCGATCTCTTTGCACATGTCATTAATAGCAGAGCCCATCCTAGAACTGTGTATGACTTCTGTTATGAAGTCAATGCGGCCGAGAACTACTCTAGACAACCTTCGTATGTCACAGAATATCATCGTGTGTCCCGTAACCTTCCTCTGATAGTCCCCCCTAATATGACTCGTCATCTACTACTCTACGTCTTGAAGTACAACATCCATCATTGAAGCCATCACTTCTCCTCATGTCATCGTCGTTGTCGAACGACGTGTCATCGTTATCAACAATCGCCACCGATCCATCTTCAAGCGACTATAACTAAAGCATTCTAACTTCAATTGAATTGAAACTTGAAAAGTAGCCTTATGGGGCCTTCCTTATCACCACATGTTAATCTCACCAAGTTTGGGACAAAAGTCATGGATCATCCTGATCCATGGGATCATCACCGATCCAACACTTCACTTCTTCAAATGACCACAACTTGAGTGTATGAACTCCTATCAACTTGAAACTTGGAATGTAGGCTTATGGGGCCTTCGTTGTCACCCCATATAGATCTCGTCGAGTTTGGGACAAAAATCATGAATCGTCACCGATCCATAACCACCGAACCATCCCCACCGATCCATCGCCATCGATCCATCACCATGGATCCCACACTTGACCTGCAAGCTCCAGCACACTTCTCCATGCTCCAAAATGATTTGTGAGTCAAATGGGATAAACCCCATGGATCGGTACTTAGTCAAATGGGCTAACTGATTCATGAGGATGAACCCACACTTAGCCAAAATCTTATGATTTTGGCTCCACTTCCTTGCCTCCATGTTCCCATGCCCCGATCCATAACTTGCCCTGATTCCATACTCCATGTTACTCCACCGATCCATGCTTTGATTCCCCACTGATCCATGCTTTGGATCCCCACCGATCCATGCTTTGGATCCCCACCGATCCATACTTCAAGCACCCACAACTCAAGCATGCCAACTCCAAATGACTTGAAACTTGGTGGGCAATCTCTGGAGACCATCCTTGTCAGCTACTATTGATCGTACCCTGATCTGAGCAATTTGGGTTTATGAATCATCGCCGATCCAACACTTGAACTCTCTACCAATCCATACGTTGAATCCTTATATCTTGGCCATACCGACTCCAACTGACCTAAAATTTGGTGTGCAACCTTATGAGTCCTTCCATGTTGCCCTATATTGATCGCACATCGATCTGACCATTTTGAATTTTTGGATCATCAACGATCCAAGAATCGATCCAAAACATTAATTATAGTTCAAATATTAGACAAGCATTCATACATCAGTCAAATCGACATTCGATCGACGTTTTCAACCATTCAAACATTAGACAAGCATTCATACATCATACATGAACCAAAACATCAGCCAAACACCCAAACATATCTATTTCAAAGAACTAAAGGATCTATAAGAACACGTTTTTATAAATCAAGTCCAAATTGTCTAAATTTCACATATATGGTTAATTATAGTCTAAAACATTTTTAGATACTTATATAATTTTTAAAACATCGTTTAAGGTGTATAATGACCTAATTAGCAAGTGAGAGATCTAATTACTCACTTCAATCCAAAGAAAAACCTAAATCCCAAATAAACAATAAAAGACATGAAATCCAAGGCTCCTCCAACAGCAAATCTCCAATCCTAAGTGCTAATCATGTTAATCTCCTCTTAATGATGTGATTTGGCTAATTAAAGTAGGTTTAAGGTTGCTTTTTGGTCAGTGGGGGTTAATGGAGGTTTCTAACTATTTTTGGGAGTTGTGAAATGATAGGGACGAGGTCCCATTAGCCTCCACTTACCCCAAACCCGAAATGGGTTATAGGCCTCAAAACTAATGATCCTAATTACCCACTTAAGCTTCTCAAAATCAAATAAAACTTCAAACATCCATAACTCTTAAACAGTAAGTCCACTTTTCTAATATGACCACTTTACGGAAAGGGAAACTATTATTTGGATATAATGGAAGTGGTTTCAGACCGTAAATCGGCTCCTATCAAAAGTTATAGTCCATACAAGCTTTAAAGGGTTAATATGGTCGTAGAAAAATTCAACAAAATTCTAAGGAAAAGAAATGACCCTAATAGTCATTCCCCAAAGTTACAGAATCATATGACATCATATAAAAACAATATTAATATTCCACGATCCTCTGATACGTAGAATACGGGTCGTTACATTCTCTCTTCCTCTTAGAATTTCGCCCACAAAATTCCATAATCAAGTCGATAGGGTCATCCCGTATACCTAACAATCATATATAAGCATAGGCAACTATCACACATTAAACATGCATAACAACAATAAATGGACAAGGAAACATCTAAGCCTGCCCTAGCATGCAGGATACTATGCCATGGTACATTTCATGATATCATAAGTGAAAGTAAAAGCGACAAGTGAAGAGCTCGGTATATGTTGTCCTCGTGCTCTCCTCAGTCTCCCAAGTGTAATCGCCTTCACTATCACTCCGCTAAATCTTTACTAACTTCATCGTCTTCCTCCTAAGCTACTTTATATCACGTTCGATGATACGAATAGGCCTACAAGGTCTTGAAGCATCAGGTTCAATCTTGATATCATATAGCCGATCCGGTGCAATTGTTACGTCTGAGTCGTGCACAAATTTCCACAAGTGAGAAACGTGGAATACATTATGTACCCCTGCCATTCTTTGAGGTAAGTCAACTTTTAAGTAAGGTTCTCAATCCTCTCTAATATCGAAAAAGGACCAACAAATATCAGTGTCAACTTCCCTCTACCACCGAACCGAATGACATTCTTCAATAGAGAGATTTTGACAAATACCATGTAGTCAAAAGAGAACTCTAAATCTCGACATCTCTTACCAACGTAACTTTTCTGTCCGTCTTGGGCGCTTTCATCCATTGCTGGATGATTTCAATCTTCTTCGATGTTTCCCTAATCATATCTGGCCCAAGTATCAGTTTCTCATTCGCTTCCCACCAACACGAAGGAGCATTGCACGGTCTGCCATATAATGCCTTAAATGGTGCCATACTGATGCTAGACTAATAACTGTTATTGTATTAGAATTCAACAAGGTGTAAGTAATCATTCCACGAGCCTCTAAAGTCTAATATGCAATCACGCAAGAGATCCCCTAAGATATGATTCACTCTCTCAGTATGGCCATCAGTTTGAGGGTGATAAGCTGTGCTGAAGTGCAGCTCTATATAGGGCTGCACAAAGTATGGGTTGGGTCGGGTCAGACCAAATATTTCATCCGACCCGCATAGGTATGGGTTTAAGGTAGCTCAACCCGTATCCGACCCTATATGAGGTTGGATATTGGTTGGGTCGAAGTATGGGTTGGGTCGGGTTTAGCAGGGTTGGGTTGGGTTGCATTAATCTAATAAAAATGAGAATATAAGGGAATATTTTCAAAAAATAACATTAAAATGTTCAACATAATATATTAGATTTTAGCTAGCATAACGCACTTAAACTAACTAATTCATTATAACATATATTTTATTAAAATTTCATTGTAAAACACATCATATGAAATTAGTTCACTACATAGTAGAATAAGTGTTTCATTTTAAAATACATTAAAATGCCCTTTGGAATATCTTTGCCAAATTCTATCTTGTTTGGGTTGACATAAAATATGCTTTTTCGTATATTTACTGTAGAATACATAAACATTATGCTAGGATTAGACTATTCTAATTTTAAGTGTATTGATATTAAATTAGGTTTTTAATATAGGGTTGGGTTGGGTTAAAGTAAGGTTGGGTTGAACAAAATAACACACCCGACCCATATATAGTATGGGTTACAAATTGTAACCCTTATCCGACCCGAACTAGGATGGGTTGGGTTGGGTTTATGTGGGTTGGGTCGGGTTGGTGGGTTGGGTCGGGTTGGATATGGGTTGTGTGCAGCCCTAGCTCTATACCCAACACCTCCTGTAAGCTCTTCCAAAACCCAGTAGTGAACAGCGAGTCTTGGTCAAATCATACTATCCACTTCACATACAAAGTCATCCAGTTTGGCTGCCGTTCTACTTGACTTGGTGGGTATAAATCCGAACCTTTTGGTCAATCGATCACCTATGACCCAAATGCTATCGTACCCTACTCGAGTCATCGGCAATCCATCGATGAAATCCATTGATACTTGTTTCCACTTTCACTCGGGAACTTCTAGCGGTTGCATCAAACCACTAGGCTTCTTCTATTCTTCCTTCACCAACAAGCAGTTCATGCACTTTGAGATAATGTCCCAACGTCTTTCTTCAACCTTCCCAATACAATGTTTGCCACATATCACAGTACATCTTATTACAGTTGGGATGTATTGTCAATCTCAAATGGTGGCACTCTCTGAGCACCTCATCCTTCAACCTATCGACATCAGAAACAAGCAATCACCCATTCATATGGAGCGAACCGTCTCGGTCTAGTCCATACTGCCTCATATCTTTAGACTCTACTCCAACTTCAACCTTAGCAATGATCTTAGTTAATCTGGCATCACGCCTCTGACTAGCACCAATCTGCTCAATCAAAGTAGATCTAATAGTCAAGCTTACCAATATCTCTGGCTCTAGCTCGCATCTTGGTTGGAAATCATAACCAACAATATACTCTAACTATGTCCACTTTAGGAACATAGCTCCCAAGCCGGCATGTCTCCTACTCAAGGTATCAGCAACTGCAATGCCATTTTCCACTGTATATGCAATATCAAAATCATGAGAGGCTAGGAACTCTAACCATCACTGTTGGCGAAGGTTAAGATCCTTCTGCGAAAAGAGGTACTTCAATGATTTATGTCGGTAAACGGCTCAAACCTCTCTCCTAAAAGATAGTGCCTCCAAATCTTCAGCATAAACACAATCGTTGCCAACTCTAATTCATGGATCAGGTATTTCTTCTTGTGTGGCTTCAGATGTCGACTAGCATATACAATAACCTTACCTCTGTGCATCAATACCGCATCCAATCCGGTACCACAAGCATCGGTGTATACCGTCATCTCCTTATCCTGCTCGGAATGGTTAATACTAGTTCACTCGTCAACCTCTCCTTTAGACTCACAAATGCCTACTCACATCTTGCATCCCAAATAAAAGTTTGATTCTTTTTCGTCAGATGAGTCAACGGTGGCACTACCTTAAAGAAATCATGGATGAATCGTCTATAAAATGAGCTAACACCAAGAAATTTCTCACATCTATAGCATTTTTAAGTCTAATCTAATCTGGAACTACTGCAACTTTTGCAGAATCAATGACAATGTCGTGCATAGAAACAACATGACCCAAGAATCGCACTTCCCTCCTCCAGAAGTGACATTTAGAAAACTTCTCTTTTAGTCGGTGCTCTCTTAACACCTCCAATACAACCCTCAAATACTTCTTGTGTTCCTCTTCCGTCCGTGAGTATACGAGAATGTCATCAACGAACATAAGCACGAATTGTTTAGCCGACCCCTAAAGACACGGTTCATGAGATCAACAAAGTATGTTAGCGCATTGGTTAGCCCAAATAGCATAACCAACCACTTATAAAATCTAGATGGTGTACGAAACGTTGTAATCGACACACTCTCCATTGCTACTCTCGGTTGATGAAATCCCATCGCAAGGTCCAATTGAAAAAATACTCTAGCACCATAAAGCTGATAGAACAAGTCATCAATACATGGGAGAGGGTACTTGTTCTTCTTCGTCATTTTATTTATCTCACGATAATCAACGCATAATACAAGGAAGTCGTTCACCTTCATACTCGGAAATACTCCTGCAAATGAACCCTTGTTGTTATAGGTCATCCACTTGCACCTTGAATTCACGCTGCTCTCTAGGTGTCATCCTCCTTAAAGGAATTACTATTGGTCTGGTATCATTCATCAAATCAATACGGAACTCAATCTCTTTACGTGGTGGAAGTTCGGTCACCTCCTCAAATATGTCCGGATACTATTTAGCAATCGGTACCGTCGACAACTCATTGTATGGAATATCGAGCGAATATAGAAAGCTGACCATCACCTCATTGTTTAGTAGCCAGCCTAACGCTACCTTCCACCCATCATCCATCCCTATCGTCAACGACGACCTCTTGCAATCCAAAAATACTCCATATCTATGAAGCCAGTCCATCCCCAGAATAATACCGAACCCAAGGAAGCCCAAAACAAAACAATCACAATCAAAAGAGCATCTATGACTTAATAAGACCAAACCACGACATACCATACACAGGCCAGTGGAGCCTCCAACAGAGTTTGTCACAATCAAAGATCGATCAATAATTTCGGGTCTCAATCCCAATCTATCTACTAAGTCACCAGATATAAAGGAATGTGAAGTCATGGTATCAAATAAAACTCATATTGGAACATCATAAATGGAAAGCATACCTTGAATAACGACACCTTTCCCCTTCTTCTTCATCGATAGAACATTAGATGAAGTCAGAACGGCATTGATAGCATATGCTTTCACCACGTGCTTCTGCTTTAATGGTTCTGAACAGTCCTTCTGAATATGCCCAAGCTTGTTGCAGTTGTATCGTTTCTTTCCCTCAGCTTTGCAGTCTTTACTATAGTGTTTCTTCTCTAAGAAGTTGTAGCAAGTCGGAGTTGGCTTGCTCTTCTTTTGCCACCTTTGTTCTGAAACTAATTCCTTTTATTGTTCCACTTCTTCTTGCCTCCCACGCTCAATTGCGGCTTTGGCTCATTTCTTGGAACAATGGTCCTCGGCTTCGGATACAGACTCTCATGCCTCAGGGCCTTCTTGACTAACATCTTTAAAGTCTCATCAATATGGCCCACCAGCTTCTCTCCTAAGTAATCGTCCAAGCCGATAATGAACTTTTCATTCTTCTTTAATGGAGTGCCAATGAAAGGCATTCCATACTTCAACAGAGTATCGAACTCAGCAACATATTCAGAGATGATCATGTCTCCTTGCTTCAGATCCGCAAACTTATGGAATAAGACCCACTTCTGAGCAGTCGGGATAAACTTCTCTTCAAAACGAGCTTTGAACTGATCCCAAGTAAACTGATCCGTGGGTGTAGCAACCTTTACGGCGTTCCGCTAGTTCATCGCCATTTCTTGAAGCTGACGTGAGGTCAACTTCCTCTTCATAGCATCATTAAGTTCCAGATTATCAAATATGCGCTCACAAGTGTCAAGCCAATTCTGAACTTCCATCGCTGACTCTGTTCCAGAAAATGGTCTGACTCCAAGTCTAGTGAAATCTTTATTTAGCTTGGCAAAATCATCCCTGGGAGCCTTCACTGGAGCACCACCATCAGCAACAATGTTCGGAACAGCTACTTGAGCATTTTGCAGCATGTTCCTTATTATGGTATTGAACATTGTCGGCAAATCATGATTAGCAGCTCTCGAACCAGCACCTTCCTCGACTCCAAAGATGGAGTTCCTAGTAGCATTTGTTGTTCGACGACTCATCATTCAATCTGTAATAAGGGTGATTTGTCTCTCTATGAAGAAATTCTACTTAAGTACTACTCGTGTGTGCAATGCGACTTATATACTGTATATTACTATATAGTTTTGAAAACCAAAATATATAACAAGTATGGGCTATCGTATATATATACACACTCTCGATCCAGTCTAAGGTGAGAACTTCTACCTTATCTCTACTGGATCATGGCATCCCATAGGTTCATCAATGTAACCTAAGCTTTGATACCGAATGTGACGACTGCCCCACACCGCTGACACCCGATATACCTGTACCTGTATATTGTGCTATAGCGGTGCCCGATCGATGCAAGACGATCATCAATAAAGTGAATAAACAACACATCATAGAACCTATCGTATATCTCACAACACATCAAATAAAATATAATAGTAAACATATCATATAAAAAACAGGCAAGACAGTGAATAATTGAATGGGTCACAACATCAAAGTATATAGATCCATACAGTAAACAGCATAAGTAATAAAGTTATACATCAAATAATAATAACTCATAAACTGTCTCTAAATAGTAAGCCACTAACAAGCTTCGTAGTGCTGTGCAGTGGAATAACAAATGAATAAATGTAATAATACGGGAGAATAGGCCACCTGTCTAGCTCCACATGCTCACCAGACCTGATATCCCTAATCTACTCATTTAAGAGTACCCAGAGTAATAGGAAGCAAAGCATAAAACCTTGGTAAGACAATAGTCTGGTTTGAGCGGTAGAAATCTCAAAACAATAAAGTCAATATACTAAGACAAATGGTATGGGAAATTAGACACAATCGTTCCTGCATCCACAGAGTTAGCACATACAAAAGATATATGGTACTCTATAATAGTCATCATAGGTATACTATAAATCAAAGTACTAAGGGTGTCCAAATATGTACGCCAATAATACGGCATTAGGTGACATCCCTAAGGTGATAAACAATCAAAACAACAATAGCATCCATCATTCACCTACTCAGCACGTCAGATACGTGATAATTCGAACGATCCGTCATGGTCAAGGACTACTTAATGTCCTAGTTCATCAGCACTCAAATCCATGCCACTTAGTAGGCCAGGATACTAGAACGTCCGTCATGGCTGATCTAGGGTAAACAAATCGCCTTACATGGAGATCAGATCGCCCGCCATGGAGATCAGAACCCGTCAATGCTCAAATAGGTACCATATATTACCCCTGCTTTACTAGTACTCTCTGAACCTTCACATACCATCGATCCCTTTGCACACGTCATCAATAATAGAGCCCATCCTGGAACTATGTCTACGACTCCTATCATGAAGTTAATGCGGTCCGGAACTACTCTAGACAACCTTCATAAGTCATGGAATATCATCGTGTGTTCCGTACCCTTCCTCCGACAGTCCTCCTCAATACGACTCATCGTCTACTACTTTACATCTCAAAGTATAGCTATCATCATTGAAGCCATTACTTCCCCACGTGTCATCGTCGTCGTCGACCACGTGCCATCATCATCGACAATCGCCACAGATCCATTTTCAAACGACCATAACTCGAGCATACTAACTCCAATTGACTTGAAACTTGAAATGTAGCCTTATGGGGCCTTCCTTACCATCATATATCGATCTCACCAAGTTTGGGACAAAAGTCAGGGATCATCATTGATCCATGGGATCATCATCGATCCAACACTTTACATCTTCAAATGATCACAACTTGAGTGTATGAACTCCAATCGACTTGAAACTTGGAATGTAGGCTTATGGGGCCTTCCTTATCATCCCATATTGATCTCATCAAAACTCATGGATCATCACCGATCAATGACCACCGAACCATCCCCACTGATCCATGACCACCGAACCTACACTTTACCTACAAGCTCCAGCACACTTCTCCAAGCTCCAAAATGATTTACGAGTCAAATGGGCTAACCCTCATGGATCAGTACCGATCCATGGCGACGAACCCACACTTAACCAAAATTATGTGGTTTTGGCTCCATTTCCTTACCTCCATGTTCCCATGCCCCGATCCATAGCTTGCGTGTTGATTCCACACTCTAAGCTACTCCACCGATCCATGCTTTGATTCTGCATCAATCCATGCTTTGGATCCCCATCGATCCATTCTTCAAGCACCTACAACTTAAGCGTACCAGCTCCAAATGACTTGAAACTCGGTGGATAATCTCTGGAGACCATACTTGTCACCTCTTATCGATCATATCTTGATCTAAGCAATTTGATTTTATGGATCATCACCGATCCAACACTTGAACACTCTATCGATCCATACTTTAATGCTTATATTTTGACCATACTAACTCCAATTGACCTGAACTTTTGTGTGCATCTTATGAAGCCATCCTTGTTGCCCTATATCGATCGCACATCGATCTGGCCACTTTGAATTTCTATATCATCGACGATCCAAGAACCGATTCTAAGTCTAAATCATCATTCGATCAGAGTTTTCAACCATTCAAACATTAGACAAGCATTCATACATCATATAGGAACCAAAACATTAGTCAAACACCCAAACATATCTATTTCATAAAAAACTAAATTTAGAGTTAAGAATCTATATCCATAAGAACACGTTTTTATAAATCAAGTTCAAATTGTCTAAATTTCACATATATGGTTAATTATAGTCTAAAACATTTTTAGAGATTTTTATATAATTTTAAAAACATCGTTTAGGGTGTATAATGACTTAATTAGCAAGTGAGAGATCTAATCATTCACCTTAATAAAAAAACACAAATCCCAAATGAACAGTGGAAGGCACAAAATCTAAGGCTCCTCTAATAGCAAATCTCTAATCCCAAGTAATAATCATGCTAATCTCCTTTTAATGATGTGATTTGGCTAATTAAAGTAGGTTTAAGGGTTGATTTTTACTTAATGTAGGTTAATGGAGGTTTCTAACTATTTTTGGGAGTTGTGAAATGATAGGGATGATGTCCCATCAACCTCCACTTACTCCCAAACCCAAAATGGGTTATGGGCCTCAAAACTAATGACCCTAATTACCTATTTAAGCAGCTCAAAATCAAATAAAAGTTCAAACAGCCATAACTCTCAAACAATAAATCCATTTTTCTATTGTGACCACCTATGGAAAGTGAAACCATCATCCGGATTTAATGGAAGTGGTTTCAGACCCTAATTCAACTCCTATCAAAAGTTATTGTGACGACCCGGCTTTCATCGACCAGAAAGTCGTATCGCTAATAAGAAAGAAAGGGGTAGAAAATAGAAAAGAAGAGAAGAAAGAAAGAAACAACAACAACGATCTCACAGCGGAACGAATAAATTATATTAATAACATAAACTATTACATAGTATACAACAATTTACAGAGTTACACAGCATATACATCACTTACTAGACAGTTATAAACATCTGTCTAGACATTACAACTCAAATACAAGACAAGACACTATCACAGATATCAACACAGCGGAATACTATATCTACGAACGCCGAAGCCTCCTGCTCCATTGCTCCTCCAGAATATTCGTCAAAGCTAAACCTGAATCCCTTGGCTACTCGTAAAAATTTGAGTACCCAAGAGTTTATAAAACAGAAATAAACACTTGGGTCAGACATGGGTCTGGTGTGAGTAAACGGTTAGATTGCTTAACTTTGAAAACCTTTGAAACAAAAGTATCACGTAAGACTTCCCACAAATAAACATGGGTAAGTTTTTACCTTACGCTAACTAAAACATTTGATAGCAAATCCGATTGTATTATAATAGGGTCTAGGGTTTTCAAGTAAAATACAGAAATAGCTGAAATGCTTACATCTCACATTCCAACATAGTTGGGCACAACTAATACGTACGGCACTTATTGGAGTTTGGATTCCATACAATGGTAGGGCTACTGGGGTACCGCCCGTCACAGTACGTGGCCTAGATCACCGTACCGAGGAGTACGCCCGCTCCCCTGCAACACAAAGCCGGAACCATCCCTTACTGGATAATCCCGAACAAGACAATCCCGTAGTTGGCGCGACCAACCACACACTAAGCCGAATAAAAGAAAAGGGACCTCTAGACAGGGATCTATCTTGCTCTCAGTGGGTGCTACCTACGAAACCTTGCTGCACCTCCCCTGTTTTAGCCATTCCCGGTTGATGAGGCTTGAGGTTACGATTACCTTTAATCAGAACATATCACTTAGAATGCTCATCGTCCGCCTGACGATGTGTTGAAAGCATTCAATCCATACAAGTTCGTTCCGGGTTCGAACGAAACCGAAGGCATTATCTCGTTACACTCGTTTTGGAATCACCCTCAGAGTTAACGACAATAACCCTTGCACTCTAAATCTTCATCTTCACTTGAGATTCACGACCTATCGTTAATTTGGATCGATGTGGTATTCGGGTCTCCAGACCTGGAAATCCGGTATACGGAAACCCGATCCCGGTCTCATCGAAATCCAAAGCGTATCTTTTAAGGCCAAGTTGTTTTAAAGGTTAAAACAAATTCAATTCATTATCTTTATACACAAAGAAAGATAATAGATAATCAACATTATCAGATAATCCATACAATTCAACTAACATCCATATCACACAGCATATATCTCATCAGAGATATCAATCAATGTCAAGTATTCAATACTATCACCCATTCATAAGTAATGATTTATATCATCTCTAATTAATTTAAAGTGAATTAAATTAATTACTTTATTTTATAAATCCTTCTTACTTAACCATTAATTAATTACAATTTAATTAATTAATTATCTTCTAATATTTCATTTCAATTAATCATCTTTGATTAATTATCTTTTAATTACATTCAAGTAATTTATTCTCAATTAATTACTTAAATTAATTATCCTTAACCACTTATTGTAATTAACCTTTAATTACTTCATTAATTAATTAACTAAAATTAATTAACTTAATCAACTATAATCAATTATATTAAACCTTAATTAATTACATTAATTAATCACTTCATTTATTAATTATTACTAAATTAATCAATCTTAATTACATCATTAATTATATTAATTAATGATCCTTAATTACAACTTAATTATTAATTACTTAATTAAATTAATTACATTAAGTAATTAACCTTTAATTAAACAACATTTATTAATCACCTTGATTAATCTTCAATCAGTAATTAATTACCCTTAATTACTTTCATTAACTAAATTAATTACTCCTTAATTAATTCTTTAATTAATCCCTTGATTAATTACAATAACTCAAATTACTTCCATTCTTAAATCATCTTCCATTAATTACATCCAGTAATTACTTATTAATTACTTTACTAAGTAATTTCAATCCATTAATTAAATTAAGTAATTAATTATCAAATCATCAAGTGTTTAAATTAATTAAACTTAATTAATTAACTTAAACAAATTACATTTAAACTTAATTAGTTACATTAAGTAATTAATTCCTAAATTACTTCCTTTAAGAAATTAACCTTTTATTACTTCCATTAATTAACTCTAATTACTTTCATTAACTAACTCTAATTACAAATAAATTAATCTTTAATCATTACTTAATTAACCTTTAATTAAGTAATTATTATTTAATTACAAATTAATGATCCTTTAATCTTAAGATAACCCATTCATCTAAATTAAATATATTAACAAATTCCATTTGAAAACAATTAGGAATCACATTGATTAATCACTTAATATAAAATTATTTAAAAACCAAAAAATTTAATCTTTAAAATATTTAACTTTAAACCTGTAATCTTTGAAACAAATTTATTATTAATCCATAAATTAACTTAAATCTTTAAGTTAATTAACAATTAAACAACTTTTCTTTTTGATCCACTTCTTAATTAAGCTATTTTATCAAAATAGGCTTAAGAATTAATTAGATTAAAGGATATCTATTAAAACTTAATTAATTAAAATAATCATTCAAAAACCTTTAATTAATCCTCAAACATAAACACATATTTTATAAAAGGATTGGTTTAAGAAAATTGTTTAAATTTAATTTATTCAAACTTGTAAATATACTTAAGTTTCTGTCCCAAGACAACTTCGGTATCAACCCGAGCCTGATGCCCATTTTCTCGAGTAACCTCCCGTGCAACTCCCTCTCCTTCTCTCCTTCGAGTCACTCACGTATTCATCCCGAGATAAGTTATCTTCTTCCCCAATACTAACGAACTAACCCAGGTATCACCGTGCACACGTGCACGTGCACGACGTAATAGCCAACGCCGACCATCTCTCCGACCCTCCCCCAACTATCGACGACCACCACAAGCAACTGACCCTTCAGAACCACGAAGTCGATGACCAGACAAAAATCGAGCACCTTAATTTAATACAGGAACCCATAGCATCCAAAAACTCGATCATCAAAACACTTGCCGACGACGAACTCCATCACTATAACCTCCACCGCCTCGTCCAAAGTAGCGTCTTGAACCCCGGCGTTGATTCCCCCATATGCGATCGACCACGATCTATTCTCGTTGCCGTACGAATCCCCACAACATTGACAGCTTCAACTAGGTATCAAACCCTATTTCGCCAATCTCAGATCACCACGATGATCAGAAAAATCTCCACCTATTTTTCCTGAGTTCCCCCACCTTCCATCCTCCTCCAGTCGAAACCACGACCACCATAGATATTCCGACCACCAGAATTTTCCCAAAAACCCAATTTCAGACAATCCCGAAATGCACACTCAATTCTAATCTAAAAATCATAATTTACATCTTAAAAATCATATTTGCCCAAGCCGATTCAAGTTATATACTTAAATCAGAGAATTGTAACCATTGATTTTTAACATGTTTATATTTTTATTTTTATTTTATTGTAAATCTTAGTTTCCAGATACTATATCTATATAAACATTTTTAAATATTTTTAGATCCAGGTTCAAGTTTAAACAAACTTAATTTGATTGAAAACAACAGCCTAACAGAGATCAGAGGAGGGGAAATTGAATTTGAGCTAAATTTAATCTCTGTAATATAAAACAGAGGAGAACGCATATTCAATTAGACATGCACACATAAATACATTCATACATACAGATTTTACACTTATTTATACACATGCACAATCATATATATATATGCATTCACACTCATACACATATGCAACTATATTACTAAAAGAATTCATCACAACCATCTAATTTCAAATCACAGATTTCAAACTGTTTTTAAATTTAGATGTTTACTCACATCATAGATTCGCAAAGAAACTTGCACATACATATACTAGTAAATCAAACATTAACACTGAATTCATAAGCTACTTAAATGTTTAGTTTTAAGGTTTACTCACCTATTATGTTGAACAGAGAAACTGGAAGTTTTGAACCAGAATTGCTTTGAAACTTCATCTGCTTGTTTTGATTTCTTTTAAATTTGGAAAAGCTCTTGAAAACTTTGCTATGGCCTCAGATTTTCTTGCATGCAAATCTTTTGTTCTTGCATGTTATAAATGAGTTTACAGGCTTGAAAGAACAATGGTTACAGATCTTTGGTTTGGAGAAGATTTCAGATTACAGGGTATTGATTTTTAATCAGAGGAAGGGTTTCAGGTTTGAAAAATTGCCTGGTTTCAGGTATTTGAATTTGAGAAATGTTTACAGGATTTCATGTTGTAAATTTGAGAATTAAGCTTTGCAGATGAATCTCAGTTTTGGTTTGAAGATGAATTCAGGTTGTATATTTTTGGTTTGAGATGATTTCGGTTTTGATCATTTTCTGGTTTTAGTTTTTTGAGGATTGAGATTAGAAAAAGAAAAAGGGAATGGAAAGGTAGGCTTTTATAAACTTAATTTATGGTTTATTAAAAATCAAGGAAAATGGAAAGAAAATTGACACTTGTCTTCATCCATTCTTAATTACCTTACACATATTACTAACATGACTTAATTTATTAACACTTGTCATTATATAATTTCATATTATTTTTAAAAAGATTATAAAAGCTTTTATATGTATTTCCTAAATAGTTAAATACATTTATTAATTATAAATGCTTTTCTATATTATACATAAATGAAACCTTTAAAGAAAATAAAATAAAACTCATTTATATCCTAATAAAATCATATACAATATTTTTAATTCATTTTTAAGTGGAAACATATCTTTTGTACTAAATTTACTTATTAAATAAATATTTTCTAAATTTATATACAAAATCTCTTTAAGGAAGATAAAAATAAAACAAAAGTCTTGTTTTAAATAAAAGTCTTATTCATATATTTTATACCTAAATAAAATAATTATCTTTAAAGATTCAAATTTAAATCCAGATTCAAATTCAAATTTGACTTTTAAAATCCAATTTAAAAATCAACTCAACATTTATATTTTTAAATAAACATTTTATTAAGTTTGAAATTGATATATTTCATTTAAAAACAACTCAAGACATATATATACATATTTAAACAATACTTATTAATTTTGGAAATGATAAATCTATTTAAAAATCAAATTTATAAAATAATACAATTTAAATTATTATTCTTATTATAATCAATCTATACTATAATTAAAACATCATATTATTATTATTTGGTTATAAAATATTTGAAAATAACAAATTTATCAATTTAAAATAATTTAAATTAAGAGATTATCACATTTTAAACTTCTCGAAATCCCGGGATATCACATTCCTTCCCCCTTAAAAGAATTTCGTCCTCGAAATTTAAAACAAAAGATAATCCAAAGATTTTTATATTTATTTCAACCAATTTTAAAACAATTCAATTATACTTAACAACCATATACTATCAATCAAACAACCATTCATCCAAACAAACAATTTTATCTAATCAAACAACTCTAGCTATCCGAACATAGATCCGGATAAACTACCTAAAATTATCCCGAGTTTCCTGATACAGATACTGGGTTACTCGCTCTATTAAATCCAAACTGGTAATTAAATACCGAAACCAAAACACATATCCTCACAAAAAATTAGAAAGATCTAATATACTCGAAGCTATCTTCCTAGTCTTACCCAATCTTATTTGCTCCCTTTTACTGGAGAAATAACAATGAAGTCTCCAACTTCGAATTCCAAAATTCTCCATCTCTAATCCACAGAACTCTTCTGACGATTCTGGGCTGCCTTCACCTTCCCTGATCAGCTTAACTCTTGCTGATGCTTCCTGAAATAATCTAGACCAACATCAAACCAATTTCCGGATCCTTCTCAACAAAATGGTTTCCCAA
The DNA here is from genome assembly GCA_030737815.1 of Allium fistulosum. Lineage (NCBI taxonomy): Eukaryota > Viridiplantae > Streptophyta > Magnoliopsida > Asparagales > Amaryllidaceae > Allium > Allium fistulosum. The sequence goes on along the minus strand of CM060907.1, from coordinate 242,528,179 downwards.
AAATCACCGAAATCCAGAACACAACTCTACTCCACAACATTAGAGCACTTCGAACTACTTCTCCTATCTGGAATAGCCAAACAGTTGCACTTGACAACCTTATCTCCAAATCCTGAAAATTTCTTCACACTTAGAGATACACTTGAATTTCCTATAGAAATTCTCTACTCCAAGAAAATTACAACTCCCGAATGCTTCCGTTCTAGAATAGTTACTACCTTGCTTCCGCTGCACATCTCTGATTTGGAACAGATGAGAATGCCATCGGAGAAACTCGAGCACAAACTTGATCATCCACAGTTCACCAAACCCATAAAATCTTAGTGAACCCTTCCACTTGGTCAAAACACCTTAGCAGAATCCTCTCCAGAAAACTATGTGTGATCAATCCCTCTCCAAAGAATCCTGAGCTGCTTCACCAAATTCTTCTCTCGGAGACATCCTTCTATTAAGCTGAACCATCGGTAACTCCACGAATCAAGTCGATACGGAATCTCAATCTCCAATAATACCAAGAGAATACTCAAATAATCGCAAGTCACTTTTGCGATCAACCCGATCCAATATCCAAAGATACTATTCTCTCTTATCAAATCAGAACAGCTTATGCCTTACTCACCAATCCATCGAAGAAATGGATCAACTCTGTTGCTTCCGGACTCCATCTCTAGAAAAACTGCTCAGACAGAAACTTCCTGCCAACACAGAACACTCCGAGCCGCACTGCTGCCATAGACCAAAGACTTCTTACTCCAAAACTCCTCGAGAAACTCGGACTTCAAAGCAAACAGAAACACCCCGCTGGACTCAGCCATAACACCGAAGCAGACCTACTTCTTCAAACTTGCTCCAGAAGAAACATCTTCAGAAACGTCCATAGTCACCGCATCTCACCACACAGCTACTTCTTCCAGAAGTTACCAAAATACCATCACCCGCTTCTGCTCACCGATAGATCTAACTCTATTCATCCAACTTCAAAGATAAACTCCGAACTTAAACAGTTTCCTTCGGAGATTGGTGAAATCCTTACACCACTACAAAGTTCACTCGAGACAGTATTAGGTCTATAGTCTCGACAAATACACTTCTAACCTCAACACTCAAACTCTAACTATTGGTAATTGTGTTACACACACTACCATCCTATCTACCTTTATAACTCTTATTGGAAAACCCGTACAGGTAACCCAATAAATAGGTAGAAATAAATATATATATATTTAAAATGATACTTTTTATATAGAAATTATTTCTAGGTAAAATTATTTCATCTACCTCTTTAAAAAAATATTGTGTCCGTTGGCCTGGTTCAAGTGTTTAGAGATCCCTATCAATAACGTTAGCTACTCGTATTGACCAGAATCCATATACCACTCAACCGATCAATTAACACAATATAAAATCATTTTTATATAACTAACAATTACGCGCTCTCAAGATAGACACCACTTCAGAGCCTAGGTATTCACTCAACCTACTGCTCTGATACCAAATGTGACGACCCGGCTTTCATCGACCAGAAAGTCGTATCGCTAATAAGAAAGAAAGGGGTAGAAAATAGAAAAGAAGAGAAGAAAGAAAGAAACAACAACAACGATCTCACAGCGGAACGAATAAATTATATTAATAACATAAACTATTACATAGTATACAACAATTTACAGAGTTACACAGCATATACATCACTTACTAGACAGTTATAAACATCTGTCTAGACATTACAACTCAAATACAAGACAAGACACTATCACAGATATCAACACAGCGGAATACTATATCTACGAACGCCGAAGCCTCCTGCTCCATTGCTCCTCCAGAATATTCGTCAAAGCTAAACCTGAATCCCTTGGCTACTCGTAAAAATTTGAGTACCCAAGAGTTTATAAAACAGAAATAAACACTTGGGTCAGACATGGGTCTGGTGTGAGTAAACGGTTAGATTGCTTAACTTTGAAAACCTTTGAAACAAAAGTATCACGTAAGACTTCCCACAAATAAACATGGGTAAGTTTTTACCTTACGCTAACTAAAACATTTGATAGCAAATCCGATTGTATTATAATAGGGTCTAGGGTTTTCAAGTAAAATACAGAAATAGCTGAAATGCTTACATCTCACATTCCAACATAGTTGGGCACAACTAATACGTACGGCACTTATTGGAGTTTGGATTCCATACAATGGCAGGGCTACTGGGGTACCGCCCGTCACAGTACGTGGCCTAGATCACCGTACCGAGGAGTACGCCCGCTCCCCTGCAACACAAAGCCGGAACCATCCCTTACTGGATAATCCCGAACAAGACAATCCCGTAGTTGGCGCGACCAACCACACACTAAGCCGAATAAAAGAAAAGGGACCTCTAGACAGGGATCTATCTTGCTCTCAGTGGGTGCTACCCACGAAACCTTGCTGCACCTCCCCTGTTTTAGCCATTCCCGGTTGATGAGGCTTGAGGTTACGATTACCTTTAATCAGAACATATCACTTAGAATGCTCATCGTCCGCCTGACGATGTGCTGAAAGCATTCAATCCATACAAGTTCGTTCCGGGTTCGAACGAAACCGAAGGCATTATCTCGTTACACTCGTTTTGGAATCACCCTCAGAGTTAACGACAATAACCCTTGCACTCTAAATCTTCATCTTCACTTGAGATTCACGACCTATCGTTAATTTGGATCGATGTGGTATTCGGGTCTCCAGACCTGGAAATCCGGTATACGGAAACCCGATCCCGGTCTCATCGAAATCCAAAGCGTATCTTTTAAGGCCAAGTTGTTTTAAAGGTTAAAACAAATTCAATTCATTATCTTTATACACAAAGAAAGATAATAGATAATCAACATTATCAGATAATCCATACAATTCAACTAACATCCATATCACACAGCATATATCTCATCAGAGATATCAATCAATGTCAAGTATTCAATACTATCACCCATTCATAAGTAATGATTTATATCATCTCTAATTAATTTAAAGTGAATTAAATTAATTACTTTATTTTATAAATCCTTCTTACTTAACCATTAATTAATTACAATTTAATTAATTAATTATCTTCTAATATTTCATTTCAATTAATCATCTTTGATTAATTATCTTTTAATTACATTCAAGTAATTTATTCTCAATTGATTACTTAAATTAATTATCCTTAACCACTTATTGTAATTAACCTTTAATTACTTCATTAATTAATTAACTAAAATTAATTAACTTAATCAACTATAATCAATTATATTAAACCTTAATTAATTACATTAATTAATCACTTCATTTATTAATTATTACTAAATTAATCAATCTTAATTACATCATTAATTATATTAATTAATGATCCTTAATTACAACTTAATTATTAATTACTTAATTAAATTAATTACATTAAGTAATTAACCTTTAATTAAACAACATTTATTAATCACCTTGATTAATCTTCAATCAGTAATTAATTACCCTTAATTACTTTCATTAACTAAATTAATTACTCCTTAATTAATTCTTTAATTAATCCCTTGATTAATTACAATAACTCAAATTACTTCCATTCTTAAATCATCTTCCATTAATTACATCCAGTAATTACTTATTAATTACTTTACTAAGTAATTTCAATCCATTGATTAAATTAAGTAATTAATTATCAAATCATCAAGTGTTTAAATTAATTAAACTTAATTAATTAACTTAAACAAATTACATTTAAACTTAATTAATTACATTAAGTAATTAATTCCTAAATTACTTCCTTTAAGAAATTAACCTTTTATTACTTCCATTAATTAACTCTAATTACTTTCATTAATTAACTCTAATTACAAATAAATTAATCTTTAATCATTACTTAATTAACCTTTAATTAAGTAATTATTATTTAATTACAAATTAATGATCCTTTAATCTTAAGATAACCCATTCATCTGAATTAAATATATTAACAAATTCCATTTGAAAACAATTAGGAATCACATTGATTAATCACTTAATATAAAATTATTTAAAAACCAAAAAATTTAATCTTTAAAATATTTAACTTTAAACCTGTAATCTTTGAAACAAATTTATTATTAATCCATAAATTAACTTAAATCTTTATGTTAATTAACAATTAAACAACTTTTCTTTTTGATCCACTTCTTAATTAAGCTATTTTATCAAAATAGGCTTAAGAATTAATTAGATTAAAGGATATCTATTAAAACTTAATTAATTAAAATAATCATTCAAAAACCTTTAATTAATCCTCAAACATAAACACATATTTTATAAAAGGATTGGTTTAAGAAAATTGTTCAAATTTAATTTATTCAAACTTGTAAATATACTTAAGTTTCTGTCCCAAGACAACTTCGGTATCAACCCGAGCCTGATGCCCATTTTCTCGAGTAACCTCCCGTGCAACTCCCTCTCCTTCTCTCCTTCGAGTCACTCACGTATTCATCCCGAGATAAGTTATCTTCTTCCCCAATACTAACGAACTAACCCAGGTATCACCGTGCACACGTGCACGTGCACGACGTAATAGCCAACGCCGACCATCTCTCCGACCCTCCCCCAACTATCGACGACCACCACAAGCAACTGACCCTTCAGAACCACGAAGTCGATGACCAGACAAAAATCGAGCACCTTAATTTAATACAGGAACCCATAGCATCCAAAAACTCGATCATCAAAACACTTGCCGACGACGAACTCCATCACTATAACCTCCACCGCCTCGTCCAAAGTAGCATCTTGAACCCCGGCGTTGATTCCCCCATATGCGATCGACCACGATCTATTCTCGTTGCCGTACGAATCCCCACAACATTGACAGCTTCAACTAGGTATCAAACCCTATTTCGCCAATCTCAGATCACCACGATGATCAGAAAAATCTCCACCTATTTTTCCTGAGTTCCCCCACCTTCCATCCTCCTCCAGTCGAAACCACGACCACCATAGATATTCCGACCACCAGAATTTTCCCAAAAACCCAATTTCAGACAATCCCGAAATGCACACTCAATTCTAATCTAAAAATCATAATTTACATCTTAAAAATCATATTTGCCCAAGCCGATTCAAGTTATATACTTAAATCAGAGAATTGTAACCATTGATTTTTAACATGTTTATATTTTTATTTTTATTTTACTGTAAATCTTAGTTTCCAGATACTATATCTATATAAACATTTTTAAATATTTTTAGATCCAGGTTCAAGTTTAAACAAACTTAATTTGATTGAAAACAACAGCCTAACAGAGATCAGAGGAGGGGAAATTGAATTTGAGCTAAATTTAATCTCTGTAATATAAAACAGAGGAGAACGCATATTCAATTAGACATGCACACATAAATACATTCATACATACAGATTTTACACTTATTTATACACATGCACAATCATATATATATATATGCATTCACACTCATACACATATGCAACTATATTACTAAAAGAATTCATCACAACCATCTAATTTCAAATCACAGATTTCAAACTGTTTTTAAATTTAGATGTTTACTCACATCATAGATTCGCAAAGAAACTTGCACATACATATACTAGTAAATCAAACATTAACACTGAATTCATAAGCTACTTAAATGTTTAGTTTTAAGGTTTACTCACCTATTATGTTGAACAGAGAAACTGGAAGTTTTGAACCAGAATTGCTTTGAAACTTCATCTGCTTGTTTTGATTTCTTTTAAATTTGGAAAAGCTCTTGAAAACTTTGCTATGGCCTCAGATTTTCTTGCATGCAAATCTTTTGTTCTTGCATGTTATAAATGAGTTTATAGGCTTGAAAGAACAATGGTTACAGATCTTTGGTTTGGAGAAGATTTCAGATTACAGGGTATTGATTTTTAATCAGAGGAAGGGTTTCAGGTTTGAAAAATTGCCTGGTTTCAGGTATTTGAATTTGAGAAATGTTTGCAGGATTTCATGTTGTAAATTTGAGAATTAAGCTTTGCAGATGAATCTCAGTTTTGGTTTGAAGATGAATTCAGGTTGTATATTTTTGGTTTGAGATGATTTCGGTTTTGATCATTTTCTGGTTTTAGTTTTTTGAGGATTGAGATTAGAAAAAGAAAAAGGGAATGGAAAGGTAGGCTTTTATAAACTTAATTTATGGTTTATTAAAAATCAAGGAAAATGGAAAGAAAATTGACACTTGTCTTCATCCATTCTTAATTACCTTACACATATTACTAACATGACTTAATTTATTAACACTTGTCATTATATAATTTCATATTATTTTTAAAAAGATTATAAAAGTTTTTATATGTATTTCCTAAATAGTTAAATACATTTATTAATTATAAATGCTTTTCTATATTATACATAAATGAAACCTTTAAAGAAAATAAAATAAAACTCATTTATATCCTAATAAAATCATATACAATATTTTTAATTCATTTTTAAGTGGAAACATATCTTTTGTACCAAATTTACTTATTAAATAAATATTTTCTAAATTTATATACAAAATCTCTTTAAGGAAGATAAAAATAAAACAAAAGTCTTGTTTTAAATAAAAGTCTTATTCATATATTTTATACCTAAATAAAATAATTATCTTTAAAGATTCAAATTTAAATCCAGATTCAAATTCAAATTTGACTTTTAAAATCCAATTTAAAAATCAACTCAACATTTATATTTTTAAATAAACATTTTATTAAGTTTGAAATTGATATATTTCATTTAAAAACAACTCAAGACATATATATACATATTTAAACAATACTTATTAATTTTGGAAATGATAAATCTATTTAAAAATCAAATTTATAAAATAATACAATTTAAATTATTATTCTTATTATAATCAATCTATACTATAATTAAAACATCATATTATTATTATTTGGTTATAAAATATTTGAAAATAACAAATTTATCAATTTAAAATAATTTAAATTAAGAGATTATCACATTTTAAACTTCTCGAAATCCCGGGATATCACAGTTATAGTCCATGAAATATTTATAGGGTCAATATGGTAACAGAATAATTCAACAAAAATTCTAAGAAAAAGAAATGATGCTATTAGTCATTTTCCAAAGTTATAGAATCATACGACCTCATATGAAATTAATATTAATATTCTATGATCCTTCGATACGTAGAATATGTGTCGTTTTATTCTCCCCTCCTTTAAGAATTGCACCTCTAAAATTTCATAATCAAGTCAATAGGGTCATCCCGCATGCCTAACAATCATATACAAGCATAGGCAACCATCACACATCAAACATGCATACACAACAATAACTGAAAAAGAAAACATCTAATCCTACCTTAGCATGTATGATACTATGCCATAGTACATTTTATGCATAAGTGAAAGTAAAAGCGACAAATAAGAAATCTCACCAAGTGAAGAGCTAGGGATATGTTGTCCTCGTGCTCTCTTCGGTCTCCCAACTACAATCTCCTTCACTATTAGTCCATTGAATCTTCACTAACTTCACCGTCTTCCTTCTAAGCTGCTTCGTATCATGTTTGATGATATGAATAGTCTTACGAGGTCTTGAAGCCTCTGGTTCAATCTCGATGCAACAACTCGAAATTTCACCGCATTAATTTGGGAATATTTAGTTAATTTTAAATATTCAAATAATATATTTTATAATTAAAATAAAACTCTATTAAATAATAAATAATGATGGTGAAATAGTTTTCTAAATTAATTCACAAAAATATTTAGTTCGAAGAAAAATGGAAAATTTGGCCGGAATTCGTTTTCTGATTTTTCGACTTTTCAACGGCTAAAAGTTATCGAAAACATTGTGAACTCTTAAGCACAAGTATACACATTTGTAAATAAGTTAGTACATGTATATATGTGTGTATTAGTGTGTGTGTATATATATATATATATATGTATTCATACCTAATTATATAAAGTTTAAAATAAAAATATAAATGTCACACCATTAGAAACATTAAGTACAAAGAGTACTTAAACATGTTTGCATGAAAGTGAGAAGAGGGAACAAGGGTGTGGGCTTGAGTACATGAGGTGGAGGAGGCTAGATGAGGTGGTAAGAGGATAGTGGAGGGTAAAGGACAATGGCATTTAGGTAATTCACCTTTTCTCTTGCTTATAAATAGCCCTTCACTTCTTCAAATTTTTTCCCCTCTTTATTTCACCATATATTCCTCATCTCTTATCCTAATGGAATTTTTTTAAAACCGTAGTAAATTCCAGTGGTTACAATTTTCATTTGTACCACTTCTTCTAATTTTGAGCTTAGCGATGTCAAAATATCATTTCTTTGTAGAGTGTTTTCGGACCCATATTTTCAAGTTCGAAAATACTTCTTCTTCTTTTGACCATATCTACCTCAAACAAACCTAAATTGATTAATTATTTTTTTTAAATGGTAGAGAAGAGAATTTACAAGAACTTTGTCTTTGACAACTTCTCTAAATTCTGAGAGTAACATAGGCCAAATCGAAGAGAAGATGACTAAATTTTAGGTCCAGTTTTATGAATTCAACATTATCCGAAATCCTCCACCTCTCCAAAATAAGTGTAACGACCCGGAATTTTGAACAAATTAAATTGAAAATATTTAATTAATTTTAAATATTTGAACGATGATTTAATTTGAATCCCCGATTTAACTTTGAATTTGGCGATTAAATTATAAAATTTAATCTATTGAATGCTGAATAAAAATTTAAATCTTCAATTTAAAGTTGAAGAAAAATATTTCGAAAGCTTTTAAAATTTATATTGATGATACCGAAGATAATAGAACTTTTAGAATTTAATTGTTTGAACCGATATTTAAAAATAGTCATTTTTCAAACAGTTTCGGAATTTGACGAAACCAGTTCCATTGGGTCCGTAATATTGAATTATTGCCGGATTTCAAATTTCGTATTTTTCGGAGTCGTTGTGTGAACGTACGGGATATAAACGCCTAGTCGATAATTTATCGATTTTATTTAAAATATAAATTTATACACTTTGGTCAACATCAGTTTTCTTCCCTCCTTTAAACACGCCTTCAATTGCGTCCCGTTGTTTCTGCCGAGAATCACGAACGAAAAAAAAATTCGTGCAAACCATGTCATTCGATTTTAAATATCCCTTCTCCTCAGTTTAAATCTACACGAAACAAAGAAAAAAAAAATCTCGTTCGAAGTTTAAAATTAATGGCCGCTAACAGATCAAAATCTAAACCCCCCCTCTCGTTCTCAGGCAACCGAACGAAAGAGAATAAATCAAAGGAAAGGCCAAAGCCCTCTTCCTCAGAAAATGGAAAAAAAAAATATTTTTGAAATCGATCGCGCGAGGCCGAGAAAGGGAGGAGGGTCGGTAGCATCGTAGGGGAGGTTTGCGACCAGCGCGCACGATGTAGCGGCGATTTGTTTTCGCGTTGAGGATCGAACGAGCTCGCGAGTGCGTGGAAGGTCGGCGATGCGTGATTGGCATGCGCGACAGCGTGGGGCCGGAGGCGAGGAGCGCGCGTCGTTCTGGGAGGCGATCCGAAGCCTCTGGCGATCGAGGGTTGCTCGCGAATTTGGTGGGCCAGGTTGAAGCTTGCTGGGGGATAAATATGGTCGCCAATTCATTTGTTTCCGATTTTTCTGGCTCAGCGTTCGATCGAGACAATTGTGATGGAGGTGGTCCGAGCGCACGCTAGTGGGGGATCGGGATTTCTCATTTCGTTCAAATTCGATAGGCAGTGAGGTATTGCTATGTTTATCTTATAATATATGTATATACAGTTTACAGAAAGTATATAGATATAGATAGGATTTTGGAAAAATATATGCCTACTGTTCAATCTTTAGAAAAAAATGGTAGATTTATTTTGAGCATTTTTATATTGATAGTACTCAAGTCTAAAAATCCGAGTTTAATATGTTGATTTTTCTTTTTTAGTTTATTAATCAGAACTTGTCTTTAAGGTAAATCTCTGTTTTGATAATTTCAGGAAGAAAATAATTTACAGTAAGGAAAATTGTTTAAAACTAAACTTATTAGTTGAATTTAAAAATTTAGTTTCAAAGGGAAAATATTTATTTAAAAGGAGATTTGTTAGAAAACAAATTTAACTGGTTTAAAATAAAATCACAAGTTAATTAATTTATCGAATGAAAAATTTGTTATTCAATTGATTCGAGTATTAATAGATTGTATAAATATTTATACAAGGTTAAACCGTGAAGAAATGGTCAAAATGAAAAATGGGATGGCAAATTTATAAAGCTAAGGTGAGATCTTCTCACTCAGATTTAAATTTGGATTGCAGTTATTGATTGCTATTTGGATGTGATATTAGATATAGTAGGATATATCTATTATATATATATAGCAATATATACATATTGGCATATGTATATATTGGATTGATGATTTCCCGCCTCGTATAGCGGATGAGACCCTATTGCGCCGTTAGTAAGCGAATTTTTATAAAACCCATATACCGCGAAAATTCCATACTGGAGCGGAATTGGTATTGTGCTAACATCTTTGGATGCAGGAAAACAGGTTGGAGGGATCCAACTGGACCCCTCACATTGATTGAATTTATTTCTATTGTGATATGAATCTGTGAATGATTATAGTGATACTATTAATCATATTGATATCTGGAAATTGTTTGGAAAGCTAAAATTTAGCTGAATGGATGTTTTGACATCATTGGATTCCAAAGATAAACGAAATTGAATTTTTGAAATTCAAGTAGAAAATTTCTAAGTGAATCAATTTTTGAAATTGAAGAAATTCGAAGAAAAGAATTTAAAAGTATAAAAGCTGATTTTTATAATCTTATCGAATAAATTCCAGAATAAAGTGAAAATGCTAAATAAATGGATTTCATAAAACAGTGATTTTAAATTGAAGAAATTAATTTAAATTTGGATTTTTAAATAGATTGAAAGAAACGATTGAAATTTATTTTCTTTAAAAGGAATTTATTTAAAAGAAGATAAGTTGGAAATTCAGTTTGAAATTTAATTGGTAAATTGAAATAAGTTGTGAAATCAATGTAAAATGATTTCAATTTGAAGAATCCATTTTAAAACAGAATATTGAATAATTTGAGAAAAATAAGGAATTTATTTTAGTAGTGATAAATAAAATTTGAAATCAATCTGTAATTGATTTAATATTTAGAAATGAATTTTTGAGAAATCAATATGGAAATTTTATTCAAACGTTGAAAATAAAATTAGAAATCAATATTGAAATTGATTTGGTATTGAAGCTTTTATAAATAGAATTAAAATTTATAAAAGTTGTTTATAAACCCAAAGTCACTTATTTTTAATAAGTTAAATATAGAAGTTGATAAAAGAAGGTTTATAAGTCGAAGTTGTTATTAAAAAGAGAAATAGAATTTATAAACGTGCTTATAAATTCGAAATAGATTGAATGTGATAAATTTAATATAGAAGATTATTTAAGAAGATATATTCACGATTTTGAATAGCGAATTTTTATTGAAATAAAAATGTGTAGAAATGATTGAAATGGGGTTAAGTAAATTTTATTCACGATTTTGGACAGTGTATATTGTTAAGTAAAATGGATTCATTTTTGAAGAAGTAATATTTTAAAAATGAAGTTAAACATTTTAAAGGTGTTTTAAAATGTGTTATGAATCGAAAGCATAGATTTCAACATTTATTGTTGAAATAGACGTTTTCGAGAAATATAAGGAAATGGTGGACTATAACACTGTTGTTATAGTAAATGATTTCCAAAAGGAAATGTTTTTAGGTAGTATTGGGATTTATATATCTATTTTAATTTCGGATCCCTATACTAGTGATTTTGAGTCGTCGTAACGATGTTTTACGTAACATTCGTTTTGACTCAAATAAATGTGTTAAAAGAATATTTTCCTTAAAGAATGAATATATACTTAATTTTTGATTTAAGTATATCGAGTATTTTCAAATGTTGAAAATAAATAGATTTGTGAAATACTTATTTTTAAATAAGTATGGAAATGCTTTTCCAATATGAAATGAACGTTTTGAGAATTTATCTTTGTAAAGATAAATTGAAATTGAATATTGAAAACGATTTGAAAATCGTATATCAGTAGATATTTTGAAAGATATAAATTCACTATGGAATTTATTAAAAGAAATGGGAATTCGTCCTAAAAATAAACGTTGATTTATTTTTGAAGTGTGGAAATTTTATATCTAATAAAGATATTTTTGAAGATAAATAATTTGGAAAATTATTTGGAATCTGATGATGTTGCGCATCTTTATTGATAGTTAAATAACCGACTATCAATAATTACCTTTAGATAGGTATTTGTTGTGAATTGGATGAATTTGAATGCCACACTTATTTTTGAATAAGCGCTCACTATTCGGGTTAGCCGGGAAAGGACCATGGGGTCGTATAACCCATTCTGAATATGTGATACGTCGTATGAATTGCATTTGAAGACCGGTGTTGAAGACCGGATATTTTTGAAAACGGAAGGATTACCGTCGAGTTACTCTACATCGGCTGATCTCCGATTCAGAGGTTTTATCACCCTTAGTGACGGGAAGTCCGGACGTGATTAGAAATTTATCCGGATATGCAAGGGCTTCGTGAGAAGTGCCTTCGGTTCTGTTCGATCCCGGAACAGACTTGTATGGATTGTGTGTCTGACGTTACAATTTGAGATATAAAGCTGATTTCTTTCAAATACATTTCTGTTGGTGGCGGAGAATTTATTCTCTTAGCTTAACACCCTTCTCTGAGACGTACGAGCTCAGAGGTTATGTAGTTGAAATTTATCAGCAATATATCCCAATTTGGTAACGTGGCATACTGAGTGTTGCTGTGAAATGATCAGTGTTTGATCATTTGTGATATGATCATTTGTTTGATCTTATATCTTTGTGATCATAGGTTGATCATTTTGTTTGACCCGAAGCAGGGCTTTTTGTAGAAAGCGTAGCTTTGTGGACGAGACTTCATCGAGCCTCACACCCCGGAAATGGTCGAAACAGGAAGGATGCGGCAAGGTTCTAGGGAGTAGCGCCCCTTAGTGTATGTCATTCCTTTTGGATAAAGGTGGTATCATGGTATGGAGCCCAGATACTTAACCTATGTGGTTGCTGCATTATTATCTATGTGGTTTGTTGGAAATCGGGGATCCTCGGGAAGATCGGTGACGATCGGGGGATGGCATACGCGTGTCAGTAGTTACCTATTTTTGCAGAGGTAACCCGGCCTTGTGTTGGCAGAGATCCGGTTAGGTTCTCGGGTCGTCTATTCCAGGGACGTACCCATCGTGGATAGGAAGTTCCTTTGCCTGACCATTTGTTGGAAATCCAAAGAAACAATACGAGCCTTTACGATTTCAATTGTATAACCTGTCTCCTCAGGAGGCAGCTATAGCAGGCATAATATAATGGTACCTATGCTGGCTAAGATTTATATTATACTTTCGAAATGTTTTCCACTATGCACTAATAATAATATCAAAAAGAATTTGATTTTTTGCGTAGTAAGCATCTTTGACTATCATAAGAAGAAATCTCCTCCAAGTCTGCGTTTGCATTGTGTGTGTGGTGGGAGGTCTTATGGTAGTTTCATTTTCCAAAAGCATTGCGAATTGACATTAAAGTTTTCCTGTTGTTTTTATTTTAAAAATAACTGTTTTACGGTCTCACACCAGTCACCATGACTGACTCGGAGTTTATTGTTTCCCTTCTAAACTCTGGGTGCCCACAAATTTCCACACAGGCAGTCTAGAGTTAGATTATCAGGATATTCTGGATATTCTGGAGCTTTGGAGATAAGCTGGATGACGAGACGTAGTATTTGTATCTGATAGCATTTATCCCGCTGTGTATTCTGTATGAGGACAAGTTTATATAACTGTCCATTGTTGTATATTGACTCTGATTGATGTATGAATAAAATGATATAGTTCTTTGTTTTAAAAGACTAGTAATTATCTATTGTATATTGTTCCGCTGCGATATGTGAGATTCTGATATTGTTTTCTGTTTCTGTTGTTGTTCTGTTGTTCTTCTTCTTTCTTTCTTCTCTTTTTCTTCTATCTTCTTCTTCTTCTATTTTTTTTTCTTTTTCTTAAAACCCTCACTATTGGAGTTTCCGGCACTTGATTGCTCGACAGTCGATAAAGTGAGTATCGATGTTGAATTTTCGAAAGTCGAAAATTTCGGTATGTGACAAAGTGGTATCAGAGCATATGGTTAAGCGACAACCCTGCTCTGTTGGGTGTTACTCATTAGAGATAGAGTCAGTAGTACTCTAGAATGAGTTGAGTGTAGTAATAGATATGAGCGCGTATTTGTTATTGAATATAAAATTGTTTTGTATTGTGATGATTGGTTTATTGAGTGGCATATGAACCTTCGTCGGCACAGTCTTGCAAAACTGTATCGAAGGGGTTTCTAAACACCCGAATAGAACAATTCGACACAGTATTGTTTTAAAATAGGGTGAATGAAATAATTTTGCCCAAAACTATTTTTTGTATAGAAAAGAAATGATTTTTCTATGAATTATAATAGTATATGGTTGCATGGTTGTTAGAGGTGATAATATTAATTATTATCATTGAAATTGAATAAGAAATTGAAATCATAACTCCAAAGTTAAGAAATAAATTCACATATACAAATGAAATTTAAAGAATGTAAATTATAAATGTGAATTGTAATTTAAAACGGGATTCCAGAAAAGTATTTGGAAATGTTTTGAAAAGAATTTGAAAATTTTGGAGATTTGGGAAGTTTAAATTCCTTTTTGATTTGAAAATGAATTTTAAAGGTTTGAAAAGTATTTTAGAGAGATGAAAGCTCTAAACTCTTTTCGGTCGCTGGAAAATAATTTCGGTAATGACTGCAGCATTATCGATGTTCATTTTCGGGTTTCCAAAAGAGAAATTGCTGCCAAATTGTTTTAAATGGAAGTTGTTTGAAAAATTTGGGTTTTTGTTTTGGAAATTCAAATGGAATTTGAATTGTTTTCAAAAATGGCTTTGAAATGTTGGTAAACTCTGGAATGCTATATAAAAATATTTATGAAATATTATGAAGTTGATAGCTTGTAAAGTTTAAAGTTTAAATAAAAATCCATTTAACGAATGGAATTTATAAATGTGAGTTGAAATATAAAGAGATGAATTCACATATGAATAAAATGGTGAATATAAATTGTAACTGAATTTATAAATGAAAATAGAATTCCAAGAAGATAATTGAAAATAAAATTCCTTAATGAAATGGAATTGTGAATGTGAATGTATAAATGATTGTATAAATCAAGATGTAAATAAGTTGATAACTTATAGAATATTTGGAATCTGATTGGAATGAAATTCAAATTGAAGACGAATGAATTAGTAATTGAAACTAATTTAAAATAGTGCAGTTATGAATGAAAGATAATTGATAAATTCAATATTTCAGAATTGAAGATAAATAGAATTCAAATTAGATTGGAATTGTGAATTGAATTCAAATGAGAAATTGAAATATAAAATTGAATGAGAATAGATATATAACTTCAACAGTGAAGTAAAAAAATGATATAAGAAGTTGATATTGAAAATTTTGTAATCGAATTTGCAAAATAGTTTGAATATATGTAACTAGATATTATGGCTAGTAGGATATACAGGTATAAAGGAATTGGAATTTTGGATTTCAAAGATAATTTGAATTTGCTCGAAAAGGTAAGTATTTGAATTATAATATGAGTTTTTGATGATTTCTTGTCTAGCCTGAAATCTGAGAGTCCGTAGGGACGTTTTGTAGTCGTACCGTATTAGCCGCGCAAAGGAGACGCTGGCGAAATTTTTCGGGAATTTAGGGCGTTAGAAAATTTTTGAGAAAATTTTGAAAGTTTAAATTTGAATTTGAATTCGAATTTGAATTTAGAAGTTAAACAATGTTGTTTGAAACTTAAAATTGAAGTTGGAAATTTAGTTGAATTGATAACGAATCTTTAGTAGAAAGATTTGTTTTGATAAATTTGATAAAACTATTGAATGTTGAAAATAGTAGACGAGTTAGGGACATTTTTTCTTGACTTGTAATTTCGAGGACGAAATTCTTTTAAGGAGGGAAGTTTGTAACGACCCGGAATTTTGAACAAATTAAATTGAAAATATTTAATTAATTTTAAATATTTGAACGATGATTTAATTTGAATCCCCAATTTAACTTTGAATTTGGCGATTAAATTATAAAATTTAATCTATTGAATGCTGAATAAAAATTTAAATCTTCAATTTAAAGTTGAAGAAAAATATTTCGAAAGCTTATAAAATTTATATTGATGATACCGAAGATAATAGAACTTTCAGAATTTAATTGTTTGAACCGATATTTAAAAATAGTCATTTTTCAAACAGTTTCGGAATTTGACGAAACCAGTTCCATTGGGTCCGTAATATTGAATTATTGCCGGATTTCAAATTTCGTATTTTTCGGAGTCGTTGTATGAACGTACGGGATATAAACGCCTAGTCGATAATTTATCGATTTTATTTAAAATATAAATTTATACACTTTGGTCAACATCAGTTTTCTTCCCTCCTTTAAACACGCCTTCAATTGCGTCCCGTTGTTTCTGCCGAGAATCACGAACGAAAAAAAAATTCGTGCAAACCATGTCATTCGATTTTAAATATCCCTTCTCCTCAGTTTAAATCTACACGAAACAAAGAAAAAAAAAATCTCGTTCGAAGTTTAAAATTAATGGCCGCTAACAGATCAAAATCTAAACCCCCCCTCTCGTTCTCAGGCAACCGAACGAAAGAGAATAAATCAAAGGAAAGGCCAAAGCCCTCTTCCTCAGAAAATGGAAAAAAAAAATATTTTTGAAATCGATCGCGCGAGGCCGAGAAAGGGAGGAGGGTCGGTAGCATCGTAGGGGAGGTTTGCGACCAGCGCGCGTGATGTAGCGGCGATTTGTTTTCGCGTTGAGGATCGAACGAGCTCGCGAGTGCGTGGAAGGTCGGCGATGCGTGATTGGCATGCGCGACAGCGTGGGGCCGGAGGCGAGGAGCGCGCGTCGTTCTGGGAGGCGATCCGAAGCCTCTGGCGATCGAGGGTTGCTCGCGAATTTGGTGGGCCAGGTTGAAGCTTGCTGGGGGATAAATATGGTCGCCAATTCATTTGTTTCCGATTTTTCTGGCTCAGCGTTCGATCGAGACAATTGTGATGGAGGTGGTCCGAGCGCACGCTAGTGGGGGATCGGGATTTCTCATTTCGTTCAAATTCGATAGGCAGTGAGGTATTGCTATGTTTATCTTATAATATATGTATATACAGTTTACAGAAAGTATATAGATATAGATAGGATTTTGGAAAAATATATGCCTACTGTTCAATCTTTAGAAAAAAATGGTAGATTTATTTTGAGCATTTTTATATTGATAGTACTCAAGTCTAAAAATCCGAGTTTAATATGTTGATTTTTCTTTTTTAGTTTATTAATCAGAACTTGTCTTTAAGGTAAATCTCTGTTTTGATAATTTCAGGAAGAAAATAATTTACAGTAAGGAAAATTGTTTAAAACTAAACTTATTTGTAACGACCCGTATTTTTACGGATCGACATGTTCGTCAAAATCTGGAATTTTAGCACTTTCATGTCATTTCAGATTTTTAGGCAGATTTGTCTAAGTCCTAGGTCGTACGCGACCTAAGGGTTGATGGCAACTTAGAGAAGGTCTGCGACTTAAGAAAAATGTTGTGAGCGACCTAAGTTTTGTTAAGTGTTAGGTCGGCTGGGAGAGTTAGCGACCTAGTAGTTGCCGAGTTAGCGACCTAGTAGTTGCCGAGTTAGCGACCTAGTAGTTGCCGAGTTAGCGACCTAGTAGTTGCCGAGTTAGCGACCTAGTAGTTGCCGAGTTAGCGACCTAGTAGTTGCCGAGTTAGCGACCTAGTAGTTGCCGAGTTAGCGACCTAGTGGTTCTGAGTTAGCGACCTAGTGGTTCTGAGTTAGCGACCTAGTGGTTCCGTGTTGGCGACCTAAGGAGTTAACAAGTTGGCGACCTAAGGAGTTAACAAGTTGGCGACCTTAGGAGTTAGGCTAAGTGTTAGGTCGTGTGTTGTTTTAGGTCGACTTGTGTTAGGTCGCAACCCAACTGAGTCTTAGGTAGTTAGGTCGTTAGGTTGTTAGGTCGCTGGGTTTCCTAAGTGTTAGGTCGCAAAGGAGTTAAGTCGTACATCTGTTAGGTCGCGTAGATTGCTAAGTTGTTAGGTCGCTAGGATAGTTTGTGTTAGGTCGCGTAGATCTATCTGTTAGGTCGGAGAAGCTTAGGTCGGAGAGTCTTAGGTCGGAAACGACCTAGGGAGATAGCCGTGTTGAGCGACTTAAGGAAATTTCTGCTATAAATAGGAGGGGTTGTTCTCACTTTTTGGGATCCGGATTTTGAAGCGACGAAGTGCTGCCATTTTGAGAGCTCGACTTCTACACTTCTTCACTTCTTTTCTCCACTCTAATCTAGTGCTTCCATCCATCCAAATCGAAGATCAAGATTGAAGATTCAAGAGCTTAGATTGAAGATCTTCATCTTTTCAAGAGAGATTTCATCGTTTGAAGTGAGATCTCGTCGGATCTAGCTTAGTTCTTCGCTGTCCAGATCTGAAGTTGATATCTTTTGGATTGTTTAGGTGATTTGGTGAGTGGTGATTATCTCTCACACGGATCCAAAAGAGTATATCGGATTGTTGGCTCGTTTTGGTGTTAAAATAGAGATTTCCATGCATTTTCTTCATCCTATGTGTAGATCCATATAGATCCATTGTTCATGATGATGTTACATCCATTCTATCATATGTTAACCTATGCAAGTTCATTCATCAAGTTTGTAGAGATATAATCCATGTTTTCATGCTTATTGGACTTTCAACTCTTTAATTACGAAAATGCCATTATTGTTATAATTGTCTACTTAGATCATTTTTGAACGCTTGATTGCTTGGATTGATGTTTGATTTGATTGATTGTTATGAACTAGATGATTGATGATTAGATTTAGATCGAAGATGATTCAAAAGCTAAGGGAAAGGCTCTTGAAATGGAAAAGCTGCTCGTGGCATATGTAGCGGGATGATGAAGCTCTTATGCATAGATTTGATGATGTAATGATGAGATGAGGCTTTGCGAGGATGTAATGAAGCGAGGCAATCATGTGGTGAAGACTTGGTCTAATCCAGACGGGATCATTCCAAGCATGTTGATAACTCGGTGATATGATTCGAGTTGAAGATAATGAATGGATATGAGAATAGTCGTCGAGGAGGATGACTAGGAGGCTTGGATAGCATCGTTGTTGAAGGTTCTAGCATGCTCTAAGCAAGAGTACGTTTGGGCAGATTCGATAGTCCCAACGGCCAACTGTTGATGGTCGAGTACTCTGGGCAGATTCGATAGTCCTAGGCACGGGCTGCGACGACGTGCGGGAGTTATGTCTAGAACCGGGGTTTCCATTAGCCCTTGACGGACGGCTGAAAGAATGTGCCGGTCATTCAATTAACGGTGATATCGAAGCAATGATAACAGTGATAGCCAGAGTCATGGATGTTTGGTTGTATCGTCACTCGGACTCAAGAGCGGTATTTTCTGGGTGCTTATCTGATTTAGGCCTTGGTACTTGGAAAACATCGCCCTTGACTCGAGTGATAGTAGCTTTACTTTAAATTGTATGCTCTGCTATGTTTGCTTCTGCTTAGTGTGTGTCTGGGGGCTATCACTGTAGAATGAGGTTGGAGTGGGAGGGTTGTATTCCTATTCCTTTTCCTTTATGCTCTTTTGGTATGTTGTTAGTTAATTTACTGCTCACTAAGACTGTTGTCTGACTCAAGGCTTTATGTTTTAATTCTTATTGCCTTGGGCTGTTCGTCCATTTTGGGACGGGCAGACTAGGTAGCAGGTGACAGGTGCTGTTCTCCTCTCACGATGCTGATATCGAAGACGAGCTGGAGGGTTGCATATTATCTTCTTATTATATGTACTGGATATTCCGCTGTTTTGTATTCTCTGAGAGATATGTAGTGAGGCTTGATGTATTGACTATGTGGATGCTTGTATTCAACTATTATGGAGTTTTATATGATGTCATTTTGTTCTGTAAAGCTTCACTATACATATGTTCTATTGTATTTTGTCCATGCGCTGTGAGTAATACGATAGATTCTTTTGTTTTAAATCTTACCTTGACAATCGTCCATGGTCGCCTGGCACACTTTACAGCGCTATATCTCTAGATTCTATGCAGGGGTCATGGGCGGTCGTCACATTTGGTATCAGAGCATTGGTTGATCGATTTTACCCAACGCTCGCTGTCGTAACTACGTATGAGAGACGTAATTGTATTTTGATGGATGATTACTATATATAATATAGTAGCTTAGAAGAGTTTGAGTCCTTTATGCAGTTGTTTCTCTAGATGTTTTAATCATTCCTTTTTATAGATATTGAGAATGAGTCGAAGAGGGAGACCAGCTGCTAGGGAAGGCCGTGCTACTGAAGAGACTGCTGATTATGCAGCCATGTTCGAAGCTATGATGACTTCGATCATGAGGAGGATACCAGTTCCGGGGGCGGCAGTAGATGTTGGAGTTCAAGTCCAAACTCCGAAACCAGTGGATTTTGCTAAGCTGTGCAAGGATTATACTGCTCTTGGAGGGAAGGTTTTCTTGGGAACAGAATCAACTATTGAGGTCCAGAGGTGGATAGATGCTTGTAGAAGGATCTTTGGTGATTTGGGAATTGATGATGCAACTAAGAGGAAGTTGGCATCAAGGCAGCTTCAAGGGAGAGCCTCTGATTGGTGGAACTCTATTACCATCGATACTGCGGAGGAAGAGATTACTTGGGAGCAATTCCAAGCTAGATTTGAAGCTAAGTTCATTTCTACAGCTCAGAAGTCTGTTCTGTTCAAGAGGTTTGTGGAGCTCAAGCAAGGTGGAAGATCAGTTCTTGAGTATGTTTCTGAGTTCGAAGCTTTGTCCAAGTATGCCCGGTCGTATATTGAATCTGCTTATCAGAAGAATGAGAAGTTTGTGACCGGCTTGGATAGTTATCTTGGGAGACAGTTGGTGGATCATTTGGACGATTCATTTGAGAAGCTTGTGGAGAAAGCTCTTAGGCATGAGAGTCTGTTTCCTAAGGAAGGACCTGTTGTTGCTGTTACCAAGGGAGAATCTAAACCACAGCAGGGTGGAAACCAGAAGAGGAAGCAGCAGCAGCAGAAGGGTAAGGATGGCCAGAAGAAGCCGAAAGGCGAGGTAACTTGCTACAATTGTCAGCAGAAGGGCCATTTCTCTAAGGATTGTAAGAATCCGAAGGCACCGATGAAGTGTCACAACTGTGACAAGCCGGGGCATTTCAGGAAGAATTGTCCAGAACCAAGGAAGGACAGGCAGATTGTGCAAGCCTATGCTTTGGGGGCTGTTCCGTCGTCTTCGAAAGCTCCTACTGCTGAAGAGAAGGGAAAGAGTGTGGTTGTTCAAGGTACTCTTTCCCTATGTGGTGTTCCAGTTAGAGTTCTGTTTGATACTGGAGCGTCGCATTCATTTGTTTGTAATGAACTAGTAGGCCGGTTAGGTTTGAAGCCGGATATTGTTGATAGGCCATTGGTTGTGACTAATCCAGTTGGGGGTTCGTCTTGTTTGTGTATGTTATGCCGTGGTCTAGTTGTGTCGAGTCATGGTTGCTCTTTTGTTTGTGATTGCTTTGTTCTGAACTTTGCGGGGTTCGGAATTATTTTGGGTATGGACTGGCTTAGGAAGTATGCGGCTAAGGTTGATTGTGAGAGGCTAGAGGTGACAGTCGAGAATGTGGAAGGGCGAAAGATTGTGATACGATGTAAGCATGAGGAAGGCGTCTTCATGAGCTTCATGTATTCGCTAGTTGTTCCACGGGATGGACTGTCTTTAGTGCCAATCGCAAATGGATTCGAGGATGTCTTTGACGAAGTCAAAGGGTTGCCGCCGCATAGAGAGATCGAGTTTCGTATAGATCTAGTTGAAGGAGCCAGACCTGTTGTGATGCCTCTTAGGCGGATGGCGCCTAGGGAACAGCAAGAGTTGAGGGTGCAAGTTGATGATCTTTTGCAGAAAGGATTCATTCGGCGTAGTGTGTCCGAGTGGGGTGCACCAGTTGTGTTTGCAACCAAGGCAGATGGATCGTTGAGATTGTGTGTGGATTATCGTGAGCTGAATAAGGTGACTAAGAAGAACAAGTATCCATTGCCGAGAATAGATGACTTGTTTGATCAGCTTCACGAGGCTAAGGTGTTTTCTCAAATGGATTTGGCAACGGGATTTCACCAGTTGAGAGTGGCTAAGGATAGTGTGCCGAAGACTGCTTTTAGGACACCATCCGGTTTCTTTGAGTGGCTGGTAATGCCGTTTGGATTGACTAACGCGCCAGCATATTTTGTGGATCTTATGAATAGAGTGTTCAGAGATCAGTTGAACAAGTTCGTACTTGTGTTCGTGGATGATATTCTGATTTATTCCAGAACGGAGGAAGAGCACAAGACGCACTTGCGTATTGTTTTGGAGATCTTACGGAAACATCAGCTGAAGGCTAAGTTTTCGAAGTGTCACTTCTGGAAGAGTGAAGTGAGGTTCTTAGGCCATGTGATTTCTGGAAATGGAATAGCGGTTGATCCCGCTAAGGTGGCAGCAATCCAGGATTGGGTTAGACCTAAGAATGCATCTGATGTGAGAAGTTTTCTTGGATTAGCAGGATATTATCGACGGTTTATCAAAGACTTCTCCAAGATAGCTGCACCGTTAACAGGATTGACGAAAAAGAACCAAGTGTTCAGTTGGGATGCTAGGTGTGAGCAAGCTTTCGGAATCCTGAAAGAGAGATTGACGAGTGCTCCTGTTTTGACTATTCCAAGTGGGAATGATGAGATGGTGGTTTACACCGACGCGTGTGGTACTGGACTTGGAGCAGTGCTGATGCAGAAGGATAAAGTTGTTGCGTATGCCAGTCGACAACTGAAGCCGCATGAAAGGAATTACCCAACTCATGATTTGGAGTTAGCGGCGATTGTATTTGCTCTGAAGATGTGGAGGCATTATCTGTTGGGAGTTCGATTCGAGTTGTTTACAGATCATAAGTCGTTGAAGTATCTTTTCTCCCAGAAGGATTTGAATCTTCGGCAGCAACGTTGGCTAGAATTTTTGGCATCATATGATTTTGGAATAGCTTATACTCCGGGAAAAGGTAACGCAGTGGCAGATGCGTTAAGTCGAAGACATGCAGGATTGGGAGCCATGTTTTCTGAATGGAAGAGTCTCGAGTATTTAGCTGGATTTGACTTCAGGCCTAGATGTGAATTGGAACCTGAGATGTTGGCAAACTTATCAATAAGACCCACTCTTGTGGAAAGGATTGGCGAGGGCCAAAAGCGAGATGATAAGCTTGTCAAGATTATCCGTGGATTGGAATCTGGATTGGATCCAGAAAAGGATAAAGGATTCGAGGTCGATAGAGAAGGTTGGCTTCGAAAGCAAGGACGACTAGTTGTTCCCGATATAGATGAATTGAGGAGTGAAGTTCTGAAGGAAAGTCATCACTCGAAGCTGACAATTCATCCAGGAGGAAACAAGATGTATCGGGATATGAAGAGAACCTACTACTGGGAAGGCATGAAGAAGGATGTTGGAGATTTCATTTCCAAGTGTATGAATTGCCAGTTGGTTAAAGCCGAACAGAAGAAGCCAAGTGGATTGCTTCAGCCCTTAGAAGTTCCTACATGGAAGTGGGAACAAGTGTCGATGGATTTTATTGATGGATTGCCTAGAACCAGAACGGGAAATGAAGGAATTTGGGTCATTGTGGATCGTCTGACTAAGAGTGCACGATTCATTCCTGTTCGATCGACTAGAACGGCATCAAAGTTGGCTGAGTTGTATGTTAAGTGGATAGTTCGATTCCATGGTGTTCCGAAGAGTATAGTGAGCGATCGAGACCCATTGTTCACTAGTGGATTTTGGAAGAGCTTCCAGGAAATCTTGGGAACCGAGTTGTGTTTGAGTACAGCTTATCACCCTCAGACAGATGGCCAGACTGAGAGAGTCAACCGAGTTTTGGAAGATCTCCTCAGAGCCTGTGTTTTAGATTTCGGAGGATCATGGGAAGATCACCTTCATTTGGTGGAGTTTGCGTACAACAACAGTTACCAGTCAAGTATTGGTATGGCACCGTATGAGGCGTTGTATGGAAGACCGTGTAACTCTCCGACATGTTGGTTGGAAACTGGAGAAAAGCTGATGCTTGGGCCAGAGATGATTCGGCAGACTTCAGATTGTATAGAGATCATTCGGCAACGAATGAAAGCAGCCCAAGATCGTCAGAAGAGTTATGCCGATAAGCGTCGAAAGGATTTGGAATTCGATGTAGGAGATATGGTTTTTGTGAAGATTTCTCCACTGAAGAATGTTATTCGATTTGGAAAGAAAGGAAAGTTGACTCCGAGATTTGTTGGACCATTCCCGATTATCGAGCGAATCGGAAAGCTCGCTTACAGATTGGAGTTACCAGAGAAGATGTCGAGTGTGCACAATGTTTTTCATGTATCATATCTACGGAAGTATGTGCACGACTCGAGTACGGTGATTTCTGCTGATAGCTGTGAAGACTTAGAAGTTGATCCAGTTGATAGAAGACCTCGTAAGCCGCTTCGTGTTGTTGAAACCGACACGAAACAGCTTAGGAGGAAGGTAGTTAAGTTGCTCAAGATACAATGGAGTGATGATGATAACGACTGTACGTGGGAAGTGGAAGAGAGGATGAAGGCAGCTCATCCTGAACTCTTCAAGGTATGGCCCTAAGGTGTCGTCTCATCTCGCGATATTGTAACTTGTTCTAAGTTTTAGAATTCTGTACGCTAAGTTAGAATTGGATGCATGGTTTGTTGATTGTTATGGATGGTAGGCGTACAGAATAGTTTTGATTGCTTGGAATTTCGGGGGCGAAATTTCTAAGGGGGAGAGAATGTAACGACCCGTATTTTTACGGATCGACATGTTCGTCAAAATCTGGAATTTTAGCACTTTCATGTCATTTCAGATTTTTAGGCAGATTTGTCTAAGTCCTAGGTCGTACGCGACCTAAGGGTTGATGGCAACTTAGAGAAGGTCTGCGACTTAAGAAAAATGTTGTGAGCGACCTAAGTTTTGTTAAGTGTTAGGTCGGCTGGGAGAGTTAGCGACCTAGTAGTTGCCGAGTTAGCGACCTAGTAGTTGCCGAGTTAGCGACCTAGTAGTTGCCGAGTTAGCGACCTAGTAGTTGCCGAGTTAGCGACCTAGTAGTTGCCGAGTTAGCGACCTAGTAGTTGCCGAGTTAGCGACCTAGTAGTTGCCGAGTTAGCGACCTAGTGGTTCTGAGTTAGCGACCTAGTGGTTCTGAGTTAGCGACCTAGTGGTTCCGTGTTGGCGACCTAAGGAGTTAACAAGTTGGCGACCTAAGGAGTTAACAAGTTGGCGACCTTAGGAGTTAGGCTAAGTGTTAGGTCGTGTGTTGTTTTAGGTCGACTTGTGTTAGGTCGCAACCCAACTGAGTCTTAGGTAGTTAGGTCGTTAGGTTGTTAGGTCGCTGGGTTTCCTAAGTGTTAGGTCGCAAAGGAGTTAAGTCGTACATCTGTTAGGTCGCGTAGATTGCTAAGTTGTTAGGTCGCTAGGATAGTTTGTGTTAGGTCGCGTAGATCTATCTGTTAGGTCGGAGAAGCTTAGGTCGGAGAGTCTTAGGTCGGAAACGACCTAGGGAGATAGCCGTGTTGAGCGACTTAAGGAAATTTCTGCTATAAATAGGAGGGGTTGTTCTCACTTTTTGGGATCCGGATTTTGAAGCGACGAAGTGCTGCCATTTTGAGAGCTCGACTTCTACACTTCTTCACTTCTTTTCTCCACTCTAATCTAGTGCTTCCATCCATCCAAATCGAAGATCAAGATTGAAGATTCAAGAGCTTAGATTGAAGATCTTCATCTTTTCAAGAGAGATTTCATCGTTTGAAGTGAGATCTCGTCGGATCTAGCTTAGTTCTTCGCTGTCCAGATCTGAAGTTGATATCTTTTGGATTGTTTAGGTGATTTGGTGAGTGGTGATTATCTCTCACACGGATCCAAAAGAGTATATCGGATTGTTGGCTCGTTTTGGTGTTAAAATAGAGATTTCCATGCATTTTCTTCATCCTATGTGTAGATCCATATAGATCCATTGTTCATGATGATGTTACATCCATTCTATCATATGTTAACCTATGCAAGTTCATTCATCAAGTTTGTAGAGATATAATCCATGTTTTCATGCTTATTGGACTTTCAACTCTTTAATTACGAAAATGCCATTATTGTTATAATTGTCTACTTAGATCATTTTTGAACGCTTGATTGCTTGGATTGATGTTTGATTTGATTGATTGTTATGAACTAGATGATTGATGATTAGATTTAGATCGAAGATGATTCAAAAGCTAAGGGAAAGGCTCTTGAAATGGAAAAGCTGCTCGTGGCATATGTAGCGGGATGATGAAGCTCTTATGCATAGATTTGATGATGTAATGATGAGATGAGGCTTTGCGAGGATGTAATGAAGCGAGGCAATCATGTGGTGAAGACTTGGTCTAATCCAGACGGGATCATTCCAAGCATGTTGATAACTCGGTGATATGATTCGAGTTGAAGATAATGAATGGATATGAGAATAGTCGTCGAGGAGGATGACTAGGAGGCTTGGATAGCATCGTTGTTGAAGGTTCTAGCATGCTCTAAGCAAGAGTACGTTTGGGCAGATTCGATAGTCCCAACGGCCAACTGTTGATGGTCGAGTACTCTGGGCAGATTCGATAGTCCTAGGCACGGGCTGCGACGACGTGCGGGAGTTATGTCTAGAACCGGGGTTTCCATTAGCCCTTGACGGACGGCTGAAAGAATGTGCCGGTCATTCAATTAACGGTGATATCGAAGCAATGATAACAGTGATAGCCAGAGTCATGGATGTTTGGTTGTATCGTCACTCGGACTCAAGAGCGGTATTTTCTGGGTGCTTATCTGATTTAGGCCTTGGTACTTGGAAAACATCGCCCTTGACTCGAGTGATAGTAGCTTTACTTTAAATTGTATGCTCTGCTATGTTTGCTTCTGCTTAGTGTGTGTCTGGGGGCTATCACTGTAGAATGAGGTTGGAGTGGGAGGGTTGTATTCCTATTCCTTTTCCTTTATGCTCTTTTGGTATGTTGTTAGTTAATTTACTGCTCACTAAGACTGTTGTCTGACTCAAGGCTTTATGTTTTAATTCTTATTGCCTTGGGCTGTTCGTCCATTTTGGGACGGGCAGACTAGGTAGCAGGTGACAGGTGCTGTTCTCCTCTCACGATGCTGATATCGAAGACGAGCTGGAGGGTTGCATATTATCTTCTTATTATATGTACTGGATATTCCGCTGTTTTGTATTCTCTGAGAGATATGTAGTGAGGCTTGATGTATTGACTATGTGGATGCTTGTATTCAACTATTATGGAGTTTTATATGATGTCATTTTGTTCTGTAAAGCTTCACTATACATATGTTCTATTGTATTTTGTCCATGCGCTGTGAGTAATACGATAGATTCTTTTGTTTTAAATCTTACCTTGACAATCGTCCATGGTCGCCTGGCACACTTTACAGCGCTATATCTCTAGATTCTATGCAGGGGTCATGGGCGGTCGTCACATTATTAGTTGAATTTAAAAATTTAGTTTCAAAGGGAAAATATTTATTTAAAAGGAGATTTGTTAGAAAACAAATTTAACTGGTTTAAAATAAAATCACAAGTTAATTAATTTATCGAATGAAAAATTTGTTATTCAATTGATTCGAGTATTAATAGATTGTATAAATATTTATACAAGGTTAAACCGTGAAGAAATGGTCAAAATGAAAAATGGGATGGAAAATTTATAAAGCTAAGGTGAGATCTTCTCACTCAGATTTAAATTTGGATTGCAGTTATTGATTGCTATTTCGATGTGATATTAGATATAGTAGGATATATCTATTATATATATAGCAATATATACATATTGGCATATGTATATATTGGATTGATGATTTCCCGCCTCGTATAGCGGATGAGACCCTATTGCGCCGTTAGTAAGCGGATTTTTATAAAACCCATATACCGCGAAAATTCCGTACTGGAGCGGAATTGGTATTGTGCTAACATCTTTGGATGCAGGGAAACAGGTTGGA
This sequence comes from Allium fistulosum, assembly GCA_030737815.1. Lineage (NCBI taxonomy): Eukaryota > Viridiplantae > Streptophyta > Magnoliopsida > Asparagales > Amaryllidaceae > Allium > Allium fistulosum. The sequence goes on along the minus strand of CM060907.1, from coordinate 242,499,938 downwards.
GGGATCCAACTGGACCCCTCACATTGATTGAATTTATTTCTATTGTGATATGAATCTGTGAATGATTATAGTGATACTATTAATCATATTGATATCTGGAAATTGTTTGGAAAGCTAAAATTTAGCTGAATGGATGTTTTGACATCATTGGATTCCAAAGATAAACGAAATTGAATTTTTGAAATTCAAGTAGAAAATTTCTAAGTGAATCAATTTTTGAAATTGAAGAAATTCGAAGAAAAGAATTTAAAAGTATAAAAGCTGATTTTTATAATCTTATCGAATAAATTCCAGAATAAAGTGAAAATGCTAAATAAATGGATTTCATAAAACAGTGATTTTAAATTGAAGAAATTAATTTAAATTTGGATTTTTAAATAGATTGAAAGAAACGATTGAAATTTATTTTCTTTAAAAGGAATTTATTTAAAAGAAGATAAGTTGGAAATTCAGTTTGAAATTTAATTGGTAAATTGAAATAAGTTGTGAAATCAATGTAAAATGATTTCAATTTTAAGAATCCATTTTAAAACAGAATATTGAATAATTTGAGAAAAATAAGGAATTTATTTTAGTAGTGATAAATAAAATTTGAAATCAATCTGTAATTGATTTAATATTTAGAAATGAATTTTTGAGAAATCAATATGGAAATTTTATTCAAACGTTGAAAATAAAATTAGAAATCAATATTGAAATTGATTTGGTATTGAAGCTTTTATAAATAGAATTAAAATTTATAAAAGTTGTTTATAAACCCAAAGTCACTTATTTTTAATAAGTTAAATATAGAAGTTGATAAAAGAAGGTTTATAAGTCGAAGTTGTTATTAAAAAGAGAAATAGAATTTATAAACGTGCTTATAAATTCGAAATAGATTGAATGTGATAAATTTAATATAGAAGATTATTTAAGAAGATATATTCACGATTTTGAATAGCGAATTTTTATTGAAATAAAAATGTGTAGAAATGATTGAAATGGGGTTAAGTAAATTTTATTCACGATTTTGGACAGTGAATATATTGTTAAGTAAAATGGATTCATTTTTGAAGAAGTAATATTTTAAAAATGAAGTTAAACATTTTAAAGGTGTTTTAAAATGTGTTATGAATCGAAAGCATAGATTTCAACATTTATTGTTGAAATAGACGTTTTCGAGAAATATAAGGAAATGGTGGACTATAACACTGTTGTTATAGTAAATGATTTCCAAAAGGAAATGTTTTTAGGTAGTATTGGGATTTATATATCTATTTTAATTTCGGATCCCTATACTAGTGATTTTGAGTCGTCGTAACGATGTTTTACGTAACATTCGTTTTGACTCAAATAAATGTGTTAAAAGAATATTTTCCTTAAAGAATGAATATATACTTAATTTTTGATTTAAGTATATCGAGTATTTTCAAATGCTGAAAATAAATAGATTTGTGAAATACTTATTTTTAAATAAGTATGGAAATGCTTTTCCAATATGAAATGAACGTTTTGAGAATTTATCTTTGTAAAGATAAATTGAAATTGAATATTGAAAACGATTTGAAAATCGTATATCAGTAGATATTTTGAAAGATATAAATTCACTATGGAATTTATTAAAAGAAATGGGAATTCGTCCTAAAAATAAACGTTGATTTATTTTTGAAGTGTGGAAATTTTATATCTAATAAAGATATTTTTGAAGATAAATAATTTGGAAAATTATTTGGAATCTGATGATGTTGCGCATCTTTATTGATAGTTAAATAACCGACTATCAATAATTACCTTTAGATAGGTATTTGTTGTGAATTGGATGAATTTGAATGCCACACTTATTTTTGAATAAGCGCTCACTATTCGGGTTAGCCGGGAAAGGACCATGGGGTCGTATAACCCATTCCGAATATGTGATACGTCGTATGAATTGCATTTGAAGACCGGTGTTGAAGACCGGATATTTTTGAAAACGGAAGGATTACCGTCGAGTTACTCTACATCGGCTGATCTCCGATTTAGAGGTTTTATCACCCTTAGTGACGGGAAGTCCGGACGTGATTAGAAATTTATCCGGATATGCAAGGGCTTCGTGAGAAGTGCCTTCGGTTCTGTTCGATCCCGGAACAGACTTGTATGGATTGTGTGTCTGACGTTACAATTTGAGATATAAAGCTGATTTCTTTCAAATACATTTCTGTTGGTGGCGGAGAATTTATTCTCTTCGCTTAACACCCTTCTCTGAGACGTACGAGCTCAGAGGTTATGTAGTTGAAATTTATCAGCGATATATCCCAATTTGGTAACGTGGCATACTGAGTGTTGCTGTGAAATGATCAGTGTTTGATCATTTGTGATATGATCATTTGTTTGATCTTATATCTTTGTGATCATAGGTTGATCATTTTGTTTGACCCGAAGCAGGGATTTTTGTAGAAAGCGTAGCTTTGTGGACGAGACTTCATCGAGCCTCACACCCCGGAAATGGTCGAAACAGGAAGGATGCGGCAAGGTTCTAGGGAGTAGCGCCCCTTAGTGTATGTCATTCCTTCTGGATAAAGGTGGTATCATGGTATGGAGCCCAGATACTTAACCTATGTGGTTGCTGCATTATTATCTATGTGGTTTGTTGGAAATCGGGGATCCTCGGGAAGATCGGTGACGATCGGGGGATGGCATACGCGTGTCAGTAGTTACCTATTTTTGCAGAGGTAACCCGGCCTTGTGTTGGCAGAGATCCGGTTAGGTTCTCGGGTCGTCTATTCCAGGGACGTACCCATCGTGGATAGGAAGTTCCTTTGCCTGACCATTTGTTGGAAATCCAAAGAAACAATACGAGCCTTTACGATTTCAATTGTATAACCTGTCTCCTCAGGAGGCAGCTATAGCAGGCATAATATAATGGTACCTATGTTGGCTAAGATTTATATTATACTTTCGAAATGTTTTCCACTATGCACTAATAATAATATCAAAAAGAATTTGATTTTTTGCGTAGTAAGCATCTTTGACTATCATAAGAAGAAATCTCCTCCAAGTCTGCGTTTGCATTGTGTGTGTGGTGGGAGGTCTTATGGTAGTTTCATTTTCCAAAAGCATTGCGAATTGACATTAAAGTTTTCCTGTTGTTTTTATTTTAAAAATAACTGTTTTACGGTCTCACACCAGTCACCATGACTGACTCGGAGTTTATTGTTTCCCTTCTAAACTCTGGGTGCCCATAAATTTCCACACGGGCAGTCTAGAGTTAGATTATCAGGATATTCTGGATATTCTGGAGCTTTGGAGATAAGCTGGATGACGAGACGTAGTATTTGTATCTGATAGCATTTATCCCGCTGTGTATTCTGTATGAGGACAAGTTTATATAACTGTCCATTGTTGTATATTGACTCTGATTGATGTATGAATAAAATGATATAGTTCTTTGTTTTAAAAGACTAGTAATTATCTATTGTATATTGTTCCGCTGCGATATGTGAGATTCTGATATTGTTTTCTGTTTCTGTTGTTGTTCTGTTGTTCTTCTTCTTTCTTTCTTCTCTTTTTCTTCTATCTTCTTCTTCTTCTATTTTTTTTTCTTTTTCTTAAAACCCTCACTATTGGAGTTTCCGGCACTCGATTGCTCGACAGTCGATAAAGTGAGTATCGATGTTGAATTTTCGAAAGTCGAAAATTTTGGTATGTGACAATAAGTCCTCACCTTACCTATACATGTCATGGCCAAACCCATTTGTGGCATTTAGTCACCAAAATCTTGTCTTTCCACAAGTTCAAGCTAGGAGCTAGGTGGTCGAAGAAGTTGGTGAAGTTTTAGAATAGGTTGGATAGCTTAAGGTGAGAAAAACCTTGCTTTTATATAAACTTCTTAACTTTAAACTATTGTTGATCTTAGTTATGAAATATGTTGCCTGATTTGTTGGATGTTGATGTGTATAAATATATTGCTTGGATATTGTATGACTTGAAGTTTGAAGCAATAAGTTAGTAAGCAAATGTTAGTACAATTTATAGTTAGAATTCTTGACTTGTTGTATGTGATGGTGATATATTCATATGTTGTGCTCATGAATCTAGGTTTGTAATTTTGCTTAGGATGTTCTAAGCTAAGAAAGTTAGTGGTAAAGTGGTTAGTCGCGACATCGAAATCTCTTGGTTTACTAACTTGTTTGCTTATGGATTTTTTTCAAGAAAAGTTTATAAAGTTTTAAACTTTAGTTTATGTTTTCAAAAAGCTATATTCAAGTTTATAAAAATAAGTCAAAATGATTAGTAAAGGTTTTGGAAAGTGATTTGAATTATAAATCAAGTTTTGAAAATTACACGTCCTATAGCGATAGTCGCTATAAATGCAGTTCGTGAAAAACGAACTCTTTTTGAATTTAAAATATTTTAACTTAAGTATCTTTTTGAAAAGTGTTTTTCAAAAATTAATATAAGTTTTTTAAAGGTATTTATTTATTAATGATTAATTAATTAATTAATTAAGTAAGTAAGGTAATTAGTACTTGATCATTTGTTATTAAAGGAAATTAGTACTTAATTATTAATCAAGTAAGTTAATTATAATTAGTTAATTAATTAAAGATTGTTTATTAATTAATAATTTATTTAAGGATTAATTTGTATTTAATTATTAATCAGTGATTATTTATTTATTAAATAAAAGGTTTATTTAATTACTAATTAAGTTAAGGTTTAATAAAAACTTAATTAAGATTTAATTATTTTTAATGAAGGTTTAAATATTATTTAAGTTTTAATTAAGTATTATTTAATTTATTAATTGATATTAATTAATAAGATAATGATTTATTTAAAGATTAACTATTTCAAATAATATTAAACTAATATTAAATTATTAGTTGAAGGTTTAATTATTATTAAATAAAGAGTATAAATGTTATTTAATTATTGAATAAAAGTTTTAAAGTTTAAACCTACTTTATTCCTAAAAGATCGGCTTTGTTTTGAAAGCAAACTTTCCTTAAAGAATATTTTATCCAAGAGATTTTCTTTGTCGATTACGCTTAAGTAACCTCAATTGAATATAAAACCCAATGACATATGTTTAGCAGAATAAAACACCATGTTGCTAATTAAATTGTAATTGACATCTGTTTAGCAGAATAAAACACCATTCTACTAATTAAATTGTATTGACATTTGTTTAGCAGAATAAATCCAAGTTCTACTATTATATTGTTTTGAACATTGAAGTATACCAGCAAATTTATATTTGAGAAGAGATGATTTCTACATATGCATAGTTGTTATTTTCTTTTGTATATATCCCCATACTTAGTTTATGTAATGTTTGAATGGATACATTATCCCCTTTGAAATATTAAATCTTATGCATGAGTTTTACAAAGATAATCAATTATTTAAATAAAGATGGTTTAAAATAAATAAATTATTTCAATAATAATGTTTTAAAAGTAATTGATTATTTTAATAATAATGATTTAAAATCAATTAATTATTTTAATAATGATGTTTTAAAATTGGTTAATCATTTTAAAAATAATGTTTTAAAGATAAATAATTATCTAAATAATAACGAGATTAGGATTAATTAACATTTTAATAATGAGATTTTAAAGGTTAATAAATTATTTTAATAATAAAAGTTTAAAGTTAATTAATCATTTAACAAGGATGACTAAAATTAATTAATCTTTTTAAATAGTGTTGTTCTAAAGCAATGAATTGGGACTAAAGCTAATTTATTATTTTAAATAAAGGTGTATGGAATAATTAACCATTGTTTTAAAAATTAATTGATTAATTTAAATAAGGATATTAAAGTAATAAATTTAGGTTTTAAATAAATCGATCATTTTGATAAAGTTGTTTAAGGTTAAGATTTTAATGTGAAACCCTAACATAAGTTTGGTATTAAAAGTAAAGTTCGATTCAGTTATGGAAAAGTAGTTTCGTAAACAATATCACTTATATGGAAGGATTTAGTCGTATTTTTAACATTAAACGTCGAGGAATGGACTCGATTCTATCTCAAAGGTTAAAAATGTAGTTAAGGCAATGCCTAGAGGTAACACTACCTCAACTTACTGCTTCATTTTCAACTAAGGGATGACACTTGTTTGGAATCGATGATTAATAGTAAGAATACGAAATTTAATTTCCATGTACGATCATTTTTAATTATCACTGTTAGTTGATTTATTAACTATCGGTTCTACTTTCTTCAAAGTGTATCGTCACTATAAAAATGATTTGTTTCTGTTTTAAGCATTGTTATCCTTTATCAGAAGTGACTACACCCAAAGCACGAGTGGGGGCCAAGTTATATGGGGTTGCTCCCATTAGGGTGGATTCGATTTGGGTGTCGAGATGTGAAATACTCAGATTCTCGGTAAGGTTGACAGGATCCGGCTTGGAGTTCCCGAGAGGTGTCATGGAGTATATGACCCTCTCAAGTATATTCCTAGAGGTATACTTTCAGTACGGGGGGACGCACCCTCCTAGTCATTTGTTGGAAAATTTCCTGATTCTTTCCTTTGATTCCAAGTTTTTATATTAACTTCTTTCTTAATTACATCGAGAAGTGTTGAGAGCACTTCGCGATGTTTAATTATTCGCATCAATAGTTGAGATTGGATATTGTTATTATGAATGGAAACCCGTTCCGCAGTTGGCGGCATAGTCCCATATATGTTGTGGCAAAATTCCTTTCTTTATGGTTAATTTAAATCATTGAATTGTTTCCTTAATTGCACCGAGAAGTGACTAAGGTTCTTCTCGATGTTTAATTATTTGTGTTCATCTTTAAGTTTGGATTTTTACCTTGTCTATGACCATTTGTTCTTATTTGGATTGTTGTTCTAATTTGTTTCCTATTTCTTCATCTATGGATGTTGATCTTGTGAGATAAAATGTTTCGCATTAGCGAAGTGGTCTCGCAGAATTATTATATGTTCACCTCATTACTTGAGTTTTCTCACATTGGTATTACCAGACTGATCCGGGTGTTATTTTATTTTAACGCTCGGGTCAGACCAAACATATTTTCCAAATTAGCTTCAAATGCTTTGGAGTTCATGAGACGAACTGGATGCCCAGGACGTATCTACGCATTTCTTTATTTTTCCGCTGCAATGATTGTTGAATTTATCAACGTTTGTAAGGACGGACTGGTATAACTGTCCAGGCTGATAATAGGATAGTGTACCCTAATGGTTGTTTATAATAAAGTTCTTTCTTTTATAAAGACTTGATTTATATATTATATATTACTCGTCACATTTTTGTGAGATTCTATTCCGTCTTCTTCTTTCTTCACCTCAAACGACCTGCCTTTCGAACACTTAAATGATCGGCATACGAATATTGAGCATGTATTAAATGTCGTCTTTAGGTGCAATAAAGGAAGATCGTTACACTCGATATCATCTTGCTGATCCAGTGCAAAAGCCTGAATCATTCATAAATTTCCACAAGTAAGGAACGTGGAATACATTGTGCATCCCCGCCATTCTTTGAGGTAAGTCAATTTCGTAAGCAAGGTTCGCAATCCTCTCTAATATCGAAAAAGGACAAACAAATCTTGGTGTCAACTTCCCTCTACCACCGAACCGAATGACATTCCTCAATGGAGAGATCTTAACAAATATCATATCGCTGACAGAGAACTCTAACTCTCGATGTGTCTTGTCAGCGTAACTTCTCTGTTTATCTTAGGAAACTTTCATCCATTGCCGGATAATCTCGATCTTCTCCGATGTTTCCCTAATTATATCTGGCCTAAGTATCTGTTTCTTGCCCGCTTTCCACCAACATGAAGGAGTGTTGCACAGTCGGTCATATAATGTCTCAAATGATGCCATACCGATGCTAGACTGATAGCTGTTATTATATGCAAATTCAACAAGGTGTAAGTGAATATCACACGAACTTCCAAAGTCTAATATGCAAGCACGCAAGAGATCCTCTAAGATACGATTCACTCTCTCAGTTTGGCTATTAGTTTGAGGGTGATAAGCTATGCCGAGGTGCAGCTCTGTACCCAAAGCCTCTTGTAAGCTGTTCCAGAGCCCACTAAAACCCACTAGTGACAAATGAGTCTCGGTCACTCACAATACTCTTTGGCATGCCATGGAAATAGATATTGTAATTAATGGTAAACAAATACTCCGTCCTTAAGTAATGTTAAAATTAACATTAACATTGCTATAAAGGAAAGAAACACTAACCAATGTTAAAAATTAACATTAATAATATATTAAAAGCACCAATAAAGTTAATTAAGTTCATAAATGTTAACATTGCTTAACAAATAAAAATAATTAACGTTAGGTTAAACTGGTTAAAAATATAGAGAATAACATATAAAAGGAATTAAATGTATGCATAACAAAAATGCACGAATGGATGGAATTGATTTGTGTGTCTATAAATACAGACCTAACCTCTCATTTTTCTTCTTTTATTTTCTAAATCAAGGGGCGAAGCTCCACCATTTTCTTTTCTCCACAACTTCTAAGAAATACGGAAATTATAAATTAGTAATATATATATATATATATGTTTGTGTGTGTATGTGTGGAGAATAGCGGAAAATAAAAGAGAAAAAGAATAAGGGGAGAATCAATTCTGTAAAGAAAAGGTAAATCTAAGTCCAAATCTAAATAAAAGGACATAACATGTAATGGAAGGAAATTGGCATAAACTAGTGTTATGTGTAAAATGTATAATTTACTAGTCATCAGAACATTGTTCTGACCCTCTCCTCATTACAATCTGCATGATAACTTTAAAGGGACAAGTACTACTACAAGACGGGAACAGTGGAAGAACAGGTTTCCTTATTCATGCTTGATACCGACAAGGACACTTGAAGTGTCAATCTTGCTCAGTAACTATATGATTTGTTATATTTTTACTATTCCGCTATGAATTATATCAATAATGCCCTAATATGCATTTATTTGCAGGATACCAAATCAACAATCCATACTTTGGTGGACATGGATTTTTGATTTAGCAAAATTTCAGGCCCACCGGGTATGGGTTGTCACAAAGGAGGTGCAAGAACTTGGCCAGCAACGTGTCCATATGCACTTCACCGAATCAATCAACCCTGAATGGAGCTTTCCAGCCGAGCCAAATAGGATGTATATGGAATGAAATCTGGATATATTTGGAAATTTTTGATCAAATCTTTTATATATAGGAATATCCAAATCAAGTGAATTGTACATGGAAATTGCCTGATTTGCTAAGGAAAACTCCCTACCTCTACATCCCTATCAATATCCAAGCATTTGGTAGCAATGTGGATAATTTTTGGAGCTTCAAGAACCTATAAAATGGGAATAACCAAATAGAACCTCCAGATTTCAACGTTCGTTCATAAATCATTGCATTACATATCTAAACATTTGCAAGAGCTAAAATATAATAAAAGGAATAAATATGAACCACTATAAATATATATGTGTCCCTTATTTTCCTAGCATTTAATTCTACTGAATCTTTTGTTGGTAATTTGATTGGAGGTGTTTGCCCATTTTTCATGCAAATGGGTTCAAATTTAATTTTATATGAATGTTTTAATGATGTTAAAACTTGTTTGGATGTTTGAAACATGGTTTATTGTGTTTGGAATTTAAATAAACTTGTTCATGTTTTAGGGTAAAACATGATTAAATCATACGTAAATGCCATGAAAATTTAATATGATGTTTGTAAACATGAATTAGAGATGGGTTTTTAATTTCAAATTTTTTGGAATTTAATTCAAATTAATATGAATTTTTTAAGATGAGAAAATAGTTAATTTCAGTAAATTAATTATTTAAAAAAAATAAAATTAATTATTTTGACTTGAAATTTTGGGAAAATGTATAATATGGTAATATTGATTTTTGGCGAATATTTTGGATTTTTCCCATTAAATTTCGATTTTATATGAATTGAATGGCTAAGGAAATGAGTAATTAATTAAGGGTGATTAATTAATAAAATGACCATGTTAGTAACCATTTTTGAAAAGTAAACAATAGAAGAGAATAGTAGCCAATGAGAATTCGACATCATATGGGACTTGGTGTAAAATTACGGCTTAAAATGGTAATGAATCAGTTTTCAAAATAATTACATTTACATCATTTAACTCACGAAATAACCCACTATGACTATATATATAGGTTTATATGTGATATCTTGGGGGCTATTTGTCCACAATGGCCTTGGGAAGGTAGCAACGAAAGCTCTTTCGAGCTTTACCCATGAAGGTTAAGCTTATAACTTAGCTCGCGATGCCTATTGGAGGTAGCATGTGATGGTTAAGGAAGGGATAGCTCATGATAGCTATGGAAGGAATGACTCACGATGGCTATAAGATTGGTGAGCGATGGCTTAATGGGATAACATGTGATGGCTCCTATGAAGATAGGGCATGATGGCTTGAACGAGATAGCAAACAATTTCTCATTGTGGAATAAGGCACGGCGACTATGGATGGATAAGGCATGATGGATTTGTCGGATATTATGCGTGGTGGTCTCAAGTGGAATAACACACGATGGGTTGGTGGAATTGCATGCCATGGCTTCAACAGGAATCGCACACGATCGCTATGTAGAAGATTACCCACGAACGTCGCTAAAGATGTATTGCAGTAAGCTTGAGAAGCTATATATGCAGAGGCCTAGGGAGGTAATCACTAAATAAGTTAATGATAACTTAACGATGAAAGCCTAAAACAAGAGATTTGGTGCTGTTTGTTTGGACGATGAATGATTTTATGACATGGTTCATAATTGATGATAAGTATATGGTATACTTAACTTGATTTGATATATGACATGGTTTATAGCTGATGATAGGTATAGGGTATACTTAACTTGAGTTAATATATGACGTGGTTCATAATTGGATGATAAGTGTAGGGTACACTTCCTAACCGAGTATGCACATGGTTTCTTTTTATGTAATATTTGTTTACATGATGTGATATACTATGCTATGATGATAAAGTGAGGGGAAACCCCATTCCGCGTTAGCGACATAGTCTTACTATGGATGACTAGGGTAGAGGTTTTACTTATATTAGGCATCGTGTCTGACCCGTGTTTTATTATTTCCCATGAACTCATGAGTACTCATTCAAGTAGGCTAGTTTATGGATTAGACATATGTATTTTGAACGACAAATAAAGATTTCGAAGACGAAGTAGGAGTGTAGCTGCCCGAGATTTTTGACCGTGGAAAATCGACACTAATACGTCTATGGTATTGTGTGCTAAGCATTCAAGTGTCGGAAACACCGGTTGTTAAGGGTAAAAGAAGGAAGAAAGAACAGAAGAAGAAGAAACTAAATAATCACCGAATCTCACAATGCAAGGAACAATATGCAATATAACAATGACCTTTACAAAAGGGAAAAACTGTAATATACATACATCCATCAGAGTATAACCACAAATCACTAATCATCAGCCTGGTCAGCCTGGACAGTTATAACAACCTGTCCTTACAAATGCTGATAATTTTAAACAACCAATGAAGTGGAAATAAGATAATGATTAGCTATCGTTGGAGCCTCCTGCTCCAAGCTCCTCTAAAATGCATCTGAATCTAATCTGTTAATATACTCGGTCTGATCCGAGCATTAAAAGGGAAGAATGCCCGGATCAGTCTGGTAAACCAGCGTGAGAAAGCACATCTCAGTTGGATTATAATGATAGAAAACCTTTTGAAATAAAGGTATCTCGTAAGACCACGACGCACATAAACACGGACGGGTTTTTACCTTATGATAACCAAAACATTTTTATCAAATCATTTGATATTATTTCTAACGACATTCTTTGAAAACCCATTTCAAATAACATATTAAAATAGCCGAAATTGTTACATTGATTAAATTCCAGCATACTGGGCTCTACAATCAAAACCGTAAAGACACATATTGGAGAATATATTCCATATAATGACAGGTAAGGGACTACATTTCATACAGTACATCTCTAGAGGAATGTACCGAGGACACACCGATAGTCCTCTGCATTTGGCTAGATCGGCTTACCCCTTGTTGGTGACCAACACAATAGCCCTGGATAGTACTGAATATGACATCACCTCGGTCGTTCCTGACCTACCCGTGGCCACAACAAACCCGATATATAAAGGGTAATCTTGAATGGTGATGACCATACCTTAATGGTTACGACCCACATAGCCTTACGGCATACCCTGTTTCAGCAATTTTCGAGTGTGAGACCTGAGGCAAAGTATTACCTTTTACATGACAAATCCCACTTTGAATGCCACATTTCCATTTCCAACAACACACTAATTAGTTTCCACAAAAGTACAACCCCCGAGTTCATAAGCCTCAAGGAAGGGTGTTAAGTATAAGAGGGGTTACCTCCTATACCACCAAACAGATGTGCGTTTGTAAAAACCAATGGATGTGGTCTTAGAAATGCAATATCAGACATTCGTTCATACAAGTTGCCCAGGAACAGGACAAACCGAAGGTACTCCTACTACATCAAGTTTGGGAATCATCCACAGGATTAGTAGCGAACAGTCCTTGCAAACCGAAGATTTTCAGAATGAAGGCACTGCTGCCACCATATATATATATAATATGGGAATTACCCAAGAGGTTAGTGATAAGCACCCCTACATCATAAAGATCTCCATCTTAAAAATCATTTTCTTTCAGTAAATTTCGCTTTTGAATGCATACGTTGGCCCGAAGTGGTTTTCAAATAAATCTGATCTCGGTCTCTCCGAACCAACCATCGATAAGAGGCACTCAACCTCATATGGAAACCAAGTCTCGAAGACTTACACATTTCCAACTATCAACTTGCTACCTTCGGCCAAGAAGGAAGCCTGGTAGATTGGAGTGCCATAGTCACTCCAGTCTACTCAAATCATCATTCTAAACATCAAAAGATAATTAAGCCTACTCAGTTAGCTTCGTGCTAAGTACACGACTAATCAGTTTGCACATCCAGTCAAGGAACCAAAAATAAAACCTAGCACACAAGCAGTCACTAGGCTTGTTTAATTTATCATTTATTAATTAAATCACTTTCCAAATATTTATGTCAAAATATCTTTACGAAGATATATTCTCAAAACCACTTTTAATCTTTCGACATTTGGAAAACATTTCCATATACATATCTCAACGGTATAAGTGTATTCACAAACCATTTCATTTTCAACACTTAGAAAATACCTCTATGTACTTACATCCTTAATAAGTATATTTACTAAATCTTTGAGGAAAGCTTCATATTTTCCAAAACACACTTTATTGGGTCAAAACGAATGTTGCGTAAAACATCGTTACGACAACCAAAAACACTAGTATAGGGGTCCGATTAATTATACGTAATATTAATCCTTGATGTTGAACTTAAACTATTTATTAGTTAACAATGAAGCCGATCAAGTTGAGGTATCGTTACCTCTCAGACATTGAATGGATGACATTCTTAACTTCAAAATAGATATAAGTTGCCCACATCGAATCTTTACATCAAATAAGGATATGAATAAATCCCATTACTATATAAAACACCTCCTTTCAGAATCACTTACTATAACAACAATATTATAGTTTATGTCTCCCTGCCTTTCTCGAAAACATTTATTATAACAAAAATGCTGAAATCCATGTCTTCCTATCACTTAACACATTTTAAATCACTTTTAAAACCATTATACTCCATTTGTAAATATCACTTCCAAAACATTCCTTTAAGAAATTATTTTAACTTTTTAAAATGTAATGTATCTCCTTTTATAAAAACCATCCTTCACTTATCAAGATAAACCCTTTTATGTTTATAAAACCATGTTTTATAATCTTTTTCCTATTTTATAAAACTTATTTTTATAAAATCTATTTATTTATAAAATTCCATTTATAAATCTATTCCTTTCTTAATCTCATTTATTTGTAAAATCTCATTTATAAATCCATTTACAAAATATCAATTACAAATACATTTTTAATATTTATAAAACACTGCTTATAAATCTATTCCTTTATTTATAAAATATTACTTTCATAAATCTTTTATATAAACCATTTCAGAAATATTTGTTTCAAACTATTTCTGTCTTCTTTAAAACTATATTTCCTTTATAATAAAAGATGGACTTATCTGTTAAGTTTTAAAACCTTTATAATACAGTTCGAAATTCGCTATTTAGAAATACTTCACAAAATAGTTAAATTAATATTCCAAAAATCATGATTTTTATTTCATTTCAGTAAACTCCTTCATTTAATAATTTATAATTATTAAAACAAGTATTATTTCAAGTATCATCTTAAAAATCATTTTAATTTAAAATCGTTCTTTTATAGTATTTCAAAATACTAAAAATAAGGCCCAATGCTACTATAGCACTAAATATGTAAAGTCATATCTATGTCATCAAATATGGCATGCAACGAATCATATATCATAATATATGAAAAGTAAAATCAACACTGTGAGGAATCCCGTTGGATCCCTCCAACCTGTCCCCCTACATCACAATTCATATATATATCAACACACACACACACACACACATATATATATGTGTGTGTGTGGTGTGTGTGTAAATAAAATCAATAGTGGTGAGGAATTCTGTTGGATCCCTCCAATCTGTCCCCCCTAGATCACATACAGTATATAATCTTATAATATGGGTCATCCGCTACTAGACGGGTACATATAAAAGGTTTCCGCTCCAAGGGTTGGAATAAGTCCAAACCAATCAATAAAGCAGTAAATCATCCAAACAAGCATCAATGAAAATATCTGGACTTATATAAACTATAAGTGGGCTAGAGTGGTGAGTCAACTCACCAAAATTCCTGTTGTCACCGAAGCGTTTTGGTTTCGACTAAAATAGAGCAGTGCTTGATTTTAGCTTGAAATTCTACAAACTCCGAATTTGATGAATCCAACCGACGACGTAGATATTATCGCTACGAATCCAACGCAACTGACTCCATCCAAATCCAACCTCGTATGGATAAGATACGATCGATAAAACATCATGAGATTAATTAATTAATAATTAACATAGTTAATCAAGGTAATTTAGTTAATTACCTCTCCTATAATCAGGATGACATTCTCAACCCTAAGGCTGCGGCTTCCTCCAATCACCACCGCCGCCAGAGGCGATTTCACGCTGTCGCTCCACCACGGTAGGTAGCCCCAACCCCGACGTCCCCTACGCCACTGACCTCACCACCTATTGTGCCCTGTAGCTCACTGATTAACCCACAAACGCCGCCGCTTTTGACCCAAGATCTACACAACCTCATTCAACCACTTCAACGATCAACCACTATAGATGAACTCCCCTTGGCTAACCGCACCACTTTCATGTTGGGCACTTCTCCTGAAACGACTCCGATCATCGTGGATAATCTAGGCTGTTGGATGAGGATTTTAGTTTTTTAGAAATAGAGAAAAGTGATGTCCTTATATAGAAAATTTTCAAACACTATTCATTCCTAAAATTTCAAACTCCAAACGAGGCGTGCCACCTGGCGTTCTATACTAAATACCCTCATTCCGAACACAATAGAATTAGTATCGGGACCTAATTCCATCATAAATAGAATTTAGCTTTAAAAATCAAATTATATTGTATTAAATTCCTGTAATATTTCTATGCGTTTCGAGCTCGCACCACCACACAATACGTCTGATCGTAACGAAACTCGTCGGCATACAACAATTCGCTATTCCGGATCTAATGACACTGGTTTTGTCAAAATCCGAGACAGCGCCCCAGAATGCTAATTCCACACGTTAAATTAAAATGAATTATTACTAAAACCATTTTAATCACCTTTAATTCTAAATTAAAAGTTTACACTAACCATATATTATTTAAATTGAATTTAAATAAGCTTTTGAAATCCATTTGTTCAAATTAAATTCAAGATTCAATTATTTAGATAATTTCGAAGTTTAAATCATTATTCCAATATTCAAATAAACCTTATACTTGAAATTTAAGCCGTTTGACTTATAAAACTAATATTTCAAATTCAAATGTCCAAAATTCTAGGTTGTTACATTCTTCCTCCCTAAAAAGAATTTCGTCCTCGAAATTACTAAGGTAAGAAAATTGTCTCTAAACCTATTAGCTTTCCAAAATCAATTAGTTGAATTGGATTGTAAATTTTCTAAGTATTTAAAATCAAGAAATTTTTTTGGCAGCATCTCCATTGCATGGCTCGATCGGAACAACTATAAATCGCCACTACGGGTCCAAATCAACCAAAAGAAAACAAAAGCAAGCGGCATCGCATATCTGAGGCATAAAACCATCAATCCATCAAAAAAATGTACATTTTAGTCGGACAACCAAATTTTACTTCTGAAACCAAAAATGCCACTTTACTTCAATAAACCTGCATCTTACTTACAAATGATATCCAACCACATAACCTGCATTTTCTTATGTCAACTGTATAAAATTTATTAAAGCCTGCATGATGTACATATATCATTCGTATACAATATTAAATCTGATCGCTCGCTCAATCACGCAAATTTCACTTTCGAACTAGTATCGTTCACCTGACCCTAAACTAAAGGATTAAGGGATTGAGGTTTGTGTAATTAGAAGGTAGTCATGCCATTTATACAAATGAACTAAGGCAGAAAATGAAATAAAATGTTAGAGAAATAGAGAAGGGCAATATAGGAATAAGTATTATTCTTATACCCTTAAGCCATATTCTCACGTTCATTATTCACATTCACAAACTAAAACAAAAGCTAGAGAGGCCAGCCTCCATTAGGGGATAACAAGAAGAAGATAAGCAAGATTTCAAGAGGAAAGCTTAAGCAAGTTAATCAAAGATCAAATCTCAACTCCTTAATCACAAAGCTAAGGTGAATAATGACTACATCTCATATTTTTGACCGTTTTCGGTTTTAGATTAAATTCGAATTATTTTGCAAGGTTTTGCCATGATTTTTATTGTTAAAATGGATATATATGTTTGTTGATGATTTATCCTAATTCATATAGATTTTATGATATATTTTAATGTGAAAACCCTATTAAATGACATCCAAATTCCTTGCAATTTTAGTATATGATAATAAATGATATTTTATAGGTTGGTTTCAATTTTCATAATTTTCTGAATTAATGTGGATTTAATATTAATTTTCTACTAAAGAAAATGGTTATTTGGGTTTAAAATTAATCACGGCTAATATATGTATGTTTTGGGTCAGAAATTAATATATGTTAGAAAACATATTAAAAATGATTTATGGGAATTTTTATAGAATTTTCCTAAGTGTTTTAATAAGTATATAAACTTATTTAAGGTATGGGACTTAAATGTTTTATATATTTATAAAAGGAGAAGGGGTATTTTGTAAATAATTTAGGTAGTGTTTGGTTTAAAAATGAATTTTGTGTTTACAGTTTTCAATATATATGTCAAATATGAGAAGAATGGAGGGACGACGGATGAGGTGAAAGAAAGACGGATGGGAGGACAAAGGGAATAGAGGGACGACAGAAGAATGGATTGTTTTACGTGCTTGTGTTATTTCCCAAAACACGAAAAATAAAAAAAAGTTGTTTTCTATTTTGTATGTTAAATTCGTTTTCTAAATTGGTCATTTTCGGCAATATACATGCATCATGTGAATTTTTGTATGGACGAAAACCCAAAACTAAAAACAATAAACCAAACACTACCTTAAATTGTTCATTTCAAAAATTTTGGCAGTACTTTTAGAAAAGAAATTAGCAACCAATCATGTTTTGACAAAAAAGTCAGGTTAGTTGAAAATAATTGCTTTAAAAAAGTTAAGAATCAGTTTATACATGCTTTTTACATGTTTCGCCACTTTTGGTACCAGCCTTCGACTCCTTACTTCCACCTCCATCACCATCGAATCCAATGCGCCTGGTATTAAAGACTTGGTACATAGCGAGTTGGACTGAGGCAAAAGGTATGAAGTCGAAACAAGAGGTTCCAAAGGGGTCGAAGCCTTACTTTGTTTTTAAATGAAAATGCACCTGCTTTTCTTTTGCTTTCGACTGGGTCAAATTGTTTTAAAGGAATGGTTTCAACAGAGGTTACACCTTTTGTCTTTAAGTAAATGCTTTCGAAGGGGCCGAAACCCCTTGCCGCTGCATATTACCTTTCGAAGCAACGCTTTTGAAAGGATTTCTTTGTTTTAAAACCCAAGCCGCTTCTCTTATGCTTTCAAAGGGTTGTTTTCAACACCAACACTTCTTTACTTAGGAAATAGCTTTCAGAAGAGTGTTTTTGACTCAGTTATTTTATGACCCTTTTGTTCTATTGAAAGTCAAACCCAAATGGTTTCAAAAGGAATAGTTTTAAATGGTTTTGAAAGGTTGTTCCACACATTTTACTTAAACCCAAATGCTTTCGAAAGGTTTGATTTTTTGAAAGGTTTCGAAGGGGTGGTTCCCCAATGGTTTCAAAAGGTTTTAAATAGAAGGTTCCAATGTTTTCAAAAGGCAGTGTTTGATAAGAGGATGTCTAGGGTTTTAAAGCTTTCGAAAGGAAGATTTTTCAATGTTTTGAAAGGTTTATTAAGAATGGTTTCGAAAGGCATGTTTTGGCCTTTCTGCCTAAAGTTATAAGACAAAGTAGTTACTTGGTTTCAAAAGGGGTACTTTCAATGGATTCGAAAGGGGTACTTTCAAAGGTTTAAATGTTTTCATCAACAAAGTTTGGTGTAAAGTATATATAACATGGCAAGGTGATTTAAGTAAAGCATAGAGTATATTATTCTTGTTTAAAGTATGATTTAAAGGTTTAAATAAATTTGGGAGAAAATGTTTTCAAGGAAAATTTTATGGGTAGATGACCCTAAGTAGAATGAATTAGATATTAGAATACTAGATGAGACTGGTATGGGTCACACTATATACTTTAGCTAGTAGCACCTAGCTAATATAAGTCCAAAATTCCAATGTATATGGCTTTGTCACAGGTAAGACTAAAATGATGTTACACATAGAAAAGAACCTAAGAAGGAGAGATTGGTTATTGGTGAGCCCGTAAAACCATTAGGATCAGTTGACCCTGGGAGAATTAAGTTAGGGACAGACCATCCAGAAGAGGAGTATTTAACAGAAGCTAGTAGTTTGGTAGGCCCGAGTCAACCAAAGGTGAGTAGTTAGCCGAATAAAACTATAGTGTTCAAACAAATAGTCCATTTGTTACCTGATTTATATGCTTACATAATATTGCTTTGTTGTTTTAACTAGTTTTGGTTGCAGGATTAGGATTTGCAAAAGATATGTTTTAAAAGGGTATTATTGAGGGGAAACCCGTTCTGCTAAGCAGCATGGTCTCACTTAATATCATATAACCGAGATGTATAGTATTATTCACACCAGGCTTTATATCTGACTCGAAGTTTATGTTTTTCCTCTTAAACTCTCGGGTGCTCAAAATTGGTTTAAGTAGACTGAGGGTTGAGGATTTTCAAGTTTTAGTAGGTGGACGAATAAAGCTTCCAGGGAGAGCAGGAGGCTGATGCGAGCTATATTTAGGAGTTGTTTTGTTTTATTTCCGTTGTGTTATATTAAGTCTATTATGACTACTTAGTACTCTTGTCAACCAGGGGGCATCTTCATATGTCGCTCTTGGCATATTTATGTAATAATTATATTTGATCTGAACCTGGGAAACGTTTGGGATTATGTAACTTGGATATGAAATGCTGTTTTGAAATGTAATCAGAAAATTGTTTTAATCCGTGATGATTTTATTTCATATTCAAGTACTTCTGATATTATGGATACCATTAACATTACCGTATTTGGTCACCGGAAATTAATACTATTTATGACTACAGCATCTGTAATGCTTAGCTTCGGGCCTCTAGATAGGGGATGTCACAACTTGGTATCGAGCATAGGTTTACGACAAACTTTAAACTAAAATGATTTTTGAAAACATAATCCTAAGGAATTAGAGATAAGATCGGGGTATGAGATAACGCTATAGTAATGTACTTGTTTTTGCTATATATAAGTATACGCTATATCTCTAGTTCCCTATCTCTCTTAGGCTATTCTTCTGTATCTTACGAGGCTTGAATATAGATATGGATGCTAGAAGTGGAAGAGTTAACCTTGGTGGGGGAAGCACCACTACAAATGGAAATGCCAGACCAAATACAGGAAGGAACCAAGGTCAGGCACAAGCTGGAAATGTGGGTGCTGGAGTCCCGCAAGTTGACATGGGAGCAATGTATCAGTTCTTTGTAAACACGATGCAAGCGGGTGTTGCTGCTGGAGTAGTTGGAGGAAATGCTGGAGGAGGAGTTTACGGAGCTCCAGTAGTCAACAACTATGCCATTTTGAGTAGATATTATGCTCAGTTGGGAGGAAAGCCATTCATTTGTACCGAGGATGCAATCGAAGTAGAGAACTGGTTACTTCATTGTGAGAGGATTTTCACTGATCTAGAGCTCAATAATGAGCAGAAGAGAAGACTCACTTCGAGACAGTTACAAGGAGCAGCGTTGTACTAGTGGAACAGCGTTACAGTTGGAGTTAATGAGGAGACAATGACATGGGCTGAGTTCAAGAGGAGGTTTGGAGAGAGGTTTATGTCGGAGATTTCTAAGTCTGCTCTGCTCAGAAAGTTTGCTGAATTGGAGCAGGGAGACATGATGTGCTTGAGTACGCGACAAGGTTTTAGGAGCTAGCAAGGTATGGCTATGCTACGGTGGATACTGTGATTTAAAGGAATGAGAAGTTCATCAGGAGGTTGAAGCCTGAAGCTTGCTAGGATAATGTTACTGCATATCAAGGATCCATGTGATGTTGTAGTGGAAATGGCTTTGAGGAATGAAGAGATGCTTGCTTTTCGGGAGAGAAATAAGGCAAAGGAAGTCTAGGTGGGGTAGGGTCAGAAAAGAAAGTTCTTCCATAAGAAAGGAGCTCAGAAGGGTGGAGCTGCAAAGAAGGGGAAGTCGAAGGTTGTTTCTTTAAGTGTGATAAGAAAGGGCATTTTGCTAATGAATGTTGTTCTGGAGAGAGAAAGAAGATGATTAGGAAGAAGAATATCAGGTGCTTCAATTGCGATCAAATTGGACATTACGAGAACCAATCCAAGGAAACTGCTAAGGATAGGAAGGGCAAAGTATATGCATTGGAGCCATCTACCTCAAGGCCAACAGTAGAGAAAAAATGAAAAGCTGTGTTGGGAGGTACGCTTTTGATTCATGGTATGTCAGTTAGTGTTCTATTTGATACCGGTGCATCACATTCTTTTATATCTCGTTGTTTGGTGGATAAGCTTAACCTAGAACCCTCATACTAGTTACTTCCTTAAGGGTTGCAAATTCGATAGGACGGTATGCAACACTTGGGATGAAGTGTAACCACCTAGAGTTTGATATGTTAGGTCATACCTTTGTTTGCAGTTTGCATGTGTTTGATTTCGTAGGGTACGGAATTATTTGTGGTATGGATTGGTTAAGTAAGTACAATGCTAGGATATTTTGCCATGATAGGAAAATATCGCTTAGACACCCTGATTGTAGTGATCGAATTATATACACCGTAGAAAACCCTAATTGTGAGGTGAATGCTTTGTTGGGTGTTGTGGAGGTAGAAGACGAGTAAAATCGGGTTTTCGTGGTTAGAGAATTCATGAATGTTTTTGAACCTGTAGTAGGGTTGCCACCGAAATGAGCCATTGAGTTCCGGATATATTTGGTGTCGGGAGCAGAACCAGTGAGTAGACTGCCAAGTAGGATGACAGATACCGAGATGAGGGAGTTGAAGGTGCAGTTGGTGGATTTGGAGGGCAAGAATTTTATTAGACCAAGTAGTTCACCTTAGGGAGTAGCCGTAGTGTTTGCTAAGAAGCCGGACGGATCGTTAAGGTTATGTATCGATTATTGTAAGTTGAATGAGAAGACGATAAAGAATTGATATCCGTTGCCTAGAATTGACGATTTGTTCGATCAATTAAGTGGAGCCAAGGTATTTTCTTAGTTGGATTTAGCAATAGGTTTCCATCATCTTAGAGTAGCAGAGGATAGTATTCCTTTGACGGCGTTTAGAACTAGATATGGATCGTACGAATGGTTAATGATGCCGTTCGAACTAACTAATGCGCCAACATTCTTTGTGGATTTGATGAACTTTGTTTTCCATGAGCACTTGGATAGGTTCGTGTTGGTATTTATAGATGATATTTTGATATATTCTAAGGATGAAAGGGAGCATGAAGTTCATCTTAGAATGGTGCTTGAGACGTTGAGGCAGCATCAGCTGAAGGCGAAATTTTCGAAGTGTCATTTTTGGAAGAAGGAAGTGAAGTTTCTTGGTCATGTAGTCTCAGAGAAAAGGTTGTCTATAGATCCGACTAAGATTGAAGCGGTGAATAATTGGAAGAGACCCGAGACAGTGACTGAGATAAAGAGTTTTCTTGGATTAGCTGGGTATTACCGGAGATTCATAAAGGACTTTTCACGGATAGAAGCACCGATGACCAAGCTAACATGAAAGGATGTGAAGTTTGTGTGGACCGATAAGTGTGAGGAAGCATTCCAGAGCTTGAAACACTTACTGACTAATGCACCTGTGTTAGTTGTTTCGGAAGGGAATCAGGACTTAGTAGTATATACGGATGCATGTGAAACTGGGTTAGGAGCTGTGTTAATGCAGAGAGGTAAAGTGATTGCCTATGCTTCTCGACAACTTAGACCACATGAGATTAGGTACCCAACTCACGATTTGGAATTAGCCGCGGTGATTTTTGCATTGAAGGTGTGGAGGCACTACCTTTTGGGAGAGAGATTCGAGTTGTATACGGATCATAAATCGCTGAAGTATTTATTCTTTGAGAAGGAGCTGAATATGAGACAGTAGAGGTGGTTAGAATTTTTATCTGCTTATGATTTTGGAATTGAGAACACACCGGGAAAAAGTAATAAGGTTGCAGATGCACTTAGCCGAAGACATCATAATGCAGTATTGGAAATGATAGCTAAGTGGAAAGATTTGGAAGCGTTGACGACATGTAGAGGACAGTGGAGATCTGAAGCTGGATCCAGTGGAGAAACTATAGTGTTATCATGTTTAGGAATTCAATCGACAGCGATAAAAAAGATTGATTCTAAACAGATGGAGGATCCAGTATTAGTTGAACGGATCAGGAAGTTAAAGGATGGAACGGAGAGTGATGACTTGAAAGATTTTAGTCTTGACCAGAATGGGTGGTTGAGAAAGAAAGGAAGATTGCGTGTTCCAAATGCGGGAGACATTAGGAAGGAAGTTTTGGAGGAATGCCATCGTTCGAAGTTCACTATTCATCCAGGAAGAACTAAGATGTATCAGGAAATGATGAGGAGTTTCTTCTGGGAAGGGATGAAGATGGATGTAGGCTTATGGGTGAAGCAGAGTATGAACTTCCAACAGGTAAAGGCCAAACATCAGAAGCCAGGTGGGTTACTTCAGCCTTTAGATATTCCAGTATGTAAGTGGGATTCTATCTCAATGGATTTTATAGACGGGTTTCCAATATCAAATAGAGGAAATGAGAGTATATGGGTCATAGTGGACAAGTTAACCAAGTGTGCCCATTTCATTCCAGTTAAGTCAACCAGGATGGCATCTGTTTTAGCTAAGTTATTCATGAAGAATATAGTTAGACCGCATGGAATTCCTAGTAGTATAGTAAGTGGTAGAGATTCCTTATTCACTAGTGAGTTCTAGAGAAGTCTATAGGAAATTATAGGAACCAAGCTCAAGATAGTACCGCTTACCATCCACAAACTGATGGGCAAACGGAAAGAGTTAACAAAGTCTTGGAAGATTTGTTAAGAGCTTGTGTGTTAGATTTTGGGGGATCATGGGAAGACCATCTACAATTAGTCGAGTTTTCGTATAACAACAGTTATCATGCTAGTATAGGGATGGCACCGTTTGAAGCTTTGTATGGAAGGCCATGCAAATCTCCAGTTTGTAGGTTAGAGACCGGGGATAGGTTGGTTCTTGGTCCGGATTTAGTTAGAGAAGCTGCAGAGAAGATTGAGTTGATTCGAGCTAGAATAAAGGAAGCTCGGTCGAGGCAGAAGAGTCATGATGATAGAAGACGAAGAGACTTAGAGTTCTCTGTTGGAGATCATGTTTTCATTAAGGTATCATCGATGAAAGATGTAATCAGATTCGGGAAATTAGGGAAATTGGCATCGAGATTTGTAGGACCATTTCCTATTATAGAAAGGATCGGGAAACTCGCATATAGAGTAGAGTTACCGAACAATTTGGTAGGAGTTCACGATGTTTTTCATATTTCTCATCTAAGAAAGTGTATTAGAGACCCGGAGACTACTATAGCACCGACTGTGTTAGAAGACTTAGTAGTAGAGCCAAATTTGGCTATAGTTAGAAGGCCAATTCGTATAGTCGCGAAAGATGAGAAGAGGCTAAGAAACAAGACAGTCAGATTAATTAAAGTCTAGTGGAGTGACGACGAGAGATACTGTACTTAGGAGACTAAGAGCAGGATTAGAGACGCTTATCCTGATTTGTTTGATGGTATGTTTTACATTTTTGATTGATTTGTTGAGTACCTTATCGTAATTTTGAGAACGAAATTCTTTAAGAAGGGAAGTCTGTAACGACCCAAATTTTTAGTAACATTATTTATGATATTTAATTAGTTAAATAAAATAAAATAATGTAAATGAAAATGTAATAAAATGTTAGGGAAATAGAACTAAGGGGAACTTTAAGAAGGAAAGTATTTTAATTAGCCGTGCCATTTATACAAATGAACTAAGGGGAAAATGAAATAAAATGTTAGGGAAATAGACAAGGGCAATATAGGAATAAGTATTATTCTTATACCCTAAACCCTTAAGCCATATTCTCACGTTCATTATTCACATTCACAAACTAAAACAAAAGCTCAAGAGGCCGGCCACCATTAGGGGATAACAAGAAGAAGGTAAGCAAGATTTCAAGAGGAAAGCTTAAGCAAGTTAATCAAAGGTCAAATCTCAACTCCTTAATCACAAATCTAAGGTGAATAATGACTACATCTCATATTTTTGATTGTTTTTGGTTTAAATCAAATCCGAACTAATTCATATAGATTTTATGATATGTTTTAATGTGAAAACCCTATTAAATGACATCCAAATGCCTTGTAATTTTAGTATATGATCAGAAATGATATTTTATAGATGGGCTTCAATTTTCATAATTTTTTGAATTAATGTTGATTTAATATTAATTTTCTAGTAAAGAAAATGGTTATTTGGGTTTAAAATTAATTACGGCTAATATATGTATGTTTTGGATCAGAAATTAATATATGTTAGAAAACATATTAAAAAAGATTTATGGGAATTTTTATAGATTTTTCCTAAGTGTTTTAATAAGTATATAAAATTATTTAAGGTATGAGACTTAAATGTATATATATTTATAAAAGGAGAAGGGGTATTTTGTAAATAATTTAAATTGTTTATTTCAGAAATTTTGGCAGTACTTTTAGAAAAGAAATTAGCAACCAATCATATTTTGACAAACAAGGCAAGTTAGTTGAAATAAATTGCTTTAAAAAGTTAAAAATCAGTTTATACATGTTTTTTTACGTGTTTCTCCACTTTCTGGACCTAGCCTTCGACTCCTTCTTCCGCCTCCATCACCATCGAAACCAATGCGCCTAGTATCAAAGACTTGGTACGTAGCGAATTGGACCGAGGCGAAAGGTATGAAGTCGAAACAAGGGGTTCCGAAGGAGTCGAAGCCTTACTTTGTTTTTAAATGAAAATGCACCTGCTTTGCTTTTGCTTTCGACTTGGTTAGCTTTTGACTAAGTCAATTTTTTTAAAGGAATGGTTTTGATAGAGATTGCGCCTTTTGTTTTTAAGTAAATGCTTTTGAAGGGGCCGAAACCCCTTGCTGCCGCATCTTACCTTTCGAAGCAACGCTTTCGAAAGGGTTTCTTTTGTTTTAAAATCCAAGCTGCTTCTCTAATGCTTTCGAAGGGTTGGTTTCTACACCAACACTTCTTTACTTAGGAAATAACTTTCGGAAGAGTGCTTTCAACTTAGTTGTTTTATGACCCTTTTGTTCTATGGAAAGTTAAACCCAAATGATTTCGAAAGGAATAGTTTTAAATGGTTGTTCCATATGTTTTACTTGAACCCAAATGCATTCGAAAGGTTTGATTTTATAAAAGGTTTTGAAGGGGTGGTTCCCCAATGGTTTCGAAAGGTTTTAAATGACAGGTTCCAATGTTTTCGAAAGGCAATGTTTATAATGTTTGATAAGAGGATGTCTACGGTTTTAAAGCTTTCGAAAGGAGATTTTTCAATGTTTTCGAAAGGTTTATTAATAATGGTTTCAAAAGGTATGTTTTGGCATTTCGGCCTAAGGTTATAAGACAAAGTAGTTACTTGGTTTCGAAAGGGGTACTTTCAATGGATTCGAAATGGGTACTTTTAAAGGTTTAAATGTTTTCATCGAGAAAGTTTTGTGTAAAGTATATATAACATGGTAAGGTGATTTAAGTAAAGCATAAAGTATATTTTCCGTGTTTAAAGTATAATTTAAAGGTTTAAATCAATTTGAGAGAAAATGTTTTCAAGGAAAATTTTATGGGTAGATGACCCTAAGTAAAATTACTCAGATATTAGAATACCAGATGAGACTGGTAAGGGGTCGCGCCCTATACTTTAGCTAGTAGCCCCTAGCTAATATAAGTCCAAAATTCCAGTGTGTGGGGCTTTGTCACAGGTAAGACTAAAATGATGTTACACACATAAAGGAATCTAAGGAGGAGAGATAGGTTATTGGTGAGCCCGCAAAACCATTAGGATCAGCTGACCCTGGGAGAATTAAGTTAGGGATAGACCGTCCAGAAGAGGAGTATCTAACAAAAGCTAGATTATTTATTTATTTTGTCTGGTAGGCCCTAGTCAGCCAAATAAAACTATAGTGTTCGGACATATAGTCCATTATTTATATGCTTACATGATATTGCTTTACTATTTTAACCAGTTTTGGTTGCAGGGTTAAGATTTGCAAAAGATATGTTTTAAAAGGATATTAGTGAAGGGAAACCCATTCCACTAAGCGGTGTGATCTCACTTAATATCATATAACCGAGATGTAAAGTATTATTCACACCAGGCTCTATGTCTGACTTGAAGTTTATGTTTTCCCCCTTAAACTCTTGGGTGCTCAAAATTGATTTGAGTAGGCTGAGGGTTAAGGATTTTCAGGTTTTAGTAGGTGGATGAATAAAACTTCCGAAGACGAGCAGGAGGCTGATGCTAGCTATATTTAGGAGTTATTTTGTTTTATTTCCGCTGTGTTGTATTAAGTCTGTTATGACTATTTAGTACCCTGGTCAACCAAGTGGACATCTTTATATGCCGCTCTTGGCGTATTTGTGTATTAATTATATTTGATCTGAACCTGGGAAACATTTAGGATTATGTAACTTTGATATGAAATGTTGTTTTGAAATTTAATCAGAAAATTGTTTTAATCTATGATGATTTTATTTCATATTCAAGTGCTTCTGATATTATGGATACCATTAGCATTACCGTATTTGGTCACCGAAAGTTAATACTATGGATGACTGCAGCATCTGTAGCGCTTAGCTTCGGGCCTGTAGATAGGGGATGTCACAGAAACTTCATAAGCAAATCAAAAATCCATATCCAGTGTTCGATATCAAGAATCGAGTGAAAAATCCTAACTCGGACCGGTGTAAATTACCTTGAAATCGTATACTCGAAACCGGATCCAACAATTATGCGAATAGAAGATCTACGTACAATTTACGTATTCATTCAATTGGTTTCTTATTATACCAAATTCCTTTTTATTCACATCCATTTTTACTTAGTATATTTTCTTTAATACTAATAACACTTAGGAACCATTCCATGAAATCATTACTTAAGTTTATTATAAACATTTTATACAACACAACTTATGTTTATTATCACTTCAAAACTTAAGTTCATATTCATTTTAAATCACAATCAATTTCATATAACTTTACTTAAGTTAAATTTCATTTCATAATTCAATTTCGGATTTTCTTTTGTTAACATGCATATCCAACAAATTAATTTTTTTAACTGATTAATTCTCAAATTTATAAGTTATAAAAACTTCTCTCTTATGTTTTCCTAAAACCCTTAACTTAATTTATTCCAACTCGGAAGTTTTCGACTGTCCAAAATCATCGAAAATCCTATTTTACTTTCATAAATAAAAATTTCCAAATAACATCTCAAAACGAGATGCACAAACCCAACTTATCCTAAGGGATAGGATGCTTAATTCTATACAATATCACTTGATTGAAAATTCAAGAAATAAACACATGGTTTTTATTTCAAATCATTTTGTAATAATAATAATATATAAAACTCCTTTGTATATCAAATCATACTTTTGGAATCTAAAACAATCTTTGTTTGCACAAACAAAACTTTTATGGTGGCAATCCATCGCTTAGAAACCCGAAAATGAATACCGATGATGCTGCGGTCATCCCCTGAATTATTTTTCAGCGACTGAAGTGAGTTCGATGCTTTCTTATCTGTTTTAAAATTCATTTTATCACATTTCTATTCAAAAATACTTCCAAAATCATACTATAATTAATTTCCACAACATTTTTGAAAACATTTCCAAATTCTTTTGGATTTAAGTTCTCAGATTTCCAATTTAAATCTTTTTAATTCATAAACCACATAGGTAAATCATATTCATAAAATTCACATTTCTTATATAAAATTATTTCACAATTGTTTATCTTTGTTTAGATTATAATTATAAACAACCATTATTAAAGGACAAACAATAAAAATAAATGATAATAATTGAATATTATCATCCTCTATCAACCAAACACACCATATACAACTATAATAATTTCTGAAAAATTATTCATTTATATATAAAATATAATCAAGGTAAAATTATTTCATTTACCCAATTTCAAAACAATACTATGTCGAATTGCTATGTTCAAGTGTTTAGAGATCCCTATCAATAATGTAATTACTCGTATAGACCAGAATCCATAAGACACTTGACAGATTAATCAACACAATATAAAACATTTTTGTATCACTAACATATACACGCTCAAACTCATTCTAGGGTACAATTACTAACCTTATCTATAATGAGTCTCTTATTATATGGTATTACTAACCCTATATATAATGAGTTTTACCCCATCAAAGCCTAGGTGTTCGCTAAACCTAAGCTCTGATACCACCTGTAACAGCTCGAGATTTTCGACCCTTGAAAATTGACACTAATATGTCCACTGTATTGCGTGCCGAGCATTCAAGTGCCAGAAACACTGATCGTTAAGGGTAAAATAAAGAACATAAGAAGAAACTAAACAATCACAGAATATCACAATGCAACAGAACACTATATAATATAACAATGATCTTCACAAAAGGGAAAAACTGCAATATACATACATCCATCAGAGTACAACCACAAATTACTAATCATCAGTCTGGATAGTTATATCAACCCGTCCTCACAAATGCTGTTAATTTTAAACAACCAATGCAGTGGAAATAAGATAATAACTAGCCATCGATGGAGCCTCCTACTCCAAGCTCCTGCAAAATGCTACCGAACTAATCTTTAAATATACTCGCTCTGACCTGAGCATTAAAAGGGAAGAACACCTGGATCAGTCTGGTAAACCAGCATGATAAAACACATCCCAATTGGATTTTAATGCTAGAAAATCTTTTGAAATAAAGGTATTTTGTAAGACACTGCCGCGCATAAACACGGATGGGTTTTTACCTTACGATAACCAAAAAATTTTTATCCAATCATTTGATATTATTTCTAATGACATTCTTTGAGAACCCTTTTCAAATAACATATTAAAATAGCCGAAATTGTTACATTAATTAAATTCCAGCATACTAGGCTCTACAATCAAAACCGTAAAGGCACATATTGGAGAATGGATTCCATACAACGATAGGTAAGGAACTACATTCTATACAGTACATCTCTAGAGGAATGTACCGAGGACACACTGATAGTCCTCTGCATCTGGCAAGATCGGCCTACCCTTTTTCCGTAACCAACACAATGGTCCTGGATAGTACCAAATATTACATCACCCCGGTTGTTCCCGATATATCTGTCGCCACAGCATACACAAAAAACCCAATATATAGAGGGTAATCTAGAAAGGTGATGACCATACCCTAACGCATGCGACCCCACATAGCCTTATGACATATTCTGTTTCATCCATTCCGGGTGTGAGGTCCGAGGTAACGTTTTAACTTTCACATGACAAATCCCAGTTTGAATGCCACATTGTCATTTCCAACAACACAATAATTGGTTTCCACAAAAGTACAACCCCCGAGTTTTTACGCCTCAGGGAAGGGTGTTAAGTATAAGAGGGGTGACCTCCTATAACACCAAACAGATATATGTTTGTAAAAACCAATGTACGTGGTCTTAGAAATGCAATGTCAGACATTCGTCCATACAAGTTGTCCAGGAATAGGACAAACCAAAGGTACTCCTACTACATCCTGTTTAGGAATCATCCCCCGGATTAGTAGCGAGCAGTCCATGCAAACCGAAGATTTTCAGAATGAAGGCACTACTGCCACCATATATATAATATGGGAATCACCCAAGAGGTTAATGGCAAGCAACCCTACATCACAAAGATCTCCATCTTCAAAATCATTGTCTTTCAGTAAATTTCACTTTCGAACGCATACGTTGGTATGAAGTGGTTTCAAGATTATTCTGATCTGGTCTCTCCGGCCCAACCATCGATAAGAGACCCTCAACCTCATATGGAAACCAAGCCTCGCAGACTTATCATATTTCCAACTCTCAACTTGCTATCCTTCAGCCAAAAAGGAAGCTTGGTAGATTGGAGTGCCATAGTCACTCTGCTCTACTCGAATCATCATTCTTAACATCAAACGTTAATCAAGCCTACTCAGTTGGCCTCGTGCTAAGTACACGACTAATTAGTTTCCGCATCTAGTCAAGGAACCAAGAATAAAATCTAGCATACAAGCAGTCACTAGACCTGTTTAATTAATCTTTTATTGATTAAATCATTTTCCAAATATTATATCAAAATATCTTTACGAAGATATATTCTCAAAACCACTTTTAATCTTTCGACATTTGGAAAACACTTTCACATACTTATCTCAACGGTATATAATTATTCACAAAACATTTCATTTTCAACACTTAGAAAATACCTCTATACTTAAATCCGTAGTAAGTACATTTACTAAATCTTTGAGGAAAGCTTCATATTTTCCAAAACACACTTTATTAGGTCAAAACGAATGTGGTGTAAAACATCGATACGACAACCCAAAAACATTACTATAGGGATTCAATTAATTATACTTAATATTAATCCTCGATGTTGAACTTAAACTATTTATTAGATAATAATGAAGTCGATCAAGTTGGGGTATTATTACCCCTCAGACCTTGAATGGAAAACATTCTTAACTTCAAAATAGATATAAGTTACCCACCTCGAATCTTTACATAAAATATAGAATATGAATAGATCCCGTATACTATATAAAACATCTCCTTTCAGAAATCACTTATTATAACAATAGTGTTCTTGTCTATGTCTTCCTCGCTTTCTCGAAAACATTTATTACAACAAAAAGTTTAAATCCATGTCTTTCTATCACTTAACATATTTTAAATCACTTTTAAAACCATTAAACTCCATTTGTAAATATCACTTTCAAAACATCCTTTAAGATATTATTTTAACTTTTTAAAACGTAATGTATCTCCCTTTATAAAAACCATCCTTCACTTATCAAGATAAACCCTTTTTGTTTATAAAACCATGTTTTGTATTCGCCTTTCTATTTTATAAAAATTCTTATTATAAAATCTCTTTATTTATAAAATTCCATTTATAAATCTATTCCTTTCTAAGTCTCGGATATTTATAAAATCCCATTTATAAATTCATTTACAAAATATCAATTACAAATCCATTTTTAATATTTATAAAATACAGTTTATAAATCTATTCCTTTATTTATAAAATATTACTTTTACAAATTTTTATATAAAGCATTTCAGAAATATTTGTTTCAAACTATTTCTATCTTCTTTAAAACTGTATTTCCTTTATAATAAAAGATGGACTTATCTATTAAGTTTTAACCTTTATAATATAGTTCGAAAATATCTATCTAGAAATACTTCACAAAACAGTTAAATTAATATTCCAAAAATCATGTTTTTATTTCATTTTAGTAAACTCCTTCTTTTAATAATTTTTATTATTAAAACAAGTATTATTTCAAGTATCACCTCAAAAACCATTTTAATTTAAAATCATTATTTTATAGTATTTCAAAATACTAAAAATAAGGCCTAGTGCTACTATAGCACTAAATAAGTAAAGGCATGTCCATGTCATCAAATATAACATTAAATAAATCATATATCATAATATATGAAAAATAAAATCAACAGTGTGAGGAATCTTGTTGGATCCCTCCAACCTGTCCCCCTACATCACAGCTTATATATATATATCAACACACACATATATATGTAAATAAAATCAACAGTGGTGAGGAATCTTGTTGGTCCCTCCAACTTGTCCCCCACATCACATATAATATATAATCATATAATATGGGTCGTCCGCTACTAGCGGATACATATAAAAGGCATTCACTCCAAGGGTGGAAATAAATCCAAACCAACTGATAAAGCATTACATCATCCAAACAAGCAACAAACATGCATCAATGAAAATATCCGCACTTATATAAAATATAAGTTGGACAGAGAGGTGAGTTAACTCACCAAAATTCCTGTTATGGCCGAAGCGTTCTGGTTTCGACTAAAATAGAGCAGCGTCAAGCTCCGAATTTGGCGAATCTAACTTGACAACATAGATATTATCGCTACGAGTCCAACGCAACTGATCGTGTTCAAATCTGATCTATTATGGACAAGATATGATCGATAAAACATCACGAGATTAATTATTAATTAATATAGTTAATCAAGGTAATTAAGTTAATTACCTCTCCTTTACCAAGTCGACATTCTCAACCCTAACGCCGCGACTTCCTCCAATCACTGCCGCCGCCAAAGGTGATTTCACGCCGCTGAACCACCATGGGTAGCACCAACCCTAGCGTCCCCTACGCACTGACCTCACTACCTATCGTGCCTTATAGCTCGGCAATTAACCCATAAATGCCACCATTTTTACCCAAGATCTACGCCACCTCGCTCATCCATTCAACGATCGACCACCATAGATGAATTCCCCTTGGCTCGCCGCACCACTTTCATATTAGGCACCTCACCTGAAACGGCTCCAATCGTTGTGGATAATCCAGGCCGTTGGATGAAGATGGATAGGGTTTTAGTTTTCAAACACTATTCATCCCTAAAAATCTCAAACTCCAAATGAGGTGTGCCACTTGGCATTCTATACTAAATACTCCCCTTTTGAACACAATGAAGCTAGTATCAGAGCCTAATTCCATCATATACAGAAGTTAGCTTTCAAAATTAAATTAAATTATATTAAATTCCTGTAATTAATTTCTACACGTTTCCGATCATCACAAAACTCGATGGCATAGAACAATTCGCTATTTCGGATCCAATGGTACTAGTTTCATCAAAATCTGAGATAGTGCCTCAGAATGCTAATTTCACACGTTAAATTAAAATGAATTATTACTAAAACCATTTTAATCACTTTTAGTTCTAAATTAAAAGTTTACACTGACCATATACTATTTAAATTGAATTTAAATAAGCTTTTGAAATCCATTTATTCAAATTAAATTCAAGATTCAATCATTTAAATAATTTCGATGTTTAAATAATTATTCTAATATTTAAATAACCCTTATACTTGAAATTTAAGCTGTTTGAGTTATAAAACTAATGTTTCTATATTTAAAATTAATTAAATATTTCAAATTCAAATGTCCAAAATTCTGGGTTGTTACAAGGAGGCTTATTGTTTATAATAAAAGCTATTATGAAATTCCACTATGTAAAGCTAGGTTCTATAACTGGTTATGTGTCATGTTGGCATCTTCATATGTCGGACACAACACTACTCTATCTATATTTTATATATACTTGCCCCTGCATGAGCAACGATTTGGGTTAAAATGATGTAATGAATAATGTAATTTGAATTGATGTAATGAAAAAGATATTTAGCTGCTTTGTTTACTTATGTTGTGTAAAATAATACCGAATCGCTTTGTCACTCTAAAATAATTTCGGTGATGACTGCAACATCACTGGTGTCTATTTTTGAGTCTCGAAGTAGGGGACATTACAGAGAACATCACGGTAAGAATCAAGGTGTGGTTGTAACATCCTCTATCTAGAAACCAAAAGATGGAACACCGATGTGTTGTAGTTACCTTGGAATTATCTTTCGATGATAGAATGAGGTCAACGCTTTTTTCAATAGTTTAAGAAAACATGGTAGCTAAATAAATTCGTCACATATAATTATCTTTACAAATTTCATAAATTCCAAACCGTGCCCACATAGGGGTAACATATAACAATTACATGGTAGCATCTAGATCCGACATATGAAGATACTGAACGCTCATAGTCTCCTGAACTTAACCAATATTTACATTACATAGGGGAATTAAAGCTACAATAATATATAATAACAATAAGGCCTTCTGCCCATCTTCGTCTTCAACAATGTCTTAATTAATGTGCTTCTTTCGTCTAAAATTTAAAATCCTATAAACTCAACCTACTTAAATGAGTCTCCGTGAATTTATAGGGAAAATCAATAAATACACGGCTCAGATTTAAGTTTGGTACGAATAGTATCATTTCTCATCTAAGCTCCTCCGTTGGTGGGATCATGCTGCTAAAGCACGGAACGGGTTTTCCCACACGCTACCCTCGGTTACACAATCAATATAGGA
Organism: Allium fistulosum; assembly: GCA_030737815.1. Classification (NCBI taxonomy): domain Eukaryota; kingdom Viridiplantae; phylum Streptophyta; class Magnoliopsida; order Asparagales; family Amaryllidaceae; genus Allium; species Allium fistulosum. Next base: position 242,464,917 of record CM060907.1, on the reverse strand, counting down.
CTATCATAAGTCTTAAGTCTCAACTATATATGTGTGAACTCAAACATACATAACACATTTCAATAAAATCATACCCAAACTATCTTGGGGTAAAGGTCTAAGAAAAAATAATACATAACCCGTGGTCATATACATGTTTCGACAACATTACTTCCAAAACTACCATTTGTTTCGTTCATTATCTCTTATACCTTAAGGAACGCCCTTAAACAATCCCGGTTATTCTTTTCTTAGCTTCATATCGTAAGGTACATCCCCTTACCATTTCTATAATTAATTTATTAATTTTATACTGCAAGGTACATCCTCATGCAGTCTTGTAAAATCTTCAATATTCAAAGTACATGCTCAAGCAATCTCAGTTCTACTAGTTTTATACTGTAAGGAACATCCCCAAGCAGTATCTTTATCTTTATACTGCAAAGTACATCCTTAATCAGTCTCGATAAATCTCATTAACTTAAGCTTGAACCTTATAAGAGAGTTACATCCACTCTCGCAAAAAGTGTACATCCCGTTTGGATGTCCTACATCCCTTCGAAAGTCGAATGCCAAACCATACCCTTAAAGTAGGCACATTCAAGTAAGTTTCCCCACTCGGCGTCAATAACCCTTCCGAATCTCCATTATATAATAGTTTATTACTTAAATTTTTTCAGTTATCTTTGATTTTCAATATTTCACATTGTTGTTCACTAATTATGTCTTAGTTATAGTTATTTATTAGCTTCATCAGGCACTTAGCCTATTTTTGGCTCTCTTAAGCCTCAGAACTACTTTCACAATGCATCATGCTCTATAAAATTCTAAGTACTATCTTCGGCCAACGTAAGCTTTAGATTTCAGTAGTAGCTTTCATGTGAAAGCAAATAGGTCTTGATATTGACTTTCCTTGAAAGCCAAAAGATCTTAACATCAACTCTCTATCATAAGTTAATAGGCATCAGTATTGACTCTCCCTGAAAGTCGATAGATCTCGAGAAATAAACCACTACCTTTGGGTTTCATATTAGGTAATCCTTGTTTATACAATCTCATTAGGAACACCTTCTGCAGTCTCTCAATGTTATCACTTTTGTCCGGGACTCTCGGCTTTACATTTACTTAGTTATTTACTAAGAACTTTTTCTTAGTCTTTCTTATTTCATTAAAGTTTCGAGTGTTATACCCTAGGTATAGCACCTTCGGCTCTGCCGCACCGGTTTCAGTACACATAATCAAGCCTGCATATCTATACATGTTTGCATAACCATACAGGCATGCACCTGTCTTTATACATATCGTCTCCTTATTTGTTCCGCCTTACTCCTTATCAGTTGACTACATTAATATTAACTACTTTGCAACACCTAATTTGGATCTCGTCTCTTATCCATTTATTAAATATCACTATAAATTACCCTTTATTATTAATATCCAGATTCGACTACCATATTTTTAACTTTGGAAATTACTTGTAAAAATTTACTAAATTCCTAAAACATTCATAAATATATTTATGTGCTTTTTATATCAAAACTCCTATATTTATGCCATTTCTCCTATTTATATCATGTATGGTTCCTTCAAAAGTCCATAATTGATTACTTTAACATTGGAATTCTCAAAATTAAAACTCGTCTCTAAGAGTTCATTTCAAACCACAGATTAAATTTTTACTTAATTTTGAAATCATTAGAGTAAGGAATCATAGCTAAACATCTCTGATAAAGCTATTTCATTCTAAAAACATCTATTAAATCATGATTTATCATTTATGAACTTTATCATAAATAATCAAAGCCGCAATTAACGTATATGAACACGACCAAAATGGGAGTGATATTACTCACCTAACGATCCGTATTTTACGTATCAGAGGATCGTAAAATATTATTTTTAAATTTATATTTGATCGTATAACTCTATAACTTTGGACCCTGTCGTGTATTGACATTTTTGACCCTTAATAATTTTATTGGATGATTTTGATCCTATATTTATATTTTGGCATTTTCGATAGCCATATGTATTACGCTGATATATGCATACCGATGCACCGGAGAATTTGGATAAACAGAATACGTTCTTAGGTCAGGAAAATGTGTATGAGCCGCGTATTCGAAAATTTTCAAGATTGGATGTTCCAGCAGCCCGTTCGACTTAAAGACGTCCAAAAATAGCGTTCTGAGGCATTGTCTCAGATTTGGACTAAACTTATGTTGCTGAAATGGAAAAAATAAGACGATTCACATCGTCGAAGAATCGTCGCAATTCGATATTCTTAAAAGTTGTGTGACTATGAAACGTATTGGAGTTTTGAAAATAAAAGACAAGGAGGTACATTCAAACCCCAATGGTACCCATCCCCTATAAAGACTAATTCACTTCTCTATGCCGCACATATTTTACTTTTTTCTTCCCGTTGCATCTCTCTTTTCATGGCAACTCATCTCATTTCTCTTTCTCTATTGGATGATCATCGTTTGAAGCAAAATAAGAGTCGGGTCCCAATATTTTTTCGAGAGCTATGTAACTATGGCTTGGGATTGATCTGACTCCAGTTGTAGTGGTCGGAAACAGAAAATCCGACGAAGAAGTGACTTTTGGGAGAGATCCAAATGGGGAAACAATTATATGAGTTTGTTTGTATCGACGAGAGGATTACGGAAATGTAAACGATGGGGCCTGAAGATGACCGTGTTGGAGACGGCAAGGGTGAGAAGTTTGGAAACTAAATGGGTTCATTCATGTTTTGTGTGTGCGTGGGGTCCTTGGGTGGTCGTTGGTGGCCGAGACAGGCAAGTTGGTGGCGAGGCAGGCAATGCAGAGGCAGTGAGTGAAGCAAGAATGGGAAAGAAAGAAAAGAAAATGAAAACAAACATTGTAGACCAGAGGAGGCGGCCCTGAGTCGGAGGTCGTGGGTGACTAGGCGGAGTTTCAGGGACTGATGGCAGTGCGGTGGCAGTTAGATGCATGCATGGGTATCTGGTGGAGAGGTTTGGGTTTGAGCAGGGATGGTCATGTGAAAAGTTGGGAGGAGGCAAGCTACAGGGTGTATATGTGTACACAGGGGCGGAGCCACATTAAAGCTGGTGAAGTCACGTGACCCCCCGGCATCCAAGAAATATATGAACGTTTGTGCTAATATAATTACAAAGTGCATGAATACTGCCTCCAGCGAGCTTTATTTGCCACTCACAAATATTAAAGCCTCCATCTCTCTCCATGGTACAAGGTAAGTAACTCAAAAATTCCGAAGTTTTTGCAGCTGTCTTCTTAGATGGTTTAGCAGCCTTCTTTGGTGATTTAGGAGTTTTGAATTCCTTAGAAGCAGTCTTCTTTTGCAAAAGCACAGGGTTGATGGAAGGCAATATCACTCCACCTAGTAATTTTCCCAACTCCTCGTCATTTCTTATTGCAAGAAGAACATGTCTTGGAATGATTCTATTCTTCTTGTTGTCTTTTGCTGCAATTTCAGCAAGTTCCAATACCTTGGCTTCTAATCTTTGATTTTCTAAGTTTGGGATTTAACTGAAACTCACGAAATTATTTGGTGTTATCGATGAAATTGATGATTTGAAGTTTAATTTGTATAAAATAAATCAAAGTTTAAAACAACAAATATGCTCAAACTTATTAAAATTTGTTTCTATTATTAGTGTTTCATCATTGAAAATTTTGCAAAATAGGAAAAAATCCTGGCTTTGAAGCTTGAAATTTTCAAACAGTGCCCTCGCCAGCCAAAAATCCTGGCTATGCCACTGTGTGTACAGGAAGTAGGTAAAATGAATTAAGAAAAGAAGTGGAAGGAAAGAAAATGAGGTGACGTAGCAAAAGCTGGGTGGAAGAAGAGAATAATGTGAGTAGGAAGGAAACAACATGGGCAATTATGAAAGTTAATAACATTAACCAATTATTTATTAAGAATAAATTATGTAGGTAATATATATATATATATATATATATATATAATGAAATTTTATACTGCCCATATCTTTTGCATACGTGGTCTGATTTGAACGCGGTTTCTTGTGCTGCACTTGTATTAGAGCCCTCTACGACTTGGCATAGGATTGTACAGCTTTTTTTGAGATGAGTGATATTTTCTCTCACCATATTATGATTGTTAGTATAATATAAAAACAACGTTTTGAACCAATTTCAAACTTTAAAATGTGATTTTTGATAAATGTAAACCCTACCTGATTTTATAACAGAATTTTAAAGTATTTTAAAATGATTTCAAATTGGATATCATGTATGTTCTTATGGACACACTATTCTACAGGAATCACTAGATTTAGGCTGCTTTTGATATGAACCCCCGAATTAGTTGATATAGACTTGTTATATATGTTGTATGTATGTTATGATAGATACATGTATGCTTATTGGTTGCATGTATACTTGTTTGCTTGTTTTGGTTGAAAATGCTGATCGATAGGTAATATAGTGTTAGGGAATATCTCATAAGATATATTTTCATGTATCTCAATTGAATGCACACATGATGAAAACTCGATGGGATAAGTATGTGGAAGAGTATTAGCATGCATACCGACCGATTTAAAGACAGAAGACTATGGACTTGAGCATGAGCTTCGAACTTCATAGATACTCGGAGGTTTCCATTATAACGACATGTGCAAACGGATCATAGATACTCGGAGGTTTCCAGTGTGCTCGTGTGGAGAGGGTATATGAGGACGCCCACCCGGATTATGACTATGTCCAGATCTTATGACTATGAATTGCCCTGGACCTTATGACTGTGAGTCTATTTCCTGGCCATACGAAGTGGCATGGATTAAGCACTGTGAAACCGAGATATGATTGTGTCTCTAGCTTATGATTATGCCATACTAGTTATCTTATAGCCAACGCACTAGAGTGATGTGAGGATTGTTTGATGGATGCTATGTTTTTTATGTTTGCTTATCACCTTAGGGCTGTTACATGAGGTAGGTATTATGAATGGGATACCTAAACATTCAACCTTGTACTTAGATTGTTGTATACCCATATGACGATGATAATAGAGTAGCATGTATGGATTGTTATGTGCTAACTCTTTGGATGTAGGGACATGTCAGGTATAACTCTCAATACCCTATGTCCCGTATACTATATCGACTTTCACAGTATTTTGAGACTATTTATCACTCATACCCAACTGTTATCTGACTCGAGGTTTTGCGCTTTGCTTCTTATTATCTCGAATACTCTTAAATAAGTAGACTAAATGGCAGGTTTAGGTGATACGTGTTGTGGTATAGATGGACGAGCATGAGGTGTGCTTTCTCATACTTATATTTGGATTCACTATTACTTATTCTGTCATGTGACAATGTGGAGCCTTAACAGTGTTTGACTTAATATTATTAGAGACAGTTTTCATTTGAGTTTATGTATTAGTTATATAAAATTTATCACTTATGTTGTATAACAGTATGAACCTATGTACTCTGATTCTATGGTTCATTAATTATTACCGTCTCACCTATTTTATATGTAACGACCCATCGTTTTTACCCTCAAAAGTTGACACTAATATAGCTGTGGTATTCATGTGCCGAGCTTCCAAGTGCCGGAAAGACAGATTATCGAGAAAAAAGAAAGAAAAGACAGAACATAATCTCACAATGTGATGAGTAATCTATAATAATAACAATGATTTTTACAAAAGAAAAACCGAACTTTGTTATACATATATATCAATTAGAGTTAACTAATCAATCAACAGCCCGGACAGTTATAACAACATGTTCTCACAATTGCTGATAAATATAAACAACTAATGTAGCAGAAAATAGAATATACGTGAATACGTCTTGAAGGCATCCAGCTCATCTCTTGAAGCTCCAAAGCTTCCAAACCGAATCTAAAAATATGCTCAGTCCGACCCGAGCATTATAATAAAATAACACCCGGATCAGCCTGGTAAACCAACTTGAGAAACACACCTCAATTGGATTTTAAATGTTTATAAAACCTTTTAAATAAAGGTATCTCGTACGACCACATTGCACATAAACACGGATGGGTTTTATCTTACGGTAAACAAACCATTTATTTTAGAAAATCCAATGATATTATAATAATGTCTAAGGGCGAAAATATCAATAACCAAGTAGCTTTGATGCTCGTGAGTGTACATCACAACAATACTAAGTATGTAATCAAAATCGTAAAGGAGAGTTCGCTAATTATGTAGAATTCCACGCCCTCAGTACTTCGAGAACGGTCCTTCTGCACAAGGATCAAAGTTATCCTTCCAAAGCAACAATACATCTCTAGTGATGTACAATAGAAAATACCTAGCTAGCCATGCATGGGCCGAATGCATCACTCCATGCATGCATAACAACTGTAGGTAACTCTAGGAAGGAGATGACTACACCCTCAAGGATAAGCTAAACCCCTGGCCATGCATCCTATCTCTAGTTTTAGTCATTACCGCGGGTGAGGCGACGTCAGGCATTCCAGCTCACGCACTACCAATTGAATAGAATATGGAACTACACATGGATTCCCATACCTCAATAGGTCTCGGAACCACACATGACTTCCCACATCTCAACAGAGATCTCAGAATCACACATGGATTCATATACCCCAATCGGTTTTGGAATCACACATGGATCCCTGCATCTCAACAAAGATCTTGGAATCACACATGGATTCCCATACCCCAAAGGGACTCGGAATCACACATGGATTCCAACATCCAAAACAGATTTTGTAATCACACAGGGATTCCCACATTCTAATAGGTCTCGGAATCATACATCGATTCCAAATCTCAATAGATCACAGAAACTCCTCCATAGAACACGTAGATGGTTTTCGGAGTGGTAACAGTATGAGCCATCTCTTACGAGTACACTCTTCCGCTTACCGAGTGCTCAAAAACCCAATCGCCGATTTTCCGAAATGCTCAATACCGGTTCTTTTGGAAATAATCAGACAATACACCAGAACGAAGATCACCCCCTAACCGTTTATGTGGATGGATCTCCTTATCATTTGTCCTAGAAGAACAAAATGAGTTTATACATACAGTATAGCACCACCGATGGTAACTGTACTGTATAATCCTCGTGTTTCTCCTAGATATTTCCAAAGTAAAAATCCTTCGGTGTTAAGTAGAGAAATAATTTCGTACCACCAAAAATAAAAAAAGATTACATATAAGGCCAATATTTGATAGTCATTTATTTAACTATCAAATAAATAAACATTCCAAACAGAGATTACATTTTCCATGAGAATCACCAAGCCTCTCAAAATTTATCTTTCATTAATTTAAAATCACTTTTCAAAAACTTGGAAATCACTTCCACATACTTATCTTAACAAGATAAGTATATTCACAAAACACTATATTTTCGATACTTAGAAAATCTAACCATATACTTATCTTAACGGTATAAGTATATTCACAAACCATTTTGCTCTCAAAACTTGGAAACTTTTCCATATACTTAAACAATAGTATAATTATATTCACCAAACAATTATAGAGATTTTCTATTTCAAATCATATTAAAATGATCAAAACTCCATATGTCATTAAGACGGAGATATTAATAACCCAAAACCCTAATCCTTTTCATAAATCCCTTTTATTTTTTAAATGCCTCCTTTATAAATTTCCATAATCTATTTATAGAACTAATTTATTAATCTCCAAGTTATTTATAAAACTCTTTTATAAATATCCAAAACCATCTAAATACACTTTTAAAAATATCCAAAATCATTTATAAATCTCTTTTATAAATCTCTAAAACAATGTATAAATCTTTTTATAAAATCGTTTAAAAACCAACGTCTTTTCAATCCCAAAATCTCTTTCAAGTTATAAACTCCTTAAATAAATCCTTTTAAAAAGGAGTTCTTTTATAAACAATTTATTATGTTATTACAATGAATACAAACTTTAAAATGATATAAATAAAACTTTAAAACATAAATTAATAATATAATAGTGGATTTTTTTAAATCATATAATAATTAACCTTTAAAATATTTTAAATAATATAATATGGTAAAATAACTTTAAACCATTTCAAAATATAATTATTAACATTCAAAAAATAATACTAATAATAAAATAATAAACTAGATTTAATTAATCAATAATAAAATAATTAATATCTTTAAACAACCTCAATAAATAATTAAATTTAAAACGTTATATATAAAATAATTAACTTTACTAAAGAAATAATTTTATAAAACATGTTGTAAAATAAAAATTTAACCAAACACTTTGTTAAAATAATAACAAAATAATCACTTTACTTTAAATAATAATTAAATAAAACACTTTACTTCAGTTTATAAAATTGAAGTTAATTTAAATCCATAACTTTCCAAAACTCAGAAAGAGGCTCAACAACCTCAATGGTACTTAAAACAAGCTACCATTAAATTCAATTTAACTTCACAAGTTAAATTTACAGGTATTTACAAATACAGGCATACATGTAAACCAATTCCATAATTAATAATCAATTGTTAACACATCACTTATCCAATATAAATCAACTGTAAATGAATGTTCAAATTAAAATAATAGCAGAATGGGGATTTATTGTGTTAAATGAATGTTATTCAAAATAAACTCTTCCGTTTATTATTAGACCTTGTTTCTTTGGCCAAATAGATAACACCAAAGCAATACGCTTAAATCAACTACGTTATTATTTAAAAAATGTTATTATATTAAATCGGTATTATTTTATAATTTTATCCATTATTCTTTTTCAAAAATGATAATTTATTCAAACCAACAACCAGCAAATTCAACATCCAGCAGACAATAAATATTTTTTTATCTATTATATATCATTACAGATAAACCAAAAATGTGAGTTTAACTCATCAAAATTCCAATTGTCGTCGAAGCGTTCTGGTTTCGTCACAATATTCAAATAGCTCCAAATTCCATGAATTCAATTCCTACGCGTAGATATCACCGATACGAGTCTAACGCGACTGACCCCATTTGATTTGGACCTTGTATGAACAAGTTATTAAATATATAGGTTATTGGCTTTAAATATAATTTATTTAAATTACTAATTACAAGATTATCATCTAATTACCCAATTAACAATTAAACCCTTTCTTCCCAAACTTTAGAACTGCCGCCTGCTACCTAAATTAGTGCACGCGTGCACGACAGCACAATGATACGACGATCCAAACCTCCATTCGATGGACGAGTTACACCATCGAGCTCCTCTCCGCGACCCCGACCTGCCTGTCACATCGCCATCACGTCCACACCGCCTAAACAAAACCCGACATCCCCTCCTCTTCCATGTCCTTACACAGGACAGAAACTGGAATAAGTCACCACACATCACCAACATTGGCCGCAGCTGCCTTTCGACTCGAGAAACCCAATGAAATTGACCCAATAACCTATCAATGCCTAAATCGTGCAAATACCTAAACCCTAGTTGCTAAAACCCAAACTGGAAACTGTCGGCCTCCTCCTCTTGAAGCCACAAACTCCAAAAACCCCCATATGTAGATCTAGGTGAAACTAACACAAAGATCTAAGCTTTATGTTTGTTTTGGATTTTTTTAAACATTTATTTGAATTTTTGAACGAAGAGGTAGACTTTTTTTTTGAATTTCCTTTTTCTTTTTTTATCTCTAAATAAGCAGGTACGAATTTAAGACAGAGAAAAGAAGGGTGGCAGAAGATGTTGATGTTGGGTTATATTTATTTGCAAATTTTCTGGCATCACGCTGAACAGATTTTTTTATCGCGTAGTGGCTACAAACGACAAAACAAAAATACGATCATGCTCAGAACAACGACACGACCTCAAAACAAAAATAATATGCACTGGTTATCGATTTCTTATAAATCACAAAAACACCGTCATTTGCTGAAAATCGTCAAACTATTATTTGAATAATTTCCAAAATAAAAATTATGGGAAAATCAAATAAATTAAATTAAAAATACGTCAATAAAAATCGAGTCGTAAAAATAAAATAAAATTTTCTCATTATTTATTTGAACCATTTATTACTACAAATAAACTCGAAAAGTGAATTCACCATTATTATTTATTCAAAATGAGTTAAATAAGACTAATAACCTATCCAATTAATATTCCATTTTAAATTCCGATATTTAAACCACTGTCCACATATTTATTTCATTACTCAAATATTTTGAACAACCCCTATGTTTGAATTCAAGTTTAAAACCTTAAAATCAAATTATTCAAATATTTAAAATCATTTAAATATTTAAATTCAATGACCAAAATTCCAGGTCGTTACATTTCCCCCCTTAAAAGAATTTCGTCCCCGTAATTCCATAGGTAGGAAAATTTCCTCCAAATCCTTAAACCTTTCAAAATCAATTAGTTGAAAAGGATTGTTAATTTTCCAAGTCCTTTAAAATTATAGAAAATTTCTACAGCGTCTCTTTTGCGTAGGTCGATCGAAAAAACTACAAATCGCCACTACAGGCCCAAACTAACAAAAGAAAACAAAAGCCAAGTGGCCTCTCATATCTGGGACATAAGACCATCAACCAAAACCAAAATATAAATATGTACCTATTAGTCGGGCAACCAAACTTTACTTATGAAACAAAAAGCGTTAACTGGTCTTTGCTTCCATTCCTGCATCTTACTTACAATTGATATCCAACCATAACTCAAAGCTGTAAAATTTTGCATTTTCAAATAACAAACATATGATTTAATAAAGCTTGTACGATGTGCATATACCATCCGTACGTAGTATCAAATCCGGTCGCTCGCTCGATCACACAAATTTCCTTTCCGTATAAGGATCCTCCACTTGACTCCTTAGTGTGAACTCTATGTACTATGATAGATAACTTCAGGATCATCTCAAGAATCTGTATTAAGTGTTTGCCATCAAGAATCGAGTGAAAAATCCTTACTCGGACCGGTGTAAATCACCTTGAAACCGTGTACTCGAAACTGGATCAAACAGTTATGCGAATAAAATGGTCTATGCACAACTTATGTATTTATTATATTGGTTTCTCTAAATTATACCAATTCTTTTTATCCACATTATACATCCTATTTAATTATACCAATAGTATATTTCATTTAATACTGAAAATCTATTTATGAACCATTTCATAAAATCATTACTTAAGTTTATAAACATTTTATAAGACACAACTTGTGTTTATTAATCACTTTAAACTTAAGTTTTATAACCATTTCACTTCATACTATATTCATTTTTGAACTATCTCATACAATATTACTTAATTGTTTAAATATTCCATGACTTAAGTTTATATTCATATAATACTCTTCTACATCCTAAGAGTATATATGCAAATTTCAAATTTGTTTTACTTAACCAAAATATCCAACAAATTTAAACTTGTCTTGACTTACTATCCTTTTTAATTTATAAGTTAGAAAATCTCACTTTTATATTTTCTAACAAAACACTTAGCTTCAATTTCTATATCAAATTTGGAAGTCCCGATGTCCAAAATCATCGAAAATTCCATTCATTTTTACCAACTAAAAATTATCAAACAACATATCATAATGAGGTGCCCTAACCAACTACCTTAATGCATTGGATACATGCATCCATCAAATGACTTAAATGAGAATTTCAGAATTAGACACCCAGTTTTATTCCACACCATTTTGAAACAATGATATATACATATCTCCTTGAATCTCAAGTCATACTTTTGGGATTTTTTTTTCAAATCAAGATCTGTTTTACCAAAAAAAACTCTAAACACATTTACCATGGTAGCAATTCCCCATTTAGAGACTCGAAAATGAATGTCGATGATGCAACAGTCATCATTTTCCAACGACTGAAGTTAGTTTAGTGCTTTCTATCTCCTTCATAATCCTTTAAAAACATTTCTATTCAAAAATACTTCTAAATATTACTATTATTATTTTACCAAAACTATTGAAAAACCAATTCCAAAAACACCAGGATTTAAGTTCTCAAATTCTCAGTTTAAATCCTTTTTACTTATAAGCCACATTTATAAATTTTACTTATAAAATTTTCATTTCCTTATATAAAATCATTTCAAAAATGTATAACTTTATTCATATTATATAAAAAACTCTTATTAAAGTTAAATTTTAACCCAACATTATCAAACTGAATGCCTTATAGTCAAATTGTGAAACTAAATTCACAAGGTTCATTTCAATGTTTCCACCATTTCTAATTTATCCAACCCATGCAGTGAAAAGGATAAAACTGCTCCTACACAACCACATAGTCAATGCCCATAAACTGGCCGGGCATAACTACTCAATCAACAGATAATAGCCAATGCTCCTAACTGGGTGAGCGTGACTAACCAAACAAAGAATGTAATGACACAGAATTTCACTACTTTGATTTGCGAATATTTAATTAATTTTAATTATTAAAATAATAGGTTTTATAATGAAAATAAAAATATTTTAAATAATAATCAATGATGGTGAAATAATTTTCAAATTTTGTCTACAAAAATATTTAGTTCGATGGAATACAGAAAATGTGGTCGGAAACCGTTTTTTGAACTTTTGACGTTTCATCGTATAAAAGTTATTTTAAATGTTATAAGCCTTATTTATATTTGAAACAACATTTAAATGGTTAAGAATGTAATCAGTTAGTATATATTACTATATACATTGGTATATATACTTAAGTATATACATGTACATACTAAAAGATGCCTTAAGAGACATGATTTGACACTTTAGCGACTCGAGTGCAAACATGTTTAAGCATGTTTTCTTTGACATGATGAAGGGGGGAGGACAAGGTGGAGGCTGAAATGGCATGTCTGGTGGAGGGTGTTGAGGTGGCAAAACAATGTGGAGGGTAGAAGTACAAGGGTAGTTTAGTAATTTACATTTTCTATTGCTTACAGATAGCCTTCCACTTCTTCAAATTTTCTTTCTCTTCCTCCTATCATATTTTCCTCATCTTCGAACAAAATGGAGATTTTCTTTTTTTAAACCGTGTAAAATTTTAGTGGCTACAATTTTTATTTGTATGACTTCTTCAAATTTTGAGCTAGCTATGTCTAAATCACATATCTTTCAAACCCATTTTCGGACCCATATTTTCAAGTTCAAAAATATCTTTTCTTCTTTTGACCATATCTCCCTCAAAAGAAATCTAAATTGAGTGATTCTTTTTCTAAAATGATACAGAAAATAATTTCCAAGAACTTTTCTTTGACCACTTTTCCAAATTCCAAGAGCAACATGGCCAAAAACAAAAAAAAGATGACCCATTTTCGTGTTGATTTTATGGTTTTCCAAGCTTTGCAAGTTTTAATGTATTTCAAGTTTTCAAAAGAGTTTTGCAAAATTTTGGTGAGTAAACTTCTAACTTTTTGCAAAAAGATCCAACCTTTATTATTTTTCCTTTTTGGTTGTAGAGTGTATTGTTTGGATGGTTGAATTATCATATGGTTTGGATGTACATATGTTGTCAGTTTATGGTTTAGCGTAGATTTGTGAATCGAATGTTAAAGTGATGTTTTTAACTATAAAGTTATGATCATTGTCTTATGATTGGAAGTGATATGGAAAGTTAGTAAGTAAAGTTAGTTAATGGAGAAGTTAGTTATCAATGTTAGCACTTGAAAGGTGTTTGTGTTCGACATAGCGATCCTTTGAGTTTTTTACTTACTTTATTTTAAATAAAAAGTTTTTAAAAGTTTCTAACATTTTGTTTTGCTTACAAAACTTTATATTAAGTTCACAAAGTAAGTTAAAGTTAAAAAGTAATAAATTAAAGGACTATTTGAGATGTTAATCAAGTGTGGAAGTTTTGGTATCCATAGCGTCGCTATGAAAGAAGTTTCGATAAAAGTCCCTTTTTTGAAAATTCAGTTTCATGCATTAAAAATTGATTTGGAAAGGTTTTATAAACTTAATAAAAATGTTTTAGAAAGTTAATTAGAGCTTGGTAATTAATAATTCATTAAGTATTAAACAAGGTTCATTAATCTTAATTAAATAAAGATTAGTACTAGTTAATTATCCTTTAAAAGTAAGATTAATTTTTAATTAATTATGACTTAAGTATAGGATTTATTTTTAATTAATTATTAATCAATTATAAGGTCAATTATTTATTTATTTAATTAATCAAGTGTTTAATTATTTTTCATTATAAATTAATTAAGGTTTTAATTTAAAAATTATTTATAAAAGGTTTAATTTATTATTTAAGTTTTAACTAAAGATTAATTAATTAATTAATTAAGATTAATTAATATTTAATTATTAATAAAGGTATTAAATTATTATTTAATAAATTAATAAAGGATTAATTAAGGGTTCAATTTATAAATAAATTATTTATTAAAGGTTTAAATATTTATTAATATATAATTAAATTAAGTTCAATTTAATAAAGATTAATTATGATTAGGGCTGTCAACGGATGCAAACAGATGCGGATATGGCTGTATTCGCATCCGCATCCGAATCCGCATCCGATATCCGCGGATATCTGAGATTAACATCCGTATCCGCATCCGCAGATATTTTTCGGATATCCGAAAATATCCGCATCCGAAAATAAAAAGCGGATATTTCCGGATATCCGAAAATATCCGAAATATCCGCATCCGAAATTGAATAAGATTTTTATTATACTAATATTTTTGAACTAAAACAACCACTTTCTCAAATGACAATACACACTACAATACTAATCAGTTTTTCAAATGACAAAATGGCAACACACATAACATCAAACAAGTTTACACGATATTATATCAATTCAAATGATAAAATAGTAACATACATAATGACAAAATGGCAACACACATAAAATTTCGGATCGGACGGATGTTTTTCGGATACGGATATGCCCATATCCGCATCCGCATCCGATTTTCTTTTCGGATATCGGATATCCGCATCCGCTTTTCGGATATCGGATAATATCCGTTTTTTCGGATACGGATCCGGATGGATTTCGGATTTTTCGGATATCCATTGACAGGCCTAATTATGATTAAATAAGAGTTAAACTTGTAATTAATCATTTTATGGAGTTTTAAGTTTTTAATTCTTGTTTTCCAAGACTCAAATTGTTTTAAAGGTACTTCTTTTTTCAAAGATGGTTTTGAACACAAGGGATTCAAATGTCGATACCATTAAGTAGACAAACAATTGTGAAAGAGTTATATAAATGGTTTGATTGGGTGGACATGTGTTATTAGAATAAATCTCCGTTCTGCTATATGTAATTGCATGTTGAATGGACATGTGTTAGCAGAATTATTATGACCCACTTTTCCATACAGTTTAAACTGACAATTTACCACACTTGTCAAGCCCAAATTGCACGGGAAGGCGGATAGTTAAGAAAAGAAAGTAGAAAGAAGGTAGAAAGAAGATAGAAAGAAAACTAAACAAAACAGAATCTCACAGTGGAACGAATAATCTATGTTATATAACAAATCTTTACACAAAAGACAAAACTGTAATTTATATATATAGACATCAATCTGAGTATGCTAACCTATTCAGCACGGACAATTATAACAACATCTCCTTACAACTGCTGATAAACACAACTAAAATGCAACGGAAAATATTATCATCTACGTGAATACGTCTCTAGGCCTCCAGCTCCTCCTTTGAAGCTCTAAAATATCCAAGTAAACCTGGAAAATATGCTCACTCTGACCCGAGCATATAGGAAAAACCACGCCCGGGTCAGTTTGGTAAAACCAGCGTGAGAAACACAATTAACTTGATTTTAAAGTTCAATAGCCTTTTCAAACAAAATTATCTCGTAAGACCTTACCGCAAATAAATACTGACGGGTTTTTACCTTACGATAACCGAATCTCTTTTATAGAAAATCGTTTGATATTATAATAGTGTCTAATCGCCAAAGTAATAATAACAAATAGCTGTGATGCATGTGCTATGTACATCACAACAATACTAGTCATTAATCAAAATCCGATAAAGCTCATTTGCTAATTGTGTAGGATTTCCACGGAGGTGCCCTCAGTACTTCAAGAACGATCCTCCTTCACAAGGATCGGATTATCCTTCCGAAGCATCATACCCGTCTAGCTGGGGTACCATAGGAAATACATAATTGGCCACCAAGACCGAGTGCATCGCTCCCAGCATGCATAAAATAAATCGATAGGGACTTGCTAGAAAGAGAGACGACTACACCCTCATAGGTTAGTTAGTCCCCTTGGCTATGCATCATATATATGGTTTTAGTCATCTCCGCTGATGAGGCTACGTATGGCGTTCCAGCTTACGCACCGTCTCCCAAAATAAATCATGGAATCCCATATGGATTCCCACACCTTAATAGGTCATGGAATCACACCTGAATTCCACATTTCAATAGATCTTGGAATCTCACACAGATTCCCACACTCCAACGAGTCATAGAACACATATGGATTTCAACATCCTAAAATTTAACGCATCTCCTCCATTTAACCGTATATGGTTTTCGGAGTGGGTCATGGGTTCCGAGTCATCTCTTACAGGTACACTCTCCATTTCCTAGGTTCACCAAAAACAATTCGTCGATTTCCGGAATGCTCAAGACCGGTTCTTTAGGAAATAATCAGCCAATACATAAGATCGGGGATCATCCTCTAACCGTTTAAGTGGACAAATCTCCTTATCATTTGTCCTAGAAGATCCACAAGTTTATACGTACAGTATAGCAACCCGATGGTAACCATACCATATAATTCCCGTGTTTCTCCTAGATATTTCCAGAGTTAAAATCCTTCGGTGTTAAGTAGGGAATAATTCCGTACCACCAAAATTAAGAAGGATTACATATTTTGGTCAAGATTTGATAATCGGTTATTCAACTATCAAATAAACAACAAAGATGTCATTTTCCACTGAAATCACTAAGCCTCATTTAATTTAATTTCAATAAATAAAATCTTTTTATCAAAAACAATCATATACTTATTTCATCGAAATAAGTATATTCAGAAATCATCTCTTCCAAATTCTTGGAAAACTATAGTATAAAAATAGTTATGGAAGTACCATTCGGTATCGACCGTGGATCGCAGCTCGATGATTATGTCTCTATCCCAGAGAAATCCAAACTTAACTTAGGCAATCTCTGCCTCCCGATTTCCACCATGCAATCAATCATAGATCACAGTTTGCACAATGGTTACGTAGCTATCCTAGCGAAAACATCCCAAACCGTAGGCAATCTCTGCCCTCGAATTACGCTATGAAAAAGCATTACTTCCCGAAATAATTATCTCAAAATACTTATAAAGTTTCTATATAAACTTCCACGTTTAATTTAGGAAAATACTCTTTAATAAAAGTTTACTATATAATATATTATTTTAAAACAATATTAATATATTGAACAAATTATCTTTGAAATAATAATATTTTAATACTAATTAATTCTTAAATAATAATTAAAACTAAATCAAATCATTATAAGATAACTTTAATTAATAGTTAATATATGATTTAAACATTTTAAATAATTAAATAACTTTGAAAAACAATAATAAAATACTTCTAAATAATTTTAAAGAATCATAAAATAATTAACTTTAAATCATTATCAAATAATTATTAATTATCTTTAAAATGTCATTAATAATTAATAATCATTCTTAAAATCACTTTGGTTCAAAAATCAACTTCCAAATTTGAAAAGAAGCTTAGTAACTCTAATGGCACTTAATCAAGTCACCATTAATTTCAATAACTATCTAAGTCATAATTCCAGCATTTACATAACATCAAATATGTAAATTAAACTCACTATTAACAATTAATTGTTAATACCACACTTATCCAATACTAACCAATCAGAATGCAATTAAGTGTCCACACTAATGTAATAGCAGAGCGGGGTTTATTTCTTCCATGTAAATGTCCAAATTTGACTTATCCATTTAATAATAGCAGAATGGTGATTTATTCTGCTAAACAGGTTCCAATTAATTTGATTAGCGGAGCAATGATTTGCTTCCTCTAAACAAATATCCAATTAACTACATTCAATTCAATTTAACTCAACAGTATTTATTTGGCTACTTAATGGTATAGACAAAGATAATTGAAACAATATCTATATAAAAGTATAAGCGTGGATCAACAACTCAATCAACGATTAATAATCAATTTTAAATCAATTTACAATCAGAACTGGAATGGTTTTAATTAACTGAGTCAAGTTATATTTTAACCCAGATTACTTGTCAATCAAAGAAAATTAATAATTGATTTATTCTTAATCAATTAAAATTAAACAACTCATTTAAAATTAAACCGATTAATTAACATATAATTGATTTAAATAAGAAGTTTCTTATTTGTTTACTTCAATTATTATATACCATTAAATTTTACATTGCAGAAATCTCAACAGTAATATTCAAATGAAAATATTCGGCGATAGGAACTCGACGCAAGAATCTACTCGCCGATTGGATTTGAAATGGAGAAAAATATTGCTTTTGAAACTTATAGGTTTTTTTTAAAATAATTAATTTAAATTCACTTTAGCCCATAATCCCTTCAACCCGGCCCAAATATATATTCCTTCTTCTCCTCCACTCATGTTTCTTTTCCTCCCTTTTGCTTTTCTTCCCAGTGCACGAGACATGCACATATGTGTGAACGCATACATCACCGCAGGCCACCTTTCCTTACCGCCGTCCATTCTCGTGTGTCACTCTCGACCCCCACACCATATTCCACC
Source organism: Allium fistulosum (assembly GCA_030737815.1). Taxonomy (NCBI): domain Eukaryota; kingdom Viridiplantae; phylum Streptophyta; class Magnoliopsida; order Asparagales; family Amaryllidaceae; genus Allium; species Allium fistulosum. Next base: position 242,446,161 of record CM060907.1, on the reverse strand, counting down.
ACCTGAAACCACGAACTAGACCATCATTCAAAAATTCAAACTCCACCCATACCTGGAACAAAAACCGTGCCGCTAAACCACCCAGTCCCATCACCCACAGCCACCATTTCGCACCAAACTTCGCCAAAATCTTCGCCACGTCCTCTTCTACATTTTCCCCCAGGTGCGTACGCCTCATCCTTCCCCTTCGCTTCACCATTAACCCGCGACCGAGACCTCAAAACACATGACCTAAAACCCTAAAACATCGTACCATTTTTCGTAGATACACCGCCCCCTAAACCACCTCCACACCCAACGTCATGCCACGAAATCGATCGAGTCACCTGAATTTGACCATAACCCCAAAACCGTTCAACCCCCAAATTCTCCACCCACACAACATTGAAAATCAAAAAACTACCTCCAAAAATCATGATTTTCAACAATGATCACATATATATATAAACCATTCATTAAATTATGAAAATTGAGTCCCGGCTATAATTTGGTTACTTACTGTAAAATCTGATTTTCTCCCTCTATACTTCATGAAATTGAATGAAATAAATTTTAAAATAAACTATACTCGAAAACAAACAAGTTTCGTTTTGAAATCATGGGATAATACTAACTGGTTATGGAGATATTGATTTTCAAAGCGAAGAGTTTTAACTGTTTTATTCCAAAATCAAGAACAGAGAAGAAGAACAACATCTATTTGAGTTACATGGTAAACTACTGTGTCTAATACACATATGAAAAAGCATGTATACATATCAACACTTGTATACTTGACATAAGTAAGGGATTCATTCAAAATTTACTAATATACAGATATATATAATGACCAAAAAACAAAACTTGGTATGTTTTACTCACAGTTTTCTAAAGTGATGAGCACCCTGCTGTTTTAAATCTCTTTCCAAGCTTCAATCACTTGCCTTAAATTTGTTAGCAGTTCTTTGTTTTGTTCCTTATTTTATACGTATGAACAAGTATGGCCAAATATATAGGAGAAAGAAAGTGTACAGTGAAAAGGCCGAGTGCACACTAGAGTGGCCATGTTCATGTACAGGCTTTTCATTTCATATTTTTTTGTCTCATCTTCTTTTTGCTTTGGTGGCTGATTTGATTATATAGGGTGATTAGATATATTATATGCTGATTTGATTTATTATATGTTGATTTGATATATGTGTGGGCTTGATTTTGAAGTTTTGTCATCATGAAGTTCCCATGTATATATATACATTCATATACATATAGATTTACATGTACACTATTTTGACCATATATGTATTTACATACTTACCTTATACAGATATATATATATATATATATAGGTACATATACATATATATATTTTCTCATAAGTTTGAAAGTTTCCCTCATAAATTATATATATATATATATATATTTTCATGTACATTATTCTTATAACATACACACACACACATATATATATACACACACTTATATATTTTTGAACATCACAAGCTTTGTATATATATATTTATATAGATATTTATCAAATTTTGAAATAGTGAAGTTTAAATACATAAATATATATCTATTTTATATTTTTTCAGAAATTGGAATTTAAATTTTAAATATAGTCTTTAGAATTTATATATTTAGATATTACCTATATCAGAAATTTAATTTGTTCGACTGATAAAAATTAATATTTCAATATTTAAAATTTGTTAATTATTTCAATAATAGATGCAAAAATCCAGGTTGTTACAAGAATAAATCCCCGTTCTACTATAATGTAATTGTTTATTGTATGGACATGTGTTAGCATAATAAATCCCTGTTCTACTATAATGTAATTGTTTGTTGTATGGACATGTGTTTGTAGAATAAATCGCCGTTCTACTATAATGTAATTGTTTATTGTGTGGATATGTGTTACCAGAATAAATCCTCATTCCACTATAAGTTGATTGTTTGGACATCTGATAGCAGAATAAATCCCCATTCTGCAATAATGTAATTGTTGTTTGCGTGGACATGTGTTTTAGCAGAATAAATTTTCGTTCTCCTATAAAATGTTTGAATTTTTTGGACATCTATTTAGTAGGACAAATCACCATCCTGCTATTATGTTATTTGGACATGTATATGTCGGTGTTTATATTGACATGTTATTCTCTGTCTTGTATATGAATTGAATTTACATACCTGTTGACCTATGTAAATAACTGTTAAGTGAATTGAAATTTAAATTGAAATTGAACGGTAACTTAAGTTAGTACCATTGAGATTGCTAAGCCTCTTTTGAATTTGTGGGTTTTTGAGTTAACTTAAGTTCTTTAAAAAAAATTGGTTTTAAAGTTTATAAATGATTTTCAAGTTATACTATTGTTTAATAAAGGTATTTATAAGCAACAACTTGTTTATAAAAGGAGTTTTTACTAAATAAAATGGTTTTCCTAAAGTGTTTTACAAATGATATTTTATAAATGATATTTTATAAATGGATTTGTTATAGGAGTTATACATTTGGAACAGGTTTGAACTTGGAAAATAAGTTGGGTTTGAAATGATTTTAGAAAAGAGGTTTATAAATGGTTTAGTGATTTGAAAAGGGAAGTTTTATAAATGGTTTGAGATTTATAAAAGAGAATTTTTCTAAAATAAAATTGGGAATTTATAAAGAAGCTTTATAAATAGATTTGGAGATATTTATGAAATAAAGAGATTTTGGAAAGAAATGGTTGATTTTCATGGCGTAATTCGAGGGGCGGAGATTGCCTACAGCTTACTATGTTTTCTCTAGGATAGAGACGTAATCATTGCGTAAACTGGGATCCATGATTGATCTTGAATGGTACTTTCCATATCTATTTTTAAAAGTTTTCAAGTATTTTTGAAAGGAATGTGTAACGCACTGCCTTTCTTGCATTCGAAAGACGAATCATTATGGGTTAAAGAAATAAGAAAGATAAGAGAAAGACTAATCAAACACATAATCTTACCACGCATGGAACAACATATAATAGATAATGTAGTATATTGCATAGTCAAGCCAAAATATTACATCAGAGTTCAATGATACAAGTTCAAGACTAGGACAATTACAACTGCTTGTCTACAAAAGACATAGGTCATACATACATACACAGCGGATTACGTAATAATATTAATAACTATTCATGAAGCCACCTGCTCCAGCTCCTCCATCATGCTTTCGAGAGAAACCTGGATCACTTGACTACTCATAAAAATTAAGTACCCAAAAGTTTAGGGAAAAGAAAATAAACTCTGGGTTAGACATGGGTCTGGTGTGAGTAAACTCAAACAATAGAATATTGATTTGAAAACTCTTTTGGAAACTAGAGTATCTCGTAAGACCACGTCGCACATAAACATGTATGCATTTTTACCTTACGATAACTAAAACACCTTCTATATAAAATCGATGATATTATTATAATGTCTAAGGATTTAAAGTAAATAGAGAACATAGCTGAAATGCTTGCATCTCACATTCCAACATATTAGGTTTTAAATCAAAACCGTAAAGCTCGTATTGGAGAATGGATTCCAACTAATGATTGGGCAACTGGGGTACCGCCCGTCACAGTACACCTCTAGAAAATGTACCAAGGTCGTACCCAATGACCCCTGCTAACACAGGATTGGCCTACCCCTTACTGGATAGTATCGAATATGATCATCCCCTTGGTTGGGATCAACAACCATTCCGGGACTTAATTATGAGAATAGGGACTCGTTTTAGATGGGATGATCAATACCCTAATGGGTGCAACCCACATGGCCCTGGTGCATATCCCCTATTTTAGTCAATCTCAATTGATGAGGCTTGAGACCACGTTTTACCTTTCAATAGCACTACCCTCTTGAAATGCTAACATTGCCTTCCAATGTTGACACAATGTCAGCATTCGTCCATACAAGTCGTTCAGGAGATGAACGAACCGAAGGAACTATTTCCACTACACCCGTTTTGAAATCACCCTCAGGGTTAGAAGAAATAGCCCTTGCACTTCAAGTCCTAAATCTTGATAATGATTTCAATACTTCCAATTCTAACGTTTACGTTGGTTTGAAGTGGTTTTCGGATAACATCTTGTCATCCGATCCCGGTCTCTTCAAACCAACATTCGATAATTCAAAAGGGTCAAGTTATTGATAGCGAACAACTTAACTATCAGGTGGGAGTTTAACATATGGAAACATATTCCATACTTAGGTTATCATGACCCGCTTATTGTAATTAACCTCCTTATGTTTATCACAATTCTGATATCCAACATTCGTGCTAAACACAAGTCACTTACTTTCCATAAATGAGTCAACATTTTCAATCACTACCTTAATTCATTCGGCTACTTAATGGTCCAGACAAGAGATCATTTGGTTTGGAATCAATTTACCTTGAGAAGAATATTGGTTTAAAACACATTCGGTTTAATTTAAAATCACCTTTGGAAAAGATTTAAATAAATAAATAAATCAGTTTAAACCCTAATTAAATCTTAATTAATCAAAATTAAATCAATATTAAATCATAATTAAACTCTAATTAGACTTAATGAACTTAGTTAGGCCAGAATTAACTTCCTAATGCATCTTGATTAAGGTTAAATCAAATCATTATTAGTTAAACTCTAATTAATTAAAATATTAATTAAATAATCACTTAATTAAATAATAATTAATTAACCAATTAACATAATTAAATAATTATTAACCATTAATTAATTCTTAACCGTGTTAAATACCAATTAAAACTTAATTAATCAAATAATAGTTATTAACTTAATTTAAGTGTTGATTAATTACTAATTACCTTCTTAATTACTAATTAAGGCTAATTACCCTTTTATTAACTAATTAATTAAATTAAATTGCAAAACTTAATTACTTTTTAATTACTAATTAAGTTTGTTTTGAAAACTTTTACAAAACAATTTCAAGTTAAAACTACTTGAAACTAAAATCGATAGATTTCGTCGAACTTCATCCATAGCGACTATCGCTATGGGTGCAGTTCACTCTAACATATTCTTAGCGAACCACTTTACAACCCTTTACTTTTTTTCCATGGTTTGAAACATTCTATAGAAAATTTAAAAGAATTTTTTTTTGAAACTAAAGCTACAAACTTTAATCCGTTTCAAAACTTTAAACTTCAAAAAACAACTTCGATTCCAACCGGATCTCAAATCCTTTGCAATTACACACAGTAGCTAACTTTTTTTACCAAACTCATGCCATAGCTCATGTTTTACAATCAAAACATTACTAACACAAACCATATTCATCATAGGTTGCAAGTATACATCCATATAGACATGCTTACTAACTTTATAATACAACATCGATTTCCATAACCAAATCAAGCTATAACAAACCATCCAAATCATAATCAAAACACATGGTTACCTTTCAACTTCTACACTATATTATCATTATAATAATGACTTAATAATAAATTAAAAATCTTTTCCAAAATAAGGTAGTTTACTCACTGAAATTCCATGGATTCAACTCTAACTTTCACTAGACCTTGCTAATAACCCTAGAGCGCGAAAAGGGAGTTGCTTTCTTGGATTTTTGGATACTAACGGGCTTAGCCTGATGGTTTATTGGATCGGCCTGGGGTGTAGGGTAGGAATGTCGGTAGTTACTTGATGGAAGAGGTTGTGTAAGGTGGTAGAGAAGGGTTTTAGCTAAGGAAAATGTGTTTTAAAGTGGAAAAACTTGATTTTTTCCTAACTTTTGCAAACTACGGAAGCCATGAATATTTTGGAGAGGAGGTTTTAGAAAGTGAAGAGGAGAAAGCAAATGAGAATGTGTGTGTGTGGATGTATATTTATAGGCAAAAAGATTTGGAGAAAATAACTAAACTATCCCTTAATGATTTAACATAATATGTCATGATATTTGAAAAGTCAAATCACCTTCCTACCCCTCTCTCTTGTCACATCTCGCCTCCTTCTCTAGTCAAATCCTTAAGCTTATGATGAGTAATGATGTCTAATTATGAAAATATTAAGATATGACAACACTTAATAATATATCTTTATATATAATGTTTATTATTTCTAAAGTTATGAATTGTCACATCACATGTTAATTATAATTAACATAAGACAATCTATTCCTAAGTGTATTATTTAGTTAATTATCTACTATATACGTTTACATACGGTGCACAAAGATGAACAAAATTCCCGACAACTTTCCGGTGTCAAAAGGTCGAAATTCCGGAAAACTTTCTTCGGTCACATTTTCTGTTTTTCTACGAACTATTTAATTTGGTAAACAAATTTTGAAAACGATTTTTCCCTCATTATTAATTAATTAAAATGAGTTTATTTATTAATAAAAATCTATTTATTGACTATATAAAATATATATAATTGCCTAGTTAAAGCGACCAAACCCTAGGTGGTTACAGAATGGTTTGTGAATATACTTTTTTCGGTGAGATAAGTATATGAATAATTTGATAAATATTCTGAAAAGTGATTCTAATCAACTAGAATTTAACTAAATGAGGCTTAATGGTTTCCATGGGAAATGAGATCTCTGTTTGATTATTTGATAGTTAAATAACCAACTATCAAATTTTGGCCTAAATATATATCCCTTCTTAATTTGGGTGGTAGGGAAGCAATTCCCTACTTAACACCGAAGGATTTTAACATTGGAAATATCTAGGAGATACACGGGAATTATATGGTACAGTTATCGTCGGTGGTGCTATACTGTACGTATAAACTCGTTTTTTCTTCTAGGACAAATGATAAGGAGATCCGTCCATTTAAACGGTTAGGGGGTGATCCCCGCTCTTATGTATTGTCTGATTATTTCCTAAAGAACCAGAATTTAGCATTCTGAAAATTGACGATTGGTTTTTGGGGCACCCGCTAAACGGGGGAGTGCTCGTAAGAGACAAATCGTACCGTAACCACTCTAACAACCATATGCGGTTCTATGAAGGAGTTTTGTGATATATTGAGATGTTGGAATCCATGTGTGGTTCCAAAACCCGTTGGGGTATGGGAATCCATGTGTGATTCCAAGATCTATTTGAGATATGGGAATCCATGTGTGATTCCAAGACCCATTGGGGTATTGGAATCCATGTGGGATTCCATGATCTGTTTTGATGGTAGTGTGTGAGCTGGAATGCCGGACGTAGCCTCACTAGTGGTAAAACTAAAACTAGAGATATGAGGCATGGCCTGTAAGGTTGGCAAACCCATAGGGTGTAGTCGGCTGCACCTAGACATTATCTATAGTTGTTATGCATGCATGGGGCGATGCACTCGGTCATAGCAAGAACAGTTATGTTTTTCATATGGTAAATCACTAGGGATGTATGCTACTTTGGAAGTATATCTCTGATCATTGTGCAGGAGGACCGTTTCTCAAAGTACCGAGAGCACCTTTGTGGAATTCTACACAACTAGCAAACGCAATTTATCGATTTTTGATTATATACTTATTATTCTTGTGATGTACACTCACGAGCATCACAACTACTAGATTATTATTATTTTCACCCTTAGACATTATTATAATATCACTGGATTTTCTGATATAAATGTTTTGGTTATCTAAAGTAAAAACGCGTCTGTGTTTATGTGCGGCATGGTCTTAAGAGATACTTTTGGTTTTAAAAGGGTTTTAAACATAATAATTCAGTTGTTTGAGTTTACTCGCATCAGACCCATGTCTAACCCGAAGTTTTATTTTCTTTCCCTAAAACTCTTGGGTGCTCAAATTTTTACGGGCAGCCAAGTAGTTCAGGTTTTCCCCGAATGCATCTTGGAGGAGCTTGGAGCAGGATGCTTCATCAATAGCTAGTTATTATGTTGTTTCCGTTGTATTATATGTATCTTGTATCTGTTAGGTAGGGACATGCTGTTATAACTCTCCAAAGGTAGAATTGTATTAGTATGACTATGATGTATTTGAATTGACTTTGCAAAGTATTATGTTGATTAATATATGTTATTCCGTTGCGTTGTGAGATTCTGTGATTATTTTTGTTTCTTCTATCTTCTATCTTCTTTTTTCACCTCCAACGATCGGTTTTTTCGGTACTTGAATTCTTGGCACATAATACAGTGGATGTATTAGTGTCAATTTTTAAGGGTTGAAAACCCTGACCGTTACATTTGGTATCAGAGCGCAAGGTTAAGCGAGAACCTTGGCCCTGGTGGGGTAAACTCATTTGAGATCGGGTAAGTGAGACCCTAGAATGAGTATGAGTGTATTATATATAAGTGAGCGTATTTTTTAGTGAATACAAAATGTTTTATATTGTGTCGATTTATTTGTTAAGTGGTTTATGAATTCTAGTCGAGACGTCAGACGCCACAATGTCGATAGGGTTTCTTAAACACTTGAACAAGGAAAACTGACACAGTATTGTTTTGAAATTGGGTGAATGAAATAATTTTACCTAGAAATATATTTTGTATATAAAGAATGATTTCAAATATAGCATAGTATTTTGAGGTATTGTTGTTAGGAGATACTAATATTCTATCATTATCAATTAGGATTTTGTTAGTCATGCTTGTCCAGTTGAGCATTGACTATTGTTAGTGTGTGTAGGTAGCTTCCCCTTTTAGGATTTGGGTTGGGTAAGTAGAAATAGGTATAACATTGAAACGAACACCTTTTGAATTAAGTTTCACAATTTGACTATAAGGCATTCGATTGATAATGTGGGGTTAAATTTGATTTAATAAAAGATGTTATTAAAAGCTAGAATATTTGAAATAAATATTTATAAAAGTTGATTTATAAAAATGGATTTATAGGAATGTGTCTTGGATTAAAAAGAATATAAGTTGAAAACTTGAGAAATTAAATCCCGTAGTTTTTGGAAAATGTTTCAAGGTTTTAAAAGATAATAATATTATTATTTGAAAGCAATTTTGGTTTAAGAATAAAATTTTGGGAGTGAAAATGTTAAGTAAGAAATGTTTTCTTTGGATTGGTTAGGGGGAATGAGTCTTGATTGTTTTATGATGATTTGAATAATCTTCTAGCGACGATCGGTATTTGCCTAGGCGAACGTTATGGTGCACTTAGTAAATTATTCTCTTTATCATTGTACAATCGAAACAAGTTCAAACCCCGAATGAACCCAAAGCGAGTTGATGATAAATGTTTTGTTGGAAATATGAGAAGTATTGTTTCAAAAATGGGATTTTAAAATAAAAGTAATATTCTTATGTTAACTAGTTCGAGTGGCTTGAAAATAACTTAAAATTGGGGAAGAGATGTGTTTGGATGGTAAACACTTCTCTTGAGTATTACCCTTCCTAGTAAGGGAGTGTATGATACTATTTGGTAGTACCCAATTCCTTAGTATCATTTTGGAGTTACTCGGGATATATATATATATTCTATGATTAAAATATATCGTTTCAATTCAAAAAAGTTTTTGAAATAAGATCGGGTATTTGGATCTTGAGTTTTCTTAAGGGAATAAATGCAAAATGGAATAGTTAAATATGGGTATATACTCTTAGGATATAGTGGAGTAGTATCTAAGTGAACCCAAGTTTAGTTTTATGAAATGTTTCATAATTAATTTAGTGGAAATAGAATTGGTATTTGGGGGAAACAATTAAAGAAGTGCGTAGGTTGGACGTAGATCATCTCTCGTTTTTATATAATTTGATCTAAGATTCGAGTACACGACTCTAAGGTGTTTCATGCTATTCCGGATAAGGATCTATTACTTGATTTTTGGCGGTGAGAACTTGATGAGGATTTTTGGTATGGAACCAATGTTTTCTATCATAGTTACAACTATGTAAGGAGAATAGAGGTTTCAAATCAAGGAGCCTGATCGGAGTCCACACTAGAAAATCGAGTGAGCGATATTAGTTCGGAGGAAAAGTTATGTATTCGAATAGAGAATGAATCAAACTTTGTATATGAATGATCTATGTACATCATACGAACTGATGTATAGTGCTAAATGTTTTCTTGGTTAGTTGAGGTGTAACTTCGAGGACGAAATTCTTTTAAGGGGGAAGAATGTAACGGCCCAGAATTTCACTACTTTGATTTGCGAATATTTAATTAATTTTAAATATTCAAATAATAGGTTTTATAATAAAAATAGAACTCTTTTAAATAATAATTAATGATGGTGAAATCATTTTCAAATTTTGTTTACAAAATATTTAGTTAGATGAAAAACAGAAAATGTGACCGAAAATCATTTTCCGAATTTTCGACGTTTCATCGTATAAAAGTTATTTGAAATGTTGTGAGCCTTGTTTATATTTGAAACAAAATTTAAATGGTTAAGAATGTAAATTAGTTAGTATATATTGGTATATGCATAGGTATATATAGACTTAATTATATACATGTATATACTAAAAGATGCCTTAAGAGACATGATTTGACACTTTGGCGACTCGAGTACAAACATGTTTAAACATGCTTTCTTTGACTTGATGAGGGTATTAGGTGGAGGATTAATGGCATGTGTGGTGGAGAGTGTTGGGGTGGAAAAACAACGTGGAGGGTAGAAGTACAAAGGTAGTTTAGTAATTTATCTTTTCTATTGCTTATAAATAGCCTTCCACTTCTTCAGATTTTCATCCTCTTCCTCCTATCATATTTTCCTCATCTCCGAACCAAATAGAAATTTCCATTTTTTGAAACTATGTAAAATTTTAGTGGCTACAACTTTTATTTATATGACTTCTTCAAATTTTGAGCTTAGATATACCCAAATCCCATTTCTTACGGACCCATTTTCGGACCCATATTTTCAAGTCCGAAAATACCTCCTTTTCTTTTGACCATATCTCTTCCAAATTAAATTCAAATTGAGTGATTATTTTTTTTAAAATGATAGAGAAAATAATTTTCAAGAACTTTTATTTTGACCACTTTTCCAAATGCCTAGAGTAACATGGCCAAAAATCAAGGAAAAGATGACCCATTTTCGAGTTGATATTGCAGTTTTCCAAGCTTTGCAAGTTCTAAAGTATTTCAAGTTTTCAAAAGGGTTTTGCAAAATTTTGGTGAGTAAACTTCTAACTTTTTATTGAAAGATACAACCTTTTTTATGTTTCCTATTTGGTTATAGAATATTGTTTGGATGGTTGAATTATCATACAATTTGGATGTACATATATTGCTAGTTTATGGTTTAGCGTAGGTTTGTGAAGCAAATGTTAAAGTGATGTTTTTAACTATAAAGTTATGATCTTTGTCTTATGATTGGAAGTGATATGGAAAGTTAGTAAGTAAAATTAGTGAGCAAGGTTAGCACTTGGAAGGTGTTTGTGTTCGACATAGCGATCCTTTGAGTTTTTTTTATTTACTTTACTTTAAATAAAAAGTTTTCTAAAGTTTCTAATTTTTTGTTTTGCTTACAAAACTTTATATTAAGTTCATAAAGTAAGTTAAAGTTAAAATTTAATGGTTTAAAAGACTATTTGAGATGTTAATCAAGTTTGGAAGTTATGGTATCCATAGCGATATTCGCTATGAATGTAGTTTCGATAAAAGTCCGTTTTTTTTAAAATTCAGTTTCTTACTTTAAAAATTATTTTGAAAAGGTTTTATAAACTTAATAAAAATGTTTTAGAAAGTTAATTAAGTTTTAATAAATAATTATTAATTAATTAAACTTGGTAATTAATAATTAATTAAGTATTAAATAATTTTATTTTTAGTTATAAATTAATTAAGGTTTTAATTTAAATAATTATTTATTAAAGGTTTAATTTATTATTTAATTTTTAATTAAAAGATTAATTAATTAATTAATTAATAATTAATTACTAATAAATGTTTTAAATTATTATTTAATAAATTAATAAAGGATTAATTAAGGGTTTAATTTATAAATAAATTATTTATTAAAAGTTTAATTATTTATTAATTTATAAATAAATAAATTTCAATTTAATAAAGATTAATTATGATTTAATAAGAGTTAAACTTGTAATTAATCATTTTATGGAGTTTAAAGTTTTTAATCCTTGTTTCCAAGAATCAAATTGATTTAAAGGTACTTCTTTTTTCAAAGATGGTTTTGAACACCAGGGATTCAAATGTTGATATCATTAAGTAGACAAACAATTGTGAAAGAGTTATGTAAATGGTTTGATTGCATGGACATGTGTTAGTAGAATAAATCCCCATTCTGCTATAATGTAATTATTTATTGTGTGGACATGTGTGAAAGAGTTATGTAAATGGTTTGATTGTGTGGACATGTGTTAGCAGAATAAATCCCTGTTCTGCTATAATGTAATTATTTATTGTGTGGACATGTGTTAGCAAAATAAATCCATGTTCTGTTATAATGTAATTGTTTATTGTGTGGACATATGTTAGCAGAATAAATCCCCATTCTGCTATAAGTTGATTGTTTGATTGTTTGGACATCTGATAGTAGAATAAATCTTCGTTCTGCTATAATGTAATTGTTTTTTTGTGGACATGTGTTTTAGCAGAATAAATTCTCGTTCTGCTATAAACTGATTGAATTGTTTGGACATCTATTTAGTAGGACAAATCACCATCCTGCTATTATGTTATTTGGACATGTATATGCCGATGTTTATATTTACATGTTATTCCTTGTTTTGGATATGAATTGAATTTACATACCTATTGACCTATGTAAATAACTGTTAAGGAATTGCAATTCAAATTGAAATTGAATGGTAACTTAAGTTAGTACCAATGGGATTGCTAAGTCTCTTTTGAATTTATAAAGCAGGTTTTTGAGTTAACTTAAGTTCTTTAACCAAATTTGGTTTTAAAGTTTATAAATTATTTTCAAGTTATACTATTATTTAATAAAGGCATTTATGAGTAATAACTTGTTTATAAAAGGAGTTTTTACTAAATAAAAGGGTTTTCCTAAAGTGTTTCACAAATGATATTTTATAAAAGGATTTGTTAAAGGAGTTATATTCTTGGAAGAGGTTTGAACTTGAAAAATAGGTTGGGTTTTGAATGATTTTAGAAATAGGTTTATAAATGGTTTAGTGATTTGAAAAGGGAAGTTTTATAAATGGTTGAGATTTATAGTAGAGTATTTTTCTAAATTAAAATTGGGAATTTATGAAATAAAGAGATTTTGGAAAGAAATGGTTGACTTTCGTGGCGTAATTTGAGGGGCAGAGATTGTCTTCAGTTTACTATGTTTTCTCTGGGATAAAGACGTAACCATTGCATAGACTACACTCCATGATTGATATTGAATTGTACTTTTTATATCTTTTTTTAAGTTTTCAAGTATTTTTGAAAGGAATGGTTTGTGAATATACTTATTTCGGTGAGATAAGTATATGAATAATTTGATAAATATTCAGGAAAGAGATTCTAATTAATGGGAATTTAATTAAATGAGGCTTAGTGGTTTCCATGGGAAATATGATCTCTGTTTTATTATTTGATAGTTAAATAACCGATTATCAAATTTTATCCTAAGTATATATTCCTTCTTAATTTTGGTGGTAGGAAGCAATTCCCTTCTTACACAGAAGGATTTTAACTCTGGAAATATCTAGGAGAAACACGGGAATTATATGGTATAGTTACTGTCGGTAGTGCTATACTGTACATATAAAGTCATTTGTTCTTCTAGGACAAATGATAAGGAGACCCGTTCACTTAAATGCTTAGGGGGTGATCTCCGATCTTATGTATTGTCTGATTATTTCCTAAGGAATCGATATTGAGCATTCTGGAAGTCGACGATTGATTTTTGAGGCGCCCGGTATGCGGAGGAGTGTACTCGTAAGAGACGGCTCGTACCGTAACCACTCCAACAACCATATATGGTTCTATGAAGGAGTTTTGTGATATATTGAGATGTTGGAATCCATGTGTGGTTCCAAAACCTGTTGGGATATGAGGATCCATGTGTGATTCCAAGATCTATTTGAGATATGGGAATCCATGTGTGATTCCAAGACCAGTTGGGGTATTGGAATCCATGGGGGATTTCCATGATCTGTTTTGATGGTGGTGTGTGAGCTGGAATGCTGGATGTAGTCTCACCAGTGGTAATGACCAAAACCAGAGATAAGATGCATGGCCAGTAGGGTTGGCAAACTCATAGGGTGCAGTCGGCTCCCCCTAGACATTATCTATAGTTGTTATGCATGCATGGGGCGACGCACTCGGCCTTAGCGAGACCAGCTATGTTTTTCCTATGGTACATCACTAGGGACGTATGCTGCTTTGGAAGGATATCTCTGATCCTTGTGCAGGAGGACTGTTTCTCAAAGTACCTAGAGTACCTCTGTGGAATCCTGCACAATTAGCGAACACAAACTTTATTGGTTTTTGATTATATACATATTGTTGTTATGATGTACACTCACGAGCATCACAACTACTTGATTATTATTATTTTCATCCTTAGACGTTATTATAATATCACTAGATTTTATGATATAAATGTTTTGGTTATCGTAAGGTAAAAACCTGTCCATGTTTATGCGCAGTGTGGTCTTACGAGATACCTTTGATTTTAAAAGGGTTTTAAACATAATAATTCTGTTGTTTGAGTTTACTCACACCAGACCCATGTTTGACCCGGAGTTTTATTTTCTTTCCCTAAGACCCTTAGGGTGCTCAAATTTTTATGGACAACCAAGTAGTTTAGGTTGTCCCTAGATGAATCTTGGAGGAGCTTGGAGCAAAAGGCTTCATCGATAGTTAGTTATCATCTTGTTTCCGTATATTATATGTATCTTGTATCAGTTAGGTAGGGACATGCCATTATGACTGTCCAAGGGTAGAATTGTATAGTATGACTCTATTGTATCATTTTTGAAATGACTTTGTAAAGTATTATGTTGATTAATATATGTTATTCCGTTGCGTTGTGAGATTCTGTGACTGGTTTTGTTTCTTCTATCTTCTATCTTCTTCTTTCACCCCTAATGAAGGTTTTTCTGGCACTTGAATGCTCGGCTACAATACATGTGACATATTAGTGTCGATTTTCGAGGGTCGAAAACCCTGACCTTTACAACAAATGATAACAAGTAAATATTATCATTTCCTAATAAATAAACACACTGTTGATAACTATATTAATTCTTTAAATTATTCTTTTATATATGTAAAATATATTCTAGGTAAAATTATTTCATTTACCCGATTTCAAAATGATACCATGTCGATTTCCTTGTTCAATTGTTTAGAAACCCCCATCGATATCGTAGCATCCCATGTACCGACCAGAATTCATAAACCACTCAACCGATAAATCGACACAAAATAAAACATTTTTATAGCAATAACAAATACGCACTTTTATATATAATACACTCTAACTCATCCTAAGGTCTCACTTACCCTATCTCTAATGAGTTAAACCCCACCAATTCCTAGGTGTTCGCTCAACCTAAGCTCTGATACCACATGTAATGACCCATCTTTTTGACCCTCAAAAGTCGACACTAATACTGCTACGGTATTCACATGCCAAGCTTCCAAGTGTCCGGAAGATAGATTGTTAGGAAAAACGAAAGAAAAGACAGAACAGAATCTCACAGCGTGACGATTCTATAATATAACAATGATCTTTACAAAAGAAAAATTGAACTTTGTTATAAATATATATCAATCAGGGTCACCTAATCAATCAACAGCCTGGACAGTTATGACAACCTGTCCGCACAATTGCTGATAAATATAAACAACTAATGCAGCGGAAAATAGAATATATGTGAATATGTCTTGAAGGCATCTAGCTCGTCTCCTGAAGCTCCAAAGCATCCAAACTGAATATGAAAATATGCTCGGTCTGACTCGGGCCTTATAATAAAATAATATCCGGATCAGTTTGGTAAATTGGCGTGAGAAATGCACCTCGATTGGATTTTATATGTTTATAAAACCTTTTAAATAAAGGTATCTCGTAAAACCACGCCGCACATAAACAGGGACAGTTTTTAACCTTACGATAACCAAAACATTTATATTGGAAAATCCAGTGATATTATAGTAACTTTTAAGGAAAAAAATATCAATAATCAAGTAGCTATGATGCTCGTGAGTGTACATCACAACAATACCAGGTATGTAATCAAAATCGTAAAGGCGCATTCACTAATTGTGTAGGATTCCACGGAGGTGCCCTTAGTACTTCAAGAACATTCCTCCTGCACAAGGATCAGAGTTATCCTTCCGAAGCAATTATACATCCCTAGTGATGTACAATATGAAATACATAGCTGGCCATGCATGGGCTGAACGCGTTGCTCCATACATGCATAACAACTGTAGATAATTCTAGGAAGGAGATAACTGCACCCTTATGGGTTAGCTAACCCCTTGGCCATGCATCCTATCTCTGGATTTAGTCATTAACGCTGGTGAGACTACGTTCAGCATTCCCACTCATGCACAGCTAACTAAACATATCATGGAACCACACATGGATTCCCATACCTTAACAGGTCTCGGAACCACACATGGGTTCCCACATCTTAACAGAGATCTCGGAATCATACATGGATTCACATACCCCAACGGATCTTGGACTCGGAATCACACATGGATCCCCATATCTCAACAAAGATCTCCGAATCACACATGGATTCCCATAACCCAACGGGTCTCGGAATCAAACATGGATTCCAACATCTAAAACAGATTTCGGAATCACACAGAGATTCTCATACCCCAATGGGTCTCGGAATCATACATGGATTCAAAAATCTTAATAGATCATAAAAACTCCTCCATAGAACACGTATATGGTTTACAGAGTTGTTACGGTATGAGTCATCTCTTACGAGTACACTCTCCCGCTTACCGGGCGCTCTAAAACCCAATCGTCGATTTTCCGGAATGCTCAATACCGGTTCTTTTGGAAATATTCAGACAATACACTAGAATGGGGATCACCACCTAACCGTTTATGTGGACGGATCTCCTTATCATTTGTCCTAGAAGAAGAAAACGAGTTTATACATACAGTATAGCACCACCGATGGTAACTGTATCGTATAATCCTCATGTTTCTCCTAGATATTTCCAGAGTAAAAATCCTTTGGTGTTAAGTAGAGAAATAATTTCCTACCACCAAAAATAAAAAGGATTACATATAAAGCCAAGATTTGATAGTCGGTTATTTAACTATCAAATAAACAAACATTCCAAATAGAGATTACATTTTCCATGGGAATCACTAAGCCTCTCAAAATTAGTCTTTCATTAATTTAAAATTACTTTTCAAATACTTGGAAATCACTTCCACATACTTATCTCAACATGATAAGTATATTCACAAAACACTAAATTTTCGATACTTAGAAATTATAACCATATACTTATCTTAACGGTATAAGTATATTCACAAACCATTTCGCTATCAAAACTTGGAAACTTTTCCATATACTTAAACAATAGTATAAGCATATTCACCAAACACTTAGAGAGATTCTCTGTTTCAAATCATATTAAAATGATCAAAACCCCATATGTCATTAAGACGGAGATATTAATAACCCAAAACACCAATTTTTTTCATAAATCTCTTTTATTTTATAAATGCCTCCTTTATAAATTTCCACAATCTATTTATTAAACTTCTTTATAAATATCCAAGTTATTTATAAAAATATTTTATTAATATCCAAAACCATCTAAAAACTCTTTTACAAATATCCAAAATCATTTAGAAAACTCTTTAATAAATCTCTAAATAATTTATAAATCTGTAAAACAATTTAAAAATCTCTTTTATAAAATCGTTCAAAAACCAACTTCATTTCAATCCCAAAATCTCCTTCAAATTATAAACTCCTTAAATAAATCCTTTTATAAAAAGAAATTCTTTTATAAACAATCTATTATATAATTATAATGAATAAAAACTTTAATGTCATATAAATAAAACTTTAAAACATAATTAATATTATAATCGTAGATTTTTTTTTTAAATCTTATAATAGTTTCTTTAAAACATTTTAAATAATATAATATAGTAAAATAACTTTAAACCATTTCAAAATACAATTAGTTAACTTTCAAACAATAATACCAATAAAATAATTAACTAGCTTTAATTAATCGATAATAAAATAATTATTATCTTTGAACAACCTTAATAAGTAACTAAATTTAAAACATTATAAATAAAATAATTAACTTCACTAAAGAAATAATTACAAAACACTTTGTAAAATTAAAATTTGACCAAACACTGTTAAAATAATAATTAAATAATCACTTTACTTCAAATAATAATTAAATAAAACACTTTACTTCAATTTATAAAATTGAAGTTAATTTAACTCCATAACTTTC
Organism: Allium fistulosum; assembly: GCA_030737815.1. NCBI lineage: Eukaryota > Viridiplantae > Streptophyta > Magnoliopsida > Asparagales > Amaryllidaceae > Allium > Allium fistulosum. The sequence continues at coordinate 242,427,858 of CM060907.1, read as the reverse complement.
CAAAACTCAGAAAGAGGCTTAGCGATCTCAATGGTACTTTAAAAAAGCTACCATTAAATTCAATTTAACTTCCCAAGTTAAATTTACAGGTATTTACAAATACAAGCATATATGTAAACCAAATCCATAATTAACAATCAATTGTTAACACATCACTTATCCAATATAAATCAACTGGCACTTAAATGAATGTTCAAATTAATATAATAGCAGAATGAGGATTTATTCTGCTAAATGAATGTTATTCAAAATAAATTCTTCCATTTATTATTAGACGGTGTTTATTTGGCCAAATAGATAACACCAAAGCAGTACACCTAAATCAACTACGTTATTATTTAAAAAACGTAATTATATTAAATCAGTATTATTTTATCACTTTATCTATTATCCATTTTCAAAAACAATAATTCATCCAAACCAACAACTAACAAATTCAACATCCAAGCAGACAATAAATAATTTTTATCTACTATATATCATTACCGATAAACCAAAAAGGTGAGTTTAACTCACCGAAATTCTAGTTGTCACTGAAGCGTTCTGGTTTCATTTAAGATCGAACCATGATCGATTCTAGCATAATATTCCAGTAGCTCCTAGTTCAATAAATCCAATTACTAAGCATAGATATCATCGATACGAGTCTAACGCGACTTACTGCGTATGAATTGGACCTTGTATGAACAAGTTATTGAATATATAAGTTATTGACTTTAAATATAATTAATTTAAACTACTAATTACAAAATTATCATCTAATTACCCAATTAACAATTAAAACCTTTCTTTCCAAACCTTAGATCTGCCGCCTGCTACTGAATTAGTGCATGTGTGCACGACAACACAATGATACGACGATCCAAGCCTCCATTCGACGGACGAGCTTCACCATTGAGCTCATCTCCGCGATCCCGACCTGCCTGCCCCATTTCCATCATGTCCACATTGCCCAAACAAAACTCGACTTCCCCTCCTCCTCCATGTCCGTACATAGGACGAAAAATGGAATAATTCGCCGCACATCACCAAACATAGGCCGCAACTACCATTCGACTTGAGAAACCCTATGAAACCGACCCTATAGCCTCTCAATGCCTAAATCGTGCAAATACCTAAACCCTAGTCGCTAAAACCCAACTGGAAACTGTTCGCCTCCTCCCCTTAAAGCCACAAACACCAAGAGACCGCTCATATGTACATTTAGGTGAAACTAACACAAAGACATAACTTTATATTTTTCTGAATTTTTAAAACATTTATTTGAATTTTTGAATGAAGAGGTAGACTTGTTTTTTTGAATTTCCTTTTTATTTTTGATCTCTGAACAAGCGGGTACAAATTTGAGACAAAGAAAAGAAGGATGGCAGAAGATGTTGATGTTGGGTTATATTTATTTACAAATTTTCTGGCATCACGCTGCATGGATTATTGATCGCGTATGAGCTGCAAACGACAAAACAAAATACGGTCACGCGCTTAGAACAACGGCATGACCTCAAAACAAAAATAATATATATTGGTTATCGATTTCTCAAAAATCATAAAAACACCGTCGTTTGATGAAAATCATCAAACGATTATTTAAATAATTTCCAAATTAAAAATTATGGGAAAAATTAAAGAAATTAAATTAAAAATATGTCAATAAAAATCGAGTCAAAAAAATAAAAATAAATTTTCTTATTATTTATTTGAACCATTTATTACTGCACGTAAACTCACAAAGTGAACTCACTGTTATTATTTATTAATTTAAAATGAGTCAAATAAGACTAATAACCCATCTAATTAATATTCCATTTTAAATTCCGATATTTAAATCACTATCCACATATTTATTTCACAACTCAAATATTTTAAACAATCCCTATTTTTAAATTCAAGTTTAAAACCTTAAAAACAAATTATTCAAATATTTAAAATCATTTCAATTCAATGACCAAAATTCCAGGTCATTACATTATATATGTGATGATTATTATATTTTATTCGATACGTTTTGTGATATACGACAGGTTATGTGATTGTTTTATTTACTTTACAAGCTTGACTATAGTCCTATGTCATCCGGGAACCGCTTCAGCATACTATACATGTATATTGGGTGTCGGAGGTGTAGGATGGTCGTCACTTAAACCATTGATTAGCTTTGATCTTTAAGAGCTTTAAGTTTTCCTTAGCTTTTTATTATTTTCTTCCTTTTTTCTTGCCTAGGCCGCTACTCCATTAATAAGTTTGCAAAGCTTTTATTTTACTTTGAGAATAGTGAATGAATTGAATGAAAGATAGGTCATTTTCATTATCCCATAATGAGTTGGACTACCGGCCCTTATAACCCTCTTTTATTTAATTTATTCACTTAAATTAAACTGCAATATGGTAAGTGAATGTACACCCAATTACTTAACATACTAGATCATTTTTCATCTTAATTTAAACGAGAACAGGTAAATAAATGTCGCACAAATATTTACATTGTTTTTTGATAAAATGGCAGTAGATTCACTTAGATGACTCTAAGCTTACCATGCTATATTTATAGAAAATAAAAGTTTACATACTTGTTTACAAACCTAAAAGACACATAAGAAACAATACCAAACACATAAGCGACATCATCCCAAACTGAAGCTAGCCCATGCAGGAGCAACAAAATATAGCAACACATAACTAAGCTCACATAAGTGCTACTAGTACAAAAGACATACCATAAAAGAAACATAGCAAACTGACATCATACGATTAATAGATCACAAAATAAAAAAAGAGACCATAGTGCTACTACTTAAACTTTGCTGATGCACTATCTTGCTACATGTTGCTATTGCCTCTTCCTCTTTTACACACTCTAGCACCTATGCTATCTTCAGCAACATTAGTAAACTTCCACTTATCCTCACATGCCCATACACATGCAAATTTAAGAATCTGAAATAAAATTGTGTTGGAATTTTTAGCAGTTCCTTTTAAGCATCTTAAGTCTCTTTTGTTCCAAATTAACCAACAAAAAGAAAAGTTCAACATAAAAATCTATGCAGCATTTCATTATTAGAGAGTTTTTCGTATAGATCATTCCAAAAATGAAATTGATCTCTAATCAGCTCTCTCTATTCTGAGTCAATATTTAACTACACCAAGCATTTGGTCCAAATATAAAATGCAACATCACAATCATAAAAGATGAATATAATTTTCCACTCTTTCATTATAAAACAAGCACTTCTCATTAATTTTCATTCCTTTCTTTCGCGGCATGTCCATTGTGTTGAGTCTGCCATGTATTAGTATCCATATGTAGATTTTCACCTTTTCAGAAATCTTTTTAGTTTTCCACATATTCACAAATCCAACAAATTTTCTCCCTGAGAAGTTTAGGAAATTATACATGTTATTTACTTTGTATGTCTTCTTATTAGAGAGTTGCTAATTAATCTCATCAGTTCCACCATTTAAACTTCTATTCTTTAATAAGGAAATGAGCATCAACACCAGACAAAGTGTTCTTCCTTCTATAATTCTATTAAAAGATAGTTTACATTTAAATCCTTCAGTATGCATATCATACATATCTGCAACTAAAATCTTCTTATCACTCACCAATTCAAACAGTAGATTAAATTCTACAGCAAAAGGAAGTGGAAGTAGCTAGTTATCTAACCAAAAAGATGTATTGCAACCATTGTTCACGGCTATGCTTATACCAAATTTGAAAATTTGTAAATAACTCATAATTTCCTTCCAAGATTTGAAATAGCTTCTACAGTCATCATACTGGGAAAGGACATCATCGTAATAAGCTTTTAAAATCCATTCATTCCATAAAGCATTCTTAGAACTCATCAGATCCTATAATTCCAAGCAATCAAACAACCCAACACATTAGTTTCTTTCTTTCCAGTCCAGAAAAAATTCCTTCTAATAGCATCAATTTTCTTTAGAACCCAAATAGAACATTTGTAGATAGAAAACCAATATAAAGGGATTACCGAGAGTACATAATTTACCAAAATTAATCTACCTGCTTTAGATAATGAACACCCCTTCCATCTAGCAAGCTTATTATCAATTTTATTAATTAGTAAAGACCAATCTTCTCTATGCAATTTACCAAGTCTAATACAAAAACCAAGATAATTCAATGGGAACTCTCATACTTTACAATTAAGCATTTCAGTAGTCAACTTAGCAGTGCCCTCTTTTGCTCCAATAACCAGTACTGTACTCTTCTGAAAGTTAATTTGAAGGCTGGATAGACTTTCAAATGCATATAAAATAAATTTCAAAGCAGTTATATACTTATAGTCTGGATCACTAAAGATAATAGTATCATTATCATAATGTAAAGAGTTGATACCATCCATGATGTATTCACTACCAAAACTTTTAATAATTCCATTGGTGTAACTCACTCTCAAAATCTGTGTAAAGCCATCGCCAGCTAGGTCAAATAGAAGTGGTGAAAGTGGATCTCTTTGTGTTAGTGCCCTCTTAGAGCTAATGATTTTGCCTGCAACTCCATTGATAAAAATATCTGCCTTACTTGAAGAAAGAATGTTAGAAATCCACATTATCCATTTCTCACTAAAGCCTCTAGCTCGAAGTAAGTCTAACATAAATCTCCAGTCAACGGTATCAAAAGCTTTTGCAAAATACAATTTTAATAAAGTACAAGGTACTGATTTTTTATACAAAAAGATACAACTTCCCAAAATAATGTAACACCTTTCAAAATTGATCTTTCTTTTATAGATGTAGTTTGTGCTCTGTCGATTAGTTTGCCCATCTTGTCCTTTAGTCTATTAACTAGTACTTCAGTTATCAATTTGTAAGTACTGTTTAATAAACAAATAGGTCTAAAATCTGCCAAAGTTACATCTCCTTCTTTTTTTGGATTCAGCATCACATTTGCATAGCTTTTAACTTTTCTAAATTTACAGTCTCGGCCTTTAATCCATCAAACAATCTCATTATATCACTTTTTAACCAACTCTAATATTTCTTAAAGAAAAAATTTGAAAATCCATCAGGTCCAGGAGCTTTATCATTTGGCATTTCATTTAAAGCATTCAACTTCTGATTTAGTGAACTTGTCATTAAGACCAGACAAATCAATATTAGTAAGATATAGAATCTTCCAATCTACTTCTATTCTTTTCCCTCTACATCTACAAAATATTTTTTTTGTAGTAATAAGTAAATGCTCTATTTAGATCCTCTTGCTTACATATCTCAGCATCTCCTCATAACACACTGCAAATCATATTTGATCTTCTTGTTACATTAGCTATTTTATAAAAATAACTAGTGTTTTTATCTCCCTCTTTTAACCACTAAATTCTTGATCTTTGACTTCAAAAAATTTCCTTTTGATCAATTAATTTTAGTAATTCCTTCTCTTTGTTTTGCAGCTCAAAAATTTCCTCTTCATTTAAAATTCTATTCTCAGCAATGATGTTCAACTCTAAAATATCATTCTTAAGCTTTTCCTTTTTCAATTTGATGTCTTCAAATACTTCTCTACTCCATTTTTTCAGAAAAATTCTGAGATAATTTAGCTTTTTACTTATAATGCATTCAAGCTCACCTGCCTTCCAATATTCATTCCATTTCCTTTCAACCATCTTTTCAAAATTTTCCTCAAAACACCATGTTTTCTCAAACCTGAAGAATGCTTTTCTATCAGTGTTCTTCCCGAATCAAATACAATAGGGAAATGATCTGAAATAAGTGTAGCTAATCCTTTTTTAAAAGAAAGTGGGTGTAAATCTTCAAATTCTAATGCAAAATCTATCAAGCTTCACCAACGTCTATTTGCTCCAAGTAAGCTTTCTATTTATAAGTAGAAGACTAATCAAATTGCAATTTCTTACAAATACACCAAAGTATTCAACATCATCAATGTAATCACTTTCTCTTCTGTTTCTTTCATAAGTAAATCTAGTTGCATTAAAATCACCACCAATAATCCAAGGACCTTGTATCAAACTTAAAATAATGTGCATTCCGCCCAAAGTGTTTTCCTCGCTTTTCTGGTGTTAGGTCCATATACATTTGTAACAAAATAAAGTACTCCTGAAATTTTATACTTCAATGCCACATGCAGACAATAGTCATTCTTCACCTCTTGTATCAGTGTCCAATTTATACTATTCCACCCTATGAACATGCCTCTAGCACTACCTCTTGCACCAATGTAACTCCATTCATCCACATAAGTCCTTCCAAAGAAAGAAAACTTTTGCCATCAAGGCAACTGATTTTGGTTTCTTGTAACATAATAATATCATGTCTTATAGAATTAATAACGTTTTTAACTCTATGACACTTTAAATCAGTGCCTTAACCTCTTACATTCCAGGAAAACACAATCATTTCAAAGAATTAACCCTCTCTAATTCTTTTTCTTTAAATTCTACAATATCATCATCATAATTACTTTTCAATATAAAACCAGAGCATTTTGCAAGTTCATATAATTGATCATTAGATAAACTATTTAGAAAAGAGGGGATCAAAACACTACCTTCCAAAGGATGGTCAACATCCAGTCCCCTAGCACTCCTCCTCAAAATAGTTATCCCAACTTACTCTTTACTACCTTTCCCATTCTTTTTTGTCATCTTCGAGCTTTTAGGAACTTTCGGTAGAACATCTTCTTCAATCATGATTCGTTCCCCTAATTCATGTTGCAAAGCCACATTGTCTTAAACATCTGTAACATCCCCTATCTAGAGGCCCAAAACTAAGCGCTATAGATGCTACAATCATCAATAGTATTAGCTTCCAATGGTTGAAGCAATCCACTTGGCTTCTGGTGTTCAGCCTTTGCTTGTTGGCAATTCAAGCACTGCTTAACACATACACAAATGTCCCGTTTCATACCTTCCTAGAAGAAACTTCTCTTCATATCCTGTTACATCTTCGTTCCTCCTAGATGGATAGTGAACTTCGAATGATGGCATTCATCCAAAACTTCCTTCCTTATGTCTCCTACATTTGGAACACACAACCTTCCTTTCTTTCTCAACCACCCATTTTGGTCAAGACTGAAATCCTTTAAGTCATCGCTCTCTGTTCCTTCCCTTAACCTTCTGATCCGTTCATCCAAAACTGGATCCTCCTCCTGTTTAGAAGCTACCTTCTCAACCATTACCGGTCGAACTTCTAAACAAGACAATATAGCACTTCCTGCACTAGAACCTGCCTCGGATCTAAACTGCACTCTACAAACTGATAATGCTTCTAAATATTTCCACTCAGCAGTCATAACCAATATTGCATTCTGATGTTTCCTGCTAAGTTCACCCGCTACCTTATTTCCTTTCTTGGGTGTGTATTCAATTCCAAAATCATAAGCAGCAATAAACTCCAACCACCTCTGTTGTCTCATGTTCAGTGCCTTCTGAGAGAACAAGTACTTCAACGACTTATGATCTGTATAAAGCTCAAATCGCTCTCCCAACAGATAGTGCCTCCACACCTTCAAAGCAAATATAACGGAAGCTAACTCTAAATCATGCGTAGGATACCTCACTTCATGTAGTCTGAGCTGTCTAGAAGCATAAGTAATCACTTTACCTCTTTGCATCAACACAACTCCCAATCCAGTTCCACACGCATCAGTATAAACAACCAAATCTTGATTCCCTTCCGAAACCACTAACACCGGTGCATGGGTCAATAAGTGTTTCAAGCTCTGGAATGCTTCCTCACACTTATCAGTCCATACAAACTTCACATCTTTTCGCGTAAGCTTAGTCAACGGTGTGGCTATCTATGAAAAATCCTTTATAAATCTTCGATAATATCCGGCTAATCGAAGAAAACTCTTTATCTTGGTCACCGTCTCGGGTCTCTTCTAATTATTCATCGCCTCAATCTTAGTCAGATCTACAGACAACCCGTTCTCTGAGACTACATGACCAAGGAACTTCACTTCCTTCTTCCAAAAATGACACTTCGAAAACTTAGCCTTCAAACGATGTTCCCTCAACGATTCAAGCACAACATTAAGACGAACTTCATCCTCCTTCTCATCCCTAGAGTATATCAAAATACCATCAATGAAGACCAACACAAATCTATCTAAGTGTTCTCGGAAAGTTCGGTTCATCAAATCCACAAAGAATGCCGGCGCATTAGTTAGTCCGAATGGCATAACTAACCATTCGTACGATCCATACCTTGTCCTAAACGTCGTTAAAGGAATACTATCCTCTGCAATTCTAAGCTGATGAAGTGTAGTCGCTAAATCCAACTGAGAGAATACTTTGGGTCCACTTAACTGATCGATCAAATCGTCAATTCTCGGCAATGGATATCAGTTCTTTATCGTCTTCTCATTCAACCTACGATAATCAATACATAGCCTTAACGATCCATCCGGCTTCTTAGCAAACACTGCGGCAGCTCCCCATGGTGAAATATTCGATCGAATAAAATTCTTGCCTTCTAAATCCACCAACTGCACCTTTAACTCTCTCATCTCCGTAGGAGTCATCCTGCTTGGTGGCGTACTCACCGGTTCTGCTCCAGGCACTAAATCAATCCAAAACTCAATAGCTCGTTTCGGTGGTAATCTAACTACCAGCTCAAACACATCAGCAAACTCTCTAAGCACAAAGACTCGATGTAACTCATCCTCTAACTCCATGATACCCAGTAAAGCATTTACTTCGCAACTAGGGTTCTCTACGGTATAAACTATCCGATCACTACAATTTGGGTGACTAAGTGATATTTTCCTATCGTGGCAAAATATCCTAGCATCATATTTACTTAATCAATCCATCCTAAGGATAATACCAAATCCCACAAAATCAAACACATTCAAACAACAATCAAAAGTATGACCTAACAAATCAAACTTTAAATGGTCACAGCTCATCCCAAGTGTTGCATACCCCACTATCGGATTTGCAACCCTTAAGGAAGTAACTAAATATGTGGGCTCTAGGTTAAGCTTATCTACTAAACATCGAGAAATAAAAGATTGTGATGCACCGGTATCAAATAGAACGCTAACAGACATACCGTGAATCTTTAGCGAGCCTCCCAGAACAGCCTCCCCTTTCTCCTGCACAACTGGCCTTGAAGTTGCGGGCTCCAATGCATAAACTTGCCCCTTTCCTTCTTTAGCAGGCTCCTTGCATTGGTTCTTATAATGGTAGATCTGATCAAAATTAAAGCATCAGATGCTCTTCTTCCCAATCACCTCCTTTCCTATCTCTTTTCCTTTTCCAGTACGACACTCATTAGCATAGTGTCCTTTCTTATCACATTTATAACAAACCACCTCAGCTTTTCCCTTCTTTTATGCTCCTCCCTTCTGAGCATTCTTCTTATGGAAAAACTTTCTTTTCTGGCCTTGTCCCACCTGGACTTCCTTCATTTTCTTCCTCAAACAAGCTAACGCCTCTTCCTGCCTCAGCGCCATTTCTACCACTGCATCACTGAGATCTCTTAAATGCGGCAAGGTAGCACTTATCAACTCCGGCCTCAAGCCTCTTATAAACTTCTCATTCCTCCTAATCACCGTATCAAACAAAGCATACTCGTACTGGGCCAACTCTTCGAAATTTCTTGCATACTCAAGAACAGACATCTCCCCTTGTTCTAGTTCTGCAAACTTCCTAACCAATGTCGACTGTGCCATCTCCGACATAAACCTTTCCAGAAATCTTCTCCTAAACTCCGCCCAAGTCATGGTTTCCTCATCAACACCAGCTACAACAGTATTCCACCAAAATAGAGCAGCTCCTTGAAGCTGTCTCAAAGCTAATCTCCTCTTTTGCTCACCGTTCAATCCTAAGTCAGCAAAAATCCTCTCACAGTACAATAGCCAATTTTCAACCTCAATTGCATCTTCAGTTCCAATGATAGACTTCCTTCCAAGCCTGGTGTAATCCCTGCTCAAGTTAGCATACTAGTTGAACATCAGAGCTTCCTGAACTCCACCTACAGTGGCATTTCCCCCGACAACTCTAGCTGCAATTCCAGCTTGCATCATGTTTACAAAAAACTGATACATGGCTCCCATGTCCACTTGGGGAACCCCAACACCAACAGTTTCAGCTTGAGCCTGACCGGGACCTCTTCTAACATTTGGTCAAGCATTTCCATTAGTGGCGGTGCTATCTCCTCCAAGATTAACTCTGCCTCTTCTTTCTTCCATATCTGTATTCAAACCTCGTGAGATACAGATGAATAGCCTAACTAAGATAGGAGTCTAGAGATATAACGTATACTTATATATATAGAAAATACAAGTACATTACTATAGAGTTATCCCATACCCCGATCTTAACTCTAATTACTAAGGATTATGTTTTAAAAACCATTTTAAGTTAAAGTATTTCATAAACCATGCTCTGATACCAAGCTGTAACATCCCCTATCTAGAGGCCCAAAACTAAGCGCTACAGATGCTACAGTAATCTATAGTATTAGCTTCTGGTGACTAAATACGGCTATGTTAATGGTATCAATAATATAAGAAGCACTTGAATATGAAACAAAACACAGATTTCAAAACAAATTTTACTTTATTATATTTCAAAACCATATGTTTCACATTCCCAACACATAATCCCAAATTCGTTTCCAGGCACAAAGAAAATATACTTATTACAAATACGCCAAGAGTGGTATATGAAGATACCCCTTTGGATGATCAGAGTCATAGAGTCATAATAGACTTAATACAAAACACAGCGGAAATACATCAAAACATAAAACAAGAACTACAACTCCTAAATAGCAATCCGTTTGCCTCTTGCAAGCCTCTGGTAGCCTTATTCGTCATCCTACTAAAACCTTAAAAGACCTTAACCCCTCAGCCTACTCAAATTAATTTTGAGCACCCGAGAGTTTAAGGGAAAACATAAACTTTGAGTCAGACATAAAGCCTGGTATGAATAATACTATACATTCCGGAATATATATGTTAAGTGAGACCACGCCGCTTAGCGGAACGGGTTTCCCCTCACTAACATCCTTTTTAAAACATATCTTTGCAAAACCTTTTCCTACAATCAAAATTGATTAAACACTGTAAAGCATCATTATGTAAACATACATAAACATTAGGTAATAATGAACTATCTGTTCAAACACATAAGTTTTGTTTGAATAACTTTTAACCTTTGGCTGACTCGGGCCTACCAGACAATATAATCAAAATTAATCTAACACCTGTAGCTATTCTTCTTTTGGATTATCTATCCTTAAATATCTGTTAAATACTTCACTTCTGGATGGTCTGTCCTTAACTATCTGTTAAATACTCCTCTTCGGGACGGTCTGTTCCAAACATAATCATCTCCTAGGTCTCTCTAATCCTAATGGTTTTTCGGGCTCACCAATAACCTACTTGTATACGAACATATATTCCTTTCGGCGTGTAATCATAATTTTAGACTACCTGTGACAAAGCCTTACACACTGGAATTTTGAACAACAATTAGTTGAATGATTTCGGAAGGTTTAATGAATGGCTTCGAAAGGTTTTAGTCCATTGGTTTCGAAAGGTTTTTATTCAATGGTTTCGAAAGGTTGAGATGGAAGGTTTTCCAAGGTTTTTCTAAGGTAATGTTTTAAAAAGATTTTTAAAGAAGGATGTCAAGAGTTTCATTGCTTTCGGAAGGTTTACTTTTTAATGGTTTCGAAAGGTTTGATGAATGGTTTCAAAAGGTAAGGTTTTGGCATATTGGCGTAGGTAATTAAAAGGTTTTCACTTGGTTTTGGAAATAGGTACTTTTAAAGATTTAGAAAGAGGTTCTTTCAAGCGTCTAAATGTTTCCATCAACTATGTTGAAAGGTTACTTTATTTTAAAGGTTTCGACTATGTTGAAAGGTAGTAAGCTTTCGACTATGTTGAAAGGTTAAAAACCTTTATTTTAAACGTTTGATCTAGTCGAAAGCAACCAAGTCGAAAGCTCTTATTCGAAAGCAAAGCAGGCTATCTTTGGTTTATAAAACAAACACACTTCAACCTCTTTGGCAACCAACCTTTCAACTTAGAACCCTTCTATCTTGTCCAATTCATTACGCACCAAGTAACTTGATACCATATTCATTGGTTTGACCTTGTCGAAAGCTTTGAACCTCTTGACCTTGTCGGAAGGTCTGGGTCGGAAGGTTTAATACCCGAATTGGATGAAACATGCCAAAAGTATGATTTCTTTGATTTTAACTTAAAAAGGATAATTTTCAACTAACCTACCTTTATTTGTCAAATTCTCATTGGTTAACAATTACTTTTCAGAAAAGTGCTGCCACAAATTTTCAGAATTAAATAATCATTTTATTTTATAAAGTGCCCCTTCTCCTTACTTAAATATTTAAAACATTTAAGTCCCATACCTTAAATAATTTTATATATTCATCAAATAACTTAGGAAAAATTTGGAAAAATCCCAGAAAATCTATTTCAATATGTTTTCCGACATATAAAAATTTCAAACCCAAATAATTATTATTTTAGCCGTAAATAATTTATAACCCAATAAATCATTTTCTTCACTAGAAAATTTATATAAAATCCACATTAATTCAGAAAATTATGAAAATTGAAACCCATCTCTAAAATATCATTTCTGACCTAAATTTAAATTTTCAAGGCATTTGGATGCCATCTAATAGGGTTTTCATATCAAACATATCATAAAAACTAACATGAATATATATATATATATATATATATATATATAATTCATCCACAAGCATATATATAACTTTAATCATCAAAACATGACATATACTTGCAAAAATATTTTGGATCTAATCAAAAACCGAAAACCATATGAAAATGGGATGTAGTAATTATTCACCATAGCTTTGAGATCAAAGGATGTGAGATTTGATGTTGATTATGTTGATTATCTTCCTTTACTTGAATCCTAGCTTTAATCTTCTCTTAAGAACAATAATGGTGGTCGGCCTTAGATGTTTTAGTTTGCTAAAATGAAAATGAACATGAGTTCTATTTCCTAAGGGTTTAGGGTATAAGCCCTTCTCCTATTCCCATATTGCCCTTCTCATATCCTAACACATTAGATTATGTTATTTCATTTTAGTTTATACACTAACATGGCACGACTACCCTTAGCTAATCAAATCTCAACTTATTAATCTTCACATTATTTTATTTAATTACCCAATTAATTTTTCTAAATAACGTTATAAAAATATGGGGTGTTACAGACTCCCCACTTAATGAATTTCGTCCTCGAAATTACTATAAGGTACATAATCAAAACAATCAGAGGTAAAACATACCATCAAACAACTTTGGATAAACATCTCTAATCCCGTTCTCCGTCTCCTAAGTACAGTCTCTAGCATCGTCACTTCAATGGACCTTTACTAACTTGACTGTCTTGTTTCTTAACTTCTTCTCATCTCTGGCCACAATCTGAATCGGATTTCTAACAATAGAGTCATAATAGACTTAATACAAAACACAGCGAAAATACATCAAAACATAAAAAGAGAACAACAACTCCTAAATAGCAATCTGTTTGCCTCCTGCTAGCCTTCGGTAGCCTTATTCATCATCCTACTAAAACCTTAAAAGATCTTAACCCCTCAGCCTACTCAAATTAATTTTGAGCACCCGAGTGTTTAAGGGAAAACATAAACTTTGAGTCAGACATAAAGCCTGGTATGAATAATATTATACATCCCGGAATATATATGTTAAGTGAGACCATGCCGCTTAGCGGAATGAGTTTCCCCTCACTGACATCCTTTTTAAAACATATCTTTGCAAAACCTTTTCCTGCAATCAAAACTGATTAAATACTGTAAAGCATCATTATGTAAACATACATAAACATCAGGTAATAATGAACTATCTGTTCAAACACATAAGTTTTGTTTGGATAACTTTTAACCTTTGGCTGACTCGGGCCTACCAGACAATATAATCAAAATTAATCTAACACCTGTAGCTATTCTTCTTTTGGATTATCTATCCTTAACTATCTGTTAAATAATTCACTTCTAGACGGTCTGTCCTTAACTATTTGTTAAATACTCCTCTTCTGGACGGTCTGTCCCTAACTTAATCATCTCCCAGGTCTCTCTGATCCTAATGGGTTTTCGGGCTCACCAATAACCTACCTGTATATAAACATATATTTCGTTCGGTGTGTAATCGTAATTTTAGTCTACCTATGACAAAGCCTTACACATTATAATTTTGGATAACAATTAGTTGGGGCTAATAGCTAATGTATATGGTGTTATCCCACCTTTTGGCAAGGCCGTGACACCAAGAAATTAACTAGAAACCAAGGACAGTCCGTCCCGAAGATCGGTTATACACAGGTTCACTATGGATACTGGCGAATTTTGTCCGAGTCCGGATCGAGCTATAATTGACAAGGCATGACAAGCAAAGCTATGAAAGCCAACGTTCCAAATTTCAAGTCAATCCGAGTTCGTATGCTCAAGATATGATCGATGCAACTCAAGTGATCACCTTGTTTGTATCCATCAAGCAATCAGAAAAAACCTCCTTCGTATCGATCTTGTTCGAATCCATCAAATGCGCATGGCTTCGTATCGATTAGGGGAGCACAAGTTCGTATCCATAGAGAGTAGCGTTCTTCGTATCCATCCACATTCGCATCCCTCCACAGCGGCCTCCTTCATATCCATTGGGGTCGAACTCGTTCGTATCCATAGAACGCACGTGGTTCGTATCCATCCATCCTCATACTGCTTCGCATCCATCATCTCCAGCTTGTTCGTATCGATCAACCAACATCCACTTCGTATCCATCGAAGCCATACAAAGCCATTACTTCGTATCGATCCATTAACACACACTACACTCGTATCGATCAGCAGTGATCGGTGCGAATAGTACAAGATGGACCGATGTGAAATGCACTTATGTTGATCGATACAAAATAAAGCAGCGACGATCGATACGAATAGAGCAGCTAATAATGGATACGAACAGGGCTAAGCTGGGTCGATACGAATGAGGTGCATCCATAAGAAAGACTCGGTCACTCGGCATAAAATGTGGATCGATTCTAAAAGCAAGCACCACGTCAACTAGCAAGTACGTGCCCAGAAGTGATACGAACAGATCAACTCAGCAGCCTTTAATAAATCCAAACTTACATCGATCGTAACTCAAAATCTACAAGTCCAAATGCCACCAAATTTTCATAGGAGCTTGCGTACATCCTCAAGAACGTTCATGATCGATCTCGACTCGATTGGATGAAGTACTGATCGATACGAAATTCGTTCGTATCGATCATGAATCAAATTCAAATGGCATGGAATCGATCGTGTGGGCCCACCCACGTGAGAGAGGAGGTCTTCTCAGATCTAAGCGAGATATTTGCAGCCTACGCCTATAAATAGCAGCCTAGGACCTACTGAAAAAGGACTTTTGGCACTTCTACGTCCATACTCTGCTGAAATCATTGTTGTATTCGAATTCTACTGTTGTAACACGTTGTAACCAGCAAGAAAAAATTAGTAAAGTCAATCATTTCATAGTGGACCTAGGCCATACGCCGAACCACTCAAAATCCGTGTGTTTCTGTGTGTTTTTCTTGGTTATTATTGGTGTGTTTGTTAGATTTTCCTCCTTTTCCATTTATATTCCTCATTTTACCTCTTCAAACACATCCGAAGAGTGTTGTGTCCAATTTTGGTACAAACACTTTGGTGCTTTCACTGAGAAAACCCAATTTTTCTCCTGCTCGTTGGATCTACTATCGATATCGGATTGCGTAAATCTAAGAAGAAGATCCAGATTTCAAGTTTAAAGTTCTTCCATCCTATTTAGGTTTGCATCAAGTCTAGGAAAGAGCTTCGCTATCCATCATGGTTAACACTAGGACTACTTCAACTGCCGCAAATCCAGAAGGACGGGACAGACAGAACCCCGTACAACTACCTCCTGCCAATCAGAATGCTGCCGGGCAATCAGATCTGCAAGGCCCTATCACCAGGGAAGAATTTCAATTGCTAATGCAAGAGCTTACTCAAAGCCGCCAACATCTTACTCAACAACTGCGTGCCAATGCAGAACTGACCAATCAACTAAATCATCAAAGAAGAAGGAGGTCTAGAAGGGATCAGGCTTCCTATTCATCCACTGAAAGTTCAACCTCTTATGACTTTAATCATAGATCCACGCGCCCACGGCTGGACGGAAGTTACACACAAGTCACTAGGCATCAGCACACATTGAATCTTGGGCAACCGAGAGTTGGCCCGTCAGCCAACCATCAGACTGGACCCTCCTCCCGAGGAGGTACTGCTCCATATCACATTACCGACAACCGCAGTACCACTGCTGCTGAGTTGGGAGTTGATGCTCGGAACCGAACGGATCCGACCCACCACCAACGCAATCATACTCCTGAGCCTTATGTCCCTGAAGACATAGAACCAAGGAAGCCTGTCGACTGCGACCAGCCCCTCCTCGCATTGTGGAACCCGACCACACCTTGGCTCAGCATGCCTAGAACATCCAGATGCCGGATATCCTAACAATGATTTGTCAGATAATCCGAGAAAGCCAAGGCCTCACTAACAACGACTGAGGAATCTCCCGGAGTCATACCCCTTTCACTGATGATATACTTTATGTTGAACCACCTCGGTAATTCAGGATGCTAACTCTACCCGTTTATGAAGGGAGCTCTGATCCTAATCAGCATATCTTAAAGTATGAATGGTTAATGAACGCCGCACGGGCCGATGATGTGGTCAATTGTCGAAGTTTCTTGATTTCCCTAGGGGGCATAGCAACTATGTGGTTTACCCGTTTACCACCTCGGTCTATCTCATATTTTGACCAGTTGGCAACAAAGTTTATTGAGCAGTTCCACCTACATGTCGCAAGGCCGAAAGATGTTAGTACTTTGTCTAGTGTCACTCAAGCTCCTGGAGAGACACTCAGACGTTATCTGGAGAGATTTCATGCTGCATGTGCTGAGATTAGTAATTCCAATGATAACCTGATTCTGATGGCGCTAACTAAAGGGAATGATCTCGATTTTGAATTCGACAATTGGTTGGCCGGAAAACCCCCTGCATCATTGGACAGTTTCTATTCCAAGGCAGCCCAATTCTTAAGAAGGGAGGATGCGAAACAGTCTAGGAAGAAGGATGACGCGGGACCCAGTGTGGAAGGAATCCAGAGCAATGTTGCTGTTAAACAAACCGGGGAGAGTTTTGGAAAGGTACAACTGAATATACAGAATAAACAGAAAGGCAATGGAAATCAAAACAAGAAACGGGATCAGGATCATGGGCCGCGACGTAGGGCTCCTATGTTTGATAGTTATACCCCTTTGAATACCTCATTGGAGAATGTGTACTTACATACTTGCAATACTATTCAGTATAAGAAACCTGCTCCGAAGCAGTCATCGGAAAAACAGATTTAGACAGGAAAGTTTTGCAGATTTCATGATAGCTATGGTCATAACACGGACGAGGGCTGTCATTTGCAAGATATTATTGAGAAGATGATACATGAAAGAAAGTTGGAACAGTTTGTGCGGGCGCCGCAGTCCGGAGGTGCGGGCCCATCGAATCAGAACCATATGTTAAATCAGGCAAGACATGAGGAACCCGCTCGTACTGGTAGGGGGTTGGTGATAAATACTGTTAGTGGTGGTCCACATCCAGCAGATCGGAGCTGGAGGGAAATGGAGTCGTATGCCAGCTCTATCAGGCATGCGGGCTTTGAATGTTGTAGTAGTCGGGAAGACGGGGCTCCGGCCAAGCAACAGAAAACGATGACTGACGACATCGTGTTTCAAGACCGGGATGCCGATAGAGTCGAAGCCTCAACCATTGATCCACTTGTCATTTTAACTCAAATAGGTCCTGCTTGGATGAAGAGGATCCTAGTGGATAGTGGAAGTTCAGTAAATATATTGTTTAAGCGAGCTTATGACCAGATGAAAATGGAAGCAAAAGATCCGAGGCCTTGTCAGTACCGCATCCATTGCTTCAATGGAAGTGCGACTATATCCACTGGGATGGTGGAGCTACCAGTGGAATTGGGAATTGTAGAACACCGGAGAGTCCGGATACTACAGTTTGTTGTATTGGATATAGACTCGCCATACAATGCTTTTTTAGGCCAACCGGCCCTAGCCGAGTTCAGGGCTGCCATTGCCCCTTGGTGTCTGACTTTAAAATTCCCTACCGACAATGGAGTCGGAGTTGTTCAGGGAGACCAGGCTACTAGACGAGCCTATTATGTTGCTAAGCTGCGGGAGGCGCAGCGAAAGGAAAGGGTGCAGAGGAATCTCTCTGCGTCTACTTTGCGGTTGACAGCTAACGCCTGGGCCTAGGCCTGGGCACCCCAACCAATTCCCAAGGGATCTTGACCAGAGAGATACTGAAAGTGAAGACAAAAGTAAAGATAGTCAAACTTCCTCGGCCGAGCCGACGATCGATGTTCCGATCGACGATTGTGATGATTCTAAAATGATAAAGATTGGATCTCAGCTGAGCCAACAGATGCAGGAGGAATTGGTTGAATTTCTTCGGGAAAACCTCGACGTGTTTGCCTGGACACATTCTGACATGTGTGGAATCTCCCCGGACATCGCGAGCCACACATTGAATATTGACCCACGACATATCCCGGTCAAGCAAAAAAGGCGTGGTATGTATCTAGAGAGATCTGCCGCCCTTAAGGAAGAGGTAGATAAGCTCAAATCAAACGGGTTTATTCGAGATGCATCATACCCGGAATGGGTGTCCAATCCTGTACTCGTTCGAAAGCCAAATGGGAAATGGAGAACATGTGTTGACTACTTAGACTTGAATAAAGCTTGCCCTAAAGATAGTTTTCCACTTCCTTGAATCGATCGGCTCGTAGACTCAACGGCTGGACATGAACTCTTTTCCTTCATGGATGCGTATTCTGGCTACAACCAAATACCCATGCACTTACCTAACCAGGAGCATACCAGCTTTGTATCTGATCTGGGACTTTACTGCTACAAAGTTATGCTTTTCGGACCCAATAATGCTGGAGCAACTTATCAATGGTTAGTTAATCGAATGTTCGCTAACCAGATCGGAAAAACCATGGAGGTATATGTGGATGACATGCTAGTGAAGTCGCGATTCTCCACTGATCATATCAAAGACCTGGAGTCAATGTTTAATATCCTCCGAGAGTATAGAATGAAGCTCAACCCGTTGAAATGTCACTTTGGGATCGCATCTGGAAAATTCCTTGGGTTTATCGTCAATGCTCGAGGAATCGAAGCTAATCCTAAGAAGATCTTTGCAATCAGAAATCTCAAGACTCTAAGAACTATAAAGCAAGTCCAAAGCCTCAACGGGAAAGTAGCCGCACTGAGCAGGTTCATCTCAAAATCCACTGATAAATGCATTCCCTTCTTCGATCTGATCAGAAAAGGGAAACAGAACTTTGAATGGACTACGGAGTGTGAGGATGCCTTCCGAGCATTGATTCAACAACTCTCCACACCACCTATTCTTTCAAAGCCCATTGGTCATGAGAGATTATACATTTACTTGGCGGTGTAAGAGAACGCTATCAGTGCTGCCCTAGTTCGGGAGGAAGATCGGATACAACGGCCAGTATATTACATTAGCAAATGACTGACCGGGGCAGAGAGAAATTATCCAAAGCTGGAAAAGTAGGCTTATTGTCTTGTTATTGCCTCGAGGAAGCTCCGTCCATATTTCCAGGCTAATCCTATCACCGTTTACACCGACCAACCATTATGACAGGTCCTTACGCGACCTGTGATGTCTGGTAGGTTACTTAAGTGGAATATCGAGCTAAGTCAGTTTGACATTACTTACACTCCAAGGCGAGCTGTTCAAGGACAAGTCCTAGCAGATTCATAGCTGAATTCACTATCCCAGAGGACTTGCCCGAAACCAGTGAATCTCCCAAGTATATCTGGAAGTTGCATACTGATGGTGCATCAAATGACCGTTGCTCAGGCGCCGGAGTTGTATTGGAAACTCCTGAAGGCCGATCTATATGCTATGCTTTAAAGTTCAATTTCCATGCGACCAACAACGATGCTGAATATGAAGCCCTACTTGCCGGATTTAGGCTTGCCGGGGATTTAAGAATTATTGCTGTGGAGATTTATTGTGACTCGCAATTGGTCGTGTGTCAAGTTCGGAGGGAGTACCAGGTCAAAGACCGAAGGCTGGCTGCTTACCTAGCTCGGGTCCAAGAGATATTGAATCAGTTTTACTATTATGTCATTCATTGCATACCCTGAGAGCGCAATCAGAAAGTCGATTCTTTAACTAAGTTAGCCAGTATAGGTGAGGCATAGAAAATGGGAATCGTTCCCGTAGAGAAGTTATCTTCCCCTAGCATCGATCAGATGGAAACAGACCGCGTATTTGAAGTCATTTTCGATAAGGAGTCATGGATGACTCCGTTCAGAAACTATCTCGAGCATGGGACCCTACCGGAGTGCAGGAGTGAAAAGAGACAAGTTCTTCGAAAAGCTTTGCGGTTCACTATCCAGAATGGAGTCATGTATAGAAGAGGTACTCTGTTCCTTTACTCCGGTGTATCGATTATGATGAGATCAAATGAGTATTGCATGATGTACACGAAGGAGAATGTGGCGATCACACTGGGAGGGAAGCTCTTGCCAAGAAAGTGCTCCGATATGGATACTATTGGCCGACTGTAAATCGCAATGCATCGGATTATGCCCGAAAATGTGACAAATGTCAGAAGCACGCTCGAATTCCAAGAGCCCCACCTACCGAAATAACTTAGATGGTCAGTCCATGGTCGTTTGCAGTATGAGGCATTAACATTACCGGTTCTCTACCTCTAGCCAAAGGTGGTGCGAAGTACGCCATCATCGCAGTTGATTACTTTACCAAGTGGGTGGAAGCTGAAACCCTTGCTACAATCACGACAAAGAAAGTGATCAACTTTGTAGTGCCCAACATTATCTGCCAATTTGGTCTCCCATATACCATCATCACAGACAACGGAGCCTAATTCGACAGTGTTGAATTTAAGAATTTCTGTCAACGGTTTCACATCCAGAAGAAGTTCTCCGCAGTTGCACACCCTCAAGCGAATGGACAGGTTGAAGCTGTTAATAAAGTTATAAAGTTTATTCTGAAGAAATGACTGGAAAAGGCTGGGGGCAAATGGGTCGATGAACTTCTTATGGCTTTATGGGCTTATCGGACAACCCATAAATCCACGACTGGCCACACTCCTTTCTCTCTTTCTTACGGTTCAGAAGCCGTTATTCCAGTCGAGTTGGAAGTACCTTCTCATCGTGTGACTTATTATGATCCGAAAACAAATGCAATATTACTTGCCGAATCTCTAGATTTATTGGATGAGAAGCAAGAAGAAGCTGATTTGAGGGCAGCTGCATACCGAAGTCGAGTCACCCGATTGTACAATGCCAAGGTCTGACCCCGAACCTTTGAACTCGACGATCTCGTACTCAAGAGAATTTACCCGGTTCCTTCACATATGAAACCAACGTGGGAAGGACCGTATGTCATTGAACGAAAGCTCGGAGATGGTACATTCAAATTATCGACCGTTGACGGTCTTGCTCTACCGAGAGCCTAGAACAACGAAAGTCTACGTCGCTATTACACATAACATGCTCTGTTTACTTATTCAGTTTACTTTTCATTTGCAATTTGTTTATGCATTTCGAAATTTGGATTTGTAATAAGGCAACTGAATTTGCCATAATTTCTCATTTCAGCAATAAAATGCAATCTCTTCGAGCCAGAGCTGTGATTTATTTGAAATGCATCATATGACCATCACTATGCACGGAGAGCTAAGTTCGACCATACAGTAGGATTTATTCAAAGAGGGAGTGACTGTGATACGACCGGTCACTCACTAAGTGAAACCCAAGCTCAAGAACAAGTCATCACACCGAGGCCAAAAAAGGATTGATACACGACAATCCTCTAACTAACTCCAGATTACCAGAGTGCGAACTGGAGTATAAACTTGTAAATGCGGTTTCGAAGAGGGTGGATCCGTCCACCTAACGACTTCGCCCGTATTTAACCAAGTTTGAGGAGGATGGATCCATCCATCTAATGACCTTGCTTGTTAACTCAGGGTGGATGTGAGTCGACCATCCACGATCCTGATAGATTCGTCATTCTCGGAGTGCAAACGAAATCCTAAAGCCTAAACAGATGTGACTAACCATATGTCGGCCAACTCCAGATTCCCGGAGTGCGAATTAGAGTATAAACATTAAATAACTCTAGATTCCCAGAGTGTGAACTGGAGTATAAACATCGAATAATTCTAAATCCCTAGAGTGCGGATTGGAGTATAAACGCAAGCCGGGTGTGACTGACCACCCACGAATCAATCTAAGTCCCCATTGTGCGAACGAAGTTCTGAATATCAAACGGGTGTAACTGACCGCCCATAAAATAACCTAAGTCCCCAGAGCGCGGACGTATCTCGAAACCTTGTGCAGGTGTGACAGACCACCGATCTACAAGTGCAATCCCTAGAGTGTGGATGCGATCGCCAATAGACGAGCAAATGTGATTCGACCACCTGAACTCGTCTTGTTTCAATTCTGCTTCAGCAAAGTTTAGCTCGATATATTAAAGGTAATCAACGATTGTTAACCAATATTTTCAATTTCTCCCCGAAACTGGGGGCTGAACTTAAGTGCCAACCGTTGATTGGGACAGTGCAATATTGGAGTTTGACTTAGCACTCGATCACGATCCGAAACCGTGACTCTGGAACTTAGCAACTAAACCCGAGTTCGATTTAAAGACTAAAACTCCACAAGTGTATTGAATGAAAGTTCGAATGCTAAAGGACTTTAACAAATGAACACAAATTGAGCTAGATGCAAAATGAAATTTTATTTCAATTATTCTTTGGAAGAAAAAGGGTAAGTACAAAACTATACCAAAAGTCCTACTAGCAGGGGCCGAACCCGCATCTATACATGGCCTACAAAAAGAAAGCAAAAGTAGATTCCTATCTATCTACCAAAAATGAGCCGAAGAGACATATCTATTCTTTCTTTTTTCTCGGCTTCTTCTTCGGCATTGACCCACTGGATTCGCCGCTTGGTTTCCTCTTCGAACCCTTGCTTTTGGCGGCTGATCTCTAGTTGGGGGCATTATGTTAACTTCCTCCTCCGAGCTCAAGTGAATAGGAATGCTTCTCGAAGGCGGAGTCGGAGGAATAGGATCAATGTTAGCAGGCGGAGGAGGCACACTTGTATCAACGACCGTTCCTCTTGGGGAGATCATCCGCAAAGGGGCTGGGCCAGGTCCCGCAATCCACCTCCAAAGCCACTGCCCCGCGCAGCTACTTCCATCTCGACGTTGATTTCAGCCAGTATCTCCTCTTCGTGAATTGTTTGAGCATCGCCAGGGACGTTAGCAGTTGGGCTCGAAGAGCTGGTTATTGGTGCGCCTCCACTCATGACAAACGGAAGATCAGCAAAGAGGTCACTGTGATGACCGAGAAGTTCCTCCATCATCTGTTCATCGAAAGTGAGTGTGCTCCCTTGTACCCCATCCGTAGGTGCAGTAGCCGTTGTCGTGGTCGCTTCCATTATGATAGCTTCCTGCTCGTGATGCAACTCCTAGGTTGCAGGAGGCATGGCAGATGAAGCTCCTATCACTGAATAGAGACAAAGATAAAGTTATTAGTGATTGCTTCAAATAACGCTTCCCACTTTGAATGAGCATAAGAGATGTTCGGAGTACCTTCCTCAGAATAAGTTATAGGAAGAACTGGAGCAGCTTCAGTGACGTGCTCGTGAACTGGAGATAACCGCGGTTGATCGGGATTATATGCAGGAACAGACTGAGGATCAACCGCAGATGTAGATTCAGGCTGAGTTGGCACAAGAATTTCAGGACCCACATCGTGGCGCTCTACACTAGAACCCTCTCCAGCTTCCGAATGCCGAGTGCCAAGTTTCTTCTTTTCGTATGTGATCGTGATGTCATAGAGAACTTTCCTTTCATCTTCACTCAGCACCCGGTTCTCCAGTTCGAATTCATCAATTGCTTCAGCTTGGTGTTTTTCCTTCTCGTCATCCACCAATCGAGCCAGGTCAGGTCTCCGTTTCTCAGAACATTAGCATTGTATGTGACAAGGAGATCTTCGATATCAGCCTCCAACCTGAACTCTGCCATCTTCACTTCATTTTCAATCCTGGCCTCGGCCTCCTGAATTTTAAGTGCTGCCGCATCCCTCTCATTTTGAAGCACCACAGCTTGTTCGCACGCCTCTTGGGCTACTTTGTTTGCATCGTCTTTTTCTTTTACGATTTCAGAGAATTTGGCTTTAAGCTCGTTAAGTTCCTTTAGTGTAGCATCCCTTTCAACTGTAATAGTGGTGTTTTGGCGGTCCATCTCCTCGACCAAAGAAAAATGCGTTTGTCACATCCTTTCCATGGACTGATTTGCCTCATCGGCTTTCTTAGTGGCCTCTATTTCCGACTTCCTGGAAGATTCGGCCTCATTATTAAGAACTTGTATTATACGGTCCTTTTGAGCGATATCGGTTTCTAACTTCTCGATTACTTTTGCCCGCTCAAAGGCCACAGCTGATGCTTTATCCGCAGTCTTCATCCACTCCCTATATTGATTGTAAACATCATGGATGTAATCATGCATAGTTTGCTCTGCCTCAACTGGAATTTTCTTTAAATGCGGAGAGAAGATGAAGCCGTCGAAGCAAATATTTGGAAAGTCTTTTTTCAACTGGGCAATTTTGATTGCTCCTTCTCTAGTGGGCTCGGTAATGGCTTGTTCAATGACAGTAGGAGTTTCGGCCTCGATCCTACGGCGATGTGAATCGGACCTGGGAGCTTGAGAAGATGGTTTTTGGCATGGAGGCTCTAAGGATTGTTTCCCGTGACCGGAGGGTGGTGTTGGAGCTCGAGGAGACGGAGAGCTTGATCGGGACCGATATCTATATTCTCTATCTCTATCCCTCTCCCTCTCATAACATTCTTGACTAGAATAGCCGCGATCGTGGTCTCTATCAACTTCCCTCTACGGGACTCATAGTATGAACTGGATGACTGGCACGCAGAGCGAAGGCTTCCTAACATAGATTCTCGCCTAGTCATTGTATCTGTAAAATGGAAAGAAGAGCAGAATCATTAATCTCCAGAAATGAATAACTTATGATTGGAAATCGTGTAGTGTCGTGGAGTGTATGTATGCATGTGTTAAACCCCCCGGCCAATCAGATATGTTGGCTACACTTGTAGGAAGTGACTCGCTTAAATCTAAGACATTTTGGAGCCCTTCCAATCCGGTGTCGTGTTGAAGCGACACATAGTCCGGAATTGGAATGTCAACGAGCCCTTCAAAAGGATTCTCTATTTGCGAGGGAGGAACCTCCGAAATTCTAACACCGGAGGCTGGCAAGGACACAACTACAGATTTTCATCTCGAAGACTTATGATGCTTATGTGCTACTGCCTTGCCTTTTCTCCTTCCCTCTAAACCCTGAAAACTGTCAGAAGGCCCGGCTACGGGTTCGTCATCAGTGGGCGTATTTTCTTCATCGCCCTCCTCAGCTATTACAACCCCGGGCACTTTGCATTTCACCTGCCTCGTCGGGGCTTCCCTAAGCGATCCCTCAAGTCTTATGATCTGATTTCGCTCGATTAGCCCAACAATCCTCAAGTTTCTATCTATGAGCACTGAGTCAATGTCTCTCATTTCGCTCGGCACTTCCTGAAGAATCCATACTATTTCTTTGAAGTGGGCACCTTTGGGTTGTGCAATTGCGGTTGTAAAGGAAAGAAGATATTAGTTTCAACGTCAATTATGACTATCTCGTTAACTACTGGAAATATTGTAGCACTTACGTCTGACTAACCATCGACTAGCAAACCCAGGAGGACATCGGACGTAGAACCACTCCGTCTTAAAGTAGCTAAGTCTGGTCCAGGATCCCGACACCACTTGGCAATTCCTAACTGCCTCTAGAGACATGAATGAAGGATTGTCTCCCCGACTCTTGACATTAAAAAAATATCCGACTTCTTCCGGAGTCAAGGGCCGAAAGAGATGTTCTATGAAAACAATGAATAGGCAGTTCAGTTGTGCATATCCATTTGGATGTAATTGCGATGGTGTGATTCTAAAGAAAGTTAACACTTCTCGAATATACTGGTTGAATGGAGGAAGTGTTCCCGCTGTGCACGAATGTCGATT
Source organism: Allium fistulosum (assembly GCA_030737815.1). Lineage (NCBI taxonomy): Eukaryota > Viridiplantae > Streptophyta > Magnoliopsida > Asparagales > Amaryllidaceae > Allium > Allium fistulosum. Next base: position 242,401,617 of record CM060907.1, on the reverse strand, counting down.
AAAGGCTGTGAATCCTTCTGGGGGAGCTTGTGGCCTGTCATTTGGCCCGGAAAGTAGAACGTCGTCTAATGATAGACCGTGTCTTAAGCATATTCACCCCAACATATCTTTGGAGACATTAGATGGCACGGAGTCTTGTGGGTTCGCGATAAAAGTTACTCCCGACAGCTCGTCCGGAGCTGGACCTATTACTTCGGCTGTAATGGCCGGCATCACTATTATCGGAGAAGACGAGCTTTGAGGCTCCTGCTGCTATGAACTTGTAGATTCCATAACTAATCAACTCATCAAAAACTATCATTAGATGATAATAAGCCCGCGTGTCCCCCAGTGTGAAGTGCATGAGTGTGTTGTGCAGTGCTACATAACACTAAAAAGATTATACAGAATTTAGGAAATGTTCAAACAATGAGACTTCAGAATTCAATTGGAGTGACCGTCATCGCTGACCGTCACAACCATGCCATTAGAGACTGATCTGAGTTAAAGTTTTTTAAAATTTTGTCAAGTTACAGCTCCATCGACGAGCTTCGAAGGGCAGTCAAATATGCAGTTTAACAGTTAAGTCCAGATATGCGAGGTTGAAGCTTGTCATAGTCAGGAATTGAATGGTCATCTGGTGATAATTACAACAATAAATAACAGTTTGCATCCAACGCTTAGTTACAACAGTGCACAGTACAACAATTAGCAATCAACAATTCAGTATTTATATTACTGGAGATCATTCGAAGGTTATATCTTTTGATGAAAAGACAACAATTATTCAGCGAATCGGAAAGAACTTTGTCAGAATAGAGATCGCAGATTTTCAAAGTACGTCATGTTCTCACAAGACATACTTTGGGGGCAAATGTTATCCCGCCCTTTGGCAAGGCCGTGACACCAATAACTTAACTGAAAACCAAGGACAGTCCGTCCCGAAGATCGGTTATACACAGGTTCACTATGGATACTAGCGAATTTTGTCCGAGTCCGGATCGAGCTACAATTGACAAGGCACGACAAGCAAAGCTATGAAAGCCAACATTCCAAATTTCAAGTCAATCCGAGTTTGTATGCTCAAGATATGATCGATGCAACTCAAGTGATCACCTTGTTCATATCCATCAAACAATCAGAAAAAACCTCCTTCGTATCGATCTTATTCGAATCCATAGAACACACGTGGTTTGTATCCATCCATCCTCATACGGCTTCGCATCCATCATCTCCAGCTTGTTCGTATCAATCAACCAACGTCCACTTCGTATCCATCGAAGCCATACAAAGCCGTTACTTCGTATCGATCCATTAACACACCCTATACTCGTATCGATCGGCCAGTGATCGGTGCGAATAGTACAAATGGACCGATGCGAAATGCACTTATGTTGATCGATACGAAATAGAGCAGCGATGATCGATACGAACAAGACAGCAAATAATGGATACGAACAGGGCTAAGCTGGGTCGATACGAACGAGGTGCATCCATAAGAAAGACTCGGTCGCTCGACATAAAATGTGGATCGATCCTAAAAGCAAGCACCACGTCAACTAGCAAGCACGTGCCCAGAAGCGATACGAACAGATCGATACGAAGGGAAGCGATATGAACTCAGCAACCTTTAATACATACAAACTTGCATCGATCATAACTCAAAATCTACAAGTCCAAATGCTACCAAATTTTCATAGGAGCTTGCGTACATCCTCAAGAACGTTCATGATCGATCTCGACTCGATTGGATGAAATACTGATCGATACAAAATTCATTCGTATCGATCACGGATCGAATGCAAACGGCATGCCATCGATCGTGTGGGCCCACCTACGTGAAAGAAGAGGTCTTCCCAGATTCGAGCGAGATATTTGTAGCCTACGCCTATAAATAGCAGCCCAGGACCTACTGAAAAAGGTCTTTTGGCACTTCTACGTCCACACTCTGCCAAAATCATTGTTCTATTTGAATTCTACTGTTTTAACACGTTGTAACCCGCAAGCAAAAATCAGTTAAGTCAATCATTTCATAATGGACGTAGGCCATACGCCGAACCACTCAAAATCTGTGTGTTTCTGTGAGTTTTTCTAGCTTATTATTGGTGTGTTTGTTAGATTTTCCTCTTTTTCCATTTATATTCCTCATTTTACCTCTTCAAACACATCCGAAGAGTGTTGCGCCCAAGTTTGGTACAATAGGGCGCGACCCCATACTAGTCCCATTTGGTATTCTAATATCTGAGTCATTTTCACTTAAGGATCTCCTCCCAAAGTTTTCCTTGAAAACATTTTCAAAATGATTTAAAACCTTTAAATTGAACTTAAACAAGGAAAAGTATATAATCTATACGCTTTACTCAAAATCATATCACCATGTTATATATATCTTCTTTACTCGAATCTTAGTTGATGGAAACATTTAGACGCTTGAAAGAACCTTTTTATAAATCTTTGGAAGTACTTCTTTCAATAACCAAGTGAAAACCTTTTAATTACCTAGGCCAATATGCCAAAACCTTACCTTCTGAAACCATTCATCAAACCTTTCGAAACCATTGAAAAGTAAACCTTTCGAAAGCAATGAAACTCTGGACATCCTTCTTTAAAAATATTTTTAAAACATTACCTTAGAAAAACCTTGGAAAACCTTCCATCTCAACCTTTCGAAACCATTGAATAAAAACCTTTCGAAATCATTCATCAAACCTTTCGAAACCAATGGACTAAAACCTTTCGAAGCCATTCATTAAACCTTTAGAAATCATTCAACTAAAACCTTTCGAAATCATTCAACTTAAACCCTTCGAAATCATTCAAAGCAAACCTTTCGAAGACTAACTGGGTTCAATTTAAAACATGTGGAATACCTTCTTTTAAAACCTTTCGACTTCGTTGGAAGCATCCTTTCGACTTTGTTGGAAGGTCTGCTTCAAAAGCTTTAAAACATTTTATTTAAAACAATAGACCACTGCCTTTAAAACAACTCCTTCAAAAGCTTTGTTTATTCTTCAGTTTATAAAACAAGGGGTAAATCACCTAAGTCGAAATCTTCCTTTCGAAAGGGAGGAGAAGCGGCTAGTTTTAAAAACAAGTAAACCTTTCGTTTTTGTCGAAAGGTTCAAAACAAAACATTTATAAAGCGGCAGTAACCCATCGACTATGTTGGAAGGTTTCAAAACAAAGCAGTGATAGAGCAGCAGTAATCTTTCGATTGTGTTGAAAGGTTAAAAACCTTTATTTTAAACATTTGACTTAGTCGAAAGCAACCAAGTTGAAAGCGCTTATTCGAAAGCAAAGCAGGCTATCTTTGGTTTATTAAACAAACACACTACAACCTCTTTAGCGACCAATCTTTCGACTTAGAACCCTTTGATCTTGTCCAATTTATTACGTACCAAGTAACTTATACCATATGCATTCATTTGACCTTGTCGAAAGCTTTGAAACTCTCAACCTTGTCGGAAGGTCCGGGTCGGAAGGTTTAATACCAGAATTGGCTGAAACATGCCAAAAGTATGATTTCTTTGATTTTAACTTAAAAAGGATAATTTTCAACTAACCTGCCTTTATTTGTCAAATTCTCATTGGTTAACAATTACTTTTCAGAAAAGTGCAGCCACAAATTTTCAGAATTAAATAATCATTTTATTTTATAAAGTGCCCCTTCTCCTTAATTAAATATATAAAACATTTAGATCCCATATCTTAAATAATTTTATATATTCATCAAATAACTTAGGAAAATTTAGAAAAATTCCAAAAATTCTATCTCAATATGTTTTTCGACATATAAAAATTTCAAACCTAAATAATTATTATTTTAGCCGTAAATAATTTATAACCCAATAAATCATTTTCTTCACTAGAAAATTTATATAAAATCGACATTAATTCAGAAAATTATGAAAAGTGAAACCCATCTCTAAAATATTGTTTCCGACCTATATTTAAATTTTCAAGGCATTTGGATGCCATCTAATAGGGTTTTCATATCAAACATATCATAAAAACTAACGTGAACATATATAATTCATCCACAAGCATATATATATATATATATATATATAACTTTAATCATCAAAACATGGCATACACTTGCAAAAACATTTCAGATCTAATAAAAAACCGATAACCATATGAAAATGGGATGTACTAATTATTCACCTTAGCTTTGAGATCAAAAGATGTGAGATTTGATGTTGATTATGTTGATCATCTTCCTTTAATTAGCGGAACGGTGTTTTATTCCGCTAAACAGATGTCCAATTACCATATTTGACTCAACAGTAATTTAGTTGGCCAAATAAACATCAATATTTAAGGTATATAAATTTAAATAACATTATTATTTAAATAACGAAATTTAAATTCGGTCCGTTTAAATATGTCATAAATTTTAAACATCCCAAACCTACCAATAAATCACACTACAGCGTTGTACTCGCCGACATGAGCCCAATGCAAAAATTCGCGAGTTAAACAGATTTCATATGAACACAATATAGCATCACAAAGTTAACTATATATTACATATATTAAAACAATTTTAAATAACTGATTTCTCACCCAAAATAAAAAGGCCCAGCCCATTTTCTTGCAAACCCGAATCTAATAAACAGCTACTTCTTCCTCAATCCCTTCTGCTTCATCTTGCTTACAAGCAACAAAAACAAGCGTGATTTCGTGCATGTGCACAAGCAAATCAGCCACCGAACGACACGCCGAGGCCACCTACAAACTCGCCGTCCTACCCTCATTACGATGGACCCCGCAGCTTCAAATCTGGCTCGCTCAACCCAACTCCGACCATCCAATCGCCGAAAATCATGATCTGCCCTAAAAAAATGCAACATCTACCAGCTTTGATGTAACGACCCGTAAATTTCGTGAATTTAATTTGGTTGAATTAATGAGTTGTGTAAATTTAATTTAGTAGAAATAAAAACTTTATAGAAAAAGGGATAATGAAATGAATGCTAATAAAATATAAGTGGTGATTTAAAAACCTATTTACTAGTAATTTGAATAAATGTTAATAAATGAAATGGGGTAAGTATTATACCTGGATATAAATTTCCTTTAAAGGGAATTAATCAATATGTTAATGTAAATTTAGAAAAAATACTATAATAAATGATGATTCCATTCGTACATGTAAGCTGTTACTATAACTTGCGGGTTGAAAAGGGTTGATTGAATTGAAATTTATATTTAATATAAATGGAGATATTTAAGGCTTACAATAACGGAAAATTTAGGTAATAAAAGTTAGCACAAGGGAATGAATGATAACCATATAAGGGAATGGCATTAATATAAATTAAGTTGGAACAAATTGGATGTAGAGAAATAAATGTAAGCATTTAATATATTAATTAATGTTGGTTTGATGATAACGTTACTTGGTGATTTATTTTATAGTAACTGAAGTGTGAAACGTAAAGTAATAAAAGAATAGACTTATGTTAAGTAATAATTTGTGTATACACGGGATTTTAAACGGTGATTGTTAAGTAATAAACTATATAGGCATGTAGGGAAATAGGTAACAATTTATATGTTGTTATTTTATTTAGTATGAAATAAAGGTTGGAATTCAAATCACAATTAAAGGAGAGTAGGTAGTACGTTATTAGGAAGTAAATATAAGGGTAGATAACAACTATTATGAATTCCCAAATTAATTGGTTGATAAAATTATTTGAAATAACGATCATTTGAATGTGAGTAATTACAATGTAGTTATTGATTTCAAGCGTTACTTTAATAATAAATGTGGATAGGGGTATGTTAATGCAAGGAAATAAATCGGCGTTATATATTGAAATTTTGTTAATGTTTCAATAAGTAAAATTGAAATAGTTAATACGGATAAAAGTGAAACGGAAAATATGAATGCAATAGTGTGAGTCCAATATTTAATCCATATAATTCAAATTAAAGATTCATTAATTTAATAGATAGTCTCTGAATTTAAATGGATTTAAGGGAAATTTCTGAAATCGATAAATTTAGCAACTTTCAATTTACTTTCATATTTGTTAAACTATTGTAATTGATTTAGGAATATAAAAGGTTGTTTATTTATTTGAGGTTAAATTGTGAAATTGGGTTATTTTAATTAAATGGGAATTTAATGTTAAATATTACGGTAGTGGAGTTTTAGTTGGAAATCTAGAATAACAATATATTAGACCATTAACCAATGCCAATTTATCTACTTGGTGATTATGGAGTGAATAAAAGAATTTTAAAAAACCAAATAAATGGATTTATGGGCAATTAAGTTTAATTACTGGATAAATTGAAAATTTAAAACTAAATGTTGTGAATTTGGAATTTTTAACGATAAATGAATGTTATTCGATTCGACGTAGGTGATATGGTTTTTGTGAAGATTTCTCCACTGAAGAATGTTATTCGATTCGGGAAGAAAGGTAAATTGACTCCGAGATTTGTTGGACCATTCCCGATCATCGAGCGAATTGGAAAGCTCGCCTACAGATTGGAGTTACCAGAGAAGATGTCGGGTGTGCACAATGTTTTTCACGTATCGTATCTACGGAAGTATGTGCACGACTCGAATACAGTGGTTTCTGCTGATAGCTGTGAAGATTTCGAAGTTGATCCAGTCGATAAGAGACCTCGTAAGCCGCTTCGTGTAGTGGAAACCGACACGAAACAGCTTAGGAGGAAGATAGTTAAGTTGCTCAAGATACAATGGAGTGATGATGATAACGACTGTACGTGGGAGGTGGAAGAGAGGATGAAGGCAGCTCATCCTGAACTCTTCAAGGTATGGCCTTAAGGTGTCGTGTCATCTCACGATATTGTAACTTGTTCTAGTGTTAGAATTCTGTACGCTAAGCTAGAATTGGATGCATGGTTTGTTAATTGCTATGGATGGTAGGCGTGCAGAATAGTCTTTGATTGCTTTGTTTGTTTGGAATTTCGAGGACGAAATTCCTAAGGGGGAGAGAATGTAACGACCCGTATTTTACGGATCGAAACATTTTAAAACAGTTGACATTTGGTCACACTGTTGATAAGTTGTTTAGAGTTTAAGTCCTAGGTCGTACGGGTTTTAGGTCGGCAAAGAGTTAGGTCGGAGAGTTTGATAGGTCATAAGTAAGCATAGGCTTAACTCGTAGCCGACTTAAGGAGATAGGCGACCTATAGAATTAGTTGACCTAAAGATTTAGACGACTTAAGGTAAGTGACCGACTTAAGAAGATTTACCAAGCTAAGAAACTGGCGACCTAAGGAGTTTGAGATAAGTCGAGTGGACGACCTAAGTATTGGAGCGACTTAGAAGTTAGGTCGTATTGGTTTAGGTCGTAGACGACCTAAGAGGTAGCGCGACCTAAGAGATAAGAGACTTAAGGGTTTTGGCGAGTTAAGGATCTAAGGGGTAGGTCGGCGACGACTTAAGTGTTAGGTCATAACCCATTTAGGTCGCGTGAGTAGTTATGTCGTGTGGGGTGTTAGGTCGCAGGGTAGTGGTCTATGTTAGGTCGCGAGAGTTGTTAACTTGTAAGCGACTTAAGGAGGTTAGCTAAGTCGTAGGTCGGCTACCATGTTTAGTCGTATCCCCTGATTAAGTCGCGTGGGTTTTAAGTCGGAGACTCTGTTAAGTCGCGCGCGCATTAAGTCGTAGACAGGTAGGTCCGGTTAGTCATGAGTGCACATGGGCTTAGGTCGTAGGTTGCTGGGTACGTTAAGTCGTAGACGACTTAGGGGAGTTAAGTCGTAAGTCGTAGAGACTAGGGTCTATTGAGTCGTAGGTCGGAGATAGGGATAAGTCGAAGACGACTTATAAAGGCAGACGACCTAAGATTTCAGCTATAAATACTCGTCCATTTCTCACTTTTTAGGATCCGGATTTTGAAGCGACGAAGTGCTGCCATTTTGAGAGCTCGAGTTCTACACTTCTTCACTTCTTTTCTCCACTTTGATTTAGTACTTCCTTCCATTCAAGATCGAAGATCCAAGAGCTAAAGTTGAAGATCTACATTCTTCGAAGAGAGATTTCATCGTTTGAAGCGGATTCGTGATAGATCGAGTTAGATCCTTCGCTGTCCAGATCTGAAGCGTGTTGATTTGGGGTTGTTTAGGTGATTTGGTGAGTGGTTATTATCTCTCACACGGATCCAAAGGAGTATATCAGATCGTTGGCTTGATATGATGTTAAAGTAGAGATTTCCATGCATTTTCCTAGTCATATGTGTAGATCCATATAGATCCATTTCTCATGATGATTTGACATCCATTTTACTACATGTTAACCTATGCAAGTTCATTCATCAAGATTATAGAGACATTGCTCATGTTTTCATGCTTATTAGACTTTCGACTCTTTAATTACGAAATTGCCATTATTGTTATAATTGTCTATTTAGATCATATTTGAATGCTTGATTACTTGGATTAATGTTTGGCTTGATTGATTGCTATGAATTAGATGATTGATGATTTTATTTAGACCGAAGATGATTCAAAGCTAAGGGAAAGGCTCTTGAATTGGAAAAGCTGCTCGTGGCATATGTAGCGGATGATGGAGCTCTTATGCATAGATTCGATGATGTTGTTGTTGAGATGAAGCTTTGCGAGGATGTGGTGAAGCGAGGCATGATATGAGATAGTCTTGGTCTAATCCAGACGGGATCATTCCAAGCATGTTGACAACTCGGTGATATAGTTCGAGTTGAGGATAATGGTTTGCTCGAGAGGCGCTTGAGCTCGTATGGAAACAGTCGTCGAGGAGGATGACTAGAAGGCTGAGATCTCATTGTTGTTGAAGGTTCTAGCATGCTCAAAGCAAGAGTACGTTGGGCAGATTCGATAGTCCCTGAAGGCTAATGTTTGATAGTCAAGTACTCTGGGCAGATTCGATAGTCGTAGGCACAGGTCACGATGACGTGCGGGAGTTATGTCTAGAACCGGGGTTTCCATTAGCCCTTGACGGACGGCTGAAAGAATGTGCCGGTCATTCAATTAACGATGATATTGAAGCAATGATAACAGTGATAGCCAGAGTCATGGATGTTTGGTTGTATCGTCATTCGGTCTCAAGAGCGGTATTTTCTGGGTGCTTATCTGATCTTGGTTTAGCCCTTGGGGGTTTGTACTTGGAAAACATCGCCCTTGACTCGAGTGATAATTGCTTTACCTTAAATTGTGTGCTTTGCTATGATTGCTTCTACTTAGTGTGCGTCTGGGGGCTATCATTGTAGAAAGAGGTGGAGTGGGAGGGTTGTATTCCTATTCCTTTTCCTTTATGCTCTTTGGTATGTTGTTAGTTAATTTACTGCTCACTAAGACTGTTGTCTGACTCAAGGCTTTATGTTTTAACTCTTATTGCCTTGGGCTGTTCGTCCATTTTGGGGCGGGCAGACTAGGTAGCAGGTGACAGGTGCTGTTCTTGCTTCTCACGATACTGATATCGAAGACGAGCTGGAGGGTTGCATATTATCTTCTTATATGTACTGGATGTTCCGCTGTTTGTATTTTCTTTGAGTGTCATGTAGTGAGGCTTGATGTATTGACTATTCTGATGATTGTATTCAACTATTATGAAGTTTTATTGATGAGATTCTATTCTGTGAAGCTTCACTATATATGTTCTATTGTATTTTGTCCATGCGCTGTGAGTAATACGATAGATTCTATTATTTTATTTTACGATGGCAATCGTCCATGGTCGCCTGGCACATTTTACAGTGCACTATCTCTAGGTTTAGTACAGGGGTTATGGGCGGTCGTCACATTTGGTATCAGAGCTTTGGTTAATCGATTTTACCCAACGCTCGCTGACGTAACTACGTATGAGAGACGTAATTGTATTTTGATGGATGATTACTATATATAATATAGTAGCTTAGTATAGTTTGAGTCCTTTATGCAGTTGTTTCTCTAGGTGTGCTAATCATTCCTTTTTATAGATATTGAGAATGAGTCGAAGAGGGAGACCAGCTGCTAGGGAAGGCCGTGCTACTAAAGGGGCTGCTGATTATGCTGCTATGTTCGAAGCTATGATGACTTCGATCATGAGAAGGATGCCAGCTCCGGGGCCATCAGTTGATGTTGGAGTTCAAGTCCAAACTCCAAAGCCGATGGATTTTGCTAAGTTGTGTAAGGACTACACTGCTCTTGGAGGAAAGGTTTTCTTGGGAACAGAATCAACCATTGAAGTCCAGAGGTGGATAGATGCTTGTAGAAGGATCTTTGGTGACTTGGGAATTGAGGATGCAACTAAGAGGAAGTTGGCATCAAGACAGCTTCAAGGGAGAGCTTCTGATTGGTGGAACTCTATTACCATCAATACTCCGGAGGAAGAGATTACTTGGGAGCAATTCCAAGCCAGATTTGAAGCTAAGTTCATTTCTACAGCTCAGAAGTCTGTTCTGTTCAAGAAGTTTGTGGAGCTCAAGCAAGGTGGAAGACCAGTTCTTGAGTATGTTTCTGAGTTTGAAGCTTTGTCCAAGTATGCCCGATCGTATATTGAATCTGCTTATCAGAAGAATGAGAAGTTTGTGACAGGCTTGGATAGTTATCTTGGGAGACAATTGGTGGATCATTTAGACGATTCATTTGAGAAGCTTGTGGAGAAAGCTCTCAGGCATGAGAGTCTGTTTCCTAAGGAAGGATCTGTTGTTGCTGTGACTAGGGAAGAGTCTAAACCCCTGCAAGGAGGAAACAAGAAGAGGAAGCAGCAGCAGCAGCTGAAGGGTAAGGATGGCCAGAAGAAGCCTAAGGGCGAAGTGACTTGCTACAATTGTCAGTAGAAGGGCCATTTCTCGAAGGATTGTAAGAATCCGAGGGTACCGATGAAGTGTCACAACTGTGACAAGCCGGGGTATATCAGGAAGAATTATCCAGAACCGTGGAAGGACAAATAGATTGTGCAAGCTTATGCTTTGGGGGCTGTTCCATCGTCTTCGAAAGCTCCTACCGCTGAAGAGAAAGGAAAGAGTGTGGTGGTTCAAGGTACTCTTTTCCTATGTGGTGTTCCAATTAGAGTTCTGTTTGATACTGGGGTGTCGCATTCGTTTGTTTGTAGTGAACTTGTAGGCCGGTTGGGTTTGGAACCGGATATTGTTGATAGGCCATTGGTTGTGACTAATCCAGTTGGGGGTTCGTCTTGTTTGTGTATGATATGCTGTGGTCTGGTTGTATCGAGTCATGGTTGCTCTTTTGTTTGTGATTGTTTTGTTCTGAACTTTACGGGGTTCGGAATTATTTTGGGTATGGACTGGCTTAGGAAGTATGCGACAAAGGTTGATTGTGAGAGGTTGGAGGTGACAGTCGAGAATGTGGAGGGGCGAAAGATTGTGATACGATGTAAGCATGAGGAAGGCGTCTTCATGAGCTTCATGTATTCGCTGGTTGTTCCACGGGATGGACTGTCATCTGTGCCAATCGCTAATGGATTTGAGGATGTCTTTGACGAGGTCAAAGGGTTACCGCCGCATAGAGAGATCGAGTTTCGTATAGATCTAGTTGAAGGAGCCAGACCTGTTGTGATGCCTCTTAGGCGGATGGGGCCTAGGGAACAACAGGAGTTGAGGGTGCAGGTTGATGATCTTTTGCAGAAAGGATTTATGCGGCGTAGTGTGTCCGAGTGGGGTGCACCAGTTGTGTTTGCAACCAAGGCAGATGGGTCGTTGAGATTGTGTGTGGATTATCGTGAGCTGAATAAAGTGACTAAGAAGAACAAGTATCCATTGCCGAGGATAGATGATTTGTTTGATCAGCTTCACGAGGCTAAGGTGTTTTCTCAGATGGATTTGGCAATGAGATTTCACCAGTTGAGAGTGGCTAAGGATAGTGTGCCGAAGACTGCTTTTCGAACACCATCCTGTTTCTTTGAGTGGCTGGTAATGCCGTTTGGATTGACTAACGCGCCAGCATATTTTGTGGATCTTATGAATAGAGTGTTCAGAGATCAGTTGAACAAGTTTGTACTTGTGTTCGTGGACGATATTCTGATTTATTCCAGAACTGAAGAAGAGCACAAGACACACTTGCGAATTGTTTTGGAAATCTTACGGATACATCAGCTGAAGGCTAAGTTTTTGAAGTGTCACTTCTGGAAGAGTGAAGTGAGGTTCTTAGGCCATGTTATCTCTGGAAATGGAATAGCGGTTGATCCCGCTAAGGTGGCAGCAATCCAGGATTGGGTTAGACCTAAGAATGCAACTGAAGTGAGAAGTTTTCTTGGATTAGCAGGATATTATCGACGGTTTATCAAAGACTTCTCCAAGGTGGCTGCACCGTTAACAGGATTGACGAAGAAGAACCAAGTGTTCAAGTGGGAAGATAAGTGTGAGCAAGCTTTCAGAATCCTGAAAGAGAGATTGACAAGTGCTCCTGTTTTGACTATTCCAAGTGGGAATGATGAGATGGTGGTTTACACCGACGCATGTGGTACTGGACTTGGAGCAGTGCTGATGCAGAAGGATAAAGTTGTTGCGTATGCAAGTCGACAACTGAAGCCGCATGAAAGGAATTACCCGACTCATGATTTGGAATTAGCGGCGATTGTTTTTGCTCTGAAGATGTGGAGACATTATCTATTGGGAGTTCGATTCGAGTTGTTTACAGATCATAAGTCGTTGAAGTATCTTTTCTCCCAAAAGGATTTGAATCTTCGGCAGCATCATTGGCTAGAGTTTTTAGCATCATATGACTTTGGTATAACTTATACTCCGGGAAAAGGTAACGCAGTGGCAGATGCGTTAAGTCGAAGACATGCAGGATTGGGAGCCATGTTTTCAGAATGGAAGAATCTCGAGTATTTAGCTGGATTTGACTTCAGGCCCAGATGTGAATTGGAACCTGAGATGTTGGCAAACTTATCAATAAGACCGACTATTGTGGAAAGAATCGGCAAGAGTCAAAAGCGAGATGATAAGATTGTCAAGATTATCCGTGATTTGGAATCTGGATTGGACCCAGAAAAGGATAAAAGATTCGAGGTCGATTGAGAGGGTTGGCTTCGGAAGCAAGGACGACTAGTTGTTCCCGATATAGATGAATTGAGGAGTGAAGTTCTGAAGGAAAGTCATCACTCGAAGTTGACAATTCATCCAGGTGGAAATAAGATGTATCGGGATATGAAGAGAACCTATTACTGGGAAGGTATGAAGAAGGATGTTGGAAATTTTATTTCCAAGTGCATGAATTGCCAGTTGGTAAAGGCCGAACATAAGAAGCCAAGTGGATTGCTTCAGCCATTGGAAGTTCCTACATGGAAGTGGGAGCAAGTATTGATGGATTTTATTGATGGACTACCTAGAACAAGAACGGGAAATGAGGGGATTTGGGTCATCGTAGATCGTTTGACTAAGAGTGCAAGATTCATTCCTGTTCGATCGACTAGGACTGCATCAAAGTTGGCTGAGTTGTATGTTAAGTGGATAGTTCGATTCCATGGTATTCCGAAAAGTATAGTGAGCGATTGAGATCCATTGTTCACTAGCGGATTTTGGAAGAGCTTCCAGGAAGTTTTGGGAACCGAGTTGTATTTGAGTACAGCTTATCACCCTCAAACAGATGGTCAGACTGAGAGAGTCAACCGAGTTTTGGAAGATCTCCTCAGAGCTTGTGTTTTGGATTTCGGAGGATCATGGGAAGATCACCTACATTTGGTGGAATTTTCGTACAACAACAGTTACCAGTCGAGCATTGGTATGGCACCGTATGAGGCATTGTATGGAAGACCGTGTAACTCTCCGACATGTTGGTTAGAGATAGGAGAAAAGCTGATACTTCGGCCAGAGATGATTCGACAGACCTCAGATTGTATAGAGATCATTCGGCAACGAATGAAGGCAGTCCAAGACCGTCAGAAGAGTTATGCCGATAAGCGTCGTAAGGATTTGGAATTCGACGTAGGTGATATGGTTTTTGTGAAGATTTCTCCACTGAAGAATTTTATTTGATTCGGGAAGAAAGGGAAATTGACTCCGAGATTTGTTGGACCATTCCCGATCATCAAGCAAATTGGAAAGCTCGCCTACAGATTGGAGTTACCAGAGAAGATGTCGGGTGTGCACAATTTTTTTCACGTATCGTATCTACGGAAGTATGTGCACGACTCGAATACAGTGGTTTCTGCTGATAGCTGTGAAGATTTCGAAGTTGATCCAGTCGATAAGAGACCTCGTAAGCCGCTTCGTGTAGTGGAAACCGACACGAAATAGCTTAGGAAGAAGATAGTTAAGTTGCTCAAGATACAATGAAGTGATGATGATAACGACTGTACGTGGGAGGTGGAAGAGAGGATGAAGGCAGCTCATCCTGAACTCTTCAAGGTATGGCATTAAGGTGTCGTGTCATCTCACGATATTGTAACTTGTTCTAGTGTTAGAATTCTGTACGCTAAGCTAGAATTGGATGCATGGTTTGTTAATTGCTATGGATGGTAGGCGTGCAGAATAGTCTTTGATTGCTTTGTTTGTTTGGAATTTCGGGGACGAAATTCCTAAGGGGGAGAGAATGTAACGACCCGTATTTTACGGATCGAAACATTTTAAAACAGTTGACATTTGGTCACACTGTTGATAAGTTGTTTAGAGTTTAAGTCCTAGGTCGTACGGGTTTTAGGTCGGCAAAGAGTTAGGTCGGAGAGTCTGATAGGTCGTAAGTAAGCATAGGCTTAACTCGTAGCCGACTTAAGGAGATAGGCGACCTATAGAATTAGTCGACCTAAAGATTTAGACGACTTAAGGTAAGTGACCGACTTAAGAAGATTTACCGAGCTAAGAAACTGGCGACCTAAGGAGTTTGAGATAAGTCGAGTGGACGACCTAAGTATTGGAGCGACTTAAAAGTTAGGTCGTATTGGTTTAGGTCGTAGATGACCTAAGAGGTAGCGCGACCTAAGAGATAAGAGACTTAAGGGTTTTGGCGAGTTAAGGATCTAAGGGTTAGGTCGGCGACGACTTAAGTGTTAGGTCATAACCCATTTAGGTCGCGTGAGTAGTTATGTCGTGTGGGGTGTTAGGTCGCAGGGTAGTGGTCTATGTTAGGTCGCGAGAGTTGTTAACTCATAAGCGACTTAAGGAGGTTAGCTAAGTCGTAGGTCGACTACCATGTTGAGTCGTATCCCCTGATTAAGTCGCGTGGGTTTTAAGTCGAAGACTCTATTAAGTCGCGCGCGCATTAAGTCGTAGACAGGTAGGTCCGGTTAGTCATGAGTGCGCATGGGCTTAGGTCGTAGGTTGCTGGGTACGTTAAGTCGTAGACGACTTAGGGGAGTTAAGTCGTAAGTCGTAGAGACTAGGGTCTATTGAGTCGTAGGTCGGAGATAGGGATAAGTCGGAGACGACTTATAAAGGCAGACGACCTAAGATTTCAGCTATAAATACTCGTCCATTTCTCACTTTTTGGGATCCGGATTTTGAAGCGACGAAGTGCTGCCATTTTGAGAGCTCGAGTTCTACACTTCTTCACTTCTTTTCTCCACTTTGATTTAGTACTTCCTTCCATCCAAGATCGAAGATCCAAGAGCTAAAGTTGAAGATCTACATTCTTCGAAGAGAGATTTCATCGTTTGAAGCGGATTCGTGATAGATCGAGTTAGATCCTTCGCTGTCCAGATCTGAAGCGTGTTGATTTGGGGTTGTTTAGGTGATTTGGTGAGTGGTGATTATCTCTCACACGGATCCAAAGGAGTATATCGGATCGTTGGCTTGATATGGTATTAAAGTAGAGATTTCCATGCATTTTCCTAGTCATATGTGTAGATCCATATAGATCCATTGCTCATGATGATTTGACATCCATTTTACTACATGTTAACCTATGCAAGTTCATTCATCAAGATTATAGAGACATTGCTCATGTTTTCATGCTTATTAGACTTTCGACTCTTTAATTACGAAATTGCCATTATTGTCATAATTGTCTATTTAGATCATATTTGAATGCTTGATTACTTGGATTAATGTTTGGCTTGATTGATTGCTATGAATTAGATGATTGATGATTTTATTTAGACCGAAGATGATTCAAAGCTAAGGGAAAGGCTCTTGAATTGGAAAAGCTGCTCGTGGCATATGTAGCGGATGATGGAGCTCTTATGCATAGATTTGATGATGATGATGTTGAGATGAAGCTTTGAGAGGATGTGATGAAGCGAGGCATGATATGAGATAGTCTTGGTCTAATCCAGAGGGATCATTCCAAGCATGTTGACAACTCGGTGATATGGTTCGAGTTGAGGATAATGGTTTGCTCGAGAGGCGCTTGAGCTAGTATGGAAACAGTCGTCGAGGAGGATGACTAGAAGGCTGAGATCTCATTGTTGTTGAAGGTTCTAGCATGCTCAAAGCAAGAGTACGTTGGGCAGATTCGATAGTCCCTGAAGGCTAATGTTTGATAGTCAAGTACTCTGGGCAGATTCGATAGTCCTAGGCACGGGTCACGATGACGTGCGGGAGTTATGTCTAGAACCGGGGTTTCCATTAGCCCTTGACGGACGGCTGAAAGAATGTGCCGGTCATTCAATTAACGATGATATTGAAGCAATGATAACAGTGATAGCCAGAGTCATGGATGTTTGGTTGTATCGTCATTCGGTCTCAAGAGCGGTATTTTCTGGGTGCTTATCTGATCTTGGTTTAGCCCTTGGGGGTTTGTACTTGGAAAACATCGCCCTTGACTCGAGTGATAATTGCTTTACCTTAAATTGTGTGCTTTGCTATGATTGCTTCTACTTAGTGTGCGTCTGGGGGCTATCACTGTAGAAAGAGGTGGAGTGGGAGGGTTGTATTCCTATTCCTTTTCCTTTATGCTCTTTTGGTATGTTGTTAGTTAATTTACTGCTCACTAAGACTGTTGTCTGACTCAAGGCTTTATGTTTTAACTCTTATTGCCTTGGGCTGTTCGTCCATTTTGGGGCGGGCAGACTAGGTAGCAGGTGACAGGTGCTGTTCTTGCTTCTCACGATACTGATATCGAAGACGAGCTGGAGGGTTGCATATTATCTTCTTATGTGTACTGGATGTTCCGCTGTTTGTATTTTCTCTGAGTGTCATGTAGTGAGGCTTGATGTATTGACTATTCTGATGATTGTATTCAACTATTATGAAGTTTTATTGATGAGATTCTATTCTGTGAAGCTTCACTATATATATGTTCTATTGTATTTTGTCCATGCGCTGTGAGTAATACGATAGATTCTGTTATTTTATTTTACCCTGGCAATCGTCCATGGTCGCCTGTCACATTTTACAGCGCACTATCTCTAGGTTCAGTACAGGGGTCATGGGCGGTCGTCACAATTTATTATATATTCTACTACACCATTGTATTCCGCTGCATTTATTATCATTCTTTGGTATGTGTAACTCTGATATGTATTGTATAAGTATAATCAAATGTTCTGTAAAACAGCTTCATGAATTGTTATTTTATTATTATATTTTATCGTTCCGCTGCAAGATTCTATTTTTTTTCTTTTATTTCTCCACTTTTTCTTATTTACCCCATAACAATCCGCCCTTCTGTATGGTTTAAGTTGGCACGTGTGTCTGCTTAAGCGTACAAAAAGGTGGGATGTTACAGTTGGTATCAGAGCTTTGGTTTAGCGATAAACCTTAGCTTTGTGTGGTCTGACTCTTTATTAATAGGGTAGTAATACCCTATGGGAGTCGCTGAGTGTATATATATGAGAGAGCGTGTGACGCCCCACCTGTATGCCCACGCTAGCCAAGAACACTACGGTGTAATGTTGTCAACTAGCACGGAGAATAAGGCTGTTGAGGAGCGACCATCCGTGTAATTGCTTTGTGCGAGCACCGATATGTCAGATAGTATAACATGCATTTTTATTTCAGGAGGAAATCCGACATACCGATACAAACTCAAAGCTACTACACAGTGGCTATAATAGTCTAGGACAATAAATATAAAAATAACACAGATAATATAAGTGCGGAACACAGATAGAACAAAAAGTCTCATATATATAATAAATGATGTCAGTTACAATACATTTGACACAATACAAATGATACAACTACAACTGTCGACTCTGGAAGTTATATATACAAGTAAATTATCGACTAATATACATGAATACATATCAACCTAAATCAATACTCTGACTACTACAAAAAGACGAAGACCCCTTCATAAGGTATGAAAAGTCTTCATAGCTCAAACAGCAACTCAAAGCAGGAAATCTACAACCTGAAATAACTCGAGTCTGACCCAAGTATTAAATTCAAAAGAAAATAATACACGGCTCAGTCTAATTCAAACTTAGTTATTAATGCACGGAAGCAATAATAATCAATATCAAAAAGACGACAGTCACAGAAAACTCGTATATCCGACTCCTCGGTAAGAGAATCAGATAACGACAGATATAACACTAAACAGTGTTAAACAGCACATCAGCAATCCAAATCAATTTAAACAATTGAAACGTCAATTTATAAAACATCAATGATGATTGGCTGCAGTACACGCTAACGTGTACTGCCTCGCCAATACAGCCTATGAAATACGCAGAAGATCAATGAATCCAAAAGCAAACAGATCTAACTCAAATCAAACGAACCATTTCAAAGTACAACTTCAAAATATTGAATTGAACCAACGAAAAAAATTTAACAATCGAAATGTCAACTAAATCTGTCACTCCTGCTAGGGCTGCAGTACACGCACGCGTGTACTGCCTCGCCACTACAAAACAACCCAAAACACTACTAAACAAGATCAGAGGCAACAAGCGAAACAAGTTCAACATGTCACAAAGCATGGCACAGTGAAATAGCAAACTGAAGGTGAGAGCACCAAGGATATGACACTACAACACTCAACAGAAAAAGACGCAGGTCAGCCTCATTAGAAAATAAGGTCACCAGTGAAGCACAATGACCAAATGCAAATGGATACAAAGCATCAATGCAATGTATCAGATTCGAGAACAAAGGCAGTGCAGCGGCATAAAGCTTTAACTAAGAGAATAAGAAATATGTACGCAAGTGATGGTACATAACAAACTGCACATGGCAAAAGAATCAGAGGTACAACAGTGAAACAGGACAGTACAAGGCTCCAAAAACATCAGACTCGAATACAAAGTAATGCAAACTGTCTCAAAGAATGCTACAAGTCAATACAAGATTGCAAATTCAGACAGTCATGATCAAAGAAGAACCAAAGCCACCATGAAATGCTCAAAGGCAAATACATGAACGAAGACTGGTGCCACTCAATTCAGTGAAACCAGAAGTGAAACCAACAAACCAACCAACTATCAATAAAAGAGTGCAGACACGAACTGCAACAAGGCTCAAATGAACTCGACCAAAATATCAATGATCACTGCAACAATGAAATGTGCATGTACACAGTGAAGTCAAAGAAGAGCAAATTGAAATAGCAATTTGGAAACAAACCAATGAATGACCAGATGAACCAATGATAACAGTGTACATCACCAGAATCAAGTGCACCAGTTCAAAATGCACAAGAGACTCAAAGTACAGAAAACATGAAAAAGGGTACAACATGAAATGAATGCAACCAGACAGTATCAATGACAAATACAGCAGCAACAACCAGTCATCCTTAAAACAGTATCCAAGGTCGAGAAACAATGTAACAAAGATGGCCAGAGACGAAGCTCACAGGGGCCAGAAAATTAAGGCATGCAACCATACAGTAACAACAACTAATGAACAAAGATAAATACAACTACAGAGACTAAGTTCAGTGCCGCAGACAAGGTTCAAGATGAAATACCAAATGAAAGAAGGAACCAGACCTCAATATAGTAATGACAGCAGACATGAATGCAATGAAGACAATGCTTGAAACTGTGCAAGTACAAAATGATGCAAAAAGATATGTATCAGACTCCCCACCGAGAAACAATGGATCAAAGAAAAGTTCGAATTCAATGCAGACGCAAATAGGTCGAGATGAACAAATGGAAGTAAACAAATCGTGAAAATATACAGAAGTCAAGTGATAAAATTCATGTTTAAAAAGTCAAGTGCCGAAGTCCAGATGTAACATAGTTGATGCCATAGAAATCAAATTTAGAAATCAAAGTCGTATATATATTAATCACGTTCACAAGTTGAAAAAGTCAGAAGAATAAATTAGGAAAGAGTCAGAGATATAAATCAAAGAACGTATCGAACGTTCAATAATCGAAGCCGTGCTATAAAAGAAATTTCCCAAAATATCAAAGCGTAAAAATAGAAAGAATCAACAACATGGGGATCAAGGAATCAAATTAGATGCATATATAAAGAGACCCAAAATCATCATCGATTGGGGGATGCAGAGAAAAGAAATCCCAAATCATCAATGGCCAATTCAAACTATATAAATATACGAACGCAAATAAAAAGATCGAGCACGTATGAACGAAATCAAGCTGTAGGATGAATTAGATGTGAGAATTACTCACCTTTGATTCGACGAGCAAGCTACAAGTTCCCTCACTCGATCGAGCAGAACGAAGGCAATCGCCTTCAAGAAACCAAAGCCCTAATTTTTGAACGAGGCTGCCTTTATCTCGTTTATTCAGGTTTAGGGTTGCGAAACAATAATGAATGAAGGGGGAAACGGTGGTGAATAAGATAAGTGTTTTGGCATCAATCAATTTGGGTCAAGATAACACTAAAGCCCACAATCCTAAAATGATTTGTAAAAGAATTTAAACCGGATTAAAAATTCCAAACAGCGATTAACCATCAGATTTAATCGTCTAGAGACGATAATTAATTGGTACGAAATCTCGGGTTGTTACAGAGCGTATTTGTTAGTGTTATAAAAAGGATTTAATATTGTGTTAATCTGTTCCGTTTTGTATTTATAAATTCTGGTTGGTGCATGGGACGCTATGACATCAATAGAGATTTCTAAACACTTAATAAGACAGACCGACATAATATTTGTTTTTAATATAGGTGAATGAAATAATTTTGCCTATTATATTTTCTATATATAAAGTAAAATATTTTATAAAAGATATATTTGGTTGCAATAGATTGGTTGTTAGGTAATGAAATTTATAAATAATAGTTGAATAAGATTTAAGATAAAATAAGTGAAAATTGGAAATTTAGAACTTAAGTTCCGGGTTTTTGGAAATTTCTTTCGAATAATTTTGGAATATAATAATATTGTTTATAAAGTAGTTTCTGATATAAATATTTCAATATAAATTGGAAGAATTGTTTTAAGTAAAATTTTTTTTTTGGAAAATAAGTTTTGTACTTTCCTCTCTGTCGTTGGAAAATAATTTCGGTGATGAGTGCACGCATCATCGACATTCATTTTCGAGTTTCGAAGTGGGAAGGCCACTGTAGTAGTTTTACTACAGATTTATTTTGATAAACAAATAAATATTTTAAATATAATTGGATATATAAATGGTAAGTATATACATTTATCTATTATTTTAAAATGATTTGAAATTTAACCCGGTATTTAGTTCTTAAGTTTCCGTTAATTAATAGTTTCAATTAGTGTAGTGAAATGGAATGGAACTAATTAATAAGTGGAACCTCTAATTAAAATAAGGATTTAATGCTAGGTTATAAATAAAATTAAAAGAAAAGCTGAAATATGTAACCTAAGATATGTTTATTGAGCATTAAATTAATTAAAGGAAATAGAATAAACTTGTATAACTTTCAATTACATTCTTAAAAAGCATATTTATGACTTACCAAATATTAAAAGTTGAAATGTTAATAAGAAATGAAATAGATATTATACAAGTAATAAATTGGAAGTAATGAAAGTAATTAATGAAATCCCTTAATAAATAAGAATTTGATGTTGTAATACTGTAATATTTAATATAATTTAAAAGACTACTAAATGAAATTAATTAAGTAGTATAAATGAAAGATAATAAACGTAAGTAAATGATTGAAGCTATTTATTAATAAAATAAGCAGGAAGATGAATACTGCAAAAAAAAAGAAGTCAAACAACAATAGTATGAAATGAAATTTAATGCTAGGTTATAAATAAAATTAAAAGAAAAGCTGAAATATGTAACCTAAGATATGTTTATTGAGCATTAAATTAATTAAAGGAAATAGAATAAACTTGTATAACTTTCAATTACATTCTTAAAAATCATATTTATGACTTACCAAATATTAAAAGTTGAAATGTTAATAAGAAATGAAATAGATATTATACAAGTAATAAATTGGAAGTAATGAAAGTAATTAATGAAATCCCTTAATAAATAAGAATTTGATGTTGTAATACTGTAACATTTAATATAATTTAAAAGACTACTAAATGAAATTAATTAAGTAGTATAAATGAAAGATAATAAACGTAAGTAAATGATTGAGCTATTTATTAATAAAATAAGCAGGAAGATGAATACTGCAAAAAAAAGAAGTCAAACAACAATAGTATGAAATGAAATTGACAAGAATAAACTTAGTTTATTGTTTGGATCTGTTGTTTGTTTGGTTTATGGTTGTTTGGGCAAGGATACTTTAATATTGTTTGGATGAACGAATAATCTATTTAGTTCGCCTAAGACTGTTGAGTGAAGGGTACACTTAGTAGTTATTTTTCATTCGGTACAATTTGAAAGTTGAACCAAAAAAACTGTTTGTTTTGTTTGATATAAATTAATGATTGTTTTGTGTTGATTCTATGTGATGGTTGTATGCCTTGTTGCAGGTGATTGTTGTGGTATTGATTGAAACAACGCTAAATATTTCATGTTATATAATTATTAACTCTTTTGATTATATAAATGAAATACAGGTTATGGAAGCAATTGCTACTACTTTTGGTTTCATAATTTGAGCGTTATTGCCCGACAAATAGGTACGTTTTCGGGTTACGTTTTATAGCGCTATTATATCATTTTCCCGTGCTGGGATATATATTATTTTGGAAATTATATGTTATATATTGTTATATTTATACTATATTTTTCCCCGAGCCTCTCCGTACAAAGGAGACTCTGCCAAAATTTTCCGTAAATTTTGGACTTAGAAAATATTTTGAAAAATGTTTTCCAAACTTTATTAATTTGAGGATAAAAAGATTTAATGGTTATAAATTGGTATATTTTATTAATTAATTTTGTATAAATCTATTTGTTTATAAATTTAATAATTTAGTATGATATATCGATTCCTCAATCCTTCTTTCCCTTCTTTTTCCTTTTCGGGGACGAAAAGTTTTGAGTGGGGGAGAGTGTAACGACCCGTAAATTTCGTGAATTTAATTTGGTTGAATTAATGAGTTGTGTAAATTTAATTTAGTAGAAATAAAAACTTTATAGAAAAAGGGATAATGAAATGAACGCTAATAAAATATAAGTGGTGATTTAAAAACCTATTTACTAGTAATTTGAATAAATGTTAATAAATGAAATGGGGTAAGTATTATACCTGGATATAAATTTCCTTTAAAGGGAATTAATCAATATGTTAATGTAAATTTAGAAAAAATACTATAATAAATTATGATTCCATTCGTACATGTAAGCTGTTACTATAAGTTGCGGGTTGAAAAGGGTTGATTGAATTGAAATTTATATTTAATTTAAATGGAGATATTTAAGGCTTACAATAACGGAAAATTTAGGTAATAAAAGTTAGCACAAGGGAATGAATGATAACCATATAAGGGAATGACATTAATATAAATTAAGTTGGAACAAATTGGATGTAGAGAAATAAATGTAAGCATTTAATATATTAATTAATGTTGGTTTGATGATAACGTTACTTGGTGATTTATTTTATAGTAACTGAAGTGTGAAACGTAAAGTAATAAAAGAATAGACTTATGTTAAGTAATAATTTGTGTATACATGGGATTTTAAACGGTGATTGTTAAGTAATAAACCTATATAGGCATGTTGGGAAATAGGTAACAATTTATATGTTGTTATTTTATTTAGTATGAAATAAAGGTTGGAATTCAAATCACAATTAAAGGAGAGTAGGTAGTACGTTATTAGGAAGTAAATATAAGGGTAGATAACAACTATTATGAATTCCCTAATTAATTGGTTGATAAAATTATTTGAAATAACGATCATTTGAATGTGAGTAATTACAATGTAGTTATTGATTTCAAGCGTTACTTTAATAATAAATGTGGATAGGGGTATGTTAATGCAAGGAAATAAATCGGCGTTATATATTGAAATTTTGTTAGTGTTTCAATAAGTAAAATTGAAATAGTTAATACAGATAAAAGTGAAACGAAAAATATGAATGCAATAGTGTGAGTCCAATATTTAATCCATCTAATTCAAATTAAAGATTCATTAATTTAATAGATAGTCTCTGAATTTAAATGGATTTAAGGGAAATTTCTGAAATCGATAAATTTAGCAACTTTCAATTTACTTTCATATTTGTTAAACTATTGTAATTGATTTAGGAATATAAAAGGTTGTTTATTTATTTGAGGTTAAATTGTGAAATTGGGTTATTTCAATTAAATGGGAATTTAATGTTAAATATTACGGTAGTGGAGTTTTAGTTGGAAATCTAGAATAACAATATATTAGACCATTAACCAATGCCAATTTATCTACTTGGTGATTATGGAGTGAATAAAAGAATTTAAAAAAAACAAATAAATGGATTTCATGGGCAATTAAGTTTAATTACTGGATAAATTGAAAATTTAAAACTAAATGTTGTGAATTTGGAATTTTTAACGATAAATGAATGTAGAGATTTATTAAAAGATTCTAAATTTACCAAGTAATCCAAACTGATAATTTTTTTTTGATAATTTAGAGTTGAAGTGGTAAATTTGATTTAATTAATTTATTTTGAATTTATTTAATTAATATAAAAGTAGCTAACAACTGTTATAGAAATTCCCTAATTGATTGATGAATAAATATATATGGAATAGTGATGGAATGTAAAGTTAATGGTAATTGTATAAAATCAATACAAGATAATGAATTGCATATTTTAGGTCTATAATAAAGTGTGGATGAAAATTTGATTGGATAGATTAATTGAAGGGAATTCAAATTTAATGGGAAAGGTAAATGGATATTTGGTAATAAATTTGAATGGACTTAAATAGTGAATTTATATATAATGATTTAATGAAAACCAATACTCTGTATATATCTATAATATTTGAGTGGAAATAATATACGTATAAATGTGGGATTGGGAGTATTACAACAATTATTAGGAGTTGTATATAATTAGTTCATTCAACTAAATTGGAAATCATTGCAATAGATGTAAATTTAATGTTACTTTAAATAAATTAAGGTCATAAATGGGAAATAACGTAAATGAATTCTTCATTAAATGATGGTTAGTGTATATAAAGAATGGAAATAAAGTTTATTTAATATATTGGAATTTAGTTTACTATAAAAAGGTTGATTGCAATCAAATGAGTTAAGTGTTTAAACAGGAATCAAGCTTTATGTATTTATTTGGATTTATTGCAATTAATTTGAAATTAAACATGTAATTATTACGTTAATTTAAATTATCATTCAGCGCGTTTGTTTATCAGATCCATCTACTCTAATTCTAACCTATCTATATAAACCCAATTATAAACCCTAGCCTCCAACTATTCTCATTTATTTGTGCGTTCATTTTTCATCAACTCCTCCTCTTCCTCAATAGGTGCAAACCCTACATCTATTTTCATTTCAAAATCAAATCAAAGTCTTCAAACTTCTCAGAAAATTCCTAAAAAGAAAATTATATGATGAAACTCTTGATGTATGCATCTCAGATCTGCAGTTCGTTCTTGGATCTGAGTTTTCTATATAGCCGAAATTGGTTCGTTGTTTTTTTTTGTTGTTTTATTTATTTTAATTTTGATTTCAAATCATTCAAACACGCGTATCTTTCTCATACGAACTCTGTTTCACACACGATTTTTTTTGTTAGAATTGTAACGAATACCAGATCTTTTGACGCTAGTTTGGACAAATTTGGAGACCGTTGAATTTTTGGGTTTAAATCGGATCTAAATTCGATTTAAATCTCAAAGGTGAGTGTTTTAACCCACTCACAACTTCTAAGATTTCTTATGTTTGTTAAATTAAATTTTGATGTGATTTAAAATTTATCTATGGTTGTTTGGGCATATATTTAATCATCATCTTAGTTAGATAGCATTTTGTTAAATTAAATTGTTATTTAATTTTATTATTGCATATAATTTTCTAGTTAAATTTATTTATTATTGCATATAAACTGTCAGTTGAATAGTTATTAATTTTTATTGAATATAAACTATTCGTTGATGCCTGTTATATTTTATATGCTTTATATTGATGTTTTGTTTAAATTGGATGATGATTGTAATAAATGGTTGTTTATTGATATTTGGATGAATGGATGCTATATTTTATATTGTATAAACTACAAGTTATTATGCATTTTTATTTTATTCGGGATTGCGGTTTGAAATGATATATAACCGTAATGTTTTTTTAAATTGCGGATTGAAATGATAAATATCCGTATCACTTGACCATAGGATAGAAAATTATATACAGGCACCGTGGTCTATATATAAAATATTTTAAAGTGATTTTCTATGGTTTGGAAAGAAATATACGGTTTAATAAATATTAAATTTTGATATTATATAAATATTATTTATATATAGTTAAATTCTAAAATTTAAGCTATGTGTAACTTGATGATGTTTTAAGTTTGATTTACGAATATTTCAAGTTTGAGCTTTATTTAAGTGATATTGAATTTATTAAATAAATATTTCTAAACTAAATAATAGTAAATTGAATTAAGGTATATATAAGATTATCATATTTGGTTGGGAATTTTGGAATATTTAAAGACTTGAAATATATCAAAATTGAAATGTTTTATTGAAATTAAGGTATTATTGTTTTCAAAGTATTAGTTTTCGAAATTGTTATAACTTTGAAAGTAATATGGTTTGAAAATGAATTTATTTGAAATAGAAATTATTTAAGAATTATCTTTAAATACATTGATTTGAAACCGATTGAAATTTTGAGATTAAGAATATGACTGCATTATGTGATTTGGGTTTAAGATGGTTTTAAAGAATATTTCAAGTTTTATAATTAAAAGTAAGAATAGTGATTGAAAATTTGGATTTTATTTAAATGATATATTATTGAATTTGGTTTTTGAGTATATACTATTTTGAAGTAAATGATATGTTTTGAAATAGCAATAATATTTTGGTTTTTAAAGTATATACTATTTTGAAGTAAAGGATATGGTTTGAAATGGCAATAATATTTTGGTTTTTGATGTATATACTATTTTGAAATAAAGAATATGTTTTGAAAGGGCAATGATTGTGTTTTTAAAAGTATATATATTTTTAAAATGACCACGGTGTTATAATAACGTTTGGTTGTTAAAGAGACCGGGATCAGATATGGACATACTCTCTGTCGATACCGAAAACCACTTTGACAACTGTGTACGCGGTGGAGTTTCTAGAATGAAGTAGGATGGTGGCGACGATCCTAAAATATATACATGGACCCAACTCCCGTGAGTTGGCATAAGGTGGCTATAACAGGAGCGATCTCGGACCAGTGAGGTAGCACCTCTTATCGGACGCACTTCTTCGATTCCATTCTATTACTTTTTGATTTTTGGTGGCCACCCTTCGATTTGGGAGTGTTGTTCGAGGTGGACGGTAGTGGCTGCTATCCGCTCCATCAGTCCGTGTGTGTAATTGGTATATCTACCCTGGCATTGCCTTGTGTGCCGTGTCACCTACCATATCGAACCCACTACGATTTTGGTTTAAAGATCCGACCACGTTAAGGTTCACCATCCCCTTAACGCTATTTTCTATATGATTATACTTTACTGATTAGACATTATTATAATAGCGAATATTACTACATAGTAGATAGTTTAACGGATCCTTAAGAGGTGTGAATCCCGAACATTTCTTAAGTTACTACACTCACGTTAGACACTGGATAGGAGATGTCAAACCCCGTAAACATCTCTGACGCCATTTACACTCATATTTATTTCATTGATTTAACTTACATAAGATCTTTTAGTTCTGACTCGAGTGTTTTGTCTTTTCAATTCGCTCGGGTCAGC
Source organism: Allium fistulosum (assembly GCA_030737815.1). Classification (NCBI taxonomy): domain Eukaryota; kingdom Viridiplantae; phylum Streptophyta; class Magnoliopsida; order Asparagales; family Amaryllidaceae; genus Allium; species Allium fistulosum. Next base: position 242,373,535 of record CM060907.1, on the reverse strand, counting down.
CTGAGCATTTCAAGATTTGAAGGCCCTATTTCTGGAGGACAAAGACGAAGATTGTATTACTACTATTTGTTATATATTCTACTACACCATTGTATTCCGCTGCATTTATTATCATTCTCTGGTATGTGTAACTCTGATATGTATTGTATAAGTATAATCAAATGTTTTGTAAAACAGCTTCATGAACTGTTATTTGATTATTATATTTTATCGTTCCACTGCAAGATTCTATTTTGTTTCTTTTATTTCTCCACTTTTTCTTATTTACCCCATAACAATCCGCCCTTCTGTATGGTTTAAGTTGGCACGTGTGTCTGCTTAAGCGTACAAAAAGGTGGGTTGTTACATTTGATTTTCCCCAAATTTGCACCACACGAAGCTCTCTCCTCCACGAATGTAACGACCCAGAATTTTGAACGAATTAAATTGAGAATATTTAATTTATTTTAAATATTTGAACGGTAATTTAATTTGAATCCCCGATATAAATTCAATTTTGGCGATTTAATTACAGAATTTAATCTGTTGAATGTTGAATAAAAATTTAAATCTTCAATTTAAAGTTGAAAAAAAAATATTTCGAAAGCTTTTAAAATTCGTATTGATAATACTGAAGATAATTAAAACTTCAGAATCGAATTTAAAATAAATGTGATCAGTTTGAATCTATATCGTTCGTATCGAATTTAAAAATAGCCGTCCGAGGCACAGTCTCGGAATTCGACGAAACCAGTTCCATTGAGTCCGTAATATTGAATTATTGTCGGATTTCAAATTTCGTATTTTTCGGTGTCGATACGTGAGCACACGGTGAGTAAACGCATTGAAATTTTAGAACGAATTTAAATTTAAAAAAAAATTTAAATTTTAAAACTGGTCAAAATCAAAACCCTATAGCGCCTTAAATCACGCCCTTGTCTCTGCCTAAAATCACGAAAATAAATCGTGCAAAGTAATGGCGACCTCTGTTTAATTTCAACTCCCTCTCCTTTATAAAAGCAAGCATCACAGATAAAAATAATAATAATCGACTTCCTCTTTTCTTTCCCCAGATTCAAAACGTGACATTACCTCCTTTTCAATTCAATTCAAACGACATCCTCGTTCGATTTAAAAAAAAAAAAATTTATCGCGATCGAATCGACCGCGATTTCGTGCATAGCGATCGAAGGGGGACTCGCGATGGAAGTCAGGAGGCAGCGCGCTCGATTTGATTAAGCGACAGTCGTGGAGACTTCGCGTGGGCGAGGCGCAAGAGGCGGCAATCATCTGGTTTCGTTCGAGCTGTGGATTCGCGAGTAGCGGAGTGACGTGGGAACTCGAGCTCGTGGTCGCGAGGCAGGCGGCGGCGACTTCGACGACCTAGAAGTTGTTTGAATGTGGCGGCGCGTTGTTCGATGGCACTCGCGATGATGGTGCAGAACGTCGACGTCAACAATCTCGATTGAAGTTTGAGCAGAGCTGTTGATTCTGTTTTCCAATCGAATTAAGGTAATTCGAATATATATATATATATATTTTTCATTTAAGTTTAATCTCACTTAGGCTTAAACTTGCAGAACAATTTGTTTTAAATTAGCAGTTTGATTATTATTTCACTTATTAGGAATTAACAGTGAGGTTTAAACAGTTTTGTTTTTAAAATAAAATAAAATAGAATTAGATATATATATGTATATAGGGCAGTAAAGCAAACCTGAAAATTTTATTAACACAGTAAAATATGATAGTCTCTGAAGTTTAAAGAGTTAGATTAAGAAGATAGGATTTTAAAGCTGGAATTTTTGTAAATATCTTGACTTGGGGAAAATGATTAAAATTTAGATTTTTGGAAATTTATATAAATGATTATGGAATGTAGGTGGTTTCAAAGGAGGAATCTAATGGGTTAAAATACTTCAAAATTTTAAATTTGATTTTTTATTCGAACAAATTAGTTTAAATAAAAGTTGAGTAAATGACAATTGAATTGTTCGATTTATACTCGAATATTAATAAAATCATATAATGGATTATGCAAGGTCAAAACCCGTGAAATCAAGATGAAATGGAAAAGGGATGGTAAATTAAAAACTAAGGTGAGATCTTCTCACTCAAAATATAGTTGATATTGCAGTTATTGATGATTGACTGTTTGGATTTGTGACGACCCGAAATTCCGTGCTCGGAAAATCGCATCATCGAAAAGAAAGAAAGGGGTGAGAAAGTAGAAAAGATAGAGAAGAAGAAGAAACAACCACAGAATCTCAACAGCGGAACGAATAAAATATAATATATCACATAATAGATTACATAATATCATATACATCAGAGTTACACAGATAATACAACACATACTAGACAGTTATAAACACCTGTCTAGTTAATACAACTCGATACATCTCAAAACAACACAGAAATATAACACAGCGGAAATACAGATAAACACTAACACAGCGGAACCAATATATATCTACACGCTGAAGCCTCCTGCTCCATTGCTCCTCCACAATTCGTCAAAGCTAACCTGAATCCCTTGGCTACCCGTAAAAATTTGGGTACCCGAGAGTTTATGAAAAACAGAAATAAACTTCGGGTCAGACATGGGTCTGGTATGAGTAAACGGTTAAAGTTGCTTAACTTTCAAAAAAACCTTTGAAAACAAAAGGTATCATGTAAGACATCCCACACATAAACATGGAAATGTTTTTACCTTACGCTAACCAAAACTTTGATAGGAAATCCAGTGATATTATAATAGGTCTAGGGTTTTCAAGTAAAATACAGAAATAGCTGAAATGCTTACATCTCACATTTCAACATAGTTGGGCACAATCAAAACGTACGGCGCTTATTGGAGATTGGATTCCATACAATGGCAGGGCTACTGGGGTACCGCCCATCACAGTACGTGGCCTAGATCACCGTACCGAGGAGTACGCCCGCTCCCCTGCAACACAAGGCCGGAACCATCCCTTACTGGACAGTCCCAAATGAAACAACCCCACGGTTGTTCATGACCAACCGCACACTAAGCCGAAAATAATAAGGGACATCTAGACAGGGGTATATCTCGCTCTCAAGTGGGTGCTACCCACGAAGCCTTGCTGCACCTCCCCTGTTTTAGCCATTCCCGGTTGATGAGGCTTGAGGTCACGATTACCTTAACAGAACTCATCACTTAGAATGCTCATCGTCCACCTGACGATGTTCTGAAAGCATTCGATCCATACAAGTTCGTTCCGGGTTCGAACGAAACCGAAGGCATTATCTCGTTACACTCGTATTGGAATCACCCTCAGAGTTAACGACAATAACCCTTGCATTCTGAATGACCATCTCGAATCTATAAGTACTATCTTCGTCAAACTCATTACGGAATCACCCACAGAGTTATACTGACGTATAGTTCTTATACCTCGAGTCTTCACTTGCTCCATTTGAATTTCACGACCTAACGTTATTTTGGATCGATGTGGTATTCGGGTCTCCAGACCTAGAATCTCGGTATACGGAAACCCGATCCCGGTCTCATCGAAATCCAAATCGTGTCTTTTAAGTCCAAGTTGTTTTAAAGTTAAAACAATTTAATTCAATTATCTATATACTCACAGATAGATAAATCACAATATAACAATAGATATAACATCATCATCATAAACAGATAATCCATATTATCTACTCAAACAGATAGTCAATATCATCATACTTAACCAAGCATCCATAACACAATAGATCTATATCTGAGATCACAATCAATCATGGAAATCAATATCATCCATCATATATAAACAAAGATTAATAATCACCTCATTTATAATTAATTTAAAATGAATTAAATTAATTACAAATCTCTAATTAATTTAAAGTAAATTAAATTAATTACTTTATCAATATTAATCTAGCTTACATAACCATTAATTAATTCCAAGTCAATTAATTAATCATTCTCTACTTTTCCATCTTAATTAACCTTTCTTGATTAATTATCTTTAATTACATTTAAGTAATTATCATTTAATTATTTTTTACAATTTAATTATCTTATACCAATTATAGAAAGTAATCTTTAAATTACTAAAATTAATTACATTACTTCTTTAATTAATTTCATAAGTGAATTCCTTCATTTATTAATTATTTCCAAATAAATCCATTTTAACTTACATCATTAATTACAATAATTAATGATCTCTAATTACATTTATTTCATTTAGTAATTTATCTTAAATTAAACCAAATTTGTTAATCACCTCGATTAACTCCATATAGTAATTAACTACCCTTAATTACTTCATCAAATAATTTAATTACTCCATAATTAATTATTCTCTAATTAATCCCTTGATTAATTTATACAAAGTAATTATACTCAAATTACTTTCATTTTTAAATCATCCAAAATTAATTACTTCCTTAAGTAATTATACTTATCCCATCATCAAAGGGTTATTTAAATTAATTAAACTAAATTAATTAATTTAAACAATTCATATTAAACTTAATTAATTACAATGAGAAATAAATTCCTTAATTATTTCCATAAGTAATTATACTTAAATAATTTACTACCGATTATCTTAAATTAATAAACTTAATTAATTATCAAGATTAATCATATTCATCCATTATTTAATAATCCTAGTTAATAACTTCCATTAATTATTAACACTTCTTAAATTACTTTTCTAAAGTAATTAAATTAAGGTTTATTATTAATTATAATTAAATTTTATCTTTACTAACTCATAAATAAATCCTTAATTATTTAATTAACTAAGTATTAAATATAACTTAATTAATTCTTGCTTACTTTATTAATTAATAATCATAGATTAAAATTCAACTCTTATTTAATTAATGATTCTTAATTATCCAGTTATTACCAACTAATTACCTCAAACCTTAGTTAACTAATTTAACTTTTAATTACTAAATTAATTAATCCAATCATTAATTAATCAAATTAGTTAATTATTTATTTTAATTAACTTAATAATTACAAATCTATAAATCTACATTTATTTAAAAGGTAAGGCATTTTCTTATTAATGGTCAAATTCTCATTTATAAATGCCTTTGAAACATTTTACTTTTGACTCTACTTTTACATTTCATTTCAATTTTAGATTCAAGATAATTACAAATTTGACTTAGCTAAATTTAAAACACTTTAAATATACTTTAAACATTATAAAGTTATTAACGCATTTAATTTTTATAAAGCTTATATTTATTTAAAACTATGGAGACAAAAGTAATTTGAATCCATCTCTAAAATTTGGTTTTAAACTTGTTTTTACATCCCGGCTTTAAATTTTAAACTTTGAAAACTGCCAGGCTTTTAAAAACTGGCAATCACAAAATATAACCCTAGACTACCCCTTTACAGCTTCGAGTCGAACATATAAAAACTTCGGTCCTCTCCTCCATTTACTCGAGATAACACGCGACCATTTCCTACTACCCCCAACATCTCAGAATCCACCAGAGAAACGCCGTGCACGTGCACAGCGAATTCGATCGTCTCCGATCGAGTTCGACGACGTTCCCACATCGACAATCATATCCAAACACCATCACCACCACCAGATTTCCCTATCTCACTCGAATTCAAAATTCGATATCAACTTGAGCCTGGAACCCATCAACTCGAACTCGCCAAAACCTGGCAACGCGTGGTTCGCCGACCTCCGACCATATGCAGGTCAACCCCTCCGGCTTCGACTTCCCCTACGCGACTACTACCCATACCCAGATTCCGGTTGAACTCGATCAACAACAGGAGCCGCGGTGATCATTTTTCTCTAGCCTAGCCAAACTAGGGCTCCTAACTTCCAACGACAACCACCACCTCCTCACTGACATAGACCATCACCAGAAAATTTTGTCGAAGTCCCCTATCACCCCTCCGTCTCCAGAAAGAGCTACACCTCTCCAGATCGACTAGATCGCCAGGGAGACTCGAAAATCCAACTTCCAGACATCACCCAATAACTCTTTCAATACCACATTAAAAATTGTAGACTTGATCTTAAAAATCCTATCTTCCATCTACCATTCCAGATATAAAATTAAATCAACAAATATCAAAGTTTGATTTTTAACATATTTCAAGTGGCCCTGTGTTTTCATTTGTTTCCAAACAATGTTTCTACCTATAATTATTGCAATTATTTTTAAAGCTTAATTTAGTTTTTAAACAACAACTTATTTTAAATACTTAAGCCAAAATGAAATTAGAGTGTGAGGTATTTTGGAGTTAGATCTAAATTTAAATCCCTGGAACATTAAAACAGAGATGTCACAAGCATTATCTAACATACTCACAAGTTACAAAGGCTTAAAAAAACATCATACAACATATTTCAAGCATATATCACAAGCTACTTCAATCATAGGTCGTATGCATCAAAACTAAGGTATCTCATGTTTTACAGTTTAAGCAAAGGCATGAAACTAAGATCAGAGAAGTTTTAGTATCAACAGATATGCACACATTCATAAGTTCACAAAGCATTGCACATACACATACATATAAACAAACATAATCACAGAAATTCATAGATTACTTAAGTTTTTGTTTAAAAAGTTTACTCACCAGGCTCAAAGTCAGAAAGTTTGCTCTTTTCTTGTTTGAAACAGGAAACTTGAAACTTGCATTTGAAACTTGCATACATTTTAGTTTTGATTTCTGGAAACTTTGAACTAGCTTGAACTTGAGAACTGAAATGTTTGGACTAGCTTTGAAACTAAAGTGTTTTGTTTTCTTATTTGATTTCAGGTTACAGGTTGTATAATGAATCGAAGATGGAAAGAAGCTTTGCTAAATAGAACAAGTATGCAATATTGTTTATTGTTCAAGTACACAACACATTTCAGAGATTTTTATCTTAAAGAATGCTTGAAAGGGATGGCTCGTGTACTTGATGATGGCATTCAATGCCCTGCTCTTATTAAAGTCTACAATAGCCCATATTTTATGCTTGTATGTACAACCTACATATGTTTACATTTGTTTACTTAGCTTAGCAAACTTTCCCATTCCTATTCGTATATACAGAGATGATTTCTGCCTGCACATGTATTTGCTAAAGATTATACACTCTAGAATTTTACTTAAGTTTTTACTTGTCTTATTTTATCTTGTACTTAGGTGATTTCATGCCTGCAAGTATATTTTACTATAGAGTATAATATTTACTTTGTAATTGTTATGGTTATGGTTATTGTATCATGTTAGCTTATTATTTATCTCTAATATAAGTGTATTTATATTTTAAAAGATAAACTATTAAATATATAATTACCTATTATTATTATACTTAAACTTACTTTAAATATTCATAAGGTATATTTTATTATATATATATTATATTTATTTTAGAGATTTATATATATTTTAAAACCATAACTTCTTCTTTTAAAATATATATAACAATGTTTATTTATAATAAAATCTACTCGTATAGACATTATATTATAGATAAAGCTCATTATTACATTAAAATAATTTATAAAAGAAACCATCACTTAATTACTTATTTTATCAAGCTATACTTTAAAAAGAACAACAAACCTTTTATTTAATTTAAACCTAAGCTAAAATCATTTAGATAATTTAAACTTTAATCTTGAGTATATTTAAAGCCATATGATTACTTATTTAATATTGAATTTAAAATATATTTAAAACACACATTGACTATTTACAATATATACAAATATATATTAAGTAAATAGAAAACAATTTATTAGCCTTTAAAAGATAATTTATCAGTTAAATATCCATTTAAAAGAAAATTACTAAATCAATTCATATCTTATTAACAATTATATATCAAATCAATTTAATATTTTATATAGATTATTAAATTGATATTGTTCGAAATTCCGGGATGTCACATTCCTCCCCCCTTAAAAGAATTTCGTCCCCGAAATTTAAAACAAAGGTAATTTAATAATCTCATTACTGATTAAATTTTAAAAACACAAACATATATCATCAATATCTGCTAACAACCATAGCAATCAAACATCCAATCAACAAATCTAACTATCCAGATAAAATACTGGATAGAATTCCCTTGAGTTTCCCCGAGTATAAATACTGGGTTACTCGCTCTATAGAATCCAAACAATCAATACTACTAAGCTACACACAACTAGATCTACAAACAAGATAGGATATCAGACTATAAACAAGTCTGACTCAACATCCAAAACTCCCTGAACTGCTGGTTCTACAACCAGAAATAGAATCTTACACGTACTCCCTCAGAGATACGTGAAACACATCGAATCCCAGTTATCCAAACTGACAATCCACTCCTGAAGATCAAACACTTATCCAAAATCAAATCTCCGATTCTGGAAATCCAAATGTGATAACCCGGATTTATGGCATCTGATAATTGGATAAATAAACTGATTTTTATTCAGTGAACAGATAAAATTCTGGTAATAAAAGATATCGTGATGTATTTAAAACTATGATAAATGTTGAGATATAAATATCTGAAAATGATGTATCTTATAAATATATTAATAGATATGTGTAAGCATTGATCTGAATATAAAAAAAAAATACAAGTTTTAGTTTATATATATATACATATCTTTTGAAATTAGATAAGATTTATAAAGGGTTTAATATTCTTTCTTTTAAAAAAAAATGCATATGAATTAAGTTATAAATATATTTAAGCTTAAAGCATAAAAACATAATAATAAAAACATAATAGTCCAGATTTGAATAAAATTGATAAAAGATTTAATATACACGTGTAAACATAATACATTTTCTTAGTATATATATATACACATTTAAGAAAAACATGATTCGTAAATTAATTAAATGAAAGGGGTTAAGTATAAGAATTTAATAAAAAGGATTTAAAACAAGTTATAAAATTAATTCAAACAAGGACTTAAACACAATTAATTTAACAAGTGACATTTGTAAAACCATGAATATAGGAAATAAACACTTGTAAACTTATGATAACAAGTGGCAAAGTTTTCCCATTTGAAATTATAAATAAAAATAAAATAGCCAGGCCATTTTCTTCATTTTTTTTTTCAAACTGATCTAAAGGAAGTAAAAACTGAAATGTCAAACCTGAGATAAAACAATCAAACAAATTCAAATTCAAGCCAAAGATTTAAAAGTTGCAAATCAATTCAAACAAGTCTAGTTTCAACTCTAATGCCAGAAGATCAACTCAACAGCAAAAGTTCTAAATCATCTCAAAAATCAAGCTTCAGTCCAGATTCTTGTCAAAACAAAGTAGATTCAATTCAAATTATAACAGCAAGCAATCTCCAGTTTTCAAAGTAAAAGGTCAACTAAGTTTCCAGTTTTAAATCAAAGAAACAGGCTTCTCTGTTCAAAACAGGTGAGCAAACTAACCTTGAATCTGCCATGATATCTTGATGCTATATATTTAAAGTTGTTGTTTGTATGAATGTTAATATGCCTGCATGTCTGAGTGTGTATATAAATATATATATATATATATTGTTGTTTGCATGTCTGTTTACAAGTATTTTTATCTCTGTTTAAACATTCACAGGCTAAGGACAGCACAAATAAATCTATATCTCCCCAAATAAACATTATTAGGTTATAATTTCTGAATGAAAAAGGATTGTAATGGTGTAATATTATTTTTAAAAATAAAAACAAATAGAAATATTAAGCAATTCATCTGGAAAATAGGAATTACAGTAAAGTATGTTTGAAACAGAAAAATCAATAATCACGAAATCAAGTTTGGATTTCATAATTTGATCTGTAGTAGGAAATGATAATTTTAGGTAGTAATTTCATGATTTTAAGGCTTGGGAACAAAGAGGAATTTTGAGTTGATCAATATTCATATTTTTATCAATTGCCAATGATTGGTGAAGAGATTTTGGACGGGCTTGAGGGTGGAGATGGCGGAAGGTTCGATGGTCACTGGAAAAATAGTGGCAGAAGTTTCAGATCATCGTGGAGGTTGGGCGATGTCAAATTAGGGTTCGATCACTAGTTTTGGTCGAGGGGTTTTTCGAGGCTACCGTGTCGTTGATAGTGGATCGGAGTTGATTGGTCCAAGGGGGATCGAAGCTCGTGATTGTAACGTTGCTCTGGACAAGATTACAGGAATTCTGATGAACTAGATCGACGGAGCGAAGTGATTTTGTCATCGGGATTGGGTTCCAGGTGATGGTCATGTTGCTCGATTTCGATTTCTTTTACGTATCGATGCTCTGGATGTTCGTGATGATTGAGGGAGTGGTCGCCGACGTGACGATGGTCGCAGTGTTGATCGGAGCTGTCACGATCGCCTGTGCACGTGCACGTGTGCACTTTGGCGTGTCTGGGTTTTGTTGGGTCGGGGAAGATGAGGTTAGGCTCGAAGTAGGCAGTAGTTCGTCTCGAAGTTGTGGAATACGTGAGGTTTCCTCGCGAGTGACTCGGGGAAGAAGTGAAGTGGGCTCGAGTTGTTTTATTTAAGTAACCAGGTTCTGAGATTTTAAAGCAAATCATATCTTAGTTTTAAAACTTAAAACATGAACAAGTTTTAAGTAAAAATGTGAATTTAGTTTCCAAAGTAAATTTACGTAGAACAAGTTTTTAAACAAGTTTTCAAAGATTTCTTTTAATTAAGAAGTTAACTAAGAGATAAAGATATTTATAGTTGTTAATTAACTTAAAGGTCTAAGTTAATTTATGGGTTAATAATAATTTGTTATCAAAAGTTAAATTTTTATTATTTTATTAATTGATTTGGCTTTTAAATAATTTTGTATTGGGACAATTATTTAATTAAAATCCCTAAGTGTTTTCAAGGATTTAAATGTTGTAATTAGGAAGTGATTAAGATAAATGGTTTATCTTTTAATTAATTAAATCTTGGGTAATTAAAGAATAATTAATTTATAAAAGTAATTAAAGGATTTAATTACTTAATGTAATTAATTAAAGAATTAATTAATAATTAAAGGTTAATTAATTAATAATTAAAGAGTAATTAATTAATAACTAAAGGATAATTAATAAGTGTGATTAATTAATGATTAATTAATTAAGGATAATTAATCAATATAATTAATTAAGGTTAATTAATAAATGTAATTAATTAAGGAGTAGTTATAATTAATTAAAGTTAAATTAAGCAGGATTAAAGGTAATTAATTTAATCTATATTAGGTGATTAAATTAAATTAATTTTTGAGTATTAGTCTTGCCTATAGATGATAACTTGAATCGAATACCTTGGTTTGTTTGAATATCTCTGATGTTGAGTTGTGATGTATTGTAATATGATATGATGGGTTAAACTGTGATATTATGAGTTATCTGTCGATAATTGATTTGCTGTGAGAATATGAGAATTGATGTTTAAAGCTGATTTGTATCCACTTAAACAACTAGGATTAAGATGACATTTGATTCGAAGAGACCGGGATCGGGTATCAGTAAATACCCGAAACCACTTCGATTTGTGATCTACAATAATTCTTTATAGATTTGATATGTGAAATCAATAGGCCGGTTTGGAATAATATGGACCATTTAAACTAAGTTGGATACTTTGATATTGTTTTGTGAAATAAGTGTTGACTATATAAGTTGTTTTACTTGTGTTAAAGTAAGAGTTACCCCGGGTTTAAATAAGTTCTATGAATCGAAATTTCATGTTAGATGAGTTTACTCACGCTGGTTTCCAGCCTGACCCGGGTGTTACTTTGATGTAATGCTCGGGTCAGACCGAGTATTACAGATTTCCAAGTAAGGACGTTCTGGAGCTCAGGAGACGAGCTGGATGGCAGGAACGTATGGAGTGTGATATTGTTATTTATTGGGACGAGTTATTTTAACTGTCCAGTGATTAAGAAATGTTGTAACTCTGATATATAAAAATGTAATTAACTGATATAGTTTTTCTTTGTATAACTGATATTATTATTTGCTATTGTAATTTGATCCGCTGCGAATGTGAGAATCTGTGTCTTATTCTGTTTCTTTCTTCTATCTCTTTTCTTTTTCTTCTAACTATCTGGAAATTTCGGGTTCGAAATTTCCGGGTCGTTACAGTTGGTATCAGAGCGGAAGGTTAAGCGAGAACCTTGGCTCTGTCGGGATTACTCATTAAGGATAGGGTCAATAGTACCCTAGAATGAGTTGAGTGTATATATATATATATATGAGAACGTATTTGTTATTTTCTTATATAAAGGTTTTAAAATGGTTTTAAAAATAAATAATCTTTATATAAGTTTATCTTTTGATATATATATATATAGAAATAATTTTCTAATTATTAAATATATTAATGAAATTGGTTGTTAAATCATTGGAATTAAATAAAATAATAAGAATTAAGTGGTAATACAACCAAATTAAAATTGAATGAAGATAAGTTTGAAATGAATCCAAACTGAAATTAAAATCTTGAATTTGTAGAAATAAAGATAATAATGAATTGGTTTCCAGATATGATAATCTTGGTTATTATCATAGATGGTTGATAATGAAATGTTTTTGGGAAGTAAACTTTTAGGTGAATATGACTTATAAATGGAAATTGAAGATAATTTGAAATTGTGAAATTTTAAATCTAAATCCAGAAAACTTGAAATTGTTTTAAAGGAATTTGTTTTGAAATAAAAAAAAACCAAGAATGGTTTAAAATTTTAAGTATGACTTGAAGTGTAAAGGAAATAAATATGTATAGATGAGGAATATACATAGTATCAAAGATAATTTAAAATAAACTCTAGAGTGATGAGATTTTCCCTGAAGTGTGATGTAAAAACTTAAAATGAAATAAGTTTAGAACTTTTAAGAAAGAATATTGATAGAAATTTAAAATTTGAAATGGAAATTCAAATTGGGTAAAGTTGACTGGATTAAATTGAATTTAACTTAAGGAAAGTTAAATGAGTTTAGAATGAACAACTTGAATTGAAAATTTCAAGATGAAATTGAGATTTAACTTGGGAAGTTAAAATGGTGAATTTGATTTGTTTGAATGAATGAAGAAATGGATTGTGATAATATATCCATTATAGAGGTAAATGAAAATTAAATCTTAATTTGAAATTAAGTACATGGAATCCCTTTTAACTTAAGATTTGAATGTTGAGAATTGAATTTATAACTTAAAATTGTTTAAGAATCAGTTTCAAAGTTGGAAGATAAAATTGGGCAATAAATTGAATTTTGAAGATAAAATTTCTTTGAACTTTTAATTTGAACTTTTAATTTGAACTTTAAATTAAGTTAAGTAATGATAATTTTAAAATGGAATTTTGGAATTTGGATTCAGAATTAAATGGTTTAAAGATTTAAGTTGTTAAATTAAAAAAAAAAGTTGATTTGATTTAAAGGATTAAATCAACATTTAAAATTTTAACTCGAATTTATGAAATTCGAGATGGTTTTAAGTTAAGATTTGAATTTGTTTAAATTAGATTGGATTTGAATTAATTGGAATTGTGATTAAAGTTGAATAAGTTTAAAAATCAAATGGAATTTGATTTGAATTTGGAAAGGAATTAAGGTTAATTCAACTTGAATTGGGATTAAATCAATTTCAATGGAAATTGAAGTATTGAGTCAATTTAAATGGAAGTGGAAATTTAAATTGAATTAATGGGAAATTAATTGGAAATGGAGATTGGGAAATTAAACAGTTTGGCTCTGGATTATTTTCAAAATGAATTGTTTTAATACGAATATATTTTTCCAAACTATTTACTATACAATCTTTCTTCTTAAACCCCAAACTATCTTATACTTATTTTTACAATTATTTTAGAACTATTTAACTATTTTGAAACCGTCTTATAAATTAATTACTATTTTCAGTTACTTATATCTAATCACTATTTTAAATCTATTTTGCAATTATCTAACTATTTTATATCTACTTAATTATTTTACAGATATTTTACAAACTAATAACTATTTTTCAACTACTTATCTATTTTAAATTTTTTCAAGTTATTTTTAAATTTAAATAGGTCAGAGTTCAGACTGTTTGTAATTGAAGTAATAACTCAATTGGAAATGGAAGCAATTGAGATTAAGTGAATGAAATTAAAGGAAATATGAATAGAAAAGGAAACTGATTTGGCTAATAACCAATAAAGATAAATACGTAGGATATACGTATATTATTCTATTCGCATAGTGATTTGATCCAGATTCGAGCACAGAATTTCGAGATAGTATTATCGATCCGAGTTGGGATTTTTCGCTCGATTTTCGACGGCGAACCTGGATATGGATTGTTGATTGGTTCTGGATATTCTCTATCATGGCTACGACTATGCAAGGAGAATGACGGTTTCTGATCAAGAAACCAGATCTGAGTCCGCACTAGGAAGTCGGGTGGACGATACTAGTTCGGAAGTGAAATTGTGTGATCGATTGAGTGATCAGATTGATATTGTGTACGGATGATATGCGTGCATCGTACGAATTTGAATGAAATTGATATTGAAGATTGGGGATAAGAACTGTAAAATGGTTTTTGAAAAGAAATATGGTTAATAACTTTATAAAAGATTTATCAAATGTGAATATTTGATTTAGAATAAAATAAAGTTATATATCCTTGTTATATAAGGTAAATCTTCCCTTGTTGAATCTATTGCTAAAAGAAAAGGGTTTTGAAATATTTGAAGTATAAAAGAGGTTTTATACAAAGTTTGAAATGATCCAAAGATTTTCAAAGTATATATATATCTATATCTATATATATATAAAGGATCTTATGAGAATGATTTTGGAAAAGGTTTTGGGAACCTATGGATTTTGGAAAGGGCTTTTGATTTTTGAGAAATCAATTTTGGATTTTGGAAAGCCTAGTTTAAGAATTATCGATTTTTGGTAATCGATTTTGTGTAAAGGAGATTTTGATAAATCATAAAGGGTATGATTTGAAGATACTATAAGTATATAGTATAAAATGTTTTGAGTATAGCTCTGGGGAAAAAGGCGCTCCCTTGAAATGAACTTCTCAGGAGTGCCACTGGGTGGTACTGCCTTGAACCCCAAGGGGGGATTCTAAAGTTGATCCTGTGAGGAGTCCGGACAAACTATTTCCTGAGGATTATTTGTGTAGCGGAAGTCGAGGGGCTGGTGCCCACAGAGGCATTTGGGTTATGCTGTGACGACAGTTTAACTCGATGTCACTGCGATCTACTGCAGACCATAGCGAAAGTCATGTGTGCCGCTGAGAGCCAACTGTCTACATTTGATTTTATATCGGTAGACTGTGACACTATGGTAACATAGCGAAAGTCGTTTGTGCCGCTGAGAGCCAACTGTCTACGTTTGATTTTATATCGGTAGACTACGACCTATGTGGGAGAAGTTTCATTATTTGGCAGCGAAATTCGGTGGCGCTGATGCCTACAGTTATATGGGTTTGTGCTGTGATAGCAACGTAAGGCCCGGGTATAACTGCGATATGTAGCGGGTTCCATGGCGTAATCGAGGAGCGCGGAGACTTACAGTTATCTGTGGATTTTGCCGGGACGGCAACGTAACCATCGGGTTAACTGCGACCATGGATGGGGGTGATGATTTCCAGAGTATTCCCACCAAAGATATTTCCTCTATTTTCAAAACTGTTTTCTATATTTTCATAAATTATTTTCCAAGTATTTTCACTAGGTGTTGAAAACGGGTCTACCCAGTACTTATAGATTTTCAGTCTTACGCCTGATCAACGTATGACCGAATTTCTGTGAGAACGAGGATGAACTTATTGAAACATCGAGTTATAAAAGTATTTTTGTAAAAAACTATCTTATAAAATTATATAGATTTTTAAAAGTGTTTTAAAAGTGATCAAAAAAATAATTTATCTGATAATAAGTATTTAAAATTCTGGTTTCGTTCCTTTTCGGGGACGAAAAGATTCTAAGGGGGGAGGAATGTGATAACCCGGATTTATGGCATCTGATAATTGGATAAATAAACTGATTTTTATTCAGTGAACAGATAAAATTCTGGTAATAAAAGATATCGTGATGTATTTAAAACTATGATAAATGTTGAGATATAAATATCTGAAAATGATGTATCTTATAAATATATTAATAGATATGTGTAAGCATTGATCTGAATATAAAAAAAAAATACAAGTTTTAGTTTATATATATATACATATCTTTTGAAATTAGATAAGATTTATAAAGGGTTTAATATTCTTTCTTTTAAAAAAAAATGCATATGAATTAAGTTATAAATATATTTAAGCTTAAAGCATAAAAACATAATAATAAAAACATAATAGTCTAGATTTGAATAAAATTGATAAAAGATTTAATATACACGTGTAAACATAATACATTTTCTTAGTATATATATATACACATTTAAGAAAAACATGATTCGTAAATTAATTAAATGAAAGGGGTTAAGTATAAGAATTTAATAAAAAGGATTTAAAACAAGTTATAAAATTAATTCAAACAAGGACTTAAACACAATTAATTTAACAAGTGACATTTGTAAAACCATGAATATAGGAAATAAACACTTGTAAACTTATGATAACAAGTGGCAAAGTTTTCCCATTTGAAATTATAAATAAAAATAAAATAGCCAGGCCATTTTCTTCATTTTTTTTTCAAACTGATCTAAAGGAAGTAAAAACTGAAATGTCAAACCTGAGATAAAACAATCAAACAAATTCAAATTCAAGCCAAAGATTTAAAAGTTGCAAATCAATTCAAACAAGTCTAGTTTCAACTCTAATGCCAGAAGATCAACTCAACAGCAAAAGTTCTAAATCATCTCAAAAATCAAGCTTCAGTCCAGATTCTTGTCAAAACAAAGTAGATTCAATTCAAATTATAACAGCAAGCAATCTCCAGTTTTCAAAGTAAAAGGTCAACTAAGTTTCCAGTTTTAAATCAAAGAAACAGGCTTCTCTGTTCAAAACAGGTGAGCAAACTAACCTTGAATCTGCCATGATATCTTGATGCTATATATTTAAAGTTGTTGTTTGTTTGAATGTTAATATGCCTGCATGTCTGAGTGTGTATATAAATATATATATATATTGTTGTTTGCATGTCTGTTTACAAGTATTTTTATCTCTGTTTAAACATTCACAGGCTAAGGACAGCACAAATAAATCTATATCTCCCCAAATAAACATTATTAGGTTATAATTTCTGAATGAAAAAGGATTGTAATGGTGTAATATTATTTTTAAAAATAAAAACAAATAGAAATATTAAGCAATTCATCTGGAAAATAGGAATTACAGTAAAGTATGTTTGAAACAGAAAAATCAATAATCACGAAATCAAGTTTGGATTTCATAATTTGATCTGTAGTAGGAAATGATAATTTTAGGTAGTAATTTCATGATTTTAAGGCTTGGGAACAAAGAGGAATTTTGAGTTGATCAATATTCATATTTTTATCAATTGCCAATGATTGGTGAAGAGATTTTGGACGGGCTTGAGGGTGGAGATGGCGGAAGGTTCGATGGTCACTGGAAAAATAGTGGCAGAAGTTTCAGATCATCGTGGAGGTTGGGCGATGTCAAATTAGGGTTCGATCACTAGTTTTGGTCGAGGGGTTTTTCGAGGCTACCGTGTCGTTGATAGTGGATCGGAGTTGATTGGTCCAAGGGGGATCGAAGCTCGTGATTGTAACGTTGCTCTGGACAAGATTACAGGAATTCTGATGAACTAGATCGACGGAGCGAAGTGATTTTGTCATCGGGATTGGGTTCCAGGTGATGGTCATGTTGCTCGATTTCGATTTCTTTTACGTATCGATGCTCTGGATGTTCGTGATGATTGAGGGAGTGGTCGCCGACGTGACGATGGTCGCAGTGTTGATCGGAGCTGTCATGATCGCCTGTGCACGTGCACGTGTGCACTTTGGCGTGTCTGGGTTTTGTTGGGTCGGGGAAGATGAGGTTAGGCTCGAAGTAGGCAGTAGTTCGTCTCGAAGTTGTGGAATACGTGAGGTTTCCTCGCGAGTGACTCGGGGAAGAAGTGAAGTGGGCTCGAGTTGTTTTATTTAAGTAGCCAGGTTCTGAGATTTTAAAGCAAATCATATCTTAGTTTTAAAACTTAAAACATGAACAAGTTTTAAGTAAAAATGTGAATTTAGTTTCCAAAGTAAATTTACGTAGAACAAGTTTTTAAACAAGTTTTCAAAGATTTCTTTTAATTAAGAAGTTAACTAAGAGATAAAGATATTTATAGTTGTTAATTAACTTAAAGGTCTAAGTTAATTTATGGGTTAATAATAATTTGTTATCAAAAGTTAAATTTTTATTATTTTATTAATTGATTTGGCTTTTAAATAATTTTGTATTGGGACAATTATTTAATTAAAATCCCTAAGTGTTTTCAAGGATTTAAATGTTGTAATTAGGAAGTGATTAAGATAAATGGTTTATCTTTTAATTAATTAAATCTTGGGTAATTAAAGAATAATTAATTTATAAAATTAATTAAAGGATTTAATTACTTAATGTAATTAATTAAAGAATTAATTAATAATTAAAGGTTAATTAATTAATAATTAAAGAGTAATTAATTAATAACTAAAGGATAATTAATAAGTGTGATTAATTAATGATTAATTAATTAAGGATAATTAATCAATATAATTAATTAAGGTTAATTAATAAATGTAATTAATTAAGGAGTAGTTATAATTAATTAAAGTTAAATTAAGCAGGATTAAAGGTAATTAATTTAATCTATATTAGGTGATTAAATTAAATTAATTTTTGAGTATTAGTCTTGCCTATAGATGATAACTTGAATCGAATACCTTGGTTTGTTTGAATATCTCTGATGTTGAGTTGTGATGTATTGTAATATGATATGATGGGTTAAACTGTGATATTATGAGTTATCTGTCGATAATTGATTTGCTGTGAGAATATGAGAATTGATGTTTAAAGCTGATTTGTATCCACTTAAACAACTAGGATTAAGATGACATTTGATTCGAAGAGACCGGGATCGGGTATCAGTAAATACCCGAAACCACTTCGATTTGTGATCTACAATAATTCTTTATAGATTTGATATGTGAAATCAATAGGCCGGTTTGGAATAATATGGACCATTTAAACTAAGTTGGATACTTTGATATTGTTTTGTGAAATAAGTGTTGACTATATAAGTTGTTTTACTTGTGTTAAAGTAAGAGTTACCCCGGGTTTAAATAAGTTCTATGAATCGAAATTTCATGTTAGATGAGTTTACTCACGCTGGTTTCCAGCCTGACCCGGGTGTTACTTTGATGTAATGCTCGGGTCAGACCGAGTATTACAGATTTCCAGGTAAGGACGTTCTGGAGCTCAGGAGACGAGCTGGATGGCAGGAACGTATGGAGTGTGATATATTGTTATTTATTGGGACGAGTTATTTTAACTGTCCAGTGATTAAGAAATGTTGTAACTCTGATATATAAAAATGTAATTAACTGATACAGTTTTTCTTTGTATAACTGATATTATTATTTGCTATTGTAATTTGATCCGCTGCGAATGTGAGAATCTGTGTCTTATTCTGTTTCTTTCTTCTATCTCTTTTCTTTTTCTTCTAACTATCTGGAAATTTCGGGTTCGAAATTTCCGGGTCGTTACACCAAATTCCTTCGGACGATCTTGGGACTCCTACATCCTTACTGATCAGCTTATCCTTCGTTGATGCCCTCCCGAAACGACCCGAACCAAAACAATCTAACAAAATGACCTTTCCAAGATCAACCAAAACTCAAAACTCCACCCTACTCCATAATCAAAACAGGTCTCACTACTCTTATCCAGAAGAGATAAACAGGTGCTCTCCAAACTACTTCCGCTGCACAACTCTGATCCGAGCATATGAAAATGCTGATGACGAACACAAGCAAAGACTGGGAAAACACTTTCCAAAAATATGGTTCAACAGATCTAAAAATAAAACTCAGCAGTTCCTCCAAAACCCTGAGCTGCTTCACTAAGATCTTCCTCCAAAAACCATCCTACTACTGAGCTGAACCATCGGTATCATTCCTAGAATCAAGTTGATACCAAACTCAATCTCCAGATGCTGACAAAACTCTGACTTCCTGAAGTCATCCAGAAAAATCTCGAAAAACCCAAGAGAACACTCAGACTATCGCAAGTCACTTTTGCGATCAACCCAATCTAATATCCAAAGAAAAACTGTTCTCTCTTTACCAAACAGAACAGCTCACACTTAACTAGCCAACCCATCGAAGAAACGGAACCACTCTGCTGCTTCTGAACTCCACTGCTAAGCTAGAAAGCTTCCTTGTCCACACACAGAACATTCCGAGCTACACTTCTGACACCGATGCCCAAAAACTACAAATCCAGAGGCTCTTCGAGAAACTCGAACCTCAAACCAAACAGAAACACTCTGCCACATCACCGAAGTAGACACACTCCTTTAAAACTTGTTCCAAAGAAACATCTTCTGAAACATCCATAGTCACTGCGTCTCATCATACAGCTACTAATCCCTGAGATATCAAGATACCATCACTAGCTTCTGTCCAACCAACAGATCCAAACTCTAGCTCAAAGATGGACTCTGAACCTTTACAGGTTTCCTTCAGAGATCGATGAAATCCTTACATCAACAAAGCTCAGTCGAGACGGTATTAGGTTTACAGTCTCGACAAATACACTTCCAACCATTGGTAGTCGTGTTTCACATACCACTACACTATCTACCTTTATAACTTATATTGGAAAACCCGAACAAGTAATCCAACAGACAGGTAGAAATAGATAAATATATATATATATAGATAAAAACTACAAGTACGCTCTCTCAGGATAGACACCACTCCAGAGCCTAGGTATTCGCTCAACCTAATGCTCTGATACCACCTGTGACGTCCTAGGCTTTTCAACCATCAGCAACGGCTCACGACCGGTAGGCTTTTCAACCATCCCAGCCCCGCTGTGGCTCACAGTGATACCTCGGGTTTGCTTTTACGGCCAGCCTCTCGACTGTAAGCACCTAGCAAACCAACCCCAAAAGGCATTATACTACCCCCGGGGACATGTAGGGGTAAGAGTCTCCCGTTCGCCACCTAACGCAAAGCGAGAACCCCCTATCACGCTGTAATGTAGCAAACCCGATCCCGGTCTCATCGAAATCCAAATCGTGTCTTTTAAGTCCAAGTTGTTTTAAAGTTAAAACAATTTAATTCAATTATCTATATACTCACAGATAGATAAATCACAATATAACAATAGATATAACATCATCATCATAAACAGATAATCCATATTATCTACTCAAACAGATAGTCAATATCATCATACTTAACCAAGCATCCATAACACAATAGATCTATATCTGAGATCACAATCAATCATGGAAATCAATATCATCCATCATATATAAACAAAGATTAATAATCACCTCATTTATAATTAATTTAAAATGAATTAAATTAATTACAAATCTCTAATTAATTTAAAGTAAATTAAATTAATTACTTTATCAATATTAATCTAGCTTACATAACCATTAATTAATTCCAAGTCAATTAATTAATCATTCTCTACTTTTCCATCTTAATTAACCTTTCTTGATTAATTATCTTTAATTACATTTAAGTAATTATCATTTAATTATTTTTCACAATTTAATTATCTTATACCAATTATAGAAAGTAATCTTTAAATTACTAAAATTAATTACATTACTTCTTTAATTAATTTCATAAGTGAATTCCTTCATTTATTAATTATTTCCAAATAAATCCATTTTAACTTACATCATTAATTACAATAATTAATGATCTCTAATTACATTTATTTCATTTAGTAATTTATCTTAAATTAAACCAAATTTGTTAATCACCTCGATTAACTCCATATAGTAATTAACTACCCTTAATTACTTCATCAAATAATTTAATTACTCCATAATTAATTATTCTCTAATTAATCCCTTGATTAATTTATACAAAGTAATTATACTCAAATTACTTTCATTTTTAAATCATCCAAAATTAATTACTTCCTTAAGTAATTATACTTATCCCATCATCAAAGGGTTATTTAAATTAATTAAACTAAATTAATTAATTTAAACAATTCATATTAAACTTAATTAATTACAATGAGAAATAAATTCCTTAATTATTTCCATAAGTAATTATACTTAAATAATTTACTACTGATTATCTTAAATTAATAAACTTAATTAATTATCAAGATTAATCATATTCATCCATTATTTAATAATCCTAGTTAATAACTTCCATTAATTATTAACACTTCTTAAATTACTTTTCTAAAGTAATTAAATTAAGGTTTATTATTAATTACAATTAAATTTTATCTTTACTAACTCATAAATAAATCCTTAATTATTTAATTAACTAAGTATTAAATATAACTTAATTAATTCTTGCTTACTTTATTAATTAATAATCATAGATTAAAATTCAACTCTTATTTAATTAATGATTCTTAATTATCCAGTTATTACCAACTAATTACCTCAAACCTTAGTTAACTAATTTAACTTTTAATTACTAAATTAATTAATCCAATCATTAATTAATCAAATTAGTTAATTATTTATTTTAATTAACTTAATAATTACAAATCTATAAATCTACATTTATTTAAAAGGTAAGGCATTTTCTTATTAATGGTCAAATTCTCATTTATAAATGCCTTTGAAACATTTTACTTTTGACTCTACTTTTACATTTCATTTCAATTTTAGATTCAAGATAATTACAAATTTGACTTAGCTAAATTTAAAACACTTTAAATATACTTTAAACATTATAAAGTTATTAACGCATTTAATTTTTATAAAGCTTATATTTATTTAAAACTATGGAGACAAAAGTAATTTGAATCCATCTCTAAAATTTGGTTTTAAACTTGTTTTTACATCCCGGCTTTAAATTTTAAACTTTGAAAACTGCCAGGCTTTTAAAAACTGGCAATCACAAAATATAACCCTAGACTACCCCTTTACAGCTTCGAGTCGAACATATAAAAACTTCGGTCCTCTCCTCCATTTACTCGAGATAACACGCGACCATTTCCTACTACCCCCAACATCTCAGAATCCACCAGAGAAACGCCGTGCACGTGCACAGCGAATTCGATCGTCTCCGATCGAGTTCGACGACGTTCCCACATCGACAATCATATCCAAACACCATCACCACCACCAGATTTCCCTATCTCACTCGAATTCAAAATTCGATATCAACTTGAGCCTGGAACCCATCAACTCGAACTCGCCAAAACCTGGCAACGCGTGGTTCGCCGACCTCCGACCATATGCAGGTCAACCCCTCCGGCTTCGACTTCCCCTACGCGACTACTACCCATACCCAGATTCCGGTTGAACTCGATCAACAACAGGAGCCGCGGTGATCATTTTTCTCTAGCCTAGCCAAACTAGGGCTCCTAACTTCCAACGACAACCACCACCTCCTCACTGACATAGACCATCACCAGAAAATTTTGTCGAAGTCCCCTATCACCCCTCCGTCTCCAGAAAGAGCTACACCTCTCCAGATCGACTAGATCGCCAGGGAGACTCGAAAATCCAACTTCCAGACATCACCCAATAACTCTTTCAATACCACATTAAAAATTGTAGACTTGATCTTAAAAATCCTATCTTCCATCTACCATTCCAGATATAAAATTAAATCAACAAATATCAAAGTTTGATTTTTAACATATTTCAAGTGGCCCTGTGTTTTCATTTGTTTCCAAACAATGTTTCTACCTATAATTATTGCAATTATTTTTAAAGCTTAATTTAGTTTTTAAACAACAACTTATTTTAAATACTTAAGCCAAAATGAAATTAGAGTGTGAGGTATTTTGGAGTTAGATCTAAATTTAAATCCCTGGAACATTAAAACAGAGATGCCACAAGCATTATCTAACATACTCACAAGTTACAGAGGCTTAAAAAAAACATCATACAACATATTTCAAGCATATATCACAAGCTACTTGTGACGACCGCCCATGACCCCTGCACCAAATCTAAGGATAGAGCGCTGTAAAGTGTGCCAGGCGACCATGGACGATTGTCAAGGTAATATTAAAACGACAGAATCTATCGTATTACTCACAGCGTATGGACAAAATACAATAGAACATATGTATAGTGAAGCTTTACAGAACAAGATGACATCATATAAAACTCCATAATAGTTGAATACAAGCATCCACATAGTCAATACATCAAGCCTCACTACATATCTCTCAGAGAATACAAAACAGCGGAATATCCAGTACATATAAGAAGATAATATGCAACCCTCTAGCTCGTCTTCGATATCAGCATCGTGAGAAGAGAACAGCACCTGTCACCTGCTACCTAGTCTGCCCATCCCAAAATGGACGAACAGCCCAAGGCAATAAGAATTAAAACATAAAGCCTTGAGTCAGACAACAGTCTTAGTGAGCAGTAAATTAACTAACAACATACCAAAAGAGCATAAAGGAAAAGGAATAGGAATACAACCCTCCCACTCCAACCTCATTCTACAGTGATAGCCCCCAGACACACACTAAGCAGAAGCAAACATAGCAGAGCATACAATTTAAAGTAAAACTACTATCACTCGAGTCAAGGGCGATGTTTTCCAAGTACCAAGGCCTAAATCAGATAAGCACCCAGAAAATACCGCTCTTGAGTCCGAATGACGATACAACCAAACATCCATGACTCTGGCTATCACTGTTATCATTGCTTCGATACCACCATTAATTGAATGACCGGCACATTCTTTCAGCCGTCCGTCAAGGGCTAATGGAAACCCCGGTTCTAGACATAACTCCCGCACGTCGTCGCAGCCCGTGCCTAGGACTATCGAATCTGCCCAGAGTACTCGACCATCAACAGTTGGCCGTTGGGACTATCGAATCTGCCCAAACGTACTCTTGCTTAGAGCATGCTAGAACCTTCAACAACGATGCTATCCAAGCCTCCTAGTCATCCTCCTCGACGACTATTCTCATATCCGTTCATTATCTTCAACTCGAATCATATCACCGAGTTATCAACATGCTTGGAATGATCCCGTCTGGATTAGACCAAGTCTTCATCATATGATGCCTCGCTTCATTACATCCTTGCAAAGCTTCATCTCAACTTCACATCATCAAATCTATGCATAAGAGCTTCATCATCCCGCTACATATGCCACGAGCAGCTTTTCCAATTCAAGAGCCTTCCCCTTAGCTTTTGAATCACCTTCGATCTAAATCTAATCATCAATCATCTAGTTCATAACAATCAATCAAATCAAACATCAATCCAAGCAATCAAGCATTCAAAAATGATCTAAGTAGACAATTATAACAATAATGGCATTTTCGTAATTAAAGAGTTGAAAGTCCAATAAGCATGAAAACATGGATTATATCTCTACAAACTTGATGAATGAACTTGCATAGGTTAACATATGATAAAATGGATGTAACATCATCATGAACAATGGATCTATATGGATCTACACATAGGATGAAGAAAATGCATGGAAATCTCTATTTTAACACCAAATCGAGCCAACAATCCGATATACTCCTTTGGATCCGTGTGAGAGATAATCACCACCCACCAAATCACCTAAACAATCCAAAAGATATCAACTTCAGATCTGGACAGCGAAGAACTAAGCTAGATCTATCGCAAATCCGCTTCAAATGAAGAAATCTCACTTCAAAGGATGAAGATCTTCAACTTTAGCTCTTGGATCTTCAATCTTGATCTTCGATTTGGATGGATGGAAGCACTAGATTAGAGTGGAGAAAAGAAGTGAAGAAGTGTAGAAGTCGAGCTCTCAAAATGGCAGCACTTCGTCGCTTCAAAATCCGGATCCCAAAAAGTGAGAACAACCCCTCCTATTTATAGCTGAAAACTGCCTAAGTCGTAACTCGGCTAACTCCATAGGTCGTCTCCGACTTACGACCTAAGATTCCCACCGACCTAAGCCTTAGCCAACAACTCCGACCTAACAGACAAGCCTACGACTTAACATGCGCGCGACCTAACTTATTCGAGCTACACGACCTAATACACGCGCGCTCCCTCCTAAGTCGCCTGGACGACTTAACAACTTAGCACCATTCGACTTAACACTTAAACGACTTATAAAACCTTGCGACCTAACAACTTAGTAACCCACGCGACCTAACAGTGCTACGACCTAACACATAGCCTCTCTTAAGGTCGCCAACTTGTTAACTCCTTAGATCGCTAACCCACCCAGTCGACTTAACTACTAAGTCGCTAACCTGCTATCCCAGCTCCTCTAGGTCGTTGCCGACCTAACTATAACTACATCCTATAGGTCGCTCGAAACCTTAACTCGAACTGCCGACCTAATACTTAACACCCAAACACTTAGGTCGCTCACAACATTTCCTTAGGTCGTTGCCGACCTAACTCTACCCCAGAATACTTAGGTCGCCTACTACTCTTCCTTAGGTCGCCTAAACCTCTTAAGTCGGTCACGACTCATCACTTAGGTCGGTCACTACCTTAAGTCGGCAACTCGACCCAGACTTATTCCTTAACTTGCCTATCCCCTTAGGTCGCAGATCTTCTCTAAGTCGCTCACGACTTATCTCCTAAGTTGCCAACAACATTTAGGTCGCGTACGACCTAGGACTTAGGCAATTTCAACCAAAATCTGAAACAACTAGAAAATGCTGAAAATCCCAGATTTTGACAAACTTTTCGATCCGTAAAATACGGGTCGTTACATTCTCTCCCCCTTAGGAATTTCGCCCCCGAAATTCCAAGCAAACAAAGCAATCAAAGACTATTCTGTACGCCTACCATCCATAGCAATCAACAAACCATGCATCCAATTCTAGCTTAGCGTACAGAATTCTAAGACTTAGAACAAGTTACAATATCGCGAGATGAGATGACACCGTAGGGCCATACCTTGAAGAGTTCAGGATGAGCTGTCTTCATCCTCTCTTCCACCTCCCACGTACAGTCGTTATCATCATCACTCCATTGTATCTTGAGCAACTTAACTACCTTCCTCCTAAGCTGTTTCGTGTCGGTTTCAACAACACGAAGCGGTTTACGAGGTCTTCTATCAACTGGATCTACTTCAAAATCTTCATAGCTATCTGCATAAACTACTGCATTTGAGTCGTGCACATACTTCCGTAGATATGATACATGAAAAACATTGTGCACACTCGACATCTTCTCTGGTAACTCCAATCTGTAAGCGAGCTTTCCAATTCGCTCGATAATCGGGAATGGTCCAACAAATCTCGGAGTCAATTTTCCTTTCTTCCCGAATCGAATAACATTCTTCAGTGGAGAAATCTTCACAAAAACCATATCTCCTACGTCGAATTCCAAATCCTTTCGACGCTTATCAGCATAACTCTTCTGACGGTCTTGGGCTGCCTTCATTCGTTGCCGAATGATCTCTATGCAATCTGAAGTCTGACGAATCATCTCTGGCCCAAGCATCAGCTTTTCTCCAGTTTCCAACCAACATGTCGGAGAGTTACACGGTCTTCCATACAATGCCTCATATGGTGCCATACCAATGCTTGACTGGTAACTGTTGTTGTACGCAAACTCCACCAAATGAAGGTGATCTTCCCATGATCCTCCGAAATCCAAAACACAAGCTCTGAGGAGATCTTCCAAAACTCGGTTGACTCTCTCAGTCTGACCATCTGTTTGGGGATGATAAGCTGTACTCAAACACAACCCGGTTCCCAAGACTTCCTGGAAGCTCTTCCAAAATCCACTAGTGAACAATGGGTCTCGATCGCTCACTATACTCTTCGGAATACCATGGAATCGAATTATCCACTTAACATACAACTCAGCCAACTTTGATGCAGTCCTAGTCGATCGAACAGGAATGAATCGTGCACTCTTAGTCAGACGATCCACAATGACCCAAATTCCTTCATTTCCCGTTCTGGTCTTAGGCAATCCATCAATAAAATCCATCGACACTTGTTCCCACTTCCATGTAGGAACTTCTAATGGCTGAAGCAATCCGCTTGGCTTCTTCTGTTCGGCTTTTACCATCTGGCAGTTCATACATTTGGAAATAAAATTTCCAACATCCTTCTTCATACCTTCCCAGTAGTAGGTTCTCTTCATATCCCGATACATCTTATTTCCACCTGGATGAATTGTCAACTTCGAGTGATGACTTTCCTTCAGAACCTCACTCCTCAATTCATCTATATCGGGAACAACTAGTCGTCCTTGCTTCCGAAGCCAACCCTCTCTATCGACCTCGAATCCTTTATCCTTTTCTGGATCCAATCCAGATTCCAAATCACGGATAATATTGACAAGCTTATCATCTCGCTTTTGGCTCTCGCCAATCCTTTCCACAAGAGAAGGTCTTATCGATAAGTTTGCCAACATCTCAGGTTCCAATTCGCATCTAGGCCTGAAGTCAAATCCAGCTAAATACTCGAGATTCTTCCATTCAGAAAACATGGCTCCCAATCCTGCATGTCTTCGACTTAACGCATCTGCCACTACGTTACCTTTTCTCGGAGTATAAGCTATACCAAAATCATACGATGCCAAAAACTCTAGCCAACGTTGCTGCCGAAGATTCAAATCCTTCTGGGAGAAAAGATACTTCAACGACTTATGATCCGTAAACAACTCGAATCGAACTCCCAACAGATAATGCCTCCACATCTTCAGAGCAAATACAATCGCCGCCAATTCCAAATCATGAGTTGGATAATTCCTTTCATGCGGCTTCAGTTGTCGACTGGCATACGCAACAACTTTATTCTTCTGCATCAGCACTGCTCCAAGTCCAGTACCACATGCGTCGGTGTAAACCACCATCTCATCATTCCCACTTGGAATAGTCAAAACAGGAGCACTCGTCAATCTCTCTTTCAGGATTCCGAAGGCTTGCTCACACTTAGCATTCCAACTGAACACTTGGTTCTTCTTCGTCAATCCTATTAACGGTGCAGCTATCTTGGAGAAGTCTTTGATAAACCGTCGATAATATCCTGCTAATCCAAGAAAACTTCTCACATCTGATGCATTCTTAGGTCTAACCCAATCCTGGATTGCTGCCACCTTAGCGGGATCAACTGCTATTCCATTTCCAGAAATCACATGGCCTAAGAACCTCACTTCACTCTTCCAGAAGTGACACTTCGAAAACTTAGCCTTCAGCTGATGTTTCTGTAAGATCTCCAAAACAATACGCAAGTGCGTCTTGTGCTCTTCCTCTGTTCTGGAATAAATCAGAATATCATCTACGAACACAAGTACGAACTTGTTCAACTGATCTCTGAACACTCTATTCATAAGATCCACAAAATATGCTGGCGCGTTAGTCAATCCAAACGGCATTACCAGCCACTCAAAGAAACCGGATGGTGTCCTAAAAGCAGTCTTCGGCACACTATCCTTATCCACTCTCAACTGGTGAAATCCCGTTGCCAAATCCATCTGAGAAAACACCTTAGCCTCGTGAAGCTGATCAAACAAGTCATCTATTCTCGGCAATGGATACTTGTTCTTCTTAGTCACCTTATTCAGCTCACGATAATCCACACACAATCTCAACGACCCATCTGCCTTGGTTGCAAACACAACTGGTGCACCCCACTCGGACACACTACGCCGAATGAATCCTTTCTGTAAAAGGTCATCAACTTGCACCCTCAACTCCTGCTGTTCCCTAGGCGCCATCCGCCTAAGAGGCATCACAACAGGTCTGGCTCCTTCAACTAGATCTATACGAAACTCGATCTCTCTATGCGGCGGCAACCCTTTGACTTCGTCAAAGACATCCTCGAATCCATTAGCGATCGGCACTGATGACAGTCCATCCCGTGGAACAACTAGCGAATACATGAAGCTCATGAAGACGCCTTCTTCATGCTTACATCGTATCACAATCTTTTGCCCCTCCACATTCTCGACTGTCACTTACAACCTTTCGCAATCAACCTTAGCCGCGTACTTCCTAAGCCAGTCCATACCCAAGATAATTCCGAACCCCGCAAAGTTCAGAACAAAGCAATCACAAACAAAAGAGAAACCATGACTCGACACAACTAGACCACGGCATAACATACACAAACAAGACGAACCCCCAACTGGATTAGTCACAACCAATGGCCTATCAACAATATCCGGCTTCAAATCTAACCGGCCCACTAGTTCATTACAAACAAACGAATGCGACGCTCCAGTATCAAACAGAACTCTAACTGGAACACCACATAGGAAAAGAGTACCTTGAACAACCACACTCTTTCCTCTCTCTTCAGCAGTAGGAGCTTTCGAAGACGACGGAACAGCCCCCAAAGCATAAGCTTGCACAATCTGCCTGTCCTTCCTTGGTTCTGGACAATTCTTCCTGAAATGCCCCGGCTTGTCACAGTTGTGACACTTCATCGGTGCCTTCGGATTCTTACAATCCTTAGAGAAATGGCCCTTCTGCTGACAATTGTAGCAAGTCACCTCGCCTTTCGGCTTCTTCTGGCCATCCTTACCCTTCTGCTGCTGCTGCTTCCTCTTCTGGTTTCCACCCTGCTGTGGTTTAGACTCTCCCCTGGTAACAGCAACAACAGGTCCTTCCTTAGGAAACAGACTCTCATGCCTAAGAGCTTTCTCCACAAGCTTCTCAAATGAATCGTCCAAATGATCCACCAACTGCCTCCCAAGATAACTATCCAAGCCAGTCACAAACTTCTCATTCTTCTGATAAGCAGACTCAATGTATGACCGGGCATATTTGGACAAAGCTTCAAACTCAGAAACATACTCAAGAACAGATCTTCCACCTTGCTTGAGCTCCACAAACTTCTTGAACAGAACAGACTTCTGAGCTGTAGAAATGAACTTAGCTTCAAATCTGACTTGGAATTGCTCCCAAGTAATCTCTTCTTCCGGAGTAGTGATGGTAATAGAGTTCCACCAATCAGAGGCTCTCCCTTGAAGCTGTCTTGATGCCAACTTCCTCTTAGTTGCATCATCAATTCCCAAATCACCAAAGATCCTTCTACAAGCATCTATCCATCTCTGGACCTCGATAGTTGATTCTGTTCCCAAGAAAACCTTCCCTCCAAGAGCAGTATAATCCTTGCACAACTTAGCAAAATCCACTGGTTTCGGAGTTTGGACTTGAACTCCAACATCAACTGCTGCCCCCGGAACTGGTATCCTTCTCATGATCGAAGTTATCATAGCTTCGAACATGGCTGCATAATCAGCAGTCTCTTCAGTAGCACGGCCTTCCCTAGCAGCTGGTCCCCCTCTTCGACTCATTCTCAATATCTATAAAAAGGAATGATTAGAACATCTAGAGAAACAACTGCATAAAGGACTCAAACCCTACTAAACTACTATATTATATATAGTATTCATTCATCAAAATACAATTACGTCTCTCATACGTAGTTACGACGGCGAGCGTTGGGTAAAATCGATTAACCAAGGCTCTGATACCAAATGTGACGACCGCCCATGATCCCTGCACCAAATCTAAGGATAGAGCGCTGTAAAGTGTGCCAGGCGACCATGGACGATTGTCAAGGTAATATTAAAACAACAGAATCTATCGTATTACTCACAGCGTATGGACAAAATACAATAGAACATATGTATAGTGAAGCTTTACAGAACAAGATGACATCATATAAAACTCCATAATAGTTGAATACAAGCATCCACATAGTCAATACATCAAGCCTCACTACATATCTCTCAGAGAATACAAAACAGCGGAATATCCAATACATATAAGAAGATAATATGCAACCCTCTAGCTCGTCTTCGATATCAGCATCGTGAGAAGAGAACAACACCTGTCACCGGCTACCTAGTCTGCCCGTCCCAAAATGGACGAACAGCCCAAGGCAATAAGAATTAAAACATAAAGCCTTGAGTCAGAAAACAGTCTTAGTGAGCAGTAAATTAACTAACAACATACCAAAAGAGCATAAAGGAAAAGGAATAGGAATACAACCCTCCCACTCCAACCTCATTCTACAGTGATAGCCCCCAGACACACACTAAGCAGAAGCAAACATAGCAGAGCATACAATTTAAAGTAAAACTACTATCACTCGAGTCAAGGGCGATGTTTTCCAAGTACCAAGGCCTAAATCAGATAAGCACCCAGAAAATACCGCTCTTGAGTCCGAATGACGATACAACCAAACATCCATGACTCTGGCTATCACTGTTATCATTGCTTCGATACCACCGTTAATTGAATGACCGGCACATTCTTTCAGCCGTCCGTCAAGGGCTAATGGAAACCCCGGTTCTAGACATAACTCCCGCACGTCGTCGCAGCCCGTGCCTAGGACTATCGAATCTGCCCAGAGTACTCGACCATCAACAGTTGGCCGTTGGGACTATCGAATCTGCCCAAACGTACTCTTGCTTAGAGCATACTAGAACCTTCAACAACGATGCTATCCAAGCCTCCTAGTCATCCTCCTCGACGACTATTCTCATATCCGTTCATTATCTTCAACTCGAATCATATCACCGAGTTATCAACATGCTTGGAATGATCCCGTCTGGATTAGACCAAGTCTTCATCATATGATGCCTCGCTTCATTACATCCTTGCAAAGCTTCATCTCAACTTCACATCATCAAATCTATGCATAAGAGCTTCATCATCCCGCTATATATGCCACGAGCAGCTTTTCCAATTCAAGAGCCTTCCCCTTAGCTTTTGAATCACCTTCGATCTAAATCTAATCATCAATCATCTAGTTCATAACAATCAATCAAATCAAACATCAATCCAAGCAATCAAGCATTCAAAAATGATCTAAGTAGACAATTATAACAATAATGGCATTTTCGTAATTAAAGAGTTGAAAGTCCAATAAGCATGAAAACATGGATTATATCTCTACAAACTTGATGAATGAACTTGCATAGGTTAACATATGATAAAATGGATGTAACATCATCATGAACAATGGATCTATATGGATCTACACATAGGATGAAGAAAATGCATGGAAATCTCTATTTTAACACCAAATCGAGCCAACAATCCGATATACTCCTTTGGATCCGTGTGAGAGATAATCACCACCCACCAAATCACCTAAACAATCCAAAAGATATCAACTTCAGATCTGGACAGCGAAGAACTAAGCTAGATCTATCGCAAATCCGCTTCAAATGAAGAAATCTCACTTCAAAGGATGAAGATCTTCAACTTTAGCTCTTGGATCTTCAATCTTGATCTTCGATTTGGATGGATGGAAGCACTAGATTAGAGTGGAGAAAAGAAGTGAAGAAGTGTAGAAGTCGAGCTCTCAAAATGGCAGCACTTCGTCGCTTCAAAATCCGGATCCCAAAAAGTGAGAACAACCCCTCCTATTTATAGCTGAAAACTGCCTAAGTCGTAACTCGGCTAACTCCATAGGTCGTCTCCGACTTACGACCTAAGATTCCCACCGACCTAAGCCTTAGCCAACAACTCCGACCTAACAGACAAGCCTACGACTTAACATGCGCGCGACCTAACTTATTCGAGCTACACGACCTAATACACGCGCGCTCCCTCCTAAGTCGCCTGGACGACTTAACAACTTAGCACCATTCGACATAACACTTAAACGACTTATAAAACCTTGCGACCTAACAACTTAGTAACCCACGCGACCTAACAGTGCTACGACCTAACACATAGCCTCTCTTAAGGTCGCCAACTTGTTAACTCTTTAGATCGCTAACCCACCCAGTCGACTTAACTACTAAGTCGCTAACCTGCTATCCCAGCTCCTCTAGGTCGTTGCCGACCTAACTATAACTACATCCTATAGGTCGCTCGAAACCTTAACTCGAACTGCCGACCTAATACTTAACACCCAAACACTTAGGTCGCTCACAACATTTCCTTAGGTCGTTGCCGACCTAACTCTACCCCAGAATACTTAGGTCGCCTACTACTCTTCCTTAGGTCGCCTAAACCTCTTAAGTCGGTCACGACTCATCACTTAGGTCGGTCACTACCTTAAGTCGGCAACTCGACCCAGACTTATTCCTTAACTTGCCTATCCCCTTAGGTCGCAGATCTTCTCTAAGTCGCTCACGACTTATCTCCTAAGTTGCCAACAACATTTAGGTCGCGTACGACCTAGGACTTAGGCAATTTCAACCAAAATCTGAAACAACTAGAAAATGCTGAAAATCCCAGATTTTGACAAACTTTTCGATCCGTAAAATACGGGTCGTTACACTACTTCAATCATAGGTCGTATGCATCAAAACTAAGGTATCTCATGTTTTACAGTTTAAGCAAAGGCATGAAACTAAGATCAGAGAAGTTTTAGTATCAACAGATATGCACACATTCATAAGTTCACAAAGCATTGCACATACACATACATATAAACAAACATAATCACAGAAATTCATAGATTACTTAAGTTTTTGTTTAAAAAGTTTACTCACCAGGCTCAAAGTCAGAAAGTTTGCTCTTTTCTTGTTTGAAACAGGAAACTTGAAACTTGCATTTGAAACTTGCATACATTTTAGTTTTGATTTCTGGAAACTTTGAACTAGCTTGAACTTGAGAACTGAAATGTTTGGACTAGCTTTGAAACTAAAGTGTTTTGTTTTCTTATTTGATTTCAGGTTACAGGTTGTATAATGAATCGAAGATGGAAAGAAGCTTTGCTAAATAGAACAAGTATGCAATATTGTTTATTGTTCAAGTACACAACACATTTCAGAGATTTTTATCTTAAAGAATGCTGGAAAGGGATGGCTCGTGTACTTGATGATGGCATTCAATGCCCTGCTCTTATTAAAGTCTACAATAGCCCATATTTTATGCTTGTATGTACAACCTACATATGTTTACATTTGTTTACTTAGCTTAGCAAACTTTCCCATTCCTATTCGTATATACAGAGATGATTTCTGCCTGCACATGTATTTGCTAAAGATTATACACTCTAGAATTTTACTTAAGTTTTTACTTGTCTTATTTTATCTTGTACTTAGGTGATTTCATGCCTGCAAGTATATTTTACTATAGAGTATAATATTTACTTTGTAATTGTTATGGTTATGGTTATTGTATCATGTTAGCTTATTATTTATCTCTAATATAAGTGTATTTATATTTTAAAAGATAAACTATTAAATATATAATTACCTATTATTATTATACTTAAACTTACTTTAAATATTCATAAGGTGTATTTTATTATATATATATTATATTTATTTTAGAGATTTATATATATTTTAAAACCATAACTTCTTCTTTTAAAATATATATAACAATTTTTATTTATAATAAAATCTACTCGTATAGACATTATATTATAGATAAAGCTCATTATTACATTAAAATAATTTATAAAAGAAACCATCACTTAATTACTTATTTTATCAAGCTATACTTTAAAAAGAACAACAAACCTTTTATTTAATTTAACCTAAGCTAAAATCATTTAGACAATTTAAACTTTAATCTTGAGTATATTTAAAGCCATATGATTACTTATTTAATATTGAATTTAAAATATATTTAAAACACACATTGACTATTTACAATATATACAAATATATATTAAGTAAATAGAAAACAATTTATTAGCCTTTAAAAGATAATTTATCAGTTAAATATCCATTTAAAAGAAAATTACTAAATCAATTCATATCTTATTAACAATTATATATCAAATCAATTTAATATTTTATATAGATTATTAAATTGATATTGTTCGAAATTCCGGGATGTCACAGGATTTGTGATATTAGATATAGTAGGATATATCTATATATATATAGCAATATATACATATTGGCATATGTATATATTAGATTGATTGATTTCCCGCCTCGTATAGCGGATGAGACCCTATTGCGCCGTTAGTAAGCGGATTATTTTTATAAAACCCATATACCGCGATATTCCACCTCGAAGTGGAATTGGTATTGTGCTAACGTCTGTGGATGCAGGGAAACAGGTTGGAGGGATCCAACTGGATTCCTCACCAGTATTTATTTATTTACAGATATTGATGTATATTCTATTATCATATGTTGATATATGATGTTTGATGTTGTGATTGACTAATTGGTGCTGTTGCATCATCGGATCCATTTTGAAGTTTAAAAATAACGATATTATTTTTAAAAGGATTTCAAAGTGAATTTTTGAAAGTATACGTTTTATTAAATTTTGGAATTGATTCATTTTAAATAAATAAGTGTTATAATTTTTATGTTATAAAAAATTAAGAATTTTGTGATATAAAACCAAAATTTGATGTTTGGGAATATGAAATGAACTATGTTGAAGAATAGTATGAATGAAGATTTTTGAATTTATTTATAAATGGTTTATAGATAAGATTTATAAAGAATTGAATTTTTATAAAACGGAAAAATGGAATTATAAAAGGAGTTTTTGTTAATGTTGAAAAAGGGTTTATAAATGGAATTTTACAAGAAGTAGGATTTATAAATTTTGTAAAGTTATTAAAGGAATGACTTAAGTATAAAAATTGAGTTATAGATTGATTCGGTTAATAAAATTGATTTGTAAGTTGAAGTTGTTATAAATTATAAATGGGATTTATAAACGTTGTTTATAAATCCAAAATCACTTATTTTGATAAGTGAATTGTAGAAGTTAATTAAAGGAATTATATTCATGATTTTGGACAGTGGATAAGCCTTTAAATAAAACGTGTAGGAATGTTGAATTTGGATAACGAAGTATATTCACGATTTTGGACAGTGAATATATTATTAAATAAAATGGATATGTTTTGGAAAAGTGATATTACGAAATGAAGTAATTGTTTTAAAAGATGTTTTAAAACGTGTTAAGTATCGAATACATAGATTTCAACATTCATTGTTGAAATAGACATTTTCGAAAAATATAAGGAAATGGTGGACTATAACACTGTTGTTACAGTAAATGATTTCCAAAGGGAAATGTTTTATATAGTATTGGGATTTATATATCTATCTTAATTCCGAATCCCTATACTATTGATTTCGAGTCGTCGTAACGATGTTTTACGCAACATTCGTTTTGACTCAAATAAATGTGCTTAAGAGAATGATTTCTTTGGATTGTGTGTCTGACGTTACAATTTGAGATATAAAGCTGATTTCTTTCAAATACATTTCTGTTGGTGGCGGAGAATTTATTCTCTTAGCTTAACACCCTTCTCTGAGACGTACGAGCTCAGAGGTTATGTAGTTGAAATTCATCAGCGATATATCCCAATTTGGTAACGTGGCATACTGAGTGTTGCTGTGAAATGATCAGTGTTTGATCATTTGTGATATGATCATTTGTTTGATCTTATATCTTTGTGATCATAGGTTGATCATTTTGTTTGACCCGAAGCAGGGCTTTTTGAGAAAGCGTAGCTTTGTGGACGAGACTTCGTCGAGCCTCACACCCCGGAAATGGTCGAAACAGGAAGGATGCGGCAAGGTTCTAGGGAGTAGCGCCCCTTAGTGTATGTCATTCCTTCTGGATAAAGGTGGTATCATGGTATGGAGCCCAGATACTTAACCTCTGTGGTTGCTACAAAATTTATTTCTTTGTGGTTGTTGCGAATCGGGGATCCTCGGGAAGATCGGTGACGATCGGGGGATGGCATACGCGTGTCAGTAGTTACCTATTTTTGCAGAGGTAACCCGGCCTTGTGTTGGCAGAGATCCGGTTAGGTTCTCGGGTCGTCTATTCCAGGGACGTACCCATCGTGGATAGGAAGTTCCTTAGCCTGACCATTTGTTGGAAAATCCAAAGAAACAATACGAGCCTTTACAATTTCAATTGTATAACCTGTCTCCTCAGGAGGCAGCTATAGCAGGCATAATATAATGGTACCTATGCTGGCTAAGATTTATATTCTACTTTCGAAATGTTTTCCACTATGCACTAATAATAATATAAAAAAGAATTTGATTTTTGCGTAGTAAGCATCTTTGATTATCATAAGAAGAAATCTCCTCCAAGTCCGCGTTTGCATTGTGTGTGTGGTGGGAGGTCTTATGGTAGTTTCATTTTCCAAAAGCATTGCGAATTGACATTAAAGTTTTTCTGTTGTTTATTTTAAAGATAAATAACTGTTTTACGATCTCACACCAGTCACCATGACTGACTCGGAGTTTATTGTTTCCCTTCTAAACTCTGGGTGCCCACCAATTTCCACACGGGCAGTCTAGAGTTAGATTATCAGGATACTCTGGATATTCTGGAGCTTTGGAGATGAGCTGGATGACGAGACGTAGTATTTTACCTGATAGTATTTATTCCGCTGTGTATTCTGTATGAGGACAAGTTTATATAACTGTCCATTGTTGTATATTGACTCTGATTGATGTATGTATAAACTGATATAGTTCTTTGTTTTAAAAGACTATTGATTATCTATTATATGTTATTCCGCTGCGATGTGTAAGATTCTGATACTGTTTTCTATTCTGATGTTGTTCTGTTGTCCTTCTGTTCTTCTTCTTTCTTTCTTCTCTTTTTCTTCTATCTTCTTCTTCTACTTTTTCTTCTTCTTAAACCATCATAGTTCGTATGCCCGTTCATTTTGAGTTAATCAATGGAGATTAGTGGTTAATCAAGATGGACGGATTTGCGGGCCATGACATTTGGTATCAGAGCATATGGTTTAGCGACAACCCTGCTCTGTTGGGTGTTACTCATTAGAGATAGAGTCAGTAGTACTCTAGAATGAGTTGAGTGTAATAATAGATATGAGCGCGTATTTGTTATTGAATATAAAATTGTTTTATATTGTGATGGTTGGTTTATTGAGTGGTATTTGAACCTTCGTCGGCACAGTCTTGCAAAACTGTATCGAAGGGGTTTCTAAACACTTGAATAGAACAATTCGGCACAGTATTGTTTTAAAATAGGGTAAATGAATTAATTTTATCCAAAACTATTTTTGTATATAAAAGAAATGATTTTTCTATGAATTATCATAGTATATGATTGCATGGATGTTAGGAAGTAATAATAGTGAATTATCATCACTGAAATTGAATAAGAAATTGAAATCATAACTCCAAAGTTAAGAAATTAATTCACATACAAATGAAATTTAAGAATGTAAATTATAAATGTGACTTATAATTTGAAGTAGAATTCCAGAGAAGTTTTTGGAAATGTTTGAAAAGAATTTGAAAATTTTGGGGATTTGGAAAGTTTAAATTCCTTTTTGATTTGAAAATGATTTTCAAAAGATTTTGGAAGAATGTTTTGAAAAAAATGAAAGCTCTAAACTCTTTTCGGTCGCTGGAAAATAACTTCGATGATGACCGCGGCATCATTGGTGTTCATTTTCGGGTTTCCAAAAGAGGAATTGCTGCCAAATTGTTTTAAATGGAAGTGTTTGGAAAATTTGGATTTTGTTTTGGAAATTAAAAGGATAATTTGAATTGTTTTCAAATGGTTTTGAAAAAGTTGAAACGACTCTGGAATCCTATTTAAAATACTTACGAAATATTAATAAGTTGATAACTTATAGAATATTGAAATTTGATTAGAATGAAATTCAAATTGAAAAACGAATGAATTAGTGAATGAATGAATAAATTGCGATTGCAAGTGCCAGAAAATGAAATTGAATGTTAAAATTCATTTTGAATTTGAAAGTAAATAGAACTGGAATTGAATTTGATAAATGAAATATTAAACTGAAAGTTAGTAAGTGAAGCTAATTGATTATTGACCAAATGGATAAGGTTTGAACGAATTAAATTCAATGATTATAAATGAAGATAAATTAAATTCCAATAGAATTGAAAATGTGAATTATAAGTTCAAATGAATGTGAAATGAAAAATTGAACGAAATTGAATATGTAACTTCAATAGCGAATTTAAAGAGGATATAAGAAGTATATATTGAAAATTTGTAATCGAATTTGAAAAATGATTGAATGCTGTAACTAGATATAATGGCTAGTAGGATATACAGGTGTATAAAGGGATTGGAAAATTTATTTCACAGATAATTCGAATTGCTCGAAAAAGGTATGTATTTGAATTATAATATGAGTTTTTGCTGATTTCTTGTCTAGCCGCTTGGCTTTTTCTTTTTCTTTTTGAAATCTGAGAGTCCGTAGGGACGTTTTGTAGTCGTGCCGTATTAGCCGCGCAAAGGAGACGCTGGCGAAATTTTTCGAAAATTTCGAGTGTTAGAAAATTTTTGAGAAAATTTTGAAAGTTTAAATTTGAATTTAAACTTAAAATTGAATTGTTAAGAAAACAATGTTGTTTTGAACTTATAATTGAAGTTAGAAATTTAGTTGAATTGATAACGAATCTTTAGTAGGAAGATTTGTTTTGATAAGTTGGTAAAACTATTTAGATGTTGAAAAACAGTAGACGAGTTAAGGACCATTTTTCCTAACTTGTAATTTCGAGGACGAAATTCTTTTAAGGAGGGAAGTCTGTAACGACCCAGAATTTTGAATGAATTAAACTGAGAATATTTAATTAATTTTAAATATTTGAACGATGATTTAATTTGAATCCCCGATATAACTTTGAATTTGGCGATTAAATTATAAAATTTAATTTATTGAATTGAATAAAAATTTAAATCTTCAATTTAAAGTTGAAGAAAAATATTTCGAAAGCTTTTAAAATTCGTATTGATAATACTGAAGATAATTGAGGCTTCAGAATCGAATTTGAGAATGTTCTGTTCAGTTTTGAAATTATATCGTTCGAATTGAATTTAAAAAATAGCCGTCCGGGGCGCAGTCTCGGAATTCGACGAAACCAGTTCCATTGGATCCGTAATATTGTATTATTACCGGGTTTCAATTTTCGTATTTTTTTGGACTTGTTATGTGAGCACACGACGTATAAACATGCTGAAAATAAATTCAAATTCAATTTAAATTTTAATATTTGAATTGGTAGCCGACATCAGAAGGAAGGCATGACACTCTCCCTTATATCACGCCTTCAATCACGATACAAAAATCGTGCAGAGCATGCCTTGACAATTTTTAAATCCCCTCCCTCTTCATTTTAATTCAAACGAAACCATTTTTGTTTCAAATAAAAAGAAATCATGGCCGCTCTATCGAACTCCAGGCGAGCCACTTTCGTTCGTTCGAAATCGATTAGGGAATAAAGAAATCGTCTTCCCCTTTCTCGTTCTTCACAAAATCAGAAGGATAATGGCCGAAACCCTATCGCACAGGCATCCTCGTCGCTAGATCAAAGGGAAGGCTCGCGATAATAATCGCGTGGAAATAAGAGCGAAGCAGCGTCGACGTCAATTGGGGGCTAGTCTGGGATGATATCGCGATGTCAGAGGCTTATTCGAGAAACTCGCAAGGTCGAGGCGACTCGCGTAGGGGCGACAAGCAGTTAAATTTTGTGACTGTGGTGGTCTCGCGATTGATTCATGATTGAAGGAGGGGTTTTAGTTTCGTTTGTGAGCACGGAGGCGATTCTGGGAGCATGGGCACGAGCGCGGCACTCGCGTTCGACTGGAGGCATTGGGGTTTTCGAGCGATGGAGGGTATCACGACTAATCGAAGTGGTGGCTGTTGGTTCGTCATGGGTCGTCGTCAATGGAATGAAGATCGAGGCCAGGGTCAAGTGCTTGGTGGTTAGTGTGCGTTGTCAGGTGAGGCCGGAATCGAGTGTGTCAGGGAAATTTCCAGTCGAGTTCGTGGAGGAGCAGTGCTCGTCGATTCGCGAGCATAGCTGGGTCTTCTTTAACAGTGAGGTATATTATCAATTACAAATAGTTGTTTTATTTTATTTTATTTTGAAACAGTAATTGTAAAATGTTGATTTCAAAGCAGTCTTGTTTTTTTAAGAAAAATAAAATAAAATAAATTAATTAATCAACTTGAATCAGCTATGTATATATAAATAGAGGACAACAAGATATATTTATTTCATTTACCAAATACTGACTAAGTTTAGCATATATAGATTGAAATATATATATATATAAATATTTATAAAAACCAGATTTTAACCTCTGTAGATTTATATAACTCATTTTATAAATATATGTGATCTCAAAGAGAAAAATATGTACATTGTTTTTAGACTCACAAATTTTTTTTTTATGATGTATAAGATGATTAATTTGTTAATTGGCTTATTATTATTTCTAGTTTCTAAGGATACTTTATCTAATAGGAAATTTATCGATAGATTTGTTTGAAATAAAAATAAAATTTAAAAGAGGTAATTAAGTAACTCTTTTAAAAAGAAATTTGATCATTCGATTTGTTCGAATATTAACAAATCATATATAATGTTATGAAGGTCTATAAAATCAAGAAAATCAACCTGGAATGGAAAATGGGATTGCTAAATTAAATGCTAAGGTGAGATTTTTCTCACTCAAAATTGATGTTTGCAGTTATTGATTGCTATGATTGACTGTTTGGATTGTGATATTAGATATAGTAGGATATATCTATATATATAGCAATATATACATATTGGCATATGTATATATTGGATTGATGATTTCCCGCCTCGTATAGCGGATGAGACCCTATTGCGCCGTTAGTAAGCGGATTTTTATAAAACCCATATACCACGATAATTCCGTACTGGAGCGGAATTGGTATTGTGCTAACATCTTTGGATGCAGGGAAACAGGTTGGAGGGATCCAACTGGACCCCTCACATTGATTGAATTTATTTCTATTGTGATATGAATCTGTGAATGATTATAGTGATGCTATTAATCATATTGATATCTGGAAATTGTTTGAAAGCTAAAATTTAGCTGAAGGGATGTTTTGACATCATTGGATTCCAAAGATAAACGAAATTGAATTTTTGAAATTCAAGTAAAAAATTTCTAAGTGAATCAATTTTTGAAATTGAAGAAATTTTGAAGAAAGGAATTTTAAAGTATAAAAAGTAAATTTTTATAATCATATTGAATAAATTCCAGAATAAAGTGAAAATGTTAAATAAATGGATTTCGTAAAACAGTGATTATAAATTAAAGAATTTAATTTAAATTTAGATTTTTAAATAGATTGAAAGAAACAATCTAAATTTATTTTCTTTAAAGGGAATTTATTTAAAAGAAGATAAGTTGGAAATCCAATTAGAATTTTTAATGGGTAAATTGAAATAGTTTGGGAAATCAATGTAAAATGATTTCAAAAATTTGAAGAATCTATTTAAAAACAGAATATTGAATACTTTGAGAAAAATAAGGAATTTATTTTGGTAGTGCAAATAAATTTAGAAATCAATATTGAAATTGATTTGGTATTGAAATTTTTATAAATGGAATTGGAATTTATAAAAGTTGGTTATAAATTCCGAAATCACTTATTTTGATAAGTAAAGCATAGAAGTTAATAAAGGAAGAGTTTAAATCAAAGTTGTTATAAAATAAAACTAGAATTTATAAACGTTGTTTTTTATAAATTCGAAATCAATTGAATTTGATAAATTAAATATAGAAGATTGTTAAAGAAGATATATTCGCGAT
This sequence comes from Allium fistulosum, assembly GCA_030737815.1. Taxonomy (NCBI): domain Eukaryota; kingdom Viridiplantae; phylum Streptophyta; class Magnoliopsida; order Asparagales; family Amaryllidaceae; genus Allium; species Allium fistulosum. The sequence goes on along the minus strand of CM060907.1, from coordinate 242,330,019 downwards.
TTTGGATAGCGAATTATTATTGAAATAAAAGGTGTAGAAAATAGTGGAAAATAATTTGTGAATTATATTCACGATTTTGGACAGTGAATATATTATTGAATGAAATGGATTTATTTTTGAAGAAATGATATTAAAAATGAAGTTAAACATTTTAAAGATGTTTTAAAATGATTAAATATCGAAATCATAGATTTCAACATTCATTGTTGAAATAGACGTTTTCGAGAAATAAGGAAATGATGGACTATAACACGGTTGTTATAGTAAATGATTTTCGAAAGAAAATGTTTTATGTAGTATTGGGATTTATATATCTATCTTAAATTTCGAATCCCTATACTGGTGATTTCGAGTCGTCGTAACGATGTTTTACGCAACATTCATTTTGACTCAAATAAATGTGCTTAAGAGAATGATTTCCTTAAAGAATGAATTATACTTAATTTTGATTTAAGTATATCGAATATTTTCAAATGTTGAAAATAAATAGATTTGTGAAACACTTATTATTAAATAAGTATGGAAATGTTTTCCAAAATGAAATGAAACATTTTGAGATTTTATCTTCTTAAAGATAAAATGAAATTGAATATTTGAAAACGATTTTAAAATCGTATATCAGTAGATATTTTGAAAATATAAATTCACTATGGAATTTATAAAGGAAAGGGAAACTGTTTAGAAAAATAAACGTTGATTTATTTTTAAAGTGTGGAAATTTTATATCTTGTAAAGATATTTTTGGAAATTAAATAATTTGGAAAATTATTTGGAATCTGATGATGTTGCGCATCTTTATTGATAGTTAAATAACCGACTATCAATAATTACCTTGAATGGTATTTGTTGTGAATTGGATGAATTTGATTGCCACACTTGTTTTAAATAATCGCTCACTATTCGGGTTAGTCGGGAAAGGACCATGGGGTCGTATAACCCATTCCGAATATGTGATACGTCGTTATGAATTGCATTCGAAGACCGGTGTTGAAGACCGGATATTTTTGAAAACGGAAGGATTACCGTCGAGTTACTCTACATCGGCTGATCTCCGATTTAGAGGTTTTATCACCCTTAGTGACGGGAAATCCGGACGTGATTAGAAAATTATCCGAAAATGCAAGGGCTTCGTGAGAAGTGCCTTCGGTTCTGTTCGATCCCGGAACAGACTTGTATGGATTGTGTGTCTGACGTTACAATTTGAGATATAAAGCTGATTTCTTTCAAATACATTTCTGTTGGTGGCGGAGAATTTATTCTCTTAGCTTAACACCCTTCTCTGAGACGTACGAGCTCAGAGGTTATGTAGTTGAAATTCATCAGCGATATATCCCAATTTGGTAACGTGGCATACTGAGTGTTGCTGTGAAATGATCAGTGTTTGATCATTTGTGATATGATCATTTGTTTGATCTTATATCTTTGTGATCATAGGTTGATCATTTTGTTTGACCCGAAGCAGGGCTTTTTGAGAAAGCGTAGCTTTGTGGACGAGACTTCGTCGAGCCTCACACCCCGGAAATGGTCGAAACAGGAAGGATGCGGCAAGGTTCTAGGGAGTAGCGCCCCTTAGTGTATGTCATTCCTTCTGGATAAAGGTGGTATCATGGTATGGAGCCCAGATACTTAACCTCTGTGGTTGCTGCAAAATTCATTTCTTTGTGGTTGTTGCGAATCGGGGATCCTCGGGAAGATCGGTGACGATCGGGGGATGGCATACGCGTGTCAGTAGTTACCTATTTTTGCAGAGGTAACCCGGCCTTGTGTTGGCAGAGATCCGGTTAGGTTCTCGGGTCGTCTATTCCAGGGACGTACCCATCGTGGATAGGAAGTTCCTTAGCCTGACCATTTGTTGGAAAATCCAAAGAAACAATACGAGCCTTTACGATTTCAATTGTATAACCTGTCTCCTCAGGAGGCAGCTATAGCAGGCATAATATAATGGTACCTATGCTGGCTAAGATTTATATTCTACTTTCGAAATGTTTTCCACTATGCACTAATAATAATATAAAAAAGAATTTGATTTTTGCGTAGTAAGCATCTTTGACTATCATAAGAAGAAATCTCCTCCAAGTCTGCGTTTGCATTGTGTGTGTGGTGCGAGGTCTTATGGTAGTTTCATTTTCCAAAAGCATTGCGAATTGACATTAAAGTTTTTCTGTTGTTTATTTTAAAGATAAATAACTGTTTTACGATCTCACACCAGTCACCATGACTGACTCGGAGTTTATTGTTTCCCTTCTAAACTCTGGGTGCCCACCAATTTCCACACGGGCAGTCTAGAGTTAGATTATCAGGATACTCTGGATATTCTGGAGCTTTGGAGATGAGCTGGATGACGAGACGTAGTATTTTACCTGATAGTATTTATTCCGCTGTGTATTCTGTATGAGGACAAGTTTATATAACTGTCCATTGTTGTATATTGACTCTGATTGATGTATGTATAAACTGATATAGTTCTTTGTTTTAAAAGACTATTGATTATCTATTATATGTTATTCCGCTGCGATGTGTAAGATTCTGATACTGTTTTCTATTCTGATGTTGTTCTGTTGTCCTTCTGTTCTTCTTCTTTCTTTCTTCTCTTTTTCTTCTATCTTCTTCTTCTACTTTTTCTTCTTCTTAAACTATCATAGTTCGTATGCCCGTTCATTTTGAGTTAATCAATGGAGATTAGTGGTTAATCAAGATGGACGGATTTGCGGGCCATGACAATAAATGTGATTTGTAATTTGAAACGGAATTCCAAAGAAGTTTTGGAAATATTTTGAAAGAACTTGAAAATTTTGGAGATTTGGAAAGTTTAAATCTTTTTGATTTGAAAATGAATTTCGAAGGTTTTTGAAAAAGTATTTTGGAGAGATAAAAGCTCTAAACTCTTTTCGGTCGCTGGAAAATAACTTCGGTAATGACTGTAGCATCATCGATGTTCATTTTCGGGTTTCCAAAAGAGAAATTGCTACCAAATTGTTTTAAATGGAAGTGTTTGGAAAATTTGGGTTTATGTTTTGGAAATTCAAGGATAATTTGAATTGTTTTCAAAAATGTTTTTGAAAAGGTTGAAAAGACTCTGGAATACTATATATAAAAATATTTATGAAATATTGTAAGTTGATAACCTATACAAATTTAATTTTGATAGAATAAATCTAACTTAAAAGATGGAGTTAAATAAATGTAAGTACAGGTGAATCAATTAAATGAAAGTGAAATTGAAAGTTGAAATTCATTTCGAAATTGTAAGCAATGAATTGAATTGAATAATTATAAATGAAAGATGAATAAAAATAAAATAAAATTCAATAATGGAATGTGATTTGATTTGAATCACGTTGAATAGGAAATTCCTAACTTGTAAAAGAAAAAAATGAATAAGGATTGAATCCGAATAAACTACTTTGATAATTAATTAATTCATGAAATGGAAGTTGAATTAGTTAAATTGAAACTTGAATTGTGAGCTAAATGAAAAGAGATGGTTCGAATTTAAAGATAAATTCAAGTAAGTAGAAATAAATTTTCAATGAATGGAATTCACAATTGTAAGTGAATAAAATTGAAACTGAATGTTGAAAGCAAATTTGAATAAAGTGATGATGGATTAGTAAATGAAACTAATCTAAAATAGTGCAGTTGAATAAAAGATAGCTGATGATAAATTCAATATTCAAAAGTAAATTGAATCCAAATTAAATTGAAATTGTGAATTGAATTCAAATAGAAATTTGGAATGCAAGATTGAATGAAAATAGATATGTAACTTCAATAGTGAAGTAAAAATGTATAAGTAGTTTATATTGAAAATTTTGTAATAGAATTTGCAAAATGGTTTGAATATGTAACTAGATATTATGGCTAGTAGGATATACAGGTGTATAAAAGGAATTGGAATTTTGATTTCGAAGATAATTTGAATTGCTCGAAAAAGGTATGTATTTAAATTTGAATAGGAGATTTGATGACTTATTTCTCTAGCCGCTTGGCTTTTTCTTTTTCTTTTAGAAATCTGAGAGTCCGTAGGGACGTTTTGTAGTCGTACCGTATTAGCCGCGCAAAGGAGACGCTGGCGAAATTTTTCGGAAATTTCGAGTGATAGAAAAATTTTTGAGAAAATTTTGAAGTTTAAATTTGAATTTGAAATTTAAATTGAATTGAGAAGTAAAACAATGTTGTTTTGAAACTTAGAGTTGAAGTTAGAAATTTAGTTGAATGATAACGAATCTTTAGTAGAAAGATTTGTTTTGATAATTTGATAAAACTATTGGATTGTGAAAAATAGTAGACGAGTTAAGGACCTTTTTTCCTGACTTGTAATTTCGGGACGAAATTCTTTTAAGGAGGGAAGTTTGTAACGACCCAGAATTTTGAACGAATTAAATTGAGAATATTTAATTTATTTTAAATATTTGAACGGTAATTTAATTTGAATCCCCGATATAAATTCAATTTTGGCGATTTAATTACAGAATTTAATCTGTTGAATGTTGAATAAAAATTTAAATCTTCAATTTAAAGTTGAAAAAAAAAATATTTCGAAAGCTTTTAAAATTCCTATTGATAATACTGAAGATAATTAAAACTTCAGAATCGAATTTAAAATAAATGTGATCAGTTTGAATCTATATCGTTCGTATCGAATTTAAAAATAGCCGTCCGAGGCATAGTCTCGGAATTCGACGAAACCAGTTCCATTGAGTCCGTAATATTGAATTATTGTCGGATTTCAAATTTCGTATTTTTCGGTGTCGATACGTGAGCACACGGTGAGTAAACGCATTGAAATTTTAGAACGAATTTAAATTTAAAAAAAAATTTAAATTTTAAAACTGGTCAAAATCAAAACCCTGTAGCGCCTTAAATCACGCCCTTGTCTCTGCCTAAAATCACGAAAATAAATCGTGCAAAGTAATGGCGACCTCTGTTCAATTTCAACTCCCTCTCCTTTATAAAAGCAAGCATCGCAGATAAAAATAATAATAATCGACTTCCTCTTTTCTTTCCCAGATTCAAAACGCGACATTACCTCCTTTTCAATTCAATTCGAACGACATCCTCGTTCGATTTAAAAAAAAAAAATATTTATCGCGATCGAATCGACCGCGATTTCGTGCATAGCGATCGAAGGGGGACTCGTGATGGAAGTCAGGAGGCAGCGCGCTCGATTTGATTAAGCGACAATCGTGGAGACTTCGCGTGGGCGAGGCGCAAGAGGCGACAATCATCTGGTTTCGTTCGAGTTGTGGATTTGCGAGTAGCGGAGCGACGTGGGAACTCGAGCTCGAGGTCGCGAGGCAGGCGGCGGCGACTTCGACGACCTGGAAGTTGTTTGAATGTGGCGGCGCGTTGTTCGATGGCACTCGCGATGATGGGGCAGAACGTCGACGTCAGCAATCTCGATTGAAGTTTGAGCAGAGCTGTTGATTCTGTTTTCCAATCGAATTAAGGTAATTCGAATATATATATATATATATTTCATTTAAGTTTAATCTCACTTAGGCTTAAACTTGCAGAACAATTTGTTTTAAATTAGCAGTTTGATTATTATTTCACTTATTAGGAATTAACAGTGAGGTTTAAACAGTTTTGTTTTTAAAATAAAATAAAATAGAATTAGATATATATATATATATGTATAGAGGGCAGTAAAGCAAACCTGAAAATTTTATTAACACAGTAAAATATGATAGTCTCTGAAGTTTAAAGAGTTAGATTAAGAAGATAGGATTTTAAAGCTGGAATTTTTGTAAATATCTTGACTTGGGGAAAATGATTAAAATTTAGATTTTTGGAAATTTATATAAATGATTATGGAATGTAGGTGGTTTCAAAGGAGGGATCTAATGGGTTAAAATACTTCAAAATTTTAAAGTTGATTTTTTATTCGAACAAATTAGTTTAAATAAAAGTTGAGTAAATGACAATTGAATTGTTTGATTTATACTCGAATATTAATAAAATCATATAATGGATTATGCAAGGTCAAAACACGTGAAATCAGGATGAAATGGAAAAGGGATGGCAAATTAAAAACTAAGGTGAGATCTTCTCACTCAAAATATAGTTGATATTGCAGTTATTGATGATTGACTGTTTGGATTTGTGATATTAGATATAGTAGGATATATCTATATATATATAGCAATATATACATATTGGCATATGTATATATTAGATTGATTGATTTCCCGCCTCGTATAGCGGATGAGACCCTATTGCGCCGTTAGTAAGCGGATTATTTTTATAAAACCCATATACCGCGATATTCCACCTCGAAGTGGAATTGGTTTTGTGCTAACGTCTGTGGATGCAGGGAAACAGGTTGGAGGGATCCAACTGGATTCCTCACCAGTATTTATTTATTTACAGATATTGATGTATATTCTATTATCATATGTTGATATATGATGTTTGATGTTGTGATTGACTAATTGGTGCTGTTGCATCATCGGATCCATTTTGAAGTTTAAAAATAACGATATTATTTTTAAAAGGATTTCAAAGTGAATTTTTGAAAGTATACGTTTTATTAAATTTTGGAATTGATTCATTTTAAATAAATAAGTGTTATAATTTTTATGTTATAAAAAATTAAGAATTTTGTGATATAAAACCAAAATTTGATGTTTGGGAATATGAAATGAACTATGTTGAAGAATAGTATGAATGAAGATTTTTGAATTTATTTATAAATGGTTTATAGATAAGATTTATAAAGAATTGAATTTTTATAAATCGGAAAAGTGGAATTATAAAAGGAGTTTTTGTTAATGTTGAAAAAGGGTTTATAAATGGAATTTTACAAGAAGTAGGATTTATAAATTTTGTAAAGTTATTAAAGGAATGACTTAAGTATAAAAATTGAGTTATAGATTGATTCGGTTAATAAAATTGATTTGTAAGTTGAAGTTGTTATAAATTATAAATGGGATTTATAAACGTTGTTTATAAATCCAAAATCACTTATTTTGATAAGTGAATTGTAGAAGTTAATTAAAGGAATTATATTCACGATTTTGGACAGTGGATAAGCCTTTAAATAAAACGTGTAGGAATGTTGAATTTGGATAACGAAGTATATTCACGATTTTGGACAGTGAATATATTATTAAATAAAATGGATATGTTTTGGAAAAGTGATATTACGAAATGAAGTAATTGTTTTAAAAGATGTTTTAAAACGTGTTAAGTATCGAATACATAGATTTCAACATTCATTGTTGAAATAGACGTTTTCGAGAAATATAAGGAAATGGTGGACTATAACACTGTTGTTACAGTAAATGATTTCCAAAAGGAAATGTTTTATATAGTATTGGGATTTATATATCTATCTTAATTCCGAATCCCTATACTATTGATTTCGAGTCGTCGTAACGATGTTTTACGCAACATTCGTTTTGACTCAAATAGATGTTAAAATTAATGATTTCCTGAAAGAATGAATTTATACTTAATTTGATTTAAGTATATTGAATATTTTCAAATGTTGAAAATAAATGATTTGTGAATTACTTATTTTTGAATAAGAATGGAAATGCTTTTCCAATATGAAATGAACGTTTTGAGAATTTATCTTCTTAAAGATAAATTGAAAAATGAATATTGAAATCGATTTGAAAATCGTATATCAGTAGATATTTTTGGAATATAAATTCACTATGGAATTTATAAAAGAAAGGGGAATTGTTTTAGAAAAATAAATATTGATTTATTTTTGAAGTGTGGAAATTTTATATCTAGTAAAGATATTTTGGAAGATAAATAATTTGGAAAATTATTTGGAATCTGATGATGTTGCGCATCTTTATTGATAGTTAAATAACCGACTATCAATAATTACCTTGAATGGTATTTGTTGTGAATTGGATGAATTTGAATGCCACACTTATTTTTGAATAATCGCTCACTATTCGGGTTAGCCGGGAAAGGACCATGGGGTCGTATAACCCATTCCGAATATGTGATACGTCGTTATGAATTGCATTCGAAGACCGGTGTTGAAGACCGGATATTTTTTGAAAACGGAAGGATTACCGTCGAGTTACTCTACATCGGCTGATCTCCGGTTTAGAGGTTTTATCACCCTTAGTGACGGGAAGTCCGGACGTGATTAGAAATTTATCCGGATATGCAAGGGCTTCGTGAGAAGTGCCTTCGGTTCTGTTCGATCCCGGAACAGACTTGTATGGATTGTGTGTCTGACGTTACAAATTTGAGATATAAAGCTGATTTCTTTCAAATACATTTCTGTTGGTGGCGGAGAATTTATTCTCTTAGCTTAACACCCTTCTCTGAGACGTACGAGCTCAGAGGTTATGTAGTTGAAATTTATCAGCAATATATTCCCAATTTGGTAACGTGGCATACTGAGTGTTGCTGTGAAATGATCAGTGTTTGATCATTTGCGATATGATCATTTGTTTGATCTTATATCTTTGTGATCATAGGTTGATCATTTGTTTGACCCGAAGCATGGCTTTGTAGAAAGCGTAGCTTTGTGGACGAGACTTCGTCGAGCCTCACACCCCGGAAATGGTCAAAACAGGAAGGATGCGGCAAGGTTCTAGGGAGTAGCGCCCCTTAGTGTATGTCATTCCTTCTGGATAAAGGTGGTATCATGGTATGGAGCCCAGATACTTAACCTCTGTGGTTGCTGCAAATTTATTACTTTGTGGTTGTTGCGAATCGGGGATCCTCGGGAAGATCGGTGACGATCGGGGGATGGCATACGCGTGTCAGTAGTTACCTATTTTTGCAGAGGTAACCCGGCCTTGTGTTGGCAGAGATCTAACCGTAACGTTAGGTTCTCGGGTCATCTATTCCAGGGACGTACCCATCGTGGAAAAGGAAGTTCCTTAGCCTGACCATTTGTTGGAAATCCAAAGAAACAATACGAGCCTTGTACGGTTTTAGTTGTAGAACCTATCATTCACTTATGGTGGCGCCCCACTGTTTGGATGGTAGCTATAGTAGGCATAGTTCGAAATGTCTATGCTGGCTAAGATTTATATTATACTTTCGAAATCTTTTCTACACTATGCACTAATAATAATATCAAAAAGAATTTGATTTTGCATAGTAAGCATCTTTGTCACGTACCGGAATTTTCGACTTTCGAAAATTCGACATCGATACTCACTTTATCGACTGCCGAGCAATCGAGTGCCGGAAACTCCAATAGTGAGGGTTTTAGAAAGAAGAAAATAGAAGAAAAGGCAGAAGAAGAAGAAAGCAGAAGAAGAGAAGAAGAAAATAGAGAAGAAAGAACACAGAACAACATCAGAACAGAAAACAATATCAGAATCTTACACATCGCAGCGGAACAATATATAATAAATAAACACTAGTCTTTTAAAACAAAGAGCTATATCAGTTTATAAATACATCAATCATCAGAGTCAATATACAACAATGGACAGTTATATAACTTGTCCTCATACAGAATACACAGCGGAATAAATATATCAGATACAAATACTACGTCTCGTCATCCATCTTGCTTCCAAAGCTCCAGAATATCCAGAATATCCTGATAACATAACTCTAGGCTGCCCGTGTGGAAATTGGTGGGCACCCAGAGTTTAGAAGGGAAACAATAAACTCCGAGTCAGTCATGGTGACTGGTGTGAGATCGTAAAACAGTTATTCTTTATAACAACAAAATAATTTTTAAAGTCAATTCGCAATGCTTTTGGAAAATGAAACTACCATAAGACCTCCCGCCACACACACAATGCAAACGCAGACTTGGAGGAGATTTCTTCTTATGATAGTCAAAGATGCTTACTACGCAAAACTCAAATTCTTTTTGATATTATTATTAGTGCATAGTGTAGAAAACATTTCGAAAGTACAATATAAATCTTAGCCAGCATAGGTACCATTATAGTATGCTTGCTATAGCTTCCATATTAGATGGCAGGTTCTACAACTAAAACCGTACAAGGCTCGTATTGTTTCTTTGGATTTCCAACAAATGGTCAGGATAAGGAACTTCCTATCCACGATGGGTACGTCCCTGGAATAGACGACCCGAGAACCTAACCGGATCTCTGCCAACACAAGGCCGGGTTACCTCTGCAAAAATAGGTAACTACTGACACACGTATGCCATCCCCCGATCGTCACCGATCTTCCCGAGGATCCCCGATTCGCAACAACCACAAAGTAATAAATTTGTAGCAACCACAGAGGTTAAGTATCTGGGCTCCATACCATGATACCACCTTTATCCAGAAGGAATGACATACACTAAGGGGCGCTACTCCCTAGAACCTTGCTGCATCCTTCCTGTTTCGACCATTTCCGGGGTGTGAGGCTCGACGAAGTCTCGTCCACAAAGCTACGCTTTCTCAAAAAGTCCTGCTTCGGGTCAAACAAAATGATCAACCTATGATCACAAAGATATAAGATCAAACAAATGATCATATCACAAATGATCAAACACTGATCATTTCACAGCAACACTCAGTATGCCACGTTACCAAATTGGGATATATCGCTGATAAATTTCAACTACATAACCTCTGAGCTCGTACGTCTCAGAGAAGGGTGTTAAGCTAAGAGAATAAATTCTCCGCCACCAACAGAAATGTATTTGAAAGAAATCAGCTTTATATCTCAAATTGTAACGTCAGACACACAATCCATACAAGTCTGTTCCGGGATCGAACAGAACCGAAGGCACTTCTCACGAAGCCCTTGCATATCCGGATAAATTTCTAATCACGTCCGGACTTCCCGTCACTAAGGGTGATAAAACCTCTAAATCGGAGATCAGGCGATGTAGAGTAACTCGACGGTAATCCTTCCGTTTTCAAAAATATCCGGTCTTCAACACCGGTCTTCAAATGCGATTCATAACGACGTATCACATATTCGGAATGGGTTATACGACCCCATGGTCCTTTCCCGGCTAACCCGAATAGTGAGCGTTTATTTAAAATAAGTGTGGCATTCAATTTCATCCAAATTCACAACAAATACCTATCTAAAGGTAATTATTGATAGTCGGTTATTTAACTATCAATAAAGATGCGCAACATCATCAGATTCCAAATAATTTTTCAAATTATTTTATCTTCCAAAATATCTTTTCTAGATATAAAATTTCCACACTTAATCATTTGAAAACAATTTCAAATCAATTTCCACATTTCATTTTATCTTTGAAGATAAAATCTCAAACAGTTCATTTCATATTGGAAAAACATTTCCATACTTATTTAAAAATAAGTGTTTCACAAATCATTTATTTTCAACGTTTGAAAATATTCGATATACTTAAATCAAATTAAGTATATATTTCATTCTTTTAAGGAAATCATTCTTAAAACACATTTATTTGAGTCAAAACGAATGTTACGTAAAACATCGTTACGACGACTCAACATCACTAGTATAGGGATTCGAAATTTAGATAGATATATAAATCCCAATACTATATAAAACATTTCCTTTCGGAAATCATTTACTATAACAACAGTGTTATAGTCCATCATTTCCTTATTTCTCGAAAACGTCTATTTCAACAATAAATGTTGAAATCTATGATTTCGATAATTAACACGTTTTAAAACATCTTTTAAAACAATTACTTCATTTCATAATATCACTTCTCCAGAACATATCCATTTTACTTAACAATATATTCACTGTCCAAAATCGTGAATATACCTCACTATCCAAATTCAACATTTCTACACATTTTATTTGAAAGCTTATCCACTATCCAAAATCGTGGATATAATTCCTTTAATTAACTTCTACAATTCACTTATCAAATTAAGTGATTTCGGATTCATAAACAACGTTTATAAATCATAATTTTATATTTTATAACTACTTCAACTTATAAATTCCTTTTATTATCCAATTCAATTTATAACTCAATTTTCTACCAAAAGTCCATTCTATAAGTTAAACACTTATAATTCGTTTATTTACAAAAATCGTTCTTTTAGGACTTCACAAATCATTTATTCTGTCCTTTATAAAACCCATTTTAACATCTTTTAAAACGTCTTTAAAACTCCTTTAAAATTTCATCACTTTGATTTATAAAAATTAAATTTTATAAATCTTATACATAGAGCTTTCATAATAAATTCAAAAATCTCTATTTAAACCATTTTATAAATAAGTCGACTTTTATTTCAAAACGACACTTCGGTTATATTTCACTAAAAGTTTTAACTTTTATAACTTTAAAATTTTACGTTTATAAATCGATTCAAAAATTCCATAAAACGTATATTTTCAAAAATCACTTTAAAAACCCTTTTAAAGTAAAAGTCGTTATTTTTACATTTCAAAACTGAATCCGATGATGCAACAACACCAATCAGTCCATCACAACAGTCAATATCATATATCAATATGATAATAGAATATATATCAATATTTGTAAATAAGTAAATACAGTTGAGGAATCCAGTTGGATCCCTCCAACCTGTTTCCCTGCATCCAAAGACGTTAGCACAATACCAATTCCGCTCCAGTACGGAATTATCGCGGTATATGGGTTTTATAAAAATATCCGCTTACTAACGGCGCAATAGGGTCTCATCCGCTATACGAGGCGGGAAATCAATCAATCCAATATATACATATGCCAATATGTATATACTGCTATATATATAGATATATCCTATCATATCAAATAGCACATCCAAACAGACAATCAAACAATAACTGAAAATTCCACTTTCATTTTGAGTGAGAAAAAAAAATCTCACCTTGATTTCAATTCCGATTCCAGCGTTTATTTCGAATAAAATTAAACGGCCGTTTAATTTTACCCGAAATTCAAACTAGTTCCAAACGACTCAAATCCTATTTCATCACGTAGTGTTCGAGAAAACGAAGCCAACGCCGCTCGTTTCGTAATTTTCTGATCACGCAGCAAAAAGTTACGTTATTACAAAGTTATACGAATTTAAATATAATTAAATTTACATTTTCTTTTAAAATTTTAAACCTAGCAAATCTGGACCGTGCGTTTCTTTTGGAGAAAATCTGGGCCGCTCTCCCACTCAAGCCCGCGCGCGTCTTCTTCCTCCATCCTCCAGGTCGCGTACAAGAAGAACCCAACGAAGCCGCCTCTATGCCCTAATACACGCGACAAATTCAAGCATCTCCACAACCATCAGCGACCATCAAAATGCTCGCCTCCATCCCCTCTACTCTCGGCCGTGACAAGGCTGAACTCGGTTCCACCATTGCTTCGTAAAGTGTGCACGAACGCGCGACCTTCCCGAACGATTTGCCGACAATCCACTTGATTAAAATCCATCATCACCGTTGAATCTCGAGATCTCATCGTGCTCTTGAATTCTCTAGTTGCAATCGTTGCCTAAAAACGCGTAGATGAGGAGATCGAAGGAGATGAAATTCGTAGCATTTCGGCCATTCATTTTGTTGCTGGCGGCTGGCTATTTAAATGAAACCCTAGCCCTTTTTATTTTGCAATTTGTGAATAAAGGGGGCTATTTATAGAAAATATCGAACACTATTCATTCTGGTTTTCTAAACTCCGATTTACGCGCGGTAACTAGCATTTCTGGGGTTTACCCCGCGTTCTGGACACAATGGAACAAGTTTCGAAAGCTAATTCGATCGTATGTGTGAGATACGGCAATAAACGATCAAATTAAATTAAACCGATTTAAATCGATTTCGAGGCGTTTTAATTTGTACCGGACAAACGGTAAATCCAAAAATTACGAAATTTGAAATCATACAATAATATCACATTACGGATCCGATGAAACTGGTTTCGTCGAAATCCGACACTGTTTGAAAAATGACTATTTTAACTCGTCGAAAAAAAAATTAAAACGATATCGATGCGTTTCGAGCTGCCACGGTCAAACGACAACTCCGATGGATACGAAAATTGAAATCCGATAATAACTAACTATTACGGATCCAATGGAACTGGTCTCGTTCAATTCTGAGTCTGTTCAAAAATTGGCTATTTTTACATTCGATAATTAAATATTAAAATATTCGATTTTCACAGATTAACTTTAAATTCAGTTCTGAAAGTTCTAAAATATTTCTATAACTCTAGTATGATTAAATAAAATTTTCCAAATCATTTTCAATCATTTTAAACTCGATTTTTAATTATCTCTGGAATTTCAATCATTAAATTATCGATTTAATTGACCAAATAAAATCCAATATCCTTTAAATAAATTATTCGACTTATTAAATTCATTTATTAATATTTAAAATCAATTAAATATTCGAATTTTAATTATCAAAAATTCTGGGTCGTTACAGACTTCCCCCCTTAAAAGAATTTCGTCCTCGAAATTACAAGTTAGGAAAAAAAAATGGTCCTTAACTCGTCTACTATTTTCCACAATCTAATAGTTTTATCACTTTTCAAACGGATCTTCCTACTAAAGATTCGTTATCATCTCAACTAACTTTCCAACTTAAATTTTAAGTTTCAAACAACATTGCTTAACTTCTAAATTCAAATTCGAGTTTAAATTCAATTTTAAACTTTCAAAATTTCTCAAAATTTTTCTAACACTCGAAATTTTCAAAAAATTTCGCCAGCGTCTCCTTTGCGCGGCTAATACGGCACGACTACAAAACGTCCCTACGGACTCTCAGATTTCAAAAAGAAAAAGCCAAGCGGCTAGACCAGAAATCATCAAATCTCATATTGAAATTGAAATACATACCTTTTTCGAGCAATTCAATTTATCTTTGAAAACAAAATTCCAATTTCATAACACCTGTATATCCTACTAGCCATAATATCTAGTTACATATCCAAATCATTTTGCAAACTCCATTACAAAATTTTAAATATCAACTGCTTATACATCTTTACTTCACTGTTGAAGTTACATATTCATTATCGTCCAATATTTACAGTTCACATTCATTTGAATTCAATTCACAATTCCAATCTAATTTGGATTCAGTTTAACTTCTGAATATTGAATTTTCATCGATTAACTTTCATTTATAACTGCTTATTTTGGATTAGTTTCAATTACTAATTCATTTCAAATTCTAATCCACTTATTCAAATCTGTTTCTACTTACTTGAAGTTATTTGTAATTTCGAACCATTCTTTATTTAGTTCAAAATTCAAGTTTCAATTTAACTAATTCAACTTCCATTTCTGTATTTCGTGAATTAATAAATTATCAAAGTAACTTATTCGGATTCAAGTCTCATTTCATTTTCAATTTCAATTCTATCGCTTACAGATTCGCAATGAATCTCAACTTTCAATTTTACATTGATTCACTTATACTTTCTTTAATTTAACTCCAATCTTTAAATCGAATTTATTCTATCAATATTCAAATTGCATAAGTTATCAACTTAATAATATTTCATAAATATCTTTATATAGCATTCTAGAGTTTACCAACATTTCAAAAACCATTTTTTTTGAAAACAGTTCAAATTATCCTTTGAATTCTCTAAAACAAAAATCCAAATTTTCACAACAACTTCCATTTAAAACAATTTGACAGCAATTCCTCTTCTGGAAACCCGAAAATGGACATCAATAATGCTGCAGTCATTACCGAAGTTATTTTCCAGCGACCGAAAAGAGTTTAGAGCTTTTATCTTTCCAAAATACTTTTCAAAACCTTTGAAATTCATTTTCAAACCAAAAAGATTTAAACTTCCCAAATCTCCAAAATTTTCAAATTCTTTTCAAAAACATTTCCAAAAACCTCTCTAGAATTCCGTTTTAAATTACAAATCACATTTACAATTTACATTCTCAAATTTCATTTGTATGTGAATTTATTTTTTTAACTTTGGAGTTACGATTCCAATTTCTTATTTAATTTCAATGATAATAGATTAATATTATCACTTCTAACAACCATGCAACCATATACTATAGTAATTTACAGAAAATCATTCCTTTTATATACAAAAATAGTTTTGGGCAAAATTATCTCATTTACCCTATTTAAAACAATATTGTGCCGAATTGTTCTATACAAGTGTTTAGAGATCCCTATCGATAGAGTTGTACGGACAATACCGACCAGAATCCATATACCACTCAACAAACCAATCATTCCAATATAAAACAATTTTATATTCACTAATAAATACGCACTCGTATCTATTATTACACTCAACTCATTCTAGAGTACTACTGACTCTATCTCTAATGAGTAACACCCAACAGAGCAGGGTTGTCGCTTAACCATATGCTCTGATACCACGCTGTCACGTACCGGAATTTTCGACTTTCGAAAATTCGACATCGATACTCACTTTATCGACTGCCGAGCAATCGAGTGCCGGAAACTCCAATAGTGAGGGTTTTAGAAAGAAGAAAACAGAAGAAAAGGCAGAAGAAGAAGAAAGCAGAAGAAGAGAAGAAGAAAATAGAGAAGAAAGAACACAGAACAACATCAGAACAGAAAACAATATCAGAATCTTACACATCGCAGCGGAACAATATATAATAAATAAACACTAGTCTTTTAAAACAAAGAGCTATATCAGTTTATAAATACATCAATCATCAGAGTCAATATACAACAATGGACAGTTATATAACTTGTCTTCATACAGAATACACAGCGAAATAAATATATCAGATACAAATACTACGTCTCGTCATCCATCTTGCTTCCAAAGCTCCAGAATATCCAGAATATCCTGATAACATAACTCTAGGCTGCCCGTGTGGAAATTGGTGGGCACCCATAGTTTAGAAGGGAAACAATAAACTCCGAGTCAGTCATGGTGACTGGTGTGAGATCGTAAAACAGTTATTCTGTATAACAACAAAATAATTTTTAAAGTCAATTCGCAATGCTTTTGGAAAATGAAACTACCATAAGACCTCCCGCCACACACACAATGCAAACGCAGACTTGGAGGAGATTTCTTCTTATGATAGTCAAAGATGCTTACTACGCAAAACTCAAATTCTTTTTGATATTATTATTAGTGCATAGTGTAGAAAACATTTCGAAAGTACAATATAAATCTTAGCCAGCATAGGTACCATTATAGTATGCTTGCTATAGCTGCCATATTAGATGGCAGGTTCTACAACTAAAACCGTACAAGGCTCGTATTGTTTCTTTGGATTTCCAACAAATGGTCAGGCTAAGGAACTTCCTATCCACGATGGGTACGTCCCTGGAATAGACGACCCGAGAACCTAACCGGATCTCTGCCAACACAAGGCCGGGTTACCTCTGCAAAAATAGGTAACTACTGACACGCGTATGCCATCCCCCGATCGTCACCGATCTTCCCGAGGATCCCCGATTCGCAACAACCACAAAGTAATAAATTTTGCAGCAACCACAGAGGTTAAGTATCTGGGCTCCATACCATGATACCACCTTTATCCAGAAGGAATGACATACACTAAGGGGCGCTACTCCCTAGAACCTTGCTGCATCCTTCCTGTTTCGACCATTTCCGGGGTGTGAGGCTCGACGAAGTCTCGTCCACAAAGCTACGCTTTCTCAAAAAGCCCTGCTTCGGGTCAAACAAAATGATCAACCTATGATCACAAAGATATAAGATCAAACAAATGATCATATCACAAATGATCAAACACTGATCATTTCACAGCAACACTCAGTATGCCACGTTACCAAATTGGGATATATCGCTGATAAATTTCAACTACATAACCTCTGAGCTCGTACGTCTCAGAGAAGGGTGTTAAGCTAAGAGAATAAATTCTCCGCCACCAACAGAAATGTATTTGAAAGAAATCAGCTTTATATCTCAAATTGTAACGTCAGACACACAATCCATACAAGTCTGTTCCGGGATCGAACAGAACCGAAGGCACTTCTCACGAAGCCCTTGCATATCCGGATAAATTTCTAATCACGTCCGGACTTCCCGTCACTAAGGGTGATAAAACCTCTAAATCGGAGATCAGCCGATGTAGAGTAACTCGACGGTAATCCTTCCGTTTTCAAAAATATCCGGTCTTCAACACCGGTCTTCAAATGCGATTCATAACGACGTATGACATATTCGGAATGGGTTATACGACCCCATGGTCCTTTCCCGGCTAACCCGAATAGTGAGCGTTTATTTAAAATAAGTGTGGCATTCAATTTCATCCAAATTCACAACAAATACCTATCTAAAGGTAATTATTGATAGTCGGTTATTTAACTATCAATAAAGATGCGCAACATCATCAGATTCCAAATAATTTTTCAAATTATTTTATCTTCCAAAATATATTTTCTAGATATAAAATTTCCACACTTAATCATTTGAAAACAATTTCAAATCAATTTCCACGTTTCATTTTATCTTTGAAGATAAAATCTCAAACAGTTCATTTCATATTGGAAAAACATTTCCATACTTATTTAAAAATAAGTGTTTCACAAATCATTTATTTTCAACGTTTGAAAATATTCGATATACTTAAATCAAATTAAGTATATATTTCATTCTTTTAAGGAAATCATTCTTAAAACACATTTATTTGAGTCAAAACGAATGTTACGTAAAACATCGTTACGACGACTCAACATCACTAGTATAGGGATTCGAAATTTAGATAGATATATAAATCCCAATACTATATAAAACATTTCCTTTCGGAAATCATTTACTATAACAACAGTGTTATAGTCCACCATTTCCTTATTTCTCGAAAACGTCTATTTCAACAATAAATGTTGAAATCTATGATTTCGATAATTAACACGTTTTAAAACATCTTTTAAAATAATTACTTCATTTCATAATATCACTTCTCCAGAACATATCCATTTTACTTAACAATATATTCACTGTCCAAAATCGTGAATATACCTCACTATCCAAATTCAACATTTCTACACATTTTATTTGAAAGCTTATCCACTGTCCAAAATCGTGGATATAATTCCTTTAATTAACTTCTACAATTCACTTATCAAATTAAGTGATTTCGGATTCATAAACAACGTTTATAAATCACAATTTTATATTTTATAACTACTTCAACTTATAAATTCCTTTTATTATCCAATTCAATTTATAACTCAATTTTCTACCAAAAGTCCATTCTATAAGTTAAACACTTATAATTCGTTTATTTACAAAAATCGTTCTTTTAGGACTTCACAAATCATTTATTCTGTCCTTTATAAAACCCATTTTAACATCTTTTAAAACGTCTTTAAAACTCCTTTAAAATTTCATCACTTTGATTTATAAAAATCAAATTTTATAAATCTTATACATAGAGCTTTCATAATAAATTCAAAAATCTCTATTTAAACCATTTTATAAATAAGTCGACTTTTATTTCAAAACGACACTTCGGTTATATTTCACTAAAAGTTTTAACTTTTATAACTTTAAAATTTTACGTTTATAAATCGATTCAAAAATTCCATAAAACGTATATTTTCAAAAATCACTTTAAAAACCCTTTTAAAGTAAAAGTCGTTATTTTTACATTTCAAAACTGAATCTGATGATGCAACAACACCAATCAGTCCATCACAACAGTCAATATCATATATCAATATGATAATAGAATATATATCAATATCTGTAAATAAGTAAATACAGTTGAGGAATCCAGTTGGATCCCTCCAACCTGTTTCCCTGCATCCAAAGACGTTAGCACAATACCAATTCCGCTCCAGTACGGAATTATCTCGGTATATGGGTTTTATAAAAATATCCGCTTACTAACGGCGCAATAGGGTCTCATCCGCTATACGAGGCGGGAAATCAATCAATCCAATATATACATATGCCAATATGTATATACTGCTATATATATAGATATATCCTATCATATCAAATAGCACATCCAAACAGACAATCAAACAATAACTGAAAATTCCACTTTCATTTTGAGTGAGAAAAAAAATCTCACCTTGATTTCAATTCCGATTCCAGCGTTTATTTCGAATAAAATTAAACGGCCATTTAATTTTACCCGAAATTCAAACTAGTTCCAAACGACTCCAATCCTATTTCATCACGTAGTGTTCGAGAAAACGAAGCCAACGTCGCTCGTTTCGTAATTTTCTGATCACGCAGCAAAAAGTTACGTTATTACAAAGTTATACGAATTTAAATATAATTAAATTTACATTTTCTTTTAAAATTTTAAACCTAGCAAATCTGTACCGTGCGTTTCTTTTGGAGAAAATCTGGGCCGCTCTCCCACTCAAGCCCGCGCGCGTCTTCTTCCTCCATCCTCCAGGTCGCGTACAAGAAGAACCCAACGAAGCCGCCTCTATGCCCTAATACACGCGACAAATTCAAGCATCTCCACAACCATCAGCGACCATCAAAATGCTCGCCTCCATCCCCTCTACTCTCGGCCGTGACAAGGCTGAACTCGGTTCCACCATTGCTTCATAAAGTGTGCACGAACGCGCGACCTTCCCGAACGATTTGCCGACAATCCACTTGATTAAAATCCATCATCACCGTTGAATCTCGAGATCTCATCGTGCTCTTGAATTCTCTAGTTGCAATCGTTGCCTAAAAACGCGTAGATGAGGAGATCGAAGGAGATGAAATTCGTAGCATTTCGGCCATTCATTTTGTTGCTGGCGGCTGGCTATTTAAATGAAACCCTAGCCCTTTTTATTTTGCAATTTGTGAATAAAGGGGGCTATTTATAGAAAATATCGAACACTATTCATTCCGGTTTTCTAAACTCCGATTTACACGCGGTAACTGGCGTTTCTGGGGTTTACCCCGCGTTATGGACACAATGGAACAAGTTTCGAAAGCTAATTCGATTGTATGTGTGAGATATGGCAATAAACGATCAAATTAAATTAAACCGATTTAAATCGATTTCGAGGCGTTTTAATTTGTACCGGACAAACGGTAAATCCAAAAATTACGAAATTTGAAATCATACAATAATATCACATTACAGATCCGATGAAACAGGTTTCGTCGAAATCCGACACTGTTTGAAAAATGACTATTTTAACTCGTCGAAAAAAAAATAAAACGATATCGATGCGTTTCGAGCTGCCACGGTCAAACGACAACTCCGATGGATACGAAAATTGAAATCCGATAATAACTAACTATTACGGATCCAATGGAACTGGTCTCGTTCAATTCTGAGTCTGTTCAAAAATTGGCTATTTTTACATTCGATAATTAAATATTAAAATATTCGATTTTCACAGATTAACTTTAAATTCAGTTCTGAAAGTTCTAAAATATTTCTATAACTCTAGTATGATTAAATAAAATTTTCCAAATCATTTTCAATCATTTTAAACTCGATTTTTAATTATCTCTGGAATTTCAATCATTAAATTATCGATTTAATTGACCAAATAAAATCCAATATCCTTTAAATAAATTATTCGACTTATTAAATTCATTTATTAATATTTAAAATCAATTAAATATTCGAATTTTAATTATCAAAAATTCTGGGTCGTTACAATCTTTGACTATCATAAGAAGAAATCTCCTCCAATTCTGCGTTTGCATTGTGTGTGTGGCGGGAGGTCTTATGGTAGTTTCATTTTCCAAAAGCATTGCGAATTTGTTTTATTTTCTTTGTGAAAAATAACTGTTTTACGATCTCACACCAGTCACCATGACTGACTCGGAGTTTATTGTTCCCTTCTAAACTCTGGGTGCCCACCAATTTCCACACGGGCAGTCTAGAGTTAGGTTATCAGGATATTCTGGATATTCTGGAGCTTTGGAAGCAAGATGGATGACGAGACGTAGTATTTGTATCTGATATATTTATTCCGCTGTGTATTCTGTATGAGGACAAGTTTATATAACTGTCCATTGTTGTAACGACCCGACTTTCCAGACCCGGAAAATCGAACCATTTTAGATAAAAAGAAGAGGTAGAAGAAGAAGAAAAATAGAAAACAACAACAGAATCTCACATACGCAGTGGAATAAAATATAATAGATAATAACAGATCTTTACACAAAAAGAAATCTATATCTGTTTACATATACATCATCCAAATACATCATCAGAGTACATCACATCAATATCATACAACTGGACAGTAATCATAACTTGTCCTCACAATCTGAATACACAGCGGAATATATAACTCAAATACGGAAGTACGTATCGCCATCCAGCTCCATAGCATCATTTCCTGTAATCTATAATACTCGGTCTGACCCGAGCATCATATAAAACAATACCCGAGTCAGTCTGGAATACCAGCGTGAGAAAATCACACTCAATTGATTATTAAAGTTTCAAAAATCCTTTAAAAACAAAAGCATCTCGTAAGACCACGCCACAAATAAACATGTCGGGTTTTTACCTTACGATAGCTAAAACACTTTTTATAAAAATCCTCTGATATTATAATAGTGTCTATTCACAAATACTTATTAAAATAGCTGAAATTGTTACATTATTAAATTCCAGCATACTAGCCACAAAAGTGGGTAATACAAACAAATACCGTACAAGGCACGTAGGAAGAATGGATTTCCAACAATGACTAGGCACTGGGGTACCACCTATCACAGTACGTGGCCTAGATCACAGTACCGAGGAGTACGCCCGCTCCCCTGCAACACAAGGCCGGAATCATCCCTTACTGGATAATTCCAAATAAAATCACCCCACGGTTGGGATCAGCAACCGCACCACTAAGCCGAAATAAAAGGGACATCTAGACAGGGATGACCTTACTCTCAAGTGGGTGCTACCCACGAAGCCTTGCTGCATAACCCCTGATTTTCAGTCATTCCCGGTTGATGAGGCTCGAGGCTAAACGATACCTTTTCAGAACATATCCCTTAGAATGCCCATCGTCCACCTGACGATGTCACGAAAGCATTCGTCCATACAAGTCCGTCCCGGGTTCGAACGGAACCGAAGGCACTATTCCTACTACATCCATTTTGGAAATATCCTCAGGATTAGTAGCGACTAGCCCTTGCACTTCACTGCTCCATCTTCGACTCCGAAATCGTTACACGAAACGTACAAACCGGATCGAAGTGGTATTCGAGTCTCCAGACCTAGAATCCTGGTATACGGAAACTCGATCCCGGTCTCTTCGAAACGATCAGCGCATTTGGCCAATATTGATAGTCGGTTATTTAACTATCAATTAACATCCACAAGCAACCATCACACAATAAATAATTTCCCACATTATTTATTTGCCCGAATATCTTTCCAAGATATATTTCTATTTTCAAACTCCTTTTGAAAACAATTTCAAACAGTTTCCGCTTACGGAATACATTTCCCCAAATATTTATCTCTCTGAAACACCAAGTACAAAATATTTTGGATTTAAAAATAATTTTAAAAACACTTTATTTAAATATACTTTATAACATTTAAATTAAACTACTTTAATACTTTATTTAAAATATATACTTTAAAATAAACCACTTTATAAATATAAACTAAATTTCTCCTTTTAAAACATAATAGCAAATCACTTTTATATAATTACTATAATAATAGATTTTTGAAAATACTTACTTAGGAAATTAACATTTAAAAAGACAAATTTCCTAAACATGCTTTTAAAAACACAAATTAGAACTTTTAACTTATATTAAAAATTGCTTTGAAAACATACTTGGCTATCCAGAGAAATACGCTTCTCATTCCCATCTTTTAAAAATAAATCAACATTTATTTTTAAACCAAACCATATCCTTTTATAAATTTCCATCTTGAATTTATATTTCAAATATCCTCTAATATTCCATTTCACTTTATAAACCCAGTTTATATCTTCAAATCTCATTTCTCTTTTAAAAATCCAAGTTTTTTAAACACTTAAATCAATTTCCAATTGATTTCCATTTTACTTCACTTTGAAATAAATTTCCCTATTTACTTCAATTATTTCAAATACATTAACTTTCACAATTTATTTCTTTATTATGAGTTGAAACCTTTTTAACTAGAATACCAATTCAGATTCCCAAACTTCTTCAATTAATATTTTAATTAAATTAAAATCTTTAAATTTCAATAAAATCAATTCTTTTATATTTTTAAATAATATCACTTTAGTTAAAGATTCATTTCTCCCCTGTTAAATTCAAAATCCTCCTTTCCCATATTTGTTCGAATTTAGAAATTTCTTTATTTCTTTACAATTCCTTATTTAATTTATTCGAATTCACTAGAATTATTTAACTTGAATTTTACTCTTTTATTTCTTCCCAAAAATCCAATTCAATTGCTTTTGATAACTCATTATACTGGGAGATTCAATCCAACCAGATTATCAGATATAGATCATCACAGGATATCAACAATCATATCACAGAATATTTAAACAAAATTAAATATTTTGAGGAATCCAGTTGGATCCCTCCAACCTGTTTCCCTGCATCCACAGACGTTAGCACAATACCAATTCCACTTCAAGGTAGAATATCGCGGTATATGGGTTTTATAAAATATCATCCACTATTATGCGGCGCATAGGGTCTCATCCGCTATATAATGCGGGAATATCAACAATTCCAATATATACATATGCCAATATGTATATATTGCTATATACTACTATATATACTATAGCACATCAAACCAATTCAACCATTCAATCAATTATTTAAATTTAACCATTAAATTAAAATTAAAATTCAGCTGAGTGAGATTAACTCACCTTATTCCATTTGCATTCCACTTCCAATATTGCCTTGGTTCTCTATTATTGACCTTGTATGAATATTAATACAAGTTATTAATATTCGAAAATAAATCGAATAGTCCTATTCCAATTATTTATTTTAAACAGATTTTCCTTTAATAAATTATTTAATTGACTAAAGATTTATTCAACTGATCATTTTCCAATCAACTAATAATTTTGTTTTAAACTAGTGATTCAATTTGAATCAAAGAATTAAATTTTTACCCAGTTTCCCTTTAAATAACTTCCTTAGTAACTAGAATAATTTATATTTAATTAAACAAATAAATCTTCTCTATATGTACATGAAATGTAAATAGATATATTTACTTTATTTTACATTTTCAACTGCTTACAAAAATGATCAATATTCTTTTGAAAGAAAATATATTCCTGTTTATATTTTTAAACGATAAACATACATATGTCTACACTTTACTATAAATATATCTTCTGTTTCCTGTACGTGATTAAATAAAGTAAAATAACTTTACTACTGTTATCTGAATAAACTCAATCATTAGTTAATTACCTCACTGCCATCATCAAGAACCCTAGCTCGAGTTCAACCGTAGATACCCAGTTCGAAAGACCCAACCACCTCTTCCTCTTCGTCGACGAACCCTAAAATCACCTCGCGATCTAGACCCCCGAGTCATTGCGTCTCGCCCAGCTCGAAGCCCTAGTCGCCGATCCCCAAACGTCGAACAATCTCGCGTGTTCGAATCCCCTCCCTCAGTCGACCATGATCAAACCAAAACGTCGAAGAGCCTGGCCTCGACGAAGCTGAACGCGACCTCACGCGCCTCCTCGTTTCCCCTCTTACTCGCGCACATCCCCATGCCACGGTGAACTTCGTCTCGAGTTCGTGAATCGATTAATAGGAGAAGAGGGAATTCGATTACTCTTTGATTTTATTTCAAAGCAACTGTTTTTATTTTAAATTTTCTTCTGAGATTAAATGAAGGACTCGGCCACGATTTAAGTAAAGGAGAGGGGACATGATTTGAATTGATGGAGAGAGCAGCGTGATAATAGGCGTAATCCCAGGCGTGATTTAAGGATGCTGATATTGACCAATTTAAATTTAAATTCAAATTGGATTCATTTTAAAATTTCAACGCGTTTATACGTCGTACGCTCACACGGCAACTCCAAACACTACAAAATTTGAAATCCGGTAATAAGTCAATATTACGGACCCAATGGAACTGGTTTCGTCGAATTCCGAGACTGTGCCTCGGAAGACTATTTTTAAATTCAATTTAAACAATATATTTTTAAAATTGAACAAATTACTTTCGAATTCAATTTTAAAAGTTCTATTATCTTCAGTATTATTAATATGAGTTTTACGAGCTTTCAAAATATTTTTAATTAGCTTAGAATACCAGATTTACTATTTTATCCAACTTCAAATAAATTTAATTTAATAATTAAATTACTCAATAAACAGCGATATTTGAAATTTAAGTTTATAATTAATCTCTGAATATTTAAAATTAATTAAATATTCCAATTTCAAATGCTCAAAAATTCCGGGTCGTCACAATTGTTGTATTGAGTTGTATATTGACTCTGATGATTGATGTATGTATAAAATGATATAGTTCTTTGTTTAAAGATTATTCAATTATCTATTATATGTTGTTCCGCTGCGATATGTGAGATTCTGATATTGTTTCTGTTTCTATTGTTGTTCTGTTGTTCTTCTTTCTTCTTCTTCTTCTCTTTTTCTTCTATCTTTTCTTCTACTTCTTCTTTTTAAAACCATAACTTTTCGGGTTTCCGGCATTCGATGGCTCGGCAGTCGATAAAGTGAGTATCGATGTCGAATTTTCGAAAGTCGAAAAATTGCGGGATGTTACATTGAACACCACACCAAGCTCCAAACTTTCAATCGACGACCATAGCTCTGGCAAAATGGAACTCTAGCTTTCGACCAATGACGATCGTCGACACGAAACTTCGTCGAAACTTCCTAAAAATCATCTGTTCCCATACGATCTCAAAGACATTAGTGGCTCCGTACAATTCGAAGTGGATTGAGAGAAATCTTTTTTGAATATTATGAACAATTTTAACCCTTTACAGTAAAATCACGAGAACCCGATCGATACTCGACGAAATCGAGTATCGTCAATTTTTAAAAATAGCATGGACATAGACGAACAACTTTCGTTTTCAACGATTAGGCTAATTATGAGTGGATTGGGTGATTTTTAAAATAGAGGAAGTGAGATTGTTCAATTTACAGGAAAAACAAAAATAAGGAAAGAAAAGTAGAAGTTGCGAACATGTATATGTATATACATTCATACAGCGATATGTTAAAGAAGTAGTAGGCAAAAGGGACATAAGGTACTACGGCAGGGAAGACAACGACCGCTAAGGTGAAGAGGGAGGTGGCTGCTATGTACAATGGTGTATACTGATTTGAAACAAAGAAAGGCTTAGTTGAATTAGAAGGTTGCTATACTGTTCATATACGTGTGTGTGATTTTAAGTAGATTTTGATGACCGGCTACCCTACATCGCGTTCGCGTCCGAGCTATGAACAATAGAAAATAAAGTACGATCGCTTATAACAATGTTACATGATCATAAAACAAAAATAAAATAAACAAGTTATTAATTTCTGTGAAGTCTCAAAATGCCAGCGTTTTCCGTAAAATACGTCAAACGGAAATTTATTTATTTTCCAAATTAAAAATTATAGAAAAAATCTAAATATTAAATTAGAAATACGTCATCGGAAATCAAGTCTCAGTTTGAAACAATAATTTATAGAAATTTAAATTCAAATCCGAATATTGAAATAAATAAAAAATTCAAATTCGACGACCCAAAAATACGGGCCTCTACACTCTCCCCTCCTTAAAAAGAATTTTGTCCATGAAATTTCTGCACATGAACACTCAATACTATTCATAAGCCCGCATGATGTTCATTGATCATTCATATACAGAATCTGATTCGATCACTATTCGAATACATAACTCCACTTCTAAACCAGTATCGCTCACCCGATTTACTAGTGCGGACCCTGATCAGGCTCCTTGATTAGGAACCTCTACTCTTCTTACATAGCTATAACTATGACATAAAACCTTGCTCCCATATCTAGAACCCTTATAAAGTGTTCGCCGTCAAAAATCGAGTGATAGATCCTTATTTGGAATGGTGTGGAACACTTCAGAGCCTTGTGCTCGTATATTAGATCAAACTATATGGAGAGAGAAATGATCTACATCCATTCTACGTACTTATTTGATTGGTTATTCCAATACAAATTCTATTACAACTAAAATATTTATGAAAACATCTTCATAAAACAAAGCTTAAGTTATAAAAATTAAAAAATTCCCTATCATGCTCTAAGGGTATACCTAACCATTAGGTTCAGACCTTTATTTTGAAACTATTTAAGAATTTTAAATACCCGGGTTTTTATTCAAATCACTTTTTGAAACGATACCTTGTATTTTAATCCGTAGAATATATATATATATATATATGTATATATTTATATAGCTCGAATAATCCCACAATATACCAAGGAACTGGGTACTACCAAATAGTATCATATATTTCCTTACTAGAAGGATAATACTCAAGAGAAACGTTTACCATTCGAACGTATCTCTTACCCATTTTTAGTTATTTTTTAGCTACTCGCACTAGTTATTTTAAAACTACTTCCTTTCTTTCAAACCCATTTTGAAACATTATCATAAATATATTTTCAGCAAAATATTTCAACAAAATATCCAATTCCAATTTGCTTTGGATTCGTTCGAATTCGAACTCGTTCCGACCGTACAATGCAAAGTGAATAATTTACTAAGTGCACAATCCCGTTCGCCTAAGCAAACATCTGATCGTCACTTAGAAAATTATTCTGATCACCACAAAACAAATCAGGACTCGTTTCCCAAACCAAATCCAAAGGAATATCCGTTTTTCTACAAAGTTCCTTTTCAAAAGAATTATACTTAAAATATATTTTTATGTAAACTATTATTACCATTTTCAACATCATTTATATTCTAAAATTATCTCAATTAAAATTATTATTTCTTTTTCCACCAATCATTTAAAATGATTATATACATATTTACCCAATGATAAATCAAATCATATTTTTATTATCAGATCAAAATTTGTTTTTATCAAAACAATTATATAGCAAGGTCCTAATGGTAGCAATTCCCTACTTAGAAACTCGAA
This sequence comes from Allium fistulosum, assembly GCA_030737815.1. Lineage (NCBI taxonomy): Eukaryota > Viridiplantae > Streptophyta > Magnoliopsida > Asparagales > Amaryllidaceae > Allium > Allium fistulosum. The sequence continues at coordinate 242,301,135 of CM060907.1, read as the reverse complement.
AATATTTTCAAATACTATTATTAACCCATAAAACCTTGAAAACCATTTTGCCAAAATCACTAGGATTTAAACTCTCGAATTCCCTTTGTTTATAAGACACATTTTTAATAAATCAAATTTATAAAATATATCCTTTTAAAGGAAATTGTAACGACCCCGGATTTTATATATATTGGAATTAATAATTAATTTAGTTTTTGAATTAAAATTATAAAATTAATTGTAAATTGAAGCGAGTTTCCCCAATTCAAATAAAACATATATTAAATCATATGAATTTAAATATTGTATATATATGTGAATATATGTATGTATATGTAATATATGAGTAAATTTGGAATTATATATATATGGAATTATAGTTTAAAATCTCAAGTAAATGGTTTAAAAACAATTATAAAAATATAGATATTTGACACAAGGAAATAAATAAATGATTTAAACTTAGAATTGATGGTTAATAATAATTTGAATTTATAAAATAAATATATTGGATAAAATCCAATAACAAATTAAAATCTAGAAATTCACCTATATTATAAAATGAACAAATTATATAGTTTTATTCAATATAAAGTAAATATATATATCTTGATAAATCAATACAATATAATACGAATAAAATAGATACAAAAATAATAAAAGGAACATACAATAAAAATAGAAGTTCACTCATATTCTTAAGTAATAAAATAAACAAAAAGAAAATACAAACAAGTAAAAATTATATATTCATGTACACTTGCAAAATGAAGACAACAAAGATATGTAAATATCTATTAGCTTGTAAAACAAACAAAAGAAAAAAAAATTATAAGTTTGTACAGCCGAAAGGAAGACAAAGCATAAATATATAGATAATTATATGTAAATTTGTACAAGTAATAAATGCAAATATCTTTAGTACATAAGATAAATACCATCAGCCACCGAAATGAAGAAAGAAAATATAGTTTTGTACAAACCTAATTAATGCTTGGCCACCAAATCAACATATCAGCCTCCACAAAGAAAAAAAATCTCTGATTTTGTACAAGGCCATATCATCATCCAGTACAAATTTTTATACCCAGTAACTTCATTCTTATATATCAACTTTCTTATCTCATTTTCGTGCATCAAAAGAAAACTGAGCATCATATAAAAAAAATATGGCAAACCTGAAACTAAACTAGATCAACAATTCAATTAAACAAGCAAGAAGATCAGAGGGGTTCCAACTTGCAAATTTCAAAGCTGTTCAACATAGCAGTTCTGTTTTTCTGGAAAACAAGGTGAGTAAACTTCTTTGATCTGATCTATAAAATGGATGTAGTGATTTATGTTGAAGTGAAGCTGTGAGATATGGTTGCATTTATACAAAAAATGAATATATACCTGTGCATGTCTGTTAAACAAGCATATTGCCTATGTTTTTACATTATAGGTTACAAAACCTGTTAAAAATTCAAAATCTCTCCCTCTAATCCTCTTTAGGCTTTAAGTTTAAAACAAAACATGTTAGTACAATCATGATTTAAGTTTTAAAAATAATTTTAAGTATAAATTATTAAAGTATTTTCTGGAAAATCAAGAAAAACAGATGAATACAAAACATATCAAAAATTCGAGAGTCAAGATTTCTTGTTTCAATTACATCATCGGAAACGTTTTCAAAAACGAAGAATTTTAAAGGTGAAATCACGATTTTTAATTTTATAATTTGTGGGAAATTTTGGGTTGAACGAAAAATGGTTTTTCGTCGATTGCCGATGATCGGCGCAAGGATGATCGTCGAAATCAAGGCTGAAGGAGGATGAGGGTCTGGGGATCATCAGAAAAATGTGGGATGAATTTCTTGAACGCCGTGGTGGCTGAACGTGGTTGATCTAGGGTTTTAACCCTGTGTTTTGTTGGTTGAAATCGTGAGGCATTTGCGTCGTCGTCATCGCGTTTCAGACGATCGGACCGGGGACGATGAATTCGTGGTTGAACGGTGGAGCTCTGGTAGTGATCGCGGGGTCGCTGATGATCTATGGTGGCGGTACGAGGAAGTTTGTGGTGATCGAATTCTGTTCCAGGTTGGATTAAGTTCCTCGATTTCGAATTCATCGTGGATTCGACGAATTGGTTGGCCTGAGGGTGTGAGTTGATGGACGACGACATGTGGGAGGTGGCAGCGTCGATCGCCGTGGCTCCGGCGCCTCGTGCACATGCACGCGTGAAGACATGTATCTGGGTTGTTTACGAAGTGTGGAAGAAGGAAGTGCTCGAGTAAGTACTCGGGGCTTAGACGTGTTGGACTCGAAGCAAGATGATAAGGGCTCGGGTCAATATTTTTGACCAGGTTTTATGAACAAACCTGTTCTGTTTGATTTGAATTTTAAAATTTAAATTTCAAATTTTAAACGAAGCTTAAAATAAGTTTTAAAACCAAAGTTTAGGTCAGTTTGAAAGTTAGTTGAGGAATAAAGTTTTAAATTTAAATTATTCTAACGATTAAAAAGTACTTAAGTATTTAAGTGAAATTAAAGGAATTTAAATTTAAAATGGGATTTAAAAGTAAGTTTAAAAGTAAATTGTTTTTAAATTGCTTTTGATAATGATAATTTAATCATTAATAAGAACAAGTTTATCTTAAAGTTAATCAGAAATTTAATGAGTTATGATTCATAAAAAAATTATTAAGATAATTAAAGTAGTAATTTATTTATTTAATTAATTAATGGTTTGGATTACTTCATTAAGAATTGAGAGGTTTTAATGAATTAATTAAGGTGTAAGATTTATTGATTTGAAATAATTAATTTGTAATCAAGAATTGATTAATTTGTAATATAAAATGATTAATTAAAACTAATTACTTAAAGAAGTAATTAAAGTACTGGTTAAAGAAATTTTTATTGTTAACGAAGGTCATTAATTAAAATTATTTAAATAATTGATTAATGTGATTAATTGTAACAATCAATTGGATCAAATTAATTAATGATAATCATTTATGAAATTGTGTAAGTGTAATTACTTTATGGAAGTAATTAAGAAATTAATTGTTCATTGAAATTAATTAAGAATAATTAATTAAGGATTAATTATAAATTAAGGGTTAATTTATGATTAATTAAAGGATAATTCATTGAATGTTTTGTAATTTACCATGACTAGAAAATTTATTCATAGAAATTAATCTGATTTAAATCAATCAGATAATTAAATTGATCTTACTTATGGATGTTTGGATTCTATTGTTTGATATCCCTGATATATTCTGATTTGTGTTGTGATCTGTAATGTAATTTATTTATCTGGGATGAATGTAATATATTATCTGTAATTTATATATCTGTGATCTGTGAATAAAAGATAAGCGTTATAGTTAATACCGCTTATCAATTATATTTCTGTATTTTAATCTGTGATGATTGAATGATGTTGCACTACTGTGTGAAACCCCTGGACTACACCTTTACACACACAAATATGGATTTCACGTGGAAATCGGTTAAGTCACAGATGATTTAAAATTAATGTTTTTGAAATTGAAATTTTAATTTCAATTGATTTTGGAAATGGATTTGGGTTAAATGTTAAAGCTTTTGAAATGGAGTTTTTAAGATGAAAGTTATTTTGAATAACTTGGTAAGTTTTTCAATTTAAAAAATTCAATTTGAATTTGAATTCAAAATAAGGAATTGAATTCCATGTTTGAGATTTATGATTTAAAAATATTAAACAAGTTATAAATGTGTTACATGGGCTTGAACCATTTTAAAAGTATGGTTTTGAGAATTTGAATTTAACCCAAGGACTTTAATTCGTATAAATGAATCAGATTTCCGAAATGAAAACTGTTTGTTTTCAAAGAATAAAAGCTTTCATATAAGAAATGAAATTCCAAGTTAAAGGAATTTCAAGTTTGAATTGAAAAAAATAATTTTTCCAAGTTATGAATGAATTCTTTTTGAAAGCTATGAATTGAATCTGTTTATTTTTAACAGATTTAAAATGGTGATTTGTTTAACCATTCGAAATGGAATTGTTTTGAAAGCTATCAGTTAAATCTTTGTTTTAAAGATTTAACGAGTTAATCCAATTGAAATGGAAATTGATTTGGAAAATCTGTAAATGAATCTTTGTGAAACTGAGTGAACTTTGTGAGATGAATCTTTTTGTAAAAGATTTAAAATGGTAATTTGTTTAAACCATTTAAAAGAAAGATTTTGGGTAATAAGTTGTGACTTAACTGAAATCCCAATATCCATATATTTTTAAATATTGCGCTCACTATTCGGTTCAGCCGGGAGAGGACCTTTGTGTCACATAATCCATTTCGAATAATGATACGTCGTATATGGATTGCATTTGAAGACCGGTGTTGAAGACCGGGTATTTGCGAGAACGATAGGACAACCTATCGATTGTCTCTGCACTGAGTTGCTCTGGTATAGAGATTTCCTAAGTGATGGGAAGTCCGATCGGGATTGTGAATACCCGGATTGCAAGGGCTTCTTCGGAAGTGCCTTCGGTTCTGTTCGAACCCGGAACAGACTTGTATGGTTACATGTCTGACATTACATTTTGAGATATAAAGCTGATTTCTTTCAAATACATTTCTGTTGGTGGCGGAGAATTTATTCTCTTAGCTTAACACCCTTCTCTGAGACGTACGAGCTCAGAGGTTATGTAGTTGAAGGTTATCAGCGATATACTCCTAATTTGGTAATGTGGCATGTTGAGTGTTGCTGTGTGTTGATCATTTATTGATCATTTTTAATCAAAGCACGGCTTTGTGAAAAAGCGTAGCTTTGTGGACGATACCTCATCGAACCTCACAGGCCGGAAATGGTCGAAACAGGAATGATGCGGCAAGGTTATGAGGGTCGCGCCCTTTAGGGTATGTCATTTCCTTTTGGAAAAGGGTGGTATCATGGTATGGAGCCCAGATACTTACTCATGTGGACACACTTTATTTATTACTATGTGATGTTGGTTATCGAGGCCTCGGATAAAGGTCCCAAAGGACCGGGGGGTGGCATATTCGTGTAGTAGTTACCTAGTTACAGAGGTAACCCGGCCTTGTGTTGGCAGAGAGCCAGGTGGTTCTCGGGGCGTCCCGCCAGAGGCGATCCCATGTGGCATAGGAAGTTCCTTAGCCTGACCATTTGTTGGAAATCCAAAGAAATAATACGAACCTTGTACGGTTTTAGTTGTATAACCTGCTATGGAATGTGGCGGTAACCTGCTATTGAACATAGTAGCTATAGTAGGCATACAATAATGGTTGTATGCTGGCTAAGATTAATATTATACTTTCGAAATGTTTTACACTATGCACTAATAATAATATCAAAGAGTTTTCCTTTTGCATAGTAAGCATGTTTGACTATCATAAGAAGAAATCTCCTCCAATTCTGCGTTTGCATTGTGTGTGTGGCGGGAGGTGTTATGGTAGTTTCATTTTCCAAAAGCATTTCGAATTTCAATGTTTAAAATTCTTTTGTGGTTTGTTTAAAGATAAACTGTTTTTGTTACTCACACCAGTCCCACGACTGACTCGGAGTTTATTGTTCCCTTCCTAAACTTTGGGTGCCCACAATTTTCCACACGGGCAGTCTAGAGTTAGGGTTTTCAGATATTCAGGTTTAGTAGACTAGTTGGAGCTAGTTTAGTTCATCAGAGATCAGGACTGACGTTGCTTATCTTGGTGCAACATGATTATGGTTTGAGCTGATGTTGGAGTCATTCTCTTTTGTACATCATTTGGAGTGACCTCTTCCATTGTTGTCATTTCCGCTGTAGCATTATATCATATCTTTGATATTGCTGTGTATTATTGATATCATTGTTGTATATCATTCTGGATATTGTATTCATTGGAGTTGTATATGATATCATTGATTTCTTTATTCCGCTGTGTTGTTATACTTACTGTGTTATAAGCTCCGGGAAGCCAGATTCGGCGTTTGAATCTACGGCATTTGAGTACAAGTGAAGTACGTGTGCCGATTTTCGAAGGCCGAGTTTTTGGACTCTTACAGAAATCATTCTTAAATATTTTTATTGCGAAAATATTCTAGCTTCCTTATATAAATCATTCTTCAAGTATTATTTTAGAGATATTTAAGTTTTCTTTTAATAACCTTCTTTAACCAAACCCCAATTCAGGACCTCCAACTTTTATACTTAATCATTTCCAAAATATTATTTCAAAATATTCCAAATTTTCTTTTAAAAAAAACATTTATTAAAAATTAATTTTTCAAATCAATCCTTTATATAAAATTGTTTCTAAAATATTCATTTCAAAATATTCAAATTTTCTATTAAATAAACAACCTTTAGAAATTAAATTTTAACTCAACATTATCAACGAACGCCTTATATTCAAATTGTGAAACTTAATTCATAAGGTATTCATTTTCTATGTTCCCAAAATCCCTACCAATCCAAACCAGGTTTCAAAAAGGAAGATTCTAGATAGATTAATGAATAATGGTCAATGCTCAAAAATGGGCGAGCACGACCGATCAAATCCTAGATGATAATGATGAAATTCTATTATTCCAAACAACCAAGCACAATCAAGAATAACTATATTAAATTTTTGGTAAAGATACTTCTTTTATATATAAAATATAACCTTAGCTAAAATTATTTCATTTACCCAAATTTTAAAACAATACTGTGTCGGTTGGTCTTGTTCGAGTGTTTAGGAAATCCTTATCGATAACGTTGGCCAAACGCATCGACCGGAATTCTTAAGCCACTCTACATATCAAACAACGCAATATAAATCATTTTTATATCATTAACAAATACACACTCTTATATTGATACACTCTCAAACTCATCCAAGGGTCCACTTACCCTATCTCAAATGAGTCAATGCCACCAAAGCCTAAGTGTTCGCTCAACCTAAGCTCTGATGCCACATGTAATGACCCATTTTTTCGTACAGTTTAAGCTGGCAATAAACCACACATGTCCAACCCAAATTGAATGGAAAGGCGGATAGTCAGGGAAAAGAAAGAAGAAAGAAGACAAGAAGAAACTAAACAACATAGAATCTCACAGCAGAACGAATAATCTATAATAGATAACTAATCTTTACACAAAGACGAAACTATAATATATGTATATACAAACATCAATCAGAGTATACTAACCTATTTTAGCCCGGACAGCTATAACAACCTTTCCTTACTATTGCTGATAAATACAACCATGAATGCAAGGGAAAAATAACCATGTATGTGAATACGTCTCTGGGCCTCCAGCTCATCTCCTGAAGCTCCAAATATCCAAGTAAACCTGGAAATATGCTCGGTTTGATCCGAGCATAATAGGAAAACAACGCCTGGGTGAGTTTGGTAAAACCAGCGTGAGAACTCAAATCACAAGGAATTATTTATTTATTTTAACTTGTAAAATCCTTTGAAATCAAAGGCATCTCGTAAGATCACGCCGCACATTAACACGGATGGGTTTTTACCTTACGACAACCAAAACCTTTATATATGAAAATCCAGTGATATTATAATAATGTCTAAGGGTGAAAATAATAATAATCAAGCAGCTGTGATGCTCATGAGTGTACATCACAACTATACAAAATATATAATCGAAAACCGATAAGGCACGTTCGCTAATCGTGTAGGATTTCCATGAAGGTGCCCTCAGTACTTCAAGAAATGGTCCTCTTGCACAAGGATCAGAGATATCCTTCCGAAGCAGCATACATCCCTAGTGATGTACCATTGGAAAAACATAGCTGTTCTCGCTAAGACCGAGTGCATCGCCCCATGCATGCATAACAACTGCATGTAACGTCTAGGTGGAGCCGACAACATCCTATGGGTTTGGCAACCCTACTGGCCATGCCTCCTATCTCTGATTTTTGTCATTTCCACTGATGAGGCTACATTCGACATTCAGCTTACGCACTGCCACCAAAAAGATCCTGGAATCCCACATGGATTCCAATACCCAACGGGTCTCGGAATCACACATAGATTCCTACATCTCAATTAGATCTTGGAGTCACACCCGGATTCCCATACCCCAACGGGTCTCAGAATCACACATGGATCCCAACATCTTAGTATATCATGAAACTCCTCCATAAAACTGTGTTTTCGGAGTGGTCATGGGTTTGAGTCATCTCTTACGAGTACACTCTTCCGTTTCCTGGGTGCTCCACAAAATCAAACGTCGATTTTTGGAATGCTCAATACCGGTTCTTTAGGAAATACTCAGATAATGCATAAAAGCAGGGATCACCCCCTAACCGTTTAAGTGGACGGATCTCCTTATCATTTGTCCTAGAAGAACGAAATGAGTTTATACATACAGTATAGCACCACTGATGGTAACTGTACCATATAATTCCCGTGTTTGCCCTGATATTTCCAGAGTTAAAATCCTTCGGTTTTAAGTAAGGAATATTTCCCTACTACCAAAATTAAGAAAGATTACATATTTAGGCCAAGATTTGATAGTCGGTTATTTAACTATCAAATAAACAAACATTCAAAACAAAGATCACATTTTCCATGGAAATCACCAAGCCTCTTTAAATAAATCTTTTATTAATTTAAATTCACATTTCCGATACTTGGAAATCACTTCCATATACTTATCTCAACGGAATAAGTATATTCACAAATCACTATATTTTCGGTACTTATAAAATATAACCATATACTTATCTCAATGGTATAAGTATATTCACAAACCATTTCACTTTTCAAAACTTAGAAACTTGAAAACTCTTAAAAATAGATATAGAAAGCACCGTTCAATATCTACTATGGATCGCAATTTACATAATGGTTACGTCACTATCCCAGCGAATCCATAGTAAATTATGGGCAATCCCTGCCCCTCGAATTACGTCATGAAAACCGACCATTTTTCCCAATTCCCTTTTATTTTATAAATATTACAAAATCTATTTACAAAGTTTCTTTATAAATATCCAACCTCATTATAAAATATTCTTAATAAATCTCAAACCCCATTTACAAAACTTCTCTTTTTCAGATCTTTAAAACTCATTTATAAATTCTTTTATAAATATCCAAACCATTTATAAAACTCTTCCCATATTTAAACAACTTATTTACTAGCTTTCAAGTCGGTAAGATTCCATTGATAAACCATAAATTATTTAAAATAACTTTACATAATAAGTTATTATTTAAACATCTTTCTATTTCACTTAAATTAACCCTTATTTAAAATAATAACTTTAAAATCACATTTATAATATATTAAATTAAATTTAACCACCATTATTATATTAATAAGTTTACTTCAAAAGCAATATTAAGATAATAATTAATTAACTTTAAAACGTTATTAAAATAATAATTAATTAACCTTAAACTAATATTAATATAAAAATTAATTATCCTTTAAATATAATTAAATAACTTAAGTCAATATAATTAATTAACTTTAATTAAAAATTAACGAATAGATAATCATTTTAACTAAATATTTAAAATATACTTAAAAAAATTTTAAGCCATAACTAAATAACTTTTAAATAGTAATTAAAACATTCTTAAATAACAATAAGAAATAACTTTTAAGAATCATATTAATAAAATAATTAACTTTAAATCATTATTAAAACAATTATAAATTATCTTTGAAACATTATTATTAATAAGTTATTACCTTTTTAAATCTTATTACTAAATAATAATTATCTTTAAACCTTATAATAAATATAACTATTCTTAAAATAACTTTCAAATCAATAATTAGCTTTTTCAAATTTTGAAGGAGGCTTAACGATCACCATGGTACTTAAATAAGCTACCATATTACTCAATTTAACTTTTTGAGTTAATAACAAATATTTACATAATCCACGATTATGTAAATAAGTCTAATACATAACCATCATTGGTTAACATATTATCTATTCAAAGTGGCATATCAATTCACGATATATAATCAAATGTCCAAATCTATAAAATAACAGAACGGGGATTTATTCTGCTAATTAAATGTCAAATTAATTTAATTAGCAGAACAGTGTTTTATTCCACTAAACAGATGTCCAATTCCATATTTGATCCAGTTTAACTCAATAGTAATTTAGTTGGCCAAATAAACATCAATATTTATAGTTTACAAATTTAAACAACGTTATTATTTAAATAACGTAATTTAAACTTGGTCCATTTAAATATGTCATAATTTTTACACATCCCAAACCTACCAATAAATTGCACTACGGCGTTGTACTCACCGACATGAGCCCAAAGCAAAAATCCACGAGTTAAACGAATTTCATATGAACACAATATAACATCGCAAAGTTAACTATGTATAATATATTACAAAAAATTTAAGTAAGTGATTCCTCACCCAAAATAGAAAGGCCCAGCCCATTTGCTTGCAAACACGCATCCAATGAACAACTACTTCTTCCTCAATCCCCTTTGCTTCATTTCACTTACAAGCATAAAAAACGTGCACGATTTCGTGCACGTGCACAAGAAAATCGACCATCAAATGACACGCTGAGGCCACCTACAAACTCGCCATCCTATCCTCATCACGATGGACCCCACAACTTCACCTCTTGTTCACTCAACCCAACTCTGACCAACCAATCGCCGAAATCGCGATCTGCCCCAAAAAACGCGACATCTCTTAGCTTCGATTTTCCCTAAATTTGCACCAGACGAAACTCTCTCCTCTACGAACACCACGCCAAGCTCCAAATCTTCAATCTATGACCATAGCTCCGGCCAAACGGAACTCTAGCTTTTGACCAATGACGAACGTCGACACGAAACTTCACCGAAACTTCCTCAAAAATCCTCTGTTCCCATACGATCTCAAAGACACTAGCGGCGTCGTACGATTCGAAGTGGATTGAGAGAATCCTTTTTTGAATATTATGAATAATTTTAACCCTTTTTGTAAAATCACTAGAACTCGATCGATACTCGACGAAATCGAGTGCCGTCAATTTTTAAAAATAGCAACATAGACGAACAACTTTCGTTTTGAACTGTTAGGCTAATTATGAGTGGATTGGGAGATTTTGATTTTTGAAAGAGAGGAAGTGAGGTTGTTCAATTTACAGGCAAAACAAAAATAAGGAAAGAAAAGTAGAAGTCGCGAACATGTGTGTGTGTGTATACACACATATACATTCTTACACTGATATATTGAAGAAGCAGTAGGCAAATGGGACATAAGGTACTACGGCAGGGGAGACAATGTCGGCTAAGGTGAAGAGGGAGTGGCTACTATGTACAATGGTGTACACTGATTTGAAACAAAGAAAGGCTGAGTTGAATGAGAAGGCTGTTGTACAGTTCATATACGTGTGTGTGATTTTAAGTAGATTTTGGTGACCGGCTACCCTATATCGTGTTCGCGTCCAAGCTATGAACAACAGAAAATAAAGTACGATCGCTTATAACAATGTTACATGATCACAAAACAAAAATAAAATAGACAAGTTATTAAGTTTTGTGAAGTCTCAAAATGCCAGCGTTTGCCGTAAAATACGTCAAACGGAAATTTATTTATTTTCCAAACTAAAAATTATAGAAAAATTCTAAAAATTAAATTAAAAATACGTCATTGAAAATCAAGTCTCATTTTGAAACAGATAATTTATCAAAATTTAAATTCAAATCCAAATATTTAAATAAATAAAAAATTTCAAATCCGAAGACCCAAAAATACGGGTCATTACAAGAAACTTCAATGGGAGTACCAATATTACCTTCATTCACTTCCTCATCCTCTTAATAAACAGCAGCTTCATGCGTTGCCAAATTTCTTTTATACATCCAAACTTTGAGTTTTCCATCAGTTCCCTTCTTGGAAACATTATTTTTGAAGCTTCTTGAGTCCATAATATAACCAAGATCTCCCATGAATCTTCTTAAAGAAATTTCATGATAGTATTTATTTGTAAACTATTTGATAAGTGATGGCAAGACACATGAAGTTATAACTTCAATTTCTCCTCTTAAGGTGGTGAAATCTACAAAGCTTATAAAATATCTCCGAAGCTTTTTGACTTCATCAACCTTAGCAAGCTCTCCTCTCACCAACTCAAAAAAATATATTTACATTGTTATTTTCTATTTTACTTTCCACAATATTTTAATTGATTTCATAGTTAAATCACTTGTCTCTTTATTCTTATAAGTAATTATTTATTACTCTATGGGGTGTTACAAGCTCCCCTTATAGGAATTTCGTCCCTAAAATTTGAGTAAGTACGGTAGTGACCTAATTTTTCATATTCCCACTATAGCATAAACACATAAGTTCCCTACCCATGTGCCATAGAATGATGTACTAGTGCATGCTAAGTCTAAACAAACAACTCGGAATAAGTCCTCCTGACTTTATCTTATGTTTCCCAAGTACAATCAGCATAGCACCCACTCTACTAGACTCGTATAAGCTTTACAACCTTATTCTGAAGCTTCTTCATGTCTCATTCTACCATCCAAATGGTTTCCTCACATATGTCATATTTGGTTGAATAACCAAGCCTTTCATAGCTCTCGAACTTACTACATCATTCGGGTCGCGAATACACTTTATCAAATGTTATACAGGAAACACATTATGGGCTCTAGTAAAAGTACTCAACAACTCAATCATATAGGGTACTTTATCTATCCTCTCTAGTATTGAAAATGGGTCAACAAATCTCGGCGCTAACTTTCCAACCTATCCGAACCTCATAGTGCCTCTCATCAGCAAAACTTTAACAAATACATAATTTCTTAGATCAAACTCTAAGTATTTCCGCCTTCTATCGACGTAGCTCTTCTACATCGATTGAGGTTCCTTCATCCTCTATCGAATAATTTCTACCTTTTTTGAAACTTATCTTACAAGAGGCGATCCTAATACGAGTCTATCTCCCGTCTCGAATCAACATATTGATGACTTACAAGGTCTTCCATACAACACCTTAAAAGGTGCCATCCTAATGCTAGATTAATCATTATTGTTGTGTGAAATTTCCACTAAGTGTAAATGATCTTCCCAAGATCCACCGTAATCTAATACACATGCTTGTAATAAGTCCTTTAGTACTCTATTGCCCCTCTTGGTCTATCCATCCTTCTACGGATGGTAAGCGGTACTCAGCCACAATTATGAACACAAAACTCTCTATAAGCTTCGCAAAAACTTACTGGCAAACAATATGTCTTGATCACTAACTATAATATTTGGAACTCCATGCAGCCTCACTATAGTCTTCATATATATCTCGACCAACTTTGGTATCATCCTTTTAGGCTTTACTGCGATAAAATGGTCTTAGTCAATCTACCTACTATGACCCATATAATCTCGTTCCCGACCCTAGGTCTTGGCAAGCCATTTATGAATCCATTGAAACCAAGTCCCACTTCCATACTGGAACTTCCAAAGGCTGCAAAATTCCAATCGGCTTCTAATGTTCAGCCTTGACATATTGGCATGTGAAACATATCTTCACACATTCTCCAACATCTCTCTTCATTCCTTCCCATTATAAACTTTTCTTCATATCTCGGTACATCTTAGTAGCTCCCGGGTGAATGAAAAACTTTGAACGATGGCATTCGTTCAAGAATTCCATTCAAAGGTCTCCAACATCCGAAATATATATCCGTCCCTCCTTCCAAAGCCAATCTTTTGTCATCTTTGAAGCCTTTCAATCCTTCGGTCTCAACACCCATTCTTGGACAACTAATCCTTTTAGTATAGAGTGGATCTTATTTTTTCTTCTCGGCAATCCTTTCCATGAGAGCTAGTTTAACTTCCAAACACGATAGTTTCCCAAAAGCTCTACTTGAACCAGCACTTGACCAGAAGTGAATGTTGCAAGAAGCTAACATCTGTAAAACGTTCCACTCTTCCACATATCCCAAACACAACTTTGTTGCATATGGCTTAAGGCATCAATAACCTTATTTCCCTTCCCTGAATGTATTCCATCTCAAAATTATAAGATGCCAAAAATCTAACTACATTTGTTGCCTCATGTTCAACTCCTTCTCAGAGTACAAGTATCTTAAGGACATGCAGTCAGTAAATAGTTCAAACCTTTTGCCTAAAAGATAATGTCGTCACATCTTCAATGCAAAGATAATAGCTGCTAACTTCAATTAATGTGTCCGATATCGAACCTCATAGGGTCGCAACTGTCTAAATACATAAGCTATTACTTTGCCCTTTTGCATCAACACTTCTCTGATCCCAAACCTGAAGTATCAATATATATAATCATAACTCGATACCTTCGGGTATAACCAATACTGGGGCATTCGTCAACCGAAGCTTCAACTCTTAAAATGACATCTCAAACTCCTTTGTCAAAAAATACTTCCAATTCTTCCGAGGGTCATTGGCAGTACTATAAAAGAGAAGTCCTTAATGAATCTTAGATAATAACCTACTGATTCTATGAAAGTCCAAACCTTCGTAACAGTTTCGGGTCTCTTCCAACCACTTACTGCCTCAACCTTCAAAGGATCCACTGCCAAATCTCTCTCTGAAAGTACACGACCTAAGGAATTAACCTCCCTTCTTCAAGAATGACACTTATAAAATATCACCTTTAACTTATGTTTTCTCAACATCTACATCACAAGCCTTAGGTGAATATCATGGCATCTCTCATCCTTTAAGTATAAAAAATATCCTCTATAAACACCAACATATATCGGTCCAACTGATCTAAAAAAATCTGATTCATCAAGTCTAAAAATAATGCAGGTGCATTAGTTAGGCTAAATGGTATTGCTTCATATGAGCCATACCTCGCTTTAAAAGCAGTTAATGAAATATGCAATTCTCAGTCGCTGGAACCTCGAAGCCAAATCTACCCATGAAATACCGTGACATCCATGGAATTTGAATCTCTACTATCATAGAAAGCAACATCACGCACTAACCACAGGGCTAAATAATCTTTGTGTTAACTTTTCAAAAGGGTTTTTACAGACTACCCCCCTTAAAGAGTCCAATGTCCCCGTTGGCTCATCATTACTCACAACTAATGTATTGTATGTGTAACCTGCATCAGTACCACATTGATTAACATCTGCAGCATTACAACACACAATTTAGGCTAGGTATAGGCTTAGATAACAAATGTGATGATCATGAGATTCAAACCTTTGTCACCTTGGAAAGCAGTAGCATGCACTAACCACTATTTTAAAAGATCTTTGTGTTAACTTTTCGAAAGGGTTGTTACAAATACAATAGACCTATTCAACTAATCAAACAAATCATCAATCCTCGACAAGTAATATATGTTTTTACAGTCCACTTATTCACTTTTCGATATTCAATACACAGTCTTAGTGAACCATCAAACTTCTTTACAAACATGGTCGAAGTTCCTAATGTTGAGCTACTTGGCCTTACAAAGATCTTACTCTCCAACTCCACCTGTTGCTTCTTCAACTCCTCCATCTCCTTTAGTAGAATCCTACTAGGGGGTCGGCTAAATGGCTTGGTTATCAATATCAATTCAATCTGAAACTCAATAGCTCTAGGGGTGGCAATCTCGAAATTGGTTCAAATGCATTGAATAAGCTCTATCTACTCTGTAACGATCTGCAAATTTTACACTGTTGCAATTGAATTAATTAAAAATGAATTTTTAATTAAAGGATGAATTGGGTATTATATTTATAACCTATGTATAAGCCTTTCTGAACCGATCAGTTTGGTAAGTAATTTTGATGAATTTTGGTTTACAGTTTACAATATAGAGGAATTACGGTATTTAAATAAGGCTTGTAGCCACTTTTGGGCCAAACAGTTGCATATAACAGAACCCACCTCGTTGCCTATACAAATGATGTTAAGAAACCCAAGGGAGCAACCATCACATCTGTCTTCCTCTTTTAATCCCGAAATTCTCCTAATCACTCTTTAATGGTGGATTAACAAATTAATTAAAAATCATTCATAATTAAAAATGCTCAAACCATAGCTTATAATATATGGGTTCGAAGCTTTCCATGAGTAGAAGAAGTGGCCAAGGTTCATTTTTGGTGATGGGGTTCGAGGTCGCTAGAAATGGGCCAAGAAGTTTTAGCCATCCATTTTAGGGTTTCTCGATCAACGTTGAAATGGCAAAAATTGAACGATCGAAGGGCATGGTTGTGTAGAGGATGTTTAAGGGAGTCTATCCATACAGTAAGATCAATGCAATAGGTGTCGAGATGGATAGAAATCAAGGAGAATGACTGGATTTTCATGCGTGGTGGAGGCGGTGGGGGGGGGGGTCATGGTGGCTTTAGCCCAGTCAGTTAGCTCGGTGCGGTAATGGAGAGGATGATGGTGGCGGTGGATAGATGAATGGGGTCCGTTATGGCGGTGATGTTAATTTGATGTTGGCGGTCTATTGGGTTTAGCATGCGATGAGGGATGAAGGAGAATGATAAATTTACACAAAATCCCCTGAATATTTTTAATAGGAATTTAAACCCTATAACTTATAATGCCATATCTTTTGCATACGAACTCCGATACATACGTGGTATGTTTCGTTTGACTCATGGCGAGATTTGAATGATTTGAAGCTTGGTTTGTTGAGTCTTGGAGTTGTTTGCAAAAGTGTGTTGGTATGATTATTTAATTTTAATTAACTATATAGTAAATTATTAAATGCAAATCCATCAATGGAAATTTTTATTTGTTGATATGTGCTGTCTTATATTGATGATTGTTTGGTTGTTATGATGTTTTGGATGTATTGTGCCTCGATTGGATTGTTTGTTGTTAATTGCTCTATTATTGGATGTTTAATTATAATTGATTGTTGATTTAAAATGGAAGATAATTGGATAAAATAGATGAAATATGTAATTTTGGATAAGATAATTAAATAATTTTAAAAGGTTTTTATGAATTTTTGGTGACATTTGTAAATAACAACATTTAACGAATTAAATAGAAATTTGATAAGGTTATTATTTATGAATTTTTTGGGAAATTTATAAATAATAAAGAAAAATCTATTTTAAATTAAAATTGGGAAGTTTATTACTATTTATAAAATAAAGTGAGATTTCATAAATAATAATTTGATTTTGAGTAAATGACAATATAATTGATTTATGTGGAGATTATTGAAAAACTTACTATTATTGTTATTTGAGCAGTAAGATAAAAGTATTTTGGGAATAATAATAATAAAGATGTGTTTTCAAAAATATTTTGGATTAAATTATTACTACTTAGCAATAAAAAGGAGTTTTGAAACTTAATATAGAATGTTGCTATTTTTGAGATAAATGGTAATAAATCGGTTTTAGAAACTATTAAAGTGGTCTTAGTGTACATTATTATTTTGATGTAGAATAACAATATTATTGTTTTGAAGTGTAAACTGGCGTAAATTACAATTTTGATTAAAATACGATGTTTTAAGATAATTGAAGGAATAAAAATATAATAAAAGGATTTTGAAGTATAACATCGTTTTTGAAAGAATTATTACTATTTTGGGATATAATAAATAAGTGTTTTTATAACAAACGGTATTAAAACGATTTTATACTTAAGAGAAAATAATGATTGTAAATATAATGTTTTCAATTGATGTAACATGTGATTAATTATTGATTTGCGTTATCACATATGCTATTTTATGATAATGAATCACATTTAGATGTGCGCGCGATATTTTTCCATTATTACTACATAGTCTACGTGTGTGTAGCTAATTATGGTCTTATTGTGTTGATGTTTGTGTTACTAATATAGTGGTTTAGTAGACATTTGGTGTTTGCGTCACTAATATAGTGATTTAGTACGCATTTGATGATTTGGTGTTTGCATTACTATACTTGTATTAGTACAGATTTAGTCTAATTTATACTTACATTGCTGATGTACTATTAATAATTGATGATTAACATGTAAGTATATTTGCAGTTATTGGCTTATTTGATGCTTGAAGTTGACATTAAGTACTGTTATTATTTGACGAATATGTGCTATTATTGTTGTTACCCCACCCATATGATGATTAATTTATATGACTTAAGGTAAGCAGTGTATCCTACTTGCATTATCGCTCTGGCTGCATTAGTTGCACGGATGTTATGGTTGTTATGTACTAACAAGTATTTGGAAGCGGGAGAAAAGCAGAAAAATGAACTATGTGGGCTTGACCTCGAAAGGGTACATAAGTAGTCTTTTTCTATGCAATAGCTCTCGGTTCGCTTTTGGTCGAAGTGTATAGAAACAAGTGCAGTCCATGCATAGTTGAACTTATTTTCTTCATGTTTTCGTGAAGTTTATAGGTTTAGTAAAGTGGGAGAGAAAAGAATTATAAATGCGGGAAGTATCTAAAGGTTGTTTACTCAAATTATTTAACCTGTATTATTGTTGTATTGCCTATAAACTAAACAAAGAATAAATGTTTAGGAAGATTAAGTTATTTTATTCTTTTATTGAGCCTTGTATGGTTTGTTGGGATATGTTTTCATTGTCGAGACTTATGTGTATTTTTGTATTTAAATTCTGCTATGAGGTTTTCCACTTTGTCCATATTGTTTTAGATTTTTTAAATATAGCCACTGATCCACTTCTTTTAACATCTGAAATTAGTTGCAAGTGTATTTTAAAGCGTTTGTAACTGATTTTAGACATTAAATAATATAAGGCATTTCACTTGGTATCAGAGCCTAGTTTAGCGATTCCCTTAGCATAATAGAGTTAGGGATATGTCATAGAGGCAATTATATAATTTGTTACATATATATAAATCGACAACCAATCCTATTCATATAAAGACGTTTGATTTCTATAATATACTTTATATATTGTAGTATAATGAATTAAGTAATTAATTTAAAGTATATTAAATTGGAAAATCCTTAAATGATATGCAATACGATATTAATTATAATGTGTTGTAATCATGAGAAATTTATCACATTAAAATAATATATTATTTTGAATATTCCTAATCAAGCTATTTTGAGAAAAGATATCGAATCATCAATTAAGACTGGTGTATATAACGCTCTTCAAATGTTGGACGATGTATTACTCACGGCTGCTGAGGGCACTAAGAGGTTACGTATTGATATTTATTGGATAACTACAGAATGACTCACTAGAGAGTTTCCTATTGTTAATTATAATTATGGTCAAGCAGAAGATCTCGATGTGGCGATGTTACACGGTTCCCTTGACTTGAGAATACCGTGGAACTTCAATGTGGATACTCAACTTTGATTGTAGTTAAATCATGGCATGACAATCTATCGAGCAACTATAGTTGGGTTTAGTTGAAGTATTGGAAATGAAACAATATTCCATAGAGAATTAGTTTCCTTGGTTATAACTGTTTATTATCACGATCAATCATAGTCAAAGTCTTTGGCCAGAGCAGTATGGTTAATAATAAATGTTATTATTAACCAAGGATTTTGTAATTGGACTAACCGAGTTGAATGTGGACGATATTGGAGTTTTTACAAAAACAAAATTCCATAAGTCCTAAAGTGATATATTTATGATGAAGAGAATTTGTGTAAATAAGCGTTACTACTATGTACCACTTAAAATAGTAAAATTGGATTTTACCGAAAAGGTGAGTAAGTGAAAATTAGGCCAGATTGTCACACCACTAGCTAAGGTGATGTGTGACATCAATATTCGAATTGTTTCACAAAGAATGCAAGTGCATTAGTTAGTTCAAATGGTATTACCATGTATTCATATAACCATACCTCATTCTAAAAGCAGTTAAAGGAATGCTCTCCTCTGCAACTCTCAGTTGATGTAACCCCTAAGTCAAATCAAGCTATGACAATACTATGACGTCCATGGGCTTTGAATCCCGGCTATCCCAGAAAGCAATATCATGCACTAACCAAAGTGCTAAAATACCTTTGTGTTAACTTTCCATAAATGTTATTACAGACTACCCCTCTCAAAGAGCCAAACGCCTCCGTTGGCTCATCATCGCTCACAGCTCAGGCGTTATATGTGTAACCCCTATTAATAGCACATAGATTGACATCTATATCATTACAACACACAATTCCGGCTAGGTATAGGCTCAGGTACCAAATGTGACAACCATAGGATTCGAACCCCTACCGTCTCAAAAAACAACAACATGCACTAACCACTCTTCTAAAATATATTTGTGCTAACTTTTTGAAAGGGTTGTTTCAAATACCATAGACCCTTTTAACTGATCAAATAAACCATCAATCCTCGACAAGGGATATATATTATTCGCAATCCTCTAATTCAGCTTTCGATAGTCGTTACACAGTCTTACTAAACCATCAAACTTCTTCACAAACATGGTCGAAGTTACTAAATCTAAGCTACTTGGCCTTACAAAGCTCTTACTCTCCAACTCCATTAGTTGCTTCTTCAACTCCTCCATCTCCTTTAGTAGCATCTTACTAGGAGGTTGGCTAAATTGCACAGTTCCCAATATCAATTCAATCCGAAACTCAATAGCTCTGAGGGGTAGCAATCTCGAAATCAGTTCAAACACATTGAAAAAGTTTCTAACTACTCTGTAATGACCCGCCTATTTGACACTGTTGTAATTGAACTAATTAACAATGAATTTTTAATTAAAAGGTGAATTAGTTTCATATTTATAACCATTGTGTAGACGTTTCCCATTTGATCAATTTTGTACGTAACTTTGATGAATCTGGGTTTACGGTTTGCAAAATATAGGCATTACAGTATTTAAATAAGGTTTGTAGCCAATTTTAGGCCAAATAGTTGCATATAACTGAACCTGCCTTGTTGCTTATATAGATGATGTTAAGAAACCCAAGGGAGCAGCCATCACATCTTCCTTCCTCTTCTAATCTTGAAATTCTCCTAATCACTTTCTAATGGAAGATTAACAAACTAATAAAAAATCATTCAAAATTCAAAGTGCTCGAACCATTGCTTATAATATATGGATTTGAACCTTTCAACAAGTAGAAGAGGCGGCAAGTGTTCATTTTTGATGATAGGGTTCGAGGTGGCTAGAAATGGGCAAAGAAGTTTTAACCATCAGTTTTAGGGTTTCTCGATCAATGGTGAAATGGTGAAAATTGGATGATCGGAGGGCACGACTGTGTAGTGGACGTCAAGGGAAATCGATCCAATAGTTGGATCAATGCAACATGCATCAGGATGGCCAAAAATCAAGGAATAATGACCAGATTTTCATACATGGTGGAGGTAAGTGACGGCAGTGTAGTGGCTCTGGTGCAGTCGGTTAGCTCAATGTAGTAACAGGGAGGATGATGGTAGGGGAGAATTGACAAAAGGAGGTCCATGGTGGTGACGATGCTAATTTGACGTTGGCAGTCTATTGGGTTTAGTGTGTGATTGGGGATGAAAGAGAATGGTAAATTTACACTGTGTGCACCTGTATTTATTTAATTGGAATTTAAACCCTATAACTAATAATGCCATATCTTTTGCATATAAACTCTGATTTATGCGTGGTATATTCCATTTGACTTGTGGCGAGACTCTGGAAGATTTGGCGCTTGCTTTGCTGAGTCCTGGAGTTGTTTGCAAAAGTGTGTTAATATGATTTTCTAAATTTTAATTAACTAAATTTTAAATTATTAAATGCAAACCCATCAATAGAAACTTATATTTATTGATATGTGCTATGTTATATTGATGATTGTTTGTTTATTATGATATCTTGGATGTATTGTACCTCGATTGGATTGTTTGGTGTGATCTATGTTACTAGATGTTTAATTATAATTGATTGTTAATTTAAACTGGAAGATAGTTGATTAATAGAAAATAGATGAAATACGTAATTTTGGAAAAGATAATTAAATAAATAAAATATGCTTATCTGCAGATTTTGGGTGGTATTTGTAATTAACAGTGATTTAACGAATTAAACTAGAATAGTGTGAGAAATTTGATAAGGTTATTATTTATGAATTTCTGGGAAAATTCATAAATAATAAAGAAAAATCTATTTTAAATTAAAATTGGGGAGTTTATTACTACTTATAAAATAAAATGAGATTTCATAAATAATAATATGATTTTGAGTAACTGATAATATAATTGATTTATGTGGAGATTATGGAAAAAATTACTCTTATTACTATTTGAGTAATAAAATAAAAGGTATTTTGGGAATAATAATAATAATAAAGACGTGTTTTCAAAAATATTTTGGATACTAAGCAATAAAAAGGATTTTTGAAGTTTAATTTAGAATATTGCTATTTTTTTAGATAAATGATAATATATTGGTTTTAGAAACTATTAAAGTGGTCTTAGTTTACATTATTATTTTGATGTAGAATAATAATATTATTGTTTTGAAGAGTAAACTGATGTAAATTACAATTTTGATTAAAATATGATGTTTTAAGATACTGAACGAATAAAAGGAAAATAAAACGAATTTTGAAGCATAACATCATTTTTGAAAAGAATTATTATTGTTTTAGGATGCAATAAAAAGGTGTTTTTATAACAAACAATATTAAAAAAAATTATACTAAAGAGAAAATAATGGTTGTAAATATAATGTTTTGAATTGAGGTAATATGTGACTGATTATTAATTTGAATTAACACATATGTTGATATATGATAATGAAATCATATTTAGATGTGCGCGCAATATTCTGGCATTATTACTACGTAGTCTACGTTGTGTGTAGTTAATTATGGTTTATTGTGTTGATGTTTGTGTTACTAATACAGTGGTTTAGTACACATTTGGTGATTTAATGTTTGCGTGACTAATATAGTGATTTAATACGCATTTGATGATTTGGTGTTTGTGTCATTAATATAGTGGGTTAGCACATAATTAATGTGCTGATGTTTGCATTACGAATATAATGTATTAGTACACATTTGTTTGATTTATACTTACATTGATGATGTATTACTAATAGTTGCTGATTAGTATGTATGTAAGTATATTTGTGTTTATTGGCTTATTTGATGCTTGGAGTTGACATTGAGTAATGTTAATGTTTGAAGGATGTGTGCTATTATTGTTGTTGCCCTGTATGATGATTAATTTTCATGGCTAAACGAGAGTAGCGTTTCCTACTTGTATTGGTTGCACTGGTTGCATGATGTTATGGTTGTTATGTACTAACAAGCATTTGAAAGCGGGAGAAGAGCATAAAATAGAACTGCGTGGGCTTGACCCCAAAAGGGTACGTAAGCAGTCTTTTTCCATGCAATAG
This sequence comes from Allium fistulosum, assembly GCA_030737815.1. NCBI lineage: Eukaryota > Viridiplantae > Streptophyta > Magnoliopsida > Asparagales > Amaryllidaceae > Allium > Allium fistulosum. The sequence continues at coordinate 242,277,914 of CM060907.1, read as the reverse complement.
CTCTCGGTTCCCTTATGGTTGCAGTGTATAAAAACGTATGCAGTCTAGGCATAGCTTAACCTTTTTTACGTATTCATAAAGTTTAGAGGTTGAAGATAAAGAGAGTAGAAAGAAGTATAAATACAGGAAATATCTAAAGGTTGTTTACTCATTTAACCCGTATTACTGTTTTATTTCCTATAAACTAAATAAAGGATTGGTTTGTAGAAAGGTTAAGTAGTTTTATTTGTTTATTGAGCCTTGTATAGTTTATTGGGATATGTTTTCATTGTTGAGACTTATATGTATTTTTTATTTAAATTCTGTTGTGAGGATTCCATTTTGTCCATATTGTTTTAGATTTTTAACTATAACCAACGATCCACTTCTTTTAACATCTGAAATTGGTTGCATGCGTATTCAAATAGCGTTTGTAATTGATTTTAGATGTTAAACATAGTGGGGTATTTACTTGGTATCGGATCCTAGGTTTAGCAATTTCCTAAGCCTGATAGAGTTAGAGATATGCCCTAGGAATAATTATGTAATTTGTTACAATGTCTATCTCGATAACCAATATTGTTCATATAAAGACGTTTGATTTCTATAATTCACTTATATATTGTGATATAATGAATTAAGTAATTAATTATATTATATATAAAATAATTAAATGATACATTATGTGATAGTAACTAAAATGTGTTGTAATCATGAGAATTTTATCACATTAAAATATATATTATTTTAAATATTCCTAGTCAAGATGTTTTAAGAAATAATTGTGATTCATCCGTCGAGATTAGAGTACGTAACACTGTCCAAATGTCGAGCAATGTATTACTCATGGCTGATGGGGGCACTAAGAGGCTATATACCAATAGTTATTGGATTACTATGGAATGACTCACTCGAGATTTTCCCGTTGGTTAATTATAATTAAGGTCAATAAGAAGATCTTGAACTAATGATGTTACACAGTTCACTTGGTTTGAGAATACTATATAACTTCAATATGGATACTCCACTGTGAGATAGTTAAATCATGACATGACAATCCATCGAGCAAATATAGTTGGGTCTAAGATGAAGCATTGAAAATGAAACGAGATTCAATAGAGAATTAGTCTTTTTGGTTATAACAGGTTAGCATCACGTTCAACTGTAGTCAACTCAAAGTCAAAGTCTTTGGGCAGAGAGTACGACTAATATTATAGTTATTATTGAACCAAGGATTTTGTATTTGGACTAATAGAGTTGAATGTGGATGGTATTAGAGTTTTTACCAAAATCAAATTCCATAAGTTCTAAAGTGATATAGTTATGACAAAGAGAATTGGTGTAAATAATCATTACCACTAGATACCGCTTAAAATAGTAAAATTGGATTTTACTGAAAAGATGTGTGAGCGATAAATTAGGCCAAACTATCACATCACTAGCTAAGGTGGCACGTGACATCAATATTCAAATTGTTCGATATTAATCGTTGATTAAATTTATACCTTCGAGTCTATGACGACCCACATTTCAGAAGGATTAAATCGACAATAATCCGCACATGTCCAACTCGAACAATCCAAAACACAAATAATCAATGGGGTTAATTAAGAAAAATAAGAAAAGAAGAAAACAAATACAGAATCTCGTAGCGGAATGACAAAATATAATAATAAAATAAACAGTTCATGAAGCTGTTTATACTATACATTTGATTATAATTTATACAACATTTATCAGAGTTATACATACAACAAGGACAAAATAAATAATGCAGCAGAACAACATGATGCATGAAATAATAATAGTAATAATATACCAAATCTTCGTCTTCGTCCTCCAAAAAATATCTTCAATCTGCTTAAAACTCAGGGCTGACCCGAGCGTAATGAAAAGACAAAACACTCAAGTCGGGACTAAAATATCCTTATGTGAGTCAAATCAATATCACATATAATATGAGTGTAATAGCGTCAGAGATGTTTACGGGGTTTAACATCTCCTATTCAGTGTATAACGTGCGTGCAATAACTCAAGAGATGTTACAGGATTTTCCATCGTTTAAGGATCCGTCAAAATATTTATATATAGTAGAATACACTATATATATAATGTCTAATCAGTAAAATAATTATTTTTCTTAGCGTTAAGGCTTTACATTAATCCCCCTTAATGCGTTTTTAAACATTGTCATGCAATTTGCATATAACGCCCCAGTAGCACGTCGGGGGATATGGATGCGCCGTGATACGACAACACTAAACCAAAATCGTAGTGGTCTCCTATAGGGAAAAAAGTATGACAAGGCACGTGAGGCAATGCCCAAGATAGGATACTACCAGTTCGGGTCGCAGGGCTGGTGGTAACGCATCATAGCCATGATCGCCCACCGCGTCCATTCATCCCATATCGAGTCAAAAGGGAGGTCATCCCAAATCAAGGTGCACCAATCGAAACCAACATCAAAAGTAATAGTATAGACCAAGTCCAAGAATAAAATCGAAGAACGGATGTCCACTAGAGGTAATTAGCCTTATTGGCCCTATTAAGTCGTCCCGTTTTAGTCATTTCAAATTGGCACAAGTGTCGAGGTCTATCAATCATCGTTCTCTTTCTTCAAATCCAGCAAACGTACGCAAAATCCAACCACTTCATTCTGGAGTCTCCTTCGCGTACATAGTTGTTAAAGTGGTTCCAATATTGACAATGAGTATTCCAATAAGAGGCTCCGGTCTCATTAACAACCAAACGTCGTTTTACACACCAGTTGGTACCTTTACATTTAGAAAACAATTCATACTTGATATCTAAATATTATATTCACTTCAAAATCAATTTCATTTCAAATTATCATATTTACTCAAAATATGTTAATTCAGTTCGATATGTCATTTTTACTTCAAAATTCAATTCTAATTACAATTTAGGTTATAACTTCATTTTAACCCAATTCGCATTTAAATCAACGATTTAAATATAAACATCCAACCTTGACCAGTTTGAATTTTTAGAAAGTAGTTTGAATAGTTTTAAAAAGCTAAAATTGTTAAATACTAAAATAGATTATATATTAAATGATTCAAAAATTTAAATAATTTGGAAATTTAAAAAGATGAATTTTAAAACTGTTTATAGGAAAAATAGTTTATAGTGAAAATAATTTCAAAATTTAAAACTATTTCTTCCCATTTCCATAAATCTGAACTTAGGTTCAAATTTCAACCAAACTGGTTTAATTCCAATTATTCCAATTCAAATCATCTCAATCTTAAATTAATTCAAATCGATTCAATTTCGATTTCAATTTAAATCAATTTCGATTTTGATTTCAATTCAAATTAGCTTCAATTTCGAAATGTTCATTTGTAACTTCAAATTCGATTCTCCGATCCAATTCAATGGTTTAAATTTCAGTTCAATTCTTATTTTAAACCATTTCAATTTATATAAATTCGAGTTCAATTTCGAAATACCAATTTAAATCATTTAATTCAAATTAAACTTCAATGTTCGAATTTAGATTCAAATTTTCAAAATAATTCAATTTCGAGCTCAAATTTTGAAATATCGATTTATATCACTTTTATTTAAATAACTTTGAAGTTCAAGTAAAGGTTCAAACCTTTTAAACAATTCAATTTCTACAATTCAAGTTATATTCCAATCATAACTTCAAATACCAAATTAAATTCTTTAAAATATTTTCTTTTAACCAATTCCAATTTCACATTTCAAGCTCAAGTTCGAAAATAATCCACCTTCCATATTTCGATTCAATTTTATTTTTATAAAACAAAATCGTTTGAATAAGTTCAATCCAAGAATTTAAATCATTTAATTCAACCAATCCGCTGTCCATATATAATTTTCTATCCTATGGCCAAGTGATCAGTTATTCCAATTTAATTTTAGGGATGGATATATATCATTTCAATCCAAAATAAATGTAATAGGTATATATCATTTCAACCTATTTCTTAATTTATTCGAAATAATTCAATTAACAGTTTTATATACTATCAAATAATATTACAAGGTGATAACATGATATATATAAACTAAATAAACATCCAATCATCTAAAAATATCAACCAATAGCCATACATCACAATCAACATCTAAAACAGCCAAAATATCACAACAATTAATTAGTTATCAATATTGGGTGTTTAACTAGAAATTTAATTCCAATTTCAATTTAACTGTTAATTCAAAATTTTCTAGCCTTGACGCCGACTGTAACGACCCGGTAATTTTAACGATTTTAATAACTATTTTTAATTAATATTTTCGTGAAAAATAAATAATAAAATTTTGCAATGAAAATTTGTTATTTGTGATGCGTCTATTTTAACGTAGCAAATGTCAGATTTTCATCAGAGAATATGGAAGTTAGTTTTGTTGTGTAATTTTTAATTTTGATTTAAATCAATTAAAATTGATGTAAATAAAACATTATTGAAAGCTGAATATTTTTATATAATAAAAATGTGAATCATTTTCTGAGTGAGACGTCATATTTCGTTTCGCTAAATTTGGACCGCTCTAGCTCCGTTTATCTTATTTTGGTCATTTTAGCAGCATTTTTGGCAGCGAATATCGACTTTTGATAGGATGATCACATCGCTGATATTAGTGTACTATTCTGTTCGTCTCGTCATGCTAATCTCCGCAGTATATTTATTTGTGCATTTCGGTGTCCGGCACGCGGCGAAAACCGTGAAACGGTCAGCCGTATCGGTACCCGTTCGAGCCTATTTGTTTCCCGTGACCATTCATTTTTCTACCATATAAAACCAATAGCCATGACTTTTATTATTCCTAGAAATCCAACCTGTAACTTTTGTTATTCTTGTCTATTCAATGTAATTTCAGGTTCGTTCCATTTCTCTTGGTTCCATTCCACTAATATTTCATCTTTTTGTTCATTCTTCTGAGAAAATTATTTATATAAATTAATATACATACAGCTTGCATACGTTCGTATTCTTCTTCCCTTCTCAGCTCGCCGCTCATCCTTCTCACATCACCATCACCACATCGGCCACCCTCCGCTTGCCCTCACACGTCAGCACAACCACCCAGATCCATTTCTCCACCATAACGCTATTTGCCCGAGCCTCCCTCCCCAGATAGCCACAACGCGAACCCACACAACCAACCATCTCCTCAATCCACCACCTTCCCTCTCTTTGGCCACTGCTAGTAACCCGCTTGCTGCCTCCAACCGAGCATCCAGTGCCAGTCAACATCACCATGCAAACAGCTGCATCCCCTTGAACCGAACTCGCACCTCCCACCGCCACCACTCTTCCCTCGTTTTCTCTCTCTTCCACCGCCCTGCTCCCCTCGTTTCCCACTCAAACCCATGGTCGAACCTCCTCATATATATATATATATATATATATATATATATATATATATATGAAGGCTGTTTGTTTTCTCTCTGCCAGCCTCCATGCATTAACCTCTCCATGTGAGCACCCAAACAAAAAAAAATTGTGTTGTAGGTTGCTCGCCAGTCACCTATGCAGCCTTCTTTATATAAAGCTTACTTTAGTATAGGTATGTTGATGCCTGATTTTTTTATTGCATATAATATTTTCATTTATCTTAAAATACTTGGGTCATATTTTATATCATACTTTCTTTTTGCCTTGATGAGCTGTTCGTTGTGTGTTGCAATATAAGCTTATATATGCTACATCTATATGGCATATGTGTGTTGCATCTACATGTTTTGTCGGTAGAAGTATATATATGTTGTATATATATTGTGGCAGCAAAGTTAAACATATTGCCAGTTTATATATGTTGTATATATATATATGCTTGTTCCTTCAAAAAAAATGTGTGTATATATATATCACACAGATGTATATATATTTGTTTTTCATCGAATTCTCGAGCTAAATCTGCTTTTGTGCTGCATGTAGCTTTTTGACCTGTTGTGCCCGTATTCGTGCTTATCCATGTCCATTTTCATCTTGTTCTTGTTATTTCTCTAGTCTCGAAAAGTGAGCAATCACTCACGATTAACATTCTTATATTTAGTAAATTTAATTCACATGAAATTAAATTGAAATATTCTGTTAAATTTGAATTGTTGAGTTATTTAATTGTTAAATATGATATGCCATTATCTGCAATTGTTTACCTATGACATATGACACCATAACCTGTTATATATGTTATATTTAAATATTGTTACTATGTGATATTATGTTTGTTCTCACTCTGCAACTTCCTTGTTAGTTTAGAAATTCTCTGTGGGTTGAAACGATACATACTCGAACGATATTATAGATTAAGGGAAAATTGTTATGGGTTGAAATGATAAACCCAAGCGATTTTCACTGATTTTGAAATTTTGGGATTGCGGGTTGAAATGATATATACCCGTAAATATATGAATTTAAATTGCGGATTGAAATGATAAATATCCGTATCACTTGACCATAGGATAGAAAATTATATACGGACACCGTTGGTCTATTTTTGAAAATGATTTCCAAGGTTTTGGAAAGGAAATATATGGATTTTAATAAATATTGATTTTTAAAATATATTATATAAATTTTATTTTACATATGTGTAAAATTTTGATTTTTAAAAATTATATATATTTTAAATTTATAAGTTAGTTTTGAAATATAAATTTTAAGATTTTACTTATAATTTTATTATTTTCAAATATATAAAATAAGATTTAATATAAAATAAAATTTAATAATAAGATTTAATTTAATAAAATTTAATTTAATTAGTATATATATAACAGAAAAATAGGCACAGGGAAGAAGTTGCAAAAAAAATTAGTCTCAGGGACAACAAGTTTGCTTTTTAGTCCATCGGACATTTTTTAGTGTAAACAGAATATGATAGTTACAACTATCATTCTTTGATTTACACTAGAAAGTGTCTTTCAGCCTAAGAAGTAAACTTCTTGTCCCTCAAACTAAAATTTTGTTCAACTTTTTCCTTGAGCCTAAAACCCCTATATATAATATGTTTAAGTATTTGTGACATCCCGGAAATTTTGACAATATCAATTTAATAATCTGCGATAGGAATTAAATTGATATGATAATAATTGTTAATAAAATTCGAATTTGATTGATAATTTTCTTCTGAATAGATGTTTAACTGATAATTTATATTTTTAAAGGCTAATAAATTGTTTTCTGTTTATAATATATATATAAATCTGTATATATTGTAAATAGATAAGATCTGATTTGAAAGTTAATAAATGAAGATATATTTTCTTATTTTGATATTTTGGTAATTTTGGTTTGATTTAATATATATATCTTTTTAAAAGTTATTAAATAAATAGTTAGTTGATTTTGATATATATACATGATAAGTTAAATTGTTTAAAATTGATTTTTACTTAAATTTAAATTCAACAAAGGTTGTTTTGTCTTTTTAAATATAGATTGATATAATGAGTAATTTATTTATATAGTGTAGAATAAAATAATAATAAGTGAATATAATATTGTATAGTTAAGTGTTAAAATAAGGTAAACTTTATAAATATTTAACTTAACATAAATCTAATATACGATATTAACATAAGTATAAAATAAAGTAAATAACGAGTGAATTAAATGTTTAATAGTTTAAGTTTAAAATATGGAAATATAAAATTTATGAGTTGTCATACTTAAGCTAAAATTCTATAACCTTGGCTAAAACAACATATTAAAACAATATCCATTTACATTTCATTGTCAAACAAGTTAACAATACAAAAATACAAGTATGCAAGCTAAAGTAAAACTTAAACAAATGGAAAGCTGAAACAAGGCAAATAACAAAAGCAAACAGACCAACACTTAGAAAATATGATATACAGACAAACTAAAATATTCAAAGCAAAGTATAAAAACAATGTTCGAATGGGATCTTTCTATGCATGCAGACCTGATCACAAAGCAAGAAAATGTGATTTTGCAAATGGCTTGTAAAACAAGATACAAGCAAAGAAAATATCTATGACATTGAAGTATAAAATAATCAAAATGGAAACACAAGTACTACTAACATTTAATGCATCCATTCCTCAATAGCATACCAGGTCATTCGAACTGGTTCATGTATCATCTCAGCCTCCATTTCTTATAAAATATCACTGACCACTTACAAAAAGAAGAAGAAGAAATTTATAAACCATCTAACCACTTCATTCTTCAGCCTGTAAACAATCTTTCATTTGCCACCTTTTATTTTCAGATCGAACTAAAACAAAACCAAAATGAAAACTCTATTTAATACTAAAACAAGAATTCAAACATCACCAACAAGTCAATATAGACAGAGAGCAAGATGATTAAGGTGGGAGCATGTTTCCAGTTTCAAATTCAAGACAGATTTCTAAATCAAGTCTCTGTTCTTTTGCAAAGCTAAGGTGAGTAACAATTTTTGTTTAAAACTACTTAAGTATAAGATGGTTACATGTTTACATCTGGCATAGTTATGTTTATGTGATTACCTGAGTGATTGTATATGTGTACATGATTATATGTCTCTCTCTGTTTTGTTTTCAAGCTTCAGTTTTTAGTTTAATAACTCATATCTTTTGATTTAGATTGTGATAGGGTGTAATGTTTAAACAAAACTTGTTCATTTTATCATAGTGTAGTTTATAAAAGTTTATTTAGGCTGAAATAAAATTTAAATATCACTGGAAATTGAAAACTACAGGCAAACTTGAATCATAGGTAAAATTCAAACATTTTAAAATGTTGATTCAGGGTCACAGGTTAAATCTCTACCCTATAACATGATTTTTAGAATGAATATCATAAATTTTAACAGTGTATTCAGGGTGTAGTCTGGGGTAGAACAAAAATATGTTTTCGTCGATTTTTGGGCGATCTAGTACACTGGAACGTTTGGGGTTTACTGTGGTGATGGAGGAGTGAACGGAGAGGCAGGGAAAAATGGTCGAAGGCGCTACAGATCGTCGTGGAGGAAACGGCGACGAAATCTATTTTATAAACCTAGTTTTTGTCGTGAATACATTTTGGCCTCGTTCGAATGCTTTAGGGCATCGAGTTCAACCGGAGTTTGGGATTTCGTAGAGGGATCGTAGGCGAAGCTGTAGCCGGAGACGCTGGTGCTCAAGCGATCGGAGAGACGAGGACGAGGTGATGACAGGTTGTGGAATGGGTTCTGTCTGGAGTTCCAGGCTGACATAGGTTGCTCGATTTTGATTCGAGTGAAGGTGGTAGATTTTGGGGTTTGCGACGTGATCGTGGATCGATCGATGATGGGTGGCGATGCTGGCGAGTGGCCGGAAGTGACTAGAGGCACTGTGCACGTGCACGTATATATTGTGGAGACTGTCGATTTTAGGAAGAAGCAGTTTGGAATACTCGGGGTACACTCGAGTTTTCGAATGATTTTCTCGAGTCAAGGGGTCAGGAAACTCGAAGTAGTTTAGCATGCTTCAGATCGGAAATGTTAAATGTTCGCGTGGGTTGTTTCTCGGGTAATACGCGAGATAGACTCGAAGCAGGAGATGAATCTCGGAGCAGTCTGGGTAGTCTCGAGACAGAGGAATGTTTCCAGTTTTAATAACTTGATTTTCCCAGGTTTAAAGTTTTAGTTCAAAAATTTAAGACAGGATTTTAACAGTAGTTTAAAATCCAAATCTGAAATTTAAATTTATTTTTATTTTGAATGTTTAAGTAAATATAGTTTAATTAAAACAGTTTTTAAAAAGTAAATTTTTGTTTAAAACATATATTAACGAAATTGAGAAATTCTTTTATAAAGGTTTTTGAATGGAAGAAATGAAATTGCGAGTTAAAAATATGTTTTAAAAGAATTGATTTTTCATAATAATTTAAATTTAAAAGCTCTTTTCTTTATATAAATTTTATTTTAAGTAATAAATGATATGTACATTTATTTAAAGAAATTTTAAAGTGAATTTACACTAGATTAATGTTTAAATCATTAATCACTTTAAATCTTAAATTTAGAAAGGAATTTGGAATTTAAAATGTGGAAATGTTAATTAAGTCATTTATTAAGGAATTAACTACTATAGAAATAAATTAAATAGTGAAGTAATTAATAAGTTAATTAGAGAATGACTTATTTACATTAAGTTATAATTAAGAAGAAATTACAAAAAAAAGAAATCAAGTAATTGCTTAGTTAATAAATCAATTAACTAAGGATTTTAAATTGATTTATAAATGTGATAAATTTGATAATAATTAGATGAATTAATTTGGATAATTCATTGAAACTGTTAAATGAATATTTAACAAAAGTAATTGAAGGGTTATTATCTATTGGAACTAAATTGGATGATATGATCAAATGGATGAATTTATTTAACTTAATCAAATTTATAAATCATTTAAAAATCCGATGAGTGGAATTACTCGGTGTAATTAATGGAGCAGAGTTACTTAGAGAAATAATTAGAGGATAATCACCGGATGTGATTAATACAAGTTAATGAGTAGATAAAGTAATATGGGAAATTACTTTTGAAATTAATCAAGGGATAAATAAATGAAGATAATTAATTATGGGATAATTAATTTATTTAGGAGAGTTAATTACTGATGTTATTAATCCAGGATGATTAATAATTGTTCAATTTAAAGATTAAACTACTTAAAGTAATAAAGTAGTTTAATTTACAATAAATTAGAGGTCATTAATTTATATAGTTAATGATATAATTATGAATTGTCAAAATAAGTAATAATTAATAATGAGGTGATTAATTTATGTAATTAATTAAGAATAAATGAAGTTAATTATATTTAATTAATAAATGAAGTAATTGAATATTAATTACTATAAATGATTTACATTAATTAATCTGTGGAATTAAATTAAGACTAATTACTTATTTTAATTAGAAAATGGTTGTATAAGCAGGATTTATAGATAAGTAATTAATTTAATTTACTTTAGATTAATTAGGGACAGAAGTAATTAATTTAATTCATTTTAAATTAATTATAGTTGTGAATAATAAATCATTGCTTATGAATGATATTGATATCCCATTGATTGATTGTGATCTCAGTTATGAGACGAGTGATATCTGTTGTGATTTGGATGTTTGTTTGAGATGATATTGATTATCTATTATGATGATGTTGTGATATCCATTGTTATATGGTAATTTATCTATCTGTGTTGATATAGATAATTGAATTGAATTGTTTTAACTTTAAAACAACTTGGCCTTAAAAGACACGTTTTGGATTTCGATGAGACCGGGATCGGGTTTCCGTATACCGGGATTCCAGGTCTGGAGACCCGAATACCACATCGATCCAAATTAACGTTAGGTCGTGAAATTCAAGTGGAGCAAGTGAAGACTCGAGGTATAAGAACTATTCGTCAGTATAACTCTGTGGGTGATTCCGTAATGAGTTTGACGGAGATAGTACTTATAGATTCGAGATGGTGATTCAGAATGCAAGGGTTATTGTCGTTAACTCTGAGGGTGATTCCAATACGAGTGTAACGAGATAATGCCTTCGGTTTCGTTCGAACCCGGAACGAACTTGTATGGATTGAATGCTTTCAGCACATCGTCAGGCGGACGATGAGCATTCTAAGTGATGAGTTCTGATAAAGGTAATCGTGACCTCAAGCCTCATCAACCGGGAATGGCTAAAACAGGGGAGGTGCAGCAAGGCTTCGTGGGTAGCACCCACTTGAGAGCGAGATTTTCCCCTGTCTAGATGTCCCTTTTTATTTCGGTGTGTGGGCAGTTGTTGACGTCCTACTGCCGGGGTTGTCTCGTTTGGAACTGTTCAGTAAGGAACGGGTCCGGCCTTGTGTTGCAGGGGAGCGGGCGTACTCCTCGGTACGGTGATCTAGGCCACGTACTGTGACGGGCGGTACCCCAGTAGCCCAGCCATTGATGGAAAACCCATTTTCCCTACGAGATCTTACGGTTTTGATTGTATTACCCACGTTGTGGCTAGTATGCTGGAATTTAATAGATGTAACAATTTCAGCTATTTTCTATTTACTTGAAAACCCTAGACACTATTATAATATCACTGGATTTCCTATGAAATGTTTTGGTTAGCGTAAGGTAAAAACTTTTCCATGTTTATGTGTGGGAAGTCTTACGTGATACCTTTTGTTTCAAATGATTTTCAAAGTTAAACAACTTTAACCTGTTACTCATACCAGACCCATGTCTGACCCGAAGTTTATTTCTGTTTTTCATAAACTCTCGGGTACCCAAATTTTTACGGGTAGTCAAGGGATTCAGGTTAGCTTTGACGAATACTGGAGGAGCAATGGAGCAGGAGGCTTCAGCGTGTAGATATATATTGATTCCGCTGTGTTAGTGTTCATGTGTATTTTCGCTGTGTTGTATCTCTGTGTTGTTGTGTTGTATCGTGTTGTATTAACTAGACAGGTGTTTATAACTGTCTAGTATGTGATGTATTATCTGTGTACTCTGATGTATATGATTCTATGTAATATTTATGTGATATATTATATTTTATTCGTTCCGCTGTTGAGATTCTGATGTTGTTTCTTCTTCTTCTTTTTCTTTTCTACTTTCTCACCTCTTTCTTTTCTTCAAAACGATACGATTTCCTGGGCATAGGAAGTCGGGTCGTCACAGTTGGTATCAGAGCATTAGGTTGAGTGAATACCTAGGCTCTGGAGTGGTGTCTATCCCGAGAGAGCGTATTTGTATTTTTATATATATATATTTATATTTATTTCTACCTATCGGTTGGGTTACCTGTTCAGGTTATCCAATATAAGTATAAAGGTAGATAGGGTAGTGATTTGTGTAACACGATCACTGATAGTTGAATTTGTTGAGATTGGAAATGTGTATGTCAGGATTGTAGGCCCAATTTCCTTCTCGAATTAGTTTTGTTGTGATGAAGGTTTTCATCGATCTTGGAAGGATATCTGTTAAAGTTTGGAGTTTATCTTTGGAGTGTAAGTTGGGTGAACTAGAGTTGAGATCTATCGGATGGACAGAAGTTAGTGAAGGTATCTTGATATTTCAGGATATAGTAGCTGTGTGATGAGACGCAGTGACTAGGGATGTTTCCGAAGATATTTCTTTGGAACAAGCTAAAGAAGTGTGTCTGCTTAGATATTGCGGCTGTGTTCAGCAGGATGTTTCTGTTGGTTTGTGGTCCGAGTTTCTTGAGGAGATTCAAAATTTGAGTCTGTGGGCATCAACGTCAGCAGTGTAGCTTGGAGTGTTCTTTATGCCGTCAGGGAAGCTTTCTGGCTTAACAGTTTTCTTGAGGTAAATTTCAGGAGCAGCAGAGTGAATCCATTTCTTCGATGGATTGGCTATAGAAGTGTGTGCTGTTCTGCTTTGTGAAGAGAGAGCAGTTTTCTCTGGAATTAAGCGGGATGGATCGCAAAAGTGACTTGCGATGGTTTGAGTATTCTCTTGTGTTTAGAGATTCTTCTTTTGCTGGGTGTCTTCTGGAAGTCAGAATTTTGTTGGCATCTGGAGTTTGAGTTGGTATCGACTGTATTTCAGAAGTGATACCGATAGTTTAGCTTAGTAGTAGGATGATTTTTGAGTTTGGTGAAGCAGATCAGTTTGGAGAAAACTTCTGGATTTTATTTTGGATCTATTGAGCCATATTTTCCGAATAATTGAGAAGCTACCGGTTGTGATTGCTGACTGATGGTTGCAAAGCCTAGGTCCGTCCCAATTGGTATCAGTGGAAGTTTGTGCTTGTGTACATCATCTGTGTTTTCATCTACCTATATCAGAGTAGCGCAGTGGAAGCATGGTGGCAGCAGTTTTAGTTGGAAGCAAATGGAAGTTGTAGTGTTTGGATTAGAGGATTTTTACAGGAAATTTTTCAGGATCTGAGGCCAGATTGGAGTGCATCTGTTTATCTCTTCCGGATGTGAGAAGTGAGATCTGTCTTTTGATTTTGGAGTAGAGTTTGTGTTCTGAGTTTGGTTGATCTTGGAAAAGATCGTTTTGTGTGATCGATTTGGGGCCCAGTTTGTTCTCAAGGATATCAGCCAGGATGAGCTGATCAGTAAAGATGTAGAAGACCTAGGATCGTCCGAAGAATTCTGTGAATTAAAGATAGAGCAAATTTGGAATTCGAAGTTGGAGACTTCGTTGTTGTTGAAGTTTTCTCTGATTCAGGGAGCTATAAGTTGGGTAAGATGTGGAAAGCCAACTCTGAGATATTTTGGATCTTTTCTGTTGTTCTTCTGAGGATAAGTGTTGAGTCTTCAGATTTGAATTGTCAGTTTGGATGACTGGGATTTGTTGTAATTCACGTATCTTTGAGGGAGTACGTGTGAGATCTATCTCTGGTTATAGAACCTGCAGTTCAGGAGTTTTGATTGTTGAGTCGGAGTTGTCTACAGTCTGATATCTTGTCTAGTTGTGTAGATCTAGATGAGTAGGAGCTCTGTAGTTTAGTAGTATTGATGGTTTGGATTCTATAGAGCGAGTAACCCGGTATTTATACTCGGGGAAACTCGTGAGAATTCTATCCAGAATTTTATAGGGATAGATAGATTTGTTTGATTGGATGCTATGATTGTTAACATATGATTGATATATGTTTGTATTTTAAAATTAAAACTTTAATAGATTATTAAATTACCTTTGTTTTAAATTTCGGGGACGAAATTCTTTTAAGGGGGGAGGAATGTGACATCCCGGAAATTTTGACAATATCAATTTAATAATCTGCGATAGGAATTAAATTGATATGATAATAATTGTTAATAAAATTCGAATTTGATTGATAATTTTCTTCTGAATAGATGTTTAACTGATAATTTATATTTTTAAAGGCTAATAAATTGTTTTCTGTTTATAATATATATATAAATCTGTATATATTGTAAATAGATAAGATCTGATTTGAAAGTTAATAAATGAAGATATATTTTCTTATTTTGATATTTTGGTAATTTTGGTTTGATTTAATATATATATCTTTTTAAAAGTTATTAAATAAATAGTTAGTTGATTTTGATATATATACATGATAAGTTAAATTGTTTAAAATTGATTTTTACTTAAATTTAAATTCAACAAAGGTTGTTTTGTCTTTTTAAATATAGATTGATATAATGAGTAATTTATTTATATAGTGTAGAATAAAATAATAATAAGTGAATATAATATTGTATAGTTAAGTGTTAAAATAAGGTAAACTTTATAAATATTTAACTTAACATAAATCTAATATACGATATTAACATAAGTATAAAATAAAGTAAATAACGAGTGAATTAAATGTTTAATAGTTTAAGTTTAAAATATGGAAATATAAAATTTATGAGTTGTCATACTTAAGCTAAAATTCTATAACCTTGGCTAAAACAACATATTAAAACAATATCCATTTACATTTCATTGTCAAACAAGTTAACAATACAAAAATACAAGTATGCAAGCTAAAGTAAAACTTAAACAAATGGAAAGCTGAAACAAGGCAAATAACAAAAGCAAACAGACCAACACTTAGAAAATATGATATACAGACAAACTAAAATATTCAAAGCAAAGTATAAAAACAATGTTCGAATGGGATCTTTCTATGCATGCAGACCTGATCACAAAGCAAGAAAATGTGATTTTGCAAATGGCTTGTAAAACAAGATACAAGCAAAGAAAATATCTATGACATTGAAGTATAAAATAATCAAAATGGAAACACAAGTACTACTAACATTTAATGCATCCATTCCTCAATAGCATACCAGGTCATTCGAACTGGTTCATGTATCATCTCAGCCTCCATTTCTTATAAAATATCACTGACCACTTACAAAAAGAAGAAGAAGAAATTTATAAACCATCTAACCACTTCATTCTTCAGCCTGTAAACAATCTTTCATTTGCCACCTTTTATTTTCAGATCGAACTAAAACAAAACCAAAATGAAAACTCTATTTAATACTAAAACAAGAATTCAAACATCACCAACAAGTCAATATAGACAGAGAGCAAGATGATTAAGGTGGGAGCATGTTTCCAGTTTCAAATTCAAGACAGATTTCTAAATCAAGTCTCTGTTCTTTTGCAAAGCTAAGGTGAGTAACAATTTTTGTTTAAAACTACTTAAGTATAAGATGGTTACATGTTTACATCTGGCATAGTTATGTTTATGTGATTACCTGAGTGATTGTATATGTGTACATGATTATATGTCTCTCTCTGTTTTGTTTTCAAGCTTCAGTTTTTAGTTTAATAACTCATATCTTTTGATTTAGATTGTGATAGGGTGTAATGTTTAAACAAAACTTGTTCATTTTATCATAGTGTAGTTTATAAAAGTTTATTTAGGCTGAAATAAAATTTAAATATCACTGGAAATTGAAAACTACAGGCAAACTTGAATCATAGGTAAAATTCAAACATTTTAAAATGTTGATTCAGGGTCACAGGTTAAATCTCTACCCTATAACATGATTTTTAGAATGAATATCATAAATTTTAACAGTGTATTCAGGGTGTAGTCTGGGGTAGAACAAAAATATGTTTTCGTCGATTTTTGGGCGATCTAGTACACTGGAACGTTTGGGGTTTACTGTGGTGATGGAGGAGTGAACGGAGAGGCAGGGAAAAATGGTCGAAGGCGCTACAGATCGTCGTGGAGGAAACGGCGACGAAATCTATTTTATAAACCTAGTTTTTGTCGTGAATACATTTTGGCCTCGTTCGAATGCTTTAGGGCATCGAGTTCAACCGGAGTTTGGGATTTCGTAGAGGGATCGTAGGCGAAGCTGTAGCCGGAGACGCTGGTGCTCAAGCGATCGGAGAGACGAGGACGAGGTGATGACAGGTTGTGGAATGGGTTCTGTCTGGAGTTCCAGGCTGACATAGGTTGCTCGATTTTGATTCGAGTGAAGGTGGTAGATTTTGGGGTTTGCGACGTGATCGTGGATCGATCGATGATGGGTGGCGATGCTGGCGAGTGGCCGGAAGTGACTAGAGGCACTGTGCACGTGCACGTATATATTGTGGAGACTGTCGATTTTAGGAAGAAGCAGTTTGGAATACTCGGGGTACACTCGAGTTTTCGAATGATTTTCTCGAGTCAAGGGGTCAGGAAACTCGAAGTAGTTTAGCATGCTTCAGATCGGAAATGTTAAATGTTCGCGTGGGTTGTTTCTCGGGTAATACGCGAGATAGACTCGAAGCAGGAGATGAATCTCGGAGCAGTCTGGGTAGTCTCGAGACAGAGGAATGTTTCCAGTTTTAATAACTTGATTTTCCCAGGTTTAAAGTTTTAGTTCAAAAATTTAAGACAGGATTTTAACAGTAGTTTAAAATCCAAATCTGAAATTTAAATTTATTTTTATTTTGAATGTTTAAGTAAATATAGTTTAATTAAAACAGTTTTTAAAAAGTAAATTTTTGTTTAAAACATATATTAACGAAATTGAGAAATTCTTTTATAAAGGTTTTTGAATGGAAGAAATGAAATTGCGAGTTAAAAATATGTTTTAAAAGAATTGATTTTTCATAATAATTTAAATTTAAAAGCTCTTTTCTTTATATAAATTTTATTTTAAGTAATAAATGATATGTACATTTATTTAAAGAAATTTTAAAGTGAATTTACACTAGATTAATGTTTAAATCATTAATCACTTTAAATCTTAAATTTAGAAAGGAATTTGGAATTTAAAATGTGGAAATGTTAATTAAGTCATTTATTAAGGAATTAACTACTATAGAAATAAATTAAATAGTGAAGTAATTAATAAGTTAATTAGAGAATGACTTATTTACATTAAGTTATAATTAAGAAGAAATTACAAAAAAAAGAAATCAAGTAATTGCTTAGTTAATAAATCAATTAACTAAGGATTTTAAATTGATTTATAAATGTGATAAATTTGATAATAATTAGATGAATTAATTTGGATAATTCATTGAAACTGTTAAATGAATATTTAACAAAAGTAATTGAAGGGTTATTATCTATTGGAACTAAATTGGATGATATGATCAAATGGATGAATTTATTTAACTTAATCAAATTTATAAATCATTTAAAAATCCGATGAGTGGAATTACTCGGTGTAATTAATGGAGCAGAGTTACTTAGAGAAATAATTAGAGGATAATCACCGGATGTGATTAATACAAGTTAATGAGTAGATAAAGTAATATGGGAAATTACTTTTGAAATTAATCAAGGGATAAATAAATGAAGATAATTAATTATGGGATAATTAATTTATTTAGGAGAGTTAATTACTGATGTTATTAATCCAGGATGATTAATAATTGTTCAATTTAAAGATTAAACTACTTAAAGTAATAAAGTAGTTTAATTTACAATAAATTAGAGGTCATTAATTTATATAGTTAATGATATAATTATGAATTGTCAAAATAAGTAATAATTAATAATGAGGTGATTAATTTATGTAATTAATTAAGAATAAATGAAGTTAATTATATTTAATTAATAAATGAAGTAATTGAATATTAATTACTATAAATGATTTACATTAATTAATCTGTGGAATTAAATTAAGACTAATTACTTATTTTAATTAGAAAATGGTTGTATAAGCAGGATTTATAGATAAGTAATTAATTTAATTTACTTTAGATTAATTAGGGACAGAAGTAATTAATTTAATTCATTTTAAATTAATTATAGTTGTGAATAATAAATCATTGCTTATGAATGATATTGATATCCCATTGATTGATTGTGATCTCAGTTATGAGACGAGTGATATCTGTTGTGATTTGGATGTTTGTTTGAGATGATATTGATTATCTATTATGATGATGTTGTGATATCCATTGTTATATGGTAATTTATCTATCTGTGTTGATATAGATAATTGAATTGAATTGTTTTAACTTTAAAACAACTTGGCCTTAAAAGACACGTTTTGGATTTCGATGAGACCGGGATCGGGTTTCCATATACCGGGATTCCAGGTCTGGAGACCCGAATACCACATCGATCCAAATTAACGTTAGGTCGTGAAATTCAAGTGGAGCAAGTGAAGACTCGAGGTATAAGAACTATTCGTCAGTATAACTCTGTGGGTGATTCCGTAATGAGTTTGACGGAGATAGTACTTATAGATTCGAGATGGTGATTCAGAATGCAAGGGTTATTGTTGTTAACTCTGAGGGTGATTCCAATACGAGTGTAACGAGATAATGCCTTCGGTTTCGTTCGAACCCGGAACGAACTTGTATGGATTGAATGCTTTCAGCACATCGTCAGGCGGACGATGAGCATTCTAAGTGATGAGTTCTGATAAAGGTAATCGTGACCTCAAGCCTCATCAACCGGGAATGGCTAAAACAGGGGAGGTGCAGCAAGGCTTCGTGGGTAGCACCCACTTGAGAGCGAGATTTTCCCCTGTCTAGATGTCCCTTTTTATTTCGGTGTGTGGGCAGTTGTTGACGTCCTACTGCCGGGGTTGTCTCGTTTGGAACTGTTCAGTAAGGAACGGGTCCGGCCT
Source organism: Allium fistulosum (assembly GCA_030737815.1). Taxonomy (NCBI): domain Eukaryota; kingdom Viridiplantae; phylum Streptophyta; class Magnoliopsida; order Asparagales; family Amaryllidaceae; genus Allium; species Allium fistulosum. Next base: position 242,258,450 of record CM060907.1, on the reverse strand, counting down.
TGTGTTGCAGGGGAGCGGGCGTACTCCTCGGTACGGTGATCTAGGCCACGTACTGTGACGGGCGGTACCCCAGTAGCCCAGCCATTGATGGAAACCCATTTTCCCTACGAGATCTTACGGTTTTGATTGTATTACCCACGTTGTGGCTAGTATGCTGGAATTTAATAGATGTAACAATTTCAGCTATTTTCTATTTACTTGAAAACCCTAGACACTATTATAATATCACTGGATTTCCTATGAAATGTTTTGGTTAGCGTAAGGTAAAAACTTTTCCATGTTTATGTGTGGGAAGTCTTACGTGATACCTTTTGTTTCAAATGATTTTCAAAGTTAAACAACTTTAACCTGTTACTCATACCAGACCCATGTCTGACCCGAAGTTTATTTCTGTTTTTCATAAACTCTCGGGTACCCAAATTTTTACGGGTAGTCAAGGGATTCAGGTTAGCTTTGACGAATACTGGAGGAGCAATGGAGCAGGAGGCTTCAGCGTGTAGATATATATTGATTCCGCTGTGTTAGTGTTCATGTGTATTTTCGCTGTGTTGTATCTCTGTGTTGTTGTGTTGTATCGTGTTGTATTAACTAGACAGGTGTTTATAACTGTCTAGTATGTGATGTATTATCTGTGTACTCTGATGTATATGATTCTATGTAATATTTATGTGATATATTATATTTTATTCGTTCCGCTGTTGAGATTCTGATGTTGTTTCTTCTTCTTCTTTTTCTTTTCTACTTTCTCACCTCTTTCTTTTCTTCAAAACGATACGATTTCCTGGGCATAGGAAGTCGGGTCGTCACAGTATTTATTTAAAATTATATTTTAAAAATAGATTTGTAATAACTTTAATAAATTAAGGTTGGGAAGATAAATTGAAATTGTATTTGTTTAAGAATTATATTTAAATAAAATTGATTTGAAACTTATTGAATTTGAGATTTTAAAGATATGATTTTATAACTTGATTTTGATTAAAGGCGATTAAATGACTATTTTTTCAAATTTAAATTAAATTGAAATTGAATATTTAGTTTTGATTTGAAATGTGTAATATGAGATTTTATTTAAATGTTTATAAAAGTGATTAAGTGAATATTTTCAAGTTTAAATAAAATTACAGTTGAATTTTGAAATATAAATGAAAGTTATCAATTTGAGTTATTGTAAATTGTCTGAATATTTATACTTTGAAACAATTGAAATTGGAAGTGGATTAAATTTTATTTCAGACCTAGATTTGAAATCGATATAGATAAAAACAATGGTTATAATGAGAATTTGAATTGGAATTGAAATTGTTGAACTAAGATTGAATTTTGGAACTAAAATTGATTTAAATTGAATTTTGGAACCAAAGTTGATTTGAATTGATTTGTCAAATTGGAGGAAACAATTCTAATTTGAACTATTTTGATAGAAACTATTTTAGTATATAAACTATTTTAATATATGAACTATTTTATTTATAACTTATTTTTAATATATAAACTATTTTTAATTTATAACTATTTCAATATATAAACTATTTTCAATATTTAAACTGTTTAAGTTGGAAGTGTTATGATTTAGACTTAATGGATTTAAATGCGAATATTTGATATGATGGTTTAACCTATTTTTTTATGGTTAAGATTTTGGAAATAAATATGATTTTAAAGTGAATTCTGATTTGAAAGTGATATGATTTCGAAAGTGAATATTCGGAAGTGATATGATTTTGAAATGGATATGATATTTTAAATACGAAGTATGAACTGTTGGAAATAAAATGACCACGGTGTGAAATAAGCGTTTGGTTGTTAAAGAGAATGGGATCGGATATTGTCATACTCTCTGCCAATACCGAAAACCACTTTAACAACTGTGTACGTGGTGGAGATTCCAGAACGAAGTAGGATGGTTTGGCGATGATTCCATATGAGGTATTAATGCAACCCTGACTCCCGCAAGTCAGCTTAAATGTGACTAAAACAGGAGCCACGCCGAGCCAAGTGAGGCCATTCCTCCTATCGGGCACATTTCTTCGATACCATTCTATTACTTTGTGATTTGATTGGATGCACCTTTGATTTGGGAGTGTGTCTCGAGGTGGGCGGTAGTAGCTGCTATGCGTTACCACCAGTCCAGATCCGCAAAACGGTAGAATCCTACTCTGGCATTGCCTCACGTGTCGTGTTCACATGCCTTATCACGCCTTCTATAAGTTTGTTTTGTACCACACCTATGGAGTGCCCTCTGGGTAACCCTCCAGTTTATGGAGGAGCGTACGGTACTGTATAGACTATGGTAATATATAAAATGTGTTAAGGGGGTTATGGGTAACGCCTTATGCTATTTTAATACTTTACTTCACTGATAGACATATTATAATAGCGTATATTACTACATAGTAGATAGTTCCACGGATCCTTAGAGGATGGAAATCCCAAACATCCTTTAAGTTACTTGTATTTCAGTTGACATTTCACTTGAGTTGAATTTACTGGTATAAGAATGTTAATCCTGACTCGAGTGTTTTGTGTTTTTCTTTATGCTCCGGTCAGACTGAGTGTCATAGCATTTGAGACTCACCTTTGGAGATTGGAGCTTTGTTTGGAGATCTGTCTATCCAGCTTTCAGTTATTTCAATTTATTCCAGTCATTTATGTTCAGACTTGTCAGTTGCTTATGTATTAGAGATTCATTGGTATTTAAGATTCTGTTGTATTTTGTTTCTGACTCTGTTGTTTATATAGTAGCTTTATGAACCACTGTTTACCTATTCCACTGCTTATTGTTTTATTACTCTGTGTCTATGATTCTATGATTGATTTATTTACTGTATATGCTGAGTTTTGCCAAATATAAATTAACAATATGTTATTTTGAGCAATTCAAGTCTGACATGAGTGGATGATTGTCGATTTGAATGGTTCGAAATACCAGGTGGTTACAAGTGGTATCAAAGCTCTGGTTTAGGCAAAACTTAGCATATGGAGTAAGAACTCATTAGAGATAAGGTAGTAATACCCTAGAATGAGTAAAATTTAATTATAGAATCATCTTCGTTAGAGCTTGAAATTCATTGTTAGGATCCTCTTAGATTTGGATTTCTTTTGAATTTTGGAACTTTACCTTTGTTCTGGAATCCATTCTTGTCTTTTCCTATTCGTGTTCTTCTTGATACTAGAGCATCTCATTGCTCTATTCCTGTTGATCTCTGCAATAAATCTGAGCCCATCTTGCAACCAAAATTTGCAACTTCATCCTTTTGTGTGACTAATCCCATCGGCGGTCCCTTCAACCTTAGTATGATTTGTAAAGGGGTGAAACTCCTTTACAATAGGCGTTGATTTACCAAAGATTTCTACGTCCTCGGTTTTAATGCTGTTATCTCTTGCAAAGCCCGAACCATTTCTCTAGTAGACAATCCGGGCAATCCTCTTGTGATCGAATGTCCATTGCCTCAGTATTATGCAGGCAATTTCATCTTTTCGTTTGATTCTTAGTCTAGTGATATGGACTCCACACCGATAGTCAGGGATCATCCCGATGCCTTCGGTGAAATTATTTCCCTCCCTCTCTCAAGCGGGAAATTTGAATTCCGCTTCGCTCTTATTTCTTGAGCTCGACCTGTTGTCTTACCTCTTGGACGAATGGTTTCTATGAATGGTTAGTCATGCACTTTGGATTAATCCAATGCTCCTACCTTCTTCGTCGACCTCATGAATTCCCATTTTCCGCGGTGTTCTCAACCAGTTTGTCCTAGTTTTCATTGATGATATTCTCGTTTTCTATGTCTCGATTGACCCGGTTTAGGTCACCGTAATTAATAAGCCTATCCATCTTTCCTCTTTTGTAACTTAAATATCTTATCTTCCTTTCGAGCCAATCTTCTTGTTATAATCCTCTTTGATTAGAGTTCCCCTTAAATTTGAATCTCTATATCCTTGTTCAAAATCTATTTTGAATCATCCTGTGAGGGAGTGTATTTGAAATTGATATTAAATTGTTTTATATTGTGTTGTTTGAGTTGTTAAGTTTGATTTGGGGTCTCGATCGATTCGTATGACTAACACTATTGATAGGAATTCCAAAACACTTGAACAAGAACAAACTGACATAATATGGTTTTCAAAATTGATAAATGAAATAATTTTCTGTATGATTATATTACAAATATAAGTATAATTTTCTGGAATTAGAATTGCTAAATGAATTGGTTGTTAGAAATGATAATACTAGATTACCACTTATTGATTTGCAAATGAAATGAATTTAAATTAAAGACTTGAGGATTTAATTTCCGGTGCTCTTCAAAAATTTTCTTTTGAAGTTTGGATTTCAAGTTGAAAATATATTATTTGACAGTATTTCCGAATGGAATTTGTTTCCAAAGAACTTTAAACAAAGTAAGTCAGTACTCTCCTCTTTTGTCGCTGGAAAATAATTTCAGTGATGACTGCAGAATCATCAACATTCATTTTCGAGTCTTAGAGTGGAGAGACCACTTGGTAGCTTTACTACACTTTTTCTTTGAAAAATGGATTTGAAATGGATTTCTTGAGCATGATTTGATTGACAATATATTAATATTTATTTAAAAATGGTTTGAAGTGAAACCGAAAATTCAATTCTTAAATTCTGTGTTAAGTGATGGTCCTCAATTATGGAAATAAAGCAAAATTTTGAATAATTGGAGTGTTTAAAATAAGAATTGAAACTGAAACAATTAGAAACAGTTGAACTAGGATAAAATTTATTTATATAATACTCAATTGCATTCTAAACCATATATAACTTACCTGTAATATCCAAAAAGTTAAAATATTAATGTGAATATGTAAGTGAAGGTTATATAAGGAAAAATTTAAGTAATAAAATGTTCAAACTAAAATCTTGCTTAATAAAAAAAATGTTGTAAATAAAAGGTAAATTGTATAGTGCTCAATTACACTCAGAAACATTAATACAACTTACGTGGAAAAAGTTTAATGAGAATATGTAATTGAATAATATACAAAATAAAATGTCCAAAAAATGACATATTGTTAAGAAATGTTATAAATATAATTTAGAGGTTACAATGAAGGGTGTATATTTAATTGATGTTATAAGAAATGTAAGTGAAATAATTTGAATAATAAATAGAACGTGCTATTAAATAAATAAATATGAACTTAAGAATAGTTGTAATTGATTATAAGTGGAATTAACTTAAGTGAAGTCAAATGGAAAAAATAAATAAGTCAAATGAAATAAATTTTGTTTTGAAAGAAAATTTTGTAATAACTGCTAGTAAATTGAAAGCAAATCAATTGATGAATTGAAATCAACCAAATGTGAATATAGTGAATATTTATTGATTGAATAAAATGGATTTAAACCAAATATTTGTTGAATATTAATCAATTTAAAACTAATAAAATTTATACAGTTTTGAATTAACAGTTTGAATAAAATAAAATAAAATAAATGGAAATCAATTGTTATATTTTGTGTTTCAAACCTATCATTCCTTTCTGTTACTTCTATTCTCCTATTTCGTTCCTTTTTTGGGACGAAAAGTTTTGAGTGGGGGAGAGTGTAATGACCCGGTAATTTTAACGCTAATATTGATTTTTAACTAAATTTTTCATGAAAAATAAATAATAAAAAATCTCGATGAAAATTTGATATTTGTGACGCGTCTATTTTAACGTAGCAAATGTCAGATTTTCATCAGAGAATATGGAAGTTAGTTTTGTTGTGTAATTTTTAGTTTCGATTTAAATCAATTAAAATTGATGTAAATAAAACATCATTGAAAGCTAAATATTTTATATAATTAAAATGTGAATCATTTTCCGAGTGAGACGTCATATTTCGTTTCGCCAAATTTGGACCGCTTTAGCTCCGTTTGTCTTATTTTCGGCGTTTTAGCAGCATTTTTGGCACCGAATATCGACTTTAGATAGGATGATTGCATCGCTGATATCTGTGTACCACTCTGTTCGTCTCGTCATGCTAATCTCCGCAGTATATTTATTTGTGCATTTCGGTGTCCGATAAGCGGCAAAAACCGTGAAACGGTCAACCGTATCGGTACCCGTTCGAGCCTATTTGTTTCCCATGACCATTTAATTTTCCACCATATAAAACCAACAGCCATGACTTTTATTATTCCTAGAAATCCAACCTGTAACTTTTTTTATTCCTGTCTATTCAATGTAATTTCAGGTTCGTTCCATTTCTATTGGTTCCATTCCACTAATATTTCATCTTTTCGTTCATTCTTCTGTGAAAATTATTTATAAAAATTAATATATATACAGCTTGCATACGTTCGTATTCTTCTTCCCTTCTCAGCTCGCCGCTCATCCTCCTCACATCACCATTGCCACATCGGCCACCCTCCGCTTGCCCTTACACGTCAGCACAACCACCCAGATCCATTTATCCACCATAACGCCGTTTGCCGAGCCTCCCTCCCTAGATAGCCACCACGCGAACCCACACAACCAACCATCTCCTCAATCTGCCACCTTCCCTCTCTCTGGCCGCTGCTAGTAACCCGCTTGCAGCCTCCAACCGAGCATCCAGCGCCAGTCAACATCACCATGCAAACAGCTGCATCCCCTTGAACCGAACTCGCACCTCCCACCGCCACCACTCGTCCCTTTCTCTCTCTCTCTTCCACCTCCCTACTCCCCTCATTTCCCACTCAAACCCATGGCCGAACCTCCTAATATTATATATATATATATGAAGGCTGTTCGTTTTCTCTCTACCAGCCTCTATGCATTAACCTCTCCACGTGAGCACCCAAACAAAACAAAAAAAGAAAAAAACAATTATGCTGTAGCTTGCTCGCCAGTCACCTATGCAGCCTTCTTTATATAAAGCTTACTTTAGTATAGGTATGTTGATGCTTGATTTTTTTTATTACATATATATTTTCATTTATCTTAACACACTTGGGTCATATTTTATATCATACTTTCTTTTTGCCTGGATGAGCTGTTTGCTGTGTGTTGCAATATAAGCTTATATATGCTACATCTATATGGAATATGTGTGTTGCATCTACATGTTTTGTTGGAAGAAGTATATATATATATATGTTGTATATATATTATGGCAGCAAAGTTAAACATATTTCCAGTTTATATATGTTGTATATATATGCTTGTTCCTTCAAAAAAATGTGTGTATATATATATCACACACATGTATATATATTTGTTTTTCATCGAAATCTCAAGCTAATTCTACTTTTGTGCTGGTCGCAGCTTGTAACGACCCAGAATTTTGAACAAATTAAATTGAAAATATTTAATTAATTTTAAATATTTGAACGATAATTTAATTTGAATCCCCGATATAACTTTGAAATTGACGATTAAATTACAAAATTTAATCTATTGTAAGTTGAACGAAAATTTGAATATTCAATTTTGAGTTGAAGAGAAATATTTTGAAAGCTTTTAAAATTTATATTGATAACACTGAAGAAAATAGAAACTTTCAGAATTGAATTTGAAAATGATTTGTTCAGTTTTGAAATTTAATCGTTCGAACCGATATTTAAAAATAGCGGTCTGGGGCACAGTCTCGGAATTTGACGAAACAAGTTCCATTGGGTCCGTAATATTGAATTATTGCCGGATTTCAAATTTCGTGGCATTTGGAGTTGTTATGTGAGAATACGACGTGTAAACGCATCGAAATTTGTTCGAATTCGAATTTAAATTTAAATTTAAATTTGTCAGACATCAGCCACGTTTTCTTCCTTTGAATACGCCGAGAATCACGAAACAAATCGTGCCAACCATTCTCTTCCACTTTTAAATTCCCCTCTCCCTCTTCGTAAATCAAAACGAACGAGAAAAATCAAATAATGGCCGAGCTTTGAATATTTTTTTCTCCAGTGTAATTCACTCCCATCCTCCTTTCAATTCAAACTCGCGGCTTCCCATTCCCTTCCTCCCCTTTTTCAAATTCGAACAGCCGAGACATTTAAAAAAGAAAATAGCGAAATCGATTCGAGCTCGGGATGGGAACCGTTGTTCGCATGCTTGCAAATTTGGGGGTCTCGCGACCTCGAGCATGAGATAGGGCTTCAAGACGTGGTGGTTCGGCAACGTAGACTGAAATCGTGGGTTTCGCGACTGGAAGGAGGGGTCGGCATCGAAGAAGGCGTACGCGAGTTGAGTCGGCGGTGTTCAAGTGGAGGCGATCGACTTTGACATCGATAGGAGGCAGGCGCGCAAGGCTCGCGATCGACGTTGAGGTGAACGAGGTAGCCCAAACTCGAGCACTGGAAGGTTCGGGGTCGCGAGTAGCTAAGGATTTGGATTTTTGGAGGAAGTGGTGGTCGATGTTCGCAGACGTGGTGGAGTGATGGGTTTCGATCGTCACGGTGGTTCGCTGCTGTGAGCGTATGCGCGATGAGGAGTCGAGCAGCACGCAGAGACAAGGGTTACGATCGCTGGGATTCGTCGATGGTATCTTCGAGTTTGATTTTGCAGTAAGGTATATCTTTATTTTTATAAATCGTATACTGGTATAGATAAGGGAAAACAGAAATTTGTAGATGTATATGTACATTGGAATTTTTAAAATGTTAGATTTTAAATCTGTATGGGTTTGTATAATAGTTAGATAATTAATTTAACTGTTAAAAAGAAATCACCGATGAATTAAAATTACCAAATGAAAATCTGATTTGTTTAGTTACTAGAAATAATTTTTTTTTGTGAAGGAAATTTAGTTTTTAATTATTCTAGTTAAATAAATTTAAAAGAGAATTAGTTTGTTTAAATTTAATCATCGGTAATTAAATTTGATGAATTTAATATAGAAATTATAAAAAGAAATTGGTTTAAACGAAACTATTAGTTAATTAAACTATTAAACGGTAACTGGTTATTCGATTTATTTCGGATATTAATGAATTTTATAAAATTGTTTATACAAGGTCCGAAATGGAGAAACAAGCTGAAATGAAAATGGATTGCAAATTTAAGCTAAGGTGAGATCTTCTCACTCAAATGTAAAATTGATGTTTGCAGTTATTGATTTATTTGATGATTGGATGTGATATTAGATATAGTAGGATATATCTATATATATATAGCAATATATACATATTGGCATATGTATATATTGGATTGATTGATTTCCCGCCTCGTATAGCGGATGAGACCCTATTGCGCCGTTATTAAGCGGATGATATTTTATAAATCCCATATACCGCGATATTCCACCTCGAAGTGGAATTGGTATTGTGCTAACGTCTGTGGATGCTGGGAAACAGGTTGGAGGGATCCAACTGGATTCCTCACCAGTATTTATTTATTTACAGATATTGATGTATATTCTGTTATCATATTGATATATGATGTTTGTTGTTGTGATTGACTAATTGGTGCTGTTGCATCATCGGATTCAGTTTTGAAGTTTAAAAATAACGAATTTTACTTTAAAAAGATTTTAAAGTGATTTTTGGAAGTAGACGTTTTATTTAATTTTTGAATTAATAAATAAACGTTCAAATTTTAAAGTTATATAAATTTAGATTTTTGTGAAATATAACCGAAAAGGTAATTTCTTTTGAAATAAATAGTTAAGAAATTTATAAAATGGTTTTAATTGGAATTTTTGAATTATTAAAACGATGTACGTAAAAGATGTAAAAGATTGATATTTATAACTTTAAAATGTTGGTATTATAAAACGAGCTTTTATAAGCGTTAAAATGAATTTTTAAGAATTTATAAATAAATGAAATTTATAAATTGTGAACTTATAAATGGAAATGATTTTGTAAAATAAAGGAATTATAAGTATTTAACTTATAATTATGGATTGTTGGTATAAGATTTGAGTTATGAATTGAATTGTTAATAAAGGAGATTTATTAAATTGAAGTTGTTAGAAAATAGAATTAGAATTTATAAACGTTGTTTTATAAATTCGAGATCAATTGAATTTGATAAATTAAATATAGAAGGTTATTAAAGAAGATATATTCGCGATTTTGGATAGCGAATTATTATTGAAATAAAACGTGTAGAAAATAGTGAAATGTAATTAGTGAAGTATATTCACGATTTTGGACAGTGAATATATTGTTAAGTAAAATAGATATGGTTTTGGGAAAGTGATATTTGAAATGAAGTTGATTGTTTTAAACGATGTTTTAAAATATATTGAATATCGAAATCATAGATTTCAACATTTATTGTTGAAATAGACGTTTTCGAGAAATATAAGGAAATGGTGGACTATAACATTGTTGTTATAGTAAATGATTTCCGAAAGGAAATGTTTTATGTAGTATTGGGATTTATATATCTATCTTAAAATCCGAATCCCTATACTAGTGATTTTGAGTCGTCGTAACGATGTTTTACGTAACATTCGTTTTGACTCAAATGATTTCCTTAAAGAATGAAATATATACTTAATATTGATTTAAGTATATCGAATATTTTCCAAGTGTTGAAAATAAATATATTTGTGAAATACTTATTATTAAATAAGTATGGGAATGTTTTCCAAAATGAAATGAAACGTTTTTGAGATTTTATCTTCTTAAAGATAAATTGAAAATGAATATTGAAATCGGTTTGGAAATCGTATATCTATAGATATTTGAAAATATAAATTCACTATGGAATTTATAAAAGAAAAGGGAATCTGTTTAAAAATAAATATTGATTTATTTTTGAAGTGTGGAAATTTTATATCTAGTAAAGATATTTTGGAAAATAAATAATTTGGAAAATTATTTGGAATCTGATGATGTTGCGCATCTTTATTGGTAGTTAAATAACCGACTATCAATAATTACCTTGAATATGGTATTTGTTGTGAATTGGATGAATTTGAATGCCACACTTGTTTTTAAATAAACGCTCACTATTCGGGTTAGCCGGGAAAGGACCATGGGGTCGTATAACCCATTCCGAATATGTGATACGTCGTTATGAATTGCATTCGAAGACCGGTGTTGAAGACCGGATATTTTTGAAAACGGAAGGATTACCGTCGAGTCACTCTACATCGGCTGATCTCCGATTTAGAGGTTTTATCACCCTTAGTGACGGGAAGTCCGGACGTGATTAGAAATTTATCCGGATATGCAAGGGCTTCGTGAGAAGTGCCTTCGGTTCTGTTCGATCCCGGAACAGACTTGTATGGATTGTGTGTCTGACGTTACAATTTGAGATATAAAGCTGATTTCTTTCAAATACATTTCTGTTGGTGGCGGAGAATTTATTCTCTTAGCTTAACACCCTTCTCTGAGACGTACGAGCTCAGAGGTTATGTAGTTGAAATTTATCAGCAATATATTCCCAATTTGGTAACGTGGCATACTGAGTGTTGCTGTGAAATGATCAGTGTTTGATCATTTGCGATATGATCATTTGTTTGATCTTATATCTTTGTGATCATAGGTTGATCATTTGTTTGACCCGAAGCATGGCTTTGTAGAAAGCGTATCTTTGTGGACGAGACTTCATCGAGCCTCACACCCCGGAAATGGTCAAAACAGGAAGGATGCGGCAAGGTTCTAGGGAGTAGCGCCCCTTAGTGTATGTCATTCCTTCTGGATAGAGGTGGTATCATGGTATGGAGCCCAGATACTTAACCTATGTTGATACTACTTATTATGTGGTTTGTTGGAAATCGGGGATCCTCGGGAAGATCGGTTACGATCGGGGGATGGCATACGCGTGTCAGTAGTTACCTATTTTTGCAGAGGTAACCCGGCCTTGTGTTGGCAGAGATCTAACCGTAACGTTAGGTTCTCGGGTCGTCTATTCCAGGGACGTACCCATCGTGGCATAGGAAGTTCCTTAGCCTGACCATTTGTTGGAAATCCAAAGAAACAATACGAGCCTTGTACGGTTTTAGTTGTAGAACCTATCATTCACTTGTGGTGGCGCCCCACTGTTTGGATGGTAGCTATAGTAGGCATAGTTCAAAATGTCTATGCTGGCTAAGATTTATATTATACTTTCGAAATGTTTTCTACACTATGCACTAATAATAATATCAAAAATGATTTGATTTTGCGTAGTAAGCATCTTTGACTATCATAAGAAGAAATCTCCTCCAATTCTGCGTTTGCATTGTGTGTGTGGTGGGAGGTCTTATGGTAGTTTCATTTTCCAAAAGCATTGCGAATTGACTTTAAAAAAATTTCTGTTGTTTATTTTAAAGAATAAACTGTTTTACGATCTCACACCAGTCACCATGACTGACTCGGAGTTTATTGTTTCCCTTCTAAACTCTGGGTGCCCACAAATTTTCCACACGGGCAGCCTAGAGTTATGTTATCAGGATATCCTGGAGCTTTGGAGATAAGCTGGATGGCGAGACGTAGTATTTGTATCTGATATTATTTTATTCCGCTGTGTATTCTGTATGAGGACAAGTTATATAACTGTCCATTGTTGTATATTGACTCTGATGATTGATGTATGTATAAAATGATATAGTTCTTTGTTTAAAGATTATTCATTTATCTATTATATTTTGTTCCGCTGCGATGTGTAAGATTCTGATATTGTTTTCTGTTCTGATGTTGTTCTGTTGTTCTTCTTCTTTCTTCTTCTGCTTTCTTCTTCTTCTATTTTTTTCTTCTTTTTAAAACCATAACTTTTCGGGTTTCCGGCATTCGATGGCTCGGCAGTCGATAAAGTGAGTATCGATGTCGAATTTTCGAAAGTCGAAAATTCCGGGATGTTACACAGCTTTTTGACGTGTCGTGCCCGTATTCGTGCTTATTAGTGTCCGTTTTCATCTTGTTCTTGTTATTTCTCTAGCCTCGATAGGTAAGCAATCACTCATGATTAACGTTCTTATATTTAGTAAATTTAATTCACATGAATTGAAATTGAAATATGCAATTAAATTTGAATTGTTGAGTTATTAATTGTTAAATATGATATGCCATTATCTGCAATTGTTTACCTATGACATATAACATCGTAACTTGTTGTATATGTTATATTTAAATATTGTTACTAAGGTTATATGCCTGTTGTTGATATGTGATATTATGTTTTTTCTCACTCTGCAAGTTCCCTGTTAGTTTAGAAATTCCCTATGGGTTGAAATGATACATACCCGAACGATATTATAGATTAAGGGAAAATCGTTATGGGTTGAAATGATAAACCAAGCGATTTTCATTGATTTCGAAATTTTGGGATTGCGGGTTGAAATGATATATATCCGTAAATATATGAATTTAAATTGCGGATTGAAATGATAAATATCCGTGTCACTTGACCATAGGATAGAAAATTATATACGGACACCGTTGGTCTATTTTTGAAAATGATTTCCAAGGTTTTGGAAAGGAAATATATGGATTTCAATAAATATTGATTTTTAAAATATATTATATAAATTTTATTTTTACATATGTGTAAAATTTAAATTTTTAAAAATTATATATATTTTAAATTTATAAGTTAGTTTTGAAATATAAATTTTAAGATTTTACTTATAATTTTATTATTTTCAAATAAATAAAATAAGATTTAATATAAATAAAATTTAATAATAAGATTTAATTTAGTAAAATTTAATTTAATTAGTATATATATAATATGTTTAATTATTTATTTAATATTATATTTTAAAAATAGATTTTCTAACAACTTTAATAAATTAAGGTTGGGAAGATAAATTGAAATTGGTTTGAAATTGTATTTGTTTAAGAATTATATTTAAATAAAATTGATTTGAAACTTATTGAATTTGAGATTTTAAAGATATGATTTTATAACTTGATTTTGATTAAAGGCGATTAAATGAATATTTTTTCAAATTTAAATTAAATTGAAATTGAATATTTAATTTTGATTCGAAATGTGTAATTTGAGATTTTATTTAAATGTTTATAAAAGTGATTAAGTGAATATTTTCAAGTTTAAATAAAATTATAGTTGAATTTTGAAATATAAATGAAAGTTATCAATTTCAGTTATTGTAAATTGTCCGAATATTTATACTTCGAAACAATTGAAATTGGAAGTGGATTAAATTTTATTTCAGACCTAGATTTTAAATCGATATTATTCCAAAAAACAATTGAAATTGGAAGTTTGCGTCCGTGCACATGGCGCAGTTGGCAAGAGCAATGGCCTCCCTCATATGAGGTGAGGAGTTCGATTCCTGGCAACTGCTTCAAGTATACCGAAAGGTCTGGTCTAAATGGGGGCACGGTTGTGGCGGGCCAGTTGTGTTTTCCCAGGTTTACTGTTCAGGAGTCGCAATGTCGGCGGTGATAGAACAGGTTTCCCTGGTTGCCAAAAAAATAATTGAAATTGGAAGTGGATTAATTTTTAGTTCAAACCTAGATTTGAAATCGATATAGATAAAAAAAATGGTTTTAATGAGAATTTGAATTGGAATTGAAATTGTTAAACTGCGACTGAATTTTGGAATTAAAATTGATTTAAATTGAATTTTGGAACCAAAGTTGATTTGAATTGATTTGTGAAATTGGAGGAAACAATTCTAATTTGAACTATTTTGATAGAAACTATTTTTGTATATTAACTCTTTTAATATATAAACTATTTTATTTATAACTTATTTTTAATATATAAACTATTTTTAATTTATAACTATTTTTAATTTATAACTATTTCAATATATAAACTATTTTCAATATTTAAACTGTTTAAGTTGGAAGTGTTATGATTTAGACTTAATGGATTTAAATGTGAACATTTGATATGATGGTTTAACCTATTTTTTTATGGTTAAGATTTTGGAAATAAATATGATTTTAAAGTGAATTCTAATTTGAAAGTGATATGATTTTGAAAGTGAATATGATTTCGGAAGTGATATGATTTTGAAATGGATATGATATTTTTAATATGAAATATGAACTATTTGAAATAAAATGACCACCGTGTGAAATAAGCGTTTGGTTGTTAAAAAGGCTGGGACCAGATATTGTCATACTCTCTGCCAATACCGAAAACCACTTTAACAACTGTGTACATGGTGGAGATTCCAGAACGAAGTAGGATGGTTTTGCGACAATTCCATATGAGGTATTAACACAACCCTGACTCTCGCGAGTTGCTTAGATATGACTAAATAAGGAGCCACGTCGGGCCAAGTGAGGTCATTTCTCTTATCGGCCACATTTCTTCGATACCATTCTATTACTTTGTAATTTGATTGGGTGCACCTTTGATTTGGGAGTGTGTCTCGAGGTGGGCGGTAGTAGCTGCTATGCGTTACCACCAGTTCGGATCCGCAAAGCGGTAGAATCCTACCCTGGCATTGCCTCGCGTGCCATGTTCAAATGCCTTATCGCGCCTTCTACGAGTTTTTTTTGTACCATACCTATGGAGTGTGCTCTGGGTAACCCTCCAGTTTACGGAGGAGCGTATGGTACTGTATAGACTATGGGAGTATATAAAATGTGTTAAAGGGGGTATGGGTAACGCCTTAATGCTATTTTAATACTTTACTTTACTGATAGACATATTATTATAGCGTATATTACTACATAGTGGATAGTTCCACGGATCCTTAGAGGATGGAAATCCCAAACGTCCTTTAAGTTACTTGTATTTCAGTTGACATTTCACTTGAGTTGAATTTACTAGTATAAGAATGTTAATCCTAACTCGAGTGTTTTGTGTTTTGCTTTATGCTCGGTTCAGACTGAGTGTCATAGCATTTGAGACTCACCTTGGAGATTGGAGCTTTTTTTGAAGATCTATCTATCCAGCTTTCAGTTATTTCAGTTTATTCTAGTCATTTATGTTCAGACTTGTCAGTTGCTTATGTATTAGAGATTCATTGGTATTTAAGATTCTGTTGTATTTTGTTTCAGACTCTGTTGTTTATATAGTAGCTTCATGAACCACTATTTACCTATTCCGTTGCTTATTGTTTTATTACTCTGTGTCTGTGATTTATTTATTTACTGTATATGCTGAGTTTTGCCAAATATAAATTAACAATCTGTTGTTTTGAGCAATTCAAGTCTGACATGAGTGGATGATTGTCGATTTGAAAGGTTCGAAATACCAGAACGTTACACTGATCTTCGCCTCCGCGCGCCAACCAGAACCACGTGCACGTGAACGCACGACGCTGATGATCGTCGAACCAACCACCACACGTCATCACCCTAGGCCGCCGCCATCTCGCGCCGCCGCGCACCTCCGGCACGCCTCCGCCTTCCAGCCTCCATTTTGTGCGCATAAACGCGCGTAGTTATTTTTTTTCTTTTTCTTTTTCACTTCAGCAAAATCGATAAGAGAGGGAGGGTGTACTGAGGGGAGACAAAAACATATGTGGATGTACGAAATGTTGGATGAGGGTAAATATATATTATTATAATTAGAAAATATCTGACTTTTAACGTCCCGAAATCTTGAGCTCCAAACGAGGCTTACCACCTGGCGTTCTATATGTTATACCCCTATTCCGTATACAATGGAATATGTATCGGAAGCCAATTCCATCATATTCAGAAGATAGCTTTTCAAAATCGAATTATTTTAATTAAATTCCTGAAAATAAATTCTACACTTTTCAAGCTCGCACGGCCAAACGATAAGTCCGATCGCTACGAACCTTGAAATCCTAAAATAATTCACTATTACGGATCCGATGAAACTTGTTTCATCGAAATCCAAAACATTGGCCAAAATGGCTATTTTTACTCCTTAATTAAAACAAGTAATTTCAAAAATTAATTTAATCACTTTGAATTCAATTTTTAGAAGTTAACAATCTTTATTGTTGTTTAAATAAAATTTAAATCAACTTCCGATATCATTTTTCATTCACATTAAATTCAGAATTCAATTATTTAAACAATTTCCAATATTAAATTTAAACAAATCAATTATTCAATAAATCACCATATTTTAAATATAAGTTATTTAACTTATAAAATTTAACTTTGAAAACGAATTCAAATAATAAAACAACTACTTCCACTTTACAGTAATTCAACATTTATTATTCAATTCATGCTATATATTATAAACACATTCAATATGTAGAATTTCATTTCAATACTTTTTTTAGCAAAGCTAGCCGGCTTTATAATGGATCGTGCCACAGTATATATGATGGGAAAGTAGGTGTTCTGCACATGCATAGAATAGCGAAATGGGAAGAGCCCAAACATACAAAAAAATAAGTGGAAATTAGTGGTAAGGGCCTCTAAGTCAGGCCCATTTATTTTCTAGGACACGATTTCGAACGAATTATTTTGAAGGACAAAAACATACGTCCGACCATTTTTTCAAATTAAATCATCTCAGATGCAAAAGGCAATTTTCCTAATTTCCAAATCTATGATTTTCTCCTAATGTACAAATCGGCAAAAGAAAATTTCTCCCGATCTCCAAATCTGCAAAAGGTGATTTTTCTCCGAATCTACTAATCTGTAAATGTAAATTTCTCCTAATTCGATTTTAGTTTAAATCAAACTTTGGTCTATATTAGGAATGAAATCATGTTTGAGACGTTTATGTTTTTACATGTTGCAAGAAAGAAAGGAAAATTGGATTCTTTAGTTCTTCAGTTCTGCTGCTAGCGTTTTGTGTTTCTTTAGTTTATTTTCTTCTCTGCTTTCACTAGGTTCAAAGATTTGTATTCTCAACTTTAATTTACTATGATTCCTATTTATTACATCTTTATTAGTTATTCTAGTATGAAATTTTTATGAAAGTAAATAGGCAAATGGGATTATTGGTTATGAATCATTGCTAACCAATTTCTCCCGATCGTCTAATGTAACAACCCGGGATTTGCATTACCAATTAATAAATAAAGGTTAGGATTTTTATTTATTTTAATGAAGCATAAAAGGATTTGGAATAACAAAAATTTATTTGAAAAAGGCTATTTTAGTTAAATGGGAAATATGGGATTTTAAAATGAGGATAAAATGTTATTTTGGAAAGTTAAATATTTTAGGAGAGATTTTAAAACGGGTTTGGATAAGAAAAATGAGTTTTATAAACATATATGAACACTTAGACTAATTTTTGGAAACATGTAAATAACTCTCTTCTTATTGGGTTACTAAACCTAGCCCAATAACCCACCTTAAACCTCCTCTATAAATTATCTCAAACTCTCCTAACCTCATTCATTCATCCCTAATCAAAACCCTAATCATTTCCTAAAGCTTTCATAACAAAAATGACCTCTATCTTCATCTCCTCTTAGTTTTAGCTTATGCAAGTCATTCTATGCAAAGGTAATGCAAATACCCACCTCAAATCCGTTTTTATATCTTTTTAATTTCTGAAATTTAATTGGTAACACATGTTTTATGTGTTTTTTTGATCTTATAGCCTCCTAATCATCTTTTGCTAATTTGGGTTGATGCTATAGTAGTCTTTGTTGCTTTTGTGAGAGGTATATTGCTAAAAACCTCTTCTAATATGTGTTTAATCATCTTTTGATTTCAGTAATCATTTAGTAACACATGTTTTATTATGTAACATGTGAATCATAGCTCTTTGATCATCTTTGCTTTCATTTTGGGTGTGCACATAAGGTGCTTGTGATATTGCTTCCTAAGGTAATGCTAAGCTTTGGCCCTTTGTTCCCTTTAATATAGTGTAGTAATCATAATAGGGTAGTTAGTGATTGATATTGGTGAAATTTGATGCCAAAAACTTGAAAAAAACACCCCAAAATCACCAAAACCAACATTTTCAGCTGGCTGGAATGTTTCAGCCTGAAAACAGGCTGAAACAGGGTTCTGAGAGCACCAGGGCAGGCCTGGGTTGCACCCAGGCTGCAGCCCGGGCGCAGCAGGCTAGCCCGGTTGGGCTAGCCGATAGCAGGCCAGCCCTTAGTGGGCTGGCGCGCAGGAACCCCAGCCCACATGGGCTGGGCTTGATACTTCCCCAGCCCAGGTGGGCTGGGGCTTAACAGAACCCCAGCCCGCATGGGCTGGGGCTTCCCCAGCCCAGGCGGGCTGCAGCTTGACTGAACCCCAGCCCGCCTGGGCTGGGGCTTGCAAATTCCCCAGCCCAGGCGGGCTGGGGCTAGACTGAACCCCAGCCCGCCTGGGCTGGGGACTGCTACTACTTCCCCAGCCCAGGCGGGCTGGGGCTTGACTGAACTAGCTGCACCGCATGGTGCAACCTGGTTCACAGAAACGGGCTGCACCATGCGGTGCAGCCGGCCTTTATAAAATGGGCTGCACCCATTTGGTGCAGCCGGGTTCCAACCCACCGGTTGCACCATTTTGGTGTAACCGAGTCAGGGTTGCACCATTTTGGTGCAACCGCTTCAAATTGATTGGTTCTGCAATGAACCTTTGGGTTTCAATTGCGAATCAGAAATTGTCGAACTTTGGTTCACAACCTTTCGGAATATTTTCCAACACGAATATTGGTTTTCAGTGATTCTCTGATTTATCGATTTCTTTGAGATTTGTCTCTAGATTTCGTACACGTGTTTATGAATTATTTTCAAAGGATTTTTCACTCCTAAATGGCTTTCGAAATTATTATTATATAATGTTATTTTTAATTATTAAACTATTTACTCCATAATAGGAGAGTATTCAAAAGCCGTTTTAAAGTGATTTCAAAATCAATTATAAAACCGTTTCGCACCATTATTTTCTATAATAAAAATCTCACACTCACTTTTTAGCACGTCGAGCGAAGTGGAAAGGTGCTTAAACGGTTAGGAAATCTCCGGCCTATGGAACCGTGTGTATTTTCTTTCCGGTTAATCCCCGACCTATTCGATTGATCGTTTTGACCTTTGGGTCTAGTTTACCGATGATACGAGGTGGACTTTTTATTGTTTGGAGTGTGAGCTTGCTATTGGTTAGTAAACCGTTTAGTGCGAACGTGGGGTATGGGACTCATCGTTAACACTTTACGGGTTCCTCTCCAAGAAGTTTGTGACACATTAGCCTCTGGGCAGCCAGTACTGGACCTCTGGGTCACCACGCCTCTGGGCAACCGTCTCTGGACACCTGTTCTATGGAGCAGTTTCTTTTTCGGCATGTGCCTCTGGGCCTTTATCCTTCTGGGAAGGATCTTGCCGTCTCGCGCGTTCCGCATCTGTGCGAGTGATCGATCACAACTCTACAGTACTTGGCAATAACGACTCCGGTCGGTGCACGTGCTATACTTGTATTATCTGATGATTTTTATATCCATTCGAGTACCGCCATTCGGTGTTGGTTCTATGGAACCATACAATGTAAGTGCGATTACCTTGTGGATCCACAGTGTCTCTGGACACTGCTTTTCAGTGTTTGATTTCATTGACTTTTCAGTATATCCCCATTGCTCTCTGGAGCATCGATCTTTGCTTGGGCATTGATTACAGACTCTGGTCACTCTTGGGATTATTGCCTATGGGCAACTTTATATTGCTTTGGCTACGCCGATGATATGAGGCGATTTTATTTATTCAACACTTTGGTGCTGATATTCTCTTTGTAGATTTTCACTGTTGATTGATGATTAGGGACCGTCATTATATTCATGTGGTCCAAAATACTCTTCTCTTAGGAAAAGTACCGTTTCATTTATGTACCGCATTATTATATATCTCAGTTATTACTGATTGTTTAGCTAGCCTGACCCGAGTGTTTTTCGCTCGGGTCAGACCGAGTTGTTTCAGGTTAGGTCTCTGGACTTAGCTTCTGTGCTTCCGCTTGGACATTATCTGCTATGCTGATAGATAGCGCTTTTATTTGTCCACTATTCCGCTACTCTGTTATTATTCAGGCTTTGATATGTACATATTTTTGACTCACATGTGTGGGCAGTGGCTTTGTACCTACATATAGTATTTGGATCTGTATTGACGATGTATTGTGCTGGGATTTTATATCTGTTATGTGATTCTGTTCTGTGATGTTTTATCATTTATTACCATGCTTGTTCTGATAGGTCTTTGAAAAAAAAAATATAGATACCATCCTTTCGACATATTCAGTAGATAGTTATAGCTTGATTACAAATGGTCACTTCCACTATACTCTATTCTCCGCTTTAACAGACAGTATTACTCCTGTAATACTCTTTGTTACAGTGGGTCTCAGAGTGGGGCGTTACAGTTTGGTATCAGAGCCTGGTTTCAAGAATAAGCATAATAAACACAGAACAGATACACTTAGTACAATACATTTCAATTAGATTCGAATTAAATCAAATCCCTTCCTTAGGTTTATTGATAGATAAGTTAGGAATATGTATAGGAATCCGTTATATTCCGTAGTATTCCTTAATTAATTATCTATCATTGAATCATGTCTAACTCTAATTTCCGTTAGACTTTCAGTATGTCTGGAAGGGGAAGAGGGAGAATGACACGTCAGACCAGTGTTGCTGGGCAGTCCAGCAACACTCATCCATAGGGCGTGTTCATGACCACCGACCAGATCATGGAGCTGGTTCGGAATTCCCAGTCTCATTCTCAGTCTCCAGCCCCAGTTGCTGATGCTCCGCGCAAGTCTGCTTTTGCACGTCTCTGTAATGATTTTACCCATCTCGGAGAGAAGCCGTTCAGTGGCTCCGAGAATGTCTTAGAGGTCCAGGCTTGGATTCGGATATGCGAGCGCATTTTCACTCGTATGGATATTCCGGATCATGACCGTGTTCTTATTGCTTCCAGTCAGCTTCAGAGTCGTGCCATGGATTGGTACGAACTCCTTATCGCCGAGATTGATGAGACCACACTTACTTGGGCTCAGTTTCGTGAGAGATTTGAGCTCAAATTCATCCCAGAGTCAGAGAAGAACTCCCTTGCTCGCCGCTTTCTTGATCTCAAGCAGGGGAAGTCCTCTGTATCCGACTATGTCTCTTCCTTCGAGGCCCTGTCCAAGTACGGCCTTGAGTTTATTGCTACTCCTTATAAGAGGAACCTCAAATTTGTTGAGGGCTTGAAGAAATATCTGAAGAGGCAGCTTATGCTACAGCTTGAGCTCTCATTCGAGAAGCTAGTCGATGCAGCTCTACATCTTGAGTCAGTCGAGATGGAGCATAATGATGATGGTGGTGTGGGTTCCACAAACCCCACCAAGAAGAGATTTCCTCCTGGCAAGTCTGGCTCTTCTTTTCAGCACAAGAAGAAGAAGACTGGCAGTTCCACTGTTCAGACTCAGCCTCAGACTCGTCCTCAGTCCCAGACTTCTGCTCAGCCTAGTGGGACACGTCCTCCGAAGAAATGCTTCAACTGCGGTTCTCCAGATCACTTTATTCGAGAGTGCCCCAAACCTCTCTATTGCACCTTCTGCAAGAAGGAGGGACACAGGATCTCCGCTTGTCCTATTGCTCCAGCTAGTGCCAAGCCTGGCAGGCTTAATGCTTCCAAGGCTCCTACCACTTCTGCTCAGCCTAAAGGTACACATCCTTCCGTTCTTGAAGGCTCTATTTTATTTCATGGTAGATCTATTAGAGTTCTTTTTGATACGGGTGCCTCTCACTCATTCGTATCGAAGGAGCTAGTAGATGCATTATCCTTGGATGTTACTTGTCTGGTTTCTTCACTAAGGATTGTGAATCCCATTGGTGGATCCACGACCCTTAGCTTGCTCTGTGAGGATATAGATATTGATCTTTGTGGCTTTTCTTTCCGTGCAAATCTCCACGTTATGGAGTATTTGGGCTTTGATATGATTCTTGGCATGGATTGGCTCGTTCAGCACGACGCAAAAATTATTTGTTCGGATATTATTCATTCATCACCCTGACTCGTCCTCTTCGTTAGCTATTGTTCTTCAAGATGTTGGGCTTTCTAATGTTACTTTATTTTCTCTAGATTCACGAGATGATGAGGTAGACATATCTCGTATTCCAGTTGTTCGGGATTTCCCCGATATCTTCGAGCCAATATCTAGTTTACCACCGAAGCGAGCTATTGAGTTCCGCATCGATCTCATTCCAAGTTCTCATCCAGTTGGGCATCCTCCTACGAGAATGTCTACTAAGGAGAATGAGGAACTCAGGAAGTAGTTAGTTGAGCTTGAAGCGAAGCAGTTCATCCGATCCAGTTCTTCGCCATGGGGTGCTGCTGTGGTCTTCGTTAAGAAGGCCGATGGTTCTCTTAGGATTTGCATTGACTATCGCAAGCTCAATGAGTTGACCATCAGAAATTGCTACCCACTTCCTCGGATAGACGACATGTTTGACCAATTGAGCGGTGCGAAGGTCTTCTCTTAGCTCGACCTTGCTACCGGATTCCATCAGCTACGAGTCGCAGAAGACAGCATTCCTCTTACAGCATTTCACACTCGTTATGGTTCTTTTGAGTGGTTGGTCATGCCGTTCGGCTTGACGAACGCTCCGGCTTTCTTCGTCGATCTCATGAATCGAGTATTCCGGGAATACATCGATAGATTCGTTCTGGTTTTCATCGATGATATTCTAGATCCGAGGCAGAGCATGCTCGGCATCTGCGGATCGTCTTGGATACTCTTCGTCAACATCAGCTTAGGGCCAAGCTCTCCAAGTGCCATTTTTGGGAGAGCAAGGTCAAGTTCTTGGGCCATATTGTATCATCTGAGGGTATTTCTATCGATCCTGCCAAGATCGAAGCTATTCAGAATTGGAAGCAGCCCGAGAACGTTCATGATATTCGCAGCTTCCTTGGTCTGGCGGGTTATTACCGTCGATTTATCAAGGATTTCTCTCGTGTTGCACTTCCCCTTACGACTCTGACTCGTAAGGGGGTTTGCTTTATTTGGTCTGATAAGTGTGAAGTTTCTTTCCAACGATTGAAGGAACTTCTCACTCATGCTCCTATCCTTGTGGTTCCTAAGAGTAACCAGGATCTTGTTGTTTACACCGACGCTTGTGGTAGCGGCCTCGGTGCTGTGCTTATGCAGAAGGATCAGGTAGTTGCTTATGCTTCTAGGCAGCTACGTCCGAATGAGGTTCGCTATCCGACTCATGATCTTGAGTTGGCAGCTATCGTCTTTGCTTTGAAGATGTGGCGTCACTTTCTATTAGGCGAACGCTTCATTCTTTACACCGATCACAAGTCACTGAAATATTTATTCAGTCAGAAGGATCTCAATATGAGGCAGCAGCGATGGCATGAGTTTCTCGCCTCATATGACTTGGACATTCGGTATACCCCTGGCAAGGGTAATCGTGTGGCTGATGCACTCAGTCGCAAACACTCGGCAATAGTTTCTATGATGATAGCCGAGTGGGATATTCTTGAGACTCTTTCTATGTGTGATATTTGAAATCGAGCTCCATCTTCTGATCCTCAGATCTTGCTATTCAGCTTGGAAGCTCGACCTATTCTATTGGATCGCATTGCCCATGCTCAGCGGCAGGATCCAGACTTGTTGCTATATATTCATCTCCTTGAGTCGGGATCCAGTGATGAGACATTGTCGGATTATTCTATTGATTCTCATTGGTGTCTTCGTAGGAAGAACCGTATTTTGGTACCATTTGATTTATCACTTAGGCGCGACATTCTAGACGAGTGTCATCGCACTAAGTACACTATACATCCCGGGTTGAGTAAGATGTATGCCGACATATGTCGCCTATTTTATTAGGAGGGCATGAAGAGTGATGTTGCAAGTTATGTAAGCCGTTGCATGACTTGTCAACAGATAAAAGCTGAGCATCAGCGTCCATCTGGTCTTTTTCAGCCGCTAGAGATTCCATTGTGAAAATAGGATCAGATATCCGTGGATTTTATTGACGGTCTGCCTCGATCGAGGTCAGGCCATACTTCTATTTGGGTCATCGTCGATCGCTTGACCAAATCAGCTCATTTCATTCCTATTAAGTCCACTCGGACTGCTCCTCAGCTTGCCAAGCTATATGTGAAGGAAGTCGTTCGACTTCATGGCATTCCTAGCTCTATCGTCTGTGATCGAGACACTATCTTTACTAGTCACTTCTGGAAGTGCCTATAGTCAGCTTTGGGCTCAAAGCTGAATCTCTCGACTGCTTACCATCCTCAGACCGACGGTCAGAAGGAGAGGGTGAATCGTGTTTTAGAGGATCTTTTGCGCTGTTGTATTCTGGATTTCGGAGGTAGTTGGGAGGATCACTTACCACTTGTAGAGTTCTCCTACAACAACAGCTTTCAGTCTAGTATTGGCATGGCTCCTTTCGAAGCTCTTTACGGAAGGCCATGTCGTTCTCCTTCGTGTTGGTTAGAATCTGGCGTGAAGCTCCTTCTTGGTCCAGATTCAGTTCGGTAATCTTCTGAGAAGATTATTCTTATTCGTCAGAGAATGAAAGAGGCGCAGAACCGTCAGAAATCCTACGTGGACAACCGTAGGAAGCCACTTGAGTTCTCCATTGGTGATCATGTCTTTATTTGGATATCTCCCATGAAGGGGGTTGTGCGTTTCAGCTCTACAGGGAAGTTGGTTCCTCGCTATGTTGGACCATTTCCTATTACGGAACGCATCGGCCCCGTGGCTTATCGTGTGGCTCTACCTGCTCACTTCTCTGGAATGCACGACGTGTTCCATGTTTCCCAGCTTCGCATGTGTGTCCGCGATCCTGATTCTATCATTAAGCCGCATGTTGTGCCTGATTTAGAGATCTTACCTGATTTATCTTTGGAGCAGCAACCTCTTCGTGTGCTTGATTCGGAGGTTAGATGCCTTCGCAACAAAGAGGTTTCACTCGTGAAGATTCAATGGTCACCGAATCCTAAGGACTGCACTTGGGAGACCAGAGAATCTATCGAACGCTCTTATCCTGGCTTTCTCCCATCTTCTTCTACGAGTGAGAATTCTCTATTTTATCTCTATCACTTCTTTGGTGGATTTGACGTTATAGACGACATCTATCTTAAGGAATTGCGGGGACGCAATTTTCTTAAGGGGGGAGTCTGTAACAACCCGGGATTTGCATTACCAATTAATAAATAAAGGTTAGGATTTTTATTTATTTTAATGAAGCATAAAAGGATTTGGAATAACAAAAATTTATTTGAAAAAGGCTATTTTAATTAAATGGGAAATATGGGATTTTAAAATGAGGATAAAATGTTATTTTGGAAAGTTAAATATTTTAGGAGAGATTTTAAAACGGGTTTGGATAAGAAAAATGAGTTTTATAAACATATATGAACACTTAGACTAATTTTTGGAAACATGTAAATAACTCTCTTCTTATTGGGTTACTAAACCTAGCCCAATAACCCACCCTAAACCTCCTCTATAAATTATCTCAAACTCTCCTAACCTCATTCATTCATCCCTAATCAAAACCCTAATCATTTCCTAAAGCTTTCATAACAAAAATGACCTCTATCTTCATCTCCTCTTAGTTTTAGCTTATGCAAGTCATTCTATGCAAAGGTAATGCAAATACCCACCTCAAATCCGTTTTTATATCTTTTTAATTTCTGAAATTTAATTGGTAACACATGTTTTATGTGTTTTTTTTTGATCTTATAGCCTCCTAATCATCTTTTGCTAACTTGGGTTGATGCTATAGTAGTCTTTGTTGCTTTTGTGAGAGGTATATTGCTAAAAACCTCTTCTGATATGTGTTTAATCATCTTTTGATTTCAGTAATCATTTAGTAACACATGTTTTATTATGTAACATGTGAATCATAACTCTTTGATCATCTTTGCTTTCATTTTGGGTGTGCACATAAGGTGCTTGTGATATTGCTTCCTAAGGTAATGCTAAGCTTTGGCCCTTTGTTCCCTTTAATATAGTGTAGTAATCATAATAGGGTAGTTAGTGATTGATATTGGTGAAATTTGATGCCAAAAACTTGAAAAAAACACCCCAAAATCACCAAAACCAGCATTTTCAGCTGGCTGGAATGTTTCAGCCTGAAAACAGGTTGAAACAGGGTTCTGAGAGCACCAGGGCAGGCCTGGGTTGCACCCAGGCTGCAGCCCGGGCAGAGCAGGCTAGCCCTGTTGGGCTAGCCGATAGCAGGCCAGCCCTTAGTGGGCTGGCGCGCAGGAACCCCAGCCCACATGGGCTGGGCTTGATACTTCCCTAGCCCAGGCGGGCTGGGGCTTAACAGAACCCCAGCCCGCATGGGCTGGGGCGTCCCCAGCCCAGGCGGGCTGGGGCTTGACAGAACCCCAGCCCAGGCGGGCTGGGGCTTAACTGAACCCCAACCCGCATGGGCTGGGGCTTCCCCAGCCCAGGCGGGCTTGGGCTTAACTGAACCCCAGCCCGCCTGGGCTGGGGCTTGCAAATTCCCCAGCCCAAGCGGGCTGGGGCTAGACTGAACCCCAGCCCGCCTGGGCTGGGGACTGCTACTACTTCCCCAGCCCACCTGGGCTAGGGACTGATACTACTTCCCCAGCCCAGGCGGGCTGGGGCTTGACTGAACCAGCTGCACCGCATGGTGCAGCCTGGTTCATAGAAACGTGCTGCACCATGCGGTGCAGCCGGCCTTTATAAAATGGGCTGCACCCATTTGGTGCAGCCGGGTTCCGACCCACCAGTTGCACCATTTTGGTGCAACCGCTTCAAATTGATTGGTTCTGCAATGAACCTTTGGGTTTCAATTGCGAATCAAAAATTGTCGTACTTTGGTTCACAACCTTTCGTAATATTTTCCAACACGAATATTGGTTTTTAGTGATTCTCTGATTTATCGATTTCTTTGAGATTTGTCTCTAGATTTCGTACACGTGTTTATGAATTATTTTCAAAGGATTTTTCACTCCTAAATGGCTTTCGAAATTATTATTATATAATGTTATTTTTAATTATTAAACTATTTACTCCATAATAGGAGAGTATTCAAAAGCCGTTTTAAAGTGATTTCAAAATCAATTATAAAACTGTTTCGCACCATTATTTTCTATAATAAAAATCTCACTCACTTTTTAGCACGTCGAGCGAAGTGGAAAGGTGCTTAAACGGTTAGGAAATTTCGGCCTATGGAACCGTGTGTATTTTCTTTCCGGTTAATCCCCGACCTATTCGATTGATCGTTTTGACCTTTGGGTCTAGTTTACCGATGATACGAGGTGGACTTTTTATTGTTTGGAGTGTGAGCTTGCTATTGGTTAGTAAACCGTTTAGTGCGAACGTGGGTTATGGGACTCATCGTTAACACTTTACGGGTTCCTCTCCAAGAAGTTTGTGACACATTAGCCTCTGGACAGCCAGTACTGGACCTCTGGGTCACCATGCCTCTGGGCAACCGTCTCTGGACACCTGTTCTATGGAGCAGTTTCTTTTTCGGCATGTGCCTCTGGGCCTTTATCCTTCTGGGAAGGACCTTGCCGTCTCGCGCGTTCCGCATCTATGCGAGTGATCGATCACAACTCTACAGTACTTGGCAATAACGACTCCGGTCGGTGCACGTGCTATACTTGTATTATCTGATGATTTTTATATCCATTCGAGTACCGCCATTCGGTGTTGGTTCTATGGAACCATACGATGTAAGTGCGATTACCTTGTGGATCCACAGTGTCTCTGGACACTGCTTTTCAGTGTTTGATTTCATTGACTTTTCAGTATATCCCCATTGCTCTCTGGAGCATCGATCTTTGCTTGGGCATTGATTACAGACTCTGGTCACTCTTGGGATTATTGCCTATGGGCAACTTTATATAGCTTTGGCTACGCCGATGATATGAGGCGATTTTATTTATTCAACACTTTGGTGCTGATATTCTCTTTGTAGATTTTCACTGTTGATTGATGATTAGGGACCGTCATTATATTCATGTGGTCCAAAATACTCTTCTCTTTGGAAAAGCACTGTTTCATTTATGTACCGCATTATTATATATCTCAGTTATTACTGATTGTTTAGCTAGCCTGACCCGAGTGTTTTTCGCTCGGGTCAGACCGAGTTGTTTCAGGTTAGGTCTTTGGACTTAGCTTCTGTGCTTCCGCTTGGACATTATCTGCTATGCTGATAGATAGCGCTTTTATTTGTCCACTATTCCGCTACTCTGTTATTATTCAGGCTTTGATATGTACATATTTTTGACTCACATGTGTGGGCAGTGGCTTTGTACCCACTTATAGTATTTGGATCTGTATTGACGATGTATTGTGCTGGGATTTTATATTTGTTATGTGATTCTGTTCTGTGATGTTTTATCATTTATTACCATGCTTGTTCTGATAGGTCATTAGCCATTGTAATTTCGTTATAAATATTTATTGAATATGTCGAACCACTTGAAAAAAAAATATATAGATACCATCCTTTCGACGTATTCAGTAGATAGTTATAGCTTGATTACAAATAGTCGCTTCCACTATACTCTATTCTCCGCTTTAACAGACAGTATTACTCCCATAATACTTTTTGTTACAGTGGGTCTCAGAGTGGGGCGTTACATCTAATTTGATCAGGTGATTTTTCTACGTTGATCAGGCGACTTGCGAATTTCTTAAATCGATCAGGCGATCTTTCTAATTTGATAATGGGCTCTGAAAATCAAATGTTCAAGAGATCAGTTAATGGGTTGTGGTGATGAAAGGTATTTTTTTGTTTTTTTAATTATCTGTTTTGTTTGGTTGTGATAATAATTCCACAATTTGCTATATTTTTAGTCCACTCTTCTCACTTCCTCGTCAAATTGTTTGATAAATGAATTTGTATTTTTGTTAAAAGCAGTATACACATAAGGTTGATTATTTTGGTTGATTATTAGTTGCTGCTTTGTTGTTTAGTTTTGATAATTATTGTTAACAGTGCTTCTTCTTTAGTTATTGTTGAATGTGTTAAATGGATGACATTGTAATTTTGAGTTCTAGAAAAGATAAATGGTTTTATCTTTTTCTGAAAAGTGGTCTAAAAAGGTGTTTGTGATGTAATTAGTTGTTAATTAAGATTAGATGTTTTCAAACATTTTCATACACATATTTATTTGTTTACATCTTTAATTGCAGGTGTTATTCATCTGTTATGGTTGTGTTTGATTTCAATAGGAATTCTTTTAGTGCTCGTTTTGGATTGGATGCTTCTATTTCTTGTGTTAGGAATAAGATTTGTGAGGAGTGGAATAATTTTACTCCATTATGCTTCGAATTTTTTTTTCGAGAATCAAAGACCACCTTTGTTGGAACAAATAGTGATCTTCAAGCCGTTTTATGCTTATCTTGGTATAAAAAGGAAGAATATTTGGTTTTTTTCTAAGGTTGAAGAATAATTCCATGGATACTATTATTGGTGAAAGTAGTAAATCTTGTTCAGTTGTTGTTGGAGAATCAAGTAGTAATATGTTAGAGTATGCTGATGATTTACAGTCTGGTTTTACACAAGAAAGGGATTTACATGAGCTGATGAAGAAGAATTCAAATTTTGAATTTTTTACTGGGGTAGGTCAACAATTTGATTCTACTCTTGGATTTCGTCGAACAATTAGTGCTTATTGTTTGAAGAATGGGTTTAAAGTACAGTATATTAAGAATTGTAAGGAATGATTGACAGTTCGATGTGCTGTAGATGATTGTCCTTTCAGGATTCATGCTTCTTGCAAATTGAAGTAATTGGACCAATTGTTTGTTAAAAATATTCACTTAAGTCATTCTTGTGGTGGTGGATTTCGATCAACTAGTAGTCCAACTATTAATAGTGATCTTGTGAGAAGTTTAATTGTTAATCAAATTCGTGATGAGCCAAAAAGGAAAATGAAAGATATTATGAAAAGTTTTAGAAGAGATTATGATGTGTATTTGAGCTATTATTTTGCTTATAAGGGTAGGAAAATGGCTATGAATGATATTTATGGTGATGAAAAAAAATCTTATAATGATTTGGTTTGGTATTTGAAGGCAATGGAAAGAAATAATCCAAATAGTTACTCAAGTATGGAAGTGGATCCGGATACTAATCAATTTGAGAGAGTTTTTGTTTGTTATGAGGCATGTATCTTTGGATTTTGTTATTGTCGTCCTATGGTGTTTTTAGATGCAACATTTTTGAAAGGTCGAAGTGGTATTTTGATGGCAGCTACTGCAAAAATGGGAATCAAGGTATGTTTGTTATCTTTTTTTTTTAAATGTACGTTTGTTATCTTCTTTTTGTTATAAATTTGGACTTGATAGTTGTGCTTCTGTAATTTAATTTTATAAATTTGGTTTAGATAGTTGTGCTGCTATAATTTATTGTTGATGTGTGGATTAACAGTGAATGTATTTTACTTTTTTTGTTTTAGGTTTTTTTCCATTGGCTATGTGTAACGCCACACTCCAAGACCCACACTAGCAAAGAGTATTACAAGGTAACACCGTCTGCTAATACGGAGAATAGAGCTGGTTAGGAGCGACCATCTGTAGCCTTGCCTTAATTATCTATTGAATACGTTGACAATTGCCATACATTTCCTTTTCTATCTCAAGTGGATCGATATATCCAATAAATACTTAATACAAAGCCATAGGTGGTTGAAGGATCTATTAGAACAAATATGACAACTCAAATGTAATACACATCACAGAACAGTAGATCATCACATACATTTACACATATACAGATACATTACAGAGTATACAAAATGATACAAGTCAAGAGGTATAGTGAATCATAATATATAGACAAGTCAAAAGAATATATATATCAGAGTTACAGCCAAAAAGGACTACACCAAAAAGCTATAACCAAAAAGGAGCTAGCAGAATTGTCCATGCGAAAGCAAAATAGGCTATGTCCAATGTACCTAACCTGAAACATCTCGGTCTGACCCGAGTGTAAAACACGCGGGTCAGTCTAGCTAAACAAATCAGTTAGACAAACTAAATGATAATGAACATACAAGATCATAAAGTACCAAAAATATCTCCAAAAGAGATAACCAAATCATCTAACATAAGATGAACCAAAACAAGCTTCATCTCATCGGCAATTCCAATTAACAAAGGATATCATATTCCAAAACAAGCCAAAAGGCAAATAACAAATACCAATAAAGTTAACACAAGTTTCCACAAGGTAATCGCTACATATCGTATGGTTCAAAGAACCTACCCCGAAAGGCGATACTCTAGGGAAATATAAATATCAAGGAAAACAAAAGATGCTCGAGCTCAGTACTGTATAACAAGGATCCATATGCCCGAAGGCAACGCCAAAAGGCAACAAAGCCCGAAGGCTCAAGCCCGAAGGCTCAAGCCCGAAGGCAACAAACCCCGAAGGCTCAAGCCCGAAGGCAACAAACCCGAAGGCAACAAACCCCGAAGGCTCAAGCCCGAAGGCAACAAACCCCGAAGGTTCAAGCCCGAAGGCAACAAACCCCGAAGGTTCAAGCCCGAAGGCAACAAACCCCGAAGGCAACAAACCCCGAAGGTTCAAGCCCGAAGGCAACAAATGGTAGTGGCGAAGGTCCGAAGGCCCAGTACTGGACACCACTAACTGGCAGAATGTGTCACAACTCTCAGAAAGGAACCCGGAAAATGTTAACGTGAGTCCCATACCCCACGTTCGCACTAAACGGTTTACTAACCGTTAGTTAATTTCACACTCAAAGCAGTACAAAGTTCACCTCATATCATCGGTAAACCAAACCCAAAGGTCAAAACGGTCAAACGAATAGATTAGGAATTACCTGAAAAGATAAACACACATGTTCATAGCACGCGTTTTATTTAATCATTTAATTCTCCTCCCTCTTCGCTCGAAGTGCAAAATTGTGTGTGTGCGTTTAAATAGAAATTATAAATTGGAGAAACGAGCTTTTAATACAATTAAAAAGATCATTTTATAAACCCGTGAACGAAATCAAAAATGAATCATCAAAGTCAATAATAAATGATAACAACAAATCGGATAATCACGAATCGATAAAATTGGAATCCCATACAAAATAGGCAAATTGGGCTGAGACAAGCAGATTCAGACATCTGAATTGTATATTTCAGACGTATGAAACTGGGGCTCAGGCAATACTTTGTAGGCCAATGGTGGACAAATCATATCGGAAGCAATCGGATGAGTGACGATGGCTAGGGGTTTACGCCAAACGGCTACCCAAACATAAAGAGTCACCAAAACACTCCGACCAACATGCCCAACAACCATATAAAGATTTTCATAGATTTTGACTTCAAACGATAAAAATTGGAATATTCGTCAAACCAATTCAATTCAAGAACAAATGGACAAGGATTATATGTTAGGAATTGCTACCTAACACTATCAAGGATATAGATGTAGATGTGAGTTCAAAAACTCACCTTTAAACTCAAAAACACAAGAGAGAAGCTAGAGAGCAAGGCAAGAACAATGACTCTTCAATTTCAACCCAAGGAGCTTCAATCTAAGCTTAAAACAAATATTTCCTAAGTTAGGGTTTAGGAGATTTCAGAAATCGAAGAGAGATTGAGATGGAGAATGCGAAAAGAAGGCTTACCTTGATTTTGGACTTGAATTTGAGTTCCTAGATCAAAGCTAGGGTTTGGGAATTTCCATTTCCCATTCATCTCCCCATTTCTTTAGAGCTTGAGTGTTAGGAAAATGAGAGTGGACTGAAATGAAGAGGATAGGGGGAGTTAGGATATTAGATAAGTTGGGTTAGTGGGCTGAAACCCAAACCCAAACCCAAAAGCCAACTTAGAAAACATCAAAATTCAACTCGCACCTAACATATCGAAGCTTATACTCAAAAAAGTCGCAAACACCATTTTGAACACAATGGAAGTGGTCTCGAGTCCAAAATGTTGATTCTCAAATTCATTTATCATTCAGACGTCTGAAATATGCAAATCAGACGTTTGAATCTGGAAAAATAAGAATTTTCCATCTTCATTCAGACGTCTGAAATGCATGATTCAGACGTCTAAATCTGGAAAAATAAATGTTGTTCCAGAACAATATTCAGACGTCTGAATTGTCCATTTCAGACATCTGAAAATGGCAATTGTTTGCCTATTTCCTCTCTGGTTTGATTTGAACAATTTCAGACGTCTGAATGCTTCATTTCAGACGTCTGAATTCCTGTTTGAATGAGTTTTCAAATAGGCACTTCTAAATAGCACGATCCACAATGACTCTTCACTAATTCGATTGTTCTTCTTCGAATAGTGACTTTTTCGGACTAAAATCCGACTAACGGTGCTATTTTCAAATTAAACAATAAAAATATACGAATCGTAAATATGCGGGTTGTTACAGACTCTCCTCCTTAAAGAAATTGCGTCCTCGCAATAATTAAGAAGAAAATAAAGAGTAACAACCATCAAAGCATATGCACACAAAGAGAAGAAATTAGAAATAAGAAGTTCACCTTAAAGAGCATGAGAGAGTATGTCCGGATGTGTTCGCTCGATGAACTCTCTAGATTCCCCAAGCAATTCTTAGGATTTGAGGACCACTGAACTTTTACAAGAAGAACATCTTTATTTCGAAGGCGTTCAACCTCCGAAGCAATGATACGAATAGAATGTTGCTCATAAGTCAAATTTGGTGAAACTTCGATTTCTACAATTACACCGGGCTCAAGAATAGAATCGGAATCCCTAAGGCATTCCATAGATGAGAGACGTGGAAGATGTCATGAATAGTAGAAAATTGAGCCGGTAATTAAAAAGCGATAAGCCATGAAACCAATACGTTCGGTGATGGGAAATGGACCAACATATCGAGGTGCTAACTTTCCCGATCAACTGAAACACAAAACACCCATCATAGGTGAAACACAAATAAAATCTGGACCTAAAACCAGCTTCTCCCCGGCTTCAAGCCAACACAAAGGAGATCGGCACGGCCTTCCGAAGAGTGCCTCGAAAGGTACCATACCAATACAAGATTGGAAGCTATTATTGGAAGAAAACTCAACAAGAGAAATATGATCTTCCCAACTTCCACCAAATCAAGAACACATGCACGAAGAAGATCTTCAAGAATTTGATTCACATGCCCGGTTATCCCTCGGATTGAGGACGATAAGCGGTGCTAAAATTAAGCTTTGTTCCCAAAGCTTTTGGAGACCTTTCCAAAAATCCACTAGTAAAATAATGGACCACTACTGCAAATAATAGAAGTAGAAACTCCATGCAATTTAACACTTTGACATAGAGTTTAGCTAAAAGAGGTATAGTCTAAAAGAGAAGGATGAGCCTCAAGGCTACACAAAACAAGAGATGAATATGAATTGGATTCACGATCTCGAATCTCACGAGTGGATAAAATCTCGAGATCATTCCATTCGGATATCAACAAGGAAACATCCGCTTGTTGCATACGATTAAGGGCATCGGCAATTCGATTGCCCTTTCCAGAAGTATATAAAAATATCAAGATCATAAGATGCAAGGAACTCGAGCCAACGTTGTTGATGCAAATTGAGATCCTTTTTGAGAAAACAAATACTCCAAAGATTTAAGATCAATGTAGAGAACAAATTTCTCTCCCAAAAATAAATAATGATGCCAATTCTAAAAGCGAAAACAATAGCCGCGAGCACTAGATCATGAATGCCATATCTAGTCTCGACAAGCTTTAATTGTCTAGAAACAAATGCGATAACACATTCCCTTTGCAAGAGAATGCTACCAAAACCAATATGACTAGTATTGGTACAAACAATAAAGTCTTGGTTCCCTTAGGGAAACACAAGAATAAAAGTATCGAAAAGGAGTTCTTTTAAATGATCACCTTTCCCGAAAAGCAAAGACATTTAAAATTATAATTAACTTTGTGTAATCATCTTTTTAGAAAAATTTACTTTTTACAAGTCAATTTATTGTGTCTAACTGTCTCATCAAAGCGTTTAGGAGATTCCTATCGATAACGTTGATCAAGCGCATCGACCAGAATTCTTAAAGCATTCAATGGGCAAAATAACACAAAATCATCTTCTATATGATAAACAAATTTCTTAAAAATTTTACAAATATTCTTTGCTCATTTTAAGAACAAAATCCAATTATACATATAAGTATCTTATTAAAAAGATTTGCAAACTTTAAATTGTTATTTTCATCCATAATCAATAAATATAAGGATAAACTAATCGAGATATTCGTAGAATACTCGATTCACAAAATGGATGAAATAAGGAAGAAGGTTCATCATACCGAATGACATAACGAACCAAACACAAAATCACAACGAATGCGGAATGCGGTAAGAGGATGCTACCTTCCGCAACTCCTAGCTGATAAAAACCGGTGGCAAGGTCGAACTAAAAAGACCTTAGCACCACTCAAAAGATTGCTTAGGTGATAATTATAACGACCCGGAATTTTGAACGAATTTAGTTGAGGATATTTAATTTATTTTAGATATTTGAACGGTAATTTAATTTGAATCCCCGATATAACTTTGAAAATTTGCGATTAAACTATAAAATTTAATCGATTGAAGTTAAATAAAAATTTGAATCTACAATTTTAAGCTGAAGAAAAATATTCCGAAAGCTTTTAAAATTTATATTGATAATTCTATTGATAACAGAAGCTTCAGAATCCAATTTCGAATTGATTTGTTCAGTTTTGAAAATAATCACTCGAACCGATATTTATAAAATAGTCAATTTTCAAACAGTCTCGGAATTCGACGAAACCAGTTCCATTGGGTCCGGAATGTTGTATTATTGCCGGATTTCAATTTTCGTAATTTTCGGTGTTTATATGTGAGCACACGACGTGTTAACGCATCGGGATTTATTCGAATTCAAATTTAAATTTAAATTTAAATTTAAAGACATCAGCCACGTTTTCTTCCCTTAACTCACGCCTACCATCACGGGTACGAGATTGTGGAGAGCATGCTTCGTTCAGATTAAAAGCATGGCTGCGCATTCCTTATCTCGTTCAAAATCAAACTGAAAATCTTCGTTCGTTCGAAAACAGATATCAAACTACCCCCTTTTTTTCTCTCAATTCCAAACGAGTAAACAAAAAAATTTAGACCTTCCTCTCAGAAGAAAATAAAATGAACGAGCATCTCGTTCAATTTCGAAATTAAGTTTCGCGATTGGATTCGCGTTCGACGACGAGGCAACAGGCGAGCGCGCGGTCGAATCGCGATGGAGGCCAGTGCTCGCGAATGAAGTGGAGGAGGGCGACGTGGCCTCGGCTGGAGTTCGTGAAGGCATCAAGGCAGTCTCGAATTGGTGGATTGGGTGGCCGCGAACTGGAGCTAGGGCGTGGCGATTTGGGTTTCGCGATGTTAGGTCGTGGAGTGCGATGTCAAGAAGGGAGAGCGATGCTTTGGGCGAAGTCACGGTGGAAACGACCGCAGCGAGCGTGAGGCACTGGAGCGGGTCGCGTGTCTCAGGTCGTTGGTGGAAGGCTCGATGGCGAGCGAAGGCGATTCTGGCATTTAACAGAGATGGGTTCGAGCGATGTCAAACTCGTCGTGAGTTCTGGCCAAGGGTTGTGACAGTGTCGGGGTTGAGATCGTTGGTAAGGCATTCGATTCTTTTCCTTCGTTGCTGTTGTAATCTATAGATAGGGGATAAACTATAAACAGAAAATTTATATAAGGATTTATAGAAAATTAGATTTTTAATATAGTTTATTTTTATAAGTGTATATATATGGTTTCAAAAGAAAATATACACATGCATGTTTGAAACTTATATAGGAATGAGATTTTAGTTTAACGGTGAGGTATAAAAATCATTTTTTTTATAAATAGAAATTTATTTATATATAGATAGGATTATGAAAATAAATGTTTTAAGTGTAAAAGTATTTATCGAAGGAAATTTAGTTTCGAATTTAATTTTTAGTTAAACAAATTTATTAAAAGAAATTGGTTTAAAATAAAATCTTGGGATAATTAGAATTACCAAATGAAAATTGATTATTCGATTTAATTCGAATATTAATAGATTTTATAAAATTGTTTATACCAGGTTAAAATCGAGAAAACAAAACTGAAATGGAAACGGATTGCAATTAAAAGCTAAGGTGAGATTTTTCTCACTCAAAAATGAAGTGGAATTTTCAGTTATTTATTGATTGACTGATTGCTATGTTGATTGTGATATTAGATATGATAGGATATATCTATATATATAGCAGTATATACATATTGGCATATGTATATACTGGATTGTTGATTTCCCGCCTCGTATAGCGGATGAGACCCTATTGCGCCGTTAGTAAGCGGATTTATAAAAAAACCTATATACCGCGATAATTCCGTACTGGAGCGGAATTGGTATTGTGCTAACGTCTTTGGATGCAGGGAAACAGGTTGGAGGGATCCAACTGGACCCCTCAATATTGTTGTGAATTTATTTTATTGTGATATGATAATTCTGTGAATGATTATATTGATACGATCGATGATATTGATGATTGGGAATTGTTTGAAAATAAAAATTGGCCGAATGGATGTTTGATATCATTGGATTCCAAAATATACGAAATTGGATTTTTGAAATCAAAAATAGGAATTTCTAAATGAATCAATTTTAGAAATTTAATAATTTTGAAGAAAGGAATTTTTAAAGTATAAAAAGTTAATTTTTATAATCTTATGGAATAAATTCCAGAATAAAGTGAAATTGCTAAATAAAAGAATTTCATAAAACAGTGATTATAAATTGAAGAATTTAATTTAAATTTGGATTTTTAAATAGATTGAAAGAGACAAAGAAATTTATTCTCTTCAAAAGGAATTTATTTAAAATGAAATAAGTTGGAAGTCCAATTAGAAATTAAATTTATGAATTGAAATAACTTGGGAAATCAATGTAAAAATGATTTCAAATTGAAGAATTCTTTTAAAAATAGAATATTGAATAAATTGGAAAGAATAAGGAAAATTATTTAGAAATGATAAAATTTTGGAAATCAATCTGTAATTGATGTAGTATTTGGAAATGACGTTAAAATGGGTTTATAAAAGGGTAAATTTTACAGTTGTAAAGTTTTAAAAGAATGATCTTTGTAAATAAATGAAATTATAAGTATTTAACTTATAATATGGATTGTGGTATATAAATTGAATTGTGAATTGAATTGGTAAATAAAGAAGATTTATAAACTGAAGTTTTTATAAATAGAAATAGAATTTATAACCGTGTTTATAAATTCGAAATCGATTGAATTTGATAAATTAAATATAGAAGATTATCAAAGAAGATATATTCGCGATTTTGGATAGCGAATTTTTATTGAAATAAAAATGTGTGGAAAAGATTGAAATTGGGTTAAGTAAATTACATTCACGATTTTGGACAGTGAATATATTGTTAAGTAAAATAGATATGGTTTTGGGAAAGTGATATTTGAAATGAAGTTAATTGTTTTAAACGATGTTTTAAATTATATTGAATATCGAAATCATAGATTTCAACATTTATTGTTGAAATAGACGTTTTCGAAAAATAAGGAAAATGGTGGACTATAACACTGTTGTTATAGTAAATGATTTCCGAAAGGAAATATTTTATATAGTATTGGGATTTATATATCTATCTTAATTCCGAATCCCTATACTAGTGATTTCGAGTCGTCGTAACGATGTTTTACGCAACATTCGTTTTGACTCAAATAAATGTGATTTAAGAATGATTTCCTTAAAGAATGAGATACATACTTAATTTTGATTTTAAGTATATCGAATATTTTCAAACGTTGAAAATAAATAGATTTGTGAAACACTTATTTTTAAATAAGTATGGAATTGCTTTTCCAATATGAAGTGAACGTTTGAGAATTTACCTTTGTAAAGGTAAATTGAAACTGAATATATTTGAAATCGAATTGAGAATCGTATATCAGTAGATATTTTGAAGATATAAATTCACTATGGGATTTATAAATGGAATGTAAAATTGTTTTAAAAATAAACGTTGATTTATTTTTAAAGTGTGGAAATTTTATATCTAGTAAAGATATTTTTGAAGATAAAATAATTTGGGAAAATTATTGGAATCTGATGATG
Organism: Allium fistulosum; assembly: GCA_030737815.1. Classification (NCBI taxonomy): domain Eukaryota; kingdom Viridiplantae; phylum Streptophyta; class Magnoliopsida; order Asparagales; family Amaryllidaceae; genus Allium; species Allium fistulosum. Next base: position 242,218,649 of record CM060907.1, on the reverse strand, counting down.
TTGCGCATCTTTATTGATAGTTAAATAACCGACTATCAATAATTACCTTTAGATAGGTATCTGTTGTGAATTGGATGAATTTGAATGCCACACTTATTTTTGAATAATCGCTCACTATTCGGGTTAGCCGGGAAAGGACCATGGGGTCGTATAACCCATTCCGAATATGTGATACGTCGTTATGAATCGCATTCGAAGACCGGTGTTGAAGACCGGATATTTTTGAAAACGGAAGGATTACCGTCGAGTTACTCTACACCGACTGATCTTCGGTTTAGAGGTTTTATCACCCTTAGTGACGGGAAGTCCGGACGTGATTAGAAAATTATCCGGAAATGCAAGGGCTTCGTGAGAAGTGCCTTCGGTTCTGTTCGATCCCGGAACAGACTTGTATGGATTGTGTGTCTGACGTTACAATTTGAGATATAAAGCTGATTTCTTTCAAATACATTTCTGTTGGTGGCGGAGAATTTATTCTCTTAGCTTAACACCCTTCTCTGAGACGTACGAGCTCAGAGGTTATGTAGTTGAAATTCATCAGCGATATATCCCAAATTGGTAACGTGGCATACTGAGTGTTGCTGTGAAATGATCAGTGTTTGATCATTTGTGATATGATCATTTGTTTGATCTTATATCTTTGTGATCATAGGTTGATCATTTTTGTTTGACCCGAAGCAGGGCTTTTTGAGAAAGCGTAGCTTTGTGGACGAGACTTCATCGAGCCTCACACCCCGGAAATGGTCGAAACAGGACGAATGCAGCAAGGTTCTAGGGAGTAGCGCCCCTTAGTGTATGTCATTCCTTCTGGATAAAGGTGGTATCATGGTATGGAGCCCAGATACTTAACCTCTGTGGTTACTGCATTATTATTATCTATGTGGTTTGTTGCGAATCGGGGATCCTCGGGAAGATCGGTGACGATCGGGGGATGGCATACGCGTGTCAGTAGTTACCTATTTTTGCAGAGGTAACCCGGCCTTGTGTTGGCAGAGATCCGGTTAGGTTCTCGGGTCGTCTATTCCAGGGACGTACCCATCGTGGATAGGAAGTTCCTTAGCCTGACCATTTGTTGGAAATCCAAAGAAACAATACGTGACTTGTACGGTTTTAGTTGTAGAACCTATCATTCACTTATGGTGGCGCCCCACTGTTTGGATGGTAGCTATAGTAGGCATAGTTCGAAATGTCTATGCTGGCTAAGATTTATATTCTACTTTCGAAATGTTTTCTACACTATGCACTAATAATAATATCAAAAATGATTTGATTTTGCGTAGTAAGCATCTTTGACTATCATAAGAAGAAATCTCCTCCAATTCTGCGTTTGCATTGTGTGTGTGGTGGGAGGTCTTATGGTAGTTTCATTTTCCAAGAGCATTGCGAATTGACTTTAAAATTATCCTGTTGTTTATTTTAAAGAATAACTGTTTTACGATCTCACACCAGTCACCATGACTGACTCGGAGTTTATTGTTTCCCTTCTAAACTCTGGGTGCCCACAAATTTCCACACGGGCAGTCTAGAGTTAGATTATTAGGTTATCTGGATATTCTGGAGCTTTGGAGATAAGCTGGATGGCGAGACGTAGTATTTGTATCTGATAGTATTTATTCCGCTGTGTATTCTGTATGAGGACAAGTTATATAACTGTCCATTGTTGTACTGAGTTGTATATTGACTCTGATGATTGATGTATGTATAAAATGATATAGTTCTTTGTTTTTAAAGATTATTCATTTATCTATTATATATTGTTCCGCTGCGATGTGTAAGATTCTGATATTGTTTCTGTTTTCTGCTCTTGTTCTGTTGTTGTTCTTCTTTCTTTTTCTTCTATCTTCTCCTTCTACCTTTTTCTTCTTTCTTAAAACCATAACTTTTCGGGTTTCCGGCATTCGATGGCTCAGTAGTCGATAAAGGGAGTATCGATGTTGAATTTTCGAAAGTCGAAAATTTTCGGGATGTTACAAGTGGTATCAGAGCATATGGTTAAGCGACAACCCTGCTCTGTTGGGTGTTACTCATTAGAGATAGAGTCAGTAGTACTCTAGAATGAGTTGAGTGTAATAATAGATACGAGCGCGTATTTGTTAGTAAATATAAAAATGTTTTATATTGTGTTTGCTTATCCGTTGAGATGTTTATGAGTTTTGGTCGGTATATGGGACGCCATATTATCGATAGGGATTTCTAAACACTTAAACGAGGCAAGACGACATAGTATTGTTTTAAATAGGGTAAATGAAATAATTTTACCCAAGACTATTTTTGTATATAAAAGAAATGTTTTTCTGTAAATTATTACAGTATATGGTTGCATGGATGTTAGAGGTGATAATATTGAATGTTATCATTATTATATGAAATTAAATGAGAAATTGAAATCATAACTCCAAAGTTAAGAAATAAAATTCACATATAAATGAAATTTGAGAATGTAAATTATAAATGTGAATTGTAATTTAAAAGGGAATTCCAGAGAAGTTTTTGGAAATGTTTTGAGAAGAATTTGAAAATTTTGGAGATTTGGAAGTTTAAATCATTTTTGATTTGAAAATGAATTTCAAAGGTTTGAAAAGTATTTTGGAGGAATGAAAGCTCTAAACTCTTTTCGGTCGCTGGAAAATAACTTCGGTAATGACTGCAGCATTACTGATGTTCATTTTCGGGTTTCCAGAAGAGGAAATTGCTGCCAAATTGTTTTAAATGGAAGTTGTTTTGAAAAATTTGGATTTTTGTTTTAGGAAATTCAAAGGATAATTTGAATTATTTTCAAAAATGGTTTTGAAAAGGTTGATTCTGGAATCCTATTTAAAATATTTATTGGATTACTAAATGAATTGATAACTTATACAAGTTGAGTTTTGATAGAATAAATTTAACTTAAAAGACGGAGTTAAATTAAAGTAAAGTACTAAAATAAAATTAGTGAGCAAAACTAATTAAAATGAATTGAATTGTTATAAATGAAAGGAGAATTAAAATCTATATCGAATTGGAAATCCAGTTAAATGTAATGTGTACATGGAATATTTATATTGAACCTAAGAAATGAAGAGTGAAATTCTTAAGTAAAATTTGATATTGAAATTATTCTAAGTTGATGATTGAATGAAGATAAAATTGGAATAGAAACTGAATGTTGAAAACAAATGTGAATAAATGAATTAGAATTGAAATGAATTAGTAATTGGAACTAATTTAAAATAATCAGTTATGAATAAAAGATAATTGAAAAAAAATTCAACATTCAGAAGTTAAACTGAACCCAAAGTAGATTGGAATTGTGAATTGAATTCGAATGAGAAATTGAAATGTGAAATGTAATTCAAATAAAATTGAAATGTAAAATTGAACGAAGATGAATATATAACTTCAATAATGAACTTAAAGAGGATATAAGTTTATATTGGAAAATTTTGTAATAGAATTTGCAAAATGATTTGAATGCTGTAACTAGATATAATGGCTAGTAGGATATACAGGTATAAAGGAAATTGAATTTGATTTCACAGATAATTTCAATTGCTCGACAAAAGGTACGTATTTGAATTATAATATGAGTTTTTGATGATTTCTTGTCTAGCCGCTTGGCTTTTTCTTTTTCTTTTTGAAATCTGAGAGTCCGTAGGGACGTTTTGTAGTCGTGCCGTATTAGCCGCGCAAAGGAGACGCTGGCGAAATTTTTCGAAAATTCCGAGTGTTAGAAAATTTTTGAGAAATTTTTGAAAGTTTAAATTTGAATTTGAATTTAAATTTGAATTTTGAAGTTAAACAATGTTGTTTGAACTTACAGTTGAAGTTGAAATTTAGTTGAAATGATAACGAATCTTTAGTAGAAAGATTTGCTTTGATGAATTGATAAAACTATTGGATTGTGAAAAGTAGTAGACGAGCTAAGGACCATTTTTCCTAACTTGTAATTTCGAGGACGAAATTCTTTTAAGGGGGGAAGTCTGTAACGACCCGGAATTTTGAACGAATTTAGTTGAGGATATTTAATTTATTTTAGATATTTGAACGGTAATTTAATTTGAATCCCCGATATAACTTTGAAAATTTGCGATTAAACTATAAAATTTAATCGATTGAAGTTAAATAAAAATTTGAATCTACAATTTTAAGCTGAAGAAAAATATTCCGAAAGCTTTTAAAATTTATATTGATAATTCTATTGATAATAGAAGCTTCAGAATCCAATTTCGAATTGATTTGTTCAGTTTTGAAAATAATCACTCGAACCGATATTTATAAAATAGTCAATTTTCAAACAGTCTCGGAATTCGACGAAACCAGTTCCATTGGGTCCGGAATGTTGTATTATTGCCGGATTTCAATTTTCGTAATTTTCGGTGTTTATATGTGAGCACACGACGTGTTAACGCATCGGGATTTATTCGAATTCAAATTTAAATTTAAATTTAAATTTAAAGACATCAGCCACGTTTTCTTCCCTTAACTCACGCCTACCATCACGGGTACGAGATTGTGGAGAGCATGCTTCGTTCAGATTAAAAGCATGGCTGCGCATTCCTTATCTCGTTCAAAATCAAACTGAAAATCTTCGTTCGTTCGAAAACAGATATCAAACTACCCCCTTTTTTTCTCTCAATTCCAAACGAGTAAACAAAAAAATTTAGACCTTCCTCTCAGAAGAAAATAAAATGAACGAGCATCTCGTTCAATTTCGAAATTAAGTTTCGCGATTGGATTCGCGTTCGACGACGAGGCAACAGGCGAGCGCGCGGTCGAATCGCGATGGAGGCCAGTGCTCGCGAACGAAGTGGAGGAGGGCGACGTGGCCTCGGCTGGAGTTCGTGAAGGCATCAAGGCAGTCTCGAATTGGTGGATTGGGTGGCCGCGAACTGGAGCTAGGGCGTGGCGATTTGGGTTTCGCGATGTTAGGTCGTGGAGTGCGATGTCAAGAAGGGAGAGCGATGCTTTGGGCGAAGTCACGGTGGAAACGACCGCAGCGAGCGTGAGGCACTGGAGCGGGTCGCGTGTCTCAGGTCGTTGGTGGAAGGCTCGATGGCGAGCGAAGGCGATTCTGGCATTTAACAGAGATGGGTTCGAGCGATTTCAAACTCGTCGTGAGTTCTGGCCAAGGGTTGTGACAGTGTCGGGGTTGAGATCGTTGGTAAGGCATTCGATTCTTTTCCTTCGTTGCTGTTGTAATCTATAGATAGGGGATAAACTATAAACAGAAAATTTATATAAGGATTTATAGAAAATTAGATTTTTAATATAGTTTATTTTTATAAGTGTATATATATGGTTTCAAAAGAAAATATACACATGCATGTTTGAAACTTATATAGGAATGAGATTTTAGTTTAACGGTGAGGTATAAAAATCATTTTTTTTATAAATAGAAATTTATTTATATATAGATAGGATTATGAAAATAAATGTTTTAAGTGTAAAAGTATTTATCGAAGGAAATTTAGTTTCGAATTTAATTTTTAGTTAAACAAATTTATTAAAAGAAATTGGTTTAAAATAAAATCTTGGGATAATTAGAATTACCAAATGAAAATTGATTATTCGATTTAATTCGAATATTAATAGATTTTATAAAATTGTTTATACCAGGTTAAAATCGAGAAAACAAAACTGAAATGGAAACGGATTGCAATTAAAAGCTAAGGTGAGATTTTTCTCACTCAAAAATGAAGTGGAATTTTCAGTTATTTATTGATTGACTGATTGCTATGTTGATTGTGATATTAGATATGATAGGATATATCTATATATAGCAGTATATACATATTGGCATATGTATATACTGGATTGTTGATTTCCCGCCTCGTATAGCGGATGAGACCCTATTGCGCCGTTAGTAAGCGGATTTATAAAAAAACCTATATACCGCGATAATTCCGTACTGGAGCGGAATTGGTATTGTGCTAACGTCTTTGGATGCAGGGAAACAGGTTGGAGGGATCCAACTGGACCCCTCAATATTGTTGTGAATTTATTTTATTGTGATATGATAATTCTGTGAATGATTATATTGATACGATCGATGATATTGATGATTGGGAATTGTTTGAAAATAAAAATTGGCCGAATGGATGTTTGATATCATTGGATTCCAAAATATACGAAATTGGATTTTTGAAATCAAAAATAGGAATTTCTAAATGAATCAATTTTAGAAATTTAATAATTTTGAAGAAAGGAATTTTTAAAGTATAAAAAGTTAATTTTTTTAATCTTATGGAATAAATTCCAGAATAAAGTGAAATTGCTAAATAAAAGAATTTCATAAAACAGTGATTATAAATTGAAGAATTTAATTTAAATTTGGATTTTTAAATAGATTGAAAGAGACAAAGAAATTTATTCTCTTCAAAAGGAATTTATTTAAAATGAAATAAGTTAGAAGTCCAATTAGAAATTAAATTTATGAATTGAAATAACTTGGGAAATCAATGTAAAAATGATTTCAAATTGAAGAATTCTTTTAAAAATAGAATATTGAATAAATTGGAAAGAATAAGGAAAATTATTTAGAAATGATAAAATTTTGGAAATCAATCTGTAATTGATGTAGTATTTGGAAATGACGTTAAAATGGGTTTATAAAAGGGTAAATTTTACAGTTGTAAAGTTTTAAAAGAATGATCTTTGTAAATAAATGAAATTATAAGTATTTAACTTATAATATGGATTGTGGTATATAAATTGAATTGTGAATTGAATTGGTAAATAAAGAAGATTTATAAACTGAAGTTTTTATAAATAGAAATAGAATTTATAACCGTGTTTATAAATTCGAAATCGATTGAATTTGATAAATTAAATATAGAAGATTATCAAAGAAGATATATTCGCGATTTTGGATAGCGAATTTTTATTGAAATAAAAATGTGTGGAAAAGATTGAAATTGGGTTAAGTAAATTATATTCACGATTTTGGACAGTGAATATATTGTTAAGTAAAATAGATATGGTTTTGGGAAAGTGATATTTGAAATGAAGTTAATTGTTTTAAACGATGTTTTAAATTATATTGAATATCGAAATCATAGATTTCAACATTTATTGTTGAAATAGACGTTTTCGAAAAATAAGGAAAATGGTGGACTATAACACTGTTGTTATAGTAAATGATTTTCGAAAGGAAATATTTTATATAGTATTGGGATTTATATATCTATCTTAATTCCGAATCCCTATACTAGTGATTTCGAGTCGTCGTAACGATGTTTTACGCAACATTCGTTTTGACTCAAATAAATGTGATTTAAGAATGATTTCCTTAAAGAATGAGATACATACTTAATTTTGATTTTAAGTATATCGAATATTTTCAAACGTTGAAAATAAATAGATTTGTGAAACACTTATTTTTAAATAAGTATGGAATTGCTTTTCCAATATGAAGTGAACGTTTGAGAATTTACCTTTGTAAAGGTAAATTGAAACTGAATATATTTGAAATCGAATTGAGAATCGTATATCAGTAGATATTTTGAAGATATAAATTCACTATGGGATTTATAAATGGAATGTAAAATTGTTTTAAAAATAAACGTTGATTTATTTTTAAAGTGTGGAAATTTTATATCTAGTAAAGATATTTTTGAAGATAAAATAATTTGGGAAAATTATTGGAATCTGATGATGTTGCGCATCTTTATTGATAGTTAAATAACCGACTATCAATAATTACCTTTAGATAGGTATCTGTTGTGAATTGGATGAATTTGAATGCCACACTTATTTTTGAATAATCGCTCACTATTCGGGTTAGCCGGGAAAGGACCATGGGGTCGTATAACCCATTCCGAATATGTGATACGTCGTTATGAATCGCATTCGAAGACCGGTGTTGAAGACCAGATATTTTTGAAAACGGAAGGATTACCGTCGAGTTACTCTACACCGACTGATCTTCGGTTTAGAGGTTTTATCACCCTTAGTGACGGGAAGTCCGGACGTGATTAGAAAATTATCCGGAAATGCAAGGGCTTCGTGAGAAGTGCCTTCGGTTCTGTTCGATCCCGGAACAGACTTGTATGGATTGTGTGTCTGACGTTACAATTTGAGATATAAAGCTGATTTCTTTCAAATACATTTCTGTTGGTGGCGGAGAATTTATTCTCTTAGCTTAACACCCTTCTCTGAGACGTACGAGCTCAGAGGTTATGTAGTTGAAATTCATCAGCGATATATCCCAAATTGGTAACGTGGCATACTGAGTGTTGCTGTGAAATGATCAGTGTTTGATCATTTGTGATATGATCATTTGTTTGATCTTATATCTTTGTGATCATAGGTTGATCATTTTTGTTTGACCCGAAGCAGGGCTTTTTGAGAAAGCGTAGCTTTGTGGACGAGACTTCATCGAGCCTCACACCCCGGAAATGGTCGAAACAGGACGAATGCAGCAAGGTTCTAGGGAGTAGCGCCCCTTAGTGTATGTCATTCCTTCTGGATAAAGGTGGTATCATGGTATGGAGCCCAGATACTTAACCTCTGTGGTTACTGCATTATTATTATCTATGTGGTTTGTTGCGAATCGGGGATCCTCGGGAAGATCGGTGACGATCGGGGGATGGCATACGCGTGTCAGTAGTTACCTATTTTTGCAGAGGTAACCCGGCCTTGTGTTGGCAGAGATCCGGTTAGGTTCTCGGGTCGTCTATTCCAGGGACGTACCCATCGTGGATAGGAAGTTCCTTAGCCTGACCATTTGTTGGAAATCCAAAGAAACAATACGTGACTTGTACGGTTTTAGTTGTAGAACCTATCATTCACTTATGGTGGTGCCCCACTGTTTGGATGGTAGCTATAGTAGGCATAGTTCGAAATGTCTATGCTGGCTAAGATTTATATTCTACTTTCGAAATGTTTTCTACACTATGCACTAATAATAATATCAAAAATGATTTGATTTTGCGTAGTAAGCATCTTTGACTATCATAAGAAGAAATCTCCTCCAATTCTGCGTTTGCATTGTGTGTGTGGTGGGGGGTCTTATGGTAGTTTCATTTTCCAAGAGCATTGCGAATTGACTTTAAAATTATCCTGTTGTTTATTTTAAAGAATAACTGTTTTACGATCTCACACCAGTCACCATGACTGACTCGGAGTTTATTGTTTCCCTTCTAAACTCTGGGTGCCCACCAATTTCCACACGGGCAGTCTAGAGTTAGATTATTAGGTTATCTGGATATTCTGGAGCTTTGGAGATAAGCTGGATGGCGAGACGTAGTATTTGTATCTGATAGTATTTATTCCGCTGTGTATTCTGTATGAGGACAAGTTATATAACTGTCCATTGTTGTACTGAGTTGTATATTGACTCTGATGATTGATGTATGTATAAAATGATATAGTTCTTTGTTTTTAAAGATTATTCATTTATCTATTATATATTGTTCCGCTGCGATGTGTAAGATTCTGATATTGTTTCTGTTTTCTGCTCTTGTTCTGTTGTTGTTCTTCTTTCTTTTTCTTCTATCTTCTCCTTCTACCTTTTTCTTCTTTCTTAAAACCATAACTTTTCGGGTTTCCGGCATTCGATGGCTCAGCAGTCGATAAAGGGAGTATCGATGTTGAATTTTCGAAAGTCGAAAATTTTCGGGATGTTACAATAATCCTAAGACAAGCTCAAATATACCGGAAAATTCACAAACTACTTGAATGAGAGAAATAACACTTCCCTCATCAAGTGGGTTTAAAGAATAGAATGATATCTCCGAATTTGGAAATCAAAATCATTAAGAACAAAAGAAATCTGCTTAACAGATTGAAGATGTCGAAGATGAATAGTCCACATTGGACATAGGATATGGGTTTCATAATGATTAAGCCAATCCTTTCCCAAAAATCAATTTCGAAGCCGAAGTAACGCATAACATGCAAATCGGCTCGAAAAGAATAACCACATAAAATAATCTCGACATTTTAAAAGAAACAAACTTAGTGTTGCGGATCTACCAACCAGATTCGCAATTCTCAGTGAAGTCATCAAACCCATAATATTTAAAGAAAAAGAATTAACAAGTTCTTTTGACATAAAAGAGTGGGATGCACCCGTGTCAAAAGAAACCAAAATAGAAAAATCATGAAATAAAATAATGCCATCAAGGATAGGAGGAGAATTACCTTTGGGCTGAGAGGAACCTCCAGAAGCCTTAGCAACAAAAAGCTTGCTAGACTTGGCACTAGCAGGAGCAGTAGGGCAGGTGGAAATACGATGACCTTCCTTCTTGCAATAACGGCAGAAGAGAGGCTTAGGACAAGCTCAAATCATATGATCAGGAGTACCACAATTGAAACACTTCCGAATGGAAGGTGTTTCAGCAGATTGAGAGTTAGAACCAGATTCAACAGGCTTTTTCTTCTTGGAAGGGAAAAATTCCTGCTTCCCCTTTTTGTTGGAATTAGGACTTTTGAACTTAATATGCCTCTTCCCGTTGATGTTGAAGTTTTGTTTGGCATCCACAACTTCAACATCATTATCTTTATCGGCCTTTTCTACTCGAAGAGAGATATCTACTAACTAGTCGAAAGGCACTTCTAATTTTAGAGGTAAAACCTTTTCGAGGTTCTTACCTAAAGCACAGATAAACCTTTGATTCTTTACAAGATCCAAAAGTTGTTGAGCAGTCATAAATACGCCATCCAGAGAAGGACTACTGGATTGACCGACGCTGGGACTGCCGGATCTAACCATCTCTTCTTCTTCAAAAAAAGAAAGAATAAGACAGAGGAGGAAAAAGGTTATTCTCAAAATGAATATCAAACAAACATGATTGATAAAACAAGGCATCATAAGAAGAAAATAGGATAGAACGGTACGAAGACTCAAATTAATTCCTGTGGCACGACGATTCAAAGATTCGTAACATTCGTACTACCCTTTGATGTACCGTAATATGTGTCTCAGTTCTATGTTTATCATATTTTGTTCTGAACTCAGCTCTGATACCGAGCTGTAACGCCCCACTCCGAGACCCACATTAGCAAAGAGTATTACAAGGTAACACCGTCTGCTGATACGGAGAATAGAGCTAGTTAGGAGCGACCATCTATAGCTTTGCCTTAATTATCTATTGAATACGTCGACAATTGCCATACATTTCCTTTTCTATCTCAAGTAGATCGACATATCCAATAAATACTTAATACAAAGCCATAGGTGGCTGAAGGATCTATCAGAACAAATATGACAACTCGAATGTAATACACATCACAGAACAGTAGATCATCACACACATTTACACATATACAGTTACATTACAGAGTATACAAAATGATACATGTCAAGTGGTATAGTGAATCAAAATATACAGACGAGTCAAAAGAATATATATATCAGAGTTACAGCCAAAAAGGACTACACCAAAAAGCTATAACCAAAAAGGAGCTAGCAGAATAGTTAGGAAGCAAAATAGGCTAAGTTTAATGTACCTAACCTGAAACATCTCGGTCTGACCCGAGTGTAAAACACGCGGGTCAGTCTAGCTAAGCAAATCAATTAGACAAACTAAATGATAATGAACATACAAGATCATAAAGTACCACAAATATCTCCAAAAGAGATAACCAAATCATCTAACATAAGATGAACCAAAACAAGCCTCATCTCATCGGCAATTCCAATAAACAAAGGATATCATATTCCAAAACAAGCCAAAAGGCAAATAACAAATACCAATAAAGGTAACACAAGTTTCCACAAGGTAATCGCTACATATCATGTGGTTCAAAGAACCTACCCCGAAAGGCGATATTCTAGGGAAATATAAATATCAAGGAAAACAAAAGATGCTCGAGCTCAGTACTGTATAACAAGGATCCATACGCCCAAAGGCAACACCAAAAGGCAACAAACCCCGAAGGCTCAAGCCCAAAGGCAACAAGCCCTGAAGGCTCAAGCCCGAAGGCAACAAACCCCGAAGGCAACAAACCCCGAAGGTTCAAGCCCGAAGGCAACAAACCCCGAAGGTTCAAGCCCGAAGGAAACAAACCCCAAAGGTAACAAACCCCGAAGGTTCAAGCCCGAAGGCAACAAACCCCAAAGGCAACAAACCATAGTGGCGAAGGTCCGGAGTCCCAGTACTGGACACCACTAACTGGCGGAATGTGTCACAACTCTCAGAAAGGAACCAGGAAAATGTTAACGTGATTCCCATACCCCACGTTCGCACTAAACGGTTTACTAACCATTAGTCAATTTCACACTCAAAGCAATACAAAGTTCACCTCATATCATCGGTAAACCAAACCCAAAGGTCAAAACGGTCAAACGAATAGATTAGGAATTAACTGAAAAGATAAACACACGTGTTCATAGCACGCGTTTTATTTAATCATTTAATTCTCCTTCCTCTTCGCTCGAAGTGCAAAATTGTGTGTGTGTTTTAAATAGAAATTATAAATTGGAGAAACGAGCTTTTAATACAATTAAAAAGATCATTTTATAAACCTGTGTATGAAATCAAAAAGTAATCATCAAAGTCAATAATAAATGATAACAACAAATCGGATAATCACGAATCGATAAAATTGGAATCCCACACAAAATAGGCAAATTGGGCTGAGACAAGCAGATTCAGACGTCTGAATTGTATATTTCAGACGTCTGAAACTGGGGCTCAAGCAATACTTTGCCTAGGCCAATGGTGGACAAATCATATCGGAAGCAATCGAATGAGTGACGATGGCTAGGGGTTTACGCCAAACGGCTACCCAAACTTAAAGACTCACCAAAACACTCCGACCAACATGCCCAACAACCATATAAAGATTTTCATAGATTTTGACTTCAAACGATAAAAATTGGAATATTCGTCAAACCAATTCAATTCAAGAACAAATGGACAAGGATTATATGTTAGGAATTGATACCTAACACTATCAAGGATATAGATGTAGATGTGAGTTCAAAAACTCACCTTTAAACTCAAAAACACAAGAGAGAAGCTAGAGAGCAAGGCAAGAACAATGACTCTTCAATTTCAACCCAAGGAGCTTCAATCTAAGCTCAAAACAAATATTTCCTAAGTTAGGGTTTAGGAGATTTCAGAAATCGAAGAGAGATTGAGAATGTGAAAAGAAGGCTTACCTTGATTTTGGACTTGAATTTGAGTTCCTAGATCAAAGCTAGGGTTTGGGAATTTCCATTTCCCATTCCTCTCCCCATTTCTTTAGAGCTTGAGTGTTAGGAAAATGAGAGTGGACTGAAATGAAGAGGAGAGGGGGAGTTAGGATATTAGATAAGTTGGGTTAGTGGGCTAAAACCCAAACCCAAACCCAAACCCAAAAACCCACTTAGAAAACATCAAAATTCAACTCGCTCCAAACATATCGAAGCTTATACTCAAAAAAGTCGCAAACACCATTTTGAAAACAATGGAAGTGGTCTCAAGTCCAAAATGTTGATTCTCAAATTCATTTATCATTCCGACGTCTGAAATCTGCAAATCAGACATTTGAATCTGGAAAAATAAGAATTTTCCATCTTCATTCAGACGTCTGAAATGCACGATTCAGACGTCTGAATCTGGAAAAATAAATGTTGTTCCAGAACAATATTCAGACGTCTGAATTGTCCATTTCAGACGTCTGAAAATGGTAATTTTTTGCCTATTTCCTCTTTGGTTTGATTTGAACAATTTCAGACGTCTGAATGCTTCATTTCAGACGTCTGAATTCCTGTTTGAATGAGTTTTCAAATAGGCACTTCCAAATAGCACGATCCACATTGACTCTTCACTAATTCGATTGTTCTTCTTCGAATAGTGACTTTTTCGGACTAAAATCTGACTAACGGTGCTATTTGCAAATTAAACAATAAAAATTATACGAATCGTAAATATGCGGGTTGTTACACTATGGCTCTTGTTCCTAAGGAAAATGAAGAGTGTTGGAGTTAGTTTTTGACTCACTTAAAGAATGCAATTAGTTGTGATAGACCATTGACTTTTTTAAGTGATAGACATTGGGGTTTGCTTTTAAGTATTCCTAAAAAATTTCAAAATAGTTATTATTCTTATTGTTTGTATCATATGCAAAATAATATTGTTAGTATTGTGAAAAGTGGAAGAGGTTTGTGGGTAGCTCATTTACTAGAACGTTGTGCTTCAGCTTCTAATTGTTATGAGTTTGAAAAGGCTATGTCAAAGTATAAGGAAATTGGAGGTGCGAAAGCTATTGAATATTTGAATGATAAGCTATATGACCACTGGGTTGATTTATTTTTTCCTGGAAAAAGATATGGTGAAAATAAGTCTAATGTAGCTGAAAGTTTTAATTCTTGGATTTTGGATGAAAGAAGTCTACCTGTCACTTCATGTCTTGATGGTATTCGGGTTAAACTTATGATGCAAATGTCAAATCGAAGATAAGAGGCGTCTAAGTGGACTAGTGTGCCTTGTCCAAAAATGGAAGCTCATTTGTTGAAATTGAAGGAAGAAGGATTTGGATGGAGTGTTTCTAAATCATCTAGGTATGTGTTTGTATTTTATTATATGCTTCTCATAGTTTCTGAAAAAGATAAATGTATTTACCTTTTTTTTCATCTACTATATATCCTATGTATTATGTTTTGATTTTGTTGTTGCATGTTATTTTTGCATTAAAGAATTCATTTTGTTATCTGACACACTTTTTTGCACATACTTTGAGGCTTATGTGTTAGAGAGAATATATATAGTCTGAATAACTTTTGTTAGGAAATTCAACTTGTTTATATATATATATATATATATATATATGCAAGATTGTGTCATATGTATGTTACAATATAATGGCAGAATTGGCAGTTGTCTTGCATATGTATGTTAGGATATTTTGATAATCATTTTTTAATTTTAATTCAACATTCTAAACAAGAATAGGATAGACATAGATCAATGATTGTAAACTTAACCGGCACTCTTTTGCTATAGTTTTTGTTATACAAATAATAATATGACTGGAAATTCAGATTCAACAATTGAGAATGATATGAAAGATGCCTTTATACCAGCATAGTGAAAGCAATACTCTTTACAATGAAAACTCTCACAATCTAACATCCCATGAAAACTATTTAGATTTACAAGAGATGTGTGTTGAAAATTCAAGTAAAATTAACATCAACAGTTCTGTCAACTTTGTCTCTGATATCAGACACAATCTTCACTAGCCCAATGATATTTGACAACAAATGTAATAGTGGTAAACATCCTTTATTGCATTTAGTCTTCATAGTTTTATTATGTTTCTTTTGTAATAGTGGTAAACATCCTATATTAGGATCTTCTGACAATGATTTTCCCAATATTTGTTTTGATGCTAAAATTCTTAGTTTTATTTTCTTTTGTGGTTGTGTAAATTTTTAAAGCATATCACTGCTTACATTTTTTGCTTTAATCTGTTGATTTTTTTTATATTTGATACATTGATTAAGTTTTTTGAAATTTTGTAGGTATATTTTTGAAGTTCATTCTCCAATGTCGCAAAAAGTTGTTCTTAAAAATCATATATGTAGTTGCAATCAATGGAAAGTGACGGGTTTTCCTTGTGCACATGCTTTAAAGTGTATTTCTTTAACCAGAATTTCTGTTTATGAATATATTGAGAATTACTTTACTGTTGAGTATTATCGAGCTTCGTATTCACATGTGATCAATCCTATTCCAACTTTTGATAAGGAAGCAATTAAAGCTGAGGAATCATCTACTGTTCTTCCTCCTAAGCCTATTCGTGGAGCTGGTAGGCCTAGGATGAATAGAATTAAAGGGGCTGATTTTCATGCTAAGCAAAACAGATGTGGAAAGTGTAAAAAAACTAGGACATAATAGAAGGGGGTGTACTTTGAATGATTGAGTTGAATGTTTTAATCCAATGTTTTTGATAGATTGTTCTTTGAATATTTTGAGTTGAATATTTGAATAATTGGGTATATTGAATTGTTGCTGATATGTTTCTGATTATTTTTGGTTTTAAGCAATTTTTATGTTTAATTGTTATTTGGTATACATTGTTGTTATTTTTTTGAAAAAGATAAATTCATATATCTTTTTTTTGGTTCTGTTATAGATTGAAAGATCCATCAATCTACCAAGTGTCCTTTGCTTTCTAGAAATTATTTTTCTGTGTTGTTACACTAATAATTTGGTATGTGTACACTATTAGATAAAAGATCGAATAATTCTAGCATGTTGTATGTTGGGATGAGAGTTTAAAAATTTTCCTTGTTATCTTTATTTGTAATTAAATGATTTTCAATCAGAACATATTGCAAGTATACAGAAAGAGTTATATGAGATACTAGGTGTTATATTAATTTCATAAAATTAAGATTCTATAGTAAAACTGACAGCAGTACTATCCCAAATTTTACTTGCATTAGTATGAAATATGTAACCTTTTATTTGTGTACCAATAATTTTGCCATAAATTCTTTAGTCAGTTTCTCCCTTATAAAATTTCAGGAATGAACAAACAGAATTTATACATAATATGCTTTGAAAAGAACAAGTTGTATAGGGTTTTTCTTAGGTTATCAATTCTACAAATGTCATTTTCAGGGTGGTGACTTCAGTGCAACTAAGACCATGAATGTAATTAATGTTTTTATCTATATCCTGAATAATCAGCTTAGTTCTGTAATACTGATGGACCAAAAGGTAAGTAACAAATGTTTTATTCTATTATATATGCAGTGTTTCTTCCGATGTATTTTGCATTTTGACAAACTTTTTAATTGACACGTATTATCTTCCAATGTTAATTTAAATTGGAGATTGGCATTTCTTTTGCTTTTGTAGCTATATGTATGAAGTAAACATGGTGAAAACTCAAGCTTTTGTAAATAGTTTGCTCTGTAACAATGTCATCTGCTTGTTTTCAGGCTGCTTGCTCTTATAAAGACATAGGACAATATGAAGAATGTTAAATTGTACATGAAATAAAGTGAATAGTGCTATACATGTAAATCTGGGACACATAAAAACAGTGCGTACTGTAAAAGATTGATACACCATACTGTTAATAATGTATTATTTTATGACATCAGAATATTATGAATAAAAGATAAATGCTTTTATCATTGTTAACAGAGCATTAGAAACAAATTTGCCATTACAAATTCATGATCAGTTATCAGAATTTCATCATCAAATTAACATCAGTTGTGTAATTGTTTGCTATTTAAGATCAGCCATTACAAATTCATCAGTAAATTTAGATATACTGCCTAAAATCTATCATCAAATAAAATTTTAACAAATGTATGATAAAAAGACTGTCAAACATCAAAGAAATTGTTCCTATCATTCTCGATTTGAATTTTTTGTTGCTGAAGCTGAGCTGTAAAAAATTTCAACTGTCCAGCAATATGGTTCGTCACAGAGAATTTGTGCAGCTATTTGTGCTCTGAATGCATTGAGTTGTTCTAGACTAATTTTTGATGCAGTGTCCATTCCTTGTGCAATCTTTTGTATAAACATCATTACAAAAACTCCATAGTAAAAACTGTATTTGTTAATTTTAGTAATTTGAATATAATTATAAAACAGATTATCATTTGTTCATTTTGATAATGAATTGTATTTAATTAGTAGTGTGTTTATTTAAGTAACAGTATGTCAATAATAATAGTATGTAATTCGCGTAGTTATTGTGTAACATGCATTTTTGTATAAAAATCTCCAGTATCTTCAAAATTACCCATTGCTTTGTTGGGCACAGTTAACGTTTTTAAGCAATGTAGACTTTCCCAGAATTGTTTTCTCCCCTGCGTCTTGTAGCTCTTTATTGATGTTGTCTACCGCTGCTTTCTGCCAAAAAAAATATATAATTTTTTTAGAATATTGATAAATCTATTTATCTTTTTTACTTTCTGTGTATTTTTACTTACCACATTAATACCAAACTTTGAATATCCACTTCTTAAGGTATTATATCTTGTGGTCAAGTGTAGAGAATCGTAATGGTTCCAAGTACATGATTCCACTACTAGTTCTAGCAAGCTCCAATGTTCGTTGCCGTGTATAGGAAATAATATATTGCAACATAATGGATTTAGAAGTGTTTGTTTAATAAAAGGATTAAACATATCTCTTTTGATATTTTCCATGTTTCCATTTGTTGCACTTTTCTCTTAAAAAATAATTTTAGAAAATTTATCTTATAAACAAATTAAATTTGACATTATAGTTCACTTACCGTCATTGTTGTGTTCACGTATATAATGCTAGAACTTTGTTCTAATAATTTTGTTTTTCTGAACCAAAACCAATCAATAACCTACATTTCAAAAAGAATATGGATTAAGTATAGAATTTATAATGAAGCAAAGTATAGAATTTATAATGAAGCAAAGTATAGTTTTTTCTACTTACTTGACCAGAAATATATTCTCCTAGAGAAGTTCTTCTATCATACTTTTTGTGATGGTGATGAAGTATCCATCATCACAAGTAAATGCTTCATCGTTGAAAAATTTGATGGTTGTTAACAGAAGAAATTAAGATTAGTATGTACTGTGTTGTTTCTATTTATTTGTTAATAAAAGAAAATATCAACGTTTGTAGAAGTTTGTATGAAAAGACAAAGATAAATTAATTTATCTTTTGTAGGTTTGTTTAGTTTTTATTTATTTGCAAATCATCAGATTTTAATGCTGAAATAAAAAGCTTTATTTGAGTTATATGTTGTTAACATATTGTACCATAAACAATATGTTATTGGAATAAATCTATAAACAATATATGACTATTGAAGTGTAAATTTTATGCATGCCTTAATATTAAGGATGAATTTAGAACTGTTGAAGATGCTCTTAGGTGAATTTGATACATATGTGATGGTGATTTAAGATTTTAAAAAGCTTATATGATGTGAAGTTTAGTTTGCTATTGAAAATTTTGAGTAAAACATGGGTATTAAATCAGTCCTACTTTTAAGGCACTTACAGTATAAAACACGGATTTGATCTCTATATAACAAAAAAATATGGGGAATTTATGGACAAAAAAAGTCCACGACTTGTATATGACAAAACAAATATAGGCCGTGTTGCAAATTCTATAACTTCTATATGACTTTAGTAATATTAGCCTATACGTATCAACAAAAGTTTTTCTTTGATTTATATGCATATCATAAACCATGTTTGCGAAAGATATAACTAGTATGTTTATGAAAATACTAACTCTATTTGTTAATGTTACGGATTTTTTCTGAGTAACTGAATTTGGAAGTCCATAAGAACATGACAAACCTATACAACAGTTCATTGTTAATGTTACTTATTGTGGTTTTTACTGTTAGCTTTGAGTACATCTTCCGTCCTTTTATTACCATTGCTTAAATTTGTGTAGTCTGTATCATATATAATTAACAAACCTAAAAATGCAAAACATCAAACTTAAAAATGAAAAGATAAAGATAAATTAATTTATCTTTTTTAGTTTTATTTAGTATTTTTATTTTTTTAATTTGTAAATCATCAGATTTTGATGCTGAAATAAAAAAATTTATTTGAATTATATGTTGTTATCATATTGTACCATAAACAATATCTTATTGGAATAAATCTATATTTAAGTCAATTGAGTGAAAAGTGGTTCAGTTACTTACTTGTTTCCTCCAAGAATTCTGAATTATTTTTTGACAATTTCATTTTGTTCTTCAGTAAGATAATTGAGGAGTGGACATTTCTCAACATTCATTGGCTTCTTCTTCATTTTTGGTTCTTTTAGGACAACATCTTCACCAACAATAGGATTTTTGGGAGCAGTTTCTTGAGCAGGCACTTTCAGATTGTCAGATTTTAAACTATCTTGTGACTGCTTTTCTAGTACGAAATCTTGAGTTTGCATTATATCAAAAGTTGGAAAATTAGCAGAACTGTTTATATGAATTATACCAACAATTTTCCTTTTTTTTCTTACCTTTTTCAACTTCAGTTTTTTGGTTCAAATTATCTTTTTTCTTCATATCATGCTCTTCTAAAATTTTCAACTTCTGGAGCTTCATTTCAAGAATCTGGATTCTTTTTTCAGCCATTTCTCTTAAACGTCTTTCCTCATTTAATTGTTCTGCAACATTTTTCATCTCAGTAGTCAAAAAAGTGACTTTTGACTCTAGCTCCATTATGCTACTAGCACATTCTTTGGCATATTTTTTCAGACTTGTGTCTTCCTGGCGCTCATCTAATTTTCTTTTGTTATTTTGGTCTTCTTCCACCTCAATAGCTATTATTTTATTGGAAAGAAATTCTTTCTCTTCTTTTGTTACAGTTGTAAAAAAAATTTAAATCTGCAAGGAATATATTTAAAGTTAAGCTTGCACATATACTGTCATTCAAATACTAGACAAGTTACACACAACCGGTTTTGAGGTAATATAGTTTTGAGCTAAATAATTAATGAACATAGTTATTTTGTAGAATTAAAGAGTTATATAATAGAACAGGGGTAGTCCCACTTTCCTAGAACATGAGAAGTTGATCGTTTCTATTTTCTATTAGATCAGTTACAAACATCCTAGTTGTTGTTATTATTAGCTATTTATAAAAATTAGCACCCTTAACTAACGGGAAAAAGTGTAATATGTCAAACTTATAAAGTGGAATGCGTGACTTCAGTATTTCAGCCTTTAATATAATATTGTTATGCAATTCACATAGAGGTACGATCCTGTATTAGTACCAACTGAAACTAGCTTACTTTCTATACTCATTTTGTTTTCTATTATTTAGGCCACTAATATTCCAAGAAATGACATTCCAAGAAACTAAAAAAAATGCACAGTTAAAAAAAACTAGCATACTTTGTCATTGTCAACTTCAGTGAGGTCTAAATCTTTCAGTTTTGATAAATCCTATTTTCTCATTCTTGGGATTTTGGTTTGCAGTTTTTCCTTCTCATCAATTATTTGTGTTCGTTCACAAAACCAGTACTGCAAGAAAAAGATAAATACATTTATATTTTTGTAATAAATATAAATTTGAATATATTTATATTTAGTTAAAGTTATGAAAGCATACCAGTAAGAGCATAGTACAGCCTGGTGTGCTTCTAGGGTCAGCATGATACTTTTTAACATTTTTCAAAACGTTTTCACATATTTCCCATGGCCAGGAGATTGAATTTAATTTGTTTAAATTTAGCAACTTCGGCAAGAAGCCCCATTGCATATAGCTTTGGTTGTTTGGAAAAAGGAAAGTTATAACCAGCAATAATAATAACAATTTCACTAAATATTTATTTCCTTTTTCCTCTTCTAACATTGTATTCAATCTTTTTGTTACTGTTTTTTGGCTGATTATGTCTTCTTCTTGAAAATTGGCAGTTAAAAAATTGGAGAAACATTCCATGGCAGAGGCTCTGTTAGAAGCTGGTATAGGAAATAAGTCTTCTCTAGCTAATGTCATTCCAAATATTAGACTGACTTCTTCAGGACTTATTTCGAGTAATTTGTTTCCAATTGTGAAAGCATTTTCTTTTACATCAAAAGAAGTAATGATGCCATCTAAATTCGAAGCACTTTTCCTTAAATCTTGTCGTGCTATTGAATCTCTAAGAAAAACATTGAAGAAGTTTTTGAATGGTGTTTTTTCTATAAAAGTTATTGCTTCAGGTAAAAGAATGTTTTTCTCCTTTATAATTGACAGCACTTTATAGATTGCATCCAAATTACATCTATATGTACCTGTGTCTGTTTCCTTTTCTACTTTTTGGCTATTTTTTTAATTTCATACTGATCAACATCATCTGAATCAGTAGTTTCTTCAGCCAGTTGTTGTGAAATCGTTCTTTTCTTCATCAGAGTTTTCTAATTGATTATGTCCGAAGTCCTTATCTGTGAAGTCTTCTTTTTCATCAGCATCAGGTAATTCCTGTGCTGGTTCAGTCTGATTCTACATTTATGAAAATCAAAAAATTAATTGGGAGGTAAAAATAACAAGTTCATCAAAAAAATATCATACTGCACAAAAATTTGAATAAAAGATAATATCTTTTATCCTTTTAATTATTTTGTATTTTTTGGGATTAAGATATTTTTTAGGATATAAAGTACCTCTTTTTCAAAAAAAAAGATATAGCACTTTTTTAGTATCTAAAGTACCTCTTTTTTCAAAAAAAATACAAATTAAATCTAATAGGTTTTTTTGTAAAGAACAAATGTTTGAATTTTTTTTACACCAATTTCGATTTGCACAATTTAAAATCTTCTTATTATAGATGACATGAAGACATTAAAGCATCTTAACTAGTTTATCAATGTATAATTTTTCTTTCACAAGGTAAATATCAAACATCTTAACTGAATATTATAGCGAATATTATTGAGTAAGTTTTTGATAATAAAGGCTATGCTAAGTTAGTTAGAAAGTTAAACTAAATAAGACTATAGGTGAAAATTAATAAAATAGAAAAGGGAGCATTCACAACTGAAAATCAATAAGCATTATTTGATGAAATGAAAATTTACAATTAGAAGCAAGTGAAGAAAGTTTCAAAGTATAAAAAGATAATCTGCTTTATTTTTTAGTTGTCTAAGTAATGGTCAATTAGAAATTTGAAAACTTAAAGAGAACGAAACACAAAATAGCCAATATTCACAATTAAGAACATGTTTTTAAATAACTAAACATGTTTGTTAATATTCATAGTTTAGAACAGTTATCATTCAGAATTAAAAACATTTTTAGGGAGAAGCAATTTTGGTTGTGGTTTCAGTGGGTAGTTGTAATGTCTAGTTGTAGATAGTTGAAGTTTTGGTGTAATATACCAACTTAATCAATTCTGATAAGGTGTAATTGAGGGAAGGAGATTGAAGTGGTATTGAAGATGGTGAGTAGATAATGGAATTTATTATTGAAGTAGTTGAGGTGTATTGTTGAGGAGTTGTCGTCCTTATTTCAGGTTGTAGTTTAGATAGGGTATGAGGATGTCATATTTTAGGTAGAGATTTGAGTTCAAATGTATTGGATGGCAATTCGTACAAAAGTTGTTTGAGCAGTAATATATTGTACTTTGTGAGGAAATTGAAGGATGGTGAAGTTGTGGTTGTAGAAGGTAGAGAAGAAATAGATGGTGACAAGGAAGGAGCAATGGGTGACAAAGATCAAAGGTTGTATGGATATTAGAAATAGGAGACAGAAATAGGAATAGCAATGATGAATGTAAAACATTAAGTTGAAAATGCAATAGCAACAGTAAAAACACAAAAATGATCAATGTAACAGCTGATGAACACTATAAAGTGAGTGAATAATGATATTAATGTGCAGATATCAATGAAAATAGTGAATGGAAAATAGTGAATGGATATTGGAAAATTTCATAAAAAAATGCAGCACGATGACAATAACAAACAATGGATGAAAATAGTGAATGAATATTGAAAATTGTGGTAAAAAAATGCCAAAATATCTTTATAGGAATTTTTACGAAAAGATTATATGTTTTATCTTTTTTAGTTGGTTTAAGTTTTTTTGAAATTATGCTACTTTATAAATAGTACAAAGAGAATGAATGAAGAGTTTAATATGTAAACAGTAAAGAAAAAGTGAATTGAAAGTAGTAAATAAATTTGTTTTTTTTTTTGAGAAAAGTTTGTGATCTTCTAGAAATAGAGGAGAGGACACATAAATTTCTACTTTTTATTATTAACTCTTAAAATAGAAGATGCAACTTAATAATAACAAGAAATTGTAAATAAAAGTGGTGAATGGAAATTGCAAATTTGATTACAGAAAATGCCAAAATATTTGTACAAGAATTTATATAAAAAGATAATTTGGTTTATCTTTTTTAGTTGTCATAACCGTTTTTGAAATTTAACTATTTTTTAATTTAAAATATGGAATCTAGCTTGTAATTTAATATGTATATACAAGTTGAAGAGTACAACTAAATATTATAGGAAACATAAGTAGGAAAATAGTTACCAATGGAGTTAAAGTTAATGATGGTTTCTGGCTATGTTCATTGCAGAAAGGACTAGATATAGGTCTTATGTTTATGCATTGAGTTCCTTCTTCATTTATAAATATGCAAGTAGCTTTTCGAATGAATAACTTTGATTTAGAAGACCTTGTGTGCATCTTTACGCTGTATAAAAATTGTCATATATAATAAAATGTTAGCAAGAGTGAAGAATAATATTTTTGTACTTAAAAGTTGATTAAGTATGTTTATTTCATATAAATCTTTCAGGGAAACTACAAATGACTTAAATTCAGTATTTAATATGTTATATGTAATAGCTGATATAAAAATTTATCTAGGATTTATTATGTATTTTAATGTTTTAGATAAAAACATAAATGCTTTTATATTTTCGAACTAGGGTTTAAATTAGTTGTATATTTTTTCTAATAACTTTAAATAATGATAAAAAAAATCATATCTAATAAGTAATAGTAATCATCAAACACACCTAGGGTTTAGCATGTAGTCTAAATCTTTTACATTAATAGATAGATACGTTTATCTTTTTTAACAGCTAAACAATAACTTGTTCAGTTTAATACCTAGGGTTTAGTATCATCTGCCATTGAATATTTATGTATGCTTAATTAAACAAATGTCGATTATGTTAAATTATAACAAGAACTAAAATACCTTAAATCCATTATAAAAGCTATTATCAGCATCAGTAAGAATGAATATTTAACTACGATTTATCATATAACTAAAACATTTACATCAAAATAAAATACAACTTACTTGTTCCGCATTTAAGTTTAAGGTGATTGCAGAGATTGCTCGATGAAAGTATTTTAGTTTAAGCTGAAATCGATGAAGCAGAAATCGATGATGCTGAAGTTGTTGTAATTGAAATGCAGCTCTGATGCAAGATTTGTAATCGTTTTAGCAGAAATATTGGGAAGAGAAATCAATCGTTTGTTTTTTAAAACCTAGTTTTGGTTTTGGCTTGGAGTTTTGAAAAATCATACAAAGCGAAAGAGAAAATAGAACGAAAGAAGGGCATGAAGTAACCGATTTAAGGGCTGATGTAACGTGTGTAAAATTTTGTCATGCAAAGTAATTATTTTAAAGTTGTGTCCTACAAACTTATTGTTTGATGAAAGAAGGCCCTTATGGTAAAATTCCCTAAAAAATAAAGCATAGGAGATAGGCAAGAAGAGCCTATACTACTAAACAAAAACGACTATGATCCCTCCAAAGAGGAACTGCCACCGCCAACAACAGACGTCGGACCAATAACATTCACAAACCCAGATAAAAGAGCAGCCAAATTCGGGTCATAACCTTCAGTCGAAGGAGAGTAAATAAATTTCCTATCCCAACTAACGTCATAAAACTTACTTTTATTCTCCTCACCTATCTCTCCAACCCTAGTAAGGGACAGACCCTCATCGTCAATGTGGTAAATAAGATAACGATTCTCACCCTCAACATCACTGATAAAGGAAAAATAGGTGACATTCTTAGGCGAGTACCGCATTTTTCAAGGTATATTAAATACGGGTTATTTTTAACCATTTTTATGCAAGTTGATATTAAATAAACTACATTAATAAATCATTAAATTTTTATTTCTAACCATTTTTATTCAATAATCATATTAAATTTAATAATATAAAATAGTTAAAAACCATGGGTCGTTACATTCTCCCCCGCTCAAAACTTTTCGTCCTTGGAAAGGGGTTAAGTAAGGAATCTAACATTTGATATATTTTATTCAAAATAATTAACTTATAAAACTTTAAAATCTTATTTGAAAACCTTTACCACGCTTCTACTACGCCACTCCGATACCATCTTTACAAAATTACAACTTACTTATTAAAACAAGTCATAAAATTTTAAAACCTCAATTTTTTTCTAACACCTGGATATATGAAAATTTTTGGCAGCGTTTCCTTTGCGCGACTCGATCGTAAAAATTTACAATACAATTTAAAACATAAATATATACCAAATATACATCTCATCTCAATGATGGGGCATCCCGTAGGGAAAAAATATAAAAGTGTGGTATGTAATCTGAGATATGCACGTTATTATTAATAATACAAGCGAGTTCGCTCATATTAAGCAAGCAAAAGAAAATCAAATCCACGTATACGTCCAAACGGTCTTCGTATATACCCATCTCAACTTAATTTAGAATATTAGTAACTTATAAAAGATATAGAAACATTTATGAGTCTAATGGAACCATATAACATGTATTCGGAATCCAAACCATAAACACGAGCATGAATACACAACAAACTAATCATATGCAGCCGAAGGCAGTTACAACAATAATTTGCAACAAAAGAAACCATCTAACAAATTATATTCATCCAATTAATTCATAACGATATGATTTACATCATCCAATGTCCATAGTTAATTTATACACTATCATTCTTATTAACATCCAATTTTTATTAACAGTTAATTGGTTCACCTCCCATTTATTCACATTTATTTTATTTACATTCAATTTATTCAATTCGATTTGTTAAATTTCAATTGTTTCATTTTATGTTTAACATCTCATATCAATTCATTTATTCACTTCATTAGTTCATTTCATTAATTCATGTCATTAACTTTACTTAAGTAATTTTTTTATATAAAATGATTCACTTCATTAGTTTGTTATTAACTTTACTTAAGTAAATTTTATTTTATACTCAAATTCATATTAATAAAATTTTCTTTTTATCATAATCAATTTCATTCAACTTTTCTTAAGTTAACTTTCATCTTATAATTCATTTCATTAACTTATTTCATTAATTCATTTCATTCAACTTGACTTAAGTAAAATTTTATTTCATAATTCAAATTTCAACTTTCTTATTTCATTAATCATTTCTTTAAGTTTATAATCATTTTATACATATGTATCTTCTTTTACACAATATTATTCAAATAATAATTAACTCATAAAGCTAGACTAAATCTTAAAACATCCTTTGCAAATTTATTTTTTTATTTTACAGACAATTTACAAAGATATGATTTAATTTATTTTTTGTTTACCTTCTCTTAAGTTCATATCTAAATAGTATTTTCCATTTACTACTCAAAGTTTTTATTTAACATTTCTTAGAACATTGATTAAGTGTACAACATTTCTTATAACAACTTAATTTAATTTTTATTTATAAACATTTCTTCAAACACAATTTCAATTTGAACATTTTTATTACTTAAGTTCAAACTTGTATAATATTCTATTACATACTCATATTTAATATTTCAACTTTTTAAACATTTATGGTAAGTTTTATATATGTTTTTAAAATGTAATTGAATGTAATACAAATTTATCTTATTCATTTTAGTTAACAAGAATGTTCAATAACTTACACATGTTTAAATTTGCATTATCTTGAAATTTAAGAGTTATAATTGAACTTCTCATATTTCATTTAAACACTTAGCTTCAAATTTCTTATTTCTCATTTTAAAAGTTTCCAATTATTTAAAGAAATTCACTTATTCCTACAATTGAAAATCATTAATTAATGGGAACTTAAGAATTCAAATACCGGGTTCATTTCAAATCATTTTGAAATAATATATATACTCATACTTTTATATATATCAAATCATATTTAGAATTTTAAATCAAAATCTGTTTATGAAATAAAAAACGTAGCAAAACTACTAAGTGGCCTCTCCCACTTTGAGACTTGAAAATGAATGTCGAGGATGCGGCAGTCATCGCCGAAATTATTTTCCAGCAATAGAAGAAGGGAGTATAGGACTTACTTCCTTTTAAAATCCCTTTGAAACAACTTCTATTCGAAAATATTTTAAAATAATACTAATATTATTTTCAAAATCTTAGAAAACAATTTCAAAAGCACCGGGATCCAAGTTCTCAAATTATCAGCTTAAATTCATTCTTTTAACTTAAACTAAGATTAGATTTTTATTTCGTAACTCATTACTTAAGTTTATAAACATCCATAAACTCAAATTAGTTAAGTTAATATTTCCATACTTGGTTTTACAACCTATTCACTTCATATCCAATTTATTTTATAAATCTATTCATTTTATAGTTTAAACTTAAAGTATTTCATACCACTTATACTTAATTGTATCAACATTTCTCTATTTAACATTCACTTATTTCATATTCAATTAGTTAACATTCAATTTATTTACATTCATTATAAATCAAATTCAATTACTCACATTAATTTTACTTACACTCATTTATACTTTATTAAGTTAAACTTTATTTCATTTACCTTATTTTAAAACGATATTATGTCGACTTGCCTTGTTTAAGTGTTTAGAAACCTCTATCAATAACATGGCTTCCCACGCACTGACTAGATTCATAAATAATTTAACGGATAAGTAAACAGAATATAAAACAATTTATAACGCTAACAAGTAAGTGCTCTCATACACACACACACACAAACAAACTCATTCTAGAGTATTACTAGCCTATCTCTAATGAGTCAAACCCCATAAAGCTAAGGTTGTTGCTAAACGAAAGCTCTGATACCGACTGTGATGACC
The DNA here is from genome assembly GCA_030737815.1 of Allium fistulosum. Lineage (NCBI taxonomy): Eukaryota > Viridiplantae > Streptophyta > Magnoliopsida > Asparagales > Amaryllidaceae > Allium > Allium fistulosum. The sequence continues at coordinate 242,190,174 of CM060907.1, read as the reverse complement.
CACGTTTCAGAAGGTTTAAATCAACAATAATCCACGCTTGTCCAACTCAAACAATCCAAAACACAAATAATCAATGGGGTTAATTAAGAAAAATAAGAAAAGAAGAAAACAAATTGTAACGACCCGAAATTTTCGATCCCGAAAATTCCAGATAGTTATGAAAAAGAAGAAAAAGATAGAAGAGAAGAAACAGAAACACAACACAGATCCTCACATTCGCAGCGGATAAAATATAATATCAAATAATAGCAGTTTACAAAAGAATAGCATATCAGTAAATTTCCAATTTAATACATCAGAGTTACATATCCACATACACAGGACATATACAATCACATGGCTAGAGATAAAGTCACAGCGGAAAACACTCCATACGTCCTGCCATCCAACTAGCCACCTGAGCTCCAGAACGTCCTTACCTGAAAATCTGTAATACTCGGTCTGACCCGAGCATTACATCAAAGTAACACCCGGGTCAGGCTGGAAACCAGCGTGAGTAAACCCATTTAACATGGAATACAAAACATATAACTTGTATAAAAACCCGGGTAACTCGTACTTCTCCACGAGTTCATTACTCAATATGACTAATACTGATTTCCTAATCAGATTCTAAATATTCGAAGGTCCATACTATCCCATTTAGCCCTAGTGATTTTCACAATCCAATCCTTATAGAATCAAGTAGATTACGCTATCCATCAATCCATCTCTAATTATAAATTAATTGTCCTTTAATTATCAACTAGTAAACTTTAGTTATTAATTTAACTTCTCAAGAGTAATTAATCCTTAATTATTTTATAATCAATAAATTATCCTCAAATTTCACTGATTTATTAACCATCGTTTATTCTTATAGCATTTATCACAAATAAATCATACACAATCTGAACAGATATATCATAGAGTATATCACCATATAACCATCACAATCCAGATATTCGAAGTCAATCAACAGAACCCATCAATGTATATTATAATTGGTTTAATCAACTTATATTAAATTAAATTGTTTTCCTTAAGTCTTAATCACAATCTTGATTTATAAATCATTGACTAATTTATTATCAAATTAATATCCTTAATTATTAATTAATTAAAACTTAAGTACGCATTTATCTACTCACTAATTACTTAATTATTTACCTAAGCAATTAGTTAATAATTCTTAATTAAATTCTTAAATTAGTTAACTTTTAACCTTGAATTAACTTTAATTAGTTAATTTACTTTTAAGTTTGTACATTTGATTAGTAATAAAATTTCTTAATTATAACTTTATTTGTTCTTAAATTTCAAATTTAAATTGCTTAACATTTCTTAATTACTTTACCATAAATTAAACTCAAAATCATTTCCCGTGCATTAAATAAAATCTGTTTATAACTTAAAATAGTTTCAAGTTAACATCAGACCAATACCCGAGCCATCACTCAAGTTACTCGGCTCGAACCCCGAGAATCTACCCATGTTTCCTCGAGTTTCCCCTGTACTCATTCATTTTTTTTCTTTCGTCATTTCTTCTTTTTTCTTTCAAGCCTACAGATTAACACCCTCCAATATACTCGAGAACGACTCGAGTTAACCACCCAAACTTTTCGAACCTGACTTCGAGACCTTCACCGTTTCCACCTTCTGACACATTCGTGGACGCGTGCACATGTACGACCAGGCCGATCATCTCTGGTCATCGCCGAGTGTACTCGCAGGTCGCCAGTGACCTACTCCAAGCGTTCCATCACCCCAAACCTCCGAACCAATCTGAAATCATAATTCGAGCGATCTGGACACCCATCAGAAAACAACCGATAACGAAAACCACTCGCACTGCCACCACAGACCACCGGTGGCCCTCAAACTCCTCCCACACCTCGGCAACACACTAGGAAACCATCCACCAAAGCCTCGTGACACTCGATCGCATATTTAAAACGATCACTACTTGTTCCTTAACCTTAGCAAAAACTGGCCTTAAACCCTAGAATGAATTCGTTCTTTTAATTTATGCAATGAAAAAAATTTCTTGATAATTTTACGAGGTCACAGATACTTATACTTGCATCAACACCAACTTCAACAGAAATTATTGGGTCAATCATCTATAATTGGTAAAAATGCAATTTTTGATCAACAATGAACTGTTCATACAATTCTACACTAAAAATTCCCTTTTCTGTTTTAAAAATCCTATTTTGCATTGAAGATTTAAGTTATTAACTCGAATAAATATTTTGTAACACTTGAATTTATCAACAAAGTTCATGTTGCCTGTAAAAGCTTGGTTTCCAAAGTATAGTTTACTAATATATTTTAAACAGATTTAACAGTCCTGATTTGAAGTTCGAGCATCATGTATTGTTGAAAAATTAAAACTTTTATCATGATCAAATGGAAATTCAAGGTTAAATAGTTTAAACCTTGTAACACATAACAGAGGAGAACATCATGTGCAGTTTATTTATTTTTATTTTTTTTATATATATTTTTTTAAAGAACTGTCTGATTATAACTCAGATTCATCTCAACTTTAACACATACAACCCCATATATATATATATTTCACGAATCATCTTACTGTTTTAATTTAACTTGAACTTGAAAATTTTATGTTTACTCACCTTGAAAACTGAAAACAGAGAAGGCCAGGAAAACTTGCTTTTGATCTGGAATTTTGAACTGTCTTTATATTTGATTGCTTACTGATCTTTAAAACTGAAGTGCTTGTTATAGAGAAGACTTAAGCTTTGAACTTTTACCTCAGGTTTTGGTTTCTTTTTTTTTCTCAACGAAAAGGAAATAAAGGTGGTATATAAAAGATTGTGAACAGGCTGTAGAATAATGTAGATATAAGATTTTTATGTACTAAAACTATTTTATAAATATTTAGCCAGAGATTTTCCTTCCTTCAATTGTAGGCTGATATGATTTGTTTTTGGGCTAGAAATGAAAGCATTTAATGCATGTGTCCTCACCAGTTTGCATACTTATCCCCTTACTGTTATATGTACAAAGATATTATTTTTCTTGCCTGCATACTTTATTTACAGGCACATATTTTATTTTTATACCAACCCTGGAAGCTTATATATATATTTTAGGTACATGTTATCATATCTTTATTTTCCTTGCCTGGTTATGCTTATATATAAAAGGCCTTTTTATTTAACTTTGTTCTTTTACTTGCCTTTGTTTATTTGTTTGTATACTTTAACTTATAGCTACAAATACAAAGTCTGGCACATCTTCTTTTTATTTTATAAACATATTTTATTTGCCTGCCTAAACTGTTATATGTACATAGATATTTTATTTTCTTTACTTATCCTATTTAATATGAACACACACATATACTTGTACCTAATTTCAAACTTTCACACATTTATTTACTTTCATACGTTTTCTATTCATATACATTTGCTTATGTATGTTTTGATATTACATATATATATTTATGTTTATATTCAAACTTTCTCATATTTTACTTTATCTTGGTATATACACATATATATGCATTTACACATTTATATATACATTAAACATCATAAAGTTTGTATATATTTGTATATACATCACTGAATATTTGATCTAAAGTTTAAATGGTGAAATTTATATTCACACTTCTATAATATTTACTACAGTTTTGAATCAATTTATATATATCCCAATGTTTTAATTATCAGCAATTTATTCGTTTAACTAATTAATCTTAATATTTCAATATTAAAATCGGTTAATTTCCCGACTAACAGACGTCCAAAAATCCGGGTCGTCACACAAATACAGAATCTCGTAGTGGAATGACAAAATATAATAATCAAATAAACAGTTCATGAAGTTGTTTATACTATACATTCGGTTATAATTTATATAACACTCATCAGACTTACACATACAACAGGGACAAAATAAATAATGCAGCAGAACAACATGATGTAGGAAATAATAATAGTAATAATATACCAAATCTTCGTCTTCGTCCTTTAGAAAAATATCTTCAATGTGCTAAAAACTCAGGGCTGACCCAAGCGTAATGAAAAGACAAAACACTCGAGTCAGGACTAAAATATCCTTATGTGAGTCAAATCAATATCACATATAACATGAATGTAATAGCGTCAGAGATGTTTACGGGGTTTCACATCTCCTATTCAGTCTATAAAGTGTGTGCAATAACTTAAGAGATGTTATGGGATTTTCCATCTCTTATGTATCCGTCAAAATATTTATATATAGTAGAATACGCTATATATATAATGTCTAATCAGTAAAATAAATATTTTTCTTAGTGTTAAAGCTTTACATTAATCCCTCTTAACGCGTTTTTAAGCATTGTCGTACAGTTTGCATATAACGCCCTAGTAGCACGTCGGTGGATAGGGATGCGCCGTGCTACAACAACAATAAACCAAAATCGTAGTGGTCATGTATATGGATAAAAGTATGACAAGGCATGTGAGACAATGCCCAAGGTAGGATACTACCAGTTCCGGTCATAGGGCTGGTGGTAACGCATCGTAGCCACGATCGCCCACCGCATCCATCCATCCCATATCGAGTCAAAAGGAGGTCATCCCAAATCAAGGTGCACCAATCGAAACCAACATCAAAAGTAATAGTGTGGACCAAGTCAAGGAAGAAAATCAAAGAACGGATGTCCGCTAGAGGTAATTAGCCTCATTGGCCCTGTCAAGCTGTCCTATTTTAGTCATTGCAAATTGGCACAAGTGTCGGGGTTTATCCATCACTGTTCTCTTTCTTCAAATCCAGCAAATGTACGCCAAATCCAACCACTTCATTCTGGAATCTTCTCCGCGTACACAGTTGTTAATGTGGTTCCAATAGTGACAAAGAGTATGCCAATAAGAGGCCTAGGTCTCTTTAACAACAAAACGTCGTTTTACACACCGGTTGGTACCTTTTCATTTCGAAAACAATTCATACTTGATATCAAAATAACATATTCACTTCAAAATAAATTTCATTTCAAAATATCATATTTACTCAAAATATGTCAATTTAGTTCGATATGTCATTTTTACTTCAAAATTAAATTCGAATTACAATTTAGGTTATAACTTCATTTTAACCCAATTTGCATTTAAATCAAAGATTTAAATATAAACATTCCAACCTTGACTAGTTTGAATTTTTAGAAAATAGTTCGAATAGTTTTAAAAAGTCAAAATAGTTTAAATATTAAAATAGATTATATATTAAATGATTTGAAAATTTTAAAGGATGAATTTTAAAACAGTTTATAGAAAAATAGTTTATAGTGAAAATAATTTCAAATTTAAAACAGTTTCTTCCCATTTCCAATAAATCTGAACTCAGGTTCAAATTTCAACCAAACTGGTTCAATTCCAATTATTCCAATTCAAATCATCTCAATCTTAAATTAGTTCAAATTGATTCAATTCCAATTTCAATTTAAATCAATTTCGATTTCGATTTCAATTCGAATTAACTTCAATTTTGAAACGTTCATTTGTAACTTCAAATTCGATTCTCCGATCCAATTCAATGGTTTAAATTTTAGTTCAATTCTTATTTTAAACCATTTCAGATTATATAAATTCGAGTTCAATTTTGGAATATCGATTTAAATCATTTAATTCAAATTAAATTTCAATGTTCGAATTTAGATTCAAATTTTCAAAAATAATTCAATTCTGAGCTCAAATTTTGAAATATTGATTTATATCACTTTTACTTAAATAACTTCGAAGTTCAAGTAAAGGTTCAAACCTTTTAAACAATTCAATTTCTATAATTCAAGTTATATTTCAGTCATAACATCAAATTCCAAATTAAATTCTTTAAAACAATTTCTTTAAACCAATTTCAATTTCACAGTTCAAGCTCGAGTTCGAAAATAATCCACCTTCCATATTTCGATTCAGTTTTATTTTTATAAAACAAAATCATTTGAATAAGTTCAATCCAATAATTTAAATCATTTAATTCAACAAATCCGTTGTCCATATATAATTTTCTATCCTATGGCCAAGTGATCAGTTATTCTAATTTAATTTCAGGGATGGATATATATCATTTCAATCCAAAATAAATGTCATAGGTATATATCATTTCATAACAATCAATTAGTTATCAACTAATCATCTAAAACTGTCAAATAATTCAACCAATCCGGTGTCCATATATCATTTCATAATAACAATTTATTCGAAATAATTCAATTAACAGTTTTATAAACTGTCAAATAATATTACAAGGTGATAACATGATATATATAAACTAAATAAACATCCAATCATCTAAAAATATCAACCAATAGCCATCCATCACAACCAACATCTAAAACAGCTAAAATATCACAACAATTAATTAGTTATCAATATCGGGTGTTTAACAAGAAATTTAATTCCAATTCCAATTTAACTGTTAATTCAAAATTTCTAACAAATAAATTTTCTATGTCGATTTCGGTGTCACTTAATTTACCAAACAACACTCAATAAAATTAAATCACTTCAAGATTTCAATTTAACTAACATAAAATATTTCAGTACTTCGTGAGCGGTTAAAACACCAACCTTTACTTGAAACCGAAAAATTTTCAGAGTCAAATAAATGCAAATCCACTTTCATGTCATAGACGACATCGATACGAACCCAATGTAACTCATTTCGTTCGAAATGGACCTCGCATGGAAAAGTTACACAATTTTAAACATAACGATTTGTAATTAACATTTAATTAACTAAATAATTAAATTAATAAAACTTAACCTCACCTAATCCCTTCATCCTCACTATGGGCAAAATCATGCTCCCTCTTCTTCCCAGTCGCGACATCACGACTTCGTATATATATATATACATATATATTTATTTATTTATCAATGAACGATCGCTCCACGTCCTAGCCTAGACGCCGACCTTCGTCTCCGCACGTCGACCAGAACCACGTGTGTGCAAATGCACGACATTGACGATCGTCGACCCAACCACCGCACATCATCACCCCAGGCCGCCGCCATCTCGCAGCAGCCGTGCGCCTCCAGCACGCCTCCGCCTTACCGCCTCCATCGCGCACACGCGAATGCGCGTAGTTATTTATTTTTTCTTTTTCTCTTCAGCAAAATGTTAAGAGAGGGAGGGTGTACTAAGGGGAGACAAAAGCATATGCAGATGTACGAAATGTTTGATGAGGGTAAATATATATTATTATAATTAGAAAATATCTGACTTTTAACGTCCAAAATTCTTGAGCTCCAAACGAGGCTTGCCGCCTGGCATTCTATTTGTTATACCTCTATTCCGAACATAATGGAATATGTATCGGGAGCCAATTCCATCATATTCAGAAGATAGCTTTTCAAAATCGAATTATTTTAATTAAATTCCTGAAAATAAATTCTACGCGTTTCAAGCTCGCACGGCCAAATGATAAGTCTGATCGCTATGAAACTTGAAATCCTACAATAATTCACTATTACGGATCCGATGAAACTGGTTTCATCAAAATCCGAGACAGTGGCCAAAATGGTTATTTTTACTCGTTAATTAAAACAAGTAATTTCAAAAATTAATTTAGTCACTTTAAATTCAATTTTTAGAAGTTAACAATCTTCATTATTGTTTAAATAAAATTTAAATCAACTTCCAACATCATTTTTCATTCACATTAAATTCAGAATTCAATTATTTAAACAATTTCCAATATTAAATTTAAACAATTGAATTATTCAATAAATCACCATATTTTAAATATAAGTTATTTAACTTATAAAATTTAACTTTCAAAACGAATTCAAATAATAAAACAATTGTTTCCACTTTATAGTAATTCAACATTTATTATTCATTTCATGCTACTGATTATAAACACATTCAATACGTAGAATTTCATTTCAATACTTGTTATTGCCTAAATCTTCGAAATTGGTTATTTCAAAATTTTATTCAAGTTCATATTAAATAAACTATATTCATAAAATATTAAATTTTTATTTCCAACTATTTTTATTCAATAATCATATTAAATTTAATAATTTAAAATAGTTAAAAATATAGGGTCGTTATAGAGTCGCACAACCGCAACGACGAATTCGAAAATACCACATGATTTAGTTAATTTATAAAATGTTGTAAACTAATTAAATTAATTAATTTTTTGAGAAAATTAATTATTATTTAATTTATTTGATATTTTGGAGTTGTATGTAATTATTTGAATGCATCTATAAAAGTTATATTTTACGCACATCGGTATACGATACTGGTATAACTTTACAAGAGTTTAAATGAAAGATAATTACATAAAGGGATTTATGTAAATTTTATGTCATTTGATGGCAACTATTTTTGACAAGCATGTAAGGAGAGAGTAGTAGTGAGAGAGAAACTTAAGACAATTGATTAGGGAAGTTTAATTAAATGAATGGGAAAGGTTACATTCTTTCAATAAAAACAAATCCACTAATTCATTTTCTGTAGACCCTCATTTTCTATAATGACCCGCCTTTTCAACCATCAAAAGTCGACACCGCATACATTCACAGTATTCAAATGCCGAGCATCCAATCGTCGGAAAGGCAGGCTGTTAGGTTAAAATAAAAGGAAATGAACAAAGAATAGGGAAAACAGAATCTTACAGTGGAAATGACAATATATAATATAACAAAGACAATATAAACTGCCACTCCAAAATATAAACACATCAAAGTTAAAAAAAACCTTATCAGTCGGACAGTTATATAATCCTGACCTTACAGTTGCTAATAGGTATACAATATAATATAGCGAAAAATATACACTATGATAGTTGAACATCCAGCTCTCAATCAAGAACCCCATATCACTAGAGCTAACCTAGGAAAATACTCGGTTTGATCTGAGCAATATAATAAAATAACACCCAAGTTAGTCTGGAAAATCAGCGTGAGAAAACACAAGTAATATGGTGAACGTATAAAAATTCTGTAAGATCATGCCACTAATGCGAAACGAGTTTTAACTGTAACGGCCCGTAAATTTCAGTGGTTTTATTTATTTAATTAATTGAATTTGTGTGAAACTTTAAACAATAAAATTTTGAAATAAAGATTTAATATTTGGAATACGTCTAATTAGACATAGCAACTGGTAAATTTTCATCAGATAATTTGGAAGTTTATTTTCTAGTGTAATTTTATTCCAATTCATATCAGTTAAAAATTGATGGTAATAAAATGTTTTCCAAACCTAAATATTTTTACATAGAAAATTTGTAAATCATCTTCTGAGTGAGACGACATATTTCGTTTCGTCAAATTTGTACTGTTATTGCTCCGTCGATCTTATTTTCGGCGAAATAGCAGCATTTCTTGTACCGATTATCGACTTTTGATAGGATAATCGTGCCACTGATTTCTGTATACCATTTTGATCGTCTCGTTGTGCTGATCTCCATAATATATTCATATGTGTGTAACGGTGTCTGGTACACAGTGAAACTGACGATCGGTAGCCGTACGGATAAACGTTTCAGTCTTTTGTTTCCCAGTGCCTTTCCATTTTCCAACGTAAACCTGAATAGCTGTTGCCTTTAATATTTTCAATCTTGACTTTTAGCATTCCCTATTTTCATTATTATCGGTGTTGTTTCAATTCCCGGTTCACTTACATTCCTCTCACCCAATCTTCTTTTTCTCTGAAACCAATCCTTACCTTCCATTCTTATTCGCCTTCACCATTATTTCATCTCCACCTTTAGCCTTTAACTCCACAGCCTTCGAGCCGAGTTCAACCCTTCCTTTCCACCTCAAATGGAGCGCCACCATGGAAGCACCCCACATCCATCGACCATATCAGCCTTCACATCAATAGCCCTCCGCCTCACTGCACCGTTTTCCCACTCGAGCAGGCTCTGCCGCCGCGTCATCTACGCCTGACCGCCTTCGAGCACCAGAGCGCACAGCTCGTCATCCTCTAGTGCCACCTCTTTTCCCATCACAACCCGACTTTTGCCACCTCCTCCACTGCCACGTCTTCCACCTAGCAACAGTCGACAGCTGCCCTCTGCACTCAAGCCTTCTTTTATAAATGCTAAGGTAAATATATATTTGAATATATATAAAGTTTTATAAAAATGTTTTATACAATGCAGGTTGCTGCCGAGTATATATAAAAGTGGTTTTACTGTTGCGTATATGGTGAAAGGCTGTTGTGCACATATTGGATTTCAATATCTTATCTAAGTGTAATAATATCTATATGGGTAGAATGAATATAGATGTATATGTATTTGCTTTCTAGTATATTGTTTAAGTTACAGGTTTGCCTATAATGAAATTTTAAAACCTGTTCATATATATGGTTATATAGATTCGTATATAGTATGTTCGTATATATAATTTATATAAGTATGTTTATATAAGTTTATGTTTGAATTTTAATATATATAGTTACATCAATTTATATTTATACAGTAATATATTTATATAAGGTTTATATATATATTAGTTATATATGCAATTTGTTTTCTATATTATCTGAACAGTTGTGTTTCTATATTAGTCATATATATTTTATATTATATAAACAGTTTGTTTGTATATGTATATCGAATATACTTTATGATCTGATGTATATATATATATCTCCATTATATTATATTATAAAAGGAAAATATATGGTACAGTGTATTTTATAAAAGAAGTATTATTACATATTATTATATTGTGAGGTCGACCGATTGCCTTGTTCATTGTTATGACTTATGAGCTGTCATTTTACATATTTTATATATAGTATATATACTATACAGGTCATCACCCTTTACTTTACAAAGCACGTTTACTTTGCATAGGGCCGTTACTAGTTTTGTGTATATGAACCGATAGTTTCGAATTATAAGTTTATACAATGTTTTATATTTGTTCCTATACTTAAATCTACGTTTATAGCAGTGTATATGTGTCAGTTTATATATTATTAGATATATTTAGTATGTAGTATAGGTTGGACAATATATATATATATTGGTTACAGCATGGGTTGGCTTTTATATTGTTTTATTAATATTGGTTTTAACGTGTGTATCTTATAAATTAGTTGATATATATAGTATACGTGTGAGTTCTATATTGATTGCATGGATATTTTGGTAGGAGATAAGTGTGTTCAAAGAATTATGATTTTTAAAGATTTTATTGTATGCATTTGGTTACTGAATATATATTTTAGTTTAGGAGTGTTAAAGTTAAAAGATTTATTTGAAAATTTTATATATATATATATATATATATCTTATTTTATTTTAATGTATATGAGTTTGTTTATGTTTATATACTTATTTTTGTAGAGAAATGTATACATAAGTTTGGGTTTTAAATGGACTGAGATTTTATTTATTGGTGTTTAGATTCAATATTGGTTTAAGAAAATATAAACTAAAATATATTTCGTTTCAGTCTATATCAAGCAGATTCTGATTATTTCGTCAATTTCTATTTATCAGCTTTGATCACCGAATTCGTGCCAATCTAGTTCTGCTTTGGAATCCGTGCTTGGATTCATAACCCATCTCATTTTCGTTCATCTCTAGCCTCGAAAGGTGAGCAATCACTCACGATTAATGTTCTTATATTTATTAAATTTGATTTCAATTGAAACGACAATTGAAATATGCTGCTGTTTGTTATGTATATTGCTATATATATGTCATCATCTGTATCTGTTCACGTGTGACATCTGACACCATTATCTGTTATTTATATTGATATATATATGCCATTATCTGTATCTGTTCACATGTGACATCTGACACCATTATCTGTTATTTATATTGATATATATATATATATGCCATTATCTGTATCTGTTCACATGTGACATCTGACACCATTATCTGTTATTTATCACTGATGATATATGCATGCTACTGTTGTTATATTATTATCATATCTTTTATCATTCTGCAAGTTCCCTGTTAATATAGAATTCACTATGGGTTGAAATGATACATACCCGAACGATCTGTAGAATAGGGGAAAATCGTTATGGGTTTAATGATAAACCCAAGCGATTTTCATTGAATTGAATTTGGGATTGTGGGTTGAAAAGATATATACCCGTATATATAATTAAATGGCGGATTGAAATGATAAATATCCATATCACTTGACCATAGGATAGAAAATTATATACAGACACCGTTCGTCTATATATAAATATTTTGAAAATGATTTCTATGGTTTTGGAAAGAAATATATGGTTTTAATAAATATTGATTTTAAAGATTTATTAAAGTTGATTAAATAAAGTTGATATATAGTATGTTTAAGCAATTATTTAAAATATATATTTTCAATATAGAATTTATATTGATTCAGGTTGAAAAGATAAATTTAAAATTGATTTGAAATGTTATTTATTTAAGAATTATATTTAAATAAGTTTGATCTGAATTTATTAAAATTGAAATTTTAAAGATATGATTTTTTTTAACTTGGATTTGGTTAAAGTGACTTAAATGAATATTGCAAACTTAAATAAATTTAAATGAGATATTTTGTTTATTTAAATTTGTAAATGGAAGTTTATTTAACTGATATTGAAATGATTAAGTAAATATTTCAAGCGTAATAATAGTAAAGTGAATTTGATATATATATATAAGTAACGACCCGATATTTTCAACCATTCGCATCCATTATAAGTGTATAGGTAGACACTCATGCCGGAGTTGAATTGCTCAAAATACCGCGTTGTAATTAAAATTTGGCAAATCTCAGAATATACAGTAAATAAATATAATCACAGATCACAGACATAGAGTAAAATAATGCAGCGGAAGTAAAAAAATAGTAGTTCATGAAGCTACTATATAAATATATCAGAGTTACATGAGATATAACAGAAGAAATAGAATACAACAAAAGTCTCAATATAATGACCAAGTACAAGCTGAGTAGAACAACGGAATTGAGATAGGTAGGAAATGACAAGCAGATAATCTCCGGTGATTCAAATCTCCAAGAGAGTGGAAATCCAAATCTGTGAATAACTCAGGCTGACCCGAGCGTAAAGCAAAACACAAAACACTCGAGTCAGGACAATATATACTTATATAATGTAAACCAACTCAAGTGAACTGTAATAAAGGTACAAGTAACTTAGAAGACGTTTGGGACCGCCCATCCTCTAAGGGTCCGTTAAACTATCTACTATGTAGTAATATTCGATATTATAATAGTGTCTAAATAAGTAAAGTATAATCATATAGAAAATAGCATTAAGGGGATGGAGAACCTTAACGCGGTCGGATCTTAAAATCATAATCGTAGTAAAGCTCGATATGGTAGGTGACACGGCACAACTAGGCAATGCCAGGGTAGATATACCAATTACGCACACGGACTGATGGAGCGCATAGCAGCCACTATCGTCCACCTCGAACAACACTCCCAAATCGGAGGATGGCCATCTAATCAATCACAAGTAAGAGTATAATATCGAAGAAATGTGTCCGAGAAGAGGTGCTACCTCACTGGTCCGAGATCGCTCCTGTTTTAGCCACCTTATGCCAACTCACGGGAGTTGGGTCCACGTAACATACCTTAAGAACGTCGCCACCATCCTACTTCATTCTGGAATCTCCACCGCGTACACGGTTGTCAAAGTGGTTTTCGGTATCGACAGAGAGTATGTCCATATCCGATCCCGGTCTCTTTGCCAACCAATCGTTATTATAACCCATGGTTATAACTTTTAAAAACAATACTTTACTTCAAAATAAAATATCATTTCAAACCATAGCTTTATCAAAATAAAGATTTATCATTTCCAAATCATTTCAATATTCCAAAATATCGTATCCTTTCAAAATTCCTTTCAAATCATTTCAATATATCAAATATCATATCTTCCAAAACTTCAATTTCAAATCACCTTAATATCAAAATATCATATCTTTGATAGTTATACTTCGAAACCAAAAATCATTTTTATTTCAAAACTATACCCATTCCAAAACAATATCATTTCCATTTCAAACATATATTCACCTTTCAAATAGTCTATACTTTCAAAGTTATAATTCTTTTGAAACTAAAACATTTGAAATCATTATACTTTGAAAATCACAACATTTCGAAAACATATACTTGAAATTATCTTTTAATTCTACAAATTTACAAATTTATTAAATTAAACCCAAATTCCAAATTTTAATTTTTATTTCAAACCATCATTTTCAACTCAAATTCAGTTTACTAACAAACCATTTCAAATCTTATAAATTTCAAATATAGGTTTAATTCACAAAATACAATATTCAATCTTTAGAAAATTTCAAAGCTTAAATATCCCACATTTCATAAATCCAATATCATTTAAATAAACTAAATAACATATACTTCAAATTTTCATTTATCAAATAAATTAGATAAATCAGAAATCAAATATCATTTCAAATCCATTTCAAAGTATCAAAATATTATTCAAAACACCATTCATTTTAATTCATTTAAAATACCATTTTAAAACTCAAATAAAAATCAAATTCTTCCATTTAAAACCATTTAAATGTCTCTTCATTATCTTTATCATTTTTAACATTTTATTTTAAAAATTATATCATTTTCCAAAGATTATTTTTCATTAAAATTTATTAAAACAACAAAATATAGTTTTCGTAGCACTTACAAAATGCTACGTAAAGCTATAGTTTAAAATAGTTCATTTAACAAAACGACAGCACTTAAATGCTGTAATATATTTCCATTAAAATTAAAATAAACTTAAATGTTAAGTTTAACCACTATAGCACTTACAAAGTGCTATAATAGCCTTTATTCCAAATTAACTCTTTAGTTCATTTAAACAACTACATCAATTACAATATGCTGTAATATCTTTTACATACGTTTAAAAATGCTGTCAAATCAAATTTAGAGCTTAATTACCATTTCACAAATTTAACTAAATTTCCAATTCCATTTAATTAACTTAAACCTTTAATTAAAACCAAATTTCACATTTCCTAGTCAAATTATATTTTAAAAGATCACTTTTAAACATTCATTTATTTAACCACTTAAATTCATAGAAAAATCAATAATACTTTAATAAATCACTTAAATTCAAATTAATCAAATTATTATATTTACCATTTCCAAATAAAATTTAATATCCATTTTATTTATATAACTTAAATATCATTTTTAACCAAAATTCCAAATTTCCAACTTAAGTTATATTTCAAAAATCCAGTTAAACCATTCATTAATTACATTTTTAACACATAGAA
Organism: Allium fistulosum; assembly: GCA_030737815.1. Lineage (NCBI taxonomy): Eukaryota > Viridiplantae > Streptophyta > Magnoliopsida > Asparagales > Amaryllidaceae > Allium > Allium fistulosum. The sequence continues at coordinate 242,174,912 of CM060907.1, read as the reverse complement.
AAATCATAATTTCTTTAATTCAAAATATTTCAAAATCTATTTAAATCAAATTTCATAAATTTATATTTTTAAAATACTTAAAAATATTCAAAACACTTTATAAAATAACCACGGGCCTGTATAAAATTTTCTAGCCTAGGTCAAGTGATACGGATATGTATCATTTCAATCCGCAGTTAAAAAGAAAAATCCGGGTTCTATCATTTCAAACCCGCAATCCCAAGTTAAAATAAATTAAATAAAAATCGTTCAGGCCTATCATTTCAGACCATAACGATTTTTCCCTATTCTAAAGTTTGTTCGGGTATGTATCATTTCAACCCATAGTGATTCTAGTCTATAGGGAACTTGCAATGGTGATAACAGATATAAATAACAGAATAACATTAAATAACAGTAACATATGATATAACAGGTGTAATAACAGGTGTGAACATCATATGATAATAATATAAGCATATATAACATGATAATATATTTCTATAGATTCACAGGGTGTCAATTTACTAGTTATATAGGTACATATTGTCTGGTGAGAATAACTCACCTGTATTGAGCTGGAGATTACAACCAAGGCACATAACACAAACATAATGAAGGCACGACAACTCGAATACAACTTGTGTGACGACCGCCCATGACCCCTGCACCGAATCTAGAGATAGAGCGTTGTAAAGTGTGCCAGGCGACCATGGACGATTGTCAAGGTAAGATTTTAAACAAAGGAATCTATCGTATTACTCACAGCGCATGGACAAAATACAATAGAACATATGTATAGTGAAGCTTTACAGAACAAAATGACATCATATAAAACTCCATAATAGTTGAATACAAGCATCACATAGTCAATACATCCAGCCTCACTACATGTCTCTCAGAGAATACAAAACAGCGGAATATCCAGTACATATAAGAAGATAATATGAAACCCTCTAGCTCGTCTTCGATATCAGCATCGTGAGAAGAGAACAGCACCTGTCACCTGCTACCTAGTCTGCCCGTCCCAAAATGGACGAACAGCCCAAGGCAATAAGAATTAAAAACATAAAGCCTTGAGTCAGACAACAGTCTTAGTGAGCAGTGAATTAACTAACAACATACCAAAAGAGCATAAAGGAAAAGGAATAGGAATACAACCCTCCCACTCCAACCTCATTCTACAATGATAGCCCCCAGACACACACTAAGAAGAAGCAAACATAGCAAAGCATACAATTTAAAGTAAAACTACTATCACTCGAGTCAAGGGCGATGTTTTCCCAAGTACCAAGGCCTAAATCAGATAAGCACCCAGAAAATACCGCTCTTAAGTCCGAATGACGATACAACCAAACATCCATGACTCTGGCTATCACTGTTATCATTGCTTCGATATCACCGTTAATTGAATGACCGGCACATTCTTTCAGCCATCCGTCAAGGGCTAATGGAAACCCCGGTTCTAGACATAACTCCCGCACGTCGTCGCAGCCCGTGCCTAGGACTATCGAATCTGCCCAGAGTACTCGACCATCAACAGTTGGCCGTTGGGATTATCGAATCTGCCCAAACGTACTCTTGCTTAGAGCATGCTAGAACCTTCAACAACGATGCTATCCAAGCCTCCTAGTCATCCTCCTCGACGACTATTCTCATATCCATTCATTATCTTCAACTCGAATCATATCACCGAGTTATCAACATGCTTGGAATGATCTCGTCTGGATTAGACCAAGTCTTCATCATATGATTGCCTCGCTTCATTACATCCTTGCAAAGCTTCATCTAAACTTCACATCATCAAATCTATGCATAAGAGCTTCATCATCCCGCTACATATGCCACGAGCAGCTTTCCTAATTCAAGAGCCTTTCCCTTAGCTTTTGAATCGTCTTCGGTCTAAATCTAATCATCAATCATCTAGTTCATAACAATCAATCAAATCAAACATCAATCCAAACAATCAAGCATTCAAATATGATCTAAGTAGACAATTATAACAATAATGGCATTTTCGTAATTAAAGAGTTGAAAGTCCAATAAGCATGAAAACATGGATTATATCTCTACAAACTTGATGAATGAACTTGCATAGGTTAACATATGATAAAATGGATGTAACATCATCATGAACAATGGATCTATATGGATCTACACATAGGATGAAGAAAATGCATGGAAATCACTATTTTAACACCAAATCGGGCCAACAATCCGATATACTCCTTTGGATCCGTGTGAGAGATAATCACCACTCACCAAATCACCTAAACAAACCCAAATCAACACGCTTCAGATCTGGACAGCAAAGGATCAAGCTTGATCTATCACAAATCCGCTTCAAATGAAGAAATCTCTCTTGAAAAGATGAAGATCTTCAATCTAAGCTCTTGAATCTTCAATCTTGATCTTCGATTTGGATGGATGGAAGCACTAGATTAGAGTGGAGAAAAGAAGTGAAGAAGTGTAGAAGTCGAGCTCTCAAAATGGCAGCACTTCGTCGCTTCAAAAATCCGGGTCCCCAAATAGTGAGAACAACCCCCCTATTTATAGCAGAAAATTCCTTAAGTCGAAATCTGGCTATCTCCTTAAGTCGCTGCCGACTTACGACCTAGGAACTTGCCGACCTAAAACCCACCGACCTAAGCCTAACAACCTACAACAACGCGCATCTGCGACTTAACACTTAGGAAACCCAGCGACCTAACATCATAACGACTAACTACCTACAACTCAGTTGGGTTGCGACCTAACAACTTAGGCTTCTACGCGACCTAACACATGGCGACTTAACAAACATAGGAGTCTACGACCTAACTTAGGTCGTTGCCGACCTAACACTTAAGCCAACACACGACCAAATAACATCACGTGACCTACGACTTAGCAGAACCTCCGGCTTAACCCATCACAGATACTCAACCACCCCTAAGTCGTCTAGACGACCTAACGATGTTACGACCTAACACTTAGACCCACACGACCTATCAGTGCTACGACCTAACACTTATGCGACCTATCTCCTTAGGTCGCTAACACGACAACTCCTTAGGTCGCTAACAAGCTAACTCCTTAGGTCGCTAACACGGCAACTCCTTAGGTCGCTAACAAGCTAACTCCTTAGGTCGTTACCGACCTAACTCTACCCCACAACCTAACCCCAGAATACTTAGGTCGCCTACTCCTCTTAAGTCGGTCAGTTCTTTAGGTCGTTAACTCGTCCTGTCGACCTAATACTTAACTAAATCCTAGGCTGCATAATTCTATAGGTCGCTCCAACTAACCCACGACCTAACACTAACTCGCCGAAGTCTTTAACTCGGTCACGACTTAGCTCTTAGGTCGTTCACGACCTAGGACTTAGACAAATCTGCCTAAAAATCTGAAATGACTTAAAAATGCTAAAATTCCAGATTTGACACACTTTTCGATCCGTGAAAAATACGGGTCGTTACATTCTCTCCCCCTTAGGAATTTCGCCCCCGAAATTCCCCAACAATCATAGCAATCAAAACTATTCTGTACGCCTACCATCCATAGCAATCATCAAACCATGCATCCAATTCTAACTTAGCGTACAAAATTCTAAGACTTAGAACAAGTTACAATATCGCGAGATGACACGACACCTTAGGGCCATACCTCGAAGAGTTCAGGATGAGCTGCCTTCATCCTCTCTTCCACCTCCCACGTACAGTCGTTATCATCATCACTCCATTGTATCTTGAGCAACTTAACCACCTTCCTCCTAAGCTGTTTCGTGTCAGTTTCAACAACACGAAGCGGCTTACGAGGTCTTCTATCGACTGGATCAACTTCTAAGTCTTCACAGCTATCAGCAGAAACCACTGTACTCGAGTCGTGCACATACTTCCGTAGATACGATACATGAAAAACATTGTGCACACCCGACATCTTCTCCGGTAACTCCAATCTGTAGGCGAGCTTTCCAATTCGCTCGATGATCGGGAATGGTCCAACAAATCTCGGAGTCAATTTTCCTTTCTTCCCGAATCGAATAACATTCTTTAGTGGAGAAATCTTCACAAAAACCATATCTCCTACGTCGAATTCCAAATCCTTTCGACGCTTATCGGCATAACTCTTCTGACGATCTTGGGCTGCCTTCATTCGTTGCCGAATGATTTCTATACAATCTGAAGTCTGACGAATCATCTCTGGCCCAAGCATCAGCTTTTCTCCGGTTTCCAACCAACATGTTGGAGAGTTACACGGTCTTCCATACAATGCCTCATACGGTGCCATACCAATGCTTGACTGGTAACTGTTGTTGTATGCAAACTCCACCAAATGAAGGTGATCTTCCCATGATCCTCCGAAGTCCAAAACACAAGCTCTAAGAAGATCTTCCAAAACTCGGTTGACTCTCTCGGTCTGACCATCCATTTGGGGATGATAAGCTGTACTCAAACACAACTCGGTTCCCAAAACTTCCTGGAAGCTCTTCCAAAATCCACTAGTGAACAAAGGATCTCGATCGCTCACTATACTCTTCGGAATACCATGGAATCGAACTATCCACTTAACATACAACTCAGCCAACTTTGATGCAGTCCTAGTCGATCGAACAGGAATGAATCGTGCACTCTTAGTCAGACGATCTACAATGACCCAAATCCCTTCATTTCCCGTTCTGGTTCTAGGCAACCCATCGATAAAATCCATCGACACTTGTTCCCACTTCCATGTAGGAACTTCTAATGGCTGAAGCAATCCGCTTGGCTTTTTCTGTTCGGCTTTTACCAACTGGCAATTCATACACTTGGAAATGAAATCTCCGACATCCTTCTTCATACCTTCCCAGTAGTAGGTTCTCTTCATATCCCGATACATCTTATTTCCTCCTGGATGAATTGTCAACTTTGAGTGATGACTTTCCTTCAGAACTTCACTCCTCAATTCATCTATATCGGGAACAACTAGTCGTCCTTGCTTCCGAAGCCAACCCTCTCGATCGACCTCGAATCCTTTATCCTTTTCTGGATCCAATCCAGATTCCAAATCACGGATAATCTTGACGAGCTTATCATCTCGCTTTTGGCTCTCGCCAATCCTTCCCACAAGAGTAGGTCTTATCGATAAGTTTGCCAACATCTCAGGTTCCAATTCACATCTAGGCCTGAAGTCAAATCCAGCTAAATACTCGAGACTCTTCCATTCTGAAAACATGGCTCCCAATCCTGCATGTCTTCGACTTAACGCATCTGCCACTGCGTTACCTTTTCCCGGAGTATAAGCTATACCAAAATCATATGATGCCAAAAACTCTAGCCAACGTTGCTGCCGAAGATTCAAATCCTTTTGGGAGAAAAGATACTTCAACGACTTGTGATCCGTAAACAACTCGAATCGAACTCCCAACAAATAATGTCTCCACATCTTCAGAGCAAATATAATCGCCGCTAACTCCAAATCATGAGTTGGGTAATTCCTTTCATGCGGCTTCAGTTGTCGACTGGCATACGCAACAACTTTATCCTTCTGCATCAGCACTGCTCCAAGTCCAGTACCACATGCATCGGTGTAAACCACCATCTCATCATTCCCACTTGGAATAGTCAAAACAGGAGCACTCGTCAGTCTCTCTTTCAGGATTCCAAAGGCTTGCTCACACTTAGCATTCCAACTGAACACTTGGTTCTTCTTCGTCAATCCTGTTAATGGTGCAGCTATCTTGGAGAAGTCTTTGATAAACCGTCGATAATATCCTGCTAATCCAAGAAAACTTCTCACATCAGATGCATTCTTAGGTCCAACCCAATCCTGGATTGCTGCCACCTTAGCGGGATCAACCGCTATTCCACTTCCAGAAATCACATGGCCTAAGAACCTCACTTCACTCTTCCAGAAGTGACACTTCGAAAACTTAGCCTTCAACTGATGTTTCCGCAAGATTTCCAAAACAATACGCAAGTGCGTCTTGTGCTCTTCTTCCGTTCTGGAATAAATCAGAATATCATCCACGAACACAAGTACGAACTTGTTCAACTGATCTCTGAACACTCTATTCATAAGATCCACAAAATATGCTGGCGCGTTAGTCAATCCAAACGGCATTACCAGCCACTCAAAGAAACCGGATGGTGTCCTAAAAGCAGTCTTCGGCACACTATCCTTCGCTACTCTCAACTGGTGAAATCCCGTTGCCAAATCCATCTGAGAAAACACCTTAGCTTCGTGAAGCTGATCAAACAAGTCATCTATTCTCGGCAATGGATACTTGTTCTTCTTAGTCACCTTATTCAGCTCACGATAATCGACGCACAACCTCAACGACCCATCTGCCTTGGTTGCAAACACAACTGGTGCACCCCACTCGGACACACTACGCCGAATGAATCCTTTCTGTAAAAGGTCATCAACTTGCACCCTCAACTCCTGCTGTTCTCTAGGCGCCATCCGCCTAAGAGGCATCACAACAGGTCTGGCTCCTTCAACTAGATCTATACGAAACTCGATCTCTCTATGCGGCGGCAACCCTTTGACTTCGTCAAAGACATCCTCGAATCCATTTGCGATTGGCACTAAAGACAGTCCATCCCGTGGAACAACTAGCGAATACATGAAGCTCATGAAGACGCCTTCCTCATGCTTACATCGTATCACAATCTTTCGCCCTTCCACATTCTCGACTGTCACCTCCAGCCTCTCACAATCAACCTTAGCCGCATACTTCCTAAGCCAGTCCATACCCAAGATAATTCCGAACCCCGCAAAGTTCAGAACAAAACAATCACAAACAAAAGAGCAACCATGACTCGACACAACTAGACCACGGCATAACATACACAAACAAGACGAACCCCCAACTGGATTAGTCACAACCAATGGCCTATCAACAATATCCGGCTTCAAATCTAACCGGCCCACTAGTTCATTACAAACAAATGAATGTGACGCTCCAGTATCAAACAGAACTCTAACTGGAACACCACATAGAAAAAGAGTACCTTGAACAACCACACTTTTTCCCTTCTCTTCAGCAGTAGGAGCTTTCGAAGACGACGGAACAGCCCCTAAAGCATAGGCTTGCACAATCTGCCTGTCCTTCCTTGGTTCCGGACAATTCTTCCTGAAATGTCCCGGCTTGTCACAGTTGTGACACTTCATCGGTGCCTTCGGATTCTTACAATCCTTAGAGAAATGGCCCTTCTGTTGACAATTGTAGCAAGTCACCTCACCTTTCGGCTTCTTCTGGCCATCCTTACCCTTCTACTGCTGCTGCTTCCTCTTTTGGTTTCCACCCTGCTGTGGTTTAGATTCTCCCTTGGTAACAGCAACAACAGGTCCTTCCTTAGGAAACAGACTCTCATGCCTAAGAGCTTTCTCCACAAGCTTCTCAAATGAATCGTCCAAATGATCCACCAACTGTCTCCCAAGATAACTATCCAAGCCAGTCACGAACTTCTCATTCTTCTGGTAAGCAGACTCAATATATGACCGGGCATACTTGGACAAAGCTTCAAACTCAGAAACATACTCAAGAACAGATCTTCCACCCTGCTTGAGCTCTACGAACTTCTTGAACAGAACAGACTTCTGAGCTGTAGAAATGAACTTAGCTTCAAATCTAGCTTGGAATAGCTCCCAAGTAATCTCTTCTTCTGGAGTAGTGATGGTAATAGAGTTCTACCAATCAGAAGCTCTCCCTTGAAGCTGCCTTGATGCCAACTTCCTCTTAGTTGCATCATCAATTCCCAAATCACCAAAGATCCTTCTACAAGCATCTATCCACCTCTGGACCTCAATAGTTGATTCTGTTCCCAAGAAAACCTTCCCTCCAAGAGCAGTATAATCCTTGCACAACTTAGCAAAATCCACTGGTTTCGGAGTTTGGACTTGAACTCCAACATCAACTGCCGCTCCCGGAACCGGCATCCTTCTCATGATCGAAGTCATCATAGCTTCGAACATGGCTGCATAGTCAGCAGTCTCTTCAGTAGCACGGCCTTCCCTAGCAGCTGGTCTCCCTCTTCGACTCATTCTCAATATCTATAAAAAGGAATGATTAGAACATCTAGAGAAACAACTGCATAAAGGACTCAAACTCTACTAAGCTACTATATTATATATAGTAATCATCCATCAAAATACAATTACGTCTCTCATACGTAATTACAACAGCGAGCGTTGGGTAAAATCGGTTAACCAATGCTCTGATACCAAATGTGACGACCACCCATGACCCCTGCACCGAATCTAGAGATAGAGCGCTGTAAAGTGTGCCAGGCGACCATGGACGATTGTCAAGGTAAGATTTTAAACAAAGGAATCTATCGTATTACTCACAGCGCATGGACAAAATACAATAGAACATATGTATAGTGAAGCTTTACAGAACAAAATGACATCATATAAAACTCCATAATAGTTGAATACAAGCATCACATAGTCAATACATCCAGCCTCACTACATGTCTCTCAGAGAATACAAAACAGTGGAATATCCAGTACATATAAGAAGATAATATGAAACCCTCTAGCTCGTCTTCGATATCAGCATCGTGAGAAGAGAACAGCACCTGTCACCTGCTACCTAGTCTGCCCGTCCCAAAATGGACGAACAGCCCAAGGCAATAAGAATTAAAAACATAAAGCCTTGAGTCAGACAACAGTCTTAGTGAGCAGTGAATTAACTAACAACATACCAAAAGAGCATAAAGGAAAAGGAATAGGAATACAACCCTCCCACTCCAACCTCATTCTACAGTGATAGCCCCCAGACACACACTAAGAAGAAGCAAACATAGCAAAGCATACAATTTAAAGTAAAACTACTATCACTCGAGTCAAGGGTGATGTTTTCCCAAGTACCAAGGCCTAAATCATATAAGCACCCAGAAAATACCGCTCTTAAGTCCGAATGACGATACAACCAAACATCCATGACTCTGGCTATCACTGTTATCATTGCTTCGATATCACCGTTAATTGAATGACCGGCACATTCTTTCAGCCGTCCGTCAAGGGCTAATGGAAACCCCGGTTCTAGACATAACTCCCGCACGTCGTCGCAGCCCGTGCCTAGGACTATCGAATCTGCCCAGAGTACTCGACCATCAACAGTTGGCCGTTGGGATTATCGAATCTGCCCAAACGTACTCTTGCTTAGAGCATGCTAGAACCTTCAACAACGATGCTATCCAAGCCTCCTAGTCATCCTCCTCGACGACTATTCTCATATCCATTCATTATCTTCAACTCGAATCATATCACCGAGTTATCAACATGCTTGGAATGATCTCGTCTGGATTAGACCAAGTCTTCATCATATGATTGCCTCGCTTCATTACATCCTTGCAAAGCTTCATCTCAACTTCACATCATCAAATCTATGCATAAGAGCTTCATCATCCCGCTACATATGCCACGAGCAGCTTTCCTAATTCAAGAGCCTTTCCCTTAGCTTTTGAATCGTCTTCGGTCTAAATCTAATCATCAATCATCTAGTTCATAACAATCAATCAAATCAAACATCAATCCAAACAATCAAGCATTCAAATATGATCTAAGTAGACAATTATAACAATAATGGCATTTTCGTAATTAAAGAGTTGAAAGTCCAATAAGCATGAAAACATGGATTATATCTCTACAAACTTGATGAATGAACTTGCATAGGTTAACATATGATAAAATGGATGTAACATCATCATGAACAATGGATCTATATGGATCTACACATAGGATGAAGAAAATGCATGGAAATCACTATTTTAACACCAAATCGGGCCAACAATCCGATATACTCCTTTGGATCCGTGTGAGAGATAATCACCACTCACCAAATCACCTAAACAAACCCAAATCAACACGCTTCAGATCTGGACAGCAAAGGATCAAGCTTGATCTATCACAAATCCGCTTCAAATGAAGAAATCTCTCTTGAAAAGATGAAGATCTTCAATCTAAGCTCTTGAATCTTCAATCTTGATCTTCGATTTGGATGGATGGAAGCACTAGATTAGAGTGGAGAAAAGAAGTGAAGAAGTGTAGAAGTCGAGCTCTCAAAATGGCAGCACTTCGTCGCTTCAAAAATCCGGGTCCCCAAAAAGTGAGAACAACCCCCCCTATTTATAGCAGAAAATTCCTTAAGTCGAAATCTGGCTATCTCCTTAAGTCGCTGCCGACTTACGACCTAGGAACTTGCCGACCTAAAACTCACCGACCTAAGCCTAACGACCTACAACAACGCGCATCTGCGACTTAACACTTAGGAAACCCAGCGACCTAACATCATAACGACTAACTACCTACAACTCAGTTGGGTTGCGACCTAACAACTTAGGCTTCTACGCGACCTAACACATGGCGACTTAACAAACATAGGAGTCTACGACCTAACTTAGGTCGTTGCCGACCTAACACTTAAGCCAACACGCGACCAAATAACATCACGTGACCTACGACTTAGCAGAACCTCCGGCTTAACCCATCACAGATACTCAACCACCCCTAAGTCGTCTAGACGACCTAACGATGTTACGACCTAACACTTAGACCCACACGACCTATCAGTGCTACGACCTAACACTTATGCGACCTATCTCCTTAGGTCACTAACACGACAACTCCTTAGGTCGCTAACAAGCTAACTCCTTAGGTCGCTAACACGGCAACTCCTTAGGTCGCTAACAAGCTAACTCCTTAGGTCGTTACCGACCTAACTCTACCCCACGACCTAACCCCAGAATACTTAGGTCGCCTACTCCTCTTAAGTCGGTCAGTTCTTTAGGTCGTTAACTCGTCCTGCCGACCTAATACTTAACTAAATCCTAGGCTGCATAATTCTATAGGTCGCTCCAACTAACCCACGACCTAACACTAACTCGCCGAAGTCTTTAACTCGATCACGACTTAGCTCTTAGGTCGTTCATGACCTAGGACTTAGACAAATCTGCCTAAAAATCTGAAATGACTTAAAAATGCTAAAATTCCACATTTGACACACTTTTCGATCCGTGAAAAATACGGGTCGTTACAACTTGAAAGTGGAGAGCCAAAGCTAATAGCCTTGAATACATTTATACAAAACAACACAATTTATATAAGTTTCAAAACAATTCAACACTAGACAATGTTAGAAATCAATGCCCAAAACAAAGACAAATGTTTTGCACTTGTTCTCAACTTCACATACTTCAGTTATGGACTGAAATAGCACAGAAAAGGCATGAATTAAGGTCTGGTTTGGGTCCCTGTAGGCTTGGCCTAGCATGGGTTTGATGGTGAAGAGAGGTATAGGTGCAACAAATCTACACTACAAGGCAAATACAAGGCAAATATCAACATTTCAAGGCTATGAATGGGCTCGACCAGAGGCTATGTGGGTAAGGCCTGATGTCCAGATGGTGGTGGATGATGTGGCAGAGGGTGGAGGTCAGGTCAGAGGTGGTGGTGGTGGAGGAAGTGGCGGCAAGTGGTGGGTAAAGGTGATGATGCAAAACTAGGTCTAGGCTTTCATGTAAGTGATGGATTTTTGGGTTTTTGTGGTGATGCATGCCATAGGGGTGCTCGGCCTGGAGTTGGTGATGATCTAGGGTGGTAGTTGGTCGGAGCATCAGGTGGTGGAGGTTGGCCAAGGGCTGGAGGAGGAGGAGCCAATCAAATCTAGATGAGAACAAGTGCAAATTCAAGTAGAAAACAATAGAAAAAGCAAGTGGAAGAAGAAGAATTTTACCCAAACTTTTCCACAATGAAGATGGCCGAAATTTTTGATGATGAGAAAGATAATTCACGTGAAAAATAATGTGAAGTGCAGCTGAAAGAAAGGAGTAAAGGTACGGCCAACAAAAATTTAAGGTGGAGGTTGAGAAAATGAAGAGACGGGAAAACAAAGAGACAAGAGCAACTAAAGAGACACAAACCTTTTTAATTTCTTTTATGTATATTTGTAATTTATAAATACAAAAAAAAAACTGAGAAATAAAGATATAAACTCAGAAATAAAAATAAATATATAAAATAATAATTAAATTTTGAATAAATAGAATTCAAATTAAGAAAATGGCTTTAAAATGCAAACTAGGCTTTAAAAGTTAGAAATAACTTCAGTACACTTTGAAAAAATCTATTTTAATTTAAATACATATAAAAATGAATATAAATAAAGTAAAACACAGCAAATAAAAGTGAATGCATGAAATAAATAAATAAATTTTAAATTAAATATAATTTTAATGAAGAAAATAGCAGAAAAATGGAAACTAGGCTTTATAAATTGAAATAAATTCAAGTAAACTTTAGAAAAATTATACCATCACTTTAAAATTATTAAAAGATAAAAATATACATAAAATAACATATTAACACATATTGAAATAAAATATGACAAAGAAATATAATTTATACAATTTAAAATAAATAATATTGCAAAATAAACAGTTTATACACAAAATTGAAACTTACATAACTTCTACAATATAAGTCCGTTTTCAACGAAACGAAAAGCAGTATTCATGGAATTAAATCTATTTTCATAATAAAAGATAAAATTTAAGAATTTGAAATATTTAAATTTAAAGTTTAAAAGTCAAAGTTTGACCAGTTTGAACAGAAATTCACTTTACAGTAAAATATCCAATTTTTACCAGTTTGAAACTAAAATTTACATAACAATCAAAATTTATATTTAGAAATGAAATATTTGAAATAAAACAAGTTTAAAATAATTTCAAATTAAAATAAAGTTTTTTTCAATTAGGAAATTCAATTTAACAGCAATAAAATATAAAATAAAATAAGCCTAAAATGTGGGGTTGTTACAATATATATATATGAAATTATCGAATTTAGTTTGAAATGTTGAATATTTAAAACTTTGAAATATAGTGAAATTGGAATGGTTTATTTGTGGCTCAAATAGTATTTGAAATCGATATAATAATTTATTGAGAACTGAATTGAATTGAAATTGATGATTTGAGATTTGACTAAATTTGAAATTTTGGGATTGGTGTTGATTTGGAATTGATTTGTGAATTTGAGGAAGCTATTTTATTATATAAAGTATTTTTAAATTATATTTAAAAAACTATTTATATATGTTACTTTATAAATTTATTTCATATAAACTATTTTAATATAAATTATTTCTTTATATAAACTATTTCAAATTATAACTATTTTTATATAAACTATTTTAAATTATAAACTATTTTATTATATATACTATTATTTATATTTAAATGGTTAAGTGGGAAGTGTTATGATTCCAAAGCATTATGATTTCTCAGTTTTGATTTCCAAAGAATTATGATTTCCAAAGTGTTTGATTTGGAAAGTGTTATAACTTTGAAGTACTAAGAATTGTATATGGATATATATTTGAGATGGATATATTTGAAATGGAAATGATATCGTATTTGGTTTTGAAATGGAAATGATATCGTATGGATATGGTTTTGAAATGGAAATGATATTTTGGTTTAGAAATATAAACTATTTTGAAAGTTTATTAAATGACCAATCGGTGTAATAATTACGTAGTTATTGAAGAGTCCGGTATCGGTTCGGGACATACTCTCTGTCCAAACCGAAAACCACTTTAATAACTATTATACGCGGAGTGTGATCCAGAATGAAGTGGTTGGAATGATGACGTTGCTAGATTTGAAGAAAGAGAACGATAATGGATAGCCTTGACACTTGTGCCAAATTTGAAATGACTTAAACAGGAGCCGTGCCGGGCCAGTGAGGTTAGCTACCTCTAGCGGACACACTTCTTCGTAAACTACACATTACTTGTTTTTGATTGGTGCGCACCCTTGAATTGGGAGTGTTGTGTCGCGGTGTTGCGATCGTTGCGGCGATGCGTTCTCACCAGTCCGGATCAGGCAAACGGTAGTTTCACTACCTTGGGTATTTCCTCATGTGCCTTGTCATACTCGTATCCCTATGCGCCACCACTACGATTTGTTTTGTGTTACACCTATGGAGTACTCCCTGATAGCCCACTAGTTTACGGTGGAGTTTACAATGCTGTATAGACTATGATGCTTATATAAAATGTGTTAAGGGGGATAATGGTAACGCCTTAACGCTATTTTGATACTTTATATTACTGATAGGCATTATCTACTTAGCGTACACTACTACATAGTAGATAGTTTAACGGATCCTGAGAGGATGGTTATCCCAAACATCCTTTGAGTTACTTGTATTTTAGTTGTTATTTCACTTGAGTTGGATTTATTGATATAAGAATGTTAATCCTGACTCGAGTGTTTTGTGTTTTTCTTTACGCTCGGGTCAGACTGAGTGTACCAGTATTCAAGGCTCACCTTTGGAGTTGGAGCTTCGCTTGGAGATCCAGCTATCTATCTAGCTTTCGGATATTCAGTTGATTCCAGTGATGTATTCTGATCTTGTATTTGACTATTGTATTCGAGACTTCTGTTGTATCTTGTTTTACTCTGTTATATATATATAGTAGCTTCATGAACTACTATTCTTATGTTTCCACTGCATTATTGTTATATTACTCTATATCTATGATCTGTGATTATTTCATTTACTGTATATGCTGAGTTTTGCCAAATTTAAATTAAAAATCTGATATTTTGAGCAATTCAAGTCCGACATGTGCGGATGCGAATGGTTGAAAATATCGGGTCGTTACAGTTGGTATCAGAGCTCTGGTTTTAGGCAAAACTCAGCATATAGAGTAAATTCAATTACAGAATCACGTTCGTTTGAGCTTGAATTCCTTCTTCTTTGAATTGGTTTCTTTGAATTTTGGAACATTCCCTTCGGTTCCAAAGTCCATTCGTGTCTCCCATATTCGTGTCTTTTTAATTCTGGAGTATCCCATAACTCCACTTCGAATGATCTCTATAATAAATCGGCGGTCTCGCCAATATCTGAATAATGTGTAAAAGAGTGAAACTCCTTTACAACAAGCATTGATTCACCGGAGATTTATGTATCCTCGATTTAAATGCTAGTATCCATTGCTATCCTGAATTCTATCTCTTGAGTTCGAATGTCGATTTGCCTCGGAATTCTACATCGAACTTATTCTTGAAATCCCGGTTGACTCGTTTAAGGTTACCCGCGATTTATATAAATTTATCCATCTTCCAATTTGAAATTCAATCATCTTATCTCCCTATCGAGTCTATCTTTTAGTTGAATTCTATTTGATTAGAGTTTCTCTACTTTGAATCCCATCTTTGCTTTGAAATCTATTTTGTATCATCGAGCGAGGGAGTGTATTTGTATTAATATAAAATGTTTTATATATTATGTTATTTGAGTTGTTGATGTTGATTTGGATTTTCGATTGATTCATCTGATCAACGCTTTTGATAGGATTTCCAAAACACTTGAACAGAACAAACTGACAAAATATTGTTTTTCAAATTGGTAAATGAAATAAATTTGTATGATTATATTATATATATAAGTAAAATTTTCTAGAATTTAATAGTTAATTAAATTTGTTGTTTGAATGATAATATTTGATTATCATTTATTGTTCTAAATGAATTTATAAACATGGTTTATAAATTGATTTGGAATTGAAATAAATTTTAAAAATCAGGAATTTGAGAATTTAATTTCCAGTGATTTCAAGCTTTGGTTTGTAAAATATTAAAATATATATTATTAAAGGTATTTTGGAATAAAATCCGTTTTCAAAGGATTTTAAAATGTTGAAATCAGTGCTCTTCTCTTTGTCGCTGGAAAATAATTTCGGTGATGGCGGCCGCATCATCGACATTCATTTTCGAGTTTCGAAGTGGAGAGACCATTCTGTAGCTTTGCTACATTATTGTTTTGGAAAATTAATTTGATTTGAATTTCCGAAGTATGACTTGATTTATAATATATATATATATATATATATTGGTATATGATCATAGATTTAATTTGATATATATAGTATATATACTTATATCTAAATGGTTTAAATTGAAATCGGAAATTTAAATCTTAAATTCTTGAATAAATATTTAAATTGGAATAGTTAAATTAGAAAATTTTATTTGTATAATACTCAATTACATCTCAACATAACTTACCTAATATTTCCAAAATTTAAAAAATGTAATTGGATAATATACAATATAAAATGACTTTATGAGGAAAGATTTGAGTGTTATAGTAAATGTTATACACTTAAATTTTATTATAAAGATGTTAATAGAGAGAAATAGAATAATAAGTTATTGAATAATAGATGAGACAAATAAATTTATTTTGAAGGAATTAATAAATTGAAATTAGATTACCTTATGGAAATACTTTGAATTTAAAATCAAATACTGAATGTTAATTAATTTAAATTGCAATTTATATGGTTTAAATTAATTTATATGGTTTAAATATATGTGATAGGACATATTAAGTGGAATAAAGTTAAGGATAATTTGGAATAAAAGAATTAAATTTGTTGAATAAAATATGAGTATAATAGATGATTATACAAATTAATGATATATAAATAGTTATGTGAAGACCCAAAATTTTTGAGAATAAAAATTACTTTAAAGAAAAAAAAACAGGAAATGGAAAATAAATACCAAGAGTGAATAAGTGAGAGAATGATAGTTAGAGAAAATAAAAATGGGGAGAAGAATAGCTGAGTAAAGAGGAGCATTATATTCACATATTTTTTGTGTAAATATATATATATATATATGTATTATATAAATAACCAAAGAATAAAAATAGCTTGAAAATGAATATCAGAAGTGAGTGAGGTAATTATGCAAGGAATAATTATTTTTATGCAGTGATGAGAGGAAAATGATTAAGTATAAAATGAATTCTAAAATTCACATGACTTGTATATATGTGAATATTGTATAGAAAATATATATACATATGGTTAGAGAAGTATGGGATGATAAAATAAAAATCCTCTTGATAATTAAAATGCATAGAAATCAGTCAAGCAATATTTATGAGTATGGATGCATTTTTGGAATAAATCAAGAAAGAAGCAAATGGTAAATTATGTTAGTTAAAAACAAAACTTATAAAAAGAAACATGAAAAATAACTCGGGTATAATAAAAATACATTGTCAAGTTGATTCATAGGAAAACAATGTGCAGGTAAAAATCATGCAAATAGCATGCATTCAGAAAAGAGAAAAACAACTGTTTTCACCTGAAATGGAAATAAAAAGAAAATGGCCAAATTAGCCATAAACATGCATACAGGCTTCTTTTATTTTTTGTGAGGATAAAATGGGTGTTTCCTTTATTAAAACCCTAGTTAAATGATTTAAATCAAGGGGCAAGGCATAGGTTTTCTCTGGGGAGGAAAAACAGAAGTTTAATTCAAAAAAATAGAAAGGAGAAACTCACACAGTCTTCAAGCTAAGCATTCTCGGGAAGAGGAGAGGAAGGTGAGTGATAATCATTTAAAAGACTTAAGGCATTAAGACCCAAGTAAGGGCAGCCAAATTATTTTATATAAAATCATATTATGTTTTTCTGTTTGGTTTTATTCTCTGAATAAATACATGGTGATCATGGGTGGTATTTTGGTTGAATCTCTGGTTAATGTTTTGATCTGTTTGGAGTTGTTATAATTGTTTCAATTTTTGCTTTAAAATATAAATAATCAAACATATATTCACATTATAGAAATGGATTTTATAATCCAGTTTTATATGAAGAATGAACTAAATGATTTACTGAGAAATAGGATATCAAAGGGAAATGAAGTGGGCAGTGTGAATAATGAGATTCATGCTCATGCCTAGTTCATATTAAAAATGATATGAACAATGCAATACTATAAACATGTGCTGATTTGTTCAGATCATGAGCTAATATGTTTTTATGGGTTTTTCTTAAAAACCCTATCCAATGTTCATAGTAAAATAAATATAGTATTTCTTATGGTTTCATCAGATTTATGCAAGCAATGGGAAAATTTTTAGAAATAAATATACAGACAGTTTTATAAATAAGATTAAGCCGTAATGATTTTGGATGTGCAATTTTGCATGAATGCTTTGTATGATTGGATGTAAACCCTTGAGTGAGTTTAATAAATTTTGGGGTTTATGTAATGAAAGGAAGAACATGAGCACCTCTGGAATTAAAAAGAAAATTTCTCAGCAATTAAATGAGCATGGTCTCTAAATTACAAAGTAATTTAGGAGAGGTGCCTTGATCTACTCATCATCAGGTGGATGATGGGTATGTGCATGACTTGTTCAAGTCCTGAAGGCCTTTGTGCAAAGGTTAACAGAATTGAGTCCTTTGCAATGCACACTTTGTGTTCAAAGGCAAGAGTTTAGACCATATAAAATATAAAATGGGATTGAAAGGTTATGTTATGGATTTCAGGAAGCTAAAATCCATAAGAGTTTGTACATGTACAACTGAATGGATTGAATGGATGAATGCTTGGGTGTATGTTTGTTAGATAAATTTAAATGTACATATGCTCAGGTTTAACATGAAATTGAATAGTGTCAAATATATATGTTCTCTGCACAGTTTTAAGAATTTATAAGTTGTTTTAATAATGATTTCACTCATACCAGAATTTTATTCTGACCCTATTTATTGCCTTTGCAATATTTGGGGTGTCTCATTTTTATTGAGGCAGCTTAAAATATTGTTGCAGGTAGAGATGCATGAGTAGCTTGCTTGCTTGGAAAATTAGAAGACTTACTTGAGTTTATAAAATGCAGTAGTTCATTGTAATAAAGATAGCTAGGCAAACTTTCTTAAGTCTATGCAGACCTTTCAGTATTGTAGTGGCTTTGTTCTTTTGAAAAGAATTTGTAAAACTTAAATATTATATGTGTCTTGAGTTACAGATCCGAGTAACTGATCTTGATGTTTTCTGGTAGACTGTGATGGAGAAAATTATGCCATGTAATTTAATATATGGACATGCTTTCTTTATCAAAGGTTGTTAAATTTCTAAATAGAATAGTTGCAGTAGTTTATAGATAAGCATGTAGCTAAAAATTGTTAAGTGATAATTGAATCTGGTATTGGCTAACTAGAAGAGCTTGACCATGACTTATAACTGATATAAGACCATGAGAAGCTTGAAATCTTAACCTGTTAGTTCTCTTTGAGCATCTGATTTTCCAGTAAATAATTTGCATTGTATTGTATAGTAAAAATGAAATACATGCCTTATACTTATAATCTGGAATGCAACTATATTGAACTGAGCTTAGCTAACCACCTATTTGGTTTAAATTAAGTGAGTTTTGTCTTTAACAAATCTGTTGAAAAAAAATGCATTGCCATGTAGTCTACCTAGATATTAAACATGCTAATAATCCTACTGTTTGATTGATCACTATCATTTGTTTAATAATCTGAGAGCCTATCAGTACCCTTCTCAAAATGTTTATCTGAAAGTTTACATTAGACTGATTTTGGTATTGCTCCAGTCATTCTGTTTTCATATACATCCAAGTCTATATATGGTATGCTAGATTAAGTTAGCATTTTGCTTGCCTGTAGTTCTTCTTCTGCCTGGCCTATAACACACTTATCACCAAATGTTCATAAGATCATTACCAATATTTTAAGACATGAGTATATTTACTTGACAAAAACATTGTTTGAATAAGTAATAAGCACCCCGGGATAAATTCTCAAACTTGAGTTGTTTTAGTGCTTTACATAAATTCAAAGGAAAAACAATAAGCAACAAACTCCTAGATTCCCAGACATTAAAAGCATGAGTGGTTAATCCAGAAATTAAATTATTGGGCCATGAAAATAGTTGTGAAGTAAATCGATTAAATAACTGATACAAGAAATAAAACAAGAAAAAAATGGTTATATCAGAATTAAATAATAATCAAAGAGATGGCTATGTGACACAAAATCTCTTGAATATGAGAAACATTGTGTGATTGAATTTCTTTGCTAATTTAATTACTCTGATAGGCAAAGAAACATTTATATATCTTCATATATATAAATGACATGATTGGATTAAAATACTGATATTTTTATATTGGTAAAATATGGATCTTGGGGAAATGAATTAAAGAAATGACCAAAAAAAAATCACATAAATTAGAGTAAAATGAAGTGGGTCACTTCAGTTGGTATAAGAGCTATGTTGTTAAAACATAGCATAAATATACTGTCCAACCTTCTTGTATGGATAAAATTCTAAAAAATAATAATATAATAATGGTAGAAATAAATATTCACAGTAGAAATAAATTGCAGAAAATAATTAAATTAGAAATATGACTAACTAGCTATGCAATTGAATAGTGAATCATGGTAGGAAGACCACCAAGTCATGGAGCAGGACCCTCCAATACAACACCAATGGTCAATTTGCAAGATTTGGTGAGGGCATTTAGAGAAGGAGCAGTGCATAGGGAAGAGAATCCTCATGAGGAATTAGCTAAGCTATTGAAGACATTTTCAAATTTAGGAGGCAAGGATTTTGAAGGCACTGAGGGAGTTATGGGAGTGCAGACATGGTTGAGAACTTTGGAAAGAATATTTGCAGATATTCAAATTAATGACCAAAGAAAGAGGCAGATAGCTTCAAGGAGACTCAAAGGAGAAGCATTAGATTGGTGGGAGGTGATCATCACAGGAAGGCCAGAAAATGAGATAACATGGGATCAATTCAAGGAGATGCTTGAGGCAAGGTTTGTTCCAGCAACAGCTAAGGCAACATTGCTTGAGGAATTCATAAGGCTGAGGCAAGGACCAATGAGTGTGACTGAATACACTCAAAAATTTGAGATTTTGTCCAAGTATGGAACTATGCTCATAGGAAATGAAGAATCAAAGAATTCAAGATTTATCCAAGGACTAAATGCAGGTCTGAGTAGAGCAATGTTACCATACAAGGATAAAACATTTGATCAAGTCATAGACCTTACTCTTTCTTTTGAACAACATGACAATGCAAGGGAAAAATTTAGGAACATGAGGGCTAATAATCAAAAGAAGGGGAAAAATAGAGCACATCCCTATGACAAAAAGAATATGGATAAGAAAGTGGAGGGAGCAGCCACTGGGGAAGCTAAGAAGAAAGTTACTTGTTATAATTGTGGCAAAGAAGGACACATGAGTAATAGGTGTCAAGCAGCCAAGAAGGCACCACTTAGCTACTATAACTGTGGGAAAGAAGGTCATATTAAAAGAAATTGCCCAGAGTTTAAGAAAGGAGCAAAGGTAGGAGCATTGGAAACAAAGGCAAAGGCAAATGCAGCAGGAAGCTCTGGACAATTGGAAGGTATATTCTAATTAAAAGTTACCCAATCACAGTTATATATGACACTGGAGCCACACATTCTCTAATATCACAAGACATAGTGGATAAATTAGCTCTCACATGCAACAAAGTTGAAAAACCCTTGTTTATTCAAAGTCCCGTGGGTAGCTCTTGTTTGCTAGGATTAAAATGTTTGGGAGTAGAATTAAACATAGGAGGAAATGTGTTTAAATCTGATTTGTTTGTATTGAAATACCCTGGAATAGGAATTATTTTAGGGGTAGATTGGTTGAGTAAATTCAAAGCAATTTTGAATTTAGAAAATTTCACTATTTCTTTGAAAACAGAAAATGGTAAAAATATTTTAGTCATGAGTGAAATAGCTAAAACAAATTGTCTTAATCAAATATGGAATATGACTGATAAGGAATTAATTTTAGAAAACATGGAAGTAATAAGAGAGTATCCAGATGTTTTTGGAGAGGTAGTAGGGATACCAGACAATAGACCAGTTGAATTTCAAATAAGGTTAATTCCTAGATTAAGTCCTATCATCAAGAAACCTACTAGAATGGGTCCAAAAGAATTAATAGAATTGAAGCAACAGCTGGAAAAATTGGAGCAGAAAGGCTTCATAAGGCCTAGCAGTTCAAACTGGGGTTCTCCAGTGGTGTTTGTGAAAAAGCATGATGGTACACTAAGAATGTGTGTTGATTATAGAGAACTAAATAAAGTCACCATCAAGAACAAATACCCACTCCCCAGAATTGATGATCTATTTGATCAATTAAATGGAGCAAACATCTTTTCAAGGCTAGATTTAGCCTCTGGGTTTCATCAGATGAAGGTAGAGGAAGAAAGCATTAAGTATACTGCCTTCAACACAAGGTATGGGTTATATGAATTTTTGGTGATGCCTTTTGGATTGACAAATGCACCATCCTATTTTGTAGATTTAATGAATAGAACATTTAGAGACTTTCTAGACAAATTTGTAGTTGTTTTTATTGATGACATATTAGTGTATTCAAAATCAGAAGAGGATCATGCAAAACACTTGCATCTGGTTTTGTCTAGACTGAGAACACATGATTTAAAGGCCAAATTCTCTAAATGTACATTTTGGCAAAATGAAGTAAAGTTTTTGGGGCATATTATTTCTCAACAAGGAATTAGTGTAGACCCAAGTAAGGTTATGGCAGTTCAATCATGGAACAGACCCAAATCAGTGACTGAGGTGAGATTATTTTTGGGAATGGCAGGCTATTATTGGAGATTTATAAAAGACTTTGCAAGAATAGCCATTCCATTGACCAAGCTAACTAGAAAGGAGCAGCCATATGTGTGGATAGAGAAATGTGAACATGCCTTTTCATTATTGAAGAAAGCATTGATGGAAGCTCCAGTTTTACAAGTACCAGAGGGAAATGAAGGATTAGTAGTTTATACAGATGCTAGTGGATCTGGACTAGGGGCAGTGCTCATGCAACATGGTAGAGTCATAGCATATGCATCAAGGCAACTCAAGCCAAATGAAACTAGGTATGCTACACATGATTTAGAGCTAGCTGCTGTAGTATATGCATTGAAGCTATGGAGACACTATTTATTAGGTGCTAAGTTTGAATTGTTTACAGACCATAAGTCACTTAAATACTTGTTTTCCCAAAAAGACTTAAACATGAGGCAACATAGGTGGGTAGAATTTCTAGCAGCCTATGATCTTGATATATTATACACCCCAGGAAAAGCTAATAAAGTGGCAGATGCATTAAGTAGACATCAAGCAAAATTGGCAAGCTTAATGATGGCTGAGTTCAGGGATTTGACAATCCTTAGTGAGGTGGAAGTGAAAGAAGAAACTAGTGTATCAGATAAGACACACAGTGAGATGATTGAATATGGTAAATTAAGCCTCATTTCTTTAAAGTCAACACTGGTTGATAAAATAGGACAAATGCAGAATCAAGATACAAATTTGAAGGAGAAAAAGAACATTATATCACAAGGCATAACAGTGGAAAACTATGAGGTAGATGATAAAGGATACTTAAGGAAAAAGGGGAAACTCTGCATACCGAATGTAGAGGAACTGAAGCAAGAAGTTATGGATGAGCATCACAAAACAAAATATACTATACATCCAGGTGGTACAAAAATGTACCATGATCTTAGGAGGAATTATTGGTGGCCAGGGATGAAAGGAGCAGTGGCCAAATATGTGGCAAATTGCTTGACATGCCAACAAGTAAAGGCAGATTATCAAAGACCCTCAGGCCTATTGCAACCTTTGGAAGTGCCTACTTGGAAATGGGAAAGCATATCAATGGATTTTGTGGATGGTTTTCCAAGAACAAGAAGAGGCAATGATAGTATTTGGGTAGTGGTTGATAGGCTTACAAAAACAGCACACTTCATTCCTATAAATTCAAACAGAAATGCCCATAAACTAGCTCAGTTATTTGTGAAAGAGATAGTGAGATTGCATGGCATCCCCAAGACTATCATTAGTGATAGAGATACTTTGTTTACTTCAAGGTTTTGGAGTAGCTTTCAAGAAGCTATGGGGACAGAACTAAGCCTAAGCACAGCCTACCACCCACAAACAGATGGGCAAACTGAGATTGTTAATAAGGTTTTAGAAGATTTGCTTAGAGCATGCATACTTGATTTTGGAGGCAACTAGGAGGATCATATTTATTTAGCTGAATTTGCTTATAATAATATATACCAGTCCACCATAGGAATGGCTCCATTTGAGGCTTTGTATGGAAAGCCTTGTTTATCTCCTGCATGTTGGATGGAGGCTGGAGATAGAGTGTTGCTTGGACCAGACAATGTAAAAGAAACTTCTGCAAGAATTGAATTAGTGAGGCAAAGAATGAGAGTAGCTCAAGAGAGACAGAAAGCATATGCAGATAAAAGGAGAAGGCCAGTAGAATTTGAGGTGGGAGACTATGTGTTTCTCAAAGTTTCACCAATGAGGAAAATACTGAGATTTGGCAAAGCAGGGAAACTATCACCAAGGTATATAGGACCATATGAAATTGTTCAAAGAATAGGGACTTTAGCTTATAGGTTGAAGTTACCAGAGGAATTGAGCAAAATACATGATGTATTTCATGTATCCCAATTGAGAAAATGGGTGCATGATAAGAAGACCATTCTTGAATCTCCTACACATGTTGAAATTCAAGAAAATCTGGTTTATAAAAAGGAACCAGTGGGCATTGTGGCTAGAGAAGAAAAGAAACTGAGAAATAAAATAATTAAACTAGTTAAAATCCAATGGAGTTTAGATGGGAATGACTGCACATGGGAGGCTGAAGATAGGATGAAGGATAAGTATCCTAATCTATTTTCTGCTTGAAGGTATGTCTAGAACTGTAATAACTTTAAATATTACTTAAGTGTATTTGACTGATCTTAGATGAATGAATTTCTGATATGTTTGAAATATACTAATAAACCAACATATAATTGTGGGACACAATTCCTTTTAGGAGGAGAGTATGTGAAGACCCAAAATTTTGAGAATAAAAATTACTTTAAAGAGAAAAAATACAGGAAATGGAAAATAAATACCAAGAGTGAATAAGTGAGAGAATGATAGTTAGAGAAAATAAAAATGGGGAGAAAAATAGCTGAGTAAAGAGGAGCATTATATTCACATATTTTATGTGTAAATATATATATATGTATTATATAAATAACCAAAGAATAAAACTAGCTTGAAAATGAATATCAGAAGTGAGTGAGGTAATTATGCAAGGAATAATTATTTTTATACAGTGATGAGAGGAAAATGATTAAGTATAAAATGAATTCTAAAATTCACATGACTTGTATATATGTGAATATTGTATAGAAAATATATATACATATGGTTAGAGAAGTATGGGATGATAAAATAAAAATCCTCTTGATAATTAAAATGCATAGAAATCAGTCAAGCAATATTTATGAGTATGGATGCATTTTTGGAATAAATCAAGAAAGAAGCAAACGGTAAATTATGTTAGTTAAAAACAAAACTTATAAAAAGAAACATGAAAAATAACTCGGGTATAATAAAAATACATTGTCAAGTTGAGTCATAGGAAAACAATGTGTAGGTAAAAATCATGCAAATAGCATGCATTCAGAAAAGAGAAAAACAACTGTTTTCACCTGAAATGGAAATAAAAAGAAAATGGCCAAATTAGCCATAAATATGCATACAGGCTTCTTTTATTTTTTGTGAGGATAAAATGGATGTTTCCTTTATTAAAACCCTAGTTAAATGATTTAAATCAAGGGGTAAGGCAGAGGATTTCTCTGGGGAGGAAAAACAGAAGTTTAATTCAAAAAAAATAGAAAGGAGAAACTCACACAGTCTTCAAGCTAAGCATTCTCGGGGAAGAGGAGAGGAAGGTGAGTGATAATCATTTAAAAGACTTAAGGCATTAAGACCCAAGTAAGGGCAGCCAAATTATTTTATATAAAATCATATTATGTTTTTCTGTTTGGTTTTATTCTCTAAATAAATACATGTTGATCATGGGTGGTATTTTGGTTGAATCTCTGGTTAATGTTTTGATCTGTTATAATTGTTTCAATTTTTGCTTTGAAATATAAATAATCAGACATATATTCACATTATAGAAATGGATTTTATAATCCAGTTTTATATGAAGAATGAACTTAATGATTTACTGAGAAATAGGATATCAAAGGGAAATGAAGTGGGCAGTGTGAATAATGAGATTCATTCTCATGCCTAGTTCATATTAAAAATGATATGAACAATGCAATACTATAAACATGTGCTGATTTGTTCAGATCATGAGCCAATATGTTTTATGGGTTTTTCTTAAAAACCCTATCCAATGTTCATAGTAAAATAAATATAGTATTTCTTATGGTTTCATCAGGTTTATGCAAGCAATGGGAAAATTTTTAGAAATTAATATACAGGCAGTTTTATAAATAAGATTAAGCCAGAATGATTTTGGATGTGCAATTTTGCATGAATGCTTTGTATGATTGGATGTAAACCCTTGACTGAGTTTAATAAATTTTGGGGTTTATGTAATGAAAGGAAGAACATGAGCACCTCTAGAATTAAAAAGAAATTTTCTCAGCAATTAAATGAGCATGGTCTCTAAATTACAAAGTAATTTAGGAGAGGTGCCTTGATCTACTCATCATCAGGTGGATGATGGGTATGTGCATGACTTGTTCAAGTCCTGAAGGCCTCTGTGCAAAGGTTAACAGAATTGAGTCCTTTGCAATGCACACTTTGTGTTCAAAGGCAAGAGTTTAGACCATATAAAATATAAAATGGGATTGAAAGGTTATGTTATGGATTTTAGGAAGCTAAAATCCTTAGGATTTTGTACATGTACAACTGAATGGATTGAATGGATGAATGCTTGGGTGTATGTTTGTTAGATAAATTTAAATGTACATATGCTCAGGTTTAACATGAAATTGAATAGTGTCAAATATATATGTTCTCTGCACAGTTTTAAGAATTTATAAGTTGTTTTAATAATGATTTCACTCATACCAAAATTTTATTCTGACCCTATTTATTGCCTTTGCAATATTTGGGGTGTCTCATTTTTATTGAGGCAACTCAAAATATTGTTGCAGGTAGAGATGCATGAGTAGCTTGCTTGCTTGGAAAATTAGAAGACTTACTTGAGTTTATAAAATGCAGTAGTTCATTGTAATAAAGATAGCTAGGCAAACTTTCTTAAGTCTATGCAGACCTTTCAGTATTGTAGTGGCTTTGTTCATTTGAAAAGAATTTGTAAAACATAAATATTATATGTGTCTTGAGTTACAGATCCAAGTAACTGATCTTGATGTTTTCTGGTAGACTGTGATGGAGAAAATTATGCCATGTAATTTAATATGTGAACATGCTTTCTTTATCAAAGGTTGTTAAATTTCTAAATAGAAAAGTTGCAGTAGTTTATTGATAAGCATGTAGCTAAAAATTGTTAAGTGATAATTGAATCTGGTATTGGCTAACCAGAAGAGCTTGACCATGACTTATAACTGATATAAGACCATGAGAAGCTTGAAATCTTAACCTGTTAGTTCTCTTTGAGCATCTGATTTTCCAGTAAAGAATTTGCATTGTATTGTATAGTAAAAATGAAATACATGCCTTATACTTATAATCTGGAATGCAACTATATTGAACTGAGCTTAGCTAACCACCTATTTGGTTTAAATTAAGTGAGTTTTGTCTTTAACAAATCTGTTGAAAAAAAATGCATTGCCATGTAGTCTACCTAGATATTAAACATGCTAATAATCCCACTGTTTGATTGATCACTATCATTTGTTTTATAATCTGAGAGCCTATCAGTACCCTTCTCAAAATGTTCATCTGAAAGTTTACATTAGACTGATTTTGGTATTGCTCCAGTCATTCTGTTTTCATATACATCCAAGTCTATATATGGTATGCTAGATTAAGTTAGCATTTTGCTTGCCTGTAGTTCTTCTTCTGCCTGGTCTATAACTCGCTTATCACCAAATGTTCATAAGATCATTACCAATATTTTAAGACATGAGTATATTTACTTGACAAAAACATTGTTTGAATAAGTAATAAGCACCTCGGGATAAATTCTCAAACTTGAGTTGTTTTAGTGCTTTACATAAATTCAAAGGAAAAATAATAAGCAACAAACTCCTAGATTCCCAAACATTAAAAGCATGAGTGATTAATCCAGAAATTAAATTATTGGGCCATGAAACTAGTTGTGAAGTAAATCAATTAAATAACTGATAGAAGAAATAAAACAAGAAAAAAAATGGTTATATCAGAATTAAATAATAATCAAAGAGATGGCTATGTGACACAAAATCTCTTGAATATGAGAAACATTGTGTGATTGAATTTCTTTGCTAATTTAATTACTCTGATAGGCAAAGAAACATTTATATATCTTCATATATATAAATGACATAATTGGATTAAAATACTGATATTTTTATATTGGTAAAATATGGATCTTGGGGAAATGAATTAAAGAAGTGACCACAAAAAAAACCACATAAATTAGAGTAAAATGAAGTGGGTCACTTCAAGTTAATTGATGATGAATAGATAATAAGATAACGAATTTAGAAATAGATAGATTGATTTAACTTAAGTGAACTCAAAGGGATTTAACCAAAATGTTGGATATTAATTAGTTTAATTTGAACTTTATATGGTTTTAAAATTAGTTGTTTATTTTGTTTTCAAAGCTATTTTTCTTTCTGGTTGTTTTATTCTCCTACCTCCTTCCTTTTCGGGGACGAAAAGTTTTGAGTGGGGGAGAGCGTAACGACCCATAAATTTCAGTGGTTTTATTTATTTAATTAATTGAATTTTTGTGAAACTTTAAACAATAAAATTTTGAAATAAAGATTTAATATTTGGAATACGTCTAATTAGACATAGCAACTGGTAAATTTTCATCAGCTAATTTGAAAGTTTATTTTCTAGTGTAATTTTATTCCAATTCATATCAGTTAAAAATTGATGGTAATAAAATGTTTTCCAAACCTAAATATTTTTACATAGAAAATTTGTAAATCATCTTCTGAGTGAGACGACATATTTCGTTTCGTCAAATTCGTACTGTTATTGCTCCGTCGATCTTATTTTCGACGAAATAACAGCATTTCTTGTACCAATGTTCGACTTTAGATAGGATAATCGTGCCACTGATTTCTATATACCGTTTTGATCGTCTCGTCATGCTGATCTCCATAATATATTCATATGTGTGTAACGGTGTCCGGTACACAGTGAAACTGACGATCGATAGCCGTACAGATAAACGTTTCAGTCTTTTGTTTCCCACTGCCTTTCCATTTTCCAACGTAAACCTGAATAGCTGTTGCCTTTAATATTTTCAATCTTGACTTTCAGCATTCCCTATTTTCATTATTATCGGTGTTGTTTCAATTCCCGGTTCACTTACCTTCCTCTCACCCAATCTTCTTTTTCTCTGAAACCAATCCTTACCTTCCATTTTTATTCGCCTTCACCATTATTTCATCTCCACCTTGAGCCTTTAACTCCACAGCCTTCGAGCCGAGTTCAACCCTTTCTTTCCACCTCAAATGGAGCGCCACCACGGAAGCACCCCACATCCATCGACCACATCAGCCTTCACATCAATAGTCCTTCGCCTCACTGCACCGTTTTCCCACTCGAGCAGGCTCTGCCGCCGCGTCATCTATGCCTGACCGCCTTCGAGCACCAGAGCGCACAGCTCGTCAGCCTCTAGTGACGCCTCTTTTCCCATCACAACCCGACTTTTGCCGCCTCCTCCACTGCCACGTCTTCCACCTAGCAACAGTCGACAGCTGCCCTCTGCACTCAAGCCTTCTTTTATAAATGCTAAGGTAAATATATATTTGAATATATATAAAGTTTTATAAAAATGTTTTATACAATGCGGGTTGCTGCCGAGTATATATAAAAGTGGTTTTACTGTTGCGTATATGGTGAAAGGCTGTTGTGTACATATTGGATTTCAATATCGTATCTTAGTGTAATAAAATCTATATGGGTAGAATGAATATAGATGTATATGTATTTGCTTTCTAGTATATTGTTTAAGTTACAGGTTTACCTATAATGAAATTTTAAAACCTGTTCATATATATGGTTATATAGATTCGTATATAGTATGTTCGTATATATAATTTATATAAGTATGTTTATATAAGTTTATGTTTGATTTTTTATATATATAGTTACAGGCAATTTATATTTATACAGTAATATATTTATATAAGTTTTATATATATATTAGTTATATATGCAATTTGTTTTCTATATTATCTGAACAGTTGTGTTTCTATATTAGTCATATATATTTTATATTATATAAATAGTTTGTTTGTATATGTATATCGAATATACTTTATGATCTGATGTGTGTGTATATATATATATCTCCATTATATTATATTATAAAAGGAAAATATATGGTACAGTGTATTTTATAAAAAGAAGTATTATTGCATATTATTATATTGTAAGGTCGACCGATTGCCTTGTTCATTGTTATGACTTATGAGCTGTCATTTTACATATTTTATATATAGTATATATACTATACAGGTCATCACCCTTTACTTTACAAAGCACGTTTACTTTGCATAGGGCCGTTACTAGTTTTGTGTATATGAACCAATAGTTACGAATTATAAGTTTATACAATGTTTTATATTTGTTCCTATACTTAAATCTATGTTTATAGCAGTGTATATGTGTCAGTTTATATATTATTAGATATATTTAGTATGTAGTATAGGTTGGACAATATATATATATATATATATATATATATATGTTTATCTTTTTCGTTGGTTACAGCATGGGATGGCTTTTATATTGTTTTATTAATATTGGTTTTAACGTGCGTATCTTATAAATTAGTTGATATATATAGTATACGTGTGAGTTCTATATTGATTGCATGGATATTTTGGTAGGAGATAAGTGTGTTCAAAGAATTATGATTTTTAAAGATTTTATTGTATGCATTTGGTTTCTGAATATATATTTTAGTTTAGGAGTGTTAAAGTTAAAAGATTTATTTGAAAATTATATATATATATATATATATATATATATATATCTTATTTTATTTTAATGTATATGAGTTTGTTTATGTTTATATACTTATTTTTGTAGAGAAATGTATACATAAGTTTGGGTTTTAAATGGACTGAGATTTTATTTATTGGTGTTTAGATTCAATATTGGTTTAAGAAAATATAAACTAAAATATATTTCGTTTCAGTCTATATCAAGTAGATTCTGATTATTTCGTCAATTTCTATTTATCAGCTTTGATCACCGAATTCGTGCCAATCTAGCTCTGCTTTGGAATCCGTGCTTGGATTCGTAACCCATCTCATTTTCGTTCATCTCTAGCCTTGAAAGGTGAGCAATCACTCACGATTAATGTTCTTTGATTTCAATTGAAACGACAATTGAAATATGCCGCTGATTGTTATGTATATTGCTATATATATGCCATCATCTGTATCTGTTCACCTATGACATCTGACACCATTATCTGTTATTTATATTGATATATATATGCCATTATCTGTATCTGTTCACATGTGATATCTGACACCATTATCTGTTATTTATATTGATATATATATATATATGCCATTATCTGTATATGTTCACATGTGACATCTGACACCATTATCTGTTATTTATCACTGATGATATATGCATGTTACTGTTGTTATATTATTATCATATCTGTTATCATTCTGCAAGTTCCCTGTTAATATAGAATTCACTATGGGTTGAAATGATACATACCCGAACGATCTGTAGAATAGGGGAAATCGTTATGGGTTTAATGATAAACCCAAGCGATTTTCATTGAATTGAATTTGGGATTGTGGGTTGAAAAGATATATACCCGTATATATAATTAAATGGCGGATTGAAATGATAAATATCCATATCACTTGACCATAGGATAGAAAATTATATACAGACACCATTCATCTATATATAAATATTTTGAAAATTATTTCTATGGTTTTGGAAAGAAATATATGGTTTTAATAAATATTGATTTTAAAGATTTATTAAAGTTGATTAAATAAAGTTGATATATAGTATGTTTAAGCATTTATTTAAAATATATATTTTCAATATAGAATTTATATTGATTCAGGTTGAAAAGATAAATTTAAAATTGATTTGAAATGTTATTTATTTAAGAATTATATTTAAATAAGTTTGATCTGAATTTATTAAAATTGAAATTTTAAAGATATGATTTTTTTTTAACTTGGATTTGGTTAAAGTGACTTAAATGAATATTGCAAACTTAAATAAATTTAAATGAGATATTTTGTTTATTTAAATTTGTAAATGGAAGTTTATTTAATTGATATTGAAATGATTAAGTAAATATTTCAAGCTTAATAATAGTAAAGTGAATTTGATATATATATATATATATATATGAAATTATCGAATTTAGTTTGAAATGTTGAATATTTAAAACTTTGAAATATAGTGAAATTGGAATGGTTTATTTGTGGCTCAAATCTGTATTTGAAATCGATATAATAATTTATTAAGAACTGAATTGAATTAAAACTGATGATTTGAGATTTGACTAAATTTGAAATTTTGGGATTGGTGTTGATTTGGAATTGATTTGTGAATTTGAGGAAGCTATTTTATTATATAAAGTATTTTTAAATAATATTTAAAAAACTATTTATATATGTTACTTTATAAATTTATTTCATATAAACTATTTTAATATAAATTATTTTTTTATATAAACTATTTCAAATTATAACTATTTTTATATAAACTATTTTAAATTATAAACTATTTTATTATATATACTATTATTTATATTTAAATGGTTAAGTGGGAAGTGTTATGATTCCAAAGCATTATGATTTCTCAGTTTTGATTTCCAAAGAATTATGATTTCCAAAGTGTTTGATTTGGAAAGTGTTATAACTTTGAAGTACTAAGATTTGTATATGGATATATATTTGAGATGGATATATTTGAAATGGAAATGATATCGTATTTGGTTTTGAAATGGAAATTATATCGCATGGATATGGTTTTGAAATGGAAATGATATTTCGGTTTAGAAATATAAACTATTTTGAAAGTTTATTAAATGACCAATCGGTGTAATAATTACGTAGTTATTGAAGAGTCCGGTATCGGTTCGGGACATACTCTCTGTCCAAACCGAAAACCACTTTAATAACTATTATACGCGGAGTGTGATCCAGAATGAAGTGGTTGGAATGATGACGTTGCTAGATTTGAAGAAAGAGAACGATAATGGATAGCCTTGACACTTGTGTCAAATTTGAAATGACTTAAACAGGAGCCGTGTCGGGCCAGTGAGGTTAGCTACCTCTAGCGGACACACTTCTTCGTAAACTACACATTACTTGTTTTTGATTGGTGCGCACCCTTGAATTGGGAGTGTTGTTTCGTGGTGTTGCGATCGTTGCGGCGATGCGTTCTCACCAGTCCGGATCAGGTAAACGGTAGTTTCACTACCTTGGGTATTTCCTCATGTGCCTTGTCATACTCGTATCCCTATGCGCGACCACTACGATTTGTTTTGTGTTACACCTATGGAGTACTCCCTGATAGCCCACTAGTTTACGGTGGAGTTTACAATGCTGTATAGACTATGATGCTTATATAAAATGTGTTAAGGGGGATAATGGTAACGCCTTAACGCTATTTTGATACTTTATATTACTGATAGGCATTATCTACTTAGCGTACACTACTACATAGTAGATAGTTTAACGGATCCTGAGAGGATGGTTATCCCAAACATCCTTTGAGTTACTTGTATTTCAGTTGTTATTTCACTTGAGTTGGATTTATTGATATAAGAATGTTAATCCTGACTCGAGTGTTTTGTGTTTTTCTTTACGCTCGGGTCAGACTGAGTGTACCAGTATTCGAGGCTCACTTTTGGAGTTGGAGCTTCGCTTGGAGATCCAGCTATCTATCCAGCTTTCGGATATTCAGTTGATTCCAGTGTATATGTGTCCGTTTATATATTATTAGATATATTTAGTATGTAGTATAGGTTGGACAGTATATATATATATATATATATATATCTTTTTCGTTGGTTACAGCATGTGTTGGCTTTTATATTGTTTTATTAATATTGGTTTTAACGTGTGTATCTTATAAATTAGTTGATATATATAGTATACGTGTGAGTTCTATATTGATTGCATGTATATTTTGGTAGGAGATAAGTGTGTTCAAAGAATTATGATTTTTAAAGATTTTATTGTATGCATTTGGTTTCTGAATATATATTTTTGTTTAGGAGTGTTAAGTTAAAATATTGATTTGAAAATTATATATATATATATATCTTATTTTATTTTAATGTATATGAGTTTGTTTATGTTTATATACTTATTTATATAGAGAAATGTATACATAAGTTTGGGTTTTAAATGGACTGAGATTTTATTTATTGGTGTTTAGATTTAATATTGGTTTAAGAAAATATAAACTAAAATATATTTCGTTTCAGTCTATATCAAGCAGATTCTGATTATTTCATCAATTTCTATTTATCAGCTTTGATCACCGAATTCGTGCCAATCTAGCTCTGCTTTGGAATCCGTGCTTGGATTCGTAACCCATCTCATTTTCGTTCATCTCTAGCCTCGAAAGGTGAGCAATCACTCACGATTAATGTTCTTATATTTATTAAATTTAATTTCAATTGAAACGACAATTGAAATATGCTGTTGTTAGTTATGTATATTGCTATATATATGCCATCATCTGTATCTGTTCACCTGTGACATCTGACACCATTATCTGTTATTTATATTGATATATATATGCCATTATCTATATCTATTCACATGTGACATCTGACACCATTATCTGTTATTTATATTGATTTATATATGCCATTATCTGTATCTGTTCACATGTGACATCTGACACCATTATCTGTTATTTATCACTGATGATATATGCATGTTACTGTTGTTATATTATTATCATATCTGTTATCACTCTGCAAGTTCCCTGTTAATATAGAATTCACTATGAGTTGAAATGATACATACCCAAACGATCTGTAGAATAGGGGAAAATCGTTATGGGTTTAATGATAAACCCAAGCAATTTTCATTGAACTGAATTTGGGATTGCGGGTTGAAAAGATATATACCCGTATATATAATTAAATTGCGGATTGAAATGATAAATATCCGTATCACTTGACCATAGAATAGAAAATTATATACAGACACCATTGGTTTATATATAAATATTTTGAAAATGATTTCTATGGTTTTGGAAAGAAATATATGGTTTTAATAAATATTGATTTTAAAGATTTATTAAAGTTGATTGAATAAAGTTGATATATAGTATGTTTAAGCATTTATTTAAAATATATATTTTCAATATAGAATTTATATTGATTCAGGTTGAAAAGATAAATTTAAAATTGATTTGAAATGTTATTTATTTAAGAATTATACTTAAATAAGTTTGATCTGAATTTATTAAAATTGAAATTTTAAAGATATGATTTTTTTTACTTGGATTTGGTTAAAGCGACTTAAATGAATATTGCAAACTTAAATAAATTTAAATGAGATATTTTGTTTATTTAAAATTGTAAATGGAAGTTTATTTAACTGATATTGAAATGATTAAGTAAATATTTCAAGCTTAATAATAGTAAAGTGAATTTGATATATATATATATATATATATATATGAAATTATCGAATTTAGTTTGAAATGTTGAATATTTAAAACTTTGAAATATAGTGAAATTGGAATGGTTTATTTGTGGTTCAAATCTGTATTTGAAATCGATATAATAATTTATTAAGAACTGAATTGAATTGAAACCGATGATTTGAGATTTGACTAAATTTGAAATTTTGGGATTGGTGTTGATTTGGAATTGATTTGTGAATTTGATGAAGCTATTTTATTATATAAAGTATTTTTAAATTATATTTAAAAAACTATTTATATATGTTACTTTATAAATTTATTTCATATAAACTATTTTAATATAAATTATTTTTTTATATAAACTATTTCAAATTATAACTATTTTTATATAAACTATTTTAAATTATAAACTATTTTATTATATATACTATTATTTATATTTAAATGGTTAAGTGGGAAGTGTTATGATTCCAAAGCATTATGATTTATAAGTTTTGATTTCCAAAGAATTATGATTTCCAAAGTGTTTAATTTGGAAAGTGTTATAACTTTGAAGTACTAAGATTTGTATATGGATATATATTTGAGATGGATATATTTGAAATGGAAATGATATCGTATTTGGTTTTGAAATGGAAATGATATCGTATGGATATGGTTTTGAAATGGCAATGATATTTCGGTTTTGAAATATAAACTATTTTGAAAGTTTATTAAATGACCAATCAGTGTAATAATTACGTAGTTATTGAAGAGTCCGGGATTGGTTCGGGACATACTCTCTGTCCAAACCGGAAACCACTTTAATAACTATTATACGCGGAGTGTGATCCAGAATGAAGTGGTTGGAATGATGACGTTGCTGGATTTGAAGAAAGCGAACGATAATGGATAGCCTTGACACTTGTGTCAGATTTGAAATGACTTAAACAGGAGCCGTGCCTGGCCAGTGAGGTTAGCTACCTCTAGCGGACACACTTCTTCGTAAACTACTCATTACTTGTTTTTGATTGGTGCGCACCCTTGAATTGGGAGTGTTGTTTCGCGGTGTTGCGATCATTGCGGTGATGCGTTATCACCAGTCCGGATCAGGCAAACGGTAGTTTCCCTACCTTGGGTATTGCCTCATGTGCCTTGTCATACTCGTATCCCTATGTGTGACCACTATGATTTGTTTTGTGTTACACTTATGGAGTACTCCCTGATAGCCCACTAGTTTACGGTGGAGTTTACAGTGCTGTATAGACTATGATGCTTATATAAAATGTGTTAAGGGGGATAATGGTAACGCCTTAATGCTATTTTGATACTTTATATTACTGATAGGCATTATCTACTTAGCGTACAATTCTACATAGTAGATAGTTTAACGGATCCTTAGAGGATGGTTATCCCAAACATCCTTTGAGTTACTTGTATTTTAGTTGTTATTTCACTTGAGTTGGATTTATTGATATAAGAATGTTAATCCTGACTCGAGTGTTTTGTGTTTTGCTTTACGCTCGGGTCAGACTGAGTGTACCAGTATTCGAGGCTCACTTTTGGAGTTGGAGCTTCGCTTGGAGATCCAGCTATCTATCCAGCTTTCGGATATTCAGTTGATTCTAGTGATGTATTCTGATCTTGTATTTGACTATTGTATTGAGACTTCTGTTGTATCTTGTTTAACTTTGTTATATATATATATATATAGTAGCTTCATGAATTACTATTCTTCTGTTTCCGCTGCATTATTGTTATATTACTCTGTATCTGTGATCTGTGATTATTTTATTTACTGTATATGCTGAGTTTTGCCAAATTTAAATTAACAATCTGATATTTTGAGCAATTCAAGTCCGACATGTGCGGATGCGAATGGTTGAAAATATCGGGTCGTTACATTAACCTCACAAGAGCAACATCCATAGATGAAGAAATGAGAAACAAATCAGAATAACAATTCAATCAAGAAAGATTGGAAATAAACAATAGAAACAATCCAAATAAAAAGGGTGGGTACTCGTAAGAACAAATCCTATACATAATGAACGTGCATAAATAATATCAAATTCTAGACTAGAAAGAATGGACACAAATAATTAAACATAGAGAAGAGTACAAGGCACTTCTTAATGCAATTAAGGAAACAATTCAAAGATTTGAATTAACAACAATGGAAAGAGAAAATTTTCCAATAATGACTAGGAGGGTGCACCCTCTTACAGAAAGTATACCTCTAGAAATATACTTAAGAACTCCAATGGCTCTCGGACACATACAATCTGAACCTCTCCAACAGTTACTGAGTATCCGAGTATTTCACATCTCTATGCGCAAAACCGAATCCAATTTAGAGTGCATGTGAAAATACACTAATGGGAGCAACCCCACATAGCTTGACTTCCACTCGCTCTTTGGGTTTAATCATTTCCGTCAAAGGATAAAAAAGTTCAAAAGAGTGATAAATCATCTTGAATAGACGAAACACAATGAAGAAAGCAGAATCAAAGTCGATAGTCAACTATAAGGAATGATAAAACGATTGTTCACACTTGCGCTTGATTT
The DNA here is from genome assembly GCA_030737815.1 of Allium fistulosum. Classification (NCBI taxonomy): domain Eukaryota; kingdom Viridiplantae; phylum Streptophyta; class Magnoliopsida; order Asparagales; family Amaryllidaceae; genus Allium; species Allium fistulosum. The sequence continues at coordinate 242,136,896 of CM060907.1, read as the reverse complement.
CACATCACATACTTTTAAAGACACTTTAAAAACACTCTTTTAAAATATTCTTTTAGAAGAGCAAATTATATTTCTAAGTATATTAAAACCAAGTTCAAAACAAATGTCAAAACATTGTTTATTATAAACCCAAAACTATTTACATGTAACGACCCGTAAATTTTTAATAATTTTATTTGTTTTATTATTTTATTTAATTGAAATTTTGTGAAATTTCAAACAATAAAATTTTGGAATAAAATTTGATATTTGGAATACGTCTATTTTAAATAGCAACTGGTAAATTTTCATCAGATAATTTGAAAGTTTATTTTCTTGTGAAATTTTAATTAAATTTATATCAGTTAAAAATTGATGGTAATAAAATGTTTTCCAAACCTGAATATTTTTATATAGAAAATTTGTAAATCACCTTCTGAGTGAGACGTCATATTTCGTTTCCTCAAATTTTGACTGCTATTGCTCTGTTTATCTTATCTATGGCAAATTAGCAGCATTTTCAGTACCGGATATCGACTTTTGATAGGATGATCGTACCACATATATCTATATACCGTTTTGATCGCCTCGTTGTGCTGATCTCTATATATTCTATTGACAATTTCAAAGTCAGGAAGACAGCAAAATTTACGAAACGAATTCCGTATCGGTTCCGCATTTTGAACCATTTTTAAAATTCTTTGTTGATTCGTTATCTACTGGGTTAAACCAACAACCACTGGCATTTATTATTTTGAGAAAATCAATGCTTGACCTTTTATTTTTCACTAGTTCCAATAGTGTGTCGGTTCTTTTCGTATACCTCCGTTGATTCATTTGAGAAAATACAACTGTTGCTCTTCTTTAGTTGGCTTTGGTATTGTTTTTCCCGAGCACCACAAAGCTCAACTTCAAGATCCTCCAATTTCTTCATCAGCCACCATCCCTTCCTGAAACCCACAACACCTCACAACCTTTAGCACTGCCGCTGTTTCCCATTGCCATCCACGCGCCGATCTCCTCCCTCGGCCACTTTTTTCCTCCTTCCTATCAGCCATGCACATAGCCTCTTCCTTTTCTCTCTCTCTCAAGCTTCATCCTCTACCAGCTTGCGCAGCCTCACAGACCAAAGCCCATCATCCCGATCTCACGACGAGCAAGCCAAACCTCCACCTTGCCCACTTGACTTCTGCCCACCCTCTTCATTTTCTAATCCATGCAAGGTATATATGAATATATATATATATATATATATTGGCCTAAATATATATACATAGTTATACGTATTGTTCATATATATATATATATATATTGTTTTCAAATATGATATAGTTTAAGCATCAAATACATATGAAACTAGTTTCGTGTATAATAATATTTGTGATAAGCAGTGGGAGTATTTCGTTTCTTTTGGTTTGTATATTATATAAATATGTATAAATATTATAGAATTTTGTTTCGATCATTTATATGCTGTGTATCTATATGCATTTTATACAAAGTACATGCTATGTTAGTTTTCTATTATATAAAATCTGTTTATATGAAGGTATGTAAGTTAAGTATATATATCTAGTTCTCTTTGTTTTCGCATATATATATATAGAATATCTGACGTGTGTTATAAAGGGTTATGTATATATATTTAAACTGGTATACATTTAGTTACAGAATACTATATAATTTCATATAAAAGCATGGAAGTTTGGTTTGTTTTTGGAAAGTATGTCAGAGAAGAAATCATGTGGGTTAAAATTTTTGATAGTATAATATACATAGTTTTATCCGCTGTAGCAGTTGTTTATTTTATATAATATATATGCCAGTTATAAGTTGCGATATGATGTATTTTGTTTATATTTTATATAGTGTTTTGATATATATTGTATAGTTTTATATCTATGGGTGTTTAAGAGTATTTATATATAGATTATGTCCAGATTTTTCTTTTGTAATTTTACAGTAGAATATATATGTTAGTATACATATTTTATAACAGTTTCATTTATACTTTAAGTATATTTTATGTTTAAAGTGATATTGTAACAACCCGAGATTTCACGGTATTATTATTATCGTCATGTGACGATTTAATTGGGTTGCTGGTTGTTTTTGGCGTTTAACCAAGCGAAATTCTTTTTCGAATCGGATTAAAATTCTTTTGAATTTGTAAATATTGAAGCGAGCTTTAAAGAAAAATTGTTTTGGCCCACTCGTTGTTGCCGTGACGTTTATCGGTACCTTTCCCCTTTTATTCGTTCACTCGAGAAAACCCATACCCTTCTCACGTTTAAACCCATACTCCACCCACGTTTCTTCTGCCATCCCCTTACCCCTTTCTTCTGCTAAAACACGTCGCACCCCTTCCCTCTTCAGATCGAAGAAACGAAAAAAAAAACGAAGGCGGAAAAATAAATGGCGACGAGATAAAGAATGGCGGCTTCGTTCTTCGATCTGGAAAACGTAGGGCTTCAGAAAAATTGGGGCTTTCGTTCGTTCTTTCGATGCTTGCTAGGGCTTCGTCTTCGATTATCTCGCGCGCAACCTCGTCGATGCTAAGGTGAGTACCCACTCACATCTAATTCTCGTCTCAAGTTGAATTAGGGTTTAAACTTCGTGATTTCGTTCGTCTGATTGTTTCAAAATATGTGCTTTGGCCGTTTGATCATTGTTGGATGATTGCGATTTTCCTTGAATTGTTCATATACGTATACTTTTCGTATATAATTGCTTGATCCCCACGGTGTTGAATTTGAGTCATTCATCACGTCTCTGACCTGTTCCATATGCGTATATATTCGTATATATTTTCTGGGCTGACTTGATTTTGAGATTATTGGCTTTGACTTGGTTTTGGAGATCTCGGTTTTGAAATGGTTTTGAATTAATAACCACGGCTTTGACATTTTTCTGTAGCATACTCTTCGACATTGCTATCCTCTTCTCTGTGAATTATTTTCTCTGAGATATTCTTCTCTGATATTGTTCATTCTTGTAGAATCACCTGTTGTACACTATGTACTTGCACATAGTTGCAGTAGCTTTGTTGATGTTCATCTGGTTCTGGCCTGCACCCCATTTGCATTCACTGCCGTAGTTGTTGTTGTGTCCATATTGTAGTTGAACCTTAACTTGGTTGATACTGTGTGGAGCTTGGTTTCATGTTGTGTAAACTGCATTGCTTGTTCTTTGTGTATTGGGTTTTAGTTGTTTTCACTAATGTTCATCAGGTTCAAGCATTTATGTTGGTATTTGATTGAATGGTCTGTCCTGTTGTATGGGTCTGTGTAGTTTGTTTGATCACTTCACTCTTGTGTATTTGAAGTCTGCATTCTTTGTTGGCTTGATACTCGGTTATCACCATTGTTGTTGGTCTGAAAACTACTTTGAGGGTCATTATTTGGCATTTGTAACTTCGGCCTTTATTTTGACATTATGTGCATTCCAGTTTAGCACTCATGTTTTTGATTCAAGTTAACTGTGCATGCCAGGGTACCATATTTTCCCAATCATCATTTGCGAGTTCATGCTTATGCATATAGTTACTGTACGATTTTAGTCAGGGTTGTTATTTCACTGATATGTGAATTTTACTGGGTTTGCAATTGCTAATGTGCTTTACTCGAACTAGCTACTGATCGCGGTTGTTTTACCGGACGTTAATTATTGTGAGTCACTAGTTTCTTGTTCCATATGAGCCACCTGAGTGTGGTCGACTGGAGAACTTTTTGTTCATTGTATTCTGATTGCACACTGCGGTCAGCGTCACTGCATTGTCTTTGGCTTCAAGTATTGTTGCATGGTCTCTCTTAATTGTTTCAGGTGCACTAGAGTATTATGTTGTACCCTCTGGTGCATCCCTGTATATGATTTCCTTCCCTTTGAAATCTCTGGTCATGGTTGTCATCTGCACTATCATTTTGTTGCTCCTTTATAGTTTAGTTCCACTATATGCTGTACCATTCGAGTCAGTTGGTAATGTGTGTTGAAGTCACCTGACTTCAACATCCTTGGGCATTTGATTACTTGCGGCCTCGACTTGGTTATACACTGCATATTCATGTGTCATTGTTGCTTGCATCTGCTCATCCCTGTCGTACTTGTTGTCATGGTGGCTGCCTCTGTATGTACGTGCAGTCCCACCTGAGCCATGTTGTATGTTCTTCACTATTTGCCAGTTGTATTTGGGTGCAGTTTTACCCTTGCAGTTCTTTGGTCTATTAGTCGAGTTTGTTTGTATTATTTTAGTGGCGAGGCAGTACACGCGTGCGTGTACTGCAGCCCTAGCAGGATTGACGAATTTAGTTGATATTTCGATTGGTAAATTATTTCATGGTTCAATTAAATATTTTGAAGTTGTATTTTGAAATGGTTCATTTTGATTTGAGTTGGATCCGTTGGCTTTAGGATTCATTGATCTTCTGAGTATTTCATAGACTGTATTGGCGAGGCAGTACACGTTAGCGTGTACTGCAGCCAATCAGCATTGTTGTTTTTAAAGTGACATTTCAATTGTTTAAATTGATTTGGATTGTTTATTTGCTGTTAAACACTGTTTAGTGTTATATCTGCCGTTATCCGATTCTTTTATCGAGGAGTCGGATATACGAGATTTCTGTGATTATCGTCTATTTGACTATCTGATTATTATTGCTGCTATGCACTAATAAACTGGTTTGAATTAGACTGACCTGGGTATTATTTTCTTTTGAATGTAATACTCGGGTCAGACCCGAGTTATTTCAGGTTGTAGATTTCTTTCTTTGAGTTGTAGTTCGGGATTTGAAGACTTTTCACATCTTCTGAAGTTGTCAGTGTCATTTTGTAGTAGTCGTGTCATTGTATAGAACGATATGTATTCATGTATATTAGTCGATAATGTACTTGTATATATAACTTCTAGAGTCGACAGTTGTAGTTGTATCATATGTATCGTGTCAACTATGTATTAACTGTCATCAGTTATATATATATGAGACTTTTGTTTTTATCTGTGTTCCGCAATTATATTATCTGTGTTATTGTTATATCTAATGTCCTAAACTATTATGAACTATCATGGTTTGTTTTATACTGATAATTGGGTGTGTCGATGGGAGTAAATAAATAATAGATGAAAAATAAAAAGTATATACCACTCCTATCGAGATAACCAATATTAGTGTAAGGCCAACTACGGATGGTCGCTCCTATCCAGCCTTATTCTTCGTAATAATAGACAGTATTTCTTTTAATACTCTTTGTTATTATGAGCATAGAGGTGGGGCGTCACAGTTGGTATCAGAGCTTGGGGTTTATGGACATAATATAAAACATAACTTGGATGGAACATATGTTACAACTATTGGTCGATGTTGTGACAACCCAAAATTTTAGATATTTGAAATTGGAGTATTTAATTTATTTTAAATATTCAAGAGTGAATTTCTAACTCGAATTTCAAATATCAATATTTGTTGGATAATTTAATTCTTGAATTTAACAATTGAAAATTTGGTAAATTATTGAATCTTGATTTTTAAACCTGTTAAAAATAATTTGAAGGTTGGGAAAATTCATATTAATGATACTGAAGATAATAGAACTTTTAAAATCGAATTTGAAAGTGATTTGTTCAGCTTTAAAAATATATGGTTTAAATTGAAGTTTAAAAATAGCCTTCCGAGGCACAGTCTCGGAATTCGATGAAACCATTACCATTGGATCCGTAATATTGAATTATTACCGGATTTCAAATTTCGTAGTTTTTGGAGATATCGTGTGATCGTACGAGGTTAAAGCGCTGAGAAAATAATTAATCGTTTTAAATCTAAATATCCTACATCAAATCACAGCCGTACTTTTCCTTTCAGCTTCTCCAAGACGCTTCCTTTACCTTCTTGAACATGATCTTATCTTGCTTCCTTTAAACACGAGAAGCCTCACCCTTTCAGTCCCTCATCTCTCCTTCTTCTATCCATTCCTGTAAAAGAAAAAAATATAATAAGCCGAGCTTCCCTTTTTCTCTTTCGAATCTAGACGAAATCGAATCGGTTATTCGATCCTCAGAGCGAGTGGCTGCGTATGATTTGGAACTCGATTTCGAGGCACACGCGACCTTCGAAGGGAACTCGCGAGCATGATTGCTATGATACGGTAGCTTCATTTAGGGTTTCGATATGGGGCTCGAGCACGTGAATGTCAGAGGTGGGTTCATCTCTGGTCAATGGCGACGGCGCTGTCGAGTTTGATGAGGGCTTGGCCGCGAGTTCGTTTAGGATTTTAGGGTTGTATGGAAGCAAGGAGGCGATCAATTGCCGTTCGTCGATGTTGGGGATCAAGCGCTGCAACTGGAGGCGCGGTGAATCGCGTAGGGACGAAGGGTATGGCTTGGTCCGGATGCGGCAGCATTCGTTGGGTAGAGCGCTAGAATTGGAGTCGCGATCGAAGGGTTCGACAGTGAGTAGTTTCTGTTATTTTATTAGATTATATATGCATATATATATATAAGTGTATATATATACTTATTCCAGGAAGCAGAAAAATAGATTAGCAGATAAGAAAATATTTGTAGGTAAGATTTAGGCTAGTAGAAGACTTTAAATGGTGATACAAATTATTTTATAAGGATACTTATAAATATTTTCACTTGCTGTTTCATTTAGAAATAAATATTTAGATAGTTAACTTATCTAATTAGTTTATTTAATTTATTTTACTTACTAGAAATAATTTATTAGAAGGGAAATTTGTTTGGAATCGAATTATTAATTTAAAACCAAATTCCTAATCAATTAGATTTATAAAAGAGAATCAGTTTAAAACTTAATAAATTGTTCAAATTTAAATCACATTACTAATGTTAATGTAATAAAGGAAATTAGCTTTTAACCAAACCATTTTGTTAAATTTAAATTGGAAACTGATTACTCGATTTATTTCGAATATTAATCAACTGTAAATATCTATACAAGGTCTAAAATAGAGAAACGAGCTGGAATGGAAGTGTTTGGGAAATGGACTGCAAATTTAAGGGGTAAAGGTGAGTTAATCTCACTCAGTTAAATTATAATTTAAATTTAATTGGTTAAATTTAAATATTGATGGATGATCGAATTGATTGATATGGTATATAGTAGTATATAGCAATATATACATATTGGCATATGTATATATTGGAATTGTTGATATTCCCGCATTATATAGCGGATGAGATCCTATGCGCCGCATAATAGCGGATGATATTTTATAAAACCCATATACCGCGATATTCCACCTTGAAGTGGAATTGGTATTGTGCTAACATCTGTGGATGCAGGGAAACAGGTTGGAGGGATCCAACTGGATTCCTCAAAATATTTAATTTTGTTTAAATATTCTATGATAAGATTTTTGATATCCTATGATGAATTATATGGATAATTGGATGTTATGGTTTGGTTGGACTGATTTGGATGTGCTGAATTATCAAAATCTCTAGAATGGAATTTTTGAAAGAAATAAAAGAGTAAATTTTTAAGTAAAATAATTATAAAGAGTTTGGAATAAATTTGAGAATAAATCTGATTAAGAATAAAAGTGATTTCCAAAATTCTAATAAATATGGAAAAGAGGAATTTTGAATAAACAGAGAAATATTGAATTTAAAGAAAACTTATGTGATATTATTTAAAAGAATAAATAATTTATTTTAATTCAATGTTTAAATGTAATTAAAAAGAAAGAAGGAATTTGGGAAATCTGAAACTGGTGTTTCAGTTTAAAGATTTTAAATCATAATGAGAAATAAAATCTGGAAGTTAATGAATTTGGAAATAAATGGATTAAGTAAGGAAATTTATTTCAAAGTAAAATAAATTGGGAAATCAATTATAAATTTGATTTAAATACTGGGATTTGAAATTTAAAGAGAAATGAGATTTTGAAGATATAAACTGGGTTTATAAAGTGAAATGGAATATCAGTGGATATTAGAGAATATAAATTCAATGTGGGAATTTGTTTCCTGGAGATTTGACCAGGCAACTGAGTGCTCGGCATTGGCCACTACTCGGCATGAAGGACTGTTCGGCATCCAGGAGGACACGGCGAAGCGCGCGGCATCCAATGGGAGCCGGCATCCATAGCATTCGGCATCCGTAGTGCTCGGCGTCAGTTAGTGTTCGGCGACAACCAATGCTCGGCGCTAGCGTTCGGCATCCAGTGGAGCTCGGCATCAGAGAGTGTCCGGCATCCAGGAGTGTTCGGCGAAGCACTTGTCATCCAGGAGTACTCGGCGTGGTACTCGGCATCAGGAGAACTCGGCATCCCAAAGTGCTCAGCGTCGAGTGGTGTTCGGCATCAGGAGAACTCGGCATCCCAAGGTACTCAGCGTCGAGTGGTGTTCGGCATCAGGAGAACTCAGCATCCCAAGGTACTCGGCGTCAAGTGGTGTCCGGCATCAACTGGCACTCGGCTGCAAGAGCGCTCGGCGTCCCTGGTACTCGGCATCGCAGGGTACTCGACATCAGTAACACTCGGCGATAGGATAACTTGGCAACGAGAGCGCTCGACATTCAGAAGGCATTCAGTAAGCACAACTTCACAAGGACCGTTCGGCACGGAAAGCATCGTTCGGCATGGGAAAGACTGCTCGGCATCAGAGCGTTCGGCATACCAGGATCGGCATGCAGCGACCACCGTACTGAGGCTTGACCGTTCGGCTATCCAGCCCATTTGGGAAGTCCAGCCCATATTTGCCTATAAATAGGGGGGCAGGGTCACAGTGAAATGGATCCTTTTTTCGGAGAGAAAAGACGGGAAGACTCTGCCATTTTCAAGACTCATCTTCTCTACTTAAACACCTTCATTCAAGCATTTGATTCACGAATTGTATTTGTAATCAATCATAAAGGAAATCAATAAAGTTGAGCAAAGTGGACGTAGGCAATTACGCCGAACCACTATAAATTTGGTGTTCTTACTTTCTGCACTTGAATTAGGATTGTCTTCTCTGTTTAATTTGCTTTCATCACTTATATCTCTACATAATCTTTCTGAACGAGGTTAGTGACCAATTTTGGTGCTAACACTTTGGTGCTTTCACCGAGAATTGAATTCTCAGACCTCAAGGATCTGCTTTGAAGCTACTGGATTGAATAAATCCCCCAAAGAAGATCCGACTCACTGATAGGACATCCATTGATTCTACTCAGAGTTCATACCGATAACTCTATAATGGCAAGACCACGTACCAGGTCAGCTTCCCTTAATGCGGATGCCCGAGAGACTGCTAGCGTGCAACAAGCAGGACCTAGCAATCAACCAGCAATCCCGAGTGCAGGGATTGCCACTCAAGAACAGACTCCAGTTGTCACCAGAGTGGAGTTCAACGACTTGATGAGAGAACTTAGGGAAAGCAGGAGACAACTGGGAGAACAGATGCAAGCTAATGCCAACCTGATGGCACAACTCACTCAACAGCAGCAACAGAATGCTGGGGGCAATCCAGCTGCTTATTCCTCTTCTGATAGCTCAACTTCTTCTGATGAGCCACCCAGGCGCAGACGCCGTAAGACTGAAACTGCAAGGGCAGATGCCGCTGTTCGAACAGCAGGAGACCGCGACCAAGCCAGAACTGGAAACTTCCGAACCGGAATACAGGTGGAGGAGGGAGCTCCAGACCATCAAAATGTTAACAATGTTGAACCTCATGACGCACGATTGGCAGATCGCCAGGAAAGGAGGCATCAGCATGGACAGGCACGTAGAACTGACTCCAACCTCCCAGCTTCCATACAGACACCCGATCTGACAGCCATGATCAGGCAACTGATGAAAGAGAATCAGGGCTTATCAAATGACGATTGGAGAGTGTCAAGAAGTCATACTCCGTTCACGGATGTTGTGCTGCAAGCGTCCTACCCCAAGAAGTTTAGCATGCCAACCATTCCTGCATACGAAGGAAAGACTGACCCCAGACAACATGTAATGAGGTATGAATGGATGATGGATTCAGCCAGAGCAAATGATGCCACCAAGTGTAGGTGTTTTCCGATTACTCTATCTGGGATCGCTACTATGTGGTTCACCCGACTTCCTCCGCGATCCGTATCAAATTTCGAGGAGTTGGCAAAGAAGTTTATTGAGCAATTCAGGATACACACTACACGCCCGAAGGATGTGATGTCTCTGTCAAGTGTAATCCAAAATCCTGGAGAGTCGCTGAAGGAGTACTTACAAAGATTCCACATGGCGGCAACTGAAGTCAGTAATCCCAACGACCATGCAATTCTAATGGCTGTGATGAGAGGTGTTGATCCGGATTCTGAATTCGGAGATTGGCTGGCAGGAAAACCTCCGACTACGCTAGAGCGTTTCTACTCCAAGGCGCACCAGTTCATAAGAAGAGAGGAAGCTAGGTGGGTATGACGAGACAAGGCACCGGGACCTGCCCAAGAGTCAATTAAGAGCAACGTTGCTGTGAAGCAATCTGGAGACAATTCAGGGAAAGTCCAAGTCAACGTCCAGAATAAGCCTGTGCAGCCCAAAGAGTCCGGAGGAAGGAGTCAAGGAAAGAGGAAAGAAGCGGGAAAGTGGAAGTCAAGAATTCCAAGCTACAGCGAGTACACTCCGCTAAACGCCCCACTTGAGAACATTTACCTATCCACATGCAATACTTTTCAGTACAGAAAACCACGTCCGAAAGAATCAACTGAAGAACAGAAACGGACTGGGAAATATTGCCGCTTCCATGAAACCTATGGACACAACACGGAAGAATGCAGACACCTACATGACGCTATCGAGAAATTGATCAGACAAAAGAAGTTGCAAGAATTTGTGAAGGATCCGCAGGAAGGAGGACAGGGAACGTCCGACCCAGGTCGTGCACCGGCTCCACGTCATCCAGAGGAACCTAACCGGACTGTTGGAAGACTGGTTATAAATACAATTATCGGCGGACCTCATCCCGCAGATAAGAACTGGCAAGAGATGGAGCGATATGCGAGCTCCTTGAAGCATGCGGATTTCGAGTGCTGTTCAAACGTAGAGGACGGGGCCCCTGCTAAGCAGCAGCGCGTGATGACAGACGATATTGTGTTCAGAAACAGAGACGCTGATCAGATAGAGGCTCCGACCATCGATCCCATGGTCATATCTGCAACAATCGGACCAGCGTATGTAAAAAGAATTTTGATTGATTGTGGAAGTTCAGTCAACATCATCTTCAAGAAGGCATATGATCAGATGAAGCTAGAGACAAAAGACTTGAAACCATCCAAAGCTCGTATCCACGGTTTTAACGGCGCTGCGACTGATGCAGTGGGATATGTCGAGTTACCAGTTGAACTGGGACAAGGCGAGCGTCGGAGGGTACGAATTCTACCCTTTGTAGTTTTGGATGTGGACTCTCCATATAATGTTTTCTTGGGTCGGCCGGCCCTGGCTGAATTTAGGGCGGCACTAGCCCTGTGGTGCTTGACTTTGAAGTTCCCAACTGACAAAGGAGTAGGCATTGTTCACGGAGACCAAGCAGCTGGTCGTTCTTGTTATGTGGCCGAGCTCCGAGAAGCTCACCGGAGGGAAAAAGGAAAGGGTGCGGACAATCCTGTCCGCATCCTCAACGCGAATAATTGACAAGTAGTGCCCATGCCCTGGCTCGGGCATAGTTCTCGGATCTACGGAGATATAGATCCGAGAGACGACGATGAGAAACCCAGGGAAGAGAAGGCGGCACCGGCTGAATTAACAATTGACATTTCGGTTAGCCGTGACGACCCTTCGCGAATACTGAAGATCGGATCACAGTTAGGCCCCGCAATGACAGAAGACCTTAGCGACTTCCTCCGAGCAAACCTTGATGTTTTTGCCTGGACGCATTCTGATATGTGTGGGATTTCTCCCGCCATCACAAGTCATATGTTGAACATAGACCCGAAATACGTCCCAGTCAAGCAAAAGAGGAGAGGAATGGATCCAGAGAGATCCGCCGCTCTTGGAGAGGAGGTGGACAAACTCAAAGCAAATGGGTTCGTCCGCGACGCCCTCTACCCGGAGTGGGTCTCCAACCCCGTGCTAGTAAAAAAGGCAAATGGGAAATGGAGGACTTGCGTAGATTATTCCGACTTGAACAAAGCATGCCCTAAGGACAGTTTCCCGTTGCCTAGGATCGATCAGTTGGTCGATTCCACAGCAGGACACGAATTATTGTCATTCATGGATGCGTACTCGGGATACAACCAAATCCCAATGCATATTCCGGACCAAGAACACACCAGCTTCGTTACAAATGTCGGGCTGTATTGCTATGTAGTGATGCCCTTTGGATTAAAGAATGCTGGAGCAACTTACCAACGTCTGGTGAATCGAATGTTCAAGGACCAGCTGGGCAAAACCATGGAAGTCTATGTGGATGACATGCTCGTGAAGTCACGACAGTCAAACGACCACATTCAAGACTTAGCTGAAATGTTTAACATACTCAGGTCCTATGGAATGAAGATCAACCCGCTGAAGTGTTCTTTCGGCGTTGCATCAGGGAAGTTTTTAGGATTCATCGTCAACGCTAGGGGAATCGAAGCCAACCTAGAAAAGATCCAAGCCATTCGAGACGTACAAGCGCCCAGGACTGTAAAGTAGGTACAGAGCTTGAACGGAAAAGTGGCTGCGCTAAGTCGATTTATATCCAAGGCAACTGACAAGTGCATCCCATTCTTCGACATAATAAAGAAAGGAAAGAGGAATTTTGAATGGACGTCTAGCTGCGAGGAAGCTTTCCAGAACCTGGTAAGGCATCTGGAGAGCCCACCGATGCTATCTAAACCAGTTGACCATGAGATGCTGTACGTTTACTTGGCTATATCCCCTCATGCGATAAGCGCAGCTTTGGTCCGTGAGGAGGATCGAGTCCAGAAGCCGGTATATTATGTTAGCAAGCGTTTAACGGGGGCAGAGAAGAATTACCCTAAAATTGAGAAATTGGCTTATTGCTTGGTGATTGCATCATGCAAGCTACGCCCATACTTTCAAGCGCATTCAATCGGCGTTTATACCGATCAACCCCTGAGGCAGGTACTTCAGCGACCAGAAACTTCTGGAAGATTGCTAAAATGGAACATCGAGTTGAGCCAACTCGATATCGCGTACTTACCACGGAGAGCTATCCGAGGGCAAGCGTTAGCAGACTTCATCGCTGAATTTACCATACCCATCAAACCGGACGATCACGACATCATTCCCCCCATTCGATGGAAATTATACACTGACGGTGCATCAAACGACCGTTGCTCCGGCGCGGGCGTAGTTCTTATAACTCCGGAAAACCGATCAATCTGTTATGCCCTGAAGCTCGATTTTCCGGCTACGAACAACGAAGCTGAATATGAAGCATTGATCGCTGGCTTGAAGCTTATCAAAGAACTCGGAATCAAATCAATCGAAACCTTTTGTGACTCGCAGTTAGTGGTTTACCAAGTACGAGGAGACTACCAAGCAAAAGGACGAAAGCTTGCTCCGTACCTCGTTCAGGTCCAGGAACTACTATCAAATCTTGAGCGTTATGACATTTCACATATCCCGCGAGAAAAAAACAGAGAAGCCGACTTGTTGGCTAAGTTCGCGAGTACCGACGATGTTCAACAAATGGGATTGTATCCCGTGGAAGTCTTGCATGCCCCGAGTGCAGACGAGATGAAAATCGAACTTGTGTTGGAAACAGAGAACGAGAAGGACTCGTGGATAACCCCATTCAAACTGTACCTGACAACCGGGGCTTTACCAGAAAGAAGAAGCGAAAGACGACAGGTCCTTCGAAAGGCTGCGCGGTACGTAATGCAGGATGGATCCATGTACCGGAAAGGGTTCTCAATCCCATTGTTACGATGCATCGCTCATGATGAAACAAAGCGAGTCTTGAGGGAAGTCCACAAAGGGGAATGCGGCGACCATACTGGGGGGCAAACGCTAGCAAAGAAGATCCTCCGCTATGGGTATTACTGGCCCACTGTAAACCGGGATGCCGCGGACTACGCAAGAAAATGCGACAAGTGTCAAAGATATGCAAAAATCCCGAGGGCTCCGTCAACGGAACTCACACAAATGGTCAGCCCTTGGCCATTCGCGATCTGGGGAATCGACATAATCGGCTCTTTGCCTCTATCCAAAGGTGGTGCGAAATACGCGATAGTTGCAGTCGACTATTTCACGAAATGGGCTGAGGTAGAACCTTTGGCCACTATCACCTCTAAGAAAGTCATTAACTTCGTTGTACGAAACATTATATGCCGCTTCGGTCTTCCACGCACCATCATTACAGACAACAGAACGCAATTCGAAAGTAGAGAGTTCAAAGAGTTCTGTTTAAAGTACGGCATCGAGAAAAAGTTCGCTGTCGTTGCACACCCAAAAGCTAACGGACAAGTCGAGGCCGTTAACAAAATAATCAAGTCCATACTAAAGAAGCGTCTGGAGAAGGTTGGAGGCAAGTGGGTAGATGAACTCCCGACAGCATTATGGGCATATAGGACTACCCACAAGTCCGCGACCGGCCACACTCCGTTCGCCTTGGCATACGGCTCTGAAGCCGTAATACCCGTGGAACTTGAAGTTCCATCGCACCGAGTGACATACTATGACCCCAAGACGAACCAAAACCTCTTGCTGGAATCACTGGACTGCATCGACGAAAAGCGTGAAGAAGCTGAGTTAAGGGCGGCGGCGCACAGACATCGAGTCAAGCGCTACTACGATGGCAGGGTCCGCCCAAGAATCTTTGATGTGGGTGATCTCGTTCTGAAACGAGTCTTCCCAGTACCATCACGCATGAATCCCAGCTGGGAAGGTCCATACGCCATTGAACGGAAGCTTGGAGAAGGAACATTCAAGCTAGCGACCGTTGATGGCGCGACACTCCCCCGAGCATGGAACAGTGAGCATTTGCGGCACTATTACATTTAGCATGTTTCCCTTTCTTGTTATAGGCACTATTGTTTTCTGCATGTCTCCTTTCAATAATGACTTAGTTTTCTTTTGAAGTTGTAATCGAGCAATTTAGTTGATTTTCATTAATAAAGGCCTGAAGCCACATTTTCTGTGAAGTTTCTGTATCTCTTAATTGGATGTTAAATTACATTATTCTGTGCGGCGTACAGACTAGTATAAACGATTTCCAATCTCCGAATCCCCAGAGTGCGGAGCGGAGTACTCTAAGTTCCTAGAGCGCGGACTAGAGTATAAACGATTTCCAATCTCCGAATCCCCAGAGTGCGGAGCGGAGTACTCTAAGTTCCCAGAGCACGGACTAGAGTATAAACGATTTCCAATCTCCGAATCCCCAGAGTGCGGAGCGGAGTACTCTAAGTTCCCAGAGCGCGGACTAGAGTATAAACGATTTCCAATCTCCGAATCCCCAGAGTGCGGAGCGGAGTACTCTAAGTTCCCAGAGCGCGGACTAGAGTATAAACGATTTCCAATCTCCGAATCCCCAGAGTGCGGAGCGGAGTACTCTAAGTCCCCAGAGCGCGGACTAGGGTATAAACGATTTCCAATCTCCGAATCCCCAGAGTGCGGAGCGGAGTACTCTAAGTTCCCAGAGTGCGGACTAGAGTATAAACGATTTCCAATCTCCGAATCCCCAGAGTGCGGAGCGGAGTACTCTAAGTTCCCAGAGTGCGGACTAGAGTATAAACGATTTCCAATCTCCGAATCCCCAGAGTGCGGAGCGGAGTACTCTAAGTCCCCAGAGCGCGGACTAGAGTATAAACGATTTCCAATCTCCGAATCCCCAGAGTGCGGAGCGGAGTACTCTAAGTCCCCAGAGCGCGGACTAGAGTATAAACGATTTCCAATCTCCGAATCCCCAGAGTGCGGAGCGGAGTACTCTAAGTCCCCAGAGTGTGGACTAGAGTATAAACGATTTCCAATCTCCGAGTCCCCAGAATGCGGAGCGGAGTACTCTAAGTCCCCAGAGCGCGGACTAGAATATAAACGATTTCCAGTCTCCGAATCCCCAGAGTGCGGAGCGGAGTACTCTAAGTCCCCAGAGCGTGGACTAGAGTATAAACGATTTCCAATCTCCGAGTCCCCAGAATGCGGAGCGGAGTACTCTAAGTCCCCAGAGCGCGGACTAGAGTATAAACGATTTCCAGTCTCCGAATCCCCAGAGTGCGGAGCGGAGTACTCTAAGTTCCCAGAGCGCGAACTAGAGTATAAACGATTTCCAATCTCCGAGTCCCCCAGAGTGCGGAGCGGAGCACTCTAAGTCCCCAGAGCGCGGACTAGAGTATGAACAGACTCAAGTCTCCAAGTCCCCGGAGCACAGTGTCAGCAAACCAAATAAAGACAAGAGAATCATTCAAACAAGAAGAAACTAAAATTTTATTCGATAAGTCCAAAATAGGGATACAAGATCACTCCTACAAAATTCGGGCCTATACAAACTACAAGTTATGAAAGATAGAAACTGTTACAAACTTAGGCAAAAAACTTGTTGAACAAGTGCATCGATCATTTCTTCGACTTCTTCTTCTTGTCTGCCTTCGGTGTTTCCGACGACTCCTCTCCCTCACGTTTCTTCTTGGACTTTTTGCTTGCTAGAGAGACGGAGTCAGGAGTAGGAGACGGAACATCTAATGGTTTAGACCTGCCCGGGAGAATGATTTTCAAAGGTCTATTCCGCGGGTCAGTAAGTTCCAGGACTTCAGATTCAACTTTGACTTTGACCTTTCTCTTCTCCTCGTCGGCAAGACGATCCTTCATGCTCATCTCTGAAGTATGTTCAGAGGCGCCAGTGATTTTAACTTCGTCGCTTCCTTCGGCAGGAGACGAGGTATCAAGTTTGTCATCGTCAAGCGCCCCGATCACTTGAGCGTCTGGGCCGGGAGTTACCCCTGCGTGAGAAGCGTCGCTTGTTTTCCCCGCTTCCTCCTTGGCGTCATCGCTCCTTGGAGTTAGCTCAGTGTCAGAACAACCTGTGAGACATATAAGAAGTGGGCATTAGAACGAATAACCACTGCTAAAAAATGACGGATCACTTCGACTTCTGGAGAAAGAAGAGTCTCCTACCAGGATCAGGTTGGCTGTCGGTGGCGCGCGGGGTTTCACCCTCCAGGATAGGTGACAGCACATGAACGCCGAGCCCAGGATCTTCGGGGTCGTAGCTGGCATGCTGCTCGAATGGATCAAGCGTCGACCGACCAGCCGATTGAGCAGCATAAGGAGCGGCAGTGTGAGGAGTAGTAGTGTCGGCCTCTGACGGGCCAGCCTCGTTATTCTTCTCTTTCGAAGGGGAAGAGCCTTTGCCATAGAGAGCCAATGCTACGGATAAATCCGATGGCTCATTCCCCCTCAGGAACTCCTTCACCAGTGCATCTTCGTCGATTTCTTCGGAGCCTGATTCGACTTTCTTGATCTTTATCAGAGTCTCCCATGCCTCAGCCAGGGATTCATGGTAGCCGTCTCCCAAGAATGTTAGGTCGTGGTGCATAAGGACGCGGGCTCCGTACTCGGCGATCAACGGGTCAAACATACTTTTGACTTCTTCCCTGCCGGTCTCTGCGGCCGCCTCCAGGCGAGAATCAAGCTCCTCCTCAGCCATTCTTTTGCCCTCCTCACGGGCCTCATCCTTAATTTTCTCGACCCCGGCAAGTTCACCATCAAGCTTTGCCTTCAGGAGCCGAGTAGCCACAATCTCATCACAATACCGCTGTGATTCTTCCTGAGCGGCTATTTTGTCTTCTTTCTCCTTGGAGAGTTGTTCTTTCAGCTCTTTGACTTGAGTAGCGAGCGCGTCCCTTTCTTTTTGGACAGAGTCTTTTTCTAGGGCAAGGGCGCCGCTGCGCTGAACTGCTTCGTCAAGCTCCTTTTTGTGAGCCACCTCTAAGCGAGTAACTGCCTCGGCAGTATCTTTTGCACCTTGTTCAGCGGCTTCTAGCTTTAACTTATAAGAGGCGAGTTCTTCATCTTGGAGTTTGATGATTTTCTTATCGCTGTCAGCCTCCAGAGTTAGACGGTCAATCTCGTGTTGACGCTCAACAGATACTTCTGATATCTTCTCCACCAAGTGCACGAATGCGTCGTTTTGAACATAGACGTCATTGTTGCATGCAATGGCACTTTGCTTCACGTGCCCAGGAATGTGATGGATGGCCGGGAGGAATTTCAAACCGTCAAAACAAATTTTCGGAAACTTGGCCTTAAGGTCGACCATCTTTTCTGCAACAGTCGGGTCCACAGCAGGAGCAGGAGGAGGAGGCTTAGAGAATTCCGTTCTTTTACGCGGCTCTCGAACTTGCCTCGTACTCGATGAACTGGAATGTTGTTCTCGAGCAGCATCAGACTGATAACCCTTCTGCAAAGACTTCTCTTTATCCGGCTCAGCAGTAGGAGGAAGATCACGGGACTGAGAAGATTGATAGTGCGCTTTCTTGTGGTGAGACGACTCGCGAGGGCGATTGTCCCTATCTTCGTAATCACCTCGGTCCCGGCGTCTGCCTGAACCGGAATCCCGTCCGGAGTGGTGAAATATTGAAGACCCCTGAAGACGATCAAGTCCGTGAGAGCGGCCCATATCACCTGCAAAGAAGGAAGATAACAACGAATTAAGGATAATTCACGAATTAAAAAGACTTGAAGTATGTTATGGAATGCGCATGTGCGTGTGTGTCCTAAGTGTTCCCCCCGACGGACCCGTTCGTTTGTCTTCGCTAATCGGTGTATTGTCTCTATGAGCCGGTAGTTGAACTCCTACATTGCCTCTAGCGGGCGAGGAGAATTTGAGAGCTTCAGGATCGTCGAACCCGTAATTAAGTATGTCTTCGGGAATAGAGAGGTTCGAGAGACCTCTCAGAGAACTCTCCAGACGCTGCGAAGAAGCCTCTTTTTCAGGAGGGATAGGCGTAGATTTTGAGGTGTCGCCAACCTTCTCTTTCTGAACCGTATATTTCAGCTTTTTCTTTCCCTTCGAAGGGGAGGATGATGTCTCAATGTCCTGAACTTCGATTGCCGGATTCCAAGCAGGACCCACGTTCTCGCCCTGAGTGTCGGGTGCATCATCCTCTCTACGCTCGCCTTCTTCGTGCGCGTCGGGAGCGCGACGCGACGACGGGCCGGCAAGTTTTTTCCCTTTACCAGATGAAGGTTTGGGAATTGTAACACCTTCTGGGAGGTTGACCCGACGATCAGGAGCTAGCAAGCCGAACCCCGACAGCGATTCATTTGAAATGATAGCTCGAATATCTCGATCCTCGGCCGGAAGAGCTCTAATCGCGTCGACAGCATCGGAATATCCTCGGCCTTCCGGACGCGGGTTAATACCTGAAAAGAGGAAATGAAGAGTTAAGAAAAACGTGACTCCCATTAAGTACGAGTAACGGTTCAGCAGAGAGACTTACTGCCTTCAACCCATCTCCTAGCAAAACCAGACGGGCATCGCACATAGAACCATTCCTGTTTGTACAGGGCGAACTTGCTGCAGGCCCCTGTCAAGATCTGGCACTTGTGATACGGCTCGAGGAAAATGAAGGAGGGGCTATCTTTCCGTCTCTTGAACATGTAAATGTATCGAATATCACCGGGGGTTGGAGGTCTGGAGAAGACAGCCATGAAGAGTAAATAAGTCCCATATAGGAACGCATGACCATTCGGGTGCAGCTGCGACGGAGCGATGTCTATATACTGCAGCACATCCCGGAGAAATAGGTTAAACGGAGGCACGCTGCCCATCCAGCACATGAACTTGTTGCAGGCCGTGTACCCGACTGGGGGCAAATGAGGACGGTCGTGTCTCGAAGGAACTAACACGTCAGTAAAGGGAATTCCGTGAATGGAACATATCCGTCGCAGAGCGGCCTCATTGACCCTCGAGGCTTGAGAATCGACCGGATTGTCCAGTAAGATGGTTGACTCCAGAGCATCGGGCGCCAGATTATGAGCGGGAGAGATTGACGGGTTGGAAGCATCTGCGGCTCCTTGCTTTGTTGACGGCCCAGGCCTGTCAGATATGGTGGCAGAACTAGATTTTCCTGACATCCCGAATAAATAATGAACCTGGCTAAATGCTTGAGAAAGCTATACTTGAAAAACGTTGAGCGTTAGAATTAGCAACACGAGTTTTCCCCCCACGTGGTGTGTGAACTAGTGCAAGCAATTGTGTACAGACAATAAGAATCTAAAGGTTTTAAAGATATAATAATTAGCTTCGAATCATCGCCTTCGAAGACCGTCATCGCTGACCGTCTCAAAAAGCTTGCCTTGAGGTGATTACAGTTCAAGATTCAGAAAACATGTAATTTATGAAGTGTCCGGCTTAAGTCTAATTTGACATTTATATCGTTCGGCAGTTACATTGTTCATCCTGAGAAGAGTTCGGCATGTATCTTGGTTCGGTTAAGTCATTGTCAAGTGTTCGGCATTTGAATGTTGTTCGGCTTGAATTATTGTGCGACGATTGTATTGTCCATCCTAAGTATAGTTCGGCACATATATTGTTCGGCCTAGGTATTTATGTTGTTCGGCATTTTTGATGTTCGGCAATTTATATTGTTCGGCATTTTTGATGTTCGGCAAATATGATGTTCGGCACGTATATTGTTCGGCCTAGGTATTTATATTGTTCGGCATTTTTGATGTTCGGCAAATATAATGCTCGGCAGTTATATTGTTCGGTAGGTATGTAGCTGTTCGGCATGACAGTTGTTCGGTAATTATGTCGTTCAGTCTAGGAGCTACTCGGCATATATGTCTATTCGGCATAAGGGTACTGTTCGGCCTTAGTTCGTTCGGCTAAGGCAGTGCTCCGCCCTCGATCATAACTCCGCCCTGCTCTTTCTCCATTCACGACGAACGACAGAGACAAGATCGCCCGGCGAAGGTTACGCCGTTCGACGCCCCATCTCCCTTTTTCTTCCAATCTTGATCGGCACAAAGGAGCTAGGTCTAACTACCATGCACTGTTCGGCGACTCCGAACGTGCGAACCACTTCTACTAGCCACACATTGTACACCATGTGATGAACCTAAAGATTGAAGTAATGTAATCGTGGAGGGAATGATACCTAGTTCGACGATCGAGATTGAGAAAGGATCAACTAGACTTTAAATCTGATAGAGTGGCAAGAATTGCAAATCTCTGGGAATAATAGAAGAGAAAGCGTAAAGGGAAAGTGGTGGAAGGGCGACTGGTTATATAGAGGGAGGTAGAAGTCGAAAAGGCCATGACCGGTAGAACCGGTCAAGGTCATAACGTCCGGCCCCGGCGCATAACGGTTCGGCACTGAAGCATCACTCGGCAAGGAAGCACCGTTCGAACACGCATGTCTCGTTCGGCATTTGGAACACGTCCGGCACACATCGATCCCACAAAGGGGACGTCTCCGTTCGAGGTTAGCCAAGGGTTTAAGACGTGACGAA
The DNA here is from genome assembly GCA_030737815.1 of Allium fistulosum. NCBI lineage: Eukaryota > Viridiplantae > Streptophyta > Magnoliopsida > Asparagales > Amaryllidaceae > Allium > Allium fistulosum. Next base: position 242,115,551 of record CM060907.1, on the reverse strand, counting down.
AAGGTTGCACAGTTCAAAGCGTACCACGTTCGGCCACGCGATACACTTTGGGGGGCAAGTGTTTCCTGGAGATTTGACCAGGCAACTGAGTGCTCGGCATTGGCCACTACTCGGCATGAAGGACTGTTCGGCATCCAGGAGGACACGGCGAAGCGCGCGGCATCCAATGGGAGCCGGCATCCATAGCGTTCGGCATCCGTAGTGCTCGGCGTCAGTTAGTGTTCGGCGACAACCAATGCTCGGCGCTAGCGTTCGGCATCCAGTGGAGCTCGGCATCAGAGAGTGTCCGGCATCCAGGAGTGTTCGGCGAAGCACTTGTCATCCAGGAGTACTCGGCATGGTACTCGGCATCAGGAGAACTCGGCATCCCAAAGTGCTCAGCGTCGAGTGGTGTTCGGCATCAGGAGAACTCGGCATCCCAAGGTACTCAGCGTCGAGTGGTGTTCGGCATCAGGAGAACTCGGCATCCCAAGGTACTCGGCGTCAAGTGGTGTCCGGCATCAACTGGCACTCGGCTGCAAGAGCGCTCGGCGTCCCTGGTACTCGGCATCGTAGGGTACTCGACATCAGTAACACTCGGCGATAGGATAACTTGGCAACGAGAGCGCTCGACATTCAGAAGGCATTCAGTAAGCACAACTTCACAAGGACCGTTCGGCACGGAAAGCATCGTTCGGCATGGGAAAGACTGCTCGGCATCAGAGCGTTCGGCATACCAGGATCGGCATGCAGCGACCACCGTACTGAGGCTTGACCGTTCGGCTATCCAGCCCATTTGGGAAGTCCAGCCCATATTTGCCTATAAATAGGGGGGCAGGGTCACAGTGAAATGGATCCTTTTTTCGGAGAGAAAAGACGGGAAGACTCTGCCATTTTCAAGACTCATCTTCTCTACTTAAACACCTTCATTCAAGCATTTGATTCACGAATTGTATTTGTAATCAATCATAAAGGAAATCAATAAAGTTGAGCAAAGTGGACGTAGGCAATTACGCCGAACCACTATAAATTTGGTGTTCTTACTTTCTGCACTTGAATTAGGATTGTCTTCTCTGTTTAATTTGCTTTCATCACTTATATCTCTACATAATCTTTCTGAACGAGGTTAGTGACCAATTTTGGTGCTAACAGAATTTATAAAAGGATATGGATTTGGTTTAAAAATAAATGTTGATTTATTTTTAAAAGATGGGAATGAGAAGTGTATTTCTCTGGATAGCCAAGTACGTTTTCAAAGTAATTTTTAATATAAGTTAAAAGTTCTAATTGTGTTTTTAAAAGCATGTTTTAGAAAATTGATTATTTCTAAATGTTAATTTCCTAAGTAAGTATTTTCAAAAATCTATTATTGTAATAATTATATAAAAGAGATTTGCTATTATGTTTTAAAAGGAGAAATTTAGTTTATATTATAAAGTGGTTTATTTTAAAGTATATATTTTAATAAAGTATTAAAGTAGTTGATTTCAATGGTATAAGATATATTTAAAATAAAGTGTTTTTAAATTATTTTAAAATCTAAAAGTGTTTTGTACTTGGTGTTTCAGAGGAAATAAATATTTGGAAATGTATTCCGTAAGCGGAAACTGTTTGAAATTGTTTTCAAAAGGAGTTTGAAAATAGAAATATATCTTGGAAAGATATTTGGGCAAATAAATAATGTGGGAAATTATTTATTGTGTGATGGTTGCTTGTGGATGTTAATTGATAGTTAAATAACCGACTATCAATATTGGCCAAATGCGCTGATCGTTTCGAAGAGACCGGGATCGAGTTTCCGTATACCGGGATTCTAGGTCTGGAGACTCGAATACCACTTCGATTCGGTTTGTACGTTTCGTGAAAACGATTTCAGAGTCGAAGATGGAGCTGTGAAGTGCAAGGGCTAGTCGCTACTAATCCTGAGGATATTTCCAAAATGGATGTAGTAGGAATAGTGCCTTCGGTTCCGTTCGAACCCGGGACGGACTTGTATGGACGAATGCTTTCGTGACATCGTCAGGTGGACGATGGGCATTCTAAGGGATATGTTCTGAAAAGGTATCATTTAGCCTCGAGCCTCATCAACCGGGAATGACTGAAAATCAGGGGTTATGCAGCAAGGCTTCGTGGGTAGCACCCACTTGAGAGTAAGGTCATCCCTGTCTAGATGTCCCTTTATTTCGGCTTAGTGGTGCGGTTGCTGATCCCAACCGTGGGGTGATTTTATTTGGAATTATCCAGTAAGGGATGATTCCGGCCTTGTGTTGCAGGGGAGCGGGCGTACTCCTCGGTACTGTGATCTAGGCCACGTACTGTGACAGGTGGTACCCCAGTGCCTAGTCATTCGTTGGAAATCCATTCTCCCTACGTGCCTTGTACGGTATTTGTTTGTATACCTAGTATGCTGGAATTTAATCATGTAACAATTTCAGCTATTTTAATAAGTATTTGTGAATAGACACTATTATAATATCAGAGGATTTTTATAAAAAGTGTTTAGCTATCGTAAGGTAAAAACCCGACATGTTTATTTTTGGCGTGGTCTTACGAGATGCTTTTGTTTTCAAAAGGATTTTTGAAACTTTAATAATCAATTGAGTGTGATTTTCTCACGCTGGTATTCCAGACTGACTCGGGTATTGTTTTATATGATGCTCGGGTCAGACCGAGATAAACAGGTTCAGGATATGATGCTGTGGAGCTCAGGAGACGAGCTGGATGACGATACGTACTCTCGTACTTGCTATTATTTTTCCGCTATGTATTCAGTTGTATGTTATGGATGTTGATGTACTCTGATGATGTATTCTGATGATGTATTATATAAACAGATATAGTTTTTGATTGTGTAAAGATCTGTTGATATATATTATATTTTATTCCCCTGCGATGGTTAGATTCTGATGTTGTTTTTCTATTTTTCTTCTTCTACCTCTTCTTCTTAACTAAAATGGTTCGATTTTCCGGGTCTGGAAAGCCGGGTCGTTACAGTGGTATCAGAGCTTAGGCTAGCGATAACCTTGGCTCTGGTGGGAATTTTGAGTGTATAAATAAATATAAGCGCGTATTTGTTAGTGAATACAAAATGGTTTTATATTGTGTTGGCTGGTTTATTGAGTAGTTTATGGATTCTGGTCGATGTGTGGGACGCCACAACATTGATAGGAATCTCTAAACACTTGAATAGAACAATTCAACACAGTATTGTTTTAAAGTAGGGTAAATGAAATAATTTTACCCAAATTATTTTTGTATAAAAAGAAAGGTTTTGTAAACTATTTCTAGTTAATATATATATGGTTGTTTGGATGTTAGAAGTGATAATAGGGAATTATTATCATTATTATATGGAAACTTAACTAGAAATTGAAATTTATAACCAAAGTAAAAAATAAAATTTTATAATAAAATAAAATTTGAGAATATAAATTATAAATGTAATTTATAAGTTGAAATAAACTTCATATACAAACGAGATATGTAAATGTAAACTAAATGTCATATATAATGGAAATTAAGATGAAGTCCTAGAGAAATATTTAAAATTGGAATGAGATAAAATTCCAGAGTAACGATGGATATAAAACTGGATGGATTTTAAATTTGGAATTTTGTGAAGATTAAAATTCCTTTGAGTTGGAAATGGTTTTCATAGGGGTTTGGAGAAATAATGGTGACATTATTTCGGAAATATTTTTGAATTGGATTTGAAATCTGGAGAGATTTGGGATTTAAAAATATTTGGAGGGATTTTAAAGAGATAAAAACATTTAACTCTCTTTCGGTCGCTGGAAAATAACTTCGGTGATGACTGCAACATCATCGATGTTCATTTTCGAGTTTCTAGGAGAGAAATTGTTATCGAGTTGTTTGAAATGGGATTTGTTTGCAAACTGGATTTGGTTTTGAAAATTCAAAGGAATAGTTGAATTGCCAAAGAATTTTGGGATATAGTTGATTTCAAAGGGAATTTTGAAATTTTGAAAATTGGTAAAGCTCTGGAACTTTATTTAAAATGTTTGTGGGATAATGAATAAATTTTGGACACTTACAAAATTTGAAGTAAGGAAATGAAAATAAGTTAGAATATAAGCTAATTAATTGTAGTAAATTAAAAGAAGTAAACAAATAGAGGGTAAGTAAATTGGGGAACTTATAGAAACTTACAAAATTGAATTGTAATAAAATGGATGTATGGATATAAAGAAGTTGTGACTTATAAATTTAGAAGTGGGATAAATAAGCCAAAATAAAATTGTTTTGTATTTTGGGAAATGGATAAAAATCAAATATTGGGTAAAGTTAGAGTAAATTATTTGATTAATTAATGGAATATGGAATATGGAAATGAAACTCAAATTGGTTAATTAAAATTTGAATCGTGAATAAGTGATAAAATTTTAAAGTGAAGCTTGAGTTATAAATGTAAACCTAACTTGAAATAGCAAGTGAATTAAAAATGAATTGCTGTTGAATGGAATTGAATTAAAATAAGAATGATTTGTATTGCAAATAAAATTCTAGTGAGTAGAAATAAATTGAAGTGGCTATATTATTGAAATAATCAGTCGAAAGTAAATAGAAATGTGAAATAAGTTTGAAATGGATTGAACGAGTACTAATTGAATTAAATTAGTAAAATAAAATGGAATTGATTGATAAAAGTAAATAAATTGATTTTTGGAATCATTTAAAATGAATATGGGTTTGTTTGGGTTAAAGGTGAATTGAATATAAGCAATGAAGTGTAAACCATTTAAATGGAACGAAATAAGAATGTATTGAAAGTGATGGTGGGTGAATGAATTGAAAGCATTTAAATTTGTGTTGGAACCTTATAAATTCACTTATGGAAGTATATAACATGCATTGTTTGTTGAATCCATGTTTTAGCAATTTAAATTTTAGTGAAATGTAAATAAACTTTGAATATTTGTCACTAACCTGTTTAAATTGAGTTAGTACAGGTTCAGGAAAAACCGTTTGGCTGGATTTGACAGCGCTAATTGCTTAAATAAATAACCGCTTGCTTAAAAATGCTAAAAAAAGGTAACGCTTACGCAAAAATTCAAAATAGGAGATATGAACTGCATATATTGATATATATTGTGATTTCCGGCCTGAGGCCGATGTATATATATATTTGTGCATCCTGCGATATCGCAGAAGTCCTTCCGTACAAGGGAGACTCTGCTAAAAATTTCCGTAAATTTTGGAAGTTAGAAAATTTTTGAAAATTTTCGTTAACGATAAATAATCTAAATTTGCTAAGCAAATGGAATTGGAACCGAATAATTGAATCTAGTTTAAATATGAATGTAAAGTAAGTGAAATCGAAAGAACTAAGGAAAGTAAGCTTGCAAATAAACTTTTAATTGAGATTTAAATTAATTAGGAAGTGGAACTAATTCAATAGTCAAAATGGAAGCCAATTTGAATTCAAAAGAAATTGTTTGGGCAGAATGAATAGTAATGAAAATAAACTTTGATAGTAAAGTGAAAATTAATGTAAGAAGTGTATAAATATTTATATTAAACTTAAGGATTTGAAAAATGAAATTCTTTAAGTGAAGTGGGTATCGAGGAAATTATCTAAGTGGATAATTGCATAAAGGGTTAGATTGAAAGTGGTGAAATGGGATAATTGTGAATAAGTGGATAACAATCAAAATGAATGCGAAATAAAAGATAATTGATATAATTGAAATCAATCGGAATTTATACGTAGGATGTACGTATATTATTTTATTCGTATAGCTATTTGATCCAGACGTCGAGCATAGAATTTCGAGATAGTTATATCGATCCGAGTTAGGATTTTTCACTCGATTTTCGACGGCGAACCTGGATATGGATTGTTGATTGATTCTGGATATTCTCTATCATAGTTGGTGGCTATGCAAGGAAAATGACGGTTTCTGATCAAGAAACCAGATCTGAGTCCGCACTAGGAAGTCGGGTGGACAATACTAGTTCGGAAGTGAAATTGTGTGATCGAGTGAGCGATCGAATGTGATACTGCGTACGGATGATATATGTGCATCGTACGGGCTTAAGTTAAACAAATATTGGAAATTTGTAAAGAAAAGTATAAAATGACTTTGGAATCGTGATTGAATATTATTGCTTAGTAGGATATACAGGTGTATAAAAGCAATGGATAAATTGGGATTTTTGATTTTAGAAGATAAAATTTAATGGCCCGACAAAAAGGTATGTGTTTAAATTTCTGTATGAAATTTGATTGGGATTTTGATCGAGCCATTTGGCCTTTTGTTTTCTTATTGGATTTGGGAGGCCGTAGAGCCATTTTTGTAGTTGTACCGAGCTAGCCGCGCAAAGGAGACGCTGGCGAAATTTTTCGGAAATTTAGGAAGTTAGAAAAATTTTGGAAAATTTTGATAATTCAAAATTTTGGTTTCAAATTTAAATTTGAATGGATAAGTAAATAATATTGATTGGGAACTACAGATGAGTTTGGGAAGTTAGCTAGAGTGATAGTGAGTCTTTGGTATAAGATTTTGGAAAGTTGTTAAAACTGTTTGATTTGGAAAATAGTTAACGGGGATTGAATCATTCTTCCTAACTAGTAATTTCGGGGACGAAATTCTTTTAAGGGGGAAGGAATGTGACAACCCAAAATTTTAGATATTTGAAATTGGAGTATTTAATTTATTTTAAATATTCAAGAGTGAATTTCTAACTCGAATTTCAAATATCAATATTTGTTGGATAATTTAATTCTTGAATTTAACAATTGAAAATTTGGTAAATTATTGAATCTTGATTTTTAAACCTGTTAAAAATAATTTGAAGGTTGGGAAAATTCATATTAATGATACTGAAGATAATAGAACTTTTAAAATCGAATTTGAAAGTGATTTGTTCAGCTTTAAAAATATATGGTTTAAATTGAAGTTTAAAAATAGCCTTCCGAGGCACAGTCTCGGAATTCGACGAAACCAGTACCATTGGATCCGTAATATTGAATTATTACCGGATTTCAAATTTCGTAGTTTTTGGAGATATCGTGTGATCGTACGAGGTTAAAGCGCTGAGAAAATAATTAATCGTTTTAAATCTAAATATCCTACATCAAATCACAGCCGTACTTTTCCTTTCAGCTTCTCCAAGACGCTTCCTTTACCTTCTTGAACATGATCTTATCTTGCTTCCTTTAAACACGAGAAGCCTCACCCTTTCAGTCCCTCATCTCTCCTTCTTCTATCCATTCCTGTAAAAGAAAAAAATATAATAAGCCGAGCTTCCCTTTTTCTCTTTCGAATCTAGACGAAATCGAATCGGTTATTCGATCCTCAGAGCGAGTGGCTGCGTACGATTTGGAACTCGATTTCGAGGCACACGCGACCTTCGAAGGGAACTCGCGAGCATGATTGCTATGATACGGTAGCTTCATCTAGGGTTTCGATATGGGGCTCGAGCACGTGAATGTCAGAGGTGGGTTCATCTCTGGTCAATGGCGACGGCGCTGTCGAGTTTGATGAGGGCTTGGCCGCGAGTTCGTTCAGGATTTTAGGGTTGTATGGAAGCAAGGAGGCGATCAATTGCCGTTCGTCGATGTTGGGGATCAAGCGCTGCAACTGGAGGCGCGGTGAATCGCGTAGGGACGAAGGGTATGGCTTGGTCCGGATGCGGCAGCATTCGTTGGGTAGAGCGCTAGAATTGGAGTCGCGATCGAAGGGTTCGACAGTGAGTAGTTTCTGTTATTTTATTAGATTATATATGCATATATATATATAAGTGTATATATATACTTATTCCAGGAAGCAGAAAAATAGATTAGCAGATAAGAAAATATTTGTAGGTAAGATTTAGGCTAGTAGAAGACTTTAAATGGTGATACAAATTATTTTATAAGGATACTTATAAATATTTTCACTTGCTGTTTCATTTAGAAATAAATATTTAGATAGTTAACTTATCTAATTAGTTTATTTAATTTATTTTACTTACTAGAAATAATTTATTAGAAGGGAAATTTGTTTGGAATCGAATTATTAATTTAAAACCAAATTCCTAATCAATTAGATTTATAAAAGAGAATCAGTTTAAAACTTAATAAATTGTTCAAATTTAAATCACATTACTAATGTTAATGTAATAAAGGAAATTAGCTTTTAACCAAACCATTTTGTTAAATTTAAATTGGAAACTGATTACTCGATTTATTTCGAATATTAATCAACTGTAAATATCTATACAAGGTCTAAAATAGAGAAACGAGCTGGAATGGAAGTGTTTGGGAAATGGACTGCAAATTTAAGGGGTAAAGGTGAGTTAATCTCACTCAGTTAAATTATAATTTAAATTTAATTGGTTAAATTTAAATATTGATGGATGATCGAATTGATTGATATGGTATATAGTAGTATATAGCAATATATACATATTGGCATATGTATATATTGGAATTGTTGATATTCCCGCATTATATAGCGGATGAGACCCTATGCGCCGCATAATAGCGGATGATATTTTATAAAACCCATATACCGCGATATTCCACCTTGAAGTGGAATTGGTATTGTGCTAACATCTGTGGATGCAGGGAAACAGGTTGGAGGGATCCAACTGGATTCCTCAAAATATTTAATTTTGTTTAAATATTCTGTGATATGATTTTTGATATCCTGTGATGAATTATATGGATAATTGGATGTTATGGTTTGGTTGGACTGATTTGGATGTGCTGAATTATCAAAATCTCTAGAATGGAATTTTTGAAAGAAATAAAAGAGTAAATTTTTAAGTAAAATAATTATAAAGAGTTTGGAATAAATTTGAGAATAAATCTGATTAAGAATAAAAGTGATTTCCAAAATTCTAATAAATATGGAAAAGAGGAATTTTGAATAAACAGAGAAATATTGAATTTAAAGAAAACTTATGTGATATTATTTAAAAGAATAAATAATTTATTTTAATTCAATGTTTAAATGTAATTAAAAAGAAAGAAGGAATTTGGGAAATCTGAAACTGGTGTTTCAGTTTAAAGATTTTAAATCATAATGAGAAATAAAATCTGGAAGTTAATGAATTTGGAAATAAATGGATTAAGTAAGGAAATTTATTTCAAAGTAAAATAAATTGGGAAATCAATTATAAATTTGATTTAAATACTGGGATTTGAAATTTAAAGAGAAATGAGATTTTGAAGATATAAACTGGGTTTATAAAGTGAAATGGAATATCAGTGGATATTAGAGAATATAAATTCAATGTGGGAATTTATAAAAGGATATGGATTTGGTTTAAAAATAAATGTTGATTTATTTTTAAAAGATGGGAATGAGAAGTGTATTTCTCTGGATAGCCAAGTACGTTTTCAAAGTAATTTTTAATATAAGTTAAAAGTTCTAATTGTGTTTTTAAAAGCATGTTTTAGAAAATTGATTATTTCTAAATGTTAATTTCCTAAGTAAGTATTTTCAAAAATCTATTATTGTAATAATTATATAAAAGAGATTTGCTATTATGTTTTAAAAGGAGAAATTTAGTTTATATTATAAAGTGGTTTATTTTAAAGTATATATTTTAATAAAGTATTAAAGTAGTTGATTTCAATGGTATAAGATATATTTAAAATAAAGTGTTTTTAAATTATTTTAAAATCTAAAAGTGTTTTGTACTTGGTGTTTCAGAGGAAATAAATATTTGGAAATGTATTCCGTAAGCGGAAACTGTTTGAAATTGTTTTCAAAAGGAGTTTGAAAATAGAAATATATCTTGGAAAGATATTTGGGCAAATAAATAATGTGGGAAATTATTTATTGTGTGATGGTTGCTTGTGGATGTTAATTGATAGTTAAATAACCGACTATCAATATTGGCCAAATGCGCTGATCGTTTCGAAGAGACCGGGATCGAGTTTCCGTATACCGGGATTCTAGGTCTGGAGACTCGAATACCACTTCGATTCGGTTTGTACGTTTCGTGAAAACGATTTCAGAGTCGAAGATGGAGCTGTGAAGTGCAAGGGCTAGTCGCTACTAATCCTGAGGATATTTCCAAAATGGATGTAGTAGGAATAGTGCCTTCGGTTCCGTTCGAACCCGGGACGGACTTGTATGGACGAATGCTTTCGTGACATCGTCAGGTGGACGATGGGCATTCTAAGGGATATGTTCTGAAAAGGTATCGTTTAGCCTCGAGCCTCATCAACCGGGAATGACTGAAAATCAGGGGTTATGCAGCAAGGCTTCGTGGGTAGCACCCACTTGAGAGTAAGGTCATCGCTGTCTAGATGTCCCTTTATTTCGGCTTAGTGGTGCGGTTGCTGATCCCAACCGTGGGGTGATTTTATTTGGAATTATCCAGTAAGGGATGATTCCGGCCTTGTGTTGCAGGGGAGCGGGCGTACTCCTCGGTACTGTGATCTAGGCCACGTACTGTGACAGGTGGTACCCCAGTGCCTAGTCATTCGTTGGAAATCCATTCTCCCTACGTGCCTTGTACGGTATTTGTTTGTATACCTAGTATGCTGGAATTTAATCATGTAACAATTTCAGCTATTTTAATAAGTATTTGTGAATAGACACTATTATAATATCAGAGGATTTTTATAAAAAGTGTTTAGCTATCGTAAGGTAAAAACCCGACATGTTTATTTGTGGCGTGGTCTTACGAGATGCTTTTGTTTTCAAAAGGATTTTTGAAACTTTAATAATCAATTGAGTGTGATTTTCTCACGCTGGTATTCCAGACTGACTCGGGTATTGTTTTATATGATGCTCGGGTCAGACCGAGATAAACAGGTTCAGGATATGATGCTGTGGAGCTCAGGAGACGAGCTGGATGACGATACGTACTCTCGTACTTGCTATTATTTTTCCGTTGTGTATTCAGTTGTATGTTATGGATGTTGATGTACTCTGATGATGTATTCTGATGATGTATTATATAAACAGATATAGTTTTTGATTGTGTAAAGATCTGTTGATATATATTATATTTTATTCCGCTGCGATGGTTAGATTCTGATGTTGTTTTTCTATTTTTCTTCTTCTACCTCTTCTTCTTAACTAAAATGGTTCGATTTTCCGGGTCTGGAAAGCCGGGTCATTACAGATGTTTTATTTGTACTTGAGTCAAAACTAAAGTTTTGAAATTTGGATGAAATTTTTAAATATCTTTATTTAAAAATAATAGTGAAATTGTGTTCTGATGATATGATTGATTTGTGTTCTATTTATCAGAGTGCGCAGCGGAAACAGTGAAACCGTCTTCGCTGAGTACAACTGAGAATCTTTTTGATTTAAAAAAAAATCAAAATACGAAATCGATATGAATTTCAATTGTTGTTTACATAGTTGTAATTATTTTGTTTCTTTGAGAATTTCGAATCCGAATTGAGGATTCGAAGAAATTGCAGATATGTGATTTTTGTTGAAATTTCCGCTGGCTTTCTTTTGTATTAATCATCTATTGATTAGATTTTTGCTGTTTTGAATTATCTTCATTGAAGATACATTTGAATGATTTCTTTGTTCATTCTGTAGTACGTGCAAAAATTTGAATTGCACGTTACTGCATTTATTTACGTTGAACCGATGCTTGGTTATGAGACGTATTTTGTTGCCGTTATTTTTGTAACGGGATTTTTACACCATTGCTAGATTTTTGAAGCATGGTGTTTTGTTGACAATTTTAATGAATGAAAATTCACTGATGTCACATTTAGATGTGAATTATTTGGATGAGATATTTGATGTTTTAAAATTACTGTTGCTTTGACTTCAGTAACAGTTAAATTTTTAAAAGTGGATTTTCAAGCGGTTATTCCGCAATACTGATTGTAACCGTTTTTACGGTATTTTGAGAAGTACAATTTCCTTATCGAAATTGTTACTGATTTGCTGTTTTAATCACGTGATTGGAAAATTGTTTTATAAAATTTTAGCAGTTTGCGTTTTCAAAAGAATGAGAAAGCGACTTAAACGATTCAGCAAAATCGAGGATTATGACCCCTTTCTTTTACTGTTTCGCTTAACTCCGGACTTGTTCAGTTGAGAATGCGAATTGTTATTTTTACAAAATAAATAAAATTGTTTTCAAAAATTTTACAGTTTGCGATTTCAAAAGAATGAGGAAGCGATTTAAACGTTTCAGCAAAATCGAGGACTATGACCCCTTTCTTTTACTGATTCGCTTAATTCCGGACTTGTCCGTTTGAGAATGTGAAATGTATTTTTACAAAATACACAATTCTGCACTTTCAAGGAAACGATGAAGAGAATCAAACGATTTAGTAAAACACGTGGTATGGGACATGTGCGTTTGCTATTTTGGTTAATTCCGGACTCGTTAATTGAAACATTTTGATGCTTTCGTGTGCTTTCGAGCCACTATGAGGACCTTCGGGTCATTTGTTGGACCTTCGGGTCATTTGTTGGGCTTTCGGGCCACTCTGCGGACCTTCGGGTCAAATACTAGTACTAGACCTTCGGGTCACTCTGCGGACCTTCGGGTCAATCTGATGGGCGCCAAAATTATGTTGAGTACTTGGTAGGCTTCGGCCACTCTGAGATGCACGTGCGGCGAATTAAAAACTCGCCATCTGATGGGATCGATCCAAGCTTTTATGTTGATTTTCTAGTCTTCTTAATTGATTTCTAGATATTTGTTGTTTCCAATTATCTGCAGGTAATTGGATATTTGTTGATATGAGTTCTGATTTTCGTTTTTGATAATCAGATATTTGTTGTTTCTAATTATCGCTTGTGATAATTAGATATTTGTTGATATGAGTTCTGATTTTCGTTTTTGATAATCAGATATTTGTTGTTTTTAATTATCGCTTTAGATAATTAAATATTTGTTGATTTTAGATTTAATTATCGCCTGAGATAATTAAATAATTGTTGATTTGAGATTTAATTATCGCTTTAGATAATTAAATATTTGTTGATTTTAGATTTAATTATCGCCTGAGATAATTAAATAATTGTTGATTTGAGATTTAATTATCGCTTTAGATAATTAAATATTTGTTGATTTTAGATTTAATTATCGCCTGAGATAATTAAATAATTGTTGATTTGAGATTTAATTATCGCTTTAGATAATTAAATATTTGTTGATTTTAGATTTAATTATCGCCTGAGATAATTAAATAATTGTTGATTTGAGATTTAATTATCGCTTTAGATAATTAAATATTTGTTGATTTTAGATTTAATTATCGCCTGAGATAATTAAATAATTGTTGATTTGAGATTTAATTATCGCTTTAGATAATTAAATATTTGTTGATTTTAGATTTAATTATCGCCTGAGATAATTAAATAATTGTTGATTTGAGATTTAATTATCGCTTTAGATAATTAAATATTTGTTGATTTTAGATTTAATTATCGCCTGAGATAATTAAATAATTGTTGATTTGAGATTTAATTATCGCTTTAGATAATTAAATATTTGTTGATTTTAGATTTAATTATCGCCTGAGATAATTAAATAATTGTTGATTTGAGATTTAATTATCGCTTTAGATAATTAAATATTTGTTGATTTTAGATTTAATTATCGCCTGAGATAATTAAATAATTGTTGATTTGAGATTTAATTATCGCTTTAGATAATTAAATATTTGTTGATTTTAGATTTAATTATCGCCTGAGATAATTAAATAATTGTTGATTTGAGATTTAATTATCGCTTTAGATAATTAAATATTTGTTGATTTTAGATTTAATTGTCGCATGAAATAATTAAATAATTGTTGATTTGAGATTTAATTATCGTTTTTGATAATTAAATATTTGTTGATTTCAGATTTAATTACCGCTGTTAGATAATTAAATATTTGTTGATTTGAGAAATTTGATTATCGTTTTGATAATTGAATATTTGTTTTCTGACTATCGTATGAGATAATCAGATATTTGTTTTGTCTTCTGATTATCGTTTGAGATAAGTAAATATTTGCGATTTGAAAATTCAATTATCATTTTGATGTTTGAATATTTGCGACTTTTGAGATTTGAGCTTCGTCTTTTTCTCTGGCGATTCAGGTGAGTAATTCGATTTACTCACATTCAATTCGTGCTCTGTATGGGATTTCTGCTCTGTTTTCCTTCTCTTTTAGTTGCTGGAACTCGATTGTTCTTGCTTTTGTTAGTCGTCTGATTTTGATCCCTGATTCCTACGAGGTTGATTCTTTTGATTTGAAGCAGTCGAACCTTTCGATTTCTTATCTAATACTTCCCCGCTGACACTTGCTTTGCTTGTACATTCGACATTGCCACGCTCTTTTGGTTGTTACCTTTTATCCATTTATTCCCTATGATTGCGTGGACGCAATTTTTATAAGGAGGGGATTTTGTAACAACCCGAGATTTCACGGTATTATTATTATCGTCATGTGACGATTTAATTGGGTTGCTGGTTGTTTTTGGCGTTTAACCAAGCGAAATTCTTTTTCGAATCGGATTAAAATTCTTTTGAATTTGTAAATATTGAAGCGAGCTTTAAAGAAAAATTGTTTTGGCCCACTCGTTGTTGCCGTGACGTTTATCGGTACCTTTCCCCTTTTATTCGTTCACTCGAGAAAACCCATACCCTTCTCACGTTTAAACCCATACTCCACCCACGTTTCTTCTGCCATCCCCTTACCCCTTTCTTCTGCTAAAACACGTCGCACCCCTTCCCTCTTCAGATCGAAGAAACGAAAAAAAAAACGAAGGCGGAAAAATAAATGGCGACGAGATAAAGAATGGCGGCTTCGTTCTTCGATCTGGAAAACGTAGGGCTTCAGAAAAATTGGGGCTTTCGTTCGTTCTTTCGATGCTTGCTAGGGCTTCGTCTTCGATTATCTCGCGCGCAACCTCGTCGATGCTAAGGTGAGTACCCACTCACATCTAATTCTCGTCTCAAGTTGAATTAGGGTTTAAACTTCGTGATTTCGTTCGTCTGATTGTTTCAAAATATGTGCTTTGGCCGTTTGATCATTGTTGGATGATTGCAATTTTCCTTGAATTGTTCATATACGTATACTTTTCGTATATAATTGCTTGATCCCCACGGTGTTGAATTTGAGTCATTCATCACGTCTCTGACCTGTTCCATATGCGTATATATTCGTATATATTTTCTGGGCTGACTTGATTTTGAGATTATTGGCTTTGACTTGGTTTTGGAGATCTCGGTTTTGAAATGGTTTTGAATTAATAACCACGGCTTTGACATTTTTCTGTAGCATACTCTTCGACATTGCTATCCTCTTCTCTGTGAATTATTTTCTCTGAGATATTCTTCTCTGATATTGTTCATTCTTGTAGAATCACCTGTTGTACACTATGTACTTGCACATAGTTGCAGTAGCTTTGTTGATGTTCATCTGGTTCTGGTCTGCACCCCATTTGCATTCACTGCCGTAGTTGTTGTTGTGTCCATATTGTAGTTGAACCTTAACTTGGTTGATACTGTGTGGAGCTTGGTTTCATGTTGTGTAAACTGCATTGCTTGTTCTTTGTGTATTGGGTTTTAGTTGTTTTCACTGATGTTCATCAGGTTCAAGCATTTATGTTGGTATTTGATTGAATGGTCTGTCCTGTTGTATGGGTCTGTGTAGTTTGTTTGATCACTTCACTCTTGTGTATTTGAAGTCTGCATTCTTTGTTGGCTTGATACTCTGTTATCACCATTGTTGTTGGTCTGAAAACTACTTTGAGGGTCATTATTTGGCATTTGTAACTTCGGCCTTTATTTTGACATTATGTGCATTCCAGTTTAGCACTCATGTTTTTGATTCAAGTTAACTGTGCATGCCAGGGTACCATATTTTCCCAATCATCATTTGCGAGTTCATGCTTATGCATATAGTTACTGTACGATTTTAGTCAGGGTTGTTATTTCACTGATATGTGAATTTTACTGGGTTTGCAATTGCTAATGTGCTTTACTCGAACTAGCTACTGATCGCGGTTGTTTTACCGGACGTTAATTATTGTGAGTCACTAGTTTCTTGTTCCATATGAGCCACCTGAGTGTGGTCGACTGGAGAACTTTTTGTTCATTGTATTCTGATTGCACACTGCGGTCAGCGTCACTGCATTGTCTTTGGCTTCAAGTATTGTTGCATGGTCTCTCTTAATTGTTTCAGGTGCACTAGAGTATTATGTTGTACCCTCCGGTGCATCCTTGTATATGATTTCCTTCCCTTTGAAATCTCTGGTCATGGTTGTCATCTGCACTATCATTTTGTTGCTCCTTTATAGTTTAGTTCCACTATATGCTGTACCATTCGAGTCAGTTGGTAATGTGTGTTGAAGTCACCTGACTTCAACATCCTTGGGCATTTGATTACTTGCGGCCTCGACTTGTTTATACACTGCATATTCATGTGTCATTGTTGCTTGCATCTGCTCATCCCTGTCGTACTTGTTGTCATGGTGGCTGCCTCTGTATGTACGTGCAGTCCCACCTGAGCCATGTTGTATGTTCTTCACTATTTGCCAGTTGTATTTGGGTGCAGTTTTACCCTTGCAGTTCTTTGGTCTATTAGTCGAGTTTGTTTGTATTATTTTAGTGGCGAGGCAGTACACGCGTGCGTGTACTGCAGCCCTAGCAGGATTGACGAATTTAGTTGATATTTCGATTGTTAAATTATTTCGTGGTTCAATTAAATATTTTGAAGTTGTATTTTGAAATGGTTCATTTTGATTTGAGTTGGATCCGTTGGCTTTAGGATTCATTGATCTTCTGAGTATTTCATAGACTGTATTGGCGAGGCAGTACACGTTAGCGTGTACTGCAGCCAATCAGCATTGTTGTTTTTAAAGTGACATTTCAATTGTTTAAATTGATTTGGATTGTTTATTTGCTGTTAAACACTGTTTAGTGTTATATCTGCCGTTATCCGATTCTTTTATCGAGGAGTCGGATATACAAGATTTCTGTGATTATCGTCTATTTGACTATCTGATTATTATTGCTGCTATGCACTAATAAACTGGTTTGAATTAGACTGACCTGGGTATTATTTTCTTTTGAATGTAATACTCGGGTCAGACCCGAGTTATTTCAGGTTGTAGATTTCTTTCTTTGAGTTGCTGTTCGGGATTTGAAGACTTTTCACATCTTCTGAAGTTGTCAGTGTCATTTTGTAGTAGTCGTGTCATTGTATAGAACGATATGTATTCATGTATATTAGTCGATAATGTACTTGTATATATAACTTCTAGAGTCGACAATTGTAGTTGTATCATATGTATCGTGTCAACTATGTATTAACTGTCATCAGTTATATATATATGAGACTTTTGTTTTTATCTGTGTTCCGCAATTATATTATCTGTGTTATTGTTATATCTAATGTCCTAAACTATTATGAACTATCGTGGTTTGTTTTATACTGATAATTGGGTGTGTCGATGGGAGTAAATAAATAATAGATGAAAAATAAAAAGTATATACCACTCCTATCGAGATAACCAATATTAGTGTAAGGCCAACTACGGATGGTCGCTCCTATCCAGCCTTATTCTTCGTAATAATAGACAGTATTTCTTTTAATACTCTTTGTTATTATGAGCATAGAGGTGGGGCGTCACAGATATGATATATTATTTGAATATAAAGTGTATGAAGTTAGTTCGTATACATATGTTTATTGCAGTTTATATACATTATATAGTTATATATATATATATATATATTAACTATTTTATATCAGTGATCTACTGAGTTTTATATTAGTTTATAATGTTTCAGTCTTATGTATATACTGGTTGCAGTATTTTTATATGATGCGGTGTTATATATAGTATAGGGTATATATGTTCATATGGATTTTTTGTATGTATATGAGCCGTGGGTTTTATGAATATAGATTTGTTGATTTTGAAAGATTATAAGTGTATATATATATATATTTCAAACTATATTTTGGTAGATATGTTTGTTTATATGTGTTTATTTAAAAACAATGATCTTTAATTATATGTATATATAATTTTAATATTTGTTTAAATTTAATATTAATTTTATATATAGTTATATAGGGTTATATCAATTATCTTCAGCAATCCAGTCTGATTAATTTCGTCTATCCTTATTATCAGCTTTGATCGTCAAATCGTGCTAATCTAGCTTTGCTTTGGAATTCGCGCCTCGATTCGTAGCTTGTTCTGTTTTCAAGTTCTCTAACCTCGAAAGGTGAGGAATCACTCACGATTAACGTTCGTATATTAATTAAATTTGATATCAATTGAAACGACAATTGAAATATGCCGCTATTAGTTATTTAAATTGATATATATATATATATATACTATTCTCTATATCTATTCACCTTTGACATCTGACACCATTATCTGTTATTTATATTGATGGTATATGCTTGTTTTATTATTATCATATCTGTTATCACTCTACAAGTTCCCTGTTAGTATAGAATTCACTATGGGTTGAAATGATACATACCCGAACGATCTTGTAGAATAGGAGAAAATCGTTATGGGTTGAAATGATAAACCCAAGCGATTTTCATTGAATTGAATTTGGGATTGCGGGTTGAAAAGATATATACCCGTATATATTTAAATTGCGGATTGAAATGATAAATATCTGTATCACTTGACCATAGGATAGAAAATTATATACAGACACCGTTGGTCTATATATAAATATTTTGAAAATGATTTCTATGGTTTTGAAAAGAAATATATGGTCTTAATAAATATTGATTTTTAAAGATTTATTAAAGTTGATTTAATAAAGTTGATATAATATGTTTAGGTATTTATTAATATCTATATTTTCAAATATAGAGTTTATAATGATTCAGGTTGGAAAGATAAATTTGAAATTGATTTCAAATTATATTTATTTAAGAATTATACTTAAATAAGTTTGATTTGAAATTTATTAAATTTGAAATTTTAAAGATATGATTTTGTAACTTGGATTTGATTAAAATGACTTAAATGAATATTTCAAATTTATATATATTAAATGAGATATTTTGTTTATTTAGATTTGTAAATTGAAGTTGTATTTAGACGTTATTGAAATGATTAAGTAAATATTTTAAAACTAAATAATAGTAAAGTGAATTTGATATATATATGAAATTATCGAATTTAGTTTTAAAATGTTGAATATTTAAAGCATTGAAATATATTGAAATTAAAATGGTTTATTTGTGGTTCAAATCGGTATTTGAAATTGATATAATTTGAAATGTTTAATTGAATTGACATTGAAATTGATGTTTTGAGATTGGATTAAATTTGAATTTGGAATTCGAATTGATTTGAATCGATTTGTGAAAGTTGAGGAAGCTATCTTATTATATACAGTATTTTTAAAACTATATCTAAAACTATTTATATTTTACTTTATAAATTATTTTAATATAAACTATTTTAATATAAATCATTTTCAATATAAATTATTTTATTATAAGCTATTTTAACTTATAACTATTTTACATAAACTATTTTATTTTTATAAACTATTTTACTATATATGCTAATTTTAATATCTAAACTATTTAAGAGGAAGGGTTATGGATTCCAAAATGTTATGATTTCAAGCTATGATTTCAAAGTGTAATGAATTTCAAGGTTTTGATTTCCAAAGTGTTTTGATGTTAAAAGACTTATGATTTCGGAAGCGTTATAACTTTGGAAAGTGACATGATTTGGAAATGGGTATATTTGAAGTAAAAATGATATTGATTTGATATGGTTTAAAAATGGAAATGATATTTTGGTTTTGAAGTATAAACTATTTTGAAATGACCGCGTGTTATAATAATGTTTGGTTGTTAAAGAGACCGGGATCGGATATGGGCATACTCTCTGTCGATACCGAAACCACTTTGACAACCGTATACGCGGTGGAGATTCCAGAATGAAGTAGGATGGTGGCGACGATCTTATTGAGGTATGAACGTGGACCCAACTCCCGTGAGTTGGCATAAGGTGGCTAAAACAGGAGCGATTCTTGGGCCAATGAGGTAGCACCTCTGATCGGACGCATTTCTTTGATACATTTCTATTACTTTGTGATTGATTTGGTGGCCACCCTACGATTTTGATTGGGAGTGTGTTCCGAGGTGGGCGGTAGTGGCTGCTATGCGTTTCTACCAGCCCGGATGCGTAATTGGTATATCTACCCTGGCATTGCCTTGTTGTGCCATGTCACCTACCATATCGAGCTTTACTACGAGTTTGGATCTGTGCCGTAGACTGTGGAGTATTGAGGGTAGCTCCCGATCTGGGGGTATGCTGGTACTGGATATACTATTGGGACTATTATGTGTTAAGGGGAATATTGGGTCACTCCTTAACGCTATTTAAAAGTAAGTTTATTTTATTATAGACATTATTATAATAGCATATATTATTACATAGTAGATAGTTTAACGGATCCTTAGAGGATGGTTATCCCAAACATCCTTTGAGTTACTTGTATTTCTGTTGATATTTCACTTGAGTTGGATCTATTGATATAAGAATGTTAATCCTGACTCGAGTGTTTTGTGTTTTGCTTTACGCTCGGGTCAGACCGAGTGATACATCATTTGAGACTCACCTTTGGAGTTGGAGCTTCGCTTGGAGATCCAGCTATATCGATTCTACTTTCAGTTATTCAGTTGACTCCAGTGATGTATTCAGATCTTGTATTTGACTATTGTATTGAGACATCTATGTATTAGAGACTTTTGTTGTATCTTGTTTAACTCTATTTATATTTATAGTAGCTTCATGAACTACTATTCTTTTGTTTCCGCTGCATTATTATTATATTACTCCGCATCTGTGATTCTGTGATTATTTATTTACTGTATATGCTGAGTTTTTCCAAATTCCAATTAACAATATGATATTTTGAGCAATTCAAATCCGACATGTATGGATGCGAATGGTTGAAAATATCAGGATGTTACATTACACTTAGCTTTATTTTGAAACAATTCCTTTTAAAAAAAGAACTTTTCATTTATAAACTATTATTGTTAACCCGTCTTTTGGCAAGGCCGTAGATAGGCAGACTTAACTAAATTGACTTCATCGAGGTAGGTTCACGATGGATTTAGTCAACTGGATGGATGGACGATCAAGCATGGTCGATGGGTAAATGAAGCTGCACGCTTAGAAGGTCGGTTGGACCTATTGGAGGTGGCTCAGCATCCGGATGGGTCGGCATTGGAGGCGGCTCGGCATCCGGATGGGTCGGCATTGGGTATGACTAGGCATGGAGTGGTTCGGCATTGAGGTGAGGTACAGGCCGTTCGGCATCAAGGAGGAAAGGGTCGTTCGGCATCAAGGAGGTATAGGTCGTTCGGCATTGCTGGTCGTTCGGCATCAGGGAGGTACAGGCCGTTCGGCATCAAGGTGGAAAGGGTCGTTCGGCATCAAGGAGGAACATGCCGTTCGTCATTAAAGAGGAAAGGGTCGTTCGGCATAGCTGGTCGTTCAGCATCAGGGAGGTATAGGTCGTTCGACATTGGTGGTCGTTCGGCATCAGGGAGGTACATGCCGCTCGGCATCGAGGTGGAAAGGGTCGTTCGGCATTGTTGGTCGTTCGGCATCAAGGAGGAATAGGCCGTTCGGCATTAAGGAGGAAAGGGTCATTCGGCATAGCTGGTCGCTCGACATCAGGGAGGTATGGGTCGTTTGAAATTGGTGGTCGTTCGGCATTAGGGAGGTATAGGTCGTTCGGCACTTGGGTGAGTGTTACTTCAACTAGAGTTTGGCCTAGGCTTTAGGTCATGTTACTTCGAGTCGCGGAGCATTTCACTTCGGGTCATTACCATGGTTACTTCGGGTCGGCCGATGGAGGACTTGGGGTTGGTCGAGGTGAAGGGTGTGAGCTCGGCCAAGGTCTTAGTGGGCCCAAACTATTCAGGAAGCCCAGCAACCTCCTGGATTTGCCTATAAATACTGCATGTGGAGGTTCAGAAAAAGGATCTTCTTCTTTCTGCTCTATAGTTTTCTATTTTCTAAGGCTGAGGCTACTCTACCATTTTGTAACTATAATTGATTCGAACATCAATAAAAAGGAAACTTTTGGAGTGTACGTAGGCCGGAGTTAGCCAAACCACTATAAAATCTGTTGTTCTTTACCTCTTTCTTTTTAATTTTTATTGTTCTCCACATTATTACTCTCTACATATACTCTATCTGTGAGCTGTGACTGTTAGTTGGTGATTTCATTTATATTCGGGTGTTAGTGACCAATTTTGGCGCTAACATTTTGGTGCTTTCACTGAGAAGGCAGAACTCAGGAATTTTGGAGCTAGGAACTTGGATTCTAGGAAGCAATGGCTAGGCCATCAACAAGGAAGCAAGTGACAGAAAGAAGAAATCAAGGGGGAATTCAAGAGGCCTCCTCTGGAGCTGGAGAAGGTCAAGCGTCCATCTATATCACCAGGGACGAGATGGAGACGATGCTGAAAAGGCAGGAAGACATGATACAGAACCTGCTTCGACGGGTTGGACATATTGAGGCACAAAGTCAAGGGAATGGACCAACCGCGGCTGCTGGTATTACAAAACAAGGAACCGGGGATGCAGAAGTATCTGGAGGTCAAAACCAGAACTAGACTGGGGAGGTTGGAGGAAATCAGCCAAGGCCTGGGGGCAGACCTCCAGGATTGGATACTGGGAGAGCGGTGAATGAAGCTCAGCAAGCAGGGACCAACGTGAACATAAATGGCCAACATGAAGAGTACTACCCGGAGTACCCCCTAGGACATGGGGGGCAAAGTAGAGATGCAAACAGGGGACAACCCCTGGATGGAGGTGAAAGAATGGCTGGACTAGTATGACGGATTATGAGAGGAGGATTGTCAAGCAGAGGCTTAGAGGAAGTTAGTCGGAGTCCGTTCACTCCGAATATCAGAAATGCAAGGAATCCTCCAAAGTTCAAGTTACCCACGCTGGATCCTTATGATGGGAAATCAGACCCAACCATGCATATTACCAGATATATCAGGCATATGGAAGTGCTGGGGGCATCCGAGGATGTGATGGCACGATGCTTCCCTCTATATCTGACAGACCTGGCTGCACTTTGGTTCAGGCAACTAGAGAAGGGATCAATAAGAACATGGGGTGAGCTAGTGGAACGCTTCATGAGACAGTTTAGGGTCCATGTGACGCGACCCAAGAGTGTGATGACCTTAGCTTCAATGAAGCAGAGGACCGAAGAGTCCATAAGAGATTTTCTATTACGATTCAATGCACCGGTGGCTTCAGTAGATCGCCCGGATCCATCTATGATTTTGATGGCGGCGGTTTCAGGGGTTGCAGAAGGCACAGAGTTTAAGGATTCTCTGGCAAGAGATCCACCACAAGACCTTGGAGAATTCTATCATGAAGCTGAAAGGTTCATTCGGCTAGAGGATTCACGCACCGAAAGGCGAGAAACAAACGCTGTACAAGGTGAAGGAACTTCCAAAAAACTACCTGGAGCAGACAAAGGCAAGCGAAAGCAGGGCGACAGATATGACGGTCCTGACAGACGGAAGAAATTCCGAGAACCCAGGTTCAGACAATACACGGACTTGACGGCAAACCTGGAACGGATTTACACGGAGACTCGGGGGCAGCTCCCCTATCAAAAACCACCCAGGAGAGATCCCACAGAATGGGAACGTAGAAGTGGAAAGTACTGCCTATTCCATGAGCTGGAAGGGCATACTACCGATGAATGTCGCCATCTGAAGGATGAGGTGGAAGAGCATGTCAGAAGTGGTAGATTGCCACATTACGCCAGAGATCGGACGGTGGCCGTAGGACCTGAGCAACTACCTCCTCCACCTAACAGGACTAATCCTGGATCGGGATCACGACTCGTCATCAATTGATCATGATGGAAAGGGCCAAGTTCAGGACTTGAACTTTGGTCAATTACATAAACTCTTTGTTAATCCCTCTTTTGAATAGCGATTCAACGACTCAAGAAAAGGCCACGACTTAACGACCTAGCAAAGCAACAAGTTAATCACCCTGAAACTCCTAGCGACTTAACCGGTCATGGCTCCTAACGACCTATGACCTAAAGCACTTGGCGAGCTAGCGCTGAAATGAAGTAATGACTTAACCTTCCAGCAACTTCCAACGAGTTAAGCGACCTAAGAAGAACAACGACATAGAGACTCAACACAACAGTGGGTTCACGACCTATATACTACAGCCGTTCTACTTATGCCGTTCTCTGAGCGACCTAGTGACCTGGCGACTTAGCAACGTCTCTTTATGCCGTTCTCTTTATGCCGTTCGAATATAGGCCGCATCTCCTTATGTCGTTCGAATATAGGTCGCTCCAACCTACCAGCCAACACAAAAGGTAAAATGCAACCACTTAAGCCGTAACCCGTACTCATTAAGTCGCCCGCGACCTAACTCCACTCTTAAGTCGCCCACGACCTAACTCCACTCTTAAGTCGCCCACGACCTAACTCCACTCCTAAGTCGCCAATGACCTATACCAAACGACCTAACCTAGAAACTTCCCTATAAATACCCCACCGACTCCACATTCGAATGGGACGAATTTTTGGAAACGCTAAGATTCTGCTGATTTCTCTACTGAATTCAACACTTCAAAGGCAAAGGATACTTCAAAGAATCTTCGAAAAGAATCAAGTTCATTCAACATGAATCGAAAGAGCTTTTCTGCATCAAAGTTCTGATTACTTGTCTTGATTGTGTTGTAATCAAAGAGTTATTGTAAAATCTGTAATCGAATCAGTCATAGAAGAGATTAAGTGGACGTAGGCTTGACTTTGAGCCGAACCACTATAAAACTGTTGTCTTTTATTGTTTTCTGCTATTCTCTGCTTACTTTTAGTTCCCGTACCAACGGGTGGTGCTTTCACTATATCACAAATTACACCGGGGTGTTAGCGTACATTTTTCACGTTAACATTTTTGGTGCTTTCACTGAGAACCCAACTCAGGAGTGCTTTCATCATTGCTTCACAAAGATTTGTGGAAAGACTCTCCCTAAGAACCAGAAGTCTATCTGAAATTATGGCTCCTGGAAGGAAAAGTAAATCTACCAGATCTGGAGTTGCTCATGACAACACCACCACTTCTCCCGCATCAAATCAAGCGACTCCTAGTGTTGGAGTCACAAGGGCGGAATTAGATGTTGTAGTATCTGGGTTGTATCAACAAATGGAAGCCCAGAACGCTTTGATGTTGGACAGATTGAATGCTTTACTTGGAGTTAACCAGCCGCCAGAAAACAACGAAGAAACCTTTGCTGAAGATGTTCATGATCCCCAAGGGAAAAGTATTCCTCAAAGGACAGCTGGCACCGCCGAAGGGGCACCTCCCCAAGCTGGAGGTTCAAGGCCGCAGCCAACTCTTCGTGAACGTTTGCCCAGGCAATCTTCCGAAAAAGTAGCCGACGTCTGTCCCGCGGAGCCTCTAAACGATGAGGAATATCTCTCGGGAATGATTCGACAGATTATGAAAGAAAGCATGAGAGGCAAGGAAGATGAAAATGATTGGGGATTTGCTCCAAGCAAAACTCCTTTTACTGAAAGAATTTTGAAGGCTGAATTTCCAAGGAAGTTTGTCCCTCCCACCATTCCAGCTTATAGGGGGACAAGTGATCCTAACTAATTCTTATACAAGTATGACTGGCATATGACAGGTGCTAGGGCAATGGACGAGATCAAGTGTAGATATTTTCCTGTGTACTTTGAGGGAGTTGCCTTGCTTTGGTTCACAAAGCTGCCAGTTCGATCTGTGGATCAGTTCTCCAACCTAACTCGGAAATTCAAAGATCAGTTTAGGTTATATGCCTCGAAGGCCAAGGACATAATGTCACTATCTAGCCTCGAACAAAACCCCGGAGAGTCTATCAAATCTTTCTTAAACCGCTTCAATATAGCCTTGGCCGAAATTGATAATGCAGAGCCTCGAATGATTCTGACCTACTTGATGCGAGCTATTGATAAATCAAGTGAATTCGGAAAATGGCTAAAGATGAAAGAGCCAAACTCACTTGAGAAGTTCTATAAGAAGGTTGATGAATTCATGCGCTTAGAAAGCCTTCATGTACAAGCAAAAGTAGACGTGGCTGAAGTCAAGAATAACAATGTTGCCACTAACAAAAAGGAATCTGGTGGTCAGAAGAGGGAGAATGACGGTAGGAAAGGGCAGAAAGATATGAAGAAACTTCGCTTCTTTAAACCTTCAGATTTTACTCCCTTAACTGATACTCCAGAAAATATCTTTTTCGCAACCAAGGATGTTGTCGAATACCCCAAACCACCTGAGATGAAGCTTGGGAAAAATGCTTTGCATAACGGGAGATTCTGTCGGTTTCACAATCAGCCTGGTCACGACACTAATGAATGTCGCCATTTAAAGAATTTGATTGAAGAGCTTCTGAGACAGAATAAACTACAACAATATGTAAAGAGAACAGAAGTGACCCAACTTCATCTACTCAGGGGCAACAAGTTCCTGCTCATCAATCCAACTCAGGTGAGAGGACTGCACCGCAGGAATCTGATAGGCCCATCATCAATGTTATCACAGGGGGTCCTCACCCAGCGGGCATAAGCTGGGGTGAGATGGAGAGATACGCTCACGCTTTGAGATATGCTCCGGCGGAAGAAAATGTTTTTGTCTTAGAAGATGTTGCACCTTTGAAACAGCAAAAAAACTTTTAACGATGACATCATATTCCGGGCTAGAGACTCTGTTGGTATTGAATCTCCTACCATGGATCCTTTGGTAATATCTACAGGCATCGGGTCAGCCATTGTAAGAAGGGTGCTTGTTGACTGCGGCGCCTCTTGCAATATCCTCTTCAGAAAGACATTTGATCAGATGAAAATTCCCATGGCTGATGTCCAAGTTTCCACACAGAAGATTGTTGGGTTCACTGGAGAACCAAAACAACCAATTGGGACTATTGACTTGTTTGTAGAGCTCGGAGAAGAGGAAAAGAAAGTGGTCCGAAAACAAACCTTTGTGATTGTTGATGAATTCTCCGCTTACAATGCCTTCTTGGGTCGACCAACTCTTGCTGCATTCAAGGCCATTCTCGCCCCATGGTGCCTGACTATGAAGTTCCCCACTAATAATGGTGTCGGTGTTGTGAAGGGGGATCAAAATGTCGGGCGAGAATGCTATCACAGAGTTGTGGGAAAGAAGAAAAAGAGAAATGGGTGAAGGTGCGGCAGCTCCGCTCCGCATCAAAGAACCCACCTTGTAGCAATTACGAGGTGGACCCTGCACTGGTGAGCACAGTGGTGCATGAAAAGAGATTGATCCCAGAAAAACCAGTGCAGGGGAAAGTAGAGTGGTACCGGTGGAAGTAACGGTGCCGATATCTATTGACCTGAATGACCCGAACAAGGTGCTGAATGTGGGTTCACAACTTGGTATGATGGTTCAGAATATGCTGATATCATTCTTGAAAGAAAATCTGGATGTATTCGCTTGGAGTCATGCTGACATGTGTGGAATATCTCCAGAAATCGTAGTGCATGCCTTGAATATTGATCCAAAATTCACACCCGTAAAGCAGAAAAGAAGAACCCAAGGTCCTGAAAGGTCGACAGCATTAAAAGAAGAAGTAGATCGGCTCATGAAAAATGGCTTCATCAGAGAATCTACTTATCCAAATTGGGTCTCTAGTCCGGTGTTGGTTAAAAAAGCAAATGGAAAGTGGAGAGTATGCATCGACTTTTCAGACTTGAACAAAGCATGCCCCAAAGACTGTTTTCCGTTGCCCAGGATTGACCAGTTGGTGGATGGAACAGCTGGGCATGAATTAATGTCTTTTATGGATGCTTACTCAGGGTATAATCAAATCATGATGCATGAGCCAGATCAGGAGGACACGAGCTTCATCACCGATGTTGGTCTTTACTGCTATAAAGTCATGCCCTTCGGACTAAAGAACGCAGGGGCAACTTATCAAAGACTTGTTAATGCCATGTTCAAACCCCAGATTGGCAAGACTATTGTTTGCGCCAAAATTGGTCACAAACCCCGAATGTTGTGAAAGCACCAGTGTATGAATATAAATCAACAATATTCACACACAAATCTCAAATCTAAGCAAACAGAGTATCACAATTCAGAAATAATGAATATAAATGCGAGATTTATAGTGGTTCGGCGATCTTGCCTACGTCCACTCTGAAGTTGATGATTTTATTGATGTTCACTTGAAGATTACAATTTCTTGTAATGTAGTACAACTGATTTTCTGAGCTAAGTCTGAATCTAAGGAAGCAGTGGTGATTCTGGTAGAGTCTGGGCGCTCTTTAGCTCTCAAAATTGTCTGACCCCTTTTCTGAATGACCAGGGGCTCTATTTATAGGTGTAGGAGGCTGATATTTCGCCTAAATTGAAGGGAGACCAGTTCTGGTACGTGAGGGGGCCCACATGCCCGCTTTCAGGAAATCCGGGCCCACTTCGGGATCGATTCGAAGTCCATTCGAATCGATCAAGAAATCATCCAATTGAGCTGAAATTTGGTGTGGACATTCTTTAACATGTGCACAAGCTTCTGTGAAAATTTCATAGCATTTGGATTTGTAGAACTTGAGTTATGATCGATTCAAGATCATATTTCTGGCTGACACGCTTGCTTCGAAACGATCCCTTCGAATCGATGGCTTCGCGCGTGGCATTGTTGACGTGGCGCATTTTCTTCGTATCGATCCGCCTTTCACTCCGAGTTGACTGGGTTGACTCCGTGGTTTTAGCTGCTTTGACTTAGTGGATTCGAGGTAGTGGATTCGTAGATATGTTCGTTCGAATCGATCAAAGTATATCATGGTTGATTGATTCGGAGCTGCCTCAACAGGGTGGATTCGAAGTAACTTACGAGATGGATTCGAAAGCCTTCCCTTTGATAGATTCGAAGCAGGGTTATGCTCCGTGGATTCGAAGCACCTCCTCTCGATAGATTCGGAGTAGAGGAAATTCGATGGAGTCGAACGAAGGCTGTCCCATGGATTCAAACAAAGGATTTTGTCGATGGATACGAAGCTCGGCCACTTGATTGATTCGAACATAGGCTCCGCCTATGGATTCGAATCAAGGGGATCTCCTTCACCTTGTATCGATCATAAGTTGAGCGTACGAACTCGGATTGTCTTGAAACTTGGAACGTTGGTTTGCATGGCTTTACTTGTCATGTCTTATTAATTGTAGCCTGATCCGGACTCGGACAAAGTTCATCGATATCCACGGTAAACTTGTGATGTAACCGTCCTACAGGATGGACTGTCATTGATTTCTAGTCAACTTTTTAGTGTCACGGCCTTGCCAAAAGGCGGGATAACATTTGCCCCCCAAAACATGCCTTGCGATAGGAAGGTGTGTTTTGTAATGCCATAGGTTCGATGTTCATACCCAGTTGATGACCTGCAAAGAAATTGATAGTTTTATCTGACCACGAATGACGATCGTTCGCGACTGTATGTCATCTGAGGTAATATGGGACCGTTCGAGGTCGGATGCCGCACGAGGCAGGATGTGATCGTTCACGATCGAATGTTATACTAGATGAAGTGCGACCGTTTGCAGTCGGGTGCCGTTCAAGGCGATTTGTGACCGTTCGCGGTCGGGTGCCGTTCGAGGCGATTTGTGACCGTTCGCGGTCGGGTGCCGTTCGAGGCGATTTGTGACCGTTCGCGGTCGGGTGCCGTTCGAGGCGAATTGAATGTGCCCGGGGAGGGACTTAGTATCATCAATACCAGATTTCACGTTCGGGTGAATTCCCGGATTGTTTGTTGCAACGGTTTATCGCCATCTCAGAGCATGCCTAGGGACCGTTCGCGATCTCGTACATGTGTAAGTGGCTTAGCCGTTATGAAATCACAAGTAGCATTTTTTCATTGAAAATAAGTTTTTAGCAGAAATGGTAAACAAAATCAAGTTCAAATGTTCAAATCAAGATGAAACAAAAGCAAAGCAAGGATGTCGAAGTGCAAACTCCCACAACGATAGGGTTAATAGTCATTCAGAGCATGCCTATGGACCGCTCGTGATCTCGCACATGTGTAAATGACTTACCCGTGTTGGTTAGAGGTTTATGACTTGTTCATCGTTATTTCAATTAATTGATAACCATACGGTGTCCCGGCTCAGGGTCACCCCTAGCTGATGTAGACGGTGGTCGCTCTGGCTCCACTACTGGAGCTCGCCTTCTCACATACTGAAGTAGCATACCGTTCCTGATGTGCCCTTCCACCTCATCCTTCAGATGTCTACAGTCGTTAGTGCTATGACCGTTCAGTTCGTGGAACAAGCAATATCTGTCTGATTTCCTCTCGTCAACAGTGGGGTCCCTTCGTATTGGCCTACGGTAGGGAACTTGCTCTCGTGTATCTCGGTAGATTCGCTCCAAACTCTCATTCAGCTCTGAGTAGGTGGTGAATCGTGGCTCTCTCCGCAGTCGCTTTGGCCCGTCACCACTATCCTCAGCCTTTCGTTTTCCTTTATCCTTGCCTGAGTCCTTTTCGAGAGGGTTTTTGTCTTTAATTGCATAAACTTCTATTCCCTCTCCTTCTTCTCTTTCAGCATTAGCATCTTCCAATCGCAAAAAATTTTCTGCCTCATGATAGAATTCTCTTAGATCCATAGGTGGATCCTTAGTTAATGAATTTTTGAATTCTGTGCCGTCAGCTATTCCGGACACAGCTGCCATCATAACCATGGATGGATCTGGCCGATCCACCGATGCTGCTGCCGCATTGAACCGCGTCAGGAAATTCCTCAAAGACTCCCCAGCTTTCTGCTTTAGCGTTGCCAAACTCATCACATTCTTGGGTCTTGAAATGTGAACCCTGAATTGCCTCATAAATTTCTCAATCAAATCGGTCCATGTCCCAATGGAACCGCTCTATAGCTGTCTGAACCATAAAGCTGTTATGTCTGTCAAATACAATGGAAAGCACCGGGCCATCACTTCCTGTGATGCCCCCAGCACTTCCATGTGCCTTATATACCTCGTTAGATGGACCGTAGGATCCGTCCTCCCATCATACCTTTCCACTGTTGGCAGTTTGAATTCTGGTGGGTTCCTAGCCAACCTAATCGCAGGAGAAAAGGGACTCCTGTTCACGTCTTCAAGATATCTATTTACTAATCCGCCTCTCATGGCTCGCCTAACCGTCTCTGCCAATCTATCATTGTCTCCAAGCTGTAGTCCTCATTCACTACCTTCGATCTGCCCCCCGAGTCCGTGTGAGCTTTCGGGTGTCTGCCCCCTGGCTGAGCGTTCATCCCTCTATCGCCGCCAGGTTGCTCAGATGTCCTTGTCTCTCTTCCCGGGATTGGATCAACGTGTCCTAAGTGTGTGCCCCCCAGCTCCGGCGCTGCGCTAGATGGTCCTACTCCGTTCTGGACTCTGGTTGCTCCTTGATTTTGCGCTCCAAGTTGTCTAATCTGTTGAAGCAAATTCTAGATCATTTCCTCCTGTCTCTTCATCATTGTCTCCATCTCATCCCTGGTGATGAAGATCGATGCTTGGTTTTCTCCTGAGGAAGCCTCTTGACTCCCTTCAGGATAACTTCTCTCAGCTCGTTGCCTTCTACTTGTTTGTCGGGTCATTGTCTTTCAAATCTTCAAGCTTTCAGATCTGAACTTCAAATCTCGTACAGCGGGTGCTAGTCCTTCTCAGTGAAAGCACCAAAGTGTTTGCGCCAAAATTGGTCACAAACCCCGAATGTTGTGAAAGCACCAGTGTATGAATATAAATCAACAATATTCACACACAAATCTCA
This sequence comes from Allium fistulosum, assembly GCA_030737815.1. Classification (NCBI taxonomy): domain Eukaryota; kingdom Viridiplantae; phylum Streptophyta; class Magnoliopsida; order Asparagales; family Amaryllidaceae; genus Allium; species Allium fistulosum. Next base: position 242,083,822 of record CM060907.1, on the reverse strand, counting down.
AATCTAAGCAAACAGAGTATCACAATTCAGAAATAATGAATATAAATGCGAGATTTATAGTGGTTCAGCGATCTTGCCTACGTCCACTCTGAAGTTGATGATTTTATTGATGTTCACTTGAAGATTACAATTCCTTGTAATGTAGTACAACTGATTTTCTGAGCTAAGTCTGAATCTAAGGAAGCAGTGGTGATTCTGAGTAAATCTGGCAGAGTCTGGGCGCTCTTTAGCTCTCAAAATTGTCTGACCCCTTTTCTGAATGACCAGGGGCTCTATTTATAGGTGTAGGAGGCTGATATTTTGCCTAAATTAAATGGAGACCAGTTCTGGTATGTGAGGGGGCCCACATGCCCGCTTTCAGGAAATCCGGGCCCACTTCGGGGTCGATTCGAAGTCCATTCGAATCGATCAAGAAATCATCTAATTGAGCTGAAATTTGGTGTGGACATTCTTTAACATGTGCACAAGCTTCTGTGAAAATTTCATAGCATTTGGATTTGTAGAACTTGAGTTATGATCGATTCAAGATCGTATTTCTGGCTGACACGCTTGCTTCGAAACGATCCCTTCGAATCGATAGGGTCGAATCGATGGCTTCGCGCGTGGCATTGTTGACGTGGCGCATTTCTTCGTATCGATCCGCCTTTCACTCCGAGTTGATTGGGTTGACTCCGTGGTTTTAGCTGCTTTGACTTAGTGGATTCGAGGTAGTCGATTCGTAGATATGTTCGTTCGAATCGATCAAGGTATATCATGGTTGATTGATTCGGAGCTGCCTCAACAGGGTGGATTCGAAGTAACTTACGAGATGGATTCGAAAGCCTTCCCTTTGATAGATTCGAAGTAGGGTTATGCTCCGTGGATTCAAAGCACCTCCTCTCGATAGATTCGGAGCAGAGGAAATTCGATGGAGTCGAACGAAGACTGTCCCATGGATTCGAACAAAGGATTTTGTCGATGGATACGAAGCTCGGCCACTTGATTGATTCGAACATAGGCTCCGCTTATGGATTCGAATCAAGGGGATCTCCTTCACCTTGTATCGATCATAAGTTGAGCGTACGAACTCGGATTGTCTTGAAACTTGGAACTTTGGTTTGCATGGCTTTACTTGTCATGTCTTATTAATTGTAGCCTGATCCGGACTCAGACAAAATTCATCGATATCCACGGTGAACTTGTGATGTAACCGTCCTACACGATGGACTGTCATTGATTTCTAGTCAACTTTTTGGTGTCACGGCCTTGCCAAAATGCAGGATAACAACTATGGAAGTGTATGTCGATGATATGTTGGTGAAATCGAAGAAAGCAGTGGATCACGTGGATCATTTGGCAGAAATGTTCGCGGTTCTCCGAAAGTATGGGATGAAGCTAAATTCTCTGAAATGTTCGTTCGGGGTAGAGTCCGAAAAATTCTTGGGTTTCATTGTGAGTGCTAGGGGCATCAAAGCTAATCCTGCTCAGATTACTGCTTTAAGAGAAGTCAAAGCCCCTAGAACAAAGAAGGAATTGCAAAGCCTCAACGGGAAAGTCGCTGCTTTAAGTCGGTTTATTTCCAGGGTCACTGATAAATGCATTCCCTTCTTTAACGCTCTGAAGAAAGGAAAGAAAAACTTTGAATGGACTCCCGAATGTCAGAAAGCTTTTGAAGAACTGATTCATCACATGGAAAAGCCTCCAATACTTTCTCAGCCCAGCAATGGTGAAGATCTTTTCATATACTTAGCTGTTTCATCTCATGCTCTCAGTGCAACATTGGTACGGGAAGACGCAAAAGTTCAACATCCGGTTTATTACATCAGCAAAAGATTCACTGGGGAAGAGATGAACTATTCAAAGCTGGAAAAGCTTGCCTATTGTTTGTTAATTGCGTCCAGAAAGTTGAGGCCATATTTCCAGGCTCATCCTATCAAAGTCCTCACTGATCAACCTCTAAAGCAAGTCCTATTTCGCCCTGAAACTTCGGGTCGTCTTCTGAAGTGGAATATTGAACTCAGTCAATACGATATCACCTACCATCCCCGAAGAGCAATCAATGGACAAGCTTTAGCAGATTTCATTGCAGAATACACAGATAAAGGTGGCAGTGAGGAAGAAGTGACTAATGACATCCCGATCCGATGGAAATTATATGTTGATGGTGCAAGAAATGACTATTGCTCTGGAGCTGGGGTTGTGCTTGAAACCCTCGAGGGGCGATCATTGTGCTATGCATTGAGATTAGAATTTCCTTCAACAAATAATGAAGCAGAATATGAAGCTCTTATTACCGGCTTGAAAATTGCTAAAGAACTGAACATCAAAGTATTGCAGATCTTTAGTGATTCCCAGCTTATTGTATGCCAAGTCAAGAAAGAGTTTCAAACTAAAGGAGGAAATCTGCCTGCTTACTTGTCAAAGGCCTGGGAGCTTCTCGATGATTTTGATCATTATACAATCAGCCATATACCCCGGGAAGAGAACATGAAGGTAGATTCTCTCACAAAATATTCAAGCTCTGGCAAAGCTCATTTATTAGGATTGGTCCCTGTGGAAGTCTTGTCAGCTCCAAGTACTGATGAAATGGATATTGACTGGATCATGACTGTATCTCAAGAATAGGAGTCGTGGATGACCCCTATCAAGGAATATCTACTCAATGGCTCCTTGGCAGAAAACTCAAAAGAGCGCCAGAAGCTGTTAAGAAAAGCCCCGAGATATGTAATTCAAAACGGCCACTTGTATAGACAAGGATTCTCAATTCCACTACTCCGATGTGTAACCAAAGAAGAGGCTAAGACAATTTTAGCTGAGGTGCACGGAGGAGAGTGTGGGGATCATTCAGGTGGCCAAACTCTTGCTAAGAAAATTCTCCGCTATGGGTATTTTTGGCCAGATATTAATCGAGATGCTGCTAGCTACTCCCGAAAGTGTGATAGATGCCAGAGATTTGCGAAAATCCCAAGAGCACCTTCCACCGTGCTAACACAAATGGTCAGTCCATGGCCATTCGCCATTTGGGGGATAGATCTCATCAGACCTTTGGCGATTGCCAAGTCTGGAATCAAATATGCTATTGCTGCTGTTGATTATTTCACCAAATGGGCTGAAGCTGAACCATTGGCTACTATTACCTCTAAAAAGATGATAAACTTTGTGACTAAAAATATCATTTGCAGGTATGGTGTGCCTCAGAAGATAATCACAGACAATGGTACCCAATTTGAAAGCGAAGAATTCCAGGACTTTTGCAAGCAATTCAAGATCTGAAAAAGCTTCTCAGTAGTGGCTCATCCGTAGGAAAACGGGCAAGTGGAAGCAGTGAACAAAATTATCAAATCAACCATCAAAAAACAGCTGGAAAAAGCAAAAGGTGGTTGGGTCGATAAACTGCCATTAGCACTATGGGCTTATAGAACTACCCACAAAACTGCGACTGTGCACACTCCATTTTCATTAGCATATGGATCAGAAGCAATGATTCCCGTGGAAATAGAGGTCCCCTCGCACAGGAGAATTCATTTCAACCAAGCTGAAAATGAAAAGCTGCAACTTAAAGCACTTGACTTACTTGACGAAAGAAGGAAAGAGGCTGAGCTCAGAGTTGCAGCTCATCAGCAAAGAATAGCCAGGCACTTCAATTCTAAAGTCCACCAACGCAACTTTGAAATTGGGGATCTAGTCTTGAAAAGGATCATGACAGCAACATGAGTGTTTGGGCCCAACTGGGAAGGGCCATATGTCATAGGCAAAAAAATTCTCGATGGCACTTTCAAGCTCACAACTGTCGAAGGAGATCCAATTCCGAGAGCCTGGAACAGCAATCACTTGCGTCCATATTTTACTTAGAAGCTATGCTCAAATTTGTAAAACGATTATGGATGTATCATTCTTGTATTGTAAGCCATTGTAAAATTAGTATGACTCAGCAATAAGAACTATAAAGTGGATGTAGGCCCAATTCTTGGCCGAACCACTATAAATCTTGTGTCTTCTACTACTATAAAATGCCTGTCTCATATCGATGTGCAAATATCTTAAATATGTTGCTAAAATGTCGATTTAATATTGCAGGCTATCGAAGCAAAGCTTACCTATTCAATACATCGCAAGGCCAAGCGATTCCTACAAATCACTCGACAAACAAATGTCAAGCCACAAAAATTCCAGGTTCAATTCCTACATAAGAAGTGCTTCTCATAAACAGTTGGTGATTCCACCGAAAGGGCACCTTCCCAAAGTGAAGGTCCCAGGCCCTTGCTAACTGATTGCGATCGTTTGTGTAAACAGACATCTGGTTAAGTAGCTTGCGTCTGCCCCGTGGATTCACTTAACAATGAAGTACACTTCTCTGGAAGAATCAAACAACCTGCAAAAGAAAGAAACATGTACTTAGGAATGATAACGAGGAATCGCTAAGAAACAGATGGTGAAAAGACATGGGCAAGCAGTCAAAAACAGCCAAAATGGGATCTTGTCTCTCAACAAAAAGGTTGGTGGAACCACCGAAGGGGCACCTTCCCAAAGTGAAGGTTCCAGGCCCTTACTAGTTAATTGCGATCGTTTGTGCAAACAAACATTCGGTTAGGTAGTTTGCGTCTGCTTCGTGGATCCACTTAACTGTGAGATACAACCTTCCTGGCAAACGGAACAAGTAAAGCCCTCTCCGGAGGCACAATTCAAAGCCCTCTCCGGAGGCACAATTGAAAGCCCTCCAACGAGGCACGCTGTAAAATGAAATGTTTTTCTCAAATAACAAGGTTGGTTATACCACCGAAGGGGCACCTTCCCAAAGTGAAGGCATCAGGCCCTTGCTAGTTAATTGCGATCGTTTGTGCAAATGAACATCCAATTAGGTTGCTTGCGTCTGCCCCGTGGATCCATTTAACTGTGAGAAATGACTTTCAGGCAAACAAATGAAGCCCTCTTCGGAGGCACACTTCTACTCTCATGGGAACGTTCTTCCCCAAAAAAGTTGAAGTGCCATATAAAGCCCTCTAACGAGGCACGCTTTAAAATGAAATGTTTTTCTCAAATAACAAGGTTGGTGGTACCACCGAAGGGGCACCTTTCCAAAGTGAAGGCACCGGGCCCTTGCTAGTTAATTGCGATCGTTTGTGCAAACGAACATCCAATTAGGTTGCTTGCGTCCGCCCCGTGGATCCATTTAACTGTGAGAAATGACTTTCAGGCAAACAAATGAAGCCCTCTTCGGAGGCACACTTCTACTCTCATGGGAACATTCTTCCCCAAAAAAGTTGAAGTGCCAAATAAAGCCCTCTCCAGAGGCACACTTCCACAAGTTGAAATGCCAAATCAAGCCCTCTAACGAGGCACGCCCGGAAAAAGAAATGTTATCTCTTAAAAAAAATCGCTGATGGAACCACCGAAGGGTCACTTTCTCAAAAAGAATGTTCTAGGCCGCAGTTAACTGCTCGCGATCGTTTGTGCAAACCAAATGTCCGATAAAGCAGCTGACGCCTGTCCCGTGGGACCATTTAGCAATAAAATATAACTTTCTGAGCAATAAATCAAAGCCCTCTATGGAGGCCCGCTTCACCGCGTAGGAGAATCCACTTTTCAAAAATAAAAGGTGACCATCTCCGAAAGTTGAAGTATTTTTTAAAAAAAAATAAAAAAAAAGGAGAGAAAACTTCTCCGATACAAAGCACACTCTACTAGAGCAGAATGATATTTCCTCAAAACGGAAGAATTATTCTCTAGAATAAGAGTACAAGTCTTTTTAAAAATGGAGAATATTGCAATAAGCCGTGGTATGGGGGCAATACAGCTACATTAACAAAAACAACGCTCAAACAGCATACCACGAGCTCACTGCAATATCATGCAAAGAAAATAAAGAAACTTGTGCTAAAATAGGGAATATATGCATTCACAAATACTGACAAGAGATTGTACAAGTAAAAAGAGTCATTTTATTCCGTACTATAAAAAATTTCTTATATACATGTACAGGTTTCAAAAAGCGGGGGCCGGTACCCGCACAATTTCCGGTCGATACAAGTCTTTAGACAAAAGACAAAAAAGCAAAACAAGAAGGATAGAACCAAACTCATTTCTTCTTCCTCCCGTCGCCTTTGGAGCCCTCGCCTGGCTTAATGGTTAACTTAGCAAGCCGGCCTGGACGAGTCGCGGAAGAAGGAGAAAGAGGTGCAATTGGGTCCTCTTCTGCTTTCTCATCGCTAACAGGAGCTTCCTTCTTTTTTCTTGAAATTACACGCTTTCCCTTCTTTTCGAAGAAGATTCGCTGCCCAGAGAGATAAGATCAGAAAGCTTTGTATCATCGGCAGTGAATTTCTCCGGGGTCCTCTCACCCTCCTCAAGTTCTTTGGCCTTCTGCTCTTGTGAAGCTGCCGGGTCATCTAAACCTTGAAGAGCTTCTATTTCTTCTTCTTGTGATCCCGGTTGAGAAGCAGAAGGAGGAGTAACTTGAAGAGGTGGACGGGCAACAGCGGGAGGAGGCGAAGCCTGTACAACACTTATTGATTTCACTACAGAAGAAGAAATGTTAAACATCAATATTCCTCGCAAAAGAGAGGAGACAGTGGCACGTCGAGGCATAAGTAATAAGCAAGAAATTCATCGAGCTCATGTGAGGCAAACGAGTAGTCCACTTGAGCTAGATCAATGTTGAAGTTACATGGAGAAGTTGGCTTTATCACGTCAATTTCATAGTCTTGGGCTTCGGTGCTTTCTTGGGCCTCATCTTAGGCGTGAGCAGTTTTAGCTTAGGCTTCGGCTTTAGCAAGAGGCGGAGAGTGGGAACTGGAGCCAATAATATCAACGTCGACCGAAGACGAAGGACGAGTTGGGTCGGTCAAAGGTGCCTTCCCTGGATGCTCTCCTTCCGCTGCTTCGGCTCGCTCTTTGACAAGTTGCTCTTTCCCTCTCGTAAGGGCGGCACGACCATCATCGTCCAAATAATTAGCCTCAAAATCCTCCTCGGTGTAGCCGGCATCTTTAAGCACTTCAACTGCTGCCTCACACACTTCAGCCAATGTAACTTCATACTTTGGGCCCAAGAAAGAAAGACTGCCACGCCCCAAGATGCTGAGAACGTAAAACTCGAAAAGAGTGGAGCTAATGTTGGCCTTGGTTGCTTCATGAGAGTGTTCAGCTGCTTCTTTCCTAGCAATAGCCTCATCACGCTCTCTTTCAGCCTTAGCAAGCTGGGCCTTTAACTTTGTAATCTCCATATATTGAGAGCTAGTTTTTTCCCGCAGCTGAGCAGCATCTTTGCGGTACATTTCTACAATTTTCCGCTCCACTTCGAGTTTAGCCTCAACGTCTCGTTGAGTGGCGTGGGCGTCTCTTACTTGTTTTTGGAGAACCTCTTCCTTTTGTGTATAAGAAGTGGAAGAGGAGGCGAGATCATCTTTAAGTTTCTTAACTTCAGCCTCAAGCTCCTCGTTGTAGGCGGTGATGTTCTTCATCTCCGTATCATGCTGATCAAGAACATTTTGCCATTCAGATTTATCGTTCTCCATGGTCAGCATGGCCTCGAGGTTTGCGCGATTAACACTTTGGAGCTCATCAATTAATTTATGCCATCCGGACATTCTTTCAATGTCAAGCTTGACGGTATCAAGATTTCTCAGCATAGCCTGCTTATCAATTGGAACCAAATCCAAGTCAAAACGTACTCCTTTCAAACACCAATTTGGAAATCTGCTTTGGAGTACAGACGGAGGCTTCTCAACCTGATAAGGAGGCCTGTTGATGATTGATTGAATATCAGCTCCTTTAAGGGCAGGAGAGCTGGTAGGGATGTCTAAAGAGATAGAAGCAGCGGGCACTTTAGAAATTTCAGATGAAGACTTGTCGTCAAGTTTGGCCCGCTTGCTTGGATCTTCAGTTATATGACTCTTCCCCCTATCATCATGAGATTTTCTTTTGTGGGAGTCGTCATCCCTTTGGTAAGAGTCATGGCGGTCATCTCTTCTTCCATACCGCTCCTCATAAGCCTGCCTCTCACGAGCTTTCCTAGCTGCTCGTTCCTCATCAGTTTCCCTGGGGGCAGGAAGATAGCGCCGGGGATCATAAGAGTCGCGCCTTGCGTAGCATTGAAAGTCATCATAATAAGAGCCGTTGCGTCCCATGGGAGAACCTGAAGGCGAAGAAGAAACAAAATTTAGAAATCTCCAAAATAAAGAAGCTAAGTGCGCATAATTGCCAAAAACCCTAAGTGTGTGTGTGGCGTGCGAACTACGCACGTCAAGCTACAAACCACTCTTTGGCTTAGGAGTGATGTCAGCTTTTGCAGCAGGAGTCAATTCTTGGGCCGTTGGAATTGATCGCAAGGTGGATGTCGCTTCAATCGCCGGAGAGGCAAGTTTAGGAGTGGTGATGTCATCTTTAAAGAGCTCCTGAGAAGTCACTATGAGATCACTCAGTCCTCCAAAAGTATCAAACTTCCCAGAATGTTGAGGAAATTCCTCTTCTTCAATAACTGGGGGAAGTTTGGATTTGTTAGATAACCCCACACCGTCAGCTAAACTAGAGCATTTTACTAATGAAGTCTCTACAATAAGTTCCTTAGGTGCAGGTTCCTCTGCGGAGACAAGGGCATCTGACGCTTATGTTTGAGAACTGGGGGCGTCACGAGACTGAATAGATCGAGAGGAATGCAAGAGTCCGAATTGATGCAGAAATTCGTTCCTCTGCAGAAACTTAATGCTTCTCTCATTGGAAGCTACTGCACTCAACCTATCGAAAGTCGGTTTGTGACTAGAATCTTTAAAGGGAGGAGGAAGAGCTGCAAAAGTGAAAAAAAGAAGTTAGCACTTGACAACTCGAATTTTGAAAGGCTCGGAAATGAAGTGAACAGAGATAGATAGTCTTACTTCCTACTCTCCAGATACCGTAGAATCCCGGGGAGCAACGGACATAGAAGAATTGGTTTAAAAACCCGTGAGCGCTCTCGGGAAGATCCGTAATTAGTTTGCGGTTCCTTGCGCTCCTGACCAGAGTAATAGAGGGGTGATCTTTGTTCCTCCCAAATGTACACAGATAACAGATCTCCTCAAAACTTGGGAGGCGGTCAAGCGTCCTCCTAAATAATACGCACAACCCCATCAAAATGGCATAGCCGTTAGGGTGTAATTGGAATGGGGAAATGGTTAATCGAAGAAGAAGTGTTCCGAGGAAATCATTGAAGGGGGGAATGGCTCCGTTCAGACACATGTGGCGATTGATTGCAATAAAGCCATGTGGCGGCCTGTCAGCAGTGTCGTTTACTCCGAGAAGCAGAGCATCCGCTTCAGCAATACCAAATTGCATGCATAGCTGGTTGAAGGTTCGTTGGTTCAGTGTAGTTGGAACTCTTTCCGGAGGGTTATCCAAAGGAGCAGTAATCAGAAAGGCTTCATCGGTCTGATCTGCTATCTCCTCTTGTACTTGTTGAGAAGTCATTCTACACAAGGAACTGGATATTCAAATATGAAGGTGCATGTTTCCTAAAAGCGTGTGAAGTGTTGTGCAAAGCTACTAAAATAACAAGTAAATAAAAATAAAACTTAAAACAATACTGGTTGGCATACGTCAATTCAGGGAGATTCAAAGCTTGTTATTAGATCAAAATTGAATGTAGTGTCAATGAAGATAATATTCGGCAGTAAGCAGTTATAACTATGTGAATTTTGCGTTGACGCTTCATTTAAGTTAGTTGATTCATAGCATTTCATTCTTGATTAGATTCAGATTATTTTACTTAAGTAAAATAGTATCTCTTTGGCCTAATCCATCACTCGATGTGGGCAGTCGATGATGAGTATATTCATCCCAGTTTTCTGCATTATAATAACAGGTTGTTAATAATCAAATGTTGATGCAATCCGCTTGGAGGCGGTTCAAGTTACAAGTCTAGCCACATTTTATGAATTAAGAAGTGCAATACTTAATCTTGTTCAAACTTATGCTGTTCATACTATTCAAAGCCGTGGAATGATAAGACATGTGCAAGGAAGCAGGTCGCGGGTTAAGACTATCAGGCTTTAAGTCGCGGCGAGGCAAAAAATGCTTTAAGTTTTAGCTCGTTTGAATACAATAGCGACCTAAAAGTTACGACTTAAAAGTTAACCCGCTTAAGTTATGGCGCAGCCCAAAAATAGGCCGTTGAAGGAGTTATCTCGCCTGGAGCAATGTACTACATATCCTAAGTCGTTTAAACCTCTAAGTGATTCCAGTAAACTCTAACGACCTAAGTTAAGTTGCAGGATGACTATGTCACTCAGAAGGCTACTCATGTGATCTGCTCTAACGGCTTAGCTTAAGTCGCAAAATATCTAAGTCGTTCAGACTCCCATAACTCGTTAAAGTTCATATGTCGCTCAGGCTCGTAAGTCGCTCAGGCTAGTAAGTCGCCCAGGCTCCCTAGGTCATCAAGAATATTAAGCCGTTCAATTCTATAAGTCGCCCTAAGGGTATCTCGGAAAAGCCGAGCTTTCTTCCACTAAAATACCTAAGTCCTGCTCTTCACTCATCAACTGCCACGCGTCCATCCCCTCCAATTCGCCAGAAATGTCACAAACCCATTGACCCGAAACCTGTCTGTCTCCTCCATGCTTCAAATACCCACAATCAACTCCAAAAAACTCCCAATTCACCCCGAAACTTCACGAAACCCTAAGCCAACACATTTTTTGAGAATAGTGCACTTGCCAACAATCGACGATGATCGAAAAGCAAATCGAGGTGCAGTTTCCTAATGCAGTAACGAAAATTGCAAGAAATCGGTTGTGGAGGAATGAGTGGTGAGTATGATGGCTGGACGATCAAGTTTACCTAAAATCGTTGTTGAAGATGGTGATCGGAGGAATAGGGGGAGGAATTTCGCTTCAATTCTAAAGCCCGAATGCAACAATGGCGGCAAGGAAATGAGCAGTAAAGTGAAGAGAATGACACGAGTTAGCAATTTATATAGAAGAAAAAGAGAAGAAGATGAATAGACGCGCGAGTTAGCGGAATCCTTGAGTCGCCGACGACTTAGCAGGGTTAAATCGAAGCACACGACCTATAACTTAGGCATGTACTTCGAGGGGCAAGTGTTAATCCCTCTTTTGAATAGCGATTCAACGACTCAAGAAAAGGCCACGACTTAACGACCTAGCAAAGCAACAAGTTAATCACCCTGAAACTCCTAGCGACTTAACCGGTCACGGCTCCTAACGACCTACGACCTAAAGCACTTCGCGAGCTAGCGCTGAAATGAAGTAACGACTTAACCTTCCAGCAACTTCCAACGAGTTAAGCGACCTAAGAAGAACAACGACATAGCGACTCAACACAACAGTGGGTTCACGACCTATATACTATAGTCGTTCTCCATATGCCGTTCTCTGAGCGACCTAGCGACCTAGCGACCTGGCGACTTAGCAACGTCTCTTTATGCCGTTCTCTTTATGCCATTCGAATATAGGCTGAATCTCTTTATGTCGTTCGAATATAGGTCGCTCCGACCTACCAGCCAACACAAAAGGTAAAATGCAACCACTTAAGCCGTAACCCGTACTCATTAAGTCGCCCGCGACCTAATCCACTCTTAAGTCTCCCACGACCTAACTCCACTCCTAAGTCGCCAATGACCTATACCAAACGACCTAACCCAGAAACTTCCCTATAAATACCCCGCCAACTCCACATTCGAAGGGGGCGAATTTTTGGAAACGCCGAGACTCTGTTGATTTCTCTACTGACTTCAACACTTCAAAGGCAAAGGATACTTCAAAGAATCTTCGAAAAGAATCAAGTTCATTCAACATGAATCGAAAGAGCTTTTCTGCATCAAAGTTTTGATTACTTGTCTTGATTGTGTTGTAATCAAAGAGTTATTGTAAAATCTGAAATCGAATCAGTCATAGAAGAGATTAAGTGGACGTAGGCTTGACTTTGAGCCAAACCACTATAAAACTGTTGTCTTTTTACTGTTTTCTGCTATTCTCTGCTTACTTTTAGTTCCCGTACCAACGGGTAGTGCTTTCACTATATCACAAATTACACCGGGATGTTAGCGTACATTTTTCACGTTAACACTCTTTAGATTTGATTTTAAAATAAAACAGCTATTCCACTTACACATGTACGGGAATCAGAGAGATCCCCAGGCATGCTCTGAGATGGTAACAGACCGCTCTACCCGGAGAGGCAGTATCTAGGTTTATCCTTTGTTTGTGATTGAACATTTGGAATTTTAAATTAATAAATGAACTTGAATTTCGTAAAATGAACCCTTGACCAGAGGGTTAAAGGATGAATATTGAAAATTGATTTGAAATTGATCCCTTTATGACCCTACCCGGAGAGACGGGGTCCGGAGTGCAGGGAGTGACGCTGCTTCACCGGAGAGCGACACGATCGGCTCACTCAACGATGTTTCCCCTTCACCATAGAGTGACAGGATGGGATCCAGTAAGAGCCTGGAGAGGCTGACATCGGTCCAGGAGGATCATGACATCGCTTAATGTTCAGGGACACTGAACCGGAATGCAGGGAGTGACGCTGCTTCGTCGTAGAGCGACAGGATCGGCTCACTCAACGTTGTTTCCCCTTCACCGGAGAGTGACAGGATGGGATCCAGTAAGAGCTCGGAGAGGCTGACATCGGTCCAGGAGGATCATGACATCGCTTAATGTTCAAGGACACTGAACCGGAGTGCAGGGAGTGATGCTGCTTCACCGGAGAGCGACAGGATCGGCTCACTCAACGCTGTTTCCCCTTCACCAGAGAGTGATAGGATGGGATCCAGTAAGAGCCCGAAGAGGCTGACATCGGTCCAGGAGGATCATGACATCGCTTAATGTTCAGGGACACTGAACCAGAGTGCAGGGAGTGACGCTGCTTTGCCGGAGAGCGATAGGATCGGCTCACTCAACGCTATTTCCCCTTCACCGGAGAGTGACAGGATGGGATCCAGTAAGAGCCCGGAGAGGCTGACATCGGTCCAGGAGGATCAGGGCATCGCTTAATGTTCAGGGACGCTGAACCGGAACGCGTGGGATAGGTTGATTTGTCGAACCGGGACACGATCTGCCTATTCAATCGTTAAGTTTGGATTAGGCTTGGCAAGGGTCCGGAGAGGCCGTCAATGGTCTGGATAGATCGTAGGATTCGATTGCTGACTTCCAAAGGGCGAATTCAAAATTGGATAACGACTTGGAAAGGTCGCGGAATAAACTATCAGATTCGGATGGAATCGTTTGATCACGAATGTATCATGGACTTTGGATATCGGGATAGAAACTATTCAAAACACACCTTCCAATAGAAAGGCATGTTTTGGGGGGCAAAGTGTTAACCCGCCTTTTGGCAAGGCCGTAGATAGGCGGACTTAACTAAATTGACTACTCGTTCATCGAGGTAGGTTCACGATGGATTTAGTCAACTGGATGGATGGACGATCAAGCATGGTCGATGGGTAAATGAAGCTGCACGCTTGGAAGGTCGGTTGGCCATATTGGAGGTGGCTCGACATCCAAATGGGTCAGCATTGGAGGCGGCTCGACATCTGGATGGGTCGGCATTGGGTATGGCTAGGCATGGAGTGGTTCAGCATTGAGGTGAGGTACAGGCCGTTTGGCATCAAGGAGGAAAGGGTCGTTCGGCATAGCTGGTCGTTCGGCATCAGGGAGGTATAGGTCGTTCGGCATTGCTGGTCATTCGGCATCAGGGAGGTACAGGCCGTTCGGCATCAAGGTGGAAAGGGTCGTTCAGCATTGTTGGTCGTTCGGCATCAAGGAGGAACAGGCCGTTCGGCATTAAGGAGGAAAGGGTCGTTCGGCATAGCTGGTCATTCGGCATCAGGGAGGTATAGGTCGTTCGACATTGATGGCTGTTCGACATCAGGAAGGTACAGGCCGTTCGGCATTGAAGTGGAAAGGGTCGTTCGACATTGCTGGTCGTTCGGCATCAGGGAGGTATGGGCCATTCGGCATTAAGGAGGAAATGGTCGTTCGGCATAGCTGGTCGCTCGGCATCAAGGAGGTATGGGTCGTTCGACATTGGTGGTCGTTCGGCACTTGGGTGAGTGTTACTTCAACTAGAGTTTGGCCTAGGCTTTAGGTCATGTTACTTCGAGTCGAGGAGCATTTCACTTCGGGTCATTACCATGGTTACTTCGGGTCGGCCGATGGAGGACATGGGGTTGGTCGAGGTGAAGGGTGTGAGCTCGGCCAAGATCTTAGTGGGCCCAAACTATTCAGGAAGCCCAACAACCTTCTGGATTTGCCTATAAATACAACATGTGGAGGTTCAGAAAAAAGATCTTCTTCTTTCTGCTCTATAGTTTTCTATTTTCTAAGGCTGAGGCTACTCTGCCATTTTGTAACTGTAATTGATTCGAACATCAATAAAAAGGAAACTTCTGGAGTGGATGTAGGCCGGAGTTAGCCGAACCACTATAAAATCTGTTGTTCTTTACCGCTTTCTTTTTAATTTTTATTGTTCTTCACATTATTACTTTCTACATATACTCTATCTGTGAGCTGTGACTGTTTAGTTGATGCTTTCATTTATATTCGGGTGTTGGTGACCAATTTTGGCGCTAACAATTATATATAAATTTCTTCAAAACCACATTAATTTTTCCCAAAGAAAATAAATCAAATTCTTTTTATAAATTTAAACCAACATTAATTATCATGAAAGATAGTAAATCAAATTTATAATCTCTTTTAAATTTCAAAAATAATATTAATTATCTCGAAAGATAATTTATCAAATTTATAATCTCTTTAATAAACCAATCAATTGTCTTTATTAAAACAGTTAATTATCTCTACTACTTTTAATTTATCAACAAATTAACTTTAAAACCTTGTTAAATTAGTTCATTAAATTTAATACACTAAATTAGTTAATTAACTTTAAAACACTTTTATTAAATCAATTAATTAACTTTTAAAACACCATTAATTAAATATATTTACTAAATTCAAATATCATTAATTAATATAATTAATTAGATTCAAACATTGGTAATTAAGATGATTAACTAATTTTAAAATATCGTTAATTAAAATGATTAATTAAACACAAACATTATTAATTAAAATGTTTTATTAATTTCAAATATCATTACTTAAAATGATTAATTAAATTTAAAAATCTTTAGTTCAAATGATTTATTAACTTAAAACTTCATTACTTAAAATTATTAACTAAATTCAAATATCATTAATTAAAACGATTAATTAATTTTAAGCATCATTAATTAAAACAATTTATTACATTCAAATAATCATTAATTAAAATGATTAATTAAGTTAAAATATCATTAACTAAAATGATTAATGAGTTTTAAACATCAATTTTTGTGAAAATACAAGCTCAAGTTCAACACACACAAAGGGCTTAGGAGATGATATTCAATAATTGACGGTATAGCGAAAATTGCTATAACGACACTTAAACAATTTAAATAGAATATTATGACTAATTTCAACTAAACATCAATATAAGTAGCATAAGGAAATAAATAACAATTATTGGCGAGAAACCCCTTAGGGTCTCTATATAAATATTTACTGCAAAACAATGTTATAGACAATATATATAATCATATGGGTTTACAACAATTAAGTTAATATTTCATCCATTTTCCAAAATAGGATTTCAGCCAAACAATCAATCAAAGAACAACAACAATATCTAAACTATATACCAAGCATTCAATAATAAATTTATAGCATCATAGATATTATGTAGCCAATTTAAAGGTGAGTAAACTCACCGAAATTCCAGTTATGGCCGAAGCGTTCTAATTTAAACTAAAATCGAACGGGCATTCAATTTTAGCGCAAACTTCTACAAGCTTCAAATTCCAACCAATCTAAATTTATCGCAAAGCTAATGTTTCCACGAGTACAAGCAACTCACCGCGCTCGAATCCGACCTCATATGGAACAGTTATAGATTTTATAAGATTTGGAATTAAATAATAAAATTTATTTACTAATTACATCGTTAATCCTATAATTACTCTAATTAACAAATCACGGCCGCTAGCCTCACAAACTCAGGCCGCATCGTCTTTGACCTTGTTCCTTAGCCTAGCACCACCGCTAGGTTTCACCAGCCGCCGCCGCAAGTTCACCAGCGAACGCCTCATCCCAGATGAACTCCATGACCCGAGTGTCAATCCCCATCGATGCCTCTAGCCCGTAGACGAACGCAAAAACCACTTCGACGTCGAACTCTGATTCAAGGCCACCATCGACCATGTTGCGCTAATTCCACCATCCATCCACTTGTCTCTCATAGCCGAGCAACTTCCATGTTGAGGCCATCGCCTGAAAATGCCTCGAGTAGCGTTGATGATCTTCGGCTGTTGGATGAAGAATAATAAAATACGGCAGCTAGGGTTTTGATTTGGGAAATGAAGAGAGAAAGGGTCCTTATATGGACAACTAACAAGCAATATTCACGCCCAAAAATCTTAAACTCCAATTGAGGCGTGCTCACTAGGTTCCTAGCTAAATATCCCTATTCTGAACTCATCGGCTTACAACAATTCATTATTTCAGATCCAACAACACTAGTTTCGTCAGAATCTGAGACAATGCCCTGAAATGGTAATTTCACACATTTTAAATATCGTTTTATATTTTTTGATCACATTATCGATATTTATCCGAATTAATTATTATTGTCATTAAATTTACAAATTGAGTTCACCAATATTATCTATTAATTAAAAGGAGTTAAATAAGACTATTAAATCCATTTAATTAATATTTAATTCACAAATTCAAATATTCAGGTAATTCCTTTATTTCAAAATAAGTTATTAAATTCCAAAATCCAATTATTTAAATATTTAAAATTAATTAAATATTTAAAATCCAATGTTTAAAATTCAAGGTTGTTACATTCTCAACCCCTTAATAGAATTTCGTCCCCGAAATTCCCGTGGAAGAAAATGTCA
This sequence comes from Allium fistulosum, assembly GCA_030737815.1. Classification (NCBI taxonomy): domain Eukaryota; kingdom Viridiplantae; phylum Streptophyta; class Magnoliopsida; order Asparagales; family Amaryllidaceae; genus Allium; species Allium fistulosum. The sequence goes on along the minus strand of CM060907.1, from coordinate 242,066,901 downwards.
CCGAACCCCTAAGGTTTAAAAACTTATTAATTAAAATGAATTATTAAACATATTACTTAATTGATTCCCAAATATTATGGAAAATTTTGGCAGCACCTCTTTTGCCCGGCTCGACCAAAAAAACTACAAATTTCCACTACAGGCCCCAAACCAACAAAAGAAAATAAAGCCAAGTTGCCTCCCATATCTGAGGCATAAAATCACCTACCAAACAAAATACTAAACTTCAAAATTTATTACGTACCTTTTTGCGTCTGATTTATATTTTTGCAAGCAACTTATTATCTCGATTTTAGCGCCGATGCGCTAGAAATCAAATGACAATCTCTCACTTTCCTATACTTAAATAATCCAAAAGAGAATCAGGCTACCAAAAGAGCAATACACTAGCTATCTCTATCGTAAGTTCAAACAACATAAACAATGTAACAATCACATGCAACTAGGAAATATGATGCAACAAATAATAATGATGTAACTCTACATGCAAAACTAGCATGATATAATCTACATGCAACTCCACTGAATAAAGCCACATGCAAACAGAAGTAACATATTAACCATATGCAACAAAATACAGAGAATACTCTGAAATAAATGCTAGACACCCAATATTTTCAAAAGATAAATTTAGAACTAAATGCCCGGGTTTTTCTATTCAAAATAATTTTTTTCAAATTTACTTCGAAGAGAATTAAATCAAAACCAAAATAAATTATGACAAGGAGGGTCTTCTCCTATCGGCGCATGTTATAACTCTAGAATCAAACAAGATGGAGCATCTAGTGGTATTCTGGTTCCTCCTAAACTACAATTAGAGAAAACAAATATACATGGCGAGTCTTCCAAAGTGGAAAACTCCCTTTTTTCCCAACTTTAGTCATAACCAAAAATATTTAAAAAATCATTTCAAAAATATTATTTTCAAACATTCTGGAATAATAACACTTCATCAAAAAATTTCCCAAAATAATGTTTTTATTATTTCTTTCACAAAATCTTTCTCAAAATTACCTTTTCAAATGCACTAGGATTTATGTCCTAACAAACAACAATTTTATAAACCGTAGTCTATAAAATAACACTATCAATCAAATTCCATAAGGGAAAATCTAACAGTTAACATTATTTAAAATGTCAAATGACTAATAAACAAGATTTAGAATTTTTCTTAAACTCACACTTCTATAAGTCACACACCAAATATACAATTATACTCGAGCCCGTACGATATACATAAATCATCTGTATGCTATATCTGATCTAATCACTTGCTCGGATACATAAACTTCTACTTCCGGACTAGTATCGCTCACTCGACCTCCCTAGTGCGCACTCTGATCAGGTTCCTCGATTAGAAATCTCCACTCTCTTTACATAGCTATAAATTATGATAGAAAACTTTAGTATCATATCCAAAATCTAGGTCAAGTGTTCGCTGACATGAGTCATGTGAAAAATCCTTTTTCGAACTGGTGTGAATCACCCCGAGTTATGTACTCGAAGCGTAGATCCAGAACCATTCGAATAAAATGATCTACGCATAAAAATATGATCTACGTATGACTTATATACTTAATTTGATTGGTTTCTTAATTATACCAATCTCTTTCTAAATCCCTTTCATTTTCACTTATATTTTTCATTTATAGTATTTCATTCAATACTAAAATTATTTGTGAATTAATTCATAAATTTTTCACTTAAGTTTATATACATTTTATAAAGACACATTTTTGTAAAACATTAGATCCAAAAACTTATTCTACTCTTATTTACCTGTATAACACTTCTCTACATCCTAAGAGTATATACAAATATAAATTTTTATTTTATTTGTTCATTATTTACTCTCATTTTTCTCAAAATTCAATTGGAGGCCCAAACAAAATATGGGTCTTCAAAACCGAGTCAACCCTTCAACCACTTTTCCTTAGAGTGTGCTAAGGAAAAGTACTTTGCGGGTTGGACCAATAAAATCAAATAATTTACATAACTTAGATGTTTTAAACAAATATATGGTTTTAAATAAACAATGTCTATTAATACCTCTCTATTTAGTTTAATCCAATTTTCAAATCATTCTTTTATCAAAGACATCTTTTATTTTGAAACCAATTCCCTTATCAAAATAAATTTTTATTTTAAACCAGTTTCCTTTAAGGAAACTTAAGACTAATTACTTTGTTTTTACTTCAAACTCTTTTTTGAAAACATATTCCATATATTTCTATATGAATTAACTTCAACCATTTGTTTATTAAATCTCACTTCAGGTGCGTCCGGATTTAAACTCATTTCGATGGCACAATGATAAAGAGAATAATTTACTAAGTTCCCTACAACGTTCGCCTAAGCAAATATCCAATCGTCACTTAAAAGATTATTCAGATTACCACAAAACTAATCGAGATGATTTTTTCTGAATTACCCTGAAGAAAATGTATTCCACCTAAAATTTCTCTTCTAAAATATTTATATTTAGAAATACCTCCAATTAGTACTACTATATATATATATATATTTAAAAAATATTTTGAAATTATTTCATACAACTACAGGGTTTAAATTCAAAAATCCTTTTTAAAATACTTTTTACAAATCAAATTTATATAAAATTACCTTTATATAAAATCATTTCATTTTATAATAATTGTCCTCTATTATAATAAAATTTTCTCAAATATCTATTCTCTAAATATCTTATTCTATCATTTATATTATTTTAAACAACCTTTATTAAAAGATTACTAAACTTAACATTTACTCTGAACGCTTTATAGTCAAATTGTGAAACTTAGTTCATAAGGGATTCGTTTTAACATACTTACAATTATCAAACAATATATGCTCATAAACTAGTTGAGCATGGATTAACAACCAACAAACAATAGTCAATGCTCCTAAACTATTTAAGCATGACAAATCAAGCAATAATGATAATAAAGGAGTATTATCATTAACAAACAAACACTATAAATAATTATATAAATTTGAAAATTATTCCTTTTATATATATATTAAATATATAGTCCTAGGTAAAATGTTTCATTTACCAAATTTACAAAAATTCAATACCATGTCCATTTGCCTTGTCGAGAGTTTAGAAATCCCTATCGACACTGTGGCATCCTACGTCTCGACTAGACTTCATAAACAACTAAATAGACTAACTAACACAATACGTTTTCATTGCAAATAACAAATACGCTCTCGTATGTATAATACTCTCAAACTCATTCTAGGGTGCCTGTGACGCCCCACCTTTATACCCACGCTAACCAAGAACACTACGGTGTAGTGCTGTCAATTAGCACGGAGGATAAGGCTGTTGAGGAGCGACCATCCGTGTAACTTCTTTGCACGAGCACCGATATGTCAGATAGAATAGAATGCATATCTTTTAAGGAGGAAATCCGACATACCGATACAAACACAAAGCTATCACACAGTGGCTATATATGATCTTCGGAAACAAATATAGAAATAAACGTAACACAAATCAGTCACAGACAATTCATATCACAAAGGCGGAAAGAGATATGAATACAACACATGAAAGTGTACATCAGAGTGGTGGTCAAATAAGATCCACAATAACACAAGTTAATAGATACAAGTGCAAGATAATAGAATATGTATACATCAAGGAGTCTAATCTCAAATGTATACAAACAAAAACTACTAAACTAGAGTAGTTAGCCAAAAGTCAGAAGATGGCTCCAGATAAGAAGTCATGAGGAAGCACCTGTAAAATCTCAGTCTGACCCGAGTATTATTTAAGAAGAAAATAATAAACGGATCAGTCTAGCTATAATTATCAGGTAAAGTGATATAGAACAAGAGATATGGCATAAACATATAAGATATCCATAAAAGCATACTACTACAAGTATGAAAATGATAATCAACAAGAGATTAATCAATATCACAAGAATCTTCTCAAAGATTAAAAGAATGTCAAATTCTTAATTTAATTCACCAAACCACAATAAAATGACATACTCATCAATGTCAATGGTAAAAGCTGGTGAAACATAAAATCCAGAAATCTCAAGAAAAGAGGATGACCAATCCCATAAACTGAACATCGACGCACCTAGAAAGATATGCCCCATGTAAAGTCTAGCATCGATACACCTAGAAAGATGCACCCCATGCATAAATAAACATCGACGCAACTAGAAAGATACGCCCCATGTAAAGTCTAGCATTGACGCACCTAAAAAGATACACCCCATGTAAAGTCTAACATCGATGCACCTAAAAAGATACACCCCATGTAAAGTCTAACATCGAGGCACCTAAAAAGATACACCCCATGTAAAGTCTAACATCGATGCACCTAAAAAGATACACCCCATGTAAAGTCTAACATCGATGCACCTAAAAAGATACACCCCATGTAAAGTCTAACATCGATGCACCTAAAAAGATACACCCCATGTAAAGTCTAACATCGATGCACCTAGAAAGATACACCCCATGAAAAGTCGAACATCGACGCACCTAGAAAGATACGACCCATGCATAGATGAACATCGACGCACCTAAATAGATACGACCCATGTGAGAAGTAAACATCGACGCACCTAAATAGATACGACCCATGAGCCTAAACCATAAAATGATCGTCATCGATCATAAAGAGTTTCAATATGTGTGAATCGAAGTCACACCAATGAGGCATAGACTAACCTTGAAGATAAAGAGATATGTGTGAATCGAAATCACACAAATGGTGTCTAGTCTAACCTCGCAAACAAAGAGACATAGCACAATCGCTAGTCTAAATCACAAGAATGATCATCGTGATCATAAGGAAGTGTCGATTACACTAAGCTAGTAAATATAAGAGTTTAGCTTCACGTCCCATAACCACTTGCTTAACTCAAATATTTACGAACAGATTGTAGATCTGCACTAGGAAATTGTCACAAGAGTTTCAATCGAACAAGTCCATCAATTAACCGACGAAGTAAACGCAAGCGTTTCATACCACTTGTTTTGCTAAGCCGTTTAATTATATTTTCTCATATGAATGAGGTAAAGGTTTGTATATACTAATAAATTGGAAAACAGTTTTATAAACGAGTTTGATATTGAAAATCGAGTTGAAATCGTTTTAATGAAAGAGTTTTGATATTTAATACTAGTATAGGAAACCTTTATATTTTGAAGTGACAAATCATAGAAGTGATTGTAGAAACAATCAATCATAAAAGTTCACGTTTGAAGACGTGAGTAAAGTTCAAAGAAATCAATTCCCAAAACCATCAAAGTAAGGAGTTCTGTTGAACGCTTTTCAGATAAGATTGCCTACGCAGATAAGGGTAAGGTCGGGGGCGACCTACGACTTAACAAAGTCGAGCGACCTACGACTTAACAAAGTCAAGCGACCTACGACTTAAGGTCAAGCGACCTAGTGAAATAGCAGTGGGAATGTTAGGTCGGAGACGACCTACGACTTAAGGTCAAGCAACCTAACTAGAGTTAAGGGAGGCGAGCGACCTACGACCTAACAAAGTCGAACGAGCTACGACTTAGCAAACGAATGTCTTAACGACCTAAGCCTTGAACGACTTAGTGGAACGAACGACTTAACGACCTAAGCCTTGAACGACTTAACGACTTAAGCTCCAATTCGAGCTACGAGCTAAGGCTGGAACGACCTAGTGGAGTTCGGTCGAGGACGACCTACGACTTAAGGTCATACGACCTAACACTTGCGAGCTAGCGGAGTTGGCATGGCCTAGCGACTTAGTAGAAGCAGCGACCTACGACTTAACGATTTAAAAGCCAACGACCTACAACTTAAGCCTTAAACGACCCAAGGAGTTAACTCGCGAACGACTTATGCCTTTAACTCGTGAACGATTCAACCCAGGCGAACAGAAATACAAAGGCGGTGACTTTTCAACGCGCGCAACTTAAGCCCTTAACTCGCGAACGACTTAGCACACCCAGAACGACTTAAGGCCTGGAACGACTTATGCTCCGTGTGACTCTTCAACGCGAACGACTTACGACTTAGGCTTAACTTGTGGACGACTCAGCGATGGCCAGAAACGACTTAAGGCCAGAAACTCACCAAAACGCCAAAATTTGTAGTTTTTCGCCAATCCAATGCAAACAAACATGCTAAAGTGATGAGGGATCATCCCCAACAGTCCTATGACAATTATAGGCAAGATGTGAGATCAAAAATCTCACCTTTTCACGGAATTTGATGAAGATGAAGCTCGGGGGCAAGGCAAAGATCAACCACAAGCTTGAATCAATATTTTCACTTTGAATTTGGAGTTAGATGTTGAATTTGCTAAAGAACTTGAGCTTGGAATTTTAATTTCCTACTCCCTCCACCATTTTTGCTAAAGCTTCAAAGTTGATGAAGTGATGAAGAGAAGGAAGGGGTTGGGCTGAGGAAGAAGAGGTGCAGCCCAAACCAAAAGCTCAACACAAAAAGTGACGAAAATTTCACTATCTCCAAACATATCGAAGTTTACACTCAAAAAGATTGCAAACATCATTTTGAACTCAATGGGGGTGGTCTCGAGTCCTAATTTGACCGTATGCAAAAAGTAGCTTTTCGGACTAACATCCGACTAACGATAAAATATTTAAATATAAAATCGATAAATATGCGGGTTGTTACAGTGCCAGTTACCCTATCTCTAATGAGTCATACCCTACCAAAGTCAAGTTTCTCACTTAATCTTTGGCTCTGATACCAAATTGTAACGACCCACCTTTTCGACCATCTAAAGTCGACACCGAATACATCCACGGTATTCAAACGCCGAACATCCAATTGCCAAAGGCAGATTGTGGGTTAAAATAAAAAAATGAACAAAGAACAGAGAAAATAGAATCTCACAGTAGAAATGACAATATATAATATAACTAAGACAGTATAAACTGCCACAACAAAATATAGAGGACATCATAGTTAAAAACAAATCTTATCAGCTAGACAGTTATAAAATCCTGACCTTACAATTGCTGATTGCTATACAATATAATACAGCAAAAAATAAACACTACGATAGGTGAACATGTAGCTCTTTATCAAGAACTTCATATCACTAAAGCCAACCTAGGAAAAATACTCGGTCTGACCCAAGCATTATAATAAAATAACACCTGGATCAGTCTAGATAACCGGCGTGAGAAAACTCAAATAATATGGTGAATATATAAAAATTCTATGAGACCACTCCACTAACGCAGAACAGGTTTTACCCCACAAGAGCAACATCCATAGATGAAGAAATGGAAACAAATCAAAACAACAATCTAATCAAGAAAGAATGGAAATAAACAACAGAAACAATCCAAATAAAAAGGGTGGGTACTCGTATGAGAAAATCCCATACATAAAGAATGTGCATAAATAATATCAAATTCCAAACTTGAAAGAACTGACATAAATAAATAAACATAGAGAAGAGCACAAGGCATTTCTCAATGCAATTAAGGAAACAATTCAAAGATTAGAATTAACAACAAGGGAAAGAGAAGTTTTTCCAATAATGACTAGGTGGGTGCACCTCTCTTACCAAAAGTCTACATCTAGAAATATACTTGAGAACTATGACGGCTCATGGACACGTCCAAGCCAGACCCCGCTAACGGTTACCGAGTATCCGAGTATTTCACATCTCTATGCGTAAAACTGAATCCAATCTAGAGTGGATGTGGAAATACCCTAATGGGAGCAACCTCATATAACTTGGCTTCCACTCGCTCTTTAGGTTTAGTCATTTCCATCAAAGGATAACAAACTTCTAAGAGCAACAAATCATCTTGAATAGACGAAACAGAAAGAAGAATCGAAGTCGATAGTTGATAAATCAACAATCGGGAATGATAAAATGATTATTCACACTTTCACTTAATTTTCACATCATAATACTTTTAAAGACACTTTAAAAACACTTTTTTAAAAGTATTCTTTTGAAGAGGAAATTATATTTTCTAAGTGTATTAAAACCAAGCTCAAAACAAATGCCAAAACATTGTTTATTATAAACCCAAAACTATTTATACTTAGCTTTATTGGGAAACAATTCCATTTAAAAAAATATCTTTTCATTTATAAACTATTATATATAATTTCTTCAACATTAATTATCCTAGAACGCTATTTTTTCCAGAAGAAAATAAATCAATTTAGAAATCCTTTTTATAAATTTAAACCAACATTAATTATCCTGAAAGATAATAAATCAAATTTATAATCTTTTTAAAATTTTAAAAACACTATTAATTATCTCGAAAGATAATTTATCAAATTTATAACCTCTTTTAATATACTTATCAATTGTCTTTATTAAAACAGTTAATTATCTCTATAACACTTTTATTTAATCAGTAAATTAACTTTAAAACCTTATTAAATCAGTTCGTTAACTTTAATACACTAAATCAGTTAATTAACTTTAAAACGCTTTTATTAAATCAATTAATTTACTTTAAACTCTTTTTTTAGACCAATTAATTAACTTCTAAAACACCATTAATTAAAATATTAACTAAATTCAAATATCATTAATTAAAATGATAAATTAGATTTAAACATCGTTAATTATAATGATTAACTAAATTTAAAACATCATTAATTAAAATGATTAATTAAACTCAAACATCATTAATTAAAATGATTTATTAATTTCAAATATCATTAATTAAAATGATTAATTAATTTTAAAAATATTTAGTTAAAATGATTAGTTAACTTAAAACATCATTATTTAAAACGATTAACTAAATTCAAATATCATTAAATTAAAATGATTAATTAAATTTAAAAATATTTAGTTAAAATGATTTGTTAACTTAAAACATCATTATTTAAAATGATTAACTAAATTCAAATATCATTAATTAAAATGATTAATTAATTTTAAACATCATTAACTAAAACAATTTATTAAAGTCAAATAATCATTAATTTAAATGATTAATTAAATAAAATATCATTAATTAAAACGATTAATGAGTTTTAAACATCTATTTTTGTGAAAATACAAGCTCAAGTTCAACACACACAAAGGGTTCAGGAGACGATATTCAATAATTGACGGTATAGTGAAAATTGCTGTAACGACCGGGCGATTTTCGACCCCCGAAAATAGACACTAATACGTTCACAGTATAGAGTGCCGAGCGATCGAGTGCCAGAAATACCAGATTGTTAGGCTTTAAGAAGAAAACAGATAGAAGAAGAAACAGAAATAACCACACAGAATCTCACAATCGCGGCGGAACAAAATATAATATACAATAATAGATTTTTATACAAAAGCGGTATCAGTTAATATACATACAAATTATAATAGTACAACCATCAACATATAAATCTGGACAGTAATAATAACTTGTCCTCACAAATGGTAAATATACAGCTCACAATACACAGCGGAATATAATCAAGTACGTGCAATACGACTCTGTCATCCAGCTCGTCTCCTGAGCTCCAAAGCATCCTAACCTGAATCCGTAATACTCGGTCTGACCTGAGCATTACAACAAAGTAACACCTGAGTCAGGTTGGAAACCAGCGTAAGTAAACACAATTAATTTGAATTACTTAAGATATCAAAATCCTTCGAAAAACAAAGGTAACTCATAAGACCGCGTCACATATACGCACGACGGATTTTTATCTTACAATGACCAAAAACACTTTTATAGAAAATCCAGTGGTATTATAATAGCATCTAAGTATAAATACTTATTAAAATAGACGAATTTGTTACATTAATTAAAATACAGCATATTAGACTCTAAAATCATACCGTAAAGGTTCATAGTGGTTATTCGAGTCAAAGAGCTTTCGGATAACGTGACATCCGATCCCGGTCTCTTCGAATCAAAACGATAAGTTTTAAAAGTCCCAGTCGTTTAAATAACAATTTCACAATCAGGTTGTTAATATTTAAATATGGAAATTTATTCCATATGTTTGCTTTATCTTGACCAGCCCATCGACATTAATTTGATTGTAATCACTTTACTCTTCTGAAAATTTGAACTAGTGGTCAGTATGAGTCGTTTTACTTTCAATCAAACGCGTCAACGTTTTATTCTAACTACTTTATTTTGTTTGCCTACTTAATGGCACAGACAAAAAATAATTGAAATAATTATCCAAGAGCAATAAAGCCAAAGCATATATAGATCGTTAACTAATTTAACGATTAATAATTAATATTAAAACAATTCACAAATCAGACTTTAATTAACTTCAATTAACTGAATCCATTTATATTTTTTATCAAAAATTACTTATAAATTAAAGAAATTATAAAAACGATTTACTATTAGTTGATTAAGATTTAACAATCTATTTAATAACTAATTTATTTATTTAACATAAGATTAAATTAAATAAGACTTTAATTATTAACTCACTTTAATTATTATAAAATAATTTAATTTTATATTACAAAAAATTAAAAAAATTAATTCAGATTAAAATATCAGGAGATAGGATTACAACGCAAAAATTCTCACTTTGATTGGATTTTAAATGAAAGGGAAACATTATTTTTAAGTTTAAAAGGTTGTTAACATATAAACATTTATCAATTCACTTTATTTTTATTTTCAATTTTCTTTTTTAAAAACATAGTTGGCCTGCTTAGCCCACGAGAGAAACAGACCCCAACTAAACTCCTTTTTCCCTCTCTTCACATTTCTTCCACCTGCTACTTTTGCTCTTCTCTTTTCTTCTTCACGTGTGCACACACTGTGCCGTGCACCTACACACGACCACCCAATTCTCGACGCCGACCATCCCTCCACATCATCTATGACCAACTCATCACGACCACGCTCCAGGGAAGCACGAACTACCCCAGCTTCGAAAAATTGAACAAAGACCCAAAAACCCGAACAAGCACGTCACCACTCATCCACTTCGCTTCGCCACCGTACACCACCACCTACTACCAAACCTTGCCACCAGGTACGCAACAGCACCCTCTTTCTTTTCCTCACATACCGCACCCATACATTTTCCCCTTGCCACCGTCCTTCATCCAAAACCGAATGCACCAACAAAACATGCCTAAACCCTAAATCAACCTCGACCCATCGCCACATACCACTATAAAATACCACTGCATTTTTCGAAGCTTCTCCATTACCCACGCCACCTCCATAACCAACGCCAAGCCATCCCACTGCCTCGACTGTCGGAATTTCACCAAAACCCACATTTTGGTCATCCCTCTCTTTCTCACCCAATACTCGACTAAAATCTCCAAAACACTTTCAAAAATCATCATTTCGAATAACAAACACATTCATATAAATAAGAGATTAAATTATGATATTCGAAAATTGTTCATTTTCAAGTTTCTTACTCTCATATATTCTTTTCTTCCTATATGCTACATAATATCAGACGAAATTAATTTTAGAATAATCTACACTCAAAAACAGTCTATTTTCCTTTTGGAATCATAGCTTAAAATTAAATGGATAGTGAGATCAAGATTTTTAAAGTTGAAGAGATGTTAACTTTTTAAAGAACAGAGGTGTTTTACATGTTTGTAACGACCCGTAAAATTTCAACTGTTTTAATAACGTAATTAGTTGAAATTTTGCGAAATTTTAAACGATAAAATTTTGAAATATAAATTTGATATTTGGAATGCGTCTAGTTAAACATAGCAACTGGTAAATTTTCGTCCGAAAATATGAAAGTTTATTTCGCGCGTAAATTCACTTCAATTTAATCAGTTAAAACGCGATGAAAATAAAATGTTTCTGAAACCTAAATATTTTTACATAGAAAAATTCTAAACCATCTTCTAAGCAGGATGTTAGTTTGACGTTTTTCCAAATTCGGACATCTTTGGCTCCGTCGATCTTATTTTCTTACGTTTTTCTCGCATTTTCCGCTGGTAGAAAATTCGAATTTTTATAATTCGATCGTATCACTGATGTCTATATACCATTTTGACCGTCTCGTCGTGCTGATCTCTACGGTATATTTATTTCTATATTTTAGGTCCGGCGCACAACGGATATAATAAAACTGTTCGTGTCGTATCGGTTTCTTATCGGGACCCTTCTAGTTGTTGTGTCTATTCAGTATTCACCGGTTGAAATCATTATGGCGTTTGCTTTATTATTTACTGAATTCACGCGTCCTCTTTTCTTTCGCATCACTTTAATTTATTGCAAATGCATCATTCCGAATTCCGAGACTATGTTGCAGCTACGTACGTTTTATTTATTTCAACTTAGCTCTAATATCTTGCTTACTTCCTCCTCTGCCTGTAACTAAATATTTTGAAGCCTTCACTGCTCCCTCATTTTTAAACCCATCAACCTTCATTTTTTTTTCTACCCAGCCTTTCTTCACCACTTCCAACACCGGACCCGACCTCATACTCCCCTCCTCTTCCCATCTTTTCCCTCCAATAGCTCGGCCAAGCTAGCAACCCACCACCGACTAGATCTGCGACCCAAACCACGTCGTTCAATGCACAGCCACGCGACACTTTCCCCTGCAATCCAGTCGTCAACCCGGAACCGCTCACCCTCGCTGAACCATACCCATACCCGCCTTCATCCCCTCACCGCCCGTACGCCTCCCCTCCCTCTAACTCGACCATGACAAACTCCTACCAAGTCTCGCCCACACAAGCACGCACAGCACCACCAACTCCCTTCCCCGGCCTGCACCATCCTTGCCCCTAGCCAACATACCCACCTTGACTACCACGTCACCGACCCTCCCACACTCCGCCGCCATCTTTTCCCTGAGCCGTTCGGTTGCGCTTCCAATAGGAAGAGGTGATGATACTTGTTGTATATTTATTTATTTTATTTTATTTTATATATATGTGTGTGGTATACGTGTTACAGTATATGTCATATTATGAATATAGTCTGGCTATTGTATAAGTTTGTATATGTACAGGTTTTGATTTTGAAATATATGTATACATAGTTTAGTTTTAAACAGGGGTGCGTGCATATACATTTGAATATATCTGTGTTTGCATATTTATATACGGTGTGTTTTATTAAATGTATAAATATATAAGAGTATTTAAGTTATATGTGTTATATATTAATCCTATAAATGGGTTTGGTTTACATTGCAGTTTTCGAAGGTAATCATATTGTATGCGCTGTTGTTTATATGTAGTAATATCATCTATTATATATATTATTTTGGTTGGTATGTTAGCTTACAATATGTAATTTTACAATTTACTAGGTGCTTAAATATTTTGCTATGAAAGTATGTGTTGTCAGTATATGGAAGTCGTTACTTAAGTTGTTTATAATATACAAGTTAAGTAAATGGTATATATAGGTACTTATATATATGACCAATTTTGTGGGTATAATCAGGTTTCAGTATGCATGTAAAGTGGTTTTTCATATATATATATATATATATATAAATATATTATTTTGATATAAAAGTTAAATCATTAATTTGAAAGTAGATATATATATTAATTTAATTATATGTTTGATTTATTCTTTTGAATCAATGATTTTTAATTATATCTATATATATGTTATTTTAATATTTGTTCTAACTTAAATATTGATTTCATGTAAATAATAATATAATTGTTGCCTCTATCAAACTGATTCTAATTGCCTCGTCAACTACTATTTTTCAGCTTTGTCCGTCCAATTTCGTGCCCATCTCACTTTGCTTTGGAAGTCATGCTTGCATTCCGTAATTAAATTTCTTTGTCAGATCTATCTCGCCTCAAAAGGTGAGCACTCACTCACGATTAACGTTCTTTTATTTATTAAATATGATTTCAATTGAAACGACAATTGAAATATGCTGCTGTTAGTTAATTACACTGTTATATATGCTATTACCTGTATCAGTTCACCTGTGGCATCTGACACCATTATCTGTTAATTATTTATGCGATGATAATACAGTTGGCTAATAATTGATTGATTGTTGATGTTTATATTGGATGTTAAATTATTAATGTTAAAATGATAACTAGTATGCAACTGAAATTGATACAGGATAGTTAAATGTTAAATTTGATTAAATGACATTTGTATAATATGACCCATTTAACTGTTGAATTTATTGACACGTAGGATTTGTTTAATTATACTTTGAACCACTGAATGTATGTTGTTAAATTGATGATGGATGAAATTGTAATAGATGACAAGTGAAAAACCGTAATGTAATAATCTTTAATCTACATGAAATGATAGTGTAGATTCTAGAAATAATTATATTAATTCGTACAAATGACAATGCGAATTAATACGGTTATTTTGGGATTATTTGAATTGATTATTGAATTATTATTGTTTGTTGTTATTGCTTGTTTATTTACTTTGACACCATCCCAGTTATCACACTGCAAGTTCCCTTTACTATGCTTTAATTTGAATTGAATTGGAATCGGGTTGAAATGATAAATACCCAAATGGAACTTTGACATAGGATAGGAAATTAAATAAAACCCGATTGGTCAATAATTTGATTTAAAAACAAATTAAAGATTTTATTTGAATAAATGATATGGTTTGAAATGAAGTTGAATTTTGAATTTTAATGGAAGGAAAATGTTAATATTTAATAATCTGAAACAAAATATTAACGATGTAATTAATGAAAGAATATTGTTAAATTTGAGAAATTATTGAATTAAGTTTGAAATTATTAAACTTTGAAATGATTTAATAATTAGGTTTGAAAGCGTAATTAAGTTTGAAATTGCTAAACTTTGAAATGATTTAATAATCAAGTTTGAAATTATAATTAAGTTTGAAATTATTAAACTTTGAAATTATTTAATAATTAAGTTTTGAATTATTTAATAATTAAATAAGATTAAATTATTTAATGATTAAATCGAATTGAAGTTCTTTAATAAGAAAAATTAAACTTTTGAATAAGTGAATTTTACTTCGTAAATAATTGAAAATTGAGTTTTCTTTATTAAGTAAGTTTTGGAAATTATTTAAGAAAGTAAATAAGTGAAATTGAATTTCTTTAACAAGAAATGAAAATGTGATAATTTTGGAATTAATGTAAGACTTGAAATTGAAAGAATTGATTTGACGAATTTAATTTAATTCAAAATATTAAATTTTGATTTAATGAAGTTGAACTTAAGAATTGATTTAATAAATTGGAAATTTAATAGAAATGGTTTTGAATGGAATATTTACTTAACGAATATTGAATGGAATCGATAAATGAGTTTAAATTGATTTGAACGTTAAATAAAATTTATTTAAATGTTTTCGAAATGAAACTTATTTACGAACTTGAATCAATATTTGAATTGGTTTAAAAAGAAATTGAAAATTTAATTATAAGATTTTGAAATGGTAATTTGGAAGTTTTGAAACGAATATTTTGGAAATTGATTTCGAAAGACAAATGAAATGTTGATTTACAAATTGAAATTGAAATTGAAATTGATTTGGTTTTGAAATAAATAAACGACCAATCGGTGAAATAATTACGGAAGTTATTAAAGAGACCGGAATTCGGTTATGGATATACTCTCTATCTAAACCGAAAACCACTTTAATAACTATACGCGGAGTGATGATCCAGAATGAAGTGGTTGGAATGGTGTTCGTGTTGACTGAAGAAAGAGAACGATAATGGATAGCCTTGACACTTGTGTCAAATTGGAAATGACTAAAACAGGAGCTGTGCCGGGCCAATGGAGGATTTGCTACCTCAAGTGGACACACTTCTTCGAACTACTTATTACTTGTTGTCGATTGGTGCACCCTTGATTTTGGGAGTGTTGTTTCACAGTGTTGCGGGCGCTGCGGCGTTGCGTTCTCACCAGTCCGGATCAGGCGAACGGTAGTATCACTACCTTGGGTATTGCCTCATGTGCCTTGTCATACTTGTATTCCATTTATGCGCGACCACTACGATTTTGATTTGTACCTTTAGTATATGGATTGCCCTCTGGTGACTTCCGGTTTTGGGGAAACTACGGTCTTGTATATGCTTTTGGGAATAAAAATGTGTTAAGGGTGGAATGGGCCATGACTTAACGCTATTTTGATATCTTTATATTACTGATAGACATTATCTACTTAGCGTACATTACTACATAGTATATAGTTTAACGGATCCTTAAAGGATGGTTATTCCAAACATCCTTTGAGTTACTTGTATTTCAATTGCTATTTCACTTGAGTTGGATTTATTAATATAAGTATGTTAATCCTGACTCGAGTGTTTTGTATTTTGCTTTACGCTCGGGTCAGACTGAGTGTACCAGTATTCGAGACTCACCTTTGGAGTTGGAGCTTTGCTTGAAGATCCAGCCATCTATTCTGCTTTCAGTATTCGATGATTCCAGTGATGTATTCTGATTTGTATCTGATGTATCGTATTACTCTTCCGTTGTATTTGTTTTAACTCTGATGTAACTTATACATTTATATAGTAGCTTCATGAACTACTATCTCTTTTATTTCCGCTGCGTTTATTACTCATTGTCTGTGATCTATGATTATTTATTTACTGTATATGTTCAGTTTTGCCAAATTTAAATTAACAACGCGGTATTTTGAGCAATTCAACTCCGGCATGAGTGTCTACCTATACACTTATAATGGATGCGAATGGTCCAAAATGGCGGGTCGTTACAGTTGGTATCAGAGCTTTGGTAGCTCTAGGCAAAACTTAACATATAGGGTAAATATATTTACAGAATCACTCTCATTTGAGTTTCAATCTCTTCCTTTGACTCAATTTCTTTGAATTTTGGAACGTTCCCTACGGTTCCAAATTTCATTCGGGTCCCTCACCAATTCTGGAGAATCCCATAACTCTACTTCGAATGATTTTTATAATGAGTCGGCGGTCTTGCCAATCTCTAATTGACTTATAAAGGGGTGAAACTCCTTTACAATAGACATCGACTTACCGGAGATTTCTGTATCCTCGGTTTACGATGCTATCTATTCCCTGCTATACCTAAATTCCATCTCTTGAGATCGAGTGTGGATTTACCTCGGAATTCAGCATCGATCTTATTCTTGAAGTTACGGACGACCCGGTTAAGGTTGCCCGTGAATTAAATAAACTCATCCATCTCCCGATTGTGATAATTGAATTATCTTATCTTCTGTTTCAAACTTATTTTCGAATCAAAATTATCTTTGATTTGAGCCCATCAAATTTGAAACCCTATCCTTATTTTGAAAACTCATTCCTGTATCGTCGAGCAAAGAAGTGTATTGAAAATTAATTTTAAAATATCGTTTTCAAATTTGATAAATAAAATAAAAGTTTTGTATGATTATATTATATATAAATATAAGTTTTCTGAAATTAAATTGTTAATGAATTTGTTGTCAGAAATAATAATATTTGATTTTCAATTATTGTTTTGTAAACCATTGACTATTGCATAAATATATATAAATGAATTTATAAACTTGGTTATAAATTGATTGGAATTCGAAATGATTTTAATTCAGAAATTTGAGAATTTAGTTTCCAGTGATTTCGAACTTTGGTTTTAAAATTTTAAAGTATAGAGTATTTAAAGTATTTTCGAATAGAATCGTTTCAAAGAATTTTAAAATGTTGAAATCAGTGCTCTTCTCTTTATCGCTGGAAAATAATTTCGGTGATGGCGGCCGCATCATCGACGTTCATTTTCGAGTTTCGAAGTGGAGATACTATTCTGTAGCTTTGCTATGGTTTGTTTTGAAAAATATTTTGATTTGAAATTTTCAGTATATTTTGATTTACATATATATAGGTATCTTATTTTTAAATTTAATTTGATTTGATATAAATATATTATATATATCTCTAAATTGTTTAAAGTTAATCGGAAATCTAATTCTTAAATTTTGTTAAAGGATGATTTTAATTATAAATGAAACCAAAATTTTGATAAATATTTAAACTTGAAATAATTGGATTTGAGAATATTATTTGTATAGTACTAAATTGCATTTCAATATAACTTACCTAAATTATTCAGAAGTTAAAATGTAATTGGATAATATACAATATAAAATGATTTTATAAATAAAATTTGAGTGTCTATAATAAATGTTATACACTTAGATTTTTATTATAAAAAAATTGCTAATAAGTTGATAGAATAATAAGTTAATTGAATGAGATGAATATGATAAATTTTGTTCTCTAAGAATTAACAAAATTTAAATTAAATCAACTTATGGAAATACCTCAGATTTAAACCAATTATTGAATATAAATTAATTTAAATTGAAATTTATATGGTTTAAATTAATTTATATGGTTTAAATATATGTAATAAGATATTAAGTGGAACAAATTTAATAATAATTTGGAGTAAAGAAAATTAAATTTGTTGAATAAAATATGATTGTAATAAATGACTGTTCAAGTTTATGATTTTAGAAATTGGTAATAAAGGATAATTGGATAATAAAGCAATGAATAAATGAGATAAATAAAATAAAATTTTGTTTTGAAGAAATCTTTTGGTATCAAATATTAATAATTTGGAATTAAATCAACTTATTGAAATACCCTGAATTTTAAATCAAATATTGAGTATTAATTAAGGTAAATTGAAATTTATACGGTTTAAACCAATTATTTTATTTTTGTTTTCAAATCTGTTTTTCTTTCTGGTTGTTTCTATTCTCCTACCTCGTTCCTTTTCGGGGACGAAAAGTTTTGAGTGGGGGAGAGTGTAACGACCCGTAAAATTTCAACTGTTTTAATAACGTAATTAGTTGAAATTTTGCGAAATTTTAAACGATAAAATTTTGAAATATAAATTTGATATTTGGAATGCGTCTAGTTAAACATAGCAACTGGTAAATTTTCGTCCGAAAATATGAAAGTTTATTTCGCGCGTAAATTCACTTCAATTTAATCAGTTAAAACGCGATGAAAATAAAATGTTTCTGAAACCTAAATATTTTTACATAGAAAAATTCTAAACCATCTTCTAAGCAGGATGTTAGTTTGACGTTTTTCCAAATTCGGACATCTTTGGCTCCGTCGATCTTATTTTCTTACGTTTTTCTCGCATTTTCCGCTGGTAGAAAATTCGAATTTTTATAATTCGATCGTATCACTGATGTCTATATACCATTTTGACCGTCTCGTCGTGCTGATCTCTACGGTATATTTATTTCTATATTTTAGGTCCGGCGCACAACGGATATAATAAAACTGTTCGTGTCGTATCGGTTTCTTATCGGGACCCTTCTAGTTGTTGTGTCTATTCAGTATTCACCGGTTGAAATCATTATGGCGTTTGCTTTATTATTTACTGAATTCACGCGTCCTCTTTTCTTTCGCATCACTTTAATTTATTGCAAATGCATCATTCCGAATTCCGAGACTACGTTGCAGCTACGTACGTTTTATTTATTTCAACTTAGCTCTAATATCTTGCTTACTTCCTCCTCTGCCTGTAACTAAATATTTTGAAGCCTTCACTGCTCCCTCATTTTTAAACCCATCAACCTTCATTTTTTTTTCTACCCAGCCTTTCTTCACCACTTCCAACACCGGACCCGACCTCATACTCCCCTCCTCTTCCCATCTTTTCCCTCCAATAGCTCGGCCAACCTAGCAACCCACCACCGACTAGATCTGCGACCCAAACCACGCCGTTCAATGCACAACCACGCGACACTTTCCCCTGCAATCCAGTCGTCAACCCGGAACCGCTCACCCTCGCTGAACCATACCCATACCCGCCTTCATCCCCTCGCCGCCCGTACGCCTCCCCTCCCTCTCACTCGACCATGACAAACTCCTACCAAGTCTCGCCCACACAAGCACGCACAGCACCACCAACTCCCTTCCCCGGCCTGCACCATCCTTGCCCCTAGCCAACATACCCACCTTGACTACCACGTCACCGACCCTCCCACACTCCGCCGCCATTCTTTTCCCTGAGCCGTTCGGTTGCGCTTCCAATAGGAAGAGGTGATGATACTTGTTGTATATTTATTTATTTTATTTTATTTTATATATATATGTGTGGTATACGTGTTACAGTATATGTCATATTATGAATATAGTCTGGCTATTGTATAAGTTTGTATATGTACAGGTTTTGATTTTGAAATATATGTATACATAGTTTAGTTTTAAACAGGGGTGCGTGCATATACATTTGAATATATCTGTGTTTGCATATTTATATACGGTGTGTTTTATTAAATGTATAAATATATAAGAGTATTTAAGTTATATGTGTTATATATTAATCCTATAAATGGGTTTGGTTTACATTGCAGTTTTCGAAGGTAATCATATTGTATGCGCTGTTGTTTATATGTAGTAATATCATCTATTATATATATTATTTTGGTTGGTATGTTAGCTTACAATATGTAATTTTACAATTTACTAGGTGCTTATATATTTTGCTATGAAAGTATGTGTTGTCAATATATGGAAGTCGTTACTTAAGTTGTTTATAATATACAAGTTAAGTAAATAGTATATATAGGTACTTATATATATGACCAATTTTGTGGGTATAATCAGGTTTCAGTATGCATGTAAAGTGGTTTTTCATATATATATATATATATAAATATATTATTTTGATATAAAAGTTAAATCATTAATTTGAAAGTAGATATATATATTAATTTAATTATATGTTTGATTTATTCTTTTGAATCAATGATTTTTAATTATATCTATATATATGTTATTTTAATATTTGTTCTAACTTAAATATTGATTTCATGGTAATAATAATATAATTGTTGCCTCTATCAAACTGATTCTAATTGTCTCGTCAACTACTATTTTTCAGCTTTGTCCGTCCAATTTCGTGCCCATCTCACTTTGCTTTGGAAGTCGTGCTTGCATTCCGTAATTAAATTTCTTTGTCAGATCAATCTCGCCTCGAAAGGTGAGCACTCACTCACGATTAACGTTCTTTTATTTATTAAATATGATTTCAATTGAAACGACAATTGAAATATGCTGCTGTTAGTTAATTACACTGTTATATATGCTATTACCTGTATCAGTTCACCTGTGGCATCTGACACCATTATCTGTTAATTATTTATGCGATGATAATACAGTTGGCTAATAATTGATTGATTGTTGATGTTTATATTGGATGTTAAATTATTAATGTTAAAATGATAACTAGTATGCAACTGAAATTGATACAGGATAGTTAAATGTTAAATTTGATTAAATGACATTTGTATAATATGACCCATTTAACTGTTGAATTTATTGACACGTAGGATTTGTTTAATTATACTTTGAACCACTGAATGTATGTTGTTAAATTGATGATGGATGAAATTGTAATAGATGACAAGTGAAAAACCGTAATGTAATAATCTTTAATCTACATGAAATGATAGTGTAGATTCTAGAAATAATTATATTAATTCGTACAAATGACAATGCGAATTAATACGGTTATTTCGGGATTATTTGAATTGATTATTGAATTATTATTGTTTGTTGTTATTGCTTGTTTATTTACTTTGACACCATCCCAGTTATCACACTGCAAGTTCCCTTTACTATGCTTTGATTTGAATTGAATTGGAATCGGGTTGAAATGATAAATACCCAAATGGAACTTTGACATAGGATAGGAAATTAAATAAAACCCGATTGGTCAATAATTTGATTTAAAAATATATTAAAGATTTTATTTGAATAAATGATATGGTTTGAAATGAAGTTGAATTTTGAATTTTAATGGAAGGTGTAACGACCCAGAATTTTTGATAATTAAAATTCGAATATTTAATTGATTTTAAATATTAATAAATGGAATTTAGAAGTCGAATGATTTATTTTTCGAATATTGGATTTAATTTGATAATTAAACCGATAAATTAATAATTGAAATTCCAGAGATAATTGAAAATCGAGTTTAATATGATTGAAATTGATTTGTAAAATTTTATTTAATCATACTGGAGTTATAGAAAGGTTATAGAACTTTCAGAATCGAATTTGGAGTTAATCTATGAAAATCGAATATTTTAATATTTAATTATCGACTGTAAAAATAGCCAATTTTCGAACAGTCTCAGAATTGAACGAGACCAGTTCCATTGGATCCGTAATAGTTAGTTATTATCGGATTTCAATTTTCGTATCCATCGGAGTTATCGTTTGACCGTGGCAACTCGAAACGCATTGATATCGTTTTAATTTTAATTCGGCGAGTTAAAATAGTCATTTTTCAAACGGTCTCGGATTTCGACGAAACCAGTTTCATCGGATCCGTAATGTGATATTATTGTAAGATTTCAAATTTCGTAATTTTTGGATTTACCGTTTGTCCGGTACAAATTAAAACGCCTCGAAATCGATTTAAATCGGTTTAATTTAAATTGATCGTTTATTGCCATATCTCGCACATACTATCGAATTAGCTTCCGAAACCTGTTCCATTGCGTCCGGAACGCGGGATAAACCCCAGAAACGCCAGTTACTGCACGTAAATCGGAGTTCAGAAAACCGGAATGAATAGTGTTCGATATTTTCTATAAATAGACAAATGTTTCACAAATTTGAGAAAATAAAACCCTAAGCCTAATATTTTCTTCAGCCTGGGAGCTTCGCGAAGATTGAAGAGCTTCGCGAGCTCTTGGAATCCATACGGATACGATTGTTTATGGTCGACGAAATCAACCAGAAAGTGACCACGAAGTCACTGCGTTCGCACACAATTCGAGGGGGTTTGGGGCCACCGAGATGCACCGGTCGCTGGCCAGTGGGAGAGCACGAGATGGCCTTTCAAATGGTGGAGCTTGATCGTCTTCGAGATGAAGGAGGTGGTCGCGTCGTTTAGGGTTTAAGGCGACGACGTGGGTTTCGTGATGCCTGGGAGCAATACGCGTGAAGGAGGAAGATGATAACGTATGGGCCAGATCTCCTTGGTTCAAAAGCAACGGCCTGGATGAGGGTGGGTTTTAAAATAAATAAAGGAAATGTAAATTGATTTATATAAATTGTATAAACTTTAAAATATGATATCTCTTTCATACATTATCAGAAAATTACGAAACGACTTGCGATGGGATCGTAGTGTCGAGCACTTCGCGATGCAACTGATTTGGAGTCGTTTGGAGTCAGTGAAATTTTTGGGTAAAATTAAACGCTCGTTTAATTTTATTCGAAAATAAACGCTGGAACGGGAATTAAAATCACGGTGAGATCTTCTCACTCAAATTGAATGTGGAATTTTTACAGTTATTGATTGATTTGATTGACTGCTTGGATGTGATATTAGATATAGTAGGATATATATCTATATATATAGCAATATATACATATTGGCATATGTATATATTGGATTGATTGATTCCCGCCTCGTATAGCGGATGAGACCCTATTGCGCCGTTAGTAAGCGGAATTTTATAAAAACCCATATACCGCGATAATTCCGTACTGGAGCGGAATTGGTATTGTGCTAACATCTTTGGATGCAGGGAAACAGGTTGGAGGGATCCAACTGGATTCCTCACCAGTAGTTATTTATTTACAGATATTTTGATATATTCTGTTATCATATTGATATATGATATTGACTGTTGTGAGGGACTGATAGGTGTTGTTGCATCATCGGATTCAGTTTTGAAATGTAAAAATAACGACTTTTACTTTAAAGGGTTTTTAAAGTGATTTTTGAAAATATACGTTTTATGGAATTTTTGAATCGATTTATAAACGTAAAATTTTAAAGTTATTAAAGTTATAATTTTTAGTGAAATATAACCGAAGTGTGTTTTTGAAAAAAAATTCGAGTTATTTATAAAATGGTTTAAGTTGGGATTTTTGAATAACTATAAACGATTTGTATAGAAAGATTTATAAAAATTGATATTTTTGTAAATCAAAATATTGGACTTATAAAACGAATTTTTATAAGTGTTAGAAAGAAGTATAAATGGATTTCATAAGTGAATGAAATTAATAGATTTATAACGTGAAGTTATAAAGTAAATTGTAACGACCCGACTTTCTATGCCCAGAAAGTCGCATCGCTATGAAGAAAGAAAGGGGTAGAAAATAGAAAAAAAAAGAAGAAAGAAAGAAACAACAACAACGATCTCACAGCGGAACGAATAAATTATATTAATAACATAAACTATTACATAATATACAACAATTTACAGAGTTACACAGCATATACATCACTTACTAGACAGTTATAAACATCTGTCTAGACATTACAACTCAAATACAAGACAAGACACTATCACAGATATCAACACAGCGGAATACTATATCTACGAACGCCGAAGCCTCCTGCTCCATTGCTCCTCCAGAATATTCGTCAAAGCTAAACCTGAATCCCTTGGCTACTCGTAAAAATTTGAGTACCCAAGAGTTTATAAAACAGAAATAAACACTTGGGTCAGACATGGGTCTGGTGTGAGTAACAGGTTAAACTTGCTTAACTTCAAAACCTTTAGAAAGAAAAGGTATCACGTAAGACTCCCCACAAATAAACATGGGTAAGTTTTTACCTTACGCTAACCAAAACATTTGATAGGAAATCTGATTTTATTATAATAGGGTCTAGGGTTTTCAAGTAAAATATAGAAATAGTTGAAATGCTTACATCTCACATTCCAACATAGTTGGGCACAACTAATACGTACGGCACTTATTGGAGTTTGGATTCCATACAATGGCAGGGCTACTGGGGTACCGCCCGTCACAGTACGTGGCCTAGATCACCGTACCGAGGAGTACGCCTGCTCCCCTGCAACACAAAGCCGGAACCATCCCTTACTGGATAATCCCGAACAAGATAACCCCGTAGTTGGCGCGACCAACCACACACTAAGCCGAATAAAAGAAAAGGGACCTCTAGACAGGGATCTATCTTGCTCTCAGTGGGTGCTACCCACGAAGCCTTGCTGCACCTCCCCTGTTTTAGCCATTCCCGGTTGATGAGGCTTGAGGTTACGATTACCTTTAATCAGAACATATCACTTAGAATGCTCATCGTCCGCCTGACGATGTGCTGAAAGCATTCAATCCATACAAGTTCGTTCCGGGTTCGAACGAAACCGAAGGCATTATCTCGTTACACTCGTTTTGGAATCACCCTCAGAGTTAACGACAATAACCCTTGCACTCTGAATCTTCATCTTCACTTGAGATTCACGACCTATCGTAAATTTGAATCGATGTGGTATTCGGGTCTCCAGACCTGGAATTTCGGTATACGGAAACCCGATCCCGGTCTCATCGAAATCCAAAACGTATCTTTTAAGGGCCAAGTTGTTTTAAGGTTAAAACAATTCAATTCTTATCTATATACACAAAAATAGATAATTCACAATAGATAATCCATATTATCATCCAAACAGATAATTCATATCATTATGCAACCAAAGCATCCAAATCATACAATATCTATTATCTCATATCTGAGATCTCAAACCATTCAAGGTAAATCAATATCATTCAGTATCCTTAAGCAATGATTTATTAATTACCATCTATAATTAATTTAAAATGAATTAAATTAAATACTTCATCTTTAATTAATTTAAAGTAAATTAAATTAACTCCTTTCATTATTAACAATCTTGCTTAAGTTACTATTAATTAATTATCAATTAATTAATCAACCCTTATCCAATTATTCATTTTAATTAATCATCCTTGATTAATTAACATTTAATTACATTCAAGTAATTGACACTTCAATTAATTTCACAAATTAATTATTCTTAACCTCTTATAGTAATTAACCTTTAATTACTTTATTAATTAATTAACTAAAATTAATTACCTTAATCCTTAATTAATTACATTAATTAATCACTCAGTTATTAATTATTCCTTAATCAATTCTTAATTAATCCTTTGATTAATTTCCAATAAGTAATTAACTACCCTTAAGTACTTTATTAATTACACCAGTAATTATCCATTAATTACTTTCCTAAGTAATTATACCTCCTTAAATTACATTAAGTAATTATACAAATCATTAAATGGTTATCTTAAATTAATTAAACTTAATTAACTAACTTAACTAATCAATTTAAACTCAATTAATTACAATGAGTAATTAATTTCCTAATTACTTCCATTAAGTAAAACAATTCACAAATGATTAACCTTAATTAATCTATTTAATAAATAAAATTAATCATATTAATTAATTATTTAATAAACCTTAGTTAATGATCTATATTAACTATTCTTTAATTATTTTTCTTAAATAATTAAACTTTAATTAACCATTATTGATTACAATTTAATTAATTCCAATTACCAATAAATTAATCTTTCATTTCTTAATTAATTAAGTACCTAACAATAACTTAATTAATCCTTAATTACTTAAATAATTTATTCCTAACTATTAATTAACAATCTTAACTTATCAATTAATGATTCTTAATTTCAAATTAATTACCCTTTAATTAATTTAATTAAGTCCTAATTAATCAATTTAACCTTTAATTACTAATTTATAAATCCAAATCATAAATTAATTAAATTGATTAATTATCTTTTAATTACCTTACTAATTTATTTTATCCCATATCATTAAATCTTAATTATATTTAAGATAACACTTTATTCCTATTAATGATTTAAAATATCATTAATAAAGTATTTAAACCAATTTACCTTTAAATTTACATTTAAATTTCATTTTAAATTAAGATTTAAAATGAAGACAATTTTAACTTTAACAAAATTTTAAAACTATTTAAATCCTTTTTAAATTACATGTTAAAGAAATATTTTTTTAATTAAAAGAAATTTAAAGCTAAATTCGTTTTAAATTCAAATCAATTTAAAATATACCTTAACATTCAAATTTGTTTAAAACAAATTTTAAATTTAAAAACTTCTTTTTATTTCAAAAACTAAGATTCAAACTAAAATTAAATTAGATTTAAAACTTAGATTTAAAACTTGTCTACAACTTTGCTTTACAATTTAAACTTCAGGTTTAAATTTTAAAAAAACAAAACAGATTTCTTTTAAAAACTGTAATACAACATTTACCCGAGTTACTCCTTCAAATCCCCCGAGAACTACTTCGAGACTTCCACCACAAATCACGAGAACAACCCGAGTTGCCCTTCCCTTCTTTCCCAAACACCACAGCCTACCCAGACATGTACGTGCACGTGCACAGTCAAATAACGACGCTCCGACCATCAATGTTGATTTCTCCACATCGGCGATCAACCTCACATATGATTCCGACCATCAGAACATCAACTCCAACTCGAAATCGAATTCGAGATGCCTTCTTCATACCTGGAAACAGAACCCACTACTCTCGATCAAAACCTGGCAACGCCTAGATCTCCAAACGCCGATCACCAGAAAAGTTGCTACTCCGGCCACGACCTCGCCTACGACCAACCTTCCATCTCCCAAAATATCTCTGCACTCGATCAATTGTGGGAGTCGAACCAATCCAAAGCCTTTATCCCAGACAAACTAGGGCTACAGACCAAATTTCCCCATCACCATCTCCACAGTGAACTACACCATCATCAGATAATTTTCTAGTCATCACTGACCATTCCTCTAACTCCAGAAGAAAATTCGATCCCTCCGATCATTTAGATCAACAGAAACAAACCAAAATGCACATTCCAGACAACTCTGAACTGCTCTCAAATTTTAATACTAGAATTTGTGATTTTATTTTTAAAAATCATGATTTTGTTTAGTGATTAGATTCATAACTCTGAATACATGAATTTACTAAGTTTAAATTTTTACTTAGCATAAATATTCCAGTACTTATGGTTTCCAGAGCAAATGAATATTATTTTGACTTGATTTAAAACTCTAAACTAAAGTTGAAATGAAACAAACCACCTTTGTTTTAAATCTTAAATCTTAATAAAGATCGAATCAAGTGATGATGTATTATTTACTATATTCTTAATTTTAAGAACAAGAACAGACAAGAAACAGATATACATCTAACACAGATATATGCATACATATACACACAGAAGATTCACCCATACATATACATGCAGAGCATATTCATTCCAGAAATCAACATGCAGATAGATCATCAAAACTTATGCATTTTAAAATAATGTTACTCACCTAATTTTGAAGAAGACAGAGCCTCCATCCTTAAAATCTTGCATTGACTTTAAAACTGGAAGCTTGCATTACTACTGCTTTTTTTTTTTAGAACTTGAAAACTTGAATGCCTTTGAAAACTTTATTGCTTGAAAAATACTTGATTTGCTTGCTTTCAAACAGAATTGAAGTTGCTGGAATATGCTCCAGGTTGAAGAAAACTTGGTTACAGATTTGCTTTCAAAACAGAGAGAATTGTTTGATGATCTCTGCTTTGATTTTTGAAACTGATACTTTGAAGATGATATTACAGGTTTTGATTTGAAGAGAACTTGCAGGCTTTTGATTTAGTTTTTCAGATTTGAGGAGGATTACTGTTTTCAGATTTGTTGTTTTGAGAAATTTGTTTGAGGAGTTGATTTTCAGATTTTGTTGATCTGAGGTTTGCTTCATTTCTTTGTTTAGAAAGGAGGTTAGAAAAGAAAAGAAAATGGAGATGTTTGTTTATATAAACTGAAATTATCTAAAAATAAAAATAAAAGAAAAATAAAATTAAATGACACTTGTCTCATTGTATTATTAATTAGTTAACACATGTCACATTAGGCCTTAATATAATGACATTTGTCTTTTAAGTATTTAATACATAATTTTATATATTTTTAAAATGTGAATAAAAGCTTTTTACACTAGTTTACTATTTATAAATACTTACCTAATATGTATATGTATATAAATTACTTTAAAGAAAATGTAAATAACCAATATATATATAAATAAAATCTTATATCTATATTTTAAATCCAAAATATTTTAAAATATTTCTCTTTTGAATTTCTATTATAAATCCAAATTCATATTCAAATTATATTTACATTAAAATCTATTTATTTAAAAACAAGACTTTATTCATTTATTAAATTTCAAACCAAAGCCAATCTATTTACAATATATATATGCACACATATAAATATATTATAAATAGAAATCATTTTATTAATTTCTAAAAGATAAATTCACTAATTAAATATCCATTTAATTAGATTATTAAACCAATTCAAATTTGTTATCAAAGATTATCAAATCAATTTAATTATTTAAACAAATTATTAAATTGATATTGCCCCAAATTTCCGGGATATTACATAAATAGATATTGTAGAATAAAAGATTTATAAGAAATTTACTTATAAATTTGACTTTTGCACTTAGATGGGATATAAATAGAAATTGCAAAATGAAATGATTTTATAAGTTGAAATCGTTATAAAGTACAAATGTGATTTATAAACGTTGTTTTATAAATCCGAAATCACTTATTCTTATAAGTAAATTTTTGAAGTTAATAAAATGAGATTTATAAACCGGAGTTGTTATAGAAAATAGAAAATGGAATTTATAAACGTTGTTTAATAAATTCGGAAACCAATCGATCGCATTTGATAAATTAAATATAGAAGATTATCAAAGGAGATATATTCGCGATTTTGGATAGCGAATTATTATTGAAATAAAACGTGTGGAAAATAGTGAAATGTAAATAGTAAAGTATATTCACGATTTTGGATAGTGAATATATCGTTAAGTAAAATGGATAGTTTTGGAAAAGTGATATAAAAAAAAATGAAGTTAAACATTTTAGAGATGTTTTTAAAATGTATTATGATATCGAATACATAGATTTCAACATTTTTATTGTTGAAATAGACGTTTTCGAAGAATAAGGAAATGATGGACTATAACACTGTTGTTATAGTAAATGATTTCCGGAAGGAAATGTTTTGATGTAGTATTGGGATTTATATATCTATTTAAAATCCGAATCCCTATACTAGTGATTTTGAGTCGTCGTAACGATGTTTTACGTAACATTCGTTTTGACTCAAATAAATGTGTTTAAAGAGAATGATTCCTTAAAGAATGAATATATACTTAATATTGATTTAAGTATATCGAATATTTTCAAATGTTGAAAATAAATGATTTGTGAAATACTTATTATTAAATAAGTATGGAATTGCTTTTCCAATATGGAATGAACTGTTTTGAGATTTTATCTTCAAAGATAAAATGAAATGTGGAAATTGATTTGAAATTGTTTTCAAATGATTAAGTGTGGAAATTTTATATCTAGTAAAAGATATTTTTGGAAAATAAATAATTTGGAAAATTATTTGGAATCTGATGATGTTGCGCATCTTTATTGATAGTTAAATAACCGACTATCAATAATTACCTTGAGTAGGTATTTGTTGTGATTGGATGAATTTGAATGCCACACTTATTTTTAAATAAGCGCTCACTATTCGGGTTAGCCGGGAAAGGACCATGGGGTCGTATAACCCATTCCGAATACGTGATACGTCGTTATGAATTGCATTCGAAGACCGGTGTTGAAGACCGGATATTTTTGAAAACGGAAGGATTACCGTCGAGTTACTCTACATCGACTGATCTTCGATTTAGAGGTTTTATCACCCTTAGTGACGGGAAGTCCGGACGTGATTAGAAATTTATCCGGATATGCAAGGGCTTCGTGAGAAGTGCCTTCGGTTCTGTTCGATCCCGGAACAGACTTGTATGGATTGTGTGTCTGACGTTACAATTTGAGATATAAAGCTGATTTCTTTCAAATACATATCTGTTGGTGGCGGAGAATTTATTCTCTTAGCTTAACACCCTTCTTTGAGACGTACGAGCTCAGAGGTTATGTAGTTGAAATTTATCAGCGATATATCCCAATTTGGTAACGTGGCATACTGAGTGTTGCTGTGAAATGATCAGTGTTTGATCATTTGTGATATGATCATTTGTTTGATCTTATATCTTTGTGATCATAGGTTGATCATTTTTGTTTGACCCGAAGCAGGGCTTTTTGAGAAAGCGTAGCTTTGTGGACGAGACTTCGTCGAGCCTCACACCCCGGAAATGGTCGAAACAGGAAGGATGCGGCAAGGTTCTAGGGAGTAGCGCCCCTTAGTGTATGTCATTCCTTCTGGATAGAGGTGGTATCATGGTATGGAGCCCAGATACTTAACCTATGTGGTTGCTGCATTATTATCTATGTGGTTTGTTGGAAATCGGGGATCCTCGGGAAGATCGGTTACGATCGGGGGATGGCATACGCGTGTCAGTAGTTACCTATTTTTGCAGAGGTAACCCGGCCTTGTGTTGGCAGAGATCCGGTTAGGTTCTCGGGTCGTCTATTCCAGGGACGTACCCATCGTGGATAGGAAGTTCCTTAGCCTGACCATTTGTTGGAAATCCAAAGAAACAATACGATCTTGTACGGTTTTTGTAACAACCCGGAATTTTCGAACCCGAAAATTCCAGATAGTTAGGAGAAAAAGAAAAGAGATAGAAGAAAGAACAGAAAGAAGAAAGAAGAACAGAAAACTCAACATCTCACATTCGCAGCGGATTAAATATAATAACAAATAATAGCATTTATAAAAGAAAGCTGTAATTGTTACTTTACATACAATTCATCAGAGTTACAATCATTTACAAATAGACTGGACAGTTATATCAACCTGTCTCATACTACTATCAATACAACTCTCAAATACACAGCGGAATATACTCCATACGTCTCTGCCATCCAGCTCGCCACCTGAATTCCAGAACGTCCTTTCCTGAAAATCTGTAATACTCGGTCTGACCCGAGCATTACATCAAAGTAACACCCGGGTCAGGCTGGAAACCAGCGTGAGTAAACCCATAATATGAAATACTAAGTTATAACATATGTGAATACTAGGGTAACTCGTACCTTTTACGAGTTCTTACTTTATTTTAGTCAACCATTTATCACATAATAGTTCTCAGGTTAAATGTCCATGCCACTCAATTTATTCTATTCCAGCCTGTTTAATTTCACATATTCAATTTATAAGAATTTAGATTTCTAATCGAAGTGGTTTCGGGAATTTCTAATACCCGACGCCGGTCTCTTCGAAACCAATATCATCTTAACTTAAATTATTTAAGTGAAATACAACTCAAATTTAAATATAGGATGTCACATAATTAATCAACAATAGATATCCATATCATCACAATTTATCACCTAGTATTTAACTACCCTTAATTACTTATCAAATTAATTACTCCTTAATTAATTTCTTTAATTAATCGTTTGATTAATTATAATTTAATTTAATCCAAATTACTTCCACAATTAAACCATCTTCCACTAATTACATCCAGCAATTATCATTAATAACTTCACTATGTAATTATACTTCATCAATTACATTAAGTAATTATTATCAAATCATCCAGAGATTAAAATTAATTAAACTTAATTAATTAATTTAAACCAATCACATTAAACTCCATTAATTACATTAAGTAATTAATTCTTTAATTACTTTTCTTAAGTAATTAACTTCCATCAATCAGTATTAATTAAAATCTAATTAATAATCCTTAATTACAAATTAATTATTCCTAATTAATTAGTCTTAACCATTAATTAATTAGTTTAAAACTTTAATTACTTACTTAATTAATCCAAATGATTAATTAATCAAATAAATTAATTATCCATTAAATTTACTTATAAATTTAATGAATTACAAATCTTTAAATTCTAATTTACTTAAAGGTCAAACATTGTTAATAATCAAAGTACTAAAATATTTTATTTAAAATTTCATTCAAATTTAAGATTTAAAATGAACTCAAATTATCTTTAACAAAGTTTTTAAAACACATTTCTAAACCCTTCATTTCACAAGTTAAAGAAATACTCACCTAATAAAGAAGTTTTTAAAGGGTCTAAAACCAAATTCATATTTAAATTCAAATCAATTTGAATTACCCTTTAAGTATTTCAAATAATTAAATCATTTTAAATTTTAAAACTTTCCTACATTTCCAAAACTGAAATACTTATTTAAAATTTTAATTTCAAATTTATCTTCAGATTTTAAAACTTACTTACCTTTTTAAACTTTATTTTAAAATTTCAAACTACTTAATACTTTTAAAGTAGTTTAACAGATTCAAGTTTTAATAACTTTATTTTTATTTAAAACTGAGATTTTAAATTTAAACTTGAATTCTAAAATTCAAACCTGAATTTAAAACTAGGTTTAAAATTTTCTTAACATTAAAAAGCTTCAGATTTTTAAAAATTTTAAAACAGAAATTTCCAGGTTTCTATAAAAACCTGAAATACAGAACATCCCAAGAACAACCCAAACTACTTCGAGTTTTCTACCTACTTTCCCGAGCCAAAAGCCCTGCTGCTTCGAGCAACACATCAATTTCCCCCTGTTTCCAAAACTTACCCAACTATCATCTGAAACCATATCACTGTGCATATGCACGGTGACCGCCGCCTTCTCTGATCATCAGAGATGATCGTACCTCATCCAAAAACACTCCCATACCTAAAAGCAATCATCAGATCGAACTATCACTCACAAAAACAAAATCGAACACAAAATTTCCCAAACCTGGAAAATTAAACAGGTTTCTGTCCAAAACCTGTCAACGGCAATAACTCGCTGCTCCGACCTTCTGACGATCGACTCCTTCGGCCTCAACTTCAACCATGCACCAACCACCGATTCCCAAAACATCATAACACTCGATCAACCATTCAAGCCGTAATGATCGATTCTAATGTCACAGTGAAAAACTAGGGTTCCAAATGAATTTTCACTGCCGCAACCTCTCTGATAAATTTTACCACCATTAATGATTTTTCTTACCATCTCTGATCAACTCTCCATCACCATGCAGAAACTCACCCCCCCCCCCCCAGATTCATGAATCACCAGAGAAACCCCAAAGTTCAAAATCAGTTCAACTCTTAACCGCTCCTTAACCTCTCTACTAAAAATTTAGTTTTTGTTTTAAAAAAAAAACATATTTTGATTTTAGTATTCCGTTTATGATATTGAATTTGTAAATCACGATGTTTGAGTTTTACTTAAATTAACATGCACAGAGAATTTTTGATCCATAGAGACAACAGGCTTATTTATTTTAACTTCTTAAATTTTAAATATTAACTTAAGATAAAACAAACAACTTTAATTTATAAATTTCATTCTGTCAGAAACTAATTAAAAGATAAAGATTTAAATCAAAATTTTTTTGCCTGGAAACAAACAGAACAGGGAAATTATAAACAGTATGCACATAAATACATATTCACATCAAACATTTACTTATCATCACAGGTAATACTTGTTCATTTCAGTATACTAGCATGCAACAAATTTTTAAACTTTTTAGATTTAAAAAGTTACTCACCTGTATATAGTTAGAACAGAAAAACAGAACATTGCCTTTTTGAACTGGAACTTGAATGTTGATCAGGTATTGAACTTTGTTGTTGAGTTGATTTTCTGGCATTAGAGTTGAATTTGGACTTGTTTTGAATTTATTTGCCTTGATCTCCTTCCTCTGATTTGCATTTGAAATTTCCAGATCTTTATTTCCTTTGAATTTTAATTTCCAGGTTTCCATTTCTTATATCTATGTTTCGATTTTCATTTTGGTTGAGATGAAGATGATCTTTCAGCTGAGAGTACAACTTATTATTATTATTTTACAATTTTAATTCTAAATTAAAATGTCAAGAATATGACATTTGTCCCTTGTATGATTTAATTTTCTTACACCTATGCTCAAAGATTTACAAGTGTCTTAACATACATTTAAAAAGTTAACAAGTGTTATTTTAAATGTTTAAAAATGTGATTTTCTTTTTAATAATCTATTTAAGCCTTATATAAATATTTATTTAATATTCATATGATTATAAAATGTGTATACTTATCCTTTAATAAATATTCATATGAATTCAAGTAACTTATATTTTGATTTAATTTAATGTTTATATGTTTGAAACATCTATTTTAATTTAACTCTTAAAATTTAAAACAAATTTATCTTGTGTTAAAATTAAAATGAAAGAATATTAAACAAATGAACTTTTAAATTTAAATCTTATCTAAAACTCAAGTTGAACTATATGTTTATAATAATAATAAATTAACTTTGTTATTAAAATTTAAATTTCAAATATAATTTCAAAAGCATTAAATCAAATTAACCTTTCAAATTACAAATTATATATATATATATATATATATATATTAAAGTTTGAAAACTCTTGTTAAATTCAAATCAATATTTTTCCTATTTCAAATATATATACAAATATATACACACATTTCAAATAGGAAAACATTTTAACATTAAATTAGAAAATTATTGTGTTGAATTTTAAAACACAAACCAAATCATAATATATATATTTATATATATTACAATTTGAATATTAAGCTTTTATTATATTAAAAAACTTCCTATTTATAAGATATATCAATATATATATATATATATATAGAATATATTTTTTTTTGATTAGCTTTTGAAAAATAAAACTAATATTATATATATATATACTATATTAGTTTTGAAAAGATAAATTTTACCAACTAAATATTTATAAAAGAAGATCATTAAACAAATATTATCAAATGAATATTTATCTAGATATTTATAAGTCAGTATTTATTATAGTTCAAATTCATCTATATACATATCCAGATATATTCTAATTATCAAAATTTCATTTATTAATCCAAATAAAATCAGTATTTCTATTAATTAACCCAGTTAATTATCAATTAATAGATGTTCCAAAATCCGGGTTATCACATTCCTCCCCCCTTAGAATCTTTTCGTCCTCGAAAAGGAACGAAGCCAGAATTTACTTATTTACTTATTATCAGATAAATTTTCCCTTTGAACATATTTTTAAAACACTTTAAAAATCTTGATAATATTACTAAATTAGTTTTTATAAAAATACTTTTATAACTCGATGTTTCAACAAGTCCATTCTCGTTCTCACAGAAATTCGGTCATACGTTGATCAGGCGTAAGACTGAAAATCTATAAGTACTTAGCAGACCCATTTTCAACACCCAGTGAAAATATTTGGAAAATACTTTATTTGAAAATGTCGAAAATGTTTTTGAAAATAGAGGAAATATCTTTGGTGAGAATGCTCTGGAAATCATCACCCCCATCCATGGTCACAGTTACATCACGGGTTACGTTGCCATCGCAGCAAAAGTCCATGTAACTGATAACAGCATGGAACCCACAACAGATCGCAGTTACATTCCAGGGTTACGTTGCCGTCGCAGCAAAAGTCCATGTAACTGTTGGCTCTCAGCGGCACACACGATTTCGCTGTCAAAATGAAACTCCTCCACATAGGTCGCAGTCTACCGATATAAAATCAAACGCAGACTGTTGGCTCTCAGCGGCTCAAACGACTTTCGCTATGTTACCATAGTGTCACAGTCTACCGATATAAAATCAAACGTAGACAGTTGGCTCTCAGCGGCACACATGACTTCCGCTATGGTCTGCAGTAGATCGCAGTGACATCGAGTTAAATTGTTGTCACAGCATAACTCAAATGCCTCTGTGGGCACCAGCCCCTCGACTTTCGCTACACAAATAATCCTCAGGAACTAGTTTTGTCCGGACTCCTCATAGGATCAACTTTAGAATCCCCCCTTGGGGTTCAAGGCAGTACCACCCAGTGGCACTCCTGAGAAGTTCATTTTAAGGGAGCGCCTTTTCCCCCAGAGCTATACTCAAATCATTGTATACTATATACTTATAGTATCTTCAAATCATACCCTTTATGATTTATCAAAATCTCCTTTACACAAAATCGATTACCAAAATCGATAATTCTCAAATTAGGCTTTCCAAAATTCAAAA
Source organism: Allium fistulosum (assembly GCA_030737815.1). Classification (NCBI taxonomy): domain Eukaryota; kingdom Viridiplantae; phylum Streptophyta; class Magnoliopsida; order Asparagales; family Amaryllidaceae; genus Allium; species Allium fistulosum. The sequence continues at coordinate 242,030,060 of CM060907.1, read as the reverse complement.
TTGATTTTCTCAAAAATCAAAAGCCTTTTCCAAATTCATAGGTTCCCAAAACCTTTTCCAAAATCATTCTCATAAACCCTTTATATATATATAGATATATATAACTTTGAAAATCTTTAAATCATTTCAAACTTGTATAAATCTTCTTTTATACTTCAAATATTTCAAAACTCTTTTTTTTTCTGGCAATAAATTCATCAAGGGAAGGTTTACTTTATAACAAGGATATATATAACTTTATTTTATTCCAAATCAAATATTCAAATTTAATTTCTCCTTTATAAGGTTATTTACCATATTTCTTACCTCCATAAAGTAAATTTCAACCAAACAAATATCCAATTCCATTATATTTCTCAAAATATACCTTTTATTTCAAAAACCATTTTACAGTTTTTATCCACAAATTTTCAATATCAATTTTATTCAAATCCGTACGATGTACACATATCATCCGTACGCAATATAAATCTGATCGCTCACTTGATCACACAATTTCTCTTCCGAACTAGTATCGTCCACCCGACTTCCTAGTGCGGACTCAGATTTGGTTTCTTGATCAGAAACCGTCATTCTCCTTGCATAGTCGTAGCTATGATAGAGAATATCCAGAACCAATCAACAATCCATATCCAGGTTCGCCGTCGAAAATCGAGCGGAAAATCCCAATTCGGATCGATGATACTATCTCGAAATTCTGTGTTCGAATCTGGATCAAATCACTATGCGAATAGATTAATATACGTACATCCTACGTATTGATTTTTAGCTAAATCAATTCTCTTTTCTATTCACATTTCCTTTAATTCCATTGACTTATTCTCAATTGCTTCCATTTCCATTTGAGTTATTACTTCAATTACAAACAGTTTGAATTCTGACCTATAAAATTTTAAAATAGCTTGAAAAAGTTTAAAATAGATAAGTAGTTGAAAAATAGTTATTAGTTTGTAAAATAGCTGTAAAATAGTTAAGTAGGTATAAAATAGTTAGATAATTGCAAAATAGTTTTTAAAATAGCGATTAGATATAAGTAACTGAAAAATAGTAATTAGTTTATAAGACAGTTTCAAAATAGTTAAATAGTTTCAAAATAATTGTAAAATAAGTATATGATAGTTTGGGGTTTAAGAAGAAAGATTGTATAGTAAATAGTTTGGAAAAATATACTTGTATTAAAACAATTTGAAAATAATCCAGAGCCAAACTGTTTAATTTCCCAATCTCCATTTCCAATTAATTTCCCATTAATTCAATTTAAATTTCCACTTCCATTTAAATTGACTCAATACTTCAATTTCCATTGAATTTTATTCAATCCCAATTCAAGTTGAATTAATCTTAATTCCTTTCCAAATTTCAAATCAAATTCCATTTGATTTTAAACATATTCACTTTAATTACAATTTCAAATTATTCAAACTAATTTCAAATTGAATCCACTTAAATTTCAAATCATTTCAATTTCTATATGAATTTATCCTAATTCCCATTTAAAATCAACCTTTTAACTTTCCGAGTTAAATTTCAATTTCATCTTGAAATTTCCAATTCAAGTTGTTTATTCTAAACTCATTTAACTTTCCTTAAGTTAAATTCAATTTAATTCAGTCAACTTTACCTAATTTGAATTCCCATTTCAAATTTTAAACTTTATATTAATAATCTTTCCATTTATAAGTTTAAAAACTTATTACTTTGGTTTTCATATTCCAAGGAAAATTTAAAACTCAATACTTAGAGTTTATTTCAAATCATCCTTAATATTATGTATATCCTTCATATATACATTTTCTTTACACACCAAGTTATACCTTAAATTTTTAAACCACCTTTGGTTTTAATTCAAAACAAATTTCTTTAAAACAATTTCAAGTTATTCTCATCTAATGGTTACTTCCTTAAAATATTTTTCATTTTGCTTTATGATTATTTATTGGAAAACAATCATCCAATTTAAACACAATAACCATTCTATTTTCTGGTTTGAAACCATTTTTAATTTATCTTCAATTCTAATTTATAAGTCATACTTGCCTAAATGTTTTACTTCCCTAAAACAATTCCAACTTAGTTCTTATTATTTTATTTAATTCCAATGATTTTAACAACCAATTTCTTTAATATATTTAATAATTAGAAAATTATTTCCTTATATATCAAAAGATAAACTTATATAAAAATCATTTATTTTTAAAACCATATAAAATCTTTATATAGGAAAATAACAAGTACGTTCTCTCATATATATATACACACACTCAACTCATTTTAGGGTACCATTGACCCTATCCTTAATGAGTAATCCCAACAGAGCCAAGGTTCCTCGCTTAACCTTTGCTCTGATACCAAGTGTAACAACCCGGAATTTTCGAACCCGAAAATTCCAGATAGTTAGGAGAAAAAGAAAAGAGATAGAAGAAAGAACAGAAAGAAGAAAGAAGAACAGAAAACTCAACATCTCACATTCGCAGCGGATTAAATATAATAACAAATAATAGCATTTATAAAAGAAAGCTGTAATTGTTACTTTACATACAATTCATCAGAGTTACAATCATTTACAAATAGACTGGACAGTTATATCAACCTGTCTCATACTACTATCAATACAACTCTCAAATACACAGCGGAATATACTCCATACGTCTCTGCCATCCAGCTCGCCACCTGAATTCCAGAACGTCCTTTCCTGAAAATCTGTAATACTCGGTCTGACCCGAGCATTACATCAAAGTAACACCCGGGTCAGGCTGGAAACCAGCGTGAGTAAACCCATAATATGAAATACTAAGTTATAACATATGTGAATACTAGGGTAACTCGTACCTTTTACGAGTTCTTACTTTATTTTAGTCAACCATTTATCACATAATAGTTCTCAGGTTAAATGTCCATGCCACTCAATTTATTCTATTCCAGCCTGTTTAATTTCACATATTCAATTTATAAGAATTTAGATTTCTAATCGAAGTGGTTTCGGGAATTTCTAATACCCGACGCCGGTCTCTTCGAAACCAATATCATCTTAACTTAAATTATTTAAGTGAAATACAACTCAAATTTAAATATAGGATGTCACATAATTAATCAACAATAGATATCCATATCATCACAATTTATCACCTAGTATTTAACTACCCTTAATTACTTATCAAATTAATTACTCCTTAATTAATTTCTTTAATTAATCGTTTGATTAATTATAATTTAATTTAATCCAAATTACTTCCACAATTAAACCATCTTCCACTAATTACATCCAGCAATTATCATTAATAACTTCACTATGTAATTATACTTCATCAATTACATTAAGTAATTATTATCAAATCATCCAGAGATTAAAATTAATTAAACTTAATTAATTAATTTAAACCAATCACATTAAACTCCATTAATTACATTAAGTAATTAATTCTTTAATTACTTTTCTTAAGTAATTAACTTCCATCAATCAGTATTAATTAAAATCTAATTAATAATCCTTAATTACAAATTAATTATTCCTAATTAATTAGTCTTAACCATTAATTAATTAGTTTAAAACTTTAATTACTTACTTAATTAATCCAAATGATTAATTAATCAAATAAATTAATTATCCATTAAATTTACTTATAAATTTAATGAATTACAAATCTTTAAATTCTAATTTACTTAAAGGTCAAACATTGTTAATAATCAAAGTACTAAAATATTTTATTTAAAATTTCATTCAAATTTAAGATTTAAAATGAACTCAAATTATCTTTAACAAAGTTTTTAAAACACATTTCTAAACCCTTCATTTCACAAGTTAAAGAAATACTCACCTAATAAAGAAGTTTTAAAGGGTCTAAAACCAAATTCATATTTAAATTCAAATCAATTTGAATTACCCTTTAAGTATTTCAAATAATTAAATCATTTTAAATTTTAAAACTTTCCTACATTTCCAAAACTGAAATACTTATTTAAAATTTTAATTTCAGATTTATCTTCAGATTTTAAAACTTACTTACCTTTTTAAACTTTATTTTAAAATTTCAAACTACTTAATACTTTTAAAGTAGTTTAACAAATTCAAGTTTTAAAAACTTTATTTTTATTTAAAACTGAGATTTTAAATTTAAACTTGAATTCTAAAATTCAAACCTGAATTTAAAACTAGGTTTAAAATTTTCTTAACATTAAAAAGCTTCAGATTTTTAAAAATTTTAAAACAGAAATTTCCAGGTTTCTATAAAAACCTGAAATACAGAACATCCCGAGAACAACCCAAACTACTTCGAGTTTTCTACCTACTTTCCCGAGCCAAAAGCCCTGCTGCTTCGAGCAACACATCAATTTCCCCCTGTTTCCAAAACTTACCCAACTATCATCTGAAACCATATCACTGTGCATATGCACGGTGACCGCCGCCTTCTCTGATCATCAGAGATGATCGTACCTCATCCAAAAACACTCCCATACCTAAAAGCAATCATCAGATCGAACTATCACAAAAACAAAATCGAACACAAAATTTCCCAAACCTGGAAAATTAAACAGGTTTCTGTCCAAAACCTGTCAACGGCAATAACTCGCTGCTCCGACCTTCTGACGATCGACTCCTTCGGCCTCAACTTCAACCATGCACCAACCACCGATTCCCAAAACATCATAACACTCGATCAACCATTCAAGCCGTAATGATCGATTCTAATGTCACAGTGAAAAACTAGGGTTCCAAATGAATTTTCACTGCCGCAACCTCTCTGATAAATTTTACCACCATTAATGATTTTTCTTACCATCTCTGATCAACTCTCCATCACCATGCAGAAACTCACCCCCCCCCCCAGATTCATGAATCACCAGAGAAACCCCAAAGTTCAAAATCAGTTCAACTCTTAACCGCTCCTTAACCTCTCTACTAAAAATTTAGTTTTTGTTTTAAAAAAAAACATATTTTGATTTTAGTATTCCGTTTATGATACTGAATTTGTAAATCACGATGTTTGAGTTTTACTTAAATTAACATGCACAGAGAATTTTTGATCCATAGAGACAACAGGCTTATTTATTTTAACTTCTTAAATTTTAAATATTAACTTAAGATAAAACAAATAACTTTAATTTATAAATTTCATTCTGTCAGAAACTAATTAAAAGATAAAGATTTAAATCAAATTTTTTTTGCCTGGAAACAAACAGAACAGGGAAATTATAAACAGTATGCACATAAATACATATTCACATAAAACATTTACTTATCATCACAGGTAATACTTGTTCATTTCAGTATACTATCATGCAACAAATTTTTAAACTTTTTAGATTTAAAAAGTTACTCACCTGTATATAGTTAGAACAGAAAAACAGAACATTGCCTTTTTGAACTGGAACTTGAATGTTGATCAGGTATTGAACTTTGTTGTTGAGTTGATTTTCTGGCATTAGAGTTGAATTTGGACTTGTTTTAAATTTATTTGCCTTGATCTCCTTCCTCTGATTTGCATTTGAAATTTCCAGATCTTTATTTCCTTTGAATTTTAATTTCCAGGTTTCCATTTCTTATATCTATGTTTCGATTTTCATTTTGGTTGAGATGAAGATGATCTTTCAGCTGAGAGTACAACTTATTATTATTATTTTACAATTTTAATTCTAAATTAAAATGTCAAGAATATGACATTTGTCCCTTGTATGATTTAATTTTCTTACACCTATGCTCAAAGATTTACAAGTGTCTTAACATACATTTAAAAAGTTAACAAGTGTTATTTTAAAAGTTTAAAAATGTGATTTTCTTTTTAATAATCTATTTAAGCCTTATATAAATATTTATTTAATATTCATATGATTATAAAATGTGTATACTTATCCTTTAATAAATATTCATATGAATTCAAGTAACTTATATTTTGATTTAATTTAATGTTTATATGTTTGAAACATCTATTTTAATTTAACTCTTAAAATTTAAAACAAATTTATCTTGTGTTAAAATTAAAATGAAAGAATATTAAACAAATGAACTTTTAAATTTAAATCTTATCTACAACTCAAGTTGAACTATATGTTTATAATAATAATAAATTAACTTTGTTATTAAAATTTAAATTTCAAATATCATTTCAAAAGCATTAAATCAAATTAACCTTTCAAATTACAAATTATATATATATATATATATATTAAAGTTTGAAAACTCTTGTTAAATTCAAATCAATATTTTTCCTATTTCAAATATATATACAAATATATACACACATTTCAAATAGGAAAACATTTTAACATTAAATTAGAAAATTATTGTGTTGAATTTTAAAACACAAACCAAATCATAATATATATATTTATATATATTACAATTTGAATATTAAGCTTTTATTATATTAAAAAACTTCCTATTTATAAGATATATCAATATATATATATATAGAATATATTTTTTTTGATTAGCTTTTGAAAAATAAAACTAATATTATATATATATATACTATATTAGTTTTGAAAAGATAAATTTTACCAACTAAATATTTATAAAAGAAGATCATTAAACAAATATTATCAAATGAATATTTATCTAGATATTTATAAGTCAGTATTTATTATAGTTCAAATTCATCTATATACATATCCAGATATATTCTAATTATCAAAATTTCATTTATTAATCCAAATAAAATCAGTATTTCTATTAATTAACCCAGTTAATTATCAATTAATAGATGTTCCAAAATCCGGGTTATCACAGTTTTAGTTATAGAACCTATCATTCACTTATGGTGGTCACCACTGTTTGGATGGTAGCTATAGTAGGCATAAGTGCGGAATGCCTATGCTGGCTTAGATTAATATTATACTTTCGAAATGTTTTCTACACTATGCACTAATAATAATATCAAAAAGAATTTGATTTTCGCGTAGTAAGCATCTTTGACTATCATAAGAAGAAATCTCCTCCAAGTCTGCGTTTGCATTGTGTGTGTGGCGGGAGGTCTTATGGTAGTTTCATTTTCCAAAAGCATTTCGAATTTACTTTAAAATTATCCTGTTGTTTATTTTAAAGAATAACTGTTTTACGATCTCACACCAGTCACCATGACTGACTCGGAGTTTATTGTTCCCTTCTAAACTCTGGGTGCCCACCAATTTCCACACGGGCAGCCTAGAGTTATATTATCAGGATATTCTGGATATTCTGGAGCTTTGGAAGCAAGCTGGATGACGAGACGTAGTATTTGTATCTGATAGTATTTACTCCGCTGTGTATTCTGTATGAGGACAAGTTTATATAACTGTCCATTGTTGTATATTGACTCTGATTGATGTATGTATAACCTGATATAGTTCTTTGTTTTAAAAGACTATTGATTATCTATTATATGTTATTCCGCTGCGATGTGTAAGATTCTGATATTGTTTTCTGTTTCTGCTCTTGTTCTGTTGTTGTTCTTCTTTCTTTTTCTTCTATCTTCTTCTTCTACCTTTTTCTTCTTTCTTAAAACCATAACTTTTCGGGTTTCCGGCATTCGATGGCTCAACAGTCGATAAAGTGAGTATCGATGTTGAATTTTCGAAAGTCGAAAATTTTCGGGATGTTACATTTGGTATCAGAGCATATGGTTAAGCGACAACCCTGCTCTGTTGGGTGTTACTCATTAGAGATAGAGTCAGCAGTACTCTAGAATGAGTTTGAGTGTAATAATAGATACGAGTGCGTATTTGTTAGTGAATATAAAATTGTTTTATATTGTGATGATTGGTTTGTTGAGTGGTATATGGATTCTGGTCGGTATTGTCCGTACAACTCTATCGATAGGGATCTCTAAACACTTATATAGAACAATTCGGCACAATATTGTTTTAAATAGGGTAAATGAAATAATTTTACCTTAATTATATCTTATATATATAAAGAAATAATTTTTCAGAATTATTAAAGTGTATACAATTAATTGATTGTTTGGATGTTGAAATTATAAATATATATAAGTTAATAAAAGTTGTTTGAATAAGTTAAATGAAAACAACGATTGTAAAAGAATAAATTGTATAAGCAAATGAATTATAATCTGTGAAGTTATAATTAAAATGATATACAATGGTAAAAAAATAATCTTATATATGAAAGTGAAATTTTATAAGTAAAAGATTTATAAATGTGATTTGAAATTTAAAACGGAATTCCAGAGAAGTTTTTGGAAATGTTTGAAAAGAATTTGAAAATTTTGGAGATTTGGAAAGTTTAATTCCTTTTTGATTTGAAAATGGATTTCAAGGGTTTTGAAAAATGTTTTGACGGAATGAAAAGCTCTAAACTCTTTTCGGTCGCTGGAAAATAACTTCGATGATGACCGCGGCATCATTGATGTTCATTTTCGGGTTTCCAAAAGAGGAATTGCTGCCAAATTGTTTTAAATAGAAGTTGTTTGGAAAATTTGGGTTTTGTTTTGGAAATTCAAAGGATGATTTGAATTGTTTTCAAAATGGTTTTGAAAAGATTTAAAAGACTCTGGAATGCTATATAAAAATATTTATGAAATATTACTAAGTTGATAACTTATACCAATTGAATTTTGGTAGAATAAATTTAACTTAAAAGAATGAAGTTAAATCAAAGCAAGTATAAGTGAATCAATTAAATGAAAACAAAATTCCTTAATGAAATGGAATTGTGAATGCGAATGTATAAATGATTATATAAATCAAGAAGTAAATAAATTGATAACTTATAGAATATTTGAAATCTGATTGGAATGAAATTCAAATTGAAGGCGAATGGATTAGTAAATAAAATTAATTTAGAATGGTATAGTTATCAACTAAAGATAAAAGATGAGATTGAATTCAAATGGAATATTTGAAATGTAAAATTGAATGGAAATGAATATGAAACTTCAATAGGGAAGTAAAAAAAAATGATATAAGTAGTTATATTGAAAATTTTGTAATCAAATTTGCAAAATGTTTGAATGATGTAACTAGATATTATGGCTAGTAAGATACAGGTGTTATAAAAGGAATTGGAATTTTGATTTCGAAGATAATTTGAATTGCTCGAAAAAGGTATGTATTTAAATTTGAATATGAGATTTGATGACTTATTTCTCTAGCCGCTTGGCTTTTTCTTTTCTTTTTGAAATCTGAGAGTCCGTAGGGACGTTTTGTAGTAGTGCCGTATTAGCCGCGCAAAGGAGACGCTGGCGAAATTTTTCGAAAATTCGGGTGTTAGAAAATTTTTGAGAAAATTTGGAAGTTTAAATTTGAATTTAAACTTAAATTTGAATTGTTAAGCAAACAATGTTGTTTTGAACTTAGAGTTGAAGTTGAAATTTAGTTGAATGATAATGAATCTTTAGTAGAAAGATTTGTTTTAAAAATTTGAGAAAACTATTGAATTGTGAAAAATAGTAGACGAATTAAGGACTTTTTTTCCTAACTTGTAATTTCGAGGACGAAATTCTTTTAAGGGGGGAAGTCTGTAACGACCCAGAATTTTTGATAATTAAAATTCGAATATTTAATTGATTTTAAATATTAATAAATGGAATTTAGAAGTCGAATGATTTATTTTTCGAATATTGGATTTAATTTGATAATTAAACCGATAAATTAATAATTGAAATTCCAGAGATAATTGAAAATCGAGTTTAATATGATTGAAATTGATTTGTAAAATTTTATTTAATCATACTGGAGTTATAGAAAGGTTATAGAACTTTCAGAATCGAATTTGGAGTTAATCTATGAAAATCGAATATTTTAATATTTAATTATCGACTGTAAAAATTGCCAATTTTCGAACAGTCTCAGAATTGAACGAGACCAGTTCCATTGGATCCGTAATAGTTAGTTATTATCGAATTTCAATTTTCGTATCCATCGGAGTTATCGTTTGACCGTGGCAACTCGAAACGCATTGATATCGTTTTAATTTTAATTCGGCGAGTTAAAATAGTCATTTTTCAAACGGTCTCGGATTTCGACGAAACCAGTTTCATCGGATCCGTAATGTGATATTATTGTAAGATTTCAAATTTCGTAATTTTTGGATTTACCGTTTGTCCGGTACAAATTAAAACGCCTCGAAATCGATTTAAATCGGTTTAATTTAAATTGATCGTTTATTGCCATATCTCGCACATACGATCGAATTAGCTTCCGAAACCTGTTCCATTGCGTCCGGAACGCGGGATAAACCCTAGAAACGCCAGTTACTGCGCGTAAATCGGAGTTCAGAAAACCGGAATGAATAGTGTTCGATATTTTCTATAAATAGACAAATGTTTCACAAATTTGAGAAAATAAAACCCTAAGCCTAATATTTTCTTTAGCCGCCACTTTCCAATTCGAAGGCCGATATCATTTGAATCTTCCCTCTCTAATTTCTTTAAATCTGTTAATCAATACAAGAAACCTCCAACATGAAGATTGAAGAGCTTCGCGAGCTCTTGGAATCCATACGGATACGATTGTTTATGGTCGACGAAATCAACCAGAAAGTGACCACGAAGTCACTGCATTCGCACACAATTCGAGGGGGTTTGGGGCCACCGAGATGCACCGGTCGCTGGCCAGTGGGAGAGCACGAGATGGCCTTTCAAATGGTGGAGCTTGATCGTCTTCGAGATGAAGGAGGTGGTCGCGTCGTTTAGGGTTTAAGGCGGCGACGTGGGTTTCGTGATGCCTGGGAGCAATACGCGTGAAGGAGGAAGATGATAACGTATGGGCCAGATCTCCTTGGTTCAAAAGCAACGGCCTGGATGAGGGTGGGTTTTAAAATAAATAAAGGAAATGTAAATTGATTTATATAAATTGTATAAACTTTAAAATATGATATCTCTTTCATACATTATCAGAAAATTACGAAACGACTTGCGATGGGATCGTAGTGTCGAGCACTTCGCGATGCAACTGATTTGGAGTCGTTTGGAGTCAGTGAAATTTTTGGATAAAATTAAACGCTCGTTTAATTTTATTCGAAAATAAACGCTGGAACGGGAATTAAAATCACGGTGAGATCTTCTCACTCAAATTGAATGTGGAATTTTTACAGTTATTGATTGATTTGATTGACTGCTTGGATGTGATATTGGATATAGTAGGATATATATCTATATATATAGCAATATATACATATTGGCATATGTATATATTGGATTGATTGATTCCCGCCTCGTATAGCGGATGAGACCCTATTGCGCCGTTAGTAAGCGGAATTTTATAAAAACCCATATACCGCGATAATTCCGTACTGGAGCGGAATTGGTATTGTGCTAACATCTTTGGATGCAGGGAAACAGGTTGGAGGGATCCAACTGGATTCCTCACCAGTAGTTATTTATTTACAGATATTTTGATATATTCTGTTATCATATTGATATATGATATTGACTGTTGTGAGGGACTGATTGGTGTTGTTGCATCATCGGATTCATTTTTGAAATGTAAAAATAACGACTTTTACTTTAAAGGGTTTTTAAAGTGATTTTTGAAAATATACGTTTTATGGAATTTTTGAATCGATTTATAAACGTAAAATTTTAAAGTTATTAAAGTTATAATTTTTAGTGAAATATAACCGAAGTGTGTTTTTGAAATAAAAGTCGAGTTATTTATAAAATGGTTTAAGTTGGGATTTTTGAATAACTATAAACGATTTGTATAGAAAGATTTATAAAAATTGATATTTTTGTAAATCAAAATATTGGACTTATAAAACGAATTTTTATAAGTGTTAGAAAGAAGTATAAATGGATTTCATAAGTGAATGAAATTAATAGATTTATAACGTGAAGTTATAAAGTAAATAGATATTGTAGAATAAAAGATTTATAAGAAATTTACTTATAAATTTGACTTTTGCACTTAGATGGGATATAAATAGAAATTGCAAAATGAAATGATTTTATAAGTTGAAATCGTTATAAAGTACAAATGTGATTTATAAACGTTGTTTTATAAATCCGAAATCACTTATTCTTATAAGTAAATTTTTGAAGTTAATAAAATGAGATTTATAAACCGGAGTTGTTATAGAAAATAGAAAATGGAATTTATAAACGTTGTTTTATAAATTCGGAAACCAATCGATCGCATTTGATAAATTAAATATAGAAGATTATCAAAGGAGATATATTCGCGATTTTGGATAGCGAATTATTATTGAAATAAAACGTGTGGAAAATAGTGAAATGTAAATAGTAAAGTATATTCACGATTTTGGATAGTGAATATATCGTTAAGTAAAATGGATAGTTTTGGAAAAGTGATATAAAAAAAATGAAGTTAAACATTTTAGAGATGTTTTTAAAATGTATTATGATATCGAATACATAGATTTCAACATTTTTATTGTTGAAATAGACGTTTTCGAAGAATAAGGAAATGATGGACTATAACACTGTTGTTATAGTAAATGATTTCCGGAAGGAAATGTTTTGATGTAGTATTGGGATTTATATATCTATTTAAAATCCGAATCCCTATACTAGTGATTTTGAGTCGTCGTAACGATGTTTTACGTAACATTCGTTTTGACTCAAATAAATGTGTTTAAAGAGAATGATTCCTTAAAGAATGAATATATACTTAATATTGATTTAAGTATATCGAATATTTTCAAATGTTGAAAATAAATGATTTGTGAAATACTTATTATTAAATAAGTATGGAATTGCTTTTCCAATATGGAATGAACTGTTTTGAGATTTTATCTTCAAAGATAAAATGAAATGTGGAAATTGATTTGAAATTGTTTTCAAATGATTAAGTGTGGAAATTTTATATCTAGTAAAAGATATTTTTGGAAAATAAATAATTTGGAAAATTATTTGGAATCTGATGATGTTGCGCATCTTTATTGATAGTTAAATAACCGACTATCAATAATTACCTTGAGTAGGTATTTGTTGTGATTGGATGAATTTGAATGCCACACTTATTTTTAAATAAGCGCTCACTATTCGGGTTAGCCGGGAAAGGACCATGGGGTCGTATAACCCATTCCGAATACGTGATACGTCGTTATGAATTGCATTCGAAGACCGGTGTTGAAGACCGGATATTTTTGAAAACGGAAGGATTACCGTCGAGTTACTCTACATCGACTGATCTTCGATTTAGAGGTTTTATCACCCTTAGTGACGGGAAGTCCGGACGTGATTAGAAATTTATCCGGATATGCAAGGGCTTCGTGAGAAGTGCCTTCGGTTCTGTTCGATCCCGGAACAGACTTGTATGGATTGTGTGTCTGACGTTACAATTTGAGATATAAAGCTGATTTCTTTCAAATACATATCTGTTGGTGGCGGAGAATTTATTCTCTTAGCTTAACACCCTTCTTTGAGACGTACGAGCTCAGAGGTTATGTAGTTGAAATTTATCAGCGATATATCCCAATTTGGTAACGTGGCATACTGAGTGTTGCTGTGAAATGATCAGTGTTTGATCATTTGTGATATGATCATTTGTTTGATATTATATCTTTGTGATCATAGGTTGATCATTTTTGTTTGACCCGAAGCAGGGCTTTTTGAGAAAGCGTAGCTTTGTGGACGAGACTTCGTCGAGCCTCACACCCCGGAAATGGTCGAAACAGGAAGGATGCGGCAAGGTTCTAGGGAGTAGCGCCCCTTAGTGTATGTCATTCCTTCTGGATAGAGGTGGTATCATGGTATGGAGCCCAGATACTTAACCTATGTGGTTGCTGCATTATTATCTATGTGGTTTGTTGGAAATCGGGGATCCTCGGGAAGATCGGTTACGATCGGGGGATGGCATATGCGTGTCAGTAGTTACCTATTTTTGCAGAGGTAACCCGGCCTTGTGTTGGCAGAGATCTGGTTAGGTTCTCGGGTCGTCTATTCCAGGGACGTACCCATCGTGGATAGGAAGTTCCTTAGCCTGACCATTTGTTGGAAATCCAAAGAAACAATACGATCTTGTACGGTTTTAGTTGTAGAACCTATCATTCACTTATGGTGGTCACCACTGTTTGGATGGTAGCTATAGTAGGCATAAGTGCGGAATGCCTATGCTGGCTAAGATTAATATTATACTTTCGAAATGTTTTCTACACTATGCACTAATAATAATATCAAAAAGAATTTGATTTTCGCGTAGTAAGCATCTTTGACTATCATAAGAAGAAATCTCCTCCAAGTCTGCGTTTGCATTGTGTGTGTGGCGGGAGGTCTTATGGTAGTTTCATTTTCCAAAAGCATTTCGAATTTACTTTAAAATTATCCTGTTGTTTATTTTAAAGAATAACTGTTTTACGATCTCACACCAGTCACCATGACTGACTCGGAGTTTATTGTTCCCTTCTAAACTCTGGGTGCCCACCAATTTCCACACGGGCAGCCTAGAGTTATATTATCAGGATATTCTGGATATTCTGGAGCTTTGGAAGCAAGCTGGATGACGAGACGTAGTATTTGTATCTGATAGTATTTACTCCGCTGTGTATTCTGTATGAGGACAAGTTTATATAACTGTCCATTGTTGTATATTGACTCTGATTGATGTATGTATAAACTGATATAGTTCTTTGTTTTAAAAGACTATTGATTATCTATTATATGTTATTCCGCTGCGATGTGTAAGATTCTGATATTGTTTTCTGTTTCTGCTCTTGTTCTGTTGTTGTTCTTCTTTCTTTTTCTTCTATCTTCTTCTTCTACCTTTTTCTTCTTTCTTAAAACCATAACTTTTCGGGTTTCCGGCATTCGATGGCTCAGCAGTCGATAAAGTGAGTATCGATGTTGAATTTTCGAAAGTCAAAAATTTTCGGGATGTCACAGAAGGAAAATGTTAATATTTAATAATCTGAAACAAAATATTAACGATGTAATTAATGAAAGAATATTGTTAAATTTGAGAAATTATTGAATTAAGTTTGAAATTATTAAACTTTGAAATGATTTAATAATTAGGTTTGAAAGCGTAATTAAGTTTGAAATTGCTAAACTTTGAAATGATTTAATAATCAAGTTTGAAATTATAATTAAGTTTGAAATTATTAAACTTTGAAATTATTTAATTATTAAGTTTTGAATTATTTAATAATTAAATAAGATTAAATTATTTAATGATTAAATTGAATTGAAGTTCTTTAATAAGAAAAATTAAACTTTTGAATAAGTGAATTTTACTTCGTAAATAATTGAAAATTGAGTTTTCTTTATTAAGTAAGTTTTGGAAATTATTTAAGAAAGTAAATAAGTGAAATTGAATTTCTTTAACAAGAAATGAAAATGTGATAATTTTGGAATTAATGTAAGACTTGAAATTAAAAGAATTGATTTGACGAATTTAATTTAATTCAAAATATTAAATTTTGATTTAATGAAGTTGAACTTAAGAATTGATTTAATAAATTGGAAATTTAATAGAAATGGTTTTGAATGGAATATTTACTTAACGAATATTGAATGGAATCGATAAATGAGTTTAAATTGATTTGAACGTTAAATAAAATTTATTTAAATGTTTTCGAAATGAAACTTATTTGCGAACTTGAATCAATATTTGAATTGGTTTAAAAAGAAATTGAAAATTTAATTATAAAATTTTGAAATGGTAATTTGGAAGTTTTGAAACGAATATTTTGGAAATTGATTTCGAAAGACAAATGAAATGTTGATTTACAAATTGAAATTGAAATTGAAATTGATTTGGTTTTGAAATAAATAAACGACCAATCGGTGAAATAATTACGGAAGTTATTAAAGAGACCGGAATTCGGTTATGGATATACTCTCTATCTAAACCGAAAACCACTTTAATAACTATACGCGGAGTGATGATCCAGAATGAAGTGGTTGGAATGGTGTTCGTGTTGACTGAAGAAAGAGAACGATAATGGATAGCCTTGACACTTGTGTCAAATTGGAAATGACTAAAACAGGAGCTGTGCCGGGCCAATGGAGGATTTGCTACCTCAAGTGGACACACTTCTTCGAACTACTTATTACTTGTTGTCGATTGGTTCACCCTTGATTTTGGGAGTGTTGTTTCACGGTGTTGCGGGCGCTGCGGCGTTGCGTTCTCACCAGTCCGGATCAGGCGAACGGTAGTATCACTACCTTGGGTATTGCCTCATGTGCCTTGTCATACTTGTATTCCATTTATGCACGACCACTACGATTTTGATTTGTACCTTTAGTATATGGATTGCCCTCTGGTGACTTCCGGTTTTGGGGAAACTACGGTCTTGTATATGCTTTTGGGAATAAAAATGTGTTAAGGGTGGAATGGGCCATGACTTAACGCTATTTTGGTATCTTTATATTACTGATAAACATTATCTACTTAGCGTACATTACTACATAGTAGATAGTTTAACGGATCCTTAAAGGATGGTTATTCCAAACATCCTTTGAGTTACTTGTATTTCAATTGCTATTTCACTTGAGTTGGATTTATTAATATAAGTATGTTAATCCTGACTTGAGTGTTTGTATTTTGCTTTACGCTCGGGTCAGACTGAGTGTACCAGTATTCGAGACTCACCTTTGGAGTTGGAGCTTTGCTTGAAGATCCAGCCATCTATTCTGCTTTCAGTATTCGATGATTCCAGTGATGTATTCTGATTTGTATCTGATGTATCGTATTACTCTTCCGTTGTATTTGTTTTAACTCTGATGTAACTTATACATTTATATAGTAGCTTCATGAACTACCATCTCTTTTATTTCCGCTGCATTTATTACTCTGTGTCTGTGATATGTGATTATTTCTTTACTGTATATGTTCAGTTTTTCCAAATTTAAATTAACAACGCGGTATTTTGAGCAATTCAACTCCGGCATGAGTGTCTACCTATACACTTATAATGGATGCGAATGGTCCAAAATGGCGGGTCGTTACAATGTTACTATGAGCTTACAGGGTGTACAGCATGACTCACATACATATATGCAGCATAGAAACTTATTATCACATGAATTCTTGGCCAAAGAGAAGTGTTCATTCAATTTTTCAAACATATAGAAGCGCACATAGTTTTCCAGTAAGTAAAAGTTGTGAATTTAACTCACTTGCTTCTGAAAGATGACACACTGCTTTTGTTTTTGTTTGATTTTCCTTCCTGGAGCTTAGTTCTTTGGTTTCTTCAGGTTTTAATGGCAAACTTCTCTTTTTTTTATTCTTTTGCTAAATGGTATACGTGCATACAACAAGGACAGTGTGTGTGTGTGTGTATATATATATATATAGGAGAAAAAAGCTGAAGCCTTTGCATATATACACTACTGTTTTTACTTTGTATTTTTTTTCTTTAATTTGATTTGAAAATATGTTGACTTGATTTGAAAATTAGACTGACTTGATTTCTAGTTGATTTGAAAATTGAGTGAATGATTTGATTTAATTCATGCTTGACTTGATCTTTATTCATCATTATGTTCCCTTATGCATATATATATATATATATTTTATACTTCTTAGACCATATGAATATGCTTTGCCTACTAACATAATATATAACATACTAAAGTTTGTACTTGACACTATATTTATAACATACAAACATACATAGCTATTTACAAGTATTTATTATTTTATATCATAATTTTTGTATATACATACATGGATATATATATATATATATAGATTTACATATACTCTATTTTTATATTAACATATATATCTATACTTATATATCTTTTGTCATCATATACATTTAGATATACATATGTTTACCTATATATAGATATTTATATTTTCATATGCACTATTTTTATAAACATTTACCCATATATATATAGTCTTAAGTTTGAAATTTTGCCATTATGAAGTTTATACATTCATGTATATATATTTATTTACATATACAATATTTTTCATAAACACATATACACATATATAACTTATATATATTTTTAAACATCATAAAGCTTGTATATACTTATATATATATACATATATGGATATTCTATCTTAAATTTGTTAATGGTGGAGTTTATATACATATTTCTATAAAATTTATCATATCCAGAAATTTTCATTTTAAAATTAAATATAGTTTCCAAGGCTTATAGATTCAGATATTTTAAATATCAGAAAATTCATCTATTCGACTAATAAAATTAATATTTCAAAATTTTAAAATTAGTTAATTACCCAATCTCAGAAGGCTAAAAATTCGGGTCGTTACAATCCTCCCCCCTCAGAACTTTTCGTCCTCGAAAAGGAACGAAGCAAGAACTTGAATTTTGATGTATACTAAATAAATCATCTTTTAAACATTTAAACCTCTTACTCCTTTACTATACATTTTAAGATACATAAACTTTAAATCACATAGTATTACCAAGCTAATTTTATATTAAAACATTTTTCATAACTCGATGTCTTAACAAGTCCATCCTTATTCTTATAGAAATTCAGTCATACGTTGATCAGGCGTAGGATGGATAATCTCTAAGTACTTAGTAGACCCGATTCAACACCTACTGAAATACTTGAAAAACCTTTTCAAAAATGATATGGAAATATGGAAAGTATCATCCCCCTTTTTCCTTCTTTACCACCATGGATCGCAGTTAACACGATGATTACGTCGCCATCCCGGCGAAATCATAAGTAAACTGTAGGCATCAACACCTCTCGACTTACGCCATGGGAACACGATAGACCGCAGCTATACAAAGGTTGCGTTGCTATCACATCAAAATATTAAGTAGTCTATAAGCAATCTCTACCCCCCGAATTACGCTATCAACAAAACAAAACCACATAGATCACAGCTACACAAAGGTTGCGTCACTATCCCAGTGAAACCAAACGTAGACTATAGGCAATCTCTGCCTTCCAAATTACGCTATGGAACCAAACCACATAGATCACATTCTACTGATGTTACGTCATTATCCCAGCAAAACCAAACATAGACTGTAGGCAATCTCTGCCTCCCGAATTACGCTATGGAACCAAACCACATAGATCGCAGTTACACAAAGGTTATGTTGCTATCCCACCAAATTCATAAGTAACTGTAGGTATAATACCCCTCGATTTACGCTATGCAAACAAATGATCACCAGGAACTCATGAGTTTTTGTTCGGATGTCCTCTAGGATCCCAATTCTCGTTGAACCCACCCTGTGGATTCCAAGGTAGACCCACCCAGTGGATCTCCTTCTCCAAATCACAACTTTCGTGGGGGTGCCTTTCCATACTTTTAGTTTCAAAATATATCATACTATATATATAAAATATTTTTCAAATCATACACTTCATATGTATCACATATAAATTTTATCTATATAAAATCGATATCTTCTAAATCGATTGTTTTTAAATTCGGTTTACCCAATTTCCCAAATCGACTATTTGCTAAAATCAAAAGTCTTTAAAAATCAATAGGTTCCAAAACTATCTCAATTTCGTATGCATATAAGATCATTCTTTTCAACTCGAATAATTTTCGGATCAATAGTTTTTGGATCCACTTCATATTTATATAAACTCCATTTAGTATTTTCAAATACCTTTCAAAGACCATTTCCTTCTGGTTATAAATTCAATAAGGGGAGTTTGAATATATAACTAACTTATATAATCTCATTAATGCCAATCAAAAATTTCCAAGTTCAATTACTTTACAAAGTTATTTGTACATTTCTTACTTCTTATAAAGTAAATTTCAGTTATAATAACTATTAAATCTTTATTCTAATAAATTTCAACATTAGTAATTAAGTAACTATAAATTTATTTTCAAATCAATATAAAAAGTGATTTATATTAGATCATATTTCTATAAATATTTTATAACATCGATAGACTACAACACTAGTAAGTTTAAAAATCACATCTATTCATCCATCAATTTATTTAATTTAGTTCGCTCCACTTAATCCATCTTTGAATATCGTTGTGACGCCCCACCTCTATACCCACGCTAACCAAGAACACTACGGGGTAGTGCTGTCAATTAGCACGGAGAATAAGGCTGTTGAGGAGCGACCATCCATGAAATTTCTTTGTGCGAGAACCGATATGTCAGATAGTATAGAATGCATATCTTTTAAGGAGGAAATCCGACATACCGATACAAACACAAAGCTATCACACGGTGGCTATATAAAATCTTCGGAAACAAATATAGAAGTATGCATAACATAAATCAGTCACAGACATCCATATCACAAAGGCGGAAGAAGATATGAATAAATATATAACACATGAAAGTGTACATCAGAGTAGTGGTCAGAAAGATCCACGATAATACAAAAGAATAGCATCACGTGCTATACAAAAGAATAAGTACACAACATAGAGTCTATATCTCAAAGGTGTACATCCAAAAACTACAAATCTATGTAGTTAGCCAAAAGTCAGAAATATCCTGAAGAGAAGTCAAGCAGAAGCACCTGTAACATCTCGGTCTGACCCGAGTATTATTTATAAGAAAATAATAAACGGATCAGTCTAACTATAAATATCAGATGATATGGCATACAGTAAAAGGCATAACATGAACATGTAATAACCATAGCGACATACTACTATAAGTATGTAAATGATAATCAACAAAAGATTAATCAATATCACAAGAATCTTCTCAAAGATAAAATAGGGTATCATACCCTAAACTTGTATTCATAACAAGTCAATAACACATGAATTCACCAATGCACAAAAACTGATATCATATCAATGAAAATCATGAAAATTGGTGAAGCACAAAATTCCAGAAATCATCATCAGAAATCCAGAAAACACATAAAGGGGGGAGGCCTAACACATGAATGGGAGCATGAAAACTCACCTACGCGTAAACACATGACGAGAAGTTATCTCATGGAAGCTATCCATTAAATTTTCACACATGAATGGCCCGAAGACCATAGGAAATGTGATGGCGAAACATCACATAATCGGGGTATAGTCTCCCACGTAGACAAAGAGACATCGCTCAATCGCTAGTCTAAATCACAAAAATGATCGTCATGATCATAAGGAAGTGTCAATCACACCAAGCCAGTAAATATATGAGTTTAGCTTCATGTCCCATAACCACTTGCTTAACTTAAATATTTACGAACAAGCTGTAAATCTTCACTAGGAAATTGTCACAAAAAGGGTTCAATCGAACAAGTCCAAGAGCTAACCGACGAAGTGAACGCAAGCGTTTCATACCACTCGTTTTACTAAGTCGTTTAAGTCGATTTCTCATTCGAGTGAAGTAAAGGCTTGTATATACTAGTAGATTAAAAATCGGTTTGAGAAAACGAACTTTTGATATTTAAAATAGGGTTGAAATCGCTTTGATGAAAGAGTTTTGATATTTACTATTAGTATTGAAACCTTCATATATCTTTAAAGTGACAAGTCATAAAACGATTGTAGAAACAAATCAATTCACGTTCGAAGACGTGAGTAAAGTCCAAAGAAGTCAATCCCAAAACCATCAAAGTAGAAATTCTGATAAATGTTTTTCAGAAGAGATTGCCTACGCAGAGTAATACGGGGTTCGACCTAGTACTAACTCGCGAACGACTTACGACTTAAGGGAGGCAAGCGACTTACGACTTAAGGGAGGCAAGCGACTTACGACTTAAGGGATAAGGTCATACGACCTAAGTGGAGAATGCCACGCGACTTAGCAGAAGAACAGGTCGAACGACCAAGTACTAACTCGCGAACGACTTACGACTTAAGCCTTGAACGACTTAGTGGAACGAACGACTTAACGACTTAAGCTTCAATTCGAGCTACGAGCTAAGGCTGGAACGACCTAGTGGAGTTAGGTCGGGGACGACCTACGACTTAAGGTCATACGACTTAACAGTTGCGAGCTAGCGGAGTTGGCGAGGCCTAGCGACTTAGTAGAAGCAGCGACCTACGACTTAACGATTTAAAAGCCAACGACCTAGGACTTAAGAGCCATACGAGCTACGAGCTAAGGTCTATACGACCTAACGACTTATCCCAGTACGACCTAACTCTTAACTCGCGCACGACTTAGCACTTAACTCGCGAACGACCTAGCGAAGGCAGAACACCCAGAACGACTTAACACTTTAACTCGTGAACGACTCATCACTTTGACTCGTGAACGACTCAAGCCAGGCGAACAGAAATGCACGCGCGCGACTTAAGCCCTTAACTCGTGAACGACTCACGACTTAGGCTTAACTCGTGGACGACTCAGCGAAGGCCAGAAACGACTTAAGGCCAGAAAAATCACCAAAACGCTGAAAATTGAAGTTTTTCGCCAATCCAATCCAAACCAAATGCAAATGTTGATGCAAATACAATAGGGGATCATTCCCAACAGTCCAAGATAGATATAGGCAAGATGTGAGATCAAAAATCTCACCTTTTCACGGAATTTGATGAAGATGGAGATTTGAGAGCAAAGCAAGAACACCAACAAGCTTGAATCAATGGTCTTCACGTGAATTTGATGTTGAATCTCAGATTTGCAAAGGAATTTGTGTTTGGAGTTTTAATTTCCACTTCCCAGCACCATTTTTGACAAAGCTTGAAGTGTTTTGATGGAGTGAGGAAGATGGTTGGGCTGAACTAAAGGGGTGCAGTCCAAACCAAAGTCAAAGGCGGGAAAAAGTGTTGAAAATTTCACTATCTCCAAACATATCGAAGTTTACACTCAAAAAGATCGCAAACGTCATTTTGAACTCAATGGGGGTGGTCTCGAGTCCTAATTTGACCGTATGCAAAAAGTAGCTTTTCGGACTAACATCCGACTAACGATAAAATATTTAAATAAAATATTTAAATATAGAATTGATAGATATGCGGGTTGTTACAATCGTCTATTGGATTTCCACAACCTAATTCTATATTTATTCCATGGAGTTATGTCCATGACAATTCAATTTCATCTGGCTCTAATTCATTTCAATTTTCAATCTACTAATTAATTTAACCCATTGGTTCATTTCCATCTTTCAAAATCTGATGATTTTTTTCTCAAACATCACTTCATTTGGGTTTTACTTGGGTTCAACTTTATTTCTTATCCAAATCGAATTTCCATTTCTTTATCCAACATTTAACCATTTTTAAATTATTACTTCTTTCAATCTATTCTTCTTGATTCACCATCAATATCATTTCATTAACACATTCAAAACGTATTTAGTTATTAGCCTTTAAGTCGGATTTTGTTTATGACCAAATCTACATCTATTCCTTTTTAATTCTTTACAAAATAAATTTAATTTCCTTCTTCCTTATTTACTTATCATAAGTTAAATTTCAATATCTATGATATCCCGGAATTTCAGACCGAGTATTACAGATTTTCAGGTTAGGACGTTCTAGAGCTCAGGAGGCGAGCTGGATGGCAGGAACGTATGGAGTATTCCGTTGTGTATATTATTGTTTGTATTTCGGGGACAGGTTTTCATACTGTCCAGTTTATATATGATTGGTTGTAACTCTGATGTAAATAAATGTAAATTGACAGATACAGTTTTCTTTTATATAACTGTTATTATTTGATATTATATTTTGATCCGCTGCGAATGTGAGAATCTATGTTTTGTTTCTGTTTCTTCTCCTACCTCTTTCTTCTTTTCCATAACTATCTGGAATTTTCAGGATCGAAAATTTTGGCTCGTTACAATATTCAAGGTTAAATTTTATAATTTAATACACTAATTTGATAATCTGGTTCATTACTAATTTCCAGAATTCGAAACCCGTTTTATTTCAAAAATCATTTTGAAATCATTCCTACATACTTAACTTATTTTTCACCCTTTTATCAAGTCTATACCTTTCTTTTTACAATTTAATTTATTTAACTTCCGTAAGTTAAATTTTAATTTCATCTTGAAATTTTCAATTTCAGGTTATAAGTTCAAAACTTATTTAACTTGGCCTGGGTTAATTTCCAATTTGTTCAATCCATTTATACTTAATTTAAATTTTTGCGTTCCAAAATTTAATTTTCACACTTCTTTTCTCATTAACATCGTTTCCCACTTATAAGTTCAAAAAGTTACTTTCCCTTTGGTTCTACTTCTCATTTTAGTGGGAATTCCAGAATTCAAACACTCTGTTTTTATTTCAAATCAACTTCGAAATCGTGTATATATATAAACACACACATATATATCCCATTTATATACCAAATCACAGTTTTAAATTTAAACCAACCTTGTTTTTTATCCAAACAAATTCCTTCGAAATTTCCAAAACAACTCTTGGTTTTAAAACAAAAATTCCTATATCAAAAATATTCTAAATAATATTACTTATTATTTCCTCAAACACTTTGAAACACATTTCAAAATTTTCGGGACATAGATTCAAAACTTCACAATTTAAATTCATTTTAATTTATAAGTCGCATTTGTAAATTATGCTTATATAATTTCACTTCCTTAAAACATTCCACAATGTCTTATCATTGTTTATTATGTAATAAACATCTTGACCCAACAACCAATTTATGATAATATTCAATATTATCATAACCAGAAACCAAACACACCATACATTCCACAATAGTTTTCTGAAAAATTATTTCTATATATATAAAAATATAATCAGGGTAAAATTATTTCGTTTCAAAATGCTTTGAAAATCACTTCCGAAATTTCCGGAATTTAAATTCAGGTTTTAATCTATTTTTATCTTAACCCATTTGTATAGTTCATTCTCATCAATTTCTATTTGGTTATATATATATATATATAACCACTTAAATCTTATAATCTTATTTGATTACAGTAAAAACAACCAATCACCTCAACATACTATAAAAATATAACCTTATATAAAAATTATTTTAAAACCGTTTATCATATAAAATTATTATATAAGAAAATAACAAGTACGCTTTCATATATAATACACTCAACTCATTCTAGGGTACTATTGACCCTATCTCTAATGAGTAATCCCCACTAGAGCCAAGGTTCTCGCTTAACCTTTAGCTCTGATACAACGTGTGATGACCGGGTGATTTTCGACCCCCGAAAATCGACACTAATACGTTCAAAATATAGAGTGTCGAGCGATCGAGTGTCGAAAATACCAGATTGTTAGGGTTTAAGAAAAAAAGAGATAGAAGAAGAAACAGAAATAACAACAATGCAGAATCTCATAATCGCAGGGGAACAAAATATAATATACAATAACATATTTTTATACAAAAGCTGTATCAGATAATATACATACAAATTATCAGAGTACAACCATCAACATATAAATCTGGACCATTATAATAACTTATCCTCACAAATGCTGAATAAACATCCCACAATACACAATGGAATATAATCAAGTACGTACAATACGTCTCTGCCATCCAGCTCGTCTCCTGAGCTCCAAAGCAACTTGACCTGAATCTGTAATACTCGGTCTGACCCGAGCATTACAACAAAGTAACACCCGAGTCAGGCTGAAAACCAGCATGAGTAAAACCACTTAATTTGAATTACTTAAGATATCAAAATCCTTCGAAAAACAAAGGTAACTTGTAAGACCGCATCACATATACACACGACGGGTTTTTTTCTTACGATGACCAAAAACACTTTTATAGAAAATCCAGTGGTATTATAATAGTGTCTAAGTATAAATACTTATTAAAATAGCTGAATTTGTTACATTAATTAAAATCCAGCATATTAGATTCTATAATCAAACCGTAAAGGTTCGTAGTGGTTATTCGAGTCGAAGTGGTTTCGGATAACGCTGACATCCGATCCCGGACTCTTCGAATCTAAACGATAAGTTTTAAAAGTCCCAGTCGTTTAAATAACAATTTCACAATCAGGTTGTTAATATTTACATATGGAAATTAATTCCATATGTTTACTTTATCATGACTAGCCCATCAACATTAATTTGATTGTAATCACTTCAATCTTCTGAAAATTTAAACTAGTTTTTAGTACGAGTCATTTTACTTTCAATAAAACGCGTCAACGTTTTATTCTAACTACTTTATTTTGTTTGTTTACTTAATGGAATAGACAAAAAATAATTGAAATAATTATCCAAGAGCAATAAAGCCAAAGCATAGAACGTTAACTAATTTAACGATTAATAATTAATATTAAAACAATTCACAAATCAGACTTTAGTTAACTTCAATTAACTGAATCCATTTATATTTTTAATCCAAAATTACTTATAAATTAAAGAAATTATAAAAACGATTTACTATTAGTTGATTAAGAATTAACAATCTATTTAATAACTAATTTATTTATTTAACATAAGATTAAATTAAATAAGACTTTAATTATTAACACACTTTAATTATCATAAAATAATTTAAATTTTATATTACAGAAAATTAACAAAATTAATTCAGATTAAAATATTAGGAGATAGGATTACAACGCAAAAATTCTCACTTTGATTGGATTTTAAATGAAAGGGAAACAATATTTTTAGGTTTAAAAGGTTATTAACATATAAACATTTATCAATTAACTTTACATTTATTTTTATTTTTAAAAAAAACACAGCCGACCTGCTTAGCCCACGAGAGAAACAGACCCAAACTCCACTCCTTCTTCCCTCTCTTCACATTTCTTCCACCTGCTACTTTTTTCTCTTCTCTTTTCTTTTTCACATGTGAACACACTGTGCCATGCACCAACACACGACCACCCAATTCTCGGTGCCGACCATCCCTCCACATCACCTATGACCAACTCATCATGACCACGCTCAAGGGAAGCACGAACTACCCTAGCTTCGAAAAATCAAACACAGATCCAAAAAATCGAACAAGCACGTCGCCACTCATCCACTTCGCTTCGCCACTGTACGCCACCACCTACCACCAAACCTTGCCACCAGGTACGCCACAGACCCTTCTTTTTTTTCCCCATCTCGCACCCCTACATTTGTCCCTTGCCACCGTCGTTCATCCAAAACTGAAAGCACCAACAAAACATGCCTAAACCCTAAATCAACCTCGACCCATCGCCACACACCACTATCAAATACCACTGCATTTTTCAAAGCTTCTCCATCACCCACGCCACCTCCACAATCAACGCCAAGCCATCCCACTGCCTTGACCGTCGGAATTTCACCAAAACCCACATTTTGGTCATCCCTCTCTTTCTCACCTAATACTCGACTAAAAATCTCCAAAACTCTTTCAAAAACCATTATTTCGAATAACAAACACTTTCATATAAACAAGAGATTAAATTATGATATTCGAAAATGGTTCATTTTCAAGTTGCTTACTGTCATATATTTTTTTCTTCCTATATGTTACATAATATCAAACGAAACTAATTTTAGAATAATCTAGACTAAAAAATAGTCGATTTTCCATTTGGAATCATAGCTTAAAATTAAATGGATAGTGAGATCAAGATTTTTAGAGCTGAAGAGATGTTAACTTTTTATAGAACAGAGGTGTTTTACATGTTATTGTGAGCTTACAGGGTGTACAACATGACTCACACACATATATACAGCATAGAAACTTATTATCACATGAATTCTTGGCCAAATAGAAGTGTTCATTCAATTTTGCAAACATATAGAAGCGTACATAGTTTTCTAGTAAGTAAAAGTTGTAAATTTTACTCACCTGCTTCTAAAAGATGACACAGTGCTTTTGTTTTTGTTTGATTTTCCTTCCTGGAGCTTTGACTTCTTTGGTTTCTTAAGGTTTTAATGGCAGACTTCTTTTTTTTCTTTTGCTAAATGGTATACGTGCATACAACAAGGACAATGTATATATAAAGAGAGGAGAACAAGGCTGAAGCTTTGCACATATACAGTACTTTTTTTACTTTGTATTTTTTTTCTTTAGTTTGATTTGAAAATATGTTGACTTGATTTGAAAATTACATTGACTTGATTTCTAGATGATTTGAAAATTGAGTGAATTATTTGATTTAATTCATGCTTGAGTATGTGGAGACCCAAAAATTGAGTGAATGATTTGAATGATTTTAGGAGGAGAGTATGTGGAGACCCAAAAATTTGAATGATAAAAATTAAATAATATATATATATATATATGATAAATTGGTTAACAGAAAATAATTGAAGAATAAAATGATTTGAAAATGAATATCAAAAGGGAATAAAATATTTCAACAAATAATGAGAAGAAAAGAAAAATTAACTAAGGCATGAATGAGTTTTAAATACACATATCTTATGAATACTATAAATTTATATGTCCAGAAAAGCATTTGGGCAGTGGAATAATTCCTTTTAGCAATTGAAATGCATACCAACTAGTCTGGTAATATTTATAGGTATGAATGTATTTTTAAAATAAATCAAGATAGATGACAAAAATTTGTTAGCCAAAAATAAAGCTTACAAAAGAAATGTAGGGCTGAGTCACATAAAAATGATGTGCAAGGAAATCATGCAAATAGCATGTGCACAGAAAAGTAATGAGGCAACTGTTTTACTGAAAATGGAAACCAAGAGAAAATGGCACTTATAGCCATAGAAATGCATACATTAATCCCTGAGTAAGGTAAGGACAGAATGGGTTTTTCCTCTATTTAAAACCCTAACAGAATGATTTAAATCAGGGGAGGAACAATAGTTGTCCAGGGGGAGAAAACAGAATTAAAATAAAATAAACTTACATTGTCCTCAGACCTAAGCACTCCCGGAGAGAAGCAAAGGAAGGTGAGTGGTAATCACTTTGGGATTTATGGCACTAAGACCCATATTAAGGGCAGCCAAGTTATTTTTATGTATAAAATTTATTATGATTTTTAGTTTGATTTTATTCTCTGAATAAATGCATGCTAATTATGGGTGATGTTTTGATTGAACTTTTGGTTGGAGTTTTGATCTGTCTTTGTTTGTTAAGATGGTTTATGTCTTTTGTTTTAAAATATAAGTAATCAAACATGTACTTAGATAATAGAAGTAGATTTAATGATCCAGTTTTATATGAGAAATAAACTGAATATTATACTGAGAAATGGGATATCAAAGGAAAAATAGCAGGCAGCATGAATAATGAGATTTATGCTTATGCCTAGTCTATATTAAAATGACATGAACAATGCAATATCATGTATAGGTGATGAGTTGTTCCTACTATAAGTTAATATGTTTTATGGGTTTATCTTAAAGAAAAATCATGTCCTATGTTCTCAATAAAAATAAATAGATAGGATATGGTTTCATCATATTTATAGGAAAACTTCTATAGATATATACATATATATATAAATTTCAGAAACATGATTTGAATAAATTAACCTTGGGATGGGATTTGGTATTTGTGCATGAAAGCTTGTTATGTCTAATTAAAACCCCTGATGGAGTTTCTTAAACTATTGATTCTTGAGAGAAAAGGAAAAGAATGCAAAGCATTTCAAGTGATAATAAAATCCCCAGAAGATAAATGAGTATGGTCTCTAAATTATAAAAGTAATTTAGGAATGGTGCCTTGATCTGCTCATCATCAGGAGGATGATGGGTATGTGCATGACTTGCTAAAGTCCTGTAGGCCTCTATGAAAAGGGATAACAGAACTGAGCCCCTCTTCAATGCACACATAGTGTTCAATGGCAAGGAGTTAGACCAAATACAAAATATAAAGAGAAATGAAATGAGATTGATCAGTCAGGCTATGGAATTGGAAATAATTTCATAGTAGTATGTATATGAAAATCTGGATGGAATGAGTGCATGGTTGTTTGAGTGTATGATTGATAGACAAGTTTACCAATACTCAGATTTTAGGATGAATTGAGTTCTCATTAAATTGATATGTTTTCTATGTAGCATTGAGAATTTACAAAATGTTTAACATGTGATTTCACTCATACCAGAAATTTATTTCTGACCCTATTTGTTGCTTTGTAACATTTGGGGTGTCTCATTTTTGTTGAGGCAGCTCTAGATGTTGCTGCAGGAAAGGAAGCATAAGAATCTTGTTAGCATGGATACCTGAAGACCTACTTGCATTTAGAGTACTTAAGGAATTTGGCAGAAATATTGTAATAATTAGGCTAAGCAAAACTTCATTATGTTTAAGTATTTTCTGGATTGATATGTGCTTATCTTTCTGAGTAAAGAATATGTAGAAACTTTTGTATTACATATATGTGGTTATTGGTTTCTATTTTAAATGACTGATCTGGATGATATCTGGTGAAGTATGATATAGAGGATCATGCCATATAACTTGATATGTGACCATGTTTCCCTTGGCAATGTCTGATTAGTTTTCAAAATGGCAAAGTAGAAACAATTATAGAAAGAGAGGAATATAGACATTCTGTAAAATACTTTAAAGTCTGAGTTGAACCAAAACCGAGTTAATCAGAAATGCATGATCATGGCTTATAATTGATATAAGTATATGTCAAGCCTGAAAATGAAACCTCTAATTCTTAGTTAGGCATTTAAATTTACAGTTGAAGCTTGCATTGATTTGTGAAGTAGGTTCATATGCATTTTTATATTACCTATAGTTCTCACAGCACTATGTTCAACATATCTCACTATCTAGGTGCATGACTCAAGTCTGGATGCATTAGGTCATGATCAACTTGAGGCTGATTAAATAATTAGTAGTCCTGTTTGCAATAGGCATGCCCATCACTTAACAACACCTTAGATATTACTATTTAGTAATAAAAGAACATTAGTTAACTACCAGATAAGTTCACCTGAGAATCTGTATTAATTTGGGTTGTAACTTAGCCAAAATCATTTTGTCTCCAAACATATGCTAAGTCTTAGTAAAGTATGTGTGATGCATTTGTACTCTGCCTAAATGGATGTGTTTTCTCTGCTTGGTCTTCTACCCAATCCATTCCTTGATCACTCACATGATTCTTGCATACTAACAAAATTGATATATGAGTATCCTTATCTAATACACAAATTTGTGTAATTAGGAATTATGAACCCCGGGTTAAAGTAGAAGGAATGAGCTATTTTAAACACCCCCTTATTTTAGCATAGAACAATTAGTATCAAATTAAAAAAATAAAAATCCCAGAATCTAAATATATATGGCTTTAGATCCAGGAATTAAACAACTGAGAAGTAAAGCAAGAAAAATAAGAAAAATGTTATTACTTGATCTTATAATCAAGCTTGAGTTTTAAGTAAGAAAAATCCAGAAAAGAGGGGCTATGTGACACCAAAAAACTCTGGAACAAGAGAAATAAGGTGTGACTAAATTCCTTTGCCAACTTCAATTACTCTGATAGGCAAAGAGTCATCTATATATCTTCATATATATATATGATCTAATTTAATTTAATATACTGATATTTTTATATTGGTCAAATAAGGGATCTTGGGAAAAGTGAGAAAAGGGAAGTGATCCATTGAAGCATATATCTATATATGTAGAAAAAAAAACTCAACAGAAAATTCATTAAAATAAATGAATAAGTAGAGGGTCACTTCAGGTGAATTAACTAACAACATACCAAAAGAGCATAAAGGTAAAAGGAATAGAAATCCAACCCTCCCACTCCACCTCTTTCTACAGTGATAGCCCAAGACACACTAAGCAGAAATAACATATCAAAGCAGACATTTAAAGTAAAGCAATTATCACTCGAGTCAAGGTCAACATTTTCCAAGTACAAACCCCCAAGGCCTAAACCAAGATCAGATAAAAACCCAGAAAACATTGCTCTTGAGACCGAATGACGATACAACCAAACATCCATGACTCTGGCTATCACTGTTATCTTTGCTTCGATACCACCGTTAATTGAATGACCGGCACATTCTTTCAGCCGTCCGTCAAGGGTTAATGGCAACCCCGGTTCTAGACAGAACTCCGCACGTCGTCGCAGCCCGTGCCTAGGACTATCGAATCTGCCTAGAGTACTCGACTACAATCATAGGCTTTAGGGACTATCGAATCTGCCCAGCGTACTCTTGCTTTGAGTCTGCTAGAACCTTCAATAACGATGAAACCTCAGCCTTCTAGTCATCCTTGTAAAAACCCGGTATTTTGTAATGTTTAATTATCGTCAAAATGATGAATTAATCCGTTTGATTACTGTTATTGGAATTAAAGTCAATTTGATATTCTCTTTAGGTTGTAAAATTCTCTAATAAAAATTTTGTTAAATGCTGTTTGGGTTTTTAAAATGGGGAGAAATTCTTTTGATAATTTGTTTAGTTGAGTAGGCTTTAAAAATTTTAATGGTGGCCCAATTAAAAACTTTGCCGTGACAATTTTCTAAAGAAAATAACCCGTTTCCCCAATTCATTTTCCCTCTTTCGAAAACCTAGGTCGAACGAAAGAAATAATGGTGGCCATGAAGTTTCCTTCATTCGTTCGTCTTGGCTTCATTCTGGTTTAACTTCGATCGTCGTTCGAAACTAGGGCTTCACGATTCTTCGAATCGCGATCGATTAAAGGTGAGACTTTCTCACATCTAATTCACTCAAAATATGAGATTTCGTTCGTTTTTGTTTTCGTGGTCATCTTTGTTTCGATATTGGGTTATTGACTGTGTAAATTCGTATATGTGGTGATTTTGGCTTCACTTGATTTGGTAGGTTCGATTTCTTTGTTGGCTTCGTCGATTTTTATCTGATGGTTTGTGGGTTCGATTTCGTTGTTCGGAGTTCTGTCTCATTCCGATTTTGTTTAGTTGGGCGGTGTTCGAATTCATATATTTCATGATTTTTTTGGGTTCCACAGTTTGGGTTGTGAATTTCTGGTGACTTAGGTCACTAGATGTTTTTGCTTTGGTCACGTTGCAGTGTCATTCCTTATGTATTCATGTATGTATATACATTATTTGATATGTATATATGTGCATTCGAATTCGCACTGCTTGCTCTTGAATTTATTGAGCTCGGTTGTTGTTCCTTGTGGTATTGTATAAGGCTGGAAGTTCACTTTCGTTTTTCTTGTTCACTGAACTGTTAGCCTATGAACTGATATTTCGTGGTTCCACTGATCCATTTTTGTTGGACTCTTTTGCACTGTGCTTGATGGAATTTGGTCCGATTACTTCTCTGTGCTTTAGTTTTGATTTCTGTTTTACATTGTTCGTTGTCTTTGGTCGCTTGAATTGATTATGTTAATTATATGAGGGTATTTTGGGGTGGCACTATCTTGATTCGAGCTGCTGTTGTAGGATTGATTGCATATACATGTTCATGTTTGTTGCATCCCGACTTGTACCCTTCTATAATTGCTATTTCATGTTATACGTGTATTCTCGTTTACTTTGTAGATTTGAGAACTTTGGAATTTTATTGAGTTATGATCATTCATTCGAATCAGTTGACATTTTTATTGCCTTTGGGCTTGCTGCAGGGTCATCTCCACTTGTATACATACATACTTACATTTATGTATGTATATAGGTGTGTTTATGGAGTCTGGTTTCATTGTGCCATACATCTGTTACATCCAAATGTCACATTATCACTTTTGATATAGTTGGCATTTCAGTTGTACATGCTGTTTTCATTTGGTTGTATACGCAGTCTTTAGTGACGTGCCACTATTGTGTACTGTGCCTTGGTTTTTGGGTATTGCTGTGTTTGATTCTGTTTAATGTAGCATACGGCTGCTGTTTTGTTCTCTGGTTCTGGCTCCTGTAGTCTTGACTTGGAGTACTTACGTGTGCGCGCACATATATCTGGTATATGTGCTTTGTGCATTTCTATTGTACTTCTTTTACTTGTTTGGGCTGGATTGAGTTCTGGTTTATATATAATCTAATTTCATTTGGGTTGTTATCACACTTGAGTTGAACCCGATTTCGGGGTTTGACCTTGTGTTCATTTGTGACTCTCACTAAGCTTTTGTGTATTTCATGCGATAGTGGCGAGGCAGTACACGTGTGCGTGTACTGCAGCCCTATCAGATTTGATAGATTTTAATTGAAGTTTCGATGTTGAATTATTTCGTGGGTTCAATCCCATATTTTGAAGTGGTATCGATTTGGATTTACTGTTTTGTGGATTAACACTGTTTAGTGTTATATCTGCCGTTATCCGGTTCTCTTATCGAGAAGTTGGGTATACGAGATTTCTGTGACTGTCGTCTATTTGATATTTGATTATTATTGCTTCTGTGCATTAATAACTGAGTTTGAATTAGACTGACCCGTGTATTATTTTCTTTTGAGTTTAATACTCGGGTCAGAGCCGAGTTATTTCAGGTTGTAGATTTCCTTCTTTGAGTTGCTGTTCGGGATATGAAGACTTTTCACATCTTCTGAAGTTGTCTTTGCCATTTTGTAGAAGTCGTGTCATTGTATAGGATGATATGTATTCATGTATATTAGTTGATAATGTACTTGTATATATAACTTCCAGAGTCGACAGTGTAGTTGTATCATATGTATCGTGTCAACTATATTGTAACTGACATCAGTTATATATATATGAGACTTTGTTTTATCTGTGTTATGCATTTATATTATATGTGTTGTTATTATATCTAATGTCCTAAACTATTATGAACCATCGTAGTTTGTTTTATACTGGTAATTGGGTATGTCGATGGGAGTAAATAAATAAGAGATGAAAATTAAAAAGTATATACCACTCCTATCGAGGTAACCAATATTAGTGTAAGGCCAACTACGGATGGCCGCTCCTATCCAGCCTTATTCTTTGTAATAATAGACAGTATTTATTTCAATACTCTTTGTTATTATGAGCATAGAGGTGGGGCGTTACAGTTGGTATCAGAGCTTGGGGTTTATGGACATAATATAAAACATAACTTAGATGGAACATATGTTACAACTATTGGTCGATGTTTTATTTGTGCTTTGAGTCAAAACTAAAGTTTTGAATTTTGATGAAAATTTTTAAATATCTTTATTTAAAAATAATAGTGAAATTGTGTTCTGATGATTTGATTGATCTGTGTTCTGTTTATCAGAGTGCGCAGCGGAAACAGTGAAACTGTCTTCGCTGAGTACAACTGATAATCTATTTGATTTAGAAATTGAAATAAATTTCATTGGTTGTTTACATAGCTGTAATTATTTTGTTTCTTTGAGAATTTCGAATCCGAATTGAGGATTCGAAGAAATTACAATATGTGATTTTTGTTGAAATTTCCACTGGCTTTCTTTTGTACTAATCATCTATTGATTAGATTTTGTTGTTTTGAATTGTCTTCATTGAAGATACATTCGAATAATTTCTTTGTTTATATTGTAGTGTGCGTGAAAATATAAATTGCACGTTACTGCATTAATTTTACGTTGAACCGATGCTTGGTTATGAAATGTATTTGGTTGTCGTTATTTATATAACGAGATTTTTACACCAATGCTAAATTTTTGAAGCACGGTGTTTTGTGGCATTTTGATGAATGAAAATTCACTAATATTACCTTTCGATGTAAATTATTTAGATGAGATTTTGACGTTTAAAAAATTACTGTCGCTTTGACTTCAGTAACCATCAAATTTTAAAAAGTGGATTTTCAAGCGGTTATTCCACAATGCTGATTTTGAGATACGATTTTACGGTATTATGAGAAGTACAATTTCTTTATCGAAATTGTTACTGATTTGCTGCTTTAATCACGTGATTGGAAAATCATTTTAAAATGAAAATTGTTTTATAAATTTCTAACAGTTTGCGCTTTCAAAAGGATGAGAAAGCGACTTAAACGATTCAGCAAAATCGAGGATTATGACCCCTTTCTTTTACAGATTCGCTTAACTCTGGACTTGTCCAGTTGAAAATGTGAATTGTTATTTTATAAAATAAATAAAAATTGTTTTCAGAAATTTTACAGTTTGCGCTTTCAAAAGAATGAGGAAGCGATTTAAACGTTTCAGCAAAATCGAGGACTATGACCCCTTTCTTTTACTAATTCGCTTAATTCCGGACTTGTCCGTTTGAGAATGTAAAGTGTATTTTTACAAAATACACAATTTTGCACTTTCAAGGAAATGATGAAGGGATTTAAACGATTTAGCAAAAGTGCGGAATATGGAACCACACTTTTACTATTTCGGTTAATTCCGGACTCGTTAATTGAATATCTGTTGTTTTGATGATTTTGATGAATTTTGTACTTTCAAGGAAACGATGAGGAGAATCAAACGATTTAGTAAAACACGTGGTATGGGACATGTGCGTTTGCTATTTCGGTTAATTCCGGACTCGTTAATTGAAATATTTGATGCTTTCGTGTGCTTTCGAGCCACTATGATGGACCTTCGAGTCAAATACCAGTACTAGACCTTCGGGTCATTTGTTGGACCTTCGGGTCATTTGTTGGGCGCCAAAAATTATGATGAGTACTTGGTAGGCTTCGGCCATTTGTTGATGCACGTGCGGCGAATTAAAAACTCGCCATCTGATGGGATCGATCCAAGCTTTTATGTTGATTTTCTAGTCTTCTTAATTGATTTCTAGATATTTGTTGTTTCCAATTATCTGCAGGTAATTGGATATTTGTTGATATGAGTTCTGATTATCGTTTTGATAATCAGATGTTTGTTGTTTCTAATTATCGCTTGTGATAATTGGATATTTGTTGATATGAGTTCTGATTATCATTTTTGATAATCAGATATTTGTTGTTTCTAATTATCGCTTGTGATAATTAGATATTTGTTGATATGAGTTCTGATTATCGTTTTTGATAATCGGATAATTGTTGCTTGTAATTATCGCTTTTGATAATTAAATATTTGCTGATTTGAGATTTAATTATCGCTTTTGATAATTAAATATTTGCTGATTTGAGATTTAATTATCGCTGTTGATAATTAAATATTTGCTGATTTGAGATTTAATTATCGCTTTTGATAATTAAATATTTGCTGATTTAAGATTTGATTGTCGCTTTTGCTAATCGAATATTTGTTGAATTTGAAATTTGATTATCGTTTGTGATAATCGAATATTTGTTGAATTTGAAATTTGATTATCGTTTTTGATAATCGAATATTTGTTGATTTGAAATTTGATTATCGTTTTTGATAATCGAATATTTGTTGATTTGAAATTTGATTATCGTTTTTGATAATCGAATATTTGTTGATTTGAAATTTGATTATCGTTTTTGATAATCGAATATTTGTTGATTTGAAATTTGATTATCGTTTTTGATAATCGAATATTTGTTGAAATTTGATTATCGTTTGTGATAATCGAATATTTGTTGAATTTGAAATTTGATTATCGTTTTTGATAATCGAATATTTGTTGAATTTGAAATTTGATTATCGTTTGTGATAATCGAATATTTGTTGATTTGAAATTTGATTATCGTTTTTGATAATCGAATATTTGTTGATTTGAAATTTGATTATCCTTTTTGATAATCGAATATTTGTTGATTTGAAATTTGATTATCGTTTTTGATAATCGAATATTTGTTGATTTGAAATTTGATTATCGTTTTTGATAATCGAATATTTATTGATTTGAAATTTGATTATCGTTTATGATAATCGAATATTTGTTGAAATTTGATTATCGTTTGTGATAATCGAATATTTGTTGAATTTGAAATTTGATTATCGTTTTTGATAATCGAATATTTGTTGAATTTGAAATTTGATTATCGTTTGTGATAATCGAATATTTGTTGAATTTGAAATTTGATTATCGTTTGTGATAATCGAATATTTGTTGAATTTGAAATTTGATTATCGTTTATGATAATCGAATATTTGTTGAAATTTGAAATTTGATTATCGTTTGTGATAATCGAATATTTGTTGAATTTGAAATTTGATTATCGTTTTTGATAATCGAATATTTATTGATTTGAGATTTGATTATCGTTTTAGATAATCGAATATTTATTGAATTCGAAATTTGATTATCGTTTGTGATAATCGAATATTTGTTGAATTTGAAATTTGATTATCGTTTATGATAATCGAATATTTGTTGAAATTTGAAATTTGATTATCGTTTGTGATAATCGAATATTTGTTGAATTTGAAATTTGATTGTCGTTTTTGATAATCGAATATTTGTTGAATTTGAAATTTGATTATCGTTTGTGATAATCGAATATTTGTTGAATTTGAAATTTGATTATCGTTTTTGATAATCGAATATTTGTTGAATTGAGATTTGATTATCGTTTTGATAATCGAATATTTGTGAATTGAAATTTGATTATCGTTTTTGATAATTGAATATTTGTTGTCGTTTTTTTGATAAGTAGATAACTGATAATTTGATAATTGTTGATTTGTTTTCTGACTATCGTTTAGATAATTGGATGTTTGCTGATTTTATTGATACGAGATTTTCTAGTCTCTAATTGAATCTAGATTATGCTGATTTTTATTGAATTGCTGTTTTCTTTCTATCTTTGTTGATAGTTAGAGTTTGCTGATATGGAGTTTGTATTTTCTAGTTAATTGTTGAATAACTAGATATTGACAGCTTTGCGAATTGTGATTTGGGTTTCATAATTATCTTTGTTGATAATTAGGTTTTGTTGTTTTCTAATTATCGTATTGATAATTAGATATTTCTGTTTTGTGATTTTTGAATTCTAATTGTCTAATTGATAATTGGACATTGCTGATAATTGCGTTCATTCAGTTTTGTTGATTTCTGATTATCTATTTGATAGTTATATTTTGTTGAGAATTGTGAATTTCTTTTATGAAATTAAAAGATTTCTTTGATGTTTGAATTCTCTACCTTTATTTTTCTAGCTTAACCAATTTATGTTAGAAAATTTATTGTTAATGACGACTTTAATTATGAAAATTGCGGGGACGCAATTTTTATAAGGAGGGAAGTCTGTAAAAACCCGGTATTTTGTAATCTTTAATTATCGTCAAAATGACGAATTAATCTGTTTGATTACTGTTATGGAATTAAAGTCAATTTGATATTCTCTTTAGGTTGTAAAATTCTCTAATAAAAATTTTGTTAAATGCTGTTTGGGTTTTTAAAATGGGGAGAAATTCTTTTGATAATTTGTTTAGTTGAGTAGGCTTTAAAAATTTTAATGGTGGCCCAATTAAAAACTTTGCCGTGACAATTTTCTAAAGAAAATAACCCGTTTCCCCAATTCGTTTTCCCTCTTTCGAAAACCTAGGTCGAACGAAAGAAATAATGGTGGCCATGAAGTTTCCTTCATTCGTTCGTCTTGGCTTCATTCTGGTTTAACTTCGATCGTCGTTCGAAACTAGGGCTTCACGATTCTTCGAATCGCGACCGATTAAAGGTGAGATTTCTCACATCTAATTCACTCAAAATATGAGATTTCGTTCGTTTTTGTTTTCGTGGTCATCTTTGTTTCGATATTTGGTTATTGACTGTGTAAATTCGTATATGTGGTGATTTTGGCTTCACTAGATTTGGTAGGTTCGATTTCTTTGTTGGCTTCGTCGATTTTTATCTGATGGTTTGTGGGTTCGATTTCGTTGTTCGGAGTTCTGTCTCGTTCCGATTTTGTTTAGTTGGGCGGTGTTCGAATTCATATATTTCGTGATTTTTTTGGGTTCCACAGTTTGGGTTGTGAATTTCTGGTGACTTCGGTCACTAGATGTTTTTGCTTTGGTCACGTTGCAGTGTCATTACTTATGTATTCATGTATGTATATACATTATTTGATATGTATATATGTGCATTCGAATTCGCACTGCTTGCTCTTGAATTTATTGAGCTCGGTTGTTGTTCCTTGTGGTATTGTATAAGGCTGGAAGTTCACTTTCGTTTTTCTTGTTCACTGAATTGCTAGCCTATGAACTGATATTTCGTGGTTCCACTGATCCATTTTTATTGAACTCTTTTGCACTGTGCTTGATGGAATTTGGTCCGATTACTTCTCTGTGCTTCAGTTTTGATTTCTGTTTTACATTGTTCGTTGTCTTTGCTCGCTTGAATTGATTAGGTTAATTATATGAGGGTATTTTGGGGTGGCACTGTCTTGATTCGAGCTGCTGTTGTAGGATTGATTGCATATACATGTTCATGTTTGTTGCATCCCGACTTGTACCCTTCTATAATTGCTATTTCATGTTATACGTGTATTCTCGTTTACTTTGTAGATTTGAGAACTTTGGAATTTTATTGAGTTATGATCATTCATTCGAATCAGTTGACATTTTTATTGCCTTTGGGCTTGCTGCAGGGTCATCTCCACTTGTATACATACATACTTACATTTATGTATGTATATAGGTGTGTTTATGGAGTCTGGTTTCATTGTGCCATACATCTGTTATATCCAAATGTCACTGTATCACTTTTGATATAGTTGGCATTTCAGTTGTACATGCTGTTTTCATTTGGTTGTATACGCAGTCTTTAGTGACGTGCCACTATTATGTACTGTGCCTTGGTTTTTGGGTATTGCTGTGTTTGATTCTATTTAATGTAGCATACGGCTGCTGTTTTGTTCTCTGGTTCTGGCTCCTGTAGTCTTGACTTGGAGTACTTACGTGTGCGCGCACATATATCTGGTATATGTGCTTTGTGCATTTCTATTGTACTTCTTTTACTTGTTTGGGCTGTATTGAGTTCTGGTTCATATATAATCTAATTTCATTTAGGTTGTTATAACACTTGAGTTGAACCCAATTTCGGTGTTTGACCTTGTGTTCATTTGTGACTCTCTCTGAGCTTTTGTGTATTTCATGCGATAGTGGCGAGGCAGTACACGCGTGCGTGTACTGCAGCCCTATCAGATTTGACAGATTTTAATTGAAGTTTCGATGTTGAATTGTTTCGTGGGTTCAATCCCATATTTTGAAGTGGTATCGATTTGGGTTTACTGTTTTGTGGATTAACACTGTTTAGTGTTATATCTGCCGTTATCCGGTTCTCTTATCGAGAAGTTGGGTATACGAGATTTCTATGACTGTCGTCTATTTGATATTTGATTATTATTGCTTTTGTGCATTAATAACTGAGTTAGAATTAGACTGACCCGTGTATTATTTTCTTTTGAGTTTAATACTCGGGTCAGACCCGAGTTATTTCAGGTTGTAGATTTCCTTCTTTGAGTTGCTGTTCGGGATATGAAGACTTTTCACATCTTCTGAAGTTGTCTTTGTCATTTTGTAGAAGTCGTGTCATTTTATAGGATGATATGTATTCATGTATATTAGTTGATAATGTACTTGTATATATAACTTCCAGAGTCGACAATGTAGTTGTATCATATGTATCGTGTCAACTATATTGTAACTGACATCAGTTATATATATATGAGACTTTGTTTTATCTGTGTTACGCATTTATATTATATGTGTTGTTATTATATCTAATGTCCTAAACTATTATGAACCATCATAGTTGATTTTATACTGGTAATTGGGTATGTCGATGGGAGTAAATAAATAAGAGATGAAAATTAAAAAGTATATACCACTCCTATCGAGGTAACCAATATTAGTGTAAGGCCAACTACGGATGGCCGCTCCTATCCAGCCTTATTCTTCGTAATAATATACAGTATTTCTTTCAATACTCTTTGTTATTATGAGCATAGAGGTGGGGCGTTACAATCCTCCTCGACGACTATTTCCATACTAGCTCAAGCGCCTCTCGAGCAAACCATTATCCTCAAACCCGAACCATTTCACTGAGTCATCAACATGCTTGGAATGATCCCGTCTGGATTAAACCAAGGCTATCTCATACCATGCCTCGCTTCTTCTCATCATAGCAAAGCCTCATCTCAACATCAACATCATCAAATCTATCCATATGAGCTTCATCATCCGCCACATATGCCACGAGCAGCTTTTCCAATTCGAGAGCCTTTCCCTTAGCTTTTGAATCATCTTCGACTAACTTGTCCAAATCAAATCATCAATCAACTAATTTATAACAATCAATCAAGTCAATCATTAATCCAAGTAATCAAGCATTCAAACATGATCAAATAAACAATTATAACAATAATGGCAATCTTGTAAAAAAAGAGTCCAAATCTAACAAGCATGAAACATGAGCACTATCTCTACAACTTGATGAATGAACTTGCATAGATTAACATGTAGTAAAATGGATGTCAAATCATCATGAACAATGGATCTATACTTAAGTTTACGAAATTGCATGGAAATCACTATTTAACACAAAATCAAGCCATCAATCCGATATACTCCTTTGGATCCGTGTGAGAGATAACCACCACTCACCAAATCACCTAAACACCTCAAAAGCAACACACTTCAGATCTGGACAGCGAAGGATCTAACTCGATCTATCAAAATTCCGCTTCAAACGATGAAATCTCTCTTCGATGGATGTAGATCTTCAACTTTAGCTCTTGGATCTTCGATCTTGGATGGAAGGAATTACTAAATCAAAGTGG
Source organism: Allium fistulosum (assembly GCA_030737815.1). Classification (NCBI taxonomy): domain Eukaryota; kingdom Viridiplantae; phylum Streptophyta; class Magnoliopsida; order Asparagales; family Amaryllidaceae; genus Allium; species Allium fistulosum. The sequence goes on along the minus strand of CM060907.1, from coordinate 241,987,855 downwards.
AGAAAAGAAGTGAAGAAGTATAGAACTCGAGCTCTCAAAATGGCAGCACTTCATCGCTTCAAAATCCGGATCCCAAAAAGTGAGGAAATAGACGTGTATTTATAGGTTGGAAATCCTTAGGTCGTCCGCCCCCTTAAGTCGTCCACGACCTAACTCTTGCCGACCTACCCATCCACACGACCTACGACCTAACGCATATGCGCTTCCACGACCTAACGACCTACTGCATATGCGCATCCACGGTCTAAAAATGTCACGACCTAAGACTCAACACTACTGCGCGACCTATGACCTAATGACTTAACTGCTTACGCGACTTAACAACAATCGCGACCTAACACTTGCGCGACTTAACACATATGCGCGACCTAACGACTCAATACCTTCGCGACTTAGCTGGGTTACGACCTAACACCTCACGACCTAACTACACCCAGCATACTATCATAGGTCGTCTACGACCTAACTAAACATACCTTAGCGACTCAACAATCCTACGACTTAACCTTGCGCGACTTAACACATATGCGCGACCTAACGACTTATCAACAGTCGCGACCTAACACACATGCACGCTACTCCTTAAGTCGTTTAGACGACTTAACAACTTACGACTCAACAGAGATGCGACTTAACGACTCACGACCTAACACTCTTAGGTCGTCTAATGACCTAACTACGCTCATCATACTAACATAGGTCGTCTACGACCTAACTACACACACAGGATCTTACGACCTAAACTTAGCTCGCTCCTAAGTCGCTCACGACCTATCTCCTTAAGTCGTTAGCTCGCCCCTGTTTCCTAGGTCGCTATCCCTATGCCGCTAACTCTTAAGTCGCTGATTCCTTAAGTCGCTTACTAACTTAAGCCGTTAACTCCTAAGTCGTTCCAATCCTTAGGTCGGTCAAATCCTATAGGTCGCTAACCCCTTAAGTCGTTCACTCGACCTAAGCCACCACACGACCTAACTTCTACACGACTTATCCCATAATCCTTAGGTCGCCAACTTCCTTAGGTCACCAACTCCCTTAAGTCGCTCCACCGACCTAACTACTATACGACCTAAGCCCCGAACGACCTAACTCTGGATGCTCTAGCAACAGTTTTACTATGTTTCGATCCGTAAAAATATGGGTCGTTACATTCTCTCCCCTTATGAATTTCGCCCCCGAAATTCCAAACAAATAAGAGCAATCAAAAACTATTCTGCATGCCTACCATCCATAGCAATCAAAAAACCATGCATCCAATTACTAGCCTAGCATGCAGAATTCTAAAACTAGTACAAGTTACAATATCGTGAGATGACACGACACCTTATGGCCATACCTCGAAGAGTTCAGGATGAGCTGCCTTCATCCTCTCTTCCATCTCCCATGTACAGTCGTTAACATCATCACTCCATTGTATCTTGAGCAACCTGACTACCTTCCTCCTATGTTGTTTCGTGTCAGTTCCCACAACACGAAGCGGCTTAAGAGGTCTCGTCTCGACAGGATAAATCTCAAAATCTTCACAGCTATCGGCAGAAACTACTGTATTCGAGTCGTGCACATACTTCCGTAGATACGATACATGAAAAACATTGTGCACACCCGACATCTTTTCTGGTAACTCCAATTTGTAGGCGAGCTTTCCAATTCGCTCGATGATCGGGAATGGTCCAACAAATCTCGGAGTCAATTTTCCTTTCTTCCCGAATCGAATAACATTCTTCAGCGGAGAAATCTTCACAAAAACCATATCACCTACGTCGAATTCTAAATCCTTACGACGCTTATCGGCATAACTTTTCTGTCTGTCTTGGGCTGCCTTCATTCGTTGCCGAATGATCTCTATGAAATCCGAAGTCTGTCGAATCATTTCTGGCCCAAGTATCAGCTTCTCTCCTGTTTCTAACCAACATGTCGGAGAGTTACACAGTCTTCCATACAATGCCTCATACGGTGCCATACCAATGCTTGACTGGTAACTGTTATTATACGAAAATTCTACCAAATGAAGGTGATCTTCCCATGATCCTCCAAAATCTAAAACACAAGCTCTAAGGAGATCTTCCAAAACTCGGTTGACTCTCTCGGTCTGACCATATTTTTGGGGATGATAAGTTGTACTCAAACACAACTCGGTTCCCAGAACTTCCTGAAAGCTCTTCCAAAATCCACTAGTGAACAATGGGTCTCAATCGCTCACTATACTCTTCGGAATACCATGGAATCGAATATCCACTTAACATACAGCTCGGCCAACTTTGATGCAGTCCTAGTTGATCGAACAGGAATAAATCTTGCACTCTTAGTCAAACGATCTGCAATGACCCAAATCCCTTCATTTCCCATTCTGGTTCTAGGTAGTCCATCGATAAAATCCATCGATATTTGCTCCCACTTCCATGTAGGAACTTCTAATGGCTGAAGCAGTCCACTTGGCTTCTTCTGCTCGGCTTTTACCAACTGGTAGTTCATGCACTTGGAAATAAAATTTCCAACATCCTTCTTCATACCTTCCCAGTAATAGGTTCTCTTCATATCCTGATACATCTTATTTCCACCTGGATGAATTGTCAACTTCGAGTGATGACTTTCCTTCAGAACTTCATTTCTCAATTTATCCATGTCGGGAACAACTAGTCGTCCTTGCTTCCGAAGCCAACCCTCTCGATCGACCTCGAATCCTTTATCCTTTTCTGGATCCAATCCAAATTCCAAATCACGGGTAATCTTGACAAGCTTATCGTCTCGCTTTTGGCTCTCGCCAATTCTTTCCACAAGAGTAGGTCTTATCGATAAGTTTGCCAACATCTCAGGTTCCAATTCACATCTAGGCCTGAAGTCAAATCCAGCCAAATACTCGAGACTCTTCCATTCCGAAAACATGGCTCCCAATCCTGCATGTCTTCGACTTAACGCATCTGCTACTGCGTTACCCTTTCCCGGAGTATAGGCTATACAAAAATCATATGATGCCAAAAACTCTAGCCATCGTTGCTGCCTAAGATTCAAATCATTTTGGGAGAAAAGATACTTCAACGACTTATGATCTGTAAACAACTCGAATCGAACTCCTAGTACATAATGTCTCCACATCTTCAGAGCAAAAACAATCGCCGCTAACTCCAAATCATGAGTCAGATAATTCCTTTCATGCGGCTTCAGTTGTCGACTTGCATACACAATAACTTTACCCTTTTGCATCAGCACTGCTCCAAGTCCAGTACCACATGCATCGGTGTAAACCACCATCTCATCATTTCCACTTGGAATAGTCAAAACAAAAGCACTTGTCAGTCGCTCTTTCAGGATTCCGAAAGCTTGCTCACACTCAGCATCCCATCTGAATACTTGATTCTTTTTCGTCAATCCTGTTAATGGTGCAGCTACCTTGGAAAAGTCTTTGATAAATCGACGATAGTATCTTGCTAATCCAAGAAAACTTCTCACATCAGATGCATTCTTAGGTCTACCCCAATCCTGGATTGCTGTTATCTTGGTGGGATCAACCGCTATTCCGCTTCCAGAGATAATATGGCCTAAGAACCTCACTTCACTCTTCCATAAGTGACACTTCGAAAACTTAGCCTTCAGTTGATGTTTCCGTAAGATTTCCAAAACAGTACGCAAGTGCGTCTTGTGCTCTTCTTCAGTTCTGGAATAAATCAAAATATCATCCACGAACACTAGTACGAACTTGTTCAACTGATCTCTGAACACTCTATTCATAAGATCCACAAAATATGTTGGTGCATTGGTCAATCCAAACGGCATTACCAGCCACTCAAAGAAATCGGATGGTGTCCTGAAAGCAGTCTTCGGCACAATATCCTTAGCCACTCTTAACTGGTGAAATCCCGTAGCTAAATCCATCTGAGAAAACACCTTAGCTTCGTGAAGCTGATCAAACAAGTCGTCTATTCTCGGCAATGGATACTTGTTCTTCTTGGTCACTTTATTCAGCTCACGATAATCCACACACAACCTCAGCGATCCATCCGCTTTGGTTACAAACACAACTGGTGCACCCCATTCGGACACACTACACCGAATGAATCCTTTCTATAAAAGATCATCAACTTGCACCCTCAACTCTTGTTGTTCCCTAGGCGCCATCCGCCTAAGAGGCATCACAACAGGTCTGGCTCCTTCAACTAAATCGATACGAAACTCAATCTCTCTATGCGGCGGTAACCCTTTGACCTCATCAAAGACATCCTCGAATCCATTAGCGATTGGCAGCGATGACAGTCCATCCCATGGAACAACTAGCGAATACATGAAGCTCATGAAGACGCCTTCCTCATGCTTACATCGTATCACAACCTTTCGCCCTTCCACATTCTCGACTGTCACCTCCAACCTTTCACAATCAACCTTTGCCGCATACTTCCTAAGCCAGTCCATACCCAAAATAATTCTGAACCCCGCAAAGTTCAGAACAAAACAATCACAAACAAAAGAGCAATCATGACTCGATACAATCAGACCACGACATAGCATACACAGACAAGACGAACCCCCAACTGGATTAGTCAAAACCAATGGCCTATCAACGATATCCGGTTCTAAACCCAACCGACCTACAAGTTCATTACAAACAAAAGAATGCGACGCCCCAGTATCGAATAACACTCTAACTGGAACACCACATATGGAAAGAGTACCTTGAACCACCACACTCTTTCCTTTCTCTTCAGTAGTAGGAGCTTTTAAAGATGATGGAACAGCCCCCAAAGCATAAGCTTGCACAATCTGCTTGTCCTTCTGTGGTTCTGGACAATTCTTCCTAATATGCCCCGGCTTGTCACAGTTGTGGCACTTAACCGGCACCTTCGGATTCTTGCAATCTCTGGAGAAATGGCCCTTCTGCTGACAATTGTAGCAGGTCACTTCGCCCTTCGGCTTCTTCTGGCCATCCTTACCCTTTTGCTGCTGCTTCCTCTTCTTGTTTCCACCCTGCTGTGGTTTAGACTATTCCTTGGTCACAGCAACAACAGATCCTTCCTTAGGAAACAGATTCTCGTGTCTGAGAGCCTTCTCTACAAGCTTCTCAAATGGATCATCCAAATGATCCACCAACTGCCTCCCAAGATAACTGTCCAAGCCTGTCACAAACTTCTCGTTCTTCTGATAAAGAGATTCAATATACGACCGGGCATACTTGGACAAAGCTTCAAACTCAGAAACATACTCTAGAACTGGTCTTCCACCTTGCTTGAGCTCCACAAACTTCTTGAACATAACAGATTTCTGAGCTGTAGAAATGAACTTAGCTTCAATTCTGGCTTGGAATTGCTCCCAAGTAATTTCTTCCTCCGGACTATCAATGGTGATAGAATTCCACCAGTCAGAAGCTCTTCCTTGAAGCTGTCTTGATGCGAGCTTCCTTTTAGTAGCATCCTCGATTCCCAAATCACCAAAGATCCTTCTACAAGCATCTATCCACCTCTGGACTTCAATGGTTGACTCTGTTCCCAAGAAAACCTTCCCTCCAAGAGCAGTATAGTCTTTACACAGCTTAGCAAAATCCACCGGTCCTGGAGTTTGAACTTGAACTCCAACATCTACTGATGGCCCCGGAGCTGGCATCCTTCTCATGATCAAAGTCATCATAGCTTCGAACATAGCAGCATAATTAGTAGCCCTCTTAGTAGCACGGCCTTCCATAGCAGCTGGTCTCCCTCTTCGACTCATCCATAATATCTATAAAAAGGAATGATTAATACACCTTGACAACAACTGCATAAGGGGTTCAAATCATTCTAAGCTACTATATTATATATAGTAATTCATCCATCAAAATACAATTACGTCTCTCATACGTAGTTACGTCAACGAGCGTTGGGTAAAATCGATTAACCAAAGCTCTGATACCAAATGTGACGACCGCCCATGACCCCTGCACTGAACATAGAAATGGTGCGCTGTAAAGTGTGCCAGGCAGCCATGGACGATTGCCAAGGTTAAGTTAAAATAGCAAAATCTATCGTATAACTCACAGCGCATGGATAAAATACACTAGAAAGTATATATAGTGAAGCTTTACAGAACAGAATCTCTATTAAACCTCATAATAGTTTGGTACAACATCTGAATAGTCAATACATCAAGCCTCACTACATATCACTCAGAGAATATACAAGCAGCGGAACATCCAGTACATATAGTAAGAAAATAATATGCAAGCCTCCAGCTTGTCTTCGTCATCAGCATCGTCGGAAACTAAGAAAAGCACCTGTCACCTGCTACCTAGTCTGCCCATCCCAAAGCGGATGAACAACCCAAGGCAATAAGAGTTAAACATAAAGCCTTGAGTCAGACAACAGTCTTAGTGAGCGGTAAATTAACTAACAACATACCAAAAGAGCATAAAGGTAAAAGGAATAGGAATCCAACCCTCCCACTCCACCTCTTTCTACAGTGATAGCCCCTAGACACACTAAGCAGAAATAACATAGCAAAGCAGACATTTAAAGTAAAGCAATTATCACTCGAGTCAAGGTCAACATTTTCCAAGTACAAACCCCCAAGGCCTAAACCAAGATCAGATAAGCACCCAGAAAACATTGCTCTTGAGACCGAATGACGATACAACCAAACATCCATGACTCTGGATATCACTGTTATCTTTGCTTCGATACCACCGTTAATTGAATGACCGGCACATTCTTTCAGCCGTCCGTCAAGGGTTAATGGCAACCCCGGTTCTAGACAGAACTCCGCACGTCGTCGCAGCCCGTGCTTAGGACTATCGAATCTGCCCAGAGTACTCGACTACAATCATAGTCTTTAGGGACTATCGAATCTGCCCAGCGTACTCTTGCTTTGAGTCTGCTAGAACCTTCAATAACGATGAAACCTCAGCCTTCTAGTCATCCTTGTAAAAACCCGGTATTTTGTAATGTTTAATTATCGTCAAAATGACGAATTAATCCGTTTGATTACTGTTATTGGAATTAAAGTCAATTTGATATTCTCTTTAGGTTGTAAAATTCTCTAATAAAAATTTTGTTAAATGCTGTTTGGGTTTTTAAAATGGGGAGAAATTCTTTTGATAATTTGTTTAGTTGAGTAGGCTTTAAAAATTTTAATGGTGGCCCAATTAAAAACTTTGCCGTGACAATTTTCTAAAGAAAATAACCCGTTTCCCTAATTCGTTTTCCCTCTTTCGAAAACCTAGGTCGAACGAAAGAAATAATGGTGGCCATGAAGTTTCCTTCATTCGTTCGTCTTGGCTTCATTCTGGTTTAACTTCGATCGTCGTTCAAAACTAGGGCTTCACGATTCTTCGAATCATGACCGATTAAAGGTGAGACTTTCTCACATCTAATTCACTCAAAATATGAGATTTCGTTCGTTTTTGTTTTCGTGGTCATCTTTGTTTCGATATTGGGTTATTGACTGTGTAAATTCGTATATGTGGTGATTTTGGCTTCACTTGATTTGGTAGGTTCGATTTCTTTGTTGGCTTCGTCGATTTTTATCTGATGGTTTGTGGGTTCGATTTCGTTGTTCGGAGTTCTGTCTCGTTCCGATTTTGTTTAGTTGGACGGTGTTCGAATTCATATATTTCATGATTTTTTTGGGTTCCACAGTTTGGGTTGTGAATTTCTGGTGACTTCGGTCACTAGATGTTTTTGCTTTGGTCACGTTGCAGTGTCATTACTTATGTATTCATGTATGTATATACATTATTTGATATGTATATATGTGCATTCGAATTCGCACTGTTCGCTCTTGAATTTATTGAGCTCGGTTGTTGTTCCTTGTGGTATTGTATAAGGCTGGAAGTTCACTTTCGTTTTTCTTGTTCACTGAACTGTTAGCCTATGAACTGATATTTGGTGGTTCCAATGATCCATTTTTGTTGAACTCTTTTGCACTGTGCTTGATGGAATTTGGTCCGATTACTTCTCTGTGCTTCAGTTTTGATTTCTGTTTTACATTGTTCGTTGTCTTTGGTCGCTTGAATTGATTATGTTAATTATATGAGGGTATTTTGGGGTGGCACTATCTTGATTCGAGCTGCTGTTGTAGGATTGATTGCATATACATCATGTTTGTTGCATCCTGACTTGTACCCTTCTATAATTGCTATTTCATGTTATACGTGTATTCTCGTTTACTTTGTAGATTTGAGAACTTTGGAATTTTATTGAGTTATGATCATTCATTCGAATCAGTTGACATTTTTATTGCCTTTGGGCTTGCTGCAGGGTCATCTCCACTTGTATACATACATACTTACATTTATGTATGTATATAGGTGTGTTTATGGAGTCTGGTTTCATTGTGCCATACATCTGTTACATCCAAATGTCATTGTATCACTTTTGATATAGTTGGCATTTCAGTTGTACATGCTGTTTTCATTTGGTTGTATACGCAGTCTTTAGTAACGTGCCACTATTGTGTACTGTGCCTTGGTTTTTGGGTATTGCTGTGTTTGATTCTGTTTAATGTAGCATACGGCTGCTGTTTTGTTCTCTGGTTCTGGCTCCTGTACTTACGTGTGCGCGCACATATATCTGGTATATGTGCTTTGTGCATTTCTATTGTACTTATTTTACTTGTTTGTGCTGGATTGAGTTCTGGTTCATATATAATCTAATTTCATTTGGGTTGTTATCACACTTGAGTTGAACCCGATTTCGGGGTTTGACCTTGTGTTCATTTGTAACTCTCACTGAGCTTTTGTGTATTTCATGCGATAGTGGCGAGGCAGTACACACGTGCGTGTACTGCAGCCCTATCAGATTTGACAGATTTTAATTGAAGTTTCGATGTTGAATTGTTTCGTGGGTTCAATCCCATATTTTGAAGTGGAATCGATTTGGATTTACTATTTTGTGGATTAACACTGTTTAGTGTTATATCTGCCGTTATCCGGTTCTCTTATCGAGAAGTTGGGTATACGAGATTTCTGTGACTGTCGTCTATTTGATATTTGATTATTATTGCTTTTGTGCATTAATAACTGAGTTTGAATTAGACTGACCCATGTATTATTTTCTTTTGAGTTTAATACTCGGGTCAGACCCGAGTTATTTCAGGTTGTAGATTTCCTTCTTTGAGTTGTTGTTCGGGATATGAAGACTTTTCACATCTTCTGAAGTTGTCTTTGTCATTTTGTAGAAGTCGTGTCATTGTATAGGATGATATGTATTCATGTATATTAGTTGATAATGTACTTGTATATATAACTTCCAGAGTCGACAGTGTAGTTGTATCATATGTATCGTGTCAACTATATTGTAACTGACATCAGTTATATATATATGAGACTTTGTTTTATCTGTGTTCCGCATTTATATTATATGTGTTGTTATTATATCTAATGTCCTAAACTATTATGAACCATCATAGTTTGTTTTATACTGGTAATTGGGTATGTCGATGGGAGTAAATAAATAAGAGATGAAAATTAAAAAGTATATACCACTCCTATCGAGGTAACCAATATTAGTGTAAAGCCAACTACGGATGACCGCTCCTATCCAGCCTTATTCTTCGTAATAATAGACAGTATTTCTTTCAATACTCTTTGTTATTATGAGCATAGAGGTGGGGCGTTACAGTTGGTATCAGAGCTTGGGGTTTATGGACCTAATATAAAACATAACTTAGATGGAACATATGTTACAACTATTGGTCGATGTTTTATTTGTGCTTTGACTCAAAACTAAAGTTTTGAATTTTGATGAAATTTTTTAAATATCTTTATTTAAAAATAATAGTGAAATTGTGTTCTGATGATTTGATTGATCTGTGTTCTGTTTATAAGAGTGCGCAGCGGAAACAGTGAAACTGTCTTCGCTGAGTACAACTGATAATCTATTTGATTTAGAAATTGAAATAAATTTCATTGGTTGTTTACATAGCTGTAATTATTTTGTTTCAGTGAGAATTTCGAATCCGAATTGCGGATTTGAAGAAATTACAGTATGTGATTTTTGTTGAAATTTCCGTTGGCTTTCTTTTGTACTAATCATCTATTGATTAGATTTTGCTGTTTTGAATTGTCTTCATTGAAGATACATTCGAATAATTTCTTTGTTTATATTGTAGTGTGCGTGCAAATTTAAATTGCACGTTACTGCATTAATTTTACGTTGAACCGATGCTTGGTTATGAAACGTATTTGGTTGCCGTTATTTATATAACGAGATTTTTACACCAATGCTAAATTTTTGAAGCACGGTGTTTTGTGGCATTTTGATGAATGAAAATTCACTGATATTACCTTTCGATGTAAATTATTTAGATGAGATTTTGACGTTTAAAAAATTACTGTCGCTTTGACTTCAGTAACCGTCAAATTTTAAAAAGTGGATTTTCAAGCGGTTATTCCGCAATGCTGATTTTGAGATACGATTTTACGGTATTCTGAGAAGTACAATTTCTTTATCGAAATTGTTACTGATTTGCTGCTTTAATCACGTGATTGGAAAATCGTTTTAAAATGAAAATTATTTTATAAATTTCTAACAGTTTGCGCTTTCAAAAGGATGAGAAAGCGACTTAAACGATTCAGCAAAATCGAGGATTATGACCCCTTTCTTTTACTGATTCGCTTAACTCTGGACTTGTCCAGTTGAGAATGTGAATTGTTATTTTATAAAATAAATAAAAATTGTTTTCAGAAATTTTACAGTTTGCGCTTTCAAAAGAATGAGGAAGCGATTTAAACTTTTCAGCAAAATCGAGGACTATGACCCCTTTCTTTTACTGATTCGCTTAATTCCGGACTTGCCCGTTTGAGAATGTAAAGTGTATTTTTACAAAATACACAATTTTGCACTTTCAAGGAAACGATGAAGAGATTTAAACGATTTAGAAAAAGTGCGGAATATGGAACCACAGTTTTACTATTTCGGTTAATTCCGGACTCGTTAATTGAATATCTATTGTTTTGATGATTTTGATGAATTTTGCACTTTCAAGGAAACGATGAAGAGAATCATACGATTTAGTAAAACACGTGGTATGGGACATGTGCGTTTTCTATTTCGGTTAATTCCGGACTCGTTAATTGAAATATTTGATGCTTTCGTGTGCCTTCGAGCCACTATGATGGACCTTCGGGTCAAATACCAGTACTAGACCTTCGGGTCATTTGTTGGACCTTCGGGTCATTTGTTGGGCGCCAAAAATTATAATGAGTACTTGGTAGGCTTCGGCCATTTGTTGATGCACGTGCGGCGAATTAAAAACTCGCCATCTGATGGGATCGATCCAAGCTTTTATGTTGATTTTCTAGTCTTCTTAATTGATTTCTAGATATTTGTTGTTTCCAATTATCTGCAGGTAATTGGATATTTGTTGATATGAGTTCTGATTATCGTTTTGATAATCAGATGTTTGTTGTTTCTAATTATCGCTTGTGATAATTGGATATTTGTTGATATGAGTTCTGATTATCGTTTTTGATAATCAGATATTTGTTGTTTCTAATTATCGCTTGTGATAATTAGATATTTGTTGATATGAGTTCTGATTATCGTTTTTGATAATCAGATAATTGTTGCTTGTAATTTTCGCTTTTGATAATTAAATATTTGCTGATTTGAGATTTAATTATCGCTTTTGATAATTAAATATTTGCTGATTTGAGATTTAATTATCGCTTTTGATAAATAAATATTTGCTGATTTGAGATTTAATTATCGCTTTTGATAATTAAATATTTGCTGATTTAAGATTTGATTGTCGCATTTGCTAATCGAATATTTGTTGAATTTGAAATTTGATTATCCTTTGTGATAATCGAATATTTGTTGAATTTGAAATTTGATTATCGTTTTTGATAATCGAATATTTGTTGATTTGAAATTTGATTATCATTTTTGATAATCGAATATTTGTTGATTTAAAATTTGATTATCGTTTTTGATAATCGAATATTAGTTGATTAGAAATTTGATTATCGTTTTTGATAATCGAATATTTGTTGATTTGAAATTTGATTATCGTTTTTGATAATCGAATATTTATTGATTTGAAATTTGATTATCGTTTATGATAATCGAATATTTGTTGAAATTTGAAATTTGATTATCGTTTGTGATAATTGAATATTTGTTGAATTTGAAATTTGATTATCGTTTTTGATAATCGAATATTTGTTGAATTTGAAATTTGATTATCGTTTGTGATAATCGAATATTTGTTGAATTTGAAATTTGATTATCGTTTGTGATAATCGAATATTTGTTGAATTTGAAATTTGATTATCGTTTATGATAATCGAATATTTGTTGAAATTTGAAATTTGATTATCGTTTGTGATAATCGAATATTTGTTGAATTTGAAATTTGATTATCGTTTTTGATAATTGAATATTTATTGATTTGAGATTTGATTATCGTTTTTGATAATCGAATATTTGTTGAATTTGAAATTTGATTATCGTTTGTGATAATCGAATATTTGTTGAATTTGAAAGTTGATTATCGTTTTTGATAATCGAATATTTGTTGATTTGAAATTTGATTATCGTTTTTGATAATCGAATATTTGTTGATTTGAAATTTGATTATCGTTTTTGATAATCGAATATTAGTTGATTTGAAATTTGATTATCGTTTTTGATAATCGAATATTTGTTGATTTGAAATTTGATTATCGTTTTTGATAATCGAATATTTATTGATTTGAAATTTGATTATCGTTTATGATAATCGAATATTTGTTGAAATTTGATTATCGTTTGTGATAATCGAATATTTGTTGAATTTGAAATTTGATTATCGTTTTTGATAATCGAATATTTGTTGAATTTGAAATTTGATTATCGTTTGTGATAATCGAATATTTGTTGAATTTGAAATTTGATTATCGTTTGTGATAATCGAATATTTGTTGAATTTGAAATTTGATTATCGTTTATGATAATCGAATATTTGTTGAAATTTGAAATTTGATTATCGTTTGTGATAATCGAATATTTGTTGAATTTGAAATTTGATTATCGTTTTTGATAATCGAATATTTATTGATTTGAGATTTGATTATCGTTTTTGATAATCGAATATTTGTTAAATTTGAAATTTGATTATCGTTTGTGATAATCGAATATTTGTTGAATTTGAAATTTGATTATCGTTTATGATAATCGAATATTTGTTGAAATTTGAAATTTGATTATCGTTTATGATAATCGAATATTTGGTTAATTTGAAATTTGATTATCGTTTTTGATAATCGAATATTTGTTGAATTTGAAATTTGATTATCGTTTGTGATAATCGAATATTTGTTGAATTTGAAATTTGATTATCGTTTGTGATAATCGAATATTTGTTGAATTTGAAATTTGATTATCGTTTTTGATAATCGAATATTTGTTGAATTGAGATTAGATTATCGTTTTGATAATCGAATATTTGTGAATTGAAATTTGATTATCGTTTTTGATAATTGAATATTTGTTGTCGTTTTTTTTTGATAAGTAGATAACTGATAATTTGATAATTGTTGATTTGTTTTCTGACTATCGTTTAGATAATTGGATGTTTGCTGATTTTATTGATACAAGATTTTCTAGTCTCTAATTGAATCTAGATTATGCTGATTTTTATTGAATTGCTGTTTTCTTTCTATCTTTGTTGATAGTTAGAGTTTGCTGATATGGAGTTTGTGTTTTCTAGTTAATTGTTGAATAACTAGATATTGACAGCTTTGCGAATTGTGATTTGGGTTTCATAATTATCTTTGTTGATAATTAGGTTTTGTTGTTTTCTAATTATCGTATTGATAATTAGATATTTCTATTTTGTGATTTTTGAATTCTAATTGTCTAATTGATAATTGGACATTGCTGATAATTGCGTTCATTCAGTTTTGTTGATTTCTGATTATCTATTTGATAGTTATATTTTGTTGAGAATTGTGAATTTCTTTTATGAAATTAAAAGATTTCTTTGATGTTTGAATTCTCTACCTTTATTTTTCTAGCTTAACCAATTTATGTTAGAAAATTTATTGTTAATGACGACTTTAATTATGAAAATTGCGGGGACGCAATTTTTATAAGGAGGGAAGTCTGTAAAAACCCGGTATTTTGTAATCTTTAATTATCGTCAAAATGACGAATTAATCCGTTTGATTACTGTTATTGGAATTAAAGTCAATTTGATATTCTCTTTAGGTTGTAAAATTCTCTAATAAAAATTTTGTTAAATGCTGTTTGGGTTTTTAAAATGGGGAGAAATTCTTTTGATAATTTGTTTAGTTGAGTAGGCTTTAAAAATTTTAATGGTGGCCCAATTAAAAACTTTGCCGTGACAATTTTCTAAAGAAAATAACCCGTTTCCCCAATTCGTTTTCCCTCTTTCGAAAACCTAGGTCGAACGAAAGAAATAATGGTGGCCACGAAGTTTCCTTCATTCGTTCGTCTTGGCTTCATTCTGGTTTAACTTCGATCGTCGTTCGAAACTAGGGCTTCACGATTCTTCGAATCGCGACCGATTAAAGGTGAGACTTTCTCACATCTAATTCACTCAAAATATGAGATTTCGTTCGTTTTTGTTTTCGTGGTCATCTTTGTTTCGATATTGGGTTATTGACTGTGTAAATTCGTATATGTGGTGATTTTGGCTTCACTTGATTTGGTAGGTTCGATTTCTTTGTTGGCTTCGTCGATTTTTATCTGATGGTTTGTGGGTTCGATTTCGTTGTTCGGAGTTCTGTCTCGTTCCGATTTTGTTTAGTTGGGCGGTGTTCGAATTCATATATTTCGTGATTTTTTTGGGTTCCACAGTTTGGGTTGTGAATTTCTGGTGACTTCGGTCACTAGATGTTTTTGCTTTGGTCACGTTGCAGTGTCATTACTTATGTATTCATGTATGTATATACATTATTTGATATGTATATATGTGCATTCGAATTCGCACAGCTTGCTCTTGAATTTATTGAGCTCGGTTGTTGTTCCTTGTGGTATTGTATAAGGCTGGAAGTTCACTTTCGTTTTTCTTGTTCACTGAACTGTTAGCCTATGAACTGATATTTGGTGGTTCCATTGATCCATTTTTGTTGAACTCTTTTGCACTGTGCTTGATGGAATTTGGTCCGATTACTTCTCTGTGCTTCAGTTTTGATTTCTGTTTTACATTGTTCGTTGTCTTTAGTCGCTTGAATTGATTATGTTAATTATATGAGGGTATTTTGGGGTGGCACTATCTTGATTCGAGCTGTTGTTGTAGGATTGATTGCATATACATGTTCATGTTTGTTGCATCCCGACTTGTACCCTTCTATAATTGCTATTTCATGTTATACGTGTATTCTCGTTTACTTTGTAGATTTGAGAACTTTGGAATTTTATTGAGTTATGATCATTCATTCGAATCAGTTGACATATTTATTGCCTTTGGGCTTGCTGCAGGGTCATCTCCACTTGTATACATACATACTTACATTTATGTATGTATATAGGTGTGTTTATGGAGTCTGGTTTCATTGTGCCATACATCTGTTACATCCAAATGTCACTGTATCACATTTGATATAGTTGGCATTTCAGTTGTACATGCTGTTTTCATTTGGTTGTATACGCAGTCTTTAGTGACGTGCCACTATTGTGTACTGTGCCTTGGTTTTTGGGTATTGCTGTGTTTGATTCTGTTTAATGTAGCATACGGCTGCTGTTTTGTTCTCTGGTTCTGGCTCCTGTAGTCTTGACTTGGAGTACTTACGTGTGCGCGCACATATATCTGGTATATGTGCTTTGTGCATTTCTATTGTACTTCTTTTACTTGTTTGGGCTGGATTGAGTTCTGGTTCATATATAATCTAATTTCATTTGGGTTGTTATCACACTTGAGTTGAACCCGATTTCGGGGTTTGACCTTGTGTTCATTTATGACTCTCACTGAGCTTTTGTGTATTTCATGCGATAGTGGCGATGTTGAATTGTTTCGTGGGTTCAATCCCATATTTTGAAGTGGTATCGATTTGGATTTACTGTTTTGTGGATTAACACTGTTTAGTGTTATATCTGCCGTTATCCGGTTCTCTTATCGAGAAGTTGGGTATACGAGATTTATGTAACTGTCGTCTATTTGATATTTGATTATTATTGCTTCTGTGCATTAATAACTGAGTTTGAATTAGACTGACCCGTGTATTATTTTCTTTTGAGTTTAATACTCGGGTCAGACCCGAGTTATTTCAGGTTGTAGATTTCCTTCTTTGAGTTGCTGTTCGGGATATGAAGACTTTTCACATCTTCTGAAGTTGTCTTTGTCATTTTGTAGAAGTCGTGTCATTGTATAGGATGATATGTATTCATGTATATTAGTTGATAATGTACTTGTATATATAACTTCCAGAGTCGACAGTGTAGTTGTATCATATGTATCGTGTCAACTATATTGTAACTGACATCAGTTATATATATATATATGAGACTTTGTTTTATCTGTGTTCCGCATTTATATTATATGTGTTGTTATTATATATAATGTTCTAAACTATTATGAACCATCGTAGTTTGTTTTATACTGGTAATTTGGTATGTCGATGGGAGTAAATAAATAAGAGATGAAAATTAAAATGTATATACCACTCCTATCGAGGTAACCAATATTAGTGTAAGGCCAACTACGGATGGCCGCTCCTATCCAGCCTTATTCTTCGTAATAATAGACAGTATTTCTTTCAATACTCTTTGTTATTATAAGCATAGAGGTGGGGCGTTACAATCCTCCTCGATGACTATTTCCATACTAGCTCAAGCGCCTCTCGAGCAAACCATTATCCTCAAACCTGAACCATTTCACAGAATCATCAACATGCTTGGAATGATCCCGTCTGGATTAAACCAAGGCTATCTAATACCATGCCTCGCTTCATCTCATCATAGCAAAGCCTCATCTCAACATCAACATCATCAAATCTATCCATATGAGCTTCATCATCCGCCACATATGCCACGAGCAGCTTTTCCAATTCGAGAGCCTTTCCCTTAGCTTTTGAATCATCTTCGACTAACTTGTCCAAATCAAATCATCAATCAACTAATTTATAACAATCAATCAAGTCAATCATTAATCCAAGTAATCAAGCATTCAAACATGATCAAATAAACAATTATAATAATAATGGCAATCTTGTAAAAAAAGAGTCAAATCTAACAAGCATGAAACATGAGCACTATCTCTACAACTTGATGAATGAACTTGCATAGATTAACATGTAGTAAAATGGATGTCAAATCATCATGAACAATGGATCTATACTTAAGTTTACGAAAATGCATGGAAATCACTATTTAACACAAAATCAAGCCATCAATCCGATATACTCCTTTGGATCCGTCTGAGAGATAACCACCACTCACCAAATCACCTAAACACCTCAAAAGCAACACACTTCAGATCTGGACAGCGAAGGATCTAACTCGATCTATCAAAATTCCGCTTCAAACGATGAAATCTCTCTTCGGTGGATGTAGATCTTCAACTTTAGCTCTTGGATCTTCGATCTTGGATGGAAGGAAGTACTAAATCAAAGTGGAGAAAAGAAGTGAAGAAGTATAGAACTCGAGCTCTCAAAATGGCAGCACTTCGTCGCTTCAAAATCCGGATCCCAAAAAGTGAGGAAATAGACGTGTATTTATAGGCTGGAAATCCTTAGGTCGTCCGCTCCCTTAAGTCGTCCACGACCTAACTCTTGCCGACCTACCCATCCACACGACCTACGACCTAACGCATATGCGCTTCCACGACCTAACGACCTACCGCATATGGGCATCCATGGTCTAAAAATGTCACGACCTAAGACTCAACACTACTGCGCGACCTACGACCTAACGACTTAACTGCTTACGCGACTTAACAACAATCGCGACCTAACACTTGCGCGACTTAACACATATGCGCGACCTAACGACTCAATACCTTCGCGACTTAGCTGGGTTACGACCTAACACCTCACGACCTAACTACACACAGCATACTATCATAGGTCGTCTACGACCTAACTAAACATACCTTAGCGACTCAACAATCCTACGACTTAACCTTGCGCGACTTAACACATATGCGCGACCTAACGACTTATCAACAGTCGCGACCTAACACACATGCGCGCTACTCCTTAAGTCGTTTAGACGACTTAACAACTTACGAATCAACAGAGATGCGACTTAACGACTCACGACCTAACACTCTTAGGTCGTCTAACGACCTAACTACGCTCATCATACTAACATAGGTCGTCTACGACCTAACTACACACACAGGATCTTACGACCTAAACTTAGCTCGCTCCTAAGTCGCTCACGACCTATCTCCTTAAGTCGTTAGCTCGCCCCAGTTTCCTAGGTCGCTATCCCTATGCCGCTAACTCTTAAGTCGCCGATTCCTTAAGTCGCTTACTAACTTAAGCCGTTAACTCCTAAGTCGTTCCAATCCTTAGGTCGGTCAAATCCTATAGGTCGCTAAACCCCTTAAGTCGTTCACTCGACCTAAGCCACCACACGACCTAACTTATACACGACTTATCCCATAATCCTTAGGTCGCCAACTCCCTTAAGTCGCTCCACCGACCTAACTACTATACGACCTAAGCCCTGAACGACCTAACTCTGGACGCTCTAGCAACAGTTAAATTTTAATTTCATCTTGAAATTTTCAATTTCAGGTTATAAGTTCAAAGCTTATTTAACTTGGCCTGGGTTAATTTCCAATTCGTTCAATCCATTTATACTTACTTAATTTTAATTTTTGCGTTCCAAAATTTAATTTTCACACTTCTTTTCTCATTAACATCGTTTCCCACTTATAAGTTCAAAAACTTACTTTCCCTTTGGTTCTACTTCTCATCTTAATGGGAATTACAGAATTCAAACACTCTGTTTTTATTTCAAATCAACTTCGAAATCGTGTATATATATAAACACACACATATATATCCCATTTATATACCAAATCACAGTTTTAAATTTAAACCAACCTTGTTTTTTATCCAAACAAATTCCTTCGAAATTTCCAAAACAACTCTTGTTTTTAATACAAAAATTCCTATATCAAAAATATTCTAAATAATATTACTTATTATTTCCTCAAACACTTTGAAACACATTTCAAAATTTTCGGGACATAGATTCAAAACCTCACAATTTAAATTCATTTTAATTTATAAGTCGCATTTGTAAATTATGCTTATATAATTTCACTTCCTTAAAACATTCCACAATGTCTTATCATTGTTTATTATGTAATAAACATCTTGACCCAACAACCAATTTATGATAATATTCAATATTATCATAACCAGAAACCAAACACACCATACATTCCATAATAATTTTCTGAAAAATTATTTCTATATATATAAAAATATAATCAGGGTAAAATTATTTCGTTTCTAAATGCTTTGAAAATCACTTCCGAAATTTCCGGAATTTAAATTCTGGTTTGAATCTATTTTTATCTTAACCCATTTGTATAGTTCATTCTCATCAATTTCTATTTGGTTATATATATATATATAACCACTTAAATCTTATAATCTTATTTGATTACAGTAAAAACAACCAATCACCTCAACATACTATAAAAATTTCAAAAGAATTATTTCTTTTTATATCAAAATATAACCTTATATAAAAATTATTTTAAAATCGTTTATCCTATAAAATTATTATATAAGAAAATAACAAGTACGCTTTCATATATAATACACTCAACTCATTCTAGGGTACTATTGACCCTATCTCTAATGAGTAATCCCCACTAGAGCCAAGGTTCTCGCTTAACCTTTAGCTCTGATACAACGTGTGACGACCGGGTGATTTTAGACCCCCGAAAATCGACACTAATACGTTCACAATATAGAGTGTCGAGCGATCGAGTGTCGAAAATACCAGATTTTTAGGGTTTAAGAAGAAAAGAGATAGAAGAAGAAATAGAAATAACAACAATGCAGAATCTCATAATCGTAGGGGAACAAAATATAATATACAATAACATATTTTTATACAAAAGCTGTATCAGTTAATATACATACAAATTATCAGAGTACAACCATCAACATATAAATCTGGACCATTATAATAACTTATCCTCACAAATGCTGAATAAACATCCCACAATACACAACAGAATATAATCAAGTACGTACAATACGTCTCTGCTATCCGCTTGTCTCCTGAGCTCCAAAGCAACCTGACCTAAATCTGTAATACTCGGTCTGACCCGAGCATTACAACAAAGTAACACCCGAGTCAGGCTGGAAACCAGCGTGAGTAAAAATTCTTAATTTGAATTACTTAAGATATCAAAATCCTTCGAAAAACAAAGGTAACTTGTAAGACCGCATCACATATACACACGACGGGTTTTTTTCTTACGATGACCAAAAACACTTTTATAGAAAATCCAGTGGTATTATAATAGTGTCTAAGTATAAATACTTATTAAAATAGCCAAATTTGTTACATTAATTAAAATCCAGCATATTAGATTCTATAATCAAACCGTAAAGGTTCATAGTGGTTATTCGAGTCGAAGTGGTTTCGGATAACGCTGACATCCGATCCCGGTCTCTTCGAATCTAAATGATAAGTTTTAAAAGTCCCAGTCGTTTAAATAACAATTTCACAATCAGGTTGTTAATATTTACATATGGAAATTTATTCCATATGTTTACTTTATCATGACTAGCCCATCAACATTAATTTGATTGTAATCACTTCAATCTTCTGAAAATTTGAACTAGTTTTTAGTATGAGTCGTTTTACTTTCAATAAAACGCGTCAACGTTTTATTCTAACTACTTTATTTTGTTTGTTTACTTAATGGCATAGACAATAAATAATTGAAATAATTAACCAAGAGCAATAAAGCCAAAGCATAGATCGTGAACTAATTTAACGATTAATAATTAATATTAAAACAATTCACAAATCAGACTTTAGTTAACTTCAATTAACTGAATCCATTTATATTTTTAATCCAAAATTACTTATAAATTAAAGAAATTATAAAAACGATTTACTGTTATTTGATTAAGAATTAACAATCTATTTAATAACTAATTTATTTATTTAACATAAGATTAAATAAATAAGACTTTAATTATTAACACACTTTAATTATTATAAAATAATTTAAATTTTATATTACAGAAAATTAACAAAATTAATTCAGATTAAAATATCGGGAGATAGGATTACAATGCAAAAATTCTCACTTTGATTGGATTTTAATTGAAAGGGAAACAATATTTTTAAGTTTAAACGGTTATTAACATATAAACATTTATCAATTCACTTTACATTTATTTTTATTTTTATTTTTATTTTTTTTAAAAACACAGCCGGCCTGCTTAGCCCACGAGAGAAACAGACCCAAACTCCACTCCTTCTTCCCTCTCTTCACATTTCTTCCACCTGCTACTTTTTCTCTTCTCTTTTCTTTTTCACATGTGAACACACTGTGCCATGCACCAACACACGGCCACCCAATTCTCGGTGCCGACCATCCCTCCACATCACCTATGACCAACTCATCATGACCACGCTCAAGAGAAGCACGAACTACCCTAGCTTTGAAAAATCAAACACAGACCCAAAAACTCGAACAAGCACGTCGCCACTCATCCACTTCGCTTCGCCACCGTACACCACCACCTACCACCAAACCTTGCCACCAGGTACGCCCAGACCCTTCTTTTTTTCCCCATCCCGCACCTCTACATTTGCCCCTTGCCACCGCCATTCATCCAAAACTGAAAGCACCAACAAAACATGCCTAAACCCTAAATCAACCTCGACCCATCGCCACACACCACTATCAAATACCACTGCATTTTTCGAAGCTTCTCCATCACCCATGCCACCTCCACAATCAATGCCAAGCCATCCCACTGCCTCGACCGTCGGAATTTCACCAAAACCCACATTTTGGTCATCCCTCTCTTTCTCACCCAATACTCGACTAAAAATCTCCAAAACTCTTTCAAAAATCATTATTTCGAATAACAAACACATTCATATAAACAAGAGATTAAATTATGATATTCGAAAATCGTTCATTTTCAAGTTTCTTACTGTCATATATTCCTATATGCTACATAATATCAAACGAAACTAATTTTAGAATAATCTACACTAAAAAATAGTCGATTTTCCTTTTGGAATCATAGCTTAAAATTAAATGGATAGTGAGATCAAGATTTTTAGAGCTGAAGAGATGTTAACTTTTTATAGAACAGAGGTGTTTTACATGTTACTGTGAGCTTACAGGGTGTACAACATTACTCACACACATATATACAGCATAGAAACTTATTATCACATGAATTCTTGGCCAAATATAAGTGTTCATTCAATTTTTCAAACATATAGAAGTGTACATAGTTTTCAGTAAGTAAAAGTTGTAAATTTTACTCATCTGCTTCAGAAAGATGACACAGTGCTTTTGTTTTTGTTTGATTTTCCTTCCTGGAGCTTTGAGTTCTTTGGTTTCTTAAGGTTTTAATGGCAGACTTCTTTTTTTTTCTTTTGCTAAATGGTATACGTGCATACAACAAGGACAATGTATATATATATATAGAGGAGAACAAGGCTGAAGCCTTTGCACATATACAGTATAGTTTTTACTTTGTATTTTTTTTCTTTAGTTTGATTTGAAAATATGTTGACTTGATTTGAAAATTAGATTGACTTGATTTCTAGTTGATTTGAAAATTGAGTGAATGATTTGATTTAATTCATGCTTGAGTTGACCTTTATTCATCATTATGTTCCCTTATGCATATATATATATATAACTTCATATATATATATATATAACTTCATATATATATATATATATCCTATAGTCCTTAGACCATATGAATATGCTTTACCTACTAACATAATATATAACATACTAAAGTTTGTACGTAACACTATATTTATAACATACAAACATACATAGCTATTTACAAGTATTTATTATTTTATTATTTGATATCATAAGTTTTGTATATATATACATACATACATACATACATATATATATTTTCATAAACTCTATTTTTTATATTAATATATATATATATACACTTATATATATATATACACTTATATATCTTTTGTCATCATATACATTTAGTTATACATATGTTTACCTATATATAGATATTTATATTTCCATATGCACTATTTTTATAAACATTTACCCATATATATATAGTCATAAGTTTGAAATTTTGCCATTATGAAGTTTATACATTCATGTATATATATTTATTTACATATACAATATTTTTCATAAACACATATACACATATATAACTTATATATATTTTTAAAAATCATAAAGCCTGTATATACTTATATATACATATATGGATTTTCTATCTTTAATTTTTTAATGGTGGAGTTTATATACATAATTCTATAAAATTTATCATATCCAGAAATTTTCATTTTAATATTAAATATAGTTTCCAAGGCTTATAGATTCAGATATTTTAAATATCAGAAAATTCATCTATTCGACTAATAAAATTAATATTTCAAAATTTTAAAATTAGTTATTTACCCAATATCAGATGGCTAAAAATCCGGGTCATTACAATTGTTATAATGTAACAACCCATAAATTTTAAACGGTCTGAATAACTTATTTAATTGAATTTGTAAGAAATTTTAAATAATAATATTGTGAAATAAAAATTTAATGTTTGGATTACGTAAAATTAAATGTAAGTAGTTGAATTAGATTTTTATTTGATTTTAATACGAAATTAATATTTGTATTTGTTGAAATCTTTCCATTAAGGAAAGAGAATGTATTAAAATGAACATTTAATTTGGTAGTTAACATAATGATATTTTATTTATAAGTAAAGTATAAATTAATAGGTAGAGAATAAATAGGTAACGTATAAATTAATAGGTAGAGAATAAATAGGTAACGTATAAATTAATAGGTAGAGAATAAATAAGTAACATATAAATTAATAGGCATAGAATAAATAAGTAACGTATAAATTTAGATACGTTACTTTTTGTATAAATTTAGCGTATATTGTACTAACTATATGAAAAAAAAATATGAACAATGCATTCAATATTGTTTAAAAATCTTATTTTAAAATCTAATCTTTTTACATATTTATTTTAATTTATTTCCTCTATTTACCAGCATTCAAACTTTATACATATTTTAATTTATTTCCTCTATCCATCCATGCCATTTCAAAAGTTGAAACGTATAAAATACTATACGTTATTTCGCATTCATTGATTTCTTTTATTTATATAAACTTTATATTCGTTGCACGTTACATTCATTTATTTGACTGGTCCTTTCCTTTGTTATTTCCGAATTTCGTGCGTTACTAACCAATGCTCCATATTTATTTGCCTTAATAATTCAGCTAAATTTAAGGATCACAGTTGCTTTTACATTTTGTTTATATCACCTTTCCCCTATTTTAGCCGGTTGCATTTGATATTTCCTTGATTTAAGCTTTCTAACTTTTAAATTTCCACTACTCTATATTTATTTATGTACCTTTATCTTTGCTTGAATTTCTCTGTCCATTCCTTTTTCCATTTTAATATCCTTCATTTCCAAACTCATTACGTGCTCTCCAAACAAACAAAAATTTATTTCTTTAAACGTATAGCTGTTACTTTTCCATCATCTCAGTTTATTTTCAAATTGATACGTTACCTCTGGTCTATCTGTCTATTCCTTTTAGCATTCCTCAATTTTAAGCAAATAATTTTCCCAATTCACATTTGAAACATTCCTATTCCTGACTATTAATATAATTGAAATCAGTGTCTTTTGCTTATGTAACGTCCCGCCTTTTCGCACGCTTTAGACCGACACACATGTCGATTCAAACCATACGAAAGGATGGATTGTTATGGGGTAAATAAGAAAAGACAAGAAAGAAATAAAACAAAATAGAATCTTGCAGCGGAACGATAAAATATAATAATCAAATAACAGTTCATGAAGCTGTTTTACAAAACATTTGATTATACTTATACAATACATATCAGAGTTACACATACCAAAGAATGATAATTATGCAGCGGAATACAATGGTGTAGTAGAATATATAACAAATAGTAGTAATAAAATCTTCGTCTTCGTCCTTCAGAAATAGGCCTTCAAATCCTGAAATGCTCAGGCTGACCCGAGCGAATTGAAAAGACAAAACACTCGTTGTTACGACCCGGCTTTCTACCACCAGAAAGACGTATCATGAATTAAGAAAGAAAGGGATAGAAGAAGAAAAGATAGAAAAGAAGAAAGAACAACACATCAGAATCTCACAGCGGAACGAATAAAATATAATATATCACATAAAATATTACATAGTATCATATTACATCAGAGTTACACAACTTATACATCACAGAATAGACAGTTATAAACTTCTGTCTATTATACAACACAAGTACATCAGTACAATACAGACTAATACAAACACAGCGGAAACTCTATATATCTACTCGCTGAAGCCTCCTGCTTCACAGCTCCTCTAGAATTCGTCAAGACTGTCCTGAATCCCTTGACTACTCAATACAATATTGAGTACCCAAGAGTTTAATAAAACAGAAAATAAACACTTGGGTCAGACATGGGTCTGGTGTGAGTAAACAGTTAGATGGCTTAACTTTGAAAACCTTTGAAAACAAAAGTATCATGTAAGACTCCCCACAAATAAACATGGGTAAGTTTTTACCTTACGCTAACTAAAACATTTGATAGGAAATCCGATTGTATTATAATAGGGTCTAGGGTTTTCAAGTAAAATACAGAAATAGCTGAAATGCTTACATCTCACATTCCAACATAATTGGGCACAACTAATACGTACGGCACTTATTGGAGTTTGGATTCCATACAATGGCAGGGCTACTGGGGTACCGCCCGTCACAGTACGTGGCCTAGATCACCGTACCGAGGAGTACGCCCGCTCCCCTGCAACACAAAGCCGGAACCATCCCTTACTGGATAATCCCGAACAAGATAATCCCGTAGTTGGCGCGACCAACCACACACTAAGCCGAATAAAAGAAAAGGGACCTCTAGACAGGGATCTATCTTGCTCTCAGTGGGTGCTACCCACGAAGCCTTGCTGCACCTCCCCTGTTTTAGCCATTCCCGGTTGATGAGGCTTGAGGTTACGATTACCTTTAATCAGAACATATCACTTAGAATGCTCATCGTCCGCCTGACGATGTGCTGAAAGCATTCAATCCATACAAGTTCGTTCCGGGTTCGAACGAAACCGAAGGCATTATCTCGTTACACTCGTTTTGGAATCACCCTCAGAGTTAACGACAATAACCCTTGCACTCTAAATCTTCATCTTCACTTGAGATTCACGACCTATCGTTAATTTGGATCGATGTGGTATTCGGGTCTCCAGACCTGGAATTCCGGTATACGGAAACCCGATCCCGGTCTCATCGAAATCCAAAACGTATCTTTTAAGGCCAAGTTGTTTAAAGGTTTAAACAATTCAACTTATCTATATTCATATAGATAGATAATTCACAAGTCACAATTTGATAATCACATTATCTAATAAACAAATGATCCATAACAAAATAGATAATCCATATCAATATCACAATAGGTAATCTATATTACCATCATAATGCAACCAAGCATTCATACCACCCAACATTACTTATCTCATTTCTGAGATTACATCCATTCATAGACAATCAATGTCATCCATTCATACATAAGCAATGATTTACTTAACCAAATAATTAATTTAAAATGAATTAAATTAACTATCTCTATATTTAAATTAATTTAAAGTGAATTAAATTAATTACTTCATTATAAATCTTACTTATATAATCATTAATTAATTACAATTAGATTAATTAATCATTCTCTAATTATCCACTTTAATTAATCACCTTGATTAATTATACTTAAATTACATTTGAGTAATTATCTTTAATTAATTTCACAAATTAATTATTCTTAACCAATACAGTAATTAACCTTTAATTACTTCATTAATTAATTAATTAAAATCAATTACTTTAATCCTTAATTAATTACAATTAATCACTTATCATTTGATTAATTAATCTTAATTAATCAACTCTTAATTACATCATTAATTAATTATAAACTATTAATTCCTAATTACAACTTTAATTATTTATTCTATTTAAATTAATTTCATTAAGTAATTAATCTTAATTAAACCACAATTATTAATCACCTTTGATTAATCTAATCTAGTAATTAACTTCCCTTAATTACTTCCATTAATTAAATATATTTTTTTTAATTAATTACCTTAACAAATAATTAATTACCTTATTAATTAACCTTAATCCTTTAATTAACTTATTAAATAAATTATTTAATTAATAACACTAGGTAATTAACTCTTAATTACTTCCATTAAATTACTTTCATAAAATAATTATCCTCTAATTACTTATTAAATAATTTCCCTTTTATTTAATTACATCCAGTAATTATTCCTTAATTACTTCATCAAATAATTATACTTAATTAATTTATAAGTGATTATCTTTAATTAATCACTAATTAATTTCTTTAGTTAATTATTTAACTAATTATTTAAGTTTAATTAAATAATTTCTTAATTATTTATACTTAAAAAATCTTAATTAAGAAAAATCATTTATCTTAATTTAATTATTATCTATTCTTAAATCATTTTCAATAAATGATTTATCCTTATTAATTTCACATATTAATTTCCTTTAATAAATCAATCTCTAAATTACTTAAGATAAACTCTTATTTACAATTAAAAACATTAAATTTTGAAAACAATTTATTTTACAATTAAAAACTTGTTTAACTTTGTTTTAAAAACTTAGAAACATTACAAAAAAAAACAATTTCTTTTGTTTTAAAACTTAAAACATTTCTGAACCAAAAACTTAAAAACCGTTTCTACCAAAACCCGAGTAAACACTAAAAAAAACACGAAGTAACTCTCGCGTCACCTCACTACTCTCCTGCTTCGAGTAAAACACGAGCCATTCCCGAAGTAAAACCCGTGAAAACGCTTTCATCCCCAAACCCATATTCCCAGATGCACGCGATCGTGCTCGTGCACATGCACGTCATTGCTGGACGTCGACGAACCCTTTTCTGGCCTCCGACCAGTCATCTTCAACCACGGCACCACGATCGACCACCCCAATATTCACGATTCGAACGAGAATCAAAATCGAGCTTAAAACCCATCAGCTTGGAACGTACATCACCAGAAAATCCTCGCCGACGACGAACCAGTCCATCAGAACCCACGCCACCTTCACCGTAGCTCCGCCACGTCTCCCTTCAACTCCAGAACAACACGCGATCACCTCCGACTTCATCACGTCGTCGCGAAAATCCATTGATCACCCACGATTAACACAGGAAACAAAACCCTAATCCATCAAATTCCGATCAACATGATCATCGATCAATCACTATACTATTTTTCCCAAGTACCTCGATATCCCAACCACCTCCAGCCCAAAAATCAAGTCTTCTCTCGCCTCCGATCGACGGCAATTGATCAACTTGTCCAAAACTAACAACTCGAGAATACACACTAATGTCCAAACTAAAAATCTAGATATTTACATCAAAAATCATCATTTTCTATACTGAATACAATCATGCAATCAAATCCTAAAATTTAATTTATACATTTTTGACCCAAATACCAATTTTACTGTAAATTGAAGATTTCGAGTTAATTATTCAATTTAAAAATTTGTAATTATTTTTAAGAGTGATGTTACATGATTTCAAACATCTTTTGTTTACAAATCCTAAGCTAATTGTAATTCAAAGATGAGATATTGGATTTTAAAAGAAGAAATCAAACTCTGTAAACACACAGAGAGCCTATATACATATGCAGGCTATTCACAGGCAATAAACATTTGTATACATGCATGCATCCATTTCAATTCAAATATTAAGGCTAACACATGATTTTTATTCACATATCAAAGTGAAAACAAGATTTAAAACTGTTTTTAAAACCTAAATTTACTCACCTTAAAACAGAGCAGTTTATCACTTCCAAAAGATTCTCAGGTTATAAAACAGAGAACAGAGGCACTCATTTATGAACTGCAGATTGAATTTGATTTGGATCAGCTTTGCATTCAATTCGAATTCTTTGATGATGAAACTGCTTTTGCTTGATTATTTAGTTGAATTTGAAACTGCTACTTGAATTGTAGTTGAACTTCATTTTAGTTGCAGGTTGGAATAGTTTAATTTCTTTTGAATTTGATTTCAGATTTTTAGAAAGAAGAAAAAGTTTTTAGATGAAAAAGATTTGAACTGAGAAAAAATAGAAGATCAGATTTCTCTAAACATACATTTATTTATAAACTATAAATTCTTAAATGAAGATAATGTTGCCACTTGTTTATTTATAAATTGGACAAATGTCTATGTAAATTCATTTAGCTTACAAGTGTCTTTAATCATGTTAATATGTTTACACATATTACTTAAGTGTTTTAATAAACCTTTATTTAATTTAAATGTAGATATAAACTTACATTTTTAATTTACTTTATTAAAGAAATACTCTAAAGCTAGTTATAATATAAATATACATCTTATACATGTATTTAAAATCTAAAACATTTATATATACATTTATAACCATTTTATTTTGAGCATTTTTAAAACAAAGCTTTAAATCACAATTCATACATATATAAATTATTAATAGATTAAATTAAAAACAATCCAAATTATAACATATATATACATATATGTTATAATCTGAAAACACATCTCTAATTTAAACAAAAGATTCTTTATTCACAATCAATATATACATTATAAATAGAATCTATTTTTATTAGCTTTTAAAAGATTAAATTTATCAATTTATATTAAAATTAGAAAGGAAAATTATCAAATCAATTAAATTATCAATACAGATTATTAAATTTAAATTGCCAAAAAACCCAGGATATCACAAGTCAGAACTAAAAGATCTTATGTAAGTTAAATCAATGAAATAAATATGAGTGTAAACGGCGTTAGAGATGTTTACGGGGTTTGACATCTCCTATCCAGTGTCTAACGTGAGTGCAGTAACTTAAGAAATGTTCGGGATTCACATCTCTTAAGGATCCGTTAAACTATCTACTATGTAGTAATATTCGCTATATACAGTAGTGTCTAATCAGTAAAGTATAATCATATAGAAAATAGCGTTAAGGGGATGGAGAACCTTAACGCGGTCGGATCTTAAAATCATAATCGTAGTAAAGCTCGATATGGTAGGTGACACGGCACAACTAGGCAATGCCAGGGTAGATATACCAATTACACACACGGACTGATGGATACGCATAACAGCCACTACCGTTCCACCTCGAACAACATTCCCAAATCGGAGGATGGCCATCTAGTCAAATCACAAGTAAGAGTATAATATCGAAGAAATGTGTCCGAGAAGAGGTGCTACCTCACTGGTCCGAGATCGCTCCTGTTTTAGCCACCTTATGCCAACTCACGGGAGTTGGGTCCACGTAACATACCTTAAGAACGTCGCCACCATCCTACTTCATTCTGGAATCTCCACCGCGTACACGGTTGTCAAAGTGGTTTTCGGTATCGACAGAGAATATGTCCATATCCGATCCCGGTCTCTTTAACAACCAATCGTTATTATAACACCGTGGTCATTTAAAATATATATACTTTTAAAACACAATCATTGCCCTTTCAAAACATATCCTTTACTTCAAAATAGTATATACTTTAAACCAAAATATTTTTGTCATTTCAAAACATATCCTTTACTTCAAAATAGTATATACTTTAAACCAAAATATTATTACTATTTCAAACCCCAAATTATCAATGTATTATTTCCATTTCAAAACCCAATTCAATAATATATCATTTCCATTTCCAAAACAATTCAATTATCTCATTTAAATAAAACCAAATTTCCAATCGCTAATCTTACTTTTATTTATAAAACTCGAAATATTCTTTAAAACCATATTAAACCCAAATCACATAAGGCAGTCATATCCTAAATCTAAAAATTTCAATCGGTTTCAAATCAATATATTCAAAGATAATTCTTAAATAATTTCTATTTCAAATGAATTCATTTTCAAACCATATTACTTTCAAAGTTATAACAATTTCGAAAACCAATACTTTGAAAACAATAATACCTTAATTTAAATAAAACATTTCAATTTTTGATATATTTCAAGTCTTAAAATATTCTAAAATTCTCAACCAAATCTGAAAATCTTATATATACCTTAATTCAATTGTACTATTATTTAGTTTAGAAATATTTATTTAATAAGTTCAATATCACTTAAATAAAACTCAACTTGAAATATTCGTAAATCAACTTAAAACATCATTAAGTTACACATAGCTTAAATTTTAGAATTTAACTATATATAAAATAATATTTATAAAATATAAAAATTTAATGTTTATTAAACCATATATTTCTTTTCCAAACCATAGAAAAATCACTTTAAAATATTTTATATATAGACCACGGTGCCTGTATATAATTTTCTATCCTAAGGTCAAGTGATACGGATATTTATCATTACAATCCGTAATTTTAAAAATAAAAGTTTACGGTTATATATCATTTCAAACCGCAATCCCGAATAAAATAAAATGCATAATAACTTGCAGTTTATACTATATAAAATATAGCATCGATTCATCCAAATATCAATAATCAACCATTCATTACAATCGTCATCCAATTTAAACAAAAACATCAATATAAAGCATATAAAATAACAAGCATCACCAAATAGTTTATATTCAATAAAAATTAATAACTTTCAACTGGCAGTTTATATGTAACGAATAAATTGATTAACAATTAATTGGTAGTTTAAATGCAATGGATAAATTAATTAACAATTAACTGGCAATTTAAATGCAATAAATAAATAAATTAACAATTGATTACGATGAATGCAATTAACTGAGATAATGATGAAATATATGTCAAACAGCTATAAATAAATTTCTAACCACATCATACATGAATTTAACAAACATAGGAAATCTTAGAAGTTGTGAGTGGGTTAAAACACTCACCTTTTGAATTTAAATTGAATTTAAATTCAATTTAAACCCAAAAATTTGACCGTCTCAGAATTCGTCCAAACCAGCGTCATCAGGTCCGGAATTTCAATATGATCCTAACAAAAAAAACCGCACGTGAAACGGAGTTCGTATGCACGAGATATTGCGAAAATTGTGATTGAATTTCAATTTAAAAAAAATAAATAAAAAGAACACATACAAGCTGCCACGTCATCATCTAAAAGTTGCTCACGTATAGGCACCTTCACGCATGTTTCCTCCTGCTACCGAACTCAACATGAAACCCATTTGACCAGCCTTTGACCGTGAATACCCATCACCTCCGACCTCTAGACGAACGACGACCACCGCCATCGGCTCTAGCTCGACGAGCCGCACGCAAGGGGCAGGGTCCGGTCGCCTAAAAAGCTCGTCGCCGCCGTGGGTTTTGCAACCCTAAATCGCCAAATTCCAGCGCCACAGTCCACGATACAACCTCCGACCACCATCAAACGACTCCACGCTTCGCGCTCTACGAAACCCAGAAAGCAATTTGCCTAAAATCGATCCAATCAAAAACGCCCAAATTTGCCCATATGAGTTTCGAAATTTCAGGTTTGACCGCGATTTGTCATTGATCTGAGCATCAATTGCAAAAACCGAGACCCCCCGTAGATTCGTATCGATGAAAACTATCACATATATTTTTTTGGGATTTTTCTGAGGACTTAAATTTTATTTGATTTTTGAACTGTTATTTGGATCTGAAAGCATCCATTGAGGTAGAGAAAGGATTGAAGAAAAGTGAACATACAGACAAATGATAGAAGATGGAAACTAGAGTTTAAAACCGTGCTTATATAGTGGTAGAGTAGACAGATCGGATAAATGAACGTACGGAACAAACTATGGCCCAAAAAGCCCGTTCTGACCCCGAAACGAAATTGGGTCAACCCATATATCAAAACAGGTAATTTAAAATATTCTGAATGCAATGGAAAAGGTTACAGGTTCAAATTGTGTCGTATGAAGAAGTTATGCTAAAATTAATATTTTCAAATTGATTTCAACTGATTTCAATTGCATAAATTTCAAGGCGTTTCGAGTCCGTACGATCAAACGACAAGTCCGATCGCTACGAAACTTGAAACATTATTATAATTCACCGTTACGGATCTGATGAAATTGGTTTCGTCAAAATCCGAGTCAGTGGCCAAAATGGCTATTTCTATATTAATTAAATAAATTTTAAAATAAATTAATTAAATCGAATTTTATATTTCAATTAGAGAATTGACAATTTTTATTACTTACAATTTCACAAACATTTAAAATGATCTAACAATCCTTATTGTCTATTTCATTAAGGATTAAATCAATATAAATATTATATTTCATAAAATTCAAATTATAGATAAATTTCCAAAATTCCCTTTTTATTTAATTAACCTATATTTATCCCCTTTATAAATTTCCAATATAAACGGTTATCATTGGATTTAAAATTATTGTATAAATATTTTCTGTTTCAACTCAATTTAAATTTAACGAAAAATTTACATTTACTTTTATTTAATTGTAATAAATCCAAATTATCAAATCTTAGATCCAATAAAATAAATAAAGCTTAATTCCCAAGTTAACCCATTCGATTTTCAATTAACCTTATTCCCAAGTTACAAATTTTGAATTAATTACTATTTATCATTATTGCTTCACTTATTAAATCAAATTTTTCATTGATTTTCCTTATATTAAATTTATCACCATATTAATTAAGGTTTTAAAACAATTTATAAAATTCTTTTTAATATATACAATTTAGCAATCTCTTAAACATGGTATTACATTTCACGTAAATGTACATTTAATTAAATTTATTACAATCAAATGTGGGCAATTTATTTCTATTAATTAATTCAATATTTACATCCACTTATTTACAATTTCTTCCATTCATATAGTTGTAATTCATTTTTGTTATTATTTCATAAATACTCTTTCCAAATAAATTGCAATATGTAATTCAATTTGTAAAGCTTTAGTTACCCTTGATACATCAAATTTCAATAGTTGCTTTCATATAAATAAATAAGATTTTTTTTTTCTAAATTTAAATTAAAGATCCCATTAATTAATTAATATTAAACGTCGAAATTTACGGGTCGTTACACTCTTCCCCACTCAAAACTTTTCGTCCTCGAAAAGGAAAAAGAAAGGAGAAGGAAGAATTAAATAACAATACATCTTATTCAAAATATTAACTTATAAACAATGATTTACAAGATTTATTACTTTAAATAAAATATACTCATTTTAAAATCATTATCTTTGGATACTTAAATTATTAAAGTTTGTAAAACATTTCAAATTTTCTAAGTCCAAAATTTACGGAAAATTTTGGCAGAGTCTCCTTTGTACGGAGAGACTCGGGAGAAAATATAATATTAAATATAACAAAATATCACATATAATATCCAAAATATTATATCCCAACACGGGAAAATATATATAAATAGCGTTATAAATCGTAATCCGAAACGTACCTATTTGTCGGGCATTTTATGCTAAAATTTATGGAACTAAAAGCGGCAGCAATTGCTTCCATAACCTGCATTTTACTTATATAATCCAAAGGGTTAACAATTTTATAAAGTGAAATATTTATGTGGTTTCAATCATTAATACCCAATTAATACAACAGCCATCAATTTCAACAACAGCATACACACCAACAAAGCAACCATTCAATCAAACAAACAAATAGTTGTTCGGGTTTAAATTTTGAAATTGTACGGAATAAAACTAACTATCAAGTGCATCATTTACTCACAGTCTTAGATGGATCAAAATAGAAAATTTATTCAACCAACAACTTCAAATTTCCTTACCCAACCAACCATAAATCAAACAATAACAATTCAAACAAACAAATCAAATTAACTTATTATAATCTATTTCATACTTTAGTTGTTTGATTTCCTTTTATAATTTACATTTATTTCTAGTAAACTTTTAATTTCATTTACTCATTAATGTTTGTTTCATTTATTTTTACTTTTTACTTACAATCATTCCTTTTCATTAATTTAGGTCATGTAAGTTTCTCTTATTGCATTACACCTATGCATTTCTCATTTTCATTCATTTATTTAACACTTACATCCCTATTATATTTACTATATCCATCTTTTATACTTATTTTGTTAACAAATAGCTTCAATCTTTTACTTAGGTTTATTATCTTCCATATATACTACTTACCATTATTTCCTCATTATTATTTTATGATCTTATTTATTCACACTTTAATCACTTAAGTTTATAATCATCTATCTGTCATACTTACTTTTAATTATATTTACTGGATAAGATTTCAATTATAACTTAAGATAATAACCTTAAATTCTCATTTAATATAGCGAATTCATTGAATACTTCATTACCTACTTTTACTTGTACAAATTTCTATTACATTTCTTATTAAACATTTCAACCTTTTATATTTGGTAAGTTATATAGGTTAAAGAAAATGCAAATGAACTTATACAAGTTTATCTCATCTTTTAATTAAATTTAATGTTCAACAATATTACTCTTTGTCTCATATGTTACAAAGTTCAAATTTCCTTTTATTTCCATTTATAACTTAGTTTTTAGATCTCTTATTTAAATCAGAGGTTTCAATTTATTAATTACTTACCTTTTATTTCACTACAATAATTTAAATAATTAATTAATGGAAATTTAAGAATTAAATTCCGGGTTAAATTTCAAATTATTTTGAAATAATAGATAAATATTTTCTTATAACTTATACCTCTAGTTAAATTTAAAACAATACAAAATTTATACTTTTTTTTCAAAAAAATGAATCTGCAGTAAACTACTACAGTGGCCTTCCCACTTCGAAACTCGAAAATGAAAGTCGATGATGCGTGCACTCATCACCGAAATTATTTTCCAGCGACAGAGAGGGGAGTACAAAACTTGTTCTTTCCAAAATTTCTATTTATATTGAAATACTAATATCAGAAAATACCTTTAAAATATTATTATTTTTTCTCCAAATTCGTCTTTAAAACAAAACTTCCGAATTATATTAAAATATTTATATCAGAAAATACTTATAAACAATACTATCATATTCCAAAATTTATTCGAAAGAAATTTCAAAACCCCGGAACTTAAGTTCTAAATTTCCCATTTATCTATTTTATTCTTTAATCTTGTTTCTATTATTATTTACACTTATTACCTAACAACCAATCTATAGCAACCAATATATATGTCATTTGAAAAATTTATTTTATATATAGAAAATATAATAGGCAAAATTATTTCATTCGCCTATATTAAAAACAAATATTATGTCGGTCTGTCCTATTAAGTGTTTAGAAACCCCTATTTATGTCACAACGTCCCATGCATCAACCAGAATTTATAAATACAAAACGGAACAGATTAACACAATATCAAAACCTTTTTATAGCACTAACAAATACGCTCTCTCATATATGCACTCAGCGACTCCCATAGGGTATTATTACCCTATTAGTAAAGAGTCAAACCCCACAAAGCTAAGGTTTATCGCTAAACCAAAGCTCTGATACCAGATGTAACGTCCCGCCTTTTCGCACGCTTTAGACCGACACACATGTCGATTCAAACCATACGAAAGGATGGATTGTTATGGGGTAAATAAGAAAAGACAAGAAAGAAATAAAACAAAATAGAGTCTTGCAGCGGAATGATAAAATATAATAATCAAATAACAGTTCATGAAGCTGTTTTACAAAACATTTGATTATACTTATACAATACATATCAGAGTTACACATACCAAAGAATGATAATTATGCAGCGGAATACAATGGTGTAGTAGAATATATAACAAATAGTAGTAATAAAATCTTCGTCTTCGTCCTTCAGAAATAGGCCTTCAAATCCTGAAAATCTCAGGCTGACCCGAGCGAATTGAAAAGACAAAACACTCGAGTCAGAACTAAAAGATCTTATGTAAGTTAAATCAATGAAATAAATATGAGTGTAAACGGCGTTAGAGATGTTTACGGGGTTTGACATCTCCTATCCAGTGTCTAACGTGAGTGCAGTAACTTAAGAAATGTTCGGGATTCACATCTTTTAAGGATCCGTTAAACTATCTACTATGTAGTAATATTCGCTATATACAGTAGTGTCTAATCAGTAAAGTATAATCATATAGAAAATAGCGTTAAGGGGATGGAGAACCTTAACGCGGTCGGATCTTAAAATCATAATCGTAGTAAAGCTCGATATGGTAGGTGACACGGCACAACTAGGCAATGCCAGGGTAGATATACCAATTACGCACACGGACTGATGGATACGCATAGCAGCCACTACCGTTCCACCTCGAACAACATTCCCAAATCGGAGGATGGCCATCTAGTCAAATCACAAGTAAGAGTATAATATCGAAGAAATGTGTCCGAGAAGAGGTGCTACCTCACTGGTCCGAGATCGCTCCTGTTTTAGCCACCTTATGCCAACTCACGGGAGTTGGGTCCACGTAACATACCTTAAGAACGTCGCCACCATCCTACTTCATTCTGGAATCTCCACCGCGTACACGGTTGTCAAAGTGGTTTTCGGTATCGACAGAGAATATGTCCATATCCGATCCCGGTCTCTTTAACAACCAATCGTTATTATAACACCGTGGTCATTTAAAATATATATACTTTTAAAACACAATCATTGCCCTTTCAAAACATATCCTTTACTTCAAAATAGTATATACTTTAAACCAAAATATTTTTGTCATTTCAAAACATATCCTTTACTTCAAAATAGTATATACTTTAAACCAAAATATTATTACTATTTCAAACCCCAAATTATCAATGTATTATTTCCATTTCAAAACCCAATTCAATAATATATCATTTCCATTTCCAAAACAATTCAATTATCTCATTTAAATAAAACCAAATTTCCAATCGCTAATCTTACTTTTATTTATAAAACTCGAAATATTCTTTAATACCATATTAAACCCAAATCACATAAGGCAGTCATATCCTAAATCTAAAAATTTCAATCGGTTTCAAATCAATATATTCAAAGATAATTCTTAAATAATTTCTATTTCAAATGAATTCATTTTCAAACCATATTACTTTCAAAGTTATAACAATTTCGAAAACCAATACTTTGAAAACAATAATACCTTAATTTAAATAAAACATTTCAATTTTTGATATATTTCAAGTCTTAAAATATTCTAAAATTCTCAACCAAATCTGAAAATCTTATATATACCTTAATTCAATTGTACTATTATTTAGTTTAGAAATATTTATTTAATAAGTTCAATATCACTTAAATAAAACTCAACTTGAAATATTCGTAAATCAACTTAAAACATCATTAAGTTACACATAGCTTAAATTTTAGAATTTAACTATATATAAAATAATATTTATAAAATATAAAAATTTAATGTTTATTAAACCATATATTTCTTTTCCAAACCATAGAAAAATCACTTTAAAATATTTTCTATATAGACCACGGTGCCTGTATATAATTTTCTATCCTAAGGTCAAGTGATACGGATATTTATCATTTCAATCCGTAATTTTAAAAATAAAAGTTTACGGTTATATATCATTTCAAACCGCAATCCCGAATAAAATAAAATGCATAATAACTTGCAGTTTATACTATATAAAATATAGCATCGATTCATCCAAATATCAATAATCAACCATTCATTACAATCGTCATCCAATTTAAACAAAAACATCAATATAAAGCATATAAAATAACAGGCATCACCAAATAGTTTATATTCAATAAAAATTAATAACTTTCAACTGGCAGTTTATATGTAACGAATAAATTGATTAACAATTAATTGGCAGTTTAAATGCAATGGATAAATTAATTAACAATTAACTGGCAATTTAAATGCAATAAATAAATAAATTAACAATTGATTACGATGAATGCAATTAACTGAGATAATGATGAAATATATGTCAAACAGCTATAAATAAATTTCTAACCACATCATACATGAATTTAACAAACATAGGAAATCTTAGAAGTTGTGAGTGGGTTAAAACACTCACCTTTTGAATTTAAATTGAATTTAAATTCAATTTAAACCCAAAAATTTGACCGTCTCAGAATTCGTCCAAACCAGCGTCATCAGGTCCGGAATTTCAATACGATCCTAACAAAAAAAACCGCACGTGAAACGGAGTTCGTATGCACGAGATATTGCGAAAATTGTGATTGAATTTTAATTTTAAAAAAATAAATAAAAAGAACACATACAAGCTGCCACGTCATCATCTAAAAGTTGCTCACGTACAGGCATCTTCACGCACGTTTCCTCCTGCTACCAAACTCAACATGAAACCCACTTGACCAGCCTTTGACCGTGAATACCCATCACCTCCGACCTCTAGACGAACGACGACCACCGCCATCGGCTCTAGCTCGACGAGCCGCACGCAAGGGGCAGGGTCCGGTCGCCTAAAAAGCTCGTCGCCGCCGTGGGTTTTGCAACCCTAAATCGCCAAATTCCAGCGCCACAGTCCACGATACAACCTCCGACCACCATCAAACGACTCCACGCTTCGCGCTCTACGAAACCCAGAAAGCAATTTGCCTAAAATCGATCCAATCAAAAACGCCCAAATTTGCCCATATGAGTTTCGAAATTTCAGGTTTGACCGCGATTTGTCGTTGATCTGAGCATCAATTGCAAAAACCGAGACCACCCGTAGATTCGTATCGATGAAAACTATCACATATATTTTTTTGGGATTTTTCTGAGGACTTAAATTTTTATTTGATTTTTGAACTGTTATTTGGATCTGAAAGCATCCATTGAGGTAGAGAAAGGATTGAAGAAAAATGAACATACAGACAGATGATAGAAGATGGAGGCTAGAGTTTAAAACCGTGCTTATATAGTGGTAGAGTAGACAGATCGGATAAATGAACGTGCGGAACAAACTATGGCCCAAAAAGCCCGTTCTGACCCCGAAACGAAATTGGGTCAACCCATATATCAAAACAGGTAATTTAAAATATTCTGAATGCAATGGAAAAGGTTACAGGTTCAAATTGTGTCGTATGAAGAAGTTATGCTAAAATTAATATTTTCAAATTGATTTCAACTGATTTCAATTGCATAAATTTCAAGGCGTTTCGAGTCCGTACGATCAAACGACAAGTCCGATCGCTACGAAA
This sequence comes from Allium fistulosum, assembly GCA_030737815.1. NCBI lineage: Eukaryota > Viridiplantae > Streptophyta > Magnoliopsida > Asparagales > Amaryllidaceae > Allium > Allium fistulosum. The sequence goes on along the minus strand of CM060907.1, from coordinate 241,947,517 downwards.
CTTGAAACATTATTATAATTCACCGTTACGGATCTGATGAAATTGGTTTCGTCAAAATCCGAGTCAGTGGCCAAAATGGCTATTTTTATATTAATTAAATAAATTTTAAAATAAATTAATTAAATCGAATTTTATATTTCAATTAGAGAATTGACAATTTTTATTACTTACAATTTCACAAACATTTAAAATGATCTAACAATCCTTATTGTCTATTTCATTAAGGATTAAATCAATATAAATATTATATTTCATAAAATTCAAATTATAGATAAATTTCCAAAATTCCCTTTTTATTTAATTAACCTATATTTATCCCCTTTATAAATTTCCAATATAAACGGTTATCATTGGATTTAAAATTATTGTATAAATATTTTCTGTTTCAACTCAATTTAAATTTAACGAAAAATTTACATTTACTTTTATTTAATTGTAATAAATCCAAATTATCAAATCTTAGATCCAATAAAATAAATAAAGCTTAATTCCCAAGTTAACCCATTCGATTTTCAATTAACCTTATTCCCAAGTTACAAATTTTGAATTAATTACTATTTATCATTATTGCTTCACTTATTAAATCAAATTTTTCATTGATTTTCCTTATATTAAATTTATCACCATATTAATTAAGGTTTTAAAACAATTTATAAAATTCTTTTTAATATATACAATTTAGCAATCTCTTAAACATGGTATTACATTTCACGTAAATGTACATTTAATTAAATTTATTACAATCAAATGTGGGCAATTTATTTCTATTAATTAATTCAATATTTACATCCACTTATTTACAATTTCTTCCATTCATATAGTTGCAATTCATTTTTGTTATTATTTCATAAATACTCTTTCCAAATAAATTGCAATATGTAATTCAATTTGTAAAGCTTTAGTTACCCTTGATACATCAAATTTCAGTAGTTGCTTTCATATAAATAAATAAGATTTTTTTTTCTAAATTTAAATTAAAGATCCCATTAATTAATTAATATTAAACGTCGAAATTTACGGGTCGTTACAGCTTAAATTATGGCATACGTTCAAAGCATAAATTATTCTCAGCTAAATTTTAGCCATTTCTATCTTTATTTCTTGCCACTTTAAACAAAATTTCTTTCCACTTTATCAATGTGGGGCTTCTCTTATAAATACAAATCACTCGTACATACCCTACTCCATATCAATAGACCTTCATCTCCTCTCTTGCATGTGAAGCTTCTTCTGTAGGTAAATGGCTGCACTAATTTTTTTTTTCTTCTTACTTCTTTTCTTTTTCTTCTTCTTTTTCATCCTTTTCTTTTGTTTTCTTATTGTTTATATTGCTTTTCCTTTATTTTAAGCACAACATGTTTTTCTCTATATATTTTTTTTACATGTTTTGATTTTCAATGTAACATAAAAGTTTATAATTTACACGTATATATATATATATATATTTAAAAAGGATCTCTTTATATTAAGATCACATGGTATTTGGAGAAGTATGTTTAAACTATTTTGTCACTTTTCTTTATATTTTACAGTCCCAGTCCTAGGAGCATTTGATTGTTGGCTATACATTTTGGGTCTAAGTATTTACATTTAAAAGATAATGTTTAAATTTATGTAAAGGAAGGCAAAATTTTGATGTATAAACTGGGATAGTTTAACATAAATAGGCAAGGCCATCATTAATTCATACTTTCTATTTTCATCAGTTTTGGTTTATGCATTTAGTAATGCTAACTAAGCTATATATATATTGAATAACAAGTGTTTATAGCTTTCTTTGTCGCAGTTAATATAAGTTATGTTCAAAATGGGTCTCAACATTGTTTTTCTTTAAACTTGCATGTGTTTATGTACATTTCAATATGAAAGTTACAATATTTATTTCATATTTTATTACATTTGATTTTTAATACAAAACAATGATTTTTCTTACATACGTATTTTGTTTTGATATTGGTCTTAAAAAGAAATATTAATTTAATAAGAAAAAATATATTTATTTTGATTTATATATGTATATGTGCTTTAAATGGATATTGTTTTCAAATTCTCTTATACCAATTTTCTTCATCAAACCCGGTTCTAATTTGATTCCGTCGATTCCTGTTATCAGCTTTGTCTGTCGTGCCCGTTTTCTCCATCGAATCGTATCCATCTAGCATCGCTTGGAATTCGTAGCTCGTTTCCTTGTCAAATCTGTTTAGCCTCGAAAGGTGAGCAATCACTCACGATTAACGTTCTTATATTTATTAAATTTGATTTCAATTGAAACGACAATTGAAATATGTTGCTGTAGTTATTTAAATTGTTATATATGCTATAATCTATAACTGTTCACTTATGGGACATGACACCATATCCTATTCTTTATATTTATTTTTAATGATATATGCATGTTGTTATTATTTTCATATCTGTTATCACTCTGCAAGTTCCCTGTTAGTATAGAAATCACTATGGGTTGAAATGATACATACCCGAACGGACTTTAGAATAGGAGAATTTCGTTATGGGTTGAAATGATAGACCCAAGCGATTTTCATTTAATTAAGTTTGGGATTACGGGTTGAAATGATATCCACCCGTATATATTTAGTGTACGGATTGAAATGATAAATATCCGTAGCACTTGACTATATGATAGGAAAAATACATACAGACACCGATGGTCCATATATAAATATTTTGGAAATAATTTCTATGATTTTGGAAAGAAATATATAGGTTAATAAATTTTGATTCTTAAGATGTATAAAAATGAAATTTTATATATAGATTTAGTAGTAATATTTGATAAATTAGATTGATTTAATACATATAATGTGGTTAAGTATACAAGTAAATCTATGTTTCAAATAGATTTTCTTGTAATATATTGAAAAATTAAGATTGGGAGATAAATTTGGGTTTATTAAAAATGGTATTTAAATAAGGACCTATTTAATTAAATCAATTTGAAATTATTGAATGGGAAATTTAAAGGTATGATTGTATAACTGGATTTTTGATTTAAGTGATTTAATGAATATTTCACGTTTAAATAAATTAAAGTAATATTGAGTAAAATGTAATTTAAGGTTACTTAAATGATATTGAATCTAATGAGGGAGTATTTCAAGACTAATTAATAATGAGGTTAAATCGAGATCTATATGAAATATATTGAACATTTAAATATTTAAGCCTTGAACTATATTAGAATTTAAATGGTTTATTTTGAGATTCAGATCTGTATTTGAAATTAATATAGTTGAATTTGTTATTTAGAAACTAAATTGAATTAAAGTGAAAATTTAGGTTGAATTAAAACTTGAAATTGTTGTTTAGGAAACTAAATTGAATAAAATTTAGTTTGAAACGTTGAATACTTAAAGTTTTGAAATATATTGAAATATAAATGGGTATTTTGTGATTTCAAATCCGAATTTGAGATCGATAAAATTTAAGTGGTTAATTTAGGGATTGAGTTGAATTTAAATTGATAAATTGAGATTGAATGGGAAGGTCGGGTTGAAACGATTTGTTAAGTTGAGGAAATTGAAAATACTTTACTTTATAAATTATTTAATGTATAGAAATACTATTTTGGGAAATATAGAGATATTTGAAATGAAAATGATATTGGTTTTGAAGTATAAATGACCACGGTGTTATAATGTATATTTCTACCTTGTAGATAGTTCTATGGACCCTTAGAGGATGGTTATCCCAACATCCTTTAAGTTATTTGTATTTTAGTTGATATTTCACTTGGGTTGGATTTATTTATATAAGAATGTTAATCCTGACTCGAGTGTTTTGTGTTTTGCTTTACACTCGGGTCAGACTGAGTAATACAGCCTATTGAGACTCACCTTTGGAGTTTGGAGCTTCGTTTGGAGATCCAACTATCGATTCAGCTTTCAGCTTTTCCAGCCGATTGGTTTAGAGAAGTCATCTGCTTGTACTGAAGACTTCACTGTATTTGAGATATTCTTATGTATTTTATTTTCTAACTCTGATGTATATAGTAGCTTCATGAACTACTATCCTTTTATCTATTCCGCTGCATTATTCTACTCTGTGTCTGTGATCTGTGATTGATTTATTTACTGTATATGCTATGCTTTGCCAAATTTTAAATTAACAATTCGGTATTTTGAATTATTCAAGTCAGATACGTATGGTTTTATTATCGATTTGAATGGTCCAAAATAGCGGGTCGTTACATATAATGACACTTAAACAACTTAAATAGAATATCATGATTAATTTCAAATAAACATCAATATAAGCAACATAAGGAAATAAATAACATTTATTGGGGAGAAACCCCATAGGGTCTCTCTAAAAATGTTTCCTGCAAATCAATGTTATGGACACTATATATAATCATATTGGTTCACAGTAATTAAGTTAATATGTCACCTGTTTTCTAAAATGGAATTTCAAAACAATCAATCTAACAATAACAAAAATATCTAAACTATTAACCAAGCATTCAACAATAAATTTATAGCATCATAGATATTTTATAGCCAATTTAAAGGTGAGTAAACTCACCGAAATTCCAGTTATCAACGAAGCTGTAACAACCCACCTCGAAATAGGCCTAAATTTTGATCCTAAAAAGGCCCATCGAAACATAGATCCATTCTAAGGCAAGCTGTTGGTAGTAAAAAGAAATAAAATTGCAGAGCCATAACCAAACTTTCAGAACTCACAGCGGATGGAACAAAATATAATAGTAAAGTGTATCCATTTATTTCAAAACCAGAAAAATGTCATAACACAAAATCCCATAAAAACCATAATATAATATTCATTACAACAATTGTTTAAATCCATATGTACACAAGAAAGCAAATAATAATAAATACTACCACTTGCCAAGCTTTCTCATCTTTAAGCATCATCACCGCCATCACTCCATCCTTAACCTATGTTGTAATGAGGAGGAAGTCGGAACAATAAGTGTCTGGTGAATAAAAACCTCGAGACTTACCTTTTCAGTACTTAGGCAGTATATTTAAAAATAAGAATATGTCTACGAATATAAAACCATTAAAATCATTTAATACTTCTTTATAAGGAAAGGAGGCGGGTCCAACCACTTAATACCTTCCATTCCAGAATTGGATCCCATATCCCAATCATACGTCATAAATAACTAATAATCTAAGAGACGGTACCCAAGCCACTTAATACTTCCTAGTGGAAAATAGGCAGACCCCGTCATTTAAGGACTATTTCCAGAAGTGTGCCCCTAAATGGTACTATCTAGCTGACATTATGGAATCTCATAGGCCAATTAATACTTCCAAGTGGAAAATAGGCAGACCCTATCATTTAAGGCCTAATTCCAAAAGCGGAGCCCTATAGAGATACCACCTAACGCAACCCTTTGGCCATTTAATAATTCATTTGGGGAAAAAGGCGGGTCCAACCACTTAATACCTCAAACCCTGAAGCAGACCCTTCGTCTTATGGCCCATACTCATAATGACGTCTCACATTAGTCTGTTATTCGTAGGAACTGGTAGCCAGATTAGCTGGGCAGATTTCCCTTATAAAATTCAGAACTAACCTCGTGTCATTACAAATATTTATGATAAGGATTATCTCACATCAATAAAAGTATATACAACTGTTGGTAGCCTCAAAGTGAAGGGCAGACTTTTGTCATGTAACTCTATTGATTTCGCATCCCTATGACTTAGCCATAAATTTAAATAGTCTATATATATATATATACACCCATATCATTGTTTCATAAATAAGGCCTTATAAGGAATCTTCCTTATTATGCCTTAAAATAATAATTAGGCTATATAAGAGTTTCCTCTTATTTCACCTCAAAATCAAACCTTCCTAATAGGAAAAAATAAATGTCTAATTAACTACGCCAAATACACAATAGTTATACGTTAATTACGTAAATAGAAATACATAAATATTCGCGCTTAATAAGTTCTAAACGCATGGATTTTACGCTCTAAACTAGCGTTACATGTCAATTCCCAAACGAATTATTATTACAAGTCCTTTTTCTTCAATTTCTCAAGATTTCATGGAATTCTAATGTCCAAAACAGGGAATGAATATTCATAATCAAAACTGCAATAATAGACTTGTAAATATAATAGAAACTCAATTTATTACACTAACTCAATGGAATATCTTAAACAATAAGAACAATCTAAACCCCATATTCTATTCAACTCCTCTTTTTACAAAGAAATAAATATGAACAAGTGGGGTAAAATATGAAAAGAATTTGTAATCTAAACCCTTATTTTATTAAAGGATTGCAATTTGGCTTAAAGAAGAAGAAGAAGTGGAATAAACTATGAAATTATCAAAAGTTGCATAAATGAAACAATTTCCATCAAATTAATGTAAATAATTGAGAATCTTAACATAGAATTGACATTTTGAAATAAAAAGAAATTTTGGTGGAATTTATCTATCATATTTTCAAAATCCCAAATCCCCAAGGCATATTCAAATCCAAAAGAAATACACTAAACAATTGCAGAAAAGAAATACACTAAACAATTGCGGAAAAGAAATACTATGGTTTCCACTCACAGATTAGCCTAAGCTTTACTCAAATAGATTTGTAACCTTTCGATCTCTTCTAGAATCTCTCTCTTTTGATATACACACACACACACACAAAATATAGGGAAGTGGTATATATATTCATTAGATTCAAAATAATTGGAGTAGAATAGGATAAGAATAGATTGGAGGAAGAAGAAATAAATAGAAAATAGGTTAAATCCTTACCTAAATTCTATACGGAGTTTCTGAACTCTATTAGAGAGATAGCAATGGCAGACTTTTGTCGTATTCCCTAAAATAATATGAATAAAAGGGGAGGGGATAAGGTTCTATTTATGGGAGTTGAAACGCACCATAACCATAGGATGGAAGTAGGTAGAAAATAGGCAAATCTGGAGCGCACAACCGAATAGACCATAACGTAAAACCCTAACAGCCACTGGAAACTGTTGTTGCGAAGTGGTCGACCGGCCTTGGACAACCGGTCAACCACTACGATCGACCGATTGACCTATTCAGGTTGACCGCTCTTTTATTCAGGTGCGTTTATTTTTATTTCCGTTGCCATATTATTTTATTCCCTAATTAGCTTTTTAACAATAAGCCTTAATTAACCGTTTACATAGCCCCCAAGCTAGTTTTTGAAAATTAAATCCTAAATTTGATTTCTCATTTGAATTTGAATTCAAACTAAATTAACTTAAATCTAAGAACTTCAAATGCTCATAACTTCTTTGTTTGAGCTCTGTTTTCAGCATATTATATTTGGAAATAAAACAGAATTTCGCCATGGATGCAACAGAATAACTTTCATGATCAAATTCCAACTTTTATAAAATTTCAACCCTTATCAAATTTAATTTAATCTACTTTATTTATTTATGGTTCATTTAATGGGGTGTTACATTCTTCCCTCCTTAAAAAGGATTTCGTCCCAAAATCTTTCAAGGGGCAAACATCATAACTCGCAATAACATCCATGTTATACAACCAAGTTCTCTACACAACCATCTACTCAACCAATAGTGAAATGTGATTATGTACTACAGACATGCTAAAATGAGCTCAATCCTAGCGTTTGTGTGTAATCGTGTCATGTAAGTATGTATGCAAATATCCTAAACATGCATAAAAGTTTCTATATGAGTGTAAAGTGATTGTGAAAAAATGTAACAACCATCTCCTACCAACCAAACTAGCAACCGCGATGCAACCAAAATCCTAATTTTGAAGAGAAAAATTATCAGTGAAAAGCTCTGGGTGAGTGTTCTTCATTTTCTCCTCAGTCTCCCATGTGCCTTCCACCAAATTGTCCCTCCACTATACTTGGACCAACTTAATTATCTTATTGCGGAGTCTCCTAGTACTGTGCTCCACAATGCGTGTGGTGGCATGAGGCACTGTCGACTCCATCTCAAAATTACACAACTAATCAGGCTCTACTCTACTACTGGTGTCTTGAAGGTATTTCCTAAGGTGAGAAACGTGGAAAACATTATGGACTCCTACCAACCTGTCAGGAAGCTCCACACGATATGCCAATTTTCCTATTCTTTCCAGAATTTCGAATGGCCCAATAAATCTAGGTGCCAATTTTTCAGACTTTCCAAATCTAACAACTTTTCTAAGAGGAGAGATTTTAGCGAATACCATATCTTCAACCTCAAATTCAACTTCTTCCTTCTTTTATTCTTTTATCCCCATAAGATTTCTGACGGTCTTCCACTACCTTCATCCTCTACTTGATCAACTCTACTTTTTCTATGGTATCACGGATCAAATCGGGTTTTTTTCAAATGATTTATGATACTTATGATTATATATATAATCATAAGTATCATAAATCATTTGAAAAATACTATATAATCATAAGTATCATAAATCATTTGAAAAATACTGCTAATAATCATAAGTATCATAAATCATTTGAAAAATACTATATAATCATAAGTATCATAAATCATTTGAAAAATACTGCTAATAATCATAAGTATCATAAATCATTTGAAAAATACTGCTCGAGCAGTATTTTTCAAATGATTTATGATACTTATGATTATATGTATTTTTCAAATGATTTATGATACTTATGATTTATTATATCATAAATCATTTGAAAAATACTGCTCTCTGAGAGCAGTATTTTTCAAATGATTTATGATACTTATGATTATATAGCAGTATTTTTCAAATGATTTATGATACTTATGATTATATAGAGAGCAATATTTTTCAAATGATTTATGATACTTATGATTATTATAGTATTTTTCAAATGATTTATGATACTTATGATTATATAATAATCATAAGTATCATAAATCATTTGAAAAATACTGCTCTCTGAGCAACACTTTGTCGGTGGTTTCCACCTGACAACTAGGTGGTTTGCAAGGCCGCCCATAAAGTGCTTCAAAAGGGGCCATACCAACGTAGTTTGATAGCTATTATTATATGCAAACTCAACCAAAGGTAGATGCTGCTCCCAATGTCCTTCAAAATCCAAGAAGCAAGCTCTCAACAAGTCTTCCAAAATTCTATTCACCCACTTTGTTTGTCCGTCAGTTTGTGGGTGATACGTCGTGCTAAGGTTCAAAGAAGTTCCCAAAGCTATTTGTAGGCTCCTCCCAAACTCGCTAATGAACAAGGGGTCCTTATCACTGACTATGCTTACAGGAATTCCATGTAGACGAACTACCTCTTTAATATAAATCTAGGTGAGAGAGGCGCTTGTTCTATTTCTTCTAATTGGAACAAAATGAGCACTCTTGGTGAGTCTATCTACAAAACCCAAATAGCCTCACTGCCCTTCTGACTTTTAGGCAATCCTTCCACAAAATCCATTGAAATATGCTATCACTTCCAAGTCGGAATTTTCAAAGGTAATAATAATCCATCAGGCTTCCCTTGCTCAGCTTTTATCTGTTGACATGTCAAACACCGAGCAACAAACTCAGCTACGTTCCTCTTCATTCCATTCCAAAATAAAATTCTCTTCATGTCTTATACATCTGATCTCCTCTGGGATGAATGGTCATCCTTGAGTGGTGACACTCCATAAGCACATCTCTCATCAAGTCATCAATCATTGGGATGCAAAGATGTCCATCTCTTCTTAAATTTGCCTTCTCATCAACTGAGTACCTCCTAGCATTGGGAAAATGCTCTCCTTTTCTTAATTTTTTCAAAATCTCTACCAACTCCTCATCTTTTACTTGCTTGTGCCCTATATGATCCATCAAGGCTGGTCTAACCTCCATAACTGATAGGAAAATTTGGATGGGTTCTATTGATGGTTGGAGGTTAAAATTCGAGAGAAACACCAACTGTCTCCTTTCATATATAGCATATAGGATAGCGTGTCTCCTACTAAGGGCGTCGGCGACTACGTTCCCTTTTCCAGAGGTAAATTGAATACCAAAGTCAAAGGATGCTATATACTCCATCCATCTCTGCTGCCTAAGATTCAAATCTTTTTGGAAAAATAGGTATTTGAGTGATTTATGATCAGTGAATAACTCAAACCTTCCCCTCCCAAGAGATAATGCATCTACATCTTTAAGGAAAAAACAATGGTTGCCAATTCTAAATCATGCACTGGATACCTCTTCTCATGATCTTTTAGTTGTCTACTAGCATAGGCAACTACCTTCCCTTCTTGCATAAGAACTGCTCCTAATCCTATGCCACAAGCATCCGTGAAAACCGTAAATGGCATGGTTCCATCTGGAATAGTGAGCACATGTGCACTAGTCAATGGCTCCTTAAGCTTCTCAAATGCCTTTTGTGCACTTATCATCCCAAATAAAGAATAGATTCTTCTTATTCAATCGGGTTAAAGGGACTGCTATTTGTGCAAAGCTCTTGATGAACTTCCTATAGTAGCCTGCCAACCCTAGCAAACTTCTAATCTCAGATGCATTACTAGGAACCTTCCATCCTCAGACAGTTTCCACTTTAGTAGGGTCCACCATCAATCCTTTCTTTGAAACAATATGCTCAAGGAACATAACTTCATTTTTCCAAAAGTGGCATTTAGAAAACTTGGCTTTAAGTTGGTTTTTCCTCAAGGTCTCCAATACCTCCCTAAGGTGGTCCTCATGCTTCTTCCCACCTTTGGAGAAAACCAAGATATCATCAACAAACACCATGACAAATTTATTAAGTTGCCCTCTAAATATTCTACTCATCAAATCCACAAAGTATGCTAGGGAATTTATCAGTCCAAAAGACATTACTTCCCACTCATGGAGTCCATATGGCGTACGGAATGCGGTCTCCAGCTTGATTTCCTCTACAATCCTCAACTGATGGAGTCCCGTTGCTAAGTCTAATTGGGAAAAGATTTTAGCTCCTAAAGTTGGTCGAATAAGTCATCTATTCTAGGTAGAGGGTACCTATTTTCCTTGTCAACTTGTTCAAATCTCTATAATCGACACAAAGTGTTAAAGAACCATCTACCTTAGTGGCAAAAACAACAGAGGCTCCATACTCAGAAGTACTCCTGTGGATGAATCCTTTCTTCAATAGCTCTGAGATTTGCTTATTCAACTCCCTTCTTTGTTTGGGGACCATATGCCTCAAAGGGAGAGTGACGGGTCTTGCTTCCTTTTCTAAATCGATTCGGAACTCGGTCTCCCTATAGGGTGGGAGACCCGAGACCTCCTCGAAGACATCAAGAAATTAACAAACTACAGGTGCAGATAATAGCTCTCAATCAACAGATAGATTTAGTAAGTATAAATAGGTTAACTCAACTAAAGCTTTGGGTGTACAAATAACTTCTAGGTCACGACCTCCATGACTTCTTAATCGTACTACCTTTTATCACAGTCAAGAATGGCTCCATAATATGACAACCAATCCATACCCAAGATAAGTCCAAACCCCTCGAAATTAAGAACGTACGCAGTACATATGAAATCATCATCATATATGTCTAACACTAGGTCTTTGCAAATAAGAGAAAGGTGGGTCGAACCCCCAATGGGATTGGGCACCTCTTTTAGGCTGTTGGCCATCTCTATTTTAAGGTTTAAGGAATTTACCACATCCCTAGCTATAAAGGAGTGTGTTGTCCCCGAATCAAATAGGGTACAAATAGTAACCCAAAAAATAAGAGTTATACATTCCAGAGCTGCTTTTCCTTGGTCTCTTAGTGGCTTACTGGCAATAGAGACAGCTTCAATAGCGTAGGCCTGTCCGCTTGATCCTTTCTTGGCCATCTTGGAACATTGATTCTTGTGATACCCTTCCTCATGGCAGTTAAAGCACTTTCCTTTAAAGGCATCCTTCATCAGACTCACCCTATAATCTTTAGCTTCGTGACCCCTCTATTGGCATCTCTTACACACCTTTACTTCCTTCTTAAACTTCCCCTTCGACTTCTTGTTGGCCCAAAAGCTCCCATTCTTAGACCCTTCTTACTTTTGGGTCTGTGTAAACTTCTCTTTGTCTATGTTATCTTCCTCATTGGCCATGTGTAGCATCGTTGTTTCTAACAACATCTCATATATGGCCCAAATAGGTACTTGGGTCAACAACATTTCCCTTGGCAAGGAATTTAAGCCCTTCACAAACTTCATGGCTTTTTTCATAGGTGTGTCTATAAGGCTCATCCCGAATTTAGTAAATTCAGTAAACTTAGCTATATACTCCTTAAGAGTAGAATCTCCTTGTCTTAGTCGAATGAACTTTCTCAATTGCAAGCTAACCTCTGCTCTAGACATGAATCTCATCTCAAATCGGTCCTTGAATTCATCCCAAGAGAATATCCTGCCCAGGTGCTCATCATTCACAAAGTTCCATCAATTTAAAGCTTCTTCCCTGAGGTGCCAAGCTTCCATTCTTCTTCTTAGCTGATCATCCCAACCAAGCTCTCCAAATATCTTCTCGTAGTTACTAATCCATGCATTAGCTTCTGAATATCCTTCAGTTCCAAAGTATGTCTTCCCTCCCATATTGAGAAAATCCTTGCACAGCTTAGGAAAGTCGGCAGGATGGGGTGCTGCATCAATGGCCGGGGCGGTGGGTGCTACCGGTGAAGCTGGAGGAATAGGAGTCGACTCGACAGTCCTAAGATATTGTTTAAACCATTCGGGCATTCCATGAATGGGTGTTCTTCCATGGATAGGGTTTCCTTATTCGAAAGAAGATTGATTACCAGCCATATCAATTATCTGTAGGTTAAATTTTTAGTGACGATTTCCTAAGACAGTATTTACATGCTGAAAGAAAAGAAAAGTTTGCCTAGTGTATGTGCGTATGTCCAAGAAGAGAGGGTATATGTATATATATACAGTAAAAATTCTTTTTGAAAAACCTTTTTCAAAATAGCAAATACGTCTCTCATACATATATTTTTTCCCCGTTGGTCAGGTAACATAAGGCTCTAATACCAAATGTAACAACCCACCTTCGAAAAATCCTAAATTTCGATCTAGAAAAGACACATCGAAACTTAGATCCATTCTAAGGCTAGATGTTGGTAGTAAAAAGAAATAACACTACAGAGCCATAACCAAACTTTGAGAACTCACAGCAGATGGAACAAAATATAATAGTAAAGTGTACCCATTTATTACAAAACCAAAAGATGTCATAATAAAAATCCCATAATAATCGTAATATAATATTTGTTACAACAATTGTTTAAATCCATGGGTACACATGAAAGAAAATAATAATAAATACAACCACTTGCCAAGCTTCCTCATCTTCAAGCATCGTCACCGCCATCACTATATCCTCAACCTGTGTTGTAATGAGGCAGACTTTCATCATGTAACTCTATTGACCTTTCCATCCACAGTCACCCCTACTATTAAATATGTCTATAGGGTCCGCAATGATAAGGAAGACTAGGTCCTACCATGGAGTTAATTACTATCCAGCTTCTAAGGTGCTTCCATAAGTTAAGGTGATGCTGATGTGCACGTAAATGTGCATATTTTTACGTCCAAATTTAATCTTATTTAATTAAATAAATGAGCATATAGGGTATTTTAACATGTTTAAACCAAAATTCAAATTAAATTCAAATCATCATTTATTCTTCTTCATATAAGGGCAAAATGGTCATTTTTGTGCATATATTAATTTAAGAATAATTATTTGCACATTTTATTTTTATTTGTAGGAAAATTGGATGGAAATTACAATAGGCTTCATGTATTCATGCATGCACAAGAGAAAGAGGCAAATGAAGATGGAAATAAATCATTTCATACAACATGGAGGACCCCACCTACCAACTTACCATGATTCCCTATTAAGAGCTAATGCACATGATTAAAGCTGCATGCACATTTAAATGGAGGATTATGCCCATGCTAATGATTACTTGAAGGTTACATTTCCTAAGAGGGTATTTTGGGTAGTCCCCAAAAATATGCATTAGAGCTTTAGGCTTGTATAAATACCTCATATGTTCATGTAACAAGGCACTTAGCCTTCTCTTTAGTTATTTTAGTTTGAGGCTCAAAAATATTTTTTTAACGGCTTCTTAGCCTTCTTTCATGTAATTTTATTGATGCAATTTTAATTCAAGTTCTATTTTTGCTTATTTCTTCTTATGTTAGTAGTGTAGATCTCTTTATTTTATGCAAGTAGTTTAGCTTTTATTTTATTTCAATTAGCTTGCATTTTCCTCTTGTTTTTTGTTTCATGTTGAACTCTACATTTGTTGAAATGATAATAAATATGAGAAGCTAAAACCCTTCAATTTAGGGGTAATGAAGCTCTTTTAATCATGTAGATTCAATATATTTGTTAATTGATGATTTCGTTTTGTGCTTAATGAAATGTTTGATGTGGTAAATATTTATTGTTTAGCTTTTAATTTTGATATCCTATGTTGTTGATACCAAATAGGCTATGCGTAAACAAACACAAACACAAATTACCTCTTCATCTACATATGATTATGGTAATGAAGTGAATTTCAGAATCAAAATTTGATGGTCTATATTACTAATCAATAGTAAATAGATCGTGCTTAGAATAGATTTTTACTATCAATTTCATTAACATTTTCATGAGAGTTAACAAGTGGTTTAGTGGGTGTGTTAAAGTTTGATGGTTTATGTTGGGCTAATTAATAGCACAAATAAGCCATACATATGATAAAGACATCAACTAAATTCACTAATGACCAAAAGAGAGATCTTAATTTCATTTTGTTGATTTATGTGATCATAAGAAGGAAATTACCTCTAAATTGCCTTCTACTCTCATATTTTTATCCACTTTTTTCTTTTGTTAGTTTTTAGAAATATTTTTAGCTTAACACAACTTCAAATCTTGGTTTAATTTGATTAAGTAGAATTTTAAAATCACTTTCAATTCCCTACGAATCGACCCGTACTCGCCACATACTAAAATTGTACACCATGCGCTTGCGGTTATTTTTAACTAAAATTTTATCGGCGGTTTTCTAATCCAATAAAAAATTAGCCGTTAAAACAGATACTCTCCCTAGTTTGCTTCTAAAGATATGATCTCCACTCCCCGAGTAATCAGAGTAGGACCCTTCCGCCACTTAAGACCTTAACACTGAAGTAAATCCTTTTTAGAGACATCCTTATTTATTTATTTGGAATCTCACTAGGTTACTTAATACTTCCATTTAGGAGAGAGGCGGTTGGAAAAGGGAGAAAAGAGTTTAGATCCGAAGTAGTGACAGGGCAAGATCCGACGCTCAAGGATTTTGATGTCAGTTGGTGAAGGAATGGAGGAAAGAGGCTTTGGTTAATCGGAGGAAGGGGAGGTGGAAATGGGTTCGGCTAAAAAAATTGAAGAGGAGGAAAAGAGTGAGGGGGTATCTCGGGAAGGGTTTGCTTCAGGTTTGGGGTCATAAGTGACTATTAAGTCCTCCTCTTTCCTATAAAAGAAGTATTAATTAGCCCAATGAGATTTCCAAGCAAATGACAGATAGTACCATTAGGGCCGACGATGCGATAAATGCAAGCAATAACAAGGAAAAAGCTGTTTTAGCCTTGGAATTTCTATTTCCATACCTTATCGACGACAACACGCAAATCTATTTTAGACTTAATTCCATTTTAGAGCTTGAAAATAAGTCTCCTTATGGGTTTTATGCGTGGAAAATTTAGAGAAAATCCAGGGCAGCGAAGAAATTTCCACTGGACTACGAGAATAGGAAGATTATAATGTGTTAAGAATGTTAAATTCTCCACCAAAATTTCTTTTTTTTCAGCGTAGGAGTTAAGTTTAGGAAGTGATTTTTCGATGTATTAGATTATTGGATGATAGGAAGTGGATGCAAAATTGGCTGCTTCATACTTCTATTTGTAGGAATATGGGGATTTTGGTTGAAAAGATTTTACAAAAAGCTGCGACCGTCTTTTTAATGCACAGGTGGAGTAGAATTTTTGATGACGGACTTGGGTTTCGATACTTGTCGAAATTTAGGCCCACTAAGGCGCGGGTTGTTAAATTTGGTATCAGAGCACAAATTGTTGGATTTGGTACCAGTAAACTAGCATGAGCATTATCAAAGATTGGTAGAAATCTAAACTAATTTACAAATATTAAACGGATCTAAATTCCAACAATTCTAAATATAGAAAAGTTTATATTTGACAAGATTAGGGTAATAAACAAGGTCTCGACTGTCAACCAACCCACATTGCATGAATGTGTATGGGGAACAAACAGCTTTGCCACCATTCATAATGCGAGAACCCCCATCATGTAAGCATAAACATGCCAACAAGGTCTGGTGAATAAAAACCTTGAGTCTTACCTTTTAAGTACTTGGGCAGTATATTTCAAAATAAGAATATGTCTACGAACATAAAACCATTAAAATCATTTGATACTTCCTTATAAGGATAGGAGGCGGGTTCAACCACTTAATATCTTCCATTCTAGAAGTAGATCCTATATCCCAATCATACGTCATAAATAGCTAATAATGTAAGAGACGGTATCCAAGCCACTTCATACTTCCCAGTGTAAAATAGGCAGACCCCGTCATTTAAGGCATATTTCCAGAAGCGTGCTTTTCAATGGTACTATCTAGCTGATATCATATGGAATCTCATAGGCCACTTAATACTTCCAAGTGGAAAATAGGAAGACCCCGTCATTTAAGGCCTAATTCCAAAAGTGGACCCCTGTAGAGAAACCACCTAATGTAGCCCCTTGGCCATTTAATACTCATCTGGAAAAAATGGTGGATACAACCACTTAATACCTTAAACCTCAAAGCAGGCCCTTCGTCTTATGGCCCATACTCATAATGACGTCTCACATTAGTCCACTATTCATAGGAACTGGTAGCCAGATTAGCTGGGTAGATTTTCCTTATAGAATTTGGAACTAACCTTGCGTCTTTACAAATATTTATCATAAGGATATCTCACATCAATAAAAGTGTACACAACTGCTAGTAGCCTCAAAGTGAATGGCAAACTTTCATCGTGTAACTCTATTGACCTCGCATCCCTAGACTTAGCCACAAACTAATTACTCTATATATATATATATATACTCATCTCACCGTTTCATAAATAAGGTCTTATAAGGAATCTTCCTTACTATGGCTTAAAATAATAATTAAGCTATATAAGAGTTTCCTCTTATTTTCATCTCAAAATTTGTTACCTTCCTAATGGGGGAAAATAAATGTAAATAAATGCCTAATTAACTATGCCATATATGCAATAGTTATACGTTAATTACGTAAATAGAAATAAATAAATATTTGCGCTTAATAAGTTCTAAATGCACGGATTTTACACTCTAAACTAGCGTTAAATGTCAATTCCCTAACCAATCATCATTACAAGTCCTTTTTCTTCAATTTTCCAAGATTTCATGGAATTCTAATGTCCAAAACAGGGAATAAATATTCATAATCAAAATTGCAATAACAGACTTGTAAATAAAATAGGAACTCAATTTATTACACCAATTCAATGGATATCTTAAACAATAAGAATTGTAATCTATACCCCATATTATATTCAACTCCTCTTTTTACAAAGAAATAGATATGAATAAGTGGTGTAAACTGCGAATAGAATTCATAATCTAAACCCCTTATTTTATTGAAGGATCACAATTTGACCCAAAAAAGCAGGAGAAGTGGAATATATTATGAAATTATCAAAAATTGGATAAACGAAACAGATCCCATCAAATTAATGTAAATAATTTAGAATCTCAACATAGAATTGACATTACAAAATAAAAGGGAATTTTAGGGGATTTTATCTATCATATTTTCATAACCCAAAGTCCCTAAGGCATATTCAAATCCAAAAGAAATACACTAAAAAATTGCTGAAAAGAAATAATAAGGTTTCCACTCACAGATTAGCCTTAGCTTTACTCAAATGAATTTGTAGCCTTCCGATCTCTTCTAGAGTCTCTCTCTTTTGATATATGTATACACAGTAGGGAAGAGTTATATGTATTCATTAGATTTAGAGTAATTAGAGAAGACTAGAATAAGAATAGATTGGAGGAAGAAGAAACAAATAGGAAATAGGTTGAATCCTTACCTGAATTTTCTACGGAATTTCTGAATCTTATTAGAGAGATAGCAATGGCAGAGTTTCGTCATATTCCCTAAAATAATATGAATAAAAGTGGAGAAGATAGGGTTATATTTATAGGAGTTGAAATGCACCAGAACCGTAGGATGGAAGTAGGTAGGAAACGGGCAAATCTAGAGCGCACAATAGAATATAACATAACGTAAAACCCTAGCCGCCACTAGCAACTGTCGTTGCAATGCAGTCAACCACCCTTGGGAGATCGGTCGACCGATCGGTTGACCTGTTCAGGTCGGCTGCTCTTTTATTCAGGGTTGTTTATTTTTGTTTCCGTTGTCCTATTATTTTATTCCCTAATTAACTTTTAACGTTAAGCCTTAATTAATCATTTATTTTGCGCCCCAAGCTAATTTTTGAAATTTAAATCCTAAATTTTATTTCCTATTTTAATTTGAATTCAAACTAAATTAATTTGAATCTGAGAACTTTAAATGCTCATAACTTCTTTCTTTGAGCTCCATTTTCAACATATTATATATAGAAGTAGATCGGAATTTCACCACGAATGCAATGGAATAACTTTCATGGTCAAATTCTAACTTTTATAAAATTCTCATATCCAACCCTTATCGTATTTAATTTAGTTTACTTTATTTATTTATGGTTCAGTTTACTGGGTGTTACAGAAGCGTTCTGATTTGAACTAAAATGGAATGGGCATTCGATTTTAGTGCAAACTTCTACAAGCTCCAAACTCCAACCAATCCAATTTCATTGCAAAGCTTATGTTTCCACGAGTACAACACAACTCACTACACTCGAATCCGACCTCGTACGAAATAGTTATTGCATTTATAAGAATTGGAATTAAAGAATAAAATTTATCTACTAATTACATCGTTAATCCTATAATTCCCCTAATTAACAAATCACGGCCGCTAGGTCCACAAACCTAGGCCGCATCGCCTTCGACCTCGTTCCCTAGCCTAGCACCGCCGCTAGGCTTCACCGGCCACCACCACAAGTTCACCAACGAACGCCCCATCCCAGACGAACTCCACGACCTAACGACGTCCCCCCTCGACGTTGAACTCCGATTCAGGCCACCTCCGACCATGTTGCGCCAATCCCATTGTCCATCCCCTTGTCCCATAGTTGAGCAACTTCCATGTTGAAGCCGTCTCTTGAAAATGCCTCGAGTAGCACCGATGAGCTTCGGCCATTGGATGAGGAGTAATAAAATATGGCGGCTAGGGTTTTGATTTGGGAAATGAAGAGAGAAGGGGTCCTTATATAGACAACTAACTGGTACTATTCATGCCCGAAAATCTCAAACTCCAATCGAGGCATGCTCATTGGCATTTCCAGCTAAATATCCATATTCTGAACCCAATGGAACTATTTTCGAGACCTAAAGTATACAAATATTAGCTTTTAAAATCCAATTATATTATTAATAATTCTCTAAAATTAATTGCTATGCATTCGAGCTCGCATGACCACACAGTATGTCCGATCATCACGAAACTCGTCGACGTACAACAATTCATTATTCCAGATCCAACAACATTAGTTTAATTAGAATCCAAGACACCGCCCTAGGATGATAATTTGATATATTTTAAATATCATTTAACATTTTTCGATCACATTACCGATATTTATCCAAACTATTTATTATTGTAATTAAATTTACAAATTAAATTCACCAATGTTATGTACTAATTAAAAGTAGTTAAATAAGACTACTAAATTCATTTAATCAATATTTAATTCACAAATTCAAATATTCAGGTAATCCCTATATTTGAATATAAGTTATTAAATTCCAAAATCCAATTATTTAAATATTTAAAATTAATTAAATATTTAAAATCCAATGTTCAAAATTTTGGGTTGTTACATTTTCATTCACTTTCCTCCTAACCTTCCATAGCAGAAAATCAAATGAACATTTCCAAAACTTTATCAACTCCAAATCAAATGCTTACATCAAATACAATAAAATAAGTAGTTCATCATTCTCTTGCAAAGCTGGATGTGGATCTTGGAGATTTGAGGAGAAATCTTCATTAAAAATCATAGGCTACCTTTTTAGGTAATCTTTTAATTTTATTATCATTTTTATTTACATTATTTGACTATATATATTAGATTAATATATGATGTAAAGAATTTATATATGCTTGTGTTGTCTGATTCAATTTGTATATTCAAATTGTTTAAATACAAAATAAAGAAACATGAAAATAATTTATTTTATAATACCAATTTAATTTTTTTAAAGGTTTAAAACATTAAAAAATATCAATTGAATTTTTTTAAAGGTATTCATTTGAAACAATGGTTATAAAAGTTAAAGTTTTAAAGTTTGATTTATTAACAAGTTATATAAAGTTTGAGAAATTTTCTTAATTAAATGTTCTGATGCAAATTTTAAAAAGGATGTACATCTTTATAACACCAATTGTATTTGTTTCAAAAGTGTTAATTTAAAATGATGATTATAAAGATTAAAGGTTAAATTTAACAAGTTATCTGAAGTTTAAACAATTTCTTTATACTAGTGTTTTGATTCAAAATTTAAAATAGATTTTCTTTAAAAATACAAGTATAATTTTGAATTCGTTTATATTTCAAAATCCATAAAATTAGTCATAATTAATTTTAATATGTATAAGGTTTAAGTGTCCAAATGTTGGTTTGAAATGACATTGAATGAACAATTGAAGAAAAGAGAAAAGTCCTCCACATTTTCCTCTTCTTAGATGGCTACTTAAACTCATTAATTATCATACTATATTATTAAACCAAGGACTTTGTGTTTGGACTATAGAGTTAAATGTTGAAGATGTTGGAAATTTGACCATTATCAAATTCAATAAGTCCAAAGTGATATAGTTTTAAAGAAGATAAATGGTGTAAATAATTATCACAACTAGGTAACGCTTATTAAATCAAAATGAGATTTTTCCAAAAATGAGTAAGCGATAAATTTGGCAATATTATCACACCACTTGCTAAGAGAAGTGTGAACGTAAACGTTCAAATAGTTCGACATTAATCGCTAACCGAATTTACACCCAAAAGTCACACAATTGAAATGATGAATTCTTGTTAGACCAAACAATTTAATTAGTATATAATTGTTATAAATTAATTAAATAATTAATATTTATAAAATATTAATTATGAAATTTGATGTGATTTGAGAAATAAAATTGTTGCATGCATTTATAAAAGTGTGAATGAAATTTCATTTTTGAACCGCCACTTTCTTCTTCTTCTTCCTCATTTTAATGGCGGCAACTATCCTCTAAAACAGTCCCAAAAAAATTTCAAGTCCAATACAAATTAAAAAAACACTAATTTGTAGTAGAAGGTCTCCAATCCTGGATTAGCACCTAACAACTGGGAATTGTTCTAAGAAGAGAAATCATTTTTCAACGTGGACTCATTGGCTTCATTAAGAGGTGATTTATACCCAAATCATCTATTTGTATTCAGATCCGTTTATTGTTTAGATTAGCTGAGATTTTTATAGGTACATGTATTTGTTATAATTGGATTGGTTTGTTACAATTGGATGGGTTATGTGCTTGTTGTAATATTTTGTTTATTGATTTATTATTGAATTAACTTTTTTTAAAAAGAATTTTTTAATTTTGATACACACACACACACACACACACATTTAGACTAAATGTATAGAGATCTTCAGCCTGCAATCAATTATTTAATTAAAAATATAATTTCAACTGAGAAAATTCTAGAAATTTTTATTAAGCCTAAAATGTGTCTTAGATACCTTTAGGAAAATGTTTTGATTTTTAGAACTTAATTTAATAATTTTTATAATTAATTTTTTTGGCCTATAACCAATTATTTAATTAAAAATATAATTTCAACTGAGAAAATTCCAGAAAATTTTCGTAGGCCTAAAATATGTTTTAGGTACCCTAAAAAAGTTTTAAAATTTTCAACTTGATTTCATATTTTAGAAAGGTGAAGTGAGCCCAAAGGTTACCCCTGATAGAAAAGGCCCTATTTAAATTAGGCCTTGGGCTAATTTTCAAAATATTCTTGAAAATGAAGTCAAGATTTTAAATTTAACAGTTAAATTTAAAATAAAAACAAGTTTATTATAAAAGGTTATAATATAACATAAATTTTCAAAATGTTTGGAAAGGTAATGAAAACTTCAAATTGTTTGAAACTATTTGAGTATTAATTTCGAAAATTAAAATTTATTAATAAGATTAATAAAATAAATTAATTAAATGAGTTAACTAATTTGTACTAATATGCATGTATTATATATGTTTATATATGTTATGTTATTTTAAAGCGTTTAAGATAACGTAAGTATACATGTATGTATGTAAGATACATTTTGAAATTGATATATTTTAATTAAAATTGTTTAATCAAATAAATTAATTAAAGGTTAATTAATTAAATAACATACACTTGTATATGATGTATGTGTTATACTATAAAGGTTATAGTATGTAAAAATATTAAATATAAAAGTTATATTGATATAAAATTAATTAAAATGTTGATTGATTAATATTAATTAAAAAAGATTTAATTAATATAATGTTATACATAATACTATTATATAGTAATATAAAATATAAAAGTTGTATAATAATAAAGCTTATATAATATGAATGTAAACACTAAATATGGAACATTAAAGAAACCCTAAATAGACTCAAGAAATAAATACATACGTATTGTACATATACCGTGATTTCAGATGTGCTTGACACTTGAATCACGAGAGTTTTTCATAAGTAGTACATTATTGCATAAGTCGATATCACTCAATATAATATATTGAAGATTATGAATCTTCAATATTATGTTGTTCTCTACCATATATATATATATATATATATAATTACTTGCACACTCCTAAGTTGTTGAGCAAACTCAAACTAGGGATGTTATGTGTAGTATTATTGATATATTGAATAGACGAGGTAAGATAACTATATGTATTTTTTGAGCAAACTCAAGATGCATAACTATACTTAGGCCGTCGCGATATGGTAGGTACGTGTGAATAATGTAACAACCCTGGTATTGGTGATTACTTGTAATATTAAAATATAACGATAGTTATATTTTAATATTGAGAATAAAATAAAATAAGTTGGAGAAAATATAAATTTAGTTAAAAATTGTTTATTTCAAATAAACAATGTGTTTGAGTATAAAACTTGAATTTAAAAATTGATTGCATGGAGATTTGGTTAATACATTGGAAATATTGGAATTTTGTTAAATTTGAAGTTAATAAATGAATCAAGTGATGTTTTCAACATTTAATTATTGAAATAAATCTAAATTGATGAAAATAAAGTTTTAAAAACTTTATTTTGAGAATTTGGAGTGAAAATAATTATTTATTGGATTTTAATTGAGTCAATGTAATAATATTGGTAATTATTGTCAATATTAACCTTTTATTGAATATAAAAGGAGAAATATGAAGAAAACATGTATTTGATTAAAATAAAAGATGAAATATTGTTTAAAAATAATATTTTAAAGTTATAATAAAGTTAAAATGATTTGTTATAATTTATTTCATAAGCAAATAATTTTTGTTGTGCTTGTTATGTTAAAAATAGTGTTTTTACACTAAAATAGTGTAAATTGTGAAATATTGTGTAAAACAAGTTTTATTGTTAAAAATACCCTTTTATTGTTAAATTAAAATTTATTTTGTTATAATAACAATTTTATTTCAATACAATTGGATGAATACATTTTATTGGGCATTTAAATGATGAAATATGTGTATATAATGTTAAATTAGAGTAAATATGCACATAGCTTCATTATTTCACTAAGTATTTTTCTCTTGGGCTTTTTGGTTAGAATAGGATCCAATAACCTAACCTAGAAGCTTCTGGTTGTGAGAAAGTGGCTTTACGTTGTTTTTCTCATCTTCTCTTCTCAAACTAAAATTTTACAGTAAACAAAACAAGAGAAAAGAAAATTTCCATGGCCACCTTCAACTAAAATCCAATTTCAACCAAATTTGCTGCTAATTTAAGAAGATAATCACTAAAACAAGAATATACAAGGTAATCTCCATCCAATACCAAAGAGTTTCATCATCTTTGAATTGATATAAAATTGTTTGCAACTTGTTTTATTACTCCTACATGCTTCTTTTTTAGCAAATACATGTGCCTAGAGCTCCATTTCTCCGCCAAAAATCATTGCTTACACATAAAAACTTTGCTAAATCATCAGATGAGTTGATAACTCACATTTTCTAGCTACTACAATGCTCAAAGAAAAGTTTCCTGTGCAAATACGTACTCTGTAAATAGTTTCAGTTTTTCTTTCCTATTAAACCTAATTTGAGTACCTACTTTGAGCTGCTGTACTTTCAATTTCGACAACGAAATGCTGCAGGATTTTCTCCTGATTGTAGTTTATGTATTGTTCTATATACGTGCAAAATTTTGTTGAAAAATACTTTCATTTGTTATGTGAAAAGTTGGTCATAAATCAGTTCGCAGCTCACAAAATCGCCTGGAACGAATTACGCGTGAGAATGCCACATAGGTCGACCGCTAGGTCGACCAGGCCTATCCCTAGGTCGAGTGAGGTCGACCTGGCGGTCGACCTAGGGGGCTATGCTCTCCTGTGCATTTTTGTGTTGATTTCTTTGTTCTCCGATTCGTTTCCAGTGTGTCTTCTTGACTTCTGGTTCTCAGTTTCGAGTTATTTTTGTGATGTTTTGAGAGCTATGATGCCTATCAATAGGCTCGCTAATTTTGGAAGATTTGAAATTCAAATTTTGAATTGTTTTGAATTAAATTTGAATTCGAATTCGAATATCGGTTTTGAGGTATTTTCTTTGGTTTCATTGTTTTCGAGCACGGTTATCTCCAAACGACTTTGAAATAATTTTTAAAATAAATTGGCATTTTTAATAATTATTATATCATATTTTAAATTATTTTTAAGTTATAAAATCTATTTATTCTCTATAATAAGGGAATTTTCAAATACGGTTTTCAAATTTGATTTCGAAAATTGGTTTTAAAAGCTTGTTTTCCAAAGTAAATTATTTTAAATATAAAATACACATTTTTGCACTCTTAGAACGCATGAGAAAGGGAATTAAACGATCTAGTAAAACACGTGGTATGGGACATGTGCATTTACTGTTTCGGTTAATTTTGGACTTGTACGATCGAAGCTATTAGAGGTTATCGATCCTGAGTTGTTTTGCCATTTTATGGCGCATCTTGAGTTTTATAATTCCTATTTATAGGAATTATCTGGGATGGCCAATATTTGGCAAGTTTTATGGTTTGAGAGCTTTTATTCTAGGAGTTATGGTCGATGAGAGCCATCACAATGTTTTTATACTTGCCGATGATATGAGGCAAGTCTTGAGTTTGTGATTTCCTATTTTGAGATTTATGGTTCATGAGGAACCATCACGAGGTTTATTTATACTTGTCGATGAGATGAGAAAAGTTATGAGTTTTCTGAGGTTTCTGGGTTTTCTAATGTGGCATTGGCTAGCGGTTAATAAACTGTTTAGTGAGAACGTGTGGTATGGGACGCACGTTACCACTTTTCGGATTCCTATCTGAGAGTTTGTGACACATTCTGGGTTATGCCAGTACTAGAGCTATTGGGCTCATATTAGGCTGCTGGGTCCAATCTTTATCGAGCTGTTGGGCTCATCACGAGTTTATGTGACTTCGGTCGTTTGGGATTTACGAATTCGGTCGTCTGGGATAAATACCTATAATTTATATAGTACTGGACAAGAATTTTGCACGTGCATATTTTAAGATTTGAGTTGTTGGGTCCATCCTTTTTATTGGGCTGTTGGGTTCATATTTTGAGATTTGAGTTTGAGATTTTTATTGGGTTGTTGGGTCCATACTTGAGATTTGAGTTTGCCGCCTTCGGCGCTTTTATATGAGATTTAAAATATTCTTCTTGGAGATACATACATACATACATATATATATATATATATATATATATATTGATGAGCATATTTGTGTTTGTCATTTACGGCGTTTCTCGAATTTTGAGTTTAAGACTTCTCCTTTTTAGGGAATATGGTTCATTGAAACCATTATAGATGTTTTAGGATGTCGCCGATGATATGAGGCATTTATTTCTATATTTGAGTGTTATTGTTTGAGTTACCTCTTTTGAGGTCATTTTATACTTAAGTGACATTGGTCCACTTAAGTCATGGGGGTGTGTTCTTTCTGTTGCTTCTTCTCATTCGAGAAGAATTATTACCTTGTATCTTATACTTCATATTTCGTCTATCCTTATTAATTAATTGTTTTAGCAAGACCGATCCATGTAATTTTATACTCGGGTCAGACCGAGTTGTTTCATGTTAGCTATCAGTTATGGGACTTAGCTTTGATGCATCTACTTGGATATTAGCCTAGCACTTTTGTGTAGTTTATATTTCTTTCCGCTTGACTCTGATGTGTATTTTGATTAGATGTATATAGTGTGGTCTTTGAACCAGTTTTGTATATCATTTTGTGTTGTGCTGGGATGTATCCGTGTATATGTATTTATATATATGATGTTTACTGTTCTGTGATGTGATATGCATTCTGTTTTTGTATTTTGTTCTGATAGATCCATTAGCCAATTATAGTTTTGTATTAAGCATTTATTAGATATGTCTATCCACGAGAGATAGGAAAAAAATATAAAGCATTTATTGACGTATTTAGTAGATGTTTAAGACAAGATTATAGATGGTCGCTCCTAACCAACCTTATTCTCCGCATTAACAGACAGAATTACCCAGTAATTCTCCTTATTAATGTGGGTCTCGGGGTGGGGCGTCACAGCTTGGTATCAGAGCTGAGTTCAGAACAAAATAGGATAAACACATAACAGAATATATATTACGATACATCAAAGTACAATATGAGTGAAATCATCATTCTTAATCAAACTTGTTTCGAATCGTGCCTTGACCTTTTCGAGTCCTTAGGGGTAGACGAATGGGAATACGTCTAGGAATGTGATTTTATAATTCCGTAGTATTCCTTAATTGATGAACCTTGTTAATAATATCTATCCCTGTGAATAATCCATTCTATCTTAACCTTCAGCTCATGGCTAGAAGAGAAAGAAGTCACACCTCGGAGGCTGAGCAGCCTAGCGGCTCACGTCCCGAGGGTGTGTACATTTCAACTAATCAGATCTTAGAGCTTGTTCGGAGCATCCAGCCTCTGCTCCATCCAATTCTTCTCCTCCATGCAAATCTGTATTTTCTGGTATGTGTAGTGACTATTCTCATTGGGAGGCAAGCCTTTCAAAGGTTCTGAGACTGTTCTTGAGGTCTAGGCTTGGCTTCGGACATGCGAGCGCATCTTCTCTTGCATGGATTTATCTGATCATCATCGAGTTCTTATAGCATCGAGTATGATGCAAGAACGTGCTCTCGATTGGTATGAGCTTCTCACTGCCAAGATTGATATGTCCACTCTCACTTGGCAATAGTTTAGAGAGCGGTTCGAGCTTAAGTTTGCGACCGAGTCTGAGAAAGCTTCCCTTGCTCGTTGCTTCCTTGAGTTGAAGCAAGGGAAATCATCTGTTTCAGAGTATGTTTCTTCCTTCGAGTCCCTATCCAAGTATGGGCTCGAATTTATCAGCACTCCATATAGAAAGAATCTTAGATTTGTTTTTGGAATGAAGAAATACTTGAAGAAATCTCTTATGCTCCAGCTTAAGTTATCCTTTGAAGAGCTTGTTGATTCGGCGCTTCACCTTGAAGCCGTCAGAAGGAAGGGGATAGTAGTGATGAGGCTGAGGTTCGCAAGAACCCTAACAAGAGAAAACTTCCCTTCCAGGCATCCCAATCTTTTTCTCAGAAGAAAAAGCATCTTGCCTCTAGTTCTCATTCTGGTGCAAGTCATCATTCTCACAAGACTTGTTTCAACTGTGGTTCTCATGATCAATTTATTCGAGAGTGTTCTAAGCCTATTATTTGCCGCACTTTCAAACAAGAGGAACATTGGTCTTTCGAATGCCCCAATTCATCAAAGGGTCCTTATTCGGGAAAGCTTATCGTGATGGATGCTTCCGGTGGTTCCTCTCAACCTAGAGGTACTCCTTCATCTTTTCTTTAGAGTTCTATGTTATTTTATGATCATTTATTTTTGTTCTCTTCAATTCGAGTGCTTCACGGTCACTCATATCGAAGAAGCTTGATGGTGTTTTGCTTTTGATTATTTCATGTTTTATCACTTCTTAAGTATTGCGAATCCTATCGAGGGACCCGCAACTTTAGTATTTTGAGTAGGGGGGTGTTGAGATTATTTATTGCATTTTCCTTCGTGAGTATTCGCTTATTATTCATCATCTTGAGATTTGTATGTTTTGGGATGGATTGGCTTGCTTATTATCAAGTCCAATCCTATGTTCTAGAAGGATCCTATATATATTAGGTATACTGATTTGTTGTTTATTGTTCTTCGGAATGTTGATGAAAATTCTGAAGTATCTTTATCTGTTGTGTGTTTCGAGATGATGATGATGTATCTCAAATTCTGGTTATTGTGGTTTTGTTGATTTTTGTGAGTCCGTTTCGGGTTTGACACCCAATCGGTCGATCGAGTATTGTATTGTCCTTATTTCTGGCTCTTAGCCTATCGGTTATCCCTCCACAAGGATATGCACTAAGAATGAGGCGATTGATTGAGTTCAAACGATACTATAATTCTTGTTTCTTTCGATATATCCTTTTTGGATACTCATTTGGTGTTATATTTTGTGGCATTACTTCACTCGAAATAATGATATGTTGACAGTGGGCTTCTTCTCGTTTGAGAAGAATACCTTACCCTTATCTTAATGTCTCGTTGATCTCATTTTATCTATTGTGTGGTGCTAGAGTCTTTCTTTAGCTTGACCTTGCACAAATTTTCATCGGCTATGAGTTGCGGAGGATATCGCTCCTTTTTCTGCATTCCACACTCGTATGATTCTTGTGAGTGGCTCATGATATCATTTGGATTGACGAACACTCCGTCTCTTTCGGTCAATCTTATGAATCGAGTATTATGGGAATATCTCGATGAGTTCTCTTAAGTGTTCTTTGGTTTCGAGTTTATGCAGCTATATGATATGCGTTTTATGAGAAATTGGAATTTTAGTTATTATGAAAGCAAAGAATAATTTTGTGTATTATATATGAGTAGTATTTCTTTTTATAGAAATGATTTTTGTGTTGGGTTGTCCATCGAGTGCTTTAAGAATTCTAGTCGATGCGCCTGATCAACGTTATCAATAAGAATTTCTAAACATTGTGATGAGACAATCAGACACAATAAATTGATTTTTTATGAGGTTGAGTTTGGAAATAAATTATTTTGGAAATTTGGTATTAAATTTTTATTTTGAGTGGTGTAAGCGGCCATTGAACCATAGTGATGGTTAATTAAGTGGCGAGGTAGTTTTGATCACTTGATCAACTCGGCAGCCAATGGATAGAGTCGTTCACTATAAACCAATGGCAAGGCAATGCCATTATATTGTTTTGAATTTATAGAGTTAAACGAAAATAAGTTTTATTGTTGAAATGTTGTTTACTAGATTAAAAAATAGGTTTTGAGTTTTAAAATTAAAAATGTCCATTGGATATTTTAATATAATATAAAAGTTATATGTAATAAACTTGAAGCTTGTTTTCAAAAAATTTGGTGGTTTGAAAAGCAAAGAGTGATAAGATTTTAAATTTTATATTGAAAATATATTGGTGTGAAATTATAAAAAATTCTTTTGGAAATTTAATTTTGTAACAAGAGGAATATGAATTTAAATTTTAGTCTTTCTAATACTTATTAAGTATTATAATAAAGAAGTTTTGAAAAAATTTCAAGTATTGAAATTGTGGTTATAAAATACTAAAAATATTGAATTTTGGAACTCTAAGAGTTTTGGTTACGAGTTAATCCATATATTTTGTTCCTTATGTTTATTTTACTCTTGTGTTATTTTATAACGACGTGCATTTATGCGGTCGTTTGAGTTTGAAACCACCTTTTTATTGAACTATCTTGCCTCTATTGTGTCTATCTTGTATCAGTGTGGTTTCTTCCATAGTGTCATACGGAAAATCATATCAATAATCATTTTGTTGGTAGAGTTCGGGTTGGAGTTGTGCTAAATACCAACTTTACTCTTGGAGCTATTGAGAAATCAATTTCATTCGTTTGATCCTTTGTGTAGCATCTTGTTGTGTTCTCATTTGAAGGTGAGACGCCTTCGAAATCTTGTGTGTTGCTCAGAAAATTCAATGGTTTGCTAATCTCGTTATTAGCACTTTGGAAACCAAAGAATTAATCGAGCGAGTCTTATATTGATTTTCTATCATCTCATTTTGAGAGTATGAGAATTTCTTTTAAACTCGAGCTAGTTTATCTATCTTTTTCTTAATGAAATGAATTGAGTAGAATATAGTTCTTCCCTTAAAATTGCGAGGACGCAATTTTTGTAAGGGAGGGAGTCTGTAACAACCCTGGTATTTATGGTTACCCGTAATATTAAAATATAATGATAGTTATATTTTAATATTGAGAATAAAATAAAATAAACTGGACAAAATATAAATTTAGTTAAAAAAAATTATTTCAAATAAATAATGTGTTTGAGTACAAAACTTGAATTTAAAAATTGATTGTATGGAGATTTGGTTAATACATTGGAAATATTGGAATTTTGTTAAATTTGAAGTTAATAAATGAATCAAGTGATGTATTTCAACATTTAATTAGTGAAATAAATCTAAATTGATGAAAATAAAGTTTTAAAAACTTTATTTTGAGAATTTGGAGTGAAAATAATTATTTATTGAATTTTAATTGAGACAATGTAATAATATTGGTAATTATTGTCAATATTAACCTTTTATTGAATATAAAAGGAGAAATATGAAGAAAACATGTATTTGATTAAAATAAAAGATGAAATATTGTTTAAAAATAATATTTTAAAGTTATGATAAAGTTAAAATGATTTGTTATAATTTATTTCATAAGAAAATAATTTTTGTTGTGCTTGTTATGTTAAAAATAGTGTGTTTACACTAAAATAGTGTAAATTGTGCAATATTGTGTAAAACAGAGTTTTATTGTTAAAAATACCCTTTTATTGTTAAATTAAATTTTATTTTGTTATAATAACAATTTTATTTCAATACAATTGGATGAATACATTTTATTGGGCATTTAAATGATGAAATATGTGTATATAATGTTAAATTAGAGTAAATATGCACATAGCTTCATTATTTCACTAAGTATTTTGATCTTGGGCCTTTTGGGTTAGAATGGGGTCCAATAACCTAATGTAGAAGCTTCTGGTTGTGAGAAAGTGGTTGTATGTTATTTTTCTCATATTCTCTTCTCAAACTTAAATTTTACAGTAAACAAAACAAGAGAAAAGAAAATTTCCAAGTCCACCTTCAACTAAAATCCAATTTCAACCAAATTTGCTGCTAATTCAAGAAGATAATCCCTAAAACAAGAATATACAAGGTAATCTCCATCCAATACCATAGAGATTTCATCAAAAATCTTTGAATTGATATAAAATTGTATGTAACTTGTTTTATTTCTCCTACATGCTTCTTTTTCAGCAAATACAGGTGCCTAGAGCTCCATTTCTCCGCCAAAAATCATTGCTTACACCTAAAAACTTTGCTAAATCATCAGGTGAGTTGATAACTCACATTTTCTAGCTACTACAATGCTCAAAGAGAAGTTTCCTATGCAAATACTACTCTGTAAATAGTTTCTATTTCAGTTTTTCTTTTCTGTTAAACCTAATCTGAGTACGTACTTTGAGCTGCTATAACTTTCAATTTCGGCAATGAAATGCTATCGGATAATTGTATTTTATGTGTTGTTCTATATGCTTGCAAAATTTGGTTGAAAATTACTTTCATTTGCTATGTGAAAAGTTGGTCAGAAAATCAGTTCGCAGCTCACAAAATCGCTTAGAATGAATTACGCGTGAGAAGGCCACATAGGTCGACCTTTAGGTCTACCAGGCCTATCCTTAGGTCAACCATATGGTCAACCCAGGGACAAGTGAGGTCGACCTGGCAGTCGACCTAGGGGGTTATGCTCTCCTGTGCATTTTTGTGTTGATTTCTTTGTTCTTCGATTCGTTTCCAGCGTGTCTTCTTGACTTCTACTTCTCAGTTTCGAGTTATTTTTGTGATGTTTTGAGAGCTACGATGCCTATCAATAGGCTAGCTAATTTTGGAAGATTTGAAATTCAAATTTTGAATTGTTTTGAATTAAATTCGAATTTTAATTTGAATATCGGTTTTGAGGTATTTTCTTTGTTTTCCATTGTTTTCGAGCACGGTTTTCTCCAAACGACTTTGAAATAATTTTTAAAATAAATTGGCATTTTAAAGAATTAATACAATATTCTAAATTATTTTTAAGTTATAAAATCTATTTATTCTCTAAAATAAGGGAATTTTCAAATACGGTTTTCAAATTTGATATCGAAAATTGGTTTTAAAAGCTTGTTTTCCAAATAAATTATTTTAAATATAAAATACACATTTTTGCACTATTGGAACGTATGAGAAAGAGAATTAAACGATCTAGTAAAACATGTGGTATGAGACACATGCGTTTACTGTTTTGGTTAATTCCGGACATGTACGATCGAAGCTATTAAAGGTTATCGATCCTGAGTTGTTTTGCCATTTTATGGCGCATTTTGAGTTTTATAATTCATATTTATAGGAATTATCTGGGATGGCCAATATTTGGCAAGTTTTATGGTTTGAGATCTCCTATTCTAAGAGTTATGGTCGATGGGAGCCATCACGATGTTTTTATACTTGTCGATGAAATGATGCAAGTCTTGAGTTTGTGATTTTCTATTTTGAGATTTATGGTTCATGAGGAACCATCACGAGGTTTATTTATACTTGTCGATGAGATGAGACAAGTCATGAGTTTTCTGAGGTTTTTGGGTTTTCTAATGTGGCATTGGCTAGCGGTTAATAAACCGTTTAGTGAGAACGTGTAGTATGGTACGCACGTTACCACTTTTTGGATTCCTAGCTGAGAGTTTGTGACACATTATGGGTTATGCCAGTACTAGAGTTGTTGGGCTCATATTGGGCTGTTGGGTCCAATCTTTATCGAGCTGTTGGGCTCATCACGAGTTTATGTGACTTCGGTCGTCTGAGTTTTACGACTTCGGTCGTTTGGGATTTACGAATTCAGACGTCTGGGATAGGTACCTATAATTTATATAGTACTGGACAAGTGTTTTGCACGTGCATATTTTACGATTTGAGCTGTTGGGTTCTTATTGGGCTATTGGGTCCGTCCTTTTTATTGGGCTGTTGGGTCCATATTTTGAGATTTGAGTTTGAGATTTTTATTGGACTGTTGGGTCCATACTTGAGATTTGAGTTTGCCGCCTTCGGCGCTTTTATATGAGATTTACAATCTTCTTCTTGGAGATATATATATATATATATATATATATTGATGAGTTTGCCATTTGGCACAGTTTTGAGTTTTTTAAATCACTCTTTTATAAGTTCATATTTGTGTTTGTCATTTACGGCGTTTCTCGAATTTTGAGTTTAAGACTTCTCCTTTTTAGGGAATATGGTTCATTGAAACCATTATAGATGTTTTAGGATGTCACCGATGATATGTGGCATTTATTTCTATATTTGAGTGTTATTGTTTGAGTTACCTCTTTTGAGGTCTTTTTATACGTAAATGACATTGGTCCACTTAAGCCATGGGGGTGTGTTCTTTCTATTACTTCTTCTCATTCGAGAAGAATTATCACCTTGTATCTTATACTTCATATTATCGTCTATCCTTATTAAGTGATTGTTTTAGTTAGACTGACCCGTGTAATTTTATACTCGGGTCAGACCGAGTTGTTTCGGCTTAGTTATTAGTTATGGGACTTAGCTTTGATGCATCTGCTTGGATATCAGCCTAGCACATTTATGTAATTTATATTTCTTTCCACTTGACTCTGATGTGTATTTTGATTAGATGTATATAGTGTGGTCTTTGAACATCTTTTGTATATCATTTTGTGTTGTACTGGGATGTATCAGTGTATATGTATTTATATATATATAATGTTTACTGTTTTGTGATGTGATATGCATTCTGCTATTGTATTTTGTTCTGATAGATCCATTAGCCACATATAGTTTTGTATTAAGCATTTATTGGATATGTCTATCCATAAGAGATAGGAAAAAAAATATAGAACATTTATCGACGTATTCAGTAGATGTTTAAGACAGGATTATAGATGGTCGCTCCTAACCAGCCCTATTCTCTGCATTAGCAAACATAATTACCCAGTAATTCTCTTTGTTAATGTGGGTCTCGGGTGTAACGACCCGGTATTTTGGACCATTCAAATCGACAATAATCCACACATGTCTGGCTTGAATAATTCAAAATAACAGATTGTAAATAAATTTGGAGCAAATGAAATCAAATACACAGAATCACAGACACAGAACATATCAGAATAACTCGCAGCGGAATAAAAAAAACCATAGTAGTTCATGAAGCTACTATAACAAACTCTCAAAACATAATACATAATATCTGCTTGAAAACATATACAATAGACATCTCAAATAAATAGAAGTTTATGAATACCAGAACTGAAATAGAACAACTGAACTGAAAGGAACAGATAACTAGACAAGCAGAATCTCCAGCGATTCCTAGCTCCAGAAAGAAATCCGAAGCTAAGCTGTAAATACTCAGGCTGACCCGAGCGTAAAGTAAAACACAAAACACTCGAGTCAGGACAATATATACTTATATAATGTAAACCAACTCAAGTGAACTGTAGTAGAAATGCACAATAACTCAAAGGATGCTTGGGATCGCCCATCCTTTAAGGATCAGTTAAACTATAAATTAAATACATCCCGTGTTAAAATTTCAAAATGGTATTTTATACTTCGAAATCAAATATCATTTCAAAATTCAATATCCTTATAAAATCCATTTCAAAATATCATATTTCAAAATAATTTATATTTCGAAACAAATTACTTCATTTTAAATCATAAAAATGAAGTTAGTATATTTAATAATTAAAATTTTAAATTTCCAAAAATTTAACTTTTCAAAGTTCATTCGTTCACTTAAATTAATTAAAACAATGAAATTTCAACTTTCGCAGCTGTAACATCCCGGAAATTTTCGACTTTCGAAAATTCAACATCGATACTCACTTTATCGACTGCTGAGCCATCGAATGCCGGAAACCCGAAGAGTTATGGTTTTAAGAAAGAAGAAAAAGGTAGAAGAAGAAGATAGAAGAAAAAGAAAGAAGAACACAACAGAGCAAGAGCAGAAACAGAAAACAATATCAGAATCTCACATATCGCAGCGGAACAATATATAATAGATAGATGAATATCATTTAAAAAACAAAAGAATTATATCTGTTATTACATTACATTACATCATATCATCAGAGTCAATAAACAACAATGGACAGTTACATAAACTTGTCCTCATACAGAATACACAGCGGAATAAATACTATCAGATACAAATACTACGTCTCGTCATCCAGCTTTCTTCCAAAGCTCCAGAATATCCAGAATATCCTGATAATATAACTCTAGGCTGCCCGTGTGGAAATTTGTGGGCACCCAGAGTTTAGAAGGGAACAATAAACTCCGAGTCAGTCATGGTGACTGGTGTGAGATCGTAAAACAGTTATTTATCTTTAAAATAACAACAGAAAAACTTTAATGCCAATTCGCAATGCTTTTGGAAAATGAAACTACCATAAGACCTCCCACCACACACACAATGCAAACGCAGACTTGGAGGAGATTTCTTCTTATGATAGTCAAAGATGCTTACTACGCAAAATCAAATCATTTTTGATATTATTATTAGTGCATAGTGTAGAAAACATTTCGAAAGTATAATATTAATCTTAGCCAACATACGACCAGTATCGTATGCCTACTATAGCTACCATCTAAACAGTGGTGACCACCGTACGTAAATGGCAGGTTCTACAACTAATACCGTACAAATCACGTATTGGAGTTTGGATTTCCAACAAATGGTCAGGCTAAGGAACTTCCTTTTCCACGATGGGTACGTCCCTGGAATAGACGACCCGAGAAATAACCTAACATTACGGTTAGATCTCTGCCAACACAAGGCCGGGTTACCTCTGCAAAAATAGGTAACTACTGACACGCGTATGCCATCCCCCGATCGTAACCGATCTTCCCGAGGATCCCCGATTTCCAACAAACCACATAGATAATAATGCAGCAACCACATAGGTTAAGTATCTGGGCTCCATACCATGATACCACCTCTATCCAGAAGGAATGACATACACTAAGGGGCGCTACTCCCTAGAACCTTGCCGCATCCTTCCTGTTTCGACCATTTCCGGGGTGTGAGGCTCGATGAAGTCTCGTCCACAAAGCTACGCTTTCTCAAAAAGCCCTGCTTCGGGTCAAACAAAATGATCAACCTATGATCACAAAGATATAAGATCAAACAAATGGTCATATCACAAATGATCAAACACTGATCATTTCACAGCAACACTCAGTATGCCACGTTACTAAATTGGGATATATCGTTGATAAATTTCAACTACATAACCTCTAAGCTCGTACGTCTCAGAGAAGGGTGTTAAGCTAAGAGAATAAATTCTCCGCCACCAACAGAAATGTATTTGAAAGAAATCAGCTTTATATCTCAAATTGTAACGTCAGACATACAATCCATACAAGTCTGTTCCGGGATCGAACAGAACCGAAGGCACTTCTCACGAAGCCCTTGCATTTCCGGATAAATTTCTAATCACGTCCGGACTTCCCGTCACTAAGGGTGATAAAACCTCTAAACCGGAGATCAGCCGATGTAGAGTAACTCGACGGTAATCCTTCCGTTTTCAAAAATATCCGGTCTTCAACACCGGTCTTCAAATGCGATTCATAACGACGTATCACATATTCGGAATGGGTTATACGACCCCATGGTCCTTTCCCGGCTAACCCGAATAGTGAGCGATTATTCAAAAATAAGTGTGGCATTCAAATTCATCCAATTCACAACAAATACCTATCTAAAGGTAATTATTGATAGTCGGTTATTTAACTATCAATAAAGATGCGCAACATCATCAGATTCCAAATAATTTTCCAAATTATTTCATCTTCCAAAAATATCTTTACTAGATATATTATTTCCACACTTTCAAAAATAAATCAACGTTTATTTTTCTAAACAATTTCTATTTCCTTTATAAATTCCATATTAAATTTACATTTTTCGAATATCTACTAATATTCGATTTTCAATCGTTTTCAAAAATTCATTTTCGATTTATCTTTAAGAAGATAAATTCTCAAAACGTTTCGTTTCATTTGGAAAAACATTTCCATACTTATTTAAAAATAAGTATTTCACAAATCTATTTATTTTCAGCATTTGAAAATATTCAATATACTTAAATCAAATTAAGTATATATTTCATTCTTTTAAGGAAATCATTTTCTTTAAACACATTTATTTGAGTCAAAACGAATGTTACGTAAAACATCGTTACGACGACTCAAAATCACTAGTATAGGGATTCGGAATTAAGATAGATATATAAATCCCAATACTACATAAAAACATTTCCTTTCGGAAATCATTTACTATAACAACAGTGTTATAGTCCATCATTTCCTTAAATTCCTCGAAAGCGTCTATTTCAACAATAAATGTTGAAATCTATGTTTTCGATATTTAACACGTTTTAAAACATCTTTTAAAACAATTACTTCATTTCTGTAATATCGCTTTCCCAAAACAAGTTCATTTTACTTAACAATATATTCACTGTCCAAAATCGTGAATATACTTCACTAGCCACATTTCAATATTTTCTACACATTTTATTTAAATAATAATCCGCTATCCAAAATCGCGAATATATCTCCTTTAACATTTTAATTTATCAAATCCAATTGATTTCGAATTTATAAACAACGTTTATAAATTCTATTTCTATTTTCTAACGACTTCAATTTAATAAATCTTCTTTATTAAAAATTCGATCAATATTCCATTTAAAGGCAAAAATCCAATTTATAAGTTAATTACTTATAAATCCTTTATTCTACAACTTCATTCATTTTTAACTTCACAATGTAAATCTATTAATTTCATTCACTTATGAAATTCATTTATACTTCTTTTTAACACTTATAAAATTCGTTTTATAAGTCCAATATTTTGATTTATAAAATATCAATTTTTTTAAATCTTTCTATACAAATCGTTTATAGTTATTCAAAAATCCCAACTTAAACCATTTTATAAATAAATCGACTTTTATTTCAAAAATGACACTTCGGTTATATTTCACTAAAAATTATAACTTTTATAACTTTAAAACTTTACGTTTATAAATCGATTCAAAAATTCCATAA
Organism: Allium fistulosum; assembly: GCA_030737815.1. Taxonomy (NCBI): domain Eukaryota; kingdom Viridiplantae; phylum Streptophyta; class Magnoliopsida; order Asparagales; family Amaryllidaceae; genus Allium; species Allium fistulosum. The sequence continues at coordinate 241,908,907 of CM060907.1, read as the reverse complement.
AACGTATATTTTCAAAAATCACTTTAAAAACCTTTTTAAAGTAAAAGTCGTTATTTTACATTTCAAAACTGAATCCGATGATGCAACAACACCAATCAGTCCATCACAACAGTCAATATCATATATCAATATGATAACAGAATATATATCAATATCTGTAAATAAGTAAATACAGTTGAGGAATCCAGTTGGATCCCTCCAACCTGTTTCCCTGCATCCAAAGATGTTAGCACAATACCAATTCCGCTCCAGTACGGAATTATCGCGGTATATGGGTTTTATAAAAATCCGCTTACTAACGGCGCAATAGGGTCTCATCCGCTATACGAGGCGGGAATCAATCAATCCAATATATACATATGCCAATATGTATATATTGCTATATATAGATATATCCTATCATATCTAATATCACATCCAAACAGTCAATCATCAATCAATAACTGTAAAAGAAAATCCACTTTCATTTGAGTGAGAAGATCTCACCATGATTTTAATTCTGATTTCAGCGTTTATTTCGAATAAAATTAAACGAGCGTTTAATTTTACCCGAAATTTTCATTGACTCCAAACGACTCCAATCCAGTTGCATCGCGAAGAGCTCGCCAATACGATCCCATCGCAAAAAATTTCGCCCAAAACGGACCTCGTACGAAGAAGTTATGACAATTTAAAGTTTAAACGAATTATATATAAACAAATTTACAATTTTTTATTTTTTTATTTCAAAACCTAATCATCAGCCGATCATCTCCAGAAATGAAATCATGGCCACTGAAATTTTCTTCTTCCCTCACGCGATGAAGCCCCAGGTCGAAGAACCCATGCTAGCCGCCACTAGGGTTACATCTCGCGACCTCCTCATTGCCTTCCACCACGATCAAGTGACGCCAAATGAACGACCATCCCACGAGCCACCAACGACCAGAGAGCGGTCGAGCTCGGTGGTCCCCACCCCTCACGAAACGCGCGCGACCTACAGCCATACGTGGCCCAAAAACTCCCTCTCCGTCGCACCGATCTTGATCTCCACCGTTGGATGCCTCGGCCTCGCTACCCTCTTCGATTCTCTAGTTGAGATCGTCACCTAAAAACGCGCGGATGAGGAGATAATCGAGGGGAAGTGAGAATGTTTTCTGGCCTTAGAAATAGAGAGTGGCGGCCGGCCATTTAAATTAGGGTTTAGGGTTTTTATTTTTTTCTTTTTTAAAATTGTGAAAATGGGCCTATTTATAGAAGTTTGAACGAACACTATTCATCCGGAATTTCCAAACTCCGATTTACGCGCGGTGACCGGCGTTTCTAGGGTTTACCCCGCGTTCCGGACGCAATGGAACAGGTTTCGGAAGCTAATTCGATCGTATGTGTGAGATATGGCAATAAACGATCAATTTAAATTAAACCGATTTAAATCGATTTCGAGGCGTTTTGGCTTGCCCCGGACAAACGGTAAATCCAAAAATTACGAAATTTGAAATCTTACAATAATATCACATTACGGATCCGATGAAACTGGTTTCGTCGAAATCCGAGACCTTTTGAAAAATGACTATTTTTAACTCGACGAATTAATATTAAAACGATTTCGATGCGTTTCAAGTTGCCAGGGTCAATCGACAATCCCGATTGCTATGAAAATTGAAATCCGATAATAACTAACTATTACGGATCTAATGGAACTGGTCTCGTTCAATTCTGAGACTGTTCGAAAATTGGCTATTTTTGCAGTCGATAATTAAATATTAAAATATTCAATTTTCACAGATTAACTCCAAATTCAATTTTAAAAGTTCTATAACCTTTCTATAATTCCAGTATGATTAAATAAAATTTTACAAATCATTTTCAATCATTTTAAACTCGATTTTCAATTATCTTTGGAATTTCACTATTTAATTTATCGATTAAATTATCAATTAAAACCCAATATTCGAAAAATAAATCATTCGACTTCTTAATTCCATTTATTAATATTTAAAATAAATTAAATATTCGAATTTTAATTATCAAAAATTCTGGGTCGTTACAGACTTCCCTCCTTAAAAGAATTTCGTCCTCGAAATTACAAGTTAGGAAGAAAGGTCCTTAACTCGTCTACTATTTTTCACAATCCAATAGTTTTATCAATTTATCAAAACAAATCTTTCTACTAAAGATTCGTTATTAATTCTACTAACTTTCCAACTTCAATTATGAGTTTTAAACAGCATTGTTTACTTCAAAATTCAAATTCGAGTTTAAATTCAAATTTTAAACTTTCAAGATTTTATTAAAAATTTTCTAACACTCGGAATTTTCGAAAAATTTCGCCAGCGTCTCCTTTGCGTGGCTAATACGGTACGACTACAAAACGTCCCTACGGACCCTCAGATTTCAAAAAGAAAAAGAAAAAGCCAAGCGGCTAGAGAAATAAGTCATCAAATCTCATATTCAAATTCAATTACATACCTTTTGTCGAGCCATTCAAATTTATCTTCGAAATCAAAATCCCAATTCATTTACACCTGTATATCCTACTAGCCATAATATCTAGTTGCATATATTCAAACCATTTCGTACATTCAATTACAAAATTTCAATATAACTGCTTATATCATCTCTAATTCACTATTGAAGTTATATATTCAATTTCGTTCTATTTTCAAATTCATTTGAATTCAATTCACAATTTCAATTCAATTTAACTTCTGAATATTGAATTTATCAATTATCTTTCATTCACAACTGCATCATTTTAAATTAGTTTCAGTTACTAATTCATTACAAATTTTAATCCACTTATTCAAATTTGTTTTCAACATTCAGTTTCAATTCCAGTTTTATTCACTTTTGTTCATTCCAAAATTTATTTATAATTCACTATTTTGGTTGAATCTACTTACATTTAAACTGGATTTCAAATTCCATACGAATTTTAATTCATCTTTCATTTATAATTATTCAATTCAATTCATTGGCTTACGAATTCGAAATGAATTTCAACTTTCAATTTCATTTTCATTTAATTGATTCACTTATACTTACTTTGATTTAACTTCATCCTTTAAGTTAAATTATTCTATCAAAATTCCAATTGTATATGTTATCAACTTATTTCTTATTTTATAAGTATTTTTATATAGTATTCCAGAGTCTTTTCAACCTTTTCAAACTATTTTGAAATCTGCTCAAATTTATCTTTTGAATTCCCAAAACAAAATCCAAAATTTCCCAATCAACTTTTATTTAAAATATTCTGGCAGCAATTCCTCTTTTGGAAACCCGAAAATGAATTCTAATGATGTGGCCATCATCATCAGGATTATTTTCCGGCGACCTGAAAAGAGTTTAGAGCTTTCATCACTCTAAAACATTTTTCCAAAATATCAAATCCTTTCAAAACACTTCTCTGGAATTTTATTTCAGATTATAAATCACAATTACAAATCTTTTACTTATATAACTTCACTTTATATATATAAGATTATTCCACAATTGTAAATCATATTAATTATAACTTCATCTTTTATAATTCATTGGTTTATACAATTTACTCTTTCACAATTGTTGTTTTATTTAACTTATTCAAACAACTTTAATTAACTTGTATATATATACATTTTAACAACCAATTCATATATATACTTTAATAATTCTGAAAAATTATTTCTTTATATACAAAATATAATCAAGGTAAAATTATTTCATTTAGCAATTTAAAACAATACTGTGCTGAATTGTTCTATACAAGTGTTTAGAGATCCCTATCGATAGAGTTGTACGGACAATACCGACCAGAATCCATATACCACTCAACAAACCAATCATCACAATATAAAACAATTTTATATTCGCTAACAAATACGCACTCGTATCTATTATTACACTCAACTCATTCTAGAGTACTACTGACTCTATCTCTAATGAGTAACATCCAACAGAGCAGGGTTGTCGCTTAACCATATGCTCTGATACAAAATGTAACATCCCGGAAATTTTCGACTTTCGAAAATTCAACATCGATACTCACTTTATCGACTGCTGAGCCATCGAATGCCGGAAACCCGAAGAGTTATGGTTTTAAGAAAGAAGAAAAAGGTAGAAGAAGAAGATAGAAGAAAAAGAAAGAAGAACACAACAGAGCAAGAGCAGAAACAGAAAACAATATCAGAATCTCACATATCGCAGCGGAACAATATATAATAGATAGATGAATATCATTTAAAAAACAAAAGAATTATATCTGTTATTACATTACATTACATCATATCATCAGAGTCAATAAACAACAATGGACAGTTACATAAACTTGTCCTCATACAGAATACACAGCGGAATAAATACTATCAGATACAAATACTACGTCTCGTCATCCAGCTTTCTTCCAAAGCTCCAGAATATCCAGAATATCCTGATAATATAACTCTAGGCTGCCCGTGTGGAAATTTGTGGGCACCCAGAGTTTAGAAGGGAACAATAAACTCCGAGTCAGTCATGGTGACTGGTGTAAGATCGTAAAACAGTTATTTATCTTTAAAATAACAACAGAAAAACTTTAATGTCAATTCGCAATGCTTTTGGAAAATGAAACTACCATAAGACCTCCCACCACACACACAATGCAAACGCAGACTTGGAGGAGATTTCTTCTTATGATAGTCAAAGATGCTTACTACGCAAAATCAAATCATTTTTGATATTATTATTAGTGCATAGTGTAGAAAACATTTCGAAAGTATAATATTAATCTTAGCCAACATACGACCAGTATCGTATGCCTACTATAGCTACCATCTAAACAGTGGTGACCACCGTACGTAAATGGCAGGTTCTACAACTAATACCGTACAAATCACGTATTGGAGTTTGGATTTCCAACAAATGGTCAGGCTAAGGAACTTCCTTTTCCACGATGGGTACGTCCCTGGAATAGACGACCCGAGAAATAACCTAACATTACGGTTAGATCTCTGCCAACACAAGGCCGGGTTACCTCTGCAAAAATAGGTAACTACTGACACGCGTATGCCATCCCCCGATCGTAACCGATCTTCCCGAGGATCCTCGATTTCCAACAAACCACATAGATAATAATGCAGCAACCACATAGGTTAAGTATCTGGGCTCCATACCATGATACCACCTCTATCCAGAAGGAATGACATACACTAAGGGGCGCTACTCCCTAGAACCTTGCCGCATCCTTCCTGTTTCGACCATTTCCGGGGTGTGAGGCTCGATGAAGTCTCGTCCACAAAGCTACGCTTTCTCAAAAAGCCCTGCTTCGGGTCAAACAAAATGATCAACCTATGATCACAAAGATATAAGATCAAACAAATGATCATATCATAAATGATCAAACACTGATCATTTCACAGCAACACTCAGTATGCCACGTTACCAAATTAGGATATATCGCTGATAAATTTCAACTACATAACCTCTAAGCTCGTACGTCTCAGAGAAGGGTGTTAAGCTAAGAGAATAAATTCTCCGCCACCAACAGAAATGTATTTGAAAGAAATCAGCTTTATATCTCAAATTGTAACGTCAGACATACAATCCATACAAGTCTGTTCCGGGATCGAACAGAACCGAAGGCACTTCTCACGAAGCCCTTGCATTTCCGGATAAATTTCTAATCACGTCCGGACTTCCCGTCACTAAGGGTGATAAAACCTCTAAACCGGAGATCAGCCGATGTAGAGTAACTCGACGGTAATCCTTCCGTTTTCAAAAATATCCGGTCTTCAACACCGGTCTTCAAATGCGATTCATAACGACGTATCACATATTCGGAATGGGTTATACGACCCCATGGTCCTTTCCCGGCTAACCCGAATAGTGAGCGATTATTCAAAAATAAGTGTGGCATTCAAATTCATCCAATTCACAACAAATACCTATCTAAAGGTAATTATTGATAGTCGGTTATTTAACTATCAATAAAGATGCGCAACATCATCAGATTCCAAATAATTTTCCAAATTATTTCATCTTCCAAAAATATCTTTACTAGATATATTATTTCCACACTTTCAAAAATAAATCAACGTTTATTTTTCTAAACAATTTCTATTTCCTTTATAAATTCCATATTAAATTTACATTTTTCGAATATCTACTAATATTCGATTTTCAATCGTTTTCAAAAATTCATTTTCGATTTATCTTTAAGAAGATAAATTCTCAAAACGTTTCGTTTCATTTGGAAAAATATTTCCATACTTATTTAAAAATAAGTATTTCACAAATCTATTTATTTTCAACATTTGAAAATATTCAATATACTTAAATCAAATTAAGTATATATTTCATTCTTTTAAGGAAATCATTCTCTTTAAACACATTTATTTGAGTCAAAACGAATGTTACGTAAAACATCGTTACGACGACTCAAAATCACTAGTATAGGGATTCGGAATTAAGATAGATATATAAATCCCAATACTACATAAAAACATTTCCTTTCGGAAATCATTTACTATAACAACAGTGTTATAGTCCATCATTTCCTTAAATTCCTCGAAAGCGTCTATTTCAACAATAAATGTTGAAATCTGTGTTTTCGATATTTAACACGTTTTAAAACATCTTTTAAAACAATTACTTCATTTCTGTAATATCGCTTTCCCAAAACAAGTTCATTTTACTTAACAATATATTCACTGTCCAAAATCGTGAATATACTTCACTAGCCACATTTCAGTATTTTCTACACATTTTATTTAAATAATAATCCGCTATCCAAAATCGCGAATATATCTCCTTTAACATTTTAATTTATCAAATCCAATTGATTTCGAATTTATAAACAACGTTTATAAATTCTATTTCTATTTTCTAACGACTTCAATTTAATAAATCTTCTTTATTAAAAATTCGATCAATATTCCATTTAAAGGCAAAAATCCAATTTATAAGTTAATTACTTATAAATCCTTTATTCTACAACTTCATTCATTTTTAACTTCACAATGTAAATCTATTAATTTCATTCACTTATGAAATTCATTTATACTTCTTTTTAACACTTATAAAATTCGTTTTATAAGTCCAATATTTTGATTTATAAAATATCAATTTTTTTAAATCTTTCTATACAAATCGTTTATAGTTATTCAAAAATCCCAACTTAAACCATTTTATAAATAAATCGACTTTTATTTCAAAAATGACACTTCGGTTATATTTCACTAAAAATTATAACTTTTATAACTTTAAAACTTTACGTTTATAAATCGATTCAAAAATTCCATAAAACGTATATTTTCAAAAATCACTTTAAAAACCTTTTTAAAGTAAAAGTCGTTATTTTACATTTCAAAACTGAATCCGATGATGCAACAACACCAATCAGTCCATCACAACAGTCAATATCATATATCAATATGATAACAGAATATATATCAATATCTGTAAATAAGTAAATACAGTTGAGGAATCCAGTTGGATCCCTCCAACCTGTTTCCCTGCATCCAAAGATGTTAGCACAATACCAATTCCGCTCCAGTACGGAATTATCGCGGTATATGGGTTTTATAAAAATCCGCTTACTAACGGCGCAATAGGGTCTCATCCGCTATACGAGGCGGGAATCAATCAATCCAATATATACATATACCAATATGTATATATTGCTATATATAGATATATCCTATCATATCTAATATCACATCCAAACAGTCAATCATCAATCAATAACTGTAAAAGAAAATCCACTTTCATTTGAGTGAGAAGATCTCACCTTGATTTTAATTCTGATTTCAGCGTTTATTTCGAATAAAATTAAACGAGCGTTTAATTTTACCCGAAATTTTCATTGACTCCAAACGACTCCAATCCAGTTGCATCGCGAAGAGCTCGCCAATACGATCCCATCGCAAAAAATTTCGCCCAAAACGGACCTCGTACGAAGAAGTTATGACAATTTAAAGTTTAAACGAATTATATATAAACAAATTTACAATTTTTTATTTTTTTATTTCAAAACCTAATCATCAGCCGATCATCTCCAGAAATGAAATCGTGGCCACTGAAATTTTCTTCTTCCCTCACGCGATGAAGCCCCAGGTCGAAGAACCCATGCTAGCCGCCACTAGGGTTACATCTCGCGACCTCCTCATTGCCTTCCACCACGATCAAGTGACGCCAAATGAACGACCATCCCACGAGCCACCAACGACCAGAGAGCGGTCGAGCTCGGTGGTCCCCACCCCTCACGAAACGCGCGCGACCTGCAGCCATACGTGGCCCAAAAACTCCCTCTCCGCCGCACCGATCTTGATCTCCACCGTTGGATGCCTCGGCCTCGCTACCCTCTTCGATTCTCTAGTTGAGATCGTCGCCTAAAAACGCGCGGATGAGGAGATAATCGAGGGGAAGTGAGAATGTTTTCTGGCCTTAGAAATAGAGAGTGGCGGCCGGCCATTTAAATTAGGGTTTAGGGTTTTTATTTTTTTCTTTTTTAAAATTGTGAAAATGGGCCTATTTATAGAAGTTTGAACGAACACTATTCATCCGGAATTTCCAAACTCCGATTTACGCGCGGTGACCGGCGTTTCTAGGGTTTACCCCACGTTCCGGACGCAATGGAACAGGTTTCGGAAGCTAATTCGATCGTATGTGTGAGATATGGCAATAAACGATCAATTTAAATTAAACCGATTTAAATCGATTTCGAGGCGTTTTGGCTTGCCCCGGACAAACGGTAAATCCAAAAATTACGAAATTTGAAATCTTACAATAATATCACATTACGGATCCGATGAAACTGGTTTCATCGAAATCCGAGACCTTTTGAAAAATGACTATTTTTAACTCGATGAATTAATATTAAAACGATTTCGATGCGTTTCGAGTTGCCAGGGTCAATCGACAATCCCGATTGCTACGAAAATTGAAATCCGATAATAACTAACTATTACGGATCTAATGGAACTGGTCTCGTTCAATTCTGAGACTGTTCGAAAATTGGCTATTTTTGCAGTCGATAATTAAATATTAAAATATTCAATTTTCACAGATTAACTCCAAATTCAATTTTAAAAGTTCTATAACCTTTCTATAATTCCAGTATGATTAAATAAAATTTTACAAATCATTTTCAATCATTTTAAACTCGATTTTCAATTATCTCTGGAATTTCACTATTTAATTTATCGATTAAATTATCAATTAAAACCCAATATTCGAAAAATAAATCATTCGACTTCTTAATTCCATTTATTAATATTTAAAATAAATTAAATATTCAAATTTTAATTATCAAAAATTCTGGGTCGTTACAGCAGCATTTAGAAAATGCTACGGAAAGTCACATTTAAAATAGTTCAATTTAACAAAAGACAGCATTTAAAATTCTGTAATATGGTTACATTAGTTTCAAATAAACTTAGTTAAATTCAACCATTATAACATTTACAAAAATGCTATAATAGCCTTTAATTAAATTTAGCCATTTGGTTCATTATTATCAACTACAGCATTTACAAATGTTGTATTATCATTTACATTAGAAATTAATAGCGTTTCAGAAATGCAGTTAACTAACTTCAAATATTCAGTATAATTTCACAAACAATTATATTTTTATATAAATCATTTTTTTACTTATAAAATCATATAATTTCACATTTAAAACAATTTTTCAAATACCCTTATATTCATGATTTTATAAAGTTAAAACTCCATTCAAAAATCAAAATTTAATAATAATTCACTTATTAAATTCCAATATTAAGTTATAAATTCATTAAATAAAATTAACTTAACACTTAAGTTTAAATTTTCAAATATAACTTAATTCCATTTTTATTTACTTAACTTAAAAATTCACTTTTCAGCCAAATTCACAAATTTCCAATTTTAGATATATTTCAAAATTTCAACTTAAATATTCATTCATTTCACATTTTAACTTTATTCAAAAAAAAACATTAATATATTATAAAATCATTTAAATTCACTTTAATCCAAATTATCATGAATTTATCACATTTCATATTTAATTCAAATTCCAATTATCACCAAATTAAAATTTCCCAAAATAACTTACATTTCAAATTTTCTAATTTTACCATTAATTTATTTCACTTATAAATTTTCAGAAAATCAATAATGCTTTACAAAAATCATTTTTATTTAGTTTAAATCAAAATATTATAATATTTACATTTCTAAAATATTAAAAAAAAAAATATAACATATTTTAACAACGTGTCTATATTTCATTTTCTAGCCTAGGTAAAGTGATACGGGTAATTTATCATTTCAACCCGTAATTTACAAAGATACCTGGGTTTGATCATTTCAAACCCGCAATCCCAAGTAAATGAAAATAATTGAAAATCATTCAGGCATATCATTTCAGCCCATAACGATTTTCTCCTATTCTAAATTCCGTTCGGGTATGTATCATTTCAACCCATAGTGATTCTAATCTAAAGGGAACTTGCAGTGTGATAAACTGATAAAAATAAAAGAACAACATAATATAACAGTAACATATGATATAACAGGTGTTTAAGCATGGGTGAACATCATATAATCATAACATAGCAGTTATAACAGGATGCAATACATTTACAGATTCAAGTGGTGTCGGTTTATCAGTTATATAGGTACAGATTGTCTGGTGAGAATAACTCACCTGTTAAGCTGGAGATTTGCCAACAAGCACACAACACAAAGATTACGAAGGCACGACAACTCTAATACAATTTGAGTGTGGAGAGCAAATCCAATGATATAGATCTTGTGTTACAACCCAAACAAAAATCAAAGCAAACCATAAATTTCAATACACTAGAAATGAAATAACTTTTAAATAAAGAGAGATACGAATGCCAAATCTTTTGCCATGCTTTCTCTATTCTTTTTTCATGGCCTAGGGATGGTTTTGGCTCTGGTTTGAACAAGTTTGGCTCAGGTTTGGTCATGTGTATGCATGGCCTAGGTAGTAGAATATGAGGAGGAAGTTTATACAAAGGAATATGAAGAGTTTAAGGCAAAATAAGTGGGTTTTGTTCACAAAAATGGCTCGGCCATGGGCTTGTGTGGTCAGGTCAGAGGGGTATGGATCAGGTCAGTGGAAGGAAAGGTGTGTGGTGGTCTGGCCAGAGGTGGTGGAGGCGGCCTAAGGTGGTGGTGGTGGTGGAAAATGGAGTGGTGAAGCAATAGTGGTAAACAATCATGTTTTTATGGATTGTTTTGCAATTTTTGTGGAGTTTTGGCATCATGGTGGCTCGGCCTTGGTCAAGACCAGAGGAGTAGCTGGTGTTGATGGCAGGGAAGAGATGTAGGAGTTTGTGGCCATGGATGTGGAGGAGAGGCCTACCCAAAAACAAGAGAAAACAAGGCAATTTTCATAGAAAAATAAGGAGAAAAGAAGAAAAATGAAACCATTACCAAAAGCTTTTGCTTCAGATCTGAAGTGGTCGAATGATGAAATGAAAAATGAGAGTTTTCACGTGAAAACAAAAGTAAAAGTCATGGCCAAAGCATAAAGGAGGGGTTATGGCAATTGAAAAGACTTAAGGAGGTGAAAGGACATCGGTTTCTAAGCAATTTTAAACCCTTCATATTTCTTTTTCTTTTTAATTCCAATAAAACAAAAATAAACTCAGAAATAAGCTCTAACAACTGAAAAAAAATATTATAAATAGAAATAAATAATTAATTTTAAAGAAAATGGAAAAAGAATATAAGAAATTGCTTAAAAATTGAAAACAGGGTCCAGAAATTACAAATAAATCACGATTGTCTTTGGAAAATTATCTACTTCATTTTAAAAGTATTCTAAAGAAAAATTTTGAAATAAAATAATTTCTAAAGTATTTTCAAAGTGAAATAAATAATTTAATTTAGAAAAAATAGAAAAAAAAAACTAAAGAAAAATGTTTAAAAATTGGAAATAAGACATGAAAATTACAAATAAATATCACTAGCCTTATAAAATTTCTATTTCACTTTAAACAAATAAAAGGTCAAATAAATAAAATAAATGAGGAACAAAATAAAGTGGGAATGAGAATAAAATAAGATTTTAAGAGAAAAAAATAGAAAAACAAATAAAGAATTACTTTAATTAATTGAAACTGGAAATTAGAATTTTAAACAAAATACAGCTAACACTGGAAAATGCCAATTATATCTTTAAAATGTTTTAAAACCAAAGTATATACATAACATGTTATTTTACCCATATAAATATAAATTATAATATTACATGACCAAATAAAATATTATTTTTTTATAATTTAAAACAAATAATTTTGTTAAATACAACAAATTACACACAATATTTAAAAGGGTATAACTTTCACATTATAAATCAGATTTTAACGAAACGAAAAGCATTATTCTTAAAATTTTATTTACTTTCATAATAAAAGATAAAATTCAAATTTTCAAACTTTAAAATTTCTAAATTAAAAGTCAAAGTTTGACCATATTGACCAAAATTCACTTTTCTGGAAAATATCCTTTTTAGTCATGTTTGGAATTCTAATTCACATCAAAATCAAAATTTATATTTAAAATAACAAAATTTATTCATTTTAATAAATAAAATAAAGTTTTTAAATCAGGAAATCAATTAAAATAACCAAAATAAATAATTAAAATAATCACAAAATACAGGGTTGTTACATCGGGGTAGGGCATCACAAATAATCTCTTTCTGTTTTTTGAGCAAACTCAAGGTTGAAATGAGATTAGGACAAGGAACCATGGGTTAGGAGTTGTACATTATACAACCAATAAGGAGTTATCCATCATCCGTGGAGCTATGACTTATTGAGCAAACTCATTGTCAGAATTCCAAGACGGACGAGTCCTAACACCCACTAGTGAAGTCGAAAGACTTCTACGCTTTGCTTAGGTTTTGGTGAAACATAAAAGACTAGCGGGAACTTTATTAGAAAAATAAAATGATAACATTTAACGTTTCTAATACTGTAAGAACATATGCTATATAATGTTATAATAATCTACATTGATAAATCTATTCATTTAATAAGATTGATAAAATGTTTATCAATTAGGATATACAAATGAATTGAAGATTGAAAAATAGAAATATAACATATACCTACCAATAAAAGAGTATTGCATGTTAACTTTCAACACTCATGCAAGTGCCTGATATTACAACTACTAATTACATTCGTATTTTGGTCACTTATGCATTTATTTGGTCGAGAACATATATTGCATTCTATAAGTTTCGAACTCTAAAAGCAATATAAGACTATGGATATTTGATTCATATACAATCACATATAAATGTTATATGGTGAACGGTCAAAGTTTGTAATGTACAATATTTAAATGAAATTAGTTCATCCAGAAAACCAAATAAACATTCGTGCAAGATCAAGTATTCAATTTGATTACTTACAAAATGAACGCACTGTGTTGACCGTAACACGAGACCAAAACTACAAGATAGATCTAAGAACTCGGTCACTGAAATGTCAATTTGATCAGTTTCCGCAATGGGCAACATATTTGATGTCCTTAAATGTTAAGAATGATCGAGTGCACTTTTGTAAAGAGTTCTCTATGATATTGTAGTAAGGGTTTTTTTTGAATGGTTTGACCATTTAGGAAGAATACGAATGTACAAGAGTAGATGTGACTTAAGGTACAGTTGGAATGAAGACAGTGAATAGTCATTTCTGCTGCATAAAGAAATAACGAAAACAAGAATTATAATAATAGTGATTGATACTTAACATGGGAATAAGAAATATGATTTCTATTTCAAAATGTATTTTCATACAGAAAATTGTTTTCTATGATATTTATTTCTCTTGAGTTCAAGATATTTGATCGAAGAGCTCTCCACGTTAAATTAGTTGCAGTATGTGAAATAAATAAATCTATAATAAGTGAATGATGGACCTCCAATTTAGTATGCTATTACAATAATGGCAGAAATAGTAGGAACATGCCATATAGCACTTATTGATTGCATCATATTACAAAAATTATTCATAAAACATACCGAACATTATGTATGAAATAATGACTATTTTTCGATATCGAATGAGAGATAGACATAGCAATATTTCAATATGAATATTATGTATATTTGTTATGAAATATAACTATAATGTGGTATTTGTTTCTTAACAAAAGTGATGCATTGGAAAATCCAGAAGTATCTAATATTATTTACAGTTATTTTCGAATTATAGACTAAGCCATAGTTTTGAGAAAATAATTTTATTATATGATTTTAAATCATATGATACTGGTTAATTATATCTCAAACAATTAAGGACTATGCACCCATTCAGTGGGAGCATCATAAGAGTTGATGAATTCTTTGGATTGATATGTATAGATGTATGCAATCGTAATTCCATTAATACTAAAACGGTTCCACATACTTCGCAATATTCATCGACGAGTTATCACCGACATGGACATGAGTAATTGATACACATGTAGTATGTCTATGGTAAACTCATAGAATATAAAACAGAAGTAAATAAAATAACATGCGATAGAAATGATTCATTTTGATTGAATGAATGAGTATATTGGAAAGGGTTCCGAACGTACCTAAAAATTAATAAAGATCCAGTCTCAAAATTTACTCCTCCATGTGATACATAATGATGCATCGATAAGGAGTAATTGAACTTTGTTGGACAATGTACGATAAATTGTGAGTGAAGTTGAGTTAGTTTCTTTCTATAAAGTCATGTACTTAAGAGTAGTACACAAGGTTAATATTATTTCATCTAAATAATAGTTTACAAAATCACATAAGATAAGGGTTTATAAGAAACACCAACATACCCTAGGCGAAGAATTTGGCAGGTTGTGCGAGTCGGAAGATTGCACGTAATAATTGTTCATGAGGGATCTTGTATGAATCTTCCCAATAGGATTTTAGGAAAGATTGTCATTGGATGACATACTTATGTTTTGAACAAAAGTTTTGTAAACTAAAACCAAACCAATTTTATAAATAAATAAATTCATAAATCTTATGAATACCTATTCTATTACACCGAGAAACAATTGTTGTTTCAAGATATACCAACTTCATTGTGAAGGAATTTCTTTGAGGAATTATTGGTAGTTAAATAGAATTGGATACGATCCATTGATAAAACTAATTAGATGAGATGAAATGAAATTAACTAACCTAAACAAACACATAACACTAGAGTGTCTAATAAGTTTTCTCGCACATTGAAGAGAAACTATGAGTTTCTTATCAATATCAAAAATATATAATCCTCGGTTGTTTAATTAAACCATTAAGTGTGTTGACTCTATGATATGGTATGATGTGCAAATTGGAAAAAATTCCAAGCACGCTATCAAAATATGATTTTGGTAGTGGTAACCGAAGGGATGTGATCCATCGGTCGTGATTGTGTCTTTATGAGCAAGACAAATACAATTGGAATTAAATGAGCAATCTTGATAAGAATAATATCACAAATTTCAATTGTTGAAATTAGCATAATAGATTCAGTATTCAACATGCTCAAGTTAATTAGGATTTACTCACAAAATTTTCACTTAGTATGACTTTATGTTTGTTACATATGTATTAAAATAGAAAATTCTAAATAATGATTTAGAGTAAAATATTTACACATAATAACTGAAAATGTCTCGAAGTCAGTGGGAGCGATATTGAGCTTGTGAGTCTTTGGATATGATCCAAGAAATGATAGAAATTATCATTTTATAAGTATCAAAATTGAAAATTTATTTTGACAGAAATATCAAATAGTTTGATTATCAATCAAAATGCAGAGGAAGCATGTGTTCATAAGAAGGAACGTTAAAAGGTACATTAATATTTCTAAACTATAAGTAAACAACACGTTGTTGATTTTAACGATGTACTTGTGTTAAAATCAACCTTTGTTGTTTTAATACTCAACTTTGGATTGCAAATGATGTCTTTTATAGTGAGTATAAAAGATATTGGGAATGTCCCAAATCAATATGCAAAGACACCTTATTAAATTGTTTAGTATGGAACATATAAGATTAGTTCCTTATGCATTGGAAATAGAAACTATCATACATGTTATGTTGTTTACGATGTTGTGATTTGTTTGTGTATTTGATACATGAAGCAAATATTAAATCCAAATTGATATCACTAAATGGTTGTTTAAAGTGTTCTCGTGTATTTATGAAATACTAGAGAATTGATTACAGAAACAAAGACTCCTTATGAAGGAGTGTTTGGACTCAAAATTCATAAGTGATATTGAGTATAATATGTCAATAATAAATTCAAATTAAGAATCTTTAAGTTGGAAATGTTCCAAATGAAAGGCCGTGGCTGATTCAATGAAAAAGGATAAGTACATCGTCTTGAATAGCACCACAATAAAAGCAATGTATATAAAAATATAAGTGCCAAAATTTATAACTGAGCGGATTTCAAATGTTGAGAATCTCATAACATTGTTGTATGATAATAAAATCACGATATAGTTCATAACAGAACTTAGAGCTCACTAAAAGTCGAGAGACATACTCCGAATTATTCAACATGATAAAACAGTTCATCACCATTGGAGAGAGTTGATTGACACAGCATATAATTGAAACATAATAGCATACCCATTCATAGAGGGACTGACCCAATTAGTTTTGAGAAAATCGATTGGAGAAGTTGGAATAAGATTCAATAATTGAACCCAAGTGCAAGTGAGAGATTGATAGAGTTAGTGGTATGCCCTAGGGGAAATTATGTAATTTGTTACATATATCTAACTTGTTGACCAATCTTGTTCGAAATAAAGATATTTTCTTTCTATTATATACTTGATATAATGTAGTTATATTGATTAATTAATTTGATTATAAATATATTTAATAGAAAATCCA
This sequence comes from Allium fistulosum, assembly GCA_030737815.1. Classification (NCBI taxonomy): domain Eukaryota; kingdom Viridiplantae; phylum Streptophyta; class Magnoliopsida; order Asparagales; family Amaryllidaceae; genus Allium; species Allium fistulosum. The sequence goes on along the minus strand of CM060907.1, from coordinate 241,892,047 downwards.
TAAATGGTACATTTTGTTATAGTAGTTACAAAGTGTTGTTACAATGAGTAATTTAACACAACGAAAACAAATATACCATTTTAAATATTCCTAGTCAAGATGCATCGAGAGTTGATATTGATGTATCCATTGATACTAGAGTACGTAATGCTCTCCAAATGTTGGATAGTGTATTACCCATGACTGCTGGGTCACCTAAGGTTACATGCTAATAGTTATTGGATAACTATGGAACAACTCGTTCGCTAATTTCTGTTGGTTAATATACTTAAGGTCAAATAAAATATATCAATGTGAATAATTTACATAGTTCTTTTGAATTGAGAATACTGTGAATCTTCAATATGAAAGCTCTGCTCTGATTACAGTCAAATCATGGCAAAGCGTCTATCGAGAGACTATAGTTGGGTCGAGTGGAAGTATTGGAAGTGAAGCACTATTCATGAGAGGATTCGTCTCCTCAGTTATATGGGTTAGTATCATGGTTAACTCAAGTCAACCCAAAGTCAAAATCTCTAGCCAGTAGTTCGGTTAATAATAATTGTTATTACTGAACCAAGGACTTTGTGTTTGGACTATAGAGTTGAATATGGACGATGTTGGAATATTGACCATTACCAAATTCAATAAGTCCAAAGTGATATTGTTTTGAGGAAGAGAATTGGTGTAAATAATTATCACAACTGGGTAACGCTTATTAAATTAAAATGAGATTTTTTTCGAAAATGAGTAAGCGATAAATTTGGCCATATTATCACACCACCTACTAAGTGAAGTGTGAACGTTAACGTTCGAATAGTTCGACGTTAATCGCTGACCGAATTCACACTCAAGAGTCACACAGCCGAAACGATGAATTCTCTTTAGACCAAATGATTTAATTAGTTTATAATTGTTATAAATTAATTAAATAATTTAATATTTATGAGATATTAATTATGAAATTTGAATGTGATTTGAGAAATAAAATTGTCGCATATATTTATAAAAGTTATGAATATATTGATCGATATCAAATATCGATAACAAAATAGGTTAAATATGATTGTACATATTTATATTCGGTTAAAAAGGCTCACAACCCATGAGTCTGGAGAGGGTAGGCATTGGTTTGAGAGAGGTTAGAGGTGGCTATAACATAGGATTAGGGTTTGGAGATGTGTGGCTAAGATCTAGTGAGAAACTTACATAGTTTGCTCTCTTATCCTACGCATATAAATACTAATCTCAAAACCCTAAGCTTATACCAATTTCATTTTTGAGCCGCCACTTTCTTCTTCTATTTCCTCATTTTAATGGCAGCAACTATCCTCTAAAATAGTCCTAAAAAATTGTCAAGTCCGATACAAATTAAAAAAATACTAATTTGTAGTAGAAGGTCTCCAATCCCGGATTAGCATCCTGACGACCGGGAATTGTTATGAAAAGAGAAATCATTTTTCAACATGGACTCATTAGCTTCATTAAGAGGTAATTTACATCCAAATCATCTATTTGTATTTAGATCTGTTTAGATTAGGTGAGATTTTTATGGGTACATGTATTTGTTATAATTGGATTGGTTTGTTACAATTGGATTGGTTATGTGCTTGTTTTAATATATTTTTTATTGATTTATTGTTGAATTAACTTTTTTTAAAAAAGATTTTTTTTTAATTTTGATATATATATATGTATGTATGTATGTATGTATATTTAGACTAAATGTATAGAGATCTACAAATTATCAATATGTATAATTGTATATATGATTATATATCGTATATATTTGATCTTAAAATTTTCTTATGATGATTTATTCTTTTTATGAATGATAAAATATAAAAATATTTTATTAAATACTTATATACATAGTTTTATTGTTATTTAATGATTTTGTTTATTATTCGTTATGTATAAAATAATTAATGGTTCAAAATTTCAATTGAGAAATTTTTATTAAGCCTAAAATGTGTCTTAGGTACCTTTCGAAAATTTTGGATTTTATAACTTAATTTAATAATTTTTATAATTAATTATTTTTGGCCTGCAATTAATTATTTAATTACAAAAGTATCATTTCAATTGAGAAAATTTCGAAAAATTTTCCTGAGCCTAAAATATGTCTTAGGTACCTTTAGAGAAGTTTTAGAATTTTTCAACTTGATTTAATATTTATAAAAATTAATTTGATTTCAGGCCGTTATCAATTATTTAATGTTAAATATTATTTTAATTGAGAAAATTTCATAAATTATTTTTAAGCCCAAAATGTGTTTCTAGATTTTCTAGAATTATAAAACTTGTAATTTTTCGTATAATTATTTTACATTAATTTATTATGGCAATAATTATTTTATTCAATATATATATATATATTATGCGTGTGTGTGTGTGTATGTTCATTTACATATGTTAATATCTTATTTATTCATATTGTACAAGCACGTATTTGGATAAATTACAGTACACACAAAATGAGCTAACGTGACTGTTGCAATGTAAATCCCAACATTTATATACGGACACATTATACCCTTCATGGATTATCGTGTTACACAAGCACGCACACAAACACACATACATACACAAACACACACACACACACACACACATATATATATATATGTGTGTGTGTGTGTAAGTTAAATCTAATCAATTAATTCAAATTAAAGAGAGAAATGAAAGGTTCATCTCTCCATTTAATGCAATTATGTTCTCAATTAATTACTTGTTTTAGGGAATGAAACGAAAGGTTTCCTTACCTATATATACAACAAATATTATTAATGCTCTCAATTAATTACTTGTTTTATAGAAAGAAATGAAAGGTTTCCTTCACTGCATATATTAAATCTTATTAATAAATGTTAGGTGTATTTGATACACTATACATTTAAAATTAAATTTATTTAAACTTCTCTTTAACTAATTTAAATAAAATAAATGATTTTATTTAAAACAAATTTAGAAATGTTCTAATTAAATTAGGCTTCATAGGCTCAACTAAGACCCAATGGGGTAAAATTTTTGAAATTCACTCATTTCTTCCTCTGCGGGCATGCCTAATTCCAACAATTACGGAAAATAAAGGCATATATAAAGGGGTGAATGTACTCACTGCGTTGTAAATACCAACACCTATAAATGTATATATTGACCATGTACATTGTTTATATGCTGCACTTGCACTATCCACATATAAGTGTGTTTGATACGTTGATTGTAATATGTTTAATTTAATTAAGTTAAAACTCCTTTTTAAACAAATAAAATAAAATAAGATTTAATGTAAAACTATATTAGATTGGTTCTAATAAACTCTTTAGTCTTCATAGGTCTAACAGATCCAAAAATAGGAAAATTTCTTAAAATCTACAAATTTCACCCACTTCTGACTAGCCTAGTTATTTCAATGGTATTGGAGCCTAATGGTCATGTGGTCTAAATTAGAAATATTAGGGCTAACTTATTAAAGTCTACCCATTTAGTAGGGTGTCTAGAAAGGTAGTGTCTAAGATTGGGTTTGGATAATCAAGTACTCTACCCTACTTGGCTACTGGCCTGATTTGAAGGGCGATGTAGGCCCAAAGGTTATCCCCATATAATGACCTGAATTGATTTTGGGTTAAGCCTGTCAATAGATGCAAACAAATGTGGATAAGGCTACATCCATATCCGCATCTGAAAATTTGAATCCGCATCTGCATCCGATATTTGCGAATATTCAAGAATTAACATCCGCGTCCGCGGATTTTTTTCCGGATATCTGAAAATATCCACATCTAGAAAGAGGTTGCTGATATTTTCGAATATTCAAAAGTATCTAAAAGTTCGCATCCGAAAACTAAACTTGGATTTTGATATATTGAAAATTTATAAATAAAACATCACAACTTAAATACTTCATTTTTTTTAGATACATTCAGACATATAAACTACTGTACTTCATCATTTTTCAGGTGAAAAATAGTGATACACATACTAAATAAGTTCATATATTACTAAAAATTTCATATAATACTACAACTAAAAAAACAAATACATAGCAAAATAAGAGGGTCAAGCATGCAACTTTTTCATTCTTCCTTCTATCCCACCATAGCTTTTTCACAGTTCCTGTAAAACAAAAAATAATTAAATAAATAACATTAAATAGAGATTAATTTTGAGAATTAACCATCAAATGGTTTAATTTGTTGTAGATCTTATGTTATGAATTGATACATCATGTACTACTGGGAACCTGCTTGTGCTATAGATCTTATTATAATTTGTTGTAAGCACCATAATAAGCACTATGCATGGTGTGAAACTAATACGTATGGTAAGAATTCATTATTTTTATCCTATAATACAAAGAACTAGTTAACCAAATAAAAAAATCATAATAGAACAAATAGACTGAATATAACTAGTGTGAAACTAAAAACAGACACACTTTGGATAAACATGTAAAAATTTGAGGACTACTCTATGTGGACGATTGTGTAGAAATGATTTTCTTTTTTTCTTCTTTTTTTGTTAAAAAAGTCTCAAAATTATATGAACCTAGAAAAAAGGTAGCTGCAAAGGTTCAAAGCAAAAAGGACAGTCAAGAGTTGATGAATCAATAGTAACTTTAGCGTCTACAAAACACTCTGATGGAGATGAAAAGTTCATTCTTTCAGTTGACATCTCCAACTTCATATGATTACATAATGTAAAAGACGGTAGGAGGAAAAATAAAATAGATTATATTTAAAGATGAGTTACAAAAAGCACCTAACAAAACTCATCTAAACAAAGCTAAATTAAGGGTTCAAAGTCAAAGCCAGATCATGCAAATAAATATAAGCAATCATACCAACTTGTTAAAATCAATTGTCAATTTACTAATCAAAAAAGAAATTTAAAATTAATCTACCACTTTGGTGATTGACAACTCACTAATTGACATATTTAAGCATTGGCAACATAATACTAAGACCATAACCAACAATCTATTCTGTTCAGTCCATTCTCTCTCATCGTTGGAAACTAAGCGAACGGGCGGCGCAACCAGAAGCAGAGACTAGCCACGGAATGGTTTGGAAAACAACTTATTATGGCAAAGCTTTCGCCGTTATAAACTTATAACGACAACTTTGCCGTTATAAGCTTATACCCTAGAAAACAATTCAGCGCCGCCACTTTCATTTTCTACTTCCCCTCCTCCATTTTCAGCCAAGAACAAGCAGAGAGCAACCCATTCCACCTCCAAACACCTAAATCCGCTAGCTTATATCCAAATTAAAGGCCAGTTTTGAGATATACGCACGAAGAGATGTCCAGATTACTAAAAAATTTTACCAAAAAGTTCATGCATGGAGAAGGCAGTAGCAGCGGCGCCAGTAGGAGCGGAGAAGAAAAGAACATCGTATTGTACAGGTAAGAGCTAGGAATAGAAGATCTGCTTTCAGCCGCCAGAAATCTCGATAATCAGGGCGGAGGCGAAGAAGAAGGCAGTCACCGTGGTCGTGGAGGCCGTAGGGGTGGTTGAGCGAAAAGGACGTGCAGGGGTGGTCGAGCGGGTAGGAGCGCATGGGTGTGGGGTAGATTTCCGCTAGACTCGCCGAGATTGACGGATTTCATGATCTGAAGCATAGAGTGGCGAAATTGCCCGTGCTTTCCAACTTTCTCACACTTCCAGATAGCCAAGTACATGTCAGCACACAAACGAGTTTGGCTAACAACGTATATCATATCCGGTAGAAGGCACTATTAGAGTCAGCATTATTCGTGCTGCCATGGACAACATACTCGATCATTACTCTCCGGATGATGTTCTGGAGCTTGCGCGATTATATGTCCTATACCTCATGGGTTACCTGTTTTTCAGCACATCGAGCAGTAGTCTGGCTGTTGGGTTTATTGAGGTCGTAGCTGATTTGGATTTTAGCAGTGCTATTCAATATGACTGGAGTACGCCCATTCTTGCGTACTTGTACAGATGCCTCAACATACAGTGCACCATTTCAGATGCACGGATTTCATTATTTGGTTTCTGGGAGTTATTACAGTACTAGTATTTCGAGTATTTCAGGAATTTTCATTTTATCACTTTGACTTCTGTCGCGTCTACCTTTTGTCGCGTCTACCTTTTTCCCATGTCTGTCATTTTGATGCGCGGACAACAAGGGGCCGGGGGATAATGAATCCCGTCATGTGTATTCGGTTGCCCACAACCAGATCGATTTGAGGATGTACAGACATCAAATTATATGGCATCCATTTCATGATAGTGTATCTTTTGGCATTGAGTTTATAGAGATGGCTTGGATGCTTGCCAAGAGGAGATTTCCACTCCTATCTTATCCCTCGGCGTTTGGTGCATATTGGTATCTTGGAGAGAGGTGTTGGAGACAGTTGTACGACTTTTGATGTTATTCCCGATGATCCACACACTCATACCTATCGCTGTACGATTTACCTGCTATAGTAGCTAGACCTGGCGAGGGCAGGAGGTTGGTGGCCAGCTGAGGGCTTTGTTATTACTGGTCAGTCATGTTATTACCGGTCAGTCATACGTTGACTTCTGGCGTAGATTTTACATTGGTTCCACTGATGCCATTACCCATGCAGCAGCGATAGATTTAGTCAGTCCATCCGCTATACGGCACAACATACATCCCCCAATTGTCGAGGATCTTACCCAGCCCAGCCAGGATTACCGTACACCTAATCACGTGGCGGCTGCTTCTCACTTCTAATGGACCATGGCAGTTCCTACCGTTGGACCAGACCGTTATGTTGACGTGTATCATCCTTTAGCACACGATCATTACCCGGATCCAAGCTAGATATCCTACGCTGATCTATATGATATGTAGATGGGGATTAGACATATAGGATACGTAGAGCATAGGCGTAGCCTGGACTACTACGATGGTAAGCCACAACACCAGAACTGTCATTTTGTAACGGTTATAACCGTTGGTAATCAAATTCCCAACGGTTATAACCGTTGGTAGCAGGTACGTTACAATTTTTTTTACATATTTTGTAACGGTTATAACCGTTGGGAATCTTGGTAATTCCCAATGGTTATAACCGTTGGGAATTACTTCGCGTTCCCAACGGTTATAGCCGTGGGGAATATTTTAATTTCCAACTGTTATAACCGTTGGGAATTCCTTGCATAAGTAAATAGCAAAATTACCAACACTTATAAGCATTACAAATTTGGTATAACTGATCATATCTTATTCAGCATCTAATAGTATTTCATTCAACTATATCTACACGAATTTACAACAATAGTAAACACAAGACTAAATTTTAAAACTAACATATCATCAAATCAGTAAAAAACATCAAACGTACGAAATAGAACATATCAAATTCTACAGAGTTCATTGTGACAACTTCAAATTTCACTACTACAACATATCTAGAAGCTTACAAACAACGACACTCCGGCCAAACTACAAAACCACCATCAACCAACTCGGACAATGTATAATGACCATTTTGAGGTGCGTCAAAAAGTGGCTCGTCCGGATTGTTATGTAGGCTTGCATTCTGAATTCTCCGCTTCCTACATGCATATATATGAATTCATTTGTAAATTATGCATTACCATTGAGATTTCTTAAAAAAAGTGCAAACTTCCTACACAACAGGAAAAAAAGTGCAAGCATCTGAAGATTTCTTAAAGAAGCCAATTCTAATCCCAAATCCAAAAAATCACCATCGAGCAACAAGAAAAGTAGAAATTTGATAATTATATTCTCAGTGGCAATTGGTGTGGGATTCATTGTATTAGTGGTTGGCGTCTATTTCATTTGTTGGCGAAAAAAAAGCAGTGTATACTGTCATGCCTTGGCGAACGGGTCTAAGTGGACAACTGCAGAAAGCATTTGTCATAGGTTTGTAGCCTTTTTGGCCTTTCTATCCATGACATTGTTCCTTATGCAGTAATCTTCGTATAAATAAGTTCCATTAAGGAATTTTTGTTAATAAAAAACTCCTATTTCACATAATTAAAATTTGATTACTTTCCTTTTTAGGAAAATATTTTATTGAAATAGTGAATCTAACTTGAAAGAGAAATAGTTTAAAAAGGATTTCATAGTAACAGGCTTATTATTATTATTTATATTTACAACCCTTGCAAGGATGAAGCACAACAGAGAAAAATATGCATGACATACTTGTAAATACTGTCCTAAGGTAAGAATATCAACATCAATGGCCCTTAAGTCATTCATTGCTTCTTTTATTTCCTCATCAGATTCACCCAAACCAAGCATAATAGATGACTTTGTAACCATTCCTTTCTTGCAGAGTTTTGCTTGCTTCAGAACACTCAAACTTTGCTCATATCTGTTAAATGTATCGAAATAGACATCATTTTTTATGAAACCTAACACACAGAATTTTTTTATACCCTTTTTGGAATAGAAAAGGTACAAAAATTCCATGATTGTTCTGTTTAAGCAAAAGAAATCTATAGGTATTCGAAGTTTCTTAATCGTATATACACATTGGACATTGAACATCATCCCATCACATTGGACATTTAACATCATTCTATCACATTGGAAGGTTCTTACTTCTTAATAGTATATGCACATTGCCTTAGAAAAAAGGCATCTTATTAAAAGTTAGCTAAATGTCTCAATAATAATTTCTTGTACGGAATTAAAATGGAAATCAACACATATATCGATGGGAAAACTTACCCTGCCCGAGGATCCCTAACTAATCTTTGAAGACGTTTGACTGTTTCAATGTTATGTGCAAACACATCAAGACCTGAATTCACTAATGATGAAGCAGCCTCAAGGTCACCACGAAAATCAGAAGTTAGGCATTTAACTAATATCTCAGGCTTAAGTTCCTGCATATTTAAACAAATAACATAAGTGATCAGGGTCTGTTAAATAAATAACATAAGAAAAAATGACCAATTAATTGACCTAATGTTTCAGATGGTTAACAAAATAGAAAACCACATTACATAAACCACAACAACAAGATATTTTATTACTAAATCAAAATATATGATGATACTGCTGTAAAATTCATTCAAAAATTATCTCTAATACCATATATAAAATCAATCTCTCAAATAATGACTTTTATGTTGTCTATGGTATTAAAATGGATAATGTTTACAAGTGCATGGGTTCTTATTGGCATAATATATATAAATATAATGCACGTTGATGAGCTGGTTGGTATAGTGCGTGTGTGCATATAATAACTGCCACCTAGGGGAAGAAGAAGTAAAACCTCCTGACCTGCATTTTGTTCAACAACTAGAGGTATGTCTTTATCCTAGGGACTACGTTCAAAAATCAATAGATTCATGGATAAATACTATTGTACTGCAACCAATTGACGTCAGAATCCCATATCTGAAACTGAAAGATTATATACAGAAGGTTTGGAAACCCATCGGTAATTATTTAATACATGATGTTCCAAGCTATCTATATGCAGTTCAATTTGATAACCGTGAAGATTATGTGCGAATTCTGGCCAAAAAGACATATTCATATTTTGGAAAATTACTGATATGAGATCCATGGCATCCTAGTTATGACTTTAAAAAACCGAAACTAAAAAAAATTGCAATATGGTTACGATTGTACAATTTGGATATGGAGATACGGATAACAGATGCTTTATCCCTAATTGGTAATTATATTGGAAAACCTATTCATCTGGACGAATTCACTTTACAAAAGAAATACGAAAAATATTCAGGGTTGTAAGTCTAGATTAATATACAATCCAATTTAGCAACATCAATCCCTATTCTACTACACAATGGTACCAAGAAAATTGTCCATGTGGAGTATGAATACGTTCCCCAAAATGTGAAAAATGCAATACCTTCGATCACAAAGCAGCAATACACACTTCATCATCACAACTAAGGTGGATTCTGAAGACAGCAACAGAAACTGGTGAGCACTCAATAAAAAATGAAACAAAGCATGATGAATCGGCAAAAGGAAAACAACCAACTGAGCAAAACCAACAGCTTGAAGAATTTTTTAAAGTAAAAGAAACTGTTTCAATAGACAGTGAGCAGTCTGAAACTTCTCGGACTTATGATGACATTAATCAGAAATAAGATTTAATACCAGCACTTCAGAATCGCATGACCAACTTAACTTCCTTCACATGGAACTACCATATTCTATAGACGAGGATCCTCTACAAAATGTGGCAGACACGATTGTGGAGGAAATAAATAGTGATGATGGTCAAATAGATGTACAAGATTATATCATAACTAATTTTGATTACTTGGCTAAGCACAATGGTAAGGAAACTGTCAAGGGAAAAATTCCTTCTAAAAGAAACTTAAGGATCAATTCCAAAATTAAACGAGTCTTATTGCATGGAATGTTAGGGGTATGAACATAACACAAAGAATAGATGATGTGTTCAAAATTCTAACAAAATTTGAGCCAAAATTTGTTGGCTTAGTGGAGAATCAATTAAATGATATTAATTTTGCTCTGCTTAGAAATAAAATTCCAAGAAATTGTGATATTGTTATTAACAACACAATTCAGGTAAAAGGGAGGATACTGGTAACCCGGGATACTACAATATGGAGTTTATCAACAATTTCATCATCTACCCAGCATATTACTTTAAATGCAATCAATTCCGATGGATTCAAGATGATTTTCACTACTTTCTATGGCAGTAATACTATACATACTTGCATTACTACTATGGTAATTGTTGAATCCATTATGGCATTTCTGCATAGACTTGGATTGGGACACAATACTATACATACTTGCATTCAACATTTTTCCTTTCCAGAGCTATTTTTTTTGACAAAATGTAGTGTTGCCAGTAATTTTCTGTTTCAGAGGTGTTAAATTGAATTTGATCTTGGTTTTAACTATACTTAAACTATACTTAACATCAAATCAAAATCCACTTTAAGTAAAAGAAAAATAAAAAAAACATTTGAAATTAGTAAGAGATGGTAAAAGTTCAACTAAAATCGCTTAAAATATGCATGAAATATTGAGTTTCTTCTAAAGAATCCGTACTCAAACTGTCCTCAATCCGCTTTACTGACTTCAATAAAACAATTAGAAAATATTTCAAGCAAATTACCTAATCCTAAATTTTCAATTCACATCATGGCTGCTAAATAATAAAATACATGCATATTCATAGTTTTACAAATTAAAAGAATTAACAGTTAGTTTCAAATAAGCTAAATATGTTTCAAATCCATTTAGGTTGCAAGTTTATTGAATAATCAACTTTATATGGGTTTAATTCATAGATAAGTGATTTTGTATAGACTTACGTCCAAACTACCAATTTCATGTAATCGGGAGAAGTTTTCTTTTCTAGTAAGGCTCTTCTCTGAGTCAGTGCAAGATTTGTGATCAGTTGCTAGCTCTTCTTTGAAAAGAAATTCACCATCATAGGTAACTGATCTTTCTTGATTTTCAACTAAAGTTTCCTGCAATTTCTTATCCTACAAATCACATTAACCAAGTGGATTAAAAAATTTCACTGAAGTATAATTTTGTTTATGTCCATGTAATCAACATAAAGCTAATATAAGGGCATATTATTATAACTCATACTTCGGAATTTGGATAGTACATGAAATAAGTTACATTACATACATCTAATATTCATATTCAGGTTAAAAAGATTATGGTGTTTCAAAAATGAGTTTAACTGATTTCAAAACTAAAACACAGTTTCGAACTCATATTCGAAACTGAGTTTGAAACTCATATTCAAAACTGAGTTTGAAATTGGAAGTATAGAATAACCGTTCTAATCAGGTTTAACTATAAAGGGATAATTAGAATATCACTATCATCAAGCTTTGATGAAATTATAGGGCCCTTACCTTCTTGTGAATCAGTAACATCTGGCAAATGATCTGTTGGTAAGAAAATAATATCATCTTGCAACACATCTGAATGTTGAATCCTTCACGACTGTCAAGATATCGACATCAACATCCAAATTCATCTCCAACTTTTTCACCTGCAAATAATCACTGTATGTATCACTATATTATATTACTCACCTGCATAGCATCTCTCTCCCAATTAAGTCATATTATCCACCCAACCAACCTTAGTATCTTTAGGCTTAGCAAAGTTCAATGTTTAGTGTTTCTTTTTGTTATTTGCCTTCTGCGTTTTTTATACTTTTATGATGGTTTGATTTGTTAATGAAATTTTTAGTATTTCCAATAGTTTTTCATCAAACATTTTACTATATCATCGTATGATGGACTACTTTTATTACCATTAGATTTATTCAGAAGATTGAAAGGGTGCACGTGCAAATAATCAACCGTTCACTTAAGTGTTAAGGCTAATTCTACTACCATCCTTAATTTTGCCTTTCCACCCCCATCAAAACTTAAGTGCAAATAGTCCCAAACTGTCGACATTCAAATCGCATTACCACCACCTCTCCCTCTCTCTTTGATACCTTCATTTATGTTATATGTCGCTGCTGCGAGCTCTACGATAGCAGCTCCTCCCTTGCCTACGACCTTGCACCTCCTTCTATCTCTACCGTTGCTACTCCTTTCCTCCATCAACCTTCACTCTAACCCATGGCTCCTTCCTCGCCCATTAAGATACTTCAAAAACATAACCTGTGATAATAAATTCTCTGCATCTTCAATTTATCAAGATACTTTAAATGCATACTTTTCCAAAATTAATAATAATAATATACATAAATAACAGTACAAAATGAGCATGGTATGAAAATTTTGCTACATAAAGCAAAATGAATATGTCAAAACTGTTTATTGGTCAAAAATTAATATTACTGAATTAATTATTTTCAAATTTTTTGTTTATAAACAATATTTGATTAAAATTATTTACACATAAAAGTTTAAATTAAATTATCTATGATCAATCGTTTTGAGTAAAACACATGAACCATTAAGAAAAACTTATGTATCATTAAATTTAGCAATCAGACTGATGTTGTGGAATTCAAACCATGAAATCAATTTTCAACCTAACTAAAATTCAAAATAAATACTAAAAATCTTAACTTTTAATTGAATGAGTTAACAAATTAGGAAATAACTACTGTTAATGTGTATAAGTATGCTTCATTAACACGTAACTTCAAATCTACTCTTACATCTATTTGCCTTCTTCCCAAACCGGAAAATAGTTAATCATTCTTTGTGTCAATATAGAACTCTAAATCAATTAAGAAGTACTGCTAATTCCCTTCATCCAAATTCAGCAACCACCAAATTTGAAAATTGAAATCAAAATTACTACTGATTGAAATTACCAGATTTTAAAATTAAAACCCAAACCTGAAATAGCCTTTATCGATCTTTGCTTCCTACTACATGCGTTGCGTTGTTGTTTCTTGATTTATCTTCCACATCGGCCGATGCAGCTGCCCTTTGAGCCTTTAGGGTTTGATCTAAACGATATTTTTTAGGAGCAACCACGCTTTATTCAGTATGTAGAGAAACGAGACTTGTTTGTGCTCTAGGAATTTGCGGATCTTTTGCTACTTTGGGCAAAGGCCGACCCTGCGAAAGAGCGCTAGAGGCGAAGGTGGCCATAACGGAGGGGGCGAAAACCCTAGAAAGAAATTTTGATTTACAATGAACGTAGAAAAGAAAGAAAGAAGCGTGAGAAAATAGGCAAGGAATAATAATAGATAAAATGACAATTGTGTCCATCGTGCTTCTAAATATTTTCGAAATTACCAGATTTGGTAACGGAAATAACCGTTGTAAATGCTTGTAACGGAAATATCCGTTAGAAATTTGTAACGGTTATAACCGTTACAAATTGAAACGAAAAAATTGTTACAAATGGACCTGTAACTTTAGCGTCTTCAAAACACTCTGATGGAGATGAAAAGTTCATTCTTTCAGTTGACATCTCCAACTTCATATGATTACATAATGTAAAAGACGATAGGAGGAAAAATAAAATAGATTATATTTAAAGATGAGTTACAAAAAGCACCTAACAAAACTCATCTAAACAAAGCTAAATTAAGGGTTCAAAGTCAAAGCCAGATCATGCAAGTAAATATAAGCAATCATACCAACTTGTTAAAATCAATTGTCAATTTACTAATCAAAAAAGAAATTTAAAATTAATCTACCACTTTGGTGATTGACAACTCACTAATTGACATATTTAAGCATTGGCAACATAATACTAAGACCATAACCAACAATCTATTATGTTCAGTCCATTCTCTCTCATCGCTGGAAACTAAGCGAACGGGCGGCGCAACCAGAAGCAGAGACTAGCCACGGAATGGTTTGGAAAACAACTTATAATGGCAAAGCTTTCGCTGTTATAAACTTATAACGACAACTTTGCCGTTATAAGCTTATACCCTAGAAAACAATTCAACGCCGCCACTTTCATTTTCTACTTCCCCTCCTCCATTTTCAGCCAAGAACAAGCAGAGAGCAACCCATTCCACCTCCAAACACCCAAATCCGCTAGCTTATATCCAAATTAAAGGCCGTTTTTGAGATATATGCACGAAGAGATGTCCAGATTACTAAAAAAATTTACCAAAAAGTTCATGCACGGAGAATGTACTAGCAGCGGCGCCGGTAGGAGCGGAGAAGAAAAGAACATCGTATTGTACGGGTAAGAGCTAGGAATAGAAGATCTGCTTTCAGCCGCCAGAAATCTCGATAATCAGGGCGGAGGCGAAGAAGAAGGCAGTCACCGTGGTCTTGGAGGCCGTAGGGGTGGTCGAGCGAAAAGGACGTGCAGGGGTGGTCGAGTGGGTAGGAGCGTAGGGGTGTGGGGTAGATTTCCGCTAGACTCGCCGAGCTTGACGGAATTCATGATCTGAACCATATAGCGGCGAAATTGCCCGTGCTTTCCAACTTTCTCACACTTCCAGATAGCCAAGTACATGTCAGCACACAGACGAGTTTGGCTGATAACGTATATCATATCCGGTAGAAGGCACTATTAGAGTCAGCATTATTTGTGCTGCCATGGACAACATACTCGATCATTACTCTCCGGATGATGTTCTGGAGCTTGCGCGATTATTTGTCCTATACCTCATGGGTTACCTATTTTTCAGCACATCGAGCAGTAGTCTGGCTGTTGGGTTTATTGAGGTTGTAGCTGATTTGGATTTTAGCGGTGCTATTCAATATGACTGGAGTACGCCCATTCTTGCGTACTTGTACAGATGCCTCAACATACAGTGCACCATTTCAGATGCACGGGTTTCATTATTTGGTTTATGGGAGTTATTACAGTACTAGTATTTCGAGTATTTCAGGAATTTTCATTTTGTCACTTTGACTTCTGTCGCGTCTACCTTTTTCCCATGTCTGTCATTTTGATGCGCGGGCAACAAGGGGCCTGGGGATAATGAATCCCGTCATTTGTATTCGGTTGCCCATAACCAGATCGATTTGAGGATGTACAGACATCAAATTATATGGCATCCATTTCATGATAGTGTATCTTTTGGCATTGAGTTTATAGAGATTTCTAGGATGCTTGCCAAGAGGAGATTTCCACTCCTATCTTATCCCTCGGCGTTTGGTGCATATTGGTATCTTGGAGAGAGGTGTTGGAGACAGTTGTACGACTTTGATGTTATTCCCGATGATCCACAAACTCATACCTATTGCTGTATGATTTACCTGCTAGAGTAGATAGACCTGGCGAGGGCAGGAGGTTGGTGGCCAGCTGATGGCTTTGTTATTACCGGTCAGTCATGTTATTACAGGTCAGTCATACATTGACTTCTGGCGTAGATTTTACATTGGTTCCACTGATACCATTACCCATGCAGCAGCGATAGATTTAGTCAGTCCCTCCGCTATACGGCACAACATACATCCCCCAGTTGTCGAGGATCTTACCCAGCCCAACCAGGATTACCGTACACCCAATCACGTAGCGGCTGGTTCTCACTTCAGATGGACCATGGCAGTTCCTACCATTGGACCAGACCGTTATGTTGACGTGTATCATCCTCCAGCACACGATCATTACCCGGATCCAAGCCAGATATCCTACGCTGATCTATATGATATGTAGATGGGGATTAGACATATAGGATACGTAGAGCATAGGCGTAGCCTGGACTACTACGATGGTAAGCGGTATAGGATTTCCACTTCTTCTTCTTCTTGTTATATTCTGAGCTAGGCGGCGCAAGAAACTCTACAGTTGCTTCTTTATTGCATTCTTCAGTATTTATTGCATCCGCCTCTTGGTTTTCGTCTTCCTCCTCCTCCTCCAAACTATCAAGAGTTTCTTTGTTAGCAGGAGCATTGCGCGCATAAGAAAATTGCCTTTGTAGATTCTGCATTGCTTCACGATCACGAATCTCTGACCGTTGCGCATTAAGATGATGATGTTGCATTTGATCATTCTGCATCATCAAAGACATGTACGATGAATGATCGTCGTATGCGCCTAATGGAGGACATTGTTGGTAATATTGTTGCGCGGCAGTAGAATGAATGGGAGGAAAGTTAGGAGGAGCGAGTGGTTGGTAAGGCTGGCTATAGGAAAAGCTTGAATACGGCGGGTATCCGTACTCATTTGATGGACGAAGTGTTTGCTGTTGGTATGATGGGCGTTGGTTGGAAAATCCGGTGGAATGCAGATTGGACGTGGTTTTCTTGCCCATAACTTTTCTGCCGGATCGTTTGGATGAAGAAGACATTTTCAGAAGTAGAGGATGAAGAAGTAAATGATAAGGTTGTGTGAAAGGAGGAGATGGTGGAATGGAGGAAGATATATGATGGTTTTTGAACGTTGGAATGGAATGGAACGTTGAAATGGAGCCATTGCACTAGCTGTTGTGGTGCAACGACCATAATATTATAACGGCAAAGCTTTTGCCGTTATGTGTTTATAACGGCAAAGTATTTGCCGTTATAAACCTATAATGGCAAAGACTTTGCCGTTATAAACATATACGCAAAAGCTTTGCCATTATAATAACTAGCCTCTGTTCAGTCAATCAGCCACGAGAACAGCTCCAACTAGCCACGAACTAGCCACGGTGAAGTGAACAAGCCACACTTGGTTGCTCCGTGGCTTGTTTAGCAACTGAGCAAGTCATTGTTGGTTGTGCCCTAACATGTACCACTTGTTAATTAATATTCTAGTCATATGTTGCACTAATTATTTGAGCAACTTGATTTTCAGTTTTTGGCCTATTCATTTTTTGTTGGGTGCTGAGTAATGAAGTAAATATAAATATTTTCTCAAGCACAAATTCATTTGCAATTCTTTAAGTAACAGATAATTGGGTTGCTTTGACGGTAGACTCATCGGTGCAATTATATGACATCCAAGTTATTTGTACAATCATTGTAAGGATATGAAATGATCTGAACCAACCAATTCTAGTATGGTTTAGTTATGGATAGTGAAATTAATTTATGATATGAAACTGGACTAAACTAAAACGACCTTTAGTTCTTATTCCAAATGACCTTATAAATTGTTTTTCTTAAGTCAGTAATGTGTTCTTAGCAGTGTGCACCAAATAAGGAATTTGCATTGGTACCTGGTACGGATTTACCCACGAATCATGTATGTCGTTGTACATTCAATTATCTAAGGTTCTTCTCTTTCACTTTTTAATATAAAATAGTTCACAAAATGATAATCCAAATGAAATACAAATTGAAAATTCAAATTAAAACAATGTAGCTGCAATTGTGAATGCTGAATAAAGCTGATTATCTATCAGTTTGTAGATAGTTTTGCACATACCATAACTTTACTTGCTCAAACAAAGATTCAATAATGAATTTAATGTTCCCACACCACCCTCCACTATAGTAAATCAACAAATTTTCGATCTATGTAACTTAAATCAAGCAAATATAAGTATAAATAAAATACCAGAGAAGAAAAGATTATGAGGCCATAGCGCGAAACTCAACCGTTCATCGTCGTTGTCGAATGCGCGATCCAAGAGAAGCGCTGATTGATCGTTCGCTTGCGTGCCTGGATATTGGAGAGGCGAGAGGCTACATGCAAATTTAAGGCAAAGCTAAGATCTTTCGTCGTTCGTCGATTTGAGGCGTGCCTGGAGAGATCGTTCATTGTTTCTAGAAAACAGATCTAGGGTTTCTGCTAACAAAATAGAAAATGCGGCTGTGGAAAATGAAAATGAATGGGTGGGCTATAGAACTATAATTTAGGGTTTCAAAAATATATAAAGTTTTAGCCTTGGATATGAAATCAAAGGTAGAGTGATTTCTCTTTAAAAATAAAGTTGAAATTGATAATAAATTTTGATTGTAACGTTTCTTTAAAATAATTAATTAATAATACTAATAATAAATGTATCTAATTTCGAATTGGACAGATATTTTTCGGATAAGGATATGCCCATATCTACATCCACATCTGATTTTTTTCAAATATCGGATATCCACATCCGCTTTTCGGATATCGAATAATATTCGTTTTTCGAAAACGGAAGCAAACAGATTTCGGATTTTGGATATCCATTGACAGTCCTATTTAAGGTGTTGGGCTAATTTTCAAAATTTAGTTTGAAAAATTAAATTTATATTATTAATTAAAGTAAAATTTAAAATATAAAATTAAATTTTATAAGAGTTATAAAATATTTTGAAATAAATTAACATTTTTGAAAATTATTGAATAAATTAATTAATTGGATTAATAAAATAAACAATGAATTTTGAAAATAAAATGAGAAAAATAAATTTTGGAACTTTATTTTATTTATTTGGGCTAATAATGATTGGAAAATGGGTTTTATTTAGAGAAAATGCAATAATTGTATTAATTATTGCCAATTACTTCTTTTAATAATTTTTAAAAGAAGTATGACATTTTTAAAAGTTTTTTATTTAAATAAAAAGATGGAAATTGGTTTAAAATAAGTTTAATTATAAATTTGAGTTTAAAATGGTTTGTAATATTTTTCTAAGTAAGAAAATAATTTTTTATGGAATTTTAAAAGTTAAAAATGTAGACTTTTGCATTTAATTGTGGAAATAGTGCATTTTTGTAAAATAAAGGATTTTAATAATAAAAATGTTTTAAAAATATAAATTTATCTTTTTATATGGTGGAAAATGATTTATTTTATAAGTGTGTAAGTTTACAATTTTATTTGTGTGAAAATTTGAAAGAAAGTGGCATTTGTTAATTACATATGGGTAAATATATATATATATATATATATATGCATTTTAGTTTAAGTATGAATTAAAACTTAGACTTATTGATTTCTTTTATTCATTTTGGGTCCAAGGCCCATTATAGTCTTAACCAGGTTAGAAAAGAAGAAACTTAGTTACCTGTACGTTCATAACTCAGCTCCTCTTCTTCTTTCTTCTGTGAAACAAAAACAGTAAAAAGAAAACACCCCTTCTTCTTTCAAATTCAAATTTTAAGCCAATTTTCTTCAATTCAAGCTGAAACTTCTTCAAATTATAGTAAATTGAAAGGTAATCAAACTCCAAACTTATTTATTTCATCAATTACTACTTGAGAGATGGGTTTTTCTAATTTACTGTAAAACTTCTTCTTGCATGCACTATTTTTGAGTTCTACAGGTTAATTGAAGCTTCTTCCTTCTCAAAGCTTGCCTATTTCAACACAAATTCAAGTTTATATTTTCTCTACAGCAAGGTGAGTTTGTTAACTCACATCTCTAGCAAATCAAAGTGGCAAATTGCTTGATTCTGTGAAAAACAAGTTACTGTAACCGAGTCTGTTTATAATTTTCTTCCCTGTGAAAACAATTTTATGTTGCTTCTTTGAATGACTGTAACTTGTGATTTCGGCAACGAAATGCTGCCGGATTTCTTTCATTTGGTAGCTTAGATGTTGTATTACATGCATGCCAAATTTCATAGCATTTCATCTTCATTTGCTATGTTAAATTTTCACATGAAAATCGGTTCATAGCATGAGAATCGCCTGGGAATAATTCACATAAGAAGGATATCATAGGTCGACCACTAGGTCAACCACTAGGTCGACGGGAGTAGAGAGGTCGACCTGGCGGTCGACCTAGGGGGCCTTGGCTTCCTGAGTTTATTCCTGTGTTGCTCCCTTTATTTCCAGTTGTGTTTCCAGCTTGTTTTCTTGGCTTTGCTTCTCGTTTTCGAGTTATTTTTGAGATGTTTTGAAGTGCTATATTGCCTATCAATAGGCTAGCTAAGTTTTGGAGAATTTAAAATTCAAATTTTTTATTTTTTTGAATTGAATTTGAATATCGGTTTTACTGAATTTCCCTGTTTTTCTGCGTTTTCGAGCATGGATTTTTCCAAACAGCTTTGAAATAATATTTAAAAATAATGGGCATTTCAAATAATTATTCTATAGTATTTTTAAATATAAAATATATTTATTCTCAATAATATGGGCATTTTCAAATCCGGTTTTCAAAATGGGTTTCAAAATTGATTTTAAAAGCTTGTTTTCTAAAGTAAATTATTTTATATATAAAATACACGTTTTTGCACTATTCGAGTGAATGAGAAGGAGAATTACATGGTTTGGTAAAACATGTGGTATGGAACATGTGCATTTATCTTATCGGTCAATTCTTGACTTGTCCGTTTGATCGTTTTGACCTTCAGGTCGAGTTTACCGATGAGATGTGGTAAACCTTTTTACTGCTTTGAGTGTGAAATTTACTAGTGGTTAGTAAATTGTTTAGTGTGAACATGTGGTATGGGATGCACGTTAACACTATTTGGGTTCCTATTCGAGAGATTGTGACACATTTGTCTAAGAGACGTATTTGCCAGTACTGGACCTTTGGGTCATTTGTCCTTCGGGATGTTTGTCTAAGAGACGTTTGTCATTGCGACGTATTTGTCCTTCGGGATTTTGTCCTTTGGGATGTTTGTCTAAGAGACATATTTATTTGTCCTTCGGGATGTTTGTCTAAGAGATATGGCTCCTTATTTTGAGAGAACAGTACTTGGCGGGCTTCGGCCATAAGCGCGTGTTATATCTTTGAGATGATTTCATTGATTTCCTTGTGATTTTCCGAGTGTATCGCCTTTCTACATTATTGGCCATTTGAGCCTTTCGAGATATTATATATGGAGATTACATGTTTGGAAATTTAACTCCTTATCGAGTTCTATATTTGAGATTTGGGTTTGCCAACAATTGGCGTTTATTTGAGTTTTATACTCTCCTATTTGGAGATATATGAGATTGCCATTTTTGGCGTATTTTGTGTTTGAGACTTCTCTATTTAGAGAATATTTTTGTGATCATCATTTATGGCAAGTTTTGTGTTTGAGATTTGGGATTCTCCTATTTTGGAGATATGGTTCATAGAAACCATTTTAGTGGCTTTTGGGATTTCATCGATGATATGAGGCATTTATTATACTTAGTGTTATTTGGTGAGTTTACCTATTTCAAGGGCATACACTTAGTGTAATTACCTTATTTGAAGTAGTGGCATGCTCTTATTATTGTTTCTTCTCATTCGAGAGGATACCTTACCTTTTACCTTATGCTCATATTATCACTTATCCTTATAAACTGATTGGTTTAGCTAGACTGACCTGTGTATTTTATACTCGGATCAGACCGAGTTGTTTCAGGTTAGATACCTGCTTTTGGACTTTACTTGATGCTTCCGCCTTGGATATCAGCTTATCTCTTTTTGTAGTTTTATAGTCGTTTTGTATGACCCTGATATGTATTTATTGTTTTGACTCGTGTGTATATTGTGGTCGTCATACCACTTATGATGTATTATTTGTATTATATTGGGATGTATCAGTATATATGTATATATATTTGTTTACTATTCTGTGATGTGTTATGCATTTGAGTTATTGTAATTTATTCTGATAGATCCTATAGCCACCTGTAGTTTTGTATTAAGCATTTATTGGATATGTCGATCCACTTGAGAAAGGAAATAAAAAATATAGAGCACTAATCGACGTATTCAATAGATATTTAAAACAAGACTACAGATGGTCGTTCCTAACCATCCATATTCTCCGCATTAGCGGACAGTATTACCCAGTAATACTCTTTGTTAATGTGGGTCTCAAGGTGGGGCGTCACAATGTATCTTAATAATAGTAAGATATATCAAAGGTAACATAAAGTGATGTAAGGGTACTTAATACATAAACACATCACAAAACATGTATTGGTAGTATCACTACTATAGAAAGTCAATTCAAACCATTTACTAGAGAATAATGTCAAACCGGTGAATTAATCCATGCATCCAAATATCATTAACAAAAAAATAACCACCATAACTTAGGACATGATCTTATCAATGCCCCTGATTATCTCTCAGATTATCATAAAGTAGACATACTCGGGATCTGTCATAATCATCACATATAAAACATACATGCAAGAACTACAGATACGGCATACCCTCAGTAGCCAAGGTCATCTCTCATATAACCATAATAGATAAGAAAAGGTCTAACTCGATGCTCTCGACATCTCTAGCTATCCTTAATAATAATATAAACACTGTGTAAGGTGTTACTCTATTACAAGGACTCTCAGTCAAAAGAATAATCAAGGAGATCGATAATCCCATAATAATCATCTAGACATTAGCCTCATAGTAAACGTCTTGGCTCTCAGCCAATGAAATAATCATATGGTCTATTAGACCTCTAGCAATCTACTTAACTCTCAGTATCATAGATAATCACCTTGGACTCTCAGTCCAAATGGGCTCTCAGCACCATATATAACTATATCGGCATTAGTCTCGATAAATGATCTAGATGGCACTCAGCCACATCTATAACGATCACATAAAGGTGAATAAGTAGTGTCTATATCAACAATAACCAGACGAGAGACTAACAACTCCTAGCGTGCTTCAGGAGCCTTCCTCACACGCTCTCAGCGCTACTACTACAATTATCGGTAACCTCAACGGCCATTGTAACCCAATATCCATCTACTACAAGACAACACTATGCAATGGTCACGACCCTACAAGTGCCCTAATGGTAACTGACTGTGGCCTATGTGACACAGAGGCGGTGGCTCTCAACCATGGGTCTCAGCTATATACATCAAAAAGGTGTTATGGAATTAGGGAGTGACCCCACAATCAGGCCGCTAGGATGAGTACTAGCTAATCTAGTTTATTTCTCGCTATATAATGGGAGCATATACATAAGATAGACACACTTATGGCTCTCATCCTACACACTCTCAGCATGCATCACCATAAATATGATACCCCGTAGACATGACCCTATCGAGTGACATCTACTCATATAGAGTAATCGAACAAGTATCAACTCAGATGTCCCATGCCACCTAGTAT
The DNA here is from genome assembly GCA_030737815.1 of Allium fistulosum. NCBI lineage: Eukaryota > Viridiplantae > Streptophyta > Magnoliopsida > Asparagales > Amaryllidaceae > Allium > Allium fistulosum. Next base: position 241,868,734 of record CM060907.1, on the reverse strand, counting down.
TACTCGAACTTTTACTCAATGTTCAAAAACTACACTCGCCTATTATTCTATATAACAAGTCCAAAGAATAACCGAAGAATATCAAAAGTCCCATACCAGATGGTACTATAACTTCATTTATTCTAATTCCTCGTTACACATAATTAAAATATGTAAAAGAATGTCATCACCATATTAATCACATCAAAAGCTACTATAACGACCCACTTTTTCATACAGTTTAAGCTGATAATAAACCACACATGTCCAACCCAAATTGAACGGGAAAGCGGATATTTAGGGAAAAGAAAGAAGACAAGAAGAAACTAAATAGCACAGAGTCTCACAACGGAACGAATAATCTATAATATATAACAAATCTTTACACAAAGCAAAACTGTAATTTATGTATGTACAGACATCAATCAGAGTATACTAACCTATTTCAGCTCGGACAGTTATAATAGCCTATCCTCACAATTGCTGAATAATATACAACAATGAATGCAGTGGAAGAAAAATAACCATCTACGTGAATACGTCTCTGGGCTTCCAGCTCCTCTCTTGAAGCTCCAAATATCCAAGTAAATCTGGAAATATGCTCGGTCTGACCCGAGCATTATAGGAAAACAACGCCCTAGTCAGTCTGGTAAAACCAGTGTGAGAACTCAAATCACAAGGAATTTTATTTATTTTAACTTATAAAATTCTTTAAAAATCAAAAGTATCTCGTAAGACCACACCGCACATAAACACGGATGGGTTTTTACCTTACGATAACCAAAACCTTTTATATCAGAAAATCCAGTGATATTATAATAATGTCTAAAGGCGAAAATAATAATAAAGTAGCTGTAATGCTCGTGAGTGTACATCACAACAATACTAGATATATAATCGAAAACCCGATAAGGCACGTTCGATAATTGTGTAGGATTTCCATGGAGGTGCCTTTAGTACTTCAAGGAACGGTCCTCCTGCACATGGATCATAGATATCCTTTCGAAGTAGCATACATCCCTAGTGATGTACCATAGGAAAAACATAGCTGGTCTCGCTAAGATCGAGTGCATCGCCCCCATGCATGCATAACAACTGTAGGTAATGTCTAGGTGGAGCCGACTACACCATATGGGTTTGCCAACCCTACTGGCTATGCCTCCTATCTCTGGTTTTTGTCATTCCCGCTGATGAAACTACGTCCGGCATTCTAGCTTACGCACCACCACCAAATAGATCACGGAATTCCACATGGATTCCAATACCCCAACGGGTCTCGGAATCACACAAAGATTCACATATCTCAATTAGATCTTGGAATCACACCTGGATTCCCATACCCCAATGGGTCTCGGAATCACACATGGATCCTAACATCTCAATATATCATGAATCTCCTCCATAGAACCGTAAATGGTTTTCGAAGTGGTTACGATTGCGAGTCATCTCTTACGAGTACACTCTTCCGCTTGTTGGGTGCTCCACAAAAACAAACGCCGATATCCGGAATGCACAATACCGGTTCTTTAGGCAATAATCAGACAATACATAAGAGTAGGGATCACCCCCTAACCGTTTAAGTGGACGGATCTCCTTATCATTTGTCCTAGAAGAACAAAACGAGTTTATACGTACAGTATAGCACCACCAATGGTAACTGTACCATATAATTCCCGTGTTTTCCCTAGATATTTCCAAAGTTAAAATCCTTCGGTGTTAAGTAGGAATATTTCCCTACCACCAAAATTAAGAAGGATTACATATTTAGGCCAAGATTTGATAGTCGGTTATTTAACTATCAAATAAACAACATTCCAAACAAAGATTACATTTCCCATGTAAATCACTAAGCCTCTTAAATTAATCTTTTATTAATTTAAATTCATATTTCCATACTTGGAAATCACTTCCATATACTTATCTAAATAGGATAAGTATATTCACAAACCACTATATTTTCGATACTTAGAAAATATAACCATATACTTATCTCAATGGTATAAGTATATTTAAAAACCATTTCACTTTCAAAACTTAGAAACTTGAAAACTCTTAAAAATAGATATGGAAAGTACTGTTCAATATCGACTATGGATCGCAGCTTACATAATGGTTACGTTATTATCCCAGCGAGTCCATAATAAATTGTAGGCAATCCCTGCATCTCGAATTACGCCATGAAGATCAACCATTTCTTCCCAAATCCCTTTTATTTTACAAATATTACCAAATCGACTTACAAAGTTTCTTTATAAATCTCCAATCCCATTATAAAACATTCTTAATAAATCTCAAATCCCATTTAAGAAACTTCCCCTTTTCAGATCTTTAAAACTCATTTATAAATTCTTTTATAAATATCCAAACCATTTATAAAACTCTTCCCATATTTAATCTAACCCAATAATGGATTCTTTAAGTCAATCAGATCCTCTTTATAAACTATAAGTTATTTAAAATAGATTTAAATAACAAATTATTATTTAAACATCCTTCTATTTCATTTTAATCAAATCTTATTTAAAATAATAACTTTAGAATCTATTTAATAATATATTAAATTAAATTAATTTCAAAAACTATTTTTGTATTAATAAGTTTACTTCAAATCAATATTAATATAATAATTAATTAACTTTAAACGTTATTAAAATAGTAATTAATTAACATTAACTAATATCAATATGAAAATTAATTATCCTTTAAATATAATTAAATAACTTAAATTAATATAATTTATTAACTTTAAATCAAAAATTAAAATATAGATAATCTTTTAAATAATTAATTAAAACATTTCTAAACCATAACTAAATAACTTTAAAATAATACTTAAAATAAAACATTTTAAAACAATAATTAAATAACATTTAAGAATCATATTAATAAAATAATTAACTTTAAATCATTATTAAAAATAATTATTAATTACCTTTAAAATATTATTACTAATAAATTATTACCTTTTTTAAAATCTTATTACTAAATAATAATAATCTTTAAATCTTATAATAATAATTATTCTTAAATTAACTTTCAAAACAAAAATTAGTTTTTCGAATTTGAAGGAGGCTTAACGATCACCATGGTACTTAACAAGCTACCGTATTATTCAATTAATTTTCAAGTTAACAACAGATATTTACATAATCAATGACTACATAAATAAATTCAACACTTAACCATCATTGGTTAAAATATCACTTATTCAAAGCTGGATATCAATTATCGATATATAATCGAATGTCCAAATCTATAAAATAGCAGAACGGAGATTTATTCCGCTAATTAAATGTCAAAATTTAATTAGTGGAATGGTGTTTTATTTCGCTAATAGGGGTCCAATTAACATATTCAATCAAATTTAACTCAACAGTAATTTATTTGGCCAAATAAACATCCATAATTAAGATTATAAATTTAAACGATGTTATTAATTATAATAACGTAATTAAATTCAGTCTGTTTTCATATGATGTAAATTTATATTTGTCTAAAGCTTTCAATAAGTTATACTGAAACGTTGTACCCGTTAACACGAGGACAACGCAACAAACCGTGTGTCAAACGGATCTCATATGAGCAAGTTAACAATTTTTATAATAACAAACACTAATTTTATAATTAAATAAATTAGCAAAGGTGTAATCTCACCTTCAAAACAAAATGGGCCAAGCCCAAAGCAACAAGACCCGCATTTACAAACCCACAATCCAACTCGCTCATGCATGCAACAGGAATAGCCCCTACTTTAATCAAGAAATTGAACACATTTTCGGGGACCTAAGTAGCTCATCCCCCTATTATATCCGCAAGCTCCAGGCTTTAAAACATCGCCTCATCCACCTCTCTACGTCGTTGCCACCCTACCTCCTATCGCACTCCGAGTGCCAAGGACCTGCCGCAACTATCACAGCCTACCTAGCCTAACAACCCATGCCACCACCCATGCTTCCGCCACACGCCAACATCAAAACGCCAAAACTCCAAGCCCAGCCATACTACACGCCAGCGCAACCATAAAGCATTCCACTTCTTCATACTTGATCTCCTCCTCACGTTCAACCCGTTGTCCATCGATGCAACAGAGTTCTTCCTCCCCCTTGATTCTTACATACACTCAACCAAATATGCACACACGTTCAAACACACTCAACACCTCGTCCCCTGTTCTCTTCATGCCCATAAATACACTTCCTCACCATGCACACTCACACATGAATGTACACGCACACAACACAACCACCTTCACATGCCTTCTGCATAAGAAATCCAACAACAATTGGCTTCAAATACTTGGTGACTCCTTCATTTGAAGCATTAGCTCTGTGAGCGGTACCGAAGGCATCATTTACATAAAGATTAGCAAGAGATGCCAACTTCTTTCCAAATTCTCACACAGCAAAAGAAATCAAAAGGAAAGGATGAAGACAGAAGTGGAAGGTAGTGTTTGATTTGGAAAGAGAGGCTCTGAATAGAAGAAAGAAAGAAAATGTGAAAAATCTTGTGTCCCTTGTGTAAATGATGTGCGCATAATATAGCCGAAAATGTTTCAATACCAAGGAACCAAGGTACAAAACAAAAACTGCAAACATTTAATGCAAGCCAAAAATCACGCGCACAAAAAAAAGAAGAGAAATGAGTGTGAAGGTAGTTTGATGTGTTGTGTTTAAAATTTGACTTATAAAAATAACGTTTAGGGTACAACGTCACACAATATCTCATTCATGTATGAACCGCAAACAGCAGAAATAAAAATATGATCACGTACAACAATGCAACATGATCATAAAATAATAATAAAATAGAAAAGCTATTAAATTCTATAAAGTCTCAAGATGCCAGCGTTTGGCATAAAATACGTCAAACGAAAACTTACTTATTTTCCAAAATAAAAATTATGGAAAAATTTCAGAAATTAAATAAAAAATACGTCATTAAAAATCAAGTCCAAATTTGAAATATAGATTTTATTACAATTTAATTCAAATCCAAATATTTAAACAAATTAAATATTCAAATTCGAAGACCCAAGATACGGGTTGTTACAACTACTAATCAAACAATCTCTCTTGGTGAATCATTTATGACATTCATAATCAATATAGAAGAGACGAGAAATCAGAAAAGCATAGTAGAACTTCACTAATCAAATATATATAAAAAACTCTTATTTAAGCTTATTAATTGTAAAATATACTTTAAAATACTTAAATAATTAAGTAGAAAACATTCCTTAATTTTTTTAAATTATATAAGGTTTTTAAATCATAATAATATTCTATGAAATAAGGGAACAAAGTTAAATCTTCCATGTGGGTGAATTGCAACTAAGTTTAAAGGCTCAAAATCACAAATAATTTGATGCTTTCAACAGAAATAGTGTAGCATAATCAAAATCTTTTCAAAACATATTTTAGACCACAAAAATATGAAGTATATCAAAGGTTATGACAATTTTAACTGATGATACAAATTCCGAAACAAATTATTAAAAGCAGGACCCGTCCTTTGAAATACATTTTCACCTTGAAAACCTAAGGCCCCGTTTGGCTTGTCGTTTTTAGTTTTGTGTTTTCGTCTATACAAAAGCGCGTCCGTTGTAAAAACAAACAATTTTGAAAAATGAAATTAACATGTAAAATAGAAAACAAGTTTATTTTGTTTTTCGTGTTTCGAGAGATAACAAAAGCACGAAGAACAATCCAACTCCTTCGTTGTCCGTTGGTCGTCACAATGGTTAAGAATTATAAATCTTCTTCTCTTATTTCTTGTTATTTCTTAGTGCAAGTTGAAAACACAAAACTCAAAATACAAAATGAAACCAAACGGGCCCTAAATTTTCGCAAAACTCTCAAAACAAAAGTTGTTCCATATTATCATAGCTTCCAATGAGAGTCGAATTGTAGAAAACAGATAAGGGAGTCAAAAGTTATGGCCAAAACATTACTGTGCTAAATTCTTAAATCTTAAAACATGGGCCGGAGATTTTACCTTAAATTCAAACACGTTTTGGGCTTAGCAAACTTCAGATTTTCAAAAAATGATAAATATGAAAGTTGTTCGTTACTTAAATCGGATCATAATGTAAAAAGTTATGATTAAAATACTATAGTGCCTTATTTCGAAACAAAACTCAGGCCATATATCTTGCTTCGTATTCAATCACATTTTAGCATTAGAAAACCTCTAAATTTCGTAAAGTGATCATCACAAAAGTCGTTCCTTATGAAACTACATTTCATCTGGAAAAAATCTCACTCAAATCCGATCATACAATCAAAAGTTATGGCAATTCTTTCACAGCACTTCCAAAATTCCATAATTCAAAACACTTCAATATACTTTAATACCTACAATCAATCAAAAACATTGCACACCATGTATTCAACAACAAATCAGTGAACAAACTATCACAACCACTTCATTCAAGCATGAAATAAATAATTTAGACATAGATTTCTGAGTGGGAAACACTCATCTTGGCCATAGCTATTTTAATTTGCCCTCTTTCCATTTTTATACATTTCTTTAAAAATCACCATGCTCCAAAACTTGATCAAAAATCAAACTTCTTCATGAAAGTAGATGCAGCTTGGTGTTGAGAGCACCATATACTTATTTTGGAATTAACTGGATTTTATTTTGATTAAAAGAAGAGGAGAGTTTTGGATTTTTGTTTCATGAAGCTTGAGAAAGAAAATGTGTAAGGTGTTAAACGTGAATTGCTTCATGAATTATGAAGATAGTTTACACACAAAGAAAAATGAAGAGAAATCTAGAAAGAAAAGTCTGGATCCTTTTGTTCATGAAGCAATTTGAGGTTTGCGCCTTACACATAACCATGCCCGAAATAAATTTTCTTTTTCCTTTTTTTTCTTCTTTATAAACTACTTTTTTCCAATTCAAAACTCTGTAATACTCCAAATAAAAAAATTAGTTTCATGTTATCTAAATGTTTACCCAACATTATAAAATTTTCATAGAATTTATTTTTCAAAAATTCCCTTCTTTCATCTAACAAAATCAAAACTATTATCTTTAGCCCATTTAATAAAATTCTATTTATTAACCAAAAATCAATTCAAATCTTTACATAGAAGTTATTACTAACACAAACTCCATTTGTTATTCATATACAAGTTCATAATTTTAATTAAATTTATTTTAAGTCATTTCTTAATTACATTTCAAACTCAATTATAAAATAATTTCCCAAACCATTCATTTAAATAAAATATAACTTCTTTTCCTTTAAAAATATATATTTCTAATCACATTTAATAATAATACTACGCTTTACAAAATATATAATCAACTTTATCATATCAAAAATCATTTTAAATTCATAAATATAAAACGGAATGCAAATCATTCTTAATAAATCATTAGAAATTTCATTTTAATTAATTTAATCACCATTATTATCTTTAATTTAATTACTGCTCAACACCGGTTATTACAGACTCACCTTTAAGAAAATTGTGTACTCGCAATTTCCTGTAGGAAAAATCTATAATAGGCTAAAATAACTAGCTTCACTATGACCACTCAAATTAAAATTTCACATTGAATTATCAAAATAATAGAAATATATTTAAACATCAACAAATTCCTCGGTGGTGCTAAATAATAATGGCTTATCATCTCGTACCCAACGTTGTGGTTGTGGGCTATGAGTTGAACAACTCACTTGGGATAATATCCATGAATTACAACCAAAATATAATTTAATTATTTAATTTATTGAAATTTTTGTTGGAGTAAACTCTATGGTACAAAAATTTTCTGAAAATTCGCTACTCTCAAATAAATTATACAAATATATTCTCTTATAAATTCATATCATTACTTCACCACATAAACCTTTATGATACAAACCCCATAATCCATTTCCAAGTATTTAAAACATTTTCTTACTATTTAAAATTCTCAAAATAATGATGTAAAACAAATGACATCTTCTTTAAAGCTTTTCTCATTGTATAAAAATTTCATAACAACTAACTAAGATACATGAAAGTATTTACATACAATATATATAAAAAAATCAAATATTTATACATCTTAAAATTTCAAACTCTAAAAAACCATTAGTTTTACAAATCAAATATTCTACCTCAGATTCTAGTTTCATAAAGCAATTTCAATTCATTAATCACTTAAAGAAAAATTTTATACTTTATGCTCAAAATTTTCTAAAACATAAATGATCAAAACATAGAACAATTTGAAATTTATACTCAATGATTTCAAAATTTATATCTGCAATAATCTTTTCAAATAAATTGGCAACTTTTAAAATATTACAACATTTTGCTATTTATATCTCTTGAAAATAATGGGGGAAATCGATTTGTAAATCAACTTTCTTTTAAAATTTAACTTACTTTACCTTATAAAGCCTTTTGAAAACTTTACTACTACATACACAAGATATTGAAAAACAAAAACATTTGTACACCTAATATTTTATCAAATCACTTAAAAACAAATAGCTTATCTTTAAAACCTTTCTAAAACCATATTTAATAAAGGTATAATATTATTTTAAGAATATAAATGAAAACTTTGATCTAAATGATTTACAAACATTCTCAAATCAATTTTTTATTTCAAAAATCCAATTTCCCAAACCTACTTTTATTTACCAATTTAAATTCTATTTGCTTTCACACATTTTCTAAATCATAATATTTTAAATCCATAATTTCCAAAATAGTAGTTGCTTTCTTTAAACATAAAACAATTTTGATAAGACTTATCATTATCAAAATCCAAAGCTTCATTCAAAACAATCATAATATCCCTTTATTCAAAAACTTGATTTTCCACTAATCATATTTTTGTTCCCTTTAAAAGAAACAGAAATCAATTTCAATAAGAACTAACAACAATAAATATTTCTAAATTATTCACTAAACATTTTATAATACATGAAAACATTTTACACAAAGTCTCCTTTGAATAGTTGTTTCAAGACTCAAATTCTATTTTTCTAAAATATTTATCACTTTTCTTAATTCAAAACTTTAAGTATTCATGAAAAGTTACTACAAGTCTGAAAATTACTTCTTCTAACTTTATAAAATTTGCATAAGATATTTGTATAGATTCACTCTTAAAACCTTTTCCCAAGACACTTGTTAGTCACCAAAATAAATTTCTTTAAAACTTTAACTTTCTTCATATTAAAACTATAATAGTTTTTCAAATAAAAATCATTTATAATCAAGAATTTTTCATATACAAATTTACATATATCACAAGATATCGTAACATATAGATATTCCCACTAGTCATTCGAATTTCAAACAGTCATTCATCATAAAAGACATACAAACGCAACATCACATATCAAACAAATTTCAAAATTATATTATACAAAAATAGATGGAGGATGCTTCACCCCAACTTTCTTATGGCTCACTTCACTAATTGGATGCAGTGTTGACCGTGTGATCAACATTGCCTCGCCATTGACTTCAGTTCTCCACAAATGTTCGATGGCTGCAATCGTTGTATAAATACATATATGCAACATAAGAAAAAAATTCATTATCTTTAAAACGGTAAAACATTGCAATAAAGATACAATACTCAAATATAAGTTCCAATTTAAAACAATTTTTAAAATTTCAAAATATTTCTTCAAAGTATAACTTTCTTCCAAAATTTACAAAATATGAATTATACTTCTCTAGAGACATTTACTTTGTAACGACCCACCTTTTCGATCCTCTAAAGTCGACATTAATACATCCACGGTATTTATATGCTGAGCATCCAAGTGCTGGAAAGACAAATTGTTGGGGAAAAAGAAAGAAAAGACAGAACGAAATCTCATATCGTGCCGAGTAATATATAATATACAACAGAAATCTAGCAAAGAAAACTGTAATATACATACCATCAAATTAGAGTACACTATACAATTCATCAGCCTAGACAGTTATAACAACCTATCCTCATAGCTACTAATAAATACAACTAGCAAATTCAGTGGAAAATAGAATATACGTGAATATGTCTCGGGCCTCCAGCTCGTCTCATGAAGCTCCAAAGCATCTTAACTAGATCGGTAAATATACTCGGTCTGAACCAAACATTATAAAAAAAATAACGCCCAGATCATTTAGGCAAACCAGCGTGAGAACCATGCATCAATTGGATTCTAATGTTATAAAAACCTTTTAAAATAAAGGTATCTCGTAAGACCATGCTGCACATAAATACGGATGAGTTTTTACCTTACGATAATCAAAACATTTCTATAGAAAATCCAGTGATATAATAATTGTAATGACCCGAGAATTTTTAATTATTTAAATACGTAATTGACTAAATTTTTCATGAAAATAAACAATAAAAATTTTCAATGAAAATTTGATATTTGGAATACGTCTATTTAAACATAGCAAGTGTCAGATTTTCATCAGAAAATATGAAAGTTTGTTCATTTGTGAAATTTCAATTTAAAATTTAAATCAGTTAAATTGATGAAAATAAAATATTTTTAAAATCTTAATATTTTTATACAATAAAAATGTAAATCGTTTTCTGAGTGAGACGTCATCTTTCGTTTCGCCAAATTTGGACTGCTCTAGCTCCGTTTATCTTATTTTCGGTGTTTTAGCAGCAGTTTTGGCAGCGAATATCGAGTTTTGATAGAAGGGTCGTGTCACTCATATCTATGTACTATTCTGTTCGTCTCGTCGTGCTAATCTCCGCGGTATATTCATTTTTGTATTTCGGCGTCCGGTACGCGGCGAAATCTGCAAAACGATTAGCCGTATCGGTTCTGTCTTTGAGCCTTTTGGGTTTTCCTGTGACCATTCATTGTCCACCGTGAGAAAATAAATGGTCACTTGCTATTAATATTTCCAGGATAGCCGCATGAATTTTGTTATTCTACCATTTCAGAATATATTGTTGTCATCCCTTCCATTCTCTTCTTTTCATTTTGCTCTGTCTTCTTCTATAAAAAAATATTTATATATATAAAGTTGCATTCAAGTTTATAATTGCCTGCTCTTCCTTTTGCTTGAGAACCCACGTCCTTCTCCTCCGCATCATTTCCCTCTGCCACCCTCGTTTACAAACCTACCCACCATGACAGCAGCCCTTCCGCAATCCTTGCTCCTCTCGACACTCCCTGACAGCCAACATCACCTATAACCGCCAGTAAACCCTGCACACCAACCCAGATTTGCCTCCTCCCTGCCACCCATTCCTTTCCCACAGACCATGCAACACGACCCCGCCGCTACTTTCCACCCAAGCAAGCATCACCCACTGACACAACCCCTCACCAAGCTACCGAACCCATCAGCCACCCGAGCCTCATCTCCCTTCACCCGCCATGGAAACTTCCCCTCTCCGACCACTCACCCCCCTTCAGCATGTGCAGCCGATCACTACCCACCAACAACCCCTGTCACGGCCCGCCACCCTCACACAACCGAACAACAACCTCCCCAACCTCTCCGACAAACAGCGAGTAGTCACACCCGACCCTCGAACAGCCTTGCACCCATACACTCCACTTCAGCCGTTAGTTCCACCCAGAACCCATGATCCACCACATCCTCACCCACCTGAACCAAGCACCCTTTGCATGTCCACATTGCTACCCGTGCTCCATCCATACGCCAAGCCTTTAGCTGTAGCTTTCTTTTACTTTATATATAAAAAAGGAGATGGATATTGATTTTTAAAAATATTTTTTTTAAATATAATATATAGATATTTTGATTTTAATATATGTGTTTTAATAAATATTGATTTTTAAAAATATAATATGGAGATTTTTATTTTAAATATGTGTTTTAAATTGAATATTGATTTTTAAAAATATAATATAAAGATTTTATTTTAAAATATGTGAGTAATTTTAGATTTTTAAGAATTATATATTTTGTTTTCATCGATCTCGAGTCCACCTTGCTTTGCTTTGGGATTGTCGTTTGGATTGGTCGATTGTCGAGTTCGTGATTCAATTCGTAGCTTGTTTGTGTTATCAAATTCCATAGCCTTGAAAGGTGAGCAATCACTCACGATTAACATTCATATGCCTAGTAAATTTAATTCACATGAAATGACGATTGAAATATGTTGTTAAATTTGAAATGATTAGTGATTTGATCGTTAAATATTATATGTTAATATTTATAATTGTTCACCTTTGTAATTGACATATGACACCATAACCATGTTGTATATATATATTATATATAAATTGTTAATTATGATCCATGCTGTAATTGATATGTTCTGCTATTTTATGTTATTATTATACTGTTCTCACACTACTAGTTCCCTGTTAGTTTAGGAAATCCCTGTGGGTTGAAATGATACATACCCGAATGATATTATAGGTTAGGGAAAATCGTTATGGGTTGAAATGATAAACCCAAGCGATTTTTATTGGTTTCGAAATTTTGGGATTGCGGGTTGAAATGATATATACCTATAAATATTAAATTATTGTGGATTGAAATGATAAATATCTGTATCACTTGACTATATGATAGAAAATTATATACGGACATCGTTGGTTTATTTTTAAATGGTTTCCAAAGTTTTGAAAAGGAGAATATATGTGTATTAATTTTTAGAATATAATAGAAAGATATTTTAACTTTTACATATGTGTAAAATTTAGATTTTTAAAATTATATGTTTTGGAAAATTTTAAAAATAATAAGTTAAGTTTTAAAATGTAAATTATAAAATTTTACTTTTAACTTTATTATTTTTAAAATATATAATTAAGATTTAAAATAGATTTAACAATAAAAAAAATTATACAATAAAATTTAATAAAAAATTAATTTAATTTATATATAATATGTTTAAATGTTTATTTAGAGTTATGTTATATTTTAAAATTAATTTTCGTAATAACTTTAATATATATAAAATATGTTCAATATATTTATTTAATATTTATAATAATATTTTAAAAAATAGATTTTGTAATAACTTATATAAATAAAGGTTGGAAAGATAAGTTAAAGTGGCCTTGTAATTTAATTTGTTTAAGAATTGAATTTAAATAAGAATTGATTGAACTTATTAATTTTGAGATTTTAAAGATATGATTTTTATAACTTGATAACTAGATTTTTGATTAAAGGTGATTAAATGAATATTTTTAAATTTAAATATAATTGAAATTAAATATTTAATATTGATTTAATTTTGTAATTTGAGATTTTATTTAAATGTTATTAAAAATGATTAAGTGAATATTTTCAAGTTTAAATAAAATTAAAATTGAATTTTGAAATATAAATGAAATTTATCAAATTGAGTTATTGTAAATTGTTTGAATATTTAAACTTTGAAACCTATTGGGTTGGAAGTGGTTTAAATTTGTAGTTTAAACCTGGGTTTGAAAACGATATAAACTAAAAATGGTTTTAATGGGAATTTGAATTGAAGCTTTAACCTTTTTAATTGAAATTGCTGAACTGAGATTGATTTAAATTGAATTTGGAACTAAAGTTGATTTGAATTGATTTGTGAAATTGGAAGAAACAATTCTAATTTGAAACTATTTTCAATATAAACTCTTTTAAAAATATAAACTATTTTTAATATATCAACTATTTTTAATATATAAACTATTTAAATCTATAACCTATTTTTAAATATAAACTATTTTTAATGTATAACTATTCAAATATATAAACCACTTTCAATATTCAAACTGTTTAAGTTGGAACCGTTAAGATTTAGATTTAATGGATTTAAATGCAAATACTTTGATATGATGGTTTAAACTATTTTGTGGTTATGATTTTTGAAATGAAAATGATTTAAATTTAATATGATTTCGAAAGTGATAGGATTTTGAAATGAATATGATATTTGATATGAAGTATGAGTTGTTTGAAAAGAAAACGACCACGAAGTGAAATAAGCGTTTGGTTGTTAAAGAGACCGGGATTGGATATTGTCATACTCTTTGCCAATACCGAAAACCACTTTAACAACTGTGCACGTGGGGGAGAATCCAGAACGAAGTAGCTGTATAAGGTATGAACGTAGCCCTGACCCCTTCGGGTCGGCTTGATGTGACTAAAACAGGAGCCACGCCGGGCCAAGTGAGGTCGCACCTCCCATCGAGCATGCTTCTCCGATACCATTCTATTACTTTGTGATTTGATTGGGTGCACCTTTGATTATGGGAGTGTGTCTCGAGGTGGGCGGTAGTAGCCGCTGTGCGTTACCAGCAGTCCGGATCCGCAAAACGGTAGTATCCTACCCTGGGCATTGCCTCGCCTGCCTTGTCACATGCCTTATCGCGCCTATTACGAGTTTGGTTTGTGTCGTACCTATGGAGTGCTCCCTGATAGCCCACCGGTTTGGTGGAGTTTACAGTACTGTATAAACTACGTCATTTATATAAAAATGTGTTAAGGGGGATATGGGTAACGCCTTAATGCTATTTTAATATTTTACTTTACTGTAGACATTATCTATGTAGCGTATTGTATTATGTATGTAGATAGTTTCACAGATCCTTAAAGGATGGAAATCCCAAACATCCTTTAAGTTATATTGCATTTCACTTGGACATTTCACTTGAGTTTATTTACTTGCATAAGAATGTTAATCCTGACTCGAGTGTTTTGTGTTTTACTTTATGTTCAAGTCAAACTGAGTGTCACAGCATTTGAGACTTGCTTTTGGAGCTTGGAGCTTTGCCTGAAGATCTGTCTTATATCTATTCAGCTTTCAGTTGTTTCAGTTATTTCCAGTTTTATGTTCAGACTTGTCATTTTCTTACGTATTGAGACTTCTATGTATTCGGGATTCCTGTTGTATTTTGTTTTAAACTCTGATGTTCTATAGTAGCTTCATGAACTACTATTTATCTATTCCGCTGCTTATTATTATAGTACTCTATGTCTTTGATTCTATGATTGATTTATTTATTGTATATGTAAGTTTTGCCAAATATAAATTAACAATCTGTTGTTTTGAGCAATTCAAATCTGGCATGTGTGGATGATTGTCGATTTGAATGGTTCGAAATAACAGGTTGTTACAAGTGGTATCAGAGCTCTGGTTTAGGCAAAACTTAGCATATGGAGTAAAAACTCATTAGAGATAGGGTAGTGATACCCTAGAATGTGTAGAATCAATTACAAAATCATCTTCGTTCGAGCTTGAAATTCTTTGTTAGGATCCTCCTGGATT
Source organism: Allium fistulosum (assembly GCA_030737815.1). NCBI lineage: Eukaryota > Viridiplantae > Streptophyta > Magnoliopsida > Asparagales > Amaryllidaceae > Allium > Allium fistulosum. The sequence goes on along the minus strand of CM060907.1, from coordinate 241,853,545 downwards.
AGGATTTCTTTCGAATTTTGGAACTTTCCCTTTATTCTAAAATCCATTCTTGTCTTTTCCTGTTCGTGTTCTTCTTGATTCCGGAGCATCCCATAGCTTTATTTCCGTTAATCTCTGTAATAAATTTGAGCACATTTTGCAACCTCAATTGGCAACTTCATTCTTATGTGTGACTAATCCCATCGGCGGTCCCGCCAACTTTAGTATGATTTGTAAAGGGGTGAAACTCCTTTACAACAGGCGTCGATTCACCAGAGATTTCTATGTCCACGGCTATGATGCTGTTATTTCTTGCAAAGCCTGAACCATTTCTTTAGTAGACGACCAGGGTAATTCTCTTGTGATTGAATGTCGAATGCCTCAGGTTTATGCAGGCAGTTTTATTTTTCCACTAGATGCTCAGCCTAGTGATCTTGACTCCACCTATGTGTCCAATTCTTTCCGGATGTCTTTGGTGAAGTCACTTCTCTACCTCCTAAGCGGGAAATTGAATTCCGCATCAATCTTACCCCTAGAGCTCGATCTTGCTACTGGTTTTTACTAGCTTCGTGTAGCCGAGGGGAGCATTCCCAAGACAGCTTTCCGAACAGAGAATGGTTTCTATGAATGGTTATTGGATTAACCAATGCTCCTGCCTTCTTCATCGATGTAACGACCCTGGATTTCGAATAAATTAAATTGGGAATATTTAATTAATTTTAAATATTTGAATGATGATTTAATTTATATCCCGAATATAACTTTGAAACTGACAATTAAATTATAAAATTTAATCGATTGAATGCTGAATAAAAATTTGTATCTTCAATTTTAAGCTGAAGAAAAATATTTCAAAAGCTTTTAAATTTTATTTTGATGATACTGAAGATAACGGAAGCTTCAGAATTTAATTTCAAACCGTTTTGTTCAGTTTTAAAATTCTATCGTTCGTATCGATATTTAAAATATAGCCGTCCGAGGCGCAGTCTCGGAATTCGACGAAACCAGTTCCATTGGGTCCGTAATATTGAATTATTATCGGATTTCAATTTTCGTATTTTTCGGTATTGGTACGTGAGCACACGACACATAAACGCGTTAAAAATTGTACCGAAACAAATTGAATTTAAATTTAAATATTTAAACAAAGGACAGCATCCCTTCATCCACGCCTAAAATCACGCCATCGATCACGAAATTATCGTGCAACCCATGTTCTTTTGTCTCCTCCCCATCTCTTTTTAAATTATCACGCAGGTAGATCACTTCGAGAAAAATAATATCTCGTTCAAAATTAAAACAAAAAAATCAATTAATGGCCGAAGCAGAAAAGGATAAGGCCACGCATCCCATTTCCCTTTTCACAAATCGAAATACCCCAGTTGTGGAAATCTACAATAATAAAAAGGGAAATTGACGAGAGGAGGAACGAATCGCGATAACGTCATGATTCTTCCTGATCGAATTCGATTTTGACGTCGCCGGAGGGAGGAGTTTCGACTGAGTAGTGGTACTCACGCGAACGTGGAGGAGCTGATAGGGTTCCTAGAGGGCTCGAAGTCGATCTCGGTGACTGAGGCTTTGGGTGAGTTCGTCAAAGGCAGTCGCGTCGTCAAGGAAGCACGTTCGGAGATATCTCGTGATGGGGGCAGCAGCTTAGGGGGACGTTTTCGAATTGCGTGAGGAGATGACGATACGAGGAGCAGCTCTGTGAGGATCGGCGATTGTCGCCACGCATTTTTCATTTTGGTCATCACGTGCACTCGCGAGAAGCAGGCAGGGCTTCGACCATGCAATCGATAGAGAAGGTATCTGTTGTTTTGTCTAAATTCTTTATTTAGAACTAGGAAAAAAATCTGTATAAAATCTTTTGATTTATTACAGTAAAATGAATATACGAATAAAACAAGTTATGAAGTTACTTTATGTAAACATGAATTTATATAAAAGTTGGATTTTTAAGATGTATATAAGCTATTCTGAACATAAGCAGTTTCAAAAGGAAAAGAATAGAAAATATATATATATATACATACTAGATTTTTAAAGAGGAAATTAACTTGTTAAAATTAGCTTATATAATGATTGAGAAATTTTTTTTTTAAAAGAAAAGAATTAGTTTAAAACTAATTTATAGCTAAGTCAGATTTTAAATGAAAATTGTTATTCGATTTATTTCGAATATTAATAGAATTGTATAATTATTTATACAAGGTTAAAAAAATGGAGAAAACAAACTGGAAATGGAAATGGGATTGCAAAATAAAAGCAAAGGTGAGATTATTTTCTCACTCAAAAATTGATTGCAGTTATTTATTGACTGATTGATTGATATTGGATGTGATAGTAGATATAGTAGGATATATCTATATATATATAGCAATATATGCATATTGGCATATGTATATATTGGATTGATGATTTTCCGCCTCGTATAGCGGATGAGACCCTATTGCGCCGTTAGTAAGCGGATTTTTATAAAACCTATATACCGCGATATTCCACCTCGAAGTGGAATGGTATTGTGCTAACGTCTTTGGATGCAGGGAAACAGGTTGGAGGGATCCAACTGGATTCCTCACCAGTAGTTATTTATTTACAGGATTGATGATATTCTGTTATCATATGTTGATATATGATGTTGATGTTGTGATTGACTAATTGATGCGTTGCATCATCGGATTCATCTTTTGAAATTTAAAAAAAAATAACGATGTTGATTTCAAAAGAGATTTTTGAAGAGATCTTTGAAATATACGTTTTATTAAATTTTTGAAGTGATTTATAATGAATAAATAAACGTTCAAATTTTTAAAGTTATAAAAAGTTAAGATTTTTGTGAAATATAACCAAAGTGTGATTTTTGAAGTGAAAGTTGATTTAATTGTAGAATGGGTTAAATTGAGATTTTTTTTAAAGTATTATAAAAGATGTACAAAAATTGATATTCATAACTTTAAAAGATTGGGATTATAAAACGAGTTTTGATAAGCGTTAAAATGAATTTTTAAGAATTTATAAGTGAATGAAATTTATAAATTGTGAACTTATAAATGGAAATGATTTTGTAGAATAAATGAATTATAAGTATTCAACTTATAATATGGATAGTTGGTAAAAAAAAATTTAGTTATGAATTGAATTAGTTAACAAAGGAGATTTATAAATTGAAGTTTTTATAAATATAAATGTGATTTATAAACGCTGTTTATAAATCCGAAATTACTTATTTTGATAAGTGAAATTCTAGAAGTAAATAAAAGGAGATTGATAAATCAAAGTTGTTACCGAATCGAAATAGAATTTATAAACGTTGTTTTATAAATTCGAAATCAATTGGATTTGATAAATTTAATATAGAAGGTTATTAAAGAAGATATATTCGCGATTTTGGATAGCGAATTTTTATTGAAACAAGTGTGTAGGAAATATTGAAATTTGGTTAGTGAAGTATATTCACGATTTTTGGACAGTGAATATATTGTTAAGTAAAATGAATTTGTTTTGGGAAAAGATATTACGAAATGAAGTAATTGTTTTGAAAGATGTTTTAAAACAGGTTAAGTATCGAATACATAGATTTCAACATTTATTGTTGAAATAGACGTTTTCGAGAAATAAGGAAATGGTGGACTATAACACTGTTGTTATAGTAAATGATTTCCGAAAGGAAATGTTTTTATCTAGTATTGGGATTTACATATCTATTTTAATTTCGAATCCCTATACTAGTGATTTTTGAGTCGTCGTAACGATGTTTTACGTAACATTCGTTTTGACTCAAATTGATGTTGTTATAGAAAATAGATTTCCTTAAAGAATGAAATATATACTTAATTTGATTTAAGTATATCGAATATTTTCCAAGTGTTGAAAATAAATGATTTATGAAATACTTATTATTAAATAAGTAGGGAAATGCATTTCCAAAATGAAATGAAACGTTTTGAGATTTTATCTTCTTAAAGATAAAATGAAATTGAATACTTGAAATCGATTTGAGAATCGTATATCAGTAGATATTTTGAAGATATAAATTCACTATGGAATTTATAAATGGAATGGGAATTTGTTTTAAAAATAAACGTTGATTTATTTTTAAAAGTGTGGAAATTTTATATCTAGTAAAGATATTTTTGAAGATAAATAATTTGGAAAATTATTTGGAATCTGATGATGTTGCGCATCTTTATTGATAGTTAAATAACCGACTATCAATAATTACCTTAGATAGGTATTTGTTGTGATTGGATGAATTTGAATGCCACACTTATTTTTTTGAATAAGCGCTCACTATTCGGGTTAGCCGGGAAAGGACCATGGGGTCGTATAACCCATTCCGAATATGTGATACGTCGTTATGAATTGCATTTGAAGACCGGTGTTGAAGACCGGATATTTTTGAAAACGGAAGGATTACCGTCGAGTTACTCTACATCGACTGATCTTCGATTTAGAGGTTTTATCACCCTTAGTGACGGGAAGTCCGGACGTGATTAGAAATTTATCCGGATATGCAAGGGCTTCGTGAGAAGTGCCTTCGGTTCTGTTCGATCCCGGAACAGACTTGTATGGATTGTGTGTCTGACGTTACAATTTGAGATATAAAGCTGATTTCTTTCAAATACATTTCTGTTGGTGGCGGAGAATTTATTCTCTTAGCTTAACACCCTTCTCTGAGACGTACGAGCTCAGAGGTTATGTAGTTGAAATTTATCAGCGATATATCCCAATTTGGTAACGTGGCATACTGAGTGTTGCTGTGAAATGATCAGTGTTTGATCATTTGTGATATGATCATTTGTTTGATCTTATATCTTTGTGATCATAGGTTGATCATTTTGTTTGACCCGAAGCAGGGCTTTTTGAGAAAGCGTAGCTTTGTGGACGAGACTTCATCGAGCCTCACACCCCGGAAATGGTCGAAACAGGAAGAATGCGGCAAGGTTCTAGGGAGTAGCGCCCCTTAGTGTATGTCATTCCTTCTGGATAAAGGTGGTATCATGGTATGGAGCCCAGATACTTAACCTCTGTGGTTGCTGCAAAATTTATTTCTTTGTGGTTGTTGCGAATCGGGGATCCTCGGGAAGATCGGTGACGATCGGGGGATGGCATACGCGTGTCAGTAGCAGGCTTTTAAATCTCCCCGAGATGGCCGAGATGAAAAATCCGAGATATCAGCCAAAATCCGAGATTTGGCAGCCTATTTAGTTATAAGTGTTTTAAATATCGCCCGAGATAGCCGAGATATTTTCCCGAGATATTGGCCAAAATCCGAGATTTAAAACACTGGTCAGTAGTTACCTATTTTTGCAGAGGTAACCCGGCCTTGTGTTGGCAGAGATCCGGTTAGGTTCTCGGGTCGTCTATTCCAGGGACGTACCCATCGTGGAAAAGGAAGTTCCTTAGCCTGACCATTTGTTGGAAATCCAAAGAAACAATACGAGCCTTTACGATTTCAATTGTATAACCTGTCTCCTCAGGAGGCAGCTATAGCAGGCATAATATAATGGTACCTATGCTGGCTAAGATTAATATTATACTTTCGAAAAGTTTTCTACACTATGCACTAATAATAATATCAAAAAGAATTTGATTTTTGCGTAGTAAGCATCTTTGACTAACATAAGAAGAAATCTCCTCCAAGTCTGCGTTTGCATTGTGTGTGTGGTGGGAGGTCTTATGGTAGTTTCATTTTTCAAAAGCATTGCGAATTGACATTAAAGTTTTCCTGTTGTTTATTTTAAAGATAAACTATTTTACGATCTCACACCAGTCACCATGACTGACTCGGAATTTATTGTTCCCTTCTAAACTCTGGGTGCCCACAAATTTCCACACGGGCAGCCTAGAGTTATATTATCATCATATTCTGGATATTCTGGAGCTTTGGAGATAAGCTGGAGGACGAGACGTAGTATTTGTATCTGATAGTATTTATTCCGCTGTGTATTCTGTATGAGGACAAGTTTATATAACTGTCCATTGTTGTAAATTGACTCTGATGATTGATGTATGTATAAACTGATATAGCTCTTTGTTTTAAAAGACTAGTGTTTATTTATTATATATTGTTCCGCTGCGATGTGTGAGATTCTGATGTAGTTCTGTTGTTCTTCTTCTCTGCTTTCTTTCTTCTTCTTCTCTTTTTCTTCTACTTCTTCTTTCTAAAACCCTCACTATTGGAGTTTCCGGCGTTCGATTTCTCGGCAGTCGATAAAGTGAGTATCGATGTCGAATTTTCGAAAGTCGAAAATTTCCGTACGTGACAGCGTGGTATCAGAGCATATGGTTAAGCGACAACCCTGCTCTGTTGGGTGTTACTCATTAGAGATAGAGTCAGTAGTACTCTAGAATGAGTTGAGTGTAATAATAGATATGAGCGCGTATTTGTTATTGAATATAAAATTGTTTTGTATTGTGATGATTGGTTTATTGAGTGGTATATGAACCTTCGTCGGCACAGTCTTGCAAAACTGTATCGAAGGGGTTTCTAAACACTTGAATAGAACAGTTCGGCACAGTATTGTTTTAAATAGGGTAAATGAAATAATTTTACCCAAAACTATTTTTGTATAGAAAAGAAATGATTTTCTGTAAATTATTACAGTATATGGTTGCATGGTTGCTAGAAGTAATAATATTAAACTATTATCATTGAAATTAAATGAGAAATTGGAATTATAACTCCAAATTTAAGAAATGAATTCACATACAAATGAAATTAAAGAATGTAAATTATAAATGTAAATTGTAATTTAAAACGGAGTTCCAGAAAAGTTTTTGGAAAGGTTTTGAAAAGAATTTGAAAATTTTAGAGATTTGGAAAGTTTAATTCCTTTTTGATTTGGAAATGAATTTCAAAGGTTTGAAAAGTATTTTGGAGAGATGAAAGCTCTAAACTCTTTTCGGTCGCTGGAAAATAATTCCGATGATGATCGCGACATCACCGGTGTTCATTTTCGGGTTTCCAAAAGAGGAATTGCTGCCAAATTGTTTTAAATGAAAGTTGTTTGGAAAATTGAGTTTTGTTTTGAAAATTCAAAAGATAAATTTGAATTGTTTTCAAAATGGTTTTGAAATGTTGAAAAAACTCTGGAATGCTATATGAAAATGTTTATGAAATATTATGAAGTCGATAACTTGTATAGTTTAAGTTTAAATAAAAATCTAACTTAAAAGAAATGAATTCATATATGAATAGAATTTGTGAATATGAAATATTAATGTGATATATAGTTTGAAATAAAGTTCCAGAAAAATATTTGAAGATAAAATTCATAAAGGAATGAAATTAGTAATATGAATGTACAAATGACTTTATAAATCAAATTGTAAATAAGTCGAAGACTTATAAAGTATTTGAAATTCGATTGAAATGAGAATTCGAATTGAAAATGGATAAAATTACGAATGAATAAATGAATTTGCAATAGCAAATGCAAGAAAATGAAATTTAATGTAAAAATTCATTTTGAATTGGTAAGTAAGACTGAATTGAATTTAGATTTATGGAAAACAAAGTGAACTATTAAACTAAAAATTTGTAAGTGAAGCTAATTGAATGAAGTGAATGAGATTAAAACTGAATGTTAAACTTCTTTTGAATTTGGTAGTAAATGAAGTTGAAACCGAATTTGAATAAATAAATTGGAGTAGTAACAAATGAATTGGAATGAGAGTTCAAATTGAATGAAATAGATATATAACTTCAATAGTGAAGTAAAGATGATATAAGCAGTTTATATTGAAAATTTTGTAATCAAATTTGCAAAATGATTTGAATGTGTAACTAGATATTATGGCTAGTAGGATATACAGGTATAAAGGAAATTGGATTTGATTTCAAAGATAATTTGAATTGCTCGACAAAAGGTACGTATTTGAATTCCAATATGAGTTTTTGATGATTTCTGGTCTAGCCGCTTGGCTTTTCCTTTTTCTTTTTGAAATCTGAGAGTCCGTAGGGACATTTTGTAGTAGTGCCGTATTAGCCGCGCAAAGGAGACTCTGGCGAAATTTTTCGAAAATTTAGGGCGTTAGAAAATTTTTGAAAAATTTGGAAGTTAAAATTTGAATTTAAGTTTAAATTTGAATTTTGAAGTAAAACAATACTGTTGAAACTTGAAATTGAAGTTGGAAATTTAGTTGAATTAATAACGAATCTTTAGTAGAAAGATTTGTTTTGATAAATTGATAAAACTTTTAGATTGTGAAAAATAGTAGACGAGTTAAGGACCTTTCTTTCTTACTTGTAATTTCGAGGACGAAATTCTTTTAAGGGGGGAAGTCTGTAACGACCCTGGATTTCGAATAAATTAAATTGGGAATATTTAATTAATTTTAAATATTTGAACGATGATTTAATTTGTATCCCGAATATAACTTTGAAACTGACGATTAAATTATAAAATTTAATCGATTGAATGCTGAATAAAAATTTGTATCTTCAATTTTAAGCTGAAGAAAAATATTTCAAAAGCTTTTAAATTTTATTTTGATGATACTGAAGATAACGGAAGCTTCAGAATTTAATTTCAAACCGTTTTGTTCAGTTTTAAAATTCTATCGTTCGTATCGATATTTAAAATATAGCCGTCCGAGGCGCAGTCTCGGAATTCGACGAAACTAGTTCCATTGGGTCCGTAATATTGAATTATTACCGGATTTCAATTTTCGTATTTTTCGGTATTGGTACGTGAGCACACGACACATAAACGCGTTAAAAATTGTACCGAAACAAATTGAATTTAAATTTAAATATTTAAACAAAGGACAGCATCCCTTCATCCACGCCTAAAATCACGCCATCGATCACGAAATTATCGTGCAACCCATGTTCTTTTGTCTCCTCCCCATCTCTTTTTAAATTATCACGCAGGTAGATCACTTCGAGAAAAATAATATCTCGTTCAAAATTAAAACAAAAAAATCAATTAATGGCCGAAGCAGAAAAGGATAAGGCCACGCATCCCATTTCCCTTTTCACAAATCGAAATACCCCAGTTGTGGAAATCTACAATAATAAAAAGGGAAATTGACGAGAGGAGGAACGAATCGCGATAACGTCATGATTCTTCCTGATCGAATTCGATTTCGACGTCGCCGGAGGGAGGAGTTTCGACTGAGTAGTGGTACTCACGCGAACGTGGAGGAGCTGATAGGGTTCCTAGAGGGCTCGAAGTCGATCTCGGTGACTGAGGCTTTGGGTGAGTTCGTCAAAGGCAGTCGCGTCGTCAAGGAAGCACGTTCGGAGATATCTCGTGATGGGGGCAGCAGCTTAGGGGGACGTTTTCGAATTGCGTGAGGAGATGACGATACGAGGAGCAGCTCTGTAAGGATCGGCGATTGTCGCCACGCATTTTTCATTTTGGTCATCACGTGCACTCGCGAGAAGCAGGCAGGGCTTCGACCATGCAATCGACAGAGAAGGTATCTGTTGTTTTGTCTAAATTCTTTATTTAGAACTAGGAAAAAAATCTGTATAAAATCTTTTGATTTATTACAGTAAAATGAATATACGAATAAAACAAGTTATGAAGTTACTTTATGTAAACATGAATTTATATAAAAGTTGGATTTTTAAGATGTATATAAGCTATTCTGAACATAAGCAGTTTCAAAAGGAAAAGAATAGAAAATATATATATATATACATACTAGATTTTTAAAGAGGAAATTAACTTGTTAAAATTAGCTTATATAATGATTGAGAAATTTTTTTTTAAAAGAAAAGAATTAGTTTAAAACTAATTTATAGCTAAGTCAGATTTTAAATGAAAATTGTTATTCGATTTATTTCGAATATTAATAGAATTGTATAATTATTTATACAAGGTTAAAAAATGGAGAAAACAAACTGGAAATGGAAATGGGATTGCAAAATAAAAGCAAAGGTGAGATTATTTTCTCACTCAAAAATTGATTGCAGTTATTTATTGACTGATTGATTGATATTGGATGTGATAGTAGATATAGTAGGATATATCTATATATATATAGCAATATATGCATATTGGCATATGTATATATTGGATTGATGATTTCCCGCCTCGTATAGCGGATGAGACCCTATTGCGCCGTTAGTAAGCGGATTTTTATAAAACCTATATACCGCGATATTCCACCTCGAAGTGGAATGGTATTGTGCTAACGTCTTTGGATGCAGGGAAACAGGTTGGAGGGATCCAACTGGATTCCTCACCAGTAGTTATTTATTTACAGGATTGATGATATTCTATTATCATATGTTGATATATGATGTTGATGTTGTGATTGACTAATTGATGCGTTGCATCATCGGATTCATCTTTTGAAATTTAAAAAAAAAATAACGATGTTGATTTCAAAAGAGATTTTTGAAGAGATCTTTGAAATATACGTTTTATTAAATTTTTGAAGTGATTTATAATGAATAAATAAACGTTCAAATTTTTAAAGTTATAAAAAGTTAAGATTTTTGTGAAATATAACCAAAGTGTGATTTTTGAAGTGAAAGTTGATTTAATTGTAGAATGGGTTAAATTGAGATTTTTTTTAAAGTATTATAAAAGATGTACAAAAATTGATATTCATAACTTTAAAAGATTAGGATTATAAAACGAGTTTTGATAAGCGTTAAAATGAATTTTTAAGAATTTATAAGTGAATGAAATTTATAAATTGTGAACTTATAAATGGAAATGATTTTGTAGAATAAATGAATTATAAGTATTCAACTTATAATATGGATAGTTGGTAAAAAAAAAAATTAGTTATGAATTGAATTAGTTAACAAAGGAGATTTATAAATTGAAGTTTTTATAAATATAAATGTGATTTATAAACGCTGTTTATAAATCCGAAATTACTTATTTTGATAAGTGAAATTCTAGAAGTAAATAAAAGGAGATTGATAAATCAAAGTTGTTACCGAATCGAAATAGAATTTATAAACGTTGTTTTATAAATTCGAAATCAATTGGATTTGATAAATTTAATATAGAAGGTTATTAAAGAAGATATATTCGCGATTTTGGATAGCGAATTTTTATTGAAACAAGTGTGTAGGAAATATTGAAATTTGGTTAGTGAAGTATATTCACGATTTTTGGACAGTGAATATATTGTTAAGTAAAATGAATTTGTTTTGGGAAAAGATATTACGAAATGAAGTAATTGTTTTGAAAGATGTTTTAAAACAGGTTAAGTATCGAATACATAGATTTCAACATTTATTGTTGAAATAGACGTTTTCGAGAAATAAGGAAATGGTGGACTATAACACTGTTGTTATAGTAAATGATTTCCGAAAGGAAATGTTTTTATCTAGTATTGGGATTTACATATCTATTTTAATTTCGAATCCCTATACTAGTGATTTTTGAGTCGTCGTAACGATGTTTTACGTAACATTCGTTTTGACTCAAATTGATGTTGTTATAGAAAATAGATTTCCATAAAGAATGAAATATATACTTAATTTGATTTAAGTATATCGAATATTTTCCAAGTGTTGAAAATAAATGATTTGTGAAATACTTATTATTAAATAAGTAGGGAAATGCATTTCCAAAATGAAATGAAACGTTTTGAGATTTTATCTTCTTAAAGATAAAATGAAATTGAATACTTGAAATCGATTTGAGAATCGTATATCAGTAGATATTTTGAAGATATAAATTCACTATGGAATTTATAAATGGAATGGGAATTTGTTTTAAAAATAAAAGTTGATTTATTTTTAAAAGTGTGGAAATTTTATATCTAGTAAAGATATTTTTGAAGATAAATAATTTGGAAAATTATTTGGAATCTGATGATGTTGCGCATCTTTATTGATAGTTAAATAACCGACTATCAATAATTACCTTAGATAGGTATTTGTTGTGATTGGATGAATTTGAATGCCACACTTATTTTTTTGAATAAGCGCTCACTATTCGGGTTAGCCGGGAAAGGACCATGGGGTCGTATAACCCATTCCGAATATGTGATACGTCGTTATGAATTGCATTTGAAGACCGGTGTTGAAGACCGGATATTTTTGAAAACGGAAGGATTACCGTCGATTTACTCTACATCGACTGATCTTCGATTTAGAGGTTTTATCACCCTTAGTGACGGGATGTCCGGACGTGATTAGAAATTTATCCGGATATGCAAGGGCTTCGTGAGAAGTGCCTTCGGTTCTGTTCGATCCCGGAACAGACTTGTATGGATTGTGTGTCTGACGTTACAATTTGAGATATAAAGCTGATTTCTTTCAAATACATTTCTGTTGGTGGCGGAGAATTTATTCTCTTAGCTTAACACCCTTCTCTGAGACGTACGAGCTCAGAGGTTATGTAGTTGAAATTTATCAGCGATATATCCTAATTTGGTAACGTGGCATACTGAGTGTTGCTGTGAAATGATCAGTGTTTGATCATTTGTGATATGATCATTTGTTTGATCTTATATCTTTGTGATCATAGGTTGATCATTTTGTTTGACCCGAAGCAGGGCTTTTTGAGAAAGCGTAGCTTTGTGGACGAGACTTCATCGAGCCTCACACCCCGGAAATGGTCGAAACAGGAAGAATGCGGCAAGGTTCTAGGGAGTAGCGCCCCTTAGTGTATGTCATTCCTTCTGGATAAAGGTGGTATCATGGTATGGAGCCCAGATACTTAACCTCTGTGGTTGCTGCAAAATTTATTTCTTTGTGGTTGTTGCGAATCGGGGATCCTCGGGAAGATCGGTGACGATCGGGGGATGGCATACGCGTGTCAGTAGTTACCTATTTTTGCAGAGGTAACCCGGCCTTGTGTTGGCAGAGATCCGGTTAGGTTCTCGGGTCGTCTATTCCAGGGACGTACCCATCGTGGAAAAGGAAGTTCCTTAGCCTGACCATTTGTTGGAAATCCAAAGAAACAATACGAGCCTTTACGATTTCAATTGTATAACCTGTCTCCTCAGGAGGCAGCTATAGCAGGCATAATATAATGGTACCTATGCTGGCTAAGATTAATATTATACTTTCGAAAAGTTTTCTACACTATGCACTAATAATAATATCAAAAAGAATTTGATTTTTGCGTAGTAAGCATCTTTGACTAACATAAGAAGAAATCTCCTCCAAGTCTGCGTTTGCATTGTGTGTGTGGTGGGAGGTCTTATGGTAGTTTCATTTTTCAAAAGCATTGCGAATTGACATTAAAGTTTTCCTGTTGTTTATTTTAAAGATAAACTGTTTTACGATCTCACACCAGTCACCATGACTGACTCGGAGTTTATTGTTCCCTTCTAAACTCTGGGTGCCCACAAATTTCCACACGGGCAGCCTAGAGTTATATTATCAGGATATTCTGGAGCTTTGGAGATAAGCTGGAGGACGAGACGTAGTATTTGTATCTGATAGTATTTATTCCGCTGTGTATTCTGTATGAGGACAAGTTTATATAACTGTCCATTGTTGTATATTGACTCTGATGATTGATGTATGTATAAACTGATATAGCTCTTTGTTTTAAAAGACTAGTGTTTATTTATTATATATTGTTCCGCTGCGATGTGTGAGATTCTGATGTAGTTCTGTTGTTCTTCTTCTCTGCTTTCTTTCTTCTTCTTCTCTTTTTCTTCTACTTCTTCTTTCTAAAACCCTCACTATTGGAGTTTCCGGCGTTCGATTTCTCGGCAGTCGATAAAGTGAGTATCGATGTCGAATTTTCGAAAGTCGAAAATTTCCGTACGTGACAATCGATCTCATGAATCGCATATTATGCGATGTTCTCAACAAGTTTGTCCTTGTTTTCGTTGATGATATTCTCGTCATTTCTAAGTTAGAGAAGGAGCATGAATCTCATTTGAGCTATGTTCTCCAAACTCTTAGAAGTCACCAGCTGAAAGCCAAATTTTCTAAATGCCATTTCTGAAGGGATGTAGTCCGATTCCTTGGGCATATTGTCTCAGGAAATGGAGTCTCGGTTGACCCGGTTAAGGTCACCGCAATTAATATAAGTCCATCCATTTTTCCTCTTTTGTAATTTAATTATCTTATATTTCTTTCGATCCTATCTTCTTAGTTAGAATTCTCTTTGATTAGGGTCCCTCTAAATTTGAATCTCTATCCTTGTGCTAAAATCCATTTTTGAATCATCCTATGAGAGAGCGTATTTGTAATTGATATGAAAATGTTTTATATTGTGTTGTTTGAGTTGTTAAGTTTGAATTTTGGGTTCTGATTGATTTGTCTGGCCAACGCTATCGATGGGAATTCCAAAACACTTGAACAGAGAAAACTGACACGATATTGTTTTCGAAATTGATAAATGAAATAATTTTATGTATGATTATATTTTATATATAAAAGTATAATCTCCTGAAATTAAATAGTTAATTGAATTGGTTGTTAGAAATGATGGTACTAGATTATCTTTTACTGTTTTGTCAACATTCCTAAACCGTTAACTATTGTTGTATGTTATAAGGAGATGAAATTTTATAAACATGGTTTATAAATCTGATTTGCAAATAAAATTGAATTTAAATTAAGGATTTGAGAATTAAGTATTCGGTGCTCTTCAAAATTTGGTGTTCGAAGTTTTGAAAAATATATTATTTGAAAGTATTTTCGAATGGAAGTTGTTTTCAAAGGATTTTAAAAGAAGTAAGTCTGCACTCTCCTCTTTTGTCACTGGAAAATAATTTCGATGATGACAGTAGCATCTTCGACATTCATTTCCGAGTCTCAAAGTGGGGAGACCACTTAGTATCTTAGCTACACTTTTGTTTTGGAGATTGGATTTGATTTGAATTCCTTGAGTACGATTTGATGTATAATATATATATATATATATATATCTGTGTGTGTGTGTATGTATGTATGTATTTATTTCAAAATGGTTTGAAGTGAAACTGGAAATTTAACTCTTAAGTTTATTTTAAGTGATGGTTTTCAATTATTGAAATGAAGCAAATTTTTTGAATAATTGGAGTGTCTAAAATGAGAAATGGAATTAAAACAACTTGAAACAGTTGAACTAGGATAAAATTTATTTGTATAATACTCAATTGCATTCTAAAACATATATAACTTACCTGAAATATTCAAAAAGTTAAAATTTTAATGTGAGTATGTAGTTGAAGGTTATACAAGAGAAAACTTAAGTAATAAAAATGTTCAAACTAAATTTTTCTTAATAGAAATGTTGTAAATAACAGGTAAATTTGTATAGTGTTCAATTACACTCGAAAACATTCATAAAACTTTCCTGGAAAAGTTTAATTGTAATGAGAACATGTATTTGGATAATATACAATATAAAATGTAAGTAATAAGATGTTCAATAATGAAATTTATATGCTTTTGAATTAATTGTTGTATCTTTTACTATGTAGTCTGAATCTGACTTTCCTTTCTGTTGCTTCTATTCTCCTATCTCGTTCCTTTTTTAGGACGAAAAGTTTTGAGTAGGGGAGAGTGTAACGACCCGAGAATTTTTAACGACTTAAATACGCAATTAACTAAATTTTTCATGAAAATAAATAATAAAATTTTGCAATGAAAATTTGATATTTGGAATATTTCTATTTAAACGTAGCAAGTGTCAGATTTTCATCAGAAAATATGAAATTTGTTCGTTTTTGAAATTTCAATTTAAAATTTAAATTAGTTAAATTGATGAAAATAAAATATTTTTGAAATCTGAATATTTTTATATAATAGAAATATAAATCATTTTTTGAGTGAGACGTCATCTTTCGTTCCGCCAAATTTGGACTGCTCTAGCTCTGTTTATCTTATTTTCAGCGTTTTGGCAGCGAATATCGAGTTTTGATAGGAGGGTCGTGTCACTCATATTTGTGTACCATTCTGTTCGTCTCATCGTGTTGATCTCCGTAGTATATTCATTTATGTATTTTGGCATCTGGTACGCGACGGAATCTGCAAAACGATTAGCCGTATCGGCTCCGTATTTGAGCCTTTTGGGTTTTCTATGACCATTCATTGTCCAACGTGAGAAAATAAATGGTCACTTGCTCTTAATATTTCCTGGAATAGTAGCATGACTTTTGTTATTCTACCATTTCAGAATATATTGCTATCATCCCTTCCATTCTCCACTTTTCATTTTGCTCTGTCTTCTTCTATAAAAAATTAATATATATAAAGTTGCATTCAAGTTTATAATTGCATGCTCATCTTTTTGCCTGAGAACCCACGTCCTTCTCCTCCGCATCATTTCCCTCTGCCACCCTCTTTTGCAAACCTACCCACCATGACAACAGCCCTTCCGCAATCCTTTTGGAGCTTGGAGCTTTGCTTGAAGATATGTCTTATATCTATTCAGCTTTCAGTTATTTCCAGTATGTTCAGACTTGTCATTTGCTTATGTATTGAGACTTCTATGTATTCGGGATTCCTATTGTATTTTGTTTTAAACTCTGATGTTCTGTAGTAGCTTCATGAACTACTATTTATCTATCATGCTGCTTATTGTTATATATTACTCTGTGTTTATGATTCCGTGATTGATTTATTTACTGTATATGCTAAGTTTTGCTAAATATAAATTAATAATCCGTTGTTTTGAGCAATTCAAGTCTGACATATATGGATGATGTTGATTTGAATGGTTCAAAATGACAGGTCGTTGCAATAATAGTGTTTGTGGTTTAAAATAAATATTGAATATAGCCGAAATTGTTACATTAATTAAATTCCAACATAATAGTGTATAACTAAGTCCGAAGGCACTTATTGGAGAATGGATTCTATACAATGACAATGCACCAGGGTACCACCTGGCACAGCACACCACTAGAAAAATGTACTGAGAACCACACATGGACTCCCTGCCAACACAGAACCAGCCTACCTCTTATTGGATAGTAACGAATATTTCATCATCCCGGTTTCTTTTGAAAACTTTCCAAGTGTAACAACCCTTGATTTTGGCCTATATTTTAAATTTTGACTTTATTTTATTTTAAATTATTTTAAACTTGTTCTATTTCAAACATTTCATTTTAAATATAAATGTTGACTATTAAGTGATTTATAGTTTCAAACTGATATAAATTGAATATTTTACTAAAAAGTGAAATTCTGGTCAAACTGTTCAATCTTTGACTTTTGAACTTTAAAATTTAAATATTTAAAATTCTTAAATTTTATCTTTTATTATGAAAATAGATTTAATTCCATGAATACTGCTTTTCGTTTCGTTGAAAACGGACTTATATTGTAGAAGTTATGTAATTTTCAATTTTGTGTATAAACTGTTTATTTTGCAATATTATTTATTTTAAAACATATAAATTATATTTTATTTGTCATATTTTGTTCTAATATATGTTAATATTTTATTTTATGTATAATTTTGTCTTTTAATAATTTTAAAGTGATTATAAAATTTTTCCAAAGCTTGTTGAATTTATTTTGTAATTTTAAAGCCTAATTTCTATTTTCTTTGCTATTTTCTTAATTTAACTATATATAATTAAAATTTATTTATTTATTTTATACATTCACTTTATTTTCTTTGTTTTACTTTATTAATATTCACTTTACATGTATTTAGATTAGAATAGATTTTTCCAAAGATTATTTGAATTTGTTTCAGTTTATTTAACCTAGTTTGTATATAGTGTTATTTTTCTTCATTTAATTTAATTAATATAAAATTTATTTATTTAATTTTCTTATTTACTTTATTTCTGAGTTTATTTATCTTTAATTTCAGCTATTTTCATATTTATAAATATATATAAATATATAATGGAAATTTGAAAAGTTTATGTCTCTTTAGTTGCTTAAGGTCCTTTAATCTTCCGACCTTTCATTTTCTCAACCTCCACCTTAATGATTTTTTTTGCCGTGCTTTTCTTTTCTTTTCCAGCAACATCTTCCTCATTTCTCACGTGAATTCTCACCTCTAACTTGAAAAAAAATGTCGGCCTCTCCCTTGTTCAAAGATTTGGTAAAATTCCCTTTCTTTTCCATTGTTTTCTACTTGTTTTGTTGATTTTGCACTTGCTCTCTTCTCCTTTTAGGCTCGGCTCCTCTCAACTCCAGCACCTTGGCTTCCTCCACCACCACCTGAACCTATCACTACCTCCTCCAGCCCAACCCCAAGCCCAAGCCGTGGCCTCCCATGATGTTGATCCACACAAAAATGAGCAAACTTCACCTATATCTTCCTAGTCGAGCACCATACATCACCACCACCTCCAACTCCTCCTTGGCCGCCACCTACATCACCACCACCTGCCATAGTGGACCCTGACACCACTGCCACACCTGTACCTAACCCACTACAGACCTGACCATGACTTGTATTGCCTTAGCCGTGACCTTATGTGGCTTAGAAACCATGTAGTTTGCCTTTGTGTTGTAGTTCACGCTCACATATCTTTGCACCATCACCATACATGTTTGGCCAACCCTATGGAACCCAAAACCAGATCCAAACCCACCCCTTAGCCATGCATTTCAGATCTGGAGCTGAAGCATAGATGGTAGAAAGCATGTGCAATCACTTTGGCTTTGGTTCATGCATTCATTTCTAACATTGTTTTATTGAATTTTGAGTTAAAAACTCATGTTGTCTGTATTTGTTTTGTTTGAATGTGACAAGGGAATTTATCTTTGGCTCTCCCATATCAAATCATATTCGTGTTATCATGCTTTCGTGCCTCTGGAAATCTTTGTTGTGTGTTTTTGGTCGTCATCTCCAGCTTATACAGGTGAGTTCTTCTCACCAGACAATATGTACTTATATAACTAGTAAACTGACACCATTTGATCTGTAAAATTTTATCATCCTATTATAACTGTTATATTATGATCATATAATGTTTACCCCTGTTATTATATATGTCATATCATCTATTACTGTTATTTCATGCTATTCTGTTATTTTATCAGTTTATCACACTGCAAGTTCCCTGTAGATTAGGTTCACTATGGGTTGAAATGATACATACCCGAACGGACTTTAGAATAGGGAAAGATCGTTATGGGCTGAAATGATAAGCCTGAACGACTTTTTATTTATTTATTTTATTACTTGGGATTGCGGGTTTGAAATGATAAAACCCGGTTTTTCTTTGTAAACTGCGGATTGAAATGATACATATCCGTATCACTTGACCTAGGCTAGAAAATTATATACGGACCCGTGGTTTATATATTTTTCTAAAATTTATAAAATATTTTAAAAATATAAATATTATGATTTTAAGATCCGACCGCGTTAAGGTTCTCCATCCCCTTAACGCTATTTTCTATTGATTATACTTTACTGATTAGACATTATTATAATAGCGAATATTACTACATAGTAGATAGTTTAACGGATCCTTAAAGAATGGGCGGTCCCAAGCATTCTTTAAGTTACTTGTACCTTATTACAGTTCACTTGAGTTGGTTTATATTATATAAGTATATATTGTCCTGACTCGAGTGTTTGTGTTTTGCTTTACGCTCGGGTCAGCCTGAGTATTCACAGATTTGGATTTCCACCTTCTGGAGATTTGAATCACTGGAGATTATCTGCTAGTCTTGTTCTATCGACTTCAGTTATGTTGCTCTGTTCAGCTTGTACTTGGTTATCTTATTTATACTTCCGTTGTACTCTATTTCTTCTATTGTATCTTATGTACTCTGATATATTTATATAGTAGCTTCATGAACTACTATTTCTTTTACTTCCGCTGCATTATTTTACTCTGTGTCTGTGATCTGTGATTATATTTATTTACTGTATATTCTGAGATTTGCCAAATTTTAATTACAACGCGGTATTTTGAGCAATTCAACTCCGGCATGAGTGTCTACCTATACACTTATAATGGATGCGAATGGTTGAAAATATCGGGTCGTTACACCAAGAGTTCTTATGCATAACCAAATCCATAAATGAATATACCTAGAAAGGTGATGACAATACCCTTATGGGTAAGACCCACTTAGCCCTACCGTATCTCCTCTGATTTTTGTCATTCTCGGCTAATGAGGCTAGAGGCTATGTAACAACCCGCATATTTATCGATTTTATATTTAAATATTTTATTTAAATATTTTATCGTTAATCGGATTTTGATCCGAAAATATACTTTTTGTATACGGTCAAATTAGGACTCGAGACCACTTCCATTGAGTTCAAAATGACATTTGCGATTTTTTTAAGTATAAACATCGATATATTTGAGGTAAGTTGAATTTTGACATTTTCTATTGGGCTTTGGGTTTGGGTTTCACCCCAACTATCTCTATGACCTAGTTCAGCCCTCCCCTCTCCTCTTCACTTTATTTCATTTCTTCAAAACACTCTAGCAAAACTGAAAATGGTGGTGGAGATGGGAAATTAAAATCCTAAACCCTAGTTCCTTTAGCAAATCCAAGTTTTAGCTCCAAATTCAAAGAGAAACTATTGGTAAGTATCTCCATCTTCTTCTCCAACTCATTCTCTCTTTGATTTCAGAAATTTCCTAAAACCTAACTTAGGAATTGTTCTTCTTTTGAGCTTAGATTCAAGCTTCTAGAGTTGAAGTGGTTGATTGGTTGATCTTCCTTTGTGTGACGACCGCCCATAACCCCTGCACTGAACCTAGAGAAAGTGCACTGTAAAGTGTGCCAGGCAGCCATGGACGATTGTCAGGGTAAATTAAAACAACAGAATCTATCGTATTACTCACAGCGCATGGACAAAATACAATAGAACATATATATAGTGAAGCTTCACAGAATAGAATCTCATCAATAAAACTTCATAATAGTTGAATACAAACATCTGAATAGTCAATACAACAAGCCTCACTACATAACACTCAGAGAAGATACAAACAGCGGAACACCCAGTACATATAATAAGAAGATAATATGCAACCCTCCAGCTCGTCTTCGATATCAACACCGTGGAAAGCAAGAACAACACCTGTCACCTGCTACCTAGTCTGCCCGTCCCAAAATGGACGAACAGCCCAAGGCAATAAGAATTAAACATAAAGCCTTGAGTCAGACAACAGTCTTAGTGAGCGGTAAATTAACTAACAACATACCAAAAGAGCATAAAGGAAAAGGAATAGGAATACAACCCTCCCACTCCACCTCTTTCTACAGTGATAGCCCCCAGACACACACTAGGCAGAAGCAAACATAGCAGAGCATACAATTTAAAGTAAAGTAATTATCACTCGAGTCAAGGGCGATGTTTTCCAAGTACAAACCCCCAAGGCCTAAACCAAGATCAGATAAGCACCCAGAAAACACTACTCTTGAGACCGAATGACGATACAACCAAACATCCATGACTCTGGCTATCACTGTTATCATTGCTTCGATATCACCGTTAATTGAATGACCGGCACATTCTTTCAGCCGTCCGTCAAGGGCTAATGGAAACCCCGGTTCTAGACATAACTCTGCACGTCATCGTGACCCGTGCCTAGGACTATCGAATCTGCCCAGAGTACTTGACTATCAATCATTATCCTTCAGGGACTATCGAATCTGCCCAACGTACTCTTGCTTTGAGCATGCTAGAACCTTCAACAACGATAAGATCTCAGCCTTCTAGTCATCCTCCTCGACGACTATTTCCATACTAGCTCAAGCGCCTCTCGAGCAAACCATTATCCTCAAACTCGAACATTTCACCGAGTTATCAACATGCTTGGAATGATCCCGTCTGGATTAGACCAAGGCTATCTCATATCATGCTTTGCTTCATCACATCCTCGCAAAGCTTCATCTCAACATCATCATCCAATCTATCCATATGAGCTTCCACATCCACTACATATGCCACAAGCAGCTTTCCCAATCCAAGAGCCTTTCTCTTAGCTTTTGAATCATCTTCGGTCTAAATCAAATCATCAATCATCTAATTCATAGCAATCAATCAAGTCAAACATTAATCCAAGTAATCAAGCATTCAAAAATGATCTAAGTAGACAATTATAACAAAAGTCTAACAAGCATGAAAACATGAACAATATCTCTATAAACTTGATGAATGAACTTGCATAGATTAACATGTAGTAAAATGGATGTCAAATCATCATGAACAATGAATCTATATGGATCTACACATATGATTGGGAAAATGCATGGAAATCACTACTTTAACACAAAATCAAGCCAACGATCCGATATACTCCTTTGGATCCGTGTGAGAGATAATCACCACTCACCAAATCACCTAAACACCTCAAAAGAAACCCACTTCAGATCTGGACAGCGAAGGATCTAACTTGATCTATCACCAATCCGCTTCAAATGATGAAATCTCACTTCAATGGATGTAGATCTTTAATCTAAGCTCTTGAATCTTCAATTTGATCTTCAATTTGGATGGATGGAATCACTAGATTAGAGTGGAGAAAAGAAGAGAAGAAGTGTAGAAGTCGAGCTCTCAAAATGGCAGCACTTCGTCGCTTCGAAATCCGGATCCCAAAAAGTGAGAAAAACCCTCCTATTTATAGGCTGATTTTCCCTTAGGTCGCTCGGAGTTAGGTCGTCCACGACTTAGCAGAACCTCACGACCTAAAACCCACGACCTAACAACCCTACGACTTACGACCTAGCGCAAGCGCGCGACCTAACGACCTAAGCCCAAGCGCACTCACGACCTACCAGACCAACCTGTCTACGAGTTATGACTTAGCAGCGCCCGCGACTTAACAACCCTTAGCCACTACGACTTAACACACATTCGACTTAACAACTCCTAGGTCGCTCACGACTTAACACCCAGCGACCTAACACCTTAAGCCTTCACGCGACCTAACACTAAGCCAACGACCTATCGTACGCGCGACCTAACAACTCACGCGATCTACGACTTAGCAGATAGGCTACGACCTAACTACACACAGGGTCAAACGACCTAACTACTTCTTCCTTAGGTCGTTGCCGACCTACCCCCCTTAGGTCGCTAACTCACCCAGAAATTCACGACCTAACTATCTTAGGTCGCCTACGACCTAAATTAACACGGAAGCTTATGACTTATCATCTTAGCTAGGATACGACCTAACATCACTAACCCGCTAACTACTGGTTCTCCTTAGGTCGCTGCCGACCTATCCCTTAGGTCGTTCAAAACCTTAGGTCGCCTATCCTATAGGTCGGTCAAATACTTAGGTCGGTCAAACGACCTAACCTATCCTACAACCTAGGCTTAATAGATCTTACGACCTAACCCTAACACGCTCCTAAGTCGCTCACGACCTAAGCTACCAAACGATCTAACTCTTAAGTCATCACCGACTTAAGTCTACCTTCCCTTAAGTCGTCCAAACTATAAGTCGGTCACGACTTAGGACTTGAACAAAATTCTGCCCAAAATCTGAAACGACTTAACAACGCTAAGAATTCCAGATTTTTATGAACTTTTCGATCCGTATAAATTCAGGTCGTTACATTCTCTCCCCCTTAGGAATTTCGCCCCCGAAATTACAAACAAACAAACAAAGCAATCAAAGACTATTCTGCATGCCTACCATCCATAGCAATCAACAAACCATGCATCCAATTCTAGCTTAGCATGAAGAATTCTAAAACTAGAACAAGTTACAATATCGTGAGATGACACGACACCTTAGGGCCATACCTTGAAGAGTTCAGGATGAGCTGCCTTCATCCTCTCTTCCACCTCCCACGTACAATCGTTATCATCATCACTCCATTGTATCTTGAGCAACTTAACTACCTTCCTCCTAAGCTGTTTCGTGTCGGTTTCCACAACACGAAGCGGCTTACGAGGTCTCTTATCGACCGGATCAACTTCAAAATCTTCACAGCTATCAGCAGAAACCACTGAATTCGAGTCGTGCACATACTTCCGTAGATACGATACGTGAAAAACATTGTGCACGCTCGACATCTTCTCTGGTAACTCCAATCTATAGGCGAGCTTTCCAATTCGCTCATTGATCAGAAATGGCCCAACAAATCTCGGAGTTAACTTTCCTTTCTTCCCGAATCGAATAACATTCTTCAGCGGAGAAATCTTCACAAAAACCATATCGCCTACGTCGAATTCCAAATCCTTACGACGCTTATCGGCATAGCTTTTCTGACGATCTTGGGCTGCCTTCATTTGTTGCCGAATGATCTCTATACAATCTGAAGTCTGTCGAATCATCTCTGGCCCAAGTAACAGCTTTTCTCCTGTTTCCAACCAACATGTCGGAGAATTACACGGTCTCCCATACAATGCCTCATACGGTGCCATACCAATGCTGGACTGGTAACTATTGTTATATGAAAATTCCACCAAATGAAGGTGATCTTCCCACGATCCTCCGAAATCTAAAACACAAGCTCTAAGAAGATCTTCCAAAACTCGATTGACTCTCTCGGTCTGACCATCTGTTTGAGGGTGATAAGCTGTACTCAAACACAACTCGGTTCCCAAGACTTCCTGGAAGCTCTTCCAAAATCCACTAGTGAACAATGGGTCTCGATCGCTCACTATACTCTTCGGAATACCATGGAATCAAACTATCCACTTAACATATAACTCAGCCAACTTTGATGCAGTCCTAGTCGATCAAACAGGAATAAATCTTGCACTCTTAGTCAAACGATCTACAATGACCCAAATCCCTTCATTTCCCGTTCTTGTTCTAGGTAGACCATTAATAAAATCCATCAACACTTGCTCCCACTTCCATGTAGGAACCTCTAACAGCTGAAGCAATCCACTGGGCTTCTTCTGCTCAGCTTTCACCAACTGGCAGTTCATGCACTTGGAAATAAAATTTCCAACATCCTTCTTCATACCTTCCCAGTAGTAGGTTCTCTTCATATCCCGATACATCTTATTTCCACCTGGATGAATTGTCAGCTTCGAGTGATGACTTTCCTTCATAACTTCACTCCTCAATTCATCAATATCGGTAACAACTAGTCGTCCTTGCTTCCGAAGCCAACCTTCTTGATCGATCTCGAATCCTTTATCCCTTTCTGGTTCCAATCCAGATTCCAAATCACGGATAATCTTGACAAGCTTATCATCTCGCTTTTGGCTCTCGCCAATCCTTTCCACAAGAGTCGGTTTTATCGATAAGTTTGCCAACATTTCAGGTTCCAATTTGCATCTGGGCCTGAAGTCAAATCCAGCTAAATACTCGAGATTCTTCCATTCTGAAAACATGGCTCCCAATCCTGCATGTCTTCTACTCAACGCATCTGCAACTGCGTTACCCTTTCCTGGAGTATAAGCTATACCAAAATCATATGACGCCAAAAACTCTAGCCATCGTTGCTGCCGAAGATTCAAATCCTTTCGGGAGAAAAGATACTTCAACGACTTATGATCCGTAAACAACTCGAATCGAACTCCCAGTAGATAATGTCTCCACATCTTCAGAGCAAAAACAATCGCCGCCAACTCCAAATCATGAGTCGGATAATTCCTCTCATGCGGCTTCAGTTGTCGACTTGCATACGCAACAACTTTATCCTTCTGCATCAGCACTGCTCCAAGTCCAGTACCACATGCGTCGGTGTAAACCACCATCTCATCATTCCCACTTGGAATAGTCAAAACAGGAGCACTTGTCAATCTTTCTTTCAGGATTCTGAAAGCTTGCTCACACTTATCTTTCCACTTGAACACTTGGTTCTTCTTCGTCAATCCTGTCAACGGTGTAGCCACCTTGGAGAAGTCCTTGATAAATCGACGATAATATCCTGCCAATCCAAGAAAACTTCTCACATCAGATGCATTCTTAGGTCTAACCCAATCCTGGATTGCTGCCACCTTAGCGGGATCAACCGCTATTCCATTTCCAGAGATAACATGTCCTAAGAACCTCACTTCACTCTTCCAGAAGTGACACTTCAAAAACTTAGCCTTCAGCTGATGTTTCCGTAAGATTTCCAAAACAATTCGCAAGTGTGTCTTGTGCTCTTCTTCAGTTCTGGAATAAATCAGAATATCATCCACGAACACAAGTAAAAACTTGTTCAACTGATCTCTGAACACTCTATTCATAAGATCCACAAAATATGCTGGCGCGTTAGTCAACCCAAACGGCATTACCAGCCACTCAAAGAAACCGGATGGTGTTCGAAAAGCAGTCTTCGGCACACTATCCTTAGCCACTCTCAACTGGTGAAATCCCGTTGCCAAATCCATCTGAGAAAACACCTTAGCTTCGTGAAGCTGATCAAACAAGTCATCTATTCTCGGCAATGGATACTTGTTCTTCTTAGTCACCTTATTCAGCTCACGATAATCCACACACAACCTCAACGACCCATCTGCCTTGGTTGCAAACACAACTGGTGCACCCCATTCGGACACACTACGCCGAATGAATCCTTTCTGCAAAAGATCATCAACCTGCACCCTCAACTCTTGCTGTTCCCTAGGCGCCATCCTCCTAAGAGGCATCACAACAGGTCTGGCTCCTTCAACTAGATCTATACGAAACTTGATCTCTCTATGCGGTGGTAACCCTTTGACCTCGTCAAAGACATCCACAAATCCATTAGCGATTGGCACCGATGACAGTCCATCCCGTGGAACAACCAGCGAATACATGAAGCTCATGAAAACGCCTTCTTCATGCTTACATCGTATCACAATCTTTCGCCCCTCCACATTCTCGACTGTCACTTCCAGCCTCTCACAATCAACCTTTGCCGCATACTTCCTAAGCCAGTCCATACCCAAAATAATTCTGAACCCCGCAAAGTTCAGAACAAAACAATCACAAACAAAAGAGCAACCATGACTCGATACAATCAGACCACGGCATAACATACACAAACAAGACGAACCCCCAACTGGATTAGTCACAACCAATGGCCTATCAACAATATCCAGTTCCAAACCTAACCGGCCTACAAGTTCACTACAAACAAACGAATGTGACGCCCCAGTATCAAACAACACTCTAACTGGAACACCACAAATGGAAAGAGTACCTTGAACCACCACACTCTTTCCCTTCTCTTCAACAGTAGGAGCTTTCGAAGACGACGGAACAGCTCCCAAAGCATAAGCTTGCACAATCTGTTTGTCCTTCCGCGGTTCTGGACAATCCTTCCTGATATGCCCCGGCTTGTCACAGTTGTGACACTTCATCGGTACCTTTGGATTCTTACAATCCTTGGAGAAATGGCCCTTCTGCTGACAATTGTAGCAAGTCACTTCGCCCTTCGGCTTCTTCTGGCCATCCTTACCCTTCTGCTGCTGCTGCTTCCTCTTCTTGTTTCCACCCGGCTGTGGTTTAGACTCTCCCCTGGTCACAGCAACAACAGATCCTTCCTTAGGAAACAGACTCTCATGCCTGAGAGCTTTCTCCACAAGCTTCTCAAATGAATCGTCCAAATGATCCACTAACTGCCTCCCAAGATAACTGTCCAAGCCTGTCACAAACTTCTCATTCTTCTGATATGCAGATTCAATATACGACTGGGCATACTTGGACAAAGCTTCAAACTCGGAAACATACTCAAGAACTGGTCTTCCACCTTGCTTGAGCTCCACGAACTTCTTGAACAGAACAGACTTCTGAGCTGTAGAAATGAACTTAGCTTCAAATCTGACTTGGAATTGCTCCCAAGTAATCTCTTCCTCTGGAGTATTGATGGTAATAGAGTTCCACCAATCAGAGGCTCTCCCTTGAAGCTGTCTTGATGCTAACTTCCTCTTAGTTGCATCCTCAATTTCCAAATCTCCAAAAATCCTTCTACAAGCATCTATCCATCTCTGGACCTCAATGGTTGATTCTGTCCCCAAGAAAACCTTCCCTCCAAGAGCAGTATAGTCTTTGCACAACTTAGCAAAATCCACTGGTTTTGGAGTTTGGACTTGAACTCCAACATCAACTGCTGCCCCCGGGACTGGTATCCTTCTCATGATCGAAGTCATCATAGCTTCGAACATAGCTGCATAATCAGCAGTCCCCTCAGTAGCATGGCCTTCCCTAGCAGCTGGTCTCCCTCTTCGACTCATCCTTAGTATCTATAAAAAGGAATGATCAGCACATCATGAGAAACAACTGCATAAAGGACTCAACTCCACTAAGCTACTATATTATATATAGTAATCATCCATCAAAATACAATTACGTCTCTCATACGTAGTTACGTCAGCGAGCGTTGGGTAAAATCGATTAACCAATGCTCTGATACCAAATGTGACGACCGCCCATAACCCCTGCACTGAACCTAGAGAAAGTGCGCTGTAAAGTGTGCCAGGTAGCCATGGACGATTGTCAGGGTAAATTAAAACAACAGAATCTATCGTATTACTCACAGCGCATGGACAAAATACAATAGAACATATATATAGTGAAGCTTCACATAATAGAATCTCATCAATAAAACTTCATAATAGTTGAATACAAACATCTGAATAGTCAATACAACAAGCCTCACTACATAACACTCAGAGAAGATACAAACAGCGGAACACCCAGTACATATAATAAGAAGATAATATGCAACTCTCCAGCTCGTCTTCGATATCAACACCGTGGAAAGCAAGAACAGCACCTGTCACCTGCTACCTAGTCTGCCCGTCCCAAAATGGACAAACAGCCCAAGGCAATAAGAATTAAACATAAAGCCTTGAGTCAGACAACAGTCTTAGTGAGCGGTAAATTAACTAACAACATACCAAAAGAGCATAAAGGAAAAGGAATAGGAATACAACCCTCCCACTCCACCTCTTTCTACAGTGATAGCCCCCAGACACACACTAGGCAGAAGCAAACATAGCAGAGCATACAATTTAAAGTAAAGTAATTATCACTCGAGTCAAGGGCGATGTTTTCCAAGTACAAACCCCCAAGGCCTAAACCAAGATCAGATAAGCACCCAGAAAACACTACTCTTGAGACCGAATGACGATACAACCAAACATCCATGACTCTGGCTATCACTGTTATCATTGCTTCGATATCACCGTTAATTGAATGACCGGCACATTCTTTCAGCCGTCCGTCAAGGGCTAATGGAAACCCCGGTTCTAGACATAACTCTGCACGTCATCGTGACCCGTGCCTAGGACTATCGAATCTGCCCAGAGT
Source organism: Allium fistulosum (assembly GCA_030737815.1). Taxonomy (NCBI): domain Eukaryota; kingdom Viridiplantae; phylum Streptophyta; class Magnoliopsida; order Asparagales; family Amaryllidaceae; genus Allium; species Allium fistulosum. The sequence continues at coordinate 241,824,547 of CM060907.1, read as the reverse complement.
ACTTGACTATCAATCATTAGCCTTCAGGGACTATCGAATCTGCCCAACGTACTCTTGCTTTGAGCATGCTAGAACCTTCAACAACGATAAGATCTCAGCCTTCTAGTCATCCTCCTCGACTACTATTTCCATACTAGCTCAAGCGCCTCTCGAGCAAACCATTATCCTCAAACTCGAACATTTCACCGAGTTATCAACATGCTTGGAATGATCCCGTCTGGATTAGACCAAGGCTATCTCATATCATGCTTCGCTTCATCACATCCTTGCAAAGCTTCATCTCAACATCATCATCCAATCTATCCATATGAGCTTCCACATCTACTACATATGCCACAAGCAGCTTTCCCAATCCAAGAGCCTTTCTCTTAGCTTTTGAATCATCTTCGGTCTAAATCAAATCATCAATCATCTAATTCATAGCAATCAATCAAGTCAAACATTAATCCAAGTAATCAAGCATTCAAAAATGATCTAAGTAGACAATTATAACAAAAGTCTAACAAGCATGAAAACATGAACAATATCTCTATAAACTTGATGAATGAACTTGCATAGATTAACATGTAGTAAAATGGATGTCAAATCATCATGAACAATGAATCTATATGGATCTACACATATGATTGGGAAAATTCATGGAAATCACTACTTTAACACAAAATCAAGCCAACGATCCGATATACTCCTTTGGATCCGTGTGAGAGATAATCACCACTCACCAAATCACCTAAACACCTCAAAAGAAACCCACTTCAGATCTGGACAGCGAAGGATCTAACTTGATCTATCACCAATCCGCTTCAAATGATGAAATCTCACTTCAATGGATGTAGATCTTCAATCTAAGCTCTTGAATCTTCAATTTGATCTTCAACTGGGATGGATGGAATCACTAGATTAGAGTGGAGAAAAGAAGTGAAGAAGTGTAGAAGTCGAGCTCTCAAAATGGCAGCACTTCGTCGCTTCGAAATCCGGATCCCAAAAAGTGAGAAAAACCCTCCTATTTATAGGCTGATTTTCCCTTAGGTCGCTCAGAGTTAGGTCGTCCACGACTTAGCAGAACCTCACGACCTAAAATCCACGACCTAACAACCCTACGACTTACGACCTAGCGCGCGATCTAATGACCTAAGCCCAAGCGCACTCACGACCTACCAGACCAACCTGTCTACGAGTTATGACTTAACAGCGCTCGCGACTTAACAACCCTTAGCCACTACGACTTAACACACATTCGACTTAACAACTCCTAGGTCGCTCATGACTGAACACCCAGCGACCTAACACCTTAAGCCTTCACGCGACCTAACACTAAGCCAAAACCCAACGACCTATCGTACGCGCGACCTAACAACTCACGCGACCTACGACTTAGCAGATAGGCTACGACCTAACTACACACAGGGTCATACGACCTAACTACTTCTTCCTTAGGTCGTTGCCGACCTATCCCCCTTAGGTCGCTAACTCACCCAGAAACTCACGACCTAACTATCTTAGGTCGCCTACGACCTAAATTAACACGGAAGCTTACGACTTATCATCTTAGCTAGGATACGACCTAACATCACTAACCCGCTAACTACTGGTTCTCCTTAGGTCGCTACCGACCTATCCCTTAGGTCGTTCAAAACCTTAGGTCGCCTATCCTATAGGTCGGTCAAATACTTAGGTCGGTCAAACGACCTAACCTATCCCACAACCTAGGCTTAATAGATCTTATGACCTAACCCTGACACGCTCCTAAGTCGCTCACGACCTAAGCTACCAAACGATCTAACTCTTAAGTCGTCACCGACTTAAGTCTTCCTTCCCTTAAGTCGTCCAATCTATAAGTCGGTCACGACTTAGGACTTGAACAAAATTCTGCCCAAAATCTAAAACGACTTAACAACGCTAAGAATTCCAGATTTTTACGAACTTTTCGATCCGTATAAATTCGGGTCGTTACACTTTGCTTTCAAGCTTCTCATTCATTGTTTTTGGGTTCAAAGGTGAGATTTTTATCTCACATCTATGACTATAAATATCTTTGATGTTGGGTATGAATTCCTAATGCTATTTCATGTTCAATTGCTTTTGGTTTGAATTGATTTGGCGAACATTTCAATTTTTGGTGTTTTGAAGTCAAAACTTTGAAAATCCGTTCTTTGATTTGTGAACATGTTTTCGGTTGAGAATCGGAGGGCCTATAGGGCCGAATTGTCGATTGGCAAAAGCCCCAAAGTCCATTGCTCGATCGGGTGGAAATGCGAGAGGGTTTGCTCTCTCACTTGGCTGAAAAACAATTCCAGCTCGTCACCAGACGTCTGCAGGTAGGCTCAAACGTCTGGAGTCTGTTTCAAGAAGTTCCTGAAACTTGCTACAGACGTCTGAGTACTTACCCCAGACCTGTGCAGTTAAAGCGCTCGGCAGATTCAAAGCGGTGGAGGTGCAAAAAGTCATAGTGGGGATACAGCGAGGATATAGCGGGATATAGCGGATGGCTCTAAAATAGCATATAAAACTCGTACTTAATGTTTTTTCAAATATATAAATGGTAATTAAATGAGAAAATATCATTCAATTGAATTATAATTAATAAATAAACAATTTTAAATAAAAACATGTGCGAATATACTATAAATAAACATAAAACTATTATATAACATAATTGAATTTAGTAGAATATTAGAGTATTTTCATTTCTAAAAATATATTAAAAATTATATCAAATAAACTAGTTTCATAATTTTTATAAAGTAAAAATGCAAATTTTCAATTCATTTTATTAAAGAAGATATAGCGGAAATAGCGGAATATAGCGGGAATAACAGGATATAGCGGAAATAGCGGGGCTTAAAGCGGAAATGCTATATTTTGGGGCTATATGGAAAAATCGTAGCGGTAGAAATCCACTATGAGATATAGCGGGGTATTAACTACACAGCCCCAGACGTCTGGAGCATGTGACCTGCTCTATTTTGCCTGTTTTTGCCTATTTATCTCGAGATTTCAATTTCCATCGATTCGAGGATTATCCGATTTGTCGTTATCATTTATTTTCTTCATTGATGACTTCTTTTTCGGGAGTTTTGAGAATTGTCCATTTTAATGGAATTGGTATCGATTTCTTTGGATTTGATTCACGTCTTCGAACGTGGATTTTGGTGATTGATTGTTTCTACAATCATTTCTGTGATTTGTCACTTTAAAAATATAAAGGTTTTCTGTACTAGTAGTAAATATCAAAACTCTTTCATCAAAATGATTTCAACACTATTTTATTACATAACTCTTTTCTTAAACTGTTTTCCAATCTATTAGTATATACAAGCCTTTACTTCACTCGAATGAGAAATCTAATTAAACGGCTTAGCAAAACAGGTGGTATGAAATGCTTGCGTTTACTTCGTCGGTTAATTCTTGGACTTGTTCGACTGAACCTTTTGTGACAATTTTCTAGTGAAGATCTACAGTTTGTTCGTAAATATTTAAGTTAAGCAAGTGGTTATGGGACATGAAGCTAAACTCATATATTTACTAGCTTGGTGTGATTGACACTTCTTGATGATCATGACGATCAATTTAGACTAGCAATTGTGCGATGTCTCTTTGTCTACGAGGGAGACTAAACCCTGTTTGTGTGATGTTTCTACATCACATATGTGGGGTAGCGCCCCATGGTCTTCGGGCCGTTCATGTGTTCAAAAATTAATGGCTAGCTACCATGAGATAGCGTCTCGTTCGTGTGATACATATGTTGGTGAGCTTTCATGCTCCCGTTCGTGTGATAGGCCTCCCCCTTTTTGTGATTTCAGGATTTCGTGTGTTGATTTCTGGAATTTGTGCTTCACCAATTTTCGTGATTTTCATTGATATATTTTATCAATTTTTGTGTATTGGTGAATTCGTGTGTCATTACCCTTTTGTGGATTTGGATCTTTGAGAAGGTTCTTGTGATATTGATTAATCTCTTTTTGATTATCATTTACATACCTATAGTAGTATGCCATTATGGTTATCATACGTTTATGCCATATCTTTTATTCTATATCATGTCAACTCATATTTATAGCTAGACTGATCCGTTTATTATTTTCTTATTAAATAATACTCGGGTCAGACCGAGATGTTACAGGTGCTTCTGCTTGACTTCTCCCCAGGGATTTATTACTCTGACTTTTGGCAGACTACTTAGATTAGTAGTTTTTGTTGTATACATTTGAGATATAGACTCCGTGATGTATACTTATTCTTTTGTGTAGCTTGTAGCTATTCTTTTGTATTACCGTGGATCTTTTTGACCACTACTTTGATGTACACTTTCATGTGTTATATATATAAATTCATATCTTCTTCCGCCTTTATGATATGGATGTCTGTGACTGATTAGTGTTATGTTTATTTCTATATTTGTTTTCGAAGATTATATATAGCCACTGTGTGATAGCTTTGAGTTTGTGTCGGTATGTCGGATTTCCTCCTTAAATGAAATGCATGCTATACTATCTGACATATCGGTGCTCGCACAAAGAAGTTACATGGATGGTCGCTCCTCAACAGCCTTATTCTCCATGCTAGTTGACAACACTACTCCGTAGTGTTCTTGGCTAGCATGGGTATAGAGGTGGGGCGTCACAGCTTGGTATCAGAGCAAAACTTCGGAACAATGTAGAATAACTTAACAAGGATCATCATCCTAAGTCCAACTTAGGAGTCGTGCCTTAGGATTTAATTCGAGTCTTCGCACCGATTCATCCTATTTCCTTTTATGTATCCTTGTTTTATCTATCAAGATTTTCTTGATATTTATTTGGAGAATAACTTTTCTTCTTTTCTCTTTCTTAAAGAAGAGAATGTCTAGACCTTGCCGTCCTAGAGCCGGACCATCTACTGTTACTCCCCAGTATGGAGTTTTTATGACTGCTCAACAGCTTCTTGATTTTGTAAAGAATGCTCAAGCAGCAGGTTCGATTCCAGAGCCTACTTACCCTAAGTCTGGATTTGCACGCTTGTGCAACGACTATACCAACTTGGGTGGGAAGCCGTTTAAAGGTTCTGAAACTATTATTGAAGTCCAGGCTTGGCTAAGAACGTGCGATCGAATCTTTTCTCGCATGAACCTTATTGATCTTCACCGAGTTCAGGTGGCCTCTAGTATGCTCCAAGAAAGAGCATTGGACTGGTACGAACTTCTTATTTCTGATATTAATGAAGCGAATCTCACCTGGGAGCAATTACGGGAACGCTTCGAATTAAAATTTGTACCAGAAGCAGAGAAAGTGACATTGGCTCGAAGTTTCATAGACCTTGTTCAAGCCTTCAAGGTGAATCCTCCGTGACAGATTATGTCGCATCATTCGAGTCACTTTCTAAATATGGGCTTGAATACATCAACACCCCATTGAAGAAGAATCAAAGATTCATCTATGGCTTAAAAAAAATCTCAAGAAGCCATTACTTCTAAAATTAGAAGTTCCTTTTGACCAACTCATTGATATCGCTCTTCGTCTTGAAGAGGCGGATAGGGAAAGTGATGTTGAAGTGCTGGGTGCCAAACCAAACTTCGACAACAAGAAAAGGCCTAACAAGTCCAAAGGCTCTTATCCCAATAAGAAGGGGAAACAAGCAACTCCTCTTGCAAAGACTTTTTCCTCTAGTGATGGGAAATGCTTCAACTGTGGTTCTAGGGACCATTTTGCGAACAAGTGTTCAAAGCCCCGTTCTTGTCGCTATTGTAAAAGTCCGGATCATTATATGCATCTATTCCCTAAGCTTCAAGGCAGGAAAAAGGGAAAGTTAAACGTGGCTCAAGCCCCTGGCAACACATCTCGCGGTCAAGGTATGTCTCATTCTGTCCTTGATGGCATTATTATGTTCCATGATCAACCTATTAGATTTCTCTTTGATACGGGTGCATCCCATTCTTTTATATCAAAGGAACTTGTCGATACTTTTTCCTTAAGTGTTATTGCTTTAATGACTTCTTTAAGAATTGCGAATCCAGTTGGTGGATCCGCAACTCTTAGTTTGCTTTGTAAAGATGTGGAGATTATTTTGTGTGATTTTTCTTTCCTAGCCGATTTACATGTCATGCGTTACTTAGGCTTTGGAATGATTTTGGGTATGGATTGGCTTAACCGTTATGAAGCTCATATCCTATGTCCTGAGCGGACTATTTATCTCCGACATCCTCAATCCGTAAAGCAGATTTCAATTATTCTTAAAGATTAGGATTCCGCTTTGGTTGCATCTTTATATTCTTTAAATCCTCGTGATGATGACAATGATGATGAGGAGGATGTCATTTCTCTTATTCGCGTCGTTCATGAATTTTCTGACATATTCGAGCCCGTCTTAGGATTACCACCTAAGCGATCAATTGAGTTCAGAATTAATCTTATCCCTGGAGCTCAACCTATCACTCGTCCTCCTTATCGCATGTCCAATAAGGAAAATGAAGAGATGCGCAAACAATTATCCGAATTGAAGACGAAGCAATTTATTCGCTCTAGTTCCTCGCCTTGGGGAGCTTCGGCTATTTTTGTGAAGAAATCCGATGGTACACTTAGGCTCTGCGTTGACTACCGCAAGCTTAACGATCTCACTATCAAGAATAAATATCCATTGCCTCGGATTGATGATCTATTTGATCAACTTAGTGGTGCTAAAGTCTTTTCACAGTTAGACTTAGCAACCGGTTTTCATCAGCTCCGTATTGCAGAGGATAGCATTCCCTTGACGTCGTTCCGTACTCGTTGTGGATCTTATGAATGGCTTGTTATGCCATTTGGTTTGACGAATGCTCCAGCTTATTTCGTTGACCTCATGAATCGAGTTTTCAAAGACTTCCTCGGTCGATTTGTTCTCATCTTTATTGACGATATTCTTGTGTATTCAAAAACCGAAGAAGAACATAAAGAGCATCTTCGAATCGTGTTAGAAACTCTTAGGAGTAATCAATTAAAAGCAAAATTTTCTAAATGCCACTTTTGGAAATATCGTGTGAAGTTTCTTGGTCATATTATTTCCGAATCCGGAATATCAGTGGATCCTTCAAAGATCGAAGCGATTCAAAATTGGAAAAGACCGGAGAGCATGACTGAAATCCGTAGCTTTCTCGGATTGACAGGTTATTACCGCCGTTTCATAAAAGACTTTTCTAAGATTGCCGTGCCTCTTACTGGCTTAACCAAGAAAGGTGTTAAATACATTTGGTCGGACAAATGTGAAACTTCTTTTCAGAAATTAAAAGAACTCCTTTATGATGCTCCTATTCTTGTTATTCCCGAAGGGAATCAAGATTTTGTTGTTTATACCGATGCAAGTCACGTTGGTTTAGGTGCCGTTCTTATGCAAAAAGAACGTGTTATTACTTATGCTTCTAGGCAATTGAAGCCGGCTGAGACTAGATATGCCACACATGATTTAGAACTCGCGGCTATCATTTTCACCCTTCGAATTTGGTGACACTATCTTTTGGGAGATAAATTTATACTTTATACTGATCATAAGTCTTTGAAATATTTATTTTCTCAAAAGGAACTTAATTTGCGTCAACAGCGTTGGCTCAAATTCCTTGCTTCTTATGACCTTGATATTCTTTACACTCCCGGAAAGGGAAATCGAGTTGCTGATGCTCTTAGTCGTAAGCAACAAGCGGTTGTTTCTATGATGATATCCGAATGGCATGATCTCGAGGTCTTATCTACTTGTGAAATTAGAGATCGTGTATCCGATTTATGTTCATCTTTTGTTTTATGTAGCCTTGAGGCTCGTCCTTCTCTTTTAGACCGCCTTCTTGAAGCTCAAAGGCTAGATCCCGAATTGGCTCTTCTTAGCCAGAATGTTAAGGATAAAACCGATATTGAAGGTTTGAAAGACTTTGATATTGATTCTCGTGGCGGCATTCGAAAATTTGGTAGACTTATCGTACCAAAGATTAGAGATCTTCGTAAAGATATTTTAGAAGATTCTCATCATTCCAAATTTTCCATTCATCCCGGTAGTAGTAAAATGTACGCGGATATGAAGCGACTTTATTACTGGGAGGGAATGAAATCTGATATTGCTAACTTGGTTAAGCGTTGCATGACTTGCCAACTTGTTAAGGCCGAACATCAAAGGCCCGGTGGGTTATTGCAACCATTGGAAATTCCAGTTTGGAAGTGGGATCAAATTTCCATGGATTTTATTGATGGCCTTCCCCGTTCTCGTTCGGGTCATAATAGTTTATGGGTGATCGTTGATAGACTTACTAAGTCCGCCCATTTTATTCCCATTCGGTCGAACCGAACCGTTCCTCTTCTGGCCAAACTCTTCATCAAAGAAATTGTTAAATTGCATGGAGTTCCTACTTCTATAGTTAGTGATCGTGATCCATTGTTTACTAGTGGATTCTGGAAGAGTCTTCAAAAAGCTTTGGGAACGAAGCTTAATTTTAGCACCGCTTATCACCCCCAGTCTGATGGACAAACTGAGCGTGTGAATCAAACTCTTGAAGATCTTCTTCGTGCTTGTGTGCTTGATTTCGGTGGAAGTTGGGAAGATCATATTTCACTTGTTGAATTTTCCTATAATAATAGCTTCCAATCTAGTATTGGTATGGCACCTTTCGAGGCACTCTATGGAAGGCCGTGCCGATCTCGTTCTTGTTGGCTTGAGGCCGGTGAGAAGCTGGTTTTAGGTCCAGACTTTATTTGTGATTCCACAGAAAAGATTGAACTTATTCGTCATAGGATGAAAGAAGCTCAGAGTAGACAAAAATCCTATGCCGATAATCGAAGAAGGAAATTAGAAATTTCTGTGGGAGATCTTGTATTTATTCGTGTTTCCCCTATGAAAGGTGTGGTACGTTTCAGTCGATCGGGAAAGTTGGCACCTCGATATATTGGGCCATTTCCTATCACCGAACGTATTGGTTCCATGGCTTATCGCCTTTCATTACCAGCTCAGTTTTCTGCCATGCATGACGTGTTTCACGTTTCTCAATTACGAAAATTCCTTCGAGATTCCGATTCTATTCTTGAGCCCGGTGTTGTGGAGGAGATTGAAGTTTTACCTAATTTAACTTATGAGCAGCATCCTATTCGAATTATTGCTTCGGAGGTCAAACGACTTCGAAATAAAGATATTCCGCTTGTAAAGGTTCAATGGTCCTCAAATCCTAAAGATTGCTCTTGGTAATCTAGAGAATTCATCGAGCGTACACATCCGGAATTACTTTCTCATGCTCTTTGAGGTAAACTTCTTATTTCAAATTTCTTTTGTGTTAATATGATTTTATGGTTGTTACTTTTTATTTCCATCTTATATATTGCGCGGACGCAATTTCTTTAAGGAGGGGAGTATGTAACAACCTGCATATTTATCGATTTTATATTTAAATATTTTATCGTTAATCGGATTTTGGTCCGAAAAGCTACTTTTTGCATACGGTCAAATTAGGACTCGAGACCACTTCCATTGAGTTCAAAATGACGTTTGCGATTTTTTTAAGTATAAACATCAATATTTTTGGAGTAAGTTGAATTTTGACATTTTCTATTGGGCTTTGGGTTTGGGTTTCACCCCAACTATCTCTATGACCTAGTTCAGCCCTCCCCTCTCCTCTTCACTTTATTTCATTTCTTCAAAACACTCTAGCAAAACTGAAAATGGTGGTGGAGATGGGAAATTAAAATCCTAAACCCTAGTTCCTTTAGCAAATCCAAGTTTTAGCTCCAAATTCAAAGAGAAACTATTGGTAAGTATCTCCATCTTCTTCTCCAACTCATTCTCTCTTTGATTTCAGAAATTTCCTAAAACCTAACTTAGGAATTGTTCTTCTTTTGAGCTTAGATTCAAGCTTCTAGAGTTGAAGTGGTTGATTGGTTGATCTTCCTTTGCTTTCAAGCTTCTCATTCATTGTTTTCGGGTTTAAAGGTGAGATTTTTATCTCACATCTATGACTATAAATAGCTTTGATGTTGGGTATGAATTCCTAACGCTATTTCATGTTCAATTGCTTTTGGTTTGAATTGATTTGGCGAACATTTCAATTTTTGGTGTTTTGAAGTCAAAACTTTGAAAATCCGTTCTTTGATTTGTGAACATGTTTTCGGTTGAGAATCGGAGGGCCTATAGGGCCGAATTGTCGATTGGCAAAAGCCCCAAAGTCCATTGCTCGACCGGGTGGAAATGTGAGAGAGTTTGCTCTCTCGCTTGGCTGAAAAACAATTTCAGCTCGTCACCAGACGTCTGCAGGTAGGCTCAGACGTCTGGAGTCTGTTTCAGGAAGTTCCCGAAACATGCTGCAGACGTCTGAGTACTTACCCCAGACGTCTGGAGCATGTGACCTGCTCTATTTTGCCTGTTTTTGCCTATTTATCTCGAGATTTCAATTTCCATCGATTCGAGGATTATCCGATTTGTCGTTATCATTTATTTTCTTCATTGATGACTTCTTTTTAGGGAGTTTTGAGAATTGTCCATTTTAATGGAATTGGTATCGATTTCTTTGGATTTGATTCACGTCTTCGAACGTGGATTTTGGTGATTGATTGTTTCTACAAATATTTCTGTGATCTGTCACTTTAAAAATATAAAGGTTTTCTATACTAGTAGTAAATATCAAAACTCTTTCATTAAAACGATTTCAACACTATTTTATTACATAACTCTTTTCTTAAACCGTTTTCCAATCTATTAGTATATACAAGCCTTTACTTCACTCAGATGAGAAATCTAATTAAACGGCTTAGCAAAACAGGTGGTATGAAACGCTTGCGTTTACTTCGTCGGTTAATTCTTGGACTTGTTCGATTGAACCTTTTGTGACAATTTTCTAGTGAAGATCTACAGTTTGTTCGTAAATATTTAAGTTAAGCAAGTGGTTATGGGACATGAAGCTAAACTCATATATTTACTAGCTTGGTGTGATTGACACTTCTTGATGATCATGACAATCATTTTTGTGATTTAGACTAGCAATTGTGCGATGTCTCTTTGTCTACGAGGGAGACTAAACCCCGTTTGTGTGATGTTTCTACATCACATATGTGGGGTAGCGCCCCATGGTCTTCGGGCCGTTCATGTGTTCAAAAATTAATGGTTAGCTACCATGAGATAGCGTCTCGTTCGTGTGATACATATGTTGGTGAGCTTTCATGCTCCCGTTCGTGTGATAGGCCTTCCCCTTTTTGTGATTTCTGGATTTCGTGTGTTGATTTCTGGAATTTGTGCTTCAACAATTTTCGTGATTTTCATCGATATGTTTTATCAATTTTTGTGTATTGGTGAATTCGTGTGTCATTACCCTTTTGTGGATTTGGATCTTTGAGAAGGTTCTTGTGATATTGATTAATCTCTTGTTGATTATCATTTACATACCTATAGTAGTATGCCATTATGGTTATCATACGTTTATGCCATATCTTTTATTCTATATCATGTCAACTGATATTTATAGCTAGACTGATCCGTTTATTATTTTCTTAATAAATAATACTCGGGTCAGACCAAGATGTTACATGTGCTTCTGCTTGACTTCTCCCCGGGGATTTATTACTCTGACTTTTGACAGACTACTTAGATTAGTAGTTTTTGTTGTATACATTTGAGATATAGACTCCGTGATGTATACTTATTCTTTTGTGTAGCTTGTAGCTATTCTTTTGTATTACCGTGGATCTTTTTTACCACTACACTGATGTACACTTTCATGTGTTATATATATGTTATGACCGCCCATGACCCCTGCACTGAACCTAGAGATAGTGCGCTGTAAAGTGTGCCAGGCGACCATGGACGATTGCCAGGGTAAATTAAAACAACAGAATCTATCGTATTACTCACAGCGCATGGACAAAATACAATAGAACATATATATAGTGAAGCTTCACAGAATAGAATCTCATCAATAAAACTTCATAATAGTTGAATACAAACATCTGAATAGTCAATACAACAAGCCTCACTACATATCACTCAGAGAATACAAAGCAGCGGAACATCCAGTACATATAATAAGAAGATAATATGCAACCCTCCAGCTCGTCTTCGATATCAGCACCGTGGAAAGCATGATCAGCACCTGTCACCTGCTACATAGTTTGCCCGTCCCAAAATGGACGAACAGCCCAAGGCAATAAGAGTTAAAACATAAAGCCTTGAGTCAGACAACAGTCTTAGTGAGTAGTAAATTAACTAACAACATACCAAAAGAGCATAAAGGAAAAGGAATAGGAATACAACCCTCCCACTCTAACCTCTTTCTACAGTGATAGCCCCCAGACACACACTAAGCAGAAGCAAACATAGCAAAGCATACAATGTAAAGTAAAGAAATTATCACTCGAGTCAAGGGCGATGTTTCCCAAGCACAAACCCCCAAGGCCTAAACCAAGATCAAATAAGCACCCAGAAAACACTGCTCTTGAGACCGAATGACGATACAACCAAACATCCATGACTCTGGCTATCACTATTATCATTGCTTCGATATCACCATTAATTGAATGACCGGCACATTCTTTCAGCCGTCCGTCAAGGGCTAATGGAAACCCCGGTTCTAGACATAACTCCCGCACGTCATCGTGACCCATGCCTAGGACTATCGAATCTGCCCAGAGTACTTGACTACCAATCCGTAGCCTTCAGGGACTATCGAATCTGCCCAACGTACTCTTGCTTTGAGCATGCTAGAACCTTCAACAACGATGAGATCTCAGCCTTCTAGTCATCCTCCTCGACGACTATTTCCATACTAGCTCAAGCGCCTCTCGAGCATCCATTATCTTCCAACTCGAACCATATCACCGAGCTATCAACCTGCTTGGAATGATCCCGTCTGGATTAGACCAAGACTATCTCATGTCATGCTTCGCTTCAACACATCCTCGCAAAGTCTCATCTCAACATCATCATCAAATCTATGCATAAGAGCTTCATCATCCGCTACATATGCCACAAGCAGCTTTTCCAATTCAAGAGCCTTTCCCTTAGCTTTTGAATCATCTTCGGTCTAAATCAAATCATCAATCATCTAATTCATTGCAATCAATCAAATCAAACATTAATCCAAGTAAACAAGCATTCAAATATGATCTAAATAGACAATTATAACAATAATGGCAATTTCGTAATTAAAGAGTCAAAAGTCCAAAAAGCATGGAAACATGAGCAATGTCTCTATAATCTTGATGAATGAACTTGCATAGGTTAACACTTAGTAAAATGGTTGTCAAATCATCATGAACAATGGATCTATATGGATCTACACTTAGGATGAAGAAAATGTATGGAAATCACTATTTTAACAACAAATCAAACCAACGATCCGATATACTCCTTTGGATCCGTGTGAGAGATAATCACCACTCACCAAATCACCTAAACAACCCCAAATCAACATGCTTCAGATCTGGACAGCGAAGGATCAATCTCGATCTATCACCAATCCGCTTCAAACGATGAAATCTCACTTCAAAGTATGAAGATCTTCAATCTAAGCTCTTGAATCTTCAATTTGGTCTTCAACTTGGATGGATGGAATCACTAGATTAGAGTAGAGAAAAGAAGTGAAGAAGTGTAGAAGTCGAGCTCTCAAAATGGCAGCACTTCGTCGCTTCGAAATCCGGATCCCAAAAATGAAGAGAAACTCTCCTATTTATAGCTGAATTCCTTAGGTCGTCCGCCTCTATAAGTCGTCTCCGACTTAACTTCCTCTCCGACTTAACACCCCAGACGACCTACGACTTAATTGCTATGCCAACCTACGACTTATCCCTCTCTCCAACCTACGACTCAACAGTTCAACGACCTAACGCCTAACGACTTAAAACAATGCGCATCTGCGACTTATAACTTAGCAGGGCCTCCGACTTAACAGATAACTAGGTTACGACTTATCAAGCTAAGACTTAACCGGGTTATGACTCAACTCCTAAGTCGTCTATGACTTAACGTACCCAGCAACCTACGACCTAAGCTCCTGTGTGCCTATACGACTTAACGACTCAGCACACACTCGACTCAGCAATAATACCACCTTAACGAGTCAACTGGGATACGATCCACGACTTATAAAACCTTGCGACCTAAAAACCCCACGACTTACCTATATGCCTGACTTAAAACATCACGCGACCTAACACTTAAGTCAGATGTGACCTAACCATGTTACGACTTACGACTTAGTGGTCCTGCGACTTACGACTTAAACCAAAACACATGCTACAGCAACCCAACGACTTAACAGGTAGGCTACGACTTACGACTTAGCAATCACACGACCTAACACTTATGTCGTCTAGACGACTTAACTATCCAACACCAACACTTAAGTCGCTCACAACAGTTCCTTAGGTCGTTGCCGACCTATCCTCCTAAGGTTGCTAACTCGCCTAGTTTCCTTAGGTCGTTGCCGAGCTAACTCTACCCCACGAGTTAAGTTATCACACACCCTATCTCCCCTACGACCTAACCCCAGAATGCTTAGGTCGCCAACTACGCTTCCTTAGGTCGCCTAAACCACTTAAGTCGGTCACGACTTATCACTTAGGTCGTTTACGACCTAGGACTTGAACAAAGTTCTGCCTAGAATATTAAATGACTTAATCAACGCTAAGAATTCCAGATTTTGACGAATTTTTCGATCCGTAAAAATACGGGTCGTTACATTCTCTCCCCCTTAGGAATTTCGCCCCCGAAATTCCAAACAACCAAGAGCAATCAAAGACTATTCTGCACGCCTACCATCCATAGCAATCAACTAACCATGCATCCAATTCTAGCTTAGCATGCAGAATTCTAAAACCAGAACAAGTTACAATATTGTGAGATGACACGACACCTTAGGGCCATACCTTGAAGAGTTCAGGTTAGCTGCCTTCATCCTCTCTTCCACCTCCCACGTACAGTCGTTATCATCATCACTCCATTGTATCTTGAGCAACTTAACTACCTTCCTCCTAAGCTGTTTCGTATCGGTTTCCACAACACGAAGCGGCTTACGAGGTCTCCTATCGACTGGATCAACTTCGAAATCTTCATAGCTATCTGCAAAAACCACTGAATTCGAGTCGTGCACATACTTCCGTAGATACGATACATGAAAAACATTGTGCACACTCGACATCTTCTCCGGTAACTCCAATCTATAAGCGAGCTTTCCAATTCGCTCGATGATCGGGAATGGTCCAACAAATCTCGGAGTCAATTTTCCTTTCTTCCCGAATCGAATAACATTCTTCAGTGGAGAAATCTTCACAAAAACCAAATCTCCTACGTCGAACTCCAAATCCTTACGACGCTTATCGGCATAACTCTTCTGACGGTCTTGGGCTGCCTTCATTCGTTGCCGAATGATCTCTATACAATCTGAAGTCTGTCGAATCATCTCTGGCCCAAGCATCAACTTTTCTCCTGTCTCTAACCAACATGTCGAAGAGTTACACGGTCTTCCATACAATGCCTCATACGGTGCCATACCAATGCTTGACTGGTAACTGTTGTCGTATGCAAATTCCACCAAATGAAGGTGATCTTCCCATGATCCTCCGAAATCCAAAACACAAGCTCTGAGGAGATCTTCCAAAACTCGGTTGACTCGCTCGGTCTGACCATCTGTTTGAGGGTGATAAGCTGTACTCAAACACAACTCGGTTCCCAAAACTTCTTGGAAGCTCTTCCAAAATCTACTAGTGAACAATGGGTCTCGATCGCTCACTATACTCTTCGGAATACCATGGAATCGAACTATCCACTTAACATACAACTCAGCCAACTTTGATGCAGTCCTAGTCGACCGAACAGGAATGAACCTCGCACTCTTGGTCAGACGATCTACAATGACCCAAATCCCTTCATTTCCTGTTCTTGTTCTAGGTAGTCCATCAATAAAGTCCATTGATACTTGTTCCCACTTCCATGTAGGAACTTCTAATGGCTGAAGCAATCCGCTTGGTTTCTTCTGTTCGGCTTTTACCAACTGGCAATTCATGCACTTGGAAATAAAATTTCCAACATCCTTCTTCATGCCTTCCCAGTAATAAGTTCTCTTCGTATCCCGATACATCTTATTTCCACCTGGATGAATTGTCAACTTCGAGTGATGACTTTCCTTTAGGACTTCACTCCTCAATTCATCTATATCGGGAACAACTAGTCGTCCTTGCTTCCAAAACCAACCCTCTCGATCGACCTCAAATCCTTTATCCTTTTCTGGGTCCAATCCAGATTCCAAATCACGGATAATCTTGACAAGCTTATCGTCTCGCTTTTGGCTCTCGCCAATCCTTTCCATAAGAGAAGGTCTTATCGATAAGTTTGCCAACATCTCAGGTTCCAATTCACATCTAGGCCTGAAGTCAAATCTAGCTAGATACTCGAGATTCTTCCATTCTGAAAACATGGCTCCCAATCCTGCATGTCTTCGACTTAACGCATCTGCCACTGCGTTACCTTTTCCCGGAGTATAAGCTATACCAAAATCATATGATGCCAAAAACTCTAGCCAACGTTGCTGCCGAAGATTCAAATCCTTTTGGGAGAAAAGATACTTCAACGACTTATGATCTGTAAACAACTCAAATCGAACTCCCAGTAGATAATGTCTCCACATCTTCAGAGCAAAAACAATCGCCGCTAACTCCAAATCATGAGTCGGGTAATTCCTTTCATGCGGCTTCAGTTGTCGACTGGCATACGCAACAACTTTATCCTTCTGCATCAGCACTTCTCCAAGTCCAGTACCACATGCGTCGGTGTAAACCACCATCTCATCATTCCCACTAGGAATAGTCAAAACAGGAGCACTCGTCAATCGCTCTTTCAGGATTCCGAAAGCTTGCTCACACTTAGCATCCCATTTGAACACTTGGTTCTTTTTCGTCAATCCTGTCAATGGTGCAACCACCTTGGAGAAGTCTTTGATAAACCGTTGATAATATCCTGCTAATCCAAGAAAACTTCTCACATCCGTTGCATTCTTAGGTCTAACCCAATCCTGGATTGCTGCCACCTTAGCGGGATCAACCGTTATTCCATTTCCAGAAATCACATGGCCTAAGAACCTCACTTCACTCTTCCAGAAGTGACACTTCGAAAACTTAGCCTTCAGCTGATGTTTCCGTAAGATCTCCAAAACAATACGCAAGTGCGTCTTGTGCTCTTCCTCAGTTCTGGAATAAATCAGAATATCATCCACGAACACAAGTACAAACTTGTTCAACTGATCCCTGAACACTCAATTCATAAGATCCACAAAATATGCTGGCGCGTTAGTCAATCCAAACGGCATTACCAGCCACTCAAAGAAGCCGGATGGTGTTCGAAAAGCAGTCTTCGGCACACTATCCTTAGCCACTCTCAACTGGTGAAATCCCGTTGCCAAATCCATCTGAGAAAACACCTTAGCTTCGTGAAGCTGATCGAACAAGTCATCTATCCTCGGAAATGGATACTTGTTCTTCTTAGTCACTTTATTCAGCTCACGATAATCCACACACAATCTCAACGACCCAACTTCCTTGGTTGCAAACACAACTGGTGCACCCCACTCGGACACACTACGCCGAATGAATCCTTTCTGCAAAAGATCATCAACTTGCACCCTCAACTCTTGTTGTTCCCTAGGCGCCATCCGCCTAAGAGGCATCACAACAGGTCTGGCTCCTTCAACTAGATCTATACGAAACTCGATCTCTCTATGCAGCGGTAACCCTTTGACTTCGTCAAAGACATCCTCGAATCCATTCGCGATTGGCACTAATGACAGTCCATCCCGTGGAACAACTAGCGAATACATGAAGCTCATGAAGACGCCTTCTTCATGCTTACATCGTATCACAAACTTTCGCCCCTCCACATTTTTGACTGTCACTTCCAGCCTCCCACAATCAACCTTTGCCGCATACCTCCTAAGCCAGTCCATACCCAAAATAATTCCGAACCCCGCAAAGTTCAGAACAAAACAATCACAAACAAAAGAGCAACCATGACTCGATACAATCAGACCACGGCATAGCACAAGGTTTCAAATCTCGGATTTTGGCCAATATCTCGGGCAAATATCTCGGCTGTCTCGGGCGATATTTAAAACACTTATAACTAACCAAGCTGCCAAATCTCGAATTTTGGCTAATATCTCGGATTTTCATCTCGGCTGATCTCGGGGAGATTTAAAACCTTGGCATAGCATACACAAACAAGACGAACCCCCAACTGGATTAGTCACAACCAATGGCCTATCAACGATATCCGGTTCTAAACCCAACCGGTCTACAAGTTCACTACAAACAAACGAATGCGACGCCCCAGTATCAAACAGAACTCTAACTGGAACACCGCATAGGAAAAGAGTACCTTGAACCACCACACTCTTTCCCTTCTCTTCAGCGGTAGGAGCTTTTGAAGAAGACGGAACAGCTCCCAAAGCATAAGCTTGCACAATCTGCTTGTCCCTCCTCGGTTCTGGACAATTCTTCCTGAAATGCCCCGGCTTGTCACAGTTGTGACACTTCATCGGTGCCTTCGGATTCTTGCAATCCTTCGAGAAATGGCCCTTCTGCTGACAATTGTAGCAAGTCACCTCGCCTTTCGGCTTCTTCTGGCCATCCTTACCCTTCTGCTGCTGCTGCTTCCTCTTCTTGTTTCCACCCTGCTGGGGTTTAGACTCTTCCCTGGTCACAGCAACAACAGATCCAACCTTAGGAAACAGACTCTCATGCCTGAGAGCTTTCTCCACAAGCTTCTCAAACGAATCGTCCAAATGATCCACCAGTTGTCTCCCAAGATAACTGTCCAAGCCTGTCACAAACTTCTCATTCTTCTGATATGCAGATTTGATATATGACCGGGCATTTTTGGACAAAGCCTCAAACTCAGAAACATACTCAAGAACTGGTCTCCCACCTTGCTTGAGCTCCACAAACTTCTTGAACAGAACAGACTTCTGAGCTGTAGAAATGAACTTAGCTTCAAATCTGACTTGGAATTGCTCCCAAGTAATCTCTTCCTTCGGAGTATTGATGGTAATAGAGTTCCACCAATCAGAGGCTCTCCCTTGAAGCTGTCTTGATGCTAACTTCCTCTTAGTTGCATCCTCAATTCTCAAATCACCAAAAATCCTTCTACAAGCATCTATCCACCTCTGGACTTCAATAGTTGATTCTGTTCCCAAAAAAACCTTCCCTCCAAGAGCAGTATAGTCCTTGCACAACTTAGCAAAATCCACCGGCCTTGGAGCCTGAACTTGAACTCCAACATCAACTGATGGCCCTGGAGCTGGCATCCTTCTTATGATCGAAGTCATCATAGCTTCGAACATGGCTGCATAACCAGCAGTTCCTTCAGCAGCTCGACCTTCCCCAGCAGCTGGTCTCCCTCTTCGACTCATTCTCAATATCTATAAAAAGGAATGATTAGCACACTAGAGAAACAACCGCATAAAGGACTCAAACTCTACTAAGCTACTATATTATATATAGTAATCATCCATCAAAATACAATTACGTCTCTCATACGTAGTTACATCAGCGAGCGTTGGGTAAAATCGATTAACCAATGCTGTGATACCAAATGTTACGACCGCCCATGACCCCCGCACTGAACCTAGAGATAGTGCGCTGTAAAGTGTGCCAGGCGACCATGGACGATTGCCAAGGTAAATTAAAACAACAGAATCTATCATATTACTCACAGCGCATGGACAAAATACAATAGAACATATATATAGTGAAGCTTCACAGAATAGAATCTCATCAATAAAACTTCATAATAGTTGAATACAAACATCTGAATAGTCAATACAACAAGCCTCACTACATATCACTCAGAGAATACAAAGCAGCGGAACATCCAGTACATATAATAAGAAGATAATATGCAACCCTCCAGCTCGTCTTCGATATCAGCATCGTGGAAAGCATGATCAGCACTTGTCACCTGCTACCTAGTCTGCCCGTCCCAAAATGGACGAACATCCCAAGGCAATAAGAGTTAAAACATAAAGCCTTGAGTCAGACAACAGTCTTAGTGAGCAGTAAATTAACTAACAACATACCAAAAGAGCATAAAGGAAAAGGAATAGGAATACAACTCTCCCACTCCAACCTCTTTCTACAGTGATAGCCCCCAGACACACACTAAGCAGAAGCAAACATAGCAAAGCATACAATGTAAAGTAAAGAAATTATCACTCGAGTCAAGGGTGATGTTTCCCAAGCACAAACCCCCAAGGCCTAAACCAAGATCAGATAAGCACCCAGAAAACACTGCTCTTGAGACCGAATGACGATACAACCGAACATCAATGACTCTGGCTATCACTGTTATCATTGCTTCGATATCACCGTTAATTGAATGACCGGCACATTCTTTCAGCCATCCTTCAAGGGCTAATGGAAACCCCGGTTCTAGACATAACTCCCGCACGTCATCGTGACCCGTGCCTTGGACTATCGAATCTGCCCAGAGTACTTGACTACCAATCCGTAGCCTTCAGGGACTATCGAATCTGCCCAACGTACTCTTGCTTTGAGCATGCTAGAACCTTCAACAACGATGAGATCTCAGCCTTCTAGTCATCCTCCTCGATGACTATTTCCATACTAGCTCAAGCGCCTCTCGAGCATCCATTATCTTCCAACTCGAACCATATCACCGAGCTATCAACCTGCTTGGAATGATCCCGTCTGGATTAGACCAAGACTATCTCATATCATGCTTCGCTTCATCACATCCTCGCAAAGTCTCATCTCAACTTCATCATCAAATCTATGCATAAGAGCTTCATCATCCGCTACATATGCCATAAGCAGCTTTTCCAATTCAAGAGCCTTTCCCTTAGCTTTTGAATCATCTTCGGTCTAAATCAAATCATCAATCATCTAATTCATTGCAATCAATCAAATCAAACATTAATCCAAGTAAACAAGCATTCAAATATGATCTAAATAGACAATTATAACAATAATGGCAATTTCGTAATTAAAGAGTCAAAAGTCCAAAAAGCATGGAAACATGAGCAATGTCTCTATAATCTTGATGAATGAACTTGCATAGGTTAACACTTAGTAAAATGGTTGTCAAATCATCATGAACAATGGATCTATATGGATCTACACTTAGGATGAAGAAAATGTATGGAAATCACTATTTTAACAACAAATCAAACCAACGATCCGATATACTCCTTTGGATCCGTGTGAGAGATAATCACCACTCACCAAATCACCTAAACAACCCCAAATCAACATGCTTCAGATCTGGACAGCGAAGGATCAATCTCGATCTATCACCAATCCGCTTCAAACGATGAAATCTCACTTCAAAGGATGAAGATCTTCAATCTAAGCTCTTGAATCTTCAATTTGGTCTTCAACTTGGATGGATGGAATCACTAGATTAGAGTAGAGAAAAGAAGTGAAGAAGTGTAGAAGTCGAGCTCTCAAAATGGCAGCACTTCGTCGCTTCGAAATCTGGATCCCAAAAATGAAGAGAAACTCTCCTATTTATAGCTGAATTCCTTAGGTCGTCCGCCTCTATAAGTCGTCTCCGACTTAACTTCCTCTCCGACTTAACACCCCAGACAACCTACGACTTAATTGCTATGCCAACCTACGACTTATCCCTCTCTCCAACCTACGACTCAACAGTTCAACGACCTAACGCCTAACGACTTAAAACAATGCGCATCTGCGACTTATAACTTAGCAGGGCCTCCGACTTAACAGATAACTAGGTTACGACTTATCAAGCTAAGACTTAACCGGGTTATGACTCAACTCCTAAGTCGTCTACGACTTAACGTACCCAGCAACCTATGACCTAAGCTCCTGTGTGCCTATACGACTTAACGACTCAGCACACACTCGACTCAGCAATAATACCACCTTAACGAGTCAACTGGGATACGATCCACGACTTATAAAACTTTGCGACCTAAAAACCCCACGACTTACCTATATGCGCGACTTAAAACATCACGCGACCTAACACTTAAGTCAGATGTGACCTAACCATGTTACGACTTACGACTTAGTGGTCCTGCGACTTACGACTTAAACCAAAACACATGCTACAGCAACCCAATGACTTAACAGGTAGGCTACGACTTACGACTTAGCAATCACACAACCTAACACTTATGTCGTCTAGACGACTTAACTATCCAACACCAACACTTAAGTCGCTCACAACAGTTCATTAGGTCGTTGCCGACCTATCCTCCTAAGGTTGCTAACTCGCCTAGTTTCCTTAGGTCGTTGCCGAGCTAACTCTACCCCACGAGTTAAGTTATCACACGCCCTATCTCCTCTACGACCTAAACCCAGAATGCTTAGGTCGCCAACTACGCTTCCTTAGGTCGCCTAAACCACTTAAGTCGGTCACGACTTATCACTTAGGTCGTTTACGACCTAGGACTTGAACAAAGTTCTGCCTAGAATCTGAAATGACTTAATCAACGCTAAGAATTCCAGATTTTGACGAACTTTTCGATCCGTAAAAATATGGGTCGTTACAATATATAAATTCATATCTTCTTCCGCCTTTGTGATATGGATGTCTGTGACTGATTAGTGTTATGTTTATTTCTATATTTGTTTCCGAAGATTATATATAGCCACTGTGTGATAGCTTTGAGTTTGTGTCGGTATGTCGGATTTCCTCCTTAAATGAAATGCATGCTATACTATCTGACATATCGGTGCTCGCACAAAGATGTTACATGGATGGTCGCTCCTCAACAGCCTTATTCTCCGTGCTAGTTGACAACACTACTCCGTAGTGTTCTTGGCTAGCGTGGGTATAGAGGTGGGGCATCACAGGCTACGTTTGTTCTTTTATATAGCAATCCAACTAAGGAAGGGATGCTAACATTGCCCTCCAGGCAGAACTACAATGTCAGCATTCATCCATACAAGTTCGTTCTGGTTCTGAATGAAACCTAAGGCAATACTTCTCCTACATCCATTTTGGAATCACCTTTAGGATTAGTAGCAAGTAGCCCTTGCACTTCAAAGAGCTCCATCTTCGAATATCTTTAAGATATTCCAATTTGAAATGCTTATACCGGTTCGAAGTGGTTTTCGAATAATATATCTGATCCCAGTCTCTTCGAACCAACAATGATAGTTTAAATAGGCCAAGTTTGATAGTCGATTATAAAACTATCAAATAAAAGCAACACTCAATTCAAGGATTTAATTCCATAAGGAAAACCAACATTAGTTAAGCATATAAGCAGCTACTAGCCTCTTTAATAAATCATTTCATGAATTAAAATCGCTTTGCAAATACTTGTATCAAAATACTTTTACAAAGATATATTCACAAACCCTTCATGCTCCTTTTTATACTTGAAAAAATATCTGTATACTTATCTCAACGTATAAGTATATGACCAAAAACACTACCTGTTCACTACTTAGAAAATGTATTTATACGGCTCTAAAATCGTTTATAAAACTCATTTTATAACTCTCTAAACCATTTATAAAACTCTTTTATAAATTCAAAACAATTTATAAAACTCTTTTTATTAACTACTAGAGCCATTTATAAAGCTCTTTTATAAATCTATAAAACTATTTATAAAACTTCTTTTATAAATCTATAATCTCATTTTTGAACTTATTCTTTTATAAAATTTCTTTTATAAAGATCCATTATAAAAATACGTTATAAAAATTACTTTATAACAATCTTTCCAAAAATCCCTTTATAAAATCCATTATAAAGCCTTTACAAAAATCCTATATAAATCCAAAACTACATTTTCATTTATAAACTCTTAATTAAATGAAATTCCTTTATAAATCAATTTATTATTTATAAATACAATTAATTAAAAAATAAATTAATTTTAAATATCATAAATAAATAATTATTATTTTCTTCAAAACATTATTGTATCATAATAATTAGTAACAACAAAACAGTATAAATAAATAATTATTATTAACTTCAAAAACATTATAAATAAAATAACTAATAATTTAAAACATTAATAAATAAACAGTAATTATCAATCCTCAAACATTATTATAATAAATAATTATTAACTTTTAAAACATTATTAATAAACAATAATTATTATCTTCAAATAGTATTAATTATTTAAATAAATAGCTTTTAACAATATTAAAATATTGATAAATAACCTTTAAACAATATTAAATATAAATAAACAACTTTTAATCATTATTAAATAATAATTAAACAACTTTAAGCATTATAAAATAATCCATAAACCATTTCTAAATATATTAGAAAACACAAATAAAAGGTTGGAGTGAACGGAGAAGTTTCAAAATCTATTTTAAACAAAATGTTCCAAAAACCCAAAAGTTAGATTTAAAATCATTATCTAAATCAAAATCATTTTTAAGTCCAACGGCAATTAATAGTATTCCAAAATACTAAATTAAGGCCAATAACCAAAAAGCACTTAACCATTGTTGTTATTGATTTTTATCACTGCATAGGTCCAGTTTTTAAACATATAACAATGTCATAACTAATTGTGCTAACAATCAAGATTCAGCAATTAACAATCTATATAACAGGGTTATAACTGAAATAGAATCAACATGAATATAATTGGAAATTTAAAAGTAACAATATCAAGAAATCCAGATTTCTCAATAAAATTCATGCATTTCAATTTAAATAAAAACCATTGTAAAAGCAAATATTTAACCAAATGGCTAATAATTTCAACCAAACACAAACGATAAATTTTATCTACTATATAACATACTATTTTACCAAAAAGGCGAGTTAAACTCATTAGATTTCCAGTTATCGCTTCCGCATTCTAGTTTCATCTAAAATCGAACAACATTCGATTTTAACTTGAAATTATACAAGCTTCAATCTCAACTAACCCGATTCCAAAGCGTAGTTAATGATTCCACGAGCATCCTACAACTAACCGCATTCGATTTGGACCTTGTACGAGAGAGTTATATAGTGTATAAGTTTTTGATTTGAATTTAAATAATTAAATTCTCTAATTACAACATATGATCTAATTACCCATGATTAATTTTAAACCCATCTTCCTCATATTACTCCTCTAGCCTAACAGCTGAAACCAAAACCACCATTGCCGCAACTTTACATCACCACCCCATGAGCTACAAGTGACGAAATTCGACATCAACTTTGTCGATGAGCTGCGCATCACGACCTTTACGCCATAGCCCTAACATTCAATGCTCGAACACCTCTCTGGAATCGTGACATCTATATCTGCTATCGCCGTACCCTTCGACACAATCTACCACCCTCCACCGCACATGACCAGAACGTGGCCAACGATGCCCCTCGATGCCATAAACTCAAATCCAAACACATATATACCTAATTCCCCCACACTCGATCAAAAATCCAAACCCTAAAACTGTCGATTGTAGAAAAATGCCGCCGCACTCCTTACAAAATGATCGCAACCCTCAAAACCATAGTAGATTGAAGATCTCACAAATACGATACCAAAAATAAAATATATTTTTTTATGAACGAATGGTTTTATTTTCAATTTTGAAATGGTGAAAGCTTACTTGCTATTTATTTCAAAACATGAATAAAGGAGAGGGTACGGGGGAGACAAAGAAGAGGTAGATATCGGAGAGTTGTTGGGTTTGCAGTGTCGACTTATTTTATTATTTAAATTTCCGACATTTCGCTATCCAAATTTTCGTTCGCGTACTGACCCCGAATGACTAAACAAAAATATGATTGTGCTTAGAATAGCGATACAACCCCAAAACAATAATAATACACACTGTTATTGTATTTTAGAAAATTATAAAACATTGTAATTGTCAAACGAATTATTTCAATATTTTTTTCGATTAAAAATTATGGAAAAATCAAACAAACTAAACTAAATAAGAATCGAGCCGTAAAAATAAAAAATTATTTTATTATAATTGATTTGAACCGTTTATTACTGTAAATAAATTTACAAATGAATTCACTATTAATATTTATTAATTTAAAAGTAGTTAAATAAGACATTTAAATCAATTAAATTAACATTCAATTAAAAATCCAGTTATTTAACACACTATTCCAATACCAAATTCAACATTCAAATAATTTAAATAAGCCCTATATTTTGAACTTTAGTTATTAACTTTTAAAACCAATATCTTAATATTTAAAATTAATTTGATATTCAAAATCAAATGATCAAAATTTCGGGTCGTTACAATCTCTCCCTTAAAAGAACTTCGTCAACGAAATTGCCAAGGTAAGGAAAATGCCTCCAAACCCATTAATTTTTCAAAATCAATTGGTTGAAAAAGGATTGTTAATTTTCTAAGTCTTTAAAGTTATGGAAAATTTTAGCAGCATCTCCTTTGCGCGGCTCGATCGGAAAAACTACTAATCACCACTACGGGTCCAAACCAATAAAAGAAAACAAAAGCCAAGCGGCTTCTCATATCTAGGGCGTAAAACCATCACCAAATAACAATATAAACATGTACCTATTAGTCGTGCAACCAAACTTTACTTATGGAACCAAAAGCATCAAACTAGTCTTTGCTTCCATGTACCTGAATCTCACTTACATAACCCAAAAGAGAGTTAAACATGAAAATGAAACAATACTATAACTCAATCATCATATACATGAATTTAAACATGCTAAAACATACATAGCAAACATTTCAAACAATCATGCCATAACAAATCATGAAACTTGCATTTTTAGTGACAAAAGCATACAATTACATTTAAGCTTGTACGATGTACATATGCCATCTCTATGCAATATCAAATCTGATCACTTGCTCGATTACATAATTTCACTTCCGAACAAGTATCGCTCACTCGACCACTCTAGTGCATACTCTGATCCAGTTTCTTGATTAGAAACCTCTGTTCTCCTTACATAGCCATATACTATGACAAAGAACTTTAGAATCAAATCAAAAATCCATATCAAGTGTTCGCCATCAAAAATTGAATGAAAATTCTAACTCGGACCGGTGTACATCGCCTCGAAATCATGCACTCGAATCTGAATCAAATCAGTTATGCGAAAAGAATGCTCTACGTACAACTTACGTATTATTCCATTGGTTCTTAAATTATACAAATTCTTTTTATTCACATTCAATTTTAAACCACACATAATTTTCCAATAGTATTTCCTTAATACTAAAATTCATTTATAAATCATTTCATAAATCATTTTATTTAACTTTATTTTACTTAAGTTAAATTTCATCTCTTAGATCAATTTTCAAATATACTTTTCTTAACTATACCAATTATTTTAATTCACATTTATTATTTCTTAGTATATTCCCTTTGGTACTAAAATTATTTATGAACTACTTCATAAAACCTTACTTAAGTTTATAAAAGTTTTTAAAACACAACTTAGGTTTTATCAACACTTTAAAAACTTAAGTTCATATTTTTAATTAATTCTAGAATTCATTTTCTAAGTCATTTCCTAACATATTACTTTAAGCTTACAAACACTTTATAAGGACTTATCTTCATTAATAAAACATTTTCCAAGATTATAATTACATTTTAAGGAATCGTTATTTTACTTAAGAAACATTACTTAAGTCTATTGATATTCTATAACTCAAATTCATATTTGCAAAATGCTCTTCTACTTCCTAAGAGTATATATACAATATTCAAAATTGTTATACTAAACTAGAATATTTAACAAATATAAAACTTGTTTTAAATTTCTATCTCTTCAAATTTATACATTACTAAAAATTATTTTCTTATAATTCCACAACACTGAACTTAGATTTCTAAATCAAATTTGGAAGCCCCGACTGTCCAAAGTCGTCGAAAATTTCATTTCATTTCGATAGATGAAACTACCAAACAACATATTAAAATGAGATGCAAAACCAAACTACTCTAATGCATAGAGCACATGCAACCATCACATGACTTCACTGAGAACTTCATAATTTAAACCCCAGTTTTTATTTTAAATCATATTGAAATAATAATTATATACATAACTCCTTTTTGTATATCAAACCTTACTTTTGAATTTAAGTCATAACTTTTTTTACCAAACAAAACTTCTATGGTAACAATTCGTCACTTAGAAACTCAAAAATAAACGCCGATGATGCTGCATCATCATCGGAATTATTTTTCAGTGACCGAAGTGAGTTCATTACTTTTTATCTCTTTTAAAATACATTTTTAAGAAATTTATATTCCAAAAAACTCTTCAATAATACTATTATTATTTGTCACAACACTTTGAAAAACAATTTAAAATTTTCAAGATTTAAGTACTGAAATCCTCAGTTTTAAATCCGCATAATTATAAGCAATACTTTATAATTCACGTTTTATAAATTCACCTTTTTACAGAACTCATTTCACAATTGTTTATCCTTGTTAAGATTACAATAAAGACTTTTATTACACTAAATTCTTTAACTAAACATTATCACCGAACACCTTATAGTCAAATCATGAAACTGAATTCACAAGGTGTTAGTATTTATTTAACGAAATAACAAATGCTCATAAACTATCTGAGCACAACTAATCAACAATAAATGATAATAATCAAATATTATCATTCTTTAACAACCAAGCACACCATATATAACCATATTAATTTTTGAAAATTATTCCTTTCATATATAAAATATAATTTTGTTAAAATTATTTCATTTACCCAATTTCAAAACAATACTGTGTTCATTTGTCTTGTTCAAGTGTTTAGAAACCCTTATCGTTACAGTCATTCCTTCTATATTGACCAGAATTCATAACCACTCAACGATAAATCAACACAATATAAAACATTTTTATATCACTAACAAATACGCGCTCATATATATACACTCAAACTCATCCTAGGGTCTCACTTACCCAAACTCATCCTAGGTTAACCCCACCAAATCCTAGGTGTTCGCTCAACTTAAGCTCTAATACCAACTATAACGACTCGCCTTTTCGATCCTCAAAAGTCGACACTAATACATCTACGGTATTTACGTGCCAAGCACCAAAGTGCCAGAAAGACAGATTTAAAGTCATTCTCTGAATCAAAATCATTTTTAATCCCAACGGTAATTAATAGTATTTCAGAATACTAAATTGTGGCCAATAGTAATTACTATTGTTATTGATTTTTATCACTACAGAGGTTCAGTTTTTGAACATATAACAATGTCATAACTAATAGTGCTAACAATCAAGATTCAATAGTTAACAATCTATATAATCGGGTATAACTGAAATAGAATCAATAGGAATATAGCTAGAAATTTAAAAGTAACAATATCAAGAAATCCAGATTTCTCAATAAAATTCCTAAATTTCAATTTAAATAACAATCGATTGTAAAAGTAAATATTTAACCAAACAGCCAATAATTTCAACCAAGCACAAATAGTAAATTTTATCTACTATATAACATACTGATTTGACCAAAAAGGTGAGTTAAACTCACCAGAGTTCCATTTATCGCATCCGCGTTTTGGTTTCATCTAACGTTCGATTTTAGCTTGAAATTCTACAACCTCCGATCTCAACCAACCTGATTCCAAAGCGTAGTTAACGGTTCCACGAGCGCACCGCAACCCACCACGTTCGATTTGGACCTCGTACGAGAGAGTTATAATGTATAAGTTTTCAATCTGAATTTAAACAAATAAATTCTCTAATTACAACGTACAATCTAATTATTATTGATTAATTTTAAACCATCTTCCTCATATTACTCCTCCCGCTTAATAGCTGAAATGAAAACTACCATTGCCGCTCCTTTACATCACTACGCCATGAGCTACGAGCGATGAAATTCAACGTCGTCTTCGCCGATGAGCTATGCATCATCACATGTACGTCGCAGCCCCCAAAAACAATGCCCGAACACTTCCCTGGAATCGCGACATCTAGACCCGCTGCCGTCGTACCCTTTGCGTGATCCACCATCCTCCACCGCACACGACCAGAACATGGCCAACGATGCCCCTCGATGCCATAGACTCAAATCCAAACACCAATATACCTAACTCACCCTCCCTTGATCAAAAATCCAAACCCTAAAACCGTCCATCGTAGAAAAAATGCCGCCACACCCTATAAATGATGATTGCAACCCTTAAAACCCATACTAGATTGAAGATCTCACAAATACGATACCAAAAATCAAATATTTATATGTATTTTTGATGAACGAATGGTTTTATTTTCAATTTTAAAATGCTGAAAGCTTACTTGCTATTTGTTTCAGAACGTGAATAAAGGAGAGGGTACGAAGGAGACAAAGAAGAGGCAGATAACAGAAAACTGTTGGGTTATGCAGTGCTGACTTATTTTTTATTTAAATTTTCGACGTTTCATTGTCCAGATTTCCATTCGTATACGAACCCCGAACAACATAATAAAATATGATAGCACTCAGAATAGCGACGTCACCTCAAAACAATAATAATATTCATTGGTTATCCTATTTTGGAAAATTATAAATGTAACGACATGCATTTTTGGACGGTTTAAATCAATGATAAACCACACACGTCAGACTCAAATCTTTCAAAAAGGCAGATTGTTATGGGGTAAATAAGAAAAAGCAGAGAAAGAAAAAAACAATCACAGAATCTCACAGCGGAATGACAAAATATAATAATCAAATAAATAGTTCATAAAGCTGTTTTACAAATAACATTTGATTACACTTTTACAATACATATCAGAGTTACATACAACAGGAATAAATGCAGCGGAATAACATGATGCGGTGGTATGGATATAATAAATAGTAATAGTACTAAATCTTCGTCTTCGTCCTTCAGAAGAGCAGTATTCGATACACTGAAAAGCTCAGACTGACCCGAGCAAATTGAAAAGACAAAACACTCGAGTCAGAACTAAAAGATCTTATGTAAGTTAAATCAATAGTAAATAAATATGAGTGTAACGACGTCGGAGATGTTTACGGGTTTTGAACTCTCCTATCCAGTGTCTATCGTGAGTGCAATAACTTAAGAGATGTTCGGGATTTCCATCTCCTAAGGATCCGTTAAACTATTTACATACATAGTACTATATGCTATTATAATAGTGTCTACAGTAAAGTAAAGTATTAAAATAGCGTTAAGACGTTACCCATATTTTCCTTAACACATTTTATATATTCCCATAGTTTATACAGTACCGTAAGCTCCTCTGTGAGGTTTACCCAGAGGGCACTCCATAGGTATGGTACAAAACAAACTTGTAGAAGGTGCGATACGACATGTGAACACAGCACTCGAGGCAATGCCAGGGTAGGACTCTACCGTTTTGCAAAACCGGGCTGGTGGTAACGCATAGCAACTACTACCGCCCACCTCGGAACATATTCCCATAATCAAAATCGAGGGTGGCCACTAAATCAATCACAAAGTCATAATATGGTATCGAAGAAGCATGTCCGATCGGAGGAATGACCTCACTTGGCCCAGGTATAGCTCCTGTTTTAGTCATATCTAAGCTGACTCATGGGAGTCAGGGCTATGTAAATGCCTCACACAGGATCGTTCTCCAAACCATCCTACTTTATTCTGGAATCTCCACCACATACATAGTTGTTAAAGTGGTTTTCGGTATTGGCAGAGAGTATGACAATATCCGATCCCGATCTCTTTAACAACCAAACGCTTATTTCACACCGGATGGTTCTTTTACATTTTAAAAATCAATTCATAATTGATATCAAAATATCATATTCTCAAAACCATATCGCTTTCTAAATTATATTCACTTTCGAAATCATATCACTTTTGAAATCATATTACTTTCGAAACCATTTTCACAAAATAGGTTAACTCTCATTTCAAAATCATAATATTTACTCAAATATGTCATTTCACTAGCAAATATTATTTGAAATCCCAACTTAAGTTATAATATCATTTAACCATTTTCACTTTAAAATCATTGATTTAAATATAAACACTTACACTATACACAATCTGAAATTTTGAAAATAGTTTAGATAGTTATAAATAGTATAAAAGGTTTAATAGTTTAAATAGTTAAAATACTTTAAAATAGTTAAAAATAGCTTAACGTAGTTTAGGTGGATTTAAGATAGTTTAAATTTAATTTAAAATAGATTAAATAGCTTTAAAATAGATTAAATAGATTAAATAGATTAAAATAGATTAAATAAATTTTAAAATAGATTAAATAGATTTCAAAGTTATATTCAAACATTCTCAATAACTCAATTCCGATAAAATTCATTTATATTAGACAAATAAATTTTGAAATTCCAATTTAAATCCTTTAACAATTCATTAAATCAATTCCAATTTCAACATTAATGCTTGGATTTTCGAAAATAATTTAGTTTATATAAATCAAATTCTATTTTAAAATATCATTTAACTAAATTCAAAATTTAAAGATTTAAAATCAATTAATTTAACCAATCCGGTGTCCGTATATAATTTTCTACCCTATGTTCAAGTGATACGGATATTTATCATTTCAATCCGCAATTATTTTTAAATTTAAGGGTATATATCATTTCAATCCGCAATCCCAAATTAACTTCAGATGCATGAAATTGCTTGAGTCTATCATTTAAACACGATTTCCATTAATCTATTAGATGCATGAAATCGCTTGAGTCTATCATTTAAACTCATAACGGTTTCTCTTAATCTATCAGATCGTTCGGGTATATATCATTTCAACACATAGGGAACTTGTAGTGTTATAACAATATAAAATATAACATCCAGTCATCCAGCATCAACAATCAAACAACCATCACAACCATCATCCAAATCAATCAATAAACATTAATAGACAACTGATTATCATTAACAAGTATTAAATTGACAATAAATTCAATATTAAATTAAACGATGATTACATGCAACAAAGGTAATATTTAACTGGAATGACAATTTAAACATACCAAACATCAACCAATCAATTTCTAATCACATCAGAAATTTAATTTAACTAACATAAGATAATTTAGTAATTGTGAGTGGGTTAAAACACTCGCCTTTGATTTCAAATCGATTTGAAATCCAAAATAAGGCCCAAATTTGAATAGTCTCAGAATTCGCCCAAACCAGTTCCATAATGTCCATAATTTTGAAATGATCCCAAGGAAACAAACCGCGCGTGAATCTGAACTCGTACGTAAAAGTTATGACGATTATAGGTTTTGAAATTAAAATTTAAATAAAAATAAAAGGAAAAGAACGAACCACATTATCATGCCACGTCACCAAGCATCTTCTACCGCAAACGCAACCTCCCAGAAGCATTCGAACCTAAAACACGTTCAAACCCTCCACTTTGACCACGAAATTAGAGCACCTCCAACCACCGTCCGCCATGCCGCCGCCACCATTACGCTCGCCTCCACCAACGCTACCCTCGGCCAGGACCCTCAGCCCTCCCCCGCCGCCTACGCCGATTGCCGCCCCTTAAAGTTAGGGTTTTTCGAACCCTAACGAACAAAATTCGACCGCCTCAGGTAGTGTTAGGTCACGAGACCACCAGCAATCGACTCCCCATGATGAACTCTCCAAAACTGTAACGACCCGTAAATTTTGATGGTTTTATTTATTAAATTAACTGAAATTTGGTGAAATTTTAAATAATAAAATTTTGAAATAAAACTCAATATTTGGAATATGTCTACTTTAACATAGCAGATGGTAAATTTTCATCTGATAATATGGAAGTCTATTTTATTGTGTAATTTTATTTAAATTCAAATCAGTTATTATTTGATAATAATAAAATGTTTTCCAAAACCTGAATATTTTTCTATAGAAAATTTGTAAATCATCTTCTGAGTAAGAAGTCATATTTCGTTTCGTCAAATTTGGAATTCTATTACTCCGTTTATCTTATTTCTGACAAATAGCAGCATTTTCGGTACCGGATATCGACTTTTGACTGGATGATCGTACCACAGATATATGTATACCGTTTTGATCGTCTCGGCATGCTGATCTCTGCAGTATATTCAATTCTGTGTTTTGAAGTCCGGTATACAACGGAATCTGCGAAAATCAGTATTGGTACCGTTTCCTTGCCTTTTTGTTCTTGTGACTCTTGGTTATCTAGTGTGAAACTGTACAGTTGTCAATATTTACAATATCCACTTATGACTTTTGAATTTCGAGACTATTACTATTCCAAATTTATTATTGTGCATGTTCATCACGTGTTGGCTTGGGAACAGCTGCCTTTCCTCTGTTACCTTTCTCTTCTTTCAAATAAAATATAAATTTTTCAAAGTAACTTGTCTGAGAGTGTGTGAATACATTTCTTCTCAAACCTCTTCTCACCTCTCTCCTCCACCATCGGCTCGTTCTTCCATCTTCCACTTATTCATGCAACTCCACGCGCTCACCCACCACTTGCCTCGGCAACCACAAAACTCCTTTCCACTGCCACCAAGACCTCCTGGCCTTTCCCCTTGCATCCTCCTTTCACCCAGGCCGAAGCAGCCTCACACAATCGATTACAAACTGCCGCACCACCTCTCCCCGAGCCAAGCCCTGAACACCTCGCCGTTCCTTCCCATGAAATCATCGACCTGATTTTTCTACTCTCCTCTACCTGTACACATATTAGTAGAGCTTCTCTGTGTATATATATCAAGGTATATTTTATATATGTTTGTACATGTTTTACAGATTTATTTGTTAGTTTTAAATATACAATATATGTTATAAAGTATATATATATACGTTATGGTAAGATATGTAAATTTTCTTAAGTGTTTTGGCTGTTTATATATATATATAGCTTATAAATTTTAAGTTAGTATTGTATTATAGTTTTTCTGTAGCATATATATGTTGCTAAGTATATAAAAATGAATTCTCTTTGGTGATTTGGGCTGTGTTTTATATATATAGTAAAGTAAAAGTTTATGTTGGTTTATACAATCTGTTTGTTTTATATATATGAATTTATATATGTGGATCTAGTAGTATTACATATATGTAATTTTAATAGTTGCGTGGGTATTTTGACCTCAACATTTTGTATAGAGTTACATATGTGTATCTTGCATTTTTTTAGTATATTTGAGCATTGATTAAGAATATTATATGTATATATGTTTCGAGTTTAATGTCTATGAGTTTAAATAATTTTTTTTTTACAGTTTATATAGGAGATGTATATATAAGATTTTATATTAGCATATATATATATATATATTGCTATTTTAAATTACATAAGTCACATATGCATTTTGTGTATATATAAAGTATATGGGACCGTGTATATGTATTTACTTTTGTGGGTTACAACACATATAATTTGCACTGTATATTCATTCTTTTATGCAAATATGAGCTTTAATGTATGTTTATATAAATTTGTGTATATATATATATATGAACACGTTAGTTTGATTTTAAATTTTATATGTTATATTTATATCAATTCACACATATCATTTATTATCATCGACCTGGTTCTGATTTAATTTCGTCAATTCCTATTTACCAGCTCTATTCATCGAACTCGAGCCCATCGTGCTTTGCTTCGAAATTCGTGCTTGGATCTGTAACTCATTCTATTGTATATTCTCTAACCTTAAAAGGTGAGTAAATCTCACACGACATTTTATATTTATACAAATGTGAAGTGACAACAATTGAATGTGTAGAATATTATGATATGTTATAACTGCCTATGATGATTTAATTATATGATGTTAAACTTGTTAATTTACTTGTCATCTCATCTGCTACTGTTATATATTGTATACTGTTCATTTTATATCTGTTTATCATACTGCAAATTCCCTATAGAATAGAATCACTATGGGTTGAAATGATACATACCCGAACGGACTTTAGAATAGGGAAGAATCGTTATGGGCTGAAATGATAGGCCCGAACGGTTTTTATTCATTTTATTTTAACTTGGGATTGCGGGTTTGAAATGATAGAACCCGGATTTTTGCTTTTTAAACTGCGGATTGAAATGATACATATCTGTATCACTTGACCTAGGTTAGAAAACTATATACAGGCCCGTGGTTATTTTTATAAAGTATTTTGAATATTTTAAATATTTTTAAAAGTGTAAAATTATGAAAATTTGATTTAAATTGGATTTTTAATGTTTAAATAAAGAAATTTGGATTTTTCTAGAAGTTAAAAATGTAATTTAAATGAATGGTAAAAGTGAACTTTTAAAATATAACTTAAGTTTGGAATTTTGGTTTTAAAATGATATTTAAGTTATATAAATAAAATGGAAATTAAATTATATTTGGAAAATGGTAAATATGATAATTTGATTTGAATTTGAATTTAAATGATTTAATAAAGTGTTATTGAGTTTTCTATGTATTAAAATGGTTAAATAAATGAATGCTTAAAAGTGTAATTTTAAAATATAACTTGACTTAGAAATGTGAATTTGGTTTTTATTAAAGGTTTAAGTTAATTAAATAAAATTGAAAATTTAGTTTAATTTGTGAAATGGAAATAAAATATAAGGGTTAAGTTTATTTGTTAAAAATGTGAAGAAAAGAAAAT
Source organism: Allium fistulosum (assembly GCA_030737815.1). NCBI lineage: Eukaryota > Viridiplantae > Streptophyta > Magnoliopsida > Asparagales > Amaryllidaceae > Allium > Allium fistulosum. The sequence continues at coordinate 241,788,026 of CM060907.1, read as the reverse complement.
TGTACATTTGTATTTGTTAAGTAAAATAATTGGAAATTTGGATTTTACTGTAATTGTTTCTTATAAAAATCATAAATTAAAAAAGTAAATTTAATGAACATTTTTGAATGTCAAAATATGATTTTCATAATGTTTAATAGGTTTAATATTGAAGGTTATTATTTGCTGGAAATACACTAAAATCAGGAAATTACTTTTTATAGCATTCAGAAATGTTATGATTTCTGTAAGTGAACTAAAACTTAAATAAGAGGCTATTACAGCAGTTCTGTAATGCTGTAGTTGCTGAAGTAAATTAAAAGGCTAAAAACTTGATAAAGGCCTATTACATCAGTTCTATAATTGCTGTAGTGGTCTGCTGTCTTTGCTGAATTTAATGAAACCCTTTAATTTGAAACCTGAGCTATTACAGCATTTCTGGAAATGCTGTCTTTGCTGTTTTAAACTAAATTTCAACTAAACTGAGATTTAACAGCAGTTTTAAAATGCTGTCTTTGCTGAATTAAAATGTTTTCAAGAATAACTTATAACAGCTTTTTCTGAATGCTGTGTAAGGCTGAAATTTTCAATGTTTATGGTTTTTAACTTAGTAAATGAACTCAGAATAGTTTAAACTTTGGAAATTGAATACTTGTTTTGAAAGTATAATAATTACACTTTTAAATGGTTTAGATGAATTATTTTGATTGAAATATAAACTATTTAAAAGGTGACTTGAAATGATAATAAATGAATGATGTCTTTGAAATTAAAAGGTATTTAAAGTTGAATATTTGGTTTTGAACTCAAATAAATGATTTGAAATGAAGTTTTTGAAAGGATATGATATTTTGATATATTAAAATGATTTGAAATGAAGTTTTGAAATGATATGATGTTTTGATATATTAAAATGATTTGAAATGAAGTATTTGAAAGGATATGATGTTTTGATATATTGAAATGATTTGAAATGAAGTTTTGAAATGATATGATATTTTAAATATATTGAAATGGTTTGGAATTGATTTAATCTTTATTTGATAAAGATTTGGATTTGAAATGATATTCTATTTTGAAGTATAAAATATTATTTTAAAATTATAACCACGGGTTATAATAACAATTGGTTGTTAAAGAGACCGGGATCAGATATGGACATACTCTCTGTCGATACCGAAAACCACTTTGACAACTGTGTACGCGGTGGAGTTTCCAGAATGAAGTAGGATGGTGTACGCGGTGTGCGTAATTGGTATATCTACCCTGGCATTGCCTTGTGTGCCGTGTCACCTACCATATCGAGTTTTACTACGAGTTGTGATTTCTCCCGTAGCCTGTGGAGTATTGAGGGTTGCCCCCATTTTGGGAGTATGCTAATACTGGATAGACTACTGGGACTATTACGTGTTAAGGGCTATATGGGTAACCCCTTGACGCTATTAAAAGGAATGTTTATTTTATATTTGACATTAATATAATAGCGAATATTACTACATAGTAGATAATTTAACGGATCCTTAAAGAATGGGTGATCCCAAGCATTCTTTAAGTTACTTGTATCTTTATTACAGTTCACTTGAGTTGGTTTACATTGTATAAGTATGTATGTCCTGACTCGAGTGCTTTGTGTTTGCTTTACGCTCGGGTCAGACTGAGTGATACAGCATTAAAGACTCACCATTGCAGCTGGAGTCTTGCTTTGAAGATCCAGATATCTATTCATTTTGTTATCCAGTTGATTCCAGTTGTATTCTAAGTTGTACCTGATTATCATACTGTTATTCCTGTTGTATCTTGGTATTCCTATTGTATCTTAATTAACTCTGATGTATTTATATAGTAGCTTCATGAACTACTATCTCTTTTACTTCCGCTGCATTATATTACTCTGTGTCTGTGATCTGTGATTATTTATTTACTAAATATGATGAGTTTGCCAAATTTTTATTTACAACGCGGTATTTTGAGCAATTCAAGTCCGACATGTGCGGATGCGAATGGTTGAAAATATCGGGTCGTTACATGTGGTATCAGAGCTTTGGCTCTAGGCAAAACATAGCATATATGGTAAATTTATTTACAGAATCACTTTCGTTCGAGCTTGAATCCCTTTCTTTTTGACTCGATTCCTTTTGAATTTTGGAACGATCCCTTCGGTTCCAAATCCATTCTTGTCTCTCCCTATTGGTCTTTTTTTGATTCTGGAGTATCCCATAACTCCACTTCAAATGATCTTTAAAATGAATTGGCGGTCCCGCCAATATTCTAATGACTTGTAAAGGGATGAAACTTCTTTACAAAAAGCATTGATTCACCGAAGACTTCTGTATCCTTGGTTTACGATGCTACTATCTCTTGCTTTGCCTGAATTCTATCTCTTGAGATCGAATGTAGATTTACCCCAGAAAATCCACATCGATCTTATTCATTAAGTCACGGTTGACCTGGTTAAGGTTGCCCGCGATATATATAGGCTTACCCATTTTCTTATTCTATTATTTAATCATCTTATCTTTTGTCTCCAACTTATCTTCAAATCAGAATTCTTTTGATTTGAGTCCATCAAATTTGAATCTCTATCCTTATTTAGAAAATTTAATCTTGTATTTGAAAATTTAATGTTCTATATATTGTGTTGTTTGAGTTGTTGATGTTGATTTGGGTTTCCGATCGGTTCGTCTGATCAGTGATATCGATAGGATCTCCAAAACACTTGAACAGAGCAAACTGACACAATATGGTTTTCAAATTTAGTAGATGAAATAAATTTGTATAATTATAATATGTATAAGGATAATTTTCTGAACTTTGATAATTAATTGAATTGGATGTTAAGAAATAATATTTGACTTTGTATATATCTTGTAAACCTTTAGCTTTTGTTATATAAATAATTGAACTATAAACAAGATTACAAATTTATTTGGAAACTAAAATGGATTTAATCAAGAATGTGAGAATTTAATTTCCGATGATTTCGAACTTTGTTTTGAAAGGTTTAAAAGGGTATATTATTTAAAAGTATTTCTAGTAGAAATTATTTCAAAGGATTTTTAAATTTGTAAATCAGTGCTCTTTTCTTTGTCGCTGGAAGATAATTTCGGTGATGACTGCAGCATCATCGACATTCATTTTCGGGTTTCGAAGTGAAGAGGCCATTCTGTAGCTTTGCTACAAGTTTTGCTTTGAAATTTAAATTGATTTGGACTTCTAAAATATGACTTGATTTATAATATATGTTGATATACGATCTTAAATATTTTTAGGCAAAGCCAGCGGGGTTGACTGGGCCCCTACCAGTTTTATTGCAAAACAATAAAAAAAACGATTCAAACAAGCTTTGAATCAAGCTAAAAGAAAACAGAAAGGAGAAAAAGAAAATAAACAGAGAAAAACAGAGCTAGGAAGCCCAAGCATGAATAATGACATCAGGGAAAGGCCTAATGCTCCTCTTCAGAAGCATGAAAGTACGAATCCTGACTTCATACCAAAGAGTTTCAAGATTTTTCTCTGATTCTCAAAGATAATGGCATTCCTTTCTCTCCATATCACATCAAAATAAATTTTCAAGCAGATAACCAAGGCTCTAGCCTCATCAGTCCTCCTTCTTGTTGCTTTATAAATTATGGTCAAACAGAGCTAGAGTTAGCAGAGGTTAAAAACCACCCAGATTTGCAACTTATTCTATCCATCATGAAGAGTAATGTCGGGCATTCAAAATAAAGATGATCAATAGTTTCCTCAAACAAATCACAAAACACACACTCAGTGCAACATGACATACCATACTTGTTCAAAACAGTCTTGGTCATCAAAGCATAGCTTACAACCTTCCACATCATCAAATTTTCTTTAGGCAAAGAATCCCTAGTCCATAAAACAGTGAAAAACCTAGCAGTAGGCAAGGGAGGAGTAATATTTAACTGATTGTACACACTGTTAATAGAATGAGACTTATGTTCCTAGGTAATAGAAGCAGGATGATTAACAGAGAAGAAAATATTATGAATGCCACTCCACAGCTGCCTGATCATCTGACTGCTATTGTGTGGCATCTAAATATAGCCTTCATATAAGAAATCATTAGCCTTAGCATCACAAGTAATTCCAGATTGATGAATTAGAGAATACTCACAACCTTTAGATATAATCAAGCCCTTACTAACCCAAGGATGATGCCAAAAACTAACAGGAGTATTAGGATTAAGGTGATAGTGTATCATTGGAAGGAAAACATCCCTAAGTTTCAACAAATTTCTCCAATTCCAACTGCAGTTCTGAGGTATATCCATACACCAAAAATATCTATTCTTAATATTGAATTGCCATGTCCACTTAACCCATAAACTTTTTTTCTTAGTGATAAGTTCATCAAAGTGTTTACTAAATGCTGCAATGTTCCACTTCCTAACATTGATAATACCAAGCCCACCCTGTTTCATAGAAGACTCAAATATAGAAAAGGAGCAAGGCAACAACTTCTTATTGTGAACACTACCAGTCCAAAAATATCTATGCATGGAAGACCTAACTAACAGCAAAAGCTTATACGATCTTAAATTTGACTTGATATATATATAAATATATATTTGTTTATCTCTAAATAGTTTGAAGTTAATCGGAAATTTAATTCTAAAATTTTATCTTAAAGGATGACTTCAATTATATATTGAAGCCAAAAATTTGAATGAATATTTAAGCTTGAGATAATTTAATTAGAAAGTTTTATTTGTATAATATCATATTGCATTCCAATATAACTTACCTAAATTATTCAGAAGTTGAATATGTAATTGGATAATATACAATATAAAATGTCTTTATGAATAAAATTTGAGTGTTTATAATAAATGTTATACAGTAAAATTTTAATTATAAAGATGTTAATAGAGATAAATAGAATAATAAGTTAATTGAATAATAGATGAGACAAATAAATTTGTTTAAAGGAATTAATAAATTGAAATTAGATCAACTTATGGAAATACCTTGAATTTAAAATCAATTATTGAATATTAATTAGTTTAAATTGAAATCTATATATAGTTTAAATTAATTGTTTATTTGTATTTCAAATTCATTTTTCTTTTGGTGGTTTCTATTCTCCTACCTCCTTCCTTTTCGGGGATGAAAAGTTTTGAGTGGGGGAGAGTGTAACGACCCGTAAATTTTGATGGTTTTATTTATTAAATTAACTGAAATTTGGTGAAATTTTAAATAATAAAATTTTGAAATAAAAATTTAATATTTGGAATACGTCTACTTTAACATAGCAGATGGTAAATTTTCATCTGATAATATGGAAGTCTATTTTATTGTGTAATTTTATTTAAATTCAAATCAGTTATTATTTGATAATAATAAAATGTTTTCCAAAACCTGAATAATTTTATATAGAAAATTTGTAAATCATCTTCTGAGTAAGAATTCATATTTCTTTTCGTCAAATTTGGAATTCTATTACTCCGTTTATCTTATTTCTGACAAATAGCAGCATTTTCGGTACCGGATATCGACTTTTGACTGGATGACCGTACCACAGATATATGTATACCGTTTTGATCGTCTCGACATGCTGATCTCTTCGGTATATTCAATTATGTGTGTTGAAGTCCGGTATACAGCGGAATCTGCGAAAATCAGTATCGGTACCGTTTCCTTTCCTTTTTGTTCTTGTGACTCTTGGTTATCTAGTGTGAAACTATACAGTTGTTAATATTTACAATATCCAAATTATGACTTTTGAATTTCGAGACTATTACTATTCCAAATTTATTATTGTGCCTGTTCATCACGTGTTGGCTTGGGAATAGCTGCCTTTCCTCTGTTACCTTTCTCTTCTTTCAAATAAAATATAATTTTTTCAAAGTAAATTGTCTGAGAGCCTGTGAATACATTTCTTCTCAAACCTCTTCTCACCTCTCTCCTCCACCATTGGCTCATTCTTCCATCTTCCACTTATTCATGCAACTCCACACGCTCACCCACCACTTGCCTCGGCAACCACAAAACTCCTTTCCACCGCCTCCAAGACCGCCTGGCCTTTCCCCTTGCTTTCTCCTTTCACCCAGGCCGAAGCAGCCTCACACAATCGATTACAAACTGCCGCACCACCTCTCCCCGAGCCAAGCCCTGAACACCTCGCCGTTCCTTCCCATGAAATCATCGACCTGATTTTTCTACTCTCCTCTACCTGTACACATATTAGTCGAGCTTCTCTGTGTATAAATATCAAGGTATATTTTATATATGTTTGTACATGTTTTACAGATTTATTTGTTAGTTTTAAATAAACAATATATGTTATAAAGTATATATATACGTTATGGTAAGATATATAAATTTTCTTAAGTGTTTTGGCTGTTTATATATATATATATATATAGCTTATAAATTTTAAGTTAGTATTGTATTATAGTTTTTCTGTAGCATATATATGTTGCTAAGTATATAAAAATGAATTCTCTTTGGTGATTATGGCTGTGTTTTATATATATAGTAAAGTAAAAGTTTATGTTGGTTTATACAATCTGTTTGTTTTATATATATGAATTTATATATGTGGATCTAGTAGTATTACATATATGTAATTTTAATAGTTGCGTGGGTATTTGACCTGAACATTTTTGTATAGAGTTACATATGTGTATCTTGCATTTTTTTAGTATATTTGTGCATTGATTAAGAATATTATATGTATATATGTTTCGAGTTTAATGTCTATGAGTTTGGATAAAAAAAAATTTTACAGTTTATATAGGAGATGTATATATAAGATTTTATATTAGCATATATATATATTGTTGTTTTAAATTACATAAGTCACATATGCATTTTGTGTATATATACAGTATGTGGGACCATGTATATGTATTTACTTTTGTGGGTAACAGCACATATAATTTGCACTGTATATTCATTCTTTTATGCAAATATGGGCTTTAATGTATGTTTATATAAATTTGTGTATATATATATATGAAAACGTTAGTTTGATTTTAAATTTTATATGTTATATTTATATCAATTCACACATATCATTTATTATCATCGACCCGGTTCTGATTTAGTTTCGTCAATTCCTATTTACCAGCTCTATTCATCGAACTCGAGCCCATCGTGCTTTGCTTCGAAATTCGTGCTTGGATCTGTAACTCATTCTATTGTATATTCTCTAACCTTAAAAAGTGAATAAATCTCACAAGACATTTTATACTTATACAAATGTGAAGTGACAACAATTGAATGTGTAGAATATTATGATATGTTATAACTGCCTGTGATGATTTAATTATATGATGTTAAACCTGTTAATTTACTTGTCATCTCATATGCTACTGTTATATATTGTATACTGTTCATTTTATATTTGTTTATCACACTGCAAGTTCCCTGTAGAATAGAATCACTATGGGTTGAAATAACACATACCCGAACGTACTTTTGAATAGGGAAGAATCGTTATGGGCTGAAATGATAGGCCCGAATGGTTTTAATTATTTTATTTTAACTTGGGATTGCGGGTTTGAAATGATAGAACCCGGATTTTTGCTTTTTAAACTGCGGATTGAAATGATACATATCTGTATCACTTGACCTAGGTTAGAAAACTATATATAGACCCGTGGTTATTTTTATAGTATTTTGAATATTTTAAATATTTTTAAAATTGTAAAATTATGAAAATTTGATTTAAATTGGATTTTTAATGTTTAAAAAAAGAAATTTGGATTTTCTAGAAGTTAAAAATGTAATTTAAATGAATGGTAAAAGTGAACTTTTGAAATATAACTTAAGTTTGGAAATTTGGAATTTTGGTTTTAAAATGATATTTAAGTTATATAAATAAAATGGAAATTTAATTATATTTGGAAAATGGTAAATATGATAATTTGATTTGAATTTGAATTTAAATGATTTAATAAAGTGTTATTGAGTTTTCTATGTATTAAAATGGTTAAATAAATGAATGCTTAAAAGTGTAATTTTAAAATATAACTTGACTTAGAAATGTGAATTTGGTTTTTATTAAAGGTTTAAGTTAATTAAATAAAATTGAAAATTTAGTTTAATTTGTGAAATGGAAATAAAATATAAGTGTTAAGTTTATTTGTTAAAAATGTGAAGAAAAGAAAATTGTACATTTGTATTTGTTAAGTAAAATAATTGGAAATTTGGATTTTACTATAATTGTTTCTTATAAAAATCATAAATTAAAAAAAAATTAATGAACATTTTTTAATGTCAAAATATGATTTTTATAATGTTTAAAAGGTTTAATATTGAAGGTTATTATTTGCTGGAAATACACTAAAATCTGGAAATTACTTTTAATAGCATTCAGAAATGTTATGATTTCTGTAAATGAACTAAAACTTAAATAAGAGGCTATTACAGCAGTTCTGTAATGTTGTAGTTGCTGAAGTAAATTAAAAGGCTAAAAACTTGATAAAGGCCTATTAAATCAGTTCTGTAATTGCTGTAGTGGTCTGCTGTCTTTGCTGAATTTAATGAAACCCTTTAATTTGAAACCTGAGCTATTACAGCATTTCTAGAAATGCTGTCTTTGCTGTTTTAAACTAAATTTCAACTAAACTGAGATTTAACAGCAGTTTTAAAATTCTGTCTTTGCTGAGTTAAAATGTTTTAAAGAATAACTTATAACATCTTTTTCTGAATGCTGTGAAAGGCTGAAATTTTCAATGTTTATGGTTTTTAACTTAGTAAATGAACTCGGAATAGTTTAAACTTTGAAAATTGAATACTTGTTTTGAAAGTATAATAATTACACTTTTAAATGGTTTAGATGAATTATTTTGATTGAAGTATAAACTATTTAAAAGGTGACTTGAAATGATAATAAATGAATGATGTCTTTGAATTTAAAAGGTATTTAAAGTTGAATATTTGGATTTGAACTCAAATAAATGATTTGAAATGAAGTTTTTGAAAGGATATGATATTTTGATATATTAAAATGATTTGAAATGAAGTTTTGAAATGATATGATGTTTTGATATATTAAAATGATTTGAAATGAAGTATTTGAAAGGATATGATATTTTGATATATTGAAATGATTTGAAATGAAGTTTTGAAATGATATGATATTTTAAATATATTGAAATGGTTTGGAATTGATTTAATCTTTATTTGATAAAGATTTGGATTTGAAATGATATTCTATTTTGAAGTATAAAATATTATTTTAAAATTATAACCACGGGTTATAATAACGATTGGTTGTTAAAGAGACCGGGATCGGATATGGACATACTCTCTGTCGATACCGAAAACCACTTTGACAACTGTGTACGCGGTTGAGTTTCCAGAATGAAGTAGGATGTTGGCGACGATCCTAAGGTATATACGTGGACCCAACTCCCGTGAGTTGGAATAAGGTGGCTAAAACAAGAGCGATCTCGAACCAATGAGGTAGCACCTCTTATCGGACGCACTTCTTCGATACCATTCTATTACTATGTGATTGTTTGGGTGCACCCCTTGATTTGGGCGTGTTGTTCGAGGTGGAGCGGTAGTGGCTGCTATGCGTTTCCATCAGTCCGTGTGCGTAATTGGTATATCTACCCTGGGCATTGCCTTGTGTGCCGTGTCACCTACCATATCGAGCTTTACTACGAGTTTTGATTTCTCCCGTAGCCTGTGGAGTATCGAGGGTTTCTCCCATTTTGGGAGTATGCTATTACTGGATAGACTACTGGGACTATTACGTGTTAAGGGCTATATGGGTAACCCATTGACGCTATTAAAAAGTATGTTTATTTTATATTAGACATTATTATAATAGCGAATATTACTACATAGTAGATAGTTTAACGGATCCTTAAAGAATGGGCGATCCCAAGCATTCTTTAAGTTACTTGTACCTTACAGTTCACTTGAGTTGGTTTACATTATATAAGTATGTATGTCCTGACTCGAGTGTTTTGTGTTTGCTTTACGCTCGGGTCAGACTGAGTGATACAGCATTAGAGACTCACCTTTGCAGCTGGAGTCTTGCTTTGAAGATCCAGATATCTATTCATTTTGTTATCCAGTTGATTCCAGTTGTATTCTGAGTTGTACCTGATTATCATACTGTTACTCCTGTTGTATCTTGGTATTCCTATTGTATCTTAATTAACTCTGATGTATTTATATAGTAGCTTCATGAACTACTATCTCTTTTACTTCCGCTGCATTATATTACTCTGTGTTTGTGATCTGTGATTATTTATTTACTAAATATGATGAGTTTGCCAAATTTTTATTTACAACGCGGTATTTTGAGCAATTCAAGTCCGACATGTGCGGATGTGAATGGTTGAAAATATCGGGTCGTTACATGTGGTATCAGAGCTTTGGCTCTAGGAAAAACTAAGCATATATGGTAAATTTATTTACAGAATCACTTTCGTTTGAGCTTGAATCCCTTTCTTTTTGACTCGATTCCTTTTGAATTTTGGAATGATCCATGCGGTTCCAAATCCATTCTTGTCTCTCCCTATTGGTCTTCTTTTGATTCTGGAGTATCCCATAACTCCACTTCAAATGATCTTTAAAATGAATTGGTGGTCCCACCAATATTCTAATGACTTGTAAAGGGGTGAAACTTCTTTACAAAAAGCATTGTTTTACCGAAGACTTCTATATCCTTGGTTTACGATGCTACTATCTCTTGCTTTGCCTGAATTCTATCTCTTGAGATCGAATGTAGATTTACCCCAAAAAATCCATATCGATCAAATTCATTAAGTCACGGTTGAGCTGGTTAAGGTTGCCCGCGATATATATAGGCTTACCCATTTTCTTATTCTGTTATTTAATCATCTTATCTTTTGTCTCCAACTTATCTTCAAATCAGAATTCTTTTGATTTGAGTCCATCAAATTTGAATCCCTATCCTTATTTTGAAAATTTAATCTTGTATTTGAAATTTTAATGTTCTATATATTGTGTTGTTTGAGTTGTTGATGTTGATTTGGGTTTTCGATCGGTTCGTCTGATCAGTGATATTGATAGGATCTCCAAAACACTTGAACAGAGCAAACTGACACAATATGGTTTTCAAATTTAGTAGATGAAATAAATTTGTATAATTATAATATGTATAAGGATAATTTTCTGAACTTTGATAATTAATTGAATTGGATGTTAAGAAATAATATTTGACTTTGTATATATCTTGTAAACCTTTAGCTTTTGTTATATAAATAATTGAACTATAAACAAGGTTACAAATTTATTTGGAAACTAAAATGGATTTAAAACAAGAATGTGAGAATTTAATTTCCGATGATTTCGAACTTTGTTTTGAAAGTTTTAAAAGGGTATATTATTTAAATGTATTTCTAGTAGAAATTGTTTCAAAGGATTTTTAAATTTGTAAATCAGTGTTCTTTTCTTTATCGCTGGAAGATAATTTCGGTGATGACTGCAGCATCATCGACATTCATTTTCGGGTTTCGAAGTGAAGAGACCATTCTGTAGCTTTGCTACAAGTTTTGCTTTGAAATTTAAATTGATTTGGACTTCTAAAATATGACTTGATTTATAATATATGTTGATATACGATCTTAAATTTGACTTGATATATATATATATATATATATATATATATATATTTGTTTATCTAGATAGTTTGAAGTTGATTGGAAATTTAATTCTAAAATTTTATCTTAAAGGATGACTTCAATTATGTATTGAAGCCAAAATTTTGAATTAATATTTAAGCTTGAGATAATTTAGTTAGAAAGTTTTATTTGTATAATATCCTATTGCATTCCAATATAACATACCTAAATTATTTAGAAGTTGAATATGTAATTGGATAATATACAATATAAAATGTCTTTACGAATCTATAACCAATTATTACTTTTCAATCATTTCAATTTATTGGACATACATTACAGTAGTTATCAACTGTCTTGAATTAACATTTTTAACATTACATTCTAGTCATTTCTTATTAATAAACCACAAATTTTAATTTCTTCCAATATTAAACTACAAAATATTATTAAATTCATTATTCTAATTACCGAAAATTACGGGTCGTTATAATAAAACACTGCCATTTGTTGATAAATCGTCAAATGAATAATTTCAATATTTTTTCAAATTAAAAATTATGGAAAAATCAAACAAAATAAATTAAATATACATCAATAAAAATCATGTCGTAAAAATAAAACTTTATTTTATTATAATTTATTTGAATCGTTTATTACTCTAAATAAATTTACAAATGAATTCACCGTTAATGTTTATTAATTTAAAAAGAGTTAAAGAAGACCACTAAATCAATTAAATTAAATTTTAATTAAAATTCCAGTTATTTGAAATACTATTCCAATACCAAATTCATCATTCAAATAATTTAAATTTGGCATATATATGGGTCGGAGTGAACAGAGAAGTTTCAAAATCCATTTTAAACAAAATGTTCCAAAAAACCCAAAAGTCAGATTTAAAATCACTCTCTGAATCAAAATCATTTTTAAGCCCAACAACGATTAATTGTATTCCAAAATACTAAATCGTGGCTAATAGTCACCAAGTACTTAACCACTGTTGTTATTGATTTTTACCACTACAGAGGTTTAGTTTTTGAACATATAACAATGTCATAACTAATTGTGCTAACAATCAAGATTCAATAATTAACTATCTATATAATAGGGTTATAACTGAAATAGAATCAATAGGAATATAGCTAGAAATTTAAAAGTAACAATATCAAGAAATCTGGATTTCTCAATAAAATTCCTGAATTTCAATTTAAATAACAATCGATTGTAAAAGCGAATATTTAACCAAACAGCCAATAATTTCAACCAAACACAAACGGTAAATTTTATCTACTATATAACATATTGATTTGACCAAAAAGGTGAGTTAAACTCACCAGAGTTCCAGTTATCACTTCCGTGTTTTGGTTTCGTCTAACGTTCGATTTTAGCTTGAAATTCTATAAGTCTCAATCTCAACCAACTTGATTCCAAAGCGTAGTCAACGATTCCACGAGCGCACCGCAACTGACCGCATTCAATTCGGACCTTTTATGAGAGAGTTATACAATGTACAAGTTTTCAATTTGAATTTAAACAATTAAATTCTCTAATTACAACGTATAATCTAATTATACATGATTAATTTTAATCCCCTCTTCCTCATATTACTCCTCCCACTTAACAGCTGAAATGAAAACTACTATTGCTGCTCCTTTACATCACCACCCCATGAGCTATGAGCGACGAAATTCAACGTCGTCTTCGCCGATGAGCTATGCACCACGACCTTTACGCCACAGCCGCCAAAAATCAATCCCGAACACTTTCCTGGAATCGCGACATCTAGACCTGCTGCCGGCATACTCTTCGACGCGATCCATCATCCTCCACCGCACACGACCAAAACATGGCCAACGTTTCCCCTCGACACCATAGACTCAAATCCAAACACCGATATACCTAACTCACCCTCCCTTGATAAAAAATCCAAACCTTAAAACTGTCGATCATAGAAAAATGCTGCCACACCACTTAAACGATGATCGCAACCCTTAAAACCCATACCAGATTGAAGATCTTACAAATACGATACCAAAAATTAAATATTTTTATATATTTTTTGATGAACGAATGGTTTTATTTTCAATTTTGAAATGCTAAAAGCTTACTTGCTGTTTGTTTTAGAACGTGAATAAAGGAGAGCGTACGGGGGAGACAAAGAAGAGGCGGATATCAGAGAACTGTTGGGTTATGAGTGTTGACTTATTTTTTTATTTAAATTTCCAACATTTCGCTGCCTATATTTCCTTTCGCGTACGGACCCCGAACGACAGAACAAAAATATGATCGCACTTAGGATAGCGATGAAACCCCAAACATATAATAATACTCACAGGTTATCGTATTTTGGAAAATTATAAAACACCATCGTTTGCCGATAAATCGTCAAACGAATAATTTCAATATTTTTTAAATTAAAAGTATGAAAAAATCAAACAAAATAAATTAAATATACGTCAATAAAAATGAAGTCGTAAAAATAAAAATCAAGTCGTAAAAATAAAAATTTATTTTATTATAATTTATTTGAATCGTTTATTACTGTAAATAAATTTACAAATTAATTCACCGTTGATATTTATTAATTTAAAAGGAGTTAAATAAGACCATTAAATCAATTAAATTAACATTCAATTAAAAATCCAGCTATTTGAAACACTATTCCAATACCAAATTCATCATTCAAATAATTTAAATAAGCCCTATATTTTGAACTTCGGTTATTAACTTTTAAAACAAATATCTCAATAATTAAAATTAATTTAATATTCAAAATCAAATGGCCAAAATTCCGGGTCGTTACATACTTCCTTTGAAAATATTTCATCTTCTTATAAAGCTTTACAAACATTTAAATAGTTATAAAGCTTTTCAAAACTTCTTAAAACATTTCAAAACTTTGTGTCCATATGCCTCGTTGTAGTGTTTAGGAATCCCTACCAATAACGTTGATAGGGCCCATCGACCCTAATCCTTAAAGTACTCAATGGACAAATCAACACAATTCATTTTTTTAAAACTCTTCAAAATATTTTATCTACATACATTTATATAAAATCATACTACTTATTCCACATATATATAAGCCAAAATCATGAACTTGCTTTCATTTGAATATTTGTTAAAATCTTATTTCAATGATAAATCAATTCTAACGATTCAAATTTCATCAAACGACCATCAAACTTTAAAATTCCTTTACAGAATATAATGTATACATGTAATAACTCGGTTTTTAAGTAATAATTAATTTAAGTTAATTATAGCAAACTGGTTAATTAAATTGGAATTTGGAGATTTATTTGGAAAATGGTTATGGAATTATTTGACTAAAAGATTCAAATTGTGGAAAATGAGATATTTAATTTTGAATAGGCTAAAGTATGAAAATGATATTTAATAAAAGTGATGAAATTATAAATATAATATTTTGATTTGACAAAGAGGAGATTTTGAAATGTAATTTGTATTTATTTAAATTAAAAGGAGTTTGGTTTTAACGGTAAAAGAAAATACAAATATAATTACACTTGTTTGGCCCAAACTCCAGTGACCAAGCCCAATGATCCTAACCCTAATAACCTTGTAACCTGATTATTCTAATTACAGAGTATTCCAATTTCCTGATTCTTCATCCTCGTTTATAAATACAACCTCAACTATAACATCCAAGGACTTTAGAAAATCACTCGATATATACCGCAAACCCTACATCTTTAATAATTCAAATAAAAATCAAACAAAAATCCTATAAATGAAAATAGCCTTTTTCCTAGCTCTCAACGCATCTACACCCATATGCAAAGAAAACAGGAATTCACGCACCGGTTTTGGGGATAAAGTGTTAACAGAGGAGAGTAAAGAAAGAACAGCAAGTGAGCATTGAAGAAGAAGCGGTCTCTTCATTTTAGGCAAGTAACAATTGTGTCACTTTTGCTCACTTCAATTACCAATTAAATAGAACAACTGAACAATGTTCTGTATCCACTTTCTAACCCTCTTCTCATATCAATTGCAAGTACAAAGCTCACTCATAATAATAGAGTATAGGACAGGAAGTATTGGTTAGATAGGAGGAGGATGTAGGCGATGTGGGGGAATCAGATTCATCATCTAGCGCTGCACCTGGAGCTCACACTGCTCCAGTCAAGACCCGACCGGTCCACCGGTCAAGCATGATCGGTGCACTGGTGGGAATGGTTGCGTGAGCAACCCAGTTCAGTCGTGTACCTTCCCTGTTGTGTGTAGCATCATGTGTGAGTGTGTGGAAGCTTGAACGTGTTCAAGTGTGAGTTTGTATGGGCTCTTCTCTATACATGAGCAAGGTGTTACGAGCAAACATATATATTTAAATAAAACTGTAAAGGTGAGTGTGTGCTTATGGGGAAGTTCATGTGCATAGGCTTCAGGTTAAAAAAAAGTATATGTGAATGAAATCAAGTAGTGAAGAGAACTAACTTGTTGCTATATATCTAATACTGTGAGAGTGTGTGAACATTTTGGTGAGCGTGCGCGCACGCGCGTGTGTGTATAAACTGGAACTTATATTTGCATTACACTATAATAACTTAAACAAATATAAATATACGTACATATATACATACACACACAATTATAAGCTTATATGTATACAATAGATCAATTAAATGAAAATGTTATATGTATGAAGATGTATGAATATGTAAAGCAAGTTTAAAAGTATATTATTGAAAGTATTATAAAGTCAACAAAATAGTATATTATATTTTGTTATAGTAAACTTTATTATACTATATTATATTTTGTTAGAGTAAACTTTATTATACTATATTATATATTCCGTAAAGATTATATTTTTACCTATGAGAGTTTTTAATTATTTTCTATTTATATATAACGAGGAATTTGAATAAATGACTTAGTGATACCGTCTGGTATGAGACTTTCGATAATATTTTTTCAGTTATTCATCGGACTTATCATACAGAGATATTCAGTATGGATCGAGTGTTGTTTATGAGCTTCGAATAATTATTCGAGTAACATGCGGTGGTATGGTACGTCGTTATGTTATTATTTTGATTATTCATTGTAAGTAAATGTCACTCGAACGGGGATACGTTTATGTATACATTGTCATACCCATCGTAGTGGGAGTATATTATAGCCATGTGTTGGCTTATGGTTTGAGCCGTGTGACGGTGAGAGATGAGAGCTCTAGTATAATACAATCATGTATTGACTTATTTGAAGCCGTGTGTCAGCTTACGTCTAGAGCAATATGTTGATATATGATAAGAGTACTATATGTCATCCACATTGGGTTCGGCTTCCTTTATGGTTCGGGAGTGAACCAGATTGGCCAGTATCCACTCTGGCGACCTGATCGTGGGGTCGCGCCCCAGATCTATGACACTCTTTTTATGTTTAGTCTTGTGCTAGTATAGTGAAGTGCCTCTGTGTCACATAGACTAGCAGTCAGTTACACTTAGGGCACATTTTGTCGGTAGTCATGGCCGAAGTGGTAACGCGTTGTCGAGCTTATGGTGGATTATTGTCACGATACCGAGTGGAGAGAGGTTAGGGTAACCGATAACTGTAGGAGTCATGTCAGACGGACACATGTGTGGCTCTTGGAGCATGTCGCTAGAGGTAAAACGTTTTATATTTCATACTTAATGAATATTTTATATATGAAAAATACAAATACGCTCCCAAATGATTACCCCAAGTAATCATCATACTGAGTAATATACATATTTATACTTCTATTATCATTTTATAAATTAAATTCCTAACACATCCAAGGGATAAGGACTCTAAATCTCATCTAGGCCAATGACTCTTGTCTCTTATATACAATGTATTGCTCTAAACTTGCTTTGATACCAACTGTAACATCTCATCTCTATGCCCATACTGTCTAAGAGTACTACTAGATGATACTATCGGACAATATGAAGAGTAAGACTATATGAGGTATGCACATGAATATTCTCTTGGGATAACACTGGACGTATCCCAAAAAACTATAAACAACTCACATATATGTACACAGTATCGGCATTAAGAAATTAACATGTGTGCCTCCAAGATAGAACAATACATAATCACTACAACAAAAAGACCCTACGATAACGCAGGGAAAACGCTTTTAAAGCCTATAATAGCGGTTTGATAAACGCTATATAACGACATGTTATAAAAAATAGTGTACAATTCCTAGCATAAAAACAACTGCTGGAGAAAGTTTACATATTATGGCGCAAATCATCCGTTATTCTTTTCTCTTAGATAGCATTAATAATCCGCTATAAAATATGTTAATAGAGGATTATAAGCGTTGTACATTGACATGTTAATGTAGATGCTGGACATTACACAGCATTGATAAACCGCTATAAAACATTTAGCAACGATAGCGCTTATACTATGTTATGATAAATTTGGTTATAGCGTTTATGGACCTGTTAACATTTTTTTATAACGCTTATTATGATACCATCTCTTTTTATGTACCTGCTATATTGATAGATTTAATAGTAGATATTCAACGCTGTTAAATAACTATGGCATTTTTTAAGCATTATGGTTTCTTTTTATAGTTTTAGCTGCATCCTATTTATAAATAACAATATTCAATACCATATCAAAATGTGCAATAATAATCTTTTTTAACATAAAATCATTTAAATAATGCAAGAATAGTATAAGATAATAAACAAAAAGATATAACACATTATATTAAACATACCGAATATCCATACATATAATATCTCATAGTTTAAAACACATAAACCGTAGCAAATATTTAAACATACCCTAAAAAGCAGTAGTAAAGTATCACAATGAACAAGTACATATTTGGTTGTTTTGCACTAAAATGAAGAAATATCCACAACTTTCAGATCCTCCTACTTTCACACACCTACAAATGAGGTAAATGTCTACATTATGAACGAATATGAATAAAACACATGAAATCTGAAGCTCAAACCTAATATGAACAAAACGCGTGCTTATTGCTTGATGACGAGGTTCTAGATGTTGGCTAGAGAAACAATGTTCACCAATAAGGGGATTCCAAGTCAATTGCACTGATCCATATCGTTTGGTCTATTTTTTTCTTCTTGTTAGCTTTCATATTCAAATTTCTTGTAGTCATAGGTACCAAAGAATAATGTTTAAAATGCAGGATGCTTCTGGATACATTTAGAGGTCAACAATGATAGGGACACTAACATATTACGTTCTTTTAAATGTTCAGATTTACAGTTTTGATTATAAATTATTATATTTCAGTTTCTTGAACTTGGTACTATTTTATAGAAAGTTCTAACCTTCTCTTTGTGTTCTTATGTTGAATTTGTCCTTGGAAGTGAATAATTGTTATGAAAAATCAGAAGGAAATGTAACGGAAAGAATTTTTTATATTTCTTAACGTTAAATAATTCTTCTCTTTATACTTTATTATTATTATTCTAAATTTAGTTACTTACTATGAAACTTGGTTAATTTGTATAAACATAATTTGTTTATTATTATTATTGCTATTATGACCATTGTTGTTACTGTTATTGGTATTGTTATTATAAACTTAATTAATTTTTATACTTGTTTAATTTATTATTATTAGTATTATTACTATTGATTATTATTATTGTATAGACGTATTTATTTTTTATAATTACTTGGTTAACTTGGTTAATGTTTTATAATTCATCACTTTATTATTATTACAAACTTAGTTTATTTATTATTATTATCACATTATGATTGTTGTTGTTTTTAGTTATTATTATAAACTTAGTTATTTTTCATAAGCATTAGTTAACTTATTATTATTATTATTAATTTTGTTAATTTTTATAAGCTTATTTAATTTTTATATAACTTAATAAACAAAGTTAACTTTTATAATCTTAATTAATTTATTATTATTATTATTATATAAATTTAGTTATTTTTTATAAAACATAGTGAACTTGGTTAATATTTATAATTTATTATTATTATAAACTTAGTTAATTTTTATAGAACTTATAATCATATAATTAATTTTTTGTTGTTGTTATTATTATTATTATTATTATTTATAATTGTTGCTGTTGTTAGTATGATTATCTGAGATATGGCTCAACTTGTTGATATAAAGACTCCCAATGGGTCTTTTTTTGTCAGGTTAGACCAACGGTTAGGTGATGCAAACCTAGTTATTGATCTGGGCTTAAACAATTTTATGGCAAATGGAGATAGAGACAATAAAGTGATTCGTATAAAAATAATAATGGATGTTGGGCTACAGATAATCTGATAGTGATCAAAAATCTAAAAAGTAAATTGAGTATATTCCCACTTATACTAATGTTGAATCAGATATTTGGACATGGAACCAAGCAAAAATGTCGACTTCACACTTAAAACTAATTAAGAAGATAACAAAGAAACATACAACAAGACAGAATGGGCTGAGTTTATTTCGTCTAAAAGCAATAATCCTGAAATGTATATGAGTTCGTCAAAAGCCACAAATAGAAAGACTTTTAACATGATTTGTAATGTGTTTCATGCAACCAGCATGATGAAGAACACCAACATTTATTGTTAACTGTTCGGTGAGCAAACACATATGGAAAGAAATCGGGCAGGGTTGCAAAAATTGTAATAATGGAGAGTATGAACTAAATGAAGAGATCTTATACCTGAACTCTACTATCTGAAAGAACTACCTAATAGATGCACTGCAGAAGATAGCATGTATGACAGTAGTATGGCACATACAGCTAGAATGAAATCATTGAACCTTCAAAAAAAAGGCTGAAAGTGAAGAAGTGATGAGCTTTGAGATATTCAGAAATGCATACATGTTAGCAAACAGATGTGGAAGAAGTTGCTTACGTTCTTGTACGATGTCATAGAACAAGACAACACCCGTTCATACAACAAAATAACCAGAAAAATATAACAAAAAAATTATCATCGATCCTTTAGCCAGATACATACAGCAAAACTAGTCAAATCACAAAGTTTGCAGCTTTTAACAATCATGCATGGAAATAAATCATATGGAAAATAATCACCAGCGCTGTTCTCCCGTGTTTTGTGGACCAATTGAATCTCCACTGCATGTTTATGATATTTTAATCAATTAAAATAAAATAAAACGTGGAATGTCGGGTGGAAATTCAATTGGTCCTTGATGACAAGGATTTAGGCACACATAAGGATAAGGTTCCATCAACAAATTTACATGAATATAATTATTTATATGACCATCTCCATTTGGCCTTGTAATTGGCTCTGATTTATTACATGTCCATTTGCCATTTACTATATACTTGTACTCATAGCGACCTTCCTGTAGGATCGACGTGCAAAATATTAACAATTTAAACAGTTGAGTTAATAGCTTCTATAAAGAAAGAAATATGAAAAACTTGGAATGCTTATATGACAACTGACGGGATGTCAATGTTTGTTTGAACTTACTGGTAAGTCTCTGTCAAGAGTCCATGACCTTGTCTCACTATTGAATTTGAGTGGGACTCTCTACAAAATTATTTATATAGTCAGTGTAAAAGAAAAAGGAAAAAAATTTGTACATAAATGATAAACCAATGTTTTTACTAATGTTGTTTCCATTTTATTTTTTATCCATGTGCATGTGCATAAGTGTGTGTACTTACAAACTAGTTACAATCTTGTGTATTAGGTGAACTACATAGCATTTCTCTTATGGTAGTGCATAAAATACTTTGAAGCCATTATTTAAACAGTACATGAAGGTGCAAATTGCAGATTGGCAGGTGAAAGATCTAAACATGGAAGAAGAAGAGAACTACTGCTGATAGATAACTGTTGCAGTTTCACATATGTAACTTGTATCATCATTGAATAATGATATATGTTATCCATATCTTGATTTAAGTATAATATAAATGAGCCTAACTCAACATAAAATTATATGCAATGAGCAGCTACATGTAAAACATTTACCTGCCCCCAGCCAATATCAAGTCCAGAAATTTCAACAGATGAGCAATTGTCGCCTTTCCAAGTTAGTGTGACTTGTTATTTAGACGTCATCAAAAGTTCCAATTCATTATTTATTCCAACAACATAAAAATACAGAAATTAGCATAAAATGCTAGATTTCCGTCTTTTAAGCGCATGTCGTATAACTGGCCATCAATTACCTTCTTTAGGATATTTATGACTTGAGTTCTCTACCAATTTCTTATTCTAACTTCATCCTCTGAAACATATTGAACGGTGAACTTTAAAGAATTCCCATCCATTGCTTTATATGTATTAATGACTGCTGGGTGCCGAAACACGGTGTGCTCAATTGTTTCTATGTTTGCACAACATATATAAAATTTTGGTAAGTATATATATGATACAAGTTAATAATATATGACCTATAATTATTACTTTTTGATATGATGTAGGTTTCTATGTTATTATTATATATGACTTTAGTTCCATTTGTTTGACATTAAGGTCTAAAATTTCACCAGCGTATGTTTATTACTTTGCTAATTTTCCAAAGCATGAATTCTTCTTACAATCTAAACCATCAAAATATAAATAGAGTCGTGCTATATACACCCCAATACCTATTTTAGTTTAACATTAGCATAGCTGTGTTATTTTAGTTTTAGTGTAAACAAAGTGTTGCACCTGTGTTAATAGTCATGGAAGCTCATTTCTTCGTAAGTGTACCGTGGAGGAAATATCCTAAGTGGGGATGATTTTGTCAGTATGATTTGATTATTATTATTGTTAGTATGATTTGATAATTCATTTTCTCAATCGCTTTAGTCTTTAAGCCATATCCGAGAACCGTTCATATGTATGGCTATTGCTCTATCCTTTTTTTGATTCCATATATAAATACTTATAAATGAAGTGCAAAATAGTTTTCTTGGAATAGTGGTACATTTTACATTATTTCAAATAAAAAAATGCATGAAACATTGATGCGAGAGAGTGCAAGTGAACTGTGAATTGTTGTTCATGATAATATATTTTGTAGTACAATTCAATATGTAGAACAATTAGCATTAATGGATGATGATGCAAGTGGCATAGATATGGTACGGGAGCAATTAGCTTCGGTGTGTGTGATAATGCAAGTAATTTGAATGAGATATGGGAACAGCCAACATTAGTGGGTGATGAGGTAGGTAGCAGGAATAGGTTACCTAAATATCTAGCATTGGTGTATGATAATATTAGTAACAAGGACAAGTTTAGAACAAACATATTTGAGAAAGTTATTTGCCATGTTACCCAGTTTTCTAATGCAAACAAAAGTATAGCCATTTATACACCATCAGACAATAAATCTTTGAAGATTAAAGCATATATCATCTAAAAGTGGTGGTGGGACTTTAGGCCACATATGAGAAATTCGTATGACAGAAACATTGTCCTATTGCTAATACATAGTTTAAATTCATAGTTAAATGTAACCAGACTTAGTATAAACACTTTTTCTTGTAGACAATTTCTATAACGTAGTTGAACCAAACAGAACCGAACTACAAATATTGACTAAAATAGACAAATATTACCATTAAAGAGAAATTCATAAATATCTCATATATCAACGAGACACGCAAGCACATCGGTCATTAACAAATAATTGTCAATAATAATTAATTATTCAGGATACAATATATGATTAAATCATCAACAATCAAAGGACAGGAATGTTTATTTCAAAAACTACATGCATTTTCATTTTGTTGTGTTACAATGAAATTACCAGGTTATTCATATGAAAATTTCTATTATTACTTGCATACAACTACGAAGCGAACATAAAATGAAACTAAATATAAAATATGGTACTTTTGGCATAGGTCCTTATTAAGGTTCAAAATACACAAAAAGTCCTTTACTAAATTTCAGTGTAAATTAGGTCCCTGTTTTTTATTCACGATTATTGCAGAGCATGATGCAGCTTTTTTGTACACTGTGAACATAGTGTATGAAAGTTGCTGAAATATCAGCACTTATTTATAAAAGTTGCTGACATTTCAGCAACATTTATGTACACTGTGATCAGTGTATGAAAGTTGCTGAAATATCAGCACTTATTTATAAAAGTTGCTGACATTTCAGCAATAATTTTTCTTTGTTTATAGAAAATAGGGACCGGATTTACAATGAAACTTTGACAGGGAAAGTTGCTGAAATATCAGCACTTATTTATAAAAGTTGCTGACATTTCAGCAATAATTTTTCTTTGTTTCTAGAAAATAGGGACCGGATTTACAATGAAACTTTGACAGGGACCCGCTTTACAATATGAAAGTATGACAGGGATGCCTCCCTAATTTCCACTATAAAATATATGCATGTAGGAAAAGTTAAAACTCACATCATTGTACAATTCATCGATTGTTAAGTTCACATGAAATCGACGCTCCAAAGTCCCCTGAACTACATTCTTCTCCTACTCATCTCTTAACCTTTTAGCAAAAAGAAGATATCCTTGCTTAGCCAAATCTTCAAACTTTCTACATCGTAGTGCCCATCTAAACAAATCTCAAGTTATAAAGCCATGCTTTCCTGCAAATGCCATAGCCAGGGATAAAATTACATCTAAAGCATCATTAAAAACTAGTTAAGATAACACCAGCAAACAGAAATATGACAATGAAAACAATAGAAAGGTGGAAAAAATAACACCATTGCCAAATAATGATATAATCTTGACAAACATTGTATATATTGTATATATATAGCAACATAGAAAACAAAGCAAATTATATCAGCAAGCATTTGACAAACAATATTGGAAACAAAATCAGAATCGAGAAGAATAAATTATATTACCACTTTGAAAGTTTTTAATAGTTCTAAAATGGAATGCAAGAAGTTGCTAAGCCAAATTATCATTACTCCTTGGGTTATCATCATTGGTCCTAACTTGTTTTTGACTTAGAAATGAACCATCCCCATTCACATTAGACAGCACTAAATAAAATAGAAATGTGAAAGTCAGGATATACGATAACAGCGTTAAAGGAACACTCGCTTAAGAATAGACAGCGAGGAAGGAGTGATAGGGCTTGATGTCTTCATTATCCATGATAGTGTATCGTTATAGTCAGAAAACCAAAGTAACTATGAGTTGGCTAGTGAAGAAATAAATATATTTGAGGTTTTATCTTTATAATATGAACTAAGTGGAGTTTGTTACATGATGCAATGTTGTTTACTGATATGTCAAAACAACCTGCTAATTAATATTACTCAAATATTTAATGAACTTTATCCACTGCATTTAGATAGACTAGATTTTAATCTAACCAATAATTTTGCTGTAATTACTAAGAAAATATTAGTAAATCTTTAGAAATAAAACCTTGCACGTATATTCTTCTAAGACCAGATGAAGTTGAAAATTTATACTGTTGGAATAAAAATGGTTATTATTTCAAAATCTTGTAAGGTTTATATATTTTGTTCTCAACAGAAAATGGTTGTTTGTAGATTACTGACAATTTTAATACAGAATAAGATTCTTCATCATGTTATGCATAAACTAATTCAAATTAAAGTAGTGGTAAGCTAATTTTGAAAGAAGGCAAAGAGTCATTGAGCGTCCTATCCAAATGGTATTTGTACCATGATCTAGTAAACATATCATTTGTCTTGTTTATAATAGTGTAACATTTTACAATTAAACAAACCAGTTAAGGTACATAATCACCAAATGATATACCATAACATTTAACAACCAGTTCCAAATACAAGAGCCATGGATAAAATTGCATCTAAAGCATCGGTAAAAACTAGCTAAGATAACTCCAACAACTAGAAATATGACAATGAAAACAATAAAAAGTGGAAGAAATAACACTATTGCCTTACCAGCGTACATAGGGAAATCCTAACAGTAATGAAGGAAAAAGGGAAAACCATCAACAGTGCGCAAGCGTCAATAGCATCAACCAGTCGAGCTCCCTTATGCTCTTCATGATCGCCAGAAGAGATTAAGTAACTGCCGTTCTCGACCTAAAACAGGTAATAATGAAAAGACTCACCCGATTTCACCACCTACAGAAAAGCAAAAGCTTCCTCCAATAGTTACATATGCTCCAACCTACACACTTTGAAAGCCACCATTAACGTCGACAACCCAACCCACACACAAACCTAAACAGAAGAACACCGTGGCCACTTCTGGGGCCAAATCTACGAGACGTCAGGGGGTTTTAAAAACTCTGACAAGGCATAGTGGACGTTCATACAGAAGCGATTTAGGTTGATGGCGAATTGGGGGCTGCACACGACAATAGGAAGAAATAAGGCAATGGGCGAACTCCGACACGGCGTCTCTTCAAATTACAGGCGAGGCGCAACGGAGACAATTGAACTTCTAGGCAATGTTCCAACATTAGATCTAATTTTTGGGTGCTTACTCATGGAGAAGATACAAAAAGGAGGATTTTCTATTTTGAGCAAAGTTATTTGGCTATGACGAGAAGATACAGGAGAATTTGAGAAAGAGAGAAATAATTAGAAAAAAGGCGGCCGCGAAAATATTGATATAAAGCCTGCTTAAAAAGCGTTACTGGGTGAATCTCTTTTCAGAATAAAACAAATTAAAACAAAGATAACACTATGGAACAAGGCGCTATCTATTAAGGCGCTATCTATTGGGGTTATAACATGTAACTTTTCTTGTAGTGAATATAAAATAGATCACAGTGAACCCATAGTCATTAAACGCAGCGATAATATATAATAGATAATATACACGAGTCCAGGTGGGATATAAAATAGGTCAAACTCCCACTATCTTAAAAATATACAATGTAAAATCCAATACATACATTTCAACGTCATCAATATCGTGAGGCTATGAAAATAGATAATGCTTCACTAATCAACTAATAGTTTAGCCACTGTCTACGCCCAACAATCACATTCTGGTCAACTTGTTCGTGATGTCTCGAACCGACCCGAGTATTATATAAACGACACACAGGTCAGGCTATGTCTAGAATGAAGGTGTCAATGAATCTTAATAATATTAAGGTATATCAAAGGTAACATAAAGCGATGTAAGGGTACTTAATAAAGAAACACATCACAAAACATGCATAGGTAGTATCACCCATATATAAAGTTAAGTCAAACCATGTACAAGAGAATAATGTCAAATTGGTGAAATAATCCATGCTTCCAAATATCATTAATAAAAAAATAATCACCATAACTTAGGACATGCTCTCATCAATGCCCCTAATTATCTCTCAGATAATCGTAAAGTGGACATACTCTGGATCCATCATAATTATCACATATAAAACATACGTGCAAGAAATACAGATATGGCATACCTTCGGTAGCTAAGGTCATCTCTCAGATAACCATAGTAGATAGGTAAGGGTCTTACTTGATGGTCTCAACATCTTTAGCTCTCCTCGATAGCAATATAAACAATGTGTATGGGGTAACTCAACTACAAGGAATCTCGGTCCAAAGAATAATCAAGGAGATGGATAATCCCACAATAATAATAATCTAGACATTAGCCTCGTAGTAAACGTCTTGGCTCTCAGCCAAAGAAATAATCATATGAACTCTCAGACCTTTAGTAATCTACTTAACTCTTAGCATAGTAGATAATCACCTTGGACTCTCAGTCCAAATGGGCTATCAGCATCATATATAACTATATAGGCATCAGTCTCGATAAATGATCTAGATGGCTCTCAGCCACATCTATAACGATCTCTAAAGGTAAATAAGTAGTGTCTATGTTAACAATAACCAGACCGAAGGCTGACAGCTCTCAGCCTGCTTCAGGAGTCTTCCTTACAAGCTCTCAGCGCTACTCCTATAGTCATCGGTTACCTCGACGGCCATCGTGATCTAATATTCATCTAGTGCAAGACAAGGCTATGCAATGGTTACGACCCAGCAAGTGCCCCAATGGTAATTGACTGCTGACCTATGTAACACAACGGCGGTAGCTCTTAGCCATGGCACCCGGCCATATACATCAAAAAGTGTCACGGATTCAAGGAACGACCACGCAATCAGGCCGCTGGGATGGATACTAGCTAATCTGGTTTACTCCTCGTCGTATAATGGCAGAATACACACAAGATAGACACACTTACGGCTCTCTTCCTACACATTCTCAGCATGCATCATTATAAATATGATGACGCTGTAGACATGATCCTATCGAGTGACATATACTCAGAGAGTAATCAAACAAGTATCAGCTCGGGCGTCTCATACCACCCAGTGTTACTCGAACATTTAGCCAATGTTCATAAACTACAATCGCTTATTATTCTATATAACAAGTCCAAAGAATAACTGAAGAAATATTATCGAAAGTCCCATACCAAACGGTACTGTAACTTCGTTTATTTAATTTCTCATTACACAGAATTAAAATATGTATAAGAATGTCATCACTATATTAATCACATCAAAAGCTACCGATCAAACAATCTCTTGCGGTGAATCATTCAAGACATTCATAATTAATATAGAAGAGAAAAGAAATCAGAAAAGCATAATAAAACTTCTCTAATCAACTATATAAAACACACTCTTATCTAAGCTTATTAATTGTAAAATATACTTTAAAATACTTAAATAGTTAATTAGAAAACATTCCTTATTTTTCTATAATTCTATAAGATTTTTAAATCATAATGATATTATATAAAACAAGAGAATAAAGTTAAATCTTTCATGTAGGCGAATTGCAACTAAGTTTAAAGGCTCAAAATCACAAATAATTTGATGCTTCCGAAAGAGATAGTTAGCATAATCAAAAATATTTTCAAAATATATTTTAGATCACAAAAATACGAAGTATATCAAAGGTTAACCAATAATACAAATTTCGAAACAAACTAATAAAAGCAGGACTTATCCTTTAAAATGCATTTTCTCCTTGATAACCTTGAATTTCATAACACTCTGAAAAAAAGGTTGTTCCATACTATCATAGCTTTTGAACGAGAGTTGGATCGTAGAAAACGGTTAAGGGAATCAAAACGTATGGCCAAAACATTATTGTGCTAAATTCTTAAATCTCAAAACATAGGCCCGAGGTTTTACCTCAAAGTCAAACACGTTTCATGATTAGCAAACTTCGGATTTTCAAAAAGTGATAAATATGAAAGTTGTTCATTATAAAAATACCTTTCAACTGAAAAAAGCTTCACTTAAATCGGATTAGAACATTAAAAGTTATGATTAAAATACTATAGTGCTTTATCTAAAAACAGAACTCAGGACAGAGTCCTTACTTCGCATTCAATCACATTTTACCATTAGTAAACTTCTTAATTTTTAAAAGTTTTCAACATAAAAGTTTTTCCTTATGAAACTATATTTCATCTAAAAAAATCTCACTCAATTCCGATCGTACAGTCGAAAATTATAGCAATTCTGTCACAGCACTTCCAAATTCCATAATTCAAAACACTACAATACCTAACCAAACAATCAAAAACAATGCACACCATGTATTCAACAACAAATTAGTAAATAAACTATCACAACCTCTTCATTCAAGCATGAAATCTATAATTTTAACATAGATTTGTGAGTGGGAAACAAAGTCAAACAGGAAATTTCGAAGTGTGATCTTACACAGTTCTTTTGACTTGAGAATAATGTGGAACTTCAATATGGTTATAAGAGGTTAGTATGACAGTCAGCTATAGTGAAACAAAGTCAAAGTCTTTGGCTAGAGTAGCATGGTTCATAATATATGTTTTCATTAAACCAAGGATTTTTATGGTTGAACTAAATAAGTTGAATGTGGGCAATATTGGAGTTTTAACCAAAACTAAATTCCATAAGTCCTAAAATGATTTAGTTTTGACGAAGAGAATTGGAGTAAATAATCGTTAATACCAGGTACCACTTAAAATAGTAAAATTGGATTTTTACCAAAAAGATGTGTAAATGATTAATTCGGCCAAACTATCTCACGACTAGTTAAGGTGACGTATGAAGATTAATATTGAGTTGTTTAATATTAGTCGCTGACTAAATTTACACATTTGAGTCGCACAAACATAATGATGAATTCTCCAAAAAATCATACGATTTAATTAATTTATAAAGTGTTATAAGCTAATTTAATTAATTTTTTTAGAAATATTAATTATCATTTAATTTATTTGATGTTTTAGAGTTGTTTGCAATTATTTCAATACAGGGGAGAATGTAACACCCAGAATTTTGGTCATTGGATTTTAAATATTTAATTAATTTTAAATATGGAAGTAATTGGATTTTAGAATTTAATAACTTGAATTCAACTATAGTAATCATTTAAATATTTGATTTGTGAATTAGATATTAATTAAATGGATTTAATAATCTTATTTAACTCCTTTTAATTAATAAATAATATAGGTGAATTCAATTTGTAAATTTATTTACAATAATAAATAGTTCGGATAAATATCGATAATATGATCGAAGATATAAAATGATATTTAAACGTGTGAAATTAGCATTCCAGGGCACTGTCTCGGATTTTGACGAAACTAGTGCCATTAGATCCGAAATAATGAAATGTTGTAAGCCGATGAGTTTCGTGACGATCGGACGTACTATGTGATCGTGCAAGCTCAAAATGCGTAGCGATTAATTTCAAAAATTAATTATAATATAATTTGATTTTAAAAGCTAACTTCTGTATATTTTAGAACTAGGGTCCGAAAATAGTTCCATTGAGTTCAGAATATAGGTATTTAGCTAAGAACGCCACTGAGCATGCCTCGTTTGGAGTTCGTGTGTTTAGAGGCATGAATAGTATCAGAGAGAATCATATATAAGGACCTCTACCCCTCTCTATTTGCTCAAACCATATCTTCTAAACTCTAGCCGTCGTTATAATTTCCCTCTATCCAATGGCCTAAACTTGTTGGCGCTGCTATAGGCATTTTGTAACGACCCACTATTTTGGACCATTTAAATCGACAATAATCCACACATGTCTGACTTGAATAATTCAAAATAACATATTGTAATAAAATTTGGAGCAAATAAAATCAAATACAGAATCACAAGCACAGAATATCAGAATAACTCGCAGCGGAAATAATATACCATAGTAGTTCATGAAGCTACTATATACAAACTCTCAAAACATAATACATAATATCAGTCTGAAAACATATACAATAGAAATCTCCAATACATAGAAAATACCAGAGCTGAAATAGAACAACTGGAACTGAAAAGGAATAGATAATTAGACAAGCGGAGTCTCCAGCGATTCCTAGCTCTAGAATGAAATCCAAAGCTAAGCTGTAAATACTCAGGCTGACCCGAGCGTAAAGTAAACCAAAAAACACTCGAGTCAGGACAATATATACTTATATAATATAAACCAACTCAAGTGAACTGTAACAGTAATGCACAATAACTTAAAGGATGCTTGGGACCGCCCATCCTTTAAGGATCAGTTAAACTATATAATTTTAAATACATCCCGTGGTTAAAATTTCAAAAATAGTATCTTTACATATAAATCAAATATCATCTCAAAATTAAATATCATTTCAATTCTATTCAAATATCCAGATATCATATTTTCCAAAATCACATTCATTTTTATTTAACATCAATACCGTTTCAACTCACATTTCAAAATAGCTATATTTCAAGTTAATATCTCCATTTAAATCACTTAAAGTAAATTCATTATATTTAATAATTAAATATTAAATTTCCAAAATTTAATCTTTTTCCAAAGATTTTTTTATTTATTTATTTAAACAAAAATTTCAGTTTACGTAGCACTTATAAAATGCTACGTAAAGTTTTTGGTTTAAACAGTTCATTTAACACAGACAGCATTAAGCGCTGTAATAGATTTCTTTTTATTTCGAATAAACTTTAATGTTAAGTTTAACCACTATAGCACTTACAAAGTGCTATAATAGTCTTTATTGCAAATTAACTTTTTAGTTCATTTAAAACAACTACAGCATTTACAAAATGCTGTAATATCTTTTACATTACATTTCAAAGATGCTATCAAATCAAATTCAGAGTTTTAATTACCATTTCCCAACCAATTAAATTTTAACATAAATCAATTTAACTTATAAAATCATATATTTCACATTTTAAAATCATCATTTCAATACTCTTATTTTTTTGATCTTTATAAAGTTAAATTTCATTCAAAAAAATCAAATTTTAACATAATTTCTTATTTAAATTCAAGTATTAAATTCCATTTCTTTAATTAAATTATTAACTTAACAATTTAGTTAAATTTCCAAAATATAACCCTTTTTCCATTTATTTTACTTAGTTAAAATTTCACTTTTACCCAAAATTCAAAATTTCCAATTTAAATTATATTCCAAAATTTTAACTTAAACATTTATTCATTCAACATTTTAACTTATTCAAAATTCATTAATATATTATAAAATCATCTTAAATCCATTTAAATTCAAGATATCATAAATTTATCATTTTCATACTAAATTTAAATTCCATTTCATCACCAAATTAGAATTTCCAAACATACTTACATTTCAAATTTCTAGCTTTACCAGTTATTTATTTCACTTATAAATTCTCAGAAAATCAATAATACTTTACAACAAAATCATTTTTAATTAAGTTTAAATCAAAATAATATAATATTTACATTTTAAAATATTTTAGAAATTTTAGAAAACATATTTTAACCAATGGTCTGTATATCATTTACTAGCCTAGGTAAAGTAATACGGATACTATATCATATCAACCTGAAATTTACAAATGAAAAAAATCCGGGTTTGATCATTTCAAACCCGCAGTCCCAAGTAAAATGAATGAAATGAAAACCGCTCAGGCCTATCATTTCAGCCCATAACGATTTTACCCTATTCTAAAGTCTGTTCGGGTATGTATCATTTCAACCCATAGTGATTCTAGTCTACAGGGATCTTGCAATGGTGGTAACTGATATAAATAACATAATAGTATAATAAAAAAGTAACATGTGGTATAACAGGTGCAATAACAGGTGTAAACATCATATGATCATAATATAGCAGTTATAACAGGATGAAATACATTTACAGATTCAAGTGGTGTCGGTTTATCAGTTATATAGGTATAGATTGTCTGGTGAGAATAACTCACCTCTAAAAGCTGGAGATAACAAAACCAATGACACAACGGAAACAAAAGCACGATGACAAGACTACGGACTTGAGTAGATAGCGAGATCCAATGCTACAAGTCTTGTGTTACAACCCAAAACAAACATCAAAACAGACATAAATTCAATACACTCTGAAATGGAATAACTTTGGAATAAAAAGAGATTTGAATGCCAAGTCTTTTGCCTTGCTTTCTCTACTATTTGGCATGGCCTAGGGATGTTGTTTGGCTCAGGTTTGAACAAGTTTGGCTCAAGTGTTTTCTATGCAGCATGCATCATGTCCATAGCACAATGTATGGAACACTTTGTGTGGATAGTCCACTCATGCTGGCAAAAAGCTCCATCGTATGATGGAACTATGTGTCAGATCTTACTCATTATCGGAGAGGGAACAATACCGGAACCGTTGTCCGAAGCGACACGGAGCCTTCTTTGTAGGGACACAAGACTATGTTGTAACTTAAGATGTAGACTGGTAAGGCTATTCGGAAGCTAGAGCGCATTTGACACAATTGTTCTCCAAAACTAACTTTCGAGGCTTAGTCTTCGGTTCATATTCAACCAATTCCTGATAAGGCATAATGGACTTGCAAGACTAAAATTAACCTTGGGAAAACTGAAACATTGGTGGTCGTGGCTCAAAGCCAACTTCCTGTAGTAAAAAAATCAAGGTAAACCACAACTTTGTGGTGTTGACTTCGGGTTCAACTCAGTGTTTTCGTTAAGCAATTTGAATCTTGAAGCGGTTGGGTCACGGGAAGGAAATCGATGACGAATCAAAGGAGTGACCACCTCTTGAATGTAATAGAATGACGGTGAGCAAGGAACGACGGTGGCATCATCATGACAACAGCCATAGTAGAGCCATGCCTCGAAAGCCCATCTTAGTCGAGATTTGGAAATCGAAATACCTAAGGAGTCAGGGCCGAATTCTAAGAGATGGTGATGGAGAATGCCTTTGTTAGTGGTGGTGACTGTCAAAGTGAGGTAGCGACGGCTTCTTGATGTTGGATTTGAGGTGGGCAATGGTTGGAAAGTGTAAGTCATCGGAGCAAGGAAGTATTTAGATCTGAAATGAGAAGGTGAGAATGAAAATTTCTAAGTCCAAAATACTTACAGTACTTAGCTAACTTGGAAATTCATATTGGTACTGACATGAAGAGGTCGGTACCGACTGAAGGTGAGTAAGCTGTGTGGCTAGTTAACACGTAGGATCGTGTAATATGGAATATTATATTAGTGCGGAAATATAAACTAGATAATAGATAATAGTAATAAAGAAAATGAAA
The DNA here is from genome assembly GCA_030737815.1 of Allium fistulosum. NCBI lineage: Eukaryota > Viridiplantae > Streptophyta > Magnoliopsida > Asparagales > Amaryllidaceae > Allium > Allium fistulosum. Next base: position 241,754,013 of record CM060907.1, on the reverse strand, counting down.
TAAGCACGCTAGGACTTTTTATACTGGTTAGAACATCCCATTCTACGTCCAGTCCCAGACTACACTCTGGATTTAAACTCTATAAACCCCTCCCTTAACCCGAAGGAATAGGTATACAACACCTGAGCAGCCAAACAGGATTTTTCCGCCTCAAACAATCGAAGAGGACTTTTATCGCCTAAACAACCAAACAGGACTTCTACTGGTACAAGTATATAGTTGACGCTTGTGTTCTGAAGAACACAGATATGTCTTTAATAGTACACCCTTCCTATAATCAAATCCTCAAGTATATATTGTGTGTGTGAAGATATGAAAGGAAGATATTGCTTAGAATCGAAGAATATGTTAACTAATTCGAAGATTCAAGCAATATATAGATTGTGATTGCTTTTAGATTGCAGAGATAGATAGTAGAGAATATAGCAAGAAATCAAAATAAAATTCAATGATTTGAGAAGTGATTCTAACGTGTTTATATAGTGAGCAAATAGTTACAACTATTCACAAAAAGTTTCAACCAAAAGGTGCAGCCATATCTCTTCAATTTGGATCGAAACTCTTCACAATTAGAAGTGACTCTTCAGAAAAAATAGCCGTTAGAGCCTGTCAGTCGACTGAGAAAAATCGACTAGTCAACTGAATATTCAAAAACAGTGCAAAATGGTGCATTTCTGTGCACTGAACAGGTTCAGTCGACTGATTGTTTTCGGTCCGTCGACTGACTTGGTCGTCAGTGCACAGTTTGCACATATTTAAAAAAATTGAACTTTTAAAACTACTTTGAGGATGTGCAAACTACTTGAGGATAGATTTTAACAATTATAAACCATATCTAAGACTAAAACTTTAGTAAATAATCATGTTATACTTAGATTTGTAGTCTCATCTCATTTGTAGTTTAATTAGCTTGCATATCTCATTCTCTTTTTGTCGCTTGATCGTATAGTCTCATTACTGATCGTTTAAGCTTTTTGTCATGAATCAAAACTCATGATTCAACATTCTATCCCTTTTTGATTGATGACAACCTTTTTTTTGATGATGCTATATATTAAGAATTATATACCGAAAGTTATATATTTCTCCCCCTGAATATGTGGCGACATATCTAATCCTGCAAAAATTGGTTAGTCATACAAATTTCTCCCCCTTTGTCATCGACGGAAAGGAAATAAACAACCATATAATATGTTATCACATAAGCATTGTGAACTAACAGCATATTAAATAACAATCAGAAACAAACATTTTTTTTAAATTCTACCGGGCTATTTATACAAGCCCATCAACATCAAAGAAATTAAACGATACTAGAATGTTTTTAATTAAAAAGAAAGTAACTTACTACTACTATCATGAATTACCGTCATCACTCATCAGAGTCTGAATCTGTTTCTTCTTCCTTATCTTCTTATGCTGGTTCTTTGCCTCATGAAGAGCTTTCCACATATTGTCTGCCACCACCATTTCCACTAGTGTTAGAACTTGTATGTTCTTCGGATGTAGACCAAGTAAAATGAGGTGCCGGGCATTTTCCCGGATTACGATGTGAAGGTTCTGCAGTGGTCAAGGAGGAACAAGAGATTGCATCCCATAGAATCCCGAAAAAGCTTTTGATCTTGTCAAACTTCCTGTCAATCTTCTTGTCGAGATTCTTAATGTGAGAATCCAAAATTACTTGATTACGTGCAATGAGATCAATGGACTGTCGGGTGCTTTGGGATGGGGTGGTGGTGCGTATTTCATCTCCTCATTGTTGTGGAGAAGCAGCTTGTTGGCGAGGCCTTGATTGCCAATCTTGGAATGACATGATAGTGAGCGGTCTTAGAGGCAATTTCATCAAACTAATTGTGCGGCTATTTAGTGTTTTAACTATGGAGGTGTCGGATTCTGGAACTGGAACTTGCAGATTCATTGGGAGCCGCATAATATACTCACCATAGTAAATGATGTTCATCCGTTCTTGGTTGAAGGCTAGGAATTCGTCATGTATAAGCTTAGGCCAATTAATTTGAACATCACCCCAAATTGCATATAAAGCTCTATAATTCTCTTTGTAGACAAGTTCGTAAGACCCGGTACGAGGAAGGATTTTGCGCATTAAGGTTTGATGCATAATTCGGGCTGTAGGACATAAGGCGGTTGATTTTAATTCTGTCATGGCGTCCTCCAAAAATCTATGACTCACTTCATCTCGTTCTCCTAAAACAACATTCAAATCTTCTAGTGGAATACCATTTATTGGTGTTTGAAGGATGTGTCCAATTCTATCTAACGACAAGAAGACTTGTTGACCACAAACTAAACTCTACACGAAGTTGTTACAGTTTCTTGGATTTTGATGACCCAAATTCAAGTTAGCGTGAAAGAGTTTTACCATTGTATGATTTATCTTGAGATTGTTCCGGTTGTAGTTAAGGAGAGATTCTAGACGACTTATTCTAGCATGATCTTGAATTCTATATGCTACGAAGTCAGGAAATACAACAAATGATCCTTCTAGAAAGCGAGCTTCCTTCATCTTGTTCCATCTTTGGATAGCGGTGGCATCATAAAGCCATTGAGCTATTTGGGTGTCTATAGGTTCAGAGGCTGAGGATGAAGTATTTCTAGAGCGTTTTGGTTGACTTGGAGCCATTTGAAAATTTGGAGGGCTAGGGTTTTGAAATTTTGATGGTAGAAAGTAAAGGTGAGGAGTAAAAATGAAGAAGATAGATTATATGGGTAAAAAGTGGGTGAAACAGGAGTTAATAGGTCCAAATAAGACGGTCAGTCGACTGATCGAATTTGGTCAGTCGACTGATCAATTTTCCCGAAACATTCTGTTTCCAAATTCAATCGACTAACCAAAATTCGTCAGTCGACTGAATGCTCTTTTTCAGCATTATCAGTCTTTCTACTTAAAAAATTAAAAATATATATTAAACATAGAATGCATACAAATTAGATTGAAATAAAAGAAAAGATATATAAAAATTATTTAGATGAAGAAGAAGTGGATGAATGCGGAGTCTTGCAATCTTCCGGTTCAACTTTAGTCTTCTCTTTGCATGGTTTCAATGGAGACCAGTGACTTCCACATTCCCATGAATTTGGAGACACAGGAGGAGGTTGTGGTGACTGATCCCATGGATACTGATAGGAAGACGTTGGGGGTTAATGAACGTCGGATGTAGATGTCCCGCAGAATTTCCAGCCAAGTTGCTCCAGAAAGATAAGTCGTTTTGAATTAACCTTTTGTTCATAGGACATTTCTCATTGTATTTCTATTGATTCCCATTGATAATGATGTATATCATCAATCTTTTGTTTTGTTGACGGAGAACCAAAGAATAAGAAACGGCATGCCTTCTTCTTATCTGGAGTATAAACAGTATGATAGTTGGATGGTCTGGCAGGTTCATAACATGGGGTAAGTGTAGGTAAACTAGAAGAATCAGAGGATGGTGTGGATAAATCAAAAGAAGAGTAAGCAAATTCGTTATGGGAGTTGTTTTGGGAAGACATTGTTGCAAGGAATAATCAATATTTGAATCAAACAATCAAGGTGGAGAGAAAATAAACAAGCAAACCTCAAATTTATATATAAAATAGGTATTGTAAAAATAGAGTAAATGATTGGTTAAACAAGAGATAACCAGTAAATAATGAAAGGAGTAGAATAAACAGAATTTTGCATGGTTTTAAAAAAAAGTGTATTATAGAAATAGTTGTGAAATAACAAATAGAGAAATGGTAAAGAGATAGGACTTCCAATCTAGAGGTGCTGAGTTCTAAGTGCTAGCAATTACAAAAAAAAATTATTTTCATTTTATTTTTTATTTTATAGAATTTTAAATATTATAATTCTTTAAAAGAAATTATACCTAGTTCTCTTCTTAGTTTTACAAAAATATTTTCATTGAGTGGTTTAGTGAAAATATCAGCTAATTGATTTTCAGAATTTACAAATTCTAAATTTACTATATCCTTTTCAATATTATCACGAAGAAAATGATGACGAATGTCAATATGTTTAGTTCATGAGTGATTTACAGGATTTTTAGATAAATTAATTGCACTTGTGTTATCATAGTATATTATAAATTTATTTAATTTTATATCAAAATCTTATAGTGTTTGTTGCATGTAGATGACTTGAGCACATGCTAAAGTTGCAGATATATATTCTACTTCACATGTCGATAGTGAAACGCAGTTTTGTTTCTTGCTAAACCAAGATACTAAGGACCTTCCGATGAAATGAAAAGTTCCACTTGTACTTTTTCTATCTGCCTGACTTCTTCCAAAATCAGCATCGCTATAGGATACTAATTCGAAAGGACATTCTTTCGGATAAAATAGTCTGAAATCCTTGGTCTTGCTAAGATAACGAATTATACGTTTTACTGCTCGCATATGTGATTCTTTAGGATTTTCTTGAAATCGAGCACATAAACAAACACTCATCATTATATCAGGTCGACTAGCAATTAAGTAAAGTAATGATCCAATCATACTACGATATAGTTTCTGGTCGACACTCTTACCATCTTCATCTCTGTCGAGATGTATAGTTGTACTCATAGGAGTTGGTTTGGCAGAAGTGATTTCCATACCAAATCGTTTAATTAGATTATTACTATATTTTTCTTGATTAATAAAAATACCATTTTGTAATTGTTTAATTTGCAATCCAAGAAAATATGATAGTTCTACCATATATGACTTCATTTGTCATGATAGTCGAAAATTCTTGACATAATTTTTCATTAGTTGAACCAAATATAATATCATCAACATATATTTGTATAATTAAAATACCTTGTTTAGTATTCTTAATAAATAAAGTTTGATCAACCTTCCTAATTTCAAAACCAGAGTCTATTAGATAGCTCTTAAGTCGGTCGTACCAAGCACGGGGTGCCTGTTTCAAACCGTATAAGGCTTTCTTAAGTTTATAAACATGGTCTGGAAATTTTTCATGAATGAAAAGAGGAGGTTGTTCAACATAAACATTTTCTTTTATATATCCATTTAAAAAATCACTTTTAACATCCATTTGATATAATTTAAAGTTATGAAAACATGCAAAGGCCAGTAGAATACGTATAGCTTCTAATCTTGCGACAGGAGCAAACGTTTCTTCATAGTCTATTCCCTCTTCTTGATTATATCCTTGTGCTACTAATCTAGATTTATTTCTAGTTATATTACCTAGTTCATCAGCTTTGTTTTTGAAAACTCATTTTGTACCAATGACCGATTGATCACTTGGTCTAGAAACTAATTCCCAAACTTCGTTTCTTTCAAATTGGTTTAGCTCTTCTTGCATAGCTATAATCCAATAGTCATCAGTGGAGGCTTCCTTAATATTTTTAGGTTCTATATTAGAGAGAAAAGCTACATGGCCCATTTGATTTAATTGATGTCTTGTTCTTACATTTGAATTTACTTCTCCAATTATATTTTGAACAGGGTGATCTCTAAGAATTCTTGGAGGATATCTTACAATATTTTCATTATGAACAATGTTTTCATTTTCTCTAGTATTATGAACAATGTTTTCATCTTCTCTAGTATTATTAATGTTATTATCTTGAAAACTAATATCATCACCTTCTGAAATATTTGTTATGATTTTATTTGAATTATTTTCAAAGTTTGTAATATTAGAAGAAATTTTGAAATTTTCATTGAATGAAACATGAAGAGTTTCTTCAATTACTTTAGTTCTTTTATTAAAAACTCGATAAGCTTTGCTTCTCTCCGAATATCCTACGAATATTCCTTCATCGGATTTTGGATCGAATTTGCCAAGCTGATTTTTAGTGTTAAGTATAAAAATTTTTGAACCAAATACTTTGAAATAAGATATATTAGGTTTTCTACCATTTAAAAGTTCATATGGGGTGCGTTTTGTTAATGGTCGAATAGAAACACGATTCAAAACATAACAAGCAGTTGCAACAGCTTCTGCCCAGAAATGTTTTGGTAGAGTGCTTCCATTTAATAAAGTTCTTGCACATTCTTGTAATGTTCTGTTTTTCCTTTCTACAACTCTGTTTTGTTGTGGTGTTCGAGGAAAAGAAAAATTATGATTAATTCCTTTCTTGTTACAAAAATGTTCAAAAACTTCATTTTTAAATTCACCTCCATGATCACTTCTAATATTTTTAACTTTTAAACTCTTTATATTTTGAATTCTTTGAACAAAAATTTTAAAATTTTCAAAAGTATCACTTTTATGTTTCATGAAAATAGTCCATGTATATCTCGAAAAATCATCTACAATAACAAACACATATCTATTGTGATTAATAGATTGAACTTGAGTAGGTCCAAAGAGGTCCATATGTAGTAGTTCAAGTGGTTGTGTTGTAGATATGATTTTCTTAGATTTAAAAGAAGATTTTGTTAATTTTCCTAACTGACATGCATCACAAATATTATCAATTTTGAATTTCATATTAGGTAGTCCTTTAACAAGTTTATTTTTAGCTATTTTATTAATAGTACTAATATTTATATGACAAAATCTTTTGTGCCATAGCCAAGAATCATTTTCTGTAGCTACTAAACACATGTTTGTGTTATGATTTACATTCATATTTAAATATAAATATTTCTATCTCTTATACCTTCAAAAATTAAATTTTGATTTTTATCAGAAATATTGCATTTATTTTCTAAAAAAGATATATTAAAACCTTTATCACATAATTGACTTATGCTCAATAAATTATGTTTAAAGTTTTTAACTAATAAAACATCAGAAATGAGAGGTAAGTTAGAGATACCGTTATTGCTCACATCACCTTTGCCGATGATATAACCTTTTGAATTATCTCCAAAAGTGACCGATCCTCCATTTGAGTAGACAGTGTTAGTTAACATGTCCTTATTACCAGTCATGTGTTTTGAGCAACCGCTGTCTTTTAGGGTCCTAAGAGTTAGGTCTTAGGAAACCAAACCCAAGCGGGTTCAGAATTCCCTTTATAAATATAATTCTTATTTTTATAAATAGTTTCCATAAATGTTTTGATATGTCTATTCCTAATTAAATTGTTATTTGTTTTACGAATCCATATCTTAATAGTTTTAATATCTTTAGAAACTGTCTTCTTAATATCTTTCTTAATTTTGTTTTTAATCTTATTTTTAAACTTTCCAGATTTCTTTGGATTTTCAATTTTCTTATATCCTAGTCCCATTTTATTTGAAGTAGACCGAGAATTTTCTATTATTGTAGAAAGATTTTCTCATCCTTTATTGAAGTTAGAAATATTTTTATTAATATCTTCTAACTTGGTTTTGTGACTAGAATTTTCTAACTCTAATACTTTAGTGTTAGATTTTAAATCATTAATCTCTACTGATAAACCATCATTTTTATTTTTCTGAATTTCTAATTCCTGAGTTATCATAGAAATTTGAGATGTTAAATTAGAATTAGACTCTTGAGTCATTTCAAGTTCTTCTTCTAGAATTTTCTTTTCATCTCTTAGCATACTAACTTCTAATTCAGATCTATTCAGTTTTCCTTGTAACTCTTTATTTTGCGTTTTAATTTGTTTTACTAAGTCTACTAGTTCTGAATTAATTTCAACCAGATCTTCAAAACTTAATTTACTTACATCATCACTTGTAGCCATGAAGCATACATTCGCTTGCTCTCTGTCACTGTCACTGTCACTGTCTGATGATGATGAAGAATCTGAATCATCCCACGTTACTGAAAATGCTTTCTTCTTGAATTTGTTTTTCTTTTTCTCTAGACAATCTTTCTTCATATGACCCTTTTTATGACATTCATAACATTCCATGACAGAGGATGATGGTTTACTGCTATTGTTGTTGTTGGAGTTATTTTTGTAACTCCTGAATTTGTTATTCTTTTTGAATTTCAAAAACTTTTTGAAATTTTTAGCAATAAGTGCCATATCCTCTCCATTTGAATCTGAATCATCTTTTTCTGCTTGAAATGCTAGATTCTTCTTGTCTTGTGCCTGTACTTTCTTTGCCTGCAAATTCATTTCATATGACATTAGATTTCCTATCAATTCTTCCGGTTTCATGGTTGATAAATCATTAGCTTCTTCAATTGCTAAGACTTTTCGTTCCCAATTGTCCGTTAAAGAATTGAGGATTTTTGTAACAATATCAAAATCAGAAAATTTTTGTTCTAGTGCCAATAGTGAGTGATATATATCTTGAAGAGTACATGTCATTTATAGTTTCGTTTGGTTTCATTTTGAAATTCTGGAACTGATTTTTCAACATAGAGATTTTGCTTTGTTTGACTTTGTTAGTTCCTTCATGAGTTACTTTTAGAGTTCTCCATATATCATAAGCAGTTGTACACATACTAACCCTATTAAACTCATTTTTATCTAATGCACAGAATAACATATTCATAGCTTTAGCATTTGAAGTAGCATTAGTTTTTTATGCAGTAGTCCAAGTTGAAAAATCTTCTGTTGGCATGGTATATTCTTTTTGAGTAATATTCCAGGTTTCAAAACCATTAGCTTGCATATATATTCTCATTCTAGTAGACTAGTAATTATAGTTAAGACCATTAAATAGTGGTGGTCGTGCAGTTGACTGTCCTTCAGTGAAACTAGTGTTAATGTTAATGCTAGAGTTAGTGTTACTTTCCATATTACTAAATATATCAAATAACTATGTTACGGTTATAGGATGTCCTTGCTCTGATACCAAATGAAGGTGAGTAAGCTGTGTGGCTAGTTAACACGTAGGATCGTGTAATATGGGATATTATATTAGTGTAGAAATATAAACTAGATAATAGATAATAGTAATAAAGAAAATGAAATAAGCACACCAGGACTTTTTATACTAGTTCGAACTTCCCATTCTACGTCCAGTCCCAGACTACACTCTGGATTTAAACTCTATAAACCCCTCTCTTAACCCGGAGGAATAGGTATACAACACCAGAGCAGCCGAACAAGATTTTTCCGCCTCAAACAGCCGAAGAGGACTTTTACCGCCTGAACAACCAAACAGGACTTCTACTGGTACAAGTAAATAGTTGATGCTTGTGTTCCTAATAACACGGATATGTCTTTAATAGTACACCCTTCCTATAATCAAATCCTCAAGTATATATTGTGTGTGTGAAGATATTTGCTTAGAATCGAAGAATATGTTAACTAACTCGAAGATTCAAGCAATATATAGATTGTGATTGCTTTTAGATTGCAGAGATAGATAGTAGAGAATATAGCAAGAAATCAAAATAAAATTCAGTGGTTTGAGAAGTGATTCTAACATGTTTTTATAGTGAGCAAATAGTTACAACTATTCACAAAAAGTTTCAATCAAAAGGTGCAGCCATATCTCTTCAGTTTGGATCGAAACTCTTCGCAATTAGAAGTGACTCTTCAAAAAAAATAGCCGTTAGAGCCGGTCAGTCGACTGATAAAAATCGACCAGTCAATTGAATATTCAAAAACAGTGCATTTCTGTGCACTGAACATGTTCAGTCGACTGATTGTTTTCGGTCAGTCGACTGACTTGGTCGTCAGTGCACAGTTTGCACATATTTAAAAAATTTGAACTTTTAAAACTACTTTGAGGATATGCAAACTACTTGAGGATAGATTTTAACAATTATAAACCATATCTAAGACTAAAAATTCAGTAAATAATCATACTATACTTAGATTTGTAGTCTCATCTCCTTTGTAGTTTAATTAGCTTGCATATCTCATTCTCTTTTTGTCGCTTGATCGTATAGTCTCATCACTGATTGTTTAAGCTTTTTGTCATGAATCAAAATTCATGATTCAACACCGACATGATAAAAAAAGATAGAAAAGGAGAAAGAAAGGAGAAATTCTTACTTGGCCAAGGCACGGTATGATCTTTGAGATGATATGGATCTAGACCTTGGACCAAAAAGTGGTCCTTCAACTATTTGAAGTGAGTAAATAGATGCTCTTGGAAGAGAGACGACACTTCAAGGTGATTCTTGGATAACTAATGGATTCATATGGATGACTATATATTGCATGTCTTGATCTAAAGCATTATTTGTTTCCAAATAGAAGCATATTTTGGAGGGAAAGTGTTATCCGGTATTTGAAATAAGCAGCTTCCAAATTTATCTGGACGTCGGGATGAAGACAAAGTGGTTCATGAACTTAGGGCGCAAGCTCGAAGTGATCATTTGAAAAGCCTTAGGGAGTTTGAAGTCCAAGAATGAAGTAAAAAAGTAGTCGATGCCGAGTTGTTCTGACTAGGGATATTAGACTTTAGTACTATGATCAAGGAATATAGTGTTGTGGTGATCACATTGGGGTCCACCTCTGAAGGAGTAGGTGAACAACTCAAAACTATGAAAACTACAAGCACTATATGGGCTAAATCATCTCGGCATCGAGTAGAATTGATAGGCAAAATTGTACTTGAAGCTTGAAGGCTTGGAGATGCAAGCTGGCATGATGAAAAGGCTAGGAAAACACAAGGCAAATAATCTTGGTACCGACATGAATTTTAGCTACGGGCTGACCATTTCTTCCTTCCTATTCTTTTTGATCTAAATCTTTACTTGGTCTTTCATGATCTGAGGATTCTTGTGGACGGTTCCTCTATAAATAATAAGCCTAGTGTTATCCGGGTTTTTAACCCAACAGAATCCAAAGGAAGTTGGAACAACTTGATCGAGTTAGAGTAGTTAAAAAGCCAACCAAAAAGACTAGAGTAACTGACCAAGAGAAATCAGAGGAATGGAAAGTGAAAATACGCAAAGGTGATGGATCGCTAGCGATCCATCGCCTATGGATCGCTAGCGATCCATAATCTTGGCTCGTGGATTCATGAATTCACTTGCGTCATGGTCCAATGGGTATTCTAAGGACAATGGCTAAGTTTGATGGGATTCCGAGCTAGTTAAATCGATAGGCAAGCATTCATCTAGTTTAATCAGTAGTCTAATGCAACCAGTATGCGGATCGTCACCAAAACAAGGCAATGTGCAATGAAATTACATGGAGGACGCCAACACGAGACAACAAATGCACCCCAAAGCCTAGAAATTAGTTAAGTGCATGGATCGTTAGCGATCCATGTACTATGGATCGCTAGGTAAGTGGAAGCATCTCAAGCCGTTGGATCGCCACGGAGCCAGAAGCTAGCGATCCATAGCCTATGGATCGCTAGCGATCCATCAAATTTGCTCGGTTCATCATCTAATTGCAGTGCATCTTCCTACGGTCATTTGCAAGCATCCGGCAAGAAGGCCTAGCCCAATAACTCTCCAACCCCTATAAATACTCACCTATCTGCAACATAAAGGGGATCCTTTGGACTAGCTGCTGGAACTCTGCAGAAAACTTTCTTCACTCTTCTCCTCCCTCACAATAGTCATCCAAGAAGTTCACTGTGATTCTCCAGTGAACTCTAGCATTGGGGACTTAGTCTAACTTAGGATATTCAACGACTTTGTAATCCAATTCACCTTATAATAGCAATCAGTCAATAATAAAAGTTATAAAATGGATGTGGGCTTCATTACCAGCCGAACCACTGTAAAAATCTTCTTGACTTCTTACTATTTCTGCTCTTTTTACATTTATTCTCTGTATTATTGCTCTGTAAGAACATGGCTAGTGCTTTCACACTCAATCTAGGGTGTTGATCCATTTTTTGGGTTAACACCTAGAGCAACAATTTTTGGCATCCATTTTCTTCATCTTCTACTCTCCACACACCATTGCCATTTTTAGTTTACTTCCGCTGTTAAAGACCTAAAACAAATTGCAAAGTTCTTGTGCTAGTGACAATCAACCTCTAATAAGATTAAAGTGAACATAGGCCATAGATTTTAACGAACCACTATAAAATTCCTTGTGTTATTATTATTTTCTGCTATTTCAAATACATTTATCTCATTTCTAGTAGATTTAGGGTGTTATGCTAATTTTTGGTTCAACATAAATATAGGGTAAGGATTAGCTACACCTTAAATCTCCTCCGATTTCCACCCCACATTCCCATTTAATTAACTATTGTATCTGTTTTGTCATCTCAGGCTTTTATTTAAATGAGAATGTGCGGTGGAAATCAAGGAGGAATAAAGGTGTAGCCAAAATGGGGTATAATTGATCCTTGCCCATATATATATTTGAATTAAGCAAATTTAAATTTTAACTTTAAAATATAACTATATATTATATATTCGAATAAAATATAATAGTTCTAAATATGTAATTGTGTCCATATAAATATATATTACTTATTTAATAAAATATTTGTTTAAAATTATTGGCAAAAGTTCAAAAAAACATATTTTTATATAGTTGAACAATTTTTTTTTTATATGTATATTTTTGTATGGTCGAAAATAAACCTTATGTATGTGTGTGTGTGTGTGTATTCACTCATGTACTTTTGTAAATATACATAAATATACTAAGAAAATATTCTTGATAATGCATGCCTATTTTATGACCATAAATCAATGTGGTTACACACACACGCACACTATGTTGCCGTTCACATAAATGTCTTAGTTTAGTTTGTACCACTTATTATGTTTTATGAATGTGAATTTCCATCAAATAAGATATAACAAAATAAAATAAAGTTGAATTTAAAATAATAATTATTATAATATACAATTAAAGCATTAAAGGTAAAATAAAATAAAGCTAAATTCAAATAATAAACCCCTTTTTAAATAGTATTCACTAAATATGATTTAGTGCAAACATATTATTCATGTAAACACAAAATAAGATCTAGTGCAAAACTAATAAAAGGTTTTTGTTTTGAAATTTCCCTTTTTTACCCCATTGCCAATGCACGTGATCTAACAAATATAGTATAAATTCAAATCAAGTTCACTCAGTAAAACATTAAATATAATTCAATGTTAAATACATCATTCATGAGAACATTATAAAAGTTCTAGTGCATAATGAATTAAAAGGAAGTTCTTTGAAATTTTCCCTTTTTACCATGCTGCTTGACGCACTTGATCCAACAAATTAGTAACAGTGAGAGACATCATGAGGGATGGATTGATCCCATGTTCCAAAAACTAGTCCTTGATGAGGGATAATCATATAAATTGTCTCTTATCTCTTTATATATGAACTAGTTAGTGTTGATCTTTTAGAGAGTGTGTGGATGCATTTGTAACTTTGTAGTTTCTAATTTACCTTCCTATCGAGATATTGTGTTTTATATCGATCTTGAGAAAATGATAACTTATCGTTATGTTCTAGGTAGAGGACGCTGAGGGAATAAAGAGCTAAAGGTGTAAGTATAGAAGCTTCTGGAGAAAAGTCTCGCTCAAGAAAAGCACTTCAGAGAAAGAAACTCTTGTAGCAAGTGCAACAAATGCCAATTTTTAAATTTAGAACTTTGATTAGGTTGTATGAGTGGTTAGTTATATTGTCTGAGCTAGCTGACGCAATGGATTTCTTAGGTCGACCTTTGAGACATGTGTTTGGATGCCAACTCGATGTGTTTGTGCTTATGTTTATATATGGTACTTTAGTCTGCTTAAGGTCCAAGGAAGGACATAAGATACTTTTGAGGATGGTGTTATGCTTTTGATCAAACATCGGTAAGAATTGATTTTTCACAATATCACTACTAGGAAGGATAGTGTGCGGTTAGAAACTGAGAATTTTATTGAGTCTTACAAGTAGTTGGTTATGTCATCTAGGCTAACCAGTAACGCAACATGCTCTGGATGGTTCCATGTGCCGTGTACCGTGGGAGTTTTCTTGTGAATTAACTTGTGTTCGAGATAGCACTTAGACTGAAGTGAGATTAAAAAAGAACATGGGTTATCCTATATGATATGGTATCGGGAGATGATGGAATACCATATAAGGTCATAGCATATGTGGATTCTTGTGGCACCCTACATGTAGTCCTTTCAAGCTCAAGCGGAAGGAGTTGTTTCTCATAAGGGAAAATATATTCAAGGCACATGAAAAGAGGAAACTATTCCAATATGGAAAGAAACTCCAGGAAAGTGGACTTTTCGGGTCTCCTTGGGAAAGGGAAAGTAGTTGTGGGTACGTTACATGTAAGAAATGTTTCACAATACTTTGAGTTTTGCACTTACCTAATGATTAGAGTGATGCAGCAAGATGAAAGGAATGCGAAAAGAAATTGATTGAGAAGGTTGGCTCTAAAAGATGATAAATTATGTCTTCGATGTGGGTGGAAACATTTGCAAGGCACTTAGTGAGAGTCATCAAACACGATTGACTCTCCATTCCGTGGTGTAGGAAACATATAGCGATGCGAAGTGTATATTTCATCAAAATAGGAGCAAAGTGCAAACCTATAATGATCCATATTATACGATCGGAGGATCATAAAATATTATTTTTGAATTCATATTAAATCGTATGACTCTATAACTTTGGTTGATGTTAAGTATTGACATTTTCCATATAGCTATTAAAGGAAATAGCAATCTCGTTGATGCTCTAAGTGGAAGACATACCAATTGGGAGCGATGTTCCGAGAGTGGACATAGCTTGAGTTTATTTCTGGTTATGACTTAGGACCTCGAAGTGAGCTTGAGCCAGAGATGATGGTTGGTTTGATTATCAGACCTACTTTGACTTAGCGGATCGGTACCCGTCAGAGGCATGAAGCTAGACTAGCGAAGATCATAGCTAAATTAGAGGAATGAGTAGTGTATGTAAAGGTGATGTAGTGCAGACTCGACCGAGATGGTTGGCTCTTTGAGGATGGGGATTGTTTATTCCCAAGTGGAAATGGGAATATATTTCGATGGACTTCATCGATGGATTGCCGAGGACTAGAGGAGAGTACGACAGCATTTGGATCATAGTTAATAAATTGATGAAGAGTGCAAGATTTATACCTGTTAAGTCCGGTAGAGTGGCATCCAAGTTGGCCAAGTAGGTTTTGAAGTGGATTGTCCGATTCCACGATGTGTCGAAAAGCATTATGAGTGACTGAAACTCGTTTTTTAACAGTGGGTTTTGAGAGAATTTACAAGAGGTGTTGAGAAATACGGCACTGAATTGGCAAGATGATATCAAGATTGAACCGGAAGCTTCGATATCTCATAGACCTATTCATATCATAGGACGTGAAATGAAATAGTTCGGGAGGAAGATGATGAAGTAGTAAAGGTTCAGTAGAGTGAAAGTGAAGGCAATTGCACATAGGAGACCGATGTGAGCATAGGACCACTTGTTTGAAGCTCTTCACTTGGAAATATTTCCATTTGATCATTGGCTTTCATATTCAATATCATATTTGATGCTTTATATTAGATAGATTAGTATCCTGCATGCTAAGATAGGCATTGATGTTACTTTTTGATGTTTGATATTATTTGTGCATGTTTGATGTTTGATGGTTGATGTTTGATATGATTACTTATGCTTATATGGTAGTTAGGCATGTGGGATAGCTATGGTCAATTTTGACTTGTTTAATTTAAGAATTTCGGGGGCAAAATTCCTAAAGTATGGGAGAGTGTAACGACCCATATTTTACGTATCGAACGATCATAAAATATTATTTTTAAATTCATATTGGACTGTATGACTCTGTGACTTTGGATGATCTTGAGTATTGACATTTTTGACCTTTAGCAATTTTATCGGATGATTTTGACCCTAGATTTATTTTTCGACATTTTCGGTAGTTATACGTATTGCATTGGTATACGTGCAATGATGCACAGGAGAATTTTGGACGAACAGAAAACATCCCTAGGTCAAGTAAAAGCATACGAGCCACATAGTCAAAGAATTTTTGAAATCAAATGTTCTGGCAGGCCGCACAACTTTAAAACGCCCAAAAATAACATACCGAGGCACAGTTTCGGATTTGGATGAAACTTATGATGTTGGAACGGGAAAAATGAGACGATTCGCACTGTCAAAGAATTGTCGTAATTGGACATTCTTAGAAGTCGTACGAGCATAAAACGTGCGTTGGAATTTCAAAAATTGAAAACAAGGGATACACACAAACCCTAACCCTACCCATTCTCTATATATACTATCTTCATCAGTGTGGTCCCATCTTCATCACCTCATTTACATAATTCATCTTCTTCCTCATCAAACCCATCCTCCCACCTTTCTCCTCCTCCTCTTTCTCCGTCAAATCATCACCATTTTCGATGAAATAAAATCCGCGTCTCTCTATTTTTTCAAGGTCTACAGATCTATGACCTCAGATCGACCCGACTTTGACTTTGGTGGCCAAAAATTGCAGATCCGACAAGAGGGTGGTTTTTAAAGGAGATCGAAAATTAGTTTTGATAAAATGGGTTTGTTCGATTCAATGATGAGATTACGGAGATATAGATGGCCAGAGCTGGAGGTGGAGCTAGGGGTAAAGGCCATGGTAGTTTGGCATTGTCAAGGGAGGCATGCGATGGTCGTTGGCAATGGCTGGTGGTCCGGTTGGTGATTTGAAGTGGGG
The DNA here is from genome assembly GCA_030737815.1 of Allium fistulosum. Taxonomy (NCBI): domain Eukaryota; kingdom Viridiplantae; phylum Streptophyta; class Magnoliopsida; order Asparagales; family Amaryllidaceae; genus Allium; species Allium fistulosum. Next base: position 241,737,561 of record CM060907.1, on the reverse strand, counting down.
GAAGGTTGTAAGAAGGAAAGAAAAATAGAGACGCAACAAGTCGAATGGGTTAGCCGGAGTCGGATCTCGGAGCGGTGGCAGGTGGAGTTGGGCAGTGCGATGACGGTGCAGGTAGTCTTCGATGATGTGCGGTGGTGTAGCATGGTGTTGGATGCATGTGTGGTTGTATGCATTGTGGCTTATAGTTACGAGCATCAAGAACACAAAACAAAAAAAGAAAAAGAAAAAAGAAACATAGTTAGATGCAGGTTGGTCAGAGCTGGCGCAGGCAGGCGCGATCAAGGGCTATGGTGGTGCATGATGGGGTAGCATGCTTATGTGAGTAGAAAGGAGGGAGGAGATTGTATGAAAGTTGCGTGCTTGTGTTTTGGCTATAGGGAAAAGATAACGTGGGTAGGAGAGAGGATGGCAATTATGAAAGTAATTATGAAAAAGATTTGTTAAGGTAAATATTAATTGAGTTTAATTAATCATTAGTTAGGGAATTAGTTAATATATTAATTTATTAATATATATAATCAATTTCTTATATCGCCCATATCTTTTGCATATGAAGTCCTTGGGACCCGGTTTCATATGTTGCGGTCATATTGGAACCCTCCACATCTTAGCATATGATTGGATGGCTTTTATTGAGGTGAGTGATATTGTTTCTCACCATACTATGATTGTTAGTATAGTATAAAAACGACGTTTTGAAATTATTTCTAACTTAAAAACATGATTTCTAATATATTAAAATCCACACCTGATTTTATAAAAGAATGTTAAAGTGTTTTAAAATGGTTTCAACTCAGATACTACATATGTTATTACGGACGTACTATTTTTAGGAAATTACTAGATTTAGACTACTTTTGATATGAATCCCTGAATTGGTTGATATAGACGTGCTATATATATTGTACGTATGCTATGATAGAAATATGTATGCATGTTGGTTGTATGTATGCTTATTTGCTTGTTTCGGTTGAAAACGCTGATCGATAGGCGATATAGTAATAGGAAATATTCCATAAGATAGAATTTCATGCATAGAGTTTTGTGCATATCGACCTATCTAAAGACAAAAGACTGTGGACTTGGGTATATGCTTCAAACTTGAGAGTGGACACGGGATGTTTTTATTTGGTTTGTACTTAGCTATTTTTGGCTAAGTACACGACGAAAGTGGTTGTTATCGACCACTCTGGGATGGTTGGTATCTACCATTATTAATGATGGTCGATTTGTCCAATTTTTGACATGGACAATGGAATGGCTTCGAGGAGCACGATGCGATGGTTTGTTCAATGTTCGATTTCGGCGTTATAGCTCTTTGACGAGTGCTTTTGGTGGTGAAGCGACGACATGATGTTTCAATGCGATGACTTTGGGACCTGGTAATGATAACTCATGATGGGAAGTGATAGCTTAGTGATGGGATAGCTATGCTTTGAGGTGTAGAGTATAGGGCTACAGGCCAGATTTAAGGAACTGTTAGAGGATGATTATGGGAAAAATGATTATATTCTATAACTAGCGATAATTATTGAGAATCGTCCCAATCTTGACGACTTTAGACGAGAATTATATGATGACTTAGAGACTAGTTCCAGGATGCACTTTGCTATAGATAACATGTGCAAAGGGGTTGTTGATACTCGAAGATTCATAGAGTACTCGTAAAGTAGGGGTAATGTGGGGGCACCCACTTGGACCATGACTTGTCCTAATTTCTATGATGGACGATCTGATCTCTATGACGGCCGATCTTTTACCCTGGTTCAGCCATGACGAGTGGTCTAGTTCCTGGCCTACTGAGTGGCATGGATTCGAGTACCGAGGAACTGGGACATTGAGTAGCCCTTGAACTTGATGAGTCGTTATGAGTTAAAACGTATCCAATGCATTGAGTGAGTGAGTGAATGTGAGGACGGATAATGGATGCTATTTTTGCTCTAGTTGATTATCACTCTAATGATGGCATATAATGTAGTTACCTTTGATGTAGATACTCATACATCCATTAATATTTGACATATAGTACACCCATGATGATTATGATGTAGAGTAGCATATATTCTATGTTATGAGCTAACTCTTTGGATGAGAGGACATGTTAGGTATGATTCTCCGTACCCTTTGACCCATATACTATAACGACTTCCATAATATTTTGAGATTTTTTATCGTTCACACCAGACTATTTTCTGACTCAAGGTTTTATGCTTTTCTTCTTATTATCTTGGGTACTCTTAAATAAGTAGACTAAATAGCAGGTTGGGTGATATGTGATGCTGCACAAATAGACGAGCAGGAGATGATGCTTTCCCGTACTTATATTTGGACTCATTCACATTCACATATATATGTAATTAATTGCAAGCTACTTTTATAATTAAAATAACAAAAAAAATATGTAAATTTTGGGATTTAGCATGTGTTAGAATTAGAAGTTAACAAATTTACACAAAAGTCCGATTATGTTTTTATTTTACTTTCAAACAAAAGAATACATTAACAAAAAATTCAAACAAAAACATATAAACATTATATTCAATTCTTAGATGATTTTTTTTAACTTCAACATCATCCTCTGTTCTAAAAATGGCTGGAACGTCAAGAAAATGGCGAGCTAAAGAAAATGGCGAGCGATTTTCATCTTCTTTTGCTTTTCACCCAGAATTAGGATATTCATCTTCATCTCAACGTCATGTAAATCCTGGCCTCAAATCTTTTTCGTTTAATGGAATAGATAGGTTTTCTCAAAATCAATTCCAAAAGGCTCGTAATTCTAATTGGAAAAGGGGTTTTCGCTGCTATCGGTGTGGAGATAAAAATCACAAGATCAAAGACTGTTCTAACTCAATTCGTTGTTTTGAATGTGGAGTGGTAGGTCACAAGAGAACTTCGTGCCCTTTGAATTTCAACCCTTTTCTTAATGCAGAGCCCGTCTTTCCTTATTCCGATTCTATTTACTCGAAGCCCATGAGTATTCAAGATCACCATTATTTCTTTGTTCTTGATTTCTTGAGATTAAAGGGCTTGTTTTTGGATAGTTGTGTAGGAAATATGGAGGAAGGTTCCTACCTTTTCAACAAAGTTTTTTGGCATTTCGATTGCTTGACTGCCGACAACATTGGTAAGTACTCGAACTTTGATAATTGCAATGGGTTTCAAGCTAAAGATTTTTCGAAAAGTAATAATGTTGTTCGTGATTTGGTGGAATTTCAATTGATGGATATTGCGAAGTTAAATGTATCTGATTCGAATATAGATATTCATGTTGACTTGTTTCTATTGGATCCCGGTGTTAGAGATTGTTATTCTCATAACCATGAATTGGTGGATAGTTTTTCTGGTGATGTTCCCAAGTCAGATGTTTTGATTTCATCAAATTTGGACGATATTGAGATTACAGTAATTTCCGTTGGAAGTTTTTGTTCTGTGGGTTGTGATTATTTAGATGATTTTGTTCCTACTACTAGTTTTTGTGTTGAGGCTGGTGAAGATCAATTTAACTTTGCTGATGATCGGGATAATGTGGCTGTTGTTAGTTTTCATCAATGTAACCTTGCAACTAATGGAGAACTTCATTCTTCAGATTATGTTGAGGAAGTTAATAAGGCAAAAGGTTGCGGTTCAGATGTGTTCCTTTGTGGTGAATCTTATTTAGAGGGTTTTTGTTCATCTGAATCGATTGGTTTTTCTGGGAACGAAGAAGAGGGTGGCTCCTTTATCGATGTTGATGAGTTGTTTGATTCTTCAGGTAAGTCATTAAGAGATAACGTGGAAAATAAGTTGGTTAGATCTATTGGATTTATTAAGTCTGCCATATCTAAATGTGCAAGCAAGTTTGCTGTGTCACATAGTACAACTGGTTCACAAAAGATGGAGATATCCACTGATAAAGTTTTGAATGAAGACTTGAGAGTTGTTGTGTCAGTTTCAGAAAATAGAGGGGTTATTGTGTTTTCTACCATTGGATATACTTCACCTGAGGTGAAGAAAAGGGAAACTGTTTTTTGCAAGGATGGTCTTTTGTTTCTTGAAACTGTTGGGAGTTTTAATTTTGATTTTTCTTGTATGTTGGTGCCGCAATTTGTTATTACTTAGGATGTTTTTGGATTTAATTTTGGTATTCCATCGTTGGTCAATGGATTGGAATATTCGTTGGAGGTTAATGTTCATTTGAATAATGTTGTTGAAGAAGTGATTGAGCCTATCAATTTTAGAATAGTGAACGAGTCAGAGGGTGTATTTTCTATTATTCAAGATGCAAGTGATGTGGAGAGCATTCTTATTGTTAGCAATGAGAGGGGAGATTTGGAGTGTTCCAATTTGCAGCAATCTGACCAAGCTGTCTATTATTGGACCGGGGGTTTTAATTTTGTCATGTATTATTTTCTTATGGCTTTAGGTAAATTTCCTCGTTCTCCTGCCCATGCTTTTGAATTAATTCGTGAAGCCAAATTAATGCGTGAAGCCAAATTTAGGAGAAGAAATTGTAAGAGCTTTTGAGCTAGTAATATTAGGAGAAGTCCTCGTTTAAATCGTAAAGCTTTTTAGTCTTTTGATTGAGGATTGTCGATGTACTGGGGTTTTTATTATGTTTTTGTTGATTTGGAGTTTTTTTTGGTTTGTGTAGAAGTTGTATATTGTGATGTTTCAGCTTGGTTGTTGAAGTTGCGGTTGTGGAAGTTTTTCAGTTGGCTGCTGCTCTTTCGGTGTCGATCTTGATAGGATATTCGGGTTGATGTTGTCTCTATAGGGTTGGTTTGTAGTTTTTTAGGGGCTTGGGTTGGTTTGTTTTTTCTTTTGTACGGGGGGTTCTTTTGCTACCTGCCAAGCCTGTTGGTAGCTCTTATACTTTTGTTGATATATATATGTGCATGTGTGCTCTCCTCTCCTGTAGAGGACCACACATTTTTCTCAAAATAATTCTTAGATGATTTCAAAAGGACAACATATGTAATTTATATTAGTTGAAATAAAATAAAATCATACAAATGAATGGTTTCAAACAAGAACAAAGGGGACAACTTAGGCACATATAAATTCATGGTAAAATTTCAGATCTGAACTGTAAGAACATCACGAACAACTAATTATATGAGATGTAACATGTCATAACTCTAATGTTAAGAATATGTCATCACACTAATGTTAAGAATATGGACATGTAATCAAAATGGAATAGCAAAAATGGATCTAAATCATATTGATGTTATAAACATATACTATTAAAGAAGATGTGACAAAAGGAAACTAGATCAAAGTTAAATAGATAAACTTATATTAAGATGTGATATGCAAGAAATCTAATCATATGAATAAGAAGATTATACAAATAAAGAAAATAAAAATTTTACCTTAAGATGTAACCAAAGGAACGCACCTTGAATGATGATATCTCCTCAGAGCTTCGAGATCCACACCCAATCCTTGCAAGAGATGGATGAACCACTTTTGTTTTTCTTTATTCGATGTTTTAATTTGGAGTTGAAAGATTTTGGAAATTTGTTTTGTTTTCTACCATGAAAAGTTAGGAGGAGAGAGAATGAATTGTACGTACAGAATGAGTTAGAGAATACATTTTATTTGAGAGAATGAAACCTTTCTCATTCTTTAATTAAAACTTCCCTAATTAATTCCCTAAACTTTCTCTCTCTCTCCAATCCTTTATTTTCATATGATATGTCATCGAATGACATAAAATTTCCATAAATCATGTCATCAAATGACACAAAATTTCCATAAATCATTTCATGCAATTATATTTAAATTACATTGATATTTCATATCATGGAATGCAAATAGAACTTTTATAAATATCTTAAAATAATTACAAACAACTTCCAAACATCAAATAAATAATAATTTATATTTCTTAAATATCTGTCAATTTAATCAATTTACAACATTTTATAAATTAATTAAATCATGTGGTTTTTTAGAGAATTCATCATTACGGTTGTGAGACTCAAATGTGCAAATTCAATCAACGATTAATATCGACTATTCGAATATTAACATTCACACGTCACTTAGCAGGTGGTGTGACATTTTGGTTGAATTTATCGCTTACATATCTTTTGGTAAAACTAATTTTACTTAATTATAAGCGACACTCGATAGTGAAAATTATTTACACCAATTCTCTTCATCAAAATTATATCACATTAGGACTTATGGGAATTGGTATTGGTCAAAATTACAATATCGTCCACATTCAACTTATGGTCCAAACACAAAGTCCTTGGTTCAATAGTAACAATTATTATTAACCGAACTGCTCTGGCCAGAGTCTTTGACTTTGAGTTGATATCAGTTTACGGTGATACTAACAATTATTATTAACATAAATAATTAACTAGGGAAGGATGGGGCTAAAAAATAAAGAAAGAAACTTTTCATTTTTCCCTCTCTTTAATTAGGTTAATTGAAAATTTAACATTTACTATAGAATTAACATGTGCCTTTGTTGTCCAAATTTTATTTTAAAACATGTAAGTAAAAATAACATATGTATATACAAGTTCAACTTACACTTATACATAATATTTTGTAAGGAATTTTACTAAAAGACAAAAGTTGACTTATATTAACAAAAGGACAATTAAAAAATAGAGATAAACATTTATGAAGAAGGAAAGGTAGAAGACTGTAACAACCCACAATTATGTACATTTTAAGTTGACAATAAACACACGCGTCCAACTTAATTTGAACAAAAATGTGGATGGTTATGGGGAAAAGAAAATAAAGATAGAAACAGAGAAGAAAACAAAATACCACATGAATGGAATAACATATATAATTTCACCATATAATCTTTATAATGGAAAATTTTAAAAATACATTTATAAGAGTTTGACTTAACATAAACATGGACAGTTATAAATATCTGTCTTTACGAATGCGGAATACAATAGTTCATAAGTGTGGTGGAAATGGATAAGAATCTTCGAACTCTATGCTCCGAGTTCTTCCAAAATGCACTAAACAAAACCTGACTACTAGGCTGGCCAGGAAAAAGTAGGGCACCCAGAGTTTAAGGGAAAGTAAATAAACTCCGGATCAGTCATGAGGCTGGTGTGAGAAACTCAAAATACAAGTTTTTGAAAACAAAGGATATCTCATAAGATCACGCCGCACATAAACAAGGAATGAGTTTTTACCTTATGATAACCAAATCATTTCTATATAAAACTAAGTGATATTTTTTTAGTGACATTCTTTGAAAACACTTTTCAAATAAACTTATGAATCTTAGCCAAAATTGTTACATTGATTAAATTCCAGCATACTAGCTACAAAGTAGGTTCTATAAACAAACTCTTACAAGGCTCGTATTGGAAGTTGGATTCCATACAATGGCAAGGTGGGGGACTACCTTCCCTATAGTATATTTCTAGAGGAATGTACTGAGGGTCGACATCTTTGAAACCTCTGCGAATCAGAACTGGCCTACCTACAGACCCATCTGGTGGCGGATAGAACCGAATATAACATCACCCCGGTTGTAACCGGCCTATCCGAGATCCCATAGCATACACCACATACACGACATATAGAGAGTAATCTAGAAAGATGATGACCATACCCTAATGGTTGCGAACCACATAGCCCTAAAGCGATCTTGTTTTAGCCATTACTGGTTGATGAGGCCTGAGGTAACGATTACCTTTCACATAGCACACATTCCACTTTGAATGTCACAATGTCATTCTATGTTCACACAACTAATTTCTACAAAAATATAATTCCTGAGCTCGTATGTCTCAGGAAAAAGGCGTTATGCTAAGAGAAGTTGCCTTCCCCGCCACCAAATAGATGATACATATATAGAGATCAATCAGTGTGATTAGAAATGCAACGTCAGACATTCGTCCATACAAGTTGTTCAGGAACAGGACAAACCGAAGGAACTCTCCTACCACATCCTGTCGGGAATCACCTCTAGGATTAGTAGCAAGAAGCCTTTGCATCAAAGATATCAAATGAAGAACTACTGCCACACACACACACACACAGATATATATATATATATATATATATATATATATATATATGAGAAAATTCCCCCGAGGGTCAGTGGCAAGCAGCCCTACATTCTATCTTCCAAATAGATATCATTCCATGTCATTACCGTCGAATACGTATATTGGTTCGAAGTGGATTTCAGATAGGAATCACCTAAATCCGACCCCGGTTCCTTCGAACCAATCATCGATAAAAATATGTTTTAGTAAATAGGGAATTATTCTTTGATTGATTAATTTATTTTTATCAAAATATCTTCTAGAGATATATATCTTTAAAATATTTCTTTTTGGTATATACAGAATCATTAAACCTCTCTTTAACTTTCAAATCATTTTCATAAATCATTTTAGAAAACATTATTGAGCAAATAGGATCACGGAAATTATACTGATTCTACTCGGTATCAATTTCCATATTCAACCCTTACTATCCATCGAATAATGGTGAAATCACCTTTTAAATTCATACAGATAGTATAGATTGCCTTCTCGGAATTTAATACCATGTATAAGAAGATTATTTCTATGCAATCCAAGTTATTTAAATTTGGAAAATGTAATCTTTTATACTTAACTGGTTTTGGACTTATTTGAAAATCTACAAGGTGAAATCTTGATTTTCTTTCTTCGTTTGAAAACAATGGATATAATAGTTCAGAAAATTCTTATCATGAAGAATTCCGAGCTATATTCCAATTTATATACTAGTTTAACTTTACGGCGCGAAATCGCGAACTACCGTTACACGACGCGCCTAGTTTGACTTGTTTACCATTTTCTATTCGAATGTTGTCGTGAAAAGTTTATATGTTTATAAAACATTATCAAATCATTTCAAAACCATTTCTAAGGGTTTTAATGATTCCATATCACCTTTTAATTTGATTCGAAAAGAGATTTCCTTGTGTAGTATCGACATGTATTTATCGTGACTTGTTTACACAATTAACTAGTATAATAAACATCCAATACTTGATGATCAAAGCAATGCAAACCATTTCAATCATATCACATCATCCAAAGAGTGTGTGTGTGTATAAAGTTTCTCACCATAATCCAAATCCAAACTTCCTACCAACATTCATTCAAATCAACACTTCACTAAACCGTTAACTAAACAACTCCTCCTCTCTTTCCAAGTGCTCGGCCACCCTCCCTATTCCACCTTGCTCTCGGTCCAACCTCCTCTCACTTGCTTTAGAAGAGATTATAGAAGATTTGGTTAACTTTTGAAAAAGTTAGAGAGTAATCAGTGGATTAGTGTTAAGAACTTCCATTATTTTTAACCCTCCTACTTTTTCTCAAATTTTGAGAAAGAAGAGTGGCTTCATTGGAAGCTATTATAGAGCATAAGAAAGCTCAAGAATGAAGAAGAAGAAGAAGAATGAATGAATGAATGAATGAATGTGAAGAACAAGTAAGAATAAGGGGTGGTATTTATAGAAAAAAAAGAGAAAATATCTTCAAAATAAAATTACCAACATACCCCCACCTTCCCTAGGAAATGCCTCCCCCTCCACCTCTTGTGGCGCACGGCAGCCCCTCCATGTGGATGAGGTGTAGGTAATGGTGGAGGTGGTGATGTGATGTGGTGTAAGATTGATTTGATGTTTGTTTTTTTAAAGTAATTATTACTTTAGGTATTTATTTTATTACCTTATGTAAATATATGTTTACTTTTCTATTTTTATTAGTTGTATATGTATATGTTAACATATGTATGTGTATGTTATATATGTGTTCAAGTTATATAAACAACATTGTACAACTTATATACGCCAAACCGTTATGAATTCCGATTTCGATTTCCGATCATATTTTCATTTCTTAGTTAATATTTTTTTTGTAATCGAAGTTTGAAAACTAATTTCTTATCATTATAAATGAATTAAAATGATCCTATTTGAATTATAAAACCATATAAATCAATATTGAACAATTATTTACAAAAAGCGTTATTTTATCAAACCGATATAGATTTTCCTTATATTTTCAAATTATATATATATTTTTATAAAACCATTAGAAATGATTCATTATCACTTTAAAACTAATTAAAATGAATTATTATCATTTTAAAACAATTATTTGAATAATTATAATAATTATTAAATCATTTAAGCTCAATTTGAAATCATTAATTAATTATTAAATATAATGATATTACTGATGATTTGTAAATACATTTTATTTTTCAAAAATAAAATAAATTATTTTATTTCATATTCTTGTTTAAATATAAAATGAGTGTATGTGTCCAGTCTCGTTTGTGACTTTGGATAATTATAGAGCCGTTTATCGATAAAACGATTTGCGGCTATTTAATCGATTTAAATCCCGAGGAAGATATTTTTGTAAATATCTATTCAAAATAAGATTACTATTATTTATTATCACTCAAAACAATATTATTTGTATTATCAACCATTTATTTGAATAATTTAAAAATAAATATAATTTATCAAAGTGATAAATTTGAAAGTAGTTATAAAGACTTTCCTCCTTCCTGTACCCATTTAATCAATATTATTTCAAATTAGTTATTAAACTCTAAAACATATCTGCAAATAAAAATAATTTTGACTATTATCGTATTTTTAAATCTTGAATTAATAAATATAAATCAAGTTTCAATTTAGGAAGAATTTTAAAATTAAAATTATGATTTTACATAAAAGTAAATTTTATAAACGTTGAATTAAAACAACACATTCACACATATATGTAATTAATTGCAAGATACTTTTATATTTAAAATAACAAACAAATATGTAAAGTTCGTGATTTAGCATGTGTTAGAATTAGAAATTAACAAATTTACACAAAAGTCCAATTATGTTTTTATTTTACTTTCAAACAAAAGAATACATTAACAAAAAAATCAAACAAAAATATGTAAACATTATATTCAATTCTCAGATGATTTCAAAAGGACAAGATATGTAATTTATATTAATTGAAATAAAATAAAATCATATAAATGAATGGTTTCAAACAGGAACAAAGAGGACAACTTAGGCACATTTAAATTCATGGTAAAATTTCAGATCTGAACTATAAGAACATTATGAACAACTAATTAAATGAGATGTAATATGTCATAGCTCTAATGTTAAGAATATGTCACAACTCTAATGTTAAGAATATGGACATGTAATCGAAATGGATCAGTACAAAATGGATCTAAATCAAATTGATATTATAAACATATATAAATTAAGGAAGATGTGACAAATGGGAATTATATGAAGTTAAATAGATAAACTTTTATTAAGATGTGATATGCAAGAGATCTAATCATATGAATAAGAAGATTATACAAATAAATAGAATGAAAATACCTTAAGATGTAGCCAAAGGAACACACCTTGAATGATGATATTTTCTCAGATCTTCGAGATCCACACCCAATCCTTGCAAGAGATGGATGAACCACTTTTGTTTTTCTTTATTTTCTGTTTTTATTTGGAGTTGAAAGATTTTGGAAATTTTGTTTTGTTTTCTGCCATGAAAAGCTAGGAGGAGAGAAAGAATGAATTGTACGTACAAAATGAATTAGAGAACATGTTTTTTTGAAAGAACGAAACCTTTCCCATTCTTTAATTAATACTTCCATATTTAATTCCCTTAATTATTTCTCTCTCGCCAATCCTTTCTTTTCATATGATATGTCATCGCGTGACATAAAATTTCCACCAATCATGTCATCAAATGACATAAAATTTCCATATATCATTTCATGCAACTATCTTTAAATTAAATCAATATCGTATATCAATGCATGCAAATATAACTTTTATAAATGCATTAAAATAATTGAATCAGTTTACAACATTTTATAAATTAATTAAATCATTTAGTTTTTCAAAGAATTCACTATTACGGTTATGTGACTCAAAGGTGTAAATTCAATCGATAATTAATATCGAACTATTCAAACATTAATGTTCATACGTCACTTAGTAGGTGGTGTGACATTTTGAATGATTTATCGCTTACACATCTTTTGGTAAAATCCAATTTTACTCATTATAAGTAGTACCCGATAGTGACAATTACTTACACCAATTCTCTTTGTCAAAACTATATAACATTAGGACTTATGGAACTTGGTAATGGTCAAAATTCCAATATCATCTACATTCAACTTTATATTCCAATCACAAAGCCCTTGGTTCATTATTAACCAAACTGCTCTGGCTAGAGATTTTGAGTTGAAATCAGTTGATCGTGATACTAACTTCATATAACCGAGGGGATGAATCCTCTCTTGAATAGTGTTTCACATTCAATGCTTTCACTCGACCCAGCTATAGTCGTTCAATGGATGTCGTACCATGATTTAACTATAATAAAGTGGAGCTTCCACATTGAAAATTAACAATATTCTCAAGTCGAGGGAACTAGGTAAAGTCACATCGATATTTTCTGTTTGACCTTAGTTATATTAATCAATAGAAAACTATCGAGTGACTTGTTCCATAGTTATCCAATAACTATCAGTGTATAACCTTTAGGTGCCCTCAGCAGCCATAAGTAGTACACTACCGAATATTTGGAGAGCATTACGTACTCTAGTCTTAACGGATACATCGATATCTAGTCTCGAAGCATTTTGACTGGGAACATTTAAAATGGTTTATTTAATTTTATTGTGATAAATTATTCACGGTTACAACACATTGTAACTACTATCAAAAAATGTACCATTTATGGGTTTTCTATTAAATATACTTAAATTAAATTAATTAATTAATATAACCACATTATATCAAGTATATAATTGAAAGAAAACACCTTTATTTCGAACAAGATTGGTCAACGAGTTAGATATATGTAAAAATTACATAATTGCCCATATGGCATACCCCTAACGCTATCATAAATTTAGGTTCTCTAATCTCCATCATTTTCCAAGGTTCACTCCCTTGCATTGTTTGGAGTTGACGAAGAAATCTATTCACATTTTGGCACTAGAAGGAGCGCTCGAACCTTCGTCTCCATTAAAATCCTAAGTGGAACTACCTTGACTTGTGTATATAGGGATTAAAGGACTTGCCCCTACCAAGCATATCCCCTTCCAAGCTAACCTATCTTTGATTTTTAACACCAATTAATCGCATTAACTAAGTTTTGCTTAGTCATTCCAATTAATCGTATTAAAATCTCCGAACAAGGATCCTCCGAGCCTCAAATAACTAGGCCAACTTATTAAATTACTAATGATCTCCGGCTTCATAAAGAGCAAATATTAAGGATCATGGCGCTACAAATCATGGAAAATAAGAGAAGGCAAGTAGCGCCTTACAACCCATATAGATGGAGTTTGAATCTATTTTGCATAGGGTCAACACCGATCTTCGCCCTAGGAAAGCAATACAAAAAGGATAGCATCTTCTTGAAAATAAGGAGGGAAATTCAACTTAAAGCTAAGGTGACCATTTTCGAAAGAGAAATAACAAAGGACTTTGATCAATTCACTAAAAGGTGGGAAAATGCTCTTAACCACCCTCAAGAACCAAATGAAACTTGAAACTCTTTAAAAAGAAAGCTTTTATGGAAGTTAAAGAGCCCATCATGTATAAGGGAGCCAAAAGGAATTCAGAAGGATCAACTTCCAAAATATCACGGCTTTCTAAAAATTTCTCCCTTACCACATCTTGTAGGAATATCTACTTCCTAACTAAAGACAAGCTCAACTATTGGCCTTCACAAAAGAAGCGACCAAAGAATGAAAGGAATCTCAAAGGGTTATATTATCATTATCATCGCTCTAACGGCCATTCCACGAATCACTGCCAAAGCTTAGATGGAATAATTATCAATCTTATCGGGCAAGAAAAGCTTGACGAATTTGTACAAAGATATTGAACAAGTTAATAATAAAGAAAGAGTTTCTTAACAAAATAAGTGTATCTATATGGTTGAAGAGTTAAGATCTCCTAAAATAATGGAAACCCTAAACCAGTGCCAAAGATGGTGGTAAGAAGCTAAAGCCTTTGTCCCTGCCAAGATAGCCTGGTCAAAGCACCTCCTAGAAGGAGGTTAGAGTAAGCCTTTGGTTCTGTCTGAAAAGGCCTAACCAGAGCATCTGCAAGCCTTCAACCCATACATACACGGCCTGGTTGAAGCGCCTCCTAGAGGGAGGAATGGTAAGCCTTTGGCTTATCCAAAGCACCGAACCATCCTTCAGTGTCATCATCAAAGACCTCATTGAAGCGTCTCCTAGAGGGAGGACAGGTAAGCCTTTGGTCTGTCCAAAGCACCGGACAAGCCTTTAGTACCATCTCCACGGCCTTACTAAAGCACTTCCTAGAAGGTGGTCGGGTAAGTCTATGATTTAGCTAAAAGAAAGCTAGCCAAACACACCGGACAACAACCCTAAATCATCACTTAAGACGGTGATAAGGGGTTCGATCCCAGTTGAGATCCTCACCGTCAATGGTGGCAAAAAGCAATCGAGTCAACCATACTCTATCCAAAAGAATAGATCGAAATCAGTCTTCTAAAGGAAGATCAATCAAATTTAGTTCAATCCAAAAGAAGAGTTAAAGTCGTCTTCTAGAGGAAGATCTATCAGAGTGAGCTAATTAGCACCCCAAAACAAAAGCAATCTTCTAGAGGAAGATCTATCAAAATACGAGTTGTCAAAACTCAGTTAGCTCAAAAGAAGGAACTATTGCCGAACAGGTATTCTGGTCTTCCATTATTATTGTTGGACATGTGTTATAGTCTTCCATTACTATTGCCGGACAGATGTTCTGGTCTTCTATTACTATTGCCGGACAGGTGTTTTGGTCTTCCATTACTATTGCCAGATGGATTTTCTGGTCTTCTACTATTAATGCCATATGGATTTTCTTTCTTTCTACTATTAATTCCAAATGGGTTTTTTGGTCTTCTTTATTAGAAAATGGGTTTTCTCTTATTAATTATCGAACGGGTTTATTGGCCTCCTATTTGCACTATAACTAGAATGTTCTCTACGACTTCTATTCAAATTATTATTAGAAGAATTTTTTGAAAGCTCAACTAGCAAGTTTCTTAGTTCTTTTAACAAGCAAAATATCAATTTATGCATTGAAAGCTCAAAATGTAGAAAAGAAAGATATTAATCGTCAAGCAATTTCAAATAAAAACCAGTATTCGATTCAAGTCTACATACCTTTCATCCGAGGTAACATTTACTCAAATACAAATTCATTTATGATCTAGTACATTATACATACAAAGCTGCAGGTACAGAAATCAGACAAAAAGAAAATCTGTTTAAAGCAAATTTTTATCAAAGCCAAGGCTTTGTGTTGTCTTATCCAAATCCTTGGCAATTAAAGGATCGGTAATGTGGCGAAGGGCCACATCCAAAAGTACTTTGAATTTCTTTTTCTTCCTTCGGATAATATCTACATCATCAACTAAATCAGTTTGAGTTTCAAAGCATGCTGGAGAGTCGGGCTCCTCTCAAAGTTTGAACCATGCTTTTTAACTCTTTGTTTAAGAATATATTTCTCGCACTCAAGCTTTTCAACTTTGCTTTCATATTCATAGAGACTTTGAGATACTTTTCCATTCCACTTATTACTAAAAAAATTCATGCATTCAAATTTAACTTGTATACTCCATTTGGAGGTCACATCATTACTTAGACCCGGAGGTGGATTCAGTAAAGTAGGAAATTCTCGACTAACTAAAGATCGAGATCTCATTATCCTTCTAGGAGTAGTAGTAGGAAGATTGGAATCACCTTCATTGGCGATGAGTTCTAGGGATTGGCAAGATACTCCTTTTTCATTAACTCCACTTCGAGATCATTGATTCGTTGATGTAATTTTTGCCATTTCGGCGTCAATCTCAACTGAAGGCCTGAATTCTAAAAGCGAGTATATCCATCTCTTCAATTATGGAATTCATTTATCTTTCTCCTTAATTGCTTATTCTAAGTTAGAGATTTGTTCCTTTAGGCCTTTAAAGGTTGATCTCAGTTGAAAGTATTTCCTATGACATTCTTGCACCTCTGGATTATTTGGAAATCGTAAGATTGAAATGTCTTGGAAGACCGCCTCTTTTCAATATCAGCTAGTAATCTATGTTTACACTCGATCACTCATGTGAAAACATTTAAAGGATCAAATGTAGGCACTAATTGGGTTTCCTATTAAAAATAAGTGAAACAGGAACCAATACATGAAAAACAAGCTCTTTTATTAAAAATAACAAAAGTTTACAAACAACAAGGAAACTCGGATTACATCACAGTCTAATTCTTCCCGACTCTTAAAGTTTTGAAACAGCAGCTTTAGCTTTTTCAAAAGACCTAATGGTAGAGTAAAAGTGGAGTCGAAAGAAGATTTAATTCCTTTTGGGTATTAACTAGAGGGAATCAATGATAGTCCCACTTTCCAACCGGAGGGCTAGTATATGGCCACACAACAAGTTGGCATGATAAGTCTGCATTTCACTAAGAAATTTATCCTTTTCATCGCCTAAAAAGTTAAAACGAAGTTGAGGAAATCACGTGTAAACTTCCTGTACATCCTCTAAGAAAGCAATGTTTGAGAAGTTCTAAGGATTAGACACTTCTCCTTAAAATCCCTCTTTAGCTTGACAAATTTATTCAAAAATTCCATAGGAATAGGACTATTTGGAGATTCCCTAATCTATATATTACATGGTAAATAAACTAAGAGCAAGGAAATAAAAATGGTGAAAACTATACACTGCATAAGTCATACATTACAATTATATAATCATTTGGGTTCATACAATATCGATTCCTTATATAATTCAAAAATAAATCTCTTCCTATTGTATTTGAGTTTTTTGGGGGTTAGAGAACGAGAAGTAAGAGGGATAAGAGTGATTTTCGAGAGATTCCAACATGTTCTAGGATGAGGATCAGACCCATTTTCATTCAAGTACCTGCGCTAGTAGCGCCTCAGTAAGCCCCCGCAGTTGTCGCCTAAATAGGAGAAATCAACAAAAATACCCCTAGAGTAAACTTTGTAGAGAAATTTTTTTCAAGGCGCTCCTATCATCAATTAACATCCAAAAGAAGATCATTAGCTATGCATTCTCCGCTAAGAGTCTCTCCCGATGAATGCGTGCCTTCTTCATCCGTGGAGCAACTTGCCTCTCTTTGAAAAACCTTAGTTTTGATGCGTTGGCTGTGAGATTCTTGTACAACTCATTATACTCTTTCAATTGTCCATCCAACTCTCTGTTCAATCGGTCTATTTCCATTTGTTTATTTTCAAGCATAAAATCATAATGATAATTTGGTTTTCCCCTTAACTAAAATAATCAACGTATTAACTAAGAGATGTTTGGTAATTTAAGACATTTATGCAGAGAAATCCATACCTAAGAGAATGGAATGGAAGATGAAAGAGTCTGCTCCTCTCCTTTGGGTTTGTGGCTTTGTGGAGCATTGTTTTTCTGAGGGGAATTTTTAGTGGAAGAATCAGGAATTTCAATAGCATCCGTACCAAGAGCTGCTAAATCCGGATCGATGTTTCACGATCCATCTTATCATTCGTCAGCCTAGAGGAACCCTTTCCATCACCACCATCATTATCATCATTGTCATGACCATCATTATTATGACCATTGTCGCCCTTATTCTCATCATCATCCTCCTTTTCATCATTAGATTTTGTTTCTTCATCCATTGGAGAGTCATCAAAGGTCAGTAGCTTCTTGGCATTAATCTCTTCCTCCTCCTCGGAAGGTGCCTCCCAAGTGCCTGAGTCTTATTTAACATAGCTTTAAATTTATTCTTAAACTTCTCATTCCAAGCTAAAGTAAGAGAAGGGAAATCCAAATCTGGGCATTTATGGATATTATCGACATATGCTATAAAAGGTGCTCTCTTATAGGAACTCTCGACAATTGTATTAAGAGTCGTCCTAAGGAAATGAGACACCTTCTGCTTCACATCATTGATTACGCCAGTCGATTTTTTCCAAAGAGTTCTTTTCTTTCGCAACTTTTCTTGAGAAATTCATTCTCCTTCACAAGCTTAGTCTCCTTTATACCGGCCTCCTCAAGCCCTAACTCCAAAGCTTTCACTCTATCATCTAAATTTGTTTGGCGCTTCTCTCTTTAGTAAGTGAAGTTTCTGCTTCCTTGAGCGAGGTAGCTAGTTTTTCTTTTTCTGTTTTAGCTTTGTCTCTTGCTATTGAGATGTTAATTATATGATCGTTGAGCGAAGAAACTTGCTCCTTGAGTTTAGACACTTCACTAGATGTCCCTGTAGCATCCTCTTAGAAAAGAAACATATGCTTAACCACCTAAAATAAATAACAGGTATGGATTAGAATATTACATAAAGAGTTAAATTCAGAAACAGTCAAAACAAGATACATACATACCGACAAGAATTTCTTAAGGATGGTAAAGCGATGATCTTGAGAATAAGATGAAGGGTGCGATGGCTTAAGAGCAGCAAAGGACGGAGACTGGATGACCAACCGGAGAACGACATCGAAACCACTAACATGGGTTGGAGATTGAGACTTAGAAGAAAGTGGATCTTTTGAAGAAATACACAATCCAAGATCCTTATAAAGACGGTTAAGAGCCTCAGGAGAACCTGGAAAAGTAATACGAAGAAGATGGTCCTAAGACTGCTCCGCTTCAGTCAATTGTTAGGCCATCTCCCCAAAAGTGTTGAGGTTTAAGACCCTAGGACTTGGGTCGATATCCACAAATGATTCTTCATCCATAATACCAGGGGTGTGTGCGCCCCCGACCTTAGGCTTTTTGCTAGGAGTTGTAACAGCAGCAGGACCATTGCTTAGTTTCGTTTTTATGGATTTGAATGAACTAGTGATGATGTCCTTGTAAGATTAAGGCTCAGAAGTTTGGTTCGAGACAGAAGTATCATCTTTACTCTTCTTTTCTTAGGGAGCATCACTTGTTATCTCCTTTTTGGAAGCGATGGCTCAGGTAGATGAGCTTGAATCAGAAAGAAAAGCTTATAAGAGGATGCCATAAGAGGTTTTGTATAAAATGCAATGATATGATTACCGAGCTTCTCGGGCTGAACTGGAGAATTAGAAGTAAAAGATTTTGATTTGCCCATGATTAACGATCGCCTTCCTCGTGTGTTATATTTGACCATTGGAGACTCTCCCAAAATTTTATGATGATCTAGAATAATGGAATACTAAAGGAGTTTTGTCGGAGTTAGCAGCAAAGCATGTTCCCCATAGTATCTAATGCTCGGGTCAATGATTGCATAATATCTTAATCAGAAGAACTTAGCTTTTTGGGAACAGAATCTGAAAGAAAACATTTATTAATAAAGAATAACAAGTCGATAGAGGTAGTAAGAGACAAGAAACTTACTGATGGTAGAGAATGTTCCTTTGATGTTAGAAAAGCACTTAACGAAAAAGAATTGTGTCTCCCATCCTCTTATCTTGTTAACACTCTCGGAAATCATACTTTTCGGGTGGGGATGGATACAGTATAGTTGATGACCTTGTTGCTCACCAACCTTGGCGGGATAAGCTATTGCATGAAGATTTCAACATTAAGAGAGGGAGTCCTACCTCCCAAGCCAAGACTTCCAAGCAAGTCAGATATGTGTAGAATTTGGCGAGAACTGAATTGGTGCAATATCCAGATGTTCAAGGTATCTTAGAAGAAAGCCGGGAAAAGGAAGGTAGCTTGTGTGCCAAATATGTATTGGAGTAAAATCAAAATATCCTTTTGATGGATTGTATATATTGTCTACAGGACCAGTAGGAATGGCTAAAATTCCTGTAATCCTAAATTGTTTCAAAATAGAATCCACCTCGACTTGGGTTGTGATGTATGATGGATTCAAAAGATTATATCCCTTCTTACTAGCAAAAAGTGAAGCTTTAAGGCCTACACTAGTTTTCTTAACGGACATCTTGCTTGGCTTTGAGCTTTCCATCTATCCGCTAGGTGATTTTATTACAAAATTTAAGAAATGATAATGTTCTTATTATATAGAAGAATCATTACATACTAAGTCAAAAATTATTATCTAAATGACTTATCTACTGTCTAAGTGATGGTATCATGATGCTTAAAGTATATGATAGTCACATGTTAATAACCCTTAAATGGCACATGTCGAGTTTATCGAAAGACTTAAAATCTAACTTTAATAAAGAAATTCCATGGAAAAACTATATAAAGATTAAATAAGACTGGATGTGCGATGTCAATAAGTCCATATCGATAGGTATATCAATGTCAAATGTCGCCTAGTTTATATTATAAAGCACTAGTAAATGCCGCAACTATAACTAATGCTAAAGCAATAAGATTGTCGACATTAGTGAATAATGGTGATATAAGTTAATAATGCGTTAATTGGTTAAAAAGCTTGTAATATTTTAAATCAGAAACATCGTAAGCAATGGCATCAAATGAACGACTCAAACTCTAACGTTAATAAAGAAATTCCATGGAAAAACTATATAAAGCACTAGTAAGAATGGATGTGCGATGTCAGTAAATCCATATTGACAGATATATCAATGTCAAATGTCATGTAGTTTATATTATAAAGCACTAGTAAATGTTGCAACTATAGCTAATATTGAAGTAATGAGATTGTCAATATTAGTGAATAATGGTGACATAAGTTGATAACGCGTTAATTGGTTAAACGACTTGTAATATGTTAAATCAACAACATCATAAGCAATGGTATCAAATGAAGCTCAATTTATAGTATTAAAAGTGGTTACAGAATGATAACAGCGAAAAGTAAGATTGTCGGTATCAAATTATAACTTCATAAATCAACGTCGAAGGTGAGCGACGTCGTTTATAAATAGATAATGTTTTATTTAGCTGGTATACGTTTTCTCATAACAATAAGAGGTTATCGCATCTCATCCTAGTCGTTAACGGTATAAGAGTTTTGTGATGTCGAGTATCATGCTGGTATCGCAACATCATTTTTTTATTAGTACCGAATCTATTGATGACGCATCTAATTAACATAGGCATTTTAATAATAGGAACCTCTGTAACTCTAAATGGATTGTCACACTTCACTTTCATTGTTGAAGATATAAAAGTTTTGTGCCGAAAACATTAGCTAACGAGAAGTAGTTCAATAATAAGCTTCATTAATGTCAAATATCATATCAATATTGTAAAAAACGTTTGTTACGATATAGCATATGGAAAAGTGAATTGATGTTGAATATCACGATGATGTCATAAAACATCAGGGACGGCGTAGAGTGGATCCTTATTGGATATCGGGTCTCATAAGCTATCTTTTTTATCATTAAAGAAATAGCACCCGGGTTCTCATTGTCAACGACCCCAAATTTCATTCAGCAACATAAAATTTCAGCCTTAATCTGATCTATAAAAACAAATGACAGTCGATTATATTGATAATCTAAACATTAGCATCAAGACTATTTAATTAAATTTCAAATGTCGATTTGAAGTCAATGAAATCCTAGGTGCGATTTCTTGGAAATTCCTTAATTAGAACAATCGGAATTACATATCATACCTGAATGATGAATCGAACAATCGAGAATTGGAAGTTTTTGGTTCCTTTTAAAGAATTAAATTTCTGGCTTGAGCTTATAAATTGCAGGTAAGAGAAGAAAAGAGAAGAGACCTGGCTATTTATAGAAAGGAATAGGTGTACAGAAGCTGTTGGATTGATTTTAAATGGAAAGTTGGATCGGCAAAAGAAGACCAATAGGCAGTAAAGGATGGTGCCAAAACTATTGACTTGAAAAGTAAATGCTTCCTCTTATAGTAGGGGCAAATGTTATCACCATTATTAATCTCAAAGATATACGACATGAGACGTGAATATGATGCCGCCTTTCAAGATGGAAGTAATGCCATGCTTTGGAAACATCATCCAATACTGTTTATGATCAATAACGCACGTTGCTGATACCGCTTCTCTTGGATGCCACCTCCCATCTACATCACATGTCCTCAATGCCACATCCCTCCAAGGAAGTGATGATATTGAACGCAATCAATACCATAAGCCATCAATGTATGTGAACATATGTCACATCTCATTGATGCCGTGTTTTATCAATGTCATTCATTAGCAATGCCGTCGATAACTAGTGTCGCGTCTTGTTGATGGTGCGTTTCATCGGTACTTAGAGTACACTGCACATGTTCACGTCCAAAGCCATCAGCGTCCACAGAAGTTATCAAGGCCAATGTTATATCAATCCATTCCACTCCCAATTGATGCCGCCTCAGATCACTATCGCGCCATGCCAAACACCACTTTAATTCGATACTGCTATCAACCAATGGAGAGCGCCGATCATCGCAACATAAGCCATCAATCCCGAGAGTCATTGATGTCCCATGCCTTCACTTATGAGACGAAGCCGAAGCCCTGCCCTACACCTAAGGATGAAAAAGGATATTGTCAGGCGAAGTTAGCATCATGCAGCATTGAAACTGCCGAGACCAAGCACGCCGAAGCCATGTGCCAAGCTATGTTTTTCTTCCCTATAAATATGGACCTAGGGGCACAATGGAGGGGGCAGATCATTCTAGTCTCTCTTCTTACATTTTAAAACTTTGTAACCCTAAATTTATTTAGGAATTCATAGCCGGTTATAGCACTTGAACTATTGGACTTTTTACCTTCGATATTTTATTGAATAAAAACAAGATATCTCAAATTATGACTTACTTTCGAGTTCCAAAGCTTATATGATTTGTTAATCAATGATTGCTTCAAACTCCAAAAGCACTCATACTCTTTATTTCTACCTTTGCATACTATTGACTTTTCAAATTTACTTCATGAGCATATGATCCTATATGACTTTGCATATGACTTCACAATGGACTTGAGCTTGCCTATTCACTCCTCTTAAGCCTTAATTCAACCAAGTGTCTCCTTGTGCCAACACTCATTGAGGTTAAGTTTAGGCTCTTCAATTTCCATCATTTGCCACGGTTCACTCTCTTGCACTTTTTAGGGTTGACAAAGAAATTCGTTAACAGTATCATTCAACAAGCATCAAAATTAGACAAGTATTTTGATAGAAATATCAAATAGTTTGATTTTGGTCAAAATGCAGAGCAAACATATGCCCATAAGAAAGAATGTTAAAGGTACATTGATATTTCTAAACCTAAGAAAACAACAAACTTCCGATTGTTCATGATGCACTCGAATTAAAAATAATTTTTTACTTGTTTTAATACTCGACGTTGGATTTGCAAATGTTGTCTTTTATTGCAAGTATAAAGGATATTGGGAATGTCCCAAACAATATGCAGAAACACCTTATTAAAATGTTTAATAAGAAACATGTAAGATAGATTCTTTATGCATTGGCAATAGGAATTATCATACATGTAATGTTGTCTACAATATCATGATTTGTTTATGTATTTGATACATGAAGCAAATATCAAATCCAAATAAAGAATTAAATGGTAGTTTAGAGTGTTCATGTGTATTTATGAAATACAAGAGAATTGTTTATAGAAACAACGAACTCCATATGATAGAGTATTCAGACTCATACTTCATATGTGATATTGAGTATGGTATGTCAATATAAAGTTCATGTTCAAAGCTTGGTTAGGAAGCTTTAATTTGGAAATGTTCCAAATGAGAGATTGCAGATGATTTAATTAAAGGCAAGTACATCGCCTTGAATAACACCACAATAAATGCAATGTATGTATAATAAATGTACAAATTTATAACCGAGCTAAGAGTAATTCCAAAAGTTGAGAATCCTATAACATTACTATATGACAACAATGTCGCGATATAGTTCGTAACAGAACTTAGAGCTCACTAGATGTCGAGAGACATACTCCGAATTGTTCCACATGATAAAGCAATTTATCGACATCGGAGAGAGTTGATTGGGATAGTAGATAATGAAAACATAATAGCATACCTATTCGCCGAGGGACTGACCCGATTGGTTTTGGTAAAACTAATCGGAGAAGTTGGAATAAGATTCCATAATTGACTCCTAAGTGCAAGTGGGAGATTGATAGAGTTAGGGATATGCCTCAGGGGCAATTATGTAATTTGCAATATAAATCAAATTCAATAACCATTCTTTTTCAAAATAAAAGGTATTTCCTTTCCGTTATATACTTGTTATAAAATGTTATAAATAACTAATTAGTTAATTTAAGTACATATGTCAGAAAGTCCATAAATAATATGTTTGTAATAGCTATTACAAATAGTTGTAATCATGAGTATTATAACACAATATGATAAGCACATCATTTTAAATATTCCAAGTCAAGATGTATCAAGACTGGACATTGATGCATCTGTTAAGATAAGAGTACGAAACGCTCTCCAAATTATTGGATAGTGTATTACTCATGGCCGCTGAAGGCACCAAGGGGTTACATACCGATAATTATCCAATAATTATAGAATGACTCACTCGATAGTTTTCTATCGATTAATATAATTAAGGTCAAATAGAAGATATCGAAGTGACTAATTTACATTGTTCTCTTGATTTGAGAGTACTGTTGATCTTCAATATAAACGCTTTGATTAAAGTTAAATCATGGCACGACGTCCATCGAATGACTATAGTTGGGTCAAGTGGAAATATTAGAAGTGAAACACCATTCAAGAGAGGATTCATCTTTTTAGTATCACGGTCAACTGAAGTCAACTCAAAGTCAAAATCTTTGGGCAGAGTAGTTCGGTTAATAAAAATTGTTATTATTGAACCAATGACTTTATGTTTGGACTATAAATTTGAATGTGGAAAATATTAGAATTTTGACTATAACCAAATTCCATATGTCCTAATATGATATAGTTTTAACGAACAGAATTGGTGTAAATAATCGTACAACCGGGTAACGCTTAAGAAAAAGTGAAATTGGATTTTACCAAAAAGATCTATAAGCATTAAATTCGGCCAAACTATCATACCAATAGGTAAGATCACGTATAAACTTTAATATTTGAATTGTATAATATTAATTGCTCACTGAGTTCATACCTCTGAGTCACACAACCACATTTGTAATTTCTCCAAAAAAAACAGGATTTAATTAATTTATGAAATGTTATAAATTGGATAAATTAATTAATATTTGTGAAATATTAATTATAATTTATTTATTTGAAGTTTGAATGTTGTTATTAATTATTTAAATGCATGTACAAAAGTAATATTTGCAAATATCGATATTCGATATCGATGCACTTTTGAACGGCGTTTAAAATAAATAATCACATATGTTTTATTTTGTTGGAAACTTTGCCCATTATGGATGCATGATAGGATCAACCATTAAATGGAGAAAATAAAGGGATTAATTGACTAAATTAAATACGGAAGTTAAATAAGAAAAATGAAAAAAGATTCTTTTATCCCATTAAAACAAATCTCCTCATTTCACTTTATTTTTATAGAAAATCCTTCCTCCTTCTCTCCAAAATAACGGTTGTCATCATCTTCCTTTGAACGAAATAAAAACCAATAACAACTTAAATTGAAACATCAAATTAAATTAAAGTAAAGGTGGTTCATCCATCTCTTGCAAGGATTGGATGTGGATCTTGGCGACCTAAGGAGAAGGCATAAATCAAGGTGTGACTTTTGGCTAGTTCTAAGAGGTACCTTCTATTTTAAACGTTCTATTAAATATAAAATCATCATCATAATTTGTATGTGTATAATATTACCTTATTTGATTTGAAATTGTTTATCTAATTTGAATCGTTTGTTGAATGAATTGAATTGATTTTTACTTTGGTAAATTAAAACAGAAATTTGTATATGAGTAAAACAGTGTTTAATTATAGATCTATGTTTTAAACTCTCAAATCAAAGTGTAATTTTTCAGATCAAAAAGTTTTTATGTGCATATTATTTGCATTTTTGTTGAAACGAAAACATTATATACACATGTCGCCACTTCACCTTGAATTGAAAAATAATCATGCAATTTGAACTATTTGTTGAATAAATTGTTTTACTCTTAATATGATGAATTGTAATAGAAATTTACAAATGATTAAAAGAGTGTTTTGATAGTGAATCTAAGCTTTAAAATTGATTACAATGATATTCTAAATTTGTTACCAAATTTATTATCTTAAATATCCTTATTTAAGTATTTTAAAGGATTGCTAATATATTGCTTAATTTGTTGTGTTCCACTTTCATTTTGTAAAAAAAATTCATTTAGGTTAAATCTCTTAATTTATATGCATATATATGTATTTTTTTTAACTAATTCAAGTATACCTAAGTTTACAAATGCATCAGAAAATATTAATGCAGCATGGTTGTTTGTTTTGAATTAATGAGAAAGTTTTGGTTTAGTCTTTGTATACACATAATTATAGCTATATGCATGTGTACATATAAACATTTAATATTTGTATTTCAAATTACCAAAGCATGATTTAAACCTTTTTATTATTATCAAACAATTTAAATGTGAGGCAATAGTATATACATATTAATTATTGTTTAGTGTTTATGCTATTGTATCATAATACCTCGTGCATGTTAATTAAATGATGTATCAATTAAATTTTCTAAAGAGGGAAGGTGGATGCTGCCTTTTACTTCATTTCCTATTAGATCCTTGTGAGATTTTATCTAGATTCATTCTTGTTTATTTCTATATATTATCATCGATTAATCATACTTCCCTTATGTTTAGCAATTATATCACACAATTAAAGTATGAATATATTGAAAAAATTTCATATCTCACACTTAATTAATTTAGAATTAAATTAATAAGACTAAGACAAAATTAATAGAATATGATTTTGTTAAAAGCAATATTAGATTAGATCTAATAAATCTTTTAGACTTCATATGCCTAATAGATCCAAAATAGAATTTTTTTTAAATTTACCCTTTAACTCCACTAGGGGCTGGCCCAGTTCTCAGAGCTCAATAGTCTATGCGGTCTAAATTAGTCATGTTAGGGCTAACTAATTAATCTTACCCACTTAGTACGGTGTCTAGAAAGATAATGTTTAGGATTGAAATTGGGTAATCAAGTATCCTGTCCTATTTGGTTACCGGCCTTGTCTAAAAGGTGAAGTAAGTCCAAAGGTTGCCTCTAAAAGAAAAGGCCCAATTTGAATTGGGCCTTGGGCTAATTTTCAAAATTGTTTTGAAAACTAAAGTAAAGATTTTAAATTTAAAAGTTAAATTTAAAATGAAACATATTTATCCACTCCAACACAAGACTCTCCGAGCACGGTGGTTACTTTCAGCATATATAGATTCTTAAACATATCTCCCCTCATCAAAACTAGCACATCCCAAGAAACCATCAAACTATCGTTCTCTATAGTCGCCTTACATCTCATGGATGCCAACCGCCCCAAAGAGATCAATGACTTCCGAAGACCTGGAACATACTAGACACATATTAAAATGTGAATCACTTCGTCAAACATGTGGATCTGTATTGTAGACTCTCCCATGGCTCTACAACAAGGATCATTTCTCATAAGAATTGCACTTTCTTTCTTTCCAATAAAAAATTTAAAGTAATCCATATTTGGCATCATGTGGAATGACGCCTCTAAATCAAACATCCGTTGGTCTAACACATTTGATGCTGCTACAGCCAACACATTGTTAAATACAACATTCTCTACCACAATCGATGAAGATCCACCCTCATTCTTCCTCTTCAAATTTGGACAACCTATCTTCCAATGATCTGCTTTCTTATCATGGTGGCACTTCCCATCACTTGACTTTCCTCTCTAGCCATTTTCGGGCTTCCCAGACTTGGAATGACCCCTAAGATTTCAAATCTTCTTCTTTTCTTTCCTCTCTCAACGAATAAACCCTAACAACTACTCCCTCCTCTACCTTCACTCATCTCCTTCATTTGATCCCTTAAGTCTTCAAATAGAAGACCCAACTTTAAATCTTCTATTGTCGACATGTCTCTTCCATATATCAAAGTGTTAGCGAAAGTTGTGCAACGCTTCAATAGGGAACACAAAAGAACCATCGTCTTTTGCTCTTCATCCACCTTCAAATCCACAGTCTTCGTCTTCGTTAAAAGATCATCGAAGAAACTAAGATGTGCCTTCACTGAAGTACCCTCTGTCATCTTCATGGTGAAAAATATCTTCATCAAAATCAAATGGTTAGTGAGTGATTTCTTATAGCAGAGATTCTTCAGCTTGGTCTAATTCCTCTAGTAGTGGTTTCATTGCTAATCTCCAAGGTAGCATTCTCCCCATGGCCAACTGTAGATTAGTAAAAGCTCATTCTTCTATCTCCTCCTTCTTTGTAGCTGAAATATCAGCGAACAATTTCTAATTGTTAAACAACACCCGATAAACTCTATTCCTCCTTAGAACAATCTTCATTCTCCATTGCCACTTCTCAAAGTCATTATTCTCGTTTCACTTTTCTATTGCCAACTAAGATCTTGATGCAACATAAGATCCTCTAATATATGGTCTTGCTTCAACTGGGGTACCTTCATCTTCTATCATACTGCTTAACACCTTCCTTCAACAACCCAATAGCTCTGATACCAGATTGTTGGAGAAATATGGATTAACACCCTAAATGCAACAAAAGTAATAGAATCGTGTGATGGTGAGGTAGAACAAATAGAAAACTAATATCATAAAGTAAGCAATCATAGATCACATATGCACAGACAGAAAATAAAATCATACACAAGATTTGCAGTGGTTCCACTATCGCGAGATAGTATACGTCCACTATGGAAAGAGAAGATTTTGTTATTTTTTGAGAAAAGAAAAAAAATTATAAGATTGAAAATAGAGGCTAAGAAAAAGAATATAAATAAATACAATTTGAGAGGATTATCAAATCTCTAAAGAACAACTGTCTTTGTATAATGATTATTACTTGTGGTTGATGTAATTGATTTATGATAATAAATCAATGCCTCATAAATTCACTAATTCATATGGTAAATGTTTATCTACTTGATTTTTCCAGTTTCGTCCAATATGCATGCGCCTGATAAAATGTTTTCTTTAATAAGTTGATTAGCGAATTGGTTGATTATTTTAATCTCTCAAACAAATCATTTCATTTAGATGATTCTCTGCCTTCTTTAATACAATAAAAGAGACAATATATTTGAGTAATGGTTTCACACCGACTTAAAATATCTTTAAAATTTTCTTTAATATGGAAATATTATATCATCGAAATCTAACAAAAAAGGGATCAATAATCCTAAGTGTAGTTTGCGTTCAAACATCAAGGAAAATTTGAATCATACGTTTTCTAAGTGTATGTATTCAACGTATATATGGAAATTAATTTGATTAAAATTAGGGAAATCTATACTAGCTTCACTAGAGTTATATTTTCATGATGAGGTTGAAAAACTCTGATTTTATTTTTCTACACTAAATCAGTTATAAGAATTGGCCCAAGCCTCCTCAAGGACATCTAGCCCAAGTGGTTAGAGGTACGACGCTTTAGACAAAAGTTCTAGAAATCATGGGTTCAATCCCTTGAGATATCATAATTAGTGCGCTGCTTGAATAAAGTATCACTCTTATTATCAAAAAATGAATTGGTCTGAGCCTTCATCACTACTAGGGATGGCAATGAGCGGGTTTAGGGTCTAAACTCGGTAGACCCGCTCCTGTTTTGATCCGCCTGCCCAATCGGGTCATCGAGGCGGGTAGACCCATGAACCGTTCTCAAGAGCTCTGGGTCTATTATTGGGTCGGTGCTCGGCTGATCCGCCCCAATTCGACTCGCACAAGTGATATCTCGTCAAATCACTTTATTACTATAATGATGGTTTGTTAATCTTTTTAGGTATAGGTGATTTTGACATGGATATTATAATATTTCATTCAATAAGGTGTAATTTTTTTATAATATTAAGTTGCATCATTGATAAATATACAATAACATATGTATATTTTTTTGAACTATTATTTTACACCTCATTTTTATGATCTTCCCTTTTCATTTTAAACACATTGTTATTTGCATTTAATGTATCATTTAGTGACAATCCCTCTTACAAATTAAAATAAATAAATATATGTACATTACTACATAATTTTGAATCAATAGATAGAGCCTCACTTGGTCTTGGGTCAAGATGGGTCTACCCTGACCCGTACTGGTTCTGGGTTTGGGACAAAAATTCAAACACGCACCGGGTCTACACGGAGGGTCTGAGGCGGAGTTTAAAAAACACAGTGTGGATTCGAGGTACAAAATACCAGCCCAAACTTGCTCCATTGCCGTTCCTAATCACTACAAAGGTGTGGCACATACGGAAAGAGAGGTGTGCATGAGCATTCCAAAATTACTCAATGGATAAGGAAAATAGACTTGGATTAATAATTATTCAGATAAAGGTGTTAATGAGAAAATCTAAAAGGTGGACTGTTGATAATACATCTAATAAAAGGTTGCTTGGTTTTGGGAATGAACCTACAGTTTTCCAAACCTCCTCGCTTCTAGATGAAGCTGAAATGCCTCTAGCTCGACAAAGCTTCTAGTTGAACTTTGGTATGCAACTAATCAAGATAAAATGGGAAGAAGT
Source organism: Allium fistulosum (assembly GCA_030737815.1). Classification (NCBI taxonomy): domain Eukaryota; kingdom Viridiplantae; phylum Streptophyta; class Magnoliopsida; order Asparagales; family Amaryllidaceae; genus Allium; species Allium fistulosum. The sequence continues at coordinate 241,706,971 of CM060907.1, read as the reverse complement.
AAGGTTGAAACCAAGTGGAGAGAAGAGATGCATGGAGTAGTCGAGTTTTCAACTGATTAGGAATTCACCGCTTTTTTCAATTTTACTAAATTTTTGGCTAAATTTATGGTGTAAAAATATAAAAGAGGATGAAACCTATTAGTATGCCTCTAGGTTTTGAGCGTTATGTGGAGATGGACATTGCAAAGGGTAGAGGAGGCAACGTGGTAGGCGGGCTTTGATCAAAGTATAAGTGGGTTGGATATTGAAAGACTATAGAGTGTGGAAGCAATTTGTTTTGATTTTGTTTTCATCTCTGTTTAATAAGAGAATAAGGCCCATGCTTTAAATGAATGGATATATACTATATCTAGACTGGTTGTGTGGAAAGAATAAAGTGAACCTAATGTGTGTGTAAATTATAATCCCTTAATATCCACATTTGAATTTAGCATGGATTCAATGCTATGCTCTTCCACTTTAATTTTATTCTCTTTCTCAGATCATCATCTAATCGATTCATTATGTAGCGACCTTTGAGTTGGTAAAAAATTCACTCCTGTTCAACCTAAATTGTATGAAAGAGCGAATAACTAGGGTGAAGAAGAAAAGATAGATAGAAGAAAAATAGAACAACAACAACAAAATCTCACAATCGCAGTGGAAGATTATAATATATAATAAAAGATCTTAAATACAAGAACTGTACTGTTAATATACATACCATTATCAGAGTACAATATACAACAATCAATATGGACAGTTTACTAACTTGTCCTCATATAGTGGAAATATAAATCAAGTACAGAGATACGTCTCTACTCCTCCAGCTCGCCTCCTGAGCTCCATAGCATTCTATCTTGAATCTGTAATACTCGGTTTGACCCGAGCATTATAATAAAATAACACCCGAGTCAGTCTGGAAAACCAGCGTGAGAACACACACTCAATTTGAATTATTAGAGTTATCAAAATCCTTTGAAAAACAAAGGTATCTCGTAAGACCGCGTCACACATAAACACAACGGGTTTTTCCCTTACGATAACCAAAACATTTTGTGGAAAATCCTCTGATATTATAATAGTGTCTAAACACAAATACTTATTCAAATAGCTGAAATTGTTACATTAATTAAATTCCAGCATACTAGGCTCTACAAACAAAAGCGTAAGTTCGTATTGGAGAATGGATTCCAACAAATGACTGGGCCACTGGGGTACCGCCCATCACAGTACACCTCTAGAAAAATGTACCGAGGACCACGCCAGGATCCCCTGCTCACAAGACCGACCTACCCCTAATCTGGATAGACCGAATATGTTATCACCCTGGGTGTTCCCACCCTTACTATCGAGCGCTTCTTCTTTCATGTATACGTATATCTAAGATAAATAGGGTTCTGAGGACATCTAGAAAAGTGATAACATACCCTACTTGGGTGCGACCCACATAGCTTTGCTGCATCTCCCTTGTTTTAGTCATTCCCGGTTGATGAGGTTTAAGGCTAAGCATTACCTTTCAAGAACAATTTTACTTAGAATGCTCATCGTCCTCCAATGACGATGTTCTGATAGCATTCATCCATACAAGTTGTCCTGGGTCTGGACAAACCGAATCACCGTCTTCATCATCTTCACGGTATTCATTCATTACGTTCAAACCGGATCGAAGTGGTTTTCAGATAATTAAATCTGATCCCGGTCCCTTTGAAACGATTAACGAAATTGGCCAATATTGATAGTCGGTTATTTAACTATCAAATAACATCCATAAGCAGTCACTAGGCCCAATTTTATAAATCTCCAAAATATTTATTTCAAAACATCTTCACCACGATATATATTCAATTTCTTCAATATTCTATATTTGAAAACAATTTCAACATTTGTATCCATAACAGGATATTTTACCATTTCAATACCTAGAAATATTTCCAACTTCCACTTTTACAACACTTAGAAAATATTTCTATCCCAAATCATTTCCACTAAAAATATTTTCCAAAACCATCCTTTCAATACTTAGGAAAATATTTATACGTATAATTTCCAAAATCATTTTAATATCTAACTTGGAAATATTTCATACTTATCTCATAAGTCTTCAGAATTTTTAATAAATTCTTCTTTCGATTTCCAAACCGATTATACTTATTTATAATCCCAACCACCCATTTTTAACTTCTTTAAATGAATTCAAAAATCTTTCCGAAGTTATCGCATCTAACATCGGAAATTCACTTAAGTCTCTAACATTCCATTTATAAGATTTCTCTTGTAAAAATCTCATCCTTTAATAAACCCGTCTACACATCTCGAGAGAATTTATAAAAAACTTTGCAATCGTATCAAAACGATATATATATATATAACGAGTATTTTCTTTAAAGAATAGTAGTTTATTTAAAATATGTTTAAGTTATTATTTAAAATATTTAAAACTCTTTAATAACATCTATAACTCATTTTTAGGTGAACAAATAAATTTCCAAAGCTGAATTTGAAAGTTAGAATTTATTTAATAAATAGTTAACATTTGAAAATCTACTTACCGAAGTATTTCAATCTCAACTAGTTTAAAATTCCATAGTTTTAAAATAATAAAATTTTCCTTTTAAAACAAACTCACTTCTTAAAATTTAAAAAATATTTTTAAAATCTCAATAACCAATTTAATTTATAACTTTCTCTTGATTTCACAACATATTGATTCGTTGTCGATTTCCTAACCATTTCCATTTCAAAAATAGAATCTACTATTTTTCTCAACCCTGTTTCCATATTCTAATATAAATTCACCTTATGAATTTATATTTCCAATTATCATCCGATATCGAATTCCTTTATTTATAAACATCGTTTATCAATTTTATAATCCCTTGGTTTTACCTATTTATAGAACAATCTTATTTATAAAAATCCGTTATATACATTCATTCTTTATAAATTCCTTTTTTACTTCCACTCTATTTTAATATTGCCTTTAACTCCTTTTTATATTTCTAGAATATCATTTATAAATTCTTTTATATAATTCATTTTTAAAAATCTCCATTTACTAATTCACAACAGTTAAGTATAACCAAACTCAAATATATTTTTTCTAATTCAATTTCTTTAAAATAACTCTAATTCCAATATATATATATATATTTATTATCAAATTCACTTCAATTCCATAAATTTTAAAAATATATTTACAGTATTTAAATTATCAAAATTCAGGCCAGTGCTACAATAACATCCAATAATTCCAATCACTACAATAATCTATAATAGATTATTCTACATAGATCATATATCACTATATATGATAAATAAACAATAAATTTGAGGAATCCAGTTGGATCCCTCCGACCTGTTTTCCTGCATCCACAGATGTTAATACATCATAAAATAAATACCAATCCCACTTTGAGGGGGATATAGCGGTATATAGGGTCATCCGCTATTATGCGGGGCGCATAGGGTCTCATCCGCTATAATGTGCGGGAATATCACTCCAAATACCAGTATATATTTACTACTATATATATAATATATCATTCAACAGATAATAGTTCATAAAATCCACCAAACAACCAACAATTTAAATTCAACATTTTTAAATTATTCAAGCGATCAATTAGTGAGATTTTACTCACCTTGATTTTTATTTTTCCGAGCATCCAGATTTTAAACCAAATCGAACAACGTTAGATTTAATTTAAAATTTCAGCTAACTCTGGTCTACTCCAAATTGATTCCAGATGTCGTATTCGTCGATATGATCCCATCACGTCTTCTTTTTTTAAAATTCTGATCTCGTATGAACATGTTATGAATTTTATTAGCGTATGATTTTAAATAATACTTAATCTAAACCATTGAATTTTCAATTACCAAAACAATCTCACCTTTCCCAAATCTCGTTTGTAGCCAAACAACCCAGGCTAAACCCTAACTGACCCCTCCCTAGATTTTGCACGTATGAGAAGCGTCGAACCTCCATTCACCATCGTTGTGCCCCCTCCTAAGCTAGACCCTAAACTACTCGACACTCTGGCCAACGCGACCATCCAGTCTTCACGTGTGAACCCTCGACGAACCCTACCCTCTTCGATCGCGAAGCCAAACCCATCTCCATGTAGACTTCACCAACCACGAATGCGACCGAGAATCGCCTGCCACACGCTTCCTTGAATCCACCACTACCTCGCCACGCCTTCCTGAGTCCATCACCGGTTCGCCATACCCCACACCACCGCACGATCACATCCCGACCTTGCCTCCACGTGCGTACGTCTCCACCCTAAATCGCGACTCACCTTCCTCTATCACGGCAAAGTATGAACGAAACTCGCGATGCTGCACGATTCAATTCAATCACTGCCCTCTCTTTAGATTGACATATTTATTTGGTGAATTGAATTGTTGACTGAGGGAGAGGCTCACGTTTTATCTCGTTCTTTATTTTTATTTTTTATAAATGAACGAATTTGATTACGTCCTGTTGGGAGAAAGGAGGGGTTCGAGTGTTTTTAATTGAAGGGGTGGCATGAAGAAGGGGAACATAGTAAGATCACTTCAGATGGGATAAAATACGGCTGCTGACTGAAAGGATGGAATTGCAGCTGAAAAGAAGAGCTGATTAGACAATATATTTATTAAAAATTTCTAATTATCTCGATTACACAACTAAAAATCTCAAACCCCTATCGAGGTGTATCGCTAGGCGTTCATAATGTTATACCCCTATTCTGAATGCAATGGAAAAGGTTTCGAGTCCTAATTCGATCGTATGGAGAAGATAACTTTTTGGACTCTATTATTATATTGAATTTCGATATAAATTTCAACGCGTTTATATCCCGTACGGCCAAACGATAACTCTAAATGCTATGAAATTTGAAATCCGACAATAATACAATATTACGGATCCAATGGAACTGGTTTCCTCAAAATCCGAGACTGTGCCCTGGATGGCTATTTTTAAATGTCAATTTGAACAAACTATTTTTAAAATTGAACAGATCACTTTTAAATTCAATTTTTAAACTTTTATTATCTTCATCATTATTAATATAAATTTTACAAGCCTTTAAATTATTTTTATCGAGCTTAAAACTCAAGATACAATAATTTACCTAATACTCAATTATAATTCAATAATTAAATTATCCAATAAATCGCTATATTTAAAATCTCAATTTATTCTATAAATAAACCCAATTTTGATATTCAAAATCAATCTATAGTTCAAATTCAATATTTAAAACCATTTAAATATTCCAATTCAAACGACGAAAAATACGGGTCGTTACATTCCTCCCCCCTTAAAAGAATTTCGTCCCCGAAATTGCTAAGGCAGGAAAATGCTCCAAACCCATTAACTTAACAAAACCCACTTAGTAAAACTCGATATTTCACTTTCCTAATCTTTTAGTTCCAACCAAAACAACTAGTTTCAATTTTAAATTCCAAAATCCTTTATTTCGATTATAAATTCGAAACCGATTTCCGTTAGCATAAATTTTAAAAAAAAATTCTAACACCCTAAATTTCCAAATTTTTTTGGCATAGTCTCCCTTGTACGGAGAGGCTTTTGCAATATGACAAGAGAGATAAATATATATACAACGACCCACACGGTCGGAAAATAAAAATATATTTTAATATTTATATTCTACAGTATTTAATCCGAAAACGTATCTTATTTTTTAAGCGTTTTTAAGCGTGCGGTTTATTTTATATGCAAATACACAAACCAAAGATAGCCCAATAGCCTCCAAGTACCTGTACTTACTCAATTTAAACACGTAAGTACCAAATATATGAAATTCCATGACATTTCATTTATTTAACTAGTGTAAACACATAAGTTTCATAAACTAGCATGCTCAACATATATCAAAAGCAATTCATAAGGTTCGGATACTACTTTAATTGCTTTCAATCAATCCATATACTATTTCATTCAATCTGAAATGATTTACAACCCAATTTTCTTACATTCAATTCACATTTGTACTAAACAAATTAATATTCATTCCAAATTGATTAAAAATCAATTTATTCACTTTCCATTCATTCGCAGAATTTAATTTATTTTCGTTTACGTCAAACGACCAATTTTTATATGCAAATTCGATGATATTCATTTAATAGAATAATCATTTTAGATTATAACCATTTTAAATTGATTCCAATCAATTTATATTTTATTTTATTCCATTTCTAATTGATTCTCGATCAATTCATTTTGCATTCCATTCAAATTCACTTTTGCTATACTCAAATCCATTTAATTTAGCTCAGAAACATTCCATGTTGTTATATTAAATAACCATTTCACGAATAAATTTAAACCAAGCTTCCATTTAAAATATTTACTTAAGTTAATTTATTTACTTCAAATTATTTCAACTCCATAACTTAAGTTTATTTTATTTCAACCAACTTCCATTTCATTTACTAATTTATTTAATTAGTCCATTCACTTATTCTACTTCCATTTTAATCTCCATATTCAAATTCATTTCCGAATTTATTAAAATAATATTCAAGGCTATATTCAATTTCTTTATACTCAAATCAGATTTATTTGTAACTTAAGCCATTTCCATTTCAACCAAATTCCATTTTATTCGATCACACTTCCAATTATATTTAATTCACTTACAATTTAAGTCGAATTTTATTTATAACTCAAGTTTCATTCCCAAAATCCATTTTTAATCTACAATCCAATTTTATTCAACCAAGTTAAGTTCTATTACAATATTCAATTAACTAATTAATTATCTAATTAGTTCACTTCCAATTTATAATTCAATATTTGATTTTTATTTCAAAAATCACTTCAATAAATTTACTCGAGTTCAAATTTATTTTATAGTTCAAGTTTGGACTTTTATTTCGTTTCCAAAATATCAAACTCCATTTATTTTTGCTTATCTATTCTAATTTTCAATTTTATAAGTAACACAACTTATTTTTTTCCCATTTCCATCAATTTATACTCGAATATATCCACCTTTTATTTTTAACTCGAGATTATACACTTATTTATAGCCCAAGTATAATTTTATTAAATTCATTTCAATTTTTATAAGCTACTGAAGTTTATTTATTCCATTCAAAATCATCCATAACTCAATTCAATTTAAATCAAGTAAGGATTCAATTCCAATTTCTAATTTTTTCCACTTCCTTATTTATATTCAAATAGTAATTTATTATCTCAATCCCCGATAAATTTATTTAACTTTCCCTAAGTTAAATTCAATTCACACAATTCTATTTTAACTTACTTAAGTTAAAATTCATTTCTCAAAACACAATTTCCATACTTTCCTTTCTTATTGAAATCATCCACTCTTTAGAAACCCGGTATATATTTCAAATCACTTTGGAATCAAATATATATATATATATACACCTATTTTGGTTTAACAAACCCCTTCCTTCGAATTTTAAAATCAACTTGATTTTACCCAAACAATTCCTTTTCGGAATTTTCAAAACAACCCTTGTTTTTACTAAAAATCTTCACATCAATTCACTATGGTAGCAATCCATCACTTGGAAACTCGAAAATGAATGCTGATGATGCACAGTCATCACCAGAATTATTTCCCAACGACTGAAGTGAGTTCAGTGCTTTTATCACCCTTAAAAATCCATTTAAAACAATTCCCTTTCAAAAATATCTCCAAAATAATATTACTATTATTTATTTCAAAATACTTTGGAAAACACTTCCAAAAATCTCCGGGGATTTTTTTTCAAACTCTGGTTTTAATCAAGTCTAAGTTTTAATTCAATTGTATAATCCATACTCATACAATTTCCATTTGGTTATATATAACCAACTCCAGATTTTATAATCTTGTTTTGATTATAATATTATCATCCAAACACTCCAAATATACCATAATAATTTTAGAAAATTATTCCTTTTATATAAAAATATAATTTGGGTAAAATTATTTCATTTACCCGCTTCAAAACCATACCGTGTCAGTTTATCGCATTCAAGTGTTTAGAAACTCCTATCGAATTAGCGGCGTCCTACTATTCGACCAGAATTTATATGCCACTCGACAGATAAGTCAACACAATATAAAACCATTTATATTCACTAACACATACGCGCTCATATATATTATTATACTTAACTCATTCTAGAGTACTAATGACTCTATCTCTAATGAGTAATCCCCACCAGAGCCAAGGTTCTCACTTAACCTTCAGCTCTGATACCAAGTGTAGAGACCCGTAGTTCCGTACCCTTTGAGTTGATAAAAAATTCACTCCTGTTCAACCCAAATTGTACGAAAGAGCGAATAACTAGGGTGAAGAAGAAAAGATAGATAAAAGAAAAATAGAACAACAACAACAGAATCTCACAATCACAGTGGAACAAATTATAATATATAATAACAATCTAAAATACAAGAACTGTACTGTTAATATACATACCATTATCAGAGTACAATAATCAATCTGGACAGTTTACTAACTTGTCCTCATACAACGGAAATATAAATCAAGTACGGAGATACGTCTCTACTTCCAACTCGCCTCCTGAGCTCCATAGCATTCTATCCTGAATCTGTAATACTCGGTCTGACCCGAGCATTATAATAAAATAACACCCGAGTCAGTCTGGAAAACCAGCGTGAGAAAACACACACAATTTGAATTATTAGAGTTATCAAAATCCTTTGAAAAACAAAGGTATCTCGTAAGACCGCGTCATACATAAACACGACGGGTTTTTCCCTTACGATAACCAAAACATTTTGTAGAAAATCCTCTGATATTATAATAGTGTCTAAACAAAAATACTTATTCAAATAACTGAAATTGTTACATTAATTAAATTCCAGCATACTAGGCTCTATAAATAAAATCGTAAGTTCGTATTGGAGAATGGATTCCAACGAATGACTGGGCCACTGGGGTACCGCCCATCACAGTACACATCTAGAACAATGTACCGAGGACTACGCCAGGATCCCCTGCTCACAAGACCGGCCTACCCCTAACCTGGATAGATGGAATATGTTATCACCCCGGGTGTTCCCACCCTTACTATCGAGCGCTTCTTCTTTCATGTATACCCATATCTAAGATAAATAGGGTTCCGAGGACATCTAGAAAAGTGATAACATACCCTACTTGGGTGCGACCCACTTAGCCTTGCTGCATCTCCCCTGTTTTAGTCATTCCCGGTTGATAAGGTTCGAGGCTAAGCATTACCTTTCAAGAACAATTTTACTTAGAATGCTCATCGTCCTCCAATGACGATGTTTTGATATCATTCATCCATACAAGTTGTCTTGGGTCTGGACAAACTGAATCACCATCTTCATCATCTTCACAGTATTCATTCGTTACATTCAAACCAGATCGAAGTGGTTCTCGGATAATTAAATCTGATCCCGGTCCCTTCGAAACGATTAACGAAATTGGCCAATATTGATAGTCGGTTATTTAACTATCAAATAACATCCATAAACAGTCACTAGGCCCAATTTTATAAATCTCCAAAATATTTATTTCAAAACATCTTCACCAAGATATATATATTCAATTTCTTCAATATTCTATATTTGAAAACAATTTCAACATTTGTATCCATAACAGGATATTTTACCATTTCAATACCTAGAAACATTTCCAACTTCCACTTTTACAACACTTAGAAAATATTTCTATCCTAAATCATTTCCACAAAAAGTATTTTTCAAAACCTTCCTTTCAATACTTAGGAAAATATTTATACGTATAATTTCCAAAATCATTTTAATATCTAACTTGGAAATATTTCATACTTATCTCATAAGTCTTCGGAATTTTTAATAAATTCTTCTTTCGATTTCCAAACCGATTATACTTATTTATAATCCCAACCACCCATTTTTAACTTCTTTAAATGAATTCAAAAATCTTTCCGAAGTTATCGCATCTAACATCGGAAATTCACTTAAGTCTCTAACATTCCATTTATAAGATTTCTCTTGTAAAAATCTCATCCTTTAATAAACCCGTCTACACATCTCGAGAGAATTTATAAATAAATTTGCAATCATTTCAAAACGATATATATATATATATATATAACGAGTATTTTCTTTAAAGAATAGTAGTTTATTTAAAATATGTTTAAATTATTATTTATAATATTTAAAACTCTTTAATAACATCTATAACTCATTTTTAGGTGAACAAATAAATTTCCAAAGCTGAATTTAAAAGTTAGATTTATTTAATAAATACTTAACATTTGAAAATCTACTTACCGAAGTATTTCAATCTCAACTAGTTTAAAATTCCATAGTTCTAAAATAATAAAATTTTCCTTTTAAAACAAACTCACTTCTTAAAATTTAAAATATATTTTTAAAATCTCAATAACCAATTTAATTTATAACTTTCTCTCGATTTCACAACATATCGATTAGTTGTCGATTTCCTAACCATTTCCATTTCAAAAATAGAATCTACTATTTTTCTCAACCCTGTTTCCATATTCTAATATAAATTCATCCTAATTATCATCCGATATCGAATTCCTTTATTTATAAACATCGTTTATCAATTTTATAATCCCTTGGTTTTACCTATTTATAGAACAAATCTTATTATTAAAATTTTGTTATATACATTCATTCTTTATAAATTCCTTTTATACTTCCAATCTATTTTAATATTGACTTTAACTTCTTTTTATATTTCTAGAATATAATTTATAAATTCTTTTATATAATTCATTTTTAAAAATCTCCATTTACGAATTCACAACAGTTAAGTATAACCAAACTCAAATATATTTTTTCTAATTCAATTTCTTTAAAATAACTCCAATTCCAATATATATATATATATATTATCGAATTCCCTTTAATTCCATAAATTTTAAAAATATATTTATAGTATTTAAATTATCAAAATTCAGGCCAGTGCTACAATAGCATCCAATAATTCCAATCACTACAATAATCTATAATATATTATTCTACATAGATCATATATCACTATATATGAAAAATAAACAATAAATTTGAGGAATCCAGTTGGATCCCTCCAACCCGTTTCCCTGCATCCACAGATGTTAATACAACATAAAATAAATACCAATCCCACTTCGAGGGTGATACCAAGGTATATAAAGTCATCCGCTATTATGCGGGGCGCATAGGGTCTCATCCGCTATAATATGCGGGAATATCACTCCAAATACTAGTATATATATACTACTATATATATAATATATCATTCAACAGATAATAGTTCATAAAATCCACCAAACAACCAATAATTTAAATTCAACGTTTTTAAATTATTCAAGCGATCCAAATTAGTGAGATTTTACTCACCTCGATTTTTATTTTTTCGAACATCTAGATTTTAAACCAAATCGAACAACGTTCGATTTAATTTAAAATTCCAGCTAACTTTGATCTACTCCAAATTGATTCCAGATGTCGTATTCATCGATATGATCCCATCACGTCTTCTTTTTTTTTAAATTCCGATCTCGTATGAACACGTTACGAATTTTATTAGCATATGATTTTAAATAATACTTAATCTAAACATTAAATTTTCAATTACTAAAACAATCTCACCTTTCCCAAATCTCGTTTGTAGCCAAACAACCCAGGCTAAACCCTAATCGACCCCTCCCAAGATTTTGCACGTATGAGAAGCGTCGAACCTCCTTTCACCATCACCGTCCCTCCTCCCAAGCTAACCCCTAAACTACTCAACACTCTGGCCAACGCGACCATCCAGTCTTCATGCGCGAACCATCGAGGAACCCTACCCTCTTCGATCGCGAAGCCAAACCTAGCCTATCTGCACGTAGACTTCACCAACCACGAACGCGACTGAGAATCGCCTTCCACACGCTTCCTTGAATCCACCACTACCTCGCCACGCCTTCCCGAGTCCATCACCGATTCGCCATACCCCACACCACCGCACGATCACATCCCGACCTTGCCTCCATGTGCGTACGCCTCCACCCTAATTCGCGACTCACCTTCTTTTGTCACAGCAAAGTATGAACGAAACTCACGATGCTGCACGATTCAATTCGATCGCCGCATTCTCTTCAGATTGACATATTTATTTGGTGAATTGAATTGTTGACTGAGGGAGAGGCTCGCATTTTATCTCGTTCTCTTTTTTTTATTTTTTATAAATGAACGAATTCGATTACGTTCTGTTGGGAGAAAGGAGGGGTTCGAGTGTTTTAAATTGAAGGGGTGGCATGAAGAAGGAGAGCACGGTAAGATCACTTCAGATGGGATAAAATACGGCTGCTGATTGAAAGGATGGAATTGCAGCTGAAAAGAAGAGCTGACTAGACAATATATTTATTAAAAATTTCAAATTATCTCGATTACACAACTAAAAATCTCGAACCCCTATCGAGGCGTGCCGCTAGGCGTTCATAATGTTATACCCCTATTCCGAACGCAATGGAAAAGGTTTCGAGTCCTAATTCGATCGTATGGAGAAGATAGCTTTTTGGACTCAATTATTATATTGAATTTCGATATAAATTTCAACGCGTTTATATCCCGTACGGCCAAACGATAACTCCAAATGCTACGAAATTTGAAATCTGATAATAATACAATATTACGGATCCAATGGCACTAGTTTCGTCGAAATTCGAGACTGTGCCCCAGATGGCTATTTTTAAATGTCAATTTGAACAAACTATTTTTAAAATTGAACATATCACTTTTAAATTCAATTTTTAAACTTTTATTATCTTCATTATTATTAATATAAATTTTACAAGCCTTTAAATTATTTTTATCGAGCTTAAAACTCAAGATACAATAATTTACCCAATATTCAATTATAAAATTCAATAATTAAATTATCCAATAAATCGCTATATTTAAATTCTGAATTTATTATATAAATAAACCCAAAATTTTGATATTCAAAATCAATCTATAGTTCAAATTCAATATTTTAAACCATTTAAATATTCCAATTCAAACGACGAAAAATCCGGGTCGTTACACATTAATTTAGCAAATCCAATGGTGGATATTAAGTTTGCAAAAAGAGGCTAAAAGTGAAGGGATCCGAGCACCTGCATGCACGAGCGCACACATACACACGAATACACACACTATCTTTGATTGAGGGGGAGGAAATGCAACTGTTGCACATTGAAAGATACAAGTAAATAAAGAGCGACTGACAAGTATTGTTAAAAGACAAATGCAAATCACTCGCTAATTTTCCACATAAAATTACTTATCATGAACCTGTGCAGTTAAAGTGCTTAACAGTTTTATAACGGTGGAAGTGCAAAAGGTTATAATGGAGATAAATCAGGGATATATCAGAGAATAATGGAGGTGTAGAAAAATTTATTAAAGACAAAATCAAATCTTCAAAGTTGAATTATTCTCATTCCTACGTCATTTGTGTAAAAAAGGAAACATTGTTCACTCCTATATAAAAAATCAAAGAATATCATGATCCACGCAGTTTAGACATAGTGAATAAAATAGAGTTCTAATTTATGTTAAGGACTTAGGACTTGAACTTAGACTTATGTCCTAAATTGTTAATTTGGTTTATAAGAGAACCGGTCAAATTAACCTTTTTGTACTAAAGTTGCTAAAGCGAGTTCTAAAAACCCCGATTTAGTGGGCATAGCGGAAAATAATAGCATCTAGCGATAGTGGAAGTAGCAAGGCTACATTAACTAATGAAAAATAGATGAAACATGTCAATCACTCGCAAAATCCATTGCATTTCGTGGGTGATTAGTGTGGAACTTTGTAAGTACACAAATCACAATTAAAAGTTATTCACTTGTAAAAATAACATATACTTTGCAAGTGAAAATTAAACCAATAAGTGATTGATCAAAATTTAATTTAACATGTAGTTGCTAGTGAAATTTAAGTTAATTAGTGCTTGACCATGATTTTAATTTAAAGTGTATCTAGCAAGTGAAATTTTATCATTTGCTAGAAACATCTAATTTCACTCGCTAAAAAAGACAGTTGAGGTTATAGCGTGTTAATAAAAATAGTACATTAATTACTCTTATTATATTTCTGTAGTTGAGGGAAATATAAATGTTATTGATCATATTTATACCTTGTATATCAATCAATTAAATAATAAAAAGATAACAAAGTGTAATAAAATAACAATCAAATCTATTAAATAATAGTAAAGCGGAAGAAATTCAAGCTCTCTTATTAATTGTAGGAGCTTTCTCTACTCTTCTTAGTTCTGTCTCTAGATATTTTAGTTTTAAATTTTTACAATTTATCAATTTATAGTTATTCTACTAAACTTCTAATGTCAATTTATAATCAAATACATACTTTTAAAATTTTCTATAATTATTCACAAATTTCTTTTTAGTTCTCATCTAATATTTTACATTTAAGTCCATATATTTAAATTAATTACATAATTCAAAATTTAAACCATTTGATAAATTGACTTAACTAATATTAGATACGTCGTGTAAATCCTAAAATACCAAAGTAGCATCAACAAACTGGTAAAACAAAATTTTCATTTGCATACAAAGATATGTAAATCACATAGCATAAATTATATACATCAACAATAATAACAAATTTATTTCCTAATTCGTTTATCTCAATGAAATTATTTGCATTGCACTGAAAAATTATATTTTTAGCTTTACACACCTATATTTTAAATTTCTATAGTTACTTACAAACCCTTATCAATTCCCTCCTAATATATTTTTACTCATATCCATGTATTAACCAATTATGTAACCTTTATTTTAAATCATTCAAATAAATTGATTAACTAATATTTATTAATTCATTTAATAAATCTTAAAATATACCGATTTAAGTAGGTATACAACACTCATATATACAAGCGAAGATGATAAGATTGTTATTTTTATTCATATATAAAGGTATATGGACCACATAACATAAAATGTAAACATAAACAATATATATTTTTAATTCATCATTCATTTAGCTTTAAAAAAATCATGCATTGTAGTACAAAATTTCATTTTTTTACAACTTTTAAATAATAAACTTATATATTACAACAGTGGGATGTGAAAGCACGGATTACTCTAATACAAATTAAGTTACGTAGACATTCTCATTTGCAACATTATATTATTACAACTTTAAAAGGATAAATTTATATTTTACAATATTGGGATGTGAAAGCACAGATTACTCTAATACAAATTAAGTTATGTAGACATTTTCATTTTCAACGTGATATTAAAACTTACTTAACTCATAACCCAAGTTAACGTTATAGATTTATTATTATTATTATTATTATTTGCAAATATTGAAGTTGTAAACATGACACTCATACAACAACGTGAAATTTATGATTAACTGCTAAGTTAAAAAAAGGTTTACTAATTGAAATCTCAAATAATGAATAAAAGTTCATGCGCAGATAAGTTGATCGTAAGATGTTTTTCTCAACTACAACTACATACAAAGCTCTTCTCATTTTTTACCCTACTTTCTAACATTCAGCTACATATATTTAATTAGTTAAGTTGATCATTAATTTAAAATATTTAATACATTCAATTACTTAATATTCGTTATTTCATTATAAATCCTTAAAAATATATATACAATATTCATATTAATAGAAATGGAAAATTCTATTTTTTCATCCATTTATATAAAAAATATATGTATCACATAGCATCAACTCATATATAGTAATAGAAACACACATGCACGCGTGCACGCACATATATATTGCTATTACCGAGTTAGGACAATAATTCCGACGAGAATATGTGGTTGGCAATCCTCTACCTTATATTCGAGTGTTCCATGTCATTTTAAATTATAAATTTCTTTATTTCAATAAATTTATCATATACTGCTTAAAAATATTCATTTTTTAACAATAATTAAAATTTAAAAATTATTTTTTAACAACATTACCGTGTGTCCATCAACCCAAGCAATGAACGCTAAATAATGGGTCACTGAGAATGCAAAAAGTATTCATTATTTGAAACAAACATTACACTCATCATTTGCTTGGATTCTACATGTTGTAAATACGGCTAACTTGCCAAAATTAAAAAAAAAATGATTCTTTAATGACGGCTAACTGTACGTAATAATTAAACTTTGGTATTTTTTAAAGTGAAGTAGTTGGTATTTGCTCTGAAACGATTATTCTTATTCAATCGCGTGAAAAGCAATCGAATTGGAATGGACCATGATTTTTATGCTTCCCTTGACAGAGAGCTGCGGGAAGGCCCATAATATATGTGGGATGTACGAATTTAAAATCGAAAGGTGGATATCGAGGGGACTACAATGTTGTATGGCTATGATCATTTTGGCCTAAAAGCCAGGCTCAATCCTTGGGCCTTCAAGAATATTTGCCCATTGTATCCACCTTTAGATTCTACCGCTTATTTATCTACATCCGCAGTAGCCGGATTCGGTTAAAAGTGAGCGTTTGGTTGGTTTGATTGGTTCGATGATAAAAATTGTTAAATCGAACTAAAATCCATAAAAATAAAAACAAACCAAACCAACCGAATTAAGTTTGATTGGTTCGTTTGATTAACTAATTTAACCGAACTAAAAATGATTCACATTTTATGTTTGAAATATTCATTGTACTTCGAAATAAAATATAGGTATATGAATAAAATATTCTTATTTTGTATTCATATTATTTTTAATAGTAATTTTGATACATATCTGATAACTAAATTTTATTTATACTAGCGAACAAACCTAAAAATGCCATTATACCATTAGTAATTTCAACAATATAATAAAAGTTCAGTTAATTGGTTTTAAACCAATATTCGAACTAATTTTTTTTCACGAACTGATTATAAATCAATCTAGTTTCAAAATCAAACCAAACCGATCGAAATAAGCTGGTTTGATTGTTTTATTTGGTTTAACCAAAGATTGCACACCCTTTATTTCTGTACCAATGCTCGAGAAGCAGAGTACATAGGTTGACTCTTAGGTGTTGTTCGCAGTCAAATTTTGGCCCGTTCCTTTTGGGGACGTGTCCAACGCGTCGGACGCCACAAGGGGGTTAGCCCCATCCTCAGCGCCGTTGTGTGAATAGTGGGGGAATGTACGTTAGTGTCCGACGCGTTCAGTTGATGATATTAAGAGTCATCGATTTTTTTTTCTTTTCCCGTCATTTCTTTCAAATACCCCGCTCAAATACCACGTTCGCAGCCCCAAACGCATACACTGTTCGCTTAACTTCTCCGTTCAAACTGCTCAAATACACCGCTCAAAGGCCTTGCTCAATTGTGCCGTTAGCATTTCTCCTTGAAATGCCGTGCTACCGTTAACGCACCCTTATCTGAGTCCGGCCCAAGAATTATTTGATTCACTATATTTCAGTTCTCATTTGCCGCCTTGTTTTTCCTTTGCCAGTGGCATACAGAATATTAGAAATTTATAATATAAAAATAAAAAACCGAAATTGAAATCTGTCGAGGCAAGCTTCCATTTGACGGAAATCACTATAAATTTTACAATTTCGAAAAATGATTTTTCTTGTTCTTCTCTTGTCTGTATGTTGCATCAGTCTCCCTGTCTCTTGTTCGGTTGTGCTTCCTTGGAAGTTCCGATTCCTCCTTATATACCCATATGTTTCTTTTTGTTCATTGTTCGCAATCTTCAGCAAAAAAGCTGCATATAAGCGTCGATTTAAGATTTGAGCTCCATTGTGGAATTCTAGGGTACTAGGTGATTTTCTTGTCTTCGTATTTGGATGTGTATGATTTTGTCTACCCGTACTTAAAATTGTGTGATTTTTACTAATATTTAGTGCTTTGAATAGCAAAGCTAATGGACGTAAGTTGTTTGTGAATATGTGCCACTTAGTATTATTTCCGCTGTTTTGATTGTGAGCTAGTTTTGATATGCTTATGTGCTATCCGTAATTTTTATGACCAAGTTAGTGAGACAAATAACTTTTGGATATTCACAGGTAATTTATCTTTTGATTTAGATGCTTCTTTGGTGTTAAGTTGTTTGAAATCAAAGTTTTGATAATTCATACTGTAATCACCAATAAGAACTTTGTTGGTTTAAATTGATTATTAATTTGATTATCATGTTCTCACGGTTATGATTGGTATCTGCAGACAGATTCATAGTTAAGTCCTGTGTACGCTAGACAGTATGGATGAGGTTGAGAAATCAATTGCGCTTGAAGCAATCAACAAGGAAGCTGTTGACCTTGTATGTATCTATTATTATATTTATATTTCTATTTCAGCAGGAAAATAGGCACAATGACAAATTTAATTTTTTTTTTTAAAAAGTTAGCTGAAGGGCAGTAAGTTTTCTTTTTTGGCTGAAGGACAATGCTAGTTACAACTAGCATTTTGTATAATATAAAGCCGAATATAATGCTGGTTATAACTAGCATTTTGTGCAGTGTAAAAGTTGAATATAATGCTAATTATAATTAGCATTTGTCATTCAGCCTAAAAATATAATTGATGTCCTCCAGCCTTAATTTTTTTCATTTATCATGATATTTTAAAAATAATTTCTGCCTCTAGAAAATGGTATTGGATCTACTGTTAGTCAAACTCCTAAGATTATCTGGTACCTAATTCCTCAGGATTTTTCTTTTCTTTTTTTGCATCTGTTTAGTAAAATATGCACTTGAATCACATTATGCTACATTGCTACTTTACCACATCTTGCATACTCTACCAACTTTTAATGATTATATTGCTACCGTTTGCTTGTTAATTGACTACTGATGGATTGTGTCTTACAAAAATATATTGATTCTTACTTTTTCTCCAATTGGGATAAAATATTCTGTTATCTAATCTAACTTGGTATGCCATATTTTTGACCGCTCTATGCGTTATTATTATCATTTTGTTACCATGTCTGTAAATAAATTGTATACCATCCTGCTCCCTTTAATCAACACATTGATTGATCTTTTTAAAGGAAAATATACCAATTGAAGAAGTTTTCGAGAGCTTAAAGTGCACGAAAGAAGGTTTAAGCTCTGATGCTGTTCAAGAGCGTTTGGCTGTTTTTGGTTTTAACAAACTTGAAGAAAAGACGGTAATATTTTATAGATCCTAAATTAGACAACTCAATATATGTCATGTTAAAATTAAAATTACTGAATTTGTCCTTCGCTGTGCGAGCTTTCATTACAGGAAAGTAAATTATTGAAATTTCTGGGCTTTATGTGGAATCCGCTATCTTGGGTTATGGAAGTTGCAGCTATAATGGCCATTGCTCTCGCACACGGAGGGAGGGATTTGAGAGGAGGCGTAAGCAAACTTTATATTTAGGACAATAACTAGTATTGTCACCTAATGCCAAAATACATGTGATGAATTCTTAGTTATACATAAAGGGTTACTCTCTCCCTTGGATTTAGCTACATGCTTTGATTGCATGATCTCCTGAATTCCATGGCCTGTAACTACCCTCATTTCCATGTCAATCCAGAAATATGTTATCTGAAATTCTATGTATCTGTTCATCTCTAAGCTTAATTTTTTCTTTCTTCATAGTTAAAAGCTATGATTGACTTGCTAATGTTAGTATAATCAGGAAAGAATGGCTTGTATTTCAGCTTGTTACAGTGGATGTCTGAAATATGCTGTTGTTGTAATTATATTATTGTAATTAATTAAAATTAGTTGAGTAATTGGTAATGAAGCTATGTGTCCTAGCATTTATTTGTTATCAAACCTTTCCTTGCAGCGCAAGGGCGTTGATTTCCACGACTTCATTGGGATTGTGACATTACTCATTATCAATTCAACCATCAGTTTTATGGAGGAAAACAATGCAGGCAATGCAGCAGCAGCTCTTATGGCTCGACTAGCACCAAAGGCTAAGGTATATATTTAGCTATTGTTCACAACTCATAGTGCTTGGTAACTAGCATCATGACGATTGAAACTGAAACTAAATGAAAATTTATTAGGTTCTGCGTAATGGTCAATGGAGTGAAGAGGATGCAGCTGTGCTAGTTCCTGGAGATATTATCAGTATTAAACTTGGTGATATCATTCCAGCTGATGCTCGTCTACTTGAAGGAGATCCTCTTAAAATTGATCAGGTTTTCTCAGTTTCAATACTATATGCCATTATAGCGAGATAACTGGTCTGTTGTCATGTATTATCTTTTTTGAAGTTCGATCATTCTATAAGATTTATGTAAAGAGAGACCGGCAAGTTTTGTAAATTCATCTACAAAAAAGCACATATATAAAACTGTCAAAGCATTACGCTCTCCAAGATTAATAATTTTTTTGAATGCTTGATCCGCTAGAATAGCAATATGTCTGAGGGTGTAAAGCACAGCTTAGATAATAGATATTTTTCATGCAAGTTCATTATCTAAAACACAATTGTAAATACAAAAACTCCATTCGGAACTGATGTTTTTGACAAGTTTTTAACTATTGGACAACTATATATTATCAATGTCGGATCAGTTTGCTCTTACACTTGGATGTATTCAATAAGTAGGATTTTTCACATTTTTTCTGAGAATTTGGTTCACATCGTGTTTCTTAAATAGTTAGTAATTTCAAGTGTCACTTCTTGATTGAGATTCTTAACATGATTGTGACTTTCCATAAGAATAACTTATGTTAAATGCATCCCAGTCTGCACTTACGGGAGAATCATTACCAGTAACAAAGTATCCTGGTTCTGGGGTGTACTCGGGTTCAACATGCAAACAAGGTGAAATAGAGGCAGTTGTAATTGCAACTGGGGTTCACACTTTCTTTGGCAAGGCAGCTCATCTTGTTGAGTCAACCACACATGTTGGGCATTTTCAGCAGGTGATATATGTGTGTGTATGCGTGCACATGCGTATGTGTTTGTTTCCTTTTCCACCCGGAAGAAAGTACTTGCATATTACATAGTTCTCATTCTAATCATGGTAGACTTACACTTGATACTAATATATTAAGTAAACTGGGTTAAAAAAATTATAAAAATAAATGACAAACCATCTAAAGATAAGTTTAAAATATCGACGTTTTTGCCCATAGGACATATCATAATATGTTTAATCTCCTCTGATGCATTTCAGGTATTGACTGCGATAGGGAACTTCTGCATATGCTCGATAGCAGTAGGAATGGTCATTGATATAATCGTGATGTTAGGGGTCCATGGATATGACTATCGCCCAACAGTAGATAATCTTTTGGTGCTCCTCATTGGTGGGATTCCTATCGCCATGCCTACAGTTCTTTCTGTCACAATGGCCATTGGATCACATCGCTTGTCAGAGCAGGTTTCACCTTTTAACACACTTTATGAATTTGTAACAATGGGTTAAGTACATTATGACAATTGTTTTTATTTATTAACAACCCAGGGTGCAATAACAAAAAGAATGACGGCTATTGAGGAGATGGCGGGAATGGATGTTTTATGTAGTGATAAAACTGGAACTTTGACCCTCAACAAGCTGACAGTTGATAAAAATTCGGTCGAGGTAAAGTTCCAGATTTCCAGGCAATGTACAATACAGTAATATATATGATTAGAATATCTCACATATTTTTATATAGTTGAGCAAATACAACATTTTGTGTTTGACAAATTGTTATGTCTTAGGTTTTTTCCAAAACAGCAGACAAAGATTTGGTTGTTCTCATGGCTGCACGAGCTTCCAGATTGGAAAATCAAGATGCCATTGATACTGCAATTGTTTCCATGTTAGCTGACCCGAAAGAGGTAAAAGGACTTATAGCTGATTTATTGGATGATACATTCTGATGATATCCGAGACTTATTTTAATAGAGAATTGCTATAAGACATCACTTTTTATATTTCATTTGACAAAAAGGTCTTCGGGGTTCACCATGGAATAACCAATTCATATTCGCTGAAATATAATAACCCTGCAGATGTTTCTGATGTAGGAATAACCATTTGACAGCTGTCGGCTTCCCTGCAAATATCTATATATCATGAAAATACTTCATCTTGTTGAGGCAACAGCCTTTTATATGTCAGTGCATGAGCACATATTATTTGTACTAGGAATCATCTATCATTTCCCATGCATGGATGTAAGTGGACGTGTGCAAGCTCAACATTTTATCTCATTACTGCAGGCACGTAATGGCATTACAGAAGTTCACTTCCTTCCATTTAACCCAACTGATAAAAGAACTGCTCTGACATACCTTGATGCTGCTGGTAGAATGCACAGAGTGAGCAAAGGTGCACCAGAACAGGTAACTTTGCTTTCACAAAGTTTAAACAAAAGAAATTGGTTTTAAATATCTTTGTTAAATTCGGGAGATTTTCCTTCCAGATTCTTAACCTAGCATGGAACAAATCAGAGATTGAAAACAAAGTGCATGCAATCATTGACAAATTCGCTGAAAGAGGTCTCCGGTCCCTTGCAGTTTCCTATCAGGTACACATTCATATGCTTTATTCTTTCTGAATTTTCTCCTTTTTATAGCTAAACAAAGTCATAATATATTTTACTGCAGGAAGTTCCTGCTGGCACTAAAGAAAGCCCAGGTGGACCCTGGGAATTTATTGGTCTTCTCCCTCTCTTTGATCCTCCTCGCCATGATAGCGCAGAAACTATCCGAAGGGCTTTGGAGCTCGGAGTTAGTGTCAAAATGATCACAGGTTATTTTCGATGCTTAACACACTTCTTTCTTTTTTGATACAGTGGGTTCTTATGTTATTATGTGTCGCACAAAGTAAAATAAAATAATGGAAATGATTGTAATAATAATACAAGTCCTATATTACCAATAAATATCAATTGAAGTGTAATAATCCAACCGAAGCAAATTTTCACAATCAGTTTTGTCTAGAAAGGAAATATCAGTTATTTGACCATATTATATGGAGTTTGTTGGTAAAAACTAATAGTTGACTTTACCAGGATGTATATCAGAAGTTTTTCTCAGTGAAACTTTTATTTATCCATAAAGGCTAAAGCTGAACTGTTTATTCCAAATTTTCCTTCAATTTAAAATGAAAGTACTGGTATAAATAAAAACAAACACTGAACTGGGATATTTTTAGGCGATCAACTGGCAATTGGTAAGGAAACTGGGAGACGATTAGGAATGGGAACAAACATGTATCCTTCTTCCTCTTTATTAGGTGAAACTAAGGGTGGAGATTTTGCTACTCTATCAATTGATGAATTAATTGAGAGTGCAGATGGATTTGCTGGCGTTTTCCCAGGTAAATCAATATATAAACCACTATTTTGTTTACTATTCTTTATAGAAACAAATTTCTTATCAATATTTGTTTACAGAGCACAAGTATGAAATTGTGCAAAGACTTCAAGGTAGAAAACATATATGTGGGATGACTGGGGATGGTGTGAATGATGCACCCGCATTGAAAAAAGCAGATATCGGAATCGCGGTTGCTGATGCTACCGATGCTGCAAGAAGTGCTTCTGATATAGTGCTGACTGAACCTGGACTGAGTGTGATTATCAGTGCCGTCTTAACAAGTCGTGCTATCTTTCAAAGAATGAAGAACTATACCATATATGCTGTTTCCATTACTATACGTATTGTGGTAAGGCAACACTTCTTTTCATAATTAGAACTTGTACTATTGTGTACTTAAAAAAGTCCCTTTTTAGCAATCTTATGGATAACAAACCCGCACAAGAACTAAACAATATTATTTGACCCCTTGATAATGTTATATAGAAGGAATTCAATGTAAAAGTGGACTTTAGTACTTTGGTTAGCATACGATATGAGTTTTGGAATGTTGCATCTACAATAATTTTTTAATGATATTTTGGTTAATTTGGGAATCAGACATCGGTTAAAAAACATATATAGCTCACAAGTAACGATTTATCCATTAATGAGTTCATCAAACTGACATGCTACATTTTCTCCCTAAACAGCTTGGATTTATGTTGCTGACATGTTTCTGGAAGTTCAATTTTCCTCCCTTCATGGTTCTGGTCATTGCCATTCTCAATGATGGTTATACTTATAAATCCATCTAAAATCATATCCACGCTCTTTAAGTTTCTTCCATAGTTCATTCTACCCTTTAACAGAGTCCTATATCACTTTAATGTGGTTATTATGTTTCAGGCACCATCATGACTATTTCAAAAGACAGGGTTAAACCATCTCCTCTTCCTGATTCTTGGAAACTCTCTGAAATATTCGCTACTGGAGTTGTACTTGGTTCTTATTTGGCTATCACCACTGTTTTATTCTTTTATGCAGCTTACGAGACTGATTTTTTTGTGGTAAGTTGGAATATGCTTTTCAGCAATTTTGTAATATAACGAATATATTTTTGCATATGTTAAAATTCAACCTAGCTACCAAAATTGCACCTCTTATTGATATGTACATGCCTTTTGTTCATCTTATTTGATATCTAACTATTACTCATATTTTCTTTTTTGCAGAATACATTTAAGGTGAGAAGATTCATCATCGGTAAACTTATCAATAAGTTTCATACTGCAATATCCTGGAAAAAGAAAAATCCCATTAGATAATTTCAATGTCCATGTTATTTTGAATGATGCATTTTCTTTTGTGCTATTCAACTTTTGCAGTCATTGAACCTCAAAACTTTCAACAAGCACAAACTAGATTTATCCAACAGTGAAGTTGTTGCCGATAACACAGAGATGTTAGCTTCTGCTGTATACCTTCAAGTGAGCACCATTAGCCAAGCTTTGATTTTCGTGACTCGCTCTAGAGGTTTTTCATATTTTGAAAGACCCGGTCTTCTTCTTGTTGCTGCATTTCTCATTGCTCAGATAGTAAGTCATTAAACATAACTACACCAGCAGAGGATGATTAATGGGACCATTTTCAAAATTACGCTTCAGAGAAAAACTTATTCAATAATAGACTCTATTTTTGTAATAAGTTTCAAAGGGAGCCTATTATTGAAACAAGTTTTTCTTTGAAGCCTAAGTTGAAAATTGTTCTAATTAGTGACTATATGATTGTGAACAATAACTACACCTGTAAACAGGTTGCAACAGTGCTAGCTGCAAAATTAACTTGGTCAGTTGCTGAGATCAAAGGCATAGGATGGTCATGGACTTTAGTTGTGTGGATATTCAATATTGTTATATACATGCTCCTGGATCCAATTAAAATTGGCGTACGATACGCTCTAAGTGGACAAGCATGGAATCTTGTTATCGATAAAAGGGTACTTCCAATCTTTTACTTCTGAGTATTTAGACGATGCACTCGTGTAGCATATTTAGATTAACTTTATATTTCATCATGTCATGAATATCATGTACTACAGATGGCGTTTACAAACAAGAAAGATTTTGGAAAGGAGGCCCGAGAAGCTGCTTGGGCTCGTGAGCAGAGAACAC
The DNA here is from genome assembly GCA_030737815.1 of Allium fistulosum. Classification (NCBI taxonomy): domain Eukaryota; kingdom Viridiplantae; phylum Streptophyta; class Magnoliopsida; order Asparagales; family Amaryllidaceae; genus Allium; species Allium fistulosum. The sequence continues at coordinate 241,681,584 of CM060907.1, read as the reverse complement.
TGCATGGCCTGCAACCTGCAGAGCCCATGGTGTTTACAGAAAGAGGAAGCTTCAGCGACATCAACCAAATGGCCGAAGAAGCTAAGAGGCGTGCAGAGATTACTAGGTTAGATTCTATCCAAAAAAAAAAAACACAACAACAAATTTTAGCTTTAGGCTTTGCAAAAAAGCTTATTTCAACTGTAGATCCCTTAGGAAACTTATTATAAAAATAAGACTGTTTTTCACTTTACCATCATTTTGTACTCGCGCACTTTGAAAATGTGCAAACACATAATTTTTTTCAAAAAATAATATGTTTGTGCACATTTTTGAAAATGCACAAGTACAAACTAAAATTTTGCTTTGAAAAAAATTTAGACCGAAGGACGTCAAGTTTCATTTTTAGGCCGAAGGACAAATGTTAGTTATAATTAGCATTATATTCAACTTTTACACTATACAAAATGCTAGTTTTATCTAGCATTATATTTAGTTTTACATTGTACAAAATGCTAGTTATAACTAGCATTGTCCTTTAGCCTAAAAAACAAACTTGTTGTCCTTCAATCTAAATTTTTTTTTAAGTTTGTCTGTCTATTTTTCTGTTATAGTATTATGGGCTTTTTTCGTCTGCGCATGATTAAACAAATTTTTGTTTCATACCTCAATAAGTATCATTAATGCAACCAAGAGAAAACCAAATGTGTCAATAACACCCCCTTTTTTTTTGCTATTGCACAGTTGTCTTGATTGGGGGTAAAAATCACAATTTAGCCTTTTGTAATCAATAACATAGAAAACCTCTATAATGTTTTTCTGTATAAGTAAAATGTGGTATTTGTTGTATATGTATACTTAGATTGAGAGAGCTACACACACTGAAAGGAAGGGTGGAATCTTCGGCAAAACTCAAAGGTTTGGACATTGAAGGTGTAAATCCTCATTACACAGTTTGATTCTGCAAAACGATGCGTTGGAACTATCATACTTTTTTTTTGTTCTTGTTTCCAAATTAATTGGACTGGTTTAATTTATTGAGTGGTGAAGTTTTCAGGGATTTTGTTGTACAATAATTCACCCATCATTGGTGTTTATTTCTTTGTTCGTTGCGAACTTGTGTATCCATGTTGGAAAAATAAATGATATATTTTAAAGTATATGCTAATGTGTAATTGATATCTTTGTTTAAAGTTTGGGTAATAGTAACTGCATTGATCTGAAACGAGATGGTTTTGTTTTAAGTTACATATATGTACAGGTACATATTCTTCTCGCGAGCGAACTACGAATTGTAGTGCTTTATTATCGAACCATACATGGTAGTAGCTTTTTACGGTTCATTTAATTTACTGCGCAATGAACTTAATACCAGAAACGTTGGATGTACATTGTTTAATCTTAGCTTTACCCAATTACCTATTTTCAAAAAACTAAGGGACCTTTTGGTTTGCTATTTTTAGTTTTGTGTTTTCGTCTAAACAAAAGTGCGCATTTATTATGGATTGTAGAAAAACATACAATTTTGAAAAATGAAACTAACATGGAAAATAAAAAATAAGTTTATTTGATTTTTCATGTTTTGAGACATAACAAAAGGATGAAAAACAATTCATCTCCTCCATTTCCCGTTCATCGTCGCGATGGCTAAGAATTGTAAAAGGTTTCCCACATTTGTTTGTATTTTGTAGTGTACGTTGAAAACACAAAACTCAAAACTTAAAACGAAATCAAACGGGACCTAAGGTTGTAGTATTTGGTTTACCCTTTTAGTTTTGGGTTTTCATCCGTATAAAAATGCGTACGACGTATGTATATTGTGGAAAACGATCAATCTAGAAGAAAAAAAGTTAATATACGAAATAGAAAACTTTTTTTTTGTTTTTCGTGCTTTGAGAAATAGGAGAAGCACAAGAAACAATCCATCATTTCATATTTTCTTTAACCTCTCCATGGTCCTCTCCATCTTCCTTCCATCATATCCGTCGTTCCTTCACTCCTCTCATATTTTGTAAGTAATGTTGAAAACGTAAAACACAAAATTCATTTTACACCAAACGCTACCTACATTGTTCATTCTTAAAAGCACAGTCGATAACGCTTTGGTAGCTCAAAAAGTTGGGTTCAACTAATTATCACGCAGTTAGATCCTACCTCTATACTCATATTACCAAGGAGTATTATTAAAAAATACCGTCTAATAATACGAAGAATGAGGTTACAGAGAATGCGGTTTGTTAGGTGCGATCACATATGAATATTCTTTTAGACTAACACCAATACGCATTCTTACCTCACAATACTACATCAATATATGTATTCGCTATCGGTACCAGACAATAAACATGTTGGTTTAACAGGACAGAACAATACAACATATAAAAATAAATACATAATCACAAATCGCAGCAAAAAATATAATATCACAACATATATATCACAAAGCAGGTCTACAAAATGAAATATCTAACCTACTACAAAATATATGATATTCGGTACAAGTGTTTTATTCACTTCTCCCGTGACTAATTTTACTCTTTTCCTTGGCTAGTGAACCAATCAGAGAGATAGGTCATTAAAACGACAAATAATTTGTCGTTTATTAATAAATGCTTTGTCGTTTTAACACCATGTTCTGACGGACATTTAAATGGGTACTTTCTTCTCCATATTCTATAAATTATACCATAACACATTCATCCACCACAACATCATTCTTCTTCTGCTCCACATTCTACAACTCTATTTTTCCAAATACAAAACCATGTCGTCATCTGGCAAGAAATCCGCAAGCAACAAAAACAAAGCTAGAAGAAAAGTTTTACCCCCTTCCTCTCTCCAAACCCCCTTCCCCACTCGAACTGCAACAACGAACCTATCATAGTCTTCTTATGAATATCAAGATGTCCGTCCTCTTAATTAACAACAATTCCTTATACCGCAACATGAATATGGTTATATGTTGTATTAAAACATTCGTTATTCACAACCTTATCCTCGCAACGCTCCACTTAAAATCCCTCCCCCAACAACTACATTATCATTCCATTGCGCCACTACAATACTACCACCAACCCGTCCCTTATCAACTTGGTGTTCACTCATAGTACCAAGACCATGCTTCATTCATGGCATTGATGAAACAATGAGCCAACAACAACGTCATACGCCTAGTGCTCAACATCAACATCATCAACTTAGTCCTCAACAACCAGATTTTCATGATCGAGATGTTATGCAAAACATAGGAAGTGGGTTCTCTTATACTCATAATTCCCCTAATGTCGAAGACAGAAGTGCTGATGAAAAACAAGAAGCAGTGGAAATAGAAGAAGTCAGAGCGGACAACGAAGAAGTTGAAAAAACCCAATTACACCATAATCCTGAGTGCCAAAAGAAGAGAATGAAGTAGAGATCTTTAAGTGGTATGCTTAGAGGACTTTGCAATAAAAATCGGTTTGGTGTGGGTGCCGCTGCCATTGGAATTGAAGACATCGAAGTGGTTGAGACTGTCGACGTTCGTCGATTTTCTAGCAAGAAGATAAATGTTGGCTCAATAAATAACATAACACCCCAAATCAATCAAAACAAGAAGAATAGATCTAAAAACGAAAATAAATAGCTTTAACACACAAAATTTTATAGTTCAACCTAGGATTTCAAAAATATGCTCTCGTAATCTGTTACGCTAATTTCAATAATTGAAATTTACGATGTTATTCTTATCAACGTTGCTCATTATATTCAAATCGTATTAGTTATATTCCAACTGCATTAGTTTTGCTTTTGAAGACACATTCACGGCTGATAAATAATATCCCTTCCGGTATAACTACCAAAACAGTATTTTGATAACATACTTATAATCCATTTAGATTTGTGCATCATACCATATAGTAGAGTCAATACTTTTAATGATTTAATAGACATTTGAGGATTAGGTATTCTCGACATTAATAAGAAACTCATAGTTTCTCTTTGATATGCAAGAAAATTTATTAGACATTATAATGCGTTGTGTTCATTTAGGTTTTTTCAATTTCATTTCATCCTTCGTAATCTGTTTTATCACTGGATCGCATCCAAATCCATTTTACTATCAATAATTTCTAAAAGAAATTCCTTCACTACGAAATTGGTTTTCTTGAAACAACAGTTGTTTCTTAATGCAACGGAATATGTATTCATAAACACTTTATGAATTTTCTAATATATAATGGTTTTAGTTTACGATACTTATGTTCAAAACATAAGTTTGTCATCCAATAACGATCATTTCCAAACTCCTTTTGAGGGGATCCATACAAGATCCCTCACATACAACTATTACGTGTAGTCTTTCGACTAGCACAACCTACCAACTTCTTGGTCTAAGATATATTGGGGTTCCTTATAAACCATTATCTTGTATGATTTCGTAAACTATTCTTTTAGATGAAATTAAGTTTAACTTTGTGTAATACTCTTAAGTACATGACCTTATAGAAAGAAGTTAACTCAACTTCACTCACCATTAATCAATCTTTATTTAACAAAGTTTGACTACTCCTTATCGATGCATTATTATATGTCATGGGGAAGAGTGACTTTTGAGATTGAACCTTTATTCATTTTTAGGTACGTTCAAAACTCTTTTCAATATACTTACCCATTTAATCAAATCGAATCATCTTATTTTATATTGCATGTAAGTTCATTTACTTTCGTTTTATATTCTATGAACTTATCATATACATGCTACATTGTATCAAATACACATGTTCACGTTTATGACAATTCATCGGTGAATTCAATGAAGTATGTCGAAATGTTTAAGTATTACTAGACTTACATTGCATACATACATACATACACACACACATATCAAACCAAAGAGTTCAACTCTTATATCACTCCCACTGAATGGGTGTTTCGCCCATAATTGTTTGAGATATAATTCATTAGCATTTTATGTTTCATAATCATATAATCAAAAAATTATTTCAGACTGTAGCTTAGTCCATAATTCCAAAATAATTGCAAATAAATTTAGAGACCTCTGTATTTTCCAACGCATCACAAATACCGCTATTATAGTTTTATTTTCTAATGAATGTTCATAATATTCATAATATTCATACTGACATAAAACTATGTCTATTATTCAGTCAGTACTGAAAAATGGTTATTATCTCATATGATGTTTGGTATGTTTTACTAAAATAATTTCGTAACTTGATGTGACTAATAAGTGCTATATGATATGCTTCCACTATTTCTACCATTACTATAATAATATATGAAATATGGAGCTCCATTCAACCACTTAATATAGGCTATTTATTTTGTAGAATATAATAGCCTATGATTTTTGTTTGATGATAATAAACATATATATATATATATATATATGTGTGTGTGTGTGTGTGTTTAAATGTATTTGTTATTGTACTATTTCATTTTTCCACATAATTAAATAAATATTTGTTGAATAAAATAAATAACTCAGAATTCATATTTAAACAAATATTTTATTCAAACAAATAATTTATTACAAATTCAATAATACAAATTTGAGCTCTCACTACATTTACACATTTTCAATTACAACACAATTTTCATTTTACAATTTTATATACATATTTCACCTCACTACATAATTCACTCAACACTCATACACTTGATCTTGACTAGCTCCAACTTGTATCCAGCCATCTGTTATACCTGTTAAATAAATAACACAGTAAACTGGAAAAAGAAACAAATTTAAATTGAAAAAATAAAATTGAATTTAAAATTTATTTTTGCCTCAGGTATTTGGGTTGTTTCTTTTAATATTTTCTGATAGGGACCAAATATATGTGCACGAACAACGCGTAATATTCAGTGTATCACTGTGAAAATCACAAGGCCGTTTCCCAATTCCATCTCAAAGACTAGTGCAAATGCACACATGTACAAATCGAATATAAATGGATACGACACATGTATTACACAGTTACAAATATATACATGCATATGTATGCATGCATATACATAAATATGTACATGTTTTTCAAAATCAATGAGCCAATGCTAATGAACACAGCAGTTCAAAACCAAACCAGATTCAAATGCATCAAGCTACATTCAGGCATGAACACAATGCAACATGAAGACCACCAAACCAGACAAGCAGTGGTGAACACAAAGGCAAGAACACAGACCAGATGAATGACCACATACAAACCAAAACCAATCAAGGACAATGAAAACAAGTCTGACCATCAAATGTACAAAGAACCAAACAAGTGAACATGTGCACATGAGTTCGGGTGAACAAAGCAGTATGTTCATGCAAACCAGACTTCAGAGAATACAAGTTCAATGGCATGGATAGGTCCAGTGCAACATAACATTAAAACTCATCAATGCAGACCTATGCAAGCTCGGTTTCAACATGTACAACATGAGGAACCAGTCAGACATGCTCAGACTTCAGAGATCACACAAACATGAATGCAAAGCAACCTCAATGAGACCAAAACTCACACCAGACTTCAAATCAAATCAACACAGCCTCAACACAATTGTTCACATGAAGTCTCGACCAAAAAATGAAACCACCACTACAACCAGACTTCACAAGCAAAGTGACATATGCAAAAACACATGGATGAATCGAAGCAACTAGAAATAGAACTCAAAGCAAAATCAGAATGTAGTGGAAAGTGAGGAGGAATCAATGCATATGGTCAGGGATACAAGAGCACATACATTTATATACATATGCAGTAGAGAACACATTAAAAATCAGAAAGCAAACAGCTGAGGGTGACAACACAGAATCAAAGGCAACATAGAGAATCACACACACGTGGATGTAAACAAAACAGTTCAACAAGTTAACATACACACAAGCATCCAGGTCAAAAATGTTCCAGGTAAAGGAAACAAGCATCGGAAATACCAAAGATGAAGTCAACAAGTCAAGGCCGAGATAAAAATCAACAAGGGTCAAATATAGTTGAAGATATTTAAAAAAATGATATATTCGTACGTATATCAACCGATGCCAAAGTCATAGTAGAGAAGTTTGGAGCAAATTCAAACTCATGGAGCAATGCGTATACACTGAACAAGTCAAAAATCATCTCATCATTCAAGCAAGAATCGAATGGTCAAGCAAAGTATTTAAAGAATTCAAATCAAAAAATACGAACGAAAATATAGGGTTTTTATCCCTATTTAACCCAATTTCATCATCGGCAAATTACTATTCGAGTTCGAGACAAAATCGAAGAGCATACTTAGAACAAATCACAGAAAATATCAAAAACTGAAATCAGGCAAGTCGAGCATAATTAAAATCGAAAAAGGGGCAAAAATCATATACCAATTTCGTATCATTCGAACTCGACAGTGAAGCCACCGTGAGCAACAAAAGCCAGCAAACGATTGACGAAGCAACCCAAAGCAAAAGCACACTTCAATCGATCAAAATTCCAAGTGGTGGCATTAATTTGAAAAAACCCTAATTTTTGAAGAGAAGCAAAAGGGAACGGCCGAAGATACTACACAAAAAGAAAAAAGAAGAAGACAGTCTCTCATTTTAATTATTACTTTAGGCCAGTTTCTCTTTTTCATTTCTGGGCTTAAATTTTAAATAATAGGGTTTTGTTTTAATTTTATTTTTCATTTGTAATTTTCCTTTTAAATTTTGTAACTTTCTAGTTGTGTAACTAGGTACAAACTACGGGGCGTAGTTTGAGAATTCGCAACTCAGTGGTTGAGTTGTGGTATGGTTTTGAGCTTAGAGTTAGGTTGATCAAGTTAGCGGGTGTCGCAAGTTTACGTGTGTTTGTAAGCGCCCGATTACTTAATCTCTAGTATAAACCTTGGGGGCAGCACGTAGGCAGGTTTTTGCCGAAGCCGGGTAAATTTGTGTGTGATCTCTACTGCATTACTTTCTGTTATTATTTTTATTTCCGTATTCTTTTATTATTATTAGTACACCCTATTCACCCCCCCTCTAGGGTGAAAACGATCCTATATATTTCATTTACTATATTGGTTTATAGTCAAGAATTTTCAGATTAAATATTTTAAATGTAAAGGAATAAATCTCATAGAAAACAATTTTATATAGGAAAATACAATTGGAATATATATGATATTTCTTATTCCTTGTTGGGTATCAATTATTTGTAACAACCCGCAGCTTAATGGGCTTGAATTTCAATTAAATCAAAATCCAAGTTCGTTAGGTATGGATCGTTGGTATTGGTAACCTGTAATAAACATAAGTATATCAGAAAGTTTTCTATAAAAACCCATAGCGCAATAGAAAATTATAATAAAACTTATATACCGACCAAGGCCACTATCTTAGAAGTAATATTATTCCTTGGATATTTAGTCGTCTTGTCAGTGCTGAGAATGAATGAGAAGACTTCACCATCTGCAATTTCCGTCTTGCACCAATATCATATCCCTCTAAATCTATCCAGTGGGTTGTAATGAGGAGAGGTTAGAACAATTTTGAATATCCAATCCCCACCATCCAAAACCTAACACACAATTTCTAACATCTAGAATTTTGAAATATTAGATTTCCTAGACTTCTATGTCGGAAAAGAAATTTAGATGGAAAATTTTACATTTTCACATTTCTTTTGTATACCTATTCCATTGTACCTTGGAATCTTCCCTTTTGCCTCCAAATCTTTTTCCACTTTTCCAAGTACAACACGCATAAGGAGGTTTATTTTTGGATGTTAAAACAGAATTATTCTAAGTGCAAGTTTTATTCACTTTAAACAAGGTATGGAAATAGAAATTCTAAAGTTACAACAACTTTTTTCCTTGTTATTCCCTATGTTTTATATACTGTCACCCTTGTCAGAAAATAAAATTCATATTCACTGACACGTCAATCTTCATTATTTTATTGTTTTCTCAATTGACTAAATTGCCTTCAATTGGCGTCTTTTTACATAACTCTTTTCTTCTTTTATTGTTTTCCTAATTGACTTATTGTAGTACGTTTGCCTCTCGCTTTAGTCATTGGGCTTTTTTTCGTTAATATGAAAAGAGATATGTATAAATCTATTTAAACTGTTATTCTTCGTACTTTCCTTATATGGGAATATTCCTCATATCTTCATTATTGGGCATTCCTACTCTTATATTCTCTTTACCCTATTTTAATCAAGTACTCCATTTATCCATTCCTATAAATAATTTTAAAAATTTATTTTACATGGGATCAAACTTAGAAATGGACTTTAATTGTCCTTTCCTACTTTTCTACTCCTTAACCCATCTTCTTCAAAAATCCGGCTATCATCTTATGATGATTAATGCATACTTTCTTGCGAGAACTTGCTCAATCCTTCTTCACACCTTGCTTCCGGATGCTTGCAACATATAGTTTCTTCCCTCATCTGTCTATATGAAATGTATGTCTTCAATTACCAATCCATCTATAAGGTAGCCTTGCCCAACAAAGGAGTCAAGTATCATCCAGCTTCCGAGTCCTTCTATATGTCATGCTCATGCTCTTCTTTGCCAATGCCTCGCAATATAGCTTACCCTACGTGGGGTAATCGGGGTAGGGGTATAAATTTAACTCTATTTATTGGCTCAACTCATAGTTGCCTCGTTCATCCTTTTCGAATATGGTCGCAACTACTTCTGTAGTCGGAATTTATAGAGTTTGACATATATATATTATAATTATAGGTGAAAATACAATCAGCATATCTTAATTCCTATGATCGACTAACCAAAGCTCTGATACCAAATGTAATAACCTACACTTTAATAGGCCCGAATTTCGACTAAATCGAAACCTAAGTCCATTAGGGCACAGATTTTGGTGTTGGTAACCTATGATAAACATAAGTATATCAAAGAGCTATCTATAAAAACTCATGGTGGAATAAAAAAATATAATAGAACGTATATACCGACTAAGGCTACTACCTTAAAATCAATATTATTCCTTGGATATCCATTCGTCTTGTTAGTGCCGAGCATGAATGAGAAGACTTCACCATTTGTAGTTCCTGTCTTGCACCGGTAGCTTATCTCTCTAAATCATCTTGTCGGTTGTAATAAGGAGGAGGTCAAAACAACGTTCCGGTGATTGGAAAATTACATAATTTATCCATAACCCTAAGTTATGATGTTTAATTCATATTTATGTGCTATGTCTATTATTTATGACTAGTCCATTCAATCCTATTTGTGAGTATGATATGCCTAACCTCCTTCGAATGTATAATTATATATGTGCACATATACAAAAATATCTAAACGTACTACTACCCAAAAACCCTGGCCACTTAATATTTCTTAAATAGGGAGGAGGCAGACTAACGGTCATTTAATACCTTAACCCCAAAGTGGGCCTTCCGCAATGTAAACGTTAGTCAATCGGTCCTAACTATAGAGATCGATGACCCATATATGTGGCTTTATAATTTCAGTGCTATATTACTAAAGAATTTTAAAGACTCGTATAAGGGTTAACTAGCCCACTTTCGACAAACAAACAACTAACTAATTAAACTTTGAGGTTTATGCGTATCCTATATGGATCATACACCAGTAGGAGCCGAAATCTATCAGGGTATAACCCGAATCTTTACTACCGACCGCTCGAGATCGCTGGTGGTCATAGCCTATATGCCAGCTGTTAGTACCAAAATATAGCACAAACACCCAAGAAATTAAATAAAGAATGAAAATGAAGAAATATAAATGGAAAATGAGTAAAAACACGACACCAAACGTTTATAGTGGTTCAGCCAAGTATTGCCTACGTCCAGTTGAGATTTCTATTGCTTATATTGCTGTTTTGCAAGTACAGTTCTTATGGATCGGTAGGGATATCCACAAGTGATTACAAGAGAAATATGTAAAAATTGCAAGGAAGCAAATAGATCTCCGAAAATGAGCCTCCAGCCTCCTATTTATAGGTGTAGGTTGTCGGAAAATGCTCCATCACGTCCTCCTCCACGATCTCCATGTTCTTATAGCAGTTAGCCTTGAAGAAACGTGGCTTATTGATGGATCAGTATCGATCCATAGGCATGGATCAGTACCGGTTCATAAGATCTTCTCGTGGATTGGTTCCGATATTTTACAATGTGGCGACTTATTGTTAGCTTTGTGATTTCCATCTTGTTTGCTTTTCTAGGAGCTTGTTTCTAGAGTGATAAGATGGATCGAGGATGAAATGGAGTTCCTGACTTCAAGTACTTGAGGCGATCAATAGAGAATAGCATGCGGTCAATGCAATGGAACTTGAAATGGGTTGCCGACATAACACTTTAGAGTAGAAGGGAAATGGGGCATTTTGGATGTAACTTTATGGATCGGTACCAATCCATAAGGATGGATTGGTAGGGAAATGGGGCATTTTGGATGTAACTTTATGGATCGGTATGGATTTGTCTTTTGGATGGTCTTGATTCCATTTTGTGGGTCTTGGTAGTACTTGGTTTCTAGACTCTACAACTATCTCTTCAGGCTTCTTGCCTTGTTAGCTTTCCGGTTCGATTCGTCAAATCCATCCGGATACTGCCTGGTCAAAAGGATGGGTAACACTTGCCCCTCAAAGTATATCTTGTTTCTGATATAATGTGCTTTGAATCGAGACAAGTTGGGATTGCCACATTATACTCCAGTCCATGCTTTGAATAGTTGTTATCCTTCCTTCGGACCACTTCGATGAAGTGTTGTGTCTCTAGCTATTCGTTACGACACTTTACCAGTGTCTGGAATTACAGTTCCTTTTCTAGATTTTTCTGGTTTGAATATGCTTTTCTTCGATTCCAATTATTTAAGGTTGAGTATGTGCATGCACACGTGTTTTGATTTTCCATCATATTTCGATTCCATATGCATGCACATTCTTGTAGAATTCCATGAGCATATGCACATACACATACATGCGCATTCACCATTTCCTTTTTTTCTTCATCCGGTACCGGTCCATGGGTATGAATCAGTAACGAACCAGCCCTTAGAAATAGGTGAATCAAATGCTAGAAAACTTGGGTTTGGGGTATTACATACCTGATCCTACCCTTCTCTTCTCACTTTATTTTTGCTATTCGAGTTTTTGTTTCAATCAGCCATTAAAAACCCTCACCTCCAAACTGAACTACCGCTGCTTGACATTAAAATGACCGCCGTCGCTCCTTGACATTCAAACAGCCATCGCCACCCTTTACCTGAGCTCGCCTCCGAACGAAGCAATAGGATCGGACCCGATCTCCTTTGTCGTCGAACAATTCTTAGATCCAAAGCCCAAGATTTGAACCAAACAATCCCTTTGAGCTACAACACACTTAGGTAGGTAGCGACATTGGTGGTGAGGTTGGATAGCCTTCACGTTGACAGCCATGCTAAGGATTGGGGAGATGGTTGAAAACTTAGCCAAAATCCATCCACGGGTTTAGATCGGTATCGATCCAACCCTTAGTGGATTTTGTGCCCTAAATCCACTTTGTAACTTTGAGATGTCGAGCGACATTCAGGCTTTTCCCAAACATTATCTCCCAAGTTCCAAGATATATTGAATGCATGAATGAGGATGTGAAGCCCTTTGGGATGGTCAGAGATGACGACCACTTCGGATAATCTAGATTTTCAAATGGGTCATTGAACAACATCAAACTTTGACATGGCAAAGGCATTGCACAACACTGTAATCTACACCACATTGGGCTTTCATTGTAATACAAGGCAGTCTTTTAATCTTTCTGATGTAACTTGTATATTAAGCTTTGATAGTTATGGGTCCTGAGCATCTCTCCGCTCAAGCTGTAGGCCAATCAATTTCTAGATATGCGGAATCAGATACCGAGTCAAGCTCAACTACAGTTTCATGTGCACGACAAACTCCAATGCAGCCTATACCTCATCCTAAGAATTTACAAGCAGAACAACCTGCTTTAGAAGTTCCAATAAAGCCTAAAGAAGGCCCAGAAATCGAAGCTGCTCCCGGTGCACTTGACAATGCCATCATACTAGATAATCTTGCCGATTTCGTCACTTTAAAGATTGAGGAAGGATCACTCGGAAGGATTTATTAGAAACATGACATCCCATTCGAGGAAAAGTTAGTTCTTACGCACCACCAGAGAGCACACTTTCTACCAATTGGGTATACGGCAATGCAATAAGTAAATGTGCCTGGCAGGATGTGTTCCATCGTTTAATCAGTTTATCCGATGAGTTCTACATTTTATAAGGATGGCTCCAGCTCATATCCATCCAAACAATTATGCATTCCTTCATGGTCTCTTCATAATATTTTCTCATCGTTTAAACCGAGTCCTTAGTAACTAAGAAATTCGATATCTATACAGCTTCGAGCACTATAAGGGAAATCCTTCCCTCACTTTCTTAGAGCCATCCAAGGGCTGCGAAATTGTAATCAACACCTGGAATAAATTAAGTTACTTCAAAGATGAATTCTTCTTTGTTTGTTGTCCTCCTGGATTCGCATAGCGATAGTTGTCCAGACATGAGTTTTATTCTTTTCCTTTTCATACCGGTCCATGTTCATAGTTCGATTATCACTGAATGTCATTTTTCCATCTCTCACAGATGTACCGCATAGACCTAGCAATGCAACCTTGGTCGAGATTCTCCGATAACTTCATGAAATTTTGAAGGTGGAAAGAGAGGCTAAGAAATTGCTCAGTGATGAGAATCCGTAGGCCTATAACTTGTTGGATACAGATCATAGCATCGGTCCTGCTCCAAAGGCCACCGATAGTGACGAGGACAGTTCTTCATCCGGAGATAATAGGGATCATTCACCAGTGCCCCTAATTCAAAGTCCAGTGGTTGAGATTGGAGATGTATAAGAACAGGATGAGGAAGGTTAAGGTGGTTAGGCCATGATGATGTTGATATGGGGCACAAGTCTCCCAATAATGATGGTAGTGACAAACAGGATTTGACTTTGAAGCAACGCCTTAAGATAAGGGTTCTCCCTATATGGTATATGAGGCAAACTCCACAAACCACTATGGTAAAAGTGATACTCGTTCAACCTTTGAAAGACCCTTATGCAGATTTTAGGCCGATTCCAGATGAAATAAACTCTTTTGGCATTGGGGATATAAGCATTGGGTATGTTGAGTCCCCTATTCCTTTTAAGAAGATGTTCCTTCTACTCGAGTAGGGGAGATTACCCCTGTCAGCAAAATTCTAACCTATGGTCCGCTAGGGGGACACTATGACACTTGCACACACATAAACATGCACTGCACTTTGCTCAGCTTGTGTCGTATTTTTATCCTATCAAAGCTGATTTGTCTTTGTCTCATTTGTTGGTTTAATGGATCGATGTGCTATATACGAATCTCTTGAGGATCAGATGCCTATCACCCGAGGTGTAAACTAAGCTCGCATCACTATAGCACCAGTCATGACTTCGGTTCTACTCGACGTTCAAGCCGTGACAGGGGAGATCGAGAGAAAGGTTATCAGTCACATAACTCATCATTGAGGCATCGATCTAGATCCAAGTCACTCCAATCTAGGGGTTCAGACATGCACCCTGTAACACCCCTAATTTTAGTTTAACATTGTTCAGAATATTTAATTAGATAGATTAAATCGAATAATGTAAATGTTTAAGGAGAACGAGATTTGAAACTTTATGAGGTCGAGGCATTATTAATGAACTAAGAAAGATTATGTAAACTTAAATATAGACAAGAATATATGAGAGGGGCAATTTACGTATAGACCTATCTTTTATCCCTTAAACCCTCTCTCCCTCATATCATCCTTATTTTTCACAAAACAAAAACAATCAAAAGGAAGAAAAGAGGCCAACCATTAATCAAGATAGGAAGCACAAAATTAAAAGGATTCAAAGAGAAGAAGCTTAGGAAAAACTAAAGAAATATTAAATCTCAAACTCTATTCAAATCTAAGGTGAATAATAAGAGAAACCATCTTTGTTTTTGTTTTCAATTCGGCTCTGGGTAATATCCGAGTTATCTTGATAGTTTTTCCAAGATATGGTAGTTTAGTCATTGTTTGGATATAATAACGATTTATGGAATTTTATAAAATTATTAAGTGGGTTTTAAGGGTAGAACCTAAGTTTTTAATCTCCAATCGATTTGACTTTTGGATATGTGATGTAAAATATTATTTTGGAGATGAGTTTTTAATTTCATATTTCCTTAGGTGGAAATTGAGTTAATTTCGAGTTTTAATTGTTAAAAATAATTAAATATAGTTTTTGGCCCTGAAATTTATATGGTAAAGAATTTGGCATTTTCGAATTTCTGGAATTTTTGATGATTTTTCCCATGTGATTTCGAATCATTATGAATTTATTATACTAGATAAGCATTTAAATGGATAATTAATTAAGGGTATCAATTAATTAGTTTGATCAATGTTTTGAGACTTTGAAAATTGAGTGTGGAGGATTTTTGAAAATGATTTGGGTAAAAGAATTTTATTATCCAATAGGAATTTGACAACGAGCAATACTTAGTGAAAAATATTTACTTTTAGTATAAATAAATCAGTTTTCATGATAATTACATAATGCCATGCCATTACATCGTAGTTACGCCTATAGAAGCACCGCACCTATGAATGTCGACGTCGATATTGAGGGAAGCTTAGGATAGCTACTTCGGTAGCTATGGAATGATTCCATCTGTGTCAATGTCGATCTCGTTGGCAACCTATACTTGTTGGCATCAAGATATCATAATTCTAACTTCGCACTAGTACCTTTGGCGGCATAATAACCGAAGTAACTTAGGTATAAAAGTTTTATAGTAACACCGATAGCATTGAAGCCACTATGCATCAGTGTCGGTGACCTTATATACCAAGGTATTGTATGGGGTCGGCAACAAAGCAGCGTGGCATTGACACCACAATTCTTCCTTTTAACGTCAGTGAGGCTTATCTCTATGTAAATTAAAACTATTTTAAAGAGGCGATATAACCTATTTTCAAGAGGGTCCATAGCCCTATGTTTTCGGCAGTTAGCCATTTGTTTTATAATATCATAAAGCTTGGTTTTAAAAGGTGGATAACCTACATCCTATGAAATTCGACAACATCATTTTTGACATGAAATTTTTATACTTAAAGGAGTTTAATTTTTGTCTTCGACCTTGAATAGAGGTAGACATTGTCTTAACGCCGTGTGTTGTATGTTATGTTATTAAAGGCGGAGAGCCTTAAGCCTCTTTGTTGACATTGTTATTGACTTTCGACATTGATCTATATCAAACTATTTAATGGTGGTGAGCCATATGTTTTATGATTTTGACTTTAAACCTTAGGGATACCAGTGTATTTTTTATATAAATTTGACATAGATCTCTTGAGGATACCAATGTATGTCACTTTGAGATGTTAAAATTTTAAGGGGAGATAACCTAATTAGGGACACTAATAGACATAGGTTACACATATGGGTAACATGAATTAAATTGTTAAATGATAGGTTCATAGTTATCCTAGGAAAACTATGAAATGTGAGATGAATAGTCCACATCATGCTGGGGATGCATAGTCTCTACGAGGTTAATGAAGGGCTCATAGTTATGCTAGGAAAACTATAGAATATGTGATGGATAGTCCATATGATTTTAAATGAATGGAATATGTGTGATTGATAATCTACATAATTTAAATAGCTAAACCATGGGTGATAGGTAGTCCCTATGGCAAGGGATGGGTAATCCAAGTAATAATTACATGTGAGATGGATAGTCCATATAATTTTGCTAATGAAACCATGGGTAATGGGTAGTCAACATGGTAGGGGATGGGTAATCCAAAGAATTAATATATGTGAGATGGGTAGTCCATATAAGTATAAGATGGATAGTCAATGAAAACTTAGATGGGTAGTCTAATAACTTGGGATGGGTAATCCAATGTCTATTGCATGTTTGCATATCAGTATATTATTATGCTATAAATATTGTGGATGTAGGAGCATAGTATATGGTTGAGATGTTTTGGTTAAGTACCAATGAGGGGAAACCCGTTCCGCTCAGCGACGCAGTCTCACTAGATATCTATTGGTTCAAGATGGTAGGTTATTATTCACACCAGAGATTTTGTCTGACCCGAAGTTTTTTTTCCTTAAACTCTTGGGTACTCATTTGAGCAGGTCGAGAATAAGGGTTTGCGGGTTTCCAATTAGATGAATAAGCTTCTAAAGACATGCAGGAAGAAATCTAGCTATTTAGGATTACCTATCTAATCCACTATGTTGTTTGGTTTTGTCTGTATGGATGCAATGGTTATTGCCAAGTGTTTGACTATGATCAACCAGGAAGGCATCTTTATATGTCGCTCTTGGAGTATTTTGCAATAATTATAATTTCTCTAAACGTGGGTTTGCGAATGAGATTATGTAATGAATATGAAATATCATTTATGAAATGAAATGTGAAAATTTGTTAAGAAAAATTGTGTTTAATATTTTTCATATTCATGTGCTTCTAATTATTCATATAATTAACATAGCCGTATTTTGTCATCATAAATTAATACTATGGATGGCTGCAGCATCTGTAGCGCTTATTTTCGGGCCTTAAAATGGGGATGTTACAAGTTGGTATCAGAGCATAGGTTTATGAAAAACTTAAAAGATTAAAAGTTCTTTGAAAACATAATCCAATGAATTAGAGAATAAGATTGGGGCTTAAGAAACACTATACTAACGTACTTGTATTTGTTATATATAAGTATGTATTCTCCTCTCTCTCTCTTAGATCGTTCTTCTATATACTACTAAGGCTCGTATGCAGATTTACAAGAAAGAAAGATATGGAAGTAGAAAACGAAAGAGTGAATCTGGGTGGCGGAAGCACCACAAGCAAGGAAATGCTCGGCCCAACACTAGGAGGAACCAGGGTTGACAGGCAAATGCTAATCAAAATGTAAATGCCAATTTAGGTGCTGCGACCCTACTAGTAGATATGGGGGCTATGTATCAGTTCTTTATTAATCTAATGCAAGCAGAGCAGCTGCAGGAGTAGCTGGATGAAATGCTGCTAATGTGGAAGGAGTCAATCCCATAGCAAAAGTTGGTAATTACTATGCTAAGCTGAGTCAAGATTACACCATTCTAGGTGGGAAGCCTTTTCTGGGGACCGAGGATGCAATAGAAGTGGAGAACTGGCCGTTACATTATAAAATGACTTTTGCTGATTTGGGTCTGAATGATGAGTAGAAAAGGGGGTTGGCTTCGAGACAGTTGCAAGGAGTTGCTTTGTTTTGGTGGAACAGGGTGACCGTGGAGTACCAAAAGAGGAATTGACTTGGACGGAATTTCAAAGGAGATTTGAGGAAAGGTTTTTGTCTGAAGTAGCCAAGTCAGCCTTGCTCGGGACGTTTATGGAGTTGGAGCGGGGGAAATGTCGGTGTTGGAGTACTCTGCTAAGTTTGATGAGCTGTCTAGGTATGGATATGCCACTATTGACACTGTTATCAAGAGAAACGAGAAGTTTTTCCGGGGTTAAAGCCGGAGATTGTTAGGGCAACTATGTCACGTCTCAAGGATCCATCGAATGTAGTGGTGGTGATGACTATCAGGAATGAGGAAATGCTCTCGACCTTCGGGCAGACGGTGGAAATTCAAGGTTACCAGGGTAAGAAGAGGAAATTCTTTTAGAAATAGGGAGCTTAGAAGGGTGGAGCTACCAAGAAAGGAAAAAAGATATTGTTTGCTCTAAGTGTAATAAGAAGGGGTACTACGCTAATGAGTGTCGATCAGGTGATGGTAAGATGGTTGTGGGCAAGCAGAATGTAAAGTGCTTTAACTACGGCTAGGTGGGCATTATAAGAACAAATATGCAGAAGCAACTAAGGCTAATAAAGGAAAGGTGTTTGCTTTAGAGCCATCTGCATCAAGACCAACAACAGTTGAGAAGGGAACGTCTGTGATGGAAGTTATGCTTATGATTCATAGCATACTTGTTAGGGTACTGTTTCATACCCGTGCATTGCATTCATTTATTGGTAGATAAGTTAAGTTTAGAACCATCATACCTTGTTATTTCCTTAAGGGTAGCTAACTCAATAGGAGGGTATGCAACTCTTAGGATGAGATGTGACCATCTAGAGTTTGGGTTACTAGGATATACTTTTGCCTACAGTTTGTTTGTGTTTGATTTTGGGACTATTTTGAGTATGGATTGGTTGAGAAAATATGATGCTAGGGTATTTTGTCGGGATAGGAAAATATCAGTTAGACACCCTGATAGTAGTGATCAAATTATTTACTCAGTAGATAACTCGAGTGTAGATATTTGTACCTTTTGGTACAATGGAAATAGAAGACGGAGTGAATCGGGTTTTAGTTGTAAGGAAATTTGCAAATGTTTATGAGCCGGTTACAGGACTACCATCGAAACGAGCTATGAAGTTTCGAATAGATCTTATCCCTGGAGCTGAACCCGTAAGTAGACCGCCTAGTAAGACGACACCTACCGTGATGAAGGAGTTAAAGGTGCGGCTAGTGGACTTAGAAGGAAAGGGTTTTTATTAGACCAAACAGTTCGCCCTGGGGAGCAGCCGCGGTGTTCGTAAAGAAACTGGACGGGTCGTTGAGATTATGTATTAATTATCGTAAGTTAAATAAGAAGACAATAAAGAATAGATACCCTTTGCCGAGAATTGATGATTTCTTTGATCAATTGAGTGGAGCCAAAATATTTTCCCAGTTGGATTTGGCGACAGGGTTCCATCAATTAAGGGCGGCGGCGGATAGTACTCCTTTGACGACATTTCGAATGAGATATGATTCGTACGAGTGGTTAGTGATGCCATTTGGATTGATTAATGCACCTACTTTCTTTGTGGACATGATGAACTAGATTTTCCAAGAGCACTTGGATAGGTTCGTGTTGGTATTCATTGATGACATTCTGGTATATTCTAAGGATGAAAGATATCATGAGATTCATCTTAGAATAGTGCTTGAGATGTTGAGGCAACATCAACTAAAAGCGAAGTTTTCGAAGTGTCATTTCTGGAAGAAAGAAGTGAAGTTTCTTGGTCATGTGGTTTCAAAAATGGTTGTTTGTTGATCCAGCTAAGACTGAGACTGTAAATAATTGGAAGAGACCCGAGACGATGACCGAGATAAGGAGTTCTTTTGGATTGGCTGACTACTACCGGAGATTCATCAAGGATTTCTCATGAATAGCAGCACCACTGACTAAATTAACTAGGAGGGACGTAAAGTTTATTTGGTTTGATAAATGTAAGGAATCATTCCTTGATTTAAAACATTTTTTGTCCAATACGTCCGTTTTTGTTGTTCGAGATAGAAATCAGGATTTTGTGGTGTATACAGATGCGTATGGAACAGGATTAGGAGCTGCATTGATGTAGAGGGGTAAAGTGATTGCCTATGCTTCTTGGCAGCTCAAACCACATGAAGTTAGATATCGGACTCATGATTTGGAGTTGGCAGCGGTGATTTTCGCATTGTAAGTGTGGACACACTACCTCTTAGGAGAACAATTCAAGTTGTATATGGATCACAAGTCTTTGAGGTATTTATTCTCTCAAAAAGAGTTGAATATGAGACAGCAGAGATGGTTGGAGTTTCTAGCCGCTTATGATTTTGGTATTGAGTATACACCGGGGAAAGGAAATAAAGTAGTAGATGCACTTAGTAGGAAACATCAGAATGTGGTGTTAGCTATGTTGACTGAATGGAAGGCTTTAGAGGCATTGACTACTTGTAGTGTGCAGTTAAGGTCGACTACTAGTTCTAGTCAAAGTATTGCCATGTTGTCTTGCTTGGAAGTTCGACCAGTATTGATCAAGTGGATTGCTTCTGAGTAGAGAAATGATCCATTATTAGCCGAAAAAATTAGAATGTTGGATGGTGGAAGCAAGATTGATGATCTAAAAGATTTTAGTCTTGACCAGAGAGGATGATTAAGGAAGAAGAGATGGTTATGTGTTCCAGATGTTGGTGACCTAAGAAACGAGGAAGTTCATATGGAGCGTCATCAATCGAAATTTACTATACACCTTGGAGGAACTAAGATGTACCAGGATTTGAAGAGAAGTTTCTTTTGTGAAGGTGTGAAAAGGGATGTAGGCTTGTGGTTAAAGCAATGTGTAAATTTCCAGCAAGTTAAAGCCCAGCATCAGAAGCTAAGTGGTTTGCTTCAACCTTTTGATATACCAATTTGGAAATGGGATTCTATATCCATGGATTTTATTGATGAGTTGCCATAGTCAAACAAGGGAAATAAAAGTATTTGGGTCATAGTGGATAGACTGACCAAGAATGCACATTTCATTCCTATTAAGTCAACCAAGACGGCACCTGTATTGTCTAAGTTATTTATGAAGAATATTGTTAGACTGCATGGGATTCATAGTAGTATAGTCAGTGGTAGAGATGCTTTGTTCACTAATGAATTTTGGAAGAGTCTACAGGAGATATTTGGTACCAAGCTTAAGATGAGTACCGTTTATCATCCACAAATGGATGAGCAGATAGAGAGTGTCAATAAGGTACTTGAAGATTTGTTGAGGGCTTGTGTACAAGATTTTGGTGGGTCGTGGGAAGACCATTTTCATTTAGTTGAGTTTTCCTGTAATAACAGTTATCAAACTATTATAGGAATGACTCCTTTCGAAGCTTTGTATGGAAGGCCGTGCAAATAACCAGCATGTTGGTTAGAGACCAAAGATAGATTGGTCCTTGGTCTAGATATGGTAAGAGAAGCCATATAGAAGATTAAGTTAATCTGGGATAGGATGAGAGAAGCTCTACTAGGCAGAAAAGTTACGTAAATAAAATTCGTAAAGAATAAGAGTTCTCAGTTGGAGATCGTGTTTTCATTAAAGTATTACCAATGAAGGGTGTCGTATGATTTGGAAAGTCAAGAAAACTGGCACCGAGATATGTTGGATTGTCCCTATTATAAATAGGATCGGGAAACTCGCGTACCAAATAGAGTTACTGACTAGTTTGGCAGATGTCCACAATGTGTTTCATGTTTCTCATCTTAGGAAGTATGTGCATGATCCAAAAACTATTATCGCTCCGACTGCATTGGAATATTTAGTAGTAGAACCAGATCTGACTTTTGTTAGGCAACCAGTTCGAGTTGTGGCTAGAGATGAGAAGAGGTTAATGAACAAGACAGTTAAGTTAGTGAAAGTTCAGTGGAGCAACAATGAGAAAGACTGTACTTAGGAGACAGAGGACATGATTGGTGATACTTATCCTGAGCTGTTATAATGGTATGTTCTATATTTGTTGTATATAGAATTTATAGCTGGTAGGATATTCTACCATTGTTTGCATGTTTGATATGCTTGTTTTGTAGTCCTTACTGAATTTTGAGGACAAAATTCTTTAAAGGGGGAGCCTGTAACACCATTAATTTTAGTTTAACATTATTCAGGATATTTAATTTGATAGATTAAAGAGAATAATGTAAATGTTTAAGGAGAATTGGATTTGAAACTTTATAAGGTTGAACCATTATTAATGAACTAAGAAAGACTGTTTCTTAAATATAGAAAAGAATATATGAGAGGGGAAATTTAGGTATAGACCTATCTTTTATCCCTTAAACCCTCTCTTGTCATATCATTCTCATTTTTCACAAAACATAAACAATCAATAGAAAGAATAGAGGCCAGCCATTAATTAAGCTAGGAAGCACGAAATCAAAGGGAATCAAAGAGAAGAAGCTTAGAAAAAACTAAAGCAATATCAAATCTCAAACTCTATTCAAATCTAATGTGAATAATAAGAGAAACCATCTTTGTTTTTGTTTTTAATTCGGCTATGGGTAGCATCCGAGTTATCTTGATAGTTTTGCCAAGACATGGTGGTTTAATCATTGTTTGGATAGAATAATGATTTATGGATTTTTATGAAATTATTTAAGTGGGTTTTAGGGTAAAACCTCAGTTTTTAATCTCCAATCAATTTGATTTTCGGATATGTGATTTTAAACATTATTTTGAAGATGAGTTTTTAATTCCATAGTTTTTCAAGTTATATTAAATATTTTATGAATTTCCTAAGGTGGAAATTGGGTTAATTTCGAGTTTGATTGTTAAAAATAATTAGATATAGTTTTTACTTTTAGTAGAAATAAATCGGTTTCATGATAATTACAATAATGCCATGCCATTATATCTTTGCCGCCCCTATAGAAGCGCCGCACCTATGAATGTCGTCGTCGATATGGAGGTAAGCTTAGGATAGCTACTTCGTAGCTATGAAATGATTCCATCTGCGTCGACGTCGATCTCTCAGCAACCTATACTTGTTGGCATCGCGATATCATGATTCATCTATGTTGAAGCCACATCTCTTCACCAATGTTTTAACTTCACATTTATACCTATAGCGGTATAATAGCCGAAGTAACTTAAGTATAAATTTTTATAGTGACATCGATAGGATTGAAGCCGCTATGCATCAGTGTCGGTGACCTTATATACCAAGGTATTGTATGAGGTCGGCCACGATGCAATGCAACATTGACGCCGCATTTCTTCCTTTTAACGTCGGCGCGGCTTATCTCTATGTAAATTAAAATTATTTTAAAGAGGTGATATAGCCTATTTTCAAGAAGGTCGATAACCTTATGTTTTCGGCAGTTAGCGATTTGTTTTATAATATCCTAAAACTTAGTTTTGAAAGGTGGATAACCTACATCCTATGGAAGTCGACAACATCATTTTTGACATGAAATTTTTATACTTAAAAGAGTTTAAGTTTTGACTTCGACCTTGGATAAGGGTTGACAATGTCTTAACGTCGTGTGTGTTGTATGTTATCTTATTAAAGTCAGAGGGCCTTAAGCCTCTTTGTCGACATTGATCTATATTAAAATATTTAATGGCGGTGACAATATATTTTGTGATTTTGACTTCAAACCTTAGGGATACGAATGTATATTTTTTTATAAGTTCGACATAGATCATTTGGGGATACCAACGTGTGCAATTCGAGATGTTAAAACTTTAATGGGAGGTAACCTAATTGGGGACACCAATAGACATAGGTTAAACATGTAGGTAACATGAATTAAATTGTTAAATGATGGCTTCATAATTATTTTAGGAAAACTATGTGATATGAGATGGATACTCCACATCATACCGGAGATGGATAGTTTCTATATGGTTAATGAAGGGTTTATAGTTATCCTAGAAAAACTATGGGATGTGTGATGGATAGTCCACATCATTTTAAATGAATGGAATATATGTGATGGATAGTCCACATAATTTAAATGGCTAAACCATATGTGATGGGTAGTCCATATGGTAAAGGATGGATAATCCAAGTAATAATTACATGTGAAATGGATAGTCCATATAATTTTGTTAATGAAACCATGGGTGATTGGTAGTCAACATGGTAGGGGATAGGTAATCCAAAGAATTAATATATGTGAGATGGATAGTCAATGAAAACTTGGATGGGTAGTCTAATAAGTTGGGATGGGTAGTCCAGTGTATATTGCATGTTTGCATACCAGTATATTATTATGTTATAACCATTATGGATATAGGAGCATAATATATGGTTGAGATGTTTTGGTTAACATACTAGTGAGGGGAAACCCGTTCTGCTCAGTGGCATGGTCTCAATAGATATCTATTGGTTCGAGATGGTAGTTTATTATTCACTCCAGACTTTTTTTTCTGACCCAAAGTTTTTGTTTCCCCCCTTAAAGTCTCAGGTACTCATTTGAGTAGGTCGAGAGTAAGGGTTTTCAGATTTCCAGTTAGACAAATAAGTTTCCAGAGATGTGCATGAGGCAATCTAGCTATTTAGGAGTACTTATCCAATCCACTATGTTGTTTGGTTTTTTTTGTATGGATGTAATGGCAAGTTATATAATTGCCAAGTGTTTGACTCTGATCAACCAAGGGGCATCTTCATATGTTGCTCTTGGAGTATTTTGTAATAATTATAATTTCTCTAAACGTGGGTTTGCGAATGAGATAATGTAATGAATATGAAATGTCATTTGTGAAATGAAATGTGAAAATTTGTTAAGAAAAATTATGTCTAATATTTTTCATATTCATGTGCTTCTGATTATTGATATGATTAATGTTAACAAGAAATCTTGTCAACACCCCAAAGTAGAGTTTTTATTTAGACAAGGTCAATTCGTTGTGGTTTCTTTTAGAAGAGTTGAAATGAAAGGAATGTGTGTATTTACTTTGTATCCTTTCGAAATAGGTTGTTCTAGTGAAAACTTGCTTTGGTCGACCTTCCGACTCAGTCGTAACTATTATTTCCTTTCCTTATCAACCTTTCGGTTTTGCTGAGATAACTGAGTTTTCCTTTGAAAGCTCTCCTTTCGAAGTGGAAGTAGAATCCAAATGAATGGCCTTTGGAATCACTGGATGGAGGTTGACTTACAGGGTTTCGACCATGTCGAGGGCTTAAGCTGTTGAGTGGCTTTGGCTTTGATCAGGGGTCTGAGGTAGAGGTTTCAACCTTGTCGAAAGCCGTGGACTCAACCGTCTTTGATTAGGATTAGTAATCTCAAGTCATAGTGATTTGGAGATAGGTTTCGACCTCGTCGAAAGCAGGATCCTAAGGTTCCTTGTGTCAATCCAAGGTTTAAGTGGACTATGGTTGGGTTTCGAACTTGTCGAAAGCAATAGCCTAGGGGAAGATAGCTTGAAGCATTTTACTGAAGTTATTTGAATATGTAAGGTTTCGACTGTGTCTGATGGGTCCTTTCGATATAGGCAATACCTGAAACACAATGTTAGACCTGATAAAAGCTATAAGAATAGTAAAGTAATCTGTAAAATTAACAACTTCCCTTTCGCAAGCTAAAGATAATTTTATTACTCAAAATCCCCAAATCAATTAAGAAATTAGGGTTTACAACTCTTTTGATTAAGAAAATACAAGTTTAGAATGGAAAGGATCGGATCCCCAAAACCTGACCCCTTGGGTCTTATCTATAGATGCGGGTCAGCACCTTTCGACCCTAAAGCTTTTGACTTGGTCAAAAGGTGGCTGCCGAATAACTCAAGTATGCTTTCGCTTTTGTCGAAAGGAACGACTGTGCTTCTCTTCTTTGTGTTGCTTTGTAGAGCTTCCGACTTTGTCGACAGGTCTTGTTCAGGGGTTGTTCAGGATAATACTTGCTTTTGATTGATTTGAATGAAGGCGAAACTTTTGGTTTTGAAAGGTTTGGTGCATATTTGAAGAGTTGACCTTCATTGTCTTCGAAAGGTGTTGCTTCAACTCATTCGAAAGGTCCTCAAGCATGTAGAATCATCTGCTTCGAAAGGTGGTTACTATAGGCGGAAGAGTGCTTTCGACTCCTTCAAAAGGTTTGAACCTTTTAGACTTTGACTGTAGCATCCCTTCGACTCATTCGAAAGGTATAGCTGGAGCTTTCTCCTTTTATTCTTCTTTGTCTCCTGCTCAAATAGGTTTCGACTAAGTCGAAAGGAGTTTTATGCAGTAACATTTGCCCTCGCCCCTTGCAAAGGGATGCACTTGACTTTCCAAGTCAACTATGTCGAAACCTAGAGTTCTCCTGCCTTTTGGCATTCCTACGTGAATCTGGACCGTTCATTTAAATTTGATCCAACGGCTTGCCGCCTTTTCTGGCTTTTCTTTTAAAGTACATTTTCTTCTTTCTTCTTCCTCACTCTCCTGCAATCAAATTTTCAAGCGCAAGTAAAAGAATCCTAAATTCTCAAATTTTCTTTCCGCTTCCTCAAATCAAAGTAGCAAACAGATCTAATAGTAAGTTAAAACTATGTTTGTTCTTCTAATCTCTCCATTTTATTATTTAACAATGAATCTCAAAAAGAAAATCTTTTATAAATATCACAACCGAGATTCACATTTTTTTATTCCAGTTTTTTTATGTTAGTTCAATTTTTACTACTCTCTTTTCTGTTAGTTTTTTCCTTAAACCCAATTCCAAATTTTTTTGATTACTGTTACCTTTTTAGAAACTTTGGATTTTTATTTTAACGATTTCAAAACCTAACTGGTTAATACATGTTTTAATCTGTTAAATTAATGGTTTTGATTTATTTGTTCATTAATCTTCTTTTCTTTTCAAATTCCTGGATTTGCAATCGGGTTTGGGGAAGAAACAGGTTTCTATTTTCTTCGCCCGGAAGCTTCGAGTTGTACGGGTGACAAATTGGCGCCACAAAATTACCTTTCTACCCCTTTGAAAGGGATTGAGGCGACAACATTGATTTCTGTTTTCTTAGCCTCTTTCGATGGGGTCGAAAGGTATTGTAGCGTGAGTTTGACTGTCTTTATCGAAAGCTATATAGTGAAGTGGCATGTAGTTAACTCTCTCGAAGGCAAAACGTTTCTACCTAGTCGAAACCCTTTGGTGCCGATTGAAATCCTTTCTTTTAGTAGTCTTTTGAAACCATAATGCCCCCTTTGACCCTTTCGAAACCTTTTGTGTCTAATGAGTCGAAACCCTATATGATCACCTTTCTCCAACTTTGTCAAAACATTCCTAGTTCATATAAACTTAACCAAGGACCTTTCGACTAGATGGGTATACAAGGTTTTTTTTTGATAATTGGTTAATGATATTATAATTAGGCTATGCGGCCCAAAGCAAATAATACATCCGCAATATATGATATAATGTAGCATCTCAGTAGACAGCTCGACACAACTAACAAGACAAACAACACTTTCCTAATTTGATTTAGGGTTCATCAGCTCCGGAGCTATGGCGGCTTCTCGATCTCTACTCGATTTCCTTGACTCACATCCGTCAAGTTCCAATTCTCTAGTAGTTGTTTTTCTCCTGCCTCTAAGTTGGTAATCTTCTTAATTATTCCTATATTGATCTTTACATCTCTTGCTATGTTTTCTAATAACTCTAATTCCATTTTTTCCTTGTTTTTGGTAAAAGCCCGTACGTTCCTTTCTCTCCAGAGGTGCCAGACAGTAGTTGTCTACGTAACTTTTTCGACTTCCTTCATAAAGTTCGTGATGTCTGTCTGGTTACTCATGTACTTGATTTCCTCCTCTAAACTCATCGCTGCTTCTGCATGCAAGTTCTTTAGTTTCTGTATCGCCCAGATACATTTACTGTATTTGCAATCAAAGAATAGGTGTCTATGGGTTTCAGTTTTTTTGTGTGCATAAATTGCATGTTTCTTCATCTATAATTCCCCAACTTTTGAGTCTATCCTTTGTAGTTAGTCTGTTTTTGATGGCTTTATAAGTAGTGTGAGACATTTTGGGACAATTTGATTTGCTTTTCATATTATCTTGTGCCACCGAACTATTGGGTAGTGCTGTCGACTATCTTCCCATACATCTTTCATTTTAAATTGCCCATTACTGTTATTTTTCCAGGCCCATTTATCTTTTCCACTGTTTTTGTATAGTGGTAGCTCCTCAATTTCTTATTTTAAGCTTCTGGTAATCATCTGTTCTTCTGGCTCCCATTTTTTATTGTGAATGATGCTGGAGACTTGAATTTTTGGGGTATTATTTGCTGAAAAACTTACCCATACCAGTCTGTCCAATAGGCTTTTGTTGTTTATCCAGGGGTCTTTCCATAAGTCTGTCTTGGACATTTGCTATTTGCCTTTCAACTAATTCTTTTAGCCTCTCCTTTTGTTTGAGAATGTTTTTCCAAATAATTGAAGCATTGTTATCTGTTTTTATTGTCCAGAAATTATCTTTCAAATATATAGCTCTCCTCCATTTGGCCCATAAGTTTTTTGAATCAAGAATTTTCCAAGCTAATTTGAGGCCATAGACTTTTTTAAGCTCAAACAGATTTTTTAGCCCCACTCCTCCTTTACTTTTAGGTCTGCATAATTCATTGTAGCTTACCTTGTGCATCCCCCCTTTACATATGAAATTGGCACAGACTGAATTGATTTTAACAATTGAGCAATCTGGGATTTGGAAAGTTTGTAACCAGAACCCGACTTTTGAAGTGATAACCGTATGTACTAGTTCTACTCTTCCTGTAAAAGATAGTAATTTTGATCTCCATCCTTGTAGCTTTTCTCTAATGTTATCTATGAGTTTACCACATTCTGCATCTGTTATAGTATTATTAGACAATGGCACCCCTAAATACTTTACTGGCAGTTCTCGTTCTCCCACTCCAAGTTGTGATAATATCTCTGCTTTATTTTTGCAATATTTATTCATACAGCATTTAGTTTTAAGCTCATTGATTTTAAGCCCAGCTAGAGATTCCAACTGTTTAAATATTTCCTTTATTGTGTTCAATCCCATAACATTAGCTTTAAAAACTACCAACAAATCATCTGCATAGATCAAGTGATTGACTTCTGGTTGTATCTTGTATATGGGTTTGATAAGGGACTGATAGCTAGCTAACTCCATTTGTAAAGAAAACCATTCCATAGCAACTGCAAATGAATATGGAGATAAAGGATCTCCTTGTCTAATCCCTCTGTTGGACTTGATGAATCCTTTAGGAACTCCATTAATTAACACTGAAAAGGTAGGAGTGCATATACAATGGGTTATGAGTTTTAATAATTTAGCTGGAATACCCATTTCATGTAACATGTGTAGAATGAATTGTCTATTCACTTTATTATATGCCTTGTGTAGATCAATTTTCATACACACTCTATGTGCTCCTTTCTTATTAAAATCTCTCACTAATTCATGAGCCATTAGCGAATTTTCAGATATGAATCTCCCCTTAATGAATGCACTTTGACATTGAGATATGATCATAGGTAACACTTTGTTAAGCCTCATGTAGATAATCTTGCTAAGAAATTTATAAGTTACATTACAGCATGCTATATGTCTATATTCTTCAATTCTTTCTGGCTTGTTAACTTTGGGAATGAGGGTGATGAAAGTTTGATTAATTTCCTGAATGAATTCACCTATGTTTAAAGCCCCTTGGTAACCTTTTAACATGCTTTCTTTAAGATTTTTCTAGTGCATTTTGAAGAAAGTTGCACTCATACCATCGGGGCCGGGGCTGGAATCATCGTGGATAGGGAAAGTGGCACTCTTCATTTCCCGTTTTGTAATATTAGCTGTCAACATACAAGCTCCTTCTCTGGAAATTTTTCTTCTGCAGTGTATATGAGGTATTTGTTGTGTATGATCTCCATTGTAAGTGTCTGTAAAATAATATATAGCTTTGGTCTCCAATGCCTGTATGTTTTTAGCGATCTCCCCCTGTTCGTTTAAACAATTAAATAAGTTATTTTGATTTTTTCGTTGAGACATTTTGGTATAAAAAACTTTTTGCATTCATCCCCTTTTGTCATCCATTTTTCTTTTGCTTTCTGCTTTAGCTCTATGGCTTGTTTTTCCAGCTATTGCTTTAGTACCTTTTGACTGGAGTAGTATTCTGCATTCAGTTCTTCATTTTGAGGATCATCTTCTAGTTGATATTGTAAATTTTCCAGCTTCTCCTACAATTTATTTATTTCATCATCTGGTTTGGGCCTTTTTTTATTCCACTCCTTCGGTCTATTTTTCATTTGTTTTACTGTCATGATGTATTGGTACATATGATTTCCTTCAGGAATTTGAATCTTATTGAAATCAATTACTTCTTTGTAACCCTCAATTAGATGCCAATGATTTGCATATCTGAATGGTTTTCCTTTCTGGGATTGTTTTCCATCATTAAAATGAATGTGTAGTGGACTATGATCACTAGTAGAGCTTGGCAACACTGTAACTTTTATATTTGGCATTTTATTCAATAATTCTGCATTTCTTAAAGCCCGATCTAGTCTTGATTGAATTCTTTTAGACTCACCACTTTTCCATGTGTTTTCAGGCCTGTGTGGAGCACTTTAGTTAATCCTGTTGCCAATACACAATTGTTGAATTCTGATACTTGGCAAACCTTTAATGTAAGGCCTCCATGTTTTTCATTAGTTCTTAGTACAGCATTGAAGTCCCCAAACACTAACCATGGTTGTTGTATGATCTTTGAGTTGTCTACCAATTTATTCCATAAAATTTTCCTCTCTGATACTAAATTACTTGCATATACTGCTGTTGTAACTATTTCCAGCCCTCCTACATTCTTCATGTTTATGGTAGCTTGTTGTTCATCTATATTCATTAGGTTACATGTCCATATATTGGTATCCCATAACACCCTGATTCTGCCTTTAGTAGTATTATTGCTATTGTGTATAACATCCCAATCATTGCCCATCTGATTTTTAAATGCTTCCACGCTATCTTCAGTGAATTTATTTTCTAATATTGCCAAAATTGTAGGCTTATATTTATTTCATAGATTATAGAGGTCTAATTTTCTAACATTACCATTTAAACCTCTTACATTCCAACATAATATAGACATTATGATTTTGTAGCTCTGCTCCTTGTAATCGGAGCTGACATAACCTTAGCTTTTTTACCAGCTACATCTTTCCTTATTTCAGAAAACATTTTCTCATACTCTTCATAGATTTCTGTAAATTTACTTAAGTTTTCTTCTGTCTCCTCCTCTTCTGATGATTCTATTTGTATGTCTAATTTTTGTATTTCATTCATTGTTTCAGGATCATCATCGGTATCACTTGTTTCCTCCATATTCTGGTTCTGTTGTTGCTGCCTACGAGCCTCCAGATTTGAATATTCCTCTTGTGACTTTGGAGATTGATGAACTGCTTCTCTCACTTCTTTAGAGTCCTTAGCAGTACTCTCTTTAGGTTGCACATATTCTGACTCTGTATCTTTTGTTACAGCATTTTGTATATAGCTTTTTGTAGCTATAACAATTTTTTAGGGTGTTTGCCCAGTGTAATTAGTAGTGTTTAACACCAGGGAGTCAACTTCAATAGTACCTATGTTAATATTAGCTGTAGCACTCGTGGTTTTTTGAACCCAAACTTGCTTGGGTTTGTTTAGCTCCCTGCACTCTTGTGTTGCTGCATGACCAAAACACTTGCATTCTGCACATCTTAAAGGTATGAATTCATACTCAACTTCCTGTGAATACACATTGCCCCTCTTATCAATTGCTTTTATATTTTGTGGTAATTCAGCATCTGCCTTAATTTCCACTAAAACTCTTGCATATTTGATTCTTTTAACTTTCCTTGTGTTCTCATCTATGTCAAGCGGTTTGCCAATAATACTAGCAAGCTTTCTGATGCGTCTTATATTCCACAATGCTAGATTAAGGTTGTTAAATTTAATCCATATTGGATACGTAGTTAGCATAGCCTTTTCCAAAATGAAATCTACTTCCCATTTCTTCATGATGATCAATTTACTATCCATGAACCACGGTCTCCCTTCAGTACTTGACCATAGTCCTCCTCTTTTTCAAACTTAATTAGATAAAAACCATTTTCTCTAGGGAAGATATCCTACGATCCTGTAGGCCTCCAGACCCTTTTTATATATGCATTGAAATATACAAAATACGGCCTTTTACCTACCATGCATGCATATATAGAATTCTTCCATATCTGATTTGATTCCTCATAGTCTTGTTCATCGATTACCTGATGTGAATATGTACCATCTCTAATTGGTTCAAAATAATCAATTTTTCCTTGGATCTCGATGTTGTTATCAACCGCCTCCACCCATGGTTTAAGGTTTTTAACCTGTTATTGAGTTTCCTATGTAGGTCTTTGCTTTAGAACATCAGCAAAAGTCGATTTCCCCTTACGCTTAACCGTCTTCTAACCTCCGTCGTCGTCTTCCTCTTGATCACCTAGGGTTTTGGGATTCTCAGGTGTCGCCACTATTTTCAAATTAGTATTTATTGGGTATACAAGGTTTTAACGACATCCATATTTCTCTTAGAAAATTTAAGTCACTGGTTTCGATTGTGTCGAAGGGACTTGTTACTTTATTTTTAGAGCACTAGTTGTACGTACTTTGTTCATATTTTTATTTGTTTTAAACACTTCCTTTTAACAACAAAGTCTTTATTAAGCTTTCGGCATTGTTGAAGGATGCCGATTGAACATATATTTCAACCTTTCCTTTCGACCTTGTCGAAAGCTCAGTGAATGTTTATATTTAGGTTTTTGACTCAGTCGAAAGGTGTTTGTTAAATGTTAATTTTTCTTCCCCTTTCTACCCTGTTGAAAGCTCCATGTTTTTTTCTTGATTTTTAACTTTAACATTCTTCCAAGAATTTGAAGTTCTATATTTGGTTTTGTGTTTAAGTCACTTCAGTAAGTTTTTACTAATTCTTGAAAGAATGATAAGTTCATAATAAACTGAAAACTTTAACTGAAACATTTTCACTTGGCAGGACCATGAGCTCTCCGAAGAAGCTTGAAGCCATTTCAAAGCACTTCCTAATATCCTCACAGGATGGAGTAGGTGCCATCCTTAACGACTACAGAATCTTTGGTGTGGAAGCTATCCCACCCTAAGAATCTGATACCATAAACAACCCTCCCGAAGGGTTCTTTGCCTATACTTCCATCTGTATATGGCATGGGGGGTTCCTGCCTTTTCCAGAGTTCCTGTCTAGATTTCTTTCTTATCTTGGGATTTCTCCAATCCAGCCGTCCCCAAATGTCTACACCTACCTCTTTTCTCTGGAGCTAATGGCATTAGAGATTGGCCTTCCCTCTCTAAACGCTGAAGTCTTGAATTACTTGGTCAGACTAGTCAAGCTTAGCAATCTCAATCATCAAATCTTCTGAGCAAACCTCCCAAAGATGCTGATTTCAGAGGGGGTTAATAAGTTTAAAGACTGGGAGAACCAGTTTTTCTTCGTTAGATGCTTCCCAAACATCAGTGGGACCTTTTCTACTCCTCGTAAGTTCAGATTTTCATTGTCTTCCTTTTATCTTGCTACTTCTCATGTCTAATCTTTGTCTTATGTTAGGTTCTCCTACCAAAGAACTTAATGAGGCAGACAGAAGAACGGTGGAGCCTCTGATTGCAGCCTCTAATAAGATTGGAAACCGACTGAGGCTGTTGATCCCTTCTAACTTGAGGAAACATTCACTTCTTCCCCCTGGTCAAAGGATTTTGGGGCTTCCTTATTTGATTCAACATACATAAAAGAGTAAACGTTTCCTCCCCTTGGGAGACCCCGAACGTTTTTCTCCCATGTCACCTATTTGTTCCAACCTTTCCGGTAAGTTATAAACACTGCCTTTGTTTTCTATTTTTACGTTGCTTTCCGGATTATTCTACTAACTTTTAATCTGTATGGATTCTTTACAGCCGCGTCTCAGTCTACAAAGCCTATTAGTGATGCTGCTCCCCCTCCAGCTACTTCTCGTGCACCATCCATCATCCATTCTCTCACCAAAACTAAGATAGCCTTTAAAAGGAAGTTGGTGTTATCAACTGAAGCAGAACCTCCTCTGTAAATAGCCAAAATTGTTGATATAGAAGAGGAGGAACATTCGTCTTTCAATAAAGCTTCGGAGAGCCCAATCGTTGAAGCTCCCCAAGATAAACCCGAGCAGACTCCTATTGCTACCGATCCCCTTTCTCGCATTACCGTTTCTAGCTCTCCGACCACGCTCGAACAAACGGAACAAGCTTTGGAGATGACCCCGCTCTAAAGCATATTTCTGCAAAGCCATCATCTTCTTCTCCTTCCATCAACTTTGAAGAGATAGCCCAGTCTATCTTAAATTCTGAGTCCTTCACTTCTATCCACCCACCTTCCTCCGTTCCTAACTTGGTGGGGGCACTACAGCTCTCTGATAGAGCAACAATTCTTGGTAAGTTTCACTTCAATTGACTTTATCATTATTGGTTTTCTCTAAATCTCTAACTTGCGCTGCTCTTCCTCTTTCAGATTTCCAAAAGCTGGTTGGTTTTACACGAGCAAGTATCCAAATCCTCCTCTGAGTCCTCCAAGTTTCAGGAGGAAATTTATACTCTAAAGAATCAAGTGTCTTCTCTTTCTACAGCAAAAGATGAAGCAACCTCTTAACTAGAGCGATTGAGATCTTCCATCGCCCAGTCAGAATCCGCTATTTTAGAGGAAAGAAAGGCTCGCCAACTCCTTGCCGATGAGGATTTTGCTATGCAGCTAACTTTAAAAGATTCTGACGAGGAGAAGGCCCACATGGCAACAAAGAACGCTTCTTTGAAAGAGAAGTTGAAGAAAATCAGGGCCTCCCTGAAGCTTGCTGTCGATTCCATACCCGATGCCAAACAGCGAGTGTCGCAGTTTCTCGACACTACACTTGGGAGATGATGTTGAGTCCTTTTGAAGACGCTTTGATGCTGGCCTATGCGGATAATATTGACAAATGCCCAGAGCTCAGCTTTCCTACACTCAATTATGCCCTCGTAGATAGAGTTATGAGCAAGATAAACCCGATGAAGCAGGGAGCCGAGACTATTGAAAAGGAAGAGATTGATGCCTCCTAGATTCTCTCTTTCGAAGTCCTCTTTTTCGAAATCGAATCTAACTCAGAGGATAAGGGCGACAAAGATGATGCCACCAAGGAAGAGGGCAATGGTGATGGAGATGATAATGATGATGACAATGACGATAACAATAACGGCGGCCAAGGCTTAGGTGGTGATGGAGGAGGCCACATCAAAACCTCTGATAAAGACGGAGATGATAACACAAAAGCTTCTGAAAAAGAGCCATCTCCTCATGAAGCTACACCGCCTGAGTTTGCTGCCCCCTCTGCTCCTCAAGAGGATCCTGCTTCCATTAATGTCGAAGAACCGAGAGAAAAGGAACAGGTTTCTCAAACTTCTGTCCTGGTATCTCAGGTATGGGACTCTTTGTTTAAAAAACTTTTACTTCGAAAGCCATAATAGTGTAATTCTTTTATTTATACAAGGTAAAACCAAACTCAAGGGAAAACAAGAAGAAATAAATGGATTATATAGGGAGTTAGACAAGCAAATAAGGGAGCATAATGTACTTTCCGATAAGTATCATAGGCTTGATAGAAGTGCATCAATGCTGGCGTCATTTAAGCATCAAAACGCTGCCTTCTTACTAAATACAGCGCACCTCCACTACGACGCTCTCTTAAAAGAAAGCCAGGAGTTAATAACTTTATTTTGGATGGTGATTGAAGAAAGAGATATTTTAATCAACTTCTTATATAAGGCTTACTGTAGACACTCAATTATCGATTTTTCATATATAGGCGAATTTAGTGGGGGTCTACTTAGGCGTTTTCATAAGAGATACTTGGACGAATTCAGATCTGACCCGCACCCTAGAGCTTGTTGGAACTTACCACAGGTCAGATCGATTCCCCAAGATCTCCCACCTGAAATTCTTAAGTACTATAAGAACAAATTTATCTCTGAGTTATTTTCTAAGTCTGTTTTGTATGAACCAGATGAATAATTTTAGACATGCCATAATTTATTGATATATAAATATTTGTTTTAGTCTTGCTTTTTATGCTTAGCTTTATTTTACTATATTATCACAGAATGATTTTTCATCTGGCCAACTTGTTTCTAGAGACCATTTAAGTCAATACGTCAAATTGAGATGATTTTATCTTGAAAAGGCATCAATTTTAAAATCTTCGAAACTAGCAAGATACTGCTTCCTTAGAGATTTACAAAAACTTTACTTGGAATATCCTCGTCTTTGCTTTGATTTTCTTGGTGATGAAAAAGAGAAACTTCTTAAGGAAATCAGGACATTCCATTCTAAGTTAATTTGTGGTCATGATAGTCCTCCAGCTGGGAAGTAGGACTATAATAGATGTCCACCAGTTATCACTCCTGAAGGAGTTAATATTCCTTTTGATTCAATAGTTTCCCTTTCCGCTAATTCATTAGATAAAGTTAGAAATGTAGTTTCTCAACTTTAGATGTAAATCAACTGCTTATTGTATCTTTTAACTTCGTTGTTGTTTGAGTTGTAATCTGTTATTATAATAATAAAGAGGTTTTTCATCTTGATTTTGACTTTATTTTGTTTCTTTTAGCTTAAATAGAAGTTACAATTATTTGCAGCTCCTCTCTCTCTTTATTTGGCATCACGCCTTACTAATCTTAGAGCTAAATTGTTAAAAGAATGTGGAAGGAGTGAACGTATTGATGATATCTTACTGGCACGCTTCCATGGCAATGCCGAAGCCTTAAAATGGCATAAAAGATATTTACTTCAGAAAGCCATTGTTAGTGTTATCCCGCCTTTTGGCAAGCCCATGACACCGAGGACTTGACTAGAGACTGAAGACAACCCGCCCTGGAGATCGGTTATCTACAGGTCCACGATGGATACAGGAAAATTTGGTTCGAGTCCAGATCAAGCTATAATTATCATGGTATGACAAGCAAAGCTATGGAAGGCCACAGTCCAAATTTCAGGTCAATCGAAGTTTGTATGCCCAAGTCATGGATCGATCAAGATCCATGTGAAATACTTCAATTTCATATCCATCAACCCACATCCATCATTTTGTATCCATCCAGATCGATACGAAATGAGTATAAGTCCATCACTCAGCATCCATCATTCATATCCATCAAGTTTGAATATGTATTTATGGCCCTCAGCATTCCTTGGATCGATCACCCTTCAACAGCTGCATACTTCGTATCGATCAGCTACTTGATCGATACGAAGAAAGGTGCCAGAGATCGATACGAAACCATAGACCGAGATCGATACGAAAACAAGTACATTGCATTGATACGAGAAGTAACGTATAAGATGGATATGAAGGAAGAGGTCAACTCAAAGGAAACGGTCTCCATGCACAAAATATGGATCTCTAGCGCCACGTCATCGAGACGAGATGATCGATACGAAGAGGATCGATGTTCAATCGATCGATACGAAGCCTTCAGCCTTACTAGCAAACTCAACCTTGGATCGATCATATCTCTCAAACTACAAGTCCAAATGCCATGAAATTTTCACAGGAGCTTGCATATCGACTAATAAACATCCATGATTGATCACAGCTCGATTGGAGCCAATCTTGGTTGATACGAAGACAAATGGGTCGATCAGGGATCAATCCCAAACAACCCCAAATCAATCTGGTGGGCCCACCTACGCATGAGAAAGGGTATTTCGAGTTTTGGGGTAGATATTTCCAGATCTACTCCTATAAATAGCACCCTTATGCCAACTAAAAAAGGACTTTTGGATGCCATCACACCGTTACTCTACCGGAGATCCATTGTAACCTGAGTGTTTGAGTTTTTTTCTGTTGTAATCAATTAGCAATCAGCAATAAAGATCAAATCATTCAAAGTGGACGTAGGCTACAACACCGAACCACTATAAATCTCTGTCTTTTTCTTTTTTTTGCTTGAATTGGCGTGTTTGTTAGATTATCCTCTTTTTACATTTCAATTCTTCATTTTAATCTCTTCAAATACGTTCGAAGAGTGTTGTGCCCAATTTTGGTACAAACACTTTGGTGCTTTCACTGAGAAAACTATGCTTTTCTTTGATTCCTTGGATCCCCTACTGTTGCTGGATTGGTAAAATCTAAGAAGGAGATCCAAATCTAGCTTCCAGTGCTTCCTTCTATACTATTCAGATTGCTCCAAATCTAAGAAGAACTACATTCGACATGGTGCGCACTACCATATTTCCTAGATTCATAGAGCTCCTCCTTTGAGCTCTCAAAAAGCTCCTCCTTTGAGCCCTTTAGAAAATTCCAACTCCTAATTTTCCTATCCATAATTTCGCATCTAGAAAATATGATGATTTTCGTATCCATGTCTTCGTATCCAGATAAGATGACTAATTTCGTATCCAGACTGTCGTATCGATCCAGTTGTGGAACTTTCATATCGATCCAGATGTCCACTTTTCGAATCGATCCAGTTGTACCACTTTCATATTATTTGTACCAAAATTGGGCACAACACTCTTCGGAAGTTTTTGAAGAGATAAAATGAAGAAATTAAATGGAAAAGGGGGATTATCTAACAAAAACTCCAAAAACAGATAATGAAAGTAATAAGAATGCAAAGAAACACAAGAATTTAGAGTGGTTCGACGTGTTGCCTACGTCCACTATGAAGTTGATTGCTTTATTGATGTTTCTATGGTGATTACAATTTATTTCATCGGGTTACAGCAGATAATAGTGATTTACAGCAGTGAAATTCGTTGGTAGCAGCAGCAATGGAGTTCAGATCTAGATCCGACAGAGTCTTGACGTTGGAGAATTCAAAGAAGAAGAAGCCCCCTTTCTGTTGGCTTTGGGGGTCTATTTATAGGTGTAGGAGGCTGATATTTCGCTCAGATCTCGGGAGGCTCCCTCTGGTACGTAACTAGGCCCGCGCGCCCAAGCCCGTGAAGTTTCGGTCCGATCCGTGATCGAAACGAACGGATTTCGTATCGATCAAGATTGCGTCCGATGGAACCGAAATTTGGCGTGGACATTCCTTAGCATGCACGTAAGCTTCTGTGAAAATTTCATGGCATTTGGACTTGTGGATCTCGAGTTATGATCGATACGAAATGGAGACTTTCGGCAGGCTGTTTGGTTCGTATCGATAAGAACTACGTTGTTCGTATCGATAGCCTTGCTTCGTTCGTATCGATGGAAACGCCCTCTTTTCGTATCGATGGAAAGTGAATGGCACGCATTGCCAGTAGGGTTCTGTTCGTATCGATGGAAATCAACTCCGGTCGATCGATACGAAGCTGAAGGGCCCAGATGGATGTGAACAGTGATGGCCCGATCGATTCGAATAACGGCAACACGATGGATTCGAACAGTGGATCCATGATGGATACGAAGTACCGGAACTTGATGGATTCGAACAAGGATTTTCCAGTATGGATACGACCTAGAGAAATGAGGGATGCGACCTGCTGTTGCTCGATGGATTCGAGCAATGCGCTCCAGCTGATGGATTCGAAGTAGGCATTAGACGATCGAGTCGAACTGTTGCTTCCTGATGGATGCAGATCGATTTGAAGTGGTCTTTGGCTGATCGAGTTGAAGTGAGCTTCCCTGAAGGATACGAACCCGATCAAGTCAAACAGAGGCTTGCTGATGGATGTGGAGCTGATCGAGTCGAAGTGAGCTTCCCTGATGGATACGAACTGAGCGATTCGAACAGTGGTTGGTTTTCATCCAATTTTTCATCGATCGTAACTTGAGCATACGAACTCAGATTGACTTGAAATTTGGAACGTTGACCCTCATAGCCTCGCTTGTCGTGTCATATCAATTTTAGCTCGATCAGGACTCAGACAAAATTCGTCGATTTCCATAGTGAGCATGTGTATAACCGATCTCTAAGACGAACCGTCATTGGTTACTAGTCAATTCCTTGGTGTCACAGCCTTGCCAGAAGGCAGGATAACATTTGCCCCCCAAAGTACGTCTTGTGGAAACATGATGTGCTTTGAAATGCTGCAATCTTCATTCTGAATAGTTATCGTCTTTTCGATGAAAGCTGTAATCTTCGACTATTTTTCTTGATAATGTAAACTGTTGACTGTCAACTACTGTACCCGGTATTGTTGCAACTGATTGCTGTATGCTAGTGATTAGCCGTTTGTTGTTGTAATCGTTATCAAACGAGTTTCCAATTCCTGTAAATCTGGAATATTGAATATTAGTCCGACATATATGTATATATGTTAATCTGACTCTCGCTGACGTTCACGAGTCGTTGTCAGTTTATCTTATATTGAATTCTGTATCGATCCTCTCCTGAACTGACATGAAATTCATTGTAACAACGCTCGATGGTTGTTTTTGAATGTTTCTTGTTCGTCGACGGAAATTCTATCGGTTTAGAAAATCGTCGAATGAATTTAAATTAAAAATAACCGCAAGCGCACGGCGTACACTTGTAGTACGTGGCGAATACGGGTTGATCCACAGGGAATTGATGATTTTAAAAATCTATTCAATCAAATTAAACCAAAGTCGAGTGAAAGTTAAGCTAGAGAATTAGAGACTTAACTAACTAAAAGAAAAGAAATGCAAATATAAGAGTTAAATGACAATTTAGAGAATAAATTCACTCTCTAGATCATGTAGTTCAACACATATGAAATCATGATCTCTCTTTTATGGTCATTAGTGTTTTAATTGATGTGCTTATCATAAGTATGGCATATTTGTGCTATTAGTTAGCCAACATAAGCCATCTAACTTTGACACACCCCTTAAATCACTTACTAACTTTCATGAAACTTGACAATGAAAATGAAAATGAAATCTATTTTAAGTATGGCCTATTAACTATTGATTAGAAATATAGACCATCAAATTTTAATTTCAAATCACTTTCTTTTGCCATAATCATATTTTGATGAAGAGGCAATTAGTGTTAGTGATTGTTTAAGCATAGCCTATTTGGTGTCAACAATATAGGCTATCAAATTCAAGGCAAAAACAACAATTAAACCACTTCAATCATTCTTCATTAAGCACAAAAAGAGAGCATGAATTAACAAATAGTTGAAGCTACATAATTAGAGAGCTTCATTACCCCTAAATTGAAGGGGTTTAGCCTCTCATATTTGTCATTTGATTAACAAATGTAGCTTGCAACATGAAAGCAAAAAGAAAGTAAAATGAAAGCTAAATGAAAGAAAACTATTCTATTTGCATAGAAGTAAATCTACACTACAATATGAAAGGAAATAAACAAGAAAGGGAAAAGATCATATATTAAATTGCATAAAAAAAAGAAAAATTACATGAAGATAAAAATGGCTAAGTAGCCATGAAAAGAGAAAGAGAAGAGCTTGTTTATTTGTGAGCCTAAACTAAAATAAGAGAGACTAAGGGGAGAGGGAGGTTACATGAACATAATGGGTTATTTATACAAGCATGAAACCCTAATCCATAATTTGGGGAATGCCCAAACTACCCCTTAGGAAGTGTGGTGGCCAAGTAACCATTAGCATCCATTAATCATCATTTAAGTGTGCATGAAGCCATTAATTCCATAAGCATGTGCATTAGCCTCTAATGTGTACATTAAGGTAGGTGGGTAGGTGGAGTCCTCCATGATCTTCACATTGAATTATTTCCATCTTCATTCCTTTGTGTTCTTTTTGTGCATGCATATCTTCTTCATGAAACCACTTGTAATGGAAATCAAATTCCTACAAAATAGTATGGAAATTTCTAATTAAATTTTCTAAAGTTAATTTATGCACAAAGAATGACTATTTTGCCCCTATATGAAGATGAATATGTGACAATTTCAAATAATTTGAATTTTGGTTTAAACAAGTTAAAATACCCAATATGATCATTTATTTAATTTAAATAGATTAAATATGGTGGTAAAAATATACACATTCACGTGCACATCATTCCTTCGTAACGATCCTCTCTTGAATCGATGTGAAGGGTCGAAATATTGTCTTTGCATCGATTTTCATTGCATTGATGGATACGAACTGAGCATTTCGAATCGATGGATGTGGGGTTCAATGGATATGAAGCGGTCATTCGTATCGATGGAGTTAAGATTCGATGGATACGAAATTAACTTTCGTATCAATGGTTATGAACTTTGGTGGAATTCATTTTCGAATTGGCGCGAGCCACTAAAATGGATATGAAATGTGCCTTCGTATCGATGAATATTGACCCCTGGATGCCGCGGTTCGATGGATTCGAAATGCACACTTCATGTTGCTAAACTGGGGATGGAGTCGAAAGTGGTCGATACGAAGAAGGGCTTCGCATCGATGGATTTGGTGAAGACTTCGTATCGATACAGACCCGAGTTCATGGATTCAAACAACTTGTCCGAATCGATCCCGTGGTGACGCCTTGTAACCGGTTGAACCCATTGGGAGGCAAATCGTTTATTCCCTTTACCTTCGAGTCCATATAAATACTGTGGACTTAGCCACTTTTCACCTTTTTCACTTTACTCTTCTGCCTCGTCTTCGTATCGATAAAGAACTTGAGAAAGAAACATTGCCTTCGATCTAAACAATCCCTCGATCCTTCAAATCGATCCAATTCATTCCTTAATCTAGCATGACAACATCTGACTTTACGTAAATAAACAACGAATCCATTCTGAAAATGACGAGACTCGAATCTTAGTGCTAGTTTGTTCGACGTCGTCGCCGATTCCGTCACTGTGGATGCCGGGACTTGGTCGTCGTTGAATCGAGAAGGAATAACGGCACGTTAATTGCTTGGGGAAGAAGGAGTAAGGAGGAATGCGAAGGAAATGGTCGTTCCGGATTTCGTATCGATCTGTTGAGGAAGAAGGTGTTCTGCCTCGTATCGATCTTGAAGGGAAATCTCGTATCGTTGTCTTGCTTTGGGCTTCGTATCGATCACGGAACAGTTGTCGAGTGTTGGTTGTTTCGAGTCGATGTCGATCGATACAAAATAGATGTCTTCTGATCGATTCGAAGTAGGTGCTTTTCTGATCGATATGAAGTAGTAGGCCTCGATCGATTCGAACTGCGCAGCCATGGGATCGATACGAAAGTGTCTCTGAACGATTGATACGAAATTGAACTTGATCGATACGAACTTGAACCTGAGCGATCGATTCGAACTTGAACTTTTGATGATTGACAATGAACCTAACTTCGATGATATCGAAAACTCTTGTGCATTTGAACATCTAACTCCGACGAGCTTCATTTTGGCATAATTAGACTTGACCTTTGGACTGCATTTTTAATTTCCCTTCGAAGCTCGTCGATGGAACTGAAACTTTAACAAAATTTTAACAAACTTTAACTTGGATTGATTGCTAATTTCTGGACGGCACGGTTGTGTTGGTCAGTGATGACGGTCATTCCGACTGAATTTCGAAGTCTCGTTGTTTACATGTTTTCTCCAATTCTGTAGAACTTCTCGAGTGATATACAGTACTGCACTGCACAACACACTCACACACTTTACACTGGGGGATGCACGAGCATTATTGTCTGTTTAACAATGATTTTTCATAAGCTAGTTAGTCATGGAACCTTCAAGTTCACAGCAGCAGGA
Organism: Allium fistulosum; assembly: GCA_030737815.1. Lineage (NCBI taxonomy): Eukaryota > Viridiplantae > Streptophyta > Magnoliopsida > Asparagales > Amaryllidaceae > Allium > Allium fistulosum. The sequence goes on along the minus strand of CM060907.1, from coordinate 241,637,703 downwards.
ACTCCCGAGTACAATTCCTTCAACCATCGAGATACCGATCATTGAAGCCAAAGTTATAGACCCAGCTTCGGACGAGCTTCCAGGCGCCCGGTTCATTTGCCGTCCACAAGATTCTGTACCGTCCGGTATCTCCGAAGATATGCTGGGACAGATTTATTTAAGGCACGGTCTGTCGCTTGACGACGTGTTACTGCCTGGGCCAAATGACAGGCCACATGATCCCCCGGAGGGGTTTACTGCTTTCAACCGTCACGCATGCATAGCGGGGACACTTCCTCCTTTCAATCAATATATAAGGGAGATGTTATCATTCCTTGGAATAGCTCCATCCCAGCTACACCCCAACGGGTACGCTTTGTTGAATAGCACCTTTATCCTGTTTATGGAGATCCACTTTCGACCACCAAAGCCGATCGAGATTAGATATCTATTTAACATTAAGAGCAATGGAGACAGCCCTTCTTTCACCTTCTTGGAAGCGGTCAGGAACTGCCAAATTGTAACAGGCTTCTGGGTGAGGCTAAGTTACGTTAAAACTGAATGGTTCTACATTCGGTGCCCTCCTAGATTCGCTAGGCGATGGTTGGATAGACGTAAGCATTGCAATCTTTCTCTTGAATTATCGAGATAGTTATAACCGACCTTGAAACTGACATACTTCTCTTCTCTTACAGCTGCAATTTCTCGACCCGATGGTGGATATTTTAGAGAGCTAGTTCGGATCCTCCAAGCGGTTCTGGGCGAAGAGAGGCATATCGACTTGGTTCTAACCGACAGAAACTTGAGGATTGTTGGGCTAATTGAACGGAGGCAGAGTATACGGCTGGAAGGGACACTTAGAGTGGTCTCAAAGAAATGGGTGAAGCGCAAAGCGCCCGGAGTCGTAATAGCCGAAGAAGTTGATCCGGAGAGAACGCCTACCGATAACGAGCTCCAAGCTGGGCCTTCTTCCGATGTCCAGGATTCAGGAGGAAGGAGAAAAGGCAAGGCTGTTGCTCACAAGCGTTCTAAATCCGAGAGATTAAAATCCGTGGTTGTGTCCTTGCCCGTCCTAGGGATTAGAATTTCGGAGGCTCCTCCCCCGCCAGTAGAGAATCCTTTTGAAGGGCATGCTGATATTCCGATTCCGGATTTGTGTCGTCTCAACATGACACCGGGATGGAGGAGCTTGACAATGCTCTTGAGCTGAGCTGGTCGCTTGATATGAGTGCGGCCGACATTTCCGGTTGGTCGGGGGATTGCACATGCATACACTTCATTGCACTACATGATTCATAACTGTAAACCGTCCAACCTAAGAAATCACTAACTTTTCCTTTGTCTCTCATTTTCAGGTACGATGTCCGAAAGAGGATCAATGCTCGGGAATCTTCGCTCGGTCCGAAAGTCTTCTACCTATTATGATTCCTGCAGGAGAGACTCTGATAGAGACCGCGATCGCGAGTACTCTAATCAAGATAGGTATGGGCGTGACAGGGACAGAGAATACATACATCGGTCTAGATCACGCTCTCCTCCTCTTAGACTTCCATCTCCACCTCTTGTTCTTGTTCTACATCCACCGGAGCCTCCACGCCACAGGCCATCTTCTCACACTTCTAGATCCGAGACTCATCTCCAGAGAGTCGAAACCACGGCCTCCATAATTACAGAGCAGGTCCCAGCTGAGCCCACAGGAGAAGGGGCCCTTAAATTGGCTTAGATGAGGAAGGATTTTCCGAACATATGCTTTGACGGCTACGTCTTTCGACCTCACTTAAAGAGAATCCCATCTGGAGTGGAAAACACGATGCATGATTACGTTCATGACATCTACAACCAGTATAGAGAGTGGGTAAAGGCTGCAGAGAAAGCTTCTAAGGTGGCCTTTGAGCGAGCCAAAGTGCTTGAGAAAATGGAGACCGAACTCGCTCAAAGGGATCAGATCATTCAAGTGCTTACTTCTGAGGCCGAGTCTTCTCGGAAATATGAAATTGAGGCCACCAAAAAAGATGATGAAGCGAACGTGGCGATGGAGAGGTTGAGGCAGACACATGTTGCCTTGGTGGAGGAGATGGGCCATCGGAACACTACAGTCACCGCCGAACGGGATGCAGCGGTCAAGGAACTTAACGAGCTTAGTGCTAAATTCTCCGACATGGCCAAGGAAAGGGATGATGCAAACAATGCAGCCCAGGAGGCATGCGAACAAGTTGTTCTGCTTAGGGGTGAACGGGATGCGGCTGTGGCTAAAGTCCGCAAGGTGGAGACTGAGGTCGAGGAGAAAGTGAAGTCGGCCGAGTCCAGGCTAGAGGCTGATATCGAAGACCTTCTCATTGTTTACAACGCCAATGTGCTAAGGCACAGGGGTCTAGCCTGGCTCGATGATTATCCGACGCATCTATACAATACCTGGGGCCAATTAGTTGAAGAAGAGAAGGAGGCGCATCTGGGTGAGTTTGTGGATGAGTTTGAACTCGAGAATCGCATTCTGAATGAAGATGAAAGGAAGATTCTTCACGAGTCAATGATTCTGCATGAAAAGGAAAGACTCGACGCCTAACACTTCGAAATAGGAGAGGGTTCAGGGGTTGAGCATCATGAGGCGAGTCTTGAAGTTCCAGTGTCAACCCAGCCCGAATCCTCGTCTGCGGTCGATCCCCAAGCTATTCCTGCTTACAATCCGGATCAGCCGTAGATGTCTTCGGCTACAGAGCAAGTTGCTGAAGTCGTTCTGCCGCCGACAAGTCAAACTGAGGAAGGTATTCTGAACATTCCACATATCTGCCTTAGGTCAGAATCTTTATTTGAATTAAATTCTGACAGTTCTCTTATTCTTTGTCCAGTGATCGATGCTGCACATGTCGGGCCTCCTGTTACTCAAGAATCACATCAGGCACAGGAGGCTATCGTTACCGAAGCGATCACCATAACTACAACTGCCCCACTTGACGATATGCAGGGAAGCACGCTTGTGTTTGATGAGCAGTTGATGGAAGAACTCTTTCGCTGTCATGGCGATCCTTTAGCTGACTTGCCATTTGTCATGGGTGGAGGCGCTCCTGCTACAAGTTCTTCAATGCCGACCACTGATGCCCCCAGCAGGGCTCGAGCAGTTACTGAAGAGGAGATGTTTGCCCAAATCGACGCTGAAATGGCAGCAGCGGCTCATGGTGGCAGTTTTGGAGGTGGGATGGCAGCACCGGGACCAGCTCCGCTTAGAATGATATCTCCTGGTGGCACTGTTTCCATCACCAGCGTGCCCATTCCACCTTCTGTACTTGATCCTGTTCCTCCGACTCCGCCCGCATGAAGCATCCCTATTCACTCGAGCTCGGAGGAGGATGTCGTGATTATGCCATCGCCTAGAGACCGACCACCAAAAGGCAAAGGCTCAAAGAGGAAAAATAGTGACGGCTCCAGCGGGTCTACACCGAGAAGGAAGCCAAGGAAGAAGAAAGATTAGACATGCTTCCCCAGTTTATTTTGACTTGCATTTTGTTGGCCGTGTATAGATGCGGGTTCGGCCCCTGCTAGTAATAATTTTTTGGAACAAACTTGTACACGAATTTCTTTCATGAATAGTAGAAATGAAACTTTTTCTTTTTGAGCTTCTTTGTGCCTTTGTTTAAGTGTTTCAATGTTTGAAATGTACTTGTAAAGTTTCAGCTTCCGAGTCAAGTTTGTCTTTTTGCACCAAGTCTGGAAACTGTGGACATGGTTTGCGACTGGGAAGCGAGTTGAATTTTAACGTCACACCGCTTCAGTCAATGGTTGATGCTTAAGTCTTGCCCCCCAGTCTCAGGGATGAGTTGTAGAACATCAGTCAGCGATTGCTTCTCACTTATAACGTGTAGAGTCTAGTGCCACTGAATGGATGTCTGGGACAAGCGGAGATTGAGTGGTTTATTCACGCCTGTCCGATTGTCGACTATCATATCCGCACTCCGGGGATCCTCATTTATTTATTGGCGGTTGGTCACGCCGGCTTAAGTTTAAATCATACGTCCGCGCTCTGGGGACTTGGAATCGACATTTGTGCTCTGACTCGCACTCTGGGAGTTCGGAGTTGATATTTATACTTCAATTCACGCTCTGGGAACTTGAAGTTGATGTTTATACTCCGTTTCGCACTCTGGGAATCCAGAGTTGATGTTTATACTCCGACTCGCACTCTGGGAGTTTGGAGTTGAGGTTTATACTCCGTTTTGCACTCTGGGAATCCGGAGTTGATGTTTATACTCCGACTCGCACTCTGGGAGTTCGGAGTTGATGTTTATACTCCGTTTCGCACTCTGGGAATCCGGAGTTGATGTTTATACTCCGACTCGCACTCTAGGAGTTCGGAGTTGATGTTTACACTCCGTTTCGCACTTTGGGAATCCGGAGTTGATATATATACTCTGTTTCACGCTCTGGGAATCCGAAGTTGATATTTATACTCCGACTCGCACTCTGGGAATTCAGAGTTGGTAAGCAGACGGTCAGTCACATTTGCTGTATGTTTTTGGATTTTTCTCGCACTCTGGGAACGAAAGGTGTACCAGGATCATGGATGGTTGGATCACATCCACCCTGAGTTAACAAGTGAGGTCATTAGATGGACGGGTCCATCCTCCTCAAACTTGGTGCAGATACGAACAAAGTTGTTAGGTGGATGGATCCACCCTCTTCGTAGACGTATTTTAGTACTCCAGTTCGCACTCTGGGAACCGGGAGTTAAGTGAGGGATTGTCGTGTATCAATCCATTTTTGGCCTTGATGTGATGGCTTGTCCCCGAGCCTGGGTTTCACTTAGCGAGTGACCGGTTGCATCGCAATCACTCCCTATTTGAATAAATTCCACCGTATGGTGAAACTTAGCTCTCCATGCATTATGATGATCATATGAAGCATTTCAAGTAAATCACAGCTCTAGCTCGAAGAGATTGCATTTTATTGCTGAAATAAGAAAATATGGAAAAGTAAGTTGCCTTATTACAAATTCTAATTTCTAAATGCAGAAACAAATTGCAAAATGGAAAATAAACTAAATGAATAAACATAGTCTGTCATGTGTAGTAGCGATGAAGACTCTCGCTATTCCAGGTTCTTGGCAAAGTAAGACCGTCAACGGTCGATAATTTGAATGTGCTATCTCCGAGCCTTCGTTCAATAACATATGGTCTCTCCCATGTTGGCTTCATATTCGAAGGAACCAGATAGATTCTTTTCAGGACGAGATCGCCTAGCTCAAAGGTTTGTGGGCGGACCTTGGCGTTGTACAATCGGGCGACTCGACTTCGATGCGCGGCTGCCCTCAAATTAGCCTTTTCACGCTTCTCATCTAGTAGATCGAGAGATTCAGCAAGCAATATAGCATTTGTCTTTGGATCATAGTATGTCACACGATGAGAAGGTACTTCTAGCTCAACTGGAATAACGGCTTCTGAACCATAGGAGAGAGAGAATGGAGTGTGACCAGTCGCGGTCTTGTGGGTTGTTCGATAAGCCCATAAAGCCATAGGAAGTTCATCGACCCACTTGCCCCCGACCTTTTCCAGTCGTTTTTTCAGAATGGACTTTATAACTTTATTAACAGCTTTGACCTGTCCGTTCGCCTGCGGGTGTGCAACTGCAGAGAATTTCTTTTGGATGTGAAATCGTTTGCAGAAATCTTTAAATTCAGCACTGTCGAATTGGGTTCTGTTGTCCGTAATAATGGTGTGTGGGAGACCAAATCGGCAGATGATGTTGTGGACTACAAAGTTGATTACTTTATTCGTCGTTATGGTAGCAAGAGCTTCAGCTTCAGCCCACTTTGTAAAGTAATCAACTGCGACCATGGTGTATTTCGCACCACCTTTTGCCAAAGGTAGAGTGCCAATGATGTCGATTCCCCACATTGCAAATGGCCATGGGCTGACCATTTGCATTATCTCGGTAGGAGGGGCTCTAGGAATTCGAGCATACTTTTGACACCTATCACATTTCTTTGCATAATCCAACGCATCGCGATTCACAGTAGGCCAGCAATATCCATATCGAAGTATTTTCTTGGCAAGTGCTTGCCCCCCGGTGTGATCGCCACATTCTCCCTCATGTACATCGTGCAATATTCATTTAATTTCATCGTGAGCGATACACCGGAGTAAAGGAACAGAGTACCCTTTCATGTACATGATTCCATTTTGGATAGTGAATCGTGAGGCCTTCCTTAGGACTTATCTCTTTTCATTCCTGTGTTCCGGCAGGGTTCCGTGCTCAATGTAATTTCTGAGTGGAGTCATCCATGAATCTATTTCGGGGACGGTTTCGCATACCCAGTCTATTTCTGCCCGGTCAATGCTTGGAGAAGATAATGTCTCTACGGGAACGAGTCCCATTTGCTGAGCTTCACCTGTGCTGGCTAACTTTGCCAATGAATCGGCTTTTTGGTTGCGTTCTCGAGGTATACAATATATGGCATAATAATCAAACTGATTCAGTACTTCCCGAACTCGAGCTAAGTAAGCAGCCAGCCTTCGATCTCTCGCTTGATACTCTCCCCGTGCCTGACACACAACTAACTACGAATCATAGTAAATTTCCACAGCGATAATTTTCAAGTCTCCGGCAAGTTATAGACCAGCTAAGAGGGCTTCATATTCAGCTTAATTATTGGTTGCATGAAAATCGAACTTCAAAGCATAACATATAGATCGGCCTTCGGGAGTTTCAAGTACAACACCAGCCCTCGAACACCGGTCGTTTGACGCACCGTCGATATACAGCTTCCAGACATGTTCGGGAGATTCACTGGTTTCAGGCAAGTCCTCTGGGATGGTAAATTCAGCTATGAAATCGGCTAGGACTTGTTCTTGAATGGCTCATCTTGGAGTGTAAGTAATGTCAAACTGACTCAGTTCGATGTTCCACTTGAGTAACCTACCAGACGTCTCAGACCGCGAAAGGACCCGTCGTAACGGCTGGTCGGTGTACACAATAATGGGATGTGCCTGGAAAGATGGTCAGAGTTTTCTTGATGCAATAACAAGGCAATAAGCCAACTTCTCCAATTTCGGATAATTCCTTTCAGCCCCAGTCAATCGCTTGCTGACGTAGTATACTGGCTTCTGTATCCTATCTTCTTCCCGAACTAAGGCAGCGCTGATAGCGTTTTCTGATATCACCAAGTATATGTACAACTTCTCATGATCAACAGGCTTTGATAGGATAGGTGGTGTGGATAGATGTTGAACTAGTGCTTGGAAAGCGCCCTCACACTCCGTGGTCCATTCAAAGTTCCGTTTTCCTTTTCGGATCAGATCGAAGAAGAGAATGCATTTGTCTGTGGACTTTGAAATGAACCTGCTCAATGCCGCTACTTTCCCATTGAGACTCTAGACTTGCTTTATAGTTTTTGGAGTTTCAAGATTTTTGATCGCCCAAATCTTTTTAGGATTAGCTTCGATTCCCCGAGTGATGACGATAAACCCAAGGAATTTTCCGGATGCAACTCCAAAATGACATTTCAATGGATTGAGCTTCATTCTGTATTCTCGAAGTATGTTGAACATAGTTTCCAAGTCTTTAACATGGTCAGTGGAAAATTGTGACTTCACAAGCATGTCGTCTACATATACTTCCATTGTTTTCCCGATTTGATTGGCAAACATTCGATTGACCAATCGTTGATAAGTAGCCCCGGCATTCTTGAGTCCGAATGGCATAACTTTGTAACAATAAAGTCCTAGATTGGTTACGAAGCTGGTATGTTCTTGATCAGGTAAATGCATCGGTGTCTGATTGTAGCCAGAATACGCGTCCATGAAGGATAGGAGCTCATGCCCAGTTGTCGAATCTACTAGCTGATCAATTCTGGGAAGCGGGAAACTGTCTTTGGGACAAGCTTTATTTAGATCGGAGTAGTCGACACATGTTCTCCACTTTCCATTTGGCTTTTGGACGAGCACGGGATTCGACACACATTCAGGATATAGTGCATCTTGAATGAACCCATTCGCTTTAAGCTTTTCTACTTCTTCTTTAAGGGCGACAGATCTCTCTGGATCCATACCACGCCTTTTCTATTTGACCGGGACATGCCGCGGATCAATATTCAGAGTGTGGCTTGCGAGGTCCGGCGAGATCCCACACATGTCAGAATGCGCCCAGGCGAATACGTCAAGATTCGCCCGTAGAAATTCAACCAATTCCTCTTGAGTTTGCTAGCTTAGCTGAGACCCAACCCTTATCATTTTTGAATCATCGTCATCCTCAATTGGGACATCAATCGTCAGTTCGGCTAGGGATGCTTGACTTTCTCTAGATTCTCCTTCATCTTCAATTTATCTTGGGTCTAGATCCCTTTGGAATTGGTTGGGGTGCCCGGGCCTAGGCCCGGGTGTTAATTGTCAATTATCAGCAAAGCGGACGCAGAGAGATTCCTCTACGCCCTTTCCTTTCTCCTTTCGCTGCGCCTCCCGCAGCTCTGCGACATAACAGGCTCTTCCAGCAGCCTGATCTCCCTGAATGATTCCCACCCCATGATCAGTGAGAAATTTTAAAGTCAAACACCACGGGGCAATGGCTGCCCTGAATTCAGCGAGGGCCGGTCGGCCCAGGAAAGCATTATAAGGGGAGTCTATTTCCAAAACAATGAACTATAACATCCGTACTCTCCGACGTTCTCCAACTCCCAACTCTACTGGCAATTCCACCATTCCAGTGGGTATAGTAGCACTTCCGTTGAAACCATGAATTCGGGATTGACAAGGTTTCAAGTCCGTGGCTTCCATTCTCATTTGATCATAGGCTCGCTTAAACAAAATATTCATAGTTCTTCCACTGTCAACTAAGATCCTCTTCATCCAAGCAGGACCTACTTGAGCTGAGATGACCAGTGGATCGATAGTGGGTCTTAGACTTTATCAGCATCTCTGTTCCTGAACACGATGTCGTCTGTCATCGTCTTCTGTTGCTTGGCCGGAGCCCCTTCATCAAAACTACTATAACACTCGAAGTTCGCATGCCTGGTAGAGCTGGCATACGACTCCATTTCCTTCCAGCTTCGGTCTGCTGGATGAGGCCCACCACTTATTGTATTAATAACCAACCTCCCGCTAGTTTGAGCATGTTCCTCTTGCCTTTCTTGGTTTGGTGCATGATTCTGATTTGATGGGCCCGCACTACCTGACTGCGGCGCCCGCACATACTGATCCAACTTTCGCTCACGTATCAGTTTCTCAGTGAGATCTTATAAATGACGACACTCATTTGTGTTTTGGCCATAGCTTTCGTGGAATCTACAAAACTTCCCTGTCTGGATTTGTCTTTCAGTTGGTGGTTTCGGAGCAGGTTTCTTGTATTGCATAGTATTACAAGTTTGCAAATACACATTTTTCAACGACGTGTTCAATGGAGTGTAATTATCGTACATGGGAGCTCTACATCATGGACCACGATTCTGATCTCGTTTTTTTTCTTTGATTTCCATTATCCCTCTGCTGGTTCTTCTTATTTTGAATGTTCAACTGAACTTTTCCAGAACCCTCTCCGGACTGTTTAACAGCGATGTTACTCTGGATTCCCTCGATGTTGGGCCCTGCTTCATCCTACTTCCTAGACTGTTTCGCATCCTCCCTTCTCAAGAATTGGGCTGCCTTTGAATAGAAATGATCCAATGACGCAGGTGGTTTTCCAGCTAACCAATTTCCGAACTCGGAATCAGCATCAATCCCCTTAGTCAATGCCATCAGGATAGAGTTATCATTGGGATTGCTTATTTTCGCACATGCAGCATGGAATCGCTCTAAGTAACGTCTAAGTGTTTCTCCGAGAGCTTGAGTAACACTAGACAAAGTTTTAACATCTTTAGGCCTTGCCACGTGCATACGGAATTGTTCAACAAACTTGGTGGCCATATGGTCAAAATTAGAGATGGATCATGGTGGCAAACGAGTAAACCACATGGTAGCAGTGCCCCCTAGGGAAATAGGGAAACTACGACACTTTACTGCATCATCAGCTCTCGCAGCATTCATTAGCCATTCATACTTCAAGATGTGTTGATTGGGATCAGAACTTCCTTCATAAACTGGCAAAGTTGGCATCCTAAAGCGTCGAGGTGGTTCAACATACAATATATCATCGGTGAAAGGGGTATGACTCCGGGAGATTACCCAGTCGTCATTAGAGAGACCCTGACTTTCACGGATCATTTGGCGGATCATCGTTGGTATATCCGGCATTCGGATATTAGGACCATGCTGTGCCAAGGTGTGGTCGGGTTCCACAGTGCGAGTCTGGACCGGACGCAGTCGACGGTCCATGCCTTGCCTCCTTGGTTCAATATTCTCAGGGACATAAAGCTCTGGAGTATGCTCTCGTTGGCCTCGCTGAGGATCAGTTCGGTTTCCAGCATCAACCCCTTGTTCAGTAGTGGTGGTGGTAGCAATATTGCCTGTGACATGATAAGGAGCAGCACCTCCTTGGGATGAAGGTCCCGTATGATGACTAGTGGATGGTCCAGCTCTGGGTTGTCCAAGATTCGAAGCAGGTTGGTGCCCTGTGGCCTGGGTGTAGCTTACATCCAGCCGTGGGCGTGTGGATCGGTAATGACCATCAGATGAGGCTGAACTCTCCGTGGATGAATAAGAACCTTGGTCTCTTCTGGATCTTCTACGCCTTTGGCGATTCAGCTGGTTGGTCAACTCCGTGCTGGCGCGTAGTTGTTCAGTTAGCTGTTGTCGACTCTGGGTCAGTTCCTAGAGCAGCATCTGAAACTCTTGTCTGGTAACCGGGCCTGTTGGATCTGAAGGTCCGGCAGCATCTTGGTTTGATGGAGGAAATTGCGCGGGATTCTGCCTGTCCCGTCCTCCCTGATCAGCAGCTGTAGAGGTAGTCCGTGTACTTACCAGGGTGAATTGATGAAAGTCCTTTCCTAGATCTGATGCAGATCTGAATAGAACAGAAGGGCTTCAAAGTTTAAGATCTGGATCTTCTTCTTGGATTTATGCAATCCGGTATCGATAGGAGATCCAAGGAACAGGAGAAAAATTGGATTTTTTCTCAGTGAAAGCACCAAAGTATTTGTACCAAAATTGAGCACAACACTCTTCGGAAGTTTTTGAAGAGATAAAATGAAGAAATTAAATGGAAAAAGAGGATTATCTAACAAAAACTCCAAAATAGATAATGAAAGTAATAAGAACGCAAAGAAACACAAGAATTTAGAGTGGTTCGGCGTGTTGCCTACGTCCACTATGAAGTTGATTGCTTTATTGATGTTTCTATGGTGATTACAATTTATTTCATCGGGTTACAACAGATAATAGTGATTTACAGCAGTGAAATTCGTTGGTAGCAACAACAATGGAGTTCAGATCTGGATCCGGCAGAGTCTGGACGTTGGAGAATTCAAAGAAGAAGAAGCCCCCTTTCTGTTGGCTTTGGGGGTCTATTTATAGGTGTAGGAGGCTGATATTTCACTCAGATCTCGGGAGGCTCCCTCTGGTACGTGACTAGGCCCGCGCGCCCAAGCCCGTGAAGTTTCGGTCCGATCCGTGATTGATACGAACGGATTTCGTATCGATCAAGATTGCGTCCGATGGAACCAAAATTTGGCGTGGACATTCCTTAGCATGCACGTAAGCTTCTGTGAAAATTTCATGGCATTTGGACTTGTGGATCTCGAGTTATGATCGATACGAAATGGATACTTTCGGCAGGCTGTTTGGTTCATATCGATAAGAACTACGTTGTTCGTATCGATAGCCTTGCTTCGTTCGTATCGATGGAAATGCCCTCTTTTCATATCGATGGAAAGTGAATGGCACGCATTTCCAGTAGGGTTCTGTTTGTATCGATGGAAATCAACTCTGGTCGATCGATACGAAGCTGAAGGACTCGGATGGATGCGAACAGTGATGGCCCGATCGATTCGAATAACGGCAACACCATGGATTCGAACAGTGGATCCATGATGGATACGAAGTACCAGAACTTGATGGATTCGAACAAGGCTTTTACAGTATGGATACGAGCTAGACAAACGAGGGACGTGAACTACTGTTGCTCGATGGATTCGAGCAATGCGCTCCAGCTGATGGATTCGAAGTAGGCATTAGACGATCGAGTCGAACTGTTGCTTCCTGATGGATGCGGATCGATTCGAAGTGGTCTTTGGCTGATCGAGTTGAAGTGAGCTTTCCTGAAGGATACGAACCCGATCGAGTCGAACAGAGGCTTGCTGATGGATGCGGAGCTGATCGAGTCGAAGTGAGTTTCCCTGATGGATACGAACTGAGCGATTCGAACAGTGGTTAGTTTTCATCCAATTTTTCATCGATCGTAACTTGAGCATACGAACTCGGATTGACTTGAAATTTGGAACGTTGACCCTCATAGCCTCGCTTGTCGTGTCATATCAATTTTAGCTCGATCCAGACTCGGACAAAATTCGTCGATTTCCATAGTGAGCCTGTGTATAACCGGTCTTTAAGACGAACCGTCATTGGTTGCTAGTCAATTCCTTGGTGTCATGGCCTTGCCAAAAGGCGGGATAACACATATCAATCTAGATATCCACTTTTCGAATCGATCCAATTGTACCACTTTCATATCAATCCATATGTCCAACTTTTGTATCAATCCAGATGTCCACTTTTCGGATCGATCTAGTTGTACCATTTTCGTATCAATCTAGATGTCCACTTTTCGAATCGATCCAGTTGTACCACTTTCGTATCGGTCCATATGTCCACTTTTTGGATCGATCCAGATGTCCACTTTTTGGATCAATCCAGTTGTGCAACTTTTGTATCGATCCAGATGTCCACTTTCATATTGATCCAGATGTTTTATATCAAACATCTAACTTCCATTACTGAGAACAATACGAAAACTCAACTTAATGAAGGAACATTCCATCCACTCTCCTGATCGTTCCATGACTGAACGGGACATAGGAGATTAAAACAGCAGATGCTGAGTTGCAATCAAGGAATATGCAAGGAACTACTACTCAAACGGTGCTCCCAAAGGCTGGAGAACCATGCTAATACGCCAAGAACTAGAGTTGGTTACTATATCATGCTTCCAAGGGGGATTGCAACTTCCCCTAATTGACCAACTTTCAAATGCCTGAATTGACAACTATGGTACGATGGCTAATGTGACAACTGCCCTACACTGTTTACTCTGCCAACTCAAAGCATAGCAAGTCACCACTGAACCATCTTCAAATGCCCGCATCTTGATCATGTCGTCTCCATATGACTAGAAGCATGGCATACAACCTCGAGAGGACTTCCTCACTACCTTATATGGGTCTCCTGCCTGGATAAGGGTTTGGGACAATTACCAACCTATGAGCCCATCTTAACCAACTCACCATCCAATCGGCGTTACCAACCACTCAAACGTTGGACAATCATGCATACGTCATTCACCAGTATTACAAGACCCCGAAGCTAGAAAATGGACCTGATAATGACGATCAGAGTATCTTTTCCAGTCGAGACCTATTCATTGAAACCATTCTACATGCAAAATTTCTAGTGGAAATTCAACATGCTGACCATGTCGGTGTACTATGGAAATACAACCCCTGACACTACCTCATGAAGTGAGAATGGCTCATGGATTCCACCAAGAGTGATGAATGCCATCAAATGCAGTTTTCTTCCCCCATTGCTCAAAGAAGACTATCAACCGTGATTAGACATACTAGTTCTACTTCTCATATTGTTGAAGGGAATAAAGAAGCTGGCAGCCAATGAATTGATCAAAATCCACAGCCAGTTGCTGCCAATACTCATAAATGAATTCATCATAAGAGCTTATTTCCAGACTTTGATAAGAGAACTGGTGAATAGCTGCCAAAACCTATACCAACATATCCAGGCTAATATTTAGTTGAACCAGATAAAGGATCAATGCGGCGAGATAAGGAGGGAACCTACTCCATACTCTAAATTGGAAAACTCCTCTTCTTTAGATGGCTACCGTGGATGCCAACGCCATAAGGCTGCTCCGAAAAAGAAAGCTTCGACAATATGTGCAAGCCCCATAAAATGATGAGCGGGGAACACCCGACCCCTATTAATCAAGAACTTTGATTAAATTGAACCACTTGCATTAGACTTCTAACTGAGAAGGGCTGGATCGAAGTGCAATAGCGAGCATACGACGCTGCTTCACTTATCAATGAGATTTAATCCGATCTTTTTGAATTATTTCTATTTCAGTTTCATTTATGTTGCGAAATATGACCAACTTGGATTAAACTACTTGCAAATGGTGCAGGTAACTAAGTACTCAAGGTTGGGTGCTAAACAACCTCCACGGACTATGATCAGGTCATTAAGGTATCACCATGACGAGCATGATTCAACCACTCATCAGCTACTATATGCCCCTGATTGGGGGGGGGGCAAGGCATCAAAGCGGAAGAGACCGACAAGGTAAGGACTCCAGTACAAAGTGGATGCTACCGACCATCCACTCATCCGCCTATGCAATTTAATTGGAGATCTGAGAAAGACTTAGAGTGATATGTCCCAGCAATGCACTCCCCATCCATGATTAGACATACCAGTTCTACTTCTCATATTGATGAAGGGAATAAAGAAGCTGGCAGCCAATGAATTGATCAAAATCCACAGCCAGTTGCTGCCAATACTCATAAATGAATTCATCACAAGAGCTTATTTCCAAACTTTGATAAGAGAACTGGTGAATAACCGCCAAAACCTATACCAACATATCCAGGCTAATATTTAGTTAAACCAGATAAAGGATCAATGTGGCGAGATAAGGAGGGAACCTACTCCATACTCTAAATTGGAAAACTCCTCTTCTTTAGATGGCTACCGTGGATGCCAACGCCATAAGGCTGCTCCGAAAAAGAAAGCTTCGACATATGTGCAAGCCCCATAAAACGATGAGCGGGGAACACCCGACCCCTATTAATCAAGAACTTTGATTAAATTGAACCACTTGCATTAGACTTCTAACTGAGAAGGGCTGGATCGAAGTGCAATAGCGAGCATACGATGCTACTTCACTTATCAATGAGATTTAATCCGATCTTTTTGAATTATTTCTATTTCAGTTTCATTTATGTTGCGAAATATGACCAACTTGGATTAAACTACTTGCAAATGGTGCAGGTAACTAAGTACTCAAGGTTGGGTGCCAAACAACCTCCACGGACTATGATCAGGTCATTAAGGTATCACCATGACGAGCATGATTCAACCACTCATCAGCTACTATATGCCCCTGATTGGGGGGCAAGGCATCAAAGCGGAAGAGACCGACAAGGTAAGGACTCCAGTACAAAGTGGATGCTACCGACCATCCACTCATCCGCCTATGCAATTTAATTGGAGATCTGAGAAAGACTTAGAGTGATATGTCCCAGCAATGCACTCCCCATCTAGTACTTGAAGCTCGCCAAAATACTTATGCTTCTTCTGATGTCTGGTAAGATCGGAACCACACCAGGGGTAGACGTGACATGACCGTCCATGCATCAAATCCTACAATAGACACTTGGGGTTGTTTGAGAACACAAGTCTAAAGTGGATATGATTTGACCATTCACTCTCCAGCTCGCGTCTGTGATTCGGCAAGACAATCATGCCTTAAACCGACTTCGTCAAGGCCAGAGCCCCAATTTACAATCATCATGGACTAACTGTCAGCTTGCTAATCATTAGGAGCTACCATTTCAACTCTCTTCCCCGACCTAACCGGGAGAGCACAAAGTATCAAGTGGTCGCGACTCGACTGTCCACTCTCCAATTCTTTCCCCTAACACTGGGGCAAAAACATGACTCTAAGTGGATGTGGTTCGACCATCCACTCTTTCGCCAAAACTCAAAGTTTTGCAGAGCATTACTCTTACTCCTTAAGCTTGGCGGAAGCAGAATCTAAATCAAAGATGACGCAGCATGACCGTTCACGTGTCGGCTCCTATCCCGGGCATAAGGGGCAGTTTGATAGCCCAAGCTTAAATTGGACGTGATCCGACCGTCCAGCTCGAGGAGGATGGATCCGTCCATCCACGACCTCGCCTCCTTCTAGGCTCGAGGAGGGCGGACCCGTCCACCTACAACCTCGCCTTATTTTTTCAAGCTCGAAGAAGATGGATCCGTTCATCCACGACTTCGCTTACCGGATCAAGGAGACCATCCACAACCTTGACCAAATCCTTATTCCCGGAGCGTGAATAAGATCCTAATCCTTAAACAGATGTGATCGACCGTCTATTAAACTAACTCTGGTCCCGAGAGCGCAGACTGGAGTATAAACAATAAATGCATGTGACTGACCACCCATCAACTAACTCTGGTCCCAAGAGCGCGGACTAGAGTATAAACACCAAATGGGTGTGACTGACCACCCATCAACTAACTCTGGTCCCAAGAGCGCGGACTAGAGTATAAACACCAAATGGGTGTGACTGACCACCCATCAACTAACTCTGGTCCCGAGAGCAGACTGGAGTATAAACACCAAATGGATGTGACTGACCACCCATCAACTAACTGTGGCCCCAAGAGCGCGGACTAGAGTATAAACACTAAATGGGTGTGACTGACCACCCATTAACTAACTCTGGTTCCGAGAGTGCGGGCTGGAGTATAAACACCAAATGGGTGTGATTGACCACCCATCAACTAACTCTGGTCCCGAGAGCGCAGACTGGAGTATAAACACCAAATGGGCATGACTGACCACCCATCAACTAACTCTGGTCCCGAGAGCGCGGACTAGAGTATAAACACCAAATGGGTGTGACTGACCACCCATCAACTGACTCTGGTCCCGAGAGCGCGGACTGGAGTATAAATACCAAATGGGTGTGACTGATCACCCATCAACCAAATCCATCCTCAAAGCATGGATTGGAATATAAATAGCAGAAGGGATGCGATCCGACCATCCAGCACTAAGCGGGCACGACATGACCGTCCATGCATCAACTATTGTCCTCGGCACGGGACCCATAACATAAATTTATAGGGATGCACTCCAACCCTACAAGACAAAATTTCTTCCTTGATTCGACGGGAAGGCGTAGATTCGCATAACGGGCCTAGCTGGACATCCTGTTCTGAATGGATGTGACTACCCATCCAACCGCAAATGAACATGACATGACTGTTCATCTGCTAACTCTCACCTATGATCCGACAGGTTGTGCCTGCAACATGGTTGGATGTGACCCAACCACCCGCCAGTCAATTCCTTCCTAAAATTCAGTGGGAGAAACATCAAATTATAGTTGTTGTAATGTGACCGACCACACTTCAACTTTTGCCATTGACTGGGGGTAGAGGAATTAACCGAGGAAAATGCGGTACGACCATTTTCTACAAAAAATCTTAGTCCTTAGCATGTGGACAGGGGTATAAACATCAAATAGGTGTGATTAATGGCCCTTCAGCTGACTCTGATCCCCCAAGTGCGGCTACGAGCATAGACAAACGAATGAATGTGATTCGACCATTCATTCACCAACTCTGACCTAAACTCGATAGGAGGAGTATAAACTCACTACAGATGCAATTAGATTGTCCACAAACTAACTCTGCTAACCCAACACTGGGAGCAGAAGTACAAATCACTAAAAGAAGAGAAAGGTGACTCAATACATCTCCGGCTTAGCGTCCTTTACAACTTATGGCAATGACTATAAGGAGGCCTTAATACCAACCAATCAGAATAACGTCCAAAGTTGCGGGTGACCAATTATATCATACCGCCGGATCGATGGGCAATATCGACCTGGACCTTTCATACCATACCTTCGATCGACACACAATGTGATCCGAGCTTATTATATCGTGCCGTTGAATCGACGGTCAATATCGATCCACATCGACCATAAATGGGAGTGACCCAAATGTCCTTCGAACAACTCTGATCACAAAAGCGTGGATAGGTTAATAAACCATGGATGAGTGTGACTTGACGATTCATTCTCCATATACCTCCTCTGATCTATCAGGAGGAGTATGAAACCGGATGAGCATGACCCGACTTTACCGGAGTCAACTTTATCCCATAATCGAATGGGAGAATATAAATCAAATTGGATGTGACTAACCGTCCGACTACGGATGAATGCGATGCGACCGTCCGTGCACTGATTCTTGCCCATGGTTCGACAAAAGGAGAATCGACTCCATATTGGATAATATATAACCATCCATTCTCTAGTCCAGGCCAGAGTATGGACACACCCGCAACAAAGGTGGACGTGATTGACCGTCCAATATCCAGCTCATGCCCAAAATTCGACGGAGCATCAAAGTATTCTGCCAAGAAGGAAGACCATAATATGATGCAGGGTAGGTGCGACTCAGCCTTCCATAAATTAACTCGGTCCCATGGTTTGATGGTAAAGAATACGAGATTAAAGCGGATGTTACTTGCCTTGCCAATCATTGATGTATGCCCCAGACTTGGGGGCACGAGCAAGAAGATAAGATAAATGTGATTCAACCATTCATTAATCAACACTGGTTCTTAAAGTTTGAACTACAGTATAAACACAGTTGGGATGAGACTCGACCGTTTGCGTAATGCATCCACCAACCCGAGACTGGGGGCAAAATAGTGATTATCTAAGAGTTGACTATGACAACTCGATCCTACGACCCGTGCCTAATATTTATAACAACTCAAGGTTACGGCCAAAAGGATGCCAGAGATAGAATCATCGGATCGATGTTCGAACTTATGGGCAACTGATCATCATTCTGACCTTTACAACGAGCAAATGGAAAGTGCATCGCTCGGAAACACAAGTAGATTCAAACTCATAGCTGGAGCCAGCTATGCAGCAGCACACGATACAAGGTTAAACTCAATTAAGCCTTTGATTCAATGTGCCTAAAAGGCTGATCATTAACCATTGCAAATAAGCACATGAAGCGCCTACAAACCATCACGAGTATTGAAGATCGGATCATAACTCAGCGCAATGATGATGAAAGAATTAACTGCTTTGCTTAAGGTGAATCTTGATGTGTTTGCTTGGACTCAATCTCATGTATATATGCGGACTCTCACCAACTATTGAGAACCCTGCATTAAATGTCGATCAGAGACATGTCTCGGTGAATAAAAAACGATGCGACGTGGATCTGAAGAGATCTGCTGCACTTAAAGAGAAGGCAAATCTACTCAAAACCGATGGGTTTACCCATGATGCCCTCTACCCAAAATGAGTATCCAATCCTTTACTTATGAAAAAAACAAATGGAGAGTAGCAGACGTACGTCAACTACTCAGATTTGCATGAGGCATGACAAAGCACAGCTTTTCACTTCCAAGGATTAACCAAATGGTGGACTCGACCATCGGGCATGAATTACTCACTTCCATGGATGCAAACTCCAGATACAATCAGATACTGAAGCATGTCCCAGACCAGAAATACAACAGTTTCGTTATTGACCTGGGCCTATAGTGCTATGTTGCAATCCTTGGATCCAAACTTAAGAACACTGGTACTACTTACCAGAGGATGGTTAACAGATCGTTCAAAAATCAGATCAGCTGATTGATGAAAGTGTATGTGGTTAATATGCTCGTGAGATCACAACTATCAAACGACTACATAGATGACTTGGCAGAGATATTCGGTGCTCTCTAAAAAATGCAGAATGAAACTCGATCCTTTGAGATGCTCTTTCAGCGTTGCATCAGAAAAATTCTTGAGTTTCATCATCAATTCTCGTGGAATTGAAGCTAATTTCAAGAAAATTCTAATAAATAAAGACATCCATGTACCGAGGACAACCAAGCAGGTACAGAGCCTAAGTCGAAAGATTACCATCCTAAGCTGATTCAACTCTAGGGCCATCTACAAATGTATTCTCTTCTTCAACCTGACCAAGAGAGGGAAGAAAACTTTTGAATGGACTGCGTTGATGCAATTCTAGCTCTGATACATCAATTGGGCTGTGTCAACACACGCCATAAGCATCGCAATGCTATGTGAAGAGAAATGAATCCAAAGATCAGTATATGATGAAAGCAAGCTATTGATAAGCTCACCCCATTAACGTCTGTATCGACCAGCCGTTACGGTAGGTCCTATAGCAACCTTAGATGTCTGGAAGGTTACTCAAATGGAATATCGAGCTAAGCCAATTTGATATGACTTATCTCCCTCGGAGAGCTATCCATGGTCGAACGTTAGCATACTTCATATCTGAATTCACTACATTAGACGACTATCTGAAGAGCAATGGAGAACCGTCCAACCGATGGAGAATGTACACAGATGGAACTTCCAATAATCGGTTTTCTAGCGTCGAACTTGCATTAATGACTCTTGAGGAACGATCGACCTGCTACGCCCTGAAACTCAACTTCCTTGCAACAAATAACGAAGCTAAGTATGAAGCCTTAGTCGCCACGCTCAAACTTGCAAGAAAACTAGGAGTGGAAACTTTACATATCTTATGTGATTTCTGGTTAGTGGTATGCTAAGTCAGGGAAGATTATCTGACTATGGGGCAACGTCTTGCTCCTTATCTCAGCTGGGTCCAAGAGCTACTAGCCGACTTCGAGTATTACACCATTACACACATCCTCAGAGAACAAAATGAAAAAGCCGAGCCACTGGCCAAGCTAGCCAGTTCTGGAGATGCGTGATAAACAGACTTTGTCCCAGTTGAAATACTTATTATTCCGAGCATTGACGGATGAAGATCGATTAGATCTTAGAGACGGAGCCAAAAAAGGAGTCATGGGTGACTCCTATCAAAGATTATCTACAATAAGGAATCTTTCTTGAACAAAGGAATGAGAAATGGCATATCCTCTGTGAAGCTGTCCCATGAGTTAACACTTGTAAATTTCATATCCATCGGTACAAAGCACACCTCATGTAAGTCCATCTCATATCGATAACCATCGATATAAAGTCTACCTTAATGCATCCCAGATCGATCCAAGAGGGGATCGATATGAAGAAACGGATCAAAACTACCATCGATCATTGTTGCGACTCAGATTTCACATCGATCCAGGAGAGGGTCGATATAAAATCGATCCAAACAAAAAAAAGTGAACTTGACAATGACCCGTGATCGTGCAAACATGAATGGGAGTCATGTTAACATACGTGCATGCATGCCAAACTAACATTTGATTTTCAAAGTTAATAGGAATTGAATGCTTGCCTGGTGATAGTCAGAATAGTAAACAACAAATTGCTTGCACTTAACCTTCGGTTACAACAAAAAACTACATGATCATTGGCAGTCTACAACTCAACATTCATATTACTGGAATTCTACCAAAGGTCACATCACTTGATGATAGAACGACAACTGTTCAGCAAATCAGATAGAACCTTTTCAGAATGAAGATTGCAGCTTTTCAAAGCACGTCATGTTCACACAGGACGTACTTTGGAGGGCAAATGTTATCCAGCCTTTTGGCAAGGCCGTGACACAGAGGACTTGACTAGAGACTGAAGACAATCTGCCCCGGAGATCGGTTATCTACAGGTCCACGATGGATACAGGAAAATTTGGTCCGAGTCCAGATCGAGCTACAATTATCATGGTATGACAAGCAAAGCTATGGAAGGCCACATTCCAAATTTCAGGTCAATCGGAGTTCGTATGCCCAAGTTATGGATCGATCAAAATCCATGTGAAATACATCAATTTCATGTCCATCAACCCACATCCATCATTTCGTATCCATCCAGATCGATACGAAATGAGCACAAGTCCATCACTCGACATCCATCATTCGTATCCATCAAGGTTGAACATGTATTGATGGCCCTCAGCATTCATTGGATCGATCACCCTTTAACGGCTGCATACTTCATATCGATCAGCTACTTGATCAATACGAAGAAAGGTGCCAGAGATCGATACGAAACCATAGACCGAGATCGATACGAAAACAAGGACATAGCATCGATACAAGAAGTAACGTATAAGATGGATACGAAGGAAGAGGTCAACTCTAAGGAAACGGTCTCCATGCACAAAATATGGATCTCCAGCGCCATGTCATCAAGACGAGATGATCGATATGAATTGTATCAATACAAAGAGGATCGATGTTCAATCGATCGATACGAAGCCTTCAGCCTTACTAGCAAACTTAACCTTGGATCGATCATATCTATCAAACTACAAGTCCAAATGCCATGAAATTTTCACAGGAGCTTGCATATCGACCAATAAACGTCATGATCGATCGCAGCTCGATTGGAGCCAATCTTGATTGATACGAAGACAACATGGGTCGATCAGGGATCGATCCCAAACAACCCCAGATCGATCTGGTGGGCCCACCTACGCATGAGAAAGGGTATTCTGAGTTTTAGGGCAGATATTTCCAGATCTACTCCTATAAATAGCACCCCTATGCCAACTAAAAAGGGACTTTTGGATGCCATCACGTCGTTACTCTGCCGGAGTTCCATTGTAACTTTAGTGTTTGAGTTTTTCTCTGTTGTAATAAGTTAGCAATCAGTAATAAAGACCAAATCATTCAAAGTGGACGTAGGCTACAACGCCGAACCACTATAATCTCCGTCTTTTTCTATTTTTGTTTGCTTGAATTGGCGTGTTTGTTAGATTATCCTCTTTTTACATTTAAATTCTTCATTTTAATCTCTTCAAATACGTCCGAAGAGTGTTGTGCCCAATTTTGGTACAAACAGTTAGTAATCTTAAAGATCAAATTGCCTATCTTGAGGCCGATGTCAAAAGCAAAGATGAAATGATTTCTTCACTGAAGCGACAAGTAAAGTCAAACCCTTCAATCAACTTCGATCATAAGATTTCAAAACTTATTCAACAAATTAGTGACTTGGAGTTGAAATTGAAGGACAGTCAAACACAATGCGAGTCATTGGAATACATGATGGGAGACAAGATTTCGAGCATTGATTTACCGGCTCCTCGCACTACTCCCTCTATTTCTAGACCTACGAGGTCTACTTCCCTTACTGCCCAAAAATTCCCCACAATGCTCAACCCTCCTCCTGACTTAGATGAGAACATTGTGGGTGAATGGTGTAGGAAAGTTAAGTTTGAAATAGCTATGTATTTTGATGAGCAGCAAAAAGTGAAATATTCCCAAAGTATCAATGAGTATGCCGCCAAGATTCAGAAGCTTGAACGTGATAATTACTTCCTTTAGAAGCGCGTCGTGGAATTAGAAAGGGAAAACAAAACCCTTAGAGGCGCAAACAGAGCTTTCAACCGCGCTCTGAAGACAAATATTGATGCAATCGGCGATGCAGACAGGGTAAGGGAGAAGGAAAAGAAACTTAAAGAAGTTCTCTACACCGCAATTCGTCACATAGTTGATCCTTCGATTGCTGAGAATCTTAGCAAGGCTACTCAAGACTTATGTCATATTTGTATCTTTGAAATGTATAGACTTGTCTTGTATATATGTGAATAACTTCATAAGTTCTGTAAATAATTTCATGACTTATGTAAATCATATAAACTTTGTAAATATCACCTGATTTGTAATTTTTTTATGTAATGTCACTTCTAAAATGCTTTTTGATGGCTCGTACATTGATTTCTGTACTTGCTGAATCTTTCATTTCTCTTTGTTGTGCTGATTTCCCTGAAAAGTATGAAATAGACAATATTTCTAATTGTTAGATGAAATTGACATACCAGTCTATGTATATCATTTGCTTAGATTAACAAATCATCTTGTTAATCACATGAAAAGTAGGTTATATTAAATGTCTAAATCCCATCTTTAACCATGATGAGAAATAATTAAAAATTCAACTCCAATCATTTGGATGGAATGTCTGAAGTCTGTTGATAGGAAATCCCACCTTGAAACAGGGGTACAAATGTTGGAGAATAATTTTCAAGAGATATTTAATAAAGAGATAAATCCAGAAATCATTATCTAAATATTTGTAGTAGAAACCCATTGACCCATTTTCGAGTATTAATGAAATTAGAAAAATTAGAAATCCAAAACCTAGATTCGAGTATTAATGGAAACCTATAATAATGATCTCCTTGAGAGTATTATGTGACCCAGATTCGTGCATTTGTGATAGAAATCCACAATAGAAATTCATAATAGAAATTACAAGCCCAGATTAGGGCATTGATAAGTAGTAGACTCGCAACCCAGATTCAGGTATGATAAAGATGATTGATGATTGATAAAGACTCGAAACCCAGATTCAGGTATTATAAGGACTATAAGTGATTGGAATCGACCCGAAACCCCGATTCGGGTATTAATAGATGAAATCTCGAAATGAAGAACTCGAAACCCAGAATCGGGTATTTAATGGACGGAGTTTGGCTTTACTCTTTAGGTTCCATCTTCCTTGACATGTATGAACCCTTTAGGTCTTGTATGTTAGTTCCTGAGATGAAGGTTTTGATGACAACAACCTTAGGACTTGTTATAAAATAAATACTAATATCTTTGTCCAGATATATGTATATGTAGGATATATATGCAGGGACTGAGAATGAAGACTGTATAGTATAGAGATTCAAGACTGATGAATTCAAGATTGTAGAAATCAAGACTGAAGACTCATGAGTATCAAGATTATTAAGAGTTCAAGAGTTCAAGATATCAAGATAAGTAATAGAGTTTTGATTTATGTTAAAACTTCATAATAGCACTAAAATCTTTATTCAGATTTTAATTGTGGAATGGAATCCACCTTCTCGCTTTAATAGTGGGAAGGAACCCCAGACCTTCTCTAGTGGAATGGAATCTATGAAAATTTCAAAATGACTTATTTTTAGATTTTTTCAAAACTATCTTTTTAAAAAGACATCTCACTCTCTCTCTCGTTTAAATATTTTAGCCTTAATTCAAAAACTATTTTTAATGATATTAATTTCAAAATCATTTCTTGTTTTTAAACTATCTCCTGGTTTTAATGTTTTAGCTTTAATCTCAAAATATTTATATATTTAGTTTTTATTACTTTTATATTTTGTAAGATCACTTTCCAAAGGTTTTTATAATCATAAAGTATATTCAAAATAGTTTACAAAGTTCTAAGATTGTTTCGACAAACTTTAGAAAGAAAATCTCTTTTAAAACAAAAATCAATTTTCAAAAAATACTAGGGGATGTCGACATGCCTATACCCCCCATGACGACATGGTAACCATAAATTTAAAAATTCGAATTTTCAAAAGAAGTGTCTATTCGTCATAACCTTTCACGAATGGACATGACTGTTAGTCTCCTATATATACCAGTAGTTTTCAACGAATTTTCACTTAAGATTTCTTTATTTTCTCTCCTCTCTCTCTTCCATTCTTATTTCCAAACATTCTTAACAAAACTCTACCGAAATCCTAAGTGAATCAAACTTAATTGTCTCTAGTTTGATTCTCTGCCACTCTCTCTAAAAGATCTCAGTGCTATTCAAAGTTATAGGATCATTTGTAATCAAAGGTCAAAAGATCGAAGTGTATCGAGTCTCTCTCTATCAAAGTGTGATTAGAAACGGTGTGATTATGGCCCGTAAATCAATTGCGTGTGATTGTAGCCCATAAATGAATTAGGTGATCTTGTAGCCTAGTTAAATCAAGAGAGTTTGCCCTGGACTCGAAGACTGGAGGGTGTATCTTATGGCCTTGAAATCGAGGTTGTAATATCGAAATTATATTTGAAAAGAAATCTGCACAAGAAATTGTGTGGGACTGGATGTAGGGTGACTCCGAACCAGTATAAAATTATGGTGTGTTCTTTCCTTTACTGCTTTTATTTACTATTTGCATCTGTGTCTGGTTCTGTAATTGTCTCTGTGTTTGTGAATTGCATCTGTTTGAGTTTAATTTGAAAAGATTTCAAAAAGATTCATAAAATTAATTAAACACTATTCACCCCCCCTCTAGTGTTAATTCTGCCTTAAGATCTGTAATCCGCATTCCTACATTTGGTATCAGAGCATTGGTTTTCAAAGTTATCATAATCTGAATTTTGAAAAAGTTTAAAATGGCAATTTTTGGAGATTCTGTTAACACTAGTTCAAACTGTCCAAATCATCATTGTCTCATAAGTCTGCATATTGTTATTATAGAAAATCAAGTTATCTACCGAATTAGTGTGTTGTGTAGGAGCAGATGTGTTATATGGCTTTTGAAGAATCAACACTCAATGGACAAATGGTGCAAATCAAGAAAAACAAATGGATACTTGATAGTGGATGTTCAAGACACATGACTGGTAATCCAGAGATATTGAATGACATAATTTATGAAGATGGAGGACTGGTCAACTTTGGAGATAATTCAAAAGGATATGTGATTGACATCGGCAATGTCGATAACTCTAAAACTCCTACTATTTCTGATGTTATGTTAGTTAGGAATCTAAAACATAACTTACTTTTCATAAGTCACTATGTGACAGGGGCTACAAAATTAAATTTGAAAAGGATAAGTGTCACATCGAAGATAATAAATCAAATATTATCTTTGAAGGAATTAGGAAGAAAATTTTTATATTCTCAGTATGAAAATCTCAAATGATAACCTATGTCTTTTGGCTAATACAAGTGACCCTTGGATTTGGCATAAAAGATTTGGGCATTTTAATTTCAAACACTTATCTAGACTTTCAAAACTTGATCTAATAAGAGATCTTCCTAAAATGGATTTTAAAGTAGATAGTATATGTGATGCTTGTCAATTAGGAAAACTTAGGAAGAGTTCATTCAAATTGAAAGATATGATTTCAACTTCAAAACCTCTTAAGTACTTCATTTAGATCTGTTAGATCCATCTTAAATTCAGTCAATAAATCACAGTAAATATGTTTTTGTAATTGTAGATGATTATTCTAGATTTACATGGACAATTTTTCTGAAACATAAAAGTGATGCTTTTGATTTATTTAAAACTTTTGCAAAAAGAATTCAAAATCAACTTTCTTTAAAAATCAAAACTATTCGTAGTGATCACGGTGGAGAATTTGAAAATGAAAATTTTGAGAATTTCTATAATAAAAAAGGAATAACTCATAATTTTTCTTTTCCAAGAATTCCATAACAAAACGGAGTGGGAGAGCGAAAAAATAGGACGATTCAAGAGTGTGCAAGAACTATGCTTTCAGATAGTAAATTACCAAGAAATTTTTGGGTTGAAGCAGTCGCTACAGCTTGTTACATTTTGAATAGGATTTTAACTAGACCTCTAACCAATAAAACACCATATGAACTTCTTTTCAATAAGAAACCAAAGGTATCTTATTTTAAAGTTTTTGGAAGTAAATTCTTTATTCTAAATACAAAGGACAATTTGGATAAATTTGATCCTAAATCCGACAAAGGAATCTTTATCGGATATTCTAATAAAAGTAAAGCATACAGATTTTTCAATTTAAAAACTAACACCATTGAAGAAACAATGCATGTATCTTTTGATGAAAATTTCAAAGATTTTATTACTTTAAATAATGAATCAAATGAAACAAATTGTGAAACTGTTCATCCTAATAAAAGGATTAGGCTTTTAAAAGATCATCCTATAGAAAATATACTAGGAAATATTGAATCTGTTGTTATAACTAGAAATCAACTAAACAAGATGAGTAATGTAGCTTTCATATCAACTATTGAACCCAAAAATCCAAAGGAAGCATCATCTGATGATTCATGGATTCTTGCTATGTAAGAAGAACTGAATCAATTCACCAGAAATGATGTATAGGAACTTGTTCCTAGACCTGAGGACAAAACTATAATAGGAACTAAATGGGTTTATAAAAATAAAATGAATGAACAAGGTGAGGTCGTTAGAAATAAAGCTTGGTTAGTCGCACAAGGTTACTGTCAAGAAGAAGGAATAGACTTTGACGAAACCTTTGCACCCGTAGCAAGATTAGAAGCCATTAGAATTCTACTTTCTTTCGCAAACCACAACAATTTCAAATGGATGTCAAAAGTGCCTTTTTAAATGGTTTTGTTAAAGAGGATGTTTATGTTGAACAACCTCCACTTTTTGAAGAAGAAATTTCCCAAATCATGTTTACAAATTAAAAAAAGCTTTATATGGTCTGAAACATGCCCCTAGAGCCTGGTATGACAGACTAAGATCTTACCTATTACAATCAAATTTTGAAATTGGTAGAGTAGATAATACTCTTTTTATTAAAAGAAACAAAAATGATATCCAATTAGTACAGATTTATGTAGATGATATCATTTTGGATCAACAAACAATGAAATAAACTAAAAGTTTTCTGAAATAATGACAAAAGAGTTTGAGTGAGTCATATGAGTGAACTTACTTTCTTTTTAGGATTGCAAATAAAACAATTAGATAGTGGTATTTTCATTAGTCAAGAAAAGTATGCTAGGGATCTAGTTAGTAAGTTTGATATGACCACTGCGAGTGGAAAACCCACTCCTATGGCAACCAATGAAGCCTTGAATAAAGAAGACATGTCAAAAGATGTTAATCAAAAATTATACAGGGGAATGATTGGATCGCTACACTATATAACTGCGAGTAGGCCTGATATCATGCATAGTGTCTATCTCTATGCAAGATTCCAATTTCAACCCAAAGAAACCCATTTAAAAGTTGTTAAACGTATCCTAAGATATGTTAAACACACTTTAGACTATGGCCCATTTTACCCTAAAAATGATTCATTTGATTTAATCTCATATTGCGATGCTGATTATGCTAGTTGTAAATCAGACCGAAAAAATAGAAGTGGAACTTGTCACTTTTTAGGACATTCTTTGGTTTCCTGGTTTAGTAAAAAGCAAAATACTATCTCACTATCAACAACTGAAGCATAATATATCTCTGCTACTTTGGCTTGTTTTCAAGTTATCTATATGCAACAGACCCTAAAGGATTTTGGATTAAATATTTCAAAATCACCAATTTATTGTGACAATATAAGTGCAATAAATTTATCCAAAAATCTTACTCATCATGCCAAAACCTAACATATTGATATCAGACATCATTTTCTCAGAGATAATATAAGTAAAGAGATTATTTCTCTTGAATTTATCAACACTGAGAATCAAATAGCTGATATTCTCACCAAACCCTTGAATCAATCAACCTTTACTAAATTAAGAAGAGAACTAGGTATTTGTTCTATAACTGAGTTATAGAATATAGATATAGTAACATATATATTTAAATAAATAGAGAAAAACAAAATTGTCAAAATTTTCAAAGGGATGTCGACATGCCCCTACCCCCCATGTCGACGTACAACGGTCAATTTGAAATTTTGATTTTCGCACTAAAATCAGTTTGGTGGTTATATAACCATAATATTTCGAATTCATCTGTCTTCTCACTTCATTTTCTCTGCAATAAACTTCCGAAAATACAAAGTAATGGCCTCCTCTTCTAAATCAAACCAAAATGAAACCATTTCCTTCCCTTCTCCTAATTCTGGTCCATTCCAACGTACTACATTTGGTATTTGGTCGATAATGTTGTTTGCGTTGGAGAAGTATGTTTTGACAAAAATGGAAATTTGGTTGAATAACATGGAAACTTTTGTCTCCATTACCCTAATTGTTCGATTCACAAGTCACCAATTGTCAAGGACTCTCGTTAGATTGTTATTATATTAATGTTTTTATATTTTATGTATTGTATATATTTGTGTCTATGTTTCATATGTATGTGTAATGTAACATCATATATAATAAAATTAGATTTATGTTTCACTTATTATACTTCGTTATTAGTATTCAGTTCCATAGTATTAGTTTAAGGGGAAGTTATGTAGTTTAGGCTTAGTTTTTGTTGATGGCAAAGGGGGAGAATTATAAAATAGGATAGTTAGGCTGTTAGTTAGGCTTAGATTAAGGGGGAGTTATTGGAATAGGAGGAGTCAGAGTAGAATCAGAGTTTGGTGGAGTATATTTTATAAACATAGGTTGTCATCATCAAAAATGGGGGAGATTGTTAGTCCCTGAGATGATGGTTTTGATGACAACAACCTTAGGACTTGTTATAAAATATAAATACTAATATCTTTGTCCAAATATATGTATATGCAGGATATATATATGCAGATACTGAGAATGAAGACTGTACAGTATAGAGATTCAAGACCGACGAATTCAATATTATAGAAATCAAGACTGAAGACTCAGTATCAAGATTATCAAGAGTTCAAGATATTAATTTAAGTAATAGAGTCTAAATTTATGTTAAAACTTCATAATAGCACTAAAATCTTTATTCGGATTTTAATTGTGGAATGGAATCCATCTTCTTGCTTTAATAGTGGGATGGAACCCACGACCTTCTCTAGTGGAATGGAATCCACGAAATTTTGAAAATGACTTATTTTTAGATTTTTTCAAAACTATCTTTTTAAAAAAACATCTCTCTCTCGGTTTAAATATTTTAGCCTTAATTCAAAAACTATTTTTAATGATATTAATTTCAAAATCATTTCTTGTTTTTAAACTATCTCCCGGTTTTATTGTTTTAGCTTTAATCTCAAAATATTTATATATTTAGTTTTTATTACTTTTATATTTCATAAGGTCACTTTCCAAAGGTTTTTATAATCATAAAGTATATTCAAAGTAGTTTACAAAGTTCTAAGATTGTTTTGACAAACTTTAGAAAGAAAATCTCTTTTAAAACAAAAATCAATTTTGAAAAAATACTAGGAGATGTCGACATGTCTATACCCCTCATGTCGACATGGTAGCCGTAGATTTTAAAATTCGAATTTTCAAAAGAAGTGTCTATTCGTCATAACCTTTCACGAATGGACATGACCGTTATTCTCCTATATATACCAGTAGTTTTCCACGAATTTTCACTTAAGATTTCTTTGTTTTCTCTCCTCTTTCTCTTCCATTCTTATTTTCAAACATTCTTAACAAAACTCTACCGAAATCCAGAGTGAATCAAACTCGATCGTCTATAGTTTGATTCTCTGCCACTCTCTCTAAAATACCTCAGTGCTATTCAGAGTTATAGGATCATTTGTAATCAAAGATCGAAAGATCGAAGTGTATCGAGTCTCTCTCTATCAAAGTTTGATTGGAAATGGTGTGATTGCGGCCCATAAATCAATTGGGTGTGATTGTAGCCCATAAATGAATTAGGTGATCTTGTCGCCTAGTTAAATCAAGAGAGTTTGCCCTAAACTCGGAGACAGGAGGGTGTATCTCGTGGCCTTGAAATCGAGGTTGTAATATCGACACTATATTTGAAAAGAAATCTGCACAAGAAATTGTGTAGGACTGGATGTAGGGTAAATCCGAACCAGTATAAAATTCAGGTGTGTTCTTTCCTTTACTGCTTTTATTTACTATTTGCATCTATGTCTGGTTCTGTGATTTTCTCTGTGTTTGTGAATTGCATCTATTTGGGTTTTATTTGAAAATATTTCAAAAAGATTCATAAAATTAATTAAACACTATTCACCCCCCTCCTCTAGTGTTAATTCTGCCTTAAGATCCATAATCCGCATTTCCTACATTGTATGTAGTTGTAATTTGATCAATTGCCTCTTGGGCTTGAACGTATTAGTCCATTAAAGATATACCGCTTCTCGGGTATGGACATCTTAGTCCATGATTGAAAGAGACTCTTCTCGGGCTTGGACATCTTAGTCCATTACTGGATTAGCCTCCTCTTAGGCTTGGACATCTTAGTCCACTATTTAATGAGCCTCTTCTTGGGCTTGGACATCTTAGTCCATTGTTTGATGAGCCTCTTCTTAGGCTTGGACATCATAGTCCATTGTTTGATGAGCCTCTTCTTGGGCCTGGACATCTTAGTCCATTGTCTAGTGCTCTTGGTTAGCTCATTCTTAGAGGCCGAACCAAGGACTTACCCAACCTCCCTCCAGGAGGTGCCTTGACCTGGCCAGAGACGCGGTCAAGGGCTTGTCCGGTGCTTTACCCTGGCCATCTTATGGCACGGATAAAGGCTTACTCTGACCTCCCTCCAAGAGGCGCCCTACCTTGGCCATAGCATGGAGCAGACATGGGCTTGTTCAGTGCTTTACCTTGGCCATCTTATGGTGTGGATAAAGGCTTACTCCATCCTCTCTCCAGGAGGTGCCTTGACCTGACCAGAGGCACGGCCAAGGGCTTGACCGGTGCTTTAACCTGGCCATCTTATGGCGCAGTTAAAGGCTTACTCCACCCTCCCTCCAGGAGGTGCTCTGCCCTGGCCATCTTGGCATGGACAGAGGCTTTCTACCATCTTAGGTAGACTACCATCTTAGGTAGTATCCAAGTATAAGGAGCATTTCACTCCCAACCACGTATATTCTCTTTAAAGAAAAGTAGCTTGTTATCGATCTCATTCACTATTTCTTTACAAACTCATTGATTTTGCCTTGATGGTAAAAGTTGATTATCATCCCTTCCAAGGCTCTGCAGTGATTAGTTTTATGACCATTCATCGTGTGGTAATGGCAATAGGATCCTCCCACATTCCTTTCATATTTTGGATTCTTCTTTTGTGATGGCCAATAATTGAGCTCATCCTTTGTTAGCAAGTAGACATTCTCTATGGACGTTGCTAAATTGCGCTCTTTAGGAAGTCTTGACTTGAACTTGTTTCTTGAGGATAACTCTTAAATCTTTTGTTATTTGGCTCAGGAATTTCCCCTTTGATAACTGGTTTTCTCTTTAATACTCTTTAGGGCACCGATGCAGGTATTGTCCCACTTGTGACTTGACCCCATTTGTGTGCAGAGGCGTTGTAATCGGCCATTATTCCTTCTTCAAAAATTGTGCCTTTGGTATAGTGTTGAATTGCCTTTCTCAGTTGGTCAAATAAATTATCACTTCCCTTTCTCTTTTCCCCTAAAGTAGAGATTGGAGTGGGACCAACATGAAAAGGGTTTAAACTCCATTTAAGTGGATCATAGGCTTTAACTTTCTTTTCCCGAATGATTCTTAAAGCCTTCATCCTTAGCAATTGTTCTTCTTGGAGATTTCTATCCTCAGCTAACACTTGGGAGAATCCAATCAAGTTTGGTTCCGAGGATCCTTGCTTGGATCTTTTGATTTTGCTATTCATGATGAATTACGGTCTTGGATATTCAATCTTAATGTAGAATCGGGCTAGAGATGAGTGGTGTAGGGTATTTCAACAGAATCGGAGGTTCGACCCTTCCTTCTAGCGCCAAAATGTTAACAAGAAATCTTGTCAACACCCTAAAGTAGATTTTTTTTGGGACAAGGTCAATTCCTTGTGGTTTCTTTTAGAAGAGTTGAAATGAATGAAATGTGTGTATTTACTTTGGTATCCTTTCGAAACAGGTTATTGTAGTGAGAACTTGCTTTGGTCGACCTTTCGACTCAGCCATAACTGTTATTTCCTTTTCTTATCAACCTTTCGGTTTTGCTAAGATAACTGAGTTTTCCTTCGAAAGCTCTCCTTTAGAAGTGGAAGCATAATCCAAATGGATGGCCTTTGGAATCACTGGATGGAGGTTTACTTAAAGGTTTTCGACCCTGTCGAGGGCTTAAGCTGTTGAGTGGCTTGGGCTTTGATCAAGGGTCAGAGGTAGAGGTTTCGACCTTGTCGAAAGCCGTGGACTCAACCGTCTTTGTTAGGATTAGTAATCTCAAGTCATAGTGATTTGGAGATAGGTTTCCACATCGTCGAAAGTAGGATCCTTAGGTTCCTTGTGTCAATCCAAGGTTCAAGTGGACTATGGTTGGATTTCAACTTTGTCGAAAGCAATAGCCCAGGGGAAGATAGCTTGAAGCATTTTATTGAAGTTATTTGAATATGCAAGGTTTCGACTGTGTCTGAAGGGTCCTTTCGGTATAGGCGACACATGAAACACAATGTTAAACCTGATACAAGCTTTAAGAACAGTAAAGTAATCTGTAAAATTAAAACCTTCCCTTGCACAAGCTAAAGATAATTTTATTACTCAAAATCCCCAAATCAATTTAGAATTAGGGTTTACAACTCTTTTGAATAAGAAAATACAAGTTTAGAATGGAAAGAATCGGATCCCCAAAACCCGACCCCTTGGGTCTTATTTATAGATACGGATCAGCACCTTTCAACCCTAAAGCTTTCGACTTGGTCGAAAGATGGCTGCCGAATAGCTCAAGTATGCTTCTGCTTTTGTCCAAAGGAACGGCTGCGCTTCTCTTCTTTGTGTTGCTTTGTAGAGCTTCCGACTTTGTCGACAGGTCTTGTTTAGTGGTTTCGATGGTGTTGGTTGCGTCTGAGCTCTTGCATGCGACTTGATGCGAAACCCACCTGGATCACAATGGCTTTGACTGGTTTGAAAGGCTTATTATTGCTTTCGAAGGGGTTGTTTAGGACAGTACTTGCTTTTGATTGATTTTAATGAAGGAGGAACCTTTGTGTTGCTTTGTAGAGCTTCCGACTTTGTCGACAGGTCTTGTTCAAGGGTTGTTCAGGACAGTACTTGCTTTTGATTGATTTGAATGAAGGTTTGAACTTTCTGGACTTTGACTGTAGCATCCCTTCGACTCATTTGAAAGGTTTAGCTGGAGCTTTCTCCTTTTGTTCTTCTTTGTCTCCTGCTCAAATAGGTTTTGACTAAGTCGAAAGGAGTTTTATGTAGTAACAATTAATATAGTCGCATTTTGTCGCCGAAAATTAATACAATGGATGACTGCAGCATCCGTAGCGCTTGGTTTCGGGCCTCAAAATGGGGGATGTTACACATTCTAACCGTCCCGATGACGTTTCTTGCGATGACATCTCACGCGGTCCTTCTTCAACATTTCTCCCTGCTAAGCAAGCAATGCCATCCTATACTTCTCGGCATTTCGATCGGGCATCAAAGCCTGCTGCTCCTGATTCTTTTTGTTATAAAGCTGATAAAATGCCTATTGAGCAGCCTATCGTCATAACAGAGCAGCCGGTCGTGCCTAACCCTCAGATGGCTGAACTGCAACGTCGCTTCCCAAAGATCTACCTTAAAGTCATAAAGTTTGCTTCCAATTTGAAAAATATACCTTCAGAGGTCAAACACTATACAGTAGTGTACGTTAGTGACGCTTATGACCAGTATTTCATTTGGAAAAGATTGACCGAGCAGATCTCGGAATATTCCGAGTGCGTAGAGTTTGAGGCTGCGGGACTACCATTTCTGGCAAATCAAAACGATGAGACTATCGCTCACCTTGATGTAGAGGTTTCCAAGCTGAAGAATGCATTGGCGGATGCCGAACAAAAAACTAAGGAATTGTGTGAGACGGTTGAGCAAGAAAGAAAGGACCATTTAAGTCAAGTTGAATCCGTTAACCACGGGAACCATGAGCTGGCAAAAGAGGTGGAAGAGATGAAGGCGCGACTCGTCAAGGAGAAGAAAGAGAAGGATGAAGGCCTTACAACAAGCCAGGGCTATTGTGATGAGATGCTCGACACTCGCAAACAGAGAGACGGTGCATTAGCTTTGGCTAAGAAAGTGGATGAGCTGGTGGCAACCGCGGAGAGGCGGATCAAAGATAGGTTCGATCCACTCATTATTAATTGTAACACCGATGTACTAAAATTCAAAGATTTGGCACGGCTTGGTAAAGACTATTCCCGAGCTCTAGCGTTGGCTTGGGAGAAGATCGTGCGAGAGCAGCAGAATTCGGAAGGAGGTGAGGTGAATCTAGCGGAGTTAGAGAGTGAGATTCTAAACCCGGATGAGATTGAAGCACTCAGAGCTGGTAAGCTCATTTTGCATCCAAAGTTGGCTTCAACGGTCAAAAAGACCAAGCTAAAGGCTCAGGGACTACCCCTCAGGATCTCACTATAGGACTCACTTTTGAGCCCTTAACCACCTATATTACTCTGTCTGTCCTTCCATACAATCTTAATGCACCGCAGATGCCAAAGAAAAGTGTGTTATCCCCCATTCTGGAAGGGAATTCAGATGGCATTCTTCTTATGCAGAGCTTTAGTCTGACGGAGGTTTCTCATTGACTCACCCATATTTGAGAGAGCTTACATGACACCGGTTGATGTCACTAATATCTCATTTCATCTTTCTCAAATTTTAGGCCAGCCTACAATCATAAGTCTCCCGAAGGAAGGCTTCCATCCAGGAGAACAAGCGACAACGACTGAGTCAATGGTTGTAACTGTTTCTGGGTTGATCCCGACCATTCCGGCTGGTGATACTCCATATCCAAGCGTGCAAATAATTCTTTCCTTAGAAGAGGAGGCAGCCAATGAGTTCTTGGGAGCCCTGGTTGAAGAGGATATGGTTATTGTTGGGACTTTAGACCATTGACTAGGGTCCATAATGAAAGAGTTGCTAGAAGAACAGGTTCTAGCAGCTAGTAAGATCAAGCAAGAGCCAGTTGACTTCTTCCCTACTCCACTTTCGATAACTTTACCCAGCAAGACCATTTTCGCCCTAATTACCCTTTCCCTGTCTGGAAGTACTCAGAGTGTGCCCGTCAGGTCTTCACATGGCACCTCGCCTAAGGGTCGAGGAAGCGGGGGTAGGAATATGAAGAAATAAAAAAGAACTGGTGGGCAATCTTCTGGGGAAGAGAAGAAGAAGAAACACAATAAGTAGTCATCTGTCTCCTTTTCGCTTTTAGTTGTTTAGTTGCAGGACTTGTTTTGCTTTAGGTCGGCTTTGTGCGGGTTCGGCCCCCCGCCTTTCTGTTTTCTGGCTTAGTGCTATAACATTTGTATCTTATTTTGAACTTGACTTGTTTGAATGTTGGTGATGATATTTGACTTATTCATATCTAATACTTTAACTTGTTTGAATTGTTAGTTCCATTCTTCTCTGGTTCCATTCTTTGCTGGCACTATGACTTTGGCATTTTGATATTTGAGATAAACTTGACTTGTTCATTTTTCAAATCTCCTGCGACATTAAGCCATTTTCTGAATTTTGTTTGTCAATTATATTTGAAAACGCTCCTTGACTTTCATCAAATCGCTACTGTTAATTACTTTAAACATATAAACTGCTTCAGACACATGTAACCTGCTTCACTGTCTTGTTTTTTAATTTGAGATGAACTTGACTTCCTAATATATTGGCATCTATATTTTGAACTGAATTATGACTTGATTATTTATTAATGTAGTCTGGTTTTGCACTATTTGATGCTCTTACTCTTTCTTGCATTATTGTTCATCATGTGTTCATTTTTGAATTGTTTCATATATGAGCATGTCTGGTTCCATATGTTCATAGCATTGCAGTCTGATGTAGTTGCATGTGTGGTTGTGTTCATTTGTGTGGTGGTCTGGTCTTCATGTGTATGTTTGAATCATGTTGAACTTCTTTGAATTTTGGTCCACGGTTTGCTTTGAGTTGAATTTCTAGTTGCTTCGAGTTCCACTTGAGTCTGTCCTTATTGCAGCCCTTGTGTGTTCCTTATGTCTTGTTTGTCCACTTCATTAATCTGTTTGCTTGAGTGCACTTGTATCAATTGGTGGTCATGTTGTACACACTGGTCTGGATCATCTTGAAGTCTGGTTCTTGCCTTTGTATTTGTAGTCTTGTCTATGTTGCATTGGTGGTCCTTCTTGTGATACTGTCTAGTTGAAATTTCTTTGAGTCTGGTTCAATTTGTCCGTGTTGAAACTGAACATTACTTCATGTCAAAATTGCTTCTTGTCCTTGTGTGTTATTGTGGCCTTGACTCCATTGGCTTGTTTTCATGTATGGTCTAGTGGTAGCTGCATTTGTTTACTATGTATTGTTGTGGCTTTATGCATTGCTTCGAATCATTTCATTGACCTGGTTTGAACACATTGAGTTGAATCCAATTTTTGCTTGGGTTTGACCTTATGCTTACCCGTCCCTGCGATTTTGTCAAGCAAGTGTATATTGGTGTGCACGGCCTTGTGGCATATACAGTGATACACTGTGCATGTCACAAGTCGTTCGTGTATGATGAATTAAAAAATAAATGATGATGAACAACCCAAATAACTGAGGCAAACAATATTTTCAAACACGCATTTCATTGTACACTGCAAAATATTTCTTTTTTATTTTTACCGTGACAGTGTTTGTTTTGCAGATAGTTCAGATGCTGAATACAGGCTGGAACAAAGTTGAAGATAAAATACGAGTGTGAGTGAATATTGTTAGCACCAAAATTGGTCACTAACCCTCTTTAGAAAGATTGTGTAGGGAGATAAATGAAGAAGATAAATTAAAACAGAGAGATATAGAGTAAATTAACTGCAGAAATCTAGAACACCAGATTTATAGTGATTCAGCGTAACTGCCTACGTCCACTTTGAATTGTTATCTTTATTGCTTTCCCAAGTAGTTAAATACTGATACAATCCATACAATAATGGCATGAGTACAAGTTTGAACTGAAAAGAGTGAGTCTTGAAAGCGGCAGAGTCTCCCCAGTGTTCTCGAAAAAAGGTCCATTTCACTGTGCCCCTGCCCTTCTATTTATAGACAAAGATGGGTTGGACTTCCCTCATGGGCCTAGGAGTAAGATACCTCGACCCGTAGTAAGTGGCTTCTGCACGCCGAGCCACAAATGTCGAACGGCAATTGCCGAACCACATACCCAGGCTGAATGACATTCGTATGCCGATCGAGGAAGATATGCCGAACGGTACCTGTATGCCGACCGAGACTTGATGCCGGTCGAGGGGAGATGCTGAACAAGGCCCATGCCGAACGACCTTGCTCATACAGTGTCGGGTGTCGCTTGTGCCGAGCAGCATTCAGGTCAAACGGTATTTAGGACACATGTTTCGAGTGTCGCTCGGCCTCGAGTCTTGAAGTAGAATACAACAGTCGAAATCATTCCAAGTCGAACGTAACTCACTGACCTCGTATGCCTAATCATATGACATTTAAACAAGGACAAGGACTTAAGCAAACAAGCATATCGAACTAATCCGGACTAACAACTCCCTAATTTAAACAACTATAAACCCGAGTCTAACTTGACTAAAACAGATAATAAACTTCCTCATACAGTGTCGACGCCGAGTTCGAAATAGAAACCATCATACGACAAGCTCTCAGAGACGGTCAGCGATGACGGTTTCCGAAGACGAAAGTCCAATGCATAACTCTATTTCAGCAACCTTACAACTTGTAATTCTTTAGCACTTATACTTGAATGATTGCACTAGTTCACACACCACATGGGGGGGGGGTATTTTTGTTGTTATGTCTAATGTCGATCGTTTTTTAAGTATAGTTCAAACATGTGTTTCATCAGATCCAACACTCATTAGAGATGTCTAGAAAATCCAGTTCTTCCACAGTATCAGATCAACCCGAGCGAGCTTCTCAGCAGGAAGTGGTTGGGACTTCAAATCCATCCACGGCCCTTGTTCATGATATTCCGAGTCCCGCGATTGCATCTGACGATTTGGCTCCTGATGCCTTAGATGCAGCGATTATCTTAGACGATCCAGTTGACTCTCAAGCTTCAAGAATTAATGAAAGCACTCTACGTCGTCTATGCTCAATTCATGGCATTCTGTTCGATGATGTGCTAGTCCCTTTAAGGCAAGATCGTCCCCATTTGCCCCCAGCCGGATATACCTCCTGCAACAAATTTATGTGCTGGGTCGGTAGCGTGCCACCATTCAACTCCTTCCTTCGTGACCTGTTACAGTATCTTGAGATCGCTCCTTCACAGTTACATCCCAATAGTCATGCATTCATATACGGCACATGTATTCTTTTCATGAGCATTTTATTCAGGCTCCCCACTCCTGGCGACATCCGCTACATTTATCGTTTCAAGAGACGATCTGACAGACCATCTTTCGTATTTCTTGATCCGCACAACAAGTGTCAAATTTTGACTGGAGCATGGAGCAAATTCGCTCAATACAAGCAGGAATGGTTCTACGTGCGTTGTCCCCCCGACTTTGCAAGGTGCTGGGTGGAAGGGAGTAAGTTTCTATTCTGGGTCAATACTTGTATTGGGTGAAATTGCACCTTTTCTAAATCTTTCTTTACTTTTACAGGTATTAGCCCACGCCCTAAAGGCTCCGGGTATTCTGAAGCCGTTGAAGCAATCCGGGCTATCCCTACGGAAGACCGGGACATTAGATCTATTATTTCAAACGAATCACTCTCGAGGCTTGGGCCGCTGGTGGAAGGTCACCGAATAAGTCTTCCTCATGGCGTCACTGTAGCCGGGTCTCCTTTGGACAAAGGCAAAAGGCAGGCTGGACCTTCAGCACGTGATGCCCCTGACACACCTGAGGAAGAGGAGATTAGACAAGCTAAGGCGCCCGAAGCATCGGGTGAAAATGTTAATCCCACTTCAGAGCCAGTGGTTGAGGTACACGACATTGAAGTAACGCCTCCTCCTTCAAAGGGAAAGAAGAAATTAACTTATAAATTGAGGAAAAAGACAGCGGGCGGAACCTCTAAGGTCACCATCACTCCAGTAGAAATAGAGCCTCCTTTTCAACACTTAGAGAGTTCATTGAAAGGCTTGTCGGACCTCGCTGTTCCTGATGATTTGCTCAACTATGGCTTCGATGATCCAGAAGCTCTTAAACTTCATTCGCCCGCTAGAGGCGATACAGGCGCTCAGGCCCAAATCCAGGGAGAAAAAACTCCTATTGGTAAAGATAAAGAAACTGGTCCATCGGGGGGAACACTAGGACACACACGGACATGTGCACTTCACCTTGCACTTCAATTTTAGCCATCACTCTGTTCTTTTCTAACTTGTCGTTATTCTCACTCTGCGTAGGTGACATGGGACACACTCACGGACTCGATCGTCTTCGTAGGTCATCTATTTTTCATCATTCTGGCCGGGATTCGGGCCCTGGCAAGCGCCGAGACAGAGATGACCCTGGAGACCGAGATTATCGCCCCCGAGAATGAACTTATTGAAGGAAAACATACAGCCAGTCCTCATATTCCCACGATCATCCTTCTCAATCAGAGCAAGGCAGGGAGAAGTCTGCGCAGAAGGGGTCCCAATCCGATGTCCCCCGTGATCAACACTCTGGTTCATCCAACACACGGCAGTCTCGGGAACATCGCAAGAAGACTGAACTTTCAAAGCCATCTCCCTCTGTTCCCGCAACAGATCCGACGATATCGGAGAAGCTAGCCGAGCTTAAAGTTAAGTTCCCCAAAATCTGCTTTGATGGTCTGAAGTTCCTCCCGAAGATCCATCACATTCCGGGGCATGTCAAACAGAGCGTCATTGCTTGCAACAATGACGTTTATGTTCAACATGATGCGTTTGTTCATCTAGCTGAAAAAGTCTCGGAAGTCTCTGTTGAGCGTCAACACGAAATCAACCGCCTGAAACTTGAAGCCATTTTTGATAAAGACATTATCAAAGGTCAGGATGAAGAGCTCTCTTCGTACAAGTCCCAACTCAAAGCTGCCCAACAAAGTGCTAAAGATACTGCGGAGGCCGTTAATCGTCTGGAGATAACTCATAAGAAGGAAATTGACGAAGCGGTCCAACGCTGCGGGGCCTTGGCTTTAGAAAAGGATTCTGTTCAAAAAGAAAGGGATGCATTCGCCCGGCGAGTCAAAGAGTTGGAAGATCTACTCTGCAAAGAGAGAGAAGAAAAATCTGCTGCCTAGGAAGAGTTGCAACGATATTGCGATGAGATTGTTGCTACGCGAATCTTGAAGGCAAAGCTCGACGACGAGCTCTCAGAGGTCGGGATGCTGAAGGATGAAGCCCGTGAAGAGGGCAAGAGAATAGCATTCGCAGATATTGACTCTCGCCTTGAGGCGGCTACCAAGGCTGGCAGGGAGGAGATCAAGTGCTTGTTCGACCCACTTATAGCAGAATATAATGCCCATGTCCTCATGCATCGGGATTTGACTTTTCTTGGCGAGGGCTACCTCGAATCTCTAGCCGAGGCATGGGAAACTTTGATAAAGATTAGAAAGGTGGAATCAGGTACTGAGGAGGTTGACGAGGATGCTTTAGTAAAGGAATTTCTTAAGGGGAATGAGCCTTCAGACTTGTTCGCAACAAGGGCTCTCTATTGCGGAGGTTCTTCCCCGTCAATAGGAAAGAATGACATTGGTTACGACCTGGAAGACCCTGGCCTTGACATTCATGTTCTTTCTCCCATTCTAGAGGGCGAGACTCCTCGAACAGTCGATAGCTAACCAGGGACATGTACATAACTTCCCCTTCAAAATGCAAAGGGTCTTTTCTTTCAGCAAGCTGTAAATGTATTCTAACACTTGTTTCCTATGATACCACATAGGTCATCCCGATCCCGTGCCTACTCCAAGGAGCGATGCCGCCACGGAGAAGGAGGAAAGAACGGGAGAAGCAACTCGAGTGGAAGATACTCCCGGACCTGACGCTCAAGTGATTGAGGCGCTCAACGAAGACAAATTCGACGATCCGTTGCCTGTCGAGGAACATTACGAAGTTGAAATTGTTGGCGCTTCCAAACATACCTCAAAACTGAGCATGAAGGAACAAGTCGCCGAAATGGGGAGAAAGAAAGCCGAAATTAAGGCCGAGCTTCAAGTGGTAGAGTTCGACGATCCACTGAACAGGCCTTTGAAGATCATTCTTCCAGGCGGAACCAGGCCGTCAGGAGTTCCTCCTTCCTCTGACACCCCATCTCAGGTGAGCAGAACGTCCAAGAGAAAATGTGGGGGGGAGGGAGGAGTCATTTGAGAAATAAAAGAACGAGAAGAAGCCGAAGAAGTAATTGTCATGCTCGTTCAACGAGAATCTTTCTGGATCATGTAATAACTTTTATTTATTTTCATAACCGTTGTAAATAGACTTTTGGCCCCGAGTTTAGGAGAAGTTGTAGTAGGACTTTATTTTGAATTGATGAATAAAATTTTGTTCTTTGTCTTTCAAATGACTTAGGGTACTCCAGTCCACACTCTGGAGACTTAGAGATTTTAAGTCGTTTATACTCTAGTCCGCACGCTGGGGACTTAGAGTACTCCAGTCCACACGCTGGGGACTTAGAGTACTCCAGTCCACACTCTGGGGACTTGGAGATTTTAAGTCGTTTATACTCTAGTCCACACGCTGGGGACTTAGAGTACTCCAGTCCACACTCTGGGGACTTGGAGATTTTAAGTCATTTATACTCTAGTCCGCACGCTGGGGACTTAGAGCACTCCAGTCCACACTCTAGGGACTTGGAGATTTTAAGTCGTTTATACTCAAGTCCGCACGCTGGGGACTTAGAGTACTCCAGTCCACACTCTGGGGACTTGGAGATTTTTGAGTTTTCGTGCTCGTTCATATGATAGATAGAAAGATGTAACTTCGATCTTGCTACAGAATTATCTCACACAAAAACACCAATAATTCATGGAAAAGATGGCTTCAAGCCTTTATTAATGAAAACAAACTAAATCGTCCGATTACATGCTAAAAAAAACTAAGAATCAATTGAACAAAAACATACTGGAAACAATTGCACCT
Source organism: Allium fistulosum (assembly GCA_030737815.1). Taxonomy (NCBI): domain Eukaryota; kingdom Viridiplantae; phylum Streptophyta; class Magnoliopsida; order Asparagales; family Amaryllidaceae; genus Allium; species Allium fistulosum. The sequence goes on along the minus strand of CM060907.1, from coordinate 241,594,364 downwards.
AAAACACGAAAGAAATAGGCTAAATATAATAATGTCGCAAATGTTCACTATTCCATGCTCGGGGGAGTGTCATGCCATCAACGGTCGCTAGCTTGAAAGTTCCCTCTCCAAGCTTCCGTTTAACGACATATGGACCTTCCCAGTTGGGATTCATACGTGATGGTACCGGAAAAACTCGTTTCAAAACGAGATCACCCACATCAAAGATTCTCGGGCAGACTTTTTCGTTATAATATCGCATAACTCGATGCCTATATGCTGCCGCCCTTAACTCAGCTTCTTCACGTTTTTCATCAACGAAGTCCAGTGATTCCAACAAGAGATCCTGATTTGTCCTAGGATCATAATGTGTCACCCGATGTGATGGAACTTCAAGCTCCATGGGTATAACGGCTTCCGTGCCATATGCCAATGCGAATGGAGTGTGGCCAGTCGCGGACTTGTGGGTGGTTCTATAAGCCCATAGCGTTGTTGGAAGTTCATCTACCCACTTGCCTCCAGCCTTTTCCAAACGCTTCTTCAATATGGTCTTGATTATTTTGTCTACGGCTTCAACTTGTCCATTAGCCTTAGGATGAGCAACTGCGACGAACTTTTTCTCAATGCCGTACTTTAAACATAAATCTTTGAATTCCTTACTTTCGAATTGAGTTTCGTTGTCTGTAATGATGGTTCGTGGGAGGCCGAAGCAGCATATAATGTTTCACACAACGAAATTAATGACTTTCTAGGAGGTGATTGTGGCTAAGGGCTCTGCCTCGGCCCATTTGGTGAAGTAGTCGACCGCAACTATTGCATATTTTGCGCCACCTTTGGATATAGGCAAAGAACCGACTATGTCGATTCCCCAAATTGCAAACGGCCAGGGACTAACCATTTGCGTGAGTTCCGTTGGCGGAGCTCTCGGTATTTTCACGTATCTTTGACACTTATCACATTTTCTTACATAATCTGCAGCTTCCCGATTCACGGTTGGCCAATAGTATCCGTAGCGGAGGATCTTTTTTGCTAATGTCTGCTCCCTAGTATGGTCGCCACATTCTCCTTCGTGAACTTCCTTCAATACCCACTTTGTCTCATCATGGGTAATGCACCGGAGTAAGGGGATCGAGAACCCCCTCCGATAAATTACTCCGCACTACATCACATATCGCGCGGCATTACGAATGACCTGTCGTCTTTCGCTTCTTCTTTAGGGCAAAGTCCCGTTTAGCAGGTATTGTTTGAATGGGGTTATCCATGACTCCTTCTCGATTTCCATTTCCAACACAAAATCTACCTCCATCACATCTATGCTTGGAGCGTGTAAGGTTTCGACGGGAACTAATCCCATTTGTTGTGCATCGCCGGTACTTGCGAATTTGGCCAGCGTGTCGGCTTCCTTGTTCTGTTCACGCGGGACATGCGAAATGTCATAATGTTCAAGGTTCGCCAATAGTTCCTGAACCAGAGCAAGGTACGGAGCAAGCCTTTGTCCCCTCGCTTGGTAATCTCCTTGCACTTGGTACACCACCAACTGTGAGTCACAAAAGATTTCAACTGATTTTACTCTGAGTTCCCTAATAAGCTTTAAGCCAGCAATCAATGCTTCATATTCTGCTTCATTATTCATAGCCGGGAAATTGAGCTTCAAAGCATAACAAATCGATCGATTTTCTGGAGTCACAAGAATCACACCAGCTCCAGAACAACGGTCGTTGGATGCCCCATCGGTGTACAATTTCCATCGAATGGGGGGAATGACACTGTGACTATCTGGTTTGTCTGACACAGTGAACTCAACGGTGAAGTCTACTAATGCTTTCCCTAGTATGGCTCTTCGTAGCAGGTAGGTAATATCGAACAGGCTCAACTCAATATTCCATTTTAACATCCTTCCAGAAGTTTCTGGTCATTAAAGTACCTGTCGCAAGGGCTGATCGGTATAAATACTGACCGAGTGTGCTTGAAAGTATGGACGCAGCTTATGTGATGCAATCACCAAGCAATAGGCCAATTTCTCAATTTTAGGATAATTTCTTTCCGCCTCCGTTAAACGTTTACTAACGTAATACACCGGCTTTTGGACTCGGTCCTCGCGGATCAAAACCGCACTTATAGCATGTGGGGATACAGCCAAGTATACGTACAACACTTCATGGTCTACTGGTTTCGACAGCACTGGAGGATTTTCTAAATGCCTTACCAGAGCTCGGAATGCTTCCTTACAGTTAGATGTCCATTCGAAATTCCTTTTTCCTTTCTTTATTATATCGAAGAAGGGAATACACTTGTCTATGGCTCTGGATATGAATCGACTCAGCGCAGCCACTTTATCATTCAAGCTTTGTACCTGTTTTATAGTCCTGGGCACTTTTATGTCTCGAATAGCTTGAATCTTTTCCGGGTTAGCTTCGATTCCCCGGGCATTAACAATGAATCCTAAAAACTTCCCTGACGCAACGCCGAAGGAACACTTCAGAAGGTTGATCTTCATCCCATAGTATTTGAGTATGCCAAACATCTCTGCTAAGTCTCGATTGTGGTCGTTTGACTGCCGTGACTTCACGAGCATGTCATCCACGCAGACTTCCATTGTTCTACCGATATGGTCTTTAAACATTTGATTCACCGGACGTTAATAAGTCACTCCCGCGTTTTTCAATCCGAAAGGCATTACTACATAGCAATATAGCCCAACGTCTATGACAAAACTAGTGTGTTCCTAGTCTGGAATGTGCATCGGGATCTGATTGTATCCCGAGTACGCATCCATGAATGACAATAACTCGTGTCCTGCAGTGGAGTCGACCAACTGATTAATTCTAGGTAATGGGAAACTGTCCTTAGGACATGCTTTGTTTAAATCAGAGTAATCTACACAAGTTCTCCACTTCCCATTTTCTTTTCTCACTAGCACGGGATTTGACACCCATTCAGGGTAGAGGGCGTCGTGGACGAACCCATTGGCTTGGAGTTTGTCCACCTCCTCTCTGGGAGCAGCGGACCTCTCCGGGTCCATTCCTCTATTTTTTTGCTTAACTGGAACGTACCTCGGGTCTATGTTCAACATATGACTCGTAATAGCGGGAGAAATCCTGCACATGTCGGAATGTGTCCAAGTGAAAACATAGAGATTCGCTCGGAGGAAATCACTAAGGTCCTCGATCATCGAGGGGCTGAGTTGTGATCCAATCTTCAGTACTCGCACGGATCGTCTCGGCTGACTGAAATGTCAATCGCCAGTTCAGCCGGTGCTGCTTTTTCTTCCCTGGGTTCCTCATCATCGTCTCTCGGATCTATGTCTCTATAGATCCGAGAATGTTGCCCGAACCAGGGCTTGGGCATTACTTGTCAATTGTCAGTATTCTGAATGCGGATGGAGTTGTCTACAACCTTTCCTTTCTATCTCCGCTGGGCCTCTCGAAGCTCAGCCACATAACATACACGACCGGTCACCTGGTCACCATGCACAACACCTACTTATTTGTCGGCCGGAAATTTCAGAGTCAAACACCACAGAGCCAATGCTGCCCTGAATTCAGCCAGGGCCGGTCGACCCAGAAATACATTGTATGGGGAATCTACATCCAAGACTATGAAAGGTAGGATTCGCACCCTCCTACGCTCACCTTGTCCCAGTTCAATCGGCAACTCAACATACCCCACCGCATCAGTCGCTGCACCGTTAAAGCCATGAATAAAAGCTTTAGACGGCTTTAAATCCTTTGTCTCCATCTTCATTTGGTCATACGCCTTTTTTAAGATGATGTTAACAGAACTTCCACAATCAATTAAAATTCTCTTCACTAGTGTTGGCCCGATAGTCGTGGATATGACCATCGGGTCAACGGTAGGAGCCTCCACCTGGTTGGCATCTCGGCTCCTGAATACTATATCGTCTGTCATTGTCCGCTGCTTCTTAGCTGGGGACCCGTCCTCAGTATTTGAACAACACTCAAAATCTGCATGCCTCGGGGAGTTAGCATATCGCTCCATTTCCTGCCAATTCTTATCTGCAGGATGAGGTCTGCCTACTATCGTGTTTATGACCAGTCGACCCACAGTTCGAGCAGGCTCCTCAGGGTGACGTGGAGCTGGTGCGTGACCAGGATTGGACGTTCCCTATCCACGCTCTTAAGGACTCTTTAAAAACTCCTGCAACTTTTTCTGTCTAATCAACTTTTCTATAGCATCATGTAGGTGCCTACACTCTTCAATATTGTGCCCATAAGTCTCATGGAAGCGGCAGTACTTTCCAGTTCGCTTTTGTTCCTCGGTTGACTCCTTTGGGCACGGCTTTCTGTACTGAAAGGTGTTACAAGTTTATAGGTAAATATTCTCAAGAGATGCATTTAGTGGGATGTATTCGTTGTAGGTTGGAATTCTTGGCTTCCATTTCCCTGCTTCTCTTTTCTTCCCTTGATTTCCTCCCCCGGACTCCTTAGATTGCTCGGGCTTGTTCTGGACATTGACCTGAACTTTCCCCCAGTTGTCTCCGGATTGCTTTACAGCGATGTTGCTTTTCACGGTCTCCTGAACAGGCCCTGGTGCCTTATCTCGCCTTGTCCACCTAGTTTCCTCTCTTCTTATGAATTGATGAGCCTTTGAGTAAAAACGCTCTAGCGTAGTTGGAGGTTTTCCTGCTAACCAATCTCCAAACTCTGAATCCGGATCCACACCTCGCATCACAACCATAAGAATTGCATGATCATTAGGATTGCTAACTTCAGTAGCCGCAACATGGAATCTTTGTAAATACTCCTTCAACGACTCCCTTGGAGCTTGGATTACACTTGATAGGGACATCACGTCCTTTGGACGAGTAGCATGTATCCTAAACTGTTCTATAAATTTCGTTGCTAGCTCCTCGAAACTAGATACGGATCGCGGAGGAAGTCGGGTGAACCACATGGTAGCGATTCCAGATAGAGTTATTGGGAAGCATCTGCACTTGGTTGCATCATTCGCTCTAGCTGAATCTATCATCCATTCATATCTCATCACATGTTGTCGGGGATCGGTCTTCCCTTCGTAGGCCGGGATAGTTGGCATGCTAAACTTCCTGGGGTACTCGGCCTATAGAACAGTGTCTATGAATGGAGTATGACTCCTGGATATCCCCCAATCTTCATTGGTCAGTCCTTGATTTTCTCTCATCGGCTGTCTGACCATAGCCGATAGGTCCGGGGTTTGTATGGAAGATGGAAGGTTGGAGTCCATTCTACAGGATCGTTCAGGTTGATGTCTCCTCTGTTGGCGATCTGCCAAACGTGTATCTTGAGGTTCAGCATCATTGGCGGCTTGGTGAGCCGAGTGTCTAGTTTCCACTCGCGCTCCAAATCCTAAGTTTCCCGTTCCTGCTTGGTTGTGGTCTCCGAGGTGTAAGTGATCCCTGGTTGATCGATCAGCAGCACCTGCCTGTGTAGTTTCAGTCTTGTGGCGTCTACGCCTGGGAGGTTCATCGGACGAAGTTGAGCTATCAGATGAAGAGTGAGGAGCTGGACTACCCCCAGCATTCTGATGCTGTTGTTGAGTGAGCTGAGCCATAAGGTTGGCGTTAGCTTGAATCTGTTCTCCAAGTTGTCTCATGCTTTCCATGAGTTCTCTCATCATGTCATTGAACTCTGTTCTAGTGACAACTTCCATTTGATTTTGGGTGGTAGTTCCTGCACCCGGATTTGCTTGTTGATTGCTAGGTCCTATTTGTTGTACGCTAGCAGTCTCATTGACGTCCGCATTATGAGAGGCTGATCTGGTACGTGGTCTTCCCATAGTAGAGTTATTGATAGGAACTCTGAGTAGAATCAACAGACGTCTTGTGAATGACTTGGATCTCCTTCGGGGGATTTATTCAATCCAGTAGCTACAAAGCAGATCCTTGTGGCCTGAGAATTCGATTCTCAGTGAAAGCACCAAAGTGTTAGCACCAAAATTGGTCACTAACCCTCTTTAGAAAGATTGTGTAGAGAGATAAATGAAGAAGATAAATTAAAACAAAGAGATATATACTAAATTAACTGTAGAAATCTAGAACACCATATTTATAGTGGTTCGGCGTAACTGCCTACATCCACCTTGAATTGCAATCTTTATTGCTTTCCCAAGTAGTTAAATACAGATACAATCCGTACAATAATGGCTTGAGTACAAGTTTGAATTGAAAAGAGTGAGTCTTGAAAGAGGCAGAGTCTCCCCAGTGTTCTCGAAAAATGATCCATTTCACTGTGCCCCTGCCCTTCTATTTATAGAAGAAGATGGGTTGGACTTCCCTCATAGGCCTAGGAGTAAGATACCTCGGCCCATAGTAAGTGGCTTCTGTACGCCAAGCCACAAATGCCGAATGGCAATTGCCGAACCAAATACCCAGGCCGAACGACATTCGTATGTCGATCGAGGAAGATATGCCGAACGGTACCTATATGCCGACCGAGACTTGATGTCGGTCGAGGGGAGATGCTGAACGAGGCCTATGCCGAACGACCTTGCTACGCCGAGCGAGATGAAATGCCGAACGACCTTGCTATGCCGAGCAAGGTGAAATGCCGAACGACCTTGCTATGCCGAGCGAAGTGGAATGCCGAACGACCTTGCTATGCCGAGCGACCCTTCCATGTCGAACGATGCCAGATGCCGGACAGGGAGAGTTGTGCCAAACGAGGTCGTATGCCGAGTGAAGTGGAATGCCGAATGGCCTTGCTATGCCGAGCGACCCTTCCATTCCAAACGATGCCAGATGTCGAACGGGGAGAGTTGTGCCGAACGAGGCCGTATGCCGAGCGACCTCTTAAAGCCGAACGATGCCAGATGCCGAACGAGGGGAAGTGTGCCGATCAAAGTCTCCATGTCGAGCCTCTTGTTACATGGTCAAACAACCGGGTAACAAATATGTAGTGAGGTGTAATGTGTATGTAAAAATGTAAGGTGAAAATATGTTGTAATCGAAGTTGCATTGTAATTGAAAATGTGTAAATGTAGTAAGAGCTCAAATTTTTACTATTTAAATTTGTAATAAAATATTTGTCTGAATATGAATTCTGAGTTATTTATTTTATTCAACAAATATTTATTTAATTATGTGAAAAATAAAATAGTACAACAACAAATACATTTAAATGAATATATATATGTTTATTATCATCAAACAAAAATCATATACCAGCATATTCTATAATCTCCTTCTTTTGATGATAACAGACATATATTTAGATTTTGACTTTATTAAATGTATTTAGTCTTGATGAAATCTATTTGCTCCTTTTATTTGAATGCTCCCCCTACAACAAAGCTCCCCCTTCATATATGCATGAAAATAAAAAATGCAAATAAAAAATATGCCTGAAAATCTTAACTACTCTCTCCCCCTTTTGTTATCAGCAAAAGAGTAATAGTGTCAGAAAAATAGAGATAAAGTGATAGACATTAATACAACATTAATACCTAATCGAGTATAAATATTAATTTCAAGAAAAAAAATAAAAAATCATAAATACTTTGTCAGGCGCATACATTTTAGAGTGATAGGGGTGATGTCGGTATAGAAAAACCATATAGTTTTGTCTATTTGTGCTATATTTATGACAGGAAACTGTTAAATACTTACTAACCATGCTTGTTAAGACTTTTAAATGAGATTAGTAGTATTCTTTAAATTAAAAAAAAAAGAATTTCAAGCATCTTCTAATCATGCATAACCGTGAGGACTTTTAAATGGGATTAGAATCAACTTGTCTATTTTATTTCAATTTTGATATGTGTTCCATACATGCATAACCGTGAGGACTTTTAAATGAGCATCAAAGCACATAATCAAATATTTCGAGTACTTCACCCATGCATAACCGTGAGGACTTTTAAATGAGAGTGAGTACTTTTGGATAATTTTATTAGCATTGCTAATTAATTAAAAAAGAATAATTTCCTGTTTAAAATTCCACATTTTGACATACTATATTGGATTTTGATGAGTGATGGTCGTTAGAAATATGATAGAATTAGAGATGGTCATGGAATTTTTACCAACCGAAGTTATTACAAATTTTGTTTAAATTTTTAAAGAAATTTACTAAATATACTGTCTCAAGTCATAATATATGATTAATATCAACACTCATCACTTTTTTAGTCACTATTTATCTTTTCGATAATCAGTAGGGAGTCAGGTTAGTTAATATAGTCATTTTAGATCAAATCCAAAAATATAAAATCAAATTTCTAAAATGCCTAATCTGAGACGAAGTCGACAAAAACTATTTTCTCGAAGGGGTTTTGTAAAAATGTCTGCCAATTGAAAATCAGTTGAAATGAAATTTATGCAGATATTTCTTTGGAAATGTGATGCAACTAAACGAATGTCTCAACATAAAAACACTTCCACTGGTACTTTTTCTATCAACTAGGCTACAAGCATAATCTGCATCTGAATACCCTTTTAACTCAAAGTTATCATTAGATGGATACCATATACCAAACTGTGAGATGGGCAAAAATACCTTCTAATCCTTTTTACAACTTTTAAATGAGATTCTTTTGGATTTGATTGAAACCGTGCACACAAACAAACAGTGAACATAATGTCTAGAAGCAGTAAGATAAAGAAGTGATCAATCATACCTCGATATTTCTTTTGATCAACTACCTTACCTTTTTCATCCTTGTCAGATTTAATTGTGGTGCTCAAATTTTCTCTTTTGATCACTGGCTGATTGAAATCAGATTATGTTGCATATTTCAACATATAATACATCGTTTGTTGCCTATTTTGACTCTGCCACCTTTGTACTTTTCTTGGCTAAGGAACTTTGATTTGTCGACCGTCATGTGCCTGGAACAGCCAGAATCCAGGTACCACTTTGTTGTTCCTTAGCCTGCAAGCACACCTACACGAGGAAATATTTTTGTGATCTATTTGTTTTTATAGGTCCATGATTGTTAGTGACAAAGAATTTTGAAAAACAAGTTTGTGTAGAACCAAAACAGTCTATTTTTGTTCTTTTTGGCACCCAGATTTTTTTGATTTTAAGGGATTTCACATTCGTGCCTTTAGGAACCCAGATTGGTATGGTTTTCGTGTGTTTGGATCTATACCAGCAATTATTTTGATTGTGTCCAGATTTTCTACAAATCGTGCACTTGGAGTTGACATGATTAGTTTCACTTCTAACTCTTTCAGATAGAGTATACCCAAGTCCTTGTCTAACGGTATTAACAATTTGTTTCCCTAATAACATATTTAGTGATCTTTCTCCTTTGGAGAATTTTCCTAAAGTTGTAGATAATTGTTGGACTTGTGTTTTGAGAGATTCGTTTTCATTCAATAACAAAGTGCACTTTTTAATAGAATTTTCTCTCCTAGTATTTTCACTTTATTTCAAAATTAAAATATCATTTTCAAGCGATTTAATTTTAATTTCTGATTTTTTATTTCCTCTTCTAACGATGGACACTTATCACACTTAGGGCTCTTATTTCGATGGTTTTTAACCAATTGATCAAGCTGCTTATTTAGTTCTATCAAACTATCTCTTTGTGATTTAATTTTAGCGTACTTCTCCCTAAGTCTTTCAAAATAGCCATTTACTTCATGAAAATATATAAGTAATTGCAAGCGAGTAAGTTTTGATACCTTGCTTGGCTCATCATCATCGCTGTCACTTGTTTCTCCTCGAAGACACAGATTTTCTTTTTCACTCTCACTGCTAGTGCTTTTATCACTTTCACCCCAAGTAGCTGCAAAACTTTTCCTTTTCGGTTTCTTTCCTTTGCCGAATTGATTTTGAGGACAATCTGGCTTGATATGACCAGGTTTATTGAATTTGTGACAAATGATCTCCTACTCTTCTGAGTTGTCTAGAACTCTAACGATCTTATTTTTCAGTTGTTGATTTAGGGTAGGATTTCCATATTTGCGGTTCCACCTTTTGAATCTCTTTATTATTAGTGCCAATTCAACTGCTCCATCATCATCATCATCATCTTCACTTTCCATTGTTCCTTTGAGAGCTATTGATTTCTTTTGCGTATCACCTCCTTCACGTTCTTCCTTGAATTTTATTTCTAGCTTATAAGTGGTGAAATTTTCGATAAGTTCTTCCACTTTAACCTGTTTCAAATCCTTCGATTCTTGAATGGCAGTCACTTTTGCTTCAAAATTTTGTGGAAGATGTTTGAGGATTTTTCGAACTATTTCCAGCTCCGTGTATGGTCTTTCTAGGGATTTTGATTTGTATACAAGATTGGAAAGTCGTCCATACATTTCTTTGACACTTTCATCCTTTGCCATTGTGAAGTTTTCGTATTCGCTACTGAGAATGACAAGGTGAGATTCTTTGACCTGGGAGGTTCCTTTATGAGTCACTTCAAGCGTGTGCCAGATTTCCTGCACAGTTAGACAATGTGAGACATGATTAAATTCAGTTTGATCTAATGAGCAGATAATAGAATTCATAGCCTTAGCGTTAGCAAATTGCAGTTTATTTTCAAGATCTGTCCATTGATCCATTGGTTTCTCAACTTCTTGATTATCTACCATTATTGTTGGTGTCCTATGTTCGGATTCAACAATATTCCATGCATCTATGGTTTTTAGAAAAAATTTCATTCTCTTTTTCCAATAAGAATATTCACCATTGAACATGGGTGGTCTAACAATGGACTGGCCCTCAGCAAAAGCATTATTAAAAGAAACCATTAAAAAATCAAAATTTTAAAACAAAAATTGGTTTTTGTTCCTAGCTCTGATACCACTTGTAGGATTGTTTTCACCCTAGAGGGGGGGTGAATAGGGTGATACTAATAATAATAAAAATTAATGCGGAAATAAAAACAATAACAGAAAGTAATGCAGTAGAGATCACACACATATTTACCCAGCTTCGGCAAAACCCTGCCTATGTGCTGCCCCCAAGGTTTTCTACTAGAAATTAAGTAGTCAGACGCTTACACACGTAAACTTGCGACACCCGCTAACTTGACTAACCTAACTCTAAGCTCAAAACCCTACCACAACTCAACCACTGAGTTGCGAATTCTCGAACTACAAAAACCGTAGTTCTTACCTAGTTACACAACTAGAGTTTGACTTAAATTTTAAAGAAAAAATTTACAAATGAAACTAAATATAAAACAAAACCCTATTTAAAAACTAAGCCCAATATAAAATAAATGTCGGCCTAAAACAAATGATAGTGCGGTAATAATTTAGAAGTCCGTTCCTTTTCTCTTGCTCGAGGCCGCCTTATTTCTTTATCAATCTGGAATTAGGGTATAGTTCAAATTGAAACACGGATTCAAAAAATTGATCGATTAAGGTGAAAAATTCTCTTTGATATGCTTCGTCAATTGATCTCTGGCTTTGATTGCTCATGGTCATCCTAATTTACTCAAGCTCGAACGATGCTTTTTAACTGGTATGTGAATTGCCCTTTATTGATTATTCGTTATTCTCGACTTCGATTCGAGTTTCATGATTTTATTCAATGCTTGCTCTCTGATTTGCTTGAACTCGAATGCCCACTGCCGATGATGATGATTGGGTTTAAATAGGGATGAAAACCCTATATTTACGTTCATATAATTCTATTTGAATTCTTCATACACTTTGCTTGGCCGTTTGATTACTGATTGAATGTTGGTGATGATATTTGACTTGTTCATCTCTGATACTTTAACTTGTTTGAATTTATAGTTCTGTTCTTCTCTGGTTCCATTCTTTGTTGGCACTATGACTTCGACATTTTGATATTTGAGATAAACTTGACTTGTTCATTTTTGAAATCTCCTACGACATTAAGCCATTTTCTGAATTTTGTTTGTCAATTCTCTTTGAAAATGCTCCTTGACTTTCATCAAACTACTACTGTTAATTACTTTAAACATATAAACTACTTCACACACATGTAACCTGCTTCACTGTCTTGTTTTTGAATTTGAGATGAACTTGACTTCCTGATATATTGGCATCTATATTTTGAACTAAATTATGACTTGATTATTTATTAGTGTAGTCTGGTTCTACACTATTTGATGCTCTTACTTGAGCTTGCATTTGTGTTCATCATGTGTTCATTTCTGAATTGTTTCATATATGAGCATGTCTGGTTCCATATGTTCATAGCATTGCAGTCTGATGTAGTTGCATGTGTGGTTGTGTTCATTTGTGTAGTGGTCTGGTCTTCATGTGTGTGTTTGAATCATGTTGAACTACTTTGCATTTTGGTCCACGGTTTTCTTTGAGTTGAATTTCCAATTGCTTCGAGTTCCACTTGAGTCTGTCCTTATTGCAGCCCTTGTGTGTTGCTTATGTCTTGTTTGTCCACTTCATTAATCTGTTTGCTTGAGTATGCTTGTATCAATTGGTGGTCATGTTGTACACACTGGTCTGGATCATCTTGAAGTCTGGTTCTTGCCTTTGTATTTGTAGTCTTGTCTATGTTGCATTGGTGCTCCTTCTTGTGATACTGTCTAGTTGAAATTTCTTTGAGTCTGGTTCAATTTGTTCATGTTGAAACTGAACATTACTTCGTGTCAAAATTGCCTTTTGTCCTTGTGTGTTATTGTGACCTTGACTCCATTGGCTTGTTTTCATGTATGGTCTGGTGGTAGCTGCATTTGTTTACTTTGTATTGCTGTGGCTTTATGCATTGCTCTGAATCATTTCATTGACCTGGTTTGAACACATTGAGTTGAATCCATTTTTTGCTTGGGTTTGACCTTTTGCTCACCCGTCCCTGCGATTTTGTCAAGCAAGTGTATATTGGTGTGCACGGCCTTATAGCATGTACAGTGATACACTGTGCATGTCACAAGTTGTTTGTGTATAATGAATTAAAAAATAAATGATGACGAACAACCCAAATAACTGAGGCAAACAATATTTTCAAACTCGCATTTCATTGTACACTACAAAATATTTCTTTTTCATTTTTACCGTGACAATGTTTGTTTTGTAGATAGTTCAGATGCTGAATACAGACTGGAACAAAGTTGAAGATAAAATACGAGTGTGAGTGAATATGTAGTGAGGTGTAATGTGTATGTAAAAATGTAAAGTGAAAATATGTTGTAATCGAAGTTGCATTGTAATTGAAAATGTGTAAATGCAGTGAGAGCTTAAATTTGTACTATTTAAATTTGTAATAAAATATTTGTTTGAATAAAATATTTGTTTGGTTATGAATTCCGAGTTATTTATTTTATTCAACAAATATTTATTTAATTATGTGAAAAATAAAATAGTACAACAACAAATACATTTAAACGAATATATATATATATGCTTATTATTATCAAACAAAAATCATATACTAGCATATTCTACATAAAGCTCATTGATTAGCCGTGATTATCTTTTGGTTTTTAAGTGCCAAATCACGAAGAGATTCGTTTTGCATTGGTTCAACGTGAGCTTCTTGTATTTCAGAGTTCATATAATATTCGGTAGCATGACTAGAGGAAGGTGGTTGTTGTGAAGGATGATGGGAGTAAGTTTGTTGAGGAGCGCTAGTTGGAGGAGGACCATGATGTTCTTGTTGATGTTGTTGTAGAGTCCATTGGTCGAAGGGGATGATACGAGGTGGGGTTTGGGAAGATGCATCAAAGATAAATATCGTGGACCACTATCTTTTGTTGGAATTTCTTCGTATTGTGATAAGTACGAAGGAACTCCAAGATCTTGCAAGATGCGCATTATGTACAAAGCATATACAATTGAGCGACGATGCTGAGTCCAAAAACTCTAATTTGGGCATGAATAAATTTTGCCCAATTTATCGGTAGGCGACCAAATATTGCATATAAAGCTGGATGGTCATTGGGATAAATTTTCTTGTGACTGCCTAGACGGGGAATGATTGTGTTAATTATCATTCGATTTAGTAGTCTAGCATGTGGGTGTAGGTAAATGGATTTCCATTGGGGCATCCTATCTTCCCATATTCGATGGGTAACTTCATCTCTGATTAAAAGACTATGATTAGCTATATCCATTAAGTCAATTCCCTCATAAGAACATCCAAGTATATGGCCAACCGTATATTCATCAATTTTGATTCCTTTTCCATAAACACTAGACCATAACCATCCATCCTCATTTTCCGGATTCCAAATTTCCACACATCATAAATTGGAGTAGAAAAGGTAAATAGCTAGATGATTTTACCTTGTTTGCATCATAGCTAATTAGGTTGCAGCAACCGACATCCATAGTTATTCCTAGAATTTCATATTCTATCACATTTCCAAGGCCATAGAAAGGACCAAAATGGATTTTCTTTTGGGAAAGAGCCTCAAATCGTTTGATGGCATTTGGATTGTTGCGGAGCCATTGGTTTATGTGAGCTTATGTAACTGGGGCTTGAGAGGAGGAGGAAGATTGGCCTTGTTTTTGCTTTTTGGAGACGGTTACCATCTTGGGAGCCATTGATTGATGAAATTGAAGGATACAAAGGCTAGGGTTTCAGAAATTGGGAATTGAAATGGAGGTAAAAGTGAAGATTTGGTTAAATTTGTTTACATATGGCTGCTGAAAATGTGTTGCTGGAGCAGCGACATACGTCTGCGAGGGAGTCACAGACGTCTATGACTTCAGTAAGAATGAAATAGAAAGATTCGAAAGATGTCTGTGATGGTTCCACATACGTCTGTGGCTGCATAGAAAATAAACGGAAAGAGTCGATAGACGTCCATGAGGTATCACGGATCGAGTGCAAATGACATGTAAACGATCGTGCGAGCCCACCCACGTGAGAGAAGAGGTCTTCCGAGATCTGAGCGAGATATTTGCAGCCTATGCCTATAAATAACAGCCTAGAATCTACTGAAAAGGGACTTTTGGCTCTTCTAGTTCCAGACTCTGTCAAAATCACTGTTGTACTCGAATTATAATGTTGTAACATGTTGTTACCAGCAAGCAAAAATCAATAAAGTCAATCATTTCATAGTGGACGTAGGCCATACGCCGAACCACTCTAAATCCATGTGTTTCTGTGTGTTTTTCTTCCTTATTATTGGTGTGTTTGTTAGATTTTCCTCTTTTTCCATTTATATTCTTCATTTTATCTCTTCAAACATATCCGAAGAGTGTTGTGCCCAATTTTGGTATAAACACTTTGGTGCTTTCACTAGGAAAACCCAGTTTGTCTTTTGCTCTGTGGATCTACTACCAATGTTGGATTGCAAAAATCTAAGGAGGAGATCTAGACCTATCGTCAAGTGGTTCCTTATATTCTATTCAGATTGCTCTAGATCTTAGAGGAACTACATTCATCAAGATTTTTGTATCCATGTTTTCGTATCCAAAAAATATGGTGATTTTCGTATCCTTGTTTTCATATCCAGAAAATATGGTGATTTTCGTATCCATGTTTTCGTATCCAGAAAATATGGTGATTTTCGTATCCATGTTTTCGTATCTAGAAAATATGAAGATTTTCGTATCCATATTTTCGCATCCAGAAAATATGACAACATTCATATCGATCGAACTTCGTATTGATCAGTTTTCGTATCGATCAAACTTCATATCGATCAGTTTTCGTATCGATCGAACTTCGGTTTTTGTATCGATCAAACTTCGTATCGATCGAATTTCGTATCGATCAACTTCCGTATCGATCGAATTTCGTATCGATCGAATTTCGTATCGATCAACATTCGTATCGATCAACTCGATCACTTCGTATCGATCCAGCCGCGTGCATTTGGTATCGATCCTTAGATACCACTTCGTATCGATCCAGCCGTGTGCATTTCGTATCAATCCTCATATACCACTTCGCATCGATCCAGCCGTGCGCATTTCATATCGATCCTCAGATACCACTTCATATCGATCCAAATGTGTGCCTTTCATGTCGATCCAAGTGTCCACTTTTCGGATCGTTCAATTTCACTAACATTTGTATCGTTCAAACATGGTTGAGAACGATACGAAATTTCAAAAACAAATATTTTCGGGTACAACCCAAATTTTCGAACCCTAGCCGTAGCGCAGAGCACCCGCATAGTGAATTCAAAGCTCAACTTAATGAGGGAACATTTCATCCACGCTCCTGATCGTTCCATGACTGAACGAGACATAAGGGATTACAACAACAAATGCTAAATTGCAATCAAGGAATGGGTAAAGAAATACTACTCAACCCATGCTCCGAGAGGATGGAGAACCTAGCTAATATGCCAAGAACTAGAGTTGGTTAATATATCATGCTTCTAAGGTGGATTGCAACTTCCCCCAATTGACCAGTTTTTAAACTCCTGAATTGACAACTACGGTACGATGACTAATATGACGACTGCCCTACACAGTCTGCTCTACCAACTCAAAGCATAGCTGGTAACCGCTGAACCATCTTCAAATGCCCGCATCTTAATCATACCGTGTCCATATGACTAGAAGCATGGCATACAAACTTAAGAGGACTTCCTTACTACTTTATATGGGCCTCCTACCTGGGTGAAAATTAGAAATAATCACCAATCTATGAGCCCATCTTAACCAACTCACCATCCAATTGACATTACCAACCACTCGAACGTTGGGCAATCGTGCATACATCAGTCACTAGTGTGACAAGACCACATAGCTAGAAAATGGACCTGATCATAATGTCGATTGGACAATCTTTCCTAGCCGAGACCTATTCATTGAAACCATCCTACATGTAGAATTTCCAGTGAAAATTCAACATGTTGACTATGTCAGTGTACTATGGAAATACAACCCCCGACACTACCTCTTGAAGTGAGAATTGCGCATGGCTTCCACCAAGAGTGATGACTGCCATCAAATGTAGATGCCTTCCCCCATTCCTCAAAGAACACCGTCAATCATGGTTAGACATACCAGTTCTACTTCTCATATTGTTGAAGGGAATGAAGAAGCTGGCAGCTAATGAATTTATCCAAATCCCACAGGTAGTTGCTGCCAATACCCATAAATGAATTCATCACCAGAGCTTATTTCTAGACTTTGATAAGAGAACTGGTGGATAGCCACCGATGACTACACCAACATGTCCAGGCCAATATTGAGTTGATGAATCAGATGAAGGATCAACATGGCGAGATAAGGGGGGAACCTACTCCATACTCTAGATCGAAAAACTTCTCTTCTTTAGATGGCTACCGTGGATGCCAACGCCACAAGGCTGCTCTGGAAAGGATAGCTCCGACAATATGTGCAAGCCCCATAAAACGAAGGACTGAGAACACCCGACCCCTATCGATCAAGAACTTTGATCAAATTAAACCATTTGCGTTAGACTTCCAACTGTGAAGGGCTGGACCGAAGTGCAATAGCGAGCATACGAAGCTGCTTCACTTATTAATGAGATTTAGTTCGATCTCTTTTGAATTATTTCTATTTCAATTTCATTTATGTTGCGAAATATGACCGACTTGAATTAAACTATTTGCAAATGATGCAGGTAACCAAGTACTTAAGGTTGGGTGGAAAACAACCTCCGTGGACTATGATCAAATCATTGAGGTATCATCATGATGAGCATGATTCAACCACTCATCAACTACTATATGCCCCTAACTGGAGGCAAGGCATCAAAGCGGAAGAGACCGACAAGGTCAGGGCTCTAGTACAAAGTGGGTGCAACCGACCATCCACTCATCCGCCTATGCAATTTAATTGGAGATCTGGGAAAGACTTGGAGTGATGTGTCCTAACAATGTACTCTCCATCTCGTACTTGAAGCTCGCCAAAATACTTATGCTTCTTCTGATGCCTAATAAAATTGGAATCACACTAAGGGTGGATATGACATGACCGTCTATGCATCCAATCCAACATTAGAATTTAGGGTAATTTGAGAACATATGTTTAAAGTGGATATGATTTGACCACTCACTCTCCAGCTTGCGTCTGTGATTCGACAAATACAATCATGCATTAAACCAACTTCGTCAGGGCCTAAGCCTCAACTTAAAGTCATCAACGACTAACTGCCTACTTGTTAACCATCATGAGTTATCATTTCGACTATCTTCCTCAACTCGACCGGAAGAGTGCAAAGTATAAAGTGGACGTGACTCGACCGTCTGCTCTCTAACTCTTACCCCTGACTTAAGGGAAAATACACAGCTCATAGTGGATGTAGTTCGACCATCCTCTCCTTTGCTCGAGCTCAAAGCTTGCTAGAACACTAATCTTACTTCTTAGGCTTAGCAAAACTGGAATCCAAACGAACATGGACGTGATTCGACCGTCCATCAACTAAATCTTATCCTTCGTTGAGGGCGGATAAGTGGAAAGTGATCGAGATCCGACTAATCACTTATTAAGTGAAACCCGAGCTCGGGGGCCAACACACTTAAATCAAAAGGGGTTGAAACACGACATTCCTCGAACAAACTTCAGTTTCCAAAGTGCGAGATGGAGTACAAAATTCCAAATCCAAACTCGAGGGGGATGAACCCGTCCATCTAGGACTTCGCTTGCCAAATCAAGGTGGATGTGATCCGACCATCCACAACCTTAATCGACCTCCTGTTCCTAGAGTGCGAACGAGATCCAAATGCTTAAACAGATGTGACTAACCATCTGTCGGCTAACTCTAGATTCCCAGAGCGCGAACTGGAGTATAAACATCAACTAACTCTAAGTCCCCAAAGCGCGGAGTGGAGTATAAACACTGAAATGGGTATGACTGACCACCCATCAACCAACTCCAGATTCCCAGAGCATGAACTGGAGTATAAAACACCGACTCACTCTAGTCCTGAGAGCACGGACTGGAGCACAAATGCCAAATGAGTGTGACTGACCACCCATCAACTAACTCCAGATTCCCAGAGTGCGAACTAGAGTATATATAAACATCAACTAACTCCAGATTCCCAGAGTGTGAACTGGATTATAAACATCAACTAACTCTAAGTCCCCAGAGTGCGGACTGGAGTATAAACACCAACTGGATGCGACTGACCACCCATCAACTAACTCTGGTCCCGAGAGCGCAGACTGGAGTATAAAGACCAAATGGGTGTGACAGACCACCCATCAACCAACTCCATTCCTCAAAGCTAGGATTGGAATATAAATACCAAAAGGGATGCGATTCGACTGTCCATCTATCAACTCTGATTCCTCAGCAAGTCCTGTAGTATAAAAAGTGGATGTGGTTCAACCATCCGCTTTCCAACTCTACCCTCACTTGGGGGCACACTTATTACACAAAACCGGATGCGATTCGATCATCCAGCACTAAGCGGGCACGGCACGACCGTCCATGCATCAACTCTTGTCCTCGGCATGGGACCCATAACATAAATTTATAGGGATGCACTCTAACTCTACAAGACAAAATTTCTTCCTTGATTCGACAGGGAGATGCAGATTCGCAAAACGGACCTAGCTGGATGTCTTATTATGAATTGATATTACTACCATCCAACCGCAAATGAACGTGGCATGACTGTTCATCTGCAAACTCTTGCCTGTGATCCGACGGATTATGTGCGCAACATGGACGGGTGTGACCCAACCACCCACCAATCAATTCCTTCCTACAATTTAGTAGGAGAAACATCAAATTAAAGTTGTTGTAGTGTGACCGACCACGCTTCGACTTTCGCCATTGACTAGTGCCAGAGGAATTAATTGAGGAAAATGCGGTCCGACCACTATCTGCTAAAACTCTTAGTCCCTAGAGTGTGGACAGGGGTATAAACATCAAATAGGTGTGATTAATGGCCCTTCAACTCACTATGATCCCCAAAGTGCGGCTACGAGCATAGATAAATGAATAAATGTGACTCGACCATTCATTCACTAACTCTGACCTAAACTCGACATAAGGAGTATAAACTCACTACAAGTGCAACTAGACCATCCACGAACTAACTCTGCTAACCCAAGACTGGGGGCAGAAGTACAAATCACCGAAAGAAGAGAAAGGTGACTCGCTACATCTCTAGCTTAGCGTCCTTTACAACTAAAGGCAACGACTACAAGGAAATCCAAATGCTAACCAATCAAAATGATGCCCGAAGTTCTGGGCAACCAATTATATCGTACCGCCGGATCGACGGGCAATATCGATCTGCACCTTTCATATCATACCGTTGGATCAACAGGAAATGAGGTCTGAACATTCTACATCGTGCCGTTGAATCGACGGTCAATATCGATCCTCTTCGACTACAAATCGATGTGACCCGAATGTCCATCGAATACCTTTGACCAACAGGAAATGAGGTCTGAACATTCTACATCGTGCCGTTGAATCGACGGTCAATATCGATCCTCTTCGACTACAAATCGATGTGACCCGAATGTCCATCGAATACCTTTGACCAACATAGCATGGATAGAAGAATAAACCAGGAATGAGTGTGACTTGACCATTCGTCCTCCGTCGCCTTCCTTCGATCCGTTCGAAAAAGCATGAAACCAGATGGGCATGACCTGATTGCATTTGAGCTGACATTATCCCTAGTTCCGATGGAGAATGTAAACCGAAATGGATGTAGTTAATTGCCTAACTCCAAAAGAATGCAATGTGACCATTCATTCTTTGACTTTTACCATGATTCGATTAAAAGAGCAATTCAAAACAAGTGCAACCTAAACATCTGCACACCAATTCTTGCCCTAGATTCGGCAAGGGAAGCATCAATCCTGCATTGGATCTGATTGGACGATTCACTCTTCAGTTTTCGCCCAGAGTATAGCGACATAAGCAGCGAAGTGAATGTCATTGACCATCCAGAACTTAGCTCATGTTTGAATGTCGGTGAGGCAACGAAATATTCTGCCTAGAGGAAAGAACTAGGACAGAATGTAGGATAAGGCATAACTCAGCCTTCCATCGGTTAACTCGATCCCATGGTTCAACAGGATAGAATGCGAAATTGAAGTGGACATTACCTACCTTGCCACTTATCAAGATATTCCCCAGACTTGGGGGCACGCGCGAGAAATAAGATGAATGTAATTTGATCGTTCATCAAACAACTCTAGCTCTTACAGCTTGGACTACGGTATAAACACAGCAGAAGCTAGGCTTGATCATTCGCACAATACGTTCATCAACCCAAGACTGGGGGCACGAGTCTAATCATCCAAGAGCTGGATATGACTACTCAATCTTATAGCTCATGCCTAGTATATATGACAACTTGAAGTTACGACCGAGAGGATGCTTAGAGACAGAATCATTAGATCGATGCCCGGACTTATGGGCAACTGATCATCATTCTGACCCTTCGATAAGCAATGGATCGCGGGTACATTGAATGGAAAGCGCATTGCTCGGAAACACAAGTAGATTCAAACTCATAGCTAGAGCCAGCTATGCTGCAGCATGCTATACAAGGCTAAACTCTACTAAGCCTTTGATTCAACATCCCTATAAGCCTGATCATTTACCATTGCAAATAAGCACATAAAGCGCCTACAACCAATCATGAGTACTAAAGATTAGATCACAACTCTGCGCAATGATGATGAAAGAGTCAACTGCTTTGCTCTAGGTGAATTTGATATGTCCGCTTGGACTCAATCTCATGTATATATATGGACTCACCAACCATTGAGAACCCTACATTAAATGTCGACCCGAGGCATGTCTCCGTGAATAAAAATGAAGCGACGTGGATCTAGAAAGATCTGCTACACTTAAAGAGGAGGCAAATCTACTCAAAACCAATAGGTTTATCCACGATACCCTCTGCCCAAAATGAATATCCAATCCTTTACTTATAAGAAAAATGAGCAGAGAGTGGCGGACATACGTTAACTACTCAGATTTGCACGGGGTATGAAAAAGCACAGCTCTCCACCTCCAAGGATCGACCAACCAGTGGACTCGACCATCAGACATGAATTACTCACTTCCATGGACACAAACTCCAGATACAATCAGATACTGAAGCATGTTCAAGACCACAAATGCAACGGTTTCATTACTGAGCTAGGCCTATAGTGCTATGTTGCAACCCCTGGATTCAAACTTGAGAACGCTTATGCTACTTACCAAAGGACGATTAATAGATCATTCAAAAATCAGATCGGCCGATCGATGAAAGTAGATGCGGTTAATATGCTCGTGAGATCACGACTATCAAACGACCACATCGATGACTTGGCAAAGATATTCAGTGCTCTCTAAAAAATGCAGGATGAAGCTCGATCCTTTGAAATGCTCTTTCACCATTACATCAGAAAGATTCTTTGTTTTCATCATCAATTCTCGTGGAATCAAGGCTAATTTCTAGAAAATTCCGTCAATTAGAGACACCCATGTAACGAAGACAACCAAGTAGCTCTGATAGATTGCTTAAAGAGACCTCCCATTTTACCCAAACCTTTGGATCGTGAGGATTTATACATCAATTGGGCCGTGTCAACACACGCCATAAGCATCGCAATTCTATGTAAAGAGAAATGAATCCAAAGACCAGTATATGATGAAGGCTAGCTATTGACAAGCTCACCCCGTTAACATCTATATCGACCAGCCGTTACGATAGGTCTAATAGCAACCTTAAATGTTTGAAAAGTTACTTAAATGGAGTATCGAGCTAAGCCAATTTGATATCACTTATCTCCCTCGGAGAGCTCTCCATGGTCAAACATTAGCATACTTCATATTTGAATTCACTACATCAGACGATTATCCAAAGAACAGTGGAGAACCGTCCAATCGATGGAGAACGTACATAGATGGAATTTTCGATAATTGGCATTTTTAACTTCGAAGTTGCGTTAATGACTACTGAGGAACGATCGATCTGCTACGCCCTCAAACTCAACTTCCCTGCAACAAATGACGAAGCTAAGTATGAAGCCTTGGTCGCCACGCTTGAACTCGCAAAAAAATTGAGAGTGGAAGCTTTACATATCTTATTCGATTTCTGGTTAGTGGTATGCTAAGTCAGGGAAGATTATCTGGCTAGGAGGCAACATCTTACTCCTTATCTCAGCTGGGTCCAAGAGCTATTAGCCGACTTCGAGTATTACACCATTACACACATCCTCGAAGAACAAAATGAAAAAGCCAAGTCATTGGCCAAGCTAGCTAGTTCCGGGGATGCACTACATATAGACTTTGTCCCAGTTGAAATGCTTATTATTCCAAGCATTGACAGATGAAGATCGACTAGATCCTGGAGACGGAGCCAAAAAGGGAGTCGCGGATGACTCCTATCACAGATTATCTACAACAAGGCATCCCACTTGAATAGAGGAATGAGAAATGGCATATCCTTCGCGAAGCTATCCCATGAGTTAACACTTGTACATTTTGTGTCCATCAGTGACCAGCAATCAACTTCGTATCCATCGATGTGAAGCCCATTGATACGAAAGTCACTACGTGATCAAATTTAAACCACTCAGCTCCATCGATACGAAGCATTCCTAGGACTATCCATTTCGTGGTCGATAGCCATCGATACCGAAGAATACATTCCAACATCTCAGATTGATCCAGGAGAGGATCGATACGAAGGAAGGACTTAAAACAACCATCGAACGTTGTTACAACTCGAATTTCACATCGATCCAGGAGAGGATCGATACGAAACTCGATACAAAAAAAAACTTGACAATGACCCGTGAACGTGCAAACATTGACCGGAGTCAGGCTAACATATATGCATGTATGACGGACTAACATTCAATTTTCAAATTCACAGGAGTTGAATGCTCACCTGATGACAATTACAACAGTGAACAATAAATCGCTAGCACTCGACACTCAGTTACAACAATGCACTGCATAATTATTGGTAGTTAACAAATCAGCATTTATATTACTGGAAATCAATCGAAGGTTACATCTTTTGACGAAAAGATAGCAACTACTCAACGAATCAGATAGAACTTCTTCAGAATGAAGGATGCAGCTTTTCAAAGAACGTCATGTTCACACAAGACGTACTTTGGGGGGCAAATGTTGTCCCGCCTTTTGGCAAGGCCGTGACATCAAGAACTTGACTAGAAACTAAGGGT
Organism: Allium fistulosum; assembly: GCA_030737815.1. NCBI lineage: Eukaryota > Viridiplantae > Streptophyta > Magnoliopsida > Asparagales > Amaryllidaceae > Allium > Allium fistulosum. The sequence goes on along the minus strand of CM060907.1, from coordinate 241,570,417 downwards.
AGTTCATCCTGGAGATCGGTTATACATAGGTTCACTATGGATACTGGTAAACTTTTCCCGAGTCCAGATCGAGCTACAATTGATATGACATGACAAGCAAAGCTATGAAAGCCAACGTTCCAAATTTCAAGTCAATCGGAGTTCGTATGCTCAAGATATTGATCGATCACAGTTGAGAAATTCAACTTTATTCGTATCCATTCCCCAAGAGAGATTCAGTTCGTATCCATCGCCTACTAACTTCCTTCGCATCCATAAAATGAAGCTACTTCGTATCCATCATGTTAACAGCACTTCGTATCCATCAACAAATGCTTATTTCGTATCGGTCTCCCTCCATCCATCTCGTATCGATCTCTCACCATCGATACGAACAGCAACAACCACCGATCGATACGAAGAAAGGAACATGAAGCATCGATACAAAGGCGGCCTCCAACCATCGATACGAAGTAGCATGCAAGCATCGATACGAATAGAGCCACGCATGATCGATGCGAAATAGTATCGATACAAAGACGACAATGTCATACAAATCCAAACTTGCATCGATCATAACTCAAGATCTACAAGTCCAAATGCCACCAAATTTTCACAAGAGCTTGCGTACATCCTCAAGAATGTTCATGATCGATCTTGACTTGATTGAATGAAATACTGATCAATACAAAATTCATTCGTATCGATCACGGATCGAGTGCAAATGACATGGGATCAATCGTGTGGGCCCACCCATGTGAGAGAAGAGGTCTTCCGAGATCTGAGCGAGATATTTGCAGCCTACGCCTATAAATAGCAGCCTAGAACCTACTTAAAAGCGACTTTTGGCTCTTCTAGGTCCAGACTCTACCGAAATCACTGTTGTACTCGAATTATACTGTTCTAACACGTTGTAACTAGCAAGCAAAAATCAATAAAGTCAATCATTTCATAGTGGACATAGGCCATACGCCGAACCACTCTAAATCCGTGTGTTTCTGTGCATTTTTCTTGCTTATTATTGGTGCATTTGTTAGATTTTCCTATTTTTCCATTTATATTCTTCATTTTATCTCTTCAAATACATCCGAAGAGTGTTGTGCCCAATTTTGGTACAAACACCCGTTACTTTTGACTAACGTCTGTGGTATTTTCATAGACGTCCGCGGTATGTATTTTCTGACATATTGAAAAACTTTAAATATCAATGAAAGTTTTATTAAAAGTTTAATACAATAAAACAATATACATACCAAAAATTAATAAATAAACATAATTTATATGATGCGTAGTATAAGTTTAGTTTTCGTCGGAGAATTTAGAATTGTTGATTTGTTGTGTATCCCATGAATTTGGTTCAACTTTTGTATCATCAATTATGGCTTCTGTGAAGACCAACTTAGACGAGCTGGAGTGTCAATCCAAGCTTGGTTTGATGGCCCCGATTTGCACAGATTTCTCGGAGTAATGTTATGCGCTTTTGTAGGAGTTTCTTATGATCGAGAAGATTTTTTATGTATGCAACTTTTTGTTGGTGAATGACCAAAAATTGCTAGAATACACATTTTGAGAAAATTTATATGAGATCCTTGACGTCGTTGCTCGTAATAGATTTCACGTTGAACGACGATCATTTCTTGTTGATAGTGATATATCTCATCGATTTTGTCAGTGAGAGATGTTGATTTCAGATCAATTGAATATTTAGCTTTATTTTCTTTAGGAGAAAAGCCAGTGTGGTATGTTGGTGATGCAACAATGTTTAGAGAGACTGATCGAGTTGATGTAAGTGTGGATTTAGTTGGTGATACGTAAGTGCTACCTGACAAGGGGGATTTATAGTCGATAGTCGAATATGTGGAGTCGTGATCAGAAGACATTTTTGTGTATTATTTGTTTTAATAATCTATTTGTGTTTATTTGTTTTTAGGTAGAATATAAGCTGAATTTATAAGATAAGGTTTTGCTATACTTAGAAAATAGGTTGAGAAAAAGGAGTTAAGCCATAAAAATTTAATAGAGAGTAGTTTGTTATTTAAATGATTCTTATTAGTTTATTTTTTATGTGTTTATTATTAATTCAAAGTGTATAAAACCAATTGTGTAGTTGAAAGTCTATATGAGCTATTTCTACAAATTTAATTGACCAATTCATTACAAACAAATTCTTAGATCTCGTCTTAACTTAATAAAAGTTAGTTCACTTAACGCTTTCGTAAAAATATCAGCTATTTGATTTTCAATATTAACAAATTCAAGAGTTATTATTTCTTTTTCAACAATATCTCTAAGAAAATGGTGATGGATATTGATATGTTTTGTTCGTGAATGATTAATTGGATTTTTAGATAAATTTATAGCACTAGTATTATCACAATATATTGGAGATTTGTTTATTATTTTTCCATAGTCTTTAAGTATTTGTTGCATATATATTACTTGAGCGCAAGCTAAGGCAGCAGAAATATATTCGGCTTCACATGTCGAAAGAGAAACACAATTTTGCTTTTTACTAAACCATGAAACTACAGATTGACCAATAAAGTGACATGTGTCACTTGTACTTTTTCTATCTGATTTACATCCACCAAAATCCGCATCACTGTAAGATACGAGTTCAAACGTACCGCCTTTTGAATAAAATAGACCATAATCTTTAGTGTTGGTTAAATACCGTAAAATCCGTTTAACTTCCCGATGATGTGATTCCTTAGGTTGTGCTTGAAATCTTGCATATAAACAAACACCCATCATAATATCTGGTCTACTGGCTATTATATATAGTAAATATCCTATCATGCTTCGATATAGTTTTTGATCGAACTCTTTTCCATGTTCATCTTTGTCTAAATGATTAGTAGTACTTATTAGAGTGGGTTTACTTGATGTATTATCCATTCCAAAATGTTTTAGTAATTCTTTAGAGTATTTTTCTTGATTTATAAAAAATCCATTATTTAATTGTTTTATTTGTAATCCTAAAAAGAAATTCAATTCACCCATATGAGACATTTCAAATTCTTTTGTCATTATTGTAGAAAATTCATTACATAAATTTTCGTTAGTAGATCCAAATATAATATCATCAACATAAATTTGAACAATTAATATATCCTTATGTTCTCTTTTAATAAATAATGTTGTATCTATTTTACCAACTTAAAAATTGGAACTTATCAAATGTGATTTTAGTTGATCATACCAAGCTCGAGGAGCTTGTTTTAAACCATATAATGTCTTTTTAAGTTTTAAAACATGATCTAGATATTTTTTGTGAACAAATAGTGGTGGTTGTTCAACATAAACATTTTCTTTTATAAAACCGTTTAAGAATGTACTTTTAACATCCATTTGAAATAGCTTAAAGTTATGATGACACGCAAAAGCAAGTAATATTCTTATGGCTTCAAGACGTGCCACAGGTGCAAAAGTCTCTTCATAATCAATGCCTTCTTTTTAATTGTATCCATGTGCCACTAATCTTGCTTTATTACGTATAATATTTCCATTTTCGTCTGCTTTGTTTTTAAATACCCATTTTGTTCCAATTACTGATTGATTGTTTGGTCTTGGTACTATTTCCCAAACATTATATCGTTCAAATTAATTAAGTTCTTCTTGAGAAATCAACATTTGATGCATCCTTGTAATTTTGGTTCGAAATTAGATATAAATGCTACATTACTCATTTGATTTATTTGTCTTCTAGTCGAAACCTTATTATCTAGATTTCCAATTATGCTATCAATGGGATGATCTTTTTAAATACAAGGTGGTGATTTCAAATCACTGTTATTTTGATTATCATTATTATTTTCAATCATAATTTAAATGGCTTTATTTTGATTAGTGTCAAAAATTTCTTCATCGTCTTTATTTGTATTTTTAAAATTTTCATCAAACGAGACATGAAGACTTTTCTCTATAACATTTGTTCGTTTTTCTGTACGCTTTACTTTGATCAGAGTATCCAACAAAAATTCCTTCATCGGCTTTTGAATTGAATTTACCAAGATTATCTTTTGTATTTAGAATAAAGCATTTTGATCCAAATATTCGAAAATATAATACTTTTGGTTTCCTTTTGTAGAGCATTTCATAATATGTGTTTTTAGTCATAGGTCTAAGAGTTACACGATTTAATACATAACATGCAGTAGCAACTGCTTCGGCCCAAAAATTCTTTGGTAAGCCACTGCCATTTAGGAGAATTCGAGCACATTCTTGCAAGGTGCGATTTTTTCTTTCAACTGCACCATTTTGTTGTGGTGTTTGTGGAAATGAAAAATTATGGTTAATTCCCTTTTTATTACAAAAGTTTGTAAATAATTCATTTTCAAATTCTCCACCGTGATCACTTCTTATACTTTTGATTTTTAAATCCATTAGAGTTTTAATTCGTTTAGCAAAATTTTAAACATTTCAAATGTATCATTTTTATGTTTTAAAAATAGAGTCCAAGTATATCTTGAAAAACCATCTACAATTACAAAAAAATATTTATTGTGATTTATCGAACGTACTTGAGTTGGACCAAATAAGTCCAAATGAAGTAATTCAAGAGGTTGTTTAGTAGAGATTTCCTTTTTAGACTTAAACGGTCTTTTCTTTAATTTTCCAAGTTGACATGCATCGCATAGATTTTTAACTTTGAAATTTATTTTGGGTAATTCTCTTGCCAAATTGTTTTTAGCTAATTTGTTTATATATTTGAAATTTATGTGACAAAATATTTTCTGCAATATCCATGGATCATCATGATCTACGGTTAAGCATAAACCATTATTATGATTAATATTCGTGTTTAGAATATAAATATTTTGATTTCTTGTTCCTTCAAAAATTAAAGTTTTATTTTGATAAAAAAATATTGCATTTATCTTTTTCAAAATCGATTCTAAATCCCTTATCGCATAATTGGCTTATACTAATAATACATTTGAAATAATAGGAGAAGTAGATGTACCGACATTGATGATGTTTCCAATCTCAATAACATATCCTTTGGAATTATCCCCAAAAGTGACCGTGCCACCGTCCATGTAAGTGATGTTTGATAGCATGTGTGCATTTCCCGTCATATGTTTGGAGCATCTGTTATAGAGTATCCATTTCTCCTTATTATTAATTTTTTTTATGGGTAGCTACAAAATAAAAAAAATCTTAATTGGTACCCACTTCCTCCATTAGGGTCCTATGTGTTAGTAGGAGAAGGTAGCCATACCCATGAGGTTTTAGAACCTTTAGAGATGTAATTTCCATTATGAACTATATCTTTTAAATATACATCCATGTGTTTTTGTCTAATCAATTTGTTATTTGATTTAGGAATCCATATTTTAATCATTTTTGTTTCCTTATTTTCATACTCAGATTTTGTTTTTCTAAAATTTGTATATAATGTATGATACTTCTTAAATCCTTGATTATTATTATTATAATCCAAATTATTTCTTGAACGTTTATGATTTTTTCTGTTAAATCCTAATCCCTTCCTATTTCCTGATGTTTTTGAAATCTTTATCAAATTTTCCAGATTTTGCTTTCTTTATTAAATTTTGAAACATTGTTAGTAATTTTATCTAATTTATTTCCGAGATCAGAAATTTCTATATTAGCTAATTCTAAATTTTGTTTCAATACATACTTTTCTTTTTCAAGTTTATACTTCTCTATTTTGTTATGCTCTATATTATGTGTTAGAGTAACATTTTGAGATGATAATTTTTTACATTATTTTTGTGCTAATTCTAATTCTTCTTCTAAAATAGTTTTCTCATCTTTTAACGATCCAATTTCTAATTTAGCTCTATTTAATTTTACCACATTTTCTTTATTTAATTTTTTAAATTCTCTATACTTGTCATCTAATTCTATACTAATTTCAAGAATTTCATCATATGTTAATTTAGGATGTACCTCATCTATGCTAGCCATGAAGCAAACATTTGCTTGTTCTGAGTCATTGTCGCAATCAGATGAAGAGGAAGAGTCGGAGTCATCCCAAGTTACTTGAAATGCTCTTCTCTTTTACTTGAAATTTTCAAAATTATTTTTCTTTTTATCATTGTTGAGTAATGGACAATCCTTCTTCATATGGCCATATTTATCACACTCGAAGCATTTCATTGATGTTTGATTTGAGGTATTTGTGTTGTTGTTATTTGGAAATTTCTTCATCCTTTTGAACTTCTTGAACTTGTTGTAATTTTTGGCTATGAAAACAATCTCATCTTCTTCCAAGTCGGAGTTGTCATTATTTGCATGAAATGCGGTGTTTTTCTTTTCTTGCCTGTAAATTAGCTTCATACGACATCAGATTTCCTATTAACTCTTTGACTTTGAGTTGGGAAAGATCGTTAGCTTCTTTGATGGCTAAATCTTTTCTTTCTCATTTGTTTGTCAAAGAGTTCAAAATTCGTGTGACTAAATCAAAATCAGTGAATTTAACTCCTAGTGCCATAAGATCGTGTTGTATACTTTGAAATCTAGCATACATGTCAATAATTAATTCATTTGATTTCATTTTAAAAGATGAAAATTGATTTTGTAGAATAGAAATTTTTGTTTGCTTAACTTTATTTGTGCCTTCATGAGTAATTTGTAAGGTACGCCATATATTACAAGCAGTAGTGTAAAACATAACTCGTGAAAATTCATTTTTATCGAGTGTGCAAAATAATACATTCATAGCTTTGGCATCGTTAGATGCCTCTGCTTTTTGTGTATCAGTCCATGTGCCAATATCGGTGTTAGGTGCTTCATATTTGTTTTGAGTTGCTAACCATATTTCTAATTCATTTGGTTCCATAAAAATTCGCATGTGTGTTGACCAATATGCATAATTAGAACCAGTAAATAGTGGAGGATGAGCAGCTGATTGACCTTCTTGAAATATACTTGCCATTTTAATGATTTCAATTACGTGTTACTGTAGATTGAAATGACCTTGATCTGATACCAAATGAAAGTGTTGTGGATCGTATATTATCTAACTTGTGTATAATATGCAAGTGTATGAACTAATGCTTTAGTAGATAATAAATGGTAAAGTATAAAAAGCGTGCAAACTAGAGTTTTTATACTGGTTCGGACCTCCCGTCCTACGTCCAGTCCCGAAGCTCCCCTTCGGTATTTCCTTTAACCAAATTACCCTCACTTCGCCTGGAGGAATACGCTAATACAAAAGTATGACAATCTTGTGTTCGAAGTAACACGGTTTTTGACTTATAGTACAAATCTCCTATGATCTCCTTTGAGTATGTGAATATGAATGCTTTGAGTTGTAGAAAGTGGTTTAACCAAAATTATATTTTTGTTATAATAGATTGAGAATTTGCGAATAATGTATACGCAAGAAAGTGTTTAGAAACCAAGAGAGCAAAGAATAGATTAATTCAAGCTAGTTGATTTCTACTTCTTAATCAAAGTAGTATTTATAGGTTCAAAAAGGTGCAGATGAAGAGTTGTTACTATATGAGAAAGTCTATTCACTTTAGTGGCTGCAACCTTTCGTTAAAAGGTGATTTCTTTTTGTCTCAAACAGAAGTGTCTTTTCAAAATTGACAGTTTTTGCATATGACAGACGTCTGTGGTAAAACCTCAGAAGTCTGTGACTTCAGAAAATTTTAATCCGAGAATTATCACAGACGTCTGTGGTTTTATCTCAGACGTCTGGGATGTGTAAAATTAGTTTTTCAACTTAATTTTGATGTATATGAAATTGTGTGTGATCGTTTATGCATATATACTCAAGGAGACCTTAACAATAATTTATCTAAGACTCTTTTATAGTAGAATAACCTTACTAAACAGTAGTATGGTCAATGAATCTTCATTTCTCTTTGAGTCTCAATATCTTCAAGCATGGTGTCTTGTTGTAGCATATACATGTAATCTTGATAAGGGGTGTGTGTGTGTGTCTGTGTATATATAATTGTATAGTTGTTATAATTGAAACATAAACTGGAGGTTCTAATAGAACTGTCTCATTCTGCCCTTGAATGTTTATACTCCTACCCCCAAGTCGTGGGTTGAGGGAGTTGTCTGGCATCTATCTTTGGATACTAAATGTGGTTTTACTTCAAGGGTCCGATCATGGACAGTAGAAGTTCAGTTGGCACCTATCTTTAGGTACCTACATATCTGCATTATGCACATGCAAGTTCATTCATTTTTATTACATTTCACAATATTATAGCTACGCAAAGACAAAATCACAGATTTGGGAAATCATTTTGCTTTATAAAACATGGAAAATGATTGATTTTGTCTTGTTACATCTAACTAGACTAAATATTCACAAAGTTAGATTTCAAGTGAAATATAATCATAAATGTTCTCTATTCCATGCTCGGGGAAGTGAGACTCTGTCCGCCATTGCTAACTTGAATGTTCCATCTCCTAGTTTGTACTCGATTGCATACGGACCTTCTCAGCTTGGGCCCATATTCACGATGCATGGGATTGTTTGAGAACGAGGTTTCCAATCTCTAAGGTCCGGCTTCTAACCTTGGTGTTGTAGTACTAGGTGACTCATTTTTAATGTGCAACTGCTCTCAGATCAACTTTATCACACTTCTCATCAACCATCTCGAGAGACTCTAGCAGGAGCTCCTTATTCGTTCAGGGGTCGTAATGAGTCACTTGATGAGAAGGTAATTCGACTTCAATAGGGATCATAGCCTTTGATCCGTAGGCTAGGGCGAAAGGAGAGTGGTTGATCACGGACTTATGAGTCGTTCGGTAAGCCCAAAGTGCTGATGGTAATTCGTCAACCCACTTGCCATTGGCTTTCTCCAATTGCTTCTGGAGAATGGACTTGATAATTCTGTTCATAGCTTCTACATGTAAATTCACTTGGGGATGTGCCACTGCTTCCAATCTCTTCTCAATAAGATGCCGATGGTAGAAAGCCTTGAACTCGGCACCGTCGAATTGGGTTCCGTTGTCAAAGATAATAGTCTTTGGGACTCCAAAGCGACAAATGATATTCTTGACTACGAAGTTGATCGCCTTCTTAGTAATGATCGTGGCAAGTGGCTCCACTTCATCTCACTTCGTAAAATAGTCAACAGGGACGATGGCATTCTTCACGCCACCGTCAGACATCGGCAAGATGCCAATGATATCAATACCACAACTAGTAAATGGCCAGTGGATGACCAACTGCGTAATCTCTATCGGCTGGGCTCTAGGAATCTTTGCAAACCTCTTGCACTTGTCACACTTCTTGATGAAATTAGTTGCATCTCAGTTGAAAGTTGGCCAGAAGTACCCGTAGTGAAGAATTTTCTTTGCTAAGGTTTGCCCCCCGGTGTAGTCACTACAAGCCCCATCATGAACCTCCCTCTAGACTCGCTTGGCTTCATCATTAGTAACACACTGAAGTAGTGGAATTGAGAATCCCTTCCTGAATAATGTATCATGAAGCTTAATGAAGGAGTCATTATCGTTCGTTCTTTCTGTCGGGAATTGAAACTCTTTCCACGACTTCTTTTCAGACTCAGCTTCCAAGATCTAATCGATATCCATCTGGTCGATGCTCGGAGCCCATAATATTTCCATCGGAACCAAGCCCATGAGCTGAGCATCTCCAGAACTATCTAACTTAGCTAGTGAGTTGGCCTTTGCATTTTCCTCTCTGGGAATATGGGTTACTGTGTAATATTCAATATCACTAAGCAGCTCAAGGGCTCGGTTTAGATAAGGAGCTAGTCTCACTCCTTTTGCTTGAAACTTTTTCCTTACTTGACATACCACTAGCTAGAAATCACAAAAGATATGCAAAGTCTTAACTCCCAGCTCCTTGGCAATCTCGAGTCCTGCAATCAAGGCCTCATACTCCGCTTCATTGTTTGTTGTGAAGAGTCGAGTTTCAGAGCATAACAAATCAAACGTTCCTCAGGAGTCACCAGAACAACTCCAATGCTAGAACAACGTTCAATAGATGCATCATCCGTGTACATTTTCCACCTAGCATTATCTCTACACTACTCTTCGGAGTGTCATCTCACGCAGCATATTCAGCAATGAAATCCGTCAAAGCTTGTCCATGGATCACTTTTTGGGGATAATAGGTTATGTCATATTGGGTCAACTCAATGTTCCATCTTAACAGCCTTCCAGAAGTCTTAGGTCGTTGTAGGACCTATCTCAAAGGCTGGTCAGTTAGAACTTAGATTGGATGAGCCTAAAAGTAAGGACGGAGCTTCCTCAAAGCGATCGATAGAAAGTTTGCGAGCTTCTCTAACTTTGGATGCCCTTATTAACCACTTACTGATGTAGTACACTAGCTCTGGATTCGGGAATCCTCATGCATTAGTGCAGCACTCAAAGCATGCACCAACACTGCTAGATAAATAAACAAGTCCACATCCTCAAGTGGTTTGACAAAATGAGGGGTCTCTCTAATTGATCCACCAAATCCTGGAATGCGTCTATGGATTCTTGCATCCAGGAGAAATTCCTCTTCCCTTTCTTAACCACTTCGAAGAAAGGGATGCATTTGTAAGTGGCTTTGGAGATGAATCGACTTAGGGCAACGACCTTCCCATTCAAACTCTGGACCACTTTGATCGTTTCTGGGGCTTTGATGTTCCATAGTGCTTCAGTCATCTCCAACTTGACTTCGATTTTATAGGAGTCCATGTTGAAGCCTAAGAATTTCCCTAACGCAATGCGGAATGAGCATTTCAAATGATTAAACTTCATCACATACTTCTGGAGAATGCTGAACATCTTTGCCAAGTCATCGATGTAGTTCCTCGATCATCGTGACTTCACGATCATATCATCCACATAGACCTCCATCTAGTGCACTATTTGATCTTTAAACATCTTATTCACCAACCTCTAGTAAGTCTCCCCAGCAATCTTTAATCCAAAGGGCATGACAAGATTGCAGTACATTCCTAAGTCAGTAATAAAGCTGGTGTGTTCCTGGTCTAGGATGTGCAATGGAATCTAATTGTATCCAGAGTATGCATCTATGAATGAAAGCAATTCATGCCTGGCCGTCGAGTCCACCAGCCGATCAACCTTCGAAAGTGGGAAGCTGTCCTTTGGGCACGCCTTATTCAGGTCTAAATAGTCGATGCATGTCCTCCACTTTCCGTTAGCTTTTTCACCAGGACTGGATTGGATACCCACTCCGGGTATAAGGCATTTTGATGAAGCCGTTGTCTTTCAACTTCTCGGCTTCTTCTTTGAGTGCAACGGATCTCTCTAGACCCAGGCTGTGGCATTTTTATTTCACAAGAACGCATTTAAGATTTACATTCAATGCATGACTTGCTATCTCCGACGATATTTAATACATGTTTGAGTGAGTCTAGGCAAACACATCCAGGTTCATCCAGAGAAAACGACCAACTCCTTCATCATCCTTACGCCGAGCTGCGATCCGACCTTCAGGACCTATGTAGGATCATCCTGGCTAATAGGGATATTGATCATCAACTTGTCTAGAGCCACACTCTCATCCTCGGGCTCTTTTCTCGGATCTTTATCCTTACAGAATTGACTGTGGTGCCTGAGCTAGGGTTTAGAGGGTAGTTTCTATGCGTCCAAAGCCTTAATGTAGAGAGTCCTCTCCACACCTTTTCCTTTCTCCCTTCGCTTTGCCTCTTTCAGCTCAATGGCATAACACTCCTGGCCAAGCCCCTGATCACCTTGCACTATTCCCACACTGTCCTCTATCGGTAACTTCATCGTTAAGCACAAAGGAGCCATGGCCGCTCAAAATTCAGTAAGGGCCGGTCGACCCAAGAATGCATTATAAGCTAAATAAATATCCAACACAACAAAAGGCACGACCCGCACTCCCTTGCAGTCGCACTCTCCAAGCACCATCGGTTGATCCACTCATCCCACTAGCTCAACTGCAGTCCCACTAAATCCCTGGATCCAGGATTTACATGGCCTTAAGTCCTTACCCTCTAGAAGCATTTGGTCATGGGTTTTCTTGAATAAGATGTTGATTGAACACCAATAATCAACCAGCACCTTCTTTACAGTTGTAAGGCCAATCATGGCCGATATCACTAGCGGATCAATATTGGGGGCCTCCACTCCATTAGCATCTCGATTTTATCGCTCCATCTCATTCCAGCTCTTCTCGGCTGGATATGGTCCACCTATAATAGTATTAATCACCAAACATTTCTTAAGTCGCCTAGGCTCACCAACACCAGGCCCAGCTTGCCCTTGTTGGGGAGTTGTTGTCCCTTGCCCGTCATCCTGCGGGGCTTGCACAAACTGTTGCAACTACTTTTTACAAATTAAATTTTCGATCACATCTCGTAGATGTCTACATTCATTAGTGTTGTGACCATGTGTCTCATGAATCTATAGAAATTGCCGGACTTTTTCTCTTTCTCGGTTGGCTCCCTTGGATCCGGCTTCCTGTATTGTTCGGTACCTTGAATAGCCAAGTATATGTTCTCAATCAAGTTGTTCAATGGAGTATAGTTGTCATACATTGGGATTCTTGGATGTCTCCGTTAATGCGTTCTTATCTTTGGCTCAATTGTTGTTCTTATTCTATCCACTACTTCTATTTTCCACATTGACATCGACATTGCCAGAATTTCCTTTGGACTGTTTCACAGCAATATTATTTGTATCACCTCGGCAGACTGACCGGCTTCAGCTCTTCTAGCAGTAGAACTTGCCTCTTCCAAGACTAAGAACTAATTCACTTTTCTATAAAACACATCCATTGTCGGAGGGGGTTTCATTTTCAACCATGTCCCAAAATCGGTATCGCAATGAATTCCCTTAATTAATGCCATCAACACAATATCTTCCTGAGGATTGCTCACTTCGGTTATCGCAATATTAAACCTTTGCAGAAAATCCTTCAAAGATTCTCCCGCTCCCTAGAAGAAGTTGGATAATGGCATGACGTCCTTTGAAAGGGTAGTGTGCATAGGGAATTGCTCAATGAACTTTCGTACCAATTGCTCGAAAGATGATATAGATCTCGCCCGTAGCCGGATGAACCCCATCGTCGCCCCCTTCTAGGAAAATTAGGACACAACGACATCTTACAACGTCAGTAGCTCTGGTAGAATCCATGTGCTAGTCGTATTTCATCAGATGTTGCCTTGAGTCCATCTTCCTATTCTACGACGGCATCGTTGGCATCACAAATCTCCTTGGGTATTCCTCGCATAGAATTTCTTCTATGAATGGAGTTCGGCTTGGGAAGGAACCCCAATCATCATTACTCTAATGTTGGGTCTCACTTACAAGTCTCCTCGGCATTTCAGCCAAATCAGGTTTAGGTAGGTCTGCTAAACGGTAGTAAACGTGATCCACCCCAAGTTTTTGGTCCAGCAAACGCTCTTGGTTAGCTTCTTGGTACCTGGGTTTCTCTAACTCAGAGGAAACCGTTCATTTAGTAGTTTGATATGCATGATTTCATTATGTCGGATTCACAGCAGCTGCCTATTTCCAACATTCTGGCTATCCGTAGCATGACCAGAAGCCAATTCAACTCTATCATTCAAGAACGACCACCTAAACCAACATTAGATGGTTTGATTCTGATCCCTCGTAATGGATCGGTACCGATCCATAAATCTTTACCACGATTTGCATCTGGCCTCTGTTTTGAAGTTCCAGCCTCTTTTGAACCCTCTTTTGTTTCATATTCCTCTGCCTTTGCTCCGATGATGAGGAACTGTCAAATTCTAAACCAAAAGCCATTAAGTCCCTTCCACTTCTCCTACGGCTGTTAGTCAAATGATTCAACAAATCCAAGCTCTGTTTCATTTTCTGATTCAACTCATCACGGCTTTCCTAGAACCTGTCTCCATTTGCTTCATCATATGGTCCATCTCAACCCTGGTAAGAGCATTAATTTCCACATTCTATTTTATTAGAGCCATCCTTCCCAAAAAGGATTATCCTTATAACTTTCCATAAATTACCCAAAAGTGAGACTTTTGCTCTGTTTGAAATTAAAATGAATTATCACTTTTCTTTTGCTGAATAAACAGTGCAAACTATGGAGGAGAACATCCATACTTTATACATCTCTTTCCTTTTTGGTATATTCCTTAATAATTCAAATGATGCACTTGTATACATAATTGTGGAATTGGATAATTTATGGAGATTACATGAAAATAGATACAACTAAATTATATCCCGTCCCCAATAAATTAAAACATAGAAATTCACATTCCAAGTCAAATTAGGGCAATCTAAACCAATAGTAACATTTTACAACCTAATTGTAAAGCTGAAATAAACTTTACAACTTTATCAACATTCAAATTTTAGGGATTGATTTCCAATTTCTTGATTAGGGTGTACACTCTATTCCAATTACCTAACATATGGAGTATGTAGGTAAGGTTTGAACTAAATACATCTATTTTAAGCCTATGACTCAATAGATCTAATATAGGCATAATAATTAAATAAAATTCAACGATATATATTTCAATGTTATGTATAAATCATATAATTTTCCACCCATCTTTCAAGCCTTCCAAATCTCCCAAAATCTAAATTCATCCATATAATTTCACTCCTTTTCTTTTCCAATCCAAAAGAATATATATAACAAGATATATACATACTGTTAGAATTACAGATCTGAGAAGAGATTTGGGGTTAAGGGGAATACATATTTATAATATAGAAATTACCCTTTTCTTTCCAACATTGATTTGCTTCTTCTCTTCTTTTCTTTTCTTTTCTGCCCTTCTTCGATTTTTGTGGGTGCGTGCACGTGTGTGTGTATAAAAATATTTTATAATTTCTAGAAATAGTGGAGAAGGGAAAATGGCAAAGCTTCGCTGCTTTGATTAGAAAATATGAGAAGAGAAATGAAGGGTTAGGCCTGTATTTATAAGCGCTCAAATCAATCGTATCCGTTAGATTTAAAATAATAAAATCCATGTCGTTCGGCCAAGGTTCAACCGTCGTCACTACCATCAGGACCGGTCGACCACCCAGTATAGGCGGCCGACCGCTAGTAGTTGACCGGGCCAAGGAGTGAGTCGACCGGTGGGGTCTTGTATTTATTATTATTTATTTTCTATTTTTATTTTTAATTATTTTCGTTTTGAAATCTTCAAACGCAGATGACTTCTTCGTTTGAACTCCGATTGCTAAACTCTAAATACGAAAGTTGCTCAAAAAATCGCCAAGAACGCAATGGTGCAAGTTTCATGGCCAATTCTAAAGTTTGCTCAAAATTCCATTTTTGAGCTTTATTAATTATTTTTTAATTACCGTTTATTTTACGAGGTGTTACATTCTCCCCATTTAAAAGAATTTGATCCCATAAATTCCCCAAGGGTTGAATCATGTAACATAGCTTGCAACCATTCTAAACAGTCTAACCAATTAGTGTACAACCAATTTTATACATGTACAAGTGCAGGGTGTATCACAACATATATGATATGCATAATGAAAAATTCTAAATTGGTGCCTCCTATATGAATGCATTCTTTTAAAAGCTTTTTGAAAATATAATGCAAACAACCTATATAAACTGGTAGTTCTATATGTAGTCAAGTTTTCAAAAATCAAAAATTCCATTTTCATACAACAATTTCGACACTCCTACACGTAGGAGTATGGTTCAACCAATTTTGCACACAATCCCTACCATCCAATACCTAATGCAGAATTTATAACATCCAAAATTTTCAAAATCTAGATTTTCTATACTCTTATGCCGGAAAAGAAATTTAGATGGAAAATTTTACATTTCCACCATTCTTTTGGATATCTATTATGTTTTTACCTTAAAACCTTCCCTTTTGCTCCCAAATCTTCTCTAAGTACAATACAGATAAGGAGGTTTATTTTTGGATCTTAAAACAAAATTATTCTAAACGCAAGTTTTGTTTACTATAAACAAAGTATGAAAATAGAAATTCCAAAGCTAAAATAGCTTTTTCTCTTATTATTCCCTATGTTTTATATACCGTCACCCTTGTCGGACTATAAAATTTATATTCATTAACACGTCAACCTTCCCTACGCTAAGCATGTGGCCTTTGAAAATCAGAAGTCCTCTTATTTCCCAAAAGAAACGTTTTTCATTTTCAATCAAACTTACAAAATAGTCTGAAAAATTAAAATTTCAAAAGCATTCAAACATAATTTTTCAAAATCATTTAAACATAACTTTTCAAAACCATTTGAACACAACCTTCCAAAAGCATTTGAACATAATTTTTCAAAACATTTGTCTCTCCATCCTTAAAACAAATCAAGTCACAACTTAACATAATCAGGACTCAGTCAATAAGTTAATTCATATGATTGACTATAACATTGTGCAGTTAATCTTAGATTTAGGGAACCTATTCTTTTACTCTAAAACAATAAACAACACATAAACATATTTATAAATTTTAGCTTTTAAGGCATAGGGACAGTGACCTGTGATTTTGCAATAACTCTTCCTTGTCCTCCGCTTTCTTAAATTTATTTTTCCCAAAATTCTAAATTTTTTGGGATTAAAGCATTCTTTATTCAGGTTGCTAATTTAACTTCTTAATATATTTTATAAACTTCCAGCCTTACAAACATTTATTGCTCGTTAAGTTTCCATATGAGATTCCTTATTTACAATATTTCCCAATATATGTAGCGGTCTAAGCTCATCAAGAAAATAAACACAGAAATAAAATAGAAATATATCTTATATAATATCGTATGCTTTTCCAATAATCGAAGGGAGGCAACTAGTGATACAACCCAAATAACCTAAAAGAAATAATCACTGGAAGCTTCCCTTCAACATCAATTGGTGTTAATGATGTTGTGACTCTAACACCCTTTATGTGTGTTTGCCATCTTATTATTATCTTCTCCAATCATACTACTATCTTAACTTACCACCTTGGCTTCCAATAAATAAGGCCATCCATTACTTCAACCATTACACCCAAGTATGAGATACTGTGTTCCCATACTGTAGCAGGCAAGAAATGTGAAATATGTACATTTAGAATAACTCTTTGAAATATTGGTTTGGTGGAATAACTTTCCTGCCACTTATCTTGCCTTTTTTTTACATTCAGTCAACCAACACCCTTTATGTGTGTTTTCCATCTTATTATTATCTTCTCCAATCATACTACTATCTTCTCTCAATCAAAATCTCTTGATAGTATCCTCAAACTTCGGAATTTACTTTCCTTATCATTGATCTTTCATGCGAGTATACCCTAGGACTCGCAAAATTGAACTTTGATACCATTCCCCATTCTTTTGAGGGTTCTTCTTATGGCTTTCACACATGTTTAATCAAACATTCCTAGATTCATACCAATATTCCTTATATTCAACGGGGATTCCTTATTGCTACCCTACGAGCATTCGTAACTATTTTATTCATAGCCCTAACCTTTACCTTGTCTTACCTAAGCAGTTATCCCTATCTACTCCATATTAAAAATTAGTTTGAATTTCACCACTCTTCATAAAACTAAAACTTCGCAATCATGAAGTACCTAATCCAAAACCTTTATCTTTGAAAATATAAACTTAGAAACAATTTTATCAAATTCATGCGTTGCTTGGTTTCTAAAAACAAGCCTTGAAATTTTCCTTTTTTATAGGCTCTCTACAACAGAGGTTTATTTTTTCAAAAGTAGGATTTTTAACTCAAAACAGTTATCATATTTGCATCCAAAAACTCAATTATCATACCAAATCATTTTTCAAAAACATATTCTATAACTTTAAACAACGAAAACTAGAGTAGGCAAGGATAACTTCCTTCTTATTGTTCTCTTACTATTCATGCTATTTCTGCTTTCAACCTTAGCGGGGATTCTAATAGCACATAAAAGGGACTTCTAAAAGATATGCGCAACCTTTGGACATATTTATAGAATTATCCATTTTCATACGCTTTGCCTCTAACTTCCTACATCATTCCTAACTAGAGTACAAACATTATTCTAATATAAATTTATAACGTTATTCCTATTTAAATTTCCTAATACTACTATTATTGAAATTCCTCTTACCTAAATTGCCTCCAAGTGGCTTCTATTTACATAGCTCTTTTTCTCTTTTATTTTTTCCACATTAACTCATTGCAGTGCATTCACATCTCGCTTTAGTAATTGGGCTTTTTTTCATTAACATGAAAAGAGATGTGTATAAATCTATTTCAGCTATTATTCTCCATATTTCCCTTATACGGGAATATTCCTCATGTTTGCACCAAAAAATGGCATAAACACCCAATATCAGATGAAAGCACCAGTTCTAATAAAATAAAGGTAAATGCAAAAAAGGAGACATCATTTTTACAGTGGTTCGGTAAATTCTCTAGTCTACATCCACTTTAATCTTTGTCATTAGTCATTTTCTCTTTGGATTACAACCAATTTTATCATATCTGACCATAATCTAGTGGATATCAGATTTACAACAGAGTTTTTAGAGTATATTTAGGGGATAGATAATGGGGACAGATAATAGTGAAGAAGATGCAGAGTGTGAATTCTCTCTTTGGTTGTTGTAGGGCTGGTATTTATAGACAAACTCGCCAGTAGACTCAGGGGTCGATATAGGATAAAGTCCAGATGTAAGTCCAAGTGTATAGGAGGGAACATGTTGGCCCAATCTCTAACAAAAACCACTTGGTATCGAGAGGTTCCTCTTGGTACTGAGTGGTTTTCTTTGATGGAAACTTCTTATTTCCAATTGCTTAGTTCTTCTATCTTTGATTCAATGTGTTTCTAACTCTTTTTCATGAAAATCAAGCTCTTTTTGATGATTTGCTTATCACTCTTCTTTTCCTGCTTTCCGTGCCTTCTTCTCATAAATCCTTAGTGTTGCTTGTTAATTCTCCAAGAGAAGCACTTGATCATAATCACTTGATATTGCACTTGAGGTGTATAGAACTTGGGGATCAAAAGAGCAACTAAGAGCTCTCAGTACCCAGAGGTTCCTCTTGGTACCGAGAGGTCCATTTTGCCTCTTTTAACTTCTTGAGTTCAATCTTCTGGAAAAATCACTTTAGCACGATTGCTTGAAGAAGTACTTGGAGTATAAGGAGATTGGGAGGTCTTAAGTGGAAGAAAAACCTCTCGGTACCGAGTGGTTCCTCTCGGTACCTTGTGTCCATTTAGCTCAATTTTTCCTTAAACTTTTTGTGTATAATTTGTTAGTCCTTCTAAGAATGCATTTCCAAGTCCGAGAATCATTTCATCCTCATTTTGATCTTCTAAGTCCAGCTGAAATATGTTTGGCTAAAAAGCAGGTTAACATTTGCCCCTCAAAGTACGTCTTATGAATGTAAGGTGTGCTTTGTTTAAGAACAAATTTTAGCAGCAGCCAGTGTTCGATAGTTGAGCTCTCCGGTCATCCATTGATCTCGATCTTGGTGAATTATCTAGTCCCTTCAGATTCTCCTATAAACCAAAGGTCGTTTTTTACCTGTACAGCTAAGGACTTCAGCTTTTTCTTTGGTGTCAGCCATGAATCATAACCAACTTGTCTCTGTCTAGAAGTTCATATTGCATATCAAAATCGTCCCATGTTCGCCCAGGTCTTATCCATTTTTCTTTGATTGCAAGGCCTGAAATCCTTTTATTAAGTCAACATCCATTCCGGGGTTCGATCTCTCAGAAATTGTTTAGCAACCAATCTAGGGTTCGATCTCTCCAGTATATCTAACATCCAATCCAGGGTTTAATCTCTTCGGATCGTCTAATATAGGATTCGATTTCTTCGAATCCTTGTTGAGCCCACTCCGCTCGCACTCCGACGAGGGGACTTAATGACCAAGCAAACCCATCAGCTCACTCTCTAGTAAGGGGACGTACTTTTGATCTCTTTGGATCCTTGCTGAGCCCAACCTGCTCGCTCTCCGGTGAGAGGACTCAATGACAAGCAAGTCCATCCGCTTACTCTCTGGTAAGGGGACTTACTTCTTGCGGTCATCGCCCCATCTCTTCGGGTGGGACTGCCATGATCAATATCAGTCATGACGTTAGAGTGGATTTTAACATAAGCAAGTATTCAAATCAAAGCAAACAAGTAAAAATCCAAATTCTTCATCTCAGACATCCGACTTAGAGCATGCCTAGAGACCAATCGAGGTCCAGTGCACATGTAAGCAGTCCGAGGTTGTTATTATCCTAATTAGCCATCTTAGACATTTGACTCAGAGCATGACTAGAGACCATTCAAGGTCTCGTGCAGGTGTAAGCGGTCTGAGGTTATTATTGTCTTACTTAAAGCAAAAGGCAAAGCGTAGGAAATAAACCTGGCTCCCATCCATCCCGATCATGGGATCATCAGTCTCAATCCAGATCCTAGGTCGTGTCATGATGCATTCGTTGCAGATGGTGCTTGTTCTGGCTGCACCATCGTAGTTTGGTTCCTTATGTACGGTTGCCGCTGATTGCTCCGAACTAGTTGTTCTGTCAAATCTCAAAGTGTCGACACTTGTTCGTTTCATGTCCATCCAACTCATGGAAGATACAACACTTTCCTGTCCTTCTCTCCCGATCAGTGGGTTCTCTCTTAGCTGGCTTTCGGTAGGGAATCTGCCCTATAGTATCTAAGTTTATCCTCATCGAGGTTCGATTAGGTAAGTGTAAGAAGAGAACTTTGATTCCCTCCTTTGCCGCTTCAGTCCCTCGAAGTCATTATTAGCTTTTCATTCCCCTTTGTCTTTTCCGTATCCTACTCCAGATAGCCTTCTGTCATCCACAACATTGATATCAACATTATCAACCTCAGCATCCTCTTGATGTAGATATCTTTCAGCTTTATGATAAAATTCTATGAGATCCATCGGTGGATCCTTTTCCAATATGATTTTGAAGTCGGTATTGCTTGCGACTCCAAACACTACCGCCATTAAGATTATTGATGGATTCGGCTTATTAACTGCGACGTTGCAGCGTTAAACCTCATCAGATAACTTCTCAAGATCTCTCTGGATTTTGCTTTATGCTTGATAGCGTTATCACGTTCTTTGGTCTAGCGATATGAACCCTGAACTATCTTCAGAACTTATTCATTAACTCGATCCACGTGCTTCTGGATCCATTCTCCAGCTGTTTGAACCACATTGCTGCTAAGTCTATCATATACAATAGGAAGCACCAACCTATCACCTCTTTAGAAGCACGCAACACCTTCATATGTCGGATTTATCCCATTAGATGAATTATTTGATCCGTCTGCCCATCACACATTTCCAACATCAGAAGCTTGAAATCGGAAGGATTCCTCGCATTTCGGATGTTGGGGGTAAATGGATTCTTGTTTACGTCCTCTAAACTTTGGTCTGGGGGTCCAGCTCTAACTATCTTTCTGATCATTTTAGTTATCCGGTTGTTGTCATCTAAGGGAAGTCTTTGACCACTAGCTGCATTCTGCCCGTGCTCTTGTAGGGAAACTCCAGCACATATTCTGGCACATACTCCTTTAGCTTCACGTTTGTGTTTCGACCTGCACCTCTGGCCTTATTCTATCCTTCGTTCCTACGAGGATTCCTGGCACATATTCCTTTGGTTATTGCACACTTGCATTTTGTCTTGCATTCCTGGATCCATCATCGTCCGTTCTCGGCATCCTAGCTTGCCCTAAACCTAAACCAACACTCCCCCAAGTATATTCCTCTTGGTACTGATAGGATTGTGGTCGGTACCGAGTGGTCTTGGTCGTGGGGGCATCGTTTCATTTTGCTCCGCTCTAACTTTAGATGTTCTTGCATTAGTTTTTGGTTCATGGTTCTGAATTCCAACAGCTTTAGATATTCCTTATTGCTCTAACCTTTGGAAAAATCCATCTAACATCTCCTATTGTTGAGTCATTATTCCATCTTACATTTCTTTCATCATTCTCTCTATCTCCTCTTTGGTCACGTAGACGGAATGGTTAGAATCTAGGAACACCACATGGCTACCCCCATGCTCTGGTTGACTTACTCTAATCCTAAATCTAGTGTTAGGCCTCTTCGTCTTCTCCAAATTTTAGATCCAAGCTTTAGGTTGTGAAATCTAGTCCTCTCCTAGTGAAAGCACAAAAATGTATGCACCAAAAATGGCACAAACACCCCCATTATCATATGAAAGCACCAATTCTAATAAAAAACGGTAGAAGCATAAAAGGAGACACCATTTTTCTAGTGGTTTGGAAAATTCTTTGTCACACGTCCACTTAAATCTATGTTATTAGTCGTTTTCTCTCCGGATTACAACTAATTATAGACCTGACCACAATCAAGTGGCTCTTAAATTTACAATGGAGTTTCTAGAGTATATTTGGTGGAGGAGATAAGAGTGAAGAAGATGTAGAGTGTGAATCCCTTTTTAGTTGTTGTAGGGCTGGTATTTTAGAGAAACTCGTCAGTAGACTTAGGATCCCATGCAGGATAAAGTCCAAGTGTACGTAAGGAAACACACTGGCCCAATCTCTAGCAAAAACCTCTTGGTACTGAGTGGTTTGCTTCGGTGGAAACTTCTTGGTTTCACTTGCTTAATTCTTTTATCTTTGATTCAATGTGTTTCTAACTCTTTTTCATGAAAATCTAGCTCTTTTTGATTATTTTCTTATCACTTGTGTTTTCCTACTTTCTTCGCCTTCTTCTCATAAATCCTTAGTGTTTCTTGTCACTTATCCGAGAAAAGCACTTGACTATAATCAATTGAGATTGCACTTGAGGTGTATGGAGCTTGGGGGTCAAAAGATCAACCGAGAGCTCTCAGTACCTAGAGGTTCTTCTCGGTACCAAGAGGTCTTTTTTGCCTCTTTAAACTTCTTAGGTCCAATCTTCTGGTAAAAGCACTCTACCACGATTGCTTGAAGAAGTACTTTGAGTATAAGGAGATTGTGAGGTCTCAAGTGGAAGAAAAACCTCTTGGTACCGAGAGGTTCCTTTCGGTACCTAGTGGTTTACTTAGCTCAATTTTTCCTTAACCTTTCTTAGTATAATTCTTTTCCTCTTCGAAGCATGTTTCCAAGTCCGTGAATCATTTCGTCCTCATTTTGATCTTTTAAGTCCAGTTGAAATCTTCTTGGTTAAAAAGCGAGTTAACACTTCATATCTTCATTATCGGGCATTCTTACCCTTCTATTCTCTTTACCCCATTTCAATTAAGTACCATTTTCATTTGTCCACCCCTTAGAAAGAATTTTGAAAGCTTCTTTCATATTGGGTTGGACTCAGAAATGGACTTTAATCGCCCTTTCTCTTGGACTTTCCTATTTTTCTACTCCTTAACCCATCTTTGTCAAAAATCTAGCTATTATCTTATGGTGATAATGCATACATTCTTGCAGGAACTTGCTCGATCCTTCTTAAAACCTTGCTTCTGGATGCTTACAACATATAAGTTCTTATCTCCCAATTATCTGTATGAAATGTACATCTTCAATCGGCAATCCATCAAAATCCATAATCATAAGGCTGCCTATGCCCAACAAAGGAGTCAAGTACCATCCATCTTCTAGGGTCCTTCTATATGTCATGCCCATGCTCTTCTTGGTCAATGCCTCTTGATATATTTTACACTCCATGAGGTAATCGGGGTAGGTGTATAAATTTCACTCTATTTATTGGCCCATCTCATAATTGGCTCGTTCATCCTTTCGAAATATGGTTGCAACTACTTCTATGGTTGAAATTTATAGAGTTTGGCATAATATATATAGCTAAAAATTGAAATATGTTTTCTTAGCGTATCCTAATTCCTATGATCAACTAACCTAAACTCTGATACCAAAAGTAACAACATGCATCTTAATGGGCTGCAATTTTGACTAAATTGAAACCCAAGTCCATTAAGATATGG
Source organism: Allium fistulosum (assembly GCA_030737815.1). Taxonomy (NCBI): domain Eukaryota; kingdom Viridiplantae; phylum Streptophyta; class Magnoliopsida; order Asparagales; family Amaryllidaceae; genus Allium; species Allium fistulosum. Next base: position 241,546,631 of record CM060907.1, on the reverse strand, counting down.
ATCGCTAGTGTTGGTAACCTGTAATAAACATAAGTATATCGGAGAGCCATCTATAAAAACTCACAGCGAAATAGAAAAATATAATAGAACATATATAATGACTAAGGCCATTACCTTTAAATCAATATTATTCTTTGGATATCTAGTTGCATTTTCAGTGTCGAGCATGAATGAGAAGACTTCACCATCTGCAGTTCCCGTCTTCGACCATTAACTTGTCCCTTTAAATCTATCCCGTTGGTTGTAATGAGGAGGGGTTCAGAACAACGTTCCGGTGATTGGAAAATTACATACTTTATCCATAACGCTAATTATGCAGATTGATTCATATTTACGTACTATGTCTATTATTTATGGCTAGTACATTCAATCCTTTATGCATGTACGATATGCCTAACCTCTTCCAAGGTATAACTATATATATGCACGTATACAAATATATCTAAACGTTGTACTACCCAAAAACCCTGGCCACTTAATATTTTTTAAATCAAAAGGAGGTAGACCCAACAGCCATTTAATACCTCAACCTCGAAGTAGGCCCTCCGCAACATAAACACTTGTCAGTTGGTCCTAACTATAGAGATCGATGACCTCCAATATATGGCTTTATAATTTCATTGCCGTATTACTATTGCATTTCAATGTCTCATCTAAGGGTTAAGTAGCCTATTTCTGACAAACAAACAACTAATTAATTAAACTTTGAGGTCTATGTGTATCCCATATAGATTCTACACTAGTAGAAAACGAAATCCGTCAAGGCATAACCCGAGTCTTTGCTACCGACCGCTCGAGACTGTTGGTGGTCATAGCCTATATGCCAGCCTTACTACTAATAACGGTCCAACAAAAACACTAACATAGCCCACCGACCTCCCATAGCCGAAAACTCGTTTAGACTAAATATAAGTTAAGGAAAATGTCCATTCTAGTTACTTAATACCTTGTATCAGAAATGAAGCGGACCCTATTTCCCTCAAAGTACTGGGACATTTAATACTTCTAATCCAAGGCGAACCCTTGGTATATTTTTGCATACATATACACAAACATATATCCCTTCCTCACTAGTACTATGGTTCAATATGTCACATATCAGTAGTAAGTACACAATTGCTGCTAGCCTCTAAGTAAAGGGCAGACTTCTGTTGTGTAACTCTACTGACCTCGCATCTTAACCCATACTAAGCCAAACCAAATACCCTATGCCAAAATATTAGGCTAGGTCCATTAATTCATGCCCATCCTAAACGTATTATTAAGGCTATATAATTTCCTACTATGAAATTTATATTGCCTCCTAGTATTTAATTCCTTTATTATACACTTATTTCCTATATTCCATAAATGTCAATGGTCTATAGTAAATGATCATCATTATTCTAATTGGACAATATCTAATGAAATTTATTTATTCGTACTAATTCAACCTATTATGCCTATTTTACACAGAAATGCCATATTGAATCCTTTAACCAGTCCCACTAAACGCATTTATGTCCCCATTAATTCTCGCAACTCCCTATTAACTGCACATTTATTGCCTTACTAATTTTGGAGTTACTATCCCTATTTCATTTCAACCTCCTAGTCTATGATTTACTACCCTGTTAATGAACTAGTCGTAACTAATACGAGTACTAATGTATATTATGCTATATATATATATATTTAATAGGTTGGCACAGTTATACGTAAACACACACACACACACACATATATATACAATCCTTTTCCTAACCTATTAATTCTCATGCTTAGGAATTCCTAAACATACACTTATATGTACATTTTGTGAAGAACATTAATTTCCACATTTTAATTTATTAGAGTTATCTTTCCCAAAAGGATTATCGTTAAACTTTCCATAAATTACCCAAAAGTGAGAGTTTTGCTCCATTTGAAATTACAAGGAGTTATCTCTTTTCTTTTATTGAAATAGACAGTGCAAACTACGGAGGAGAACATCCGTACTTTACACATCTCTTTCCTTTTTGGTATATTTCTTGTTAATTCAAACGATACACTTTTATACATAATTGTGAAATTGGATAATTTATGGAGATTATACGAAAATAGATACAATTAAATTGTACCCCATCCCTAATAAATTAAAACATAGAAATTCACATTCCAAGTCATATTAGGAATATCTAAACTAATACTAACACTTTGCAACCTAACTATAAATCTGAATAAACTTTACAAATTTATCAACATTCAAATTTTAGGGACTAATTTCCAAATTATGGTGTATACTCTATTCCAATTTCCACATTATGGTGTATACTCTATTCCAATTACCTAACTTACAGAGTATGTAGGCAAGGTTTCAACTAAATATGTTCGTTTTAAGCCTACAATTCAATAGATCTAACATAGGCATAATAATTAAATAAAACTCAACGATATAAACTTCTATGTTATATATAAATCATATAATTTCTTACGCACCTTTCAAGATTTCCAAATCTCCCAAATTCGAATTCATCCCATTAATTTAACTTCTTTTCCTTTCCAATCTAAGAGAGCGTGTATAACAAGATATATATATATATATATATATATATACTGTTAGCATTTTCAAAAAAAAATACATACCGCTTAAATTATAGATTTGAGAAGAGATTTGGGCTTAAGGGGAATATAGATTTATAATTATAGAAATTACCTTTTTCTTTCGCAACGTTGATTTGCTTCTTCTCTTCTTCTCTTTTATTTCCCGCCCTTCTCCGCTTTTTTATATATATAATATTTTAAAATTTCTAGAAATAGTGAGGAAGGGAACATGGCAGAGCTTTGCTGCTTTGATTAGAAAATACGAGAAGATAAGTGAGGATTTGGGCCTGTATTTATAGGCGCTCGATCAATCATATCTGTTAGATTTAAAATAATAAAATCTGGGCCGTTCGGCCAAGGTTCAACCCTAGCCGCCACTATCAGGACCAATTGACCGCTCCTTTAGAGGCGGTCAACTTATGGGGTCCACGTTTATTATTATTTATTTTATATTTTCATTTTTAATTATTTTCATTTCGAATACTTCAAACGCTAATAACTTCTACGTTTGAACTTCGATCGCAAAACTCCAAATATGAAAGTTTCTTAGAAAATCGCCACGAACGCAATGGTGTAAGTTTTATGGCCAAATTCTAATGTTTGCTCAAAATTCCATTTTTGAGCTTTATTAATTATTTATTAATTACTATTTATTTTACGAGGTGTTACATTATTATTTTACAGTTCTAGTATCTAAAGTTTTTATATGAAGTAGAAGTGACTATTCACTCTCTTCATCCCAACTATGCCTTAGGTTACATCCACTCTCATACATTCGATTTTTTTTCTAAACAATCAAACCATTCAAAGGACACCCTTACCACACGATCATAACAAACTTTTTACAAAAATGCATTCGGTCATCCTTAACATTTGAAGATATCGAATAAGTTGCATTTTATGTAAACTGGTCAGATTGACTTTCCAATGATTGAATTCTTAGATCCATCTTGTAGCTCTTGGTCTAATGTTACATTTAACATGAGAAGATCACCATTGTAATCAATCATATTGAATACACAATCTAACATTATGGTTTACTTTCTTATTTCGACTAAATTAATTTTATCGAAATTTCGTACATTATGAATAATGACTGTTCACCATATAACATTTATATATGATCGAATATGAATCAGCTATCCATTTTCTAGTATTGCTTTTAGATTTTGAAACTCGTTGAAGATAATACATAGCTCGGGCAAGTAAACAAGTAAGTGACTAATTTTCGAAGGTACTTAGTAGTTATATAATTAGGCGCTTGCATGAGTCAACATGCAAAAATTTATTGATGAGTATATTTATATTTCTATTTGTCAATATTAATTTAGTTCATTTGTATATCTTAATTGATAAACATTTTATCAATTATATTAATTGCACAAATTTATCAATGTAGATTATTTTAATTTATACATAATAGATGTTCTTATAATGTTAGAAATGTTAAATGTTATCATTTCATTTTTCTAATAAGGTTCTCATTGGATTTTATGTTTTTCCATACCCAAAGACGAAACATAGAAGTCTTTTGACTTCACTAGTAGGTATTGAGACTCGTATGCTTTAGGATTTTTAATCTAAGGAAAGCTCAACAAATCACAGGCCTACATACGATGGATAACTCCTCATCGGTTGTATCACATACAACTCCTAACCTTGTGATCCTTGTCCTATTATCATCTTTATCTTAAAGGAAAGCTCAACAAATAAAGAGAGATTATTCACTCGTACCTACCATTTTGCGATGGCTTATGTGTAGTGCACATACCTTGAGGAAAGCTCAACAAATTTATCTAGTTATCTTACCTTGTCTATTTTATATATTAATAGTACTACACTAACATCCCTTGCTTAAGGAAAGCTCAACAACTAAGGAGTATGCAAGTAATCTATTAATATATAAATGGTAGAGGACAACTTTATATTAAAGATTCATGATCTTTAATATATTTAATTGAGTGATATCGACTTATGGAATAATGTTTTTCTTATAAAATACCATCATGATTCAAGTGTCGAACCCATCTAAAATCATGTATATGTACTATAATTATGCATTTATTCCTTAAGTCTAATTCGGTTTTTTTACTGTTCAATTTTTTAGTTATACATTCGTATTATATAAGATTAATTATCATATAACATTTTATAATTTAATTAACTTATATAATAATCTTGTGTATAATCTTACATTAATTTTACTAAATCTTATTTAATTAATTAACATGTTTATTTATTTTATTTTATTTATTTTAAACATTTTAAATTAAATATGTGCACTCTAACATTTATAGTTATAAATATGTGTATTATAATATTTATTAATTACATTTAATAAAACTATTTTAATTAATTATAATTAGTTTCGAAAATTTTATATATATATATATATATATATATATATATTTATAACCTTGACACTTTAAGATAATATTACATATATTAGTATATATTTTATTTAGCTTAATTAAATAACTTTTATTTATTTATTTATTTAATCTAATTAATTATTAATATTTTTGAAAATATTTATTTTATTTTTGAAATAATTTTGAAAATTATTTTATAACATTCATAAAACCATTACATATTTTAAATTTAAAATATTAATTTGATTTAATTTAAATTTAATCTTTTAAATTTAAATTTATTCTTTAAAATTTAAATTTAAATTTCAAAATAGAATTTAAAATTTAACCCACGGCCCAAATCAATTTGGGCCTTTATATTGAGGATAACTTTTGGGCTTACCTCATCCTTTAGGGCCAGGCAAATAGACAGTAGGGTGGAGTGCTTGATTACTCAAACCCACCTTGAACACTACTTTTCTAGACACCCTACTATATGCGTATGCTTTAATAATTTAGCCATAATATTGCTAATTAGGCCGCATCGGCTATTTGGCTCTAATACCATTGTTGGAGCTTGATTAGCACGCAGTCAAGTAAATGGATAAATTTCAAAAAAATTCTTCCATTTGGATCTAATTAGGCCTATGAAGTTTAAATTTATTTAAATCTTATCCAAATTTTCTTTAAATAAAATCAACATTTTATTTAATTTATAAATAAAGTTTTATTTAATTTTAATGTTATATTATATAATATGTGTCATACACACATGTGTGTGTATGTGCAATAATAAACGATGTACATGGTTTAACATGCTTGTGTATGGATGTTGTGGTTTACACCACAATAGGCAAGGTGGTCCCTTTGTATCCAAATGTGTTCTCTCTACACACACACACATAAATGATAAAAAAAAATGTATAGATTTGCATATTACAAAACGTTACTTATAAATGTAAAATTTATGTTATATATATATGTATGTATGTATATTTGTATATTGTTACATAAAAAAATAATTATAGACTTTAATATAATAACTTATAATTCCAAAGTCAAATTTAAAATTCAAAATTTGTATTTTAGATCTAGACTACATAATTTCAAATTTAATTTAATAATTAATTTCATAATAAATATATGTGTATTTATAATTCAGGATTTAATTTTTTTATTTATTTAACATATGCGAATATAATATAGATACATACATACATACATATATTATTTTTACACATATAAATATGTTACAATAAAATAATAATTAAATATATATTTATATACACCAATATACTCTCGGCCATACAATGTTTTTTTTTGTTTTTTAACTTTCGTACAAAGTAAACTCATATAAAATTATAATTTTTGAAAATAATTTTAATTATGTAATTTTACATTGAATATTTTCTTAATATTTTTATGTAATTTATATACATATAAATACATTGTTTATATAATTAACGTTAAAGTAAATAACAAATATATACATATATTATATATATATATCCGAATTTAAAACACACACACACACACATATATATATATATATGTATGTATGTATGTATGTATGTATGTATGTATGTATGTATATGTATACTTTTTTTTTTATTTTCAAAAACTTTAAACACATAAATAAATATTGATAAGATGTAATTCATGCTTTATGCATCATTGTTTGTAATGAAATTAAGTTTTAAATTTAAAAACTATTTATTATTGTTATATTCGAAAAATAGTTATTATTTTTTGGTTAGCCATGAGTAGATTGGTGTAATTTTAATATATATGTATGTATGTATGTATGTTTATATATATAAAATCCATCCAAAGAAGACAACGCAATGTAATACAGATATATTCAACTGCTATCTAAACACATACATAATGCAATAATAATTATATACATTAATATATAATTGTAAACAGAGAATTTTACCTTTCACCTAGCCTAGATAGTACACCATGAAATGTAGATTCGAAACTCCTTGAACGATTTTAGAATCCAGAAAGTGCTACCGACTAGAATGCAGCTACCGCGAGTGATGAATTTGATTTAATTTAGTGTTTAGGAGCTTGAATTTTGAAAAGGAGAGAGGACTATAGGTTGGCCTTTGCTGGTCTAGAATGGAGCAAAAGGAGAATATGAAATAATAAGGATTGGAGGCAAATAAATAGCAAGAGTGAAGGAGTGAAAAGAGGATCTAGATCCTTCTTTTCCTCTTACAAAATTTCCTCCTTTTAAATTTAAAATTCCACCCTCCCTCTCTTGGTTATGCGGGCGTCTTCATATCCTCTTATAGCCACCTATAATAGGTTCCCTATGGGCCTCAAAATCAGTTCAAGCCCGATCAATAAAAATTGCATTTAAATCTAATTCAAATGCTATGTGGGCTTTCAAAGGGGTTCCTATATAGGTTAAGTTGCACATGTGGATCATAATTCATGAAAATTGAATGCTAGAAGCATGTTGAAGTTAAAAAAGCTAAATACAGTTGAAAGTAGTATATTTTATGGAGGAGAAGTTAAGGATTATTTACATTTGTTTTGTGACTGTGACTTTTCCTTTTATGTATGGACTAAGTGTATGGTTCAACTTTATATAAATTTGAGTTGGAGCCATTTCATTCATGACCAATTTGATTTTTGGGCTTACAAATGTGTTGACACTTCTAACAAAGAGGAGTCGAATAACTTCATTAGATTAAACTTTGCTTGTTGCTAGCTATTACGGCATGAGAGGAACACCAGGTGATTTTAAGAAAATTTCAAAAGCTCTCATTCCATCATCTTTCAAATCCTTAAATTTGTTTATGCGTGGGCAGGTATTGAGAAGTGGAAGCGTGTTGAGAGGTTAGAAGATAACATAGCAACAAGGGTGAAGAACAGGGGAAGTAGTAGCAACGCATGAAGTAGGATCTGGGTGCTCATGTAGATACTTCTAATTTTGGGCAGCTGATGGTTTTTGGTGGTAGCTGTCTTTTTCTAATATCTTTTATATAAGCTATATTTTATATGTGAATGTATAAATGACTATGGTATATACTGTGTTGTACGTGTTTTGGGTTGTATAAAATATGTGGGTGTTATTATTGTTCTGGGTTGTTTTATGTGCTTTGTTGTATGTATTTTTTGTTTATTTCTATTTGTGTTTGGTGTTGTACTGGGTTGTTGTAGGAGCTGGGTTGTGTGTTATGGTGGTGTACGTGTAGCGTGAGTTAAACTGGGTTGTAAATTTTGTTGTAGGCGTAGGTTGTAGTGTATGTGTGAGTTGTATGTACTTTTTTATTTGGAATATAAATATGGCATGTATTGCTTGGAACTTCTCCAAGTAATTACTCTACCATTTTTATCAAAAGAAATTCTAATTCAAATGCATTTCGGTATCATATATCGATACGTGTGTTTATAACTATTTTATATGCACTATTTAAAATTGATCAACACAAATTAACTAAAATTTTATAATCAATATTTCATAAATATTAATTAATTTAATTAATTTAGAACAACTATAATTAATTAAATTAGGTGGTAATAGGAGTATTCAACGTTTTCTTTATGTGACTCTTAGGCGTAGATTAGGTCGGCGATTAATATCGAACAATTCGAATATTAACGTTTACACGTCACTTAGCTTGTGTGACATTATGGCTACATTTATCGCTTACTTGGTTTTAGTAAAATCCAATTTTACTATATTTTAGCGTTACCCAGCAGTGACAATTATTTACACTCATTCTCTTCGTCAAAACTATATCACACTAGGACTTATAGAGTTTGGTAATGATTAAAATTCCAATATCGTCCATATTCAACTTTATAGTCCAAACACAAAGTCTTTGGTTCAATAATAACAATTATTATTAATCGAACTGCTTTGGTCAAAGGCTTTGACTTTGAATTGACTTTAGTTGACAGCGATACCAACCCCATATAACTAAGGAGATGAATTCTCTCTTGAATAGTGTCTAACTTCCAACGCTTACACTTGACCCAACTATAGCCGTTTGATGGATGTTGTGCCATGATTTAACTATAATCAAAGTGGAGTTTCCATATCGAAGCTCGATAGTATTCCCAAGTCGAGAGAATTGTGTAATATTATCACATCAACATTTTCTGTTTAACCTTAGTTATATTAACCAACAAAAAAATTATCGAGTGAGTCATTCCGTAATAATCCAATAACTACCAGTACGTAACCACTTGGTGCCCCGGTAGCTATAAGTAATACAGTATCCAACATTTGGAGAGCGTTACATACTCTAATCTCAACGGATGTATCAATATTCAATCTCGATACATCTTGACTAGGAATATTTAAAATGGTATGTTTATTTTATTGTGATAAATCACACATGATTACAACACATTGTAATTACTATCACAAAACATGCCATTGATGGATTTTCTATTAAATAAACTTTTAATTAAATTAATTAATTAATTTAACACATTATATCATTGATATAATAGAAAGAATGCACCTTTTATTTTGAACAAGATTGGTTATCAAGTTAGATTTATGTAACAATTACAGAATTACCTCTAGGGCATTCCCATAACTCTATCAATGATGCCCCCGGCTTTCAGATGAGATTGCCAAATATGAGAGAGCAGAGGTTCCTGCTAATGCTTTGGGATTGGGGGTGGTCTTCGAAAGAACCAAGACAATAACAATCCTGCTGGATTTGTTGAAAAACCCACCATTGATGGTGGAATGTTCTTACTGCAGCATGAGAACAGCCTTTTTTGCTTGCTTAAGGAAAGTTATGTAACATTCCCTTGCTTTTTGCTGGTTGCCTCTGATTTCCCCGACCTCATCTTGGACAGGGAACTTCATGACGAGGCGGATGTAGAAGACGATAGCATCCAGCTTGGCAAGCATTGATCATCCTATTAACGAGCTATAAGCAGATGGGCAATCAACTACAACAACATTTACTTGGATCTTTACAGCGAGAGCCTCTTGGCCAAATGTTGTTATGAGTAAGGTTGTGCCCATTAGGACAAAGCCCACACCCCTAAAACCATAAATGGGCAAGGCACATGGGGTGAGGCTAGAGGTAGGAAGCCTAAGAGCTTCAAAGTCATTCTTGAACATGATGTTGACCAAGTTGTCCACATCCATGAAGGCTCGATGCACATTGGAATTATGCAAGGCAAGAGTAACGACCATAGGATCATGGTGGGGTTAGGACACTACTTCCCTATCATGGGCTATGAAGTTGAACGGCCGCTTTATTTCCAGTTAGGGCACCTTGGATGCCCAGGACTCCAATGAGTAAACCTGCCTAACAGTGCCCACAAACCTTTGATACTGGGACTCGGCTTCCTGACAGCTGCCAGCTACATGTGGCCCCTATATATGGTTCGGAACTCGATGATGGCTTGAACCCTAGAGTTATTGAGCTGAGGTGGATGATTCTGCCATTCTTTATGGTCTGCCCTTTGCTCGACTTGATTTTGAACAAATTTTAGGAGTACTCCTTCCCGAACGAGCCTTTCAATCTCATCCTTGAGTGCACATCAATCTATTATGGAAAGGTCATTATCCAATGGAAATCAAAGTACTTCGCATTGTGACAAGGTTCCTCCTGCTTTCCATCTCAAATGGTGATAATCCTTTGATACTGCACTTGGTTCTTGGTGGTGAGGTAAATGAGGACAATGTCCCTGTTCAAGTGTGAATAATTATGATACTGGGACTTATAGGGAGGGCTGGCCTCCGGACGCCTTTTGATATCGGCTTGGTGATCAACGTTATGACGATCATTGTTGTTACGAGGGCCGGTTTGGGTGGGGCGCTTTGCCTTGCTTTCATTGTCCGAAAGATCTGCATCTTCCATCCTTATCACATCATTCGCTCATTTATAGTAGTCGATTAAGGATGAAGCCAACTATTTTTGGAGCTCTCTCCACATCTTGAGCTTATACCTAACCCCTAAGCATAGGGCCATAACCAAGCTGCTCATGTCTACACCCCTAGCTCGGGTAAACTCTTTGTCAAAGTGACTAACATATGAACCCAAGCTTTCAGTAAGACCTTGCTTGATATTTCCCAGCTCACTGTCCAATATGACATGAGTACGGAATGTGAAGAAACAAGTCTTGAAATCTGCGCATAGTTGGACCCAGGAGTGGATACTGCCCAATTGCAGGTGCAAGAACTGACAGGAGGCCGGTCCTACAAGGATAGAGGTGAAGAGCAAGCACTTTGCCAAGCCAAAGAGCAGTTAGGCACCTACGATGGAGTTGAATGCCATGATGTGGTCGAATGGGTTTGCACTCCCATCATACGTATCAATTGGCAATAAGGCATGCTTATAGAGTTAAGGGTATGCCCGGGGTGCAATTCTGTAAATTATTATAAAGTAATTAACTCTATAGTTAATTCTCATTTGTAATAAAGGTGTTTCCTTCTGTTATATATTTTTTATAATGTGTTATAAACAATTAAATATTTAATTAAAATATATTTAACAGAAAATACATAAATAGTGTATTTGTGATAGTAATTACAAATAGTTGTAATCATAAGTATTGTATCACAATATATAATAAACACATCATTTTAAATATTCCTAGTCAAGATACATCGAGACTGGATATCATTGCATCTGTTGAGACTAGAGTACGTAATGCTCTCCAAATGTTTTACAGTGTATTATTCATGACTGTTGGAGGTACCAAGGGGTTACATGCTGATAGTTATTGTATAACTGTAGAATGACTCACTTGATAGATTTCTGTTGGTTAATATAATTACGGTCAAACAAAAAATATCGATGCGACCGATTTACATGGTTCTCTCGACTTGAGAATATTATTGATCTTCAATATGAAAGCCCCACTTTGATTATACTCAAATCATGACAAGATGTCAATTGAGTGACTATAGTTGGGTCGAATGGTGGTATTGTGAGTGAAACATAATTCAAGAGAGGATTTGTCTCCTAAGTTATATGGGGTTAGTATCACGGTCAACTTGAGTCAACTCAAAGTCAAAATCTCTGGCCAGAGTAGTTCGATCAATAAGAATTGCTATTACTGAATCAAGGACATTGTGTTTGGAGTATAGAGTTAAATATGGACGATATTGGAATTTCGACCATTACGAAATTCCATAAGTCCAAATTGACAGTTTTGACGAAGAGAATTGCTGTTAAATAATAGTCGCAACCAGGTAACGCTTAACAGAGCAAAATTGGATTTTACCGAAACTAAGTAAGCGATAAATTTGGCTAGAATGTCACACCACATGCTAAGTGACATGTGAACGTTAATATTCGAATAGTTCGATATTAATCGCTGACCAAATTTACACCTAATGGGTCACACAACCGAAACTATGAATATTCCTTTGACCATATGTTTTAACTGATTTGTAATTGTTATAAATTAATAAAATTAGATAATATTTATGAAATATTAGTTATAAAATTTTATTTTTATTTATTCAACAATATTATTAAATATATTTATAATAGTTATAAATATATTGATCGATATATGATATCGATACGCATTTGAATTGGATTTAAATGCAAAATAATTTGTTGGGATGGGTTTAAAGCATATATAGGGTTGGTGTGTTTTGGCCATGACGAGGACATGAAGGGGTGTGGCCATATGATGTCTAGGTGGGTTTGTTTTGTGTGGATAAACGAAAGAGAATTTGTAAGAGATAAAAGAGGATCTATATCCTAACTTGTCCCTAATCTCTCTCCTATAAAAGCATCTCAACCCATACCTATTTGAGAAATTTTGAAGCCTACTAGTTCCCTACCTCTAGCCAAAAAATTAAACCACCCTATCCTACCATTTTCAAACACAAATCAAAGCAAAACAAATACTATTTTATAACTGGTGGTCATCGGTTCAGGGACTAGCACTCTACTAGATTGGAAACTAGTTCAAGAAGTATATCTCATCACGTTAAGGTGTACTTATACGCATTAGTACTAAGGTAAAAAATCTAATCTATTAATTAATATGTAGATAATATTTATATCATGTATATTTTTTTATTAGTTAGGTGATTATTCTACTATATCAATATATCATTGATTGCATGTTTATATATTTTAAAAAAAATTGCCATCGTCGTGTATAATGCTTATGGCAGAGAGAAAAACAAAAAGAAAATTAACTTAAAACTAATTTAATATTCACTATTTAATTTATATAAGCTTTATAATTCAAATATTAAATATTATATTGCATAAAATATAGTTTTAAAATATTTTATAAGTAATATTATATATAAAACATTTTCAGCATAATTGTAAAAAAAAATTATCTTTATGTTTATTATTTAAATCATTTAATTCTATAAATAAATAATATTAATATATATATATATGTTGTAAGATATTTTTTAAATAACATAAAATTAAATTTACATCAAATATCTCTTTTAACGGTAAAAAAATTAAATTTTTATATAATTTAATAAATTATCAAAATTAATAAATTGATATTAAAATTATTTTTAAATTATAAAATATACATATAAAATATTTAAATATCATAATATCTTCGAGATTTTTATGCTAAAATAATTAAATTTAAAATTACCTTAAAAATATTATTTATTAATTTATAATAAATTTACGTACGAAAATATATATCTATATATTCAAAATTAAAAAAATAAAACATTATTTGTCGTAAGCAATATAATAGGCATGTGTCTGTCTATATATGTGTGTGCGTGTGCGTGTTTTATATAAGAAAACAGATATATATTTCTTTCAAAAAAGAAAATCGATATATATATATATTATTAATTTTATAAAATATTAATACATATATATATTATATAAAAAAATAATTATTTCAGATTTTGATTTCGAATTTCTAGTAAAATAAATAAATAAATTTTAATATAATTTAAATGATTTTTAATATACATGTATATTTATATATATCTATTTGTATAAATATATTTTTTATAAATTTTATATATGCGTGTGTGTGTATTAATAAAATAATTTCAAAATAATATATATATCTATATTGCAATATTTTGTATATGAATTAAAGTATATAAACGTATATTTGGATAATATATTTGTATATTAAATGAGCTAACATGTCTATTGCAGTGTTAATCGCAGCACTTATACACAGGTATGCTATACCTTGCATGGATTATTATGTTACACATGCAAACGCGCAAACACAAACACACACACACAAATACATATATAATATAAAGGGGCATTTCACCAAAAGGACAACTTTGCAGTCCAGTTAGTTTCTAGGACACACATTCAAAGAAATTACTTTCAAGGCCAAAATCAGCAGAATAATTACTTTCAAGGACAAAGTCAGCAGTCCAATTACTTTCAAGGACATAATTTCATAGGTTTTTAGGCCCTAGAAACTAATTATTTTATGTTTTGTCCTTGAAAGTAATTATTTCAGTTGTGTGTCCTAGAAACTAATTCCACTTGTTAAAGAGGCCCTTGTGGCTAATTTCCACTAATATAAAACTATATTATAAATTTTAATAAAATAATGATCTTATTTAAAAGAAATTTAAAAATGTTCTAAATAAATTAGACTTCATAGGCCCAATAAAGATCCAATGGTAAAAAAATTGAAATTCACCCCTTACTTATGCTGCAAGTTGGTCTAGTTCCAACAATGGTATTAGAGCCCAATAGCCCATGTAGTCTAAATTAGTTATGTTATAGTTAACTAATTAATCTCACAGCCTAAATAGTAGGGTGTCTAAAATGGTATATTGAAGGATTAGATTTGGGTAATCAAGTACTATACTCTACCTGGCTACCAACCTGGCTTGAACATATATGTCAGTCCAAAGGTTGTAGCTAATAGAAAAAACCCAATTTGAATTGATAGACTTTTACAATTGGACGTACAGATAAGCATTGAATTGCAAGTTGATTTGATCCTTGGTTCTCTTACTCCACTACACCAAAACAGACAAATCCTAACATTTATATGTGTTACAAATAATTTCAGTAACACTTTTTAAGTGTTACTAATGGACTGTGAGGAATGAAGCGGCCCAATTTGTGACACTTATAAGTGTTACGAACGTACGTATTACTAACACTTATAAGTGTTGGTATAGAAATATACGGTAATGCTTATAAGTGTTGGTACAGAAATATGGGGTAACGCTTATAAGTGTTGATACAGAAATATGGGGTAACGCTTACAAGTGTTGGTAAAGAAATATACGGCAACGCTTATAAGTGTTGGTACAGAAATATACGACAACGCTTATAAGTGTTGGTACAGAAATATACGGTAACGCTTATAAGTGTTGGAAAATGATTATTTAGTAACAATTAATATTTAATTCTTAAAACAAATGAATATAATATCAATTCTATATGAAGTCCATATCATATATAAATATCTCATAAATGATGATGTCCATATCATATATAATTCATCATATCAATTCAATATGAAGTCTAAAATGCTTCCATAACTCAAATGCAACAATATCATATTTAGATAATACTATAATATGAGCTACAAACTTTCCAATTTCAAAATACCACAATATCATACCCAAATTACAATAGAATTTTAGATACTGCGAAGACGAAACACAGGCCATATCACAAAGCCCCCATCTGAAAATTCACAAAGCTTGTAGTGCCCATTTTGAGGACCATCATAAATTGGTGCTTCCGGTTCTAAAACTTCTGTTATCCAAACAACTTTCTCAATATTTGGAACTATCTCTCTGAAATGACACATAGTTTGTGTTCCAATATAAGCTTTTGCTACATCCTTCTTCATATCCTGTGATATTAGCATTACAAATTGTTTACCTCTTGTAGATGATCCAATATCATTTGACGGAATACTAGCAACTCCAATATTCGAAGGAGATTTATTCAAGTTAGAAGCGGTTTCAGTCATAGGCGTCACATTACCATCATTAAGATTATGTTGTAACCCCGATATCATAGTTAAGAAAGATGAAGCAAATGATTTAAGAGCCTCATAGATTTGGCTCGACACTTAATTCGCCACTTGATTTGCAACTTGATTTGCCACTTGGTTTTGTAATTCCGATGACCATTGACAAAAATCTTCCTTTTTATTCTTATCGGCAATTGCTTTTGAAGCTTGCATCAACTTTACTTGTTTTGCAGAGGAAGTGGAGCTAATTGCACGACAATAGTTTTTCTTTCTATCGGACCCAAAAACTTTAGAGATGGGATCGTTGTCAAGGTCGTATGTGTTTGCTTCCTCGTTACCGCTACATTCCAACTTCTGTTTTTCTTCCTCTTCCTCCACAAGTGCCTACATTCAATACGTACAAAAGATTAGCGGTTGAGAAGCAATAAGATAAATAATAAATAATTGGACACGTTGGGATTATATCAAATGACATAAAAGTTTGTATTAATTTGAGGGTTTGGTCAGGGTTTTATTATTGACATACACATGTATATTCTTTAGAGTAAAATCAACAATAATGAAATAGACTTTTGTTACATGCAAAACAGATAAAGAACCACCTAGTTGAACATCTTAAAAGCTGCATCCAGATATATAGCATGGTGCATAACAACATTTTCAAAGTTCAACCTGCAGTCCTCCACTTGCAACTCCTCTCCTCTGCCATACATACATACTTTCAACAGAAACAACCCATTTCAGTCAACCAGTTCACAACATCATTGCCAACACCTCACATATCACTACGCATCTACTTCAACCCGTCACAACTTCCTCTAACAACATTTACCATCAACTCCATTGCTCACTAAAACTGCTCCAAAACTGCTCACCAAAACTCACCAGAACTGCTCACCAACTCCACATACACAACTCACCATACATACACAAAAACTGCTCACCAAAACACACACAAAAACATACAACATCAACTCCACATACATAACTCACCAAAACTACTCACCAGAAACAACCTTACTGCTGCTCTATGAAACAACACTTCTCTGTGACCAACAGTCACCAACTCCAAAGACCCCACCACCTCCCCTTCCAAACCACCATCACAGCATACCTCCACCTGCTTTCAACATAAACCATCCAACTACACACACCTAACTTCTGCTACTTACAACACTTTCTACATGCCATTCCAACCATCATAAACCACTTGTGCATTATGCATAACCACTGTCATCCCTGCCTTCTCTACAACATACCCCCATCAACTATTAGTCACACCTCTGTAACTCCTACACTGTCCCAAAACTTCAAACTTCATACATTATCACAAAAATGCTCCGAACACACCCATACCCAAAACTGCACATTCGAAAAAAACCCATTTTGCACCACCACTTTACTGCAACCAGGCCACAAAACTGCCACATCACCATACAACCTACTTCTACCATACCATAGCCACAAGACAACCTACTTCTACCATACCATAGCCACAAGAATTAATCCAGCAAAAATATAAACACCTAACTGACTAATTTAGTTAATAATAACTAACAACAAACTTAAATTAGCAAAATCCTTACATCTAACAGTTGTTTCGATTCTGCTCGGGTCTATAAAAGCAAGATTGTATTGAGAAGATTATCGTTATCAGTTATCAAAACATAAAATCAGAGATACAAAAATGACTACCCTTGTTTCATCCATTACGACCAAGCACATGTTGGTGCTTTCAATATTATTTGTACTTGCTCTCTCAACATGTAAGTATTTAATTCATAATATGTACATACATATAATGTATATTACAATTAGAATAAATCTTGATTATTAATGTTTTTCTTGGTCAATAATTTAGTGCAGGTACAAATGCAAAAGACGTGACACATGCACAAGCAATAACAAATAGCAATAAGGCTTTGTGCATGTTTAATCAGAATTGCATTGACTTTTGCATACAACAATTTCCAGATCCTGTTAGAGTTACAGGAAAGTGTATGTTAGGATCAATATGCACTTGTTATGATTCCTACTACGGGTGGTAAAATTATCACTTGATCATTGTTATCTTAGTTATTAATGTTTTGTAACTAACAAATTTTACATGCATACAAATTGACACATTATAAGTTTGACAATTATGTTGAGTTCTTTCGAATCTTCTGTATTATTATAATCATTTGGTGCATGATTATAGGTTGACGTTCAATTTGATCTTCAATGCTTACTTATGTTTGATATAAAATTGTATACTATTCAAAAACATTGAAAACCTCACATTCATTTCAAGCTAAAACTTCAACTGTGTATAAATCATATCATATATATATATATATAATAAAAAGTTATAAACTAAAGGTAGTTGTTTATATAACTGAAAAAGGTAAATTCTCCTCGTATGAAAAAAAGTGTAGAATGAAACACCATCCACCACCAAATAAATTCTGCTTGGTTTGGAAGAAAACAACATACGAAAACAAAAGCATTTTAAATACAGAAATTGTTTGTCAATTCGCAATTAGTAAATCCATCAAAACTGCCCTGCCAACTACCATACAAGCATATACCACACTGAAACATCACCAGAACATCTGTGCACTAGCCATTGCAGTGCACACCACCAGAACAATTTACAACTGTCCAACCTCCTTGCTACTGCACCAACTCCCCCTACCCATTTGTCATCAAACCTACTGCCTTGTCACTATCCTCCCACACACTTCTTCCTTTCTGCCTGCAACCACTGCAGCAGTTCCACCAAACCAACCACCTTCAGCACTAACAGACTTCAAACCACTGCATCACCCACCACTTCATCAAATACAAACCAAACTTCCCATCCAAACTGTCCACTATCTGCCATCAGTCCTACCACCGCTTGAAACATCCGCTCTACAAACATCCGCTTGAAACCACCCACAATCTATACAAATACAAATACAATTTCACCATTTCAATTGTTTGATAACTGCCCTGCACATCCTCCTCTGTGCCATACATAAACTCTGCATACATACAAATACAAATACTTCTGTGCCTCCAACCTTGCCACTGCCCAATCTCCCCTGCAACCAAACTTCAGTTTTTCCAGGAACTATTAAACTACTGCATACTTCACACAATCAACTCAACATTTCTATTCACCAACCTGCATAACCTCCTCTTCCACTATAAACAGTTGCATATTCACCAAATAACACAACATATCACTGCCTCTATCATTTCTTCATCATATTCCCCAAACATATTCACCAAACACCATTACTTAACCATCCACAGTACCACCATATCAACATCCCTCTGTCATTTTTGTACCATCCTCATCAACATCTAACTACATAACCATCCTTGTCTCTGCATATCATTGCTGCCTTACAAACCAACCCATATAAGTGTTCTAAAGTTCTTTATTCTAAATTTGACAGTTAGTCAGATTAATTGTTAATTAGCAGCTTTGTGCTTTTGAAGCACTTCAAAGCTTGATTCTCTGACTGTAAATATTAAAAAGAAAAGATGCCACGGTATTCTGTTTTCATACATTTTGGGTTTATGGGAGGTGCATGCATTTGACGATTGGAATAGATTTGCAACATACTGTATTTAAAATTAATGCTGGAAATCGATGGAAGAACTTGTCCAAATTTGTAGAACAACGTATGAAAGAACTTACATAGGCTTTTGCCGCAGATGGAAGAACTTGTCCAGATTTCTTATTTATATGTCCCGCCTTCCAAACCATTGTCCGCGTAACTTTCTCTTTCGGATTTTCCTTGACCTGCAAGAACAAATATTTTTAAACTAATTAACTATTCATTATTAATATTTACAAGAAATATTTTTTATACTATTTCTTACCATTTCGTCGTAAACTCTACGGTATTTTTAGCTTTGGCTTTGGCGTTTTTCCTACATTGCTCTTTTTTTTATCTGAATATTCATTATCTATAAACTTTTCCCACCATACTCTGTCAATGTCCGCGGGACATTTAGTAATAGCAATATTCTTGGGTATGGTGGTTCCTCCGACTCTGAGCAATTTATTCCGCAAAGTAGACTTTACCGTACGATAATATCGTGGAAAAGTTTTTTCTAAAATTGGCCGAGCTAGATCGGGATCTATATCCATGTCAAATTCATTCTGTTTAACAAAGAAATTTTAGTACTAAGGATAAATCTTGTGCAAAACATAAATGACTAAATAAGATGAATTTGTGACATACCAATAGCTCTTGCCACAAAATATTCTTGTAATAATCATCTACATTTCTCCACTCATCATAGCCAATCGGTATATGACAACGAATTAGGGCTCCGCATCTGGAGCTCCATTTAGCTTCATCTTTACCTTTAACACCCTCAAGATCAACATTTATTAAGTATTTTTTATCACCTGGCCGAGGAGGATTATATGCTTCAAGCTCTGCATTTGTACCTTTAGATGCACTAGCATTGCAATTGTTCGACATTTAGACCTACATAAAAAAGATTTTAGTATACAATGAAACTTAAAATGTCATTTCAAAGTACAGGCATGACATCTTCGCTGAATTCATTCTAAAAACATGCTTCAAGCTCCGCATTCAAAAAACATGCTTCAAAAATTTCCTGTGTAGAATAATTTGAAATAAAACTGTAGGTCGAGAAATAATTAAATAATATTAAATACCTACACTATCAGCTCTTCCAAACTTTGATAAACCAAGTAGACAACACAGAGAGTCAAACATGCCAATTAATTACAATGATGTTACATCAAATAAAATAAATATAACTTCTTTTAATTTTGTTGATAATCTCCATAATGTGCAGGTTCCTACCGAAGTAGCAAAGCTCACAAATCAATCTGAAAGCATCCAAAAATATATCAAATAACATGAGCATGTACGTTCATAAACTCATATGCTAGTTTACCAAATACCAAGTATATCAAACAACACAAATATTCATTTCAAAATGATATCTATTTCATTTCAACACATTTCAATCATGGTTCTAAGTTGGCTTGTTCTTTCATAACAGATTGAAAATCGATCGGTACTGTGTAGTCATCTATGTTGTCTGTCATGCGCTTCGGAGAACGTCGAACAACGGACCAATCAGGATTTTGAGTGTCTTTTACATAGAAAACTTGACCTACTTCGGTTGCTAGAATAGCTGGCTCATCATACTCTCCATTAGAATTTTTGAGCGTTTTCAAGTTCACCATCAACAAATGTGAATCGGTACAAATCTTACAACCATTTGTCTTATCCGCGATGTTTATCCAATCACAATAGAATACTACATGTTGAGAATCATAATAATCGACTTCTATGATATCTTTAATGATACCATACCAAGTAGTGTCATCGCCTGTAGGATTTATATCTTTTGCACTTGCAACAAATGTGGTGATTGCATCCATGCAAACACCGCTATCTTGGGTCAAAAGAGTGTCGTCGTAATGTTGAGGAGAGAATATATATCCATTCACTCTATACTTGAGATAGCTTTTGGCTTCCCACTTTGGACCACTAACATATTGCCACAACATTGTGTTCATGCATTTTTCTTCTAGTAGCTGTCAGGAACAAACAAATTTGCATGACTAACATAAAAGGAACAAAACCTACAATTTTCATATTGAAATAACTTACTTTTTTGTGCAACCAATCAATAAATTCAGTTTGTACAACTACTTCTGCCATTGTGGTAACTTTTCTTTTACCACGAGACACACCTTCTAAAGAGGAGCGATATGTACTACAAATTAGATATTATAATGTGAATACATTCGCTATTTTATGACATCGGTATTTATCATAATATGGAGAAAATTCATACCTATAATACTCATCTCTCTCGGGAACATCGATTCTAAAAAGTATCCACCTTCGAATTTGAACACGTTGCATCCTAGTTAGCTTAATATATTTGCCTTCAATGATGGGGCGTTCATATATATCATCACCATCATCTAAAAAGGATGCTTGTGTAGAACTATGATTTCCATCACGTGGGTTTGGCATATATTCCATTGCATATCTAACTGATTCTGAAACAAGATATGCTTCAGCGATTGATCCTTCTATATAGCGTTTATTACTAGGTATATTTTTGCATTCTTTCATAGCCCTACACACAAGTACACATGCACATATATTTAGAAATTGTCATTTTGAAATAATGTTTACAAACCTTGTAAAAATAATATCTCACCTTTCAAATGGATACATCCATATATAGTTTGTAGGTCCGCATAGCAAAGCTTGGTCAGCTAGATGCACCATAAGATGAACACTTATATCAAAGAAGTCTGTAGGAAAATAATGTGCTAGCACACACAATGCCTCGGAAATCATATATTTGGCGGCTTGAACATGTTCTCGAACTAAAATTTTCGAGCATATTATGTTAAAATACAAACTCACTTGTAAAATAGCTCGTCGTAACTCACGAAGCTTTGGATATGCATGTTAAACCATTATAGGAAGCAAGTATTGCATAAAAATATGATACTCATATGTTTTTTTTATGTGCAAAGTAGGTGGTTGAATAGTAACAAGGCTACCAAATCTTGTCCCAAGACACGATGGAAGTTTGGCATCTTTTAGAACTTGACAACATTTCATTTTATGAATCTTGTCCCATGCAAACTTAGATGATTGATTTCCTTTGTCAAACATTAAGTTGATAAGATGCTCTGCAACATTCTTCTCCGTATGCATCACATCAATAGTATGTCGCACTTTATGACTACTCCAATAAATTAAGTCATAGAAAATTGACTTCTTATACCAAGACAATTTTTCTATGTCACCATCTCTAACTGTAAAGAAACTTTTATCGGTAGCTTCATATATCGTTCGCTTCTTATTCTTTGGTAATTTTCCAGGAAAATATTTTATACAATTAAGCTTTTCCAAAAGGGATGGTCCACTTAACCTTGTTGGCGGTTCTTTATCTTCGGTATCCTTATACCATCCATGTTTTATTAATCTATATGGATGATCATCCTTCAAAAATCTTCTATACTTTGGATAAATAACCTTGTTACCAATGTACTCTGACTCAGTCTCCATAGCACAAACTGGACATGCTTTATAACCATGTGTCACGCAACCAGATAAATTTCCAAATGTTGGTAAGTCATGGATTCCCCATAATAGTATTGCCTTCATTGTAAACATTTCTCCCCTGTCCATGTCAAAAGAAGCCACTCCTTCCGTCCAAAGTTTCTTCAACTCATCAACAAGAGGTTCTAAGTATACATCAATGTCTTGACTTGGTGCTTTCGGTCCAGGAATTAATAAACTTAGCATTTGAAATTGTGATTTCATGCATAACGAAGGGGGTAGGTTATAAGGAATCATGTATACGGGCCAACAACTGTAACTATTGGAGAGAACCCCATTCGGATTAAATCCATCACTAGCGATACCAAGCCATATATTACGTCCTTCATTTGCAAATTATGGCCACTTACATTTGATTGCTCTCCATTCGGCCGAGTCAACGGGATGGCGCATGAAATTCCAAGAAGGATCGGCATGCTTATGCCACTGCATTTTACGAGCTATCCACGGTATAGTGTACAATCTAGTCGGCCTTGGAATTATAGGAAAATGTCTTAGAACTTTCCTCGGTTGGATTGTCATTTTTTTATGCCTAACGCATTTGCCTTATCTTTAAATCTTGGTGTATGACAATGAGGACATTCTACTATGTTAGCGTTCTCTTTCCAAAATAACATGCAATCGTTTTCGCATGCATGAATGCTTTTTACCTTCATTCCCAAATCTTTTAACATTTTTTTCATGGTGGGATACTTGTCGGGTAATGTATTTTCTTTTGGAAGACATTTTTTAAATAATTTCAACAATTTTGTCATGCTATTTCCTGACCAGTTAAATTCTTTTTTCAAGTTCTGAAGCTCAACCATTACACCTAAAGTTGTAAGTCCATCTTCACAAGAAGGATATATTTTCTCATTTTCTTTGCTTCTGTATTCATGGTACATTTTTTGAACATGTATCTCTTCAAAGTTCACTTCACCGCTAGCCTGTGGCATATCATGCACTCTAAATGCATCATTAACGAGATTTCCAAGAGCGCCCTCAATAGGCTCTTCTACTTGCATTTGGTCTTGAATAGGTAACTCTTCGGCAGAATCTGATGCACGAGTCATTTGTACTGTAGCATTGTTTCTCTCTTCATGAAAGAACCACACATCATATGTCGAAAGCATACCAAAAACTATCAAGTGTTTCTCAACTGTTTCTATTGAGATTTTTTTGGAGTTTTTACACTTCTTACAAGGACACACACATAACTGGATATCTTGTGGTGAGTGTTGCTTTACAAAGTTGATGAAATTCTGAACACCTTGCTTATATTCATCCTCATTTCTACGTGGATTTTTAATCCACCCTCTTGACGTTTGTTCTGTCATAACTAAAATAATATATATTATTACGTTAGTGCCATATAGATTTGCAAAGAAAAATAATATATGTTTTATGATATAATATTACGTTAGTGCTAAGCTTAGATTTTGTTGTGTTATGATATGTCAGTGTGACCAGATTGAGCATGATACATGAACAGAGCTATGTATATTTTATAATTGTAGCCATATCTTTTAAGGGTTCAGTATAGTGGAAGAAACACTAAAACTGGCACAGTTGAACATGAACAGAGCTATGTATATTTTATAATTGTAGCCATATCTATTAAGGGTTCAGTATAGTGGAAGAAACATTAAAACTGGCACAGTTGAACATGAACAGAGCAAGAGACACATTAAACTTTCTCTTTGGTAAGCTCTGGAGCCTGTATCATTTGGTTTTTGTTTCTTTGAAAGCTTGTGCTGTAGTGTACTGCATGAATAAAATAAAGATGTAACAAAATTTCCATCACTATGATTTTCAGTAATTAAATCCGGACCACCATGCAGTAGTTCTCAAATGCAAGGTCATAACTCACTCACGCAAGGACACCCACACACTAAAACAACATATGTAAAGAGAGTGGTTACAAAGTTCCACTTGCATACGGTTTAATTTTGATTCAAAACTAATAGGCCATCCCGCAGGTGTTTTTTGAACCATGAAAAAAAACTATCTAAGATGAGCTATGAAAAATACCTGAAACCGAATGGTCCATATCCAAACACCTATGTTATCTCCTACAGGTGGCTATCAATTATGTCTCTATGTAATTAGACGTAAATGAATAGATGATGTAAATAATTAAATATATATTTTCACATGTTTACTATACATTACCATAAATTTAGCAATATTTTCTAATACTATCCATCATTTTGATCGAGGAAAAAGATGGTAGAATTGAAATGAAATCAATTTAAAAAAGTCGTACCCACTATTCTTCATTTTAGTAAACCATTTCATAGATGCACCAATATACATACTATTTTGTTCATTGAATTAGGTAAAACTGGTAGGTTTTGCAAACTATAAAACGCAGAAAGGTACACATATTATAATATAATATAATATAATTTATTATCTTCTATTTAGTTATCTCACTTCAAGCTTCTGTATTTGTTAATCCATTCTAAGATCTCAGCAAGTAAAAGGACTTTTGGACAAAACATTTACAACATCATCATAAACCCATTTCGACAACCTTACCTGCTTCAAACCCGAAGCTAGCAAACAAACAGCATACAATAAAAGCAACCAGAAGTGCAAGTGCAGGTGAAACAAAAGAAAAAGGAAGGCATAAAATTCATTGAACATCAACATGTCAACCAATGTCATAAACTGATAAACATTGTTGAACAATTTGGGTTTGACCAGAACAAAATGGAATCGAACAATTTGGGTTTGACCAGAACAATTTGTCATCGAACAATCATAACTAAAAGAAAATACCTGATTCAAGGTTTGAAATCACAAGAGAGCTGCGAGAAGAACTGACGCAAGAAGAACGGGAGGGTTGCGCGAATGGGAATGGAACGCGAGAATGGGAATGGAATGCGGGAACCCTAATTAGATTAAAAATTAGGCGGCCGACAATGGAGATGGGAGGGAAAGCATTAGAAAAACGCTGCATGTACAAGATTACAAAAGGAACCAATTTTTAGTGAGTTATTTACAAATTTACCAACTGTTCTAACATTTATAAGTGTTGTAAATTATAATTGATGTGTTGGGAAGTCTATAAAAATATTATTTATATTTCCCAACACTTTTTCAGGTATCCTAACACTTTTTTATTGTCACTAGGCTGTAACACTTATAAGTGTTAGAAATTAACAAATATAAAATGTTGCAAAATCCCTGTTTTGGTGTAGTGCTCCTTAGCATGAACCATTCGTACTGAATTATAATATAAACCAATTAAATGTGAATCTCGTGGAGCTACTCAATATGTTGAGGTCAGTTAACTCTACATCTAAGGATCAAGGGCTGTACTTGTTGTGAAGGGTAGTGCATCATCTTCGAAAAGTCGAAGAAGTAGAAAAGAGAAGGTAATAAAAGTAAGAAAAGAAAGAAGACCAATGACAAGGGTGAATGTCACCACTGCCACAAGAAAAGTCACTGGATAAGGAATTGTCCTGATTACTTGAAGATTGTTAGAGAAAGAAAGCAGAATGGTTATGCAGCTCCATCAGGTACATTTATGATTCAAAATTGTTTTGTAATTAATAAAATGTATTAGGGCTTAGATATTGGATTTGGAACTCATATCTGTAATTCGTTATAGGGGCTTAGGAACTAAAACCACGTGGAAAAAAGGAGAGATGAAGCTTTAAGTTGTTGATGGGTCTATCGTAGATGCAACAGCAGTAGGAGATTATCATTCATGTTTGCCTATTGGAGTAGTTTTGATATTAAATAAGTGCTATTTTGAAAAATACTTTATATGTGGGATTATTTCTATTTCTAAATTGTCTGAGACTGGATATATATTTCATTATGCAAATAATGTTAGGAACATTAGTTTGCATGGAAATAAAGTTTGCGATGGTATTCTTGAAAATGGCATTTATGTGACCAATACTAATTATGTGTGGTCTGTGAACAATTCTTCTAATAATATAAATGATAGTTATCTTTGGCATTATAGGCTATGTCATATTAGTGAGAAACGACTGCACAAACTAAAAACCGAATGTTTTCTCCCGTCACTTGATTTTGAATCATTTTACATAAATGAGTCATGTCTCAAAGGTAAGATGACCAAGCACCTCTTCAGTGGAAGTAATGGAAGAGTTGATGAAGTCTTAGGGTTAGTACATAGTGATGTTGGCCTAATGCCTGTAATCACCAAAGATAATAGTTCTCACTTTGTTGTCTTCACTGATGATTTCTTGAGACTAGGATATATGTGTCTTATGAAGAACAAATCCGATGTCAATGAGAAATTTGTTGAATATAAAATTGTAGTAGAAAACCAAACTGCCGTAAGATTATCGATCAGATCGAGGAGGTATGTTAGACAGGAATTCCAACATTACTTAAAAAGTAATGGGATGATCTCCCTGCAACACAATGGTGTGTTGGAGTGAAGGAACCGAACCTTTATAGATATGGTTCATTTCATGATGAGTAAGGCTGAGTTACCTCTATCCTATTACGGATATGCACGAGAAATTGCAGCACATTTGTTGAACTTGTTACCCACCAAATATGTCCCTAAAATGCCATATGAGATATGGTATAGCAAGATACCTCAACTCTAAGTATTTGAAGATATGAGATTGTCCGGCGCATGTTAAGAACATTGGCCCGTATAAACTATAGGCAAAATCGATACCGTGTAAATTTATAAAATATTTTGAAAACTCAATGCAATATACTTTCTACAATACCAAGGAACAAAAGGTTATTGTTTCTAGATATGCTGTCTTTTTAGAAAAGTAATTTTTGTCAAAGGAAATTAACAATGAAATTGTAGACTTGGATAAGGTCCAAGAATTTAATGTTGAGGTCGAACTAATAGGAGAACCAAGTTCATCTATATACGAAAATAGGCAACCTATTAGAAGATCTAGCAGGGAATCTCACATGCTAGAGATATACTACGGTTTTCTTATGGATGGCCAGGAGGACTATATCTTGGATGATGACACTTCTTTATCTTTCCAACAAGCACTGCAGAGTAAAGACTCTACACTCTGTGTCGGAGGAAATCCGAGATGAACTCCATGTACGATAAATTGTATGGACTTTGTCGGACATACTTGAAGGGATAAAACCCATTGGCTACAAATGGATTTTTAACAAAAAACTAAATGCAGATGGAAAAGTAGAGACTTATAAGGAAAGGCTAGTCGCAAATGGATTTCATCAAATTATAGGTGTTGATTATGACGAGACCATTTTGCTTATAGCCATGCTTAAGTCCATTTGGATTATGCCAGTCATTGTTGCATTCTATTACAACAAAATATGGAAAATGGATGTAAAAATAGCATTCCTAAATGTTGATGTAGAAGAAACTGTTTATACGTCACAGCCTAGGGTTTTGTGGTCAGTGGGAGTGAGGGCAGGGTTTGCAAGTTGTTAAGTCCATTTATGGATTTAAATAAGCTTCAAGAAGTTGGAACAAGTTTTTTAATAAGGTAATCAAATAAATTTTTTTATCAAAACACAGAGGTAGCGTGCATATACATAAAGGAACGAGGCAATGCTATCATACTTTAGTGCTATATGTCGATGATCTATTATTGATTGGCAAAGGCATTTCATTATTGTAACCAGTGAAAGCTTAGCTTTCCAAGAACTTCTCCATGAAAGATTTGGGAGAAGGAGCTTATATACTAGGTATAAAGATCTATAGGGATAGATCCAAGAGGCTGTTAGGGTTGTCCCAATCCCTGTACATAGATGCTATATTGAAGAGGTTCAGTATGGAGAATTCCAAATGTGAAAACGTTCCAACGCAGTTGGGAATCGTCCTTTCTAAGAAGGATACTCTTCATACCGATGAGGAAAAGGAGCTTATGAAGAGATTCCCTATGCTTCAGCCGTAGGATCCATAATGTACCCTATTCTATGTACTAGACCAGATGTAGCATACACATTAGGATGTGTAAGCCGATACCATTGTAATCCTGGAGAAAATATTGGACAGCCGTAAAATGTATACTAAAGTATTTAAGAAATACAAAGGACTCAAGCTTTCAAAGTGATATAGGTGATAGTATGTTTGTGTCTGGTTATGTCTTTACACTTAACAGTGGAGTTGTTGGTTGGAAAAGTTCCAAACAAGAGACAATAGCTGATTCGACGATGGAGGCCAAGTACATCGCCCTCAATGAAGCAGCTAAAGAGGCAATCTGGATGTGCAAGTTTTTAAGTGAGCTCGAAGTGATAGCATTGTTTTATGATAACAACACGGCGATTCAGATCGCAAAGGAACCTAGAGTTCATAAGAGATCGCGGCATATTATTCGAAAGTTCCACCTCATTAGAGAATTTGTTGAGAAGAAAGAGGTTGTGATACAAAGGGTAGATGCCGAGGACAACATAGCAGATCTATTCACAAAAGGTCTAGCTCGATTAGCTCTGAAGAAACTAATTGAAGAATGGGATTGAGATTCCATAATTGGCCCCGAGTGCAAGTGGGAGACTGACAAAATTAGGGTATGATCTAGGGGCAATTCTGTAATCTATTGTAAATTAATTAACTTTAATCAATTCTTATTCGTAATAATGGTGTTTTTATTTCTATTATATATTTGTTATAATGTATTATGAATAATTAAATTATTAATTGAAATATATTTAATAGAAAATCCATAAATAGTTTGTTTGTGATAGTAATTACAAATAGTTGTAATCACAAGTATTGTACCACAATATATAATAAACACATCGTTTTAAATATTCCTAGTCAAGATACATTGAGGCTGGATATTGATGCATCCGTTAAGACTATACTAGGTAACGCTCTCCAAATATTAGGTAGTGTATTACTCATAACTACTAGGGACACCATGGGGTTACATACTGATAGTGACTT
The DNA here is from genome assembly GCA_030737815.1 of Allium fistulosum. Classification (NCBI taxonomy): domain Eukaryota; kingdom Viridiplantae; phylum Streptophyta; class Magnoliopsida; order Asparagales; family Amaryllidaceae; genus Allium; species Allium fistulosum. Next base: position 241,516,818 of record CM060907.1, on the reverse strand, counting down.
ACTCGATAGTTTTCTGTTAATTAATATAACTAAGGTCAAATAGAAAATATTAGTGTGACAAATTTACACAGTTGTTTACTTGAGACTATTATTGATCTTTAATATAATGCTCGGATTTGATTATAGTCAAATCATGACACAGCGTCCATTGAGTGACTATAGTTGGGTCGAGTGGAAGCATTGAGAGTGAAATTATTCAAGAGAAGATTCATCTCCTTGGTTACATGGGGCTAGTATCACGGTCAATTTGAGTCAACTCAAAGTCAAAATCTTTGGCTAGAGTAGTTCGGTTAATAATCATTGCTATTACCGAACCAAGGATTTTGTGTTTGGACTATAGAGCTGAATATCGACGATAGTGGAATTTCGACCATTACCAAATTCCATAAGTCCAAAGCGATATAGTTTTGACGAAGAGAATTGATGTTAAATAATAGCCAAATCTGGGTAACGCTTAACAAAGTAAAATTGGATTTTATAGAAACCAAGTAAGCGATAAATTTGGCCAAAATATCACACCACCTTCTAAGTGACCTGTGAAGATTAATATTTTAATAGTTCAATATTAATCGCTGACCAAATTTACACTTAACGGATCACACAACCGAAACGATGAATACTTCTTTGACCAAACGATTTAATTAATTTGTAATTATTATAAATTTATCAAATTAATTAATATTTATGAAATATTAGTTATACAATTTTATTTTGATTTTTTGAACAGTATTATTAAATAATTTATAATAATTATAAATATATTGATTGTGTTAGTACCTTAGGCATTAGTTTTGATGACAACAGCCATATGACATTAAATAAAATATAGATACTAATGTTTTTATCAAGTTATATATAGTATATAGTGCAGGATATTTGACAGGTGTTGATTAAGAAGACTGTACGGTATCAAGCGAAGATTCAAGAGGTTGATCTAGAGATTCAAGCGTCGGAAGTTGAAGACTCATGAGTATTGAAGATTCAAGATATCCAGATATAAAGTTATGGATTATTTTGTTAAAACCCTGATAACACTTCTTTGATCTCTCCTCTCACTTTTCTTAATGGTTTTAAAATCTATTTCTATTTTTAAATATGCAGAATTTCAAAAATGATTTTAAAAGAATTCCTATTTTCAAAATGGCTTCCAAATGATCTTTTACTTTTTGATCTTATAATTATATATTAAGTACTTACGATTTTAAGTATTTTTATATCTTAATTTACTTTTAAATCTATCATACTTTGTTATAGTTTTAGTTTTATGCTTTCTAAATATTTATAAGTATATTATAACATTTATTATGACTTTTTTTTAAATGTATATTCACTTATACTTTATATATATTTTTTCAAAAGAGATTCATATTTAATCCTTTATATATTTAAATATTTCAAAATAATTTTATAAAATTTTCTTAAGTTTTATTATGCTTAAAATATGTATAAACTATGTTTAAATGATTTTACCATGTATCAAAATATTTTACAAAACTTAATATCTTCAAAACAAATTTTAAAATGAGTTTTTCAAATTTTCAAAGAGTATGTCGACATACTCTAACCCCATATGTCAACATACAAACAATAGATTTCAAAAATTCAAATTTTAAATGGAAGTGTCTTTTCGTCGTATCACTTCGTGAATGGATATAATTGTTGTTTCTCTATAAATAGGGGTTAAACCAATGAAATTTGGTTAACGACTTTCTTATATTTATCTCCTCTTTTTACACTCTTGTTTTCTAAAAGAAATTATACTCAAACTCTTCTCAAATTCAATCAGAATCAAATCCAAACTCCATTGATTTGATTCTCTATTGGTTACTCTCTAATCTCTCTCATCTCTCTCTCTCAAATCACAATCAAAGTGTTATTCAAGAGTTTATAGGATCATTTGTACTCAAGTTCAAGAAATTGAATCTGTAAAAACTATCAAATCATACTCTTATACTTTATGGTGTGCTGGTGTCCCGTCCGAATCCAGTGAGTGTACTTAGAGCTCGAAAAATCTAGAGGGTATGTCTCGTAGCCTTGAAATCAAGATTGTACTGACTTAGATATTTGAAAAGAAATCTGTACAAGAAATTATACGAGGCTTGATGTATGGTAACTCTGAACCAATATAAAAATTCTTGGTGTGATCTCTCCAACTCTTTACTTTTTACTTTTACTCCATTTATATATGTCTATGTTTGCATCCGTGATTGTTGATTCTGCATTGTTTAATTATAATCTTAAAAAAATTAAAAAAGATTCATAAAACTCATTAAAAACTATTCCCTCCTTTAGTATTAAATGAGACTTAAGATCCATCTTCCATAATCCTACAGATCGATGTACGATATCTATACGCATTTAAATTGGATTTAAATGCAAATTAATTTGTTGGGGCTTTAAATGGGTTTGAAGCCCATATAGGGATGGTGTGTTTTGTCCATGACGAGGACATGAAGGGGTGCGGCTATATGATGGCTAGGTGGGTTTGTTTTGTATGGATAAGGGAAAGAGAATTGATAAGGGATAAAAGAGGTAGCAAATCGTTATCCTTACTTGTCTCTAATCTCCCCCCAATAAAAGCATCCCAACCCATACCTATTTGAGAACTTTTGAAGCCTCCTAATCCCTTACCTCTAGCCGAAAATTAAACCTCCCTATCCCTCCATTTCCAAACACAAATCAAAGTAAAATAAATATTATTCGATAGCTAGTGGTCATCGATTCAGGGACTCGCACTATACTGGATTGGAAACTAGTTCAAGGAGTAGATCTCTTCATTTCAAGGTCTACTTATAGGAAATGGTAAAAAGATAAAATTTCTAATCTTTTAATGAATATTAATGTGCAGATAATATTTATATCATATATTGTTTTGTTAGTTAGATGACGATTCTATTATATCAATATATTGTCACAATCAGATTGGTTGTATGTTTAAATATTTTAAAATAAATTTTTTTGCCATTATCATGTATATAATGCTTACATCAAAGAGAAAATAAAAAAATTAAAATTTTTAATTTAATTTGATTTAATATTTATTGTTTAATTTATATAAGCTTTATAATTTAAATATTAAATCTTATACTGCAAAAAATATGGTGTTAAAATTTTATATAAGTAATATTACACCTAAAATAATTTCGGCAGAATTACAATAATTTTTATATTTATATTTATTATTTACATATTACTTAAATCATTTAATTTTGTAAATAAATAATATTAATATATATATATGTCATAAAATATGTTTTAAATTTCATAAAATTAAATTTACATCTAATATCACTTTCGGCGGTAAAAAAAAGTTAAATTTTTATATAATTTAAGTCATTTAATTAATTGCAAAAATTAATAAATTGTTTTTAGAATTATAAAATATATATATATATATATAATACTTAAATATCATAATATCTTTGAGATTTTTATGCTAAAATATATAAATTTAAAATTATCTTAAAATTAATTTTTATTAAGTTATACTAATTTTCCTTATGGAAATATTTATTTATATATTTAAAATTAAGAAAAACAAAAGCAATACTTACCGTGAGTAATATAATAGGCATACATATATATTTATTTCATATATATGTGTGTGTGTATGCTTCATATAAGAAAATTGATATATATATATATATATTATTAATTTTATATCATATTAATACATACACACACATACACATATATATATATATAAATTAATTTTGAATTTCCAATAAAATAAATAAATTTTAATATAATTTAAATGATTTTTAATATATATATATATATTATAAGTTTCATATATGTGTGTGTATATTAATAAAATAATTTCTAAATAAAATATAGATATATATAGCAATATTTTGTATTCATTAATCAAAGTATATAATCATATATTTGGACAATATATTTGTATATTAGATGAGCTAACATATCCGTTGCAATGTAAATCTCAACACTTATACACAGGCTGTTATACCTTAAACGGATTGCTATTTTACACATGCACACGCACGTATGGATATATATGTATGTATGTATATGTATATATGTGTGTGTGTATTTATGTATGTGTGTTTGTGTGTGTATAATACACGTATACATCATATAAAATTAATTACATAATATAAAATTATATTATAAATTTAAATAAAATAATGCTTTTATTTAAAAGAAATTTAGAAATGTTCTAAATAAATTAGACTTCATAGGCATAATAAAGGTCCGAAATGGTAAAAAAATATTCACCCATTACTTTCATTGTGTGTTGACCCAGTTCTAAGTTCTAACACATACCACCGATGGATGTAAGTGTCTAGGATTTCATTGGAGAACAGTTCTCCATTCTCGTCATCTAAGAATGCCTCGCCCCTAGCACTACGAGCTTGCATTCTGTTGAACTGTTGGTAGAGGATGGGCATTTCTTCCTTGAGGCCGGCATAATCACATTGTAGGATGTTCTAGTCAACCGCATGTTGAGAGTTCAGCCTGCACTAGGGTGGAGTTGGAGACCGGTGACGAGATGGAGAACGATGAGGATGAGTTTGAGATCTGCTCCTATGCACTTAGGGGGATTTGGAATGCATGGCTTGCTCTCCTCTTTGCCTATTCTTGGCCACATCCCTATAGGATCGGGAGTGCATTAAGGAGCCATATGATCTTTGTTAATGAAGGGGGACCACCATTGAGACGGTCAAATGTAGAAGTTCACGGACGAATAGGAGCTAGCGGCCATTCTGCTAAAGAGAAATGACAACGGGTTGGCATCAAGGCACAGCAATGTCCAGGGTGAGATCAATTCGGTTAGGCACGTGCATGGCGTACCTTCTAGGATGGATAGGGACGTCCACCAGCAGAGTTTCTGGTACCACTCACTTCTGGTCCTAGATAGCATTTAGAAGATTGTAACCACCGGGAGGCATTGGCCTGCAAGTGGGCAGGCCAACCAAATCGACTGTTGGAGGAGCTAGTGGGAAAAAGTTCACGGTGGCTTGAGCATCCATCGCATCCTCAAGCCATTCACTACGCAGGCTAGCTGACTCACGTTTGGCTGCTATAGCAATAATGCATGCCATATTCTTTATTAGAGCCAAGATTGGGTTAGGCAGCACTGGCGAGGGTATTGTCATTAGTTTGGTGCTTGCTAGAATTGTTACCTTCAAATAGCGGAGGATTGCCAATGGTAACAAGTCAGATCAGGTCTTGCGGAGTTGAGAGGTGTGGAAAAAGGATAGCATTTAGTGGGAAGCCCTCTTTCTAACGCCAAAATGTTGACTAGTTTTCTATCCAACCTTGGAATGATACGGGTGTGCTGGGAAAAGAAAAGGTTAGTTGTTAATCGCTAGGCTTAAAAAAAGAGAAAAATTAGGAGTTAAATACGCGGCTGAAAGGTAAATAACACAAGATATAAAGTGGTTCAATAAAGATGCCTACGTCTACTGTAAAGTTCTCTTGCCATATATTTCTCTTACAACTACGGGAAATTACAAGAGAATAGTAAGAAAAAGGAGGCATTCAATACTAACAAAGCGATGTAATCTTAAAGACTTATACGATAGCAAGAGCGCTACATTATACATAGTATTCAGGATCCTTGAATGTTTCGACCAAAGTTCAACCCCTTTGAAGCTGCAAAGCAAGGGGTATTTGTAGTGGCTGAAGCGGATGGTGGACAGTTGAGATCGCGTTGTAGAGCTGATGGGAAAATTTCTTGATCGTCAATCTAACTATGGAGGTGGATGGTCGACAGTTGTAAAGTGTGCTAGAAGATGTGCGGTGGATGAGAATGTACTCATTACCACTTTGTACCAAGCGTGGGCTTGCATTAAATGTGCATTTAATGCTACCAGTTTAGTCGTCCAACTACAGTGCTTAGGATGGAAGGAAGGACAGATTTGTCGTTCACTTGAGTGTTCACATGGTTGGGCTGGCCGACCTGCTATCAGCAATGCAGAAGATACTTTGAATCATGTAGTGGACCATGCATAGAAGATGGTTATTGGTTGGGCGTGAGGCGGTTGGGAGGGAGGCCTGATGCCGGTTGGAGTTAGACGAACTGAAGTCATGCTAAAGATGGGCCATGCTAGGGTCATTCTTGCCTAATGTGCTGTCTGCTGGGGCAAGCACAGATAAGAGTCGGCCATCAGTTGATGTGATGTCAGGCTAATTGTGTTGTCTAAGTGTGAAGGTTGCTTTGGGATGAGACGACCGAGCCGCATCCCGGCGTTTTGCTAAGTAGAAAGATTGGTCTGAGACCAACATAGGATTGGGCCGGCCTTTGTGGGCCGATGGCAAATTAATTGGGCTGGCTTTAATTAAGCTAGATCGTTTTCACTCGGCCTGCTTACTACTTGTGAGAAAATTGAGAAACACCTACAATGCTAAAGGTAATTTTTATTTATATTGTTATTCGAAGAATTATTTACAGAACATACATAATTTGTATCGATTACATAAATGTCATTATCTAAAATACCATCACAGACTTTATTGTCATCTAAAATAATGTTCATAACATTATTAGCACAGTGAAAAATATAACCAGTCTCAGACAATATAGACACAAAAATAATTCAACAAATAAAGTCTTTTATATAATAGCAATTATTCAATATCAAAACAAATCCACTCGGCAAACTCAAATGAAAATCTCCAACTGCTGTAGCATGAATGATAGGTCCATCAGCAACTAGAAGTCCCATTTCTTCCCTTGCCACGCGACGCCAATCTATAAGCCCTTGTAACGAATTATAGATATGAGTTCTAGATCTAATAGATAACTTATTGATTGCAAATAATTTGAATCATAAACATACCAAATGGAGTTGCAGAACCATTCTGCTCTTCCCTTTAACGATCTTCAAGTACCCCAGACAATTCTGTTTCCAATGATCCTTCTTGTGATAATGATCACATTCACCCTTGTTTGCGACATTAGTCATCTTATCTTTCTTATTAACCCTTTTTTTGCTTCTTCGAACCATTCGAAGATGACGCATTCCCTTAAACAACAAGTACGGCCCCTTGATCCTTGGACGAAGACTCAGCCGACCTCAATATGTTGAGGAGCTCCACAAGGCTTAGGTCAACTGGTTCATATTATAATTTAACATGAATGGCTTATACTGAGTAAGAGACCCAAGGATTAAGTCTACTTGCATCTCGTTGCTTTACTACAATAAAAATACCCTTTCTCAACTGCCAAAAACAGTTGTAATAGGTCTAATACAACAGGCGTCCACCAGCCATTATATTTGAAGTTGTAATAGAGTCAGATTTTTTTACAACGGTCACCAACAATTGCAGTGGCAGTTGTAAAGGACTTTTTTACAACTGCTTTTGATAGTTAAAGACTTTTTTACAATTGTTTTGCCTATCGTGGTAAAGTCTATTACAACTGGTTTTACCCGTTGTTAAAAAAGATGCAAAATTTTAAAAAAAATCTACATATTTTGCAACCGAAGCAAATAATGGATAAGCATAAACAATACATTAGAAATAAAAATACACTATAAGCAAGTTCAATCTCAAACCACTACACCCTACATATTACTTCTTCCAGCTACAAAAACAAAACAACTACAAAAATTCAATCTCAAAACTACATTCCCTACTACAAAACTTCAACCCAAAGGTATAAACTGCCAAAGCTAAACTCCTCTCGATCAAGGTCACGGGCAACATCTCAAGTTCACTTGGTTTTTTTTCATCTCAGATTAGTTAGCAGCAGGAAGTGCATCATCATCTACATAGCACTCACACCGAACGGTAATTAAAATCCCAAGCCCCGCAAGCTGGTCTTCTCGGCAGATTCAGTCAACAGGTCGAACTCTGGAACCATTAAAGTTATCAGACACATAGCATGGTATGTTTGAGATGAATTCAAAAATATATTGAAATATAAATTTGCTTTGTTGATGTTCATAACCATGTCCATAACTATCTGCTAGTGCTACCTTCCTTGTGTATTGACTTCCAAACCTCGTGAAGTTTCCCAGTTTTACGTAAGAAACATTAAAGCATGTACTGGGCGTATTTTTGCATGCTCTTGAACAGAGGGATGAATCAGCTAAGTTTTGCACCTATTACAGACAAAAAGGCGAATTGCAATAGTCATAGATACAAACCATTCTGCAATAGCCATAGATACAAACCATTCTCCTACTAACAATGACAATGAATTGATAGATTATGCTTCAGAAACTATGTAACCATCATAAGGGCAAGCACGCTTAATGGTATATATCACTCCAATAATGTTGTAACATGACTTCAAGTTCAATGTAAATTAGCATGAACAACTTCCCTAAATTGTTACGTTATGATACAAAATCACAACCAGTGCGACGAACCACCATCAAGGGTTATGTTGTGATGCTAAATTGTGACCAATGTTATTAGCAACGCATAAAGTTTGTGACATAGCATCATCATAATACGAAAGGATTATGTTAACAATGCTGAGTAAAATGTTTCAAAAAAAATTTACCAACAAATTTAAATTTTGAACAAGAAGAAATAAAATATAGAGTTGAAAATAAGTGGATGAAAGGAAATAGTTAAAAGATTGTTGCTAAGATGAGTAAAGAAGATTAAGAGTACTACGATCGAGCCTCATGCCAAGTCCTGGTACATTATTATTGATTTTTAAATATATAGGCTTATCGGGTTGCACATGGATCACAATCTCATTAGTCGCTTTGTCCAAATCACATTTGTATTTCCCCGTATATAAGTTTCCTGGTACATGCATGAACCAAACTCTAATCTCTGCTCTGTACTCTCGGTAAAATAAATAAAGTTTTCTTACTGATATTTCGGATAATACGAGAACAGATAAAACAAACATGTTAAGAAACCAAATTTACCATGTTTTATGTAGTGCTTTTCCTGCTTTCATAAGAAAAGGAACACCATCCCAACTTTCATTGTCAATAAAAAGAGCTGCAACCGTAAATGTTGGAGTTATGCTACCATTTGGCACCATAGGATCATTTATATATGAAGGGTATGATGTTCCACCCATTTATGACCTTTATACTGCCCTACCACTATGTCTTCTAATTGCAATGCTCTGATAGATCTTAAAACTTTAACCTGAATATAAATGTTTTATTAGATGTGTTCAACTCATGTGCATACATAACAGGAATCTCTAGAAACAAAATAAGAAGGTATAGGTTTTGAACCAATTACAACGATGCATATATCAAAAAGCATACAAGATGCTTAATACTTGAATTTTCTGTCCATTGGGCATACAAGGTAAGGTTATATTAACATATGTGCCCAATGTACAAATGACTGGAGTAAAATATCATAATTGGACAGACCTTTTCATTTCTAACATCTTCTGCATCTAAACTGACAAGTGTCTCCACAGCAAACAAAGCCAATATCCGGAGGAAGTGATTCTGCATAATATTTCTAATGATACCATAGCTATCAAATTAATAGCAAAGTTCAGGTAACATACCATTTTCATAAAATGAACTCTGTATCAGATTATTAATGAAAATGAGTCTGTAATAACAGAACCGCCTCGACCTTCTGTTCTAAAATCTTCAAAGAATATGAACTGAACATTTCTTATACATTCATGCAATCAGGCATGGGTGGTCTTGTTCAACTCGGCGGTTGGGGGCAGTTGACAATGTTTGTTGGCAGTGGCGTGGTGAAGGAGTAGCCAAATTTGATTGAGGGAGATGTGTTAGTGATAGAGGAGTTAGGGAAGTGGAAATTTTGGATCCGGATTTGGATTCACAAGGAGTGAAAGAGGAATGGGCAAGAGTAGAAAAGGTGGATCTGGACGCATATGGACGTGGAAGTGGAATGTCCGGATGCAAAAGGCTTTAATATAAAATAATGGTAGATAGAGGAAATATTGTTGAGTTGGAGCCAAAATTTTAGGAATGGTGGGGGTAATATTTTAAATTTGTGGAAATTTTTTGAATTGGAGCCAAAAAGTTTAAAATGAAGGGGCAAAATTTCCAATTTGAGGAAAAAAATTTGAATTGGAGCCAAAATTTCTACTGCTTATAGCCAAAAAATAACTGTATATATGAAAAAAATGTTATGAAAGAAAACCTCCAAATGAATATAGAAGTAATAATTTGCAACATAATTTTTATATTTTTCGAATTTTGTGATTATTTCTAAATTAGTTTTAAAAAATTTCGAAATTTTAAATTTTTTGAAATATTAAACATTAAGTATAATTATCAATTGTAATTATTAAATAATAAATAAGAGATTAGAATTAAAAAGTGAAAACTAATTATTAATTATTAATTATATAAATTTAATTATTACTTCTTAATTATTAATTGTAACTGAATATTAATTGTTGAAAGTTAATTATGTATATATTACAAATTATTAATTATTAAATACTCAATAGTAGTTGTTATCCCTCCTTTTGGCAAGGCCGTGACACCATGAACTTGACCAGAAACCCAGGCCAGTTCGTCTTGGAGATCGGTTATACGCAAGTACACTATGGATATCGACGAATTTTGTCCAAGTCCGGATCGAGCTAAAATTGATATGACACGACAAGCGAAGCTATGAGAGCCAACGTTCCAAATTTCAAGTCAATCGGAGTTCGTATGCTCAAGATATTGATCGATCACGGTTGAGAAATCCAAACTTGCATCGATCATAACTCGAGATCTACAAGTCCAAATGCCACGAAATTTTCACAGCAGCTTACGTATGACATAAAGAATGTTCCTGCCAAATTTCAACTCGATCGGAGCAAGTCTTGATCAATATGAAATTCGTTCGTATCGATCGCGGATGGAAAAACTCCAACTTGCATCGATCATATCTCTTGATATACAAGTCCAAATGCTATGAAATTTTCACAGCAGCTTACGTATGACATAAAGAATATTCCTGCCAAATTTCGACTCGATCGGAGCAAGTCTTAATCGATACGAAATTCGTTCGTATCGATCGCGGATGGAAAAACTCCAACTTGCATCGATCATATCTCATGATCTACAAGTCCAAATGCTATGAAATTTTCACACGAGCTTACGTACAACATGAAAAATGTTCCTGCCAAATTTCGAATCGATTGGGGTAAGTCTTGATCGATACGAAATTCGTTCGTATCGATCACGGATCGAGTCGAAATCGCCTGGGATTGATCGCGTGGGCCCACCCACGTGCCAGAAGAAGTCTCCCGAGATCTGAGCGAGATATTTGCCTCTTACGCCTATAAATAGAGCCCCAGAGCCTATACAAAAAGGGACTTTTGGCTTCTCTACGCCGATATTTTGCCGAAATGATTATCAAACTCCAGTTATACTGTTGTAATCTTTTGTAAACAGCGAGTGAAATTCAATAAACATCAATCATTTCATAGTGGACGTAGGCAATTCGCCGAACCACTCTAAATCCATGTGTTTCTATGCATTTTCTTATCTGTTTATTGGTGTGTTTGTTAGATCTGCTTCATTTTACATATGTCTTTTTCATTTTATCTCTTCAAACACATCCGAAGAGTATTGTGCCCAATTTTGGTACAAACACTTTGGTGCTTTCACTGAGAAACCCAACTTTTCTCCTGCTCTGTGGATCTACTACCATCGTTGGATTGTAAAAATCTAAGGAGGAGATCCGGATCTACCGTCCAGTGGTTTCTTCTATTCTATTCAGATTGCTTTAGATCTAAGAGGAACTGCATTCATCTATATTTTCGTATCCATGTTCCTGAATCCAAAGAATATGGTGATTTTCGTATCCATGTTCCCGAATCCAAAGAATATGGTGATTTTCGTATCCATGTTCTCGAATCCAGAGAATATGATCATTTTCGTATCCATCATTTCATATCCAGAAAATATGGTGATTTTCGTATCCCTCATTTCGTATCCAGAAAATATGGTGATTTTCATATCCATCATTTCGTATCCAGAAAATATGATCATTTTCGTATCCATCATTTCGTATCCAGAAAATATGGCGATTTTCGTATCCATGTATTCACATCCAGAAAATATGACAACATTCGTATCGATCGAACTTCGTATCGATCAGCTTTCGTATCGATCGACTATTCATATCGATTAGTTTTCGTATCAATCAACATTCGTATCGATCGACTTTTGTATCGATCACTTTTCGTATCGATTGGTTTTCGTATCGATCTACTTCGTATCGATCCAGCCATGTGCATTTCGTATCAATTCTCACACGGAGTTCGTATTGATCCATCTGCATCCAATTCGTATCGATACTCGGGGCTCTGTTCGTATCGATCGCAACTGCTCTGTTCGTATCGATCGCAAATGCTCTGTTCGTATCGATCGCAACTGCTCTGTTCGTATCGATCGCAAATGCTCTATTTGTATCGATTTTCACACGTTGTTCGTATCGATCCATCTGCGCCCAATTCGTATCGATACTCACACGTTGTTCGTATCGATCCATCTGCATCCAATTCGTATCGATCGCAACTGCTCTGTTCGTATCGATCGCAAATGCTCTGTTTGTATCGATTTTCACACGATGTTCGTATCGATCCATCTGCATCCAATTTGTATCCAATTTGTATCGATACTCACACGCTGTTCGTATTCAATCACCAATTTAATGAAGGAACATTCCATCCATGCTTCTGATTGTTCCATGACTGAACAAGACATAGGAGATCACGGCAACAAATGCTGAATCGCAATCAAGGGATGGGTAAAGGAATACTAATCAACCGGTGCTCCCGGAGGCTGGAGAACCTAGCTAGTACGCCAAGAACTGGAGTTGGTTAATATATCATGTAGCTAAGGTGGACTATAAATTCCACCAATTGACCAGCTTTTAAACTCCTGAATTGACAACTATGGTAGGATGGCTAATATGATGACTGCCCTACAATGTCTACTCTGCCCACTCAAAACATAGCTGATAACCACTGAACCATCTTCAAATGCCCGCATCTTAATCATACCGTGTCCATATGACTAGAAGCATGACATACAACCTTAAGAGGACTTCCTCACTATCTTATATGGGCCTCGTACCTGGGTGAAAATTAGAAATAACCACCAATCTATGAGCCCATCTTAACCAACTCACCATCCAATAGGCATCACCAAACCACTCGGACATTGGGCAATCGTGCATACATCATTCACCAGTGTTACAAGACCCCTGGGTAATAAAATGGACCTGATCATAATGTTGATTGGAGAATCTTTCCCAATCGAGACCTATTCGTTGAAACCATCCTACATGCAGAACTTCCAGTGAAAATTCAACATGTTAACTATGTCGGTGTACTATGGAAATACAACCCCCGACACTACCTTATGAAGTGGGAATGGCGCATGGATTTCTCCAAGGGTGATGAATGCCATCAAACGCAGATGTCTTCCCTCATTCCTCAGAGAAGACCGTCAATCACGGTTAGGCATACCAGTTCTACTTCTCATATTGTTGAAGTGAATGAAGAAGCTGGCAGCCAATGAATTTATCCAAAGCCCACAGCCAGTTGCTGCCAATACCCATAAATGAATTCATCACTAGAGCTTATTTCTAGACTTTGATAAGAGAATTGGTGGATAGCCGCCGACGACTACACCAACATGTCTAGGCCAATATTGAGTTGATGAAGGACTTTGATCAAATCGAACCATTTGCGTTAGACTTCCAACTAAGAAGGGCTGGACTGAAGTGCAAAAACGAGCATACGACGCTGCCTCACTTATCAATGAGATTTGATCTGATCTCTTTTGAATTATTTCTAATTCAATTTCATTTACGTTGCGAAATATGAACTACTTGAATTAAACTACTTGCAAATGATGCAGGTAACCGAGTACTTAAGATTGGGTGCAAAACAACCTCTGCGGGCTATGATCAAATCATTGAGGTATCATCATGACGAGCATGATTCAACCACTCATCGGCTACCATATGCCCCTGACTGGGGACAAGGCGTCAAAGCGGAAGAGACCGACAAGGTCAGGACTCTAGTTCAAAGTGGATGCAACCGACCATCCACTCATCCGCCTATGCAATTTAATTAGGAGATGTAAAAAAGACTTGGAGTTATATGTCCCAACAATGCACTCTCCATCTCGTACTTGAAGCTCGCCAAAATACTTATGCTTCTTCTGATGCCTGATAAAATCGGAATCACACCAAGGGTGGATGTGACGTCACTATCCATGCATCCAGTCCTACAGTAGACACTTGGGATTATTTGAGAACACATGTTTAAAGTGGATATGATTTGACCATTCACTCTCCAGTTTGCTTCTGTAATTCGGAAAAACAGTCATGCCTTAAACCAACTTCATCAGGGTCCAACCTTCAATTTAAAGTCATCAACGACTGACTGCCTACTCGCTAACCATCACGAGCTGTCATTTTAACTCTCTTCCTTAGCTTGATCGAAAGAATGCAAAGAATAAATTGGACGTGACTCGACTGTCTGCTCTCCAATTCTTGCACCCGACTTAAGGGAAATTACACAACTCAAAGAGGATGTAGTTCGACCATCCTTTCCTATGCTCGAGCACAAAGCTTGCCAGAACACTAATCTTACTCCTTAGGATTAGCAAAAGTGGAATCCAAACGAACATGGACTTGATCCAACCGTCCATAAACTAAATCTCATCCTTCGTTGAGGGGCATATAAGTGGAAGTTAATCGGGATCCCACCGATCACTCGCTGAGTAAAACCCCAAGCTCAGGGACAAGCCATCATACTTCGGCAATAAGGAATTGATACACGACAATCCTCTAACTAACTCCGGCTCCCAAAGTGTAAGCTGGAGTATAAACTTACGGACATGGGCTCGAGGAGGATGGATCCGTCCATCTAACGACTTCGCCCGTGTTCAACCTAAACCCGAGGAGGATGGATCAGTCCATCTAATGACCTCGCCTTCCATATTTACAAGCTCGAGGAGGATGGATCCGTCCATCTAACAACTTCGCTTGCCTACTCAGGGTGGATATAATACAACCGTCCACGTACCTGATCAACTTCTTGTTCCTAGAGTGTGAACGAAATCCTAAAGCCTAAATAGATGTGACTGACCATCTGTCGGCTAACTCCAGAATCCCAGAGCGCGAACTAGAGTATAAACATTAAATAACTCTAAGTCCCCAGAGCGCGAACTGGAGTATAAACACTAAAATGGGTGTGACTGACCACCCATCAACTAACTCCAGATTCCCAGAGTGCGAACTGGAGTATAAACATCAACTAACTCCAGATTCCCAGAGTGTGAACTGGAGTATAAACATTAAATAACTCTAAGTCCCCAGAGCACGGACTGGAGTATAAACACTAAAATGGGTGTGACTGACCACCCATCCACTAACTCCAGATTCCCAGAGTGCGAACTGGAGTATAAACATCAACTAACTCCAGATTCCCAGAGTGCGAACTGGAGTATAAACATCAACTAACTCCAGATTCCCAGAGTGCGAACTAGAGTATAAACATCAACTAACTCCAGATTCCCAGAGTGCAAACTGGAGTATAAACATAAGCTAACTCTAAATCCCCAGAGTGTGGACTGGAGTATAAACACCAACTGGGTGCGAATGATCACCTATCAACTTATCGATCCCGAGAGCGCAGGCTAGAGTATAAACACCAATGGGTGTGACTAACAACCCATCAACCAACTCCAGTCCTCAAAGCATGTTTGGAATATGAATACCAAAAGGGATGTGATTTGATTGTCCATCTATCGGCTATGGTTCCTCATCAAGTTATGTAGTACAAAAAGCGAATGTGGTTCGACTGTCTGCTTTCCAATCTTCCCCTGACATGGGGGCACACTTAACACACAAAATTGGATGTTATCCGACCATCCAGCACTAAGCGGGCGTGACACAATCGTCCATGCATCAACTTTTGTCCCCGGCACGGGACCCATAACGTAAATTTATAAGGATGCACTCCAACCCTACAAGACAAAATTTCTTCCTCGATTCGACAGGGAGGCGTAGATTCGAAAAAGGAACCTAGCTGGATGTCCTATTCTGAATTGATATTACTACCATCCAACCGCAAATGAATGTGGCATGACCGTTCATCTGCTAACTCTCGCATGTGATCCGACAGGTTGTGCATGCAACATGGACGGATCTGACCTAACCATCCGCCAATCAATTCCTTCCTACAGTTCAGTGGGAGAAGCATCAAACTAAAGTTGTTGTAATTTGACCGGCCACACTTCGACTTTTGCCCTTGACTGGGGGTAGAGGAATTGACCGAGGAAAACGCAGTCTGACCATTTTCTACTAAAACTCTTAGTCCCCAGAGTGCGGACAGGGGTATAAACATCAAATAGGTGTGGTTAATGGCCCTTCAACTTACTTTGATCCCCACTATGGGTTACAAGAATAGACAAACGGATGAATGTGATTCGACCATTCATTCACCAACTCTGACCTAAACTCGACGTGAGGAGTATAAATTCACCACAGGTGCAATTAGACCATCCACGAACTAACTCTGCTAACCCAAGACTGGGGGCAAAAGTACAAATCACCGAAAGAAGAGAAAGGTGACTTGCTACATCTCCAGCTTAGCGTCCTTTACAACTTAAGGAAATGACTACAAGGAGACCTTAATGCTAACCAATCAGAATGATGCCCGAAGTTCTGGGCAACCAATTATATTGTACCGCCGGATCGACGGGCAATATCGATCTGCACCTTTCATATAATACCATTGGATCGATAGGAAATGAGGTCCGAGCATTCTACATCGTGTCGTTGAATCAACGGTTAATATCAATCCTCTTCGACTACAAATCGATGTGACCCGAACGTCCATCGAATACCTTTGACCAACAGAGCATGGATAGAAGAATAAACCACGAATGAGTGTGACCTGACCATTCGTCCTCCGTTGCCTTCCTTCGATCCGTCAGGAAGAGCATGAAACCAAATGAGCATGACATGACTGCATTTGAGCTAACTTTATCCCTAGATCTGATGGGAGAACGTAAATCGAAATGGACATGGTTGATCACCCAACTCCAAATGAATGCAACGCGACCATTCATTCATTGACTCTTACCATGATCCGACTAAAAGAGCAATTCAAAACAAGTGCAACCTAAACATCTGCACACTGATTCTTACCCTGGATTCGACAAGGGAAGCATCAATCCTGCATTGGATCTGACTGGACGATTCACTCTTTAGTTTTTGCCCAAAGTATGGTGACATAAGCAGCGAAGTGAATGTCATTGACCATCCAGAATCTAGCATATGTCCGAATATCGGCAAAGTAACAATATATTCCGCCTAGAGGAAAGAACTAGAACATAATGCAGGATAGGCACGACTTAGCCCTCCATTGGTTAACTCGATCCCATGGTTCAATGGGATAGAATACAAAATTGAAGCGGACATTATCTAC
This sequence comes from Allium fistulosum, assembly GCA_030737815.1. Classification (NCBI taxonomy): domain Eukaryota; kingdom Viridiplantae; phylum Streptophyta; class Magnoliopsida; order Asparagales; family Amaryllidaceae; genus Allium; species Allium fistulosum. The sequence goes on along the minus strand of CM060907.1, from coordinate 241,499,429 downwards.
CCTGCCACTTATCGAGATATTCCCCAGACTTGGGGGCACGAACAAGAAGATAATATTAATATGATTCAACCATTCATCAGTCAACTCTGGTTCTTAAAGCTTGAACTACGGTATAGACACAGCTAGGACAAGACTAGACCGTCCGCGTAATGCATCCGCCAACCCGAGACTGGGGGCAAAAGAGTAATTATCCGAGAGTTGACTATGACAACTTGAACCTATGACCCATGCCTGATATTCATAACAACTCTAGGTTGCGACCGAAAGGATGCCTAGAGATAGAGTCATCAGATCAATACCCGGACTTATGGGTCATCATTCTGACCCTTCCGATGAGCAATGGATCGCAGGTACATTGCATGAAAAGTGCATCATTCAGAAACATAAGTAAATTCAATCTCAAAGCTGGAGCCAGCTATGTAGCAGCATGCAGTACAAGGCTAAGTTCTACTAATCCTTTGATTCAACGTCCTTATAAGCCTGATCATTTACCATTGCAAATAAACACATGAAGCGCCTATAACCTATCACGAGTATTGTAGATCAGATCACAACTCTGCGCAATGATGAAGAAAGAGTCAACTGTTTTACTTCAGGTGAATCTTGATGTGTTTGCTTGGACTCGATCTCATATATATATATATATGGACTCTCTCCAGCCATGAAGAACCCTACATTAAATGTCGACCCGAGGCATGTCTCGGTGAACAAAAATGATGCGACGTGGATCCGGAGAGATCTGTTTCACTTAAAGAGGAGGCGAATCTGCTCAAAACCAGTGGGTTTATCCATGATGCCCTCCAACCAAAATGAGTATCCAATCCTTTACTTATAAGAAAAACGAACAGAGAGTGGAGGATATATATGTCAACTACTCAGATTTGCATGGGGTATGACAAAGCACAGCTTTCCACTTCCAATGATCAACCAACTGATGGACCCAACCATCAAACATGAATTTACTGTCATCCATGGATGCAAACTCCAGATACAATCGGATACTGAAGCATGTCCTAGACCAGGAATACAACTGTTTCATTATTGACCTGGGCCTATAGTGCTATGCTGAAATCCCTGGATTCAAACTTGAAAACGCTTATGCTACTTACCAAAGGACGATTAACAGATCATTCAAAAAAAATCATATCGGCCGATCGATGAAAGTAGATATGGTTAATATGCTCGTGAGACCATGACCATAAAATGACCACATCGATGACTTAGCGAAGATATTCAATGCTCTCCAACAGTTGCAGGATGAAACTCGAACCTTTGAAATGCTCTTCACCATTACATCAGAAATATTCTTTGTTTTCATCATCAATTCTCATGGAATCAAGACTAATTTCTAGAAAATTCCGACAGCTAGAGACACCCATGTACCGAGGACAACCAAGCAGGTACGGAGCCTAAGTCGAAAGATTACCGTCCTAAGTTGATTTGACTCCAGGACCATCTACAAGTGAATTATCTTCTTCAACCCAACCAAGAGAGGGAAGAGAACTTTTGAATGAACTAACAACTGCGTTGATGCACTTCCAGCTCTGATAGATCGCTTAAAGAGACCTCCCATTTTACCCAAACCTTTGGATCGCGAAGATTTATACATTAATTGGGCCGTGTCAACACACGCCATAAGCATCGCAATGCTATGTGAAGAGAAACGAATCCAAAGACCAGAATATGATGAAGGCTGGCTATTGACAAGCTCACCCCGTTAACGTCCATATCGACCAACCGTTACGATAGGTCCAATAGAAACCTTAGATGTCTGAAAAGTTACTCAAATAGAGTATCAAGCTAAGCCAATTTGATATCACTTATCTCCCTCGGAGAGCTCTCCAAGGTCAAACATTAGCATACTTCATATCTGAATCCACCACATCAAATGACTATCCGAAGAACAGTGGAGAACCGTCCAACCGATGGAGAACGTACACCGATGAAACTTCCAATAATCGACTTTCTAACATCGAAGTTGCGTTAATGACTCCTGAGGAATGAACGATCTGCTACACCCTGAAACTCAACTTCCCTGCAACAAATAACGAAGCTAAGTATGAAGCCTTGGCGCTCAAACTTGCAAGAAAACTACGAGTGGAAACTTTACATGTCTTATGTGATTACTGGTTAGTAGTACGCCAAGTCAGGGAAGATTATCTGACTAGGGGGAAATGTCTTGCTCCTTATCTCAACCGGGTCCAAAAGCTACTAGCCGGCTTCGACTATTACTCCACTACACAAATCCTCAGAGAACAAAACGAAAAGGCCGAATCACTCGCCAAGCTAGCCAGTTCTGGGGATGCACGACAAATAGACTTTGTCTCAGTTGAAATGCTTATTATTCCAGGCATTGACATATGAAGATCAACTAGATCTTGGAGACAGATCTAGAAAAAGAGTCATGGATGACTTCTATCAAAGATTATCCACAATCGAGGATTCTTATTGAATAAAGGAATGAGGAATGGCATATCCTCCATGAAGCATCACTGCATGATTATGTCTCAATCATTCGACTCCATCGATACAAAGCATTACTTTTGCAGTCATCGATCCGAGACCCAATATTATGTATCCATCGATACGAAGCATACATTCCAACATCTCAGATCGATCCAGGAGAGGGTCGATACAAAGGAAGGACTTAAAACAACCGTCGAACGTTGTTACAACTCGAATTTCACATCGATCCAGGAGAGGATCCTTACGAAACTCAATAAAAAAAACTTGACAATGACCCGTGAATGTGCAAACGTTGACGGGAGTCAGGTTAACATACGTACACGTATGACGAACTAATATTCAATTTTCAAAATTTATAGGAATTGAATGCTCACCTGATGACAATTACAACAGTGAACAACAAATCGCTAGCACTCGACATTCAGTTACAACAATGCACTACATAATCATTGGCAGTCAACAAATCAACATTTATATTACTGTAAATCAATCGAAGGTTACATCTTTTGACGAAAAGATAGTAACTACTCAACGAATCAGATAAAACTTTTTCAGAATGAAGGATGCAGCATTTCAAAGCACGTCATGTTCACACAAGACGTACTTTGGGGGGCAAATTTTATCCCTCCTTTTGGCAAGGCCGTGACACCATGAACTTGACCAGAAACCCATGACAGTTCGTCTTGGAGATCGGTTATACGCAGGTTCACTATGGATATCGACGAATTTTGTCCGAGTCCGGATCGAGCTAAACTTGATATGACACGACAAGCGAAGCTATAAGAGTCAGCGTTCCTAATTTCAAGTCAATCGGAGTTCGTATGCTCAAGATATTGATCGATCACGGTTGAGAAATCCAAACTTGCATCGATCATAACTTGAGATCTACAAGTCCAAATTCCATGAAATTTTCACAGAAGCTTACGTATGACATAAAGAATGTTCCTGCCAAATTTCAACTCGATCGGAGCAAGTCTTGATCAATATGAAATTCGTTCGTATCGATCGCGGATGGAAAAACTCCAACTTGCATCGATCATATCTCTTGATATACAAGTCCAAATGCTATGAAATTTTCACAGCAGCTTACGTATGACATAAAGAATGTTCCTGCCAAATTTCGACTCGATCGAAGCAAGTCTTGATCGATACGAAATTCGTTCATATCGATCGCGGATGGAAAAACTCCAACTTGCATCGATCATATCTCATGATCTACAAGTCCAAATGCTATGAAATTTTCACAGGAACTTACGTACAACATGAAGAATGTTCCTACCAAATTTTGACTCGATTGGAGCAAGTCTTGATCGATACGAAATTCGTTCGTATCGATCACGGATCGAGTCAAAATCGCCTGGGATCGATCGCGTGGGCCCACCCACATGTCAGAAGAAGTCTCTCGAGATCTGAGCGAGATATTTGCCTCCTACGCCTATAAATAGAGCCCCAGAGCCTATAGAAAAAGGGACTTTTGGCTTCTCTACGCCGATATTCTGCCGAAATGATTATCAAACTCCAGTTATACTGTTGTAATCTTTTGTAAACAACGAGTGAAATTCAATAAATATCAATCATTTCATAGTGGACGTAGGCAATTCATCGAACCACTCTAAATCCGTGTGTTTCTATACATTTTCTTATCTGTAATTTATTGGTGTGTTTGTTAGATCTGCTTCATTTTACATATGTCTTTTTCATTTTATCTCTTCAAACACATCCGAAGAGTGTTGTGCCCAATTTTGGTACAAACAGTAATTATTAATTATTAAATATCTAATATTAATTATTAAAAACTAATTACTATTTATTTATTATTAATTATTTAATATTGATTATTAAGTATTAATAATCAATTCTTAATTATTTAATAGTAATTATTTAAAATTAATTATTAATTGTATTTAATAATTAAATATAATAATTATTGAATATTAATTATTAGAATTAATAAGTGAAAATATTAGTTAGTCAAATTTTCACCAAAATTTGTAAAATTAAATATTATAAATTAGAATTAATAAGTGAAAATTTATATTAAATATAATATGAATTTCTTGAAAATTAATTTTTGTCAAAATATTAAATATTACTTCTTATTTATTATTAATTGTTACTTATTACCACTTATTTATAACGGATTATTAATTATTAAAATTTAATTATTATTTTGAGGGAAACGGGTGTGTAGCGTGAGACTACACAACCGATTATATATTAATATTAATAAGTAGTAGTCGACCAACAGGCCTGATCAATAACCAAAAAATAAGTTTCGCGAACCAATCTGGTCCCAAGTTCAGCATACATAGAAAGAAATATATACAAAAAACAGCAGCATTGTGTAAAAGTACCAAGCCAAAGTAAGAGCATTACTACTACCGACTATTAAGGTGATGATCATACATATGAGTCAGAAAGGGGCCAGCAAGAAGAGACTTCCCATGTACTTTCTAATTAGTCAGCAGGAGCATTGTCACTAGGAGGGAGACGGCGAGTGAAAGGCCTCATATGCGTTGATCCTGTCCAGAGCGTAAACAGGTAAGAGATTCGGTTATAGATTCCTTCAATACTGTATTTGGGCTTGTTGAAAACATATGCATTTCTTTCTTTCCAGATGCACCAACTGTAAATGGCAATGAAGGAGTCGAGTTTTCTATCTGGAGGGTTATATTGCCAGTAGTCAAAGAACAAGTGAAGGACGGGGATGTAGCCGATGAGAATAGCACTGGTCGTGGCCCAAATGTAGTAGGAGAAATCACAGGCAAAAAAGAGATGAGAAATGGATTCATCTTGCATAGAGCACAAGGCACAAAGAAGGTCTAGAGGGATTTTCATACGTCTAAGTCTATCTTTGGTGTTGATACGAGCATGGATGAGGCACCATTGGAAAAAAAGGATGCAAGGAGGGAGTCTGCATTTCCATACTCTTGCGAAAGAGAATGATCTGCCATGGTGGTTAAGGAATGAGTAGCATGAGGCGACTGAAAAGCCTTTCTAAGGAGATAAGGCCCATGTATAATGGTTTGTTGTGTTAGAGAGCTGGAGTGAAAGGAGTAGGTTAGTGGCTGAAGTGAGATCATTCAAGGTGTCAAGGTCAAAGAGAGCTGGGGGACACAGGCAGTCTGGGCCAAGGGTTGAAATCTCGCCAACTGTTGAGTTATGGCGGTAGGTATGGGAAAATAGATTAGAGAATGAGCGGGCGAGGGGTGTTTTATCATGCCATATGTCTAGCCAGAAAAGACAGCTACTACCGTTGCCAATGGAGACATGGAATAGGGATTTGACACGGGGTATGGATTGTAAAACGCCAGCCCAGAAGGGGGAAGGTTTAAGGCGAGGGGTGGAGTGAAGGACCAGGTGAGGGTTGGAGTGATAATAAAGCGGAAGTATCCACTCTTTCCAGATGAAATTGCCCGGTGTGATGATACGTTAAAGCCATTTGGATAGGAGAGCTATGTTGAAAGAGCCGAGGTTAACTATTCCTAGGCCACCATGATCTTGGTGCAAACAGACAGACTTCCAGTTGATCAAACATTTTGCTTTATTGTCATTATAGTTGATTAAAATTTAATTATTATGTATATGTTACCAATTATTAGTTATTAAATATTTAATAGTAATTATTAAAAACTATTTATTAATTATTAATTATTAAGTATTAATAATTTAATAGTAATTATTGATTTATAAGGTTGTTATTAAATGTTAATTATTAATTATTCTTAAATACTAATATTATTAATAATTAATTATTAAATATTATTAATATTTCTGAAAAGACATTATAACTATTAACTATTAATTATTAAATAATAAATATTACTTCTTAATTATTAATTATTAATATTAATTATTAATTATTAAAATTAATCCATATTTATTAATTATTTAATAATTAGTATTATTTAATAATTATTATTATTTATTAATAATTATTATTTAATAATAATTATTATTTATTAATAATTATATTAATAATTAATTATTGAATAATAATTATTAATAGTAATTATTTCATATTTCAAATTAGTTATTAATTATTATTATTTATAGTAATTATTATTTTTTATTAATTATTTAATTATTAATTATTTATTATCTAATTATAATTATTAATTAATTATTACAACGGGCAAATGAAAAAGGTTGTAATAGGCATCTATTACAACTGGCAAAAAAGAGGAGTTGTTAAAAATAGGCATGTATTACAACGGGAAAAAAAGAGTGGTTGAATATGCATCTATTACAACTGGCAAAAAAGAATATTTGTTAAGAATTAGCATTTATTACTACTGGCAAAAAAGAAAGGTTGTAATAGTCATTTATTACAGCTTGCAAAGTAAAACGATCAGTTGAAAATAAGTTTATTATAACTGACATTTTATACCGTTGTAAAATTACAGTTGTAAGAGTCTTTTTGTTGTAGTGCTTATTGCTACGTATAACTGTTCAAGTCTATCAAAATAGCCTTTCATCACTAGAACATAATCGTTCGATTTCTATCCCTTGGTCATTTTGGTATTGAATAATTTCTTCGTAAGTTTGTACCTCTTTGAACAGGACTATTCACCAAATAGAGCTTTGAAACTATCAAAAATCTCATGGACATACATGTTTTTGTGTTGCCTCTACAATGACTTGTCTAGCATAGACAGTATGAAAACCTGGGCAATCATTAGGTCTAAAACCCATTTATCATAAGCAAGCCTCAATTCGGGTTTCGCATCGTCAATGGGTTATTCTTTTAGAGGTGCAGTTATCAACGACTAAAGACGTTCATAAGTTAATGCTATCTTTATCACTCTTAGTCAGTTAACGTAGTTAGCTTCAATGAGTTTGTTATTTTCAGAAAATAGCTTGGATGTAGACATTCTTCTGCAAGTTTTAACTTAGTAGATTAGGACAATTTCATGGTAGATGTTCTTATAATGTTAGTAAGGTTAAAATTTATATTTCATTTTACTAATAAGCTCACACTAGTCTTTTATGCTTCCCTAAACCCTAAAACGAAACACTAAAGTCTTACTACTTCACTAGTGGGTATTAGGATTCGTTTGCTTTGGGATTTTAACTTTGAGAAATATCAACAAATCATACTCCCACAAACGATGGATAACTCCTTATCAATTGTATCACATACAACACCTAACCTGTGGTTCCTTGTCCTGATCTCATTTTGACCTTGAGGAATAACAAATCAAAAGAGATTATTCACTCGTACTTACCATTTCGTGATGATCTAAGTATAAATGTACATACCTTGAGGAATATCTACAAATATGTACATATATCTTACTTCGTCTATTCAATATATTAATAGTACTACACATAATATCCTTAGCTTACGGTATATCAACAACAAAGAAGTATGCAAGTAATCTATTAATATATAAATGGCAGAGGGCGACTTTATATTAAAGATTCATAATCTTTAATATGTTATATTTAGTGATACTGGCTTATGGAATAATGTATTTCTTATTAAATACCTTTATGATTCAAGTGTCGAACACATCATAAATCGCTTAATATGTACTATATGTATGTATTTATTCCTTAAATCTATTTAGGTTTTTTAATGCTCCACCTTTAATTTATACATTCATATTATATAAGTTTTAATTATTATATAACTTTTATAACTTAATTTACTTATATTATAATCTTATGTATAATATTAAATTAATTAAATCTTATATGATTATCGTAATTAGTTAACATTTTAATTAATTTTATATTATTTAGTTATAACATTTTATATTGAAATGTATACCATAACACTTATATTTATACACATATATTTTTATATACATGTATTTATTATTCGTTAATTAACTTCTAATTAAATTATGTAATCATATAATTTTAATTAAATATTATTAATTTTGTAAATTCTTTTATACACACACTTACATCGTCTTAAACAATTCAAGTCAATGTAACATATATATCATAATATATCTTATATATATATTTTTAATTAATTAACTATTTAATTTATTTATTTATTTTATTAATCTTAATAGTATTATAGTTTTCGAGTTATTTTATAATGTTTTCAAAACATTTTTGAAATATTATATTATAACATTTATAATATATTCTTATTTTTAATTTAAACTTTTAAATTTAAAATTTTATTTTAATTTCAGAACAATTTTGAAAATTAGCCCAAGGCCTAATTTAAATTGGGCCATTTCTATTAGGATCAACCTTTGGGTTCACTTCACCTTTCGGACCAAGCAGATAGTCAAGTAGGGCAAGGTACTTGATTACCCAAACCCAGCCCAAACACTACTTTTCTAGACATCCATGGTTAAGCTGAACTAATTAGCCCTAACATGACTAATTTAGACCGCATAGGCCATTGGGCTTTGATACCCATGGGTAAGCTTAATTAGTATATTAATTTTAAATATATATATATATATATATATATTTCAAAATAATTTTTTATTTTAAATATATATACATAATCATATATATGCATATTAAATGAATATTAATAATTCTATATATATATATATATATATATTAATGTAAATAAATAATTATTTATATTTATATCTATACACATTCGGCTAAAACAATAATAATTTTTTATATTTAAATTTTGTGATTTTAAAATTTTTTATTTTTATTTTTGATTTCGCTTGGAAATCATTTAAATATATATAAAATAATTCAAAAGCAATTTAAAACATGTGCATATTTTATTAAATAAATATTTTCATATTTTATATATATTATAAACATATAAATATTGTAAAACTTAAGTTTTTATATTTAAATAAATTATATATATATATAGCTTTATTTATTTTTAATTTGAAAACATAATATGTGTATACGTTGATGAAATTTGTGTGTGTGTGTGTGTGTGTGTATATATATATATTAAATATTATACACACACATACACAAATATGCATGTATTTTAACATTAAACTTGTTTTAATGTTATTAAATTATAATTTTCAAAAATTAAAATAAACAAATTTTTTTAACTTATCGAATGATATATATATATATTTATGTATGTATATACAAACAAATTTTATTTTAAATCAACACACATGAAATAACAATATCAATCCAATGTTGACGACACTAACATATATGGATTTGTGATAGTATACATATAAATAAAGGCAGCATAATGACATGATAAACGATATATATATTAAATTGTTACCTTTCTATGGTCTATAAGTAATACCTTGTAATGTTGAATCCGTTCACTCCTTGAATCAATATCAAATCCTTCAAAGGAAGCTACCAAACTGAAAACAGCAACCACTAATCTTCAGTTTGTATTTAATTTATGTTTTAATGACTTGAAAACTTTGGAGAATGAGGAAAGCAAGGGCCAGCCTTGACTGGTCTAGAGGAGCAAAAAGAGAGCAAGCTAAAATTAGGGTTTGAGGTGAATAAATTAGGGCCTCCTAACTATTTCAAGCCTATTGGATAAATGTGCAATTAAATCTAATTCAAATGCACACCAATATTGTATATTGATACATGTGTCTATAACTATTCTAAATACATTATCTAATATTTGATCAACCTAAATTAAATAAAATTTTATAATTAATATTTCATAAAAATTAATTAATTTAATTAATTCATAATAATTATAATTAATTAAATTAGGTGGTAGTAGGAATATCCAACATTTTGGTCATGTGACTCTTAGATGTAAACTCAGTCAGCGATGAATATCGAACAATTCGAATATTAATGTTCATACATCACTAAGCATATGATGTGATATTATGGCCAAATTTATCGCTTGCATAGGTTTGATAAAAACCAATTTTACTTTATTTAAGCGTTACCCGGTAGTGACAATTATTTACACCAATTATCGTCATCAAAACTATATCGCATTAGGACTTATGGAATTTAGTAATGGTCAAAATTCTAAAATCATCATATTCAATTTTATAGTCCAAATACAAAGTCCTTGGTTCAATAATAACAATTATTATTAACCGAACTATCTTAACTAGAGATTTTGACTTTGAGTTAATTTCAAGTTGACCATGATACTAACCTTATATAACCGAGGAGACGAACACTTTATTGAATAGTGTTTCACTTCTAACGTTTTCACTCGATCCAACTATATTCATTCAATGGATGTTGTGCCACGATTTAACTATAATCAAAGCGGAGCTTCCATATTGAAGATCGGTAATATTTTCAAGTCAAAAAAACCGTGTATATTGTTACATCAATATTTTCTGTCTAACCCTAGGTATATTAACCAACAGAAAACTATCGAGCGAGTCATTCCATAATATTCCAATAATTATTGGCACGTAACCTCTATATATCCCCAACGGTCATGAGTAATACACTGCCTAACATTTAAAGAGCGTTACATACTCTAGTCTCAACGGATGTATCGATATCCAATCTCGATACATCATGACCAGGAATATTTATATTGATATGTTTATTATGTTATGATAAAATACTCATGATTACAATAATTTTAATTACTATGACAAAACACACTATTTATGGATTTTCTACTAAATATATTTAAATTGAATAATTAACCATAACTCATTATAATAAGCATATAATAGAAAGAAAAACACATTTTATTTCGAATGAGATTTTATTACAGAGTTAATAATTTATAGAAAATTATAGAATTGCTCCAAGGGAATACCCCTAACTCTATCATATAGGATTTTAAAATTAATATAATTTTTTTCCGAAAATACTAACATGTACATATTTAGTAAATAAAAACACACACAGATATATATATATATATATCTATGTATGTATGTATATTATATATATATATATATATGTATGTATGTATATTATATATATCAATTTTGTTTTCAAAAGCCATTTAAATTATTATTAAATTTTGAAGATTATTTTTTTATCCAAAAACTTAATTCGTATAATATTTTTAATTACAATACATACATACATATATAGTCACATCTTATGTTGACAGCACGCATATATAAAGATTCATTATATCATGATCTAATCTAGGCATATATGGTTTAAGATAATTATATTATAAATATATAAGATTATATGTAGAATATTTATCTTGACTATAGCCTAATTTTTATATGTTGAATACTGAATCGATTGAGTTCTTTTGAATCTGAATTCAAAACCTTCCAAAAAGAGCTACCCCACTAAAAACACCATGCACTTATGCACTTATTTTACTTGAATTTTTGTTTTGAGGCTTGGTTAATATAGGTAGGGTATGGGATGCTTACGGCCAGCAAATGGAAGAGGAGATGCAAAAACTAGAGTGCAAAAATGAGGGATTAGAAGTGTTTAAACAGGAGAGAATGGTAGGAGCAAATTGTGGATCTAAATCCACTATTCTCTCTACCAAGTCAAACCCCACTCAAACCAAATCAAACCCTCCTTCCTATATGTATAGTCGACTACACTAGCCCCTTATATAGGCCTCAAAATTACTTCAAGCCCGATCAAATAAAATACATTTAAATCAAATTTAAACATGCATGGATATCGTATATCGATACGTGTGTATACAACTTTTATATATGCACTATTTTCCACACAAATCAAATAAAATTGAAAATTAATATTTTATAAATATTAATTAATTTAATTAGTTTATAAAAATTATAATTTAAGTAAATCAGGTGGTAGTCGGAGTATTCAACATTTCAGTTGTGTGACTCTTAGGTGTAAATTCGATAATAGATTAATATCAAACAATTCGAATATCAACGTTCACACATCACATTAGCCAGTGGTGTGACATTATGGCTAGTGCTTACATAGCTTAAGTACAATCCAATTTTACTTATTTTAAGAGATATCTGATAGTGATAATTATTTACACCAATTCTCTTTGTCAAAACTATATCACATTAGGACGTATGTAATTTGGTACTGGTCAAAATTTCCAATATCATCCATATTCAACTTTATAGTCCAAACATAAAGTCTTGGTTTAATAATAACATTTATTATTAATCGAGCTGCTTTGGCTAGAGACTTTGAGTTGACTTCAGTTAACCGTGTTCCTAACCTCGTAAAACCGAGAAGACGAATTCTTTATTGAATGGTGTTTCACTTCCAATGCTTCCACTCAACCTAACTATAGCCATTCGATAGATGTCGTGCCACAATTTAACTATAATCAAAGCGTAGTTTCCACATAGAAGCTCGACGATATTCTCAAGTTGAGAAAATTATGTAATATTATCACATCGATATTTTCTATTTGACCTTAGTTATATTAACTAAAAAAAACTATCGAATGAGTCATTCCATAGTTATCCAATAATTATCAGTACGGAACCCCTTAGTGCTCCCAATAGCTATGAGTAATACACTGTCCAATATTTTGAGAGCGATACGTACTCTAGTCTCTACGAATGCATCGATATCTAGTCTCGATACATCTTGACTAGGAATATTTAAAACGATGTGTTTATTATATTGTGGTAAATTGCTCATGAATATAATACATTGTAATTACTATCACAAAACACACCATTTATGAATTTTCTATTAAACATACTTAAATTAAATATTAATTAATATAATACATTATAACAAGTATATAATAGAAAGAAAAACACCTTTTATTTCGAACAAGGTTTTTTTTACAGAATCAATAATTTACAGTAAATTACAAAATCGCCCCTAGGGCATACCCCTACTCTGTCACTTATTATGTCGTTCCCCATTGATAGAAGTCGGTTAAGGATGCAGCCGGCCGCTTCTAAAGCTCCATCCACATTCTCGATTTATATTTGGTCTTTGAACAGAGGGCTACGACTAGGCTATTCGTGTAAGCAATCCTTGCCCAAGTGGATTCTTTGTTGAAACAGTTAACGTATGACATAAGTGTTGGAACTGGACTAGCCCGCAGTTGAAGTTATGGGTGAATTTCAAAAAATTTACCCTATTAAATCTTTTATTGGGCTTATGAAGTCTAACCGAATTAGAACATTTCTAGATTTCATTTAAATAAAATCATTTATTTTATTTAAATTCAAATATATTAAAATATGAAATTAATTTTATTTGATTTAGTTTATACATAAATGTATCATATACATATATGTGTGAGTGCATGTGTAATATAATAATCCGTAAAAGGTATAATATGCCCATATGTAGATGTTGGGATTTACATCGCAACAGACATATTAGCTCATTTTGTATGACATGTATGTTGTCCAAATGTGTGCATGTATATATTACAACATATATATATATATATGTATGTATGTATGTATGTATGTCTATGTATGTATATATATATATATATATCTATGTGTGTGTGTGATTGTGTGTGTACACACACACATGTATGTATAAATATATTATATATAATATATGAACATAAAACATTTATATATAGATAAATATATATGTATAAAGAGAGAGAACAATTATTAAAAATTATTTATAATTCAAAATTAACTTAGTTTTGCAAACATAATAATTTTAGTATTTTAATTTGTACATATTATGAATAAAACAATGTTTTCATCCATAAATAATTAACATAAAATAATCTATTGATGAAAATTCAAATATTACAAATTCGAAAATCTAAGATCATAAAATAGAGCTTAGGAAAAATCTGAAGATTTTTCAAAGTAGAAATATTATTTTTAAAAATAAATACATTGATTTCGGTAATGATTATTTAATATAAAATAATATATTATTAAAAATTCAAAATTTAAAATTTTGGAAATTCTAGGATCATGAATGAAAGGTTAGAAAAATTTTGAAGAATTTTTCAATTAAATTATTATTTTTAATAAATCACAAACAGTTTTTCCGAAATAATATTGATTATTAAAAATAATAAACTTCATTCAAAAATTTCTAAATATTTTCTATATGTTTCTGAAATGATATAATATTTTTTTAAATATAAAATTGAATTTTTAATGTAATAATTATTTTATATATAATAAACAATTAAAAAATCCAGCTAAATACTCGAGATTCTTCCATTCTGAAAACATGGCTCCCAATCCTGCATGTCTTCGACTTAACGCATCTTCCACTGCGTTACCCTTTCCCGGAGTATAGGCTATACCAAAATCATATGATGCCAAAAACTCTAGCCATCGTTGCTGCCGAAGATTCAAATCCTTTTGGGAGAAAAGATACTTCAACGACTTATGATCTGTAAACAACTCGAATCGAACTCCCAATAGATAATGTCTCCATATCTTCAGAGCAAAAACAATCGCCACTAACTCCAAATCATGAGTCGGATAATTCCTTTCATGCGGCTTCAGTTGTCGACTTGCATACGCAACAACTTTACCCTTCTGCATCAGCACTGCTCCAAGTCCGATACCACATGCATCGGTGTAAACCACCATCTCATCATTTCCACTTGGAATAGTCAAAACAGGAGCACTTGTCAGTCGCTCTTTCAGGATTCCGAAAGCTTGCTCACACTTAGCATCCCATCTGAATACTTGGTTCTTTTTCGTCAATCCTGTTAACGGTGCAGCCACCTTGGAAAAGTCTTTGATAAATCGACGATAGTATCCTGCTAATCCAAGAAAACTTCTCACATCAGATGCATTCTTAGGTCTAACCCAATCCTGGATTGCTGCTACCTTAGCGGGATCAACCGCTACTCCATTTTCAGAGATAATATGGCCTAAGAACCTCACTTCACTCTTCCAGAAGTGACACTTCGAAAACTTAGCCTTCAGCTGATATTTCCGTAAGATTTCCAAAACAATACGCAAGTGCGTCTTGTGCTCTTCTTCAGTTCTGGAATAAATCAAAATATCATCCACGAACACTAGTACGAACTTGCTCAACTGATCTCTGAACACTCTATTCATAAGATCCACAAAATATGCTGGCGCATTAGTCAATCCAAACGGCATTACCAGCCACTCAAAGAAACCGGATGGTGTCCTAAAAGCAGTCTTCGGCACACTATCCTTAGCCACTCTTAACTAGTGAAATCTCGTTGCCAAATCCATCTGAGAAAACACCTTAGCTTCGTGAAGTTGATCAAACAAGTCATCTATTCTCGGCAATGGATACTTGTTCTTCTTAGTCACCTTATTCAACTCACGATAATCCACACACAACCTTAACGATCCATCTGCTTTGGTTGCAAACACAACTGGTGCACCCCATTCGGACACACTACGCCGAATGAATCCTTTCTGTAGAAGATCATCAACCTGCACCTTCAACTCATGCTGTTCCCTAGGCGCCATCCGCCTAAGAGGCATCACAACAGGTCTGGCTCCTTCAACTAGATCTATACGAAACTCGATCTCTCTATGCGGCGGGAACCCTTTGACCTCATCAAAGACATCCTCAAATCCATTAGCGATTGGCACCGATGACAGTCCATCCCGTGGAACAACCAGCGAATACATGAAGCTCATGAAGACGCCTTCCTCATGCTTACATCGTATCACAACCTTTCGCCCCTCCACATTCTCAACTGTCACCTCCAACCTTTCACAATCAACCTTTGCCGCATACTTCCTAAGCCAGTCCATACCCAAAATAATTCCGAACCCCGCAAAGTTCAGAACAAAACAATCACAAACAAAAGAGCAATCATGACTCGATACAACCAAACCACGGCATAGCATACACAAACAAGACGAACCCCCAACTGGATCAGTCACAACCAATGGCCTATCAACGATATCCGGTTCTAAACCCAACCGGCCTACAAGTTCATTACAAACAAAAGAATGCGACGCCCCAGTATCAAATAACACTCTAACTGGAACACCACATATGGAAAGAGTACCTTGAACCACCACACTCTTTCCTTTCTCTTCAGCGGTAGGAGCTTTCGAGAATGATGGAACGGCCCCCAAAGCATAAGCTTGCACAATCTGCTTGTCCTTCCGCGGTTCTGGACAATTCTTCCTAATATGCCCCGGCTTGTCACAGTTGTGGCACTTCACTGGCACCTTTGGATTCTTGCAATCCCTGGAGAAATGGCCCTTCTGCTGACAATTGTAGCAGGTCACTTCGCCCTTCGGCTTCTTCTGACCATCCTTACCCTTCTGCTGCTGCTGCTTCCTCTTCTTGTTTCCACCCTGCTGTGATTTAGACTCTTCCTTGGTTACAGCAACAACAGATCCTTCTTTAGGAAACAGATTCTCGTGCCTGAGAGCCTTCTCTACAAGCTTCTCAAATGGATCGTCCAAATGATCCACCAACTGCCTCCTAAGATAACTGTCCAAGCCTGTCACAAACTTCTCGTTCTTCTAGTACGCAGATTCAATATACGACCGGGCATACTTGGACAAAGCTTCAAACTCAGAAACATACTCAAGAACTGGTCTTCCACTTTGCTTGAGCTCCACAAACTTCTTGAACAGAACAGACTTCTGAGCAGGAGAAATGAACTTAGCTTCAAATCTGGTTTGGAATTGCTCCCAAGTAATCTCTTCCTCCGGAGTATCAATGGTGATAGAGTTCCACCAATCAGAAGCTCTCCCTTGAAGCTGTCTTAATGCTAGCTTCTTTTTAGTTGCATCCTCGATTCCCAAATCACCAAAGATCCTTCTACAAGCATCTATCCACCTCTGGACTTCAATGGTTGACTCTGTTCCCAAGAAAACCTTTCCTCCAAGGGCAGTATAGTCTTTACACAACTTAGCAAAATCCACCGGTTTTGGAGTCTGAACTTGAACTCCAACATCAACTGCTGTCCCCGGAACTGATATCCTTCTCATGATCGAAGTCATCATAGCTTCGAACATAGCTACATAATCAGTAGCCCCCTCAGTAGCACGGCCTTCCCTAGCAGCTGGTCTCCCTCTTCGACTCATCCTTAATATCTATAAAAGGAATGATTAGCACACCTTTGAGAAACAACTGCATAAAGGACTCACTTACTTCTAAGCTACTATATTATATATAGTAATCATCCATCAAAATACAATTACGTCTCTCATACGTAGTTACGTCAGCGAGCGTTGGGTAAAATCGATTAACCAAAGCTCTGATGCCAAATGTGACGACCGCCCATGACCCCTGCACTGAACATAGGAATAGTGCGCTGTAAAGTGTGCCAGGCAGCCATGGACGGTTGCCAAGGTTAAATTAAAACAATAGAATCTATCGTATAACTCACAGCGCATGGATAAAATACAATAGAAAGTATATATAGTGAAGCTTTACAGAACAGAATCTCAATTAAACTTCATAATAGTTTGGTACAAACATCAGAATAGTCAATACATCAAGCCTCACTACATATCACTCAGAGAATATACAAGCAGCGGAACATCCAGTACATATAGTAAGAAAATAATATGCAAGCCTCCAGCTCGTCTTCATCATCAGCATCGTCGGAAACTAAGAAAAACACCTGTCACCTGCTACCTAGTCTGCCCATCCCAAAGCGGATGAACAGCCCAAGGCAATAAGAGTTAAACATAAAGCCTTGAGTCAGACAACAGTCTTAGTGAGCGGTAAATTAACTAACAACATACCAAAAGAGCATAAAGGAAAAAGGAATAGGAATCCAAACCTCCCACTCCACCTCTTTCTACAGTGATAGCCCCCAGACACACTAAGCAGAAATAAACATAGCAAAGCAGACATTTAAAGTGAAGCAATTATCACTCGAGTCAAGGTCGGTGTTTTCCAAGTACAAACCCCCAAGGCCTAAACCAAGATCAGATAAGCACCCAGAAAACATCGCTCTTGAGACCGAATGACGAGGCAACCAAACATCCATGACTCTGGCTATCACTGTTATCATTGCCTCGATACCACCGTTAATTGAATGACCGGCACATTCTTTCAGTCGTCCGTCAAGGGTTAATGGCAACCCGGGTTCTAGACATAACTCCGCACGTCGTCGCAACCCGTGCCTAGGACTATCGAATCTGCCCAGAGTACTCGACTACCAATCAGTAGCCTTCAGGGACTATCGAATCTGCCCAGAGTACTCGACTACCAATCAGTAGCCTTCAGGGACTATCGAATCTGCCCAACGTACTCTTGCTTTGAGCATGCTAGAACCTTCAACAACGATGAGATCTCAGCCTTCTAGTCATCCTCCTCGACGACTATTTCCATACTAGCTCAAGCGCCTCTCGAGCAAACCATTATCCTCAAACTCGAACCATTTCATCGAGTTATCAACATGCTTGGAATGATCCCATCTGGATTAGACCAAGACTATCTCATACTATGCTTCGCCTCATCATCATCATAGCAAAGCCTCATCTCAACATCATCATCAAATCTATCCATATGAGCTTCATCATCCGCCACATATGCCACGAGCAACTTTTCCAATTCAAGAGCCTTTCCCTTAGCTTTTGAATCATCTTCGACCATCCTGTCTAAATCAAATCATCAATCATCTAATTCATAGCAATCAATCAAGTCAAACATTAATCCAAGTAATCAAGCATTCAAATATGATCTAATGAACAATTATAACAATAATGGCAATTTTGTAAATAAAGAGTCGAAATCTAATGAGCATGAAAACATGAGTAATATCTCTATAACTTGATGAATGAACTTGCATAGGTTAATCATGTAGTAAAATGGATGTCAAACCATCATGAACAATAGATCTATACTTAAGTTTACGGAAATGCATGGAAATCACTAATTTAACACCAAATCAAACCAACGATCCGATATACTCCTTTGGATCCGTGTGAGAGATAATCACCACTCACAAAATCACCTAAACACCTCAAAAGCAACACACTTCAGATCTGGACAACGAAGAATCTAACTCGATCTATCAAAACTCCGCTTCAAACGATGAAATCTCTCTTCTATGGTTGAAGATCTTCAATCTAAGCTCTTGGATCTTCGATTTGATCTTCGATTTGGATGGAAGGAATCACAAGATTAGAGTGGAGAAAAGAAGTGAAGAAGTGTAGAACTCGAGCTCTCAAAATAGCAGCACTTCGTCGCTTCAAAATCCGGATCCCAAAAAGTGAAGAAAACCCGGGTATTTATAGGCTGAAATCCCCTAAGTCGTATGCTCGCTTTTAAGTCGTCCACAACTTAAGAAAATCCACGACATACGACTCATAAATACCACGACTTACGACTTAACCATCCCTACGACTTACGACTCAACAGTTCAACGACCCAAGCCTTCGCATGACCTAACCTAACACACATGCGCACGACCTAGCGACTTAACAACATAAGTCCTCACGCGACTTAACTAAGGTACGACTTAACGACCTATCAACTTACTCGACTCAACGAGATACGACTTAGCGACTTAACGCTACACGACCTAACCCCTTAAGCATCTACGCGACCTAACATAAGTCGCGACCTAACTGGGATACGACCTAACGATCTTTGCGACTTAGCTGGGTTACGACTTAACACCTCACGACCTAACTATACACAGTATACTATCATAGGTCGTCTACGACCTAACTAATCATGCTATAGCGACTCAACGACTTAACTGTCTCCGACCTATCTCCTTAAGTCGTTAACTCGCCCCAGTTTTCCTAAGTCGATATCCCTATGCCGCTAACTCCTAAGTCGCCACTATCTTAAGTCGCCAATTCCTATAAGTCGCCTACTAACTTAAGTCGTTAACTCCTAAGTCGTCTACCCCTTAAGTCGGTCAAATCCTGTAGGTTGCTCCAATCCCTTAGGTCGTTCACTCGACCTAACCTACCCCACGACCTAAGCTACCTCACGACTCAACTTCCAAACGACTTAAGCTACAACATGGCTTAACTTCTAGACAACCTAACTTCTACACGACTTAAGCTCTAGTCGACCTAAACTCTGGACGACTTAACAATACTAACAATCTAATAACAACTGTTTTACGATGTTTCGATCCGTAAAAATACGGGTCGTTACAATAGTCCAAATACAAAGTCCTTGGTTCAATAATAACAATTATTATTAACCTAAATGCTCTGGCAAAAGACTTTGACTTTCAGTTGACTGTGGTACTAACCGCATAAAACTGAGGAGGCGAATTCTCTCTTGAATAGTGTTTCACTACCAATACTTCCACTTGTTTGCACAAAAAATGGACAAACACCTCAAAGTTGTATGATTTAGTAGATCTTATGTTATTCTTAATGATTTGAGTGAGTTATGCAAATGTATGAGAAGCAGGGGCTAAACTGTAAAAAGACACGCAGATTTATAGTGGTTCAGCCAGAATGTGCCTACGTCCACTTTATATGTTATTTCTCTTCTTTTGTTTTGATTACAAGTACAAAGCTTTGATATGAGTAAAAGAAAGTTGTTTGAAAGTTCTCTCCGTGCTTGAGCTCTCAAACTTGTCCCCCATTGTTGTACCCCTGCCCCTCTATTTATAGAGTGAGGCTGGGGGTAGGGGTCTAGGATGTGTATAGTTGCTGACGGGCCTGGGCTGACGTGATCTGGCCTGGTACGTCTTGGTTCGGCATTGCTTGATTCAGAGGTGGTTGGAGTGTAGAGTGGACCGGTCGTAGGTGATTCGGTGCTATGTGGTAGTACCTTGGTCCGGTTTAGGGTTGGTCCGGTAGGAGCTTGAGAGGTGCAGTTTGGACCGGTAGTTGCTTGGTCCGGTGGTGGGATGGCGAGATGGTTCGGCGAAGTATGGACGTGAGCTGGTTCGGCGAAGCATGGAGGTGAGCTGGTTCGGCGAAGCATGGAGGTGAGATGGTTCGGCGAAGCATGGAGGTGAGATGGTTCGGCGAAGCATGGAGGTGAGCTGGTTCGGCGAAGCAGTGGTCCGGCCTACGTGGTTCGGTAATGGGATGGAAAGGCCTTGGTTTGGCGATGGGGGAGATGGTATTTGGTTCGGCAAGAACCGGATGAACTATATCCAACACTTGCCCCCCCCCCAAAGTGGGGTACGTGCTTGTATGTGCCGCACTTTGTTTTCCTGTAGTTGAGATAGCTTCATTCGGTCTTGGGTGTGCAGAACCGGTTGGTCCAGACGACTTGTTTTGTTTATAAATAGAGGCTTTAGGTTACTGTTATCCTTTATCGTTTTGAGATAGCCGAATCAACCTGATTACCAAACCAACCTGAGTACCGAACCAGGTATGTTTGGATGCCGAATGGGCCTATAAATTTGATACCGAATGGACTTTCGTATCTATCCTACCGAACGAACCTTCGCACCTGACCTGCCGAATGAACCTTCGGATCTATCCTACCGAATGAACCTTTGGCTGTGAATGCCGAATGGACTTGATACACTTCTTGATTTTTTATATCACTAGCGAGATTTCAGACTGCACACACTTGCTCTTTTACTTCCTTTATTCTAACGACGTTCTTCTTTGTGTTTGCAGATAAATGTCTCGAAAAGCAGAAACTCGATCGGATAAAAAGAAGTCCCAGGGCGAAGGAGGACCTTCCGTAATGCCCCCTGCTCAGCCAGGACCGGAACGTCACGGATCTACCCCGAGATCACTAGTGGACGGGTACGGGCCTCAGGAGCTCCTGAACTCCCCACCTGATTGCTTTCCCAGCTCCCTTAAGGAAGAGCAACTTGATGTCATCTCCCGTTCTTTCGGAATTGATAGGGCGCGAGTGCTGTTGCCAGGGAGAGAAGTTATGCCCTACGACCCTCCTGAAGGGTACTTTGCCTATAGCAGATACCACTGCATGTGTGGTGCCATTCCTCCTCTTAACGCTTGGGTGGCCAGCTTCCTCACATATCTAAAGGTGGCCCCATTCCAGCTTCAACCCAACTCCTATGCTATACTGGTGAGCCTCTTCGTCATTTTCCAGAGGAAGTATGGTCGTGCTCCTTCCAACCGGGAGATCCGGTACTTATATAATCTGAGGGGTTATAAGAAGGGGTCCCCATACATAAGCTTGGAGTCAGCTGTAACCTTCAAGCCGGTCTTGGATCTGTATTCCAAATTCAGCATGTTCAAGAAGGAGTGGTTCTTCGTCAGGGACGACTCTGTTTCTATTTGGCGTTTTACTTCTGGATGTAAGTTGAAGCTTTATTTATAATCTCCATTCTGGCTGCGATGCTTCTTCTCATACACTTTCATTTTTGCTAGCGACAGGTGGCTTTGCAGTTGTGGAGACTGATCGCCTGGTTCAGACGGCGGCTGAGATAGAAGCTATTCTCGGGAGATATAGGTCATCTGCCTTCCTGATCAGAAACACGACCCTTCTGGAGTATAACTTAATCCTTCCACAGCATTCAGTAGTCAAGCTGAGGGAAACGGCGGAGGAGAGGGCGGCTGCTCAGGCTAAGGGAGGTGTCACGGTAGAGAGTAGCAAGAGGAAACCTTTCACAAAACCTCCAACCGTCGGAGGTAAGAAACTTAAGAAGTCGGATGGTCCCTCCCCTAGCAATTGTCCACTTACCCAAGAGGAGGAAGACGTAGAGGAGGAAAGAGGTGAGGGTGGAGGTGACCGGGAAGGTGGCGATGGTGGTGATGGTGTCGGGGCCCTGCTTCCTGGGCAAGCAGGCGAGATTCATGAGTGGACGGATGATGTATTCCACCAAGCTTTTGAGCAGCTGGACGGGGAACCGGCTTTGATAGAGAAAACTTGGAAAGCTGACAAGGCTGGGACTGGTGCAAGCGAGCCTCCTCAGACTATTCCAGCCAAGGTGGCTCTGACGACTCAAGGTGAACTTTTGACTCCTGCGGGCTCCATTTATGATAGGGACTTAGGAATATTTTATGACCCGCTCCCGTCCTGGAATGAAATCCAGGACTTATTGCAGTATCCTACTCCTCCCCAGGGTTTGTACAACCACAGATGTGTTTCCTTTCTTTTTACCTTTTAATTTACCGTGTTTTCTCGAATTATAGATCAATGCATGCTTGTGACACTTTTTCTTCATATCAGGAGTAGGCAAAACGGCCAAGGCCTCAGATCTTCGGCACAGGCTTGAACAGTACAAGCTCTCCAAAGCTTCCGCCAAGCCAAAGCCTTCGGCCCATCGTTCCGGGGATGTAGTCGGCTACCGTCCTCTTCTCGGGGTTATTGACGAGGGCATTCAACAGAAAAAGAGGAGCCATCCCTTATCCGAATCTTCACTTGGTCCTCAGCCCCCGGTTCAGCCTCTTCATGATATTACGGAGGAGGATACTGAGTTCGCACTCTCTCCGCACCCGTCTGAAAATCCTATCGTTATTCAGATCGATCGTCCTGGTTTGGCTCGTAATCCATTTGCGGGTCACCCTGACCTGGATCCAGGTTCCCATGACATTACCTTTGACGAGGTTACTGGTGAGCACCTTCTTCCCCGCAATCCCATGGTACGGGTGCTCGATGAGGCTAAGTCCTTAGATCTTGATCTACTTACTACTCGGATAGTTACCATGGGAGACGAGGCCAAGGCTAACATTGATCGGGTGGCGGAGGAGACTAGGAAGCTGATGGGGCATCATGCCCGGCTGGTTAAGGCTGGAGAGGAAATTGGGAGTGCCAACATCCGACTACGATTGATGGTTTTGGACCAGGCCAAACAACTTGCTGATCAAGCTATTCAGATTTCCCAGCATAAGGCTGCCTCCGGGCGGTTGAGGAAGGCTATGGAGGAGGCTAGTAAGGCGGAACTGCGGAAGATGGAGGCTGTCTGCAAGGAGCAGATAAATATGGCCATCTCGACAGTGGATGAGGTTCGAAGGGCGGATCTTGAGAGGGTAGAGGAGATGTCGGGGAAGCTTGAAGCCGTAGAGCTTGCTCAGGTTAGGCTGAAGGAGGAGATGGAGGCGATGCGGAGGTCCCTTCAAGCTGACTGTTCGAGATACTGATTGGAGAGAGATGCCGCCGTTGAAAGGTTGTCGGCTTCCGAGGCCCGGATAAGGGAGTTTGAGGAGAATGAGGGGATGATGGACGAAATGCTCCAAGACATGTACTTCCGAACCTGGAAGCAGGGCAACCTATCCTGGATGGATGATTATCCTAGGGTCATGGCCAAGATCTATCTTTGGGCTCTGGAGGAGGCTAAGGCTAATGCAGATAAAGACGGTGGTGTGGCTTTCAGTATGGATGTGGTTACTGCCCAGTTTGCCAAGGAGGAGAAGGTGGCCGTGAAGGAGGGTATGCGGTTGCTTGCTGCTGAGGAGGCAGGTGTGCAAGTAGAGGATGACGACCAGGATAGTCAAGGAGCAGGTGCTGGTAAGTCTTCCTTTTTTAGTCTCTCCATTAACTTGGTTGCTTATCACTAATGAATCTTTTCTTTGACTGGACAGGTGGTCAACAGGACAAGGATAAAACTCCAATGCAGCCGGCCCCTTGATTAGACCTGGAAAAACTCATTTTGTGGACTTGACAGGGTTGTATATGTTAGTCTTAAAACAGTAAAGTGACTCTTAGGTTGTTATATTTTGCCACTTGTAATAAATAGCCTTATCTTTGACGTGTAATTCTTTAACTTAAGCTGATCTTGTCGTCTTTTGAATGTTTTTGCTATTTTGACATGTTGCCCAAGAAATATAGTTATGTATATTCTTGTAATTAAATTGTGTTTGATGTCAGGTTCTTGTTTAAAACATAATTTCATGACTTGCAATGTTAGCGTGTGGTGTGAACAAATTATAGTTATGTAGAAGAAAATACCGCCCTTCATGTTCTAATTGTAGATGGAAATTTTGAATATCTTGCATGACCGAGCATGGAACGCAGTTGAATGCCCTGCCATCCAATCGTGAGTCCCTACACCCATTGGTGAGTATCTCTTACTCGGTATCCTGTACTTCAAGAATTGTTACAGAGGATAGGAGAAAAGTTTTTCAAGTAAAATTGAAATATGTGAAAAAGTAAAACTTCCAATCACGGAAGGCCTTCGATGTGCTTAAGTTCGTGGCAAACGGGTTTTGTAGTCACTTTCCCTAGCTGTGGGTCTTGGAGACATTTGTCACCCATCTTACGCCTCCGCAGGGAGTTTATTCTTTTTTACCACAGCCGCACTTAAGACACATCGGAGCCGAGATCGCGCACAGTAACTACCCGAGCCATTATGGCCCGTAATCGTGGGTATTATTCGATTTACTGTGGCCGGCTAGCGTGGGTGCCGATCATCAACTATGAACTTCCCCTGGCTGGCCACACCTTATGTTGGGGCTTATAGTCGGTTCACAGTTGCCGACGAGCCTAACGCCGTAATGAGCTGCCTCGGCTATAGTCGGCCTTCTCGGTGGCTTATAATCGGCTCATTACAGTTGGCTTTGAGGGCCGTCGCGAGCAATGAGTTAACCCGCAGCAGAGGGATGCCGGAGCAAAAGTGACTCATTGGCGAGGGCATAGATTCGCATAGTACCTGTTAGGTCTTGTCCAGGTGAAGTTGCGTTGTGGAGTGCTTTGAATGGAAATGCTATATGCTCAGGATTTTGTTCAACAGAAAAGGATATAGTTAACAAGCAGCCAAGATACAAAGGAACAAGTTAAAAAAGAGACAAGGTTTTTTAAAGTGGTTCGGCACGAAAAGGCCTACGTCCACTGATTCTCTTTGTTAATTCACTTCATATGGGCAATACAAGTTAAGAAAAGTATCGACGGAGGTGTTGGATGTTCCATTCCCTCTGGAACACCTCTCCGTCCACTGTTGACAAAATATAGGCTCCGTTGCGGAGATCTTTACGAATTACATATGGTCCATCCCAGATTGGGTCTAGTGCTCCGGGGCGAGGGAAGATTCGCTTGAGGACAAGATCCCCTTCTTGTAAGGTACGATGCTTGACTTTGGAGTTGTATTGTGCTGCTACTTTTTGCTTGTGGGCTGCTGTTTTGAGGACTGCATCGTTTCTTCTCTCCTCGATTAGATCCAAAGACATGTGAAGGAGTTCTTCGTTCTCTTCTGGGTTATAGTGGATCCTACGGTGGGAAGGCACAATGGTTTCAATTGGGAGCATAGCCTCCGATCCGTATGCCAAAGAGAAAGGAGTGTGCCCCGTCGATGTTCTGAAAGATGTGCGATAGGCCCATAGTGCTGTAGGAAGTTCATCCACCCAAGCGCCTTTTGACTTTTCGAGCCTCTTTTTGATTAGAGTTTTCAAAATTTTGTTGACGGCTTCGACTTGTCCGTTTGCTTGGGGATATGCTACGGATGAGAAGCTTTTGTGAATTTTGTGCTCTTGGCACCAGTTGGCGAATTCCTCGCTGTCAAATTGAAGTCCATTGTCTGATATGATTTTGCATGGGACTCCGTACCTGCACAGAACATTCTTGATCAAGAAATTAATAACTTTTGCAGAAGATACTTTATTCAGGGGTTCTGCTTCCACCCATTTGGTGAAATAGTCAACTGCCACTATAGCATATTTGGCCCCGCCTCGGCCCATTGGTAGTTCTCCGATTAAGTCAATTCCCCACACTGCAAAGGGCCAAGGGCTGGTCATTTGAGTAATCTCAGTTGTTGGTAGCCGCGGAATCTTAGCAAATTTTTGGCATCTGTCACACTTTTTGACGAAATCTAAGGCGTCCTTGCTTAAGGTGGGCCAGAAATATCCGTATCGGAGTATCTTTTTTGCTAACGTTTGCCCTCCGGTGTGATCTCCGCAGCTTCCCTGATGGATGTTGGATAAGATTTCCTTGGCTTCTCTCCCAGCGACACACCTTAATAACGGGTTAGAGAAACCGCGTCGATAGAGGATGTCTTCTTGTATTGTGTAGCGGGATGCTTTCCTCAAGATTTTCTTGACTTCGTTACGCCCGTTGGGTAGTGTGCCACTCTGTAGGTAGTCTCGGATGGGAGTCATCCAAGTTGCTTCTTCGTTGCAGCTACCAGATTCACTTGTTCAAAACTTGGGGCCAGTTGCTTTGAAATGGTTACTACCCCGAAGATGGTGATGTCTCTCACACTTGCTTGCTTCGCCAATTCGTCGGCCTCTTGGTTCTCTTCCCGAGGGATGTGTTTGACTAAGTAGTGGTCCAATCGGCTGAGAAGTAACTTGGTCTTCTTTAGGTATGCTATGAGTCGTTCTTCTCGAGCTTGGAATTCTCCTAGTATTTGATTAACAATAAGTTGAGAATCGCTATGAAGACACAAAGAATTGGCTCCGATTTCGATGGCAATTTCTAGTCCGGCTATCACTGCTTCATATTCTGCATCGTTATTGGTGGCAGCGAACTCCAATCTTATAGCATAGTGCAGTTTGTTTCCCCTGGGAGTGATTATTACCACACCTGCCCCCGAGCCTTGTTCGTTAGATGCACCGTCCACAAAGAGATTCCACTTGATATCTTCTGTTATTTCCAATTGCTCCTTATCCTCGTTGGTAGTGAATTCTGCAATGAAATCAGCCATGGCTTGTCCCTTGATGGCGGTGCGAGGGTGATAGGTGATATCATATTGACTCAGTTCAATGCACCATTTAAGTAGTCGCCCGGAAGTGTCGGGACGATGGAGTACCTGCCTCAGTGGTTGATCGGTCAGAACTTTGATGGAATGGGACTGGAAGTAGTGACGCAGTTTCCATGATGTGATTAGTAAACAGTATGCTAACTTCTCAAGTTTAGGATATCTAACTTCTGCCCCAGTAAGCCTTTTGCTGACGAAGTAAACTGGCCGTTGCGTGCGGTTGTCTTCCCTTACCAAGGCAGCGCTTAGGGCGTGAGATGACACAGCGAGGTATAGGTATAATTCTTCTCCTTCGCTTGGAGTTGAGAGTACCGGTGGTTTCTGGAGTTGTTCGATTAAGTTAAGGAAAGCGGTCAGGCATTCGCCGGTCCATTCGAATTTTCCTGTGTCTTTCTTTAGAGCTTCGAAAAAGGGGACGCACTTGTCCGTTGCCTTGGAGATGAATCGGCTTAGGGCGGCCACTTTTCCGTTCAAACTTTGCATTTCCTTCCGAGTGGAAGGTATCTTGATATCTCTTAGCGCTCGGACTTGTTCAGGGTTCGCTTCGATCCCTCTGGCATGGACGATGAATCCTAAGAATTTTCCTGATGACACTTCGAAGGAGCACTTTAGTGGATTCAACTTCATTCCATACTGCCGAAGTACCTGGAACATCTTGTCTAGATGGCTTACGTGATCTTTGGCTTTCCTTGACTTCACCAGCATGTCATCCACATATACTTCCATAGTCTGTCCTATTAGCCCTGCAAACATCTTGTTGACGAGGCGCTGGTAGGTGGCTCCTGCATTTTTAAGTCCAAAAGTCATTACCTTATAGCAGTATAAACCCCGGTCGGTGATGAAACTAGTGTGGTCTTGGTTGGGAGCATGCATAGGAATTTGGTTATATCCTGAGTATGCATCCATAAAAGATAGGAGCTCGTGCCCGGCTATGCTGTCTATAAGTTGGTCGATTCTGGGAAGTGGGAAGCAATCCTTTGGGCAGGCGTCGTTTAGGTTGGAAAAGTCAATGCAGGTTCGCCACTTCCCATTAGCCTTCTTTACCAGTACCGGGTTGGCAATCCATTCCGGGTAGATAGCTTCTCGTATGAAGTCATTGGCGAGTAGATTCTTTACTTCTTCATCGAGGGCTGCTGATCGTTCTGCCCCCATACTTCTCTTTCTTTGTTTTACGGGCGCCTTGGTAGGATCAATGTTTAATACGTGGCATGCTATGTCGGGGGAGATTCCGGTCATGTCAGCGTGTGACCACGCGAATACATCCAAGTTGTGGCGGAGAAAATCGATGAGTTGTTCCTTCAATTCGGCTTTTAGTTGGGACCCAATTTTCAGTAGTCTACTTGAGTCGTGCTTGTCTACTGATATAAACTCCGTAGCCTCTACAGGCTCGGCGGTGGCCTCCTCCTCTTTGTCCCTAGGGTCTAATTCATTGAAAGGGTCGCTGGTATATCGAAGAGGAGGGGCTTTCCTTAGTTGTTATGCTTCTAGACTTTTCGTGCAGAAGGCAATCTCTACACCCTTCCCTTTATCCTTCCTGTGGTTGTTGCGAAGTTCAGTCACATAGCAGTCTCGGGCAACGTCCTGGTCTCCTTCCACTTCCCCTACCCCATTGTCTGTTGGAAATTTCATCTTTAGGCGCCATGGGGCTAGGACAATTTGGAAGTCAGACAAGGTTGGTCTTCCTAAGAAGGCGTTGTAGGCCGAATGGTTTTCTATTAGCACGAATGTCTGCTTCCGTACAATGGAGCGGGGATGGCTCCCAATCTCAACAAAGAGGTCCAGTTGCCCGAGGGGCATCTTAGCATCCCAGTGAAACCGTGCAGTGGTTTATCGCAGGGAGATACATCCTTCATTGATAGCTTCATTTTGTCAAATGCGTGTTTGAACAGGATGTTTACTGAGCTTCCAGTGTCTACCAGGATTCGGTAAACTTCGGCGGGACCAAGTCGGGCAGAGATGACCATAGGATCCATGTGAGGGTACTGCCTTCCTTCTAGGTCACGCTTATCGAATGTGATGTCATCACTTTCTTTCCGCTTCGGGTGGCGTTCTTCTATAACCGAATTGACACAGTCTTTATTGTCTCTAAGCGACTTTCCGTATCTTTCCATCTCTTTCTAGCTTCTGTCTGCGATGTGCGGCCCTCCTGAGATGGTATGGACCACTATCTTTTCTTGACTAGAGCTGCTAGCGTTGCGGTTTCCTCTATCGGCCCCCGGTGAGGGTAGCCTTGGGTTTTCATTGGCAGGAGCTGGGGTCATGTCCTGACTTTTTACATAACGTTCCAGTTTCTTCCTTCTGATGTGTTCCTTAATCAGATCTCGGAGATGATGGCATTCGTTGGTATCATGCCCGTGAGATTCGTGGAAGCGGCAGAACTTTCCAGACTTCTGTGCGTTATCTGATTCCTTCTTGTATGGTGGGCGTTTGTATCTAACTTTGCCTTGGGTGGCAAGGAAGATATTTTCGACGGTCTCGTTCAAAGGAGTGTAAGTGTCGAATCTTGGTCCTGGCCGATATAGGCGCTTTTCTCCCTTCTTGCCCCCAGCATTGTCTCTGGAATCATTTCTTCGAACATCCCTTACCACAGCAGGGGCGTTGCTATGGGTTGTCTTATTTTGCTGTCCTGACTGTCCCTCAACGGCAACATCCTCAAGCCTCATGCATTTCCCAGCTTCATAGAAGAAATCGGGTAAAGTAGCTGGTTTTTCTTTTGTCAACCTTCTAGCAAATTTAGTGTCCGGATGCACACCACTACAGAGGGCCATTAGGATAAGCTTCTCATCGGCATCTTGGACTGCGGCTGCTGCGGCGTTGAATCTGGTTAGGTATTGCTGCAGCTTCTCTCCAGGTTTCTGTTTGACGCTGGATAAGGAATAAGCGTCCTTAGGTTGCTCCACATGAATGCGGAACTGACTGATAAATCTTTCTTTCAACATTTCCCACGAGCTGATGGATCCCTGGGGTAGATGACAGAACCAGGAGGTAGCAAGATCTGCTAAGAAGAGCGGAAAGCATTTGCACAGTACTCCCTCTGTCGCCCCACTCATGAGCATATGTTGCGTGTACCTCTGTAAGTGTACAACGGGGTCGGACTTGTTTAGGGTTCGCTTCGATCCCTCTGGCATGGACGATGAATCCTAAGAATTTTCCTGATGACACTCCGAAGGAGCACTTTAGTGGATTCAACTTCATTCCATACTGCCGAAGTACCTGGAACATCTTGCCTAGGTGGCTTACGTGATCTTTGGCTTTCCTTGACTTCACCAGCATGTCATCCACATATACTTCCATAGTCTGTCCTATTAGCCCTGCAAACATCTTGTTGACGAGGCGCTGGTAGGTGGCTCCTGCATTTTTAAGTCCAAAAGGCATTACCTTATAGCAGTATAAACCCCGGTCGGTGATGAAACTAGTGTGGTCTTGGTCGGGAGCATGCATAGGAATTTGGTTATATCCTGAGTATGCATCCATAAAAGATAGGAGCTCGTGCCCGGCTGTACTGTCTACAAGTTGGTCGATTCTGGGAAGTGGGAAGCAATCCTTTGGGCAGGCGTCGTTTAGGTTGGAAAAGTCAATGCAGGTTCGCCACTTCCCATTAGCCTTCTTTACCAGTACCGGGTTGGCGATCCATTCCGGGTAGATAGCTTCTCGTATGAAGTCATTGGCGAGTAGATTCTTTACTTCTTCATCGAGGGCTGCTGATCGTTCTGCCCCCATACTTCTCTTTCTTTGTTTTACGGGCGCCTTGGTAGGATCAATGTTTAATACGTGGCATGCTATGTCGGGGGAGATTCCGGTCATGTCAGCGTGTGACCACGCGAATACATCCAAGTTATGGCGGAGAAAATCGATGAGTTGTTCCTTCAATTCGGCTTTTAGTTGGGACCCAATTTTCAGTAGTCTACTTGAGTCGTGCTTGTCTACTGATATAAACTCCATAGCCTCTGCAGGCTCGGCGGTGGCCTCCTCCTCTTTGTCCCTAGGGTCTAATTCATTGAAAGGGTCGCTGGTATATCGAAGAGGAGGGGATTTCCTTAGTTGCTATGCTTCTAGACTTTTCGTGCAGAGGGCAATCTCTACACCCTTCCCTTTATCCTTCCTGTGGTTGTTGCGAAGTTCAGTCACATAGCAGTCTCGGGCAATGTCCTGGTCTCCTTCCACTTCCCCTACCCCATTGTCTGTTGGAAATTTCATCTTTAGGCACCATGGGGCTAGGACAATTTGGAAGTCAGACAAGGCTGGTCTTCCTAAGAAGGCGTTGTAGGCCAAATGGTTTTCTATTAGCACGAATGTCTGCTTCCGTACAATGGAGCGGGGATGGCTCCCAATCTCAACAAAGAGGTCCAGTTGCCCGAGGGGCATCTTAGCATCCCTAGTGAAACCGTGCAGTGGTTTATCACAGGGAGATACATCCTTCATTGATAGCTTCATTTTGTCGAATGCGTGTTTGAACAGGATGTTTACTGAGCTTCCAGTGTCTACCAGGATTCGGTAAACTTCGGCGGGACCAAGTCGGGCAGAGATGACCATGGGATCCATGTGAGGGTACTTCCTTCCTTCTAGGTCACGCTTACCGAATGTGATGTCATCACTTTCTTTCCGCTTCGGGTGGCGTTCTTCTATAACCGAATTGACACAGTCTTTATTGTCTCTAAGCGACTTTCCGTATCTTTCCATCTCTTTCCAGCTTCTGTCTGCGATGTGCGGCCCTCCTGAGATGGTATGGACCACTATCTTTTCTTGACTAGAGCTGCTAGTGTTGCGGTTTCCTCTGTCGGCCCCCGGTGAGGGTAGCCTTGGGTTTTCATTGGCAGGAGCTGGGGTCCTGTCCTGACTTTTTACATAACGTTCCAGTTTCTTCCTTCTGATGTGTTCCTCAATTAGATCTCGGAGATGATGGCATTCGTTGGTATCATGCCCGTGAGATTCGTGGAAGCGGCAGAACTTTCCAGACTTCTGTGCGTTATCTGATTCCTTCTTGTATGGTGGGCGTTTGTATCTAACTTCGCCTTGGGTGGCAAGGAAGATATTTTCGACGGTCTCGTTCAAAGGAGTGTAAGTGTCGAATCTTGGTCCTGGCCGATATAGGCGCTTTTCTCCCTTCTTGCCCCCAGCATTATCTCTGGAATCATTTCTTCGAACGTCCCTTGCCACAGCAGGGGCGTTGCTATGGGTTGTCTTATTTTGCTGTCCTGACTGCCCCTCAACGGCAGCATCCTCAAGCCTCATGTATTTCCCAGCTTCATGGAAGAAATCGGGTAAAGTAGCTGGTTTTTCTTTTGTCAACCTTCTAGCAAATTTAGTGTCCGGATGCACACCACTACAGAGGGCCATTAGGATAAGCTTCTCATCGGCATCTTGGACTGCGGCTGCTGCGGTGTTGAATCTGGTTAGGTATTGCTGCAGCTTCTCTCCAGGTTTCTGTTTGACGCTGGATAAGGAATAAGCGTCCTTAGGTTGCTCCACATGAATGCGGAACTGACTGATAAATCTTTCTTTCAACATTTCCCATGAGCTGATGGATCCCTGGGGTAGATGACAGAACCAGGAGGTAGCAAGATCTGCTAAGAAGAGCGGAAAGCATTTGCACAGTACTCCCTCTGTCGCCCCACTCATGAGCATATGTTGCGTGTACCTCTGTAAGTGTACAACGGGGTCGGAGGTTCCTTTGTAGGGTTCCATTGTTGGCATCTTCCATTCTCGGGGGGTGATAGCAATTTCGATATTGCAGGCGAAAGGGCTGGTTACCCTAGCGCCTATCCCTCGATCTCTTTGCTCCCGTTGGACACACTCTCTGAATAAGCATGCCATCCTTTCATCAGAATTTGGAGCAGATAGAAATGAGTTTGGTTCTGTTCTGTGGGATTGATTCCGTCCAGATGACCTGTAGGGATGGTATCGTCTATCATTCCTCATATTTTCCAGTGGCTGCCTTTGATCTTCTGCGAGCATGCTAGGGTCAGCTACAGTTGGCCCTTGCCTTGATCTTCCCCTACCGGGTTCTGATCTAAGCACTTCCTCGGGTCCAACTTCGGGCTGGACTCTAGCTCGGCCCCGTTCACTGGCGTTTCCGTGGTTAGGCAGTATGACAGGCTCAGCTACAGTTGACCTTCGTCTGGTACCTCCCCCGTTGGGTTCGGTACCAAACGTTTCTTCAGGCCTAACTTCGGGCTGTGCTCGGTCTCGGCTCCTACCATGGCTACTTCTGTCGTTAACTCCTTCGAAGAAGGAAGATCTTTGTTGTCTCTGAGATCCTCCAGACTAGGACTCGCCCCATGATTCAGTGTTGCGGTTAGATTCTTCAGCGTCCCTTAAGCGTGACATGAGATGGTCCACTAAGGCTTCCTGCTGGGACGTGAAGCGGTTAGTTACTTCAACCACAACTCTATCCAAATCTGCCCTAGTAATTGCTGCAGGCTGTTCTGTGGCAGGAGTGGTTGGGTTAGCCTGTCCTTCATTTGTTACTGCTGCCGGAGGAGGACGATTTACTTGATTCGTGACAGCCGGATCTGGAAGACTGCTGGATGCGATGTTTTTTCCTTTGTTAACATCTTTTCTCTATTTGGGAGGCATGTTTTCTAAGTAGCGAACGATGCTGTTAGGAAAATTATTAAGTGGATGAAGCTGAAGCTTCGAGCTTCTAGCTCTCAATGAAAGCACCAAAAATGTTTGCACAAAAAATGGACAAACACCTCAAAGTTGTATGATTTAGTAGATCTTATGTTATTCTTAATGATTTGAGTGAGTTATGCAAATGTATGAGAAGCAGGGGCTAAACTATAAAAAGACACGCAGATTTATAGTGGTTCAGCCAGAATGTGCCTACGTCCACTTTATATGTTATTTCTCTTCTTTTGTTTTGATTACAAGTACAAAGCTTTGATATGAGTAAAAGAAAGTTGTTTGAAAGTTCTCTCCGTGCTTGAGCTCTCAAACTTGTCCCCCATTGTTGTACCTCTGCCCCTCTATTTATAGAGTGAGGCTGGGGGTAGGGGTCTAGGATGTGTATAGTTGCTGACGGGCCTGGGCTGACGTGATCTGGCCTGGTACGTCTTGGTTCGGCATTGCTTGATTCGGAGGTGGTTGGAGTGTAGAGTGGACCGGTCGTAGGTGATTCGGTGCTATGTGGTAGTACCTTGGTCCGGTTTAGGGTTGGTCCGGTAGGAGCTTGAGAGGTGCAGTTTGGACCGGTAGTTGCTTGGTCCGGTGGTGGGATGGCGAGATGGTTCGGCGAAGTATGGACGTGAGCTGGTTCGGCGAAGCATGGAGGTGAGCTGGTTCGGCGAAGCATGGAGGTGAGATGGTTCGGTGAAGCATGGAGGTGAGATGGTTCGGCGAAGCATGGAGGTGAGCTGGTTCGGCGAAGCAGTGGTCCGGCCTACGTGGTTCGGTAATGGGATGGAAAGGCCTTGGTTTGGCGATGGGGGAGATGGTATTTGGTTCGGCAAGAACCGGATGAACTATATCCAACACCACTCGATCCAACTATAGTCACTCGATAGATGCCATGCCATGATTTGGCTATAATCAAAGCGGAGCTTTCATATTGAAGATCCACAGTATTCTCAAGTCGAGAGAACTGTGTAAACCAGTCACATCGATATTTTCTGTTTGACCTTAGTTATATTAACTAACAAAAAACTATCGAATGAGTCCTTCCATAGCTATCCAATAATTATCAGTACGTAACCCTTTGGTGCTCCCAACAGCTATGAGTAATACACTGCCCAATATTTGATGAGCGTTACGTACTCTAGTCTCTACAAATGCATCGATATCTAGTCTCGATACATCTTGACTAGGAATATTTAAAACGATGTGTTTATTATATTGTGGTAAATTGCTCAGGAATATAATACATTGTAATTACTATTAGAAAACACACCATTTATGAATTTTCTATTAAACATACTTAAATTAAATATTAATTAATATAATACATTATAACAAGTATATAATAGAAAGAAAAACACATTTTATTTCGAACAAGGTATTTTTAACAGAATCAATAATTTACAATAAATTACAAAATCGCCCCTAGGGCATACCCCTACTCTGTCACTTATTATGTCGTTCCCCATTGATAGAAGTCAGTTAAGGATGCAATCGACTGCTTCTAAAGCTCCATCCACGTTCTCGATTTATATCTGGTCTTTGAACAGAGGGCTACGACTAGGCTGTTCATGTAAGCAATCCTTGCCCAACTGGATTCTTTGTTGAAACAGTTAACGTATGACAGAAGTGTTAGAACTGGACTAGCCCGCAGTAGAAGTTATGGGTGAATTTCAAAAAATTTACCCTATTGAATCTTTTATTGGGCTTATAAAGTCTAACTGAATTAGAACATTTCTAAATTTCATTTAAATAAAATCATTTATTTTATTTAAATTCAAATATATTAAGATATGAAATTAATTTTATTTGATTTAGTTTATGCATAAATTTATCATATACATAAATGTATCATATACATATATGTGTGAGTGCATGTGTAAAATAATAATCCGTGAAAGGTATAAAATGCCCATATGTAGATGTTGAGATTTACATCGCAATACACATATTAGCTCATTTTATATGACATGTATGTTTACCAAATATGTGCATGTATATGTGTTACAATATATATATATATATATATGTATGTATGTATGTATGTATGTATGTACGTATGTATATGTGTGTGTACACACACACACACACATATGTATATATAAATATATTATATCTAATATATGAAAATAAAACATTTATATATAGATAAATATATATATATAAAGAGAGAACAATTACTAAAAATTATTTATATTCAAAATTAACTTAGTTTTGCAAACATAATAATTTTAGTATTTTAATTTGTATATATTATGAATAAAATAATGTTTTCATCCATAAATAATTAACATAAAATAATCTATTGATGAAAATTCAAATATTGCAATTTTGAAAATCTACGATCATTAAATAGAGCTTAGGAAAAATCTGAAGATTTTTCAAAGTTGAAATATTATTTTTTAAAACAAATACATTGATTTCGGCAATAATTATTTAATATAAAATAATTTATTATTAAAAATTCAAATTTTAAAATTTCATAAATTCTAGGATCATGAATGAAAGGTTATGAAAAAGTTTGAAGAATTTTTCAATTAAATTATTATTTTTAATAAATCATAAACAGTTTTTGAAAAATAATATTAATTATTACAAATAATAAATTTTATTGAAAAATTTATAAATATTTTCTATATTTTCTAAAATGATATAATATTTTTTTAAATATAAAATTTAATTTTTAATGTAATAATTATTTATATATAATAAACAATTCAAAAATTCAATAAATGTTAATTTAAAAACATGAATATATGTATGATAATTAATTTTTGAATTTTTAAATTCATATTATATATAATAAGTGTACTAAACTTTTTAAATCATATATATATATATCTTATATATGCATATATGTTATTATGAGAGAGAAATATACACTAATATATATATATATAAATATATATATATATATGAATTTATTAATAAATATATATAAAACAATTATTAATGACAAAAATTGATTTTTTACAGTAAACAACATTTGTCTATACGTAAATCAAATAGTATAATAAACAAATTATGCACATAACCAAACTGATTTGTGACAACTACATCTACTTACAAAATCTCACCTACCTAAACATATAGTAGCAATATATTTAAACAGATATGAAATTGCTCTTTATCAGCTCATAGAATATAATTTAATTACTGTAATATGAATTAAAATTACCAATTTAATGATGCCTTTGAATCCACGTTGAAGCAATGACTTCCCTTCCTTTTACTGTTCTTGATTCGTCGAATTGCAAGTCCGGAATCACCGACCTCTAACTATCGAATAGTATTATTTTAATTTGAAGTATATTTGAGAATTTTGGAGTGGATTGAGAGCTACGTTTAACCAACAATGTAGAAGTTAATGGCAACCAAAAAGGTTCTTTTTTTTATTTTGGGAGATACATATATATAGGTTTGTATTAGAGAGAAACGAGGAAAACCTTTTTACCCATTCTCACTTGATCTCAACCTATTATCTCCAAGCCAATTCCCTATGTTTTAGCCACCCTTAGACCTTCCCAAAACCGAAATTTTGCAGCCCTAATGATGGGCCTTAAATCCATCTAAGCCCAAGCTAAAATACCATGCAATTAAATCTAATTTAATCGCTTGTCGATATTGTATATCGATCAATATATTTATAACTGTTATAAATATATATATAATTATTTATTTCTCAAATCATATTCAAATTTTATAATTAATATTTCATAAATATTAATTAATTTAATTAATTTATAACAATTATAAACTAATTAAATCATTCGGTCTTAAGGGAGTTCATCATTTCGGCTGTGTAACTCTTGGGTGTAAATTTGGTCAGCAATTAACATCAAACTATTCTAATGTTAACGTTCACACGTCACTTAGCAGGTGGTGTGACATTATGACCAAATTTATTGCTTACTTATTTTCGATAAAAATCCAATTTTAGTTTAATAAGAGTTACCCGGTTGTGACATTTGTTTATACCAATTCTCTTCGTCAAAACTATATCACTTTGGACTTATGGAATTTGATAATGGTCAAAATTCCAACCTCATCCACATTCAACTTTATAGTCCAAATACAAAGTCCTTGGTTCAATAATAACAATTATTATTAACCGAAATGCTCTGGCTATAGACTTTGACTTTGAGTTGACTTGAGTTGACTGTGATACTAACCGCATATAATTGAGGAGACGAATTCTCTCTTGAATAGTGCTTCACTTCCAATACTTCCACTCGACCCAACTATAGTCACTCGATGGACGCCATGCCATGATTTGGCTATAATCAAAGCGGAGCTTTCATATTGAAGATCCACAGTATTCTCAAGTCGAGAGAACTGTGTAAATCAGTCACATCGATATTTTCTGTTTGACCTTAGTTATATTAACGAACAGAAAACTATCGAGTGAGTCGTTCCATAGTTATCCAATAACTATTAGTACGTAACCCATAGGTGCCACCAGCAATCATGAGTAATGCACTGCCCAACATTTGGAGAGCGTTACGTGCTCCATTCTCAACGGATACATCGATATCCAGTCTCGATGCATCTTGACTAGGAACATTTAAAATGATATATTTGTTTCGTTGTGATAAATTACTCACGGTTACAACACTTTGAAACTACTATCACAAAATATACCATTTATGGATATTTCTATTAAATATACTTTTAATTAAGTTAACTAATTAATATAATCGCATTATATCAAGTATATAATAGGAAGAAAATACCTTTCATTTCGAACAAGATTGGTCAACGAGTTAGATATATGTAACAAATTACATAATTGCCCCTAGGGCATACCCCTAACTCTATCAATCTCCCACTTGCACTTGGGGTCAATTATGGAATCTAATTCCAACTTCTCCAGTCAGTTTTCTCAAAACCAATTAGGTCAGTCCCTTAGTGAATGGGTATGCTATTATGTTTTAATTATCAATTTGTCGATTAACTCTCTCTGACACCGACAAACTGCCTTTATCATGTGGAACGATTCGAAGTATGTCTTTCAACTTCTAGTGATCTTTAAGTTCTATCATGACCAATTTCATGACATTGTTAT
Source organism: Allium fistulosum (assembly GCA_030737815.1). NCBI lineage: Eukaryota > Viridiplantae > Streptophyta > Magnoliopsida > Asparagales > Amaryllidaceae > Allium > Allium fistulosum. Next base: position 241,459,983 of record CM060907.1, on the reverse strand, counting down.
CTTATAACAATATTATGGGATTCTCGACATTCGGAATCACCTTTGGCTCAATTATAAATTTGTGCATTTATATCTATATACATTGGTTTATTGTAGCGCTATTCAAGTTAATGTGCTCAACATTTCGTTGAATCGACCACAATCACTTTTATTTTAAAACATTTTCAAATTAAATATTTTAACTTGAATTTTATCATTTACATGTTATACTCAATATCACTTATAAAAGTTTGTATCCAAACGTTCCATCATAAAGAGTTCGTTGTTTCTATAAACAATTCTATAGTATTTCATAAATACGTGAGAACACCTCAATCAACCATTTAGTGATATCAATTTGGATTTTATATTTGCTCCATGTATCGAATACATCAACAAAACACAATACCATACACAACATTATCTGTATGATAATTCCTATTGCTAATGCATAAGGAATCCAACTTACATGTTCTCTTTTTAATAGGGTGCTCTTGTATATCGTTTTGGGACAATCCCTATATCTTTTATACTCACCATAAAAGACATCATTTACAATCCAAAATTGAGTATTAAAACAACTAAAGTTGATTTTAATACAAGCATATTGTTAAAATCAACAATGTGTTGTTTACTTATAGTTTAGAAATATCAATGTATATTTTAACGTTCTTTCTTATGAACACACGCTTCCTTTGCACTTTGATTGAAAATCAAACTATTTTATATTTCTATCAAAATACTTATTCAATCTTGATGCTTATAAAATGATACATTTTTATCATTTCTTGGATCATATCCAAAGACTCACAAACCCAATATCGCTCCCACTGACTTCGAGGCATTTTCGGTTAATATGTGTAAACGGCTTACTCTAAATCATTATTTAGAATTTTCTATTTCAATACATAAGTACCAAACACTAAGTCTTATCGATTGATAATTTTGTGAGAAAATCTGAATTAATTTGAGCATGTTGAATACCGAATCTGTTATGCTAATTTCAACAATTGAAATTTGCGATATTATTCTTATCAACGTTGCTCATTTAATTCCAACCACATTAGCCTTTCCAATAAAGACACAATCTCGGTCGATGGATCACATTTCTTTGGTTACGACCACCAAAATCATATTTTGATAGCGTACTTGGAATTCTTTTAGATTTGCGCATCATACCATATAGAGTCAACAATCTTAATGGTTTAATTGAACAACCGAGGGTAATGTATATTTTCGACATTAATAAGAAACTCATAGTTTCTCTTCGATGTACGAGAATACTTATTAGACATTCTAATGCTATGTGTTCATTTAGGTTAGTTAATTTCACTTCATCTCATATAATCAGTTCTATCTTTGGATCGAATCCAATTCCATTTAACTACCAAAAATTTCTCAAAGAAATTCCTTCACAATGAAGTTGATATATCTTGAAACAACAATTGCTTCTTAGTGCAAATAGAATAGGGATTCATAAACGCTTTATGAACCTTTTTATTTATAAAACTGATTTTAGTTTACAAAAAATATATTTAAAACATAAATATGTCATTTGATGACAGACCTTTACAAAAAAACTTTTTGGAGATTCATACAAGATCCCTCATAAATAATTATTACGTGTAATCTTTCGACTCGCACAACCTGCCTACTCTTTGGCCTAGGATATGTTGGGATTTCTTACAAACCCTTATCTTGTATGATTTTGTAAACTATTGTTTAGATGAAATAATATCAATCTTGTGTACTACTCTTAAGTACATGACCTTATAGAAAGAAACTAACTCAACTTCACTCACAATTAATCGTAAATTGTCCAACAATGTATGATTACTCCTTATCGATGCATCATTATGTATCACATGGAGGAGTGACTTATGAGATTGAATCTATATTCATTTTTAGGTACATTTGGAACTCTTTCTAATATACTCACTTATTCGACCAAATCAAATCATTTTATTCTATTGCATTTTATTTTATTTACTTTTCTTTTATATTCTATGATTTTATCATAAACTTACTACATATGTATCTAATACGCATGTTCATGTTGGTAATAAATCCTCAATGAATATAACAAAGTATGTGGAACCCATTTGGTATTAATAGACTTGTGATTGCATACATTAATATGTATTAATTCAAAGAGTTCATCAACTCTTATGATGCTCCCACTAAATGGGTGCATAGCCATTAATTGTTTGAGATATAATTAACCTATATCATATGATTCATAATCATATAGTAAAATTATTTTTCAAAACTACAGCTTAGTCTATAATTCCAAAACAACTGTAAATAATATTATATACATATATGTATTTTTGTTGCATTACTTTTACTGTGAAAACAAATTCCATAATATAGTTCTATTTCATAATGAATATTCATAATACTCATATTGAAATACAGTTATATCTATTTTTCAGTCAATACCAAAAATAAACATTATTTCACAAATAATGTTCGGTACATTTTACGAAAACAATTTTTGTAATTTGATGCAATCATTAGGTGCTATATGGCATGCTCCCACTATTTCCGCCATTACTATAATAGCGTACTAAATTTAGAGGTCCACCGTTCACTTAATATTGTTAATATTGTTTACTTATTTCATATGCTGCAACTAGTTTACAGTAGAGAGTTCTTTGATCAAATATCTTGAACTCAAAGAAATAAATGTTATAGAAAACAATTTTCTATACGAAAATACATTTCGGAATAAAAATTATATTTCATATTCCAGTATTAAGTATCAATTATTATTCCAATTCTTGTTTCCAATGTTTCTCTATGAAGCAGAAGTGACTATTCATTCTCTTCATTCCAACTTTACCTTAAATTACATCTATTCTTATACATTGGTTTTTCTTTCAAATGGTCAAACTACTCAAAAGAAAACCTTACTACAATATCATAACAAAACTTTTACAAAAGCGCATTCGATTATTCTTAACACTTAAGACATCAAATATGTTGCACTTTATGTAAACCGACCAAGATGACAATTCAACGATCGATTTCTTAGATGTATCTTGTAGTTTATGGTCTTGTGTTACATTAACACAATATGATCCTTTTGAAATCATTCAAGTTGAATACATGATCTTAAAATACTGTTTATTGGCTTACTTCGAATGAACTAATTTCATCGAAATATTGTACCACACAAACTATGACTGTTTAGCATATAACATTTATATGTGAAAGTACATGGATCAAATATCCATAGTCTTGAATTGAATTTAGAGTTCAAAAACTCATAAAATGCAATACACGGTCTAAACCACATAAACATGTAAGTGACCAACTTATGAATGTATTAAGTAGTTGAAATTAGGCACTTGCATGGGTATAGAAACATTATATAACATGCAATTAAAATTATTAGTAAGTATATATTATATTTCTATTTGTCAACTTTCAATTCAGTTTGTTTATATATGTTAATTGACAAACGTTTTATCAATCATATTAAATGCACAAATTTATCATTGTAGAAAATTATAACATTATATAGCATATGCTCTTACAATATTAGAAAGGTTAAATGTTACCATTTCATTTTTTTAATAAGGCTCCCACTAGTCTTTTATGTTTCTCCAAACCCTAAGATGAAATATAGAAGTCTTACAACTTCACTAGTGGGTGTTAGGACTCGTTTGTTTTGGTATTCTGACCTTGAGTTTGCTCAACAAATCATAGCCCCACAAACGATGGATAACTCCTTATCGGTTGTATCACATACAACTCCTAATCCATTTTTCCTTATTCTAATCTCATTTCGAACTTGAGTTTGCTCAACAAATCGAAAAAGATTATTCACTCATACCTACCATATCGTGATGGCCTAAGTATAGTATATGTACCTTGAGTTTACTCAACAAATACATATAATTATCTTACCTCATCTATTCAATATATTAATAATACTACGTATAACATCCCTAGCTTGAGTTTGCTCAACAACTAAGGAGTATGTAAGTAATTATTGATATATATATATATATATATATATATATATATATATATATTTATATATATGGTAGAGGACAACAGTATATTGAAGATTCATAATCTTCAATATATATATTGAGTGATATTGACTTATAGAATAATATATTTCTTATGAAATACCCCAGCGATTCAAGTGTCAGACACATCAGAAATCATGGTATATGTACATTTACATATGTATTTATTTCTCAAGTATATTTGGGTTTCTTTAATGTTCCACATTTAGTTTATACACATATCATATAAGTTTTATTACTTTTATATTTCATATCACTTATATGATAGTCTTACGTATAATATATCATTAATTAAATCTTATCTAATTAATTTTAATCAATTAACTCTTTAATTAATTTTAAATTAGTACTCCAATATAACTTTTATATTGGACATATCTACTATAACATTATAGTGTATACTATAACCTTTATAGTGTAACACACATATATCATATATATGTGTATTTTATTTAATGAATTAACCTTTAATTAATTTATTCAATTAAACAATTTTTTTTTAAATTTATTAATTTCAAAATTTATCTTGTATACATACATGTATACTTATGTTATCTTAAACATTTTAAAATAACATAACATATATCAATATATATATTACATGCATATATACATTAATTAATTAACATATTTAATTAATTTATTTTATTAATATTATTAATAAATTTAAATTTTGAAATTATTATATAAATATTTTCAAACATTTTAAAAATACCATTATCCTTTCAAACATTTTGAAAACTTATGTAGTATTATAATTTTTATAATAAACATGTTTTATTTTAAATTTAACTATTAAATTTAAATTCTTTAACATTAATTTTCAAAACGATTTTGAAAATTAGCCCAAGGCCCAAATTAAGTTGGGCCTTTTCTATTAGGAGCAACCTTTGGGCTCACTTCACCTTTCGGGCCAGGCCGATAACCAGGTAGGACAGGGTACTTGATTACCCAATTCCAATCCTAAACATTACCTTTCTAGACACCGTACTAAGTGGGCAAGCTTAATTAGTTAGCCCTAATATGACTAAATTAGACAACATAGGCTATTGGGCTCTGATACCATTGTTGGAACTGGACTAGCCCGCAGCGAAAGTTATGGGTGAATTTTAAAAAATTTACCCCATTGAATCTTTTATTGGGCCTATGAAGTCTAACTGAATTAGAACATTTCTAAATTTCATTTAAATAAAATCATTTATTTTATTTAAATTCAAATATATTAAGATATGAAATTAATTTTATTTGATTTAGTTTATACATAAATGTATCATATATATATCTGTGTGAGTACATGTGTAACATAATAATCCCTTAAAGGTATAATATGCCCATATGTAGACGTTGGGATTTACATCGCAACAGACATATTAGCGCATTTTGTATGTCATGTATGTTGTCCAAATATGTGCATGTATATGTGCTACAAAATATATATACACCAACACACACACACACACACATGTATGTATAAATATATTATATATAATATATGAACATAAAACATTTATATATAGATAAATATATATATATATATAGAAAGAGAGAGAACAATTATTAAAAATTATTTATAATTCAAAATTAAATTAGTTTTGCAAACATAATAATTTTAGTATTTTAATTTGTATATAATATGAATAAAATAATGTTTTCATCCATAAATAATTAACATAAAATAATCTGTTGACGAAAATTTAAATATTACAATTTTCGAAAATCTAGGATCATAAAATAGAGCTTAGGAAAAATCTGAAGATTTTTCAAAGTTGAAATATTATTTTTAAATCAAATACATTGATTTCAGCAATAATCATTTAATATAAAATAATATATTATTAAAAATTAAAATTTTAAAATTTCATAAATTCTAGGATCATGAATGAAAGGTTACGAAAAAGTTTGAAGAATTTTTCAATTAAAATATTATTTTTAATAAATCATAAACATTTTTTCCGAAATAATATTAATTATTAAAAATAATAAAATTTACTGAAAAATTTCTAAATATTTTTTATATGTTTGTGAAATGATATAATATTTTTTTAAATATAAAATTGAATTTTTATTGTAATAATTATTTTATATATAATAAACAATTCAAAAATTCAATAAATGTTAATTTAAAAACATGAATATATGTATGATAATTAATTTTCAAGTTTTAAATTCATATTATATATAAATAAGTGTACTAAAATTTTTAAATCATATATATATATATATATATCTTATATATGCATATATGCTATTATGAGAGAGAAATATACACTAATATAATATATATATAAATATATATATATATATATATGAATTTATTAATAAATATATAAAAAAATTATTAATGACAAAAAGTTGATTTTGTACAGTAAACAACATTTTTCTATACATAAATCAAATAGTATAATAAACAAATTATGCACATAACCAAACTGATTTGTGACAACTACATCTACTTACAAAATCTCATATAACTAAACATATAGTAGCAATATATTTAAACAGATATGAAATTTCTCATTATAGGATCATAGAATATAATTTAATTACTGTAATATGAATTAAAATTACCAATTTAATGATGCCTTTGAATCCATGTTGAAGCAATGACTTCCATTCCTTTTACTGTTCTTGATTCGTCAAATTGCAAGTCCGGAATCACCGACCTCTAACTATCGAATAGTATTATTTTAATTTAAAATATATTTGAGAATTTTGGAGTGGATTGAGAGCTATGTTTAACCAGCAATGTAGAAGGTAATGGCGGCCAAAAAGGTTCTTTTTTATTATTTTTAGAGATACATACATATATATATATATATGTGGTTGTATTAGAGAGAAATGAGGAAAACCTTTTTACCCATTCTCACTTCTCAACCCATTATCTCCAAGCCAATTCCCTATGATTTAGCCACCCCTAGACCTTCCCAAAACCGAAATTTTGCAGCCCTAATGATTGGCCTTAAACCCATCTAAGCCCAAGCCAAAATACTATGCAATTAAATCTAATTTAATCGCTTGTCGATATTCGATATACTTATAACTATTATAAATATATATAACATTATTTATTTCATAAATCATATTCAAATTTTATAATTAATATTTCATAAATATTAATTAATTTAATTAATTTATAACAATTATAAACTAATTAAATCGTTCGGTCTTAAGGGAATTCATCATTTCGGTTGTGTAACTCTTGGGTGTAAATTTGGTCAGCGATTAACATCAAACTATTCTAATGTTAACGTTCACACGTCACTTAACAGGTGGTGTGACATTATGGCCAAATTTATCGCTTACTCATTTTCGGTAAAAATCCAATTTTAGTTTATAAAGCGTTACCCGGTTGTGATATTTATTTACACCAATTCTCTTCGTCAAAACTATATCACTTTGGACTTATGGAATTTGATAATGGTCAAAATTCAAACCTCATCCACGTTCAACTTTATAGTCCAAATACAAAGTTCTTGGTTCAATAATAACATTATTATTAACCGAAATGCTCTGGCCAGAGACTTTGACTTTGAGTTGACTTGAGTTGACTGTGATATTAACCGCATATAACTGAGGAGACGAATTCTCTCTTGAATAGTGCTTCACTTCCAATACTTCCACTCGACCCAACTATAGTCACTCGATGGATGTCATGCCATGATTTGGCTATAATCAAAGCGGAGCTTTCATATTGAAGATCCACAGTATTCTCAAGTCGAGAGAACTGTGTAAATCAGTCACATCGATATTTTCTGTTTGACCTTAGTTATATTAACGAACAAAAAACTATCGAGTGAGTCGTTCCATAGTTATCCAATAACTATTAGTACGTAATCCATAGGTGCCACCAGCAGTCATGAGTAATACACTGCCCAACATTTGGAGAGCGTTACGTGCTCCAGTCTCAACGGATACATCGATATCTAGTCTCGATGCATCTTGACTAGGAACATTTAAAATGGTATATTTGTTTCGTTGTGATAAATTACTCACGGTTACAACACTTTGAAACTACTATCACAAAATATACCATTTATGGATATTTCTATTAAATATACTTTTAATTAAGTTAACTAATTAATATAATCGCATTATATCAAGTATATAATAGGAAGAAAATACCTTTTATTTCGAACAAGATTGGTCAACGAGTTAGATATATGTAACAAATTACATAATTGCCCCTAGGGCATACCCCTAACTCTATCAAGAAGACTCTCGGTTGGATCGTGTTTGATGTTACCTAGCTCGCTAGCCATCATAACATAAGTCTTTAAAGTGAAGATCCTAGTCTTGAAGTCTGCACATGTTGGGCCCAAGAATGGATACTACCCAGTTATAGATGCAGGAACCAATGGAAGGTCGATCTTATTAGAGTGGAAGTGAAGCGCAAGCACTTGCTGGGCCAAAAGCTGGTCGGTGCGGGTAATGGAGTTGAAGGCAGTAATGTAATCAGATGGGTTGGCACTCCCTTATACTTGTCAATATACGGCAAGGCATACCACATGTGGATGTAAGTGTTTAAGGTATCCTCAGAAAATGGCTCATCATTCTGGTCATCAGAAAAAGCTTTACCCGCGGTGTTCCATGCTTGCATTCCGTTGAGCTGTTGGCAAAGCATGTTCATTTCCTCCCGAAGGCAAGCATCAGCCTACTGTAGGATTGTCCGGCCAACGACTGGTTGTGGGCTTAACCGATGTCCTTGTGGAGTGAGGGATTGGTGACAGGAAAGAGGGTGATGATGACGATGATGAGCTGGAGGAGGATACATCTTCTCTTTGTGCACAGAGGGCGACCATGAATGACTAGCACGCCCCTTTCTTGATCCAGGCCTGGTTGCACCCCTATGGGACAGGGAATGCACCGATTGGGCACTTGGCTCTCCGTCGAGGGCGTAGGCACCACTGCTAAGACATCCATACCTTAAGCCTTGAGCTCCATTTGCCATTCGGAGGTACAACTGTCATTTTAACGAAGGAGAGTGGCAATGTTTGTTTTCCTAATGTGTGGCTATTTCAAGGTCAATATCAATAACTAGACTTGGCACACATGCAGGATGTCTTCTTGGATGGGTATGAATGTCCAGGGCCGAGGTCTCAGGCACAACCCTAAGTCGGGTCTTGACGGTGTTTATGAGGTCATAAGCATTAGGAGGGACTGGTTGGGGAGGAGTTAGTTTGGTCGTTGGAAGGGGTAGTGGACGAGGTACATAGTTGTCTAGGCATCCAACCTTGTTCTCAATTCATACATCTCATGGGTCAGGATTCCCATGTTGATCAAGCTTTAGAGCATGCTTCGCCACATGTCATTGCTAAGCCTAGGGATAGGACTGGCAACGCTGGCGGCCATGTTACCATTAGTTTCATGTTCATTAGAGTTAACGAGTTTGTTCTCGCCTGTAGGATTCGACATGGTGAAACATGAAAGGAGCATGTAGAGAACAAAAAGTGAAGAAACATGTGAGCTTCAAGGGGAGGACCCTCCTTCTAACGTTAAAATATTGATTAAAGAATTGGTCAATCTCGGAATTAGACAAATGCATTTGTATTAGCAAAATATTAGGCCCCGTTTGGTTTCATTTTGAGTTTTGTGTTTTGTGTTTTCAACATACACTACAAAATACAAGAAAATGTGGAAAAAAATTTACAATTCTTAGCCATCGCGACGATGGACGGAAAACGGAGGAGATGAATTGTTTTTCATCCTTTTGTTATGTCTCAAAACACGAAAAATCAAATAAACTTGTTTTCTATTTTCTATGTTAGTTTTATTTTTCAAAATTGTGTGTTTTTCAACAATACATAATTAATGCGAATTTTTCTTTAGACGAAAACACAAAACTAAAAATAGCAAACCAAACGGGGCATTACTTTCTAATATTAAGCTTTAAAATGTAAAATGAGAAGTAAAGCAAGCAGATAATGTAAATGACACAAGATGTAGAGTGATTAAACAGAGATTTGCCTATGTCTACTATGAAGATCTCTTACTATGTTTATCTCTTACAATTATAAGGGATTACAAGAGAATAATAAAAAAAATTAGCTTTTAAGCTTGCAATGATATTGCACTTAACGAGCTTGAGAGGAATTGCTTGCTGAAAATGGGTATTCTGAGCCTGAAGATCAATTAAATTCTAACCTCTTTCATATTATGAGGCATGGGGTACTTATAGTGGCTGAGATGGACGATGGAAGGCTGACTATGCAGTAAAATAAGAGGAAAGCGTGCCTGACCGTTAACATGGTCGTATGGGCTGATGGAAGACAACTGTAAAGGTGGAAGAAACGTGTGTCTGAGAAGAATGGCAGTTGTCCCTCCGTACCAGGCGCATACTTTACATAAAATGCGCATTTAATGTGCATTTATTGCTGGTGGCGTGCTGCAGAAGTAGGTATATTTTTGACAGATCTGCTACAGTACATGCATGTCTATGCGATGAGTAGCTTCCTTTGAGTTGTATCGGTCGGTCGCTTGCTACCGAAGCTTACTAGGGAAAGTTGATTGTTGCAAAAGACCAAGTTGTAAAAATGTGCCAGGCCGACTACGGGATGATGAGACAGGCTACCATGGATCGGTCGAAGGCAGGTTGTGACGAAGCTGGACCAATGATAAATCATGCTTGAGCTAGGCCTTGTCTGATGAGCCAGTTGTTGAAGCCATCTTGATTCGAGCCGGATGGTAATAGATCTAGAGGGTTGTTGTGTGGATGAGCTAGCTTGAGGCCAGATCGAGTTTGGATCGACAAGGATCTGTCGGGCTTAGATGTGCTGGACTGGCATAGGTTGGGTTGAGCTATGCTTAATCGGCTTGCTAATTATACTTGCAAGAAATTTGAGCAACACAAACATTGAAAATTTTCAATAGATTCAAACTTAAAGAGAAAAACACAAATTTAGAACACAACTTTCCTTTATTGTTTAATTTAGGAGACACATTACAATTAGATAGGGATTTCTTAATGACGAAGAAATGTTAAGGCCTTTACTATTGATTTTGATTACAACAACCATATAAATGATACTACTAACTATTCTTCAAGTTGTACAGAATTTTCAGATACATTATAGGGTATTAAAAGGTTATATACAAAGTATGGAATATAGCCATTCAAGGAAATATAAAGTTTATGACACAAGATACTTGATATACAAGCACTTTAAGACATTTCAAAATTATTTGAAATGTTTAATTGATCTACAAAGCCGTAGATATCTTATTAAGGCTCTATAAAAAATATACTTGAAGTTCATCGTGTATTAACCTCAATTGATTCACAAAAAATCATCAATTCCAAATACAACGAGTTCTGAAAACTAAAACGCTTTATTTATGTTCCAGAAGTGTTTCTAAACTAAATTGACATTTCAATGGAATGCATATCGACATACCTCATGGCATATATTGATATATAGACAGTTATGCAATTTTTAAATTCAAACCAAGAAATTTTGGCTTCACCTCTTCACCGACGAACACATCGCTTCAGCCACAATATAAAGAAATCAGTTATTCTCTTTGATTTTCACATTAATACTTTTATACTCTAAAAGCATTCATTCGCATTATATATTGCAAATGCACACTCTTTCACTCCCGTTCTTCAAGGATTTGCAATCTATGAACTATTAGAGAGTTTACTCTTGAAATCTATTCAATTTATTTGATTTCATCATATTCGTCGTAGATTTCAAATATATATTTCTATTGAAGTCCTATACGATCATTGTATTGAAACTGCAAGAATCTGTATTGTAGATAAAACATCTTGTAACTACTACTATTGTAGCACTTGATGAGTCTTCTCACCTGTGGAAAGTCAAGACAATAGGTGTTCTTACCACCTATAAAAATTCAAGAGATTAGCTATATGTTGCCACCACCCGTATAACAAGGTGTTTTTATAACCTTTGGAAAGCAAGTTGTGCATGGAGAATACATGACTGAACATAGGATTGGTATCCGAACTAATATAAAAATTCCCGGTGTCTTATATTATTTACTTTTAGTTTATTTGATTTTACTGCTTATTATTATTTGGCCGTGATTTGCTTATTATACTCTACGTAGTGATAACTTGGTAGAATTGCAAATTAAGTTTTTAAAAAGTAAATACACACCATTCACCTCCTCAAGTGTATTGCCAGCCTTAAGATCCATTCCGCTTACCGTGTGATTGGAAATTCTATAACACATTAAAAATACAAATCTCTTATCTATTTTGAATTACAAGAAGATTAGATGTGGAGTTTTAAAGTTATTGGATTGATTGGATACAATTCCAAGTAGCCTTCAATTGTAATTTACAAGAACAGATTACTTGAGAATGAAGTGAAGTCATGTCGAAATATCTCAACAAAGATAAATTTTGACCGGTTTGCTTCGAAAATGACTCGAAATTGAGCATATTCGTCGACTTCATTCGGCTGCCCAGAGATTTGCAGTCGACTAAATCGATTAGCATTGTACAACCAATCGACTAAAAGTGCACCAATTTGCACTAGAATGGTTTTCTGCAATTTTGGGCTTCAGAACTAGGTTTCAGTTGATCATGATGAACCTCCCAATTGACTGGCATGTTGTTCCAGGTTAAAGCCACTGCTTTCTCCACTTGAAACGTATGTTACTACTTCACCACAACTCCAATGGAATTGCGTTTTTTTGTCCTCAAATCCCCGTCCTCATGTGCCTCTTTTAATGCACTCATCATCATAATTTTATTACTATGTGGAACTCGCAGCATTACATGAAAGGTGATGATTTATTAATCAATGGCTAAAATCAAACGGACACATGAAGACATATAAGTTGAGGACAAATGATTTGATCTGAAAATGGCAGGCCATCTTCACCTTTGCACTACCGAAACATTCCTCTTCTATTTGACACATATGGTATCGTATAATTTTAATAATCCTTCCCTTTTTTTCCTAACATAAATTAAGTTTAATTTTTTTTATCATGCATCATATTATAGTTCCAGTGGAGTCTGTTGGCAGGCAATCACCCATAGCCTTACCTGAAAGGTTCAAGGAGGAATTTAACAAAACATGGTTAATGCCTTTTTTTTTCTCCACTCATACATAAACTTTTTTACCTACACCACCTAAGGTCTATGGACTGGCATATGATGAAACGTCGGTACTCAGATTATAATTTATATATCTCTCTCCATATATATATAAAATCTATATACACATCTGTGTATGTATATGTATATGGAGACACACACCCCCGCACTCTTATACGATCTTCACACCTCTTACTTCCTCTTTCTATTCTTAAAAAGTTGAAATTTCAACAAAATAACGATGAAGTTTAAAATCCAGTTTAAAACGGGATCTATTTCATATCTGAAACAAGGCCGATTCGAGTAAAATTTAAATCCAAGGCAGACTAAAAAATTGAGCTTTAGTTCAATGTACATAAAAGGCATTAAATGTATATTTAACTATCGTCAGCAAGCCTATTTCAAACGAAAACACTTGAGTAAAATATGCAATTTGAAACAGTAAAGTAAAACTAAAAACATCATCAAAACATGGTTCTTATAGCCAACAATTTACTTCCAACTTATTGCAACAAAAGATCGATGGAAAGAAATTGAGATAATAATTAAATTTATGACGGTACTATCATTAGCAGTATGATATTCAGTCCTTCAATTATCAAAATCACTTGGTCAACAACACACGACATTATCCAAATTATTCACAATAATATGGTACCACTGTTGTTTGCTTTATTATATAGTCAAGTGTATGGTTTCTTTCAGAAAATAGCTATAACTTTTATTAAACAATAATTAAAGAGCAATGCTACTATGACCGAAACAATTTCGGTTAAATAGTGCGAAATAGGCAAATCTGATTGAGTTATGTGCCACAGATTCTCTTTCAATAAAACGTTGTCTGTTATTTTATCACGAGTTTTCAGTTATTTTTAGACTTTGTTTTGTATGCGTCGTATTTGAAACATGTTTATTTTTCTCGCTCAACCTTAAAAATTTTGATCCTACATTCAACAAGAAATATTTGGATCCTATACCACAAGGCCAACTAATCCAACATCAACAAAGAAAATGTAAATATGTCAGTGAAAAATTAAAATAAAGTTATAGAAACTATTTAATACATAGAAAATAAAATAACCACAGTAGATGTAAATACAGTTGCACCATTTACCTTCAATTTTTAAACATCAGTATTTTCGTTATCCAGTAGCATCATCTTGGTATAAAGTACCAAGTTGTCATCTTATTAGGTACTAAGTAAACAAAAAATTAACAATACTCAGATAATACCCCATGTTGGAATGCTTTAAAATTGCTTATTACCACGCATAAGAACGTTGATGCTGGGATGGCAACAAAAACAATCTGATAAAGGCAAAATTATCTTATAGCTTCATTGCTACATTAAAGACTAGTGGTAGTATCAAGCCTGCAACTTCTATGGTCGGGCACGCGCACACATACATACAAATTCCATCGTAGTCACTGAGAAAAATGTACATGCAACATTTAATAAGTACATATATATCCAAAGTTTGCTCCTAGTAAAAATAAATAAACAGACTGTTTCAGCTCATCTCAATAACTTAAATAACCAGAGTTTAGATCTCTAAATGAAGTAAATTTAGGTTGGCCAGCTTGCAAGGACAAAGAAGCCTTGGGTACCTGATACAATGAAATCAAAGCCAACAAAACAAAAATGAGAATTTTGCTGCTGTTAAGTTCAAAATATAAGGCCCCGTTTGGCTTGTCGTTTTTAGTTTTGTGTTTTCGTCTATACAAAAGCACGTCAGTTATATGTATCGTTGAAAAACAAACAATTTTGAAAAATGAAATTAACATGTAAAATAGAAAACAAGTTTATTTTGTTTTTCGTATTTCGAGAGATAACAAAAACACAAAGAACAATCTAACTCCTTCGTTGTCCGTTGGTCGTCGCAATGGCTAAGAATTATAAATCTTCTTCTTTTATTTTTTGTTATTTCTTAGTGCAAGTTGAAAACACAAAACTGAAAATACAAAATAAAACCAAACGAGCCCTAATTTTGTAACCAATACAAAATACATGTAATTAAGAGATGGTCAAGATGAAGTATAATAATCAAAGCAAATTATGACAATCAGGATTTATTAGTTAAGCGTGTGTGCATGCCGCTAGCATACCTAAATTGGCACCCGCAAAGACCTAGAATTTTGCCTACAAATCTAAGAACATATATTGAAGAACCAGTGACTTCATAACCTGAATTCCATTAGAATTTGGACAGAATAATTTTTTTAACAAAAACTAATATAAATATGCCAATCAATTTGAATTGGAACGAGCAAGTGAAACTAATGGTGAAACTAATATGAAACATATGTTAAAAATAGACAGATTACATGGGGTTTATGTGCAATTTGATTTTCAAAATCTTAATGTATATTAGATACCAGGAACAAATAGATAATCACTGAATCAGATGGTGAAAAGAATGTCCTTTCTTGGAAATCTCAAGATATTAGGAACATTTTTATAAGTGATTACACGAGAGTTAAACGAGAATTTTTATAACCAAGAAAATCTTGTGAATCTCTCTTCAGAACCATCAATGTAAATTTCTAATTCAAAACATGTTCAAAGTATAATAGAATCATAGTTCCTTAAAATATAAAAAATCCTAGTCTCCACGTTTGAATTTCCAAACTACCAGTCCTTTCATTTTAAAATGCAAGTATTATGATGTTTATCAACTTCATGCACAAATAAATCAGCCACCAAATAATTACAAAGAACTGCATTTTTTATACATAATTGCATGTGTCAATACTGGTGTTCCTGTTATCAATTATTCAATATGGAACTACATTAAAATTTAATAGAAGACCTTCACATGCTTTTTTTTAAAAGGTCTTCCACAATTATACCAAGCCTTCGAGCATGTGTAACAATACATTGAGTGTGTGCTACAATTGACATCATATTTGAGATCCCACAAAACCAATTACACACACACATACATATATGTGAAGTATTTTTTGTATTCATTAATTATGTTCAGGATAGGTGAGATCAAAGAAGTGGCCCTTAGTGGAAAACTATTTATGCCATATTTTTATAACATTTATCTTATTTCACATATTTATTTTCAATCATATTCATATTGATCCGCATGAAATGAAGAATTTAGCATTTCATGAAAGTTTCGTGCTTTGAATGCTATATTTAAGTTTAATTAATTCATACCAACTTTTACTACTACATCCGGTCAATATTTCTAGCTTTCAGAATTCTTCATTTTTTTAATATCTTTTTTAACATGCAATATGTTATCTATTTAAGTTTTGTTCTGCATTCAGTAATGTAATTCATAATTTCCCGCTAGCTTAATAAAAGATAACAATTGCAATAAATCATTTTCTTACTTTACCTAGTAATCTTACAAAAATAACTCGTCTATTTATGCTTATACACATTTAGTTTAGATCCTACGCCGTAGAACCAAATGCTCATGTTATTCAACTAAATATACCAACTAATTATAACAACTCACTAGCTTGCTAAATTAATTGTTGTTGATCTAATTCACAAATGTGTATTAGCTAAAATTAGATAAAAATAATTATTTAACCTTGTCCTACATTATATATACAAACGGGACCTAACAAAATTAGGGGGGCCTAGCACTTGCTCAGTCAGTCTTTATCTTCAGTCGTCCCTTCAAATTAAAACCAAATCTATATTACATGCATTATTGTCCGAAAACTCTAAACTCAAATAACATATAATGAATTCACTTCCATCTTTATTGCTAATACCAATAAAGAAATGTGTTTTTATTAACCGCTGCCATTTCTCCCAAACCATCAATAAAATTAACATGTTGTCATTCATCATTTGCAAAATCGTCATTATTTGTTCTAAAAGTATCATATCGCATCAAGAAACCCTATAATAAGCAAAATAGTTGCAGCAAATCAACATGCTCCATGGTTATCCTTATCCCATCTTACTTCTAGCTTAGCAGTAAAATATTGTCTCATACAGCTCTTCGTTCAATACTAGTTATATTTCTATCGGTTTTTTCACTTTTGTGGTTTTGAAATTCCAAAATCATCAGAAATCCTACTAAACTTCAATAGCGTTTTCAAAAATTTCTGTACTTCCGAAACCACATATTCATAATTTGCACACATAAGATCACACATATGTAATAGTGGATTCAAATTTCATCAGTTTTAGATCCTAGACACTAATAATTAACTTTCCACGGGTATACCAAAGCTATCTCAAAATAAAATTAATATGAACAATCTATGTAACAAATTAGAATGACGTAGAAATTAAAGTCACTTAAGTAGCAATTAGAAGTTTTAAAAAAAAATCCCATGTACTTGACTATAAATTTATTTTTATCTTTCGATCTTAAAAGCATCTCTTCTTCTTGATCTCACGTCCTTAATTCCAGATTCTTTTACCTCTTCGCATCATCTATCCAGCTTAATTGGAAAGACATTTCTTTCGGTCTTAATAACACATCACTTCTTCTTAATCTCACGTCCTTGATTCCAAATTCTCCAATTTTTTATCATCTTTGATTTGATAAGTCAAACTTATAGGATGAAACATTTAAGGAGAAGTTGAGGAAGAATTTGGAATTAAAAATTAAGATTAAGAAGAAGAGATGTGCTATGAAGAAAGGAAGAAAATTTTATCTGATTAAATTGGATAGACGATGACAAGTAATAGAAACTAAAATTAAGGATGTGGAATCAAAGGAAAATATGCTTTTAAAATCGAAGAATAAAAATAATTTTTAATCAAGTACTTGGAATTTTTTTTATTCTTAATTACTACATAAGTGGATTTAATTCTTATTGTTACATGGATTGTTCAGATTAGTCTTACTTTGAGATAACCTCGACAGTTGCTTAAAAATAATTATTAGTATATATATACTAGATCTAGGGGCTAGAGCCTATGACATTTGAATCCACACAATTACACGCATGCATAAACTTATATGTTCGTATATGTGTGCAAATCACATATATTTATGATTTAGGCCAAAATAAATTGGAAAACGCTACTGTGTAAAAATATGGCCAAATGCAGTTGTAATGTTCTTGCATATATTATGTTGTAGACCATGATAAGGGGCAAGGAATGTATAACTGTAAAGGTTTATTGTTAAATCCCTCAAAGTTTATGCAACATTTACCATCAACATTTACTGTTGCATCTCATTTGTTCATACACCTCCTGCCAGATAGACATTTTAACATAAAAGAATGATGTTGCCTCATCTTCCCATGACGACCAATCGCACTAAATATTTTTTCAAGTTCTGTATCATAACTCCTTGATTTTGCTTTTTGATGAGTTCAAAAAGAGGGTGACCAAACTGTGAATCAGACCACCCCTTTTCAGTTATATTTGAAGATTGAATAATCTTCAAATATATGACTCGTTCGAATATTCAAAAGGTCTAAAAGATTTGTAATTCCGTGAACATCTTTGTTAGGACCTTGTATTTTGATGTTTTGATCATGACAACTATATAAGTAAATATTATATGAACTAACCATATTTGCAGGAGAAGATACTATTCTACTCGACAATAGATTGTAGACCAGAATTCAGATAGAAGCTTCAATATTGTCTATGGTCTAGGTCATATAGTTAATTTTTGTTGAAATCTCTCCAAAGTGGTATATACACGCACACGTACTTAAAAATCTTTTCAAATCATGTTTCATATGCCAAAATTTTTACTACACAAGTTCACGAACAAAGGATTTTTGAAAAACACTTCAATATGGCACAAAACATGATATTCAACCGGCTGAATTGGGTAGTTCAGTCGACTGAATATATGTGCACATACACAATCAAATATGAATATTCAACTGATTGAACTACCCAATTCAGTCGACTGAATATGGTGTTTTTGTACTAATCCCCCTCTGATTCAAATTTTTAATATTTCAGCTCGCTGAATTCTTTTGTTCAGTCGACTGAAATTGCATAACTATATTTCTGAAAAGACACTTCACTTCATCGAACAGAAACAACCATTGATTCAAGAGTTGTTTCTGTATCTGTTGATCATCTCTTTTCACGATAAGTTGCAACACTTAAACACTATATATAGCCTTCAAATTCATTTGTTTTAATCACCAAATTTTTTGATTCTATCTCATACTCTTATTGTCTAAATTCTCTGCATTCAAACCCTTGTCCTAATCACTTGCACATTCAAGAGCAATTTCATTTGTGATTAAATTAACTTCGTATCTTTACAAACTACACTATATACCACAAAGGAGAGGATTATTGAAAGGGTGTACCATGGTTTGAGGTTCCGGCCGAAACCACGAGATTCCGACCATCTCGTAGCAGTTCCGGCCGGTGGCGGGACGAGATTGGGGCAAAATCCCGTCCCGGCCTAAGAAGCAGAAGAAAAAAAATCCAAATCACATACTTAAAAGGAGAGTAGTAGAGCGACAACAAAAAACATAAGGAATCGTTCAATCCAAAAAGCATGTCAAAAAAAGCCCTAGCCTACTTAACGTGGTTGAACAGTAAAACGAATCAAAATTTTGCCTATAAATTTGTCATTCGAAATCATAAAATTACCAAATCTTCACTTTCCCAAATCAAGCTTCAACGAGACTTCGACCTCGACTTCGACTTCGAGGCAACAAATTCGACCGGCAGCAGCGAACTTCGACATCGACCTCGACATCGACCTCCTTTCTTCGATCTTCGATCTCGTCCTAGAGCTCTACTTCAACACGCGTGCGCAAGTATTTTTTCCCCCCTTTCCACCTTCGTATTTTGGTCGAGCAGTTTTTATTTTATTTTTTTCGGCTTCGTATGTTTGAAATGAGGAAAACAGAGAATAAATTGTATTGGTGGACTGTGGGCTTTGGCTTCGTATATTTCCGGCTTTGTATATTTCCACCTTCTGTTGACTGTGGGCTTTGGGATGAACAAGTTGATGGGTTTTTCTGTTGTTTTTGAATATGGAAACTAAAATAACAAACTTTATTACTCTATTCTATGTTGCATATTACTTCATTGATTACAGAATACACATATATACCCCTTGTATGACAATAGAAATACTTCATTGATTACAGAATGTTGCATATTATATATTCTGAATTCAATATATTGACATTTGAAGTGACCTGAATATGCTGAAGTGACCTGAATATTAGACTTGAATATGTTGATTTGAATATGGACTTGCATATGTTGGACTTAGAATATCGAACATGAACGCGAATACGTTGGACTTGAATATCGAACATGAACATTGAACTTGACTCGAATTATTGGACTTGAACATTGAACTCTAACGACTTCGACGAATGTTATTTTATTTATTTTTATTTTATTTTTAATTTGATTTGGACTATAAATTTGTTTACTAAATTTTGTTAGTACACTATGGCAAATTCAACTGAAATTGGTTGGAATTATGCTACTGCTATCGATGGAAATCTTCGAAAAACGAAATGTAACTTTTGCAATAAAATAATTAACGGTGGTGTGACATTTGAAAGAACATCTGGCAGGAGTGGACGGCGACGTATCAGCATGTTTAATTGTTCATAAAAAAGTTAAATAACTTATACAATCACATATTATTCATAAGAGAAATGAACGAAACAAAGAAAAGCTAGACAAGCAATGTTTACAAGAGGAATTGATGAGCAAACCGCAACAACAATCGGACAATAAAAATGAAGATGATGAACTTCAACGTGTCATGCAGCAAAGCAGAGATGTATTTTGAGACGAAGAACTGTGTAGATCTCATACTGTTGGACGACCGGGTGGTGGTACAAGTCAAACATTGCACAGATATCATATTGTCGGAAAATCTACCGGAGTAGATGGCAATTTTGACACTCGTGCTGCAAGACGAATCGACTCATATATGCAAAAACGAGGAGGTAGAACTCAACATTCTATTAAATCTGCAATGAAAGGCATTAAAGATGCCAAAAAACATATAGGTCGAGCAATTTCTAAGTTCTTTTTTTCAACCATATTCCACATAACGCTGCTAATAGTTCATATTATACAACAATGGTTGACGCGATTGCAGAATGCGATCGTGGAATTAATCCACCAACTGCATATGAAATATCACACTCGTACCTTGAAATGGAAATAGAAGAAATTAGACAATATATAAAATATTGCACAATTTCTGAGATGAATATGGTTGCACATTAATGTGTGATGGTTGGAGTACACAGAATCGACGAAAAATAATAAATTTTCTCGTGTACTCTACTTATGGAACGGTATTTATTAAATCTGTGGATGCCACGAATGAATTCCAAAGTGGAGAATATATTTGTGGATTAGCGGATGATGTCGTTGAAACAATTGGCGAAAATAGAATAGTGCAAGTTGTTACAGATAACGGAGCAAACTACAAAGCTGCGGGCCAATTATTGATGCAAAAAAAAAGACATTTATATTGGACACCATGTGCAGCACATTGCATTGATTTGATTTTGGAAGATATTTCCAAAGAGCCAGAGATAAAAAACATTATCATAAATTGTCAGTTAATAACATTTATATACAATCATGGCTGATTACTTTCCATCATGAGAAAAGAGACCAACAATAAAGAGTTGATTAGAATCTATTTATAAACATAAAGATGACTTGAGAATGATGATTGCTTCGAGAGAGTGGACATCAAGAGTTCCTAGACTCAATACTAAAGACAAAAGAACAGCAAATATTGTCTCTACACTAATTTACAAAAACGCTTTTTGGACTGGTGCTACTTCCATTATCCTTGTTTTTGAGCCACTGGTGAAAGTTTTACGAATGGTAGATGATGACGACAAAGCAGATATGAGATATCTTTATGAAGCTATGGATCAAGCAAAAGAATCAATTAGAAAAAATGTTGGTGAAAGACAATGCCAAAAATGATGGGACATAATAGACAAAAGATGGGAAAGACGGTTACATCAACCTCTTCATGCAGCAGGTAATTTGTTTTATCTTTATCGTCATACAAACATTGAAATATATAACATTTCAATAACATTTTAAACCTTTTCCATATAGGTTTTTTTTTAATCTCATCATTCAATATGGAGATGCAACAAACGATGGGGAAGTATTAAACGGATTTAACAATGTCGTTGACAGAATGGTGTCGAATACTGTAACACAGATTGAAATTGAAAAAGAGGTAAAACTAACATATATAATAGTTACGTCAAACATTTAACATTTAAGACATATTAAATATTTCTTAACATCAACAGGTAGAAAGATATAGAATGAAAATTGGTGCATTTGGTTCTGCAAAAGCATATGCAGCCGTAAAGACATGTTTCCCCCGCTCAATGGTGGTCAATAATTGGAAAAGTAGATGCTCCAAATTTAACACGTTTAGCAATGCACATTTTAAGCCAAACAGTTTCCTCTTCAAACTGCGAAAGAAACTGGACAACATTTTCAATAATCCATAAAAAATTACACAATAGAATCAAAATGAAAAATCCAGAAAATTGGTGTATGTGCATTACAACATGAGATTAAGAGCAAAACATTCAAGATGTCGTGATACTGAAAATCAGTTGATCGATCTGGACTATATATTTCATGAAGAGGATCCATTAGCAGAGTGGACTATTGAAGTTGAACCACCCTTGTTGGACGACGACCCTTGAATGACCAATACACTGAATGATGCAGTGGCTGCGGTTGATGGTATACTTGCACGAGCAACAAGGAGTCAAAGCAAATAGTAGCAGCTCCTCAAATGATGATCATTGTAATGCTGGTGGAAGTGGTGTGGGTTTAACTCGTAATTATGATATTGGTTCTAGTGATGGCGGTGCATTATATAGACCAATGCAAACATATTCAAGAAGAAGGGGTGCGAGCGACAATCCTAATCGAAGAGACAGTAATTTAAATGTTGAATATGAACATCAACATAATTATGAGCATAATTCATATACTTCAAATGATCCACCAACCTATAGACATTCTACTTTTGACTATACAGGTGGTAACTCATATTATGGAACAAACGAAACATATAGTGATATCTCGAGTGATCAAAATAGCCAAGCTACGTATGCAACACAAAATGATGAACCGTCGTCTTTTGATAATATGATGACGACATTTATGGGTCCAGGTTAAATGCATATGGTTATCCATCATATTATACAACACAAGATGATGAAGAAAATTATGAAAACAATCCATATGTAACTTCGAGAAATAGTTTCTGGATGTAGTGGTGTCGTATGTTTCATTATTATTTTACTGTATACTATTTTATATGAATTTGCATCGTTTATCGTCACTTTTTCATTATAGAAATTTGACATTATGACCAAAACCGAAACAAGCGAAATTTCAAAAATCGACCGAAACCAACAAAATTTCAAATGACCAAAACCGAGTTCTCGAACCATGGGGTGTACATTATTGGCTTATCAGTGCTATTCAAGAGCATACTCAGTTAGAAGCAATTTTTATTGTTTGTATTAAAAATCATGTTCGGTTGCTCAAGCGGTTGAAGTCCTATTATGTTGCTTAGGCAGTTGAAGTCGTGTTCGGTTGCTCAGGCGGTGTAATACATATTCCTCCGGGTTAAGAGAGGGTTGATAGTAAAATTGCAGAAGGTGTCTGGGACTGGACGTAGAGCAGAAAGTTCGAACCAGTGTAAAAAACTCTGGTGTCATCTACTTTACATTTATATTTATATTCCACACTACTAGATAACTTAGTTAATATTCCATATTACGATCCTTGTTCACTTTCAATCTTGTGAGTCAAGTTGAATCATAATAAGGGTGTCGTCACTATTACTTCAAGAAAGTGTACTTGCTTTGCAGTTTGGAAAATTGGCTTAACCAATTCAAATTAGTAAGTGCTTTGTCCAACTTGTTCAAAATGGTATGTATCCTAAGTGTTTTGTCTTAGTGCTTTGTCTTCCCGATACTTAATGACTTGTGATTGCACTTCCAGAATAATATTACTCAATGATTCATTAATTTGCAGTTGAATAACCTCTGCACCACTGATTTCCATCAATTTTGCTACATTTTTCCATCATCCAATTTGTATATGCTTGTTTATGGATCTCTTAGATGAGTGATTCTTTTCCCTTATTAATTCTACTTGAATTGTCTTTCCCCTTTATCAACTCCTCAATTGTGCTCATTATCACTTTCAGTGTATCTTCACTTTTCACCTCGTTATTCTCCTGAATATGAGTTGTACGTCCTTCACCTTCTTTCGCATCCTCTTTTGTATTAACCTTCTCATTAATATTTCACTCAACTACATCATCACTACTTTCCTCGACCACATCATCTGTTACATCAAACTTTTCCTCTACCATCTCCAATTTGCCCTCCTCTAACCCTTCATCAACCCTCTCCACTTTCCTCTTAACTTAATACTCTTCCTCTACCAAACTTGACTTCCTCTTACTTTCTTCTTTCCTCTCTTTTGGTTTCCTCATCTTCACCATTGGACATTTGTGTTTACAGTGGCTGAAACTTATAAAATTACTACAACGTGGAGGCACATTCTTGTATTTACCAGTTGTTTGAAAACCTCATCATTTTCAAATTCTCCGTCAATAAAACTCGAAAAAAATATTCTTCAGTCATGTCAACCAGCACCCTGGCATAAGAAATTCAACTAGGATCCAAAGTTGTCTCATCAACTTTTATTAGAGCAAAGCACCTAAGGTGCTAACAAGGGCGCTTACCGCTTTCACTCCCCAAACCTAAAAAGGTTAGACCCGACAATTAATCAATACTGACAAGTTTGTCAATAAATCTTTACCACCCGTCGTTTTTTCATAATAATAAGATGCCCATCATAAAACCATTCTCTTTGGCAGAATTTTTTATCTCAATCACTTTCGTTCTTAAATCTTGCTACGTAGGAACCATTTTCCCGGATTTGTAACTCAAAATATCTATAGTTTTCCATGCTCGCTTGGTAAATGCATTAAAAGTCATATAGTAAGGCTGAAGTCCAACAACATACATAATGAAATCGTTTTTTCAATTGGATTCCACATCATTAACCACATCCCTAAAGATCACCCTACGCTTCCTCCCATCAACCAATTTCGGCATCACAATCTGCAGATCTTTCTCTCCTAGTACCCTTGTTCCTGACAGCTTCACTGTAGGAGGCTTTTTTTGAGTCATCTAACACGTTACATTGCATGGATTTGAGCAACCTTACCCTATGATTTCCAGAAAATGTTCCCAACTACGACATTAGTACATGAATCCTTGATCATTTCTTCCTACTCTTAGCCGTCATCCCCCTCCTCATCGAGGAAGTTCTCCTTTGTGTTTTCCTTGTGATCCGGTGGAATTAATGAATTAAATTAAATTTATTTGTATCAACTGTAAAGAAGGTCATTGTTAAGGTTATAGTATATATAAAAAATCATAACAAAAACATCATTTACAACCGCCCTTAATAAACCTATATTTAATTTTCTTAGAATTTGACTAAACTAATTATAGTAAAATTGGTATGATTATTATTAAATTATTTAATTTAAATTATATCTATTATTGATAACTTTGTCTAATTAAATATTTAATTATTATTTGTGGTAAGTTTATAGTTGCATGTAGATTGAGAGAATGCTACATCCACTAAAAGAACACGTAGAATCATTGGCGAAACTCAAGGGTTTGAACATTGATGGTCGCCACAGCAAAATTATGTGTTCTATACATACCATTTATTTTAGTTCTTATTTCAAAATTATTTCAGCTTGTTTGATTTATTGAAATGGTAAATTTGCAAGATTTTGGCAATGAATAATTTACCATTGGTGGCCTATCTCTTTGTTATTTGTGAATGTGTATCCAACTTGAGAAATGTTATATTTTGAGAAGAACATACTATTATTGATATTACTGTTTAAAGTTGGAGCCTAATAATACATTCGTGAATCTGATATGGGATGGTTTTGTCTTCTTTTTTCTTAATTATCGTGGTGTGTTACTGAACTGAACAATTAAAATTATTACCAGCATAATTACACTAATTTTGTTTTCAAAGTTTAGTAAACTGTAAATTTGAATAAGGCAGGATTGCAATACGGTGTGTGCGCACGCACGCATGTCCACGTGCAAATTTCAATTTAAAGTCTTCATGTGGATCATAATATTGCGAAAGATTGTAGCTATTACAGAAATGTGTATGTGCAATATTTGAAAAATAATTAGATGTGAGAATTGAATACAGTACTTCTAACAGTTTCCTCCTAAGAATAAAATATTAAACAGTAGTTTCAACTCATCTCAATAACTCAAGCATACAGACTACGTTTTATGGTGTGTTCTTCTGCTAAACAAAAGGGGCATTTAAAAGAAGCATGGAAGGAGATTGTTTAACGAAAGGATAACGTGTTCTTGTATTGCGAAAGGAGTATTTGAAAGGAGAATTAATTGTTTTGTTATTATTAATCATCTGTAAAAGTATGAATTATTTGTGTCGGAAATTGACCGATATATTAATAAGTGTTTGAAAGGGGACCAATATATTAATAAGTGTTTGAAAGGTGGACCAATTATTAATTGTCATTAATTACTGCCGGCGTTGGACGCCGGCGTTGGACGCCAGCACTAAATTTGTTAAGTTCACCCCAATAACCAAAATGGTGGGTCTCACCTTTGATGCGTCGGACGTGACGCCTACCGAGCATGAGCTTTTTTTCAAGGTTCGAGAACTCGGTTTCGGTCATTTGAAATTTTGTTGGTTTCGGACGATTTCGGTAATTTCGCTTGTTTCGATTTTTGTTTCGGCCCTAATATTGGATTTTTGTATTTTAATGAAAAAGTGACGATAAACAATGCAATTTTATATAAAATATAGCACAACAAAATAATAATGATACACACAATAATACTACGTCCAGAAACTATTTCTCGGAGTTACATATGAGTTGTTTTCATAATTTTCTTCGTTACCTTGTGTTATATAATATGATGGATATCCATATTGTATTTGTCCTGGATCCATAAATGCCATCATCATATTATCAAAAGACGATGGTTCATCATTTTGCGTTGCATACGTAGCTTGGCTATTTTGATCACTCAAGATATCACTATATGTTTCGTTTGTTTCATAATATGAGTTACCACCTGTATAGTCAGAAGTAGAATGTTTATAGGTTAGTGGATTATTTAAAGTATATGGATTATGCTCATAATCATGTTGATGTTCGTATTCAACATTTAAATTACTATCCCTTCGGTTAGGATTGCCGCTTGCACCCCTTCTTCTTAAATATGTTTTTGGTCTATATAATTCATCACCATCACTAGAACCAATGCCATAATTACGAGTTAAACTCACACCACTTCCACCAGCATTACCATGATAATCATTTGACGAGCTGCTACTATTTTCATTGCTTTGACTCCTTATTGGTCGTGCAGATACACCATCAACGGCAGCGACTCCATCATTCAGTGTATTGGTCATCCAATGGTCGTTGTCCAACAAGGATGGTTCAACTTCAATAGTCCATTCTGCTAATGTATCCTCTTCATGAAATATATAGTCCATATCGATCAACTGATTTTCAGTATAGCGACGTCTTGAATGTTTTGCTCTTAATCTCATGTTGTAATGCACATATACCAATTTTTCTAGATTTTTCATTTTTATTCTATTGCGTAACTTTGTATGGATCATTGAAAATGTAGTCCAGTTTCTTTCGCAATTTGAAGATGAAACTGTTTGACTTAAAATGTGCATTGTTAAACGTGTTAAATTTGAAGCATCCTCTCTTTCAATTATTGACCACCATTGAATGGAAAAACATGTCTTTACAGCTGCATATGCTTTTGCAGAACCAAATGCATTGATTTTCATTCTATATTTTTCTACATGTGGATGTTAAGTTAAATATTTAACATGTTTTAAATGTTAAATGTTTGACGTAACTATTGTATATGTTAATTTTACCTCTTTTCCAATTTCAATCTGTGTTGCAATATCCGGCATCATTCTTTCAACGACGTTGTTAAATCCATTTAATACTTCTTCATCGTTTGTTGCATCCTCATATTGAATGATGAAATTAAGAAGATAACCTATATGGAAAAGATTTAAAATATTATTGAAATGTTATATATTTCACTGTTTGTATAACGATAAGATAAAACAAATTACATTCCGCGTGAAGAGGTTGATGTAACTATCGTTCCCATCTTTTATCTATTATATCCCACCATTTTTGACATTGCCTTCCACCAATATTTTTACTAATCGATTCTTTTGCTCGATCCATTACTTCGTAAAGATATCCCATATCTGCTTTATCATCACCATCTTCCATTCGTAAAACTTTTACCGGTGGTTCAAAAACAAGGATGATGGAACTAGCACCAGTCCAAAAAGCGTTGTAAATTAGTATAGAGACAATATTTGTTGTTCTTTTGTCTTTAGTATTAAGTCTAGGAACTCTTAATGTCCACTTTTTTGAAGCAATCATCCGTCTCAGGTCATCTTTATGTTTATGAATAGATTCTAGTGCGATGAAATGGATTGCAAACCGTGTCACTGCTGGTCTAATCAACTCTATTGTTGGTCTCTTTTCTCATGATGGAAAGTAACCAACCATGATTGTATATAAATGTTATTAACTGACAATTTGTGATAACGGTTTTTATCTCTGGCTCTTTGGAAATATCTTCCAAAATCAAATCAATGCAATGTGCTGCACATGGTGTTCAATATAAATGTCTTCTTTTCTGCATCAATAATTGGCTGGCGGCTTTGTAGTTTGCTCCGTTATCTGTAACAACGTGCACTATTCTATTTTCACCAATTGTTTCAACGACATCATCCGCTAATCCACAAATATATTCTCCACTTTGGAATTCATTCGTGGCATCCACAGATTTAATAAATACCGTTCCATGGGTAGAGTACACGAGAAAATTAATTATTTTTCGTCGATTTTGTGTACTCCAACCATCACACATTAATGTGCAACCATATTCATCTCAGAAATTGTGCAATATTGTCCAATTTCTTCTATTTCCATTTCAAGGTACGAATGCGATATTTCATATGCAGTTGGTGGATCAGTCCCACGACCGCATTCTGAAATCGTGTCAACCATAAATAATTGGCTCTTTGAAAATATCTTCTAAAATTAAATCAATACAGTGTGCCGCACATGGTGTTCAATATAAATGTCCTCTTTTCTGCATCAATAATTGATCGACAGCTTTGTAGTTTGTTCCGTTATCTGTAACAACTTGCACTATTCTATTTTCACCGATTGTTTCAACAACATCATCCATTAATCCACAAATATATTCTCCACTTTGGAATTCATTCGTGGCATCAACGGATTTAATAAATATTGTTCCATGGGTAAAGTACACGAGAAAAATTATTATTTTTCGTCGATTTTGTGTACTCCAACCATCACACATTAATGTGCAACCATATTCATCCCAGAAATTGTGCAATGTTTTAATATATTGTCCAATTTCTTCTATTTTCATTTCAAGGTACGAGTGCGATATTTCATATGTAGTTGGTGGATCAGTTCCACGACCGCATTCTGAAATCGCGTCAACCATTGTTGTATAATATGGACTATTAGCAACGTTATATGGAATATGGTTGAAAAAAAAGAACTTAGAAATTGCTCGACCTATATGTTTTTTGGCATCTTTAATACCTTTCATTGCAGATTTAATAGAAGGTTGAGTTCTGTCTCCTCGTTTTTGCATATATGAATCGATTCGTCCAGCAGCATGAATGTCACAATCGTCATCTACTCTAGTAGATTTTCCAACAGTATGAGATCTATGCAATGTTTGACTTGAACCACCACCCGATCGTCCAACAGTATGAGATCTACGCAGCTCTTCGTCTCTAAATTCACCTCTGCTTTGCCGCATGACACGTTGAAGTTCATTATCATCTTCATTTTCATTGTCCGATAGTCGTTGCGGTCTGCTCATTAATTCCTCTTGTAAGCATTGCTTGTCTAGCTTTCCTTTGTTTCGTTCATTTCTCTTTTGAATGATATGTGATCGTACAAGTTGTTTAACTTCTGTATGGACAATTAAACATGCTGATACGTTGCCACCCACTCCTGCCAGATGTTCTTTCAAACGTGTCACACCACCGCCATTAAATATTTTATTACATAAGTTACATTTTGTTTTCCGAAGATTGTCATCGATCGTAGTGCCGTAATTCCAACCAATTTCAGTTGGATTTGCCATAATCTACCTGAAATTATAATTAAACAAAGTTAGTAAACAAATTAATAGTTCATATCAAACCAAAAATAAAATAAAAATGAATAAAAAATATTCATCGAAGTCGTCAAAGTTTAATGTTCAAGTCAAATATTTCGATATTCAAGTCCAACATATTTACGTTCATGTTCAATGTTCATGTTCGATATGCAAACCCAACATATTCGAGTTCATGTTCAATATTCTAACTCCAACATATTCATGTTCATGTTCAATATGCTAAGTCCAACATATGCGAGTCAATATTCAGGTCAGTTCAAATGTTCAATATATTCAAGTCAAACCATATATGCAATATTTTTGTTAAGAATGCTAAGAAGTGCATGTGAGCTTATGATCATTTATCCAGATAGCTTATACATGAAAGCAAAATGAAGTGGCATATACATTTAAGAAAGCTATTAATATACACAAGTGCTTGCGTAAAAAAAAGAAATGGCGGGCCAAAGCCCATACACAAGTTATTAATATACCAAGTAGCCATTACCGCATTAAAAAATAAAAATAACCCTTGCCCAGCCCAAAGCCCATGCGCATATTTTCATCTTCCCTTGTTCAATTTGCGACCAGACATACGATACAGGAAAAAAAGAGAGAATGGTCGATGATGAAAACGAAGGCGACAAAGAAAAAAAAACAAAAAAATCACCTGCGCATATCGAAGCCCTTGCGGTCGAAGCCGAATTCGAAGCTCGCCTCGGATTTGCTCTGTGAAGCTCGCCCCAGATTTGCTCTATGGTATCACAATCGCTTGAATTGGGAAGCTGAAGATCGATTCTGGTAATTTAGTGTTTTTGAATGCTATATTTATACACGAATTTTGATTCTCTTCTTACTGTTTAATCACGTTCAGTAAACTAGGGTTTGCTTTTTAGCTACCTTTTGAATAATTGATTCCTTGCGTTGTTTTTTTGTCGCTGTTCTCCTCTGCGTCAATTACGCGAAGCCTTTTTTTTCTACGTTGGTTTGAACGGGACGGGATTTTGCCCTAATCCCGTCCCGCCACCTGTCGGAACCGGTACGAGATCGTCGGAATCTCGTGGTTTCGGTCGAATCCTCATACCATGCTTTTTTTTACCCAAACGCTACCTTAATTCACCTGCTTGCAAGAACACAAGTCATATGTACCTAAAATAATTAAATTTACATTAAAGTCGGTAAAACAAAAGAATAGTTTTGGTGTCAGTTGATTTTAACTAACAAATTTGTATTTGATGTTTGGGTTTTTCAGAAACAGATCCATGTTTTCAATAGTTATGTAGTGGCAAGATAACCACTAATCATAATTCACGACAAGGGCATATTTGTGAAACCCTAGATCGGAACCATCAAAACTCTGAAGTCTCTCAAATGACACTTCAAAATCAACATTGAAAAATCCACAAAAAAGAAATATAAAACAACATAAAATCACCGCACAAATTTGGAAATTTCGTAGATTTGTATGTAGTTTAGAAAAATCTTAAAGTACATACATCCTGCATTACTGAAAAAAATTCAAGGTTCGAAAACACGGTTTCGGTCATTTGAAATTTTGTTAGTTTTGAATGATTTCGGTGATTTTGGTTTTGGTCCCGATTTCGGTTTTCAATGACTTATTAATGAAAATGTAATAATTATCTTTGTAAATAAATACAAAATATAGTATATAAGGAAATAAAATACAACATTGTAAATTTAATACATTCAAAAATTAATTCTTGTAGCTGCATATTAATTTGTTACCTTCGAAAGTTTAATTTCAGCCCAATATCAATTAACCAAATTATATAATTTCACCGTTACTTAAACAAAAAACTACACAACACTATATTTAACTAAATTATATAATTTCATCCCATAAGTTTAGCAGTAGCCCAATGTCACTTAACCAAATTTTAAAAACAACATATATCACAGCAGCTATTTCTCTCCGCTTTGACCAAAGCTAGGGCAAAAAAATGAAAGTAGCATACCTGAAGCAAGCCCAAAAAAAACACTCGGGTAATTTGCTCTCGACCGAAGACTTTCGACTCTCGACCTAGGCTAAGGTTTTCGACTCTTGATTCTCGACCCTAATCTCGACCAAAGCTCGATTAATTAGGATTTCGTTTTCGACCCTCAATCTGTTTTGCTTTAATTAGGGCTTTATTTCGATTGTTAATTTGATTCATTTCTTTATTTACATCGCAACTAAAACCAATTTTTTTGATCAATTTCAGTTCGTCCACCATCGGCACCGGTACGGTACCACCGAAATTTCGAGGTACCGTCTGATACCTCAAACCGTGAAAAAAAATGTAATTATGTCAAAATAGATATGCAAAGTTGT
Source organism: Allium fistulosum (assembly GCA_030737815.1). Classification (NCBI taxonomy): domain Eukaryota; kingdom Viridiplantae; phylum Streptophyta; class Magnoliopsida; order Asparagales; family Amaryllidaceae; genus Allium; species Allium fistulosum. The sequence continues at coordinate 241,427,306 of CM060907.1, read as the reverse complement.
CTAAAAAATGTAAAACCCGAAGTACAGATAAAAGCACATTCTTTATGTTAAAAATAATATAAAATAAAGAAAGAAACGTATATATTAAAATAATGGAAAACATATGCACTTTTTTCGAAATAGAAGTGCAAAACATTTGCACTTTACAAAAAATATATGTAAATGGTAAAATTAAAAGTACAGATTAATATGCAATTGAGAATATCGTTATTATGCACCATTTGGAACAAAGCATTTTTAAAAAATGAATTTTTTTTGGCATTAAGTAAAACCTTTTCGAATTTTCAAAAATAAAAAATAACATGCAAAAGAGGAAATTATAAGCAATAAATTGAAATATGACTATAAATTTACATATTGCACGTATAACACAACAATCACAAAAGATTTGAAAATGCATATATCATGCACTTCGCTATAATACATGGAAAAAAATTCTAAAAATTGCAAACCGCCTTAAAAAAATCAAAGTGTACAATATATGCGGTTGCATGAATAATTTTTTTTACACTAACAATGCAGAAATAAAATTAAAATAGGAAAGAGCAAATTCCATGCATTGTCATATTTTCAAAAACTGCATGAAACTTAATTGAACTCTCCAAATATGTGCTACTCTCAATTTTATATGGATTTCTATAATAAAAAAATTAAAAACATCATAATTTGGTGATTCTAGGGTTAATCGAGATTTTCTAGGGTTTGAAGGTTGTCAACAAAGTTGTTGCTGAAAACATAGGACCTTGCACTACATTATTAAGTTATTTAAGTCCTTCCACTATAGCATTAAAAATAAGGAATCAGAGGCCATTTCCTTGTTCATATTTACAAATAGAATAACTGTGCACTGCAAGGTTGCAGTGACATTGTTGTTTAATATACATTTAATTAATAACCAATATCAATTACAACAATCAGGTTTTTATTGTTCACATAATTTCTTAATCAAATACGTAGAAGGGTGTGAATGCCTCTAGCTTTCATACCTAAACTGGCACTCCTCAAAAAGCCTTTGAATTTGTCGTATATACATACATACATACATACATATATATACACACATACATATATATATATACATACATATATATATATATATAATATTTTAAAAACAAGTGATGTCATAATCTGAAATCCATTAGATACCACAAAAAAAAACTTAAACAAAAACCTATACAAAATATGTCAGTGAGTTTTGAGTTAAAAGGAGGAAGCAAAATAAGTGTCATTAGAGGTAAAATGCACCTTAAGCATAGAACTACAAGGCCTTTTCAGCAATCGCCATAGCAATAAATGTATAGTATTCGTTATATTAATCCATCTGGGATAGCGAATTGGTAAATCATCGGGATAAAAGATAAAATAAAAAATAAAAATCTTGACGGTGAAAACTTTCCTCGCTATGTTAAGAATAGAAATTTATCATTTTGCAAACGAAACTTGGTCTGTTATACCTTCAAAAAAGGAGGGAAAGGGGGGTGTAAGAAGAACATTTATTATATCAGATACCATAAAAACAGACAGACTGCTGTATTTCCTGAACAAAATATATGTCCATGAAGACACAGATTGCTGCATTCAATCAGACAGATTGTTAAACAATATACATACATACATTTATGTGTACACCAAGGTTCGAGAACTCGGTTTCAGTCTCGGTTTCGGACATTTGAAATTTTCTTAGTTTCGGACGACTTCGGAAATTTCGGAAACGGTTTCGGTCCCAATTTCGGTTTTTAATGTTTTGTCAATGAAAATATAATACTAATCTTTGTAACTAAAATATAAATTAAATTCAAAAAATTAAATTGAAATTATACTAAATCAAATCAAATAGAGCAACCCAACCCACATTTATTTTGTTCTAGCAAATGTAAAAAGCTATGTGAAATCAGTAGCCCCTCCATTCCTACAGCCAGCCCAGCCCAATAAATATGTTCTTTAAACCCTAATCAAAACACAACGCAGTCACCCCTTTAAAACAAAATAACGCAGCCTCCTCAAAACAAAATAGCGCAGCCTCCTCAAAACAAAATCCGCACAGTCTCAGAAAAAATCAAAATCGCGCAGCTTCAAAACCATGTCAAATGGCATATACATAGGGTTTGTCGACATTTGAGAAGTGGATTTTCACAAATCAGTTCGAGTTTTTCGTCGCTTTCACTTAGGGTTCGACGAATATCTGCAGGTGTAGTTATGTGTTCTCAATTTACTCCAAATTGATTTTCACCGGATTTTTTATTTTTTTACTGATGTGGTCCGAAATCGAATTTCGTCGCTGGTTTCGGATCGGAGGATGCCGAAACCGGTCCGGTACCACCAGAATACCGGGGTACTGGCCGAAACCTGGTACCATGGTGTACACACAGCATATACAAAACAGACAGATCACTGCATTCACTCAGATGGTATATTACTAATGTAATATTGTTCAATCAGATGATAAACTAAGGGTGTCTCTCCTTATTCAAAGAATATAGGTATTCCAGCTATCTTTTTTAAGGCTTATATAACCATTCAATCGGATGGTGAAAAGTACAGAAGACAATACGGAACATTAAATTAATTTCTCAAACAACATTTTAGAAGATTTAAAGGGTAAACTAAATAACATTTTTTTATCAAAGCCATCAACGGAATTTTCCAAACAAATACTATCCTAGTGTCTAACTTAGATTTACACACAACATATTTTTTCCAAACCCAAGTATTTCATACAAATAAATGTAATTGGCAAATAAAATTAAAGAAACTGCTTACCTATTACAAAAATATATAACTTTTGCATATTGATGTTTATGTTATCAATTTATCAACATGGCCCTATATTATGAAGTATCATTACCACCGCCACTTGTGGTGAATCTTAAGCTCAACATGAATTTTTATACTGTATGACCATGAGTATACAATTAAGATTGACGTGAAATAGGCTTATCCGTGTACATCTAAAAAAATCCAAACTTCATCTACATCCATATCCATAAACGAAAAAATATCCAATATTTGAAAAACCGATACGGATACAGATATGAAGATATATACATCTGATTGAAAACTCTGAAGTGATACCGCAACAAATTCGTTGAAACTTGAATTTCTAACCCAAATCACCAAAACCAAACTCTTAATAATCCACTTCCATTACAACACTGTCAATGATTCATATGACAAAAAACAAAAAACAAACACGCACAGGAAAAAATATGATATTCATGTTATCAGTTTTTCAATGCGAAACAATTTACTAATTTCAAATATAACCTCTCGCTCATCTTGTATTTCCGGCTTAACATGTGAATGTATCCGCTTTTATACTACAACATAGAGTCCGAGATTATGTGCAAGTGCAATGCTTATGCTTGACATATATTGAGTGTGCTTCATTTGATATAGAAACATTATCTATAACAACACACGCCGAAAATCCACTACTATCCCAACAAAATCGATATGAGTTGCGCTTCTACTACTATCCCAAATCATACAGCCCAAACAACGCGCAATGAATCCACTTCCATAATAATAATATTAACAATTGATAAAGAAAGACTTACAAGAATCAATCCATCCTACTCTGCCATGCTCTTAGCAATCATTCCTGTCTTCCTAGCATAAGCAAAAATCCCACCCGCCTCAATAACTGGCCCTGCGTCCCCAACATCTTTCAATCCATAAACTTTCCCGGACGTGTGATTAATCAGCTTCTTCTCCCCCAGATCCACTGTCACAGTATCCCCGGTCTTACACTCCTCCCAAACCCCAGTCGTCTCCAGCTCCACCGGATAAACCTCTCCTGTAGCCACACAATTCCTAAAAAAGATACGAGCATAAGTCTCCGCCACCACGACCTTAACGCCCGACGCACCCAAAGCCACAGGGGCGTGCTCTCGGGACGATCCGCAGCCGAAGTTATCACCGGCGATGATGATCGGGAAGTTCGTTTGGGTGGATCCGGGCTGGACGAAAGGGATCGGGTAAAGTTCGGAGGGAAGGCCGATTAGGGCTAGAGAGCCGAGTTTGGAGTATTCGGATGGGTTGGATGGGACCAGGGTTAGGTGTTCGGCGGGGATGATTTGGTCGGTGTCGATGTTGTGCGAGAGGACGTAGCATTGGCCATGGAAGGTCGAGGCCGCGGCGGTGGAGGCGGAGGCCGTGATGGTGGAGGAGCGAAGGCGCTTGGGTGGGAATTTGATGTACTGTGAGGGATAGATTTGGGATAGCGAGGTTTGGGGGATTTTTGGGAGAAATTTGGCCGGAAGGTTAGGTGATAGAGAGAAAGCAGCCACCATTGTTTGCTAGACTGTTCTCTTTGAAGTTTGAAGCTGCAATACAAATGATGTGCTTAGCGTGTTTGACAATGACTAGCAAGTGCCGTTAAGTTGAAGTATTTGCCACCGGATTGCAATTTTGACTTAAAAAACTGCAAATAAGTTAAAAGTTGGGGGACACTGTAGCTTATTACTATTCTTTTAAGTTACTATTCGAAACTTCTTATGAGATTTAAAATAAACAGGAAATTATTGTCAATGACAAAATTTCTCAGCATTTTTGTCTCAAGGACAGACTTTCAATATTTTATCCTAAAGAACAACTTTCTTTAGGTATCAGTTTTTAGTCATTGATAGCAGTTTTTAGGTATCAGTTTGTAGTTATCGGTAGCAGTTTTTAGGTATCAGTTTTTAGCTTGGTAGCAGTTTTGTTGTCCTTATAAATAATTTTGAAAAATGTTTTCCTTATGAATAATTTTTAGAACAATGTTTGTTCTTGTGGTAAAAATATTGAGTTTGTGTCCTTGTGGCAAAAAATATACAAATCTTTGTCCTTTAAATTAATTCCCCTTAAAATAAGTTGGTGTCAAATTAGCTCTTATACCCACATTTGATCAGAAAAGTCATTAGGGGTGGGCATTTGAAATACTTAACCAACATATCGAACTGATTTAACCGACACAAACAGTTAACCGCATAATCGAAAACGATTAATCGAGCGACATTAATGTTAGGCGTGGCTCGCATTTGAGAGTACGTGGGTTGAACGTTAAGTCCCACATCGCAAGAAATATGGTGCATAACGTGGTATATATATGGGATTGGTGACACGTAATATCAGAAATTCCTTTTGTTACAAGCAAGTATTGATAAGACCACGTATGTACCCGTTTCGGAAGGCGATGGAGGGATGTTCAATCAGGACGCTGTGGCACGTGTTGACCATTATACGATGCGAGAGTGACCGAAGCAACGGCTCCTTGAGGTTTGGAGATATGTAAGCAACCCGACCTTAGTGCTAGATACGCAGTCTGCTCTCCTGCATTGTTGATGCTCCAATATGACTTTAGCGGAAGTACTCGTCTTAAGGTGGAGATTTGGTAACGCTCGCCAAGGTAGAGATCTGATAGGTGTGGCTCGCATTTGAAAGTGCATGGGTTGAACGTTAAGTCCCACATCGCAAGAAATATGGCGCATAAGGTGGTATATATATCTGATTTGTGGCACGTAACATTGGAATTCGTTTTGTAACAAGCAAGTGTTGTCAAGACCACGTATGTGCTCGTTCCGGAAGGCGATGGAGGGATGTTTAATCAGGACGCTGGCACATCGAAAGCTTCATTTGGTGGCGCCATCACAGAACAATGAAGCGCGCGTTCATAGGACTCGTTGGAGTGCCGAAACACAACAATTAACCGATCATGATCAGGTCGGTTAACGATTAACGGTTTTGTGGAATTGAAAATTAGGATTTGCTTCTTATTTTCAATTTTCGTAGACCGAAAACTCTCCTAAAAAACGTGTTTTAAATTATATCCCTGTTTTTTATTTTCCATACAAAAAAATTTGAAATTTAAGCTTAATTGCATGTTTTTATAACCAAAAAATGTTTTATTTTTTTATTTGCAGTTTTTTCTGCAAATATGTTTAAATTAAACAGACGTGTTTTTTAAAACTTGTTTTTAAGAAGAGACTGTTGTGTATTTTAAAATTTTAAGAGGGTGTTCTAAAAAAGTTTCCTTTCTAAAATTCGGTTAACCATTACCTGATTTATTTTTCTACCATAAACAAAAGCCCGACCTCAAATATAACCTCATCCATCGACTATTATATTATCTGATTTATTTCTCGTTGCAGATTGTTCGTTTACCTCATAAAACTGAAAAACCCTAGATTTAAAAATTTCAAATCAACCTTGAAATCCTCTTTTCAAATCGATCAACTCGATATCACTGTGCCGCCTCTTGTTTGTTGTTGTGTGGCACCGCCACTTACTTGCTTTCGTGGTGCCTGTCGAATTAAGCTAGGGTGAATGCTAGGAAGAGAAAAAATGTGAGTTTATATCTAATGGTTTGAATTCAATTGTATGCAAACACAAAGTAGGTGCACTGATATGATCTAATGAATACTTGTTCTCGGGCCTTCGTACGTTCCACTATTGGCATGACGATGAATGATCTTTGAATACTTGTACACCAATATGATAATATTCTCGATCGAAGCTATATTGATAAAGGTAGTGTATGTGTTGTGGAATTATAATTAATTGTAAGTGTTGATATAAGTCATGGTTTAGTCAATAATGATGGACAAATCTTTGTATTTTTGCTGCATAAAAAAGGAAAATAATTTTGAGCTTTAAAACTAATACTCACTTTTCCATGCAAATCTTGATGTCATAAAATAAAAGGTAGTATGGTTAAAGAGCATATGCATTGTCATAGTACTTTATTCAAAGTTTTGTTCAAAATGTTTGAAATGTTTAGTTCATAATGTTTCCACGCAAATCTTAGTGTTTGAAATGTTCAATTCGTAACGTTTTTGTTCACAATGGTTCAGTTTATAGCTCGGTTCAGTTCATAATGGTTCGGTTTGTTGGATCAAGTGTATTGGCACTGAGGTTAAAGGGTGAAATTTGAAAAAAAAATTATGGAAATTAGGATCCGCCCCTATGGAGTATACAATCAATGATCGTGTTTGATGACAATAAACATTTATTTTATTTTGTTACTAATATTTTTTATTGAGTGTTTGCAAATTTCAGGGACAAAAATAATATCAAATATTTAATTCCCAGAAAATCAAGTAGCAAGTGTCAAAACAAACCATTTACTTTTATTACCCAAGTCAACACATTGTATTAGTCCTTCTGTTCATCTCAAAAATCAAGAGCTACACTAATACACTGTCTTTTCCTCATTCAAAACACCATACACATACAATATATTCACAATGACAAGTTCGAAGTACATGGATATTTCCATTCAGATCCCATATTTTCCTCTCTCCTACTATTTCTCTCCTACCCCTGCCATTTCTTCCTTACTCCTATTTTCTGAATGACAAGTTGTATAATATCAGATGAAAAAAATATTGTTAATTTTTGTCTTAATTATGAATTTGACCTGAATTTTAAATGGAAAAGGTCAGGGTTTAAAAAAAGTAGACTTTTTGAAAATACTATTATATACTTCTTTATAGATTTATGAATTAAAAACAACAAATCTGTCAAATTAAAGAATGAATTTTAAATTAAAAGATCTATAAAAATAAAATAACAGACTTTAAAATAATACAGTGCATTTCTGTTCAAGATGCTAGGTTGAGTGCAAGTTTATTATTTTATAGTATAACCGTACAACGGTGGAAAAACCGACCGTTAAGCTATAAAATATCCAAAAAAAAATTTGTTATTTTATTCTTAATAATGAATTTAATGAAAATTAACTGCGTTATTTATATAAAAAAATGAAAGTAATTGGGAAAGTGTTAATCCAATTACACTAAAGATTGTACGAGGAAACCAGCTTGATACTAAAGATCTGCTATCAATGTATTGATATAATAGCAAGTTAGAAACAAAGGATACAGAAAGTAGCAAGCATGCAAATAGATGTCGCCATATAAAATTGTTATATTGGATGAAAATGATCGCATATGCATGCAACAAATAGAATATAAGTGGAAGCCAACAGCGTATCAGAATTGCGACTGTTTTGGACATCAACAAAAATTCAGTATAGTTGAAAAAGTGTGGATGCAAAAAAAGTTAAGAAATAGTGGACTCTAATCAGGAGAACATCAATGAAAGTTGGAATTCATTTAACATAGACCGTGCCATCCAACCACTTAATGATATGTCAGGTTGTATGGAAGTGAGCAACAATGAGACCACACACGATAATAACCTAGTAGCAAAAAAAATAACAACAATATATATACTGAGTAGCTCAATAGCACTTGTCATTAAAATGCATTAGAAAAACAAACGCATAACGTGGAGTCAGGAAATATGGACATGGATAACCTTGAAATAGTTGAGGACATTGATAACAAAATAACAATATAAACACAGATGTTGAATATATTCATAGCATACCAGATATTACACCGTGTGTCTGAACAGACCAAAATTAGAAGTACAGGGTGATGAACTCATTAAAATTCAAACTAGCGAGGACATTGACACGAAACTGCAAGCTGATGAAACAGAAACCGCTCAACAAGCAGAGGAACATGTAAATCATGATACAAGCAATGCGCTAACTGATTCCCAACTCGATACACAAAAGCTTTATGGCTATGATTCTTCAAACACAAACATTTTAGCAGAAATAAATGAAGGTGCTAGCACTAATCCCAGCACAGAGCAACACAGCAATTCTAACTTGCCCAATGCCCATACTGCACTCGCTGCTAACCCTAAAACACATAGAGAAAATACTGGTATAAGGACTAGACATATACGAAATCAAAGACAGATGAAGAGTGCTTTGAGTTCAAAGCGACTAAAGACAAAGATGTTAGTGCTAATCCAATGTGGAACCAATACACACCACATCTAAGTGCTAAAGCAAAGTCTAAACCGAGCACCACCCCTGATATTTCAATTAACAAGAGTTGTTTGAGGGAGAAAATAGGAGTAAGTATTTGATTTCAATGATTTGATGATAGAAAGAAAATATTTGTGAATAACAGAAAATATAAGAACAGGAAAATGTTTCTGTTTCGATTGCAAAAAGATAAAATGAATACAATTGTGGTGACTACTATTTATAATACAAATAGACATGGGCTTGCAGGCCCAAATAGCTAGTTAGGTTGGAAATGATACAACAGCCAGCAGTACGATACTTCATTATTCTCAATTCCCCCCTTCAATTCGATCTTGGGTTTTCATGGCGGTAGCGATTTCTAGGGTTTACGAAAAATAACCTAGATCGAATGCTGGTAACTTCAAATCTCTTCAAAACAAGAAGACCTACTTGTAATAGCTTCAGATCTGACTGCTCTCTCTCTAATTTCTTCGATTTCTTCACTTTTGCTGAGAGCACTTTGTTGTTGCTGGGATGTAAAGATCTGATTTTTTAGGCTCCTTCTGTCTTTGATTGTTCCATGGTTGATGAGACGAGCATGTCAGTTGATCTGAAGGCTGAGAAGTCTGGTCATCTGATTTTCGTTGCTGCTGAGTGGTGAAGATCTGATCTTTAGGCTCTTTCTGTTCGGAATTGACTTGTGATTGCTGTAGCGAGTTGGTTTGTAGGTCTGAAACCCGAGAGATCAGGTCTTTGCCCTCTTCTATCCTCAGCTCCATTCTCAATCTGATAAAGCTCTTGGCTGATAATGCTTTGGTAAGTATGTCAGCACGTTGGTAAGTGGCAGGTATGTGATTAACTTGTAATTTGCCTTTAATAACTTGTTCACGAACAAAGTATAGATCAATTTCTATATGCTTTGTTCGTGAATGAAGTATTGGATTAGCTGATAGTGATACTGCACTTAGATTATCACACCATATAGTTGGTTTTATGTTAGAGCAGCACTGCAGTTCACTAAGCAGAGATTGAATCCACATAATCTCTGCAGTGGCACTTGCTAAGCTTCTATACTCTGCCTCTGTACTAGATTTTGATACAGTAGCTTGTTTCTTTGAGCACCATGAGATAGGATTGTTGCCCATGTAAATGCAGTATCCAGTGGTAGATCTTCTATCATCTGGATCTGTAGCCCAATCCGCATCAGCGTATCCTGTTATATTAAGATCTTTGCATGCTTTTAGTGTTAATCCATAGCTTGCTGTCCCTTTTAGATATCTGAGTATTCTCTTGACAGCTATCCAATGTTCATCCTTTGGTTCCTGCATAAATTGACACACTTTGTTAACACTAAAACTTATTTCTGGCCTTGTTATGGTTACGTATTGTAATGCACCAACAATGCTTCTATATTGTTTATCATTAAGTATAGGTTCTCCCCTGTCTTTTGATAAATGCTGATTTGCTATCATTGGAGTAGGCATTGGCTTTGCATTGTCCATTTTAGCTTTAATCAGTAACTCTGCGATATATTTCCTTTGACTTAGGAATAGTTCTGAATTTGATCTTCTTTTCACTTCTATGCCCAGGAAGTAGCTTAATGTACCAAGATCTTTAATAGAGAACTGCCTATCTAGGTATTGAATGAGTTTGCTGATTTCAGTAGTGTTATCCCCTGTAATAATTAGATCATCAACATATATCAGTACAAGTATGGTGGATGTGTAATCTGATTTGATAAATAGTGAGTTATCTGATTTGGCAGATTGAAAACCCTGATTAATCAGTGTTGTTTTCAGTTTGTCAAACCAAACTCTAGGAGCTTGTCTTAATCCATAAATTGCTTTGTTGAGCTTGCACACATATTTGTTGTTATTGCAGTAGCCTGGTGGTTGCTCCATGTAAACTTCTTCCTGTAATTCACCATTCAAAAAGGCATTATTTACATCAAGTTGTCTAATATGCCAATTTCTATACAAAGCAATAGTAAGAATAATTCTGATTGTTGTTGGTTTCACAACAGGAGAGAAAGTTTCATTAAAATCAAAACCATGTTGCTGTGTGAACCCTTTTGCCACCAGCCTTGCTTTATATCTAGCAATAGTCCCATCAGGGTTCTTTTTCAACTTGTATGTCCATTTACACCCTACAACATTTTTGTATTTGGGTGGACTGACTAATTCCCATGTTTTGTTTCTTACTAGAGCATGATATTCTTCATCCATTGCTTTTCTCCAATTTGAATCTTTTAAGGCTTGATTGAATGTTTCTGGTTCTTCAGTTTCAATAACTGCTGAATAGGCTTTGGGTTTAAAGATACCACTTTTTGACCTTGTGACCATGGGATGTTCAGTCTGATGTTGTCTGTTGTGTTGTGTTTGTTGTGGTGTACCTGTGTCACCCTGTTGCTGTTGTATAATAGACTGACTTGAATTACTTTCTTCGGTATTACTTTGATACTGTTTGTTTGATGTTGTAGGAGTGTGGCTGAGCTGATCAGAAGACTCTGATGTTGACCCATGATCTGGTTCAGCGAACACTGTGTATTGTGGACCAGAGTTTTCATGATTCTCCTCAACCCATTCCTTATCCAGTACACTTGGATACACAGGTATAGATGGAACTGATCCTTTTGGATTGTAAATTTTCTGTGTTGGTTTCTTGTTTAAATCAGTGAAGGGAAATATATACTCATTGAATACAACATGCCTACTGATAAATAGCTTCCCATTTTCATCAAGACATTTATATCCCTTTTGATTTGTAGGATATCCAAGGAAAGTGCATGGTGTAGACCTAAAGTTTAGTTTGTGTTTATTGTAAGGTCTTAGACAAGGAAAGCACAAACATCCAAATGTTTTCAAACTTTTATAATCTGGCTTTATATTAAGTAATTTTTCAATAGGACTTTTATTATCTAGAACTTTTGTTGGCAACCTATTGATTAAATAAACTGCAGTATTGAATGAATCTGGCCAAAATTTTAAAGGTAGAGAAGCTTGTGCTAACAGTGTAAGACCAGATTCAACAATGTGTCTGTGCTTTCTTTCTACTAGACCATTTTGTTCAGATGAGTATGGGCATGTAGTTCTATGTGTTATTCCCTTTTTGATAAAGTAATCACCAAGTGGTTTAAATTCAGTACCCCCATCTGTTTGTATGATTTTGACTTTAAAACTGGTCATATTTTCAACTAAAGTAATAAACTGAACTACTGCCTTGTAAGTTTCAGATTTAGCTTTTAAAAAGTAAATCCAAGTGTACCTAGTGTAAGCATCCACAAATGAAATATAGTACTTAAAACCATAATCTGAGTTAATGGGAGCAGGACCCCATAAATCTGTAGCAACCAATTCAAGTGGTTTATTGTATTCAGTATTAGAATCAGAGAAGGCTAATTTGTGACTTTTGCCCATTTGACAATAAGTACACACATATGGTAAAGTGGGATTCTGAAAAGAAATATTATTATCAAATAAAATTTGTTTTACAATACTAGCATTTGGATGTCCTAACTTGTGGTGCCAAATATCAAAAACACTCTTATGTTTTTCAGCACTTTCAGAAAAGTTGCAGTAATTCTTTTTGTATTCAGTCCTTCCTGGTTTGACCAGGCTAAATTTGTACAGTCCCATTACTGCATCACCCTGCAAAAGAATTTCTTTTGTTAGTATGTCTTTTACTAAACAGTAATCAGGGTAAAATTCAAAAAACACATTGTTGTCACTTGCAAATTGTGACACACTCATAAGGTTTTTCTTTATTTGAGGCACTCTTAATAAATTATTAAGATATAATTGTCTTTCACCTTGAATGCAAGCAATACCAGTGTGTGTAATTTTTATGGGCTCACCATTGCCCATAAATATGAACTTTTTACCTTTGTACTCTTTGTTGCCAAGGTTCAGATTTTCTAAGTTGTTGGTGATATGATTTGTAGCACCAAAATCGGGATACCAGCAATCATTGTGTATGTCTTCTGCCTTTGCTATTAAGTTGACATTTTTCTGAATTTCTGATTGACTGTTTGATTCATGTTGCACCTGCACTAAGTTTGCACTGGAACTTGTATTCCTTTGACTGTCTGAACTTTGATTTGGTGTATAGGATGCATTGAATCTGAAGTAACATTTAGGTGCTGTATGTCCAACTCTTTCACATATTTGGCATTTAGGCCTATTATTACTGTTCCATCTCCCCCTTCCTCTACCTCTTGTGAATTGACTGCCTCTTTGGTATGTTTGATTGGATCTACCATAATTTTGGTTTCTGTTTCTATAACTGGTTGCATAATTCACTGAGGAATCAGATTCTTGTGGTTTCTTGTTTTCAATCCTGGCTTCATGTGATAATAAGATAGAATGCACATCATCAATAGATGGTAAAGTCTTTTGTGATGCAATTACTGCCACAACTGCTTCGTATTCATCACTTAAACCATTAAGAACAGTTAAAATTTGTTCGGAATCTGATATCTTATGATCTGCAGCTGCAAGTAAATCACAAAATTCTTTAATTTTGAACAAATACTCTCTCATAGTATAGTTATCTTTTCTGATATTCTGCAGTTGTCTTTTGTGATACATCACTTTGGCTGCAGATTGTGTGTTGAATACCTTTTCAACAGTTGTCCAGATTTCATTTGCTGTCTTACATCCAATTACATGTAACAGCAGATTCGTGTTTATAGAGGAGAGTAACCAGGAACAGATTAACCTATCTTGTCTGTGATACTTTATGTATTCTTCATTGCTGATTATCTTGTTTTCAGGATCTGTGATGCATTTTGGTGGAATGGCAATTGTTCCAAGAATGAAGCCCTCTAGACCATAACCTTGAATGGCGGTTTAAGCTTCCACAAGAGATAATTGTTCTCATCGAGATGAACTGTGACAAGTTGACTCTGGGGGCTGATCGCAACCTTTAGCAAACTCTCTGTTGCAGTTTGTTGAGCGGTATTTCTTGTGTTGGTTGAAGACACATCATCGTCTGCCATGATGAATCAAAGTTTGTCCGGGAATGCCAGAAATTCAGATGCAGGATGATTTCAAGAAAAGAATTTCAAAAAGAAAACAGGTTAGAAGCAGCCAAAACTCATATGAAGATACTTATCTGATGAGTTCTTGGCGTGGCTTTTGATTTTCTTGATGATTTTTGTGATTATTTTTCTTGTCTACTTTCCTGTTTTTTTTTTGGAATTTTTTTGAACAAGGGTTTTCTTGAATTGATCAGTTGATGCAATCTGGGTTCAGTGGATTTGTTTAAAGATCCATTGAATTTGCAGATGCGGCACTTCTGTTCTTTTCTGTTGATGAACCCTTGAGCACTCAAATGATGAAAGTTTTCTGATGAGTGCTATGATATCAAATGATGAGAGCAGTCTGATGATATTCAAAATAAAACTTTTGATCTTTTGCTGTTAAGCTAGATCGATTTTGAAATTGAATGATTGTGGAATTTGCCGTTAGGCTATTTTGAATTGCTCTGATACCATATTTGATTTCAATGATTTAATGATAGAAAGAAAATATTTGTGAATAACAGAAAATATAAGAACAGGAAAATGTTTCTGTTTCGATTGCAAAAAGATAAAATGAATACAATTGTGGTGACTACTATTTATAATACAAATAGACATGGGCTTGCAGGCCCAAATAGCTAGTTAGGTTGGAAATGATACAACAGCCAGCAGTACGATACTTCATTATTCTCAATTGTAAGGAAGAAATGGCAGGGGTAGGAGAGAAATAGTAGGAGAGAGGAAAATATGGGATCTGAATGGTAATATCCATGTACTTCGAACTTGTCATTGTGAATATATTGTATGTGTATGGTGTTTTGAATGAGGAAAAGACAGTGTATAAACCAAATTATGTCACTCGTTTTAATTATCGGATTCACTTCATACCATTATCGCTTCCAACTTAAAACCACAACCATACCTCCGATCAATTACAAATACCAATCAAGCATAGTGCATCATCATCCACGCCAATCACTTCTCGTTCACAACAATAGTAATTAAACAAAGTTTGCATTCATCCACAACAAATTCTCATAGTCGGATACAAAATACAGGAACGAAGCTCCATTCATTCATCACAAACGCAAACCCATTCATTCATCAAATTTCCATGTATTGAATTTTACCATGGAGTCATCAATATCACACAACAACTCATTCATTCATCATAATGCAAACTCCTACAGCACCCACAGGTCTCGACGACGACGACTTCGAATCAACCAAGCAGTCGACAAATACCATTGGCATATCCTCAAGTACTTGACTCGCTATCACAAACCAAACCTCCAAGTGGCTAATGCAAGGCAGTGAGCTTCGCTTTCAGACTGACTGCTTCAAACTCAAGCAAATCCAAAACCAGATCCCGACAATATCATCACCTCGAGTAGCAGCAGTAAATCTAGGAACTCGACGCCAGGAGACAAACTCGACACTACATAGAAATTAACGAAGATGGAGACTCACAGTAACATCACAAGCGCGCAACTATCGCTAGCAATCTTCCAGCAAGCTCCAAATCAAATCATCAAACATCAGCAATCTCGAACGACGTCGAGCTTTCATTCAGATCCAGATGCCACTTTCCAAATCGGCGGTGCATGGGAAAGATAAGGTGTCGTCGATCTTCTTTATCACCAAAGATGGAAAATTGCGACAGATTTAAATAAAAAAATGATATTTTTTTTGGTGAAGCAATTTTCGAGGAGGGAGACTTATGAAGTGAAGATACATGAGGATTCTTATTTTAGTTCACGCGGTCAATAAGTGCGGTCAAAGCAAATACCAAAAAACGGAGATAGGAATCTTTTAGGCCCCTTGTTTCATTTATTTTGCAAATTGAATATCATTATTTATTTTATATTTTTTCAATATTTTAAACTCTAGCTTTTATCTATGATTAAACTACGATTTGTAGTTCGAAAATTCTCGATTTTGAGATAAAGCCGAGGCAGGATTATAAGCATAGGATTAGAATAGTCGGTTAGTAAAGAGTCACAAATTTACAGGTTTGTAAGTTTTCGTTTATTTAACTCTAGTAGTAATTTTGGGAGGAGCAGTAGGAGTTACGGGTAGTTGTCGAAGCTAGGTAAATCTATGTGTTCTCTATTTTCTACGTTTTACATTTTCGCATTTTTTATATATTGGTTTATCTTCGATATATTTTTAAAAGTTTTTTCTAGCAACCTATTCTGATACCACTTGTAGGATCAAAAATATACCCTTGAAGGAGGGGATGAATAGGGTATTAGATATGTCTACTTCTAGTAATGCTTTTTTTTAGGGTCAGTCCATAGCTATGTCACCTATGTTTAACGGGGATGATTATGCATATTGGAATGCTAGTGTTATCTCTCTTTAAGACCAAGCAGCTTTCGAACGAATTTGGACATTAGGAAGAAGATGAAATGGTTCAAGGACTTGAAGGCTTGCTTGGAAGGACAATGGAAGAGATTTCGAGGAAATGGAGTGCAAAAATAGGCTAAGGGATAGATCGGTACCGACCACTTTTCAGGTCGGTACCGATACGAATTCTGGCACTTAGGTTGGCTCTGAAACTATGTTCAAGGGATGGTTCGCTAAAGTGATCGTCCTAAGGGCCATTTTTGAAGAGCTAGGTGAACAGCTCCAAGAAGCTCTAGAGAAAAGGATAAGTACTGAAGGTGTCATAACCTTTCGGTAATGATCTTATTTCTAAGGCAAAAGTGCTCGGAACTTGATGGATTGAAGCAAAATGACAAAGTGGAAGAAGATGGGATGATGTGAAGTCAACAAATCAAATCGGTATCAACCTAATCAGGTTAGTGCCGACATGATTTTATCACTCTGGGGATATCTTCTTTCTTCCTACTTTTTGGAATCTGAAGTTTGAAATGATATTTCATGGTATAGCGACTTCGTTGGGCGATTCTTCTATAAATATGAAGCATATAGCAATTTGGAGAGGACTTTTGGCCATTCTATTCTTCGCTCTTTCTCTACTCGAATTCATCACTAAGGAGGCTACTTTCTACTGTTCTTAGCTGTTTTGAATTGTGAGTCTCTTGTACTTGTGACAAAAACATTCCACAATAAGATTAAGTGGACGTAGGCCACAGATTAGCCGAATCATTATAAAATACATGTGTTTTCTACTGTTTATTTGTTGATTATAGTTAGATCTACTCTCTTTAACTCGAATTAGAGTGTTGTGCCAACTTTTGGTCCAATATTTTTGGTGCTTTCACTGATAACAGAGCTTCTCGGGCATCGATCTCCCTATCTATTATGAATTAGAGCGTCCAAGAATTAGATTTAGAAGGTTTTTATCTAAAGTTTAAAGAAATTTCATATTGGAAATAATGGAACCAAGGAGATTTGGAAAATCTGAAGCAATTGCTGGTAGAGAAGATGGAGTTTCTCACCATGATGAGATAACTAACCGATCGGTAGCCGCATTGCCAGGACCATCTACTCCTTAGGAGATGGTTACAAAGGTGGAGTTTGATAGGATGATGGTGGAGCTGAACCAAAAGATGACAGATAGACAGAAGGCTCTTCTTGACAAGATGGATGCTAGCATTGCCTTATTGTCCCAGCACTCTGAAAGATCTAGGAGGAATAGAAGAGAAGCATCACCTTCTGGTTCAGAAGAGGAGAATTCATCTACTTTTGGTTAGAATAGAAGGGATGCAAGTCAAAAGATGAAGGAGCAGACTACCATAGTGGCATGGAGGAATGCTGAAGGAAGTAGCTGAGCCCTTGCTAAGGGAATTCATATTGGTACCGACTAGAATCGGGTCGATACCAATTTGAATTTGACGAGCATAGAGGGACTACGGCCCAACGTTATCAATTTGTTGGATTTTGCGGATGATTTGCAGGATGTTGGCAATAAGGATGGACCAAATGCTAAAGTTCAAGATGATGGCACTCAAGCGACCGCTGCAGAGCCAACGAGACGTCAAAGAAGTTTCGAAGGAGTGGTTCTCCTAGAGACTGGAGAAATTAAACGTTAGCGAGCAAACCGAGTCCATTTGTAGAGTCAAACACTCAGCCTAGTTTTTTATAGTCATTTTTCAGATCATCAAGCCAGTGAGGAGAATTTTGCTGATATGATAAATCGGTTAATGGAAGAATACCATTGGAAAAAGAATGAAGATTGGGGTTTGGTGCCTACTAGAACTCCGTTTAAGGAACACATCTTGCGGGAAGAATATCCTAGGAGGTTTACGATACCTTCATTGCCATCATACAACTGAAAAATTGACCCCGGGCAATATTTATTCAAGTATAAGTGTCACATGGATGGTGCTAAAGTAATGGATGTGGTTCGATGCAGGTGTTTGCCTATCTTTTTCGATGGGGTTGCATCGATGTGGTTCACTCGATTCACGCCGAAGTCCATCTCGACTTTTGATGAATTAGCTAAGAAGTTCTTGGGGCAGTTCAGGTTCCGTACTACTTGGACCAAGGATGTAATGTCCTTATTGGGCATTTCTCAAGGACCTGAAGAGTCATTGAAGGGCTTCCTGAGTAGGTTTAGTATTGTAGTTACTGAAGTAAATAATCCAAATGAGGATATGGTTTTGGGTCTGAAGGATGCATCCGGACATATATTTTGGAAAGTGGTTGAGGATGGAGTAGCCAACTACTATAGAGAGTTCCACCGAAAAGCTAATCAGTTCTTGTGCTTAGAAAAGGCAAGCCAGGTTACCAGAAAGACTAGTGGTGGACAGTCAAAGGAAGTTATTCAGAGTAATGTAGCTATTAAACAAACCGGCGAGAGTGTCGGTAATGTAACTGTAAAAGTTGGAAATAGTAATAAACGGGTTTGGAAATTCTAGAACCATTTATAAATCCCTTTATAAATTTCTAAACCCATTTATTACTATTTTATAAATCTCTTAAAATCATTTATAATCTCTTTTATAAATTCAATTACTTATAAATTCTTTTTGTACATTACTAAAATCATTTATAAATCCATAAAACCGTTTATAAAACTTCTTTTATAAATCTATAAACCCATTTTCTTAATTTGTTTATAAATATCTAACCGTTTATAAAACTCTTTCACCTTGTAAATAATCTCCCTTAAGTCTTCAAACCATTTTATAAGCTTCCCTTATAAAATCCAAGTCCATTTATAAAACTCTATTTATGGGTCTCGAAAACAATCATAAATAACTAAAAATCATTTACTTTAGATACTATTATATAATAATAATTATTAACAAAAATCATTCCTATAGATAATAATTATTTAATTCAAAAAATCTTAAAATTAATGATTAATAATTTCAAAACATTATTAAATAAACAATAATAATTAACCTTTAACATTATTATAAATAGTAATAATTAATTTTCAAAACATTATTAATAAATCATTATTATTAATTTCACGCCATATTTATTTTTAAAATAATTAACTTTCAAATTATTAAATATTGGTAAATAACTTTAAAACAACATTAAGCACAAATAAATAATCCTTAAAACAGTATTAAATAAAAATAACCACAAAACAATATAAAATATAAAAATCTTAAAATAATATTAAATATAAGTAAATAACTTTAAAACAATATTAAATATAAATAATTAATTTTTAAAACAATATTAAATATAAACAAGTAATTTTTGAAAGAAAACATTTCTAATGACTTAAAAAAACAAATAATAAAGTTGGAGTGAAATAGAGATTAAATCCTTAAAACAAAATATTTTTGAAACCCAATTCTAGATTTAAAACCATTTCCTGTTTCAAAATCAATCCCAACCCCAAATGGAAATTTATAGTATTTAAAAATACTAGTTTAAGGCCAATAGCTACTAAACGCTCAACCAATATTGATATTGATTTTCTATCACTACAAGGTTTAAGTTTTGGACATATAACAATGTAAAATAATCAGGTTGATATTTAATGATTCATATAGGAATATTATTGAAATTAAAATCAACAATGACGAGGAATCCCGTTGGATCCCTCCAACCTGTCCCTCTGCATCACAACTTATATATTGATTGCTTTCTAAAGCGATAATTCATCAAAACCAAACAATCAACATATAAATATCCAAACATCCAATCAATAATTGTTATCGACTATATAATATTTATGATCAACCAAAAAGGTGAGATTAACTCATAATTATTCCAATTGTCGTCGAGGCGTTCCGGTTTGGAACTAAAATCGAACGACGTCCGATTTTAGCCTAAATTTCAACTGTCTCCAAATTCATCCAAACTAGTTCCATTGCGAAGCTTTCGTCGTTACAAGCGTAACGTAAAAATCCGCACCTCGATTGGACCTCGTATGAGAGAGTTAACGCATTTATAAGATTATGATTTAAATAATATAATTAAATCCACTAATTACAACTTTAACCTTTCTTCCTCCATCAAATAATTCCCTCCCTGTGCACACGTGCACCATGGCTGTGCATTCTTTTTCCCCTAGCTCCTCCATTCCTCAACGATTCTCAAATCCAATCATTGCACTGAACTCCACGACCAAATCTCCATCACCTCAACACCACCAACCAAAGCTCGAAGCTCCCTTTAAAATCGCGACTTCTGACCTGCACCACGTCGACCCTCCCAAGTCGCCCTCCAAGGCGGCGCACGCCCCCAAAAATCGACCCCAAGTGCCGTTCGACATCCCGAATCCAAATATCACCTCAATTTTGATAACCATTGA
The DNA here is from genome assembly GCA_030737815.1 of Allium fistulosum. Lineage (NCBI taxonomy): Eukaryota > Viridiplantae > Streptophyta > Magnoliopsida > Asparagales > Amaryllidaceae > Allium > Allium fistulosum. Next base: position 241,406,789 of record CM060907.1, on the reverse strand, counting down.
CTAAATCGAATGAAAAACCCCAACCTTAGTTCCTATCCATTTATTGTCGAACTCCTTAATTATGTCGCGACCTTCTGTACACATACCAAAGTGAAGAACTTGCCAAAGGCCACTCAAAGATCAAATTTTCATGACTTTTAGTTTTGAATTGGGTCTGATTTTAATTTTTGAAATGAATATTTTTGATTTTTTCTCACTGGAATGAATATAAGAAAGGGAATGGAAAGAAAATTGAAATGATGGGGTAAGGTTTTAAAACATGGAGGTATGGGCATGAACATAAAGAGGTAGGGTAGAAAGTATGTACATATTATTTTTATTAATTAAAAACCGATATTATATGCCCGAAAAATTTCGAACTCCTACCGAGACTTGCCTTCTGGCGTTCTATATATAATACCTCTACTTCGAACACGATGGAGCTAGTCTCGAGACCAAATTCGATCATATGCAGAAGATAGCTTTTCAAACCCAGTTATTATACAAATTTTTGTAATTAATTTCTAAGCGGTTTGATCTCGCATGTCACGGCCGGAATTTTCGACGCTCAAAAATCGACATCAATACGTCCACTATATTACATGTCGAGCAATCGAATGTCGGAAATACCAGATCGTTAGGGAAAAGAAGAAAGAGGTAGAAGAAGAAAATAGAAACAACAACACAGAATCTCACAATCACAGCGGAACAATATATAATAAATAACAACTGGTCTTTACACAAAAAGAACTATAACTGTTATTTATACATTACATCATCAGAGTACAATGCAATCAATAACTCAACACTGGACAGCTATAATAACTTGTCCTCACAAATTCTGAATATACAGCCTACAATACACAGCGGAATATAAATTAGATACGTGTAATACGTCTTCGCCATTCAGCTCGTCTCCTGATCTCCATAGCATATTATCCTGTATCTGTAATACTCGGTCTGACACGAGTATTATAATAAAATAACACCCAAGTCAGTCTGGAAAACCAGCGTGAGAAAACACACTCAATTTGAATTATTAAATTTTCAAAATCCTTTGAAAATCAAAGGTATCTCGTAAGACCACGTCACACATAAACACGATGGGATTTTACCTTACGATAACCAAAACATTTTATATCAAATCCTCTGATATTATAGTAATGCCTAATCACAAATACTTATTCAAATAGCTGAAATTGTTACATTAATTAAATTCCAGCGTTACTAGGCTCTACAATCAAAACCGTAAAGGCACGTATTGGAGAATGGATTCCATACGAATGACTAGGCACCGGGGTACCACCTGTCATAGTACACGTCTTGAAACAGCGTACCGAGGACCACGCCGGGATCCCCTGCCACACAAGACCGGCCTATCCCTAATCTGGATAGACCGAATATGCTATCACCCCGGGTGTTCCCACCCTCTTTCGAGCTCCTTCCATACATCGCAGTAATGATATCAACGAGTATCTAGAAAGGTGATAAACATACCCTAATTGGGTGCGACTCACTTAGCCTTGCTGCATCTCTCCTGATTTTCAGTCATTCCCGATTGATGAGGCTAGAGGCTACGATTACCTTTTTAAGGAATTTTCACCTAGAATGCTCATTGTCCTCCGATGACAATGTACTGATAGCATTCATCTATACAAGTTCGTTCTGGGTCCGAACGGAACCAAAGGTACTGTTCCTACTACATCCATTTTGGAATAATCCTCAGGATTAGTAGCGATTAGCCCTTGCACTTCACTGCTCCATCTTCGACTCCATGCTCTTATTTTCACATCGAAAACGTACTCGTTGGATCGAAATGGTTTTCAGATAACAAATCTGATCCCGGTCTCTTCGAAAAAACATTCGATATTTCTAGTAAACTCAACCCCGGTTCTTTAGAAAATAAACATACGAAAATAAGATCGGAGAGCACCTCCTAACCGTTAGAGAACGGATTTCCTTATAAACGTCCTAGAAGAACGAAACGAGTTTATACGTACAGTATAGCACCTCGAACGGTAACCGTACCATATTATACCTGTATTTCTCCTAGATATCTCCAAAGTTATATTTTTGGTCCAGATTTGATAGTCGGTTATTTAACTATCAAATAAACAATCATACAACCACATATTCCATTTTCCACTGAACAACTCCAAATCTCTTTTTAATTTCATTTTAATAAATTAAATCTCTTTATCCAAAATATATACTTTCTTGCCGAATTTAGTATATTCACAAAACTATTCTTTTCAAAGATATTTGGAAACCTTTAAAATAATTTGGAAAGTACCACTGCGGTATCAAACCATGGATTCACAGCTCAATGGTTACGTCTCAATCCCGAAGAAATCCAAGACTTAACTACAAGCACTTACTGCCTCAGATTTCGCCATGCGAGTATACCATTACTTCCCAAAAACTTTATTTAATAATTTTCAAACAAATACTTATGAAATCTCTATATTAATTTTTCCAGGTTAAACTTTTAGGCAAACTGCTTTTAAATAAAAGTTATTATATAAAATATTAATATTTAATAGTTTATCCTTTTAAAATAATAATACTGATTAATTCTAAATAATAATTAACTTAATATAAACCGACTTAATTCATAAATTAATATACTTTAAACAAATTTAAAATAACTAAATAATTAATTTTCTGAAATATTCTTTAACACCTTTTTGGATTTACCAGTTAATAATTAAAATTTCTTCTTTTTAAAACAGCCCAATCTCTCGATAAAATATATTCTTCAATTCCATTATAACTAGTCTAACATTTATAAATCTCTCTCGATTTATTTCAAATTTTGATTTATGTCCCAATTCCGTAAATCTCCTTTTTCACATTTCTAAAAATAAATCTATCATTCGTTTTTAAGCCGATTTACCCATCTCCTTGTAAACCCTCACGGTGAATTTATAACTTCAATTTATCCACTGATAATCGCTTTACTTTATTTATAAACCTTATTTATAAATTTCATAATCTAATTTCCCATTAGTAACGGTTTCACAACACTTAATCGATTTCTAATTTAAATTTCATTTTTAAATTAATTTCTTAAATAACCCCAAATATCCCAAAACCCAACTAATTTCGATTCCACTTCCATTTCATAAATTTCAAATCTTATTTTAAAAATCTAGTATAACAATTCCATATTTCATTTTCAAATTTCCCTTTTTATTCTCCCAACTATTTTAAATCTCGATTTTTTAGTTCATTTTACACTTAAACAAATCGCTTAAGTTTTATTATTAAAAACCCTTTTGTTTATATTATTCCAAAATCCCTAATTTCATATTCCAAATCTATCAAGTACAAATTCTGAAACCAAATTATTCATTTTACCCAAAATTCATTTCTTTTAATAAATCCAAATTTCACCATAAATAATTTTACCTCGGATTTTTCTTTTTAATTTTTTTCCCAAATTTAAACATTTCTCATTGGTATTTAAAAATACCAAAATCTAATCAGTAATTCCATAGTACCAAATAAATTCAAATCACGCTATAATTGATCACAGCTTATTCAATATATCATATCACTGAATATGAATATAAATTCAACATTTTTGAGGAATCCAGTTGGATCCCTCCAACCAATTTCCCTGTATCCACAGATGTTAATACAATATAAAAATACCAATCTCACTTCGATGGGGATATCGCGGTATATAGGGTCATCCGCTATTATGCGGGGTGCATAGGGTCTCATCCGCTATATATATGCGGGAATATCAATCACTCCAATATATATATACTACTATATATAATATCACATTCACTGATAATAATTTATCAATTCTACCAATCAATTAATAATTAATTTTAACTATTTAAAATTAATTACGGTAATCCAAAATTGAGTGAGATTAACTCACCTTTACTTTCGAATTTGCTGATCGATCTAATTTTTGACTCTATTGCACATTCCGCAGCTGCGAATCCAAACGGCTGATTTTGGACCTCGTACGAATGATTTTACGAATTAATATATTATCAAGTTTTGTACTAAAATAATTACACTTTTAATTGAATTTAATTAAAACTAAATTGAATTTTTTTTATTAAAACAATCCTAAGTTTAAACTAATTACTCACTCACTGCACTTTTAAATTTTCAAATTAAAATAAAATAATTACAGTACCTTCTTCCCAAAATACGTTCCAGGCGACCAAAACAAAGAAGACAGACTCGACTCCATCCCTTCCACCGCGCGTGCGCACTCGTGTGACCAAAAATCGCAACGCCATCGTTCCTAAAAACCCCCACGAACCAAACTCCGATCAATCCCTGTTTGCCACCGCCTCGACGAACCCCTACTGCGCCTCCATCCCCTCTAATTCGAGCAACCCTAGATCGATGCTCGAACCCTCTTCGCGACTTCCTTAGGCCACGCCCATCCCCATGAACCCACGTTGCAGTGCCTTGCTCCAACTCGCCTTGACTCCGCTACGCACCCCGCCTCATCCAAGCTCCACGCGACTTCGACTCTACCTCACGACAATGAATTTGCCGACCACTTAACCACCTCCGAGCCCATGAAAAACTCACCACTGCAATTCAAAGTCCCCCCTCCTTCAGCCATTGCGCGCGACTGTACGAGATCGCGATCGATTCGATCGCGAGATATATATATATATATATATAAACTGAGAAGATTCGATTTTTTCTTTTTTTTTAACTTCGTGAAAATCAAGAAGGCTGAGAATTTAAAAGATCGCGACTTGCTTTTAAAGGAGGATACAGGTTGCTTTTTAACGAGACTCCCCTCTTCTTCATTCCAAAATTAAGGCCGTCATTTCTTTTCCTTTCCTTTTTTTTTTCTATTTTGTGTTTGCATGCTATTTTTAAAAAGAGGGGGAACATGATTTAAAAGAAAGCGAGGTGGCTGATGGTAAGTTGAGGTGAAGGGAATTTGGGTTGATGTGGGTACGGTCAAGTGTATGTGTGTGTGTGTGTGTATATATATATATTTATTTATTTATGTTTTAAATTTTCAAATTATCCCGATTACATAACTCAAAATCTCGAACCCCTATCGAGGCGTGCCGCCAGGCGTTTATAATGTTATACCCCTATTCCGAATGCAATGGAAAAGGTTTCGAGTCCTAATTCGATCGTATGGAGAAGATAGCTTTTTGGACCCAATTATTATATTGAATTTTCGATATAAATTTCAGTGCGTTTATATATCGTATGACCACACAATAACTTCAAACTCTATGAAATTTGAAATCCAATAATAAACATTATTATAGATCCAATGGAACTAGTTTCGTCGAAATTCGAGACTGTGCCTCGGAAGGCTATTTTTAAATGTCAATTTAAATGATATATTTTTAAAACTAAACAAATCACTTTTAAATTCTATTTAAAAGGTTTTATTATCTTCATTATCGTTAATACAAATTTTATAAGCCTTTAAATTATTTTTAACAAGCTTAAAACTCAAGATTCACTAATTTACCCAATATCCAATTATTAAATCTAATAATTAAATTATCCCATAAATGGTTATATTTGAAATTCAAGTTAAAAATGAAATAAGTAACTTAAATTCAAACCATTTTATCAGAAAGCAACATTTATATTAACTAATAATTGAAAATAGTGGGATTCAATCGGAACCTATTTTAAAACCATTTGAGTTTGTCATGCCTTAGCAATTTCGGGGACGAAATTCTTTTAAGGGGGGAGGAATGTAACGACCCGGATTTTTCGTAAACCATTTAAAATCTGCTGTAAAACCTATTTTCCACTATTATAATGGTTCCGACCGTAAAACCATTTCCCACTATTATAAAGTGATTTGGTAAGACATTATTCCTGTTTTCGTAAACCACTATTCGTAAACCATTTTCCCTTACAAATAGGAATCCTGGTTTTTATACGTAATGACCTGGACACAAATGGTTCTGATTCCCATTTCCCTACTGTAAAGTTGTGAGTTATAATTTTGGATATTCTTATAAAGGGGTCCTATTTCGTAACGCCCCGGATTTTTCGTAAACCACTAAAAACCATTTTCGTCCAATTCAATATTCAAATAGGACGAAAATTGTTTTTATACGTTAATTATAAATACAAATTTTCAAACCATTTAAAATTGAGTATAAAATGCTTAAAATAGGTTTACGAGATTTTTGACTTTCGAAAATCGACATTAATACGTCCACTGTATTACATGCCGAGCAATCGAATGTTGGAAATACCAGATCGTTAGGGAAAAGAAGAAAGATGTAGAAGAAGAAAAATAGAAACAACACACAGAATCTCACAATCGCAATGGAATAATATATAATAAGTAACAACTGGTTTTTATACAAAAAGCACTATAACTGTTTTTATACAGTACATCATCAGAGTACATCACATTAATACACAATACTGGACAGTTATAATAACTGGTCCTCACAAATGCTGAATATACAACCTACAATACACAGCGTAATAAAATCAAATACGTGTAATACATCTTCGCCATCCAGCTCGTCTCCTGAGCTCCATAGCATCCTATCATATATCTATAATACTCGGTCTGACCCGAGCATTATAATAAAATAACACTCGAGTCAGTTTGGAAAACCAGCATGAGAAAACACACTCAATTTGAATTATTAAAGTTTTCAAAATCCTTTGAAAATCAAAGGTATCTCGTAAGACTACGTCACACATAAACACGACGGGTTTTACCTTACGATAACCAAAACATTTCATATCAAATCCTCTGATATTATAATAGTGTTAAAGTACAAGTACTTACTCAAATAGTTGAAATTGTTACATTAATTAAATTCCAGCATACTAGGCTCTACAACCAAAACCGTAAAGGCACGTGTTGGAGAATGGATTCCATACGAATGAATAGGCACTAGGGTACCACCTATCACAGTACACGTCTAGAAACAGCGTACCGAGGACCACACCGGGATCCCCTGCCACACAAGACCGGACTATCCCTAACCTGGATAGACCGAATATGCTATCACCCCGGGTGTTCTCACCCTCTTTCGAGCTCCTTCTATACATCGTAGTAATAAGTAATATCCATGAGTATCTAGAAAGGTGATAAACATACCCTAATTGGGAGCGACCCACTTAGCCTTGCCGCATCTCCCCTGATTTTCAGTCATTCCCGGTTGATGAGGCTAGAGGCTACGATTACCTTTTTAAGGAATTTTTTCACTTAGAATGCTCATTGTCCTCCGATGACATTGTACTGATAACATTCATCCATACAAGTCCGTCCTGGGTCTGAATGGAACCGAAGGCACTATTCCTACTACATCCATTTTGAAATAATCCTCAGGATGAGTAGCGATTAGCCCTTGCACTTAACTGCTCCATCTTTGACTCCATGCTCTTGTTTTCACTGCGAAAACGTACTCGTTGGATCGAAGTGGTTTTCGGATAACAAATCTGATCCCAGTCTCTTCGAAACAACGTTCGATATTTCCGGTAAACTCAACCTCGGTTCTTTAGGAAATAAACAGATGAAAATAAGATCGGAGATCACCTCCTAACCGTTAGTGGACGGATTTCCTTATAACGTCCTAGAAGAACGAAACGAGTTTATACGTACAGTATAGCACCTCGAACGGTAACTGTACCATATAATTCCCGTATTTCTCCTAGATATTCCCAAAGTTATATTTTGGGTCCAGATTTGATAGTCGGTTATTTAACTATCAATAAATAATCATACAATTACAGATTCCATTTTCCACTGAAAAACTCCAAATCTCTTTTTAATTTAATTTTAATAAATTAAATCTCTTTATCCAAAATATATGTACTTATCTTATCGAATTTAGTAAATTCACCAACTACCCCTTTTTCAAAAGAATATTTGAAAACCCTTCAAAAAATAATATGGAAAGTACCTCTGCAGTATCAAACCATGGATTCACAGCTCAATGGTTATGTCTCTATCCCAGAGAAATCCAAGACTTAACTGCAGGCACTCACTGCCTCCGATTTCGCCATGCGGGTATACCATTACTTCCCGAAATCTTATTTAAAAATTTCAAAATAATACTTGTGAAATTTCTATAATAATTTTCCAAGTTAATTTTAGGCAGTTACTCTTTTAAAATAAAAGTTATTATAAAATATTAATATAGAATAATCTATCTCTTAAAATAATAATACTGATTAATTCTTAAATAATAATTAACTTACTATAACTAACTTGATTAATATTTAAATATACTTTATACAATTTTAAAACAACTAAATAATTAATTTTCTGAAATATTCTTTAACACTTCTAAATTTTCTAGTCAATACCTAAAAATCCTTTTTTTAAATAAACTTATCTTCTTAGAAAAATATATTTTTCAACTCCCATATAGCCAGTCTAATTATTTATAAATTCCTCTCGATTTATTTCAAGTTTGATTTACGTTCCAATTCCATAAATTCCCTTTTCCACATTTCTAAACAATAAACCTACTATTTATTTTTAAACCGATTTGCCCATCTCTTTATAAATTTCCAAAGTGAATTTATAATTCCCATTTATCCACTGATAATCACTTTACTTTATTTATAAACCTTGTTTATAAATTTCATAATCTCGTTTCCCATTAATAACGTTTTTACAATACTTAATCGATTTCTAAATTAAATTCCATTTTTAAAACAATTCCTTAATCAACCCAACTATATTCCAAAAAACCCAACTAATTTCGATTTCCACTTCCATTCCATAAATTTTAAATCTTATTTAAAATCTAGTATAACAATTACATATTTTATTTTCAAATTCCTTTTTTTCCCAACTATTTAAAATCTCGATTTTAAAATCTTTTTACACTTAAATAAATCGCTTAAGTTTCATTATTAAAAATCCTTTTGTTTATATTTTTCCAAAATCCCTATTTTCCATATTCCAAAATTTATCAAGTACAAGTTTTGAAGTCAAACTATCTACTTTACCAAAAATTCATTTCTTTAAATAAATCCAAATTTCATTATAAATATTTTTACTTTAAATTTTTCCTTTTTAAGTTTCTTTCCAAATTTTAAACAATTTTCATTGGTATTTAAAAATACCAAAATCTAACCAGTAATTCCATAGCACCAAATAAATTCAAATCACGCTATAATCTATCACAGATTATTCAATATATCATATCACTGAATATGAAAATAAATTCAACATTTTTGAGGAATCCAGTTGGATCCCTCCTACATGTTTCCCTGCATCCACAGATGTTAGCATAATATAAAAATACCAATCCCACTTCGAGGGGGATATCACGGTGTATAAGGTCATCCGCTATTATGCGGGGCGCATAGAGTCTCATCCGCTATTTATATGCGGGAATATCAATCACTCCAATATATATACTACTATATATAATATCACATTTAACTGATAATAATTTATCAATTCTATCAATCAATCAACAATTAATTTTAACTATTTAAAATTAATTACGGTAATCCAAAATTGAGTGAGATTAACTCACTTTTATTTTCTGTTGCTTTTCGCGTTCCGATTCCGATTGAATCCGAACGCGTTTTAAAATGTCTGAAAATTCCGGAAGCTCCATTTTCATCCAAACCATTTTCTATGCGTAGATGGTGACACTACGATCCCAACGCCTCTCGAATCGTCCGAATCGGACCTCGTACGCATGAGATAAAATATTTCCACTCAAGAATATTCTCCAAATAATACCGCTATTATTTTCCAAGACTTGAAAAACATTTCAAAACCAACGTAATTTAAATTCACATCATATCCTTCCATCCAGATCTCCTTAACCATTTTCACTTTCAAAAATAGTATCCACTATGTTTCTCACCCTATTTCCGTATTTTAATATATATTCACCCTATGAATTTATATTCCCAATTATCATCTGATATCGAATTTCTTTATTTATAAACATCGTTTATAAATTTCTATAACTCCTTTGGTTTTAGCTCTTTATAAAACAGGTCTTATTTATAAAATTCCATTATATAAATTCTTTTCTTATAAATTCCATTTATACTTCTAATCTATTTTTATAATCGACTTCCACTCTTTTTTACATTTCCAGAATACCATTTTTAAATTCTTTATATAATTCATTTTCAAATCTCCATTTAATAATTCAATTAGTTAAGTGTAACCAAAATCCGTTTGAAATAAATTTCCAAAGCTGAATTTAAAGGTTAGAATTTATTAAATAAATACTTAATATTTGAAAATCTACTTGCTGAAGCATTTCAATCTCAAATAGTTTAAAATTCCATAGTTTTAAAAAAAATTCCTTTTAAAACAAACTTCTTAAAATTTAAAAATATTTTTTTTTTCAAAATCTCAATAACCAATTCAACTTATAAATTCCTCTCAATTTCCATCACATCACCTCCATTCCGATTTCCTTAACCATTTTCACTTTTCAAAAATAGTATCCACTATTTTTCCTACCCTATTTCCATATTCTAATATAAATTCACCTATGAAGTTTATATTCCCAATTTATCATCCTGATATCGGTTTCTTTTATTTTACAAAACATCGTTTATAAAAAATTTATAACTCTTTTGAGTTTTACTTGTTTTAAAAAAACAACTTTATTTATAAAATTCGATTTTATAAATCCATTTCTTTATAAATCTCATTTATAACTTTTCAATCTATTTTTAATATCGACTTCAACTTCTTTTTATTTTTATTTTCCCTTTCTAATTCAATTTCTTTAAAATAATCCCAATTCCAATATTTTATATCAAAATTTTCTTTTATTCCTTCAATTTTAAAAATATATTTATGGTATTTAAAATATCAAAATTCAGGCCAGTGCTACAATAGCATCCAATAATTTCAATCACTATAATAATCCATAATAGATTATCTACACACATCATATATCTCTATATATGAAAAATAAACAATATATTTGAGGAATCCAGTTGGATCCCTCCAACCTGTTTCCCTGCATCCACAGATGTTAATACAACATAAAAAAAATACAAATCCCACTTCGAGGGGGATATCGCGGTATATAGGGTCATCCACTATTATGCGGGGCATATAGGGTCTCATCTGCTATAATGTGCGGGAATATCACTCAAAATACTAATATATATAGTAAAAATATACTACTATATATATATATATAACATCCAACTAGATAATAATTTATAAATTCAACCAACATTCAATAATTTATTTTAACTATTTAAAATAAATTCTAGTAATCCCAAATGAGTGAGAATTTCTCACCTTGATTTTTATTTTGCAATCTGATCCAAACCCGACTTATTTCTTCACGATTTTAGACCTCATATAAACGTTATACAATTTATTAACATTTGAAATAAATCAAACAATTAGTTACCGTTTAATAAACTTAATTAACTAATTATAGGAGCTAATTACCTTCATTAATGCAAACCATAATAGGCTGCATAGGCACTGATGAACTATCAGATTCCATCCACGCCATTTGAAAAAAACCAAAAGTTTGATGCCTCGACACCCTCCTCGCTTCAGGCCTACCACCGCGAGAAACTACACGTTCTCCGCCCAACTCCGCGACCCACTGCAATCTCCATCGACAACTGCCACGTCTCAAACATTAGCCATCGAAAATCCCAAATCGTGACTTCCTCTCTCCAGTTAAATCCTACTCCACTATTGCACCCATCACTCTACGCGGCGTCGCACATACCGCCCAGGCTCCCATCGAAACCCTCCCCACCTCGCGCGCTTGCCTCCTTCCACGGGTACGTGTGCGTTCGAGTTCGTGATCTCCTTCCCTACCTTCACGTGCCCTACCCGAGCTCCCTCATTATGCCATGACGCGCGCGAACCACCACCGAACACTCCACGAGCGCGGTCGCGCATCCCCTTCCCTCTGCTAATTCGAACGCGGTCACGTTCGCTTTCTTTCTTTTTATTATTTAAGGTCGAACAAATTCGAAATCACTTCCCTTTACTTCGAATGATTTTCGATTTGAAAGATTTGAGGGGGAGATACGATTTGAAAAGAGCAGGGGAGTTTGTACGCAATCCTTCGTTCCTTTTTTTTGTATTCGCCGAATTGAAGAAGACAGAGGAAAGGGTATTGAAAAGGGAGGGATGTGAACGATTGAACGATTGAAAAGGAAGGGGTGTGATTTTTAAAAAGAGAAGCGTCTCAAACACGGTAAGCTGGAAAGGATGGATTTGACGTGTTTTGAGTTGATTTTACTTTTATAATATAAATTTATTTCAAAATATCTCGTTTTTAACAATTTAAGATTCTGATCTCCTATCGAGGCGTGCCACTAGGCGTTTGTAACGTTATACCCCTATTTTAATTGAAATGGAAAATGTTTTGAGTCCTAATTCGATCATATGGAGAAGATAGCTTTTTTGAATCCAGTTATTATATTGAATTTTCGATATAAATTTCAGCGCGTTTATATCTCGTACGACCAAACGATAACTTCAAACAGTACAAATTTGAAATTCGATAATAATTCAATATTACGGATCCAATGGAACTGGTTTCGTTAAATTCCGAGACTATGCCGCGGATCGCTATTTTAACGCGCCGATTTCAAAAATTGTCGAAATCACTCGAAGTTTTCATTTTTAAAATCTTATTAACTAAATTATAGATTTCAAATCCAATATTTAAACTATTTAAATATTCAAAATCGAACGACGAAAAATCCAGGTCGTTACATTCCTTCCCCCTTAAAAGAATTTCGTCCTCGAAATTGCTAAGGTAGGACGAACGATCCAAACCCATTAACTTAACAAACCCACTTAGTTAAAATTCGATATTCACCTTTTGTAATATTTTGTTCCAACCAAAACAATTAGTTTCCAATTCTAATTCCAAAACCCTTTATTTCAATTTCAATTCGAAATCAAATCGTCGTTAACAAAGATTTTCCAAAAAATTTCAAAATTTTCTGACACCCTAAATTTCTGAATTTTTTTAGCAGAGTCTCCTTTGTACGGAAGACTTTTTGCAATATGATAAGAGAGATAAATATATATACATCGACTCACACGGTCGGAAAACAAAATATATATCAATATTTTATATTTTGCAGTATTTAATCCGAAAACGTACCTTATTTAAGTGTTTTTTAAAGCATTATTAAGCAAGCATTTACTTCAAAAGCTATTTCGCAACCCAAATCTAACCAAAAAGTCCCTCTGTACCTGTACTTACTAAATTTTAAATACATGAGTATCAAAACATCAAATTCAATAACATTTCACTTATTTAAACAATTACAACACATGAATTTCAATAACCAATCACGCTAAACATGTATTATAAGCAACTATAAGGTTTTGACATTAATTTGATTACTTTCAATCAATTCATATTCAATTCTAATGATTTACAACCAATTTATTTGCATCCAATTCATTTTTATATCAAACAAACCAATATCCATTCTAAATTGATTAAAAATCAATTTATTCACCTTCTATTAATTCATAAAATTTTATTTACTTCCGTTTACGACAAACGCTAATTTTTTTTAATGCAAATTCAACGACATTTATTTAATAAAGATAACCATTTCAGTTTATACCTATTTTAAATTGATTCCACATCAATTTATATTCAATTTTATTCCATTTCAGATTTTTTCACAATCAATTTATTTACGTTTCATTAATATTTATTATATTCAAATCCACTTTATTAAACTTGGAATCATTTCATGCTAATTTATGAAATGACCATTTCACAATCTATTCGAGCTAACTTCTATTCGACAATATTAACTTAAGTTAATCCGTTATTTTATATTATTCCACCTTATAACTTAAGTTTATTTTCATTTCAACCAACTTCCATTTCACTTACTAATTAATTAATTAACTAGTTCATTCATTTTATTCACTTTAATTTCAATTCCATACTCAAATTCAGCTTTGAATTCATTTATATGATATCCCAAGTCATATTCAATTCATTTACACTTAAATAGAATTTATTTTCAACTCAAGTCATTGCTATTTCAATCCAATTCTATTTTATTCGACGATATTCCCAATTATATTAAATTCACTTACAATTTAAGTCGGATTCTATTTATAACTCAAGTTCTATTTCCAATATCCACTTTTAACCCATAATCCGATTTTTATTCAACCAAGTTAATCTCCATTCCATATTCAATTAACTAATTAGTTATCTAATTAGTCCACTTCAAATTTATGATTCAATCCCTGATTTTTATTTCAAAAATCACTTCATTTAAGTTACTTAAGTTCAAATTCCTTTTTATAATTCAAGTTTGGATTCAATTTCCTTTACCAAAATATCAAACAATTTTATTTTGGGTTTTCTATTTCACTTTTCAATTTTTATGAGTCACACAACTTATTTCCCACATTTCCATCAATTCTATACTCGAATATATTCACGTTTTATTTTTAACTCGAGATTATACATCCATTTATAGCCCAAGTATATTTTTATTCCATTAATGTCAATTTTTATAAGCTATTCTAATTTATTTATTCACAATTCCAATTCTTCACTTGAATTTTATTTCATTCAAAATTTTATCACTTATGGTTATATAATTACTTTACAATTCAAATTTTATATTTATTTCAATTTGATATTATTTCTAATCCAATTCAAATTTTATAACTTATAGTTATATAGTCACTTTATAATTCACCTTTTCATATTTAATTTAAATTTCAATTCCTTTTAACCAACACTTCAAAACCAATTTCGAGTTATTCATACTTAAACTAATTACACTCCAACAATTTTATTTTTAATCCCTTCAATTCCATTATATATTTCAATTACTTCGCCAAAGTAACTCCCATTTCATTTATACACTATATTAATTCAATTCAAATCCAGTCAATTAAATTTCCAAAATTTAATTTACTCAACTTAACTTAAGTTGAATTCCATTTCTACTTTCTCACTTTATATTTTATTCCAACTTCAATTTTTCACACTTCCCTCCTTATAAACATCATCTTCCATTGGATTCCAGAATTTTTAAACACCCGGTATTTATTTCAAATCACTTTGAAATCAAATATAGATATATATGTATGTATATTCTTTCTGGTTTAACAAACCACTTCCTTAGATTTTCAAATCAACCTGATTTTATCCAAACAATTTCCCTTCAGAATTTCCAAAACACACTTTCTTTTTCTCAAAACAATCCAAAAACAACAACCACGGTAGCAATTCGTCACTTGGAAACTCGAAAATGAACACTGATGATGTCATGATCATGATCGGAATTATTTTCCAGCAACTGTAGTGAGTTCAGTGCTATATCACTCCCAAAAATCCATTTAAAACAAAATTTTCTATTCAAAAGTATCTCCAAAATAATAATACTATTATTATCTTCAAACACTTTGGAAAATACTTCTAAAAATCTCCGAGATTTAATTTTCCAAATTCCAGTTTGAACCCATTTTTAGTTTTTAACTCATTGGTATAATATATACTTATACAATTTAATTTGGTCCTTTTTTTAATATCTATTCCAAATTTTAAAGTCTTATTTTGGTTATATATATAATAACAACCAAACACACCACTATAATAATTTCAGAAAATTATTCTCTTTTATACCGAAATATAGTTTGGGTAAAATTATTTCATTTACCCACTTCAAAACCATATTGTGTCGAATTACTCTATTCAAGTGTTTAGAAACTCCTATCGATTTAGTGGCATCCCACTACTCGAACAGAATTTATATACCACTCAATAGATAAATTAACACAATATAAAACCATTTATATCCACTAACAAATACGCACTCATATCTATTATTATACTCAACTCATTGTAGAGTACTACTGACTTTATCTCTAATAAGTCATCCCCACCTTAGCCAAGGTCCTCGCTTAACCTTCAGCTCTGATACCAAGTGTGGCGACCTGCAGTTCTGTACCCCTTGAGTTGATAAAAATTCACTCCTGTTCAACCCAAATTGTACGAAAGAGCGAATAACTAGGGTAAAGAAGAAAAAGATAGAAGAAAAAAAAGAACAACAACAACAGAATCTCACAATCGCAGCGGAAAAAATTATAATATACAAGAACAGATTTTAAATACAAGAACAGTGCTGTTAATATACATACCATTATCAGAGTACAATATACAACAATCAATCTGGACAGTTTGCTAACTTGTCCTCGTACAGCGAAAATATAAATCAAGTACGGAGATACATCTTTACTCCTCCAGCTCGCCTCCTGAGCTCCATAGCATTCTATCCTGAATCTGTAATACTCGGTCTGACCCAAGCATTATAATATAATAACACCCGAGTCAGTCTGGAAAACCAGCGTGAGAAAACACACTCAATTTGAATTTTTAGAGTTATCAAAATCCTTTGAAAACAAAGGTATCTCGTAAGACCGCGTCACACATAAACACGATGGGTTTTTCCCTTACGATAACCAAAACATTTTATATCAAAATCCTCTAATATTATAATAGTGTCTAAGTACAAATACTTATTCAAATAGCCGAAATTGTTACATTAATTAAATTCCAGCATACTAGGCTCTACAAACAAAACCGTAAGCTCGTATTGGAGAATGGATTCCAACGAATGACTGGGCCACTGGGGTACCTCCCACCACAGTACATCTCTAGAACCTTGTACCGAGGACCACCCCGGGATCCCCTGTTCACAAGACTGACCTACCCCTAACCTGGATAGACCGAATATGTTATCACCCCGGGTGTTCCCACCCTTACTATCGAGCGCTCCTTCTTTCATGCACAACGATATCCATAATAAATATGTTTCCGAGGACATCTAGAAAAGTGATAACATACCCTAATTGGGTGCAACCCACTTAGCCTTGGTGCATCTTCCATGTTTTAGTCATTCCCGGTTGATGAGGCTCAAGGCTAAGCGTTACCTTTCAAGAACAATTCTACTTAGAATGCTCATTGTCCTCCAATGACGATGTTCTGATAGCATTCGTCCATACAAGTTGCCCTGGGTCTGGACAAACTGAATCACCGTCTTCCTCATCTTCACGGTATTCATTCGTTATGTTCAAACCGGATCGAAGTGGTTTTCGGATAATTAAATCCGATCCCGGTCTCTCCGAAACGATTAACGAAATTAGCCAATATTGATAGTCGGTTATTTAACTATCAATAAACATCCATAGGCAGACATAGGCCTTATCTTTATAAACCTTCAAAACATTTTCTTCAAAATATCTTTACTAAGATATATGCTCAACCTCTTTCAATATTTCTATATTTTGGAAAACAATTTCAACACTTGTATCCATAACAGGATATTTCACCATTCTCAACACTTAGAAATATTTCCAAACTCCCATTTTTATAACACTTAGAAAATATTTCTATTCCAAATCATTTCCCACTAAAAATATTTCCAAAACCTTCTTTTCAACACTTAGGAAAATATTTATACGTGTAATTTCCAAAATCATTTTAAGATTAAACTTGGAAATATTTCATAACTTATCCCATCAGTCTCTTGAATTTTTTTATAAATTCTTCCTACGATTTCCGAAACCGATTATACTTATTTATAATCCCAACCAACCATTTATAACTCCTTTAATGAATTCAAAATCTTTTCGAAGTTATCGCATCTAAACATCGGAAATTTTCTTAAGTCTCTAAAATTCAATTTATAAGATTCTCTTATACAGTCTCATCCTTAAATTAAACCTGTTTACACATCTCGAGAGAATTTTATAAATAAATTTTCAATCCTTTCAAACTATATATATATATATAATGAGCATTTTTAAAGAATAGTAATTTATTTATTTTTAAAATATGTTTTAAGTTATCATTTAAAATATTAAACATTTTTAGTAAACCATCAATAACTCATTTAAAATGAAACAAATCAATTTACAAAGCTGATTATAAAAATTAAAATTTTTATTTCAATAAATATTAAATATTTGAAAATCCATTTTCTGAAGTATTCCAATACGAACTAGTTTAAATTTTCATAGTTTAAATAATAACGTTTTCCTTTTGAAACGAATTTAACTTCTTAAAAATAAAAATATATTTTAAAATCTCGATAACCAATTTAATTTATAACTTTCTTTTGATTTCACAACATATCGATTTATTTTCGATTCCCTAACCATTCTCATTTCAAAAATAGAATCTACTATTTTTCTCAACCCTATTTACATATTCTCCCAATTTCCATCTGATATCGAATTCTTTTATTTATAAACAGCATTTATAAATTTCATAACCCCTTTGTTTTACCTATTTATAAAACAAATTTTATTTATTAAATTCCATTATATAAATTCATTTCTTATAAATTTCCTTTATACTTCCAATCTATTTTCAATATTGATTTTAACTCCTTTTTATATTTCTAGAATATCATTTATAAATTCTCTTATATAATTTTTTTTAAATCTTCATTTAATAATTCACAATAGTTAAGTATAACCAAAAATCAAATATATTTTTCTAATTCAATTTCTTTAAAATAACTCCAATTCCAATATATATATATATTTATACCAAATTCCCTTTAATTCCATAAATTTTAAATATATATTTATAATATTTAAATCATCAAAGTTCAGGCCAGTGCAACAATAGCATCCAATAATTCCAATCACTACAATAATCTATAATAGATTATTCTACACAAATCATATATCACTATATATGAAAAATAAACAATATATTTGAGGAATCCAGTTGGATTCCTCCAACCTGTTTCCCTGCATCCACATATGTTAATACAATATAAAAAATTACCAATCCCACTTCGAGGGGGATATCGCGGTATATAGGGTCATCCGCTATTCTGCGGGCGCATAGGTCTCATCCGCTATAATATGCGGGAATATCACTCCAAATACTAATATATATACTACCACATATATATATATATATAATCATCCAACAGATAACTATATTTTATCAATCCAATCAAGCATCAAATAATTTAAATTTAAACATTTAAATTTAAACGTGCTAATCCAAATGAGTGAGAAATTCTCACCTTGATTTTTCCGAGTTGCTAATCGATCCAAAATTGTTTCGTAGTCTACGTCATCACGAATACAACGTCTCTGTTTTATGCGATTTCAACCTCGTATGAGCATGATGTGATTTTTGTTAACATTCGATCATAATTATCCAAAAAAATTCAGATTTTAAAATTAACAAAAAAGTAAACAAACCTAATTATACTCACTGCCGTGGCTGTGGCCACTGCCATTGCACATGCGAATTTAGGCGTGCAACCAAAGTCCAAAACCCTAAATGCCTCCGAACGACAGTCGCACCTCCCACAGCAAGCTGCCAGGCGACCGACTACGTCAAACAACATTCGCCTTCCCCCTCATAATCGACGAATATTCCCACATCGCCACCGCGCTGCCTTCACCCAGCTCGAGCTATGTAATGACCCGCCACTCATTCTACAGAATGACGTATCATTAATAAGAAAGAAAGGGGTGAGAAAAGAGAAAAGAAGAGAAGAAAGAAAGAAACAACAACAACGATCTCACAGCGGAACGAATAAATTATATTAATAACATAAACTATTACATAGTATACAACACTTATCAGAGTTACACAACATATACATCACATACTAGTCAGTTATAAACATCTGTCTAGACATTACAACTCAAATACAATACAAACACTATCACAGAGATCTACACAGCGGAATACTATATCTACGAACGCCGAAGCCTCCTGCTCCATTGCTCCTTCAGAATATTCGTCAAAGCTAAACCTGAATCCCTTGGCTACTCGTAAAAATTTGAGTACCCAAGAGTTTATATAAAACAGAAATAAACACTTGGGTCAGACATGGGTCTGGTGTGAGTAACAGGTTAAACTTGCTTAACTTCAAAACCTTTTGAAAGAAAAGGTATCACATAAGACTCCCCACAAATAAACATGAGTAAGTTTTTACCTTACGCTAACCAAAACATTTGATATGAAATCTGATTGTATTATAATAGGTCTAGGGTTTTCAAGTAAAATACAGAAATAGCTGGAATGCTTACATCTCATGTTCCAACATAGTTGGGCACAACTAACACGTACGGCACTTATTGGAAATTGGATTCCATACAATGGCAGAGCTACTGGGGTACCGCTCATCACAGTACGGGGCCTAGATCACCGTACCGAGGATTACTCCCAATCCCCTGCAACACAAAGCCGGAACCATCCCTTACTGGATAATCCCGAATAAAATCACCCCACAGATGGCCGTCGCCAACTGCACCACTAAGCCGAAATAAAAGGAACTTCTCTAGACAGGGATGACCTTACTCTTAGTGGGTGCTATCCACGAAGCCTTGCTGCACCTCCCCTGTTTTAGCCATTCCCGGTTGATGAGGCTTGAGGTCACGATTACCTTTAAATCAGATCACATCACTTAGAATGCTCATCGTCCACCTGACGATGTTCTGAAAGCATTCAATCCATTCAAGTTCGTTCCGGGTTCGAACGAAACCGAAGGCATTATCTCGCTACACTCGTTTTGGAATCACCCTCAGAGTTAACGACAATAACCCTTGCACTCTGAATCTTCATCTTCACTTGAGATTCACGACCTATCGTTAATTTGGATCAATGTGGTATTCGGGTCTCCAGACCTGGAATCCCGGTATACGGAAACCCGATCCCGGTCTCATCGAAATCCAAAACGTATCTTTTAAGGCCAAGTTGTTTTAAGGTTAAAACAATTCAATTCTTATCTATACTACACATAGATAGATAATTTACAATAGATAATCCATATTATCATCCAAACAGATAATTCATATTATCATTACAATTCAACCAAGTATCTATATCACAGATCAATCATATCTCATCAGAGATATCAAACAATGCAAAGCATTCAATATCATTCATCATCCTTAAGTAATGATTTATATCATCTCTAATCAATTTAAAGTGAATTAAATTAATTACTTCATTTTATAAATCCTGCTTACTTAATTATTAATTAAACCAATTAATTAATCATGCTTTAAGTATCCAACTTAATTAATCCTTCCTGATTAATAATCCTTTAATTACTTTAAGTAATTAATACTTAATTAATTTCACAAATTAATTATCTTAAACCATTCAGTAATTAATCTTTAATTACTTCATTAATTAATTAACTATATTTAATTACATTAATACTTAATTAATTACAATTAATTAATTACTTTAATCCTTTATTATTGATTAATTAATTTTAATTAACCAATCCTTAATTACATCATTTAAATTAATTATATTTTATAATTAATTCTTAATTAAACCATATTTATTAATCTCCTTTGATTAATCTCATTTAGTAATTAACTTCCCTTAATTACTCCATTCCATAAATTAATTACTCCTTAATTAATTATCCTTTAATTAATCCCTTGATTAATTTATTTAAAGTAATTAACTCAAATTACTTTTATTAAATCATCTTTAGTTAATTACATCCACTAATTAACTTTAATTACTTTTCTAAGTAATTACACTTCACTAATTACATTTAAGTAATGGTCAAATCACCAAGTGATTATCTTAAATTAATTAAACAAATTAATTTAAACTTATCAAATTTATTTAATTAATTACCTTAAGTAATTAATTTCTTTAATTACTTCCATTAAGCAATTTTACTTAACCAATTTCATAAAATGATTATTATTAATTAGTTAATCTATTTGATTATCAAAATTAATCCCATTCATTAATTATTTAATAATCCTTAATTAATGATCCCTCATTAATTTTTATCAATTCTTTAATTATTTCTTTAGGTAATTAATCTTTAATCAACTTGATAAACTCTTAATTACCAATTAATTAATTAAATTATCAATTATTCTTTAATTACCTTTTTAATTTAATTACTCCTATATAATTAAATCTTAATTACTTTCTGAACTAAAGTATTAACCTTTAACTACTTTAGTTATTATTAACAAAAGTCTTTAAAGCATTTTTCTTTAAAATCTTTTCTTTTAATTCATTTTAAATTAAAAGATTTAAAATAGATTACAATTTAACTTTAACCAATATTTAAATCAAATATACAAAATCTTTTTAAATCAAATGTTAAGAACACTTAACATTTATAAAAGAAATTTACAAGATTTTTAAACCAATTTATTTAATTTAAAAATTCTTTTAAACTATACTTTAAACAATTAAAGATGTTTAAATATTAAAATAAAAACTTATTTATTTTTTTCAACTGGGATTTAAGTTTAAATTAAATCCATACTTTAAAATTTTAATTTAAACTTTGTTTAAATTTCTGTTTTCAAATTTTAAATCAATTTAAAAATTTAAAAACACACAGGCTTTAAAACCTGTAACCATTCAACTTACCCGAGCCATATATCAAAATACCCGAGCCAAAACCCTGTTTTCCCAAGGACTCCTTCGAGTTTTCTTCTTCCCCTTTTATTTTAAACTTTGTTATAATAAAATTTTAAAAACAGTTTACCCACGCGAGTTCCCTTGAACGACCCGAGCCAGAACCTTATCTCCTCTATCATGACTTCGAGTCACTCATCAACTTGCTCGAGTATGCCTTATCTTCTTCCTCTAACTCAAATTCTTTCCAGTTGTACGAGACGTACATGTGCACGTGCACAGGCGAAACGCTCGCCTTCGATCAACCACGACCATCTCCACCAGTCATCAATCATCCCCAGACCCAACCACGAACATCAGAGCGTCAATCCCTACTCGAAAATCGAAAACGAGAATTATCTGGACCTGGAACCACAACAGAACCCACCCACGAAACCTGTCATCGCCTTGTCCACGATCTTCCAACCACCGTCACACCTAAAACTCTGGCCACGTCTTCGTCTCCACCATAATTTCCTTCCCCCAGAGCTCCATTGAACTCGATCAACTCAAGAGGCGACAACGAACAAAAATAACAGACCTAGTTAAAACTAGGTTTACAAACTGTAATCCATCATTGCTGCTTCCATGGTGATTTGCATCACCATCACATATTTTTCCCAGCTTCACTGCTAACACTTCTACCCATAAGATGAACCCCGACCCCTCAATATCGATAGATCATCAGGAAACCCCTGATTTCCCTTTTCTGTTCAACAGAGAACTGCGCCCTAACCCCTTAACTGAAAATCCTAATTTTTGTTCTAAAAGTCATGTTTTGATCTTAGTATTTAATTCATAATACTGAATTTGTAATTTATTCAGTTTGAATTTTCACATATTTTGACATCCACTGATGTTTTATAGTTCCAGTGAGATTTCGAGTTTTAATTTAACTTGATTAAAATTTTAAAACTTAATATACAATCAAACAAACAAATCTTGTTTGAAGCCTAAGTCCTAACAGTAAGTAGTTTAAGAGGTATTACATTTTGAATAAATCATGTAGCCTGGAAACTAGAATCAGTAAACAAAATACAAAGCATGCACACCATAAATACATTCAAGTATACATAGACATTCCATTACATGCATACATACTAACATGCTTATATTCCATAATGTACATGCAACCAGATTAAAATACTTAAACTTTTTAGAAAAGTGTTACTCACCTATTTTTAAAAGCAGAGAACAGAGCATATCTTTTGAAACTGCTTTTGAACCTTTTAAAACTGGAATTGTTGTTAATGAATCTTGCATGCATGATAACTTGTTTGTTTTGATGTGTTGCTTTAGACTCCAGGTTTGATTTTTCCTTTGATCTTGCTTTAAAACAGGTTTACTTGTTTCCAGATTGAAGAAATGCAGGCTTTGATCAGATTTTGAAAAGAAGAACAGGCTTTTGCTTTGATTCCAGATTGAAAATGTATTACAGATCTTATTTTTGGTTTGAGGAGTTGATTACTAATTTGTTTTTGGATCAATTTGTTTGCAGGCTGAAGTCTTTCTTAATGTTTGAAAATATGAAGATAAAAAGGGAATGAAGATAAAGAAAAAATGTTTATATAGGCTGAAAATAATTTTCTTAAAAATAAAAGAAAATTGAAATTTAAAAGATGGACACTTGTCTTTCTCATACTCTAATTTTACAACACATGTTATAATGGTTACTTAACATATTAACACTTGTCTTTTATTTAGTTTATATTTATTTTAAATGTAAATAAACCTTTTACTTAATTTATTAGTTACTTACCTATATATATATATAAAGTATTTTAAAGAAAATAAAACCAATTATGTTTATAAGTAAAAGTTTATACATATATTTTAAAATCCAAATATTTAAATATCTATCTTTGAATTTCAAAACTAATTTACATTCAAATTCAAATTATATTTAAAATCCAATTTAAAGTCAATTTATATACATACATATATAACTATACATTTAATTTGAAAATAACAATCTTATTTTATTAAAGTCTATTTATATCTATAAATAAAACAATACACTATAAATATTGTATTTTAAACTTACCTATATATATATACTCTTAAATCTTATTTATTAAGCAATATCTCAAAAAGAAAATAAAATAACCTTATTATTAATCTTATTTAAAACCATATAGATATTTTGTTTAAATAACTTTGAAAAGCAAATATTAAAATTTCCAAACTATCAATATATATATATATATTAGAAATTTAAAAACAAGATTTTATTTATTTATTATATTTCAACCCAAAGCTAATCTATTTACAATATATATATATGCATTATAAATAGAAATCATTTTATTGGTTTTTAAAAGATACATTCACTCAGTAAATATTTATTTAATCAGATTATTAAACCAATTCAAATTTGTTATCAAAATTTATCAAATCAATTTAATTATTTAAACAGATTATTAAATTGATATTGCCCCAAATTTCCGGGATATTACATTCCTCCCCCCTTAAAATAATTTCGTCCTCGAAATTTAAAACAAAGGTAATTTAATAATCTTTTTAAATCACAAGGATGTATTATCATCCATATGCTAACAATCATAGCTACCAATCATCCAAACAAACAATTCTAACTATCCAGCGAAAAATTCTGAATAGAATTTCCTCGAGTTTTCCCAAGTATATATATACCGGGATACTCGCTCTACAAACAATCCAAACAACCAATACTACTAAGCTATAGAGCTCCTACTCATCTAGATCTATAAAACTAAACAGAATATCAGACTACAGACGAGTCTGACTCAACAACCAAATCCTCCAGAACTGCTGGTTCCAAAATCAGAGATAGATCAAACACGTACTTCCTCAGAGATACGTAAAATACATTGAATTCCAGTTATCCAACTGACAATTCAACCTTGTAGATCAAAGTACTTATCCAAGTTAGATCACAGAAAAGATCCAAAATAACTCGGAGCTAACTTCCCAGACTTACCCAATCTTATAGCTCCCTTTTACCAGAGAAAACTTCAACAACAATGAAGTCTCCAACTTCGAATTCCAAATTCCTCCGTCTCTTATCCACAAAATCCTTCAGACGATCTTGGGCTTCCTACAAATCCTTCTTGATCAACTCAACCTTCGCCAATGCTTCTAGAAACAAACAGAACCAAAAATAACTCCACAAAATGATCTCCTCAAGATCAACCAAGACCAAGAACAAACTCTGCTCACAAACATCAGAAGACCGAACTAACTTCTCCTATCTGGAAAAGACAAACACAAATAGGAGCACTCGCCAAACTGCTTCCGCTGCACCCTTCTGATCTAGAGTAAAATGAAAATGCTGATGAAGAACACAAGCACAGACTGGACAACACATCCCAGAAAATATCGGATAACTCAAAAGAATACTCAAACTATCGCAAGTCACTTTTGCGATCAACCCAGCCAAAATGCAAAGAAACTGTTCTCTCTTTACCAATCAGAACAGCTTACACTTATCTATCCTATCTATCGAAGAAATGGATTCACTATACTGCTTCTGAACTCTACCTTCAGAAAAACTGATCAGCCAGAAAACTTCCTGCCAATGCACAGAATACTCCGAGCTGCAACGCTGCCAGCGATGCCAAAGACTTCTCAATCCAAAGCTCTTCGAGAAACTCGGACCCAAACTAAACAGAATCACCATGCTGAACTCAGCCACAACACCGAAACAGACACACTTCATTAACTTGTTCCAAAGAAAACATCTTCGGGAACATCCATAGTCACTGCATCTCATCACATAGCTACTATTTCCTGAGATATCATCACTCGCTTCTGCCTAACCGACATCCAACTCTACTCATCCAACTTCAAAGATAAACTCCGAACCATAACAGGTTTCCTTCAGAGATCGTGAAATCCTTACAATTGCAAAGTTCACTCGAGACGGTATTAGGTCTATAGTCTCGACAGATACACTTCCAACCTCAACACTCAGACTCCTAATCCTAGATGATAAATTATTATCATCTCAACCAATCATTACAAATACCATATACATTTAAAATGATACTTTTTTATATAGAAATTATATCTGGGTAAAATTATTTCATCTACCTTTTTAAAACAATATTGTGTCTGTTGGCCTGGTCCAAGTGTTTAGAGATCCCTATCAATAACGTTAGCTACTCGTATTGACCAGAATCCATATACCACTCAACCGATCAATTAACACAATATAAAACCATTTTATATAACTAACAAATACGCGCTCTCGAATATATATATATATATACTCAGACTCAAACAGGTTGCTACAGATCCTATCTCTAATGAACAATCCTTCCGAACCTAGGTATTCACTCAACCTAGTGTTCTGATATTCACTTAACCAAAAGCTTAGGCATTCGCTCAACCTGGCTCTGATACCACTGTAATGACCCGCCACTCATTCTACAGAATGACGTATCATTAATAAGAAAGAAAGGGGTGAGAAAAGAGAAAAGAAGAGAAGAAAGAAAGAAACAACAACAACGATCTCACAGCGGAACGAATAAATTATATTAATAACATAAACTATTACATAGTATACAACACTTATCAGAGTTACACAACATATACATCACATACTAGTCAGTTATAAACATCTGTCTAGACATTACAACTCAAATACAATACAAACACTATCACAGAGATCTACACAGCGGAATACTATATCTACGAACGCCGAAGCCTCCTGCTCCATTGCTCCTTCAGAATATTCGTCAAAGCTAAACCTGAATCCCTTGGCTACTCGTAAAAATTTGAGTACCCAAGAGTTTATATAAAACAGAAATAAACACTTGGGTCAGACATGGGTCTGGTGTGAGTAACAGGTTAAACTTGCTTAACTTCAAAACCTTTTGAAAGAAAAGGTATCACGTAAGACTCCCCACAAATAAACATGAGTAAGTTTTTACCTTACGCTAACCAAAACATTTGATAGGAAATCCGATTGTATTATAATAGGTCTAGGGTTTTCAAGTAAAATACAGAAATAGCTGGAATGCTTACATCTCACGTTCCAACATAGTTGGGCACAACTAACACGTACGGCACTTATTGGAAATTGGATTCCATACAATGGCAGAGCTACTGGGGTACCGCTCATCACAGTACGGGGCCTAGATCACCGTACCGAGGATTACTCCCAATCCCCTGCAACACAAAGCCGGAACCATCCCTTACTGGATAATCCCGAATAAAATCACCCCACAGATGGCCGTCGCCAACTGCACCACTAAGCCGAAATAAAAGGAACTTCTCTAGACAGGGATGACCTTACTCTCAGTGGGTGCTACCCACGAAGCCTTGCTGCACCTCCCCTGTTTTAGCCATTCCCGGTTGATGAGGCTTGAGGTCACGATTACCTTTAAATCAGATCACATCACTTAGAATGCTCATCGTCCACCTGACGATGTTCTGAAAGCATTCAATCCATTCAAGTTCGTTCCGGGTTCGAACGAAACCGAAGGCATTATCTCGCTACACTCGTTTTGGAATCACCCTCAGAGTTAACGACAATAACCCTTGCACTCTGAATCTTCATCTTCACTTGAGATTCACGACCTATCGTTAATTTGGATCAATGTGGTATTCGGGTCTCCAGACCTGGAATCCCGGTATACGGAAACCCGATCCCGGTCTCATCGAAATCCAAAACGTATCTTTTAAGGCCAAGTTGTTTTAAGGTTAAAACAATTCAATTCTTATCTATACTACACATAGATAGATAATTTACAATAGATAATCCATATTATCATCCAAACAGATAATTCATATTATCATTACAATTCAACCAAGTATCTATATCACAGATCAATCATATCTCATCAGAGATATCAAACAATGCAAAGCATTCAATATCATTCATCATCCTTAAGTAATGATTTATATCATCTCTAATCAATTTAAAGTGAATTAAATTAATTACTTCATTTTATAAATCCTGCTTACTTAATTATTAATTAAACCAATTAATTAATCATGCTTTAAGTATCCAACTTAATTAATCCTTCCTGATTAATAATCCTTTAATTACTTTAAGTAATTAATACTTAATTAATTTCACAAATTAATTATCTTAAACCATTCAGTAATTAATCTTTAATTACTTCATTAATTAATTAACTATATTTAATTACATTAATACTTAATTAATTACAATTAATTAATTACTTTAATCCTTTATTATTGATTAATTAATTTTAATTAACCAATCCTTAATTACATCATTTAAATTAATTATATTTTATAATTAATTCTTAATTAAACCATATTTATTAATCTCCTTTGATTAATCTCATTTAGTAATTAACTTCCCTTAATTACTCCATTCCATAAATTAATTACTCCTTAATTAATTATCCTTTAATTAATCCCTTGATTAATTTATTTAAAGTAATTAACTCAAATTACTTTTATTAAATCATCTTTAGTTAATTACATCCACTAATTAACTTTAATTACTTTTCTAAGTAATTACACTTCACTAATTACATTTAAGTAATGGTCAAATCACCAAGTGATTATCTTAAATTAATTAAACAAATTAATTTAAACTTATCAAATTTATTTAATTAATTACCTTAAGTAATTAATTTCTTTAATTACTTCCATTAAGCAATTTTACTTAACCAATTTCATAAAATGATTATTATTAATTAGTTAATCTATTTGATTATCAAAATTAATCCCATTCATTAATTATTTAATAATCCTTAATTAATGATCCCTCATTAATTTTTATCAATTCTTTAATTATTTCTTTAGGTAATTAATCTTTAATCAACTTGATAAACTCTTAATTACCAATTAATTAATTAAATTATCAATTATTCTTTAATTACCTTTTTAATTTAATTACTCCTATATAATTAAATCTTAATTACTTTCTGAACTAAAGTATTAACCTTTAACTACTTTAGTTATTATTAACAAAAGTCTTTAAAGCATTTTTCTTTAAAATCTTTTCTTTTAATTCATTTTAAATTAAAAGATTTAAAATAGATTACAATTTAACTTTAACCAATATTTAAATCAAATATACAAAATCTTTTTAAATCAAATGTTAAGAACACTTAACATTTATAAAAGAAATTTACAAGATTTTTAAACCAATTTATTTAATTTAAAAATTCTTTTAAACTATACTTTAAACAATTAAAGATGTTTAAATATTAAAATAAAAACTTATTTATTTTTTTCAACTGGGATTTAAGTTTAAATTAAATCCATACTTTAAAATTTTAATTTAAACTTTGTTTAAATTTCTGTTTTCAAATTTTAAATCAATTTAAAAATTTAAAAACACACAGGCTTTAAAACCTGTAACCATTCAACTTACCCGAGCCATATATCAAAATACCCGAGCCAAAACCCTGTTTTCCCGAGGACTCCTTCGAGTTTTCTTCTTCCCCTTTTATTTTAAACTTTGTTATAATAAAATTTTAAAAACAGTTTACCCACGCGAGTTCCCTTGAACGACCCGAGCCAGAACCTTATCTCCTCTATCATGACTTCGAGTCACTCATCAACTTGCTCGAGTATGCCTTATCTTCTTCCTCTAACTCAAATTCTTTCCAGTTGTACGAGACGTACATGTGCACGTGCACAGGCGAAACGCTCGCCTTCGATCAGCCACGACCATCTCCACCAGTCATCAATCATCCCCAGACCCAACCACGAACATCAGAGCGTCAATCCCTACTCGAAAATCGAAAACGAGAATTATCTGGACCTGGAACCACAACAGAACCCACCCACGAAACCTGTCATCGCCTTGTCCACGATCTTCCAACCACCGTCACACCTAAAACTCTGGCCACGTCTTCGTCTCCACCATAATTTCCTTCCCCCAGAGCTCCATTGAACTCGATCAACTCAAGAGGCGACAACGAACAAAAATAACAGACCTAGTTAAAACTAGGTTTACAAACTGTAATCCATCATTGCTGCTTCCATGGTGATTTGCATCACCATCACATATTTTTCCCAGCTTCACTGCTAACACTTCTACCCATAAGATGAACCCCGACCCCTCAATATCGATAGATCATCAGGAAACCCCTGATTTCCCTTTTCTGTTCAACAGAGAACTGCGCCCTAACCCCTTAACTGAAAATCCTAATTTTTGTTCTAAAAGTCATGTTTTGATCTTAGTATTTAATTCATAATACTGAATTTGTAATTTATTCAGTTTGAATTTTCACATATTTTGACATCCACTGATGTTTTATAGTTCCAGTGAGATTTCGAGTTTTAATTTAACTTGATTAAAATTTTAAAACTTAATATACAATCAAACAAACAAATCTTGTTTGAAGCCTAAGTCCTAACAGTAAGTAGTTTAAGAGGTATTACATTTTGAATAAATCATGTAGCTTGGAAACTAGAATCAGTAAACAAAATACAAAGCATGCACACCATAAATACATTCAAGTATACATAGACATTCCATTACATGCATACATACTAACATGCTTATATTCCATAATGTACATGCAACCAGATTAAAATACTTAAACTTTTTAGAAAAGTGTTACTCACCTATTTTTAAAAGCAGAGAACAGAGCATATCTTTTGAAACTGCTTTTGAACCTTTTAAAACTGGAATTGTTGTTAATGAATCTTGCATGCATGATAACTTGTTTGTTTTGATGTGTTGCTTTAGACTCCAGGTTTGATTTTTCCTTTGATCTTGCTTTAAAACAGGTTTACTTGTTTCCAGATTGAAGAAATGCAGGCTTTGATCAGATTTTGAAAAGAAGAACAGGCTTTTGCTTTGATTCCAGATTGAAAATGTATTACAGATCTTATTTTTGGTTTGAGGAGTTGATTACTAATTTGTTTTTGGATCAATTTGTTTGCAGGCTGAAGTCTTTCTTAATGTTTGAAAATGTGAAGATAAAAAGGGAATGAAGATAAAGAAAAAATGTTTATATAGGCTGAAAATAATTTTCTTAAAAATAAAAGAAAATTGAAATTTAAAAGATGGACACTTGTCTTTCTCATACTCTAATTTTACAACACATGTTATAATGGTTACTTAACATATTAACACTTGTCTTTTATTTAGTTTATATTTATTTTAAATGTAAATAAACCTTTTACTTAATTTATT
The DNA here is from genome assembly GCA_030737815.1 of Allium fistulosum. Lineage (NCBI taxonomy): Eukaryota > Viridiplantae > Streptophyta > Magnoliopsida > Asparagales > Amaryllidaceae > Allium > Allium fistulosum. Next base: position 241,375,292 of record CM060907.1, on the reverse strand, counting down.
AGTTACTTACCTATATATATATATATAAAGTATTTTAAAGAAAATAAAACCAATTATGTTTATAAGTAAAAGTTTATACATATATTTTAAAATCCAAATATTTAAATATCTATCTTTGAATTTCAAAACTAATTTACATTCAAATTCAAATTATATTTAAAATCCAATTTAAAGTCAATTTATATACATACATATATAACTATACATTTAATTTGAAAATAACAATCTTATTTTATTAAAGTCTATTTATATCTATAAATAAAACAATACACTATTAATATTGTATTTTAAACTTACCTATATATATATATATACTCTTAAATCTTATTTATTAAGCAATATCTCAAAAAGAAAATAAAATAACCTTATTATTAATCTTATTTAAAACCATATAGATATTTTGTTTAAATAACTTTGAAAAGCAAATATTAAAATTTCCAAACTATCAATATATATATATTAGAAATTTATAAACAAGATTTTATTTATTTATTATATTTCAACCCAAAGCTAATCTATTTACAATATATATATACTTATATATATATGCATTATAAATGGAAATCATTTTATTGGTTTTTAAAAGATACATTCACTCAGTAAATATTTATTTAATCAGATTATTAAACCAATTCAAATTTGTTATCAAAATTTATCAAATCAATTTAATTATTTAAACAGATTATTAAATTGATATTGCCCCAAATTTCCGGGATATTACAAGCTGCCACTGCCTGCACACACCACAAGCCCACACGCGTGCGTACACGCCACCACCCCTCGCACGCGACCTCCTGCCCTTCCTTTGACTTGCGACTTCCCACTGTCGATCAACACGATGCCGCAGCTGCCCTCCTCGCGATGGTTATCTCCAAGTCACCTCACGAATTTTTTTTAAAGTGGAACGAATTCGAATCGATTTGGAAAGGAGGATGGAACGATCGCGGTTTTTTGTTTAACCGAAGAACAAAATGAGAGAGGCTCGCGATTTGTTTCTCATTCGATTCACTTTTTTTAAAAAAAAATTGGTTGAAGATGAGGAAAAATGTTGGAATTCATTTTGAAGGAAGGAAAGAAAGGCTGCAAACTTGATTTCGTTTCTGATGGCTTGGAAAGGAGAAAGGAAACATGATTTAAGGATAATAGGTAGCGTATATCAGAAGGTAAGGTGACCTTGATTAGATTTTGATTATATATATATATATATATATATAAATCAAAATATCTCGTTTGCTTAACTTAAAATCTTGAACCCCTATCAAGATATGCCGCTAGGCGTTCATAATGTTATACCACTATTCTGAATGCAATGGAAAAGGTTTCGAGTCCTGGTTCGATCGTATGGAGAAGATAGCTTTTTGGACCCAACTATTATATTGAATTTTCGATATTAACTTCAACGCGTTTATATCCCATACGACCAAACGATAACTCTGAACGCTACGAAATTTAAAATCCGATAATGATACATTATTACAGATCCAATGGAATAGGTTTCGTCGAATTCCGAGACTGTGCCTCGGATCGCTATTTTAATGCGTCGATTAAATCGACGATTTCAAAAATTGTCAAATCACTTGAAATTCTAGTTTTAAAATCTTACTAACTCAATTATAATCCCAAATTCAATATTTAACCCATTTAAATATTCAAAATAGAACGACGAAAAATCCAGATCGTTACATTCCTCCTTCCTTAAAAGAATTTCTTCCCCGAAATTGCTAAGGCAGGACGAACGATTCGTAAACCTATTTTAAACCTTATTACAGATCCCATTTCGTCGTTAATATCACTGTAAAATAATTATATTCGATTCCCATTAGAAAGTGATTGATACAGGAATAGTGGTTTACAAAATCACTTTATAATAGTGGACGTATATAAACCAATCACTTTATAAAAACTAGGACAAGTGGGGAATAGGTTTACAAAATAGGACACAAAATCGTTGAGTACCCTTAAAACCATTTGTGATTTTAAAAACCAGGTTTGTAAACCATTTCCCCTTACAAATCCGGGTCGTCAATTAAAAATACCAATTTCAAATATCCAAAATTCTGGGTTGTTACATTCCTCCCTACTTATAAGAATTTTGTCCTCGAAATTGCCAGGCAAGACGAATGGTCCAAAACCCTATCAACTATTTCAAAACCAATCGGTTTAAACAACTTTCCAATTTCAATTTATTGAAACTCATTATCACCTTTACTAATTTCTAATCTCATCTATAGATTTCAAAGAATATATTTTACTCAACCATTTCGAGTTATAATCTAAAATCACATTTAGTTATCAAAATTTTTCCAACTCCCTAAATTTTCGAAAAATTTCGTCAGTGTCTTCTTTGCGTGGCTAGATCCGAAAAACTACAAAACGCCTCTACGGGCCCAAATCATAAAAGAAAACAAAAGCCAAGTGGCTCAATCATAAAATCATCAATTTCATATAATAATTTAAACACATATCTTTTTGTCGGGCAATCAAATTTTACGTTTGAAATCGAAGACATCAATTTAGCTTTTGCTTTTAAATACCTGCACCTCACTTACCCATTATATCCAATCATACAATTCAAAATCATTTTATTCATCCCTTTTCAAAATTTTCAATATTTGCTTTACTTAACCCCGTACGATGTACATATATCATCCGTACGCAATATCAACTCTGATCGCTCACTCGATCACACAATTTCGCTTCCGAACTAGTATCGTTCACACGACTCTCTAGTACAGACTCAGATTTGGTTTCTTGATTAGAAACCGTCATTCTCCTTGCATAGCCATCTACTATGATAGAGAATTCTAGAATCAATAAAAAATCCATATTCAGGGTTTGCCGTCAAAAATTGAGTGAAAAATCCCAACTCGGATCGATATAACTAATCTCGAAATTCTATGCTCGAATCTGGATCGAATCGCTATGCAAATAAAATAATATAGGTACAACTTACGTACTAATTTCCAATTGATTATTAGCTATATCCAATTCTTTCTATTCACATTTATTTTAATTTCTATTCACTTATTCACAATTATCCTTTTACACAACTTTGTTTAATCTTCATTCAAATATTAACTTAGTATATTCCTCAATACCAACTTCACTTTAGAATTCACCATTAACCTTTTAAGTCCATTATAAACATTTTAGACAACTTCTTATATTTATTTCCACTTCATCACTCTGGTTTATATCCATTTCTATTCAATTTAAATTTTCAATTTCGTTTGAACTCAATTTACCTTCCATTTACTAATTTATTTCCAATCAAATTTAATATTGAATTTTATCAACCATCTCTCAAACCATATTTAATTAACCAATTTCTTTAATTAGTTCCATCCACTAATTTATTTCATATCTCAATCAAATTTTATTTCCAAACTTTTATTTTATTTAGTCCACTCGAACTAATTTTTCAATTTTACTTTATTCAACATAATTCAAATTAAACATCATTCCAATATTCAATTCCAATTTCATTTACTTACAATTTAAATTAATTTGCTCATCCATTAATTTATTTCCAACTTAATAAATTTTATTTCAATAACTATTCCGTTTAGCCTGCTTAGGCTAAGTTTCCCAAAATTCACTCTTATTTAACATAATTTAAGTTAAAATTCACGCCACAAAATCAAATTTCAAAATTTCTTAAGTTATCAAACTTAATAATATTCTATTCACCAACTTCTTCCAATTCACTTCATTTAATTGGTTTGCTTTACTAATTTATTTCATTATCACACTTGTTTCCATTTAACTCTTCTTAAGTTAAATTTCATTCCAAACAAATTTCAAATTCTTATAAGTTTTTAAACTTATTTATATTCCATAAAACATTTTAGATCAAACTCCAGAGTTTAAACAATTACTTAAGTATTTCAACATCATTTTTGAAATCATGTATACCCCGAAATCCTTTGGTTTATCAAATTTCTTCTTTGAATTTCAAACCAAATCAGTTTTACCAAACCAAAACTCCAATGCAAATCATCAAGGTAGAAAATTCCCCCTTGGAACTCGAAAATGAACACCGATGATGTCGCGATCATCATCGGAATTATTTTCCCAGCGACCGAAGTGAGTCTAGTGCTTTTTATTCCTTTAAAAACCATTTTAAATATTTTTATTCCGAATCTTAATAGATTTCATTTCCAATTCAAAAATATTTCCAAATAATATCACAATTATTTTCCAAGACTTCGAAAATCATTTTCAAATCCACGGGAATTAAATTCCCAAATTTCCAACTTTGGAATCCTTTTTAAATCTATATTTAAATATACTCCGGAATTTCATTTCATCTCAATTTATAAATCACACTTATAAACTCATTTTTTTACAAATTCCATTTTGTTATATGAATTAATTTCTTAACTTTTGGTTATAATATCAACTTTTACTCAATCACCACAACAGCGAGTGATAATAGTTTAATATTATCATTTCCTAGCAACCAAGCAACCATATATAATTATAATAATTTTTGAAAAATTATTTCTTTCATATACGAAAATAATTTGAGTAAAATTACTTCATTTACCCCATTTTAAAACAATACCATATCGAATTACTCTATTCAAGTGTTTAGAGACCCTTATTAATAACGTTAATTACACGTATTGACCAGAATCCATAAGCCACTCAACAAACCAATCAACACAATATGAAACAATTTTATATTCACTAACAAATACGCGCTCATAACTATTAATACACTCAAGCTCATTCTGGGGTGATACTGACCCTATCTTTAATGTGTAATCCCCATCAGAGCCAAGGTTCTCACTTAACCTTCAGCTCTGATACCAAGTGTCACGGCCGGAATTTTCGACGTCCGAAAATCGACATCAATACGTCCACTGTATTACATAACGAGCAATCGAACGCTGGAAATACGAGATCGTTAGGGAAAAGAAGAAAGAGGTAGAAGAAGAAAATAGAAACAACAACACAGAATCTCACAATTGCAGTGGGACAATATATAATAGATAACAACTGGTCTTTACACAAAAAGAACTATAACTGTTATTTATACATTACACCATCAGAGTACAACACAATCAATAACTCAACAGTGGACAGTTATAATAATTTGTCCTCACAAATGCTGAATATACAGCCTACAATACACAGCGGAATACAAATCAGATATGTGGAATACGTCTTCGTTATCCAGCTCATCTCCTGATCTTCATAGCATCTTATCCTGTATCTGTAATACTCGGTCTGACCCGAGCATTATAATAAAATAACACCCGAGTCAGTTTGGAAAACCAACGTGAGAAAACACACTCAATTTGAATTATTAAAGTTTTCAAAATCCTTTGAAAATCAAAGATATCTCGTAAGACCACGCCATACATAAACACGATGGGTTTTTACCTTACAATAACCAAAACATTTTATATCAAATCCTCATATATATAGTAATGCCTAGGTACAAATACTTATTCAAATAGCTGAAATTGTTACATTAATTAAATTCCAGCATTACTGGGCTCTACAATCAAAACCGTAAAGGCATGTATTGGAGAATGGATTCCATACGAATGACTAGGCACTGGGGTACCACCTGTCATAGTACACGTCTAGAAACAACGTACCGAGGACCACTCCAGGATCCCCTACAACACAAGACCGGACTATCCCTAACCTCGATAGACCGAATATGCTATCACCTCGGGTGTTCCCACCCTCTTTCGAGCTCCTTTCATACATCGTAGTAATAATATCCGTGGGTATCTAGAAAGGTGATAAATATACCCTAATTGGGTGCGACCCACTTAGCCTTGCTGCATTTCCCCTGATTTTCAGTCATTCTCGGTTGATGAGGCTAGAGGCTATGATTACCTTTTTAAGGAATTTTCACCTAGAATGCTCATCGTCCTCCGATGACAATGTGCTGATAGCATTCATCCATACAAGTCCGTTCTGGATCCGAACGGAACCGAAGGCACTATTCCTACTACATCCATTTTGGAATAATCCTCAGGATTAGTATCGATTAGCCCTTGCACTTCACCGCTCCATCTTCGACTCCATGCTCTTGTTTTCACATCGAAAATGTACTCGTTGGATGGAAGTGGTTTTCAGATAACAAATCTGATCCCGGTCTCTTCGAAACAATGTTCGATATTTCCGGTAAACTCATCCCCGGTTCTTTAGGAAATAAACAGACGTAAATAAGATCGGAGATCACCTCCTAACCGATAGTGGACAGATTTCCTTATAAACGTCCTAGAAGTTCAAAACGAGTTTATACGTACAGTATAACACCTAGAACGGTAACCGTACCATATAATTCCCGTATTTATCCTAGATATTTCCAAAGTTATATTTTTGGTCCAGATTTGATAGTCGATTATTTAACTATCAAATAAACAATCATACAACCACAGATTCCATTTTCCACTGAACAACTCCAAATCTCTTTTTAATTTCATTTTAATAAATTAAATCTCTTTATCCAAAATATATACTTTCTTGCCGAATTTAGTATATTCACAAAACTATTCTTTTCAAAGATATTTGGAAACCTTAAAAATAATTTGGAAAGTACCACTGCGGTATCAAACCATGGATTCACAGCTCAATGTTTACGTCTCTATCCTAGAGAAATCCAAGACTTAACTGCAGGCACTCACTGCCTCCGATTTCGCCATGCGACTATACCATTACTTGCCGAAAACTTTATTTAATAATTTTCAAACAAATACTTATGAAATCTCTATATTAATTTTTCCAAGTTAAACTTTTAGGTAAACTACTTTTAAATAAAAGTTATTATATAAAATATTAATATTTAATAGTTTATCCTTTTAAAATAATAATACTAATTAATTCTAAATAATAATTAACTTAATATAAACTGACTTAATTCATAAATTAATATACTTAAACAAATTTAAAATAACTAAATTATTAATTTTCTGAAATATTCTTTAACACCTTTTTGAATTTACCAGTTAATAATTAAAAATTCTTCTTTTTAAAATAGCCCAATCTCTCGATAAAATATATTCTCTAATTCCAATATAACAAGTCTAACATTTATAAATCTCTCTCGATTTATTTCAAATTTTGATTTACGTCCCAATTCCATAAATCTCCTTTTTCACATTTCTAAAAATAAATCTATCATTCGTTTTTAAACCGATTTACCCATCTTCTTATAAACCCTCACCGTGAATTTATAACTTCAATTTATCCGTTGATAATCACTTTACTTTATTTATAAACCTTGTTTATAAATTTCGTAATCTCATTTCCTGTTAATAACAGTTTCACAACACTTAATCGATTTTAAATCGATTTCTAATTTAAATTTCATTTTTAAATTAATTTCTTAAATAACCCTAAATATCCCATAACCCAACTAATTTTGATTCCACTTCCATTTCATAAATTTCAAATCTTATTTTAAAAATCTAGTATAATAATTTCATATTTCATTTTCAAATTTTCCTTTTTATTCTCCCTACTATTTTAAATCTCGATTTTTTCTATTCCTTTTTACACTTAAACAAATCACTTAAGCTTTATTATTAAAAACCCTTTTATTTATATTATTCCAAAATCCCTATTTTTCCATATTCCAAATTTATCAAGTACAAATTCTGAAACCAAATTATTCATTTTATCCAAAATTCATTTCTTTCAATAAATCCAAATTTCACCATAAATATTTTTACCCCAGATTTTTCTTTTTAATTCATTTCCCAAATTTTAAACATTTTTCATTAGTATTTAAAAATACCAAAATCTAACCAGTAATTCCATAGTACCAAATAAATTCAAATCACGCTGTAATCTATCACAGATTATTCAATATGTCATATCACTGAATATGAAAATAAATTCAACATTTTTGAGGAATCCAGTTGGATCCCTCCAACCAGTTTCCCTGCATCCACAGATGTTAATATAATATAAAAATACCAATCCCACTTCGAGGGGGATATCGTGGTACATAGGGTCATCCGCTATTATGCGGGGCACATAGGGACTCATCCGCTATATATATGCGGGAATATCAATCACTCCAATATATATATATATATACTACTATATATAATATCACATTCGTCGATAATAATTTATCAATTCTACCAATCAATCAATAATTAATTTTAACCATTTAAAATTAATTACGGTAATCCAAAATTGAGTGAGATTAACTCACATTTATTTTCGAATTTGCTGATCGATCCAATTTTTGACTCTGTTACACATTCCGCAACTATGAATCCAAACCACTGATTTTGGACCTCGTACGAATGATTTTACGAATTAATATATTATCAAGTTTTGTACTTAACTAATTACACTTTTAATTGAATTTAATTAAAACTAAATAGATTTTTATTTTTTTATTAAAAAAATCTTAAAGTTTAAACTAATTACTCACTCACTACACTTTTAAATTTTCAAATTAAAATAAAATAATTACAGTACCTTCTTCCCAAAACACGTTGCAGGCGACCAAAACAAAGAAGACAGACTCGACTCCATCCCTTCCACCGCGCGCGCACACTCGTGCGACTAGAAATCACGACACCGTCGTTCCCAAAAACCCCACGAACCAAACTTCGATCAATCCCTGTTTGCCACCGCCTCGCCGAACCCGTACCGCGCCTCCATCCCTTCTAATTCGAGCAACCCTAGATCGATGCTCGAACCCTCTTTTCGACTGCCTTAGGTCACCGCCCATCCCCATGAACCCACGTTGTCGTGCCTTGCTCCAACTCGCCTTGACTCCGCCGCGCACCCCGCCTCAGCCAAGCTCCACGCGACTTCGACTCTACCTCGCGACAATGAATTTGCCGACCACTTAACCACCTCCGAGCCCATGAAAAACTCGCCACTGCAATTCAAAGTCCCACCCTTCAGCCATCGTGCACGATTGTACGAGATCGCGATCGATTCGATCGCGAGATATATATGTATACACACACACACACACATACATATTTAAACTGAGAGGATTCGATTTTTTTTTACTTCATGAAAATGAATAAGGCCGAGAATTTAAAAGATCACGACTTGCTTTTGAAGGAGGATACATGTTGCTTTTTAACGAGACTCCCCTCTTCTTCATTCCAAAATTAAGGTCGACATTTCTTTTCCTTTCCTTTTTTTTCTATTTTGAGTTTGCGTGCTGTTTTTAAAAAGAGGGGGAACGTGATTTAAAAGAAAGCGAGGTGGCTGATGGTAAGTTGAGGTGAAGGGAATTTGGGTTGATGTGGGTACGGTCAAGTAAATATATATATATATATATATATATATATGTGTGTGTGTGTGTGTGTGTGTGTGTGTGTTTTAAATTTTCAAATTATCCCGATTACGTAACTCAAAATCTCAAACCCCTGTCGAGGCATGCCGCTAGGCATTTATAATGTTATACCCATATTCCGAACGCAATGAAAAAGGTTTCAAGTCCTAATTTGATCGAATGGAGAAGATTGCTTTTTGGACCCAATTATTATATTAAATTTTCAATATAAATTTCAGTGCGTTTATATATCGTACGACCACACGATAACTCCAAACTCTACGAAATTTGAAATCCGATAATAATACACCATTACAGATCCAATGGAACTGGTTTCGTCAAAATCCGAGACTGTGCCTCGAAAGGCTATTTTTAAATGTCAATTTAAACAATATATTTTTAAAACTGAACAAATCACTTTTAAATTCTATTTAAAAGGTTTTATTATCTTCATTATGTTAATACAAATTTTATAAGCCTTTAAATTATTTTTAACAAGCTTAAAACTCAAGATTCACTAATTTACCCAATATCCAATTATTAAATCTAATAATTAAATTATCCCATAAATGGTTATATTTGAAATTCAAGTTAAAAATTAACTTTTAAATATTTAAAATCAATTAAATATACCAATTTCAAATATCCAAAATTCTGGGTTGTTACATCGCACGACTAAACCATACGTCCGATCGCCATGAAATTCGTTATCATACAACAATACATTATTACAGATCCGATGAAATTGGTTTCGTCAAAATCCAAGGCAGTGTCCTGGAAGGCTATTTTCACAAGTTAATTAAAACGTTTATTATAAAACAAGTTTAATCGCTTTTAAATTCAAATTCAAAAGTAAGGTATCTTCATTCTTATTCAAATAGAATTTAAATCAACTTTTGAAATCATTTTTTTATTCACATTAAATTCAGGATTTAATTATTTAAACAATTCCATATATTAAATTCAACAATTTAATTATCGAATAAATTGCTAATTTGAAATTCAAGTTATTCACTTATAAAATTAACTTTTTAGCATTTAAAATCAGCTAAATATTCCAAATTCAATGACCAAAATTCCGGGTCGTTACATTCTTCCACCCTTAAAAGAATGTCATCCCTGAAGTTAGCAAGTAAGAAAATGTCCAAACCCATTAAATTTTCAAAACCAATTAGTTAAAATAGATTACCAAATTCTTTTAAGCCTTTAAATTCATTCATAATTACTAACTAATACAATTCCAAGTTATAACATAAACATCAAATTTTAGTTATCAAAAATTTATTCAAAATTTCTCAAAATTTTTCTATCGCCTAATATTTTTGAAAAATTTCGCCAGCGTCTCCTTTGCGCGATTCAATCGGAAAAATCTACAAAACATATATAATCATTGAGGCATCCTGTAGGGAAAAATATAAAAATACGATATGTAGTCCGAGACGTGTACCTTTTATAAGCATTAGCAAGTATATACAATCAATATAATGCGAAAGCGAGCTCCAAAATGCGAAGCATGCGGCAACCGCACCTATAATTACTCAACAACCAAGGAGAACAAGTATAGGGAAAGTAGTATCAATATATAACATAGATTATACAATAACCATATGCAAATGTAGCAAATGTAACCAGAGAACCATCAAACAAATAATATCCATCCACTTTATTCATAACCGTATTAATTTACATTTTCCAATGTCAACATTTAATTTATTAAGGCCTGTATGATGTACATATATCATCTGTACACAAAACCATACTTGATCGCTCGCTCGATCTCATAATTTCACTTCCGAACTAGTATCGTTCACACGACCACTCTAGTGCAGACCCAGATCAGGTTCCTTGATTAGAATCTATCATTCTCCTTGCATAGCCGTATACTATGATAGAGAATCCTAGAATTAAACAAAAATCCATATCTAGTGTTTGCCGTCGAAAATCGAGTGAAAAATTCTAACTCGGACTGATGTAATTCATCTCGAAATCATGTACTCAAATCTGGATCAAACAGTCATGCGCATAAAATAATATACATACACCTTACATATTTAATTAAATTGGTCTCTCATTATTCAGATTCTTTTATTTACATTCATTTATTCATAATCATTATTCATATTCATTTACTACTTATAATATTTCTTTCAATACTAATGTCACTTAAGAACTATCCATCAAATTTTACTCAAGTTTATTATAAACATTTATATAACACTTCTCATGTTCATTATCACTTCCCAACTCAAATTCATATCTATTTCTATTAAATGACATTCCAAAACCATATTCAATTTATTTACACTTAAGTTGAATTTCCTTTTGTAACTCAATTTCAAATTAACTTTTCTTAACATTTATATTCAACAATTTAAGATTTTGATTTAACTTATTATTCCTCCATTTATAAGTTACAAAAACGATTTCTTATATTTCCAAATAAATACTTAGATAAAAATTTCAGAACTTTAAATATTCTGTTTTTATTTCAAATTATTTTGAAACAATACTATTAATAATTTCTTTGTAATTCAAATCATAATTCTGAATTTTAAAATCAAAACTAGTTTTGCCAAAACAAAATTCCAATGGTAGCAATCCATCACTTAGAAACTTATGCTACAATCGTCAAAGAAGTTATTTTCCAGCGATCGAAGTGAGTACAATGCTTTTTATCTCTTTTGAATTCTATTTTAAAATATTTCCATTCAAAAATATTTTTCAAATAATATTATTATTTTTCAAAACTTTGAAAAACAATTTTCAAAATCAACAGGATATAAATTCTCAAATTCTTAGCTTAAATCTTTTTAATTTATAAATCATACTTATAAATTTTCCTTGTATATAATTTCACTATGGTTATATAAAACCATTTCTTAATTGTTAATCTTTGTTCACATTATAATAATAACAATTTTTATTAGAACACAAAAAACAACTAATAAATGATAATAATAAAATATTATCATTCACTAATAGCTAAACACACCATATATAACTATTATAATTTTTGAAAAATTATTCCTTTATATAAAAATATAATCAAGGTAAAATTATTTCATTTACCCAATTTCAAAACAATACTATGTCGAATTGCTTTGTTCAAGTGTTTAGAGACCCTTACCAATAAAGTTAATTACTCGTATTTACCAGAATCCATAAGCCATCCAACAGATCAACCAACACAATATAAAACACTAACAAATGCATGCTTATATATATATACACTCAAACTCATTCTAGGGTGCTACTGATCTTATCTATAATGAGTACCCTACAAAAGCCAACGTTCTCTCTTAACCTTCAACTCTGATACCAAATTGCAATGAACCACTTTTCTGTACAGTTTAAGCAAACAATAAATCACGCATGACTCACTCAAATTGAACGGAAAGGCGGATAGTTAGGAAAAAAGAAGAAGAAAGAAGATAAGAAGAAAATTAAACAACATAGAATCTCAAAACGAATAATCTATAATATACAGCAAATCTTTACATAAAAAGCAAATTGTAATGTATATATATACATATACAGACATCAATCAGAGTATACTAACCTATTTCAGCCTGGACAGTTATAAAAACCTATCCTCAAAATTGTTGATAAATACAACAAAAAATGCAACATAAAAATAACCATATACGTGGATATGTGCCTGGGCCTCCAACTCATCTCTTGAAGCTCCAAAGCATCCAACTAATCTGTATATGCTTGGACTGACCCGAGCATTATAATAAAATAACACCCAAGACAGTCTGGAAAACCAACGTGAAAAAACACACCTCAATTGAATATTAATATTTCAAAAATCTTTTGAAAATAAAGGTATCTCGTAAGACCACGCCGCACATAAACACAAACGGGTTTTTACCTGTTACCCGGTCGCTTGGCCCGGCTACAAGATCCTAATGATAAGAGGATTTGATTAGATAAAAATGAAACTCGAGCCAGTGGAAGTTTGGAAAGTGCAGAAGGTTGACTTGAATTGAGAAGTTTGGCATATATACATCGTTCGGCCTGAATATGTGCTCCGGCCTGAATACACGGGTCGGCCTACATGCATGGTTCGGTCTGGTGTGTTGGCGTATGCCGCTCAGTAAAAAGAAAAGTGATGGTAGGGACTCAACGCACGTCGCTCGACTACCTTCATTCGGCCAACGTTGCTCGGCTACCTTCGTTCGACCAATATCGCTCGGCTACCTTCGTTCGGGCAACGTTGCTCAGCTACCTTCGTTCGACCAATATCGCTCGGCAACCACCGTTTGACACAAGCGTTCGGTATAGCTGTTTCAAAGCAAGATGGGGGATTTGACTTATTCGTGGAGGTCAACATCAAAGTGAGGGTTTCAGCATTGCTTCATTTCGAGTTCCACCGCGAGTTACTCCGAGTCCTTTAAGAGTTCACTTCGAGTCAATAACCCGATGACCACCATTCGACCATCCTGGATCGGCATTTGTCGTTCGGCGTATCCCGTTCGGCACGCCTGGATCGGCCAGCCTGAGATTAACATATTTGGGCCAAGTCATCTTTGCTCCTAGGCCTGAGAAGGAAGTCCAGCCTATCTTCGTCTATAAATAGAGGGGCAGGGGCGCAGTGAAAAATGGACCTTTTTTCGAGAACTCCGATGAGACTCTGCCATTTCGAAGACTCATCTATTTTTGATCCAAACTTGTAATCTAGTCGTTAGTGTACGGATTGTATCTGTATTCAATAGTTTGAATAAGCAATAAAGATTACACTCAAAGTGGACGTAGGCAGTTACGCCGAACCACTATAATTCTGGTGTTCTCATTTCTGCAGTTAATTTTGTATATGTTCCTCCGTTTTAATTTTCTATCTTCATTAATCTCTCTACACAAATCTTTCCTTGAGTGTTAGTGACCAATTTTGGTGCTAATATTTTGGTGCTTTCACCGAGAATCTGCATTCTCAGGTCGATAGGATCTCCTTTGTTGCTACTAGATTGAGGAAATCCCCCGAAGAAGATCCAAGTTCATTCACAAGAAGTTCATAGATTCTACTCAGAGTTCCGACCAATAACTCTACAATGGGAAGACCACGTATTAGATCAGCCTCCCACAATGCAGATGTTGACGAGACCGCTAGCGTCCAACAAGTAGGACCCAGCAATAAACAAGCTAATCCTGGCGCAGGGACCATCACCGCTCACAACTAAACGGAAGTTGTCACTAGAACAGAGTTCAACGAGCTGATGAGAGAGCTCGTAGAAAGCAGGAGACAACTTAACGAGCAGATTCAAGCTAAAGCCAACCTTATGACTCAGCTTACTCAACAACAGCATCAGAATGCTGGAGGAAGTCCCGCTTCCTACTCCTCGTCCGACAGCTCTGCTTCGTCTGATGAACCTCCCAGGCGAAGACGCCGTAGAACTGAAACAATGCAAACAGGTGCAGCAGAACGATCAACCAGTGATGGTCTAAGTTCCCTACCTGGAGCCATGGCCCCTCACTTACACCAGGGAAATCGCGCTCAAGCTTAAACATGAAACTTAGGATCTGGAGCACGAGTGGAAGCTGGATGACTGGCTCACCAAGGTCATGATGAAGCAGGTCCCTAGGATACACGTTTGGTAGATCGCCAACAAAGGAGGCACCAACCGGAATGGTCCCGCAGGACGGATTCCAACTTGCTATCTTCCATACAAACCCCAGACCTATCAGCCATGGTCAGACAGCTGATGAGGGAAAATCAAGGTTTATCTAATGATGATTGGGGCATATCTAGGAGTCGTACTCCATTCACAGATGCTATCCTATAGGCTGAGTACCCCAGGAAGTTTAATATGCCGACTATCCCGGCCTACGAAGGGAAGACTGATCCCCGACAGCATGTAATGAGGTATGAGTGGATGATGGATTCAGCTAGGGCAAATGATGTAACTAAATGTAGGTGTTTCCCAATAACTTTATCTAGAATCGCTACCATGTGGTTCACTCGACTTCCTCCGCGGTCTATCTCCAATTTTGATGAGTTAGTGACGAAATTTGTGGAGCAGTTCAGGATTCATGCCACTCGTCCCAAGAATGTTATGTCATTGTCCAGTGTAATTCAGGCCCCATGGGAGTCATTAAAGGAGTACTTACAAAGATTTCACGTTGCTGCTACTGAAGTTAGCAACCCGAATGACCATGCCATTTTAATGGCCGTGATGCGAGGGGTAGATCCGGATTCGAAGTTTGGTGATTGGCTGGCAGGAAAGCCTCCGGCTACACTGGAACGTTTTTATTCAAAGGCGCACCAATTTATTAGAAGGGAGGAAGCCAGGTGGATGAGGTGAGACAATGTACTAGGACCTGGCAAGGAGACTGTGTAGAGCAACATTGCTGAAAAACAATCGGGTGACAACTCTGGAAAAGTCCAGGTCAATGTTCAAAACAAGCCTGAGCAGTCAAAAGGATCCGAAGGAGGAAATTTTGGAAAGAAGAGGGAAGCCAGAAAGTGGAAACCAAGGATCCCAACTTACAACGAATACACTCCTCTGAACGCATCTTTGGAAAACATTTACCTATCGACTTGTAATACTTTCCAATATCGAAGCCACGCCCAAAAGAGTCCATCGAGGAGAAAAAGCAGACTGGGAAGTATCACCGCTTCCATGAGACTTACAGGCACAATACCAAGGATTGTAGGCACCTCCATGATGCTATCGAAAAGCTGATTCGATAGAAAAAGTTACAGGAGTTTGTTAAGAACCCGCAAAATGGCGGACAGGGGACATCCAACCCCAATCACGGGCAGGCTCCACGTCGACCTGAGGAACCCGTTCGGACTGGAGGAAGATTAGTCATAAACACGATAGTCGGTGGGCCTCACCCGACAGACAAGAGTTGGCAGGAAATGGAGCGATATGCCAGTTCCCTAAAGCACGCAGATTTTGAATGCTGTTCAAACATGGACGATGGGACCCCAGCTAAATAGCAGCGAATGATGATGGATGATATAGTGTTCAGAAGAAGAGATGCCGATCAGGTGGAGGCACCTACCATTGATCCGATGGTCATCTCGGCCATGATCAGACCAGCGTTTGTGAGAAGGATACTGATTGACTGTGGAAGTTCTGTTAACATCATCTTCAAAAAAGCATATGACCAAATGAATATGGTGACAAAGGATCTAAAGCCATCTAAAGCCCGTATTCATGGCTTTAATGGTGCGACTACCGATGAAGTGGGTTTTGTTGAATTGCCTGTTGAACTTGGGGAAGGTGAACGTAGGAGGGTGCGGATCCTTCCATTCATTGTTTTGGATGTCGATTCTCCGTATAATGTGTTTCTGGGCTGACCGACCTTGGCAGAGTTTAGGGAAGATTTGGTCCCATGGTGTTTAACTTTGAAATTTCCGATAGAAAAAGGAGTTGGTGTAGTGCACGACGATCAAGCGACCAGTCATGCATGTTATGTGGCTGAGTTGAGAGAGGCCCAGCGAAGAGAGAGGGGTAAGGTTGTGGACAATTCTGTCCACATCCAGGTTGCTCAAGATTGACAAGTAGTGCCCGAGCCTCGGCTCGAGCAGTAGGATCAGATCTACAGAGATATAGATCCAAGAGACGATGATGAAGAACCAAAGGAGTCTAAAGCTGCACCAGCTAAACTGACAATTGACATTTCAGTCAGCATGATGACCCCTCAAGGGTGCTTAAAATTGGATCACAACTCACTCCCTCGATGATTGAGGACTTAACTGATTTCCTTCGAATGAACCTGGATGTTTTCGCTTGGGCCCACTCTGATATGTGTGGGATTTCTCCCGCCATTGCGAGTCATATGTTGAACATAGACCTGAAATACGTGCCGGTGAAGCAGAAAAGGAGAGGTATGGACCCGGAGAGGTCCGCTGCTCTCAGAGAGGAGGTGGACAAACTCAAAGCCAATGGGTTCGTCCGCGATGCCCTCTACCCAGAATGGGTCTCTAACCCCGTACTAGTGAGGAAAGCGAATGGAATGGAGGACCTGCATGGATTACTCAGATCTGAATAAAGCATGCCTTAAGGATAGTTTCCCTTTACCCAAAATTGATCAGCTGGTCGACTCAACAGCAAGACACGAGTTATTGTCATTTATGGATGCGTACTCAGGATATAATCAAATCCCGATGCACATTCCAGATCAGGAACACACTAGTTTTGTCACAGACGTTGGACTGTACTGTTATGTAGTGATGCCTTTCGGATTGAAAAATGCAAGAGCGACTTATCAACGTCTGGTGCATCGGATGTTTAAAGACCAAATTGGTAGAACAATGGAAGTCTATGTGGATGACATGCTCGTGAAGTCATGACAGTCAAATGATCACATTCGAGACTTGGTGGAAATGTTTGGTCTACTCAGGTATTACAGAATGAAAATTAATCCTCTGAAGTGTTCCTTTGGCATTGTGTCAAGAAAGTTCTTGGGTTTCATCGTTAATGCACGGGGAACTGAAGCTAACCCAGAAAAGATTCAGGCCATTCGAGACATACAAGTGCCCAGAACTATAAAGCAAGTACAAAGCCTAAACGGAAAAGTGGCCGCGCTGTGTCGATTCATATCCAGAGCGACAAACAAGTGTATTCCTTTCTTCGATGTAATAAAGAAAGGGAAGAGAAATTTTGAATGGACGCCAGACTATGAAGGTGCATTCCGAGCTCTGGTAAAACATTTAGAAAGTCCCCTAGTGCTGTCGAAGCCTATAGACCATGAAGTGTTGTATGTATACTTAGCCGTATCTCAACATGCCATCATTACGGCTTTGGTTCGCGAGGAGGACCGAGTTCAAAAGCCGGTGTACTATGTCAGTAAGCGTTTAACGAGGGCAGAAAGAAATTATCCTAAAATTGAGAAGCTACCTACTGCTTGGTGATTGCATCACGCACGCTTCGTCCGTACTTTCAGGCACACTCAATCAGTGTTTATACCGATCAACCCCTGCGGTAGGTACTCCAACGACCAGAAACCTCTGGAAGGTTGTTAAAATGGAATATTGAGTTGAGTCAGTTCGATATCACCTACCTACCATGAAGGACCATACAAGGACAAACGCTAGAAGACTTCATAGCAGAATTCACCATATCAGACGAGCCAAACGGTGATGATGTTATTCCCTCCATTCGATGGAAACTATACACCGATAGGGCATCCAACGACCATTGTTCTGGGGCTGGAGTCATTCTTGTAACCCCCGAAAACCGATCAATTTGTTATGCTTTTAAGCTTAATTTCCCAGCTACGAATAACGAAGCAGAGTATGAAGCATTGCTTGCTGGCTTAAAACTTATCAGGGAACTCGGAGTAAGATCGGTTGAAATCTTTTGTGACTCATAATTGGTGGTATACCAAGTGCGGGGAGATTATCATGCAAAGGGGCAGAGGCTTGCTCCATACCTCGCTCGGGTTCAAGAACTATTGGCAGACCTTGAATATTATGATATTTCGCATGTCCCGCGTGAACAAAACAAGGAAGCCGATTCATTGGCAAAATTTGCAAGTACTGGCGATGCACAGCAGATGGGCTTGGTTCTTGTCGAAGTTTTACAATTTCTAAGTATAAACGAGATGGAAGTAGATTTTGTGCTAGAAACAGAAATTGAAAGGGAGTCATGGATAACCCCATTCAAACAATACTTACTATATGGGACTTTGCCCGATAGAAAGAACGAAAGACGACTAGTCATTCATAAAGCTTCACGATATATAATGCAGGATGGAATAATGTATCGGAGGGGATTCTCGGTTCCCTTACTCCGGTGCATCACCCACGATGAGATAAAACGAGTCTTGAGGGAAGTTCATGAAGGAGAATGTAGTGACCATACTGGGGGGCAGACCCTAGCAAAAAAGAACCTCCGCTATGGAAACTATTGGCCAACTGTAAATCGAGATGCTGCGGACTAAGTAAGAAGATGTGACAAATGTCAAAAGTATGCGAAAATCCCGAGAGCTCTGCCAACGGAACTCACACAAATGGTTAGTCCCTGGCCATTTGTAATTTGGGGGATCGATATAATCGGTTCCTTACTGATTTCCAGAGGTGGTGCAAAATATGCAATTGTTGTGGTCGATTACTTTACCAAGTGGGAAGAAGCAGAGCCATTAGCTACGATCACCACCAAAAAGGTAATTAATTTCGTTGTACGAAACATCATATGCCGTTTTAGCCTCCCACGAACAATCATCACAGGCAACGGAACTCAATTTGAGAGTAAGGAGTTCAAAGAATCCTGCCAAAAATATCGCATTGAGAAAAGGTTTGCGGCAGTCACTCACCCTAAACGAATGGACAAGTTGAAGCCGTAAATAAAATAATCAAATCAATATTAAAGAAACATTTGGAGAAGGCTAGAAGCAAGTGGGTGGATGAGCTTCCGATAGTTCTATGGGCTTACAGAACCACCCACAATTCCGCAACTGGCCACACTCCATTCACCTTGGCATACGGCGCTGAAGCTGTGAAACCCGTGGAACTTGAAGTTCCTTCTCATCGGGTAACTTATTATGATCTTGAGACGAATCAGAATCTCTTATTGGAATCGCTGGACTTTGTCGACGAAAAACGCGAAGAAGCTGATTTAAGAGCGACTGCATATAGGCACCGGGTTGCTCGATATTATAAAGAAAAAGTTCGACCGAGAATTTTCGATGTTGGTGATCTCGTTTTAAAGCAAGTCTTTCCGACCCCATCACATCTGAATCCCACATGGGAAGGTTCGTATGTCATCGAACAGAGGCTTGGAGAAGGAACTTTCAAGCTAGCGACCGTAGATGGCATGACACTTCCCTACGCATGGAATAGCGAGCATTTGCGTCGTTATTACACTTAGTCTATTTCTTTTACATTTTAGTTGCAATTATTTCCAATGTATATTGATTTTGTTGTTCTTAGTTTTTGGTATGTAATAAGACAATTCAGTATTATTTCCATTTGTTATGATCAATAAAGGCTTGAAGCCGTCTTTTCCATGAACTAGTGATGTTTCCGTATGTTACAATTCTATGACATAAATTAAATTACATTATTCTGTCTGGCGCATGAACGTGCACCCAACCTTAAAAATCTCTAAGTCCCCAGAGTGCGAACTAGAGTACTCAGAGTCCCCAGAGTGCGGACTAGAGTATAAATGATTCAAGCTAATAACTCAGCCTCTGGAGCACATGTTAAAATATAAGCAATTTAGAAATCTCCGAGTCCCCAGAATGCAGACTAGAGTATAAACGACTCAAAAATCTCTAAGTCCCCAGAGTGCGGACTAGAGTACTATGAGTCCCCAGAGTGCGGACTAGAGTATAATCGACTTAAAAATCTCTAAGTCCTCAGAGTGCGGATTAGAGTACTCTGAGTCCCCAAAGTGCGGACTAGAGTATAAACGACTTAAAAATCTCTAAGTCCCCAGAGTGTGGACTAGAGTACTCTGAGTCCCCAGAGTGCGGACTAGAGTATAAACGACTTAAAAATCTCTAAGTCCCCAGAGTGCGGACTAGAGTATAAACGACTTAAAAATCTCTAAGTCCCCAAAGTGCGGACTAGAGTACTCTGAGTCCCCAGAGTGCGGACTAGAGTATAAACGACTTAAAAATCTCTAAGTCGCCAGAGTGCAGACTAGAGTACTCTGAGTCTCCAGAGTGTAGACTATAGTATAAACGACTCAAAAATCTCTAAGTCCCCAGAGTGCGGACTAGAGTACTCTGAGTCCCCAGAGTGCGGACTAGAGTATAATCGACTTAAAAATCTCTAAGTCCCCAGAGTGTGGATTAGAGTACTCTGAGTCCCCAGAGTGCGGACTAGAGTACTCTAAGTCCCCAGAGTGCGGACTAGTATAAACGACTTAAAAATCTCTAAGTCCCCAGAGTGCGGATTAGAGTACTCTAAGTCCCCAGAGTGCGGACTAGAGTATAAACGATTCAAGCTAATAACTCAGCCTCTAGAGCACATGTTAAAATATAAGCAATTTAGAAATCTCCGAGTCATGCGGAAACAAACGAGAGTTTAAGTGACCCACACAACCCTATATTTCAGGTACAAGATGGGTGGTGAAGCTAAGTAACAAAGATCATCAAAAAACAAAATTTTATTTAATAATCGAGAATTCAGTTTCACTACAACTTCTCCTAAACTTGGAGCAAAAAATCTATTTACAATGACTACGAGAATAAATAGAGATAATTACACAATCCAGGCTTGTTCGCGTTGAGCGAGGCATGATAGCTACTTTTTTGACTTCTTCTCCTTCCTTGGTTTCTCTGAAGACTCCTCCCCCAAGCGTTTTTTCTTGGACGCCTTGCTTACTAGGGAAGTGGTGCCTGGGGAAGGAAGAGGAACTTCCTGTGGCGAGGTTCCACCGGGGAGAATAACCTTCAGGGGCCTGTTCAATGGATCATCAAGTTCCACCACCTGAGGCTTAACCTTAATCTCAACTTTCTTCTTCTTCTCTTCTATAATTTGCTCCACCATGATCGATTTTGAAGTGTGTTCAGAGGTGCCCGTAATCTCAAGTTCCTCCATGGGCGATAAATTTTCAAATTTGTCTTCATCAAGCGCCTCGATCACTTGAGCGTCGGGTCTGGGAGTCTCTCTAGTCTGAATTGCCTCTCCCGTTTTCCCCTCCTTTTCTGTGGCAGCATCGCTCCTTGGAGTTGGCTCGAGATCAGAATGGCCTACATGAAATGGTAAGAGACAAATGTTAGGATACATCTATTGTTCGCCAAAACCGATGGCCCTTTGAACTCAAGGTAGAAAAGTTATGTACCAGTTTCTGGCTGTCTCTCAACGGTTCAGGGAGTTTCACCTTCCAGAATAGGAGATAGAGCGTGAATATCAAGTCCAAGCTTCTCTGGGTCATAGCCAATATGCTGCTCGAAGGGATCGAGTGATGGGCGACTAGTCGGCTGAATAGGAGGAGGGACTGCAGACTCGGTTCCGGATGGACCGGCAGTGTCATTTTTTCCTTTCGATGAGGAAGAGTCCCTTTCATAAAGGGCCTTTGCCGCAGATAGGTCAGTGCACTCATTCTCGCAAAGCATTTCCATCACAAGAGACTGCCCATCCACCTCTTCAGTTCCCAATTCGACCTTTTTAATTTTTATTAGTGGGTCCCATGCTTCGGCCAAAGGTTCGAGGTAACCCTCGCCAAGAAAAGTTAGGTTGCGATGCATGAGAACTCGAGCGTTATACTCGGCTATGAGTGGATCAAACATGCACTTAATTTCCTCCCTACCAGCCTCAGCAGCCGCCTCGAGGCGAGAATCGATTTCCGAGAGCGCCATTCTTTTGCCCTCTTCATGAGCCGCATCCTTCAGCGCTTCAGCTTTGGAGAGCTCCTCATCAAGCTTTGCTTTTAAGAGTCGTGTAGCGACAATCTCTTCACAATATCGTTATGACTCCTCTTGAGCTGCAGTTTTTTCTTCTTTTTCTTTGAGGAGTAGCTCCTCCAATTCTTTAACTTGTTGAGCGAGAACATCCTTTCCTTTTTGGTTGGAATCCTTTTCTAAGGCTAAAGCACCACAACATTGAACCGCCTCATCAATTTCCTTTTTGTGTGCGGCTTCCAGACGATCAACTGCTTCGGCTGTGTCTTTAGTGGTTTTTTGAGCGGCTTCAAGCTGAGATTTATACAAGAAAAGCTCTTCATCCTGGGCTTTGATAATGTCTTTATCGTGAATAGCTTCAAGTTTCAGGCGATCGATTTCATGCCGACGTTCCACCGAAACTTCTGAAACTTTTTTCACCAAATGAACGAATGCGTCGTGCTGGACGTAGACATCATTATTGCAAGTAATGGCACTTTGTTTAACATGCCCTGGAATAGGATGGATCGCCGGAAGAAACTTTAGTCCATCAAAGCATATTTTTGGAAATGTAGTTTTAAGCTCAGCTAGCTTTTCTGCTATCGATGGATCATGTGCAAGGCCAGAGGAAGTTTGTTTAGTCAAAACTGCAGATTTCTTGTGAAGCTCACATGATTGCCTAGTGCTTGATGAACCAGAATATTGATCATGAGGAGCTTCAGATTGAGACCCTCCTTTAGCAGATTTCTCCCTGCTATGCTATGGTTGAGGAGGAGGATCATTGGGGGTAGGAAGAGTGGTTGTAAGTTTTCCTTTGAGACGATGAATCTCGGGGACGATAGTCTCTATCGTTGTTGTCATCTATATCTCGGCGTTTTCCAGGTCCCGAGTCTCGGCTAGAGTGATGAAAGATAGAGGAACCGCGAAGGCGGTCGAAACCGTGTGAGCATCCCATGTCACCTACACAGAAATCAAGCGAAAACAAGTTAGAGATGATCATACGATGGCTAAAACTTAAGTGTGGGGTGGAGAGTGAGTGTTAGCGTGTGTCCTAGTGTTTCCCCCCGACGGACCAGTTTCTTTAGCTTTACTTATCGAAGTTTTTTCTCCTTGGTGATGGGCTTGAACGCCTTCGTCGCCTCTCGTAGGCGAGTGAAGTTTTAGGGCTTCTGGGTCGTCGAAGCCGTAATTGAGCAAGTCATCGGGGATGGGGAGATCTGATAAGCCTTTTAGTGAACCCTCTAAGTGTTGTGGAGATGGCTCTTTCTCCATCGGAGTAATTGTAACCTTCAATGTTCCACCCACTGTCTTCTTCCTTAGTTTGTAGGCTAGTTTCATTTTCCTTTTGATGGAGGAGGCGGTTCATCGATGCCAAGTGCGTCGATCACCGGTTCTGAGAGAGGATTTATATGCTCGTCGGACGCTCTAGAAACCCCGGCCTCTCTAATCTCACCTTCCTCGGGTATGTCGGAGGCCCCGCCTGGAGGGGGCACCGAAGACCCGGCCTATTCTTTACCCTTCTCCACCACAGGTCTAGCTGTAGTGGCGCTGGATGAGAGACTAGTTCGACAACCTTCCGCCAATAGCCCAAACTTTAGAAGTGACTCATTGGAAATAACGATTTTGATCTCACGGTCCTCCACGGGAGTAGCATGAATGGCCTCGACGGCCTCAGAATACCTCGTACCTTCAGGACGTGGGCTGATGCCTGCAAAAGATCGAAGGAAGTTTAGAAAAAATGCACTTCATGCCTTAGATAAGTAACGAGTCCAGAAACGGAACTTATTCCCTTCCAACCATCTTCTCGCAAAGCCGGGGGGCAGCGCACGTAGAACCACTCATGCTTATATTGGGAGAATTTACTCCATGCCCCCGTCAGGATTTGACACTTAGAGTGTGGTTCAAGAAATATGAAAGAGGGGCTGTCAGATCGTCTTTTGAAATGATAAATGTAGCGAATGTCCTCAAGAGTGGGGAGCCTGGATAAGATACTCATAAAGAGAATGCAAGTGCCATGGAGAAATGCGCGACTGTTGGGGTGAAGCTGTGTCGGAGCGATCCCGATGTACTGCAGCACCTCACGAAGAAATGAATTGAACGATGGCACACTCCCAACCCAGCACATGAATTTGTTACAAGCTGTATATCCAACTGGGGGCAGATGAGGACGATCTTGTCCCGATGGAATTAACACATCGTTAAAAGGGATTCCGTGGATTGAACATAGCCGGCGAAGGGCAGTTTCATTGATTCTTGAAGCTTGAGAATCAGTTGGATTGTCTAGGATAATTGCTCCATCTATAGCATCGGGTGCCGGGCCAATAATTGCAGCGAATGGATTTGGAATACCCTACGTGGAGGCCGTCGGTGGATCCGAAGTAACTACTACCTCCTGCTGAGAGCCTGGACCAGGCTTGTCGGAAACTGTGGCGGAGCTCGACTTTTTAGACATCTTCAATGAGCGTCGAATTCGGGCAGATACATGTTTGAACTATGCTTGAAAGACAATCGATATTAGGTATAACAACAAAAATATTTCCCCCATGTGGTGTGTGGACTAGTGCAATCATCTGAGCATAAGTATAAAAGAATTAAAGATTTAAAGACCGATGAAATGTGATTGAGCATTAAACTATCATCTTCGAAGACCGTCATCGTTGACCGTCTCCGAGAGCTTGTCTTATGATTCAGTAGTATAGGTCTTAAAGTCAAACATTGGCATTGTATGCTAAAGGCCGTTATTTGCTTCTGTTAAGTTTAACTCACGTCTATAGTCCTTAAAACTATGAAGTCATTAGTCAAAACAAGTTCCATATGCACACGTGCTTAAGTCTTTGTCATTTTCCCTCGTTATATGATTAGGCGTGGAAGTATGTGATATTAACATATGCGATGTTTATGTGGAGATAATCTTGGTTGCCAATGCCAACCCCAAAGACCGAAGCCGATCACCTTCCTGGACCAACAGACTGGACCACCTACCTACAAGTTACCAAGCGGCCCGCTAGACTAACAACACCGACTCACTCAATCTCCTCGCCAACACTCTCTCGTCACCGAACGACCTATTAGGGACACACCGAACCACACTTGCCTGGTATACCGAACCCTCCTAGTGGACTCTCACCGGGCCATAACGCCACACTCAAATGACCAAACTACACTCACTCCCTCTCTCTAGACCGAACGACACTCTCTCCCTCAGGACCGACCGACCCACTTAAATGTGCATTACTGACCCACTCGCTGACCCAAATTGTGCAAAACCTGCCTCACTCAATCTATACCGAACCACACCTCTCCTAACCCCCTACAAAACTCTTCACCTGACAAAATCCTATCGACCCAAACTCCCTTAAACGACCCGCCGAGCCACTTCTATTCAGAGTACAAAACTCAACTCTCCCGCGGAACACGACACACTTCCCCTATATGGCACCAACTTCGGCTATGTTAACTCCTCTCAGTCTAGTATGTGTTGATGTATGCAGTTTGGTTCGCCGCGTTCTCCTCTTTCCCCTTTCTGTTGTGTGTGGGTGTATGCGCTGAAGGTTCAAATCTTATTCGAGTTAAAAAGTAAGGGAGTGGCCTAGGGATTCATGATGATATGAAGGAGCTCACCGATATGTGTGTTGATCTGGAACGGGGGCAAGTGATTCTCGGAGTTTCAAGTCGTGAGGAGTGGTGAAGTCGCACTTGGAAAATGTTAAGGAGAAGGTACGAAGTAGTTCATTGGAGTGAGGAAGATAAAGTTTGGGATAGTGCTAGGAAATGAAATGAGATACGAAAAATGAGAAAAGAGGTGAGTAATGTTGGCATTTATACTAGGGAAGGGTGAGGCAAACATGCTCTAACCAGTGGACCCGATCAAAGTATCTTAGTGGGTCGGAGAACAATTATATCGGGCGATAATGAATATGCCGAACAAGTCGTTCAGCGCGTGTTCGTCGACCGACCCACATCAAAGGTGATGGCGCAATGGAGAAATAGATGGCTCATGGTCCAAAGCACATCATGTTGGCTCTCACGATACGCTTTGGGGGGGCAAATGTTACCCGATTGCTTGGCCCAGCTACAAGATCCTAATGATAAGAGGATTTGATTAAATAAAAATGAAACTCAAGCCAGTGGAAGTTTGGAAAGTGCAGAAGGTTGACTTGAATGAGAAGTTTGGAATATATACAGCGTTCGGCCTGAATATGTGGTCCGGCCTGAATACATGGGTCGGCCTGCATGCATGGTTCGGTCTGGTGCGTTGGCGTATGCCACTCAGTAAAAAGAAAAATGATGGTAGGGACTCAACGCACGTCGCTCGGCTACATTCGTTCGGCCAACGTTGCTCGGATGCCTTCGTTCGACCAATATCGCTCGGCTACCTTCGTTCGGTCAACGTTGCTCGGCTACCTTCGTTCGACCAATATCGCTCGGCAACCACCGTTCGGCACAAGCGTTCGGTATAGCTGTTTCAAAGCAAGATGGGGGATTTGACTTATTCGTGGAGGTCAACATCAAAGTGAGGGTTTCGGCATTGCTTCATTTTGTGTTCCACCACGAGTTACTCCGAGTCCTTTAAGAGTTCACTTCGAGTCAATAACCTGATGACCACCGTTCGGCCATCCTGGATCGGCATTTGTCGTTCGGCGTATCCCGGTCGGCACGCCTGGATCGGCCAGCCTGAGATTAACATATTTGGGCTAAGTCATCTTTGCTCCTAGGCCGAGAAGGAAGTCCAGCCTATCTTCGTCTATAAATAGAGGGACATGGGCGCAGTGAAAAGGGACCTTTTTTCGTGAACTCCGTTGAGACTCTGCCATTTCGAAGACTCATCTATTTTCGATCCAAACTTGTAATCAAGTCGTTAGTGTATGGATTGTATCTGTATACAATAGTTTGAAGAAGCAATAAAGATTACACTCAAAGTGGACGTATGCATTTACACCGAACCACTATAATTCTGGTGTTCTCGTTTCTGTAGTTAATTTTGTATACGTTCCTCCGTTTTAATTTTCTATCTTCATTAATCTCTCTACACAAATCTTTCCTTGAGTGTTAGTGACCAATTTTGGTGCTAACATTACCTTACGATAACCAAACCATTTCATATAAAATTGTCTGATATTATAACAGTGTCTAAGACACAAATACTTATTAATTATAGCCGAAATTGTTACATTAATTAAATTCCCACATAATAGGTTCTATAATCAAAACCGTAAAGGCATGTATTAGAGATTGGATTCCATACCATGATAAGGTAAGGAACTACCTTCCGAAGGTACATCTCTAGATAAAATGCACCGGGGTCTGACAAGAATATCTTGTACCCCTGCCACACAGGACTGGCCTACCACTTGACTAGTAGTACCGAATATGATCACCCCTTTTGTTAATGGGCCCCAAAGCATACATGAGTGGATAGTAATCGATCTAGATTTGGAATGACCAACCCTGATGGGAACGACCCACTTAGCCCTGCTGCATGCCCGATTTTTGTCATTTCCCAGTTAATGAGGCTCGAGGCTATGTTTTACCTTTATATAGCACTTCCCACTTGGAATGCGATCACTGCCCTCCAGGAAATAATGCAATACCAATATTCATCCATACAAGTACGTTCTATGACTGAACGAAACGCTAAAGAGCTTAATCTTCAATTCCATTATCTTCAAGATGTCTTCACTTTGAAACGCTTGAGTTGGATCGAAGTGGTTTTTAGATAACATATCTGATTCCAGTCTCTTCAAAACAACATTCGATAATTTCCGATAAAATCAACCCCGGTTCTTTAAGAAATAAACAATCAAAGGTAAGAGCGGAGATCTCCTCCTAACCGTTAGTGGACGGATTTCCTTATGATTTGTCCTAGGAGAATGAAACGAGATTTATACGCACATTACGGCATCATCGAAGATGACTGTGCCATATACTCATGTGTTTCTCCTAGATATTTCCAAAGTTATGTTTTTGGGTCCATATTTGATAGTCGGTTATTTAACTATTGAATAAACAAACATCCAAATCAGGAATTTAATTCCATAGGGAAAACCCAACATTGGTTAAGCATGTAAGTAAACACTAGCCTCTTAAATTAATCTTCTCGTTAATTAAAATCACCTTATGACACTTACATAAAATACTTTTACAAAGATATATTCACAACTCCTTATATTTTCAATACTTAAAAAGTATCCATATACTAATTTCAATGGTATAAGTATATACACGGAACGGAGGAAGATTCCCTTTTTACACAATTCTAGAACCATTTATAATTTCCTTTATAAATTTCTAAACCCATTTGTAACTATTTTATAAATCTCTAAAAATCATTTATAATCTCTTTTATAAATTGAATTACTTATAAATTCTTTTTGTACATTTCTAAAATCCTTTATAAATCCATAAAACCATTTACAAAATTTCTTATAAAAATCTATAAACCCATTTTCTTAAATTTGTTTATAAATATCTAACCGTTTATAAAACTCTTTCACCTTGTAAATAATCTCCCTTAAATCTTCAAACTATTTTATAAACTTCCCTTATAAAATTCAACTCTGTTATAAAAATCTATTTATGGGTCTTGGAAACATTTACAAATAATTAAAAATCATTTACTTCAGATAATATTATATAATAATAATTATTAACAAAAATCATTTTTATACATAATAATTATTTACTTCAAAACATCTTAAAAATAATGATTAATAATTTCAAAACATTATTAAAAACAATAATAATTAACCTTTACCATTATTATAAATAGTAATAACTAATTTCCAAAACATTATTATTAATTTCATGTCATGTTTATTTTTAAAATAATTAACTTTCAAAATATTAAATATTGATAAATAACTTTAAAACAACATTAATTATAAACAAATAATCCTTAAAATAGTATTAAACAAAAGTAACCTCAAAACAATATAAAATATAAAAATTTTAAAACAATATTAATTATAAGTAAGTAGCTTTAAAAATGACATTAAATATAAATAAGTAATTTTTAAAACAATATTAAATATAAATAAGTAATTTTTGAAAGAAAACATTTTTAATGACTTAAAAAACAGATAATAAAGTTGGGGTGAAATAGAAATTAAATCCTTAAAATCAAAATATTTCTGAAACCCAATTCCAGATTTAAAATCATATCCTATTTCAAAATCAATCCCAACCCCAAATGGCAATTTATGGTATTTAAAAATACTAATTTAAGGCCAATAGCTATCAAGCGCTCAACCAATATTGATAATGATTTTCTATCACTACAGAGTTTAAGTTTTGAATATATAACAATGTCAAATAATCAGGTTGATATTTAATGATTCATATAATAGGAATATGATTGAAATTAAAATCAACAATGGCGAGAAATCACATTGGATCCCCCCAACCTGCCCCCTGCATCACAACTCATATATTAATTGCTTTCTAAAGCGACAATTCATCAAAACCAAACAACCAACATATAAATATCCAAACATCCAATCCATAATTTTTATCGACTATATAATATTCCTGGTTAACCAAAAAGGTGATTTAACTTACACAAATCCATGCCTCGATTGGACCTCGTATGAGAGAGTTATCACGTTTGTAAGATTATGATTTAAATAATATAATTAAATCCACCAATTACAACATTATTAACTAATTACAACTTTAACCTTTCTTTCTCCATCAAATAATTCCCTCCCTATGCATGCGTGCACTATAGCCGTGCACTCTTCTTCCCCTAGCTTCTCCATTCCTCAACGATTCCCAAATCTGTTCATTGCATTGAACTCCACACCAAATCTCCATCACCTCGGCACCACCAACCAATGCCTGAAGCTCCCTTTAAAATAGTGATTTTTGACCTGCACCACATCGATCCCCTCCCCAGGTTGCGTTCCCCTCCAAAGCATCGCACGCCCCCAAAAATCGACCGCAAGTGCTGTTCGACATCCCGAATCCAAATATCAGCTCGATTTCAACAATAATCGACTAAATCGAATGGAAACACCAACCCTAGTTCCTATCCATTTACCGTCGAATTACTCAATGATGCCGCGACCTTCTGTACACATACCAAAATAAAGAACTTGCCAAAGGCCACTCAAAGATCAAAGTTTCATGATTTTTAGTTTTGAATTAGGTTTGATTTTAATTTTTAAAAACAAAGATTTTTGATTATTTCTCACTGGAATGAATATAAAAAGGGGAATGGAGGGAAAACTGGAATGATGTGGTAAGGTTTAAAAATGTGGGGGTATGGGCATGAATAGAAAGATGTAGGGTAGAAAGTATGTACAAATTATTTTTATTAATTAAAAACCAATACTATATGCCCGAAAAATTTCAAACTCCTATTGAGACGTGCCTCCTGGCGTTCTATATGTAATACTCCTATTCCGAACATAATGGAGCTAGTCTCGCGACCTAAATTGATCATATGCAGAAGGTAGCTTTTTAAACCCAGTTATTATATAAATTTCTATAATTAATTTCTAAGCGTTTCGATCTCGCACGACCAAACCATATATCCGATCGCTATGAAATTCGTTACCATATAATAATATACTATTATGGATCCAATAAAACTAGTTTCTTCGAAATCCGAGATAGTGTCTCGGAAGGCTATTTTCATGAGTTAATAAAAACAATTATTATAAAAAAGGTTTAATCGCTTTTAAATTCAAATTCAAAAGTAAGCTTTCTTCATTCTTATTTAAATAAAATTTAAATCAACTTTTGAAATCATTTTTTTATCCACATTAAATTCAGGATTTAATTATTTAAACAATTCCAAATATTAAATTCAACAATTTGATTATCGAATAAATCGCTAATTTGAAATTCAAGTTATTCAACTTATAAATTTAGTTTTTTAGTATTTAAAATCAATTAAATATTCCAAATTAAAATGACCAAAATTATGTGTCATTACAAGTTGCTACGACCGAAGCTGTAGTTGTTGTTCCACCACCAAATATTGACTTCCCGAAACACTTCAAATATTTTGCCAACTTAAGTGGGAAGCCATATAATGGGACAGAATCATATGTAACGACTAAGACATGGCTAATGAACCGTGAGAGGATATTTGGTTTATTAGGATTAAGTGATGCGACTAAGTGGCAGTTGGCAGTTTGGCACTTATAGGAAGAGGCGGCGAATTGGTGGGAAATTGTCATAGCCGAGACGGAGGAGAATACCATTACTTGGGAAATTTTTAGAAGGAAGTTTGAGATGAAATTTTTTTCTAGAGTAGAGAGGGGAATGTTGGTGGAGGAATTTGTTCAGCTTAGGCAGGGGGTTACGACTATAAAGGAGTACGTGAACCTATTTAATGAGCTAGCGAAGTTTGGATTTGAATCGATAAATACTTGGGAGAAGAAAGCTATGAACTTTGCTAACGTATTGAATTCACCGCAGAGGGAGTTGGCTTTGAGTCAGGTACCATTAAGAGAAACTTTTGAGGGGCTAGTTGAGGTGGCTTTATTGAATGCTATGAGCGGAGATTTAAATAAGGAGCAAGTGTTGATTAGAGATCAGAGTAAGCGCAAGAACGAAGGACTACAAGGTAGACAGAATAAGAACCAGGTTACTGTATGTAGAAGGTGTAATAAGACTGGACATATAGCCAAGAATTGTAGGGTGAACCTCGAGAAGGGAATAAAATGCTATTAGTTGGCAAGATAGGACATTTGGCGAGAGATTGTATGTCGAAACTATCAGAACAACAAGGACAGTCGGAATAATAGTAATAGTTGAAGGAGTTTAAGTGCTATAATTGTGACCAGATGGGACAGTATAAGAGGGAGTACTCAGCATTACAGAAAGAGGGTCAGATTGTTAAGGCTTATACATTGGAAGTTGTACCCACTACCAGTAATGCACCAATGGCCCAAGAGAAAGGGAAGTCAATTATGGAAGGTGTGTTATTACTATCTAATTTACCTACCAGAGTTTTATTTGATATTGATGCATTGCATTCATGCATAGCCAACACATTAATGGAAAGATTAGGAATAACCCATGTTTTTGTGCAAGAGATCGTTGCTATGTCGAATCCTATTGGGGGATCGACGTACTTGTCTACTATTTTCCATTATCTTAAGTTGGTCATCATTGGTGTAGAGTTAAGTTGTGATGCGTATGTGCTTAGCTTTAGCAGATACGGTTTGATCTTGGGAATGGATTGGATGGCTCGGTATGGAGTAGTTTTAGATTGTGATAGGAGGATTGTTCATTTAAGTAGTCACGGGAAGCATGATTTGATAGTTCTGTGTGAGCCTGACGTTTCTATGATGAAGCCGTATATGTATTCGTTAGACCTATCACAAAATGAGTTGGCATTTATCCCCGTAGTTAAAGATTTTCCAGATATATTCGTTGAAGTTTACTGACTTCTGCCCTGTAAAGAAATTAAATTTAGGATCGATCTTGAGAAAGACGCTAGGCCTGTGGCGATGCCTTTGAGACATATAGCTTTGAAGGAGAGAAGAGATTTGGATAGACAAGTTTCAGAATTGTTGCGGAAAGGATTTATTAAGCAGAGTATTTCTAAGCGTGGAGCATTTTTCATTTTCGCTACTAAGGAAAATGGTTCCCTAAGGCTTTGCATCGATTATCAGAATTGAATAAGTTGACAAAGAAAAACTGTTATCCATTACTGTTACTACAAATAATGATATCGAACATGAAAAGAAAATATATCGGAAGTCAAGATGTCGAAGACAGTAGAACATTCGGCAAGAGGTATCGAACTTCAAGCGGCTTCAAGAAGATGTCGAACTTCTATAATAA
Organism: Allium fistulosum; assembly: GCA_030737815.1. Taxonomy (NCBI): domain Eukaryota; kingdom Viridiplantae; phylum Streptophyta; class Magnoliopsida; order Asparagales; family Amaryllidaceae; genus Allium; species Allium fistulosum. Next base: position 241,341,931 of record CM060907.1, on the reverse strand, counting down.
AAGATGTCGTGCACTCAAGAAGGGGTGAAAAACTTCCAATAGTATCGAATTCCATGCAACTAGCCAATCCAGAAAATATCATATATGAATATAGCAAAGAGGCTATTAAGCTTTTACAATGGGAAGGATATCACTCTAAGGTTCCAAATCTAGAGATGCGTCGAACAATGAAGGAATAACACACACAAAGGTTATCGAAATTAAAGGCAGTTAAGGGAAGATGCCGCATCATTTAGAGGTATCAGATACATAATCATGAAGAGGGTATATCAGAACTCCATAGATATCGGGCCTTTACAACTATAACCGTCGTAAAGCATACACAAGCGGTAAGGATACCAAGCTTCGAAGAATATAAGGGATACCGCATATTTATAGTAGTCAAAGATGCTTCATTTCGTTATACCTAGAAAGATGTCTAAAGACATCAATATGGAGAGAGATATCGAATTTCATTGGAACCACAAAGGATGTCGGGTATCATCAATCTAGAGAAGGATGCTGTAAGTCATCAAGTGCTTAGAAGAATATCGCAAGGATGTCGTAAATCATCAATAAAGTAGGATGCCATAATTCATCAATATAAAAAGGGTTGCCGCATATCAATAATACAAATAAGGATGCTGTTATTCATCAATATTATAAATCATCAACATGAATAAGGATGTTGTATTTCATCAAAATAACAGGAAAACAAGTTGTGATTCATCAATATTATAAATCATCAATTTTATCGACTTATATACAATTCATAAAAACCAAACAACCAACATATAACTTACAAGGATTATATTAAGAAGACAAACCAATATTCAATCAAAGGTCACGTATCATATTGCATCAAATTAAAGCTCTGGAAAACAAGTTGTATGTCTTGGATAATTCAAAAAATTCAAAAAGAAGAATACAAAGTTCATTTAAGGTAACGATCATTCATGTACAAATTTGTATCTTTTACTTGTTATATACAAAAATTATAGGTACCAAGAGGGGGTAGCCAAAAGAGAAATCCATCCGTAAACTCATATGCAATTCTTCGTTAAGTGTCAAGTTTCTACACCTCCTCTTTCAAAGTTTCAACGACCAAAGAAGGTTCAATAATGTGACGAATTGCTACATCTAAAATTTTCTAAGCTTCTTTTCTTTCTTTCGAATATTATCTGCATCGTTAATCGAATCAACTTGAATTTCCAATGCACGATTGAGCATCTTATTGGCTCCCTTTAAAGTTTGAATTTCGCTCTTTAATTTCTTGACCTCCTATTCAAGAGTATATTTTTCACGCTCAAGTTTCTCTATCCAACTCTGATAATTGTTAAGATATTGATAAACTTTGTCATCCTATTGCTTGTTCAAGAATTAAACACATTCATATCTAACTCTCTGACTCCATTTGGTGATTTCGCCATCATCTAAACTCGAAGGTGGGTTCAAAAAAGTAGAAAATTGTTCTTTGCCAATTAAAGGAGTAGGAGTAGGAAGGTTGGATTCACATCCACTCGTAATAAGTTCTAAGAAAGGATGGGATACTTAGCTTGTCAACAAATCTACTTCAATATCCATTACCCTTTGATGTAGTCGGGCAATTTCCGCATCAACGTTGATTCCTTAGACTGAAGGTCCATACTGGCCAATCGTGTCCATTTTCTCTTTTAACTCTTGAATTCTTTTATCCTTTTCTTTAATTTTTTCTAGTAAGTTGGAGGTCATCTCCTTTAAACTACTTAATGTAGACTTTAATTGGTAGTATTTGTCGTGTCATTTTTGTGCATCCGAGTTATCCGGAAATAATAAAAGTGAAACAACTTAAGAAGAGAGCTTCTTCTCGAATTTTGACCTGCTTAGCTTTTATAATATCCAATTGAGTAAGGATTCTTGGACTGCAAGACACAAGCGTTAATTGTTTTCCCTAATAAAAATACGTAAATGGGAAAAGGAAATCAATACGAAGGAAATGCTTTCTTTATTAACAACAAAAACGGTTGCAAGCACGAGCAAATTCAATTTACATCAACAATACAAGTTTTTTGCATTAAACTCTCAAAGTTTAAAAACAACATATTAAGCCTTTTAAAGTGATCCAATAGACAAAGAGAGCGTAGAGTCAAAAGGAACATTAAACTCTTGAGGGGTATTAACTAAAGAGAGGCGATGGTAGTCCCATTTTTCGGTCGGAGGGCTGATCTCACTACATAACAATTTAGCGTGGTTGGTTCGTATCTTGCTAAGCAATTTATCCTTTTCATCACCTAAGAAATCGAAATGAAAGTGTGGATGTTGTGTGTAAACTTCTCAGAGATCTCTAAGAAAGCAATATTTTGCTAATTGAGAAGTTTTAAGAATTAACGATTTCTCTTTAAAGTCCCTCTTTAATTTGATAAATTTACTTAAGAGTCCATGGAAAGAGGACTACCCAATGATTCTGTAATATGTTTGATTTACAAAAGATAAGTTAAGCTGTAAAGAAATGAAACACTGAAATTCATAAAACCCTGAATTATACATTAAAGATAAAATTACTTGGGTTCATACAATATTGATCCTTTGTAAAATTTGGAAACGATTCTCTCCTTATTGAATTGAACTTTCTCAGGAAGAAGAATATTTGGGGAAAGTGGAACGATCACAACCTTGGGGAGATTCCAGCATTCTCCAAGATGGGGACCGGTTCCACGATCATCCAAATATTTACTATGCAAACGCCTATGCTACTTTTTCCTCCTAAGAATGAAAATCAGTAAGGACATTTCTAGAGTAAATTTTTGTAAAAGAAATCCACTAAAGTATCCTTATCTTCAATAAGCATCCAAAAGAGTATGGTTAATTCTCTGTTTTCCTTTAAAACTCTTTCTTGATGAAGGCGGGATCTTTTTAAAAGTAGAGCCACACATTTCTCCTTAAAGTCCTTCAATCACGTAGCATGAGTTATAAGATTCTGACATTATTCAGACAAATGGTTGTGGTCTTTGACTAATTTATCAATCTCCCTGTTCAAGCGATGCACTTCCCTCTCGCTCTTCTCATATAAATTCTCATAATAATATTTGGTTCTTTTCCTTAACTAAAGTAACAAATTTGTTAACTAAAGGCTAGCAGATAACTTTAACCATTTAAATAATGAACTCCATACCCGCGTGATCCAAACCTAAGGAGTTAGGGTTTGAATTTTTCCTTTTGGCCGTTGACTGGGGGAAACAACATCTTTCGGAGGGATATTTTTCTATGAAGCATCCTAAAAATCAAGTATACCAGGAAGATCTGCATCACGGGCAGACAAGTCTAAGTTGTGATCGTCTGATCCATCACTTCCATCTCTTGGTCCTTATGGACCCTTGTTGCCCTTATCTCCACCTTAATCATTATCATTATTATCGTTGTTGTCTTTATCATCATATTCCCCTTCATTCGAATCTCCATCTCCTTCAAGCGAAGGCTCATCAAAAGATAACAACTTTTTCGGATCGATGGCTTCTTCTTTAGGGAATTCGTTTTGAAGCAATCCCTAAGCTCTCTCAAACATAAGATCAAACTTTCTCTTGAATTTTTCATTTAGGTCTGGGAGAGAAGGAAAATTCAGATCAAGGCATTTATCAATATTTTCATTATAAACTACAAAAAGAGCATCTTCATAGCATTTCTCATTTATCCTAGTAAGAGCCTAATTAAGAAAGAAGTAACTTTCTTCTTGGTGTCCTTTATGATACTATTGGTATCGATCAGAGTGGCATCTCTGGTTTTCAGCTGACTTTCTAAAGACTTTATCTTATCGACTATACCGGCCTTCTCTTTCTCTAAAGTCTTCACACTCTCCTCAAGTGACAGCTTGGCTTTCTTTTCCTCGTTAAAGGTGGAGGCAAGTTTGTTTTTCTCAAGAACAACATTATCCCTCTCTGCTGTAATACCAGTCACTTGAGTTGTTAGCAAAGAAACTTGCTTCTCAAGCTTGGCAATTTGATTAGAGGGCCCTTAAGAGGCTTGTTGAAGAAAGAACATGTGCTTAACCACCTGAAACATACAACAAACGTAAGCTAAGTCAGGATATATGAAATTAAAGTCTAGATTACTCAAGCACCAAAGGATATATACCAATAAAAGCTGCTGATAGAGAACATGAAGATGATTTGTTGAGAAAGTCAAAGGTTGCAGTGCGTAAGAGAAGCCAAAGATGGAGATTGTATAGCTGAACGAATGAGATCATCAAAGCCCATAGGGAGAGTTTAAGCCTGGTCCTTTGAAGGGAGAAGTTCAGTAGGAAGAGTAGTCAAACCAAGCTCTTCGTACAAGCATCAGAAGCCAAACGCAGAGGTAGGAAGTGGGATATTAAGCAAGAGTCCAGGGTATGAGCTTCCTCAACATGCTTTTGAACACTGTGATCTAGAGAGCCTAAATCAATCATATCAGGATCTTGGATGGTCAGGTCAACTTCAATATTTGACTCCTCGGCAATAATAATAGAAGTTTGGTCCTCCCCAAGCTTAGGCATTTTACTCGAAGGAAGGGTTAAAGCATCAGCGGGAGCACTAGAGCTCGCTTTCCTTTTTTATGTCAGCAATGGCTTTAATAATAGAATCCTTGACAAGAGCAGATTCAGTTGGTTCAACTAAGATGGAAGTGTGAACTTTAGCTTTCTTGCGCTTAGAAGCAACAACAGCAGCAGATGAGCCTAAATTAAAGTGAAATTTGTAAGACACCGACATAAGAAACTTCATTTAACTATAATGAAAACTTACTAGAAGAATCACGTTGAATATGAGAGGTGTTAGAAAAGACATTCTGACAATCATTAGGAATTTCTTCCTATGAGCCTCTTTCTTTACCATGGGAGGTTCCCGAAGCACTTTGTAGCACTCCAGAAACATGAAATGTCTCTTGAGATTGGCTTCAGTTAGAAGTTTATGTCTGTCTCCTAAAGTTTGTGATGCTAAGTTCAGTTCTCAAACCGTTTTAGCTATGGAAGAATCTGTGCCTTTGGGGACTAGTCCTAAAAGAGAATAGCAATTATAAGGCGACAAAAGAAGGTAATAAAAAACCCGCAAAGCTTACCAGGAACAAAGAAAAACCCTCCAAGTTTAGGGGTGTGGCTCTTAACATAGAAGAGCCAATTCTCCCAGTCTCTAGATTTGTTTATCAAGTTGCTAATCAAACTTTTACGTGGGAGAATGCGATACACAACACCCTCTAGTTGGTTCGCCACTTTGACAGGAGTTACTAGCAAACGAAGAGTATTTACATCAAGAGATATGGAAGGTTAGCTTCCCTGGCCTGACTCTTAGGGCAGTTTAAATATGTTTAGGAATTAGGAAATAATTGTATTGGAGCGATACCCAAATGTTCCAAGTATTGAACGAAGAAGCTGAAAAATGGAGATAACTAGAACGCCAAATGTGAATTGGAGTAAAGGCAAAGAAACCTTCCAAGGGATTGTCTATCCTTCCAGATGGGCCCGCTACTCTGGCCTCAACACTAGTAATGCCAAATTGACAACGAATGGTGTTGACTTCCTCCTAAGAAGTGATAAGAGATTGAACGAGTCTGTAGTCTCCTTTCTTGAAAGTAGGAGAAGGTTTGGGACCGTTACTAGAATTTTTACCAGCCATTTATCTATCAAAGGATATTACCCAAGATCAGGGAAGTATTATATATTTTATAAAATTTTGAAATGCTCCTAAGAATAGACACAATGGTGAAAAATTGAAAATCTAACCAATGGATACATGATTATTTGAAAACTATTTAGTCCATAATGAAATATCAAAACCAAGACTAACTATAAAACTTGTAAAGAAGTAGGTATCGCCAATAATAAGATATCAGTTTTATAAATACCTAAAGTATTCATAATTATCAAAATAACTCATTGATAATTGCTGCATTTATGATTGGATGTCGAATCCATAACTAGTCATTGAGATCTAATCTAGTACCATGCATATAACACTTTATTATGGTTATCCTAGAGTGTTGAACCGATAGCCCGATGTCAAATTTGTAAATGATAAAGTAAATTTAGAATTATTTAAAGATACTTCGACCAACTATTGAACGTGAAAGGCGTCAAATGCATAAACGACCCATGAGTATGGCTTTCGAATCTATAATATGGTGTTGGACATAAACAAGATACAGAGTTTGTGACTTACATAACAATTCCCTAATTAGTTGTTGAATTTATGAAGAGGTAGCAGTTTGCCGAAAAGTTATCAAGTTTGTAACTAAAACGACAATCTTTTAAGCAAGTTGTCGAGCTCATAACCAAGTTGTCAGATTCCTAAATAGATACCGAACCCCTAACCAGTTGTCAAATTTGTAGCTAGTAAGTAAAACCTTACAAAGATAATGAATTTCAATAGTTATTGGCTTTCAAAAGACCGATGAATTTGAAAACTAGGATCTAATTAGTGCTGAGTTGTCAAATTTCAAAAGAATGTCGAATTTTTTAGCAATTAATCAAATTTTAAACTGAGTATCGAGATCTTAAAAAAAGGAGGGGGTATCAATCCTATCGATAACAGAACTCCAAGAAGTTATCTTTCTAGAAAGCTTTCAGACTCATAATAACTGTTGTCTAACTTCAATCAATCATCTAAGGAAAATACCATAATCCATATTCAAATTCAGATACTAAATATAGTGCTTCAGTTAAACCCCGAACAATTCATAAAAAGCCCAATTAAACGCTAATTTAGAAATCAAAATTTGAAACCCCTCTTTAATCTTGCGTCTAAATTAGTTAAAAAGAAAAGTCAAACCTTGAAATCCAACTTGAGCACAGCGAAATTTATTTTTTTTGATTGAAATAGAGAGCTAAAATTTTCATTTTAAGAATAATTTGCAGATAAAACAGGGACAAAGAAGAGAATGGGTATTTATAGAAGGAAGGAGGAGTAACAAGAACCGTTTATCTCAATTTAAATGTACGGACGAGATTAGAGTGGAATGCCATTAGGCAGTAATGTGGCTATCAAGGCAGCAAGCAACGATATCAAGGTGTTAACTTTAAAAGTCAAAATTTCTTCTACACATGGGGGGAGGGAAATGTTACTAGAAATAATGATGTTGAATATGTAAAAAGAACATATCAGAAGTCAAGATGTCGAAGATAGTAAAACATTCGATAAGGGGTATCGAACTTCAAGCGGTTTGGGAAGATGCTGAACTTCTATAATAAAAGATGTTGTGCACACAAAAAGAGGTGACAAGCTTCCAAGAGTGTTAAATTCCAAGCAACTGCCCAATCCAAGATATATCGTATATGAACATAGTAAAGAGGTTATCAAGCTGTTACAATGGTAAGGATACTACGCCAAGGTTCCAATCTAGAGAGATGTCGTACAATAAAGGAATAACATACACAAAGGTTACCAAAATTGAAGGCAGTTAAGAGAGATGCCGCATCTTTAGAAGTATCAGATGCATAATCACAAAGAGGGTATATTGGAACTCCATAGATATCGGGCATTTACATCTATAACTATCGTAAAACATACACAAGTGGCAAAGGATACTAAGCTTTGAAGAATATAAGGATTACCTCATATCTACAGTTGTCGAAGATGCTGCATTTCATCAGTATCTAGAAAGATGTCGAAAGACATCAATATGGAGAGAGATATCGAATTCCACTGGAACCACAAAGGATGTTGGGTATCATCAATGTAGAGAAGAATGCCGTAAGTCATCAAGTGCTTAGAAGGATTTCGCAAGGATGTCATAAATCATCAATAAAGTAGGATGCCACAATTCATCAATGTAAAAGGGTTGCCGCACATAGAAGGATGTCGTGAATCATCAATATCGTAAATCATCAATGTGAATAAGGATGTCTTATTTCATCAGATTAACAAGCAATGCCAAAAATGAATATTTCAAAGAGGATGTCGAATAGTATCAATCCATCACATGCCGAGTGACACGTGGCTGATCCACTTGCCTCCACCCCTATTTAGAAGGGGAAAATTCTTTTTATTACTTTTCTTACATTTTCAAATTTGTAAACCCTAAATTGAATTGGCGATTTAGAGTCCCTATCGTAAATTTGTGACTTTTTGCAAACAAGGACTTGTACAAATCGATTTTACATAGCATACTACAAGTAAATAAAGATTCTTAACTATGATATGACTTATGACTTGCATATGACTCTTATTCCTATTGCTTATGAAATGTGTTAGCGCCAAAATTGGTCACTAACCCCCAAATCCAGATGAAAGCACCAAATACCAGTCACAGCTCAAAGATAGAATGTATGTAGAGAGTAATAATGTGAAGAACAGTTAAAACTGAAATGAAAGCAGTAAAGAACAACAGATTTTATAGTGGTCCGGCTAACTCCGGCCTACGTCCACTCCAGAAGTTTCCTTTTTATTGATATTCGAATCAATTACAGTTAAAAAATGGCAGAGTAGCCTCAGCCTTAGAAAATAGAAAGTAAGAGAGCAGAAAGAAGACCCCTTTTCTGAACCCTCACATGCTGTATTTATAGGCAAAACCAGGTTGTTGGGCCTCCTGAGTAGTTTGGGCTCATCAAGGTCATAGCCGAACCCTACTTCATTATGCTGACCGATCCTGAGCAGTTGGTATGCCGAACGTGGGGAGGTGCGAGGTATCGAGGTATCGAGGTATGGAGGTGCGAGGTACCGGGGTATGGAGGTGCGAGGTACCGGGGTATGGAGGTATGAGGTACCGAGGTATGGAGGTGCGAGGTACCGAAGTATGGACGTGCGAGGTACCGAGGTACCGAGGTATGGAGGTGCGAGGTGCAATGCCGAGCGAGGTGAGGTATGCCGAACGACCCATCCAATGCCGAACGCTCCCTGATGCCGAACGATCCATCCAATGCCGAACAAGATTTATGCCGAGTGCTCCATCCAATGCCGAACGAGATTTATGCCGAGCGCTCCATCCAATGACGAACGAGATTTATGCCGAGCGCTCCATCCAATGCCGAACGAGATTTATGCCGAGCGCTCCATCCAATGCCGAACGAGATTTATGCCGAGCGCTCCATCCAATGCCGAACGAGATTTATGCCGAGCGCTCCATCCAATGCCGAACGAGATTTATGCCGAGCGCTCCATCCAATGCCGAACGAGATTTATGCCGAGTGCTCCATCCAATCCCGAATGAGATTTATGCCGAGCGCTCCATCCAATGCCGAACAATCCTTAATGCCGAACCTCCATCATGACGAACCATGTCTGATGCCGAACAGTTTCTAATGCCGAGCGCCCATCATGCCGAACGATCTCTAATGCCGAGCGCCTCTAAATGCCGAGCGCTCCTGGATGCCGAGCGCTACTGAATGCCGAGTGCTCCTGGAATGCCGAACCACTCATGTATGTCGGACGCTCTATGTATGCCGAGTACTCTTAAATGCTATTCGAACGTGAATGCCAAACGAACTATTTGTGCCGAACCTCCACCATGCTGAACCATGTTTAATGCCGAACCATGTTTCCTAGACCCAAATTATAGTTGATCCATCTTTATCCAATCATATTTCCATCTCCCAAGCACGTTGCATCATCCATCCATCCAGTCGACTGAATCCATCGTACACCAGCCTCGACGAACGTGCAGTCGATTAAGTTAAACCCGCATGTCCACGGCCTTGTAAAAAGGCGGGTTAACAAAATGTAAAAGATTTCTTTATGGAACACGCATATTTCTTGTGAGTCGACATAAGGCTATCCATGTCTACCTTTAACCAAGCCTTATCTACCTCGCACATTTTGGGGTTAATAAAGAAATTTGTTAATAATTAACTCGCATCGACAACCTCTTCGATCAACTTGTTGAGGCAAAGGTTTTCTCGCAACTTGACCTTGCTACAGGATTTCATTAGCTGAGAATTCTGAGATAGCATTCTGAAGACCGCTTTACGTACTTCAGATGGGTTGTTCAAGTGGGTTTTGATGCCGTTTGGGATAACTAATGCCTCGACTTATTTTTTTTATTTGATGAGTAGAGTTTTTCGAAAGCAGTTGAATAAATTTGTGGTTGTATTTGTTGATGATATCCTGGTAATTTCCAACGATGAGAAGAAGCATGAGTTGCACTCAAGAGAAGAACTGAGTGTGCTGAGGAGTAATCAATTAAGAGAGAAATATTTGAAGTGAATTTTTGGAGTTGTGAGGTCCGATTTCTAAGGCATGTTGTATCTGGAAATGGGTTGGCAGTAGACCTAGGAAAGGCAGCGGCTGTTAGAGATGGGAAGGTTCCAAAGAATGCTTTAGAGGTACGTTGTTTATTGGATTAGTCAATTTCTGTAACGACCCGTAAATTTTTAATAATTTTATTTGTTTTATTTAATGTATTTAATTGAATTTTTGTGAAATTTTAAAATAATTGAATTTGAAATAAAATTTTTAATATTTGGAATACGTCTACTTCAATATAGCAACTGGTAAATTTTCATCAGATAATATGAAAGTTTATTTTCTTGTGTAATTTTATTTCAATTTAAATCAGTTAATATTTGGTGATAATAAAATGTTTTCCAAACCTGAATATTTTTCTATAGAAAATTTGTAAATCATCTTTTGAGTGAGACGTTATATTTCGTTTCTTCAAATTTGGACTTCTATGGCTCCGTTTATCATATTTCTAGCAATTTAATAACATTTTCGGTACCGATTATCGACTTTTGATAGAATGATCATACAAATGATATCTGTGTACCGTTCTGTTGTCTCGTCATGTTTATATCCACAGTGTATCGATTTGTGTGTTTCGGAATCCGGTACGCACCGGATTCTACGTAACGATTCACCATCTCTGTTCCACGTTTGCGCCTTTTAGCTTTCTTCGTCCTTTCGTTTTCAATCAGGTAAGGAAATAGCTGTCGACCATTAATATCTGCAACTATTCATATATGACTTTTGTCATTCCCAATGGTTCATCTTCGTATTTCTGTTTAGTCCATTTTAGTTTGCTTTCCCCTTTTTCATTCGGTTTTGAGAAAAAATTTAATATACTTTATATTTATATAAAGTTCTTCCACCTTACTTCTTCTCTCTGAACCACCCATTTACCCAAGTATTCCCCACACGCCTCTCCCCTACCCTCTCTCGCTTAGCCTTCCATCACTCTCTACTTCTACACCAAGCACAGCAGAAACTGACTGTATTGGCCCTCACCGCTGTCCTCAAATCCTCCGCCCTCGGTAGCAGCGCCGCACCCAACGAGTTGTCCCCTCCTCGCTGCCAAGCCTCGCCCACCTTCCCCTTAGCTTGAGGCTACCCAGCCGAGCAACCCCTGATGCTTGCAACCTCCATATAGCAACGTTGGCGCTTGATTCTCTGCCTCTCCGTCATGTTATCAGCAATCTCACTCAACTCCTTTAACCAGTTGGCAATAGCCTTGTTCTGTTCAAGCTTGTCACTAATATATATATATATATGGTGCGTTTATCTCGGTGCATATATATTTCAAATTTTCGGGCGTAGTGTGTATTGATACTCTAATCTTGAACTAATATAGATTTTTGAAAATATTTCTATCTGTCCATTATATTATATAAGTCTAATATTATATGTCTACTGTATATGGGATATATATTTACAGTATATAATATTTGTAGTTTATATATTGTACATATAATTGATGTTCGGTTATAGTATAAGCACCTTTTTTGGATTGTATAGGACTTATTTATATATATCTCTACATTACAGTTGTACGATATTATATATTACACTTTATGTATGCCGTTTAATGATTGTTATATATATATATCCACTTGCCTATGTTTATGTATATAGATATAACAGTTTTGATTCTAAATATACATATTTATATATATATCTGTTTGTTTTATATTTCCTTTTAACAGTATAAGCGGTATATATATTTATATATTTAAAGTGTATATATTATATATATTGGACTATGGTCTGTTGATTTTGCTATGTATATTATATTAGTTTTTTTATATATATCAATAATATGTTTTATATATGTGTAGTTATATACCTTTATATATAATCTGTTCGAAATTTGGTATGTTCTGTAGTTTGGCACAAGCTGATGCGATGTATATATTTTTTAATCTAATATATGTTTGTATACATATATATTTGTATATATATGGGTTGTCTGTTGAGATTTTGAGAAGTTATATATATTAGTTTATAGTGTATATTTGTATAAGTGGGAATTTATAAAATACATTGTGTTTCCTATGAGTCATTTGGTATGCTAAAGGAAAGGATTTAAAATATGATAGTAAGTATATATATATGATTCCAGTAAGGTTGTTGTTTACAGTTTTATACCTCAAAGTTTAGTTTGTGTATATATGATTAAAGTATTAACCTTTTGTAGTTATATATACCTGTATGTGTGGCACGTCCGTTGGACGTGTGTTGAAGACAACCGTGAGTTAATTTTTTTTAATGCAAAGTAGTGCATACAAAAAATGTATTGTCATACAACTGCATAAGCTTACCGGTTAAGATTGCATACTCGTACTATTATTTTGTTGCTATTCCTGCATGACTATATTAATGCCTCTTTGTTTGTAAAATTTTTTCTCTCCTCCTTTATCCGGGCTTGAGACCGGCATCAGTACGTAAAAGGTGATGGCAGAGTTAAAACATTTTTTTAAGGATCAGTTTATGTGATTCATGTTTTTATAATGATAATAAAATTTTAAAATTAATGTTGTTATATATTTGATGTAAACGAAAGTTTCATTTGATTGAGACCTTCTATTTGAAATAGTTTGCTCTCTTGCATGTTCACGTCTAGACCGTTGGCTTTTACGTCTCCTCTCTCTTTGGATTTCAGCCATAATAATAAACAGTACAATAGAAAAGCAGTTCAATAAAATTCAGTACGAAGTTTGTTTGGTTAGCTTAGAAAATAATTGTATTGTGAAGACATAAAACAGAACAACTTACTCATATATAGAAAGACAATGTGTGAGTAATAGTAACATATGCTTTGAATAAGCAAGAGATGAGAAACTGTAGGAGGTATTATTGGACTCTGTCAAAAATATGCTTTGTACCGTTAACTAACGGTAGAGTAAAACATTTCAATTTAAAGGCAAGCTTTTACACAACAGCTTCATTTTCATATATGTGTACTTGCCATTTTCATACATGTAAACGTGGAGCACAATGACATATGTAGTTATTTAAATATCCATCATAACTGAACACGTATAAAAAACAATGTGCGTTAAATATCCATCATAACTGAACACGTATAAAAAACAATGTGCGTTAACTTCTGTTCAGTTCAAAATAGTACATATAAGCGTGCACAAAACTCAGTATATAATGAATTTTCTTCTATACTTTTTTATATATTAAAAGCTAGACCATTGAACACGTTTACATATTTAACATGCTGCATGTACAAACAGAATTAAGGAAGTAAAAGCAAACTTATAATTATATTTTACATCTCAGCTTTCTATAATTATATTTTACATCTCAGCTTTCCAAAACAATATATAGAATAGAAGCTGGAATTTGCAACAACATGGCCTTTTGTTTTCTGTATGCTGTAATAATAACAGTTCCTCTGAAAATTATTATGTCCTTATTGATAATATTAAAATGAAAATGGTGCATTCTATGTTCCGAAACAACACTGGAGAAAAACTGAAAACACGCATCACATGTTCACAGTTAGTCTATTTAGCACGTTGCTTTCAACTTTTCATAATTCAAGCATTTCGCCTATGCATTATTGTGCAGTACATTTGATGTCTTTATGAGCATCACTGTATACTACAAAAGAGAGAGAATCCAACCACCATCCGCTTGCCTTTGCCCCATTGCATTCCTCCACCCCGACCTGCATCCAACCCGCCAGAACCACCAACCTCCTCCGTTGCCTAAGTGCACCGATCACCCCTCTCACCCTAGCCGCCTCCGCCTGCCTACATCACCTCCATCCTTGGCCAAAAACTCACCACCCTAAAGAAAAGTATATAAAGTTTAGCAATCGGACAGCAAACTACAAACCTGAGAGTAAATGATTATTAACATATTGAATTAAGTATTAGGAATATCAATATCTCATATCTATCATATTATTTTAGCACAAACTAAGCATGATAAGCTATCAAACTTTTAGTTTGAAAATTAGGAAAAAACAAAAAATAATGACTTAAAAAAGGATATACACGATACATAATTACATTTCAAAAAATGAAGCTACGTGGACACTATGTTCCAATAAAATCAGTTGATATCAACTGCATTTTACCTTAAGAATATTCATATACAAAAATCGCTTGGTAATAGATACAACATTAATTACATACTCAAATGAAAACCGGCCCAAAAATGATTAATAACCATTTGATGTGTTGTTTAATTAATTATAATTAATTAAATGATCAAGGAAATGTAACTTATTAATACATAGTTGTGTTAGTACATCGTTTCTGCAAGTTTCATAATTTGGATGTTGCAAATATTGAAATTAGTAAAAAAATAATTTATTTCAAATTTTCCTAAAGATGAGGAAAAATAAAATTAGTTTGATTAAATTTAAATTGTTGAAAAAAAATACTCCTCGGTTATGTAATTTCATCAAAGACATCATTGTTGGTTTAATAGTAGTTTCGTAGTTCTTGTCTTGACAGAATCCACATTTTTCCAGCTTTGTTTTCCACTTGTAATAGTTTTGCTAAATATGAAGTACAGACACTTCCCTCTATAGATATTTAAGGCCTGTTTCTATGTCCAAACATTTCGGTAGTATATTTGATAGCTTAAAACATGAATCATGATACATTTCAACATACATTCATTTGACTGGGTCCTAAATATTGCTGAAATTAAATCTCAGTTCTTAAATTGCTAAAACAAAGCAGTTCATATTAAATAATGTCAGCTTTACTTCAAAATGGCTGGGTTTGTTCAATTATCAAAACTATCTATTTTAATGTCCTTTTAAGAAATATATCTCACATAAAATAAGATTATCATTTTCAAAGACCATCGGAATATAATTTAATCAAAATAATAACATGTAGATTATTAAATTCGTAGTGTCTCTATATATTTAAGTTATTAATCAAAACAGAATAAAATTTAAAATTTTCCAATTATGCATTCCATCAATCAAAATGTACTAAAATTTCAACAAACCAACGTTTTTTCGAGGCCTCTGGAATCCCATTCCTTCTCTGTTACGCAACAATTGAGCATACTCCCATCACTTCAAATGCCACCATTGTTCTTCTATTATTTGAAGATTACATGAATTTAGAATAATAATCATGACCAACAAAATATAATAGTAAAATGGAAACATACAATAATGACTTAATCGCAACTAAATTATAAGAATTCAAAGTTATTGGAAGACTACGGTTATACACAAATAAAAGGTCAGACTAATATTAACAGTTGTTCAATCGTATAGCCTGATTAATGTACGGCAGTAGCAGAACAAAATGGATCGATATTCAATGTAGAATTTGATTAAAAAACAATGTAAAGTAAAATGAATTTTAAATAAAATCAAAGTAAAGCCTTTTGGACTTTCACAAACCTATGCCTACTTGTAGCCTGTATTCATGGTCTTTAGTCGGTTAATTCAAACTTTTGCACAATTTACCATTTGACATATAAAGGACGTTTAGTTAATGATGAGCATAGAACCACGCACTAAAATGGATTGATACTATTACTGTTATTAACGAAGTTTCATCTACTTTAAAATTTAATTACTCTACATATATAAACTCCACCAATAAAATATCAATTTTAAACTATCACTATACACTTATATGGACAAACATATGATATGGGTTGGAATCACTAAATAACTATTATAGAAAAAATTATTATGAGAGTACATATGTACATTACCTATTTGTACACAGAAGAAGTCCATAACACTCTTTAAATGGTGCCAAAAAATTCCTCCAGATATATGAATCTTCTTCACATAAATGGTGTTTGGATTTGCCCGTGCTTGGATCTAAAATTGATTTCGACTTGAAGTTACAGTCTGATCTGGATCTAATCACAAAAGGAAATGCGTTGCCTTCGATTTGTGTCACCGTCACCAAAAACTGCAAACCACCAAGATAAACACGGTAAGATTTCAAAGATCTAAAATTTCGTCAAAGTTGTCAATTTGGAGTTTGGTTAGAAGTCGATGCTTAGATTGTCAGATTGAAGTTTGGCGTCGAGTGAGAGTCCTGGATCTGGGTACAACTATGGAATTTGTTCTGAAGTTCACTGCTTTGATTTGTGAGATTGAGATCTGAGTTTCGCTGTTTGCTTGAATCCTTATCTGAGTCGATGACTTTGTCTGGTTCTGCTTGCTTTCGTAGTGTTTGGAAACCAATACCTAGTTCTGGAGCTGGACTGCTTGCGACCTTTTCCTGTATACGAAATCCAAATCTAAATTATTAACAATTTGAACCAAAAATGCTGCAAAAGAAAAATAATTTGGATTCTTCTTCTTCACCTTTCTCCATTTTCATTTATTTTGTGCGGGATAGGAGAGAGTGGAGTGGGTTGCGAAAACGAATCTGCAAATGAAAAGTGGTAAGAACGTGCGGCATACAAAATGACATGACAATCCTTGGCACGCCAAAGAATGGTAGAAGGGTATTTTAGACATTTCAAAAGCTTCATTTGGGGGTATTCCCATTATATATAGATATGTACTGTTTATAAGTATAAGTTATATTCTGTTAGATATTAAAGGTATATATATAGTTTATATAAGATTTTGTTTTAGGTTATATGCTTATACGGGTGATATGTTTATATATATCTATATAAGTTTTATAATATATATATATTATGTATTTGTATAATGTTGATTCTTATATATGTGTTAATTTAAAAAAACGATGGATTTTGAAATACATATATATATTTTTATATAATATATGTTTGAATTCAGGATATGATTTATATATATATAGTTTTATATAGTTATATATAAGTTCACTTATACCATTTATCATCATCGACCTAGTTCTGAGTTATTTCGTCTATTCGTATTATCAGCTTGTCCGTCAAATTTGTACCAATTCAGCTTTGTTTTGGAATTCGTGCTTGGATCCGTAGCTCTGTTCATTTTCAAATTTCTCTAGCCTCGAAAGGTGAGCAATCACTCACAATTAATGTTCTTATATTTATTAAATTTGATTTCAATTGAAACGTCAATTGAAATATGCTGCTGTTAGTTATTTACATTGTTATATATGCTATTAATTGTATCTGTTCACCTATGACATATGGCACCATTATTTGTTATTTATATTGATGTTGATGATATATGCCTGTTATGTTATTATCATATCTGTTATCACTCTGCAAGTTCCCTGTTAGTATAGAAATCACTATGGGTTGAAATGATACATACCCGAACGGACTTTAGAATAGGAGAAAATCGTTATGGGTTGAAATGATAGACCCAAGCGATTTTCATTTGAATTGAATTTGGGATTGCGAGTTGAATGATATATACCCGTATGTATTTTAAATTGCGGATTGAAATGATAAATATTCGTATCACTTGACCATAGGGTAGAAAATTATATACAGACACCGTTGGTATATATATATAAAATGATTTCTATGGTTTTGAAAAGAAATATATGGTTTTAATAAATATTGATTTTAAAGATTTATTAAAGTTGATTTAATAAAGTTGATATATAATATGTTTAAGTATTTATTTAAAATTTATATTTTCGAATATAGAGTTTATAGTGATTCGGGTTGTAAAGGTAAATTTGAAATTGATTCGGATTATATTTATTTAAGAATTATATTTAAATAAGTTTGATTAGAAATTTATTGAATTTGAAATTTTAAAGAAGTGTTTTACAACTTGAAATTTGATTAAAGGTGACTTAAATGGATATTTCAGACTTATATAAATGTAAATGGGATATTTTGTAAATTGAAGTTGTATTCAAATGATATTGAAATATGGAATATTTGAAACTTTGAAATATCTGAAATTGAAATGGTTTATTTGCGGTCCAAATCGGTATTTGAAATCGATATAACTTGAAAATGTTTTATTGAATTGGAATTGAAATTGATGATTTAGATTTGATTAAATTTGAATTTGGAATTCGAATTGATTTGAATCGATTTGTGAAAGTCGAGGAAACTATTTTATTTTATAAAGTAATTTTTAATTATATTTAAAACTATTGATATTTTACTTTATAAATTATTTTAATATAAACTATTTTAATATAAATCATTTTAATATAAACAATTTTTATTTATAAACTATTTTAACTTATAACTATTTATATAAACTATTTTATTTATAAACTATTTTATTATATATACTAATTTTAATATCTAAACTGTTTAAGGGGAAAGTGTTATGATCTCCATAATGCTATAATTTCAAAGTGTTATGATTTCCAAAATGCTATGATTTCAAAGCTGTGATTTCCAAAGTGTTTGATTTTTAAAAGACTATGATTTCGAAAGCGTTATAACTTTGGAAAGTGATATGATTTTTAGAAATGGATATATTTGAAATGGAAATGATATCGTATTGATTTGGGTTTTGAAATGAAAATGATATTTTGGTTTTGAAGATAAACTATTTTGAAATGACCGCGGTGTTATAATAACGTTTGGTTGTTAAAGAGACCGGGATCAGATATGGGCATACTCTATGTCGATACCGAAAACCACTTTAACAACCGTGTACGCGGTGGAGATTCCAGAATGAAGTAGGATGGTGGCGAAGATTCCTATTGAGGTATATACGTGGACCCGACTCCCGTGAGTTAGCATAAGGTGGCTAAAACATGAGCGATTGACGGGCCAATGAGGTAGCACCTCTGATCTGACGCAATTCTTCGATACCATTCTATTACTTTGTGATTGATTTGGTGGCCACCCTTCGATTTTGATTGGGAGTGTGTTTCGAGGTGGGCAATAGTGGCTGCTAGGCCTTTCCACCAGCCCGGATGCGTAATTGGTATATCTACCCTGGCATTGCCTAGTTGTGCCGTGTCACCTACCATATCGAGCTTTACTACGAGTTTGGATTTCTCCCGTAGCCTGTGGAGTATTGAGGGTAGCCCCCGATCTGGGAGTATGCTAATACTGGATAGACTATTGGGACTATTACGTGTTAAGGGGAATATTGGGTCACTCCTTAATGCTATTAAAAAGTAAGTTTATTTTATTATTAGACATTATTATAATAGTGTATATTACTACATAGTAGATAGTTTAACGGATCCTTAGAGGATGGTTATCCCAAACATCCTTTGAGTTACTTGTATTTAAGTTGATATTTCACTTGAGTTGGATTTATTGATATAAGAATGTTAATCCTGACTCGAGTGTTTTGTGTTTTGTTTTAAGCTCGGGTCAGACTGAGTGGTACAGTATTCGAGACTCACCTTTGGAGTTGGAGCTTCTCTTGGAGATCCAACTATCTATCCTGCTTTCAGTTGTTTAGTTGATTCCAGTGATGTATTCAAATCTTGTATTTGACTATTGTATTGAAACATCTATGTATTCGAGACCTCTGTTGTATCTTATTTAACTCTTATATATATAGTAGCTTCATGAACTACTATTCCTTTGTTTTTGCCGCATTATTGTTATATTACTCTGTGTCTATGATTCTATGATTATTTATTTACTATATATACTGAGTTTTTCCAAATTTAAATTAACAATCTGATATTTTGAGCAATTCAAATCCGACATGTATGGATGCGAATGGTTGAAAATTTCAGGTCGTTACAATTTCAATCGAATGTTTGTAAAGGACTTTGCAAAGATATCTACATCAGTGACAAATCATACCAAAAGGAGCTTGATTTATATTTGGAGTGCGGAATGTGAAGAGGCATTTGTCAAGTTAAAGGAGATGTTGACAAGCGCACCTGTTTTGGTTATCCCTGATAGTACTAAACCATTAATCGTTTACACGGATGCTTACGATACTAGTCTTGGTATTGTCTTTATGTAGAAAGGCAGGGTTGTAGTATATATGAGTCGGCAATTGAAGACACATAAGAAGAATTATCCTACACACGATTTCAAATTGGCCACAATTGTATTTGCCTTGAAATCGTGGAGGCACTATTGTTAGGAGAAAGGTTCAACCTATTTACAGACCATAAGTCATCGAAGTATCTACTCTTGAAGAAAGCCTTGAACTTAAGACGTAAAGGTGGATGGAATTCTTGACATCTTATGATTTTGGTATTGCTTATACCCTTAGAAAGGGTAATGTTATGGTTGATGCGTTGAGTAGGTAACATGCAACATCGAATGCTATGATGTTAGAGGTGAAGCAGCTTGAGTATATTTTTGGATTTGATTTTCGACCATTGATGGATATTACACCTAGATTATTGGCAACATTAGAGGTTAGACCTACGAGGATGGATTGGATTGGTATGAATCAAAGGAAGGATGTAGTTGATTGAGATTATGAATCAGCTTGAGACGGGTGAGAAATTGAGTCATGTGGAGCGATATACAAAAGATGGGAAATGATACTTGAGGAGGGATGAAAGGTTATGTGTACTGAATTTAAAGGAGTTAATCGATGAGGTGTTAGAGGAGTGACATCATTTGAGGATGGCCATTCATCCTAGTGGTGACAAAATGTACAGATATATGAAGAGAGTATATTATTGGCCAGGGATAAAGAGAGATGTAGAGAGATATGTGGTGAGATGTCTCACTTTCCATAGAGTTGAGATGGAGCAGAGAAAATCTAGTGGATTACTGATGCCTTCAGAAGTTCTGCAGTGGAAGTGAGAAAGTATTTCAATGGATTTTATAAATGCGTTGCTAAGGAGTAGAAGAGGTAGTGAGAGTGTTTGGATAGTGGTGGATCTACTAACGAAGAGTGCACATTTAATTCCTGTGACGAGTACGAGAACGACATCATCTTCATCTACATTATATATTAACAAAGTGATGAGATTTCATGGTTTACCAGTGAATATTGTGAGTGACCGAGACCCACTCTTCATGAGTGAGTTTTGGAGGAGCCTATAGGATACCTTGGGTACAAAATTGAGTTTAAGCACACCAAATCACCCGCAGACGGACGGATAGACCGAAAGGGTGAATATGATGTTAGAGAATTTATTGAGAGGAGAAAGTGCTACTAAGGATCGTAATATGGAATAGTAACTAAGTTATCTACTAATGCAGAATAAAGTATAAAAGGTAAATAGTAAAGTAAATGACACCAGAGATTTTTATACTGGTTCGAACTCCCATTCTACGTCCAGTCCCAGACTCCTTCTGGAATTTAACTATCAACCCTCTCTTAACCCGGAGGAATAGGTATTACACCGCCTGAGCAACCAAACAGGACTTCTATCACCTAGACAACTGAATAGGACTTCTACCGCCATAGCAACCGAACAGGACTTCAACAATATAGAGAATTTTCTAGACTGATTGTGCTCTTTTGATAGCATGGATAAGTCTCTAGAGTACACCCTTCCTATAATCTTCTCCTTTGTGGCATATAGTGTAGTTCGTGAAGATTGGAAGTTAATTTAATCACAAATGAATTAGTGCTTGAATGTGCAAGTGATTAGAACGAGATTTGAAAGCAAATGGCAGAATATTTTAGACAGTAAGTATGTAAGTATAGAATCAGAAATTAAGTGATTAAAACAACTGAAATGAAGGCTATATATAGTGTTTAAGTGTTGCAATTCTTTGTGAAGAGTTACAATTAAAAGATATGAAAATAACTCTTGAATCAACGGTTATTTCTGTTCGTTGAATGGACGTGACCGTTTAGAAAAATAGCCGTTATGCATTTTTAGTCGACCGAGGAAAAGATTTTAGTATACTGAATATTCAAAAGTTTCGAATTAAAAGTTTAATATAAAAAAAGACTCATAATTCAGTCGACTGAATAGGGTAATTCACTTGACTAAACCTTCAAGTGCACTGTGCACATGTACGAGTATTCAGTCGACTGAACCCCTTGATTCAGTCGGCTGAATTTTGTATTTCTACCATATTAAAGATCTTTGTAAAATAAATTGTCAACGGAACTTGTAATAAATGAAGTACTTTGTGTGTATATGATTTGAAAGTAATTTTAAATACTTGTGTGTATGCATATACCACCTAGGAGAGATTTTAACAATAATCAACTACTAGACTAGACTATAGACAAACCATTGATAATTTTGAAACGCCTCTCTGAATTCTTGGTCTGCAATCCATTGTCGAGTAGAATAGCATCTTCTCCTACAAATATGGTTAGTTCACATAATATTTTCTTATATAGTTGTCATGGTCAAAACATCAAAATACAAGGTTCTGACATTCTCCCCCTTTTTGATGATGACAAATATGTAAGTCTAGAAAATTTATAAAAACGATTGTACTCCCTCTAAATAAATATTCTATCTGCTTACTTGTTGAACAATTATATTTCTCCCCGTTTTTCATCGACAAAAAGGAATATATAGATAGAATGAGAAGTATATATGAGCCCAGATACACATGCATAGATAAATAACAACAACATCATAGATAAACATGTTTTTTTTAAAAATAACAACATCAAACAACATCAATTGTGCAATGTAACATCATAAGGAATAACATGAATTAAAAACAACATGAATTAAAAAAATAGATGGCCATAAACTAAAATAAAGAAATCTAAACCTCTTCACTATCTTATCCTTCCTCTTCTTCCTCCTCCTCGGATGTAGACCATGTGAAGGGAGCGGGATTCTCGGCAATACTTGTAGAAGTAGAACCGGTACATGAAATCTTCTCCCATATCTTGTTTAAGAAGCCCTTGATGGAATCAAGCTTCTTATTGGTCTTAACGACATTCTTTTCGACGGTGACCAATCGTCATTCGAGATTGCTTTGATTTCGAGAGAGAGTGGCAAGGAATTGCTTTGGATTGAATTCACCTTGAAGCTCTTGGATTTTGTCGTCTTCTTCTTCTTCCATTTGACGGGAAGGTTGAGTGGAGAAGGAGGCAATGTGCGTTTCTCGGGGTTGTGGAATCCCTTGCTCCCGATTAGCCGCCCATTGTTGGAAACTAATGGTTTCTTGAAGTTGAGGGCGTTTGGGCAAATTCATAAGACTTAAAGTCTTAGAATTTAGTTCACCAACGGTAATGAAGTCGACATCGGGTAAGGTGACTCCAAAGTTCAAAAGAATGCGCATAATATAAGCTCCGTAGAAGATGGTCTTATAACTTCACTTATGATTGACGGTGCGGAATTTGTCAAGGATAATTTTAGCCCAATTTACTTTTTGGGAAGAGTAAATGGCATATAGAGCTTGAAAATATCTCTTATATACCTTCTCGTAGTTCCCAGTACGAGGTTGAAGAGATCAGATAAGAGCACGGTGTAGAATGCGCGCCTTCGGTCAATGTAACATCCCGTATCTGGAGGCCAAAACCTAAGTGCTACAGATGCTGCAGTCATCCATAGTATTAACTTCTGGTGACAAAATACGGTAATGATAATGGTATCCATAATATCAGATGCACTTGAATATGAACAAAATCACAGATTTCCAAAAAACAACATTTTGATGATTACATTTCAAAACAAATTCATATCCAAGTTACATAATCCCATATCGTTTCCCAGGTAAAGATCAATTATAATTACAATAATACGCCAAGAGCAACATATGACGATGCCCCTTGGTTGATCAGAGTCCATATAGTCATATCTGACTTAATATACACAGCGGAATCACAACAAAATGAAACCGTGAATCCTAATTAGCTATCCGTCAGCCACTTGCTCGTCTCCGGAAGCTTTATTCACCAAAATTTCAAAAACCTGAAAACCTTAACCCTCAGCCTACTCAAATCAATTTTGAGTACCCGAGAGTTTAAGGGGAAATAAAAACTTCGAGTCAGACATAAAGCTTAGTATGAATAATTCGGTTACATCTCGGTTTACTGATATTAAGTGAGACCATGCCGCTTAGCGGAACGGGTTTCCCCTTATTAATATCCTTTTCAAAACATTTATTTTGCAAATCCTTTCCTACAACCAAACTGATATAATAAGGATGTTAGAACTAGAATTGGTCACTAACACTCAAGAATAGATTTTTGTAGAGAGATTAATGAAGATAGTAAATTAAAACAGAGGAAAATATGCAACAGTAACTACAGAAACAAGAACACCAGAATTATAGTGGTTCGGCGTAACTGCCTACGTCCAATGTTAATGTAATGTTTATTGCTTTTCTCAAAGGCTTGAATACAGATGCAATCCGTAAACAAATAACTCGAATACAAGTTAGAACTGAAAGAAGGAGAGTATCAAAAATGGCAGAGTATCCTCGGAGTTCTCGAAAAAAGGTCCATTTTCACTGCACCTCTGCCCCTCTATTTATAGACGAAAATAGACTGGTTCAGCTGCGTGGGCCCATGACCAAGATGACTTGGCCCAAATATGGTAATCTTAGGTTGGACGGTCCAAGCGTGCCGAACGACTCTCGGCCGATCGAGAAATGCCCGAACCATTGCAATTAATCGATGGTCGCCCAGTAAATGACTCGAAGCAGGCTTTCACAGGACTCGTAGCGACTCGTAATGGATCTTGAAGTGAAGCAAAGCCGACCTCCTCACCTCGATGTTGACTTCCAAGAATAAGCTAACTCCTTCATCTTGCACCGAACCAGATAGACCGAACACTTGTGTCGAACCACCCTTGACCGAACAACAATGGCTTCCCAACTGCGACTGAACGATGACTGCTACCTTGCCTAGGCCGAACGACATCCGCTGGACCTTTCAGACCGGAATGATTTATCTCTCTATACTGGCCGATCCATAAAATACCATGCCATCCTTGCGCAGCATCCAGACCGAACCACGCATGACCTTCATTCTTGACCGAACGACGTCTACTGACCAAACTAGATCGAGTCATGGATGCCGTCCCATACTTGCCGAGCCATGCACATAGACCGAGCCATGGATGTCGTCCCATACTTGCCAAGCCATGCACGTAGACCGAGCCATGGATGCCGTCCCATACTTGCCGAGCCATGCACATAGACCGAGTAACCCACTATGGATATATCCCTTACGTCTTTAATCTCCTAATTTGAATCTTATCCAGGCTCAATTGAAGCCTTTATAATTACCACCTCTTCAACTATCGTTTTGTAGCCGGCCCAAAGTGCCGGGTAACATTTGCCCCCTAAAGTGTGTCGTGTGAAGCAACACAACATGCTTTGAATCAGTAACCAGCTCCTGCTTTCAAACACCGAACGTATACGATCTCACGAAGGCCGAGATATGGCGGACCTTCCTAGCACCTTGTACATTTATGATTTTATTTTGTTTCCTTCCACTTTTTTTTATAAGACGAGGGGCATGTCGGCATACGGAGGCCGACCCATATGGTTGGTTTACTTGAGCTGTGGTGCGCATGCCTAATAACCGACTTCCCAAAGCACTACGACCGGTTCTACAGGAGATAGCCTGTTCACCTCCCCTCTCCCATATATAAGTTCCCTCCTCCACTTCTTCTCCTTTTTCTCACTTCTACTCTACTTTCCCAAAGTCATCAGCTCACTTCTCCCTGAGCTTTACTCGCTACTTAGCCTTCCTCGTGACTCTAATTGGTCACTAATGTGAACGAATCCTCAGCCCAACACTTCGAAGCCACCACATACCTCGAGCTCTCTCCCTAGGTATGAATTTCTTTCCAAACCCAAAATCATATAGAGTTTCAGTGCTCGGGTGGATAGTCCCCCCTTATTTTGTTATAAGAATAGATAGGAGATGATTTCAGAGGAGGGAAAGAGATGGATTAGGAATAAGAGTGGACTCTAGGTTAGGGCCTCGGCCTGACTTTGATGGATGTTGGTATCAATCGCCTAGGGGGAGTAGTCGTTGTCTATTAATTTTTATGTCAGGACTTAAGAGGAGGATAGAGGTTGTCGCTCGGTGAAAATAGATAAGGAGAAGAAGGATTCGGCAATTCAAGAGCGAGTGCGGGTCGGTCAGAATCCTGAAGAGCAGGTCGGTATCTCGACCAAGGGGGTCGTTCGGCCTCAAGGGAAAGCATGGGATGGTAGGAAATTAGGAAGGTGGGTCGGTATGGACCCATTGGGTCGTTAGGTAGTTAGGGAGTGAGTGAGGAGAACTAATGTAGTGAGTGCAGTCTAGCATCTAGTGGATTGCCCTGAATTGGCATGAGTCCGGGGTAGTGGGTCGGTCGAAGTTCGAGTGAGGCCGTTCGGTTGTTAGGGACAGAGGTTCGGCATAGTTTAAGGAAGTTGGTTTGGTAGTTAGGTAGAGAGGGAGGATTGGATGGTTCGGTCATCCCATATGACCATGGATCGGCATTTATAACCAAGACTATTCTAATCTAAACATAACATTCATGTATACAATTCTCCTCCACAACCAAGCACTGAATAACGGACAATGACTAGTAACAAAGCATAATAGCTCGGGGACTCAATTTAAACTTTACTACCCCTTAACCTTGAATAATATTCAATGTAAACTCAACCCATCAAATGCAGACAAATAGTCTTCACACTCTATGATGCTGATGCTTGATTCCAGAACTTCTAATGCCAATCATATAACAAACTGCAGGAGACGGTCAGCGATGACGGTCTCCGAGGCAACCACTCAAAACTCTATCACATCATACTTGTGTTTAAATTTTTTGACTTTTCCGACACTCACGTTTAAATCGTAACACTAGTTCACACACGACACGGGGGGATGTATTATCATCGTTATATCTGATATCAATTGTCTTTCAAGTATAGTTCAAACAGGTATCTACCCATATCTGACGCTCATTGAAGATGTCCAGAAGATCAAGCTCTGCCACAGTTTCAAACAAGCATGGGGCAAGTTCTCAGCAGGAGGTAGTAGGGACTTCGAGTCCACCGATAACTCCTATGCAGGGTATTCCGGACCAATCAGCTGCAGCTATTGGCCCGGCTCCTGACGTTATAGACGGGGCAGTCATTGTGGACAATCCTATTGATTCACAAGCTTCAAAAATCGACGAAACCGCTCTTTGTTGGTTATGTACAATTCATGGGATTCCTTTCGATGATGTTTTAGTTCCGTTGAGGCAAGATCAACCTCACCTGCCCCCAGCTGGATATACAGCGTGCAATAAATTCATGTGCTGGGTTGGTAGCGTGCCACCTTTCAACTCCTTTCTCCGTGAAGTGTTACATTATATCGGGATCGCCCCGGC
Source organism: Allium fistulosum (assembly GCA_030737815.1). Classification (NCBI taxonomy): domain Eukaryota; kingdom Viridiplantae; phylum Streptophyta; class Magnoliopsida; order Asparagales; family Amaryllidaceae; genus Allium; species Allium fistulosum. The sequence goes on along the minus strand of CM060907.1, from coordinate 241,314,726 downwards.
ACAGCTACACCCCAATAGTCATGCGTTCATCTATGGCACTTGTATTCTCTTCATGAGCATCTTATTTAGGCTTCCCACTCCCGGTGATATCCGCTACATTTATCGCTTCAAAAGACGGTCTAACGGTCCATCCTTCATATTCCTTGAGCCACACTCCAAGTGTCAGATCCTGATGGGGGCATGGAGTAAATTCTCCCAATATAAGTAGGAATGGTTTTATGTACGCTGCCCCTGGCTTTGCGAGAAGATGGCGGGAAGGGAGTAAGTTCCATTCCCTGAACAATATTTGTCTATGGCACGAGGTGCACTCTTTTTAAACTTCTTTTGACTTTTACAGGTATCGGCCCACGTCCCGAAGGTACTGGGTATTCTGAGGCCGTCGAGGCCATCCGAGCTATTCCTGTGGAAGTCCGTGAGATCAAGTTCGTCCTTTCCCATGAATCGCTTTCAAAGTTTGGATTATTAGCGGAAGGTCATCGAACTAGTCTCCCAACTGGCATTGCTACAACCAGACCCGCCACAGAAAAAGGCAAAGGGCAAGATGGGCCTTTAATGCCCTCTACAAGAGGAACCCCTGATATCCAAGGAAGGTGAAATAAAGGAGGCCGAGGTGCCGAAAATGACCGATGAGAACTTAGGCTCGACATTGCACCAATAACGAACACACCTGGCATTGACAAATCGCTTCCCCCTTCGAAGAGGAAAAAAGCTTAGCCTATAAATTGAAAAAAAAACAGTAGGCGAAACTTCTAAAGTTACAATCACTCCGGTTGAGAAAAAGTCGTCTCCTCAACATCTAGAGGGTTCATTGAAAGGTCTTTCAGACCTGACCATCTCTGATGACCTACTGAATTATGGTTTCAACGACCCAGGGGATATGGGACTTAATTCGCCCGCTAGAGGCGATGGAGGCGATCAATTCATCATCAGGGAGAAAAAACTCCAATAAGTAAAGCAAAAGAAACCGGTTCGTCGGGGGAAAACACTAGGACACACACGAACACTCACACTTCACCCCGCACTTAAGTTTTAGCCATCATATTATTCTCGCTAACTCGCCCTCACTTGATTTCTATGCAGGTGATATGGGGCGCACTCACGGGTTTGACCGCCTTCGCGGGTCCTCTATCTTTCATCACTCCAGTCGGGATTCGGGGTCAGGTAGACGCCGGGAAAGAGATGACAGCGACGATAAAGATTACCGTCCCAGAGACTCATCGTCTTCGCGAAGAAAAACATACAGCCATTCTTCATACTCCAACGACCCTCCACCTCACTCAAAGCACAGTAAGGATAAATCCGCTCAGAAGGGATCTCAATCTGAAGCTCCCCATGACCAACACTTTGGTTCGTCCAGCACAAAATAATCTCGTGAGCCTCATAAAAAGTCTGTGGCTCCGGCCAGGCATACTTCTCCAACTTCTGCACATGACCTGTCGATTGCTGAAAGATTAGCCGAGCTTAAAGCCACATTTCCGAAGATAAGCTTCGACGGACTGAAATTTCTTCCTGCGATTCACCCAATTTCAGGGCATGTCAAACAAAGCCCCATCACCTGCAATAACGATGTCTATGTCCAATATGATGCGTTTGTTCATTTGGTAGAAAAATTCTCAGAAGTTTCTATGGAACGTCAGCATGAAATCGATCGCCTGAAACTTGAAGCCATCCATGATAAAGAGATTATTAAAGTCCAGGACGAAGAGCTTTCCTCGTACAAATCTCAACTTGAGGCCGCTCAACAAAACACCAAAGATACAGCTGAGGCAGTCAGCCGTCTGGAAGCCACTCACAAAAAGGAAATCGATGAGGCAGTTCAACGTAGTGGTGCTCTAGCCTTAGAAAAAGACTCCATCCAGAAAGAAAAGGATGTCCTCGCTCGACGAGTTAAAGAACCGGAGGAGCTGCTGCTTAAAGAAAAAGAAGGAAATACTGTTGCACAGGAAGAATCACAATGATATTGCGAGGAAATCATCGCAACACGACTCTTAAAAACGAAGCTCGATGAGGAAATTTCTAATGCCGAAGCGTTAAAGGATGCGGCCCGTGAAGAGGGCAAAAGAATGGCATTGACAGAGATTGATTCTCGCCTTGAGGCAGCTGCTGAAGCCGGGAGAGAAGAAATTAAATGCTTATTCGATCCGCTTATTGCTGAATACAACGCTCGAGTTCTCATGCATCGAGATCTATCATTTCTGGGCGAGGGTTACCTCGAATCGTTATCAGAAGCATGGGATACTCTGATGAAAATTAAGCAAGTAGAGTTGGGCACCGAAGAAATTGATAATGAGTCTCTTGTGAAGGAAGTGTTCCGACTTATCCGTAGCCAAAGCCCTCTACGAAAGAGATTCCTCCTCATCGAAAGGGAAGGACAATGTTGCTGGATCATCTGGAACCAAGTCTCCAGTTCCTCCTTACGCCCCGCCGGCTGGTTGCTCATAACTCGATCCTTTCGAGCAGCATGTTGGATATGACCCAAGAAACCCGGGCTTGATGTTCATGTTCTTTCCCCTATTCCCAAGGGTGAGACTCCTAAAATAGCTGAGAGTCATCTGGAAGTCGGTGTGTAATTTTTCTTTCTAGGGTTGAAAGGACCATTGCTTTTGATGAACAATAGATGTATTCTAACACTTATCCTTTATGACTCCATGTAGGTCATTCTGATCCTGAACCAACTCCAAGGAGCGATGTTGCCACGGAGAAGGAAAAAAAATAGCGGAAGAGCTTCACACTGGGGATGCTCCTGGACCCGATGCCCAAGTAATCAGAGCACTCGATGAGGACAAGGCTGAGGATCCCTCGCCTGCGGACGAACATGATGAGATTGAAATCACTGGCGCCTCCGAACCTACTTCAAAACTTAGCATGGGGGAGCGAGTCGCAGAAGAGGAGAAAGAGAAAGCCAAAGTTAAGGTCGAATCTCAAGTGATGGAACTTGACGATCCTTTAAATAGGCCCTTGAAGATAATTCTTCCCGGAGGGATCACACCTCTTGATGTCCCTCCTCCTGCCCCGGATACTGCCTCACTGGGAAGTAGAGGGTCCAGGAAGAAGCGCCTAGCTAAGGAGTCTTCGGAGAAACCCAAGAAAGAGAAGAAGTCAAAGAAGTAATTATCATCTTGTCATATCTCGCTCAGCCTTAGTCATGTAGTTGTTTCTATTTATTTTTATAGTCGGTGTGAACGGACTCTTTGCTCCGAGTTTAGGAGAAGTAGTAATGGGACTGAATCTTCGATTAGTAAATAAAATTTTGTTTTCTTTGTTTTCGATGATTTTCGCTATTCAGCTTATCGTCCAACTAGTACTTGACATCCAAAATTTTATGGGTCAGGTAAGTACCTGTTCACTTCCACATGACTTGGAGATTTCTTGAATCGTAAATCTTATAGTCCATGCTCTGGGGACTTAGAGTACTCCAGTCCACGCTCCAGGGACTTAGAGATTTTTTTTTAAAATCGTTTATACTCTAGTCCGCACTCTTGGGACTCAGAGTACTCTAGTCCGCACTACGAGGACTTAGAGATTTTTAAGTCGTTTATACTCTAGTCCGTACTCCGGGGACTCAGAGTACTCCAGTCCGCACTTTAGGGACTTAGAGATTTTTTAAATCGTTTATACTCTAGTCCACACTCTGGGGACTCAGAGTACTCTAGTCCGCACTCTGGGACTTAGAGATTTTTTAAATCGTTTATACTCTAGTCCGCACTGTGGGGACTCAGAGTACTCTAGTCCGCACTCCGGGGACTTAGAGATTTTTAAGTCGTTTATACTCTAGTCCGCACTCTGGGGATTTAGAGATTTTTATGTCGTTCATACACTCTAGTCCACACTCTGGGGACTCAGAGTACTGCGGTCCGCACTCTGGGGACTTAGAGATTTTTAAAATCGTTTATACTCTAGTCCGCACTCTGGGGACTCAGAGTACTCCAGTCCGCACTCCAGGGACTTAGCGATTTTTAAGTCGTTTATACACTAGTCCGCACTTGGGGGATTTAGAGATTTTTTTATTTTATCGATTAACTTTAATTTTGTGTGTGTGTTCATACGCCGGACATAATAAAGTGATTTAATTTTTGCTATGGAATTATAACACACGGACCATCAACAGTTCATAGAAAAGCGGCTTCAAGCCTTTATTGATCATAACAAATAGGAACAAACTGACTTGTCTTATTACATGCCGGAAACAAAGAACAACAAAAGAAAAACATACTGGAAACAATTACTACTAAAATGCGAAAGAAGTGGGCTAAGTGTAATAACAACGCAAATGATCGCTATTCCATGCTCGGGGGAGCGTCACGCCATCGACAATTGCTAGCTTGAAAGTTCCTTCTCCAAGCTTCCGTTCAATGACGTATGGACCTTTCCATATGGGATTCATATGTGATGGAATTGGAAAAACTCGCTTTAAAATGAGATCGCCCACATCAAAAATTCTCGGTCGAACTTTTTCATTGTAATATCGAGCAACTCAGTGCCCATATGCGACCGCCCTTAAATCAGCTTCATCATGTTTTTCGTCCACAAAGTCCAGCGATTCCAGTAAAAGATCCTGATTCATCTTAGGATCATAGCGAGTCACCCGATGAGAAGGAACTTCAAGTTCCACGGGTATAACAGCTTCAGTGCTAAATGTGAATGGAGTGTGGCCAGTCGCGGACTTGTAGGTGGTTCTGTAAGCCCAGAGTGCTATCGGAAGCTCATCCACCCACTTTCCTCTAGTCTTCTCCAAACGTTTTTTCAATATGGATTTTATTATTTTGTTTACGGCTTCAACTTGTCCATTGGCTTTTGGGTGAGCGACTGCCGCAAATCTTTTCTCAATGTAATATTTTTGGCAGAATTCTTTAAACTCCCTACTCTCAAACTGAGTTCCGTTTTCCGTAATAATAGTTCGTGGGAGGCCAAAACGACATATGATGTTTCGTACAACGAAATTAATGACCTTTTTGGTGGTGATCATAGCTAAGGGTTCTGCTTCTGCCCACTTGGTAAAGTAATCGACCGCAACAATTGCGTATTTTGTACTACCTCTGGAGATTGGCAAGGAGCCGATTATATCAATCCCCCATATTGCAAATGGCCAGGGACTAACCATTTGTATGAGTTCCGTCGGCGGAGCTTTCGGAATCTTCGCATACTTTTGACAATTGTCGCATCTTCTCACATAGTCTGCGGAGTCTCGATTAACGGTTGGCCAATAGTATCCATAGCGGAGGATCTTTTTGGCTAGCGTCTGCCCCCATTATGGTTGCTACATTCTCCTTCATGAACTTCTTTCAAAATCCGCTTTATCTCATTGTGGGCGATGCACCAAAGTAAAGGAACCGAGAATCCTTTCCGATACATTACTCCATCCTGCATTATATATCGTGAGGCTTTGCAAATGACTTGTCGTCTTTCATTCTTTCTTTCGGGCAAGGTCCCGTGTAGCAGGTATTGCTTGAATAGGGTTATCCATGACTCCCTCTCAATTTCTGTTTCTAACACAGAGTCTACTTCCATCTCGTCTATACTCGGGGAATGTAAGGTTTCGACGGGAACCAAACCCATCTGTTGTGCATCACCAGTACTTGCGAATTTCGCCAATGAATCGGCTTCTCCATTTTGTTCACGCGGGATATGCAAAATATCATAATATTCGAGGTCTGCCAATAGTTCTTGAACCCGAGCAAGGTATGGGGCAAGTCTTTGCCCCTTTGCTTGGTAGTCTCCTCGTACTTGATATACCACCAATTGTGAGTCACAAAAGATTTCAATCGATTTCACTCCGAGTTCCTGGTAAGTTTTTAGCCAGCAATCAATGCTTCATATTCGGCTTCGTTATTTGTAGCTGGGAAATCGAGCTTTAAAGCATAATGTTTGCACAAAAAATGGACAAACACCTCAAAGTCGTATGATTTAATTGATTTTACGTTGTTCTTAGTGATTTGGGTGATTTATGCAAATATATGAAAAGCAGGGACTAAACTGTAAAAGACACGCAGATTTATAGTGGTTCAGCCAGAATGTGCCTACGTCCACTTTATATATTATTTCTCTTTTCTTGTTTAGATTACAAGTACAAAGCTTTGATACTAGTATCTGAAAGTTGTTTGAAAGTTCTCTCCGTACTTGAGCTCTCAAACTTGTCCTCTATTGTTGTACCCCTGCCTCTCTATTTATAGAGTGAGGCTGGGGGTAGGGGTCTTGGAGGTATATAGCTGCTGGTGGGCCTGGGCTGATATAATTTGGCCTGGCAAAGTTGGTCTGGAACGCCTTGGTCCGGTGGAACTTGGTCCGGTGAAACTTGGTCCGGTGATGTTTTTGATTCGGTGGGACTGGTACTAGTGCATTGGTCCGGTGGTAGGAGTGGTAGAGGCTGGTTCGGTGGTAGGTGGAGTAGGCAGCTGGTCCGGCAGTGAGGTGGAGTAGGAGTTGGTCCGGTAGCACCTGGGAGGCAGCTGGTCCGGTAGTGAGGTGGAGTAGGAGTTGGTCCGGTAGCACCTGGGAGGCAGCTGGTCCGGTAGTGAGGTGGAGTAGGAGTTGGTCCGGTAGCACCTGGGAGGCAGCTGGTCCGGTAGTGAGGTGGAGCTAGGTTGGTCCGGCGGTGGTAGGGATGCCAAATGAAGCTTAGGCAAGCCTGGACGAACCTGGTGCTTCTTGGTCTTGAGATCTCCTGGGTGAGAACACGCCCAACATTTGCCCCCCAAAGTGGGGCATATGCCGGTATATGCCGTGCTTTGTTTTAAAATCAATGATGTTAGCTTGGATGCTCCTGCCGAACCAGCTGGTCCGGTCGTCTGTGTTCGCCTATAAGTAAGGGCCTAGGGCTCCCGTTACCTTCTACCGAACGAGACAGCCGAATAAGTTCCTCTTGCCAAATCAGTCATATCGCCGAACCAGACGTGTTGCCGAATCAGGTGATTGTCGGATGGCCCTTTTTTTTCTTCGTCTTTCCGAATGAACATAAAGTTTTAATACCGAATGGACCTTATACTGAGGAAGCCGAACGAATCTTTAGTTGGGAATGTCGAATGAATCTTTAGTTGGGAATGTCGAATGAATCTTTAGCTGGGAATGCCGAATGAACCTTTAGTTGGGCCTGCCGAATGAATCTTTAGTTGGGAATGCCGAATGAACCTTTAGTTGGGCCTGCCGAATGAATCTTTTACCGGATGGACTTTTGTACCTGAATCACCAGTGAAACTCTAGATTACATAGTTTATGTGTCTTAATGATATACTTTCTTGTGTGTGCAGATAAATGTCTCAAAGTGTGGAAACCCGATCAGAGAAGAAGAGATCTCAGGATAGAGAAGAGCCTTCCTCAGTGCCCCCGGATCAGCCAGGATCTGCCCGTCATGGGCCCACCCCGAGATCATTGGTGGATGGATACGGTCCTCAGGAACTTCTTAACTTGCCTCCTGATTGCTTCCCTAGCTCACTCAAGGGCGAGCAACGTGATGTTATATCTCGCTCTTTCGGGATCGACCGAGCGTGCATGTTATTGCCGGATGCGGGAGTGATGCCGTATGATCCTCCCGAAGGATATTTTGCCTACAGCAGATACCATTGCATGTGTGGTGCCATCCCGCCTCTCAACGCCTGGGTAGTCAGCTTTCTCACATATCTAAAGGTAGCTCCACTCCAGCTTTAGCCCAACTCTTATGCCATTCCGGTGAGTCTCTTCGTCATCTTCCAGAGGAGATATGGGCGTCCTCCTTCCAACCGGGAGATCCGGTATTTGTACAACTTGAGAGGCTATAAGAAGGGGTCTCCCTACATCAGCTTGGAATCGGCCGTATCCTTTAAGCCGGTCCTGGATTTATACTCCAAGTACAGCATGTTCAAGAAGGAATGGTTTTTTGTCAAGGATGATTCCGTTTCTATTCGGCGCTTCACCTCCGGATGTAAGTCAAAGCTTTATTTTTAATCCCGTTCTAGTTGCAATGCTCCTTCTTATGTGTTTTTATTTTTTGCTAGCGACAGGTGGTTTTGCGGTCGTGGAGAATGAACGCCTGGTTCAGACGGCAGCAGAAATAGAAGCTATTACTGGAAGAGATAGGTCGGTTGCTTACCTGATCAGGAACGCTACACTTTTGGAGTACAACTTGATCCTTCCACAGCAGTCCATGGTCAAGCAGAGAGACACGGCTGAAGAGAAGGCTGCCCAAGCTAAAGAAGGGGCCGAGTCGAAGAGCAGCAAAAGGAGGCCCTTTCCGAAACATCCGGTTGCCGGGGGGAAGAAGCTCAAAAAGTCTAACGGTCCCTCTCCCAGCACATGTCCAGATATCCCGGAGGAGGGAGATGTGGAGGAGGAGCAAGGCGGAGATGGAGGAGAAGGCGCTGGAGATGGCGACGGTGTCGGGGCTTTGTCTTCTAGGCAAGTAGGCGAGATGCAAGAGTGGACGGATGACGCTTTCCGCCAGGCCTTCGAAGGTCTGGAGGGGACAGAGAAGTCCAGGAAAGCTGAGAAAGTTGGGACCGGCGTCGATTTATCTTCCGGGAGCGCTTCTATTGAGGCAACCTCTGCGGTTCAAGGTGAATTTCCCTCTGTTCTTTTTTATTCTTGAATGATGGCTCAATGCATACTGGTGACACTTGATTTTTACTCCAGGAGTGGAAAAAACGGCCAAGACCTCAGATCTTCGGCACAGGCTTGAACAATACAAACTCCTCAAAGCTTCCGCCAAGCCGAAGCCTTCTACTAACCGCCCGGGAGACATAGTCGGCTATCGTCCTCTTCTCGGAGTTATTGAAGAAGATATACAGAAGAGGAAGAGGAGTCGATCTTCGTCTGAACCTCTTCTTGAACCTCCGGCCCCACTCCAGCCTATTCACGACATTACAGAAGAGGATACCGAGCTTATGCCCTCCCCCCATCCGTCTGAGAACCCACTCGTCATCCCAATAGATCATCCTGGCTTAGTACGCAATCCGTTTGCGGGTCATCCGGACCTGGACCCGGCATCTCATGACATCTCTTTTGATGAGGTTACTGGTGAGCACCTTCTTCCTCGCAATCCTATGGTAAGGGTGCTTGATGAGGCCAAGTCCCTGGACCTTGATTTGCTTACTACTCGGGTTGTCGCTATGGGGGATGAAGCTAAGGAAAATATCGACCGGGTTGCTGAGGAGACCAGGAAGTTGATGGGGCATCATGCCTGACTGGTCAAGGCCGGGGAGGAAATTGGGAGTGCCAACATAAGACTACGGTTAGTGGTTTCCGACCAGGCCAAGCAACTCGCCGATCAGGCCATCCAGATCTCTCAGCACAAGGCCGCCTCCGGACGTCTAAAGAAAACTATGGAAGAGGCCAGCCGGGCCAAACTGCGGAAAATGGAGGCTATTTGCAAGGAACGGATCGATATGGCCATTGCCACGGTGATGAGGTTCGGAAAGCGGATCTTGAGCAGATAGAGGAGTTATCTGGGAGGCTTGAGGCCGCAGAGCTTGCTCAAGCCAAGTTGAAGGAGGAGATGGAGGCAACGCGGAAATCCCTTCAGGCTGACTATTCGAGATATCAATTGGAGAGAGATGCTGCCATCGTAAGGTTGTCGGCTTCCGAGGCCCGGACGAGGGAGTTTGAGGAGAACGAGGGGATGATGGACGAAATGCTCCAGGATATGTACTTTCGTACTTGGAAGCAGGGCAACCTCTCCTGGATGGATGATTATCCTCGGGTCATGGCTAGGGTTTATCTCCGGGCTCTGGAGGAGGCTAGGGCTGATGCGGATAAAGAGGGTGGTGTGGCCTTCCGAATGGACGTGGTCACAGCTCGGTTTACTGAGGAGGAGAAAGTGGCGGTGAAGGAGGGCATGCGGTTACTTGCCGTCGAGGAGGTAGGTGTGGAAGTAGAGGATGATGGTCAAGATGATCAAGGAGCAGATGCTGGTAAGTTTTTCTTTTCAGTCCCCCTGTTAACTTGGTTGCTTATCACTAATGAATTCTTTTCTTGACTGGACAGGTAGGCAACAGGACAAGGATAAGACTCCGACGCAGCCGGCTCCTTGATTAGACCTGGATTTTTTTTAGACTTGACATTGTTGTATATGTTAGTCTCAGAATAGTAATGTAACTCCTTGGTTGTAATTATGCTACTTGTAATAAACAACACTATTCTTGACGTGTAATTCTTTAACTTAAGCTGATTCTGTTGTCTTTTGAATGTTCTTGCTATTTTGGCATGTTGTATGAGAAATATAGCTATGCATATTCTTGTAATTAAATTGGGTCTGACGTCAGGTTCTTGTTTAAAACATAATTTCATGACTTGCAATGTTAGCGTGAGGTGTGAATAAATTATAGTCACGTGTTTACACATGAAAGAAGGAAATACCGCCCTTTATATTTTGCTTGTAGATGGCAGCTTTGAATATCCTGTGTGACCGAGTAAGGGATGCGGTCTAGTATCTTGCTGTGAGTATCCGCTTTCATTAGTGAATGTCTCATGTTCTGTGTCATGTACTTCAGGGATTGTTACAGAGGATAGGAGAAAAGTTTCTTAAATAAAATTGAAATACATGAAATAGTAAAACTTCCAATCACGGAAGGCCTTCGATGTGCTTAAGTTCGTGGCAAACGGGCTTTGTAGTCACTTTCCCTAGCTGTGGGTCTTGGAGACATTTGTCACCCATCTTACGCCTCCGCGGGGAGTTAATTCTTTTTTACCACAGCCGCACTTAAGACACATCGGAGCCGAGATCGCGCACAGTAACTACCCGGGCCATTATGGCCCGTAATCGTGGGTATTATTCGATTTACTGTGGCCGGCTAGCGTGGGTGCCGATCGTCAACCGTGAACTGCCCCTGGCTGGCCACACCTTATGTTGGGGCTTATAGTCGGTTCACAGTTGCCGGCGAGCCGAACGCCGTAATGAGCTGCCTCGGCTATAGTCGGCCTTCTCGGTGGCTTATAATCGACTCATTACAGTTGGCTTTAAGGGCCGTCGCGAGCAATGAGTTAACCCGCGGCAGAGGGATGCCGGAGCAAAAGTGCCTCATTGGCGAGGGCATAGATTCGCATAGTACCTGTTAGGTCTTGTCCAGGTGAAGTTGCGTTGTGGAGTGCTTTGAGTGGAAATGCTATACGCATAGGATTTTGTTCAACAGAAAAGGATAAAGTTAACAAGCAGCCAAGATATAAAGGAACAAGTTAAAAAAGAGACAAGGTTTTTTAAAGTGGTTTGGCACAAAAATGCCTACGTCCACTGATTCTCTTTGTTAATTCACTTCATATGGGCAGTACAAGTTAAGGAAAGTATCGACGGAGGTGTTGGATGTTCCATGCCCTCTGGAACACCTCTCCATCCACTGTTGACAAAATATAAGCTCCATTGTGGAGATCTTTATGAATTATATATGGTCCATCCCAGATTGGATCTAGTGCTCCGGGGTGAGGGAAGATTCGCTTGAGGACAAGATCCCCTTCTCGTAAGGTACGATGCTTGACTTTGGAATTGTATTGTGCTGCCACTTTTTGCTTGTGGGCTGTTGCTTTGAGGACTGCATCATTTCTTCTCTCCTCAATTAGATCCAAAGACATGTGAAGGAGTTCTTCATTCTCTTCTGGGTTATAGTGGATCCTACGGTGGGAAGGCACGATGGTTTCAACTGGAAGCATAGCCTCCGATCCGTATGCCAAAGAGAAAGGAGTATGCCCTGTTGATGTTCTGAAAGATGTGCGATAGGCCCATAATGCCGTAGGGAGTTCATCTACCCAAGCGCCCTTTGACTTTTCGAGTTTCTTTTTGATTAGGGTTTTAAGAATTTTGTTGACGGCTTCGACTTGTCCGTTTTCCTAGGGATAAGCTACGGATGAGAAGCTTTTGTGAATTCCGTGCTCTCGGCACCAGTTGGCGAATTCCTCGTTGTCAAACTGAAGTCCATTGTCTGATATGATTTTGAATGGGACTCCGTACCTGCACAGAACATTTCTGATCAAGAAGTTAATAACTTTTGCTGAAGATACTTTATTCAGAGGTTCTACTTCCACCCATTTGGTGAAATAGTCGACTGCCACTATAGCATATTTGGCCTCGCCTCGGCCCATTGGTAGTTCGCCGATTAAGTCAATTCCCCATACTGCAAAGGGCCAAGGGCTGGTCATTTGAGTAATCTTAGTTGTTGGTAGCTGCGGAATCTTAGCAAACTTCTGGCATCTGTCACATTTTTTGACGAAATCTAAGGCGTCCTTGTTTAAGGTGGGCCAGAAATATCCATATCGGAGTATCTTTTTTGCTAAAGTTTGCCCTCCGGTGTGATCTCCGCAGCTTCCTTGATGAATGTTGGATAAGATTTCCTTGGCTTCCCTTCCAGCGACACACCTTAATAAGGGGTTAAAGAATCCGCGCCGATAGAGGATGTCCTCTTGTATTGTGTAGCGGGAAGCTTTCCTCAAGATTTTCTTGACTTCGTTACGCCCGTTGGGTAGTGTGCCGCTTTTAAGTAGTCTCGGATGGGAGTCATCCAAGTTGCTTCTTCAGTTGCAGCTATTAGATTCACTTGCTCAAAACTTGGGGTCAGTTGCCTTGAGATGGCTACCGCTCCGGAAATAGCACCGTCTCTCACGCTTGCTTGCTTCGCCAATTCGTCGGCCTCTCGGTTCTCTTCCGGAGGGATGTGTTTGACTAAGTAGTGGTCCAATCTATTGAGAAGTAACTTGGTCTTCTTTAAATATGCTATGAGTCGTTCTTCTCGAGCCTGGAATTCTCCTAGTATTTGATTAACAATAAGTTGAGAATCGCTATGAAGACACAAAGAATTGGCTCCGATTTCTGAGGCAAGTTCTAATCCAGCTATCACTGCTTCATACTCGGCATCGTTGTTGGTGGCAGCGAACTCCAACCTTATAGCATAGTGCAGCTTATTTCCTCTAGGAGTGACTATTACCACACCTGCCCCCGAGCCTTGATCGTTTGACGCCCCATCCAGGAAGAGAATCCACTTGATGTCTTCTGCTATTTCCGATTGCTCCTTACCTTCGTTGGTAGTGAATTCTGCAATGAAATCGGCCATGGCTTGTCCCTTGATGGCGGTGCGAGGGTGATAGGTGATATCATACTGACTCAGTTCAATGCACCATTTAAGTAGTCGCCCAGAAGTGTCGGGACGATGGAGTACCTGCCTCAATGGTTGATCGGTCAGAACTTTGATGGAATGGGACTGGAAGTAGTGACGCAGTTTCCATGACGTGATCAGTAAACAGTATGTTAGCTTCTCAAGTTTAGGATATCTGACCTCTGCCTTCGTAAACCTCTTACTTACAAAGTATACTGGCCGCTGCGTGCGGTTGTCTTCTCTTACCAACGCAGCGCTCAGGGCGTGAGATGACACAGCAAGGTATAGGTATAATTCTTCGCCTTCGCTTGGAGTCGAGAGTACCGGTGGTTTCTGGAGGTGTTCGATCAAGTTAAGGAAAGCGGTTAAGCATTCGCCAGTCCATTCGAACTTTCCTTTGTCTTTCTTTAGAGCTTCGAAGAAGGGGACGCACTTGTCCGTTGCTTTGGAGATGAATCGGCTTAGGGCGGCCACTTTCCCATTCAGGTTTTGCATTTCCTTTCGAGTGGAAGGTATTTTAATATCTTTTAGAGCTAGGACTTGTTCAGGGTTTGCCTCAATCCCTCTGGCATGGACGATGAATCCCAAGAACTTTCCTGATGATACTCCGAAGGAGCATTTTAGAGGATTAAGTTTCATTCCATACCGGCGAAGTACTTGAAACATCTCGCCCAGGTGGCTTACGTGATTGTCGGCTTTCCTTGACTTTACCAGCATGTCATCCACATACACTTCCATAGTTTGTCCTATTAGCCCTGCAAACATCTTGTTGACGAGGCGCTGGTAGGTGGCTCCTGCGTTTTTAAGTCCGAAAGACATTACCTTATAGCAGTACAAACCCCGATCAGTGATGAAACTAGTGTGGTCTTGATCGGGAGTATGCATAGGAATTTGGTTATATCCTGAGTATGCATCCATAAAGGATAAGAGTTCGTGTCCGGCTGTGCTGTCTACAAGTTGATCGATTCGGGGAAGTGGGAAGCAATCCTTGGGGCAGGCGTCATTTAAGTTGGAGAAGTTAATGCATGTCCGCCACTTCCCATTAGCCTTCTTTACCAGTATCGGGTTGGCGATCCACTCTGGGTAGATGGCTTCCCGTATAAAGTCATTGGCAAGTAGATTCTTTACTTCTTCATCGAGGGCTGCTGATCGTTCTGCCCCCATACTTCTCTTTCTTTGTTTTACGGGCGCCTTGGTAGGATCAATGTTTAGTACGTGGCATGCTACGTCGGGGGAGATTCCGGTCATGTCAGCGTGTGACCATGCGAATACATCCAAGTTGTGGCGGAGAAAGTCGATGAGTTTCTCCTTCAACTCTGCTTTTAGTTGGGACCCGATTTTCAATAGTCTACTCGAGTCATGCTTGTCTACAGATACAAACTCCATAGCCTCTGCAGGCTTGGCGGTGGCCTCCTCCTCTTTGTCCCTGGGGTCTAATTCATTGAAAGGGTCGCTGGTATATCGAAGAGGAGGGGCTTTCTTTAGTTGCTACGCTTCTAGACTTTTTGTGCAGAGGGCAACCTCTACACTTTTCCCTTTATCCTTCCTGTGGTTGTTGCGAAGTTCAGTCACATAGCAGTCTCGAGCAACGTCCTGGTCTCCTTCTACTTCCCCTACTCCATTGTCCGTTGGAAATTTCATCTTTAGGCACCATGGGGCTAGGACAATTTGGAAGTCAGACAAGGCTGGCCTTCCTAAGAAGGCGTTGTAGGCCGAGTGGTTTTCTATTAGCACAAACGTCTGTTTCCGTACAACGGAGCGGGGATGACTTCCAATTTCAACAAAGAGGTCCAGTTTCCCGAGGGGCATCTTCGCATCTCCAGTGAAATCGTGTAGTGGTTTATTGTAGGGAGATACATCCTTCATTGATAGTTTCATTTTGTCGAATGCATGTTTGAATAGGATATTTACTGAGCTTCCAGTGTCTACTAGAATTCGGAAAACTTCGGCTGGACCGAGCCGGGCAGAGATAACCATGGGATCCATGTGAGGGTATTGCCTTCCTTCTAGGTCATGCCTACCGAATGTGATGTCATGATTCTCTTTCCGCTTCGGGTGGCGCTCTTCTATAACAGAATTAACACAGTCTTCATTGTTTCTAAGCGACTTTCCATATCTTTCCATCCCTGCCCAGCTTCTGTCGGCGATGTGCGGTCCTCCCGAGATGGTATGGACCACTATCTTCTCTTGACTAAGGCCACTAGTGCTGCGATTTCCTCTGCCGATCTCTGGTGAGGGTAGCCTTGGGTTCTCATTGGCAGGAGCTGGAGTCCTGTCCTGACCTTTTACATAGCGTTCCAGTTTCGTCCTTCTGATGTGTTCTTCAATCAAGTCCCGGAGATGATGGCACTCATTGGTATCATGCCCATGAGATTCGTGGAAGCGGCAGAACTTTCCAGACTTCTGCGCGTTATCTGATTCCTTCTTGTATGGTGGGCGTTTGTATCTAACTTCGCCTTGGGTGGCAAGGAAGATGTTTTCGACGGTCTCGTTCAAAGGAGTGTAAGTGTCGAATCTCGGTCCTGACCGATATAGGCGCTTTTCTCCCTTCTTACCCCCAGCATTGTCTTTGGAATCATTTCTTCGAACGTCCCTTGCCACAGCAGGCGCGTTGCTGTGAGTTGCCTTATTTTGTTGTCCTGACTGCCCCTCAACGGCAGCATCCTCAAGCCTCATATATTTCCCGGCTTCATGGAAGAAATCGGGTAAAGTAGCTGGTTTTTCTTTTGTCAACCTTCTAGCAAATTTAGTATCCGGATGCACACCACTACAGAGGGCCATTAGGATAAGCTTCTCATCGGCATCTTGGACTGCGGCCGCTGTGGCATTGAATCGGGTTAGGTATTGCTGCAGTTTCTCTCCAGGTTTCTGTTTGATGCTAGATAAGGAGTAAGCGTCCTTGGGTTGTTCCACATGAATGCGGAATTGACTGATAAACTTTTCTTTCAACATTTCCCACGAGCTGATGGATCCCTGGGGTAAATGACAGAACCAAGAGGTAGCGAGATCTACTAAGAATAGTGGAAAGCATTTGCACAATACTCCCTCTGTTGCTCCACTCATGAGCATATGCTGTGTGTATCTCTGTAAGTGTACAATGGGGTCGGAAGTTCCTTTGTAAGGTTCCATTGTTGGCATCTTCAATTCTCGGGGGGTGATAGCAATTTCGATATTGCGGGCGAAAGGGCTAGTTACCCTAGCGCCTATCCCTCGATCTCTTTGCTCCCGTTGGACGCACTCTCTGAATAAGCGTGCCATCCTTTCATCAGCATTTGGAGCAGATAGAAACGAGTTCGGTTCTGTTCTGTGGGATTGATTCCGTCCAAATGACCTGTAGGGATGGTATCGTCTATCATTCCTCATATTTTCCAGTGGCTGCCTTTGGTCTTCTGGGAGCATGCTAGGATTAGCTACAGTTGGCCCTTGCCTTGATCTTCCCCTGCTGGGTTCTGATCTAAGCACTTCCTCGGGTCCAACTTCGGGCTGGACTCTAGCTCGGCCCCTTTCGCTGGCGTTTCTGTGGTTAGGCAGTACAACCGTCTCAGCTACAGTTGACCTCCGCCCGGTACCTCCCCCGTTGGGTTCGGTTCCAAGCGTTTCCTCAGGCCTAACTTCGGGCTGTGCTCGATCTCGGCTCCTACCATGGCTGCTTCTGCCGTTAGCTCCTTCGAAGAAGGAAGATCTTTGTTGTCTCTGAGATCCTCCAAACTGTGACTCACCCCATGATTCAGTGTTGCGGTTGGACTCTTCAGCATCCCTTAAGCATGACATGAGATGGTCCACCAAGGCTTCCTGCTGGGACGTGAAGCGGTTAGTTACTTTAACCACAACCCTGTCTAGATCTGCCCTAGTAATTGCTGCAGGCTGTTCTGCGGCAGGAGTGGTCGGATTAGCCTGTCCTTCATTTGGTACTGCTGCTGGAGGAGGACGATTTACTTGATCCGTGACCGCTGGATCTGGAAGACTGCTGGTTGCGATGTTTTTTCCTTTGTTAACATATTTTTTCTGCCTAGGAGGCATGTTTTCCAAGCGATGAACGATGCTTGTTAGGAAAAAGGTTAAGTGGAAGAAGCTGAAGCTTCGAGCTTCTAGTTCTCAGTGAAAGCACCAAAAATGTTTGCACAAAAAATGGACAAACACCTCAAAGTCGTATGATTTAATTGATTTTACGTTGTTCTTAGTGATTTGGGTGATTTATGCAAATATATGAAAAGCAGGGACTAAACTGTAAAAGACACGCAGATTTATAGTGGTTCAGCCAGAATGTGCCTACGTCCACTTTATATATTATTTCTCTTTTCTTGTTTAGATTAAAAGTACAAAGCTTTGATACTAGTATCTGAAAGTTGTTTGAAAGTTCTCTCCGTGCTTGAGCTCTCAAACTTGTCCCCTATTGTTGTACCCCTGCCTCTCTATTTATAGAGTGAGGCTGGGGGTAGGGGTCTTGGAGGTATATAGCTGCTGGTGGGCCTGGGCTGATATAATCTGGCCTGGCAAAGTTGGTTTGGAACGCCTTGGTCCGATGGAACTTGGTCCGGTGATGTTTTTGGTTCGGTGGGACTGGTACTAGTGCATTGGTCCGGTGGTAGGAGTGGTAGAGGCTGGTTCAGTGGTAGGTGGAGTAGGCAGCTGGTCCGGCAGTGAGGTGGAGTAGGAGTTGGTCCGGTAGCACCTGAGAGGCAGCTGGTCCGGTAGTGAGGTGGAGTAGGAGTTGGTCCGGTAGCACCTGGGAGGCAGCTGGTCCGGTAGTGAGGTGGAGTAGGAGTTGGTCCGGTAGCACCTGGGAGGCAGCTGGTCCGGTAGTGAGGTGGAGCTAGGTTGGTCCGGCAGTGGTAGGGATGCCGAATGAAGCTTAGGCAAGCCTGGACGAACCTGGTGCTTCTTGGTCTTGAGATCTCCTAGGTGAGAACACGCCCAACACATAACAAATGGATCGGTTTTCGGGAGTTACTAGAATAACACCAGCCCTAGAACAACGGTTGTTGGATGCCCTATCGGTGTATAGTTTCCATCGAATGGAGGGAATGACATCAACGCCACTTGGCTCGTCTGATATGGTGAATTCTGCGATGAAGTCTGCTTGCGATTGCCCTTGGATAGCCCTCCGTGGCAGGTAAGTGTTATCGAATTGACTTAACTCAACGTTCCACTTGAGTAACCTTCCAGAGGTTTTCGGTCATTGGAGCACCTGTCGCAAAGGTTGATCGGAATAAACACTGATCGGGTGTGCCTGAAAATATGGACGGAGCTTGCGTGATGCAATCACCAAGCAGTAAGCTAGCTTCTCAATCTTGGGATAATTTCTTTCTTCCCCCGTTAAACGTTTACTGACATAGTATACTGACCTTTGAGTTCGGTCCTCTTCGCGAACCAAGGCCGTACTGATGGCATGTTGAGACACGGCCAAGTATACATATAACACTTCATGGTCTACAGGCTTTGATAGAACCGGGGGACTTTCCAAGTGTCCTACCAGAGCTTGAAACGCATCCTCACAGTCGGGCGTCTATTCAAAGTTTCTCCTCCCTTTCTTTATCACATCGAAGAAGGGAATACACTTGTCGGTCGCTCTAGATATGAATCTACTCAACGCAGCGACTTTTCCATTCAAGCTTTGTACTTGTTTTATAGTTCTGGGCGCTTGTATGTCCCGAATAGCCTGAATCTTTGCTGGGTTAGCTTCAATTCCCCGTGCATTGACAATAAAACCCAAAAACTTTCCCGATGCTACACCAAAGGAACACTTCAGCGGATTGATTTTCATTCCGTAGTATCTAAGTATATCGAACATCTCCGCCAAGTCTCGAATGTGGTCGTTTGACTGCCGTGACTTCACGAGCATGTCATCCACATAGACTTCCATCGTTCTACCAATTTGGTCTTTAAACATTCGATTTACCAAGTGCTGATAAGTCGCTCTGGCGTTCTTTAATCCAAAAGGCATCACTACATAACAATACAGTCTGATGTCCATGACAAAAATAGTGTGTTCCTGATCTGGGATGTGCATCGGGATTTGATTGTACCCCGAATATGCATCCATGAACGACAATAATTCGTGTCCTGCTGTTGAGTCGACCAGCTGGTCAATTCTGGGTAAAGGAAAACTATCCTTTGGGCATGCCTTGTTCAGGTCTGAGTAATCAACATAGGTCCTCCATTTCCCATTCGCTTTTCTCACTAGTACCGGGTTAGAAACTCATTCAGGGTAGAGGGTGTTGCAGACGAACCCATCGGCTTTGAGTTTGTCCACCTCCTCTTTGAGAGCAGCAGACCTCTTCGGGTTCATACCTCTCCTTTTCTGTTTTACTGGTACGTATTTTGGGTCAATGTTCAACATATGACTTGCGATGGCGAGAGAAATCCCGCACATATCAGAGTGGGTCCAAGCGAATACATCCAAGTTCGCTCGGAGGAAGTCGGTTAGATCCTCAGTCATCGAGGGAGTGAGTTGTGATCCAATCTTAAGCACCTGTGACGGGGCATCATGGCTGACTGAAATGTCAATCGTCAGTTCAGCTGGTGCAGCTTTAGACTCCTTATGTTCTTCATCATCGTCTCTCGGATCTATGTCTTTGTAGATCCGACCCTGCTGCCCGAGCCAAGGCTCGGGCACTATTTGTCAATTTTGTGCAACCTGGATGCGGACAGAGTTGTCCACAACCTTTCCCTTCTCTCTTCACTGAGCCTCTCTCAGCTCAGCCACATAACATGCACGACCAGTCGCTTGATCGCCATGCACTACCCTAACTCCTCTATCCATCGGAAACTTTAGAGTCAAACACCACGGGGCCAAAGCTGCCCTAAACTCCGCCAGGGCCGATCGGCCCAGAAAAACGTTATATAGGGAATCAACATCCAAAACAATGAACGGTAGGATCCGTACCCTCCTACGTTCACCTTCTCCTAACTCAACTGGTAATTCAACAAAACCTATCACATCAGTTGCTGCACCATTAAAACCGTGAATGCGAGCTTTAGATGGGTTCAAATCCTTAGCCTCCATCTTCATTTGGTCGTATGCCTTTTTGAAAATAATGTTCACAGAACTCCCGCAATCAATCAATATCCTTCTCACAAACGCCGGCCCAATCGTTGTCGAGATGACCATCGGGTCTATGGTTGGTGCCTCCACCTTATCGGCATCTCTGCTCCTAAACACTATATCATCCATCATCATTCGCTACTATTTCGCTGGGGTCCCATCTTCTGCGTTTAAACAACACTCAAAATCCGCATGCTTTAGGGAACTAGCATAACGCTCCATTTCTTGCCAATTCTTGTTTGCCGGGTGAGGCCCACCAACTATCGTGTTTATGATCAGTCTACCTACAGTCGAGCGGGTTCCTCAGGTCGATGTGGAGCCTGCCCGCGATTGGGGTCGGATGTCCCCTGTCCGCCTTCCTACGGATTCTTAACAAATTGCTGTAGCTTCTTTTGCCGAATCAGTTTTTCTATAGCATCATGGAGGGGTCTACATTCCTCGGTGTTGTGCCCGTAGGTCTCGTGGAACAAGTAATACTTCCCGGTCTGTTTTTTCTCCTTAGTGGATTCCTTTGTGCACGGCTTTCGATATTGGAATGTATTACAATTTGATAAATAAATATTCTCCAGAGATGTGTTCAGAGGAGTGTATTTACTGTATGTCGGGATCCTGGGTTTCCACTTTCCTGCCTCCCTCTTCTTACCGGAACTTCCTCCTCCGGATCCTTTAGACTGCTCAGGCTTGTTTTGAACATTAACCTGGACCTTTCCAGAATTGTCGCCAGATTGCTTTACCGCAATATTGCTTTGCACCGTCTCCTGGCCAGGCCCTGGCGTAATACCACGCCTTGTCCACCTAGCTTCCTCCCTTCTCATGAATTGATGTGCCTTTGGATAAAAACGCTCCAAGGTAGCCGGAGGTTTTCCTGCCAGCCAATCGCCAAACTCCGAGTCCGGATCTACTGCTCGCATCACGCCTATGAGAATAGCATGGTCATTTGGGTTGCTTATTTTGGTAGCAACAATGTGAAATCTCTGCAAATACTCCTTTAACGACTCCCCTGGAGCCTGGATCACACTGGATAAAGACATCACGTCCTTTGGGCGAGTGGTATGAATTCTGAACTGTTCCACAAATTTCGCCGCTAACTCATCAAACCTGGAGATTGATTGCGGAGGAAGTCTGGTGAACCACATGGTGGCGATTCCGGACAAGGTTATTGGGAAACACCTACATTTAATCACATCATTTGCCCTAGCCGAGTCCATCATCCACTCATATCTCATTACATGTTGTCGGGGATCATTCTTCCCCTCATAGGCCGGAATAGTCGGCATGCTGAACTTCTGGGGGTACTCAGCTTGTAGGATAGCATCTGTAAACGGAGTATGACTCCTAACTGTACTCCAATCTTTGTTAGATAAGCCCTTATTTTCTCTCATCAGCTGTCTGACCATAGCTGATAGATCCGAGGTCTGAATGGGAGGCAGCAGGTTGGACTCCGTCCTGCATGACCGTTCCGGCCGGTGCCTTCTTGGTAAGTGATCTCCCAAATGCATGTCCTAGGGACCCGCTCTGCTATGACCCTAGCATGGTGGTGCGCCAGATTCCACCTGTGCTCCAGATCTTAAATTTCCAACTCCAGTTTGAGTGCGATTTTCCCGGAGCAAGTGAGGGGCCGCGACTCCAGGTAGAGTGCCTGGACCAGTTCTGTTGGATTGTTCTACTGCAGTTGTTTGCGCCGCTTCAATCCTACGGCGTCTACGCCTGTGATGCTCATCCGACGAAGTGAAGCTGTCGAATGATGAGTAGGAAAAAGGGCTTCCTTCAGCATTCTGATGATGTTGCTGAGCAATCTGGGTCATGAGATTAGCATTAGCTTGAATCTGCTCGTTAAGCTGTCTCCTACTTTCCACGTGTTCTCTCATCAGCTCGTTGAACTCTGTACCGGTGACAACTTCTGTTTGGTTTAGGACGGTGGCAGTCCTTGCACCTGGATTAGCTTGTTGATTGCTAGGTCCCACTTGTTGGACGCTGGCGGTCTCATGACATCCACATTGTGGGAGGCTAACCTTGGACGTGGTCTTCCCATTGTAGAGTTATAGATCGGAACTCTGAGTAGAATCTATGAACTTCTTATGAATGAACTTGGATCTTCTATGGGGGATTCCTTCAATCCAGTAGCGACAAAGTTGATCCTAACAACCTGAGTTCAACTCTCAATGAAAGCACCAAAATGTTAGCACTAGAATTGGTCACTAACACCCAAGAATAGATTTGTGTAGAGAGATTAATGAAGATAGTAAATTAAAACAGAGGAAAATATGCAATAATAACTGCAAAAACAAGAACACAAGAATTATAGTGGTTCGGCGTAACTACCTACGTCCACTGTTCATGTAATGTTTATTGCTTTTCACAAAGGCTTGAATACAGATGCAATCTGTAAACAAATAACTCGAATACAAGTTAGAAATGAAAGAAGGAGAGTATCAAAAATGGTAGAGTATCCTCGAAGTTCTAAAAAAAAGGTCCCTTTTCACTGCACCCTTGCCCCTCTATTTATAGATGAAAATAGACTGGTTCACCTGCGTGGGCCCATGACCAAGATGACTTGGCCCAAATATGGTAATCTCAGGTTGGCCGGTCCAGGCGTGCCGAACGACTCTCGACCGGTCGAGAAATGCCGAACCAGTGCAATTGATCGATGGTCGCCTAATAAATGACTCGAAGCAGGCTTTCACAGGACTCAGAGTGACTCGTAATGGATCTCGAAGTGAAGCAAAGCCGACCTCCTCACCTCGATGTTGACTTCCAAGAATAAGCTAACTCCTTCATCTTGCACGGAACCAGATAGACCGAACACTTGTGCCGAACCACCCTTGATCGAACGACAATGGCTTCCCAACCGCGACTGAACAATGACTGCTACCTTGCCTAGGCCGAACGACATCCGCTGGACCTTTCAGACCGGAATGCTTTATCTCTCTATACTGGCCGATCCATAAAATACCATGCCATCCTTGCACAGCATCCAGACCGAACCACGCGTGACCTTCATTCTTGACCGAACCATGGATGCTGTCCCATACTTGCCGAGCCATGCATATAGACCGAACTACCCACTATGGATCTATCCCTTATGTATTTAATCTCAAACTAATTTGAATCTTATCCAGACTCAATCGAAGCCTTTATAATTACCATCTCTTCAACTATCGTTTTATAGCCGGCCCAAAGTGCCGGGTAACAAAGGATAATAATAGCTAAGTCCGTTAAGCTATAATCAGATAACTAAAGGACTATCTGTCCAATAGTAGTAAATGAACTATCTGTCCGAAGCATAATAGCAAGGTCCGTTATGCTAACAAATGGACTATCTGTTCATAAAACTGGGCTGACAACCCGCAAACTAGACTAACTGTCCGAATCAAAATGGACTAACCGTCTGAATCATTTTTTTAAGGTTAACTACCCTTCATCTTTTTCCTTGAAAACCTTTTCAAAATGATTTAACCTTTTAAATCATACTTATACAAGGAAAATATATTCTTAGCTTTACTCTAAGCTATTTTTTCCATGATATATACACACACACACACATACACACACACTTCACTCCAAAATAATGTTGATGAATTTTAATGAGGATTAACTATCTTCCAAAACAAGTAAAACCCCCTTTTAACTTGAAAATACTTAGGCTATATTTCCTATTTAATACATTCGAAACCTTTGTTTAAAACCTTTTAAATAACCCTTTCGAAATCATTGATGGTAACCCCTTCGAAACCATTGAAAGCGACCCTTTCAAAACCATTAAAAGCCATTCAAAAACATTGGAAAAATATTTCCTTTCTTTTCACCGAAAGCTTCAAAACATTAGACATCCTCCTTTAAAACCTTTAAATATTGCCTTTCGAAAACATAGGAAAAAACCTTTCCTTTCAATCCTTTCGAAACCCTGGAGAACTACCCCTTTCGAAACCATTCATTAAAACCTTTCGAAACAGTCAAAACTCAATCCTTTCGAAAGCACTTTGGGTTTAATTTAAAACATGTGGAAACCTTTCGAAACCATTCAAAATTTCACCCCTCCGAAAATTTTGAAAATCGTCTCGGTCGAAACCATTTGGATTATGCCTTCAAATAGAGCAAAAGGATCAGAAACCCATTAAAGTCGAAAGCATCTGTTTCAAAACCATTTAAAACTATCTCTTTCGAAACCAATTTGGGTTTTACTTCAATCATAGAAAAATGGTCTTAAAAATATTTAAGTCGAAAGCATCTATTTCAAAACCATTTCCTAAGTAATGAAGTGATGGTGTCGAAACCATCCATTCGAAAGCATTGGAGAGGTGACCAGGTTTTTAGAAAACAAAACAACCCTTTCGAAACCATCTGGATCGAAATGTAGGAAGCGGCGGCTAAAGGCTTCGACTCAGTGGAAAGCAGTTATTTAAAACAAAAGCGCAACCCAATCGAAACCATTCCTTTTAAAACCATTTGACCCAATCAAAAGCTAACCAAGTCGAAAGCATCTTAGTCGAAAGCAGACAGGCGTGTTTTCCTTTAAAAATCAAAGTAAAGCCCCAACCCCTTGGAACCCTTAGTTTCGACTCTATACCTTCTGCCCACATCCAATTCACTACGTACCAGTAAACTAATACCATGTGTATTGGTTTCGACAGCGTCGAAGGCGAAGGTAAGGAGGCAGAACCTAGTGTCGAAATCGAAATAGTGTAAAACATGTTTGTACTTTTAAACTAATTCTTTTGTACCTAACCTGCCTTGTTTTTCTAAATATGATTGGTTGCCATTGTACTTTTTCAAAAGTGCTACCGACTTTCCAGATTTAACAATTTAAATTAATTTGCAAAAAGCCACTTCTCCTCTCTTAATTATATAAAACACTTAAGTCCCATACCTTAAATAATTTTATATAACTATTAAAACACTTAGAAAAATTCTACAAAAATTCCAAAAAATCTATTTCAATATGTTTTCCAACATATAAAAATTTCAAACCCAGTTCTTTTATTATTTAACCATAAATAATTTATAATCCAAATTAACATTTTCTTTACTAGAAAATTCATATAAATTCCACATAAGTTTAGAAAATTCTAAAAATTTAAACCCATCTCCAAAATAATATTTATGACCTTCATAAAAATTCACAAGGCATTTGGATATCATTTGATAGGGTTTTCACCTTAAAACGTATCATAAGTTCAATATGAATAACCATAATTCATCGAAAAGTGTGTGTATATATATATTATTCATATATATATATATATATTATTCATTCCATCATTAAACAACATGGAAAATCATTGCATAATATTTATAATTCATCTTAAAACAGAAAACACAATAAAAAATGAGTTGTAAACGTTATTCAGCTTAGCTTTAGAGATTAAAGAGATTGAGATGTGAATGGATTTTGATTTGATTTAGCTTCTTCCTTAGCTTTCTTCCTCTTACTCTTGTTAATGGTGGCCGACCTTGAGTTTTGAAAAAAAAATTCAAAATGAAATGAACGTGTATGTGATACACGACCTAAGGGAATAGATATAGGAATGGCCTCTTTCCTATTTTACCCCTCCTCTATTTCATTTTAACACTTCCTTAATTCATTATTAAATGGCACGACTATACCTTAATTAAATATCAAATCTCAATCCCATAATAAACACATTATTTTATTTAATTTAGCTAATTAAATATTCTAAATATGTTACCAAAAATCTGGGGTTTTACAGGTTAAGTCGATGGACAGAAATCTATGGGAGACTTCATCTCTTTTATCCATGTCGACATCAATGTCGTTGATATCAGCTCCATCAGAATGACAACGAACAATATGCTCGAGTCATTGAAGTGGAAGAAAGATCCGGACGCCGCAAACTAACATCCATATGCAATCATCTTTATTTCTTGGATCTTGGCGATCCAAGTTCATGTTTGCGAAGAATAATTTGATGAGAAGGGGATAAGTCTTAACATTGTTAGCATCAAACCCAATCAAGCTATCAATCCCACTAGCTTCAGAAATCTCGCGAAAGGCATAGGCGTTGAAATCGGAAAACTTGACGAAGGAGCCATCGATAATTCTTGAGCTCTTTATAGCATTAAATCGTGTAACTACAGTTTCGTTATAGAGCCATGATCTGATTTGACTTTCCGAAGGTTCGACGGAGGATTCGCGGGCTCTTT
Organism: Allium fistulosum; assembly: GCA_030737815.1. NCBI lineage: Eukaryota > Viridiplantae > Streptophyta > Magnoliopsida > Asparagales > Amaryllidaceae > Allium > Allium fistulosum. The sequence goes on along the minus strand of CM060907.1, from coordinate 241,288,476 downwards.
TAGTTCTTGGGGCCATTGAAATAATTGGATTTGAAGGTAAAAGAATTGATTTGAAAAACGAAGGCTAGGGTTTTGTTTTCTGAAAGAAGTAAGGGTTTAATGGAAATGAAGAGATAGTTATATAGGGTTGGTGAAAAGTTGTGTTGGGTGGTGTGTAGGAAGGTTTTAAAAAACAAAAAACATACGAATCAGTCGACTGAAATGAAGCTAGCAGTCGACTGGTATGCAGGAAATTCAAAACCGCAACTTTGTAGTTCAAATTTGGACAATTCAATCGACTGGTTTTAGTGGGCCAGTCGACTGTTTGCTGAAACATATTGAAGTGTATATGAACATTCAGTCAACTGAATTTATAGTTCAGTCGACCGATATGCAGAAAATTTTTGGTCGTAACTTTTAGTCGAAAAATTGGACATTTCAATCGACTGTTTTGAGGAGTGTAGTCGACTGAAATTGGAACTAAAAATATTTTTCTTTGAATGTTCAGTTGACTGTTTTGCTCCAAACAGTCGACTAAAATGCTGTTTTTCTGAGCAAATGCTTTACTTAAAGTTTTAAATTAACTTAACTAATATATATATATATACTTATTAGTTTTCAAATTATAATCTATTGGAAAACATAAATATATCCTTATTTAATAGAAAAACATACAAATCATACAAAATTTAACATATAACAATATACAAGAAGGCTTAGTTTTCAGAAGAGTTTGGAATCATCCGAACGCGATTCAACCTTCATAATTTCTTGCAATGGATGGATAGGTGACCATACATTACTACGTTCCCACGAGTTTGGCAACACCTGTGGACATTGAGGGCTTCACTCCTAAGAGTTTGGTGGCACTTGAGAACGTTGTGGTGATAGTTGATGCACGCATTGCTTCGAGGATGATCCGCAAAACTTCAAGGCGAATTGTTTTAAGAAGCTCAAGCATTTAGCATTCACTTTATGTTCATAGTACATCTCGCTTTGAAGTTCTAGAGTCTCTCTTTGATAATAGTGAATATCATCAAATTTATCTTTAGTGGATGGAGAGCTAAAACTTAAGTTACATTTGGTTCTTTTCCCATGTGGTGTATATCCAGTGTGATGTTTGGGTGAAGGTGTAATCTTGACTGGGATGTACACATGAGTTGAGTTGTTGGAATTTTTTTATGATTCAGAAGTGGGAGTGCTAAAAACTATAGTGGATTGATTTTATCCTTCTTGAGAAGACATTATGGAGATCGTGCAAAAGTTGAAAAAGATTGAGCCAAATTTTTTTTTGAATGAAATAGGTTATTTGAAAAGTGCGAGTGGAACAATGTAGAATTAAAGCCTTTATATAATAATGATAAACACTATTCTCAGGTTAAAGCAGGGTGTGGAGCAGAATGTTTGAATGTTTTTAACCAAGGAAAAAATGAGTAGTAGATAATCATAAGGAATAATGACCAGACAGATAATTAGAGGTGGGGGTAACTGTTGTTAAACCAAGAAACATTATAGCATAACGTAGTAGCATACAACTTCCTTTCTAGTGACCTGAGATCGAGTGCCAGCAGCTCCAATTTTAAAAAAAATTCACTTTTGGAAAAAAAATTATTTTCCAAAATTCTATAAAATTAATTTTAATTTATAAATCATGCAAAGATATAATACCTAATTCTTGACGTAATTTAATAAAAATATTTCATTTAATGGTTTAGTAAATATATCATCCATCTGATTTTCTGAAGGAACAAAATTTAATGATATATTGCCTTTTTCTATATTATCTCGAAGAAAGTGATGTCAAATGTCAATGTATTTAGTTCTAGAATGATTTATTGGATTCTTCGATAAATTTATTGCACTTGTATTATGACAGAAATTTGTTGAATTAGAAAGGTGAATTCCAAAATCTTGTAGTGTTTGCTGCATGTAGATTACTTGAGCACATGCCAAAGCAGTAGAGATATATTCTGCTTCACACGTCGAAAGTGAAACGCAATTTTGTTTCTTACTAAACTAAGATACTAAAGATCATCCAATAAAGTGAAAAGTACCACTAGTACTCTTTCGATCCGTTCGACATCGTCCAGAACCAGCATCACTATATGATACTAATTCAAAAGGACATTCTTATAGATAAAAGAGACTGTAGTCTTTAGTCTTGCTTAAGTATCGCAAAATTCGCTTCACTGCCCGCAAATGTGATTCTTTGGGATTTGCTTGAATTCGTGCACACAAGCATACACTCATCATCATATCTGGTCGACTAGCAGTTAAATATAGTAATGAACCAATCATACTACGATATAGTTTTTTGTCAACACTTTTGCCATTTCATCTCTATCGAGATGTACTGTAGTACTCATAGGAGTTGGTTTAGCAGAAGTGTTTCCATACCAAACCGTTTTATGAGATAATTACAATATTTTTCTTGATTAATAATAATTCCATTACTTAATTGTTTAATTTTTAAACTAAGAAAATATGAAAGTTCTTCCATGTGGGACATTTCAAATTCTCTTGTCATAATTTTTGAAAATTCTTGACATAATGTTTCGTTTGTAGAACCAAAAATAATGTCATCTACAATTACAAAAACATATCTATTATGGTTTATTGACTGAACTTGAGTTGGTCCAAAGAGATCCAAATGTAATAACTCAAGTGGTTGTAATGTGGAAATCATTTTCTTTGATTTAAAAGAAGATTTTGTTAATTTTCCTAATTGACAAGCATCACAAATACTTTTTACCTTGAAATTCATTTTTGGTAGACCTTTAACTAAATTATTCTTAGATAATTTGTTTATTGCTTTTTATATGACAAAATCTTTTATGCCATAACCAAGGATCATTTTCTTTGGCTATTAGACACATATGTGTGTTATGATTGACTTTCATATTTAATATATAAATATTTTATTCTCTGGTTCCTTCAAATATAAGATTATTATTTTGATCAAATATGTTGCATTTATTTTCTGAAAAGGTTATATTAAAACCTTTATCACAAAGTTGACTTATACTTAGCAAATTATGTTTTAAATTCTTAACAAGTAAAACATTTGTAATAAGAGGTAAGTTAGATATACCGTCATTGCTCACATCGCCTTTGCTGATGATATAGCCCTTGGAATTATCTCCAAATATGACAGATCCTCCATCTGAGTAGATAATGTTGGTCAGCATATCTTTATTTCCTGTCATATGTTTTGAGCAACCGCTGTCTAGTATCCATTTTCCTCTTTCTTAGTTGGTACCTGCAAAAAATATAGAAATGACGTTGGTACCCACTTTTTATTAGGGTCCTAAGAGTTAGGTCTTAGGAAGCCAAACCCAAGTGGGTTTAGAATTCCCTTTATAAGTAAAATCTTTATTTTTATGTACTAAATTTATAAAAGATTTTATATACTTATTTCTGATTAAATGTTTATTAGTTTTTGGTAGCCAAAATTTTATAGTATTTGTGTTGCCAATATCTTTCTTTTGAGTGAAAACCTTGGGTTTTGGTTTTGCTTTTACAAAATTGTTATGTAAATTGAAATTTTTATATAATATATTATTCTTCTTTGAAACAGTCTTTGAAGAAATTTTATATCCTAATCCATTCTTATTAGTAGTAGTTTGAGAATTACTAATAATTTTAGAGATATTTTCTCTTCCTTTATTAAAATTAGTTACATTTTTAGTGATATTCTCTAACTCGGTTTTGAGACTGGTATTTTTCAATTCAAGAATTTTGACATTTGATTTTAAATCATGATTTTCTGAAGCTATTGTCATATTACTTTCTTTTTGCACTTCTACTTCATTTGATAGCATAGTGAGTTGAGAAGAAACGTTAGACAAAGATTCTTGTGTATTAATAAGTTCTTCTTCTAGGATTTTCTTTTCATCTCTTAACATATCAACTTCTATTTCAGTTCTGTTTAATTTTTCTAGTGCATCTTTATACTTTTTTTTAACTTTTTTGAGTTTATCTAACAGTTCTGAATTTATATCAATTAAATCATCAAAAGTTAAATCACTTACATCGTTAGTTGAAGCCATAAAACAGACGTTGGCTTGTTCAGAATCGCTGTCAGTGTCACTGTCTGATGATGAAGACGATTTCGAGTCATCCCATGTAACAGAGAATGCTTGCTTCTTTTTGTACTTGTCCTTCTTATTCTTGAATCTGTCTTTCTTTCTATCAGGACAATCTTTCTTCATGTGACCCTTCTTATAACATTCATAACATTCGAGATTCAAAACTGGTGATTTACTGGAATTGTCTCTCCTGTTGTTTCCAAACTTCTTATTCTTTCTAAATTTTAAAAACTTTTTGAAATTCTTTGCAATTAATGCCATGTCATCTTCATTTGAATCTGAATCTTCTTGTTCAGCTTTGAAGGAAACATTCTTTTTATCTTGGGCTTGATCTCGTTTTGCCTACAAATTAACTTCGTATAACATGAGATTTCCAATTAACTCTTCAGGTTTGATGGTAGAAATGTCATTAGCTTCTTCAATAGCTAAGACTTTTCATTTCCATTCATCCGTTAAAGGGTTTAGAATTTTTGAGACAATATCAAAATCTGAAATTTTTTCTCCTAGTGCTAATAGTGAATGATGTATGTCTTGGAATCTAGAATACATGTCATTTATAGTTTCATCTGGTCTCATTCTAAAATTTTGGAACTGTATTTTTAGCATAGAAATCTTGCTTTACTTAACTTTGTTAGGTCCTTCATGTGTGACTTTAAGACTTCACCAAATTTCATAAGCAGTTGTACACATGCTAACTCTATTAAATTCATTTTTATCTAAGGCACAAAATAACATATTCATAGCTTTTGCATTCGATGTAGCATCTAACTTTTGTGTATTTGACCATTCTGCAAATGGTGTAGTAGGTATAGTGTATTCACTTTGAGTAATATTCCAAGTATCATATCCATTTACTTGCATAAAGATTCTCATTCGAGTTGACCAATAATTATAATTCAAACTGTTAAATAGTGTTGGTCGTGCAGTGGATTGACTTTCAACAAAGCTTGTGTTAGTGTTATTTTCCATATTATCTGAATATCAAATAACTGTGTTATGGTTATATAATGGCCTTGCTCCGATACCAAATAAAATTGCTACTAAGGATCGTAATATGGAATGGTAACTAAGTTATCCACTAATGGGGAATAAAATATAAAAGGTAAATAGTAAAGTAAATGACACCAGGGATTTTTATACTGGTTCGAACTCCCGTTCTACGTCCAGTCTCAGACTTCTTCTAGAATTTAACTATCAACCCTCTCTTAACCTGGAGGAATAGTTATTACACCACCTGAGCAACCGAACATGACTTCTACCGCCTAGACAACGGAATATGACTTCTGCTACCTTAGTAACCGAACAGGACTTCAACAATACAGGGAATTTTCTGGACTGATTGTGCTCTTTTGATAGCACAGATAAGTCTCTAGAGTACACCCTTCCTATAATATTCTCCTTTGTGGCATATAGTGTAGTTCGTGAAGATTGGAAGTTAATTTAATCACAAATGAATTTGTGCTTGAATGTGCAAGTGATTAGAACGAGACTTGAAAGCAAATGGCAGAATATTTTAGACAGTAAGTATGCAAGAATAGAATCAGAAATTAAGTGATTAAAACAACCAAAATGAAGGCTATATATAGTGTTTAAGTGTTGCAATTCTTCGTGAAGAGTTACGGTCAAAAGATACAGAAACAACTCTTGAATCGAGGGTTGTTTCTGTTCATTGAAAGGAAGTGACAGTTTAGAAAAATAGCAGTTATGCATTTTCAGTTGACTGAGGAAAAGATTTCAGTCTACTGAATATTCAAATTTTTTTAATTAAAATTTTAATATAAAAAGGACTCATAGTTCGCTCGACTGAATATGGTGGTTCAGTCGACTGAACCTTCAAGTGCACTGTGAACGTGCACGAGTATTCAGTCGACTGAACCCCTTGATTCAGTCGGCTGAATTTGTTATTTCTGCCATATTAAAAATCTTTGTAAAAAGTTTATCAACTCAACTTGTAATAAACGAAGTACTTTATGTGTATATGATTTGAAAATAATTTTAAATACTTTTGTGTATGCATATACCAACTAGGAGGGATTTTAACAATAATCAACTACTAGACTAAACTATAGACAAACCATTAATAATTTTGAAACTTCTCTCTGAATTCTTGGTCTGCAATCTATTATCGAGTAGAATAACATCTTATCCTGCAAATATGGTTAGTTCACATAATATTTGCTTATATAGTTGTCATGATCAAAACATCAAAATACAAGGTTCTAACAAGAGCGTGTATTCTGGATTTTGGAGATGCTTGGAATGATCATTTGCCATTGGTGGAATTCGCATATAATAACAGTTATCAGGCTAGTATTGGAAAGGCACCGTTCCTAGCATTATACGGAAGCCCGTGTAAATCACCTTCATGTTGGTGGGAGTCGACGAATAAGATGTACTTAAACCATAAATGATAAGGGATACATCGAAGAAAGTAGAATTAATAAGAAAAAGGATGAAGGTGGCATAGAATTGGTAGAAGTCGTATGCTGATAAACAACAAAAAGAGCTGGAATTCAAAGTGGGTAATCCTGTATTCGTGTAAGTATCACCTCTTAAGCATGTGATGAGGTTTGGAAGCTCACGCAAGTTGGCAGCGAGGTTTGTTGGTCCATTTAAAGTGTTAGAGTGTGTCGGAGGATTAGCTTATAGAGTGGAGTTACCAAAAAAGATGATTGGAGTTCATGATGTATTCTATGTATCACACTTACAAAAATGAGTACATGACTAAGCTATAATATATCCTAGTCAGTTAGAAGAGTTGAGCTAGAAGCTTAAGTGAGTTTATTCAAAGGGCATCCACGACCTGAGGAATAAAGTGATCAAGCTGGTGAAAGTGCAATGGAGAGAAGATCCATGGGAGAGTACATAGCAGCCTGAGGAGGATACAGGCTTCTAATCTCGAACTCTTTAGCAGTATGTTCTTTCGGTTAATATGATTCGTTAGGAAATAGGTTTTGGTTGCTTAGATTGGATGTTAGGATTTACTAAGATATTTATTGGATGTTATGTTATATACTACCTTTTATGCTGAAAAAGTTGCATTCCTATAGAACTATCAGTTTTATACTAGGATTGCTATGCAACATGCCAACTATGCCATATAATTGCATTCATATAGGCTGCATTTATCACATTTATTGCATTTTGCTAGATTTTCACAAGTTATCATCATCATGCTCATTATATACGCCATATGTGAATTGCTAATACATTGACTAGGACTTGTTTATATATTTGGAATGAGTTTAATATAAATGCAGTACAACAAAAAGACCATATTACAACTGCCATAAAATACCAGTTGTAATAAAGGTTTTTTACAACTCTTTTTTTCAGATAGTTGTAACAAACTTATTTTCAACAACTCTTTTATTTTGCTAGTTGTAATAGATGCTCTTTACAAACTTTTTTTTATCAGTTATAATAGATGCCTATTTTAACAACTCTCCTTTTTTGCAAGTTGTAATAGATGCCTATTACAACCTTTTTCGTTTGTCAGTTGTAATAGATGTCTATTTTTAACAACTCTTCTTTTTTGCAGTTGTAATAGATGCATATTACAACCTTTTTCATTTGCCAGTTGTAATAATTAATTAATAATTATAATTAAATAAATAATACTTAATAATTAATAAAAATTTATTAATAATCAATAATTACTATCAAATAATAATAATTAATAATTAATTTGAAAATATTAAATAATTAATATTAATAATCACTATTTAATAATAAATAATAATAATAATAATTAAATAATTATTAATTAATAAATAATAATTATTTTTTAATAATGAATATTAATAATTAATAATTAAGAAGTAATAATTAAGAATTCATATTTAATATTCAGCAATGAACTTTTGATAATTAATAATTATGATGTTTTTTTAGTAAGTTGTATAAATTTGTTTTTAACAACTATATTTTTTACTAGTTGTAATAGAGGCCTAATTAATATTAATATTAATTAATATTTTATAATTAATATTTGATAATTAATATTTAATAATTAATAATATTAATATTCAAGAATATTTAATAATAACCTTACAAATAATATTAATTAATAATTACTATTAAATAACTAATAGTTGGTAATTAATAAATACTAATTAGTTTATTAAAATACTATTATATGTTTAATAATTAATAATTGGTAACATATACATAATGATTAATAAATAATAATTAATAAAAAATTAATAATAATTAAACAATAATTACTATTAAACAATAATAATTAATAATTAAGTTGAAATATGAAATAATTCCTATTAATAATTAGTAATTAATAATTAATAGTAATTAATAATTAATAAATTAATAATCAATAAATAGTATTTAATAATGAATAATTAACAATTAACAATTTATAATTACTATAAATAAGTAACAATTAACAATTAGCTATTAATAATTACTATTAAATAGTTAATAATTAAGACTAAATTTAATAGTTAGAATTAATAATAATATTTAATTTTTAAAATTTTTAATAATGTTTGTTAATAAAAATTTATAATCAATAATTATGTTTGTTAAATTCAAAAATAAAATTTGTATTAAAAATTATTTTGGCTCCATTCCTAATTATTTTGGCTCCATTCCTCGAAATTTTAGCTCCAATCCTAATTTTGATCTTAAACCTCCATCTTCTTAATCGGTACATTAAAACAATTCACTGCTTCAAAAAAAATATTCCCGTCTCAAAAGGCTTCTTCTCCTCAACAAAAATCAAGGCAAGAACGATTTAAGTAACTTTCGAGGTTCAAAAAAAATCTAGGAGTCTGGATCTGGAAGCTGCTCGTGATGCGTTGCTTTTGAAATCGGCATTGAGAAAATCAACAATGATCTGAACTACTTGTCGCTCGCTTTGGGTAATCAATGTTTGTGCTTTATTTCAGATCTGAAATCCGATTACTTAGTATATCTGAAATCTGATTACTTAGTAGATCTGAAATCCGAGTACTTAATATTCAGTGGCAACGTGAGATTCATATTTGGAGAGGAGGCAAAGCAAAAGAATGAGAATGGGCACGTTGCAAAGGGCAAGGAGCAATAAAGGTACTGGATAATGATAATAATGGATTCACATGCAATGGTAGGAAGAGAAATGAAACTATGTCAAGATTGCATGAGGCTTATGCTAAATGGGGCTTCTTCTGGGTACGTGAGCCAAAGAAAATGCTATGTGTCTATTAAGATTGTGTAATTACATAAATAACCACATTAATTTTGTATTTTTTATGTAGTTAATAGTGTAGTTATATGAGTTTTTACATTTTAGCATTTATTTTTCTATCCTGTAGTAATTAGATTTTTCTTTTTTAGTGGTTGTTAAGATGTATCTAACATAACCCTTAGTAACATACTAAGGTTTATATCTAACTGTGCATGAGCTCTATATTGCAGGTTGATAAACATGGAATAAGCGAGAAACTTACAGGCGAGGTTAAGGAGCTAATGAACAAGCACTATGAGGATAACTTGAAAGATGAATTCTACAAGCAGGACATGGCCAAAAAATTAGAGTCAGGGTCGAATATTGAGGCCTCTGACTAGAAAGTAGTTTCTTTGTTCACCATGAATCTGATTCAAACATAAATGTCATTTGCAACTTGAACGAAAATCTACGGTTAGTTTGAACATAAGTTGTACTGCATCCTTCATGTTTTTTTTCTGAGCTGTAATTTAACAGTAGTTGTATGTTTCTATGTTATAACAAAGGTAAAATATACTCTCCATGATAAGCATGTTTTAGCAATTCAAAATTACGTATTTGAAGGCATAGGAACTCCACTTGCATTTTGACATGCTGTTCATACCATTTCTGTTTGTCAAACCATGATCATTGAGATGACATTGGATTCTTTTGTTGCATTTACTAGGGTACAAAAAATAAAATGTATTACAATTTGATTGAATATCACAATGATTACAACTGCTTTAGTTTGGTTTGTTTGATATATTAGTTTTGTAGGTAATAATAATGTAATGTTTGAATTGCTTATAGTGTTACTTTTATTCTATTATTTATGCTTATTTGTTTCTTGCCATACTTGCAAAATGTGTGTAGAAATTAGTTTTTTTTTATTTTGCATTTTTTTACCACAATTGCCAATCGCAGTTGTAAAAAGCATTTTACAGCTGCCAATAGCAGTTATAAAAATTCTTTTACAACTGCTAATAGCAGTTGTAAAATATCTTATACTACTGCCGGAAGCAGTTGTAAAAAAATCTTTTACAACTGTTTTGGGTAGTTGTAAAAAATTATTTTACAACTGCCGAAGACAGTTGTAAAAAAATAGGATTCTATTACAAATCCGGATATAACGACGGGCAGCTTCCTGTTGTAATAGACCAAAAACTAATAGGGTATTTTTGTTGTAGTGATGCTTGCTTTGTTTGAATGGTTGTACGCATGCATGAGTGATACAGATGTGTGTAAACGAAAGAGTGAGCACCTATTACATTTTCCATTCCTTTGGAATTTTGAGGACGAAATTCTTTTAAGGGGGGATAATGTAATACCATGAAATTTTGTATATAACTTGAATAATGATAATAAATAATAATGAATAAATTTGGAACTTTAAGGAGGGTATTTTGGTAAATTTTAGTAGAAGGGTAAAATGGTATTTCGATAGACTGTTGAATTTGCTGGCAGAAGTTGCACCATTGGTAGCTCTCATTTTTTTGGTCGAGATGGAGTATTCATTTGTTTAAATCGGACGTCGTGTGAGTGGGATATCATTTATTTAATGAAGTGGGTTGGATTTGTGTGAGCAACGGGCCAGGCTGGGGTGAATTGGGCCAGGTTTGAAATTCAAATTGAAACTAACACGCCATTTTAGTTTTTCCCTCCTAAATTCTATTTTAAAACTACGTACATGTTATTTCTCATTCTTTTTTTCTTTTTTTGAAACCCGACAACCCCTCCTCCAACAAACTAAACACAAAAATCCTTAATTCTCAACGAAATTTGACGAGATGAAGTGCGTTGGAATCGTAGTGATACTCTCTATCATTTGGATTAGTAATCGGAGGATATTTCAAAAAAAATATTTTCTAAAAATTCAAGACAACGAAGGAGTTAGGTTCTTTGGCTCGAGAATTGGTGAGTGTGGCTTCTCTGATTCTTGTATAATGCTTTGATAATCATATAAGATGGTTTAGGGCTAATAGAGGATATAATTTTGATGCATATTAAATATTATTCTAGGGTTAGAAACTGAGTAGGAGAAAAGAATGTAGTTTATTTCATAAAATCAACAAAAGCAATTTTGACACAAATTTTGTATTGAAAACTTGATATAATCTCAATTTAATGTATGTATACATATTAGGACCTTAGGAACTGATTAACTAGTGTGTGTGTGTATATGATGAATGTCCTTTAGAAACAATAAAAAACTAGAAGAAACAAAATTAAGAAACTAAAATATACAAAGCAAAAAGAAAATCTTGTAACTAAGAAGTGCACCGATGTACCGGTGGGTGCACACTGGTCCATTGGTAAACGACCCAGTTTTGGGTATTTTGGGGTTTTGAATTCCTAATTCGATGCGCGTTCTTTTGATCTTTTGCATGGTGTTTCGAAGAGACTCCATGGTGATAACTCGACTTGAATTTTTGTTGTTTGGATGTATACTTAAAGATAGGAATGATGCATGGATGTTGAGAATGTAGTTTTAAAATGATAAGCAAATATTCGAATCGTATATGGATGTGTAGCTTGATAATGATGATGTATGAAGGTGGTGTTTGTAGTTCTGGATAAATATATGAATACTTGGCGATCATGGAGAAATATGATTGTGGGGTGTGTGTGGCTTTGTATCATGTAGTTTGATGATGCAGTACATGTATATATATAGTTTTGGAATGACGAACGAATACTTGAATCTTGCAGTGCATGTGATGGGTCCTTATGTGACAATTCGCACCTCTCGACACACCGATCCAAAGCCTAGGATAACTTTTGGACTTGCGTTGATGCCGAGAAGCACGAGCTGTTTGGGTGTTTATAACATTACAGAGACTAAAGATATACATATGTGATCTAAGATATACCACACTTTCAGAACTCATAGTGGAAGGAAACAAAATATAAACAAAGAAAATAACCATCTCAGAAAGCAGTATGTAGTCAAATCCAGAGTACACGAAAATACAATACATAGTATGATAAATTCTAGGTACTGAATAAGATAGATAGTTACATGGAGAGTAAAGTAAAATGATAAGCAACTCTAATGACGAGCTTACCTCTCCATGTACTAATCATGGGTTTATCACCTGCTGCTTTATCCACTTGTGGTGGAGAAAAGATAGGAGAAGGGGTGGGTTAGACAAAGTCTGGTGAATGAGTACACCTGATTATCACATGCAATTGACTTCAATAATACTTTATGTGACATGGGATGTCCTAAGAGTGTTCGTGAATTACTTATTTACTTTATTTAAGGGGTTTAACTCAATATACTCCTGCACCAACTACTTGTGCAGGCTCATACTCCAGACGAACAACTGATCGAACCTATAGGCAGCTAATGATCAGCTAATAACCACCGAAGCTTTTCCAACATAGGGTTATCCGACAATTTACTTTAAGGGACTACATCTCTCACACTATGATTAGCACAACTATTCTGCATAGCTTTTCCTACAATTTCTACCATGGGATTAAGTTTTCCACAACTATGACTGCATGTACCCCTGCAATGCCGACATATAGAAGTGTCTCATCGTCTACATCCATGTCCACCTCTCAATTGTAACATAACGCCTATTATTGCACGTGCCAGGATCCAACAACAACATGGTATCACGTTGTGTCAGTATCCGTGAATACCAAGGAACTCCCATTGTGCCGGGCCTACACTTCATCAGGCATCAGTCAGTGCTACGCATCTATCGTAAAACCTTCTATGAGTGCCATTTGTGATAGAATCGCCCCAATCTAATATCAACCCTTGCTTGATAAAGAACATTTACCTAGCCCTACAATGTCCTAGTATCATCTCATAGGAAACTAGCTTCCCTACTCCTAACACCCATATAATACACACACACACTACTAATAAATTTATTTATGACCTGGGCCTTAGGCCGAGGTTCAGATCATGTTCAGGAAACGCCAACTGGTCAACACCTGTTCCTGGAGCTGTTAACTGCTCTAAATAGTGTGGTTGACCGGTCGTTATTGATTAGGGTTTTTAAGTGTCTGATTTTCATTCATTTAGTTGATTACTTATTTGTCAATTACGTTCTTTCCCAAATTAACGAGTTATAGAGCAATTATAGTGAACTAACTTTTACAATTCCCCAAATTTCTTATTCGAATTTAGTTTAAAGATTTACAGAGAAACAATTCAACCTAGGTTTAGCACTAACATCCATACTCACAGATTATAGGGATTTCTACTTGATTAGAAAAGGGTACTAATCCTAGATTAATTCCCATTTATAGGTTTACATCAAGTTAATTCGTTATTAAATCTCAGATCTAAACAATATGGTTGACAATTTAGTTTGGGTATGTTAAAATTAACTACATATAAATCATCTTATTACAAATATACTCACTCACCTCAGATTCAAGCTTTCCTTTGAATCCCGTCAGGAAACCCCCCCGTTCATTATTTATTTCATTTGATCTTCTTAGATTCCTTTATTTTATTCTTATTTGTTTTAAAGAATTTTATAAGTTAAGGAGAAAAGAATTGACAGAGTTTGGGTGCGTAGATAGATTTCTAATGAATTAGACTTTAGGTTAGCTATGTATTATACAGGTTTTGGATAATACTGACCGTTGATCAACCCTAGTGTGACGACCGCCCTATACCTCCTATGCTCATATAACCGAATAGTGCACCGTTGGAGCATCGGTCGATGTAGGATGATGGTCTAAGGAAAGAAAAGAAGTAAAGAAGGGAAATAGAAGAGAAGAGAAGAGGAAGAAAACATCATGCAATTACGATAACTGTCGTATATCTCATAGCGCATTAAATAAATATAATAGTCACTATAAATATAAAATAGGCGAGACAGTAGTAACTACATGAACTACAGAGTCAGAGTACCCAAACTCATACAATTATACAAAATAGTAACAAAGTTTATACAACCGATAAATAAACTCAACCGATAAATTGTCTCTAATAATAGTACGTTAAACACTATCAAGGCTCCACAGTGTCACACAACGGAATAAGCAATAATAAGCCCAAAATATACATATGAGAAAGCATCGCCTCCTGCAAGTCCATCTGCACAATTCCATGTTTCACTTACACATGTTATCTAGTCTACTCATTTAAGAGTACCCAAGGTAATAAGAAACAAAGCATAAAAAATCGAGTCAGACAACAGTCTGGTGTGAGCGATAAAAAATCTCATACTGCAAAACTTGGTATAGTATATGGAATAGAGGGTATGGAGAATCATACTGACCTATCCCTGCATCCAAAGAGTTAGCATATAACATCAATAATATGCTACTGTACAAATATCATAAAGGTGTACTTCATCCTAAGTACAATGTCAAGGTGTCTAGGTATCCTTATCCACAATACCTACATCATGTGGCATCCATAGAGTGATAGACTACATAAAAACAATCATGGAAAACATAACATCCATCAAATAAACTTCACTATCACTCAATGTGTTTTGGATATATGATAACTCGTATGACCATTCGTCTACTCGAGATTAATAGAAAAATTCCAGTTTTCTATTTACTCGATACACCGCCCGAAGCTAATATTAGACCCATCTATCGGTCCAGGGTATATGGATCAATCAACCAATCCGGGGTAGCCAAACAAAGTACCCATGAGAGTTCTCACAACACCCTTTCTTTGAGTACAACAGAAAACACTCCGAGTACTAATGACCCCTTAGCACACATATCCAAGTGTAACATTCTGACTTCTCAAATCCCAGATGTCGACACTAATACATCCACGGTATTTGTGTGCCGAGCACCCAAGTGCTGGGAAGACCGAAAGTAAGGGTAAAATAAAAAAAAAATGGAAAAGGAAAGAACACAATATCAGAATCTCACATGTGGAACAATAATATATAACACCAAAAGTGTAGTACAAAGAGTTACTCCAACATCTATGAAATTAGAGTTACAAAAGTGACCAAGTACTACTATCACCCTAGACAGTTATAACTACCTGTCCTCACAATGCTGAATACACACATAATAGTGAACGGAAATGAAAATAGGTAGATAGGTAGATAGGTGGAAGCATCCACCTTGTCTCCATAAGCTTGAAAACATCCAACCCTCAAACCTGCTTAACTCAACCTACTTAAAAGAGTACACAAGGAGTTTTAGGAAAAGAAAACACCACATGTCAGACATAAGTCTGGTATGAGAAACTTTGAAATGTGTATAAACATAAAACCGTACTTCTAAGACTATTTGAATTACCGGATTGGTTTCCCTTTGAAAGAACAAACTCAATTGATATTTACATTAGGTAATATTATAGATAATGTCTAAGGTGTGTAATATAAGTATAGATCATAGTTTAAATGATTACATTGATTACATTTTATAGCATACTTAGGTATACAAACAAAAACCGCTAAGGGATGTTCTTATAAATGGATTTTTCCATGGAGACCTCCTCAATAAGACCGATCTCCTATGACAAGGGCCAGAAAGTATCTTCTGAGCATTGTATATCTCTAGATAAAATATATATACACTATATGGTAAACACAACTAGCCCATGCTCTAACACGTGAACCAAGTATCAACAACTCATGCTAGCAACATCTCGATAAGCATACTCTAGAAAATAAGAGTTGTTGTACCACTTATTTGGGTTTGCCAAACCCAGGATTGTGCATCCTAGTTCCTACTCTATCTTTAGTCATTTCCCGATGTCGAGGCTACATTTGGCATCTTCACACGAGTCTCTAACAAAACTCATTCAATTAATGAATCCCACATGGATTCCATTATCTTAACAGATTCTAGAACCACACATGGTTTCCATTATTCCACCTCCAAATCATAAAACTCGTATAATAGTTTTGCAGTGGTATTCGGCAAGTAAAACACTTACCGATCCCGGTCTCTCCAAAACCAATCGATGAATTTTTGGATAACTCAATTCCAATTCTTTTAGAAGTAATTGAAAGCTAGAGGTGTTTCTTACCAATACCCTCCCCGGGGGCTCTTATTGGTATAAATCCACGAAGCACTCCATATACTTCCTAAGTTAAGTTTTGGTCAAGATCGTAGTCGACTAATCGACTATCAAGTCTTGAACGCTTGCTTATGGGAGTCAAGGTTCCCACACTTTACACGTTTCTGACTTTCTGCTTAATTATTCCTCAGCCTAGAAGGATGCCGATATGTTAGAGCTCTATTGCTTTGTATTTACCTAAACATCAGTCTTGACTCTCGCAAATAGAGAAGTTTACTCGTTCGGCTTTTAATGTTAAGCATATTAAAACTAACATTCCACAAACAATCAAACTAAGTCCATTACATAGTTGTTACTTATCATCCGAATATAATCAAGTCACATAAACGACTTTTAATCCCTTTTTATTTAATTTACTTTATTATTGAAAAACTCTTCTTTAAAAACTTCCTTTATTAGATTTATAAAATACTTAATTTCATATTTATAACTTATAGAAGTATCTTTAAAATACTTATTAATATGTTAAAACACTTTTAAAACTATTTAAAACATATGTTAATTATTTATATAGAATGTTATGTAAGAATAGGGAATTTTGAAATAAAAAAACAAGTTTTATTTTAAAAGCTATTAAGTTTAGAAATTCATAATTAATTGTTAAAAATATATTTAAACTTGAACCCAATTTTAAAACACTCTATTATAAGTTATAAAACAACCCTAGAAAGATTAGAGAAAAATACAAAATTTAAATATCATTTTAAAACAAATTATAGTTTCAAATAGCAAAGGTAGTATTTCTGCAAATGCTACAAAATAATTCGCAACAGCTCAAAAGTGTTTCAGAAGCAAATACAACACTACAAAAGCTACTAAAAGTCATGGATAGTCGTTTAAGGTGAATTTGCTACAACTTTGCGCCTAGATTTCGCCATCTTAACAAATGATCTTAGATCCATTCTTTTTAAAATATTTAGTATTCTTTGGGTACTTGGAAACCATGAAGAAAAATCCCAAACAATATCTTTTAATTATTTCTGAAGAATTTCCCGAAAATAGGGTATTTTATCGAATTACACTTATAACGACTATTTTGCCATAACCTTTTGCATTTCGTTCAACTAGCTGTCAAATGAATTAGGCTTCAAAACTTTCCCAATAACAAAAATATTTTGTTTACTTAATTAATTTCTAAAGAAACCCCTAAGATAGTTTCCACAAAAATACGCGTTATTTTCAAAAACAGGTTATTTTAAAAGTGTCACCATAGTGACCTTTTTACTTCAATATTCCTCAACTTTGATTTATTTTTTGTATAACTTTTAAAAACATATTCTTTACTTTTTAAAATACTTAGAGAAGTGTAGCAAATAACCAAACAAGTTATTATCAAGATATGTCATGAAATCACCATTTTCGTAAGTTATAGTTTAAGGGATTCAAAGTGCGTTTATAGCGACTATTGCTATACGAACGATTCCATTTTTAATCCAATATCCAATGTTTAGTGTCATTCACATTTATACACAAATATGATTCCATATTCAATCCATATTACTACTAAACATGTTTCAACATACAAACAAGTTAACATGTCCATTTTAAGCATTCAAATGCATTTAATTTAAACTACTCGTTTTAATTGTTTTAAAAAGCAATACTTTAGCAAATCACATACTTTTCAAAGCATATTATTATGGTCATAAATTTAATTAGTTAGTGTCTAAATTTACTAACATATATCAAGCAACACATATAATATCATATATGCCATGTTTTTATGGATTTGATTAATGAGTGAGATATCTCACCTTTACTTAAATCAAATTCCACTATCTTCCTACCAACATTCAAATAGATCCTACTACACTTCCTTCCTTTAACATACAAGCCCAGAATCAAGCAAAACAAGTGAGAATGGAGGCTAGAAAGTGGCTCGGCCAAGGCAAAATCTTGCCTTTTGCTCACGGCCTTGAAGGGTTTGGTGGAATTGACCTAACTTACTTTGGTTTTGAGATGATGGAGTGATGTTATATGCTATATTAGGATGATGGCATGAGTTTGGAGAAGTTTGGAAAGTATTTGATTGAGTTGCTCTTTATTTAGAGAAGTTAGAGAAGAGAAGAGAGTGATACGAAGTGATTTCTTTCAAGTGAATTTGTGAGAATGAAATGAGCTAAGGGTGGTTATTTATAGGATTAAGGAAGGAGGCAAATTACCCTCATTACCCTCATTTGCGCTGCCACAAAGTGATGGGAAAACATGCTCTTACAATACCTTACCTTCCCTAAATCAAGGAGTGATTTAAGGGTCCTTTTAGTCCTTAACTCCTTTCCTTTCTAGAAGCCTTTATGCTAATTAATTACCTTTAGTTTTAAGTGTATTTCAAGCCCTAATTAATGTGTTCATATGATTGCGTATTATGTACAAATGTTTCAACAATTTTTATTTAACAAATTAACGATTTTTCAGAAAACATTTTTCGATCACATTTTAAGTATTTTTTCAAAGAATATATTTTCGTATACATATTTCAAAGATAAGTTTTCTAACATTAGTTATTAATCAAAAATTGTTTAGCAAGGTTATAAAATCATATTTTCAATATTTGTTTAACATCCAAAAGTTGGGATTAGATGAAGTGGTCGAATTTTCGTATCTTTACACCAAGCCCTTTCCTTTCTTCATCCGCTTTCCATTTTCCTCAAGGAACAATTCCAAGTTCCTTCATTCCATAATAGAATTAATCAACATTCTATCCATGGGCCACCCTTCCTAGAATTCACCCTTGTGGAAAATCATCATGACTCCATCATCAACGAGCTGTCATAATCGAAACACAGCTCCATCACCATCGAGTCGTCATCAAAGTCCCAAAGCCACCACATTGAATAGTCACGTCATCGCTTCACCATCAAAATCACTCATCGTAGAGCAATAACATCAAGACCAAGAGTCGGCCGCACGAATAAACCATCACGTCATGCTCCTTGAACCTCCTTATTGTCCATGTCAAAGATTGGCCAAATCGGCCATCATCAATAGTGATGGGGACCGACCACTCTACAATGGCCGATACCGATCACTTTGGTCGGGTACTTAGCTATAAATGGCTAAATAAAAACCAAAAGACAACCTCCGGCGTCCATCCTGAAGTCCGATGTCCATCCAAGTCCATCGTCTTCCATCTTCAGATTGGTCGACATGCATCCTAGTACTCTTCTACAACTTATCTAATCCATTTGATTTTCCATCATTTATGTGTCCCATTGATATGCACGAAACTCTCATCCTACGAGGTTCCACCATTTATGCATTCGATTAATATGCATGAAACTCCAATGTACGAGATATTTCCTAATGCTGGATCGTCGATTGATCGGTGTTTTCAACCAAAATAAGAAAATAAGAATAAATGCAACCAAAAAGAATACATACATCCAATATAGTATACACACAACATGTATGGTTCATTTATATCAACCAATGTAGGATTCATATCAAAAAGGCTTAAAACTAGCAATTTCCTAAAAATAGTAGTCTGTAATAACAACGGTGAAATCTAATTTAAAACCATTTTAAAACACTTTTAAATTATTTTATAAAATAAGATGTAGGTTTAAATATATTAAAAATAATGCTTTAAAGTTAGAAATAATTTAAAGTGTCATTTTAGTACTATACTAACAATCATATTATGGTGAGAGATAATATAACTCACCTCAATAAAAGCTGACCAATCCTATGCCAAATCGTAGAGCTCTCCATCACGAGCACAACGAAAGAAACCGCGTCCAAATCGGACCTCGTATGCAAAAATATGGATTTTATAAGAAACAAGATAATTTAAACTATTAATTAAATTAATAATTAATTACATCAATCCCCTTTCATAATCCCCCAAATCAACAAATCCCCTCAAATGTACACACCCATGCATACACAACCTATACATGCATACACACTCTCCTCCTTTCTCACTCCATAGTCCATGGACTGATGCACCATCTTCGCCAATGGACTCCACTACACGTCCTCTTCGCAATGTACCCCTCACCTTCACGTCCAACCTCCCGTTGAAAATCATGACCTACTCCTTATCCCGTGACAAATGAATTTTTGAACTCCCCCTCAAGGTGCCATACCCCTCCAAATTATCATCATTAACTTGTCTTCGCACGAGGAGCGCAATGCCACTCTCCGATTTTCCTATCTCCTCCTCTAACTCTGATAAACCAAACCCTAGCTGCAGCCACTAAAAGTCGATGCTGGCAACTAGCGTTGCACCTATCAAAGCCTGCATAGATTCAAAGCTCTCCTTACCACGAGTTCAATGGATCTGGTTTCGTCTATTTTCGTGGACCGGAGCTTCGGATTTTAACTTTTGAAGGGAGGCAGCTATTTCATTTGCTGGAAAGAGGAAGAGAGGAAAATGAAAAGGGTAAAGTGAAGTGAGGAAAAGTAGGTAGCGATGGAGGTGTATATATAAAAATAATATATATATTTTATTTTATTTCTCAAATAAATCGTCATACGTTTTGAGCTCGTACGATTGCACAACACATCCGATCGCAACAAAACTTGTCGGTGCACATCATTTCATTTTTTCGGTCCCAACAGTATAAATTTCATAGCTATTTGAAACAGTGCTCTAGGATGATAATGTCGCACATTTCAAGATCGTTTTGACCATCAGATCGCCCTATTTCCAAATATAGCGATATTTATAGTCATTTTAAGTTGCAATGTCGATCTGAACTCAACAGAAGTGTCTTAGGTCCTAATTCGACCATGCAAAAAGTCATATTTTAGACCTTCATTTAATTAACAATTAAATATTTAAATCAATTATGTAAATATCCTATCATTAAAAATATGAGCCGTTACATTCTCCCCTCCTTAAAAGGATTTCGTCCTCGAAATTCCCAAAGTAAGTAAAATTGTCTCCTAACCCATAGGCTTTCAAAGCTCCTGTTGTTTGGAAAAAATTCGGTAGCATCTCCTTTGCGCGGCTAGGTCCGAAAAATTTCCAAAACAACACACACACACACATCTCATATCTGAGGCATCTCATTTCTAAGGACATACAAGCATACATATATACACACACACCCACCCTTAAATCTACACTACAGACCTTACGTACCTTTTTATAGCAAGAGCGTACCATTTATATGCGAATAAAAGCAAGTAAGCATCCAAATAGCCAATACTTGCTTCCATGTACCTAAACATGTACTCAATAAAGAGGATTAAACACAACCGCAACATCATATTAGGTATTTAAGCATACTAAATCATATATATCAATCATCTCAAATAAATATTCTATATCAAACCATAATTATCCTGCATGCCTAACAACCATACAAGCATAAGTAATCATGTCAAATGCCAACAATCAAACATCAAATAGGCGCTATAAAATCAAACATCAAAAATTAACATTCATGCCTATCCTAGCATGATGGATTCTAAACTATCCAATATAAAGCATCAAATATGATATCCAATATGAAAGCTGATGATAAAATGGAAATCTCACTAAGTGAAGAGCTCCGAAAAAGCGGTCCTCATGCTCTCATCGGTTTCTCATGTGCAATCACGTTCAGTCCATTAAACCTTTACTACTCCACCGCCTTCCTCCTAACCTGTTTCGTATCACGTCCTACTATACAAATAGGCCTACGAAGTCTTGAAATTTCTTGTTCAACCTTGATATCATCTAGTTGACTTGATGCTAAATTTCCCAATGCCTCTTATAAGTTCTCTCAAAACTCACTAGTGAACAATGGGATTCAGACACTCATAATTCTCTTCGATACACCGAAATCGCATAACTCACTCCACATATAACTCGACTAATTTGAATGCCATTCCACTGGACCTAATGAATATAAATCTAACACTCTCCATCAACCTATCGAGTTTGATCCAAATGCTATCGTACCCTCTTCTAGTCCTCGACAATCCATTGATGAAGTCCATCAATACTTGCTCCCACTTTTACACGGGAATAAACAATCTCTCATCCTTATGGAGCCAACCGTCTTGGTCGGGTCCACACTACATCACCTTTACAAACACCACTCATTTCTCTAACTTAGCTATGGTCTCTCCTAGTCTAGCATTACGCATCTAACTAGTACCGATCCGTTAAATCAAAGTAGGTATGATAGTCAAACCAGACATCATCTCTAGCCATAGCTCACACTGAGTTTTGAAGTCATAACCTGCAATAAACCTGAGCTGTGTCCACTTTAGGAACATCGCTCCCAAACTTATATATCTTCCACTTAAAGCATTAAGGACTTCATTCCCTTATGGGCATATATGAAATGTTGAAGCCGTTGGGACAAAGAAATCTAACCATCACTGTTGGCAAAGGTTAAGATCCTTCTCAGAGAATAGATACTTCAATGATGTAGGATCAATGAACAACTCGAACCCCTCTCCTAATAGATAGGGCCTTCAAATCCCCAAAGCGGATACTATCACTGCCAACTCCAATTATGAGTCAGATACTTCCTCTCGTGCGATTTCAACTATCGATTAGCATATACGACAACCTTATCCTTTTATATACATACGTTTGGTCCAATATCACAGACATCTGTGCATACTATCAACTCCTCATTCCCACTTAGAATGAGTAACATCGATGCACTTGCCAACCTCTATGTCAGACTCACAAACGCTTGTTCGAACCTCGCTCCCAAATAAAAGTCCGATTCTTCTTGTCAAATCAGTTAATGGTGCTGTTACCTTAGAGAAGTCCTTGATAAATGTCTATAATATCCCGTTAATCAAAGAAAACTCCTCATATCCATAGCACTCTTGGCTCTATTCCAATCCTGGACAGTCGTAGCTTATATGATCCATAGCATTGTCATGTTCCGAAACAACGTGACCCAAGCATCTCACTCCCCTCCTTCAGAAGTGATACTTTGAAAACTCACCATCAATCGGTGTTTTATTAATACCTCCAACATAATCATCAATCATGTCTTGTGCTCCTTTTTCATCCATGAGTAAATGAAAGTATCATCAATGAACAAAAGCACGAATTTGCTCAAGTGGTCCCTTGAAACATGGTTCATGAGATCAACAAAGCATGCTAATGCGTTGGTTAGTCCGAACGGCATGACCAACCAATTAGAAATCTAGGTAGCATATGAGACACTATGGTCGACACACTCTCTAGCTACTCTCAGTTGATGGAACCTTATCGCAAGGTCTAACAGAGAGAACCCCTTCACATCATAGAGTTGATCGAACATGCCATCATTAAGTCGGAGTGGATACTTTTTTGTCATCTCATTCAGCTTATGGTAATCAACATACAACCTCAAAGAGCCATCCACCTTAGTGGCAAACACTATAGGCGCATCCCACTCAACCATGCTCCTACGAATGAACTCTCACCTTGATAGGTCATTTGTCACAGCCCGTTTTTCCGTACCCTTTGAATCGACAATAAACCACACATGTCTAACTCAAATTGAATGAAAAGACGGAACATGAAGGGTAATAAAGAAAAATAGACAAAATAGAATCTCACACGAATGGAATAATATATAATATTGAACAATATCTTTACAGCGAAAAACTTTTAAATACATATATCAAAGTCTAACCTAAATTCAGCTTGGACAGTTATAAACATCTGTCCTTACAATTGCTGACAAACATCAAACAAAAACAAACAAACAGCAACATATAATAGAATATGACATGCGTAGATGAATATCTCCAGCTCTCCTCTGGAAACTTCAACCATCTTCAACTAAACCTGAAACTACTCGGAACTGACCCGAGTATTGAAAATAATCGGATCAAGCTTGATAAACCATCGTGAGAAAAACTCAATAATAAATGATAGTGGCATATATCAGCCTTTAAATAAAATCCTTTGAAAATAAAGAGTATCTCATAAGACCACGTCCACACATAAACATGGATGAGTTTTTACCTTATGATAACCAAAACACTTTTATATATCAAAACATTTTATATTATTTCTAGTGACATTCCTTGAAAACATTTGCAATTAAACTTATTAATCTTAGCCGAAATTGTTACATCGATTAAATTTCAGCATAATAGGTTTACAATCAAGTTTGAAGGTTCTTATTGGAGAATGAATTTCCATACAAATGACCAGGTGAAGGGACTACCTTCCGATGGGTACACCTCTAGATGGATGTCCCGAGGAACCATCAAAAAGCTCCTCTACCAACACAAGACCGGCCTACCTCTAACTAGATAGTACCGAATATGTCATCCCCCGGTCGTTACCGACCTTTAACCGAGCGTGCTCTAGCATACAAACCACATTAATTTACATCCCGAATGTCATAGTAGGAAGAAATATATCTAGAAGGGGATGATCATACCCTAATTGGGAATGACCCACTTAGCCTTGCTACATCTAACCCTGTTTTGGACATTTCCGGTTGATGAGGCTCGAGGCAACTATGCCTTTTCACATAGCACATCTTCTTTCACTTTGAATGCCACATTGCCATTTCACATTCACATGACTGATTTCTACATACGTATAACTCCCGAGCTCATACATCTCAGGAAAGGGTGTTAAGCTAAGAGAAGGTGTCTTCTCCGCCACCAAACAGATATACATTTATAAAGATCACTCATTGTGATTTAGAATGCAAGGTCAGACACTCATCCATACAAGTTCATTCTGGGATTGAATGAAACCGAAGGTACTTTCCTTGGCCATTATTAGGCGAGAAGTCCTTGGGGTTTTAAGGTTTATAACAAAGAGACCACTACTACAATATAGTGAATCGGGAGTTTATCCCTAATTAATCAACAAGTAGTCCTTCGTTATTATTCGTCTCAATATCTATGTCTTCAAATATCTTCATTCTTCGAACACGTAAACTGGTTCGAAGTGGTTTTTGGATAGGAATCATCCAAATCCGACCCCGGTTCCTTCGAAGCCAATTATTGATAAAAAGATGTTAAGTTCATACATGGATATCAATCATCAATCAATTACTTCATCTTTTATAAAATATCTTTCTTAGATATATTTTTTCAATTTATTCCATTTTCTTTTCAAGAGTATATGGAATCATTAAGCCTCATTTTTTAAATCATTTGATTTATTTAAACCTTTCTTAAATCCTGGAATAATTCCAAATCATTTTCCCTTTTACATAGGAAAACTTTTCCAAATCATTCTTTTAATCTTAATCAAAGATTTCTTTCTTAACTTCAAATCATATTCTTGCAAATCGAAGATTTTCATAACAGAGTACTACTGCCACCTTAGATATGGTAAATTTCACCTCCAGGGACTAGTGGCAAGTAATCCTACATCATGAAGATCTTTGTCTTCAATATGTTTTATTTCAAAAATTAGTTTGAAGGGATTTTTGGATAGGAACCACCCAAATCCGATCCTGGTTTTTCGGATAGGAATCACCCAAATTTGATCCCGGTTTCTTCATACTAATCATCGATAAAAAGATGTTAAGTTGTTAATTAACATTCAAAGAATTTATTTCTTTTCTTTTATCTTGGAAAAACTTAAATATGATCTTTTAGAGCATTCGGGCTTTCCTTTCGATCTATTCCACCCCTTGCCTAAAAAGAGAAAACATAGGCCAGTTAAGTTCAGGGAACTGGTTGCTCCATCCCTAACCTTAGTTAAACACCTTGTTTTATCTTCCTAGATCTTACAGGCGGGACAAATGTACTAGTCGTTTCCGCATACTCGGTTATTAGCTTTATTTTGGAATTGATTTATTAAGCTTCCAAATTATCTTTTAAACTCTTAATTTTCCTTTTAAAAACATTCATAATTGATTCTAGGAAATATCGTTACGTTTAAACTCATATTCAAAAGGTTATAGAATTCGCAGCATAAAAGTGCTGCGGAAAGTGCTATATAAGCTTATTTGATTTAAACAACTTTTTAATATTTGAAAATTCATATTTTCCATTCCAAATCTCTTTTAAACCATTTTAATAGATTTATCAAATTTATTTCATATTTTTAGTCATTTAAAAATATCGTTTATAAAGAAATCCCGTTTTGGATTCCGAACTGCAAAACCGCGATGTTTTTAGAAAATTGTTTTGGACATATTTCAAAATCTACTTAATGAAATCTTGATTTTTTTTCGTTGGAAAACTATTATCATTGTGGACCAAAGAATTTTTCTTTCGAAGAAATCCGACTTATAAATCATTCTCTACGTTAATTTGAAGTTACGGGTTGAAATTTACGAACTGCCGCTACGCGACGAGCTCTATTTTGACCAATTTTGTGAATTGCTTTGGAACTTGTCCGAAACACTTTAAATTTGTTTTAAACCATATTTAAACTATTTTAACTCATTTAAAACAATATTTTTATCATTTCAAATTCATTTTTTCATTTCATTTCATATTATAATATCATTTCCAATCTTTTTAGATATTTTGAAATCACTAAGAGGCTAAATAATTTCCATACACACATTTGTATGGATTTGATTCTCATTTAATTAACTATGTTTACTAATCATTTCTATTATCATTTATCAAACAAGTTATAAACCACATAAACAATCATATAATCATCCAATTTCACATCCAAGTTATCAAACATTTAATTATCCAACATATATCAAAATTTTCATATAATTAACTTGAAATATTTTTATAAATTAGTAACCTTAAAATATGAGTACTGACCATTTACTAAAAGATTAACTTCCTACCAACATTCTTTTTAATCCAACACTTCACTATTTTTTTCAACTTCAACCAACTTTGGAAAATTTGGCAGAGCTTCCACAGTACTTCAAAATTTCTTCTTCTTCCTTGGAATGAAACAGGCGCACTTCTTTCTCATTTCTCGCTCCGGAGCTCCTTGAACTTGCTCCTCCTTCTTGATGTGCTCGGCCTTGACCTTGGGGGTGGCTATATTGCTCACGGCCTAGGCTAGGGGAAGGTGGTTGGCTCGGGTTTCGAAGTGGAAGGGGGTGGCTGTGGGTAGGAAGGAGGAAGAGAGGGGTTTTGAAGTGGAATACTTTATTTTCTTTTTACTTTTTATTTTATTTTCCTAAGGCATGGAAGCCATTAGAGAAGCTTTTAGAAAGCTTGAGAAAGGAAGAAGAAGATGTAGAAATGTGTAAAAGAAGGTGGAAGGATGATGGTCTATTTATAGTTGATGTTTGCTACACAAATT
Organism: Allium fistulosum; assembly: GCA_030737815.1. Taxonomy (NCBI): domain Eukaryota; kingdom Viridiplantae; phylum Streptophyta; class Magnoliopsida; order Asparagales; family Amaryllidaceae; genus Allium; species Allium fistulosum. The sequence goes on along the minus strand of CM060907.1, from coordinate 241,261,021 downwards.
ACCTTATTACCCTTAACTAAAAAGACCAAAATATCCTTTATATCAAATCAATTTTTGTCTCCTTTAAGTACACTAAAACACTCTTTACAATGCATGACTAAACATATATTAAATGTAGATTTGATATGAAAAGGAAGTGTAAAAATGTGATGTGAAGTTTATGTAATAATTATGTTTAAAGTAAGCATGGATGTGACATTCATTAATGGTGATTAGATGTTTAAGTAAATAAAATTTAAAGTTTAAATCTTTTATTAGTCAAATCAAATCTTACTTAATTACACATCAAATCAAAGGATTTCTAACTTTATTTTACAAAAGTAAACCATTTTTGTCTTTTTGTGCTTACTTTTTCTTAATTGTTTTCTAGAAGTTTCTAACCTTGTTTAGTAAAAGTAAACTTGATTAGTGAATTAATTAATACTTATACTATTTGAATATATGTTCGTATATAAGAAAGTAAAGGTGCGACAACTTTGCGACAACTTTTAATCGACAAAACGTTAATTTTCAATAAAATGTTTTACGGTCATATTTTGACGTTTTAGTTAAACAATTTATTTATGTAAACCAAATTTAAAAATAAATTTGTATAATGTTGTTTAAAATATAAACACTCATAAATAAATTAAAATAATTTATTTAACCATTGAAATTTACTTTTCTGAAATCAGCATTTTGTCACTTTTGTCGATATAGCGAATGTAAATATATTTATGTATACTTCTCTTTCCAAATCCTATCAAATTTTGTTTGAATCATATAACCTTACCTATTTTATATTTAAAATCACTTTAAATAGTATATTTTAAAGTGGTCAAATTCTGGGTCGTTACATCATTTGCTCGCACCATTAGCTTCCTTTGCTCTTTGGGCATCATATGCCTCAAAGACATAACTACTGGTTTAGCACCTCTGACCAGATCGATACAGAACTCTATCTGTCTATATGGTGGTAATTTGACCACCTCATAAAATATGTCTGGATAATCTCTAGCTATAGGAATAGATGATAATTCATCATGCGTGATATCGAGCGAATATAGAAAGCTAACCATCATCTCATCATTAGGTGTGTTGCCAACACTACCTTCAGCTCATCGCCAGTCCCTATGGCCACCAATGGCCTCTCATAATCCACTACTATTTTGTACCTCTTCAGCCAGTCCATTCCCTAACCACAATACTAAACCTAAATAAATCCAAAACAAATCAGTAACAAACAAACAAACATCCATGACTCGATAAGGCAGAGTCTTAACAAACCACGCACAAGTTGGCTAAACCCCTAACAAGGTTCGTCATAATTTAAAGGTCGATTAATAATTTTGGCTCTCAATCCCAATCTATCTACTAATTCACTAGATATAAAGGAATGTAAAGCCCTGGTATCGAATAAAACACGTATAGAATGCAATAAATGGATAGCATACCTCAGACGGTAATGCCTATTCCCTTCTCTTTCACCGATGGAGCACTCGATGAAATAGGAACAACAATCAATGCATACGCCTTCATGGTTTGTCCCTGCTTAGCTGGTTTAGGATAGTTCTTCTACACTAAGTACATGCATTTGTATCACACAGCCTTCTCGATCAACTCCTCAAAGCTCTTATCAACATGACCAATCAATCGATCCCAAAGATGATCACTCAACCCAATAATGAAATTTCATTCTTTTTTAGTGGAGTATCAATGAAAGATAGATCATACTTCGATGGCACATCGAATTCGACTACATACTCTGATACAAATATATTGCCTTACATCAAGTCGGTGAACTTCCTAAACAACACCGACTTCTGAGTAATTGAAACAAATTTCTCTTCGAACCAAACTATGAACTGATCCTGGGTAAATTGACCCTTGGGAGTTGAAGCTATAAGGGCACTCCACCAGTTCATTGTCCTTCCTGAAAGTTATCTAGAGGCCAACTTGTACCTTATAGCATTATCTAACTCTAAGACATCAAAGATTCTCTCGTAAGTATCAATCCAATCATGCACCTCAACAGATGACTTCATTCCAAAGAACGATCTGCCTCTTAGACTCATGTAGTCTTTATATAGCTTGGCAAAGTCGACACTAGGCATTTATACTTGAGAACTATAATCATTTGGAGCAACTTAGGCATTCCAGATAATGATTCGCAATATCTTAGCAAACATATTCTGTAAATTGGGGTTAGTGGCCCCCGATCCTACCCACTACTTAATTCTCGAGATAGAGTCAATAGTAGCATTTCTCGTATGCCAGATCATTCCTAATCTATAGTATAGATGACCAGTCTCTTATAAAGTAAACTGCATTAGTAGTACTCGTGTGAAACACGACTTATATATTACATATATACTGTAATATAGCTTTGAAAACCCAAAATATAAAACAAATACGCTCTCTCTCGTACATATGTATACTCTGGATCCATTCAAAGATGATAACTCCTACTCTATCTATACTAGATAACAGTATCAACTTACACTACAAGAAATTTGATTTTTAGTGGCGCACAAAAAACGCTACAAAAAGTTTTGGTGGCGTTTTGATAAACGCCGCTAGAAAACATGCGACTAAAAATCCATGATTTTTTGCTGCATTTATTTTAACGCCACTGTAAATGAATTTTTGGCAGCGTTTTTCAAACGCCACCATAAATCTTTTTGTAGCGTTTAAAAAACACCACCAAAAGATTTTTTGGCGCTACTAATAGAATTTCCAACTTTACCCCTGTTTTACGGTTGCATTTACTCAACGCCACTATATATATTTCAGTAGCGTTTTTGAAATGCTACTAAAAGTTGTTTATTATTTTACACCATTTTTTCATGCTATTATTTCCTGTTAATGGTCTATTTTGGTTCTATTATATCAATCAACAATCACTCACATAATCATCATATTCAAATAAGTTAAAAAACACATTAACCATATAATCAAATAAAATATCCATAACCATTCCAATATAATATTTTTTTGACAAAATGACCTAACTCACATACAATAACCATTTGTATACAAATTTACACATCGGGTACTAATAAATGTTATATCTAACTAGTGCTAACAAAACGTTTGATTACCCATAATACTTTGTTGTATACACAAGTGAAAGCTAGCATCATCAAGTCCAAATTTGCTCTCTTCAAAAGTCCGATGCCTACACAAGTGAAAGCACAATAGATAGTCAAACAATTACGTTAACTCGTAGGACTTCAAATATGAGATCAAACATCTACAACATTATAAAAGTATATCCTTTACAGCTTTGATCATTCTGAAATACTATCATATATGATTTATATGTACCTGTATGTACCTGCCACGGTAACGTTGTAATTGTTCTGCTACTTCTGGATTCTCTAAGAACATTGATGTTACGAGTTTTTCTTAACAATATAACCAACTGGAAAAATGTATGATACTAATTTTTGACACAAAAACTAGCCAAATTATCCACTTTGTACAAACAGTAAGCTTAATGGGCCTTGGATCTAATAGGTCCAGCTAAAGACCCATCGAATAAGTGCTGTGGTTGAAGTAGTGATCCTTTTATCGATGAACAATTCTCTGTCTTGCTAAGTATGGCCCAATTTGAATTAATTCTTTACTAATTTTCCCAGTGACCGTAATGAAAGGTTGCATGTGATCGTTGAAGAATTTAAAAGCTTGTTAGCGATGAACATTTCAACACTCAAATAAACATGAAGTATTTTTTTTCCAAATATAATGTATTTTTTTTTCAAATAAATATAAATTTAAGAGCTTACTATTTTTATTTCTCCAAAATGTGAACTATAAATGATGGATCAGTGCAGTTTTATTCATGGATCGATCCTAAAATTGGGGCATGAAATTAAGTGCACCCAAGCGTCGCTTTGTCTGGAAGACAAAAGATAATGACGTACCTTTTCCAAAACATATAAATAAAGATGTGTTCATAGTTGCAAGCCAAGATTGATTTGAAATCTTTTAGATTCTAGAATAAGAAAATTTATACAAAATTTTGAAATCAATTGATCTCAGGTTACCGAACTCTCAAAAAAATTCAAACTAAATAAGAAAATTTATACAAAATTCTAGAATATAAAATATTTTATAGGATTGTGATGTGATATGAAAGATAATAAATGAACAGTGATGGCGAGTGAAGTGAAAATAATAGTAAAGTTTAATATATTTTGCTAAAATTGAAATATTAACTGTGATGGCGAGTGAAGAGTAAATCATACGACTTATTTTGTTGAATCATATCATCAAAGTATATGTGAGAAAACAGCAATAAATAGATTTGAAAATTTTGATTCCCTCAAGCTAGTGTATCTATTGATTCCACATATGCTGCTATTATATAATTCATGCCTAAGAGATATTTTTGGGACAAAGTGAGTTCGTCTGAGCTCATTAACCAAATTTAATGCAAATATTTAAAAAAATGTTGTATGCTCGTTAATTCAAGAAAGCTCAACATTAAGAAAATAAAACTTACAGACCAAAAATTTTTGAAAACAAACTTACAAGAATGTCGAGATGCACACCACTGGTTAAGGTTTTGAAGTTGTTGAAAGAAGACATTATTTGTCTTACATCTGCACCTTCATCAAAGCTTTCTTTGCTTGATGCTACATGCGTTTTCACTGCAATCGATTCAAATTTATAAATATTAACAAGCGATGTATTATTCTATTGTCTATATTTTATTATCAATCTTAGTATAAATGCCTGAAAATTCATGACTAAAATCTCAACTCAAATCCCAGTAAGTACTAAGCGAAAAGGGAAACCCAAAAAAAGCCCCTAATTTCTTTGCATAAAAGAAGGATAAAAAGGTGAAAAATTCAATATGATAGGAAAGTTCAGTGAAGGAAAAGGAAAATGAGGATGACTATGACTATAATGATTCAACTATCTTTGTTTATGTTGTCAATACTTGAATGGACTATTCATTTTCTACCACCTGTTCAACGACTAGCTCACTGCAACTGCCACCTGTCTCACGCCGCTCTCGCTGTGCACTAGCCATACACGACACTTGAAGCTTCTGCAGCCTCTTTATTGGTTCCACTCCTTACCACCCAAGGCAATCATTGGACTGCTACTTTTAGACTCAGGTACTATAGGAAATACAACGCAAATTCAACAACTACATCGGTTCCCTTCCCATGCAATACACTCTTCCAGCCTGTTTCTTTTCTCTGCAAGAAGGGTAACTCTGCTGTCAAATGATATACTGCCAACACTTGCAAATCCCTGACCGGCTCAACCATAGTACTACATCCTACAATGACTGCTGCTCAATTTTATTTGACCAAAATGGCATCTTATATGCTGTTACGAGGGATACACACTCAACATGCTTTGCTATGCTACTGGACACACTCAAACTTCCAACTGATGTGCTCAACATGTATCACCGTAAACTGAAACCTATTCGCTTATGTCCTGACTATCTTGGCATAACACCCTATGCATTTTCTCACTGCCTTGCAACAACTGATCTGCATTTTCTAGACTGTCACTCGCATGCTGCCAAAAGCAAATCATCATTTTACTTTTGCTTCTTATTATTAATGCATCTATACAAAATATGATTATTTTAAATGTCACATGATCATCTATGTGATGATCTCCGATGTTTTTATTCTTTTATGTACCATTGTAAACACTTATGGACTGTTTTTCCTGGAACACATTTTAATAAAAACGAGTGATCTCCTTTACAGGATCACTCTTTCATTAGAAAAAGGGAAAAATAAGGCATTTGGATAATCTAAAGTAAAGTTACCTATTCAGCAAGAAAAATACCTCCATTTCGAGTTTTCATAGGTCTCCCCAAGAATTGGATTGAAAGGCTCCCATGTTCTTTGATATGCATTGTAAACTGATACTGCCCATGATGCTGTAGATAAGAATCCAATTGCAAATATATAATACCCTGTTAAAATGGCAAATTGGAAATTTGTAGGTAGGTAGACCAAGGTACTTACAAGTATAGACTGATCACACATATACTATCTTCACATTCATCTGCCAAATCTAGTAAGATGGAATATCCTATTTTCTATGGATAATATTGAGATAAAATTAGAGCAGGAAGCATTTCTGGGCAATAAAGGTTTACTCGCATTTTTTGGATGCAAATATTTGTGCACCACGAGTAGGATAAATAATAAAGTAACCATTCAACATGAATGTTATACACAATACTTTACTGCCTACTCTAACTAATAGTTTCATCCTGTTCGCCTTTGCAAATTCCATTATAACCTGATTGTTACTTAATCTATTTAGAAGTATATAATCTTATTAGGAATCGTAAAAAAATGAGACTAATGAGTAACGACTTAAAGTGTGCAAATGTAAAAGTCATAGTTCTCCCCTGCTCAATTCTAATGATGAACACGATAAATCCATATAATGTCATAATAATTGATTAGAAGAATAACAATGGTATGATATAAAGCCACAAATGGGGTGATGTATGATTTCAATGCAACAATCTTATATCTGGAAAGAGTCATATATTTAGAGGCACTGTCAAGAAAAATTTATTTCTTTTTTAACTTTGCACATTATTAGTCTATTATATTATTTGCATTAGATAGAAATATACAATGAAATCACCAGTTCGCTAAGTTAATCTTTGTGCAGTCAATAGAAGCTAACAGGAAGTGTGTACTAAATTGACACTAAACATATGTAAAATATACTGTAACAAAAAATGATTGCCCACATGGTACTGGCATCGGATTTACAAAAGCGTATCATAAGTTTGATTTTAGATATCAGAACAGTAGCTGAGAAGAAGTAAATCATCATTTATCTCCACAGCCACAAGGCATTTCATCAATTACCCATAATAAATCTATTATTTAGTGCTAGAAATAAAATGTACTTAAAAGGGTCAAAGCTGTAAATGATTGAAAAGAGTGTTACAGCAAATTATCAAAGTGGATTAACCTAAATTGTATATGATCAAAGAATTGTCGATATCCTTACAAGTTGTAAACGAATTAAATATTCAGATAAACAAGGAGAACAAATTAGAAATTATCACGTCACAAAAGCACTTGCTATTGAAGAAAGGAAAACCCCAATTCCACGAATATTTTACTTGGGCCGAATTTTGGAAGGATTGAACAGTGAATCAAAATTGGGGAGAAAGGGAATAAATTAATACTAACTTACAGTGGTTTTTCAACTTTGATTTGGAGGGGATGTGCGGGAGGTTTTTGGGTCTAATCGTTGGTGAAGGTGACGTGAATCGTGGCTTCATCAAAATTTGACTCCACCTTCGTCTATGCTTAGTAGGTAAATGAGGAGACAAGGTCAGAGTGGAGAAGTAGGTAAACGAGGAGACGAGGAAGAGATAAGGGGTGGTGGCTGATAATTTGACTCCATTTTTATTTAGGTTTTTCTAATATAAATGTGTAAGTGGAAGAAAGAAAGACGAGCGGCAAAATAGAAGTTTCATCAAAATTTTACTAATTTATTGGCGCCAATAATTAGTAGCGTTGATTTATTTATTTCTATTCTTCTAAATAAGTAGTGGTTGCACTTGACTTTAAACGCAGCCAATTAATGCAACTAATAATGAGTTTTCTTGTAGTGTTAGGTCATTTATGCAACCTAAGCTCTAATACCAAGTGCGTCTCATATGCTCATATAGTCGAATAGTGCGTCGCGGAGCAATCGGCCGATGTACGATGATGGTCTAAGGAAAGAGAAGAAGAGAAATAGAAGATAAGAGAAGAGGAAGAAAACATCATACAATCACAGAACCTGTCGTATATCTCACAACTGTAATGCCCCAGAAATTCATGGAATCTTATTTTAGTTGAATTTTGAAAATATATGAATTTATTTGTATAAGAATATATGGAATTAATTGTGTGCAAGTATGTGTGCATGTGTGCACGTGCACACTGATATGGCATAAGGAAGAACTCCAGAGTTCTTGAATTTAAAACAAGGATTAAAAAGCATTATAAACATGATTTTGTGATATGGATATTTGATTTCTGGAATTATATGGATCATCCCAGAAAATAAGAAAAGTAAGTTTTATTTTAAAAATCAGTAAACAGATTTTATTTAAAACCCAGAAAAAAAAATTTATACATATATATGTTATAAGGATTTGAAAACCTGTATACATATAGGTGCATATGTTTCTGAAATTAAAGAGGAATTAAATAAGCCTAGGTAAGATATGTATACAAATATACATTTTAAGTACTGAAAAGTATATATATAAGCAAGTGAAACTATAACATTAAAATGACATGAAATGTAATACAAGTCAATATGCTTGTGTAGGCAAAAATAGCAAAGGGGATTCTCAGGAATAATTAAAATATAAAATAGGGTAGTCACACTTTTAACATGACTAGGTGAGTGGCCATTTTCTGAAAAAGTAAAGAAAAGAAAATGCAGCCTTTAATTGGTAATATGACCGGGGGTAATTAGGAATAAAAATGAGAAAATGCAAACACACAATGCATGATGCTAGCCAGGACAGAAATGGAATTTTGTCTTGAGTAAAACCCTAGTAAAAATATGTTTATAAATAAGTAGTTATGGCCAGAGAAATTGTTTTACCCGAGCTACTTATAATAGGAAAAGAAGAAAACATTTTAAAGGAAGAGAAAATACACTCAGGGATTTTCTGGATTTATAAGAAGAAATATTCAAGTGAGTAATCTCACTAAACCCATGGCATTAAGTCCTGTTATGAGGCAGCCAGATTTATGTTATTTTTCTACATGTTTTTGATTCCATTACTATGGTTTTAATGGATGCTTCAATGGATGTTTTAATGGGTGTTTCTGGATGTTTTGATTGCTTTGATGTTTGAGTGTTTTGCTCTGTTTGGTTACACCCAGAAAGGTAAAAGTATGAAATCATGAAAGTAAATAGAGAATACTTGTAACTGGTTTAGATATGGCATGGAAAACATAGAAACCAAAATGTATATGAGTTGCATTACACTTGTGTAAGTGCTGAGGCTCAAATGAAAGATTCAAGGTTGCAATGGAAATATCCAAAAGTGCTGAACCCTTGATCAAATAGAAAATCCATGAGCCAGAAATCTTGTTTAAGCTAGATCTTGAATTTAGTTCAAACATGGTTGCTTATGAAACAATAATAACCCACATGCCTAGTCTTTATTCCCAGTTGTAAATATTCTTGTATTTTCTTTAAGCCAAAATACTTGAAAATATGATTTTCCCTGGACATGAATGTTAGATTGTTCTTGAGTTATGCTTGTAAACTCTATGTAATGTTTCATGTATAATTGGATTTAGTCACCTAGCTATCTCACGATAGGATTAAACATGAACACTTAGTAAATAAACTAAGGATTGTGAGCCAAGAAGACTGCTGGAATGCTTGTCATATTTGAAGTATGCAAGTTGGCACATGGTTTGTTTAAGCCCTGAGATCTTTGTGAAATATTGTGAATTATTTTATTGCAATGTGTCCCCGTGATTCCTTTATGGCAGATGAGGCTAGGAATTAATTTGGTAAATGCAACCTTAAATTGATGAAGTAGGAACTTGAGTTATTCCTAAGATGGTTGTACTGGAGCTATGATGGTTCCTGAGTATTTCTATTTGAAACATATGTTTGCATGGTTGAATGTGTGTACATGATTAGTCTTAAATACTGATCATATATGCACAAGTATATCATAAACAAGTCAGGCAAATTGTTCAAAGAAGATATGCCCACTTGTACAAAATATTTATGTTTCACTCATTTACTTAATATCATGGAATTTTTGATTTTACTCATACCAGATCTTGTATCTGACCCTTGTTTTCTTATGGCATCTGGGGTGTCTCATCTAAAATGGGGCAGCCTCTAATGTTCTTTCAGGGAATGCTGGATCTAAATAGGAAGCTGCTGTGGCTAATGAAAGTGATTATATAAGCATGCTAAATTAGAATTGAATAAGAACTTAGAATGAAATATTTGCATGTAATCTGGGGAGTTTTTATAGTTCTATTTTGGTTGTTATGTAATGATCTTAAAAGTTTGGATTTATTGGTTGTTCTAAATGAATCTAGTGATGTACTAAGTTTGGGATTAATCTAAAGACTTGGTTGAATTTTTGCAAGAAAATATATATATTTGAGTATTGTAGTGAAAATCTGTAAATGATATGCCTGTATTTGAGAAATGGATATGTATATGTACATATATCGTATTAGTTAATTTCAAGTTACTTAAAACCTTAAGTTTGAAGGTTAAAAACCTGAGTTTACCTATAAAAACCTGGAATTATTCTTGTGGATATTTTTAAGTTCATATAAGTTGGATATGCCTAGGATTTACTGACTTGTTACAAATATTCAAAAGTATATAGTAATTAACTTTAGTCAGAACGGCTAGAATCCAAATCAAGCAGGATACTCTTGTTTAACAAAAAAATATATATACTCTGAATTTAAACAAGAGAAACACGTACATCCTCATATGTATGTGTATATTACTAGGGATGCACTGATATTTTTATATTGGTAATAAGTTTTGAATCCTGGTTAAATTGTTTGAAAGAAAAAAAATGACTCTGATAGTTCAAAGGAAGTTTAAATCAAACTTAAAAGTGTAAATGAATGTAGGTGGACATCCAGACACATATAAATTGAATGTGCATATGCATGTACATAGAGATCAAATTTAGACGTCAGTCTTAATAATTTAGACGTCTGAGAATAAACTCAGACGTCAGTCATAATAATTTAGACGTCTGAGGTTAAATGTAGACGTCTGTCACAAAAAATTTAGATGTCTGAATTTAGTTCAAAATGTCTTTTTCTCTCTGTTTCAATTTTAGATCTCTGAGCCGTCTGTCATAATTAGTTAGACGTCTGGGATAAAGTTTAGACGCCTGTCATAAGAATTTAGACGTCTGAACTGCTGATTTTGCCTAATTTGCCTATTTAGAAAAGAAATAAGTGGCTATGTCAATAGCTTGCATGGCATTTTGATTTCTATTTGATTTAAATTCCCTTTGATGAAGTAAAAAAAAATCCTTATGAAATTAAGGTAGAAAGAGGAGGGTCATTTCAGTTGGTATCAGAGCACTTGGTTGCATTGATTGCTAAGTATTATAGAAATGTATTTTGTCTGTTTGTTTTGGATGAAATAATTTAGATAAGAAAATAGTAATTATAGAAGTACTCATAGTATACTAATACCATTTGCCCAGAACTTAGTTAGCAGACCATGGTAGGAAGAGGATCTCATCACCATGCAGGATCAAGTGCACCACAAATGCTTGATATGCAAGACTTTATGAGGGATTTAAGGGATGAAATTGGGCATAGGCCTGAGAACCCACATGAAGAACTTTCAAAACTACTGAAGACTTATTCCAATTTGGGAGGCAGGAGTTTTGAAGGAACTGAGAATGTGATGGAAATTCAAGCATGGTTGAGAACACTGGACAGAGTTTTCAATGACATGCAATTGGATGATCAAAGGAAGAGGCAAGTAGCTTCAAGACAACTAAAAGGGGTAGCTTTAAGCTGGTGGGAGGTGATCATAGCTGGAAGAAATGAAAATGAGATCACTTGGAATCAATTCAAGGAGATGTTGGAAGCTAGATTTGTTCCAGCATCAGCCAAAACTCTATTGCTTGAAGAATTCATCAAACTTAGGCTGGGAACTTTTAATGTGACTGAATATACTCATAGGTTTGAGGACTTGTCTAAGTATGGAGCTATGCTTGTGGCTGATGAGGCATCAAAGAATGATAGGTATATTAAGGGTTTAAACCCAGGGCTTAGTAGGGCTATGTTGCCATATGCAGATAAAACTTTTGATCAAATCATTGATCTGGCCTTAAAATTTGAGCAACATGACAAGGAAAGGGAGAAGTATAAGAATTTTAAGAATAACAACAATAAGAAAAATAGGGGAAGGTATCATCCCTATGACAAAAAGAAGGAGGAGACAGAAGGCAAGAAAACCAATGATACTAAGACCACTGATACAAAGAGAAAAATAACATGTCATCATTGTGGAAAAGAGGGACATATCAAACCAAGGTGCCCAGAATTGAAGGGAGGAGCTTTCAAATGCTACCTATGTGGTAAGGAGGGACATATCAAGAGAAACTGCCCTGAGTATAAACAGCAAGGGAAGCTAGCAAGTTTGGAAAGCAGAAGCAAATCCACAGTAGAGGCTAATGCAGAAAACCATGGTCAAGTGGAAGGTACTTTATTTATTTGTACCCTACCCATATCAGTAGTGTATGATACAGGGGCAACACATTCTCTGATTTCCCATGAGTTAGTTGCATTGCTTAAATTAAATTGCATACTGGTTGAAACCCCTTTGTTAGTGCAAAGCCCATTGGGAAGTTCTAGTGTTTTAAACATGATGTGTGTGGATATGGAAATAAACATAGGAGGAAATGTTTTTATTTCCAATTTATATGTTTTAAATTACCCAAATATAGGTGTTATATTGGGTGTAGACTGGTTAAGACAATACAAAGCAATAATTAATTTAGACTCATCCACCATATCATTACAAAATTCTAGAGGTCAAAGAATCACAATTTTGTGTGAAATAACCAAGGAAAAAAAATTATATCACTTGATTGACTTAAGTAAGGATTCCAGTGAGCCTTCTATTGAAGAAATCCCCATAATTAACAAATACTTAGATGTGTTTGGAGAAGTTAAGGGTGTTCCACACCACAGACCAGTGGAATTTCAGATTAATCTGATACCAGGAGCAAGTCCAATTATTAAGAAACCCACTAGGATGGGGCCAGGTGAGTTGAAGGAATTAAAGAAAAATTTAGAAGAGTTGGAAAGCAAAGGATTTATAAGACCAAGTAATTCATGCTGGGGTGCTCCAGTAGTGTTTGTAAGGAAACATGATGGTACTTTAAGAATGTGCATAGATTACAGGAAGCTAAACAAAGTCACTATCAAAAACAAGTACCCCTTACCTAGAATTGATGATCTTTTTGATCAACTTAGTGGAGCAAAAATATTTTCTAGGTTAGACTTGGCATCTGGATTCCATCAGATGAAGGTTGAGGACTCAAGTGTTAAGTACACAGCCTTTAACACTAGGTATGGTTTATATGAGTTTCTTGTCATGCCATTTGGGTTGACAAATGCTCCATCATACTTTGTAGACTTGATGAATAGGATATTCAGGGATTATTTAGACAAGTTTGTTTTGATTTTTATTGATGATATTTTGATCTATTCTAAAACAGTAGAGGAACATGAAAATCACTTACACCTTGTTTTGTCTAGATTAAGAGAAAAAGATTTAAAAGCAAAATTTTCTAAGTGTGCATTTTGGAAAGAAGAAGTGCATTTCCTTGGGCATGTTATATCTGCCAAAGGCATTTCTGTAAATCCCAATAAAATTGTGGCAATCCAAGCATGGAAAAGGCCAAGCACAGTGGGAGAAGTTAGGTCATTTATGGGAATGGCAGGGTATTATAGGAGGTTTATAAAAGATTTTTCTAAGATGTCATCACCTCTTACCAACCTAACTAGAAAGAACCAACCCTTTATATGGACTGAGAAATGTGAACAAGCCTTTAATAGAATCAAGGAGGTCTTAGTCAATGCACCAGTGTTGAAAGTACCAGAAGGAAATGAGGATTTGATTGTGTATACTGATGCAAGTGGTTTTGGGCTAGGAGCTGTATTGATGCAGCAAGATCAAGTTATAGCCTATGCATCAAGACAATTGAAGCCACATGAATCAAAGTATGCAACCCATGATCTTGAGTTGGCAGCAGTGGTATATGCACTAAAGCTCTAGAGACATTATCTTCTAGGTGCTAAGTTTATTTTGTACACAGACCATAAGGCATTGAAATATCTCTTTTCACAAAAAGATTTGAATATGAGGCAACATAGATGGGTTGAGATTCTAGCAGCATATGATTTAGACATACTTTATACTCCAGGAAAAGCTAATAAGGTTGCAGATGCTTTGAGCAGGCAGCATGCAAAAGTAGCCATGCTAATGATAGAAGAGTTTAGAAATTTATCTCTACTTACTGATTTGGAAATTGAGGAAAACAGTGAGGTAAACATGGAGATGATTGAAGAAGGGAGTAAAGGAAAATTAAGTTTGATAACTTTGCAATCAGATTTAATTTTGAAAGTGGGAAAAATGCAAAGGGGAGATCCAGATTTATTAGAAAAGAAGACTTTAATAGAAAAAGGAGAAGAAGTAGCAAACTACCACATTGATAAGAATGGTTACTTAAGGAATAAAGGTAGAATATGTGTTCCAAAGGATATAGAATTGAAGGAAGAGATACTTAATGAATATCATAGGAGCAAATATTCTATACACCCAGGCAGCACCAAGATGTACCAAAATTTGAAGAGGGATTATTGGTGGAGAGGGATGAAAACTGATGTGGCCAAACATGTTGCAAAGTGTATGACTTGCCAATAAGTCAAAGCAGAAACCCAAAGACCCTCAGGCCTATTACAACCTCTAAGTATACCACAGTGGAAGTGGGAAGATATATCTATGGATTTCATAGATGGTCTGCCTAGGTCAAAAAGAGGAAACACAAGCATTTGGGTAATAGTTGATAGATTGACTAAAGTGGCACACTTTATACCAGTGAAGGCAGAAAGAAATGCACCTAAACTAGCTCAAATATTCATGAGAGAAATAGTAAGATTGCATGGAATCCCTAAGACTATAGTGAGTGATAGGGATACAATCTTTACATCCAGATTTTGGAAGAGCTTTCAAGAAGCCATGGGGAGTGAATTATGCTTGAGTACTGCATACCACCCCCAATCAGATGGTCAAACTGAAGTGATAAATAAAGTTTTGGAAAATTTGTTGAGGGCATGTGCATTGGACTTTGGAGGTAATTGGGAAGATCACCTCCATTTGGCTGAATTTACATATAACAATAGTTATCAAAGAACCATAGGTATGGCACCATTTGAAGCCTTGTATGGCAAACCATGTTTGTCACCAATATGTTGGGTTGAAGCCACTACAAGAAAATCTATTTTTTGTAGCATTTATTGGTAGCGTTTGATAGCTAAGTGCAACAATAGCCATTTTATTCTTTATTTTTACTAAATTATTTTAACCTAACTTTACTAAATTTTAGTTCCCGCCTATCCCGCCATAAACAAAACTAACGTTACGCCCTCATTTTCGAAACCATTCTCCTTCATTTCCGAAACCATAATTTTCTCCTAAACCTAGTTCCTCCTCAATCTCTCTAGCATCGTCTTTCTTCACCTTACAACAACTTTTTTTTTCTCCTCCTTGGGTCCTCTTCTCCTCCTTCCTGGTCCTGGTGCATAGCATAGTTGACTAGGGCAACAAAAGAGAAGACCAAAAATCAGAAAAATAAAATAACGTATTCTCAAATGTTGACCCAGTGCTTGTCGCATCCTAAATCTTCTCTATCGCTAGTCGCTCGAATATTGCGTCTCCCTACTGCTCACGTGCTCCATAGTCTGGAATGCTGCTTCTAACCTACTCCAGAATTTCGACCTAGTTATCAGTAATCACCCGATTTGCTGCTGCTAAAACATGTAAGTTATTTATTATCTAATTATATATTCTGCCTAATTAATTTTTTGATCATTGAAAAGTCAAATTAACCAGTCAAATCATGTGTATTATTGAAATGATTGGTGAAAATAATTATTTGAATGATTATTAAATATCTAACCGATTTGTTATTGAATTTGTTGATTTTTGAAATGTCACAGTTCAAAAATGATTGTTATTGAAGAAAATGATTATTGAAAATTTTACTAAAATAGCTGTTTTGGATCTTAGACTCGCAAATGCTGATCGTCATGCATGCAATATCTTGATTCGTAAGGAGAAAGATGAGTTTGTCCTTGTTCTGATTGATCATGGATACTGCCTGTTGGAGAATGTGAGTATTCTTTACATGAATCTGTATAATAGTAGTGAGACATAATTTTAAAGCAACGATGATTGAATTGTCCATCTGTTTATTGTTTAGTAGACATGTAAAGCTATTTTAAGTTTTTAACCATGCAGTAGTAGTATTAGATTATCATTGTAGGTTTTATCTACCTTAACCGTGCAACTCTCTATAGTTTTTAGGAATGTTGTGATAAAGCTTATTTTTGAATTACATCGGCTTATTAGAACTAAACATAGATCTGAACATAATTAATTTTGTGATAGAAACGTTGATATAAAGACTTCAATGTATTGTATTATGATTCCCTCTCACTAAAAAGAAAAAAAGAAAAAAGAGAGTATAAATTGATTTTATTTCAGGAGTAGTTGTGTTTGAGTGATTAATGGGAGGGCATTATGTACTCGGAGTTGCTTTCAGACAACTCTGAGCATATTGTAGTGACTCTAAGGGCTTTGAGAACTATTACTTATAACTGAGGTTGAGTATTCTACTTATAAAAGAAGCATTCCCTTACTAATGCATGGATCTCAACTGACATTTAAACTACAGCCATGCAATTATTTCATTCAATGCCAAAATTACCCCCTTAAAGTCATTGCCAATCGCCATTTCGAATAAAACTGCCAGTCAGTCCCTTTTATAAACATTCAAAGTCTCACAGCAATACTTATAACTTTATTTCTCTAAAATTTAAATGTCAAAATGAATGTCCCTAATATGTCTCAAATTGTCAACCCACCCTATTAAACTCAATAACATCATCACCATATTGGATTGTTCATGATCTTGTTTCCTGATTTATCCTTCATATGAGTCATGATGAACAATATATATAGAGACACTAAATTTTATATGAACTAGAAAGTAAGAATTGTCGTTGCACGTGAACATATAAGCTAAGACATTATATGCATAGGTCTGGATAAGCTAAGTTGTGTTAAGAGACTGTTGGGTTGAGTTGAGACGTATGAATCAGGTTTAGATGCACTTCTGAGTTGAGTGGCCGCTGATTGAGTTAAGAACCACGTGGGATGCCGCATAGAGTTATAGACTTAGTTATGTACCATTGAGCTTTTGTTGGTAATAAGAGTAGAACCATATCATTGATAGTGTAAAAGCCTCATAGATATACATAGCTACACTTTTTAACTTGATATCAAATCCTAATTTACAACCAAAAGGCTGCGTGCAACAAGTAATTAGAATAGTAGAAGTGGACAATATATGTCAAGACGTCATTCAAGTACTTTGGGCTTCATTTCTTTTGGATGTAAGCTCTGAAATGTTTACCAAATAGAATATGTAGACAGTTGCAGGTCTAGTTTGTGTTAATGTTGACAAAAACTTTTCAAAGATGCCGGCATGAAAGTGTACCTGCCAAATATAGGAGCACAATTTATCCCAAGGTAAATGTGAACAATATTTACCTATATATAGCAGCCTTTATTATGTAAAAGTCAAAACTCTATTTTCATACCTTTGTACATCAAGTAATGTCATTTGGAATGTTTACAATTCTGTTCATAAAAAATGACATTTTAAAAGAATGTGCAATGAATATCAAACTAAAAAAACAAGTTAAAAATAAATCCGTGACCGATATCATGTAAAGAAAATGATATTTTATCAAAGGAGGGGAGTAATATGGTAAACAGAAATGTGGGTAATATCCTGTAAAGTAGCATATGAAGTAGTAAATAATTGAATGCAGTAGGATTGTAATTTTGGACAAAGTGATATCCCAAACTCTACTAAAATTCTAGTGTGCTAGCTACACCACCTAGCATGTCTATTATGTCTATATCATCCCCTAACCCGACTTGTTATTTTTATTATAGTTAGAAAATTCCAATGAGGTTTGGTTAGGTTGCCCACATTATGTTGTTATCAAACATTAATTATTTTGCATCGGTTACAGGCACTTCATTGCGACTCGATCATATGCACTAACAGAGGCATGCTCTAGTTTTGGTGTGTGGTTCAGGTATTGCTAAATGGAAGGTGGGAGGATAGCCTGTATGGTGCATGTAAGAAGAATAGGGAGTAATAGAGAGGATGCTATAATGGATTGGAGAAGGATGGATTTGGAAAGTAATGTTTTGATTTGTGATGCAAGGAGCAATTGTTGGAGTTTGCAGTTGCATTTCTCTGCTGATTTTAAACGAAATGGGCTGGTTTATGCCGATAGGTATAATTTTATGTTTATGTTTTCCCTACCTAAGTTGAATGTTTTTATTGGACAAGTACAATACAGTTATGAATGAATAGATTTGTTTTGTTCTCTTAGTTTCCTGAATAACCAAGTAAAGTTAACGTTGTCTGGAACAGTATGCATCAACTTTTGGAGGAATATGCATCTCAGTTCAGACATACTTTGATGGTGTTTTGCTCATCCGAAACATATTTGTATGGGTAATGATTTCTTTTTGCAGATTTGTCTTTTTGTATATCGAAAAAGTAGTCATTATTGAATTGGAAATGAAACTATTTTGACTTGATACAACATCATACACACATTCAAATATGTACACACTGAATATAGAACTTATCGATATATCACCATGGCATCAAAGTTACAAAAATACATTTCTAACTATCTGTATCCTATCACATCTCTACATCATGTTCATGTCTTTTTGTATATCGAAAAATACCTTAGTGTTTAAGTTTATTTCCAACTATGAACAATATTAGATGGACATGCATCACAATAACAAACAAATTACTGTAGCTTTTATTTGAATCCAAAATTATATTCTGTCTGCCATTTTTTTCCCTTCCAGTTTGAGTTGTAAGTAATCCAACGGTTTCAAGTTCAGATTAAAATAGTGGTTTTCGTACTGACTTTACTATTATTGAAATCAGTCAAGGATATATGTTTTATATAACCGACTTTACTATTGTAGTTTTTTTCCTGCTCACAATTCTCATTGGTATCTAATCTAAAGTGGAGTTTGCTTGTTTTTTTGAAAAATGTTTTGTTTAGGGTGTCTCTTATGTAGTTTACCGCTGGGATTCGAAACTATAACAACTTAGAACTCAAGGATGCAAATCATCATGAATGAGTCAAATCACTACCTCCAATATTACAATCTCATTCAAATTTATATAGCATTTACATAGTGAAGTCATATGAGTTTTTTCGATTTGAACAAGAATTGAGATATACCTTGATGGTTAGAGATTAGCAAATGATATGCTCTGAAGTCAAATACCTTAAAAATAAGCATTGATAACTTGATGATGATGTTATGTTTCTTTTACTGTATCTGAAGTTCTGAACATTTATTTTCTGCTCTGAATGTGCAAAACTGATGTCTAACATGTATAATCCGTATACTAAAAATATCATGATATAGAAATTATGCTGGTTTATTCAGGTTGTTCACTTCAAAGGGTCGAGGAAAAAGCTAATGCTTGAGTCATTGAAGTTCTTCAATTCTAATCTAATTTACCTGATATGTCGTGTCTTATATTAAGGAGTGGGAGAACAAAGTATGACTTTTGACATCTGAATCGCTTTGCTCTTTTAATGTCACAGTGAATGTAGTTATCAGGTAAGTTTATACTTAGAAGAATTGCTTTATGTTTGTCATTGATTGGCTTTTATGTATACTTTTAAAAAAATGATTTGACAACTTTTGTTGCTGAAGGTAAAGTGACGTTGAACATAGTTCATCTAAAAAGTTCCATTTTGAGATTCAAATTTCCTTTACATTTATTTTAGTACTGATTCACACATATTGAGGTTGAGATTTGTGGTTTTATATGAAATAAAGGTTGAGATTTATTATTTTAATTATATTTATTTGACAAAATTTTAGATTTGAGGTTGAGATTTGTGGAGAAATCTTTTGATGTTTTGTCCAAGAAATGATCAAGTCAAATAGCTGCAGATGTTGGAAGGAAAATACTAGTTATGTACTTATCTGAAAGCTGTGTGTGAATTGCAGTAGATGAGCAGACTTTTCATGCGTAATCAGGTAATTACTTTTATGATAATATATAATTAAGGTTTGTATTCTATAAAGCTTTTTGGCGTCCTTCAGTGTTTGCAGATTCAAGTGAAAATTTTGGCTAACATTGTCAACAAATACTGAAGTTAATAACGATTTATCGTACCCCCACTTCCTCTCTTTTTCTCTTGATATACTTTCGCTTTATTTCTAATTACAATTAGGATGATTCTTTGTAAGATTTGTTGAATCATAGATTTTAACATTTATGCTTCCAGATTTTAATACGAATGCGACTTTAGTAAGTTGCTGAAAAATCACATAATAATTAGTACGATATCTTTTATGTCTGATGTTTAGATTCCATATCACAATTAGATTGGAGAGGATTCTTTTTTCCAAAAATGTTAGGATGATTCAAACAACCTAAATTTGTGTAGTGCAAGGGGTGTAGCGGATCCTTATCATATATATAGCCCCTTCAGTATGGTGATCGAGTTTGATAAACAAATGGTTGGATTTTATGATGCTCCCGCATACTATATCATTTCTCTCTCTTTTATGTCATCATGAAATTTAACCATTTATTTATCAAATCCAATGGTCATAACGCACGAAATACAAACATGATAAAATTGAAGTGGTTGTGGATCCTGTTTTGATTCTCTTATTAAATATGCTAAAAACATTATGCATTGTTTTAGATTTCATCACCAAAATGAGCAAGTTCTTTAACAATTTCATGACTTCATTGAATAAAAAGAAAGTTGGATTATGTCTATGTAGCTACAGGTATTTACAGAAAGTAACTAAAGTTGTAAGGGATATGGGCCTTTTTAGTGGAAATGATGCAGTGATGATGGCTATTTGTTTATTTTGTGAACAGTTAGAAGCTCACCCTCAGGCGATTTTAGCTTTGCAATGCCAGGTTTTATTTCCTTCTGATATATCCAATGTACTATTTTAGTTTCAAATAATGTTTGAGCATAGTAAGTGGATTTTATTGCGTTACCTTCTATTGTGTTGTCTAGATCCTTAGTGCAGTCGTTGCCTGTTTACTCCTACGCTTTTCCACTGCTGGCATGGTAATTTTTTTACCTGTAACTGTTTGTACAATTTTTTAAGTATTACACAAATGTAGTTATACAAGAGGGCTAACACAAATAAATGGAAGTAACTGACACTACAGTTGTTGCCTAATACAGTTACGACAATGTGAATTTAGGGAATATTTTTGTCTTAGAGAGTCCAATTGATAGAAAACGAAAAAGGTAAAGAAAATTGTACATTTCAATTAATGAATGGATGCATCATCGATGGATTACGGACGTTCCAGATATTTTTTCATATTTTATAAGATTTAACTTGACCATAGTACTGAATACACATTCTGCCCATAGAATGAAATCTAGTCAGACTTCTAACCCAGTTTTGATCTGAATATCTATGTAAATTGAAAATTGTGTATTCGTTGGGGAACTATATAGGATGCATATAAAAATAGAACAATTTTTGTTAATATGTGTTAATATAGAATATCGAGTTATAGATTACATGATTTTCATATATACATATACATATATACATATACATATATATATACATATACATATATGCATATACATATATATATATACACATACATATATACATATATATATACACACACATATATATATATATATATATATTGTTGATTGTTAAACTCGTTTGCAGGTAATTAGCTATTTCGAAGCGAAGACTGTTGACAACAAAGAACTATTGGTAATCAAGCAACGAACATGAATTTAATTGTTATATATGTTATCGTATTTTGTTAGTACCATTTGTGGAAACTTGTCTGTGAATGCTTGTAGTATGTGACTTATTTTGTTGAAAAACTACTATCGAATTGATAATGGATATTATATTTGATTATGAGATTAGCATGTTTTTGCAATTATTTGAATATGATCATATGATTGATTGTTTGTATATGTTAATTATGTGATTTAATTGTTTGTTTGAATATATGAAAATTATGCGATTGATCGTTCATTTTAATATGAATAGTATATAAGCGACCAAAAAATGAAGCATATAAACAAAAAATGCAACCAAAAAATGAAGACTTATGGTAGCGTTTTTTTAACCCTACAGAAAAAACCTATAATTGCATTTAAAAGTGACTTTTGGTAGCGTTTATTAAATCCTACAGAAAATACCTATAGTTGCATTTAAAAGTGACTTTTGGTAGCGTTTACTACAACGCAACAAAAAGTTTTAGACTTTTAGTTGCATGTCGTATAGCAGCGTTCTCTAAAACGCTACCATAAGTTATGGTAGCGTTTTTTCAACGCTACCAAAAGTCTTTTCTGGTGTAGTGAGCAGGAGAAAAGGCTGTCTTAGGGCCTGAGTATGTTAAAGAGACTCCAGAGAAAATTGAATTGGTGAGGAGAAGAATGGCAGCAGCTCAAGATAGGCAAAAGAAGTTTGCAGATATGAGGAGGAAGCAGGTAGAATATGAAGTTGGTGATTATGTTTTCATCAAAGTTTCACCTATGAAGAAGGTGTTGAGGTTTGGCAAGCAGGGAAAACTTACCCCAAGATATGTTGGACCTTACAAGATTTTGGAAAAAATAGGTTCATTAGCATATAAGTTGGAGCTACCTGAAGAGATGAGTGCAATGCACAATGTATTTCATGTATCACAACTTAGGAGATGGGTGCATGATAAAGAGGAAATTCTAGAGAAACCAACTCAAGTTCAAATAAATCCTGACTTAGTCTATGAGAAGGAACCAGTGGGGATTCTAGCTAAAGAGGAAAAGAAGTTGAGAAGCAAAACTTTGAAATTGCTAAAGGTTCAATGGAGCCTAGACCCTAATGATTGTACATGGGAGTTAGAGGATAAGATAAAGATGGATTACCCTAAGCTTTTTGCAGTGGAAGGTAAAAATCTAAATCCCTAAAAAGTTTAATATGTATGGTTGTTTTGGCTGAATTGTTTGCTTATGCTATGTTTGATAGATTTTATAAAATCTGGAAATGTTTAAAGTCAAAATGAGAAAAATTGTGAGGACACAATTCCTAAAAAAGGTGGGGTGATTGTAATGCCCCAGAAATTCATGGAATCTTATTTTAGTTGAATTTTGATTGTATAAGAATATATGGAATTAATTGTGTGCAAGTATGTGTGCATGTGTGCACGTGCACACTGATATGGCATAAGGAAGAACTCCAGATTTCTTGAATTTAAAACAAGGATTAAAAAGCATTACAAACATGATTTTGTGATATGGATATTTGATTTCTGGAATTATATGGATCATCCCAGAAAATAAGAAAAGTAAGTTTTATTTTAAAAATCAGTAAACAGATTTTATTTAAAACCCAGAAAAAAAAAATTTATACATATATATGTTATAAGGATTTGAAAACCTGTATACATATAGGTGCATATGTTTCTGAAATTAAAGAGGAATTAAATAAGCCTAGGTAAGATATGTATACAAATATACATTTTAAGTACTGAAAAGTATATATATAAGCAAGTGAAACTATAACATTAAAATGACATGAAATGTAATACAAGTCAATATGCTTGTGTAGGCAAAAATAGCAAAGGGGATTCTCAGGAATAATTAAAATATAAAATAGGGTAGTCACACTTTTAACATGACTAGGTGAGTGGCCATTTTCTGAAAAAGTAAAGAAAAGAAAATGCAGCCTTTAATAGGTAATATGACCGGGGGTAATTAGGAATAAAAATGAGAAAATGCAAACACACAATGCATGATGCTAGCCAGGACAGAAATGGAATTTTGTCTTGAGTAAAACCCTAGTAAAAATATGTTTATAAATAAGTAGTTATGGCCAGAGAAATTGTTTTACCCGAGCTACTTATAATAGGAAAAGAAGAAAACATTTTAAAGGAAGAGAAAATACACTCAGGGATTTTCTGGATTTATAAGAAGAAATATTCAAGTGAGTAATCTCACTAAACCCATGGCATTAAGTCCTGTTATGAGGCAGCCAGATTTATGTTATTTTTCTACATGTTTTTGATTCCATTACTATGGTTTTAATGGATGCTTCAATGGATGTTTTAATGGGTGTTTCTGGATGTTTTGATTGCTTTGATGTTTGAGTGTTTTGCTCTGTTTGGTTACACCCAGAAAGGTAAAAGTATGAAATCATGAAAGTAAATAGAGAATACTTGTAACTGGTTTAGATATGGCATGGAAAACATAGAAACCAAAATGTATATGAGTTGCATTACACTTGTGTAAGTGCTGAGGCTCAAATGAAAGATTCAAGGTTGCAATGGAAATATCCAAAAGTGCTGAACCCTTGATCAAATAGAAAATCCATGAGCCAGAAATCTTGTTTAAGCTAGATCTTGAATTTAGTTCAAACATGGTTGCTTATGAAACAATAATAACCCACATGCCTAGTCTTTATTCCCAGTTGTAAATATTCTTGTATTTTCTTTAAGCCAAAATACTTGAAAATATGATTTTCCCTGGACATGAATGTTAGATTGTTCTTGAGTTATGCTTGTAAACTCTATGTAATGTTTCATGCATAATGGGATTTAGTCACCTAGCTATCTCACGATAGGATTAAACATGAACACTTAGTAAATAAACTAAGGATTGTGAGCCAAGAAGACTGCTGGAATGCTTGTCATATTTGAAGTATGCAAGTTGGCACATGATTTGTTTAAGCCCTGAGATCTTTGTGCAATATTGTGAATTATTTTATTGCAATGTGTCCCCGTGATTCCTTTATGGCAGATGAGGCTAGGAATTAATTTGGTAAATGCAACCTTAAATTGATGAAGTAGGAACTTGAGTTATTCCTAAGATGGTTGGACTGGAGCTATGATGGTTCCTGTGTATTTCTATTTGAAACATATGTTTGCATGGTTGAATGTGTGTACATGATTAGTCTTAAATACTGATCATATATGCACAAGTATATCATAAACAAGTCAGGCAAATTGTTCAAAGAAGATATGCCCACTTGTACAAAATATTTATGTTTCACTCATTTACTTAACATCATGGAATTTTTTATTTTACTCATACCAGATCTTGTATCTGACCCTTGTTTGCTTATGGCATCTGGGGTGTCTCATCTAAAATGGGGCAGCCTCTAATGTTCTTTCAGGGAATGCTGGATCTAAATAGGAAGCTGCTGTGGCTAATGAAAGTGATTATATAAGCATGCTAAATTAGAATTGAATAAGAACTTAGAATGAAATATTTGCATGTAATCTGGGGAGTTTTTATAGTTCTGTTTTGGTTGTTATGTAATGATCTTAAAAGTTTGGATTTATTGGTTGTTCTAAATGAATCTAGTGATGTACTAAGTTTGGGATTAATCTAAAGACTTGGTTGAATTTTTGCAAGAAAATATATATATTTGAGTATTGTAGTGAAAATCTGTAAATGATATGCCTGTATTTGAGAAATGGATATGTATATGTACATATATCGTATTAGTTAATTTCAAGTTACTTAAAACCTTAAGTTTGAAGGTTAAAAACCTGAGTTTAGCTATAAAAACCTAGAATTATTCTTGTGGATATTTTTAAGTTCATATAAGTTGGATATGCCTAGGATTTACTGACTTGTTACAAATATTCAAAAGTATATAGTAATTAACTTTAGTCAGAACGGCTAGAATCCAAATAAAGCAGGATACTCTTGTTTAACAAAAAAAAATATATACTCTGAATTTAAACAAGAGAAACACGTACATCCTCATATGTATGTGTATATTACTAGGGATGCACTGATATATTTATATTGGTAATAAGTTTTGAATCCTGGTTAAATTGTTTGAAAGAAAAAAAAACGACTCTGATAGTTCAAAGGAAGTTTAAATCAAACTTAAAAGTGTAAATGAATGTAGGTGGACATCCAGACACATATAAATTGAATGTGCATATGCATGTACATAGAGATCAAATTTAGACGTCAGTCTTAATAATTTAGACGTCTGAGATTAAACTCAGACGTCAGTCATAATAATTTAGACGTCTGAGGTTAAATGTAGACGTCTGTCACAAAAAATTTAGATGTCTGAATTTAGTTCAAAATGTCTTTTTCTCTCTGTTTCAATTTTAGATCTCTGAGCCGTCTGTCATAATTAGTTAGACGTCTGGGATAAAGTTTAGACGCCTGTCATAAGAATTTAGACGTCTGAACTGCTGATTTTGCCTAATTTGCCTATTTAGAAAAGAAATAAGTGGCTATGTCAATAGCTTGCATGGCATTTTGATTTCTATTTGATTTAAATTCCCTTTGATGAAGTAAAAAAAATCCTTATGAAATTAAGGTAGAAAGAGGAGGGTCATTTCAACAACACATCAAATAAACATAATATTCATCACATATATAGAACAGGAGAGATAATAGTAACTACATGAACCACAAAATCTAAGTAAACAGGCTCCTACAATTATACAAAATAGTAATAGAGTTTATACAACTGATAAATAAACTCAATTGATAAACTGTATCTGATAATAGTAAGTCAATCACCGTCAAGGCTCCACTGTGTCACACAGTGGAATAAGTAATAATAAGCCTAAAATATACATATGAGAAAGCATTGCCTCTTGCTAGTCCATCTGCACAACTCCATTTACTGCTTACACCTGCTTCTAATCTATGCATTTAAGAGTATCCCAGGTACTAAGAAGCAAATCGTAAAACCTCAAGTTAGACAATAGTCTGAAGTGAGTGATAAACAATCTCAAAATACTACAAAAAGTCAATATAGCATATGGAACGGAGGGTATGGAGAATCATACCTAACATGTCCCTGCAGCTAAAGAGTTAGCACATAACATCAACAATATGATACTCTACAAAGACCATAAAGGTGTACTCCATCCTAAGTACAATGTCGGGGTGTTTAGGTATCCTTATCCACGATACCTACATCATGTGACATCCATAGAGTAATGGACTACATAAAAACAATCATGGCAAACATAGTATCAATCAAACAAACCTCACTGTCACTCAATGTGCTTTGGATATATAATAACTCGTATGACTATTCCTCTACTTCGGATTAATAGAACAATCCTAGTTTTTCGTGTACTTGATACACTATTCAAAGCTGATACTAGACCCAGTCCACTGGTCCAGGGTATAAAGATCCAATCAACCAATCCAAGGTAGCCAAACAAAGTACCCATGAGCGTCCTCACAATACCCTTGCTTTGAGTACCACAGAAAACACTTCGAGTATCAATGATCCCTTAATATGCATATCTAAGACCTTTCCTTGCTTCATCAAGTTTCCATTTTCCTTAAGGAACTATTCCACGTTCCTTCATTCCATGATAGAATCAATCAACATTCCATCTATGGGCCACCCTTCCTAGAACACACCCTTATGGAAAATCATCATGACACCATCATCATCGAGCCATCATCATCGGAACACAACTCCATCACCATCGAGTCATCATCATCAAAGTCCCAAAGCCATCATGTTGAAGCATCACGTCATCACTTCACTATCGAAATCACTCATCGTAGAGCAATAACATTAAGACCAAGAATCGACCACATGAAAAAACCACCACGTCGCGCTCCTCGAAACCTCTCATCGTCCATGTCAAATATTGGCCAAATAAGCCATCATCAATAGTGATGGGCACCGACCATACTACAGTGGTTGATACCGACCACTTTGGTTGTGTATTTAATCATAGATGGCTATGTACAAACTAAATGAAAACGTCCAGCATCCATCCCGATGTCCGAAGTCCATCCAAGTCCATCGTCTTCCATTCTTCAGATCGATATGCATCCCAGCACTCTTCTACAACTTATCCCATCCGTTTGAGCTTCCATCATTTGTGTATCCCATCAATACGCATAAAACTCTGTATCATCCTATGGTTTTCCATCATTTGTGTATCCCATCAATACGCATAAAACTCTATATCATCCTATGATTTTTCATCATTTGTGCAATTGATCAATATGAACGAAACTCCAACATACATGATATTTCCTAACGTTGGACCGCCGATTGATCGGCATTTTCAACAAAAACAAGAAAACAAGCATACACGCAACCAATAAGTATATATACATCTAATATAGTATACACACAACATGTATAACACATCCATATCAACCAATGTGGGATTCATATTGAAAATTGCATAGAACTAGCAATTTCCTAAAAATAGTACATCCGCAATAACAAGTGTGAAATCCAATTTAAAACCATTTTTAAAACACTTTTAAATTCTTTTATGAAATAAGATGTAGGTTTAATATATTAAAAATCACATTTTAAAGTTAGAAATCATTTCGAAATGCCGTTTTTATACCATACTAATAATTATAGTATGGTGAAATACAATATCACTCACCTCAACAAAAGATGACCAATCCTTTGCCAAGTCATAAAGCTCTCCATCACGAGCGCAACACAAGAAACAACGTCCAAATCGAACCTCGTATGCAAAGATATGGATTTTAGAAGAAACGAGATAATTTGAACTATTAATTAACTTAATTAATAATTAATTACCTTAATCCCCTTTCATAATCTTTCTTCCCCAAATCAGTAAATCCCCTCCTATACACATCTATGCATACACAACCAATACACACACCCTCTCTCCTTCTTTCTCACTCTTAGTCTACGTATCGATGCACTGTTTTCGCCAACGGACTCCACTATGCATCCTCTTCACAATGTACCCCTCGCCTTCACGTCCGAACTCCCCTAGAAAATTATTGCACTCCCCCTCAAGGTGTCGCACCCCTCTAAATTATCATCATCAACTCACCTTCGCACGAGAAGCGCAATGCCACTCTCTGATTTGTCTATTTCCTCCTCTAACTCTAACAAACCCAAACCTGGTTGCAGCCACTAAACGTCAATTTCGCTAACCAGCGTTGCACATACCAAAGCATATATATATTCGGAGTTCTCCTTACCATGAGTTTAATAGCTCTGGTTTTGTCAATTTTCATGGACCGGAGCTTCGGATTTTAATTTTTGAAGAGAGGCGGCTATTTTCATTTACTAGAAAGAGGAATAGAGGAAAATGAAAGGGGTAAAGTGAACGGAGGAAGAGTAGGTAGTGAGAGAGCTGTGTAAATAATAATAATATATAAATATTTTATTTGATTTCTCAAATAAATCGCCATACGTTTTTAGCTCATTCGATCGTACATCACATCTGATTGTAATGAAACTCGTCGGTGCACATCATCTCATTTTTCCAGTTCCAATGGTACAAATTTTGTCCCTATTCGAGACAGCGCTCC
This sequence comes from Allium fistulosum, assembly GCA_030737815.1. Taxonomy (NCBI): domain Eukaryota; kingdom Viridiplantae; phylum Streptophyta; class Magnoliopsida; order Asparagales; family Amaryllidaceae; genus Allium; species Allium fistulosum. Next base: position 241,231,829 of record CM060907.1, on the reverse strand, counting down.
AGGATGATAACGTCATGCATTTCGAGATCGTTCTCACAATCGAATCGCCCTATTTCCAAATATAGCAATATTTATAGTCATTTTAATTCGCAACGTCGATCCGAACTCAACAGAAATGGTCTTGAGTCCTAATTTGACCGTATACGAAAAAGTTATATTTTGGACCTTCAATTAATTAACATTTCGGCATTTACATCAATTATTTAAATATTTTTTCATTAAAAATATGGTCGTTACACCTAGGAGAATATTTGCTTACATCCTGTACGCTAATCACTTACTTCGTTATCAAGTAAAAATATTTCATTAAATCCAAGCCATTGGTTGCTCAAAATTGTCGATCAGAAACATCAACCGGTCGACCGCTGCATGTCGATCGGTGAACCCTTAGGGTGTCGACTGCTGTTTTTATTTTGTTAATTAATTTCTTAACGTTTATTTCTTTCCAAATTTACATATTTAATTATTTTCAAATGTTTATAACTTCTTCAAATTAGCTTCAATTTCAAAGTGTTATATATGAAAATCGTCCAGAAAATCACTACAAATGCAATGGTGCAAGTTTCATAGTCAGATTTAGACATTTATAAAAATTCAACTTTTGTCCTTGTTATAGTTTACATTTAATTCTTTTACTAAATTCTATCTTAAAATTTTGGGGTGTTTACATTCTTCCTCCCTTAAAAGGATTTCATCCTCAAAAATCTCTTAGGACAGAAAAATGTAATCCTACATACAAAAATCAATAACTATAATCATCTACTCATCCATCATCCATCGACAATCATTGTCATTAGTTAAGTTTCTAATGCAGTATGTACATGCAAGCATGGAATGCATATAAACCGATACTAATGCAAAGAGTTGGCCTGATCTAGTCGACCTTCTAAAATGTAAGTGCTTATGCCATGTATCCAAATGCATGCAACATCCTAGGTAAATATACTTGCAATTCTACATATTTGCAAAACCATGTAATCCATATGCAGTAACTATATGCATATAACTCACTAAAATAAACAAGCCATGATGTGAGTATATGCGTGCTAACTAGAGGATATACTTATTTAAGTGTGCATAAACCAATCCACCAAATACATCCACTAACATCCATCATCCAAAACATGTCCTAATGACACATCCACAACCAATCATAACATCCAATGGTCTCTACCTATGGGGTATACCAAACTAGAACCTAAAAAGACACAAGTGACTTATACTTAATGATCTAAAATGGAAACATATTAGAAAAGAGTTGTGGGTAGGAAGCTCGAATCCTCTCCTCAGGCTATCATGTACTCTCTGCTTGATCGTCTCCCCACTTAACTTTTACAAGCTTAACAACCTTGTTATAGAGTCGCTTTGTACCATGCTCAAGAATACAAGTGGGTGCATATTGAACAATTCTCCCTCTCTACTTCCACCTCCTCTAGCTAACTCGGCTTGACTATGGCAGCTATATCATGTAAGCACTTTCGCAAGTGCGATACATGGAAAACGTCATGTACTCCCACTAACTTCTCAGAAAGCTTCACCCTATATGCTAACTTCCCGATCCTACTATTAATCAAAAAAGGCCTTACAAACCTCAGTGCTAGCTTTTCTGAACTACCAGATTTCACAACATGCATAAGCGGTGAAACCTTCACAAAAACCATGTTGCCTTCTGCAAATTCCAACTCCACACGTCTCCTGTCAGCATAAGACTTATGCCAATAATGCGTGGTTTTCATCCTCCTACAGATCAAGTTTACCTTCTTTGGTGTCTCCCTCACCATATTCGGCCCAAGAATAATCCTATCTGTAGTGTCCCACCAATACGATGGTAATCTACAGGGTCTCCTATATAACACCTGAAATGGCACCATCTTAATACTCGTCCAATAGCTGTTATTATAGGTAAACTCCACTAGTGACAAGTGATTCTCCTAAAAGACTCTGAAATTCAATATGCCATCCAAAGTAAGTCCTCCAACACCCAGTTCACTCTCTCTGCCTGCCTGTCCATCTACGGGTGATAAGCAGTACTCAAGCTTAACTCGATGCCCAAAGCCTCCTATAGACTCCTCCAAAACTCGTTGGTGTAAAGCGGATTTCAATCTCTAACGATGCTAAAAGGAACTCCATGTAACCTAACAATCTCTCTTGCGTATAGGGCCGTCAACGACACTACGGTCCTTGTAGATGCGCATTTGATCAGTCAATCAACTATGACCCAAAGACTTTCATTCCTTCTCCTACTCCTAGATAGTCCATTAATGAAGTCCTTAGAAATACTCTCCTGCTTCCAATGTGGAATATCCAATGGATGCAACAATCCTCTCGGCTTCTTCTGCTCTGCCTTTACCCTCTGGAAAGTCATACATCGGGCTACATACTTCGCCATATGCTTCTTCATACCATGCCAATAAAAGAATCTCTTTATTTCATGGTACATTTTGTCTCCTCCGGGATGAATGGTCATCCTAGTGCAATGAGACTGTGCTAGTACCATGTCGATCAAATCCATAATGAGAGGAACACATAACCTACTATCTCTCCATAACCACCCCTTCGAGTCAATGGTGTAACACCTCAAGTGACTCGAATGTTCTTCTCTACAAAGCTTCTAAAAAATATCTACTAGCTCATGGTCCTGCTTCTAACTTGGCTTAATATGGTCCATAAGTGTAGGCTGCACATCTAAAGCTGCTAACAATCCTAGAGTGATGTCTGACGATAGTCAAAAGTCGAACATAATAAATAAACTCCAAATGCTTTCACTCTAAGAACAAAGGATTTAATACTGCATGATGCCTACTCAAGGCGTCGGCCACCACATTTCCCTTGCTTGGAGTATATGAGATATCGAAATTGTATGAGACCAAAAACTCCATCCGCCTCTGCTGTCTTAAATTCAAGTCCTTTTGGTACTTTAAAGACTTATGATCCGTATACAGCTTAAACTGCTTTTCTAATAGATAACGTCTCCATGACTTGAGCGCCAAAGTGTAACAACCCTGCTTTACACGCGATAATAAAAAATTAATTTTAATTAAAGTAAAATTGTTCGAATTTGAAAATTGGTAATTAATATTTAAAAATAAATAAATAAAATTGTAGTTAGATAAATTATATTTAATAAAAGAATTTATTTTAATAAACTGAATTAACTTAATAAATTATTTTTGGATAATATTTTGAAATTTAATAAAATGTATAATGAAATATAAAATATTTTTAAAGTATAAATAATTTTTAAGTGATTAAAATAGTGGAAAATAAATAAGCAGGCATCAAGTTGAATAAAATTGGGCGGTTATCGAAATATATTCTGTATAATGAAGTGTAAATTAATTTAAATCAAATTGAAATTTATTTACAAATAAATTGAAAGAGTTATTTAAAAAGAAAGGGGAGGTAAAAGAGTTAGTTTTAATTAGGTCCAAAATTCAAAAGTCCAAGCCCTACATTCTTTCTAAAGAATTCCCCTCCCTTATCCTACTAAAATCAAGATCGTTCCCAAATTAATTAACTTCATCCCTAACCCCAATCAGAAAATCAACGCATGCACATAAAAAAATGCAACCACGAATGAATCACGATCGAGACATGAGCTCGACATAGAGAGGGTCGCGACGACCAGGGAGGAACAACCAACGTGGGCGATAGCGGGTTGACGCTCGCATTTGAGCATGTGGTCGCGACCCGAGCTGCTGCGAAGTAGGGGTGGTCGAGCGATTTCTGGCGTCTTGGAGGCAGTCAATGATCACGTTGGTGGTGGATAGACCTTTCGATTTTGGCATCTAGGTAAGGAACAACACTTGCGAGCTTCAAGTCATGGTGGAGCTGGCATCGTTGAAGGACCGAGATAAAGGGATTTGTTGCGGTGGTTGTCGATGAAAGTTGATAGGAAGAATGCTTCGGTATTTGATGGCTAGATTCTTTAACTAATAACTACTGTCCATCGCTTTGCATTTTGTCGCTTGATTGCAGTTACTTGATTGTGCTATGCTATTGGATAGTTGATTGGATATATTGATATTGTTTGGGTGAGTTATATTTTGATAACTCACCAAAATGATCTAGACCCTATTTTCTATATTTTGTTGGTTGTCTATTGATGTGTTATTTGATGATATGAAATGGAATTGCATATTTTGATCGATTGTTATAGTGAGGTCACATAATTTTGATCGACTGTTGTTGTAATGAGATCACATTAGTAATTGATGGGAAGGGAATTAATGGATTAATATGGAAGGCTTTGAGAAATAAAATATTTTTGATATAAATTGTTATTTTAGAATGAGGTTTCTTTAATTACTATTGAAATTGTTATTGTTAATAAAAAATATAAAAGTTGAGTAATTTTTCTTAGAATTGCATGAATATTAATTATTCGAAAAAAGATGATTTTTGGGATTTGTGTAAATTAGTGGATCTTTGGAAAAGTGATGCACGTGAATGTAATTGCTTGTTTATTCATTTGTGCAGTGTTTGCTTCCAAGTTATCATATCTCCTCTATTTTACTTTGGATGAGTTGGGTTTTGCTTGACTTCCATTCATACTCAAACTGAATAATAGATATGTGAACATTTAAATTCACTCATAATTTTTTTTTTTCTAGTTTACTTTGTTGGAATAGAACATAGCTTCACAATCTGAATTACTTTGTTTGAAATACTCAATGATTGCACTTGTTCATCTTTCATAGATTTTTTTAAGCTTGTTCATCTTTCTCATATATTTTTTAAGCTCTCATAAGTGTCCAATCAGTTCATAGCATAATCAACTAATCAGAGGTTATATGTTTATACCTTGTAACTGACACAACTACCGCTAGCCCTTACCCCATACTTAGATTTTTCTTCTTCTTTAAGTTCTTTAGTTTGGTAATTTTGATAACTTTAATAACCCATTGGAGTAGTTATATTGAAAGAACAAAGATGTTGGTTTTGTGACATTATTAGCGACTATAGTATTTAGTCTACCTGCTATGTGATTTTAAGTTCAAAGCTATATACATTTCTAATATATGGTTTAGTGGCATGCAATACAGCTATGATCATTTGTATGATATTCTTGATACTTATAATAAGTATGCCTAAAATTAAGAATTGTGAAAATGAGCATAACTTTTGAGTTTTTGTCCAAATTTGGTGATTCATTTTCCATTTGAAAGATATTTTAACAAGAAACAACTTTCATCTTCGTCAATTTTCTACATTTTGAAGTTTGGGAAGGTTTAAACACAAATTAATAAATATTATATACGCTGTCTCGAGATGCAATATAGCCAAAAACTGAGCTGAACTCATTGGCTCATAAATTTTGAACGGTTTGTCCAATTTTGATAATTTTACTCATTCTAGAAAGCTAATAACATAAGCTACAACTTTTTTTTAAAGTGTTTTGTGAAATTTTGATGCTTTCATGAACAAATATGCGAATTCCATAGGTGGACCTGCACTTGCATTTGAAATTCAGTTTTTATTATCAATAGAAAAACTCGCATAACTCGAGTTGTGGTTGACATTTTTGCGATCCGAAAGTTGTTTTTGAAAGCTAACACGTTATGCAACAATTTATCTTTTATTTCATTGCTTAATTTTGAGTTTTGATGGTTAAAATTTTGTCGGAATATAGCTAAAACCTAAATATTGTGTTATCTTGAAATTAAATAAACCCATATCCATTTTATCTTTTCATATGATCTAATGTGCATTCTTGAGTTAAGTATTGAATTCTAAATTCAAAACAATTTTTGGGTATATCATTAAGAGAGTGGTTATATAGATATTTTTTATACTAATATTGGTACATACGAAACATGCTTGGACTATTTGATAATGATGGCATGCTTTTGCTTGCTTAATAATAAGCAAACTTGCTTAAAATACTAATTAAAAGGTGCGGTTTTACGTATATCAATATATATTGTGATATTATCTTGTATCCCGTGTTCCAGGATGCCCCTTCGGAGATGTATATCTTGTAATTATAACATTTTTTGATTTATTGGAATTCTCTCTGTTCAAAGGAGACTCTGCTGAAATTTTCCAAAAAAATCGACATTTAGAAAAATTTTGTCAATTTTTTATCGTATATGAACAATAGTAAGCCGTGAATTGAATCTATTTAAATTGTAGCATATGATAAGAGAATCGGAGAAAGAGCCACATAGAAGATTATGTAGTTGAGTTTGATAGACAAGTGTAGAATACGATGAAAGTCAGGGTATTAGTTATGTTTGATGTCTCCCTATTAGAAATTGCGAGGACGTAATTTTGTTAAGAGGGAGTCTGTAACAACCTTGCTTTCTATGTCGTATAAATAAATAATTAATTTAAATAAAAGTGTTTGAATTCGGTGTGTGATGATTTATATTTCGATAAAATTTTAGTTAATTAAATTCTATTTGATAAAAGATTTAGATTTAATAAATTGAATTCAATTAATAAGTTCTTTTCAAATAATATATTAAAATTGAATAAATATTTTTAATTAAATATAAAATACTTTAAAATGTAAATGGTTGTTATGTGATTAAAATGGTGGAAATAAATAAGTGAGCATTTAATTCAACAAAATTGTCCAACTATCGAAATAATTAATAAAGCGAATTGTGAGTTAATTAAGTTAGATTAGATTGGACAAAATATAATTAAAAGTCTAGCCCAAAACAAACAAGTCCCGAAGCCCATCTAAAATTTCATTCTCTCTTTCTCTCAAAAACTCTCCCTGTTTCTCAATTAAGCCCGAACTCCTCCCTCGTATTCAATTTCAGCCCTATCCCCAAATTCAATTCCTAACATTTGAAAAAAAGGAAAAATAAATAAATAAATAAAACACACGGGTGACCGTGCATGATTGAGAAAGAGAGGCAGCTTGTGATCGACTGGGAGGAAGGAGCCGCGATGAAGTAGCGTAGGCGACCCATATGTGCATGCGTGAGTTTGGGCTTGCGGTGATTGGAGCTGCTATGCGATGGCAAGCTGGCACTTGGCAGTGAGGTTGTGCACACGACCATGGCTGCGTATGAGCAGTAGAAAGAGGTCGACGATTTTTGGATGGTGCATGTAAAGACCCATATTTTACGTATCGGAGGATCGTAAAATATTTTTATTTTATTCAGATAAGGTCGTATGATTGTATAATTTTGAGATATGACTCTTAGTGACATTTTATACACCTATAATTTTTTCTAAATTTCTATGTGACCATTTTGACCTTGAAAACTTTTTTTGGGCTATAACTTTTGTTAGGAGTTAAATTAGGGTCTTAAATTAGTTCCATTGCTTCAAGATGATGGTTTCTCGTTTCGTAGAGTGGTCATAACAAAAAAACAAACTTATGGTTAGAAAGTAATGATTGTCTTAAGTTTTAACAACCGTTGGCCAGAATAAGTGTCTAACTAGTTAGGCTATCAGTTGGACCATTAGTTTAATTAGATATTACTACAAATAAGGGGCTATAAGAGTTAAATTTGAACTATTCCCTCTCATTCCAAATCAGGTCTAAATCTTAATTAGCCCTAGATTCATCCTATATCATCCAAATTGCTCTCTAAATCAAATTAGAATGTGGATTAGAGATTAGATCCTCAATTAGAAGAAATAGATAATCGTTTCGCTTGATTTGGAGTGCTTTTCTTCGCTGTCCGGATTAGATCTATACACAAATTGGTTGAATTTGTTAATTGGTGAGTGGTTTATGCCCTCTCACTATACTATGCATGTTTATACGGTAGAATTATAGGATTTAACATGTTTTTAATTGATTTTTGGCCATAACAATCTCTTCTAACTCTAATAACAAGTTAATCCATGCACATGATATAGATTGATTAGAAATCACCTTGATTTATGTTTATATATTCCTGCTATATGTAGAGATCTATGTTAGAAATTGACTTGTTTATCTTATTCCGATGAATTGCATGTTAGAATGGATGAAATTGCTTGTTATGACATGTTTGTATGTTGTGATTTGATAGTGTTTATTAGTGTTGTGCATGTATAGAAAGATAGGTCGGAGAATTGAGCAAATCGGAAGCTAAGTTGGTCGGATTGAACGAAACTTGGTAGATGGGCTCTAGAGTATGGTGGGAAGACACATGATGAATCGCAACTCAAATGGAGCTAAGTGCATAACTCGACACCGAGTTATGTCTATAACTCGTATTGAGTTAAAGGAAAGGAGGCTATGAGTCGCTGGTCAGCATAGTTGGATAGAGCATGGCTAGATGAGGTGTTCTATATCAAAGATGCAAGATATTTAGCTAAGGGTTGAGTATACCACCGAGTTATCTCTAGATCTAGAAAAAGGAGATTTGGAATGAATGCCGAGTTATCAAGGAGGGATGAGCCAGGGTCCAAGGCACTAGAGGGGGAGTACTAGAGATATGGAAAAGGAATTAGCCATTAGTTGGCTAAGTGTATAACTCGACACTGAGTTATACCTATAACTCGGTACTGAGTTATCATGGCACGTGATATAGAGTTGGAACTTCTAGGAACTGTTGTTGAGGTTCTGTATATCGTGTTGGAGGTGTTGGCTTATTCATATCAGGTTGGATGACAATATAATAACATAATGAAAAGCTATGGTCTTCGGATGTTGGCTCATGTTGAGAGTAGGTTCCGAGGATGGCGGCTCATAAAGGAGGGAGCCGTATGATCGGGGAACGTGGAAAGGTTCCTCATGAATAATGGAAACTGGATTGAGCTAAAAGGAATTGGTTTCTAAATGGAACAAAGGTGGGCTCAGGTATATGTGCTAAGGAATCATTGATGCTCAGAGATTTTTCAGTTGTACTAGAAGCAGGGGTATTGTAAGTAGGGCCGCCCATTGGTCAATTGAGGGACCTGTATACCTTAGACCTGTAGCTTTTGGTCTAGTGTCCAACTTTGGGTTGCACCACACGTACCCAGCTTTAGGCTGTGAGATACAAGAGTACAAAAGGGAACCATGATTTTCATTAGTCCTTGGCTTGAGGGCCATATGAGTTAATCATATGTTAAGGGCATAAGGAGTGATAGTTAAATTTGTTGATGGATGTTATGGATACCTTAGTTGTTTTCTTTATACGGCTATCACTTATAGGTGTCAGGGGAAGTAGGTATTGGACATAAGAATACTTGAAAGACTGATACCCTTTATTTGGTTTGTGGTATATCTTTATTATATTGTAGAGTAGCATATTATAGTCTTATTTGCTAACTCTTTGGTTGTAGGAATAGGTCAGGAATGGTTCATGTACTCTTATTCCTTACCATATTTACCTATATAGTATTTTGAGATGTATTTACCGCTCACACCGAATTATTGTCTGACCCAAGGTTTTATGCTTTGCTTCTTATTATCTTGGGTACTCTTAAATGAGTAGACTAGATAACAGGTCTAGGTGATGCGATAGTTGTTCGAAGGATGAGCTGGATGGAACTATCTCGTATTATATACTTATATAGATTCTACGCTTATTCTGATGCACGACACTGGGGAGCCTTAGCAGTGATTGGTTATACTTGTATTTGAGACAGTTATTGAGTTTATTTCCACTGTATAAACTCTATGACATTTGATGTATAACTCTGTGGATCTGTACTCTGATGATTTGTTCATATCATTATTACCGTCTCTTCAGTTATAACTGTGATATTATATTTTATTCATGCACTGTGAGATATGACAGGTTATATGATATGTTTATTATTATTCATCTTGATCATCATCCTATATCAGCCTAGCACAACTGCAATGCACTATTTTGTTATTATCTGTGCCGGTGGTATAGGACGGTCGTCACGTTTGGTATCAGAGCTTTGGTTACATGATTAACCTGAGTTGATATTGTGATCCAGTAGAGATAAGGAAGGAGTTATTGTCTTAGACTAGATCTTGAGTGTGTGTATATACACACGAGAGAGTTCATACTTGTTATAAATTAGATTTTCAAAGTTATATAATAATTATATAGTATAATTCGCATGCACATGAGCACTATAGACACAGTTTTTTTTATGACAGACCGATTATTCTTGTTATAGATAAGAATGAGCCGGCATACAAGGAATACTGTGAGATCTGTTTTAGGAGTTGAAGAAGGAGTAGGATCAGGAGCTGCTATGCCTGATTTTCAAGCTATGTTCAATGTTATGATGGCGATGATGATGAGGAATGCTCTTGATATGGATGTTGGTGGAGGTGTTCCCGTGCAAGTGCCTAGGGCTGAGTTTGCTAAGTTGAGCAAAGATTACTCTACTTTGGAAGGAAGGCCATTTTATGGAACATAATCAGCCATAGAAGTGCGAGATTAGATTGATACTTGTGAACGCATCTCCAGTGATTTGGAAGTGGATGATGCTATGAAGAGAAAGTTGGCTTCTAGACAACTTCAGGGGCAGGCCATGAATTGGAGAAATGCCACAATTATTGCTACGCCTAAAGACTAATTCAGTTTGGAATGGTTTAAGGCAAGGTTTGAAGAAGGATTGCTTGGAACCGATGAAAGATAAGCAGGCTGTGAAGGTGTATGCTTTGGACATAGTCCCGGCTTTGTTGAGTACTCCCTCGGTGAAGGAGAAAGGAAAGGGTGTTGTTATTCAAGTGACTTGTTAGACAGATTGGTATTGAAACCTGAAATAGTAGACCGACCCCTAATTGTGGCAAACCCTGTTGGAGGCTCTACTAGTCTTTGCATGGTTTGTCGTGGCCTAGTGTTATCGAGTCATGGGTGCTCTTTTGTTTGTGAGTGCTTCCTTTTAAATGTCGTTGGGTTCAGGATTATCTTAGGAATGGACTGGCTTAGGAAGTATGCTAGGATTGTGGATTGTGAAAAGCTATTGGCGACAATCAGGGATGTGGATGGGTGGACGGTAGTGATTGGCTGCTTACCAAAGGATGGGGTAATGATTAGATTTCTATATTCGCTTGAGGGTCCATAGAAGGGATTATCATCTATGCTGATCACTAGAGAGTATCCAGATGTCTTTGAGGAAGTGATTGGATGCCGCGGCATAGAGAGATTGAGTTTAGGATAGACTTGGTGAAGGAAGCCAGACCGATAGTTATGCCTTTAAGGCGTATGGCACCCAAAGAGCAGAAGGAATTGGAAGTGCAAGTGAATGACCTATCGAGGAAAGAGTTCATTCGAAGAAGTATATTTGAGTGGGGTGCACTAGTTGTATTCACAACTAAACCAGATGGCCTTTTGAGGTTGTGTGTGAATTATCATGAGTTGAATAAAGTGACGAAGAAAAACAAGTAGCCACTCCCACATATCGATGACTTGTTTGATTAGCTGCACGGCGTGAAGGTGATTTCCCAAATGGATTTTGCAACGGGATTTCACCAGTTAAGAGTAGCAAAGGAGAGTGTGCCTATTACTGCGTTTTCGTATGCCGTCAGGTTTCTATAAGTGGTTAGTGATGCCATTTCGATTGACCAATGCTCCGACATACTTTGTAGATCTCATGAATAGGGTTTTCAAAGACCAATTGAATAAGTTCATGCTTGTGTTCATGGATGATATTCCGATCTACTCCAGAACTGAAGAGGAACACAAGAGGCCCTTAAGGATTGTGCTAGAGATATTAAGGGGGAAAAAGTTGAGAGTGAAGTTCTCTAAGTGTCACTTATGGAGAGAAGAAGTGAGGTCTTGGGTTATGTCATGTCAGGACAAGGTATATCAGTGGATCCTACGAAAGTAGCAGCGGTCCAAGATTGGAATCAGCCCAAGAATGCTATGGATGTGAGGAGTTTTCTAGGATTGGTGGGGTACTATAGACACTTCATCAAGGACTTCTCAAAGACAACGACACCATTGACTAATTTGACGAAGAAGAATCGGACTTTTGCTTAGGACGCAAGGTGTGAGCATGCATTTATGAGTCTGAAAGAGAGGTTGATGGGTGCACCAGTGTTGACCATTCCAAGTGGAAATAAAGAGTTGACAGTATACACAGATCTCCCTGGTACTGGATTATGTGCGGTGTTGATGTAGAAAGGAAAGGTTGTTGCTTATGCTAGTCGACAACTAAAGCCGCACAAGAGAAATTATCCAACTCATGATTTGAAGTTGGCGGCGATCGTTTTTGCTTTGAAGATGTGGAGACACTATTTATTAGGAGAGAGATTTGAGTTGTTTACGGACCATAAATCCTTGAAGTATTTTTTTCTCTCAAAAGTATCTCAACCTTCGTCAGCAATGGTGGTTAGAGTTCTTGGCCTCCTATGATTTTGATATTTCCTATACATCGAGTAAAGGAAATGCAGTCTTCGATGCATTGAGTAGAAGACACGCAAATTTGGGAGCAATGTTCTTGAAGTGGAAGCAAATAAAATACATTGTTGGATATAACTTCAGACCTCATTGCGAACGGGAGCCAGCGATGTTAGCAAGTTTGTCCATTAGACCTACTCTAATTGAAAGGATCGGTACTAGTCCAAAGAGAGACGCTAGGCTAGTAGAGATCATAGCAAGAATAGGGGTAGAATCTGAAGACACGACGCAATACGAACTCGATCGAGAGGGTTGGCTTCGTAAAGACAAGAGGGTGTTTGTTCCCAATGTTGATGAGTTGCGAGATGAAGTGCTAAGAGAGTATCATCATTCTAGATTGACTATTCATCCCAGTAGTAACAAGATGTACCAAGATATGAAGTGAACCTACTGGGAAGGCATGAAGAGGGATAATGAGGCATTCATCTCCAAGTGTATGAACTACCGATTGGTAAAAGCAGTGCAGAAGAAACCTAGTGGATTGTTGCAACCATTAGAGATTCCTAAATGGAAATGGGAGCAAGTACTAATGGATTTTATTGATGGATTGCCGAGGACTCGAGTAGGGTACGACGACATTTGGGTCATATTTGATCGATTGACCAAGGGTGCAAGTTTTATACCTCTCAAGTCAAGTAGAATGGCATTCACGCTGGCAGAGTTGTATGTAAAATGGATAGTACGATTTGATGGTGTGCCTAAGATATTATGAGTGACCGATATTCATTGTTCACTAGTGGGTTTTAGAAGAGCTTACAAGAGGCGTTAGGAACAGAGATGCATCTTAGTACAGCTTATCACCCACAAATGGATGGGCAGACCGAAAGAGTAAACTGCATATTGAAAGATCTCTTGGAGCATGCATTATAGATTTTGGTGGATCATGGGATGATTATTTGCATTTGGTAAAGATTGCATACAACAACAATTGTCAGTCGAGTATTGGAATGGCTCTATATGAAGCATTTTATGGAAGATCGTGCAATGCTCCTTCATGTTGGTAGGAAGCGGATGAGAAATCGATACTTGGACCAGATATGATTAGAGAGACATCAAAGAAGATTGTGGGCATTCAGAATGAATGAACGCTGCTCGGGATCGATAGAAAAATTATGCAGATAAAAGGTGAAGAGATTTAGAGTTTTCTGCAGAAGATATGGTATTTGTAAAGGTTTCTCCTTTAAAGAATATAGTTGATTCGGTAGAAAGGGGAAGTTGGAACCGAGATTTGTAGGTCCTTTTTCGATAGTCGAGAGAATCGGGAAGCTAGCACATAGGGTCGACTTACCTTAGAAGATGGCGAGCATGCACGACGTTTTTCATGTCCCTTATCTACAAAAGTTATACACAACTCAAGCGTGATGATCACACTGGACCAACTAGAAGATATTGAATATATAACCAGAAGTTTCTATACTTTGTAGGTTGCTTCGTATTATTGGGTATGATATGAAACAACTTAGGAGAAAGACGATGAAACTAATTAAGGTACAATGAAGTGGAAGTGATGACAATTGTACATGAGAGATGGAGGAGAGCATGAGGACTAGGTGTCGGAGCTCTTTGAATGGTATGATCTAACGTATATCGTATCTACTTTCACTCTTGTATATTATATTCAATAAGTTAGTATTCTGCTTGCTAGGATAAGTTCATTATATTGTTGGTTGCATGGCTGCTTGTTTGATATGTTTGATGGTTGCTTATGATTGGCATGCGGGATGATGATGGTTGCTTATACTTTGGCTTGTTTGGAAATTTCGAGGGCGAAATTCCTAAAGGGGGAGAGAATGCAACGACCCATATTTTACATATCGGACGATCGCAAAACATTTTTATTTTATTCGTATATGATCGTATGACTATAATTTTGGGATATGAATCTTAGAGATATTTTACACACCTACGATTTTTCCCAAATTTCGATGAGACCATTTTGACCCTAAAAATCTTGTTTAGGCTATAATTTTTGATAGAAGTTGAATTAGGGTAGCAAACTAGTTCCATTGTTTCAGGATAATGGTTTTCCATTTCATAGAGTGATCATAATAGAAAAACGGACTTACGGTTAGGAAGTTATGACTATTTTAAGTTTTAAGAGCTGCTGGTCAGAATTAGTGTGTAATTAATTAAGCCCATTAGTTGGCTCATTAGTCTAATTAGAGATTACTATAAATAGAGGCTGCAGGGGTCAAATTAGAACTTTCCCTTATAATTCTAGATCAGGTATAAACCCTAGTTAGCCTAAGATTCATCCTAATTCATCCAAATTGCTCTCTAAATCAAACTAGATTGTGAATTAGAGATTAGATCCTCAATTAGAAGATACAGATCATCGATTTGCTTGATTTGGAGTGCTTTTCTTCACTGTATGGATTAGATCTACATACAAATTGGTTGAATTTGATAATTGGTGAGTGGTTTATGCCTTCTCACTATACTATGCATATTTATATGGTAGAATTATAGGATTTAACATGTTTTAAATTTATTTTTGGCTATAAAAACCTCTTAAATTGGTTAATTTTGGTAATTGGTGAGTGGTTTATGCCCTCTCACTATACTATGCATGTTTATATGATAGAATTATAGGATTTAACATGTTTTAAATTGATTTTTGGCCATAAAAACCTCTTCTAACTCTAATGGCATGTTAATCCATGCACATGATATAGATTGATTAGAAATCACCTTGATTTATGTTCATATATTCATGTTATATGTAGAACTATGTTAGAAATTGACTTGTTTATCTTATTTCGATGAATTGCATGTTAGAATGGATGAAATTGCTTGTTATGACATGTTTGTATATTGTGATTTGACAGTGTTTGTTAGTGTTGTGCATACATAGAAAGATAAGTTAGAGAATTGAGCAAATCTGAAGCTAAGTTGATCGGAAATGGACGAAATTTCATAGATGTGCTCTAGAGTACGGTGGGAAGACACATGATGAGTCGCAACTCAAATGGAGCAAGTACATAACTCGGCACCAGGTTATGCATATAACTCGGTACCGAGTTATGGGGAAGGAGGCTATGAGTCGATGGTCAGCATGGATGGATAGAGCATGGCTAGATGAGGTGTTCTATATCAAAGATGCAAGAGCTTTGGCTAAAGGTTGAGTGTACCACTGACTTATCTCTAGAACTAGAATAAGGAGCTTTGAATTGAATGTCGAGTTATCAAAGAGGGATGTGTCGGGGTCTAAGGCACTAGAAGAGGAGTACAAGAGACACGAAAGAGGAGTTAGCCATTAGTTGGCTAAATGTATAACTCGGCACTGAGTTATACCTATAACCCGGTACCGAGTTATCATGGTAAATGATATGGAGTTGGAACTTCTAGGGACTGCTGTTGAGGTTTTATAGATCGTGTTAGAGGTGTTGGCTTGTTCGTACCAGGTTGGATGATGATATAACAACATGATGAAAACTATTGTCTTCAGATGTTGGCTCGTGTTGGGAGTAGGTTCTGAAGATGGCGGCTCATAAAGGAGGGAGCCATATGATTAGGGAAGGTGGAAGGGTTCCTCGTGAATAATGGAAACTGGATTGAGTAAGAAGGGCTTGGTATCCATATGGAGCAAAGGTGTGCTCGGGGATATGTGCTGAGGAATCATTGATGCTCGGAGAGTTTTCAATTGTATTCGAAGCAAGGGTATTGTAAGTGGGGACGCCCATGGGTCAATTGAGGGACCTATACCTTGGACCTGTAGCTTTGGGTCTAGTTTCCAGCTTTGGGTTGCGAGACACGTATCTAGCTTTGGGCTATGAGATACTAGAGTATAACACAGAATCAGGATTTCCATTAGTCCCTGGCTTGGGGGCCATATGAGTTATCATATATTTAGGGCACAAGGAGTGATATTTAGGATTGTTGATGGATGCTATAGATGCTTTAGTTGTTTTCTTTAGTAGGATATCACTCATAGGTATCAGGGGAAGTGGGTATTGGAGATAAAAATACCTAGAAGACTGAAATTTTTTATTTTGTTTGTGGTATATCTTTATGATATTGTAGAGTAGCATATTATAGCCTTATGTGATAACTCTTTGGTTATAGGAACAGGTCAAATATGGTTCGTGTACTCTTGTTCCTTACTATATTTACCGATATAGTATTTTGAGATGTATTTACCACTCACACCAGACTGTTGTCTGATCCAAGGTTTTGATTCTTTGCTTCTTATTATCTTGGGTACTCTTAAATGAGTAGACTAGATAACAGGTCTAGGTGACGTAGTAGCTGTTCGGAGGATGAGCTGGATGTAGCTATCTCGTATTATATACTTATATGGATTCTATGCTTATTCCACTGTGCAGCACTAGGGTGCCTTAGCAGTGACTTCTTATACTTGTATTTGAGACAGTTATTGAGTTTGCTTCCATTGTATAAACTCTATGACATTTGATGTATAACTCTATGGATCTGTACTCTGATGATTTGTTCACATAGTTATTATTGTCTCTTCTGTTATATCTGTGATATTATATTTTATCCATGCGCTGTGAGATATGATAGGTTATATGCTATGTTTGTTATTATTCATCTTAACAATCGTTCATATCGACCATGCATGATTTCAGCGCACTGTTTAGTTATTATCTTTCCGGTGGTATAGGGCGGTCATCACAGTGCGTAACTTTGATGTGATGCTTCTTGGTGTGGATTTTGCAAAGGCAAGGGCGTTGATGGTGTGGTCGCGATGCAGTGGGGCTATTGGTTTGGACAGTGAAGACAATGGCAAAAGGCAATAAGTCACCGCTTCATAATTTGGCGAGTTTCCTTGACTCACATCTATGTCTGTCCATCCCGGTTATTATTCGTATTGCATAGTTGAATTTGATTTGTTGGGACTGATTGTTGCTTTGATGAATTTAATCTAATATGGATTTGTTTGGTTCTAATTGTCATGTTATTTGGTTATGATTAATTGGTGTCGTTTGGACGTGTTTTGATTGGTTGATGAGATTTTGTGCTTATTGGATGTTCGAAATGCAAAGGAGATGCTATTCATTTACATTTTAATTTGTATAATTTATTTAAATTGTATGTATATTGTATGGATGGACGAAACTCGATGGAACTCGACTCAGCCATACGATAAAGTTCATATTGATGATTAGTGGTTGATTATGGAGAATTTTACTCCATGGATTTTAATTTAGATGATTTATTGATTTTCCCATTTTAAAATATTTTTGAAAGTTTCGAGAAATTATTTATGGGAATTGTTTTAGATATAAAATTTTATTTAAAAATAAAACTAAAAATAAAAATAGATCATTTCAAATTTATTAAAATATATGGAATTTTTGTAAGTACAAAATGAGAAATTCTAATACATATATACTTTAAGTTTTGAAAATATATTTATTTGATTATAAATAAAGTAAATTGATTTGAATGTTTTATAATTATCTAAAATAGTATTTAATCATAGAAAATTCTAAATTAATTCCTATAAGTAATATTTAGCTTTACAAATTATTTGGTGAACTTAAAAATGAAAGAGTTGAGTCTTCTAATATTATTAGTGAATGTTTAACTATTGATTACTTATATATGAAATTCCAAGATTAGTTATTTATTATAAAAAATAAGATTATAATTGAATTTAAATTCTAGTTAATCCTAGAATTTGTATTTATTATTCATTTCTAGGTATTCATTTTCTTATATAAGATAGATTGTTGTGAATGATTTTTTATATTAAGTATTGACTTGGTTGTTTTATATCCATATTTATTTAGTTATTTTAATGTTTTTCTTATCATTCTCTTCCGTATATTGAATTGTTTATTCAAAAGATGTATATATAAAATATTTGGAAGATAAGTAATTATCATTATTATTAAGAGTTTTCAAAACTATAGTTTATGAAGTTTTAAACTATAATTACTTATGAACTATTAACTTGAGCTTCGCATATACACACACACTTATGTTTGAAATCTAAGTTTCTGATTCCACATCTTCTTAATATGGATTTTGATGATTATGAGTTATTTACCGTTGATATTGATTTGATTGATGATTTGATATGTTACAGTGCTAACATTCTTCTATGTGATTTTGTGGTATTTCTATTCCGTGTAACGAGAAATCTAAATAAACGGAGTTATAATACCGTCTGGTACGAGACTTCGGTAATATTTCTCTGGTTATTCTTTTGACTTGTTTTACAGAACACTAGATAGTTTGAGTGTAGTTTATAAGCAGTGAACGTTTGAGTATCACATAGTGGTATGTGATGCTGTTGTGATATTTATTTAGTTATTCATTGTAAGTAGATGACACTCACGTAATGGGAATAAAACGGATAGCGTGAGGTAATGCACGTAGGCTTTGTGCCTATATTTAGTGAGTATGGCTTTGGGCCTAACGATGACCATGACATCATGTCTATGTGTATTGGTTCTATATGCCACTATTACGATGTATTTCTATTTATGTTTGTTGGAGAGGACCGGATGGTCGGTATCCCTGAAGGCCTGATCGGCTTTCACTCAAATCCATGACACCTTATATATAAGGCTTAGTTCTTTTAGCTTAGTCCTTCAGCTTTGTGCAACCCTTATGTGCGCATTAGCCTCTATATCACCTAAGCCAACAGTCTGTTAGCTATAGGGGAATTTGTAGTGTTGTGACTTAATAGTCCTTGCGTTGACGAGCACACCGGTGGGTACATGTCATGATGACTGTGAGGTAACTAAAGACTGTAGAGACTTGGTGTCTCTAGAGCTTGCATAGTGTTATTTGTCTCCCTTTTAGTACTGACAAAGTAGTCGATTGGCATATATGATTGATACACCTCACTATAGCATTAATGTGGGCCAGGTGCCGCATATTATTATATATATATGGCTCTAATTGGGACTTCATATCTATCATACAGTCATTTCTAGGCATAATACTTTCCGATGGTATAGATATGAGGAGATGAGATTATACCTATGATACATATTCAGAGTATAATGGACTCTCATTTATATTGATAGGAAGCCTACCTTATATATATATATATATATATATAGACACACATTAATAATGATATTTTGTTGAGATTGAGAGATATATTTGGGCAATGCTTCGTGCTATCCTGATATACTTGGTGATATCTCATTTATTGTTACTTCTAGATTTGAGGATGTTTTATGGATCTGTATGATTTACCCATTTGTGTTAATTATGAGATTTCTGATTTGATGTGTTCTATATGGGTGATGAATTCATTTGATATTAGTGATGATTGTTTCTTATGAATTTGACTTATTTGGGTGATGTGATACCTTAATGATTATTGATGACATTATATATATATATATTCAAGGCATTCATTATTATATTTATATACATCCAAGGACGTTGTCTGATGATTTGATTATTTATGTTAGAGTATTATATTATTATTCTATGTTTACTCTATGTACCCTTATTATTATACTTAGTTAGACATAGTGTAACCCGTTTGTTATTTTATAATACTCGGGTCAGTCTGAAATATTTCAGGTACAGGTACGACATGACTAGCATTTATTTTATTGGGCTTAGAGGAGATATATATATATATATATATTAGGATGTTCAATGATATTTATATGACATTGATTTACTGTATATGTTTGACGCTGAGATGTATGTTGTTTATTCATCACATTATATTGAGGTATTTGACATTTGAGTGAGCTGTACCCTTATTGTATACACATTATATATGTATATATTATACATTATAGCTGCGTTTGGCTCTGTGTTCTTTGTGATTTACTGTATATCATGTATTGTTCTATCTTGGAGACACACATGTTTATTGTTTTGTACTAATACTGAGTACATATAAATGAGTTATTTAATTGATGTTTTAATACGTACATGTGTTAATCCAAGGGAATATTCACATGTGTATCCCATATAGCCTCATTCTCCATATTATCTGACAGTATACTCTGTAATACTCTTGGATAGTATGGGCATAGAAGTGGGGTGTTACACTCTCATTGACTATCACGATACCGAGAGTTGAGTAGATTAGTGGAGGTCTGGGAGATCATATGGTTATTTCTTTAGATGAGAGCTAAGTCGAATTATATGAGGTTGAAAGTCTAGATGATGATTATGTGGTTATCGATCTCTTGGATTATTTATGAGACTAAGAGTCTTTACAGTTGTGTAACCCTATACACATTGATTATACCGCTATCTAGGATAGCTAGAAATATTGAGAGCATGGAGTTGGACCCTAAACGTATTCTTATATGGTTATCTAAGAGATGACCTGGCTACCGAGGGTATGCCATATTTATATTCCATGTTGTCTGATTTAGGTGATATTTTTTTGGTATATATATATATATATATTGAGAGAGAGAGAGAGACAAACCCCGGGTATGTCTATGTTACGCTCATTTAAGAGATAATCTAGGGCATTGCTGAAAGGTTGTATTGTACTATTGATTTATTTTATACCTGATGATAGTTAGATTACGTTTGTATCACCCACTTGATTATATGCCCGTTTCATATGTTGATTGACTTTACTTGGACATGGGTTATCTTTTGTGTGCATGGTTTAGAGATATGTTGACACTTGGGATATGCATGTGCCACTTATGTTGCACTTGTTTATACCATATCCGTTGTTATTTCATATTGACATCAACATTCTAGATACAGTTTGACTCGTGTATTATTTATATACTACTCGGGTCAGTCCGAGACATTTCAGTTTTAGGGATAGATGACCAGTTTGTGGATGTTGGGCATAGATGGTGTATAGAGTATTTGTATATCATTATGTATATTATAGCTACACGTGTATGTTTGTTGATAAGATGTATAATTTGGACATGTTATGTATATATTTGATGTTAGTGGGTATTTGACTATTATTCTAAACCCACTTGGATTCGTGTATATTTATTATTAAATATCATCGCTACGTGTTGACTTTATGTTCTTTGTGATTTATTTGATACTATGTATTGTTCTATCCTGGAGGCATCATTTTATTGCTTTGTGCCAATACTGTGTATGTATATGTGAGCTATTTATGATTTTTGAGATACGTACTGGTGTTAGCCCAATGGAATATTCACGTGTGTACCCCATACAGCCTTATTCACCTATTATCTAACAGTATTACTCGGTAATACTCTTGGATAGTATGGTTATAGAGGTGGGGTGTTACAGTCGGTATCAGAGTGGATTTAGAATAATACAGAGTATAAGAGACATGAGTCCTGGCCTTAGATGAGACTTAGAGTCCCTATCCTCGTAGATGTGTGGTAGAATGTTGTTGATACTTAGGTGATAGTAGGAGTATACGATGATTACTGGGGAAATCATCTGGGGATGTATTTGTATTTTTATCATTATATAATATATTTCTTCTACCTATTTTTGAGTGTAATCTCTGTATGGGATATCGATTAGTTGATGAATGGTGCGAAGGTAGAAGTAGTAGTCCAACCAATAGTGTTGATATTAATGATGATAAATAAACTTCTATGTAGCTTGAATATGATTGAAGAGATCCAGTAGTGATCAGAGTTGCACAGTGGAAACTGGTTGGTAGTTTTTCACTGGAGGCGTTTGTTTGTTTGCTGAAAATGTGTGTATTTGTTGTAAATGCTTGTTTGATATTTTGGATGTGTTAACCCGCCTTTTGGCAAGGCCGTAGATAGGCGGACTTAACTAAATTGACTACTCGTTCATCGAGGTTGGTTCATGACGGATTTAGTCAACTAGATGGACGGACGATCAAGCATGGATAATAATCATGGATCTACAGCCAGGATTCAGCATAGTCGATGGACGAAGGTTATTGGATACTTGAAACTTGGGTTTCGATGAGTCGCAAGTCGCCCTAGATTTGCTTCGAGTCGAGCTTCGAGTTATATGGATGATTTCTTCGAGTCTTTTAGGTGGCTCGGCATGGGTGGCTCGGCATTGGTGGCTCAACATGGGTGGCTCAGCTGTGTTAGTGGCTCGGCCATGTTGGTGGCTCATCATGGAAGGTGGTTCGGCCTAGTTAGATCATGAGTCAGCCTTGGTTGTCGCTCAGCATTGTGGTTCGGTCGGGGTGGCTTGGTAGGAATGGAAGGAACTGGCTTGGTATGGAATGGGGCTCGGTTGCTTCGAGTTCTAAGGTCCTTCACTTCGGTTTGTCGCTCAGTATCTCAGTGGGATATGAAGTGGGTCGGCATGACATCGTTCGGCAGCCTCGTGTTCAAGAAGTTGTTGCTTCGGGTCGACTCTGTGGGATGTGGCTCGGCGTAGCTGGTTCGGCAAGTGCCGCTTGGTCACTGGTGGTGTGCGGCATACTAGAGTATGGAGTGGATTGACATCTCTGGGTCGGCCCAAGGGAGTGGTTCGGCATCTCTGGGTGGATAGGCATGTTGAAGTGGCTCGGTAGGAAGGCTACCGATCGGCGTAGAGTGGGTCGGCGTTTAGATTTGCTCTGGGTTAACTTCGAGATGGACTTCTGGTCAGTACACTGGCTACTTCGGGTCCGCTTGCGGAGAGTTTGGGATTGGTTGGGATGAGGAGTTTGGTTTGGCTTTGGGCTTGATGGGCCCGGATTACTCAGGAAGTCCAGCAACTCCAGTTTTGCTATAAATACAGCATGTAGGGCTTCAGAAAGGGGGATCTCCATTCTATCTCTCTTCGTCTTCTATATTAAGGCTGTTCTGCCATTGTTTTTTCGGAAACTCTGAAATTGTAACTGTAATTGATTCTAACATCAATAAAAAGGAAATTTCTGGAGTGGACGTAGGCCGGAGTCAGCCGAACCACTATAAATCCTCTGTTTTTACTGCTTTCTTTTTAACTTTTACCGTTCTTCACATTATTTCTCTCTACATACATTCTATTTGTGATCTGTGATTGTTGGTTGGTGCTTTCATTTGGATTTGGGTGTTAGTGACCAATTTTGGCGCTAACAGGATGGATGATGTGTGATGGTTTATATTATTGCTAATGGTTGCTGAATTGAATGTATATATGAGTTTTAAAAATAAATATTTTTTCCAAGCAAGCATAAAATTTAATAAAATAGTGATATCATTTTATAAAGTGATTGAAAATCATATTTCGAGTGATGTCTGAGATTTTGGAAAAAAGTTAATTGTTTGAAATAAGTTGAATATTAATTTGAAAGAGGTTAAAATTTTGGATGATAAATATTAGTACTGATTTTGGGAAAGATGGTTTGAAGATGGAATAATATTTTTAAGCACGTATATTTTACGATTGGAACATTTACTATTAAAAGTGCCTATTTTTGCATGACATTAGAAAATGTTTGGTTTTTGCAAACAATTGTTTTTCTACATGAAAATATTTAAAAATGGTTATTCCAAGAAATTTTTGAAGCTGATTTCATGTTAATCTGTCCGTTGGGTGATTTAAGAATTCTTGTTGATGCACCTGATCAACGTTATTGATTGGGATTCCTAAACACTAGGACGAGACATATGGATACAAAGTTTTGAGAAGAAGTAAAATATTTGTGCTATCTTTAAATTTTATTTTTTCGAAGAGTTTTATTTGAAGTTTTTAAAAGATAATAATATTTTGGAAAACCAAGATTTATTGTTTAAAAAATAATAATAAATAGATTTTTCTATATTCAGATATTTGATGTGATGATTGCAGCCACCAAGCATTAGTGGACAACTGAAGTCGATGGCGAGGCAATGTTGACCGCATTGTCAACACTAACACTGCAGTTAGTCGACAAAGTGAGCCGCTAGAAATTCATGGCGAGATATTGTTGATATATTTATATTTGTATATTATAATTTTAAATTTTATGGATTATGGTGTAATGATTGCATTATTTCCCTGCCATGTAGTATTTTTAATTATGACTTGAATGATGTGAATGTATTTGTGATACGTAGCATTGTGATATAAAAGTGGATATATATATATATAAGTTTTCGATTGGAAATAAATTTTTTGAGATTAATGCGATGTTAAAAGGCTTAAGTAAAGAATTGAGTATTTTAGAAAAATAATTTTTGTTGATAACAAGTGTTTGAGAAAAGTTTTCAATAAATAAATAGAGAAATTTTTGAAAAAAAGCAATAAATATTTTATGAATTTGAAATAAGTTGCGAGAGAATTATTCAAAGAAATGTTTAATAATTTGAAAAAAATATGTATGGATTTTGGTGCTAATAAAATATATTGAAATGGTTTTACGTTGAAGCAAGAAAAAAATATACATGTATATATATATATATATAAACAATTTGAAACCAATATTTTTCAAAACTTCCATCAAATGTATTCAATAATGTGTGTGTGTGTGTGTATGTTATTGAATAGATTTGATGAAAGTTTTGAAAAAAAAACATGATTTCAAATTGTTGGAAAATTTTGAAATGACAGGGATGTATTTTGAACTGACATAAATTATTATCGAGTGACATTTGCAAATTTAATTAGCGTTTAAAAATGGTTTTGTAAATATTTTTGGAAGTGAAGTTGTTTTATAGTATTTTTAAATACTATGATTAGATTTGATCTTAGATCTCAAATTGTTAATATGTTTTTGACGATTTTAATTTCATTAAAAACCTATATCATTAGAGAATTATTATTGTTGAAAGGCAATGCAAAAATATGAGATTAACCATGATTTAAACATGAATTGACAAGGAATCTATATTTGCTAAAGGAAAAAAAGGCTTTGGTCTTTACATATATGGCCATAACTTGTGAAGTTTTGATATGATTTTGTCAATTCTTCTTTCATTGCTAAAGTATATGCATAATTAACAACTTTTTTGTTCATCACATTCCAAAATTTTGAAGTTTGCTAATGCTAAAATCCAATTTGAAATTGAATCAAATCGCTGTCCAGAAAACGTGAACTATCCAAACAGCGTTAAACTGTTTTGAACGTAACTTTCAAACATTTTATCTAATTTTGATGATCTTGCCCATTCCAGAAAGTTAAAGATATAAGTAACAACTTTTGTTTTAAGTGTTTCTCAAGATTATGAATTTTTATAGGTGAAAAATGTTGTTTTATTGAGTGGGTCTGTATATTTTTGCAAAAACTTGAACTACATACCTTGGTGAATCCTAAACTGCATACCTTGGTGAATTCCCCCATAACTTGAGTTGCAATCCATATTTTTAGGAACCAGAAGTTGTTTTTGAAAGCTAACATATTATGAAAAAAATTACTCTTTGAAACCATAACTTGATCAATTGTTTTCGATGCTTGAAAGTTTGTCGGAAAATGGATAAACAAGTGGGTTATGTTTATTCTACTTTAAATTAAATGTGTTCTTATCTAATCCTTTATTATATGCAACTAATAATCGAATCTGAGTTAGGTATAGGTGTTCAAGAGGCATATTTAGATTTACTAGCGACGTTTGCTCGCTTTTGCTCGCTACCAAATAAGGTAAATTGCTTGAAACACTAATAACGGTATACCGATATATATTGTGATATTATATCGTTTCCCCATGTTTCAGAATGATGCCCAATTGATTGTGATGTGTATATATTGTGTTATATTATATTATTATTTCTCGGAATGCTCTCTGTACAAAGGAGACTTCATCAAAATTTTCTGAAAAATCCGACACTTGGAAAATTTTCACAAAAATAAATCGTATGCGAAGAATAGAAAGTCGTTATTTGAATCGATTTAAAATCATAGTATACAATAGGATGCATTGGAGTGTGTGAGCCAATAGTGGATTATGTAAGTTTAGTTTGGTAGAAGTTTGTGATTACGAATAAAGTTCAAGGTTTCGGTTGTGTATGACGTTTCCCTACAAAAAATTACGAGGATGCAACTTTCTTAAGGTGGGAAGTTTGTAACAACACTTCTTTCTACACAGTAATAAAAATGTAATTTTAATTCAAATAATTTGTTTGAATTCGAAAATTGGTAATTAACATATTAAAATAAATAAATAAATTTTTAGTTAGATAAAATATATTTAATAAAAGATTTTATATTAATACACTGAATTATATTAATAAATTATTTTCGGATAATATTTGAAATTTAATAAAATTTTAAATCGAATATAAAATATTTTTAAAGTGTAAATAATTGTTACATGATTAACTAGTGGAAAATATATAGGCAGGCATCGAATTGAATAAAATTACGCGGTTATCGAAATATATTCTGTATAATGAAGTGTAAACTAATTTAAATCAGATAGAAATTTATTTACAAATAAATTAAAAGAGTAATTTAAAAATAAAAGGGAGGTAAATGAGTTAGTTTTAACTAGGCCCAAAATTCAAAAGCCCAAGCCCTCCATTTTTTCTAGAGAATTCCCCTCCATTTTCCTACCCTAATCAGGACCGTTCCCAAATTAATTAATTTCAGCCCTAACCCTAATCAGAAAACCAAACACGCACATAAAAAAAATTTCGACCACAAATGAATCGCTTTAGAGTACGAGCTTGACATAGAGAGGGGCGCGATGACAAGGAAGAAGCGACTAATGTGGGCGACAAAAGGTTGACGCTCGCGTTTGAGCATGTGGTCGCAACCCGAGTGCTGTGAAGTAGGGGTGGTCAAGCGATTTATGGCTTCTTGGAGGCAGGCAATGATCACGTTGGTGGTGGATGGACCGTTCGATTTTGGCATCTAGGCAAGGAACAACACTTGCGAACTTCAAGTCATGGTGGAGCTAACATCGGTGGAGGACCGAGATAAGGGGATTTGCTGCGTTGGTTGTCAATGAAAGTTGGTAGGATGAATGCTTCGATTTTCGGTGAGTAAATTCTTTTACTCATAACTACTGTCTATCGCTTTGCATTTTGTCACTTGATTGTGCTATGGTACTGGATAGTTGATTGGATATATTGACATTTTTTGGGTGAGTTATATTTTGATAACTCACCATTATGATCTCGACCATATTTTGTATATTTTGTTAATTGTCTAGTGATGTGTTATTTGATGATATGAAATGGAATTGCATATTTTGATTGATTGTTGTGATGAGATCACATAATTTTGATCGACTGTTGTTGTGATGAGATCACATAATTTTGATCGACTGTTGTTGTGATGAGATCACATTAGTAATTGGTTGGAAGGGAATTAATGGATTAAAATGGAAGGCTCTGAGAAATAAAATATTTTTATATAAATTATGATTTTAGAATGAGATTTCTTTAATAAATATTGAAATTGTTATTATTAATTTTTTTATAAAAGTGGAGTAATTTTTCTTAGAATTGCATGAATATTAATTATTTGGAAAAGTGATGATTTTTGGGATTTGTTTAAATTAGTGGATCTTTGAATATATCTTTTTATTCATTTATTATTATCGAAATATTTAAATGGTTTTTTTATGAAAATATAATTTAAAATTTTATATTTTTAAAGGGATTAGTTAATTCTATTTGAGTTTAATAAATTGCAAGTCCATAAAATAATAATTAGAAGTAATAATAAGTTGAATGCGATTTATTTACTATATAAAAATTATTGCTTAGGGAATTTATTATTTAAACATTGTTAAGTATATTTTGGAAGTAATTATAATATCTTATTATTTTTACATAAAAGGGGAAATCAAATTTAAAAGCATTTGGAAATACTTTTATAAAAGTGTTTGAAGTCAATCATTATGGAAAGATAATTCTGGGATTTTGTTATGCAAATAAATTGTTACAAATCGATATTTTTGATTCTAGTCTTTGAAAGGTTTTATAATACGGATTTGAATTTTTTTCCTAATTGAGAACCCTTATTTGGAATATATAATTTGTAACGACCCGTATTTTTACGGATCGAAACATCGTAAAACTATTTACATTTGGCCGCATTGTAGATAGGTCGTCTAGAGTCTAAATCCTAGGTCGTATGAAGGTTTGGAGCGACTTAAGGAAAGTTGGCGACTTAAGAGATTTGGCGGGTTAATGACCTAAGGGGTAGGTCGGCGACGACCTAAGGAAACTGGGGTAGCAGTGAGCGACCTAAAGAGGTTATGTCGTAGACGACTTAGGAGTAGGTCGTATGATGGTTAGGTCGTATAGAAGATAGGTCGTGTGCTGGCTTAGGTCGTGAGATTGGTAGGTCGAGTATAGCGACTTATAGGATTAGCGACTTAAGATAGAAGCGACCTATAGAATGTTGCGACCTATAGGAGTTAGTGACCTACAGTAGTTAGCGAGTTAGTGAAGTTAGGTCGTGAGCGACCTAAGATGATAAGTCGTATCCTGACTAAGAGTTAGGTCGCGTGTGTGTATTAAGTAGTTAGGTCGCGCATTGTTTTAAGTCGTTGGATCTGTTAGGTCGTAGGTCGCGGATGCGCGTAGGTCTCTTGGATGCACATTGGCTTAAGTCGTAGGTCGTAAGTCGTGACATAGTTAGGTTGCGCATTGTTTAGGTCGCGTGAAGGCTTAAGGGGTTAGGTCGCTGAGTCGTGAGCGACCTAGGAGTTGAGTCGAATGTGTGCTAAGTCGCAGGATGTTAGGTCGAATCTTTGATAGGTCGTTAAGCCGCATTCGTGGGTTAGGTCGTAGGTCATATGAATGCACTGAACTACTAAGTGTTAGGTCGTAAGTCGTAGTGGCTTTGGTTGTTAAGTCGGAGTTTGTTAGGTCGTGGGTTCTTAGGTCGTGGACGACCTAATTCCGAGTGAACGACTTAAGGAGGATTTCAGCTATAAATACTCGTCCATTTCCTCACTTTTTGGGATCCGGATTTTGAAGCGACGAAGTGCTGCCATTTTGAGAGCTCGACTTCTACACTTCTTCACTTCTTTTCTCCACTCTAATCTAGTGATTCCATCCATCCAAGTTGAAGATCAAATTGAAGATTCAAGAGCTTAGATTGAAGATCTACATCCATTGAAGTGAGATTTCTTCGTTTGAAGCGGATTGGTGATAGATCAAGTTAGATCCTTCACTGTCCAGATATGAAGTGGGTTTCTTTTGGGGTTGTTTAGGTGATTTGGTGAGTGGTGATTATCTCTCACACAGATCCAAAGTAATATATCGGATTGTTGGCTTGATTTGGTGTTAAAGTAGTGATTTCCATGCATTTTTGTAAACCTAAGTATAGATCCATATAGATTCGTTGTTCATGATGATTTGATAACCATCTTACTACATGTTAACTTATGCAAGTCCATTCATCAAGATTATAGAGACATTTCTCATGATTTCATGCTCGTTAGACTTTTGACTCTTTAATTACGAAATTGCCATTATTGTTATAATTGTTTATTTAGATCATATTTGAATACTTGTTTACTTGGATTAATGTTTGATTTGATTGATTGCTATGAATTAGATGATTGATGATTTGATTTAGACCGAAGATGATTCAAAAGCTAAGAGAAAGGCTCTTGAATCGAGAAAGCTGCTTGTGGCATATGTAGCAGATGATGAAGCTCTTATGCATAGATTTGATGATGATGTTGAGATGAGGCTTTGCGAGGATGTGATGAAGCGAAGCATGATATGAGATAGTCTTGGTCTAATCCAGACGGGATCATTCCAAGCATGTTGATAACTCGGTGATATGGTTCGAGTTGAGGATAATGGTTGGCTCGAGAGGCGCTTGAGCTAGTATGGGAATAGTTGTCGAGGAGGATAACTAGAAGGCCGAGGTATCATCGTTGTTGAAGGTTCTAGCATGCTCAAAGCAAGAGTACGTTGGGCAGATTCGATAGTCCCTGAAGGCTACTGATTGGGTAGTCAAGTACTCTGGGCAGATTCGATAGTCCTAGGCACGGGTCACGATGATGTGCATAGTTATGTCTAGAACCGAGGTTTCCATTAGCCCTTGACGGACGGATGAAAGAATGAGCCGGTTATTCAATTAACGATGATATCGAGGCAATGATAACAGTGATAGCCAGAGTCATGGATGTTTGGTTGTATCGTCATTCGGCCTCAAGAGCGGTATTTTCTGGGTGCTGATCTTGGTTTAGGCCTTGGGGGTTTGTACTTGGAAAACATCGCCCTTGACTCGAGTGATAATTGCTTTACTTTAAATTGTGTGCTCTTCTATGTTTGCTTCTGCTTAGTGTGTGTCTAGAGGCTATCACTGTAGAAAGAGGTGGAGTGGGAGGGTTGTATTCCTATTCCTTTTCCTTTATGCTCTTTTGGTATGTTGTTAGTAAATTTACTGCTCACTAAGACTGTTGTCTGACTCAAGGCTTTATGTTTTTAACTCTTATTGCCTTGGGATGTTCGTCCATTTTGGGACGGGCAGACTAGGTAGCAGGTGACAGGTGCTGTTCTTGCTTTCCACGGTGTTGATATCGAAGACGAGCTGGAGGGTTGCATATTATCTTCTTACTATATGTACTGGATGTTCCGCTGTTTGTATATTCTCTGAGTGTTATGTAGTGAGGCTTGATGTATTGACTTTCAGATGTTTGTATTCAACTATTATGAAGTTTTATTGATGAGATTCTATTCTGTGAAGCTTCACTATGTATATGTTCTATTGTATTTTGTCCATGCGCTGTGAGTAATACGATAGATTCTGTTGTTTTTAATTTACCCTGACAATCGTCCATGGCTGCCTGGCACACTTTACAGCGCACTTTCTCTAGGTTCAGTGCAGGGGTTATGGGCGGTCGTCACATTTGGTATCAGAGCTTTGGTTAATCAATTTTACCCAACGCTCGCTGACGTAACTACGTATGAGAGACGTAATTGTATTTTGATGGATGATTACTATATATAATATAGTAGATTAGAAGAGTTTGAGTCCTTTAAGCAGTTGTTTCTCAAGATGTTCTGACCATTCCTTTTTTGCTAGGGAAGGCCGTGCTACTGAGGGGGCTGCTGATTACGCTGCTATGTTCGAAGCAATGATGACTTCGATCATGAGAAGGATGCCAGCTCCGGGGCCATCGGTGGATGTTGGAGTTCAAGTTCAAACTCCAAAACCGGTGGATTTTGCTAAGCTGTGTAAGGACTATACTGCTCTTGGAGGAAAGGTTTTCTTGGGAACAGAATCAACTATTGAGGTCCAAAGGTGGATAGATGCTTGTAGGAGGATCTTTGGTGATTTGGGAATTGAGGATGCAACTAAGAGGAAGTTAGCATCAAGACAGCTTCAAGGGAGAGCCTCTGATTGGTGGAACTCTATTACCATCAATACCCCGGAGGAAGAGATTACTTGGGAGCAATTCCAAGCCAGATTTGAAGCTAAGTTCATTTCTACTGCTCAGAAGTCTGTTCTGTTCAAGAAGTTTGTGGAGCTCAAGCAAGGTGGAAGACCAGTTCTTGAGTATGTTTCTGAGTTTGAAGCTTTGTCCAAGTATGCCCGGTCGTATATTGAATCTTCGTATCAGAAGAATGAGAAGTTTGTGACAGGTTTGGACAGTTATCTTGGGAGGCAGTTGGTGGATCATTTGGACGATTCATTTGAGAAGCTTGTGGAGAAAGCTCTCAGGCATGAGAGTCTATTTCCTAAGGAAGGATCTGTTGTTGCTGTGACCAGGGGAGAGTCTAAACCACAGCAGAGTGGAAACAAGAAGAGGAAGCAGCAGCAGTAGAAGGGTAAGGATGGCCAGAAGAAGCCGAAGGGCGAAGTGACATGCTTCAATTGTCAGCAGAAGGGCCATTTCTCTAGGGATTGCAAGAATCCGAAGGTGCCGATGAAGTGTCACAACTGTGACAAGCCGGGGCATATCAGGAAGAATTGTCCAGAACCGAGGAGGGACAAGCAGATTGTGCAAGCTTATGCTTTGGGGGCTGTTCCATCATCTTTGAAAGCTCCTACCGCTGAAGAGAAAGGAAAGAGTGTGGTGGTTCAAGGTACTCTTTCCATATGTGGTGTTCCAGTTAGAGTTCTGTTTGATACTGGGGCGTCGTATTCTTTTGTTTGTAATGAACTTTTAGGCCGGTTGGGTTTAGAATCGGATATTGTTGATAGGCCATTGGTTGTGACTAATCCAGTTGGGGGTTCGTCTTGTTTGTGTATGCTATGCCGTGGTCTGATTGTATCGAGTCATGGTTGCTCTTTTGTTTGTGATTGTTTTGTTCTGAACTTTGCGGGGTTTGGAATTATTTTGGGTATGGACTGGCTTAGGATGTATGCGACAAAGGTTGATTGTGAAAGGTTGGAGGTGACAGTCGAGAATGTGGAGGGGCGAAAGATTGTGATACAATGTAAGCATGAAGAAGGCGTCTTCATGAGCTTCATGTATTCGCTGGTTGTTCCACGGGATGGACTGTCATCTGTGCCAATCGCTAATGGATTTGAGGATGTCTTTGACGAGGTCAAAGGGTTACCGCCGCATAGAGAGATCGAGTTTCGTATAGATCTAGTTGAAGGAGCCAGACCTGTTGTGATGCCTCTTAGGCGGATGGCGCCTAGGGAACAACAAGAGTTGAAGGTGTAGGTTGATGCCCTTTTACAGAAAGGATTCATTCGGCGTAGTGTGTCCGAATGGGGTGCATCAGTTGTATTCGCAACCAAAGCGGATGGGTCGTTGAGGTTGTGTGTGGATTATCGTGAGCTGAATAAAGTGACTAAGAAGAACAAGTATCCATTGCCGAGAATAGATGACTTGTTTGATCAGCTTCACGAAGCTAAGGTGTTTTCTCAGATGGATTTGGCAACGGGATTTCACCAGTTGAGAGTGGCTAAGGATAGCGTGCCGAAGACTGATTTTAGGACACCATCCGGTTTCTTTGAGTGGCTGGTAATGCCGTTTGGATTGACTAACGCGCCAGCATATTTTGTGGATCTTATGAATAGAGTGTTCAGAGATCAGTTGTGTAAGTTTGTGCTAGTGTTCATGGATGATATTCTGATTTATTCCAGAACTGAAGAAGAGCACAAGACGCACTTGCGTATTATTTTGGAAATCTTGTGGAAACATCAGCTGAAGGCTGTTTTTGAAGTGTCACTTCTGGAAGAGTGAAGTGAGGTTCTTAGGCCATGTTATTTCTGGAAATGGAATAGCGGTTGGTCCCGCTAAGGTGGCAGCAATCCAGGATTGGGTTATACCTAAGAATGCATCTGATGTAAGAAGTTTTCTTGGATTAGCAGGATATTATCGACGGTTTATCAGAGAATTCTCCAAGTTAGCTGCACCGTTAACAGGATTGACAAAGAAGAACCTAGTGTTCAGATGGGATGATAAGTGTGAGCAAGCTTTCAGAATCCTGAAAGAGCGATTGTCAAGTGCTCCTGTTTTGACTATTCCAAGTGGGAATGATGAGATGGTGGTTTACACCGACGCATGTGGTACTGGACTTGGAGCAGTGCTGATGCAGAAGGATAAAGTTGTGGCGTATGCAAGTTGACAACTGAAGCCGCATGAAAGGAATTACCCGACTCATGATTTGGAGTTAGCGGCGATTGTTTTTGCTCTGAAGATGTGGAGACATTATCTATTGGGAGTTCGATTCGAGTTGTTTACGGATCATAAGTCGTTGAAGTATCTTTTCTCCCAAAAGGATTTGAATCTTCGGCAGCAACGTTGGTTAGAGTTTTTGGCATCATATGATTTTGGTACAGCTTATACTCCGGGAAAAGGTAACGCAGTAGCAGATGCGTTAAGTCAAAGACATGCAGGATTGGGAGCCATGTTTTCTGAATGGAAGAGTCTTGAGTATTTAGCTGGATTTGATTTCAGGCCCAGATGTGAATTGGAACCTGGGATGTTGGCAAACTTATCGATAAGACCAACTCTTGTGGAAAGGATTGGCGAGAGCCAAAAGCGAGACGATAAGCTTGTCAAGATTATCCGTGATTTGGAATCTGGATTGGATCCGGAAAAGGATAAAGGATTCAAGGTCGATCGAGAGGGTTGGCTTCGGAAGCAAGGACGACTAGTTGTTCCCGATATCGATGAATTGAGGAATGAAGTTCTAAGGGAAAGTCATCACTCAAAGTTGACAATTCATCCAAGTGGAAATAAGATGTATCGGAATATGAAGAGAACCTACTACTGGGAAGGTATGAAGAAGGATGTTGGAAATTTTATTTCCAAATGTATGAACTGCCAGTTGGTAAAAGCCGAACAGAAGAAGCCAAGTGGATTGCTTCAGCCACTAGAAGTTCCTACATGAAAGAATGAGCCGGTCATTCAATTAACGATGATATCGAGGCAATGATAACAGTGATAGCCAGAGTCATGGATGTTTGGTTGTATCGTCATTCGGTCTCAAGAGCGGTATTTTCTGGGTGCTTATCTGATCTTGGTTTAGGCCTTGGGGGTTTGTACTTGGAAAACATCGCCCTTGACTCGAGTGATAATTGCTTTACTTTAAATTGTGTGCTCTGCTATGTTTGCTTCTACTTAGTGTGTGTCTGGGGGCTATCACTGTAGAAAGAGGTGGAGTGGGAGGGTTGTATTCCTATTCCTTTTCCTTTATGCTCTTTTGGTATGTTGTTAGTTAATTTACTGCTCACTAAGACTGTTGTCTGACTCAAGGCTTTATGTTTTTAACTCTTATTGCCTTGGGATGTTCGTCCATTTTGGGACGGGCAGACTAGGTAGCAGGTGACAGGTGCTGTTCTTGCTTTCCACGGTGTTGATATCGAAGACGAGCTGGAGGGTTGCATATTATCTTCTTACTATATGTACTGGATGTTCCGCTGTTTGTATATTCTCTGAGTGTTATGTAGTGAGGCTTGATGTATTGACTATTCAGATGTTTGTATTCAACTATTATGAAGTTTTATTGATGAGATTCTATTATGTGAAGCTTCACTATGTATATGTTCTATTGTATTTTGTCCATGCGCTGTGAGTAATACGATAGATTCTGTTGTTT
Organism: Allium fistulosum; assembly: GCA_030737815.1. Classification (NCBI taxonomy): domain Eukaryota; kingdom Viridiplantae; phylum Streptophyta; class Magnoliopsida; order Asparagales; family Amaryllidaceae; genus Allium; species Allium fistulosum. The sequence continues at coordinate 241,196,796 of CM060907.1, read as the reverse complement.
TTAATTTACCCTGACAATCATCCATGGCTGCCTGGCACACTTTACAGCGCACTTTCTCTAGGTTCAGTGCAGGGGTTATGGGCGGTCGTCACATAATTATTTAAATTTATTGTTTTAAAGAATTATTATAAAAATTCTTTTGAATTAGTATCATTGATGAATAATTTCAAAGTTTACAAGTTATTTTGCAAAGAAGTTTAAGGGATTGGAATTGAATGAAGTTTAATTTACAGACTTCCTTATAATTGAATAGGAAATTCTTAACGATTATTTTTGAAATGGAAAATGGATTTTGAGGAAAGAATGGAAATTTTTTAAATTAACTTTCTTTTTATCGAAAATTCATATTTGAAATTTATTTTGAATATTTTAGGGAAAATGTATTTTAAAACCCATCCGAATCAATTAAATATAGAGTTGTATGTTTTGATTAATTTATATTTCTATGTAACTTGGAATTAGAATAAATGGAGTTATAGTACCGTCTGGTATGAGGCTTTCGATAATATTTCTCTAGTTATTCTTTGGACTTGTTATATAGAATAATTGTGCGATGCTAAGCGTAATATACGAGCATTGAGTAAACGGGCGAGTAACACTAGGTGGTATAGGACGCCTGAGCTGATATTTGTTCGATTATTTCTTTAAGAAGATGTCACTCTAAAAGGGTTGAATATATGGAGTATTATATTTATGGTGATGCATGCTGAGAGTATGCAGGCTAAGAGCCATAAGAGTGTATATTTATTTTGTGTACTACTATTATACGTCAGGAAGTAAACCAGATTGGCTAGTGTCCTTCCTAGTGGTCGGGTTATGGGGTCGCTCCCCGATCCGTGACGCACCTGTTAATGTATATGGCTAAGAACCGCTACCCCTGTGTCTCTTAGGCCAACAATCTGTTACCATTAGAGGCACTTTCAAGGTCGTGACCGACGCACAGCGTAGTCTTACACTTGATGGATATTGGGTCACGATGGTCATTGAGATAACTAAGACTGTAGGAGTAGTGCTGGGAGCGTGGGAGGAAGGCTTTGGAGCAGGCCAAGAGTTGTCGGTCTCCCATCTAGTTATTGTTGATGAGATAGCATAAGATGCTATAGACACTACTTATTCACCTATATGAGATCATTGTGTTTACGGTTGAGAGCCGATCTGATCATTTATCGTGATCGATGCTCAAATAAATATTTATGATGCTAAGAGCACATAAGACTAAGAGTTCCATTAACTATCCACGATACTGAGAGTTGAGTGGATTAGCAGAGTCTGAGAGATCGTATGGTTATATCTTTGGCTGAAAGGCAACTTGAATTCTATGAGGTTGAAAGTCTAGATGATGATTATGTAGTTGTTGCTCTCTTGGATTATTTATGAGACCGAGAGTCTTTGCAGTTATGTAACCCCATAAACATTTACTATACCGCTATCGAGGATAGCTAGAAATGCTGAGAGCATGGAGTTAGGCCCTCTATGTATTCTTACATGGTAATCTAAGAGATGACCTGGCTACCGAGGGTATGCCTATTTATATTCTGTGCCGTTTGATGTGGGTGATATTTATGTGTTATATATATGTGTGTGTATTTATTTATTTATTGAGAGAGATGGACCTCGGGTATGTCTATATTACGATTATCTAGGAGATAACATAGGGCATTGCTGAGAGCATGTCCTCTATTGTTGATTTAGTTTAAACCTAATGATAGTTAGATTATGTTCATATCACCCATTGTGTACATGGTTTAGAGATATGTTAAAACTTGGGATATGCACGTGCCACTTATGTTGCACTTGTTTATACCATGCCCGTTGTTATTTCATATTAACATTTACATTCTAGACATAGTCTGACCCATGTGTTATTTATATAATACTCCAAAGTCAGTCCGAGACATTTCAGGTTCAGGGACAGATGACCAGTTTGTGGATGTTGGCCATAAATGGTGGATAAAGTATTTGTATATCACTCTGTATATTGTAGCTACACGTGTATGTTTGTTGATGAGATGTATAATTTGGACATGTTATGTATATATTTGATGATAGTAGGTATTTGACAATTTTTGTAAACTCACTTGGACTCGTGTATATTTATTATTATATATTATCGCTTCGTTTTGACTTTGTGTTCTCTGTGATTTATTTAATACTGTGTATTGTTATATCCTGGAGACATACATGTTTATTTCTTTGTGCCGATACTATGTGTATATATATATGAGTTGTTTATGATTTTTTAGATACGTAGCGGTGTTAGCCCAATGGAATATTCACGTGTGTACCCCATACAGCCTTATTCTTCATATTATTTGACAGTATTACTCAGTAATACTTTTGGATAGTATAAGTATAGAGGTGGGGTGTTACACAAGACAATAGCTGGCAACTCAAGATCATGGGTAAGATAGTTTCTCTCGTGGGCCTTCAACTTTCGACTACCATAGCTCACCACTCTCGCTTCTTGCACCAAGACCATGCCCAACATGTACCACATTCATTGGTGTATACTGTAAATGTCTTTCGTACCATTGGGTAATACTAAAATAGGTGCACTGGCCAACACCTCCTTTAGCTTAATAAAAGCGTCCTCATACTTTGCGTCCCACGAGAAAACTAATTTATTCTTGGTGAGGCGGGTAAGAGGGGCTGAGATATTCGCATAGTCCTTAACGAACTTCTTGTAGTAGCCCTCCAAACCAAGAAAACTCCTTAATTCTGTGGCATTCTTTGGCACATCCCAATCCTAAACTACAACAAGTTACTCGGTTCGACTGCCAACCCATTTTTCGAGACAACGTGTCCCAAAAAGTATACTTCCCCACGCCAAAAGTGACATTAGAAAACTTTGCCTTCAACTTATGTTCACGGAGTGTATTGATCACTTCTTTCAAATGGATCCTGTGCTCCTACTTGCTCCTCGAGTAGACCACAATGTCATTCACAAATACCATAATGAACTTATTAAGTAACCTTTTGAAAACTCAACTCATCAGATCAACAAAGTTGGTGGGTGCATTGGTCAGTCCAAAGGGCATGACTAACCACTCATAATGTTCGTGGGTGTTCAAAAAACAGTCTTCTGAATACTATCCTCAGCTACATGCAACTAGTGGAACCTGGTAGCCAATTGAGTTGTGAGAACACCTTTGCTTCAACCAACTAATCAAATAGGTCGTCTATATAGGGCAATGGGTAACGATTCTTATTTTCAGCTTATTCAGCTCCCTATAATCGACGCAAAGCCTTAGAGAACCATTTGCCTTGGTGGCAAAAATGGCTGGTACTCCCTACGCCAAAATACTCTTCCTAACGAAGCACTTCCCCAACAGCTCGTTCACTTGCTTATTCAGCTCATGTCTCCCTTACGGAGCCATATGCCTCAAGGTTAAGGCAGCAGGTCTAGCGTTCTCCTTAAGATAAATTCGAAACTCGATCTTGGGAGACCGATTACATTGGAAAAGACATCTGGGTAATCTCTAACTACAGTTATTGAATCTAACGCATCATGTGATAGGTCTAATGAATATAGGTAACTCAAAATAACTTAACCTCTGAGATTGTAATAAACATCTAAACTACGTCCACTATAAGTAACCAACCTAATAACCTTTCGGTCACAATCTAGAATAGCCCAATACATCATCATCCAATCCAAGCCCAAAATCAACCCAAATCCAAAAAATCCTAAGACAAAAGCATGGGAGTCGAACTCGACCCCCAAAATGAATAATTTCAAACCTCTACATATCATAGATAAGCAAGCCCATCCTCCAACATAGTTTGATACAACCACTGGTCCTGTAACTATGCTAGTGTCTAAGTGTAACTCATCTAAAGTCTACTAGAGATAAAAGAGTGTGATGCCCGTGTCAAATAAAGTATGAATAGATAAACCGGATAGAGTTAACACACCTTCAATCATGACCTTCTTCCCTTTGTCCATAGCTGGAGGTGCATTCGAGCTAAGAGCTACGTCCAGTGCGTAAGTTAGAACCACCATAGTAGAGGTCTTCTAAGGTGCTAGACACTCCCACTTCATGTTCCCGTATCGATTGTAATTGTAACACTTAATCGTTGAATCATCTGCCTGAACTCCTTCGCAAAATGTCCCCTTCTTACCACACATCCCCCAATGCATATCCTGCTTCTTGATCTTTCTCTTAGGTGCTAATCCTCCCTTGCGCTAATTCGACTATGGAGCCTTTACTCCAGACTTCTTAGTTTCTTCCTTCACTTCCTCCTTAGAGACAATATTCAGCAAGACCATCTCCACCAAACCCTCATACGTTGCACCATGGGGATATGAATAAAAGATAAATGTTAAAGGGGTTAGTTCAACCCTTTAGCAAACATCAGAGCCTTTTTGTGTGAGATATTGATCAACTTTCATCTCGAACCTAGCCAACTCTTTGAACTAATTGACATACTCTTTCACTGACATCTCTCCTTGTTTCAGATAAATAAAATTCTCCAACTGCACTCCTTCCTCTACTCTAGAAAGAAACTTCATCTCAAAATGTCTCCTAAACTCCCTCAAGTGATCTCTCCCTCATCAGTCTTCACCTCACAACATCCCACTAACTCAAGGCCTCTCCTTGTAAATGCCAAGTAGCAAGTTGTCTCCTCACCTCATCAGCAAGACCCATCAATCCAAAAATCGTCTCATAAGTATGAATCCATGTCCCTAAATCTATATGTGACTCAGTCCCCACATAAGGCTTTCCTTCTAGGCTCGCAAAGTCCTTACATAATTTAACAAAATCACCAGCAGGTGGGTGGGCAGAAACTGCACCTAGAGCTCACTCCGTGAGTCCTCTATTAGGGTTAAGATCGGCTTGTCCCCTTGCTTGAAGATACCGATGGAACCAAATTGAGAAGTTCAAGCTTGGAATCTCTACTGCGTCGCTTAAGCCTAAATCGCACATTTTTTACATGTGATTTAGGAACTCATTAGAAACTTTTCACGGATGGCATTGCAAGAATAAGGAAAGAGTTATTCACATTATATTTATATAAAATCTTTTGAAAAGCTTTTATCTATACATATATACATACATACATACACGCACACACTTTGGAAACTCATTTTGAAAACCTTTTTTTTAATTTCTTTTCGATATGCTTCTAATCCCTAAGGAATTCCAAATCTATTCCCTAATACCTCCCGACACACTGATCCAAAGCCTAGGGTGACTTTCGGACTTGCGTCGGTGCTGAAAAGCACGAGCTATCTGGGTGTTTATAACATTACAGAGGTCAAAGATATACATATAATCTAAGATATACTACACTTTCAGAACTCACAGCGGGAGGCAAAAAATTATAAATAAAAAACAACTATCTCAAAAAATACCTAAAAACGTAGTCTCAGAAATCAGTGCATAGTCAAATCCATTGTACATAGAAATAAGATACATAGTCTGATAAATACTAAGTACTGAATAAGATAGATAGTTACGGAGAGTAAAATAAAATGACAAGCAACTCCAATAATGAGCTCACCTCTCCACGTACTAATCACGGGCCTATCAATTGCTGCCCTATCCTCATACGGTGAGGAAAAGAAAGGAAAAGGGGTGGGTTAGACAAAAAGTCTAGTAAATGAGTACACTATTAATATATGGTGATCACATACAGTTGACTTTAATAACACTCTATGTGACCTAAGGTGTTCTAAGAGTGTTCGTGAATTACTTATTTACTTGTTTAAGGGGTTTACTCAATATACACCCACACTAACTACTTGTGCAGGCTCATACTTCGGATCAAACAATTGATCAAACTTATAGACAACTAATGATCGGCTAATAACTATTGGAACTTTTCCAACACAGGGTTAACCTATAATTTCCTTTATGGGACTACATCTCTCACATTATGACTAATGTAACTATTCTGCATAAGTTTCCCTATTATTCTACTATGGGACTAAGTTTCCCACAACTACGATTACACGTACCCTTGTTACATATCGAGGAGGAGCCCGCAATGCTGACTCGCCGAAGTGTCTCATTGTGTGCATCCATATTCACCTCTCAATGGAAACATAATGCCTGTTATTGTACGCGTCGGGGTCCAACAACAACATGTTATCACGTCGCGTAAGTACCTGTGAATACCAAGGAACTCACATTGTGCCAGACTACGCACTTCATCAGGCATTAGTCTGTGTTGTGCATCCACCACAGAACCTCATGTGAGTTCATCCTAGGGTTATTATTAATATCCATACTCACAGGTTATAGGAATTTCTACTTGATTAAAAAAGGGTTTTAATCCTAGATTAATTCCTATTTAATAGGTTTACATTAAGTTAATTTTTTATTAAACTTTAGATCTAAACAATATGATTCGCAATTTAGTTTCTAACAATCTAAATCGGATAAGGTATATTGAAATTAACTACATATAAATCATCTTATTAAAAATATGCCCACTGACCTCAGATCCAAGCTTTCCTTTAAATCCCATCTGGAAATCTCCCCTTCGATTTTTTAGTTGTTTGCTTGATTTGATCTTCTTAGATTCCTTTATTTTATTCTTATTTAATTTGAAGAATTTTATAAGTTGAGGAGAAAAGAATTGATAGAGATTGGGTATACTGACAGATTTCTAATGAATTAGGGTTTAGGTTAGCTGTGTATTTATAGAGGTTTTGGACTAATACTGACCATTGATCAACCTTAGGAGAATATTTGCTTACATCCTGTATTCTAATCCTTTACTTCATTATCAAGTAAAAATATTTCATTAAATTTGAACCATTGGCCACTCAAAATTATCGATCTGAAACATCAACCGGTCGACTGCTAGGTCATGATCGGTCGACCTCCACATGTCCGTCGGCGACCCTATAGGGTGTCGACCGTTGTTTTTATTTTTGTTAATTAATTTCTAAACATTTATTTCTTTTCAAATTTACATATTTAATTATTTTCAACTGCGAATTTACAAACGTTTATAACTTCTTTATATTAGCTCTGATTTCAAATTGTTATATATGAAAATCATCCAGAAAATCGCTACAAATGCAACACTGTAAGTTTCATAGTCATATTTGAATGTTTATAAAATTCCTTGTTTGCCCTTATTATATTTTAAATTTAATTCTTTTATTAATGGGTGTAGAGCAATGAGGCTGGTCCAGGAGGTTTTGGTATGGGTAAAAGTCGACCTATAGTGCACGTGGCTGGACCAGATTTTGTATAAAGGATCATTTACCATATAGGTGTATAGGAAAATTTAGATAGTATAATATCGTTTTGTAGTGCAGCGCGGGTGAGTCTAGAAGATATTATACTGAGATTTAATCATGTTATATCACTATCATAGTGGTATATAATTTTTAGATCGGTTACTTACTCAGACATAAGTTTTACCGCTCTTATATTTCCTTTATCCATATTGTTTAGGTTAATTGAGTCTGGAGACATGAAGGACCAGGTGGCGTAATCTATATATATTGTAGATATTATGTGTAAATGTTGTGTATAAGTTGTATCTTAAAAACATGATATGACAGTGTGAGCGTGCATGTCGAGATGATTAGGTTCGAATTATACAAACTTATATTATGGTATCAGATATGTAATTAAATATATATTTGTTTGTATGATATTTTGCATGCCCACTTGCTGTGAAACTCTGAATGTTATTAGTTAGTTTAGCATTTGTCTTACTTTCTCATTTTTCTGATAAAATGGAGTATTAATCTGTTTAAATCGGACGTCATATGAGTGAGTTGTCATTTATTTAATGAAATAGGTTAGATTGTGTATGAGCAGTGGGCCAGTGTGGGTTAAATTGGGCCTGGTTTGAAATTCAATTTAAAAATAACACTCCATTTCAGTTTTTCCCTTCTAAAATCTGTTTTAAAACTAATACATTTTATTTCTCATTCTTCTTTTTTATTTTTCTAAAACCCGATAACCCCTTCTTCCTCCTTCAATCAACCAAACACAAAATCCTCAATTCTCAACTGAATTTGACGAGACAAAGTGCATTGCATTGGAATCATAGCGAGGCTCTCTATCATTTAGAGTAGGAATCAGGCTATATCAGTGATTTGATTTTTTGGAAATTTGGAACAACGGAGGAATTGGGTTCTTTGGCTCGAGGTGTGGCTTCTCCGATTCTTGTATAATGCTTTGATAATTATATAAGATGGTTTAGGGCTAACATAGGATATAAATCTGATGTATATTAATATGATAGTACGGTTAGAAATAGAGTAAGAGAAAAGAACATAGTTTATTGTAGAAAATCAACAAAAGCAATTTTGGCACCAATTTTATATTAAAACTTAGTATGATCCCAGTTTCATGTATGTATACATGTTAGGACCTTAGGAACTGATTAGCTAGTGTGGATATATGATGAATGTCCCTTAGAAACAATAAAAAACTAGAAGAAATGATATATGGAAACTAAAATATAAAAAACATAAAGAAAATCCCATAACTAAAAAGTGCATGGGTGTACGGGGTTGCACACCAGTCCATCGGTGTATGATCTAGGTTTGGGTATTTTAGGGTTTAAATTCCTAATTCGATGTGCGTTGTTTTGACCTTTTACATGATGTTTCTAGAAACTCCATGGTGATAACTCGACTTGACTCACTATTTTTCGGATGTTACTTTAAGATGAGAATGATTTATAGATGTTGAGAATGTAGTTTTGAAATATGAAGCAAATATTCGAACCGTGTATGGATGTGTAGCTAGATAATAATGATGTACGAAGGTGATGAATGTAGTTCTAGATAAATATATGGCTACATGGGACTTGCGATAATAAAAAAAATACAATTGTGTCATATATATGGCTTTAGATCGTCTAGTTTGATGATGAAGTGCATGTGTGTGTCTCTATACTTGCATACACACATAGAGTTTTGGAATGACGAACGAATACCTGAATCATTTAGCATATGCGGTGGGCCCTTGATTCATAGTATTGACGGGCGTTCACTTGTAGGGCAACTAAGCTGGTCCAGGAGGTTTTGGTGTAGGCAAAAGTCTACATGTAACGCACGTGGCGAGACCTGGCATGAGTCTAGTTCGTACTATTCTTTACCGCAGGTGGCGGGATCGAATAGTTATTATAGAAGCGTAAACCTTTACTGCAGGTGGTACGACTGGATTACGTAGTTGTGAAATCCTTTAACACATGCCGCAAGACCGGATTTTGTATAAGGGATCCTTTACCATAGGTGTTCGGGACCAGGTCAAATTTAGATAGTATAATATCATTCTGTAGAATTGTACAGGCGGGTACCTGAAGATATTATACTAAGACTTAAATCATGTTATATCACTATCACAATAGCATATAAGTTTTAGGTTAACTTTACTTACTCAAACATATGTCTGACCCACTCCTATATTTCTTTTATCGATATTGTTCAGGATAACGAAGTCTGGAGATGTGATGGACCGGGTGGCGTGATCTGTATATATTGTAGATATTATGTGTAAATGTTGTGTATAAGTTGTATTTTAAGAACATGATGTGACAATGTTTGTGTGTCGAGTTGATTAGGTTTGGATTGTACAGACTTATATTATAGTATCAGATATGTTATTAAACATATATATATTTGTTTATATGATATTTTGTGTGACCACTCACTATGAAACTATGAAAGTTATCAGTTAGTTTAGCTTTTTGTCTTATGCTCTCTCTGTATTTAAATATGTATCTTCTAATGACTCGCCATTTTAGGACATCGTTGTGTAGTTACAGAGTTCAGAAATAGAAGGTTGTCATAGGCGGACAGAATGTTAGACCCAAACGTGCAAGGGAACTAGCCTGGACCCAGTGGAGAGAGACCCAGGCAGACTAATGGAAGGATTGTTATTAATAAGATAACCAGAAGACCTTATCCAATGGAGAAAAGCTAGAATGAGATGAAGTGATATGCAAGTTCTTTGAAGCATGCACCATAGGAGAGCCGCTTCACTATTGAGGATGAAGCTCCGACTAAGCAACAAATGTTGAGTGCCGATGACATCATGTTTTGTAATGGGTTACCTGACGGGATTGAAGTACCAACCTTTGATCCCATGATGATAACGACCCACAAATGTGCATCCGGTCTTGGTGGAACGTGGAAGTTCGAAGAATATTCCATTCAAAAGAACTTTAGATCAAATGAGAATAAGTTCAAAGGATATCAAAGCTTGTAAGTCTAAGATTCATGGATTTATAGGAGAGGCTAAGGAACCCATTGGGACTTTTGATTTGTCCATGGAGTTGGGAGATGGATACTGTAAGATTGTGTGGGTTCATAAGTTTGTTATTGTTGACGAATTTTCGACGTATAATGCCTTTTTAGGCCGATCAGCCCTAGCTAATTTCAAAATAGCACTAGCTCCTTGGTGCTTGATGATGAAGTTTCCTATAGAGAATTTGGTTGGATCAATTTGAGATAACCAGAGCATTGGTCGGGAATGTTATGTTGCCAAGCTGAGAGAGGCAAAGTGTAACAACCCATTCTTCATAATACCAAAAAAATCAACATCTCACATTGACTCATGGCTTCTGAATACCACAAAAGACAGACTGTCAGGGTAAAGATAAAAATAGAAACTACACCAAGGAATAACGATATAATCTCATAACAGAATGATGATGTATGATATACTGAATATACATGAACATAATAGGATGAATAATATATAAGAGATTGCACTAGCGGAAGTAACTGATAAATAAATATCAATCAGAAAGTCGGAATAGAATACCTAATACAATAAGTTTTATATACAAATAACATTTGTCATGTACTATTACAATATCGAGTATATATCTAAAGTATCATCTTTGCCTCAAAGCTCCTGCTGCGCCGCTCTAATAGCGTATTCCCAAAGCACCTTACTCTCAATCTATTCAATTGAGCACCCGAAATTTTTTATGACATAAATAGATAGAGATAAAACGCGGGTCAGACATAAAGCCTGGTGTGAGGGGAACTATCTCAAAATGTCGTATATAAATATATAAAACAAGAAGCTACTAAGGCATATCCAGTCCTCCTCACAAACTTGGCTCAGGGGTAATTTGGACAGCTCATAAACAAGTAAAGTATACCCATCGCAAAAGTAGAGGATCATGCCATAACCCGCTCTTCTCTTCTAATCAATGAATCGACACAACTAATATAATATGGCCGATACATATTATTGTGATAAGGCAATCCAATATACAAATGCAGAGACAATATAAATATCATGATACGAGCATATCCTAGAATACATAACAATATTATCAACCAATTAACATAACATACCTAATATAATGATAAGCGGTAGATAAAGAATATAAATTGATACACATCATTACTGATGAGTAGAGTCTATGGGAGACTCATGCCTAAGATAAATAGAGTCAGTATCTAAATGTACCATAGACCCCGAGCCGCATCCAGTGTGATTGAACTCAAGTAGATCTCACTGTGCCTCTATAATGAGTTTAGGTGATATATGATCTACTCTAGATATCTAAAATATGAGTCTACGTTGGACACCCATATATAATTCAAATTATCATGATCCAATGGTTAATGTTGAGGTTCCAAAATAAATAAAGTAGGTACCTAAATGTACCATAGACCCCGAGCTGCATTCTGCTTTGACGGAACTCGTGTAGATCTCACCGTACCCCTATAACGAGCATAACTGATATATAATCCACTCTAAATATCTGAAACCTGTGTGGACCTCATCATATGCCTATAACGAGCATAAGTGATATGTGGCTCACTCGTAGATTATCGTCATCACCCTCCTCACAACCATCATGGATTTCTAAACGAATTCGTATAACATCTCGACAAAAGAGAACGAGGGGCATATCCCGTATAATATGCCATTGGGACCATAAAGGAACACCGATACCATATGTGTGTATATATATGTAATATAACATCACCTAATCAAATACGCCTATCATAAACGATGACCAATATCACGTCATCGTTTATTTATACATATGTCACTACTAAAAGACTAATAATATGCATGCCCACTAATATAAGGCAAATACGATTCATCAAAACATCTACCTAAGGTCGAAACCAATAGGTATATACTTGCATACTATTATCCCATGTAACCCAACAACCTCCCGGGACACATTCAGAGGATGAAGCAAATATATGCTTGATAGGAAGTCAACCAAAAGTGACAATGATGATATGGTAAGTGAAATTGCAAATTACTCTCGTGAAGATTTACTTTTTCCGTATTATGAATTAACTGGAAATATAGATAGCTATATCCAAATGAACAAAAGATTAAAATCTAAAAAGGCATAATTTCTTTGCATAAATGATAAGTTAGAAACAAAACTAGAAAATTTTAAAGAACAACAAATGTTTGGTTTTAACGATATTTTTCAATCACTTGAAAAATAAAATGACATTTTAAAGAAAAAGAATATTGATTTACTTCGCAAAATTAATTATCTAGAAAAGGAACTAAAAAATTTTAGATTTGAAAATGTTGAATGTCCATAATGTGCTACTTTCGAAAAAGTTAACTATTTTCAAAGATAAGTTGAAAGTGCTTGAAATCAAAAACCAGGTTCTTATGAATGAAAACACTTAGCTAACTCACAAAAAAATGAGTTAGAAAGAGAAATCCAGAAACTCAAGAAATCTAAAAATCTCGAAAGTAAAAAGTGTTCGATTCTGGATGAAGATATAATTGAGATGATTATTAATCTAAATCAAAATTTGGTCAAACAAATTGAAAATCTCAAGAACTTTGAAAATTATGAATTAGAGAAAAGTTAATCATTTAAAAAGAGATGGATGAAATTAAGATCAAAATAAAAGAATTTGAAAAAGAAAACATGGTTTTAAAGAAAAATGAAATCCACAAGAGAGAAAATTCAATTAGACGTTGTTCAACACTAATAAATGAAAATAATTTTCTTAGATCCAAAGTTCATGATCTTGAGTCAACTAAAAAACGTTTTGCGTAGGTGAAACATCATTTAACATATTGTTGAATAGTCAACTGTTTGTAAATAATCGAAAGGGACTAGGATATGGAAAAATGATTAAGTCTGATAATATGATAAATGACACGGCTAAAGAGGGAAATGTGTTTCTGAAATGTTTAAAATGTGACAAAATTGGACATTCATATAATGCTTATTAGTATAGGAACAAAGATATGAAATTTAAACAAATTTGGGTTCCTTTGGGCACTGCTATTAACTTTACAGATTTAAACAAGTTTGGGTACCTAAATATTATGTCACTAATACTGGTGGACCTATGAAGAATTTTAGGTTATTTTATTCTTCTTTCGTATAGATATGTTGGTAGGCTAAGGAACATCAAGAGAGGTATTCAAATTCAGGCTGTTCCACACTTATGATAGGTGACGAATTAAAGTTCATTAGCCTAGAAAATCATAGAGGTAGAAGTGTTACAATGAGGAATAATGGAAAATGTTAGATCATTTGTAAAGAAAAAGTAGGTAACGATACTCTTTTATTAAATGATATTCTCTATGTTAAAAACTTACATCATAATCTCATCTCTATAGCCAACTATGTGATAGGTATGAGTGTTGTTTTAGATATTGATATTTGCAAAATCATTGACAAGTCTTCTGGTGAGGTTGCATTTGCAAGAAATGGAAAAGGAAACATTTGCACCATCCCATTTGATGATCTAACTATTTCTAGATGTTTAGCAATGAATGAAGAAGAAGCTACCTTATGGCATAGACGCCTATGACAAGCCAATACGAAAAACTTGACAATAAGGAGTTAGTGAGAGATTTGCCACATAAAAATTTGAGATTGGTAAACTGTGCAAAGCTTGCACGATGGGTAAGTTTAATCGATCAACTTTTCATGCTAAAAACATCATGAGTATTTCTAGAGATCTTGAGTTAATTCATATGGATTTGTTTGGACCTAATGATATTGCTAGTTTAAGTGGTAAGAAATATTGTTGTGTATTAGTTGATGATTGCTCTAGATTTACACGGGTCTATCTTCTAGCCAAAAAGTCCGAATCTTTTGATTATTTTTCAAAATTCGTAAAACAAGTTCAAAACGAAAAGCTATTTCAATTATTACTTTGAGAAGTGATCATGGTGGAGAATTTGAAAATTATGATTTTGAAATTTTTTGTGAAGAAAATGGTTTTAAACACAAATTCTTAGGTCCTCGAACGCTTCTACAAATGGGGTGGTGGAAAGATAGAATCGTATATTACAAGAATTGGCTAGATATGTGCTTAATAAATATAATCTTCCTTTGTCCATTTGGGCGGAGAAATTTAACACGTCATGCCATCCAATGAACAAAGTAATAATTAAACCAATACTAAATAAAACTTCTTACGAGTTTTGGTTTGACAAGCCTAACATTTCTTATTTTAGAGTTTTTGGATTTCCATGTTATATTCTTAATATAGGTGATCAACTTAGAAAATTTGAGTCGGAAACAATGAATTAGTTTTCATGGGATATTCATCTAAAAGTAAAGCATATATTGTTTTCAACAAATGATTGAAAACTATTATGGAAATAATCAATGTGAAGTTTGATGAGTCAGATAGTGATAACACTGCTATAAAAGATAAAGACGATGATGATGGAGAAAACACGATCAATGAGAGTACATTAAAAGGCCAACAATGAGATTGATCAACACATCACATTAACGAGCCTAAAAAATCAAGATTAGAAATTGAGAATTTAAAGTTTAAGGGAACTCACCCTCTAGAATTGGTTTTAGTTAATCCAATAGCACATATACAAACACATGCTTCTTTTAATAAAAATTTATGTGCTTTGTGACCACACAGTAATTTTATTTTTGAAGTTGATTCTAAAAATATTGATATAACACTTAGTGATGAATGTTGGATAATAGCCATGCAAGAAGAACTTAACCAATTTGTATGAATTAGTATTTGGAAATTAGTCCCTAGTTCTGTAACAAATGGGTGTTTAAAAACAAACTTGATGAATTCGAAAATGTAATTAGAAATAAAGCTAGATTTGTTGCAAAGGGATATAACCAAATATAAGGTATTGAGTTTGATGAAATATTTGCCCTAGTTGCTAAGTTAGAATGTAACAAACCGCATATTTTACGATTATATATTTAAATGTTTTATTTAAATATAGCTTCGTTAGTTGAATTAAAGTCCGAAATATGACTTTTTGTAAACAGTCGAATCCGGACTCGAGACCACTTTCATTGAGTTCAAAACGACGTTTACAACTTGTTTAAGTATAAACATCAATATGTTTGGAGTAGATTAGGATTTTGGTATTTTCATTTAGGCTTTGGTTTGTGTTCTAGCCCACTAACCCAATAACAAAACCCAAACTCTTCTACCTAATAGCTCCCACTCCACTTCATTCATTCATTCCATTTTCTAAATTCCTAACACTCTCAAGCAAAAGGAAAAATGAGGGAAAAGAAAGGAAACTAAAATTCCTAAGCCCTAGATTCTTAGGAAATTCAAATTCAAATTCTAAAATCAAGGAGAAGCTTAGGTAAGCATGCTCTTCATCTTCTCCATCTTAATTCCTCTTCAATTCTTGATTTTTCGTATAAGCTAACTTAGGAAAAACTTTGCATTTGATCATAGATTGAAGGTTCTTGAAGTGAAGTTGAAGAGAGATTGATCTTGCTTTGTTTTAGAGCTTCTCATTCCTTGTTTTTGAATTTAAAGGTGAGTTATTGAACTCACATCTATGTTTATAGCTTTCATTGTTGTTAGGTATGAATTCCTTACATCTATTTCATGTTCAATTGCTTTTGAATTGAATTAGTTTGGTGAATTTTCCAATTTTGGTATTTTGAAGTCAAAATCTATGAAAATCCTACTATGGATGTGTGTACATGTTGTTTGGAGTGTATTGAAGAGCCTATAGGGTTGGGTTGTCACTTGGCATAAATCCCTAGCCATCATCGCTCATTCGATCGCTTCCGAATTGATTTGGCCATCATTGGTCTAGGCAAATTTTGTCCTAAGCTTCAGCTCAGACGTCTGGGAAAACACTCAGACGTCTGAGGCAAAGGAATAAAAAATTCCAAACCTACGGCTCAGACATCTGAGGTTATTCCCAGACATCTGAGCGATCTGGAAGAAATTTCCAAACCTTCAGCTCAGACATCTGGGAGAACCACCAGACGTCTGGCGCTGTTAAACTCAACCAATTTGCCTGTTTTTATGTAAATTTCCAATTTTTATCGATTTTTGTTGATCCGGTTAGTTGTTGTCATTTATTATCGACTTTAATGACTTCTTTTCTGGATTTTTTTTGGAATGTCCATTTGATGGATTTGATATCGATTTTCATGGTTTTAATTCACGTCGTCGAATGTGAATTTTTGGTGATAGACTGTTTTTACAATCATTTCTGTGATTTGTCACTTTAAAATACAAAGGTTTCTATACTAGTAGTAAATACTCAAACTCTTTCACAAAAATGATTTCAACATTTACTTTTAATACAAAGCTCATTTTTAAAACCTTTTTCAAATCTATTAGTATATAGAAACCTTTACCTCATTCGTACGAGAAATCCAATTAAACGACTTAGCAAAACAAGTGGTATGAAACACTTGCGTTTAATTCGTCGGCTAATTCTTAGACTTGTTCGATTGAAATCTTGTGATAATTTCCGAGTGGAAATCTACAATTTGTTCGTAAATATTTAAGTTAAGCCAGTGGTTATGGGATATGAAGCTAAACTCATATATTTACTAGCTTGATGTAATTTACACTTATTGATCTATGACGATCATTTTGAGGTTTAGACTAGCGATATGCGATGTCTCTTTGTCCGCGTGGCGGACTGTACCCCGTTCTGTAGAGCTTCGTCTCATTTTTATGGGCTAGCGACCTATGGGTTTTTTAACCGTTTTATGGAGTTCAGTTCATCGACCGTATCGTTGTGCTATGTCGTTGTTCCGGCTTATTTGAGTTTCAGGTTCCTCAAGTGTATTGTTGTACTACGTTGTTACACCAACTCTATGGGTTAGCGACCCATCGGATAGCGTCCCATTTGTGATACACGTGTTGGTGAGTTTTCATGCTCCCGTTTGTGATAGGCCTCCCCTTTTGTGTTTTCTGGATTTCTAATTATTGATTTATGGAATTTGTGTTTCACCAATTTTTACGATTTGCATTGATATGTTTCGTCAATATTTGAGGTTTGGTGAATAAGCTAAAGAATATGATATTCTTTTTGGATATTTGAGGAGATTTGAGATATTGTATAATCTTCATTGTTATCAAATATATACTTGTCACAGTATGACATTATTGTTATCATACATTTTTGTCATATCTCTTATCATATCTCATCTTGTATGATATTTATAGCTAGACTGATCCATTTATTATTTTTCTTCTTAAATAATACTTGGGTCAGACCGAGGTGTTTCAGGTGCTTCCACTTGACTTCTTAGCAGGGACTATCTTCCGACTTTTGGCTAACTACTTTAGCTTAGTAGTTTTTTTGTTTTTTTATACATTCGAGATAGAGACTCCTTGATGTATACATATTCTTTTGTCTAGAACTTGTACCTATTCTTTTGTGATGTAGTGGCTCTTATATGACCACTACTTTGATGTTCACTTCTATATGTTATATTCATATGTTTCCGCCTTAGTGATATGAATATCTGTGACTGATTTTGTGTTATTCTTATTTTATATTTGTTTTCGAAGGCCACATAGCCACTGTGTAGTAGCTTTGAGTTCGTATTTGATATGTCAGATTCCCTCTTGAAATGAAATCCATGACCGACTATCTGACATATCGGTACTCGCACAAAGTAATTACACAGATGGTCGCTCCTCAATAGCCTTATTCTTCATGCTAGTCGACGGCATTACCCCATAGTGTATTTGGCTAATGTGAGTATAAAGGTGGGGCGTCACAACTTGGTATTGGAGCCAAACTTCGGAACAATATAGAATATTATGACAAGAATCATTGTCCTAAGTCTCTCTTAGGAATCGTGCCTTAGGATTTAATCCAAGTCTTAGGACCTGTTCTATCCTATTTTCTTTTATGATGCTTTTGTTTTACCAATCAAGCTTATTGGAATTCATTTTGAGAATAACCTTTTTCCTCTTTGTTCTTTCTTTCTTTCTTAAAGAAGAAGAGATGGTTAGACTTGGCAGTCCTAGCGCTGGTCAATCCAGTGGTCCTCCTCTGGATGGCGTATTCATGTCTGTCCAACAACTTTTGGATCTTGTAAAGAATCAATGGTTTTTATCTGTGCTTTGAATAAGAACCCCAAAAAGGTCTTACCTCTGAAATTAGAAGTGCCTTTCGACCAGCTTGTAGATATCACTCTTCGACTTAAAGAGGCTGATAAAGGAAGTGATAGTGATGTTGGAGGTGCCAAGAAGAGCCTCAATAGCAACAAGAAGAGGCATATTAAGTTCAACATCCCTAATCCCAACAAGAAACGGAAGCAGGCAACTTCGGTAGCAAAGACTCCTACCCCTAGTCGTGGAGAATGCTACAATTGTAGTTCTAAGGACCATTATGCAAATAGGTGTCCAAAACCCCTTTATTGTCACTATTGCAAAAGTTCAGGTCATCTTATATCTTCATGTACCAAACTTCAAAGTAAGAAAGAGGGAAAGCTAAATGTTGTGCAAGCTCCCAGTAACACTTCTCTCAGTCAAGGTATTTCTCATTCTGTCCTTGATGGCATTATTTTGTTTCATGATTACCCTATTCGAATTCTTTTTGATACAGGTGCATCTCATTCTTTTATATCAAAAGAACTTATTTATACTTTTTCTTTAAATATTATGGGCTTGATGACTTCACTGAGAATTGCGAATCTGGTTGGTGGATCCGCAACACTCAGTTTACTTTGTAAAAATGTCGAGATTATTTTATGTGATTATGCTTTTTGATCCGATTTGCATGTTATGTGTTACCTAGGTTTCAGAATGATTTTGGGAATGGACTGGCTTAACCGATATGAAGCCCTTATCCTATATCCCGAGAGGACTATCCATCTTTGATATCCTCAATCTATTGAGAAGATTTCTATTGTTCTTAATGATTTCAATTTCAATTCGATGGCATCATTTTATTCTTTAAACCCATATGATGAGGAAGATGTTATTTCCCTCATTCAAGTAGTTCGTGAATTTCCCGATATCTTTGAGCCTGTCTTAGGATTACCACCTAAAAGATCAATTAAGTGATGCTAAGGTCTTTTCAGCTCGACCTTGCCTCCGGTTTTCATCAGTTATGAGTTGCGGTGGATAGCGTTCCACTTACCGCATTCCGCACTCGTTATGATTCTTATGAGTGGCTCGTTATGTCATTCGGTTTGACGAACCCTCCAGCTTATTTCATCCATCTTATGAATCGAGTATTCTGCGAATATCTCAATGAGTCCGTCCTTGTATTTATTGATTATGGGTGAAAACTACAATTTAAAATTGCAAATCTTTCTAATAAGATATATTTATAAGTGTAATTGGATTTTGTTCTTAAAACGAGCAAAGAATATTCGAAATTTTTTTAAGAGACATGTTTATCATATAGAAGATGATTTTGTGTTGTATTGCCCATTGAGTGCTTTAAGAATTCTGGTCGATGCGCCTGATCAACGTCATCGATAGAAATCTCCTAAACGCTATGATGAGACAGTCAGACACAGTAAATTGACTTGTAATAAGTAATTTTTACTAAAAAGATGATTACATAAAGTTAATTATAATTTGGAATGTCTTAGCTTTTCGGGAAAGAGGATCATGAAATAAATGATTTAGCATAGAAGCTGCTTTTCAAAAATTAAAAGAACTCCTTTCCAATGCTCCTATTCTTGTGATTCTCGAAGGGAACCAAGACTTCACTGTTTGTACCGATGCTAGTCGTATTGGTTTGGGTGCCATTCTCATGAAAAAGGGAACGTGTTATCGCTTATGCTTCTAGACAATTAAAGCATGCCGAGACTAGATATGCTACTCATGATCTAGAGCTCGCGGCCATTGTTTTCGCTCTTAGAATTTGGCGTCATTATCTTTTGGGAGAGAAATTTGTTCTCTACACCGATCATAAATCTTTGAAGTATTAGTTCTCTCAAAAGGAACTTAATTTGCGGTAACAACGTTGGCTCGAATTCCTTGCATCTTATGATCTTGATATTCTTTATACTCCTGGAAAGGGAAATCGTGTTGCCAAAGCCCTTAGTCGTAAGCAACAAGCGGTTGTTTCCATGATGATATCCGAATGGAACGATCTCAAGAATTTGTCCACTTGTGAGATTCGAGATCGTGAATCCGATTCATGTTCATATCTTGTTTTATGTAGCCTTGAGACTCATCCTTCTCTTTTAGACCGCATCCTTGAAGCTAAAAAGCAAGATCTCGAATTGGCTCATCTTAGCCAAAGTTGTAGGGATAGAAATATTGATAGTCTGAAAGACTTTTAAATCGATGCTCGTGGAGGCATTCGAAAATTTGATAGACTTATCGTGCCAAATATTAGTGATCTTCGTAAAGACATTTTAGAAGATTCTCATCGTTCTAAATTTACCATTCATCCTGGTAGTAGTAAAATGTACGCGGACATGAAGCGACTTTATTATTGGGATGGAATGAAATCTGATATTGCTAACTTTATTAAGCGTTGCATGACTTGCCAACTCATAAAGGCCGAACATCAAAGGCCCAGTGGGTTATTGCAACCTTTGGACATTCTCGTTTGGAAGTGGGATCAAGTCTCCATGGACTTTATTGACGGTCATCTCCGTTCTCGTTCGGGTCATGACAGTCTATGGGTGATTGTAGATAGACTTACAAAATCCGCCCATTTTATTTTCGTTCAGTCCAATCGGACCGTACCTCTTTTGGCCAAACTCTATGTTAAAGAAATTGTTAAATTGCATGGAGTTCCTCCTTCTATTGATTAGCGATCATGATCCATTATTTAATAGTGGATTTTGGAAGGGTCTTCAAAATGCTTTGGGAACGAAGCTTAATTTTAGCACGGCTTATCATCCTCAATCCAATGGACAAACAGAGCGTGTGAATCAAATTCTTAAAGGTCTCTTTCGTGCTTGTGTTCTTGATTTTGGTGGAAGTTGGGAAGATCATATGTCTCTTGTTGAGTTTTCTTATAATAATAGCTTCCAGTCTAGTATTGGTATGGCATCTTTCGAGGCACTCTACGGAAGGCCATGCCGATCTCCTTCATGTTGGCTTGAAGCCGGTAAGAAGCTGGTTTTAGGTCCAGATTTTATTTGTGATGCCACAGAAAAATTGACCTTATGCGTCATAGGATGAAAGAAGCTCAAAGTAGACAAAAATCCTATGCCGATAACCGAAGAAGAAATTTGGAATTTTCTGTGGGAGATTTGGTATTCATTCGTGTTTCACCTATGAAGGGTGTTGTGCGTTTTAGTCGATCGGGAAAGTTAGCACCTCGATATATTGGCCCATTTCCCATCACCGAACGCATTGGTTCCGTGGCTTATCGCCTTTCATTACCGGCTCAATTTTCTGCTATTCATGACGTATTCCACGTTTCTCAACTACAGAAATGCCTTAAGAGATTCTGATTCTATTCTTGAGCATGGTGTTATTGAAGAAATTGAAGTTTCACCTAATTTGACTTATGAGCAACATCCTATTCGCATCATTGCTATGGAGGTTAACCGCCTTCGTAATAAAGATGTTTCGCTTTTAAAAGTTCAATAGTCCGCAAATCCTAAGGATTGTTCTTGGGAATCCAGAGAATTCATCGAGCGAACACATCCGGACTTACTCTCTCGTGCTCCTTAAGGTGAACTTCTCACTTCAAAATTTTCTTTTGTGTTGTTATGCCTTAGAGTGGTTGTTACTCTTTATTTTCTTCTTAAGTATTGCGAGGACGCAATTTCTTTAAGGAGGGGAGTCTGTAACAACCCGCATATTTTACGATTATATATTTAAATGTTTTATTTAAATATAGCATCGTTAGTTGAATTAATGTTCGAAATATGAATTTTTGTAAGGGGCATTTCACCAGAAGGACAAATTTTGCAGTCCAATTAGTTTCTAGGACACACTTTCAAAGAAATTACTTTCAAGGCCAAAGTCAGCAGAATAATTACTTTCAAGGACAAAGTCAGCAGTCCAATTACTTTCAAGAACATAATTTCATAGGTTTTTAGGCCATAGAAACTAATTATTTTACGTTTTGTCCTTGAAATTAATTATTTCAGTTGTGCATCCTAGAAACTAATTACACTTGCTAAAGAGGCCCTTGTGGTTAATTTCCACTTTTTGTAAATAGTTGAATCCGGACTCGAGACCACTTTCATTGAGTTCAAAACAACGTTTACAACTTGTTTAAGTATAAACATCAATATGTTTGGAGTTGATTGGGATTTTTGTATATTCATTTGGGCTTTGGTTTATGTTCTAGCCCACTAACCCAATAACAGAACCCAAACTCTTCTACCTAGTAGCTCCCACTCTACTTCATTCATTCATTCCATTTTCTAAAGTCCTAACACTCTCAAGCAAAAGGGAAATGGGGGAAAAGAAAGGAAATTAAAATTCTTAAGCCCTAGATTCTTAGGAAATTCAAATTCAAGTTCCAAAATCAAGGAGAAGCTTAGGTAAGCATGCTCTTCATCTTCTCCATCTCAATTCCTCTTCAATTCTTGATTTTTCCTATAACCTAACTTAGGAAAAACTTTGCATTTGATCATAGATTGAAGGTTCTTGAAGTGAAGTTGAAGAGAGATTGATCTTGCTTTGTTTTAGAGCTTCTCATTCCTTGTTTTTGAATTTAAAGGTGAGTTCTTGAACTCACATCTATGTCTATTGCTTTCATTGTTGTTAGGTATGAATTCCTAACATCTATTTCATGTTCAATTGCTTTTGAATTGAATTGGTTTGGTGAATTTTCCAATTTTGGTATTTTGAAGTCAAAATCTATGAAAATCCTACTATGGATGTTTGTACATGTTATTTGGAGTGTATTGAAGAGCCTATAGGGCTGGGTTGTCGCTTGGCATAAATCCCTAGCCAACATCGCTCATTCGATCGCTTCCGAGTTGATTTGGCCATCAATGGTCTAGGCAAATTTTGCCTTGAGCTTCAGCTCAGACGTCTGGGAAAACACTCAGACGTCTGAGGCAAAGGAATAAAAAATTCCAGACCTCAGACATCTAAGGTTATTCCCAGACATCTGAGCGATCTGGAAGAAATTTCCAGACCTTCAGCTCAGACGTCTGGGAGAACCATCAGACGTCTGGCGCTGCTAAATTCAAACAATTTTCCTGTTTTTATGCAAATTTCCAATTTTTATCGATTTTTGTTGATCCAGTTAGTTGTTGTCATTTATTATCGACCTTGATGACTTCTTTTCTGGATTTTTTTGGAATGTCCATTTGATGGATTTGATATCGATTTTCATGGTTTTAATTCACGTCGTCGAATGTGAATTTTTGGTGATAGATTGTTTTTACAATCATTTCTGTGATTTGTCACTTTAAAATACAAAGGTTTCTACACTAGTAGTAAATACTCAAACTCATTCACAAAAATGATTTCAACATTTACTTTTAATACAAAGCTCATTTTTAAAACCATTTTCCAATCTATTAGTATATACAAATCTTTACCTCATTCGTACGAGAAATCCAATTAAACGACTTAGCAAAAAAAGTAGTATGAAACGCTTGCGTTTACTTCATCGGGTAATTCTTAGACTTGTTCGATTGAAATCTTATGACAATTTTTTAACGGAAATCTAAATTTTTTTCGTAAATATTTAAGTTAAGCCAGTGGTTATGGGATATGAAGCTAATCTCATCTATTTACTAGCTTGATGTAATTTACACTTATTGATCTATGACGATCATTTTGAGGTTCAGACTAGCGATATGCGATGTCTCTTTGTCCGTGTGGGGGACTGTACCCTGTTCTGTAGAGCTTCGTCTCATATTTATGGGCTAGCGACCTATGGGTTTTTAACCGTTTTATGGAGTTCGGTTCATCCGGCGTATCGTTGTACTACTTTGTTTTCATTGCACAAACATGATAATTTTCTAATGATTCAAATTTATATTGATGATATTATTTATGGTGTTACTAACGAATCACTATGTCAAAAGTTTATAAAAGTCATGCAGGATAAGTCTGAAATGAGCTTGGTAGGAGAATTAAAATATTTTCTAGGATTTCATATTAAGTAAAGCAAAAGGGACTCTTTATCTCACAAACAAAATACATGAAGGGGTCGCTAAGAAGATTTGGAATCATGAATGCAAAACCAGTTGGAACATCTGAGTCCTTCAACAAAGCTCAACAAAGGTGAAAAGGGTATAAAATTTGATCAACAGAAATATCGAGGTATGATTAGTGCTCTCCTTTACCTCACTGCATTTACACCTAATATAATATTTCATTTGTTTATGTGCATGATTTCAAGCTAATGCAAAAGAATCTCACTTAGAGGCCACAAAACAAGTTCTTAGATATCCTTTGCACACACACAAAATTTTGGATTATGACACCTATCATGTGATAATTTTGATTTAGTTGGTTATTCTGAAGCTGATTATACTGGTTTTCTTATGGATATGATTTCTTGGTCAAGTCAAAAACAGAATAGTGTTACATTATCTACCACTGAAACTGAATATATCGCGTTAGGAAGTTGTGCACAAATTTTGTGGATGTTGCAAACATTATTAGACTTTGGCTTAAACATGTACCTATAAAGTGTGATAGCAAAACTATAATTGACTTGTCAAACAATCTCGTCCACCACTCTTGTACTAAACATACATACGTAAGACATCATTTTATAAGAGATCACATTTCAAAAGAGGATATTTGCATTGAATTTATTTCAACTGGTTTCCAACTGGTCGATATCTTTACAAAAAATCTTTCATAGGATAGAATTTCACGCTTATGTCTAGATTTGGAAATTATGGAAATGGATTTTTTCTTCTTTCTTTTTATTATTTTTAGTTTTTAACAAATAAAAAGGAAAATCTAGTTTGTTTAAAGGATTGATTTTCTAGGACATACGATAACTACTAATTAAACCTATACGGATTATCTAAAACATTATATTTGGTTATATAGTAGATAAAAATAAGGTATTATGTCCTTGACTGAAAAATAACATTTTAAATATATTTTTTAAGAAAAAAATGTTGAGCAAGCTTTATAATGATTTTCCTTTTTGGGTTATTTCATATCCCTCGTCACCTCTATATCTATCATTTGACATTAATATTCTATCGATTCACCTTATTTTCTTTCTTTTCACTATTTATTCTTATTCTTATATGTGTTAGCAAAATTGGTATACCTAGAATTTATTATTGAGAGCTTATAGAATTTTAAAAAAATTACATAGATGATATAACAAACCCCCTAAGCTTCTCCAACATGTCTATAAAATAGTTGTATTGGTATTCGTTAATTAATGTCCATTCTTATCTAAGAGACCTCATGGCAATAAATGGATGGAAGGTTCTTGATCTCATTTAGTATTCTTAAAAAATTTGCTATTTAATTATATTATTAGTTGCATCCATTCTCATCTAAGAGAAATTACGGCAATGCACGGATGAAAGTGACTTGATTTCATAATGAATAAAAAATAAGCCATTTAATTAAGAAATTACTTATAGTCCATGTCGTTTGAACTATATATTATATAAGAATATATGTATCACTTGTTTATGCCGTATTCACTGTCATGGTATAAATTATTAATCAAGAATGAATTGCTATGATTTTTTGTTTTAAAGTTTTTTAATGTGTATTGATGTTTAATTTTGATCATAATTCATAATGCCCTATTAAAATTATTATTTTATACCATCATTTTCTTTACTTTTGATGACAACAAAATGGAGAGAGAAGTTAAGATTTGTCCTCTTCCATGAAACCGTCATATCATTTTTTTGAATGAAGGTTATATATTTTTATTACTTTGCTTTATAAAAAGATATGTACAATAAAGGTCCAAAGCGACAATTACAAAAAAAATGCAAAATGGGTCAAAGCCCAATAACCGTAGTTATTGTTAGCGATATGAGATTAGTGGGTTCATTCAATTAAGTCGTCCACTTTCCTTTTCTGAATCTAGGGTTTCCTTTGTGAATTCAATCGCAACTTCTTGCACGAAATCGGCGATGCTCTCTGATTTTTTTTCTTTTAGCAATTGATGATGTAAGTATCTCTAAAGCTAAGATTATTTCTTTATCTTCTTTTTCTTTTATTTTGTATGAGTTCGTGTTTAATCTTGTACAACACCTACATAACTGATAAAACATGGAGAAATTGACAAATAAAAAACAAATGACAACTTACAAGGGTGTCCACCATCGACTGATCAAAATCAGTCCATAATTTCTTTTAGATCCAATGAGGCAAGTATGGCTTTTTAGTGCAGAGGTGTTAGTGAGGATCAGCCAACAGGTATGTTCCATTTGTTTTAGATATTAATTTAGCTTACTGCAATGTTGGGGATTTCTTAGATTTTGACATGATGATTATTACATAGCTTAAAATTTCATCTATTATTTGCCTTATTGTTTTGAATTTGCTGTCAAAAATTCTAGCATTTCATTCTTTCCACAATGCCTACATACAAGTAAACAAAACTACTTTTGATATGTCTTTAACTTTGTTTCTGGCTTTGAAAGTAGTTAAAATGGCAGTGATTTCATTATGCAATGTTAAATCTGTTGTGCCTGGCATATTCAGATTTTCTCTGCACTATCTCCATACATGTGAGTGAATGAACACTCAAAAATAAGTATGCATTGGTCTCTTCATGACTGTTATAGAAACTGCAATAACAATGAATGGTCATGTCTCTTTTCTGTAGTTTTTTCACTGTAGATAGTTGTTTGGTTATTGCTTTATATAAACAAAGATCCATTTTTGAACGGTTGCATTTGTCCTAAACAATATTGTGCCAATTAACATGCATGTATTTCTTTCTGATTTCATTCCAAGCAATTTTGAAAAAATATTGCCCTGATTTTATATCAATCAATTCCAATGGTCTTTAGTTCTATTATTAAAAAAAGGGTGTTTCCAATTTCTTGTTTAAACTATCTCAAATAGCTATGTCTGTCTATTTTCCAACCATTGGTTTTATAATAGAACTAAAAAGAAGATATTCACCATTTAATATGTCTAAACTCCATGTACCAAATCTGTTAATAAGTCTACCCCATTGTAGTCATGGATCTGTTAGAACCCTTAGTTTACAATTTCGACGATGATAATTATACAATGGAAATCATATACATATCATACAACTATACAGATACGAATACAAAGCAAGACAAACCACTACCTTGACAAGACGATGACTAAGGCATTAAAGAAATTCATCTACAACAGTTGCACGAAGATCGAAGCTAGAAACACTCAAGAAAGAATCCAGAAAAACCTCACTTGACAGGTTCAGACGTCTGAATGCAGAACTTCAGACGTCTGAACGTAGATACTGGACAAAAAATAATATTAGGCTCCAGAAGTCTGAAAACACCATTCAAACGTCTGAAACTAAGCTCGGGGAAAAAATTCAAATAACAACTGTCATCTCCGAAGAGACACAACTCCATCTCTCCTCCACAACTATTCACCAGTGAACAGTAATGACTCTAGACTAAAAGGGAAGAGTTGCAACCACTAGAAGCAATACTCTACAACTATATAAACAAGAATCAAGAAGGATCAAAAGATAACTTGACTCTCTATGTTGATCATCTCTTGTTCTATTCATCTACTTGCTATCCAATCTAAAAATCTGAGACCATACACTTCTATATTCTCTCGAACAATATTGTATTCAATCATTCAAGAGATATAAGAAGTTCAATTGTACTAAATAGTCAAAATCCGTGTAATAGAGAACACATAGTTGACAAAGAAACTTTACTATTGTAAACCTGTTCCTTTGGGTGAAGTGAGGGTTATTTGGTGAAAGGAAATTCCGAAGAGGAGCTTCGGGACTGGACGTAGGATGGGAGGTCCGAACCAGTATAAAAACCCTGGTGTGATTATTCTTATTTACATTCTTTACTATCGTTACACTATAGTTTAATTTAGTTATTTACTTGTCATTTGTATAATCGATCCACCATATTATAGACTTTCAATTGGTATCAGAGCTTGGTTTGATCAAAAGTATCGTAACAAGTTTTTGAATCGCTAATATGGCAAGTATCTTTCAAGAAGGTCAATCTACCGCACGTCCCCCACTATTTAATGGCTCCAACTATGCATATTGGTCCACTCGTATGTGTCTCTTTATGGAAGCAAATGGTCTGGAAATATGGTCTGCCATACAAAATAAGTATGAAGCACCTGACACTGCTATGAACACTTGGACCGATGCACAAAAGACCTTAGCCTCAAACAACGCTAAAGCTATGAATGTCTTTTTTTCTCTCTAGATAAAAATGAGTTTTCACGTGTCATGTTATGTACCACTGCATTTGACATTTGGCGTACCTTACAAATCACACACAAAGGTACAACAAAGGTCAAACAAACTAAGATTTCAATTTTGCAAAACCAATTCTCTTCATTTAAAATGAAGCAAAATGAAACTATTGTTGACATGTATTCTAGATTTCAAATTATCCAACATGATCTTATAGCATTAGGAGTTAAGTTTACTGATTTTGATTTAGTTTCTCGAATACTCAACTCTTTAACATCGGATTGGGAAAGGAAGGTATTAGCTATTAAAGAAGCTAATGATCTCTCTACTCTCAAAGTTGAAGAGTTGATAGGAAATTTATTGTCCTATGAAGCTAACTTACAGGCTAGAAAAGAACAAAATATTGAAAAGAAGAACATAGCATTTCAAGCAAAGAATGATGACTCGGATTTGGATGAAGAAGAGATAGTTTTCATTGCCAAAAATTACAACAAATTCAAGAAATTTATAAAGATGACCAAATTACAAAAAGAAGGGAAATCCAATACAACAAATCTATCTCAAATCAAGTGCTATGAATATGATCAATACGGACACATGTAGAAGGATTGTCCTAAACGCAACAATGAGAAAAAGAACAAATTTAAGAAGAAAAGAGTTTGTAAAGTCGCTTGGGACGATTCCGATTCATCATCATCTTCTGATAGTGATAGTGATAGCGATGGAGAACAAGCTAATGTAAGTTTTATGGCTAACACTGATGAGGTATGTCCTGAACTTAGCTATAATGAACTATTAGAATTAAGTATGGAACTCGATGATAAGTTTAGACAAATCAAAAAATTGAATAAAGAACACCTAGCCAAAATAAATCGACTAGAACTAGAAATTGGATTATTAAAGGATGAAAAAGTTATTTTAGAAGAAGAATTGGTGATTTCACAAGAAAAGTGTAAAAAGTCTATCGAATATGATACACAACTTAGTGAAATAGATAAGTTAAAACTTGAGAATAAGAATTTGATTAAGGAAAATATTGAACTAAAAAGTAGTATAGAAATTTCAAAAACTGAAATTTGTGAATTAAAGGATAAGCTAGAAAAAATTACTAACAATGTTTCAAAGTTTAACAAAGGAAAACAAGATCTTGATAATTTAATTAAAATTTCAAAACCTTCTGGTAATCGAAATGGATTAGGATTTGAAAATAATTCACAAAAGAAAAAGGTAATACTATA
The DNA here is from genome assembly GCA_030737815.1 of Allium fistulosum. Lineage (NCBI taxonomy): Eukaryota > Viridiplantae > Streptophyta > Magnoliopsida > Asparagales > Amaryllidaceae > Allium > Allium fistulosum. The sequence continues at coordinate 241,167,107 of CM060907.1, read as the reverse complement.
AAGCAAAGTATCTTGTATCAAGGTTTCAAAAAGACACCAAAGTTAAGTTAATATGCAAAATCTAAAAATATAAAAATTTGGATACCAAAATCTAATAATAAGTTAATTAGACAAAAACATATTGATAGCTTTTTATCAAGTGTAGTATTTAATAACAATTATACTTTTAAAGGACCCAAACCCACTTGGGTATGGCTACCTTCCCCTCCTAACATTTAGGACCCTAATAAAAGAAGTGGGTACCAATTGAATAATTTTTGTTCTATAGGTACCCAAAAATAAAAGCAAGGAGAAATGGATACTTGATAGTGGCTGTTCAAAACACATGACCACGAATGCCAAGATGCTCTCAAATATAAAATATATCGATGGAGGCACCGTAACCTTTGGAGACAACTCAAAAGGATATGTCATCGAAATTGGAGAAGTCATAAACATCGATATTTCTAATTCTCCTATTATTTCTAATGTTTTATTAGTAGAAAATTTAAAACATAATTTATTAAGCATTAGTCAATTATGTGATAAAGGTTTTCAAATAAATTTCGAGAAAAATCGTTGCAATATATTTGATAGTAATAAAAATTTATTATTTGAAGGATTTCGAAATAAAAATATTTATATTTTAAATATGAATATAAAACAAAATTCTGATTTATGCTTGACCGCTAAACTTAATGATCCATGGATATGGCATAAACGATTTTGTCACATGAATTTCAAATATATAAATAAATTATCAAAATAAGAACTAGTTAGAGGTTTACCAAAAAAAATTATAAAATAGATAATTTGTGTGATGCAGGTCAAATTGGAAAATTAAAAAGGAGTACTTTTAAATCTAGAAATAACATTTCAACAAAATAATCATTAGAATTGTTGCATTTAGATTTATTTGGTCCTACTCAAGTAAGATCAATAAATCATAGCAAGTATGTTTTTGTAATTGTTGATGATTTTTCAAGATATACATGAACTTTGTGTTTAAAACATAAAAGTGACACTTTTGGTATGTTTAAATTTTTTACAAAAAGAATTAAAAATCAAATGAATTTGAAAATTAAAAATATTCGCAGTGATCACGGAGGAGAATTCGAAAATGAATTTTTTACAAATTTTTGCAATAAAAGGGGAATTAATCATAATTTTTCAATTCCACGTACACCACAACAAAACGGTTTAGTTGAACGAAAAAATCAAACATTACAAGAATGTGCAAGAACAATATTAAACAGTAGTAATCTACCAAAACATTTTTGGGCTGAAGCTATTGCTACAGCTTGTTATGTTTTGAATAGAGTGACACTACGACCAATGACAAAAAACACGTGTTATGAAATATTTTTTGGTAAGAAACCTAAAGTATCATATTTTAGAACATTTGGATCAAAATGTTTCATATTAAATACTAAAGACAATCTAGGAAATTTTGATCCTAAGGCTGATGAAGGAATATTTGTTCGCTATTCGGATCGTAGCAAAGCTTATAGAATTTATAACAAAAGGACAAATATTATAGAAGAAAGTTTACATGTTTCTTTTGATGAAAAGTTTGTAACTACACAAATTAATGACGAAGAAGAAATACATCCAAATGATTCTTCTAACACACCTCACAATAATAATAAAGCTATTGATCAAAATAATAATTTAGTTGCACCTCCTAGGATTTTAAAGAATCATCCTATAGATAACATTATTGGAGATTTAAATTCTAGAGTAACTCGAAATCAACTAAATTAAATAAGTCATGTTGCATTCGTTTCAAATTTTGAACCAAAAAACTATAAAGAAGCCTCTAAAGACGATTTTTGGATTGTAGCTATGCAAAAAGAATTAAATCAGTTCGAACGAAATAATGTTTGGGAACTCATTCCAAAACCGGAAGATCAATCCATCATTGGAACTAAATGGGTATTCAAAAATTAAGCCGATGAAACCGGAAATATAGTTCGAAATAAAGCACGTTTAGTAGCACAGGGGTATAATCAAGAAGAAGGAATCGATTACGATGAAACTTTTGCACCTGTAGCTAGATTAGAAGCTATACGAACTCTACTCGCTTTTTCTTGTCATAACAATTTTAAATTATATCAAATGGATGTCAAAAGTGCATTTTTGAATGGTTTTATCAAAGAAAATGTTTATGTCGAACAACCACCATTATTTGAACATGAAAAATTTCCAATTCATGTTTTTAAATTAAATAAAGCATTATATGGGTTGAAACAAGCCCCTAGAGCATGGTATGATAGGCTTAAAAATCATTTAATCTCATCAGGATTTCAAATTGGTAAGATTGACACGACTCTATTTATTAAAAGAGAAAATGATGATATTTTAGTAGTTCAAATTTATGTCGATGATATTGTATTTGGATCAACTAATGAAAATTTATCTGTACAATTTTCTAATATAATGAAAAACGAATTTGAAATGTCACACATGGGAGAATTAAATTTCTTTTTAGGATTACAAATAAAGCAACTAGAAAATGGTATCTTTATACATCAAGAAAGATATTGTAATAAACTATTAAAATGTTTCGGTATGGATAAAACATCTAGTAAACCTACACCTAGAAGTATAACGGTTCATCTTGATAAAGATGAAAACAGAAAAGATTTTGAAGAAAAATTATATAGGAGTATGATTGGTTCACTATTATATTTAACCGCAAGTCGACCCGATATAATGATGAGTATTTGTCTTTGCGCACATTTGCAAGCAAAACCAAAAGAATCTCATCAACGAGCCGTTAAACGTATTTTGAGATATTTATCTAACACGAAAAACTATGGACTATTCTACCCGAATGGATCTTCCTTTGCACTTGTATCATATAGCGATGCGGATTTTGGAGGATGCAAAACGGATAGAAAAAGTACTAGTGGAACATGTCATTTCATCGGACAATCTCTCGTCTCATGGTTTAGTAAAAAACAAAATTGTGTTTCTCTATCCACTTGTGAAGCCGAATACATTTCAGCGGCATTAGCATGTGCACAAGTAATTTACATGCAACAAACCTTAAAAGATTATGGAAAAATAATTGAAAAATCCCCGATTTATAGTGATAACACTAGCGCAATCAATCTATCTAAAAATCCGGTAAATCACTCTAGAACTAAACATATAGATATAAGACATCATTTCTTAAGAGATAATGTCGAAAAAGGGACTATAACTCTAGAATATGTTAACACTGATAATCAAATAGCCGATATCTTTAAAAAACCATTAAACGAACAAACTTTTGTAAAATTACGATGCGATTTAGGAACATGTTCTCTTAATGATCTTAACAACTAATGCTAAATTTTCATTTCATTGGTTAACCAGTTTTAATCCATGAACTAACTGTTTAGAAACATGAATAAAATTATAAAACAAAAAAATATTTATTTTATACCGCTCATAATTTATGGATCGGACGCTTTTTCTAAACACCACAAGAAATTTAACAAACTAAAACAAATAGATTGATTAAAATAGCAAATTCCTACTCTTATATATACATATAATTTTTAAACAATGTCACAGTACAAACTTCTTCTGTAATATATTAATCAAAACCTTAAAACATGTCATCTGATCACAATTCCACTTACTCTACCATAGATTTTTCATCCCCCTCATCTGGGAGTACATACACATCTCCCGCCAAAACAACTCCAAAATCGTCTCCATCTCTTCACATTATGCCCTCACCATCATATCATATAGGCTTTTCTCCAAAAGGGAAGAAAGCCAAACATAATATGAATCTTCCCTCATCCTCTCTTTCGGAAAAAGCAGATGAAATCCATCATTATCAAAAAGAAATGATGGATGTACAACGAGAAATGTATTATGAACAACGATGCCAGGGAGCACATTTAAACTTTCTGGAAAAATGTATTCTTGCCATCTGTGGACATTCTCCTACTAAGGATTGTGTTCATGCACGCTCTCCTCGTCTCATAGAAACTCCTTCACGTGCTCGTCACATAACTCCACGGAGATTATGGGGAGAAGGAACATCTACAGGACAATTCAGTCCAATACCTCCTTCTTGGTCACCAATACGAGCATCAAAAGAAAATACTCAGGCAAAACCGAATTCATGGGATCATCAGGAATGGAACCAAGGAAAATAAATTATGACGTTCGGAGACAATTATATATATATATATATATTTGTTTGTATTGTTTTCTATTTAATAAATAATTTTTTTTTCTTCACACTTCAATCAACAAAAGCTAATCTGGAGTTTTCAGACGTCTGAAATAGATTCCAGACGTCTGAACTAAGACTCTGAAACAAATTAAATATTCACAGACGTCTGAAATCAAGTCCAGACGTCTGAAATCACTCTTTGTCTCACCTTAAAGCTTACAAGACGTCTGAGTTTAGATTCTAGACGTCTGACTTCACTTTCTGTTTCTAAATTATACATATTCAGACGTCTGGTCTGCTTTTTCAGACGTCTGGAACGGCAATCGACAGTTTTTTTAAATAAAACCCTATACCTGATCGAACAACTTCTACTTCCTCACTTCAATTCATTTCCAAATTAAAAATTATTTCTCTACAAATCCCTAAATCCGAATTTCCATACAATGCCTCCACGAACAAAAAAATGGGAATTAAGAAGAGAAAGCATGGAGAAGGTCCTCCTCTCAACCCATGATGGTAACTGACACTCAAATCAACGAGTGGTTATTTCACAATCCAACAACTATACGACGGTTTGACGACTTGAAGATTAAGAAGATGCATCTCAGACCCTTCTATAACCTAATCAAGTTTCCTTCATACGATATGGATGACATTTGTAAGCAAGGTGAATTAAAAACCCTTATTTCTTTTAATGCCAATGATATTTCTATCGATCAATTGGCTATATACCTTTTTTACGCTAATCTGGATAGTTCATCGGTATGGGCTACTGAGAATGATGAATAGTGGTTATGGACGAGTGTCTATGGGACAACAATCAAGTTAACCCCCGCTATAATTGGACAAATTTTAGAATGATCTTATACAGGTCACAGATTATCTAAAATGGAGGATATGCGATTCAAACCTCGTGATATTATCACTCATCAATTATGGGAAAATCGAATGCCTCAGTTTTCATCCAAATTCCTTAGGCCACGTGCTAGGCTTCTTACCTGAATGCTTATAAATACCAGTATCCCTCGATTAGGTAGCCATGAACAAGTTACTGATCTTGAGCACAAAGATCTATATGGTCTTTTTTATCGAACTAAGATTAATTGGGCTCAATTCATTTTCGATGAACTTAAAGGTTTTTGGAATAGATCTCACCATACAATCATTTACCCGACTTACATTATGAGAATTCTCAAAGCACTAAACATTCCATCATACATTTCTGCTTTTGAGGAGTTACCTGTCAAATATAGTGGAACCAAATTTTTTAATCTTATGCATTTGCCGCAGGAACCACCATCCTATATAACGTTTCTAGAATGGAAAAATGCACACGATCAACCTCCTCCTCAACAACAACAACAACAAGAAGGTGGTGTTGAACTACCAAGGCAACCATCTCCACCTCCTCCTTCTTCGTTTGAATATCACTCCAATATGGAGATATTGGAAGCACGAACTCAGCCTAATGATAACGAGACTATTGCTCACTTAACCTTGCAAAACCAAGTGCTCTTGTCTAGAAATCAAATTATCCTTGGTAAACAAATTGCGAAACTTAATCATACGTTGTCCATAAGACTTTCCAAAGTTGAAGATTCTCTGGTTTCAGTGGTATCCAAACTTAATGATGCACTTTAACAAGATCGTCAACCTTCAACTGATTGGTCTACACCTTCCCAATCTCCTCACACATCGCCAAAAACTGGCGATAAAGGGAAAGGGGAATAAGACTCCCCTGGTGGTGATCTACCTTGACCTCATAAGGTTAATATTTTGTTGTAGTTAACTTCTTTTCAAATTTCTGGTAAAACACTATAAATATTCTTCTTTTTATTAGGGGTGGGCGCGGTCGGTTAACTGATTCAATCGGTTAAAATTTTCGGTTAACCGTTAGAGGGGCTCCGGTTCGGTTAACCGGTTTCGGTTAATTTAACCTATGGTCAACCGACCGAACCGGTCAAAAATAACCACGGTTAACCGGTTTATTTAATCGGTTAACCGACTAATTTGAACGGTTCGGTTAACCGTCCAAATTAATCGGTTAATCGGTTAAATAAAACGGTTAACCGACCAAAACAATATGTCAAGTGCCATCAACACAGCTGCATATACTACAAAGTTAAATAAATATGCGGTTATACTCATAGTTCATACATTCATAGTTCATAGCATTACAATAGTAACTTAAATTCAAATTACATTACAATAATACTACATGTCAAGTGCAACAACTACAAAGTAAACTCCAATTACAATAGTTTAACTACAATACAGTGAAGTGAATTACAATAGTTTAACTCCTAGTCTGTAGTCTCCACTCTTGACTCTCCATTCTTCAACAGTTCAGCTCAATACTGCTGTCTCCTGACCCAGTCTCCACTTTCGGACCTAGTCTCAGTAGTCTGTCCAAATATAAAAAAATGAGTAAACGGATATAAGCTATACTTTTATATGAGTAAACTGACCTAGTCTCAGTAGTCTGTCTTAATACAGTGAAGTTACACTGTGACTTTATATATGCAAGCTGGAGCTATTGTGATGAAATGATATTAAGCTACACTTTTAAGCAGCAGTGTACAGTACAGAAGATAATTAAATTAGAATCAGTTTAAGTGAATTTAAAAGGAATTGTAAATGTAGTTATTGGTGTGGTAAGCATAAGCCCCCGCTTGTTGAGCAGAACAAATAAGTGATGTTCAGATATCTAAAGGGATATGTAAATATTTTCCTGAAATTACACATGCAAATAACGAGTGTTTTCTCTTTCTTGAAAGGAAAGACATCAGTTCAAATATCTAAAGGGATAATCAAAAAATAAAATTATGAATTTCCAAGGGTGCCGTAACTAAGAATGATATAGAACAAAATCAATAGCATATTGATATGTACGATTGTACATGTACGATCATTTCCAAATTGTATAAGCATGGCTTTCCAACATGACGTCCTCTCTTTTTCATGGTCTTAAGCTTAAGCTTAATGTCCTTCTAGGATCCTTGTACTTGTGGGGCAATAATAGTGCAAGTTAGGATAACTACTTATGTAGAGATTTAATATCAGTATAACCATCACCACTATTACAAAATTTCCATTTGAGCAAAGTCTGAGTTAAACAAATTATACTTCATTTTAGCTTCATTATTCCATCCACCATAATAAAATCCAACAATACACGAATAAAGCACATGCTAGACCTACATATTTTAAGCAAACTGTACCCTACATTTAATCACATGTTCATGCGGTGAAATATCCAACCAGACAATGTAAATTGAACACTAGTATAATGTCTGTCTTCTTAGGATATACCTGTAAACAATTGGGTAGTTTTCCTTGTAGTGCTTAAAAATTCTCACAACACAGATGATATATGAACATTAAACATGATTCTTGATACTCAAAATTATTCAATGGTTCGCATTTTAATTCAAATCATAAACATGGCAGATAATAAAAAGCGAACAAGATAGAGTGGGTTGCTCAATCTCTCCACCTATGGCCGCAGTTAGGATTGCAACAAACAAAGAAGAGAGTCATTCCTTCTTCCCCCCTAGTTGCTGCCTGCAAAATGATACAAAATGCAATTATTATAGTATTTTTTATAGAACATATATACCATCCCGATTTATACATAGCACAAAGGATATTAGAACAGACCTGGAAGAAAACGGCTTCACCGTGGCCGCAAACGGCACAGCGAACAGTCTTTGTACGAGGCAAAGTCGGATCTGATGCAACGTCTTGTAACACTTGTGTGAACTCGTCTGCTGAATGGTCTATCACATTTCTATACACAAAGTTGAATTCTGTAGGTTTTCTTTTTTATTTAGGAACGAAAATGAAGGAGATAGTTTTGGGAACGAATTTTGAAACTGCGGCTGAAAGTCTGAAGCATACGATTAGATCTAGGGTTAGGGAAAAAAGGGTGGGCCGGGTTGCCAATAGATGTGGATTTGGGCTTTTTCAACAATTTTAAAAATAGTTTCGGTTAACGGTTAACCGATATGAACCGTGGTTAACCGTTAACCGACCCGATTTTGATCGGTTAACATCGGTCGGTTAACCGAACGTTCGATTAACCGATTTTTTCGGTTAAAGCGGTTCGGTTAAGGTCGGTTAAGTCGGTTAGATCGGTTAATTCAGTTAATTGCCCACCCCTACTTTTTATGCTTAATGATGTACTCATAACCTTGTTTGTTAGTAATATAAGTCTGTATGAACATCATACTTATTTATGCATTATTGTTATAATTCTTCGATTGTTTTTTATAGTGACAAAGAGGGAGACAAATAGATATGCACATCTGTAGGAGGAGATCAAATTTAGGGGGAGAACCTTTTTGTAATTATTATCTAAGTACATTATATAGTTGTCATCATCAAAAAGGGGGAGAATATTAGAACCCTTAGTTTACAATTTCGACGATGACAACTATACAATGGAAATCATATACATATACATATACGAATACAAAGCAAGACAAACCAATACCTTGACAAGACGATGACTAAGGCATTAAAGAAATTCATCTACAACAGTTGCACGAAGATCGAAGCAAGAAACACTCAAGAAAGAATCCAAAAAAACCTCACTTGACAGGTTCAGACGTCTGAATGCAGAACTTCAGACGCTTGAACGTAGATACTGGACAAAAAATAATATTAGGCTCCAGATGTTTGAAAACACCATTCAGACGTCTGAAACTGGGCTCGGGGAAAAAATTCAAATAACAATTGTCATCTCCGAAGAGACACAACTCCATCTCTCCTCCACAACTCTTCACCAGTGAACAGTAACGACTCTAGACTAAAAGGGAAGAGTTGCAACCACTAGAAGCAACACTCTACAACTATATAAACAAGAATCAAGAAGGATCAAAAGATAACTTGACTCTCTATCTTTATCATCTCTTGTTCTATTCATCTACTTGCTATCCAATCTGAAAATCTAAGATCATACACTTCTATATTCTCTCGAACAATATTGTATTCAATCATTCAAGAGATATAAGAAGTTCAATTGTACTAAATAGTCAAAATCCATGTAATAGAGAACACATAGTTGACAAAGAAACTTTACTATTGTAAACCTTTTCCTCCGGGTGAAGTGAGGGTTATTTGATGAAAGGAAATTCCGAAGAGGAGCTTCGGGACTGGACGTAGGACGGGAGGCCCGAACCAGTATAAAAACCCTGGTGTGATTATTCTTATTTACATTCTTTACTATCGTTACACTATAGTTTAATTTAGTTATATACTTGTCATTTGTATAATCGATCCATCATATTATAGACTTTCAGGATCGAACCATAGTTTCATTTTTTTTCTGTCTACGATTCTTTTTTCCATGCATTGCAATGCCTTGTGTCTTAAAAGTAGCAAGTGTTTTCATGTACCGATCGTTGAGCTCTAATTTCCATGTCCCAAAATGAGGCATTTTTAATATGTTTCTGTTGCATCCATTTTTCCCACAAACTTTGCCTATCCATCAATTTCTATATAAGTTTTATGCCAATTGCATCATTACTTTTAAGACGACTGCCCTACACCTCCGATGCTCATATAACCAAATAGTGCACTACCGGAGCATCCGGCCGATATAGGACGATTGTCAAGGGAAAGAAAAAGAAATAAAGATGAGGAATAGAAAATAAGAGAAGAGAATAGAAGAAATGAGAAAGAAATAAAACGTCACACAATCACATATCGTGTCATATATCTCATAGTGCATCAGATAAAATGTTATAGTCATCATAGATACAAAATAGGCGAGACAATAATAACTATATAAACCACATAATCAGAGTACATAGGCTCGTACAGTTATACAAAATAGTAATAGAGTTTATACAACTGATAAATAAACTCAACTGATAAACTATCCCTAATAATAGTAAATCAACACTATCAAAGCTCCACAATGTCACACAGCGGAATAAACAATAGTAAACTCAAAATATAAGTATGAGCAAGCGTAGCTTCCTCCTAGTCCACCTGCACAGCTCCAAGTGCCAATTACATCTACTATCTAATCTACTCATTTGAGTACCCGAGATAATAAGAAGCAAAGCATAAAACCTTGAGTCAAACAATAGTCTGGTGTGAGCGATAAATAATCTCAAAACACTATGAAAGTCGGTATAATATATGGAATAGAGGGTATGGAGAATAATACTTGACCTATCCCTACACCCACAGAGTTAGCACATAACACAGCATATATGCTACTCTATAACAGTCATCATGGGTGTACTATACATCAAAGTACTAATGCCATCAAGATATCGGCATCGGTGATATCTACATCGTTTGAGCTCTCTAAGGTGATAAGAAATCAAGCAAACATAGCATCCATCATCCATCCTCACATTTACTCACTCGGTGTGTTGGATATATAGTACTCATATGGCCACCTACATAGAGCCAAAGACTAATCAACGTCTTGGTTACTATGTACTCAAATCCATGTCATTCAGTAGGCTAGTAACTAGACTGCACTTCCATAGACAACCCAGGGTACAATGGATCTGCACCTCCATTGATAGCCTAAGTGAGTGTCCTCACATACCCTCCACTTTACGTGTACACGTGAAACCTACGAGTATCAATGATCCCTTTGCACACGTCGTCCGTAGCAGAGCTCAATTTGGAAGTGTCCATATAACTTCAATCTAAAGTCACCGCTGTTGGGAACTACTCTAGACAACCATCATAAGTCACAGAGTGTCATCATGCATCGCGTAACCTGCCTCCAACAGTCCCCTCAATCCGACTCATCGTAGCATACTCCGCCTCCTGAAGCATAGCTATCCATTATCGAAGCCATCACTTACCATCATCGAATCATCATCATCGAATCATGTGGTCATCACGTCGAAGAGTGTCATCTTCGCTTCACTGCCAAAACCACTCGTCGAAGAGCCATATCATCAGAATCGAACATCGAACAAATGAACGAATCATCGCACTGTGCTACTCGAAGCCTCTCCATCACCTACACCAAAATTGTCCAAATCTTCCATCATCAATACTAGTAGATATCGACCACTCTAGAGTAGTCGATAACGACCACTTTGGTTGTGTACTTAACCAAAAAGGTTGAATACAAACCAAATGAAAACATCACCATCTTCCCTGAAGTCCGAAGCACATACCCAAGTCCATCGTCCTTCATCTTTAGATCAGTTGGCACACACCAATACTCCTCCACATATTTATCCCATCCATTTAAGTTTATCATTGTTTGTGTGCTTAATTGATATGCATGAAACTCTATCACATCATTTGAGTCCCCATCATGTGTGCATTCGACCGATATACAATAAACTCTATCTAATGGGATTTTCCTATGTCGCCTTTGAACTACATTTTCAACCAACTAATAAAAAAGCAGACATGTAACCAATAAGCATAGAAATGTCTATAATAGCCTACATATATCTATAATAATGTAACACAATCCATCCAAAGCAACCAATGTGGGATTAATATCAATATATCCAAGATCTATCAATTTCGTCAGAATGGCGCGTTAATGGAAAATTTGTGATATTTAATTTAAAACCATTTAAAATACTTTTAAGTTCTTTTATAAAATAAAATATAGATTTAATACTATAGAAATCACATTTTAAAGTTAGAAACCATTTCAAATGTTGTTTTAATACTGTTCTATCAATCATAGTATGGTGAGAGACAATATCACTCACCTCAACCAAATATAACCAAACCATAGTCAAGTCATGGAGCTCTCTTTCGTGAGAGCAATGCAAGAAACGACGTCCAAAATGAACCTCGTATGCAAAAGATACGCATAATATAAGATAATGGATTATTTAAACAATTTAATCAACTTAAACAATAATTAACTAAATTAACTCTCCTTAATCATCTTCTCCAACCCCTAACCGTGCATTTGTACATGTCCCTGTGTTTACGTGAAACCCATGGCCGCAACTTTCATTCCTCAATTTCTCTTTCCATACTTAATAAAATCGTAAGCCACCTTCGCCTAATAGTCCGTCTGCTCACCCTCTTTGCAACATACCAAAGCACCGTACCTCCGCCTCCTCCTATCAAATCGTGACATCACGCCCAAGCAGTCTACCCCCTTTATGTCGCGATCACCACCGTGCAACCAGATCTCCTAAAAATCACGCCGTCGGTGCGCCTATCCTCCCTCTATCCAATGCCGACCTCCTTAAACTTTATCTCTGACCACAACGTCCGTAAACCCAAACCCTAGTTTGGAGGTCACTACCTTGGCCATCATTAAACATGCCCAAATTCATACTAATCATGCCCTTCCTCTTTAGAAGTCCAACGATCCACATCTCATGATTTATTGTCGAGTAAATCGATCGATTTTGGTTTTTGAATCAGAATGGAGGAAGCAGCCATTCTTTTATTCTGTTCAATGGAACAGTAACCCTTGATTTGAATAATAGGAGAAAGTGAGGAATGAGGGTTTTATTTAAAATAATGTTATATTTCTTTTATTCGACTTCTCGAATAAACGATCGTGTGTTTCGAGCTCGCACGACTAAACGGTGCATCCGATCGCAACGAAACTCGTTTGCATACATCACCTCATTTTTCCAATCTCGATTGTATAATTTCATCGCTATGCGAGATAGCGCTCCGGGACGAATAGTCATATTTCGAGACCCTTTCGGCCATCAGATCGCCTGATCTCCTTATATAGCGATCCTTTTACTCATTCTAATGCGCAACAACAATACAAACTCAATGGAAATGGTCTCGAGTCTAGATTCGATCGTATGCGAAAAGTCATATTTTTTAGTACTGTCGATTAATTAATAATTTGATATTAAATTAATTATTTTAATATCTTATTGTCAAAAATACGGGTCGTTACATTCGCCCTCCTTAAAAGGATTTCGTCCTCAAAATTCCATGGATGAAGCGATACAACCCAACACCCTTATATAAGCAACGATACATGAAAAATCGTCACTTATCGGCTGTCAATAATAATCACGAAAAGCGATCACAACAAAGGGAATAGACTAGGAATTAGCTTGAGTTATCATCTTCATCCCCAAGTACAATATACAATCACTATCAAATTCGAAATCAATGTGGCTATACCAAACGTCTAAGTTACGCACTTATTTCGGACAATGGAAAACAAAAGTGTTAACTTACTAATCGAATGGCAAGTCAACTAATATCACACATTACCGACTCTCTCAACTATCGACAACATCTAATATCATATACATTGACTTTTCTTAATTTTTGGCTTATGTCATGGAAATCGGTAGCATCTTCTTTTTCTTTGCGTGGCTAGGCCTGGGAAAAATCGCGATACAATATAGGTATATATACATCTCATACCTGAGGCATCTCATTTCCAAGGCATCTCGTTTCCGAGGACAACCAGACATATATAGCCAAATCTACACTACAAGTGTTACATACCTCTTTTATAGCAAGCGCATTTTATTTAGGTGCGAATATAAGCATATAGTTTTGAAAATCAAAATACATAACAAATACGCACTCTCTCGTATATAGGTTGTATTGCACACACGAGCACTATTGATGTTGTTTTCTGTATGAGAGACTGATCATTCTTATTATAGATTAGGAATGATTTGGCTACGAGAAATGCTGCTATTGGTTTCATCTCTGGAGTAGAGAAGTGGGAAGGATCGAAGACCACTAACCCCAACTTATAGAATACGTTCGCAAAGATGGTGCGAAACATTATATGAAATGCCCAAATTGCTCCAAATGATTATGGTGCTCAAGTGCGATGCCTAGAGTTAACTTGGCCAAGCAATATAAAGACTACGTTAGTCTAGGAGGCAGACCATTCCTTAGAACGGAGTCAGCTATTGAGGTGCAAGACGGGATGATATTTGCGAAAGGATCTTCGATGACATGGAGTCAGATGATGCAATGAGGTAAAAGTTGACCTCTAAATAACTCCAGCGACGAACAATGAACTAGTGGAGTACCCTTATAGTTGCGATTCTTGAAGATCATTTTTACTTAGGATCAGTTCATAGTTCACATCAAAAAGAAATTTATCTCAACTTTTTAAAAGTCGGCGTTGTTTAGGAAGTTCATCGACTTGAAGTAAGGCGATATGTCTATGTCAGAGTATATGGCTGACTTCGATGTTCTATCGAAGTACGGTTTATCTCTTATTGATACTCCATAAGAAAAGAATGAAGAATTTATCATTGGGTTGAGTGATAAGCTTGGGAAGTGATTGATTGGTCATTTAACGAGAGCTTCGACAAGTTGATCGAAAAGGCTTTATGATGTGAGAGCCTATATCCAATGTAGGAGTACTATCCTGAACCAGTTAAGTATGGGTAGATAATGGAAGCGTATGCGTTGAATGCTATTCTGATTTTGTCGGGTGCTCCATCGGCCAAATAGAAGGGAAACAGCATTACCATACTGAGATATGCTTTCCATTGATGGTGTTTCCATACGTGTTTTATTTGACATCGAGGTTTTACATTCCTTCGTATCTAGTGATTTATAGATTGATTAGGATTGAGACGTGAAATAGTTGACTGACCTTTAAATTATGACGAACCTTGTTGGGGGCTTAGCCGGACTATACATGTGTAACATCCCATATGTTGTCACCAGAAATTAATACTATGGATGACTGTAGCATCCGTAGCGCTTAGTTTCAGGCCTAAAAATACGAAAGTGCTGCAACATGTTAGTCAAGACTTTGCCTTATCGAGTCATGGATGTTTGTTTATTTGTTATTAGTTTGTTTTAGGTTTAATTGGGTTCAGTTTAGAGTCTAGGAATTAACTGGCTAAAGAGGTACAAAATAGTGGTGGATTGCGAGAGGCCGTTGGTGACGATAGGGACTGACAATGAGCGGAAGGTATGTGTGGCTTCCCATATGATGATAAGATGGTTAGCTTTCTATTTCGCTCGATATCCCACATGGTGATTTTTTATGTGTGCCTGTAGCTAGAGAGTGTAGGGGCACATTCGATGAGGTGACTTTGGATTACCACCATATTGAAATTGAGTTCCATATCGATCTGGTTAGACGTGCTTGACCAGTAGTTAGGTCTTTAAGGCATACGATGCCCAAAGAGCAGAGGAGACTAAAAGTGTGAGCGAATGGCTTATTGATGTGAGTGTTCATTCGTAGGAGCATATTTGAGTGTGATGCACCTATATTGTTTGCCACTAGGGTAGATGGCTCTTTGAGGTTGTCTATCGATTACCGTGAGCTGAATGAGATGACGAATAAGTATCCACTTCCGCTTATTGATAGCTTGTTCAATCAGCTCTATTGTGTAAGGTGAACTCTCAGTGGGACTTTGCAAAGGAGTTTCATCACCAGAGGGTAGTTAGAGAGAGTGTGTCGATTATAGTGCTACGTATGCTACTTCGATTTTTGATTGGTTAGTTATGCCATTTGGGCTAAACAACGCATCGGCATGCTTTGTTGATTTCTTGAACCATGTTTCGAGAGTTAACTTGAGTGAGTTTGTGTTTGTACTCGTTGATGATACTTCCGCCTACCTATACACGAAGGAGGAGAACAAGACATGATTGATGATTGTGTTAGAGGTGTTGAAAAAACAATGACTGATGATGAGAAGTTCCCTTAGATTGGCGAGACATTATATATGCTTTACCAAGGACTTCTCAAAGGTAGCGACACCATTAACCAACTTGACGAGATGAATTCTGACTTTTTATTTGATACGCGAGGTGCAGACACATATTTATGGGTCTGACAGAGTGGTTGGTGAGTGCAACAATGTTACTCATTCCAAGCGGGAATGAGGAGTCGATAGTACACATGCCCATGGTACTTAACTAGGTGCGGTATTGATACCGAAAGGTAAGGTTGTCACATATGCTAGTCGACAACCGAAATCGCATGAGTGGGAGCATTCGACTCTTAATTGAAGTTGGTAGCGACGGTGTTTGATTTTAGCAGAAGACATACCAGTTTAGAAGTGATATTCCTAGAGTGGACATTGCTTGAGTTTATTGCTGGTTATGATTTCAGAACTCGATATGAGCTAGTGCCAAAGATGATGGCCAGTTTAACTATCAGACCAATTTTGATTTAGCGGATCTGTACTAGTTAGATGCATGAAGCTAGATTAGTAGAGATCATGACTAAATTAGAGGAACGAGTAGTGTTTGTAGAGGTGATGTAGTACAGACCCGACCGAGACTGTTGGTTCCGTAGAGATGAGAGATTGTTTGTTCTCGAGTAATGGGAACATATATCTATAAGCTACATCGATGGATTGCCAGGGAATGAGGGTAGTATGGTAGCATTCCAGCCACAATCGATTGATTGACAATGAATGCTAGATTTGTATTCCTTACTTCTAGTAGAACAAAATCCGAATTTATCGAGTTATAAGTGGAATGGATAGTTTGATTCTATTGTATGCCAAGAGCATGGCTGAAACCCGTTGTTCACTAGTGGGTTTTGGGAGAACTTACAAGAGGCGTTTGAAAATTTGACACCAAATTGATTAGATGATATCAAGATTGAACCAGAGACTTCGAGACCTTGTAGGCCTATTCATACCGATAGACGTGATACGAAATAGGTTAGGAGGAAGGCGATGAAGTAGTAAAGGTTTAGTTGAGCGAAAGCTAAGGCGATTACACATGAGAGACCGATGAGAGCATGAGGATCGTTTGTTCGAAGCTCTTCATGAGGGGAGATTTCTATTTTCACCAGCTTTCATATTGAATATCATGGTTGATGCATTATACTAGATAGTTTAGAACCTTACATGCTAGGATAGGCATGGATGTTATTTTTGATGTTTGATCTTATATGTTCCTATTGATGTTTGGTTTTAGTATTTGATATGATTATTTATGCTTATATGGTTGTTAAGCATGCGTGATAGCTATGTTTTGATATAGCACATTTATTTGAGACGATTGCTGTAATATGATCTAATATTCTTATTTACATTATGGAGTTACTATTATGCTTAATCCTCTTTGTTGAGTACTTGATCATGTACATGGAAGCAAGTTGGCAATTTGGATACTCTAATACCAAATGAGACAACCGCCCTACACCCTCGATGCTCATATAACCAAATAGTATGCTGCCGAGCATTCGGCCTATGTAGGACGATTGTCTAGGAAAAGAAAATGAAAGAAAGATGCAGAATAGAAAAGAAGAGAATATAAAAAAGAGAAATAAATAAAACATCACACAATCACATATCATATCGTATATCTCACACGCATCACATAAAATATAATAGTCATCACAGATATAAGACAGGCGAGACATCAATAACTATATAAACCACATAATCAGAGTACACAAGCTCATACAGTTATACAAAATAGTAATAAAGTTTATACAACCGATAAAGAAACTCAACTGATAAACTGTCTCTAATAATAGTAAATCAACACCATCAAGGCTCCACGGTGTCAGACAGCAGAATAAACAATAATAAACTCAAAATATAAGTATGAGAAAGCGTAGCCTCCTGTTAGTCCATCTGCACAACTCCAAGTGCTGTTTACCCTGCTATCTAGTCTACTTATTTAAGAGAATCCGAGATAATAAGAAGCAAAGCATAAAACATCGAGTCAGACAATAGTATGGTGTGAGCGATAAATAATCTCAAACACTATAAAAGTCGATATAGTATATGGAATAGAGGGTATGGAGAATCATACCTGATCTACTCCTGCATCTATAGAGTTAGCAAATAACACAAGGTATATGCTACTCTATGATAGTCATTATGGGTGTACTATACATCAAAGTACCAAGGGCATCTATATATCGGCATCGATGATATCTACATCATGCGACATCCCTAAGGTGATAAACAATCAAGCAAACATAGCATCCATCATTCATCCTCATATTCACTCACTCAGTGTGTTGGATATATGGTACTCATATGGCCAACTAAGGCAAAGACTACTCAATGTCTTGGTTCCTTTATACTCGAATCCATGCCACCTAGTAGGCTAGGAGCTAGACTGCACCTCCATAGATATCCCATGGTACAATGGGTCTGCATCTCCATAGACAGCCCAAGTGAGCGTCCTCACATACCCTCCACTTTATGAGTACACTTTGAAACCTATGAGTATCATAAATCCCTTTGCACACATCGTCCATAGCGGACCCAATTTCAATACTATCCATACAACTTCCGCCTGAAGCTGCCGTAGTTGGGAACTACTCTAGACAACCATCATAAGTCATAGAGTGTCATCATACGTCCTATAACCCACCTCCAGCAGTCCCTTCAATCCGACTCGTCGTCGCCTACTCCACCTCTCAAAGTATAGCTATCCATCATTGAAGCCATCACTTACCATCATAGAATCATCATTGTCGAATAATAGAGTCATCGCGTCGAAGCGTCACATCTTCACTTCACCGCCAAAATCACTCGTCGAAGATCCATATCATCAAAATGGAACGTCGAACGAACAAACCATCACATCATGCTCCTCGAAGCCTCTTCATCATCCATGTCAAAATTAGATAAATCAACCATCATTAATAGTGGTAGATATCGACCACTCTAGAGTAGTTGATAATGGCCGCTTTGGTCCTATACTTAACCAAAAATGGTTAAATACAAACCAAATGAAAATGTTCGGCATCTTCCTTGAAGTATGAAGCACATACCCAAGGCCGTCATCCTTCATCTTTAGATCAGTCGGCACGCACCAATACTCCTCTACATATTTATCCCATCCAATCGAGTTTATCATCGTTTGTGCACTCAATAGATATGCATGAAACTCTATCACATCATTTGAGTCCCCATCATGTGTGCATTCGATTGATACCCTAAAATCTATCTAATGGGATATTCCTATAACGCCTTCAAATGACATTTTCAACCAACTACCGAACAAGTAGACATGCAACCAATAAGCACAGAAATGTCTATAATAGTCTACATATATCTATATAACACAACATAATCCATCCAGAGCAACCAATGTGGGATTAATATCAATATATCCCAAATATATCAATTTCGTCAAAATATCACGTCAATGGGAAAAAAGTGATATTTAATTTAAAACCATTTCAAAACACTTTTAAGTTCTTTTATAGAATAAGATATAGGTTTAAATACTTTAGAATCATATTTCAAAGTTAGAAATCATTTCAAAATGTCATTTTAACACTATTCTAACAAATCATAGTATGGTGAGAGACAATATCACTCACCTTAACCAAATCTGATCAAACCATCACCAAGTTGTAGAGCTCTCCATCATGCACGCAATGCAAGAAACGGCATCCAAAATGGACCACGTATGCAAAAGGTACGCATAATATAATATAATAGATTATTTAAACAATTTAATTAACTTAAACAGTAATTAACTAAAAAGGAATAAAATCACATATCCAAAATGGACCACGTATCCAACTCCTGACTGTGCACCCATACATGTCCCTATATACATGAAACCCATGATCGCAACTTGCATTCTTCAGTCTCTCCTTCCATACTTAATAAAATCGCAAGCTGCCTTTGCATAATCGTCCGTCTACTCACCCTCTTCGCAATGCACCAAAGCACCGTACCTCTGCCTCCTCCTATCAAATCACGACATCACGCCCAGGCAGCCGACCCCATTATGTTGCGATTACCACAGTGCCACCGGACCTTTCAAAAGTCACGCCGCCGGTGCACCTGTAACATCCTCTATCTTGAGGCCCGAAGCTAAGTGCTACAGATGCTGCAGTCATCCATAGTATTAACTTCTGGTGACAAAATACGGTAATGTTAATGGTATCCATAATATCAGAAGCACATGAATATGAAATAAAATCAACACAGATTTAAAACAACTTTTCTAATTACATTTCAAATCAATAGTTCATGTTCAGATACATAATCCTAAACGATTCCTAGGTTTTGATCAAATATAATTATTACAAATTACGCCAAGAGTGACATATGAAGATGCCCCCTTGGACAATCAGAGTACTAAATAGACATATCAGTCATAATACATCACAACGGAAATAAAACTAAATAGCTTCTATATAGCTTGCATTGCCTCCTACACGTCTTCGGAAGCTTATTCGTCCAACCTACTAAACCTGAAAAACCTTAACTCTCAATCTACTTAAATTAAATTTTGAGCACCCGAGAGTTTAAGGAGAAAAGCATAAACTTCGAGTCAGACATAAAGCCTGGTGTGAATAGTACTATCACATCTCGGTTTACTGATATTAAGTGAGACCATGCTGCTTAGTGGAACATGTTTCCCCTCACTAATATCCTTTTAAAAGCATATCTTTTGCAAATCAAAACCTACAATAAAACTGATTAAAGCAACAATAGCAATATCATATATGCACATAAAGCAAGTAATCAATGGACTATCCGTCCGAACAATATAGTTTTGTTTGGCTAACTACTAACCATTGGCTGACTCGGGCCTACCAGACATACTCAATTATCTAACATCTGTTAGACATACTTCTGGGCTATCTGCCCTTAACTATCTTCCTCTAGGGTCAACTGAACCTAATGGTTTTTTGGGCTTACTAATAACCTATCTTATCTCTATGTATTCCTTTCTGTGTGTAACATCATTTTAGTCTTACCCGTGACAGTGCCCTACACACTAGAATTTTGGAATTATTTTAGCTAGGGGCTTATTAGCTAAAGTATAGTGTGCGACCCTATATCAGTCCCATCTGGTATTCTAATATCTGAGTCATTCACTCAGGGTTAACTACCCTATCAAATTTTCCATGAAAACATTTCTTTTAAATTGATTTAATCCTTTAAATCATACTTAAACAAGGAAAATATACTTTTTCTTTGTCCAAATCTCCTTGCCATGATATATACACTTTACACAAAACAATATTGATGAAATATAATGGGATTATCTATCCCTCCAAAGTAAGTTAAAAACTCTTTTTAACTTAAAAGATCTTAGGCCATAAAGCCAAGGTAAACCATTCAAAACCTTTGCTTAAAAACTTAAACCAATACCTTTCGGACCCATTGAAAGTACCCCTTTCAAAATAAGTTAACTATTATACCTTAAAACACTAGGCCGAAAGGCCAAAACATACCTTTCGAAATCATTAAGGGTATCACTTCGAAAGCTTCATAGAACCTTAGACATCCTCTTTTCAAAACACTTTAAACTTTCCTTTCGAAAGTATTGGAAATCTTCCACTTAAAGACTTAAGTAAACCTTTCGAAAACATTAGGGTATCTCACTTCGAAACCTACATTATATACCTTTCGAATGTATTAAAACTCCTTGCTTAAAACAAACCTTTCAAAAGCATTGGGTCCAAGTAAGAGTTGTGGAACATAGCTTCGAAACCTTTTAAAACCATTCCTTTCGAAACCTTTGGGTTTAACTTTTAAATATCTAGGGGTCTTAAAAGAACTAGGACGAGAGCTACTCTTTCGAAAGCATTATTCCCAAGTAAAAGAAAGTGGATGGTTTCAAAACCAACCCTTTCGAAAGCATGGAGAAGCGACTTCAAGGTTTAAGGAAAAGAACCCTTTTGAAGGCATTGATTTGAAACGTTGAATGCAGAAGCGGGGTTTTCCACCCCGTTCGAAAGCTTGTTTTAAAACAAAAGGCGGTAACATCTTTCGAAAGCCATTTTTCTAAAACAAAGGCATATTTGACTAATTCGAAAGCTATTTCCTTCGAAAGCCTCATTTTGTAATCAAAATAGTTTTGAGTTTATAGATACTACTTCTACACCTTCGAAAGCTTGTTTCGACTCTATACCTCCGCCTATCTTCAATCCACTATGTACCAAGGCATTGATACCATGTGTATTGGTTTCGACTAGGTTGGAGGCGGTAGCATGAGGTCAATAGGTGGCTACCGAAAGTAGCGAAGCAACAATCCTTTACAAAACTGATTTTTAACTTTTTAAAGTAATATCTTTCCAACTCACTTGCCTTATTTGTCAGCATATAATTGGTTGCCAATTCGTTTTCAAAATCGTTTCTAAAAGTGCTGTCGAATTCCGTAATTAACAATTTTAAAACATTTAACGAATTGCCCCTTCCCCTCTTATAAACATATAGAACATATAAGTCCCATACCTTAAATAATTTTATATATTTAATAAAATACTTAGCAAAATTCTCCAAAAATTCTCATAAATCACTTTTAATATATTTTCTAACATATTTTAATTTCTGACCCAAAGCTAACATATAATAGCCGAAAATAATTTAAATCCAATTAAACCATTTTCTTTACTAGAAAATTAATAATAAATCCACATTAACTTGGAAAATTATGAAACTTGAAACTCGTCTCTAAAATAATATTTTCGACCTTATATCAAAAACTCAAGCCATTTGGATGTCATTTAATAGGTTTTTCAAATCAAATCTTAACATAAAATCTATATGAAACAACATAAATCATCAACAGGCATATATATCCATTTAAAAAATCAAAACATAGCATTATTCTTGCAAAATAAGTTCGGATCTTATCTAGAAACCGAAAACAATAAAAATGAGATGTAATCTATTATTCACCATAGCTTGATTGTTAAGAAGGTTGAGATTTGCCCTTGAATTGATTTGATTAAGCTCCTTCTTGAATTCTTGCTTATCTTCCCCTTGTTTTCTTCTAATGGTGGCCGACCAAGCTCTAGGTTTAGTTTAGTTTGTGAATGTTGTAAATGAAATTAGAATAAGGGTTTAGGGTATAAGAATATAACATATTCCTATTTTGCCCTTATCTTATTACCTTTACTTCATTTTAAATTTTCATTTGTTCATTCATTACTTAAGGCGCGGCTACCTTATAATTATAAAAATCTCAATCTCTTAACCACTTACATTATTTCATTTAATTTATCTAATTAAATGTCCTAAATAATGTTTGTCAAAATTAGGGTCGTTACAGCACCTATCCTCCCTAATCTAATGCCGACCTCCTTATCCCCTATCTCCGACCACGACGCCGATTAACCCAAACCCTAGTTTGGAGCTCACTATCTCGGCCATCACCGAGCATGCCCAAATTCATACCAACAATGCCCATCCTTTCCAGATGTCCAATGATCCACGTCTCATAATTTATCATCGAGTAAATCGATCGATTTTGATTTTTGAATTAAAATGGGGGTGGCAACCATTCTTTTATTCTGTTCAATGGAACAGTAACCCTTGATTTGGATAATGAGAGAAAGTATGGGATGAGGGTTTTATTTAAAATAACATTATATTTCTTTTATTTGATTTCTCGAATAAACGGTCATGCGTTTCGAGCTTACATGACCGAACGATACGTCCGATTGCCACGAAATTCATTTGTATACATCACCTCATTTTTTCGATCCCGATGGTATAATTTCATCCCTATCCGAGACAATGCTCTGGGATGAAAATTTAGCGCTTTTCGAGACAGTTTCGACCATCAGATCGTCCGATCTCCAGATATAGCGATCCTTATACCCATTTTAATTCACAATGTCGATACGAACTCAATGGAAGTGGTCTCAAGTTCCGATTCGATCGTACGTCAAAAATCAAAATTTTGGGACCGTCAATTAATTAACAATTCAATATTTAAATCAATTATTTAAATATCTTATCATTAAAAATATGGGTTATTACAATTTCAAAGGAGCTTTTAGCCATAAGCCCCCCTCTTCTTTGGTTGAACACATTATTTGCAAAGGAGTTTTATTGAATTTTCCATTCCATGGAAAATTGGAAAAAACTTGAGTTATTTTACTAATGAAATAGCCAGCAGTTTAAAACTTTGCATCCAAAATAAGATCTTTAGATAAATTGTAGATTTGATTAGCTTAATTATTCCAGCTATACTGAGCAATATTGTTTCCCAACCTTCAATTTTCTATTTAGTTTTATTAATCAGTGCTTCACAACAGACTTTGTTGATATAAATTGGTGACAAAGGAAACCCCATATATATTTTGGCAATTTTTTCTCTATTCCTAAAATATTACAAATCTCTAATTTTTAATTGCAGCCTTTCCAAATGTTATATTTTTGACCTATCACCTCATAAAGAGTTTTGAATAAGTCTTTAATGGCTTTTGGCTGCATTTTTATCAGCTTTGAGAAAGATTAGAACATCATCTGCTTATATTAAATGGGTAATATTGATGTTTATGTGCATTAGAGGACTGGTTTCTCCAGCTATCAACAGTTTATCCATCAGCATAATGAAATATTCCATTGCCATTGTGAAAAGATAAGAGGATAAAAGATCTCCTTATCCAATCCTACTTGTGCCACCGAAATTACCATAAGCGTTACCCATAATTTTTACAGAAAAAATTGGCATGATGATTAGTTATCTTCAACTATTTGCAGCCACTTTTTGGGAAAAGTAAATGATCTCATTATGTGGATTAAAAATTCTCTTCGTAAGGTACCATATGCTTTGCTTAGATCAATTTTAATACACATTCAATCACTTTCCTTGCATTTGAAACCTTTGACAATTTCATGAGCTATCAAAATTCCCTCACTGATATCTTTGTTTGGCACATAAGAACATTGATTTTCTAACATTAAATTCTCAAGAACATGCTGTAATCTATTACATAACACTCTGGATATTATTTTATAAATGAAATTGCAATAGGAAATTGGCCTATGATCTAAAATATAGACTGGCTTTTTGAATTTTGGTATTAAAGAAACTAATGTATGATTCATTCCTTTAAGAATTTTACCTGAGTCAAAAGCACTTTGAATGGCTTCAAGCAAGTTAAATTTGAGCTTCTCCCAATGAAATTTAAAAAATTCGGCATTGAATCCATCTGAGTTTAGAGTTGTGCTATTTTTGACACCAAAATTGCCTCTTTTACCTCATCCATATCAAAATTGTTGTTAAGATAATTTTCACTAAATTTAGAAATTATCATTTTACAAGTGATGTTTGCTAATTCTCTCTTGACATGTTCAATGTTGAATAATTTTCTGAAATGTTTGATGGCTTTTTCACTAAAATCCTCAATTTTCTTTATAACATTGTCATTCATGTCAATTAAGTTACCAAATGTGTTCTTGATTTTCTTGCTTGACATCTTAGCATAAAAGAACTTCGTTGCATCATCCATTTTAGTTAACCAATCGCATTTTGCCTTCTATTGTAAATCTGTAATTTGCTTATTCATTGCTTCTTTTAGTTTTCTTTGCCAGAATATAAGCAGTTTTTCATTGTCTTTGTTGTTATTAGTTTCCAAGTTTCTTTGCATTTCTATACATTTTGTTCTAAGATGCTCAACCTATTTTCTTGTATCATTTTTATTGAGATTCCATTTCTTTAGTTTTTGCTTTGTTGTCTTTAGCATATAAAGCGTGTTGAACAGTGCAATGTTGCTCCAGTTTTCATTTCTAAGGCATGGTTCTACTAGCTCACTGTAATCTTGACGCAAACAGCCTAATCCCTAGTATGTGTGTTTCATGATGAAGTTGTAATAGAATAGGGGTATGGTCACTACTAGAACTTGGTAAATAAACTGCATTATTTAGTGGAAACATATGTAGCCATTGAACATTACAAAAGGTTCTATTTATTTTGGTTATGATGTTTTTAGTGGGCCTTGACCACCAGGTATATTCATAACTTTTAACTGTTAATTCTTTCATCCTTGTTAATAACAGGAACCTATAAATTTCTTGAAATTTTAAGAAATGAAGTGGGTTTCCACCACATTTTTCTTCATTTGTTCTAATGCAATTGAAATCCCCAGTGATTAACCAAGACTTATTAACATGCTTAGATTCTTTGTAAAGTATCTTCCACAAATGTGATCTTCTACTTTCAGTATTGTATGCATACATGGATGTGAACCTGATAGAAACCGTTCTCCATTTACTAGATTTATTGAGATGTGCTAATCACCGAGTTGTTCAACTTTATGTTTCCAAACATCATCAGCTATTAAGCATAAGATTCTGCATTTTGAGCAAACTTGAGTGTTGTCCACAATTTTCCAGTTATTATTTAAGAACCTCTATAGTTTTTGAATCACTACAGTCTCCAACTTATTTTTAATAAACTTACACAAGTAGGTCTATGCTTCATTAAAGCATTTCACGTCAAGTTGCCTCTTACGGATGCATAAACCCCTACCATTCCAACTAATAATTAACATTAATGATTCTTGTTTTTATTATTTCTTCTCAACAGCCTGACTTGATTATCTTTAGCAGATTCATTCTTTTTTCCTTTTGCATTTTGAGCTCATTATGAATATTGGATAATTCTTCCTTCCATTTTGGGATTAATTTTGGGTTTTGGCTTGAGAATTTTTGGTCCACCTTTGGATGCTTCATGTGCTAACTTTGGATTTGACTAAGTGGTTGATGTTGGTAGGGGGATGGAATTCAAGACGTGGGTAATAGCAGAATTGGAATTGTCATAATTGCTCATTGGATTAACAGATTCTAGGGCTTCTTTCTCACGTTCTCTGGTTTAGTTTTTTGCAAAAATTCATCGTTATTTATATTGTCAATATAATCACAAGTGTTATCATGTTCAGAAACTAAAACATAGGATTATTATTTATTGAAACTCCCTTGACTGCTTGTCCATTGATGAAAGTGGACCGTTGCTTTCATTGCTCTGATTCGGGTTGCTATCAAGTACACTTGGCATAACTTTTGTACTTTACACTTTAGTTGCTCCTTTGAAACATTCTTTAGCACTGCTGGCAGCCCTTGTTGCATGTTGTTTCCCCTATTAAACTTTGTTGCGAAGTCAAAGCGGCATTAGTGTCTAGTATTTTATGATTGCTTTTTGTATTTGGTATTGAGCTGGTATCACTATCTAAGGACTCCTGAAGTTTTTCATATTCTTGAATTTCTTCTATAATCTGCTGAATTTCTGGAGTATTATCATAATTTTCTCTAATAGCAGCTACAATGTCTTGTTTGATTTACTGACTTAACTTATCTTTTATAGCCAGTGCAATTTCATTGGTTTCTATCTTATCTGCATTTTTATTCTCATTACCACACTCCTATGAATTTTGATTATGAATTTCTTCTACTATTATGTCAGTACTACTATTATCATCAACTGTGTTATTATCCAATTATCTTTTGGAGCCTACACTTTGGTCATAGGACATTGCGCCAATAGATGGCCAAAACAAGTGCAGTTTTCGCATTTTGGTGGAACATTTTCATACTCCGCCACTAGTATGAAAACTTCACCATTTTCAAATTCACCTTCAATTAAATCTAGAAAGATACTTTCAGAATTCATTTCCACTAACACTCTAGCTTAAGTTAGCCGCTCTCTATTTCTTATAGCAGAATCTACTTGAATCAGTTTTCCTAACGTGATAACAAATGCACTGATTGCTTGTCTACCCCAAATCTGAAAACTAAGCCCAGGTAATCTTATCCATACAGGCATTGATGTCAATATATCTTTATCAAGTTTAATTTCAAGTGTAAGTATTTCATGATAATTAACCTTTCACCAAAGAACCGGGGTCTACTTTGCAATACAAAATGTAGTCATTTTCATCTTCAAATTTAACTACATAAAAACCATTTGTTCTTGTGTGAATATTAAAATTCCCTTTAATTTTCAAAACATGTTTACCATAAGCGAAAAAGTCACATAAAAAGTTTTTTTCCTACAACATACAACATAATGTAATTTTTCCTACTTATACAAGCTTCTTTTTTCACATTTTCTGTAATGACACCACAAATTTTACCATCGCAAAATTTTGGTGTAATAAAAGACAAAGAACAATCAATGATTACTTATTTTGATTTTACTACGTCACTAAAAGATAATTTCTTCGCATATGCACTAATTGAAAAAAAAAAATTGTTCTTTAGTTTGTTAAACATTTGCAGATCTAAAAGAGGAACGATGATTATGGTTGATTCTTGAAGTAAAACTACTAGACCCAGCCAGGTTCCTCTCCTTTTGCAGATCCAAACTGGCATTAGCATGTTTAGATCCTTTGGAGACATTAGCAGTTTCTAAATTTACCACATCTTTTGGCATATGCTTCTTGTTGATGATAGTCGTCCACCCATCATTATGGTTTTCAGCCTCCATGCTCAAATCATTTGGATCTAAAGCCAAGGACATATCAGCAAGTCGTGAAAAGTAGAGGAAGATTGAGAATTGGAAATTGTAATGGAGTTGTAATTGATTAAAGTAAAGAGAAGATTGAAATTATGTAATTGGGAATTTTATATTAGAGACTGAAATTGTGTAATTGAGAATTATATATTAGAGATTGAGTGAAATTTAGAGGAACCTAGCCACCATGTCTGGATGCCATTTACCGCACTAAAGTATTTTTTTTGGATAATGCACTTATGTAGGGGAGCATAAATAATAAGGGAGCGTGTTATATATGTTGGGACAATCATGACATTATTTTATTTGACTATACGATATCATATGCATACACTATATACATGCATTCATATGTGAAAAATCTTAACAACTGTTTGTTATCATCAAAAGGAAGAGATTGTGGAGTATACAATTAAAGATCATGTTGACAACAAACATTTTTTTGTTACTAATATTTTTTATCAAATATTTACAGGTTTCAGAGACAAAAGTAATATCAAATATTTACTTTCAAGAGAATTAAGTAAAGCATTGATTAAATTGTCAAAACAAACAATTTACTTTCATTGCCCAAGTGAACACATTGTATTAGTCATTGTATTCATCTCAAAAATCAAAAGCTACAATAATACACTACCTTTTTTGCAACGACCAGTACCTTAGTGGGCCCGAATTTATACTAAATCGAAAACCCAGGTTCGCTAGGGTATGGTTCGTTGGTGTTGGTATCCTATAGTAAAAAAAAGTATATCAGAGGCTATCAATAAAAACACATAGTAGAACAATAAACTATGATAAAACATATATTGACCCAGACTAATATTTCAGGTATCTAGTACCCTTATCAGCGCCAAGCATGCATAAGGAAGTCTGACCTTCCACCATTCTCGCCTTGTACCAGTACATTCTAAGTCTATCATATAAGTTGTAATGAGAAGGGGGTTAGAACAATGTTCTGGTGACTGGTAAATTATATACTTTATCCATAACACCGGTTTATGCTGATTGTTTTCGATTACGTGTTATGTCTATTATTTATAGCTTAGTCATTTTAGCTTCACGTACATGTACGATTTGCCTAACCTACTCGAGGTGTACAACAACTATATATGTATATGTACATAATATCATAGTACCCATAGACCAGGATATATTCCCTGCTAGTATTTGTAACTTTGCACCGTGCTAGGTATCCACTATCTGTTTTTAGCCCGAGTTGCCAGTGTACATCGAGGAACTTCCCGTTAAGGTCTATTAATGGCATTACACTAATTACCTGTATTCTAATTCATCTCGAAGGCTTATCTAACCTCTTCATATCGAGGACTCTGTTCCTCGGACAATCATGGACTCAACACCTTGGACTGTTGAGGACTTGGCTCCTTTGACTATCGTATTCGCTTGAAAGACTTCAACTAAGGGTTATCTAGCCTTGCCACATAAAAACAAACAAACCAACAAACAATTTTAAGGCGGTGCATGTCCTATACGTGACATACACTAGTTGTTATCCAACCTTTTGACTAGGAAATACTCGAACAGATTTAAACAATCAAATCAGACAAGTGAATGATGGTGAAATGACCCAAGAACTTTGGGATATCGTAAAAAGGAAAGAAAAGAGAAATATCGAAAAATGAGCGAAAAATGTTGAAAATTGGAAGTTCAAGTTTTTAGAAGGGTTGACTTGAAGCAAACCCACAAAATCCTCAGCTTTGAATCGAAGCAGGATAGCTATGGAAAAACTCCAAGCGTGATCCAGAGCAAACGATGTAGAAAGCCCAAGTGAAAGGTCGGTACCAAGTCCTACCCGGGGATCAATAACAACTCTTGAAAACTTTAGTCAGGCACACAAAAATCTCGGGTCTAACTCCAAGTAGGCGAACTCTGGTCGGACTCGGGTCAGACACACAATAATCTTGGGTTTGACTCAAAGTAGGCAAAGAAAAGCTCAAAACACGGAAATCTCAAAGAATCTTCAAGTCGAGCCCCAAGCAAATACTCAAATTTCTCGGGTCAGACTCCAAGCAAGTTCAACCAAAGCTGAAACAACCCAAATCAAGACAACATAATAATTGGATACCCCAACTTAGGGATCGGTACCGACTCCCACTTAAGGATCGATACCGACTCCCAAATATTGCTTGGGTGGACCCCATCTTCTTCCTACATGTCAATCTTGATGCCAAGAGTCTATTTACAAGGTTGTTTTGTTGATTCAATGCAATTCTCCATCGATCTCTATGAACTCCGGAATGAGCAACTCTGTTCTTCTACAACTCCATTAATATCTCCAAAAAAGACCTAAGCGACTATGCAAAACAACTCCGAAATCATGAAGTAGACATCAAGATGAACCACCACGAGGAGTCGCAGGGCCCCACTCCCCTTATTTAGGAATCGGTACTGATCCCCCCTATAAGGATCGGTACCGATCCTCATACTTAGAACATTATGGGTAAGGATTTTTTGGAGGACTTCACTTCGGGCTAACTCCTCCCCAGACAACCATTAAAATTCATTGTAATCAAGGGTCAAAACGGATCCCAATCACTTGTAATCACAAATTAGTGGAAAAGTAATAGAGAATCACTCAAGTGAACGTAGGCCAAGATTTTCGAACCACTATAAGAATTATGTATGTGATCTTTACTTGCTTTTTATTGCTTTTCCATTCACTTTCTTGCATTTACTCCATACTAAAACTTTCTTGCATTAACTTTCTAAAACTTTTTCCTCTTGGGCGTTTGTTATCCTGCCTTTTGGAAAGGTCATGATACCAAGAACTTGACTGGAGACTAAGAAAATTCCATCCCGGAGATTGGTTATATGCAGGTTTGCTATGGATATCGATAATTTTGTTCGAGTCTGGATCGAGCTATAATTGACAAGACATGACAAGCAAAGCTATGAAAGCCAATGTTCCGAATTTCAAGTCAATCGAAGTCCGTATGCTCAAGATATAATCGATGCAAACTAAGGAAATCAACACAATCACATCATTTCGTATCCATCATCATGCATCCATATGTTCGAATCCATCGATAGTCACCTTGTTCGTATCCATAAGGCAACTAGGGAACATTTGACTTCATATCGATCTTATTCGAATCGATCAGAGGCGCGCGATTTCGTATTGATCAGGAGAACTGCACTTTTCGTATCCATCAACCAAAGGGCTTTCTTCGTATCCATACAGCATCGACTCTTCGCATCCATCCATCGATATCATCTCACATCCATCTATTCGTATCCATTACATTATTAGTTGTTCGTATTCATCAAGGTGGAACAACTTCGATCAATACGAACAAGACCACATAATCGATACGAGCCATGCAATTGGGATCGATATGAACATGGCCACGGTGCTCGATACGAACTGAGCCACTTCCATTGATACGAACTGAGCCACTTCCATCGATACGAACTGAGCCACTTCCATTGATACGAACAAGGCAGCGGTCTTCGATACGAACAAGGCGAAAACCTTGGGATGACTCGGTCAACTCGGCATCAAAAGTGGAGCGATCCAAAAATCAAGCGCCATGTCAACTCGCAGGCACGTGCTCAACATCGATTCGAACAGAGCGATACAAAAAGATTGATTTGAACTGAACAGCCTACCGAAGACTCGAATTCGTATCGATCATAACTTGCAATCCACAAGTCCAAATGCTATGAAATTTTCACAGGAGCTTACGTACGACCTAAGGAATGTTCATGCCAAATTTCAACTCGATTGGGTCAAATCTTGATCGATACGAAATTCATTCGTATCAATCACGGATCGAGTCGAAATAACGTGGGATCGATCGCGTGGGCCCGCTCACATGCCAGAAGAGGTCTCTCGAGATCTGAGCGAGATATTTGCAGCCTACACCTATAAATAGCATCCCAGAGCCTACAGAGAGGGGATCTTTTGGCTCTTTGACGTCCAAACTCTGCCGAATTCACCATTGTAATCAAAGTTCACTGTTGTACTTGAAATTCATCTCTGTAATCCGCTGTAATCAGTTGTAATCAGCAAGCAAACATCAATAAAGTCATCAATTTCATAGTGGACGTAGGCCATAAATCGAACCACTCTAAATCTTTGTGTTTCTGCATATTTTTCTTATTTTTTTTGAAGTGTTTGTTAGATAATCCCCTTTTTCCATTTAATTTCTTCATTTTATCTCTTCAAACCCTTCTGAAGAGTGTTGTTTCCAATTTTGGTTCAAACACTTTGGTGCTTTCAATGAGAAAAAACCCAGTTTTTTCCTTCTGCTCATTGGATCTACTGTCGATATCAGATTGCAAACATCCAAGGAGAAGATCCAGATCACAATTTCAGAAGTTCTTCTATCCTATTCAGATTTGCTACAAGTCTAGGAGAGAGCTTCATCATCCACCATGGTTAACACAAGGACTACTTCTACAGCTGCAGATCCAGAAGGACGGGACAGACAGAATCCCGTGCAGCCGCTTCCAGCCGATCAGAATGCTACCGGACCATCAGATCCGCAAGGCCCTGTCACCAGGGAAGAATTTCATATGTTAATGCAAGAGTTGACTTAGAGCCTCTAACAGCTCACTCAATAGCTCCGTGCTAATGCGGGGCTAACCAACCAACTGAACCGTCAATGACGAAGGAGATCCAGGAGGGATCATGCTTCCTATTCATCCAATGAAAGTTCAGCCTCTTCTGACTATCATCATAGATCTACACGCCTACGGCTAGACGAAAATTACACACAGGCCACTAGGCATCAGCATACATTGAATGTTGGGCAACTAAGAATTGGCCCATCAACCAGCCATCAGACTGGACCCTCCTCCCGAGGAGGCGCTACCCCACATCATATTACTGATAATCGCACTGCCACAACTACTGATTTGGGCGCTGAGACCCAAAATTGGCAGATTCGAACCATCACCAGCATGAATACCATCCTGAGCCTTATGTCCCCGAAGACATAGAACCAAGGAGGCGAGACATGGACCGTCGGCAATGACTGGCCCCTCCTCGCATTGTGGAACCCGACCACACCTTAGCCAACATGCTCAAAATGTCCAAATGCCTGACCTGCCAGCAATGATCCGTGAAAGTCAGGGTCTTAGCAATGACACTGGGGAATCTCCTAGAGTCATACCCCTTTTACCGATGAGATACTTTATGCTGAACCACCTCGGCGATTCAGGATGTCGACTTTACCTGATTATGAAGGGAGCTCTGACCCTAATCAACATATCTTGAAGTATGAATGGTTGATGAATGCTGCACGAGCTGATGATGCAGTCAAGTGCCGAAGCTTCCCGATCTCTCTAGGGGGCATAGCGACTATGTGGTTTACTCGACTGCCACCTCGATCTGTTTCATGCTTTGATCAGTTGGAAACAAAGTTTATTGAGCAATTTCGTATGCATGTCGCGAGACCGAAGGACGTTAATACTTTATCTAGTGTCACTCAAGCTCCTGGAGAGACACTCAGGCGCTATTTAGAGAGATTTCATGCTGCATGTGCTGAGATCAGCAACCCAAATGATAACTCTATTCTTATGGCATTGACTAAGGGGATTGAGCCCGATTCTGAATTCGGCAACTGGTTGGCCGGAAAACCCCCTACATCATTGGACCATTTCTATTCCAAGGCAGCTCAATTCTTGAGAAGGGAGGATGCAAAACAGTCTAGAAAGAAGGATGACGTGGGGCCTAGTATGGAAGGAATTCAGAGTAATATTGCTGTTAAACAATCCGGGGAGAGTTCCGGAAAAATGCAATTGAATATTCAGAATAAACAAGATCATCAAAAAGGCAATGGTAACCAAAATAGAAAACGGGATAAAAACCGTGGTCCACGACGTAGAGCTCTAATGTTTGATAATTATACTCCTCTGAATACGTCATTGGAGAACGTATATCTAAAAACCTGCAATACTATTCAGTACAAGAAGCCAGCTCCGAAACAGTCATCGTAGAAGCAAATTCAAACGGGAAAGTTTTGTAGATTCCATGAAAGATACGGCCATAACACAAATGAATGCCGTCACTTGTAGGATCTCATCGAAAAGTTGATAAGAGAGAGGAAGTTAGAACAGTTTGTGCGGGCGCCGCAATCTGGAGGTGCAGGCCCATCGAATCAAAATCATGTACCAAATTCGGCTAGACAGGAGGAACCCGCTCGTACTGGCGGGAGATTGGTGATAAACACTATTAGTGGTGGTCCTCATCCAGTAGACCGAAGCTGGAAGGAAATGGAGTCGTATGCCAGCTCTAGTAGGCTTGCGGACTTTGAATGTTGTAGTAATTCCGAAGATGGGGCTCCGGCCAAGCAACAATGAACGATGGCAGATGACATCATATTTTGAGGTCGGGATGCCGACAGGATCGAAGCTCCTACTATTGATCTGCTTGTCATATCAGCTCAAGTAGGTCCTGCTTGGATGAAGAGGATCTTGGTAGACAGCGGAAGCTCTGTGAATATTTTGTTTAAACGAGCCTAAGACCAGATGAGAATGGAGACTAAGGACTTGAAGCCGTGTCAGTCTCGTATTCATGGCTTCAACGGGAGTGCAACTATACCCACTGGAGTGGTGGAATTGCCAGTGGAGTTAGGAATTGGTGAACGCCGGAGAGTCCAGATACTGCAGTTTGTTGTTTTGGATATAAACTCCCCATATAATGCTTTCTTGGGCCGACCAGCCCTAACTGAATTCAGGGCTGCCATCGCCCCATGGTGTTTGACTTTGAAATTCCCTACCGACAATGGTGTCGGAGTTGTTCAAGGGGACCAAGCCGCAGGACGAGCCTGTTACGTTGCTGAGCTGCGCGAGGCGCAGCGAAAAGAAAAAGGGAAAGGGCGTAGAGGAATCTCTCTGCGTCCGCTTTGTTGATAATTGACAATTAGCGCCTGGGCCCGGGCCCGGGCACCCCAACCAATTCCAAAGAGATCTTGACCCGAGAGATACCGAAAGTGAAGACGAAAGTAAAGACAGTCAAGCTTCTCTGGCCGAACTGATGATCGATGTTCCAATCGACGATAGTGACGACTCGAAAATTATAAAGATTGGATCTTAGCTAAGCCAACAAATGCAAGAGGAATTGGTTGAATTTCTCCGGGTAAACCTTGATTTGTTTGCTTGGACGCACTCTGATATGTGTGGGATCTCACCAGACATCGCGAGCCACACACTGAATATTGACCTGCGGTACGTCCCGGTCAAGCAAAAAAGGCGTGGTATGGATCCAGAGAGATCTGTCGCCCTTAAAGAAGAGGTAGATAAGCTTAAGACGAATGGGTTCATTCGAGATGCATTATACCCGGAATGGGTATCCAATCCTATACTTGTCCGAAAGAAAATGGGAAATGGAGAACATGTGTTGACTACTCAGACTTGAATAAAGCTTGCCCCAAAGACAGTTTTCCACTTCCACGAATTGATCAACTTGTAGACTCAACGGTTGGACATGAACTTTTATCCTTCATGGATGCGTACTCTGGATACAATCAAATACCCATGCACTTACCCGACCAGGAACATACCAGCTTCGTAATTAATATGGGACTCTATTGCTATAAAGTTATGCCTTTTGGACTCAAGAATGCTGGGGCAACTTATCAACGGTTAGTTAATCGAATGTTCGCTAACCGGATTGGAAAGATCATGGAGGTATATGTGGACGACATGCTAGTCAAGTCACGATTTTCCACCGATCACATCAGAGACCTGAAGTCAATGTTTAATATCCTCCGAGAATACAGATTGAAGCTCAACCCATTGAAATGTCACTTTGGGGTAGCATCTAGAAAATTCCTTGGGTTTATCGTCAACGCTCGGGGAATCGAAGCCAATCCCGAAAAGATCTAGGCAATCAGAAATCTTGAAACTCCGAAAAATATAAGGCAAGTCCAGAGTCTCAACGGGAAAGTAGCAGCACTGAGCAGGTTCATTTCAAAGTCCACAGACAAATGCATTCCCTTCTTCGATCTGATTCGAAAAGGAAAATGAAACTTTGAATGGACTACGGAATGTGAGGGTGCATTCCAAGCACTAATTCAACATATCTCCACACCGCCGATTTTGTCAAAGCCTAACGATCACGAGAAATTGTACATTTACTTGGCGGCATCAGAAAACACAATCAATGCTGCCCTAGTTCGGGAGGAAGACCGAATACAAAAGCCGGTCTACTACATAAGCAAGCAGCTAACCGGAGCTGAGAGAAATTATCCGAAGCTAGGGAAATTGGCTTATTGTCTTGTTATTGCCTCGAGGAAGCTCTGTCCATATTTCTAGGCTCATCCAATCACCGTTTACACCGACTAGCCGTTACGACAGGTCCTTACGCGGCCTAAGGCGTCTGGTAGGTTACTCAAATGGAATATCGAGTTAAGTCAGTTTGACCTTACTTACACTCCAAGGCGAGCCATTCAAGGACAAGTCCTAGCAGATTTTATTGCTGAATTTACCATTCCAGAGGACTTGCCCGAAACTAATGAATCTCCCAAGTATATCTGGAAGCTGCATACAGATGGTGCATCAAATGATCGTTGCTCAGTTGCAGGGGCTGTACTTGAAACTCCTGAAGGTCGATCTATATGTTATGCTCTAAAGTACAATTTCCGTGCAACTAATAACGAAGCCGAGTATGAAGCCCTATTGGCTGGATTGAAACTTGCCAGAGATTTAAGAATCGTTGCAGTGGAAATTTACTGTGATTTGCAATTGATCGTGTGTCAAGTTCAAGGGGAGTATCAAGCCAGAGATCGAAGACTGGCCGCGTACCTCGCTCAGGTTCAGGAGACATTGAATCAGTTTGACTATTATGCTATTTATTACGTACCACGAGAGCACAATCAGAAAGCTGATTTGTTAGCAAAGTTAGCCAGTACAGGTGAAGCACAACAGATGGGACTTGTTCCCGTAGAGACGTTATCTTCGCCAAGCATCGATCAGATGGAAACCGATTGGATATTTGATGTCGTTTCCGAGAGGGAGTCGTGGATGACTCCATTCAGAAATTATCTCGAGCACGGAACCCTGCTAGAGTGTAGGAGTGAAAGGAGACAAATTCTTCAAAAAGCTTCACGGTTCACTATTCAGAATGGAGTTATGTATAGAAGAGGATGCTCTATTCCATTACTCCGATGTATCGCTCATGATGAAATCAAACGAGTATTGCATGATGTACACGAGGGAGAATGTGGCGATCACACAGGGGGGCAAGCTCTTGCCAAGAAAGTACTTCGATACGGATATTATTGTCCGACTGTAAATCATGACGCATCGGATTATGCCAGGAAATGTGATAAGTGTCAGAAGCATGCTCGAATTCCTAGAGCCCCACCTACTGAGATAACACAGATGGTCAGCCCATGGCCATTCGCGTTATGGGGCATCGATATTACTGGCTCTTTACCTCTAGCCAAAGGTGGTGCAAAGTACGCCATCGTAGCAGTTGATTACTTTACCAAGTGGGCGGAAGCTGAACCCCTTGCTACAATCACAACAAAGAAGGTGATCAACTTTGTAGTGCGCAACATCATCTGTCGATTTGGTTTCCCACGTACTATCATCACTGACAACGGGACCCAATTCGATAGTGCCGAATTTAAGGATTTCTGTCAACGATTCCACATTCAGAAGAAATTCTTCGCAATCGCACACCCTCAAGCGAATGGACAAGTCAAAGCTGTAAATAAAGTTATAAAGTCTATTCTGAATAAACGACTGGAAAAGGCTAGTTGCAAATGGGTCGATGAACTTCCTATGGCCTTATAGGCCTACCGTACAACCCACAAGTCCATGACCAGTCATACTCCATTCTCTCTCTCTCATGGTTCAGAAGCTGTTATTCCAGTCGAGTTAGAAGTACCTTCTCATCATGTGACATACTACGATCCAAAGACAAATGCTATATTACTTGCTGAATCTCTCGATTTACTGGATGAGATGCGTGAAGAGGCTGATCTGAGGGCAGCCGCATATCGAAGTCGAGTCACCCGGTTATACAATGCCAAGGTCCGACCACGAACCTTTGAACTTGGTGATCTCGTACTCAAGAGAATTTATCCGGTCCCTTTGCATATGAAGCCAATTTGGGAAGGACCGTATGTTATTGAATGAAAGCTCGGAGATGGCACATTCAAATTATCGACCGTTGACGGTCTCACTCTTCCGAGAGCCTGGAACAGCGAGAGTCTTCGTCGCTACTACACATAACAGGCTCTGTTTATTTATTCAGTCCATTTCCCATTTGCAATTTTTTTTCTACATTTTGAAATTTGAATTTGTAATAAGGCTACTGATTTTGCCGTATTTTCTTATTTCAGCAATAAAGTGCAATCTCTTTAGGCCAGAGCTGTGATTTACTTGAAATACTTCATATGACCTATGCACGGAGAGCTAAGTTCCATCATACGGTGGAATTTATTCAAATAAGGAGTGACTGTGATATGACCGGTCACTCACTAAGTGAAACCCGAGCTCGGGGATAAGCCATCACACTAAAGTCAAAAAAATGATTGATACACGACAATCCTTTACCTAACTCCGGATTCCCAGAGTGCGAATTGGAGTATAAACTTACAAATACGGTTTCGAAGAGGGTGGATCCGTTCACCTAACGACTTCGCCCGTATTCAAACCAAGTTTGAGGAGGATGGACCCGTCCATCGAACGACCTCACTTGTTAACTCAGGGTGGATGTGATCCGACCATCCACGATCCTGATACACCTTTTGTTCCCAGAGTGCGAACGAAATTCAAAAACTCGCAACAAATGTGATTGACCGTCTGTTTACCAACCCCGAATTCCCAAAGTGCGAACCGGAGTATAAACATCAGCTAACTCTAAGTTCCCAGAGTGTGAACTGGAATATAAACATCACCTAACCCCGGATTCCCAGAGTGCGAACCAGAGTATAGACATCAAAATGATCTGGATTCCAGAGTGTGAACCGGAGAGTAAACGTCAACCAACTCCAAATCCCCGGAGTGTGGACTGGATTGTAAAATGTTAATCGACTCTAAGTCCCCAGAGCGCGGATCGGAGTGTAAACTCAAGTCGGGTGTAACTGAGCGCCCGTGAATTTATTTAAGTCCCCAGAGTGCGGACGGAATGATAAGTGTCAAGAAAATGTGGCTGAACGCCCATGAAAATAACTTAAGCACCCAAAGCGTGGACGCATCCTTGAAACTCAAGCAGGCGTGACCAACCGCCGACGCACAAGTGCAATCCCCGAAGCATGGATACAATCATCGACAAAAGAGAAAGTGTGATTCGACCACTCGAATTTTCCTTGTTTCAGCATCAACTCAACGATATTAAGCATGATGCATCAAAAGGCGAAATACGACCGCTATTCGAACTTTTCAGTTCATCCCAAAATCTGGGGGCAGAACTTAAGTGTCAATCACTGACTGAAGCAGTACAACATCGGAGTTCAACTTTATGTCCAGTCATGACTTGTGGCCGTGATTTCAGGACTTGACGGATGAACTCAAACGAGATTCAAAAGTTGAAACTTCACAAGTGTACTGAACAAGGAATTCAAATGCTGGAACACTTACGCAAATAAACATACATCGAGTTCAAAGCAAAATAAAGTTTCATTTTAGCTATTTGCGAAAAGAAATTATGTATAAGTTGATCCCAAAAAGTCCTACTAGCGGGGGCCGAACCCGCATCTATACACGGCCTACAAAAAAGAAACGAAGATAAATTCCTATCTATCTACTAAAAATAAATCGAAGAAGCACGTCTACTCTCTTCTTTTTTCGGCTTTCCCTTCGGTGTGGACCCACTGGAGCTACCACTTATTTTTCTTTTCGAGCCTTTGCCTTTTGGCGGCTGATCTCCAGTTGGGGGTATGATATCAACTTCCTCATTCGAGCTCAAGTGTACGAAAATGCTCCCTGGAGGTGGAGTCGGAGGAACTAGATCGACTATAGGAGGCGGGATAGGCACACTGGTGTCAATAACTGTACCACTAGGTGATATCATCCTTAACGGAGCCGGACCAGGTGCCACCATCCCACCTCCAAAACTACCACCACGAGCCGCTGCCTCCATTTCAGCATCGATTTGGGCCAATATTTCTTCTTCATGAATTGCTTGGGCCTCGGTGGGAGCATCAGTGGTTGGAATTGAAGAGCCAGTAGCAGGTACAGGTATACTTCCACCCATAACAAATGGTAGGTCCACAAAGGGGTCGCTGTGATGACCGAGGAGTTCCTTCATCATCTGTTCATCAAAAATAAGCG
Source organism: Allium fistulosum (assembly GCA_030737815.1). Classification (NCBI taxonomy): domain Eukaryota; kingdom Viridiplantae; phylum Streptophyta; class Magnoliopsida; order Asparagales; family Amaryllidaceae; genus Allium; species Allium fistulosum. The sequence continues at coordinate 241,126,582 of CM060907.1, read as the reverse complement.
TGCTCCCCTACGTTCCATCAGTTGGCGCAGTTGTAGTTATGGTGGTCGCTTCAGTGATGATGGCCTCATGCACTTGATGTGATTCTTGAGTTGCAGGAGGAGCAATCGGTGTAACTCTAGTTACTAGATAGAGAAAAAAGGAAGACTGTTAGTAAACATTTCAAATCAATCTCCTGATTTCGAGCAAGTATGCTGAATTTTCAGAGTACCTTCCTCAATTTGGCTCGTTGACGGCTGAATGGCTTCAGAAACTTGTTCTCTGGCTGGGGATAACTGCGGCTGATCCGGATTATAAGCAGGAATGGGCTGGGGATCAACCGCAGGTGCAGATTCAAGCTGGGTTGGCGTAGGAACTTCAGCACTTGCATCATGGTGCTCAACACCTGAACCTTCTCCGGCCTCCAAGTGTTGGGTGCCGAGCCTCTTTTTTTCGTGCGAAATCATCGACTGATGGAGAATCTTTCGTTCATCTTCATTTAGCACACAATTCTCAAGCTCAAACTTGTCGATTGATCCACCCAGATGCACCGCCTTCTCCTCCTCAACCAATCGGCCCCAAGCCTTGTATAAATGTGCCAGATAGTTGTCGAGCCAGGCTAGATTTCTGTGCCTCAATACATTAGCGTTGTAAGTTATCAAGAGATCTTCTATATCCGTCTCTAGCCTGGACTCAGCCAATTTAACTTTCTCCTCGACCTCAGTCTCCACCACCCGGACCTTAGCCGTTGCCTCGTCCCGCTCGCCCCGGAGCACTATGGCATGTTCACAAGCTTCTTGGGCCGCTCTATTTGCATCATCTTTTTCCTTGATGATTTTAGAAAATTTGGCTTTAAGCTTGTTAAGTTCTTTCAGAGCGGCGTCCCGTTCATCTGTGACGGTGGTGTTTCGGTGGCCCATCTGCTCCACCAAGGAAAAGTGTGTCTGCCTCATCCTCTCCATGGCCAAGTTTGCCTCATCAGCCTTTTTGGTGGCCTCTATCTCTAATTTCCAAGAGGACTCGGCTTCATCATTAAGCACTTGGATGATGCGGTCCTTCTGGGCGAGATCCGATTCTAACTTTTCAATTATTTTAGCCCGCTTGAAGGCCACCTTCGACGCTTTCTCTGCAGCCTTCGCCCACTCTTTGTACTGGGAATAAATGTCATGAATGTAATCATGCATTGTGTTCTTCGCCTCCGATGGAATTCTCTTTAAGTGAGGGGGAAAATGTAGCCGTCGAAGCATATATTTGGGAAATCTTTCTTTGGCTGAGCAATTTTAATAGCCCCTTCCCCAGTGGGCTCAATTATAGCTTGCTCAACGACAATAGGAGGATCAACCTCAGTTCTATGGCGTTGCGACTCAGACCGAGAAGCATGCGAAGATGGTTTGCGACGAGGGGGCTCTACTCGCTGTCTGCCTTGGCCCGAAGGTTGTGTAGGGGGTCTAGGAGGAGGAGAGCGGGATCGATGTCTGTAGTCCCTATCCCCATCTCTCTCTTGACATTCCTGGCTAGAGTACCCGTGATCGCGGTCTCTATCTTCTTCTCTCCTACGTGACTCATAATATGTAGAAGATCGGGGAGCTGAGCGAAGACTCCCTAACATCGACCCTCGTCCGGACATCGTATCTGTAAAAAAAAAAGAGAAGAAGAGTTAGTGGTTTCTTGAATTGAACAACTTGTGATTGGAAATCATGTAGTGCCGTGAAGTGTGTATGTATGTGCAATCCCCCGACCAACCGGAAATGTCGGTCGCACTTATAGCAAGCAACTCGCTTAGATCAAGAGCACTATCAAGCTCCTCCAACCCAGTGTCGTTGAAATGACAAATTATTCGGAATCAAAATATCGGCAAGCCCTTCAAAAGGACTCTCTGTCGGCGAGGGAGGAGCCTCTAATATTCTAATATCGGGGGCCGGTAAAGAACCACAACTGATTTCCACCTTGAAGACTTAGGATGTTTGTAAGCAGCGGCCTTGCCTTTTCTTCTTCCTTCAGTCGTTGGAAACCCGGTCGAAGACCCAGCAACAAGTTCATCATCCTTGGGCGTTCTCTCTTCATCAGCCCCTTCAGTTATTACTACCCCATGTGTTTTGCATTTCAACTGCTTCTTCGGAGCTGCCCTCAGTGTCCCTTCAAGCCTTATGCTTTGATTCCGCTTAATCAGTCCGACGATTCTCAAATTTCTGTCGGTTAGAACCGAATCGATGTCCCTCATTTCATTTGGAACTTCTTGAAGGACCCTTACTATTTCTTTGAAGTACCCGCCTTCAGGTCGTGAAATTGCGGCTGTAAAGAAAAGAAGACATTAGTTTTACATCAATTGTTATTATCTTGATAACTCTTGGAGAAGACTGCAACACTTACGTCTGACTAAGCATCGGCTAGCAAATCCTGGGGTCATCGGACGTAGAACCAACTCAGCCTTGTCCAGGATCCGGTTACTACTTGACAATTCCTAACCACCTCCAGGAATGTAAAAGATGGACTATCTCCCCTACTCTTGATGTTAAAAAGATATCTGATCTCTGTTGGAGCCGGTAGCCGAAAGAGTTGCTCCATGAATACAATAAATAAACTGTTCAGCATAGCATATCTGTTGGGGTGTAGTTGTGATGGAGCAATTCCGAGGAAAGACAACACTTCCCTAATGTATTGGTTAAATGAAGGAAGTGTGCCTGCCGTGCACGCATGGCGATTGAAGGCAGTAAACCCCTCTGGGGGAGCATGGTCTGTCGTTTGGTCTTGGCAATAGAACATCGTCCAATGACAAACCATGCCTTAGGCATATACGACCCAACATGTCTTCGGAAATGTTAGACTGCATGGAATCCTGTGGATTCATGATAAACCTGGCCCCAGGCAGCTCGTCCTGAGCTGGATCTATAACTTCGGCCGCGATGGACGGAATCTCTAGGACAAAACTAGATAAATCCTGAAGCTCTTGCTGTTGTGAACTTGTGGATTCCATAGCTAATAAACTTGTTAAAAACCATCATTAGACAATAATAAGTCCGCGCATTCCCTAGTGTGAAGTGTATGAATGTGTTGTGAAGTGCAGTGCTACAAATTACTTGAGAAATTCAATAGAGTATGAGAATATATGCAAATAACAAGACCTCGAGATTTAACCAGAGTGACCATCATCGTGGACCGTCACAGCCATGCCATTCAGACTTTGAAGACCGATACGAGTTAAAGTTCATTAAAATTATGTTAAGTTACGGTTCCATCGACGAGCTTCGAAGGGCGGTCAAATATGCAGTGGAATGGTTAAGTCAAATTATGCAAGGCAGAAGCTCATCAGAGTCATGTGTTCGAAACTACAAGGGATATCGAGTTCGACAAGATTCGACTCGTATCGATCACCCCAGCTCCAATTCATATCTGTCAAGGGAGTTTTTCATATCCATCAAGGATACGTTCGTATCGATCTCCTGACAAACACTTCGTATTGATCAAGTACGACACCTTCGTATCGATCAGTAAATCCAAGCATTCGTATAAATCACCTCGAATCGATGCGAAGCACTATCATCAATCGATGCGAAGGTCTCCACTTCTTCGTTATGAAATCTCATCACCCAGATCGATTCGAACGCTCCTAGTCCGGGTTGATACGATCCATCCTTCCTCCTCCTTCGACACGAAGCAAAGGCCAAGCCATTCATCCACCAATCCTTTGTATCCCAAACTCCATCTTCTTCAAAAGCTTCGAAGGAACTAGCTCTTCGATTCTCGACCTCGCTCCAACCAAATTCCGGCGTCAACGATGCCGGAATCGACCATGACGATGGATGAAATGGCATCGAGCCCGAAGTCTCGTCGTTTTAAAGTCAATTTAGCTAGTCAATTACGTAGTTTAGAGAGTCGGTTTGAAGGATTAATGAGATATTTGATTTTGAGACGAAGGTGTTCTTTCTTCTCGTGTTCTTAATCGATCGAAGGCTATAGGAAAAATGAGCAAGTAAAATTTTTCTAAGTGTAGAGTCACGTATATATATATATGGAAGGTAAAAAACGATTCGACTCCTAGTCATCGCGACCGCTTCCAACCGGTTCCTCCCCAGGTCGATATGAATTGGCTATTCGTATTCAACAGCTCGTGCTTCATCGATACAAAATGTGCAACGAAGATTTTTCTGAAACATTGGATTCCATCGATACGAAGCACTTATTCGTATCCACTATTTTTGACTCCATTCGAGACGCATTGATACGAATTACACCGTTCGTATCCATCAACATACAACCCATAAAGGCTCGTATCCATCGATACGAATAGTGCACAGGGGACCAGTCAATCTGTTCGCATCCTTCATTAGTCTATCGATACGAACTACGACTTCGTATCCATCATTTAGAAAATTGCAAGAAATCCATGGTCATCGATGCAAAGAATGCATTCAAACTTATAAAATTGATCCAGGAGAGGATCGATGCGATGAGATACACGGAAACAACCATCAAGCGTTGTTACAACTCGAATTTCACATTGATTCAGGAGAGGATTGATGTGAAAGTCGATACAAAAAAAAACTGAAAACCCGACAATGACTCGGGAACGTACGAATGTTAACAGGAGTCAGGTTAACATGCATTCATGAATAATGAATAAACATCCAATCTTTGAAATTCACAGGGATTGGATATTCGCTTGATGACGGTTACGACAACAAACAAATAATCGCTATCATACAACAATCAGTTACAACAATACATAGTACAGCAGTTGGCAGTCAACAATTTATGTTATTGAAAAATCAGTCAAGAATTACAACTTGCAACGAGAAAACAACAATCGATTGGCAAGCCAGATGGAACTATTCAAAATGAAGATTTCAGCTTTTCAAAGCACGTCGTGTTTTCACAAGACGTACTTTGGGGGGGGGGCAAATGTTATCCCGCCTTTTGGCAAGGCCGTGATACCAAGAACTTGACTGGAGACTAAGGAAAGTCCATCCCAGAGATTGGTTATACACAGGTTTGCTATGGATATCGATAAATTTTGTCCGAGTCCGGATCGAGCTATAATTGACAAGACATGACAAGCAAAGCTATGAAAGCCAACGTTCAGAATTTCAAGTCAATCAGAGTTCGTATGCTCAAGATATGATCGATGCAAACTAAGGAAATCAACATAATCGCATCATTTCGTATCCATCATCATGCATCCATCTATTCGAATCCATCGATAGCCACCTTGTTCGTATCCATAAGGCAACCAGGGAACATCTGACTTGTATCGATCTTATTCGAATCGATCAGAGGCGCGCGATTTCGTATCGATCAAGAGAACTGCACTTTTCGTATCCATCAACCAAAGGGCTTTCTTCGTATCCATACATCATCGACTCTTCGCATCCATCCAACGATATCATCTCACATCCATCTGTTCGTATCCATCACATTATCAGTTGTTCGTATCCATCAAGGTGGAACAACTTTTATCGATACAAACAAGACCACATAATCGATACGAGCCATGCAATTTGGATCGATACGAACAGGGTCACGGTGCTCGATACGAACTGGGCCACTTCCATCAATACGAACTGAGCCACTTCCATCGATATGAACTGAGCGACTTCCATCGATACGAACAAGGCAGCGGTCTTCGATATGAACAAGGCGAAAACCTTGGGATGACTCGGTCAACTCGGCATCAAAAGTGGAGCGATCCAAAAATCAAGCGCCACGTCAACTCGCAGGCACGTGCTCAATATCGATTCGAACAGAGCGATACGAAAAGATCGATTCGAACTGAACAACCTACCGAAGACTCGAATTTGTATCTATCATAACTTGCAATCCACAAGTCCAAATGCTATGAAATTTTCGCAGGAGCTTACGTATGACCTAAGGAATGTTCATGCCAAATTTCGACTCGATTGGGTCAAATCTTAATTGATACGAAATTCATTCATATCGATCACGGATCGAGTCAAAATCACGTGGGATCGATTGCATGGGCCCGCTCACATGCCAGAAGAGGTCTCCCGAGATCTGAGCGAGATATTTGTAGCCTACGCCTATAAATAGCGTCCCAGAGCCTACAGAGAGGGGATCTTTTGGCTCGTTGACGTCCAAACTCTGCCGAATTCACCATTGTAATCAAAGTTCACTGTTGTACTCGAAATTCATCACTGTAATCCGCTGTAATTAGTTGTAATCAGCAAGCAAACATCAATAAAGTCATCAATTTCATAGTGGACGTAGGCCATACGCCGAACCACTCTAAATCTCTATGTTTCTGCGTATTTTTCTTATCTGTTTTTGAAATGTTTGTTAGATAATCCCCTTTTTCCATTTAATTTCTTTATTTTATCTCTTCAAATCCTTCCGAAGAGTGTTGTGCCCAATTTTGGTACAAACACTGTTTGGGTTAAATTTTGCTCAAACAGGCCAATTTTTTGCTCAAACACCAGTGTAACACCCTGTAATTTGGCGTTAGTTATTTAATGAGTTAGTTAGTTAATTAATTAGGCTTCAAAAAAGAAATTTTTGTAAACGATGGAGTTTGAACACGAAACTAGCATCATTGCGTTCTTGGAAAAATTCAGGGCAACTTTTATACTTAGAGTTTTGCGATCGGAGTCCAAACGAAGAAGTTACGGATGAAAAATGAATTCGAAATGAAAATGATTCGAATAAGAAATTAACGTTTACATATTAATTATCTTGGGCCCACAGATCGACCCGCATATAGGAGTGGTCAATCGGGGGGGTCGACTCTTAGGAAGGGGGCGGTCGACCGCTTCATGTGTGGCGGCTAGAGTTAGCTTAAGCCCAACAGCCCAGATTTATTATATTCAGATCTAACGGTTAAGCTTGATTCTTACGCCTATAAATTCAGGCCTAACCCTCAATTTTCTTCTCATATTTTTCTAGAGGCAATAGCGAAGCTCTGCCATTTCTTCTTCTCCACTTTTTTTTTAAATTATAAAAATAAGATATTTGTATTTATATTCATACAAATTAGAGAAGAATAGAAATCAAATGAAAAGGAGAAGAGAAGACAATCAACTATATGCGTATTTGAGGTAATTTATATATATTTGTATATTTATATCTATTTTCTCTCCCAATCCCAAATCTCTTCTCGGATCTGTAATTCTAATATATGTAAATACTCTTTTTATACGTATTTCTTGGATTAAAAAGGATTTGGAGATGAATCAAAGGTTCTACTTCAGATTTGGATATTTGGATCGCTTTTAAATCGTGAGTGGAAAATTTTATATGTTGTTTATGATTTTAAATCTATTCCGCTAGCATATGCTTGATTTTTATGCCTAAATCAATTTTATTTGTGAACTGTAGGCTTAAATTACTATAGAAAACTATTTGCCTACATATTCTTGTTTTAGACCTAATTTGAAATACGTTTACACCTAGACCTGGAAATCATTCCTAAAGATTTTAGAATTTGAATGATGTATATTTTATTCCAGACCTGTACTTGCGTGTAAAATAGTATTTTTAAATTAGTGGCCAAATTTGTGCTAAGTTGAAGATTTTCCATAGTTTATTTTGTGGGAAGAACATCCATTTGATTTTTATAACTTTGTTTACTTTTTCCACTTTTGATTCAAAAAGGCGATGCTTGATTTAACAAGGAATAAAACAAAAAGGGAAGAGATGTGTAAAGTACATATTTATTCTTCATAATTTACACTGTTTATTCCAAATAAGAAGAAATTATCCATTCCTTGTAATTTCAAATGTAGTAAATCTTTCCTTTTATGTTAAACCAATTTATGGAAATCATAACGGAAAAAATTCTTAAGGAATTTAATTCCAACAAATTAAATATGGAAAGTATATTCTAGTTAAATAATTATGACTAAAATATATTTGGATAAGAATGGAAGTTTTAGTAGGTAATTTATATGTATTTATTGCATTAATAAAGAAGAACATCGTTTATTCGTTCGTTATTTATGCGTAACGTTCGTTAGGTATTATTATATTTAGGGAAGCGAATAGGTAGAATTAGAAAATGTAGTAATTCCTATTAATGGGTAATCAATTAGGAATCGCCAATAATTAACAGGAAATAAAAGATTAAAACCTCATTAATGGGCAATTAATGGGAAATAATGGATAAGATTAGATTAGGGGTTACAGTTGGTTAGTTAAAGATTTTAACTCTAATTAATGAGCAATTAATGGAAATGAGTTAGGAGTTACAATTAATAGGGACAAGTGGATTAATGAGAGTGATAAAAATGGAATAGATATAAAAAGATTACTAATTTTAAATCAGTAATCACACATAAATGTCTTAGGAAATGTCCGTTAGGATTTTATGGACAAATTGACATTTATAAGCATAAAAAGGAGATTTATATGTACATAAGCATTTAAGGTAAACCTTATTGCCTTAAATAAAAAGGGAATTAGCAAGCTAAGTTCAATGTCTACTTAAGATAATATAAGTAAAGACTTAGGATGGTTTATTGCACTTAGTAAGTTAGTGATGCAAGGTCAGCAGAGTCACTCGATAGAAGACTGCCCTTCACTTTGAGGCTACCAGTAGTCGGGTGCACTTACTACTAATGTGACATATAACTAATCCAAGGATTCGTGATGACGTGAGAGACTGGGTCTGCTTTCTTAATTGAAAAGTATTAAATGGTCCAAATTTGGAATTAGGAGTGATAAGGGATATCTCCATAGGGGTTCGCTTCTATTTTGAGGTATTAAGTTGATGTAGGGTCTGCCTCTCTCCTAAAAGGAAGTATTAAGTAACATAGTGAGATTCCAAATAAATAAGGATGTCTCTAAAAGGGTTTACTTCAATGTTGGGGTATTAAGTGTCTATTTTAAGGCTCGCCTCCTTACTGAAAGAAGTAACCTAATGAGATTCCATATTTATAATTAAGAGTGATAGTGGATATCTCAGAAGGGTTCGCTTCGGGTTTGAGGTACAAATTGACTTATCTATGGGTTCACCTCTCTCCTAAAAAGAAGTATTAAGTAACCTAGTGAGATTCCAAGCGATGTCAGCTAGATAGTACCAGTGAGGAGTCCTCTTGGGATTAGGTATTAAATGACAAAGGCCTACCTATAAATAGGTGTTAAATAGTCAGGGGTCTGCCTATCCTTATTAATGAGGTATTAAGTGGCTTGGATACTGTATCTCACATTGTTAAGGCCATAATAACGATAGGTACAGTGAGGAGTCCGCTTGGGGATAGGTATTAAGTGATGTAGGATCTGCCTAGAATATATGTACTAAATGGTTAAAAGTCCGCATAGTCCTTTTAAAGGTATTAAGTGGCTTGGGTACTATCTCTTATATGGCTACGATTTTATTTGTGATAAATGCGGTAATAGTTAGACATTAAATGTTGGAAGCCTTAAATAGTGGTTAGAGGTCTTTGTAGCTAGGACCCATCGACCATTGACAACATTGTTAGGAAACCACCTTGGGAATAGGTCATAAATGACCGGGTCTACTTTGATTGAGGTCTTAAATTGCAGAGTCTACCTATTTTTCTTTTCAAAAGCATTATGTGGTGATTATAGAAGCCCTCTTAATATTTAGAAGTATTAAGTGACAAATGGATTAGGAAGTATTGGGTGTTTGATAAGGCTTCGTTGGTATTTAGTATCATGGGAAGGGGTAAGTAAGTAATCGTGTGTGCAATGCAAAGTTAGATTAGAATTGCTAACCTTAATAGACATAATAATTAAATGGAAACCAATCGGTATAAATTTATGTTATGAACAGTTTATAGATTTTCTAGTAACCAGAATTTTGTTCTGACCCCATCTTCACCATATGATAGATTTAGTGGAACAAGTCATTAGAGCTTTATGTATTTTGTTGTTGGAGAAGTCTTCTTTTCTCTCATGCTCGATGGTGATGTAATAACCTGTTATCTAAGGAATATCATTAATTCCAAGGTAGTAGTCATAATCAGTATTCTTATCCTATTATTTTTTCCGTTGTGAGTTTATATTTTTATCAATCTCTAGTAATGCTCATGCTTATTTGCAGGTATCAAATCCAATGATCTGTGCTTTGATGTACTTGGGTTTCGATTTTTGTCGAAATTCAGGCCCATTGAGGTATGGGTTGCTACATTTGGCATCAGAGCCTAGGTTAGTAGATCAAGGGAATTAAGTTAAATTAAGAGAACTTATTCGTACTTTCCTATCTAGTAATATTATATTTTCCTGTTAAACTCTAAGAATTCCGACTATAGAAGTAGTTGTAGTTCCACTATGAGGGAATGGGCAAAGCACTTATGGGTTGGAAATATCTTAGAGTTAAGATTTTCACGCTGACTATAAAGTACCCCATAGAGTGTTGGCGATACATAAGGCGCTGTTAATGAAGAGCATGAGTATGACATATGACAGAATCCCAGGGGCTAGAGGTGTTCGACTTAATGGTTGAGATATAGCTACCATATGATTTTGGATTTGGATGATGAGTTCCAGTCGGAGACACACATTCCAGATGGGCGGAAAATTAGAATTTGTATGTCGCAATTGTTCGGAAGCAAGTTTTGCTAGGGAGCATTCATTGATCACCTCTTTGATGGTGAATCAGATTTTTATTTGAATAATTAATGTCTTAGTCTAAAACCTATAAGATAATTTTTATAAAGTATATTTAGGAAATGCCTTAGATTTTGGGAAAAGGGTTTTCAAAGGATTTCTTTTACCAAGGATTTATTTTGGAAATTTTGTTTTGGGAAAGTTTTGAAATTTTAATTTTCAAAGAAAAACGTATATTACTACGTTGGTTGTGTTTAGAAATTTTTAGTTTATAAAAGATTAATTTTTGAAATCCTTAAATATTTATATGTATATATCAATAAAGGATTGATTTTGATTTTTGTAAAATATAAGTTTGATTTTTAAAGGGAATTTTTGGTATAAAATAGTTTCTATTATTTAGAAACGAGTATAAAGGAGCATACATTTAGCTCAGTGATTTTTCGGTTTATAAAATCGAGGTTTTTAAAACTTCTCTCTTTAAGGTACAAACAAAATAGGAATGACATTCAATTTTATTGGGGTATGTAGTTTGAAGTGTTGTTGTACCACTAGCTATTGGAAGAAATATTTCCGTGCAAAGTATGCAGGAAATAACAGCTGGAATATTTTCCAGTTTTTGGAATTGTTGTTGGTCGCAGCAGTTTTGTTGGAACTACTATGAATTACTGGAGTATTCTTATCCTATTATTGTTTCCGCTGTGAGTTTAGATTTTTATTAATCTCTGATAACGCTCATGCTTATTTGCAGGTACCAAATCAACGATCTGTGCTTTGATGAACTTAGGTTTTAATTTTTGTCAAAATTTAGGCTCATTGAGTTATTGGTTGTTACATTCGGTATCAGAGCCTAGGCTAGTAGATCAGGGGGATCGGGATAAATTGAGAGAACGTATTCGTACTTTCCTGTCTTGTAATATTATATTTTTACGTTGTATTCTAAGAATTCCGACTATAAAAGTAGTTGTAGTTCGACTCCAAGGGAATGGGCAAAGCACTTATGGTTGGAAATATATTAGAGTTAAGATTTTCACGCCAACTCCGAAGTACCCCATGGAGTGCTGGCATACGTAAGGTGCTATTAATGAAGAGCATGAATATGACATATGGCAGAATATCAGAGACTAGAGGTGTTCGACTTAATGGTTGAGATATAGGTACCTTGTGATTTTGGATTTTAATGATGAGTTCCAATCGGAGATACACATTTATTCCAGATGGGCGGGAGATTAGAGTTTGTATGTCGCAATTGTCCAAGTTTTTGCTAGGGTGCATTCATTGATCACCTCTTTTATGACAAACTTTATTTTTATTTGAATAATTAATGCCAATTCCAAGTCTAAAACCTATGGGATAATTTTTATAAAGTATATTTTGGAAATGCCCTAGATTTTGGGAGAAGGATTTTCAAAGGATTTCTTTTACCAAGGATTAATTTTGGAAATTTTGTTTTGGGAAAGTTTTGAAATTTTAGTTTTTAAAGAAACACGTGTACTACTATGTTGGTCGTGTTAAGAAATTTTTAGTTTATAAAAGATTAATTTTTGAGATCCTTAAATATTTATATGTGTATATCAGTAAAGGCTCGATTTTGATTTTTGGAAAATATAAGTTTGATTTTTAAAGGGAAGTTTTGGTATAAAATAGTTTATATTATTTAAAAACAAGTATAAAGAAGCATATATTTAACTTAGTGATTTTTTGGTTTATACAATCGAGGTTTTAAAAATCTTTTCTCTTTAAGGTACAGAAAAATTAGGAACGATGTTCAGTTTTATCGGGGTATGTAGTTTGAAGTGTTGTTGTACCACAGCCATTGGAAGAAATATTTCCGTGAAAAGTAGGCAGGAAATAGCAACTGGAATATTTTTGAGTTTTTGGAATTGTTGTTGGTCACAGCAGTTTTGTTGGGACTACTGTGAATTGCTGGAGCATAAATCGGGACTACGCGGTAGAATTTGACACCACCGTGATGAGGATGGGAATTTTTCGGATTGTGTCAAATCGAAGGAGACGATAAAAAACGATTATTATTATTTAATCCGACCCTAATTGGGTCTAGATTCAATTAACACCTAAAACCGTCAAGCATTTGACCACTTAGCGGTAAACCTAGAATGGTCTGTCAGTTAACGAGTTTTGGCACAACTTGAACCTGGAATGGGACTATAAAAGTCGCTTTCGAATTTCCCCAGTTGCCATCTTTTGTTCCTCCTTCCTCAACAAGCCGAATCCAATCTCCATCCTCCTCCTCATTCAAGAATCAGCCTCTCTCTTACATTTCTCCTTAGGAGACGCATTTTTCACTAGAAGCAGCAACCTCGCTGTAACGATCCATAATTTCGCTACTTCGAAAATGAGAGATTTCGTTTGTTTTAAATTTAAAAAGGTTTAAAACATAAATAAATAAGTTATATATAATAGATAATAATATAGAAATTATTTATTCTTGTAAGTTGATAATTTAAAAAGTATAAATTTGGATTTTAGAACAAATCAACAAAAGTTAAGTTTTGTAAAAATAAATAAATGCTTAAATAAATAGGTTTAAATAGTTATTTAAAAGGATAAATCTTATTGAAAACATTTAATAAAGATAATAAAAGTATATTAAAATATTTAAAAGTATGTTAATAATCGTTTTACAAAAATAACCAAATTTTGTCGCATTTTGTCAGTTTTATATACACTATAAAATTAGAGATTTTGATATTATTTAAATATGATTTTAAAATATAAAGAGACATGTTTTAATTTATTTAAAGAAGTAAAAAGTTCATTTTTAAATTTGGTTTATATAAATAAATAGTTTAACTAAAACGTCAAAATGTGACCGTAAAACATTTTGTCGAAAACCAACGTTTTGTCGATTAAAAGTTGTCGCTACGTTGTCGCACCTTTATTTTCTTCTATAGGAACATATATTCAAATAGTATAAGTATAAATTAATTCACTAATCAAGTTTACTTTTACTAAACATACTTAGAAAATTCTAGAATATAATTAAGAAAAAATAAGCACAAAAAGACAAAAATGTCATTTCAAAGCAAAAGATAAAACATCAAATCAAAGAAACATAATTATTACTTTCTTTACTTAATACTTAAGTGAAAATGACATAAATTAATGATTTGAAATATGATGTTAAGTGTTGAAAAAAAAGATTACTTTATAAGTAAGTAAAGGTATTTTGGTCTTTTTACAAAATATTATTTTAATCCAAAAACTTTTCTATAAATAAGACCACCATTCTTCCACTTTCTTTACACATTTTTACTTCTTCTTCTTTCTTCTTGAAGCTTTCTTTAATGGCTTCTTCTTCTCTTCCATTTCCTTACTAACTTTTTCAAAACCATATCAAATCAACTCCAAATACCACCAAACTTTGCCAAAGACCTTAGAATACCATTAAAACATGGTTTAGCATCTAAGAAGTAAAGAAATGATGGAGGAAAGGATGGAATAGAAGGAGGCCGAGCACATAAAAGAGGAGGAGCTAGTTTGTGAAGCTTCGAAGCGAGAAAAAGAGAAGGAAGTGCTGCCGGAATTAAAAGGAAAGTCTATGAAAAATATTTAGTGTAGTTAAGAGGATTTAGTGAAGCATTGTTGCATATGAATGTTGGTAGGAAGAAATTAGTTAAGTAAAAGGTGAGTACTCATATTTACTAATAAATCCATAAATTAATTTAAGTATAATGATTAGAAAGTTTAAATATGTTGGATGATTAAATGTTTGATAACTTGGTTGATATTATGGTTGATTATATGTTTGTGATATGGATGATAACTTGGTTTGATAAATGATAAGAGAAATGATTAGTAATTAACCATAGTTAATTAAATGAGAATTAAATCCATACAAATATGTGTATGGAAGTTATTTAGCCTCTTAATGATTTTATATGAGTTAAAATAGTTTAAATGTGATATAAAACAAATTTGAAGTGTTTCGGACAAGTTGTGAAGCAATTCACAAAATTGGTCAAAACCGAGCTTGTCGCGTAGCGGTAGTTCGTAAATTTCGACCCGTAACTTCAAATTAACGTAGAGAATGATTTATGAGTCGAATTTCTTCGAAATAAAAATTATTTCATCCACAATGATAATAGTTTTCAAACGAAGAAAGAAAATCAAGATTTCATCAAGTAGATTTTAAAATATGTCCAAAACAATTCATCGCGGTTTTGCAGTTCGGAATCCAAAAGGGGATTTCTTTATAAATGATATTTTTAAATGATTAAAAATATGAGATAAATTTGATAAATCTATTAAAATGGTTTAAAAGAGATTTGGAATGGAAAATATGAATTTTCAAATATTAAAAAGTTGTTTAAATCAAATAAGCTTATATAGCACTTTCAGCAACACTTTTATGCTGTGAATTCTATAACCTTTTGAATATAAGTTAAATTTAACAATTCTTTCCTAAATCTTTTGTGTGATTTTAAAGGAAAAAATAAATAATGTACAGATGATTTGGAAGTTTTAATAGGAGTTTGAATAAATGGTTAAGAGGAATTGTTTATAACACTTAAACAATAATTGAAGAATATTGAATATAATAACCAATTGAGTATGCGGAAACGACTAGTACATTTGTCCCACCTATGAGATCTAGGAAGATAAAACAAGGTGTTTAACTAAGGTTAGGGATGGAGCAACCAGTGCCCTGAACTTACCTGGCCTATGTTTTCTTTTCTTAGGCGAGGGGTGGAACAGATCGAAAGGAAAGCCCAGATGCTCCAAAATAAATATCAAACCGTTTTAAAATAAAGTGTTATAAATATTTGATAGAATGAAGTGTTGATTTATCATTTATTGTTGTGTTTATTTTGTTAATTGATTGTTTGGTTGTTTGGATTTCGCTCGACCAGTTTATGAGCATTGATTATTATTTATTGATTTTTTACTTTGCTCGACCAGTTTATGAGCAATTAATTATCCATATGCATGGGCTGGGTAGAAAATAATTGTAGGCTAACACCTTGTGACTTATTTCACAATTTGACTATAAGGTGTTTAGCGGTAATATTTGGTTCACTTCAATTTAATGAATTGTTTTGAAAATGGGTTATCAAATGAAAATCTTATGAAATGTTTTCCCTTTCAAAGAAATAGAAATCGTTATAGATTTGAAGTATTTGTAATTATTAGTGTAAATGATTTTTTCACTTCGGGATATAAAATGATTTGTCATGTTACCAAAGATTCGGGTAACCCATAACTAAAAATGTGGGCAAGGCAGGTGCATATTTCGGTAGCCTCAGTATAGTCCGCTCTCGTTGTAGAGAGATATACATATCTATATTTATTTTTGAAAGGTTGGGACCCAGTTGCCTTGTTATGGCTAGAAAGCTCCCGATCAAGTAGCATATAGTTTTGTATGCTTGTATATAGGTATCATTTCAAAAAAGTGATTTTTTTCAGATCCCGAAGTAAATGACTAGTTTGAATATAAAAGATATATACACATACACAAATATATATATATATATATATATATATTTCAAAAGTTTTGAAATGAGAATTCGAGAATAAAGTCCAAAGAGATAATTTCCGTAAAGGTAATTAGATTTGAAAATCTAAAATTTAAGATTAAGCCTAAGTGGGTAGTTTTGGGAATTGCATATTGTTTGTTGCATTGTAGGCTCCATGAGTCCTATTTGCGATAGGAGAACTACGTTGGCTTGATCTTGTACCTAATTGGGTACCCAATTAGATAGAGGTACGTAGGCAGTCACAAGTGGTAGTGCTGCAACCCCTAAAATAATATAACCCTTTCATGTTTATCTGTTATTGGTTGATTGTTTATCTTGTGTTATTATATCTTTCCTGCTTACTATTTTATTCCGCATTTACATTGTTTATTGAGTTCTTAGGTAAGGATAGTGTTGTCTCTCTCAACAGAGTTGTGCCGTGGTAAATTTATAGTCATTGTATTTGGTATGTATTAAAGCACACTTGTAGGATTAATAAATAAATAAATTACTCTGATAAGTTGTATAATTGAAATTGTATCATATACATTTAATAGTGTTGAATATTCATCAAATATTGTGTATTAAGTTGGTAGTTTCCATTAGTAGTTTTAGAACGGACGGATTTTTGGCAATTTTAACTGGTCCAAAAATCCGGATCGTCACACTCGCCTCCTCCTCGTGCTGGTTTTGCACGTTAGATCCCGCCCTACTCCAGATCTAAACCATATTTCCTCCCTCCAACCACTTCCTAGCCCAAGACACCTTTCCGCACTACCGATTTTTTCTCGAATTATTATTGTCTTAACCCTCATGAGACCACTTGGCTGGACCAGAATGAGTAGTAGGTTTCGCCGCTTTTGGGCTGGAAGAGCTATTCGTCGCGGTAGGATTTGCACCGATCCTTTGCTTCGAGATTTTTGATTGGGAATGTTACCCATGCATCTGCCTTTTCGATGGAGGAAATAGTTTAATTCGTTCGGAGGTGAAAGGTATCTTAATTGAGCTGACTATTGATGATCTCGGTGAGATTTTGGAGGTCTCAGCAAAGGACGCGGACTTGGATGATTTTGTAGTGACCGACTTAAAGATTTTACAGCAGATCTTTTCCCAGGATGATGGTGTTTGGAAGATGAATAATCTACGTCTGATTGCTCGTCTAATTATGTGCATCATTCGGCACAACGTCATCCCTAAGCCGGGAAGTTACGACTAGATTTATCCCATGGTGCGGAAGACTGCCTCTGCTAGTATTGGCGGCATCACAATCAATTGGACTCACACCCTTTTGATTCAATTTGTTGATCAAGGATTAACACTCCATAGAGTCACTTTCTGTATTTGTCACCTATCCACTTTCGTCTTTAGATAATATAGGTGAACCTCCGTGGCGAGACAGTTTAGTAGAGGTTCCTTCTGCCATCATTCGATCCATTGCTTAGAAAGATGGAAATTCTGAAGCCGTCAACAACACCAGTAGCGCCAGTGGCACAAGATTGGGTATATAGCCGCCATGCTATGACCATTCAAGGGTCGTAGCAATTGATTAAACTCCAACCATGGAGCAAGGCATCTCATAGTCTGTAGGCATTATTTTAGGATTTATGGTGTTGTTGTCTTTTCCCTTCCATATTTTTTTTCTTTTAGGTTGTTTGGGTTGTAACTGTTAGTTGTCTCTTGTAAAAGGCACGCACGATATCATGAGTTCCTATTTATGTATCGTGTTATTGTTTCTGGAAATGCAAACTACTCTTATGTATGCATAGTGAAGAAGAAGTATAAATATGGAAATCTCATAAAAGACACTTAACTAACTTAAATGCAATATAAGAGTGGAAGTTTAGAATAGTTGGAAAATTTTAGCGAATGACATGATAAAGTTGTTTTGGTATCACAGATCATTGCTCATGTTCCCTAAAAGCTAAAAATTTTGATAGATGTGGTGACATTTTTAAACAAAATGTCAAAAAAAATTCAAGTAAAGGTTAGTCGTAAAATTTTGAAATTTGGTTTATGCGTTTAGCGCATAACCGAATTCCAAGTACGCTGAAGTGTGGCTTTATTTATCAAAATTTTTGAGAAGGAAAATATTTTGAAAAGTTTCCCCTTGGTTTGAAAAGTTCTCTTTTGAAAAAAGAAAGTTTTTTAGGTTTTAGTTATTTTTTACTCTTAAATTATTTTTAGCGTTTTTGTCCAAAAATCTGATTTCAAGGGAAAATGTGCGTCTAAATTTTTTGGGATTTTATTTTTAACGTACGAATTTGAAAAGTGAAAAAGATTATTTTATGAAACCTTTGAATTTGAAGGCGCAAGTTAGATGTAGTGAAGGTAAATTGAGTCATAGTTTGCAAATTTAGCGGTGCATTAGGATCGATGATGCGATAAATGCAAGCGATAATAAGGGAAAAGTTGTTTTAGCCTTGGAATTTCTATTTTCATACTTTGTCGACGATGGGCGCGAGTCCATTTTTAGACTTAATTCCATTTTAGAGCTTGAAATAAGCCTCCTTATGCATTTCGTGCGTGGAAAATTTGGAGTAAATTTGGAGTAGCGAGGAAATTTCCATTGTACTACGGGAATATGAAGATTATAGTGTGGTAAAAAATTTAAATTCTCTGCCTAAATTCCTTTTTCCGACATAGGAGTATAGTTTAGAAAGCGATTTTTTGATGCTGTAGATTATTGGATGGTAGGAAGTGGGTGAAAAATTGGTTGTTTCATACTTCTATTCGTAGGCGTATGAGGGTTTTGGTTGAAAAGATTTTTCAAAAGCTGCATACATACAGAACTACCAGTATACTTATAGGTTTTTTGCATCGTATTTTTCCAAATATGTTTTCAAAAGAAATGCATTTATATAGGAGGATCTAATTTTGGAATCATTCTGCATACATATTTTCTGTGTGGGGATACAGCAATACACTATGCACTTGTGCACGTTTGGTAGCAAAATTGGTTGTGCACTCATTGGTTGTGTAGTTTAGGATGATTAGGAGCCAAAACCATGACTTAGTCATTGGTGAAATTTCGGGGACAAAATTCTTTTTTAGGGGGGAAGAATGTAACATCCGTAATTTGACGTTAGTTATTTAATTAGTTAGTTAGTTAATTAATTAGGCTCCAAAAATAGAATTTGTGACTACGAAACTTGCACCATTGCGTTCATGGCGAAATTTTGAGCAACTTTCTTATGCGGAATTTTGCGATTGGAGTCCAAACAAAGAATTTACGGACGAAAAACAAATTCGGAACGAAAATAATTTGAGTAAGAAATTAACATTTATATTTAATTATCTTGGGCCCATAGGTCGACCTGCATATAGGAGCGGTCGTACAGGGGTGGTCAACCCATAGGAAGGGGGCAATCTACCACTTCATGTGTGGTGACTAGGGTTATCCTAGGCCCAACAGCCCGGATTTAATATATTTCGATCTAACGGTTGAGGTTGATTCTTACGCCTATAAATTCATGCCTAACCCTTCATTCTCTTCTCACATTTTTTTAAAGAAAGCGGCGAAGCTCTACTATTTCTTCTTCTTCACTTTCTTCCTAAATTATAAAAATAAGATTTTTGTATTTATATTCATAAAATTGGAGAAGAATAGAAATCAAATGAAAAGGAGAAGAGAAGAGAATCAACTATACGCGTATTTGAGGTAATTTATATATATTTGTATATTTGTATCTATTTTCTCTCCTAATACCAAATTTCTTCTCAAATCTATAATTCTAATATATGTATATTACCTTTTTTACATATTTCTTGGATTAAAAAGGATTTGAAGATGAATCAAAGGTTCTACTTCAGATCTGGAGATTTGGATCACTTTTAAAAGGTGAGTGGGAAATTTTATATATTGTTTATGATTTTAAATCTATTATGTTGGCATGTGTTTGATTTTTATGCCTTAATCAATTTTATTTGTGAATTGTATGCTTAAATTAGTGTATAAAACTATTGCCTGCATATTCTTGTTTTAGACTTAATTTGAAATACGTTTACAACTAGACCTGGAAATCATTCCTAAAGATTTTAGAATTTGAATGATGTATATTTAATTCCAGACCTGTACTTGCATGTAAAATAGGATTTTTAAATTAGTGGCCAAATTTGTGCTAAGTTATGGATTTTCCATAGTTTAGTTTGTGGGAAGAACATCCGTTTGATTTTTATAATTTTGTTTACCTTTTCCACTTTTGATTCAAAAAGGCTATGCTTGATTTAGCAAGGAATAAAACAAAATGGTAAGAGATGTGTAAAGTATAGATTTATTCTTTGTAGTTTAAACTATTTATTCCAAATATAAAGAAATAATTCATTCCTTGTAATTTCAAACGTAGTAAATCTTTCCTTTTGTGTTAAACCAATTTATGGAAATCATAGTGAAAAATCTTCCTAAGGAATTTAATTCCAACAAATTAAATAACGAAAGTATATTCTAGTTAAATAATTATGACTAGAATATTTTTGGATAAGAATAGTAGTTTTATTAGGTAGTTTATATGTATTCATTGCGTTAATAAAGAAGAACAGCGTTTATTCGTTCGTTATTTATGCATAACATTCGTTAGTTATTATTATATTTAGGGAAGCGAATATGTAGAATTAGAAAATGTGGTAATTCCTATTAATGGGCAATAAATCAGGAATTGCCAATAATTAAATGGAAGTAAAAGATTGTAACCCTTGTTAATGGACAATTAATGGAAAATAATGGATAGGATTAGATTAGGGGTTACAATTGGTTAGTTAAAGATTTTAACTCCAATTAATGAGAAATTAATGGAAATGAGTTTGGAGTTACAATTAATAGGGACAAGTGGATTAATAGGCCTGATAAAAAAATGGAATAGATATAAAAAGGTTACTAGTTTGACATTAGTAATCATACATAAATATCTTAGGAAATGTCATTTAGGATTTTACGGACAAATTGATATTTATGAGCATAAAAAGGGGATTTATGGGTAAATAAGCATTTAAAATATATCTTATTGCCTCAAATAAAAAGAGAATTAGTAAGCTAAGTCCAATGTCTACCAAAGATAATATAAGTAAAGACTTAGGATGGTTAATTGGACTTAGTATGTTAGTGATGCGAGGTCAGTAGAGTCACTCGACGAATGGCTGCCATTCACTTTGAGGCTACCAGCAATCGGGTACACTTACTACTGATGTGTGATATCACTAATCTTAGGACTTGTGACGACATGAGGGATTGGGCCTGCTTTCTTAATTGAAAAGTATTAAATGGTCCAAATTTGTAATTAGGAGCGGTGAGGAATATCTCCATAGGGGTTCGCTTCTGGTTTGAGGTATTAACTGCCTGTAGGATCCGTCTCTCTCCTAAAAGGAAGTATTAAGTAACCTAGTGAGATTCCAAATAAATAAGAATGTCTCTAAAAGGGTTTACTTCAGTGTTGGGGTATTACGTTGTTATTTTAAGGCCCACCTCCTTACCGAAAGAAGTAACCTAATGAGATTCCATATTTATAATTAAGAGTGATAGTGCATATCTCGGGAAGGGTTCGCTTCGGGTTTGAGGTATTAAGTGACTAATCTAAAGGTTCTCCTCTCTTCTAAAAAGAAGTATTAAGTAACCCTGTGAGATTCTAAGCGATGTTAGCTAGATAGTACCAGTGAGGAGTCCACATTGGGGTTAGGTATTAAATAACAAAGGCCTACCTATAAATAGGTGTTAAATGATCAGGGGTCTACCTATTCCTTATTAATGAGGTATTAAGTGGCTTGGGTATAGTCTCTCACATTGCTAAGGCCGTAATAACGATAGTATCAGTGAGGAGTCCGCTTGGGATATGTATTAAGTGATGTAGGACCTGCCTAGAATATAGGTATTAAATGGTTAGAAGTCTATCTAGTCCTGTTAAAGGTATTAAGTGGTTTGGGTACTGTCTCTTACATGGCTACAATTTTATTAGCAATAGACACGATAATAGTTGGACATTAAATGTCGAAAGCCTTAAATAGTGGTTAGAGGTCTTTGTAGCTAGGACCCATCAACTGCTGACAACATTGTCAGGAAACCACCTTGGGAATAGGTCTTAAATGATGGGGTCTACCGTGATTGAGGTCTTAAATGGCAGATTCTGCCCATTTCTCTTTTAAAAGTATTATGTGCTGATTATAGAAGCCCGCTTCATATTTGGAAATATTAAGTGGAAAATGGGTTTGGAAGTATTGGGTGGTTGATAAGGCTTCATCAATATTTTGTACATTGGAAGGGTTAAGTAAGTAATCGTGTGTGCAATGCAAGGTTAGATTAGAATTGCTAACCTTAATAGACATAAGAATCAAATGGAAACCAATCGGTATAAATTTATGTTATGGACAGTTTATGGATTTTCCAGTCACTAGAACATTGTATCGACCCCCTTCTCATTACAACCCACATGATAGATTTAGAGGAACAGGTCATCGGAGCATGATGTGCTTTGTTGTTGGAGAAGTTTTCTTTTTTTCTCATGCTCGATGCTGATGTGACAACCCGTTATCCAAGGAATACCATTAATTCCAAGATAGTGGTCATAATCAGTATTCTTATCCTATTATTGTTTCCGCTGTGAGTTTAGATTTTTATCAATCTTTGATAATGCTTATGCTTATTTGCAGGTACTAAATCCAATAATCTTTGCTTTGATGGACTTGGGTTTCAATTTTCGTCGAAATTTAGGCACATTGAGGTACGGGTTGTTACAACTAGTATGAGGTGTAGTCCGTTTAGGCATAACATGAGTCTTTCTACTAACTGCTCCAGCATGGATGATGATCTCAACCTATGTATATAGCCATACTCCTTATATATATATAGTACAACCTTATGGACATAGCGTCGAGCCTATGCTTACCGTTCCATTTAGATTGCCTAATGTGATCAAGGAAATGCCCACTTGGTTATTTAACACATACCTTTTTTGGCCCTTTATTATTTAAACCGAGGAGATCGTACTTTGGTATATTCCCCTCGCCTATACGTGAACGTATATTCTGACGGGTCCTACAGTTGGAGATGTCCCACATTAGTACAATGTATACACAATTATTGCTAGCCCCTTGCGAAGGGTAGTCTTCCATTGTGTAACATTACTGATCACACATTCCAACTCTTACTAATGACTATGTCATTTATAGTTAATTTAAATCATTGACTAGATCTAATGATTCGCACCGGCCATAACGTATACTAAAGGCTATATAAATTTAACTGTTATTACGCCTTCTAAGTTCAATTATTAACATTCCTTTACCTTTACATGCGTTTACTTTTTATTCCATTATTGTCATTAGGTAACATTTATTGTTTCTTTATAATTTAATAGATTAAACATCTATTACTATTGAATTCTAATTATTACAATTAGATCTAATTTACTACTACTTTTTAATATATACAATTGAGTATATTTAATACTTCTTTTCAATTCATGCCTATTTTATGAAATTACTGTAACTCCCCCAATTCTTTAATTATTGTCTTATTCATGTTAGAACTTATTATTTCTTTTATAGCATATTTTTAATGACATCAGGATATTATTAATTGTATTTATAACAGTCTAATTTTCACCTTTAGGAATTTCTATATTTTAATGCATTGGAAATACATATTCCCAAAAGGAAATGTTAAAACTATAATTTCCCATAAATTATCTAAAAGAAGATTAGTGTTGTGTTTGGAATTACAAGGAATTATCTTTCATGTTTTTATTGAAATGGACAGTGCAAAATATAGGTAAGCATCATTGCTTTGCACATCACTTTCTTTTAGGTACATTCCTTGTGATTTCAAACAACACACATTTATGCATATAATTATAAAGTTGGATAATTTACAGAAATTACATAGAAACATTCTTCATTCCAATGAATTAAAATGTAAACTTAAATCCCAATGAAAGTAGAAATTAATTTTTAATTCAAATTATGCAACGTATAACAGCCAACTAACAAAATCTGGAATTAACATACAATCTTTTTAATGGCTTATTTTCATAACTTTTAGGGACTAATTGCACTCTTACATTCTAGATTTACATACACACGCATTAAATTAAAGTTAACAGCTCACAGAATATATAGGCATGGTTCCCAAATTCATTTCATATGTATGTTTAAGCCTACAACTCCAAAATTTACATTTAGGCATACAAGGAACAGGTTTACAACGATATAAATCTAATATTATATAAAAATATATAATTTCCCACCTATCTCTAAACTTCCAAATCTCCAGATATAAATCCATTCTTTTTATTTGACACATTTTCCTTCTACCAAAATATGTATTAAGGTGTATACATATTTATTAGAATTATAGATCTAAGAAGGGATTTGAATTAAATGTAGTTGTAAAGTTTTAGATTTAGAATTTACCTCTTCTTCGTAGAATTGATTCACCCCTCACTCTTCTTCTTTTATTTTTCGATGTTCATCACACACACACACAAATATATATGTATATATATAATACTATTCTATAATTTCTATATTTCTTAGAATTTGTGGAGAAAAGAAAATGCCGGAGTTTCACTCCTTGATTCAGAAAATATTAGAAGAAAATTGAGGGGTTAGGCCTGTATTTATAGACGCACGAATCAATTCCATCCGTTAGATTCTAATTCGTTAAATCTAAGCCATTAGGCCTAGTTTCATTCTCACCGCCATAGGATCCACCATCAACCACTATACCCTCACCGATCGACCGCTAGCGATCGACCGGTCCTACTAAGGGGTCGACTGGTTGCTTGTATATACGTTAAATGTTTATTTTATTCCTTTTATTTTCTGCGACTGGTTTTATTCCACCCAATTAACGTTAATTAATTATCATGTATTTCCTTCCATGCTTAGATTTAATTTGATTTAATGTTGTTAATTAACATTTATATTTAACAGTTGCTTAAATGCTAAACTAATAATATTTAGTGCCTTCTTTTTGAACGTTAATATTTATTACCTTTACTATGATAATTTTTATTTATTTCATCTTCAGCGCTGATTTAATTAGATTTATATAGCCATTTACTTTAATGTTAACATTTGCATTCAATGTTTATTTTAATGCTATGTTATTAACATTTATTTTCTTAATTGGTTTTGAATTATTCCGATCCGAAAATGTTAATAACTTTTCGTTTGAACTCTGATCATAAATGTTTATATATGAAAGTTCATCAGAAAATCATCACGAACACAACAGTGCAAGTTTTGTGACTAAATTCCGATGGTTTTTAAAGGCAGGTACTTTCTTCCCCCTTAAAATAATTTTGTCCCCGAAATTCCTCAAGGACTGAATCATGTAACATAGCGCGCAACCATTCTAAGCTATCCAACAAATTAGTGCGCAATCAATTTTGCAGTCAATCATGTATAAGTGCATGGTATATCACAACATATATAATATATATGCTGAATAATACTAAATCAGTGCCTCCTGTATGAATGCATTCTTTCAAACTATGTTGAAAATATGGTGCAATTAGTCTATATATATTGGTAGTTTTGTATGTATGCAAGTTTTGAAAATCAAAATCCATATTTTCGCGCACAAATTTTCCCATACTTCTACGAATAGAAGTATGGTTCAACTAATTTTGCATCCAATCCCTACCATCCAATACCTAGCACATCATTTCTAACATTCAAAATTTTAAAAATCCAATTTTCCTAAATCTGTACTCTTATGCCAAAAAGGAATTTCGATGAAGAATTCCCTATTTCCATCATTCTCTTATATACTCATTCCTTTGTACCTTGGAACCTTCTCTTTGCCCCCAGTTCGTTTCCAAGTACAGTCCGAACAAAGAAATTTATTTTTAAATTTTACAATAGGATTATTTCAGAATAAGTTTTGTTCCTCTATCAACAAGGTATTGAAAAAGAAATTCCAAAGCTAAAGCGGTTTTTCCTCTTGTCATTAACTTTTTTTCATACTACCACTTTTGCATAACAGTAAAATTCATATTTGCTAACCCGCCAACTTTTCCTATGGTGAGCCTGTGGCATTTCAAAAATCAGAAAATCTCCTTTTTTTGTTAAAAATCGTTTTTAGTTAAATTTTAGAAATAGTTGAAGATTTTAAAAATAAAACTTTACTTTTCAAAACTTTTACAAAAAAAATTTACATTTAAAAATCAAAGATGTTTGAACAAAATTTCCAAAAGTATTTGCTTTTTAATCTTTCAAAACAAATCTAGCTACATCCAACACAATTGGAATTAGTTAATGGGTTAACGCCTATGATTAATCCTAACATATTATGCAGTTTATATTGAATTTCAAAAACTCTTCCTTTTATTTTAGTATAAATTTCATCTTTTAAGGCATAGGGAAGGAGACTCGTGGTTTCGCAAACAACCTTCCCTGTTCTTCGCATGCTAAAATTTATCTTTCCAAAACTTTAATGCTTTTGGGACTTAACATTATTTTTTAGTAACTAATTCAATAAATTTCCTAATTTATTTTATAAACTTTCGGTTTTACTTTGCATTAGTTAAGTGTCTACATGAGATTTCCTTTTGCATTCCGCTTTCCAATATATAGAGGTCAATCTAGAAAATCAACACAGTAATGAAAAGGAACTTCTCTTCCAAAATATCATACGTATTTTTATACAAACATACAAATAGTGACAACTAATGCTTACAAACCAACTAACCTAAAAACAATTACTAGAAGCTGCTTTTCAATATCAACTGACATTAATGATGTTGTGGCTTACCACTTCTTACTTAAATAAAATGTACATTTTTTTACTGTGTCATTCCACCATAACCCATATCTCTTAACTTAACTTTTTGGCTTCTAATAAATAAAGTCTATCCATCACTTCAGTTATTACAGCCAATTATGTTACTATCTTCCTTTAGTCCAAACCTCTTGATAGTATTCTCAAGTTTTTGTTTATAATATCTTTATTTGTAATCCTTTATGCGGGTATACTCTAGAATTCAAAGAAATGTACTTTGATACCATTTTCCATTCCTTTATAGGTTCTTTTTTATGGCATCACACATGTTCAAAAAAAAATTCTTAGGCTCATACTAATATTTCTTATATTAACGGGGATTCATTATTGCTATTCTACGAGCATTAATTGATATTTCCTTCATTGCCTCAACTTTTACCCCGTCTTACCTAGGCAATCATCCCTATCTGTTCCATATTAAAGTTTATTTGGTTCTACTACTCTTTATAAAAATTATTAAATTTCACAATTATGAAGTACTTAACCCAAAACTTTTACCTTTAAAAATATAAACTTAGAAACTTTTCTAAAACTATATTATAGGATTTATGAAGCAAGTTTATTTATTAAATTCAAAAAGTCATTGTTAGCAATTTTAATTTAAAAGATCCTTTCCTTTAAGACCTTTTCACAACAAAGGTTTCACTTCTTAAAAAGTAGGGTTTTTAACTATAACCTTTTATTAAGTTTTGCATTCCTAAAAAATCAATTTTTTATACCAAATAATTTTTCAGAAAATGCACTTTACAGTGTTTCTAAAACATCCTTTATAATTTTAAATAATAAAAACTGAAGTAGACAAGAACAACTTTCATCCTATTATTTTTCAATCACACGTGTTATTTTCGTTTTCAACCTTAGCGGAGACTCTAATAGCATACGAGGGGGACTTTTTAAAACATTTGTGCAATTACTACACATATTTGTAAACTATCCATTTTCTTAATGTTGTTTATATTTAGATAATTTAATGTTGCTATTATTTAAGTATCTTCTACCTCAATTGCTTTTACTCAATTGGCTTATCCTTATATAGCTCTTTTTTTATGTACAAACATATTGCAGTTGTTTTTCTCCGTATTTTCCCTACATGCAAAAAATTTATATCTTCAATTTCGGGGATTCTTAACCTTCCATATTCTTTATCCCAGTTAAAACCAGTACCACTTTCTATTTCCCACCCATTTATAATAATTTCAAAACTTAAATTTATCATAATCAGAAAAATCGACGAGCTATACATACGCTCTATTCTCTTTTTATTTCAAAAGGAATATTCTCTTTGTTAAAACCTTTTTTACTAAAATTTTGGTCTAAACGGTTTTAAATTTCAACTAGAAATTCTATTTTTAAATATAAAACGATATTTTATTTTTTGGAAATCTTTTAATATTTACTTATTTTCAAAAATAGAGTTCCTGCTTTTAAATATATCATTTCAAATATTTTTTTCATAAATTCTTTTATATGGGGTCCGACTCATAGTGGGTTTTATTTGTCCCTTCTTTTGGAATTTTCTTCTTTTCCACTTACTTCCGACCTATCTTCCTTCAGAATATATTAAAAATCCATCCATTATCTTGGAATGATTACTACACACCTTCCTTTGGAAATCAGCTCAATTCTTACTTTCGAATATATATAACATATTGATTTTTTTACTTTAAATTTATCTGGATCTAATGTACATCATCAATCGGCAATCCTGGTGGGATCTACTATCATAAGGAAGCTTAGGTCTAATAAGGGAGTCAAGTACCATCCATAGGGACCTTATATATGTCACATTCATGCTCTTCTTACATAAACACATTTCAATACAACCTATTTCCCATCGGGTGATCGGGATAGGCATATATTTCAAACTCCATCTGCAGGTCCAACTTATAGTCGACATATCCATCTTTTTAGAATATGGTTGCAACTACTTTATAGTCAAAATTTATCGAGTCTAGCGTATTATATATATATATATATGTAAAAATAAAAATATATTCTCTCAGCATATTTTAATTCCTACGGTCGATCAACCTAAGCTCTAATACTAAGTGTAACGACCCCCACCTTAGTGAGCCTGGATTTTCGCTAAATTGAAAAGCCAAGTCCGCTAGGATACGGATTATTGGTGTTAGTATCATGTAATAAAAAAATGTATATCGAAGAGCCATCGATAAGAACTCAAAACGGAATAATAAAGTATAATTAAACATACAATTACTGACCCATGTTAATATTTTCGGTATCTAGTGCCCTTGTTAGTGCCAAGCATGCATAAGAAAATATAGCTTTCCACCGTTCTCACCTTGTACTAGTATATGTCCCTCTAAGTCTATCATGTGGGTTGTAATGAGGCGGGGGTCAGAATAACATTTAGGTGACTGGTAAACTACATACCTTATCCATAATACACTAGTTTATGCCGGTTGTTTTCCATTACATGTTATGTCTATTATTAAAAGCTTAGTCATTTGACTTCATATACGCGTACGATACGCCCAACCTACTCAAGGTATATAATAACTATATGTGTGTCTATATATATATACATATATAATATAACACAGTTCCATGGACCAGGATACATTCCTCGCTAGTATGCGCTAGGCATTCATAATTTGTGTCTAGACCGAATTGCCTCTGTACACCGAGGAATCTCCCATTAGTGCCTAATAACGACATTACACTAAATAGTCGTATTCTAATTCATCTCGAAGACTTATCTAACCACTTCATATCAAGGACTCTGCTCCTCGGACTATCGTGGACTCAGCTCCTCGGACTATCATGGACTCAGCTTCTTGGACTAGTAAGGACTCGGCTCCTCAGACTATCATATTCACTTGAAAGACTTCAATTAAGGGTTATCTAGTCTTGCCTCCTAACAATAAACTAACTAACTAACAACTCTGAGGTGGTTCATGTCTCGTACATGACCTAGACTAGTAGGAGGTATAATTCGTTTAGGTGTAAGCCGAGTCTTTCTGACCGCTCCAGGGTTGATGACGATCTCAACCTATGTGTACAGTTCTACTACTCATATATATGGTACCAACCTTGCCGACATAGCATCAAGCCTACACTCACCATCCCATTTAGATTATTTAATGCAATAGGGAAATGCCTACTTGGTCACTTAACACATACCCCCTATAAGGATTGAAGTAGACCATACTTGGTCCTTTATCACTTCAAACTGAAGCGAACCCTACTTTGGTATATTTCCCTCATCTATAAGCGAATATATATTCTCATAGGTCCTATAGTTGGAGATATTTCACATCAGTAAATTGTATACACAACTGTTGGTAACCCCTTGTGGAGGGCAGACTTTCGTTGTGTAACGTTACTAACCTCGCATTCCAACTCTTACTAAAGACAAAGTTATTTATAGTTAATTTAAATCATTGATTATGTCTAATGATTCACACCCACCATAATGTATACTTGAGGCTATATAAATTTAACTATTATTACACCTCCTAAGTTCAATTATTAATATTCTGTTGCTTTTACATGCGTTTACTTTTTATTTCATTAATGTCATTGGATGACATTTACCACTTCTTTCTAATTTAATAGATTAAATGTCTATTACTATTCAATTTCTAATTATTACAATTAGATATAATTTACTACTTCTTTTCAACTTATACAATTAAGTATACTTACTACTTCTTTCCAATTCATGCCGATTTAATGAAGTTACTATAACCTCCCCAATACTTTAGTTCATTGTCTTATTCATGTTAGCGCTTATTGTTTCTTTTCTAGCATATCCTTAATGACATCGGGATTATTATTAATTGTATTCATAACATTCTAATTTTCACCTTTAGGGATTTCTACATTTTAATGCATTGGAACTACATCTTCAGAAGGGAAGTGTTAACACTGTAATTTCTAGTAAATGATCTAAAGTGGATTTGTATTGTGTTTGGAATTACAAGGAATTATCTTTTGTGTGTTTCCTGAAATAGACAGTGAAAAATGCGGGTAAGAACCCTTACATTGCATATCTCTTTCTTTTAGGTACATTCCTTCTGATTTCAAACCACATACATTTATGCATATAATTATAAAATTGAATAATTTATAGAAATTACATAGAAACATTCTTCATTCAAATGAATCAAAATGTAAACTTAAATCCCAATCAAATTAGAAATTACTTTAATTTGAGTTATATAACTTATAACATTCAACTAACTAAATCTGGAATTAACATACAATCTTTTTAATGACTTATTTTCATAACTTTTAAGTACTACTTTCACCCTTACATTCCAGATTCACACACACGCACACATATAGACACACACACATTAAATTAAAGTTAACAATTCACAGAATATGTAGACATGGTTCTTAAATTCATTGCATATGTATATTTAAGCCTACAACTCCAAAATTTACATTTAGGCATACAAGGAACAGATTTACAATGATATAAATCCAATATTATATAAAAATATATAATTTTTCACTCACCTCTAAGCTTTTATATATCCAGATCTAAATCCATTCTTCTTATTTGACTCCCTTTCCTTCTACCAAAATATGTATTAAAGCATACACATATATATTAGAATTATAGATCTGAGATGAGATTTGAATTAAACGTAGTTGTAAAGTTTTAGATTTAGAATTTACCTCTTCTTCGCAAAATAGATGCACCCCTTATTCTTTTTCTTTTATTTTTCGCTATTCCACACACACACATACACACATATATAACATACCATTTTATAATTTCTATATTTCCTAGAATTCGTGGAGAAAAGAAAATGGTGGAGCTTCGCTCCTTGATTCGGAAAATATGAGAAGAAAATTGAGGGGTTGTGTGTATATTTATAGGCGCACAAATAAATTCCATTAGTTAGATTTTAGCTTATTAAATCTGGACTGTTAGGTCTATCTTCATTCTCGCCGCCATAACAGCCACCGGTCAATCGCTATACCCCCACTGATCGACCGCTAGCGGTCAACCGGTCACTTGTATGTACATTAAGTATTCATTTTATTCCTTTTATTTCCTACAACTGATTTGATTCCACCTAATTAACGTTGATTAATTATAATTTATTTTCTTTCATGCTTAAAATTAATTTGATTTAACGTTGTTAATTAAAATTTATAGTAAACGGTTGCTTAATGAAGCTGATAATATGTATTGCCTTCTTTTTAAACATTAATATTTATTACCTTTACCCACATGAAATTTTATTTATTTTCTCTTCGACGCTGGTTTAATTAGATTTACACAGCCAACTTTAACGTAACATTTACATTTAAGGTTTATATTAATGCTAAGTGATTAACTTTTATTTTCTTAATTGGTTCTGAATTATTTCTGATACAAAAACTTCAAACATTGATAACCTTTTCATTTGAACTCCGATCATAAAACTTTATATATGAGTGTTCATCAGAAAATCGCCACGAACATAATGGTGCAAATTTCATGGCCAATTTCCAAAGTTCACAGAAATTCTATTTTTAGGCATTAATAATTATTTATTAACTCTTTTTAATTAATTTCTATTTAATTTTATGGGGTGTTACATTTTCCTCATTAAAAACTCCACACACATACAATATATTCACAATGTCAAATTCAAAGCACATTAATACTTCCATTCAAATCCCATATTTCTCTATCTTCTACTATTTCTTCCTTAATCATGTTTTCTCTCTCAACAAACTCTATATAAACCAAACTATATCACTTATTTTAATTATTGGATTCAATTCATACCATTATCGCTTCCAACTTAAAACCATAGTTGTACCTTTGATTAAACAAAAATACCAGTCAAGCACAATGCATTATCATCCATGCCAATCACTTACCTTTCACAACAACAATAACCAAACAAAGTTTGCATTCACTCACAACAAATTCTCAGAGCAAAATTCAAAATACAGGGAACTGAACTCCATTTATTCCTTACAACGCAAACTCATTCATTCATCAAATTTCCATATATTGAATTTTAGCACAGAGTCATCAATATCACACATCAACTCATTTATTCATCCAAGAATTTAAGTTTTAGATTTCAGTCATGTTTCGCCTTAGAGATTTTAGAGACTCGATCTCGTTTCGGAGGAAATCTCGAACGAGATGAGTCCATCTCGGTGTTGGTCTCAGAGTTGCATCTCGATTCTTAAAGCTCATCATAGAACCATCTCGGGGTATATGATATGTTCAAAATTGACACCCTTATACGACAATTTTTATGAATGCTACCATAAAAATAGTATTTTAAACTTGATTTGCATAATCACTCCATTGTTATTAACCTACGAAAAAACATTTATATTCACAAATCATAATATGCTTAAACTAATAGAATAACATAATTCAAATAAATTATAACTTACAACCCATGATCCATAAACATGAATTATTGTCAGACATAGAATATAATAAAGACCCAAAACATTAAACGATAACATAAAAGTAGGACATAAAACACATACACGCATAAGAAACATGCATGTAAAAAAACGACGAATATGAAAATACAAAAGATTGTAGAACATATAAGAATATATGCTATAGTCATATAACATGCAAAATGTACATAAAACATTAAAGATTAAACATGATTCTTTTCAAGTCTTTTATTTACATACATAATACACAAAAAAGCATAGTGGTAAACCAAAACAAAACCAAGCTTTTAGCATTACAAGCTAACTAGAAAAAAGAGTCATTAATATATCATAAAAGGTTATTCTTTAATGGATTCGGAATCTGATTCAAATGTTGATGAAGTATCTGTTAGAACTAGGCCAGCCCGTAGTGGAAGAAATGGGTGAATTTCAAAAAATTTACCATTTTGGATCATTAACGGGCCTATGAAGTCTAAATGCATTTAGATCTTATCTAAATTTCTTTTAAATAAAATCAATATTTTATTCAATATGGTAATTTAAGGAACTTTAAATATACAAATGTATGTGATATGATGAATGTATCAAATACATTCATTTATGTCAAGTTTAAGTGCGGTGTATAAGTGGTGTACATATGTATAAATGAAACATGTAAAAATAACTTAAGAGAAGGAAATTATTTGTTTCCCGCTGTTACTATATTCAATTAATAAAGGGAAGATATGACAGAATATGAAAGGAGAGAAACATATCATTTCTTTCAACATTTAACACAATTAATACATTAAATGACATTTATTACCTATCAATCAAATCTACACATGGATATGATAGAACATCAAAAGAGGGAAACCTATCGTTTCTTTCACCATGTAACTGTGATAATCAATACATTAAATGACATTTAGTACTTATCAATCAAATCTACACATGGATATGATAGAATATGAAAAGAGGAAAACCTTTCATTTCTTTCACCATTTAGCTATAACAATTAATACATTAAATGACATTGATTACTTATCAACAAAATCTACACGTGCCTTCGTTGTTTAAATTTTGTTAATGAAATATATGCATACATTCATAATAATTATGGATACATACATACATACAAAGTGAAAACCTATTGGTTGTTTTAAATAATTTGAAATCCTAAACTAACATTAACAGAAAAAAATTCCAATTGAGAAAATGTTTTAAAAAAAGTTACATATGGCTCATAATCTTTGTACAAATTTTATTTAAACAAAACATTTATATTACATATAACTGATAACTAAAATTTAATAATTTGGATCTAAAAGCATATATTTGCAAACAATGTAGCATATGGTATATGTGTATATACATTTGTATAAAAGTATTTTTGGTTTTAAAGTTAAAAGTTTTCATTATATTTATAATTTTGGAATGAAACAATACATTAAACTTTACACAAAACATAAATATAGAAAACAACAGATAATTAAAATTTGCACTAAAGTCTATTCATTAATATTAAATCAAGGTATCCACTTTTGTTTTAACAAGGATTGTAACAATTGTACAAAAATTTAACATATGTAATTAAAATTAGATTCAAGGAATGGTAAATAACTTAACATGTATGTATATATATATAATCCATTAGCATTTGAATAAGTAAAGATTATCTCATAGTATACATAAATCTCATTCAAAGTCGAATTTTTAATTTCATAACTATCTACAATAAAATAAAATAAATTTGAACAAGGTAGGCATGCGTAAATTTGTGATAACAAATTACTAATTCAAACAACACAGAGAATGTTAACAATTTATCAGAAGTAATATGAGATTCAAGACATGTCGATTTATTATAAACATACCTTAAAAGGAAATGATAAACAAACATAGATCAAAATAATAATACAATAAACATGTAAATATCGAATTATACGCGCATATAATTACCTTATGATGAAGCATGTAGAAACACCTTGAATGATAGAGGAATACCTAGATCTGATTGATCATTCTCTAGATCCGATAAACCTTGCCTTTCATCACACCTTAATTTTTGGCATCTCCTTAGATTTCAAAAATCACCATCCAACTTTGCAAGAGAAGAATGGACCACCCTTTTTAATTTAGTTTGATGTTGATTTGAATTTGTTTTGATGTTTTTTTTTTCTTTTGGATGAAGTTTCAGCTATGGATGAATGATAGAGAAGAGGAAGAAAAAGAGAACAAAAAATAAAAGTCACGTTATGTTCTTTGTACTTTCAAAAATGAGGAGGTTTTGCTTTTAATAGATTTAAAGGAACCTTTTCCTATTCTCCTATTAGAATTTCCTCCTTTATTTCCTCTTTTTAAATTTCAATTAATCTCATTAATTGATTTCCTCCTCTTACCATTGTATGGTTGATCCAAGCACATTCCAAATATGCAACTTTTCCAAATAAAAGAAAACAACTTTTATGTATTTTATTATTTAAAACCTGTTTAAAATTTTACCGATATCGCATATCGATATACGCAAATATAACTTTTATATATGCATTAAAATAATTACCAACAACATTCAAAACATCAAATAAATTAACAATAATTAATATTTAATAAATATTAATTAATTTAAACAGTTTGCAACATTTTACAAAGTAATTAAATTGTGTGGTTTTCGAAGAAATCACAAATGCGGTTGTGCTTCTCAGAGGTGTGAATTATGTCAGCGATTAATATTGAACAATTCAAATATTAATGTTCACACGTCACTTAGCAGGTGGTATGACAGTTTGGCTGAATTCATCGCTTATAGGTCTTTTTGGTAAAATCAAATTTTACTTATTATAAGCGGTACCTGATAGTGACAATTATTTACACCAATTCTTTTCGTCAAAATTATATCATATTTGGACTTATGGAGTTGGTAATGGTCAAAATTCCAATATCATCCACATTCAACTCTATAGTCCAAACACAAAGTTCTTGGTTCAATAATAACAATTATTATTAACCAAAATGCCATGGCCAGAGACTTTGACTTTGAGTTGACTTGAGTTGACCATGATACTAACCCCATATAACTGAGGAGACGAATCCTCGCTTGAATAGTGCTTCACTTTCAATACTTCCACTCGACCCAACTATAGTCACTCGATGGAACGCCATTCCATGATTTGACTATAATCAAAGTGGAGCTTTCATATTGAAGATTCACAGTATTCTCAAGTCGAGAGAACTGTGTAAATCAGTCACATCGATATTTTCTATTTGACCTTAGTTATATTATATAACAGAAAACTATCGAGTGAGTTGTTCCATAGTTATCTAATAACTATCAGTACGTAACCCCTAGGTGCCCCTAACAGTCATGAGTAATACACTGTCCAACATTTGGAGAGCGTTACATACTCTAGTCTCAACGGATACATCGATATCCAGTCTCGATGAATCTTGACTAGGAACATTTAAAATGGTATATTTGTTTTATTGTGATAAATTACTCACGATTACAACACTTTGTAAATACTATCACAAAATATGCCATTTATGGATTTTCTATTAAATATACTTTTAATTAAATTAATTAATTAATTAATATAACCACATTATATCAAGTATATAACAGAAAGAAGCACCTTTATTATGAACAAGATTGTTCAACAAGTTAGATATATGTAACAAATTACATAATTTCCCCTACGGCATACCCCTAACTCTATTAGTCTCCCACTTGCACTTGGGGTCAATTATGGAATCTTATTTCAACTTCTCCAATCGATTTCTCAGAACCAATTAGGTCAATCCCTTTTTGGACGGGTATGCTATTATGTTTCAATTATCTACTCTGTCAATCAACTCTCTCTGATGGTGATAAACTGCTTTATCACGTGGAATAATTCAAAGTATGTCTCTCGACCTCTAATGAGCTCTAAGTTCTATTACGAGTCATATCGCGACATTGTTATCATATAACAATGTTATGAGATTCTCAACATTTGGAATCGGCTCAGTTATAAATTTGTGCACTTATAATTTTATATACATTATTTTTATTATGACAATATTCAAGGCGATGTACGTACCCTTTTTTCATTGAATAAGCCACAGTCTTTTATTTAGAACATTTTCAACTTAAAGATTCTTAACTTGAATTTATTATTAACATACTACACTCAATATGACTTATGAAGTTTGAGTTCGAACACTCCTTCATAAGGAGTTTTTGTTTCTGTAAACAATTCTCTAGTATTTCATAAATACACGAGAACACTTCAAACAACCATTTAGTGATATCAATTTGGATTTGATATTTGCTTCATGTATCAAATACATAAACAAATCATGATATCGTAGACAACACAACATGTATGATAATTTCTTTTGCCAATGCAAAGGAATCAATCTTACATGTTCCATATTAAACATTTTAAGAAGGTGTCCTTGCATATCATTTGGGACATTCCCGACATCTTTTATACTTACTATAAAAGACATCATTTATTAATCCAATGTCGCGTATTAAAACAACTAAGGCTGATTTTAACACAAGTACATCGTTAAAATCAAGAACGTGTTGTATACTTATAGTTTAGAAATACCAATGTACCTTTTAACGTTCTTTCTAATGAACACACGCTTCCTCTGCATTTTGATTGAAAATCAAACTATTTGATATTTCTATCAGAATACTTATTCAATCTTGATGCATATAAAATGATACTTTCGTATCATTTCTTGGATCATATCCAAAGACTCACAAACTCAATATCGCTCGCACTGACTTTGAGACATTTTTGATTAATGTGTAAACAGCTTACTCTAAATTGTTATTTAGAATTTTCCGTTTCATTACATATGTACTAAAACACTAGGACTTATCAAGCGATAATTTTGTGAGTAAATTCGAATTGACTTGAATGTGTTGAATATCGAATCTATTACGCTAATTTCAACAATTGAAATTTGCGATATTATTTTTAACAACATTGCTCATTTAATTCCAACTGCATTAGTCTTACTCATAAAGACACAGTCGTGGTCGATGGATCATGAAACACCCCACACCCCTTAGTATACCCAAAAAGGGCACACTAAAGAATATGGTGCGTTATAGGTATAGCTAAAAACTTCAGAGAGACTAAGGTTCACAAGACAAATAAATAAAATAGCGGAAACATTTAAATAGTAACTCATTAAAAATTAAACTTCATAAATAAGTCATAAAACCAAGTATGTCTCAAAATACCAAATACACATGTCTTATGAAAAATACCATCTCAGTCACAACATCAGAGTACATAAAATCATAAAATCATTCCTCTCATCAAGTACCAGTACATCTAAAAAGTCAAATGAAAAGAAAGCTGAAAAAGAAGAAGGAGAATACATGAAGAATCTCCAAGAATATCTCTCCAAGAAAGCTGAAACCTACTGCCCCTGCCTCTGCTGGCCTAAGGGGGGAAGGAGTAATAGAGGAGTGGGTCAGACTAAAAGTGTGGTGAGTGAAAGTAACTACTAGTATTTTTAAGCAAGGTAAAGATAATAGACTTAGTAATAGTTCTAGTATGAAAGGAAATAAAGAGAAAGATAAAGTTGGAATAAAATACTGTTTAACTGTTTGCTTTGCTTAGATAGTTTTGATTGGATTGTTTGCACTTTTCTAAAACTGCTTTGATTAGGCTGAAATTCCAATCCTAGTTTAATTAGGCTGAAATCCTTATTCTACCCTTTTGATCGGCCTTCTATCTCTATTGTGCCACTGTGAGCTAGTCCCATCTTGTGGGTCCTAAAGCAAAAGGACACCTGTTTAGCACTTTGGATCTCAATATCGACTTATATCCCTACTTCGAGGCCGCACGCTCGGCCTCCGTCGGCTTGCACTATCTGTTGCTCCATCTTTTGACCTCTTATTTACCTGCTTCATCATAAGCGTGTCCAGCCTCACCTGATCTGTTGTGACACCATCAGTCCTAGTCTGATAAGGTCCTGCTCAGTCTCACCTAAGTGTTTTGTGAAACCATCAGCCCTAGTCTGAAAGGGAAATGATGTCGGATACAGGTCCTAACAAACAAAATCTAGTTGCACCCCTTGCCTAAATCCCCTGATTTGAGCCTATTGACCACTTATCTACCATTACCTCAGCATAAGTGTGTCCCAGCCTCACCTAATCTATTGTGAGACCATCAATTCCTGACTGAAGGGGAATGCTGTCGATACGGGTCCTACTTCTATCTTTGCTTATTAACTTAATGTAAGTTTTAAAATTAGCATCTTCTATTATTTCTGCTCTGTTTGCTTATTATCTTAATCTAAGTGTTAAAATAAGCCTCTTCTGTTACCTCTGATATACTGGCTTATTAACTTAATTATAAGTTATAAAATAAGCCTTTTCTATTATCTCTAATTATAACCTGTGTGTTATAAATTTGCTTATTAACTTAACCCAAGGTCTGAGTTTTTTAAAAAAAGCTTCTTCTGTTATTTCTCCTATTTTCTCTTTTTAGTTATAATTACATGTTATAACTATGCTTGCAAATATCTTAAATTTGCCTATTTCAGTCTATGTCCAATTTATTACAGTTCTTCTTACTTTACATCAAATTTATGTAAATTTAGTGTTCTTATATTTTAGTCCATATTAGTGAATTATTCTCTTTTATTTATTCTATTCGCGTTAAAAGGAATAAAAAGAAACTAACATTTATAGACTAAATTTCAGCTAAAAAGGAATATATGTAAATAACAATAAATGGCTGTAAATAATTGGGAAAAGTGTAAATAACAGTAAATAATTGCAAATGACTGAAATAAAATAGCTAAGAGAAAATAAATTGGAAAGCAAGTCTAAAATTTACTTAAAAATAAACTGTAAATAAACTTGCATAAAGGTTATCCCCAAATTGTAGAAAAACTACAACTATTGGAAACCCGATTATTTTAAATTACTTAAAAATATAAAATAATTACTTAAACACTCACCTGTGGTCCTCTATTCTAGTCCTTGGTCTTACTTGATCCACTTCTAGAGCGTAGAATATTTTTAACAAAAAGATCTTCTCCTAAGAAAAAATTTCTTTTTAGGGTCCAGCCTTAGGCAATGAGCCCAGATAGGAGAAAATCTGAATGAGAAAAATAGCTAAGCCTAGGGTCTTATTTATAGTGTCACTTGGGGATCTCAGACCGTTGGATTTGAAGATTAAATCTGGTGCAACCACGTCATAGGCTCGCTGGGAACCATCGGATGGAAGCACGAACGCACAGGATTGAACAGAAATGGAAAAACACGTTATTGTTTAACCTAGACGAACGCTCGTCTCAATACATGGGCGGGTCGACCTCTATGTCGACCAATATAAGCTAGGGGTCGACCTAGCTTTGGGGAGGGTCGACCCTATGGTCGACCTATATTTTCTCTCTCTTTGTTTTCTTGTTTATTTCATAACTTCTTCGTTCTAGCTCGGATTTTGACAAACTATATATGGAAATTGACTAGAAAATTACCACAGACACAATGGTGCAACTCCCGTGGCTCAATTTCAATAATTTCACAAAGTTATTTAATTATTTAATTAATTTTTTAATTAATTACTATAGCTTGAATTTCTAGTTGTTACATTCTCCCCGCCTTAAAGGATTTCGTCCCCGAAATCTCCAAGGGCAGAAGAATGAAATATTTTCATCCAAGTTCTATAACCAACTACTCAACCATCGTCCATTACATCCATTGTCCTTAAGTTTTTCTAATGCACTTTATGATATATATATGCAAATAGTGTGGTGTCAATGTCCCTAACTAATGCAAAAGATTAGGTGGTCTACTGATTCGGTCGACCTCCTTTTTATGCAATCATGTCCGTGCTATGTATCCAAATGAATGCAAATTTCCTAATGATAACCGATAGTTCTATATGCGTGCTACAATCATCATCCAAATGCAACAGTCATATGATAATCATTCATTTATACCAACCATGGAATAAAAATTCAAATGCGCACACATCTATATGCATATGCTTTAGTGACCTAGTTAAGTCGATCCTTAAGAGATAATAGTGCCTAGTGTATATATATGCGTCCATTAGCATCCACTAGCAAACACTTGCAACCACTAGCGTCCAACATACATAACATGTTTTAGTAACATGTTTACATTCAATCCTACCATCCATAGGTTAAGTCCTAAGATGTACCCTCCCAAAAGATAATAAAGGAAAGAACCTATTCAAAACTAAAGATGGGAACAGGAAATTCAATATTTATTATCAAAGAGATGTGGATAAGAGGTACGTATCCTCTCCTAATCAAATCAAATCAATCTTCTCCGAAGTCGTCAGGGCCAAGTATCAATCTCTCTGTAGACTCTAACCAACACGAAGGCGACTTGCACGATCTTCCATAAAGAGCTTCGAAAGATGCCATTCCAATGCTAGCTTGAAAACTATTCTTATACGCGAATTCCACTAAAGGAAGATGCTCCTTCCAAGTTCCTCCAAAATCAAGAATACACATCATCAACCACGTGTGTCTTACTATCTTACTAATATCACCTTACTATATAGTCTACACACATGAAGCAACAGTCCTAGGTTCTCACTAGTGTCCTTTACACTTTACGGAAACTTCTATTATTACTTCTAAGAGTAATCACTGTTATTGCCTACATAGCCTTACACTTTTCTGTCACACCTAGGAAATGATTCATATCTACTCCACATCTAAAAGTTTGTTTTTATCATTTCAATTCAAAAGCTAAAGCTTCTGAATTTTTAAAACATCAAATCCCAAAGTTTTTGCCTTTAAAAGTGTTATTTTCAAGTCTCTATTAAATTCAAAGGTACTTGGTTACTTAACATTTAACTTTCTAGACTTGCATCCTTACAGTTTTTTGAATTTACATTATTCCCCAAACCTAGAGGG
Source organism: Allium fistulosum (assembly GCA_030737815.1). NCBI lineage: Eukaryota > Viridiplantae > Streptophyta > Magnoliopsida > Asparagales > Amaryllidaceae > Allium > Allium fistulosum. The sequence goes on along the minus strand of CM060907.1, from coordinate 241,084,551 downwards.
GAAAACTTACAAATTCTAAGTTCAAAACTTATTTCTCTTTTTCTTTTAAAGACCTTTACAGCTTTCTATAAAAATTGGGATTTTTAAATTTAACTGTTACTAAGTTTTTCTCTTCCAAAACTTATTTACTTTTTCATCAAACCATTTTTCTTTAAGATATCTTTAAAATGTCCTCACATTTTTTAAAAACATCTTCTTTTCATAGATTTTCAATTTTGCAAAAACTGGAGTAGATAAGAACAATTAAAAACTCCTTAACTTTCCAATTACCTAACCTTGGAGGGGTTCTTAACTTACTACAAATCGGGACTTTCTACAAAGGCAAGCAACCAAGGCGCATAATCAATGGAAAATACATGAAATTTCCATTGCTTAGCTTTTTCTACTAAGGCTCTCTATAATATCTCTTCTAACTAACACTGTCTCTAATTATTACACTTCTTATTACGCCTAATGGTTTTATACCTTAATGTATTGGAACTACTTTCTCTTATGAGAAACTATTAAAGCTAAAACCTTCTATGAATCCTTTAAAAGAGGACTTCATGTTTATGTGAAATTGCAAGGTACTTATTTTATATTTTTTGAATTAGACTATACAAAATATGGTGCTTCCCATACCTTGTACATCTCTTTCACGTATTCCTTATAACTTGCACAAAACATCTTTATTTGTGATTTGGTTTCATAGAAAATTATATCATTACTCATTTCATTCCAATAGATTAAAGTATGTTTAATGTATATTCATTTCTTATGAAATTTATTAATTTCCTGATTTTAACTTACAAACCATTTTAATTCTATACTTAGAAATTATCTTCAAAACATATTTTTATTTGGGTCAAAATAGATGTTGTGTAAAACACCGTTACTACAACCCAAAAATACCAGTGTAGCAATTTAATTAAAATAAATACTAATAAATCTCATATACTATGTAAAAAAACATTTCCTATGGGAGTCACCTACTATAACAATAGTGTTATAGTCTATGCCCCCTTTATTTCCCACGAAAACATCTATTACAACAATAAATGTTGTAACCTATGTTTTCGATACTTAATACACCCTAGGTTTTTATATTTAAAATCTTTGTTTACCTACAAAGAAACTAGCGAGCTATATATATGCTCTATAATTCTTCAAAAAGAATTTTACTTTTAACAAAATTTACATCATATAAAAGCCAATTTAAATTCCATACCATTTTTTTTCAAAAACCCAATATTTTCTTCCTAAAAAATGTTAACAATTATATATTTCAACTTTTCAATTCTAACAATTTCATTTTATTGGGCTAGGCATAAAGTGGATCTTCTTCTTACTACCCTAGGAGTACCCTTCCTAAACCTTGGAAATCTCTTTCCTTACTAAAGTCTCTTATTCCTATTCCTCTTTTATGCTTATATTATTCCAAGGCACTACCGCTAAATCCACTTATCTGAAACAATTATAAAAAAATTTCAACTGAATCTATTGTACATCTCCAATCTTTGCCTATAACTCTTTGGATTCCACAATCCGAACCTAAATGTATAAAACCGTTTCTCAAACTCCTTGCATGTGTAGATCTTTTATATGCCCCAAGAAACACATTTCCTTACGCCAAAAGTGACATTTCAAGAATTTTGCCTTCAATTGATGAACGCGAAGTGTACAAAGAACCTCCTTTAGATGGATAGCATGCTCTTCCATATTCTTGGAAAACACCAAAATGTCTTCCACGAATACTACTATGAACTTATTTAGGACATTTCCAAAAACACGGCTCATCAAATCTACAAAATAGGCTGGGGCGTTGGTTAGCCCAAATGGCATAACCAACCACTCAAAAAATCTATCGGGTGTCCTAAATGTGGTCTTATCAATGCTATAGTCAGTGACCCTAAGCTGATGAAATCCATTGGCTAAATAAAGCTGGGAAAATATTGAAGAGCCAACTAACTGATTGAAAAGATCATCTATCCTAGGAAGTGGGTAACGGTTCTTCTTCGTGAGCTTATTCAGTTCATTATAGTCTATGCAAAGTCGAAGGGAACCATCCGCCTTTGTAGCAAAGACGACTGGCGCTCCACACTCAGATATGCTCCTCCTGATGAAGCCTTTCTCCAATGACTCACTGATCTGCTTACTTAACTTCTTCCTCTCCCTAGGAGCCATGTGTCTCACGGGCAATGCCACTGGCTTAGCATTGTCATTAAGATAGATCCTAAAGTCGATCTCTCTCTTAGGGGGTAGTCCCCTAACCTCCTCAAAAATGTCTGGGAAATCTCTAACGACTGGAACGAAATCTAGCTCTCCTAGTGATGAATCAAGGGAATAAAAGAAGCTCAACACGACTGACCCCTATGGGTCGCAAGAAACCTCAAGAGTCCGTCTGCTACATGTCTCTAGTCTAACGACTCTCCTCTCGCAGTCCAATATCGCTCCATAAGTGGATAGCCAATCCATCCCCAAAATCATCCCATACCCCGAAAATCCCAATACATAGGTGTCACAGTCAAACTCTACGCCTAATATGAAAATTTTCAAACCCCTACAAATCATGTATAAATGTGCAATCCTCCTATGGGGTTTGAAACAACTATGGGGTCTACTACTAAGGAGATATCTAAGTGCAAACAATCAACCAAAGAACTAGAAATGAAAGAGTGTGATGCTCCAGAAAAAAGTATCCGAATGGGAAAATCAGAAATAGAGATCAAAACCTTCTACAGAGACTTTGCTACCTCCATCTAGTCCACTGCTAGAAGGAGCTGCATCCAAAGCCCGTACTTGCATTGTAGGTGCGCCTATTCTCTGCCCCATTCTCTGAGGACAAGCTCTACTAAGGTGACCGGGCTGCCTATAGTTGAAACATCTCCCCTTCAGCATTTTATTCTTACAGTCCTTTGCGTAATGACCAACCAATCTACAACTATGACATTCCCGCTTTTCTTTATCCGCTTCTGAGGTCCTTCTTCTTTCCTCTTGTCCTTATCCTTTTTGTTCTTCCACTATGGCATCTTAGAGCTTTTTGACTTAGGAACCTCTTTAAGTTCTCCCTTCAGCTGCAAAGATGCAGGCTAAACTCTCTGTCGGTCCTCCAATCCTAACAACCTAAACATTCTCTCCGTATCCTCCATCCTAGCTCGTGCCTCCTCGAAATCCTCCATGCTAGAAAACGTCTTGCCTCCTAGACTAGCAAAGTCCTTGGATAGCTTATAAAAATTCGTTGGTGTAGGTGGATTAATGGGATCTCCACCTGCTGGTGCTATACTGGGCGCTTGCCCTTGCACTTCTGGTACAATAGCTCTATGGAACTAGTCAGCCATACTATGCAAAGAAAAAAAGAATTTAGGTTCGAACGAATTGAAAGAAGGTTGAACTGGACTTTGAGGGGATTTTTATAAAAACTCTCTTTTATACTTGAAAACCTATTTCTTTAATAAGAGTTTCTTTCTAGAATATACTTCTAGTTTGAAGATATGCTACTTTTAAAAATAGGTTACTTTTGGAAAAATACTTTTCTTTTAAAACAAGTTTTTAGGAATCCTTTAACCTTAGGCTCTGATAGTAAGTAAAACACCCCATACCCCATAGGATACCCAAAAAGAGCATACTAAAGAATATGGTGCGTTATAAGTATAGCTAAAAACTTTACAGAAACTAAGATTCACAAGACAAATAAATAAAACAGAACAAACGTTTAAATAGTAACTCATTAAAAATTAAACTTCATAAATAAGTCATAAAACCAAGTATGTCTCAAAACACCAAATACACATTTCTTATGAAAAATACCATCTCAGTCACAACATCAGAGTACATAAAATTATAAAATCATCCCTCTCATCAAGTACCAATACATCCCAAAAGTCAAATGAAAAGAAAGCTGAAAAAGAAGAAGGAGAATACATGCAAAATCTCCAAGAATATCTCTCCATGAAAGCTGAAATCTATTGTCCCTGCCTCTGCTGGCCTAAGGGGCGAAAAAGGGGAAAATAGAGGAGTAGGTCAGACTAAAAGTCTGGTGGGTGAAAGTAACTAGTAGTATTTTTAAGCAAGGTAAAGATAATAGACTTAGCAATAGTTCTAGTATGAAAGGAAATAAAGAGAAAGATAAAGTTGGAATAAAATACCGTTTAACTGTTTGCTTTGCTTAGATAGTTTTGATTGGATTGTTTGCACTTTCTAAAACTGCTTTGATTAGGCTGAAATCCCAATCCTAGTTTAATTAGGCTGAAATCCTAATTCTACCCTTTTGATCGGCCTTCTATCTCTGTTGTGCCACTGTGAGCTAGTACCATCCCGTGGGTCCTACAGCAAAAGGACACCTATTTAGCACTTTGGAACTCAATATCGACTTATATCCCTACTCCGAGGCCGCACGCTCAGCCACCGTCGGCTTGCACTATCTGTTGCTCCATCTTTTGACCTCTTATTTACCTGCTTCATCATAAGCATGTCCAGCCTCACCTTATCTGTTGTGACACCATCAGTCCTAGTCTGATAAGGTCCTGCCCAGTCTTACCTAAGTGTTTTGTGAGACCATCAGCCCTAGTCTGAAAGGGAAATGATGTCAGATACGGGTCCAAATAAACAAAATCTAGTTGCGCCCCTTGCATAAATCCCCTGATTTGAGCCTATTGACCACTTATCTACCATTACCTCAGCATAAGCGTGTCCCAGCCTCACCTAATCTATTGTGAGACCATCAGTTCCTGACTGAAGGGGAATGCTGTCGGTACAGGTCCTACTTCTATCTTTGCTTATTAACTTAATGTAAGTTTTAAAATTAGCATCTTCTATTATTTCTGCTCTGTTTGCATATTAACTTAATCTACGTCTTAAAATAAGCCTCTTCTGTTATCTCTGCTATACTGGCTTATTAACTTAATTATAATTTATAAAATAAGCCTTTCTGTTATCTCTAATTATAACCTGTGTGTTATAATTTTGCTTATTAACTTAACCCAAGGTCTGAGTTTTAAAAATAAGCTTCTTCTGTTATTTCTCCTATTTTCTCTTTTTAGTTTTAATTACATGTTATAACTATGCTTGCAAATGTCTTAAATTTGCCTATTTCAGTCTATGTCCAATTTATTACAGTTCTTCTTACTTTACATCAAATTTCTGTAAATTTAGTGTTCTTATATTTTAGTCCATATTAGCGAATTATTCTCTTTTATTTATTCTATTCGCGTAAAAAGGAATAAAAAGAAACTAACATTTACAGACTAAATTTTAGCTAAAAAGGAATATATGTAAATAACAATAAATGATTGTAAATAATTGGGAAAACTGTAAATAACAGTAATAATTGCAAATAACTGAAATAAAATAGCTAAGAGAAAATAAACTGGAAAGAAAGTCTAAAATTTACTTAAAAATAAACTGTAAATAAACTTACATAAAGGTTATCCCAAAATTATAGAAAAACTACAAATATTGGAAACTCTATTATTTTAAATTACTTAAAATCTGAAATAATTACTTAAACACTCACCTGTGGTCCTCTGCTCTAGTCCTTGGTATTTCTTGATCCATTTCTAGAGCGTAGAATATTTTTAACAAAAAGATCTTCTCCTAAGAAAATTTTTCTTTTCAGGGTCCAGCCTCAGGCAATGAACCCAGATAGGAGAAATTCTGAATGAGAAAAATATCTAGGCCTAGGGCCTTGTTTATAGTGTCACTAGGGGATCTCAGACCATTAGATTTGAAGATTAAATCTGGTGCAACCACGTCATAGGCTCGCTAGGAACCGTCGGATGGAAGCACAAACGCACAGGATCGAACAGAAATGGAAAAACATGTCATTATTTTACCTGGACGAACGCTCATCTCAATACATGGGCGGGTCGACCCCCATGTCGACCAATATGAGCTAGGGGTCGACCTAGCTTCGGGGAGGGTCGACCCTAGGGTCGACCTATATTATTATTATTTTCTTTGTTTTCTTGTTTATTTCGTAACTTCTTTGTTCTAGCTCGGATTTTGACAAACTATATATGTAAATTGACCAGAAAATTACCACGGACACAATGGTGAAACTTCCATGGCTCAATTCTGATAATTTCACAAAATTATTTATTATTTAATTAATTCATTAATTAATTACTATAGCTTAAATTTCGGGTTATTACAGATCATATCCCTTTAGTTACGACCACCAAAATCTATATTTTGATAGCGTACTTGGAATTCTTTCGAATTTGTGCATCATACCATATAGAGTCAACACTCTCAATGGTTAAATTAAACAATCTAGGATTATATATTTTTGACATTAATAAGAAACTCATAGTTTCTCTTAGATGTGCGAGAATACTTATTAGACATTCTAATGCTATGTGTTCGTTTAGGTTAGTTAATTTCATTTCATCTCATACAGTCAGTTCTATCTATGGATCGTATCGAATTCCATTTTACTACCAATAATTCCTCAAAGAAATTTCTTCACAATGAAGTTGGTATATCTTGAAACAACAATTGTTTTTCAGTGCAATAGAATAGGTATCTATAAACGTTTTATGAATTTCTTTATTTATAAAGCTGATTTGGTTTTAGTTTACAAAAATTATGTTCGAAACATAAATATGTCATCCAATGACAGTCATTTCAAAATCCTTTTGGGGAGATTCATACAAGATCCCTCATGAATAATTATATGTGCAATTTTTTGACTCGCACAACCTGCCAACTCCTTGGCCTATGATATGTTGGAGTTTCTTATAAACCGTTATCTTGTAAAATTTTGTAAACTATTATTCAGATGAAATAATATTAACCTTGTGTACTACCCTTAAGTACATTACTTCATAGAAAGAAACTAACTCAACTTCACTCACGATTAATCATACATTGTCCAACAAAGTTCGATTACTCCATATCGATGCATCATTATGTATCACATGGAGGAGTAATTTTGAGATTGAATCTTTATTCATTTTAGGTACGTTCAGAACATTTTCCAATATACTCACTCATTCGATCAAATCAAATAATTTCTATCGCATGTTAGTTTATTTACTTCAGTTTTATATTCTATAAGTTTACCACAGACATAATACACATGTATCAAATACACATGTCCATGTCGACGATAACTCATCGGTGAATATGACGAAGTACGTGGAAAATTTTGGTATTTATAGAATTACGATTGCATACATCTATATGTATCAAGCCGAAGAGTTCATCAACTCTTATGATACTCCCACTAAATGGGTGCATATCCTTTTATTTTTTGAGATATAATTAACAAGTATCATATGATTCAAAATCATACAATAAAATTATTTCTCAAAACTACGGCTTAGTCTATAATTCCAAAACAACTATAAATAATATTAGATACTTTTGTACTTTCAAATGCATCACTTTTGTTATAAAAAAATTACCACATTATAGTTTTATTTCACAAAGAATATTCATAATATTCATATTGAAATATAACTATGTCTATTTTTTTCAATCGATACCGAAAAATAATCATTATTTTACAAATAATGTATGGTAAGTTTTACGTAAACAATTTTCATACTATGATGCAATTAATAAGTGTTATATGGCATGCTCCCACTATTTCCACCATTACTATAATAGCGTACTAAATTCGGAGGTCCATCATTCACTTAATACAATTTGTTTATTTCATACATTGCAACTATTTACAGTGGAGAGTTCGTTGATCAAATATCTTGAGCTTGAAGAAATAAATCTCACAGAAAACAATTTTCTATATGAAAATACATTTCGGAATAGAAATCATGTTTCTTATTCCAATATTAAGTATCAATTATTGTTATAATTCTCGTTTTCAGTGTTTCTCTATGAAGCAGAAGTGACTATTCATTCTCTTCATCCCAACTGTACCTTAAATTACATCTATTCTTATACATTCGTTTTCCTTTCAAATAGTCAAACTATTCAAAAGAAAACCTTACTACAATATCATAACAAACTCTTTACAAAAGCGCATTCGATTATCCTTAACAATTAAGGACATCAAATATGTTGCACTTTACGTAAACCGATCAATACGACATTTCAGCGGTCGAGTTCTTAGATCTAGCTTGTAGTTTTTGGTCTTGTGTTACATTAACAAAATATGATCCCTTTTGTAATCAATCAAGTTAAATGCATGATCTCAAAAATACAGTTTATTGGCTTATTTCCAATAAACTATATTCATTGAAGTATCGTACATTACGAACTGTGATTGTTCACCATATAACATTTATAAATGATAGTATATGGATCAAATATCCATAGTCTTGTATTGCATTTAGAGTTTGAAACTCATAGTGTGCAATACAGGGTCTCAACCAAATAAGCACGTAAGTGACCATTTTACGAATGTATTAAGTAGTTGTAAAAATTAGACACTTGCATGGGTATAGAAAACATCACCATGCAATAGGCATTTTATAGTGGGTATTATATTTCCATTTGTCAACTTTCAATTCAGCTCATTTGTATATGTTAATTGATAAACATTTTATTAATCATATTAAATGCACAAATTTATCATTGTAGATAATTATAACATTATTTAGCATATGTTCTTACAATATTAGAAAGGTTAAATGTTACCATTTCATTTTTCTAATAAGACTCTCACTAGTCTTTTATGTTTCTCCAAACCCTAAGATGAAACATAGAAGTCTTTCAACTTCACTAGTGGGTGTTAGGACTCGTCTGTCTTGGTATTCTGACCTTGAGTTTGCTCAACAAATCATAGCCCTACAAACGATGGATAACTCCTTATCGGTTGTATCACATACAACTCCTAAACTATTTTTTCTTGTCCTAATCTCATTTCGACCTTGAGTTTGCTCAACAAATTGAAAGAGATTATTCACTCATACCTACCACATCGCGACGGCCTAAGGATAGTATATGTACCTTGAGTTGCTCAACCAATACATATAGTTATCTTACCTCGTCTATTCAATATATTAATAATACTACACATAACATCTGTAGCTTGAGTTTGCTCAACAACTAAGAAGTATGCAAGTAATTTATTAATATATATGGTAGAGGACAACATTATATTGAAGATTCATAATCTTCAGTATATTATATTGAGTGATATCGACTTATGGAATAATGTATTTCGTATGAAATAACCCCGTGATTCAAGTGTCAGACACATCAGAAATCATAGTATACGTACATTTACATATGTATTTATTCCTTAAGTCTATTTGGGTTTCTTTAATGTTCCACCCTTAGTTTATACACTCATATTATATAAGTTTCAGTATTATATAACTTTTATATTTTAATTAACTTATACAATAATCTTATGTATAACATTTAATTAATTAAATCTTATTTAATTAATTAACTCTTTAATTAATTTTAAATTAGTATTCTAATAAACTTTTATATTGGACATATCTACTATAACCGTTATAGTAAGACACATATATCTTATATATATGCATATTTTTAGTTAATTAACTAACCTTTAATTAATTTATTAATTAAAAAAATTTAATTAAATTATATTAATTTTGAAAATTTATCTTATATACATACATGTATGCTTATGTTATCTTAAACACTTCAAAATAACATAACATATATCAACATACATAATACATGCATATAAATATTAATTAATTAACTCATTTAATTAATTTATATTATTAATAATTTTAAATTTTGAAATTAATATTTATATAGTTTCAAACATTTTGAACTTTTCGATACATTTTCAAACATTTTGAAAAGTGGAAATTAGGGAGGCATCCCTATCATACTTTCATATTGTAAAGCGGGTCCATGTCAAAGTTTCATTGTAAATCCGGTCCCTATTTTCTAGAAACAAGGAAAAATTATTGCTGAAATATCAGCAACTTTTATAAATAAGTGCTGATATTTCAGCAACTTTCCCTGTCAAAGTTTCATTGTAAATCCGGTCCCTATTTTCTAGAAACAAAGAAAAATTATTGCTGAAATGTCAGCAACTTTTATAAATAAGTGCTAATATTTTAGCAACTTTCATACACTATGTTCACAGTGTACAAAAAAGTTGCGAAAATGTCAGCAACTTTTATGAAAAGTTGCATCATGCTCTGCAATAATCGTGAATAAAAAACAGGGACCTAATTTACACTGAAATTTAGTGAAGGACTTTTCGTGTATTTTGAACCTTAACAAGGACCTGTGCCAAAAGTACCCTTTTGAAAATTTATGTTATATTATACCCTTTTATAATAAACATGTTTTATTTTAAATTTAACTTTTAAATTTATAATCTTATCTTAATTTTCAAAAGCATTTTGAAAATTAGCCCAAGACCCAATTAAATTGGGTCTTTTCTGTTAGGAGTAACCTTTGGGCTTACTCCACCTTTCAGGCCAGGCTGGTAACCAGGTAGGACAGGATACTTGATTACCCAATTCCAATCCTAGGCATTACCTTTCTAGACACCGTACTTAGTGGGCAAGCTTAATTAGTTAGCCATAACATGACTAATTTAGACCGCATAGGCTATTAGGCTCAGATACCATTGTTAGAACTAGGCCAGCCCGTAGTGGAAGAAATGAGTGGATTTCAAAAAAATTACCATTTTGGATCATTAACGGGCCTATGAAGTCTAAATGCATTGAGATCTTATCTAAATTTTATAACGACCCCGGATTTTTAATTAAATTTAAATTGATAATTAATTGAATTTTTGAATTAAAATTGTAAAATTAATTGTAAATTGATGCGAGTTTCCCCGAATCCAAATAAAAATATATTAAATCATTTAAAAATTTAAATATTGTATATATATGTATATATGTGATTTGAATTTAAATAACTCAATGCAATTATTTGTGAAATCATTTATTAATCTTAAACAAATGGGTTAAAGATAAATTATAATAATAAATATTAAGATTGATGATTTATGTTAGAAATAAGAATATATATATATATATTCAGAGAAATATCAAACAATAAATATTAAAGTAAAAGTAATAATAAATATTTAAGCTAGAAATAAAATATAAATATGTAAGATAAATTATATAAATATGTAAGATAAATTATAAAAATATAAAGTAAACATTAGCTAAATTCTAACAACATATTAAAAATAAACTTCACCTATATTACAAAATAATAAGATTTAAAGAAAATAAAATGTATTCAAATATGAAACCAGACAACGACAAAAGTGTTAAAGATAAGTTTAAACAAATATACATAGTTATGCATATACACTTGCAAAAGAAAACATATATTCAAGGGTAAACAAATAATATATATGTGAAGAAGCTTGTAAAGAAAGCCACAAAATTATCTACAATCGAAATGAAGATAAGTATGAACAAGCAAAAAGAAGCCACCAGATTTTTATTTATGCAATGTACAGGATAAAGATCAAGCAAATAAAATAAGGTAATATTGTACAAGATAATTAATGCGTGAAAATCCTAGTACACCATATTTTATCATATCAGCCTCCATACACTAAAAAAAATCTCTGACCCAAAACTAAGAAAACTTGTACAAACAAGGAAAATGAGACACAACAAAATATGATTGAGTATTTAAACAAACAGGATAAATATAAAGGTACGTGATAATTAATGCAGCCTCCAAAGAAAAAGAAAAATCTCTGCTAAGTTGTACAAACACAAAAAAGAAAATACATCAACCTATACAAATATATTACCCTGTAACTTCATTTTTCATATGTCAATCTTCATTCCAGTTCGTTCCATTTAAAACTGAGAAAATATGTAGTAAACATCATCTTAAAAGCTTAAATAAACTTCAATCTAAACAATAATACAAATCAAAGCAACCAGAGATCAAACAGACTTCAGCAAGCAAAGATACTCGAGCCTGTTTCAACACAAATGGAACTCTGTTCTTCTTTTGGAAAATCACGGTGAGCAAACATCACTTTTATAACCCTTAATATGTTTATATCTTTATGGATGTGATGAATGATTGAAGTAATGTTATAAATGTGATTGCATGGATGAAATTTAATAAGGTTGTATGTATATAAACATGATATAACCTGTATATACATATATACATATGTTTCTGTTGTACGCAGGCTTAAGCACACTCAGAATAAATTCAATTTCTTTATATACAATCAATTTTAGGCTTTGATTTCTAAATATAAGATGATGGTAGGAGTGTAAAATTAATTTTAAAAATAGTTATAAGTATAATTAGTTAAAGGTTTACTGGAAAATCTGAAATCACAGTCAAAATGTATAATATTAGAAAACCCAACCATGTTAATTTCAAGTTTAAATTATAAGCTAATTCGCATGTGAAAACGATGATTTTAGAATAACATTTCAAGATTTTTAGTTTTATAAATTATAAGAAATTGAATGTTGAACGGAATTTGCTTTTTCGTAAATCGTCGTCGATCGGCGATGAATCAAACGATGTGATTGGAACTGGAGATGGTCAGAGGTCTAAGGATCATCAGAAAAATAGTTGTTAGATTTATAAATTGTTGTGGTGATCAATCGACGTGAATTTAGGGTTTCTTACCCTGTTTTGTTCGATGTGGGAGAAGCGATGATTTCTTCGTCGCCATTGCGTCGAGTTGGACAAGGGTAGGGGGAAAAGGAAGATAGGGGATTTATGAAGCTCCAGGCGAGATGTCGTGGTGTCCGGTGGTCATCAGCGGCGGCGAGGGGTTGGTTTGGGTGTCGGTATGTTTTCTGGGAGGAATTAGATTTGCTCGATTCCATTTTTGGGTCGTCGGAAGGTTACTGGGTGGTCGAAGTGGTAGAGGAGGTCATTGGTGACTGGGCGCTGAAATCGACGACGATCGGAGTATCTCCGATCATCTGTGCACGTGTACGTGCATTTGAGTGTATTGGGTTTGTTGTTGTAGTAGGAGGAAGAAGGTTTGCTCGGGGATAAGCTCGAGTCGTATAGGGTTTTACTCGAAGATGGGTTCAAACGCGAGTAGACTCGGGGTTACTTGGGGAAGGGATCGATGTTGGCACGGGTTGTTTATTTGGTTGTAACCTGGTTTTAAATCTAAAATTTGAATTCAAGATTTTGAATAAAATAAAGTTATAAATTCAAATGTTTAGAAAGTTTAAATAGAAGGAATTTTACTTTTAAATAGATGAAGTTAAAAGGAAATTTGTTTTTAACTCTTTAAAAATTTCTTTATAGTAAAGATATTTCTCTAACATGAGATTTAAAAAGGGTTTTAGATTGTTTAAACTTTGTTAAAGGTAAATATGTATTCATTTTAAATCTTAAATTTTAAAATGAAATTCAAAAGTAAGTTTAAAGGTAAATTGTTTTTAAAATGCTTTTAATAATAATAGTTTAATCATTTATAAGAATAATGTTTATTTTAAAGTTAATTAGAACTTAATGATTTATGATTCATTAAATTATTAAGATAATTAAAAGTGGATAATTAATTTAATTAATTAATGATATGGATGATTTATTAAGTAATTAAAGGGTTATTAATTAATGTGATTAATTAAAGGATAATTAATCAAGGTGATTAATTTATTTATGTGATTAATTAAAGGTAAATTAATTAATAATTCGGGTTAATTACTTAATGAAATTGATTACTTAATGTAATTAATTAAAGATTATTACTTAATGAAATGAAGGGATAATTACTTTGTGTAATTATATTAAATAATGATTAATTAATTAAGATTAATTAATATAAGTAATTAAAGGTAATTAATTACTTGAAGATAATTACTTAATTAAAAGTAATTAAATGATTAAATTTGATTAATTAAATGATTAAAGTATAATTACTCAATGTAATTAATTTGTGATTAGAGATAATCATTTAAGTAATTAATTAATGATTAATTAAAAGATAATTCATTAAATGTTTTGTAATAAATTGATTAGTAATTTATCATGACTAGCAAATTATTCAAAGAGATTAATCTGATTTAAATCAATCAGATAATTAAATTGATCCTACTCATGGATGTTTGGATTATATTAGTCATTGAATTGTTTGATATCCCTAATCTGTAATGCTTTGTGATATATTTTGATTTGTGTGTGACCTGTAGTTATTTATCTGGAATGAATGTAACTTATCATCTGTGATACATTTGTATATTATTTGTGATCTGTGTACAAAAGATAAGCGTTATAGTTATACCGCTTATCAACTATATTTCTGTATTTTGATCTGTGATGATTGAATGATGTTGCACTATTGTGTTAAACCCTTGGACCACACCATACACACACAAATATGGATTTCACGAGGAAATCGTTTAAGTCACAGATGATTTAAAATTAATATTTTTGAAATTGAAATTTTAATTTCAATTGATTTTGGAAATGGATTTGGGTTAAATGTTAAAGCTTTTGAAAAGGAGTTTTTAAGATAAAAGTTATTTTGAGTAACTTGGTAAGATTTCCAATTTAAATAATTTAATTTGAATTTGAATTCAAAATTTGGAATTGAAATCCATGCTTGGAAATTACGGTTAAAGATGTTATAAATGTGTTTATATGAATTTAAACCATTGTAAAAGTATGGTTTTGAGAATTTGAATTTAACCCAAGGACTTTAACTCGTATTAATGAATCAGATTTTCCGAAATGAAAACTATTTGTTTTCAAATGATAAAAGCTTTCATATAAGAAATGAAATTCCAATTTAAGTTAAAGGAATCTCAAGTTTGAATTGAAAAAATGGTTTCCAAGTTATGAGTGAATTCTTTTGAAAGCTATGAATTAAATCTTTGATTTAAAGATTTAATGAGTTAATCAAATTGAAATGGGAATTGATTTGGAAAATCTATCTTTGTGAAACTGGGTGAACTTTGTGAAATGAATCTTTTTATGTAAAAGATTAAAATGGTAATGTGTTTAAACCATTTGAAAGAGAAGTTTGGGTAATAATTTGTGACTTAATTGAAATCCCATATCCATATGTTTTTAAATATTGCGCTCATTATTCGGTTTAGCCGGGAGAGGACCTTTGTGTCATATAACCCATTCCGAATAATGATACGTCGTATATGGATTGCATTTGAAGACCGGTGGTAAAGACCGGATATTTTCGAAAATGAAAGACAACTCGTCGAATGTCTCTGCATCGACTGATCTCCGATATAGAGATTTTAGCACCCTTTGTGATGAGAAGTCCGGACGTGATTAGAAATTATCCGGATTTGCAAGGGCTTCTTCGGAAGTGCCTTCGGTTCTGTTTCAAAACCGGAACAGACTTGTATGGTTGTATGTCTGACACTACACTTTGAGAGATAAAACTGATTTCTTTCAAATACATTTCTGTTTGGTGGCGGAGATTTATTCTCTTAGCTTAACACCCTTCTTTGAGACGTACGAGCTCAGAGGTTATGTAGTTGAAGGTTATCAGTGATATACTCCCAATTTGGTAGCGTGGCATGCTGAGTGCTGCTGTGTGTTGATGATCATTTGTTGATCAAAGCATGGCTTTATGAAAAAAGCGTAGCTTTGTGGACGAGACCTCATCGAGCCTCACAAACCGGTAATGGTCGAAATAGGAAAGATGCGGCAAGGTTTCAGGGGTAGCTCCCCTAGGGTATGTCCATTCCTTCTGGAAAAGGGTGGTATCATGGTATGGAGCCCAGATACTTACTCATGTGGACACACTATATTTATTACTGTGTGATGTTGGTTATCGAGGCCTCGGATAAAGGTCCCAAAGGACCGGGGGTGGAATATCTCAGGTTTACTACACGGGAAGGGGGTAACCGGTCTTGTGTTGGCAGAGAGCCAGGTGGTTCTCGGGGCGTCCCTCCAGAGGCGTTCCCATGTAGCATAGGAAGTTCCTTAGCCTGACCATTTGTTGGAAAATCCAAAGAAAAAATACGAGCCATGTACGGTTTTAGTTGTATAACCTGCTATGGAATGTGGCGGTAACCTGCTATTGAACATAGTAGCTATAGTAGGCATACAATATTGGTTGTATGCTGGCTAAGATTGATATTATACTTTCGAAATGTTTTCTGCACTATGCACTAGTAATAATATCAAAAGAGTTTTTCTTTTGCGTAGTAAGCATGTTTGACTATCATAAGAAGAAATCTTCTCCAATTCTGCGTTTGCATTGTGTGTGTGGCGGGAGTTCTTATGGTAGTTTCATTTTCCAAAAGCATTGCGGATTTCAATGTTAAAAGTTCTTTTGTTATTTGTTTTAAAGATAAACTATTTTTGTTGCTCACACCAGTCCCATGACTGACCTGGAGTTTATTGTTCCCTTCCTAAACTCTGGGTGCCCATAATTTTCCACACGGGCAGTCTAGAGTTGGGTTTCTTTTCAGATAGTCAGGTTTAGTAGATTATCTTGAGCTAGTTTAGTTTTTGGAGATCAGGACTGACATTGCTTATCTTGGTGCAACGTGATGGTGGTTGTAACAACCCGAGATTTTGTAAATATTGGATATCGTCGTTAGACGATTATAATTGCCAACAGATTGATATGGGAAATCTAATCAGGTTGGAATTCTTTTGAATTTTCTTTAAGGGTATGCGGGCTTTAGTAAAACATTTCCCTTCTTAAATTTTGTTCAGCCCATTTCTTTAGATGTTGAGATAAAGGCCTATGCCCGTTCCTTCCCCTTACTCATTTTTCCTCTTCGAACCCTAAAAATCAAACGAGCGAAAATAATGGCGGCCACAAGAAACGTCTTCGTTCGTTCGTTCGAGAAGATAGGGCTTCGATTGATTTTTGGCCGCCACGGCTTCGAGTTTCCTTGCCGTTCCTCACCACCGCTCCCCTTTTCATTCAATTCTCGTTCGAAACCAGAACGTAGGCTAACCCTAAAACCCAAAAAGAAACGATAATGGCTACGCTCGTTCGATCGAAAACTTGGGGTTCGTGAAATTCGTGGTTGCCGATTCCAGATATTAGTTCGAATTCGATTTTCTTACTCTTTTGATGGATCGCCTCTGAGATGCTTTCAACCGATTGCTAAGGTGAGTAACTCAACTTACTCACATCTTATTCATGTACCATATGTTATCTTTGCACATGCTATGCTGTTTATCCTTGATTCAATTTCGTGATTTCCTGGTTATCTTGACTTCGAATGTGTTGTTTGATTTTTCTGACTTGTTAAAATTGCAACTTTTGCTGCTGGATTTTATGATGTCGATGTTGTTCGACTTTTGGACTTTTGACGTGTTCGATCTGTTTCTATGTTGAGTTGATCGGTTCTTATAAAATGATAATTATAACTGGTTCACTTATATGGCTTGATGATTTTGAAATGTTCGAACTCCTTGGCTGTTATGGCTTGACATTCTTTGTGACTTCGGTCTTGATGCTTGAATGCATCTGGAAACTTGTGTGTTTTGCTTTAATTTCGTGACAACTTCGCTGTTTGTTTTTTGTAGTTGTCGTATTGTTACAGTCTTCGACTTGCTTTATACATTCAATTGTATATTAATAAATGTTGTTCACTATATTCACAATTGAAGTTATAGCCTTGCATTTACCTATAACTTAGTGCATCGGGCATATGTTGCCTTAGTTCGGTACTATTGTTTGAATTGGGTTTGTTGTGCACTTAAGTTTGTGAATTTCTTAGATTCGAACTGCTTTATATTTGCTTGGGTCGGGGTTGACATTTTTCTTGAGCCTGACTTTGGTTTGGCAGTTTGTACTGTCATTAATCATACTGCCATTGTTCATTTCCTTCATATTTGAACTTGTATTTGACTGCCACTTCCTGTTTGAATCTTACAACTGCATATCCTCAATTGCTACTGTCTATTTCAATTTGCACATGGAGTCTGAGTTGTAGCCTAGTCCCTGTCCACTGTTTCATTATGTTGCCCTATAGTTGTTGATGTCTCTGTACATTTGCCTGAGTCACTTGTAACTACTGTTACTTGTTGTTCGATCTAATTGACTTCGACTTTGTTTATGATGCTTGCATTCATCTGGGCTGGTTTGATTCTGACTATGTTGCGTACTTTGGAAATCGTGGTTATACTTCATTGGATCACTGTTCTTGATGAATTTGGCTTTGATATTGTAGTCTAGGCTGATTCATATCTTTGTACATGTCTGCCACTGCAGTTTTATTGTGGTGGTTGCACGGTACTTGAGCTTTGTTTATTGGATGGCATTTGGTCTAGTGCAGTTGCACACTTGTAGCTTCACTCCAGTTTACTGAACCTTACTGTTTGCATTAATCTGGCACACTTGTTGCCTTGTTTTCCAATTCGACATTCCTAGAATTCGTTGATGTGCTACCTTACGTTTAGTATACTGTCCAGTTTCACCGTCACCCCTCTGATTCATTTTGTCTTGTGCAGTCTGTTATATACATTCAATTGAGTACATATTTTATATTCACTGGATTGCACAGTGAAATCTTTATGCACTGGTTATCTCCTTTGCACTCGGTGCTACATATAGCCTGCACTTGCATTGTCTACGTTGGTTGTACACTTCACTTGTACTAGCACTGTGAAGTCTGCTCTTTTCGATAATTGATATGCATTGATTTGAGTCACCATGTATGTTTCTTTCTGGTGATCCTGGGTCTAGTTTCTTGACCAGGCTTGTTCGAGTTGCTTTGGCTATTGGCTACGGTCATGGCTTGTTCGATATCACAGTTTTGATCTGAAGCGTGAACTTGTTCACTGCTTCCTTTTCGCTTGAGTTGGTTGAGTTTGGTTTGTTGGTTCTTGATTGTTTCAAGTTGATTTGTGAAATTTTACAGCGAGTTGAATCCGGTCTCAAAGACCCGGGTTTGACCCTGTAAGTTTATTTATGTTGACTTCTACAGTTTTGATTGCTGTTAGTTTTCACCGTCGTGATGATTTCACGTACTGTGTGGCGAGGCAGTGCACGCGTGCGTGTACTGCAGCCACCCAGAAATTTGATTTGATTGATCTTTTTGGATTGCTGATTTGTTGTTTAACACTGTTTGGTGTTATATCTGCCGTTATCCGATTCTTTTATCGAGGAGTCGGATATACGAGATTTCTGTAATTGTCGTCTATTTAAATTATTACTGCCTATATGCACTAATAAACTGGTTTGAATTAGACTGACCTGGGTATTATTTTCTTTTGAATGTAATACTCGGGTCAGACCCGAGTATTTCAGGTTGTAGATTTCTTTCTTTGAGTTGCTGTTCGGGATTGAAGACTTTTCACATCTTCTGAAGTTGTCGGTCATTTTGTAGTAGTCGTGTCATTGTATAGAATGATATGTATTCATGTATATTAGTCGATAATGTACTTGTATATATAACTTCTAGAGTCGACAGTTGTAGTTGTATCATATGTATTGTGTCAACTATGTATTAACTAACATCGGTTATATATATATGAGATTTTTGTTAATCTGTGTTCCGCATTTATATTATCTGTGTTATTGTTATATCTAATGTCCTAAACTATTATGAACTATCGTAGTTTGTTTTATACTGATAATTGGATATGTCGATGGGAGTAAATAAATAATAGATGAAAAATAAAAAGTATATACCACTCCTATCGAGATAACCAATATTAGTGTAAGGCCAATTACGGATGGTCGCTCCTATCCAGCCTTATTCTTCGTAATAATAGACAGTATTTCTTTTAATACTCTTTGTTATTATGAGCATAAAGGTGGGGCGTTACAGTTGGTATCAGAGCTTGGGGTTTATGGACATAATATAAAACTTAACTCGGATGGAACATATGTTACAACTATTGGTCGATGTTTTAATTGTGTTTGAGTCAAAACTAAAGTTTGAAATTTGGATGAAATTTTTAAATATCTTTATTTAAAAATAATAGTGAAATTGTGTTCTGATGATTTGATTGATTTGTGTTCTGTTTATCAGGGTGCGCAGCGGAAACAGTGAAACTGTCTTCGCTGAGTACAACTGATAATCTTTTTGATTTAAGAATCAAAATACGAAATTGATATGAATTCCAATTGTTGTTTACATAGCTGTAATTATTTGTTTCTTTGAGAATTTCGAATCCAAATTGAGGATTCGAGGAAATTGCGGATATGTGATTTTTGTTGAAATTTCCGCTGGCTTTCTTTTGTACTAATCATCTAGTGATTAGATTTTTGCTGTTTTGAATTATCTTCATTGAAGATACATTTGAAGGATTTCTTTGTTCATTTTGTAATACGTGCAAAAATTTGAATTGCACGTTATTGCATTTATTTTACGTTGAACCGATGCTTGGTTATGATACGTATTTTGTTGCCGTTATTTTTATAACGGACTTTTTACACCAATGCTGAATTTTTGAGGCACGGTGTTTTGTTGACAATTTTAATAAATGAAAATTCACTGATGTCACATTTTGATGTGAATCCTTTGATGAGATATTTGATGTTTTAAAATTTCTGTCGCTTTGACTTCAAGTTCAGCCAAAATTTTAAAAGTGGATTTTCAAGCGGTTATTCCGCAATACTGATTTGTGACCGTTTTTACGGTATTTTGAGAAGTACAATTTCCTTATCGAAATTGTTACTAATATTGTTGTTTTAATCACGTGATTGGAAAATCGTTTTAGAATGAAAATTGTTTTCAAAAATTTTAGCAGTTTGCGTTTTCAAAAGAATGAGAAAGCGACTTAAACGATTCAGCAAAATCGAGGATTATGACCCCTTTCTTTTACTGTTTCGCTTAACTCCGGACTTGTTCAGTTGAGAATGCGAATTGTTGTTTTTACAAAATAAATAAAAATTGTTTTCAAAAAATTTTACAGTTTGCGATTTCAAAAGAATGAGGAAGCGATTTAAACGTTTCAGCAAAATCGGGGACTATGACCCCTTTCTTTTACTGATTCGCTTAATTCCGGACTTGTCCGTTTGAGAATGTGAAATGTATTTTTACAAAATACACAATTTTGCACTTTCAAGGAAACGATGAAGAGAATCAAACGATTTAGTAAAACACGTGGTATGGGACATGTGCGTTTGCTATTTCGGTTAATTCCGGACTCGTTAATTGAAATATTTGATGATTTCGTGTGCTTTCGAGCCACTATGAGGACCTTCGGGTCATTTGTTGGGCTTTCGGGCCACTCTGCGGACCTTCGGGTCATTTGTTGGGCTTTCGGGCCACTCTGCGGACCTTCGGGTCAAATACCAGTACTAGACCTTCGGGTCACTCTGCGGA
This sequence comes from Allium fistulosum, assembly GCA_030737815.1. Lineage (NCBI taxonomy): Eukaryota > Viridiplantae > Streptophyta > Magnoliopsida > Asparagales > Amaryllidaceae > Allium > Allium fistulosum. Next base: position 241,063,432 of record CM060907.1, on the reverse strand, counting down.
CCTCCGGGTCAATCTGATGGGCGCAAAAATTATGTTGAGTACTAGGTAGGCTTCGGCCACTCTGAGATGCACGTGCGGCGAATTAAAAACTCGCCATCTGATGGGATCGATCCAAGCTTTTATGTTGATTTTCTAGTCTTCTTAATTGACTTCTAGATATTTGTTGTTTCCAATTATCTGCAGGTAATTGGATATTTGTTGTTTCTAATTATCGCTTGTGATAATTAGATATTTGTTGATATGAGTTCTGATTATCGTTTTTGATAATCAGATATTTGTTGTTTCTAATTATCGCTTGTGATAATTAGATATTTGTTGATATGAGTTCTGATTATCGTTTTTGATAATCGGATATTTGTTGTTTCTAATTATCGCTTGTGATAATTAGATATTTGTTGATATGAGTTCTGATTATCGTTTTTGATAATCGGATATTTGTTGTTTCTAATTATCGCTTGTGATAATTAGATATTTATTGATATGAGTTCTGATTATCGTTTTTGATAATCGGATATTTGTTGTTTCTAATTACCGCTTGTGATAATTAGATATTTGTTGATATGAGTTCTGATTATCGTTTTTGATAATCGGATATTTGTTGTTTCTAATTATCGCTTGTGATAATTAGATATTTGTTGATATGAGTTCTGATTATCGTTTTTGATAATCGGATATTTGTTGTTTCTAATTATCGCTTGTGATAATTAGATATTTGTTGATATGAGTTCTGATTATCGTTTTTGATAATCGGATATTTGTTGTTTCTAATTATCGCTTGTGATAATTAGATATTTGTTGATATGAGTTCTGATTATCGTTTTTGATAATCGGATATTTGTTGTTTCTAATTATCGCTTGTGATAATTAGATATTTGTTGATATGAGTTCTGATTATCGTTTTTGATAATCGGATATTTGTTGTTTCTAATTATCGCTTGTGATAATTAGATATTTGTTGATATGAGTTCTGATTATCGTTTTTGACAATCGGATATTTGTTGCTTTTAATTATCGTTTTAGATAATTAAATATTTGTTGCTTTGAGATTTAATTACCGCTTTTGATAATTAAATATTTGCTGATTTCGGATTTAATTATCGCTTTAGATAATTAAATATTTGTTGATTTGAGATTTAATTATCGCTTTAAATAATTAAATATTTGTTGCTTTGAGATTTAATTATCGCTTTTGATAATTAAATATTTGCTGATTTGAGATTTAATTATCGCTTTAGATAATTAAATATTTGTTGATTTGAGATTTAATTATCGCTTTAGATAATTAAATATTTGTTGCTTTGAGATTTAATTATCGCTTTAGATAATTAAATATTTGTTGATTTGAGATTTAATTATCGCTTTAAATAATTAAATATTTGTTGCTTTGAGATTTAATTATCGCTTTTGATAATTAAATATTTGCTGATTTGAGATTTAATTATCGCTTTAGATAATTAAATATTTGTTGATTTGAGATTTAATTATCGCTTTAGATAATTAAATATTTGTTGCTTTGAGATTTAATTATCGCTTTTGATAATTAAATATTTGTTGATTTCGGATTTAATTATCGCTTTAGATAATTAAATATTTGTTGATTTGAGATTTAATTATCGCTTTAGATAATTAAATATTTGTTGCTTTGAGATTTAATTATCGCTTTTGATAATTAAATATTTGCTGATTTCGGATTTAATTATCGCTGTTAGATAATTAAATATTTGTTGAATTTAAAATTTGATTATCGTTTTTGATAATCGAATATTTGTCTTCTGATTATCGTTTGAGATAAGTAAATATTTGCGATTTGAAAATTCAATTATCGTTTTGATGATTGAATATTTGCGATTTTTGAGATTTGAGCTTCGTCTTTTTCTCTGGCGATTCAGGTGAGTAATTTGATTTACTCACATTCAATTCGTGCTCTGTATGGGAATTCTGCTTTGTTTTTTTCTTCTCTTTTAGTTGCTGGAACTCGATTGTTCTTGCTTTGCTTATACATTCGACATTGCCATGCTCTTTTGGTTGTTACCTTTTATCCATTTATTCCATATGATTGCGTGGACGCAATTTCTTTAAGGAGGGGAGTCTGTAACAACCCGAGATTTTGTAAATATTGGATATCGTCGTTAGACGATTATAATTGCCAACAGATTGATATGGGAAATCTAATCAGGTTGGAATTCTTTTGAATTTTCTTTAAGGGTATGCGGGCTTTAGTAAAACATTTCCCTTCTTAAATTTTGTTCAGCCCATTTCTTTAGATGTTGAGATAAAGGCCTATGCCCGTTCCTTCCCCTTACTCATTTTTCCTCTTCGAACCCTAAAAATCAAACGAGCGAAAATAATGGCGGCCACAAGAAACGTCTTCGTTCGTTCGTTCGAGAAGATAGGGCTTCGATTGATTTTTGGCCGCCACGGCTTCGAGTTTCCTTGCCGTTCCTCACCACCGCTCCCCTTTTCATTCAATTCTCGTTCGAAACCAGAACGTAGGCTAACCCTAAAACCCAAAAAGAAACGATAATGGCTACGCTCGTTCGATCGAAAACTTGGGGTTCGTGAAATTCGTGGTTGCCGATTCCAGATATTAGTTCGAATTCGATTTTCTTACTCTTTTGATGGATCGCCTCTGAGATGCTTTCAACCGATTGCTAAGGTGAGTAACTCAACTTACTCACATCTTATTCATGTACCATATGTTATCTTTGCACATGCTATGCTGTTTATCCTTGATTCAATTTCGTGATTTCCTGGTTATCTTGACTTCGAATGTGTTGTTTGATTTTTCTGACTTGTTAAAATTGCAACTTTTGCTGCTGGATTTTATGATGTCGATGTTGTTCGACTTTTGGACTTTTGACGTGTTCGATCTGTTTCTATGTTGAGTTGATCGGTTCTTATAAAATGATAATTATAACTGGTTCACTTATATGGCTTGATGATTTTGAAATGTTCGAACTCCTTGGCTGTTATGGCTTGACATTCTTTGTGACTTCGGTCTTGATGCTTGAATGCATCTGGAAACTTGTGTGTTTTGCTTTAATTTCGTGACAACTTCGCTGTTTGTTTTTTGTAGTTGTCGTATTGTTACAGTCTTCGACTTGCTTTATACATTCAATTGTATATTAATAAATGTTGTTCACTATATTCACAATTGAAGTTATAGCCTTGCATTTACCTATAACTTAGTGCATCGGGCATATGTTGCCTTAGTTCGGTACTATTGTTTGAATTGGGTTTGTTGTGCACTTAAGTTTGTGAATTTCTTAGATTCGAACTGCTTTATATTTGCTTGGGTCGGGGTTGACATTTTTCTTGAGCCTGACTTTGGTTTGGCAGTTTGTACTGTCATTAATCATACTGCCATTGTTCATTTCCTTCATATTTGAACTTGTATTTGACTGCCACTTCCTGTTTGAATCTTACAACTGCATATCCTCAATTGCTACTGTCTATTTCAATTTGCACATGGAGTCTGAGTTGTAGCCTAGTCCCTGTCCACTGTTTCATTATGTTGCCCTATAGTTGTTGATGTCTCTGTACATTTGCCTGAGTCACTTGTAACTACTGTTACTTGTTGTTCGATCTAATTGACTTCGACTTTGTTTATGATGCTTGCATTCATCTGGGCTGGTTTGATTCTGACTATGTTGCGTACTTTGGAAATCGTGGTTATACTTCATTGGATCACTGTTCTTGATGAATTTGGCTTTGATATTGTAGTCTAGGCTGATTCATATCTTTGTACATGTCTGCCACTGCAGTTTTATTGTGGTGGTTGCACGGTACTTGAGCTTTGTTTATTGGATGGCATTTGGTCTAGTGCAGTTGCACACTTGTAGCTTCACTCCAGTTTACTGAACCTTACTGTTTGCATTAATCTGGCACACTTGTTGCCTTGTTTTCCAATTCGACATTCCTAGAATTCGTTGATGTGCTACCTTACGTTTAGTATACTGTCCAGTTTCACCGTCACCCCTCTGATTCATTTTGTCTTGTGCAGTCTGTTATGTACATTCAATTGTGTACATATTTTATATTCACTGGATTGCACAGTGAAATCTTTATGCACTGGTTATCTCCTTTGCACTCGGTGCTACATATAGCCTGCACTTGCATTATCTACGTTGGTTGTACACTTCACTTGTACTAGCACTGTGAAGTCTGCTCTTTTCGATAATTGATATGCATTGATTTGAGTCACCATGTATGTTTCTTTCTGGTGATCCTGGGTCTGGTTTCTTGACCAGGCTTGTTCGAGTTGCTTTGGCTATTGGCTACGGTCATGGCTTGTTCGATATCACAGTTTTGATCTGAAGCGTGAACTTGTTCACTGCTTCCTTTTCGCTTGAGTTGGTTGAGTTTGGTTTGTTGGTTCTTGATTGTTTCAAGTTGATTTGTGAAATTTTACAGCGAGTTGAATCCGGTCTCAAAGACCCGGGTTTGACCCTGTAAGTTTATTTATGTTGACTTCTACAGTTTTGATTGCTGTTAGTTTTCACCGTCGTGATGATTTCACGTACTGTGTGGCGAGGCAGTGCACGCGTGCGTGTACTGCAGCCACCCAGAAATTTGATTTGATTGATCTTTTTGGATTGCTGATTTGTTGTTTAACACTGTTTGGTGTTATATCTGCCGTTATCCGATTCTTTTATCGAGGAGTCGGATATACGAGATTTCTGTAATTGTCGTCTATTTAAATTATTACTGCCTATATGCACTAATAAACTGGTTTGAATTAGACTGACCTGGGTATTATTTTCTTTTGAATGTAATACTCGGGTCAGACCCGAGTATTTCAGGTTGTAGATTTCTTTCTTTGAGTTGCTGTTCGGGATTGAAGACTTTTCACATCTTCTGAAGTTGTCGGTCATTTTGTAGTAGTCGTGTCATTGTATAGAATGATATGTATTCATGTATATTAGTCGATAATGTACTTGTATATATAACTTCTAGAGTCGACAGTTGTAGTTGTATCATATGTATTGTGTCAACTATGTATTAACTGACATCGGTTATATATATATGAGATTTTTGTTAATCTGTGTTCCGCATTTATATTATCTGTGTTATTGTTATATCTAATGTCCTAAACTATTATGAACTATCGTAGTTTGTTTTATACTGATAATTGGATATGTCGATGGGAGTAAATAAATAATAGATGAAAAATAAAAAGTATATACCACTCCTATCGAGATAACCAATATTAGTGTAAGGCCAATTACGGATGGTCGCTCCTATCCAGCCTTATTCTTCGTAATAATAGACAGTATTTCTTTTAATACTCTTTGTTATTATGAGCATAAAGGTGGGGCGTTACAGTGGTTCAAGCTGATGTTGGAGTTGTTGGAGTCATTCTCTTTTGGAGATCATTTGGGGTGATCTCTTCCATTGTTGTTATTTCCGCTGTAGCATTGTATCATATCTCTGATATTGTTGTATCATATTGATATCATTATTGTATATCATTCTGGATATTGTATTCATTGGAGTTGTATATGATATCATTTATTTCTTTCTTCCACTGTGTTGTTATACTTAATGGTGTTATAAGCTCCGGCGAGCCAGATTCGGTGTTTGAATCTATGGCATTCGAGTACAAGTGAAGTACGGGTATCGATTTTCGAAGGCCGAGTCAGGATCGTTATAAATTTTCTTTTAAATAAAATCAAAATTTTATTCAATATGGTAATATAAGGAACTATAAATAAACAAATGTATGTGATATGATGAATGTATCAAATACATTCATTTATGTCAAGTGTAAGTGCGGTGTATTATTTATTAACTCTTTTTTAATAATTTCTATTTAATTTTATGGGGTGTTACATTTTTCTCATTAAAAACTCTATACACATACAATATATTCGCAATGTCAAGTTCAAAGCACACAAATACTTCCATTCAAATCCCATATTTCTCTGTCTTCTACTATTTCTTCCTTACTCATGTTTTCTCTTTCAACAAACTCTATATAAACCAAAATATATCACTTATTTTAATTATTGGATTCACTTCATACCATTATCGCTTCCAACTTAAAACCATAGATGTACCTCTGATCAAACACAAATACCAGTCAAGCACAATGCATCATCATCCATGCCAATCACTTACCTTTCACAACAACAATAACCAAACAAAGTTTGCATTCACTCACAACAAATTCTCATAGCCAAATTCAAAATACAGGGAACTGAACTCCATTCATTCCTTACAACGCAAACTTATTCATTCATCAAATTTCCATATATTGAATTTTAGCACAAAGTCATCAATATCACACATCAACTCATTTATTCATCCAAGAATTTAAGTTTTAGATTTCAATCATGTTTCGCCTTAGAGATTTTAGAGACTCAATCTCGTTTCGGGGGAGATCTCGAACGAGATGAGTCCATCTCGGTGTTGGTCTCAGAGTTGCATCTCGATTCTTAAAGCTCATCATAGAACCATCTCAGGGTATATGATATGTTCAAAATTGACACCCTTATACGACAATATTTATGAATGCTACCATAAAAATAGTATTTTAAACTTGATTTGCATAATCACTCCATTGTTATTAATCTACAAAAAACATTCATATTCACAAATAATAATATGCTTAAACTAATAGAATAACATAATTCAAATAAATTATAGCTTACAATCTATGATCCATAAACATGAATTATTGTTAGACATAGAATATAATAAAGACCCAAAATGTTAAACGATAACATAGAAGTAGGACATAAAACACATACACGCATAAGAAACATGCATGTAAAAAAACGACGAATATGAAAATACAAAAGATTGTAGAACATATAAGAATATATGCTATAGTCATATAACATGCAAAATGTACATAAAACATTAAAGATTAAACATGATTCTTTTCAAGTCTTTTATTTACATACATAATACACAAAAAAGCATAATGGTAAACCAAAACAAAACCAAGCTTTTAGCATTACAAGCTAACTAGAAAAAAGAGTCATTAATATATCATAAAAGGCTATTCTTTAATGGATTCGGAATCTGATTCAAATGTTGATGAAGTATCTGTTAGAACTAGGCCAACCCATAGTGGAAGAAATTGGTGAATTTCAAAAAATTTACCATTTTGGATCATTAACGGGCCTATGAAGTCTAAATGCATTTAGATCTTATCTAAATTTTCTTTTAAATAAAATCAATATTTTATTCAATATGGTAATTTAAATAACTTTAAATATACAAATGTATGTGATATGATGAATGTATCAAATACATTCATTTATGTCAAGTTTAAGTGCGGTGTATAAGTGATGTACATATGTATAAATGAAACATGTAAAAATAAATTAAGAGAAAGAAATTATTTATTTCCCGCTGTTACTATATTCAATTAATAAAGGGAAGATATGACAAAATATGAAAGGAGAGAAACATATCATTTCTTTCAACATTTAACACAATTAATACATTAAATGACATTTATTACGTATCAATCAAATCTACACATGGATATGATAGAATATGAAAAGAGGGAAACCATCGTTTCTTTCACCATTTAACTGTGACAATCAATACATTAAATGACATTTATTACTTATCAATCAAATCTACACATGGATATGATAGAATATGAAAAGAGGAAAACCTTTCATTTCTTTCACCATTTAGTTGTAACAATTAATACATTAAATGACATTGATTACTTATCAACCAAATCTACACATGCCTTCATTGTCTAAATTTTGTTAATGAAATATATGCATACATTCATAATAATTATGGTACATACATACATACAAAGTGAAAACCTATTGGTTGTTTTAAATAATTTGAAATTTGAAATCCTAAATTAACGTTGACATAAAAAATTCCAATTGAGAAAATGTTTAAAAAAAGGTTACATTATTGCTCATAATCTTTGTGCAGATTTGATTTTAAAAAAACATTTACATTACATATAACTGATAATTAAAATTTAATAATTTGGATCTGAAAGCATATGTTTGCAAACAATGTAGCATATGGTATATGTGTATATACATTTGTATAAAAGTTTTTTGGTTTTAAAGTTAAATTTTTCATTATATTTTTAATTTAGGAATGAAACAATATTTAAACTTTATACAAAACATAAATATAGAAAACAACAAATAATTAAAATTTGTACTAAAGTCCATTTATTAATATTCAATCAAGGTATCCCTTTTTTTAACATATGTACAAAAATTTAACATATTTACAAAAATTGTAACAATTGTACAAAAATTTAACATATGTAATTAAAATTAGATTCAAGGAATGGTAAATAACTTAACATATATATATATATATGTGTGTGTGTGTGTGTGTGTGTGTGTGTGTATAATTCATTAGCATTTGAATAAGTAAAGATTATCTCATAGTATACATAATTCTCATTCAATATCAATTTTTAATTTCATAACTATCTACAGTAAAATAAAATAAATTTGAACAAGGTAGGCATGCGTAAATTTGTGATAAGAAATTATAGATCCAAACAACACTGAGAATGCTGACAATTTATCAAAATTAATACGAGATTCAAGACATGTCGATTTATCATAAACATCATTAAAAGGAAATGATAAACAAACATAGATCAAAATAATAATACAATAAACATGTAAATATCGAATTATACACACATATAATTACCTTAGGATGAAGCATGTAGAAACACCTTGAATGTTAGAAGAATACCTAGATCTGATTGTTCACTCTCTAGATCCGATAAACCATGCCCTTCATCACACCTTAATTTGTGGCTTCTCCTAAGATTTCAAAAATCACCATCCCACTTTGCAAGAGAAGAATGAACCACCCTTTCTAATTTAGTTTGATGTTGATATGAATTTGTTTTAATGTTTTTTTTTTCTTTTGGATGAAGTTTCAGCCATGGATGAATGATAGAGAAGAGGAAGAAAAGGAGAACAAAAAATGAAAGTCACGTTTTGTTCTCTGTACTGTCAGAAATGAGGAGGTTTTGTTTTTAATAGAATTAAAGGTACCTTTTCCTATTCTCCTATTATAATTTCCTCCTTTATTTCCTCTATTTAAATTTCAATTAATCTCATTAATTGATTTCCATCTCTTACCATTATATGGATGATCCAAGCACATTCCAAATATGCATATTTTCCAAAAAAAAGAAAACAACTTTTATGTATTTTATTATTTAAAACCTGTTTAAAATTTTACCGATATCATATATCGATATATGCAAATATAACTTTCATATATGCATTAAATAATGACCAACAACATTCAAAACATCAAATAAATTAACAATAATTAATATTTCATAAATATCAATTGATTTAAAAGTTTGCAACATTTTACAAACTAATTAAATGTGTGGTTTTCGGAGAAATCACAAATGTGGTTGTGCGACTCAGAGGTGTGAATTTAGTCAGCGGTTAATATTGAATAATTCAAATATTAATGATCACACGTCACTTAGCAGGTGGTATGACAGTTTGGTTGAATTCATCGCTTACAGGTCTTTTCGGTAAAATCAAATTTTACTTATTATAAGCAGTACCTGATGGTGACAATTATTTACACCAATTCTTTTCGTCAAAATTATATCATATTTGGACTTATGGAGTTGGTAATGGTCAAAATTCCAATATCGTCCACATTCAACTTTATAGTCCAAACACAAAGTCCTTGGTTCAGTAATAACAATTATTATTAACCAAAATGCTCTGGCCAAAGACTTTGACTTTGAGTTGGCTTGAGTTGACCATGATACTAACCCCATATAACTGAGGAGATGAATTCTCTCTTGAATAGTGCTTCACTTCCAATACTTCCACTCGACCCAACTATAGTCACTCGATGGAACACCTTGTCATTATTTGACTATAATCAAAGCGGAGCTTTCATATTGAAGATCCACAGTATTCTCAAGTCGAGAGAACTGTGTAAATCAGTCATATCGATATTTTCTGTTTGAACTTAGTTATATTAACCAACAGAAAACTATCGAGTGAGTCGTTCCATAGTTATCCAATAACTATCAGTACGTAACTCCTAGGTGCCCCCAGTAGTCATGAGTAATACACTGCCCAACATTTGGAGAGCGTTACATACTCTAGTCTCAACGGATACATCGATATCCAGTCTCGATGCATCTTGACTAGGAACATTTAAAGTGGTATATTTGTTTTATTGTGATAAATTACTCACGGTTACAACACTTTGTAACTACTATCAGAAAATATGTCATTTATGGATTTTCTATTAAATATACTTTTAATTAAATTAATTAATTAATATAACCACATTATACCATGTATATAATAGAAAGAAAAACCTTTATTGTGAACAAGATTATTCAACGATTTAGATATATGTAACAAATTACATAATTGCCCTTAGGGCATACCCCTAACTCTATCAGTATCCTTGAATGAAATCATATCAAGCTCATCTTTTTCATTCATAAGTTGTTCCCCCTTTCTGTATGATGACTTATTCTCATGTGATGTTTTTGCTTTCTTTTTTGATCTTTTAGGTTTTTGATATACCACGTTTCCCATAACTCTTGAAGCCTTCGCCCATGATAATCCCTCTCCAAGGAAAACTTCATCACCCATCTATTTATTTGAAGGTGTACCGTTAATATTTGATTTTTTTGAATGACCAACCCATTCAACCACCATTGTTTTATGGATGTTGGAAGCAACAAGTGCATCTCTTGTATTAGTACCAAATCTTTCTTTAAGTTGGGAACTAAATTTAACAAACACTAAATCTCTAAGTTTATTAGCATCAAGTCTATTCTTTTTTTTGTATGAGCCTGTATTTATTAAAATGACAACATATATTATTAAGAATATATTCATGTATATATATAAATATAATTGTAATCAAACATGTTAACAAAAAAAGAGACATTAACCTACATTAAATCAACATGTCGTAGAAAGGAATGTTAATGTAATCTATTTCAAACTGTTTACTATATTCTTACATGAATATATATATGCTTAATCTACTTTTACTTTGTCTTATTGTATAGGCAAGACACAACTATTTGGTACAAGTATAATGGCACAAGCATAACTATAATTTCAAGAGTAAAAGTGTCAAAGATAAATATTGTTAAACTTTGTATATGGAAATGTCACTCATTACATGATTAGATAAATGAATAAATATGTCATAACAACTTGCAATTAATATTGAGATTTTTGTTTACCATCTCAAAGGTGCTCCATGCTCTCTCACATCGCAATGAGCTAGCAGTCAAACTTATAACTCTAATAGCCGTTTTCTTCAAATCTGGTGTAGATCCACCATGCATTTTCCACTAAGTAACTAAAAAACAAAATGTTTATATTAAAAGTTACATTGGCTATCGTTGTAGTGAAAATAACCTAATTATAGTGGAAAAAACAAGATTTTTACATTAAACAAACAATTGTAGTGAAAAACATTACCAGGATTAAAGGAGGGGTTGTTTCTTTGTCTTAAGGCATGCCCTGTTCCAAAATTCCCTTCTTGATTTTGATAAATACCCAATTGTTTACTGATATTTGTTATCCTACCTTTTGGTAAGGCTGTGACACCAAGGACTTGACTAGAGACTGAAGATAATCTGTCCCAAAGATCGGTTATCTACAGGTCCATGATGGATACAAGCAAACTTGGTCTGAGTCCGGATCGAACTACAATTAGCATGGTACAACAAGCAAAGCTATAAAAGGCGACATTCCAAATTTCAGGTCAATCGGAGTTCGTATTCTCAAGTTATGGATCGATCAAGATCCATGTAGAACACATCCATTTCGTATCCATCAGCCCACGTCCATCATTTCATATCCATCCAGACCGATATGAAATGAGCACAGGTCCATCACTCAACATCCATCCACTTCGTATCCATCAAGCAATAGCACCTTTGGATCAATCATAGTTCATTTACTCCACAGCTACCCATTTCGTATCGATCACACTTCTGCATATTTCATATCGATCAGCCAATCGATCGATACGAAGCAAGAGGCCAAGCATCGATATGAAACTACATACAAGCATTGGTACGAAGATCGTAGCCTCGGATGGATATGAAGGAATATGCCAATTCGAAGGAAACGGACTTTAGGCAAGAAGCATGGATCTCCATAGAACTTTCGCGCCATGTCATCGATACGAAGTTTATCGATACGAACGTATCGATACGAAGCCCTCAGCCCTGCTTGCAAACTCAACATTGGATCAATCATATCTCTAAAACTACAAGTCCAAATGCTATGAAATTTTCACAAGATCTTGCATATCAACTCAAGAGTTCCCCTGATCGATAGCAGCTCGATTGGAGCCAATCTAGATCGATACGAAGACAACAAGGATCGATCCCAAACAACCCCAAATCGATCTGGTGAGCCCGCCTACGCCTGAGAAAGGGTATTCTGAGTTTTGGGGTAGATATTTCCAGATCTACTCCTATAAATAGCACCCCTACGCCAACTAAAAAAGGACTTTTGGAACTTCTACGTTGTTACTTTGTTGAAACTCCATTGTAACTTGAGTGCTAGTGATTTGTACTGTTGTAACTCAGTTGAGAATCATCAATAAACAACAAACTCTTCAAAGTGGACGTAGGCTACAACGCCGAACCGCTATAAATCCTTGTCTTTTTCTATTACTGCTTACTTTTCTAGGTGTGATTGTTAGATTAGCCTCTTTTTCCATGTACTTTCTTCATTCTAATCTCTTCAATTACATCTGAAGAGTGTTGTGCCCAATTTTGGTACAAACACTTTAGTTCTTTCACTAAGAGAACTCCGTTTTTCTCTGATTCCGTGGATCCTCTGCCGTTGTTGGATTGCTAAAATCTAAGGAGGAGATCCAGATTTGTCTTCCAGTAGTTCTTTCCATTCTACTCGGATTACTCTAGATCTAGGAAGAGCTACATTCAATATGGTGCGCACTATCAGAACTGCTTCCAATGCTGCAGATCCAGAAGGAACGGATAGGCAAAATCCCACACAGTTGACCATAGCAGGCCAAACGTCAGTTGGAGCTCAATATCCACTTGGTCTGGTGACTAGAGAGGAGTTCCAGACCCTTATGCAATAGCTTACACAGAGCCGTCAGGAGCTCACTCAGCAGATCCATGCCAACACGGAGCTTGCAAACCAGCTGAACGAGGAAAGGCAAGGGAGATCTAGAAGGGAGCATGCCTCTTATTCCTTGTTTGAAAGCTCAGCATCCTTTGACTTCAACCACAGATCTACACGCCGCAGATTGGATGGAAACTACACAGAAGCCTCCAGGCATCAACATGCTATGAATCTCGGACAAGCCGGGATTGGTCCTTCTACAGGGCATCTAGCTGGACCCTCCTCCTGAGGAGGAGCACTTCCTTATCATACCATTCATGACCACGCAACTGCTGCTGCTATAGATCTGGAAGCCAAGATCCAGAACCAACCAGATCCAGCCCCTCGTCAACGCGTTCATGCTCAGGATCTTCATTTTCCTAAAGACAGGGAGCCAAGGAGACATAGAACGGATCATAGACAGCGGCCGGACCGTCCCTGTAACATGGAACCCGACCATACCTTGGTCCCGAATATCCAGATGCCTGACATTCCAACCATGATATGCCAGATGATCAGAGAACGTCAATGCCTCACAAACGATGATTGGGGAATCTCTCGAAGTCACACTCCATTCACCAATGACATTCTCTATGCAGAACCACCTAGTCGACTCAGGATGCCGACCTTGCCGGTGTACGAAGGAAATTCAGATCCTAACCAGCATATCCTGAAATATGAATAGCTTATGAATGCCGCTCGAGCTGACGATGCGGTTAAGTGTAGAAGCTTCCCTATCTTCTTAGGAGGCATTGCAACTATGTGGTTCACTCATTTACCACCCAGATCTTTTTCATGTTTTGATCAGTTGGCTACTAAGTTTGTTGAACAGTTCTGTATGCATGTAACGAGACCGAAGGATGTCAATACCTTGTCTAGTGTTACTTAAGCTCCAGGAGAAACTCTTAGGCGTTATTTGGAAAGGTTCCATGTTGCTTATGCTGAGGTCAGCTACCCCAATGACAACTCTATTCTGATGGCATTGACTAAAGGGATCGATCCTGAGTTCGAATTTGGTGATTGGTTAGCTGGGAATCCCCCCGCTTTGTGGGATTGTTTCTATACTAAGGCGGCCCATTTTTTGAGGAGAGAAGACGCTAGACGATCTAGGAAGCAGGACGTTGCGGGGCCAGTGGTGAAGACATTCAAAGCAATGTTGAAGTAAAGCAGACCTGTGAGAATTCTGGTAAAGTACAGTTGAACATACAGAACAAGCAAGGTCAACAGAAGGGTAATGGAGGTCAGGGAAAGAAGAGAGCCCCAGATCACAGGAGACCCAGAGCTCCTGTGTTCAACCGATATACTCCCTTAAACATGTCATTGGAAAATGTTTTTCTTCAGACTTGTAATACCGGACAGTACAAGAATCCAGCTCCGAAACCGTCATATGAGAAACAAATTCAAACCGGGAAGTTCTGTAGGTCCCACGATTGTTACGGCCATAATACTAATGAGTGCCGTCATCTGCAAGATATCATCGAGAGATTGATTAGAGAAAGAAAGTTAGAACAATTCGTTCGAACTCCACAGGATGGAGGTGCGGGTCGGTCTAATCCAAATCAAGGTCAAGGCCAAGCTAAGCCTGAAGAACCCACACATACTGGCAAGAGGTTGGTAATTAATACTATAAGTGGTGGTCCTCATCCGGCTGATTGGAGCTGGAAGGAAATGGAGTCATATGCCAGTTCGATTAGGTATGTGGACTTCAAATGTTGTAGTAATACCGATGACGGGGCCTCGGCAAAACAATAGAAGACGATGACAGACGACATCATTTTCAGAAATCGTGATGCTGATAGAATCGAGGCCCCCACTATCGATCCGTTGGTTATTTCAGCCTAAATAGGTCCTGCTTGGATGAAGAGGATCTTAGTCGACAGCGGAAGTTCTGTCAATAAACTTTTCAAGCGCGATTATGACCAAATGAGGATGGAAGCGAAAGATTTGAAGCCGTGCTAGTCATGTATACATGGCTTTAATGGAAGTGCAACCATACGAGCTGGGATGGTGGAGTTATCCATTGAGTTGGGTATTGGAGATCGCTGGAGAGTCCGGATGTTGCAGTTTGTTGTGTTGGACATACATTCCCTTATAATGCTTTTTTGGGCCGACCGGCCCTCACAGAATTCAGGGCAGCGATTGCCTCTTGGTGTTTAATTCTAAATTTCACCACTGATAATGGGGTCGGGATAGTACATGGTGATCATGCGGCTGGACACGCCTGTTATGTTGTGGAGCTGCGGGATGCGCAGCGGAAGGAGAAAGGAAAGGGCGTAGAGGAATCTCTCTGCGTCTGTTTTTCAGAAAATTGACAACTAAGGCCTGAGCCTAGGCTCGGGCGCCGTAACCAATTCCTTAAGGACCTTGATACTAGAGACAATAATGATGAGGAGGAAGTCAAAGATTACCAGGCTTCCCCTGGCAGAATTGACGATCGATGTTCCGATCGATGATGATGACAATTCCAGAATGGTAAAGGTCGGATCTCAACTTGGCCCCCAAATGAGAAAAGAACTGGTTGATTTTCTCTGGGAGAACCTTGATGTGTTCGCTTAGACTCATTCAGACATGTGTGGGATCTTGTCGAACATTGCGAGCCATGCATTAAATATCGACCCGCGGCACGTCCCGGTGAAACAAAAAAGGCGTGGTATGGATCCAGAGAGATCTGCCGCCCTGAAGGAAGAAGTGGATAAACTCAAGGCGAATGGGTTTATTCATGATGCTTTATACCCGGAGTGGGTATCGAATCCAGTGATTGTCAAAAAGTCGAATGGAAAGTGGCAAACATGTGTAGACTACTCAGATCTGAACAAAGCCTGCCCAAAAGACAGTTTTCCTCTTCCCAGAATTGATCGACTGGTCGATTCAACAGCCAAACATGAGCACTTATCCTTCTTGGACGCATACTCCGGCTACAATCAAATCCCGATGCACCTTCCGAACCAGGAACATACCAGCTTCATCACTGATCTAGGACTCTATTGCTACAAGGTGATGCCGTTTGAACTTAAAAATGCTAGAGCAACTTATTGGAGGCTTGTAAACCGAATGTTTGCCAACCAGATTGGAAAGACCATGGAGGTGTACGTGGACGATATGCTCGTGATGTCGCGACTATCCATCAACCACATCAGTGATTTGGGAACAATGTTTAACATACTCCGACAGTACATAATGAAGCTCAATCCGTTGAAGTA
The DNA here is from genome assembly GCA_030737815.1 of Allium fistulosum. Lineage (NCBI taxonomy): Eukaryota > Viridiplantae > Streptophyta > Magnoliopsida > Asparagales > Amaryllidaceae > Allium > Allium fistulosum. The sequence continues at coordinate 241,047,111 of CM060907.1, read as the reverse complement.
TCATTTCGGAGTTGCATCAGGAAAGTTCCTCAGATTCATCGTCAACGCCAGAGGAAGTGAAGCAAATCCTAAAAAAATCTGGGCGATTCGGAATCTCGAAACTCCCAAAACCATAAAGCAGGTGCAAAGCCTCAATGGGAAGGTGGCAGCCTTAAGTAGATTCATTTCCAAATCTACGGACAAGTGCATTCCTTTCTTTGATCTGATTAGAAAAGGAAAATGGAATTTCGAGTGGATAGAGGAGTGCGAAGGCGCATTCCAAGCACTAGTTCAACATCTGATGACACCACCTATCTTGTCGAAGCCGGTTGATCACGAGAGATTATATGTCTATCTGGCGGTTTCGGTAAACGCAATCAGTGCTGCTTTGGTTCGAGAAGAGGATCGGATCCAACGACCAACCTATTATTTCGGAAAAAGATTAACTGGGGCAGAAAGAAACTACCCGAAGGTGGAAAAGCCGGCTTATTGTCTCGTCATAACCTCAAGGAAGCTCCATCCATATTTCCAGGCTCATCCGATCACTGTCTACACCGACCAGCCGTTGCGGGAGATCTTAACACGACCTGAGACATCTGGTAGATTGCTTAAATGGAACATCGAGCTGAGTCAATTTGATATCACTTATACACTAAGGCGAGCTATTCAAGGACAAGTTCTGGCAGACTTCATAGCTAAATTCACCATGCCAGAGGATTTGCTCGAAGCCAGTGAATCTCCTAAGTGTACATGGAAGCAATACACTGATGGTGCATCAAACGACCGTTGCTCAGGCACTGGAGTTGTACTTGAAACCCCATAAGGTCAATCCATATGCTATGCTCTGAAGTTTGACTTTCGCGCGACTAACAACGAAGTCGAGTATGAAGATTTGCTTGCTGGACTTAGGCTTGCCAAAGACTTGGGAGTTATTGCTGTGGAAATTTACTGTGATTCACAATTAGTCATATTCCAGGTTCGAGGGGAATATCAAGCCAGAGATCGGAGATTGGCCACATACCTTACTCGAGTTCAGGAAGTGTTGAATCAGTTCGACTATTATGCTATCCAGTGTATACCCCGAGAGCAAAACCAGAAAGCTAATTCTTTAGCGAAACTGGCTAGCACTGGCGAAGCACAACAGACGGGACTTGTCCCGGTGGAGACACTTACTGCCCCAAGTATCGATCAGATGGTGACAGACTGGGTCCACGAGGCAACACCCGAGAGAGAGTCGTGGATGACTCCGATCAGAAATTGTCTTGAGCACGGAACATTACCCGAACGTAGAAGCGAGAACAGACAGGTTCTCCGAAAAGCTTCACGATTTATTATCCAGAATGAAGTCTTGTATAGGAGGGGATATTCTATTCCTTTACTACGGTGTATCACTCACGATGAGATCAAACGAGTGTTACATGATGTGCACGAGGGAGAGTGTGGCGACCACACCGGGGGCAAGCCCTTGCGAAAAAGATACTCAGATACGGATACTACTGGCCAACCATAAATCGAGACGCATCAGATTATGCCAAGAAATGTGATAGGTGCCATAAACATGCTAGAATTTCAAGAGCCCCACCTACAAAAATTACTCAGATGGTCAGTCTATGGCCATTCGCCACATGTGGCATTGAAATAATAGGATCTTTACCCCTAGCCAAAGGTGGTGCAAAGTACGTCATCGTTGCAGTTGACTACTTTACTAAATTGGCGGAAGCTGAGCCCCTGCTACTATCATGACGAAGAAAGTAATCAACTTTGCTGTACGTAACATTATCTGTCGTTTTGGCCTCCCACAAATGATTATAACTGATAACGGAGCCCAATTCGATAGTACCGAGTTCAAAGATTTCTATCAACGCTACCGCGTCTAGAAGAAGTTCTCAGCAGTAGCTCACCCTCAAGCGATTGGACAAGTCGAAGTTGTCAATAAAGTTATCAAGTCCATTTTGAAGAAACGACTGGAGAAGGCTAGAGGTAAGTGGGTAAATGAGCTCCCCATGGCCTTATGGGCATATCGAACTACCCATAAGTCCGCGACTGGCTATACTCTGTTTGCACTTTCCTACGGTTCTGAAGCCGTTATTCCAGTTGAGATAGAAGTACCCTCTCACCGTATGACCTATTACGATCCAAAGACGAATGCCATCCTACTCGCAGAATCACCAGACTTATTGGATGAGAAGCGTGAAGAGGCTGATTTGAGGGCAGCCGCACATCGCAGTCGATTCGCCCGATTATAAAATGCTAAGGTCTGACCCAGAACCTTCGAAATTGGCGATCTCATACTTAAATCAATTTATCTGATCCCTTCACACATGAAGCCGACATGGGAAGGGTTGTATGTCATTGAGCGAAGACTTGGAGACGACACATTCAAACTATCAACCGTTGATGGTCTCGCTCTACCGAAAGCATGGAACATCGAGAGCCTTCGCCACTATTACATATAACTCGCTTTTATTCATTTAGTCTACTTTTCTTTTGAAATTTGCTTATGTAATTTTTAAAATTTGAGCTTGTAATAAGGCAACTGACTTTGCCACACTTTCTTATTTCAGCAATAAAGCGCAGACTCATCAAGCCAGATTGGCGATTCTTGAAGTGCATCGTGCGATCGTCACGATGTACGAAGAGCTAAGTCCCATCCTATGGTGGGACTCATTCAAATAGGGAGTGATCGTGATCCGACCAGTCACTCGCTAAGTGAAACCCCCGAGCTCGAGGGCAAGCAACGATAAAGTAAAGAAGGACTGAAACACAATGATCCTCCAATGAACTCCAGCTCCCAGAGTGCGAGCTAAAGTACAAACTCCAAAATCCAAGCTCGAGGAGGATGGATCCGTCCATCCATGACCTCGCTTATTTCCAAAGCTCGAGGAAGATGTATCCGTCCATCCACGACCTCGCTTATTTCCAAAGCTCGAGGAGGATGGATCCATCCATCCACGACCTCGCTTATTTCTAAAGCTCGAGGAGGATGGATCCGTCCATCCACGACCTCGCTTATTTCCAAAGCTCGAGGAGGATGGATCCGTCCATCCACGACCTCGCTTATTTCCAAAGCTCGAGGAGGATGGATCCGTCCATCCACGACCTCGCTTATTTCAAAAGCTCGAGAAGGATGGATCCGTCCATCTACGACTTCACTTACCGGATCAAGGCGGATGCGATCCGACCATCCACAACCTTGACCAACTCCTTGTTCCCAAAGTGCGAACAAAATCCTAATACTTAAACAGATGTGATTAATCATCTATCAACTGACTCTAGATTCCCGGAGTGTGAACTAGAGTATAAACATTAAAACGGGAGTGGCCGGCCGCCCGTAAAATAACTTATGTCCTCGGAGTGTGGATGTAATTCTAAACATTAAGTAGGCGTGATCAACCGCCAGCATACAAGTCTAATCCCCAAAGTGTGGATGCAAATATCAGAAAGCGAGTAAGTGTGATCCGACCGCTCAAACTCATGTCACTTTAACTTTTGTTCTGACCAAGTTAAGTTAAAGTTAGTGAAGGCGGAGGACGACTACCGACTGACTACTTCGATTCTCCCCAGAACTGGGTGCATAACTCAAGTACTAGAAGCTGGCCGAGACAGCGCAATGTTGGGACTCGACACAACGTTTGATTGTGACCGCCATGACTTCAGGACTTAACGACCAGACTCAAGTTTGACTCAGAGAATTAAGCCTCACGAGTACGTTGAATGGAAATGTGAGTGCTAAAGTACTTAGACAAATGAACACAGAGTTATTTCGAGAACCAAAAAGAAATTTCATTTCCATTATTCTTTGAGAAAGTAAGTACAAAATCCGTTCAAAGAATTCCTATAAGCGGAGGCCAAGCCCACATCTATACATGGCCTACAAAAGCAAAAGAAAAGCTTATTCTAGCCATCTTAAAAGAGAGGAAACAAAAATGCAAGTCTACTCCTTCGGTTTTCTATAGTTCTTGCTTTTCTTCGGCGTGGACCCTCTCGAGCTGCCACTCAGAACCCTCTTTGAACCTTTACCTCCCCGGCCTGCTCCAATTGGCTTGTCTCCGGCTGGGGCAATTGAAGCAGTCTCCTCTTGAGAACTCACAGGGACCGGAATATCCTCTGTGTGCGGAACTGGAGGAATGGTGGCACTCTCTATATTAGAAGAAGGAGGCGTGCTGGTCTCGACGATAGTGCCACCTGGAGAAACGACAAGTATCGGGACCGGACCGGGACCCGCCATACCACCGTCGGCTCTACGAGCCTGCTCAGCATGCTCGATCTTGGCCTTGATTTCGTCCATTATCTTCTCTGCTCGGTCCGCACGTATACCCATTGGAACGCTATTGGTCGGACCCGAGGAGCCCGTTATGACTACGTCTTCATCAATATTGAAGGGAACTTCAATACTCGGATTGCTTTGATGGCCGAAGAGCGCTTCCATTAGTTGGTCATCAATCACATAACTGTCGTCCTGTATCTCCCCGGCCGAAGTGGTGACCATCGTGATTGTAGCCTCTGTTGTAAGCGCCTCCTGCTCGTGATGAATTTCTTGAGTTGCAAGAGGGTCGGTCGGTGCAGAATCAAAGATTGAATGAAGATAAGAGAATATATTAGTAATACCATCTGATAGTGCTCCTGCATTTTGAGGAATAGGAGAAGTGTCCAGAATACCTTCCTCAATTTGGCTCCCAGGTTGGCCCGACGTGCCTTCCGAGCCGCGCTTGATTATCGGGGAGAGATGCGGCCTATTAGGATTATATTCCGGAACAACTGGAGGATCGATAGAAGAAGTAGGCTCAGATTGGGACGCCAAAGGCACTTCAGAACCGACTTCGTGATGTTCAATCCCGGATCCTTCCCCAGCTTCCGGATACTTGGCGGCCAGTTTTTCTTTCTCGAGAGTGATGGTTGTCTGGTGGAGAACTTTAGGCTCATCTCCGACTAGTACTTGAGCTTCTAGTTCGAACTCATTGACGGTTGCAGCGTCGCGGATCACCTTCTCGTCCTCTAGCAAGCGATTCCAGGCCTTGTATAGTTGGAAAGGATAATCTTTGCCGAGCCATTTTAAGTTGCGGTTTCTCAAGACATTAGCATTGTACATGACTAGGATATCTTCAAATTCGCTCTCCATCCTAGCCTCAACCGCTTTAACTTCCCTTTCAATCCTCGTGTCAGCCTACTCGGCCTTTAGATTCGCTGCATCCCTCTCTCTCCTGAGCCTTACCGTCTCCTTACATGCCTCTTGGGCCACTTTATTAGCTTCATCCTTCTATTTAAGGGCCTCGGTCAGCTTCCCGGATGATAACAATGTTACGGTGACCTATCTCCTACACCAGGTCCATGTGAGTCTTTCTCATGTTTTCCATGGACTACCTAGCTTCTTCGGCTCTCTGGATAGCCTCCTTCTTTGTTTTCCTTGAAGATTCAAGTTCGTTGGTGAGCGCCGTTATTATTCTGCCTTTTTGGGAAAGGTCGCTCTCCAGTTTCTCAATCGTTTTAGCCCGCTCGAGAGGTACCGCGAAACCCTTTCAGCCATCTTAACCCACTCCGGGTATTGGTTGTACACATCATGCACATAATCTTGTACCAGTTTTCCTATGTCATTTGGGATCCTTTTCAAGTTTGGAGGGAAATGGAAGCCATCGAAACAAATATTCGGAAAGCCTTTCTTCAACTTGGGGATTCGGATGGCTCCCTCCCCTGTGGGCTCTATAGTAGTATGTTCTGTGATGACGAGACCTTCTGTTTCGGTTCTATAGCGTTGATCGCCGGATTTCGAAGCGTGAGGTGGCGCTATTTGATGTGCAGTCTCGGAAGATGGCCTATCGGAGCCAGATGGTTTTGAAGGTCCTTTTGATGGTGGAGATCGTGACCGAGAGCGGCGCTTGCTCTGATATGACCTTTCTTTCTCTCTATCATGGTGCTCGTGCTCTTGGCTAGAATAATAGTCACGACTATAGTCTCTCTCTCTCGCGGCGATGTGACTCGGAGCGCGATCCAGATGAATGGTGCGAAGAGCGGAGGTTGCTGAGCATGGACCCTTGCTTCACCATCATGTCTATAAAATGAAAAGAGAAGTAGAATTAGTTATCTCCAGAAATTCAAAAGCATGTGATTAGAAGTCGTGTCCGTGAAGTGTGTGTATGCATGTGCAAACCCCACAACTGACCGATTGTGGTAGCTTTGCTCGTTGGAGTTGGCTCCCCTATGTCTAAAGAAGTTAGGCCTGCGCTAGTTTGTGGTGGGGAGTGGAGCCCCTCTACAAGATCATGGACGAAGCTATGTCATCTGGGATAGGAACATCTGACAATCCTTTCAATGAACCTTTTGTTTTTGGAGAGGTGGTCTTTGGACCTATAGAAGTTGCAACGGGCTGAGTTATTATAACGGTCTTATGCCTCTTGGCTTTGTGAATGAGAGTCTTGTCCTTTCCTTTTGATTTTGATGATCGAAGGCACTGCGGAGGCGTGACCGCGGGCTCATGTCTAGCTATTATACTCTCGTCATCGCCCCGTTCGATGATGGTAACTCCAGGTGCACTTTGAGCTCCCTCGACTAGGGCACAGTAGGAGCCCGTCTTCCACTACGCCTTACTGGGACCGCTCTAGGAACCCCTGTCAGCCTAATACAACGGCGATCAAGTTATCATCACTGAGAACTTCATATATTTCTCTAAGTTCGGTGGGCACCGCTTGAAGCATTCTCACTGTCTCCTTGAACTGAGCTCCTTCGGACCGTGGAATGGAAGCTGTAATAGAAATGCAGTGATGGATTCAGCATCGATTTATATTACCCGGTTAATTGATGGAGAAGTTAAAGTGCTTACTTCTGACCAACCACCATCAGGCAAACCCCCGTGGACATCTCACAAAGAACCACTTTGTCTTGAAGTAGCTCAACTTACTCCAAGCACCTGCCACGACTTGGCAGTTCCTGACCACTTCTAGAAAAGTGAATGAGGGATTATCCCCCCGACTCTTGACATTGAATAAGTATATGATCTCTTTGACAGTCAAAGGTCGAAGGAGATGCTCCATAAATATGATATATAAGCTATTGAGAAGCGCTTATCTGTTTGGATGCAGTTGAGAAGGCGCGATCCTCAAGAAAAATAACACATCCCGAATGAATTGGTTAAACGGGTGCAACGTTCCAGCCACGCACATGAATCTGTTGCATGCAGTAAACCCTTCCGGGGGATTGTGCACTCTGTCTTCTAACCCCGGTAATAGAACGTCTTCCAGAGATAGTCCATGCCTGAGACAAATTCTGCCTAGCATATCTTCAGAAATATTAGAACGGACTGAGTCCTCCGGATTCAAAGCCAACACTGCATCCGGCAGTTCATCCGAAGCAGGACTTACTACGTCTGCCGCGATGTCTGGCCTTTCTATTCTAGGAAGTGGAGGACTCTGAACTTCCTACTGCTTGGAGCTTCCGGGATCAATAGCTATTGAACTCAGTAAAAACCATTATTAGATGGCAAGAAACCCGTGTTCCCCCTGGTGTAAAGTGAGTGATCGTGTTGTGTAGTGAAGTGCTACATAATACTCTGAATTTCTACAAGTTTAAAAGATGGTAAAGTGGCAAGACTTCGAGATTCGACCGGAGTGACCGACATCGCTGACCGTCACAACCGTGCCATCCTGAATTCGAAGAATGATCCATGTTAAAATTGATTATGTTTGTCAAGTTACAATTCCATCCACAAGCTTTGAAAGGTAGTCATATATGCAGTTTTTTCAGTCAAGTCCAAGTATGCAAGGCTAAAGCTTGTCGGAGTTAAGTGTTCGAGTATGCAAAAGGCAATTGGTTTCGTATCCATCATGGTTTGAATTGGATCGTTCCCCTAAAGCCTGAGTTCGTATCGGTCCAAGGCACTGATCGATAATCTTTTCGTATCGATACATTACGTATCGATCACATATTTGATATTGATCGCCCCAGGTATCCGTTGCTTCGTACCGATTAGTGGGACTTCCCTCATCCATCTCCAACATATTTTGATCGATCCACCTTGCCGTCGATACGAATGCGAGTTTGAGAAGACTTGAAGTCAGTGACTCCTTAGACTCCTTTCAATACTCTCCTTCCACCTTCTCCTTCAAGTGGCTATTAAAGCACTTGTTCGACCTCACTCCAGCCATACTCCGGCACCAGCAACGCCGGAGTTGGCCATCACCTTGGATGAGACGGCGCGAAGGTTGATTCTTGCCATTAAAAGCGCAGTTACATTGATTGTTTACCTAGATTAAAGGAATTGAATTAAGGGTTAACGGATTCACAGTTTTGAAGACGAAGTTTGCTGCAAGTTTTCTTTCTTCAGATCAATACGAAGTGAAAGTAGTAACAAAAGCAAGTAAAAAAAATTTATAAGTCCAAAAACTATTTATATGCCTTCGTATCCAAAGAGGGACGATTCGTATCCCAGTCATATAGACCGATAGAAGCGGTCGGCTCTAATCGATACGAAGAGTGCTGCACAACCGTGTCTGGAACGTTTGTATCCATCGTTACGAAGAATGACTTTCGTACCCAATAACACGAATCAATCCAGAGCCATGTATTTCGTATCCACCATTATGAAGCCCGACACTTCGTATCCATCGATGCAAATCGATCCCATGCTCAATGTTTTGTATTCATCGATATGAAGCAAGCACTTGTAAATTTTGTATCCATCGATACGAAGCACTCCAAAGTCATATCCATCTCATATCGATAACCATCGATACGAAGCTTGTCTTCATACATCCCAGATCGATCCAGGAGAGGATCAATACGAAGGAATGAATTAAAATGATCATCAATCATTGTTACAACTCGAATTTCACATCGATCCAGGAGAAGATCGATACGAAACTCAATCCAAACAAGAAAAAAGGAACTTGACAGTGACCCATGAACGTGCAAACATGAACGAGAGTCAGGTTAACATACGTGCATGTATGCCAAACTAATGTTTGATTTTCAAAGTTAATGGGAATTGAATGCTTACCTGGTGACGACCAGAACAATGAACAACAAACTACTAGCACTCGACCTTCAGTTACAACAATAAACTACATGATCATTGGAAGTCTACAATCAACATTTATACCGCTGGAAATTAATTGAAGGTTACATCTCTTGATGAAAAGACAACAACTGGTCAACGAATCAGATAGAACTTTTTCAGAATAAAGATTGCAGCTTTTCAAAGCACGTCATGTTCACACGGGATGTACTTTGGGGGGAAAATGTTATCCCGCCTTTTGGCAAGGTCGTGACACCAAGGACTTGACTAGAGACTGAAGACAATCCCTCCCGAAGATCGGTTATCTACAGGTCCACGATAGATACAAGCAAACTTGGTTCAAGTCCGGATTGAGCTACAATTAGCATGGTATAACAAGCAAAGCTATACAGGCGACATTCCAAATTTCATGTCAATCGGAGTTCGTATGCTCAAGTTATGGATCGATCAAGATCCATGTAGAACACATCCATTTCATATCCATCTGCCCACGTCCATCATTTCGTATCCATCCAGACCAATACGAAATGAGCACAGGTCCATCACTCAACATCCATCCACTTCGTATCCATCAAGCAATAACGCCTCCTAGATCGATCATAGTTCATTTACTCCACAGCTACCCATTTCGTATCGATCACACTTCTGCATATTTCGTATCGATCAGCCAATCGATCGATACGAAGCAAGGGGCCAAGCATTGATACGAAACCACATACAAGCATCGATACGAAGAGCGTGGCCTCGGATGGATACGAAGGAATAGGTCAATTCGAAGGAAATGGTCTTTAGGCGAGAAGCATGGATCTCCACAGAACATTCGCACCACGTCATCGATACGAAGTCAATCGATACGAATGTATCAATACGAAGCCCTCAGCCCTGCTTGCAAACTCAACATTGGATCGATCATATCTCTAAAACTACAAGTCCAAATGCTATGAAATTTTCACAAGAGCTTGCATATCAACTCAAGAGCTCCCCTGATCGATCGCAACTCGATTGGAGCCAATCTAGATCGATACGAAGACAACAGGGATCGATCCCAAACAACCCCAAATCGATCTAGTGGGCCCACCTACGCATGAGAAAGGGTATTCCAAGTTTTGGGGTAGATATTTCCAAATCTACTCCTATAAATAGCACCCCTACGCCAACTAAAAAGGGACTTTTGGAACTTCTACGTTGTTACTCTGCTGAAACTCCATTGTAACTTGAGTGCTAGTGATTTGTACTGTTGTAACTCAGTTGTGAATCATCAATAAACTACTAACTCTTCAAAGTGGACGTAGGCTACAACGCTGAACCACTATAAATCCTTGTCTTTTTCTATTACTTCTTACTTTTCTTGGTGTGATTATTAGATTAGCCTCTTTTTCCATTTAGTTTCTTCATTCTAATCTCTTCAATTACATCCGAAGAGTGTTGTGCCCAATTTTGGTACAAACAATATTATCTTGAGTCGCATGGTCATTTTTGTACATTTTAAACATACAAGTGATAAATCTATCCATGAAGTCTTGTTTGTCCTATATTTCTTCTCTTTTACTACAGCAGTAAATGAGATTCAAGAAGTACCCACTCAAATGCAATTCATTTTTCAACTTATTATCCCATATTTTATCTATTATTGCCCAAACTGTGTAGGATTTCTTCTTTTTATAGTTAATAGCTTTTACAATATCATTCTTTGCATTATCCAAATCTCTATAAAGCCATCCCATTGAAGGTATACCACCATCCGCTCTTTGTAGGACTTTCACTAATGGTAAGCTCGACATGATCCTAAAACATGTAACTTCTAATTATTTTGGTAACCTGAAAATAAAATACAAGTAAGAGACCATGAAGTGCAACAACTTCATAACTTTTAAATAGTGCAACAAGTTCAGGAAGTGAAACAAAGTGTATGAATTGTTAATAAAGTGCACACATATTCATAATGTTGAAAATAAAGTGCAGCATAGTTAGTGCACGCATATACAGTCAATAAACAAAGTCTAGGCAACAAACGAAGTCCATCAAATGCAGCATAGTCAGTACACACATATGAAGTCAAATGAAGTCCACCAGACATATTAACATATGAAAAATAATTTCTAATGAATCTTTGTATGAAAAAGCAAAATGTAGACATATTAACATATTAAATGAAGTCAGCATAGTCCAACAAATGATAAATAATTTTGATTATTTAACTGAAGTCAATAGATGAATTCAACATAGTCCAACGAATAAAGTAAATAAACAAAGTTAGCATTGTCTAGCAAATGAAGTCAAATGAAAGTAAAGTGAAACATAGTCCAGCAAATGAATTCAATAAATTGTTCTTCATAAAGTGCAACAAAGTCCAACAAATGAAGCCCAATGATGAACATATTCGTAAAGTGTGTGAATAAATTTTTTGAATAATGTGCAGACATGTTCAAAGTTCAAGTCTTTAGAGGTAATCAAATTCATATTATAGTGTAGAAAGTTTATAATTCCAATGATGAACAGATAAATATGTATTAAACAGGTACCTTCTTATGCTCTAGTAATTCGGACTAAGAAAATGAAGTCCACTCCTCCAACATGATCATTCTCCTTGGCTCTTTCTTTTTCTCAAAAAGAGTTTGCAATGAAAGAAATGAGGTGGAAATTCTTGTGAGCTCCGGTTTAATTAGTTCACTTTGGTTGGTGCATTTTCCCATGTAATCAAGAATCTTTGTATGTCTGTATATCTAAACGGTTATGCATCTACCATCCAATATTGCACTTTGAGTGGGTTTAATATTTATAATACCTTTAAACATAAGATTCAAAGTATATGCAGCACAACTTATGTAAAATATCGTTGGATCGTCTAAAGAAAACAATCTAGAGGTCGCCATATTATTCGATGCATTATCAGTCACAATTTGAATAACATTTTCTTCACTTAACTCTTTGATCCCTTCTACTAAAAAATCACAAATGTATCTGGCATTGTGCACGTCTTCGGAAGCATTTTTGAATGCATAATATTGTTTTTGAGTTGCAATTGATTACTAATCCATTATGCTTCTTCCTCACCTATCCATCCATGCGTCCATCATGAGAGTACAACCTTGAATTCTATTAGCTTCTTTAAAAGATTTAAACTTGATTCATTCTATCTTTTTCAACAGGGATAAATTTTTCACTAAATTCATGCATCGATGGTGGTTTCAAATTAGGACCATAAATACCGATTACTTACGGTATTTCTTTAAAAGAAGTAAAGTTAACAACATTGAAAGCTATATTGGCTTCAAAGCGAAATCTAGATATATACGCACAAGTGTTTTCTCTTTCCATCTTTCTAGTTTCACTAAGAGTTGCTTATGACAAACCTTTTCTAGCTTCACTAGGATATAGATATATGTGTTTATCCATTGCCCCTCTTATACTTGAACTACTAAAAATGTGATTTTCACACTCATGTATACCGTCGCCTTCTCCAATTGGTACATTGTTCTAAATTGCTTGTCGTTCTACTTCTTTAGCATTTTTTAAATTTTGACAAATTTAATATTTTAAGTGCCCTTTGCCTAGTTTCAACAAGAACTTTTAGACATGCCTCACAATTGCCTTGTTTTCTTGCGAGATGCTCTTTTAATCTTGTACTTCCTCCACTCAACCCTTATTACAATACTCTCAAAGAATCACCATTATTTGTAGAAATTGCTTCAATTATCAATGGCGTATTATTTGAGGTGTTTGATGAAGTATCCATGTTAAAAAGAACACATCAACAATATTTAAAACAAAAGACATTAAGAACAAAGACAAATTTTAATTAATTCAAAATATCATTCATAGTTACAAATATACTAATTTAGCAGAAACAACACTCATGCTTTGTGACTGGAAACCAAATTGTCTTCTTAATAATAGTTTTTTGAAATAATTATAAAGGAGACATGTTTCAAGATTCCAATAGGAAATATAATATACTTTTGACTTCGACTTCATATTTACGGATATGAACATAGCGTATATTTAAGAATAATTAGCGTATAAGAAAAAAATAATTAGAATACCATAGTATGTTTGAGTATTTAATTACAATCATGTATGTGATTAAGACAAAATGGAATCTTGTCTAGAACAGTCAATATCTATAGATTAAAAGCATTTACTCTTTTGGATACTTTTATGGAAACTGCAGGGAAATGTTCAAAATAGAGGCTGAATAAATAACTAACAATAATATTTGATGATCTTTTATTTAACATATACCAATCATATAAGCAAACCAAATTTCTAAAGCAATTAAATGTGCTTGAGAAGCTTGACATATTTGCAAAGCTACTAATTATTTAGTAGAAAGATTTTCACTTTCAAAGACATCTCAATTAATTAAAATATAAACAAGAATTCTAGAGTACCACAACTATAGAAAATTACCTATAAAGCTTTGTGACAGGTGTTGGTTCATCGTGTTGGAATAGGTTCGATTGTCAGTGAAGTAAGGTGCTGGAAAAATGCAGTTTGTCTGGTAGGTATGCTGGCTGAATGCAGTTTATGTGGTAAGTATGCTAGCCGAATGCGGTTCCTTGATAAAAATTGCCTGTGCCATGTGCGGCGTAGGAATGGCTATGTGGGCATGGGATTGGATCATCGATGGTGGGAAGGTTGGCTAGAGTAAAGGATGAAGTAGCAATGTCTCACGTGGGGTTGTTCGATTTAGGAATTTTTTAGGGTTAGATTTAATAATTAAAAGAGGTGGGGTTAACTGTTGAAACAGCAGAAGCTTATAGTAGTCATGCTTCTTTTTAATTATTGTTTTAGGTCGGGTATGGGTCTAAATTTTAGCCCAAAACACCAAAAGGTCGATATTTCAATATCTCATTTCGACTGATATATCGGCCGATCTATTCGAAACAAGGTTTCCACCAAGATTTGCTATTTTTTTAGGGGGAGATCAAACCAAGATCTCGATTGACATATCGATCGAGATTTTTGAGATCTGAAACAGTGTATTCATCACAATGCAAACTCCCACCACACCCGCAGGTCTCGACGACAATGACTTTGAAGCAACCAAGCAGTCGACATATACCATTGGCATGTCCTTAAGTAACTCAATATCACAAGCCATACCTCCAAGTGGCTAATGCAAGGTGGAGATCTTCGTTTTTTTACCAATTGCTTCAAACTTAGGCGAATCCAAAACTAGATGTCGACAATATCACCACCTCGACTAATAGCAGTAGATCTGGGGATGTTAGGGTCCTTTTCCTTGTTGGCTTGTGCTCGAGTTTGAGTCATGGTGGAGTGACAAGTAATAGCGTTTGAATGACTAGAGGAATACAAAAACAGAGCAGGATGGAATAAAGAAAGGTGGTGATAACAATAATACTCAGAGCTGAAGAGGAATCAGATTAAAGAATAAGAAAAATAGATGAAAGAAGCAATAGTAAAGAAGGAATGCACACACACAGGTAAGAAAAGAAACTGATATATTTTTATTAAACTTTTCTTCATATATTACATTTACATCAATGGATCCATACTTATACAATTTCAAGTCTGACCTAATCAAACTAGCCATTAGTTGACAGTTCAGTTTTATTTTGATCACAATTCCGATAAGTAGGACTGTGCATGAACCTGTGCCCGTGCACATGTGCACGCGTGCACATCTTTACATTTTCTTCTTTTATTTGTCATTGCAGGTGTCTTCATCATCCTGAGTATTCATCAAGCCTTCAAACTTCTTCAGACTGCATTCATACTGATGTGAGGATGAATTCGTCGAGCTCTTCAAATCTGTTTGACGAAATGTAGTTGTGAGATGATGCTAATATGGTGTTTGTTGAAATGCCAGCATGTAACATCTCCCCTCCCCTTTAAGAATGGACCTTGCCTCAAGGTCTAGAGTAGGAAAACGCTTAATCATATCCCATAATCCTCCCAAGTGGCGTATAGAGTGGGTTTGTTCTTCCATTTGATAAGTGCTTGAGCCACCGGTTTATGATTTCTAGGTATCAATCGTCGATCAAGTATTTGTTCGGGTTCATCAACTAATTCATCTGTATATGATGGCATTCCTTGTTGTAGGATGATACGTGAACCAACTCATTTCTTCAACTGGGATATATGGAAGACAGGATGGATCTGTGAGTTAGCAGGTAGGTCTAATTTATATGCAACCTCTCCTATTCGTTTAATGATTTTGAATGGACCGTAATATTTTGGAGATAATTTAGTTGTCTTCGTAGAACTGACTGAGATTTGTCTATATGGTTGCAGTTTTAGGTAGACCCAGTCATTGACAGAAAATGATCTTTCTGTTCGTTTTCATCCTTTCTTGAGCAAGGACCAGGCTATCCTTTAAGAATTGCATCATAATATCTCTAGAAAAAAGGTGCTATTCAATTTGCTCAACTCTGGCAGTATGAGGAATATATGATAAGAGAGTGGGTGGTGGCTTTCCATACAAGATTTCATAAGGGGTTAAATTGGTAGCTTGTTTCCATGAAGTGTTAAACCAGAATTCAGCAAGGGTTAACCACTTTGTCCATTCACTAGGCTGATGTGACACAAAACAGCGCAGGTATGTTTCTAAAATCTTGTTAGTAGCTTCAGACTGACCATCTGTTTGTGGATGATAGGCTGAACTGTATTTGAGTGTGCATCCTTGAAGCCTGAATAATTCAGTCCAAAAGTTGCTTAAGAATATAGAATCCCTGTCACTAATGATTGATTTAGGCATACCATATAATTTAAATATCCCATCAAAAAATATTTTGGCCACTTGCTTTGCGGTGTATGGATGTGTGAGGGAGAAAAAGTGTGCATACTTTGATAACCGATCAACCACAACATATATAACAGTGGCATTATTGCTTTTTGGTAAATGAGTGATAAAATCCATAGTAATGTCTGTCCATACATTGTCAGGTGTTGGCAGTGGTTGAAGGAGTTCTGGATAGTTTATATTTTCACTTTTGGATCTTTGACAAATATCACAATCTCTAATATATCTTTCAACTGATTTTTTCATGTCCCTCCAGAAAAATACTTTCTTAATTTTCTTGAGAGTCTGTCTTACCCCTGAATGGCCTCCTAGTGGTGAGGAATGAAATTCAAAGAGAATAATATTTATCAGAGTAGCATTGGTAGGGTCTAAGAGGATTCTTCCTTTATAAAAGATTAAACCATCAAGTATTTTATATTTGTTTGAGTCCAAGCCTCCTTGTAGAATTTGTTCTTTTTTAATTTCATAAAATGGAGTCTGACTGACTTCTCTTCGAAGCTCCAAAATCCAGTCAGGTTGAATGTAGTCAGCTCTGTTAGCTGTGGTTGTTCATGAATTCTTGACAAACTATCAGCAATAATATTGTCCTTGCCTTTTTTATATTCTACTTGATAATCATACCCATGTAGATTAGCTAGCCATTTTCCCTGAATACTAGTCGTTAATTTCTGAGATAATAAATGTTGTAGACTTTGATGGTCAGTGCGAATTATAAATTTTCTGCCTAGTAGATATTGAGACCATTTTTTTGTTGCTAAAATTAATGCCAATAGCTCTTTCTCATAAGTAGATAACAGTAAATTTCTTCCTTGAAGAGGTTGGCTAATAAATGCAATAGGTTTGTTGTTTTGTAAGAGAACAGCTCCAATTCCACAGCCACTTGCATCACATTCTATAATAAAGTCTTTAGAGAAATCAGGCAGTGATAAAATAGGAGGGCTAATGAGACATGATTTTAATTTGTAGAAAGCATCTGTTGCTTCAGGTGCCCACGCAAATGAATTCTTCTTGGGCAAAGTAGTCAGTGGTTTTGCAATTAAACCATATCCCTTGATGAATTTTCTATAGTATCCAGTAAGGCCCAAAAACCCTCGAAGTGCTTTGATATTTTGTGGCTGTGGCCATTCCATGATAGCCTTTTTGTTTTTTCCTTGTCCACTGCAATGCCTTCATGTGATATAATATGCCCGAGGTATTTAATATTGTCTTCAGCAAAGGAGCATTTAGGTAGATTAATAACTAATTGATGATGTTGAAGAGTCTAAAGTGTAGTCTCCAAGTGAAGTAAATGTTCAGCCCAATTTCTGCTGTAGATTAAAATGTCATCAAAAAATACTAGAACAAAATTTCTTAAATAATGTTTAAAAATACCATTCATGAGAGATTGAAATGTAGAAGGGGCATTAGTTAAACCAAAGGGCATCACCAAAAATTCATAATGACCATCATGTGTTCGAAAAGCTGTTTTATGAATATCATCCTCATGCATACGAATTTGATGATAACCCGACTTCAAATCTAATTTTGTAAAAAATTTAGAACCATATAATTCATCTAATAAATCATCTATTAATGGTATGGGAAACTTATTTTTAATTGTTTGTTTGTTCAATGCCCTATAATCTACACATAATCTCCATGAAAAATCTTTTTTCCTAACCATAACAACAGGAGTAGAAAATGCACTAGAACTATTTCTAATAATACCAGAGGATAGCATATCAGTGATCAATTTGTCTAATTCATTTTTAATATGATGAGAATATCCATAGGGTTTTAGACAAACTGGTTTAGATCCATGTAACAGAGGTATTTTGTGGTCGCATTGTCTTGCAGGTGGCAGTGAAAATGTTGAGGAAATAACAATAGGGAATTTATCCAACAGAGATTGAATATCCTTGTGTATTGAATGAATGGGAGAAACTGTTGTTGATGCAGTAGATAGAAGCATAAATCTGAGCTGAGCTGAGTTGAATTCTTTTGTTGCTCTTTTGTCATCAACAGTATAAGCATCAGGTTGAATCATTCCTTGCCATTTATATTCTTTGTTTTTGTAAAAGAATCGAACCTGCAATTTTTTAAAATTAAAACAAATTTCGTCTAATTATTTCATCCATTGTGCACCTAAAACTACTTGACATCCTTCCATTGGAAGCACCAATAAATCAATTGGCATTTTGCATCCTTGGCAAGTGAGTACTACTTGAGAACAAATTTCATTGCCGTGTAATTTTTGGCCATTAGCTACCTGCACTTCAAAATGTCTTGCTTGGCTTCTTTGTAAATTTAATTTGTTGGCTAAGGAATTATGAATAAAACTATGTGTTGATCCTGAATCAATTAAAAAAATAACTGACTTGTTATTGATCATGCCTTTAATTTTCATAGTATGTAAAGTAGGAATGCCAAGCAAAGCATTGATAGAAATTGATAATAAAGTGTTATCTGTTGTTTGTGCATTATCAGTAGCAGTAAGTTGCAAAGGATTTTCAGTGGTAATATCCTGATCAGAGAATTCATCTTGATCAGATAAATCAATGATTCCTTCCATAACATGAATTTGTTTTGTTTTGCATTTATGACCATAATAATATTTTTTGTTGCAACCATAGCAGATATTCTTTTTTTTTCTTTTCTAATAATTCTTTCGGAGTCAATTGCTTGATTTTATAAAATTTATCAGAATTATTGGGAGTAATTTTTTGTTGAGAATAATTTTTATTGCTTTCAAAAAATTGAGAAGAAGGCACAGTATTTTTTTAAGAATTTTTTCTGTTAATTCTATTAACAGATAACCATTTTGTTTCAAATGTTTTTGCTAAAGCCACAGCCGAATCAAAGTCTGGTGGATTAGCAGCTATAACATCGAATTTAATTTCATCTTTTAAACCACCCAAAAAAATTTGTAAAAGATGTATAGGTGTAATATGCTCAATCATTCCCTCTAATTGCTCAAACTGATTGACATATTGCATAACAGAAGATATTTGTTTGAGTGAGGAAAAAGTATCATATGGCCTATCTAAATCATTAGAAAGAAATCGTACCTGAATAGCCTTGCTAAAGATTGACCACTGGTCATAATCTAAAACAGTGTGAGAGTACCTGTAAAACCATTGGAGAGCTTCCTTTTTAAGATGTAAAGAACATATGTGTACCCATTCTTGGATGTCAGTATGGTTGTATTTGAAAAACTGTTCAATCTATCGAAGCCAATCTATAACTCTGTCTTCACCAGAAAAGGTTGGAAAATCTATTTTGATATTAAGCTTAGCCATGTCTTTTGAATGTCGAGGAGAAGTATCAGAATGTCTAGATAGAGAGTGATCAGAAAAATTGGGATCAGGTCTGGGTAATATTGGTGGTCTGTTATTAGGTGGAACATAAACATTTGATCTTTGATTTTGAAAAGTATTTTGTGGAAAGGAAGAGGATCTGTAAATGTCAGATCTGAAGTTCTGGTCAGATGGCTTTTGGTTCTTGATATCTTTTAATTCTGAGAAAAATTTTGCCATCATTTCTTGCATGTTGTCAAGCTTCTCAGTGGTTTCTTGACTTTGCTTTGTCAGAGTTGATGTGGTGATTGATAGATCTTGGGTAGTTCTTTCCAATCTCTTCAGTGATAAGGCGGTTCTGTTATTGATTAAGTCTTGCCTCTACCATAACTCAGGAAGATTATCAGTGTTTGCTGAATCCAGAGAAGAAGACCCCTCCTTATTAATTTCTGATTGTAATGAAGGATCTTGATGAGGGTCAGAATCATGCTCATCAGTAGGCTCTGATACCATTTTGTTAGGGTCCTTTTCCTTGTTGGCTTGTGCTCGAGTTTGAGTCATGGTGGAGTGACAAGTAATGGTGTTCGAATGACTGGAGGAATACAAAAACAGAGCAGGATGGAATAAAGAAAGGTGGTGATAACAATAATACTCAGAGCTGAAGAGGAATCAGATTAAAGAATAAGAAAAATAGATGAAAGAAGCAATAGTAAAGAAGGAATGCACACACACAGGTAAGAAAAGAAACTGATATATTTTTATTAAACTTTTCTTCATATATTACATTTACATCAATGGATCCATACTTATACAATTTCAAGTCTGACCTAATCAAACTAGCCGTTAGTTGACAGCTCAGTTTTATTTTGATCACAATTCTGATAAGTAGGACTGTGCATGAACCTGTGCACGTGCACATGTGCACGCGTGCACATCTTTACATTTTCTTCTTTTATTTGTCATTGCAGGTGTCTTCATCATCCTGAGTATTCATCAAGCCTTCAAACTTCTTCAGACTGCATTCATACTGATGTGAGGATGAATTCGTCGAGCTCTTCAAATCTGTTTGATGAAATGTAGTTGTGAGATGATGCTGATATGGTGTTTGTTGAAATGCCAGCATGTAACAGGGAACTTGATGACAAGAACCGAACTCGACGCTGTACGAACTTAACAACAAAGGAGATTCATGGTAGAATCTCATGCACACAACCATTGCTAGCAGTCTCCCAATAAGTTCCAGATCCAAATCCTCAAACGTCAATAATCTCAAATAAATGACATCGAACTTTCGTTCAGATTCAGACGCGCTTTCCAAATTGGCGATGCATAGGAAAAATAAGGAGGCTCCAGTCTTCTTTATCACCGGCAGTGCAAAATTACGATAGATTTAAATAAAGAAAGGATATTTTTTAGTGGTGTAATTTCGGAGGAGGGAGACTTGTGAAGAGAAGATAAAGGAGGTTTCTTATTTTTATTCACGCGATCAATAAGTGTGGTTGGAGCAAATATAAAAAAGGGAGTTAGGAATTTTTTAGGCCTCTTGTTTCATTTATTTTGCAAATTAAATATCATTATTTATTTATTTTTATTTTTTTTAATTTTAAACTCTTGTTTTTATCAAGGATTGAACTATGATTTGTAGTTTGAAAAATTCTCGACCTGAGGATAAAGTCAGGGTAGGATTACTAGGCATAGAATTAGAATAGTTAGTTAGCAAAGAAACACAAGTTTATAGGATTGTAAGTGGTCGATTATTTAATTATATGAGTAACATTAGGGGAATCAGTCAGCGCAGGCCAAGACTTGGGTGACAGCCCACGGCCCAATTTCCAAGGGAGCATATTTTTATTTATTACAAGTATATATTTTATATAAATCCCAGCCAGATAGCCCAAAATATGATACACTAATTATTTTTCTCACTTAAATCATGTACATAAATTCGAAGCAAACAAAAAACAGAGGCCAAAGCAGTCCTAGCGTGATTTCCAAACACAGCTTTTGGATATTCAACGAAGAAAATGTTCTTCTCCATCTTAATTTCTCTCTTTAGTTCAAATTTATTTTCCTTTTCTAAGCTTATCAGTCTTATAATCAACAGAACCATGAGATTTTATATCAGAAGTTATGCTCTACTGCTATATTCAAACAGATACAAGTTTTATTCCCTGAATTTCAGGATTCAATTGCAAGGTATGCTTCTAAATCTAAAAATTTATCTACTCAATAATTAATGAAATAGCATATTTTTTTTAGAAATTAAATAAAGGAGTAGTTATTTTTATGTAAAGTTGATTAGATTATAATAGCATTATTGTTCAATACTTTATCATGGAATAAATTTTTTATCTCATTTGTTAATTTATTTCGTTGTTTCAGTTCTTTGAAGTTACTTGTTTGCTGGATGGAAGAATGATGATATATGATTGTTTGGTGAATGGACTGCAGCTCATGAATCAGGTTATATTGTTTTGGTTGTAATTTTCGTTATTATTTTTTGCTACTATTAAAGCTTAGTTTAGTACAATCATGAAGCAATTATTTGGATCTCAGAAAATACAAAAGTCAAAGATAAGAACTTATAACTCAAAGTTTACAAGGTTCGTTAATAAATATTTTAACAAATAATCAAATTCATTAGTTGAATTCGAACAGCTAATTAATATCGTGGAAAATGGAAATGTTGATGAATTATTAAATCAATTTAAGGTACAAAATGATATTGAAGAGTTGAAAGAGATGAGAGTGGTGAAAACGAAGAAGCAAATGAAAAATATGAAAGCAACAATAGAGGAAATGGATAATAATGGAATTAACAATCTTCAAGGAAATGACTGTACCGTTAATAATTCTAAGTGTTTGGAAAATGATTTGAATTTAAACATTTATGATCCTAGAGTTTGGGATAATCTTCTGGGAAAACTTAGAAACTTACAGAAAATGGACCTAAACATGAAACTAATATTAATTTTCCAAAATATGAATGCTCTAGAAGATTTCTCCAAATTATTATATTCAAAATCTATCAAACGGAGCAACTCATGATAGAAAATGGTTAGTGTATTCAAAAGATTTAAATAGATTTTTTTTATTTGTTGCAAATTATTCAAAACAAAACCATCAAAAAGTCAATTAGTAAGTGATGGAATTAAAGATTGGAAACATCTTAGCAAAAAACTTAACGACATGAAAATAACATCGAGCACCTTCAAAACTTGAAATCACTAAAAATGCTAAGACTTGGATAAAAGAAAATCAAACTATAGACAAAGGTTGCAAATGAAAATTAGGAATAACATACAACATTAGAAAAATGTAATGGTTCAAATTATTTCTGTTGTAAAATGTCTTGCAGTACATAATTTGGCTTTTCATGGAACAAATAAAACAATGGATGATGATGCTAAAGGTAACTTTTTGGGTCTTATCAAAATATTTTCAGAGTTTGATCCAGTAATGCACCATCATTTTCAACATATTGGAAATGAAAAAATTCACCACCGCTATCTTAGTGATAAAATTCAAAATGAGTAGATTGTCATTCTAGCGTCTAAAATTAGAAATGCTATAATTAACAAAATTAAGGAGACAAAATATTTTTCTATTATTCTTGATTGTCTCCTGATGCAAGTCACAAAGAACAAATGACTTTAATAATAAGATGTATGGATGTGTCATGTTCTCCAATAAAAAAAGAAGAATTTTTCTAGAGTTTATAAATGTTGTGGATACAACTGAACTAGCTCTTTTCAGTGAATTACAAATTGCATTAAAAATCTTGGACTTAGCATTGATGGTGTGAAGGGGCAAGGATACGATAGTGGATCTAATATGAGTGAGGGACATCAAGGTGTACCAACGAAATTACTTGAAATAAATCCAAGAGCATTCTACATGCCACGTAGTTCCCACTGTCTTAATTTTATATTATGTAATGTAAAATTGTTCTCATAAAGAAATTATTTTTTGGAGCATGCCAATGCATATATTTAGCATTTTCTAACTCAACAAAACGATGCCATGTTTTACCTAATCATACAAAGGGTTTAACATTAAAATCATTGTCAAACACATGATGGGAGAGTCATATTGGACGTATTTTTTGAGTAAAATGAGTGATCCTCTCAAGGAGGAGAGCACTCATGTATTTTTATTCCACCCTTAAAAAGGTGCTGTCAACTAGCCTGACAGGTAACAAAAACCCTCTTGTAAAAAGAAAAAGAAGAAATCCCTCCCATGGAGAGTAGAATAAAAATAAAAATAAAAATAAAAATAAAATAATTTTTTTGAATGTAGTAAAAACTAGAGTCGAAGATAAAGGCGACTCATGCAACAATCGAACAAACTATGAGAGAGCCGGTCCAAACTAAAGGGAATAACCAACAACATCAGCCCCGCATCCTAGTCCTAATCGCTCTATCCATAGCCTAGTCCATCTAAGCAATGAAAACTTACTAGACCTTTAGTCACTCAATAAAAGACATAAGACCATCACACACACACACATATATATATATATGTTATGTATATGTATATGTATAAAAAAGGTTTATACATACATATGTGGCAGAAGTAACTTTAAAAAGTTTTGAGTTTTAACTTAGTTATCTAGTATATTAGAAATGTTTGGGAAGTTATCCTCTTAAAACAAATTAATTATAACATTAATAAAGGCCATATTATGTCTTCCACTACCACAATATATTTTTATCTTTAAGTTATGAACGTGACTTTTTGCCTTTTTAAGTAATTCTTTGAAGAATATATTATTGGCCAGTTTGTATCTAGGATTTGCAATCCAGTTGTAACTAAGCATCGCAATAGTGTATATTAGGTTATCAGAAGGAGTGTTAATGTTATTAAACATTCTTTGATTCCTTTCAAATCATACGTACCAACAGGTGATTATGAAGATGTTATAAATTTTGATTCTATAAGCCTTACTGTATTGAATTCTAAGTGCAGTCCAGTAGTAATCGCAATTAAGGTCAGAAATGTTCATATTAATGTCGAAAATGCGAAGACTATTTATGAGAATCGAATTAGTCAGTGGACGACTATAGTATAAGTTTTATATCTTCTAACATTAGGTTACAAAAAACACATTTTTTATCTATTAGCATATTCTTTTTAAGAATTCGACTGTGTTTAATTTCTTGTATAGAATTAGCCATATACGTAACATTGCTTTAGGAGGAGCATTAGCTTACCAAATTAATTAAAATATCTTTTGCTTAGTCCTGGATAAATTTAAAAATATGCATACCGAGGATGATGAGTAACTTTTGTTGTTTTCCCAACACTAACTCTTGGTATTGTTTTCATTGCCTAAAACAAAGTGTTAGAAATTGAGCTAAGGTACGACCTTCTAGGGCCCAGTTGAAAGTAAAGTTCAATGGAAAATTGTTTTCAGGACTAGAAAGTTCAGAGATTAATCATTTTTGAAGTTACAAATGTCAAATAGTCCTTTAATTCCACTTTTAAGGGAATAACCGATATCCAGCTATCGTGCCAAAAGGGATGTTATTTTCGGAATGTCATATTGAAAGTATTAAAGCAATAAAATCACAACATTTTGAAATTAGAGAAGCTTTATTCAAATTAGCAAAAATTATAGAAAATGCAAAATTAAGTGGAGGTGCTCAAACTTTAGCTACAGGTGAGCTTTCAAGTTTTTAATTTATATTATCTTTGGTAATTTGGCATGATGTTCTAAACAAAATAAACATAGTAAGTAAAAAGTACAATTGGATGAAATGCATCTCGATATTGCAGTTAAACAATTGGAAGGTCCTGTTTCTTTTTTCGAAAAATATAAAGAAAATGGATTTAATTTAGCAATTGAAGAAGCACGACAAATTGCTATGGATATGGAAATCGAGCCAATGTTTCCTACAAAATGACAAACTCAAAGAAAAAACATTTTGATGAAACATTTGATAATGATAGAGAACAATTAACTACACAAGAATCATTTAGGATTGACTATTTTATTCACATAGTTGATATTGCTCTCTCCCAGTTAAGAGCCAGGTTTGAACAAAAAAAACTCTTTAAGTCTACATTTGGTTTATTATTTGATGCTCCAAAATTAATTAGTTTGGATGACCGGGAACTACTAATTGCTTGTGTGAATCTCGAAAATGCTTTGAAAAAAGATGAAATTTATGATGTGATTGGAAAAAATTTATGTTCTGAACTACAGGTATTGCAAGTAATGTTGCTAAAGGAATCAAAAGGAACGGACAAGCCACAGACTTCGATAAGAATGATTGAGTTTGCGAGATAAATAGATATGTTTTTGAATATGGTGGTTGCTTACAAATATTGTAGACTATCCCTGTGACCGTGGCATCTGCTAAAAGAAGCTTTCTAAATTGAAATTGTTAAAATCATATTTGTGAAATTCTATGTCTCATGATTGGTTGAATGGACTAGCAATTTTATGTATCGAAAAAAATATGTTGGAAAATATCAAACAAGAGAATATAATCAATGATTTTGCTTCAAAAAATGCATTAAGAGAAATTTTTAAATGATTTTATTGTTGGATTTACCATTTGTCTCTTTATGATTAAGAAGTTGTAAGTTTGATACTTTGGGGATGTTATAAACAAATTAATTAGCATTTGAAAAAAAAATCATTATTTGATATTCTTTGTACATGATTATTATCGTTTGTAAGTTTGAATGTATCACTATCTGTGAAATATTTTTAAATATTTACGATCCTTTAACCCTTTATTTTCAAACTTAATACCTGAAAAACCTTCTTAAAATTAAGTTTCATGAAATACATGTAGGATCGTTTTTACCCTAGAGGGGGTGAATAGGGTCTACTAAATATTAATGAGGAAATAAAAATAAAATAGAAAGTTTTGCAGTAAAGATCACACACAGTTTTACCCAACTTCGGCAAAAAACTACATATGTGCTGCCCCCAAGGTTTCTACTAGAAATTAAGTAATCGGTCGCTTACAAAAATATGTAAACTTGCGATACCCGCTAACTCGATTAACCTAACTCTAAGCACAAAACTCTGCCACAACTCAGCCACTTAGTTGCGAATTCTAAAACTACGCCCCGTAGTTTGTACCTAGTTACACAACTAGAAATTTAAAAAAAATTAAAAGAGAAAATTAAAAATAAAAATAAAGCTAAAAAAGAAACCCTATTTTTATAATTGAAACCCAATACACATAAAAATACGGCCCAAGAAACATATAATTAAAGAAAATACTGTCTCCCTTTTTTCTAGTCTGTGAAATCTCTTCGACCGATTTCTTTTTATCCCTTCTTCTGAAATTAGGGTTCCTTCTGATTGAACACACCGATTCAAATTGATCGATTGAAATGATGATTTCACTTTGGTTTGCTTTGTAAATCGATTCCTTAGCTTTGATTGCACTCGGTCGCTTCAATTGAGTCGAGCACTTCTTCGGTTATGGCTTTGGTATGATTTTAAATTTGCTGTTTTTAATTATCTTGCTAGTAAGTTGACTTGATGTATTCTGCCAATGATGATACGGGTTTAAATAAGGATAAAATCCCTAAATTTTCATTTGCGTTGTTTTGATTTGAATTCTTCGTGATTTTAGTATGTGCGTTGATTTCTGATCGAACGATCTCTGAAGTATGACTTGTTCATCTCTGACTTGATCATCCTTCGATTACAGCTTGGCATTTGAATTTGAGATATATTTGAGTTGGTTCCGTTCTTTGCTGCAAACGACTTGTTCATCATTCGCTATTCCATTTTTTGAAATATGTTTCCTTATGACTTCTGATTGAATTCTCTTGACTTGTTCAAACTGCTACTAATAATTTTTGATTTTTTTGAACACTGCCTTGTACTAGTAATCTAAACATGATGTTTTGCTCGAGTTTAATCTGATGTCTCCATGTATACGCATACATACATATATGTATGTATGTGTGTGTGATTGCTATGGCCGACAACTCTCCTTATGTTGTTGTTTAGCTCTTTGATTAGTCCCACATTTCTACTTAACTTCTCTTGCATTTTCAACTCATGGTTTTGATTAATCTCAGTAATTAGTAGTTTGTTTTGATCCAATAAGCTTTGCATTTGAATAAAAAATTTCTAAAAAGTTTGCAGCAGTTTTCTTTTGATTTTCCTTCCATTTCTTATTTTAAACTTCAAAATTGTCTTCTTTAAATCAAAAGTTCAGCACATAACCTATATGCTATGTTCACCTAAGTGCTTGCATTATGACTTTGCTTACATATATATGTGTATATGCATATGTATATACATGTTACTGTGCTTGTTAGACTTGCTGTGTCTGGTGCACTTGTATTCTCTAGCCATAATGATTTTGTGTTAGTTGCTTCGAGTTAAATTGCCCTTGTATACTTGTTGTTCACTGTGTACATATATGTGTGTATACTTGTGCACTTCATGTTGATTTCTGCCTTATACTTAGCCCTGAATTTTGATTTTGCTTGAACATTTTCTATATTTTCATGTAAATGTTGAAACTGAACTTGATTGTTGCTTGGTTCCTAAACATGTCTGAACCTGAGCATGTCTGGTTGAAGTCTGGTTGCATGTTGGTTGGACCTGAGTATGTCTGAAACTTTAATTGCTTTGACCGGTCTAGTTGAGCTGCTGTCATGTTATTTTTGCATTGAACTTGAGTTGAATGAATTCTTAGCTTGGGTTTGACCTTGTGCTCACCTATCCCTGCAATTTTAACAAGCAAGTGTATATCGGTGTGCACGACCTTGTGGTATGTACAGTGATACACTGTGCATATCTCAAGTTGTTCGAGTATATTTTATTCTAGTTTGAAATAGAAAAATGATGACGAACAAACCCAATAACTAAGGCAAACAACATTTTCAAACACACACACTTCTTTGTGCACTACAAAATATTTCTTTTTTAATTTTACTGCGTTGGTCTTTGTTTTGCAGATAGTTCAAATGCTGGATACATGCTGGAACAAAGTTTAAGATCAAATACGAGTGATGAGTGAATATGTAGTGAGGTGAAATATGTATGTAAAATTGTATAGTGAAAATTGTGTTGTATTTGAAACTTGTATTTGGAATTGTGTAAATATAGTGAGAGCTTAAATTTGTACTATTTGAATTTGTAATAAAATATTTGTTTAAATAAAATATTTGTTTAAATAAAAATTCTGAGTTATTTATTTTATTCAACAAATATTTATTTAATTATGTGGAAAGCTAAAATAGTACAATAACAAATACATTTAAATGAATATATATATGTTTATTATCATCAAACAAAAATCATACACTCGTGTATTCTACAATCTCCCCCTTTTGATGATAACAAACATATATTAAGTTTTTGACTCTATTAAATGTGTTTGGTCTTGATGAATTCTATTAGCTCCTCCTATTTGAATACTCCCCCTACAACAAGGCTCCCCCTTCACATATGCAGATAAAAAACAATAAAAAACAAATGCAATGAACCTAGATGAGAATATGCAAATAAAAAAATATGAACCTAGATGAGAATATGCAAATAAAAATATACGACTTATTTGCCAAAATCTTAACTTCTCTCCCCCTTTTGTTATCAGCAAAAGAGTAACAGTGTTAGATAAGAGTGATAAAGTGATAGACATGAATCACCATATTAATACCTAATTGAGTATAAATATTAAATTTCAAATAAAAAATCAAACAAAAATCATAAATACTTTGTTAGGCGCATATTCCATTTTAGAGTGATAGGGGTGATGTTGGCATAGAAAACCATATAGTTGTGTCCATTTGTGGTATATTTATGACAGGAATTTTTTAAATACTTACTAACCATGCATAACCGTTAGGACTTTTAAATGAGATTAGTAGTATTCCCTATTTTTATTAAAAATGAATTCCAAGCATCTTCTAACCACGCATAACTGTGAGGACTTTTAAATGGAGTTAGAATCAACTCGCCTATTTCATCCAATTTTGATATATGTTCCATACATGCATAACTGTGAGGACTTTTAAATGAGCATGAAAGCACATAA
Source organism: Allium fistulosum (assembly GCA_030737815.1). Taxonomy (NCBI): domain Eukaryota; kingdom Viridiplantae; phylum Streptophyta; class Magnoliopsida; order Asparagales; family Amaryllidaceae; genus Allium; species Allium fistulosum. Next base: position 241,018,062 of record CM060907.1, on the reverse strand, counting down.
TCAGAGATTTCAAGTATTTCACCCATGCATAACCGTGAGGACTTTTAAATGAGAGTGAGTACTTTTGGATGATTTTATTGCTAATTAAAAAAATGAATAATTTCCTGTTTAAAAATCGCATTTTGACATACTTTATTGGATTTTGATGAGTGATTGTCGGAGAAATATGGTAGGAATAGAGATGGTCATGGAATTTTTACCAACTAAAGTTACTGCAAATTTTGTTCAATTTTTTTTTAAAAAATTTCTAAATATACTCTCTCAACACATAATGTATGATCAAGATCAACACTCATCACTTTTTTCAGTCACAATTGATCTTTTTGATAATCAATAGGGAGTCGGATTAGTTAACATAGGCATTTAAGATCAAATCTAAAAAAATATAAAAATCACATTTCTAAAATGCCTAAACTGAGACGAAGTCGACAAAAACTATTCTCTAGAAGGGGTTTTGTAAAAATGTCTGCCAATTGAGAATCAGTTGGAATGAAGTTTATGCAGATATTTTCTTTGGAAATGTGATCTCTAATGAAATGATGTCTAACATCTATATGCTTGCTGCGAGAATGATGTAGGGATTATTTGTGAGATCAATGGCACTTTTGCTACTACCTATAAGTGGAACTCATTTAAAATTTAAACCATAGTCTTGTAAGGTTTGTATCATCCATAAGATTTGAGCAAAGCAACCACTTAGAGCAATACTCTGCCTCAGTGGTAGATAATGCAATATAATTGTGTTTTCTACTTGACCATGCAACTAACGAATGTCCCAACATAAAACACGTTCCACTAGTACTTTTTCTATCAACTAGACTACCAACATAGTCTGCATCTGAATACCCCTTTAACTCAAAGTTATCATTAGTTGGATACCATAGACCAAACCATGAGGTGTGCAACATATATCTTATAATCCTTTTTACAGCTTTTAAATGAGATTCTTTTTGATTTGATTGAAACCGTGCACATAAACAAATAGAGAACATAATGTCTGGTCTAGAAGCAGTAAGATAAAGAAGTGATCCAATCATACCTCGATATTTCTTTTGATCAACTACCTTACCTTTTTCATCCTTGTCAAGTTTAATTGTTGTGCTCATGGGAGTTTTTGCAGCATTAGCATCTTTCAATCCAAATTTGTTGACAAGCTCTCTGATATATTTTGTTTGAGAGATGAACGTACCTTTTTTGCTTTGTTTGATTTGAAATCCTAAAAGAATTTTGACTCTCCTACCAAGCTCATTTCAAACTTTTCCTGCATGAATTTTTCAAATTTCTCATACAAAAGGTTGTTAGTGGCACCATAAATAATGTCATCAACATATATTTGAACAATCAAAAGGTCATCATTTCGTGCAATAGAAATAATGTGGTGTCTACACAGCCCTTTTTGAACCCATTTTCAAGGAGATAAGTGCTAAGACATTCATACCAAGCCTTAAGGGCTTGTTTTAATCCATATAGTGCTTTCTTAAGTTTATATACATGGTTAGGGTATTATTAACTTTCAAAGCCTTCAGGTTGTTCAATGAACACATCCTCTTTCAAAATCCCATTAAGAAAAGCACTTTTAATATCCATTTGTCTTAGTTTAAATCCTTTATAACAAGCAAAAGCTAACAAGATTCTAATGGATTCTAGTCTTGCTACTGGTGCAAAAGTTTCATCAAAATCAATTCCTTCAATTTTATTATAACCTTTAGCATAGCTTCGTTCCTAATCACATTTCCAGATTCATAAAATTTATTTTTAAAAATCCATTTGGTTCCTACAACTGGATAATCATTAGGTTTAGGTGCTAGAATCCAAACTTCATATCATTTAAATTGATTTAGTTCTTCTTGCATAGCCATAAACCAACTTTCATCATTGAGAGTTGTATCTATGTCTTTGGGTTCAATTTTTGAAATAAATCCACTGTATAGACACAAATCACATAAATTTCTAAAGGAGGAACGAGGTTTGAATACCTGCGGTGGGGTTACCTATTACCAATTCTGGAGGATGATCTGCTTTGAATTTCAACCTCTCCGGTTCTAGATTTCTTTGGACTTCTTTTGCAGTTGCAGTTTCTTTTGGATTTTCACTTTCATCTTTTTCATTCTCCTCTTCGACGTTGCTTTTGATTGTTTCCTTGCTTTGATCATCAATGCCTTCATAAAATTTCACATTGATTGACTCCACGATTGTTCTCGTCCTTTTGTTGTATAATCTATAAGCTTTGCTTCTAGAAGAGTATCCCATGAACATGCCTTCATCTGCTTTTGGCTCCTAGTTGATCACCTATATTGAGAATAAAACATGGACACCATATTTTTGAAATATGCAATGTTTGGCTTTTTGTTGAACCATAGTTCATATGGTATTTTCTTAAGAATCGACCTAATCATGACTCTATTCATTACATAACAAGCTATATTTGCTGCCTTTGCCCAAAAAGACAAGTGTAGTTCATACTCATTTATCACAGATCTAGCCAATACACATAAAAATACGACCCAAGAAACCTATAATTAAAGAAAAGACTATCTCCCTTTTTTCCAGTTTGTGAAATCTCTTCGGCCGATTTCTTTTTATACCTTCTTCTGAAATTAGGGTTCCTTCTGATTGAACATGCCGATTCAAATTGATCGATTGAAGTGATTATTTCACTTTGGTTTGCTTCGTCGATCGATTCCCTAGCTTTGATTGCACTCGGTCGCTTCAATTGAGTCGAGCACTTCTTCGGTTATGGCTTTGGTATGATTTTAAATTTGCTGTTTTTAATCATCTTGCTAGTAACTCGACTTGATGTATTCTGCCAATGATGATACGGGTTTAAATAATGATAAAATCCCTAAATTTTCATTTGCATTATTTTGATTTGAATTCTTCATGATTTTAGAACGTGTGTTGATTTCTGATTGAACAATCTCTAAAGTATGACTTGTTCATCTCTGACTTGATCATCCTTCCATTACAGCTTGGCATTTGAATTTGAGATATATTTGAATTGGTTTCTTTCTTTGCTGCAAACAACTTGTTCATCATTCGTTGTCCCATTTTCTGAAATATGTTTCCTTATGACTTCTGATTGAATTCTCTTGACTTGTTCAAACTGCTACTGATAATTTTCGATTTTTTTGAACACTGCCTTGTACTAGTAATCTAAACATGATGTTTTGCTCGAGTTTAATCCGATGTCTCCATGTATATACATACATACATACATGTATGTATGTATGTATGTATGTATGTATGTATGTATGTATGTGTGTGTGTGTGTGATTGTTATGACCGACAACTCTCCTTATATTGTTGTTTAGATCTCTGATTAGTCCCACATTTCTACTTAACTTCTCTTGCATTTTCGACTCATGGTTTTGATTAATCTCAGTAATTAGCAGTCTGTTTTGATCCAATATGCTTTGAACTTGAATAAAAAATTTCTGAAAAGTTTGCAGTAGTTTGCTATTTATTTCTTTTGATTTTCCTTCCATTTCTTATTTTAAACTTCAAAAATGTCTTCTTTAAATCAAAAGTTCAGCATATAACCTGTATGCTCTGTCCACCTGAGTGCTTGCATTCTGACTTTGCTTACATATATACGTGTATATGCATATGTATATACATGTTACTATGCTTGTTAGACTTGCTGTGTCTAGTGCACTTGTATTCTCTAGCCATAATGATATTCTCTAGCCATAATGATTTTGTGCTAGTTGCTTCGAGTTAAATTGCCCCTGTATACTTGTTGTTTACTGTGTACAAATATTTGTGTATACTTGTGCACTTCATGTTGATTTCTTCCCTATACTTAGCCCTAAATTTTGATTTTTCTTGAACATTTTGTATATTTTCATGTAAATGTGGAAACTGAACTTGATTGTTGCTTGGTTCCTGAACATGTCTGAACCTGAGCATGTATGGTTGCATGTTGGTTGGACCTGAGTATGTCTGAAACTTTAATTGCTTTGACTGGTCTAGTTGAGCTGCTGTTATGTTGTTTTTGCATTGCACTTGAGTTGAATGCAGTCTTGGCTTGGGTTTGACCTTGTGCTCACCTGTCCCTGCAATTTTAACAAGCAAGTGTATATCGGTGTGCATGACCTTGTGGCATGTACAGTGATACACTGTGCATATCTCAAGTTGTTCGAGTATTTTTTATTCCAGTTTGAAATAGAAAATGATGATGAAAAAACCCAATAACTAAGGCAAACCACATTTTCAAACACACACACTTCTTTGTGCACTGCAAAATATTTCTTTTTCAATTTTACTGCGTCGGTCTTTATTTTGTAGATAGTTCTGATGCTGGATACAGGCTGGAACAGAGTTTAAGATCAAATACGAATGATGAGTGAATATGTAATGAGGTGAAATATATATGTAAAATTGTATAGTGAAAATTATGTTGTATTTGAAACTTGTATTTGGAATTGCGCAGATATAGTGAGAGCTTAAATTTGTACTATTTGAATTTGTAATAAAATATTTGTTTGAATAAAATATTTGTTTAAATAAGAATTTCGAGTTATTTATTTTATTCAACAAATATTTATTTAATTATGTGGAAAGATAAAATAGTATAATAAAAAATACATTTAAATGAATATATATACATATATATATACATACATACATATATATATATATATGTTTATTATCATCAAACAAAATTCATATTCTAGTATATTATACAGTCTCCCCATTTTGATGATAACAAAATATATTAAGATTTTGAATTCAATTAAATGTATTTGGTCTCCAGCAAAAATCTTCATTTTAAACACCATGAATATACAGTTGGTACTGCAAATATTTGCAGTTTAAAATGCAAACATTTGTTGTTCAACTACACATTTTTATAAAATGAAAATTTACAGCGTGGACTGTAAATGTTTAAAGTGTAGAATGCATATTTCTATAGTATGGACTATAAATTTTTCATTTTACGAAAAACACACATTTAGAACTATAAATAATTGCAGTTTATAATGCAAATATTTCCAATTCTAGCTGTAAATATATGCGGTTTAAACTGCATATTTTCGTTAGAAAATTTAACACGGGTGTTTCGTGAGTTTTTTTGAGAGGGAGGGGAAGTGAATTTTGAAACCTTTGAAAGATGTTTGGAAAAATGTCCCAAAAAATCCTTTATTAATTTGCACAAGCTCATATTTTGAGTTTACATGAATAATGGTTTTGTACTAAATCATACTTAATACTGATTAATAAAATAGTATTGAAGTTTAATATAATTTAATTGATTTGTATATTAACTTTTAATAATTTAGTAATAATATTTTAATTTATTATTAATTTAATTTTATATTTGAAAATTATAATATGTTCCTATTCATAATACAAACCTTTTAAGTGTATTAAATATGGTGATCTAACCTAGGGTAAAACATCATAGGTGTATAATTTGATTGGAATCAGGCCGGTCAGTAGTGGGATGTGCAGTTAAAGTGCTTAGTGGTTCTATAGCGGTGGAGGTGCAAAGGTTATAGTAGGGATAAAGCGAAGATATAGCGGAAAATAGCTGAGGTGCAAAAAGAATCATTAGATATAAAACCAAATATTTTAACATTAATTTATTCTCATTCCTGCATCATTTGTGTAGGATAAAGAAATATTGGTTAATCTTATATGACAAAATCGAAGAATATCATGATTTATGCATTCGAGATTTGGTGACCGTTGAGCCTAAAAATGGCATAACACCCCAGTGGAATTGAAATAGATAGATCTAACCGTAATCAACAAATAAATAGCAAAAGACATGTAGATTTTATAGTGGTTTGGCAAATCGAGGCCTACGTACACTTTAATCTTATTATAGAGATTGTTGTCACAAGGACAAAGAATTTTCGATTATAACAGCTTAAACAGCCTAAAAGTTGCTTCCTTTACGACAAGATCGTGTAAAGAGAGAGAGAGAGTGTGTGTGAAGAAGACGAAGTGCCAAAAGTCCTTTTTGAGTTGCCATATGCTTACTATTAATAGAGAAATCACCGAATCTCGAAATACCAAGTCTAACTCCATATTTGAGTATGTAGGAGGGGAGACGAAGTCCCCTAGCCAATAAATCATAGTAGTGCCGATCAGAAGTGATCGATACCGACCTGATTTTCTGATGGCAAGTCATGCCATCTTCTTCTACTTGGTCTTTTATCTTTGGTCCATCAAACTTTGAGCACTTTGCCTTATAAATCAAGTTGATACCAAGAGAATATGACATCTCTTGTACATGTCTTTTTCTTCATAGCTTTCTTGGAGATGTTCGCCTACTCCTTTAAAAATGGGCCCCAGGGCAATCACTTTAGCCAGCAATCTATAGGATATAGTTCTAGAATGCACTATAGTGCCTAAAAACATGTCGAAACCAACCTGAAAGTGGTCGGTACCGAGATGTTGATTTTCCTATTTTGGGCAATCTAACTCTTTGGGGTTTGTTCCACCATCCTTCTAAGTATGTCCTCAAGTCCTTGAGCCACTTCGTCTTCATCCAGATTCACTTGGCAGCTGCTTGGTCCAAAAGTGGGATAACAGTTGCCCCGATAGTATGTTTTTGTTAGAAACAATGCATGCTTTGGATCAAGACAAGCGCGTACCTTTGTCCATACTAGTCTTTTAGCCATCCAAGGGTTGCTTTGAAGTGTCGCCTTCATCCCAAGGCCTTTTGTTTCATTACTTTAAACAACAGCAGTACCACTCTCCATGATAAGGTCAATGTCTACACTCTGAAGATAATTCAATGCCTTGGACAGCTAAGTTTTACTTTCCTTTTTCCCTCCTTCATTTACTTTTGATTTTGCGTCCAAAATTTCATGTCGGTACGACCACTTTAGGTTGGTACCGATATGAAATGAAGAGTTATATCATCCCTTTTATAACCCAATAGTTACAAGAATTTGAGGCTTGCCATCATTCTTCTCTTGTCATTGCAGATCGATCCAGAATTCCAGTAACCCATTATCCTTAGCAACCATTGCTCAACGTCGATCGTCCAAGATAGCCGACGTTGCCACCTAGTAGCCACCACTACCAGATCTCCACTTTAATGACCACTGCATCACTCAGAGCTCTCATCCCTAATCTTAACAAACCTTAGATCCAGATTCATAATCCAAAGGTGGGTTGTCGTCGTCTCATAGTGGTAGAGTAGCTGCTGGCCATGGCTTGAGTTCGTCGTGGTTGATAGGTGGTCGAGGTTTGCGATTTGGAGCTTGTAAGGTTTAAGAAATGATCGGTCATCATTCCTCTTTACCATTATCGGGGCATGCCCTAGGTTATTTTAGGGATGAACTCAGGCTTGACTCGAAGTAGGAACTTCAATCACCCAAATTCCAAAATCTTGTGTCAACCCCGAGCCATCACGAGTCCTGCTTTGGGTAATTTATGAGAATCTTCCACTTTGCCTCACTCTTTCTCCATATGGTGTTTCAGTCACTTTCCATTGAAGTTTGGTCAATAACTTATCGTTGTTTCATGTTTTGTTGAGACGATTCTTTCCAAATAACGATCACATCGAACACATTCCAATGCTCGAACAATTCCATCGTACAACACTCTCAATTACCGTATTGTTAGTGTTCCTACAAAAGAAAGTTCCACGTCACTCCAAACAGTGGTTTCGTTATCGATTATCCGACAATAACGGGTGAATCTGACATGCACTTCCAGCATGCAATAGGGCTTATTTTTCAGCATGAGCGGGCTACCTGTAGAGAATGGTATGTTCATCGTGTACGAGACAAAGGACACACACTGTATAGATTGACACCTTCAATTGCCCTGATCGACGTACAGAATCCAATTGGTCAACACATGTCAACATATATTGTATCCTAAGCGCCGGCAACACAGTTTCACATTTAAAATAGAATTTGAAAACAAAACATACATGACCATGTTCAATGTCGAGTTTTCCTATCTAGAATGACATGCCACTCACACGTTTCAACATTGGCATCGGTCCGTCAACTCCGTTCGAAGCTGGGTCTTCTACGGCTCAAGCTTCGACGTCCATGCCTTCCAAAACCATATGCTCGAGCTATAGGGGATGATAGTTCCAGTAGATCCAATCTAGGACCATCCTCCTCTAATGAATGAGTTGGCCTAAGAGTTCTAGATGATCCTCTTGAACAAATGCCAACAATTCTAACTGCCAAATCACATCGAACTATATGCCTCCAACATGGAATACCGAAGAGTGATGTCTTTCTCCCAACAAGTAACCAACGAGCACACAATCCTCCACTAGGTTACACAACTTGTAATAAGTACATATGCCTAGGTGGCATTGTACCGCCCTCAAGCAATCCAATTCAAGAACTTGAAGTGGTTAGAAAGCACTTATTCCATTTCTCTTGTCGATGCCTAGGAAGAGGTAGCATGTCGTGCGGCCACGTTCGTTGAAAGACTTACCAAAGATTACTTAAAAGCCAAACATCTTGACACCGATGATATTCTAAAACCGGAGGGGGGGAAGACGATCTTAGTTGTAGAGGATGCCACTACTTCTGCTAAAGCTCTTGCACGACCAAGTGCATTGGGCCATCCAGAATCATTATCCCCTAGAATCTAAGAACTTGCAATGAAGATTCCAACAACAGAAGGGGCCAGCGTTGAGGCCGCTCTTACTGGATCTTCGGCTTCCATTGCCATGGCTAGTGATGAGCTCTATATTCCAGTCTCCATTTATCACCCCCATAATGTCGGCTATAGAAGAGGGTTAAATCATTGCATCTCCTGCTAAGGAAATTCTAACTAGTGAAGATATACCTCTCACCTCTCTGGTGTTCGAGATCCTTCAATTCTTGCCCGAGACTGTTACTAATCTTTACTTCTCTATTTGTGAACTCATAGGTCATCCATCTCATCCTCCTCCTCCATCGCCAATTACAAAAGGTTTATGTCACATCGCAATTGCGATCGAGTCAACCTTCGTTACCATGGAACTAGTACTCCAAGCCTTCCCTCTAGCTCTATTCCCAGTCCTGATTCAGAAAGGATTGCGGCTTTAGAGAGATTGGACGACACTTCACAATCCCTAGGGGAAGGCGTTGCCATTATATGTGCCTCGGATCCAACTGGTCCTATTTCTATGGTGGAGAGGTTGAAGATCGACGTTTCTAAAGTAAAGATCAAAAATGAGCCCAGAATAAAAAAAAAGTCGACCGACTCCAAAAAGCCAAAGCGTACTCAGAGAATTCTTTGCCTTACCATTAAGCCTCCTACGGGCAACATTGTCGGCACTTCTATAAAGACATCTGAGCCCCCGTTGACCTATCTGAAGATCCTATCATCACAAGCACCGAAGGAGATACCACTCCCCCTGAATGTAGCACACCTAAAGGCGACGAAGGACTGAAGAGGGGTCATGATGGTTCTGGAGGCCAAAGAGGTAAGGGCGAGAAGAAGAAGAAGAAGGGGCATAAGAAGTAGGCTCTCCACTTGGCTTTTGTAAAGATGGTTTATTTTTGTCACCTTTTGATCGTACCCTTTTACTTTCCTCTGTTGTACATAGGTCGTGCTTGAGCGGGACCGGCCCTGCAACTGTTGTATACAAAAAATGAATGTAATGAAAGATTATTTTTTTCTATTTCAATCTCGGTCTTATTTACATTTATTTCATTTTATATGTTATTCCTACCTATATACAACTGCCTGCATATATAATATAACTGTTTGTACTACAATTCATCCATATTATATATGCTTGTGCCCGTGCAATGCTTTACTTGCTGTAACTTTGTGCATATAAGTAAAATCCTTGCAGTTGCTTTAGTTATATTCCACTATTTAGTTCTATTTATTGTTGCCAAAGTGTTTCCATTTGGCTAAACAAACCTAATATTGAACCAAATTTATGGTTATTCTAATTTTCCCTTGGTCTAGTTTCCTTCGACCATTAATAAAATAAATGGAATTCCGTGTCATTCCCTATTTCCAAGGAACAACAGTTTGGATGTTCATGTCCTAACTTCTTCGATTTCGCTAGGTACCAAGCATGATTGGTATTGTCCATCGATTTCCACCACCCGATCTCAGCTAAGCGTGCCACGCTAGGCCGTGAGTGGGATCGTACTTTCTTGTAATTCCGCCATACATCGAGTCATGATGCCATAATCCAAGCATCACCTTTTGACCTTGCCTATCTTCGAGCACCAGTCGGAGGTCAATAACGTGGGACAAATTATCCAATTGCCTTCTATCTGATTATATTCTCCTGGTCCTGATCCTAGACTAAAGGAGTTTGACAACAACTATTTCCGGGTACCTGCTCTAAGTCATGCCTGCATCAGGCATTGACTGAGTGTATCCTTTGACTATCCTCGCTTATCCTTGACCTAGCATGTCTTGCCAAGCCGCAATCATGGCCACTAAAATACTAACCATGCATCAGTTTCTATCTCATGAAACTGTCACTTTCATTACACTTTCCTGGGCATCCCTCATTGACTTTGCCTATCTCTGGGCACTAGTCAATATCGAAGGGATATGACCAAATGTTCTGATCGACCCTTGTGATTATAATCCTTTGTCCCAATCCTGAATCAAAGGAGTCGGTACCTATCTTTGGATATCTGACCGTATTGTTAATCACATAGCATAGGGTTTTACTTACATGAACACGATTTCATTGGTTCAAGAAGCTAACTTTATTTATAAACAAAAAACATGGCAAGCCTTGCCTTATTACATTTCCCCTAATTTATTAGGGTGGATTATTAGCTGAAAATAAACTAGGTAAATCTAAGCAAAATAGCATCGCAATATGTCATTATCCATGCCCGTGGAATCGAGATTCCACCGACTAGAAAGTTCCATCTCCAAGCTTTTCTTCAATCACATAAGGATCATCTCAATTCGAACCAAGTGCTCCCATACCTTGGAGAAATCATTTTAAAAGGAAATCCCCAACCTCAAAGGTACGACTCCAGACCTTGGTGTTGAAGTATCCTACTACTCTTTTCTGGTTAGCAACTACCCTTAATTCAACATCTTCTCTATTTTCATCAATTAAACTGAGGGACTCAAGCAAGAGCTCCTCGTTGATCTTGGGGTCAAAATTCTTTTTCCAATGAGAAGGGACTTTTAGTCCTATCAAAATTATGGCTTCTAATCCGTAGGCCAAAACGAATGGTGTATGCCCAATCATGGACTTGTGGGTCATCCTATAAGCCCATGATGCAAGTGGAAGCTTATCGACACAATTTCCCTTAGCTTTAGTTAACAGTTTCTTTCAAGATGGGTTTGATGATTTTATATACCGCATCCACCTATCCATTTGCCCATGGGTACTCTACTATCGAGAAGCTTTTCTCAATCTTGTACTGGTTACAAAATTCCTTGAACTTGGTACTTTCGAAATGAGTTCCATTATAATTTTCTGGGGTACTCCAAATCTGCGTATAATATTATTTGTTACAAAGTTGATCACTTTCTTCGTTATGATCATGGAAAGTAGTTCCTCTTTAGTACATTTTGTGAAGTAATCCACCGCAATGATAGCATACATAGCTCATCCTTTTGACATAGGTAGCAAGCCGATTGTATAAATTCTCCAAACTACAAACCGCCATAGGCTAACCATATGCATAAGCTCTATGGATGGGGCTCTTGGAGTTTCTGCAAACCTCATGCATCGATAGCACTATTTAGTGTAATCAGCAGCATCTCGGTTTGTTGTTCGCCAGAAGTATCCATAGCGAAGTATCTTCTTCGCTACTATCTGTCCCCCGGTGTGGTCACCACATCTACCCTCATGGATCTCCATGAGGATTTTTCGAGCCTTATCCTTAGTTACACACAGAAGGAAGGGGTTTGAAAAACCTCTCCTATATAGCACTCCTTTTTGCATTATAAACTATGATGCTTTATAAAGGAGTTTATTTTGCTCGTTCCTTTCTTCAAGAGGGTTTCCTTAAGCAGATGTGCTTGATCAGAGTCATCCATGACTCCTTCTTCTCTTTAATCTCAAAAATCTGGTCGATATCCATCTGGTCAATGGTAGGAGTTGATAAAACCTCCACTCGAACCAATTCCATCAACTTCGCATCTTTAAAGCTAGCCAGCTTGGCTAGTGAATCAGCTTTCGTACTCTCCTCTCTGAGATGGACGTAATCGTGTAATGCTATATATCGTTCAGCAATTCCAGTGTTTTCATCAAGTAAGGGACAAGTCTTATGCACTTAGCCAGGAATTCCTTCTTTACCTAGCAAACCATAAATTAGAAGTCACTGAATATATGCAGCGTCCTTACCCCCCGGCTCCTTTGCTATCCTGAGTCCCGCTATCAATGCCTCATACTCAGCCTCATTGTTTGTCGCAGAGAACTCCAACTTCAATGCATAGAAAATTGATCGTCCTTTTGGAATCACGAGTACCACTCTTGCCTTAGAATTGCGTTCATTAGAAGCTCCGTCCATAAATAATTTCCATCGAGAAAGTATGACTGTAACAACCCTAATTTTACGTCGTAATAACATATAAATTCAATTAAAATAAAATGTTTGAATTCGATTTATGTATAATTTTAACTTTTAAAATACAATAATAAATGAATTATTAATTTAATAAATTAAAATTCATTCTTTCGGAAAATATATTAAACTCGAATAGAATATTTACAATGAATATAAAATGTTTTTTTTTGTAAGCAAATTTTCATGTTGTGAAATAGATGAAACGAAGAATTAATTGATATTAATAAAATCATTGAAGTTAAATAACTGCTAAACTTAAATATTATGTATAATCCAGTGAAATATATTTTAAAGATAGCTATTTCAATGGAATTGAAAATATATTACATGATGTTTGATAAAAACTATTTATATGTAATAAAGAGATTTAGTTTGCAATAAAAATGACATTTTGGAATTCATTTTAATTGAGAGATCTAACTGAAAAATAAAGAGCGAAATAATAAAAACATATAGTGGTAACTAGTTTAATTTTTCTAGAACTCTCTTAACCCAAGCACATACCCTTCCACTCAAATCTCAAACCCGTATCTCCTCCAGAAAATTCGAGAACCCTAATCCCAAATCATGACTTTAAAAAAACAACAGAAAATGAAATCACGCTCGATCAGCCTGGCACGGCGAGCAGTGGAGGTAGGCGGCAAAGAATTAGAGTCACGATTTGGGTAGTGTCTCGATTAGTAGGCGCATGTGTGTGGTAGTCGTAATAGGCATGAGCTTGGCGATGAACATTGACGAGTAGCTCAAATCTGGAGATGACGTAGTGGAGTGTACTCAAGGCAGTTGACGCTTGCAATTAAGGAGAGGTGTGCGGTGGTTACTGCCGATGTTGCATAGTAAAGTCACTCACGTTTGGGATGGAGGATGCGGCTTATGGTCGCGATTGGGACAGGCAGCGAGGCGATTTGTGCATGTGTGCGAATGTACATCATCGTGATGGTGGTTGTGATTGGAAATTTCAGCTAACATCGCCTAAGGTGAGTTGTAGCTCACAACTATATTTAAATTCCTCTCGGTTATATATATATATATATGTATGTATGTATATGTATATGTATATGTATATGTATATGTGTGTGTGCGTGTGTGTATATGTATCCCGTTTAATATTTGAAATGCAAATTTAAATTGAACTGTATGAGATTGATTATGTTTGTTAACTTGATTGATTGTAGTGATATTGAATGCGAATTGGTTTTGATGTCGAGAGGAGTTTTGTGTTTTTAGATGTCCGAAATGCAAATGAGATGTCCTCCATTTGAATTTAAATTGTGTAATTTATTTATATTGTGTGTGTAGATTGTTTGGATGGTCAAAATTCGATGTAACTCGATTCGGGTCAAATGATAAAAATACATGTTTGATGATTAGTTAATGATTTTGGAGAAATTTGCTCCATGATTTATATTTTTGAACCTTTGATTGATATTTCGGTTTTAAAATAATTTAAAAAGCTTCGATCAATTATTTTTAGTATTTTGAATTAGATTGAAGTATATTTATAAATAAATAAAATTGGGTAGAAAATAAAATGATTTTTTGAAAATTATTTTAGAGACAAAAGTTGTTTTGAAAATAATTTATTTCTAACTGTAAGAATATAAAATGAAGGCTTTGACTTATAAATTATAGTTTGAAATGAAAATAATTATTTTTTTGAGATCTATAAATTTATTTTATATTATTATTTAGTTATAGGATATTATGAAATAGTTTATATAATTATTTTTTATTTGCAAAGTGAATTTGGATGTTTTGGGAGATATATATAAAAGGATTTGGAAATGAAGTTTTGTATTTGAATCTTATATTGGGATTAAATAAACAAAGTGAATATATTATTTAATATATATTTAGTATCTATTTTTTTGTTTTTTTGTTATGAACGATTCATTATTAAATATCGAGTTGTTGGTTGTTATATTTATTTGAATAATTTATTTTGTTTTACTTTTCTGATCATACTTATGTTATAAATTGAATTGTATTATATGAGTGATCCATGGTTGATATTGAGTTATTTAGTGATTTGTTATGATACGGTAATGACATCCTTCATTATGATTTTGTGATGATTTTATTCAATGTGATGAGGAATCTATCCCATTTGCGATGAGGCATTCGGCAATATTTCTTCGGTTAATCTTTGGACTCGTTGTAAGGAATTTGTGGAGATAGAGTGTAGTCTAAGAGCAGTGGATAAATGTTTAAGTATCACACAGTGGTATGGGATGTTGTTGTGATAATTATTCGGTTATTCATTGTGAGTAGATGCACTCATGTGATGGGATTAATATTATTAGATTATAGTTATGTGAGGTAATGCCCGTAGGTGCGAGCATGGTAGGTACCCTTATATTTATTGATATTGTGTGCTACCATCATGATGTACTCCTGTTATTAGTGTTGGAGGGAACCAGATGGCTAGAATCCACCCTAGCGGCCTGACCTTGGAGTCGCGCCCTAGATCTGTGACACAGTTGTTGGATAATTTACTTGACGTGCATCACATGATTTAGGATAGGTGACCCACATCATAGTATTTGGCTTAAGCGACCCATAGGGTAGGTGCCCCATGCCCGATTATTATGTCGCATATACTAGTAGTCTGTTACCTATTGGTGCAAAGCAGGGTCGTGACTAAGAGGCTACACGTTGAAGAGCCATAGGTGGATATGTGTCATGATGTTTGTCAAGGTAAATGAGGACTGTAAGAGCAGATCCGATTAGGTGACCCTGGGCTCCTGGAGCGGGCAGATGGCCATCAGTCACCCTTCTGGTTCTAACGGAGTGGTAATTTGCCATATTCTATTGATAAACCTCACTTAAGTACAGATATGGGTTAGGCGACCCAGGGTTAGGTAACCCACATATTGATGTATCTATGACCCTATTTAAGACTTCATGTCTGACGTATCGTCATTCCCCATCACGATATATTTTGATTTATATATGAGAGATTATATTATATCTAGATAGGTGTCTAGAATACAATAGATTCTCATATCTTTTATTATATCTGACTGATGGGTAGGTGCCCTAAACTTTATAGTCAGAAAGTCCATTTTACATTATTTTGATGATAGTATTTTATTATTTGAGATGGAAAGGTATACTTGATGATATCTCATATTTGATGATTTATAGACTTTGATGATGATTTCTAGATATGGATGATTCATCCATTTGATGTTATTTCACCATTTATTCCGATTTGATGAATTTTAAAGGGGTGATGACATCTTTATGTTGGGTTTTGTAGTGTTTTATGACATATGATGTTTGGAATTGTTTGAGATAGTAATATTATTATTATATTATACCTAACATATAGTATGTTCTATATGTTTATTGAACATGGATTTAGATATAGTCCGACCTATTTATTATTTATATAATACCTGGATCGGTCCGAGACATTTCAGGTACATGAATGATGAGACCAGCTTGTGTTTTCTGGGCATAGAGGAGACTAGATATTTGGTATTGTAGATTATTATCGTGTATAATATAGTCTCTTGCGTGTATATCATTATGATGTATATTTTACATGTATTGTATATTTTATCTTTTATATATTATCATTATGATTGACTATATGATCTCTGATATCTACTATATATTGTGTATTGTTCTATCTTGGATGCATACGTGTTTATTGCTTAATGTTGATACTATGTACGAATTGGTGAGTTATTTTTTCAATGTTTAAATATGTATTAGTATTAGCCTAAGGGAATATTAATGTGTGTACCCCATATTGCCTTATTCTTCGTATTATTCGACAGTATTACTCTGTTGTACTCTTGAATTGTATGGGTATCGAGGTGGGGGTGTCACAAATTAATATCAGAGTAGGTTTAGAACAATACAGAGTATAAGAGACATGAGTCTTGGATTTAGATGAGACTTAGAGTCCCTGTCCCCGTGGGTGTATGGTAGATTATTTTTTATATTAAGAGATAGTATGTAACGACTTGGAATTTTATTGCTTTGATCTTTGGAATATTTAATCAATTTTAAATATTCGATTAATGGTTTTAAATAAAAGGAAAATCAATTTTTGATGAAACGACTTGATTTAAATAGCATATTTTTAAATAGATTTATAGGATTTTTCCATAATTTTAAGATTTGAAATTATTTAAATTATCATTTGACGTATTTTACGGCAAACATTGGTATTTCTGAATTTAATAAAATTTGATAACCAATGCATTTTGTAATTGTTTGTGATCATGTCACATTATTGTGCGTGATCTGTTTCTATTTCTGTCTTTCGCAGTTCATACGCAAATGAGATATTATGTAGCGGAGTACCGCAAATCCTCTTTTCAAAACCTTTTTGCAAATCAAATCAAATTTTTTTTTCAACTTGCCTCGATGTTAACTTACACTTGATTTGATCGGTGGAGTGTAAATTTTGGTTAACTTGGAGTGAGGATTTTGGTTAGCTTAAGGTGGAAGTAATGAGTTGGATTGGTTTGTGTATAAGGGTACATATCAACTCAAGCCAACATTTCATGTCATTTTTCACTTCTCTTCTTGCTGCACTTGTTTCAATTATTCTTCTTCTTTCTGTAATATCAAAACAAAGAAAATTAAACAACTCTCTCTAGTTCAAAAATCTCTAACCCCCAATTTGTTCTCATTTTTATAAATCTTCCAACATGAAAGTTGTGTGTTATGATCTCCAGTTTTTTTAAATATGGTAGCTCGAAGTTTTGTCGAGCGTGGTGGCAAGAATTTCCCAAGAACAGTAGTGGTTGAGTGATGTTGAAAATTCGGCAATCACGAAATGGCGAATGGAGGATAATGTTGGGTTCGTATCATCGAGTTGAGATTTTTAGAGGTGGTTTAGTAATTTTTAGTGGAGGGAGTCGACGTGGGGAGGCAGATGATCATTTTTCGATCATCTTGCAAATTCCAGTAGCTTGGTAGTCCAAGGGAGGAATGGTGATGCTGGGAGGAAGCTTGGGTGATGTTGAAGACATTGGAGGTGGTGGCAGAGGCTTCGGTGGTTGGAGTTTCTTGAACGAGGTTGATTTAGGGTTTAAGGAGTTGTTTTGGGTTATGTTCGACTTTGGCGTTAGAGGCGGCGGTAAGGACCGCTGAGTTGATCGAGGTTTGGGATGTTAGTGTGTCAGGCGATTGCAGAGCTGATGGTGGCAGTGGTGGTGGTAGTAGTTGTTTGTGGAGGCAGTAAAGGAGTTGTGACATGTTCGATTTCATTTCCTAAAAGAGATTTTAATTGGAAGAAAAGCAGACCAATCTTGGTGGGGATGGTCAAAGGCGGTGGCATAGGTGTAGGCGAGTTAGGCTTGAAGGGTAGGGTTTGTGGGTGATGGTGATTCGGTGCTAAGTTGAGGGGATTGGGATGTGCGCGTGCACACGTGCTCGCTGGTGCACGTTTTTGGGTTCAGGGTTGGAAATTCGAATTGAATTTGGGGAAGGAGAAAGGGAAGCTACTACTATTTTCAGGTTTGGGCTTTGGGCCTGAGTTTGTGGGTGAGAAACTATTTTAATTTAATTTGTTTAAATTTTATTAATTAAATGTTAATTTTGAAAAGCTATAACTCACTCATTTTAAATCCGTTTGACCTACGGATTTTTGCATTAGACTTATAATGACATCTAGAACATTTTGGTATAAATACTTGGTAGTTTGTTGTAGTATAATTTAATGATAAATTGATAGTGATAGAATAGAATTATGTTGTTTTGGATAATAACATAGTTAATTAATTATACTTCATTAATGACATCTGTTTAGCAGAATAAAATATCGTTCTGCTATATTTAAAATGAGTAGATTATTTGGACATCTGTTTAGCAAAATAAATCCTCATTCTACAACTGTATTAATTTGGACATGTAATTATATGCTAGTTGATTTATATAGGATAAATAATGTGTTAAATATTGATCATTAACCATGGATTTGATTTACATATATGTCTGCTTATGTAAATACTGGTATTGACTTGGAAAGTAGAATTAAAAGAAAGGGTAACTTGTTCAAGTACCATAGTGGTCACTAAGCCTCTTTTTGAATTTGAAAAATTATGGATTTGAACTAATTGAAATTCTATAAAAATTTAAGGTTAAGTATTAATTATTTTATTAATGATGTTTTAAAGTTAATTAATTACTCTATAAATGATGTTTAAAGTTAATTAATTATTTTATTAGTGATGTTTAAAGTTAATTAATTAATTATTTATGATGTTTAAAGGTAATTAATTAGTTTAATAAAGGTGTTTATAAATAATAAATTATTTTACAAAAAGGAATTTTACTTAATAAAAAAGATTTAATAAAGGAGTTTATAAATTTGGAAAGCGATCTTGGAAATTTTAAAAGAGTATTTTAAAGTGGAATTTTGAAGAGACAATAATATTCTAATTATAGTAAAAGATTTTGGAAAGTGGTAAAAGAAGTTTGGTATATGGCGCTTTGTTTGAAGTGAATAGTATACGAAAATTAAGTAGTCTAATACTTGGTACTAAAAGTCGATGAGTAGACCGATCCTCTATCTGTTAGATCTAAACCCAGAGATTTTAGGCAAGGGATAGGATAAGTCGAAATATCGAAAATGTGTAAAGTAAAGGAGTTTTAGAAATAGATTTTTAGAGGAGATTTATAAAAGGAACTTTATAAATAATTTTAGAAACTTATAAAAGAAGTTTTATAAATTAATTTGGAGATTTATGAAAGGATTTGTAAATATGGAATGAGTTTATAAAAAGGGAACTTTATAAAAGGGATGAGATTTAATTTTGATAAATAATCCTCCTTAATTATGGTGGTATGGAAGCATTCTTTCCGTACTTAACACCGAAGGAAAAGTGGTTTGGGTTTAGAGTAAGCAATGTTTGGATAGTATTTGTTTTTGGCCCATTTGAATTTGGAAAAAAGGAAATCTTCCTTAAGATTTGTTAATATACTTACAATGTTGAGATAAGTATATGGATATTTTTCCTAAATATAGGAAGTGTAGAGTTTTATTGGTGTTTGCGCCAAAATTGGTCACAAACCCCAAATGTCGTGAAAGCACCAGTGTTTATACACAAATCCTCAATATCCAATCACAGATTATAGATCCATATAATGTAAAGAGCAAAAAATGAAGAAATAACAAAATTAAAATGAAAGAAAATAGGAAAAGACATGAGATTTATAGTGGTTCGGCTATCTCCGGCCTACGTCCACTTTGAATTGATCCTTTTATTCCTTTTATATTGAGATTACAGTTACAAGCCTTTGAAATCAATAAACAAAATGGCAGAGTTTCGCCTAGAGAAGCAGAAGAAGATCCCTTTTTAGTTGCCATTGAGCTGCTATTTATAGGTGCGGATCTGAAATATCCGCCCCAAAACCTGGAATACCTCTTCTCATGCGCAGGTGGGTCCACCAGATCGATCTGGAGTCGTTTGGGATCGATCCTGATCGATCCAAGTATAATTCGTATCGATCCAAAAATATTCCAATGAAGATGAGATCGATCATGGATATTCTTGAGTGAATAAGCAAGCTCCTGTGAAAATTTCATAGCATTTGGACTTGTAGAATGAGAGTTATGATCGATCCAAGTTTGTATTTTCCAATGAAGGCTAAAACCTTCATATCCATCCAGAGCTTCATATCCATCATATTCCATGTCCCTCAATTCCTATCCATCGGTCCCCGTATCCACAGCCATCGAATCAATCCGAGTCACATGCACAGATCCATGTTGAGTGCTTCTTCCCTTGACCGGTTTGTATCGATCGATACAAAATGTCTTCGGATCCATCCAATGTAGCTACCCTTCATATTCATCGGTTTGTTGCCCTCTTCGTATAGATTCCCGCATCCCGCCTTCCTTTGTATCGGTCCTTGAATGCTGCCTTTCGTATCCATCCCATACACCTATCTTCGTATCAATCCCTAACTTGGATCGATACGTACTGTGATCGATCTGAAGCAAAGTACATTTTCCATATCCATACCCATGCCGGTCGATACGAAAGCATCGATCCGAAGTAAATAGCCGAGCCCATGTTGATTGATACGAACTGATTTCCCATGAATATTGATCCATCAATATATTGAGCATACGAACTCTGTTTGACCTGAAATTTGAAATGCAGCCTTTCCTAGCCTTGTTCATCATTCCCTATCGATCCCACCTTTGATTGGAGCTTAGTCCAATTTTGACGGTATCGATCATAGCCTCGTTTCCAATCGATCTGATATTTGTCCTTTTTAACCGATTTGTTGATATCCCGGCCTTGACCAAAAGGCGGGGTAACACACCCCCAAAACATGCCTTGCAATAGGAGGCATGTTTTGAATAGCTTTAAATCAGTCATCCGAGATCCATATTCCATTCATAGCCATACCATCTGATCTATAATCCAATCCATTACCAAGCCATTCTATCCAAGTGCCATAGTCATATCCTTGTCCAAATCCGCGACTACTCCGAGTCGATATTCGATTCCGAATCCAGTAACCAAATCCTTAGCCAATTCCATATCTATTCGAACCCGTCAACTGAGTTTTAATCCATTCATATCCAGAATCCAGTAACCAAATCTATGACCCCTTCAGGTCGCTTTATCCAAGTCCGGGACCTCGCCGTGTCCAAATCCAAAATCGGGACCTCTCCGGGTCCAAATCCAAATCCGTAGACCTTACTGGGTCATTTTATCCTGCTCCGACCTCAACTTTCCTATTGGGGACTTTTATATTCTCCGGCCTTGACTCTTCGGTCGAGGACTTTTGTATTTTCCAGCCTCAACTCTCCGGTCGAGGACTTTTATATTCTCTGGTCTCGACTCTCCGGTCGAGGACTTTTATATTCTCCAGCCTCGACTCTCCGATCGAGGAATTTTATATTCTCCAGGCTCGACTCTCCGGTCGAGGACTTTTGTATTGCGTTCGATTCCATTCCATCGCTCACCAGCAAAGGGACTCGTAACTTGCGATTACTGCCCCGTCTCTCCGGTCGAGACCGTAATCGCGTGACCTGTATTATTTATTACATTTACCCAAATCCAATCAACACAAAGTTCAATTGACAAAATAAAAGTCCATACAACCAAGAAAATCAAATGTCCATAGTACCAAAAAAGAAACCAGAGTCCACAGAAAACAAAAGGAAAACAAGATTTCATAAACTCGAGCATCACGGTTTATCATCATCTTAGAGCATGCCTAGGGATCGTCCTCGATCCCATACATGTGTAAGAGACTTAGCCGCATCACTTTGGGATTTATTACTTATTCAAAGCCATAAATCCATTCAGCTGATAATAAGCTGACGATGCCTAGATCAAGTGCCATCTTCGTTTGAGTTGGGCGGTGGCTGCTCTTGTCCCACTACCATAGCTCGATTCCTTACGTACTGTTGTAGATGACCATTCCTTACATGCTCCTCACTGATATCCTTCAAATGCCTGCAGTCGTTCATGTCGTGCCCATCCAGCTCATGGAATAGGCAATGCTTTCCCGATGCCCATTCGTATTCAGAGGCTTCCTTTTTTGCCGGCCTTCGATACTGGAGGCACCCTCGAGTATCCAAGTAAATCCTTTCTAGAGTTTCAGTTAAATCCATGTAAGAAGAGAATTTAGATTCCCTCCGTTGCCTTTTCGATGTGCTACCATTGTCGTTCATTTTCCTTTTGCCTCTATTGTCCTTGCTTGAATCCTCCCTAGGCGGACCTCCACCTTTTACCGCATCGACTTCAGCCTCTCCCCCCTCTCTTTCAACCTTCGCATCTTCCTATCATAAAAACCTTTCTACTTCATGATAAAACTCCCCGAGATCCATTGGCGGATCCCATTCCAACGATATCTTAAATTCTGAATCATCCGTAATTCCTGACACTGCTGCCATCAAAACCATCGAGGGATTGGGTCGATCCACCGAAGCCACTACCGCATTGTATCTGGTCAAGAAACCCCTAAGTGACTCTCCCTTCCACTGTTTCATCGATGTTAAAGTCATCACATTCTTGGGTCTCACGATGTGGACCCAAAATTGCCTCATAAATCTCTCAATCAACTCTGTCCATGTGCCAATAGAGCCACTTTCCAGCTGTCTGAACCATAATGCTGCTATATCCGTCAAATACAAAGGGAACCACTGCGCCATGACTTCCTCCGATGCCCCCGGTACTTCCATGTGTCCCATGTACCTTGTTAATTGAACAACGGGATCCGTTCTCCAATCATACATCTCCAGCGGTTGTAGTTTGAAGTCTGGTGGATTCCTAGCTTGCCTGATCGTAAGAGTAAAGGGGCTCCTATTCACATCCTCAAATATCTATTCACCAATCCTCCCTTCATGGCCCGTCTGATCATGTCCGCTAACATGTCGTTGTCATCAAGTGGTAGCCTCTGTCTGCGATCTCCAACCTGCCCCCCCCCCCCCCCGAGTCCGCAAGGGAATCCTGAAACCTGTCCTTCTGGACGAGCATCCAAACTGCACAGCGCCGTCTGGTACCCTTCCTAGAATTGAGCCAACATGATTTGGGGGCGTGCCCCTAGCTCAGGGACTATTCCTGATGGTCCCACTCTATCTTTAGAATCCCGGTTGCTCCATGCTCCTGATCCTGATTTCGAACTTTCTCTGCTTCTACTTCTCTAGCTTCACGGTCCCTATTTCTAGCATTTCCTTCAGTTACGTTCTCTTGACTTTGCACTCCAGCTTGTCCAACTTGTCGGAGTAGGTTCTGCATCATCTCCTCCTGCCTTTTCAGCATCCCTTCCTGCATAGCATCCATCATCATCTCCATCTCATCTATGGTGATGAAAACTGAGGTCTGATTAGCTCCTGAAGAGGCCTCCTGACTTCCTACATGCTGACTCCTTTTCGTTCTCTGTCTCCTTGTTGATTTCTTAGCCATTGCTTCCCAAAATCCAATCCTTTAGCTTTCAAAATCTAAACTCCAAATCCGGTATAGCGGGTGCTAGTCCTTCTCAGTGAAAGCACCAAAGTGTTTGCACCAAAATTGGTCACAAACCCCAATGTCGTGAAAGCACCAGTGTTTATACACAAATCCTCAATATCCAATCACAGATTATAGATCCATATAATGTAGAGAGCAAAAAATGAAGAAATAACAAAATTAAAATGAAAGAAAATAGGAAAAGACACGAGATTTATAGTGGTTTGGCTATCTCCGGCCTACGTCCACTTTGAATTGATCCTTTTATTCCTTTTATATTGAGATTACAGTTACAAGCCTTTGAAATCAGTAAACAAAATGGCAGAGTTTCGCCTAGAGAAGCAGAAGAAGATCCCATTTAGTTGCCATTGAGTTGCTATTTATAGGTGCAGATCTGAAAATATCCTCCCCAAAACCTGGAATACCTCTTCTCATGTGGAGGTAGGCCCACCAGATTGATCTAGAGTCTTTTGGGATCAATCCTGATCGATCCAAGTATAATTCGTATCGATCCAAAAATAGTCCAATGAAGCTGAGATCGATCATGGACATTCTTGAGTGAATAAGCAAGCTCCTGTGAAAATTTCATAGCATTTGGATTTGTAGAATGAGAGTTATGATCGATCCAAGTTTGTATTTGCTAATATAGGCTAAAACCTTCGTATCCATCCAGAGCTTCGTATCCATCATATTCCATGTCCCTCAATTCGTATCCATCGGTCCCTGTATCCTTAGCCATCGAATCGATCCGAGTATCATGCACAGATCCATGTTGAGCGCTTCTTCCCTTGACCGGTTTGTATTGATCGATACGAAGCGTGTCTTCGGATCCATCCAATGTAGCTACCCTTCGTATCCATCGGTTTGTTGCCCTCTTCGTATCGATGCCCACATCCCGCCTTCCTTCGTATCGATCCCCGAATGCTGCCTTTCCTATCTATCCCCTACACATATCTTTGTATCGATCCCTAACTTGGATCGATACATACTGTGATTGATCCGATGGAAAGTGCATTTTCCATATCCATACCCATGCTGATCAATATTAAAGCATCGATCCGAAGTAAATAGCCAAGCCCATGTTGATAGATACAAACCATATCGATACGAATTGATTTCCCATGAATATTGATCCATCCATATCTTGAGCATATGAACTCCGTTTGACCTGAAATTTGAAATGAAACCTTTCCTAGCCTTGTTCATCCTTCCCTATCGATCCCACCTTGATTGGAGCTTAGTCCAATTTTGATGGTATCGATCATAGCCTCGTTTCCAATCGATCTCCAATCTTGATATGATATATATCCTTTTTAACTGATTTGTTGATATCCTAGCCTTGACCAAAAGGCGGGGTAACAACTAATATACTTATACCATTGAGATAAGTATATTGATATAATTTGTAAGTATTGAAAGTGTAGTATTTTGTGAATATACTTGTACCGTTGAGATAAGTATATGGATATTATTCCAAATATTGAATGAGTATAAATTAATAGTAATTGAGTAGTATACATATGTATATTTTTGTAAAATTATTTAATACAAGTATTTACAAAGTGATTTTAAGTTAATGGAAGGATTAACAAAAGAGGCTTAGTGGTTTCCAATTAAAATTAAATCTTTGGATTGTTGTTTATTTGATAGTTAAATAACTAACTATCAAACCTTGACCAAATATAACTCTGGGAATATGTAGAAGAAATACGGAAATTATATGGTACAATTATCTTCGGTGATGCAATATTGTAGGTATAAACACGTTGTGTTCTTCTAGGACAAATGATAAGGAAATTTGTCCGCGTAAACGGTTAGGAGGCGATCTTCGTTTTTATGAATTGTCCAAAAGAACCGAGGTTGAATTTACCGGTAAGCGGGGGAGTGTACTTATATTATATGACTCGAAACCATAACCACTCCAAAACTATATACGCATTCTATGTTTTGGAAGAGGTTCGAGACTGGTTCGAGATGATGAAATCAAAGACAGAGTTCTTTGATGTGCAAGTGTTACTTGCTACTGATCCAGAGAGTGATTCCAAAATGGATGTAGTAGAAGTAGTGTCTTCGGTTTGTTCATATCCTGAACAATTTGTATGGATGAATGCTAGCATTGCATTATTGCCTAGAGGGAAGTGTTAGCATTCCAAGCGGGAATTCCTAGGAGGAAACGGTAAAAACGTGACCTCACAAGCCTCACAACCCTGTAATGGCTAAAATAGGGTTGATGCAGTAGAGCTATGTGGTTCACTGCCGTTAGGAGCATCATTCCTCAATCTAAATTAGGATTTCGGATTTGGTATGTGCGTGTGACGACCGAGGGCAATGTTTGTAGCCTTGGTACCTAATCCAGTATGCCATGTTAAAGGGGCAGCCGACTTTGTGTTGGCAGAGGTGCAAGCTTTGCAGCCTCGGTACATTTTGTCTAGAGGTGCACTGTACGGAATGTAGTCCCTCACCTTGTCATTGATGTAATCCATTCTCCAATACATGCCTTTACGGATTTAGTTGTATACCTATTATGCTGGAATTTAATTAATGTAACCATTTCGGCTATGGTTAATATTTATTTAAACCCCTAGACATTATTGTAATATTATTGGATTTTCTAATAAAATGGTTTGGTTATCGTAAGGTAAAAACTCATCCGTATTTATGTGCAACGTGGTCTTACGAGATACATTTATTTATGAAAGGTTTCTATAATATTAAGTAATCCATTTGATTGTGTTTCTCATGCTGGTTTACCTAACCGATCCAGGCATTATTTTCTTATAATGCTTGGGTCAACGCGAGCATATTTCCAGACTTAGTCATGGATGCTTTGGATCTTCAGGTGATGAAATGGATGCTTCCAAGACGTATTCTTGTATTTTCTTTTGTTTCCACTGTATTTTCTTGGTTGTATTTGTTAGCAATTGTAAGAGCATGTTGTTATAACCATCCAAGCTGATGATAGGTTGGTTACTCTGATTTATTTAAGTATATTTATAAATAAATAAAACTGGTTGGAAAATAAAATGATTTCTTCAAAATTATTTTAGAAATAAAAGTTGTTTTGAGAATAATTTATTTCTAATTGTTAGAATATAAAGTGAAGGCTTTGACTTGTAAACTATGCTTTGAAATGAAAAGAATTATTTTCTTGAGATCTACAAATTTATTTTAAATTATTATTTAGTTATAAGAAATTTTGAAATAGTTTATATAATTATTTTTGATTTGCAAAGTGAATTTGGATGTTTTGGGAGATATGTATAAAAGGATTTGGAAATGAATTTTTGTAATTGGATCTTATATTTAGTATCTATTTTTTATGTTTGTTTTTTCATGAATGATTCATTATTAAATATCGAGTTGTTGGTTGTTATATTTATTTATTTAAATAATTTATTTTATATTACTTTTCTGATCATACTTCTCTTATAAATTGAACTGGATTATATGAGTGATTCACCGTTGATGTTGAGTTGTTTAGTGATTTTTTATGATACGGTGATGACATCCTTCATTATGATTTTGTTATGTGTAACAAGGGATCTGAAGAAACGGAGTTATAACACCGTTTGGGATGGGGCATTTGGGAATATTTCTTCGATTATTCTTTGGATTCGTTGAGACAGAATGTAGTTTATAAGCAATGAATAAATGTTTGAGTATCACGCAGTGGTATGAGACACTGATATGATATTTGTTCGGTTATTCATTGTAAGTAGATGACACTCATGTGATGGGATTAGTATTATGAGATTATACTTATGTGAGGTAATGCTCGTAGGTGCGAGCAGGGTAGGTGCCCTTATATTTATTGATATTATGTACCAATATCATGATGTACTCCTATTATTAGCGTTGGAGAGAACCTGATGGTTAGAATTAACCCTAGAGGCCCGACCTTGGGGTCACGTCCCAGATCTACAACACCATTTTGGATATCTTATTTGATGCGCATCACGTATTTGGGTTAGCTGACCCATAGGGCAGCTGCCACCACATCACATTACTTGGGTTAGGTGACCCGTAGGGTAGGTGTCCTATTGCCCCTTTGTTATGTCACATGGGCTAGCAGTCTGTTACCTATTGGGGGTAAAGCAAGGTCGTGACTAAGAGGCTATGCGTTGATGAAGCATAGGTGGAAATATGTCATAATGTCCATCGAGGTAACTGAGGACTATAGGAGCAGATCCGGTTAGGTGACCCGGCTCCTGGAGTAGGCAGACGGCCATAAGCCTCCCTTGTGGTTCTAACGGAGTGGTAGTTTGGCATATTCTATTGATAAACCTCGCTTAAGTATAGATATGGGTTAGGCGACCCAGGGCTAGGTGACCCATATAATTATGTATCTATGACTCTACTTGCTTAACGTATAGTCATTCCCCATCACGGTATATTTTGATTTATATATGAGGAGATGATATTATATTTAGATAGGTGTCTAGAATATAATAGATTCTCATACCTTTTATTATATCTGACTGATGGGTAGGTACCCTATATTTTACAGTCAGACAGTCTATTTTACATTATTTTGATGCTAGTATTTTATTATTTGAGATAGAGAGATATATTTGATTACATATCATATTTGATGATTTATAAACTTTGATGATGATTTCTGGATATGGATGTTTCACTCATTTGATGTTATTTGATGATTTATTCTGATTTGATGAGTTTTAAATTGGTGATGACATCTTTATGCTGGGTTTTGTGGTGTTCTTGTCATATGATGTTTGGAATTGTTTGAGAGAATTTTATTATTATTATATTATACCTAACATATACTAAGTTCTGTATGTTTATTGACCATGGATTTAGATATAGTTTGACCTGTTTATTATTTATATAATACTCGTATCGATCCGAGACATTTCATGTACAGGGACGATAAGACCAGCTTGTGTTTTCTGGGCATAGAGGAGACTAGATATTTGGTGTTGTAGATTATTATCATGTATAGTATAGTCTCTCGTGTGTATATCATTGTGATGTATATTGTACATGTATTGTATATTTTATCTAATATATATTATCGTTATGATTGACTCTGTGATCTCTGATATCTACTGTATATTATGTATTGTTCTATCCTAGAGGAACACGTGTTTATTGCTTTATGTTAATACTATGTATGAATTGGTGAGTTATTTATTCGATGTTTAAATACATACTAGTATTAGCCTAAGGGGATATTCACATATGTACCCCATATCGCCTCATTTTCTGTATTATTCGACAGTATTACTCTGTAGTACTTTTGAATAGTTTGGATATAAACGTGGGGGTGTCGTAGTGACCATCTCATCTTTCTCTTCTCTATCCCGAGCGGTAAATTCAATAATGAAATCCACTAATAATTGTCCTCTTATCGCGTTCCGTGGATGGTAGGTGATACAATACTAGCTCAATTTGATGTTTCACTTCAATAACTTCCTAAAATCTCAGGTCAATACAGTACTTGCTTCAAGGGCCGATCCATCAGCACCTTTGTCGAGTGAGCTTGGAAGTATGGTCGTAACTTCCTCGACGCAATCAATAAGTAGTAAGCATGTTTTTCTAATTTCGAATAGTTCCTTTCAGCTCCAGTAAACTGCTTATTGATGTAACAGATTGGCCTTTGAATCCTTGCCTCCTCACATACCAATGTTCCACTTAGTGTGTGAGCAGACACTACAAAATAGAAGAACAAATCTTCTCCTTCCGTAGGTTTGGATAGGACCAGTGATGTTATCATATGTCTTAGCAATTCCTCGAAGGCCTCGTGGCATGCCTTCGTCCAAACAAATTTTGATTTCTTCGTCTTGAGAGCACCGAAGAATGGTATACACTTATCAGTTGCCTTCGAGATGAACCTACTTAATGCAACAACCTTCCCATTCAAGCTCTGTGTCTCCCTTCTTGTTGTTGCAGCAGTCACATTCTTCAAGGTGCCAATCTGCTTCGTATTAGCCTAATATCCTTTGAATTCACAATAAGTCCTATAAATATACCTGATGCAACTCCAAATGAACATCTCAACGGATGTAATTTCATCCCGTACTTCCAAAATACTTCAAACATCTTTGAAAGGTCATCCATGTGATTCATCGATAGTCGTGACTTTACGAGCATATCATCTACATACACTTCCATCATCCATCCGATCTAATTCCTGAACATGGAGTTCACCAATTCTCGTAAGTAGCCCGGTGTTCTTTAAACCGAATGACATTACTCGGTAACAGTAAAATCTCAAATCCGTTATAAAACTTGTGTGCCCCTGTCCAGAACATGCATTAATATCAGGTTATAACCAAAATAAACATCCACAAAAGAGAGTAACTCGTATTTGATTGTCATGTCTATCAGCTAGTCTATCCTTGGCAGTAGGTAGCTATCCTTCGGACTTGCTTTGTTCGGATCCAAGTAATCTATGCATATCTGCCACTTCCCATTTTCTTTTTTGATCAACACGGGGTTTGACACCTATTCAGGGTATAAAGCATCGCCGATAAATTCGTTTATCTTCAGCTTATCCACTTTCTCCTTCAACGAAGTGGATCGCTCCGGACCAATACTACGTCTTTGCTATTTTACTGGGGTTACTTTGGGTCCACATTCGGTGCATGACACGCTAACTCCAACGACATCCCACACATATTTGAATGTGTCTAAGCAAATATGTATAAGTTTGCTCGAAGAAAGCTAACTAATTCCTTCCTCAATCATGTGCTGAGCTGAGATCCAATATTAAGGACTCGAGTAGGATCATCCATATCGATCGAAACGTGATCGTCAGTTCAGCTGGTGCTGCCCACACTTCCTCCAACTTCTTCCTAGGATCTATAGATTTATAGAACCTACTATGGTTCCCGAGCCAGGGCCTAGGCTTTAATTTCTATGCATCTGCGTTCTTAATGCAAAAAGGTTTCACTACATTCTTCCATTTATCCCGTCGCTTTGCTTCTCTAAGCTCAATAATGTAACACTCATGACCAGTGCTCTGGTCTTGATAAAACTGCATTCTACATAGGGAACTTGGTTATCAAGCACCAAGGAGCTAGTTCTATTCTAAAATCAACAAGGGTCGGTCGGCTCAAAAATGTGTTGTATGCCGAAAAATCATCCATTATCAAGAACTTCTAAACCCGCACAACTTTGCAGTCTTCATCCCCTAATTCCACGGATAAATCAATAGTCCCAAGCGGTTCTTTCGCCACAACGGTAAATCCTTGGAACCTGTATTTACAAGGCTTGAAATCCTTCCAACTCATTCTCATCAGGTCAAAAGATTTCTTAAACAAAATATTCACCGAGCTTCCATGATCCACCAAGGCTTGGTGCATGGTTGCAGGGCCAACAATGGCCGTTATCACCATGGGATTAATAGTTGGCACTTAAATCTCATCAGAATCCCTATTTTGAAAAACTATATCATCAGTAATCAACCTTTGCTACTTAGCGGAGGCTTCATCCTCAATGGCGAAGCAGCTCTCCTATAGTACGTGCCCCAACAAACTCCCATGCCGCTTGATCTCATTCCATCTTTTCTCTACTAGATAAGATCCTTCGGTTATCGTATTTATAACAATCCTTCCATCTGGCCGCCTGGACCTCTCTTCACTAAGTCCAGGCTGGTTTCCTTGGACATTCAGCCAGTGGGGTCTATTATTCTATCCACCATCCTATGGATCTCTAACGTATTGCTGCAATTTCTTTTTCCTTATCAATTCCTTAATGAAATCTCCAAGATGCTTGCCTTTTGGCAAGGCCGTGATACCAAAGATTTGGCTGGAAACCAAAGACAATTCGACTCGGAGATCGGTTATACACAGGTTCACTATGGATACTGGCGAATTTTTTTCGAGTCCGGATCGAGCTACAATTGACATGATACGACAAGCAAAGCTATGAAAGCAAATGTTTCAAATTTCAGGTCAATCAGAGTTGGTACACTCAAGATATGGATCGATCAAAATCAAGGAAGGAGGTGTCAGTTCGTATCCATTAAGTGCTACTCCTCTTTGTATCCATCAAACACCTTCCTTCGTATCCATCAACAAATGTCCATTTCTTATCGATCTCCCTCCATCCATCTCGTATTGATCTCCCACGATCGATACGAAGAGCAACAACCACCAATCGATATGAAGAAAGCAACATGAAGCATCGATACGAAGGCGGCCTCCAACCATCGATACAAAGTAGCATGCAAGCATCGATACGAACAGAGCCACGCATGATCGATATGAAGGGATCGATACGCACTGTTCAGCCTATTGCAAAATCAATCTTGGATCGATCATAACTCAAAATCTACAAGTCCAAATGCCACCAAATTTTCAAAGGAGCTTGTGTACCACCTCTACTTAGTCTCTGATCGATCTCGATCCAAATGGAGCCATTTTGGATCGATACGAAATTCGTACGTATCGATCAAGGATCGATCCCAATCCACCATAGATCGATCTGGTGGGCCCTCCCACGTGAGAGAAGGAATCTTCCGAGAATTGAGCCAGATATTTTCAGCCTACACCTATAAATAGTAGCCATATGCCTCTAGAAAATGGACTTTTGGACTCTTCTACACTGATACTCTACCAAAATCTCCATTGTATCTTGAGTGTACTGTTTTAATCAGTTGTAACTAGCGAGAATCATCAATAAAACAGCAAACTTTTTATAGTGGACGTAGGCTACAACGCCGAACCACTCTAAATCTATGTGTTCTTATACTTCTGTTTGTCTGTTTTTGGTGTGTTTGTTAGATTAACCTCATTTTTCATTTATATTCTTCACTTAGATCTCTTCAAACACGCCCGAAGAGTGTTGTGCCCAATTTTGGTAAAAACACTTGAACTCGTTCGTATTATGCCTATGAGTTTCATGGAACGGATAAAATTTTCTAGAGTGCTTTTCTGCTTCAGTAGCCTCTCTCTTAGGCAGCTTCCTATACCTTTCCGTGTCTTGAGTAGCAAGGTATATGTTTTTAAGTCTATCATTTAGAGGTGTGTACTCGTCTGACCTTATATTGCTTGGATGCCTTTTAGCATCATTCCGTCTACCTCCCAGTGCCCCGATTCCTTTTCTTTTTATTACTAGAATTTCCAAAATTCACAACCATATTATCGGCACACTCACTGGTTTGTTTAATAGCTACATTGCTTTGAATTACTTCCTTCAACTATCCACTACCAATCTTTTAGCAACCTAGCTTACTTCTTCCAAACATAAGAATTGTTTTTCCTTTCGGTGGAATTGCTTCATAGTTGTCGGCCGCTTCAACATTAGCCATTTCCCAAAATCTATGCCTAAATGTATGCCCTAGACCAAAGCCATCAACACCATATTTTCATTTGGATTATTCACCTTGGTAATTGCAACATTAAATCTGTTTCGGAAACCCTTCAGTGACTCTTCAGGTCCTTGAGAAATGCTCGACAAGGACATTACATCCTCAGGCTGAGCAGTATAGAGCCCAACTACTCCAAGAACTTCTTAGCCAGCTCATCAATAGTCGAGATGGAATTCGACATGAGCCGAGTAAGCCACATTTACGCAACCCCATCTAGAAAGCTAGGGAAACACCTACATCGCACTGCATCTGTTGCCCTAGCACCATGCATGTGTCACTCATACTTGAATAAGTGTTGTTTGGGATTAGTCGTCCCATTATATGATGGCATCAAAGGCATCGTAAACTTCTTAGGATATTATTCCTTTAAGATGTTCTCCGCGAATTGAGTTCTATTAGGTGTGGAACCCCAATCTTCATTCT
Source organism: Allium fistulosum (assembly GCA_030737815.1). NCBI lineage: Eukaryota > Viridiplantae > Streptophyta > Magnoliopsida > Asparagales > Amaryllidaceae > Allium > Allium fistulosum. The sequence continues at coordinate 240,984,880 of CM060907.1, read as the reverse complement.
TTCCCCATCTATTTTCCTTCAATAATCGCAAAATCATATTTGCAACATGCTCCTCACTAGCCTGGTAATCTGAAGGACGACTATCGGGAGCTACACCGAGTGTTTGGCTCCTCAAACAGTCTCGGTTTGCATGCGGACATCTAGGTTCTCTTATTTCTGGGAGAACCACTCATTCGATTATTCTTTGATGTCTAATTGGTATTGTAGCAGCTGTTCGAACACCAACATCCTAAACTTTAGCATCCAGTCCATCCTCATTGCATCATCCTGCAAATTGTCCTTAGAATCAGACAAGTTGACGGCTTCATGCTCCTACCTCTCTAAGGACCCCAAATTCAGATTGGTACGATCTTATTTTGACCGGTACTGATCTAGTTCCCTTAGCAGGGGCTCTTCTAGTTCCTCCAGCATTCCTCCCTGCTGCTCCAGTGTCTGTACCTTCTACTTTTGCTCTACATTCCTTTTGTTTTGACCAGAAGCAGATGAGTTCTCCTCTTCGGATCTAATGGGCAATGTTTCTCTCCTTTCCCTCCTGGGTCTTTAAAGCTGCTAGATCAGCAAGGCTATGCTAGCATCCATCTTGCCAAGGAGAGCCTTCTAAGTTTCTACCGTCCTTCGATTCAATTCCACCATCATCTTGTCAAACTCCACCCTTGTAATCATTTTCTAAGTGGCGGATGGTCTTGATAACGCTGTTATCGGTTGAATGGTTACCTCATTATGGTGGGAAGCTCCTTCATCTCCACTAGTGACTGCTCCAAATCTACCAGACTTCCCTGCTGGTGCCATTGGTTCCAATATGAAATTTCTTCAAACCTTTTGATAAGAACCTTCTGCATCTAACCTTTGGATGCTTTACTCTAAAATAAAAAGCTAGATCTATGCCTGAGAAGCTCGTTCTAAGTGAAAGCACCAAAAATGTTGAGCTTAAAAATGGCACAACACCCCAAAATGAATTGAAATAGAGAGATCTAATTGTAATTATCAAATAAACATTAAAAGATACACAAATTTTATAGTGGTTTGGCAAATCTAAGGCTACGTCCACTTTAATTTTATAGGAAGATTATTTGCCACAAGTACAAAGGATTTTCGATTCTAATAGCCTCGAATAGCCAAAAAGTAGCTTCATTAGTGATAAGGTCATGTGGAGAGAGAAAGAAAAGAAGACGAAGTGCTAAAAGTCCATTTTGAGTTACCATATGTTTGTTATTTATAAAGAGATCGCCCGACGAATTCGCCGGATCTCGAAATACCAAGTCTAACTCTAGATTCGAGAACATAGGAGGGGAGACGAAGTCCCTGGGCCAATAAAATCATATCGGTATTAATCAGAAGTGATCGGTACCGACTTGATTTGTTGATGTCAAATCATGCCATCTTCTACTTGGTCTTCTATCTTCGATCCATCAAGCTTCGAGCACTATTACCTCAGAAATCAGGTTGTCACTAAGAGATTCTGACATCTATAGTACTTGTCCTTTCTTTCAGAACTTTTTTGAAGTTATTCACCTACTCCTTTAGAAATGGGCCCCGGGACAATCACTTTAGCCAACAATCCATAGGTCATAGCTCCAGAACCCATTACAGTACTTAAAAACATGTTGGTACCGACCTGAAAGTGGTCAATGCTGAGATGTATTGTTTGCCTTTTTTGGCTACTCTAATCCTTTGGGTTTTGTTTCACCATCCTTCCAAGCATGTCCATAAGTCTTTAAACCACTTCGTCTTCATCCTAACGTCCAAATTCACTTAACAACCACTTGGTCCAAAAGTCGAATAATAGTGACTACAATAGATTTCTAACTTATATTGAGTACTTGTGCCTTAAAATTAGGCCATTGCTCTAACTTCTTTAATTTGGTTTAAAAGAGAATTAGTCTACTAAACATTTTTATATTAATGTTGCTAAACAGGTGCTAAAAAGCCTTAATTTTGCGAGTGTAGTGTAAAATAGCGGGGCTTAAGTCAGATCTGTTATTCAATAGCACTAAATTGAAAATGCGTAGAGGTTAAAGGGCGCTATGCGCTATAGCAGGGATTTAATGGAGCTCTAACTACACAAGTAGTAGGTGAAATTTGTGAATTTCAGAAAAAATACATAATAGGACCTTAGTGGGCCTACGAAGTCTAATAGTTGTACTAGGTCAGGTTTGGTTAATTTAAATAAAATCATATTTTATTGATTTTTTTGATTTAATTAATTAATGTATGCTAATTATTTTAACATTTATATGTTTTGAGTACATCAATATATACTCATGCAAATATATAAGTGCAACGTGCAATAATTGAAGGTGTACATAGTCAATGATTACATAAGTGGATATTGGGATTTATATCCACTATGTAAACATTGACCATTTATATATGTGTTAATGTCTCAAAACATTATTTGATATATTTACAAAATATATAAGTATTCAAAATATTTATATACAATAAAATATCTAATCCAATTTTTACCAAGTCGGTACATTTTAAATTCAATTTTTTTACTTAAGATTTCTAGCTAATTAGTACATAGTAAAACATTTTAGTATTCAAAACTATATATTAAAAATATCAGTGAAAATATCTTTAATTGAATTTAAATATGTATATTTACATAAAATAATAAAATATATAATATACAATCTAGTTTTTACCAAGTCGATAAAATTTAAATTCAAATTTTGTATTTAAAATATTTAATTGAGACTCGGTAAAACATTTTGAAATTCAAAACTAAACCTTAAAGATATCGCTAAATATCTTTAATTAAATTAAAATGTATATAAGTTTATATAAAATAATCATTATAGCTACAAAATAATATATTATTTATTTATATTTACCAGTATGTATGGCACGTCCGTTGGACGTCTGCAAAGAATAATATGATTTATTCTGCTTTTAGCGCAAAGTAGTACGCTAATAAATATAATAAATTTGCACTTAGAGTGCCTGTCAACACCGTCATGAGAAACATGAATGTTTGGTTAACTACACGTATTATTTACCTATAAATTATAAAAGCTTTTTATGTTTAAATATAAAATAATGTTTGCAATTAAAAATAATAATACAGTAAGCATGAGTAAGTAATAATCAGGTTAAGTAGTGCATAACACATGTGATGCACGTAAGAAGCACGCATGCACATAAGCAATAATAAAAACATCGACCTTTAAATTACAGTTGTACAGTAATAAAAAAAATTCTTATAATTTACAGCTCACATAATTTTTGTAAAATAAAAGGTCTTTGCTTTTATACATTTTTACTAAAAAATCATACTCAAATTAACCTAAATATAAACAAAGAAATTAGTGAGCTTATTTTTTCTTTTACAATTTGTGACATGAGAAAAGTCCTCGGTTCTATGATGAAATTTCAATGTCAAATCTTACCATGACAATGATATTTAATCTAATACATGAAATCATGTTGGATGAATTATGTACAACAAAATGGTTTGTAAATGTTGGATGAAAGCTTTTATAGGATGATTGACATCACTGAAATCAATACCATAATCCTACAAAGAATGATTTTCTTACATATAAAACATACTATATTTACATATAACATGATTCTTGGATAAAATGAAGTTAAATCTTGAGAAAACAAAATTCAAAGAATGATCGTTGTTGTATATGCATTTTACATAATTTGAGAGTGGGTAAAGAAATCAGTACTGACCCAACACAGCTCTTATTTAGCCTTTATTTTTCCTATAGTGAAAATTTGCAACCTGAAGAGGTAAACATAAAAATTATGTATTTGACAGCAAATTGGCTCAGCATATAATGCAAACTCAAAGCTCGTGTAAATTTCCAAATGTAGCATACATGATAGTAATGATGATCTGGTGTTTCAATCTCAACTGGAATCTCTATTGTGTTTGCATCACAGAACCTGTATGGAAGAAAAAGGCAACAATGTTAGTAAAGATGAACTTTTGTTGAAACCGGTTGAGAGATTAACCTGGACGAAGGGAAACATCCTCTAATGTATAACAAATAGAAGAAGAAAAATTAACTAAAAATCATTCTCATAGATCATAAGAGACTGTTTTTACAGAAATGTGAATGTGGCATCAGTTTTTCTTTGGCTTAAAAACTAATTGTTTCACGTTCAATTTTTTTTCACCAAAATGGTGAACTAAGCTAAAATTTACAACAAATTCTATTTATATTATATTTATACAACATCATATTTGCTTTGATTTTCAATTTTTTGTCAATTATATTGGCAACGAAACTAAGTGGTGCTTGACTTATTTATGGACGATGTAAAAGGAAAGCAATGCTTTTAATAATAAGTATCTTTAATGCATGTTAAAGTACAATGTCATCAATTTTATAGAGGCTGGCTACATGATGCACACATCTCTTGGACATATTAGCAAACATATTCAGGGCAACAGAAAGTTAATGATAGTAGATTTGGGCACAACAAAGTTTAGCATTAGCAGTTAGTTATATGAGATCAACAAAAAAATAACAGCATGCACATCAAATCCCTAAAGACTACTAAAGAAATTCAAATGGAATTGTTAAGATATACTAGTGCATGATTTTAATTGGGGGAGATACAACAATGCAATAATTTATTCATTCTTCTAGTTTCACAAATCTACTTCTGTGTCGCAACTCGCAAGAGGTGAGAACTGATGACGTTAACATTTCCTGCCACTGATCCAGAAAACGGCTAAGATGGTTGAACCAATAATCCTTGAAAACTTGATTCTGTACTGACATTTCTCATTCATTCTAACAGCCTTATCCTGATGGAAGAGGTTTTGATAAAGCAATTTCGTAGTTGTATTAATTTTTTCTTCGTAGATTATGATAAGAACCATTACATAATTTAATATAGCATAAAAGCTATAAGTCCCAAACATTAACAGCTCATTCTTACATCATTCTAAGCTTTAACAATTTCAAATCAAGGATCTTATATTCTTCCTAATAAATAACACGCCTCTAACTTCATCACAAAACTTTAATTACTTAGAAAATTAGGAGTAAGAGGAGTTTTTCTTACATCATTCTAAGCTTTGAGACTTTTAAATCAAGGATCTGATGCTCTTCCTAATGAATAACATGCCTCCAGGACTTTGTCACGACGCTCTAATTTTCTCCATTTAAAGCATTGACGAAATCTAGGTTTTTTGTCACCACTCGATTTGGGTTTTTTGTTGATAACATTCGTTGACTTTATTAGTTTCGTCTACTTTGATTTGAGAAAAAAATAAATTTGAGGATGAAGTATTTCATGCTTAAAATGAACGATAAATGGAGATTACAGTTGATTGAAGATGAAGATGGGTAGTTATTTACGTACGCGTGTGAGAAGGTAAAATGGATGAAAGTGGAACCGTTTTGGTAACCGTGAAGGCAAAACTTGTGAGAGGGTTGGAAGGAAAATGACAGAACAACCCTTGATTTAATGGTCTGTTTGTTAGGGGTAGTTTCGTAATCTCAAAAGCTTCAAACGGGGGTATTCTCATTATATATAGATATATTATTAATTTATTTAAAATACACAACACCGTTTTAATATGTATAAACAACTTATATGTATATAACAAAATTTTAAAATCATATATCTGTAAAACATTATTAAGCCAGTAAGTAAAATAATATTTTTATAAATAACAAAACCTAATTGTTCATTAAAAGAATATATGTGTAATAATATTAAAAGTAAACATTGTATTAAATAATAATCTATATATATTTGTATATTATAATTAAATTGTATTATTTTTTCAATCGGAGAATTATTTTTATTTTTAACAACCAAAAATAATTTGAATAATTAAATTAAATATGAGGTCGGATCAATAGCACCCTTTATTTAGCATGATTTTGTAGCACCATAATATCAACTACAAGTTTTTATTTAAATATTTATTATTTTTCTCTCATGTCGCATGGACCAAATATTTAAATATAAACTTGTGGCTGATATTAGGGGACTATAAATAGTGCAAAATAAAGGGTGTTATTGATCCTAGCTCATTAAATATATATAGTTTTAAATTAGTTTTAAGGTATTTTAGGTGTTAAACTTAGTAAATAATTATTTAAAATTAAAAATATATATTTATAACATATATTTAATATATGTATATATTAGAATACAAACATGGACTAATTTAAAATATTTACATATATTTTTTAATTTTAAACTTTGAATTTACATTAACAGTTACATGTACAATAATTGTTTAACATAAATTTATATATATTAATATTTATGGGATATAGTATCATGTATATAAAATCGTTATAACGATATAAACAACATATAATGAATAATATATTACACAAAATAATATACCTAAGATAAGTATCCTTTAATTCACACGATGATTCAAATCGTCTCCTAGATCCCCGCCTAAAGGCGCAGATTTCGAAGTGCCACCAGTTGAAAAGTTTTATATTTGATTTGGGGTGTGTTAGAGCTTGGCTGTGGGTTGCAATACATGTAGTTATGGCGGCCAAGGAGCAGGGGGGATGGAGAAAATAAGTAAACTAAAAAGTGGAGGCTTAGGTCCATTTAAATAGGGGGTGTTATCCCATCGTTTGGCAAGGCCGTGACACTAAAAAGTTGACTGGAAATAAAGAACAGTTCGTCCCAAAGCTTGGTTATACACTGTTTCACTATGGATATCGGTAAATTTTTTCCAAGTCCAGATTGAGCTGCAATTGACAAGACATGACAAGCAAAGATATAAAAGCCGACATTTCAAATTTCAAGTCAATCTGAGTTCGTATGCTCAAGATATGATCGATGCAAACTTGGGAATCAACTGTTCATATCCATCAATCCTCTACTGTTCGTATCCATCAGGCCTCAACTGTTTGTATCCATCAATCCACTACTGTTCGTATCCATCAATCCTCTACTGTTCGTATCCATCAATCCTCTACTGTTCGTATCCATCTTTCTTCTGTTGTTCGTATCCATCAAGTGCAACATCGATCGAGTACGAACAGTGCAACATCGATCGAGTACGAACAGTGCAACATCGATGGAGTACGAACAGTGCAACATCGATCGAGTACGAGCAGTGCAACAGCGATCGATACGAACAGTGCAACAACGATCGAGTACAAACAGTGCAACATCGATCGAGTACGAACAGTGCAACATCGATCGAGTACGAACAGTGTAACAGCGATCGAGACAAACAGTGCAACAGCGATCGAGTACAAACAGTGCAACATCGATCGAGTACGATGAGTACGAACAGTGCAACAGCGATCGATACGAAGGAGACAGCCTTCGAAAAACACAAACTTGCATCAATCATATCTCAGAATCTACAAGTCCAAATGCTACGAAATTTTCAATGGAGCTTACGTACAACCTAAAGGATGTTCATGCTCGATTTCGACTCGATTGGGCAAAATCTTGATCGTTATGAAATTCGTTCGTATCGATCACAGATCGAGTGCAAACCACATGGGATCGATCACGTGGGTCCGCCCACGTGCCAGAAGAGGTTTCTCGCGATCTAAGCGAGATATTTGCAGCCTATGCCTATAAATAGCCTCCCAATGGCTTTGGAAAAGGGGGACTTTTGGCTCTTCTACGTCCAGACTCTACCGGATTCACCATTGTACTCGGATTTTGCTGTTGTAATTAGTTGTAACTCGTTGTAATCAGCAAGCAAACTTCAATAAAATTATCAACTTCAAAGTGGATGTAGGCTGGATTGCCGAACCACTATAAACCTGTGTTCTTTACTGCTTTCTTCTAAATTTTCTGAGTGTTCTTCATTTTTAATTCTCTACATACTTGTTATCTGTGATTGTGAACTGGTGCTCTCATTGGAAATTGGGTGTTTGTGACCAATTTTGGCGCAAACATTTTGGTGCTTTCACTGAGAAAGGCAAAGTATTCAGGGATTCTAAAGTTTGGAGTTCAGATTTGGAGAGCTAGAGAATCAGATCTAGGAGGAACTATGGCAAAGCAATCAACAAGAAGACAAAGAAATGAAAGGAGTCAGCATGAAGGTAGTCAGGAAGCTTCCTTAGGAGCGAATCAGGCCTCGGTCCTCATCACTCGAGACGAGATGGAGATGATGATGGGAGCCATGCAGGAGGGAATGCTGAAAAGGCAAGAAGAGATGATGCAGACTCTACTTCGACAAGTTGGTCAAGTTGGAGTGCAAAATCAAGAGAATGCAACTGCAGGAGATGCTATAGATAGGGATCGGGAGCATGGAGCAACCAGAATTCAGAATAGAGCAGGACCATCAGGAGCAGCACCAGAGCTAGGGGGCACTCACCCAGAGCATGTCGATCCAACCGCAGGCAGGACACCAGGTGGAGTTGTGCAACACGACGTTGATAGAGAGATGGATGCTCGGCCAGGAGAGCAGACTCCAGGAATCCCTCGTGAACTCGGGGGGTAGATCAGAGGCAACGGACAAGGGCCGCAGCTGGGCGACAGTGACAGATTGGCGGGGATGGTCAGACGAGCCATGAAAGGCAGACTGGTTAATAGAGATCTGGAAGACTTGAACAAGAGCCCCTTCGCTCCCGCAATTAGACAGGCCAGGAATCCACCAGAATTCAAGCTATCAACACTGGTGACGTACGATGGGAGAACGGATCTTGCAGTTCATCTGGCATGGTATATGAGGCATATGGAGGTACTGGGGGCATCGAAGGAGGTCATGGCCCGGTGTTTCCCATTGTATTTGATGGACATTGCAGCATTATGGTTTAGACAGCTGGGAAGCGGCTCCATTGGAACATGGACCGATTTGACTAAGAAGTTTATATGGCAGTTTAGAGTTCACATTTCGAGACCCAATAATGTGATGAGTTTGGCAGCACTAAAGCAAAGAACGGGGGAATCTTTGAGGGAATTTCTGACCCGATTCAATGCAGCGGCAGCATCGGTGGATCGACCAAATCCATCCATGGTTTTGATGGCAGCCGTATCTGGCATAGCTGATGGAACAGAATTTAAAAATTCACTGACAAGGGATCTGCCTATGGATCTAGGAGAATTTTATCATGAGGCTGAAGGATTCCTGCGATTAGAGGACGCAAATGTTGAAAGAGAGGAAGGAGAGGGAACAGAAGTTTATGCAGTCAAAGGCGGAAATCCTCTCGAAAGAGATTCAGGCAAGGATAAAGGAAAACGAAAAGTCGAGGATAGCGATAATGGACCAAAGCGATCACGAAAAGAACCGAGATTTACTTCCTATTCAGAGCTGAGCGAAACCTTGGAACAGATCTACCAGGACACCAGGGGGCAGATTCCTTATCGGAAGCCAATGAGAAGGGACCCGACCAGCAATGAGAGGAAATCAGACAAGTACTGCTTATTCCATGAGCTAAGCGGCCACAATACCAATGATTGCAGGCACTTGAGGGATGAAATAGAGGGACATATCCGGAATGGCCTGCTATCGCAATATGTAAGGAGGCGAGCCATAACGGTTGAGCAAGAACAACCACCACCTGCACCAACTGGGAATGGCTCAGGATCGAGGCATCAGCTTGTCATCAACTAATTGAAATAATGATGAATAAGTAGCAAACTCCACACCAACACGATTAAGTCATTTACACATGTACAGGATCGCGAATGATCCTCAAGCATGCTCTGATACGACTGCCAATCGCGTCAGTGTAGGTGTTTGCACTTTGACGTCTCTGTTTTACTATTGTTTTCTATTTCGCACGTTTGAACTTGATTTTGTTGAACATTTCTGTTGAAATACTTATTTTGAATGAAAACCCGCTATTTGTGATTCAATAACGGCTAAGCTACTTACACATGTACGGGATCGCAAACGATCCTCAGGCATGCTCTGAGATGGCGATAAACCGCCATAACAAGCAACTTAGAAACTCACTCGAACATGAAATCTGACGTTAATGATACCAAGTCCCCCCCCCCCCCCGGGCACACATAATTCGCCGCGAACGGCACTCGACCGCGAACAGTCACAACTCACCGCGAACGGCACTCAACCGCGAACGGTAGCAACTCGCCGCGAACGGCACCCGACCGCGAACGGTCACAACTCGCCGAGAACGGCACCCGACCGCGAACGGTCACAACTCGCCGCGAACGGCACCCGACCGCGAACGGTCACAATTCGCCTCGAACAGCACCCAACCGCGAACGGTCACAAACCGCACCGAACGGCATACGATCGCGAACGATCACTATTCACAGTCAGATAAGATTATCAATTTCTTTGCAGGTCATTAATAGGATACGAACATCCAGCTTATTGAACTACAAAACACACCTTCCTATCGTAAGGCATGTTTTGGGGGGGCAAGTGTTATCCCGTCGTTTGGCAAGGCCGTGACACTAAAAAGTTGATTGGAAATCAAGAACAGTTCGTCCCAAAGATTGGTTATACACTATTTCACTATGGATATCAGTAAATTTTGTCCAAGTCCAGATTGAGATGCAATTGACAAGACATGACAAGCAAAGCTATAAAAGCCGACGTTTCATATTTCAAGCCAATTCGAGTTTGTATGCTCAAGATATGATCGATGAAAACTTGGGAATCAACTATTCGTATCCATCAATCCTCTACTGTTCGTATCCATCAGGCCTCAACTGTTCGTATCCATCAATCCACTACTGTTCGTATCCATCAATTCTCTACTGTTCGTATCCATCAATCCTCTACTGTTCGTATCCATCTTTCTTTTGTTGTTCGTATCCATCAAGTCCAACCTCGATCGAGTACGAACAGTGCAACATCGATCGAGTACGAACAGTGCAACATCAATCGAGTACGAACAGTGCAACAGCAATCAATACGAACAGTGCAACAGCGATCGAGTACGAACAGTGCAACATCGATCGAGTACGAACAGTGCAACATCGATCGAGTACGAACAGTGCAACATCGATCGAGTATGAACAGTGCAACATCGATCGATACGAAGGAGACAGCCTTCGAAAAACACAAACTTGCATCGATCATATCTCACAATCTACAAGTCCAAATGCTACGAAATTTTCACTGGAGCTTACGTACAACCTAAAGAATGTTCATGCTCGATTTCGACTCGATTGGGCAAAATCTTGATCGATACGAAATTCGTTCGTATCGATCACGGATCGAGTGCAAACCACATGGGATCGATCGCGTGGGTCCGCCCACGTTCCAGAAGAGGTCACCCGAGATCTAAGCGAGATGCAGCCTATGCCTATAAATAGCCTCCCAATGGCTTCAGAAAAGGGGGACTTTTGGCTCTTCTATGTCCAGGCTCTGCCGGATTCATCATTGTACTCGGATTTTGCTGCTGTAATCAGTTGTAACTTGTTGTAATCAGCAAGCAAACTTCAATAAAATTATCAACTTCAAAGTGGACGTAGGCCGGATTGCCGAACCACTATAAACCCTGTGTTCTTTACTGCTTTCATCTAAATTTTCTTAGTGTTCTTCATTTTTAATTCTCTACATACTTGTAATCTGTGATTGTGAACTAGTGCTTTCATTGGCAATTGGGTGTTTATGACCAATTTTGGCGCAAACAGGGGGCCTAGTAAAAATATATTTCCACCATCTCCTTCTACCAAGTCATGCCCTAAGACTCCATCTTCCTTATTTTTAGTCGGCCTAAAATTAGTCAATAATGGACCAAATGGATCTCAAAACCTAACGACAATTAATTCCATTTGAATCCAATTATAATTCATATCGTATATTGATATGCATAAGTATAACTTTTATATACGTACCTAATTAATTACCAACAGCACCCAGAATATTTCTAGAGGTTATCCCATAAACTAAATACACCCAAAATATAAAGTACAATAATAATTAATATTTCTTTAAATGTTAATTAATTTACAATACTTTATAAACTAATTAAATCAAGTGGCGATTCATAGACTGAAGTGAATTCAGTTGTGCGATTCTTGGGTGTGAATTCAATCCGTGATCAATATCTAAATAATAAAAATAACAATGTTCACATCTCAATTTAGCTAATGGTGAGACAGTTTGGCCGAACTCATCGCTTACAAATCTTATTGGTAAGATCCAATACAAATTTCAGTGGTACCTTTTTTTATTGGTAATATCCAATACAAATTTCAGTGGTACCCTTTAGTAATGATTATTTACACTAATTCTTTTTCTCGGCAATATATCACATTAGGATTTATGGAATTTGGTTTTGATCAAAATTCCAGTATCATCCACATTTAACTTGGTTAGTTCATAAACAAAGTCCTTGGTTAATAATACCCTTTATTATTAAGTGTTATCCAACATTTGAACCGAGCAACTTCTAAGTGAATTTAGGCTTCAAGACGAAGACGAAATGGATCGAGAACTTGGGGAGATGCTTAGGATGATGAAATGAAGAAGCACAAAATGTTTGAAGAGGTTTGAAGCAAGTGTATTTTGGTCGGTACCGACAAAAATTATGGTAGGTACCGAGCTGATTTCAAAGGGGACCCACCAATAAACAAATATGGGATAACACGCACGTTGATGACGAGCAAATATGATTGGCACTTCACACACACACACACAGATATATATATATATATATATATATATATGGAAGTATTAGATTGTAATCTTTTCGTATATATGTTGTTTTTAATATCAAGACATGGTTTACTATTATTTATGTGTGAACCTACGTATGTTTATGTTTTAACTCAAATTTTATAAAATGAAATTTTATGAAAAATCATAAAATTTAATTTTAGATCTTTCCTTAATTATATATATATACACATATATATGCATATATTTTAAATGAAACTTTGGACAATAATGGCTGTGTAAAGTGACTATTGGATATACTCACAATATATGTTAAATATAATTTTAGGTGTAAATGCCATTTAATATGTCAACTAATCTAAATAAAGAGAGAGAAAAATAAAATGTTTCTCTCTATAGTTTTATAGCCTCACATTCCCTTAATTAATTAAATGTATTAAGTGAAAGAAACAAAATGTTTCATTCTCTAATATTTTACATGTTTAGGTACAGATATACACACTGCTTATATGCTGCGCTTACACTTCAAACATATAAATGTATTTGATACGTTCATTATAATACATACAAATTAAAATTAAAATTGAAACTTTAACCAAATTAAATAAAATATAATTTTATTAAAACTTCATTAAATTAGGTCTAATAATTTTTCAGACTTCGTAGGCCCAATAAATCCAAAATAAGAAAAAATAATTGAAATCAACCTACTCCATCCGCTTTTGATTGGTTCGATTCCTTTAGGTGCAATGGAAGTAGTTTTGAAGGCAGATTTGATGGAAGTGCTTGAAAAAGGGGTAAAGTCAATGGATACGATGAGGTTAATGGGTTTATTTTTTTTCATGTTTATTTCGTTAATCACTTCTTGAATTTTCAAACATTCTGGTCAAACTACATTCTTTATTAACTATTCAAACTATTCTTTATTAACATGCTTAACTAAGTTTTCATACACTCCATGTCTACCAGTAAGTTGGTCAAATATCTTAGTTTTAGTTTTTCAATATTAACATTCTGGTGAGGTGAAGCCAATGGCAGGATCTTATGAATGTACAATGGAGTTAAAACTGTGGATAGAGTTTTTTTAGGAAATATTGAGGTAGTGATAGCACATTTTGGTTGAGTTTCATGAATTATTGGCTCATTGGGTTGACATAGGGGTGTAGTAGTGGCATGCACAAGACTGTGCATGTATTAACATTATTCTTCCTGGTTTATAATTCTTCAAAGACAAATTCAAAGCTTTGAGTAACCACTTCTTCATTAATGTGTCATCAGAAAGAAGTTCGAATATTATTAGTGGTGGGAAAGGTAGATTCGGTAGCTTGTTCAAGAAGAAAGTGATTAGCTTGATTATTTTCTAGATTAGGGTTTTGGTTTGAGTTGCAAGAGATATGTCATTTTGTAGCAGAATTCGGGAATTGGTAGTAGACCATGTTAGATTTTAGTGATATAATATTTTCATATTAAAGAAGATTTCGAAGATATTATTGATTTCGAAGATACGATATTTCCAATTAAAGTAGATTTGAATGTTATTTAAGATAATAACTAAAATATATTGTCTTTTTTATCGCATTAAAGAGGGCAATAAATTATCTACATGAGAAGGAGAATTATCTGGAAGATCAAAGTATCAAACAATTCCATAATCAGTTGATTAAAGAAGGAATCTTATTAGGCGCATGCAAATTGGAGAAAACTGATAAATCAAACAGATGAATGTTTTCCTATGAATAGGAGAATTGACTAGGCGTTGATTTATAACCATAAATCAATTACTTTAACTTTAAGTAATAATTTGTATATAAAGATAGTCATTCTGTAGGGATTGGAATCACCCTTTCAAGTTGTAATTCTTACTCTTCTTCTTAGCCTCCATTATCAATCTTGTAAAATTTTCTTTTTTCTTAGAAAGTAATAAAATCTCTTCTCCCCAAAGTGGATGTACACTATCTCACGATAGTGAAACCACTATAAATCCTTATGTGAACTCTTTACCTATTTTTTGTGATTTGCTGTTTGGATTCTCTTATTGTTGTTTGTTTTATCGCATTACAATATGATCTTATTACTTTCGTGTTTATTTGGGTTGATTTACAGTCATTTATGTGAATCTACCCTAATAGTCTGGTATTAGAGCTTTGAAGGTTGTTGTTGAAGCCTAGAGCTAGAAGGTGTGTAACATCCCACCTTTATACCCATACTATCCAAGAGTATCACTGAGTAATACTGTCGGATAATATGGAGAATGAGACGATATGAGGCATATACATGAATCTTCTCTTAGACTAACACTGGTACGTATTGAAACATCAATTAAATAACACATCTAGACGTACACATTATCAGTACAAAACAATAAACACGCGTGTCTTCAGGACAGAACAATACATAATATACAATAAACAATAGAGAACACAGAGTCAATCGTAGCAATAATATATAATATAATATATATTATATAACATAGTTTATATACAAATATATCAAATGCCAACTATCTCAATATAATGTGATTTACAATCAATATACAACTCAAGATCATATATATATATATATACACATACAATTAATTAATGACAAATAAGTATCATATAATAGTTATAATGTAAATCTCCCTTAAGCCCAATAATGCACAAGCTGGTTATGTCGTCCCTGTATCTGAAATGTCTCGAACTGACCCGTGTATTATAAAATAACACATGGGTAAGACTATGTTGTAATTAAGGGTATATAAAAAGGTAACGCAATATAAACATAGAATAATATGATAATTACACTAACATCAATAATCAAATCATAAGACAACATGTCAAAGGAGGTGTGTGTATATATATAAATATAGAAATGTATGCCTGAAATATATATATATATAATGCCATAAATAATCATCAAGGCATTACATCTCTCAAATAGCTCAAAACAATCTATACCGATATCGAAATATGTCATCACCTATATAGAAACACATCAAACTAGAAATCTCTAAATAAACTAAAATCGGTGAATCATACATATCTAGAAATTATCCTCAATTCCAGAAATATCAATAAAGAAGATATCGCCAAGTATAATCAGGATAACATGAAACATTGCCCAAATATATCTCTCAATCTCAATAAATAAAATATCATCATCAATATATTCAAAACAGGATAAGGTATGTTGCCTATCAATATACTGAGAATCCACTATACACTAGACATGTATCACAGGTATAATCTCATCTCCTCATATAATATCTATATGTAAATATCGTGACAGGTATGACTATACAGACTTAAAGTCCCAAGTAGAGTCATATATATAACAACATATGCGCACCCTACACATATCAATACCACAGTGAGGTGCATAAATCATATATGTCAATTTAGTACTCCATCGGTACCAAAAGGGAGACTGATAGCACAAAGCAAGTTCCAGTGTCACCAATTCTCTATAGTCTTAGTTACCTCTCAATCATCGTGACCCATATCCACCTTTGTGCTCATCAACGAGAGGACTGGTCGGTCACGACACAACAAATACCCCTATATGTAACAGACTGCTGGCCTAGGTGAGACAAGAGCGATCACAAAGCTAACCACAAAGATATATAATAGTACGGGGTCACAGATTTGGGGCTCGACCCCACGATCAGACCCCTAGGGTAGATTCTAGCCATCCGGTCCTCTCCAACAAACATAATAGGAGTATATCGTAATAATGGCATATAGGAACATAACATACAGACTCGAAGTCTCACCAACTATAGTCACAAAGCTATAAATCACCACACACTATCCACTTTATTCTCGTCATGTGAGTATCATTTACTTACAATAAATAACTGAATGAACATCACCACAGCATCCTATACCACTGCAAAATACTCAAAAGTTTATTCACTACTTATAAACTACACTCAATCTACTCAATATACTGTATAATGAGTCTAAAGAATAGCCGGAGCAATATTCCCGAATGCTCCATCCCAAATGGTATTATAACTTCGTTTATTCTAATTTCTAGTTACATAGAATTAAATATCATAAAACCACATAGAAATATGTCATCACCGTATCATATTAAAATCACCAATCAAAGCAACGTCAATGATGAATCATTCATGTCATCAATATCAGAATAAAGAAGATAAGAAATCAGCAATTCAAGGTTAACAAAAAAAGAGATTATTCAAATAAATATAATTAAATAGATCAATACATGATAATAAAACATTAACAAAATAGTTAAATAATCCAATTATTATCTATAAAAATTATTTCATAATTCAATATAATTAAACACTATTTTAAACGAAACATCTAGTTTAATTTAATTTATTTATAATCAAAGATATATTTTCTATAACGACCCGTAATTTGATCGCTTTAATTACAGATATTTAAATTATTTTAAATATTTAAATATATATTATTTTTCAACAAATAATCAAGTTTTAAGTAATGAACAATAATAATGAACTTATTTTCGATAAATGTTCACAAAATATATACTTTGGAAAAATATCAATGAAATGGTCGAAAATCGTTTTATGAATAAACAGCTCTATAATTATCAGACATCGCACACGAGATATATACACTTATTTTTATAATTGAACAAGAATATGAAATAAAATTATTTATTTTATTTTTGGGAAAAATAAAGGTATTTATGACATCATCAATGATGCCCTTATATGTAAATATTGATTTATGAATTTAAATTGAGATTTAATGATTTAATAATTATTATAATGGTTCTAATAATTGTTTTAAAGGATAATAATTCATTCTAAATAGTTATAAAGTGATAATAAATCATTTATAATAGTTTTATAAAAATATATGTTTGATTTGAAAATATAAGAAAATTGATATCGCTTTATCTATATAATAGCACTTTCTGTAAACGATTGTTTACTATTAATTTATATAGTTTTATAAATCAAACGTAATCATTTTAATTGTTAGAAATGATAAGAAATGAGTTTTCAAATTTTGTTTACATTTATATGTAAATTAACTTATAAGTGAAAATATGACCGGGAATCGGTTTCCCCGATTTTCAACGGTTTAATGAAGGAAAGTCGTTCAAAACTCGTTGCAACCTTGTTTATATGTCATATGCACATATATAACATACACATGCACACCCTAACATGCACATGAGCATATACATACATACATGTATACATATACTTTTAAATATACATATACTACCAAATATCAAGATATTTTCCTAAAAACTTAATACTCAAGCAACCCAAAAGTATCCATCAACTCACCTTACACCATATCACCTCAAGCACATGGAGGCACAAGGGGGAGGCTTGTTGTGCATTTGGAAGGGAAGGAAGGGGTGTGGGCAAGGGGTAAATGTGTAATTATGCATTTAGATTTTTGTTTCCAAATTTTTCCTACAAATACCCATCCCTTTCCTCATAAATTCCCAACACTTATTCTTCATCTTCTTCCTCCACTTTCAAGCTTTTTTATTGGCTTTCTATGTTAGCAAAATTTCAAAGAAAATATTTGTGAAAATAAATTAAATTATTAGTATATTAGTATAAACACCTCAAAACCACTTCAAATCACTCCTTTTTCTCTTTCATATCCATGGCAACCGCCACCTCTTCATTTGGCCAAGCCAACCATTACCTCCACACCTAGGCCGTGAGCACCCAAGGCTCCTAGGAGCAAGGCCGAGCCCCTAGGAAGGAAGAAAAGAAAGTGTCGTGGGCTTAGAATTAAAGTTAGTAAGGCTATAGTTGATTCTAGTTGGTCCGTCATCAAATGAAGGTGAGAAACTCTGATTATAATATGATATATTGGATGATATATATGTTTGGTTATGCTTGGTTGTGATGATTGTTTGATTGTATTAAAAAGTCACGTTTAATACACGTTGAAAATCACAAAGGAAATCACTTTCCTTTAATAAATGAAATGGTGTATATGATATTGTTAAACCTCGTGAAATGGTTTATAAATGTTTTATAAACACTAAAATCTGATTTGATGAAGTTTGACAAGTTATGAAAATTGAGTCAAAAATAGGCGCGTCGTGCAACGGTAGTTTGCGATTTCGCATCGTAGATAGTTAAATCCATTTAAACGATGGATTCGAAGTCGGAATTATTTAGAATAAGAATTTTCCAAACTCTTACAATCATAATTTTCAAACAAAAGAAAAGGATCGAGATTCTATTTAGTAGATTTTGAAATATGAGCAAAAAAAGATTTCAAAATAGTCGTGGTTTGGTAGTTTGGAAACCAAAGCGAAAAATTCTTTATAAATGATATTTCTAATTCTTTAAAAATATGGAACTAATTCTATAAACCTTTTAAAATGTTTTAAAAGTGAATTGAGTTATAAAAATAAATTTTTAAATGATCGAAAAATTGTTTTGATCGAATAAGCTTTGAAAACACTATTTGCAGCACTATTCACAGCACTTTTTAGTAACTTTTGACATATAGATTTAAACTTAACATTTCTTTTCCAAATCTTTTATAAATGATTCCAAATAAATAATTAAGTATTTTAAAGATGATATGAAGGTTTTAAAATTTGTTTTAAAATGTTTAAATAAATGATTTAAAGAAAAGCTGTGAAAATCAAGTGATTTAATCTTGGCTCTAAAAGCCGACGAGTAGACTGAATTTTCTATTCGTGAGATCCAAATGTGAGGTGCTTAAACTAAGGAGATTTTTAGGAGCAACCAGTGCCCTGGCTCACGTGGCCTCTTTCCTGAGAGAGGGATAGATAAGGTCGAAATGTCGAAAACGAGAAAAGTATAAAAGATTCAAAATTTATAAATTTAATTTGATACAACTTAGATTTTTTGGATATAATATTCTTATACTTGGTGTTAAATTCCTAAGAGAGAACCATACTATCCATGTGAATTTAAAAGGTGATTTCACCGTTATTCGACGGATAGTAAAGTTTGAATGCGGAAATTGATGTCGAGTAAAATAAGTATAATTTCTATGGATCCGCTTTACTTGAATATTAACTAATTTGGATTTACCATCTCAAATAATATGGTTTCAACCTATTAAAAAGATGTGTATTGGAAATAAGAAATCTTTGTTGATATTTAAATAAATGATTTGGAAATATTGTCCTAATTAGAGAATGAAATGATTTGGAATTATTCCAAGATTTGGAAAGGTTTTAAGTAATCAAAGGATTTGATAAGAGAGGTTTAATGATTCCGAATATATCAGATTGAAATGTTTTAAATATATATATCTCTAGAAGATATTTTTGATAAAAAGAAAGTAAATTATCAAATGATAAGCGCCTATTTACCTAACATCTTTTTATCGATGACTGGTTCGAAGAAACAGGGGTCGGATTTGAGCGAATCTTATCCAAAAACCACTTCAAACCAATTTACATAAGTAAAGACATGGATGATAGTAAATGAATGAAGGCTGCTTGTCATCGACCCTGTAACGACCTGAAATTTTCAGCCATTCGTATCCACATATGATGGAAATTGAATTGCTCAAAATATCATATTGTTAATTTAAATTTGGCAAATCTCAATATATATACAGTAAATAAATAATCACAGAATCACAGACATAGAGTAATATAACAATAATTCAGCGGAAACAAAAGAATAGTAGTTCATGAAGCTACTATATATATATATATAATAGAGTTAAACAAGATACAACAGAAGTCACGAATACATAGATGTCTCAATACAATAGTCAAATACAAGATCTGAATACATCACTGGAATCAACTGAACAACTAAAAGTAGGATAGATAGCTGGATCTCCAAGAGAAGCTCCAGCTCCAAAGGTGAGTCTCGAATACTGTATCACTCAGTCTGACCTGAGCGTAAAGCAAAACACAAAACACTCGAGTCAGGATTAACATTCTTATATCAATAAATCCAACTCAAGTGAAATACCAACTGAAATACAAGTAACTCAAAGGATGTTTGGGATAACCATCCTCTAAGGATCCGTTAAACTATCTACTATATAGTAATATACACTATTATAATAATGTCTAATAATAAAATAAACTTACTTTTTAATAGCATTAAGGAGTGACCCAATATTCCCCTTAACACGTAATAGTCCCAGTAGTCTATCCAGTATTAGCATACTCCCAGATCGAGGGCTACCCTCAATACTCCACAGGCTATGCAAGAAATCCAAACTCGTAGTAAAGCTCGATATGGTAGGTGACACGGCACAACTAGGCAATGCCAGGGTAGATATACCAATTACGCATCCGGGCTGGTGGAAACGCATAGCAGCCACTACCGCCCACCTCGTAACCACTCCCAATCAAAATCGAAGGGTGGCCACCAAATCAATCACAAAGTAATAGAATGGTATCGAAGAAATGCATTCGATCAGAGGTGCTACCTCATTGGCCCGTCAATCGCTCCTGTTTTAGCCACCTTATGCCAACTCACGGGAGTTGGGTCCACGTATATACCTTTAGGATCGTCGCCGCCATCCTACCTTATTTTGGAATCTCCACCGCGTACACAGTTGTTAAAGTGGTTTTCGGTATCTACAGAGAGTATGCCCATATCCGATCCCGGTCTCTTTAACAACCAAACGTTATTATAACACCGCGGTCATTTCAAAATAGTTTATACTTCAAAACCAAAATATCATTTTCATTTCAAAACCCAAATCAATACGATATCATTTCCATTTCAAATATATCCATTTTCAAAAATCATATCACTTTCCAAAGTTATAACGCTTCCGAAATCATAGTCTTTAAAAATCAAAACACTTTGGAAATCGCAGCTTTGAAATCATAGCATTTTGGAAATCATAACACTTTCCTCTTAAACAGTTTAGATATTAAAATTAATATATATAATAAAATAGTTTATATAAATAGTTATAAGTTAAAATAGTTTATAAATAAAAATAGTTTATATAAATAGTTATAGGTTAAAATAATTTATAATAAAATAATTTATATTAAAAATGATTTATATTAAAATAGTTTATATTAAAATAATTTATAAAGTAAAATATCCATAGTTTAAATATAACTTAAAATTACTTTATAAAATAAAATAGTTTCCTCGACTTTCACAAATCGATTCAAATCAAATTCGAATTCCAAATTCAAATTTAATCAAATCTAAATCATCAATTTCAATTCCTATTTCAATTAAACATTTTCAAGTTATATCGATTTCAAATACTGATTTGAACCACAATAAACCATTTCAATTTCAAAATATTTCAAAGCTTCAAATATCCCACGGTTCAAAACTAAATTCGATATATATATATATATATATATATATATATATATATATCAATTCACTTTTCTATTATTTAGTTTTGAAATATTTACTTAATTATTTCAATATCATTTGAATACAACTTCAATTTACAAAATATCCCATTTAAATTTATATAAGTTTGAAATATCTATTTAAGTCACCTTTAGTTAAATTTCAAGTTGTAAAACACTTCTTTAAAATTTCAAATTCAATAAATTTCAAAGCAAACTTATTTAAGTATAATTCTTAAATAAATATAATTTTAAATCAATTTCAAATCATTTTAAACTCTATATTTGAACATATAGATATTAAATAAATACTTAAACATATTATTTATCAACTTTATTAAATCAACTTTAATAATTTTTTTGAAATCAATATTTATCAAAACCATATATTTCTTTTCAAAACCATAGAAATCATTTCAAAATATTTATATATATATCAGCGGTGTCTGTATATAATTTTCTATCCTATGGTCAAGTGATACGGATATTTATCATTTCAATCTGTAATTTAAATATATACGGGTATATATCATTTCAACCCGCAATCCCAAATTCAGTTCAATGAAAATCGCTTGGGTTTATCATTTCAACCCATAACGATTTTCTCCTATTCTACAGATCGTTCGGGTATGTATCATTTCAACCCAAAGTGAATTCTATACTAACAGGGAACTTGCAGAGTGATAACAGATATGATAATAATATAACAACAGTAACGGGCATATATCATCAATATAAATAACAGATAATGGTGTCAGATGTCACAGGTGAACATATACAGATAATGGCATATATATAACAATGTAAATAACTAGCAGCAGCATATTTCAATTGACGTTTCAATTGAAATCACATTTAATAAATAAAAGAACGTTAATCATGAGTGATTGCTCACCTTTCAAGGCTAGAGAAATAGACGATGAAATTGAGTTACGAATCCAAGCTCGAATTCCAAAACAAGGCTAGATGGGCACGAATTTGACGATCAAGGCTGATAGATAAGAAATCAATGAAATGAATCAAAATCTGCTTGATAAAAAATCGAAACGAAAAGTATATGATATTATTATTTCTTAAAACCAATATTGAATTGCATATTTTATTTCAAATCATATTACATATCCAAGATCGTTTATATGCTATAATTCAGAAATTTAAAAGAGACCAAAATACTTATATAATATATATAAAACTTTTACAAGCAATATATATATAAACAAGATGGATATAAACTAAAAATACATATATATACGAAACTTGTCAACCACAATATATACAAAACTGATCATATGCGAAATATACTAATATATAAAATATACAGTATACTATATATATAAGATTTAAATAGACAAGTCTAAATTTACATAAAAAATAGATATAGCGAGACAGTTCCAAAACCTTTGACATACATACATATATATATATATATATGTATGTATGTAACAGTATTGGACCCATAGTTTATATATATAAACTAACAAAATCAAAACTTTATATTACTGTAAATAAAAACAATATGTATAATATGTAACGTTAAATATAACAACCAATACGTATATACTAACTTACAAAAGATATAAATTTATATACAGATGTATACTCACTGACCTATATACATGTGCTTAATCAAAATTGCAAACAACCTATTACTCATACACACTGAAATCATATATAATATTATAAACAAATATATATATAACATCATACAGTAAACCAAACATAATATATAGAAATTGATATATATATATATACACAGCAGTATGCATACCATTTATAAACTATATAAACTTATATACAGATTTTAAACAGATACTTATAAAAAGATAGCTTATAACACACTTTATAACTTTAATAACAATAGCCTAGATATATATACTGTGTAGCCTCAACAGAAAATAAAATACCATATAATAATATCTCTACGCTTACATACCATAACAGGCGCAAACTCATATATATTATATACCATAGAATATTTGTATATGCATATAACCTTATATATATTTAGATACGTATGCAATAAATTCTTTATAAACTCAAACAAAATTTATAACTTGCATAGGCCTGACATATTAACAGCAACTAAGTTACACTATCATATCCATACGTATATTATAAGATATGTATATATAGAAGCACTTATACCAACAACAGATAATATAGTTATATAAATGAAAAAGTTATACATATAAACTAATATATTCACAACTATGCTATAAAATACTATGACATAGGAATATATTACCTTCAGTGATTTCCGTGTGTATATATACATATACACACCCGGAGACAAGTGTTGAGGCCGAGACAGGTAAGGAAGATAGGGGGAGTGATGGAGCGGAGGTCAGGAGGGGAGTCACAGGCTGCAGAGGTGGAGAAAGCTCGGCAGATTTGGTGAGGTGAAGGAGGTGTTGCGTGGTCTCTGGAGATTGATGGGATCAAAGAGGAAAAATGGTTATTGAAGTTGATCAGGTCGAGAGGAGAGGGGTTGGGCACAGTGAAGAGAACCATGATGGCCGATCTTTTTTTTCTTTTGTGGTGGGAACTAAGAGAAAGAGGGAAGGGAACCGATTGAGGATAAGCAAAACGTTGTTTCAAAAATTTTCAGAGGAACCAAATTAGCAAATAAGGCAACCAGTGGAAAATAAAAAGTCACCTATTGAGTTCTGGAGCAATAAAAGCTAATATATGTTGTATTCAACTGATGGGTAATTGAATAGTCAATGGGAAACCAAGAGGCTAAAATAACTAACCACAACGACAAACCGTTTACCGATTTCGTGGCGTACCGTGGTTCGAAAAATAGAAATGAATATGCCATTGAGATCAGCACGACGAGGCGATCAAAACGGTATACAGATATCAGTGGCACGACCATCCTATCAAAAGTCGATATCGGTACCGAAAATGCTGCTAAAATGTCAGAAACAAGACGAACGGAGCAATAGAAGTCCAAATTTGGAAAAACAAAATATGACATCTCCCTCAGTAGATGATTTACAAATTTTCTATAGAAAAATATTCAGGTTTGGAAAATATTTTATTACCATAAATTTTTAACTGATTGGAATTGAAATAGAATTATACAATAAAATAAACTTCAATATTATTTGATGAAAATTTACCAGTTGCTATGTTAAAGTAGACGTATTCCAAATATCAAGTTTATATTTCAAAATTTTATTGTTTAAAGTTTCACAAAATTTCAATTAAATATATAAATAAAACAAATAAAACATTAAAATTTACGGGTCATTACAGACCCTCGGGGAAATTTCCTATATCATATATATATGGCAGTAATATCTCCATTTGATCTTCGATGCAAGGGCTTCTCGCTACTAATCTTAGGATTAATTCCCAACAGGATGTAGTAGAAGAGTTCCTTCGGTTTGTCCCATTCCTAAACAACTTGTATGGACAAATGTCTGGCGTTGCATTTCTAATCACATTAATTGATCTCTATAAACGTATCATTTGTTTGGTAGCGGAGAAGGCAACTTCTCTTAGTTTAACACCCTTTCTTGAGACATATGAGCTCAGGAGTTATGCGTTTGTAGAAATCAGTGGTGTGATCATGGAATGGCAGTGTGGCATTCAAAGTAGATTGTGCTATGTGAGAGGTAATCGTTGCCTTGGGCCTCATCATCCAGAAATGTCTTAAACTGGGCATGCCGTGAGGCTATGTGGGTCGCTCCCATAAGGGTATGGTCATCACCCTTTTAGATTACTCTCTATATGTCGAGTATGTTGTGTATGTTGTGGCCACGGATAGGTCGGTTACAACCAGGGTGATGTTATATTCGGTTCTATCCGCCACCAAGTTGAGTCTGCGGGTAGGCTGGTCTTACCAGGTGTAGAGATTTCAAAAGTCGTTGATCCTTGGTACATCCTTTTAGAAGTGTAATATAGGGAAGGTAGTTCCTTACCTACCATTGTATAGAAATTCATTCTCCAATAAGTGCCTTCGGATTTAATTGTAGAACCTACTTTGTAGCTAGTATGCTGGAATTTAATCAATGTAACAATTTCGGCTAAGATTCATAAGTTTATTTGAAAAGTATTTTCAAAAGAATGTCATTAAAAATAATATTTCCAGATTTTACGTAGTAAATGTTTTGGTTATCATAAGGTAAAAACCTGTTCCATTTTTATGTGCGTAGTAAATGTTTTGAGTTTCTCACACCAGTCTCATGACTGACCCGGAGTTTATTTTCTTTCTCCTTAAACTCTGGGTGCCCTATTTTTCCGGGAAGCCTAGTAGTCAGGTTTAGTAAGAAGAAATCTGGAAGAGTTCGGAGCATGGAGTTAGAAGATTCTTCAGTAGACTATTATCTCTTTTTCACCACACTTGTGTACTATTGTATTATGCATTTGTAAGGATGGATATTTATAACTGTCCGTGTTTAACTCCGATAAATGTATTTAAAATTTCCCGCTGTAAAGATTATATGTTGAAATAATATATGTTATTCCATTCCTGTGAGATTCTGTTCCATCTTTATTTTCTTTGTACTCCATGATAATCTGTCTCTCCGGCACTTGGATTTACAGCACGTGAATACCGAGGATGTATCAGTGTCGATTTCTTAGGATCGAGGAGGCGGTCCATCACATTTGGTATCAGAGTGCAAGATTAAGTGAGAACCTTGGGTTTGGTAGGGTAAAGTCTCATCAGAAATAGGCTTAGTAATACCTTAGGATGAGTAACTCATTAGAGATAGGGTTAGTAACACCCTAGAATGAGTTGAGCATATTATATAAGAGCGCGTATTTGTTAATGCTATATAAAAATGATTTTTGTTTTGGAAAATGGTAAATGAAATAATTTTACCTAGGATTATTTTTTGAATATAAAGAAATATCTTTCAAATGATATAGTTATTTATATAGTGATTAGTGTTTGATTTAAAAGTTTAAATACAAGCACCTTGTAAATTAAGTTTCATGATCTGACTATAAGGTGTTTGGTAATAATATTAGGCTAAGCTTAATGAATTTATAAGATAATAAATGATCATGTTGTATAAAAGTGTGTTAAATAAGAAAATCAAATGATTTTGTAAAAAAATGAATTTGGAAGATATGTTTTATAAAAGGGATTTTGATAATTTAAATCCTAGTGTTTTGGAAATTATTGGGAAAGTTTAAACAAATTGGAGAAAATCCATCTAATATAATGTAATTAATTTTTTTATATAAAGTGATATATATATATATATATTACGAGCAAAATTTATAAATGTGATATTTTATAAATAAAGTAATAGATTTATAAACGGTGTTTTACAAATATTAAAAATTAATTATAATTGATATTTTGTAAATAGATTTATAAATGGAATTTTATAAATAAAGTATAAGAAGAAATTTTATAAAATAGAAAGGAAATTTATAAACATAGTTTTATACATATGGAAAATGATTTGTGTTGAGATTTAAGTATGGATTTTATAGAGAAAATACATTCACGTTTTAAAAAATTAAAATAATCTTTTAAAGGAATGTTTTAAAAGTGATATCTTTCAAATGAAGATTAATGACTTTAAATAGTGATTTAAAATGTACTAAGTGATAAAAACATAGATTTCAACATTTATGGTTGTAATAAATGTTTTCGAGAAAGTGAGAAAGGCATGGACTATAACATTGTTGTTATAGTAAAGTGATTTCCAAAAGGAGATGTTTTATATAGGATGCGGGATTTATTCATATCCTATATTTGATGTAAAGATATACAGATGTATAATATAACTATAATCTTTCATTTTGACTTCATTCATTTGCAATTATATAAGTCACTTAAGAAAATTTATAAGAATTCTTATAAAGGAAACAAAGATTAAAAGAAAAAATTTCTTTGTAAAATAAAATTTATAAAAAAAATTTGGAAATTAAAACAGGATTTATTGACAAAGAAATTTCAAAAGAAGTTTGAAATAAAATCATAATATTATTCCAAGTAAAGGATAATTGATTTATTTTGAAAAAGAGATAGAAATATTTTGGGACAAATATTTTGAAATGGATATCAATGAGTTATAATGAAAGATGGTTATTATAAATTTTAATGGAAAAGATATTTACCATTTGGAATGAAATATTTTGCTTTAAAAAGAGATATTTGGAAATAAATGTTTTAAAGTGATTATATATATAAAGGAGCATCTTTATAAAAATGTTTGAAATAAAAGTTTTATGAAATGTTTTCATAAAAATTTTGAAAAAGGAATTTGATATAACTAAGTACATATGAGGTACGTAAATCATTTCGTCGTACGATTTTGATCTAATATTCGAGTACGAAACTTTAAGGCATTTACATTGGTCCCAAAAAGGATTTATCATTCGATCCTTGACGACGAACATTGATAAGAGTTTGTAGTTGGATACTTGAGTTTTCTATCATGGTTGATAGCTATGCAAGGAAAATCTAAAATTCTGATCTGAAAGCCTGATCGGAGTCCGCACTAAAGGATCGAGGAATCAATACTAGTTTGGAAGTAAAGTTGTGGATTCGAATAATAGATCTGTTATCCCGCTTTTTGGTCAAAGCCGGAATATCAAACAAATTGACAAGAAAGGATGGGTATCAGGGTTGGAAGTCGATTGGAAACAAGGCTGCGATGGATGTCGTCAAAATTTGACCGAGCTCCGATCAGGACGGGATCGATTGGAGATGATGATTAATGCTAGGAGAGGCCACATTTCAAATTTCAGGTTAATCGGAGTTTGTATGGAGAAGATATGATCGATACAAGTTAAAAGGAAATGTTATTCGTATCCATCAAGAAACTGAAGTGGTAGTCTGTTCGAATCCATCAAGTTGCTCTGATCGAATCCATCGGTTCGACTCCATATGGTTCGCATCCACCAGACAAATATTCACTTGAATCGATCAAGGGATGAGTTGCTTCGATACCGTAAAGTTATAGACCTTCGAATCCATACAATCAAGGATGCTTCGACTCCATTGCCTTCGAATCCCCATGATGAGACAACTCCGAATCGATCCACAGTAACACGTCTAGATCGATTCGAACAAGTGCCAGTTCCATCGATTCGAAGGAGGCGAACCTTCGAATCCAACATCTCGAGTCCACCAAGTAAACGCGGCTAAAACCCAGGATTCGACCCAGTAAACTCGGATAAAAAGGAGGATCGACCCGAGGAACCCATACCACGTCATCATTTTCACGTGCAGGAGCATGGATTCGATCCTATGGAGTCGAACCATATCGATTCGATCGAATCGATATAACGAAAAACGCAATCTTGAATCAATCATAACTCGAGATCTACAAGTCCAAATGCTATGAAATTTTCACAGTAGCTTGAGCACATGTTGAAGAATGTTCACACCAAATTTCAGCTCGATTGGACAATTTCTTGATCGATTCGAACATAGCTTCGAATCGATCCCAAAGTGGGCCCGGATTTCCAGAAAGCGGGCATGTGGGCCCCCTCACGTGCTAGAACTGGTCTCCCTTCAGTTTAGGCGAAATATCAGCCTCCTACACCTATAAATAGAGCCCCTGGTCATTCAGAAAAGGGGTCGGACAATTTTGAGAGCTAAAGAGTGCCCAGACTCTTCCAGATTTACTCCAGATCACCATTCCTGCCTTAGATTCAGATTATAATCATAAAATCTATTATACTACGCGATACGAAATTGTAATCTTCAAACATCGAGCAATAAAATCATAAAAACCTTGAAGTGGACGTAGGCCGGAGATAGCTGAACCACTATAAATTGTGCGTCACTGTTCATTATTTCTGGATTGTTGTTTGTTGCTTGCTTATATCAGATATTTGTGTTTGAATATTGTTGATTTGTATTCATTCACTGGTGCTTTCACAATACTTGGGGTTTGTGACCATTTTTGGCACAAACACTTTGGTGCTTTCACTGAGAGGGACTAACGCCCGCTACATCAGAGTGAAGAGTTTAGATTTGAAAGACAATGACTCGACAAACAAGTAGAAGGCAAAGAGCTGAGAGAAGCCAACAAGGAGGAAGTCAAGAGGCATCCTCCGGAGCTGGAGAAGGACAAGCTTCGATTTACATTATTAGAGACGAAATGGAAGCTATGACAAATTCATTGCAAGAGAGATTGTTGAAGAGTCAACAGGATATGATGCAGACCTTCTTTGAACAGATGAGAGCGGTAGGGATGCAGAACTTAGGACCAGCCACAACGGCTGTTAATGTGGAACAAGGAACAAGGGTTGCAGAACCCAACAGAGAACAGAATACAGAGCCAGAGGGCAATCAACAAGGGCTTGGGGGCAGGCCTGCAAGATCCAATGCGGGAGGACCTTTAGAGGGAGTTCAACAGGCTAGGGCCAACATTGCTGCTAGTGAGCCACATGAAGAATATGTGCCGGAGTTCCCTCGGGATCACGGGGGGCAACCCCTGACAAACAACGCTGGATTAATGGAAATCATTAGGAAGACTATGCGTGGAGGTTCGACCAATAGAGACTTGGAAGGAGTGAACAGGAGTCCGTTCGCTCGGGAAATCAGGATAGCTCAGAATCCACCTAAGTTCAAGTTACCTAGCGTGGAAGTATATAATGGCAAGGCTGACCCGACTGATCACTTGATGAGATACACTAGACACATGGAAGTGCTGGGGGCATCGGAGGAAGTGATGGCCAGATGTTTCCCATTGTATTTGATAGATCTAGCCGCAATGTGGTTTAGGCAGTTGGAAGAAGGATCTATCAGGACTTGGAGGGAATTGGTGGATAGGTTTTTGGGACAGTTTCGGGTTCATATCAAAAGACCTAAGAACGTGATGACGTTAACATCGGTAAAGCAAAGGACGGATGAATCACTTAGGGCTTTTCTAACTCGGTTCAATGCGGCAGTAGCTTCAGTGGATCAGTCGGATCCATCAATGGTTTTGATGGCGGCGGTGTCGGGAGTTAGAGAGGATTCAGATTTTAAGGTATCTTTAATACGAGACCCACCACTGGATCTCGGAGAATTCTTTCACGAAGCTGAAAGGTTCCTTCGGCAAGAAGACGCATGTGTGGATTTAAAGTTAAAGGAGGTGAATGCGACTGAGGGTGGAGGACCATCCAACGGAAACCCGGATAAAGACAAAGGAAAGAGGAAGCTGGA
This sequence comes from Allium fistulosum, assembly GCA_030737815.1. Lineage (NCBI taxonomy): Eukaryota > Viridiplantae > Streptophyta > Magnoliopsida > Asparagales > Amaryllidaceae > Allium > Allium fistulosum. The sequence goes on along the minus strand of CM060907.1, from coordinate 240,953,939 downwards.
CGACGATTCAGGAAAAGCCGGGAAGCGATGGAAGGATCCAAAGTTTTCCACATACACAGGATTAAACGAGACGCTGGAGCGGATATACATGGAAACCCGGAATCGCCTTCCTTACCGAAGGCCAGCTAGGAGAGAACCTTCTGAATGAGAAAGGGCATCAGGAAAGCATTGTCTCTTCCACGATTTGGACGGGCATGATACCAACAGCTGCAGGCACCTGAAGGACATAATTGAGGAGCATGTGAGGAATGGACAATTGAGGCAGTATGTTGGGGCTCGGAATGCAGCGGTGGAGCAGGAGCAACCACCGCCCACCTCAAGCCATGATGGCATGAGGCCCAGGAATGATGGTCGATTGGTTATCCATTGACCAAGATAATATGAAATAAGCAACAAACCATTGGCGAGCAACCAAGTCATTTACACATGTACGAGGACGGAGATAGCCCTTAGGCATGCTCTGAATGATGATACACCGCGAAGCTATGGTTTGCGAAATCTGTTTTCTTTTGTTTTTGGATTGGACACTCGTTTTTCGGGTTTGGTTTTGGAGTTTGGTTTGAACTCCTGGTTTTGTTTGCTTTCTGGTTTGGATTTTCATTTGGATGGTTTTCTGTTTTGGATGTTGGTTTGGATTTCTGATTTTCGGATTTTATTTGGATTTTGGATTGGATTTTGATTGGATTCTTTTTGGTTTTTGATAAACGGTCGTCGGGTATGGATTATGCCTGGCAAGGGGTGAGTCTTTTTGTCCGAACGTGGTAAATTGACTCATTCAGGTCGTCGAGTATGGACTATGCTCGACAAGGGTCCGGAGTGACTAGAATTCGGCCTAGGACTTAGGCCCCATATTATCGATTATTGTTTCAGGTCGTTGAGTATGGACTATGCTCAACAAGGGTCCGAAGCGACCAGGATTCGGCTTAGGACTTAAGCCATGGCATTACTTACGTCCAGGGACACTGGACCACGGTCGTCAGGTGTGGATTGCGCTTGGCAAGAACCCGGAGAGGTTAACTCAACGTCCAGGGACACTGGACCACGGTCGTCAGGTGTGGATTGCGCTTGGCAAGAACCCGGAGAGGTTAACTCAACGTCCAGGGACACTGGACCATGGTCGTCAGGTGTGGATTGCGCTTGGAAAGAGCCCAGAGAGGTTACGGATTTGGATATCAACCCGGAGAGGTCTTGGATTCGGTTGTTGGATAAGGATGGACTAATAGCTCAGCCTTCGAGTTTGGATGGGCATGGAATTGGCTATGGACTTTGGATATCGGATACGGAACTATTCAAAACACGCCTTCTAATCACAAGGCATGTTTTGGGGGGCAAATGTTATCCCGCTTTTTGGTCAAAGCCGGAATATCAAACAAATTGACAAGAAAGGATGGGTATCAGGGTTGGAAGTCGATTGTAAACAAGGCTGCGATGGATGTCGTCAAAATTTGACCGGGCTCCGATCGGGACGGGATCGATTGGAGATGATGATTAATGCTAGGAGAGGCCACATTTCAAATTTCAGGTTAATCGGAGTTCGTATGGAGAAGATATGATCGATACAAGTTAAAAGGAAATGCTGTTCGTATCCATCAAGAAACTGAAGTGGTAGTCTGTTCGAATCCATCAAGTTGCTCTGATCGAATCCATCGGTTCGACTCCATATGGTTCGCATCCACCAGACAAATATTCACTCGAATCGATCAAGGGATGAGTTGCTTCAAAACCGTAAAGTTATAGACCTTCGAATCCATATAATCAAGGATGCTTCGACTCCATTGCCTTCGAATCCCCATGATGAGACAACTCCGAATCGATCCACAGTAACAAGTCTAGATCGATTCGAACAAGTGCCAGTTCCATCGATTCGAAGGAGGCGAACCTTCGAATCCAACATCTCGAGTCCACCAAGTAAACGCAGCTAAAACCCAGGATTCGACCCAGTAAACTCGGAGAAAAAGGAGGATCGACCCGAGGAACCCGTACCACGTCATCATTTTCACGTGCAGGAGCATGGATTCGACCCTATGGAGTCGAACCATATCGATTCGAACGAATCGATATAACGAAAAACGCAATCTTGAATCAATCATAACTCGAGATCTACAAGTCCAAATGCTATGAAATTTTCACAGTAGCTTGAGCACATGTTGAAGAATGTTCACACCAAATTTCAGCTCGATTGAACAATTTCTTGATCGATTCGAACATAGCTTCGAATCGATCCCAAAGTGGGCCCGGATTTCCAGAAAGCGGGCATGTGGGCCCCCTCACATGCCAGAACTGGTCTCCCTTCAGTTTAGGCGAAATATCAGCCTCCTACACCTATAAATAGAGCCCCTGGTCATTCAGAAAAGGGGTCGGACAATTTTGAGAGCTAAAGAGCGCCCAGACTTTGCCAGATTTACTCCAGATCACCATTCCTGCCTTAGATTCAGATTATAATCATAAAATCTGTTGTACTACGCGATACGAAATTGTAATCTTCAAACATCGAGCAATAAAATCATAAAAACCTTGAAGTGGACGTAGGTCGGAGATAGCCGAACCATTATAAATTGTGCGTCACTGTTCATTATTTCTGGATTGTTGTTTGTTGCTTGCTTATATCAGATATTTGTGTTTGAATATTGTTTATTTGTATTCATTCACTGGTGCTTTCACAATACTTGGGGTTTGTGACCATTTTTGGCGCAAACAAGATCGAATCACATATTGCTTACGGATGATCCATATACATCGTACGGGTGTAACTTTAAGAAATAAATATTTTGGGCAAATACCTTCGGGTTTTGCGTTGTAATTTTAAGGACGAAATTCTTTTAGGGGGGAGTATGTAACGACCCATAATTTGATCGCTTTAATTAAAGATATTTAAATTATTTTAAATATTAAAATATAAATTATTTTTTAACAAATAATAAAGTTTTAAGTAATGAATAATAATGATGAACTTATTTTGGAAAAATCTTCACAAAATATATGCTTTGGAAAAATATCGATATAATGGTCAAAAACCATTATATTAATAAACAACTCTATAATTATCAAACATCACGCATGGAGCTGGATACATACTCTTATTTTTATAATTGAATAAAAATATGAAATAAAATTATTTATTTTAATTTTAGGAAAAATAAAGGTATTTATGACATCATCAGTGATGCCCTTATATTTAAATATTGATTTATGAATTTAAATTGAGATTTAATGATTTAATAGTTATTATAATTGTTTTAAATGATAATAATTCATTTTAAATAGTTATAAAGTGATACTAAATCATTTATAATATTTTTATAAAAATATATACTTGATTTGAAATTATAAGAAAATTGATATCGCTTTATCGATATCATAGCACTTTTTGTAAACAATTGTTTAATATTAATTTTACTGTTTTATAGATCAAAAGTAATCATTTAATTTGTTAAAAATGATAAGAAATGAGTTTTCAAATTTTGTTTACATTTATATGTAAATTAACTTATAAGTGAAAATATGACCGAGAATCGGTTTCCTCGATTTTCAACGGTTTAACGAAGGAAAGTCGTTCAAAAGTCATTGCAACCTTATTTATATGTCATGTGCACATATATAACATACACATGCACACCCTAACATGCACATGAGCATATACATTCATACATATATACATATACATTCAAATATACATATGCTACCAAATATCAAGATATTTTCCTAAAAACTTAATACTTAAGCAACCCAAAAGTATCCATCAACTCACCTTACACCATATCACCTCAAGCATATGGAGGCACAAGGGGGAGGCTTGCCGTGCATTTGGAAGGGATGGAGGGGGTGCGGGCAAGGGGGAAATGTGTAATTATGCATTCAGATTTTTGTTTCCAAATTTTTCCTACAAATACCCACCCCCTTTCTTCATAAATTCCCAACACTTATTCTTCATCTTCTTCCTCCACTTTCAAGCTTTTTAATGGCTTTCTATGTTAGCAAAATTATGAAGAAAATATTTGTGGAAATAAATTAAATTATTAGTGTGTGTGCGTGTGTATTAGTATAAACACCTCAAAACCACTTAAAATCACTCCTTTTTCTCCTTTATATCCATGACCACCACCACCTCTTCATTTGACCAAGCCAACCACTACCTCCACACCTAGGCCGTGATCACCCAAGGCTCCAAGGAGCAAGGGCGAGCCCCTAGGAAGGAAGAAAAGCAAGTGCCGTGGGCTTAGAATTAAAGTTAGCAAGGCTATAGTTGATTCTAGTTAGTCTGTCATCAAATAAAAGTGAGAAACTCTAATTATAATATGATATATTGGATGATATATATTTTTGGTTATGCTTGGTTGTGATGATTGCTTATAATGTTTGGATGATGATGATATGATTATTTGATTGTATTAACAAGCCACTTTTAATACACATCGAAAATCATAAAGGAAATCACTTTCCTTAAATAAATGAAATGATGTATATGAGATTGTTAAACCTCTTGAAAATTGTTTAAAATGGTTTATAAATATTTTATAAACACTAAAATCCAATTTGATGAAGTTTTGACAAGTTATGAAAATTGAGTCAAAAATAGGCATGTCGCGTAACGGTAGTTCGCGATTTCGAGCCGTAGAAAGTTAATCCATTTAAACGATGGATTCGGAGTCAGAATTCTTTGGAATAAGAATTTTCCAAACCCTTACAATCATAATTTTCAAACGAAAGAAAATGATCGAGATTTTTTTTAGTAGATTTTGAAATATGAGCAAAACAAGTTTTCAAAATAGTCGTGGTTTGGTAGTTCGGAAACCAAAGCGATAAATTCTTCATAAATGATATTTATAATTCTTTAAAAATATAGAATAAATTCTATAAATGTTTTAAAATGTTTTAAAAGGGATTTGAGTTATAAAAATAGATTTGTAAATGATCGAAAAGTTGTTTTGATAAAATAAGCTTTAAAGACATTATTCGCAGCACTTTTTGCAGCACTTTTTAATAACTTTTGAAATATGGATTTAAACTTTACAATTATTTTCCAAATCTTTTATAAATATTTTCAAATAAATAATTAAGTATTTTAAATATGATTAAAATATTTTAAAATTTATTTCAAATAAATGATTTAAAGAAAAGCTATTAAAATCTAGTGATTTAATCTTGGCTCTAAAAGCCGACGAGTAGAGTGGATTTTTCTATTTGTGAGATCTAGATGTGAGTGCTTAAACTAAGGAAATGTTCAGGAGCAAGCAGTGCCCTGGCTTCCTAGCCTCTTTCTTGGGCGAGGGATGGATAATGTCGAAATATCGGAAACGAGACAAGTACAAAAAATTCAAATTTTATAAATTTAATTTGATACAACTTAGATTGTATGGAGATAATCTTCTTGTACTTGATGTTAAATTCTGAGAAGGGAACCCATACTATCTGTGTGAATTTAAAAGGTGATTTCATCACTATTCGATAGATAGTAAAGGTTGAATATGAAAATTGATGTCGAGTAAAATTAGTACAATTTCTATGGATCCGCTTTACTTGAATATTAACTAATTTGGATTAACCATCTTAGACAACATGGTTTCAACCTATTAAAAAGATATGTATTGGAAATAAGAAATATTTATTAGATTTAAATAAATGATTTGAAAATATTTTCATAAGTAAAGAATGAAACGATTTGGAGTTATTCCAAGATTTGGAAAGACTTTAAGTAATCAAAGGATTTGATAAGAGAGGTTTAATGATTCCATATATACCAGAGAGAAATGTTTTAAAGATATATATCTCTAAAAGATATTTTTGATAAAAAGAAAGTAATTTATCAAATGATAAGCACCTATTTACCTAACATTTTTATCGATGACTGGTTCGAAAGAACCGGAGTCGGATTTGAGTGATTCTTATCCGAAAACCACTTTGAATCAATTTACGTATTCGAAGTAAAGACATGGATGATAGTAAATGAATGAAGGGCTGCTTGTCACCGACCCTCTAGGGAAATTTCCCATATCATATATATATGGCAGTAGTATTTTCATTGATCTTCGATGCAAGGGATTCTCGCTACTAATCCTAGGGGTAATTCCCGATAGGATGTGGTAGGAGAAATCCTTCGGATTGTCCTGTTCTAGGAAAACATGTACGAATGAATGTATGACATTGCATTTCTAATCACATTGATTGATCTCTGAACGTATCATCTATTAGGTAGTGGAGAAGACAACTTCTCTTAGCTTAACACCCTTTCCTAAGACATACGAGCTCAGGAGTTATACGTTTGTAGAAATCAGTTGTGTGATCATGGAATGGTAGTGTAGCATTCAAAGTAGAATGTGTTATGTGAAAGGTAATCGTTACCTCGGGCCCCATCACCCGAAAATGGCTTAAACAGGACATGTCGTGAGGCTATGTGGGTCGCGCCCATAAGGGTATGGTTGTAACGTCCCAGATTTTCGGGTTTGAAAATCGACATCCATACTTTACATCGTACTCGAATGCCGTAGATTCGACCGTTCAAATCCGAGTCGCCGGAGCTTATAACAACATTAAGTAAACAACACAGCGGAAAAGAAAAGGAATATAGATATACAACATCTGATACAATATCCAGATACAATGATGATACAATGAATATCTATATACATCAGAGATATGATACAAGAAATAGCAGCGGAAAAGAAAATGATAACATCAGCAGCGGATAATCTCCATCTTCAAAGCGCCAATCCAGAAATAGCTCGAACTCCCAATAACGAGGCACAAAGATAAGCAAGTGCAGTCCATATCCAAAGACTGAACTAGCTACAGAAAATATACTAATTCTGACTATCTGAAAAACCCAACTCTAGACTGCCCGTGTAGAAAAAATTTGAGCGTCCAGAGTTTAGGAAAGAAACAATAAACTCTGGATCAGTCATGGGACTGGTGTGAGCAACAAAAACAGTTTATCTTTAAAAACGGACAATAAAAGAATTTAAAGTCAATTCGCAATGCTTTTGGAAAATGAAACTACCATAAGGCCTCCCGCCACACACACAATGCAAACGCAGAATTGGAGGAGATTTCTCCTTATGATAGTCAAAGATGCTTACTATGCAAAAGAAAACTCTTTTGATATTATTACTAGTGCATAGTGGAAAACATTTCGAAAGTAGAATATAAATCTTAGCCAGCATAGACATTCCGAACTATGCCTACTATAGCTACCATCTAAACAGTGGTGACCACCATAAGTAAATGGCAGGTTCTACAACTAATACCGTACAAAGTTCGTATTGGAAGATGGATTTCCAACAAATGGTCAGGCTAAGGAACTTCCTATTCCACGAAAGAACGCCTCTGGCTGGACGCTCCGAGAGACAAACTGCTCTCTGCCAAACAAGGCCGGCTACCCCCCTTCTCGGGGAATATACAAAACCTCAGATATGCCACCCCCGGTCCTTTGGGACCTTTAAACGAGGTACCTCTACACCAACATCACACATAATAAATAAAGTGTGTCCACATGAGTAAGTATCTAGGCTCCATACCATGATACTACCCTTTTCCAGAAGGAATGGTCATACCCTAGGGAAGCTACCCTTGAAACCTTGCCGCATCATTCCTGTTTCGACAATTTCCGGGTTGTGAGGTTCGACGAAGTCTCGTCCACAAAGCTACGCTTTGTCATAAAGCCATGCTTTGGGTCAACAGATGATCAAAGAAATGATCACAAAGATAAATGATCAAACAAATGATCATATCACAAACGATCAAACAATGATCATCACACAGCAACACTCAGCATGCCATATTACCAAATTGGGAATATATCGCTGATAACCTTCAATTACATAACCTCTGAGCTCGTACGTCTCAGAGAAGGGTGTTAAGCTAAGAGAATAAATTCTCCGCCACCAAACAGAAATGTATTTGAAAGAAATCGGCTTTATATCTCAAAGTGTAATGTCAGACATGTAACCATACAAGTCTGTTCCGAGTTCGAACAGAACCGAAGGCACTTCTTACGAAGCCCTTGCAAATTCGGATAATTTTCTAATCACGTCCGGACTTCCCATCACTAAGGGTGATAAAACCTCTATACCGGAGATCAACCGATGTAGAGTAACTCGACGGTGATCAGTTAATTGTCTGATCCAAACATCCATAAGTAAGATCAGTTAATTGTCTGATTAATTCCAAATCAGATTAATTTCTTATGAATTACTAATCCTGGTTAATTAACATCGATAAATTATAAATCATTTTGATTTATTATTCTTTAATCATTTATTAATTAATCATTAATTTTAATTCATCAATTATGTTTTATTAAATAATTAACCTTTAATTATTTAATCTACCATTTAATAAATTATCTTTAACAAATTAATTAACCCTCAATTAACTAATTACCATCGAATTAATTATCCTTAATTAATTACTAAAAATTGAGTAACCACAAGTTAATTACAAAATTTATTAATTCTTAATCAATGGCATCTCTTAATTACTTTCACTAATTAATTAACCTTTAGGTTAATTAAATAATAAATTAATGCTTAATTACTTAATTTATTTATTTAAACCTTTAATTACTTATTTAATTAACCAAAATCAATAATTAATTAGATAAATAATCCACTTCAATTAACTTGATAATTTAATGAATTAAATCATAAATTCCTAATTGAATTTTAGGAAAAACATTATTCTTATTTATGATTAAATTATCATTAACAAAGTATTTAAAATAATTTACTTTCAAATTTCCTTTTTAATTTTCATTTTAAATTTAAGATTAAAAATGAGTACGATTTAAATTCAAAAAATTTCTTTCATCTCAAAAATTAAGATTCAAATTTCTTAAAATTATGCTTTAAACATTCCAGGTTGTCTAAACATTTTGAATTTCAAAAACTTGCCTCTATTTCAAAAACTAGGATTCAAATTAAATTTGAATCCAAATTCAAAACTTGATTTAACACTTTGTTGAAAATCCTACTTTCAAATTTTAAATCCAGTTAACCAGAGAGGCTAAAAAACTGTAAAAATGTATTTGACCCGAGCCACTTCAATATGCTTCGAGTAAAACTACCCAATACTTCGAGTAGAACACGAGTATTCACAACCAAAAACCCGAGCACGCATCCCCCCTTTCCAGAATCAACTTCACAGGTGCACGCAACGTGCACATCCACGTGTACGCCGCCTCAGATCGTCGGCGAACTCCACTCTGGCCTCCCACGCATCGCCACAAACCACGGCAACAACACGCAATCACCCAGGTGACACGATTCGATCGAAAAACGAATTCGACCCCTAAACCCATTCGCCTGGACACAAACATCACCAGTAAAACTCACGTCTCCGATGATCCTAGGCTCCAGTCGCCTCGCCATCCTCCCGATAACTCCGCCATGTTTTCCCGCATCTATCGTCGGCCTCGCGATCGTCTGAAACCCCTCGAGATTAACGCGGTTCCTCTTCAAACCCATACGAGTAAAACTAGGGTTAAAAACAAAGTCCACCTCCTGACATCGCCACAGTGTTTTACAAATTGAATTCATATTTTTTTCAAGATCTACCTCCTTCTAGCTACCTTCTACACCAACCGCAACCCACCGTTCGACGTCGATCATCGTCGATTGACCGAAAACCCAAATTCAAACAATTCTTAATTTCACTTTAAATATTATATTAAAAATTTCCAAATTCCTGTTAAAATTCATGATTTGGTATTTCAATTCAGATTATATGATCAGAAACTTAAATTATCATGATTGATTTTCATCGAATATTGAGATCATCACTGTTATCTTGCTTTTACAGGCTAATTGCTAAATATAAAATTTTGAAACAAATTTTAAAATGTTAATTTAACTGTTAGAGTCATACTATCTTTACAAATCTAAATTCCACTGTCAAGCTTCAAAACAAAATTTAAGGCTAAGATTTAAGTTTAAACAACTTATCTTGTTTAAAATCCTAAGCTTATAATGTTTTGTATGAAGATATATTAGTTTTCTTCTACTTTATTTTGCTCTGTAACTAGAAATACAGGAGAATAAAATTCACAGTTCAACAGAAATACACAGCAGATTCACACAAATTCATATCAACATCACTGGCATACAACTAAATTTTACTTGAAAGTTGACAAAGTGAAGTTACTCACCTGTTATGATTATTTTTCTTCTACTCAGAAAAGAACAGAGCCTGCTCCAATATTTGAAACAGCCTGAGAAATTACAAGTTGAAGCTTCCTTGATCTCTGGTTTCTGGTTTGATTTGCTTTAGTTTTAGATGGAAGTTTGTTTTAAGTTGAGATTTTGTTTTTGAATGATGATGACATTACTTAGTTTTCTTTTACTCAGTTTTAAAGGGGTGAACGAATTTGAAATGAAGAAGAGATGGATGTATATAGGAAATGAAATGAGTTTACAGAGTAATTATATTGTTATTTGTAAATAGTTCAACTAACTTTAGTTATGCTAGAGATGTAACATTAAATGCATGAGTACTTGTTCCCATGCTTGCCTACATCTTTTTTCTTTTTTTTTCGGCTGATGATAATGTTATGGTGGCAGAAGGTAATGGCATTAAATGCCTAAGTCCTTTCTTCTCTTTTGTTCTATTATACTAATATTTTGTTTGTTGATATTTTCCTATAACTTTGTTTATTTGTACAAACTTGTAGATATTTTGTTATTTCGGCTGCATATTTTCCTTCTTCTTGTATCGGCTGAGATGATAGGTTTTAAGTACATATGTTTCCATTTTTGTTTACATGCAACTTTGTTTTATTATTTCTTGTTTGCTTACACAACTCACATTCAATCCTATTTGTATTTCTTTGGTTATTATTTTATAGTTTGATTTTATACTTTCATTATTAACATAAATTCTTAAATTTGATTTCTATTTATAGTTAAATTTATGTCCTCATATTTGTATACTTATTTTTAAACCATTTATTTACGATTTTATTTCAAATCCAATATATACATATATAATCACATATATACAAATTTTCAAACCCATATGACTTAATATATTTTCTATTTGAATCGGGGAAACTCGCTTCCATTTATAATAAATTTTACAATTTTTTATTCAAAAATTCATTTAATTATCAATTTAAATTAAATTAAAATCTGGGGTCGTTACAATGGTCATCACCCTTCTAGATTACTCTCTATATGTCGAGTATGTTGTGTATGCCATGACCATGGATAGGTCAGTTACGACCAGGGTGATGTCATATTCGATTCTATCCACCATCAAGTTAGGTCTGCGGGTAGGCAAGTCTTGCCAGGTGTAGAGGTTTCAAAATTCGTTGATCCTCGGTACATCCCTCTAGAGGTGAACTATATGGAAGGTAGTTATTTACCTGGCATTGTATGGAAATCCATTCTCCAATAAGTGCTTTCGGATTTGATTGTAGAACCTACTTTGTAACTAGTATGCTGGAATTTAATCAATGTAACAATTTCGGCTAAGATCATAAGTTTATTTGAAAAGTTTTTCAAAAGAATGTCATTAAAAATAATATTCCCAGATTTTGTGCAGCAAATGTTTTGGTTATCATAAGGTAAAAACTCATTCTGTGTTTATGTGCCACATGGTCTTGTGATATAACTTTTGTTTTCAAACACTCGTATTTCGAGTTTCTCACACCAGTCATATAACTGACATGGAGTTTATTTTCTTTCCCCTTGAACTCTGGGTGCTCTATTTTTTTCGAACAGCCTAGTAGTCAAGTTTAGTTAGAAGAAACCTGGAAGAGCTTGGAGCATGGAGTTAAAAGATTCTTCAGTAAACTATTACCTTTTTTCACCACACTTATGTACTATTATATTCCGCATTTGTAAGGACGGATATTTATAACTATCCATGTTTAACACTGATAAATGTATTCAAAAAATTTCATTGTAAAGATTATATGTTGAAACAATATATGTTATTCCATTTGTGTGAGATTCTATTCCCTCTTTATTTTCTTTGTACTACATGATAATCTGCCTCCCCGACACTTGGATTTGTGGCATGTGAATACCGAGGATGTATTAGTGTCGATTTCTGAGGGTCGAGAAGGCGGGCCGACACATTTTCAAAACTTGAATATTATAGGTATATTAAGATTTTATACGACTATTAAACAATAATCAAAGACCATATAATTAATCTAATAAATTTCATTTCATTATTTTATTAAATTTATATTTACATTCATATATGTATTTAATATCTAGTAAGTAATATGTTAAAATTTAGGTATATTTGAATTAGTTTATTTTCAAATGTAAATGTATATATTTAGTTATAAAATTATTGTTATTTGTAATGATATGACCTATTCTTACGTTTATAACAAAATAGCACTAAGCATTTCATTAAATAAAACCATAAGTCATATGAAAGCCTGGAAATCGAAACATGCTTTGTTTTTAAAAATGCCAACGTACCGCAGATAATTAAAAGGTAACTTTCTTTACATTATAATATATATTACTAAATGTGGTCTCAAAATCATCTAGTTGGAAATGCAATGCACGAGACAGCCTTGCTCCCTTTATAAAATTGCACACATTAAAAAGCGCAAATTGTGACCACATTATGATTTACTGTAAAATTATATAACTACAACAGTTTTGCCACAGTCAATATAATTGAGTTTCTAAGGTTATACAAGGAACTACATTATGATACTGGGTCTAGTACCCTAGATATATCAAGGTAACATTTGACATACATCCTTAATAGGTTTGAAAATACACAAAATATCCCTCCGTTTTAATTATAAGTTTCTCATCCTTATTTTTAAATGCGACAAAAAGATTTTCCTAAATACCCTTACGTCTTCTTAGAACAAAACCCATAACTCTTCAAATTCTTTTCATCGATTAACATCTTAAAAAAAAGAACCCTAATCGCCTAAATTATAAATCGGAATTAGTTGCTACTTCAAAAATCGATGTCCGAATCGAGTCCAGAACTGAAGAAAGTTGAGATTCAGAAGATGAAAACGACACAAATCAGAAAATCGAAGGATATCTATTAAGAAATTTCATCATTTCGATTTTTATTCTATTTTAATAACTAAATTTGATAAAATTTGCAGATACTTGTTAGAAAAGCTCAAAAACATTCATATACAAACAATATTATGCCTAATTTAATGCATCGAAATAGTTACATGAAAATTTAAACATATTTTCCTATGCAATTATGTGCAACAATTGCAGCCATATATGCGCCTATATTTAGTATTTGCAGACAAATCTGCAATTATTGCGAACTAGCATTGTGGTACAATTTTGCAGTCTGCAAATATTGAAAATAAATGCATAAAACACTGCAAAAGTATTGTTGACATTTACAGTGAAGTATCTAATTATACAAATAAAAATGCAAAAAAAATTCAGCAAATATTTTCTCATCTATATGCAGATATGTTGATTATTTCTAGTTATATGCAATTTTATTGAAAAAGTTGCAGACATATATGCAATTATTATGAATAGTTGCATACACCTTTGCAATTACTATTAACAATTGCATTTTTAAATGCATTTCACTTATGAAGTTATGAATTGCATCATTTTTAAATGCATGTCTGGTATGCATCTTAAAATTACAGCTGTTATATGCAAATTTTAACTGCATATGAAATATGTAGTTAAAACATACAATTAAATGATGTAAATTTTAAGTGCATTTCACTTACGCAGTTAAAAAGTCATAAGATTTTTATTATACTTGCAGACATATATGCAATTATTATGAATAGTTGCATACATGTTTGCAATTATTTACAAACAACTGTATTTCACTTATGCAGTTATAAATTGCACCATTTTTAACTGCATATCTATTATGCAGTGAAAAATAGCACATGTTAAATGCAATTTTTAACTGCATATAACATATGCAGTTAAAACATACACTTGAATCATGCAAATTTTGAAGTGCATTTCACTTATGTGGTTAAAAATTCATACGATTCTTATTATACTTGCATACATATCTAATATAAAGTTATGAATTGTAATATTTTTAACTGTATATATCGTATGCAGTTAAAAATTGCAGCTGTTAAATGTGTTTTTTAACTGCATACTTGATATGCAGTTAATAAATACAGCTGTTAAATGCAAATTTTAACTGCATTTTACATATGCGGTTAAAAACTAAAAAGATCGACTGCATTTTACATATGCAAATTTTAACTGCATTATATATATGCAGTTATCAACACACATAAAATTCTACAATAATTCTCGATAACTGCTGAAAAATACACATTTATTTAGATAACTAAAGATTTTGATAAATATAGTCATGAACGCAATTACTTATAATAATTGCAGCAGAGTCTGCAGTTATTTTACTTAACTGCATACAACTTTGCATTTACAAGATTAAAAACAAAATTTCTTTGAACAAAAAATATCATATTATTCGAATTACTTAATATAACTTAAACTTGCTATGCATAATTATACAAAAAAGATTGCTAAATTATCAAAAAGTTGCAAAAAACAATAATACAAAGTCGATTGAAAATTAAATCGAGCGTTTACCTGCAAGATGATGAAACTATAATGAATCGCAAAAAAAAAGTCGAACAGTAGATCAAATTAAATCTGATTTTCCTACGAAGATTTTAAATTTTGATCGCTAATACAATCACACGAGAATAGTCGACATGAAATAAATGAGGATAATTAGAAAAACAAAATATTGTAAAAAAAAATAGGGACCGAATTTACAAGTTTAAAACGAAAGAAGTTTTGGACTATTAAATTTGATTTTAGGGACGTGGGACTAATTTTCAGATATATCAATATCTAGCTGAGGCAAGTAGTGTAGGAAAAAAATGCAGACACTTACTCATGCATTAACACATACAAAACAGGGGAGTACTAATGGTAAGCAAGAATAGGTATTCCGAACATTACAACAGCGAGATGCAGACACACGCATACGAATATACACTTTAACGCATGCTTTTATACAAATGCACAAACTCATATGCATTTATTCCAACTAAATATATTTTGTATTGCTTTGACTTGTATGATATTTATAACTTTATATATTTCACATCATGCGCCTACAACCTCAGTTTGCCTACAGGGACAATACACGCATGCATATGAAAAAGAAAACCTACTCATGCAGACATTAATGCACAGACCTGCCTACACTATATGTACTCGAAAACCCATATATTTATACATCCACTAACGCTTGCACACTCACAAATTTCATTCATGAACAGGTTGAATTTTATAGGGTGGAAAATAAATCTAGTATGCCACAAAAGTCAGCAACAACAGGAATTCATACTAAGAAAACCATTGCAGTTAATTCAGTAATAATAACGCACTGATAATGCTAAGCAGCCAGTACCCACTCACCTACATATGTTCACATATGTACACGCCCTGTCATATACACATAGATTTTTGTTAAAGACGTATAAAGTAAATGTCCAAACCTAAATTGCACTCCTGTCTTATTATGGCTGTTAGCATATGCTTACGTTTATAAATGTAGAGCATGGAGAAACACAGATACACACTTTTAATACAATTGTCCTACTAATTCCTAAAGCAAATTATCCATCAATATAACCAATACAAATATTCTGACATAGATATGTGAGAGTAATCTCACCTGAAATGCATTTGCTACCCCTCTGTTGCACACGTATATATTAGCCATGAGAAGCACTCATTCGAATTTATGGATTTATATATCATTTATTTAATTTGTTTGTGATTTTATTTCAAATGGTGAGGATTTTATTTTCTCTTTCTTTTGGTGGAAGCCTCCCTCCTCTTTTTCCAGGAATACGTATGTGAGTCCTTTTTTATTGGAGGAAGAGAAAATTTTGGAAGTTGAAAGTATAGAAATTGAATTGCTTAGAAAATTAGGCTATGTTTGGTTTACTGTTTTTAGTTTTGAGTTTTCGTCCATACAAAAATACGAACAACGCATGTATATTATGAAAAATGGCCATTTTAGAAAACGAATTTCACATACAAAATAGAAAACAACTTTTTTTCATTTTTCGTGTTTTGAGAAAAACGGAAGGACAAGCAACAATTCATCCTTCCGTCGTTCCTCCATCCACTTCGTGGTCCCCTCCAATCTTCCATTCATCCCTTCCGACCTCCCTTCATTTTTCTCATATTTTGTAATTAATGTTGAAAACTCAAAACATAAAATACAAAATAAACCAAACGACCCCTTAGAGTTTGGACATTTGATGTTTTGGGCTTAACAAATCTCAAACAAATATAAATTTGCATATGCCTTAACTTCCTTTTTATATGATAGACCATATTCTTCATAATTTAAATAAATAAAATTCCAATATATAAAAATTACTCCTTTACAAAATCAATATTATATTTTAAACATATTACAATTTATAATATATATATATATATATATCCATATTTTAACTTATTTTAAATTTTAAATATTATATTTTCACAAATTTAAATCCTTTTGTTAAATAATCACCAACCCAATTTATCAAATAAACCATCAAATTCTAATTTATTAACCAAATTTATATTATTAACATTAATTAATTCTTACCATAAAATCGGGTTGTTACAAGGTGATTGATAAAATGGCAGGATCTGAAGATGGAAGTGAGCTTAGACCTACCTAGGAGTTTGCACCCTACACCAGGGGTTCGTATGCAATATGCATTTCATAGTTGGTTATAGATAAGTGGAACAGAAATAATGATTTTGACAAGTGGTAGTGGAAGATGAAAGCAATGTTGAGAAGAAATCGTGTTCATCAGGTTGTGTTTGACGCAGAATCGTTACCAACGAATATCTTAGAATTGGAAAGGAAGGAGATGGTAGAATGGGCTTTTACCACCATCTAATTGGCCATGGGTGAGAATGTCATCCTAGAGATTTGTAGTGAAACTACTACTAGAGGCTTGTGGAAGAAATTGGAGGATCTCTACATGTAAAAGTCGCTCACGAATAGGCTAATTTTCTTAAAGACTATCTTCACCTGCAAGATGCAAGAAGGTACATCGTTGAATGCACATCTTAACTTCTTCGATGACTTGATGATAAAGATGAAAGCTGTTGATTTGACTGTGGACGAAGAGAAAAAGGCTATAGTGGTATTGTGCTCTCTTCCAAAGCGATGCAATATTTGCTGACAACTTTATTTATGGCTAAATCTCGCTGACATTAGCAGATATGAAGATGGAGTGAAGAGATGGGGGATCAAATTGACTGTTCGTAGAGAGATGAAGAAAGGTGAAGAAGGAGAATTATTTTAAAAGGGCGTTTCAAGTCGAGGAAGCCTGAAAGTGGTTGGAGAGGCAAGCCTAGAGACAACATATGTCATTATTGTATATATGAAGCATGACCATTGGAAGAAAGAATTTCCAGATTTTAGGAAGAGAAATAAAGTAGATGGTTCTTCGTCTATTGTAGTGGAGAAGATTGTTTCTGATGATGTGTTGACTGCATCTGTTTCTGATGTACCAGATCATTGGATGTTGGACTCAGTAGCATCTTTCCACATGACGCCTAGGAAGGAGTATTTCTATTCTTATGAAGGTAAGGAGAGGAGTGCCATATTGATGGGGAACGATGCTACTTGCAAGTTATTAGGAGAAGAATCAGTGTGTATTCGCATGCACGATGCACGATGGTGTGACGCATTATCACCGGAGTCTGTTATGTTCCATATTTAAGGAAATCTCTATTGTCTTTGGGTCAGCTAACATCTTTGGATTGTAGACTTATGATAGAGTCGGATAGCTTGAAGGTGACACGTGGTGCTCTTGTATTGATGAAAGGAGTGATGGTTTAGAATCTTAATCTGCTAAAAGGATCTACAATTCTTGCAAAGTTGTGTGTTGGAGTTGATAGTTCATAGATTTGGATACCACTAGACTTTGGCATCTCAGATTGTGTTATGTTTTGGAAAAGATGTTGGAGTTGCTTCGTAGAAGAAAGATGATCAAGGGTGAAAGCTTCAACCATTTGGTCCAGGAATGTGTATTGGGGAAGCAAACAAAGGTTTCTTTTGGTGTTGGTAGACATGAGTCTAAAGGAGTATAAGAGTATGTCCATATGGATGTTTAGGAACCAGTAGCAATAGTTCAATTAGAGGAACTAAGAATTTTATCTCTTTTATCGATGACTACTCTCAAATGATTTGGGTGTTCGTGATGAAAGCCAAATCGGAGTTGTTTGAGAAGTTCAAAACTTAGAAGGCACTAGTAGAGAATGATGTCGGAAGGAAGTTGAAGGTGCTGAGATCCGACAATAGTGGTGAGTTTGTTTCTAAGGGGTTCTCTATTAGAGAAAGCTCATTGTTTGAGATTGATGGTGGGTTTATTTAAAGGGTTTTGAGCTGAAGATTTATCGACTACAACGTATATTATCAGTCGAATTCCATGCTCAGCCATATATGAGAAGATTCCAAAGGAAAGGTGGAAAGGTACATCTATCATTTATTTTCGTATATTTGGTAGCCTTGTGTATGTTCACCATATTGGAAATGACAAGTTGGAGGATAGAGCCTATCAAGGCATATTTTTAGGCTACATAGAAGGCATCAAAGGGTATCACATTTGGAACCCTATCGATAGGAAGATAATGTACTCAAGACATGTCACATTCAATAAGTCCGCTATGTTAAAGCTGAAGGAGAATCCACCTACTTCAGTAGATTCAGAAGCTGAAAAGCCTAAGGAGATGGAAACTATTTCCATATATTAGCCTAGTAGTAGTATTAGAGCTTCAAAAGAAGGCAGAGTAATTGTGGTTGTTGATACATCATGTGAAGGTCCATAAAATTCCTCTAGCAATGATGGTGATGGTCATGAAGCTGGAGATGATGTAGATTAAGGTGGAGTTGACAGAAGCTTAGGCGAGGTTACACCTATTTGGGCTAGATTTAGAGTTAGAAGGCCACCAAATAGGTACGGAGACTAGAACTATGCAATCTTAGCCTTGATGATCAGTTTGACTATGCACTGCATATAGTGCAAGATGAGCCTTTCGACCCTGAAGAAGCTACGAGTTTAAGTACCAGCTCGAAATGGATGCATACTATAAAGGAAGAGATGGATTCGTTGAAAAAGAACCAGACTTGGGAATTGGTACCACCCCCTCAAAGAAGCCGAGCCAAAGGATGCAAGTGAGTATATAAGGTGAAGGACGATGGAAGATAAAAGGCTAGACTTGTTTTAAAAGGGGTTTCATAAAGGAATAGGATGAAGTATGATGAGGTCTTTGCTCTGGTTGTTAGACATACTTCTATCCATATATTGCTAGCTATAGTTGCAACTCACGACATGGAGCTGGAACAATTAATTGTAAAATAGCCATTTTTCACAGAGACTTGGAGGAGACCATCTATATGAAACAACTAGAAGGATTTGTAGAGGATGGAAAGAATGAATGGGTTTGCAAGTTGAAAAAGTCTCTTATGGTTGAAGCAGTCACCTAGGCAATGGTACAAGAGGTTTGATTCTTTTATGCTTACTCTTCGTTTTGATAGAAGCATTAAAGATGCTTGCATGTATTTTCAGTATATGAATAATTGTAGCTGGATATATTTACTTTTGTATATGAACGATATGCTAATCGTTTTCAAGGACAAAGCTGAAATTAACAGGTTAAAATTAAAGCTAAAGGAGGAATTCAAGATGAAAGACCTTGGTGAAGCAAAGAAGATTTTAAGGATGGAAATCCAGAGAGAGAAAGCTGAAGAACTTGAGATTAACATAGAAAGAATATATCCGGAAAGTGCTTGCTCGGTTCAGCATGGAGAAGGCAAAGGCAATCAGTACTTCCATGCCTTTGCACATTCAGCTTTCAGAGAAGAGCTCTCCAATCTTAGACGAAGACAAAGCTTATATGTAGAAGGTATCTTATGCTAGTGTGGTTGGAAGTTTGGTGTATGCTATGGTCTACACGAGACCAAATATTGCATGGCGGTTGGATTGGTTAGTCGCTATATGGATAATCAGGGGAAACCGCATTAGGAAGTAGTGAAATACATTTTGAGCTATCTTATAGGAACAACAGATTATAGGCTTGTTTTTTACGGTAGGGAGAAAGATTTCAGCTTGGTCAGATTTTTTTATTCTAATTATGCCAAAGACAGAGATTGAAAGAAGTCAACCTCAGGCTACGTCTTTACACTTGGAAAGACCACCATTAGCTAGAGAGCGAGGTTCCAAAATACTGTCGCATTGTCTACTACGTAGGTGGAATTGATAGTTGCTATTGAAGCAACTAAGTAAGCACTTTACTTGAAGCGGTTGTTCTGTGATTTAGGCTTTGTCCATGGGAGTATAGTAGTAAATTGCAACAATCAAAGTGCGATACACCTGGCTGAGAATCTGGCATTTGGTTCGAGGACAAAGCACATAGAGTTAAAAGAGTCTTTCTTGTCTCTATGAATGAAGAAAAGAAGGTACATCTTTAGAAGATTCACGGTGATGATAACGCAACATACATGTTCACTAAGTCCTTGCCTGTTGCAAAGTTTGAGCATTGCTCGAACTTGATTCGTTTGCTGAAGTGCTTGGTACCACTTGGTGGCACATAGGAAGAGTGAGTTGGTAGATGGAAATGTTTGTGGAGATTGAAATGTCCTACATGGACATGGTACTTTCAACACTTTGTTGGCGGGCGGTGGTCTTGCCAGAGTTTGTTGACAAAGTGCAATGGAAGATGGCCATTACAAAGCTCATTGGGGAAGTATCCATGGTGTCTTGTCCGAGAGTTGCTTAAAGTAAGAGGATGTATGTGGAGTTGATAGGCTTAGATGGAAATAATGAAATATAGTATCAAGGTGGAGATTGTTAGATTTCTATAATACAATATTTCCATATTACAGAAGATTTGGAAGATATTATTGATTTCAATGATACGATATTTCCAATTAAAAAAGATTTGGAAGATATTTGAGACAATAACTAAAATATATTGCCTCTTTTATTACACTAAATATGGCAATAATTATCTACATGAGAAGGAGAATTATCTGGAAAATTGAAGCAATCAAACAATTCTCTAATCAGCTAATTAAAGAAAGAATCTTATCAGGCCCGTGCAAATTGGAGAAAACTGAAAAATAAAATGGATAAACATTTCCCATATGAATAGGAGAATTGATGAGGCATTGATTTATAATCATAAATCAATTACTTCAACCCTGAGTAATAATCTTTGTATAAAGATAGTAATTCTATAGAGATTGGAATCATCATCTCAGGTTGTATTTCTTATTCTTCTTCTTAACCTCCATTGTCAATCATGTAAAAATTTCTTTATTCTAAGAAAGTAATAAATCCCCAAAGTGGATATACACTATCTCGCAATAGTGGAATCATTATAAATCTATATGTGAACTCCCTGTCTATTTTCTGTGATTTGTTATTTGAGTTCTCTTGTTGCTGTTTGTTTTATCGCATTACAACATGATCTTATTGCTTCCGTGTTTATCTGGCTTGATTTACAATCATTTATGTGAATCTACCCCAACAGACCAACACTATCTTTTTGTATCAAATGTGCAGTTGTTGAATTAGTATTTCTATTATTTTGGGACACAACACCATGCAAATATTCTCGCTCACATGATGTTTCAATTTGCTTTGAAATTGAGGTGTTCCCATCATGAGCAGCAACCTACACAGTTGCACCAGTAATGTTAGCATTTTTGGTTTCCACTATTTTAAACTTTCTAAAATGATGCTCTTTTGTTGAATCTCTGTATCAATTGCCTTGCCCTTTTGTTTTACATCATTTCTCGCTAATTTTTAGCAAGTTTCAGTTGCAAGTCCAAATATTTTTCAATTTATGACTATCTAATCCTTACAAAAGTGATCAAGTACTTACACATCCATCCCATCTCGACTTTTCAAGTACTTATGCTTATCATCATCATCAATTTCAAATTTTATCATCTTTCAGTCATTGATTTCAGTTTTTTATACCTCCTTATGCTGGCTAAACATCTAGTCATAATTGAATAAAATATTTACCTTCTGAGAAAAACAAATTGAAATTCTTGTGTACTAAAAATAAAACTACCAATATGAAGATGTCCCCTACAGGACATGGATAAGGTTTTGAAACCAAACCTCATTAATGTCAATTAATAATGTGAAAAAAGAAACATACATTGAGCTGCTGACTAACTTCCACAATAACATCAATTTTGATATATCCATGGTGAATGCTCTTACTTATAATGTTTAAGTAGCTTAAATAAAATTATACTAGATGGGTGCTTTTATTTTCTACTTATATCGAGTAATTAAGCTTGAAAACACATAGTTTCTTATTTGGATTTGCACATGAACACTTGTGTCCAAATCAGTTTCATTTTATCTCAGCTAGTAAATAAGCATAAGATCTTGCTTCTTCTTGTTTAGGTAGTGTGCGTTGCATTTATTAAGGGTGATGATGCATATAATGTCATTCCTAGGTCTTTTTTTAATGAAATAGTGGTCGTTATTGTGAGGAGAGCACTCATGGCATTATTAAATAAGAAATCCAAAAGCCATCAAGAAGTTTGATGGGTGATGTTACGTATAAAGTAAGATCATTTAATGATCGACGAGAGTGATAAAACATAAGCAAAATATATATATGTACGTATGTTTATGCGTGTGTGTGTATAATATGTAGTGTGTGTGTGTGTATATAAGTATGTGTATGTATGTATGTCTGTATATGTATGTGTCTGAACTAAATGAAGTAAAATAGTTTTTTCTTATGCTACACATCTGTAATGTGACACTATGCTAACAGGTTCTGTTAAAGGCTGAAGGCGAGCATCTATATGAGTAGAGAAGCAGGGTTGACTGATTGTCTGATGGGTGAGTTGTTGGGTGTTGGGTTAACAAATTGCTACCGTGTGCTTGGAGTCGACCTGCAATTTGGTTGTAATAGCCAAAGGACTTGTAGTGCAACATAACCAAGTGGTGGATTGGAGAAGTTGTTGAATGAACTAATTGGGAGTGCCTGACCATATGATTGAAGCGTGAATTGCTGGAGCATCTGAGCAATTGAATGTAGCCAAGTGGCTGAATGATTGGCTAAAGTTGATTAATTAAGTGGTTAGGTGCATAAGTGACTGAGAGAGCTGAATTTGAGTGTGGTTTCGCTACTAATTAAAGTGAATTTCATGGTATCTAACTAAAATGCCTACAAGTATTACATCAAAACTAAAATCCAGGCCAGCGGCAGCAGACTTGAAAACCTACTGTCTAATATATGTAGCATATAAATGATCAGCTATTACATCTGAAGAATTTAAGAAGCATGCCGATTGAAGGACTGCTGCATCTTACAAGAAGAATCAAGGAGGTATTGAATGCATATTTTATCTGTCGTTGGTGATTGGTATTAGTATTTAAAATATATTATTAGAAGCTAAATATTCGTTCACATATGTATATGCTTATGTTCTTATTTAAAGTATTTTTAGCACTTAATTTATGAGTTTTATATACATAGATAAGCTTTGGATTTTATATTAGCTAAAGAAATCAAACACGGATTATTTGTGCTTGTGTACATATATATGTATTGATACTAGTGATAGCCTTCTGTTAGTATGATATTAGAGATAATTCCCATAAATTTGCATGTGATGTAATTGAATTTTTGTTCTTAAAATAAATATGTCGAAATGCGATTCCAGAACAACAACTTATATGGAAAAATCATGCAATAAAAATTTGTAGCTGAAATCAAATTTTGCAAATTCATATAAAGAAATAAGCATGAACAAATAAGACAACACTATCAAACTAAATTGCTTAAATTTATAATCCTTCCATGAGTTCTTACCCACATAGTTGTGATTATTTGAACGAAAAAGGCAGTTTCTTATCATTTATTTCCTAAATCATATGACTTTTGACTTAATTGTTAGGATCTTCGCATATTTCATTCATGTTTTTATACTCGACATTGTTGAAATAAGCTTTTGGCTTGAATAGTCTACATTTGTTGTTACACTCGAAAAAATATTTCGAACTTTTAATATTGTCATTGTACCAACTATGGGAAGCAGTGACTGTTAACAAAAATTTCAATTAAACTTATGTTACCTAAAGTAGCTGTTAGAGCGCATTTTTTAATGAAATGCCTGTTTGGTTTCGTTTTTAGTTTTGCGTTTTGTGTTTTCAACATACAATACAAAATACAAGAAAATGAGGGAAATTCATTTACAATTCTTAGCCATTAAGACGATCGACGGAAAATGGAGGGGATGAATTGTTTTCTGTCCTTTTGTTATACCTCAAAACACGAAAAATCAAATAAACTTGTTTTCTATTTTCTATGTTAATTTCATTTTTCAAAATTGCGTGTTTTCCAACAATGTATAAGAAATGCGCATTTTTGTTTAGACGAAAACACAAAACTAAAAACATCAAACCAAACGGGGCCTAAGCTTGCAACTCAAACAAACCAAATGCTAAGGTTGTAACTCTACAACTCTGTTACGGTACCAAATGCATTATAATTTGATACGGGTTATGCTCTTTCACCACCTGTTGCTACTGTTAGAGAGAGGCACACAATTTGTACACCAGCTCACTACAAGAATTAATGCACCAGAGAGGACCGGCCTACAAGAAATATGCACACATGCACACTACGGTAATAAATAAAGTTACAAGATGCTGCAAATATTGTTATAACAATAATTCACTTTATTCGGCAATTTCTGTTAACAATTTAAGACCACTATCTTTTGTACAATGCGTAGGCTGCAAGAATGCCACATGTCATCATATGATTGTAACTGTAAGTCATGTACTGTTATAAATATTAGTAGAAATGAAAATGAAAGTAGGCTGGCTGTTTGCATTATCTCCCTCTTTCTGCACTTTCTTCTCCTTCCACTCTTCTTTTTTCATTTCTTCTCTTCTCCAGTGTAAAACTCTCTGAACAATATTAAGGCCCTTATCATTTGGTGTTTTCACTCCATTGAACTCAATGTTTGAAACCACCGCCTCTCGCCATCGACAAGTCGATGATACTCTTCACCAACACCAACAAACACTCAATGAGATCCAATCTTCTCTCTCCTCCCAAGATTCCAACCTTACGTCCCAACGAGCTGACATATCTGACCTCAAAACCTTCATGGCCTCACAACAACTAGCCATCCAGCAATTAACACAAGCCATTTTCGACCTCACATCCAACCAATCATCACCTCCACCTACACTGATCATTCGGCCACCTCCCCTACTTTCCACTCCACTCAATACAACCTACCTTCCTACATCAATACGCGTCTAATCTCCTAAATGCGAACTCTCCCCATTCGACGGATCCAATCCGCTTGATTGGATTTTCCAAGCCGAACGATTTTTCACATATCACTTAACCCCCGACGAACAACGCATGGACTTGGCTAGCTTTTACATGCATGGCCAATCCCTTACGTGGTTCCAATGGATGTTCTGCAATGATCAACTCACTTCTTGGCTCGCCTTGACCAGAGCCATTGAACAACGCTTCGGCCCTTCCTGCCTTATTAACCCACAAGCAACCCTTTTCAAGCTCCACTAAAATACCACCGTTGCGATTATCAATCCCAAATTGAAACTCTTAGCAACCGAATTACCAATTTACCCCCCGACGGCCTCCTAAATTGCTTCATTTCTGGCCTTAAGTTCAACATCAAAACCGAACTTCAACCATTCAAACCCACTTCATTATCCAACGCAATAGACCTGGCTAAACTAATCGAGAGCAAACTCACCAAAACCAAACAATAAAAAAATCATTTTCCATTCTCCCAGCCCCAACAGCCACCCCTACCACCCATTCCCCCATCAAATCAACCGACAAACCTTAACTACCTAATCAAAAAACTATCCCCAACCGAGTACCAAAATAAGCGAGCACATGGTCTCTTTTTCAACTGCGATGAGAGATACTACACCGGCCACAAATGCAATACTAAGAGAATATTATTACTTCTACCTGATGACAATGACGACATCCCTTCAGATCTGGCTATTTTGGACACAACAATAAACCTACCAAACATCGACCCTGTGATATCTTACCATGCCCTCGTCGGTTCCTCCAACCCTCGATCCCTTAGCTTACCCGCTCAGATCAACAA
This sequence comes from Allium fistulosum, assembly GCA_030737815.1. Taxonomy (NCBI): domain Eukaryota; kingdom Viridiplantae; phylum Streptophyta; class Magnoliopsida; order Asparagales; family Amaryllidaceae; genus Allium; species Allium fistulosum. Next base: position 240,927,800 of record CM060907.1, on the reverse strand, counting down.
CAAATTTATCTCCATCCTCATATCGGCTCTGGAAGCACTCATAGTTACCTCCATCCTAAAATAGCCAAATACCTACAATCTCATGTTGGAAAGTACCATGATTTCCTCGTCACCGTTGGAAATGGGGAAAATTTGAATTGTCGAGAAGTTTGTAGGCGAGTTCTTATGCTGATTCAAGGGCATGACTTTCTCACTGATTTTTTCCTACTTCCTATTTGAGGAGCAGAAGCAGTCTTCGGTGTGGAATGGCTACAAAGTCTGGGCCCAATAACTGTTGATCATAAGCAAATGATGATGTCATTTATTTTTAATAACAACCCCATTACTTTAACGAGCCTCACGGTAGTAACAAGCCCAATTGCTATTTCCCTTCAGCAGCTAAAACGCATGCATAGGACATCCTCAATTTCTTCTTATTACCACCTCACAAATGAGCCCAATGACATTCCAAGCCCATCTCCTTTCCCAACCTCTCCACAATTGCAACCGGATATTCCTAAAATGTTAGCCCATTATTCCCATCTCTTCACCAAACCCAATGGCCTACCACCTCACCGCAATCTCGATCACCATATCAACCTTCAAACCAACTCACAACTCGTCAACGTTAAACCATACCGCTATCCATATTTTCAAAAGAATGAAATCAAATCTCAAGTTCAAGAAATTCTCCAATCCCAAATAATCCAACCATCCACAAGTCCATTTTCTTCTCCCATCCTCCTCATCAAAAAGAAAGATGGTACGTGGTGTTTTTGCATCGACCACTATGCTCTAAACGGCATCACTATTAAGGACCGTTTTACTATCCCAAATGTTGATGGGTTATTTGATGAATTATAAAGATCCACATATTTTTCAAAGCTTGATTTACGTAGCAGATATTTTCAAATTCGTGTCCATCCTCCCAACATCCCGAAAAGGGCATTCCGCACACATGAAGGACATTATGAATTCCTTGTATGCCTTCCGGTCTCACAAACGCTCCTTCTATGTTTCAAGCTACAATGAACAATGTGTTTTGGCCTCACTTACGGAAATTTATTCTTATGTTTTTTGACGACATTCTTGTCTATAGTCAATCATGGGAATCTCATCTCTCTCATTTACAAACCACTCTAGACATCTTTGGGTAACCACAAATTTTATGCAAATTATTCCAAATTTGTTTTCAGACTCACCGAACTATATTATTTGGGCCACATCATCTCTAAAGATGGAGTTCATGTTAATCCATCAAAAGTCAATGCCATAATTAATTGGCCAATCCCCACAACTTCACCACCAAGAGAGGATTCCTTAGTCTCGCTGGCTATTACCATTGGTTCATTCAGAATTATGCTCATATTGTTAGTCCGTTGACTAATTTACTCAAAAATGAATTGTTTTCCTAGCCCGCACAGGCCCATGAAGCATTCAAAGCCCTGAAACACAAAATTAATACAACTCCAATACCAATTCTCCCTAATTTCACACAACCATTCGAACTCCACATTGATGCCTTGGGTCTTGCTTGCAATGTCGTTCTTTCCTAATCTCATCGCTCTATTGCCTTTCGCAATCAGAAACTCCCACCATGCCTCTAATCCACCTCCACTGTATAAAAAAGGTAACATTACCTTCTCGGCCACCCTTTCTCCATCAGAGCCTTTCCCAACTCCTTACTCAGACCATCCAAACACCAGACCAACACAAATGGCTCTTTAAACTAATGGGTTTCAACTTTACAATTAAATACAAGCCCAACACCGAGAATACAGTCGTCGATGGCTTGTCAAGATAGACAAAGGATGCGACGATGGCAGCTTTCTCTTGCCCCTCTATCGACTTCACTATAACAATCTGATCCGCCCTACCTAATGATGCAACAATGTAGAAACTCATTGCTCGGATCCAAACTGGTAACACACTAAACCACCAACTACTTTTTGGGATGGATTATTATTTAAGGGGAAAAGGCTGCATGTCCCAAATGATTCAATGCTTCAGCAACAAATTCTTACTATTTATCATGCTTCGAAAGTTGGGGAGCACTCTGGAATTAAAAATACATTGGCCAGAATTTCTAATAATATTTATTGGCCATATTTATTTAAATCAATTCGTGATTTTGTGAGTGAATGCTTAGTTTGTCTACAGATCAAACTAGAAAACAGTGTATCCAAGGGCCTCTTGCAACCCATGCCTATCCCCAACCAAATCTTTAATGACATGTCTATGGACTTCATTACTCATTTACCCCCTTCATCTGGCAAAGCATGTGTTTGGGTTATTGTAGATCGTCTTTCCAAGTATGTGCTTTTTATGGAATTACCCACCTCTTTCACCGCAAATCATCAAGCCTCCTACTTCATACAAGAATACGTCTGTTTGCATGGGTTTCCCCGCTCAATAGCCTCTGATCATGACCACATTTTCATGAGCCAATTTTGGAAGGAACTCTTCCATCTACATGGTACTCAACTAAATATGAGTAGGCTTACCACCCGCAAAGTGACGGACAAACGGAAGTAGTAAACTGTTGCTTAGAAACATATTTGAAAGCTATATGTGGTGACTTACCATCGCAATGGACCAAGTATTTTGCATGGGCGGAGTGGTGGTATAATACTTGCACTCATTTTTCTATCGAGATATCACCATTTCAAGCCGTGTATGTCCACCCACCGCCAATCATCGTTGACTATATTCATGTGACCTCTCATATAGCTGAAATTGACGAATGGGCGACAACTAGAGATGATGTTTTACGAACCATCAAGAACAACCTTCTACGAACACAATCTGTATGAAATACCACGTCGATCAACGTCACCTTAAAAAAGATTTTCTGATTGGCTCTTATGTCTTCATCAAGCTCCATCCTACCCCCAACAATCGCTCCGCCCAGCCCAATACAAACTTTCGAAGAAATACTATGGCCCTTTTCCAATCATTGAAAAAATCGACGCCATAGCTTATAAACTACTACTTCCACCCGAGGCACAGATCCATCCATTTTTTCATATTTCCCTCCTCAAACTTTGCCCGAACCCACTTAACACCCCCCAAACTCCACTGCTACCATCACTCACTACACCTACCAACCTTGAGGACAAGGTTGGTCTTTTAGGGGGAGGCAATGATATGGGCTATGCTCCTTCACTGCCTGCTGCTGTTAGAGAGAGGCACACCATCCGTACTCCAGCTCGCTACAAGAACTGATGCACCAAAGAGGACTAGCCTGCAAGAAATGTGCACCCATGCACACTACAGTATTAAATAAAGTTACATTATGTTGCAAATATTGTTATAACAATATTTCACTTTATTCGGCAATTTCTGTTACAACTTTAGGAGCATTATCTTTTGTATGATGCGTGGGCAGTAAGAATGCTATATGTCATCATATGATTTTTACCAAAAAGCATGTGCTATTATAAATATTGGTAGAAATGAAAATGAAAATGAAAGTAGGTTGGCTATTTGCATTATCTCTCTCTTTCTATACTTTCTTCTTCTTCCTCTCTTCTTCTCTTCATTTCTTCTCTTCTCTACTGTAAAACTCTCTAAACAATATTATGGCCCTCATCATAATCCAAATGTTCTCTCTCGACTATATGCCTCAGTCGCTAGTGAACTTCCTGACCAATCTTAAGTTCACTTTTGTTAGGGTTGGAATCAATTAGGACATTGAAAAATTAAAGAAATAATATGGGCTTGGATGTAGTACTATGCTGAACTTGGATAACTTACTGGTAGATGTTTTGCGGTTTCTAAACATAGTAGTCTTAAAAGTCTTGCTTGGGAAGTTTTTGGTGCTAGGATTGAGAAGAATGATTTTGTGACTCACAGCATGTGGAATGCGAGAAGACTAAGCATGAATCAGTGATTCTGAAATATTATTGTTATGGTCACTGCAATAATCATAATGGTGCAAATTCTTTTTATCTGGTTTATTTTCATTTTAATATTTTACTTTATCTAGCTGAAATGTTTATTTTCTTAATCATTTATTTTCTTTGGATTTACAAAATTATTTGGATTAGCTATCTTAACTGAATGAACTTGCTCAAGGGTATAGTATAATTAGGTTATCGGGTGGAGTTGGGTAGATGTTTAATGTTTTTCCTGTTCTTATTTCATTTTCGTTTCTTGGGATTATTTTGCTGCCTGGAATTGTGTTTTCGATACTAAATTCTTGACAAGCCCAAATTTGATATGTTGAGTACACGATGAGAAATCTAATAAATAATTACAAGTGTGATTTAACTATCGAGTCCAAATATGTGACATCATTTGTCAAACATGCTAAGAAGTAGATTTTTTTTCAAATCTCATGTAAGTATCTAAACTAAAATTAGCAATTAAAAGTCAAAAATTGTATAATATTAGGCTGCTTCACTACTTTACTATTTGCAATAAGATTTTCCTTGAACTTAATAAAATGTTACATACCATGATCTTGAACCATGTTTGGCCAAACGAAATAGAGTTGTGGTGTTTTGCAATACAATGTTGTGGAATATATCCTAGAAATGAATCTTCAATTAAATTCTTTGTCCTCCATGGAAAAAAAATTATATCTAGGCCACTTCTCATAAGTTATGATCTTTTTTGTAGGGTTATACATGAATATTCTTGTTTTGTAGCAAAGCAATGTTACCATTATATGCATATTCTTTAGCACATGAACTAAGTTTTATAGAAATTAATCAAGTTTTTAAAAATAAACTAAGTTTTATAAAGTTTAAACTAAAGTTTTATAAAATTAAATAAATTTATAAAAATTAACTAAGTTTAATTAAATTTAACTAAGTTTTATAAAAACTAGTTAGAAGATTTTTGTACAAGTTCTCATGTTGATTGTTAAACTTGTCTATAGGTACTTAAGCATTTTCGAAGAAAAGACTATTTGTAGCAAAGAATTAGTACTTGGCTCTAATCGTCATTTATATTATAACATTTTGTTAGTACGGGTTAAGTAAACTTGTCTATGAATGTTGATGGATTTTACGTGAACTTTGTTATTTTGTCTAAAACTATTATGGAAATGGTGATGCGCACGTAAAAGTGTACATTTTTAATCTCATATTTAATCTTCTTTTATTAGAATAAATGAGCATTTTAGGGTATTTTACATGTTTAAACCAAAATCTAAATTATTTTCAAATTATCATTCATTCATCTTCATTTGGAGGCAAAATGATATTTTCATGTATGAATTAATTTTAAGAAAATTTATTTGCACATTTTTATTTTTATTTGTAGGAAATTGAGTGGAAATTGGATGAAGCTTTATGGATGTATGCATGCACATATGTTGAAAGGAAATGAAGAAAGGAAATAAAAGAATTCATGCAACATAGAGGAGCCAACATGCCCACTAACTAATGGACCATAATTAAAAGCACATGCACATGTTTATGGAGACTTAAAGGCATGTTGGTAGGGATTAATTAATTCCCCAATGATTACTTGTAGGTTACACAATCTCAAGGGCATTTTTGGTAGTCCCCTAAAAATGGAATTGGGGTTTTAAGTATGTATGAATACCCCTTATGTTTCATATAACGAACCTCCCTTTTTATGCATGTTGTAGCCACAAAATCAATGACAAATAAAATGTCCTTTTAATGGCTTCTTAGCCTTCTTCTTATTTGCTTTTGTTTACATGCTCTTTTCTTTTATGCTGTTTTATTTCATGCTCTTATTTGTTAGTTTATGTTTCTTTTTATTTCATGTTAATAGTATAGATTTAATTCATGTAATTAGTTTAGATTTATTTTATGCAAGTTAGTTAGTTTTATCTCTCTTTAATTAGTTTTTCATTTCATTTATGTTTATTTTGAAATCACTTTATGTTAACATGTATTCAAATATGAGAAGCTAAACCGCTTCAATTTATAGGTAATGAAGCTCTCATGAATCATATTAAATTAACATAACGATTTCATTTATGATCTCTCTTTTGTGCTTAATGGAAATTAAGAATGAGGATAATTTATGTTTCTTTTTTTAGTGAATTTGATAGTCTATGTTGACATCTCAAATAGGCTATGCTTAATCCAATATAAACATAAACTATTTGATCATTTGCCTAAGTGATTTTGATAATGAAAGTGAAACTAGAATCAAAATTTGATGCTCTATATTACTAATTCATAGTAAATAAATCATTCTTAAAATAGATTTTATTTTTAATTTCATGTCATTTTCATGAGAGTTGATAAGTGGGTTTGAATGGTGTGCTAGAGTTTGATGGTTTAAGTTGTGCTAATTAATAACACAATTAAACCATACTTATAATAAACACATCAATCATTTCTACTTAAATTTTAAATGAGAGGTTATAAATGAATTATGTGTTGATTTGTATGAATGATTCGAAGTGGACTTGCCTCTAAATTGCTCATTAATCTCATAGTTTTATTCACGTTTGCTCTAGTTTGTTTTCCACAATTTTCTTAGTTTAAAAAATTTTCAAAACCTTGGGCTAATTTGATTGAGTAATATTAGAATTTAATTCTTTACCTGTGGATTGACCCGTACTCGCATACGTACTACGATTGTACATCGTGTGCCTATGGTTTTATAACTATATATTTTCGATGGTTTTTTAATCGATAGAAAATCTGTCGTTAAACAAGTTTTTGACGCCGTTGTCGGGGATAGCAATTTAATTTTACTCTTCGAATTAATTTTTTGTTTTCATTTTTATCTTTAGTTAAAAAACAAAAAGAAAAATATTCCGTGTTTCATTTGTGCATTTGAATACAATTTGTTCTTTATTACAAGTTTGTTATGTGTTACTGGTTGTTCTCAGTTCCCTATTCTCATTGCATACTTTACTTGCATTCCACATCACTTTACATTCCCTTCCTTAGTTTATTCTGCATTCTCTTTAGTTTAAAGTTTAAAAAAAACTCTTAGTACATTTCATTTTCTTCCTGTTGCATTTCATTTCAGGAAAATCACATTTCATTTGCATTTCATTGCTTATTTACATTGCATTGTTACGGCATTTGATCTCTGTTCTAATACATTTTTATACTACAAGCATTTGGATAAGAAAAAAAATCGCATTGCCTCCCTTACTACTTTCAACTACTCCTCAATTCAGCATCAATACAACCATCGACTTCCACCCTCCTAAACCCATAAAGACATCCACTACTCCACCATTTTCATCATGTCTTCTTCTGCAACATCAAACGGCTCTCAAACAACACGGCCTACCAACCATCTCCCCAAACATGATCACTTCAGAACCTCACATCCACTACAAAACTAAAACATCACCTTCTAACTTAAACTCCATCACAACAACCATCTACCAACTCAACTAGCCTCTTCTCGCTACCATTCAACCTTCCACACTCAAGAATCGTCAAACTGCAAATCCAAGGATACCCTATTTCCCTACCCAATAACGCATCTCCATCAAAACAACTCACAAAACTTGCTTCATAACTGCATCTCTACTTCCTCTACCACTCATCACAAAACTGCCTATCGCATACTTCAGCCTTTACAATCACCACTGTCACCTACTTCTGCAACGAACTCCAAATACCCTCCTACAGCATCCATAACCCTTCACTACAAACTACTGCCAATTCACCCTTCCATCAACTGTCCATCACAATTAGTTCACCACCTCACCTCCTTCTCCATCATCACCAACAACTACATCACCTCATTACCAACACACTTGAAAGAATGGCCCACTGCCACAGGCCCACAACAACTCCACTACACATTCCAAATAGCCAACCCTTCAACTCCATACATCAACTACACTCAACATCAACCCTCCAACAATCAACAACAACTCTATAATAGGCATCTGTCCATCCTCACCATGCTATAGGCATCCATTCAAACCAATCACTTCCTTCAATCACCGATCACTTGTCAACCACCATCACCTATAGCATCACCTGAACCTGTACACACTTATATTGCTTGCCTTCAACCTCAGCAACCACATAACTACTACCCTCACTGCACAACAAATCACCATCCTCAAACTCCATAATTAATTACAAAACAGCAACCCTCTGCCACTTCAATCTCATCACCACCAAAACTGCACTTCCTCACTTTCAACCAAACAAACACCAACTTCCTTCCATCAACCAGAAATCACCACTGCAACCAACGAAAATCACCAGCAGAGCATCACCATGACCACTACCATCACCCAAAACTGTAGCCACCAAATCGCTTGAATCACGAAGTAGCAACTTCACCTCACTACCAACTTACTCTGCGAATCACCAAATCGCTTATTCATAATCGCCTAATCACCTAATCACAATTGCCGATTACCCAATCACGACTACCCAGAAAATTGAAACAACCCAAACCAATCGCCCACATCCCACCCGAAGCCAAATACCCTTAATTCCACAAATCAAAAATCACCCAAATCACATTTTTCCTTTTCTTTTTCTTGTTTAATATTTGTTTATTTGAACTTTCTTTTTTTTTTAAAAATGGAGAAGATGATGGTATTTGTAAAGGGGCATTGAAGTATTGGGTTGCCCAAAGTGGGCTGACTTTAAAAAAAAATCTTTTTTTTGTAAATTCGGTTTTAATTAAAAAACAAAACAAAAATAAACTTTACAAAAACTTTAAAAAAATTAATATGAATTCGTTTTGTTTCTTTTTCTTAGCTTTCTAAAAAAAGAAAAGAGAATTACAAGAAAAAATAATAATAATAATATTCAACTCTTTTTCAGATGCAAATTTCAGGTTGCAAGAAATCAAAAGAAGAAGATTTACTTGCTCTGCTTTGCTTGCCAAAAAAATCGCTGCTTTAAAAAAAATTAATAATTCTACATGCTCGGGTATCGTGCTCTTATCTATTGTTTTTATTTTCTTTTCATTATTGGTTGCTTGCATTTTATAAAAAAAACAAAAATAAATCAAATCTCCTTCGTAGTTGCATTGTTAATAAACGTTTAAATTCTGTTTTGCATTCATTTCATCTTGATTTATTTTCTAATGGCAACACCAAAATCCGCATAAGGTGGGGATTTTATCACCCCTTTCTTGGCCCACAAATTGCATACCATTTTAGAATTTGACTGATAATAACGGTTAGACATTGGACTTAAGGGTGTCATAGGCTCATCTAGGGCTTAATTGTATCTTGACAAGGTGTCTTCTTTTAATAATTTGTTTCTTGGTGTCTAGGCAATGACAAAGCAATAATGATTTATAAATATTATGGTGATTCATAAATATTATAGTGATTGTTTCTCTGGAGGTACTTAAACCTTTGGCTACATTGTTACGGTGATTCATGGTGCACTGAAAACCCCTGTCTGTTACCTACCTAAGAACTATATTGTTGGATTAGGTCAAAGTGTGATTATACAATTTTGGGTTAGAAGTCATTAAGGACGGAAAATTTGTAGTTAAATCCTTGCATTCATTTAGTTGCATTAGTTCATGCATATATAAAAGAAATTCAAAGTAAAAAAAATCACATTTTCCTTATCATAGTTTTTAAACAAAAATCCAAAAAAACAAAACCAAACAAATAATTTCTGTAACGTCCCTGAATTTTTGACATTTGAAATGTGAATATTTAATTGAGTTTAAATATTCGAATGATAGTTTAATTTGAAATTCGAATTATCGGAATGAATTTGGCAATTAAATTATTGAATTTAATTATTGAAACTAGGTAAAATATTGTATCATCAGTTTTGAGCCGATTAAAAATATTTTCAAGGCTTAGAAAATTTATATTGATAATTCTGAAGGTAATAGAACTTTCAGAATTGAATTTGAAACTGTTTTGTTCAGTTTTGAAATTTATCGTTCAATCGATATTTAAAAAATAGCGTTTCAAGGCATAGTCTCGGAATTCGACGAAACCAGTTCCATTGGATCCGTAATATTGTATTATTATCGGATTTCAATTTTCGTAATGTTTGGAGTGATCGTTTGGCCGTACGATAAGCAAACGCGCTGAAATTAAATCGAAAGTTTAATATTGTAACTGGTCCAAAAAGATATCTTCTCCATACGATCGAATTTGGAGACGAAATCTTTTCCATTGTGTTCGGAATAGGCATATAATATTACAAACGCCTTGCGGCATGCCTTGACGGGAGGTCGAGATTTCAAGTTGTGTTTATCGAGAGAATTTGAATTTAAATTTAAATATATATTTATCTATTAGTCAACCATCAACTGATATTATTTCACATCGATACTTTTTCCTCTCAAATCAACGTAGCCTTTCTTCACATGCAAACTCCCTTTCAAAATAACACTGTCCCCTTCATTTCATCTCGTAACTGACCTTTCTAAAATATTAGAGAAAAGAAGTAAAATCTATGGCCGATTCTTCAACAAACAAAAGGGAAAATTCGCAATTCAAAATCAGGGAAAAAGAAAATGACGTATAATTCACGAACGAATTTTCTCCCTTTCATCTTCAGAAATTCACGAATTCAAATCCTCTCAACATTTATAAAAATAAAAAGAGAAATCGTGAGTCGGTCGCGAGCTCGAAGTCTCATTCTAGTTTATCAAGTCGAAGTCTGCCATTCTTCCTCATTCGAATTTGTTTCGAACCTTGTCTTCATCGCAAAGACTAGCGCGGCGATTCAGAGAAGGTGGCGAGTGATCGTGAGGAGGCGTCTCGACTGGCGATGGCAGAAGTCGCGTAGGGCCAAGACGTCGGGGTTCGCGGGGTTGCTGAGTACGGTGCGAGGTCGAACTGACTTAGGGTTTGGCAATAACGATGGAAAGGGAGGGTTTGCTGTGTGCTTCAGATCGAGATGGATTCATGTCACGGCAAGTCGAGTGGCTGCGGCTGCTTGCATTAGGGTTTGGGGCGCATTTTTCTACAGTAAGGTATTCCTTTTAATTTTAATTTTTTTTATTTATTAAATTTATATGTTTATATAAACATTTTACAGAAAGAAAAAAAATTATATATAACAGTAATATATGTTGCAGTAAAGAGATAGATATATATGATTATAGATTTTTGAAATCAATAGATTGTTTTTATAAGTATATATAAGTAGTTTCAGAAAAATAAATATACATGTATAGATTTTAATCTATTGTTAAAAGAAGAAACTATATGTTTTAAGGTGATTTATTTGTTACTTAACTTATTAATTACTAAAAGAATTAAAAAAGGGAAATTTATAAAAGTTAGATTTTTGAAATCTATAATTTATTCTATAAGTGTACGTGTAGTTTCAAAAGAAAAGGAAATTTAGTTTTAAATTTAATTTTTAGTTAAACAAATTTATTAAAAGAAATTGGTTTAAAATAAAATCATTGGATAATTAAAATTACCAAACGAAATTTGATTTTTCGATTAGTTCGAATATTAATAGATTGTATAAATTGTTTATACAAGGTAAAAAAATGGAAAAACAAACTGGAATGGAAATGGGATTGCAAATAAAATCAAAGGTGAGATCTTCTCACTCAAAATTGAAAGTTGAATTGCAGTTATTGATTGATTGACTGTTTGGATGTGATATAGTATATATATAGTAGTATATAGCAATATATATATATTGGCATATGTATATATTGGTGATTGATTTTCCCGCATCATATAGCGGATGAGACCCTATTGCGCCGCATAATAGCGGATGATATTTTATAAATCCCATATACCGCAATATTCCACCTCGAAGTGGAATTGGTATTGTGCTAACATCTGTGGATGCAGGGAAACAGGTTGGAGGGATCCAACTGGATTCCTCAAATTGTATGAATTTATTTCATATGCTGTGTGATTTATTTATAATCTGTGTATGGTTATATTTGTGATTGAATTTGTTAAAGGCTATAATTTAGCTGAATGTATTTTGGTATCGTTGGATACCAGAAATGAATATAAATTGGATTTTGAAATTAAAGTGGAAAATTTTAAATGAATTTATTTTTAAGAGTTGAATAAATTTAAAAGAAAGAATTTAATGGTAAAAAGAGATTTTTGTAATCTTATCGATTAAATTCCAAGATATGGTGAAAAGATTTAATAAATGGATTTCGGGTAATATTGTTTAAAATTTGAAGAATTCATTTAAAAAATGGAATTTTGAATAGTTTGGAAAGGGTAAAGGAATTTATTTAAAAGTGATAAATTTTTAGAAATCAATTTGTAAAATTGATTTGGTATTTGAAATTAAATCTTTGGGAAATCAATATAAAAAGTTATTTGATGTTAAATGAAAAATTTATTTGTGTAGAAACAAATTAGAAATCGATTTGTAAAATGATTTGGGATTGGAAATAAACTTAGAAATCAATTTGTAATTGATTTGGTATTGAAATAAAATTAGAAATCAATTTGGGATTTGATTTGGGGTTAAAAGTGAATATTTGGGAATGTAAATCCAAAATGGAATTTATATAGGAAAGAGAAATTTGTTTTAAAAATAAACACTGATTTATTTTTAAAGTGTAGAAATAAATTTACAGATTTGAATGTGAATTTAAAATAAATCGATAAGGATTTATTTTATTGGTTTAAATGAACCATTTTGAAGTGAAAGTGTGTTCTCGCTATAAAGCCGAATATTTCCAAAGTAGCTTTTAAAAAATATAAATTAAAGGTTCTAAAGCTAGTTTTAAAAGAAATATTTGGGAATATATTCTGCGTAAGGAAATTGATTTGAAATTTATTTTCAAAGGTTGAAAGGTGAAAAATGATTTGAAATTTGTTTTCAAAGCGTTAAGTGTGGAAAAATATATATCTTGTGAAGATATTTTGAAAATAAATAATTTGGGAAAATTATTTAAATCTGATGATCGTTGTGAATGTTGTTGATAGTTAAATCACCGACTATCAATATTTGCCTTTGAAATGGCACTTGAATTTGTTTTTAAAACAAACGCTTATTATTCGGTTTAGCCGGGAAAGGACCTTTGTGTGATATAACCCATTCCGAATTAGTAATACGACGATATGGATCGTATTGAAGACCGGTGGTGAAGACCGGATATTTGTGAAAACGATAGGATGACCTATCGATTGTCTCTGCACCGTTAGCTACGGTATAGAGATTTCCTTTGTGATGGGAAGTTTTATCGGGATTGTGAATACCCGGATTGCAAGGACTTCTTTGGAAGTGCCTTCTGTTCGATCCCGGAACAGACTTATATGGTTACATGTCTGACATTACATTTTGAGATATAAAGCTGATTTCTTTCAAATATATTTCTGTTGGTGGCGGAGAATTTATTCTCTTAGCTTAACACCCTTCTCTGAGACGTACGAGCTCAGAGGTTATGTAGTTGAAGGTTATCAGCGATATATTCCCAATTTGGTAATGTGGCATGCTGAGTGTTGCTGTGTGTTGATCATTTATTGATCATTTGTGATCAAAGCACGGCTTTGTGAAAAAGCGTAGCTTTGTGGACGAGACTTCGTCAGACCTCACTCCCCGGAAATGGTCGAAACAGGAATATGTGGCAAGGTTATGAGGGTCGCGCCCTTTAGGGTATGTCATTTCCTTCTGGAAAAGGGTGGTATCAGGTATGGAGCCCTGGTATTTAACCTATGTGGTTGCTCCAATCTCATTTCTTTGTGGTTGTTGCTTTGTGATCGAGGCGCCTCAGATAAAGGTCCCAAAGGACCGGGGGATGACATATTCGTGAGTTACCTAGTTACAGGGGTAACCCGGCATTGTGTTGGCAGAGAGCAGTTGTCTCTCGGGACGTCCAACCAGAGGCGATCCCATGTGGCGGTAGGAAGTTCCTTAGCCTGACCATTTGTTGGCAATCCAATTTCCAATACGAACTGTGTACGGTATTAGTTGTAGAACCTGCCATTTACTTATGGTGGCGCCCCACTATTTAGATGGTAGCTATAGTAGGCATAGTTTGGAATGTCTATGCTGGCTAAGATTAATATTATACTTTCGGAATGTTTTCCACACTAGACATTAATAATAATAATCCAATGATTTGCGTAGTAAGCATGTTTGACTATCATAAGAAGAAATCTCCTTCAATTCAGCGTTTGCATTGTGTGTGTGGCGGGAGGTCTTATGGTAGTTTCATTTTCCAAAAGCATTGCGAATTAATTTTATTTTCTTTGTGAAAATAACTATTTTACGATCTCACACCAGTCACCATGACCGACTCGGAGTTTATTGTTTCCTTTCTAAACTCTGGGTGCCCATAATTTTCCACACGGGCAGCCTAGAGTTATGTTATCAGGATATTCTGGATATTCTAAGCAAGTTGGACGGCGAGACGTACTTCCGTACTTGTTATTTATTTCCGCTGTGTATTCTGTATGAGGACAAGTTTATATAGCTGTCCATTGTTGTATTGAGTTGTATATTGACTCTGATGATGTATGTACTGATATAGTTCTTTGTTTAAAAGACTAGTGATTATCTATTATATTTTGTTCTGCTGTGAATGTGAGATTCTGATATTGTTTCTGTTTCTGTGTTTCTTCTTTCTTTTTCTTCTGTCTTCTTCTACCTCTTCTTTTTAACCCTAATGGTTCGGTTTTCCGGCATTCGATTGTGCGGCATTTGATACAGTGGACGTATTAATGTCGACTTTCGAGCGTCGAAAAGTCGTATCGTTACATGTGGTATCAGAGCATCCGGTTAAGTGACAACCCTGGCTCTATTGGGAATTACTCTTTAGAGAGAGTCAGTAGTACTCTAGAATGAGTTGAGTATATTAATAGATATGAGCGCGTATTTGTAAGTGAATACAAAATTTGTTTTGTATTGTGTTGACTTATCAGTTGATTGTTTATAGATTCTGGTCGGTGCAGTCTAGCTAACTGTAATCGATAGGGGTTTCTAAACTCTTAAACAAGATAAACTGACACAGTATTGTTTTAAATATGGTAAATGAAATAATTTTACCCAAAACTATTTTTGTATAGAAAAGAAATGATTTTCTATGAATTATTATAGTATATGGATGTTTGGGCGTTAGGAAGTGATAACATTGAAATATTATCATTGTTATATGAAAATTGAATAAGAAATAAAATGTATAACCAAAGATTTGGAGATAAATCCATTTAACCAATGAAATTTATAAATATGAATTGAAAATATAAGGAAATGAATTCATATACGAATAAGATTGGTAATTGTAAATTGTAAATGTGAGCTACAATTTGAAATAGAATTCCAGAGAGAATATTTGAAAATAAATTCATTAATGGAATAATAAATGAGTTGATAACTCATACAATTTGAATTTTGGTAGAATAAATTTAACTTAAAGGATGGAGTTAAATTAAAGTAAGTATAAGTGAATCAATTAAATAAAGTGAAAGTTGATTGGAATAAGATTCAAATTGAAAAGAAATAAAATCCAAACTTGGAAAAAAAATAAAGTGGATTGAATTCAAGTAAAATAACTTGATAATTAATTAATTCATGAAATAGGGAAGTTGAGTTAGTTAAATAAAAAAAATTCAATTGTGTGTTAAATTTGTAGATAAAATTTAAGTAAGTAGAAATAAATTTCCAAATGAATGAATGGAATTTACAATTGTAAGTAAATGAAATTTAAACTGAATGTTAAACTTCGTTTTGAATTTGTTAGTAAATGAAATTCAAGCTGAATGTTGGAAATTTAATTTGATTTGTGATAAACAAAGTGAAGTATTGAAATAAAATTAACTAGTGAAACTAATTGAAGGAATGACAA
The DNA here is from genome assembly GCA_030737815.1 of Allium fistulosum. NCBI lineage: Eukaryota > Viridiplantae > Streptophyta > Magnoliopsida > Asparagales > Amaryllidaceae > Allium > Allium fistulosum. The sequence goes on along the minus strand of CM060907.1, from coordinate 240,912,131 downwards.
AGTAAATATGATTTGGAAATGAATTAAATTCAATAATTATAAATGAAAGGTAAATTGAATTCGAATGGAATTGGAAATCCAGTTAAAATATAAGTAGATATTCACCGATGTAGCAAATTGAAAATAAATATAATGTGTATATGGAATATTTATATTGAACCTAAGAAATGAAGAATGAAATTGATAATGCAAGATTGAATAAAAATGGAAATGAAACTGATATGAATTGAGTTAGAATCAATTTAAAATGGTTATGAGTTCAAGTGATAGTTTATTTACATAAATTTATATATAAACTCTATGGCTTAATAAAAACAAATAGAATTGATTTTGGAATCAATTGAAATGAATATGAGTTGTTTGGGCATAAAAATGAATTGAATATAAATTAGATGAAAGCAATTTAATTTGTATCGAAACCATATAATTGCTAATGGAATTTATTTTGAATGCATTGCTTATGAAAACTATATGTTTATTTTTGAAGATAAGTGAAATGATAATAGATTTTCTATATTTGTCACTTACGTGTTTAAATTGAGTAAGTACAGGTTTTTGGAAGCCGTTCGGCTGCATTTTGGTTGCGCAAATGCTAATAAATAAATTGCTTTGCTTAAAAATGCTAAAAAGGTACGCCTACGCAATAAAAATAGGAAATATGAACTATTTTTCTGCTTTTCCGACCGAGTGGGTCGATGTATATATATTTATATCTTTGGTCAAATTGCAAAAGCTCCTCCGTACAAAGGAGACTCCGCCAAAATTTTCCGAAAATTTTGGGAGTTAGAAAATTTTTGAAAATTTGGAAAAATTTTGTTAACGGAAAATTGATTTTCAAATTGTAACGGAAACGTAGGAATTGAACTAGAAATTGAAAACCATTGTTTTGGTTGAAGTTGAAAGCTTTGGAAAAAGTGAACATCGAATTTTCACTAAATGAATTTTCGGAGTTTGAAGATAAAATGAATTCAAATAGAATTGAAATTGTAATTGAATTCAAATGGAATTGAAAATGCAAAGTGGAATTCAATTTGAATATATAACTTTGTTAGTGAAGTGAAAATAAATATAATAAGTATGTAATACTTATATTAAACTTAAGAAATGGTAAAATTCTTAAGCAAATGGGTATTTGGAATACAATAAGTTAATATTTGGATATTGCTGTTAAGTAAAGTATACAGGGTATTTGGAATTGGATTTTGATTTCAGAAATAAATTTGAATTTCTCCACGAAAGGTATGTATTTGAATTTCTGTATGAAATTTGACTGAGTTTCTGATTTTGCCACTTGGCATTTTGTTTTCTTTTGGAATTTGGGAGTCCGTAGGGACATTTTGTAGTTGTACCGAGCTAGCCGCGCAAAGGAGACGCTGGCGAATATTTTTGAAAATTTAAAGTGTAACAAAAATTTTGAGAAAATTTTGAAAGTTTACAATTTGAATTTAAATTTAAATTTGAATTGTGAAGTAAAATAAAGTTGTTTGAAAACTATGAAAGTGTTTAGAAAGTTAGCTGAAGTGATAACGAATCTTTAATAAAAAGATTTGTTTTGAAAATTTGATAAAACTATTTGGTTTTGGTAAAATGATAAACGGATATTGGAGCATTCTTCTTTACTTGTAATTTCGGGACGAAATTCTTTTAAGGGGGGAAGATTGTAAAGACCCTGAATTTTTGACATTTGAAATGTGAATATTTAATTGAGTTTAAATATTCGAATGATAGTTTAATTTGAAATTCGAATTATCGGAATGAATTTGGCAATTAAATTATTGAATTTAATTATTGAAACTGGGTAAAATATTGTATCTTCAGTTTTGAGCCGATTAAAAATATTTTCAAGGCTTAGAAAATTTATATTGATAATTCTGAAGGTAATAGAACTTTCAGAATTGAATTTGAAACTGTTTTGTTCAGTTTTGAAATTTATCGTTCAATCGATATTTAAAAAATAGCGTTTTGAGGCACAGTCTCGGAATTCGACGAAACCAGTTCCATTGAATCCGTAATATTGTATTATTATCTGATTTCAATTTTTGTAATGTTTGGAGTGATCGTTTGGCAGTACGATAAGCAAACGCGCTGAAATTAAATCGAAAGTTTAATATTGTAACTGGTCCAAAAAGCTATCTTCTCCATATGATCGAATTTGGAGACGAAACCTTTTCCATTGTGTTCGGAATAGGCATATAACATTACAAACGCTTGGCAGCACGCCTTGACGGGAGGTCAAGATTTCAAGTTGTGTTTATCGAGAGAATTTGAATTTAAATTTAAATATATATTTATCTATTAGTCAACCATCAGCTGATATTATTTCACATCGATACTTTTTCCTCTCAAATCAACGCAGCCTTTCCTCACACGCAAACTCCCTTTCAAAATAACACTGTCCCCTTCATTTCATCTCGTAACTGACCTTTCTAAAATATCAGAGAAAAGAAGTAAAATCTATGGTCGATTCTTCAACAAACAAAAGGGAAAATTCGCAGTTCAAAATCAGGGAAAAAGAAAATGACATATAATTCGCGAACGAATTTTCTCCCTTTCATCTTCAGAAATTCACGAATTCAAATCCTCTCAACATTTATAAAAATAAAAAGAGAAATCGCGAGTTGGTCGCGAGCTCGAAGTCTCGTTCCAGTTTATCAAGTCGAAGTCTGCCATTCTTCCTCGTTCGAATTTGTTTCGAACCTTGTCTTCGTCGAATCAAAGACTGGCGCGGCGATTCAGAGAAGGTGGCGAGTGATCGTGAGGAGGCATCTCGACTGGCGATGGCAGAAGTCGCGTAGGGCCAAGACGTCGGGGTTCACGGGGTTGCTGAGTACGGCGCGAGGTCGAACTGACTTAGGGTTTGGCAATAACGATGGAAAGGGAGGGTTTGCTGCGTGCTTCAGATCGAGATGGATTCATGTCGCGGCAAGTCGAGTGGCTGCGGCTGCTTGCATTAGGGTTTGGGGCGCATTTTTCTACAGTAAGGTATTCCTTTTAATTTATTTTTATTTATTAAATTTATATGTTTATATAAACATTTTACAGAAAGAAAAAAAAGTTATATATAACAGTAATATATGTTACAGTAAAGAGATAGATATATATGATTATAGATTTTTGAAATCAATAGATTGTTTTTATAAGTATATATAAGTAGTTTCAGAAAAATAAATATACATGTATAGATTTTAATCTACTGTTAAAAGAAGAAACAATATGTTTTAAGGTGATTTATTTGTTACTTAACTTATTAATTACTAAAAGATTTTAAAAAAGGGAAATTTATAAAAGTTAGATTTTTGAAATCTATAATTTATTCTATAAGTGTACGTGTAGTTTCAAAAGAAAAGGAAATTTAGTTTTAAATTTAATTTTTAGTTAAACAAATTTATTAAAAGAAATTGGTTTAAAATAAAATCATTGGATAATTAAAATTACCAAACGAAATTTGATTTTTCGATTAGTTCGAATATTAATAGATTGTATAAATTGTTTATACAAGGTAAAAAAAATGGAAAAACAAACTGGAATGGAAATGGGATTGCAAATAAAATCAAAGGTGAGATCTTCTCACTCAAAATTGAAAGTTGAATTGCAGTTATTGATTGATTGACTGTTTGGATGTGATATAGTATATATATATAGTAGTATATAGCAATATATATATATATTGGCATATGTATATATTGGTGATTGATTTTCCCACATTATATAGTGGATGAGACCCTATTGCGCCGCATAATAGCGGATGATATTTTATAAATCCCATATACCGCGATATTCCACCTTGAAGTGGAATTGGTATTGTGCTAACATTTGTGGATGCAGGGAAACAGGTTGGAGGGATCCAACTGGATTCCTCAAATTGTAATAATTTATTTCATATGATGTGTGATTTATTTATAATCTGTGTATGGTTATATTTGTGATTGAATTTGCTAAAGGCTATAATTTAGCCGAATGTATTTTGGTATCGTTGGATACCAGAAATGAATATAAATTGGATTTTGAAATTAAAGTGGAAAATTTTAAATGAATTTATTTTTAAGAGTTGAATAAATTTAAAAGAAAGAATTTAACGGTAAAAAGAGATTTTTGTAATCTTATCGATTAAAATCCAAGATATGGTGAAAAGATTTAATAAATGGATTTTGGGTAATATTGTTTAAAAGTTGAAGAATTCATTTAAAATATGGAATTTTGAATAGTTTGGAAAGGGTAAAGGAATTTATTTAAAAGTGATAAATTTTTAGAAATCAATTTGTAAAATTGATTTGGTATTTGAAATTAAATCTTTGGGAAATCGATATAAAAATTTATTTGATGTTAAATGAAAATTTTATTTGTGTTGAAACAAATTGGAAATCGATTTGTAAAATGATTTGGGATTGGAAATAAACTTAGAAATCAATTTGTAATTGATTTGGTATTGAAATAAAATTAGAAATCAATTTGGGATTTGATTTGGGGTTAAAAGTGAATATTTGGGAATGTAAATCCAAAATGGAATTTATAAAGGAAAGAGAAATTTGTTTTAAAAATAAACACTGATTTATTTTTAAAGTGTAGAAATAAATTTACAGATTTGAATGTGAATTTAAAATAAATCGATAAGGATTTATTTAATTGGTTTAAATGAACCATTTTGAAGTGAAAGTGTGTTCTCACTATAAAGCCGAATATATTTCCAAAGTAGCTTTTAAAAAATATAAATTAAAGGTTCTAAAGCTGGTTTTTAAAAGAAATATTTGGAAATATATTCTGCGTAAGGAAATTGATTTGAAATTTATTTTCAAAGGTTGAAAGGTGAAAAATGATTTGAAATTTGTTTTCAAAGCGTTAAGTGTGGAAAAATATTTATCTTGTGAAGATATTTTGAAAATAAATAATTTGGGAAAATTATTTAAATCTGATGATCATTGTGAATGTTTTTGATAGTTAAATCACCGACTATCAATATTTGCCTTTGAAATGGCACTTGAATTTGTTTTTAAAACAAACGCTTATTATTCGGTTTAGCCGGGAAAGGACCTTTGTGTCATATAACCCATTCCGAATTAGTAATACGACGATATGGATCGTATTGAAGACCGGTGGTGAAGACCGGGTATTTGTGAAAATGATAGGATGACCTATCGATTGTCTCTGCACCGTTAGCTACGGTATAGAGATTTCCTTTGTGATGGGAAGTTTTACCGGGATTGTGAATGCCCGGATTGCAAGGACTTCTTTGGAAGTGCCTTCGGTTCTGTTCGATCTCGGAACAGATTTGTATGGTTACATGTCTGACATTACATTTTGAGATATAAAGCTGATTTCTTTCAAATGCATTTCTGTTGGTGGCGGAGAATTTATTCTCTTAGCTTAACACCCTTCTTTGAGACGTACGAGCTCGGAGGTTATGTAGTTGAAGGTTATCAGCAATATATTCCCAATTTGGTAATGTGGCATGCTGAGTGTTGCTATGTGTTGATCATTTATTGATCATTTGTGATCAAAGCACGGCTTTGTGAAAAAGTGTAGCTTTGTGGACGAGACTTCGTCAGACCTCACTCCCCGGAAATGGTCGAAACAGGAATATGCGGCAAGGTTATGAGGGTCGCACCCTTTAGGGTATGTCATTTCCTTCTGGAAAAGGGTGGTATCAGGTATGGAGCCCTGGTATTTAACCTATGTGGTTGCTCCAATCTCATTTCTTTGTGGTTGTTGCTTTGTGATCGAGGCACCTCGGATAAAGGTCCCAAAGGACCGGGGGATGACATATTCGTGAGTTACCTAGTTACAGGGGTAACCCGGCCTTGTGTTGGCAGAGAGCAGTTGTCTCTCGGGACGTCCAGCCAGAGGCGATCCCATGTGGCGGTAGGAAGTTCCTTAGCCTGACCATTTGTTGGCAATCCAATTCCCAATACGAACCGTGTACGGTATTAGTTGTAGAACCTGCCATTTACTTATGGTGGCGCCCCACTGTTTAGATGGTAGCTATAGTAGGCATAGTTCGGAATGTCTATGCTGGCTAAGATTAATATTATACTTTCGGAATGTTTTCCACACTAGACATCAATAATAATAATCCAATGATTTGCGTAGTAAGCATGTTTGACTATCATAAGAAGAAATCTTCTCTGATTCTGCGTTTGCATTGTGTGTGTGGCGGGAGGTCTTATGGTAGTTTCATTTTCCAAAAGCATTGCGAATTAATTTTATTTTCTTTGTGAAAATAAATGTTTTACGATCTCACACCGGTCACCATGACTGACTCGGAGTTTATTGTTTCCTTTCTAAACTCTGGGTGCCCATAATTTTCCACACGGGCAGCCTAGAGTTATGTTATCAGGATATTCTGGATATTCTGGAGCTTGGAAAGCAAGCTGGACGGCGAGACGTACTTCCGTACTTGTTATTTATTTCCGCTGTGTATTCTGTATGAGGACAAGTTTATATAATTGTCCATTGTTGTATTGAGTTGTATATTGACTCTGATGATGTATGTATAAACTGATATAGTTCTTTGTTTAAAAGACTACTGATTATCTATTATATTTTGTTCTACTGCGAATGTGAGATTCTGATATTGTTTCTGTTTCTGTGTTTCTTCTTTCTTTTTCTTCTGTCTTCTTCTACCTCTTCTTTTTAACCCTAATGGTTCGGTTTTCCAGCATTCGATTGCACGGCATTTGATATAGTGGACGTATTAATGTCGACTTTCGAGCGTCGAAAAGTCGTATCGTTACAATTTCCTTTGAAAAAAAAGCAAAAAAAATAAAAATAAATCCAAAAACAAGCATTTTTACCTAATTTAGTTTTAAAAAAACAAAAACTAAAAAAACAAAAACATTTAAAAAAAGAATTTTTTTAAAAAATTCAAAAAGAAAAAAACAAATCAAATCTCCCTTTTGAAAAATAAATTCTTTTTAGTACATATTTTCCTTTAAAAAAATCAAAAGAAAAGAATTTTTCACTTCATTTCATTCTCTAAACCTTGTTTCATTCTCTTATCCTCAATTACCACGTCTTTCTCTTTTTGGTCATTTCACTTGTGCACGAGTACCTGGACTCATGACACAACAACGAATCATTTAGCCCGAATGAATGATCCTCCAATGATGGCTAATGAAAACGCTCCCCGAACTCTCATGAATAGAATCTTTCCCGATAGAGTTTTTATCCCTTCTTGTATCACATTACCCACCCCAACGGGTAATCACTTCGAAATTAATTCAAATCATATTGCCATACTCCCGAAATTTGGCAAATTTGAACACGATGACCCAGACATCTTCTTAACGAAATTCGAACAAGTATGTGCAACCATTAAACTCCAACAATGTGATGATGGAATTGAACTTCGGTTAATTCCATTCCCTCTTACCGATTACGACTGAAAAATGATTGTATAGCTTACCTTCGAACTCGATCAAAATATGGGATGAATTCGTTAAAGTTTTCTTAAAATATTCTACCCCTTGGAAAAAACTGCCAAAATCCGAAACGAAGTTGTAAATTTTCATCAATTCAGGGGTGAACCTTTCGGAAAATATTTTAAAAGATTTAAAGAGCTTTGGATAAAATTTCCACATCATAATTTTGAAAAATGGACTCTTTGCCGAGTCTTATATGATGGACTTGAAAATAGTTCTTGAACCATACTTGAATCAATGTACCAAGGCAATTTTCTTACTCAATGCCACGATGATGCTTGGCAATTCCTTGAGAACTTAGCCGAAAAATCATCCCAATAGGAACATTCTAATGAGAAATCCATTCATTCACGATCGAGCGCACACTCGATAGGATCATCGTTGGCTATGGAAGCTAAAATCGATGCGATGATCAACAAATTCAACAACATTTTCTCATCCAATCAAATGAACCAAGCTTCCCAACCATTGTGTTAAAATGTAACGATCTGAATCACATCGTCGATTAGTGTCTTCAATTGGTAGAACAACTCAATGCTTTTAATATGGTTAAGAATGACCCATTTTCTCCAACGTACAACCCGGTTGGAGAAATCATTATAATTTTGCATGGAACCAAAATAACTCTAACACAAATTTGGTTTGTCTCGATTTTCAAGCATTTCCGAACAATGCTTTGAATCCTCCCTTTCAACGAAATTTTGCGGCTCCATCTCAAAATCAACCGCAACAATCTTTCACTCCCCAAGATGATAAACGAGTGACTTCACTTGAGAAAAGTCTTGAAACTTTGGCTAAAGCGACCACTCAAAACCTCCAATCAAATAGCAATTTGCAAAAGTTGTTAACCTCGTGCATGCAGAACGAGTCAATCAACTGCTAAACTTAAAATGCAAATGAGTCAATTATCCACTTATGTAAGTGAACGTGAGTGAGGCACATTCCCAAGTCAGCCAGCTCTGAATACTAGAAATCAAAACACGAACTTGAATCAAGCTCATGTCGTTCAAGATAGCAATGTGAACCAAATGAATGCAATCACGACTTTACCTTCCGGTAAACAAATCGATAACCAAGTTGTCAATCCAAATGATTTACCGAAAGCTCCTCTTGACACTTCGAAAACGACAAGCGATTCTGAACAAACCATCGAGTCAAATATTGAATCAAATTCCAGTCCAAATTCTTCTTCTACTCAAGTAGATCGACCTACTAAGTATCGAATTCCATCTCCTCATCGACTTCGACCTAAGAAACATTCCGAGAAAATAGAAAAGATGTTGGAAATTTTCAAACTAGTCAAAGTGAACATCCCTCTTCTTGATATCGTTCAACAAGTCCCAACTTACGATAAATTCTTAAAAGCCTTTTGTACTCAAAAACGACACACTCGTATACCCAAGAAAGTTTTCTTAGCTGCCGGTCTTAGCGAAGTTTTGTCTCAATCAATCCCCGTAAAATATAAAGATTCTGGATGTCCGACGATATCGTGCACAATAGGAGACAAGACGATTAATAAGTGCTTACTAGACTTGGGTGCACGTGTCAATTTGATTCTTATTCAGTTTACCAGCAACTTGGCTTGGGTGAACTAAAACTGCCAAAAGTAACTCTTCAATTTGTCGATTATTCGATAAAGAAACCCATGCGAGAAATTGGGGACGTACTCATCAAAATCGGTCAATTCATATTCCTCATCGATTTCATTATCCTTGAAACACAACCCATGGACCATCCGATGAGCCAAATTCCATTGATTTTAGGACGACCTTTCTTAGCCACTTCAAATGCCCTAATCAATTGTCGAAATGGTTCGATGAAAATTACTTTTGGTAACTTGACTTTGTATCTTAACATCTTTAATCTCGAAAATCAATCAAAAGAACCACTTGACCAAACGTTGGAAGTTAGCTCCATTCAAGAAAATTTTGACAATGAAACAGTTGACCTTAACAATGAATATGAGATCGAATATGGACAACAGTTTCAAGACGAGCCTAATGAGATTGAAAATGCGCTTCCGTTTGAACCCCTCATGGTTGAGTCAAACCTTCAACCAAATTCTTTGATTAAGCAACCTCCTAGGTTGAAACTCAAACCTCTTCCGGATCACCATAAGTACGCACTTAGGTAACAATGAAACGTTTCCTGTCATAATTTCTTCAAATCTTACTCTTGATCAAGAATCCTCCCTTCTTTCAATTCTATCAAAATACAAAGAGGCAATTGGATGATCGATTACAAATATAAAGGAAATTAGTCCCACTCTTGTTCAACATCGCATCCACTTAGTTGACGAAGTCAATCCCATTGGTGACGTGCAACAAAGGCTTAACCCCAAAATGAAGGATGCGGTTCAGGAAAAAATTCTTAAACTCCTCGATAACGGAATCATATACCCCATCTCCGATAGTATGTGGGTTAGCCCAATTCATATCGTGCCCAAAAAGTCTGGATTACCATTATCACGAACGAAGCTAACGAACTCATTCCAACTCATACTCAAATGGGTTGGTTTGTTTGCATTGATTATTAAAATTAAATGTTGCAACACATAAAGATCACTTTCCTCTTCCTTTCACTAACCAAATGCTCGAACATTTAGCCGGCTATGAATTCTATTGCTTTCTTGATGGTTATTCCGGTTATAACCAAATTTTGATCACTTTCGAAGATCAAGAGAGAAAAACTTTCACGTGTCCCTTTGGCATCTTTGCGTATCGACGAATGCCATTCGGCCTTTGCAACACTCCTGCTACTATTCATAGATGCATGGTCAGCATCTTTTCCGACATGATCGAATGTTTCTGGAAGTGTTTGTGGATGATTTTTCCATCTTTAGAAACTCTTTTTCCGAGCACTTACATTATCTCAAGATGGTTCTGAATCGATGCAAGGACAAACACTTAACGTTAAATTGGGAAAAATGCCATTTTATGGTCAAAGTTGGCATTGTCGTTGGGCATGTCATTTCAAAAACAGGCATTGAGGTAGATAAAGCAAAAGTTGAAGTAATTGCAAAACCACCCATTCCCAAATTTTTCAAGGACATTCGTTCGTTTCTAAGACACACTGGTTTTTATCGACGCTTTGTGAAAGACTTTAGTAAAATTTCTCGACCTCTGACGACTCTTCTAGGAAAAGACGTTCCATTTAAATTTAATTCTGACTGTGTTGCTGTTTTCGAACATCTCAAAAATGAACTCGCTTCCGCTCCCATCATTTGCTCACCCAATTGGGATCTTCCTTTCGAAATAATGTGCAAGGCCTCTAACTTCACAGTTACTGTTGTCAAAGGATAACGCATTAACAAAATTCTATATGTCATCTACTATGCTAGTATAACTCTAAACGATGCTCAACTCAATTACACAACCATCAATAAAGAGCTTCTAGCGGTAGTCTTTGCACTCGAAAAGTTCCAACCTTATTTGATTGGCTCATACATTACAGTTTACACTAACCACTCCCCTCTTAGGTACCTTTTTGCTAAAAAAGATGTTAAGTCTCGTTTGATCCGATAGATCCTTTTACTCCAAGAATTTGACCTTACGATCAAAGACAAAAATGATCTGACAACGTAATTGCTGATCATCTGTCGCATCTCCCAAATGCACCACCTTCTTTTCCAATCAACGAGAACTTTTCTGATGAACAACTCCTTTTCGTTTCCGTCGATCCATGGTATGCCGATATCGTGAATTATTTAGTCACTAAGGAAACTCCTTCATTTTGGTTTAAACAAGATAGATATAAAAAAATTTCCCAAGTCAAGTACTTCTATTGGGATGATCCATACTTGTTTAAGTATTGTTCTGACCAAATCATTCTACTTTGCGTCCCAAATTGTGAAATTAAGAGTGTTCTTTCATTTTGTCATGACCAAGCATGTGGTGGTCACTTCGATCCTAAGAAAACAGCGAAAAAGGTGCTTTAATGTGGTTTTTACTGGCCTACGCTTTTCAAAGATGCATTTGGGTTTTGTAAAACTTATGATCGCTGCCAAATGTTAGGAAAAATCTCTCGATGAAACATGATGCCTTTGAACCCCATTCTTATAATCAAAATCTCTGACGTTTGAGGTATTGATTTATGGGACCGTTTCCAACTCTTTCGAAAATCTATACATTCTCCTTGTTGTTGATTACGTCTCTAAATGGGTTGAAGCCATTCCATGTAAAACAAATAACTACAAAGTTGTTGTGAAATTCATAAAAGAAAACATCTTTTCAAGGTTTGGAATACCTCGCACAATAATAAGCGATAATGGAACTTATTTCTATAATCGATCATTTGAAACTCTAATAATGAAATACTCGATAACCCACAAGTTATCCACTTCTTATCATCCTCAAACTTGTGGTTAAGTTAAAGTTTCAAATTGCCAAATCAAGCAAATTTTGGAGAAAACTGTAAATAAAAATCGAAAAGATTGGTCACAAAAACTGACAGATGCGCTTTGGGCTTACAGAACTACGTATAAAATTAATCTAGGGATGTCTCCTTTTAGGTTAGTATATGGTAAAGCATGTCATTTACCTGTTGAACTTAAACATAAAGCATTGTGGGCGATTAATAACATAAACTTTGATCTTGAAAAAGCTAGTGAAAACAGAAAATTGCAACCAATGAATTAGAGGCGATTAGGAACGACACATGAAAATGAGAAAATTTACAAATAAAAAACAAAAGTTTTTCATAACAAGTCAATCCTAAGAAAAACATTTTTTCCAAATTAAAGATTTCTATTGTATGACTCTCGACTTCATTTATTCTTTGGGAAATTAAAATCAAGGTGGACAGGACCATACGTGGTACATACTATTTTTCCACATGGTGCCATAGAAATAGAAAACCCTAGGGATGGAAAGACTTTTAAAGTTAATGGTCATCGTTTAAAACATTACTTGGAGTTGGCAAGTGATCGAGAGGAAGAGCTCATGATACTTCAGGAGCCACACTACGTCTAGTAAGAAATTTTAACCCTCTCTTATAAATATGGTTATGAATATAGTATTTGGTTAATTGATTAATGTGTTACATTTGTTTGAGTACGATGATCATGTGAGTGATTATTCGTTTCATACCAAAATCTATTAATTATTACTATATAGTATATATGTTGTGAAAAAAATGTAGCATAAATTAAACATGCTACAAATAGAAAATAACATGTAATAACTGCAGTAAATCATTCAATCGTTTTTAGTGGCATTTATCGAAATGCTATAGTAATTTTGGGCTTTTAGTTACACCTTCTTTAACAGCATTTATCAAAACTCTGCTATAATTTTCAGTAATGTTTTTAGGATTCTACAAAATCCATTTTTTATAGCGTATCCGAAAATGCCAATTTTCGGTAGCATTTTCTGAAATGCAACAAAAAGTCCTTCACTTTTAGTTGCACCTGCTATAACAACGTTTATTAAAACACTACTAAAAGCGTATTTATGACGCTACGAAATCCCGTTTTTGGTATAGTGATTTCTTAAAGAAATTACTTCGTCATGAAGTTGGTGTTTCTTAAAATAACCCATGTTCCTTGGTGCATTGGAATAGATATTCATAAAGATTTTATGAACTACCTTCTGTATAAAACAAATTTAGATTTAAATTTACAAAATTTATACCGTAACATAAATAGATCAACCTATATTGATCGGTCCTAAACTCCTTTATGTGGTCGACACAAGATCTCTCACTAGCAAGTACTAAATGTAGCCTCTCGACCCACACAACCTGTCATCTCCTTGACCTAGGATAAGTAGAGATTTCTTTTAAACTCTTAACTTGTATGATTTCGTAAAATATAATTTGGATGAAATTAATTTTAACTTTATGTACTTATTCTTAAGTACACGTTCTTATAGAAAGAAGTTATCTCGGCTTCACTCATCATCAATCGTACTTTGTCTAATGAAGTCTAATTCATTCTTATCGATAGTGATTTTGTATTTCACCGGTAACATAAGATTCATAATCAGGTGACTAAAGAACAATTTCTAAAAACCGTGGCTTAGTCAAAAATTCCAAATAATTGTAAAAAAAATCTCATACTTCTGTATCTTTTAATGCATCACTTTGTTATCAACGCCATTGTTATATGATTATTTCATAACGAGAATTCATAATATTTCACCAAAATAGAAATATATCTATTTCTAGTTAATACCGAAGACATTTATTATTTCATAAAAAATATTTGGTATATTTTATGAAAACAATTTTTTCGTAACTTGACGAGTCCACTATGAAGTGTTATATAGTATGCTCCCGCTATTTTCACCATTACTATAATAACATACGAAATACGGCTCTATTTAACCACTTATTACAAAATTTTATTTTTTATACTATAAATAATTTACAGCTGAGAGCTTCAAATCAAATACCTTGAACTCGAATAAATAAATTTTACAGAAAATAATTTTCCATATGAAAATCACATTTTGCATTCCATATTAATATTTCAGTGTTTTATACAATTTACATTTTCAACGTCTCTTTATGAAACAGAGATGACCATACACTTTATTCATCCTAACTATGTCTAAGTTACATCCACTCTTGTACATTCACTTTCCTCTCTAAATGGTTGAACCATTCAAAAGGAAACCCTTACTAGAAGACCATAATGAACTCTTTACAAAAGTGCATTTAGTCATCCTCAACATTTAGGGGTATCAAAGTTGCACTTTATAAATGAATCAAATTGACAATTCAGTGATCAAGTTCGTAGGTACATCTTATAGCTCTTGGTCCGGTGTTAACACAACAAGGTCTTATCATAATCAATTGTACTAAAAATATGGTCTCTTATTATGGTTTAATTACTTATTTTGAATGAACCGATTTCATCAAAATTTTGTACATTATGAATCGTGACTGTCCATCATATAGTGTATTTATGCGATTGAATATGGATCAAATCCATATTCTTGTGTTGTAATTAGAGTTCGAAACTTGTAGAAGATAATACACAATCTTGTACAAAAAAACATTTAAACAACCGAGGCATGAGTGTTTGTATTGATTGGCTCTTGCATGGGTCGTGAAGTGACAACAAGCCAGAAGATTTATCGGTAAGTATGTTTAATATTTCTATATCAATCTTTAATTCAATTAATTTGTATATTTTAACTGATAAATATTTTATCAACTATATTGGTTGCACAAATTTATTGATATAGATTATTTTAACTCTATATAACATACATTCTTATAATATTATAAAGGTTAAATGAATTCATTTCATTTTTCTAATAAGGCTCCCACTAGCTTTTTACGTTCTCAAAACCTTAAGAAATAAATACAGAATCCTTCGATTTCTCTATATGTTAGGACTCGCTTGCATTAGGATTCCGACCTTAAGGAATATCAACAAATCATAGGCCTACAAGCGATAGATAACATTCTATCATTTGTATCATATACAACTCTTAACCCATGGTCTTTGTCCTAATCACATCTCGACCTTAAGGAGTATCAACAAATTGAAAGAGATTATTCATCTGTATGCATAAGTTCATGACGGTCTAAGTCTAATACAGGTACCTTGAGGAATATCAATAAATACGTCCATATACTTACCTCGTCTAATCAATATATTAATAGTATTGCATAGAACATCTCTAGCTTAAGGAATATCAACTACTAAAGAGTATGCAAGCAACCAATTAATATATAAATGGTAGAAAACAACTTATATTTAAAGGATTCATAATCTTTAATATACATGTAATACCAATTTATGGAATAATATATTTCTTGTGAAACACCCTCATGATTCAAGCATTAGCCACTTTTCAAATCACAATATACGTATGTACTTATTCTTTAAACATCGTTTGGCTTTTATTCCAATTCCACTTGTTTTTATACATATATATAGTTATATAAGTATTAACTTATTTATAATTTACTTATATTATATGTACCTATACCTTATTAATTAATTTTAATTCTTATTAATTAAATCATATTTAATTAATTTAATTTAATTTAATTTATATAAAATTTCTAAATTTTTATACCGCTCATCCTAAACTATTTAAGATAGGTAATCAACTATAACATTTATTGTTTGTTTATGTGTACATATCAATATATTTATACATTTTAATTAATTAAACTTTTAATTAATTTTATTTAATAAATTATATTTAGTTGAAATTAAATATTTTAATTAATTTGAAATTTTGATTTAATTTTCATAAATAATTTTAAGATTGATCAATAACTTCAACAACTATAGTTATATAGATATATTTATGTATATATTATAATCAATTATCTTTTAATTTATTATTTTATTTAATTTAATTAACGCTATTAGTTAAAATTAAAATTTCTAATTTCTCAAAACAATTGTAAAAAAAATTCAAATGCATTTTATAAGTTTTATAAAATTTCCCTTTTATATTTTAAACTTGTCTTTTAAATTTAAAATATAATTTCAAATTTTCAAAAAAAATTGAAAGTTAGTTCAAGGCCCAAAATCAATTCGAGCCTTCATATTAGGGATAACCTTTATGCCTACATCATTCTTCGAGTCAGGGCAGTAGTTAGGTAGGCAGGATACTTGTTACCCAAACACAACTTTAGCATTGCTTTTATAAACAACCTACTAAATGGGTAAGTTTTAAGCAGTTATCCCTAATGATGATAATTTAAACCACATCAACCATTTGGGCCCTGATACCATTGAAAGAACCATGTCAGTCGAAAGTAGGTGAAAGCTTAGATTTTAGAAGAATTCCCATTATGGATCTATTTGGCCTTTAAAATTTAAAGGGTTTATTAGATCTAATTTAATATAGTTCTAAATAAAATATTATTTTATTACTTTCTATAAAAAAAGAGTTTTAATTTAATTTAAATTAAATGTATATTTTAACGAGCGTATCGAATACACTCATATATATATGTATATAGTGTAAGTGCAATATAAAATAATATGCATATTTAATGTGTAAGTTAGTACTGGGATTTACACTACACTAGATACATTTGCTCTTTATATATGTCTTTATTGTCCGTAGTATTTTTTATAATTATATAAAATAGCAATTATATATACACATACACATATAAAATTGATTTTGACTATTTTACATGTCTTGAAATTTAAATTAGCAATTTGAAATCTAATTTTGACTTAAGGAATTCAATATTGGATTTGTAATTTTACACAAAGGTATATTCATAAATTTTGAATTAAAATAATATATATATAACTAGGAATCTCATTTTCTTTACAATTTAAAGTTAATAATTTGAAATCTAGTTTTGACTTGGGAAGGAAATCAATATTAGATCTAATTTTTGAACACAAAAGGCATTTTATATACTTTGAATTGAAATAATAATATATGTATGTGTGTCTGTATGTATATGCATATGTAAATAATAGAAAACTACGTTTAAGTCCAAAATAATTTATATATATATATAATATATAACTTGTAATGTTTTACAATTTAGAATTAATAATTTGAAATCTATTTTTGACTTACGGAAATCAATATAGATTTATGATTTTATAAAAAAGTATTTGAAATCTAATTTTGACTAAAGCAGTTCAACATTGGATTTGTAATTTTACACAAAGGTATTTTCATAAATTCTGAATTAGAATAATATATATATATATATATAACTAGGAATCTCATATGCTTTACAATTTAAAGTTAATAATTTGAAATCTAGTTTTGACTTGGGAAGGAAATCAACATTAGATCTAATTTTTTTACACAAAAGGCATTTTATATATTTTGAATTGAAATAATAATGTATGTATGTATGCATATGTAAATAATAAAAAACTATGTTTAAATCCAATATATATATATATAACTTGTAATGTTTTACAATTTAAAATTAATAATTTGAAATCTATTTTTGACTTAGGGAAATCAATATTGATCTATGATTTTATAGAAAAAATCCAACTATAAATTTTGAATTAAAATAAAATATACATAAACATATGTATATAACAACCAAAAGTATTTGATATTCAAAATAACACATATACATGAAACTTACATTTAATTCCATAAATAATTTCAAATAGTTTATGTATGTATTTCATTTATAATTGTATACAAAATATGCAGGAAAAATATCTCAACTAACTAAAATTAGTTTTAAATCTAAAAGCTTTTTTCCATTAAACTTTTAATTTCTAAAATAGTAGCAAGTAAAAGATTGTATAACATAAGCATATATAAATTCATTGTATAAGATATGAGATTTAAATCATAATAATAAGATGTAGTGACAAGCACCATTGTCTCAGTGGTTAAGTGATTTGACTTTGGTGCAAGAGATCACAAGTTCGATACTTTCATAGCGTGATTCAAACATTTATTGATATGTGAGTTGTGATTTGCTGTCCCAGTGACATGTTGTATCTAAGTACCATTTCAAGATCGAAACTTGCATAGTGTGATTTGTTGTCCTAGTAACATTTATTTTAGTTTTTGACATGCAAGTTCGAAACTTGCATAGCGTGATTTGTTGTCCCAATAACATTTATTGACATGCAAGTAAAAAACAAGATGTAACATATATTAAATGGAGATTAGATAATTACCTTATGATGTAGCCAAAAAATACACCTTAAATGAATGAAAACTCATAGATCAAATTTAATCACCTCCTGAAATTGCAATGATCCGAAGCACCGCTTTTGTATTTATTTTATTTTTTTTGTTTGATTTTTTCTAGAATATTTTCTTCCATAAAGCCATGGAATTTTTAACTATAAGGAAAGAGAGAGGAAGAATCAGGAAAGTGAATTATGAAAGAGAGCTTATGGAGGAATGAAAGGAATTTTGTTTAAAACGGTCAATTGAAACATTTTCAATTCCTTTCTTAAAACCTTCACTCTTTAATTCCTTATTAAATCTCAATCAAACCCTCCTTCCATCCTTATCATGTTTGTCGACAAAGATAGAGGCTATGTAGGCCCTCGAATTTTCCAAAATCATTTAATTGATGGCTTTAAATAAAATTTAAATATTTTATTGATATCGTATATCGAGACGCAGATATAAGACTTTTATGTGTGCGCTTTTCATTACACACCAATGAGATTCAAACATCAAATCAACTATAATATAATAATTAACATTTCATAAATATTAATTAATTTAATAAATATATAACAATTACAAATTAAATAAACCGTGTGGATTTTGGAGTATTCGTTTACAAATTCAAAATAAATTACATATCAATGACTTAAAATAAAATCAAAATGAAAATAAAGAAATTTTGTAAATAATATTCATTTGCTAAAACCATAACCTTTCATTTTTAATCCAAAAGAAAAGTTTTATCAAACAAGGTTAGGATGTTAATTTATGTAAGTTTATACATTAAGATGATCTCCTTTAATATACGTGTGTGTGTGTGTGTGTGTGTGTGTGTTATGTATGTATGTATGTTCGTATAATCCCTTTTTTATAATAAAAACCACTTATTGTAAAATAAATTTCATATTAATTTTAATACATACATACATGTATATATGCAAACATATATGTTGTCTTGAAATAGAAAACCGATTATGAATCAATGGAAATTAACATTGATATTTAAATAAACAAAATTACATGAATAATAAATTAACTTTCAGATCAAAATTTAAAACAACAATCCTAATATAAATTAACAATATAACTATCAATGGAAATCATCATTATCAATTTTAAACCCAAATTAAATGTTGATAAATTATAAAATTTTCAAATCTACACATACATGTAAAAGGAACAACAAATGCATATATAAATTCACCAAAGTAAATAAATTGCTAGATCTACAACATAATAATATATATAAATAAAATTAAATGGAAAATACCTTCTTGATGTTTCCCTTATGAATGCACCTTAATTAATATATTTAATCCAAGATTTTATCTCTTGTCTCCTAGCTTTGCAACGGCTTAGAGTATCACCTTTTATTTGATTGATTTAATTAGATACCATTAAAAATATATTTTTTGTTTATTTCTTTGAGGCTAGGATTATGAAAAAGAGTGATTAAAAGAGGCAATTGAATGAAAGCAAGATATGATATTTATAGAGGTAACCTTCCTTAACCTCCTCCTTTCTTTTTCTAGATCCAACCATTGAATTTCAAGCCTTTTTCTTTATATGGATTGTAATGAAAGAGGTTTTGTGGCCCTTTAATTTTTTCGATAACACTTAATAAAAAGTTACAATTAAATCAGATTTAAAGCCCATCGATATCTTATATCGATTTGTATGTATACAACTTTTATATAAGCACCCAAATTAATACTAATGACATAAAAAATATCATATTGGCATCTAATACATCAAGTAAATAAATAAATAATTAATATTTCAAAAAAAATCATTAATAAATTTAATTAATTTATGACAATTTATAAATCAATTAAATCATATAGTATTTTAGAGAATCTATCAATGCGGCTGTGTGACTCACAGGTGTAAATCAGTCAGCGATTAATATCTAACTATTTGAATATTAACATTCACTTGTTACCTTAGCTAGTGGAGTGACATTTTGGTTGAATTTATCGCTTACACATCTTTTTGATAAAATCCAATTTTACTTATTTATGCGTTGCCCGATAGTGATAATTATTTATATCAATTCTCTTCATTAAAACTATATCACATTAGGACTAATGGAATTTGGTTTTGGTCAAAATTCCAACATTGTCCACATTCATCTTTGTAAGTGCAAAAACAAAATCCTTAGTTCAATAATTATTATCATTATCAATCGTACTGCTCTTGCCATAGACTTTGACTTTGACGTGACTTAAGTTGACCCTGTGATACTAACCCCATATAACAAAGGAGACGAATTCTCTCTTGAATAGTGTTTCACTTCCATTGCTTCCACTCGACCCAACTATAGTCGTTTGATGGACATCGTGTCACGATTTAACTATAATCAAAGCTGAGTTTCCACATTGAAGCTCCATGGTATCCTCAAGTCGAGAGAATTCTAAAATTATCACATTGATATTCTCTGCTTGACCTAGGTTGTGTTAACCAACGGAAACCTACCAAATGATTCATTCCATAGTTATCCAATAATTATTAGTATGTAACCCCTTGGTGTCCTCAATAATCATGAGTAATACACTGCCTAACGTTTGGAGAGTGTTATTGTAACGATCCAAAATTTAATCGCTTTAAATATGAATATTTGATATATTTCTAAATAATTAATTAATGGATTTTATAACACAAATAAACTTCTTTTAAATAATAATTAATGATGGTGAAGTTGTTTTGGAATTTGGTTTACAAAAATAATCAGTTCAGACAAAAATCGAAAATGTGATCGAAAATCGTTTTTTAAATTTTCGATTTTTCATTAACTAAAAGTTGTCGGAAAACATTGTGTATACGAGTATACACACACATACACTCTTATACAATAACATATGAAATGGTTAGAGGTAAAATAGAGTTAAATTTATTCACTTAAGTAAAAAGATAAAGTTGACTTTTCTTTTCTTATAAAAAAACGTGTAAGAGGTATTATCACATCACAAAAGAAGTGATGTGATGGAATAAAGAAGGGGGTGGTGACTGCATATGGAGCAAGGGATGAGGGGTGATGTAGCACAAAAGTGTGGAGGGTATTGGACCAAAGGGCAAAAGGGTAATCTACTTATTTCATTTTATATAAAACAATGTTTTTTTCAATTCTCATTTTCATTTCATTCACTCATTTTAAAACTTTCTCTTCTTTTTCCTAAGCTTCCATTTTGAATTCCATTGCTGCTTTAAAATTTTCAAGTTAAAGATCCTTCCTTTTTCCATCTTTAATCCTTAAAAACTTATTTAAAAACCTTTCTTTTCCTTTCTACATATTCTCCTTTTCCAAAACAAGCCAAACCTTCCTTCCTAAGCCCTAGGCGGAGCCTACCTACCCAAGGCTGAACCAAAATTTCACCTTCCAAGGTCCAAAATTCAATTTTTTGAAAAAGAAAGTGGATCCGAGTGCCAGAGTTAGGGTGTAGTATTTTTGATTTATAGTCGTGTGGATTTTGATGAGTAAAGCTTGCCTTTTTAACCAAAGTTTTTGTAGCGACCTGAAATTTCACTACTTTGATTTGTGAATATTTAATTAATTCTAGATATTCATTATAATTAAAATAAATATCTTTTAAATAATAATCAATGATGGTGAAATAGTTTCCCAAATTTATTTACAAAAATATATAGTTCGAAGAAAAATCGAAAATGAGACCGGAATTCGTTTTTCGAATTTTCGACTTTTTGTCGACTAAAAGTTGTTGGAAACATTATGAGCACTTTAATATAAATATACACATTCATTTATAAATATGTTAGAGTGAAGTATATATTATATATGTATTTATATACTTAAGGAGTTTTTATGAAGGTTTAAAATAAGCTTAAAAAGATGTCAATGAAAGATACATAAAACAAGTTTAGACAGCAAAGTACACATGCATTTATTATATCTTGGCTTAAGAGATGAGATGGGGGACAATAGGGTGGCATGAGGTACATGAAAGGGTGGAGACATAGTGGGGTGGCATGGTTTAAGTGGATGGCAAAGTACAAAGGGGTTTTTGGTAATTTGATAAATGCACCTTGAATATATATATACAAAATTCCTAAGATTTTCTCTCATTTTTATTTCATTTATACTTTGCAAAAATTTCTTCCAAGCTTTCAAAAACTCTTCCATGGCTTCCATTTAGTTTTCAAAATATTAAAAACCATTTCTTTCTACTCTAAATGCATGAAAAACTTTGTTTTCTTGCTTATAAATAGCTCTTTCACTTCTTCAATTTTGCCTCCTCTTCCTTCTACCATAACTTTCTCATATATTATCCAATTGGAGGATTACATTTTTTTAAACTGCATAAAATTCTAGTGGCTACAAATTTCATATGTACCAGTTCTTTAAATTTTGAGTTAGGCATGTCCAAATTTCATTTCTTTGCAGAGCATTTTCGGACCCAGATTTTCAAGTCCAAAAATACCTATTCTTATTTTGACCATATCTCCCTCAAAAATGATACAAATTAGGTGATATGTTTTGAAATTGTAGAGAAAAGAATTTCTAAAAACTTTCACTTTGTTAACTTTTCCAAATTCCGTGAGTAACTTATCCAAAAATTAGTTGGAAGATGACCTATTTTCGGGTTTGATTTTTATGAATTAGATGATAATTCGAAGGCCTCTACCTTCCATGGTCGATATAATCACATCATGGCCGAACTATTAAACAATTTTGGCATAATCCATTTTCCCATCCAAGCCTCCGAAAGCTCATTTCTTCCAAGTTAAAACTGGGATCTAGGCTCGGTTCAAAAGTAATTGAAGTTCGAGTCATTTTGGATAGCTTATGGTGAGTAGAGCTCACAATTTTACATAAAGTTTGTAACTTTATTTTTGATATTACTTGATAGTTAATTCGTTGCTTGTTTGGGTGAATATGATGTTGTTTGGTTATACATATGTATGTTTGGATGAAATGTTGTTTAGACTTGTAAATGAAAAGGTTAAAGTTAGTAAAGTTAAAGTTATAACCTTTGGCTTGTTGAATGTTGTGATGGCATGTATATTGGTTGTTTTCATGCATATGTGGTTATATGTGTAAAATGAAAAGTTAGTACTTGAAGTCATAGTTGTGACATCGAGATCCTTTGGTTTTAAAAACTTGTTTTCCTTATTTACTTTT
The DNA here is from genome assembly GCA_030737815.1 of Allium fistulosum. Classification (NCBI taxonomy): domain Eukaryota; kingdom Viridiplantae; phylum Streptophyta; class Magnoliopsida; order Asparagales; family Amaryllidaceae; genus Allium; species Allium fistulosum. The sequence goes on along the minus strand of CM060907.1, from coordinate 240,888,978 downwards.
TTAGAAATGTTTCTACTTTTGTTTTCTAAAACTTTATTCTAAGTTTTAATTAAGGATTAAGTCTTTTTAATTAATTAATTAAGATTAATTAACATTTAATTATTAATTTATGGTTTTAATTATTACTAAATAAGGAGTTAAATGTTATTTTATTATTGAATAAAGATTTTGAATTTGTAAATCGCTTATTCCATAATATCGGTTTTGTTGTAAAAGCAGTTTTCTTTTGCAAAAGTAAACCAAAGGATTTCTTTGTCAATTACCCTTAAGTAACCTCAAATGATTATGAAACCAAATGACGTCAGTTTAGCAAGACAAAACACCATTTTCCTACTATAATAACTTGGTCATATGTTTAGCAGAACAAATCTATGTCTGCTATTATTATAACTTGGACATTTAACTATATATTGGTTGATTCCCTTTACATACCTACTTGTTATGAAAATACTCATGTTATAACTTGATAAGTTAAACTCAATTAAATGAACCATTGTGGTCATTAAGCCTTTATCTGATTTTGTGAAGTCGAGTATCTCATTTTATCCATTTTGAAAAGGATTTAAAGTTATTATCATTTTTAAATATGATATTTAAAGGATAATTAGGCAATGATTTTATTAAAGGTGTTTTTAAAGTTAATTAAATACTTTTTAAAATCATTGTTTTGTTTATATGGTTTAAAGATAATTAAATGAAGAATGTTTAAATAATAACTTGTTTATTTAAAGGTGCATTAAATAATTGATTTGTGTATCAAAGGAACCTTATTGATTAAAATTTATAAAAGAGTTTTATAAATGATTTTTAATATTTATAAGAAGTTTTATAAATGATTTTGGTATTTATATAAGAAGTTTTATGATGATTTTGGAAATTTATAAAGAGTTATATAAATGGTTTTGATATTTATAAAAGAGTTTTGTAAATTAACTAGGAGATTATAAAGAGTTTTACAAATGGGTTCGGAATTTAAGTGAAGGATATTTCATAAATGGAAAAGACTTATAGAAGTAAATTATAAAAGAATTTGAGATTTGGATTTCCTTTAACTTACCTTCTTAATTATGGTGGTACAGTCATTCGTTCCACGCTTAACACTGAAGGAATATTGTTTGATGATATCTTTATCTCCAATTTAAATAACATTTGTTTGATCCTTTTAATATCATTTTGAAATAAGAAATCTTTCATAAATGTTTTATGAATATACATGTTAGTGAGAAAAGTATATGAATACTTTGATAAATGTTTTGAAAAGAGATTTAATAAATGAAGATTTGTTTTGAGGCTTAGTGGTTGCTATGGGTAATTAAATCTTTGAATTGTTGTTGTTTGATTATTTGATAGTTAAATAACTGACTATCAAAACTTGACATGTTTTGACTGAGGAAATAGTATATTCGAGTTCCCTGGTTAAGATTCGAATACTTCCAAAAGAACATGGAATGAGTCAACCAAAAATTATCATTGTTGGTTTGGAGAGACCGGGATCAGATTTGCATTGGCACATAGCGCAGCATGATAGGGGGTTCTTGCTTTGTGTTTGGTGGCGAGCAGGAGACTCTTACTCCTACATGTCCTTCGGGTTGGTGCAGTCGGGAGGCTGGCCATAAAAGCGAATGGTGAAGTACTAATGTAAGCCCTGGTGGTTGTACCCACTATCGAAGGGTCGAAGGCCCAGGCCATTGCAGTTGGTATCAAAGCGTAAGGTTAAGCGAGAACCTTGGCCCTAGTGGGGTAAACTCATTTGAGATTGGGCAAGTGATACTCTAAAATGAGTATGAGTGTATTATATATTAGAGCGCGTATTTGTTAGTAATTATAAAATGCTTTATATTGTGTTGTTTGATCTCTTGAATGGCTTAAGAGTTCTGGTCGATGCATTTGGCCAACATTGTCGATAGGGCCCTAAACACTTGAACAAGTCCAATCGACATAATATATTTTTTAAATTATGAAATAATTTTACCTAGGACTATATTTTATATATATATAAAGGAAAAAGTTTCAAATATTTATATAAATATCTATGATATGATTATTGTTAAAGGTCGATAATGTTTAATTATTATCATATAGGATTTGATTAGTCATACTCATCCATTTTTAAGAACTGACTATTTTTTAACCTACTAGTACTTTTTCCTTTAAGTATAGTTTAGGTAGATAGAGTTTGTGGGAACATTGAATCGAACACCCTGTGAATTAAGTTTCATAATTTGTCTATAAGGCGTTCAATGATAATGTTAGATTTAATTGGATTTTAATAAAAGGTGTTCATTAAAAGAAATATTTTAGATGATTTTATTAAAGCTAATTTTATAAATGAGGATTATAAAATATATTTTGAAAATAAGATGGATTTTCAAAGGACTTAAATCCCGATGGCTTTGATAAAGTTTTCAAATGATTCTTGGAAAAGTAGTAATAATTTTATTTAAAAAATACTTTAAGGTATAAATATTTTGAAACGAAATTTGAGGGTAGATTTTTCTTTGGACAGTTCGGGGAATGAGTGTCGATTTGTTTTGTGATGATCAGAATAATTTTCTAAGTGACAATCAGATGTTTGCTTAGGCAGATGTGATAGTGCACTTGGTAAATTATTATCTTTGTCATTGTACGATCGAAACGAGTTTGAATCCGAATGAACCCAAAGAAAGTGGACGATAAATATTCTGTTAAAAACTATTTAGTTAGAAATACATATAATATTGTTTCAAAAGGGATTTGAAAAGCAGAAATATTTTTATAACCAGTTCGAGTAACTCGGAAGTGACTAAGAATGGGTGGGAGATGTGTTCGGACAATTAACACTTCTTGTGACGACCGCCCACGACCCCTGCACTGAACCTAGATATAGTGCGATGTAAAGTGTGCCAGGCGACCATGGACGATTGTCAGGGTAAATTTAAAACAGCAGAGTCTATCGTATTACTCACAGCGCATGGACAAAATACAATAGAATATATATATAGTGAAGCTACACAGAATAGAATTTCATCAATCAAACTTCATAATAGTTGGATACAAAACATCTGAATAGTCAATACATCAAGCCTCACTACATATCACTCAGAGAATATACAAGCAGCGGAACATCCAGTACATATAGTAAGAAGATAATATGCAATCCTCCAGCTCGTCTTCGTCATCAGCATCGTAGAAAGCAAGAACAGCACCTGTCACCTGCTACCTAGTCTGCCCGTCCCCAAAATGGACGAACAGCCCAAGGCAATAAGAGTTAAAACATAAAGCCTTGAGTCAGACAACAGTCTTAGTGAGCGGTAAATTAACTAACAACATACCAAAATAGCATAAAGGAAAAAGAAATAGGAATCCAATCCTCCCACTCCACCTCTTTCTACAGTGATAGCCCCCAGACACACACTAAGCAGAAGCAAACATAGCAAAGCATACAATTTAAAATAAAGCAATTATCACTCGAGTCAAGGGCGATGTTTTCCAAGTACAAACCCCCAAGGCCTAAACCAAGATCAGATAAGCACCCAGAAAATACCGCTCTTGAGACCGAATGATGATACAACCAAACATCCATGACTCTGGCTATCACTGTTATCATTGCTTCGATATCATCGTTAATTGAATGACCGGCTCATTATTTCATCCATCCGTCAAGGGCTAATGGAAACCCCGGTTCTAGACATGACTCTGCACGTCATCGTGACCCGTGCCTAGGACTATCGAATCTGCCCAGAGTACTCGACTACCAATCAGTAGCCTTCAGGGACTATCGAATCTGCCCAACATACTCTTGCTTTGAGAATGCTAGAACCTTCAACAACGATGAGATCTCAGCCTTCTAGTCATCCTCCTCGACGACTATTTCCATACTAGCTCAAGCGCCTCTCGAGCAAACCATTATCCTCAAACTCGAACCATTTCACCGAGTTATCAATCTGCTTGGAATGATCCCGTCTGGATTAGACCAAGGCTATCTCATATCATACTTCGCCTCATCATCATCATAGCAAAGCTTCATCACAACATCATCATCAAATCTATCCATATGAGCTTCATCATCCGCTACATATGCCACAAGCAGCTTTTCCAATTCAAGAGCCTTCTCCTTAGCTTTCGAATCATCTTCGACCATCTTGTCTAAATCAAATCATCAATCATCTAATTCATAGCAATCAATCAAATCAAACATTAATCCAAGTAAACAAGCATTCAAATATGATCTAAATAGACAATTATAACAATAATGGCAATTTCGTAATTAAAGAGTCTAAAGTCTAACAAGCATGAAAACATGAGCAATATCTCTATAATCTTGATGAATGAACTTGCATAGGTTAACATGTAGTAAAATGGATGCCAAATCATTGTGAACAATGGATCTATATGGATCTATACTTAGGATTAGGAAAATGCATGGAAATCACTACTTTAACACAAAATCAAGCCAACGATCCGATATACTCCTTTGGATCCGTGTGAGAGATAATCACCACTCACCAAATCACCTAAACACCTCAAAAGAAACCCACTTCAGATCTGGACAGCGAAGGATCTAACTCGATCTATCACCAATCTGCTTCAAACGATGAAATCTCTCTTCGAAGGATGTAGATCTTCAATCTAAGCTCTTGGATCTTCAATTTGGATGGAAGGAATCACAAGATTAAAGTGGAGAAAAGAAGTGAAGAAGTGTAGAAGTCGAGCTCTCAAAATGGCAGCACTTCGTCGCTTCGAAATCCGGATTCCAAAAATGAAGAAAAACCCTCCTATTTATAGGCTGAATTCCCCTTAGGTCGTTCGCTCGGAGTTAGATCGTCCACGACCTAAGAACCCTTACAACCTATAACCCCACGACCTAAAATCTTCGACCTAACAGCCCCAAGCTTCTACGACCTTCGACCTAACATATGCGCACTCCTACGACCTAACCAGATGCGCTTCTACGACCTAACGACTTAGCGCATCAGCGCACCCAAGCAACCTACGACCTAACCCAGATGCGCTTCCTCGCGACCTAACGAATGCGCATCCATGCGACCTAATAGATCCAACGACCTACGTGCATCCGCGACCTACGACCTACCAAACCTGCGACCTAACACACACACGCGACCTAACCAACTTAGCCAGGATACGACCTAACTCCTTAGGTCGTCTAATCGACCTAACTACGCTAACTCACTCTCTTATACCGTTAGCTCTTAGGTCGCTAACCACTAGGTTACTACTCACTAGGTCGCTAACCACTAGGTCGTTAACTCGCTAACTCTCTTAGGTCGCTGCCTGTCCTTAAGTCGCTCAAACCTTAGGTCGCCAACATCCTATAGGTTGCCAAATTCTATAGGTCGCTAACTTTCTTAGGTCGCTCCAATCTCCTAGGTCGCTCATTCGACCAAACCTGTTCCACGACCTAAGCCACCACACGACCTACCTATCATACGACCTAACTTCTTAGGTCGTTCCAATCCTTAGGTCGCTCCACTTCACTAGGTCGTCTACTCCTTAACTCGCCATCTTCCTTAGGTCGCTCCAAACTCTCATACGACCTAAGACTTAGACTCTGGACGACTTATCAACAATGCGACCAAATGTCAACTGTTTTATGATGTTTCGATCCGTAAAAATACGGGTCGTTACACTTCTTTTGAGTATTACCCTTCTTTGTAAAGGGGTATATGATACTATTTGGTAGTACCCAATTCCTTAATATCATTTTGGAGCTACTCGGGCTATATGTATGTTTTTATGGGTTAAATACATAGTATCATTTCAAAAGGGTTTTCTGAAATAAAACCTTGGTATTTGGCTCTTAAGTTTTCAAATCATAAAGGTATCTTGATTTAAAATGGGTTAATTAATAAAGTTTTAATTGGGTTAAATCTAACAATGAGGTTTAATAAACTTTGTTTGTTTAAATAATGTCTTTTGATTTTAACATCTGGGAAGTGGAAAATTATTTGATGTTATTAGGCCGGCTAATAAACGTCTTTACCTTAGAGGTGTCTAAGAAAAAGTAGACTCTAGGATGGAGTCTAGATACCAGCATCCTACTCTTCTTAGCTACTTACTAGACTGATTGGGTAAAGAGGTTGAATTGGTCGACTCGGTTTTGAGACCCCAATTATTTTGGGCCTATATCTGAATAGTTAATGGTGAGTGGAATTAAAATCAGATGTTTTGTATATACTCTTAGGATGTAGGAGGGTATTATACAAGTTAATAAATTAAAATGATTTTATGAAAAGGTTTCATAAATAAGTTGTACCATTTAAACTGTTTGAACCTAAGTTGAAATTTTGTGAAATATTTTCATAAATATTTTGGGAAGGGTAGAAAGTAGTTGGGTAGTAAGAACCAATAAGATATGTATGTAGGTTTGCCATAAATCATTTCCCTTTCTCATATAGTTCTCGATCCAAGATTCGAGTACATGACTTGAGGTGTTTTACACCATTCCGGATAAGGATATATCACTCAATTTTTTACGATGAACACTTGGTGAGGGGTCTTAATGTGTAACCAAATGTTTTCTATCATAGTATATGGCTATGCAAGGAGAATGGAGGTTTCTAAATTAAGAAGCTTGATCAGAGTCTGCACTAGGGATTCGATTGAGCGATACTAGTCTGGAAGCGAAGCTATGTATTCGAGTATGTGATCGAGTCAGATTTTGCATACAGATGATCAATGTACATCATACGGACTGATGAATAGTGTTAGGTATTCTAGAGTTAGTTTGTTTTTCTGGGTTTAGGGCTATGGTAAAATTTCAGGGATGAAATTCTTTTAGGGGGGAGAGTGTAACGACCTGGAATTTCACCGCTTTGATTTGTTAATATTTAATTAATTCTAAATATTCAAATAATAGATTTTATAATTAAAATAAAATTGTTTTACATAATAATTAATGATGGTGAAATAGTTTTCCAAATTTGTTTACAAAAATACATAGTTGGAAGAAAAATCGAGAATGTGATCGGAATTCATTTTTTGAATTTTCGACTTTTCGTCGACTAAAAGTTGATGGAAACATTATGAGCACTTTAATATAAATATACATATTCATTTATAAATATGTTAGAGTAAAGTATATATAATATATGTATATATATACTTAAGGAGTTTTTATGAAAGTTTAAAATAAGCTTAAAAAGATGTTAATGAAAGATACCTTATGAAACATGTTTAGACAACAAAGTATGCATGCATTTATTATATGTTGGCTTAAGAGATGAGATAGGGGACAATAGGGTGGCATTAGGTACATGAAGGGGTGGAGACATAGTGAGGTGGCATGGTTTAAGTGGAGGGCAAAGTACAAAGGGTTTTTTGGTAATTTGATAAATGCACCTTGTAATTCATAAGACTTTCTCTCATTTTTATTTCATTTCTACTTTGCAAAAATTTCTCCATAGCTCTCAAATACTCTCTCATGGCTTCCATTTAGTTTTTAAAATATTAAAAACCATTTCTTTCTACTTTAAATGCATGAAAAACTTTTTTCTCTTGCTTATAAATAGCTCTATCACTTCTTTAATTTTTCCTCCCTTTCCTTCTACCATATCTTTCTCATGTATTATCCAAATGGAGGATTTCTTTTTTTCAAACAGTAGAAAATTTCAGTGGCTACAAATTTCATATGTATCGGTTCTTCAAATCCTAAGCTTAGGCATGTCCAAGTCTCATTTCTTTGCAGAGCATTTTCGGACCTAGATTTTCAAGTCCAAAAATACCTCTTATCCTTTTGACAATATCTACCTCAAAAATGATCAAAATTGGATGATATTTTATTGAATTTGTAGAGAAAAGAATTTCCAAGAACTTTCTCTTTGTCAACTTTTCCAAATTCCATGAGTAACTTGTCCAAAAAGCAGTTGGAAGATGACCCATTTTCGGGTTTGATTTTTTTGAATTCGATGATAATCCGAAGCCCCTCTACCATCCTTGACCGAGCTAATCACATCATGCCTGAACTCTTAACAATTTTGGCTGAATCCATTTTCCCCTCCAAGCCTCCAAAAGCTCATTTCTTTGAAGTTAAAACATGGATCTAGGCTCGGTTCAAAAATTATGGAAGTTTAAGTCATTTTGGATAGCTTATGGTGAGTAAAGCATACACTTTTACATAAAGTTTGTAACTTTATTATTGATATTACTTGATAGTTAATTCTTTGCTTGTTTGGGTGAATATGATGTTGTTTGGTTATACATATGTATGTTTGGATGAAATGTTGTTTAGACTTGTAAATGAAAAGGTTAAAGTTAGTAAAGTTAAAGCTATAACCTTTTTGCTTGTTGAATGTTGTGATGGCATGTATATTGGTTGTGTTCATGCATATGTGGTTATATGTGTAAAATGAAAAGTTAGTATTTTGAGTCATAGTTGTGACATCGAGATCCTTTGGTTTTAAAAACTTGTTTTCCTTATTTACTTTTTTAGAAATGTTTCTACTTTTGTTTTCTAAAACTTTATTCTAAGTTTCAATTAAGGATAAGTCTTTTTAATTAATTAATTAACATTTAATTATTAATTTATGGTTTAATTATTATTAAATAAGGAGTTAAATGTTATTTTATTATTGAATAAAGATTTTGAATTTGTAAATCGTTTATTCCATAATATGGGTAATTAAATCTTTGAATTATCGTTGTTTCATTATTTGATAATTAAATAACCGACTATCAAATCTTGATATTTTTTGACTCGGGAAGTGTAATTTTATATTCGAGTTCCCGGATGAGAAATCGAATACTTGTTGTATATTTCCAAAAGAACTGGGAACGAGTCAACCAGAAATTATTGTTGTTTGTTTGGAGAGACCGGGATTGGATATGTTATCCGAAAACCACTTCGAACCAACATATGCGTTCGAGTGGAAGACATCTTGAAGATGATTGAAGATGATGCTTCTTAAAGAGCCTTTGATTTCGTTCAGACCCAGAACAAACTTGTACGGATGAATGCTAGCATCGCATTTCTGCCTAGAGGGTAGTGTTAGCATTCTAAGATGGATAGTTAAACATTAAGAGCATAGCCTCTCAAGCCTCACACCCCGGTAATGGTTAAAATAGGGTAGATGCGGTAGGGCCATATGGGTCACACCCATTAGGGTATGATCATCCCAAGATCTAGTGTCGAAATCTCTATATATGCTTCGGACCCATTTTTGGTTGTTGATTGCAAACAAGAGGTGATCATATTCGGTACTACCCAGTTCAGGGGTAGGCTAATCCTGTGTTGGCAGGGGTCGAAAGGTTTTCGATCCCACTATACATTTTATCTAGAGGTGTATAGATTTCGGAAGGTAGTTCCTTATCTTACCATTTGTTGGAAATCCATTCTCCAATACGAGCTTATGAGTTTTGATTTTATATCTATTGTTGTCATGTACACACATCATAGCTACTTGATTATTGATATTTTAAATCATAGACATTATTATAATATCATTGGATTTCATAAGAAAATATTTTGGTTATTGTAAGGTAAAAACTCATTCGTGTTTATGTGCAGTGTTGTCTTACGAGATACCTTTAATTTTAAAGGATTTTATAAGTTATAATAAAGTTCCTTGTGATTTGAGCTTCTCACGCTGCTTTTACCAGACTGGCCCGGATGTTGTTTACCTATAATGCTCAGGTCATCTCGAGCATATTTTCTAGACTTAGCTGGATTCTTTGGAGCTTTCAGGAGACAAGCTGGATTCTCCAAGATGTATTTACGTATCTCATATTCTTCCGCTGTTTATTTGTTCTTGATGTCTATTTACTGTATTTATCAAATTGTAAGGACGGGTTGTTATAATTATCTAATTGATAATAGGTTATTGTACTGTGATATTGTGTATAATAAAGATGATTTATTTTTGTAAAGACTTGTTCATATTATATATTACTCATTGCATTTTGTGAGATTCTGTTTTGTCTTTTCTTTCTTCACCCAAATGACCTATCTTTCGGACACTTACATGATCGGCACACGAATACTAGTCTTTAGGTGTAAAAAAGGCATATCGTTAAGTTTTAAACTTTATTTTGGTGATAATAATTGTTGCGTGTTGCTTAGTTTGGAAAGTAATGTTCAATTTATGTTTGTACATGCACATGACTATATGTGATGTTTGGTTATGGACTTTAAAGTCTAGTTGAAATGTTAAGTGATGCTGAAAGTGATGACCTTTACTTTGTGAATTGATGTTATTGCATTTGTATATATGTATGAGCTTATGTTATGGATGTTGTATGGTAAAAGGAAGGTTGGCACTTGAATTTGTGCATGTTGTGACATCGAGATCCTTTGTGTTTTAACCTTGTTTACTTATTTTCTAGAAAACTTTTATAAAGTTTTCAAAACTTTACTCTTGTTTCCAAAAATTTATACATAGTTTATAAAGTAAGTTAAAGTATAAAAGGTAAGGGTTTTAAGGCTATTTGATATATAAAACAAGTTTTAGGATTATGGTATCTGTAGCAATAGTCGTTGTGCATGCAATTCACAAAATCGATAATTTTTTTGTAAACTAAAATGGGTTCTCACTTTAGATTTTGTTGAGGTGTCTTTAAAACTATATTTTGAGTATTAAAAAGGTTAAAGTATTATTTAATTAATTTATTAAGTAAGTAAGGTTCTAATTACTAATTAATTAACTAAGTAAGTAAGGGGTTAATGATTATTTAATTAATTAATTAAGTAAAGGTAATTAATACTTAATTATTAACTAAGTAAGGTAATTATAATAAACAAATAAGTGAAGGATAATTATAATTAATTAATTTAGTAAAGGTTAATTATTGATTAACTACTACTTAAAGTTTTGAATTAATTAATTTTTATTTAAGTAAGGTTAAATTGATTATTATTTAAGTAAGGTTTAAATATTAATTAATTATTAATGAGGTAAGGTTTAATTATTACTTGATTATAAATTAAGTTAATATTTAATTATTATTTAACAAAAGGTTTAAGCTTTTTTTAATTAATTAAATAAAGGTTTCTTTTTAATTTTTAGTTACTTTATTCCCAAGGATCGGTTTGTTTAAAAGCAACTTTCTGTTACATAAGATGGGTTTTAAATACAAGAGATTTGCTTGTTTGTGCCGTTAAGTAGCCAAACAAATATGATAAATTATATTAAAACTTTGACACATTTTATGAAAAGTAAGTCATCTTGTATTTAACACTAAAAGCCAATGAGTAGACTTTCCTCTATCTATGAGATTTATAATTTGATTTTCTAGGCGAGGGATAGAGAAGTCGAAATGTCAGAAACGTGATAAATATGAGAGAGTTAATTTCAATAAATGGGTCATGATAGATTAAGTATATGGAAGATACTCCATCGTATACTTTACACTAAATTCCGAGGTATGGAAACCCATCTCTATCCCAAGAAGTAAGAATGTATGTCAAGTCAAGGTTAGTTATCTAACTTGTATGACTTTAAATTAATCAAGGAATGGTACTGTTTGAAATCAGAAAGTAGGGATAAGTATAGGATGTCTTATTTTTCATACGCAAATCTATACACACCCCAAATAGTGGATTTCTCCATTATCGATAACTTGGCCTGTTTTAAAATTATCGAATGTTGGTTCGGAGAGACTGGGATCGGATAGCATGAGTTATCTGAAAACCACTTCGAACAAACGTAAGCGTTCGAATTGGAAAACATCTTAAAGATGACGAAGTCGAAGATGAAAATCTTTGAAGTGCAAGAGCTACTTACTACTAATCTTGAGGGTGATTCCAAAATGGATGTAGTAGAAGTAGTGCCTTCAGTTTGTTCGTATCCTGAACAACTTGTATGGGCGAATGCTAGCATTGCATTATCGCATGGAGGGCAGTGTTAGCATTTCAAGCGGGATTGCTATAAAAGGTAGATGTAGCCTCAAGCCTCACAACCATGAATGACTAAAACCAGGGATATGCGGTAGGGCTATATGGGTCGCAACCATTAGGATATAGTCATCACCCGATCTAGATCGATAATTTTAGAGGGATGGTTAGGTTAAAGTCCCTATTAAGTTTCAAAGTACACCAAACATACTTGCCAAAAAAAGTATGTAAATTAGGTCCCTAGAATTAAGTTGCTGAATAATTGCATACATTTATGCAATTTACAGTGAATAATTGCAGATATTTATGCAATTATATCTAAAAATTACAGACATTTCTGCAATTATTCACTGAAAAATTGTGGAACGCAATTATTCACCAAAAAATTACGGACATTTCCACAATTTTTTAAAAAAATCGCAGAAATTTCTGCAATTATTCATTGAATAATTGCAGACATTTATGCAATTTTTGGATATAATTGCATAAATGTCTGCAATTATTCAGTAACTTAATTCTAGGGACCTAATTTACAATCTTTTGTTGGGGAGGAGTTTTTGTATATTAAGTTTGATTTTAAGGACTTAAGCCTAATATTCATATTTTTAGATTATGTATGCTAGTGACCGAGGTACGGTTGTTGATCACAACCGAGATGGTGATATATTCGGTATTGTCCAATAAGGGGTAGGTCGGTCCTGTGTTAGCAAGGGGTCCATGTGAGGCCCTCGGTACACTTTATCTAGAGGTGTACTATGGCAGGCGGTATCACGGTAGCATTGTCATTATATGGAATCCATTTTTCAATAACTGCCTTTATGGACTTAGTTGTATACCTAATATGTTGGAGTGTAATTAATGTGACCATTTCGGTTATGATTCAATATTTAGTTTAAACCTTAGAAATTATCATAATATCATTGAATTTCTATAAAAATGTTTCGGTTATCGTAAGGTAAAAATCCATTTGTGTTTATATGCAGCATGGTCTTATGAGATACCTTTATTTTTAAAGGCATTTATAAACATAAAATCCATGTTTGAAGTTTACTCACAACAGACTCATGTATGACCCGGAGTTTTTCTTTCTTTCCCTAAGAACTCTTGGGTATTCAAATTTGTATGAGTGAAGTAGTCTAGGTTCTCACGGATGCATTTTGGAGGAGCATGAAGCAGGAGGCTTCGACGTTAGCTAGTTATCTATTTGTTTCTGCTATATATGTATATTTTTGTATCAGCATTGTAGGGGCAGGTAGTTATAACTATGTTTGGCTTAAGTTAGCACCTGTTGTGACTTTGATATATCATTTTGGAAGTGAATATATGTACTATCTGATATTCTATTATATATGATTGCCTTCCCCGGTGAGATTCTGTGTTTCTTTCTTCTTATCTCTCCTTTTCTTTTTACCCGGAGGACTTGTCTTTCGGACGCCTATATGATCGGCACATAAATATCGTTGATGTATTAAGTGTCGTCTTTAGTAGTAAGAAAGGCAAAACGTTACAGTTATATACTCTAGTATCAACGGATGTATCGATATCCAATCTCGATACATCTTGAATAGGAATATTTAAAATAGTATGTTTATTTTATTGCGATAAATCACTCATAATTACAATACATTATAACTACTTCACAAAACATATCATTTATGGATTTCCTATTAAATATACTTTAATTAAATTAATTAATTAATTAATATAACACATTATATCAAATACATAATAGAAAGAAAACACTTTTTTATTTCAAACAAAACTGGTTATTGAAATAGATATATGTAACAAAATACATAGTTGTCCCTAGGGCATATCCCTAACTATATCAATTTATCACTTACACTTGGAGCCAATTATAGAATCTCTATCACATCCCTTCAATCAGTTTGATGAGAACTTATCGAGTTAGACCGTTCGTGAATGGATCTAATATTTTGTTTCAATTATCTACTTTGTCAATTAACACTCCCCGATGTTCATAAACCACCATTATCATGTGGAACTATTCGGAGTATGTTTTGTCAACTTCTAGTGAACTCTTATTTTTATGTTGTTATCATATAACAATGACATAGTATTCTCAATACTTGAAATCACCCTAGCTCAGTTATAAATTTTTGCATTTATATTTATATACATTGCCTTTTATTTTGGCGATATTCGACGTGATGTACTCAACCTTTTCATTAAATCAGCCACAACCTTTTGTTTGGAACATTTTCAAATTAAAGCTTCTTATTTAAGGTTTGAACATAAATTTAATATTGACATATTATACTGTATAGCAGTTATAAAGTTCGAGTATGAACACTCCTTCATAAGGAGTCCATTGTTTCTGTAAACAATTATCTAGTATTTGGTAAATACTTGAGAATACCATAAACTACGGTTTAGTGAACTTAATTTGGATTTGGTATTTGCTTCATGCGCCCAATACATAAGCAAAAATATGATATTATATACATTATAACATGAATGATAATTTCTATTATCAATACATAAGGAATCCATTTTACATGTTCCATATTAAACATTTTAATAAGGTGTCTTTGCATATCTTTCAGGACATTGCCAACACCTTTTACACTTATTATAAAAGATATAATTTACAAATCCAATAATGAGTATTAAACAACCAATCTATTACTAGTTTTAATATAAATACATCGTTAACAACCGGTAATATGTTGTTTACCTTTTAGAAATATTTTAATACCTTGAATAGTTCTTTCTTATGAACACGTGATTCCTCTGTATTTTGACTGAAAATCAAACTACTTGACATTTCTATCAAAATACTTACTCAATTCTGATGCTTATAGAATGATACTTTCATACCATTTCTTGGATTATATACTAAAAACCCACAAACTCAATATTGCTCCCACTGACTTCGAGACACTTTTACAGTTATGTGCAAGTAGTCTATTCCAAATCATTATATAGAATTTTGTGAGTAAATCCAATTTAACTTGAATACGTTAAATAATGAATCTATTGACTATTGCGATAATTTCAACAATTGAAATTTATGATGTTATACTTATCAATTTTGCTCATTATTCAATTGCATTAGTCTTGCTCTTGAAGGCACATTCGCGGGCGATGGATCATATCCCTTTGGGTACAGATTCCAAAATCATATTTTGATAACGAACTTGGAATCCACTTTGGATTTGCGCATTATACCATATCGTGGAGTCCATACTCTCAATGGTTTAATTGATAGTTGAGGATTATCTTTCTCAAATCGATAAGAAACACATAGTTTCTCTTCAATATGTGAGAATATTTATAAGACATTCTAATGCATTGTGTTCATGCAGGTTTGGTTAATTTCGTTTCATCCCCCATAATTTGTTTCACCTTTGAAACGTATTCAAATCGATTTACTACCAATAATTTCTAAAAGATGGTCCTTTATAGTGAAGTTGGTATTTCTTGAAACAACAACCATTTCTCAATGTAACAAAATAGGTATTCATAAACATTTTATGGATTGCCTTATATAAAAAACTAATTTGGTTTTAGTTTACAAAACTTACATTCAAAATATAAATAGATCATCCAACGATAATCATTCCCTAACTCTTTTAGGACGATTCATACAAGAACACTCATGTATAATTATTATATGTAGTCATTCGAATTACATAACCTGTCAACTCCTTGGTCTGGGATATATTATGGTTTCACATAAACTATTATCTTATATGATTTTATTAACAACTCTTTAGATGAAATTAATTTTAACCTTGTGTACTACCCTTAAGTACAAGACCTTGCAAAAAGAAGTTAGCTCAACTTCACTTATCATTGATCGTACTTTGTCCAACAAATTTCAATTACTTCTTATCGAAATAACATTATGTATCATAGGGAGGAGTGACTTTTGAGATTGAATCTTTATTCAAATTATTTTTAGCTACGTTCGGAACACTTTCTAATATACTCACTTATTCGATCGAATCGATTCATTTCTACTGCATGTAATTTCATTTACTTTCGTCTTATATTATATGAACTTATCATAGACATACCACATGTGTATCATAACACTTGTTCATGTTCGTGATAACTCATCAGTGAATACAATGAAGTACGTGGAACAGTTTTGGTATTAGTAGATGTAACGACCCAGAATTTTGAACAAATTAAATTGAAAATATTTAATTAATTTTAAATATTTGAACGATGATTTAATTTGAATCCCGAATATAACTTTGAATTTGGAGATTAAATTTTATAATTTAATCTATTGAAACTGGATAAAAATTTAAATCTTCAATTTTAAGTTGAAGAAAAATATTCAAAAGCTTTTAAATTTTATTTTGATGATACTGAAGATAACAGAAGCTTCAGAATTTAATTTCAGACTGTTTTGTTCAGTTCTGGAATTTATATCGTTCGTATCGATATCTAAAAGTTGCCGTCCGAGGCACAGTCTCGGAATTCGACGAAACCAGTTCCATTGGGTCCGTAATATTGAATTATTACCGGATTTCAATTTTCGTATTTTTCGGAGTTGATACGTGAGCAAACGGTAAGTAAACGCATTTAGATTTGATCGAATTCAAATTGAATTTAAAATTTGAATTGGTCAACTACAACACGTTCTCTCCCTTAAATCACGCCGAAAATGACGAGAATTTATCGTGCAACCCATCACGTAACCCATGCCTTCTTCTAACTTTAAAAATCCCTCTTCAGATTCAAAAACAAATTCTCGTTCAAATTAAAATAATGGCCGAAGCCTGTAAGAAAATCACGTCCCTCTCTTCAAAAATTAAATCTCGTTCCAGCTTCTACAGAGTTAAATCGAATGGCGACCGAGCTTCTTCAATTTAAAATTTATGCGTCTCTCTCTCAAACAAAACAATGGCCGGGACGAATGCCTTAAATCATCTCATACCACTATCTTTCGAATCGAAGTTATAAAGGGGATCTCGGTGAAGGCAGGTCGCGAGGATGGGGCGATGGGTTGCTGGCTGGTGGTTCTTGAGGCGCGTGGGGAGGAGACTTCGTCGAAGCCACGAAAATAGGGCCCGCAGGGTGTCAAGGAGCAGGTCGGCGATGGGGATCGGTGACGCGATGGAAGGTATGGTCTCGCGACATTTATTGATGGGTTCGAGCTTCTCAGGGGATCTAGTGGTCGAGGCTTGGTTCGACTGCAACGTTCAATTTCGAGAGTAAGGTATAATTTTTATTTTGAGATAATTTTTAGTTCTATCTCAAAATAAATATGTATTTAAAGAAAGAAATATATATACTGCTTTTAACAGTTGTTTAAAATTTTTAACAGTAGAAAAAAAAATTAATTAAATTTCTGTTGTTATATACAGTAAAGAAATTTAGTTTTAAATTTTATTTGTAGTTAGATAAATTTTTAAGTATAGAAGTTATAAAGAGAATTAGTTTGAAATTAAGTCACTGGATAATTAAAATTACTAGAAACAATAATTTAATTGTTCACTTGATTCGAATATTGATAAATTGTATTAAATGTTTATAATTTCGAAATGAGAAATAAATATACCTCGACACATTTTATTTTATAATAATATATTACGGTAATTAATTTGGTTAATTAACTTGTTTAATTATTTTTGTTACTAAAGATAATTTAT
This sequence comes from Allium fistulosum, assembly GCA_030737815.1. Taxonomy (NCBI): domain Eukaryota; kingdom Viridiplantae; phylum Streptophyta; class Magnoliopsida; order Asparagales; family Amaryllidaceae; genus Allium; species Allium fistulosum. The sequence goes on along the minus strand of CM060907.1, from coordinate 240,871,524 downwards.
CTAATAGAAAAATAGATCAATAGATCTGTTCTAATTAAAAGTGTTAATCAATTAAATCTATTAAAAGAAAATTTTGATTTAGTCCAAATATTAATAAAATTGTATAAATTGTTTTATACAAGGTTAAAGGAGAAATCGAGTCAAGATGGAAATGGATTGTAAAGAAAAGCGAAGGTGAGATTTTTCTCACTCAAAATAAATTTTGGATTGCAGTTATTTATTGATTGATGATTGCTATTGGATGTGATATTAGATATAGTAGGATATATCTATATATATATAGCAATATATACATATTGGCATATGTATATATTGGATTGATGATTTCCCGCCTCGTATAGCGGATGAGACCCTATTGCGCCGTTAGTAAGCGGATATTTTTATAAAACCCATATACCGCGATATTCCACCTCGAAGTGGAATTGGTATTGTGCTAACGTCTTTGGATGCAGGGAAACAGGTTGGAGGGATCCAACTGGATTCCTCAATTGTATTTATTCATTTACAGATATTGATGTATATGCTGTTATCATATTGATATATGATATTGAATGTTATGATTGACTAATTGATGTTGTTGCATCATCGGATTCAAATTTTGAAATTTAAAAATAACGATTTTTACTTTAAAAAGGATTTTGAAGTGATTTTTGAAAGTAGACGTTTTATTCAATTTTTGAATCGATTTACTTTAAATAAATAAACGTTAAAACTTTAAAGTTATAAAAGTTAAGATTTTGTGAATTTTAACCAAAAAGTAATTTCTTTTGAAATAAAGAATTAAGAAAATTATAAAATGGAAACGATGTTAAAATGATTTATAAAGGAATAAACATTTCAGTTGTAAAGTTTTAAAAGAACGATTTTTGAAAATAAAGGAATTATAAGTTATTAACTTATAATATGGATTGTTGGTATAAAGTTTGAGTTATGAATCGAATTGTGAATAAAGGAGATTTATTAAATTGAAGTTGTTAGATAATAGAAATAGAATTTATAAACGTTGTTTTATAAATTCGAAATCAATTGGATTTGATAAATCAAATATAGAAGATTATTAAAGGAGATATATTCGCGATTTTGGATAGCGAATTATTATTAAGATAAAATGTGTAGAGATGATTGAAATTTGGTTATTGAATTATATTCACGATTTTGGACAGTGAATATATTATTGAAAAAAAATGGTTATGTTTGGGAAAGCGATATTATAAAATGAAGTTAATTGTTTTAAAAGACGTTTTAAAACGTGTTAAGTATCGAATACATAGATTTCAACATTTATTGTTGAAATAGACGTTTTCGAGAAATAAGGAAATGGTGGACTATAACACTGTTGTTATAGTAAATGATTTCCGAAAGGAAATGTTTTATGTAGTATTGGGATTTATATATCTATCTTAAAATCCGAATCCCTATACTAGTGATTTTGAGTCGTCGTAACGATGTTTTACGTAACATTCGTTTTGACTCAAATGATTTCCTTAAAGAATGAAATATATACTTAATATTGATTTAAGTATATCGAATATTTTCCAAGTGTTGAAAATAAATAGATTTGTGAACCACTTATTATTAAATAAGTATGGAAATGCTTTTTCAATATGAAATGAAACGTTTTTGAGATTTTATCTTTTAAAGATAAAATGAAATGTGGAAATTGATTTGAAATTGTTTTCAAATGGTTAAGTGTGGAAATTATATATCTAGTAAAGATATTTTGGAAAAGAAATAATTGGGAAAATTATTTGGAATCTGATGATGTTGCGCATCTTTATTGATAGTTAAATAACCGACTATCAATAATTACCTTGAATGGTATTTGTTGTGAATTGGATGAATTTGAATGCCACACTTATTTTTGAATAAGCGCTCACTATTTGGGTTAACCGGGAAAGGACCATGGGGTCGTATAACCCATTCCGAATATGTGATACGTCGTTATGAATTGCATTTGAAGACCGGTGTTGAAGACCGGATATTTTTGAAAACGGAAGGATTACCGTCGAGTTACTCTACATCGGCTGATCTCCGGTTTAGAGGTTTTATCACCCTTAGTGACGGGAAGTCCGGACGTGATTAGAAAATTATCCGGATATGCAAGGGCTTCGTGAGAAGTGCCTTCGGTTCTGTTCGATCCCGGAACAGACTTGTATGGATTGTGTGTCTGACGTTACAATTTGAGATATAAAGCTGATTTCTTTCAAATACATTCCTGTTGGTGGCGGAGAATTTATTCTCTTAGCTTAACACCCTTCTCTGAGACGTACGAGCTCAGAGGTTATGTAGTTGAAATTTATCAGCGATATATCCCAATTTGGTAACGTGGCATACTGAGTGTTGCTGTGAAATGATCAGTGTTTGATCATTGTGATATGATCATTTGTTTGATCTTATATCTTTGTGATCATAGGTTGATCATTTGTTTGACCCGAAGCAGGGCTTTGCAGAAAGCGTAGCTTTGTGGACGAGACTTCATCGAGCCTCACACCCCGGAAATGGTCAAAACAGGAAGGATGCAGCAAGGTTCTAGGGAGTAGCGCCCCTTAGTGTATGTCATTCCTTCTGGATAGAGGTGGTATCATGGTATGGAGCCCAGATACTTAACCTATGTGGTTGCTGCATTATTATTTTGATGTGGTTTGTTGGAAATCGGGGATCCTCGGGAAGATCGGTGACGATCGGGGGATGGCATACGCGTGTCAGTAGTTACCTATTTTTGCAGAGGTAACCCGGCCTTGTGTTGGCAGAGATCTAACCGTAACGTTAGGTTCTCGGGTCGTCTATTCCAGGGACGTACCCATCGTGGAAAAGGAAGTTCCTTAGCCTGACCATTTGTTGGAAATCCAAACCCCAATACGCACTTTGTACGGTATTAGTTGTAGAACCTGCCATTTACGTACGGTGGTCACCACTGTTTAGATGGTAGCTATAGTAGGCATACGATACTGGTCGTATGTTGCTTAAGATTAATATTATACTTTCGAAATGTTTTCTACACTATGCACTAATAATAATATCAAAAATGATTTGATTTTGCGTAGTAAGCATCTTTGACTATCATAAGAAGAAATCTCCTCCAATTCTGCGTTTGCATTTTGTGTGTGGTGGGAGGTCTTATGGTAGTTTCATTTTCCATAAGCATTGCGAATTTGTTTTATTTTCTTTATGAAAAATAACTGTTTTACGATCTCACACCAGTCAAGTGAGTATCGATGTCGAATTTTCGAAAGTCGAAAATTTCGGGATGTTACATTTGGTATCAGAGCATATGGTTAAGCGACAACCCTGCTCTGTTGGGTGTTACTCATTAGAGATAGAGTCAGTAGTACTCTAGAATGAGTTTGAGTGTAATAATAGATATGAGCGCGTATTTGTTATTTGAATATGAAATGGTTTTGTATTGTGTTGACTTATCGGTTGATTGTTTATAGATTCTGGTCGGTGCAGTCTAGCTAACTGTGTTGATAGGAGTTTCTAAACTCTAAACAAGATAAACTGACACAGTATTGTTTTAAATAGGGTAAATGAAATAATTTTACCCAAAACTATTTTTGTATATAAAAGAAATAATTTTCTGTAAATTATTATGATATATGGATGCATGGTTGTTAGGAAAGTAATAATATTGAAATGTTATCATTATTATTTGAAATTGAATAAGAAATTGAAATCATAACTCCAAAGTTAAGAAATAAAATTCATATACAAATGAAATTTGAGAATATAAATTATAAATATGACTTGTAATTTGGAATGGAATTCCAGAGAAGTATTTGGAAATGTTTTAAAAAGAATTTGAAGATTTTGGAGATTTGGAAAGTTTAAATCCTTTTGATTTGAAAATGAATTTAGGTTTTGAAATGTATTTTAGAGAGATGAAAGCTCTAAACTCTTTTCGGTCGCTGGAAAATAACTTCGGTAATGACTGCAGCATTATCGATGTTCATTTTCGGGTTTCCAAAAGAGAAATTGCTGCTAAATTGTTTTAAATGGAAGTTGTTTGAAAAATTTGGGTTTTTGTTTTGAAAATTCAAGGGATAAATTGAATTGTTTTCAAAAATGGTTTTGAAAATGTTATTAAGACTCTGGAATGCTATATAAAAATATTTATGAGAATAATAAATGAGTTGATAACTTATACAAATTGTTGTGAATTTAGATTGAATAAATTTAACTTAAGAAATTTTAAGTTGAATTAAAGTAAGTATAAGTGAATCAAAAAAAAAATCCAAGCGGTAATTTTTGAATATAAGTTATATAACTTATAAAATGAGAAAATAGAAGTGAAACGAATTGTCAAAAGTGGTTAAACAATTTTATTAAGCAAAATAAAATGTGATTTTGATTAAGTGATGAAATTTGACCTTGGTAAAGTTAAATAAAATTGAGAATCGAATTGGAAATGAAAGAATTAGTGAATGAGTTTCAAAATGAATAAACAAATTCGAATAAGTGGATTAGAATTTGAAATGGATTAGTAACTGAAACTAATTTAAAATGGTGCAGTTATGAATGAAAGATAATCGATAAAATTCAATATTCGGAATTGAAGATAAATTGAATTCCAATAGAATTAAAATTGAGAATTGAATTCAAATGAGATTAGAAATGTAAAATTGAATGGATATGAATATGTAACTTCAACAGTGAAGTAAGCTAAAGATATATAAGCAGTTGATATTGAAAATTTTGTAATTAAATTTGCAAAATGGTTTGAATATATGCAACTAGATATTATGGCTAGTAGGATATACAGGTTATAAAGGAATTGGAAAATTATGATTTCAAGGATAATTTGAATTGCTCGAAAAAGGTAAGTATTTGAATTATAATATGAGTTTTTGATGATTTCTTGTCTAGCCGCTTGGCTTTTTCTTTTTGAAATCTGAGAGTGCGTAGGGACGTTTTGTAGTCGTGCCGTATTAGCCGCGCAAAGGAGACGCTGGCAAAATTTTTCGAAAATTTAGGGCGTTAGAAAATTTTTGAGAAAATTTTGAAAGTTTAAAATTTGAATTTAAATATAAATTTGAATTTGGAAGTAAACAATGTTGTTTTGAAACTTATGATTGAAGTTGAAAAGCTAGTTGAATTGATAACGAATCTTTAGTAGAAAGATTTGTTTTGAAAATTTGATAAAACTATTGGATTGTGAAAGATAGTAGACGAGTTAAGGGCTTTTTTTCCTAACTTGTAATTTCGGGACGAAATTCTTTTAAGGAGGGAAGTTTGTAACGACCCAGAATTTTGAACAAATTAAATTGAAAATATTTAATTAATTTTAAATATTTGAACGATGATTTAATTTGAATCCCGAATATAACTTTGAATTTGGAGATTAAATTTTATAATTTAATCTATTGAAACTGGATAAAATTTTAAATCTTCAATTTTAAGTTGAAGAAAAATATTCAAAAGCTTTTAAATTTTATTTTGATGATACTAAAGATAACAGAAGCTTCAGAATTTAATTTCAGACTGTTTTGTTCAGTTCTGGAATTTATATCGTTCGTATCGATATCTAAAAGTTGCCGTCCGAGGCACAGTCTCGGAATTCGACGAAATCGGTTCCATTGGGTCCGTAATATTGAATTATTACCGGATTTCAATTTTCGTATTTTTCGGAGTTGATACGTGAGCAAACGGTAAGTAAACGCATTTAGATTTGATCGAATCCAAATTGAATTTAAAATTTGAATTGGTCAACTACAACACGTTCTCTCCCTTAAATCACGCCGAAAATGACGAGAATTTATCGTGCAACCCATCACGTAACCCATGCCTTCTTCTAACTTTAAAAATCCCTCTTCAGATTCAAAAACAAATTAAAATAATGGCCAAAGCCTGTAAGAAAATCACGTCCCTCTCTTCAAAAATTAAATCTCGTTCCAGCTTCTACAGAGTTAAATCGAATGGCGACCGAGCTTCTTCAATTTAAAATTTATTGCGTCTCTCTCTCAAACAAAACAATGGCCGGGACGAATGCCTTAAATCATCTCATACCACTATCTTTCGAATCAAAGTTATAAAGGGGATCTCGGTGAAGGCAGGTCGCGAGGATGGGGCGATGGGTTGCTGGCTGGTGGTTCTCGAGGCGCGTGGGGAGGAGACTTCGTCGAAGCCACGAAAATAGGGCTCGCAGGGTGTCAAGGAGCAGGTCGGCGATGGGGATCGATGACGCGATGGAAGGTATGGTCTCGCGACATTTATTGATGGGTTCGAGCTTCTCAGGGGATCTAGTGGTCGAGGCTTGGTTCGACTGCAACGTTCAATTTCGAGAGTAAGGTATAATTTTTATTTTGAGATAATTTTTAGTTCTATCTCAAAATAAATATGTATTTAAAGAAAGAAATATATATACTGCTTTTAACAGTTGTTTAAAATTTTTAACAGTAGAAAAAAAAAATTAATTAAATTTCTGTTGTTATATACAGTAAAGAAATTTAGTTTTAAATTTTATTTGTAGTTAGATAAATTTTTAAGTATAGAAGTTATAAAGAGAATTAGTTTGAAATTAAGTCACTGGATAATTAAAATTACTAGAAACAATAATTTAATTGTTCACTTGATTCGAATATTGATAAATTGTATTAAATGTTTATAATTTCGAAATGAGAAATAAATATACCTCGACACATTTTATTTTAGAATAATATATTACGGTAATTAATTTGGTTAATTAACTTGTTTAATTATTTTTGTTACTAAAGATAATTTATCTAATAGAAAAATAGATCAATAGATCTGTTCTAATTAAAAGTGTCAATCAATTAAATCTATTAAAAGAAAATTTTGATTTAGTCCAAATATTAATAAAATTGTATAAATTGTTTTATACAAGGTTAAAGGAGAAATCGAGTCAAGATGGAAATGGATTGTAAAGAAAAGCGAAGGTGAGATTTTTCTCACTCAAAATAAATTTTGGATTGCAGTTATTTATTGATTGATGATTGCTATTGGATGTGATATTAGATATAGTAGGATATATCTATATATATATATAGCAATATATACATATTGGCATATGTATATATTGGATTGATGATTTCCCGCCTCGTATAGCGGATGAGACCTTATTGCGCCGTTAGTAAGCGGATATTTTTATAAAACCCATATACCGCGATATTCCACCTCGAAGTGGAATTGGTATTGTGCTAACGTCTTTGGATGCAGGGAAACAGGTTGGAGGGATCCAACTGGATTCCTCAATTGTATTTATTCATTTACAGATATTGATGTATATGCTGTTATCATATTGATATATGATATTGAATTTTATGATTGACTAATTGATGTTGTTGCATCATCGGATTCAAATTTTGAAATTTAAAAATAACGATTTTTACTTTAAAAAGGATTTTGAAGTGATTTTTGAAAGTAGACGTTTTATTCAATTTTTGAATCGATTTACTTTAAATAAATAAACGTTAAAACTTTAAAGTTATAAAAGTTAAGATTTTGTGAATTTTAACCAAAAAGTAATTTCTTTTGAAATAAAGAATTAAGAAATTTATAAAATGGAAACGATGTTAAAATGATTTATAAATGAATAAACATTTCAGTTGTAAAGTTTTAAAAGAACGATTTTTGAAAATAAAGGAATTATAAGTTATTAACTTATAATATGGATTGTTGGTATAAAGTTTGAGTTATGAATCGAATTGTGAATAAAGGAGATTTATTAAATTGAAGTTGTTAGATAATAGAAATAGAATTTATAAACGTTGTTTTATAAATTCGAAATCAATTGGATTTGATAAATCAAATATAGAAGATTATTAAAGGAGATATATTCGCGATTTTGGATAGCGAATTATTATTAAGATAAAATGTGTAGAGATGATTGAAATTTGGTTATTGAATTATATTCACGATTTTGGACAGTGAATATATTATTGAAAAAAAATGGTTATGTTTGGGAAAGCGATATTATAAAATGAAGTTAATTGTTTTAAAAGACGTTTTAAAACGTGTTAAGTATCGAATACATAGATTTCAACATTTATTATTGAAATAGACGTTTTCGAGAAATAAGGAAATGGTGGACTATAACACTGTTGTTATAGTAAATGATTTTCGAAAGGAAATGTTTTATGTAGTATTGGGATTTATATATCTATCTTAAAATCCGAATCCCTATACTAGTGATTTTGAGTCGTCGTAACGATGTTTTACGTAACATTTGTTTTGACTCAAATGATTTCCTTAAAGAATGAAATATATACTTAATATTGATTTAAGTATATCGAATATTTTCCAAGTGTTGAAAATAAATAGATTTGTGAACCACTTATTATTAAATAAGTATGGAAATGCTTTTTCAATATGAAATGAAACGTTTTTGAGAATTTATCTTTTAAAGATAAAATGAAATGTGGAAATTGATTTGAAATTGTTTTCAAATGGTTAAGTGTGGAAATTATATATCTAGTAAAGATATTTTGGAAAAGAAATAATTGGGAAAATTATTTGGAATCTGATGATGTTGCGCATCTTTATTGATAGTTAAATAACCGACTATCAATAATTACCTTGAATGGTATTTGTTGTGAATTGGATGAATTTGAATGCCACACTTATTTTTGAATAAGCGCTCACTATTCGGGTTAACCGGGAAAGGACCATGGGGTCGTATAACCCATTCCGAATATGTGATACGTCGTTATGAATTGCATTTGAAGACCGGTGTTGAAGACCGGATATTTTTGAAAACGGAAGGATTACCGTCGAGTTACTCTACATCGGCTGATCTCCGGTTTAGAGGTTTTATCACCCTTAGTGACGGGATGTCCGGACGTGATTAGAAAATTATCCGAATATGCAAGGGCTTCGTGAGAAGTGCCTTCGGTTCTGTTCGATCCCGGAACAGACTTGTATGGATTGTGTGTCTGACGTTACAATTTGAGATATAAAGCTGATTTCTTTCAAATACATTCCTGTTGGTGGCGGAGAATTTATTCTCTTAGCTTAACACCCTTCTCTGAGACGTACGAGCTCAGAGGTTATGTAGTTGAAATTTATCAGCGATATATCCCAATTTGGTAACGTGGCATACTGAGTGTTGCTGTGAAATGATCAGTGTTTGATCATTGTGATATGATCATTTGTTTGATCTTATATCTTTGTGATCATAGGTTGATCATTTGTTTGACCCGAAGTAGGGCTTTGCAGAAAGCGTAGCTTTGTGGACGAGACTTCATCGAGCCTCACACCCCGGAAATGGTCAAAACAGGAAGGATGCAGCAAGGTTCTAGGGAGTAGCGCCCCTTAGTGTATGTCATTCCTTCTGGATAGAGGTGGTATCATGGTATGGAGCCCAGATTTAACCTATGTGGTTGCTGCATTATTATTTTGATGTGGTTTGTTGGAAATCGGGGATCCTCGGGAAGATCGGTGACGATCGGGGGATGGCATACGTGTGTCAGTAGTTACCTATTTTTGCAGAGGTAACCCGGCCTTGTGTTGGCAGAGATCTAACCGTAACGTTAGGTTCTCGGGTCATCTATTCCAGGGACGTACCCATCGTGGAAAAGGAAGTTCCTTAGCCTGACCATTTGTTGGAAATCCAAACCCCGATACGCACTTTGTACGGTATTAGTTGTAGAACCTGCCATTTACGTACGGTGGTCACCACTGTTTAGATGGTAGCTATAATAGGCATACGATACTGGTCGTATGTTGGCTAAGATTAATATTATACTTTCGAAATGTTTTCTACACTATGCACTAATAATAATATCAAAAATGATTTGATTTTGCGTAGTAAGCATCTTTGACTATCATAAGAAGAAATCTCCTCCAATTCTGCGTTTGCATTTTGTGTGTGGGAGGTCTTATGGTAGTTTCATTTTCCAAAAGCATTGCGAATTTGTTTTATTTTCTTTGTGAAAAATAACTGTTTTACGATCTCACACCAGTCACCATGACTGACTCGGAGTTTATTGTTCCCTTCTAAACTCTGGGTGCCCACCAATTTCCACACGGGCAGCCTAGAGTTATGTTTTCAGGATATTCTGGAGCTTTGGAAGCAAGCTGGATGGCGTAACGTAGTATTTGTATCTGATAGTATTTATTCCGCTGTGTATTCTGTATGAGGACAAGTTTATATAACTGTCCATTGTTGTATATTGACTCTGATTGATGTATGTATAAACTGATATAGTCTTTTGTTTAAAGATTACTGATTTATCTATTATATGTTGTTCCGCTGCGATATGTGAGATTCTGATATTGTTTTCTGTTCCGATGTGGTTCTGTTGTTCTTCTCTTCTTCTTCTACTCTTTTCTTCTTCTACCTTTTTCTTCTTTTTAAAACCATAACTTTTCGGGTTTCCGGCATTCGATGGCTCGGCAGTCGATAAAGTGAGTATCGATGTCGAATTTTCGAAAGTCGAAAATTTCGGGATGTTACAGTAGACTTTCGATTGCATATATTTATATGTATTAACTCGAAGAGTTCACCAACTCTTATGGTACTCCCATTGAGTGGATGCTTCACCCTTAATTGTTTGAGATATAATTCACGAGCACCATGTGATTCATAATCATATAATAAAATAATTATTACTCAAAACTATGACTTAGTCAATAATTCCAAAATAACTGCAAATAATTTGGGATACTTATGTATTTCCAGTGCATCACTTTTTGTTATGAAAACAACTACCACTATTATAGTTTCATTTTATAGCGAATATTCATATTATTCATATTGAAATAAAACAATGTCTATTTTTCAGTCAATAATGAAAAATGGTTATTATTTCATAAATAATGTTTGGTATGATTTACGAGAACAATTTTCATAATTTAATGCGATCGATGGGTGCTAGATGGCATTCTCCCACTATTTATACCATTACTATAATAGCATACGAAATACGAGATCCATTCAACCACTTAACGTAGTCTATTTATCCTATCTAATTAACCATTTTACAGTCGAGGGTTCTCAAATCAAATATCTTGAACTCAAAGGAATAAATTTCTATATAAAAACATATTTTGGAATAGAAATCATATTTCTCATTCCAATGTTAAGTATCGATTATTATTTTACAATTCTCGTTTTATATGTTTCTATATGAAATAGAAGCGACCATTCACTCTCTTCATTCCAATTGTACCTTAAGTTACATCTACTCACGTACATTCATTTTCCTATCTAAATGTCAAACCATTCAAAAGGAAATCCTTACTATAATACCGTAATGAACCTTTTACAAAAGTGAATTTGATCATCCCTAACATTTAAGGATATCAAATATTGTAAATTGATCAAAGTGACATTTCATTGATCTAATTCTTATACCTATCTTGTAGCTTTTGGTCTAGTGTTACATTTATCATAACAAGATCATTATTGTAATCAATAATATTGAATATACATCTCACACTACGGTTTACTTGCTTTTTTAGAATGAACTAATTTTATCGGGGTTTCGTACATTACAAATTGCGATAGTTCACCATAAAACATAAATAGTTGATCATACATGGATCATATATCAAATTCAAGTATTACTTTTAGAGTTCAAAACTCATGAATGACAACACGTAGTCTAAGCTAATAAACACATAAGTGAACAATTACGAATGTATTTAGTAGTTATAAAATTAGGTGCTTCTGTGGGTATTGAAACAATAACATATAGAAAATATTTATTAGTAAGTATATTTTATATTTTTTCTGTCAATCTTTAATTCGGTTCATTTATATATCTTAATTAATAAATATTTTGCCAATTACATTAATTGCACAAATTTATTAGTGTAGATTATTATAACTATATATAGCAAACGTTCTTATAATATTAGAAATGTTAAATGTTACCATTTCGTTATTCTAATAAGGCTCTCACTGGATTTTTATGTTTATCAAAACCCTAAGAAAAACATAGAAATCTTTTTATTTCTCTAGTGGGTATTAGGACAATGTCTTGTGATTTTGATCTTAAGAATAGCTCAACAAACCATAGGCCCATATACCATGGATAACTTCTTATCATTTGTATCATATACAAATCTTGACTCGTTGTTCCTTATCCTAATCCCATCTTTACCTTGAGAAATGCTCAACGGATAAAGAGAGATTATTCACTCATACCCACCATTTCACGATAGCCTAAGTATAGTGCATGTATCTTTAGGAAAGCTCAACAAATATGTGCAATTATCTTACCTCGCCTATTCAATATATTAATAGTACTACGCTTAACATCACTAGCTTGAGGAAAGCTCAACAATTAAGGAATATGCAAGTAATCTATTAGTATATAAGTGTTAGAGGACAACTTTATATTATAGATTCATAATCTTTAATATATTATATTGAGTGATATCAACTTATAGAATACTATATTTCTTACGAAATACCCTTATGATTTAAGTATTAGACACATCAGAAATAACGGTATACATATTATATGCATGTATTTATCCCTTAAGTCTATTTGGGTTTATTTTTGTTCCACTCGATTTTATACATTCATATTATGCAAGTTTAATTATTATAACGCTTTTATAATTTAACTAATTTATATAACAGCTTTATGTACATAGCATTAATTAAATCTTATTTAATTAATTCAATTACGTAGCATGAATTAATATTATGTTATTTAATTAAACATTTTAATTGAATATGTATAACATAACATTTATTGTTACACACACGTGCGCGTGTGTGTGTATTTTATTATTTGTTAATTAATCTTTAATTAACTTATTTAATTAGACAATTTAATAATATATTAATTTCAAAAATGTGCATGTATATACATATATACTTACATCATCTCAAACAATTCAAGATAATATAACATATATATAGTACTATATATACTTTAATTAATTAACAACTTAATTAATCTATTTAATTTATCAATCTTATTAAATATAAAAAAATTCAAAATATGTTTATTATATTTTCAAAGCTCATTTGAAAACTATATTATAACATTTATAATATACATAGTTTTCAAAGCCAACTTTGAAAATCATATTATAACATATATAATGTAATTCTTATATTAAATTTAGCTTTTAAATTTAAAATCATATTTTAGTTTCAAAACAATTTTGAAATCACATTATTACATTTATAATGTATTTATTATTTTAAATTTAACTTTTAAATTCAAATTTTCATTTTCATTTTCAAAAAAAAATTGAAAATCAGCCCAAGGCCCAATTCAAATTGGGTTATTTCTATTAAGGGTAACTTTCAGGATTACTTCACTTTTCAAGCCCGACCGATAGCCAAGGAGGGTAGGGTACTTGATTACCTAAACTCGAGCTACACTACTTTTCTAGACACCCTACTAAATTAGTAAGTTTAATTGGTTAGTCCTAACATGACTAATTTAGACTATATAAACTATTTGACCATAGTACCATTGAAGGATCCGAGCCAGCCGGAAGCGGGTTTAATAAGTGAATTTCAAAAAAAATCTCTATTTGGGTCATAGTGGGCCCATGGAGTCTAATGTCTAACACTAGACCCAATCTAGTTATTTTAATAAAATCAAATTTTATTTTAAATGTACATTGCCTTATTTAATTATTCTCATTAATCTAATGCATTTAATGTAAATCAAATTCAATTAAATGATCGAGGGAGGTTTTGTTTATTTAGAGAAAGAAACCATTTGTTTCTTTCTCTTGAAGCTCTCTCATTAATTAGAGGGGGGTTTTATTTTATTTAGAGAGAGAAATTTGCATTCCTCTTTCTTAATTAAATTGATTAATTGGTTCACTTAAATGATAGTTTTACCAACTTTATACTTGGTATATTTTGCAAGCATGTCTAGGTATACTCAAGTGTACATAGCGCAAGCGCTACTTTTCCAATTGTGCACATAGTGGATGCATGCATGTTTAAGTCTAGGAATTTAAACCGCAACAGACACATTTGCTCTTCATATATGCATTAGCTATCTAAAACATTGGTTACATATATGTATGTATGTTAATACCTTAGGTGTTCATTTTGATGATAATAACCATATAAATATTACCATTAACGTATCTCCAAGTTGTGTAGTTATTTCATATATATTATGGAGACATTTACCGAGATAAACAAGAACTCAATGGAAGAAAATGGATTATAAAAGAAGGTTAATCTAAGCTATAGAAGAACAAAATTGATTAAAGAAGAATGCTGAAAGGATAGAAGTGATGAATAGTTGGTTGAGTCTTATAATTCCTTGTTAAAGATCGCATGGCAATTATATTTGAAGATCATCAACCATTGAACCTAATCACAAAAATCCACAAAAAAGAGGTACTTTTGAAATCTGAAATTTGCAACACTTATCGGTGTTACTGACGTGTTGAAGTTCTCTTTGGAAAATGTCTGTATGTCGACATTTTGAGGTCAAGTATGTCGACATATCTCCCGTTGGTCGTTTTTTTAAATTTAAATCAAGGGATTTTTCCGCCGCCTCTTCACCGAAAGACACGTCTCTATAACCACTATAAAAAGGTCTTGGAAAACGAATTTTCCAATTAATTCTCTCTTCATTCTCATACTCTCTCTCTCTCTCTTCCATACTTTTACAATAGAAATATATTGCATATTATTTCATTCTCTTTGCAAATTCATACCACTTCACTCTGATTCTTCAAGGATTTGCAAACCACATTATATCAGAGAGTTTCTACTTGAATTCATACCATTCTCTCTCTGATTTCATCATATTCCTTAAAAAATTCAAAGATATATTGCCATTGGAGGTCTATAGGATCATTGTACCAAATCTGTAAGAATCCATATTAAAGATACAACTAATTGTCATACTTTGTTGTTGTTTGTGAAAAGGAAAAGGTGTTCTTGTAGCTTGTGAAACCAAGAGGGAGCATCTTATAGCCCGTGAAATCAAGATTGTAAAGGTGTTCTTGCCACCCATGGAAAGCAAGCAATTATAGTGAAATTCTGCACGGTGGAGTGCAGTACTGGATGTAGGATTGGCTAATCCAAACCAGTATAAAAATCAGGGTGTTATTTACTTTACTACATTTTACTTTACTATTTACTTATTCTATGATTATTGATTTTCTAATTGTAATTTGATTAGATATAGTATTAAAGTCATAAGTTAGTTCTAAATAATTGAAATATACACTTCATGTAAAGGCCCGTATCTCCGTACCCATTGAGTCGACAATAATTCACATCAGTTCAACTCAAATTGAACGGGAATACGAATCTTTAGGGGTGAAGAAGAAGAGATAGAAGAAAATAGAAACAACAACACAGAATTTCACAACCGCAGCGGAACAAAATATAATATATAATAACAGATTTTTATACAAAAGAAACTGTATCTGTTAATATACATACAATCATCAGAGTACAACAAGCAATACATCAATATGGACAGCTATTATAACTTATCCTCACCAGTGCTGACTATACAGTCTACACACAGCAGAATATAAACAAGTACGTGGAATACGCTTGAGATTCCTCCAGCTCGTCTCCTGAGCTCTATAGCATCCTAACCTGAATCTGTAATACTCGGTCTGACTCAAGCATTATAATAAAATAACACCCGAGTGTAGGATTGTTTTCACCCTAGAGGAGGGTGAATAGGGTGATACTAAAATTAATGCGGAAATAAAAAAATAGCAGAAAGTAATGTAGTAAAAATTACACACAGATTTACCCAGCTTCGGCAAAAACCTGCCTACGTGCTGCACCCAAGGTTTCTACTAGAAATTAAGTAGTCAGACGCTTACAAACACACGTAAACTTGTAACACCCGCTAATTTGACTAACCTAACTCCAAGCTTAAAACCCTGCCATAACTCAGCTACTGAGTTGCGAATTCTCAAACTATGCCCCGTAGTTTGTACCTAGTTACACAATTTTAAAAAGAAATTACAAAAAAAATAAACTAAAACTAACTAACACAAAACCCTATATTAAAAAGTGAAGCCCAAATAATAAAAGTAATTTCTTCGGCCCAAATAAATAATAAAAGTGCAGTCAAAAAATTAGAGAAGTATCCCCTTCTTCCTTCGGCCGATTCCTTTGTTCCTCTTCAAATATTAGGGTTTTGAACTGCTTGAAGCCACCGCTTGGAGATTGAATTTCAAATTGGTTGCTGGTGTGTTTTCGTTCCTCAAATCTCTTCGATGCTTCTTCGTTCAGTGCTCTTCGATTCGCTTCGGCTGCTTCAAGGACGAGTTCGTGGAGTACAAAATTGGTATGTGATTTTGTACTTTATTTGCTCTGTTATTTTGCTTGAATTCGAACTCATAATTTTACTAATGATGATAATGGGAATTTATAGGGAACAAAACCCTATTTTATCATTCGTATATGTTGCTTTGAATTCTTCATGATTTTATCTCTTGCGTTGATTTTTTAATCGAACGATGCATGACTCGTTCATCTCTAATATACTCGAATTTGGTTGAAGTGTTTGAATCAGTTCCGTTCTGTGCTCCTATGACTTCGGCATTTTGAATTTGTGATAATCTGGACTTGACGAATTTTGATTTGTTCCATTTTCTTAGACTCGAACTCTCTTGACTTGTTCCAACTGTTAATTTTGATATAACCCACGGCTTCATGTAAAACGCTGACCATTTCTTTTTGAACCATGACTTGACTTTGTCTGAACTGCTTATGCATTAAACATATATGTTTATACATATATATGCATATGTGTATACATGTGTATTTCTATTTGCTTTGTTAACCCAAGTGGCTTGCATTCTGACTTTGCTTGTACCTGACCATATGCATATATATACATATGTCACTTTTCTTGCTGCTTCACAGATCCGGTGCATTGTGGTCTGGCATTTCATTGTCCATGGTTTGTTGCACTACTTGTTGTATTGTCATGTTTACGTATGTCATGTTGACTTGTACTTATGTAGAGTTGTTGTCATGTTCTGACAATTGCTTTATTTAAACTGAACTTGATTATTGCATATTGGTTGAGTGTACTTGTCTTCTCTGTTGTATATGTACATACAGCTGCTTCACTGTTATTTCATTGAGTTGCTATGTTCACTTGTGTGTATGCCATGCTTTGACCATTTTTCTATTTCTCGAGTGCTTGCTTCCATGTATGATTCCCTTGCATTACTTCGAGTTGACTGTGCGGTTTCTTTGAGTCATTTCATTTCCTAGTCTGTGTTAGCCTTTCTGTGTTCATACCTCTGTTCTGATTTGAAGTCAAGTGTGTTCATGGCTTTAACTTGATATGTCTAGTTCCAGTTGCACTGGTCTTGTGTTCATGTCTGAATCATGTTTGAGTCATTTCTTTTATAAACTAATTCACATGTTGTTTGGTCTGGTCTGTTCTTGTTTTGTTTTGAATTCCTGAAGCTTGTTGCCTTTGTTACTCCTGACCATTTCATTGAACATGTACATGACTGGTGCCTTTTGTTGTTGCCTCCGTTTCATGTGCAATGCCCCGGTGCCATATGTATTGTCATGCTTTCATGTAAATTTTTGGTCGAGCGTTTTCTGAAATGACCCTCTCTTTTTATACCTTGATTTGTAAGGATTTTTTTTTACATAGGGATATATATATATATAAGGTATACATATACATATTTCTGAAACCTAGAGTCATTTTTTTTCTATCAAACAACAACTATCCAGGATCAAAATCTTTAACCAATATAAATATATCAGTACATTCACAAAGACATGCACATACATGTGAGGATGTATATGCCTCTCTTGTTTGAATCAGAGTTCTGGAAAACAAGAGGATATTTGATTGATTAAGTTTAATCAATCCACACATAGTTCAGTTCAAATATATGCAATAAAATTTCCATCCATGCATGAACACCTATATATATTTTTAAACTCCTGATTCTTTGCTAAATTCTCTAGGGGGTATAAATCCTAGAAACCAGATGATTGTAATATGATTGTCTATAAATTAATGGTTTGGTGCTTGTGCTTTGGGAAAAAGATAAAAGTTCCTATCATTATCTATGTTTGATTTTCTTATAAAATCTGTCTAGAGTACAGGCCCTTTTCTGGAATATTTTTAAGGGATATATCACTTTCAAAACTTAATTCTTTGATACTAGGATGCTAAGCTAAAACAAATGCAAACATGTCTGAGTTTCCTGTAACCATGAGTATCCATAACATGGTTCAACCTGACTCTTTGTTCTGGTGTAACCCATAGGGTCTTAAAAAAATGCATTTTGATCAAAACCTGGGTGAAATGGGATTCAGATTCATATTAAAAATACAAAGGAACAGGTGTGTTAATATCTGTACAAAACATGTTTATGTGTGTATATAACTGCAACTATTTTGGATCTGGCTTTCAACTCCTATATTACAGATTCTTCCTTTATTTAAAACAAGGCATGAAACATTTGTATAAAACAAGTTAAATTATGGAAACATTACAATCGTATAAAATACATTCTCCCTATGCTTATTATCTTTTGTATACATATGCCATGGTAGAAAAGTAAAACCATTTAATTTTTCTGAGATTTAACTATCCAGATTTCCCAAAACTTAAATCCTTTTTTAAAGACTTAAGATTGACTAATACATTTATAAAATGTAACCATTCAATTATAACATAGTATTCTTACTCATCACTTACAAGGTTTAGATTAACTACTTTAACATATCAAATAATATCGAGATTTATAGATCCTAGTTACAAGTCAATTTCTTAGCAAAATACTTAGCACAATATCCATACAGTATTCAATACTCAATACATGTAACAATTTAAATTTTATCAATACATGCAGATTTCATCATTTAGGCTCTTATCTAACTAAGGTTAGCATGCTATAATCTTCTTCTCAAAGCCTTGCTCCTACTCCTACTTAGTTGCTGCCATCCCTGAAAATGCATTTGAAGCTGCCCCATATTAAATGGGACACCCCATATGCCATTAGCACACTAGGGTCAGACACATGTCTGATATGAGAAAATCCACTAAAACAATTCTGTAAATCAAGTTAAAGTTAAAACATGAATATATGTATATAACTCTGTCTTTAGAAAACAAGTAATTCATGTGTGCATGTTCTGTGTCAGTGTGCAGGTGCACACTTAAGTCTGCCTTTCCAAAAACCTCAAGAAGACATGGTACATTCATACATTCATATATTTCAATCATGAATCAAATAAACACCCATACAAACAAGGAAATCACCCAAAATGAATTAAATCATTTATTCACTGTCCAGATTTCATTCCAGGAAAACTCTAGTTCCTCTTCATATCAAATTCTCTTACCTTGATATATTTATCTATCTTGGTCTCATCTGCAATTAATTGAATCAATGGACACACTGTAATGAACTAATTCACTCCATTACACAAAGATCTCAGGACTTAATCAAGCCATGTGTCAACTTGTATTACTCAAGAAAACAAGTCATTCCTGCAGTGTTCTTGACCCCAATTTCCTAATCAGGTTTAAGTTAATAATAACTCTTTTGATTTTTCATGACTAAACCATTCAGTGATCCATTTCACTAACTAAAACATCCATATCATGGCATCTCATATTATTCATAACCAAACAGAGACAAACAGGCAAACAACCATTGGTGACTAAATAAATAAGATTCTGTATGTATATATATATATATATATATATTCTGGTATTTTTAAAAAGAGGTATAGGCAACTAACATTGGCTTATGGCTTTTGAGAGAGTTTTTTTCCTTTTGCAAACATTTGTGCTTGAGTTAAACTCAGAGTGACCTAGTTTCACTGAATCACAAAATTTTGTTTGCTATGCATATGAACATTTATATATTTTCATTGAATCAGGAGCATCAGCACATAGGCAACCCTATTGCACCCCTAATTCCTTTTTGTCTCAAGCCTCAGCACTTATACATGAGTATATTGCAGCTCAACATTGTTTACATCTTTCTGGGTTGAGCCAAAACCAATACTACTTGCCTATTTTCAACATTTTATTTTCTGGGTACTTGTTTATGTTCCTAAACATTAACATATCAGAGATCTGGGTTTATAAAACATATATGTATACTAACAATACTTAAAACTTTCATATAATAAAACAAGTAGAACAACCAAGGAGAATCAAAACATTTTCAGTTCTAAAATCACAGATAAGCATTCACATATGAAAATACACTTTCAAGAAAATTACTTATAACTGGCTGCCTACATCAGGACTTATTGCCTTAGATTTTGAGTGAGTTTTCTCACCTAGCTCTCTTTCACTTCCTAGTTGACTGGTAAGCCTCTGCCTTCGAATCTTTTCTTCACTTGTATTATATTTATATAATATCTATATATTTTTCTTAAGAGCTATCCGAGAAGAAGAAGGTTTCTCCTCTCACTGCCTATTTATGCAGGGTTTTTCTTAGGGTTTAAGGCACTAGCTAAAGACATTTTTGCCCATCAGAAATTATGCCATTTGCATTTAGTTTTTAAACCCAAAATCTTACCCTCCCCGGCTTGAGTTTGTGAAGAGAAAAGTGGTTATATCTTTTTGCTTAATTTTAGATTTTTGCTTTTCCAGAAAATAGTTTTTCCTTTGTCTACTATCATGCTAAAAGTGTGACTTGATTTTATTATTTATCAAATACTCTTCCTAATTCTGCCTATACCAAGTATTTCTCTGTTTTATCTTATTTTTTTCTATTTTTAGCTTTCATGTAAATGGTATGTACTTCCTTCATTTATTTATAAGAGGATTACTCCTTTTTATATCTTCATTCTTTTTCTTTCTACCTATATTTAAAATATGTTGGTATATTTTATTTTGCTGATTTGAACTCTAGTACCTTATTAACATATATATATATATATGTATATAAAGCTTACTAAATTAATTAGTATACTCATCTGTATATATTTATACATTATTTTGTACTGACACACACATGTACATGTACACTCAAAAATACTTAGTAGCATTCATATATATATATTTACTTATGCATATAGCTTTTGAGGATTTAATCTATATATATATATATATATTTCCATACACATCAGCATGTATTTATTCTTAGAGTTCAGGAATTTAGCTTTAGTTCATTTGCATTTCCTGTGCACACATGTACACACATACAGGTACACTATATCAAGCTATATCAATTCCCCTTTAAAATTTGTTTAAAAATTATTTTAAACTTATTTTTATTTTTCAGAATAAATTCCTAAAAACTTGGGTCATTACATACACCCCTCCTTTTAGAAATTGTGTCCCACAATTTTCCTAAGCTTAAAATAAATTTTAAACTTAATTCAGACAACAAGTACATTCTCAACCAAATAGATTTTTAATTCTATCATAATAACTAAAAATATATACACCTAAAAAGGAAAACAAATTAAAAATCAGAATTACCTTTAATCTGAAAATAGCTTAGGATAATTCATCCTAACTTTGTCTTCTAATTCCCATGTGCAATCACTAGGATCAAGACTCCACTGTACCTTCACAAGTTTCAGAGATTTATTCCTCAATTTCTTCACATCTTTTGCCAAAATTCCCACTGGATCCTTTTCATAAATCAAATTAGGATTTATCTGCACTTGGGTTGGGGTCTCAAGAATTTCTGCCTTGTCATGGACCCATCTTCTCAATTGTGATACATGAAAAACATCATGCATCCCTTGCATGTTTTCTGGTAATTCCAGCTTATATGCCAAGGAACCAATTCTTTCTAGAATTTTGTATGGCCCAATATATCTTGGGGTTAACTTGCCTTGTTTCCCAAATCTCAGTACATTTTTCATAGGTGATATTTTGATGAAAACAAAATTTCCTACCTCATATTCCACCTGCTTCCTTTTTATGTCTGCAAATTTCTTTTGCCTATCTTGAGCTGCTGCCATTCTTTTCCTTACCAACTCAATTTTCTCTTTAGTTTCTTGTATGTACTCAGGCCCTAGAACAGCTCTTTCCCCTGCTTCTACCCAACATACAGGTGACAAGCATGGCTTGCCATATAAGGCTTCAAATGGAGCCATTCCTATGGTGCTTTGATAGCTGTTATTGTATGTAAATTCAGTTAAATGGAGATAGTCTTCCCAGTTACCTCCAAAATCCAGTGCACATGCCCTTAACAAGTCCTCTAAAACCTTGTTCACCACCTCAGTCTGCCCATCTGATTGTGGATGGTAGGTAGTGCTTAAGCATAATTCACTTCCCATGGCTTCTTGAAAACTTCTCCAGAATCTTGAGGTGAAGATGGTATCCCTATCACTCACAATAGTTTTGGGAATGCCATGCAATCTTACCACTTCTTTCACAAATACTTGTGCTAACTTTGGTGCATTCCTTTCTGATTTGACTGGGATGAAATGTGCCACTTTAGTTAGCCTATCAACTATCACCCATATGCTTGTGTTTCCTCTTTTAGATCTAGGCAGTCCATCTATGAAATCCATAGATATATCTTCCCATTTCCACTGTGGTATGGTAAGAGGTTGCAACAACCCTGATGGCTTCTGTGTTTCAGCCTTGACTTGTTGGCAAGTCATACATTTTGCAATGTATTTGGCCACATCTGATTTCATTCCCTTCCACCAGAAATCTCTTTTTAAGTTTTGATACATCTTTGTATTGCCTGGGTGTATGGAGTATTTACTTCTATGATATTCATTCAATATTTCCTCCTTCAACTCCATGTTCTCTGGCACACATATTCTATTCTGGTTTCTTAAATAACCATTTTTGTCAATATGGTAATTTATCACCTCTTCCCCTTTTGATATGAGAATTTTCTTCTCAACTATAATAGGGTCTTGGTCTTGCATTTTATTTACCTTCAAAATTAATTCAGATTGAAGTATTATCAAGCTCAACTTCCCTCTGTTTTCATGTGCACCATGCACATGTACATCCATGTGCACACAGTCATTCTCCCCAATCTCTAACTCATCAAGCAAGGACAAGTCCTTAAATTCTTCTATCATCATCATAGCTAATTTAGCATGTTGTCTACTTAGAGCATCAGCAACTTTGTTTGCTTTTCCTGGTGTATAGAGTATGTCCAAGTCATAAGCAGCTAATAACTCCACCCATCTATGTTGCCTCATGTTTAAATCTTTTTGTGAAAATAAATACTTTAAAGACTTGTGGTCAGTGTAAAGTTCAAACTTAGTTCCTAACAAATAATGTCTCCAAAGTTTCAAAGCATAGATCACAGCTGCTAATTCAAGATCATGTGTGGCATACCTTACTTCATGAGGTTTAAGTTGTCTGGATGCATATGCAATGACTTGGCCTTGTTGCATCAACACTGCACCCAAGCCAAACCCACTAGCATCAATATATACAACTAACTCTTCATTTCCCTGGGGTACTTTCAGAATTGGAGCATTCACCAATGCCTCCTTCAACTGTTCAAAAGATTTCTCACACTTATCTGACCAAACAAAAGTTTGGTTCTTCCTGGTTAAGTTAGTAGGTGGTGTAGAAATTTTTGAAAAATCTTTTATAAATCTCCTATAATATCCTGCCATCCCCATAAATGATCTCACTTCACTCACTGTGCTAGGCCTCTTCCATGCTTGAATAGCTACTACTTTATTGGGGTTTACAGAAATCCCTTTGGCAGAAATGACATGGCCAAGGAAATGTACTTCCTCTTTCCAAAATACACATTTTGAAAATTTTGCCTTTAAATCTTTTTCCCTTAATCTAGACAAAACCAGGTGCAAATGATTTTATGTTCTTCCACTGTTTTGGAATAAATTAAAATGTCATCTATAAAAATCAGCACAAACTTGTCTAAATATTCTCTAAAAGTTCTATTCATTAAATCCACAAAGTATGATGGTGCATTAGTCAAACCAAATGGCATAACCAGAAATTCATACAACCCATACCTAGTGTTAAAGGCAGTGTACTTAACACTTGACTCCTCCACCTTCATTTGATGAAAACCAGATGCTAAATCTAGTCTAGAGAATATTCTTGCCCCAGCTAATTGATCAAAAAGATCATCTATTCTTGGCAATGGGTATTTATTTTTAATAGTTACCTTGTTCAATTCTCTGTAATCTATACAAAGTCTTAAGGAACCATCTTGTTTCTTAACAAATACCACTGGTGCTCCCCAGCAAGAATTACTTGGTCTTATAAAACCCTTTTCTTCCAATTCTTCTAACTGTTTCTTTAATTCTTTTAGTTCATTTGGCCCCATTCTAGTTGGCTTTTTAATCACTGGGCTTGCTCCTGGAACTTGATTGATTTGAAACTCTACTGGTCTATGGTGTGGAACACCCTTAACCTCCCCAAACACATCCAAATATTCAATGACTATGGGAATTTCTTCAATGGTTAGTTCACTGAAATCTTTTTCTAAGTCAACTAAATGATATAGTTTTCTTTCCTTAGCTACTTCACATAAAACTGTGATTCTCTGGCCTCTAGAATTTTGCAATGATATGGTGGATGAATCTAAATTAATTATGGCTTTAAATTTCCTTAACCAGTCTACCCCCAATATAACACCTATATTTGGGTAATTCAAAACATATAAATTGGAAATAAAAATATTTCCTCCTATGTTTAATTCCACATCCACACAAATCATATTTAAAACACTAGAACTTCCTAGTGGACTTTGTATATGTAATGGGGTTTCAACCAATATGCAATTCAGTTTTAGCATTTTAACTAGTTCATAAGAAATCAAAGAGTGAGTTGCCCCAGTATCATATACTACTGCTATGGGTATGGTACAAATAAGTAATGTACCTTCCACTTGGCTATGGTTTTTAACATTACTCTCCACTGTGGCTTTGCCTTTTCCTTCCAAATTTGCCAATTTTCCTTGCTGTTTATACTCAGGACAATTCCTCTTCATATGCCCCTCTTTCCCACATAGATAGCACTTGAAAGCTCCTCCTTTCAATTCTGGACACCTAGGCTTGATATGTCCTTCCTTTCCACATTGATGGCACACAATTTTCTTCTTGGTTTCCTTAGCTTTGACATCTCCAGTGCTTTTGTTATTGGCCTCTTCTTTCTTCTTATCATAAGGGTGGTATCTCCCCTTACTCTTCTTAGTGTTGTTATTCTTAAAATTTCTGAACTTCTCCCTCTCCTTGTCATGCTGCTCTAACCTCAAAGCCAAGTCTATTACTTGATCAAATGTCCTGTAAGCATAAGGTAACATGGTCTGCTAAGTCCTGGGTTCAAACCCTTAATGTATCTATCGTTCTTGGATGCTTCATTTGCCACAAGCATTGCTCCATATGTGGAAAGCCCCTCAAACTTTTGAGTGTATTCAGTGACACTCAAAGTTCCTTGCCTAAGTCTAATAAATTCTTCTAATAAGGTGGTCTTAGCCGATGCTGGTACAAATCTTGCTTCCAACATCTCCTTGAATAGATTCCAAGTGATTTCATTCTCACCTCTCCCTGCAATGATTACTTCCCACCAGCTTAAAGCTGCTCCTTTCAGCTGTCTTGAAGCCACTTGCCTCTTCCTTTGATCATCAAGCTGCATGTCATTGAAAATCCTATCCAATGTTCTCAACCATGCTTGAATTTCCATAATACTTTCTGCCCCTTCAAAGCTTTTGCCTCCTAAATGAATATAAGTCTTGAGTAATTTGGAGAGCTCTTCATGGGGATTTTCTTGCCTTTGTCCTACCCCATCCCTAAATGCTCTCACCAAATCTTGCAGATTGACCATTGGTGGTGCATTGGAGGATCCTGCTCCCTGATTTGGTGGTCTTCCTACCATAGTTTGCTAATAATAATTTACATAGCTGGTTAGTTTTTATTTATTTTTTTAACTCAAACTTGATCATCCAGTGATCAATCCCTACAAAATATTTTACTTATACTTTGTTTCTTAAGTTTTTAATTTCATAGAAAGATTTGATTTTAAATTTCAACTATGTTTTAGTAACATAGCTCTGATACCAAATGAAATGACCCTCTCTTTTTATACCTTAATTTGTAAGGATTTTTTTTACATAGGGATATATATATATATAAGGTATACATATACATATTTCTGAAACCTAGAGTCATTTTTTTTTCTATCAAACAACAAATATCCAGGATCAAAATCTTTAACCAATATAAATATATCAGTACATTCACAAAGACATGCACATACATGTGAGGATGTATATGCCTCTCTTGTTTGAATCAGAGTTCTGGAAAACAAGAGGATATTTGATTGATTAAGTTTAATCAATCCACACATAGTTCAGTTCAAATATATGCAATAAAATTTCCATCCATGCATGAACACCTATATGTATATTTTTAAACTCCTGATTCTTTGTTAAATTCTCTAGGGGGTATAAATCCTAGAAACCAGATAATTGTAATATGATTGTCTATAAATTAATGGTTTGGTGCTTGTGCTCTGGGAAAAAGATATAAGTTCCTATCATTATCTATGTTTGATTTTCTTATAAAATCTGTCTAGAGTACAGGCCCTTTTCTGGAATATTTTTAAGGGATATATCACTTTCAAAACTTAATTCTTTGATACTAGGATGCTAAGCTAAAACAAATCAAACATGTTTGAGTTTCCTGTAACCATGAGTATCCATAACATGGTTCAACCTGACTCTTTGTTCTGGTGTAACCCATAGGGTCTTAAAAAAATGCATTTTGATCAAAACTTGGGTGAAATGGGATTCAGATTCATATTAAAAATACAAAGGAACAGGTGTGTTAATATCTGTACAAAACATGTTTATGTGTGTATATAACTGCAACTATTTTGGATCTGGCTTTCAACTCCTATATTACAGATTCTTCCTTTATTTAAAACTAGTGCGAACCCGTGCTTCGCACACGGATGTTGAAAAAATATTGTTGTTGCATAGGTCATATCCAAATATATAAGAAATTTAATACGGTGGTAATGAAAAAACATTGTTGAACGATAGTGTTACATCATGAATAACAATTTGGTAGGATAAAGAATACATAGATATATTTGGTTATGATAATCACAATTAAAATCGAACAAAACAATTACAGTGAATATGTTAAAGTTCACAGACTATTTAGAGGATAATGTGTTAAAAATTTATCTGCTAATGCATAGATATATTCACTGTGGCATATAACACCAATGTTGTTGCTTTTGCAATTACACAGCTGCTTCAATGTGCATATATATAGTTGAAGTATTCACTGTGAACTGCAGACACAAAGACATAGTGCGGTTCGATTCAATTAAATAAGAGTAACAAAAGTTTTTTGCAATGGGGAGAAATATAGTAATAGGATGAAATTTATAAACAGTCAGGAAAAGTATTTGTCAACAGCTGAAAAAAAGGAGCAAAAGAAAAAAGAAAAAAGCAACAGATGTAGTACAGGGGAAAAGTAGTAAAACAGAAGATTCAATTGAAATAGAAATGATGATGCAATAAGAAAATAACATGGGTTCCAATATAAATTATTACTGTTCACCGAATCTGATCTATGTCGATGCAGGGTACAAAACACGGCATACAGCTGGTCGCAGTAACCAATATTTGAAAATATCCAAAACATACAGAAGAGAACAATTGTGAGAAATCCATTCATTTTTTAGCCTTAGAAATACCTGCTAGCAACGCGTGTATGATATTGGCTTGAGCGCAAATAGGTGATGTTTTCTTGGCCTTAATAGATGCATTACATCAGTCAATTATTTTAACCATTGAAGGTATTTGTACCTGCAGCCAAAAAAGACAAAAGTGTCATTGATGCAGTATTATTACTAAATTCTCTCAGTGCTCGTCTGACCTATTAACTATATCTAATAATCAAACTATGACTACATAATCATCTATACAAAGATACATTCATCAATTGTTTTCTAGCAGTTTTCCAACGGTGGTGGTGCAAGTGATTTTAGAATTTACTGCAAAAAATAAAAAATAAACTCTTTTAGGTGGTTATCAACATTATTCTCACTACAACACATGTTTTGACCCAGCACTTAAACTGTGCATCTACCTTAAGCCCGAATACAACAACTTATATGCTTATTGTATTATTGATCATCGTAATTGTAAACGAAATTGAGTAAACTTAGCCAAATTATGTCATCAAACCTGGAAGCAATGTATTAAACGCTGAGATGCACGGTTGAATCAAGCATTAATTATGTGAAGTCATTATTTAATCATCTCAAGCTATCAAAAATCAAAATTCATTTTTCAATTATATTTTCATAATGCGGTTAAATAACTATCGTTAACATCAAACAAAATTATTACTACAGCTAAATTAGTATTGCATCACACAAATGCAGTTAAAATATTCAAAAACAATAATGGCTTAATTCCAAAAATACTGCAAAATAATAACCGCTTTTGCTTAATGCATTTAAATTTTAACTACAGTAAGCTCGAATAAATCATCGTGTACAACCAAAATTATTACTGCATCACATAAATATAGCTGAAATATTCAATTTCTACCATGCATAATTCAAAATTGTCATTAAATTATAACTGCATTTTATTAATGTAGTTAAATTTTAATTGTATTAAGATTGAATAAATTCCTGAAATGTAGCCAAATTTATTACTTCATCACATAAATGTGTTTAAAAATCTTCAAATATAGTTAAATTTACCCAAAACTTGTTGGTAAATTATAATTGCATTTTCTTAATTTCATTAATTTATAACTGTTTTAAAATTGAATAAAATTATCAAATATAATCAAAATCATCAATAGTAAATGCAATAAAAAAATGCTAACGTAGTTAAATTAATTCAAAAAATGCCTATAAATTATTGCACCATTTTTTGATGGGGTTAAATTATAACTGCACTAAGTTTGAATACTATCAAACACAATCAAGATTATTACTTTATTACATAATGTAGTTACAATATTCAAAGGCAACCATAATTGTATAATTCAAAAAAAATATTCCTTTCAAATATGTTAAAAGATAATAAATACATTATAATAATCTAGGTAAAACTACTATGTAATGTTTATGATCATCATAATAATGCTGTTACAGAAACGCGGTGCACAGCGGTGACACAAAATAATTGTGCAATTAAAGCTGCTATATAAAATTATGATTTTAAAAAATTTATTTTTAGCTATTAACAATGGATATCATTGGAAAGCAAATTAAATTTGAGATTTAATAGTGAAAACGATTCTTAAATCCAATCAATGTAGAAAAAGTTATCACATTTTAAAGTTTGGAATATAAAGAAATTAAAAATGCGACTGTTCAGTTGCCAAATTTCAAGGGGGCCTGTGTGAGCTTGAAATTCAACTCACTAATAATAATATAGTATAGATAAGGCATGAAACATTTGTATAAAACAAGTTAAATTATGGAAACATTACAGTCATATAAAATACATTCTCCCTATGCTTATTATCTTTTGTATACATATGCCATGGTAGAAAAGTAAAACCATTTAATTTTTCTGAGATTTAACTATCCAGATTTCCCAAAACTTAAATTCTTTTTTAAAGACTTAAGATTGACTAATACATTTATAAAATGTAACCATTCAATTATAACATAGTATTCTTACTCATCACTTACAAGGTTTAGATTAACTACTTTAACATATCAAATAATATCTAGATTTATAGATCCCAGTTACAAGTCAATTTCTTAGCAAAATACTTAGCACAATATCCATACAGTATTCAATACTCAATACATGTAACAATTTAAATTTTATCAATACATGCAGATTTCATCATTTAGGCTCTTATCTAACTAAGGTTAGCATGTTATAATCTTCTTCTCAAAACCTTGCTCCTACTCCTACTTAGTTGCTGCCATCCCTGAAAATGCATTTGAAGCTGCCCCATATTAAATGGGACACCCCATATGCCATTAGCACACTAGGGTCAGACACATGTCTTGTATGAGAAAATCCACTAAAACAATTTTGTAAATCAAGTTAAAGTTAAAACATGAATATATGTATATAACTCTGTCTTTAGAAAACAAGTAATTCATGTGTGCATGTTCTGTGTCAGTGTGCAGGTGCACACTTAAGTCTGCCTTTCCAAAAACCTCAAGAAGACATGGTACATTCATACATTCATATATTTCAATCATGAATCAAATAAACACCCATACAAACAAGGAAATCACCCAAAATGAATTAAATCATTTATTCACTGTCCAGATTTCATTCCAGGAAAACTCTAGTTCCTCTTCATATCAAATTCTCTTACCTTGATATATTTATCTATCTTGGTCTCATCTGCAATTAATTGAATCAATGGACACACTGTAATGAACTAATTCACTCCATTACATAAAGATCTCAGGACTTAATCAAGCCATGTGTCAACTTGTATTACTCAAGAAAACAAGTCATTCCTGCAGTGTTCTTGACCCCAATTTCCTAATCAGGTTTAAGTTAATAATAACTCTTTTGATTTTTCATGACTAAACCATTCAGTGATCCATTTCACTAACTAAAACATCCATATCATGGCATCTCATATTATTCATAACCAAACAGAGACAAACAGGCAAACAACCATTGGTGACTAAATAAATAAGATTCTGTATGTATATATATATATATTCTGGTATTTTTAAAAAGAGGTATAGGCAACTAACATTGGCTTAAGGCTTTTGAGAGAGTTTTTTTTCCTTTAGCAAACATTTGTGCTTGAGTTAAACTCAGAGTGACCTAGTTTCACTGAATCACAAAATTTTGTTTGCTATGCATATGAACATTTATATATTTTCATTGAATCAGGAGCATCAGCACATAGGCAACCCTATTGCACCCCTAATTCCTTTTTGTCTCAAGCCTCAGCACTTATACATGAGTATATTGCAGCTCAACATTGTTTACATCTTTCTGGGTTGAGCCAAAACCAATACTACTTGCCTATTTTCAACATTTTATTTTCTGGGTACTTGTTTATGTTCCTAAACATTAACATATCAGAGATCTGGGTTTATAAAACATATATGTATACTAACAATACTTAAAACTTTCATATAATAAAAACAAGTAGAACAACCAAGGAGAATCAAAACATTTTCAGTTCTAAAATCACAGATAAGCATTCACATACGAAAATACACTTTCAAGAAAATTACTTATAACTGGCTGCCTACATCAGGACTTATTGCCTTAGATTTTGAGTGAGTTTTCTCACCTAGCTCTCTTTCACTTCCTAGTTGACTGGTAAGCCTCTGCCTTCAAATCTTTTCTTCACTTGTATTATATTTATATAATATCTATATATTTTTCTCAAGAGCTATCCGGGAAGAAGAAGGTTTCTCCTCTCACTGCCTATTTATGCAGGGTTTTTCTTAGGGTTTAAGGCACTAGCTAAAGACATTTTTGCCCATAAAAAATTATGCCATTTGCATTTAGTTTTTAAACCCAAAATCTTACCATCCCCGGCTTGAGTTTGTGAAGAGAAAAGTGGTTATATCTTTTTGCTTAATTTCAGATTTTTGCTTTTCCAGAAAATACTTTTTCCTTTGTCTACTATCATGCTAAAAGTGTGACTTGATTTTATTATTTATCAAATACTCTTCCTAATTCTGCCTATACCAAGTATTTCTCTGTTTTATCTTTTTATTTTATTTTTAGCTTTCATGTAAATGGTATGTACTTCCTTCATTTATTTATAAGAGGATTACTCCTTTTTATGTCTTCATTCTTTTTCTTTCTACCTATATTTAAAATATGTTGGTATATTTTATTTTGCTGATTTGAACTCTAGTACCTTATTAAAATATCTATATATATATATATATGTATGTATGTATGTATATAAAGCTTACTAAATTAATTAGTATACTCATCTGTATATATTTATACATTATTTTGTACTGACACACACATGTACATGTACACTCAAAAATACTCAGTAGCATTCATATATATATTTACTTATGCATATAGCTTTTAAGGATTTAATCTATATATATATATATATATTTCCATACACATCAGCATGTATTTATTCTTAGAGTTCAGGAATTTAGCTTTAGTTCATGTGCATTTCCTGTGCACACATGTACACACATACAGATACACTATATCAAGCTATATCAATTCCCCTTTAAAATTTGTTTAAAAATTATTTTAAACTTATTTATATTTTTCAGAATAAATTCCTAAAAACTTGGGTCATTACATTTTCACTTGGGTTGATCCAGCTTTTTCTTGGGTTTGACCTTCTGCTCACCTATCCCTGCGATTTTAACAAGCAAGTGTATATCGGTGTGCACAACCTTGTGCCATGTACAGTGATACACTGTGCATGTCACAAGTTGTTCGTGTATGATGAATTAAAAGAAAAATGACGACGAATAACCCAAATAACTGAGGAAAATAATATTTTCAAAACACACACTTTATTGTGCACTGCAAAATATTTTCTTTTTCAATTTTACCGCATCAGTGTTTATTTTGCAGATAGTTCAGATGCTGGATACAGGCTGGAATAGAGTTGAAGATCAAATACGAGTGATGAGTAAATTATGTAGTGAGGTGAATTGTATAGTGACAATTGTGTTGTACCTGAAGTTGTATTGTAATCGAAAATGTGTAAATGTAGTGAGAGCTCAAATTTGTACTATTTGAATCTGTAATAAAATATTTGTTTAAATATGAATTCTAAGTTATTTATTTTATTCAACAAATATTTATTTAATTATATGGAAAAATAAAATAGTACAATAACAAATACATTTAAACGAATATATATATATATATATGTGTTTATTATCATCAAACAAAAATCATACACTAGTACACTAGCATATTCTACAATCTCCCTCATTTGATGATAACAAACATATATTAAGATTTTGACTTTATTAAAAGTATTTGGTCTTGTTGAATTCTATTAGCTCCCCCTACAACAAAGCTCCCCCTTCACATATGCACGAAAAGAAGTTTTATATCCTTGGAAAACCAGCGTGAGAAAACACACTCAATTTGAATTAATACTGTTATCAAAATCCTTTGAGAAACAAAGGTATCTCGTAAGACCGCGTCATACATAAACACTACGGGTGTTTACCTTACGATAACCAAAACATTTTATATCAAAATCATTTGATATTATAATAGTGTCTATAGAAAATAAATTAGAAAATAGCTGAAATGCTTACATCTCAAATTTCAGCATAATTGGGCACAATCAAAACCATACAGGCTCGTAGTGGATATTGGATTCCATACAATGACCGGGCTACAGGGGTACCCCCCGTCACAGTACACCTCTAGAAAAATATACCGAGGACCTCCCCGGGATCCTTTGCCAACATAAGACCGGCCTACCCCTAACCTAGATAGTACCGAATATGTTTTCACCCCAGGAATTCCCACCTTTATCGAGCGCTCTCTTTTTCATGCACAATCATATCCATAATTATAATATATCTGAGGGTATCTAGAAAAGTGATAACATACCCTAATTGGGTGCGACCCACTTAGCCTTGCTGCATCTCCTCGGTTTTAGTCATTTTGGTTGATGAGGCTTGAGGTCACGTTTGCCTTTTTAAAAGGATTCATACTTGGAATGTTAACACTGCCTTCCAAACCACGATGCAATAATAGCATTCATCCATACAAGTTGTTCAGGGTCTGAACAAACCAAATCTCCTTCCAGATTGCCATCTCCATTTTCTTCGAGATATTATAATTCGTACGCACAAACCGGATCGAAGTGGTTTTCGGATAATTAAATCTGATCCCGGTCTCTTCGAAATGATTAATGAATTTGGCCAAATGTGATAGTCAGTTATTTAACTATCAAATAACACACATAAGCAGTCACTAGGCCCATATTATAATTTTTTCCAAAATATTTATTTCAAAATATCTTTACAAAGATATATATCCAAATATCTTCCAGTATATTCAATAACTTAAAACAATTTCAAATACTTATATCCACAACAGGATATTTTCGAATCATATCCATTCTTAGAAATATTTTTCCAATTCCATTTATAATTCAACACTTTGAAAATATGTCCATAATAATAATACTCTCATAGTAAAATATTCCAGACCTTTCCCATTCAACTTTTAGAAAAATATTAATAAGTACATTTCCAAATCATTTTATTTCCAAACTTAGGAAATATTCCATTTATTTCATACTTCTCAAAATTCTTTTCAATTTATTTGTACTTTCCTTAACCCAACGAATTCCATAAGTTTTCGAAATTCATAAATTAATTTCCTTTAAAATTTCAAAACTGATTATACTCGTCTATAATCATAACTACTCATTTCTAACTTCTTTTATGAATTCTAATTCATTACCGAAGTTTCTATATTTAAATACTTTGGAAATTCCCTTAAGTTCCCAGAATTTCACTATAAGATTTCTCTTAAAAAATCATATCCGTTAAATAAACTCCATTTACAAATCACGAGAGGACTTATAAATAAATTTCAATCATTTCAAAACTATATATATAATGAGTATTTTTAATGAAAAATAATTTATTTTTAAACGTGTTCAAGTCATTATTTAAAATATTAAAACACTTTAAATAAACATCGATAACTCATTTCCAATTCATTTTTATATAAACCAATCGATTTTTAAAGCCTATTATAAATTTGAATTTATTCCAATTAATATTAAACATTTGAATAATCCACTTTTCCAAAATATTTCAATACTAACTAGTTTTAAATTACAAAGTTAAATAAATAAAAATTTCCTTTTAAATCAAAACTTAACTTCTTAATAAAAAAATATTAAAATCCCAATAACCAATTTCAATTTATAAATCCTTCTCGATTCACAACACATCGATTTCATTCTGATTCCCTAACCATTTCCACATTTCAAAAATAGAATCCACTATTTTTTTCCATAACTGATTTCCATATCTCAATATAAATTCACACTCTAAATTTATATTCCCAATTTATCCACTGATAATCATTTCCCTTATTTATAAACATTGTTTATAAATTTATAAACTCCTTTGAGTTTTCACTTATTTATAAAACTAATCCCATTTATAAAATATCATTTTTCTTAATAAATTCCATTTATTTTTCAAATCTGTTTTTAATATCGATTTCAACTTCTTTCTATAAATCTAGGAATATTGCTTAAAAACATTAATAAAAATCCTTTACATAAATATTTTTTTAATTCAAAATCTCCTCTAAATTCCTTCAAATTCAAAAATAATATTTATGGTATTTAAAATACCAAAATTCAGGCAGTGCTACTATAGCATCCAATAATCCAAATCACAACAATAATCTATAACAGATTATTCTAACACCATATATTATTATATATGAAATTAAAATTAACATTTTTGAGGAATCCAGTTGGATCCCTCCAACCTATTTCCTTGCATCCACAGATGTTAGATAACATAAAATATCAATCCCGCTTCGAGGCGGGATATCGCGGTAATATAGGGTCATCCGCTAGTATGCGAGACGCATAGGATCTCATCCGCTCCAATGGACGAGAAATAAATCCAACTACTAATATATACTACTATATATATAATATAACATCCAACTGATAATAATAATTATCAATTCATCCAATCAATCAATAAATGATTTTTAATATTTCAAATTTAAAAACTAGCAATCCAAATGAGTGAGATTTACTCACCTTGATTTTTCGAATTTGTTTATCGTTCCAATTCCAAATTAAATTGAATAGCATTCAATTTAATTTAAATTTCTGCTAACTTCAAATGATTCCAACCAAATTCCAGATTGTAGTGTTTTCCATAATGATTCCAACGTAGCACATTTCATGGTTTTTGAACCTCGCATGACAAGATATTCACAATATAATAATTTGATTTTTTAAATAAAAATTTCCATTTAACTAATTTCAGCTTCACCCTTATCCATTCGCTACCGAAACCCTAGTTTTGTACGTACTGCTGCTATGCCCACAACCCTCCATCATCTGATTCGCCATGTTGGCCCCATCTAGCGCCTCTAGTTTCACCTTCACCACCCTCGCCTTCTTCAGACAGCTCGCCATGTCGCCATCCCACTTCGACCACCAGAGCCGACACAACCCCCACCATCGTATGCCCCGCCTCGACTTCCCTTAACTCCTCCTCCATCGATTCCTTCCATCAGCTCGAGCAGGCACCAGGCCAAGAACTCACGCGCGACTCCATCGCCACAGTTTCCCCTACTTGTGCGCGCCACCTTCCATTGCGCCCCCCCACATCGAACATGCGACTCGATCGCTGTTCTTCCCTTTTTTTTATTGAATTCGATTTCGCTTTTTTTTCGTTATTACGAACTGAAGAGGGAAAAAGGAAAGACGTGATTTAAACTGGGTAAAGGGCGATTATACGTACGTGCTAATGGGTAGGTCTGCTATAGGGTGGCGTACATGGTCGGCTGGATAAGATAAGATTTGACTTTATTTTTATTTTGTTTTTCAAAAATCTCTCGAATTATGCACTATGAAATTTCGAACTCCTATTGAGGCATGCCGCCTGGCATTCCTAATGTTATACCGCTATTCCGAATGCCATGGAACAAGTTTCAGGACCTAACTCGATCGTATGTGGAAGATAGCTTTTTAAATCAACTATATAAATTAAATTCAAATAAATTATTTCTAGGCGTTTTCAGATCCCATGATCAAAGGTAAATCCAAACGCTATGAAATTTGAAATACGATAATGATACACTATTACGGATCCAATGGAACTGGTTTTGTCGAATTCCGAGACTGTGCCCCGAATCGCTATTTTAATGCGTTGATTAAATTGACGATTTAAAAAATTTACGAAATCGCTTGAAATTTTAGTTTTAAAAACTTATTAACTACATTCTAATTCAATTAGAATTTATGTCGACATTAGAAATCGTTTTGATTCATATTCAACTCCAATTTCAATTATTTACCATTTTTGTATTACGATAAATCGCTATATTTGAAATTTAAAATTCATTCTATAATTTCAACCCAAATTTCTTCATATTCAAAATCAACTTATATTCTAAATCCAATATTTAAAATCATTTAAATAT
The DNA here is from genome assembly GCA_030737815.1 of Allium fistulosum. Classification (NCBI taxonomy): domain Eukaryota; kingdom Viridiplantae; phylum Streptophyta; class Magnoliopsida; order Asparagales; family Amaryllidaceae; genus Allium; species Allium fistulosum. Next base: position 240,834,558 of record CM060907.1, on the reverse strand, counting down.
TCAAAATCTAATGACGAAAAATCCGGGTCGTTGCATTCCTTCCCTCTTAAAAGAATTTCGTCCCCGAAATTGCTAAGGTAGGAAAAATGCTCCAAACCCATTGACTTGTCAAAATCCACTTGTTAAAACTCTATACTTCACCTTTCTAATCCTTTAGACTTACATTCACTCTCTATTTCCTAAACATTTATCAAAACCCTTTACTTCATAGTTAAATTCAAAAATCAATTTCTAGTTAACAAAAATTTCCAAAAAATTTCTAACACTCTAAATTTCCGAAATTTTTTGGCAGAGTCTCCCTTGTACGGAGAGCCTTTTGCAATATGACAAAAGTGATAAAAATATATACATCGACCCACATGGTCGGAAAACACAATATATATCCATATTTATTTCATTGTTGTATTTAATCCAAAAACGTACCTTTATTTAGCGTTTTTAAGCGAGCGAGCTTACTTATATGCAAATTTCGCAACCCAAATCTAGCCTAATAACCTCTATGTACCTGTACTTACTCAATTAAAACACATAAGTCCCAAAAACATGAAATTTAATATCATTTCATTTATTTAACTAGTTAATTATGCAATTACCATTAACCAAACATGTTCTCCATGCATTTATAAGCAATTTCAAGGTTACAATGCTAATTTAATTACTTTCAATCGATTCACATACCAATTCATTCAATTCAATTGACTTACAACCAAATTTACTTGCATCCAATTCATATTCACATACAATATATTCAAATTCAACACAAATTTTATTTAATTAGCTTAAGTTAATTTTTTTATTAAAATTTTCTGTCAAAGACTTAATAAAACATTCAAACTAAATTTGTTTAGAACTCCCTGCCATTTGAAACCATTTTTCATAAAACCAAATGCGCTTTAAATCTGAAAACACGTTGTTGATGGAAATTTAAGATTACATGTCTGAAATAGCCTTGCACATTCAAAATTTGGCATCAATCAAACTTTTTTCTTAATGTGCATATACTTAAAATATGAATGAAACTTACACACATAAAATATCTTTACATGCTGAAACATGCATTAATAGAATTAAAATTTCTACTCAATAAGCTATTCATATGAGGTTTCTTATGGAAATTTCATGCATTCAAACTTGATAACCAGAGGATGTTTATTTTTAAAAATACATGCATGCGACTGTTTATGTTTTTACAAAACTATGCATATCCAAGAACATGGGTTCAATAATTCATGCTTTTCAGGCCTGTTGCTTCGAAAATATACATATGCAAATTGAAAATGCATTCAAAACCCAATAGCCTGTGTATGATGCATTTTATGAATTCATTTTATAAAACTTGCTCATTTCATCAAACCCATAAGTGTCCAAAATCAATGTACAGAAGGCTGGCATATATGTAACTCATGTGGTACAATGAGCATTTTTAAAATTGCAAATAGGTTAGACATCAAATAAGAACCTAAAGTCTTAACTCATCTAAAATTCTACTCATGTGAAAAATTCCATTTCCTAAAGGTATTCAAAACTGTCGTATCTGAAATCCAAATTACACTTAAATCTGAATATATATGTTTTCCTTTGCAACACATGCACTTAGGATCACATAATTGTTTGAAAACAAACATTTCTACATATGTAAAACTTTGCATGTCTAAAAACCCAACATACTCTAAATTGATATGAATTTAGAACCCGCATGTATTTATGAGATTAATATGCTTTTAGAAATTTATATGCAATAATATACTTATTTAGAAATACTTTCATATATACGTAAAACTATACTTCTGTTAAAATCTACATACAAGCCTATTGAAATTTGTATTTTCAAAAACTGCAATAGATCTTTAAGGCTATGAATAAGCAGAACTTTTAGTATTTTAAATCCATTAAACTTAACATTTCTGACAGGAAAAACATATCATGCTCCTAGAAGTTCAAATTTTAAATATGTATCTAAAGTTTCCTATATTCAAAAATTTTACATGTGAAGAATTCTACGCTTCCAAAATCATGCATTCATTTTGGAATAAATGTGATACCAATATCCTACTTTTTTTAACCAACCCTGGTTTTTATCCAAAACAAATTCCCTATGGAATTCCCAAAACAACCCTTGATTTTAAACAAAAATCCTATATCAAATTACTACGGTAGCAAATCCATTACTTAGAAACTCGAAAATGGAAACTGATGATGCAGTTGTCATCACCAAAATTATTTTTCAGCGATTGTAGTGAGTTCAGTGCTTTATCACTTCCAAAATCCATTTTTAAAACATTTTCTACTCAAAAATATTCCAAATAGTATTACTATTATTCATTTCAAAATACTTTGGAAAACATTTCCAAAAAACTCCAGGATTTAATTTTCCAAATTCTGGTTTAAATCCATTTATTTTAGTTTTTAACTCATTTGTATAAATCATATTTATACAATTTCTTTTGGTTATATAAACCATTTCAAATTTTATAATCTTGTTTTGATTATAATAATGTCAACCAAACACGCCAACATACTATAATAATTTCTAGAAAATTATTTCTTTTATATCAAAATATAATTTGGATAAAATTATTTCATTTACCCTATTTCAAACAATACTATGTCGGTCTATCTTGTTTAAAAGTTTAGAAACCCCTATCGATATAGTTGTACTTCTCATACCGACCAGAATTCATAAACGCTTAACCGATAAATCAGCACAATATAAAACAATTTATATTCACCAACAAATACACGCTCATATTTATTAATACACTCAAACTCATTCTAAAGTACCACCGACCCTATCTCTAATGAGTAATCCCCATCAAAGCCAAGGTTCCTGCTTAACCTTCGGCTCTGATACCAAATGTAAAGGCCCGTATCTCCGTACCCTTTGAGTTGACAATAATTCACATCAGTTCAACTCAAATTGAACGGGAATATGAATCTTTAGGGGTGAAGAAGAAGAGATAGAAGAAAATAGAAACAACAACACAGAATTTCACAACCGCGGCGCAACAAAATATAATATATAATAATAGATTTTTATACAAAAGAAACTGTATATATTAATATACATACAATCATCAAAGTACAACAATTAATACATCAATATGCACAGTTATTATAACTTGTCCTCACCAATGCTGACTATACAGTCTACACACAGCAGAATATAAACAAGTACGTGGAATACGCCTGAGATTCCTCTAGCTCGTCTTCTGAGCTCTTTAGCATCCTAACCTGAATCTGTAATACTCGGTCTGACCCGACCATTATAATAAAATAACACCCGAGTCGGTCTGGAAAACCAGCGTGAGAAAACACACTCAATTTGAATTATTACCGTTATCAAAATCCTTTGAAAAACAAAGGTATCTCGTAAGACCACATCACACATAAACACGACGGGTTTTTACCTTACGATAACCAAAATATTTTATATCAAAATCATCTGATATTATAATAGTGTATATAGAAAATAAAATAGAAAATAGTTGAAATGCTTGCATCTCACGTTTTAGCATAATTGAGCACAATTAAAACAGTATAGGCTCATAGTGGATATTGGATTCCATACAATGACTGGGCTACAGGGGTACCGCCCGTCACAGTACACCTCTAGAAAAATGTACCGAGGACCTCGCCGGGATCCCCTGCCAACACAAGACCAGCCTACCCCTAACCTGGATAGTATCGAATATGTTATCACCCTAGGTGTTCCCACCCTTATTGAGCGCTCTCTTTTTCATGCACAATCATATCCATAATTATAATATATCCGAGGGTATCTAGAAAAGTGATAACATACCCTAATTGGGTGCATCCCACTTAGCCTTGTTGCATCTCCCATGTTTTAGTCATTTTCGATTGATGAGGCTTGAGGTTACGTTTACCTTTTTACTAACATTCATACTTGGAATGCTAACACTGCCTTCCAGACCACGATGCAATGATAGCATTCATCCATACAAGTTGTTTTGGGCCTGAACAAACCAAATCTCCTTCCATATTGCCATCTCCATTTTCTTTGAGATATTACAATTCGTACGCACAAACCGGATTGAAGTGGTTTTCGGATAATTAAATCTGATCCCGGTCTCTTCGAAACGATCAACGAATCTGGCCAAATTTGATAGTCGGTTATTTAACTATCAAATAACACACATAAGCAGTCACTATGCCCATATTATAATTTTTTCCAAAATATTTATTTCAAAATATCTTTACAAAGATATATATCCAAGTCACTACCGGTATATTTTCAATAACTTAAAACAATTTCAAATACTTATATCCATAACAGGATATTTTCGAATCATATCCATTCTTAGAAATATTTTTCCAATTCCATTTATAATTCAACACATTGAAAATATTTCCATAATAATACTCTCATAGTAAAATATTCCAGACCTTCCCGTTCAACTTTAGGAAAATATTAATAAGTATATTTTTTTCCAAATCATTATATTTCTAAACTTAGGAAATATTCCATTTATTTCACGCTTCTCAAAATTCTTTTCAATTTATTTGTACTTTCCTTAACCCAATGAATTCCCTAAGTTTCCGGAATTCATAAATTAATTTCCTTTAAAATTTCCTAACGGATTATACTCGTCTATAATCACAACTACTTATTTCTAACTTCTTTTATGAATTCAAATTCATTTCCGAAGTTTCTGTATTTAAATACTTTGGAAATTCCCTTAAGTTCCTAGAATTTCACTATAAGATTTCTCTTAAAAAAATCATATCCGTTAAATAAACTCCGTTTACAAATCTCGTGAGGATTCATAAATAAATTTCAATCATTTCAAAATGATATATATAATGAGTATTTTTAATGAAAAGTAATTTATTTTTAAACATGTTCAAGTCATTATTTAAAATATTAAAACACTTTAAATAAACATTGATAATTCATTTTCAATTCATTTTTTATATAAACTAATCGATTTACAAAGCTTATTATAAGTTAGAATTTATTTCAATTAATATTAAATATTTGAATAATCCACTTTCCCAAAATATTTCAATACTAACTAGTTTTAAATTACATAGTTAAACAAATAAAATTTTCCTTTTAAATCAAAACTTAACTTCTTAATATAATATATATATATATATATATATATATTTAAAATCCCAATAACCAATTTCAATTTATAAATCCCTTTCGATTCACAACACATCGATTTCATTCTGATTCCCTAACCATTTCCACATTTCAAAAATAGAATCCATTATTTTTTTCTAAACCGATTTCCATATCTCGATATAAATTCACACTGTAAATTTATATTCCCAATTTATCCATTGATAATCATTTCCTTTATTTATAAACATTGTTTATAAATTTATAAACTCCTTTGAGTTTTCACTTATTTATAAAACTAATCCCATTTATAAAATCTCTTTTTATAAATCCATTTCTTAATAAATTCCATTTATTTTCCAAATCTGTTTTTAATATCAATTTCAACTTCTTTCTATAAATCTAGGAATATTGCTTAAAAATCCTTTATATAAATATATTTTTAATTCAAAATCTCCTTTTAATTCCTTCAAATTCAAAAATAATATTATTTAAAATACGAAAATTCAGGCCAGTGCTACTATAGCATCCAATAATCCAAATCACAACAATAATCTATAACAGATTATTCTAACACATCATATATTATTATATATGAAACTAAAATTAACATTTTTGAGGAATCCAGTTGGATTCCTCCAACATGTTTTCCTGCATCCACAGATGTTAGATAACATAAAATACCAATCCCGCTTCGAGGCTGGATATCACGGTAATATAGGGTCATCCGCTATTATGCGGGGAGTATAGGGTCTCATCCGCTCCAATAGGCAGAAAATAAATCCAACTACTAATATATACTACTATATATATAATATAACATCCAACTGATAATAATAATTATCAATTCATCCAATCAATCAATAAATGATTTTTAATATTTCAAATTTAAAAACTAGCAATCCGAATGAGTGAGATTTACGCACCTTGATTTTTTTAATCTGATTATTGTCCAGATTCTAAATTAAATTGAATAGCGTTCAATTTAATTTAAAATTTCTCCTAACTTTAAATGATTCCAACCAAATTCTAGATTGTAGAGTTTTTCCATAATCATTCCAACGCAACTCATTTCATGGTTTTTGAACCTCGCATGACAAGATATTTACAATATGATAATTCGATTTTTTAAATAAAAATGTCCATTTTAACTAATTATAGTAATTAAAGTTAATTACCCACGTTCGATTCGGACCTTCTTTGAATAGTTTGTTTGTAATCATCAGTAATCTCCTTCCTCAAGTCCAGAAAAGCTTCCATCTGATGTTTCAGCTTCACCCTTAACCATTCGCTATCGAAACCCTAGTTTTGTACGTACTACTGCCAGGCCCACATACCTTCATCATCTGATTCGCTGCGTTGGCCCCATCTAGCGCCTTTATTTTCACCTTCACCACCCTCGCCTTCTTCGGACAGCTCGCCACATCGCCATCCCAATTAGACCACTAGAGCCGCTGCAACCCCACCATCGTATTCCCAGCCTCGACTTCCCTTAACTCCTCCTCCATCGATTCCTTCCATCAGCTCCAGCAGGCACCAGGCCGAGAACTCACGTGCAACTCCATCCCCCCATCATCATAGTTTCCCCTATTCACGCACACCACCTTCCATCGTGCCCCCCCATCGAACACGCGACTCGATCACTGTTCATTCCCCTTTTCTTTCTTTTTTTTCTTGAATTTAATTTCGCTTTCTTTTTTTCATTATTACGAACCGAAGAGGGAAACATGAAAGACGTGATTTAAACTGGGTGAAGGGCGGCTATAGGTACATGATAATGGGTAGGTCTGCTATAGGGTGGCGTACTAGGTCGGCTGGATAAGATAAGATTTGACTTGATTTTTATTTTGTTTTTCAAAAATCTCTCGAATTATGCACTGTGAAATTACGAACTCCTATTGAGGCGTGCCGCCTGGTGCTCCTAATGTTATCCCGCTATTCTGAATGCCATGGAACAAGTTTCGGGACCTAACTTGATCGTATGTGGAAGGTAGCTTTTTAAATCAACTATTTAAATTAAATTCAAATAAATTATTTCTAGGCGTTTTCAGATCCCACGGTCAAACGGTAAACCCAAACGCTATGAAATTTGAAATCCAATAATAATACACTATTACGGATCCAATGGAACTAGTTTCGTCGAATTCCGAGACTGTGCCCTGGATCGCTATTTTAACGCGTTGATTAAATTAACGATTTCAAAATTTTGTGAAATCACTTGAAATTTCAGTTTTAAAAACTTATTAACTAAATTCTAATTCAAATAGAATTTATGTCGACATTAGAAATCATTTCAATTCATATTCAACTCCAATTTCAATTATTTACCATTTTCGTATTACGATAAATCACTGTATTTGAAATTTAAAATTCATTCTATAATTTCAACCCAATTTTTTTCATATTCAAAATCAACTTATATTCTAAATCCAATATTTAAAACCATTTAAATATTTAAAATCAAATGACGAAAAATCCGGGTCGTTACACTTCACCCCCTTTAGTGTTCAAATAGCCTTAAGGTCCATTCTTATTGTGTTATAGACAACCCCCATTTTCAACATTTGGTATCAGAGCATTGGTTTTTAAAAATTCATAACTTGGTATTTAAAAAGTATAAATGGCTAATGACACTTGTAACACTTTCTTTAACACTTTTATAGAAGGGCAATCTACCACTAGACCCCCTCTATTTGATGGTAATGACTATGCATATTGAGCTTGTAGGATGAAAATTTATTTGCAGTCTAATGGTGTAGATATTTGGAACATCACCCAAATAGAGTACACTACACCACAAGTGAACTATTCATAATGAAAACTAGACCAAAAGACACAAGCACTCAAATTAACTCAAAGGCCATGAACATTTTATTTTGCTCCTTAGATAGAAATGAATTTAATCGAGTGTTGATTTGTAAGTTTGCATATGAAATTTGAAGAACATTACAAGTCACACATGAGGGAACTAGTAAAATAAGACAAACTAAGATATTTATGCTAACTAACCAGTTTCAACCTTTTCAAATGAAACCAAATGAGTCTATTTCTGATATGTATTCTAGATTTCAGGATATAATACATGCATTAATATCATTAGGAAAGAAAATTATTGAAGAGGACTAAGTCAAATAGATCTTGAATTCACTTTCTAGTGAATGGGATGAGAAGACTCTGGCAATCGAAGAAGCCAATGATATTAGTACTATGAAAATAGAAGATTTAATCGGTAACCTAATGTCCTATGAAGTAAAGTTGCAGGTTAGAAAAGAGAATCGAGCAAATGAGAAGAAATCACTAGCACTCAATGCTACAAACCACAATGATGAACGAGATGATGCTGCTGTTGATGATGATATCGAGTTTATGACAAGGAATTTCAGGAAATTCTTGAAATATTGGAAAACAAACAAACTTCGAAAAACTAACAACAATAATTCCAAAAATGACAATGTTGTTAAGTGTTTCGAATGTAATAAACCCAGTCATTTGAAAAGAGAATGTCCCAACCTAAAGAAATCAAAGTACTCTTCGAACACTTTAATAAGGAGAGGAAACATGCTTTCAACGCGACATGAGATGATTCAAATACATCATCAAGTGGTAGTGATTCAAAAACAGAAAATGACAATATGTGCTTTATGGCAAAGCATAACCAGGTATGGAATTTTGATAAAGAAATTACTATTCTCTTAATGATATGTATAATGGATATAAAATGCTTAGGAAAGAGTATAAGAACAGTTTAGTAGAGATAGATAAATTAAAAATGCTTAACGAAATGTTAACCAAAGAAAAACAATGGCTAGAAGATGAAATTGAAAGACTTAATGACTCAATGATGATTTAAAACTTGAAATTTTTGAAAAACTTAAAAGTGAAAATGAATCATTAAGATCAGAAATTTTTTCAATGAAATCAGAGATCACCGGTCTAAATAGTAAAATAACATCTCTAGACAATGCCATTCTAAACTGTAGTAAGGATTTTGACAAAATAAAAACTGATATTGATAAATTTAACAAAGGGAAGAATAATCTAGAAAATTTATTATCTAAACCTAAACCTACTAACAATAAACATGGACTTGGATACACCCCTAAGCCCAAATCAAAGAAAATCAGTACTCAAAGTACTAAATTTGTTAAGTCTACCAAGTTCAAACCAAAACCTTGGAAATCAGAGTTAAAACCCCCAAATAGGTTCATTAATTTATATATTCCTAAAAAGTTGGATAATATTGAAAAAGAAAAATATATTGATAATTTTATTAATAAAGTTCATTTATCTAATGATTATATTTTAAAAGGGTATTCAAACTCTTCATGGGTTTGGCTTCCCAAAACTTAACCCCATGGACCCAAAATAAAACAGGGTACCAATGAGCATATTTTATATTTTTTTCAGTACCAAACAATGGATACCGAACAACGGATGTTCAAAGCATATGATAAGAAATCCATTGAACTTTGGATAAATATTAAAAGGATATGTTATTGGCATCGGCAACGTCGATAACTCTAAAACTCATCTAATTTTAATTATTTATAAGTTTATTTCATGCTTTATATTGATTTTGATTCCCTTCGCGAGTTTTATTTATATACATCTCTATATACAAACGCTATGTATATTGTCTGGCTATACTTAAGCGATTTTATTTTCGCTTTTTTGTTGATGACAAAAGGAGAGAAAATGTATAAATATACTGGAAAAAATGATAGGGGGAGTGCATAGACTTAGGGGGAGTAAAATATAAAAATGATATATTTTATCTCTCAAATATTTATAGGGTGTCATCATCAAAAAGGGAGAGATCGTTAATACCCTAGGTAATGTTTTTGATGACAGCAAATAATTATTACTACTAACATATCTTCAAGTTGTGTAGTTATTTCAGATATATTATGGAGATATTTATAGAGATAAACAAGAACTCAATGGAAGAAAATGAATTATAAAAGAAGGTTAATCAAAGCTATGGAAGAACAAAACTGATTGAAGAAGAATGCTATAAGAACAGAAGTGTTTGAAGTGATGAGTAGTTAAGTGAGTCTTAGAATTCCTTGGGAAAGATCCCATAGCAATTATACTTGAAAATCATCAACCATTGACCTCAACCGAATCACAAAAATCCATAAAAAATAGGTACTTTTGAAATATGAAATTTGCAACACTTATTGATGTTGTTGATGTGTTGATACTCTCTTTTGGGAAATGTCCATATGTCGACATATGGGGGTCAAGTATGTCGACATACTTCGCGTTGATCGGTTTTTAAAAATTTAAATCAAGGGATTTTCACACCACCTCTTCACCAAAAGGCGCATCTCTTCAACCACTATATAAAGGACCTAGAAAACGAATTTTCTAATTAATTCTCTCTTCATTCTCATACTCTTTCTCTTCCATACTTTTGCAAAAGAAATCTATTGCATATTCTTTCATTCTCTTTGTAATCCATACCACTTCACTTCGATTCTTCAAAGATTTGCAAACCACATTGTATCAAAGAGTTTCTACTTGAATTCATATCATTCTCACTCTGATTTCGTCATATTCCTTAAAGAATTCAAAGATATATTGCCATTGGAGGTCTAAAGGATCATTGTACCAAATCTGCAAGGATCCGTATTGAAGATATGATTATTGCCATACTTTTTTGTTGTTTGTGAAAAGGAGAATGTGTTCTTATAGCTTGTGAAATCAAGAGGGTGTATCTTGTAGCCCGTGAAATCAAGATTGTAAAGGTGATCTTGCCACCCGTGGAAAGCAAGCGATTATAGTGAAATTTTGCATGGTGAGTGCAGTACTAGATGTAGGATTGGTCAATACGAACCAGTATAAAAATCAAGGTGTTATTTACTTTACCGCATTTTACTTTACTATTTACTTATTCTATGATTATTGGTTTTCTAATTGCAATTCGATTAGATATAGTGTTAAACTCATAAGTTAATTCTAAATAATTGAAATATACACTTCACCCCTTCTAGTGTTCAAATAACCTTAAGATTCATTCTGCATTGTGTTATAGACAACACCCATTTTCCAACAATTTTTATATATATTTTAACAACCAACCTTTCTGACCCATAAAAGTTGACACTAATACATCCACGGTATTCATATGCCGAGCATCCAAATGTCGGAAAAACAGATTGTTGGGGTGAAAGAAAAAAAGACATAACAAAATCTCACATCGTGACAAGTAATATATAATACACAACAGATCTTTACAAAAGAAAAGTGTAATATGCATACATCAATTAAAGTAAACTAATCTATCATCAGCCTAGACAGTAATAACAACCCGTCTTCACAAACGCCGATAAATACAAAACAACAAATGCAACGGAAATAAAATATATGTGAATATGTCTTGGAGGCATCCAGCTCGTCTTCTGAAGCTTCAAAGCATCCAAACTACATTTGGAAATATGCTTGGGTTGACCCAAGCGTTATAAGAAAATAACGTCCAGATCAGTTTGGTAAACCAGTGTGAGAAACACGGATCAAATTGATTTTTAATGCTATAAAACCTTCGAAATAAAAGTATCTTGTAAGGTCATGCTGCACATAAACACGGACGAGTTTTTACCTTACGATAATAAAACCATTTCAAATAGAAAATCTAGTGATATTATAATAATGTCTAGGGTTTACATAAATATATAACATAGCCGAAATATTTGCATCTCACATTTCAGCATATTTAGGTACAACTAAGTCCATAAGGCACGTAGTGGAAAATGGATTCATCAATGATAGGGCTGCTAGGGTACCGCCAGTCATAGTACATCTCTAGATAAAATGTACCGAGGTCAAAAATCTTTTGACCCCTGCATAGCTAGACTGGCCTACCCCTTCCTTGATAGTACCGAATATAATCACCATCTCGATTGCTTTCCAACCTTTTCCTTGAGAGCTCTCATGCACATACCAAATCCATAAATCCATAAATAGTGATCTAGAAAGGTGATGACCATATCCTCATAGGTGCGACCCATATAGCCTTATGGCATATCCCATGTTTTAGTCATCCTTGGTTGTACAGCTTGTGAGGTTACGATTACCTTTTTTCTTTAGCAAATCCCACATGAAATGCTAACAATGCCCTCCTGTCAATAATGCAATGTTAGCATTCATCCATACAAGTTGTTCAAGATATGAACAAACTGAAGACACTACTTCTACTACATCCTTAAAATTTGTAGCAGGTAGCCCTTGAACTTCAAAGAACTCCATCTTCGATTCCATCATCTTCAAGATGTCTTCAATTCGAACGCTTCTGCTGGTTCGAAGTGGTTTTCGGATAATATACCCAGTCTCGGTCTCTTCGAACCGACAACAATAGTTTTAAAAACTAAACAACATTTGTCGGTCGAATATTCAACTATCAAATGAACAATCAATCAAATCAGTGATTTAAATTCACATCAAAAACAAGCATGGTTAAGCATATAAGCAACCACTATCCTCTAATTAATCCTTTCATTAACTAAAATTACTTTTAAAATATTTGTATTAAAATACCTTTTACAAAAAATATTCGTAAAATCTCTCTATTCTTTTTCAATACTTGAAAAATATTGGTATAATTGTTTAAACTATACAAGTATATTCATGAACCATTTCACTTTCAATACTTCAAAAACTGTTTCATATACTTATATCAACGGTATAAGTATATTCACAAATCTTAAGAAGATTTCATTTTCAAAACCATACTTAATTGGGTTAAAACAAATTTCATTTAAAATATTAGTAACAATAAACCCAAAACACTTTTGGTGTAAGTAAAGGGATCGTATGGAAATTAGGTCAAATATACCAAACACCACTTTCCAATTCAAACAGTACTATCCCTCGATTAACAATGAAATCGAGCAAGTTAGAAAACTATACTTGCCTCGACACACATTCTTAATTCTCAAGATAGAGACGGATTTTCATATCTCAAAATTTGGTGTTAAGTTTGAAAAGAACACTTTCCATACCACCATAATTTAAAATGATCATTATAGCAATCAAACCTCATTTCCTTTATCCTTTTATAAATATCTTTTTAAAATATTTACTAATCTCCCTTTATTATTTACAAAACTCCTTGTTATTTATAAAACTCTTTCTATTTATAATACTCTTTTCTATTATTAAAACTCCTTTAATAAATCTCCAGATATAAATATAAAACTACTTTTATTGATCTCTAAACTTATTTATAACTCTTTATAAAATTCCTCTTATAAATCTTTTATACTTAACATAAATCTTTGTTTTCAAGACAGGATCAAATACTTTCCATAAAACGATCATTTCACGTTATCATTATAAATTCACAAATATGATTTCTTATCCGATTCCTCAAAATGACATCCTTTCACTTTTAAAAATATTATCCATAAATCTATTCTTTTTTATCTATAAAATACCATTTATAAAAAATATTCCTTTATTTATAAAATAAAATTTATAAAATTATTCTTTTAATACAACTTTTTATATAAAATGTTTCACAATCCAAAATATTTCTATCATCTTTTAGAAACAAAATCACTTTATTAAAAAATAAATAAATTCCCTTTATTTATTTTAAAATAAACATTTGTTATTATAATAAACTTTATGTAAAATAAATATATTCCAAAATACTTTTAAAACATTTCCGTATTTATTAGAAAAGACGAATAAAAAAATTGAAGCAACATAAAGAACTTCAAAACCCATTTTAAAATAAAATGCCATAGAAATTTCCAAAAATCATATTTAAAATCATTCTCCAAATCAAAACCATTTCCAAATCAAAACAACAAACCATGGTATTTCAAAATAATATAACGAGGACAATAGCATTACAACACTTAACTAGTGCTATTACTACCTTTATCACTAAAAAGGTTCAACATTTAATATATATCAATGCTCTATCCAATATAGCCAACTACCAAGTTTGACATTCACAATTTATATAACAAGTATACAACCGAAACTAAAATCAATAATAATGAGGAATCCAGATTCCCCGACAAAATTCTTTGTATTTCATTTAAATGTCATTCGCTTTTAAAAGCGGATATTTAACCAAACCAGACCAAACCAATAAATCATTCGGACATGAAAAAATAATTATATCTACTATATACCATTATAGTATTCAATCAGAGGTGAGTTAACTGACCAAAATTCTAGCGGATGCTTAAATGCTCCAGTTTGATCTCAAATCGAACGAAAGTTCACTTGCTCCAAACTTGACAAATCCAATTCTAGTGCATAAATAACGCTTCTACAAGTACAAGCAAAAGACCATGTTTCAATTAGACCTCATTTGAGAGTGATATTGTTTTATAAGTTTGAATTAAATTATATGAATTAATTACAATTAAATATTAATTATCCAAATAATACTCTTCTTTCCCAAAATTCCCCATACTCTGCACACATCGATTGTGATGCCCCACCTCTATACTCACGCTAGCCAAGGACACTTCGGAGTAATGCCATCAACTAGCGCGAAGAATAAGGCTGTTGAGGAGCGACCATCCGTGTAATTGCTTTGTGCGAGCTCCGATATGTCAGATAGTATAACATGCATTTCATTTCAAGAGGAAATCCGATATACAGATACAAACTCAAAGCTACCACACGGTGGCTAAGTGGACCTACGGAAACAAATATAGAAATAAGCATAACATAAATCAGTCACAAATGTTCATATCTCAAAGGCGAAAACAGCTATGAATATAACACATAAAAGTGTACATCATAGTAGTGGTCAAACAAGATCCACAATATTACAAAAGAATAAATACAAGTGCTAGACAAAAGAATAAGTATACATCATGGAGTCTATATCTCAAATGTAGAACAACAAAAACTACCAATCTAGTGTAGTTAGACAAAAGTCAGAAAATGATCCCAGGTAAGGAGTCAAGCAGAAGCACCTGTAACATCTCGGTCTGACCCGAGTATTATTTAATAAGAAAATAATAAACGGATCAGTCTTACTATAATTATCAGATAAAGAAATGAGATAAGAGTAGAGATATAACTAGAACGTATGATAACAATAAAGTCAAACTGTGACAAGTATGTTTTAAACAACAACAAAATCATACAATATCTCAAGAATCTCAAAGTACCAAAAAGAATGTCATATTCTTTACTTTATTCACCATACCACAGATATTGACAAACATATCATTGTCAATCACATAAAGAGGTGAAGCACAAATTCTAGAAATCATTAATTAGAAATCCAGAAATCACAAAAGGGGGGAAGGCCTATCACAAACGGGAGCATGAAAACTCACCAACACGTGTATCACAAATGGAACGCTATTCCATGGTCGCTAACCATTAATTTTGAGCCGAAGCTCCATAAACGGCCCGAAGACCACGGGTCGCTACCTTGCCAAATTGAACCGAAGTTTCACAGAAACGGGGTTTAGTCTCCCTCTCAGACAAATAGACATCGCACATCGCTAGTCTAAATCACAAAAGGATCATCATTGATCAATAAAAAGTGTCGATTACACTAAGCTAGTAAATATATGAGTTTAGCTTCATGTCCCATAACCACTAGCTTAACTTAAATATTTACGAACAAATTGTAGATTCCCACTCGAAAATTGTCACAAGAGTTCAATCGAACAAGTCCAAGAATTAACCGGCGAAGTAAACGCAAGCGTTTCATACCACTTGTTTTGCTAAGCTGTTTAATTAGATTTCTCATACGAATGAGGTAAAGGTTTGTATATACTAATAGATTGGAAAACGGTTTTGAAAACAAGCTTTATATTTAAAAGTAGAGTTGAAATCATCTTTAGAAAAGAGTTTGAATATTTACTACTAGTATAGAAAACCTTTATATTTTAAAGTGACAAATCACGGAAATGATTGTAGAAACAATCAATCACAAAAATCCACTTTCGAAGACGTGAATCAAATCCAAAGAAATCGATACTGAATCCATCAAAATGGATATTCTCAAAAATCCCAAAAAAGAAGTCATCAAAGTCAATAACAAATGATAACAATAAATCGGATAATCACGGATTGATAAAAATTGGAACCTCAAGCTAAATAGGCAAAATAGGCAAAAACAAGCAGGTCAGTCGACTGACCTTCTGCAGTCAGTCGACTGAACCAGAACCCGAGAGTTTTCAGACCCTGCAGTCAGTCGACTGGCTGGAGCTGAAACTGTTTTCCAGCCTTTCAAATGGAGAGTAAACTCTCACCATTTGCAACCGGTCGAGCAATGGACTTTAGGGATTTTCGCCAATCGACAACCCAGCCCTATAGGCTCTCCGATTCACCACCAAAAACATGTTCACAAATCAAAGCTAGGATTTTCAAAGTTTTGACTTCAAAACACCAAAAATTGAAATGTTCACCAAATCAATTCAAATCAAAAGCAAATGAACATGAATGGATGCTAGGAATTCATACCTAACAACAATGATAGAATAGACAAAGATGTGAGTTCAAAAACTCACCTTTAAACCTAAAAACAAATGATAAGCTCTAGAACAAGCAATAGGTTAACTCTCTTCAATATTAATCCAAGGAGCTTCAATCTAAGCTCAAAAGAAAAACGTTTCCTAAGTTAGGGTTTAGGAAATTTTCTGAAATTGAAGAGGAAATGAGTTGGAGAAGATGAAGAGGGAGCTTACCTAAGCTTTTCTTTGATGTTGGAGCTAGAACTTGAATTTGCAAAGAAGATTAGGGCTTAGGAATTCTAATTCTTTTTCTCTTCCCCCATTTTTCTAAAAGCTTGGGTGTTAGGAAAATAATATGAAGGAGTGAAGAGGAATGGAGTGGAGTTGGGTTAATATGTAGGGTTAATGGGCTGAAACCCAAACCCAAGCCCAAAGTGAAAAAGTCATAATTTTTACTCAACTCCAAACATATCGATGTTTATACTCAAAAAAGTTGTAAACGCCATTTTGGACTCAATGGAGGTGGTCTCGAGTCCCAATTCGACTGTTTACAAAAAGTATCTTTTCGGACTTCAATCCGATTAACGATCCTATATTTAAATAAAACATTTAAATATACAATCGTAAAATATGCGGGTTGTTACAGACTCCCCTCCTTAAAGAAATTGCGTCCTCGCAATCTTTAAGGAATAAATAAGAAGTAACAACAATAAAAGTATATCGACTAAAAAGAAGAAGTTTGAAATAAAAAGTTCACCTTAAGGAGCACGAGAGAGCAAGTCCGGATGTGTTCACTCGATGAATTCTCTGAATTCCCAAGAGCAATCCTTAGGATTTGAGGACCATTGAACTTTCACAAGAGGAACATCTTTATTTCGAAGGCGTTTAACTTCCGAAGCAATGATACGAATAGGATGTTGCTCATAAGTCAAATTAGACGAAACTTCAATTTCTTCAATAACACCGGGCTCAAGAATAGAATCGAAATCTCGAAGGCATTTCCGTAGTTGAGAGATATGGAATACGTCATGAATAGCAGAAAATTGAGCCGGTAATAAATGGCGATAAGCCACGGAACCAATGCGTTCAGTGATGGGAAACGGGCCAATATATCGAGGTGCTAATTTTCCCGATCGATTGAAACGCACAACACCCTTCATAGGTGAAACACGAATAAACACAAAATCTCCCACAGAAAATTCTAATTTCCTTCTTCGATTATCGGCATAAGATTTTTGTCTACTTTGAGCTTCTTTCATCCTATGACGAATAAGGTCAATCTTTTCTGTGGCATCACGAATAAAATCTGGACCTAAAACCAGTTTCTCACCGGCTTCAAGCCAACACGAAGGGAATCGGCATGGCCTTCCGTAAAGTGCCTGAAAGGTGCCATACCAATACTAGATTGGAAGCTATTATTATAGGAAAATTCAACAAGAGAAATATGATCTTCCCAACTTCCACCAAAATCAAGAACACATGCGCAAAGAAGATCTTCAAGAGTTTGATTCACAGGCTCGGTTTGTCCATCGGACTGAGGATGATAAGCGGTGCTAAAATTAAGCTTTATTCCCAAAGCTTTTTGAAGACCTTTCCAGAATCCACTAGTAAACAATGGATCATGATCGCTGACAATAGAAGTAGAAACTCCATGCAATTTAACAATTTCCTTGACAAAGAGTTTAGCCAAAATAGGTACGGTCTGATTGGACCGAACGGGAATAAAATGGGTGGACTTAGTAAGTCTATCTACTATCACCCATAGGCTATCATGTCCCAAACGGGAACGGGGAAGACCGTCAATAAAGTCCATGGAAATTTGATCCCACTTCCATATTGGAATTTTCAAAGGTTGCAATAACCCACCAGGCCTTTGATGCTCGGCCTTAACAAGTTGGCAAGTCATACAACGCTTAACAAAGTTAGAAATATCGAATTTCATTCCCTCCCAGTAATAAAGTCGCTTCATATCCGCGTACATTTTACTACTACCGGGATGAATGGTAAATTTAGAACGATGAGAATCTTCTAAAATATCTTTACGAAGATCAATAATATTTGGCACCATAAGTCTACCAAATTTTCGAATACCGCCGCGAGCATCAATAACAAAGTCTTTCAAACCTTCAATATCAATTTTGTCCCTACAACTTTGGCTAAGAAGAACCAATTCGGGATCATGCTTTTGAGCTTCAAGAATGCGGTCTAAAAGAGAAGGATGAGCCTTAAGGCTACATAAAACAAGAGATGAACATAAATCAGATTAACGATCTAGAATCTCATAAGTGGATAAAGTCTCGAGATCATTCCATTCGGATATCATCATGGAAACAACCGCTTGTTGCTTACGACTAAAGGCATCGACAACACGATTTCCTTTTCCGGGAGTATAAAGAATATCAAGATCATAAGATGCAAGGAACTCGAGCCAACGTTGTTGATGCAAATTAAGTTCCTTTTGCGAAAATAAATACTTCAATGATTTATGATCGGTGTAGAGAACAAATTTCTCCCCCAAAAGATAATGACGCCAAATTCTAAGGGCAAAAACAATAGCCGCGAGCTCTAAATCATGAGTGGCATATCTAATCTGGTAGGCTTTAATTGCCTAGAAGCGTAAGCGATAACACGTTCCCGCTGCATGAGAACGGCACCCAAACCAACACGACTAGCATCGGTATAAACAATAAAATCTTGGTTCCCATCGGGAATCACAAGAATGGGAGCATCGGAAAGGAGTTCTTTTAGTTTCTGAAAACCAGCTTCACATTTTTCTGACCAAATGTACTTAACTCCCTTGTTTGACAAATTAGTAAGAGGTACGGAAATCTTAGAAAAGTCTTTTATGAACCGACGGTAATAGCCCGCCAATCCGAGAAAGCTACGAATTTCCGTCACACTCTCCGGTCTCCTCCAATTTTGAACCGCTTCAATCTTTGAAGGATCCACGGATATTCCGGATTCAAAAATAATATGCCCTAAAAATTTCACACGAGACTGCCAAAAGTGGCATTTAGAAAATTTTGCTTTCAATTGGTTACTCCTAAGAGTTTCCAACACAATCTGAAGATGTTTTTCATGCTCCTCCTCAGTTTTTGAATAAATAAGAATATCATCGATAAAGATGAGAACAAATCGATCGAGGAAGTCTTTGAAAACTCGATTCATAAGGTCAACGAAATAAGCTGGAGCATTCGTCAAACCAAATGGCATAACAAGCCATTCATAAGATCCATAACGTGTACGGAACGATGTCAAAGGAATGCTATCCTCTGCAATACGGAGCTGATGAAAACCAGTTGCTAAGTCTAACTGTGAAAAGACTTTAGCACCACTAAGCTGATCGAATAGATCATCAATCCGAGGTAAGGGATATTTATTCTTGATGGTGAGATCGTTAAGCTTGCAGTAGTCAATGCAAAGCCCAAGTGTACCATCAGATTTCTTTACAAAAATAGCTGAAGCTCCCCATGGAGAGGAACTAGATTGAATAAATTGCTTCGCTTCCAATTCATATAATTGCTTGCGCATCTCCTCATTTTCTTTATCGGACATACGATAAGGAGGACGAGTAATAGGTAGAGCTCCAGGGATAAGATTAATTCTGAACTCAATTGCTCGCTTAGGTGGTAATCCTAAAACGGGCTCAAATATGTCGGGAAATTCACGAACAATGTGAATGAGAGAAATGACATCTTCCTCATCATCATTATCGTCATCATGAGGATTTAGAGAATACAAGGATGCTTTCGAATTGGAATCTGAATCTTTCAGAACGAGAGAAATCCGCTTAACAGATTGAGGATGCCGAAGATATATAGTCCGCTCAGGACATAGGATATGGGCTTCATAACGGTTGAGCCAATCCATTCCCAAAATCATTCTGAAACCAAGGTAACGCATAACATGCAAATTGGCACGGAAAGAGTAATCACATAAAATAATTTCGATATCTTTACATAATAAACTGAGTGTTGCGGACCCACCGACTGGATTCGCAATCCTTAATGAAGTCATCAAGCCAATAACATTCAAAGACAAAGCATCAACAAGTTCTTTTGATATAAAAGAGTGAGATGCATCCGTATCAAAAAGAACTCGAATAGGAAATTCACGAAATATAATAATGCCATCAAGGATAGAATGAGAAATACCTTGACCATGAGAAGTGTTAGAAGGGGCTTGTACCACATTTAGCTTGCCCTCATTCTTGCTTTGAAGTTTGGGACACAAAGATATAGTATGACCCGAACTCTTGCAATAGCGGCAAGAAATAGACTTGGGACACTTGTTTGCATAGTGGTCCTTAGAACCACAATTGTAACATTCTCCACAACGAGAGTTAGGAGTGTTTGCTACCGGTGTTGCTTGCTTTCCCTTCTTGTTGGGATTAGGCTTGAATTTAAAAGGTCTCTTCTTATTGACGTTGTGTTTGACTTCAACATCACTATCTTTATCAGCCTCTTCGAGTCGAAGAGCAATATCAACAAGTTAGTCAAAAGAAACTTCTAATTTCAGAAGTAATGGCTTTTTGAGGCTCTTGTTCAAGCCATACACAAATCTTTAATTTTTCTTCAATGGGGTATTAATATACTCGACCCCATATTTAGATAGAGATTCAAAAGAGGCGACGTAGTCCGTCACAGAAGATTCACCTTGAACAAGGTCTATGAAGCGTCGGGCTAAAGATACCTTTTCAGCTTCCAGCACGAATTTCAACTCGAACCTTTCCCGGAATTGCTCCCAAGTAAGGTCCGCTTCAATAATTTCGGAGATCAGAAGCTCGTACCAGTCTAATGCTCTTTCCTGGAGCATACTAGAAGCCACTTGGACTCGATGAAGATCAATAAGATTCATGCGAGAAAAGATGCGGTCGCATGTTCGAAGCCAAGCCTGGACTTCTATAACGCTCTCGGAACCTTTGAATGGCTTTCCACCCAAGTTGGTGTAATCACTGCACAAGCGTGCAAACCCAGATTTAGGATGTGTGGGCTCAGGAATAGGTCCGGCAGCTTGAGCATTTTTCACAAGATCTAGAAGTTGCTGAGCACACATAAATACTCCATCCTGAGGAGTAGCACTAGATTGACTGGCACTGGGATGGCCTGGTCTAACCATTTCTCTTCTTTAAGAAAGAAAGAAAAGATGAAAAAGGTTATTCACGAAATGAATATCAAACAAATTTGATTGATAAAACAAGGCATTATAAAAAGAAATAGGATAGAACGGGTTCAATGACTCGAATTAATCCTAAGACACGACTCCTAAGAAAGACTTAGGACAATGATCCTTGCTAGATTATTCTACATTGTTCCAAAGTTTGGCTCTGATACCAAGATGTGACGCCCCACCTCTATACTCACGCTAGCCAAGGACACTTCGGAGTAATGCCATCAACTAGCGTGAAGAATAAGGCTGTTGAGGAGCGACCATCCGTGTAATTGCTTTGTGCGAGCTCCGATATGTCAGATAGTATAACATGCATTTCATTTCAAGAGGAAATCCGATATACCGATACAAACTCAAAGCTACCACACAGTGGCTAAGTGGACCTTCGGAAACAAATAAAGAAATAAGCATAACATAAATCAGTCACAAATGTTTATATCTCAAAGGCGGAAACATATATGAATATAACACATAAAAGTGTACATCATAGTAGTGGTCAAACAAGATCCACAATATTACAAAAGAATAAATACAAGTGCTAGACAAAAGAATAAGTATACATCATGGAGTCTATATCTCAAATGTAGAACAACAAAAACTACCAATCTAGTGTAGTTAGACAAAAGTCAGAAAATGATCCCAGGTAAGGAGTCAAGCAAAAGCACCTGTAACATCTCGGTCTGACCCGAGTATTATTTAATAAGAAAATAATAAACGGATCAGTCTTACTATAATTATCAGATAAAGAAATGAGATAAGAGTAGAGATATAACTAGAACGTATGATAACAATAAAGTCAAACTGTGACAAGTATGTTTTAAACAACAACAAAATCATACAATATCTCAAGAATCTCAAAGTACCAAAAAGAATGTCATATTCTTTACTTTATTCACCATACCACAAATATTGACAAACATATCATTACCAATCACATAAAAAGGTGAAGCACAAATTCTAGAAATCATTAATTAGAAATCCAGAAATCACAAAAGGGGGGAAGGCCTATCACAAACGGGAGCATGAAAACTCACCAACACGTGTATCATAAACGGAATGCTATTCCATGGTCGCGAACCATAAATTTTGAGCCGAAGCTCCACAAACGGTCCGAAGACCACGGGTCGCTACCCCGCCAAATTGAACCGAAGTTCCACAGAAACGGGGTTTAGTCTCCCTCGTAGACAAATAGACATCGCACATCGCTAGTCTAAATCACAAAATGATCATCATTGATCAATAAAAAGTGTCGATTACACTAAGCTAGTAAATATATGAGTTTAGCTTCATGTCCCATAACCACTAGCTTAACTTAAATATTTACGAACAAATTGTAGATTCCTACTCGAAAATTGTCACAAGATTTCAATCGAACAAGTCCAAGAATTAACCGGTGAAGTAAACGCAAGCGTTTCATACCACTTGTTTTGCTAAGCCGTTTAATTAGATTTCTCATACGAATGAGGTAAAGGTTTGTATATACTAATAGATTGGAAAACGGTTTTGAAAACAAGCTTTATATTTAAAAGTAGAGCTGAAATCATCTTTAGAAAAGAGTTTGAATATTTACTACTAGTGTAGAAAACCTTTATATTTTAAAGTGAAAAATCACAGAAATGATTGTAGAAACAATCAATCACAAAAATCCACATTCAAAGACATGAATCAAATCCAAAGAAATCGATACCGAATCCATCAAAATGGATATTCTCAAAAATCCCGAAAAAGAAGTCATCAAAGTCAATAACAAATGATAACAATAAATCGGATAATCACGAATCGATAAAAATTGGAACCTCAAGCTAAATAATGAAACGACCCGGAAATTTTCGATCCCGAAAATTCCAGATAGTTAGGAATAGAAGAAAAGAGGTAGAAGAAGAAACAGAAACAAAATACAGATTCTCACATTCGCAGCGGATCAAAATATAATATCAATTAAAATGCAGTTTTACAAAGAAGAACTGTATCAGTAAATTTACATTTTAATACATCAGAGTTACAACATATACACAAATCAGTGGAGATATACACTTAACATGTCCCAAACAACTACAATATATCACAGCGGAATACACTCCATACGTTCCTGCCATCCAGCTCGCCTCCTGAGCTCCAGAACGTCCTTACCTAGAAATCTGTAATACTCGGTCTGACCCGAGCATTACATCAAAGTAACACCCGGGTCAGGCTGGAAACCAGCATGAGTAAACCCATTCTAGACCACCGGAGTGACAGAAACTCCAGCCACGCCTTCGACCACCTCCAAGTTTCCATTTCTCAGAGTTCTGATGAACTCGATCCATTCTAGATGCCGTGGGAAACAAATCCCCGATCACCACAAAAACTAGGGCTACGACCTTCCTTGATCAACCACCACCTCCATAGTGCTTTGATCATCCAACAACCATTTTTCCTGACCTCCCCAATCATCCTTCCACCTCTAGAGGAAACAGCATCCACCGCGAGCACTTAGATCATCAGAACCCATCCAAAATGCAAAATCTAGTCAAACCAGAACTACTCATACATCCTCAAGCTAAAAAATATAATTTTAGTTGTAAAATCATGTTTTAGTTCAAGTATTCGATTTATATTCCTGAATTTATAAATTAAGATGTTTGAGTTTTGGCAAAACTAACACTTGCATGTTTGTTTTTGTTTCCAGAAACATTCAAATTTTAAATTAACTTAATTAAATTTTTAAACTTTAGTTTATGCTAAAACAAACCATTTTTGTTTTAAGCTTCAACCCTAACAAAGATTAATCCAAGAGATAGTGATTTTTCTTGGAAACAGAATACAATAGCATACATATACCAATATACATTCACATATACATACAGAAAAATACACTTGTATATATTCACATAACAGACTTATTCCAGATATTACTCAAGCAACCTGATTCATATACTTAAGTTTTTAGTAAAAACATTGCTCACCTTTAAAAAAAACAGAGAGCTTTTGAAAACTGGGAAACTTGTTACTGGAAATCCCTTGAAACAGAAATGATTTGACTTTAAAAACTGAATTAAAGCATTTAACAAGAGTAGTAGATTACTCACCTGCTTCTCAGAAATCAGAGCAGTATCTCTTTTTTTTCCCGATCTACTAGTGTTTTGATTTCCTTTGATTCGTAAATTCTTAATGGCAGCTTGTTCTTGTATATATTTTTAAACATTTATTCAGTTCTTTGAGAAAGAAACTCTGTTGCTTGGTTATGCTTCTTTTTAAAATCTTTGATCTTATTTTGCTTCGTCAATGGCAGTTTGTAATGGAAGTATATATTTTCTTTTCAACTTAGCTTGTTCGAATGGAATAAATGAAGATAGGTGGAGGTATATAGAATAGAAGAATGAAGCTTACAGAGTAAGCTAAGGTTGAGATTTTTTTTGTTTCAGGCTTTTGCATATTTTTTTTATATATGAAAAAGCTTTGATTTAGCAAAGTGATTTGATT
Organism: Allium fistulosum; assembly: GCA_030737815.1. NCBI lineage: Eukaryota > Viridiplantae > Streptophyta > Magnoliopsida > Asparagales > Amaryllidaceae > Allium > Allium fistulosum. The sequence continues at coordinate 240,809,400 of CM060907.1, read as the reverse complement.
TATCTTTGACCTGATGCAATGTTTTGTAAACTAGGATTTGATGTTGTCTCCTCTTATGTTTACATGTACACTCACTTATATATTAACTTATGTGTTATATATATAAATATATATATATTTGGATATGTATCATATCCATATATGTTGTTATTATACACATATATATATATATACATTTGCTAATATTTGCCATCATCTATGTTTACACTTATTTGTATTTTAAACATCATAAACTAGTGTGTATATATATATATATATGTGTGTATGTATGGATATTTTATCTTGAATTTAAAATAGTGAAATATATTATTTAGTTATTTACTTTAAGATTTATCATCTCCAAGGATTTTAAAATTCAGTATTTATTATAGTTTTCAAATGAATTTATGTATGTCCATTTTTTATCAGAATTTTATTTGTTCGACTTATAAAATCAGTATATTTCAAAATTTTAATTCAGTTAATTACCAGTTAACAACCGTTTAAAAATCCGGGTCGTCACACTAAATAGGCAAAATAGGCAAAAACAAGCAGGTCGGTCGACTGACCTTCTGCAGTCAGTCGACTGAACTAGAACCCGAGAGTTTTCAGACCCTGCAGTCAGTCGACTGACTGCAGGAGGCCAATCGACTGGCTGGAGCTGAAACTGTTTTCCAGCCTATCAAATGGAAAGTAAACTCTCACCATTTGCAACCAGTCGAGCAATGGACTTTAGGGGTTTTCGCCAATCGACAACCCAGCCCTATAGGCTCTCCGATTCACCACCAAAAACATGTTCACAAATCAAAGCTAGGATTTTCAAAGTTTTGACTTCAAAACACCAAAAATTGAAATGTTCACCAAATCAATTCAAATCAAAAGCAAATGAACATGAATGGATGCTAGGAATTCATACCTAACAACAATGATAGAATAGACAAAGATGTGAATTCAAAAACTCACCTTTAAACCCAAAACAAATGATAAGCTCTAGAACAAGCAATAGGTTGATCTCTCTTCAATATTAATCCAAGGAGCTTCAATCTAAGCTCAAAAGAAAAACGTTTCCTAAGTTAGGGTTTAGGAAATTTTATGAAATTGAAGAGGAAATGAGTTGGAGAAGATGAAGAGGGAGCTTAACTAAGCTTTTCTTTGATGTTGGAGCTAGAACTTGAATTTGCAAAGAAGATTAGGGCTTAGGAATTCTAATTCTTTTTCTCTTCCCCCATTTTTCTAAAAGCTTGAGTGTTAGGAAAATAATATGAAGGAGTGAAGAGGAATGTAGTGGAGTTGGGTTGATATGTAGGGTTAATGGGCTGAAACCCAAACCCAAGCCCAAAGTGAAAAAGTCATAATTTTTACTCAACTCCAAACATATCTATGTTTATACTCAAAAAAGTTGTAAACGCCATTTTGGACTCAATGGAGGTGGTCTCGAGTCCCAATTCGACTGTTTACAAAAAGTATCTTTTCGGACTTCAATCCGATTAACGATCCTATATTTAAATAAAACATTTAAATATACAATCGTAAAATATGCGGGTTGTTACATCGATATACACCCGTTCCCTTCCTGTGCACGCATGCCTCTTGCCATACTCCGGTCCACTAATCGTCGCATGGACTTCGCCAACGAGTCGCTCATTACCTCCTCTCCGCATCAGACATCAACACGTTAGCTCGGTACCCCATCTCGAGATCTGACCTGCTCCAACCTCACGTGATCGTACATAAGTTGCTTTTTGCCGTACACGGCCAGAGTTGATCAAACATCGGGAAAAGTTTGAGCTTCGACACGAGAAAGCTAATGGCGACCTCCATTTCGCCTCTTACCTCCCTTAGCTTTGACCAAGGAAAACCCTTGCTCATGCCTTCATGTCGCCCACGACCAAACGAACGGCGCACCCATCATCCACTACATCAAAACGAAGCTCTCGTCAAAACAAACCCAAAGGATCCAATTTCATATTTTTAGTGGACTATAGCTTGCTATTTTAAATTTTGAAGGTAGAAATCAAATGTCCTTTTACTGGACATTGATTTTGAAAAGAAGAAAGAGAAAAAAAAGTCAGAGCAATATGAAAAATAGTCTTGCGTTGAAATATCTATGTGTATAGGTTATTTCATAATATGATTTCCGACATCTTCTTACACAGAATTTCATTCGCGTATGAAACGCGAGTGACAAAACAAAAATACAACCGCTCACAAAAAATGCAACACGGTCCCAAAACAACAATAAAATGCATTGGTTATATTATTCTCTAAAATTTTCAAAAATACCATCGTTTGTAAAAAAATACGTCAAATGATACAATGTTTTACAAATTAAAATCATGGAAAAATCCTATAAATAAAAGTAAAATATGTCATTAAAAATCGAGTCATTTTATTAGCAATTAATTTTCCTTATTATTTATTAAATTTGAATCAAATCTGAATATTTAAATAAATTAAATATTCCTATTCGAAACGTTAAAAATTTTCAGCCTGTTATATATATATATATATGAATATTAAATAAGTTTTCTTTTTAATTATATCTCTAAATAAATCTAATTTGATTTTGATCAAATCTACAAATTCAAATACAAAATTTTGTTTCCAAAATATTATGTTGTCTGCAATGGTAATGCAATATGAAAACAGATCTACAAATTCAAAATAAATTATATATCAATGATTTAAAATAATATCAAAATGAAAATAAAGTGATTTTGAAATAATATTCATTTGCCAAAACCATAACCCTTTCATTTTTAATCCAAAAGAGAAGTTTTATCAAACAAGGTTAGGTGTTAATTTCTATAAGTTTATACATTAAGATGAATCTCCTTTAATACACACACACACACACACACAAACACATATGTATATGTATGTTTGTATATGTATAAACCCTTTTTTTAGTAAAACCACTTAGTGTAAAATAAAATTTTAATTTTAATACACACACGCATACATATGTTTGTTTTGAAATAAAAAACTAATTATGAATCAATGGAAATTAACATTGATATTTAAATAAATAAAATTATATGAAATAATAAATTAACATTTAGACCTAGATCTAAAACAATAACAACTCCAATATAAATTAACAAAACAGTTATTAATAGAAACCATCATTATCAATTTCAAACCCAAATCAAATGTTGACAAATTATAAAAAATTTAGATCTACACATACATATAAAAGGAACAACAAATACATACATTAATAGAGTTAGGGGTATGCTCTGGGGGCAATTATATAACTTGTTACATATATCTAATTCGTTGACCAATCTTGTTCGAAATAAAGGTATTTTCTTTCTATTATATACTTGATATAATGTGGTTATATTAATTGATTAATTTAGTTAAACGTATATTTAATAGAATATCCTTAAATTGTACGTTTTGTGATAGTAGTTACAAAGTGTTGTAACCATGAGTAATTTATCGCAATAAAATTAAATATATCATTTTAAACGTTCCTAGTCAAGATGTACTAGATTGGATATCGATGTATTCGTTGAGGTTGGAGTACGTAACGCTCTCCGAACGTTGGACAGTGTATTACTCATGGCTGTTAGGGTACCTAGAGGTTACGTACTGATGGTTATTGGATAACCATGGAACGACTTACTCGATAATTTTCTATTGGTTAATATAACTAAGGTCAAACAAAAAATATCGATGTGGCTAATTTACACATTTCTCTCGAGAATACCATGGATCTTCAATATGAAAGCTCTGTTTTGATTATAGTCAAATCATGGCATGACGTCCATCAAGTGACTATTGGATCAAGTGGAAGTATTAGAAGTGAAGCACTATTCAAAAGAGGATTTGCCTCCTCAGTTATATGAGGTTAGTATCACAGTCAACTCAAAGTAAAATTCTATGGCCAAAGCATTTCAGTTAATAATAATTGTTATTGTTGAATTAAGGACTTTATGTTTGGACCATAGAGTTGAATGTGGAAGATATTGGAATTTTGACCATTACCAAATTCCATAAGTCCAAAGTGATATAGTTTGATGAAGAGAATTGGTGTAAATAAATGTCGCAGCCGAGTAACGCTTAATAAAGTGAAATTAAATTTTACCGAAGTTAAGTAAGAAATAAATTTGGCCATAATTGTTATAAATTAATTTAATTGAATAATATTTATGAAATATTAGTTATGAAATTTGAATAAGATTTGAGAAATAAAATTGTTGTACATATTTGTAATAGTTATAAGAATATTGATCGATTTGAGATATCAATAACTAATTAAGTTAAATACAATGGTATATATTTAATTGGGTTAAATGCGCTCACAATCCATGAAGTTTAGATATGATAGGCGACTCATTTGGCTAGCATTAGGGGCGAATACAGCATGGGATTAGGGTTTGGAGATGTGTGATTAAGATCTAGTGAAAACTTACCTAATTTTCTCTCTTATTCTACCATTATAAACGATAATCTCAAAACCCTAATCACGCGTTCTTTTGGCCACCATCTTCTTCTTCTTTCATGGCTCCAACTCTTCTCTAATTAATCCAAAATTTCAAATCCAATTCAAGTTTAAACAAGAAGTTATTTGATAGTGAAAGGTCAATGATTATAGACTGACAATCTGACGAATCAAAGAATTTCTGGAGGAAGAGAATTCGTTATTTCAACGTGACTTAAGGGCATCTATTATGGGTAATATTTATTTTTGTATTGATTATATTATCATGATTTTATGATTTGTTAATCATGTAAACTTGTTTGTATATGTTGTTGTTATTTCATTAGTTATGTGAGATTTTTGTATGTCATGTTATTTTCACAATGGATATCGAATATATTTATAAAATGTGAAGATCTAGTTCATGTTTTATGTTTGTAATCTGATGTTAAATATTAAAATAAATATTAGTTTAAAATTATATATGTTTACACACACACACACGCTATATATGGACATATACACACACACGCACGCACACACGCATATGTGCACATGTGCACATGTGCACGCACGCGCGCACGCGCGTGCGCACACACACACACACATATATATATACATACATACATATGATTTAAAAATTCACATACAATTTGAACTAAAACATATGTATTCATATATATACTGTGTGATATTGATCTAAAAAATTTCAAATACTTGTTTATATCTATTATGAATTATAAGTGCCAAAAATAAAATTTCTATTATTAATATGTATTTATTATCAATATTTAATGATTATGTAATTCAATAAATATATATATATATAATAAACCGTGTTTCAAAAATTCAAATTAATGTTTTTTTATAATTAATTCATCATGTTAGAAGCTTTTGAAAAAAGTTTGAGAATTTTTCAACTTAATTTTCTATTTTTGAAAATTAATTTAATTTTGGCCTGTTAACAATTATTTAATTAAAAATATTATTTTAATTGAGAAAAATATGGAAAATTTTCCTAACCCCTAAAATGTGATTCTAGAATTTCTAAAAGTTTAAAAATTGACTTTTTGTTATATAATTATTTTATATTAATTAATTAAGGCCGAAACTATCTAATACTTTGTAGTGTGTGTGTGTGTATTAAAATATTAAAATCATTGCAATTTCAAATATGGCATGTATTCTAATTGGAAAGTTAAAGAAATAAAAAATTATTATTAATTATTTTATTATATGTATCTATATACATACATACGTACATATATATATATATATATATCTTTATTGTTATTTATAATACAATGGGTAGATATATAAATAAATAAATATTTTCTATAATATTTTAATGATAAAACATAATTTTATACATAAATACACACACGCATACACATAATCTTTTTAATTTATAACTATATGTACCTGTACATAATTGACAACATCCAATATATACAAAATGAGTTAATGTGTCTGCTGCAATGTAAATCCCAACATCTATATATGAGCATGTTATACCTTGTACGGATTGCTATGTTACACATGCACACACACACACACATATATATATATATACATACATACATACATACATATATATATGTGTGTGTGTGTATATATACATATATATATATATTAAGTAAAACCAAAATAAAATAAATCTCAAACTACAATCTATAAATTTAAATAAAATATATGATTTTATTTAAACTAAATTTAGAAATTTTCTAAATGAATTAGACTTCATAGGCTCAATAAAGATCCAATAGTGTAAAAAAAAATTGAAATCCACTCATAACTTCCATTGCGGGCTGGTCCAGTTCCAACAATGGTACCAGAGCCTAATAGCCTATGCGGTCTAAATTAGCCATGTTAAAGCTAACTAATTAAGCTTGCACACTTAATATGGTGTCTAGAAAGGTGATGTCTAGGATTGGAATTGGGTAATCAAGTACCATGTCCTACTTGATTATCTACCTGCCCTGAAAGGTGAAGTAAGCCCAAAAGTTGCTTCTAATAAAAAAGGCCTAATTTGAACTAGGCATTACGCTAATTTTCAAACTAGTTTTGAAAATTAAGACAATATTTTAAATTTTAAATTTAAATTTAAAGTAAAAACATGTTTATTGTAAAAGGCTATAATATAACATAAATTTTCAAAATGTTTGAAAATGTAATGAAAATTTCAAAATGTTTGAAACTATTTATATATTAATTTCGAAATTTAAAATCTATTAATAAGATTAATAAAATAAATCAATTAAATGAGTTATTTAATTAATGCTTATATGCATGTATTATATATGTTGATATATGTTATGTTATTTTAAACTGTTTAAGATAACATAAGTATACACGTATGTATATAAAATGAATTTTCAAAATTAATATAATTTAATTAAAATGTTAATTGATTAAATAATAAACACACACGCGCGCGCGCACACACATATATATGTGTGTGTTGTACTATAAAGGTTATAGTATGTAATAAATATTTAATATAAATGTTATATTAAGATAATATAAAATTAATTAAAATGTTAACTAATTAAAATTAATTAAATAAGATTTAATTAATGTAATGTTATACATAAGACTATAATATAAGTAATATAAAATATAAAATTTATATAATAATAAAACTTATATAATATGAATGTATAAACTAAATGTGAAACATTAAAGAAACCCTAAATAGACTTAAGGAATAAATACATACGTATTGTACGTATGTGATTTCAGATGTGTCTGACACTTGAATCACGAGGGTATTTCATAAGTAACACATTATTCCCTAAGTCTATATCACTCAATATAATAGATTGAAGATTACAAATCTTCAATATTATGTTTTCCTCTACTATATATATATATATATATATAAGTTACTTGCATACTTCTTAGTTATTGAGCAAACTGAAGTTAGGGATGTCATGTGTAGTATTGTTGATATATTGAATAAACAAGGTAAGGTAACTATATGTATTTTTTGAGCAAACTCAAGGTACATATACTATACTTAGGCCATCACAATATGGTAGGTACGAATGAATAATCCTTTTTGGTTTGTTAAGCAAACTCAAGGTCGAAATGAGATAGGGACAGTGAACCATGGGTTAGGAGTTGTATGTAATATAACTGATAAGGAGTTATCCATCGTTTGTGGAGCTATGACTTATTGAGCAAACTCAAAGTCATAATTCTAAGATGAAGGAGTCATAACACCTACTAGTGATGTCAAAAGACTTCGATCTTTCATTGAGGGTTTAGTGAAAATAAAAAACTAGTGGGAGCCTTTATTATAAAAATGAAATGATGACATTTAACCTTTCTAATATTGTAAGAACATATGTTATATATAATGTTATAATAATCTACATTGATAAATTTGTGCATTAATAAGATTGATAAAATGTTTATCAATTAAGATATACAAATGAATTGAAGATTGACAAATAGAAACACAACATATACTTACTAATAACTGCTTCTTACATGTAATGTTTCAATACCCATGTAGTGCCTAATTTTACAACTGCTTATTACGTCCGTAATTTGATCGCTTACGTGTTTATTTGGTTGAGACCGTGAATTGCGTTCTATGAGTTTCGAACTCTAAAAGCAATGCAAAACTACAGATGTTTGATCCATATATAATCACATATAAATGTTACATGTTGAACGGTCAAAGTTTGTAATGCACAATATTTCGATGAAATTAGTTCATCCGAAAAATCAAATAAACCATAGTGTGAGATCGAATATTCAATTTGATTGATTACAAAAGGATCGTATCATGTTGAATGTAACACTAGACCAAAACTACAATATAAATCTAAAAAATTGCTCGCTAAAATATCAGTTTGATTAGTTTATTTAAAAACGCAACATATTTGATATCCTTAAAATTTAAGGACCATCGAATGCGTTTAGAAAGAGTTCATTATGATATTGTAGTAAGGGTTTTTCTTTTAAATGGTTTGACCATTTAGAAGGAATAATGAATGTACAAGAGCAAATGTGACTTAAAGTGCAGTTGGGATGAAGAGAGTGAATAGTCATTTCTACATCATAAAGAAGCAATGGAAATAAGAATTGTAATAATAGTGATTGATACTTAACATTGGAATAAGAAATATGCTTTCTATTCCAAAATGTATTTTTATATAGAAAATTATTTTCTATGAGATTTATTTCTTTTGAGTTCAAGATATTTGATCGAAGAACTCTCCACGATGAATTAGTTGCAGTATAGGAATAAATAAATCTATATTAAGTGAATGATGGACTTTCGAATTTAGTACGCAATTATAGTAATGGTAGAAATAATGGGAGCATGCCATATAGCACTTATTGATTGCGTCAAATTACAAAAATTGTTTTCATGAAACGTATCCAGCATTATTTATGAAATAATGACTATTTTTGGTATCGGACGAAAAATAGACATGGCTATATTTCAATATGAGTATTATAAATATTCGTTATGAAATAAAACTATAATGTGGTATTTATTTCAAAGTCAAAGGTGACGCATTGAAAAATACGGAAGTATCTAATATTATTTATTGTTATTTTGGAATTATAGACCAAGTCGTAGTTTTGAGAAATAATTTTATTATATGATTATGAATCATATGATAATGATCAATTATATCTCAAACAGTTAAGGGCTATGCACCCATTTAGTGAGAGCGTCGTAAGAGTTGATGAAATCTTTGGATTGATACATGTAAATGTATGCAATCGTAAGTCTATTAACGCCAAAACGGTTCCACGTACTTCATCATATTCACCGATGAGTTATCAATGACATGGACATGTGTATTTGATACACAAGTAGTATGTCCATGGTAAACTCATAGAGTATAAAACATAATTAAATAAAATAACACGCGATAGAAATAATTTGATTTGATCGAATAAGTGAATATATTGGAAAGGTTCCGAATGTACCTAAAAATGAATAAAAATTCAATCTCAAAAATCACTCCTCTATGTGATACATAATAATGTATCGATAAGGAGTAATTGAACTTTGTTGGACAATGTATGATTAATTGTAAATGAAGTTGAGTTAGTTTCTTTCTACAAGGTCGTGTACTTAAGAGTAGTAAATAAGGTTAATATTATTTCATCCAAATAATAGTTTACAAAATCACACAATATAAGGGTTTATAAGAAACTCCAACATATTCTAGGCCAAGCCGTTGGCATGTTGTGCGAGTCGAAAGATTGCACGTAATAATTGTTCACGAGGGATTTTGTATAAATCTCCCCAAAAGGATCTTGGAAAGACAATTATTGGATGACATATTTATGTTTTGAAAATAAATTTTGTAAACTAAAACCAAATCGGTTTTATAAATAAAGAGATTCATAAAACGTTATGAATACCTATTCTGTTGCATTAAGAGATGATTGTTGTTTCAAGAAATACCAACTTCATTCCGTAGATAGAACTGATTAGACGAGATGAAATGAATTTAACTAACCTAAACGAACACATCGCATTAGAGTGTCAAATAAGTATTTTCGCACATTGAGTAGAAACTATGAGTTTCTTATCAATGTCAAAAATATATAATCGTCAGTTGTTTATTTAAACCATTAGGAGTGTTGACTTTATGATACGACGTGATGCGCAAATCCGAAAGAATTTCAAGTGCGCTAGCAAAATATGATTTTGGTAGTCGTAACCGAAGGGATGTAATTCATCAGTCATGATTGTGCCTTTATAAGCAAGACTAATGCAGCTGGAATAAAAAGAGCTATGTTGATAAGAATAATATCGCGAATTTCAATTGTTGAAATTAGCGTAATGGATTCAGTTTTCAACGTTCTCAAGCTAATTTGGATTTACTTACAAAATTACCACTTAGTATGAATTTATGTTTGGTACATATATATTGAAACAGAAAATTCTAAATAATGATTTAGAATAAACCGTTTACACATAATAGCAAAAAATGTCTCGAAGTCAGTGGGAGAGATATTGAGTTTGTGAGTCTTTGGATATGATCCAAGAAATGATTGAGAGTATCATTTTATGAGCATCAAAATTGAACAAATATTTTCATAGAAATATCAAATAGTTTGATTATCAATCAGAATGCAGATGAAGCATGTATTCACAAGAAAGAACGTTAAAAGGTGCATTGATATTTCTAAATTATAAGTAAACAACACATTGTAAATTTTAACGATGTACTTGTGTTAAAGAAAACCTCAGTTGATTTTTACTCAACATTTTATTGTAAATGATGTCTTTTATATTAAGTATAAATGATGTCTTTTATATTGAGTATAATCGATATGCAAACACCTTATTAAATTGTTTAATACAGAACATGTGAGATGATTTCCTTATGCATTATCAATAGGAATTATCATACATGTTATGTTGTCTACGATATCATGATTTGTTTATGTATCTGATACATGATGCAAATATCAAATCCAAATTAATATCATTAAATGGTTGTTTGAAGTGTCCTCGTGTATTTATGAAATACTATAGAATTGTTTATAGAAACAAAAACTCTTTATGAAGGAGTGTTCAGACTCAAACTTCATAAGTGATATTGAGTATAATATGTCAATAATGAATTCAAGTTAAGAATCTTTAAGTTGAAAATGTTCCAAATGAAAGACCGTGGCTGATTTAATGAAAAAGGCTAAGTGCATTGCCTTGAATAACGCCACAATAAAAGCAGTGTATATAAAATATAAGTGCACAAATTTATAACTAAGCTAATTCCAAATGTTGAGAATCTCATAACATTGTTATGTGATAACAATGTCGTGATATAGTTCGTAATAGAACTTAGAGCTCACTGCAACTCGAGGGACATACTCTGAATTGTTCCACATGACAAAACAGTTTATCATCGTTGGATAGAGTTGATTGACAAAGTAGATAATTGAAACATAATAGCATACCGTCCACATAGGGACTGACCCAATTGGTTTTGAGAAAACCGATTAAAGAAGTTGGAATAAGATTCTATAATTGAGCTCAAGTGCAAGTGGGAGATTGATAGAGTTAGATGTATGCCATATGGGTAATTATGTAACTTGTTACATATATCCAACTCATTGACCAATCTTGGTCGAAATAAAGGTGTTTTCTTTCTATTATAAACCTGATATAACGTGATTGTATTAATTAATTAATTTAATTTAATGTATATTGATAGAAAATCCATCGATGGTTTGTTTTGTAATGGTAACTACAAAGTGTTGTGACTGCTAGTAATTTATCGCAATAAAATTAAATATACCATTTTAAATATTCCTGGTCAAGATACATTGAGACTGGATATCGATGTATCCGTTGAGACAAGAGTACATAACGCTCTCCAAATGTTGTGCATTGTATTACTCATGGTTGCTAGGGGCACCTAGAGGTTAAGTACTAATAATTATTGAATAACTATAGGACAACCCACTCTATAGTTTTCTGCTGGTTAATATAAATAAGGTCAAACAGAAAATATCGATATGACTGATTTACGCATTTCTCTCGACTTGAGAATACTATGGATCTTTAATATGAAATCTCTACTTTGATCATAGTCAAATCATGGAATAGCGTCCATCAAGTGACTATAGTTGGGTTGAGTTGAAGTATTGAAAGTGAAACACTATTTAAGCGTGGATTCGTCTCTTAGTTATATAGACGAGTGTTACGGCACGCGCTTCGCGTGTGAATTTTTTTCTTTATAAATTGTGTATGTTTAAATTAGTCAAAAAAATGAATCTTTATTTTCAAGTGATATTAAGATTTGTATATTTGTAAAAAAGTATTTTGAATTAGTAAAGGAAGTTTAATTTTAGATCCTATTTTTAGAAGCGTTTTGAATTTGTAAAGCATGTTTAGTTGTCAGATCCTACTTTTATGGGCTTTTGAATTTGTAAAAGAAGTTTAATGCTAGATCCTATTTTTAAGTGATTAAGATTTGAAGATATATAGAGGGGCGTTTTTGGTAGTTCACGTTGATACCAAAAAAGTGCGACACCAAAGCTATTACAACTATTATTAAAGATTAGTATCACAGTCAACTCAAGTCAACTCATGGTCAAAGTCTCTATCCAGAGCATTTCGGTTATTAATAATTGTTATTATTGGACCAAGGACTTTATATTTGGACTATAGAGTTGAACGTAGATGATATTGGAATTTTGATCATTACCAAATTCCATAAGTCCAAAGTGATATAGTTTTGACGAAGAGAATTGGTGTAAATAAATGTTACAACCGGGTAACACTTAATAAAGTGAAATTAGATTTTAGCGAAGTTGGGTAAGTGATAAATTTGATTAAATGTCACACCACATGCTAAGTGATGTGTAGACGTTAACATTCAAATAATTCGAGGTTAATCGCTGACCGGATTTACACCCAAGAGTCACATAACCAAAATGATTAATTATTTTTAGACCAAACTATTTAATTAGTTTATAATTGTCATAAATTAATTAATATTTATGAAATATTAGTTATGAAATTTGAATATGATTTGAGAAATAAAACTGTTGTATATATTTATAATAGCTATAAATATATCGATCGATATGAGATATCCATAATAAATTAAGGTTAAACATAATGGTATATATATAATTTGGGTTAAACAAGCTCATAACCCATAATGTTTAGAGATGATAGGGAGCTAGTTTGGCTAGGGTTAGAGGTGACTACAACATGGGATTAGAGTTTGGAGATATGTGGTTAAGATCTAGTGAGAAACTTACATAAATTTCTCTCTTATCCTATCATTATAAATAATGATCTCAAAGCCCTAATAACTCATTCTTTTGGCCATCATATCCTTCTTCTTTCATGGTTGCAACTCTTCTCTGAATTAATCTCGAAATCTCAAATTCAATTCAAGAACAAGAAGCTATTTGATAATGAAAGGTCGGAGATTCCAAACTAGCAATCTGACGAATCAAAGAAATTCTAGAGGAAGAAATTCATTATTTTAACGTGAACTTAAGGGCATCTATTTTAGGTAATATTTATTTATGTATTGATTATATTATCATGATTTTATGATTTGTTAATCATGTAAACTTGTTTGTATAAATATGCGATTGCTATTTCATTAGTTAGCCGAGATTTTTGTATGTAATATTGTTGCAACAATGGAGATTGGATATGTATATAAAATTTGCAGATCTAGTTCATATTTTAGGTTTGTAATCCAATATTAAATATTAAAATAAATTTTAGTTTAAAATTATATATGTTTATACGCACAAACACACACACACAAATATATATATATATATATAAATTTATGATTTAATACTCATATACACTTTGAAGTAAAACATATGTTTTCATATATACAATATATAATATTGATATAAAAAATTTCAAACACTTTTTTATGTTTATTATGAATTATAAGTGCTGAAAATAATTTTCCATTATTAATATATATATTTATTATCAATATTGAATGATTATGCGATTCAATAAATTATATAAAATAAACCATGTTTCGAAATTTCAATTTAATATTTTTAAAATTAATTCATCATGTCAGAAGCTTTTGAAAAAAGTTTTAGAATTTTTTAACTTAATTGTCTATTTTTGAAAATTAATTTAATTTTCGGCCTGTTAACAATTATTTAATTAAAAATATTATTTTTATTGAGAAATATATGAAAATTTTTCCTAACCCCTAAAATGTGATTCTACAGTTTTTGAAAATTTAAAATTTGACTTTTTATTATATAATTATTTTATATTAATTAATTAAGGTCGAAGCTATCTAATACTTTATAGTGTGTGTGTATATTAAAATATTAAAATCATTGCAATTTCCACTCTGACATGCATTTTAACTGGAAAGTAAAAAAATAAAAAATTATTATTAATTATTTTATTACACACACACATATATCTTTATTGTTATTTATAATACAATGTGTAGTTATATAAATAAATAAACATTTTTTATAATATTTTAATGATAAAACATAATTTTATACATACATATATACACACATAATCATTTGTAATCTATGACCATATGTCATGCACATATTTGACAACATATAATACATACAAAATGAGCTAATGTGTCCATTGCGATGTAAATCCCTACATCTATATATATGCATGTTATACCTTGCATGGATTGCTATGTTACACTTGCACACACACATATATATGCATATATGTATATGATACATACATACATATATATATATATATGTGTGTGTGTATGTGTATGTGTATTTATATTAAGTAAAACCAAAATTAAATAAATCTCAAACTACAATTTATAAATTTAAATAAAATCAAATTTAGAAACGTTCTAAATGAATTAGACTTCATAGGCTCAATAAAGATCCAATAGGGTAAGAAAAATTGAAATCAATCCATAACTTTTGCCACGGCTGCCCAGTTCCAACATATATAAATTCACCAAACTAAATAAATTACTAGATCTACAACATAACAACATACATGGATAAAATAAAATGGAAAATACATTGTTGATGTTTGTGACGCCCCACCTCTATACTCACACTAACCAAGAACACTACTGGGTAATGCCATCAATTAGTATGAAGAATAAGGCTGTTGAGGAGCGACCATTTGTGTAATTGCTTTGTGCGAGTACCGATATGTCAGATAGTATGTCATGCATTTCATTTCAAGAGAAAATCTAACATATCAAATACAAACTCAAAGCTACTACACAGTGGCTATGTGGCCCTCGGAAACAAATATAAAATAAACATAACATAAATCAGTCGCAGATATTCATATCACTAAGATATGAATATAACACATAGAAGTGTACATCAAAGTAGTGATCATCTAAGATCCACTACATCACAAAAAATAGGTACAAGTGCTAGACAAAAGAATATGTATACATCAAGGAGTCTCTATCTCGAATGTATAAAAACAAAAACTACTAAGCTAAAGTAGTTAGCTAAAAGTCAGAAGATAGTCCCTGCTAAGAAGTCAAGTGGAAGCACCTGAAACACCTCGGTCTGAACCGAGTATTATTTAAAAAGAAAAATAATAATTGGATCAGTCTAGCTATAAATATCATACAAGATGAGATAGGATAAGATATATGACAAAAATATATGATAACAATAATGTTATATTGTGACAAGTATATATTGGATAATAATGAAAATCATACAATATCTCAAATCTCCTCAAATATCCAAAAAGAATATCATATTCTTTACTTATTCACCAAACCTCAAATATTGACAAAACATATCAATGCAAATCGCAAAAATGGGTGAAACATAAATTCCAAAAATCCATAATTGAAAATCCAGAAAACATAAAGGAGGAGGAGGCCTATCATAAACGGGAGCATGAAAACTCACCAACACGTGTATCACAAACGGGACGCTATCCCATGGGTCGCTAACACATAAAATGAGCCGAAGCTCCTCCTAACAGGGTATAGTCCCCCTTTGTGGACGATGAGCCGAAGCTCCTCCTAACAGGGTATAGTGCCCCTTTGTGGACTATGAGCCGAAGCTCCTCCTAACAGGATATAGTCCCCCTTTGCGGACTATGAGACATCGCATATCGCTAGTCTAAACCACAAAATGGTCATCATTGATCAATAAGTGTAAATTACATCAAGCTAGTAAATAAATGAGTTTAGCTTCATGTTCCATAACCACTGGCTTAACTTAAATATTTAGGAACAAATTGTAGATTTCCACTCAAAAATTGTCACAAGTTTTCAATCGAACAAGTCTAAGAATTATCCGACGAAGTAAATGCAATTGTTTCATACCACTTGTTTTACTAAGTTGTTTAATTGGATTTCTTGTACGAATGAGATAAAGGTTTGTATATACTAATAGATTGGAAAACGGTTTTAAAAACGAGCTTTGTATTAAAAGTAGTGTTGAAATCGTTTTTGTGAAAGAGTTTGAGTATTTACTACTAATATAAAAACCTATGTATTTTAAAGTGACAAATCACAAAAATGATTGTAAAAACAATCTATCACCAAAATCCACAATCGACGACGTGAATTAAAACCATAAAAATCGATATCAAACCCATCAAATGGATATTCCCAAAAATTCAGGAAAGAAGCCATTAAAATCGATAATAAACGACAACGAATAACCGGATCAACAAAAATCAATAAAACGGAAACCCACATAATTAATAGACAAATTGGCTGAATTTAACAGCGCCAGACGTCTGGTGCTTTTCCCAGACGTCTAAGCTGAGAGTTTGGAAATTTTCTTCCAGATCGCTCAGATGTCTGGGAATAACCTCAGACGTCTGAGCTGAAGGTCTGGAATTTTTATTCCTATGCATCAAACGTCTGAGTGTTTTCCCAGATGTCCGAGCTGAAGCTCAGGGCAAAATTTGCCTAGGCCATTGATGGCCAAATCAACTCGGATGCGATCGAATGAGCGATGGTGGCTAGGGGTTTATGCCAAATGACAACCCAGTCCTATAGGCTCTTCAATACACTCCAAATAACATGTACAAACATCCATAGTAGGATTTTCATAGATTTTGACTTCAAAATACCAAAATTGGAAAATTCACCAAATTAATTCAATTCAAAAGCAATTGAACATGAAATAGATGTTAAGAATTTATACCTAACAACAATAAAAGTTATAGACATAGATGTGAGTTAAAGAACTCACCTTTAAACTCAAAAACAACAATTGAGAAGCTCTAAAACAAGGAAAGATCAACTCCACTTCAATCACAACTCTAGGAGCTTCAATATGTAATCATATGCAAATATTTCCTAAGTTAGGTTATAGAAAATTATGAAAATTGAAGAGGGATTGAGATGAAGAAGATGAAGAGAATGCTTACCTAAGCTTCTCTTTGATTTTTAGAACTTGAATTTCCTAAGAACCTTGGGCTTAGGAATTTTGATTTCCCCTCTTTTCCTCCATTTTTCTTTTTGCTTTGAGTGTTAGGAAATTGTGAGTGGAATAAATGAAGAGGAGAGGAGTTAGGGGTGTTTTGTAGAAGAGTTTGGGTTACCTTATTGGGTTAGTGGGCTAGAAAACAACCCAAAGCCCAAATGAAAATACCAAAATCATAATCAACCCCAAACATATCAATGTTTATACTAAAAAAAGTTGTAAACATCGTTTTGAACTCAATGAAAGTGGTCTCGAGTCCGGATTCGGCTGCTTACAGAATGTCACATTTCAGACTTTAAATTCAACTAACGATGCTATATTTAAATAAAACATTTAAATATATAATCGTAAAATATGCGGGTTGTTACAATGTTTCTCTTTTGAATGCATCTTAATTGATAGATAGATACAATCATAGATCTTATCGCCTAGCTTCTAGCTTTGCAACGGCTAGGAGTACCACCTTTTATTTGATTGAATTAATTGGATACCATTAAAATAATTTTATTTCTCTAAAAAAATTGACCATGAAAGTGGAAGAAAGAAGATGGAGGACAAAGTTACGAAATAGAGTGATTAAGAGAGGCAAGTGAATGAAAGACGAGTTATTTATAAAGGCAACATTCCTTAATCTCTTTTCTTCGTTTTCTAGATCCAGCCATCGGATTTCAAGCCTCCTTTTCTTTATATGAATTGTAATGATGCAGTGAAAGAGGTTTTATAGCCCTTTAATTTGTTCAATGACACTTCGCAAATAATTACATTTACGTCAAATTTAAACGGCCATCGATATCTTATATCGTTTTGTACATATACATCTTTTATATAGGTATCCAAGTAAATACTAATGACAAAAAAACATACCAATGACATCTAATACATCAAGTAGATAAATAATTAATATTTCCAAAAAATATTAACCAATTTAATTAATTTATAACAACTTATAAATCGATTAAATCGTGTGGTATTTTAGAGAATATATCAATGTAGTTGTGCGACTCGCATGTATAATTTCAATCAATGTTTAGTATCGAACTATTCAAATAATAATGTTCACTTGTCACTGTAGCTAATGGAGTGACATTTTGGCCGCATTTATCACTTACATATCTTTTTGGTAAAATCCAATTTTACTTATTCAAGCGTTACCCGACAGTGGCAATTATTTACACTAATTTTCTTCGTCAAAACTATATCACATTAGGACTTATAAAATTTGGTTTGGTCAAAATTCCAAAATCGTCCACAGTTAACTTTATAATCGCGGACACAAAATCCTTGGTTTAATGATAACAATTATTATCAATTGCATTGTTCCGACTAAAGACTTTGACTTGAATTAAGTTGACCCCGTGATACAACCCCATATAACAGAGGAGATATGCTTCCACTTGACTCAACTATAGTCGTTCGATTGACATCGTGCCATGATTTAACTATAATCAAAGCAGAGTTTCTACATCGAAGTTCAACAATATTCTTAAGTTGAAGGAATTGTGTACAATTATCACATCGATATTCTCTGCTTGATCTTAATTATATTATATAACCAACAGAAAACTATCAAGCGAGCAATTCCATGGTTATCCAATAACCATCAGTACGTAATCCTTTGATACCCTCATCAACCATGAGTAATGCACTGCCCAGCGTTTAGAGAGCGTTACGTACTATAGTCTCAATGGATGCATCGATATCCAATTTCGATACATCTTGACTGTAAATATTTAAAACAGTATGTTTATTTTATCGTTATAAATCACTCATGATTACAACACATTGTAACTACCGTCACAAAACATACCATTTATGAATTTTCTATTGAATATACTTTTAATTAAATTAATTAATTAATATAACACATGATATCAAGTATATAATAGAAAGAAAACACCTTTTATTTTAAACAAGACTAATTATCGAGTAAGATATATATAACAAATTACCTAATTACCCAAAGGGTATACATCTAACTCTATTAATCGTAAATTATTATGTCGTTGGAACTGCTCATTGTAAAGGAGAGTAAGTTGAAGCCTAACAGTAAAGACGGTAAACATAACAAAAGCCAGATGAGTAATACTAATCCCCCCAAAAGAAAAGTGAAACGTGTTGGTGGTCTTCCACGATAAAGCTGCTAATGCACCACACAATTGTACATCGCAATTTAGGGTTAAATGTATTCCTAGAATTGTAAATATGGAGTGTTATGCAAAATATTGAGTGGTTTTATAATTAATTATTAACAAAGAAACAACGTACCTAAAATGTCCTGAAATCCAGTACCACTTAAAATCCAGTAATATGTATATCAGTATTTACTTCTTGGTATCTCCCGATATGGATGAAATTTTGATGTAGGAGACCACATTTTTTCCTTCCCTACCTATTTAAAACATGGTTTTGGATTTTAATTTCACAAACTAAATGAAATATAATACATTTTAGAGACTATAATATCAATAATCAATAATCTACATAATTCCAAATCGATTTCAGTAAATTAATAATATTTGTTTACGGTTATCTATTTTAATTGCAATGTTAATTACTATAAATATAAATACTTATTGAATATAATATATAATAATGCGTTTAAATATTAAATCTACCTTACATCGATGTCGACGCAGGAAGAAATGTTCACTTGTTGATTGGGTGGAATGTAAAATTTATCAAGTCTTTATAAGGTTATATGTTTTGATAGATATTCAAATTCAAAGCAGCGCCTTTTGAAACAACTCCAATGTGTCTCCTTCAAGATACCATTGTTCCATCTTCCCTATGCATTTTAGAAGAACTAGAGCAAACACTTTCATCACCATATCCTCCGCCACCCCCAACATGTTGAGTAAATATACCACCATCTCGAACAACACGCAATATCTGCCTCATATTTGTATTGATTGTATAAAAATAGAGTTAATTTTGTGAAATAAATTGGAAAATAAGGGTTCTTGTTAGTTGAAAATGGGAAAAAAATGAGATGATTTGAAATGTGGGAAGAGGGAGAAGATGCCGGCTATGGGAAATGGCTAGATAATTTATATAAGTTTATCCAACATTATTACGGATGAACGTTTGGTTGGATTGGTTAGTCCGACGATGCAAAATGTTAAACCGAACTAAAATCAATAAAAATGAAAACCAAAACGAACCAACTGAATTAACTTTGGTTGGTTTGGTCGGTCATCCGATTTAACCAAACTAAAAACGATTCACATTTTATATCTGGAATATTCACCGTACTTTAAAATTAAACATAAATATAAGATTAAAGTATTCTTATTTAGTATTTTTATGTTTTTATTGGTAATTTAGTTAAACTAATAACTGAATTAACTTTTTTACGGACCAATTAAAAAACAATTTAGTTTCGAAACCAAACTAAACCGATCAAAGTAAATTGATTTGGTTAGTTTATTTGATTCAACAATAGCTTCTTATCCCAAGGCATTATTAATACCGGATAAACAAACGGTTAAAATTTCACAGCGTAGAGCATGCGGATTGCGGGCTTTGCGACTGTGATTAAACCTAAGTATATCCCACGTCATAAATGTCGGATAACTCGGTTGTTGAGGCTATCGCAATTGTGCATGATGAGTTAGTCCGGGTGCGTCACTGACGTAACCAACACCGGCTCGTCCCAGCGTTGGAAATGCTCTAAATACACGCAGCATCGTTCCAGCTTACAACGCGCCTCCGACCCATCAAAAATGGGAACACAGACCTAGGCATCCTATGAGCGAGAGACAATGAGTTTTATACAGCCATGCTACAAAAACACCTAGAACATTAGTCATCTAGAAACCAGGCCCAACTCGTTAAACTAACATATTTGCTTGGAGCCCAGTTTCAGTTCTGTATCGACGTTCAAACTCCGAGAATTCCCCAAAACCCTACTTATCTCCGCGCCCGCCTGCCGCCCGGACGCTACCATCATTTTCAGGGTTTAAGCTTCTAAAGCCTTAAATTTCCTAAACCCCCAATTCTCTTCTTCTTCTTCTTCAACCTGTTCAGTCATGGCAACCTCCCTCGCTCAGCAAATCAATCTCTTCAAATCAGTCCACAAAGGGATTCCTGACCCAATTAGGCATCCCATAACTCGACCTTCCATATTATTTGGACCTAAAGAAGCTGCTGACATCGATCTCCGATCGATTCTTACTATCTCTCTGTCGGGTTAGTATCTTCTTTTTACTCTCTATATGTACACACACATATACACACGTGTATATACACACGTGTGTGTATATACGTGTGTGTGTTTCCGTCTTTTGATGAATATGGTATTTGAAGTCAGTTTTATCAGTGTTTTTTAGGCAGTAGACATCAATCAGTCAGCTTGCCATTTTTGGTAGTGTAAAT
The DNA here is from genome assembly GCA_030737815.1 of Allium fistulosum. NCBI lineage: Eukaryota > Viridiplantae > Streptophyta > Magnoliopsida > Asparagales > Amaryllidaceae > Allium > Allium fistulosum. Next base: position 240,787,706 of record CM060907.1, on the reverse strand, counting down.
GAATTCCATTTGTATGTCATTCTATTGGCAGAGATATTGGTCTTAACTTTCAAGCTTAAAATAAAGTGTACTGCTATTGGCATCCAGTTTTGTGCTAGTGGTCACCATGATCGGCGGCCAACGACCGAGCGAGCCTCGATGGTTCCAGCGGTTGTTTGCCGACCGCAGTTAAAAAAAAATTTGCATGGTGGCCTGTAGCAATAAGCTGATCTCTGATAGCAACACACAGAATAAATGAAAACCATATATTTTCAACCATTTTCAATTATAAAATTAGAATATATTGCATGGGCACATCCATAGGTTTTAGTTCATGTTATATTAGCTACCGAGGTAGAATTAGCAAATAATTATTTGATATATGCAATTTAATTTGATAGTTCAATGTTTGAACTGCAGGGTTGGATGCACTCATTGAAATTGACGAAAGATTTATGAGATACAAAGATACTCTTTTTAGCCAGACTACTTTGGAAGTAGATAGAGAAAAGATGGTAAAGAAAGAAGAGGAGAAATTGGATCGGTCAATTTCTTCTTATTTAAAGTTGCTTTCAGGGTATTTGAAGCATCCTGCTGCAGTAAAGACAATTGAATACTTAATTCGTAGATATCAGTATGTATTTAGCTTACAATGTTTTTTTTTTTTTTTTGGGGTATTATATATGTAATATACTTGATTATTTCAATGTTACCATTTTGTAGGGTTCACGTATTTAATGTAGATGAGCTAATATTGTGCGCTCTGCCTTGTCATGGCACCACTGATTTTGTTAGGATTGTTCAATTGTTGAATTTGGGGTAAGAATGCATTCATGATAATGGAACCTTTACGATGAACGATAAAAAAGAAGCTAAGCAACTGCTTGCTTATAATATTTTTGGTTTTGGTTTTCCATAGTAATAGCAAGTGGGGCTTTCTTGAGGGTGTGAAGACCTCCGGTGCAACACTTCCCATCAATGTTATTGTGCAACAGTGCATTCGAGATAAAGGAGTTTTGGTAACACTGTGTGAATATGTATGTATTGCTATTTATGCTTATTTTTTAAATTTCATTCCCATCTTCCTCTCATTATAATTTTTTGGCAGGCAAAGTTGACTAATGAATATCAACATGCCAACTCAGTTTTTTGCTTTTATACATCAATTATTGGACGGTGTATAGATTCCATCCCAGCACTTGACACGGATACCGTGCGCATAGTAGCACCTTTTGTGTTTGATGCGCTAAATCTTGAGAAGAAGGGAAACACTGTGCATAAGGTAAGCTTCTGTTGATTTTAAATAAGATCACGATGTTACATACTGTATATTTCTGAGTGTTTTTATGGGCACTGGTATTCACAATAAACCACCAAACACGTGAGAAACTATATCATTTAAATATACAACTCCAAAATACTGGCTAAATAGCATATCTATTAAATTTTGCCAACTAAAAAGACAAACAACACATCTTTTATTCAAGTTCAACAGCTGCAGTGAATGGTTGAGTTTTGTGTGGATTTTAAGAAGCGATGGGGAGTACCGATTGTAACTTATGAGGTTAACAATGAGGATTGCGGGAAGTTTTCATTGAGCGGTGCAGTCTTCTTAGAGAAAGCAAAGTCACCAGTAATGAGGATTGCATAGCAAAACCACAGAGAGGAAGAGCAACAGTGGTAGAATACATAGTTATGAAAGGAGCACGCCAAGACGCAAGGCTTGACCACTGTGTCTTTTCGCCCTAAGGAGCGTCACACATGGAAATGATCATCGAATGACGCAAAAGGCGCACGTGGCACATGATGCAAAAAAGGCGTGGCTTTTCAATATTTTGTTGTTTTTTTCTTAATCCAAAAATACATTGAGATTAATACTTATCATATTATTATGATTATGCTTATCATCATCATTATTATCATTATACTTTGCATGTTCTAATGGATATATTTTTTCAATAAATTTTTTTTGTTGCTTGAAGACAATGATATGTTGTAATTGACATGGAAAATCTAATTCTTTTTATGTAATATATATATATATATATATATTCTCACAGCAACTTTTAATACAAAATCTATCATGTATATCACTAAATCAAATTCAGAATTTTAGTTTATCAATAATGTATTATTATTTTGGATTTTGATTTTTTTTAAAACTATTTTATCTTAAATTCTATACTTATGATAATATGTTTAATGTTCTCTTTGCGAAATGATTAAATAGAATCTTTGTTGTATATGTTTTTACTGCTTAGTAAAGTAAATATTATCATATTGGATTTTTTAGTTAATTGTTATGTATGACAAATTTACATATTTTTTCTAGACATGCGCAGTAAATTAAAAATGCACGTGCCTTTCGCCTCGCTGTGCGCCAAAGCTCCGGGGAGGTTTTGTGTCATTTTGCGCTGTGCATCATTAATAACCGCGGTAGAGTATATTTTTTAAAGAGAGGAGTAAACTGGTCAATCCATTTTAGATGGCACAAAGATCACTTTTACCAAACATGTAATCTTTTTAAATCGAGGAAGAATGATTAAACTTCATTAGACCCATCGATGTTTTTTTTATATACCCAAGATGATGTTTGTTTACTAGGCAAAGTGATTCTATTCTTAGTGGATAACCTTGCTATTCTAGAGTGGTTTGCTGAAAAGCAGTGTATTTTTTTAGGCTGGATTATAAACTGGGAAATGGGGCACCCTTGTGAACACTCATTTTTATAACCAAATACTTTAGCTGGTAAACCAATATTGTAATGTTGACCCACTGTTGTAAAAACCAGGCTAGGTGGTTGCCTAGGCGGTGCCTACCGACTCGCCTAGGGGCCTAGACGGCTGTTCTAGGCAGCCAGGCCGCCTAGGCGGCACCTGAGTCCACTTATGCAGTGCCTAGACCTGCCTAGGTATGCTTAGGCACTTCAAGTTCCACCTAGAACCGCCTAGGCCCGTCTGAGTCTGCCTTGGCCTGTCTATGTCAGCCTAAATCTTTCCAGTGTTGTTTAGGTTCATCTATTTTTGATGCTACTTTGTTTAAAAATCTAATTTGAATTTTACACCACTTATTTGAGGATTTTAGATTGTATATGCTATTATTTGCATGTGTACATATAAATAGTTTATTATCATATAATTGTAGCACATTTTATTTCATCATTCATAGCAGTAAATAATGCATGCTAAACTACATAAAAGTTCATTAGAACATGGAATATTACATGTGCGTCTATCTTAAAACCCGAAAGATATAACTTCAACAATTAAATATAAGGACATTTAAATGCGAGTAAAATTTTATATGTTTAATGCTTAATTTTTTTAATATTAACATAGCTAATTTTATTAAAAACGCCCAAGATCAATCCTCAATTAATCCCTGCATAAATGATTAATCCTCAATTAATCCATGCTAAACGATTATTCCTTAATTAATCATCTTCTAAATGATTATAATCCCTAATCCATGTCCACTGCTTAGCAATTTTAACGACCTTGTGTTTAATCATAATTTAGTCATATCCACTTTCCATGTAATGTTTTCAAATTTCAAACCAAACCTGTATCCAAACTTTTCCTGCTTGTAATATATACATCTTCTTTCTCCAAGTTGTTATAAAGGTGGGTTTGTTCATAATGGCAAAATTTTCTTCATATATTGCTGTTTCAACCGATTATCTTCTTTATCCACACTATTGCACCGCAGTATGATTTATTCTTTAGCATCAAGCAGTTTATTGATTTTTCCATTTTAATGTATTTTCTTTCAACTGTATGTCTGTAACGCCTTTAATGTCTCATTTTCGCTTTATTTTGTCCTTTCTTTTTTGTAGGTTTGTGCATTGATGGTTATTGGATCACTGTCAACTAGAGCAACTTTAACAGCTAAGCTTGTTCAAAATCTGGTGTTATATATTGCAAAAGTGGCCCAGAAATCAGCTGATTTGCAATTTATTCATGCTGCAATTGTAGCTGTAGTTGGTCTTATCCAGGTACACGGGTCTTTTGTGCATAGACTACTTGGCCTCAACTATTGATAATATTTAGATGTCGTTTTATGTTTAAACGCCACTGCATGATTACTAGTTGATTTTCATTTTCACATCAGCTGGTTTTGGTCATCCTTCATACTATATGGATTTTCCCTAAAATTCTTAGATAATGCATAAAAGTTGCCATCTAATAGCAGAACTTTTGATGTTTGAAAAATTGAAACCTAATCTTTCTCTCAATGAGTATGTAATTTGACAGTATCGTGTCTGTGCCTTTTCTATGCCTTAAGAGTTAAAAAAGAGTTGTTCATGCACACAACAGTTCATTTCACAGTACTATGAATCATCTACTTCATCAGTTATATACTTTTTTATATATACTAATTATTGTTGTCCATTTCAACCAGTCCCAGTCAGTTCAAGTAATTCCAGAGAAGACTATGACTATACTGAACGATATCAGGTATCCACCTTTAAAATTCTATCTGAGCTGCAATATATTTTCTAGGCTTATCTCCAATAACTGTGAAATTATAGGGTACTCATTTGAAACAAGTCCATTTTGTGTCTTACAAGGCTATTATTGTGATTCAACTGTTGAAAAATGTATCTTGAAATGAACTTTGACATTTCTATTTCCATGACCATGCCAGAGATTTTGCTGGGATCCTCTCAAGTTTATCGCAAACAAAAAATATTCAGAAATTTCTTTGGTTATATATTGAAAGCTTGATTGATTACAGGTACTTATTATTTTTTTATTTTTCCAATATAATATCTCATGCCTCGTACACAATTTATTCTTTCTCTTCTTGACAGCCAAGGTGATTCTACGTTTGTTCCTGCGCTAATTAGTATGCTAGAAACCCTTCATATGAACGCAGTTGTTGAAAAAGCTGTGTATAAGATTCTGAAACGTTGTATGAAGTCAGTACAATGCAATGATTCTTCAGACTTGCATAAAACCGGTACATTTTGTTTTCCTATACTTTGTTATTTTTATAATTAGCTTGCACATCTTGCATGCTATTCTGATTTGATTCACCCATTCACAATAATAAACACATTACAAACATGTTATTTAGCTGTTGCATTAGAAAATTTATTTTCTTGCTATTAATTCAGGAGAGTGGGCTAAGAAGATTTTTGTTGTGATTGATAAGCATTATCCGACTGAATTACACAAAGCTGTCCGGAAATTCCTAGAGGTTGGTTGTAAATTTTCATTTGGTTCATCTTGATTTTTGTCTCATGTAATTTATTTGTGATTGGCAATGCTAGACTTCCAAAATGAACTTCAAGAAGGGCGATCAGTCTATTTTCAAAACTTTCTGTCTGATGTTTGATGAAGGTCTTGAATCTGTGGATGTGCAAATCAATACGTATGATTCAAAGTTCTGGTTTTCTCTTGAACATCCAGAGGTTTTATTTCTTTTCCTGTTCCAAGTTATAGACTTTTACCTCTCTAATGCAACTAGTTCATGTTAATGTTAACATATATGATGCAGGCCAAGGTTCGAATTGCAGCATTGTCAGATATAAAATCATCTGGTATCCTGAAAAATATTTCTAGCAACCCACAGGTTGTTTCTTAATCAAATCCACCAATTTTGCTTATATTCACTTGATTATGTGGTATTCGTTAATTTACCATCTTTCTGAAATAATTAAGCTTATCTTAATCTGCTTTTATTCTCTGCAGAAGCATGTGAATGTACAAAATGCTATCTTTAGGCGTCTTCATGATGATGATTTGAGAGTTGTTCAAGCTGCTTTATCGGTTGGACTAGCTGAAATAGCTGATCCTAGTTCTCTCCTGAGAGTTTACCAGGAATTAATTGTTAGATGCACACAAGTAATGTATAAAAGTAAGTGATTTCAGCAAGTGTTAATTCATTCCATGTCATTTGCTTGGTCTATGAGTATACTATTATAATATCGAAATGTTGGCGGATGCTAAATGGACAAGTGAAATATTTTTTTAAGATGTTAGAAGTATGCAAGTAGTGGCATGTGAAAATATATCACACTTAAATATCAGGAAATATGGTACATATACTACACTTTCACCCAAACAGGGGGCAAATGACTATTTTTCCCCTCTTTCATTTCCATTGTGTAATTTGGCAAATAAGCCATAAATAAAAAATTCATCATATTACTTAATTTCATGAACTTCTAAGTGCATGTTAGTTTTATCTCATTGAGTGAACTTTTTTTATTTATAGTTGAATTCGTGTTGTTCTATCTGCACTTTGTTTCTCTTTAGGTACATCAACAGAGTCACTACCTTGTGATGTTGCTCTATTGTGTCTAGAACACATGGTTATGGATATTCCTTTAAGCAATGTAGATTATTCCAAGGAAGTTGCCACTACCATTTTCCCTCTTCTAGTTGCTTATCCAAAGGTTTGCTGTCACAAGGACACATGAATTGCATATTACCCTTAGTTTTTTTCCCTTTCTTTTTTTTGTCTATACCGATAACTTAATATGCACTTCATTAACAGAGTTTAAAGTTAAACTTGAAAGCTTTGGAAATTGCAAATCAAATCAATTGGCCTTTTTATGCTGATGCCGACATTGGTTGCGACTCAACTGTTTCAGTGGCAAAAAAGGTAAAAGATTAACTAAATTATCACATTTAGTATGTATATACATTTTTTTACATAGCAAACGTGGGTATTGTACTTTAATACGTGCACGCGTACATATGTCTAAGAAAATTAATCTTGTACTTATGTTCAAGATACTGATCTGGAAATCGTAAGATGTTTACAGGCTTGAATAAAGTCTTTTACTCCATTGTACTGCTGAATTTGTTTATACTGTTCGTTTGCTATTTACTGATGTAATTTTATATAATGCAGACATTGGATTCTGCGTCCATCACCTCGATCAATTCAAGGACAATTGACGCTATGGCTGAGTGCTTGGTAAAAGATCCGGAAAGGCATTTACAATGGCTGGTTGACTGTAGCAAAGGCAGTGAACTGGCCAAAAGTTTATTTTTACTTGTTATACTGCAGGCTTTGGCAATTTATAACAGAGGTAGTTGTCCTAAAAATCCTTTCTGTAACTTCGACCGTTTCTTTTTGATTGATGTATTTTATCAAAATTGAAGTGCACAACCTTATTATCCTTGTAAAATCTAATTCTCTTATCAAGAAGAAATATACAAAAATGCAGTACTTCCTAGAGTTTGCTATTTTCTGCAATCAAAATGTCATTTTGGATTTTAGAGTTTACTATTTTCTACAATCGCAATGTCATTTTGAGTTTTATACTTTCTTAACTTGCGCATGGCAAACTTGTATTTGAAATAAAACCACATTTCATATCTATAGGTACCGCTTCCAGTTTGAAATTCTATCGAGCTTGCTCTAAAACTCTTAATGATGATTGGCTTGAAATGGAAATCCATGGTGAAATTGTTCTGGTGGAAAAGGTATATTTGCAACCCTACCTGCCATGGCATTAATCTTTGATCTTTGATGCTAATTCTGAACTGAACCCAAATTCCGCAACAATTGATCATTTCTTTCTATTACCTCCATTGCAGATTACCAAGGATAATCCTGATACACTTTGTAAAAGCTGCGTTGACCAACTTTTGAGTTCTGACCTCAGAACTTTAAATATCAAAATTCATATCTGCAATTATTGGTGCTTACTGGAAGCATGTAGTAAATCGGTAAGCATTAGATTGGTTTTATAACTGATGCTAGCTTGCGTTTTGGGCTCCAATTTTTATTAATTTTCATTTGTAAAAAAAGACATGCTGTGGTATTGTATGTTTATGTATTCTATTACTTGCAGGGTGATAATAATGAGCAGCTAATAATACTTGATGAATTATTTCTCTTCTTTACGACATCACGTGCCAAGAAAATCTTTAAGGAGCACTTGCAGTTTCTCGTGAAGAACTGTATCCCAGCTCCTTTTCAATTTCTTTGCAAGTATTTTTCCGAGGAAGGTTTGTCTTGATGTTTTTACGTCCATTTCTGTACCCTTTCACTGATACGATTTCATCCAAATTACAGCAAGGGATAAGAAATCAAATGATTATCTGACTTTCATACATCACAGTACTAATTTTCTTTACATAATGTGTACAACTATATGCCAATTGATGTTATAATCCACACTTTACTTTCACCATCACATGTTGCAGTTGTTCATGTTTAGGCCTATGCTTATTCATTTGATCTTTTTTTTTGTATCATATATAGGTATCCCCGCCGAAGTTAAAATTGCAAGTTTGGATTTACTATCAACTCTATGTTCAATGTATGGGTCATTGGAGAGGACCAGCATGAATGAAACTAGTTACCTGCAGTTTCTGTTTGGATTTCCTTCTATTTTTATTCCACTATGTAATTTAAACAAGGTGCCGTTTTTTCTGAAATCCAACCCCTTAAGATATTTGAAGTGAAAACATATAACTCAAAGTAGCATGCTTGATGAACTTCTGGCCTCTGAATCTTTAACTGTGATGCTGTTCATACTAAATCTGTTGCCTAATAATTGTTGCAGGACATACGCACTGCTGCAGTTAACTGCATTGAGGAAGTTTATAAACTTTGGCGGCAGTTTGATCTGTCTCAACTGAAAAACGGTGAGCATTCCATTTATTATACTCGCATATTTTGCAGTTGAAATATGCGTTATTGATAAGTATTATTATCCTACTAGTATTAGCATATTCATGACTGTTACTATTCTGTCCAAAGCACGGTTCAAAATTCCATCCTGCACACCGGAACTCTGTTTATTCTGTCCTGATTCGGAGAAGATCCAAATGGACTTTTGACGAAATTCCTATTTTGGTTCTAACAATTATGAAAGAAGATAATAGTCAAGTTTGTATCAAAGTTAAATCCACAAATACATTAATGAATTTAAATCTTACAAAACAATTGAATACTTTCAATTTTGATATAGAAATCAAGTATAAAATCGATTCCTTTTCAATTTAATCAACTCAAAATCAAGTTTTATTTTGAAATTTGTGCTCAAACAGTTAGATCAAGTGATTGAATCCCCTTTCCAATGCATGTACAAAAGAAGAAAGATTCACATAAAAATAGAAGGAAAAAGTTGCACAAATATTTTGGAATCGTTACTCGATTTATTATTAGAAATGTACCTCAAAAAGTTTATCTCATATTATATTAACAAAACATACATGAAAAATCTCAAAATGATGCGATCAGTTTAATCATTTAATTAATATTTTCTATATGAGTACAGTATGCATATTGTTTGTAATACTTACTAATCTGTTCATATTGAAAAAAGTGTTTGAAAGTACCAAAAATCAAAAATAGAATTGGAACGGAGTTTTTGAAAATGGAACCAGAAGTTTTAATCCTTGATCTGAAGTTGTTTTCTTATAAGTGATGTATGCTATTTTACAGGGAGTGATACTGCTTTGTCCCACTGCCTATTAGCACCAACATTTGGGGAGTTTCTGCAAGCTATAGTCAGCCAAAAGTTGCTCATCTCTTCAGATGCGAACTTCCTTTCATCGTTTCTTATGTCGATGTTAAAAAAATCATCCACTAGCCTTTTACTACATGAAAATGTTAATACGAGGTTCTTTCCACTAACCTTTAATGAGTTAAATCTTTCTAATGTTGTGAAAATCTTTATATGTTATAAGTATTCTAGGAGGTCCATGGTCTGACTATGTGCACAAATTGTTAGTGATCTGACTAATTATCTGATTGACTGTGTGAAATTGTTAGTTATTGCCAAATTCACAAATCTCCATGCCATCGATTAGTCACTGATGATCAAGTTTAAATAAACTCCGTACACAGTTTCTTTTCTTATTTGTTAAATGTGCAGTATGTTTTCTATTTCACAGATTTGATCAGGCTTCAAAGGATGCGATACTACATTTCATATTAGTATCTGCACTCAAATTTTCCTTATATGGAAAGGTGGGTGTGTTGAGTTTTGTGTGGCCTCCCATTATGTTTCTCACATATTTATTTTCTGTATTGCATTCATATTAAAGTTTGTTAATTTTGTTTTGTTTGGTGTATTCGAAAACTAAGTTGCACCACATACTTGCACCTTTAATCATTGTCCTTAATTCTCAGCTGGTCGTGTTATCAGCATTTAAAGGGTGGGGGAGCACTATTCTAGACGTCGAAGGAGTGAGGAAATTATTTTTTGATCTATTGGATCAACGGACTAATTGCCACTTGAATCTTGATAAATCTGCGCAGAAACTGTCTGCTATTGAAATTGATATACTGTGTCTGCTTTTAGAGGTGAATCAGATTATCCAAAGTTATAAAATTAGTAATAAATATCCATTTACATCACTTGTTCTCTCCTCATATTCTTTTTAATCTAAGGTTTATACATCGACTGCAGATCTGTGTTCAGGCATCAAGCTGCACACAAATTGACAGAGACATTTCAGGGCATCTACTAGAAGCATTGAAAGTGAGTGAATTCCTTGTTGCATTTTTTACAAGTCTACCATATTTACTTTTGAATTGTTCGCAATTTCATAATTGGTTTCAGGTAGAAAGTTTATCTGCTGATGAACCAGCAGTCGTGAAGCCATGCATTGCTGTCTTGCAAAATCTCACCCGTTCTTTCTATAATATGTTGGAGCATGATATGCAGGTAGTTTTGTAATTCAAATTAATTTTACAGAGCTAAACTTTTTCCATGCATTTAATTAGATACTTAAATCCCATGGTTTGCTCGTATGAGTTGTGTCTATATGTATGATATAGAGAGCTTCTATTGGGATGCAAAATTTAGAAGGCTTAGATATATTGTGTCACAATGTTCCAATAGACATTCCCATATGTACACACACACACAAAACACCCCCCCTCCCCACCCCAACACACACAGAGGGAGGATCTGCATTTCAACTTTTTCGCATCCACGAAATGTGCCCAACTCGATTGCAAGCACCTGACCTATGATCCTCAGAACTTGTTAATTTTTTACAGGAGTGATCTACATGTCATGAGCATCATCTCTGCAAAAATCATATAATTCTAATACTACTTGCCCACTAAAATTACTTGCGCAATAGCATATTTAAAATACTTATTATAAACATTAATTTACAATATTAGATTTTAGTGGTCAAGAGATATCGAAATATGGCAATTCTTGACAGAGATGACTTTTATGATATGTAGAGGCTTCCTGCTACACACACGCGCGCACGCACACACACATATTTCTGATGATCATAGTATCTAAAATCAAGTTGGGCACAATTTGAAAATATGAAAAAGGCAGGACGCGGATCCCTCCCTTATGCGTTTGTGTATGCGCAAGAGTGTGTGTGAGTGTGTTTGGTGGAGCTCTCTGTTTGCTCAAGAACATATAATGATCTGTGTATAAATATATTTATTTGAATACGAAGTTAAGCTTTTGAGATGATTCATCATCCATCAATATCCTCTACCTGGTGCACAAGGCTTCCTCTTGAGTGGGGTTTGGGTTGGGCAAGCTGTATATAGTCTTACTTCATTACCAGAGGGATTATTTTTGAAACTTGGTCAGTAACCAAGCATCTGTGTGATTAATGCTCATAGTAGACTTGTATATTTAAAGAAATCTGTGATGCGTATAACCTGAATTTTACAATCTGCCTATAAATTGAGATCAGACATCAAGGCAACTACAAGGAAATATATGCTAATCTATAGGGAAAATACTAGTCTCAGATTTCCTGAAAAAACATGAGATGATACACTGTTCCAAACTGGTCTAGGCTGTTTTTGAGTTACATTGAATGACTAGAATGGTTTTTAACCCTCCACTAACGATGAGAGGCAGTGCCTTATTTTTCACTCATCAATGGAGTGCAAGGCAAGCATGATTCTATATTTGTCGTTTTGTACCATTTTTACTATTATTGTTCATTTCATAATCCCGCTGTCAAAGATAATTATGGTTGCAATACTGACGAATGAATATCCCTGATTTACATTCTGAGTACATCTTTGAATAACACACATTTTTCAGCATCCATATGCAGCACTTTTATGATCACACATTGAGCTATATAGATAATATTCATATGACTAGTTGGGTATTTAAACTGTTCTCTTTGTACAGGATGAAATGTTTGGAGAGCTGGTTTCTCTTTTCCGAAATGATAATGTGGACATCAGGAGTGCTGTTACTGAAGCTGTTATGCGTATCAATGTTTGTATCTCCCTCCGCTTAAAACAATTGTTTTTATCTATCAATGTCTCAATAGTTGGTTAATATAATCTGCTTGTGGAATGGGTTACTGTAAGCATACTTCAGGAATCATTCAACCAAATTAATCGTTTGTTTCTCTAAATGGTAATTTAGCATGCCTATTGGTGAATCTGTCCAAGCTGCTGATTAGTAAAACCATATTTATGTTCATTGTAACTAATGAGTCGTAGTTTGGTCATAATATTATTAAAAATAGCATCAATATTTCTAATTTTCAGACAACACTGATTTAAAATACATAAATTGTTACAATGTACTAGCATCCTTTCATTCCCCAATGATTGAAAGTATTATAGGGGTCTAAGAAAAGCTGACTGCTAGACTTTATTAGTAACAAGAGTTTTGTATGTAAGAAAATTGACATGTCGTAGGGTGAAAAAAGTAAAAACTAAACAAGTCAGGAAGAAATGTGACAATCCAGAAAGCCCTAGATTATGATTGAAATTTTAAGCTGCCTTTGGTATTGTCCATTTAATAAGAGAGTACCAAAATTTCTAGCCATGGAAATTTAAAATACCGACACAAGGTGCTTATTAGATCGAACCAGAATAATGCCAAACAGCCATTTCATTAAGAAATTAGGTACCGTTCTTTTTTGAACCGAAAGGGGCAAACCAAATGGGCACGGGAAAGGGGAAGGGAAAGGGGTTGGTTCGCGAAATGGGAATGTGTTCTTTTTTGCACACGAAAGGAGCATGGAGAAGGGGCACGGGGTGTAAAATAGGGGAGGAAACAAACCGGGCAACGAAAGCTTCATTTTGAACCGTTCGTGCGAACTGGGCTGGGGAGTGGGGGCCCGCGTCGACGCTTCGGACGCGTCCGACGCGGACGCGAACTTTAACTGCCCATTTTGCAAAAAGAACGGTACCTAAACCTAATTTGTACAGGAATATATTCTTATTATATGATGCTATAATTTATATCAATTTAATCAGTTTTTGGAAGTTGGAGCATCTGCGGATGCTAAAGTTTATATTCAGTTAATCAGTTTTTGGAAGTTGGAGTATCATCAGATGCTAAAGTGTCTATTGGATAATGGATATCCTCTTTTCTCATTTCATATTTCCGTGTTGTGACTAATACCACATTCATCTGTTTTTACAGTTAAATTCCTCAATCATCACTAGGTGCATTAAGTTGGTCCTTGGTTCAGCCCAGCAAAATCACCATCTGAAAAGATTAAAGAGGGAAAAAGGTTTAGCTCAGCATAAAAGGAAGTCAAATGAAAATTTGCATCATAACAAAACACCTACTCTTCAATTCCTTGGCTCATTGCTTGATATCATATTGTTGAAGAAAAATATGGAGAAAAGGTTGGCATGCATCAGCATTCAATTTGAAATACTTGCACATTTGAAGCAGAATAATGTTGTGTTCTTATATTATTTATGAATTTCAGGGAGGATTTAGTACGACCACTTTTTCAAGTCCTGGAAAAACTCTTTTCAAAGGAATGGCTTGTTAGCCTAGTCAAACAAGAAGATCACGAAGCTAGTTTGGATTTTGATTTTCCTGAATCAGTTACTAGTGACATCAATCATGCTCAACAAACAACACTGCTAATTCTTCAAGATATCACTGACTCTTTGTTGAAGTCTTCTCTAATGGTAAAAACATATTTTTCCTAACGGCGAACCATCTTTCTTTTCTGTTAACACATCTGAAAGTAACTAATACCTTTTCCGCAGAAAGAGCTCAGTAAGACATATAAAATACATTTGTTAGTTCAATGTGCTCGTTCTGCAGAGGATGTCTCAACTCGCAATCGGATACTTCTGTTGCTTTCATCTATTGCGAAAGCTGCTCCAGAATGGCTTTCAGAGCAAATGTATGACATCATCACAATTATCGGGGAGTCTGCTCTTAAGCAGGTATTTTCTTGTTTCCTGTAGGAATATGTTGTCATATTTCCTTCCTTGCTTTGTTATTAGGGAAAGTTTGCTTGTATCCCAATGATATGCCAATTTGCTAGTTTTAAAATTGTCTAAAAACTGATGCATAATATAAATCTTGTGGCAACCAGAAATACAGCTACCAATATGTATGATCAGTTGCAGTATCCTTTGTATTTGTATAGACTAAATGGATTTTATGGACGATTGCAGCAGAATCAAACTTTCTCCCCAATTGAACATGAAATTTCATTACCTTGAAAAACTGGATTGTTCCAAAAAACCAATATGAGAAAACTTTTAACATTGGAATAAAGATAAATAGCATACACAAATAAAAATCCAAAGGTTCAGTGATGCAAGAACCATTGAAAAATGGAGAAAAACTAAGCAACCACACATCTGTAGACTGCCAAGTAAATTATTTTTACCTGGTATACTTCAATTTATCTGGCATGCATCTACTATGGCATGCAGACTGTTAATCAACTATCATTCACCTAGTAATAGAAGCAAATACATGCATGTGTATTCTTCTGTAGATGTGTTTTTGAATTCTTATTGGAAGCCTTGGTAAAAACTAAAAAACACACTTTAACTTTAAAGGTGTTTTTGGTCAGCTGTGTAAAATGATGCCTATTATGTTGTTCCGGCAATTATGTAAAGTATATGGATCGGCGCTAAATTACTGTTCAAATAGCAAGTTTTCGGTGCAGCTAAAGGCGTTTTTGGTGCAGCTGTGTATAAAACGATGCCTATTAAATTGTTCCGGAAATAGTGTAAAGTATATGGATCAGTGCTAAATTACTGATCAAATCGCAGTTTATTTATTTCTAAAAAAAAACTTTTGTTATTTTACTATTAGCATCACGTTAGATTTTGACATTCCCTTCGCTATTACACATGATGACAACATGAAATATAGCTGCACATTGCAGAGTATGGAGGCAAATGTGATATCAGTTCGATCACTTCTATGTCATGGTTCAAAATGGATGAACCGTTCCGCTGCCAGTGATAACCGATGAAATCCGGCTTAATTTGCTGTTCCTGTCTAAATTATGGATTTGTTTTTTAAATGCTGAAAAGACGGTAAAAAGAACAGCATAAAATGAAAAATATGCGATAAACTGGGTTTTCATTATGGGATTCAAATCGTAAATCGTAAAACTCAAATTTTAAATCAAAACAGGATTTAAATCGTAAGTCGTATATTCAAAGTATCCGTATTTTAAGGTTTTTACATACTTTGAAATTAATTTTAATGTTTAAACTTCTACAACAATTAAACTTAAATCATGATTATATCTCTTATATCATTTCCGTTTTGTTTTGAAAACATTATAATTGGAAATATAAATCCAAATAAGTATATTAAATATGTTAATCCAAGATCCAAATAAGTATATTAAATATGTTAATCCAAGTTGAATGTTTTTTATATTGCGGGTTTAACTATGTTTGAATAATATAAATCGAATCGTAAAAGGAGAGATCCGATCTGAATCGGGATTTAAATCGTAAGATTTTAAGATTTTTGACAACAATAGATAAACATGTAATAGATCAAAAAAACAAATCAAATTAGATGATAAAAAATGATGACAAGCTGCATGAAAGTTTCAGAAAAGACCATGATGCTTTTATCAATACTGTGATACTTGTATTGATACCGGTCCGATTCAGCAGAAATAACATGTAAAAACCGTAAAATCAATAATTGAATCAACTTTTTTACGTGTTGTACATATTTTATTTTTGTGAATACAAGTATGTACTATAATATATTTTTATATAGAGAATACTAAGATCCAAAACAGAACTGTAACCGATATTTTTAGGATTGACCGAAATTCCGAAGATGTCATAGGAACGAAACGGAAATCTTCAATCCTGTTCTATATATATTTCCCATGTAGACAATTTATAGAGTGTTTGAAAAATATTTTGATGAGAAGTTGTTCATAGCTGTTGTGGTTATCCCAAAATAGATTTTTGAAGCCTATGCGTTTCGGAATTTTTACAGTTTTCAAAAAGTCAAAATCCTAACCTATAATATTCTTATATTGACGTACGCTTCACTTTCGGTAATTATTGTTGACATGGCCATCATGAAGGCTTAATGCTTTTGAGAAAAATTTTATGAGTTGCATTTCTATTATTTTATCTTTTTAAGCTATCAGCAACACATAATTCGTTGTCATGTTATCTAGACTTCTAATAGTTAGAATTTCTAAATATGGAAATAGTGGCTGATATTTGATTCTTATGATACTTAATTCGTTATCCTTACACCAATTCATATCCATGCAAGATTGATAGTCATTCTCAAAGCATAATGGAAGAGCTTATATCGACCCTTGTACCATGTTGGTTATCTTTAACCAAAAGTATAAGTGATCTTCTTCAGGTATTAGAATGCCCATCAACTGCTTATTTGATATCTCTATTCTAAATATTATAGAACTATACTAAAACATCGCTTCTGTTTATCAGATTTTTATAAGGGCATTACCAGAAGTTCCTGAACATAGACGCCTAACTCTTATTGTATACCTTTTAAGGTGATACATTATTTATTTATTTATCTTTTCCCCTTCTTCCTAGTTTTTATTAATTCTTATGTTATTTTATTTGCATTCCAGGTCAATGGGAGAAAAGGAAAATTTGGGGATTCTAATATATCATCTTTTTGTATCATTGATTACTCATACCGAAACATCTTCACCTAATCGAAGCCATTCACACGATTTACATCCATTTTCAGATCTTCTTTCTGGATGGGAATATACTTTTTCAATACAATTGACTTGTCAATACCCATGTGAAATATGGCTCCTGTGTTTATTGCAACTTTTGAAAGAAATCAAATTGCAAAGTGATCGAGAGGAATCATTGCCAATGCTATATATGACACTGCAATTTACATTGCATATGTTTGAGGAAATGTATCATGAGCTTGATTCTACAAAAGATCCCGAATTTCTTCAGGTATCACTCTTCAGTCCCTACTTTTTTCTTTCTACCGGACAATTGCTTGTCACATAGTGGTGCGAAGCATATCCAAAATAAGCAGATGGCACAACTATGTGGGAATGACATATTTGGTCTGTTATTGGCATTTTTTCCCTATCATTTCCTTAAAATTAACAAGTGGATATCTTTTATTCAAATTATATCATTGATTTCCGTACTTGAACCTTCCAGTGTATCAATGCTTCATATAGATAGTTTACGAATAAGACAACGCAACTTTAAGTTTTCAGCAAAGATATTGAGTGATTTTATTATAATTTATTATGCATATACGTCTATGATCTCACTGTAAACTCTCATATATGAGTTGATTTTGCTATTGTACATTTTATGTTGCGTTACCTTACTATACACTCTCATATATTTGGTGATTCTGCTAGTTGAACATGCATATGAAAACTTGTGACTGAATGTTCTTTCAAGACTGTTTTCACTTTCAGTTTAAAGTGATCTGAACAGTGTACTTTACAGGATATGTTTGGGTTGCTTTTAGAGCAAATTGTTATGCACATGCAACTTGTTAACATTAAAAGCAAGCAAGATGGTCCATCAAGAAATACATTGAAGAGCATTAAAGATTGTTCCATTACAGTTTTGAAAACAATTACAGCCCAGATGTTACCTTCTAGTTACTTCAGGAGCATAACTCGGTTGTTGGGGAATGATGATGCAAATGTGAAAAAGAAGGTATTATTTATGGCTTCTTTCTCGTCAAATGTGGCTTAGGTCCTCAGTGATTTCTTTTCCCCAGTTTTTTTTTTTTGGTTAGAAGTGCAACTAAACTCAAAGTCATATGATTATCAAAACACAGTAATCTTTATTCATTTTGTTTGATGGTTAATTATCCCAATTTATATTTTTTATTGTGAACAGGCACTTGTTTTATTGTGCAAAACCTTGAAGGATCAAGGAGAGCATCAAAAGATGTACAAAGATAAAAGAAAAGGGAAGCATAATTTAGTTGCAAAGTTTAATCTTGACGAAAAAGCAGTCCCGTCCTTTAATGAATTATGTTATCAACTAATTCTATTGATTTCTTGCACTGCTTCGGAAACTCCTGTTAAACTTACTGCAGTTTCATCAATCGAAATATTAGCCAAAGAAATTCCAGGTGTTGATTCAACTTTTACAACATGCCTTGGATGTGTTGTTAGGCATATTACATCTGCTGACTTGTTAATCTCTGCTGCATGCCTTCGTTCAACCGGTGCTCTTGTTCGTGTTCTTGGTTCAAAATCATTGCCACATTTGCCTCATATCATGAAGCATATGCTAGAAAGAGTTCATGAACTGTCCAAATGCCCTATTGAAAATTCTAAATATAGCCACATCAACACATCTAGTGAATCTTCTAATCATAAAGAGGCTATTTTGCTCTCTATTATTACTGCACTAGAGTCCGTTATCGAAAATCTTGGTGGATTTCTAAGTCCGTATCTTGGTGATATCCTTGACGTCGTCGTACTTCACCAAGAATATATTTGTGATTCTGATGCAAAGTCAAAACAGAAAGCTGATACAGTTCGGAAGCTTTTAGCTGAGAAAATCCCAGTATGCATACATTCAACCGTAATTTCTGCCATCAAAATTTTATATTTAGGAATTTCACTTCTAAAAATGTTTTGTATTATGCAGGTTCGTCTACTTCTTAATCCCATGCTTAAAGTATATTCTAGCGCCCTTCAAAGCGGGGAATCTAGTTTATGCTTGGTATTTGAAATGCTAGCAAGTATGGTTGGTGTGATGGATAAGTCTTTGATTGGAACTTATCATGCAAAGATATTCAATCATTGTTTGGTGGCTCTTGATATCCGTCGTCAATCTCCAGTTTTGGTGAAAAATGTATATATGGTAGAACAGAGTGTTATTAATGCCGTTGTTATGCTTACAATGAAACTCACAGAAACTATGTTTAGACCACTTTTTATTCGGAGTCTTGAATGGGTGGATTATAAATTTGAGGAAAATGAAAGCACCAGTGTGGATAGAACAATTACATACTACAATCTGATTAATAAACTTGCTGAGAAGCACAGGTATGCTATTCATCTCAGTTATTTATTTTGCATTTTCCAGAATGGGTATGCATTTGCTTTATTTGACCAACAAATGTTGAGTATACCATACTAGAATCTTCTAAATGTTTTCTGATCTTACAATTCGGACCTTACTTATTGATGTTTCATTTTTTTATTTGGTAAAAAATAATATAAAATGACCTGGTTCTTATTTGATTTTCTTTCTTGCTTCGTTGTGCATAATAGAGAATTCTTATAATTATCTCCATACATGGTGCATTTGTATCCATAAGTTCAATTTCGACCCTGCATTTGCGTGCATTTTAACATCGTAATGTGCAAAGAAATAAACGGAGGATTGCACAGTGAGAGAACACTTCTGTCCCAACCTATTTGCATACAACTTACACATGTTAACATGTGTTACATAGTGTTAGTGCATGCATTCACATGTGAACACATTTGAGATCACATGCATTTTTTCATTTGAATTTGAACATGTTGCACCACTATATTTTTTGAGAAGTGCTTGAACAACCGGAGGATTTGCAGAACGGGATGTACGGATCCAAATATCAAAGGTGGATATCGGGGGTGAAAGGAATTTTGATGGTTTTGATCGTCTCTGCATGCACCCGTACTGTTAATCGCCGGTTGAACAAGTAAAACTGATATTTTTTTACCATTGAAATTATCTAATGTAAGTTGCAAACCGTTTCTTACATTATTTTCCAAAAAAAAAAGGTTTCCTGTACTATAAAGTTGTACATCTAGTGAAGTAAACATCTAGGTATACATTCTTGGACATAAACATTCTCTCATATTTTGTTGTTGTTGTAATGGTCACAAGTATATCTTATAAGATTTTATATTATAATCTTCTCAATTTCTTTTTCAAAGTGTCATATCTTCGTAATGAGGCACCAAAATAGCAATTCAGTTCATATTTCATTCCGATGTTCTTTACGAGGTGTTATACCAAATTACCACTTATGCAAGTTGGCCACTGAATATCAATTGTGTAATCATCGATAATCATTAGTCTGACATGCTGATAGATCAAACTCATCGTACTGTAACTTGTTTTTTTTGTTGCAGATCGTTGTTCGTTCCTTATTTCAAGTATTTACTCGATGGCTGCATAAAGAATCTTACTGAAGATGCAGACATTGGTTCAAATCCTGCGACCCATAAAAAGAAGAAGGCTAAGCATGAAGAAGATCCACATAGTGTCGTGAAGAAGACTAAAAGTGTTTTGTCCCCTAAGCAGTGGCATCTGAGAGCACTTATATTGAAGTCCTTACACCAGTGCTTCCTCTACGATACATCAGAGCATAAGTTTCTTGATGCTCCCAACTTCCAGGCTAGTTTCTTCATATATTTTCTTCAATCAAATGCATTTATAAACCTGCATCAATCTCATTTCTTACTATATATTCTTTTGCAGACTCTCTTGAAACCTATCATTGCTCAAATTGCAGTCGAACCGCCAAAATCATCAGATAACACGACAACAAGCATCCCAAGTGTTGAAGAATTTGATGATACATTAGTTTCGTGCCTCGGACAAATGGCAGTCACTGCTCGTTCTGATGTTTTGTGGAAGCCATTGAACCATGAGGTTAGCAGTAAAATTTTACTTCAAAAGTTTTCTTCTGTATTGCAGTAGAATTAATACTGAATTATACTTTTGATGCAGGTGCTTATGCAAACAAGGAGTGAAAAAGTTCGACCAAAGATTCTAGGATTGAAGGTTATAAAGTACTTGATAGAACATCTGAAAGAAGAGTATCTTGTGTTCCTTGCAGAAACCATTCCATTTTTAGGAGAGTTGCTTGAGGACGTCGATCTCTCAGTGAAAACTCTGGCACAAGAAATTTTGAAGGAAATGGAAATCCTTAGCGGTGAAAATCTTCAACAATACCTATAAACATAGAAGTTGTTGATCCTCCTGAGACTTAATTGTATTTAAGTCTACAATTTTGGATTGTACTATATGTAAGATATGCAACAAATTTTTTATTATGTAGCAGGTCATAGCAATTTGTTTCACACATGTTAATGTTATAGATGATTCATGGTTGTTTGAACTTGCCAGAAATTTTTTGACCTTTTGTTACTAATTTATGTTGGACTAGATGTTTGAGGTATGTAATGTTTGAATATTTATTTTGCTTGCCTCAACTAGTGGATTTTTCTTTTCTCGTGTGGGAATGATAGGCGCCACTGCAGTTAATTGATAAAAAGCACTTAATGTGGAAGGATTTTGTGTGGACTTGTTTCTTTTTCAAAAAAGTTGTAATTGTTTAATTTTGTATTTAACGATTTTGTATCTTAGTACGTTACTATGTTAGCCTGTTCGATTTTGTCAGAAGCAACAAAGAAAAACGTTTGATCTGAAAAGAAAGGACCGAGAAGATGCATCATATGCAGGGTTATTGTCTACGCACGCTTATAAGAAATCATACCAGGTTCTTTCTTGTGAACACAAATCAAACACGATTCTGCTCCTGCTTTTCTTTTCCAGTAAAAATGGTTAAACAGAACACGATATGGAATGAAACGCGTTAACCACATACGCTAACATACTTAATAAACACCAAACGCAATAACGCAGCACATACGTATGACATTTAGACACAGTCCTAGCCATTTCACCAAGGAATCCAAGCATTCCATTATATAATAGTATAATTTCAAAGGACTAATAATCTATCCACATTTAAAATATCTTTCATTTCATTTATAGCTTTTTTGTAAGAGTACTTTGTTCATTTTGCTTTTTTGGGACACATGTCAAATGCATGTTACGTGCAAAAGTAGGCGCGTTGACCCATGTTAATTTAAGTGTTATTCATGCATGATTACACTTCTTGTTCCATGTATCCACCACCTTCACACGACGCCTCATGCAATTCGTGTTAAGTCCATACTTCGTCGCATGTGTGGCACGTGTCAAGTCCATAATTCACCACCTAATGTGACACGTATCATGTCCATGATATTCCACATTGTGTGCACGCCCACCTTCATTGCTTGCTACCTCGTGAACATGTGTCGCATTCTAATTCGATCAATGGAAGGTCAATCATTTTAAGTGCCTGAATGATCACACAGTTTCATCTCAATCTCAAGTGTTTCCGTCTAATTTGAACAATGAAAAGATTATAAATTCATTTCAAGCTCTTCTTTTAATTTGACCGATAAATGGTTTTATGGTTTCATTCCAAGTGCCGTTTTTCTAATTCGATCGATGAAAGGTTCCATAGCTTCATTCTAGGTGTCCTAATTTGACCAATGAAAGATCCGTTAGTTTCATTCCAAGTGTCTTTTTTTCAGTTTGACCAATCAAAAAATCCTTACAATTCTACCAAGGAGAAGCTTATAATAATATTTCATACTGTCTTTCGTTGGCTAAGGGGAGCTCTTATAGTAACATTTAATGTGGTCTTTTCAATAGACCGAGGGTAGTCAGTATTGCTTGTTACAAGACCAACATATGCTCATATAAAGTTCTTTATTCCTCGATAAAGGTTTACAAACTAATTACTATCACAACTAAACAACATGAACATATTCTAGTATTTAGATGATACTCTTACTCATTGAGGCTGCAATGTTTTAGAGAACGATTTTGATTATTGAGACATCCCAACATTTTAAGGTTTGATGTTTTTCTTCCTTGAACATTCAATTTTTTGAAAAAGGCAATGTAAATTTAACTATTATTTGTTATTATGATCAATATGTTCAATGTATTAGAACATAGGTCACTCATTATACCAGGCTTAAAGAGTCCTTGAAGTCAAATCGCCTACGACTTTAAACACTCTCTTAATATTATGATTTAAGCCTTTGTAATGTTTTGTCCCGCTTTTTCATTCTTCCTTTATCAATTAACTTTCTTAGTATTTGCCGTTTAGCTCTTGGACATCGTGTTCTTTTTAAAGAAAAACATCACATCGAATCAAATGTTAACAAAATAATTTTTACAAATACTTTAGAGGTATGAAAACAATAACATAAATATAAAAGCGATATATTTCCTTCTCATTAGAAAAAAACTTTTGTACACCATGACATAACTGAATCTGAAACCATGCCAATATCAAGCTGAGTAACTACACACAAGATCTAACTAATCACAAAGCGATGATTAGTTTCTAAAGGGCCGACATATATCATGCAACATAGATGTACTTTATTTAACTCACAGTACCATAGAGTAATAGCAGCACTACCCCAAACGTGTTGTCTTTTACTAACACCACATCATCCCAAATCCCTATAGTAGTACGTCAGCTACACATGGATTTAACCAGTCATGCAACTATGATTGAATTCTAAGCGTCCAATGTCTATCATAGAACATGGATGCACTCTACCAAACACACTATTGTGGAGTACTAGTGCATTACCCAAAATGTACTACCTTATACCACTTATGAAAAAGCAACCATCATCGATTAGGTCACATGGTTCACTTAAAATTAGGGCTAGGATTAAATTGGGTTTGAGTGGCTTGCCTCCGAGTTTAACTTTCCATGTCGGTCAAGGTGGTTTAGAATTGATTTTTTTTTACTATAGATGATCGACGCAGCTTCCACAAGCGGGTGGGCAGTCAAGGTCCGGGAGGAATGTGTTGATCTTGCTGGCTCTCTAGCTCGATACGACTGCGAGGGATATAGCCCATTTATCCTTTGAATGCCGATATAGTAAACTAACCCCTAGCTGACTACTTCGCTTGGTCGCTTGCATACACATGGAGTGGGTTGAAGCTCCCTCTCCACCCCCTTCTTTATCCATTTTTTCAACACTCATCATCTGGCACCGCACAACTCTCCCCCAATAGTTATAGCCTCCTGACAGGGCTATTTCTTGCATGCCATGACTTGGGCATCCTCGAGCCGGACCCAACCCTTGTTAGGTTGGTCTTCAAATTGCATAAGCAGGCCAAGATCACAACCGCTCACTACTATCACCTCCAAGGGGTTGACAAGACCCCTTCTTCTTTAGCCTCATAGGCAATGTGTCAGGGTACCAGCATCACTTCTTCTTCGTGCCGACCACAGTTAACCCAACACTTACTACGAGGGTCTTCGAAACCCCATGCATGTTCTCTTAGGTCATCTTTCTATACAATTTGTTTTATCATTGATTTAACTTGTCCTTCTGTTGTAGTGACTCTTATTGGTGTAGAATTAGGTGCAATAGTTTTTGATGGATAAGGGAAACTCCCAATAATTCTAGGAGCCTAGCTTTGTTTTCGAAGGATGATAACCTTCATTATGTGGGAATGTCCAGGCCTAGGCAAACAACGAGGTGTGGGGAGACTATGGCTAGAACCCCGACCAAGCGTTCGACTAGGCCTATAGGGGTAGTCATTAGCGAGTCGATGGTCATTGGGTCGGTGGTAGACATAAAGGATGAAGAGGCTATCGAATCTGACCTCAATCAAAATGAGGGTGAGTGGAATGCCTAAAATCCAAGGCTTTTAGAGGACATGGCGATCCTTGACCACATGATTATATGGTCTTCAAATTATTTTAGTATGCTCGAGACATCCAAGGTGGAGAGGAAAGGTAGATGGGAACGGGAGCCAAATACACCATCGAGCGTGGGCTCCTCCTCCAAGGCCCCTCCCGCCTAGGGGGATTTTAACCTAAGAAACACACACCTTTCGCTCAAAGTACACTCATCTGATGACCGCCCTATACCACCAGCACTCATAATATCAAGTAGTGCACTACGACCGTGCTCGGTCGATATAAGACGATCATTAGGGTTGAAAATGAAACAAATACAACATATAAACTGTCCAGTATCTCACAACGCATGGATAAAATATTATATCACAGATATAATAGAAGAGACAGTAATAACTATGTGAAAAAATCATCAGAATACAGATCCACAAAGTTATATACAAATATAGTAGAGTTTGTACAATGGAAGTAAACTCGACAACTGTCTTATAACAAGAAAATAAGCAGTCACTAAGGCTCTCCAGTGCTGCACAGCGGAATAAACATATAAATCCGTTATAAGTATATAATATGATAACTCCATCCAGCTCGTCCTCCGCACAACTACTAGATCACCTAGACCTGTTATCTAGTTTACTTATTAAGAGTATTCAAGATAATAAGAAACAAATCATAAAACCATGGGTTAGACAATAGTCTGGTGTGAGCAGTAAATGAATCTCAAAATACCATGCGGGTAAATATGGTAAGCAACAGAGGTACATGAATCATACCTGACTTGTCCCTACAACTAAAGAGTTAGCACATAACATCATAATATGCTACTCTACAAATAACATAAAGGCACTCTATTGAAAATAAGGATATCATCTCTTTAAGTATTCCTATCTCCAATACCTACTCCTAATGATATCTCCAGGTGATAGCCTAGAAAGCAACTAAAACAACCATAACATCCATCAAGCAGTCCACTATCACTCAATGTGCTATGAATATATAATAACTCAAACGGCCTCCTTACTACCAGGGATTAATTGAAATCCTGGTTTTCAGCGTACTCTCGTATCACGTAGTCCAAAACTAGACACTATACCCAAAGCCACTGTTCTAGGGTAATTACGATCCACTCCATTGATCCATAGGCATCCTCACTTATAATACCCCTTCCTTGAGTACAACAGAGAAAATTCCGAGTATCATTGATTCCTTAGCACATACATTTGAGCCCTTCTTTGCTCCAATCGGATCGAAGCCATTCCTTTGTTCAATCCAGTTTCCATTATTCGAAACCCTTCATGTCCCCATCCATGGCTCCATCCTTTATTGAGCCATTATCCTCGATATGAACTCCCTTCACGAGCAACAAACTGAAGATACATAACTTTTATCATTTTGTTACATCGCCATCCAATCCTCAAGCGAACGAGCCAACACCTCCAGTATGGTCTATAGAGTCCCATGCTTTCTCCTTGTACAAACCTAACCCCATAACTATCACCAAAACAACTCGGTTCCAAGTCAAAATGACTAGGCACCGAGTCATTTACTTAACCAGATTTGGCTAAGTAAATCACTCTGCCTCTAGTACTTCCTTCTCAAGTGCTTTAGACCCGACACATTCATCAAAAAAACTCAACCCCCAATCCAAGGTATTCAACTCCAAGTTCTAGAAACAACTTGGAATAATACCCAACACTTAGCCAATCTCTTGCATCTTGCTATGGATCACCTTCCCTAGCTAAGCTCTAGAGATCTATGCCATCCACCGACCCATCTAACCAACCAAAATGACTCGGCCCTGAGTTGAACTCTTAAGCAATTTTGAAGTGCGATTTATTTTGCAAGCTCCTCACATGCTTCAAAGCCGCTCCTCGTTTCGTCCAATTCTGACCAACTTTGCTTTTGATTTTCCAAATTCACCAATCTATCTTCCTAAACATCCAAATCACTAGTAAACAACATTAAAGCACAACATACAACCATAGAATAACATGCAGAAACATCCATTCATACAAGCAATACACAAGAATGTGATAAATAAACCAATTCTAATCTAAATCTACATATCACATGCACATATGAATATGAATAAGGAGAATTTTGTAAATCATTTTTGAAAACCATTTCAAGATTCGCAAATTTAGGTCATAAGCATACGATAACATGTAATTAAAGTTAGAAAGGTTTTAAGGTCAAAAATCATGTTAAAACATGTAATTCTACCATATAAACATGCATGGGATAGTGAGAAGGCATAAACCACTCATCAATTACCAAAAGCAACCAATTCTCACCTAGATCCAATGTGGACAGCAATAGAAAGCAATACAAATCAACCAAATTGATGATCTCTATATTCTAATTGATGATCTTCTCGCTAATTAATGATTTAGCCAGATTTAAAAAGTAATTTGTATGATTTTGGATGAATCTAAGGTTATTGAGGGGATTTAGATCTAATTTGGGATAGAGGAATTTTTTTAAATTTCACTCATACAGCCATCTATTTATACTAGTCTTGAACTAGACTAATGGACCTACTTATGGCTTAATTAATTACACACTAATACTGGTCAGCAGTTGTCAAAACTTAAAACATGCATAACTTTCTAACCGTAAGTCTGTTTTACTATTATGACCCCTCTAAGAAATGGGAAGCCATCATCCTGAAGCAATGGAACTAGTTCAAGACTCTAATTTGACTCCTAACAAAGTTTATATCCCAAAAATGGTTTCTTGGGTCAAAATTGTCACATAGAAATTCAGAAAAAATCATAGGTGTGTAAAATGTTCCTAAGAGTCATATCCTAAAATTAGAATCATACGACCTCATGTAAATAAAATAAAAATATTATACGATCCTTCAATATGTAAAATACGAGTGGTTACGTTCTCCCATTTTAGGAACTTCTCCCTCGAAATCCCTAAAAACGAGTCAAGAAATAAGCAACCATATTTACTTCGCATACCTAGCAACCATCAACCATATCAAATAAGAAACCATGCAATCAATAGTAAACCTAACCTAGCATGCGGAATACTAGCCTTTCAAATCCAATATACAATGACGAAAGAAGATACGATAAACGATGGATCTTACCATTTAAAGAGATGGAGGGTCTGCCTCTTTTATATTTAAAGAAGTATTAAGTGGCCTAGAAGAGATTTTCTACGATGACAGTTAGTAAGTATTTGAAGGGGTTCACCTTGGGTTTAGGTATTAAATGGTTGGAAGGGCCTGCATATTCCTAATAAAGAGGTCAGTAGGAAACCCAGGTACATTTTATCTCATCATTAGGATATGATTGAATGGGAGATGGGTTATTAGAATCCAACATATTCCATAGTGATAGAGTTAGGGGTATGCCCTAAAGGCAATTGTGTAATTTGTTACATATATCTAACTCGATAACCAATTTTGTTCGAAATAGAAGATGTTTTCTTTCTATTATATGCTTGATATAATGTGTTATATATTAATTAATTAATTAAATTAAAAGTATAATTTAATAGAAAATCCATAAATGATATGTTTTTATGATAGTAGTTATAAGGGGTTACTGATAGTTGTTGGATAACTATTGAGTGACTCACTCGGTAGTTTCCTGTTGGTTAATATAACTAAGGTCAAATAAAAAATATCAACGTGATATAATTACATAGTTCTATTGACTTGAGAATACTGTTAATCTTTAATATGGAGGCTCCTATTTGATTATACTTAAATCATGGCATGATATCCATTGAACGACTATAGTTGTGTCAAGTGGAAGCATTGGAAGTGAGACGCTATTCAAGAGAGAATTCTTCTCCTCGGTTATATGAGGTTAGTATCACGGTCAACTGAAATCAACTTAAAGTCAAATTCTCTGACCAAAGCATTTCAGTTAATAATAATTTTCATTATTGAACCAAGGACTTTGTATTTGGACTATAAAGTTGAATGTGGACGATATTGGAATTTTGACCATTACTAAATTCCATAAGTCCAAATGTGATATAGTTTTGACGAAGAGAATTAGTATAAATAATTATCACTACCAGGTAACGAAGAGAATTAGTGTAAATAATTGTCACTACCAGGTAACGTTTAATAAAGTAAAATAGGATTTTTACCGATGCCAAGTAAGTGATAAATTTGTCTATAATTTCTTGCCATCCACCGAGTGACGTGTGAATGTTAATATTCAAATTGTTCGATATTGATTGTTGACCATATTTACACCTAAGAGTCATATAACCAAAATGTTGAATACTCCTTTTACCACTTGATTTAATTAAATTATAATTATATAAATTAATTAATATGTATGAAATATTAATTATATAATTTTATTTGATTTTTAACAATATTAAAAAGTGTGTATGCAATAGTTATAAATATACTAATTGAATACCATATCGATACGCGTTTAAACTGGATTTAAGTGCAACAAATATTATTCGAGCTTGAAATGATTTTGAGGCCCATATGGAGGCTTGCTATAGTTAGCTGTAGGAGAGCACATGAGATTGGCCATGTGATGGTTAGGATGGCGTTAGACTTTGAATTAAAAAGAGGAGAAAATGTAAGAGAAAAATAGGGATCCGGATCCACATTTTTCTCCTTGGTATTTCCCCTATTTAAGGCTCTCTAACCTTAAGGAGTTTAAATTCAACGTTGCAAGTTGTGCCATCTAGGCAATAGGCAAAGGTATATTCTCATTAATAATTTTGTATTATATATATTAATCATTATTCCATATACGTTTTAGTTAGAAATTAAATATCACGAATCTACATATATTAGTGCTATCACCCTATGATAGTTTGCATATTTATATATATTTGCCAAAAAAAAAAATTTTAGTGTATATATATCATAAAGCTCATAGCCAGATTTAAAAAAAAAATCTTTTTTTATTATATTGTTAAATTGTTTTAAAGAATGGATAGATTAATACAATATAAATAAATACATAATGTAAGTTTTTATATACATTAACATAAAACTATGTATAGTATTTAGATTTTAAAAATAATTATATATATATATGTATGTATATAATATTTAAATTAGATTAATTAAAATAGATAACTTCATTAGTTTATTTAAATAAATTTATATATGAATATATATGTGAAATAAATACATTTGAATTTATACTATATATTTGTAATTATTGTAATATAAAGTGTAATCACTTAAAACTATTTTTTGATTTTAAAGTTTATATTTTCATTTTATTTATATAATTCTGCACGGAATTTAATAAAAATAACCTTAAAATCATACATATATAACCTTGTATAGCCGAGAGCAATCTTTTTAAAAATTCTTAATAAAAATAATTACATCTATTTATTTATGTTTTTTATATATAAATCATTTAAACATGACTTAATGTAAAATATATATATATATATATGTGTGTATATGTATATTATTTTATAATTTTGAAATAAAATATATGTATATGTGTTTCAAAATTAGTTTATTGCAATAAACATGGAATTATTTAAAAATAACTTTAAAATTAATCTTATTATATTAAATAGTGTTAAATTAATGTGTGTGTATGTATGTTATTTTATGTACTTTATATTTTTACAGTTAATATTTATAACATATAAAATTATATATATATATATGTGTGTGTGTGTGTGTTTGTATATAAACACACACACAATCATATATATATATATGCATATATATACACTCATGTATACGTACACACACTTAAGTATACACACACTAACATATATATACATACATAAAATTATATATATGTATATATACATACATATATACGTTGATAGCACTCATGTATATAGAGGGGCTAGCATGTTCATTACGGTGTAAATCCTAGCATCTATATACAAACATGTTAAACCATGTACACCTTTTTATATTGCACGTGCACGTACACATATGTGTATATGACACACATATCATACAATACAATACAAATCCAATAATAAATAAAACTTTATTTATAAATTAAATAAAATATTGATTTTATTTAAAAGAAAATATAGAAAATCTCTAAATAAATTTAGGTTGTATAGGCCCAATAAAGATCCAATAATGGAATTTTTTTTTGAAACTTTCCTAATTAATCCGCTGCAGGCTGGCCAAGTTCCAACACAAAGTTGCACTATACCCGCTTTTATAATCACGAAGATGGATTTTTAGGGTTATACTCTGTAGTTGAAGGTATGCTTGGAAAGGCATAAAAGTACTTAAGACATAATACTTATCTGAAAGTTTACTGCTCATATACTATTGTTATAAACTTGAGATCTTCATTCACCAGACATAGTAGTTCTGAATTCCTCCTCATTACAACTTACAGGTTAGGTATAGTGATGTGTACAGAGAAGATGGAGGAGGCCCAGCGTGGAGTTACCTTATCTAGTTATCTATTTATGCTATTTTGATGTACCTAGTTATATTTCTAACTTTTTTTATGATGCTTATGACATTATACTCTTATAAGTTGATTTTATAAGATGGGTACTTTGTTTTAGTGTTATATTTTATTCCTTTCGCTGTGAGATTCTGAAAGTATAGATAGATAGTGCTGCATGTTGTTTATTTTTAATTACATACACCAACCAACATCCGGCTCCAAAATGGACCTAACATTCGATGAGCTATTAATGGTCGAAAATTAGGCCCGTTTCAAAGAGGGTTGTCATATTTGGTATAAGAGATTAAATTTTACGATCAACGGGAATAGGAATATGCGATAGTATATGCTTGTTATTTTTAATAATATTTTTTGAAACTCTAATATATATAAGGACATATGCAAACATACTAGGCAATTTTTTTAATTCAACAATTAATACAGTTATAAGAAGTTGTAACTAACACAAAATGCTCGAACCTATAAATGGTTGATAAATGACTAAAAGCCAATGGCTCCGAGGCCATGAACTAACCCATTCAGAAAATACCCACCATACTGGGTATGTCATCGTAGTTCTGACAATACTTGAGAGTCATGGGCCAAGTCCCTATACCCCAGCAAGCTACACTAACGACACTAGTTGCTCGCCTGCTAAGCCAGCACTCTGACCATTAGACTTCCCTAGGCTGTGTAAGGATTTCCAAAGTATAGAGAATATTGTGGAGACTAGAGCTTGGATAGATGATTGTGAACACATATTTAGGGAGTTGAAGTTGGTGGACAAAATCCAGGGGAAGTTAACCGCATGGCATTTGAAGGAGAAGCACTAAATCGGTGGGCCATTGTAATGACAGAGAATAATGAGGAAGGCATAACCTGGACCGAGTTTAGGACTCACTTCGAGTCACAGTTCATGTCCAATGCAGAATTAAACCTTAAGTTGGAGAAATTTATTCAATTGAAGCAAGAGGACACTACAATAAAGGAGTACATTAACAAATTCATAAAGTTTGCTAAGTTTGGAATAAGTATGATTGACACCCCAGCAAAGAAGGCGTTGAAGTTTGCAAAGGGTCTAAATTCCCCTTTAAGAGAGTTATCTTGACTCAAGTTCCGACAGGTGCCACTTATGATGGCCTTGCTTCAGATAGTTGGCAAGGAAGAGAAAGAGAAGGTAGGGTAGTTCGATGACCAAGCAGGGTCAAAGAAAGGAAAGTTATAGAAGGATAAGAAGGTGAAGGGAAAGTTCAAGAAGGGAGGACAAACATGCCATAGGTGCCACAAGAAGGGACGCATAATTAAGGATTGTAGGGTGAGTTTAGCCAAAGATAAGTTCAAAAGGAGGTGTTATAATTGCAACAAGGAGATGCCCATCAAGAACCAGTTTCCAGAGCTGGTCGAGGAAGGGTCGATGGTGCATGCTTATGTCATTGAAGCCATGTCTGTCTCAAGCAAACCCCCTCCTAAGGGCAAGGGAAAATCTTCTATGGAAGGTATAACTATTATTTTCGGAAAAACTATTCATACCCTATTTGATTCAAGAGCATCACATCCATTTATAGCCAAAAATATAGTCACACCTTAGAACTAGAAACCCAACTTATCACTCATCCTATAATTGTGTCAAATCCTGTAGGGGGTTGACACATCTTTCAATGATCTGTAGAGAGCTAGTTGTGGACATATGTAACATAGAGTTTATATGTAAGGCATATGTACTGGGTCTTGAGGGATACAGACTTATCTTAGAAATGGATTGGTTATCGTACTATGGGGCGGTCTTGGACTGTGACGGGAGGATTGTATGGTTGAGAAGTTATGGAGGTCGAGATATCAATGTTCATTGCATGACCTAAGGCTCAGCTATGTTGAGCTATTTTTATTCTCTTAGCCTATCATAGGATGAGCTCTCATCTACACCCGTAGTTTGAGATTTTTTTGGACGTTTCTGAAGAAGTTTATGACCTCCCACCTCAAAGGGAGATAGAGTTTAGGATTGACCTGGTGGAGGATGCTAGACCATTCGCACTGCCACTAAAACATATAGCCCCCAAAGAGAGATGATAAAAAACAAGCATATTACAGAGTTATTACAGAAAAAGTTTATTCGTCGTAGCACTTCAGAGTAGGGAGCGCCAATTGTCTTTGCCATTAAGGCAGATGGCTCATAAGACTATGCATTGATTACCGAGCACTTAACAAGTTTTCTAGGAAGAATATGTACCCTCTATCTAAAATAAATGACTTATTTAATATACTTATTGGGGCCAGTCTTTTCCTAACAAGATTTGGCCACCAGATTCCATCAATTAGGGGTAGCCGAGGATAGCAAGGAGAAGACTGCTTTCAGTACTCCAGATAGACTATATAAATGGATGTGATGCTTTTTGGGTTGATGAATGCCCTTGCATACTTTGTGGATTTGATGAGTAGAGTTTTCAAGGGGCAGCTAAACAAGTTCGAGGTAATGCTTGTAGATGAACATTCTAGTATTCTTTAAGGGTGAAGGTGAATTTGAAAATCACTTGAGGCTGGTACTAGAGACCTTAAGAAGGCATCGGCTAAAAGCCAAATTTTCAAAGTGTCATTTTTGGAGAAAGGAGTAAGGTTTTTAGGTCACACTATCTCCGTGGAAGGATTATCGGTTGATCTTAAAAAGGTAGCGGCTATTTAAGACTGGAAGATTTCTAGGAATGCTACTTAAGTTAGAAGTTATCTTGGTTTGGCTGGTTACTATAAGAAGTTCATCAAGGACTTTGCAAAGATAGCAGTACCATTAACTCGCCCAATCTAGAAGAAATTGGTCTTTATATGGGATGAGAAATGCACAAGTTCATTTGAGAAATTGAAGGAGCTATTAACTAGTGCATCCGTACTAAAGCACCTATATGGGTCGAAGCCTTTCACTATTTATACTGACGCATGTGGTACAAGGTTAAGAGATGTTCTTATGCAAGATGGGAAGGTGGTAACCGTTGTAAGAAGACAATTGAAGGACCATGAGAAGAGGTATCCTACTCAAGATTTAGAATTAGCGGCTATAATATTTGCCTTAAAGATGTGGAGGCATTATCTTTTGGGAGAGAGGTTTGAGCTATTTACGGATCATAAGTCCCTTAAATACCTATTTTTCCAAAGAGACTTAAACCTTAGACAGCAAAGGTGGATGAAGTTTATAGCATCATAGATTTCAAGATTCAGTATACCCTTAGAAAAGGGAATGTTGTTGCTGATGCCCTTATCCAAAGGCATGCTACACTATATGCTATTATGAGTGGAGACAGTTGGAGTTTCTCTTAGATTTTAACTTCTAACCACCATTAGAACTCACTCCAGGATGTTTGGCAGCAATGGAAATGAGGTTAGCGTTGATAAACCGCACCGGTTAAGAGAAGAAGAAGGGTGCAGAGATAGTAGATATTTTTGGTATGTTGAATAGGGTAGAGTGGTTACCATATCATGATAGATATTTGGTCAATGAGCGATGATGGTTGAGGAAAGATGGACGCCTTTATTTTCCAATGGTGGAGAATGTTCTAGAGTAAGTACGGACGAGTGCCATCATTCTAAGATGACCATCCATCTCGGTGGAGATAGAATGTACATAGATATGAGGTGGACTTTCTATTGGCCGGGAATAAAAAGAAGGATAGCGGATATGCAACCAGATGTTTGACATGTCAGCGGATCGAGGCTGAATAAGGGAAGTTTGGAGATCTGTTATTACCATTGGAGATTCAAACTTGGAAGTGGGAGCACATATTGATAAATAGACGGGTTATCTAGGATTCAAAGGGATAATGAAGCTACTTTGGTTATTGTAAATAGATTCATTAAGAGTGTCCACTTTATTCCAGTAAGGAGTAATAGGAATGTCGCATCCCTAGCACGGATTTACATCAAGAAGGTGGTCCAATTACACACAATTCCAGTTAGTTTTATCAATGATAGGGACCCCTTATTTACTAGTGAGGTTTGGAGGAGTCTGCAGTCAGCTTCGGGGACGATGCTGAAACTTAACACTGCTTATCACCCTCAGAGGCTCAGACTAATGAACAGACAAAAAGGATGAATAGGATTTTGGAGGATTTGTTGAGAGCCTGCATCATGGATTTTGGAGGAAATTAGGAGCAGCGTTTACCTTTGGTAGAATTCACTTATAATAATAGTCATCATGCAACAATAGGTATGG
Source organism: Allium fistulosum (assembly GCA_030737815.1). Classification (NCBI taxonomy): domain Eukaryota; kingdom Viridiplantae; phylum Streptophyta; class Magnoliopsida; order Asparagales; family Amaryllidaceae; genus Allium; species Allium fistulosum. The sequence goes on along the minus strand of CM060907.1, from coordinate 240,752,455 downwards.
CACCCTTTGAAGACTTATACAGATGACTATGCAAGTCACCTAATTGTTGGTATGACGACACCGATAAAATTCTACCTGGGCCAGATTTGATACGAGAGACCATAGGGAAGATTGAAGTAATCAAGAAGCGAATGAAAACCACTCAAGACCAATAGAACTCCTATGTAGATAGGTGAAGGAAAGACATAGAATTCCAAGTCAAAGACTTGGTGTTAACGTTTCCCCTCTTATGAAGGTGACGAGATTTGGAAACTTGAGGAAGTTGGCACCAAGGTTTGCTGAGCCTTTCCTAATTTTGGAAAGAGTAGAAAAACTAGCACATTGAATAGAACTCCCAGCCAAGTTGTTTGGAGTTCATAATGTTTTCTATGCATCACGTTTGAGGAGATGTTTACACAGCACAACCACCATAGTGGAGCCTAATCAGTTAACAGAGATAGAGGCAGAGCCGATAGCACCCCATGCCACCCTACGCATAGTAGAGCATGGAGTTAAGAAGCTCCATAACAAAGAAATTAGGCTAGTTTGAGTACAATAGGAAGGTAATCCGGTAGAGAGCACTTAGGCAAAACAAAAAAAGATAAAGGCTTCTCTTCCAGAGCTTTTCTTAGATAAATTTGCTCCCTCTAGATTTAGCTTTATTTAGGTTTTTTGTTACATTGTGGTTGCTAGATTGGATGGTAAGGGATGGCTGCCACATTTTTTCCTATTATATTTTTGCCCTCATATAGAACTATATATATAGGTTGTTTTCATACAATATGTCATGATCTTGCATATATGCTAGGGTTGAGCTCACCTATAGATATGTTGCATACATAATCACGTTGCACTATTTGGTTAAGTAGATGGTAATATAAATAATTTGGTTGTGCAACATGATTGTAGAGTGTGTGTTACATTATCTGTCTCTTAGGAATTTCGGGGATGAAATTCTTTAAAGAAGGGAGAATGTAACACCTAATAAATTAATAGAAAATTATTTAAGAGAAATTAATAAATTAATATTAAGGCTAAAAACGTTAATAAGTTTCGTCATTGTATTCGGGGCGATTTTCCAAGCAAATTTCATATATAGAACTTCGCGATCAAAGTTCAAACAAAGAAGTTATCGACGTTTGAAATTATCAATTCGGAAATAGTTCAAAATATATCAAGGAAATAAAAATTATTAAGCTTAACATTTAATTAGATGGTAAATATAAAACTTAAGCGGTAAGTAATATCAATGTTGGGAGAGAGGATGGAAATAAAATGAACTTTAATGGTTATTACGTTATTAATACCGCGGCCAAAAGATCAATCGACTGCTCAAGAAGGACCGGTCGATTGGTTGTCAAGCAATGGCAAGGGTTTCCCTAGGTCCTGAATGGCCCAAATTTGAAGTAAATGAAAGATTTTCAATCGGACAGTTCCAGCTTATACAAGCACCTATAAATAAGAGCCTAGCCCTCTCATTGCTTTCACATAAATCTATAAATAAGTGCCTAGCCCCCTCATTGCTTTCACACAAATCTAAAAGCCAATAATCAAACTCTTCTGATTCTCTTCCTCTAGCCAAAATTTCTTTAACTCAAAATTAATAATATAAGCATATGTCTAGGAGTAGAGTTTAGAGCAACACCCTAAGGGAAAGGTACATACGTATAAATATCTTCTATGATTCTATGATTCCCAATCTAATATATATATGTGAATCAATTATAAAATAATTAGAAGATAAATTGGAGGAAGGGATAAGGCTAGCACCCAGGGCAAATTCAAGGAGGTTCATTTTAAATGATATTTGAGTGGAAATTTTACTTAGTGGAAATTTTACTTTTTCCATAATAGTAGTTTGTGTAGTTTATTTTGGATTTGTATTATGTCTTGGGGGATTTTGTATACGAAAATCATTAACCTAAAACTTCAAAATCTCCCCATAATTAGTAAACTTTGAATTGTTTGGAGTCTTATTTATTTTATGTTAATATAATATGATTGGATTATTAGTGTTTATGATATAAACATTTTGTATTCTATCTCGATTTCACCTCACTTTGATGTTGTAATAATAAGGAATAACAGTAAGTAATTATAAATAGGTGTGCAAAGCAGCCACTTATCCATAGTTTGCACCGCTTAGTTCGACAACCAAAATAAATGTAACTTCATTGTCATTTCAACGCCATACGTTCAAATTGTTAGATGGAATATTAAGAATTTATATTGCGAAATCTCTCTTTGGAAAAGGAGGCATATCCCTATTATATTAACATAAAGTAAATTATATGATTGGATTCCATCTTTATATATATAAGTCAGATTGTGTAGTCAAATTATTGGTTATATTTGATCTAATATGACTGTGTAGTTGATTTGGGACTTGTATGAGAGTTGTAGTGATCGATATGAAAACACCATAATTCCCCAAATAGATAACGGACGAAAATAATAATTTAATACTAAGCATAAATTAATTAGGTATAATTTAATATTAGGCCATATATATATCCTTAAAGTTTGAAATCTACAATTACAAATATAAACTTATAATCTATATACTGATTGTGATATTTAAACAAAAATTAATAACAACAATCAGTCTAATGAAAACGAGTTAATGATAATTACGGAAATTAATCCATAAATAAAGGCGGAATAAGGAGTTTGCCTTATAAGGCCTTCAATGTGCAAATACGGGTAAGGTAGATACAAATACATGCGCGCGCACACTATACGTATATGTTAGCATAGATTGTGCTGAATTTTTGATAGTGGAAATTATGGCCAAGTTATAGGAATGCGAGGTTAGCTGAAAGCACGATGAAGTCTACCCAGCTAATTTTGCTACCAACAGTGTGACCTTGGAACTGTGTGGGATATTGCCTATAATAAGTACCCATGGTGGACGTGAGGTTAGTCCAAATTTATAGGGTAAGCTCGCCCAGCTAATTTGGCTACCAACACCTGTAAATAGCTTGAATAATATGAGACTTCACTTTCTCCAAACTCAGTAAAGTCAAAGAAGATTTAAAGCATGTCCTCACCATGCTTACTGAAATTGAAGTCCTGCAACTTCATTTCAAGAACAAGAAAGAAAGGCAAGGGAGGATATTAAGGAATCCACAAAAGAATGCTTTAGATAATGAAGCAAATCCAATAATTATCGTGGAGGATTCTTAGGTAAATCTTGGAGTTCATAATTCTATAAATCAAGAGGATGAAGAGGAATATGAAGAAGTGGATATTGATGAGGATGAAGAAGATGAAGCTCATTACGTTAGAGAGGTCCTTCACGACGCTTACGGAAATTTGGTTGAACGGAAAGGAACAAAAAGGGAATTTCTGTCTCCACTATCCGAATTGTACTATTTAAATCAAATCATTAAAATTGTAAAAAGAATAAATGGTTTGGGTTTTTTTTCGTTTTAGGTTTGAGTGATTGTTCAGGGTTGTTTGAATTTGATTGCATCATTTGATTTGTATTTGAATTAGATTAATAGTATAGTTTGGCCTGATTACTTGATAAGAATGATGTGAAAGTATGGTTAAAAACACTTATAATTTTGATTATATATATATATATATGTGTGTGTGTGTGTATGTGTATATATATTATTCAGTTATGATTGATATTGATTCCATTTATAAACATCATCATATAAATATGTCATTTCTAGCGGGAGTTTATTTTCTTTACCTATTTTTGTTGATGACAAAGGGGAGAAAAATATGAAATATATTATATGCATATACTAAGGGGGAGTTAACCAATTTTGGGGGAGCTATATTATATTTTATATCAAATATATTTACATGGTTTTCATTATCAAAAAGGGGAGATTGTTAATTCCAAATATATGGATTTTGATGACAACTATCACATAAATATATGTATTAATGTTTTCTCAAGTTGTTAGAGTATTTTATAGTATATTACATAGGTTTATACAAGAACATGATAATCGAGTTTGAAGAATGATTAGTAAAAAGACTAGAAATTAAGATTCGGAGATGATTAAGATAATTGAAGACTCATGAGTTTAGAGGTAGAGACAAGAAGAGTTCAAGACTATAGTTTACAGTAAATAAACATTATAATAGTTTGTCAAAGTTCTTGGATAGCAACCGTTTGATTCTTTTAATACTTTCTTATTAAATATTTATTACCATTACTATTACTATTATCATTATTTTATTATCAAAATATTTTATTTTCAAAATGATATATTACAAAAAATTTATATAGGTTTTTATATTAAAGTATTTTAGAAACTATGCTTAAATACTTTTAAGAGTTTTTATTGTTCAAAAAATACATATGTATGTCAACATATGCTACATAGATATGTAGACATACAGACTGTTGGAAAGATGGTTTTTAAATTTTGAAAAGTTATGATTTTTGATCATATCTCTTCACTAATAGAGACATCCTTTTAAATACCTTTTAAACAATTAAAAATATGCCTTTTTTAATTTCAAAAAAGTTGTGATTGTTTATTACATTTTTTGACGAATAGACACATGTTTTCAAACATTATATAAAGGGTTAGAAAACAAATTTTTTTAACTAACTTTTCTATCTTCTTCTTACTCTAAACTCTCACTACATATTCTATCAATTTCAAACTCTATTTTACTCTCTACAAATTACCCACTCATCTATATGTATTCTCTCATCAATTCAATGATCAAAGTGCTTTCAAAAGGGCTGTAGGATATCTTGTGTCAATGTACAACTATTTGTATTTGGAAATCAACAAATCTCTACCACTATTTATTTTGGTGTGCTTATTGTCCGTTCAAATCAAGTGGATGTGCTTGTTGTCCTTTCAAATTAAGTGGGTGTGCTTGTAGCCGTTTAAATCAAGAGTGTGATCTTGTTGCCTAATTAAATCAAGAGAGTCTATCCTGAACTCGAAAATCAGAAGGGTGTATCTTGTTGACTTGAAATTGAGACTATGTTCTGGTTTGCATGCCACCTGTTCAAAGTAGGCAATTGGAGAGAAATATGTATAAGAAATTATATGGGACTAGATGTAGGAGAAATCCAAACCAGTATAAGACTCCTGGTATCATCTCTCTAACTCATTGCTTAACTTTTACTATATTTATCTATATCCGTGATTACCTGTTATATGTGTGTGTGTGTGTGCGCGCGCGCGCGCGTTTGATTATCGGTGTTTGATTCAGATCTTGTACAAAGTTATTGAAACACTATTTACCCTTCCTCTAGTATTAAAGCAGCCTTAAGATCTCTTCAAATTAGTACAACACCATTTCGCATAGGGTTGAGGTACTAAATGGCTATGTTAAGGCCTTTCTCTTTACATTAAAAGGTATTAAATAGTTGGGATTATCGTTTAGGGGTGTTAGTGAGAATCTCTTGGGAGAAGTTTGCTTTAAGGTTGAGATCTTGAATGGCTAGAGGGTCTTCCTCTTCCCAATTTAAAGAAGTATTAAGTGGCCCATAAGAGATTTTATACGATGACAGTCGGTAAGTATTTGAAGGGGTTCACCTTGGGTTTAGGTATTAATTGATGGAGGAGTTTGCCTATTCCTAATAAAGAGGTCAATAAGAAACCCGAGTACTTTCTCTCTCATCGTTAAGATGTTATTAGATAGAAGATGCATTGTTTGAGCTCAATGTACTCCATAGTTGTGCTATACCCACTTTTACAATCATGAAGATGGATTTTTAGAGGTATACTATATATTTGAAGGTACATTTGGAAAGGTATAATAAGTACTTAAGACATAATACTTAAATGAAGGTTTACTGCCCATATATTATTATAATAAACTTGAGATCTTCATTCATCAGACATAGTAGTTCCAACTTCCTCCTCATTACAACTTACAGGTTAGGTACAGTGATGTGTATAAAGAAGATGGAGGAGGCCCGACGTGGAGGTATTTTATTTAGTCGTATATTTATGCTGTTTTGGTGTACCCAGATTTATTTCAGACCTATTTTATGATGCATATGACATTGTACTCTTATGAGTTGATTTTATAAGATGGGGACTTGATTTTAGTATTATATTTTTTTCTTTTTCTATGAGATTCTAAAAGTATAGGTAGATAGCTCTGTATGTTGTTTATTTTAATCACTTACTCCGACCAACAGCCAACACCGGAATGGACCTAAGGTTCGATCTGCTGATATTTCACATACATGCCCATTTGTTGTGTTCATTTTTATCTATGATTCTTTTATTTTGATCTTCTTATATTTCACATATATGAGTAGAACACATAGACATAGGAATCAGGACCATGACATAGGCAGTCGTGCCATCTCTGTGAATGTTTCCCTAGCATGGAAGAGAGCGTTTAGTGGCTCATGCATCGTTTTAGGGCAGCACTATGGATGCTAGCTTTGGGGTTACAACGTGGGTAACCTTGCCCAACTTAGCACCAGTTGCCCACTACATTGGGGGGATGAGCAGCATTATAGACGAATAAAGCAGGACCACGTTGTGGGTGGTCATGCCTTCTACACATTGATGCTTCTGCATGGAAGGGAGTATTGATTGGCTTGTGCATCCTCACGGAGCATAACATCATAGACGCAGGAACCATGACCATGACATGGACGGTCATGCCATCTTTGCTACAGTGTCCCTGGCATGGAAGGGAGTGTTTGTAATAACCCGCCTCAAAATAGACCTAAATTCCGACCTAGGAAAAGCCCATCGAAACTTAGACTGATCCCAAAACTGGCTTTTGGTTGGTTTAAAGAAAAATATAGAACTATTTATCTATGCATTCGAATCCCACAGCGGATGAATAAAATATAATAATAAAAACATTACCAATTGTATCACGAATTCAAAATGACATTTAAAACCATAATAAAATATCCATAATCACTATTACATATCCGTAGTTCAATATTCCAAAATTACAACATTTTTATTTCATGGGTACATCAAAAACTATAGAAAATAACGGTAAATAAATAGACTACTGCCACAAGTCTCATTAACATCTACGCCTTCAACATCATCCTTCTTAACCTATGTTGTAATGAGGGGGGGTCAGAACAACACATGTCTAGTGAATAAAAATCTCAAGCCTTACCATATTAGTACTCAGAAAGTATAATTTAAATAGAAATATGTCATACATATTCTACCTACATCATAAGTCTTTTCAAATATAATCCAAAGGCTTTCCTCAAACTTAAATAAAAAGCTTTCCAAATATAAGCCTATAATCAACTTGGTATCAACCCAATAATTCATATCTATCATCCATAATGTCCTATCAATATAAGAGATAACACTCAAGTCAATACATTTTAATATTTTTTAGGTAGACTTCGACCATTTAATACCTTATTTAAGGCAAGTCTAAGTCATTTACTACCTCTAATACCAAGGCGGACTCCTCACTAGTAAATATCTAGCTGATATTGCACGAAATCTCTTCATCCACTTGATACTTCCTATTGAAGCGGGCCCTTTCCTGAGATATTCTCTACCATGCCTAACCCATAATCCCGACCATTTACTACTTCATATAGAGAAGAGGCAGGCCCTCACACAACCACTTAATACCTTTAATCTCCAAAGCATGTCCTTCATATTATGACCCGTATCTCACGGTGACATATCACATTAATCCAACTATTCGTAGGTATTGGTAGCCAGATCAGCTGGGTAGATTTACCCTATATAATTTGGAACTAACCTCCCTTCATCGTAGTATTATTACAGGTGACGTTTCATATCTACCCCAAAATCGCACAGTTGATAGCCAGATTAGCTAGGTAGACTTTCGTGTGCTTTTGACTGACCTCGTGTCCCTATGACTTAGTCATATTCTATATCACACTCTACATATATTATCATACATCTCACTGTTTCCATAATCCAGCCCTTATAATAAATATTTCTTATTTTGTCTTTAACATTGATTACTTACCTAAGGGGGATTTACAGATACACACTTAGTAATTTCTAAGCGTGTGGAATTTACGTCCTAAACTAGCGTTTATATGTCAACTCTTTCAGCAATTATACAAGTTTCATCCCATATTATCAAAATTAATAAAATTCTAATATTTATATCCAAATATTCCAATCAATAGACTTGTATACAATAAAAATGTAAACTCCACTTATTACATCAAAATAATGGAATAATTGATAATAGGAACTTACAATTCCAATTTTACACTCTATTCAACTTCTTTTTCATATAAAAATAAACAAATGAATTTCTATTTAATTCATGAGAATAAGCAGGTTGCGGACTATGAATAAAATTCATACCTTACACACTATTCCTTAATCAAAACCCTTTAACCAAATTCAATGAAAAATAATAAAAACTGGAATAGAGGGTAAAATTATCAAAAATTGCAAATTTACACAATTTCCATTATTTTAACATAAACTATTAAGATCTTAACCTAGAGTTGACATTTCCTTACAACATAAATGCGTTTCCTTATATATATAGAAGAATGCATATATAAAATTCTCATCCTCACATAAATGCTTTTCCTTATAACATTCATAAAATTATCCTAACAAATTATTAATTATCATCATGTAATTCCACCCAGTTGTTAATTTTTTTTCTTCAAAACATCTTCTTTAACTTTATATAATGAAAAATGTAGTGGACAAGGATAACTTCTATCTTATTAATTTCTAACTAGATTATTGATCCTATTTTATATAAATTCCTAATGCTATTTCTATCCAAATCTTCCAATATTGCCTCTATTTATTTTTCTCTTAATTAATTGGCTCCTACTTCAGTTGTTTTTCTTTGTATTTTTCTTATATAGAACTCTTCCTCCTATCCTAGTTATCCTTATCCTTCTATTCTCTGTTCCTTAATTTAATTAAGTTACATTTCCATTTATTCGCCCCTTTTTATAAAGAATTAAAAAACGAACTGCCAAATTTATGAAATAAAAGAAAAATCATCAAGTCCAACCTATGCTCTATTTCAAATTCATTTTAAAAACAAAGAATCCCTTTTTCCAAAAATCAAAAACTTTTTAACTCAACTAGTATGAAAAATCTTCTTTTTACCAAAAACCCTTTTTAACCCGAAACTTTTGACTCAACAATTTTTTTTAAATGATGAGTTTCTGAATTCTCTTACTTTTTCAAAATAATTTCCCAATAAATCCTTTGAAAAACTTATTCAAAATATTTCAAGGAATTTTTTCTTCTTTTATCAAATCCTTTCCTATGAGGTTGGATTTAGAAATTGACTTTAATTGTCTTTTCTTTTGAACTTTCTTTCTTCCCTACTTAGTCTTTATAAAAAATCCTATTATCTCCTTGTGGTGATTAATGTACACTTTCTTATGGAAGCTTGTTTCACTTCTTCTTCATAGCTTACTTTCGAATGTTTATAAATATCTTGCCTTATAGTATGAAATTACTACCTAACATGTTTATTTGCGATCTCCATAAATGTCACCTTGTCCGTAATAAATGATTAGTATCCCAACCGAACATTTTCTAAAGACCTTTATTTATTCATACTAAATTTTACCCATTATGCCTTTCTTATCTCTCCATAATTACCCTGATAATCTCTTTGATTGATCCATTTATATCCTTATTAAATTCTTATAACTCCATATTTATTGCACATTTACTGCCTTACTAACTTTGGAGTTACAACCTTTTCCTTCTATATTTCCTAAGTTAGTATTCTATGTTGAATTAAATATTTTCCTAATTTTTTTGCATATATATATATATATACACATAGTAGGATTTTTGAAAAACATTTTCAAAAATAACAAATATGCCTCTCATATATACACCTATCCTCATTGATCAGGTAACCTAAGCTTTGATATAAAATGTAACAACCTGCCTCAAAACGGACCTAAATTCAAACCCAAAAAAGGTACATAGAAACTTAGACCCATTCCAAAGCTGGCTGTAGGTTGGTATAAAGAACAATACAAAACTATTTATCTATGCACTCAGAATCTCACAGTGGAAGGATAAATTAAAATAATAACAATAGCACCCATTTTATCATAAATTCAAAATGTCATTTAAAACCATAGCAAAATATCCTTAATTACCCTTACATATCCGTGATACAGTATTCCAAAATTACAACATCATTTTTATTTCATGGGTACATCAAAAACTATAGAAAATAACAAGTAAATAAATAAATTAGTGCCACAAGTCTCATTAACGTCTCTGCCTTCAGCATCATCCTTCTTAACATGTGTTGTAATAAGGAGGGAGGTAGAACAACATACATCTAGTGAATAAAAATCTCGAGCCTTATCAAATTAGTACTTGGACTGTATAACTTAAATAAGAATAAAATGATTTATAGGCTAATTTTTATTTAATTGGATGATTTTTATCAAATAATAGAAAAGAGATTTGAATTTCATTTAAAAGAGTTAATAAATAAAAGAAGGATTTGATTATCAAATAATTGAATTGTTTATATAAATATGAGTATACTTGTATGGAAATATCCATATGTGTATATAATCAGGTTACGAGCAATCTCATGTGGCCATAGTGACCATCAAGTACATATTCTACCTACATCATAAGTCTTTTCAAATAATAGTCAAAGGCTTTTTTTAAACTTAAATAAAAGGCTTTCCAAATATAAGCCCATAGTCAACTTGCTATCAACCCAATAACCCATATCTATCGTCCATAATATCCTATCAATATAAGAGATAGTACTCAAGTCACTTAATACATTTTAATGTGAATTAGGCAGATTTCGACCATTTAATACCTTATTTAAGGCAGGTCCACGTCATTTACTACCTATAATCCTAAGGCGGACTCCTCACTAGTAACTATCTAGCTGACATTGCATGGAATATATTCAACCACTTAATACTTCCTATTGAAGTGGGCCCTTTGCCGAGATATCCTCCACCGTACCAAATCCATAATCCTGACCATTCACTACTTCCTACATAGAGAAGACGCAGGCCCTCACACAACTACTTAATACCGTTAATCTTTGATGCATGTTCTTCGTATTATGACCCGTATCTCATAATGACGTCTCACATTAGTCTAACTATTCATTGGTACTAGTAGCTAGATTAGCTGGGTAGGTTTACCCTACAGAATTTGGGACTAACCTCGCGTCATTGTAGTAAATTGTTACAAGCGATGCCTAGCATCAGCCCTAAAGTCACACCATTAATAGCTAGATTAGCTAGGCAGACTTCCATGTGCTTTTGACTGACCTCGCATCCCTATAACTCAGTCATAACCTATATCACACTCTATATATATTATCATACATCTCACTGTTTCCATAATCAAGCTCTTATCATAAATCTTTCTTATTTCGTGTTTAACATTGATTACTTGCCTAAGGGGTATTTACAAATACACATTTAGTAATTTCTAAGCGTGCGGAATTTACGCCCTAGACTAGCGTTTAAATGTCAACTCTTTAAACAATTATACAAGTTTCATCCCATATTATCAACAATACTAAAATCCCAATTATCCAAATATTCCAATCAATAAACTTGTATACAATAAAAATTTCAACTCAATTTATTACATCAATATAATGGAATAATTGATAATAGGAACTTACAATTCCAATTTTACGCTCTATTCAACTTCTTTTTCACATAAAAATAAACAAAGGAATTTCTATTTAATTCATGGGAATAAGTGATGAAACCGATGAAGTATTGACAGTCTTGAGGCAAAGAGCTTTAAGGGTCATTATGAACAACATTCATCGATATGCTAAGTCTCTGAACTCCAAGACTACAAGATGTGTTAATGTCTATGTTTTTTTTGCATTTTGTAGAGGTTATTGGTTTATTTTTTATGTAGGAACGCATAACTGATTTTTTTTATCCACATAAGCAAATATGACGAAGATGTAGAAGACTACGTGGAAGAAGAATCAATACGAAGCCCCGATGGCAAAGATTGAGCAGAGAGAAAGAAAAGAATCAAACTGAAAAGTATATACTGGGAATAAGCATGATATGAAGGAAAACAAGAGAGCTTGAAAAGGGTTACATCTGAGAGAAAATGGCACTATAGGAAAATTATTACTAAGGATGATTCGTATTATATTGATCAATAACTATGGCATATGAATTTTCTAAATTAAAAAAATGCTTTAATGATTGTGTATCAGTGCAAAGCATGACCAAAAAGTTGACATTCAAATGTAGTAGTCGGTAAAACACAAATGTAGAATCTGACACATATAATAGAATAATTTTCACTACATTATAGGCCTTTCATTTGATATGGTTGCGTTGTAAATTTTTCATGGTATATTTTAACACTGTTATTTTTTGGGTACCTAAATGTGTTAATTTAGAAAGAGAATAGTGCATCGTATTGTGATATGTGAATTGATCTATTAGGGTGACATGTGATAGATACTTAAAGTTAACTAATGACGTGAGTTATAAAGATATTTAATGTCAAGAGTTTGTATACCTGAAATATGGATAAGCTTAAATGAGATATAAGATTTACGAAAAATTGCTTTGTGACCTTTTTGGTTCAAAAGCATCTGAAACATGGATTAGTTTAAATGACATATTTTCATTTAATTTTTATACATAAATTAATTAATGATTTGAGAGCATAGGTTTTTGTCAAATAAAGTGAATAATAGTTCGAAAGTTTAATGATCACATAAGCAGTGCGAGTTACGTCAAAATATCCCTTAAACAATGTTTTTTTCCTCTGCTATATTTGTATTTTTAGCCATTGATACCAATCTCGAGCCTTTATAAAGAGGGAGAGAAAATAATTGATAAGAAAATGGCATATTGCTTGTTGTTATACATTTATGTTAGATCATTAGACGTTTGACTGTTTTGATGGACATTCCAATTAATGCATTTTGTGCACGATATTTTTCTTTCTTTCACTTTCCATAATAACTAAATTTATGTATAAATGAGAACACTTGCACATTTGTACATTTATTATCCATGTTTTCTTTACACATGTCCAACGGATGTGCTCCATGTACTGGTTATTTATAAAATCTCATTTTATTTAGTAATAATTTTATATATTTCAAATTAAGTTTAAAATATATTCTCTATTATTATTTATGGATTTCTTCAGATATTCATAAATAATAACCATATTAAATTTTCTCTAGTTGATTTCATTTTATTTCATTCAAACACTGTTATTTACAACATTATATGGAAACTATAAATAATCGCATTAATAACCTATTTATCTTATTTTCTCTTTACCACATAGCTCCACTTATTTTATTTTAACGATGCATAGTCAAATTTTAAGTCCATAGTTAATTACAATTGAAAAATCCAATAATACAACAATCAACCCAATTCTTAGCATATTCAAAGTGTCCAAAATATCCAAACAATTATCAATATTTCTCAACACAGATCAATAAATAAAATTTTCCAATAAGAAATATATGTTTTAGAATTTAAATTCAATTAATTGAATTAAGTAAACCATACAATGCGCTTTTCGCAACAGTCTCCAAACTCGAAAAACCCAGTCGCTTATGTCCGGAATTTTTCCACGAGTCCAACGGAAGAAACCATGCATAAATCGAAGTTCGTATATACAAGGTATTAAGATGCGAATTTGCAAGGACAATAAAGCAATTTAATAATTAAATAATTAGGGTAATACTCGGTTACAGTAAAGCTCCTCCCAGATCTCGTTCAACCCACTCAAGCGCCGATTCGGCCACACCATATGACACCAAAGGCCACCGATGCCAGATACGATAGCAGCCCCACCTCCAGTGTAAAAATTCATACCTTCCTAGACCAGTCCCACCACGCCAAAGACACTCACCGTCGTGCCAGAGCTAGCCGCCACTGCTACTCCTATCCAAATTCCGCCCACCTCAGCCACTTCCAACCCATTCCAACAGGTAGATCTACTCCCTAAGCCTCCTCTATACACTAGTACCTCCAATCGTCATATGATTGAAGTTTCACCGTTAAATGCGAAAACCTATATTTAATGACCAAAACTAAATTGCCAATTTCTAGCTACCTCGACTTTCGTTCCCAAAAATGAACACTTCGCATCTATTTCATTCGTCGAGAGCTTTCCAACGATATATAATTTGACATATTTTGGAAACTTTTATTTTTAAATCAATTTGTAATTAAAGATAATCATCTGCTATTAGCAGGTGTTTAAGGAATTTCAGAAATTAGAGAATAAAATGAAGATAGAGATGATGGCCGGGGTTTTATAATCTCAAATATATAGTCGTTGGGCTAGGTTATGGACGATGCACCCAGTTTGACCTGAAATAGCTACATGCGTGGTTTAAACACAGTAATGCTTCTATTTCACAAACCGTAACTCCGAATACATCAAAACTATATATCAAATTGATCGTCACTGAAATACCTTTGCAACGGTTATAAATATGATACTCAATTCACCATTTTATTAAAATTTCACCTTTAATTAACATAATATTTTGCATTGTTGAATTTGTGGGTTGTTACATTCTTCCTCGTAAAAAAATTGTGCCTTAACAATTTCCCAAATACAACCCTTAATCAAAGCAACAAGTCATCATTATTGGTTTGATCATAAAATATAAGGAAATTTATCAATCACAAGTTAGCTACTAAACTACTTATAAAGTAATATATAACGACCATATTACATTACCAATCAACACAAAACAATTATTTTACAATAATGAATTTAATTTTCTACATATACATACTGCAGTAACACATGCACTTCCTCGTCATTCAATCAGAAATACAGTACATAAAAATAACAATCCATCAAAAATGGGTGGAATAGTATCGATCACAAAATAATTCATATCATGCACCTCAATCAACCTAATTTACTATAGTTAAAGTCTACAACAAACAGAGATTAATCCAAATATGCATGTGCAAATAAATGAATACACATAAATCAACAGTCAACATAGCTCAGAAACATAAAGCACACATACATTAAAAAAGGGTAGTTACCACATCACCATATAAAAAAATAACATGTGTGTGTTAATCTATATGCTAACTACATATCCATCCTAATATGTGTACCTTCAACGTCATCGATGAACTTCCTCATAGTCACATTCTCAAAATAATTGGTGTACCTCCTCATTCTTACACCTTATAAAATAATCCAGTTTCTCCTTCACAGCTACATCCTCAAAATAATATAGCCATCTATGTGTACTACAACTGCATCATTTCTCGATCTTCTAACCCACATCATAAGGTCTCATGCCAAATGACAACTATCCTAAGGTCGATAAATACTTAACATCATAAGAGTAATGTACTTAGGGATGTATGATGACACAAATGACCGTTGTCGTAAGGTCAATTAATACTCAAAGTCGTAAGAGCATCACAACTACATGTATGCCAAAATCCATGCCGCTTAGATGGCTAGGAGACTAGACTCGCAATCGTAAAAGTCCAGGGTAAATTCACAATCGCAAAATCTAGATATGATCGCAAATCCAGGTGGGAGCTCCCCGCATAACCCTTCTTTAAGTGCATACACCAAAGCCTTTGGTCATCAACGATCCCTTGGTACACATCCACATCAGAACCCATCTTGTTCTAATCTCCAGATCACATCGAAATATCTAATTCCAATATCCTCTTATAATGATTCATTCGTCTGATGATAAAGGTGACTCACCCGTAATACCATAGAGAGCTCTATTAGCGAAGATAATTCAATATATTTTAAGAGAAAAACATTTACCAAAATATTTTCATTTTCAGATCAAAGCTTCCACCTCCTTTTAAAACAAAAATCCTTTTCTTTCTATAGATACTACCATTGATTTATAAAATAATCTTTCTAGAAAAGGTAATTTTAAAGAATCGTTGTTTTATATACATAATTAAATCATAAAAATTTATTTCAAATAGAAACTCTTTGTTTTAAAATATTTGTAGAAGCCAACAATCGTTTTTAAAATATAGATTTCTAGACACATTTTAGAAAACTCTTTAATGAACCTCCCGCCTATCCTTAATTCCTCAATGGTACCCATTAAGTCTTTAACCATCAAAATTTTCCTATCACTATTATCCATCTTCAAGGAACATCTTCGTATCTTTTAGTCGATTCTGATATTCGGTCTTCCACATCGTAGGAAATTACGCCGTTCCATTATGATGAAGTCAAATATGTCCTTTAACCTCTTCCAATCATACGATTATCATATATAGCAATTAAAAATAAGCAAACAACAAACAAACAAATAAGAAAACAACAAACAAATAAATAAACAAACAATCAACAATAACCAAATTAACAACCAAATAGATAATAACAAATCAAGTAAACAAGCAATAAGCAATCAAGTAAATAATTCAATATAGCATAGTAAAAGAGGGGAAACAACCAACAACTTAATATAAGTATGAGAAATCAATTTAAAAAAGAATGACATGGAGTAATATGTAAATATAAGCAAATAAGCAGTGATATTTTCTTAATTATAAATGATATAAGCAATTTCAATAGAAATAAGTGATCATAAGTAAAAGGTCACCGCCCACACACCCAATTGGGCAGGCTTTACATCATTTCCCAATCCTCTCCATGGAAGGGAATAAATAAACATCCGCGAAACTCCTAAGGGAAAGTCACACACAACAATCATAAGGTAATATCGTCATAATGGGTGTTAGTAGACTCAAAACTCATCTTACCCCATCGTCGTACACCCCATGTTATATCTAGTTTTGTAGTCAGTTAAAATTCACAAATAAAACATCTTTTTACTATCTTTTTAACAAACACCTCAAAAGTTTGTTATTCAGTTAAATACTTGACTTTTCCAACCATTTACTTTCCAAATTATATTATCCTCTTTCTACTAAAATATTATTTCTAAGGTATTGTAAAACTAGATATTTTATATAACATGATTTCTTTCCAAATATATTCTCAAATAAATTTTTTTTGAATTAGATCCTTTTTCAATCAAAACTCTTTGCTCAACAATTTTTTTTCTTTTCATACTATAATTTACTAAAGCATCCTTTAAGTGGAAATTCTTACAATCTAGTCCATTTTCCAAACAAAAGTTTTTTGAAATCAGATATGATTTTTTAATAAAACATTTTTCTAAAATAAATATTTTATCGTATTATTTACTTCAAGAATATACTTTTGAAAAATATATCCATCAAGCCATTTCCATTAATAATCTAAGGCTAATTCTATTTAGACACGTGACATCGTTGAGTACTTCCTCTTAAATTTAAAAAAAATCCAGGGACAAAATTGCCCATATGTCATCCACAATCATTTTACCTCTCATCATATTTTTCTTCTTATATTCCTCATATCCAACTAGCCATAAATTTAATTTTAGGTAAATTCATAAATTTTATATTTGAATTGATAAATTTTGATAATTGATAATATAAATCTAATGAAATTGGAAGAGGTAAAACTTGAGCTTTATGCTGTTTTGATTTTTTCAAATTTAAATATTCATAGTTTGTAGAAGATGTAAAACTTGAATTATACGTTGTCGTGTGATTTTGTTGCAGTGATTTTTCGATGGTGGAATTTTTTGTGGATTTGATTTTTACTAGAAAAGGTATAAAAGGAAAATTTAACAATAAGATGGGTAACTCAGCAAAAACATTGGTATAATGGTTTTATAAATTTTTTGGAGGGCTATTTAGTAACTTTTCATGTTTAAATAGAATTAGCCATAATCTAATTTTCAATTTAAAAACATCTCTTATATATATATATATTCAAATAGTTTGTTGAGAAAATAATTCCTTCAGAATAAAACATTCTTCTGTAGAAATAACTTTCTATAAAGTATCTTTAAAATAAACCTTTTTCAAGCCTTATAATAGTTAATGTAAAGACTGTTTCAAAAAAATATTATTTTCTTGAAAAGTAAGAATTCTCACTAAACACTCTCCAACAAAATACACTTGACGAAAATATTTTAAATTCTATATTATTATCAAAATAGTTTTCTCTTCTGCAATGCAACTTATTCAAATATTTCTCAAAACTTATAATATATATTTTATAATATTCATTAACAAAAATATTTCCTTTTAAAATATTTTAAACCAAATCATCCTTTCATAAAAATATTTTCAGATA
The DNA here is from genome assembly GCA_030737815.1 of Allium fistulosum. NCBI lineage: Eukaryota > Viridiplantae > Streptophyta > Magnoliopsida > Asparagales > Amaryllidaceae > Allium > Allium fistulosum. Next base: position 240,734,342 of record CM060907.1, on the reverse strand, counting down.
GAACACTTTTTAGCAAAAAAATTCTTTTGTTAACAAGGTGTCCCCAAACCATAATACCATTATAAAAATACATCCCAAAAGATGTTTTTAAAAACAAGTAAATTTTCTCACACCAGAATGTTTCTTCAAAGGCTGAATTCAACTTTCAATTACTAATTAAAACACTTTTTACTTGAAGCACTTTTAAATATAATATTTTTACCATGTTCGCTTTTCCTTTTGAAAATACCTTCATAAATTATTTTATTCTCAAAATTAAATATTTTATTCTCATCAAAATTTCAAAAAATTACTTGCATGCTCAGAAATAACCATTTTTCCCTTTTGCTAAAATATCTTTAAAATCAAGGGTGTATATTTTATAAATTTTCCAAGTAAATATTTTTCACTTTAAAAGTGCGATTCTATTTTTTAAGGACGGGTTTAAATTATAATTTAGCATCACGTCTGTGTCACTCGATTTAGAATCAACACTTAACCCCTCTTATAAGTGTTCATCATGCTCGCTCATACTTTAGTTATCTTCTATTATCACAATAAACACAATTTTAGGGTGAGGTGACAATGTTTAACAAATAATACATACATAAAAAGCATATAATTGCTAATCAAAATGCTCCCTTATTCTATATTTTAACTCAACCTAAGGTATAAATCGTTATAACCTAATGGTCAAACCTACCCAAGGCTCAGGGAATCACTAAACCTAATCTCAGACACCAAATGTGACGACCCACTATTTTTGAAATCCAAAATCAATTATAAACAACATCAAAACACGCTTACAACTAATTTTAGATATTAAAATTAGTACACCGTAGGTAGATAAAAATTTAAATACTCTAAACAATGAATAAAAAGGGAAAATCTAAACCCCTTATTCCATTAAAGAATCACAAATTGAACCAAAGAATGTAAGTATATTTGTGTGGATAGATAGGAAGGAAATTTGTGTGGAATAAGTGGTGTAAATTGCGAATAAAATCCGTAATCTAAACCCTTATTCCATTGAAGAATCACAAATTAAACCAAAGAAGAAGGAGAAGTCACTACAACAAAAATACCATTTTACAACACTGATTCTGCAACAATTGACCAAAGTGTTGTAAAAATGGTAGATCTTTCACAACATTTAAAATAAATTGTTGGGCTAGGTTTATCCGAATAATGTACTTTGTATAAATGTTGTAAAACAAGTATTATCAACAATATCTGTCAAAATAGTTGTAGAAAACTATTTTCAACAATGGTTTTTCCACACTGTATTGAATTTTGTTTCTCACAACATATATGTAATGCCTTGAAATTTGTAAATTAAACGATGCTTTTTGAATGTTGGAATTTTATTATATTCAACAATATTTATCAAATATTGTAAACTCCATAATAAACAACAACAAAAGAATATTTTTTATTCTATATTTTTATGCTACAACATTTGTATAATGTTACTGTATTTAATATTTAAGATAATATTTTTTATCATTGTTCATGATATTATGTCTAACAACTTTTAGTAAATGTGATTATTTCTCGAATTTCAACAATATTGTACAAACGTTGTCGTAAGTCTGTTTTATAACACCAATACTGTTTGCAACCAAATTAGCCACAAACACCCAAGGATAGGTTTAAGTAGTGAAATAAATGAAGAAACTAAATGAAAACTGAGGAAAAACACTGAATATCAAGAAAAATGTAGCAAAAATAACAAGATTGATAGTGGTTCACGTTGATTTCATACGTCCACTTTGAATACTTACTATATTGCTTCACAATTCACTTGGTTATAGTTATAATCCGTGAGAAATAGCCAGAGATCAGGGAGAACAAAAGGAAATCGATTACAAAAATGGCAGAGTTTCACTTGTCAGCCCTAAAAAGGTCCCTCAAAATGACCCTCTGCCCCTGTATTTATAGATGAAGGCAACCTCTAATCTTACTGAAACTTCGGCATCTGGACCTCCTTGATGACATGGGCCCACCATAGGGAGGGCTAGGCCCAACTCTAAATGGATAGGGGTCGGTATCGACCCCTCCATGGGTTGAGTTTAGGCTAGCGATCCTCATGGTAGCTTTCTTATGGTGTAACATGATGGTACTTCAATTATCATGACATTTGGACATGTGGAACTATAGTTCTTTTAATGCTTTGATTCGAGTTCTAAACTGATCAGGGAAGTGCCGACCCCTATTTGTATCCTCAACACATACTGAACCATCTCTCTATGAGGTGCATGCCAACCTATCCTTCTTGGACCGTGTTATGCCGAACCATCCTTCTTGGAACATGTTATGCCGACCCATCCTTCTTGGAGCGTATTATGCCGACCCTTCCTTACCATACCGACCCATAACTTATGAACATAATATGTCGACCCACATATATCATGTCGAGCCCTAACATGTCATGCCAATCCATATCTTATGAACACACTATGCCGACCCCTTCTGCTGACTACCAGTATGTCGACCCACTGCTTTAACATCCTATGCCGAGACAAATAGACTATGCCAATCCCTTTTGCATAAGCCATTAATATGCCAATCCCATTGCTTTTACAGGTCATGCCGATCCATCCATTCTCCCTCCAATTTTCCAAACATCCATACCGATCTCTATTCCAACCAAACTAAATTCCATAATTCTGACATCCTGTATTATCCATTCGTCGACCTTATTCACCCTGGGCTGGATACAACTGTTCGGACGTTATACTCTGGTTATATGGATGTTGTCTCATGACCATCCTTCCTATCAATAGTCGAATTTGGCCTTCGTAATCATCTTTGTGTAGCCGGATCAAGGTATCGGGTAACACTTGCCCCCCAAAGTACGTCTTGTGAATAACATGACATGCTTTTAGAGAAACCCAGGTTCCTGGGAACAAGCCTATCTAGGTCCCTGGTTGATCATTGTTCCTTTATTAACCTTCGATGGAACATGTCTGACATCACATTCCATTAGAATGCATAGATTTGGTCATATGAAATCTTCAGGTTTTCTCCTGATTTAACCTTTTGAAAAGTTGAAATCATAAACCCCTTCCATGCACGTTCACACATGTCTATGTCGTTGGCTTCCGGACGTGTCCGGATGTTCATTGACCTTTGCCAAAGTATTTTATTCCGTATGCTTCCGTTATAACCTAACCCTCATGATATTGGTTGCCATTTGGGTCTTCAAATATTTGCTATTGCCCTATGCTTTCCTTTTCATCTCATTCATATTCATCATTCATGCACATCTCCTTTCTTCTCTCATCATGTATTTTATTATTATTATTATTATTATTATTTATATATATTTATTCTTTTTTTAAAATGTAGGAGGGGTCGACATTTGATATGTCGATCCCTTGGTGGATCTGTATGGATAGGGATCAGCATACCTTAAGGCCAATCCCTTTTAATATCATGACCGAGTCTCCGAGGTAGTACCGGTTCGTATCCCCTTCTTTGTAGCCCATATAAAAACTTGTACCCCTCTCTTTTATACCTTCACTTAACTTTTCATTTTATTTACCCTTGTATAAGTATTCAACTGAACCCAAATCATAGCCATCTCCCTTTCCTTCAATTCTAAAGTAAAAAACAAGCACGAATCTCCATCCCAATCCAAACTGCCTGCAATTCATCCTTAATTCAAAGTCTCATCAACTCGTCCATAATTTAATTCGATATATATAGGTACGATGCCTCTTTCTAATCTTGTAGTGAGTCACGAGTCTTGAGTTTGCACGAGTTCGAACGTTTTTTAGGTGTATAGCTTGATGGGTTTCATTGAGATACGTAGGAGAGAAGGAGAAGATGATGGAGTAGGGGAAGAAGAAGGAGGAAGGAGGGCTCGATTGAAGGGATGGAGGAGAGTTGGGTCATTTCCCCCCTTTTTTGTAAATGAACTTGGGAAAAAGGGGTCGGTGTAGATCAATTTGATGTAGGGGTATGTTGGAAGTTTCAAGGAGTAGCTTCGTTAAAGGATCGGTAGGAGTTGTTTTTGTGAAGGATCAATGGGAGGTGTTTTTGTGAGGGATTGGTAGGAGGTGTTTTTGTGAGGGATCAGTAACAGTTGTCGTATGAGGGATCGTGACAGTGGCCTTAGTCAAGGGGTCGGTGTGACTTGCCTAGTATAGGGATCAGCAATATATGTAATTAGGGATCGGTTGTGAGGACTAAGGCATAGGGATCGGTGTATTGGCTAATGGGAAGGGATCGGTATTCCCAAGTGAATCTAAGTGTAGGGATCGGCTATGGGGTTAAGGCATAGGGATCGGCAAACATAGCAGGGATCGGTGTTGACCATAAAAACCCATCTTAACTTAATTTATTCAAACATATGACTGTACACCGCCTTGTGCAAGCATAAAGTGACTGATAACAATGCGACTAGCATATCTGGACCAATGGACTTAAATTGAACGAACGAATTTCCAACCTACTTATTATGAACTAAGTATAAAATTGGCCTAACATACTTGAACAAAGGACTTCATAACCATAACGTCAACATCTGATCCTAAAGCTTTTGTCGCCAATCACCCTTTACGTTATTTGAGACGGTCAGCAATGACAGTCTTTCTGGACGAAACCTCCAAGCTTTGACGTTTTACTTTCGCTTTTATGATTTCAAACCGCTTATGTTTATTTCGTATTGCACTGCACTAGTTCACACACAGCATGGGGAGACAGGTTATTATTTCTAATATTGATTGTCTACTTAGTATAGCTGACATAGATCCTATGTTATATGAAGCGTTCAACCACAATGTCTTCTGAATCAGCCATGAGATCAAGTTCTGCTACCTTATCTAACAAGCCTGCACCGAGTCAGCAAATAGAACAAGTAGGGGGATCTGACCCTTAAGCCATCATTATGAACAATCCCAGTCCTTTTTACGAAAGTCGTTGACCCAACTCTCGATGCTGCAGAGGATTCCATCATTCTGAATAATCCGACCGACTCACAATCATCCAAAATTGGCAAAGTCGTCCTTTGTCGATTATGCTCTATCCATGGGATTCCCTTTGAAGAAGTTTTGGTTCCATTAAGGCAAGATAGACCTCACTTGCCCCCAGCCGGATACACAGCATGCAACAAGCTCATATGCTAGACCGGATGCGTGTCATCGTTCAACTCTTTTGTTCACGAAATGCTGAGAGTCATGGGAATCGCTCCTACTGATCTACACCCTAACAGCTATGCTTTTATCCATGGCACTTTTCTTCTCTTCATGAACGTCTTATCTTGCCCGCCAACTCCCGAAGTCATCTGATACATTTACAACTTCAAAAGATGGGTCGATATTCCTTCGTACGTCTTCCTTGAACCCTTGCCCAAATGCCAGGTCTTAACGGGCGCATGGAATAAGCTCTCCTTATTCAAACACAAATGGTTCTACATATGGTGTCCTTCCGGCTTCGCAAGAAGATGGTTGGAAGGATGTAAGTGCTATTTCTGCCTTTGCCTCTAGTTCACAGACTCAAATTGCAGCTTCTTCCTTAATCGTACTAACTCCTTCAATTCTTTCAGGTGTTCTCCCTTGGCTTGAAGGCATCGGATACTCTAGAGCTGTTGCAGCTATTTGTGCTACTCTGGTAGAGGATCGAGACATCAAACTCCTTGTCACCAATGAGTTGCTCTCGTATTTGGGCTGTTAGAAGACGACCACAAAATTGGTCTCCCTGGAAGCAGAGCGACACCGAAGACTATCGTCGAGAGAAGGGGAGAACTAAACGACCCTGTGGTGCCCCCAGTTGAGGGAACCCAAGAAGGCACCAAAGAGGGAGAGATAAAGGAATTAGAAGATGTAGGGCCGAGAAATGAAGATGTAAACCTTGGAAAAACGCCAACAGTTGAAGCGCCACATACTAGCCAATTGCAACCTCCCTCGAAGAGGGGAAAAAGTTTGGCGTACAAGATTCGAAAAAGGAAGGCCGGGGCAACCCCAAAAATTGTCATAACTCCGGTCGAAAAAGGATAGTCTTCTCAATAGATGGAGAGCTTGTTGAAGGGACTCTCCGACGTTTCGATTCCAGATGATTTATTAAATTACAACTTCACCAATCTTGACGTCGAAGGGCTTAACTCACCTACAAGAAGCGACGAAGGCATGCAACCTTCTAACAGAGGAGAAGAATCTCCCATGAGTAAAGCAAATGTTACTGGTCCGTTGGGGGGAAAACTAGGACACACACAAGCACTTGCACTTCACCATCCACTTGTGATTAACTCTTCACATAATAACTCCTAATATGTTCCCGTTTGGTTCTTTTTACAGGTGCAATGTCTCATTCACATGCTTTCGATCGCCTCCATGGCTCTTCCACCTACCACCGCTCTGGTTGGGATTTCGAATCTGGAAGACGTCGAGGCAAAGATGAAGGATGAGATATAGACAGAAGGAAGTCTCAGGAAGTCTCATTTTACAGAAGGAAGTCTCAGGCACACGCTCCGCGCCAAGGCAATCCATCTAACCTTCCTGCCCATAGCGGAGATAAATCCGCACGTCGGGGTTCCCAAACTACTGCTCCCCATGATTAACACTACGGATCTTCAAGTACTAGGCAGTCTCACGAGTGTCGTAAACAACCGCTGGTTACGTCCAAAGTCCAAACAGATTCCCCCTGTCCCTGATTCAACCATAGCGGAGAAATTAGCCGAACTTAAAGCTACTTTTCCAAAAATTTGCGTTGATGGGATTAAATTCCTCCCCTCCATACACATCATTCCTGGAAGTGCCAAAGAGAGCTTGTTAGCATGTATGAATGATGTGTACGTCTAGTATGAAGCGTTCATTCACTTAGCTAAAAAAGTCTCTGAAGTTTCCATTGAGTGCCAGCACGAAATTGATCACTTTAAATTAGATGCCATTCATGAAAAAGATATTATCAAACACCAAGATGCTGAGCTGCTCGAATTTAAGGCCCAACTTGCCGAGGCAAAGAAAAACACAGAGGAAACAGCTGAGGCAGTAAGTCGCTTAGAGACTTCACATAAAAGGGAATTAGATGCCGAATTCCAATGCAGTGGCACCTTAGCTTTAGAGAAAGACTCCTTACAAAAGGAGAAAGATGTCTTATCCCACCGCATTGAGGTGCTAGAAAAATTATTGTCCAAAGAGAGGGAGGAAAGAGTTGAGGCACAGGAGGAGTCGTAGAAATATTATGAGGAGATTGTCGAAACAAGGAGCTTAAAGACGAGACTCGATAAACAACTCGCCCAAATCAAAACCTTGAAAGAATCCGCCCATGAAGAGGGCAGGAAAGAGATGCTCGTAGAGGCTAACTCCCGAGTTGAGGCAGCGACTGAGTCCTGTAGGGTGGAAATCAAGAACTTATTCGACCCGCTCAACGCCGAATACAATGCAAAAGTTCTCCTTTACCACGCCTTGACTTTTCTAGGCGAAGGCTATCTTGAATCGCTCACTGAAGCTTGGGAGATCATTACAAAGATCAAGAAGGAAGAGTTGGGAGTGGCAAAGCTTGATGAAGGGGCGCTTGTGCAATAAGTGCTCCATGGAAACAAGCCGTCTGACTTGGCGGCCTTGAAGCTTCAATTCGACAAAGCCCCTACACCGACTAAGGAAAAGGAAGGTATCGTAGGGTCTTCTAGAACTAAGCCCCAGGGTCCTCCTCCTACTCAGCTGGCTGGGACATCATCTTTTCAACCCACGGAGCAACACGTCGGTTATGATCCAGACAAGCCCGGACTTGGCCCACACATGTTGTCTCCCATCGTTGAAGGGAGCACCCCGGTGACCACCAAAAGCCAACCAGATGCTGGTACCATATTGAACTCCTTTGAATTAAAATAGTTGTCATTTCCGGCACATAACGGCTATAGACTTATGCTTGTGTTTTAATGAATTTTTTTAGGTCATCCCGGGCCTGAATTAACTCCTAAGAGCGATGTCGCCATGGAGCAGGAAGGAAAAGTGGTCAAGGCTCTGGTTGCTACAGATACTCCGGGGCCCGATGCTCAAGTGGTTGAGGCACTCGATGAGGACAAGCCCGAAGACCCATCTTTTACTGAGGAACATGATGACGTTGTCATCACGGGCGTTTCGGAGCATACCGCTAAATTCAGCTTGAAAGAACAAATTGAAGAGGAGGAAAAATCGGAATGCAAAGTCAAGGGTGAACCCGATGTAGTAGTGGTTGAAGATCCTATTCGTAGGCCTTTGCAATTCATTCCACCCAGCGAGATAGTTCCTATTGCGGTTCCTCCTCCTTCCTCAAGTACCTCCACTCAAAGCGACAAAGGGTCTCGAAAGAGACGCTCGACCGATTCAACTCCCTAAAAACCGAAGAAGGAGAAAAAATCGAAGAAATAGTCCTCATCTTATGTCATTGTACTTAGTCCGGATAAGTTAGATATGTGTTGCTTTCCTTTCCTCCTTTCTCTTTTTTTAGTAGCGCATGTGCTGACATGGATCCCGAACTTTCGAATAATTTGTAAGGGATTCTTGAAATCGTAAATAAAAGTTTTTGTATCTTGATTAATCATCGAGTGAATTATTACTTCAATAGTAGAGTAATTTCTTCCCCTTTCAAGCACTTGTAATAATTTTTACAAGTTTCGTTGATAATTCACTATCTCGATCCCGAAGCTTCTCCATAGGAGACATCTTAAGTCATGAGCGATGCCAAGCTGGAACCATAACAACGGTTGTATTTTGCTGCCAACAGTTCGAGCCTCTTCCATTGATTTGAGACCGGAACTCGTGGGATAACAAACGACTGAAAGCTCGCCTGTCCACCTATTGGGTTTTCGAGTTAGCCTATGGTTTGGGGACTTAGAATTTCTTAGTCCGCAGTCAAGGACTTAAGTTTTTTGTCAAATCGTTTATACTCTAGCCCGCTTCAGGGACTTAGAGTACTCTAGTCCGCATCAGGGACTTAGAGATTTTTGTCAAATCGTTTATACTCTAGTCCGCTTCAGAGATTTAGAGTACTCTAGTAGTCATTAGGGACTTAGGGTTTTTTTACCAAATCGTTTATACTCTAGTCCACTTCAGGGATTCAGAATACTCTATTCCGCATTAGGGACTTAGAGACTTTCGCCAATTCATTTATACTCTAGTCCGCTTCAGGGACTTAGAGTACTCTAGTCCGTGCTCCAAGGACTTAGAGATTTTTGTTGAGTCGTTTATACTCTAGTCCGCTTCAGGGACATAGAGCAATCTAGTCCATTTCAAGGACTTAGAGATTTTTTTTGAATCGTTTATATTCTAGTTCGCTTCAGGGACTTAGAGATTTTTGTCAATTTCCTACCGTCGGTGACCTTTGTTCCTCATTGTGAAAATTGCTTTTTGATTCGTCTACGAAAATCGCCAGCCGAACAAACTTACAAAATCCCCCTCGTTCAGTCTCATTGGGGATCGGTATAACTGGTCGATTTTTACTCTAAGCATCAGTCCATACATCGCAGATGTTGATATCAATCAAGCTTCTATTCATCATAAAGATAGGAATAAAATAACTTGTCTTATTACATATCAAAAATGTCAAATACCAAAGCAAATATTGAAAGCAAATACTATAGAAATGTGGAAGGAACGGTCTAGGTGAAATAGTGTTGTAAATGCTCGCTATTCCATGCTATTGGAAGTGTCACACCATCAACAGTCGCTAGCTTGAAAGTTCCTTCTCCAAGCCTTGGTTCAATGACGTATGGCCCTTCCTATGTTGGGCTCATGTGCGATGGGATCGAAAAAATCCGTATCAGGACAAGGTCGCCAACCTCAAAGGTTCTCGGTCGGACTTTAGTATTATAGCACCGGAGATTCGGTGTCGATGTGCAACTGCTCTCAAATCGGCCTCCTCACGCTTCTCATCGATAAAGTCCAATGACTCCAATAAGATATTTTGGTTTATTCTGGGATCTTAGTAAGTCATCCGATGGGAAGGGACTTCGACTTCTACAGGAATGACTGCTTCGACTCCATAAGCAAGAGCGAATTGAGTGTGGCCAGTCGTAGACTTATGAGTGGTCCTATAGGCCCAGATCGCCGTAGGAAGTTCATCCACCCACTTTCCTCTAGCCTTTTCCAAATGCTTTTCAGGATAGACTTTATAATCTTGTTTACAGCTTCAACTTGTCCATTCGCCTGAGGGTGAGCGACTGCCATGAATTTCTTTTCAACGTGATATCTTTAGCAAAAGTCCTTAAACTCGGCACTATCAAATTGAGTCCCATTATCAGTCACGATAGTTCACGGAAGACCAAAATGATACACAATGTTCCGGACAACGAAGTTGATGGCTTTCTTGGTTGTGATCGTAGCTAATGGCTTCGCTTTGACCCATTTGGTGAAGTAGTCGACTGCGACAATTTCATATCTCGCGCCACCTTTGAAAGTCGGTAAAGAGCTGATGATATTGATTCCCCATACAACGAATGGCCATGGACTAACCATTTGTGTGATCTCTGTCAGTGGTGCTCTTAGGACTTTCGCATATATCTGGCATTTGTCGCATCGTCTCACATAATCAACGGTGTCTTGGTTCATGGTGGGCTATTAGTACCCGTAACGGAGTATCTTTTTTGCTAGCATCTGCCTCCCAATGTGATCGCCACATTCTCCCTTATGGACTTCTTTCAAGACACGCTTTATCTCGTCAAGGGCGATACACCTGAGTAAGGGAACAGAGAATCCCTTTCGATACATAGTTCCTTCTTACATAATATATCATGAAGCTTTACAAAGGACTTATCGCTTTCCGTTCTCTTCTCATGCAAGATTCCATGCAACAGGTACTCTTTAAATGGAGTCATCCATGATTCCCTTTCGGGTTCCGTTTCTGGTACTTGATTAACTTCCATCACATTTATATTTGGGGTATGTAGTGTCTCAACCAGAACTAAGCCCATCTGTTGTGCATCACCAGTGCTTGCGAACTTTGCCAACGAGTTGGCATCTCCATTCTGCTCATGCGGGATATGCGAAATGTTATAGTATTCGATATCCGCCAGCAACTCATGAACTCAGGTAAGATATGGGGCAAGCCGTTGTCCTTTTGCTTGGTAGTGCCCTATAACTTGGTACACCACCAGCTGCGAGTCGCAAAAGATTTCGATAGATCTCACCCCGAGTTCTCTAGTAAGCCTAAGTCTAGCAATTAACGCCTTATACTCGGTCTCATTGTTCGTAGCGGGGAAGTTAAGATTCAAAGCGTAGAAAATTGACTGGTTCTCAAGGGTTACAAGAACGACACCTACTCTGCAACAATGATCATTGGATGCTTCATCGGCATATAGCTTCCATCGTACAGTTGAGATTACACCACTCTCCATCAGCTCTCTCATCAAATCATTAAATTTAGCTCTAGTAATGTAATCAATGGGGTTCTGAACTACAACAGGCTCCACATTCGCATTAGCAGGCTGGTTGCTTAGGCCCTCTTGTTGGACACTAGCGGTTTTGTTGGCATCGACATTGTGGGAAGTAGATCTGGTGTGCCTTACCATTTTAGATTCCTTTGCTTAGATATTGGAGAATCTGAGTAGTATCTACAAGCTTCTGAAAATGAATCTCGATCTCCTTCGAGGGATTTCTTCAATCCAGTAGCAACAATAGTGATCCTAATAGCCTGAGAATCGGTGTTCTCGATGAGAACACCAAAATGTTCGCGACCAAATTGGCCACAAACACCCGAGAATAGGTTTAGTAGTGAAAAATGAAGAAACTAAATGAAAGCTGAGGAATAACACTGAATATCAAGAAAAATGTAGCAAAATGCAAAAACAATAAGAATTATAGTGGTTCAGCGTTGATTTCCTACGTCCACTTTGAATACTTTCTTTATTGCTTCACAATTCACTTGGTTACTATTACAATCCATGAGAAATAGCCAGAGATCAGGGAAGAACAAAAGGAAATTGATTACAAAAATGGTAGAGTTTCACTTGTCAGCCCCAAAAAGGTCCCTCAAAATGACCCTCTACCCTTGTATTTATAGATGAAGGCAGCCTCTAATCCGACTGAAACTTCGACATCTGGACCTCCTTGACCACATGGGTCCACCATAGGGAGGGCTAGGCCCAACTCTCAATGGATAAGGGTCGGTAACGACCCCTCCATCGGTTGAGTTTGGGCTAGCGATCCTCATGGTAGCTTTCTTATGGTGCAACATAAGGGTACTTCAAATATTATGACATTTGGACATGTGGAGCTATAGTTCTTGTAGTGCTTTGGTTCGAGTTCTAAACTAATCAGGGAAGTTTTGACCCCTATCTGTATCCTCAACACATACTGAACCATCTCTCTGTGAGGTGCATGCCGACCCAACCTTCTTGGACCGTACTATGCCGACCCATCCTTCTTGGACCATGTTATGCCGACCCATCCTTCTTGGAACATGTTATGCCAGCCCATCCTTCTTGGAGCGTATTATGTCGACCCCTCCTTACCATACCGACCCATCACTTATGAACATATTATGCTGACCCACATATATCATGTCGAGCCCTAACATGTCATGCCAATACATATCTTATGAACACAATATGCCGACCCCTTCTGTTGACCACCAGTATGCCGACCCTACTGCTTTAACATCATATGCCAAGCTAAATAGACTATGCTGACCCCTTTTGCATAAGCCACTAATATGTCAATCCCATTGGTTTTACACGTTATGCCGATCCATCCATTCTCCCTCCAATTTGTCAAACATACATACCAACCCTTATTCTAACAAAACTAAATTCCATAATTCTAACATCCTGTATTATCCATTCATCGACCTTATTCATCCTGGGATGGATACAACTGTTCGGACGATATACTTTGGTCATATGGATGTTGTCTTGTGACTATCCTTCCCATCAACAGTCGATCCATTCTAACCCTTATGCCGGTCCATCCATTCTCCCTCCAATTTGTCAAACATTCATACCAACCCTTATTCTAACCAAACTAAATTCCATAATTCTAACATCCTGTATTATCCATTCGTCGACCTTATTCATCTTGGGCTGGATACAACTGTTCGGACGATATACTTTGGTCATATGGATGTTGTCTTGTGACTATCCTTCCCATCAACAGTCGAGTTTGGCCTTCATAATCATCCTTGTGTAGTCGGCTCAAGGTATGGGGTAATAAATACGATATTGTTAAAGTTCGTAGCAAAGACAATGAATTGTAAATACTGTAAAATCGGTATGTTCAACAACTTCATCTTGACGTTGTAATGTCTTGTAACATAAAATGTTTCACGCCGACGTATATTCGAAGCATAATGCGTTATGCATTCGTGTTTGTGTTTGAAATGACTGCAGCAACAACATCCTCATTATGATAATGACCACGTGCCAAAGTTCTAACGATATCATTAACCCACTTATGTGGATCAGTATGTAAACAACTATATTAAAATGGGTTCACTAAGGTAGGATAAGGTCATGAATCTAACATATAAGCTAATACCCATTTAAGTATGTATTGCAACCGTAAATAGAAATGCAGTTCAAACAACAACACTTCTGATTTAGGAACTCGAAAATATACCAAAACATATGCAAGTTGAAAGGTTAAAAATGCACTATAATAATTCAATATAAGAAATAGGTTGATATTAGCCGAACGGACTAACAAATCATGATGGTTTATGTTCAAAGATCGAAATGTATCATGATCGTTTGTGAAAATATATCATCATCATAGTTTGCATAGGCATTTATTGCTTCTTGCAAGAAAAAGCAATTACAAAATTTATTTTCGAAGACCAACACTAAACACCAAAAAGACATTATAAGTTTATGTTTAAACATCTGGTACACTCAAAGCATACTAATGCTTCTATTTGCATATCCAATTCCTTTTTAGCCATGGCATCTTCCAAGCGCCGAGCAATATCTTTCCCAATCCGTTAAAAACACTGAAATCAAAATTGGTTGCATAAGAAGATACAACTTGAAATCAATAATTCACTTGGCAAATTCGTTTGAAACATATTGAAACATTTCCCAATGAAGCTTATATACATTGAATAGATATTGTGACATATGCAGCATCTACGAACAATATTGCATCATCCTTTATCATTAACCAAAATTTAATGTTATATACCATACATTCACGCTAGGATAATTAAGCAACACAAGTGCAGCCATCTACATGCCAATTTAATTAACACAAGCGTAGCCATCTACATGCCAGTTTATCAAGTTAACAAAATAAAAATAAAACTCACAGTATCTCCAATCGCAAATCCATTTGTCCACTTTGACTAATTCACCAGGAGAACATACAATTTTTTAATAGGAAAAGAAATCGTGAACCCAATATCTCTGCTTCTATCTGGTACTTGATCAGAATCATCAGCTTCTTTACCAACAAATTGATTTAGTGCCATTGCAATAACATCAAACCCTACATGAAAATGGAAGAAAACAAACAATAGAAATCAACATTAGAACAAGATCAAAATAAACAGTTAGAAGATCAAAGGTAGGTATCTTTCATTTATTTTCTTTTTTGCTTATGATATGGTAGCAAAATAGGTCAGAAAAGTGCAATACATAAACTTAGGGCCGGTTCTAGTCATCGGGTTGCCCTAGGCGAATACGAAATTTGTTGTTTTTCCACATAGAAAAATAATAATATAATATTATGAATATATTGTTTTCGTTAGATTCACATACAAAAGAAGATCTTCCCAAAATACATATTAGATAAAACAAAAATATAAAATGTCACCAGATCTTTAATTTGTTAATCTATTTAATGAAAACAACCACTTGAGTTTTTGGAAGCTAACTCTTCAGTTATGTCTTCATATTTTGAAGCATACAAATATTCGTTTTCAATTGAAATCATCGCCAGTCCATTTGCTCTTTCTTGTGACATAGTAGTTGGAAGATAACTTTTTATCGACTTTAACTTACAAAAGCTTCTTTTCGTCAAGCTTGAAGATTGAGATCTTTTAATTTTTGCTTGAAACATGTTAGAGATTGAGCCAACAAGTGATTTTTCTAGTTCATCTCTTTTATCTTAACATTTCTGTTGTAAAATCTGGAGTTTTGTTGTTGAAATCTAACTTGATTTTTATCATCTTCATTCTTTGTCATATTTCCTACGCATTTTCAATTTAATGAAATAAAATAAGTTTGTTCAATTTAATGAAATAAAATAAGTTTTAACGCTGTATCAATTATAAAAATATTAATTTTGATATATCTAATCGTAACAAAAAAATTAATTTTTAAAAAATGGAAATTTTACGAATTCTACAAGTAATTATAGACAAACAGTTAAATTCACATCTCTCAATCCCTATTTGCCATTTCTCCAATTTTTCAATTTTCAAATTGAAATTCTTCTTGACAAAAGAAGCAACAACATCCACATTAAGTATCAATAGAATTAGTGGTGCAAACAGCGGGATAATCATCCAAATCAAGCAATAACAAAAGGTTAAAGATGAAACCTTTCATCAAATTAACTTAGTCTACGAGCATGCAAGGGGCAGCAAGCGTGGAGCAGCCGAGCAGGACAGCTAGAGGCAGAGGCGTAAAGCGAGTAGGCACTGAATCAACGGCAGTGACTAGCTCTAGGGTTGTGCAGCATGGTAGTTTGTTGAAGCAAGGAAGTTACGTTGACGGCGAGGGTCCTGGAGTTGTGTGATTCGCGGTGTAGTTCAGCCTTTTCTTTTCTATTGAGAAATGAGAAATTGATTGCCCTAAAAATAGGGTTGCCCTATTCCACGGCCTATTGGGCCTTGCCCCCAAACCGGCCATACATAAACTGCTGTAGTACAACTCATGATGAAAAGCCAAATGAAGTGCCAATTGTTTGGCTCAGCTCTATATGTCCATTACAAGGGTTAGTTTAAAACTTTAACTCCATGATTATACCATGATCTTAGATATTACCTTGATAGGAGATCTAGGTATGCACAATGATCTCAGCTTAAATACTGAATCATTATAAGCATGCCAAGTTCCTATATCCAGTGTTTTTTTAAGGATGTAATGGCCTGAAATCCTTGCTGGCCAATTTCCATCATTTCTCCCACATTGATTGTAAGACGACATTCCCAATGATTGATTTAGTTTTAACGCATGCACGCACGCCCGCCCGCCCACGCACGCGTGCACAAAATAAAGCTAAAACTATTAGGATCAGAGTAGGCATCTAATTCCACAATCTATTATTAAAATATAAAGTAGAATTATTGTATTATGTTTTAGATACAAAATATTTTATTTCTTTTAAACATAATAACTTCATATTTTCTTTTTATAAATCTTAAAGGAAAAAAGTTCTTTCAATTATTATTATATCGAACTAATATTGAATATTATTTTAATAAACTTGTGGTATAAAATTTTGACAATAATTCATTTTGAGAAGGTAAACAATGGAAGAGGAGGAAGAGGGAAAATAGAAACCAAAAATTATTTTAGTATTTATTTCTTTTATTATCGTAATATAAAATTCTATATGATCCAACAACGGAACTCTTCTTTCATAGTTTTTTGAACATACCTTTGGGGCATCCATATTTCCCGTGATCATTTAATTTTCATTTTATTGAATATATTCTAGGAGTACCGGCGCACCGGTAAACTCCTGAGGGAAATAAAGTCATGCTTGTCCGCTTCAATTCATGGCATCTATAACCCTCGGGTACTATTTTTTGCGAGAAGTGTGTGCAAGACAGGGCATTCATTTGGACGACTTAGCTCAGCAAAGAAAAGACACCGAGGAACACTTCATAATCGGCCATGCAAGGCCAAACCCCAGGGCAGCTCGGATTTGGGGTTCCAGTGGCAGCAACCATAATTTGCATAGTAGTAGAGTGTGCAGATAGCTCCTATTTCAAGGTCACCTTCTCCGAAGGGAAAATGATCTTTTGATTAATCTTATTTACATTTCAATTTTCAATTTCTCTATTCAAAAACAATAAATAGATTACTAAACTATGTTATTGACATTTCAAGCTACATTGTCGCACTTGATCAAATAATGGTGAACCCCATGCTTAATTGTTGGTAGATGCATGCCTATTAACAAATAAATTGCCACCACAAATCTTAAGCATTATACGTTCCTAATCAGCTTTATTTTCAACAATGAACAATGTTTCTTGCATAAAAGATGGTCGTGGTTGTTTATTCAAGAATTATATTACAAGCTATTACTACCCCCAAGGGGAGGGGCTGCGTTATGGGCAGAGTGGAACAAGTATTTAAAAGAGATATATCATATATCCTACACCAAGGCAGAGGACTCAAAAACCATTAGGCACTTGGATGCCTAGTTAAAAAACAAAGATACATTTAACACACACCTAAAACATTTCTAGCTTATCCAAAACTATTCTCAATAGTGGCATCAAAGTAGATAGAGTCCATCAAAATGTACATGTGCCTATCAAGATCCCTTGAGTGATCTTGATCTACGACTACTCTTCGAATCATCAGAATAGTCCAGAGCCCTATCACACTCGGGTCCCTGTTAGAATGCCAGCCATGGTCTTTACTTTGAAGATCACCATAGTTGAATTCTAAAGTCTCTACGTCGATCATGATCGCGACTCGATGCCCTATGACGGTCATGACTAGATTCTCTATCACGGTCACTTCTTCTATCTCTTGACCAAAGCATGCAGAAGAAATATCATTAAGGAGCGTTTCATTGATGATTATAGCTATGCCTAAAATTTAACGAATCATGTCTTACCTTCTCTCATCATCTATCTTGCACCAGTTTTCTCTCTTTACCCGTTGAATCATTTGCAAGGAATGATTTGTAAAATAATAGTTTAATATCAAGAAGGTTGCATTGCATCTATGCATTAGAGAGTAAGCAATGTATATGGTGAGAAATAGGAATAAGCAAATTTGGAAACCTTTCCATAGTTTTGCATCAGTGTATATCAAATATATAACAAAAATGGGAGAATATAAACCAGTATATGAATGTTGAGTGCATTATATATCAAATTTAAAATGTCCATTTTCTTGGTATATCAAAGAGTAAACTTTGCAGCATACTCACATGTTACCAAGTACTGTAAAATACATTAAGGATATAATTGTTGAAGATTCACAAAAGAGAGAAGCTCTAACCACCAAAGAACCTGGATCAAGAATCATGTATGGCTGATCTTATAAATATTGAAGGTGATGTTGTGAATTTTTGAAAATCATAAGCTAAGTTATCCCAATGATTTTTTTTTCTTTTGATCCTTTGCAAATAGTCCTGCAAATTTCACATTTCAAATTTAAAAATTTGGATTTCCAAAATACACGTTTCCAAATTTCAAAAATCAAAATTTTCAAAATTTGAATTTTCAAATTCAAAAGTTGAAGTTTTAAATTTTGGATTTTGAATTTGTAAGATAATTTTTTTTCGAAATTTAAGCTTTTAAGTAAAAAATTATATTATTTTGTATAAATAAACTATAGTTATTATAAAGAAAATTATGTTTGGAAATATATTTTATTTTAAGTGAATTTTTATAAGAAAATTAATTTAATGAATGGAAATTTATGTTTTTAAGTTTAAAGTTATTTTTTTAAAAAAGTTAAAGTTTATTCGATAAAATTTTTGAAAATATTTTTTGAGTTTTAAATGGAGTATTTACAAGCCTGAGAGCTGATTTAATCATCTGATGAGACTGATGCCGAAATGGTTATTTAGGCTGAGAGCCAAAGTGATTGTGCATAGGATTGAAGGTCCAGATGATTATCTATGAGATTGAGAGCCGAGTGAATTAAATATTTGAGGGACTGAGAGCCCATATGACTTCTCACGATGATGACAGCTAAGTTGACTAACTATTATGTTGATAGATAAGATGATTATTTATGCGATTGAAGATTACTTGGACTATTCATGAGACCGAGGGTCCATGAAGTAGTTGACCACGTACATATGTATTATATGGTTATCTGAGAGATAACCTTGGCTGTTGAGAGCATGCCTTGTCAGTATGTAGTGTGTGTTTGACTTGGATATGTTTGTTTGTTATGTTTCTTATATGTTGAGTATGACGGACTCGGGCATGTCTATTATATGATTATCCGATAGTAAATTAGGCTTTGCAATGAGCAAGCATATTTGTATTTTAGGTGTGTTGATGTATTGTTTCACCTACTTTGATCACAAGTTATTTGATGAGTTGGTATACTTGTTTATTTATTTAGGTGATGTTTCATGCGCATAGTATTAACATGGGATGTTACTTTATGATGTTCACATGCTACCTTGTTTTATATTCTTTTTTATACCGTGCAAATTGCGTTGTAAGCTAACATTTAAATTTAGAGATAGCGTGACCCATGTGATATTTATATAATACTCGAGCTAGTCCAAGACATTTCAGTTTCAGGGGAAAAATGACCTTCTTGTGTTGTTGGGCATAGATTCAGAGGCTAGTTTATTGTAGGGCCGAGTTATATATATATGTATGTATTTGTGTGGCCTCGGTTGTATGCGTTGATGATACATGAGTAGTATGTATTGAAACATGCCATGTATATTTTTGGTGATAGTGTGCATTTGATTATTTTATGCATACCAACTTGGACATGTATATTTTATCTATTATATTTTATTGCAATGTATTTGACGACTCCATGTACTCTGATTAGTTATATCGTGTATTATTCTATACTGAAAACAAACGTGTTTATTACTTTGTGCCAATACCAGGTAAATATAGGTGAGTTGTATGCGATTTTCAAATATGTATCGGAATCAGCCCAAGGGAATATTCACGTGTGATAGCCCAATACCGTCTTATTCTCCGTATTATTGGATACTATTACTTACTAATACTATTTGGTAGTATGGGTATAGAGGTGGATGTTACAAGTTTTCAAATTAGCATGCTTCAATTTTTTTATTTTTAAGATCTTAGAATTAGTGTTTTCAAGTTTTCAACTTCAAACTCCATAAAATTTGGTTTTTAAATTCAAATTTATGGGTCGATTATCAACAAATTTAATTCTAAAAGCGAACCAGTAAACCATAAGGTTTGGTTTATTTATTTCGTCTAAATCAAAGCTTTGTCACCGTAATGAGAAACCCAATGGATTAAAAAAGGATTCGAAAATAAATGATTTGCAAAATCCAAATTACATGATTCTTAGTTAAAGAATGCAACCAAATTTAATCACTGTCTTTGACAACTTCTCATTCATGTATTGTTCGTTTAACCGAAAAAAGTTTGGATTTCAAACCTTCCAATTACCTACACTTCCATCTCATCTACCATGAATTCGCTATGGACGCTTCTTCTATAGAATTTATGCCACTCTGAAAGACTAAGATACTAGACTATACTTGCATCATAAAAGTCCAAGGTAGATCACTTTCGTAAGATCTAGAGTCATGTTGTTTGACTCGAGTGAGCGACCTCACTAACCCCTTCTTTACAATAACATATCGAAACCTCAAAGTTACCAAAAATCCCTAGCACACATCCAATATAACACATCGTACGTCCTACTCCACAAGCTTACATCGTTGAACTTGTCTCCTTGGACCATCATCACAACTCACTTCATCGAGCTATCATCGTTCGGAACTTCTCTAGATTATCGTTGAAAGTCATAAAATTCCATTATGTCAATCCCGAAGCAATCTCCCAAATTCTTCGCATCGATCCCAAAGTAGATCTAGAGTCCTCATCTGAAACTCACTTCACCTTTTTCAGCACTAAATCGATAGTCTTCGGTCATATGCATCGAATTAGAAGTCCAGAACATCAATTGTTCGATCGCCACACATGCCTAAAAAATGTGCCAAAAACCCAACTTTAAAAAAAGATTGGGCGATTACACCTAGAGTGATCGGCGCCGATCACTTTGGCTAAACATCAAGCCAAATTTGGCTAAGTGCTAAGATAGCCAAAATTAATCATTAAGGTTGAAGCCCAGAGTTCCGTCGACCCCTACCCAAAGTGGAATGTGTCGCGCCCCGAAGCCTTCACCTGCAAGCTCCCAAAACCCGTTCGGTGCTTCCCCAAACCATTCGTCGTTGCATTTTTGAAGCACTGGACTGAAGCTCACCATAGCAAATCCTGAAGTAGCAACCCGAAGTCCGCAACCACCCTTCCATGTGGACACTCGTGCACTTGTCTAGCACCATCATTCACCGTCGATCATTCATGACATATCGGTGACGATCAATTGGGACTTGAGCCAAAACTGACCAAGTTTCCTCCGGCGGTCCATTACCCTTTGTCCACCTTCCCTTAGCTCTAATCCATGTGCAAACATCTGGATCTATTACAGTTCGTCATTCTTTGATATTTGACATGAAATTCTAGATCTCGCTCTACCAACACGAATCTCCATCATTTTGTGTATCCAACTTCAATGATCATCACATGCACACGATCCATCATAGAATGATCCCTATACTCTAATTTGTCTTTGATTAACTTTTGTACTCAATACAAGAAAACAAATGATTTATACATGCAAACAATATATGTTTTCATCCATACAACAATCAAGCAATCATTAGCATACATATAGTTTAGAATCAAAGAAAACCAACACAAAAAATGAGTCCATATGAAATCTGATGAACGATTTAAAAAAAAAGACGACCAGTACAGGAAAATGTTTAAAATGAACCAAAAGCCATATTAAATCATTTATTCTAGTTCTAAAAACAAAGTAAGTTTTTGATATCATAAAACATGTTTTAACATTCAAAACCATTTAAACTAATGTTTATTGCTAAATCAATAATCATAGTAAAGTCAGTGACATAAATCACGCACACAAATGAAGAACTCACCAAAAATAAGAAATACATGCTTCCCAACGTAGAATTCACATGACCCAAGAGAGTTCGCTGATCTCGCCTTAATAAGTTGATTTGGCTAATTAAAGCAACGTTTGATGATACTTTGACCTAAGGAGGATTAATGAAGTTTGAGAATGTTTTGAGAAATGAGAAAAGTGAATAGCGGAGTCAGATCTTGCTATACTAGACACTAATCCCGAGATGAGCTAAGGGGCCTCATTAATCTACCTCTAATTACCCGCTAACTAATCAGCCTAAAAACAGTCCAAACTTCAAACGATCATATCTTCAAAAAATGTAAGAATTGGTTTCGATGTGAACTGTGAGTATAATATTATTCTTCATAATTATTTTAAAAAATTGTCTGAAATAGATTATTATTATTGTTATTGTTAATCGCAATAGAAGAAAATTGATTCAATTTTCTCTTCGTAAGGTACTAATTAGTATTATGTAAGAAAAAAAATGAAAATTTAATTTATGTTGTTTTTCCATTTAATGAAATTTGTGTTATCAGCTTGTCCTAACCAATGGTCCTGACAAGGCATCGTCTCTCGTTCAACCCATGTTGTCCCTGGCAATAATTACATCAGCTGCAACAAATCTTTACCATTAATAATGTAAATTCAATGAATAGGATTTCAACCGTGTCTTTTTGAAATGCCGAAAATGCCCTTTGCCATATATATGGAAGTAGTAGTGTCTTTAATTGAAGAGAAGGCAAGCTGGAATCTAACGGGCAGAAAATACACTAACAAAAGATGTGTCTTGGACGATGTGGGAGTAATGGAGGGGATTTGTTTGCCATGTCTGTTAATTCCCTTGGTAAGAATCAATGCAAATGGAAGGTCCGTGCTGGCTAAAGTGGTCGATGAGTGTGACTCTGTTCATGGTTGTGATGTAGATCATGATTTTCAACCCCCATGTCCTTAAAATGACGTCGATGCTTCTCCTCCTGTCTGGAAGGCTCTGGATATTCCTGAATCTCAGATTGGAGAATACGATATTACTTGATCTGATGCTTAACTAGATTCCCCCATATATTTTACTCTATTTTACATTTATATTCACATACTGTGTAATTTGGCTGTTGTATATCGTGGGTATATTATGTTGTACGTATTTTGTAAATTGAAACAGTGTGCAAAATTTGATTATTGGTTAATGAACGACGTTTAGTGTTGTAGATCTTTTATTCAATGCATATAGGTCTCATACGTACTTCTCACATCATATGCTTTATGCATTCTTTTAATTTATGAACAAGAAGAGACACACCACTAAAAATACTTATAATTAGCAGTTTCAAAAGTATGTAAAGATTCTCAGGTTTCATACTCTATGATCTTTCCTGCACCCGCTTATTACTTCAAGGATTACAAACATTTGGGCTGTTTATATCAAAAAATTGATTCATTTCTTGAAACTAAAAAATAAATCTTTTTTGCTAAAACTGTCTACTCAGATTAAGTGCCATGTCTTTACGCATTTAGATATTTTGTTTCATAGAGGCTTTTGTTAAACGTTTTGCTGTTATTCGTACATATGCTTTGAGTAGATTTCCCAAGTCTAAACAAATTTTTATTCACGTTACTGCCATATTCATGCTTTTGAGGTCAATTCTTCTGTCTGATTTCCTCTGTCCTCATGTGTCGGGTTAATATCAAAGCCATTAATTTGTGTATGATCATATTATTTTAATAGCATTGTGGGTTTCAATGATGGTTACATGATGTGTAGTTGAGATTAAACTGGACACATGGGGACAGGGAAAAGAGATACAGAGGAATTCAGCTTTGAGTTCGTACCACAGATGGGTTTTTTAACTACGGTATACGTTCACTAGATGAAGTATTCGAGTGCTTCATATTGTCCGTAATTTAGGTGGGAGTTAATCGGTCGAAGTCTCGCCGGATTCCGAATTAGTATGAAGAAGTTATTGCAGTCTGAACAAAAAAATAGTGGCTTCTGTACTAGACGGAGTTCAAATATGGAGATATGGCAACCTGTTATTTTCTAAGTACACTGTTAGCCACCATAGAGAACTATAGTATGCGTTCATAAGATAAAATATCCGAGTGTACCATATTGTCCATAATTTAGGTGGGAGTTCATCGGTCGTAGTTTCACCTGATTCCGAGTTAGTATAAAGAAGTTACTGTAGTCTGAACAAAAAATAGCGGCTTCTGCACTAGGCGAAGTTCAAATACGGGGATGTGGTAGCCTGTTATTTTCTAAGTAAACTGTCAGTCCCCATGGAGAATTACAGTATGCGTTCACAAGATGAAGTATATGAGTATACCACATTGTCCGTAATTTAGGTGGTAGTTCATCGGTCGAGTTTCGCCCGATTCCGAGTTAGTATAAAGAAGTTATTGCAGTCTGAACAAAAAAAATAGCGGCTTCTGTCTAGGCGGAGTTTAAATACGGGGATGTAGCATGTTATTTTCTAAGTACAACTGTCAGTCACCATGGAGAACTAAAATGTGCGTTCATAAGATGAAGTACCGAGTGTACCATATTGTTTGTAATTTAGGTGGTAGTTCATCGGTCGAGTTTCGTCCGATTTCGAGTTAGTATGAAGAAGTTATTATAGTGTGGACAAAAAAAATAGCGGCTTCTGCCTAGACGGTGTTCAAATATGAGAATTTAGCATGCTATTTTTTAAGTACAACCATTAGTCACCATGGAGAACTACACTAAGCGTTGAAGTGGAGATATAACCTGTTATTTTCTAAGTACAACTGTTAGTCAACATGGAGAACTACGGTATACGTTCATAAGCTGAAGTATCTGATTGTTCTATATTGTCCGTAATTTAGGTAGGAGTTCATCGATCGTAGTTCCACCCGATTCCGAGTTAGTATGAAGAAGTTATTGTAGTATAAACAAAAAATAGCTGCTTTTTGCTTTTGCTTAGGCGGAGTTCAAATACGGAGATGTAACATGTTATTTTCTAAGTACAACTGTTAGTCGCTGTGGTGAACTAGATGAATTATCTGAGTGTGTCTTATTGTCAGCGATTTAGATGGGAGTTCATCGGTCGAAGTTTCGCATGATTCCGAGTTAGCATGAAGAAATTATTGCTATCTGAAAAAAAATAACGGTTTTTGCCTAAGCGGAGTTCAAATATATAGAGTTCTACTATCAAATCTACTTCCACATGTACAACCAAAAATGTATGCACGTTGTGATTAAATGCAGACTTATCTGGAAAAGACGACTAACGGCGTAGCTGATTCAAATCTCTTTCCAAAGCTGGTACCTACAACCCCTTTAACACTTTCCAACTTGAAATCCCGAGTCTTCCATGAGTCAACCCCGAAAAGACTAAAGTCTGCTTACTTAATCACCTTTGAAACTTGAGCTTATGCAGGATCGGGAGCCAGCGCTAAGGCCCCTTCTACCGAAGCGTCCCCATAGGCCGAATGCTCTGAAGCATATGTACTCGTATATAAATAATAGAAAAAAAAAATGCTAGGGTTTCTTAGAAATTTTATGGAGAAAACGCTCTAATCCTGGATGCTTAGAAAGCTAATAGGTATTCAATACTTCCGATTCTGTTATTTTTATCCAAGATTGCTTTTGATAATTATAAGTGTGTTATTTATTTTCTCGCTTGGTTTTTGTTTAGTTTCGACTTTGATATTCATCGATGGTAAATTAATTGATTCTTGTCTCTGATATGATTATTTTGTGCCGTAGCCGTTTCTCTCAATTTGGGTTTTCTATTCTTGAACTAGGATTTCACATTCTTCGGGCTTTTTCTGTAAATTTCACCGAATCTAACACAGTTATTTTACGTCAAAAGAATTCAGTTGAATTCTATTGATGTAGGTGTTTTTAGGCAAATGGAGGGTTTATTTTTTTTATCGCTAATAAATTGGTAAACAATGGCGAATGATAACTTTGTAGGTGGTTCTGGGTTTAAATGATTTATTCTACTTAGTCTTACGTCACATAACACTTAACTCCATTTTGTAATCATTATTCTATTGATAACAAGTCATACTTGTGACGGACATTTTAGCTGGTTTTTCCCTTAACTGTACTTTAGGCTGAGAAAGTTACTGTTTTTGTTTAAGCATAGGTTGACCAGCGTTGCTTTTTTCATTTTAATCCCATTAATGAACCTGGAAACCTTGGTTAAGAGTATATTTTAATAGGGGCCGACTAGTTGGACACAAAATTAGACAAAATCGGTGACACAATAGATCTAGACTGTTTGATCGCATTGTTGTTCACACATGAGGTTGAAATCAGGGGACAATCCAATGGATGAGATTCATTGTATCACCGAGCTTGTCACCATTTTTTGTCTCAATAGATTTTCCCATTTTAATACTTACATATTTGTAGTTTAAATTTTGAATAGTTTTCCTTTTATTAAAGGGCGTATTTTAGTATTAGGCTTGAGAAAAAAAAACCTTATTTCAATTATAGCCCTCTCTGAAAACTTACTCCAAAATAGATCTGAGTTTCACAAAATCAACATTTTGTATTTGCACGTTTTGAAAATGCACAATAATAATTTTTATGAAGTTAATTCGTGCTTGGGCACGTTCAAAGTGCGTAAACACATACTATAAATTTGTGCTTGCACACTTTAATAGTGCATATGCACAAAACATTACCTAGTAAAAATCAGATCTAATTTGTAACAAGGTTTGAGTCTTTTGAGCAAGGGCTAAAGTTGAAATAATTTTTTTTTTTCAAGCTTAATGTCCTTTTTTAAATTCCTTTCGAGCAACTTAGCAAGGACTGCTGTTTTATTGTAGAATGAAGGCAACGGCAACTGGAATTTGAAGTAGGAGTGCTGCAGAGGATTGTGGATCTAAGGTTTGGCTATTTTATCTTTTTAGTTTTTTGTTGTCGTTGGTGATAATGATGCTTGTACTTTTTTTAAGCTTTCTTTCCATTCTATCATTTATTTATGATATTTTGGATTGATGTCATAGCTTAGGAATACTTATACTTTTATATAAGTCAGTTAAGTAACTGATTGCATGCTCCATCTAAATAGGTAGTTGCACTTTTGTGGATTCCTATATTACGTGCATCATAAGATATACATAATTCACTGCCTTTTGGTTACCGCAATATCATTACATCGTTGCATCCTTTTAAATCTTTCCTTGCCTAGTGGAGCCAAGAATCAATGTGTTGTGTTAGCTCAAAGTTCATTACATTTTTTGTGTGAAATGATTGATAATGTTGATTCAATTATAACCACTCTAATTGTTGCGGAGTAGTATCTTCTTTAAATGTACATGGAGAACTTTTGAGAACTCAATATCGGTCCTTCAGGTTTTTCAAAGTTTCGAAGAGTTTTGTGTGTTTCAAAAATTTATGTGAAATTCCAGTTTCATATCTCAATGGGTATTTTAGTAGAAATCCGATTAAGGTAAAAGATATTCATTACTAAAATTGAATTACTTAATTATTTGATCCAATGTACTTATTATGTTAGGTTGAAAAACTAAAAGATAAACCATATATGTGCATTGGGCTGAACCTATATGTTAAAACCAAAATTCGCACTAAGTTATTTGAATTGACAAAATTCTAGCAATTACATAACACTTCCGCAACCATCTGTTTAACCATTTATAATTTATCTCTTTGGCAACTTCATCAATCACTGTCTCACCTGTGCTTGTGTAATCGTAATTTTTCATTAATCAAGAGTAGCCATTCAAAATTATTAGGATTTTGGACATGATAGAAAATTAGGCTTTTTTGCTTGATGAAAAGAGTTTAAATCCTGACAACGATAAAAGTTAAAGTAACATGTAAAAGATAAAAGTTAAAGTTCAGTCAACGAGTTTTTGTATGTTTTCGACTTGAGTAGTGTGATTCGGAGAAATTATATATATTTTTTGTCATTTGTTATGATAAAGTTTGAAATATACCGTTTTTGGACATATTATTATTGAAATCAGATTCATGACTTATTTTTGTTCCAACGCCGCTCGGAACTGATATGAGATGACTGAAATTTTTAAAAACCCGACCAGAACAACAAACTTTATTACACGTGGACTTATTTAAATAATTTTGCAAGCTAAAATATGAAATAACAACCTTCTTTTGTTCATTCATTTCTCTAAAGTTGAATACTAGGTTTGACCCTATTGTGAGGTTGCTCCAATCAAAATTAGTTTCAGTTCCTTCTTCTCACTCTGCATCAAATTCGACATTTTGGTACGTACACGCACTAGTTAAATTGATAACTATCCAAATTAAATAACCATGATGATGTATAAAAATATAGTGTTATTCGTCTTTGTACGTTTTTTCTAAGATACGAATATAGAAAACTCTTATGAAAAAAATTTGATACACCAATTTGTAGTTATTTCAAAGAAAATAAGATGTGCTACATAGTTGAAACAGAACATTAATTTTTTGTTGTGTGTTATTTGAATTTGCAATAAAGAAAATGTTTTTAATGTATACCATTTTTGTTTGATATCAACGGTGAACAAAATTGGGATTTACCTAAATTTCAGTTTCAACCTACATTTTGACTTTGGTCTTCCTGTGCTAAAAAAATTAGTAAAAAAGTTTCAATGCAAATAATGGAAAATAATGTAGTAAACATGTAAAAGGCCAAAAATGATTGCAAATCAAACAGAATAGTACAGAAAAATGCACAAAAATTCGAATAGTTTCAAGAAAAAACGTTATACGTTAACCACATTCAACCTAATTCAGTGGTAATTAGGTGAAAAATTAATCATTGAATTAACCATTTTAGGTAAAAATCTAACAGCATGCTTAGTGCGTGTGCAAAGCAAAATAATCAGTATATAAGGTACTTGTTCTGTAAGGGCAAGACAAAATGATTAATACAATCAGCAGACGTTCGACAAATAAAATGTAAAATAAACAGTGCAAATGATAGACAATCTGCATGGGAGAAGCATAATAATCAATAAAAATAGCATACCTTCACATGCAAAAGTTAATTTGTTATAATTCGAAATTTGAAAGCTTAACCATTTACCGCTTAATAGTATTGGTTGTAAACTCATAGAGAAACTTAATATAAGTTTATAGGGTGGTTCGTCACATATTAAATATTGTTGTAGTACAATTGAAATCATTTTTAATTAATATTTGGTGTAACTCAGAATGCTAATCAAGACTATCAAAATTAAGTAGTATTCTTTATTGGCAAATTCTATCCATACATCAAAAAATGCTTTTCCCACACTAACAATTTTTAAATTATTTTTTAAGGATGAAAATGACCTTTATTGCAATGCAACTACATTTTTTTTAAACTCCTAAACAAACTAAAATCCAAAGAAATGGAAAAACCAAAACTATGACAAAACTTATCATCAAAATTCATCATGATTTGGTTTTGCAATGATTGAGATTCGAACTTGTGACCTATTCTGAGATTATTTTGGGGACTTCACATGGTCAGATCATAATGCTGTACCTCTATTCCAACTTTTACGTCATCTTCGCAAATACAAGTATGCATTGTATGTTTGTATAGCAAAAGTACCAAAGTTTGAAATCAAAGTCTTATCATTACCGAGATAGATTGAAAATTTGTAATTTCAAATAAATGAAATTGAAATGGAAACCTAATTCTTAAACTTTGTTCTTTTATCAGTTTTTGGTATACAAGGGATTTATGATTGATTGAACTTGACGAGGAACTGGGATGCATTGACCATGTTGATCCTTGATCACACGATGTTCCTAGATTGTTTGTGGTGGTTGATGAATCTATTACTTTTCATATTACGCACAACCCCCCCCCCCCTACTCACATGTGTGCATGCACCCGCACATATATTCGTTAGTGTGTTTCATTACACATAGAGAAACATATATGTATACGCACATGACTATAGGAAGTTACTTTTAATGTGGCAATGGTAGACGTAACTTGTTCTTGGCATAGTATTCATTGTGTTTGCTTAGACAAATTATGATAAATAAATCCTCCAATACTTTGATGGACAATCAATGGTGCCAAACAACAATTACAAAAATCTTAGCATATAGTGATGGTTGATGTTTGTTTTTCATTGCTCTTCAGTTTATGCTACTTATCAATGACATTGCTTTTGATTGACCAATATCCGGGGTTGATGATTTCTAAATGCCTTCTATACAAAAAGATTTCTGTTTTGCTTCAGTATGCTCCAATTCCATTACCATTTGTCTACACATTTTTTCAAAGTTATTGCAACCTTGTTTATATGTCATGTGCACATATATAACACACATATGCACACCCTAACATACACATGGACATATATACATACATATATACATACATATATACATACATATACATATACATACATATATACATACATATATACATACATATACATATATATACATACATACATATATATATATATATAGATAGATAGACACATATACATATACACTTAAACATATATATTATAAACTATTAAGATATTTCTTAAAAACTTAAGACTTAAGCAACCAAAAAGCAACCATCAACTCATCTTACACACTAAAGTACATACATATGGGCTAGCACATGGAAGAGAGGACATAGGGGGTGGCCGTGTAAAATGAAGTGAAGGGGGTGTGTGGGTGAAAAGGTAATTATATGACTTTTTTTCTAAGTTTTTCCTTTAAATATCCATCCCTTTCTTCATAAATTCATAACACTTATTCTTCATCTTCTTCCGCCTTCTTCAAGCTATTTTAATGACTTCCTATGTTAGCAAAATTATGGACAAAATAATTACAAAAAGAAATTAAATTATTAGTATATATATATATATATATATTAGTATAAACACCTCAAAAGCACTTCAAATAACTCCATTCTCCCATCAAAACCCATAGGAACACTTTCCTTCACCCTAGGCTGAGCCATCCACCACCATCCACCACCCAAACCGATAGCCGTGAGCACCCAAGGCCAAGGCCGAGCTCATTCAAAGCTTAGGAGCTTGATTCCATGGAGTTTAAAACAATCGTAGCGAAGCTATAGCCGATTCAAAACTAGTTCAAGTCAAAATGAAGGTGAGAAACTCTATTAATAATATGATATATTGGATGATATATATGTTATGCTTGGTTGTGATGAATATTTATTAAGTTTGGATGTTGACTATATGCTGTTTGATTGTATTAATAAGTTACGTTTAATACACGTCAAAAATCACAAAGAAAACCACTTTCCTTTAACAAATGAAATGGTGTATGTGAGATTGTTAAACCTCTTTAAAATGATTTAAAATGATTTAACGATGTTTTATAAAAACTAAAATCTGGTTTGGTGAAGTTTTGACAAGTTATGAAAATTGAGTCAAAAATAGGCACGTCGCGTAATGGTAGTTCGCGATTTCGCGCCGTAAAAAGTTAAATCCATGTATACGATAGATTCGGAGTTGGAATTCTTTGTAATAAGAATTTTTCAAATCCTTATAATCATAGTCTTCAAACGAAGAAAGAAAATCGAGATTTCATTTAATAGATTTTGAAATATGAGCAAAACAAGTTTTCAAAGTAGTCGCGGTTTGGTAGTTCGGAAATCAAAGCGACCTTATAAAATACTAAAAGTGAAGCATATGAATAAGTCCACTAAAAGATACAGCTGCAAATAGCAATTATTTAAATCAAACGTGAAATAAAATTAACAATCAAGTAGAATAATGATCTAATTCAGGAAGACGAGTGATAAAAATTTTCAAAACTACTTAGAAAATTCTACTAGGGCAAAGAAAAATACAAAAAAGGGTCATCATTTTTTTCTTAGGAGGGCGATTTCATGATTCACATCCATATGGCTTAATAAAGTGAACTTATAAATTAATGCATAGTTCAGCATGCTCCTTTGTGAATCATTTGAGGAAAAATCATTCTTGTTATTATTATGCTAAACATTTTGCATTCATTCTATTCAAACAAAGTATACATATGTAAGATGCCTCGCTCATGAGTTATGAACACCTATAAAAATTTTGGTCTGGAGAATTATATGGTACATGTACAATAAGAGAGGCCTTCAAATATTTTGGATTATGATGAAAGGCCAAATAGAGAAAGAAATGCAGAAATAGGGGAAGGCCTTTGATTTTGTTTAAGGCTCCCTTGTTTGTAGTCGGAGCTCCCGGTCGTCTAAGTTCCCGCAAGGTGACAACTAACAAAGCGCCTATGATACCTAGGAGGCCTCCCTCTCACTTCGCTCGCCTCATGCTTTGGTCTCCTTCAGTCCCCTTCGCTAGACGGAGAGTACGCTACTTCTATTAGTATTAGCGCCGTCAAGTCAAATTGACATAAGCATTCATCATTCTACTATAAATATCTAAATTAGTATCAACTCACCTGGGAAACGTTGACAAATCAGTGGAAAGGAAGCATGAGACCGTGCAACTCATATTACATGAGAAAATATATTTAAATGAAAAACTCAACTTAATCAAAACCCCATAAAAATGCATTTTAAATAAGATTGTACCTAACCTTTGTAAATTTTAATTAATTTCTTATCAGATTGTTTCTTTCTTGGTATGCAGTTATCTGCTTCATTGCAAGACTTATCCAATCACACTAAAACCTGTAGAGGATTTAGGACTATTTCATATTATTATTGCTCCAATGAAATGTATCTTAAGTGGAACTTGTTGGTATTGTCCATAATTGCTTAACTACATAACCTATTACTGCCCATTAACTGCTTAATACAAACACAACTTATTGCTCATTGTTCATAAGATCTTCCTAACCAAAAAATTCTCCCTAAAATAATAATTTCTAATACTTTCTAGTAACATAGTTGAAAAGGTTCATATTTAATCTATTGAGGCAATTTAAAAAAAGGAGTGTGAAAAGGAGTAATTTGTAGGAAGCTTGACTGAGTTATAGAGATATGGGTATGAAAAGCTTGAAAAAGTTAAGGAATAAAAGTCTAGCTAGCATATTTGCAAATAGAAAATTCGATGCAAGTTCATGTATATTCAGTATTGTTCCATACATTTTGGACCAAAGAGAAAAGTAATGGTTACATGGAGATTAAAACTTATGCAATTTGTTTACCAACTTATTTAATCACATTACTGTTTTTTCATTTACTTTGTCTGCACATTTTTCTTTGTCTGTTTCCATGGGATCTTGAATAATATTCTACGAATGTATTTTGCAAAATTTATAGGAGGAGCCTCGTGCACTGAGTACAAACTTGTTATAAATAAATCATGCCAACTTTGTTCGGTTTTTTTCTTCTGTTTATACAATAATAAACACTTGGTTCGCACTCATTACATTGTAGGAAAATGCAGAAAAAAAGCTGAGAGGGAGTGGAAAAATTATAGCACAAGAAAGCCGAAAACCAAAAGCTCTTACCCAAACCACCTTTAAATAATTTGCAGACCAGAACAAAGCTTTGGTTCTATGGACAGAAAAATCAAAAAAGGAGAATTAAACATCAAAAACAACTTTAGTCCAAAATTAGGAAAACGGTATTAGCCTGATGATAATGTTTCATTACTATAAAAGTGACTAAGTGATTACTGTAAATTAGTCAACTACATTTGTCCCTCGCTCATATGGATCATAATATTCAAACAGAAAAATTGAATAGATTAAAACAACCGAATTAAATAACTCGTCGATCCAAACTTTTTAGATTATGTAAATCCTAATGGTATACATAAAAAACTACACTAACAATAGTGTGGAGGAATTGATTTAATAATTTTTGTAATGGTAAGAATGCTACTTTATTCAAGTAGATCACACATTTGATGTCTCAAGGTTCAAAGCCATTACCTCTGGAACCTAAGTATAGAGTACCATACTACTAATCAGTTGAGCTACTGATCCTTGATAATTGATTTTTAACCGATGGGACAACATGGCTGATATCTTCAATATACGTATGTGCTTTGAAATTTGTACAGATTGCTTGCTGATTCAAGGCCAGAATTCATACTATTATATATATATATATATATATATATATATATATATCGTAAGTACCATGTTTGTCTAGACTATTTGAATGCAAAGATGCAGATGGTAAGCTTACACAATTAGTTGAAATTGGTGAGGATATTAGCATTATTAACTAGCCAGAGTAATTGACCTTTGAGTTCATTAGTTGAAGTACTAACTAGGAATACTCTAGCATATATGATCATGCAACATAGAAAATGTAGTAGTTAAAAGTCACTTGGGTTTACTTTTAGTGGCCACAACTACATCAAATTATAATTTTTCTCAGTCACGTGCCTTTCTATTAGATGTATACATAAACCTGGAAAAGAAAGTCTACTGGATATAAAGCTATCCTGGACATGAAATGTTTAATTTCAAAGAACCATCTTGGAATAACAAAAAAAGCTCTAATTTTTCTATATACTGGTGTAGCAACAATAGCTATTATTATTGTTTATGCTAATGCGTTCCATATTTCATGTTTGTAGGCTTGCAATATCTCAATACTAGAAGGACTGGAAAACTGGACATTGGTACAAATTAAAAACCTCTTTATTGTAAGTTCTTATAACCACTAATCTATTTAGTCCCCATAAAACTATTTTTCTCCTATCCAATAATATAATAGGTATATTAACCTTTCTTATGATTATCCTTTTTTGCTTGAACTTGTTACTCAATATTGCAAACTAAAAGACCACATGCAATAAGGTTAAATCGCTAAAAAAATTATGTATTAAAAAACCTGTTATAACTTGGTAATATAACCAAACGAACGTGGGAATCTCTTAAAGAGAAAATAGTGGGTTGCCAAGAATGAAAGATAATACCCCACAAGAGAGAAGTAATTCTCAAGTTAATTAAGGTATGCCACATCAGAATCTTCATATAAGATATTTCAACAAGTATTTCCTAGTTTCATTCATGGTCAAGACACAACTATTGGTATCCACTTACAAAGTTGAGAGCTATTAAATTACCTATTTTTTACCGTTAATTCACCATCTTAAAAGAACTGAACCGTTGATTCAGAAAATAGCTGTTGTGGAAGAACTGATTCAAAACTGCATATTTCAAAATTCAAAGCAGAAACTAAATGCGCAAAGCTTAAAATATATATGCTATGTTTTAATGAACTATCATTGAATACTAACATTACCAAAAAATGATATTTCAGAATCTCATAACATAAATACAGTATTTGTAATTGTATCTTTGTTATATGTATTTATCTTCTCATGTAATTATATCTCATAACATCAATTTTACCTTCCAGTATTATATCTTCTCTTCTTTTGTAATTATATCTTTGTTATAAACATGTCTCCTACTACCCAAAACTACTTTTTTTCTTCTAATTTTCGAATTTATAGATACCATAGCAGCTATAGCTCCGTACCCACACTCTTAACCGACGAATTATATTTGAAAGTAATTCCAATTATTTGTTGCACCATTATAGCCTCTTCCATTTTTTTCTTATTTCTTTCTGGAAACAATATTGCACTACCAACAATATGCATGATCTAATATTTGTGG
Source organism: Allium fistulosum (assembly GCA_030737815.1). Taxonomy (NCBI): domain Eukaryota; kingdom Viridiplantae; phylum Streptophyta; class Magnoliopsida; order Asparagales; family Amaryllidaceae; genus Allium; species Allium fistulosum. The sequence continues at coordinate 240,699,072 of CM060907.1, read as the reverse complement.
CCTGATCATTCAATAAACACATGAGGTTAATGTTTGCTATATTTGATCTGATATATTATCGAACACAGCTCGTTTTGCTATATTTTTTTGTAACGATAACCTTAAATATTGCAGTTTAATTATATAATTTGACTAAATTTGAATTTATAAAAATTAAGAACCAATGAAAGTAAAACACATTAAAATTTCAATCTCATCCATAGATCGTGAATTAAATTTTATTAACATTTGAATTGATATTTTGTTAATTTACTTTTAATAGGACAATACATTGTACGTGCATTTAAGAAGAAAACAACGAAATATGGATTAAAGCCAAAAGTGTTTAACGACTGTCAAAAGTAACTCAAAATAGAAAATTGAAAATCAAAACTCAAAATGAAATCAAAGATCATCTTAATTTATTGGTGCATTGGAAGTTCATTTGACTGTACAGTCAAATATTGATTCCTGTTACCAGAACGGACATTATCTATTCATTTGACTGTACAGCCAAACGTTGAACCCAAAAAATAGTGGGAACATACATATTTTTATAGATTATTATTTGTTTCTCTAGGTAAAACCAAAAAGTCTGAACAGTGATGGAAGAAGAAAAATCAAAAGACGAGCTTCGACAAAAATGGAAAAAAGTTGCATACGGAGGTATGCAACCAGGGTACGATGACAACTATACAGATGACTCGTTTCTGGAAGAAATGGTTATGAATGCTAATGTTGTGAAAAGGGATTTATCCAAAGTAATGCTCGACTCCATATCTATATCCCAGTACATATGCATTGTTGCACTGGTTGTCACAATATGGACACAAACGCTGTGGTCAACCTTTAACGAAACCACCCTCCTATCACTAGATGCAGTTCTTTTATTCATAGGCTTCTCTATAGTTTTGTTAACTACACCTAAACTTTCATTTCAACTAGTTTCTCATTACCTCTTCAAAGTGTCGTTTTTTATAAGTGGGCTATACATCTTAGCCCCAATCTATCAGACTCTCACCAGATCAATCAGTTCAGATTCTATATGGGCTTTATCATCGTTGCTTATCATAATGCACCTTTTCTTGCATGACTACTCAAATCAAAACAATCCATCTTTAGTTAATAACATTTCTTTGAATGCTTCTATCGTTTCTTCAGTTCTCGTTGCATCTCGTCTTCCTTCTTGGATGCATGTTTTTGCCTTGATGCTTTTTTCTTTGGAGATATTTCTTTTTGCTCCTCTTGTTGCATATAGCATCAAAATTTATTCTTTCCGACTTCACCTGTTGTTCTCATTCATAGTGATTGGTGTCACGTTGGGAGTTGTATATGTGATGCAGCATATGCTCTTTGTTCTCCTATTTTGCCTTCTTATTTTTGTTTCGGTTGTTTGCCCCTATTGGCTTATAAGGATTCAGGAATACAAATTTGAAATTAATGGTCCTTGGGATGAAGCTAAACTTTGCTTTGATATAACAGAATGAGAGTTATTTTTTATTTTCTCAGAGTGATCCTTGTTGGTTTTCTATATTTTTACAGGGTTTATAATTTACCCGTAACTAACATGTTTGTATACTATACTTTGACTTCTTTATAAAGTAGCTGACAATCCACAGCCACAACCAAGTAATCACTTTGGGTAGATGGCATCAACGTCTTATATATCATCATGTATTCAGGTACTTAACAAATTGGCATCCTCTTAGTGAATAAATAGTATTATTTAATTTCATAGTTGATTGTAAAAGTTTTAACCTTTATTTTTGCAATGTTGGTTACTTCTGGATGTTTGAGTAAGGCAAATTCCTGGTACATTAGTTGTCATTCAATTGTGTCATAGAACAATGATAAAAATCATTACAGAAACCTATTACTTGGAGCAGCAATGATCATAGAGTTAGTCTATCAGATTATGGTTACCTAAAGCTTCAAGTATGTTAGCAATATAATTATGCAGTAAACTCTTTTTTTGCGGAGGTCGTGTAATCATATGTATCAGTTCATACAGTTGAAAGATGCATTACCGTTTTAAAAAGGTTCTGTTTGAAATTTGAACAGATGAAGACACAGTAGTTTACAATGTCAATCCTTATCGAATGCTTAGATAAGATAACGAGCGCTTAGATATGATAGAAGAAAGGGTTAGATCTCAATATAAATAATGTAACACTTCTCCTTTTTTCTGTGTGTGGATGTACATATTTGAATAGGATTCAAAAGGTTCACATGTGTGCGAACCTGTTGAATTCTCTCATATGTGTTCGATTGCACACATAAAAAGCGGGAAGCTTATGCCCTGTTTGATTTGTTTTGTATTTTGTGTTTTTGGTTTTCAACAATAATTATAAAATATGAGGAGTGGAGGGACGACGACGGTGATGGAGGAAACGATGGAGGAAACGACGGAGGAGATGGTGGAACGACAGAAGAATGAATTATTTCTCATGCTTCTGTTATTTCTCAAAATTCGAAAATAAATAAAGTTTTTTATTTTCTATATTAACTTTGTTTTCTAAATTGACCGTTTTTTACAATATACATACGTCGTGTACATTTTGCATGAACGAAAACTTAAAACTAAAAACGCAAACCAACCACAGCCTTACCTTCTTCTTGCGGTATAGAATAGAAAAAGGTTAACTATGGAAACAAACATTACATTTGTTAAGACTTCATGTGTGAAACACAAATTCATTATAGAAGATAACACATTAGCTTGTCCTTTCCATGTTGTCAATTCAGTTTATGTAAAGAAAACTAGTGATGAGTGTGTAATCGGCGTGTTTGCTTACGTGTAATTTTTTTAAAATATATATGGTCAGAACAATTATCATGCAATGTAAAATAATAATTTTAAGCATATATATTATTTTAAGTTGTGTTTCAGTTATTTTTATATATGTTTGATTTTAATAAATTATCAATTTTAGACGAAAATTACTACATGAACTTGTATGCAAAGAACACCAGCCAAACAATATAGATATTATACTTCAATATAAAATAGTTAGTCAGAATTTTTATTGAGAAATAATAGTTAGTCAGAATTAAAGAGAGCTTCATAATTGTGTATATATTTGTTTGTAACGAGACATCAATTTTAATAAAAAATGATAGCACATTTTTTTATTTTAATAAGAAATAACACAATATTGAATGTAAAATGGGTGAAGAGAATCAAAGAAAAATCTTCTAAACGATTATAGAAATTATACCTAAATGTTCATAGTAGGTAAGAATTACGTGGAGATTGATAAATAATTGTAGAGATTATAAACTACATGGGGTTGTATATAAAGTAGTGGAAGAGAAATAAGAAGAAATTTAAAACTGAGTTTATGAGAGAAGTAGAAATGCTTGTATTTCATTTTACTTAAATTAGACTGTTTTTACAATGGGTTTTTTTATATAAAGGACAAAAATTTTGTATTTTTTTTTAGCCGTAAGGACAGAACCTCAATATTTTAGTCAAACATTCTTCTAAAATTAGTGCTTAGGACAAATATTCTTCAAAAATTAGTCATAAGGACAAACCGTTAAAATTATTAACCACCACTCGTCGCATCACCATCCAGTGCCACCACCTACCCAACTAGCCTCGTCGCCGTCCCCAACGCCATCGCTGTCATTACATGCTATCAGTAACTCTTAACTTAAAAACCGATGTTAAAAACTGCTATTAGTAATTAAAAATTGATACCTAAAAACTGCTACCGACAACTAAAACTGATACTAACAGCTTATACTCAAACAAACCACCTATAATCTCCTAGGTTTTCAAATTTATCAAATTCGATTACCATTATCTAAGTTTACAGCTTATTCTTGAACAAACATTTCAATTATAACAATCATCCTTGTAGAAAATCAGTTCATCATCATATTTAAAGCACAAACTCAAAAATAACAAATATTTTTGAAAATGATACCTACAAATTGGAAAACTGATACCTAACAGCTAATGCCACTGCTTCTCGACTTGCTCTTCTTCTTTCTCGACTTGCTTTTCTTCTTTTTCGAATTGTTGTTTCTTCTAAAACACCACTTCACCATAGCGTCCCTGCCACCAGAGTCATCAATTTTCCATCATCGGACGACTTCAAATCGAGCTACTTCAAAACCCTGTCCGTTGCTATCCATCGTCGAACCAACCATCCTTGCAGCAAACGCGATCGCAACAACTGTCCTCGCCAACAACGCCGTCTAAGCTTGATGCGCTCCAGACTCATTTGCGTGTTTGTCCTGTTTGCTAATTTCTTGTCCTGCCTTCGAATTGAAATTCAAAAGTTGTTCTTCACGCTAAAATATTGAAGGCTGGTCCTTGAGGCTAAAATATTAAGAAATTTTGTCCTTGACACTATTTTTTCTATTTTTACAATGTAGGTTAGGAAAAATTCAAATTCAGAAATTAACTTCACTTTTGTTTTGATAAAAGGTCTTGTAACCTTCATAATGGTTGAAGATAAATTGGTTTGACCTTAGTGTGGTATCAGTCTTCTTTCTATTATAGCTTTACAATATGATTAGTTTGTTTCTACGGTGCTTCCTTTAAAAGAAGTCTACTTTAGATTTTGAAAACAAGTATTTTAAGTTCTTTTTAAAGGTTGTGTTTGGAATTCAAACAGCTGATAAAAGAAAGTAACTTTTTTTTATGTGATTTGTAAATTTAGAGTAAGTTATAATAGTTAGATAATAACTTAATTATAACAATAATTACATAGTTTTAAATTAAATTAGCATAAATTAATTTTTTTTTGATTAAAGGATACGTGGCACGTTTCCTGCAACCGTACATAGCGTATATAGCTGACAAGCCTAGGACTGTTATGGTAATGGTTACCATTACCATTTCACAAATACCGTTGCCGTACCATTTTTACTGGTAAGCGAAAATTGCTTACCATTACCGATAGGTTGGTATACCGAAGACTGGTATACTGGTAATCTAATAATCGTTACATTGGTAATGATAAATTACCATTTGTCTAAAAAAGGTTAGTAACATAACACGTATTCACACCATAACGGTGCTTCATTATACAATTTATAGTGCTACTTAATAGAAGACATAAATGAGAAAGAAGTGAAGTGTATTTAACATTATTTCACTTGGTTAATAAAGTAAATTTAATCATTTGCTTGGTTCTAAATTCCTATAATAAAGCATGTTACATGAATATACATGTATTATAAATTGACTGGTAAAATTACCGTCACCGCTGGTATTGAAGAAATGTTACCGATGATTTACCATAGAAAATGGTAAATTTACCGTTACTATTCGATTAAACTGATATACCGATTTCACTCGAAAACGGTAATCGATTGGCTGGTAATGGTATGGTAATGGTAAATTTACCGTTATGTCCTAGACAAGCCTAGGCAGCATAAAGAGGAGCAACAAGAACAAAGTTCACCCACACCGTTTTTTATAAAAAAAAAGTTAACATATTAATTAATTAAGTATAATAATAATTAAGTAATGATTAATTATAACCAAAATAAAACAGTATAACATAATAAAAAATTCAATACATAAATGATCACATTTTCAATCTTACTTCTCAACTTTCAACCCCAGTTCAAAATGTTTAAGAATAAAAGTTCAATTAGCTACCTGGGTTTTATGTGCTAACCAATTTCACTAGGGGTAATCACTTAGCTACAATTTTATGAAACATGGTTCACTCACTCCAACTTCTGTCGATAAACACGTCCTATTGTTTGACATAACGATCAAAATTGGACATGATTTATAGGCGGAAAAACAATTTTTAGTGTAAATGATAAAATAATAGTTGCAACTATTATTTTTTGTTTATACTATAAAGTGTTCTTCAAATTAAAAAACAAAATTGTTGATCCTAAAACTAAATTTTTTTACAACTTCTTTCATGTGTCTATTTTTCCTTATTTGAAAATAGGGGTAGCTCTACATAAGATATTTCTCCATATAAACGGTGCGTCATAACAAAACACGTTAACCTTGCGAGTATGGGAAAAGTTTACAAATGTTTCTAATAAATTTTGACATCATTTTTGAGCTTGAAGAATTCAAATCCAATTAGCATATCATGTTTTTTGTTTCATGATGTCTTTAGAGTTTCGGAAGAGCACAGTTTCCATTAATATCTGTAGTTCTACAAATGTTACACATACGAACTTGACTGGAAAGCATGTATTTTGAAAAACAGTACATCGAATAGCTGACACAAACTAATTACAGGGGATTACATCAAATATCCATGTATTAATTAAAATCTATAAAACACCTTCCCACCGAAAGGTAATTGTTATGGTCCCTCAGTTTCATTTTATCATGATGTTTCCACCTGCCTTTTACAAAGCTACCCCCCAACATTTGTTACATCTTATTTTTTATATTAGTAAATTTTAAAGCAAGGTATAAAATTTAAGCATCTAATCCTGTTTTGGTCGCTAGAAAATTTTAAAATCTTGATATGTTTTTGAATTCCAGAATAAAGTTTTAGTTTCTTCGTTCTTTTTTCCGATTCATCAATTTTATGGCTTTTGGAAAATAAAAGAAAATGCTAAAAAAGATATAAAGTCTACCTATTTTTATTTATGTTTTTCAAACTTTTTTTTAGATATTTTAAATCATTACATTAAAATATCAGTGTTTGCTTGAATAGCTCGATATAAAATAAACATTTAATTCTTGATTTTTAACTAGAATATTATTTTTGAACTAGAAAATTACCTTTTTGTTTAAAATTTGATTTTCAATTTTGTACTTTCGAAACTTTATATATATGTATACATGAATACAATGATAAATAAATACTGTAAACAAAATGCATATTGTACTTATTATAGGAACTGCAAATGAAATAATTCGATAATAATTTGCGTGCTTTGATTCCACGATATGTTTTTTTAAAACCAGTTTGAGGTATGTTTTTTAATAATAAATTAATAAAAATTTTTGAGTAAAAATTCCACTTTTTAAGAAGTAAAATGTTTGTTGTGAAAAGGCGTTGAAGGAAAAGTTGATTTGAAGGAAAAGGAAATGAACTTTTTAAATTTAGCTGCAAACATTTCATTTTAGACTTAATAAATAAACTTAATTGATAAATCCTAAATTATAGTTTTAAAAATTAAGACGTCTATAATTAATATTGGTTAAAGCAAGGAGATTTTCATGGTTCCTTTTTGAAATCAAGCTATTGAAGGATTTAAATAAAAAGTTTTTAAAGTTTATATTTTTAAAAATAAAAGTTTTATGATTAAGTACTTCGTAACTGTAAAGTTTTAATTTTAGAAAAATGGCAAAAACTAAAATGAAATTTTAATATGGGGTAGTGATGTGCACGTAAATGTGCATGTTTTTACATCCATATTTAATCGAATTTAGTTAAATAAATGAGCATATATGGTGTTTTAACATGTTTAAATCAAATTTCAATTATTTTCAAACTCTTAGCCTCCTTAGCCCCATTTTAGTTAGTTTAGTTCGAGGCTCAAAAAATAAACAAATCCCTTTTTTCTTTTTTATAACTACTTAGCCATTTTCTTCTTATGTAATTTTCCTATATGCAATTTTAATTCATGCTATTTTATTTCTTGTTATTTCCTTTTATGTTAGTAGTATAGTTTATTTCTTATGCAAGCAGATTAGCTTTATTTCATTTTAATTAGCTTTCTTTTTACTTAGCTTGCAATATTCTTCTTGTTTTTATTTTATGTTGAATGCTACATTTGTTTAAATGATAACAAATATGAGAGGCTAAATTTCTTTAATTTAGGGGTAATGAAGCTCTCTTAATCATGTAGATTTAACATTTTGATAATTTTTGTGCTTAATGGAATTGTTGGATGTGGTTAAATTTTATTGTTTAGCTTTGAATTTGATAGTCTATGTTGTTGACACCAAATAGGCTATGCTTAAACAAACAAAACACAAATTACCTTTTCATCTACATATGTTGGTAATGAAGTGATTTTAAAATCAAAATTTGATGATTTATATTTCTAATCAATAGTTAAGATCATGTTTAGAATAGATTTTATTTTCAAATTCATTGTCAATTTTTATAAGAGTTAGCAAGTGGTTTAGTGGGTATGTTAAAGTTTGATGGTTTATATTAGGCTAATTAATAGCACAAATATTGCATACTTATTGATAAACATATTAACTAAATTCACTAATGACCAAAAGAGAGATCATAATTTCATGTTGTTGATTTATGTGATCATGAGAAGGGATTTGCGTCTAAATTGCTTTTAAACTCATATTTTTATCCATTTTCTTTTGTTAGTTTTCTTACATTTTCTAGCTTAACACAACTTCAATTCTTGGTTTAATTTGATAGATAAACATATCAACTAAATTCACTAATGATCAAAAAAAGAGATCATAATTTCATGTTGTGTTGACTTATGTGGTCAAGAGAGTGGATTTATCTCTAAATTGCCTTCAAACTCTCATATTTTTATCTATTTTCTTTTGCTAGTTTATTTACATTTTTAGTTTAACACAATCTCAAATTCTTGGTTTAATTTGATTGAATAGAAATTTTAAATATAAACAATTTCCTACGGATCGACCCGTACTCGGCACGTACTAAAATTGTCCACCATGTGTTTGCGGTTATTTTTAATTTAAATTTGACCGGCTATTTTCTAAAACGATAGGAAATTAGCCGGTCAAACAAGTTTTTAGCGCCGTCGCCGGGGAATTTGATTTTATTTTAATTTATATTATTCGAATTATTTGTTGTTTGATTTTTGTGTGTTTTACTTTTGTGTGTGTATTTCATTTAAAAAAATGGTGTTGTGTGTTTGTGTGATTTGTGCTTGCATTTGTTTGTTTGCTTGTTGCTTTTCTATTTTGCATTTGCATTTTCATATTTAAAAAAAACATACACAATTTCACAACAAAATCAAAAATATTTTATTTCCTTGTCATTTACAATATTGCATTTCATTTTTCTTTACAATTTTTTTTCAAGTTACAAATTTTATATCACAGTTCCGTGCAATTGTGTACATAATTCTTTGCCTCTCTCATTTTTCTTCATACTACACAGTGACACAACTGCATATTGCCTTGCTGACCATCCCACATACTACCACACAGCTAACATTCTGGTATAACTAACCCACTTCAATGCCACTTCAATACCACTGTCATCCCAACATTCATCCACCACCACATTTCCATTCATCCCTTCACTGTCTCCCTCTCAAACCAACTCAACTTCACCATCATACTGCCTCTTCTTCGAACATACCATCACCACTGCCTTCACTACATTACTGCCTTCACTACATCAAAGTTCACCGCTCCGTCAACATTCTTCATTTTCCATCTTTGCCATAAAAACATCACACAACCCACTGTCTTCACCAAAACTGCAACACAACACATAACTCATCACCATCATCCCACTGCATTCATACCACTGCATTCATATCACCACCTCAAGCTTTCACTGTTCCATGGTATCAACATTACCATACAAGCTTCATATCCCTTCAACATACTTGTATCAACATTAGCATCTTCCAAAACAACATTACCATCTTCAACATACTTGCATCAACATTTCAACCTGAATCACCACCCACCAGCAAATATCAAACCACAACATCACTTCTACAATTCATCATTAACCTCTGCCACCGAGCTACCACCGGCACACTTGCACAATCTGCCTTCCCCAACCTGCACGAAACAGTGCACAAAACACTGAATCCAAACTGTCAACCTTCAAACCAACTGCCCCTCAACCCCATCATCCTCTGCACAAACATTCATACATTGTTGCTTCACCATTTACATCCACATTTCCTCCATCTCATCTTACAACTGCTACTTCAACTACAGTTCATCAACACAACTCTGCCTTTCTGCCTTTCACATATTCAAAACTCTGCCTTTCTGCCTGAAAACCACATCACTGCTACCATTCAATTCATCCCTTATTACCAAACTCATCACCCCTATATCACTGTTGCAACAACTACACTCCTCCACTTCCACCCACACTTCATCCACAAACGACTGCTGTAATAAGTTTTTGCTGCCACATTCTCTCACATCAGCAACAACATATCAATCAACCACACTGAGCAACAAACAAAATCAACCATCCACCAATACACCGTACACTTACCCACTGCCTTCAGATAACCGTTACATTGCAGCTCCATAACCCCTGTTTAATTTCCAAACCACTTCCTCATCCAGTCATACATAACATCCTCCAACTGCCTGCAAGTCCATTCAACCTGCTGCCTCTTCACATCTTCATATCCAGCAACCACAACTTGATCACCACAACACTGTAGTACTCCACCGAAACCAACCCCTGCCTCAAGCAACCTGAAACACTACCCTGGCCACTTCTTCTAACCCCCTACAACGCCTGCTACCATCCTTTCAAACCAGCTGCAATCGAACACCCAGCAGCCATCGCCTCGCCCAAACCAATTCAGCCTACCAATCATCTCCTATAACCGCCGAACCACCTCCTCCTGAATCGCCACTGCAATCGCTGACCATCACCACCTCCTACAACCGCGACTTCAATCGCCATACCCAAATCCAATTACCCAAAACCACTGCGACTCCCTTATCCCCAATCACCTTGACTTAACTTTCATCTGCGAGAAATTCTGTGTTTTGGAAGACATCAATTTGCTTTAGGAAAAATCGATTTGTTTTGGGGTAATTCGATTTCTGTTTTGAGAAATTTCATCTGCGTTTTTATTTATTTTTGGTTTTATTTTGGGTATTTGATTTATATTTGGGCCGGGTTATAAGGTATAGGCTTGATTGAATATTTTTATTTTATTTGTTTTGTTTTGTTTTAATTTTTTAAGTCCATCCTTATTATTAAAAAATAAGTTTGCTTAATTGTTTTGTTTAATTTGTTTATAGTTTTTTTTTATCCTTTAATTTTTTTTGTTTTGTTTTAAATTGTTTTAAGTTCCATTGTATATATCTTGTTCGAAATTTCAGGTTGCTAAAGCAGAAAATTGCAAGGAAAAGAAGTGCTTTGCTTGCTTATAAAAAATCGCCGCTTTTAAAAAAATAAAAATAAATTGCTAATAATTCTGCACGCTCTGGTATCGTGCTTTCATCTCTAGTTTTTTTAATTGCATTGGTGGTTGATTGCATTCGCATTTATATATATATATATATATATATATATATATATATATATATAATTACAAAAACAAGTTTCATTGTAGTTGCATTGTTAATACACGTTTAATTTTTATTTTGCATTCATCTCATCTTGTTTTTCTTTTCTAAGGGCAACACCCCAATTCACGTAAGGTGGGGGATTTCATCACCATTTCCTTAACCCACAAATTGCATTTCATCGTAGGATTTGACTAATAATAACGGTTAGACAATTGACTTAAGGGAGTCACGAGCTCACTTAGAGCTTAATTGTATATTGACAATTGTCTTTCTAGAACAAATTTATTTCTTGGTGTCTAGGCTACGGAAGAGCAATAGCCATTTATAAATATTACGGTGATTCGTAAATATCATAGTGGTTGTTTCTCTGATGGTACTTAAACCTTCGGTTGCATTGTTACGGTGATTCGTAGTACACTGATAACTCCTGCCCGTTACTTGGCTAAGAAATATTTTGTTGATTTAAGACAAAGTGTGATTATACAATTTTCGGTTAGGAGCTACTTAGGATAGAAAATTGTAATTAAGTCTGTTGCATTCATTTAGTTGCATTAGTTAATGCATATTTTTAAAAAAACAAAAAAATTTCAAAATCCGAAACAAAAAAAATGTAAATATTTCTTAGTTTTTTTTAAAATCCTTTGAAGCTTTTCAATAAAAAAAAATCCACTTTTTTTTTTGAGTTAGTTCTTTAGAAAAACAAAAATCCAAAAAAAAGTATAAAATATTTTCAAAAACAAAAAAAATTTGAAAAAAAAAACAAAACAAAAATCAATTTCCCTTTTTTTATTTTTTTTCCTTTTGGTAAATAGTTTTCCTTTATAAAAGAAAATCCAAGAAAGGAAAAAAAAACTTTTGAAAATGTTTGAATTCCCCTACTCACATGAATTTTACAATAGTTTTGAAAATTAATATAATCCATATAATTTCACACAAAATTCTTATGGATATTTTAATAACAACTATTGTGTAAATAATTTGAATTTTGAACAACAAAATTTTCAAAATGATGACCAACCCTCAAATCTTGAAAATAGCATTGAAATGGTTTCGTCTTTACTTGAACTCTCTACACAAATGATCAAATGATAAATAATGTGTGTAATTCATATTTGTGCAATAACTTAAGTCAAAGTTTTCAAAATAATCAAGATTTGAATTCTCTTCAAAATTCAAACGATTTCGAGTATAACCCATGCCAATTCAATTTCGAACTCCAAAATGAATTTCAAAATCAAAATGGAAACAAATGCTTAAATGGTTTTGGCAATGTGAGTTGTTTCAATGATGGTGAAAATTTTTACTCTCAACAATTTCAAATTAAAAATCCTAAAGTTAATAATTATAAATTTGATTTTGTTGAGCAAATGGAAGAGATTTACAATGGTCACACGGATTTGCTGTTTGAAACATATCTGAAACAATGTGAGAAACAAAATCAAATCCCAATGTGTGACGAGCCAAATAATATTCCATCTTTTACCAAAATTGACGGTTTTCAAATAACAACTTTTGGAATTAAAAACGACAATCTTAATGATGTTGTTGAAAATATGGTAATTGAGTGATTTAAATTCTTTTGAGACTGTGGAACCAAATTTAAAATTCGATATTCCTTTTTCCAATTTTGAAAATTTGAACACAACTTTGGATTTTGAAATTGATACATGCCATGAAGTTGTTGAAAATACAACAATGGAAGACGAATTTAGTGAACACGGATTTTTTGGACTTTTTGAAGATGAGTTGTTGAATTCCAAAGGGGAAGATTTAAATCACCATTTTGATTTTGAAATTAATAATTTTGAAGAATTTGTCAACGACACGCTTGAATTTAACTTTGGTGAAAATAAACTTGAACTTCAATCAATTGTTCCATCACCCCAAAAATCATCGAAAATAAAACAACTCATACGATTTTTAATAAAATGACATTCATTTTTCCAAATCAACATTCAACTTTGAAATCTTTTATGGTTTGGTTTTCTGTACTTAAGTTGTGTCTCTTATACTGGATGAGACAAATGAATTGGTCTTTGGAAGACCGGTTCATTTACTTTATGACGATATACTTTCTGATGTCGTGTAAATAATAACCATTCCATTTTCTTGTAAATATAGATCATTTCTTATTTTTCATGGTTTATTTTTTTCACTTTCCTTCCAAAACTAAAATAAAAAATAAAAAAAAACAAAACACAAAAAATCTCTAAAAACAAATTTTCTTTTTAGCATTTTGATTTACCTTTAAAGAAATACTATAGGATAAGTATATGATTTTGGTTATTAAATTGAAATTTTTGAAAATTTATTTGTCTCAACAAAAATAAAAATGAAGTTTGATTACAAGTAATTATGGTTTAACCAATAAATAGGAAGGTCCATACGTGTTAATTATGAAGTATATCCTAACTGAAAATCTTTGTTTAAAAAAGTGGTGGATTTAAAGGAAAGGATATAACGTTTTTTTATCTTCTAAGTTAAATGGTACTAAGATGATTTTGCAAAAATCTCTCTTCAAATATATATATATATATACACATATATAACAAAAAATATATTTGTATATATGTATATATTTTTTATTAACACCTAGAGTTATGTGTTTACACGCAAGTGTGTCCACTCGCCATGCTCTGTACTCTTCTCACGTAAGCCCAAAAGGCAGTGCATGATCGGTATATCTGGCCTCGGTTTATCTGAGTTTTGTGTATATATATATATAAATTCTTTTATTAATAATTCCTACAGTCGATAGGTGAACACACTTGTGTGTTCACTCGCCACGCTCTGTATTCCCCTCATGTAAGCCCGAAAGGCAGTGCATGGGTAATATATCTGGTCTTAGTTTTTTGGGTTAGGCATATGTAAATATTATTAACATCAATAAAATTTTCAAATAAGAGAGGGTAAGCAATTGAAATCCAAACACTAATTTTACTTATATGATTTGACTTGTTAATCAAAAGAAATGAAAGTACCACTTTGAAAAACTTTGATAATCAACTAAGGGTCCGTTTCATGGTTGCACTATGTTATCAACCGAAATAACTAGTCAAACTAGAGTCTATTTGTTATGATAACTTAATTTTTGTTGGAAATTTTGACAAGTAAAATGACTAAAATTTCAAGATAATAACCAAAACTTATATTTAACTTATTCACGTCAATTTAAAAGTAAATTCTTCATTTGTAAATATTTTCAAAACTCGCATTCATATCTTTGTAAATAATCTTGCATTTAGGAATTTTTCACTTTGCATTTGGATTTTGTGGGTAGTATCCGCTGAAGACCCTTACGAGACAACACTCATCCTACCAGGGACACCTAGAGGTTTAACGGCTTGTTGCATATGCTCAATGCAATCATGTTTCATACGAAAACAGATTTATCTTAATTTTAGTTTATTCGAGGACGAATAAAAAGATAAGTTTGGGGGTATTTGATGTGCACGTAAATGTGCACGTTTTTACTTCCATATTTAATCAAATTTAGTTAAATAAATGAGCATATAGGGTGTTTTAACATGTTTAAACCAAATTTCAATTATTTTCAAATTATCATATATGCATCTTCATATAGGAGCAAAATGGTCATTTTTGTGCATATATTAGTTTGAGAGTTTTTACTTGGACATTTTTATGTTATTTTATAGGAATTTGGATTCAAATGGAAGATGTTTTCATGGAAAATATGCATGTACAAGAGGAAACAAAGGAATGAAGATGTAAATAATTCAAACTCGTGTATCATGGAGGACCCCACCTACCCACTTACCATGATGTTCAATTAGGAGCTAATGCACATTCTAATAGAGATTAAAGCTACATGAACATTTAAGTGGAGGATTAATCCATGTTAATGATTACTTGGTGGCCACACTTCCTCAAGGGCAATTTGGGTAGTTCCCAAAAATATGATTAGGGTTTCCAAACATGTATAACTACCCCATATGTTCATGTTATCAAGCTCTTATCCTCCTTAGCCTCCATTTTAGTTAGTTTAGTTTGAGTAATCATTTATTCTACAAGGTGTGCTTTAATACATACTAAACTAAGATTTACTACAAATCTACCGCTGTACAACTCGATGAGAGAGACAACAATAGCCATTCCTGAAAATTCAATAAGCATGTAAATGCAGAATAAAATGGTAAGCAGGAAAGATACAACAACACATGATAATTAGCAAATAATAAATAGGAAAAATATATATGATTATCGGGACTGCGTCAATACCACTTGTGACTGCCTACGTACCCCTATTTAACTGGGTACCCAATTAGATACATGATCAAACCAACTTAGTTCTCCTATTCACAAATAGGTCTTAAGGAGCGTACAATGCACAAACAAATATGCAATTCCCAAACTGTAACGACCCCGAATTTTAATTTAATTTAAATTGATAATTTAATGAATTTTTGAATAAAAATTTGTAAAATTAATTATAAATGGATGCGAGTTTCCCCGAATCCAAATAATTTTTGTATAAATCATTTAAATTTAAAAATATTGTAAATATTGTATATATGTGAATATATATGTATTTGAGCATATATGAGTAAATTTGAAATAATATATATATGTATATATATATATTTGATTTGAATTTAAATCGTAAATAAATGGTTTAAAAATAAAGATACAAATTATATAAGATAAAGTATAAAATAAATACATAAGTTAAAATTTATAACAATGTGTGTTAAGTAATAAACCAACTTTATATTGGTACATGAAGTTAGAAACAAAGTAACAAGACCTGGAAGAAAACAAAACAGGTTGTACAAAAAGAGAAGATAATAAATATATCAAGGTGTGAATCAAGACAAAGTAAATTAATGAAACAAAGAAAAGCAAAAGGAGAAATACAACACCCTGTACATGCTTTTTCTTTTATATACTATCTCCATATTGTACAGCCGAGATGGAGGAAATAGTTATAAGTAAAAGCTAATAAATGCAAAGATATGTATGTGTACAAGCTCATAAATGCAGCCCCAAAGAAATCTGCATAGCCCCCAAACGAAAATATCACTGATCAAAATTTGTACAAATTCATTTTTTTTATTTTATCAGCATGTACACTTCTTTTCTCATATATCTACTTATCACCAGTTCATTTTCATTTCTTCAAAGCCAAGAAAAACTAAAATGAATATCAACTAAAATTTAAACAAAGTTCAAACTTGAACAACAAATTTCTGGAATCAAAGCCTGGAGGCCTGAAAGCAAAATAAAACTCAAGAAAAATTATTTCCAGGTTTCAGAGACACTCTGTTCTCTTTAGCCAGGTGATCAAAACCCCTTAACCCTGCTATATTTATTGATGTTAGGAGTAATATCTGATATATGAGATGAATTATGCTGAATGATGGTGTGAATGTGTTGCATGCTTTTATAAATATGAATGGTTGTGTGCATATTAATGTATAGGCAAGGAAACATGCCTTTGTTCTTACTCTACAGGTTTTAAAATCTGTTTATAAACTCATATCTTCTTATTCAATGGAGTTTAGGATATGATCCCTAAAAGTAAATTGACTACAACAATGTAATACAAAATTTAAGAATGGTTTCAGGCTTCTTTATTAGAATTTTTATTATAAGGGATATACAGCGAAAATTTCTAGATTTATCCAAATTTTGATTTGCACGGAAACCAGAATTGATTATATCATCGGAGACCCTTACGGAAATGATGATTTTCAAAACAAAAACTAGAATTTATAGTGGCGCACTGAGGTGGTAATTGGGGGATGAACTGAAAATGCAATTTGGTCAATATCTGGTGATCGGCCATAAACTGGAAGGCGGGGCTCATGCGAAAGATAGGTGGAGGTATCATGATCATCTGAAAAATGGTTGAGAAATTTATAAACCACTGAGGTGGTGTCACGGCAGTGGTTTGGGGTTTCAAACCTAATTTGGGTAGAGGCTGAGAACTTGATCGTGATGTCGTCTCTGGAGCATCGGGGATGATCGGATGTGTGGGAATGATAGCGTGGATCTTCGGCGGAGCTGGTGGTCAGGGGCTCGTGACTTCTGGTGGTCAGAACAGTGAAGACGAGAAGAATTGGGGTTGAAGTTGCCTATTCCAGTTCGAAGCAAATGTCTCGATCTTGATTTTTGGGGAGTGTCGTAAATCGGGGTTCTTTGGTGGATTGGCGTGATGAATTGCGAGTTGTTGACGATCAGAGTTTTGGTCGGAGTCGACCAGATGGTTGGTGCACGTGCACCGTTTGTCATCTGTGTCTGATGAAGTTGCGAATTGGGGAAGAAAGTGAAATCTCGGGTTCGTGTCGAAGTAATTTGCGTGGTGGCTCGGGGAAACGAATGTCGTGGAGAACTGGAAGCGTACTCGGGGGATTCGAGTAGTTTACTCGAAGCGAATTTTAAACAAATACTCGGGTGGTTTTATTTTCAAAACTGCAGTATTAAAAATAAAAAGAAGTTAAGAAAATTTATGTTTCAACTGGACTTAAGCATTGTGAATTTAATAAATGTTTAATAAAATTAAGTTAAAACTTTAATACCAGTTTAATTTTATAGTTAATACTTTACAATGTCTCAACTCTTAATTATTATTTTAACTAAGTAATTGATTTAAGTTAAGTATTAAATTAATTAACTTTTAAAAGTTTGTAGTTAGTAATAAATTGGTTTTCAAAGTTTAAAGAAGATTTCTTTAAAAATGTTAGTTAAGTTGAATGATTAATTTATGATGGTGATTAAGACTTAATCAATAGCAATTAATGATAACTAATCATAAATTAAAGATAATTACTTAATTAAAAGTAATTAATTTATGATTAAAAGTGGATTAAGCAAGTAATTAACATTGATTTAAGATTAAGCGTAGTCATTTATCATAACTAATTAAGAATGATTAATTTAATGATAATAAATTTATTAAGGGTCAATTATTAATTAAAGATAATTAATTAAATGATAAATTAAATAATTAAAGGTTAATTATTTAATAATTAAAGGTTGATGAATTATAATTAAAGGTTAATTAATTAATTATTAATGGTTAATTAAAAAATGATTAAAGAGTAATTAATCAAAATGATTTGTAAATTATTAATGTTAATTAACCAGGATTAGTAATTAATTCATAAGTAATAAATCTGATTTGAATTAATCAGACAATTAACTGACCTTGCTTATGAATATTTGGATTTCGTTGAATGGTTGAATTGTTTGATATCCCTGATTGTGATGCTTTGTGATACATCCTGATTTATGTTGTGATCTGTAATTTACTTATCTGTGATATATATATCTGTGATCTGTAAATGAACGATAAGCGTGGTTCTTATACCGCTTATCAACTATATTTATGTATTCTGATCTGTGATGATTGAATGATGTTGCACTGCTGTGTGAAACCCCTGGACTACACCTTTACACACACAAATATGGATTTCACGTGGAAATCGGTTAAGTCACAGATAGTTTAAATTTGATATTTTTGAAATGGAAATATTAAATTTCAATTGATTTTGAAATTAGAAATTTGGGGTTTAAAGTGAAAAGCTTTTGAAATGGAATTTCAAATATAAAAGTTATTTTGAATAACTTAATCGAGTTTTGAAAATTTAAATAATTGGATTTAAATTTGAATTTAAGTTTGAAATTGAATCCTATGATTCGAAACTAGGGATTTAAGATGCGGTACAAGTTATATGAATTTAAACCATTTTAAAAGTATAATTTTGGGAATTGAATTTAACCCAAGGATTTCAACTCGTACAAATGCATCAGATTTTCTGAAATGAAACTGGTTGTTTTCAAACGATAAAAGCTTTCATATAAGGAATGAAATTCCAGTTTAATTGAAGGAATTTCAAGATTGAATTGAAAAATGGTTTTCCAAGTTATGAATGAATTCTTTTTGAAAGCTATGGATTAGATCTGTTTATTTTTAACAGATTTAAAATGATGTTTTGTTTAAACCATCCGAAATGAAATTGTTTTGAAAACTATAAGTTAAATCTTTGACTTAAAGATTTAACGAGTTAAATTCAATTGAAATAGAAATTGTTTTGAAATATATGAATGAATCTTTGGGAATGGGGTTAACTTTGTGAAATGAATCTTTTTTTTTTAAAGATTTAAAATGGTAATTTGTTTAACCATTTAAAATAAAGGTTTTGGGTAATAAGTTGTGACTTAATTGAAATCCCAATATCCATATGTTTTAAATATTGCGCTCACTATTCGGGTTAGCCGGGAAAGGACCTTAGGGTCGTATAACCCATTCCGAATATGTGATACGACGTATATGGATAACATTTGATGACCGGTGTTGAAGACCGGATATTTTTGAAAACGGAAGGATTACCGTCGAGTTACTCTGCATCGGCTGATCCTCGATATAGAGGTTTTATCACCCTTAGTGACGGGAAGTCCGGACGTGATTGGAAATTATCCGGATTTGCAAGGGCTTCGTAAGAAGTGCCTTCGGTTCTGTTCGATCCCGGAACAGACTTGTATGGATTGTATGTCTGACACTACACTTTGAGATATAAAGCCGATTTCTTTCAAATACATTTCTGTTGGTGGCGGAGAATTTATTCTCTTAGCTTAACACCCTTCTCTGAGACGTACGAGCTCAGAGGTTATGTAGTTGAAGGTTATCAGCGATATATTCCCAATTTGGTAATGTGACATGCTGAGTGTTGCTGTGTGATGATCATCGTTTGATCATCTGTGATATGATCATTTGTTTGATCATTTATCTTTGTGATCATTTCTTTGATCATCTGTTGACCCAAAGCATGGCTTTGTGCCAAAGCGTAGCTTTTTGGACGAGACTTCGTCAGGGCCTCACAACCCGGAAATGGTCGAAACAGGAATGTTGCGGCAAGGTTATGAGGGTCGCGCCCTTTAGGGTATGTCATTTCCTTCTGGAAAGGGGTGGTATCATGGTATGGAGCCCAGATACTTACTCATGTGGACACACTTTATTTATTATGTGTGATGTTGGTTACCGAGCGCTCGGATAAAGGTCCCAAAGGACCGGGGGATGGCATATTCGTGAGTTACCTGTTATAGGGGTAACCCGGCCTTGTTGGCAGAGAGCAGTTTGTCTCTCGGAGCGTCCAGCCAGAGGCGTTTCCTACGTGGCATAGGAAGTTCCTTAGCCTGACCATTTGTCGGAAATCCATTTTCCAATACGAACCTTGTACGGTATTAGTTGTAGAACCTGCCATTTACTTATGGTGGTCACCACTGTTTAGATGGTAGCTATAGTAGGCATACGATACTGGTTGTATGTTGGCTAAGATTTATATTATACTTTCGAAATGTTTTCCTACACCATGCACTAATGATAATAATCCAATGATTTTGCGTAGTAAGCATGTTTGACTATCATAAGAAGAAATCTCCTCCAATTCTGCGTTTGCATTTTGTGTATGGCGGGAGGTCTTATGGTAGTTTCATTTTCGAAAAGCATTGCGGATTTCAATGTTTAAAAGCCTTTGTTGCTTGTATTAAAGATAAACTGTTTTGTTTGCTCATACCAGTCCCATGGCTGATCCGGAGTTTATTGTTCCCTTCCTAAACTCTGGGTGCCCACCATTTTCCACACGGGCAGTCTAGAGTTGGGTTTTTTTTTCAGATATTCAGGTTTAGTAGATTATCTGGAGCTAGTTCAGTCTTTGGATATGGACTGCACTTGCTTATCTTGGTGCCTCGTTTTTGGGAGTTTGAGCTATTTCTGGATTGGTGCTTTGAAGATGGAGATTATCCGCTGCTGATGTTATCGTTTTCTTTTCCGCTGCTATTTCTTGTATCATATCTCTGATGTATATTGATATTCATTGTATCACTCTGTTGTATCAGATATTGTATCAGATATTGTATATCAATGTATTATTCTTCTTCTTCCGCTGTGTTATTTATTTAACTGTGTTATAAGCTCCGACGACTCGGATTTGAACGCTCGAATCTACGACATTCGAGTACGATGTAAAGTATGGATGTCGATTTTCGAACGCGAAAAATTCATATCGTTACATTTGGTATCAGAGCTAAGGTTGAACTTTAGCTCAGGAGTATAACACGTTAAGTAACTCATTAGAGATAGGGTGAAGTATCCCTAGAATGAGTAATTCCTCAGATATCCGTTTAAACGTCTCAGTAAATTCTCTTATTATCCACTGATAGTGAGTATGAGTGTAAGAAGAGGACGAGATAAGGGACAAGGGAGTACGACTATGAATGGTCAATACCTTGCAACAGTGGAAACAATCTTTCTCTATCAATTTTCTTTGATTTGTCTTTCCAAATTCTTTTGATTTCTTCGTACCAGCTACAAGAAGAAGTTTCGGTGTGATGATGGTTCTACGAATCGTTGTAGAAAATCCTTACTTTGTATCTTCATCGGTTTCTTATCAGCTTTTTGATTTAAACCTTAATGAATTTGAAATTGGAAATTTTAAAATTGAGGTAAATTGATTAATAGAATATGAAGGATAAATTGAATTGAAACGATAAAACAATTTCATTTGAAACCAAATTTTGAAATTCTATTATAATTTTTTGTGAATACCAAAGTCCGAAGAGGGATCCAGCCGAGGGCCCTCAAGGTCCGGATCCAAGCCATTATTATTCTGTGTACCGGTCTGTTTAGACAAGATTGATTTCACCTAACTGGAATTTCGTTCATCCCGCCCATCTTAGGAACGGAACGGTTTAGTAGTATGGTTTATTTAAGTTAAAGAGAAGTAACTTTTCGATCAAACCAGTACTAAGAACAGAACGACCAATTCACTAATCGATTGAAAAAATCCGCGTATTTTGACCAATTCAAGGTGAAAAATTGGTATGTATTCTGAGATATTCCGACTTGAGTTTGGAATTCATATCTT
Organism: Allium fistulosum; assembly: GCA_030737815.1. Taxonomy (NCBI): domain Eukaryota; kingdom Viridiplantae; phylum Streptophyta; class Magnoliopsida; order Asparagales; family Amaryllidaceae; genus Allium; species Allium fistulosum. The sequence continues at coordinate 240,677,028 of CM060907.1, read as the reverse complement.
AAGTTTGAGAAATTATAGGAGATCGAATCTGCCTATCTTTGTGTTGTTTTCGTGCCTGCGAATTTCGAGGACGAAATTCTTTTAAGGGGGGGAGTTTGTAACGACCCCGAATTTTAATTTAATTTAAATTGATAATTTAATGAATTTTTGAATAAAAATTTGTAAAATTAATTATAAATGGATGCGAGTTTCCCCGAATCCAAATAATTTTTGTATAAATCATTTAAATTTAAAAATATTGTAAATATTGTATATATGTGAATATATATGTATTTGAGCATATATGAGTAAATTTGAAATAATATATATATGTATATATATATATTTGATTTGAATTTAAATCGTAAATAAATGGTTTAAAAATAAAGATACAAATTATATAAGATAAAGTATAAAATAAATACATAAGTTAAAATTTATAACAATGTGTGTTAAGTAATAAACCAACTTTATATTGGTACATGAAGTTAGAAACAAAGTAACAAGACCTGGAAGAAAACAAAACAGGTTGTACAAAAAGAGAAGATAATAAATATATCAAGGTGTGAATCAAGACAAAGTAAATTAATGAAACAAAGAAAAGCAAAAGGAGAAATACAACACCCTGTACATGCTTTTTCTTTTATATACTATCTCCATATTGTACAGCCGAGATGGAGGAAATAGTTATAAGTACAAGCTAATAAATGCAAAGATATGTATGTGTACAAGCTCATAAATGCAGCCCCAAAGAAATCTGCATAGCCCCCAAACGAAAATATCACTGATCAAAATTTGTACAAATTCATTTTTTTTATTTTATCAGCCTGTACACTTCTTTTCTCATATATCTACTTATCACCAGTTCATTTTCATTTCTTCAAAGCCAAGAAAAACTAAAGTGAATATCAACTAAAATTTAAACAAAGTTCAAACTTGAACAACAAATTTTCTGGAATCAAAGCCTGGAGGCCTGAAAGCAAAATAAAGCTCAAGAAAAATTATTTCCAGGTTTCAGAGACACTCTGTTCTCTTTAGCCAGGTGAGCAAAACCCCTTAACCCTGCTATATTTATTGATGTTAGGAGTAATATCTGATATATGAGATGAATTATGCTGAATGATGGTGTGAATGTGTTGCATGCTTTTATAAATATGAATGGTTGTGTGCATATTAATGTATAGGCAAGGAAACATGCCTTTGTTCTTACTCTACAGGTTTTAAAATCTGTTTATAAAATCATATCTTCTTATGCAATGGAGTTTAGGATATGATCCCTAAAAGTAAATTGACTACAACAATGTAATACAAAATTTAAGAATGGTTTCAGGCTTCTTTATTAGAATTTTTTTTATAAGGGATATACAGTGAAAATTTCCAGATTTATCCAAATTTTAATTTGCACGGAAACCAGAATTGATTATATCATCGGAGACCCTTACGGAAATGATGATTTTCAAAACAAAAACTAGAATTTATAGTGGCGCACTGAGGTGGTAATTGGGGGATGAACTGAAAATGAAATTTGGTCAATATCTGGTGATCGGCCATAAACTGGAAGGCGGGGCTCATGCTAAAGATAGGTGGAGGTATCGTGATCATCTGAAAAATGGTTGAGAAATTTATAAACCACTGAGGTGGTGTCACGGCAGTGGTTTGGGGTTTCAAACCTAATTTGGGTAGAGGCTGAGAACTTGATCGTGATGTCGTCTCTGGAGCATCGGGGATGATCGGATGTGTGGGAATGATAGCGTGGATCTTCGGCGGAGCTGGTGGTCAGGGGCTCGTGACTTCTGGTGGTCAGAACAGTGAAGACGATAAGAATCGGGGTTGAAGTTGCCTATTCCAGTTCGAAGCAAATGTCTCGATCTTGATTTTTGGGGAGTGTCGTAAATCGGGGTTCTTTGGTGGATTGGCGTGATGAATCAAATCTCGATTGCACATAACAAGAATGAAACCTATGTAACTATGTTTACCTGTCTAGTCGCCTAATATGCTGTGAACTTTTAAGAACGGCTTACCCATTCAAAATTAGTTGGCAGTTTGTCAAATGACATAGATATGTGCTGTTTTATCCTAGTAAAAATTCATATTATGCAGGTTTAAACTACTGCCTAAGTAAAGTACCATACATGTTTGAAAACTCATACCAATTATTGACAAAGACTGTAAACTACCGTATAACTTTCAAAATGCTCCTTAACCGAACAAAGCACAATCTTTGAGGATTTGCCGAATACTGATGGTAAACGGTTACATCACGGTCTAAGCATAGTTGAAACATTTTTCTTTTTCCATGCAACCGTATAGTCTTAAGTAGGAGCGGAGGATGGAGAAATAGTTAAGAAATAGGTTATATCTACAAAATGCTTGGCTTGGTATATCACTTTTACACCATAGTTATATTATTATTGATTAATGATGGTAAATGTATTAGGAAATATGAATGTGATGTAATAGGTAAAATCTGTATGATATTTAAATTGTTGAGACTCATCTGTTTCTTATTTGTATTCCGCTATAAGGTTTTCCTCCATTTTGTCTATGCTGATCTTAGATTTTTAATTGCAAACCCACAGTTTACTATTTTCAATGTCTGAGGTTAGTGTGCAAGCATAGATTGACGTTATTTGTCACTAATATTGAATGTTAAAAATAGTGGGTTATCATACTTGGTATCAGGTCATAGGTTTAGTAATCCCCTGAGCCTTGGGTAAGTTGATTAACACCTTTGGTTGGGTAGAATATAGAACGTGGGACCATTTTGATTGATTATTGTATGCTTTGTATGTATGGCATGTTTGTTTAACCACCATTATCTCACCCTAAAATGATGTTTATTTATTGTTAACCCAAAAAATGAATCAACACCCTGGATTGAGTGCGAAAGCACCGGCCCTGTTAATCAAGGCAAATAAAGTAGAAAATACAATAGTAGATTGCAAAATGAGTAAAGAAACAAGAGATTTTTATAGTGGTTCAGCTGTTAATGAAGCCTACGTCCACTTTATAACTTTCTATTGATTGACTGCTGTTACAAGTTGAATCGGGTTACAATATGATTAAATCCCCTAAGTTAGATCAAGTCGCAAGTGGCAGAGTTCACTGGAGAATCACAGTGAACCCCTTGGATGACTATTGTGTGGGAGGAGAAGAGTGAAGAACAATTTCTGCAGAGTTTCAGCAGCCAGTCCAGAAGATCCCTTTTATGTTGCAGATGGGTGAGTATTTATAGGGATTGGAGAGCTATTGGGCTAGGTTGCTTTGCTAGAAGCTTACATTTGATGGTATGAAGGCGCTCCAGAAATTTCATAGCGAGCCAAGCTAATCTGATGGATCGCTAGCGATCCATGTACTTAGTGTATTTTTGGCTCGTTTCAATTGGATCATGCTCCTTGCCTTATGTAGATGCTATCCATGTAATTTCTTAACTAGTTGCCTTGTTTTGATGGCGATTCATGCTCAGGTTGCATTGAACTATGACTAGAATTAGATGAATCCCCACTTCTCGATCTAGCTTGCTTAGAATATCATGAAACTTGGCAAACATCCCTAGAAATGATATTGGTTCATGATTCAAGAAGAATGGACAGTCCATGAGCAAAATTTATGGATCGCTAGCGATCCATGGGTGATGGATCGCTAACAATCCATCCCCTTAACCTATTTCACTTTTTTCTCTTGTGTCTTTCTTAGTTCGTTCTTCTCATCCTTTTGGTTGATTCTTGAGTTATTTTGACTTGACATGGATGTTCTAACATCCTTTGAATTCCGTTGGGTTAAAAACTTGGTTAACATTTACCCTCCAAAGTATGCCTTCGTTGGAAACAAGGTGTGCTATGGAAGTAACTGCTTTTGAGTTCCCATTTCGTGAATTTTAATTGATCGTGTTGAGGCTATCATGCGAATTTAGCTTTGGCTATTCAGCCATTGTTGAGTTTCGATGTGAATCGTCATTGCTCGTAACAATAAATCAATTTCGATTCCACAACTTTCAAGATGCTTGAAAACAACACATCGATCGTGCTTGGCAAGTTTGGAGAAAAATGGTTGCAATTCTATGGATCGCTAGCGATCCATAGTTCATGGTTCGCTAGCGATCCAAGGACTTAGCAAAATTGTTCACATAATCTCTTATTTAACTCTTCATTCGAGCCGACTCTTCACTATCCCATTTTCTTTCTTGCGAACCGAGCTATTCATCGTTCGACCTTATCCAAACGCCACCAAACCCTAAGTTTGCTTACTCCACTACCGTCGTCGATCTCCACCACCGAAGCTTCCTGCTGCCGACCTCGCCTCGCCATCATCTTGAGGCAGCCCTTAGTGCTTGAAACTTCACCTACTTGGATCGCGGCCAATCTTGCCCACCTTGGATCACCGACACCTTGAGATTGACCGTATTCACCTTTTGACTTGAGGTTGGTGATGTGGATTTTGGCGTTTATTTAGCGATTTGGTGATGAAGTTGTGTTGGTGATGGATGCAATGGAGAATTCAAGTTGATTGCGACTTTGTGGAAGAAGATAGTAAATTGAGTCTTGAATTCTTCACGGGACGAAGCCCGGGTTTTGTCCTAGTGCTTGACATGTTTTGCTATCTTCATCCACAGAGTCAGAATTAAATTGCACCGAGTCACATCGTCATTTCGGCATGGCATCTTGCAGATTGATTTTGGTTTTTCTGGAAGGTGATAATAGCTTAGGGTAGCGTCTTGTATGTAGCTCATGCTGTTATCACTTTTAAGAGAACTGAAATCAACTTATGCCGAGAATTTTCTACCCGATTCAGAGCTATCGATCTATAGTTTATCACTTTGGATTGGTTCTATCATTGCATAGTCGGTGCACCTGGAATAGAAAGGGATTTCCGCGTTGCTTGGGACAGCGGATCCGTTATCGATCGTTGATCGGTAATGGGTAAGTATATGAGGAATAAATTTAATAAATGATACGAAAAGCTTTTTCTTTTTTCTGCTGCGAGTGAACTATCTACACAGGATAGAGCATTCGTAGTGTTCATGACACTGAGCCCATCCCACATAGATAACACACTACACTTGGCCGAATCAATGCTTGGAAACCGATGAGTCTGCATAAGTCAATATTTTTTATGAATTCAAGTGTTGAGAGTAGGGGGACTTCTAGTTATAAATAGAATTACCCGACCGTGTTAGATACAAGTTTTGTTGTATAGAATGAAGCACCTGTTATCCCATTGTAAATCCAGTGGAGGATGTCCGATACTCTCAGAGGGCGAATCGACATCAGTTATGCCTTCACAAATGGTTTCAGTGGCGCCTACTTCTTTGGCACCGCCAGCTGAATATGGTCAATTGGTTCCAATTGGTCCGTTTGTAGATCGAACTCCTCCAAACTTTAGAGTTTTACTCACCCCCCGGAGAGAGCTTCCTCTATAATCTCTGCCAAAGTTCTGCATAACATTTGTTTACAACATGGCATTCTGTATGATGACGTTTGCCTTCCATTGAAAAACGAGTTTGCATATATGCCACCTTTGGGGTACACAACCTGCCATCGGTACATGTGCTTAAATGGAGCAGTGCTCCCCATCAATCACTTCTTGAGAGAGACTCTTCTAAAATTGGAAATTGCTCCATTTCAGATTCACCCCAGCGGATACGTGATTTTGACTTGTCTTCACGTTTTATTTATGCGGACATTCAATCGTGCCCCAAGCTTTGATGAGTTGAGATATTTCCTCTTGTTCAAGAAGAGAGGCGAATGTCCGTCTCTTGTGATCATCTAGGCCCAAAGAAACCGCAAAATCATGCTACAGCTTCAAAGAAATCTATCATAATTCAAGACCCAATATTTTTTTGTTAGGTGTCCTAAGAGATTTAATCGTCTTTGGATGACGGGAGGTAAGTCTTCTCTTCTACTAGTTGAGATTTAATATGATGATGCGTGATTTCTAATAGACGAATACTCCTTGCAGTTATCCCGAGGCCAAACAAAGATCCATCTCTTAATCCCATATTCCATACTTTAAAGGCCATAGACACTAGATAAAGATCGGTCAAGTCTTTGCTAACAGACGAGGACTTGCTTCGGTATGGGTTGCTACATCCCGAGAGATCTGCCATTGCCGTTGAAGCTCCATCTCCTTCCCTTTCCAGGATTCATACACGCTCTACTTCTTCATCGCATGATTCTAAAGAGGGCAGTTTACCAAAAGGAGAAGGTCCAGCTAGCGGATCAACCGAAGAAATTAATGAAGAGAAAGGCATTAGGGCTGAAGCTAGTTGCCAGAGTAGGATGCCCTCGATCCCGGAGGAGGGGGATGAGGAGTTCAAGCAGCGAGAAGGCAAGGTCGCGATGATCACAGAAAAGGAGGAGGGTGAAATCGAGAGCTGGACTAGCTATGATTCGTCCTCTAATGATGAGGAATTTGTTGCCAGTTCTGGTGAGGGAAACTTCGAACCATGCGAAGAAACCCTGGGAATAAGTCCTATTCTCCCGAATTCGCCTCTAATAGAGATTATCGCTAAAGATGCTCCCCTGGATGTCGAACAACTTCATGGTTCTCCGCTTAAGGAAACTGACATCAACTTTGGGGACTAGAGCAATGTTTACATGGACATTGATGAACTCATGGGAGATGATTTCAAGTTTGAGGGATTTTCTTCTCGCCCCGGTCATGCTGTATCTAAAGTTAGCCTGACTCCCACTGTAGTTTCTTCTTGATCGGTTTTGTGAAGTCCTTTTAGGCCACCTACGACACGTTACACACTTCACCGGGGTCATGTGCACTTATATAAGCATTTCTTCAGTTTATTTTCTATCGCTATAGTTCTTCATTCATCATTTTTTTCCTTTATACTAAGTACTATGGGATGTCGTGGGCTTTATGAAGACCTCGAGCAATTTACAAAGGCATAACACGGGTCAAGACGGACTTCAAGCCACCATCAGCCTGGAGAGACCGAGTAAGAATGGAGAAGGAAGAAAGATTGGGAAGCCAAAGTTCGTCATCGGGACAACATAGACCGAGGAAGAGTTTATAGGAGTGGTTATGAGAAGAGGAAAACTCCCGATGATTGGGAAGAGCCATCTAAGAAATCGAAGGTAGATCGTGGGTCTCATCCTTCCGAGCACCAAGCATTCACCCCGGCTCTAATCTCTGTTGTAATTGAAGTTCCAACTTCTACAGTTCAAGTCACTCCATCAATGTAACATCCCCCACTTGGAGGCTCAAAACTAACGGCTACGGATGCTGCAATCATTCATAGTTATTAATCCTCGGCGACCAAATATGGTAATGTTAGATACATTAATATAACAGAAACACATGGATATGGAAAAATTTTAAAATCAACAAACATCTTTCTCATTAAATTTAAAAACATTTCAAATTCATTACATAATCCCAATACAAGAACTACATTCAGAGAAAATATACTTATTGCAATATACGCCAAGAGCGACATATGAAGATGCCCCCTTGGATGATCAAATTATATATATAGGAAATTAAACAACTTTGCCTTTACAACAACAACACAGCGAAATCAAAATAAAAGATAACTCTAAGTAGCTATCATGCCTCCTGCACGTCTCCGGAAGCTTATTCGTCTAAAGAGATACCTGAAAACCTCAACTCTCAAACTACTCAAAATCAATTGAGTACCCGAGAGTTTAAAGGGAAAACATAAACTTCGAGTCAGACATAAAGCTTGGTATGAATAATAATCTACCATCTCAAACCATTTAGATATCTAGTGAGACCACGCCACTTAGAGGAACGAGTTTTCCCCTCACTAGTATCCTAAAACCTTTATAAAACCATATACCGTGCTCCTACACCCACAATGGTTAAAACATCTCAAAATAATATGGTGATTACAAACAAGTAAATCAATTCTGGAATTCCCATCCCCATTCATTTCTGACTAACTGTCTCATTTATAGTTCCCAGAGTCACTATTAACCTATTAGTTTTCATGGGATTACTAATAACCTGTTAAATGTTTTTGGACTCCCTGTCCTATTTCATAATTTTCATGGGATCACTAAGAAACTATTGGCCCTTGCCAATATCATCAATGTTTTATGGGTTTTCCCTGAACCTATTAGTAACTCCAATATCTTTCCTCTTATCCTAGTTTTTATGGGTTGACTAAGAACCTATTGACTTCTGTCAGTATCTTAATCCGGATATAATTTTCATGGGCTAACTACAAACCTATTGGCCCCTGCCAATATCAAATCATAGTTTTCATGGGCTAACTATGAACCTGTCTTCCTGGCATTTTCGTTTTACATAGTTTTCATGGGCTTACTATGAACTTATTGGCCCTTGCCAATATCAAATCATAGTTTTCATGGGCTAACTATGAACCTATTGGCCCCTGCCAGTATCTTTAAGTAATATTTTAGCATCCTATACTCTGGTCTTCCTGACCTCCTGGATGCAATTCTTCTCATTCAGGAGTTACTTTTATTTATATTCACTACTGTGTCAACCTAACTGGTTATTCTGCCCTTCCCCAAATTATAGTTATGGATCCATTGCAATGTGAATATATTCGAATACATATATGAAGAAGCAAACATAATAGTACCAACCCCTATGGTTTAATATCCTTGAAATCATTTTATATAAAACTTGGTTAATCCCTTTAACCCATTAATCAAGGAAAACTTCTTCAAAACTCCATTTCAAAACACTTTATTTATGCCATGGTTTTCCTTTAAAATGAGATTGGGTTATTTTTTTTGAAAACTAAGGCTTTCGAAACCTTAAAACATTACTTCCGAAACCCCTAGATAACCTCCTTCGAAAGCATAGAAAACTTCTTTTCAAAACACAAAATATATACCTTTCGAAGTTCTTTAAATCATCTCTTTCGAAACCAAAATGCACCTTTCAAAGCTCTTTAAATCATCTCTTTCGAAACCAAAATGTACCTTTCGAAGGTATAAAAATATTACTTAGTAATCCTTAGAAACATAGCTTCAAAAAGAATGAAAGTACCCCTTTCGAAACCTTTGGGTTTAATCAAAACATCTTTTGGATCAAAGTGAATATATACGAAAGTATCTCTTTCGAAACCTTAAATCTTCATATAAAATTGTTTGGGGAAAGTTTGATGGCGTCGGCACCATCCTTTTTGAAAGCTTCAAAACATTTAAGTAAAACATCGAAGGATAACATCAAAACCCTCTTTCGAAGCCATTGCATTCGAAACCCTTGAACCCTTTTGAAAGCATTTAGGAAGTGGCTTAGTATAAGTTTAAAACAAAAACTACCCTTCGAAAGCATTGATGACTTCAACACACTCGAAAGGTATAGAAACAACATTAAAGTTTCAACTAGGTCGGAACCGTCATTTTTGAAAGCATTCTTTTATAAACAAAGGGTCTCATTCGAAAGCTCTATTTTTAAACAAACAAAGGCGACAATGGGTTTGAAAGTAACAGGGTATCGACTTGGTGAAAGTACCCTTCAAAAACAAGGTAGGCGCATAATTTTAAAAGTAAACAATGGTTTCTACTCTATCAAAAGCAATGCTTTCGACACCCTGCCTTCCTCCCTTCACCAATCCACTTCATACCAATCTCATTGATACCATGTATATTGGTTTCGGCTTTAGTAGGTTTCAGCTAGGTTGGTTTCGACTGAATCGAAGCGGAGGCATTGGAGTCAAAAGGCGCTTCTAAAGGAGGCAAGACCAACCTTTCTGGGTAAGGCTGAATTAATGCTATCTTTAGTAATGACTTTATAACAACCCGTTGTAACATTCCCCTACTTGGAGGCCCACAACTAACGGCTATGGATGCTGCAGTCATTCATGGTTATTAATCCTCGGCGACCAAATATGGCGGTGTTAGATTCATTGATACACAAAGACACATGAATATGGAAAAAATTTAAAACTTCAAAAAGATCACATTCCATTTCAAATTATTTCCAATTCATTACATAATCCCATAATCGTAAACCACATTCAGAGAAAATATATTTATTACAACATACGCCAAGAGCGACTTATGAAGATGCCCCATTGGATGATCAGAGTATATATAGGCAATATAACAACTTTGCCGTTACAAGCAACACAGCGGAATCAAATAAAAGATAACTTTAAATATCTATTATGCCTCCTACATGTCTTCGGAAGCTTTATTCGTCTAGTGAGGTACCTGGAAACCTCAACACTCAAACTACTCAAAATCAATTGAGTATCCGAGAGTTTAAGGGGTAAACATAAACTTTGAGTCAGACATAAAGCCTAGTATGAATAATAATCTAACATCTTAAACCATTTAGATATCTAGTGAGACCATGCCGCTTAGTGAAACAGGTTTTCCACTCACTAGTATCTTAAAACCTTTATAAAACCATATATTGTGCTCTTGCATCCACAATGGTTAAAAACATAGTCATTTCAAAATATTATGATGATATGCATACAAGTTAAAACATTCTGGATTTCCCATCCTCTGTTTAATTGACTCCCTGTCATGTTTATAGTTTCTAGGGTCACTATTAACCTATTAGTTTTCATGGGCTTACTAATAACCTTTATATAAAATATGGACTCCCTGTCCTATTTCATAGTTTTCATGGGTGCACTATAAACCTATTGGCCCCTGCCAATTAACTTAATTAATTTATGGGTTCCCCTGAACCTATTGGTGACCCCAATAACTTTTCTCTTATCCTAGTTTTCATGGGTTGACTAGGAACCTATTGACAACTGTCAATAACTTAATCCGGGTATAGTTTTCATGGGTGCACTACAAACAATTGGCCCCTGCCAACCACTCTTTATAACATAGTTTTCATGGGATCACTATGAACCTATTTGTAACTCTAATAACTTCCTAATCATGGTTTTCATGGTTGCACTGTGAACCTGTCTCCCCGACAACTTCTATATTTAGGCATCCTATATTCCGGTCTCCCTGACCTCCTGGATGCGATCATACTCATTCAGGAGTTTAATCAATTTATTCACTACTGGGTCAACATAGCCGGTTCTTCGACCCTTTTATCCCCAAAATGCAGTTATGGGTCCATTTTTAATGTGAATATATTTATATTCGAAGAAGCAACCATAATATCATAACAATTCCACTCCTATGGGTTTAATATCCTTGAAATTATTTTCATAATAAAACTGGGTTAATCCCTTCATCCTAATATTTTATCAAGGAAAGCTTCTTCATAAACTTTATACTTAACCGTTTCAAAACTCCTTTATATTAACCATGGGTTTTTCCTTTAAAAATTGAGTTTGGGTTATTCGTTTTTGAAAAACAAAGCCTTTCAACTCCTTTGAAACCTTGCTTTCGACCTCATTGGACACCCTCCTTCGAAATTATAAAAATCTATTTTCAAAACATTAGGCCCCTGCCTTTCGAACACTTTAGAACTTCCTTTCGAAACCTTTCGAATGTATTAAAGAATTAGCATTTAACATTTAGAAGCATAGCTTCGAAACCAATTGAAAGTACCCCTTTCGAAACCATTGAAAGTACCCCTTTCGGAAACATTGGGTTTATACTTCAAAATATTATTTGGGTCAAGTGAATATAAATGAAAGTATCTCTTTTGAAACCATTCTTTATCCTTTAAAAGTATTGGGGAAAACTTGATGGCGTCAGCACCATCCTTTCGAAATCATAAGTCATTTGGGTAAAATTCTTGAAGGTTGGCTTCGAAACCCCTCCCGAAACCACTGCCTTCGAAACCTCTAACCCCCTTCGAAAGCTATGGGAAGTGGCCTACGTTTTTAAAACAAAGGTTACCTTTCGAAAGCAATGACATCTTCAATGCCTTCGAAAGGCAAAGCGACAGAAGGGTTTCAGACTGGTCGAAACTACCCCTTTCGAACACTTTAATTTTGAAAACAAAGTAGACTCTTCGAAAGCTAGTACTTTAACCTAAGGTGGCTACTCTCTTTTGAAAACTAATTAAAAGACCTTTTTGAAAGCTTCGGTTTCGACCCCTTCGAAAGCGTGTAACAAAACAGGCAAGCACTTCTCTTTTAAAGAAACAAAACAAAGGTATTGACCCCATCGGAAGCATTGCTTTTGACAACATACCTCCCGCCTTTTTCTCCAATCCACTACGTACCAACAAGTGGTACCATGTGTATTGGTTTCGACTTTGGCCTCGACCTAGAAGGTTTCAACTTAATTGATGACGAAAGCTCTGGGTCGAAAGCTACTTCTAAAGGAGGCGGAACTCACTTTTTTGAGTAAAAGGCTGTTTTTACCAAATAAAGCATTTTCTTTGTAACTAACTTGCCCACGTGTAAAAACTTAATTGGTTTCCTTAAACTTTTAAAATTATTTCACAGATAATTGCCGCATTTTCTCAGATCTAAAACAAGGTTATATTTTAACAAATAAGCCCTCCCCATTTAACAACAATTAAATCATTTAGGTCCTCCTTTTAAAATAATTTAATTTCCATAATAAACCTCTTAGTAAAAATCCCCAAAAATCATAGAAATTCACTTTTAATATGTTAGCTAACATATATAAATTCTAGACCTAAATTCATCATATAATAACCGAAAATAAATTTCTAAACCCAATAATACATATTTTCCTTTGAAAATTCATATTAAATTCTCCACGGCTTAGAAAGTTAAAAAAATTGAAACCCAACTTCAAAATTATGTTTCCCTTAACATATAACTTTTCTGTGGCATTCTAAAATCATTTGCTATCGGTTTTGCCCTAAAATTGTGCGTATCATATTTAAACAATTTGATATTAAATCAAACATGTCATAAAACCAAGCATATCATCATTCGAATCATCATAAAATGGATTAATTCATAAATCCAAAAACATATGATTGAAAAAAATAGAGATGATTAGGATTATTATTCACCTTAGTTTGGATAAGGAAATTGGAGATTGTTTGAGATTGATTCCCCTAGATTGAATCCTAAGCTTTAATCTTGAATTTTCTCTTCTCTTCTTACCCCTTAATGGACGGCTCCTCTTTTCTACTTTGTTTGTGATAAAACGAACGTGAATGGTATAGATAAGAGTATAAGGGTATGGAATTATGGGCAACAATTACCCTATTTCCAACTGTGAACCCTAGATCTTTACGCATCTTATCTGCGTAACTCTTTTGTCTAGATTGAGCTTCCTTCATCCTCTCTCGGATTAACTCAATCTTCTCGGACGCCTCCCTAACCAAATCTGCACCTAAGACTAATTAGTCTCCATTCTCCAACTAACATGGTGGTGATTTGCATGGCCTTCCATACAAAGCTTCAAAAGGTGCCATTCCTATGCTAGTCTGGTAGCTATTATTATAGGAAAACTCAACTAAATGTAGGTGATCCTCCCAAGATCCACCAAAGTCCAATACAAAAGCTCTCAATAAATCCTCGAGTACCTATTGACTCTCTATATCTGAGGGTGATATGCAGTACTTATATTAAGCTTGGTACTTAACACATCCTATAGAGTCTTCCAGAATTTGCTAGTGAACAAAGCATCTCTATAACTGACTATGCTACTAGGAACTCCATATAGTCTAATTATGTCCTTCATGAACAACTTTGCTAAAACAAGTGCCATCCTGGTTGACTTAATTGGAATGAAATGGGCACTCATGGTCAACCTGTCCACTATAACCCATATACTTTCATTTCCCCTATTTGACCTTGGAAACCCATCTATAAAATCCATGGACATCGAATCCCATTTCCAAACTGGAATCTCTAAAGGTTGAAGCAATCCGCCCGGCTTCTGATGTTCAGCCTTCACTTGTTGATAGTTTGCACATTGCCTAACCTACAAGCCAACATCCCTCTTCATACCTTCTCGATAGAAGCTTCTCTTCATGTCTTGATACATCTTGGTCCCTCCAGGATGAATCGTAAAGTTGGACCGGTGACATTCTCCAAGAACTTATTTCCTCAAGTCCTCAACATTTGGAACACACAACCGTCCCTTCTTTCTCAACCATCCTTTCTAGTCTAGACTAAAATCTTTCAGATCATCGATCTCATTCCAACCTCAAGCCTTCTAATCCTTTCGGCTAATACTGGATCCTTCTTCTATTTAGAAGCTATCCTTTCGATCAATACTGGTCAAACTTCTAAACATGACAATATGGTAGAATTTTAGCTAGAACTAGCAGTCGATCTTAACTGCACACTAAAAGTAGTCAAAGCTTCTAAATCTTTCCACTCTACCAATATATCTAACACCACATTATAGGTAAGATGAATTAATGCTATCTTTAGTAATGACTTTATAACAACCTGCCTATTTGTAATCCTTTGATGGTTGCCTTAAAACTTTTTCAAATTCTTTACAAAATAACCGCCGCTTATTTTCAGATCTAAATCAAGGAAATTTTAACAATTAAGCTCTTCCATTAAGCAAAACCAAAATTGCACTTAAATCCTTCTTCTAAAATAATTTATTTTCCAAAGTAAACCTCTTAGGAAAAATCCCCAAAAATTACAAAAATTCACTTTCAATATGTTGCCGAACATATCAAAATTTCAGACCCAAATTCTTCCTGAAATAATCGAAATTAAATTTTTAACCCATTTTTATCATATTTTCCTTTGGAAATTCATAATAATCTTTCCATATCTTGGAAAATTATCAAAATTAAATCCCAACTCCAAAATCTTGTTTTACATAACATAAATTTTTTCTGTGGCATTCAAAATCATATACAATCGGGTTTACCCTAAAACCGAATAAATCCATATATGAACAATTTGATTAAATCAAACATGTTATAAATTCAAGCATATCATTATCCATATCATCATTAAAATGAATTTAATATTAAACCCAAAAACAAATGATTATAAACAAAATAGAGATGGTATAAACTATTATTCACTTGATTAGAATAAGGAGATTGGATTGAAATTAAGATTTATTCCCCTTGCTTTAATTCTTAGCTTGATTTGAATTATCTCTTCTCCTAGCAATGGCCGGCCATAAGCTCTTCTTTTCTTACGTTTTTTTATGTTTTGTGAAAATAAGAAATGAACATGAATGGATGGCAAGCCATGGATATATATAAGGGTTATGGAATTAAGGTGCGGCTAATTCCAAGTATGCCCTTGTGCAACTTAATTAGCCTATAAGCCATTCTTAAGCCCATCTAATTAATTAGTTAAGCACATCCTCTAAGTATTTATTCAGATCTCAATCCCCTTATCACTTAATATTTACATTATTCTATTTAATTTATCTAATTAAATATCCTGAATAATGTTACTAAAATTAGGGGTGTTACAATCAACCCAGAATCCCTCAATTCATGTAATGCTCGCTTCTGGTTCTTTACGTTCTCGCAGCAGGTCGGCTTACATTCTCCCCTTTGGTCCACCCAAGTTTGAGGCCATGCTTCCTAGATGGTTTCTGAAGGGAGTAAAATTTGATCGTGACCTACGTCCGATCCGAAAGGATTCTTATCTGCCCCATATCCAGGCAATTCAGAGCGATTTAGATCAGGCTGAAGGATGGGAGAAATTATGTAAACAGCTGGTGGACACTAATCGTAACAATTACCAAGTGATCCTTTCCTTTGTGTCAGAAAAGGATGATTACGAAATGTGACGCCAAAATTGATCAAGTGACAAAGGCGAGGGATGCAGCCTCTCGCGAGAGTAAGAGCAACACTAATTTGCTGAAGGAATTAAAAGAAGCTCATGCAAAAATTGAGATCATGTTCAGTGACGAAATCAAGAAGACCCACGCTGATGTGGTCAAGTTGAAAAAGGAGCTTAAAAATCGAGACGAGATTATCGAAGCTCAGAAGAAAACTATCGTTGGTCACGATGAAGTCAAAGCTCATAAAAAGAAAATTGCCGATTATGCGGGAGTGTGGAATCCCTAAATAAGGCCATCTCTGACCAGGCCTAAGCGATTGCTTTGCTTAAGGAAAGAGTTGCGCAACTCGAAGCTGCAAAGACAAAATTTGAAGTTGAGAAGGCCGCCATGATGGCGGACTACCTGGGGTTGCAAGACACCTTCGGAAGGAAGATGGAAAAGATGGATGACATCATCTTGAATTTCTATGTTAACTCCCTATTGAATCAGGCAGCCTTAGCTACTTGGGCCCCAGATTCCTACGTACTCTTGCTGTAGTTTGGGAAGAGGTACTGGCCCATTTTCGAGAAGACGGGGACGTGTACACCGAGTAGGAGTTGGAGGATTCCAATCTCAATGAGGAGTCAAATAAAGCTTTTGTGGAAGGCTGAGAGATTATTTAAATTGAGAGGGAGCGAGAGGCCGCCGATTCTATTGCAACCGCAACCGCTAAAGCGCTATCAGAACCTTTCATTTTTGGACTAGGAAAATTATCCAAGCAGCCTCGTGATCAGATAGGAATCATTCCGACTTCAGCCAGTGCTGCTCTCCTATCCACTCCTTCAATAGTTGTAGCTATCTCTAAAGTCTTGGGTGATCCTGGAACTTCACCAAAGATTGTGCATCTGTCTAATGAAGAAGACGGTGGGGAGTTTGAAGTTGAACTTCTTGGTTCCACTTCTGATGCAAGTGATATTCTTGTTTCACCCGAGTTTGAGAATTTCCAGCTCACTCCGCAAGAACAAGACAAATTGAATGCTTTCCTTTTTGATCTTATAGGTCCATCTTCCTTGCCTGCTGAACTATCGATTTCTGCAGTACCGGGGCCTGCGTTATTTCTACTTCTTCAACGCTCATTTTCGTATCTACTCCAATCACCATGCCTGCATCTGGCTTGCAACTAAGGCTGGAGTCCGAGAAGATTGCTGCGTTGCATGGCCTGAATGACCTTTCCGTATCTCTAAAGGGCGATCCAGCAGTAGTTGATACTCGAGAGCAAACATACCAAACTAGCAAGCGGGAAAAGACGGAACAACAGATGGTGGCAGTCAAGAAGGAAAAACTTGAGTAACAAAAACCTTTAAGGAGCTCCCGCAAGTCCCGCAAGTGCAAGACCAAGGGGGAGTCCTCCGAGGGGGTCGAAGGACAAGAAGGTGACATGGGCATGGAGCCTGTAGTTGACATCTCAGGCAATAATACCACACCCGATGGGGATGCTAAGGGAAAGAAGAAACTTCCGACCAAAGGTGGGAAAGGAAGTGGTGGCAAGAAGCGCTGGTAGGCTCGAGTGACAGTGGAGCCGGGTTTTGTAGTATTCTGATCTGTTCGTTATGTATTGTGTACAAGTGCATAGTCTGCACTTATTACTTTTGTTTTGTAGCATCTGTACTTTTCTTTTTTGTTGGTCGATATTGTGTGGGTACAGCCCCCACATTTTTACTCTACATAAAATGTTAGAAGAAATAAAAAGATAAATGTTTCTACTGCTATTTCTTCTATGTTCTTTCTTATTTATCACGTACTTAGCTTGTTTATTTTCGTGATTTCACACATTATGTGTGCATATTTTTAGTTTTATTTAGTCTAATTGCTGCCAAAATTCTTCGTTTTTGGAGTAACAGAGCTATGAAGTATTTGCTATTTTAGTTGTGTGTTGGTGTGTGCGCCCCCCAGTTCATGGGACTGTTCACTCCAAACACTTGCTACGAGACTGGGTGCCTCCGGTGGCTTTTCGAATGTCCTCAATCAGGCCTGTATTACAACTCCTGTCTTTGGGAATTTCTGGTTTGAGATATTGGTGAAGCTCTTTTAGCGAACTTACGACAAGTATTTTACGGACTCAAGTGATTTATGTACTTAAGTAATCGGCGATGCCGGAGCAACACCGATTTCTTGATTATTTGTTTATGTTATTTCATCGCAGTGCTGACATTCAAGCTATCGTGCATACATATCGCTCCTTGGAGTGCTATTTTCTTAGCTCTAGGGGCGGTATGTGATTTTGTTTTCCTACAATATGAGAGTTCCTCATTTTTGGATGCAATTTTGGCGATCCAAGTAGTAGTGTGCAGCTTATGAAATGCGCATAGTGGAATCGAGGCTTGCATGGTCGCAGTTTTGCGAACAAGGAAGCGATGTGTAGCTTACGAAATGCACGACTTTGATTTTGGCCTTCCTGATGTCGCCGGAGCAACATCAGTTTTTAGTAGGTAGGGATCGAGATCTGTCGATCCAACGGTCTGAGTCGAGTTGTTTCCATCGACTTGGCGGGTAGATGGGGCGTACTTGAGCGTGATTCCACTATCTCAAGCAGCGGTTGGATGGTTTTGAGTTGATTTAACCCCGTCGACTCAGCAGGTTACTTTTGTGAACACAGTTTTATTGATTCAGAATGCAAAGCAATTTCATTAATAAAAATTGGGCAAATTCGGCCTATTTACAATGCCTCCAATATTCTGGGATGGCTTATTTATGAGAAACATGAAATATATAAGATAGTCTTAGATAAAGTAATGGCCCAGCGACTTGCTGTTCCCAGCTCGGGGAATTCGGGCTCCATCAATGGTTTTTAGCTTCAACGTGCCATCCCCTAGCTTTTGGCTGATCGCATAGGGCCCTTCCCAATTTAGTCAGAATGTTCCTGTACAGTGTGGACCCGTTTGAGAACAAGGTCCCCCACTTTGAAAGTACATTTATGGATTTTGGAGTTGAAGTATCATGCAAGACTTTTCTAGTGAGCAGCAGTTCTGAACTCGGCTTCTTTCCCCTTCTCATCGACCATATCGAGCGACTCAAGCAGGAGCTGCTCGAGTCGCTCGTTTGAATTTTTCCTTTGATGAGAAAGGACTTCTAGCTCGACTGGGATCATTGCTTCTGAACCTTATGCCAGGGCGAATAGGGAGTGCCCAGTTGCAGATTTGTGCGTTGTTATGTAAGCCCATAGTGCGAGTGGTAGTTCATCAACCCAATTTCCTTTAGCTTTAGTTAGCCGCTTTTTGATGGTGGACTTGATGATCTTGTTCACCGCTTCCACTTGGCGTTTGCCTATAGATAGGCAACATCAGAAAAGCTTTTGTCATGACCGCCCCATACCATCCATACTAAATGACCTAAAAAAGCGCTGTAAACGTTCCAGGCTGATATGGGATGATCATCAAGGTTGAAATTTAAAGCAGAAAACCTGTTGCATATCTCACAGCGCATGGATAAAATATAATATAGAAAATATACAACAGAAATATAGTGAGCCATAACAAATGAAAGGTAACATCTCTACTAGAACATCATGAGTTATGGTACAAATGTCATAACATCTCAGTACAACATTTCCTCACTACTTCCCTCAGAGTATATAACAACAAACAACAAAAACTAGAAATATAGAGTAATACGCCATAGCTCCTCCAAGCTCGTCTTCGTACAGCAACTACGACTCCAAAGCTGTAATCTAGTCTTCTCATTTAAGAGTACCCAAGATGATAAGTGGAAACATAAAACCTTGGGTCAGATAACAGTCTAGTGTGAGCGGTAAATGACAATCAAAAGCTATATTGGAAAATATGGTACTAGACAATACACAAAACCATACCTAACTTGTCCCTGCAACCAAAGAGTTAGCACATAATAATAAGATATAATATGCTACTCAAATAAACGACAGTAGAATACTATAACAAAATAGGAAAGAAGGATCTAAGCAGCCTCCTCCATTGGCCTATTCCCAATCCCTTCTCCAGCATTCCTATAGATGATAGCCTACCCAAGAGAAATAGCAAACATAGCAACCATAGTAACCATTACAACCATTAACCAAAACCTTGCCATCATCTTATAAAGCATTGAATATATGATAACTCGTATGGCCTCATCCTCGCTTGCCAGAGACTAATGGAAATACCGGTCCTTGATTGTGTTTCCCTATACTTTCAGGCCCGAAACCCTGCACGATTATCTCTTACAGTACCTCTGTATCGTTTGACACTAGAACCTCTCGGAGCAGTCCAAGATACATGACTGGCGCTACCAGCCCTCGGGTGTCCCCGTATATAGTACCCCTGCTTAAACACGACCAAAACACTCCGAGTTATCAACGATTCCTTGGCACACCCAATTCTTCAGAGCTTTCACAACTCCAATCCATTTTCGGGCATGAGTCTTACTACTCAACCCAGTCCATTATACCATAGCCTCATTCCATCTCGAATTATCTATCAACTCCTTCAATCTTACTCCTTATCCAAGCCCCCGATCGAAGAGCCGAAACATCATCATGCTATAACTTCCAAACCATAGAAGAAATCAACAAGCCACAACTTCCAGCAGATCCACTATAGCCCCAAAGTCTCCACCCCGGATCTTACATCAATATTGGTCAATAATTTGGATCAGTACTGATCCAATTGGATCGGATCAGAACTGATCCGAAAACATAGCCAATTTTGGCTCCTTCTCATGTCCAGCCTCTAGTACACTTCCTCTAGATGCCATAGACCCCTTGCTTCCCCTCTTAGCCTCTTGGTCTTCTATCTATGCTCCATAGCCGATCCAACATAGATGATCCAACATATCTTCAATACTTGGCCTATCCTCTGATCCAACTTTATAGAGCATCACTAGAACCCATGTTCTACCATCCCCCAGATCTCACGTTAACTGCAAGAAATTCGGATCGGTACCGATCCAATTGGATCAAATCGGTACCGATCCAAGTACTTTACTCCAATCATCATGAAATTTTCAAGACATCTTCCTTGCATACTCCAGAGCCTATCCTCCAAGTTTCTTGCGATTCCTACGAACTTTGCTCCTGATATGCTCCAATCACCAATCTATGACCTAAACATGCACAACACTAGCAAACGAATCAAGCATAGCAAGTAATTCAACCACAGCAATGAATCAAACATAGCAAATCATTCAACTACATCCAATCATAAACATTCAAGTCATCCAATTCAATCAATGATCATAATCAAGCATGGATCTAATCTAAATCTTAGAATTACGTAGCCATATAACACTAGCAAATGATCTAATCCATATTACATGTTTAATTAGGTCGATCTAGGGTTTATAAATCTGAAATTACATATGTCTAATCAATTTATTATTTAATTTGACAATCCTATCTTATGAAATATGATGAGGATCCAATCCTGACAACGACAAATTAGATGAAAATGCAATCAAAATGATCGAATCAAGCTCCTCGTTGAAGATCTATCCTCTAATTTGCAATTAGAGATTATTTGAGATGAAATCTATGCAAATAATAAAGAATTAGAGAGGAGATAGGTTTTGAGGCTGATATGAAATGAGAGACAAAGGTTTCAAATGGTCTCTCTCACCTCATATTTATAGCCAAACCTGATTAGACTAATGGGCTTGCTAATTGGTCCATTAATCCCCTTTCTAATTCTGGACACCATTTTACAAAACTTAAAGCTGCTATAACTTCCTAACCACTTATCTGATTTTCCTATGTGACCGCTCTACGTAATGGGAAACCACCGTCTTGAACCACTCTATGGAATGGGAAACCACCATCCTGAAGTAATGAACCAGGTTAGAACATCAGATTCGGATCCTATCAAAAGTTATTGCCGAAATAATATTTCCAATGGCAAAATGGCCACATACAAATTCAAGAAAAATCATGGATGTGTAAAACATCTCTAAGAACCATATCTCAAAATATTAGAAATACATGACCTCAAATGAATTATATAGAATTATTCCATGATCCTTGGACACGTAAAATACAGGTCGTTGCAGCTTTTCTCGATTCGGAAGTGTTTGCAAAAGCCTTTGAACTCGGCGCTTTTGAATTGTGTCCCGTTATCCATGATGATTTTCTGTGGCACCCAAACCTGCAAATAATGTTTTCAATGACAAAATTAATAACTTTCTTTGTGGTAATACTGGCCAATGGTTCCGCTTCGGCCCATTTGGTGAAATAAACAACAACAACGATAGCGTATTTTGTTACTCCTTTGGCCATCGACAATACACCAATCAAATCGATTCCCCAGATTGCGAATGCCCATGGGCTCGCCATCTGCATTAGCTTTGTTGAAGGAATTCTTTTGATCTTGCTGAATCTTTGGTATTGGTCACACCGTCTGGCATAATCTGCTGCATCGCGGTTTACTGTTGGCCAAAATTACCCATATCGGAGTACTTTCTTTACAAGGATTTGTCCCCGGTGTGATCTCTGCAGTCACCTTTATGAACTTCCCTGAGGATCCTTCGAGCTTCGTTGTTGGTCACACACTTGAGCAAGGGGGTAGAGAATCCCCATCGGTAGATTATCTCATCCTGTATTACGAACCGTGGTGCCTATTGAAGGAGTTTTTTCCGTTGATTCTTGTCTGCATGGAGTGTTCCTGTTAGTAGGTAGTCCTTGATCACCGTCATCCATGTTTCTAGTCCTTCTATTGTTTCAAAAATCTAATCGACTTTCATCTTGCCTATGCTTGGAGTGGTTAAAGTTTCAACTGGACCCAGTCCCAATGACTGGGCTTTTCTGGAACTGGCCAGTTTAGCAAGATGGTCCGCCTTCGTGTTTTGCTCCCTTGAGATATGAGTTATGGTGTAATGTTCGATGTCATTCATCAATTCCTGTACTTTAGATAGATATAGGGCAAGGTTCTCTTCTCGGGCTTGATATTCACCTTTTACCTGATAAACAACTAACTGAGAGTCGCTATAGATGTGTACAGATTTTATCCTGAGTTCCTTCACAAAGCCCAACTATCAATGCTTCATATTCCGCTTCATTGTTTGTTGTAGAGAATTCCAAGCGTAAGGCTTAACAAACGGATCGTCCTTCGGGAGTTTGAGCACAATTCCTGCCCCGAGGAGAAGTTGTTAGATGCTCCATCGATGAACAGCTTCCACTGTGTCTCCGCTTCCGGGATAATTTCTTCTTCATCAACTCGCATGGTAAACTCGGCAATGATGTCTACGAGTGCCTGCCCGCTGATCGCCTTTCTAGGGTGATAAGTGATTTCATATTATCTCAATTCGATGTTCCATTTGATAAGCCGTCAAGAGGTCTCGGGGCAATACAACACTTGCATCAAAGATTGATCTACTCTGATCGGGTGTGCTTGGAAGTATGGTCGTAACTTTCTCGAGGCGATTAGCAGGCAATAGGCTAGTTTCTATAACTTTGAATAATTCCTCTTGGGTCCAGTGAACCGCTTACTGATGTAATATATGGGTCATTGGATCCTAGCTTCTTCACGTACAAGTGCATCATTTAATGAGTGAGGAGAGACTACTAAGCAAATAAACAAGTCTTCTCCGTTTACCGGCCTGGATAGGATTGGTCTAACTTCCATATGTCATAGCAGCTCTTCGAAGGCAGCTTGACAAGCCTGATTCCATTCGAAGTTCTTCTTTCCCTTCTTTAGTGCATCAAAGAATGGTATACATTTGTCGGTTGCTTTTGAGATGAACCGGGTTAATGCCGCAACTTTTCCATTCAAGCTTTGTATCGCATTTTTGTTCCTTGGGCCTTGACTTCTCGTAAAGCAGTCTTTTGTTCAGGATTTGCTTCGATGCCTTTGGCACTTGTAATGAATCCTAAGAACTTTCTAAAGGCTACCTCAAAGTGACATTTGAGTGGATTGAGTTTCATTCTATATTTGCAGAGTATTTCAAACATTTCAGCGAGATTATCTAAGTGATTTGTAGCTATGCGTGATTTAACCAACATGTCATCTACATAGACTTTCATGGTTTTCCCGATCTAATGCTTGAACAAGGCGTTCACTAGTCATTGGTAGGTTGCCCCAGCAATTTTTAAACCGAATGGCATCACTCTATAGCGGTATAATCCTAGATCGGCGATGAAACTAGTGTTTTCCCGGTCAAGTTCGTGCATCATAATCTTGTTTTATCCCGAATAGGCGTCCATAAATGATAACAATTTGTGTCCAGCTGTCCCATCCACAAGCTGGTCAATTCTAGGTAGATGAAAGCTGTCTTTCGAGCAAGCATTGTTTAGATTCGAGTAGTTGATACAAATTCACCATTTCCTATTGGACTTCTTGACCAAGACCGGGTTGGATACCTATTTGGGGTAGGTTGCATCGTGGGTAAAGCCATTCGCTACCAGCTTATCCACTTCTTCACTAGCGCCTTGGACCATTCGGGTCCTAGGCTGTGCCTTTTCTACTTTATTTGTGTATACTTGGGATCAATATTAAGTGCATGACATGCAATCTATGGTGATACCCCGCACATATCGGAATGTGTCCAAGCGAATACGTCCAGGTTGGCATGGGAAATTTAATTAGTTCCTATCGCATCTTGTTTCCAAGATGTGATCCAATATTCAGAACCCAAGTTGGGTCATCCATATCGACTTGGACTGCCACCGTCAATTTTGCTAGTATTGCCCAATCCTCCCTTGAACTCTTCTTTCTAGGGTCCAAAGCCTTGTCAAATTGGCTATGGTCCCCAAGCCATGGGCGGTTCTATAGTTGCTATTCGGTTGGTTCATGAATGTGGAGAGTTCTCCTCACATTCTTTCCCTTTTCTTTTCTTTTAGACTCGCGTAGTTCTACGATGTAGCATTCTCTAGCGACACTTTGGTCTCCTTTGATCACCCCAACTCCATTCTCTGTCGAAAATTTCTTGGTTAGACACCACTAAGCTAAACCATTCCTAAAGTCTGCCAAAGCAGATCATCCCAAGAAAGCATTGTAGGCAGATATTTCATCTACAATAACAAAGGTCTGGATGGGGACGACTCTTCGATCGCCTTCCCCAAGTTCTACGAGTAAATCAATTATTTCAACCAGTTGCTTAGGTTTACCGGTGAATCCCTGGATCTTTGTTCGGCAAGTGGATACATCCTTCATACTGATCTTCATTTGATTAAACATGTGTTTGAACAGGATATTCATAGACCTTCCACTGTCCGCCAATACTTGCCGGACCATGGCTGGTCTGATTCCTATCGTCACGACCATGGGATCAAGGGTCGGAGCTTCAATTCCTTCAGTGTCTCGACTTCAGGATACTATATCGTCATTCAATGTTCTCTACTTCTTGGCAGGAGTCCCATCCTAGATCACGAAGCACGAATCTTTCGCTGTGTGTCTTAATGAGCTTTCATATCGCTCCATTTCTCTCCAACTCTTCTATGCGTGATGAGGTCCTTCGGATATTATTTTGATGATAAGTCTCTGAACGGTCCATTTGGATCCTTCTTTGCTGGTTCCAACTTGGTTTCCCTGATCTCTAGAAGCTTGGGGTGCTATAGGCTGGTCAGGATTTTTTAGTTTTCTCACATACTGCTGAAGCTTATTTTCCCGAATCAGTTCTTCAATTAGGTTTTTCAAGTGACGACACTCATTTGTGTTATGACCATGTGTTTCATAGAAGCGACAATACTTTTCGGAACATTTTTGTTGTTCATTTGCTTCCTTTTTAGGCGGCTTCTTGTACTCTTCCATCCCTTGTGTCACAATGTAGATGTTCTATGGAGTATCATTGAGTGGAGTATACTTTTCGGCCCTCAAGCCTTTAAGTCGCTTGTTACTTCCGTTTCACTTGTTGGAATTTTGGTTCTTCCTACTCCGATTCCCACCATTTTCTGTGTTTCTTGCAGCAGTCCTGGAGGTATTTGCATCTTGGTTCGCCGCCATACCACTCTGCCCAATAACGGTTGGTTGTAGGTTAGCAGGTTTTCCTTCCATTTCCTCCGCCTCTTCCAATCTCAAGTGCTGGCTTGCCTTTTGATTGAAGTCCTTCCTAGTGGTAGGTTGTTTCATTTTGATCCATTTTCCGAATTCAATGCCGGGATGGATAGCACGGACTAGGGCCATGAACTGACTCATGAAGGATTTCAAAGATTCATTCCATCCCTGGAATAGGCCAGATAAGGACATCACATCTTTTGGTTGTGTCGTATGAAGTCTAAACTTATCAAGGAATTTTATTGCTAATTCATTGAAGGTAGAGATAATCTTCGTGGAAGCCTAGTGAACTACATCGAAGCAATTCCCTTTAGGAAGATCGAAAAACATCAACATCGATAGCATTCAAAGCTTTTGCTCCGTCCATGTACCGACTTTACTTGCACAAGTGGGGTTTCGGGTCTCTAGTACCATAGTAAGACGAAATATCGTCATAGTGAACTTTTTAGGGTACTGTTCATTCAGAATGTCATCAGTGAAGGGAGTCCGGCTTGGAGCAGGTCCCCATTCATCATCCCTCATATCCTTACTTTCATCCATTAGGCGCTTGATCATGCCCACGATATATGCCTCGAATGTTCGGTATTCCATGGTTTGGCTGTCAATGACTATACCAAGTGTTTGATTTTACAAACGGCCTTGGTAAGCGAGCTGAAGCCTAGGCTCTTCTGTCTTCGGGAGAGTCACTCCCTTGGATTTCCGTTGGCTTGTGGTTGGTCGGGTTGGGCCAGTTTGGACCTCCTTGCCTCTATTGAGTGCATTAGCATTTTCTTCCAATTTGTCATCGTCAATTTGCTCATCATCTTCTGAGTCGGAGAGGTCCACTGCTATATCTTCTCGTGGGGTTTTCGCCTCTAGATTCAAGTTTGTAGCGGGTAGCTTCATAGTTGGTAGAGTGCTTGCATTTCCTTCCATGGTGATTCCCGCGGCTCCACCTACCACTCCTTTTTGCTGCTGCTTTCCATTTCTCAGGTTCAGGCTAGAAACAGAGGAGTTTTCCTACTCCATGGCAGCCATGGGCTAGCATGGTTCTTGGAGCAGCAAGTGATTGCAAGGTCAGGAGGGCATTTAGCTTTTACATAAGAGCTTTTTTGCTGTTCTCCATCTTTTGATTAATTTCATCAACCATCTTATTTAGTTCATCTCTAGTGACAACTTCATGCTGGATAGAACATCCTAGCACCTGATCTCCTGTATTGGCTCTAGAATTTGCCCCGATCAATGGATTATTGATGCCGTTGACTTCAGCTTGCTGAGGATTGGTTTCTTCTTCAGCAATTATAGCTCCTATGGACCTTCCGGAAGCAGTTCTCTTTTTTCTTGGTGCCATTGATTCTCAACAGCAAATCTTTTAAGTAGAGATTGAGGATCTAACTTTTGAACCTATCCGACCAAAAGTAGATAGCTAGATCTAAGCCTGAGTTGGGTTCTCAGTGAAAGCACCAAAATGTTAACCCAAAAAATGGATCAACACCCTGAATTGAGTGTGAAAGCACCAACCCTATTAATCAAGGCAAATAAAGTAGAAAAACAATAGTAGATTGCAGAAAGAGTAAAGAAACAAAAGTTTTTTATAGTGGTTCAGTAGTTAACGAAGTCTACATCCACTTTATAACTTTCTATTGATTAACTGCTGTTATAAGGTGAATCGGGTTACAATATGATTAAATCCCCTAAGTTAGACCAAATCACAAGTGCCAAAGTTCACCAGAGAATCACAGTGAACCCCTTAGATGACTATTGTGTGGGAGGAGAAGAGTGAAGAACAATTTCTATAGAGTTTCAACCAGTCCAGAAGATCCCTTTTATGTTGCAGATGGGTTAGAATTTATAGGGACTGGAGAGCTATTATTTTTAAAATGATAAGTTTTTTTTATATTTTTGTTACGAGATGTTGTGCATACTAATTCTCAGCCACATTTTTTGATGAAAAAGTTATCAGTCACATTATATTTGTTTCACATTATATACTAAACTGGAATCCTAATATAATTCAAATTTGCAATATGCGAATGTTTCCTTGGATATATGCTAATATAGTTAAACCAAAATTTGAGAGTGTTTGAGGAAAGATATTGGTTCTGGGTAACTACATGTTTGACTGTAATGGAAGTCTCGCGTGTTTAATAGGATTTACAACTCAGAAGGCAATTTGATAGAAACAAATAATTAGGAAACTATAGAAGATATAACTATTATTTTGTACATAGGAATTGTGCATTTTTCTGAGCATTTAATGTTTAATATATGACTTGCATGGATTATATTTATTTGTAATTTAGAAAGTAATCAACAACTCCGAATTTGATCAATTACAATGAATTGTATCATTTCTTTACGAGATACTAATATAAGTATTACGTTGGTTGTCCTTTTATGATGATTGCTACAGACAAAAATGGCTCCACGTTCAATTTAGTTGCTTTAGAAAATGCTGACATTTGTATAACTTGTCATAATCCTTCCAATGCAGATAGTCTTCTTGAATGCAACCTATTTCGTCCACTGTAAGCTAACACCACTAGTACACATTGCGATAATTATTGTTTTTTTATGGATTGCTAATTTACCTCACCTTTTTCATATCTTG
The DNA here is from genome assembly GCA_030737815.1 of Allium fistulosum. Taxonomy (NCBI): domain Eukaryota; kingdom Viridiplantae; phylum Streptophyta; class Magnoliopsida; order Asparagales; family Amaryllidaceae; genus Allium; species Allium fistulosum. Next base: position 240,648,904 of record CM060907.1, on the reverse strand, counting down.
TAATACATTGCGACGATTAGCATTCAACTAATTTCTATATTGCATGTAATGCAGGAGTAGAAGCGTGTAACGATCCACCTTTCTTACTCCGAAACACGAGCTGTTGGGGTAAAGAAAAGAAAGACAAGAAGAAATTAAACAATGCATAATCTCTCAATGCAACGGAATAATATACAATTATAAACATAAGATCATACAGAGTCGTTACCATAATAATATTACATCAGAGTCATACAGTATAAATTCCAAACTAGGACAGTCATAACTATTTATCCCCACATAACGGATACAAAGTACGTACATACACAACAGAATAAGATAATAACTAGCTATCGATGAAGCCACCTGCTCCAAGTTCCTCCAAAATGCATCCGTGAGAAATCTGGATCACTTGGTTACTCATACAAATTTGAGTACCCAAGAGTTTTAGGAAAAGAAAATAAAATTCCGGGTCAGACAAGGGTCTGGTGTGAGTAAGCATAAGTTTTTAAATTTATAAAAAAAACTTCAAACCAAAAGTACCTTGTAATACTACGACGCACATAAACACGGACAGGTTTTTACCTTATGATAACCAAAACATTTCTACATAAAATCATTTGATATTATTATAATGTCTAAGTTTAAAATAAGTATTCAATATAGCTGAAATGCTTGTATCTCACATTTCAGTAGTTGGGCACAACTAAGTCCGTAAAGGCACGTGAATTGGAAAATGATTCCAATAATGACAAGGCACCAGGGTACCACTTACCATTCCATCTCTAAATAAAATACACTGAGGGCCTCACATGGACTCTCCGCGAGTCAAGACTGGCCCTATCCCTCACTAGATAGTGCCGAATATGTCATCATCCTAGTTGGGATCAACAACCTAAATGAGCCCTGAGCATACATAATCTATAATATCGATCTAGATTGGGTGATGACCATACCCTAATAGTAGCGAACCACATAGCCTTAAAGCATATCCCCTGATTTTAGTCATTCTCGGGTGTGAGGCTTGAGGTTACACTTACCTTTTCTTCTAGTAGACCATCTTAGAATGCTACCAATGCCCTCTACGTAACAATGCAATGATAGCATTCATCCATACAAGTTGTTCCGGGATTGAACAAACATTCCACATTTACTATCTTCCATTTTGGAATCACCCTCAAGAAGGATAGTACAGCTCCACAACATACTTTATAACAATCCATAACGAACGTTATTAGTTTAGAGTGGTTCAGATAAATCATACTTATCCGAAACCGATGTCTCCAAACTAAGCGATATTTCCCAGCTAACTCAATTCCTGTTCTTTTGGAAGTATGTAACAAGTATTCGAGTCCTCACCAGGGAACTCGAAAAATGCATAGCGTACTTCCTGAGTTAAAAATGGCCAATTTATAAATAGCGGACAAATTTGCTACTTAGGATAATTATACAAAGTTCGCATGTATATAAGCATATACTTTATTTAAACATGACCCATTCATAGAAATTAACCCTCCCATATCCATTACATTACCGATATTTTGACCTTACTCTGTCCTTCGCCTAGAAATAAATTCTAGATCTCACAAATAGAAGATCTACCTACTCATCGTCTTTTAATGCTAACTATGGGATGGCTTACTTCCCATACATGTGTCACCACATTAGCATTGGTTTTATATTTGTTTGAGGTTACTAAAGGGTAATCGACAAAGAAATCTCTTGATTTAAAACATTTTCGAAAAAAGAAAAACTGTTTTAAACAAAACCGATATTTTAGAAACAAAGCGATTTAAAACCCCTATTTATTAATTAAATAATAAATTAAAGCCTTATTAAATTTTAATTAAGTCCTAGTTAAAATCGTAATTAAATTTAATCAATCGATAATTAATTTATAATTAATTAAACCACTTTAGTAAATAATTCATTAAAAATTAATCTTAAATAAATAATTAAATAATAATTAACTTTAATTAATTAAAATTAACTTAATTATTAACACTTAAGTATTATTTACCTTTATTAACTGACGACTAATTAATTAATCATTTATTAAATAAATAAATAATTAAATAATAATTACCTTTTTAATTACTTAATATAAGTTTTAAAGCATTTTCCAAAAAGATTTCTAAGTGAATAATTTTAGATTTCGAAAAGAATTCGCTTTCACGAACTGTACTTATAGCGACTATCGCTATACGACCCGAAATTTCCAAACTTGAAATTTATTCTCTAAGTCCATCTATTAACTTAGACCTATGGAATTCTGTTAAAACTTCTTGTCTAAGACCATCTATATTAGGAACGCATAATCTTCCATTCATCCTTGAAATACCATGGTTATCAATTTTGAAACTCGAACTTTGACCCTTCTCAATACCTTGAATAAATTCCAATAGAAGACTATCTTCCCTTTGTTTGCTCGCAATCCTTTGGAAGAGAGTCGGAATGACTTCCAAGATAGCCAAAACTGCATTCCCACTTAGAGCATCCGCCACCACATTTGCTTTTCCTTGCGTATAGAGAATATCCAAGTCGTAAGCCACTAGTAATTTTAACCATCACTGCTGCCTCAGGTTCAGGTCCTTCTAAGTGAAAAGGTACTTCAGGGAGTTGTGATCCATGTAGAGCTCGAACTTTTCACCTATTTAAAGAAGGAAATTACTACTAGGATCCTTAAAGATTAGTAATAAACTAAAAAGGAATAGAAGGATTCTTACCCAACAAGTAGTGCCTCCACATCTTCAACGCAAATACTATGGCTAACAGTTCCAAGTTGTGTGTTGCATAATTCTTCTCATGAGGCTTTAAATGTCTACTTGCATAGGATAGGCTATAACCTTCCCATGTTGCATAAACACTGCACCCAACCCAACTCTACTGGCATCGGTATAAACATTTAACCCTTCTCCTCCATCTATAATAGCTAAAACCGGGGCACTGGTCAATGTTTCTTTTAACTCAAGGGATTCTCCTTCACACTTCAGAGTCCACTCAAATTTAACATCCCGTTTCATCAATTTGGTTAGACAAGAGGCGATCTTAGAGTAATCCTTATGAACTTCCTATAATAACCCACCATCCCAAAAAAGGTTTTCACTACTATGGGAGTTTTGGGTCTTTTGAAGTCTTGCACAACAGCTACTTTAGCTAGGTCAACTAAAATGCCATCTCCTGATAAAACATGACCATGGTATCTCACTTCTGATTGCCAAAAGTGAAACTTAGAAAATTTGGCCTTCAAAATTGTTTTCCTTAACGTTTCTAACATCGCTTCCAAATGGTGTTCGTGCTCTTCCTCAGGCTTGGAATAAATGAGGATGTCTTCAATGAAAACCAACACGAACATATTTAGAACATCCCCAAAAACTCGATTTATAAGATCAACAAAAAATGTAGGCGCATTAGTTAGCCCAAAAGGCATAACCAACCACTCATAGAAAAGGTCTGGCACTCTAAAAGCAGTTAAGGGTATACTATGCTCCGCTACCCTTAACTGATGGAAACCCGTGCAAGGTCCATTTGGGAAAATACTCTAGTCCCATGAAGTAGGTCAAACATATCATCTATTTGGGGTAATGGATACTTATTCTGAATGGTCTGCTTATTCAACTCCCTATAGTCCGTACACAATCTTAAAGAACCATTGGACTTAGCCACAAAAACTACTGCCGATCCCCAACTCGAACGATTCTGTCTAATCAGCCCTCTTCTTAGAAAATCATCATTTTGACTTACTAGATCCTGCTTCTCTCTCGGGGCCATTCTACGTATGAGTTAAATAACAGGTTTCACACCGGGAACTAGATCAATACGAAATTCAATTTCTCTATGGGGAGGAAAACTGCTAATAGGCTCAAAAATATCTGGGAAATCTTTGACTACTAATATAGACTTTGGCACTTCTTGGGATGATTCTAAGGAATAAAGGAAACTACACATATGATTATCTAGGACCTCACATGATATTCATTCCAATACCCTTTCGGTCTTAGCTTTCAACACTATACTCCGATCAACGCAGCCAAGGATAGCATTATACTTAAGTAGCCAATCCATTCCAAGCAAAACATCAAAACCTTTAAAATCAAGCACAAACATGTTCCATGGGAAACGATGGGTAAGGTAGGAAATTTGTACATTCTCATAAATTAAACATAGACTGGTCATACCACCAACGAGATTTGACACACAGATAGGGGTTTCTACAAATCCCGGGGTAAGTTCTAATCTATCTACCAATTCTTTAGAGATGAAACTATTAGAAGCTCCAGTATCAAACAAAGTTCGAATAAAAATGCTACTAATAAGTAAAGTACCTTCTAAGACTCCATTTCTTTAACATCTTCAAAGGTTAAGGGCTCATCCTTAATAGCATAGACCTTAATCTGTTGACCCTTTCCATATTGGGCAGTCATTAACCATGTGTCCAGGCTAGTGGCAATTATAGAAAAACATCTTCTAGACCATTGGAGAGATAGCCTTCACCAGCTGATAGTGTGTTGAAATATGCCCGTTTTTATTACAATTGAAACAAACAACATCTTTATACTTATTTCCCTGATCTCCTCCTGCTGGTTTTTCCTTACCCTGCTTATTTTTTCCAGTTTGGATTAAACTTCCTTACCCTTCTTCAATAGTAGGAAGTCATTACCTATGTGTCCAGGCTGGTGGCAATTGTAGCAAAGCGTCTTCTGGACCATTGGAGAGATAACCTTCGCATGTTGACAATGTGTTGAAATATGCCCTTTTTTATTACAATTGAAACAGACAACATCTTTATACTTATTTTCCTGATCTCCTCCTACTGGTTTTCCTTACCCTGCTTCTTTTTTCAATTTGGATTAAACTTCCTTTTATTTGGGTTAACGGTACTGCCACTGGGTGTTGTTGCTGCTGTAGATGTCTTCTTCTTCAAAAGCACTTCATATCTTAGGGCCATGTCTAATAGATCCCCAAACGATTCCTTTATATGAGTGGTCATCATTTCATGGAACTCTTCTCTTATACCCAATATGAACATCTCATTCTTATTTAGTTGGGTGTCAATAAGTCCAGGACCAAAATGAGATAACTCATTAAACTTCGTCTCATATTCAGCCACCGACAGGTCTTCCTGCTTGAGATCCATGAAACTTCTATATAATTGAGTTTTGCTCGCAGCTGGCATGAAATGGTTTTTGAATACTTCTTTGAATCTAGCCCATGAGAACTCATATTCTCGAACATTTGCGGTGATAGAATCCCACCATGTAGCCGCACCCTCTTGCAATTGCCATGTTGCCAAGAAGCGTTTCTGATCATCAAAAATGTCCGAACCTTTGAAAATCTTCTCACATGACCGTAACCAAGCTTGTACATAAATGATGGATTATGTACCTTTGAAAGGTTTTCCACCAAGATTTGTGAAGTCCTTGCACAGAGTTGTGAAATTTACTCGAGGTTGTATTGGAGCTACGGCCTTAACAACTATTCCACCCCTTTTAACAATCAGGCTTCTTCCATTTGTGGTTGTTGTGCTACTGTTTCTCCTTCCTCGTCTCCTTCTCGAACTCATTCTTACTAGCTAAATAGAGTAAGATATCTTTAGGATACTTAGCAAAGATAAATCTTTAAGAAAGGGTACTAATCAAACCTATCAAAGCTGATTAAAATAACATGAATATTTATATGCATACAAATAAAATTTACAAATACGTGCTCTCGAAGTTGACCCCAACCCAAAGTCTAGGAGCTCGGCCAACCTAAGCTTTGATATCAAGTGTAACGATCCACTTTCTTACTCCGAAAGATGAGCCGTTGGGGTAAATAAAAGAAAGACAAGAAGAAACTAAAAAACACGGAATCTCACAACGCAACAGAATAACGTACAATTATCAACATAAGATCATACAAAGTCATTACCATAATAATATTACATCAGAGTCATACAGTGCACATTCCAAACTGGGACAGTTATAACTATCTATCCCTACATAAACAATACAAAGTACATACATACACATCGGAATAAGATAATAACAAGATGTCAGTGAAGCCACCTGCTCCAAGCTCCTTCAAAATGCATCCGTGAGAAACCTAGATCACTTGGCTACTCATACAAATTTGAGTACCCAAGAGTTTTCGGAAAAGAAAATAAAACTCCAGGTCAGGCATGAGTCTGCACTACAACAAAGGCAGCGTATAGCGACGGCAAAAATGCATCGGCGGCCGTTGCTAGCCGTCGCTAATTGCCGTTGCTATTCAATCCGTTGCCATCAGGAAAAGCAACGGCATAAGCGACGGCTCCGTCGCTAATATAGCGACGACAAGCGACGGTATCTTACACGTGTCAATGCCACGTGGCAGTTAGTTGTTCCAAAAGCAAGTCTGTTACTCGCCGTTGCCTGCCGTTACTAGCCGTCGCTATTTTTTCCCAGTAAGCCGTTACTAGCCGTCGCTAGCCGTCGCTTTTCTGGGCAAAATCTGCTGTGCATACAGCAGCTATCCTTCCATCAAACCTCGTCCCAAACCTCAAACCGTCTTTTCAAACCTCAATAATATCAACAACAACACATCTCAACAATACCCACAACATCAATATTCAACAATATAACCAAAAAACACAAAAACCAACCAAACCCAAACATCATCCAAAATGCCAAGTATCCAAACCCAAGTATCAAATCTAGTCTAAATACGTACATAAATACATACCCACAAGAATAGTAAAACTATGCATCATCATCCTCCTCGGCATCATCAGATCCATCTCCCTGCTCCCCAGGCATAGAGCCGTGCTCCTGATAAAATGCTGCAATGCGCTCATCTATCTGCTGTGCCAGTTGGCCCCTTCGCCAATCGTTGAGTTCATCCAGCTGCCTCTGCATCTGAGCAATACGCTCCTCCTCCATCGATTTTCCATAAGCTCTTTGAAAATTAGCAGCCTGTGAAATAACTGAAGTTAATACGATAGCATTTCACATGAATTTTGAATGAATTGGATAGTATATAAATAATTCTTTTGATGTGAGAATAATGTGGATCTTTTAATATGAAGTTAGTGAAATGGTTTACCTCCTGATTGCCGAAACCATAACGCCTATTTCGAGTAGGCGGTGCAATAACGGAATCCCAAATCCTGTTGGACTCTTCAACTGTAAGGTCTGCTCTTCCACTCGCCTGTGTCAATGCCGATGCCTTTGTCTCATATCGCCCCTGCAATTACAAACATAATTTTAAAATAATTGGTATAAAATTTACATATATACAATTTGAATCACGAGTTAGCATATTTACCATCGCTGCTTCAGCTTTGCTGTCGGTCCAATCATAGGTCGCATTCCCCTCATCATCAACAGACTCAACTGCGTGTGTGGCTCTAAAAACCTCAGCCATTGTAGGCTCCCTTCCGTACTTTGCAAACTGAAGATATACACAAATAAGATATATTGAAAATAAGCATAAATGTTATACATGAAGATATGCATCACCATATGCTAAATATATTTTATATTTACCAATTCTCTCCTATGCTGTTGGAAAGATTTAGAGCCACCTCGATGTAAACCCGGATTCTTATTCCTATTGTCTTGGTTTCTTGCTGCTACTTCCTATATTAATTTAGATACACGATTAAAATAATGCAACTAACATAATTGTAAGCATTCTCATCATAGCTTACTTTAGCTGCTTCTGACTCCCAATATGTGAGAAATCCGTTCCAGACTTCATCGCTCATCCAACCTGGCTTTTTGCCAGCCTTCTTCGCCCTTGATATTGTCTCTCTATAATTCTTCCGCATTTTTTGGTTCCAATTATTGCTAAAAACATCTAAATCATGCGGCTCCACTCGTACAACAGCCTGCATATTGAATTTATTTTGAATTACATACAGCATATTATTTTCAATAGAAATATATAAATTGTAATTACCATCAAGTCGGCCCATATAGCATTTTTAATATGAGCTGGAATGCTATCCCAATGCGGCCAAACTGCTGACATCCGACCCTTATATGATTTCTTCGAGACATCTAAAATAAACTGTGATGGTTCCACCTCGAATCCCATGTGATTGTTAACGTGCATATTTTATATAGTTTATATATTTTAAATAATATAATTGAAATAAATTTAACATTTACCCAACACTCTTCGGAATAATCTCTGCAACTCGGCATGTATCTGCCTCTAAGCTACTAGGACCCGCTGCAGCTCCAGGAGACTGAGATGGAGAAGGCTGAGATGGAGAAGGCTGAGATGTACTCCTACGTCTTCTATCAGCCATATCTGCCACAATCATATATTATATATAAAAGCATAATGATCAAATGAGCATCACATAATCATACAATAAAACGATAACGCATAAATTAGAATAATACATCGCTCAGAATAGTACATCGCTCAGAATATTACATAGCTCATAATAGTACATTGCATAAGTGAATACATAGCTCAGAATAGTACATTGAATAAGTGAATACATAGCTCAATATTACACATGACATAACTCAGAATAGTACATCACATAATACAACAAACGATGCCATCTGTGATCATTCTTCATCATCTTCTGATTCAGACGTCTCGGTCTCGTACTCTATATCGTTTTCTTCGTTACTAACAAATGCATCTATTAAAACATTCGCTTCATCATTCAACGATCCTACATCGATGTCATCGGCTATTATTATTTCGGAATTTGGCTCAAGATCTGCTTGATACGCTGCTTCATCTGGAATATTATTTCCATCAAATGTAAATCTTGCCTTTGTTTTAAAAACAGCCCACCAGTCTGCTTTATCTTTTTTTAAGGATGGATACGGAGCAAAATAAACTTGTAATGCTTGCTTAGCTAACACGAAAGGATCATATTTATAGTAATGTGACGTATGCTTTATTTCAATTAACTTATAATCCTTATGTACGTTAATTCCAGAACCGGGAACGTTGCTAAACCAGTTGCATTTGAATAAAAAAACTTTCTCTAGCGGTTGTGTATAATAAGTCAACTCTAAAATTTGTGTTAAGACTCCATAAAAATCTTTTATATGCTCTTCTGGATCATCGCTGCCTTTGACAAATACACCGCTGTTATACGTTGATTTTTCAGCTCCATAATCTTTGGTGTTAAATTTAAATCCGTTGACGAAGTATATAGGATAGGTCTTGACATTTCTTCTTGGTCCAATAGCAAGGTGTCGTATTCCTTCGTCAACAACACTGTTATTCGGATCGTGAACATAGCTTGCAAACCACCCAGCAAATTGTTTACTGAAATCACCAGATGGATGTTGTGATTCGTATATTCCCCTAATTATTAATATATAAATACACGTATAATTGAACTGTACAATCATTCAGTATTACCTGATAAATGGTCCAACTTCAACACAATTTAAAAGAACATATGTGTGTGCCACATGGTAGTCTCTATCATCTAACCATATTTCCACACATTTTCCGGCAGGTCTTCCATGTTGTCTAAAAATAGATAACATTGTTTGAGAAGAATCATGCTCAACAGCTTCTTCATTACGGGGAACACTTACAAACGATAAGTTCACATCGTCACTAAAGTAGTGTGAGAAAAAAAAAGAAGCTTCCTCTTCAAGGTACGATTTGCAAATCGAACCTTCTACTCGTGCTTTTTGTCTAATTTTTTTCTTCAAATGATTCAAGTACCTATAACAAAAATAATTAATTTAGTATATTGGTACAAGAATATACATTTTCAACTAATCAACAAGAATATTGAGGAGTTTAAAATCACCTCTCAAATGGATACATCCATCCATATTGCACAGGACCTCGAAGAAGTGCTTCGGATGGCAGATGCACAGGAAAATGCTCCATTACATTAAAAAAACCGGGCGGAAATATTTTCTCGAGTTTGCAGAGCAATACAGGAATTTCTACTTCAAGTTTACGTAAATGATCTACCTTTAACGTGGTCGAACAAAGCTGTTTGTAAAACATACTTAATTCTGTTATAACACTCCATATTTTTGTTGGCAACAGTTCTTTGAATATCACAGGTAAGAAATATTCCATCATGATATGGCAATCATGACTTTTCATCCCACTCAATTTATTGTTTTTCAAGTCAACACATCTGCGAAGGTTAGAAGAAATCCCATCAGGACATCTTAGTCCTTCCACCCATTTGAGCACGAGTTTTGCTTGCTTGTTGTCTAGCTCATAACATGCTTTGGGTTTTTTGTTATCGTCGTACAACTGAAGTTCGGGCCGCTTACAGAAATGTAATATATCACGTCTCGAATTTGCATCGTCCTTGGTTTTCCCCTTTACATTCAAAACTGTATTAAAAACGTTATCAAACACATTTTTTTCATTGTGCATGACGTCAATATTATGTCACAGTAAGAGATTTTTCCAATAAGGTAATTCCCAAAATATACTTTGCTTGCACCAGTTATGAATGTCTGATTTACCCGGAATGTCGACCTGTTTTCCAGTTTCATGAATCTTAGGATAGTCTTTCACGATTTCATATATCTCTTCACTTGTCCAAACTTTAAGTGGTAGCATATTCTCTACTCTGTTAGCTTTAAAGTTCTTTTTATCCATTCTGAATTTATGATTAATATGTAGAAAACACCGATGACAGTCAAACCAGGAAATTTTCTTGCCGTACTTTAATGAAAATGCTCGTGATTCTTCCATACAATATGGACAAGCTAGACGTCCAGCTGTGCTCCAACCTGAAAGCATGCCATATGCGGGAAAATCATTAATAGTCCATAATAAAGAAGCGAACATACGAAAATTTCTTTTTCTCGAAATGTCATATGTTTCAACTCCTTCACGCCATAGTGTTTTCAATTCTTCGATCAACGGTTGTAGATAAACATCAATTCCTTGAGTCGGATCATCAGGACTGGGAACGACAATCGTTAAAAACATATATGGAGTTTTCATACACATCCATAGAGGTAAGTTATAAGGAGTGACAATAATAGGCCATGATGAATATTTACTACCAAATTGAGAGAATGGAGAAAATCCATCTGTACATAAACCGAGCCTAACATTACGGCTCTCTCGAGCAAATTCAGGATACGTCCTATCGAAATGTTTCCATGCTTCTCCATCAGATGGATGTATCAATGTTCCTTCTACTGGTGTTCTCACGCTGTGCCATCGCATATGACATGCTGTAGCAGAAGAAGCATATAGCCGTTGAAGTCTGGGAGTGATGGGTAAATAATGCATTCTTTTATAAGGGACTTCTTTTCCTTTCTTTTTCCTTGGTTTGTATCTTTCCTCGTTACATATTCTACATTTTTTTAGGTGAGCGTCGTCTTTCCAAAATAACATGCAACCTTTAACACATGTGTCTATCTTCTGGTATGGCAATCCAAAAGCAGACATAAGTTTTTTAACTTTATAATGACTATCGCACATCAAATTATTGGGTGGCATGTGTCGTTTAGCAGTTTGTACAATTGCTGTAAACGATGCTTCTGTAAGATTGAATTTTGATTTCATCGTGATGTATTCAGCGGTTACAGATAATTCGGTTCCACTTTCACATCCATCCCACAATGGTCTCTTAGCGGAATCCAATAAATCATAAATTTTTTTAGCTTCCATAGTCGGTTCTTCACCATTTTCGTTTTCAATGTCGTCTTGATCAATGGATGGAAACATTGATCGGGCTGCATCTTGCACCATATTTTCTATTGGATTTGCCGCTGTATTATCATCCTCTTCCACTACAGGATTAGGTGTATATTGAACAAACTCTCCGTGACGATCCCATAAATAATAATTTGGTACAAAACCAAATTTATACAAATGAACTTCTACTACATCTGCCTTCCAATGCTTCAGATGTTTGCACTTAGCACACGGACAACGAATGTCTACGTTATTTCCATTATTAGATTTAGCAAATCTAATAAACTCGTGTACACCGTTAACAAAATGTTCCTTTATTGATCCTTTCATACCTTTTCGGGATTCATACATCCAACTACGATCGAGAAAATAATCGAACATATCTCCTGATTTGCAAAAATTATATTAGAAAATTCAAACAAACACTTCATTGAAACTTTATTAATAATTTGACAAATTAGACTGAACTTCAGTAAATTTAATAATTTGGTAAACTAGACTAACTTTATTAATTTGGTAAATTTTAAACTAACTTTAGTAAATTTTAATAAATTAGACTGAACAAATTTATTAGTTTCAAACTAACTTTTAAATTTTATTACTTTAGTAAATTGCACTTAATAAATTATTTGATTGTTTTATAAAATACAGATCATATATATACAACACTTGATAATACTTGTTTAACGGCCGGTCATCCTACTTCCCATTACAAACACAATAACGTAATCATATTTTATAAATCATTTCAGATTAAACGATTCAACAAAATTTCGGCAGCACTTCCCTTTATTCCTTGTATCGTACACAAATGCATGTACACAGGGAAAAAAGGAAGTGCCATCGAAATTTCGTTAACCGTTTAAACTGAAATGATTTATAAACTTCGATTACGTTATTGTGTTTGTAACTTGTCCAATACTGGGACAAATCCAACAAATATTGTATCAGATGAATACAGATGTCCGTTCTGTGTAAAAATGAACATCCATATAACGATCATATACAACACTTGTCAGACGGGGCCAAAAATTGTCTAAGGGGTTCACACAAATAAAACAAATTTTCTAATTTATATTTTAACAACTATAAATTTTTTAATAATACGTTCAATAAATATTTTTCAAGTAAATTTCACATTTTAACACGATTACACTTATAACTAACGCATGCTAAATAATTAAATTTTCACCTAATCGACAACCGACATTGCATAAACTTATCAATAAGCATCTTAAAATGTTATCACCATCTTAATCCAAATCACATCACCAATCGTTAATTCTACAATAACCAACATCATAATAGTATGCTTTAATCATCGTTTTCAACGTCGAAATAAAATGATTTTATTCTTAAATTAACCTACAATACTACTATCACCATACGTATACCACGTAACTACCAATCTCAAACCCAAAAACATGCCATTAACAACCAATTTTTAAACCCAATAAACATGCAAATAAACCCTAATTGAATAGAAAATAGGGTTAGAACACATACCGGATCAATTTGGGAAGTAGGGAGCGAACGTTTGAGCACCGAATCAGCGGGGCAACGGGGGGGGGGGGGTTTCTTTTTTTTTTAGGTTTTGTAGAATGGGGAAGAAGAAGGCTCGGTTCTGGCTGATATACAGGTCGAGCGACGGTTAGCGACGGCCGCTTTTTTTAGCCGTCGCAAACCGTCGCCCCAGTCCGACGCTATGCCAACCGATTTTAGTAGTGTTGGTGTGAGTAAAGCATAAGTTTTTACATTTATAAAAAAAACCTTCAAACCAAAAGTTTCTTGTAAGACCACGCCGCACAAAAAGACGGACGGGTTTTTACCTACGATAACCAAAACATTTCTATATAAAATCATTTGATATTGTCATAATGTCAAAGTTTAAAATAAATATTCAGTGTAAACGAAATGCTTGCATCTCATATTTTAGTAGTTGGACACAACTAAGTCCGTAAAGGCACGTATAAGAAAATGGATTCCAAAAATGAAAAGGCACCAGGGTACCACCTACCACAGTGCATCTCTAGATAAAATACACCGAGAGCCTCACATGGAATTCCTACGAGTCAAGACCGACCCTATCCCTTACTGGATAGCGTCGAATATGTCATCATCCTGGTTGGGATCAACAACCTAAATGGGCCCCGAGCATACATAATCTATAATATCAATCTAGATTGGGTGATGTTCATACCCTAATGGTAGCAAACCACACAGCTTTGAAGCATATCCCTTGATTTTAGTCATTTCTGGGTGTGAGGCTTGAGGTTACGTTTACCTTTTCTTCTAGCAAACCATTTTGGAATGCCACCAATCCCCTCCAGGGAATAATGCAATGATAGCTTTCATCCATACAAGTTGTTCCGAGATGGAACAAACATTCCACAATTACTATCTTCCATTTTGGAATCACCCTCAGGAAGGTTAGTACAGCTCCATTGCATACTTCATAACGATGCATAATGAACGTTATTAGTTTGGAGTGGTTTGGATAAATCATACTTATCTGAAACCGGTGTCTCCAAACTGAGCGATTATTCCCAGCTAACTCAATTCTGGTTCTTTTGGAAGTATGTAACAAGTATTCGAGTCCTCACTGGGGAACTCAAAAAATACACAACGTACTTCCTGATTTAAAACTGGCCAATTTATAAATAACGAACAAATCCGCTACTTAGGGTATTTATGCAAAGTTCACATATGTATAAGCAAATACTTAATTTAAACATGACCCATTTATAGAAATTAACCCTCCCATATCCATTACGTTTTCTATATTTCGACCTTGCTCTGTCCCTCGCCTAGGAAATAAATTCTAGGTCTCACAACAGAGGATCTGCCTACTCTTGGGCTTTTAGTGTTAACTACGGGACGACTTACTTCCCATAAATGTGTCACCATATTAGCATTTGTTTCATATTTGTTTGAGGTTACTTAAGGGTAATCCACAAAGAAATTCGTTGATTTAAAATATTTTTGAAAAAAGAAAAACAGTTTTAAACAAAACCGATATTTTAGAAACAAAGCGATTTAAAACCCTTATATATTAATTAAATAATAAATTAAACCGTTATTAAATAATAATTAAATCTTAATTTAGTCCTAATTAAAATCTTAATTAAATTTAATTAACGAGTAATTAATTTATAATTAATTAAACCCATTTAGTAAATAATTAATTAATAATTAATCTTAAATACATAATTAAATAATAATTAACCCTTAATTATTAATTAAATAATAATTAATTTTAATTAATTAATTAAAATTAACTTAATTGATTAACACTTAAGTATTAATTACTTTATTAACTAATGACTAATTACTAATTAATTAATTAAATAATCATTTATTAAATAAATAAATAATAATTACCTTTTAATTACTTAATATAAGTTTTAAAAAAATTTCCAAAAAGATTTCTAAGTGAAAACATTTTTAGATTTCGAAAAGAGTTCGTTTTCACGAACTGCACTTATAACGACCATCGCAATACGACCCGAAATTTCCAAACTTGAAATTTGTTCTCTAAGTCTTTTTTAAAATTTTAACTCTTGGAAAAACTTTACTAAAACATAAAAGCATATTTTGGAAGAGTAATAAGTATTTAAAACTTGAAAACATTTTGTAAATTTTAAAACCAAAGATTTTGAATTTTATACAAGGGATAACATGTCACTTTAAACTAGTAAGATGCTAACTTTCTTAGCATACCATCATGAATTCATGTTCACAACATACATTATTAATGACCACAACATCACAACATTTAAACATTTCCATAACCAACATATACAAGCTAGATTATAATATGCAAAGTAGCATGACTATTTAACTACCATATTCCAAACTATACATCCACATAACCAAGCATATATGATTACATCCAAGCATCATTGTAATCCAAGCACACTACATACAAACGATCCAACATTATTTTACCCAAACACAACATCATTTTTAAAACAAGTTAGTCATATATATATATATATATATATGTTTAGAAAAACTTAGATAAAGAGTGGAACTTTACTCAGTAAAAGTGGGAAAAATCAAACTAACTTCTACTAAGACCTAAATATGACCTAGGCCTTTGCTTCTAGCTTGTAAAAATGGAGTTTTTGGTGGCTTGAATGGCAATATGGTGTGGCTATGGGGGCTTTAGAGTTCGACCAAGGTGAAGAAATGGTGATGGGGGTTAGTTTTGTGAAGGAGAGGTATTAAAATGGAAGGAGGTGAGTTTAGACAAGGTTTTAGGAGTATAAAAGTGAATGAGTTTGATTTTTAAACTTGAGAAACTATTTTGGAAGCCTTAAAAGTGTCATTAAAACATGAAAAGGTTTTTATGAAATGGAATGATAAAATGGGAGAATATTATGAAAATTTGTATATATACAAAGTACATTAATCAAATTACCATATTACCTATGCAGTTAAAGCGCTCGACAGATTCAATGCGGCGGAGACGCAAAAAGTCATAGCGGAGATACAGCGAGGATATAACGGGATATAGCGGATGACCCTAAAATAGCGTATAAAACTCCTACTTAATGTCTTTACAAGTATATAAATGGTAATTAAATGAAAAATTAACATTCAATTGGATTATAATTAATACATAAATAATTTTAAGTAAAAACATATGCGAATATACTGTGAATAAACATAAAACTGTTATATAACATAATTGAATTTAGTAGAATATTAAAGTATTTTCATTTCTGAAAATATATTAAAAATTAAATTATATTAATTAATTTCATAATTTGTATAATGTATAAATGTCATTTTTAATGCATTTCTATTAAAGAAGATATAGCGGAAATAGCAAAATATAGCGGGAATAATGGGATATAGCGGAAATAGCGGGGCTTAAAGCGGAAAGGCTATATTTGGGGCTACATGGAAAAATCATAGCGGTAGAAGTCCGCTACGAGATATAGCGGGGTTATAGCGGGGTAATAGCGGGGAATTAACTGCACAGCATATTACCCTCAAGTACATACCCTACCTTATCATGTTGCCACATCACCAAGCATGTTTCTTCCTCCCTCCCTAACGTGTAAAGCTTGTCTCCCCCTTCATTTTCATGAGCAAACATGCCTTAGTACTTTATGTACTTTGTGTTCAAAAGAATCGACAACTTATTTCACTTTATTTACATTAACTCATGTTTAAAATTTACAAAAAGAATCATATCAAAACGTATTATATTTATTAAATAAATCAAATTACAAATCCTAATTCATTTATAAATGTGTGCAAATGTTTATCTCAAATGTGCACAACATTTCCCGATAACTTTTCGACCCCGAAAAGTCGAAAATTAGGAAAATGATTTCTGGTCATATTTTCTATTTTTCTTTGAACTAATTGTTTTTATAAACAAAATTTGTAAACTATTTTACCAACATTAGTTATTATTTAAAATGATTTTATTTGAGTTCAAAATTTATTAATTAATTATTAAAAATATATTTAAATATTTATATTTAAAGTGTTCAAATTCTGGGTCGTTACACTCTCCCCCCTTAAAAGAATTTCATCCCGAAATTAGCAAACAAGGAGATAACTCAATATAACACAAAAAGAGCATATATCATATATCTTAAAACTCATACAACAAATATACACCAAGAACCCATAGAAAAAACAATGCACACACTATACATACAACAAACAATGACTATCCTAACATTAATTTTGGATAGGCTTCCCTCATATGATCTATAGTCTCCCAAGTACAATCTCGGGGATCCTCACTCTACTAAATCTTTACTAACTTCACCACCTTATTGCGCAACCTTTTCTCATCCTGATTTACAATATAAACTGCATATCTAATCACCGCCGGGTTCAGTTCTATCTCCAAATCATCTTGAACTAATGGCTCCATAATTAATGATGGGTCATGAACATACTTTCTCAAATGAGACAATTGAAAACATTATAGACCCCTGACAACCTTTCTGGTAATTCAACTCTATAAGCGAGCGGTCCAATCCTTTCAATAAACTTAAAAGGTCCAATATACCTGGGTGTCAACTTCCCAACCCTTCCGAATCGAACAACCCCTCTAATTGGTGCAATCTTCACAAATACTGCATTAGAAATAGTTGTATGACAGTAATACAAAATTCTGATTTAATGATGCAAATATTATTGTAAGGGCAAGTAAATATCGTTGTTGAAATTAAGTTTAAAATGATTGAAAATCATTAACAAAAGTAAGAATGCAACATAAAGATATTATCGAGAAAAGGTCTATCATGATTTTTTGAAATATGTTGTAAATGACTATTTTGTAACCATTGGAAAATGTTGTTAAAGATTTTTCAATTATTTGGAGGTAATTCTACAATATTCAGAATGTGTTATTAATAATTTTTTTACAACGTTGTATGCAACTTATGGTAAATGTTGTAAAAGATACCCCATCTTTAACAACTATGGATAAGACAACATTATATGATAAACATCGACAAAATACATTAACAATATTTATTTAGTGTTGTAAAATGATATTTTTCTTGTAGCGTGTGACAGGCGGTACCCTAGTAGCCTTGTTATTGATGGAACCCAATTTCCAAAAAGTGCCTTTTGAACTTAGTTGTGTTCAAGTATGTTGGAATATGAGATGTAAGCATTTCAAATATATTCATAATTTACTTTAAAACCGTAGACTTTATTATAATATCACTAGATTCCTTATAAAAGTGTTTTGGTTATGGTGAGGTAAAAACCCATCCATGTTTATGTGCGGCGTGGTCTTATGAAATACCTTTGTTTTTAAAAGAGTTTTATAAGTAATAATTCAGTTATTTTAAGTTTACTCACACCAGACTCATGTCTAACCCGAAGTTTTATTTTTCTTTCCCTAAAACTCTTAGGTACTCAAATTTGTATGAGTAGCAATGTAGTCCTGGTTCTTACAGATGCATTTTGGAGGAGAATGAAGTAGGTGGCTTCGGCGTTATCTAGCTATATAAATTTTTCCCACCATGTATGTATATATTTTGTATCAGCAAGTGTGGGGATAGGCAGATATAACTATCCCTGGCTGAAATGAGTATCTATGTGACTCTGATGTATTATTTTGGGAATTGACTATGTATTATCATATGTTCACCATTATATGTGATTGCCTTGCGATTTGAGATTCTATGCTTTACTTTCTTCTTGTCTTTCTTTTCTTTTTACCCCAACAGCTCGTCTTTCGGTGTAAGGAAGGTGGATCATTAAAGAGACTACAAGGAAGTTCATTGAAAATTTTGAAGATATGCACATTTTGATTGATGTGTAATCAATATAGGGATTAGCACACCTATGTGATCTGTAATTATGATAGTGCGATATTACTCTATGTGCTTTATTTTTAATGAGCTATGATGATTATTGATCTATGTATATTTATTTAATTGTATATGCATGTTCTAATCAACCTTAGTTTTGTTTTAAACTTTAGTTATAGTCAATTATGGTTAAATTGTTGAGATGCATGGTATGAATTAATCTATGATTGAGATTGTTTTACCCTTTGTTGATGGAATGTTATTTTTACATACTGTGATTTGGATTGCATAATTGAGGAAATATATGTGTTACTATAATATGTGTTTGTAGAAATTTGAATTCATTTTGTGGATCAATTTAATTCTATTATGGTTAATGTTATATGGTCATTATATACTTCTTTGTAAATAGTTAATTTGTGATTGATGTATTCCCAATATTTTGTGATTAAACCAATAATGATGATTTATTGATTTTGTTGAAGGTGGTATTTAGGTGATTGCGAGGGCAGAATCCTTTAAAGGAGGAGAATGTAATGATCCACAAATTTGACACTTTTAATGTTAAAGTAACTAAAAATGAATTTTAACAAAATGATGAATTAGGTGTTGTATTTACAACCGTTGTGAAGGTCTCTTTAAGCGAATCAGTTTGATATATAATTTCGATTGGTTTGGAGTTACAGTTTGTTTAAATAGATGTGTTATAGTTTGTGAAGGATGAATTAAGTGGCAGTGGTGGTGACTTGAGGGGTTTGCACCTAGGTGGAAGTCGAGGCGGCTTTGAGCTAGGGTCGGTGGTAGTGTTTATTAGTGTTGGCTTATCCTATAGCAGCGACGAATCTCGGTCAAAAGTGGTGGTCAAAGGATGTGGATGGGTTATGGGAAAATAAAGGTACTGTAAATGGTGAAGAAATTTTCACTTAGGCCTTCATATTTTAATTATTAACAAATTAGCCCTATGACTTCTAAACTTCACATATTCCACAACCAAATTTTGATTCATGCGCAATTACTTCCATTGGACTCATTATAGAAAATCGAATGATTTGGCACTAGATATGCTGAGTTTGGAGGTAGTTTGAAAAATAAAGCACATTTTTATGTGTATAAACCCGAATTCCAGTGGGTCCGGATTTTTCGCAAAAATGCTAAAATCCAAGCCCACTGAAGCTCGAGTTGGGTATCTGGTATCCTGCAAATAGGCAAAGACAAATATATCAGAGCTCAAATAAATATCTCACAGTGGAACCGACTAAAATATAATAGTTAGTAAATACTCACCAAGATAATAACACTTTCTAAATAAGTGTCTCAAAGCTAGAAAGTCTCTGCCATCTATCTAACCTGTAAGATGTTATGAGGAAGGGTCAGAACTAAAGTTCCGGTGAATGGACAAATTATACACTTCTAAGCTTAATTCTACATATGCCGTTTTATTTCCATTTTATGTTATATTAGGTTTACTAGGTTTATAGTACTCTCGCATCTATGCGTGAATAGTACCCATCTACTCCCTAGTAGATTAAAACCTAATAACTAGTATATATGTAACTATATGCCCAATGACCGCATCGGTACTACCCATGGTACCTTCCATATCCTTCTCGAAAAGGACTCCATCGTCTTGCTCTTAGAGCGTTCTGTGACTACACCTGTAAAGGACAGCTTCGTGAGTCCTACAATACAGATGTTCCTCCGTCTACTATGAAAACGTAAAACTACGTCCGCACTAGCCAATACTAATGCTCAGACATCCACAATGTACCACCCAGTGCGTACCTTGAGGACTATACGTAATCGTTCTGTCTACTCCCTGAATCCCGCTTAACAAGGTCTACCTTGTACGGAACTCAGTCGGGTATTTTCTATATCTGTAAAGGACAGCTTCATTAAGCCTACAATACAGATATTCAACTTCGTATGTCTCTTTTCTCATCGTGGCTATGGCCCATCGCAGCCACCCCTCAACTAATCGAAAGACCTCTAAAGAGCTAAGTGGTTGTGCCCTATTGCAAACAATCTAACATCTAATTGGCTGCGCCCCTCATCCAATGTCTCGACAGCGAAAGAATCATTGGCCTGTTGGTTTAACTCTAGTCTTTCCCGAACTTGTTCTTGATTGATGATGGCTTGATATCCGCATGCAACTATCCTTTTGGGTCCTGCCCACTAAAACCTACTCGCAAGTCAGACTACGGTGTCATACGAATATCCTACTCTTATTCATTAACATTTTGACTGCCTATAATGGTCCGCTTCATTAGGCCTGGAATGCAAAAGCAGTCAAGGCATACTCTCTTAATGGAACATCTATAGACCTACCTCCGAGGGTGCAGCTTCGTTAGGCCTACCCCAGAGGGCCATCCTAGAGTGCCCTCATGTCCCATTGAAGTCTCGTACTTTCTTCTAGCCCAAATTAACTAAGTTGGACGTGCTATTTCTATGCTAAAAATCTGTGATGAACTGCTTCGTTAGGCTCTTCATCCTTTGGGCTGCTCCAAACGCATCTTACTATTTTATTAAACCCTAAGTCTAATCTTTTATTTTGCGTTTAGTTTACTTTTCTTATTCTGTTGGCTACTTATTTACCCTAATCAGCATAAGCGTGTCCCAGCCTCACCTAACTATTGTGAGACCATCAGTTCCTGACTGAAAGGGAATGCTGTTGGTATGGGCCTTTCTTCTATGTTTGCTTATTAACTTAGTGTAAGTTTTAAAATAAGCCTCTTCTGTTATTTCTGCTATATTTGCTTATTAACTTAATCTAAGTTTTAAAATAAGCATTTTCTGTTATCTCTAATTATAACCTATGTTATAATTATACTTGCAATTGTTACTTCTATATTCTTTTATAATCTACATGTTATAAATATAATTGCAAGTGTCTCTTTTCTATTCTAGTCTGTCTTCTTTTATTATGATATTGAACTCTCTTTAGTTCTCTTATATTACATGACAATCTTGGCTTGGGACTACGTCCGACTGTCATAAATTTACTTATCATAATAACCGCTTTGCTTTTATTCTACTATCTGCCAAGTAAATGCAGATCAAGGCACATTTTTGTTTATTGTTTCTAGTCTCGTCAAATAATTAACTTGATTTCTTCTTTAATTTCTTTAACTCTTCGCTTTACTTTTTTATATTCTAGGAAGTAGTTCTGTTCTATTTGGTTGGTTACAAAAACTATGCTAAAAATTCGTTTCCATATTTTAATACTAAATAACGCTATAAACAATAACTCGAAATTGCAAGATATTTCTTTTATTGTTTCATTAACTATTCGGTAATGCAAAATGCAGAAATGTCTCTATTTTACACTAATTCCCTTTTTCTTTCTTTTATTCTTGCAATTACGTTTATCGTTATTTTTGCAATATTAAACTATGGAAATGTATTATCTTTTCTAAACCAACCAACTAATCTATCACTAACTTCCAAATCAAGTTATTATATTTTCCCCTTCTTAATTTATTTCTCTCGTTTTAGCATAATTTACTGTAAATTTCTTACTTTTAGGCTTAAGCCTTTCTCTATAACTGTTAAGCCTAATTTTATTCATATTTAATTGGACTTCTATCTTTCTTTTCCATATAAATAATAATTAAATATAAGCTCTCTTGTAAAATTTACTGTTTTCAACATAACTAATTAACATAACTAATTAATAAAAATAAATGCTGAATTAAATATTTAACGGGAATCTAACAATAATATATCATAAACGTAAAAGATATATAATTTAAATCCACTTACCTGCCATCCTTAGCTTTTGCTCCATGGCCTTCCTAAATCCCCTTCTAAGGTGTCTAATATTTTTATTAAAAAGATCTTCTCCCCATAAATATTTTCTATTTAGGGTCCAGCCTAAATGGGAGAAAATCTGATTGTGAGAAAATAGCTAGACCTAGGGTTCTATTTATAATGTAGCTTAGGGATCTCAGACCATTGGATTTAGCAGATTGAATCTGAAGCCACCACGTCACAGGGTCGTTTGGAGCCATCAGATCCATCAACGTATGGCTCCGATTGAATAAAAAAATCCAACCTATTTGGTTCGGCACGTCCCCGGACGATTTAACGTCCAGGGGCAAACGCAGGTCGACCCGTGTTCTCTTTGGGTTGACCTTAGGGTCGACCTGTGGCTTTGTGGGTCGACCCATATATTTTTTATTTTCTGCTTTCTTGTTCTTTTTGTAACTTCTTTGTATTAACTCGGATTTCGACAAGTTATATATGGAAATTGATCAGAAAATCGCCACGGTCACAATGATATAAGTTTCGAGGCCATATTCTGACAATCCTTGAAATGTTTATTTCCACCGTTCATCATTATTTGATTATTTAATTATCTAAAAATGTGGGGTGTTACATTCTCCCACCCTTTAGGAAATTTCGTCCCCGAAATTCGACAAGGGTAAAATTATGTAATTCCTCGCATCAATCACATCCATTTAGTGTACATCCAATTTTGCGACCATCCGTGTCCTTGTGCAAAGTGTCATTCAACATAAAATATATGCATGTACATGAATTTCTAAGCGGTACCTCCTATATGAATGTTTTTCTTCTTTAAAATTTATTTTAAAACATGATGCACACAACCTAAATATACTTGCAATTTCTATATGAATGTAATCTTTTGAAAACTCAAAATGTTTTTCATCCAATTTTTCCCACACTCCTGTTGAATAGGAGCGCAGTTCAACGAATTTTACATCCAAATCCTACCACACAATTTTTAATATTTGAATTTTAGAAAAAAAATCTAATTTTCCGAACTCGATTTCTTATGTCAGAAAAAAGGTAGAAAACGGAAAACCTTACGTTTACCGTTTTATTTTTGTGCACCTCTTTCCCCGTACTTGGAACTTATGCCGCTATTCTATAAAAATCTCTATTTTCTTTCCCAAGCGGTTTACATAGGAAAAACTTTCCTTTTCAAACTTTTTCCCAAGGTTAATTTATGGGAAAAATGTATTTTTCTCTTGCAATTCTCATTTATTTCCATTGACGTTTATGTCGCTTTCTTTAGATCTTACTGTTTTTCATTTAATTACTTTTATCTGTTTTTACTTTTTCTTTAATATAGTAGCTAAACACAGCTATCTTCTAGGGCTAGGAGGCCTAGGACATGTCCACTCTGACACAGAAAGGTCCTACTCTAGGAATCCAAGTAACTCATATGCTCCTCCTACCGCCTATTACTTTTTACTAACTTATGCTGTATTACTCACGATGAATAAGATCTATTCATCTCTTCCTTTCCATACTCAAAAAGGAATAACTAAGTCTCATTTACTGCAACGAATAATGATTTCAATCTATACAGTCTCTATCTAAAAAGACAACTAAGCTTGGGGAAATTTCCTCTTTACCTTTACCTTTCATTTTCCCCAACTAAGGTCTATCTATCCCAACCACGTGTGTCTTATTATCTTACTAATATCACTTCACTATTCTTCTATAGTCTACACACATGAAGCAACATTCCTAGGTTCTCACCAGTGTCCTATACACTTTACGGGAACTTTTTTTATTACTACTAAAAGTAATCACTGCTATCTCCTACATAACCTTACCCTTTTTCCCCGTCATATCTAGGAAATGATTCCTATCTACTCCATATTTAAAAGTTTGGTTTGGTATTTATCATTTCATTTTAAAAATTAAAGCTTCTAAATTTTTGAAACATAAAATCCCAAAATTCTTGCCTTTAAAAGTGTTACTTTTAAGTTTCTATTAAATTCAAAGGTATTTGGTTACTTAACATTTTATCTTTCTAGACTTGCATCTTTACAGCTTTTTTTTAATTTAAATAATTCCCTAAACCTAGAGGAGAAAACTTACAACTAAGTTCAAAACTTACTCCTCGTTTTCTTTTAAAGACCTTTATAGCTTTCCTTAAAAAAATTTGGACTTTTTAAATTTAACCGTTTACTAAGTTTTTCTCTTCCAAAAACTTATTTACTTTTTCACCAAACCATTTTTCTTTAAAACATGCCTTGCTTATTCTTAAAACATTTTTTTTCTTGACTTCCAAAAATGTCCTCACATGTTTTCAAAATATCTTCTTTTCATAGATTTTCAAATTTACTAAAACTGGAGTAGATAAGAACAATTATTTTATCAAAGATCCCTTAACTTTCCTATTGTTCCAATTATTTAACCTTGGAGGAGTTTCTAACTTACTATAAATGGGGACTTTCTACAAAGGCAAGCAACCAATGCGCATAATCAATGGAAAAATATGAAATTTCCATTGCTTAGCTTTGCTACTAAGGCTCTCTATAATTCCCTTCTAACTAACACTATCTCTAATTATTACACTTCTTATTACACCTAATGGCTTTATACCTTAATGTATTGGAACTACTTTCTCTTATGAGAAACCATTAACACTAAAACCTTCACTACAAGAAAACTGATTTTTTGTAGCACCCAAAAACCGCCACTACGTATTTTTAGTGGCATTCCGATAATCGTTACGAGAAAACATGCCACTAAAAATCCTCGAGTATTAGTTGCACTTTTTTAAACGCCACCAAATTTGTTTTTTTGATACCGTTTTTATAACGCCATAGAATTCCTTTTTTGTAGCGTCTATTTACCGCCACCGAAAAGGTTTTCTCCTCCATGATACTTTTTATGGCGTTATCTAAATTTTTTGTAGTGCCTGTTTAACGCCACCGAAAGGGTTTTCTCCTCCACGTTACCTTTTCATGGCGTTATATACATTTTTGTAGAGCTTAATAAACGCCAGCATAAGTGTACTTGAGTTTTTAATCACTCTTTTGTAGCGACATTTTAATGCTACCAAAATAAATAATATCCAGTAGCGTTTGTTTCCCTCCACCTGCTACTCCAGATTTACCCCTGATCAAGCATCCAATTATATAATAACAGAATACGCAAGCACATACACTTTTGAACACAATATATTAAAAACTACAAAATACGTATACGCATTGAAGATCCACAAGATACATAGACATTCATACATCCACATACATAGGTGTCGACAAAAAGCTACCCGTACACATACACAACCAAACTACCATAAGTGTTATAACCAAACTACCATAAGTGTCATAACCGTACATATACATCTGAAATAAACGTCTGAAATAACCAAAGTACCGAGTAAAACCTGAACCACCATAAAAACCTGAACTACCTGTCATTGCTGATGTCTTCAAAACCTGAACTACCTGTCAACAAAGAACATAACAAAAGAGTGAGAAAACAAAACCTGAACTTAAAACTGCTTAAATAAGCAATGTACTGAAACAAAACATATGGACGATAATCGACCACTTCTCTGCACTGCCACAACACTCAACTACCTTGCCACTTCTTCCTACACTATCACTGTACTGCCTTTGCCTGAACTTCATCACCAAACAAAGCACCTGCACCGCCCCACCTTCTAATACACTCCTTCCTGAAACAAAATCCACCTCCACAAACGGCCAGCTTGCCTGAAACAAAATCCACATGAAAACAACCAACCACATAAACACGCTCACCCAAACTCTCATCAATCCCATATTGCATCTTCTACAAATTGCATCACTAACATTCCACCACAATTCATACATAACTCCTCACCATCAATTATTTTCCCTCCCCTGAACCTGAACCACCAATCACAATCATTCAATCACAATTCGAATATAACACCCCTACTTATGTACTTTTATCATTTTACCAAAAATCTATACTTTAGCTGCTAGCATTCCTAATGTATATATAAAAAAATTATATACCTTTCATTTTGACTTAATAATGATTTTTTCCATTGGCCAAGCTATGGGAACTCCAAAGCAATCATCCATGCACGTCAGACCCGATGTTGGTCTCCATATCTCTGCATCTGGAACTATCACCAGTTCAATCCAAACTTTTACAGCATTACGTCCCAATGGACGACAATGGACCATCGTTATCGGATCAGTTGATGCAATACTTCCTTCAGCCACTACGTCTGCTCCACCCAAATCGATCAACTGGCATTTGGCATCCTTTTGCATGGTTGCAATCGGCTGAAAGAAAAGAGATTATTATGCACAATGTATACATGCACATTAAATAAACTTTCATACACAGTTAACTTCTTCAAATTTGAAAATTAATACTTACATTTTGCGATTTATTCATGACCATATGTGCGGATTTCATGGGAGAATTCACAACATTTTCAGTATCATCACGACTCTCATCAAGTTTTTCTTGATCAGCTTCTACTTTTGATCTTGGCCATGCTACTTTCCTACCAACTGCATCTCCAATGCACGACATATCAGATGTGGGTCGCCACAAATAAGCATCTTTATATACTACTTTGTCCATCCAAATCACAACAGCAGACGGACCGAGTGGAATACCATTAACAGTATATTTTGGATCAGTGGCGTGGATTCTTCCTTCGGCAACTACACCTTCACCCTCAGTCCAACCGTAAATCTTGCAAGTGTCTTCTATGATGGTGGTACTCTAAAAATGAGAAGTGAAATTCAAGACTTTAGTATGCTATACAAAAACAACGAATATGTGTTAAATTTTTATTCAGATGGGGGGTGTGCTCGCTGCATTTTAGACATCAATAAGCTCGCAGCATATTACACTAATATACTTAACGTGAAAAAAATTATCGTACTGGCTGCACTACAGTTCAACCGTGTTCGCAGCGGGACCTTTATGCAAACTGATGGCCAAGCAACTACCTTATTCTTAGCGTCTGCTAAGACTGCCATTTCAGGTGTAGGCCTCCATAAATAAGTATCTGCTTTATCCACTGAATCTATAACAACGCTCCCAGCGTTTGGTCCAAGGCGAATGCCATTGACAACGTCATCTAGGTCCATGGACAACAGCCTCCCATGGGCAACAACTCCAGAGGTTCCATCCCAATTCAACAGCCAACATACTTCGTCGTCGCTCTACAATTAATCAACCGAAAATTAAATCAACTACTGGATTAAAAAATTAAAATATAAATTTCATTTATTGAGTAATATAAATATTATTTTTACCGAATCAGGTGAGTTCCTTCTCGAACTTTCTTTACCCTGCAGCGAAGCACGAATATAAATTAATTTCCAAAAATTTACCTTCTGGTCCATCAGAGTCTGTATCATTCCCTTTAATTCTGCTATTTGACACCGAGACACTTGTTTATCTTTGGACTGGGCCAAAGCTAGCTTGGTTAAAGTGCAACCCCTACCCAATGCCCTTAACCGTCCCGGTTTATCTTGTCCCAGTACATGTACAAGAGCATCTTTTCCAATATCATTCTGTGTCGAGTCGGATTGGGATAGGCTACCATATTTTTTGATCTCCTCCTATATAAATAAATACACATAGATGATGTACAATGGTAAAAATATCATAGTTTCAAAAAAATATATACCAATAAAATTAAAAACAATTTTATAATAGTATTCGCAGCTTCCATGTTCACTGGTTCACCATTTTTTTAATGTGAGATCTAATCCACACATCAGCTCTACTTATGGACAATGGATCTACACTTTCTTTTTTCTAAAAATAGAATAACATTAAATTAATAAACTGACAGGTATAAAATAATGTTAAATAATGCTATAGTTAATTAACTTACCATGTCTTCGGTCTTTCTAGCCATTCCCCTACGACCGGTTGTATGCGGAAGTTGTGTGTACCTAAGGGCTGAATATTTCACTTTTTTGCTGAAAATATTGAAAGATGCTAGAATTTAACAACCAAAATCATAAAAAGAAAAACTATCTAATATTTATAATGCAGGGTAAATATGTATGGTGAGGATTGCAATTTATTTGAAAATCAATTTATCATGGTCATATACTTATTTGGTATTATTAATGCTGGATAACTCAGTGACATATACAGCATTCCATATCTACTAATAATATTTATAGATTGAACTAACTTGCAAAGTGTTTTTTTTTACTTCATTTAAAATGTTCCTGTGCTTGTCATAATGCATTTGTATTTTGTATTGTCATAGGTTCCTACAGCTAATACCTAAACAGGAACCCTCAGCATCCACCAACACTTGGACTTCACTTCTAAAGAAATTTATCGGTTGCTAACTATGTAGATGGATTTGCAGAAACATGCCAGACGAGTTCAGTAGGAATGATTTACCTTAAACTCCGGACTTGTTTTCGCCTTCACAAACTTCCTCTAATCGGTTATGCTTTTTATGTTCGTAGGTTTCAGTTTAAGTCTTTCCTCATCGTTCTCCGCTTTTTGCAAATTTCGAACCAATTTGCTTTTTGACGATCTCCAAAGTACTCCCATTTGTTGAAATATAGCTTTTCTTTGCCATTCCTCTTCCAATTTAAATCTAATCTGCAACAATACATCAAAACATGATATTAGTAAAATTTATTTAATTTAAATACGACAGATTTAATTAAATCTGAAAGGTTTTCTGAAGTTATTAGAGGGCAATTTCAATTTATAATTGGCAAGAACTATTTTTCAATTTATCCAAAAGTTACTAGATGGCAATTTCAATTTATAATTGGCATGACCATGCAATATTAGAAGTCATTTTCAAAACATATTAGAGTTAGAATGTTAAATAATAGATGCCTGCTTCATACCAGAACCGACTGCCACAAAACTTCTTTTAAGTCATCACTAATATTCCTCCGATCATCAATGGTGTATGGAACCTGCTCCCGCACAAGCGGTCCAAGAAAAGAGGATAAATATACCGACCCTTGCCCTACTGGTATACCTAGATCATTGAACTCAACTTCAATTCAATCCTGACTGCATGACGGGAGTCTTTTTGCTTTTGCTGGACCTCTACCGCCTCTTTTCCGAGATGTACTTCCGATTTCAGCTTCCCTTTGTTTCCCAATTTCCAGCTCGGCATCAGCAGTTTGTTCAGGACGGGTTTCATTTTCTGAGCGGAGTCCTTCATTTGGGTCAGAGGGGATATCATCTAGTGGTTGTTCGTCTTCTTCATTGTGAACAGTGGCTTGCTTCTTAGCATTGTCTGGTTGTTCTTCTATTTCATTTATACTAGCTGGAACTTTACGTTTTCGCTTTGACTGTTTGTTCTTAGCTTTGACTGTTTGTTCTTCAGCCTTTCTCTACAAGCGGGTACGTACAGATGTTGTAGACATATTTTTCTGCAAGTGACAGAAAACACAGTATAAACCAATAAGCACATGTAAACAATAAGCAGCGATAAATATTAACAAACAACACTTAAATATCATCAACATGTAATTGAAAAGAGATGTGGCAGTTGGCAAACCAAACAAGCAGGCCTAAAAGCCTTGAGATGATGAACAGATTTGTAATTTTATGAGAAAATGTACATGTAATGCAAACAGAATTGATAAGAACACTACTCATTATCAAGCAATATATGCAAACAGAATTGATAAGAACATA
This sequence comes from Allium fistulosum, assembly GCA_030737815.1. Taxonomy (NCBI): domain Eukaryota; kingdom Viridiplantae; phylum Streptophyta; class Magnoliopsida; order Asparagales; family Amaryllidaceae; genus Allium; species Allium fistulosum. The sequence goes on along the minus strand of CM060907.1, from coordinate 240,618,572 downwards.
TAATGCTTTGTCTATGGAAGTATACAAAGATCAAAACACAAAGAACAAAAATTGAATGGTACATGCATTTGCAATGGATTAGAAAATTAAATGGTGCAAACTAACAGCCATTCGCAACATTAAAAAAAACAAAGAATTAGTGCAGCAAATGAACAACAATCACTAAAGAAAATCAATACAAGTTCAATGAAATTTCCAAATAGCCCGGATTTAATATATAAGTTCAACCATCACTAAAGCAAATGAACAACTATGCTCAAGTAGAACATATAATCTACTCAATTATGCCCTCGCAATCCTCTCTAACATAGCAAACATCTTCATCATCCGCTTCAGTTATTTCATCTTCCACCACTTGAATATCTTCCTCGATGCAATCGTGCTCCTCTATATCATTAAAACTTCTTGATGGTGCTTTCATTACAACGTACCAATTAGAAACATCGTTCTCTCTTGAATAAAATACTTGTTTTGCTTGAGATGCAAGTATGTATGGGTCTCGTGAAAATGATGCTTGATGTAAATTAACAAGAGTGAACCCATCGTCATCAACTTTTACTCCATTTCCTTTATACGTCCAACGACACTTGAAAACTGGAATATAAAACAAATGATAATCTAATAAAATTATATCTGTCAATATTCCATAATAAGTGACCACATCAACCACTTGGGACATATCTTTAGCACTTGCTCTACACATAGTAGTTGCATCAAAAGTCACCCCACAATTCTGAGTTTCTCTCCCTAAATCTTTTACATGAAAACGTTGCTCATTGATGATATATCCTTTGAAAGACATGGCATCATCCTTCGGACCATAAGCAATCCATTTTAACATGTCATTATGATCCTTGGAGGTAATAGGTATCTACAACAAATTTCATTTAGCATGTAAATTTATATAGTAATATTGATAGTTGAATGAGAATATATTTGAAATCTAACTAACCTTCCTTTTAATCCAATCGACAAAACTTTTTGTATGTGTTTCCCAAAGTAAGGTCGCATTTTTTGTCATGCGTTGGTCTGAATTTTCTAATTCCTCCAAATGCAAACTAGTATTGAACAATTGATTATAAGTTATATATATCATTGCGAACACATCAAAATATTTAAAACAATATAACATAAACTTACTCTATAAACGGTTCCACCACGGCCATATTCATTAACACAGCTAAATGAGCACTTTCTTTCTCATTAACTGGCCATTTAATTGTCTTCGATACTGAAATTGGACGTCCCTCTAATATTCTACTACTTTCATAATCTTCATTTCGAGCTCCTTTCTCCTCTATATGTCCTGATTTCTTCAAAAATTCATTGAAAAACAACATGCATTCTGTTGCAAGATACAATTCTGCAATACATCCCTCTGGTCGTGCATAGTTTTTGACATAATCTTTGAGTGTCTTCATATATCTTTCGAATGGGTACATCCATCGAAAATGAATAGGTCCACACATTTGTTCTTCTTTTCCAAGATGAATGGATTAATGTATCATTATATCAAAGAAAGATGGTGGAAAAAAAATTTCAAGCTCACATAAAACGTCAATAATTTCAACATTGATTTGTTCTACCTTCTCTCTATCAAGAACATGTTGACATAAGTTGTTGAAAAAAGAACATAAGCGAATTATCGCTTTTCTTGCCTTTTTTGCCATGAACCCTCTCGATGCTACTGGCAATAAATGTTGCATTAATACATGGTAATCATGTGACTTCAATCCACTAATTTTGCAATCCGACAACGAAATCCGATTTTTTAAATTTGAACAGTAGCCATCCGGTCCTTTGAAATCATACAGTCTTTTGCAAAATATTTTTCTCTCGGATTTTGACAACATATATGGAGCCGGTGGAAGATATGTTTTATTCCCACGAGGTTGTGTATGAAGCGCACTTCGAATTCCCCAATCCTCTAAATCCTTTCTACAGTTGGTTCCATCTTTGGATTTATTTCCATGCAACATTTTGTCCAATAGGCTTTCACCAATGTTCTTCTCCACATGCATTACATCTAAATTGTGACATAATGGAAGTTCCTATGAAAACCAAAACAATAATGCATTATTGGGTTTTTCTTGTATTAAAACAATGAAAAATAAATAAATTAACCACTAACCTCCCAATAAGGCAAATCAAAGAAAATTGATCTTTTTTCCACCTTGATAGCTCTACTTCTGTAGAACTGTTAGTATCATCATATTCATCTTCTTTATCATAGACATGCTTTCTCTTCTTACTTTTCTCCTCTATTCCTTTTCCAAAATCATTTGGATAATCCTTCAATAATGCATAGATGTTTCTCCCAGAAAGCATTCTAGGAGCACCATCTGTCTCTATGGTATTATCAAACAATGCCTTTTGTTTCCTCCGTGAATCTGAAGGAGGTAGAAATCTTCTATGACCCATGTAGGCGAACTTTCGACTATGTTTCAACCAACGAGAATGGGTATTGACACCACATAATGGGCAAGCTTTTTGCCCTTTCACACGACATCCAACAAGATTTCCATAAGCCGGAAAATCATTAATCGTCCATAACAAAATTGCATTCAGTTTAAATAAAGTTTTACTAAATGCATCATAAGCAGTAACTCCATTAGACCACAAGTGATGCAAGTCTTCCACCAAAGGCGCCAAATATACATCAATATCATTCCCGGGTTGCTTCGGGCCTGGAATAAGTAAAGTTAACATAATATTTTCTTTCTTCATACACAACATAGGCGAGAGATTGTATGTCACAAGCATTACCGGCCAACAACTATATTTAGAACTCAACATGGAAAATGGATTGAATCCATCTATAGCAAGACCAAGCCTAAGATTGCGTGGATCAAATGAAAAAGATTTATACTTTTCATCCACCATTCCATGTCATAGAATCCACGGGATGACGCATTTTTCCATCGTTACTTTTATCATTAAAATGCCATCTTAATTCTTCAGCCATCTTTTGAGATCTATACATTCGTCTAAACCTCGGAATGATTGGGAAATATCTCAATACTTTAACTAGAACACCTTGTATAACCTCTTCAGTATCTTGATTTTTCTTCCATCTCGAGGAACCACATTTTGGACAACTTTCTAAATTTTTTTATTCTTTTCTGAAAAGGCAACAATCATTCTCACAAGCATGTATCTTTTCAAAACCCATGTCGAATGCTTTAAGAAATTTCTTGACTTCATATAAGGTTTTGGGAAGCACGTTATCCTTCGGTAGAAATAGATGTTGCACAGCTAAAAGCTTATCAAAACCACTATCGGACACGCCAGTCTCGCATTTAAGATTATACAAGACGGTGATGGCAGATAATTTTGTGTGATCTGTGCAACCAGGATATAATGGAGTTTCTGCATCTTCCAAGTTCTTGACTAACTCATCCTCTTTTCTTCGATAATCAACATCGTCTTTATCATCATCACAAAAATCTTGATTCAAAAAATCTTCATCTTCATAGTGAATCATCTTGAATAGTTCATATACGTCAAACATATTTGTTTTATTCTCTACATTTATCTCTTCACCATGGTTAAACCATACACCGTCAATGTATTTAGGATCCATTCCTTTTATAATTTAATGTTCAACGATGATTTGGTCATCATGACGACTAAGATTCCGACAATCCTTGCAAGGGCATAAATTTTTTTCTACACTTCTTACATTCCTCTTTGCAGCATGCACGAAATTCATTGCTCTTTGTCGGTATTCTATACTAGTTCTATGAAAAAGTAAAAAAAAAGTGAGCTTTAGTATTAGATTATATGTTCTAATTCTCAAAATACATATTAAGTTAATCATGGTTTTATCACCTGTTTAAAAAAACCCAGCCTTTTTCCATTATCGACATTTGAAGGCAAATAAGTTTCCAATCTTTGACGTATAAATTGGTTATCTGTTGTAATCAAAAAAATAACTAGACGTTGAAGTACAAATACTTGTAGCACTACTGCATATAACCATGGTGGTTTAGTAGACAAAGGCAAAGAATACTTTTCCAAAAATATAAATTTTACACTTATATTTTGCATTTAACCTCAGATTTACATGTATTTATAATTAATCCATGCATGAATTCAAAGCCTAAGTCTAGCAAATTATAGAATTACTGCATATAAATTCAAAGCCTCAAAATGTACAAACCAACAGTCAACTTCACCGCCTCCTCTTCACTACCTCACATCCACACAACTGACATATTTCCAGTGCCTACCACTCCACAAAAGACTATTTATGCTCCAACATTTACCACTCTCAACCATCGACCCAGCCAATACCCAATCGCAAACAAACTCGCGACCTCCATCAATGCTACTTGAACCCACCAAATTCCCGAAACATGCAACCTCAACCTCCTCTCAGCAAGCAACCATTGATTCACTGAACCACTTCAACAGAACATTCATATACTCAAAGAAATCAAAGCAGATATCCCAACAGATCATTGCAATTAGGGTTAAATCAACCATTTCAGTAATAGTTTAGGAAAAAATACGAAAATAAGATGCATTCAAATTCATATAAAATCAAAATAGAATCACAAAGTCGATTTAAAAGATTCATACCTAAATATACCTAATCGATTTAAAAGATTCATACCTAAATATACCTAGATCTACTGGCTGCCATGACTCGATGTTGAGTAAGGGAGAAACGACGGAGTTGACGATGATACTTGAGTGCGATGAAAATTTAACACGATTAAAAGGGGAATTTTTTTTTTCTGAAGAAGAAAGCAAATTAGGGACGAGAATTTTGTTAAGTACGAGAGTAAAATGGTAGGTTACGTTTATTTAGTTCGCGCGGAATCTTTTTTTTAGAAGCGGGAAACGTGAATTATGTTTTGCCACGTTTATATTATTTGGTAATCTATTTTTTTGTTGCATTTACAATAAAACGCCACCAATTTTTGCAACTATAAATGGTTTTTCTTGTAGTGCTTCTATGAATCCTTTAAAAGAGGATTTCATGTTTATGTGAAATTACAAGGAACTTATTTTATATTTTATCGAAATAGGCTATACAAAACACGGTGCTTTCCATACCTTGTACATCTCTTTCACGTATTCCTTATAACTTGCACAAAACATCTTTATTTGTGTTTTGGTTTCATAAAAAATTATATCATTATTCATTTCATTCCAATAGATTAAAGTATGTTTAATCTATATTCACTTATAATAGACATTTCCTACGGAATTTATTAATTTCCTAGTATTTAACTTACCCTTTTTTTAGAAGAACTCATTTTCAAAACTGTTTTAATATTTTCATAACTAGAATTTTTTTCATATACTTATTTAAATACACTACAAGAAAATATATTATTAATAATGCCATTTAATAACGCATTATTCTAAAGCGTTATTGTTTGCCTTCAATTATTTGTTTTTTTACTTTATTTGTTTTGTAATTTTCACATGTAACGCCTTCACAAAGCGCGAAATCTCCTAATTATTTTGTGGCCGCGGGTTTCTCAAATTATTTCCCTCTCCCTCTTTCCTCTTTCATTTTGTTCCATTTGTCCTTAGTCTCCCATGCCAGTGGAATCAAATCCCCAAATCACTCCTTCAGATCCATTCCTCCTTCATAAACTCTAATCGGATCCAGTTAAATCCTATGCATCAATGGGAGAGGAAGGGGAGTTCGGTGCCTGGCGTGGGGATATGCTCGCAACGATTTAGAGGCGAGCTTGGTGGTAGCTGTAGCCATGGCCGGCCCTTTACCAAAGTAAGAAAAGCAACGGCTTTGGGTCGCATAAATCTAGGGCACCATAACTCCCCATCCAATATACAAACGTAGTAATCGCGAAGAAAAAATACATCACGGTTGAATTAAAATTGGTGGCTGAGACTCGACTGGGATGGGAAGGCAACTGTAGTTCCATCTTTATCCGACAGTGTCAACGACTCGGACTTCGAATGGGTGGCGTGTCATCGATTCCAACTACTGCAACGGTGTCGGCAACTCCAAGCTCAGCACAGTTAGGGCACAACACAAACATCCTCCAAATTCCAATCTTCCATCTTCGGTAATAACCGGTTGTCACTTATTTGCTTTGGCTAATTTGCCAATTTGCTGCTTTACAGCTTGCTGTTGAAAAGGATTAAAGGCACATAGGTACTTAATTTTGGACATTTTTATGTTCTAATTTTTTAATTTTTATGTGCATGTAGTGTTGGGATTGACAATCCAACAATCGAAGTTCGATTCGAGAATTTGAATATTGACGCAGAGGCTTATGTTGGCAATAGAGGAATTCCAACTTTCCTCAACTTCTTTGTTAACAAATTCACTGTAAGAAATATAATTTTGGGATTGTATGTCTCATTATAAAATGTCGGTGTAAATAATTTAGATATTAATTATTGTAGGGTATTTTGAGTGCTCTTCACGTACTGCCAAGTAGGAAGAGGCCGATTTCCATACTACACAATATAAGTGGAATTATCAAACCCTACAGGTAAGGGAACACTTGTAAGTTTAAAAAGAAATTCATCATACTGTACAAGTCATTGAAATTTTAACGACTTCTGTGTATTTGTAGAATGACTTTGCTGTTAGGGCCTCCTGGTTCTGGAAAGACAACTTTGCTACTAGCTTTAGCCGGAAAGCTGGACTCGACACTAAAAGTAGATGGGAGAGTTACATACAATGGACATGGAATGGATGAATTTGTAGCACAAAGAACTTCTGCTTATATTGGCCAACATGATTTGCATATTAGAGAAATGACAGTTAGAGAAACTTTGGCTTTTTCTGCTAGATGCCAAGGAGTAGGCACAAGATATGGTATGATTTCATATGTTTTGCCATAATATTGTTCCATAATGTTTGATTGGTTTTTTATGGCTCTGAATTTGTTGAAATTAAACCATGTACATTTCTTGTTATTTTTGTAGATATGTTGACCGAACTTTCAAGAAGGGAAAAAGAGGCAAATATTAAACCTGATCCAGATATTGATGTGTATATGAAGGTAACGATGTTGATTATCTCAAATTCATTAAAATATCCTGAGACTTACATTTGAAGTTGCTGAATTAAAATATAATGATGAATATTGTTTTTCTTTGACTTATACGCTGTATAATTAATGCTTATAGCAACGTCTTGACAGTCTATTGAATAATCAAGTGTTAGGTTATGTTTAAAACATTAATGAGTCACTAGATAATCTTAGAGCATGACTTTACATCAATGGACTTTATGACACTATATATTATGCAAATGTCGTATTAAGGCCTATTTCAGTTGTGCCATTAATTTGGGGTTTCAACTCTGCCTATAAATAACTTGGGTCAGAATATTCCAAAAACAGACACAACTCATGTGGATATATAATATATCAGAACCTAGATTCCATAATTGAAATGAATAACTCGGTTTTTACCTGACATTAGTTGCTCATTACGATATTGATGATCAATCATGTATACACAGTGAACCCATGTTGCAATTTCATATTGGCTGGACTTCTTCAGCTCAATAAATCATCCTATGCAAGATAGTGTAATTCGAATTAGCACATAACGCTAAACTAGACATGTACTTTGTTAATACATGTATCTTGACAAATAACACTACCTGTTGAAGACTTTACATAATAAGCTATTATGATATAAATAATAAGTTATACAAATCAAAATCTTTCATGAATCTTACCCCCTTATTAATTCACAGGCTATATCTATGGAGGGGAAGGGAACAGTTGTTACCGATTACATTCTGAAGGCAAGTTAACATAAATAGAACATGACTTGTAGTGTTCAGATTTTGAATTGAATAACATAACTCAAATTCACATTATTTTTTTGCAGATATTAGGGCTGGACATTTTTGCCGACACTATGGTCGGTGATGCCATGATTAGAGGTATCTCTGAAGGCCAAAAGAAGCATGTTACAACTGGTAAAAAATAATCCCAACTTACTGAAATGTATATGATTAGCTATACATATAGCAATGCCTCCCTAGCAAATTGAGATAAAATGTAACTATGTTACCTAATAGGCACATGTTGTTTTTTCTTCTTCCAGGTGAAATGCTCGTGGGTCCTGCAAAGGCACTTTTCATGGACGAGATATCTACCGGTTTAGATAGTTCTACAACTTACCAAATTGTGAATTCTCTTAGACAATCAGTTCATATACTTGGTGGGACCGCAGTCATTTCACTGCTTTAGCCAGCCCCTGAAACTTATGATCTATTCGATGACATTATTCTTCTTTCTGATGGCCAAGTCGTCTATCAAGGCCCTTGTGAAAATATTCTTGAGTTCTTTGAATCCATAGGCTTCAAATGCCCCGAAAGGAAAGGTGTTGCAGATTTCTTGCAAGAAGTAAGAATCATTAACTTCACCTATTTGAGCACAAGACAACGAACATTTATTATTACATAGAAAAGTAGTTAGATCGCCTACACTAGTTCAAAGCGTAGGAATAAATCAATAAATATGGAGTCATTAGATAGATCTAATTCACAAGTTCTGCTAAAATTCACTAGAACTTTTAAAGCATTTGATTTAAGACCTAATTATTGCAAACCTATTGGTGTATCCCTACTCTGGTTTTGAAGTAGAGTAAGTGATCCAATTCTGTATAATGGTCATCTTCAATATTTTTGTGTTATAACATGGACTCGTATATCTCAATACATTACGATTATTCAACAATTATTTGAATAGGTTACATCAAGAAAGGATCAGTATCAATACTGGTGCAAAAGAGACGAACCATACATGTATGTTTCAGTCAATGAATTCTCCGAATCTTTTCAATCCTTTCACATCGGCCGCAAGCTAGGAGAAGAACTAAGCACTCCATTTGATCGAAGTAGAAATCACCCTGCTGCATTAACAACTGCAAAGTATGGAATCAGCAAAATGGAATTGCTTAAAGCTTGCACTGATATTTCACTATTATTTCATCGTGCTTCCTGCATCTGAAGGTTTCTCTATTGCACTGATACGAATTCTCTATTGCATCGTGCTTCCTGCATCTGTTTTCTTCCCTGAGGTTCCTATTCCTATTTGGCGAGTTATATATGTTCCTACTGTCATCACCGTTTCAAACGTTGTTGGTACCCCAAGGTTTGTTTCATTGTGCCTATTTTAAATGCTGTTGTAATATAAATCTATGTTATACACAAATAATTCTCTGTGCCTATAACACAAACTTGAATTTTTCATGTGTTTCGTATTAAGCTTGTTTTGAACTGGATTTAAAAACTCTTCTTTGTGCAGCTCTATACCCTTGTTGGTTTTCTGGGTATTCTTTGAGAATGTTATGTCCATGCTTCAACTGAAAGCAGCATGCACTGGCTTGTTTGAGTTAGGCAAAGTCGATTAGTGGATCGTGACTGAAAAGTTAGGATCTTCTTTAAGGAAAAGTATGGATTATACTGGATTTATGTTTCTCCCGTATCTGCCTGCAGGCCCTGCACACATTCTGTGCATTTTTACTAATTGGTGAAATATGGGACGTTCAATTCCAAACCGATTATACTGGATCAAGTTGTTTTTAGCTGACTTACCCTTCAAGAATATACAGGCTAGTCTTTTGCCTCAAGCAATCATTTTCATTTATTTCCCTTCGCCTCTATAAATAACAATCCAGCTCATTATCATTCTTCATCTTATTTACTTTTTCTTATTTCATGTAGTTCCTTTCCTTCTTCTATTTGGAATGTCCAGTCATGTCTCACTTCAATTTATAGTGTTTTTCTTATTTTTCTGTTTATAGAGTATGCTTGAGCTATTCGATCTATAATCTACTTTTCTTCAAGTTAATATTTTGTTCATAGTCATCATGCATGGGTTATCAGATCTGAATCTAATCCTTCCTTTTCTCTACCATGTAAGGTTAACAAAAGCGCAAAACTAATGGAAGTGCCAAGGATTCAATCCAATGCTGAAACCTGTTGGAAAAAGAAGTCTACAGAAGTCAACTGGTGAGGTTTGGTTGTGAGGATAGGATTCAGGCGATTTGGTGGTTGGAGATTGAGTTAGAGGAAGGGATTGTTGCTGTGTTTGTAGGAATTTGTATGGGTTCTCTGTATAGAGTTTTTGTGTTTTGATGAGGCAGAGAGAGGCGAGAGGTGAATAGTGTTTGTTTGTTGATGGTTGGTAGAGTTTGGAAGTGTTAGCGGATGGGTGATAGTTTTTGGATGAAGTGGGTTTGAGGCGATTTGCAAAAGTTTGCTGTTTCAGGAGATGATTTCCAGAAGTGTTTGAAGTGTTTGTATGTGGAGTGATTTGAAGTGGTTTAAGTGTATTGCTATTGGAGTTTGTTTATGGCAGAGGCGATGGGTTGTGAAGTTGTTGTAGGATATTGGTGGTGATCGTTTGGTGCTGGTTGGATTTGGCAGCAGTGGATGCAGGTGGGTTGGGTGTAGGCGTGGAGTTTTGAGTGGCAGTGGTTGGTGTTTTGACGTAGGTTTGATGAATAGGAGATTGTTGTTTAGTCGAGGAAGGTGGTTGCTGGTTGTTTGTTTTAAGGTTGTGCTGTATATGGTGGCTGCAGGCTTATGTTTTATTCAATGGTTATGCTCTTGCTTTAATGTTTGTACACTGTAATGAAAAATATATCACATTTCTTTCTGAGCATGCTCTTGTGTTATATTTGTTGATTATAATCTTTATTCGTTTATGAAGATTTAGTTTGATTGCTATTATATATAGGCATAGCTCTTGAAAAGTGTATTACGATTTTTATAGCGGCATATATGAGCTATTGAATAAATATTTTATAGCGGCAAAATGGTGTTATAAAGATTTCCAGTTCCGTTGAGATTTAGCTGTATTATAGCAACTATAATGAGCTATTGAATTAACGTACCATAGCGGCGAATTTGCATTATAAAACTAAGCTCAACCATAGCGGCATATTTTGTGTTATAAATATTCAATAGTTTTTTATAACATGTCGATATACAGCGCTTATCAAACCGCTATGGTTGTGATTAATAGCGGCTATATGCCGCTATAAAAGATACTTTTTGTTGTAGTGATAATAAGTGTACTTGCAAACCACTTTATTTTTATACTTTTGGGTCAAAACAGATGTTGCGTAAAACACCGTTACTACAACCCAAAAATACTGGTTTATGGATTCAATTAAAAGAAATACTAATAAATCCCATATGCTATGTAAAAACATTTCCTTTGGGAGTCACCTACTATAACAATAGTGTCATAGTCTATGCTTCCTTTATTTTTACCGAAAACATCTATTACAACAATAAATGTTGTAACCTACGTTTTCGATACTTAACACACTCTAGGTTTTTATATTTAAAATCTTTGTTTACCTACAAAGAAACTAGCGAGCTATACATGCTCTATAATTCTTCAAAAAGAATTTCACTTTTAACAAAATTTACATTATATAAAAACCAATTTAAATTTCATACCACTTATTTTTTTCAAAAACCCAATATTTACTTCCTCAAACATATTAACAATTATATTTTTCAACTTTTCAAAAAGTTTCATTTTATTGGGCTAGACAAAAAGTGGATTTTCTTCTTACTAAAATCTCTTATTCCTTCCAAAATAAAAATACTCTCCCTACTATCCCTAGGGAACTTTCCCACTTCTTATAACATATGGATACCAATCTTCTCTCAAAACATAACTTATCGTACACTATAAATTGGTAATAACTTAGGGCTCAACTCTCTTGGATCATCCCAAACCCAACTAGCAAACTATACAAAAATGTACATCTAAAAATTTCCATATGTTAAAATCTATAATTTGGGGACTATTTGGATTTTAGTACATAATATTTTTATATTTTATTCAAAAATACAAATACGTTCACTCACATCTACCTACGAACCCTAAACCTAGGCTCTGATACCAAATGTAACGACCCGAATTCCAGTGGGTTCGGATTTTTCACAAAAATGCTAAAATCCAAGCCCATTAAAGCCTGAGTTGGGTATCTGGTATCCTGCAAATAGGCAAAGACAAATATATCAGAGCTCAAATAAATATCTTAAAGCGGAACTGACTAAAATATAATAGTAAGTAAATACTCACCAAGATAATAACACTTTCTAAACAAGTGTCTCAAAGCTAGAAAGTCTCTGCCATTTATCTAACCTGTAGGATATTATGAGAGGGGGTCAGAACTAAAGTTATGGTGAATGGACAAATTATACACTTCTAAGCTTAATTCTACATATACCATTTTATTCCATTTTCTGTTATATTAGGTTTACTGGGTTTATAGTACTCTCGTCTCTATGCGTGAATCGTACCCATCTACTCCCTAGTAGATTAAAACTTAATAACTAGTATATATGTAGCTATATGCCCAATGACCACATCGGTCCTAGGTACTACCCGTAGTACCTTCCGTATCCTCCTCGAAAAGGACTCCATCATCTTGCTCCTAGAGTGTTCTGTGACTACATCTGTAAAGGACAGCTTCATGAGGCCTACAATACAGATGTTCCATCGTCTACTATGAAAATGTAAAACTGCGTCCGCGCTAGCCTATACTAATGCTCGGACATCTATAATGTACCACCCAGTGCGTACCTTGAGGACTATACGTAATCGTTCTGTCTACTCCCCGAATCCTGCTTAACAAGGTCTACCTTATACGGAACTCAATCGGGGATTTTCTATATCTGTAAAGGACAGCTTCGTTAGGCCAACAATACATATATTTTACTTGGTCTGTCTCTTTTTTCATCGTGGCTATGGCCCCTAGCAGCCACCCCTCAACTAATCGAAAGACCTCTAAAGAGCTAAGTGGTTATGCCCTACTGCAAACAATCTAACATCCAATTGGATGCGCCCCTCATCCAATGTCTCGATAGTGAATGAATCATTGGCTTGTTGGATTAACTCTAGTATTTCCCGAACTCGTTCTTGATTGATGATGGCTTGATATCCGCATGCGACTATTCTTTTGTGACCTGCCCAATAAAACCTACTCGTAAGTCAGAGTACGGTGTCATACGGATATCCTACTCCTATTCATCAACCTTTTGACTGCCTACAAAAGTCCGCTTCGTTAGTCCTGCAATGCAAAAGAAGTCAAGGCATACTCTCTTGATGGAACATCTACAGACCTGCCTCCGGGGGTGCAACTTCATTAGGCCTACCCCAGAGGGCCATCCTAGAGTACCATCATGTCCCATTGAAGTCTCGTACTTCCTTCTAGCCCAAATTAACTAAGTTGGACGTGCTATTTCTATGCTAAAAATATGCGATGAGCTGCTTTGCTAGGCTTTTCATCCTTTTGGCCGCTCCAAACGCATCTTACTATTTTATTAGACCCTAAGTCTAATCTTTTATTTTTGCATTTAGTTTACTTTTCTTATTCTGTTGGCTACTTATTTACCCTAATCAGCATAAGCGTGTCCCAGCCTCACCTAACTATTATTAGACCATCAGGTCCTGACTGAAAGGGAATGCTGTTAGTATGGGCCTTTCTTTTATGTTTGCTTATTAACTTAGTGTAAGTTTTAAAATAAGCCTCTTTTGTTATTTCTGCTATATTTGCTTATTAACTTAATCTAAGTTTTAAAATAAGCATTTTCTGTTATCTCTAATTATAACCTATGTTATAATTAAAGTTGTAATTGTTACTTCTATATTCTTTTATAATCTACATGTTATAAATATAATTGCAAGTGTCTCTTTTCTGTTCTAGTCTGTCTTCTTTTATTATGATATTGAATTCTCTTTAGTTCCCTTATATTACATGACAATCTTGGCTTGAGACTATGTCGGACTGTCACAAATTTACTTATCATAATAACTGCTTTGCTTTTATTCTACTATCTGTGCAGTAAATGCGGATCTAGGCACATTTCTGTTTATTATTTCTAGTCTCGTCAAATAATTAACTTGATTTCTTCTTTAGTTTCTTTAACTCTTCACTTTACTCTCTTTTATTCTAGGAAGTAGTTCTACTCTATTTGGTTGGTTACAAAAACTGTGCTCAAAATCCATTTCCATATTTTAATACTAAATAATGCTATAAACAATAACTCGAAATTGCAAGATATTTCTTTTATTGTTTCTTTAACTATTGGGTAATGCAAAATAAAAAATGTCTCTATTTTACACTAGTTCCCTTTTTCTTTCTTTTATTCTTGCAATTACGTTTATCGTTATTTTTGCAATATTAAACTATGAAAATGTATTCTCTTTTCTAAACCAACCAACTAATCTATCACTAACTTCCAAATCAAGTTATTAGATTTTCCCCATTTTAATTTATTTCTCCCGTTTTAGCATAATTTACTGTAAATTTCTTGCTTTTAGGCTTAAGCCTTTTTTTATAACTGTTAAGCCTAATTTTATTCATATTTAATTGGACTTCTATATTTCTTTTCCATATAAATAATAATTAAATATAAGCTCTCTTGTAAATTTTACAATTTTCAACATAACTAATTGCTGAAAATAAATGCTGAATTAAATATTTAAAGGGAATCTAATGATAATTTATCATAAACGTAAAAGATATATAATTTAAATCCACTCACTTGTCATCCTTAACTTTTGCTCCATGGCCTTCCTGGATCCCCTTCTAAGGTGTTTAATATTTTTATTGAAAAGATCTTCTCCCCAGAAATATTTTCTACTTAGGGTCCAGCCTCAAGCAATGAACCCAACTGGGAGAAAATATGATTGTGAGAAAATAGCTAGACCTAGGGTCCTATTTATATTGTAGCTTAGGGATATCAGACCATTGGATTTAGCAGATTGAATCTAAAGCCACCACGTCGCAGTGTCGTTTGGAGCCATCTGATCCATCAACGTATGGCTCCGATTGAATAAAAAAATCAAATCTATTTGGTTTGGCATGTCCCTGGACGATTTAACGTCCAGGGTAAAACGCGGGTCGACCTATAGGTCGACCTGTGCTCTCTTTGGGTCGACCTGTGGCTTTGTGGGTCGACCTATGGGTCGACCTGTATATATATATTTATTTATTTTTCTGCTTTCTTATTCTTTTCGTAACTTCTTCGTATTAACTCGAATTTCGACAAGTTATATATGGAAATTGATCGAAAAATCACCACGGACACAATGGTATAAGTTTCGAGGCCATATTCTAAAAATTCTTAAAGTGTTTATTTTCGCTATTCATCGTTATTTGATTATTTAATTATTTAATTATCTAAAAATGCGGGGTGTTACAGTATGGTTTATTTAAATTAAATGTAATATAATTTAAAATGCAAAATAAATATCTATCGATGAAAAGTTATATTTATTGATATATGCTGTGTTCTATGGACGATAGTTTTGTTATTATAATATTTGGATGTATTGTTCTCTGATTAGATAGTTATTGTTAACCATAGTATTTTTTGGTGTTTAATTATAGTTAGTTTTTATTTGAATTGGAAGATGGTTAATTGGTATAATATGGATAATAATGGGAAAATTGGATAGATGAGGTTATTCGCCAATTTTAGGTGATGTCTTTAAATAATTGTGATTTAATGGATTAAATAAATTTAATGGAAGAAATTTCATAAGGTTAATATTTATGAATTTCAGGGAAAATTCAGAAATAATAGCGGAAAATATGTTTTAAATTGAATTTGAAAGTTTATAATTATTATATAGAAAATAGAGCGAATTTCAAATATAATAATGTGGTTTTGAGAAAATTAAACTATTTTGGGTAAATGATAGTATAATGAATTTTTGTTCGCATGCATAGCTCAGTTGGTCAGGGCCGCCTGGCGATCATGGAACGAAGTTCCTTGAGGTCGCGGGTTCGAGATCTAGCAAACTGCACTGTTAGCCCTTAAGATGTAGAGTGGTTATCCCTCAAAAAAGCAAGAATGCTTGGGGGATTGATGCTCTGTGTTAGGCTGGCTAAAAAAGGAGGTCAGTCATGGTAGATCATCTATATCCCCTAGTTCTTATCCTCAGAGTAGGGTTTTTAAAAAAAGATGATATTTTTGAAATAATAATAATGGTAGGAAAGTATGTTCCAAAAGTGTTATGGTTAAATAATTACTATTTTGGGATGGATAGTAATAAAAAGGAGTTTTGGGAATTTAAAATAGAATATTATTAATTTTGAGATAAATAGCAATAAACTGGCTTTGGAAACTTTTACAATAATCTTAAAACATATTATTATCTTGACGTGAAATAATAGTATTATTGTTTTGAAAAGTAATTTGAGGCAAATTGCTGCTTTTGATTTAAAGTACGATATTTGTGGTATTTGAGAAATGGAAGTACAATAAAGGATATCAAGAGTATACTATAGTTTAAAAACAAGTATTATTGTTGAGATATAATAAATAAATGGACTTTTATAATAAATAACAACAACATGATTTTATACCTAATAGATAATGGTTGTAAATATATTATTCAGATTGTTATAGAACGTGTGATTAATTGTTTATTGTAATTATCACATATATTTGATGTTTGATGATGATATCGCATTTTTATGAGTGTGCGATATTCTACCACTTGCTATGATGTGTAGTTAATTATGTTTATTAGATTATCTATGTTGTGTTACTGATGTTGATTGGATTAGTACACATTTAATGATTGACGTTGTGTCACTATTTTGAGGAGATTAGTACACATTTAATGACTTATACATACAATGATGATGCATAACTATAGTTGATGATTTGTATGTTGTTCATCCAAAAATGGATCAACACCCTGGTTAGAGTTTGAAAGCACCAGCCCTATTTTAACAGAGCAATATCACAGATCACAGATATAAGAAAAGAACAGTAAAATAAAGAAGACAAAGAATTTTTATAGTGGTTCGGCTGTTAATGAAGCCTACGTCCACTTTATATTTTTCTTATAAAATGATTGCTGTTACAAGATGTGTTTGGCTACAAGACTTTGATTATCTCTCAATAGATTGAATCCCCAGAGTTGGAATCTATTGGAGAATCACAGTGAATTCCTTTGGAGAATATTGTAAGGGAGGTAGGGAGTTAAGAATAATTCCAGCAGAGCTTCAGCAACCAGTCCGGACTGGATCCTCTTTATGTTGCAGGTAGGATGCTATTTATAGAGATCAGAGAGCTTCTGGGCCAGGCCTGTCTTCATCAGCTCGTAGGTAGGTATCAGACAACCTAGGGGGATTTTGGCTTGCAAAATGAGCCAAAACCATGGGTCACTGGCGAACCATGGCCCATAGGTCGCTGGCGACCCATGACTTGGTTCGTTTTTCAGGCCAACGTCTCGCCTCTTCTGTAATGTTGCATAGCTGGTTGGTTTGAAGGTTCGAGGCGATGCATGGGTCTCTTACGATCTAAGTACTTAAGATTGTTCTGGAGTCTGGAATTGGAGATGTTTATATAGCCTTTTATCATTGTTAAGTTTTGATGGCAAGTCGCTAGCTATTTACATTCAGCTGCTGATTGGACTGAAGGAAGGCTGATCTCTCGGCCTCGTTGATTCCATCCGTTGTTTTAGTCGTATAGCTTGGCCCTTGTCGATCTCTTGTCTTAGCCTTTCTGGTTAAGTCCTGAACCATCCTGTTTACATGAGGTTGTTCTGTTTTCTATTGGATTCTGCTGGATTAAAAACCTGGATAACATTTGCCCCCCAAAGTACGCCTTTTGATTGAAAGGCGTGATTTGCTCTAGAACAAGTCATGGCAACAAATCTTCGATTGTTGAGCTTTCTAGCAGCTTTAGTCTTGGTGAATCGTCCAGTTCCTTCGGATTACAAGTCATTCCAAACCTATTACAGCCTAAGACTCTAGACTTTGTCTAAGTGTAATCTATACATCACAATCATTTTGATTTCGTTTGGATTATTACATCACATGGCTCTAATTGCATTTCACATCTCTAATCGTCTCGCGTTCATTCGAGATTTTCATCACTATCAATTTTTGCTTTTCATTTAGAGTTTTTACATCATATATCCAAATCAAATCACATATCAGAATCACATCATATAACAAAATACAATATATCTCAAAATCACATCATGTCACAACATATATCAAAATCACATTATATCACGTCATATATCTGTGTTCATCCAGGATTTACCCATTTTATTCCACTTATAAGGCATTCAGATCCTTTTTTACAAAACCGAATATGTTTTAAGGTCCAATCTTTCTGGACCGCTTAAGTTTAATGCGTGACCTCTCTGGATCGTTTAATGTTTAGTTTAATGCGTGATCTCTCCGGATCGTTTAATGTTTAGTTTAACACGTGATCTCTCCGGACCGTTTAATGTTTAGTTTAGTGTGCGATCTCTCTGGATCGTATAATGTTTTAAGTTATGGGACTATCTTTCCAGATCATTTGTTTGTTAGGTCAAGGGGGATTAGGTATGCCCATCCACTCACTCTTCGGTGAGGGGACTTACTTCTTGCACTCCGGTCCCATGGTGGGACTCTAAGGCGATCAATATCGTACAAGTTCATCCACTCGCTCTCTGGCAAGATGACTTGCACCTTGCACTCCGGTCCCGTGGTGGGACTCTAAGGCGATCAATATCAGTTATCAAAATTCAAATCTTCAAATCAAAAGAAATAAACAGAAATTAAACAAGCAGGAGTCCTAAATGTTCATCTCAGACATCCGACTCGGAGCGTGCCTAGGGACTGTTCGGATCCCGTACATGTGTAAGCGACCTTCGATTGTTATTGTCCTAAGTTCTCTCAGGCATCCGACTCAGAGCGTGCCTAGGGACCATTCGGGATCACGTACACGTGTAACCGGCTTTCGATTATTATCGTCTACATACCAAAAGAAAAGTGCAGGAAAAGAAATGATAAAACAAAGCATTGGAATCGAATCCGACTCTTGTTTACCCCAATCATGGGATAATTTGTCTTGGCGCTTGTCCCTGGGAATTTCTTGATGCATTTTCCATGGATGGCGGTTGTCCCTACAATTCAACCACAGTTCCGTTCGTCACATATTGTGGCAGCTGGTTGTTCTGGACCAGTTCTTCTATCAGATCACGAAGATGTTGACACTCGTTCGTCTCATGTCCATTCAACTCATGGAAGATGAAAAACTTTTCAGATCTTTTCTCTCGATCAGTGGGCTCCCTTCTAGGCGGCCTTCAGTAGAGGTTCTGCCCCCTCGTATCTAGGTATATCCTCTCCGGGGTTCCAGTCAGGTCAGTGTATGAAGTGAATCTTGGCTCATTTCTCTGTCATTTTGGGTCTTTGATGTTGTCATCGTGTTTCCTCTTCCCTTTGTCTTTTCCAATTCCAGCTCCAGATGGTCCCCCGCGTTCGACGACATTTATTTCAGCATCCACATCCTCATCCTCGGCTTCGGCGTCTTCCTGATGCAGGTACCTCTTAGCTTCGTAATAGAATTATGCAAGATCCATCGATGGGTCCCTTTTCAATGCGGTTTGAAATCAATCTTATTCGCAACTCCAGATACTGCTGCTATTAGGATAAACGATGGGTCCGATTTGTCCATCGCGGCTGCCGCCGCATTGAATCTTGTTAAATAACTTCTCAAGGACTCTCCAGGACTTTGTTTTATGTTTGAGAGCGTAAGTACATTCCTTGGTTGTGAGACATGAACCCTGAACTGTCTCAAGAATCTGCTCACTAAGTCGGTCCACGTGCTTATGGACCCATTTTCCAAATGTCTAAACCACATCGCAGCCAAATATGTTAAGTATAAAGGGAAGCATCACTCCATTACTTCCTCAGAAGCACCCATCACCTCCATATGTTGGATGTATCGCATCATATGAATCGTCGGGTCTGTCTTCCCATCGTACATTTCTAGTGTCGGAAGCTTGATATCAGGAGGGTTTCTCGCATTCCGGATATTAATAGTGAATGGATTTCTGTTCACATCTTCCAGACCCTAATTTGGGGGCCTCCTCTGATGAATCTCCATACCAATTCAGCAACTTTGTTCTCACCGTCCAATGAAGGTCTTTGTCCTAAAGAAATACTTTGCCCCCGGCCCTATTGGGGGTATCTCGGAATGGACTCTTTCGGCAACATACCTATGTTCTGATTTGCAACTCTAGCTTCATTCATTCCTCCATTCCTTCGAGGAAGTTTTGGTACTTATCCTTCTGTCGGTCGCATCCTAGTATTCATATCAGCTCCCGTGCCACC
This sequence comes from Allium fistulosum, assembly GCA_030737815.1. Classification (NCBI taxonomy): domain Eukaryota; kingdom Viridiplantae; phylum Streptophyta; class Magnoliopsida; order Asparagales; family Amaryllidaceae; genus Allium; species Allium fistulosum. The sequence continues at coordinate 240,598,454 of CM060907.1, read as the reverse complement.
AGTCCCTGGTGTTTCAACAGTCGCTCCGGCATTGGCATTGATTCCCATGTTGACTCCAGCGCTGCCCCCATGTGTCGGTTGCTCTAGGCGTGGGGGCAAGGCTCCACCTTGCTCCAATCCAAATCCGGCAATCCCTGCATTGCTCCGTAGAGTTTGATTCCTATTCCCTATAGATCTAGCCATCCCTTGCTGCTCCATCCTCTGGAAGAATCCGTTCATCATCTCCTCTTGTCTAACTAAGAGTCCATCTTGCATCTCTTTCATCATCCTTTCCATCTCCTCTCTAATCACATAGCTGGGTTGATGAGAATTTGAGGACACTTCCTGGCTGCCCCCAAGCTCCTGTTGAATTGCTCCAGTTTTAGATCTGGTGTTAGGCCTCTTCATTTTTCTTTGAATCTCAGATTCAAACTTCAATTTTTTAGATCTCGTTCAAGGTTCTCAGTGAAAGCACCAAAATGTTGATCCAAAAAATGGATCAACACCCTGGTTAGAGTTTGAAAGCACCAGTCCTGTTCTGACAGAGCAATATCACAGATCACAGATATAAGAAAAGAACAGTAAAAGAAAGAAGATAGAGACTTTTTATAGTGGTTCGGTTGTTAATGAAGCCTACGTCCACTTTATATTTTTCTTATAGACCGATTGTTGTTACAAGATGTGTTTGGCTACAAGACTTTGATTATCTCTCAATAGATTGAATCCCCGGAGTTGGAATTCACTGGAGAATCACGGTGAATTTCTTTGGTGATTGTTGTAAGGGAGGTAGGGAGTGAAGAATAATTCCAATAGAGCTTCAGTAACCTGTCCGGAGAGGATCCTCTTTATGTTGTAGGTAGGATGCTATTTATAGAGATCAGAAAGCTTCTGGGCCAGGCCTGTCTTCATCAGCTCGCAGGTAGGTATCAGACGACCTGGGGGGATTTTGGCTCGCAAAACGAGCTAAAACCATGGGTCGCTGGCGAACCATGGCCCATGGGTCGCTGGCGACCCATGACTTGGTTCATTTTTTGGGCCAACGTCTCGCCTCTTCTGTAATGTTGCATAGCTGGTTGGTTTGAAGGTTCGAGGCGATGCATGGGTCTCTTACGATCTAAGCACTTAAGATTTTTCTGGAGTCCGGAATTGGAGATGTTTCTATAGCCTTTTATCGTTGTTAAGTTTTGATGGAAAGTCGCTAGCTGTTTACATTCAGCTGCTGATTGGACTAAAGGAAGGCTGATCTCTCGGCCTCGTTGATTCCAGTCGTTGTTTTAGTTGTATAGCTTGGCCCTTGTCGATCCCTTGTCTTAGCCTTTCTGGTTAAGTCCTTAACCATCATGTTTACACGAGATTGTTCTGTTTTCTATTGGATTCTGTTGGGTTAAAAACCGGATAACATATGTATGTAAGTATATTTGTGTTATTTTCTTATTTGGTGAATTAGGGTAGTCGTTGAGTATTGGTTATATTTGATGCTTAAATACTATTATTGTTGTTACCCCATAAGATAATTTATTATGGTAGATAAGTAGGAGTACTATTTTCTCTTGTACTATTTGCATTGGTTGCAACTATTGAATGGATGCCTCAGTTGTTATGTACCAATAAGTATTTAGATGAAGGGAGCAGAAAACAAAACTATGTAGGCTTGACCCCCAAAGGGTAGTTTGGCAATCTATTCCTATGCAATAGCACTTGACCCTTTGGCCAGAGTGTAAACTTAAGCGCAGTTTAAACACAGTTGAAACATTTTCATTTTCATGTAATTGTACAATCGCAGGTAGGAGCAGAAAATGGAGCAAAGGTCAAGAAATAGGTTATATCTCCAAAATGCTTGGCTTGGTGTATCTCTTTTACACTACAGTTATATTATTATTGATTAATGATGGCAAATGTATTGGAAAATTCGAATATGATGTAGTTCATAAATTTTGTATGATAGTTGAATTGTTGAGCCTCATGCGTATTCTTTTATTAATCCGTTATGAGATTTTCCCCTTTTGCCTATGTTGATTATAGATTTTAAATTACTAAACCCACGGTCCATTATTTTTACCATTTGATGTTAATGTGCAAGCATAGATTGATGATGTTTGTCACTGATTTTAAAACTAAAAAATAGTGAGTCGTCACATTTGGTACCAGAGTTGGTATAGCAATTCCCTGAGCCTTGGGTTTGTTGAATAACACCGTAGGTTGGGTTAGAATATAGATTGAGGGAGTATTTTGGTTGATTATTTTATGCTTTGTATGTATAAATTTTCTGTTTAACCATTGTTACCTCACCATGAAATGACGTTTATTTATAATGACCAATGTATGGAAGATAAATAATGTAGAAGTAAGGGATGATGAACACTTATAAGAGGGGTTAAGCATTGATTATAACACAAGTGACACACACATGATAGTAAATTATAATTCATTCCTTGCCTTAATAAGATAGAATCACTTTTTATTTTCAAGCAAATAATATTTGTTTAGAAAGTCTAAAATATATATTTTTTATTTTAAAGACATTTTATTAAAATAGAATAAATTTTTTTGGGCATAAAGTGAATTGTTGAATTTTATAGTAAGATTAAAGTATTTAATTTTGGAAATAAATATTTTTATAAAGACATTTTCATCAGGAAAAGTGAATATTGTAAAAATATTTACTTTGGAAGTATCTTGTGGTGACCCTCATCCTAAAATGCTTAGAAATTTTTTTTTTATACAAGAGGAACTCACCACTAACCCCAAATACTTTTATATTTAAATTTTTATATAGTTTCCAATTATTTTTCCCAAGACCCTGGAATTACTAATATAATCATATCAGTATACAAAGATTAAACCAATTATATATTTGATGATACACAATTGTTCCTTTATTATTATTATATATATATATATATATCAGAGTCAATTTAAATCATAGTGAAAACAAAATATCATGCAATCTATTGACAAGCCATTTATTTCCTTTCTGAATCTTGTTCTACTGCCAGAGGTGTATTTTAGCAAATTACAACACTTAAACCTTTTATCTGACTATAAATATTGATCTGCCTAAATAATTCTATTAACACAAACATAGTGTTTCCTTAATCTTATCAGTGTTATCAGGTATACACATAACACTACTCATAAGTTATTTCCATTTATCATTTTAGGTTGATTAGGAGAGTACTTTTAGCATTTTAAAGTTTAATATGATGCAGACCTACAAACTTGGTGGTTTGTGAGATATGCTTGGAGTTATATAAGGGCTGCTTGGTGTTTTCTTTAATTTGTCCCGGAAGCACATTACACTTCACTGATTGAAATGAAGTGGTTCCAGGCATCCAAGGGTTTGACTCATGGCCATCTAGGCCGGCCATAGTCCCTCCTTTACCACTTGTAAACCCATATCCCTCATGTTAACAAACTTCTACAAAGTGCTACTCCTAAATTTCCAAGCCTTTTTATGTCCAGTTCAAGTTTTCTGGAAAAATCATTCTTATAGGTGTTCAATCATTTATCAAAAATTCAGTACCTTTCAAGTCTACTATTCTCAAAGATCTTTCTGAAAATTTAAACACTCAAATTTATACAAGTTTCCAGAATTCATGCACATGCCAGTATCATTTACCTGCCATACACAAATTCATTTCACTTGAATATTCTACAAAAATCTTGAGAGTTCATTTCAAAAATTAAATCCCCTTAGCAGTTCAATTCCCATAAGACAAAATATAAACAATAGAAATCAGAGGTTCAAATATATATACATATATCAGTATCAACTATCTGACATGCATACATTTATTCCACTTGGATATTTCTTATTCAAATCTTGTCAAAACTATTATAATTTTATTTAAAGAAAATCATAGAATAACTCAGGCAATAAAACCAGAGATCATTACATTCACATTTTATATTTATGTGTTATACCCATGCCCTTGTTTTCTCCAAATCAGATGATCACAACATCAATAAAAATCAAACTCCATCAAATATCATTCAAAATGAATTTTACTTAAGTACAAGTTTTCATCCTCAAATACTTAGAAAGTTTCCTACAAGTACTTCAATTGCAGAAGATAGAATTTGTCTAGTAATTCCATTACAAAGCAACTGCAAATTTAAAACAAGTCTCTCTTATTTATACTAGCAGCCAATGCCTTCTTTACTCATCAAGCCAACTTCAATTTCCTGCAAGCAAATCATTTAGCTGCCCCAAATAATTTTTGAGACACCCAGATGATTGCAAGGGCAACCAAAAGGGTCAGTTTACACTGGTATGAGCATTTATCAATTTTGTATATATGTACATAATTGTAGTAATCTTGCAATGCCTTCCTAGATTAACAGGTCTTATACTTAGCATGTTTTGGTTTATTCAAAAAGACACTATACCACATTCAACAAATCAAACAATGCACAACAGTCAGTTAAGATTAAGCATGTGTACAACTTTTTAATTCATCCTCATCAAAACTTGGGTAAGTAATCTCTGTTTTATACTCCAAATTTCCACCCAGCAAATTAATCAATGAACAATGTTTAACTTGATTAAATCTAACACCAAATCTGAAAGTTTATAACCCAGATTTTTAAACCCCTACCCCCATTTATTTCATGGTCTTTAACTCCTTGTCAAATGAACACTATGTATGCATTGTGATGGAAACTCCCAGGTTGTTTAAATTATTCCAACACACAAAGGCCTCAGGGTGCTGTTGCACCATGCACATACTTGCTTCCACCTGAAGTAAGCAGATCATTGACTACCCCCAAGTGACCAGTTTAGTTTTTCTTTTTTTTTTATATCAGAGAAATATGACTGCCTGCATATTTTCTGACTCAACCCCATGTTCCCCTATTAATCTTGATCCATGTTTAATGATGATAGAACAAGAATACTTAAAACATGTTAACTCTGAAAGCCAAATTACAGATCAATGCTCCAAACAAAAATGCACAAACAAACACCCATATCACCCATAACAAATCATTTCAGAGATTCAAATAACTCATAGTATTTTTAGGCTGCCTGCAATAGGACTTAATGCCATTGCATACAAAAGATAAATACTCACATAATGTTTCTTCTTTCACTGCCTTAATTTCTTAGAAAAGCAAATCCCCCAAATCCTCAAGCTAGAGTTTCTCCTTGCTTATTTTATTTTTGTTTTGATCCCGAGAGAGTGATGGTTTTGGCTATGTGCAGTTATTTATAAATCCATTCTAGGGTTTTAGAAAATGGGTAATTCCCCTGATACCCTTAGATGTTTATGTACACATCATATTTCTGTGTGATCATAAATTGGAAATGCATACTTTAATTAGCCATTTCGGGGATCATACATTTTTAGACACTCAATACTATTTTCATGACTCCTTTCTACTCATGCCATAAGCATGTGACCCTTAGTTTATTATTATTTTTTATTTTAAGTTTTAAGGAAATCTGAAAATCTACTTTGTATATATTTTCTTTCTACCTATCCATTACCTCCTTTCTATCAGACATACTACTATACTTTGTAATGTAAAAATCATTTACCCAAATTATTTGCTTGGAATAAATATGGTATGGAAATTTCATTTGATTCTGTATATGTATATATATATTTCTGCCTTTTTGTCAAATCAGTCAACTCCCTTTTTAAATTAAAAATCACATATATTATGCTAATTATTTTCTGGCACAATTATAAGACATATAAACCTTTATATTAAACCTCATTCTATTTTATCTTCATATAAAACAGCAAACACCCCATATATATTAAATGTATATATATTTACATAATTCTTTGAACATAAAACTATATTTATTTTGAGCTCCAATTTTTCTTCTAATTACCTTGATTCCTTGCATTTTATCAAACAAAAGCTCTCATTTAATTTTATTCATTGCCAAATTCTTTTCTGTTTTAATGCAATATATATATATATACCTTTATATATATCTCAGAATTTTCTAGTATAAATATATGTATTATTTTATTTTATTTTAGGGTCATTACATACCCTCCCCCTTAAAGGAATTATGTCCTCATAATTTCACCTAATCTCTCCAATTAAAAACACTAATCCATAGCCTGTTTTAACTCCATAACCTCATACCCATATTTTATGAAAACAAACAATGTATAAGTATATTTAGAAAAATCATCTTAGGCTGCTTAGACATACCTCTCCATCAGTAAATAAACTGGGGTATTTAGCCCTCATTTTATCTTCAACCTCCCATGTACAATCATTAGTGTCCAAGCTCCATTGGATTTTTACCAGTTTGATCACCTTGTTCCTCAACTTTTTCTCTTCCTTGGCAACTATCCCTACTGGTTCATTGGTATAAACCAAATTCTTCTGGACTTGAACTTGAGTAGGTGACTCCAGAATTGCTCCTTCATTATGCACCCATTTTCTCAATTGAGAAACATGAAATACAGGATGCACACCACTCAACTCCTCAGGTAACTTGAGTCTGTAGGCCATAGCACCAATTCTCTGCATAATTTCATATGGTCCTACAAATCTTGGTGATAGCTTACCAGATTTTCCAAACCTGAACACTTTCTTCATTGGTGATACTTTCAGAAAAACATGCTCTCCTACTTCAAACTCCATTGGCTTTCTCTTTCTATCTGCATAAGACTTTTGTCTTGATTGTGCTGCCTTCATTCTATGCCTAACCAATTCAATCATGTTGGAAGTTTCTTTAACATGATCTGGCCCCAACATTACACCCTCTCCTGCTTCCAACCAACAGGCAGGAGACATGCAAGGTCTCCCATACAAGGCTTCAAAGGGAGCCATTCCTATGGTTGATTGATAGCTATTGTTGTAAGTGAATTCTGCCAAGTGAATATGATCCTCCCAATTTCCCCCAAAATCAAGCACACATGCTCTAAGTAAATCTTCCAATATTTTATTCACTATCTCTGTTTGCCCATCACTTTGAGGATGGTAGGCAGTGCTTAAACAAAGTTGTGTTCCCATTGCTTCTTGGAAACTTTCCCAAAATCTTGAGGTGAACAAAGTGTCTCTATCACTTACAATAGTCTTGGGTATGCCATGTAACCTCACCACTTCTTTGATAAACAATTGTGCAAGCCTAGATGCATTTCTATCTGACCTGACAGGAACAAAGTGAGCTGATTTGGTTAGTCTATCAACAATTACCCATATACTATCATTGCCTTTCTTAGTTCTAGGCAAACCATCCACAAAATCCATGGAAATGCTTTCCCACTTCCACTGAGGTACCTCCAAAGGTTGCAACATGCCAGAGGGCTTTTGGTGGTCTGCTTTAATTTGTTGACATGTGGAACATTTTGCCACATATCTTGCCACTGCTTGCTTCATCCCTGGCCACCAGTAGCCTCTTTTTAAATCATGATACATCTTAGTACCACCAGGGTGTATGGTGTACCTGGTCTTGTGATGCTCATTCATGATTTCTTCCTTCAATTCTGCAATGTTTGGTACACAAAGCTTATCATTTTTCCTCAAATAACCTTGGGAATCTATTTTAAAATTCTCTGACTCAATGTTGTTTAATAACATTTCTTTCTTCTCCTTCAGACTTTGATCTTGATCTTGCATGCTACCAACTTTCTCCACCAGATTAGACTTCACTGTGATTATTCCCAGTGTACCATACTCCACCATATCACCATGCTCTTTAAAATTCACTACATCCTTACTGTATATATCTGCCTCCCCAAGCACTTCAAGATTTTTAAACTCATCAATCATCAAACTGGCTAATCTAACATGATTTCTGCTCAAAGCATCTGCTACTCTATTAGCTTTTCCAGGAGTGTACAATATATCTAAATCATATGCAGCCAGAAACTCCAACCACCTTGCTTGCCTCATATTTAAATCTTTTTGAGAAAATAAATATTTCAATGCTTGATGATCTGTGAATAATTCAAATTTTGCCCCAAGCAAATAATGCCTCCATAATTTTAGTGCAAACACTATTGCAGCTAATTCTAGATCGTGAGTTGCATATTTGGTTTCATTGGGTTTAAGCTGTCTTGATGCATATGCCACTACCTTGCCATGTTGCATAAGCACTGCACCTAACCCAGACCCACTAGCATCAGTGTATACAACCATTCCTTCATTTGCTTCTGGGATTTGTAGGACAGGAGCTTCCACCAATGCTTGCTTCAATTTCTCAAAAGCTTGTTCACACTGCTCAGTCCACACATATGGTTGGTTCTTCTTGGTTAGTTTGGTCATTGGTGCAGCTATTCTTGAAAAATCCTTGATGAACCTCCTATAATACCCTGCCAAACCTAAGAATGACCTCACCTCAGTCACTGTTTTGGGTCTACTCCATGATTGAACTGCAATGACCTTGCTTGGATCTACACTTACTCCCTGCTGTGACACTATGTGTCCTAAGAATTTTACTTCATGTTGCCAAAATGTACACTTTGAATACTTGGCTTTTAATTCATGTTCTCTAAGTCTGGATAATACTAAATGTAGGTGCATGGCATGATCATTTTCTGTCTTTGAATAAATTAATATGTCATCTATAAACACCAAGACAAACTTATCCAAAAAGTCTCTAAAAATTCTATTCATCAAGTCTACAAAATAGGAGGGAGCATTGGTCAAGCCAAATGGCATTACTAGAAATTCATAAAGGCTATACCTGGTACTAAAGGCTGTGTACTCAATGCTTTCCTCTGCAACTTTCATCTGATGAAATCCAGAGGCTAAGTCTACCCTTGAAAATATTTTAGCCCCATGCAATTGATCAAATAGATCATCTATTCTAGGCAGTGGGTACTTATTTTTAATAGTCACCTTGTTTAAATCTCTGTAGTCTACACACAACCTCATTGTTCCATCATGTTTCTTGACAAATAGCACTGGGGAACCCCAACTGGAACTACTTGATCTTATAAATCCTTTCTCTTCTAATTCTTCTAGTTGATGTTTTAATTCTACCAACTCTTTTGGACCCATTCTATAAGGCTTCTTAATGATTGGATTTGTTCCAGGAATTAATTTTATTTTAAATTCAACTGGTCTGTTTTGAGGAATTCCTTTCACTTCTCCAAACACATCTACATATTCATTGACTACTAGGATTTCCTCTATCTTTAATTCTTTCTGAACTTCATTAATACTCCAGATTTTATTAAAACATGTATTCTTTGCTATTTCACTTAAGATGGTAATTCTTTTGCCTTCATTTGTTTCCAAAGAGATAGTAAGGTTTTCTAAATTTAAAATTGCTTTATTTCTCATTAACCAATCTACCCCCAAAATAATCCCAATACCAGGGTAATTTAAGGTATATAAATCTGAATTAAATTCATAACCCCCTATAATTAATTTCAGACCCAAACACTTCATCCCCAACATACAATGACTCCCTATGGGACTGTGTACAACCAAGGGCTGATCAATGGAAACACATGCAAGTGTTAACTTCTTTACAATTTCCAAAGATATTAGTGAATGTGAGGCACCAGTGTCATATATTACTGATATGGGTTGGGTATGAATAAAAATTATACCTTCAAGTTGCCCAACATTCCCAGTGTTACTTGCTGCCAAAGCTCCTACCCTTGTTGTTCCCCTATTGGTTTCTGGGCAATCCTTCTTGAGATGACCCATCTTTCCACAATTATAGCATCCTCCTCTGGGTATCTTGGGGTCAGGGCATTGGTTACTATAATGTCCAGCTTTTCCACAATTAAAACAATGAGTGAACTTCTTGCTTTCAGGTGCTGTTGCTCCTTCCCCTTTCTTAACTCCTTTACTTGCATTTCTCTTGTCATAAGGTTGCACTTTGTTCTGACCACCTTTCTTCTTGTTGAGCTTCATATTCCTGAATTTCTCTCTTGCAGTGTCATGTTGCTCAAATGAGAGAGTTAGATCAATTACTTGATCAAAGGTTTTGTCCTTGTATGGCAACATTGCCCTTGACAAACTAGGGTTCAAGCCTTGAATGTACCTTGCATTCTTTGCTTCTGCATTCCCTATTAACACCAGTCCATACTTGGATAAAGCTTCAAACTTCTGAGTGTATTCATTCACATTCATACTTCCTTGCCTTAATCTAATAAAGTCTTCAAGTAGTGTGGCCTTGGCAGATGCTGGGACAAATCTGGCCTCATGCATGTCCTTGAAATTATTCCAAGTAATGGTATCCTCTTGTCTTCCTGCTGTCACAACTTCCCACCAATCCAGTGCAACCCCCTTCAATTTCCTTGAAGCTATCTGTCTCTTTCTTTGGTCATTGATTTGCATATCTGTGAAGACCCTCTCCATAGTTTTTATCCAAGTTTGAACACCTATAGCTCCTTCAGTACCTTCAAAATCCTTTCCTCCCAAAGTGGTACAAGTCTTAAGCAGTTTGGAGAGTTCCTCATGAGGATTGTCTTGCCTTGGTGCCATTCCATCCCTTAAAGCTCTCACAAAATCCTCCATGCTCATCACAGGTGGCTCACGTGATGATCCTGCACCTGTGTGATGCCTTGGTCCTACCATAATGCTATAAATATGATTTTTATGTTAGTTTATTTACCCCTATCAGTTTTTGGTGTCTTTACTTGGTTCATTTTCATTTCTGTGCACACTGTGCATGTGTCACATGTACACACATATATTTCTTGACATACAGCAAAAACATTCAACACCAACAATTCAAACAATGCATTCAAACATCCATATGCATACAACAACATTTACTATGTTATTTAAAACATAGCTCTGATACCAACTGTGGTGACCCTCATCCTAAAATGCTTAGAATTTTTTTTTATACAAGAGGAACTCACCACTAACCCCAAATACTTTTATATTTAAATTTTTATATAGTTTCCAATTATTTTTCCCAAGACCCTGGAATTACTAATATAATCATATCAGTATACAAAGATTAAACCAATTATATATTTGATGATACACAATTGTTCCTTTATTATTATTTTATATATATATATATATATATATATATATCAGAGTCAATTTAAATCATAGTGAAAACAAAATATCATGCAATCTATTGACAAGCCATTTATTTCCTTTCTGAATCTTGTTCTACTGCCAGAGGTGTATTTTAGCAAATTACAACACTTAAACCTTTTATCTGACTATAAATATTGATCTGCCTAAATAATTCTATTAACACAAACATAGTGTTTCCTTAATCTTATCAGTGTTATCAGGTATACACATAACACTACTCATAAGTTATTTCCATTTATCATTTTAGGTTGATTAGGAGAGTACTTTTAGCATTTTAAAGTTTAATATGATGCAGACCTACAAACTTGGTGGTTTGTGAGATATGCTTGGAGTTATATAAGGGCTGCTTGGTGTTTTCTTTAATTTGTCCCGGAAGCACATTACACTTCACTGATTGAAATGAAGTGGTTCCAGGCATCCAAGGGTTTGACTCATGGCCATCTAGGCCGGCCATAGTCCCTCCTTTACCACTTGTAAACCCATATCCCTCATGTTAACAAACTTCTACAAAGTGCTACTCCTAAATTTCCAAGCCTTTTTATGTCCAGTTCAAGTTTTCTGGAAAAATCATTCTTATAGGTGTTCAATCATTTATCAAAAATTCAGTACCTTTCAAGTCTACTATTCTCAAAGATCTTTCTGAAAATTTAAACACTCAAATTTATACAAGTTTCCAGAATTCATGCACATGCCAGTATCATTTACCTGCCATACACAAATTCATTTCACTTGAATATTCTACAAAAATCTTGAGAGTTCATTTCAAAAATTAAATCCCCTTAGCAGTTCAATTCCCATAAGACAAAATATAAACAATAGATGTTATCCCGCTTTTTGGTCAAAGCCGGAATATCAAACAAATCGACAAGAAAGGATGGATATCAGGATTGGAGTGCAATTGGAAACAAGGCTGCAATGGATAACGTCAAAATTTGACCGGGCTCCGATCGAGACGAAATCGATTGGAGATGATGATGAGGACTAGGAGAGGCTACGTTTCAAGTTTCAGGTTAATCGGAGTTCGTATGCTCGAGATATGGATGGGTCAAAATTATGAGAAAACAGGTTCGTATCGATGCAGTTCGTATCGATAGATGTTGGTTCGAATCGATGGAACTTCGTATCGATTAGGGTGGAGTTGGCAACCTTCAAATCAACACCATTCGTATCGATCAGCACAGTTTCGACTCCAGCGAACTTCCCCTGCTTCGAATCGATCACGCTCGACTCCATCAGGCTCGACTCCATCAGGCTCGACTCCATCAGGTTCGACTGCATCTACTTCGTACCCTTCGGTGAGCACTCTCTCGAATCCACAAAGGCTGGTCACTTCGTATCCATCTGAAACTGTTACTTCGAATCCATGCAACTAAGGGAGCTTCGACTCCATAGCCTTCGAATCCCCAGGATGAGGCAACTCCGAATCGATCCACAGCGGCGCGTCTTGATCGATTCGAACCAGCATCAGTTCCATCAATTCGAAGGAAGCAAACCTTCGAATCCAACGTCTCGAGTCTACAAGGTAAGCGCGGCTAAAACCAAGGATTCGACCCAGTCAGCTCGGAGAAAAAGGAGGATCGACTCGAAGATTGCGCGCCACATCACCACGAGCGCGCGTGCCATGATCGATTCGTAGGAATCGATTCGAAGGAGATCGATTCGAACAACACGCACAGCCTAAGAACGTCAACTTGAATCGATCATAACTTGAGGTCTACAAGTCCAAATGCTATGAAATTTTCACAGTAGCTTGAGCACATGTTGAAGAATGTTCACCCCAAATTTCAGCTCGATTGGACAATTTCTTGATCGATTCGAACATAGCTTCGAATCGATCCCAAAGTGGGCCCAGATTTCCGGAAAGCGGGCATGTGGGCCCCCTCACGTGCCAGAACTGGTCTCCCTTCAGTTTAGGCGAAATATCAGCCTCCTACACCTATAAATAGACCCCCAGGTCATTCAGAAAGGAGGTCGGACAATTTTGAGAGCTAAGAAGCGCCCAGACTCTGCCAGACTTACTCCAGATCACCATTGCTGCCTTAGATTCAGATTATAATCATAGAATCCGTTGTACTACGCGATAGGAAATTGTAATCTTCAAGCATCGATCAATAAAAGATAAAAACTTTGGAGTGGACGTAGGCTGGAGATAGCCGAACCACTATAAATCTCGTGTTTTTGTTCATTATTTCTGGATTGCTGTTTGTTGTTTGTTTAGATCTGAGATTTGTGTCTGAATATTGCTGATTTGTATTCGTACACTGGTGCTTTCACAACATTCGGGGTTTGTGACCATTTTTGGCTCAAACACTTTGGTGCTTTCACTGAGAAGAACTAGCACCCGCTACACCAAATTTAGAATTTAGATTTGGAATTTTAAGGATTCAGATCTGACTCTACAATGACTCGACAAACTAGACAAAGAACTGAGAGGAGCCAACAGGCAGGAAGTCAAGAGGCATCCTCTGGCGGTGAAGAAGGACAAGCTTCGATCTACATTACTAGAGACGAAATGGAAGCTATGGCGAATTCATTACATGAGAGGTTGCTGAAGAGTCAACATGATATGATGCAGACTTTCTTCGAGCAGATGAGAGCTGCAGGAACACAGAACCTTGGACCAACTATAGCAACTGCAAATGTGGAACAAGGAACTAGGGTTGCAGAACCCAATGGAGGACAGAATACAGAACCGGAAGGCAATCAACAAGGGCTTGGGGGCAGGCCCACAGGATCCAACGCAGAAGGACCTTTGGAAGGAGTTCAGCAGGCTAGAGCCAACGTTGCGGCTAATGAGCCACATGAAGAATATGTGCCGGAGTTCCCTCGGGAGCATGGGGGGCAACACCTAACAGGCAATGCTGGATTAATGGAAATCATTAGGAAGACTATGCGTGGAGGTTCGACCAATAAAGACTTGGAAGGAGTGAACAGGAGTCCGTTCGCTCGGGAAATCAGGATGGCTCAGAATCCACCTAAGTTCAAGTTACCTAGCGTGGAAGTATATAATGGAAAGGCTGACCCGACTGATCACTTGATGAGATACACTAGACACATGGAAGTGCTGGGGGCATCGGAGGAAGTGATGGCCAGATGCTTCCCTTTATACTTGACAGATCTAGCAGCAATGTGGTTTAGGCAGCTGGAAGAAGGATCTATCAAGACTTGGAGGGAATTGGTGGATAGGTTTTTGGGACAGTTTCGGGTTCATATCAAAAGACCTAAGAACGTGATGACGTTAACATCGGTAAAGCAAAGGACGGATGAATCACTTAGAGCATTTTTAACTCGGTTTAATGCGGCGGTTGCTTCGGTGGACCGGCCGGATCCATCGATGGTTTTGATGGCGGTAGTGTCGGGAGTCAGAGAGGATTCAGATTTTAAGGTATCTTTAGTACGAGACCCGCCACTGGATCTCGGGGAATTCTTCCATGAAGCTGAAAGGTTCCTTCGGCAAGAAGATGCATGTATGGACTTAAAGTTAAAGGAGGTGAATGTGACTGGGGGTGGGGGACCATCCAACGGAAGCTCGGATAAAGATAAAGGAAAAAGGAAGCTGGACGACGATTCAGGAAAAACCAGGAAGCAATGGAAGGATCCAAAGTTTTCCACATACACAGAATTAAACGAGACGCAGGAGCGGATATACATGGAAACTCGGAATCGCCTTCCTTACCGGAGGCCGGCTAGGAGAGAACCATCCGAGCGGGAGAGGGCATCAGGGAAGCATTGTCTCTTCCACGACTTGGACGGGCATGATACCAACAGCTGCAGGCATTTAAAGGACATAATTGAGGAGCATGTGAGGAATGGACAGTTGAGGCAGTATGTTGGGGCTCGGAATGCAGCGGTGGAGCAGGAGCAACCACCGTCTACCTCAAACCATGAGGATATGAGGCACAGGAATAATGGTCGATTGGTCATCAATTGATCAGGATAATTTGAAATAAGTAACAAACCATTCGCGAGCAACCGAGTCATTTACACATGTATGGGGACGGAGATAGCCCCTACGCATGCTCTGAATGATGATAAAATGTGAAGCCATGGTTTGCGAAATCTGTTTTCTTTTGTTTTCTGATTGGACACTTATTTCTCTGGTTTGGTTTTTGGAGTTTGGATTGAACTCCTGATTTTGCTTGTTTTTCTGGTTTTGGCATTCATTCGGATGATTGTTCTCCGTTTTGGATGATGATTTCGGTTTGTATTTTGGATTGGATCTTGATTGGATTCTTTTTGGTTTTTGATAAACGGTCGTCAGGTATGGATTATGCCTGGCAGGGGATGAGTCGTTCTGCCCGAACGCGGTAAAGTGACTCATTCAGGTCGTCGAGTATGGACTATGCTCGGCAAGGGTCCGGAGTGACCAGAATTCGGCCTAGGACTTAGGCCCCCTATTATCGATTATTGTTTCAGGTCGTTGAGCATGGTCTATGCTCAACAAGGGTCCGGAGTGACCAGGATTCGGCTTAGGACTTAAGCCATGGCATTACTTACATCCAGGGACACTGGACCACGGTCGTCAGGTGTGGATTGCGCTTGGCAAGAACCCGGAGAGGTTAACTTAACGTCCAGGGACACTGGACCGCGGTCGTCAGGTGTGGATTGCGCTTGGCAAGAGCCCAGAGAGGTTATGGATTTGGATATCGACCCGTAGAGGTCTTGGATTCGGTTATTGGCTATTGGATAAGGATGGATTAGGATTCGGTCGTTGGGTTCAAACGGATATGGATTTGGCTAAGGCTTTGGTTATTGGGTTTGGAGTTGGGCATCGACTACGAGCAGTCAAGGATGATGTACTTGGATGATGTGGCTATGGACTTTGGATATCGGATACGGAACTATTCAAAACACGCCTTCTTATCAAAAGGCATGTTTTGGGGGGCAAATGTTATCCCGCTTTTTGGTCAAAGCCGGAATATCAAACAAATCGACAAGAAAGGATGGATATCAGGATTGGAGTGCAATTGGAAACAAGGCTGCAATGGATAACGTCAAAATTTGACCGGGCTCCGATCGAGACGAAATCGATTGGAGATGATGATGAGGACTAGGAGAGGCTACGTTTCAAGTTTCAGGTTAATCGGAGTTCGTATGCTCGAGATATGGATGGGTCAAAATTATGAGAAAACAGGTTCGTATCGATGCAATTCGTATCGATAGATGTTGGTTCGAATCGATGGAACTTCGTATCGATTAGGGTGGAGTTGGCAACCTTCAAATCAACACCATTCGTATCGATCAGCACAGTTTCGACTCCAGCGAACTTCCCCTGCTTCGAATCGATCACGCTCGACTCCATCAGGCTCGACTCCATCAGGCTCGACTCCATCAGGTTCGACTGCATCTACTTCGTACCCTTCGGTGAGCACTCTCTCGAATCCACAAAGGCTGGTCACTTCGTATCCATCTGAAACTGTTACTTCGAATCCATGCAACTAAGGGATCTTCGACTCCATAGCCTTCGAATCCCCAGGATGAGGCAACTCCGAATCGATCCACAGCGGCGCGTCTTGATCGATTCGAACCAGCATCAGTTCCATCAATTCGAAGGAAGCAAACCTTCGAATCCAACGTCTCGAGTCTACAAGGTAAGCGCGGCTAAAACCAAGGATTCGACCCAGTCAGCTCGGAGAAAAAGGAGGATCGACTCGAAGATTGCGCGCCACATCACCACGAGCGCGCGTGCCATGATCGATTCGTAGGAATCGATTCGAAGGAGATCGATTCGAACAACACGCACAGCCTAAGAACGTCAACTTGAATCGATCATAACTTGAGGTCTACAAGTCCAAATGCTATGAAATTTTCACAGTAGCTTGAGCACATGTTGAAGAATGTTCACCCCAAATTTCAGCTCGATTGGACAATTTCTTGATCGATTCGAACATAGCTTCGAATCGATCCCAAAGTGGGCCCAGATTTCCGGAAAGCGGGCATGTGGGCCCCCTCACGTGCCAGAACTGGTCTCCCTTCAGTTTAGGCGAAATATCAGCCTCCTACACCTATAAATAGACCCCCAGGTCATTCAGAAAGGAGGTCGGACAATTTTGAGAGCTAAGAAGCGCCCAGACTCTGCCAGACTTACTCCAGATCACCATTGCTGCCTTAGATTCAGATTATAATCATAGAATCCGTTGTACTACGCGATAGGAAATTGTAATCTTCAAGCATCGATCAATAAAAGATAAAAACTTTGGAGTGGACGTAGGCTGGAGATAGCCGAACCACTATAAATCTCGTGTTTTTGTTCATTATTTCTGGATTGCTGTTTGTTGTTTGTTTAGATCTGAGATTTGTGTCTGAATATTGCTGATTTGTATTCGTACACTGGTGCTTTCACAACATTCGGGGTTTGTGACCATTTTTGGCGCAAACAATAGAAATCAGAGGTTCAAATATATATACATATATCAGTATCAACTATCTGACATGCATACATTTATTCCACTTGGATATTTCTTATTCAAATCTTGTCAAAACTATTATAATTTTATTTAAAGAAAATCATAGAATAACTCAGGCAATAAAACCAGAGATCATTACATTCACATTTTATATTTATGTGTTATACCCATGCCCTTGTTTTCTCCAAATCAGATGATCACAACATCAATAAAAATCAAACTCCATCAAATATCATTCAAAATGAATTTTACTTAAGTACAAGTTTTCATCCTCAAATACTTAGAAAGTTTCCTACAAGTACTTCAATTGCAGAAGATAGAATTTGTCTAGTAATTCCATTACAAAGCAACTGCAAATTTAAAACAAGTCTCTCTTATTTATACTAGCAGCCAATGCCTTCTTTACTCATCAAGCCAACTTCAATTTCCTGCAAGCAAATCATTTAGCTGCCCCAAATAATTTTTGAGACACCCAGATGATTGCAAGGGCAACCAAAAGGGTCAGTTTACACTGGTATGAGCATTTATCAATTTTGTATATATGTACATAATTGTAGTAATCTTGCAATGCCTTCCTAGATTAACAGGTCTTATACTTAGCATGTTTTGGTTTATTCAAAAAGACACTATACCACATTCAACAAATCAAACAATGCACAACAGTCAGTTAAGATTAAGCATGTGTACAACTTTTTAATTCATCCTCATCAAAACTTGGGTAAGTAATCTCTGTTTTATACTCCAAATTTCCACCCAGCAAATTAATCAATGAACAATGTTTAACTTGATTAAATCTAACACCAAATCTGAAAGTTTATAACCCAGATTTTTAAACCCCTACCCCCATTTATTTCATGGTCTTTAACTCCTTGTCAAATGAACACTATGTATGCATTGTGATGGAAACTCCCAGGTTGTTTAAATTATTCCAACACACAAAGGCCTCAGGGTGCTGTTGCACCATGCACATACTTGCTTCCACCTGAAGTAAGCAGATCATTGACTACCCCCAAGTGACCAGTTTAGTTTTTCTTTTTTTTTTATATCAGAGAAATATGAATGCCTGCATATTTTCTGACTCAACCCCATGTTCCCCTATTAATCTTGATCCACGTTTAATGATGATAGAACAAGAATACTTAAAACATGTTAACTCTGAAAGCCAAATTACAGATCAATCCTCCAAACAAAAATGCACAAACAAACACCCATATCACCCATAACAAATCATTTCAGAGATTCAAATAACTCATAGTATTTTTAGGCTGCCTGCAATAGGACTTAATGCCATTGCATACAAAAGATAAATACTCACATAATGTTTCTTCTTTCACTGCCTTAATTTCTTAGAACAGCAAATCCCCCAAATCCTCAAGCTAGAGTTTCTCCTTGCTTATTTTATTTTTGTTTTGATCCCGAGAGAGTGATGGTTTTGGCTATGTGCAGTTATTTATAAATCCATTCTAGGGTTTTAGAAAATGGGTAATTCCCCTGATACCCTTAGATGTTTATGTACACATCATATTTCTGTGTGATCATAAATTGGAAATGCATACTTTAATTAGCCATTTCGGGGATCATACATTTTTAGACACTCAATACTATTTTCATGACTCCTTTCTACTCATGCCATAAGCATGTGACCCTTAGTTTATTATTATTTTTTATTTTAAGTTTTAAGGAAATCTGAAAATCTACTTTGTATATATTTTCTTTCTACCTATCCATTACCTCCTTTCTATCAGACATACTACTATACTTTGTAATGTAAAAATCATTTACCCAAATTATTTGCTTGGAATAAATATGGTATGGAAATTTCATTTGATTCTGTATATGTATATATATATTTCTGCCTTTTTGTCAAATCAGTCAACTCCCTTTTTAAATTAAAAATCACATATATTATGCTAATTATTTTCTGGCACAATTATAAGACATATAAACCTTTATATTAAACCTCATTCTATTTTATCTTCATATAAAACAGCAAACACCCCATATATATTAAATGTATATATATTTACATAATTCTTTGAACATAAAACTATATTTATTTTGAGCTCCAATTTTTCTTCTAATTACCTTGATTCCTTGCATTTTATCAAACAAAAGCTCTCATTTAATTTTATTCATTGCCAAATTCTTTTCTGTTTTAATGCAATATATATATATACCTTTATATATATCTCAGAATTTTCTAGTATAAATATATGTATTATTTTATTTTATTTTAGGGTCATTACATATCTATAGTGGAAAAGCGTATAATTAGATGTTGGAAGTTGAATTTAATCCTTGGTGAAAACATTTAGCGAGAGAAACTTTGGTTGTTTTCAAAACATCCTTTGACATGTAATCTATAATATGATTTGGAAATGCTTTATTATAAGTGGAAAATTATTATCTAAGGAAAGAGAAATTTTTTATTGAAAAATATTTTATTCGAAAACATTTTTATGGAAGGGATGCTCGGTTTAAATTATTTTATTTTCATAGAAATATTTTAGTGAGAACATACTAGTTGAAATTGTTTTTAATTTGGGGACATCCTTTGAAAAGGTATATGTTGAAAGGTATTTTGAAATTTTAATTTAGAATACTAGTAAAAATATTTTGTTAAAAGATATTCTAGAAAGTGGTATTTTTGTTGAAGAATATTTGAAATTAAATACTACAAGATTCATAGGGTATTTATTTGAAAATATATTTTGATGGGGCATTCTTTAAAATAAATATACTATGAGTTAGGGAAGATTATTTTATAGATACTTAGAAAAAGGTTGTTTCCATGAAAAGCTCTTTTATTTTGAAGAATTTATTATCTCGATAAATGTATTTGCAAATAATATGGTGGAAATATTCTTATTTGAGGAATTATTGTAATGATGGAAAATTTTGAAAATATTTTAATGAAAGTGTTCTAGTTTGAGAAGTATCTTTTGAGTAAAGAATGCAAGAAAATATTTATTTGAGAGAATAGTTTTATCCAAAAGTATACTTAATTTTAGAAAACTTTTTGTTTAAAAATTATTATTTGGTTGAAAGGATTTTCACTTAAAGGTTTACTCTTGGATAAATCACATTTTGAAGAGAAAACATTTTTGGGTAAAGAGTTTTAATTGAAAATGACCTAATTTGGAAAATATGTTATTGAGAATATATCTGGAAATATATTATTAAGAAAGGATGTATTTTAAAGTATCTAGTTATACCATGCTTTGAAAAATATTTCACTAGAATGAGGATGATTTGATTAGAAAGTAAATGGCTGAAAAAAGGTAAAATATTTAATTGAATAACGAATTTTGGAGGTGTTTGTTAAAAGATATCTTATTAAAAGCATGCTTTATCAGGAAATTTTGTTTAAGAACTGTAAAACTAAATAAGATTTGTAATACTAGTTTTAAAGTTCTCAAACAAAATAATCAGATAAAGCATCTTTTTAGTAAGCTACTTTTAAACAAACACCTCCCAAGATCATTATTCAATTAAATATTTTACCTTTATTTAGTCATTTACTTCCAAATAATATCATCTTGATTTTAGTGGAATATTTTCAAAGTATTGTAAAACTATATACCTTATGATACATCATTTTCCACTAATATATTTTAGAATACATTCTGAATAATTTTCAAATTAGGTCCTTTTCAACTAAAACTCTTTACCCAAATATGTTTTCTCTTCAAATCATCATTTATCAAAGAGTGCGTCTTTAAGTGAAAATCCTTTAAACCAAAAATCAGTTTTTAAATAGTAAGTTTTCTGAAATCGAATATACTCCTTGCATAAATTTTTTCTCTCAAATAAGTATTTTCTCACATTCTTTACTCAAAAGATACCTCTCAAATAATAATACACCCATCAAAATATTTTCAAATATTCCATCATTACAATAACTCTACAAATAAGAATATTTTCTCAATATTAACTTCAAATACATCCATTGAGAAAATTAATTTCTTTAAAATAAATATCTTTTCATCAGAACAATCTTTCTATAAATTATCTTTAAAATAAATCTACCTGAATTCATAGTTACTTATTAGGAAGAATGCTCCATCAAACAATATTTTTGAATAAATACCCTAAAATTTTTATAGTTCTTAATTTAAAAATAATCTTCATTGAAAATACCTCATTATAGAAAATCTCTTTACAAAATATTTCTACTAAGTATTCTAAATTGTAAATTCAAAATATATTTCAACATATATCTTTTCAGAGGATGTCCCCAAAATAAAGGAAATTCAACTAGTATGTTCTCATAAAAATACTTCTACTAAAATAAATTACTTTAAATTGGACATCCTTTCAAGAAAAATGTTATCATATAAAATATTTATCAACAAAACATTTCTCTTTCCTCAGTTAAGAATTTTCAACGTCTAATTCATTTCGAATAAGAATTCTCATAGTATGTTTAAAAAACAATCAACGTTTCTCTGACTAAAGTGTTTTTTCCATGGACTGAATTCAACTTCCAACATCTAAGTAAACCACCATTTTACTAAAAATTCTTCCAAATAAAATATTTTTACAGTATTCACTTTTCCTTACGAAAATATCCACGAAAAAATATTTTATTTCCCAAGTTAAATACTTTATTCTTATCACAAATTTCAACAAGTCACATTATGCCCAAAAATAAACATTTTTTTTATTAATAAAATGTCTTTAAAATCAAACATGTACATTTTATAGATTTTCTAAACAAATATTATTTGCCCAAAATAAAAGGCGATTGCATCTTGTTAAGGTCATATTTCAGTTACAATTTAACCTCGTGTGTGTCACTTGGGTTATAACCAAAATTAACCCCTCTTATAAGTGTTCATCCTACTGTACTCCTACTTTATTTATTTTTCGTACAAGAGTTACAAATAAATATCATTTTAGGGCGAGGTAATGGTGGTTAAACAAACAACTCATACATACAAAATATACAATAATAATCAAAATGCTTTCTCATTCTAAATTCTAACCGAACCTAAGTTGTTACTCAACCTACCCAAAGTTCGTGGAATCGCTAAACCTAAGATCTGATATCAAGTATTATGACCTACTATTTTTGACATCTAAAATCAGTGACAAACACCACTAATCTATGGTTACACACAAACCTCGAATATTGAAAATAGTGGACAATTGTAATTTAAAATCTATGATCAACATAGACAAAAAGGATAAAAACCTCATGGCAGAATAAAAATTAGAATACGCATGAGTCACAACAATTGAAATACCTTAAAAAAATTACCAATTACACCATCTTTGTATTTTCCAGAACATTCACCATCATTAATCAATAATAATATAACTATTGTGTAAAAGTGATATACTAAGCTAAGCATGTTGCAGATATAACATATTTCTTGACCTTTGCTCCATCCTTTGCTACAATTTGCGACTGTACGATTACATGGAGTAAGAAAAATGTTTCAATTCTGTTTAGACTGTGCCTAACCCTATTCACATTGGCCAAAGGCTCGAGATCTATTGATTAGGAAAAGACTGCATATATACCACCTTTGGGGGATTAAACTCATGTAGTTCCATTTCTTGCTCTTCTCCTGGGTCCAAATACTTTTTAGTACATAACAACCATAACATCCATGCAATCATTGAAACCAATGCAAACACTACAAGTAGAAAATAGTACTCCTACTCATCCATCACAACAACTCATCTTATGCAGTAACAACAATAATAGTACACTACTATCAAACTTCAACAATACTCTATGAAAACCAAAATTCAAAAAATTAGAAAACAACATAAGTATGCTTGCAATCATCAACTAAATTAATGCATCATCAATGTAGGTATAAGTCATCAAATATGTACTAATCACCTCACAATAATGACACAACATGAATCATTCAATGTGTACTAATCCAATCAGCATTAGTAACATGGCATAAATCATCCAATAACCATTATTAATAACACATCATCTAGTAACAATAATGATACGATACCACATACTCATCAAAATGAGATATCGTCAATCATCAAATATATATGATAATTATAATCAATAATTAGCCACACATTCTACAACCATTTGAATATGTATTTATGACCATTATTCTCTTAATTATAAGTTCACTTTATTATTGTTATTATAAAAGTTCTATTTATTTTTTGCATATCAAAATAATAAAACTTCTTTTTAAATGATAATATACCCTTGAAATCCTTTATTGTACTTCCATTTATCCAAATATCTCAAAAAATCGTATTTTGAACCAAAAGCAGATAAATGTTAAAATAATTTTCAGTCCAACATCAAAATACATTAAAAGATATACAATTCAAATAAAAGTACAAATATACACATAATCAAAATAACATGTCTAAAATGTCCAAAATTCAAGTCAACTTTTTTTCATATGCAAATGATATGAAATTCAAGTGCATATGCATTATTCATTTTCCAATGGTCAATATGTAAAAAGTACAAGCCACCTCCTTTGCTACAGTCCAAAAAGTCAAAGATGGAGTGAATATGCAATTTTCTAACACTAAAGGTTCTTATGTTCAAAAGTTTGGGTCATCTTCTTCTTCATTGGCCATTAGAGGAGTTCTTAAGCTCTAGAAAGCTTAGAAATGTCGATTCCCAATAAATTATTTGTTCTAAGGAAAACAAAGAAGAGAGGAGGTCCTTTATATGTGGAGATTGATCTCTATTTATAGTTGTCGAGAAGGGGCGTTGCTTGCTCATATTGGTCAATCGAACTTAACAAAGATTGGTGACTTGGCAAGATGGATGGTCCCGTTGGTGCCAGAATTCATAATCCATTATAATAGTTATGTGAATCGCTACCTTGGCCATAGCATTAACAAAGGTGGCATAGTTGTATGCCTTGGAGCATTATTATATAGAATTTTATCCACATTGATACACTACCTCTTCGCATGATTTATAACTTTTCTTTAGTGTTGAATGTTGCCCATATCTCCTTTTTTACATACCTTTGAATCGATTTTTTTATTCTGGAAACACCAATGTACTCTAATAGGTATTCCTTATTGTGGCATCCTTAACTTTTCCTTTTATTTAATATTTTAATAGTGTTTTCTTTTTGTATTTCTGATAGCTTTTCTGTATCGATGATAGCTTCACATTTCAGCATACTATAGCTTAATTCCCCAACATGCGATAGCTTATTCATTCTTGTCTTATGATAGCTTCCTTATTCTCGACTTGCTATAGCTTTTATATTCTTGACTTGCATTTGCTTCATTATTCACAACTTGCGATGGATATTTATCCTTGACTTGCGATAGCTTCTCTCTATCCTTAACTTGAGATAACTTCTATCTTGGCATGCAATAGCTGCTCTCTATTTTGACTTGCGATAGATTCTCTCTACTCTTGACTTGCAATAGCTTCTCTCTACTCTTGAATTGCGATAGCTTCTATATTATCAAATTTCGATAATGTTGATATTGTCAACATACAATGGCTTGTTTGTTCTCTACTTGCGATGGCTCTACTTGCGATGGCTCTACTTGCGATGGCTCTGCTTGCGATGGCCTTGTCCATATCAACTTGCGATATCGTTAGTATAATCAACACATAATAGCTTCATATTGTCAAGCTCGATAGTTTTGCACCTTATTCATTCTTGGAAATTTGGGTGTAACGCTTGACCCTTCCACCCATAAGAAGTTTTTTTTATGCTTTATCTCAAATAAACTTCAGTTCTAACTTTGGTTTTTCTCTTCTCGAGTTGTCAATCCTTGTTGCTATGCTTTTTATCATTGATTGTTTGTGCATCTAGACTCACGATAACTTTCGATCTTAAAAGTTGTGATTTTCCTATAAACTATTTGTTGAAATTTTTTTTCCAAAAAATAGGATTTTTGCAATTTTTGGAATATATTTATATTAGTAATAATCACTTTTATGAAAATCTTCTTATTGGTGAAAATTTACGATAAATTTATTTGTAGATATATTTAGTAGTATGAAAGATTCTCATAACTTCATTTGGAAACCATTTGGTACGAACATCGAATACATATCTATTAAAGCATCATTTTTCAAAAATTGATTTTTGAAACTATGGAAATACTTTTAAAGACTTTTGAAAATAGTTTTCATCAGAACTGATTGATTATATCGTAAGGAAGAGAATTCCTATGGTCCTGTGGGAAAACTCTTTATTCTTGCTTGTCCCTTAATTGGGAGTTTTGGTCAGCATTTTGATGATTTTTGTAATCTGTGCTCTTTCTCTTGGACGATGTTCATTGGCCCATTTGGATACTTTAAGGTATTAGTTTATCTGTTCAATGTGTCAGGAGTCCATTTGATCATGCTTTCCTGGATGGTTGCTTTCAAAGACCTTATTTGATCACCAAAGGCTTAATTGATCACCTTCCTTGGATGGATGCTTTGTTTGGGCCTTGCGGCATGGCCAAAGGCTTAATTAACCATCACATTTAGATGGATGTTTCGATCAAGCCCGATAAGAGGACTAAAGGGAGGACCGAAGGCTTTTTGACCATCTTCCTTAGACAGGTGCTTTGGCCGGGCCCAATGGCGAGATCAAAGGCTTTATTGACCATCACTCTTTTGATTGGTGCTTCATCCAGGCCCGATGGTGAGATCGAAGGATTTTTTACCATCTCCCTTGGATGGATGATGTGGTCGGACCCAATGGCGGGACTAAGGTTTAGTTGATCATCACCCTTTTGATGGATGCTTTGGCCGGGCCCAATGTTGGAAGGAACGGCCTTTTGACAATCCCACTGAAATGTATGCTTTGGCTGGGGCTAACAGTAGGACCAAAAGCCGAATTCTGCATCACTCTTTGGTTGGGTGCTTTGGCCAGGCTCGACCATTGGACTGAAGGCTTTTTAACCATCTACCTTAGATGGGTGATTTGGCTAGGCCTGGTGGCAGGATCAAAGGTTTAAATGTCCTCTTCCAGATATGAGGTATGCTTCTGCTCAACGAATCTCGCTAACCTCGTTAGGTTAGGAGTTACGTTAAACATACTGCATCTCAGTCCGGGGGCTATTTGTTAGAATAAATCTTTTGGAATCCTTTATCTCTTTTCCTATCCAAAGCAAAAAATTATGAATCCTAAATTTTTAGTATTCTATTTTATTGTTGTTACATTTCCATTTGGTTTTCTTAACCAATAGGTCTTTAGAATTAAAGATTCATCGACCATCACACTTACACAAATATTTCTTATTTTCCAAAAAAATTTAAATTTTTATGAAAATTTTAAATCAGGGGCATTTCTGCCCTTTTTTATAAAAAAAATTCCTGAGTTCAATTCTCAATGAAAGCACCAAAATGTTAAACCAACTTTCGGTCCAGCATCAAAATATTTTAAAAGATATATAATTCAAATAAAATTCCAAATATGCCTATAATCAAAATAATATGTGTCTAAAATGCCCAAAATGTCCAATGTTCAATTCATCTTTCTTCCATATGCAAATGATATGAAATTCAAGTACATATGCAATATTCATTGTCCAATGGTAAATATGAAAAAAGTACAAGTCATCTCCATTGTTATAGTGCAAAATGTCAAGGGTGGAATAAATATGCAAATTTCTATTTCTAAAGGTCCTTATGTTCAAAAGTTTGAGCTATCTTCTTCTTTGTCGGTCATTATAGGAGTTCTCAAGCTCTAAAGAAAGCTTAGAAATGCTAAGTCTGAAGAAATGATTTGTGCTAAGAAAAAGAAGAGAGTAGCTCCTTCTTATGAGGAGGTAGATTTCTATTTATTGTAGGTTAGAAGGGGGCATTGCTTGCTCATATTAGTCGACTGTAGTTGACGTAGATTGGCGACTTAGGAAGATGGATGGTCCTAATGGAGCCTTATGCCATAATACCAGGATTGTAGCAGTTCAAGCATATCGCTATCTTGTTATGGTATTAGTAAAGGTGGCACAGTTGTATAGGAGTGCCTTGAAGGTTTATTACATGGAAATTTCTTTACATCAATACACTACCTCTTTACATGATTTATTACTTTTTAGTGCTGATTTTTGCTCATATCTTCTTTTTCGTATATCATTGAATTGATTTATTTGTTGTGGAAACACCTATGTACTCTAGTAATTATTCTGTATTGTGTCATCCTTAACTACACCTTTTATTTAATCTTTTTTCCAATTTAATAGTGTTTTTTGTTTGTATTTCTAATAGCTCTTTCGCATCGATGATACCTTTAATTTTCAGCATACGATAGCTTAGATCTTCAACATCCGATAGCTTCTTCATTCTCGTCTTATGATCGCTTCCTTATTCACTACTTGCGGTAGTTTTAGTATTCTCGACTTGCGATGACCTCTTTATTCTCGACTTGCGATGCTTCTTTAACTTTGACTTGCAATATCCTCTTTCTATTTACAACTTATGGTAGCATCTATCTTCTCATGTGATAGCTTCTCTCTATTCTTGACTTGCGATAACTTCTCTATACTCTTGATTTACGATAGATTCTATATTATTAACTTGCGATAGCATTAATATCATCAACATATGATGGCTTGTTTATCTTTGACATACGATGGCTCTACTTGCGATGGCATTATCCATATCAACTTGTATTGTGCCAATGTAATCAACACACAATGGCTTCGTACTTTCAACCTTCAGTACTTTCACACCTTATTCATTCTTGGAAATTAGGTGTAACACATCCCCCCCGCTCCACAAGAAATTTTCTAATACTTTAGCTTAAGTAAACTTCTGTTCTTGCTTTACTTTTTCTCTTCACGTGTTGCCATTCCTTGTTTCCATGCTTTTTATCATTGATTGCTTATGCACCTAAACCTCTGATCTTAAAATCATGTATTTGTATGAACTATTTTATTGAAAATGTTTTCCGAAACATAGTAGTTTTTGCAATTTTTGAATATATTTATATTTAGAATAATCACTTTTATTGAAAATCTTCCTTTTGGTGAAAATTTCTCATAAATTAATTTGAAGATATTTTTGTAATATGAAAGAGTCTCTTACTTCATTTGGAAATCATCTGAGTCAAAGACTGAATACATATCTAATGAAGAGTCATTTTTCAAAAATTGATTTTTGAAAGTACAGAAGTTCTTTAAAGCCTTTCGAAAATTGTTTTCATCAGAACCGATTGATTTTATCATAAGGTGGAGACTTCCTGTAATCCTATGGAAAGAGCCTTTATTCTTGCTTGTCCCTTAATTGGGAGTTTTAATAAAATTTTGGATGATTTTTATTGTCCTTTCTCTTTCTCTTGGATGATTGTTCATTAGCCCATTTGGATACATTTAGGTACTATTTTAGTAGTGTTAGCACCAAAATTGGTCACTAACCTCGTTGAGAAAGATTATGTAGAGATATAAGTGATGAAGTTAAATTGAACAGAGAAGACAATGCTAATTTAAATGCAGAAAGTAAGAACACCAGATTTATAGTGGTTCAGCGTAAATGCCTACGTCCACTTTGAGATTAAACTTTATTGATCTTCCTTATTGTTGATTACAAATACAATTCGTGAATCAAATGCTTGAATGAAGTTGTTAAGTAGAGAAGATGAGTCTCAAAAATGGCAGAGTCTCCCCAGTGTTCTCCCAAAAAGGATCCCTTTTCACTGTGACCCTGCCCCTTTATTTATAGACAAATATGGGCTGGACTTCCCAGGTGGGCTTGGTGGCCAAACACTCTAGCCCAAGTGTAGTGGTCGTTGTATGCCGAAACAAGTAGACCGAACACGTTGACGCCGAACCACCTTCTCAATGCCGAACGGTACGTTTGATGGGTGGGAAGTGCAGAACAGTTGTCAGTCGAAGCCGAACGATCCTTTGGCCGAACGATGCTTCTTAGCCGAACGATCCTTTGGCCGAACGATGCTTCTTAGCCGAACGATGCTTTGGCCGAACGATGCTTCTTAGCCAAACGATCCTTTGGCCGAACGATGCTGCCATGTAGAGTAGTTATATACGCCGAACGTCTTCTAACGCCGAGTACCACTGGATGCCGAGTACTACGCCGAGTACTCCTTGATGACGGGTACCACTGGATGCCGAGTACTACGCCGAGTACTATGAGATGCTGAACACTACGCCGAGTACTATGAGATGCCGAACACTACGCCGAGTACTATGAGATGCCGATCACTAGTTGACACCGAGTCGTCCTGTACGCCGAGTACTCAGTTGCCTGGTCAAATCTCCAGGAAACACTTGCCCCCCAAAGTGTGTCGTGTGAAGCAACACAACACGCTTTGAATCAGCGAGTATTCCTTGTCTTCAGAAAGAAATCCACCATGTTTCTTGAATAATCATTATCCTCCCAAGGTGTTGTATCCTTCTAAGGTCATCGTGATGCTTGGTCGATTCCCAATATTATAAATCCAGGGTTGTGGTTCATTAGTGGCCATACATGACTGATTCTGCAGAGCTAATAAGCTTCGGCTATCTGATCTAGTCTTTTCTTAATAACCCTTAGTGAGAATTCAATTTCTGTTGATTTCAAGAAGTCGAACTTTTAAGGATGTACACATGCACGTTCGGGTACATGTTCTTGCCATTGGCTCTCGGATGCGTTTTATATGCTCATAAGTCATCACCAACTCCATCTAGTTTAATTGCAATTCAATCGCGATTCCTTGTTTGTATTTTCTGTGACATAAGGGTTGCAATCAGCCACTTGAGGAGTTTTCCAAACCTCTCTTTAGTACTGACTCTATGATTTGGTTCACAGCTTCAACCTGTCCATTTGCAGTTATAATGGATCATGGAAGGTCATAAGGACAGATGACGTTACGGATAAAGAAGTTGATTATTTTCTTCATCTTGGACATGGTTAGAGTTCTTCATCTGCCCATTTGGTGACGTAATCAACTGCTATGGTGGTGTATTTCGCACCATCTTGAGGATCGACAAGAAGATGATTTCAGTGCCCCCAAGTGGCAAACGGCTATGAACTAGCCATTTGACTAATTTCCGTCGGCGGGGTTGCCGGATTTTTTGCAAACATCTTGCACTCGTCACATTGTCTAGCATGATCAACCGCTTCTGGGTTGATAGTTGGCCGGTAATACCTGTAGCAGAGTATCTTCTTTATCATGGTTTTCCCCCTGATGTTATTACCACGTTCTTCTTCATAGACTTTGCTCAAGATATCATCATGGGCGATATGCCGAAGCGTGGGGATGGATAAACTCCTTTTGACACACGACTTATTCTTAGATGATTTGGCGTGAAGCTTTGAGGAGGATCTGTCGTTTTCCATTCCTCCATTCAATAAGAATTCTTTATTGTAGATAGTCTTTGATAGGAGTCAACCATGACACCTTTTCATTTTGTTCACTGAGTTCGTGTGTAATGATGTAATACGTGAAGTCGGTTAGTAGCTCTTGGACTTGGCCGAGATAAGGAGCAAGACAATGCCCCCTAGCAAGATCAACTTCCTTAAATTTGTATACTACCAATCAAGAACCACAAAAGATATGTAAAGTTTTCACTTCAAATCCTCTAGCAGATTTGAGGCTGGTAGTCAAGGCTTCATACTAAGCATCGTTGTTTGCTACAGGTAAATCGAGTTTTAGGACGTAGTAGATTGATCGTTCCTTAGGAGTCATTATCATGATTCCTATTCCATAACACTGATCATTGGGTGCTCCATCCGCGTACATTTTCCATCTTATGGTTGGTTCTCTGCTACTCTTTGAATAGTCATCTGAGGTAGTGAATTTGGGTGTGAGGTCTGCTAATTTCCGTCCTTGGATAGCCCTTCGTGGAAAATAAGTGATATCGAATTAGCTTAGTTCGATATTCTATTTAAATAGTCTTTCATATGTCTCAGGCCATCGTATGCCCTGTCGCAATGGCTGGTGGGCATAGGCGTTGATGGGGTGAGCCTAAAAGTAAGAGTGGAGCTTTCATGAAGAAATCAATAGAGATTGTGCTAGCTTTTGTAGCTTCGGGTTGATATCCAATGCATGGCTCGCGATAGTTAATGAAATCACATATGCATGTCAGAATGGGTCCAAGGGAAGATATCATCATTTATTCAGAAAAATTCAACTAATTCTTTTGTCATCACTGCACTGAGCTGTGATCCGATATTCAGCGCCCGGAAAGGGTCGCCATGGCTGGTTGTAATGTCGACCGTCAAATTAGCAGGTGCCATCCCAGATTCTTTGAGTAAAGATGTAACTATCATAACATTCAATGTGAAATATGGTTGGGACGGCCAAAGTTGATGGTTACTCTAGTCGAATCCTAGAGTCTTGTCATGAGTTATTGAGCCTAATAGCGAAGGGTTCTGAATGCTTTAATAGATTATCAGCAAATGGCCAAATATCAGGCTTAAAAGCGCGTTGAAGGAAACGTTGAAATGACCCTCCTATTTACACACTAATTTTATTAGTGATTTTTTTTTTAAAGATGATATATAGATATATCATCCATTACAAATATATATTTTCCAGGGTCATTTTCTTTCTCTACTAAACAAAAATATATCCAGGATCTTTCACAATATAAAAATATTGTTTTAATTCTAAATCATTTTTAACATACATATATGAAGATATCTATGTTATATTCTACTTGAATCAGAGCATGATAATAAGTAGAAATCCTTTTTAAATTTGCAAAAATGTGATAAATTCCCTTTTTAAAAGAGAATTTATTGTATCCTGATTTTTGACTATAGTGTCCACTGGAAATATGTACCTTAGGCTGTTATTATAATTAAGAAATGATCAAGCAATAATCAGTGGAAAGCAGGCTTATAATATAGATGATTTTCTTAAAGTCTGGGTAGTATCAAACTCAGGTTAAAAGAAAGTGGATCATAAGTGAACACAAGCAACATCTAGGCGTAATGGAAACGCGCCTAACTTATACATTCAAGGTCACGAGTTCGAGTGCTATGCTGGTCGGTTCAAACACAATTTTTGGTTTTTCTTTTTATTTTTCTCCTGTATGGTTAGAAATCTGATACCTACCTATATTTGTACATATATATTTAATTTTTGCCTATAACCTAACATACAAAACAATTCTTCTTACATAACTATTTTTAAACCCATTCTTACAACTGTTTTAAGAATTTACATTTATATTTTTGCCCAATATCAACATGTACACAGATATACATGTACATGTCAGTGTCTTTGTTCATTTTCCAGAAAACTGAGCTCAAATGTTCCCCTGCTTCATTGATTTGAAGTGAAACATTTGGCCTGACCTATGGCCTAACCATGTGGTTACTCTGGCCATTCTTTTGCTTGCATTTTTACAACCCAGAATATACACAAAACATTGGTACCTCTCCTTTTCAAAAGCATGTTTATATATATTTGTATGAATCAGACTCTTTGTGATCAGATATATATCATTCTTCCTGACCATAATTCTCTTTTAAAAATACATCTTCAGGGTATAAACACTTTTTCTTGCATTGGGACATATATCAATATCATAAATTGAGAATATAGCAGTTTAATTCTTTTCTGGGTTTTCCCCCTATAATTTTCTATATATCTATATTCTTTTTGAAAGGACTCAGGATTAACTGAGATCATCATAAAATGATTTTGCTTATAAAAATCCAGATTTTTCCCTTTAAATCAAAACAACATTAGCAAATAGGTTTTCAAATCAATTTAACATCAATATCCTTAATACATACCAAATCAGAAATAACCAGAAACAACATAGCATATGTCTCTTACAAGTTCTTCCTACTTAATACATTTAGATAGCCATATCAATCAGGGAATACATGCATGAATTAACACATTCTAGCTTTTATTTCTAAATTATCTTAGCATCCTCTATTCCATATCTTTTTAATCTTGCTTACTTAGCTCCATCACAACCTGCAAAAGCATTAGTGGCTGCCCCATTATAAATGAGACACCCTCATGTGCCATAAGCAATAAGGGTCAGATCTATGATCTGGTGTGAGCATTTCTAACATATCCATGATATTAAACTAAGGATACAG
The DNA here is from genome assembly GCA_030737815.1 of Allium fistulosum. NCBI lineage: Eukaryota > Viridiplantae > Streptophyta > Magnoliopsida > Asparagales > Amaryllidaceae > Allium > Allium fistulosum. The sequence goes on along the minus strand of CM060907.1, from coordinate 240,565,100 downwards.
CATAAATATACTTTGCATACTTGACAGGTATTATCATATACAATCCATAAGAGCAAACATATGCATTAAAACAACTTTTATCTGGAACTACTAAGGTTGCCTTTTCTTTTTCTTATAAATTCCTGGCCTCATCTGCTATAAGGAATCAAAGGGACACATTGCCATGAACTAATTAACATCATGGCACAAAGATCTCAGGACTTAAACAAGCCATGTGCCAACTTGTCTACTTCAAATAGGACAAGCATTCCAGCAGCCTTCTTGGCACAAAATCCTTAGTTATATCACTAAGTGTATTTATGTTCATTCTATCAATGATAGCTAGGTGTACAAACCACCTGTACACATGAAGCATACTAGTTACCTTGCAGACATAATATTGCAAGCAGTTAAAGGTTACTTTCTAGAGGTATAACACCCCAGTCATTCCATCTCACATTATTTAGCATATATACACCCTATTCAAGCATATACCAGAATGTTTGCAACTGAGAATAAATGCATGGCTCTATTGGGTTTATTTTGATTTTGCAAGCAACTATATTTAGCCAGATTTTTAATCTTGTTTAAACATAGTTTTTAGGCTTGTAAATTTCTGTTTGGTTTAGGGCTCAGCACTTATAGAGAAAGACTCCATTGCACCCTTAACCAATTATTTCAAGCCTCAGCACCATACCAATGTATATGCAGCTCATAGTTTTCTTTTTCCATTCTTTGTCTTAAGCCATGATTCAGACTAGTTACAAATACTCTATTATATGTTCTTTAAGGTTTTAGTATAACATACAGAGATGAAAATAGAACAACAAAGTCATACATCCAGCATAGCAAATCATATCTCATCAAGCATTTATGAAACCATCAGTAACCAACATAGTTTGTAAATCAAAACATGCAAAATATAGCATATAAAAGCTTGGCTGCCTAATCCCAGGTCTTAATGCCATGTATATGAGTGAGGATACTCACCTAAATGCTTACTCAAGCTTAATCCAGAAAACCCCTCAAATCTTTAGCCTTATCTTCCTCTTCTTCCTTAGGTTAATTAATTAGTGAGGGAGCAGTTTTCTGGTTAGGCTCTTGGTTTAAATAAGGGTTCTATCTAGGGTTTTGGGTGATGCAAAATCCCTATTTTAGCCCAGACCAGAATCATGCATTTGGCATTGCATATTCCCTCCCTTCTAACCCTTAATGTCCCGGCCAATATTTTAAAACAAGGCTAATTTGTGCCCATTTTTCTTTTCTTTTCAGAAAGTGATTACTTTAGGTATTTTTATTATACTTACCTCAAACATGATAATGGTGTGACTTTCTATTTTCTGCCTATGTACATTTTCTTTCTTGCACTTTGGTTCTTACTGTTTTAGTGATTCCTTTATTAATTTTCTGCTCAAATAATGTCTGGATATATATATATACATTTATACAACTATGGGTGTTAATTTAACTTTAACCTTTTATTTGCAGAAAACATGTGCATACTTATGTGCATTTCTACACACCCATTATTCAAATAAAATTCCACTTATTCATTGTAAATCAATGTTCTCTTCTGTCTTAATTTTCAGACAAGTAATATATATATATATATATACACACATCCACAGGAATTTTAATATTCATGCCTAGGCCTATATTTCCTTTATTTAAAACATTTTATCTAAATGTTTTCCTTTCTTGTTTTATTATTCAGGAATTCTGGATTTTCTCTTAGTGCCATAACTAGTGTGCACGTGCACACATGCACACAACCTTGCACCACTGAAAATCCCACCTATATAATAATTCTGATTTTTCCCCAGAATTTTAATCATTTATTTAAAAGAATTTTCCCCCATAATCTTGGGGTATTACAATCACCCCTCCTTTTAGGAATTGTGCCCTCACAATTTGCAACATATTCTTTGAGTACTTCTACTTTCTTAGGGGAAAGAAAAAAAAATATATATTCAAATATGCATGAGCAAATCAATTAGTCACTGTCTATTATACATATCAAACTTTCTTAGTAATCTAAGAATTTACCTTTTAAATTTGCAAAGAGCCTAGGGTAATCCATCCTGATTTTATCCTCTAGCTCCCAAGTACAATCACTAGGATCCATACTCCATTGAATCTTTACAAGCTTCAATGTCTTGTTTCTTAATTTCTTTTCTTCCCTTGCCACAATTCCTACTGGCTCTTTCTCATAGATTAGATCTGGATTAATCTGAATTTCAGTAGGCTTTTCTAAGATTTCCTCCTTGTCATGCACCCATCTCCTTAGTTGTGACACATGAAACACATTGTGCATTGCACTCATCTTCTCTGGAAGTTCCAGCTTATAGGCTAGTGAGCCTATCCTTTCCAAAATCTTGTATGGTCCAACATATCTGGGTCTGAGTTTCCCCTGCTTGCCAAATCTCAAGACTTTCTTCATTGGTGAAACCTTAATGAAGACATAATCACCTACTTTGAATTCCACTGACTTCCTCTTTGCATCAGCATACTTCTTTTGCCTATCTTGAGCTACTGCCATCCTCTTTCTCACTAGTCCTATTTTCTCTGTGATGTCCTTGACATATTCTGGCCCTAGGATAGCTTTCTCTCCTGCCTCAGCCCAACACATAGGTGATAGACATGGCTTTCCATATAGGGCTTCAAAGGGTGCCATTCCAATTGTACTTTGGTGGCTATTATTGTATGTGAACTCAGCCAAATGGAGGTGGTCCTCCCAATTTCTTCCAAAGTCTAACACACATGCTCTAAGCAAATCTTCTAAAATTTTGTTTACCACTTCTGTTTGCCCATCTGATTGGGGGTGATAAGCAGTGCTTAGGCACAATTCACTCCCCATAGCTTCTTGGAAGCTCTTCCAGAATCTTGAAGTGAAGATTGTATCCCTATCACTCACTATAGTTTTAGGAACACCATGCAATTTTACCACTTCTCTCATAAAAGTTTGGGCTAACCTAGGTGCATTTCTGTCTGCTTTCACTGGTATGAAGTGGGCTACTTTAGTCAGCCTATCCACAATCACCCAAATACTTGTATTTCCCCTCTTGGATCTAGGAAGACCATCTATGAAATCCATAGATATGTCTTCCCACTTCCACTGTGGTATGCTAAGTGGCTGTAACAACCCTGAAGGTCTTTGGGTCTCAGCTTTTATTTGTTGACAAACCATGCACTTAGCAACATATCCAGCTACATTAGACTTCATTCCCTTCCACCAATAGTCCCTTTTTAAGTTTTGGTACATTTTGGTGCTGCCTGGATGTATGGAATATTTGCTCCTATGGTACTCATTAAGGATTTCTTCTTTCAATTCTATGATGTTTGGGACACATATCCTTCCCTTGTACCTTAAGTATCCTTTTACATCTATGTGATAATCCTTCACTTCCTCCTTCTTTAATAGGAGAGACTTCTTTTCTGCTAAGTCTTGATCTTCTTCTTGCATCTTTGCCACCTTCAAGGCCAAATTTGATTGTAAAGTAATTAAACTTAACCTTCCTTTATCCCTTTCTTCCTCAATTATCTCCATACTTATCCCACTGCTCTCATCTATTTCCAAATCAGTGAGCATGGTCAAGTCTCTAAACTCCTCCATCATTATCATGGCCATTTTTGCATGCTGCCTACTCAATGCATCTGCCACTTTATTAGCCTTGCTTGGTGTATAAAGTATATCTAAGTCATAAGCAGCAAGAAATTCAACCCATCTGTGTTGTCTCATATTTAAATCTTTCTGTGAAAAGAGATACTTTAAGGCCTTGTGATCAGTGTATAAAATGAACTTTGCACCCAATAAATAATGCCTCCAGAGCTTTAAGGCATATACTACTGCTGCCAACTCAAGATCATGAGTTGCATATCTAGTTTCATGGGGTTTTAGTTGTCTAGATGCATAGGCTATGACCTGATCTTGCTGCATCAACACAGCCCCTAGCCCTGACCCACATGCATCTGTATATACAACTAATCCCTCATTGCCTTCTGGTACTCTCAACACTGGTGATTTTACCAAAGCCTCCTTGATCTGGGTGAAAGCTTGTTCACACTTATCAGTCCATATAAACTTTTGGTTCTTCCTAGTCAGGCTAGTGAGTGGCATTGCTATTTTAGAAAATCCTTGTATAAACCTTCTATAGTATCCTGCCATCCCCATGAATGACCTAACTTCACTAACATTGTTAGGCTTCTTCCATGCTTGGATTGCTACTATCTTATTGGGGTTTACAGAAATTCCTCTAGCAGAGACAACATGTCCAAGAAAGTGTACTTCCTCTTGCCAGAACACACACTTAGAGAACTTTGCTTTCAAATCTTTTTCTCTTAATCTAGATAAGACCAAATGTAAGTGGTTCTCATGTTCCTCTATTGTTTTAGAGTAGATTAGAATGTCATCTATAAAAATCAGAACAAACTTGTCCAAGTAATCTCTGAATATCCTATTCATTAGGTCTACAAAGTAAGAAGGGGCATTTGTTATCCCAAATGGCATAACCAGAAACTCATACAGACCATATCTTGTGTTGAATGTTGTATATTTAACACTTGATTCCTCAACCTTCATCTGATGAAATCCAGATGCCAAGTCTAACCTAGAAAACACTTTAGCTCCACTGAGTTGATCAAAGAGATCATCTATCCTGGGTAATGGGTATTTGTTTTTGATGGTTACTTTGTTTAATTCTCTATAATCTATACACATTCTTAAAGTACCATCATGCTTTTTAACAAATACTACAGGAGCACCCCAGCATGAATTACTTGGCCTTATAAACCCCTTGGCTTCTAATTCTTCCAGCTGGTTCTTTAGCTCCTTTAATTCACTTGGCCCCATCCTTGTAGGCTTTTTGATAACTGGGCTAGCCCCAGGCATAAGGTTAATCTGGAATTCAACAGGTCTATGGTGTGAGACACCTTTTACTTCCCCAAATACATCCAAGTATTCTTTAACTATGGGGATTTCATTAATAGCTATTTCCTTGGGATTATTTTCTAATTCAATTAAATGATTTAGACTATTTTCTTTGATAGGTTCACATAGAATTGTAACCCTTTGGCCTTTAGAATTTTGTAGTGAAATGGTGGATGCATCTAGGTCAATTATGGCTTTGAATTGTCTTAGCCAATCTGCCCCTAATATAACTCCTATATTTGGGAAATTTAGAACATATAAATTGGAAACAAATGTGTTTCCCCCTATGTTCAAATTCACATCCACACAAACCATATCTAATACACTAGAACTTCCTAAAGGGCTTTGTATTAACAGAGGTATTTCAGCCAAATTGCAGTTCATTTTCAACCTTTTAACTATTTCATGGGAAATGAGTGAGTGGGTTGCCCCGGTATCATATATTACAGCTAAAGGTATGGTACAAATAAATAGTGTACCTTCCACTTGACCATGGTTTTCAGCATTAGCCTCAATTATGGCCTTGCCCCTACCTTCCAGGTTTGCCACTTTCCCTTGTTGCTTGTATTCTGGGAAATTTCTTTTCATATGCCCTTCCTTCCCACATAAATAGCATTTGAAAGCTCCCCCTTTAAGCTCTGGGCATCTTGGCTTAATATGGCCTTCTTTCCCACAATGGTTGCAAACTATTTTTCTTTTGGCTTCATTGGGTTTTGCATCTACTGCCTTCTTACCATCTGCCTCTCCTTTCTTCTTATCATAAGGATGGTACTTCCCTTTGTTCTTCTTGTTGCTATTGTTTTTGAAGCTCCTAAACTTATCTCTTTCCTTGTCATGCTGCTCAATCTTCAGAGCCAAATCTATCACTTGATCAAAAGTTCTGTCAGCATAAGGTAATATAGCCCTGCTAAGCCCTGGGTTCAATCCCTTGATGTATCTATCATTTTTGGATGCTTCATCAGCTACTAACATTGCCTCATAGGTTGACAATCCCTCAAACTTCTGGGTGTATTCTGTGACATTCATAGTCCCCTGTCTAAGTTTGATGAACTCCTCAAGTAAAGTGGTTTTTGTTGAGGCTGGAACAAACCTTGCCTCTAACATCTCCTTAAATTGATTCCAATTAATATCATTTTCATTCCGGCCAGCTATGATCACCTCCCACCAACTCAAAGCTGCACCTTTTAATTGCCTTGAGGCCACTTGCCTCTTCCTTTGGTCATCTAGTTGCATATCAGTGAAGATCCTCTCTAATGTCCTCAGCCATGCTTGAATCTCCATTACACTTTCAGTTCCTTCAAAGCTCTTGCCTCCCAAGTTGGTATAAGTCTTCACTAACTTGGAGAGCTCCTCATATGGGTTCTCAGGTCTGTGCCCAATTCCATCTCTCAGAACTCTCACAAATTCCTGCATGTCAAGCATTTGTGGTGTGCTAGATCCTCCTTGATGATGAGACCCTCTTCCTACCATATTTCTAAAAGTATATGTATTTCATCTTATTAGTTTATAACACTTAGCTTTAATTTTAAATTGGTTGCATCTTTCCTATTTAATCATTGTGTATGTCACATGCACACACATACATACATTCAGGGAATACTTATAAACAGTCAAATATACAAATAAACCTAGTATAAACATAAGCATACAAACATTTTGCTATGTTAATTAAAACATAGCTCTGATACCAAATGAAATGACCCTCCTATTTACACACTAATTTTATTAGTGATTTTTTTTTAAAGATGATATATAGATATATCATCCATTACAAATATATATTTTCCAGGGTCATTTTCTTTCTCTACTAAATAAAAATATATCCAGGATCTTTCACAATATAAAAATATTGTTTTAATTCTAAATCATTTTTAACATACATATATGAAGATATCTATGTTATATTCTACTTGAATCAGAGCATGATAATAAGTAGAAATCCTTTTTAAATTTGCAAAAATGTGATAAATTCCCTTTTTAAAAGAGAATTTATTGTATCCTGATTTTTGACTATAGTGTCCACTGGAAATATGTACCTTAGGCTGTTATTATAATTAAGAAATGATCAAGCAATAATCAGTGGAAAGCAGGCTTATAATATAGATGATTTTCTTAAAGTCTGGGTAGTATCAAACTCAGGTTAAAAGAAAGTGGATCATAAGTGAACACAAGCAACATCTAGGCGTAATGGAAACGCGCCTAACTTATACATTCAAGGTCACGAGTTCGAGTGCTATGCTGGTCGGTTCAAACACAATTTTTGGTTTTTCTTTTTATTTTTCTCCTGTATGGTTAGAAATCTGATACCTACCTATATTTGTACATATATATTTAATTTTTGCCTATAACCTAACATACAAAACAATTCTTCTTACATAACTATTTTTAAACCCATTCTTACAACTGTTTTAAGAATTTACATTTATATTTTTGCCCAATATCAACATGTACACAGATATACATGTACATGTCAGTGTCTTTGTTCATTTTCCAGAAAACTGAGCTCAAATGTTCCCCTGCTTCATTGATTTGAAGTGAAACATTTGGCCTGACCTATGGCCTAACCATGTGGTTACTCTGGCCATTCTTTTGCTTGCATTTTTACAACCCAGAATATACACAAAACATTGGTACCTCTCCTTTTCAAAAGCATGTTTATATATATTTGTATGAATCAGACTCTTTGTGATCAGATATATATCATTCTTCCTGACCATAATTCTCTTTTAAAAATACATCTTCAGGGTATAAACACTTTTTCTTGCATTGGGACATATATCAATATCATAAATTGAGAATATAGCAGTTTAATTCTTTTCTGGGTTTTCCCCCTATAATTTTCTATATATCTATATTCTTTTTGAAAGGACTCAGGATTAACTGAGATCATCATAAAATGATTTTGCTTATAAAAATCCAGATTTTTCCCTTTAAATCAAAACAACATTAGCAAATAGGTTTTCAAATCAATTTAACATCAATATCCTTAATACATACCAAATCAAAAATAACCAGAAACAACATAGCATATGTCTCTTACAAGTTCTTCCTACTTAATACATTTAGATAGCCATATCAATCAGGGAATACATGCATGAATTAACACATTCTAGCTTTTATTTCTAAATTATCTTAGCATCCTCTATTCCATATCTTTTTAATCTTGCTTACTTAGCTCCATCACAACCTGCAAAAGCATTAGTGGCTGCCCCATTATAAATGAGACACCCCCATGTGCCATGAGCAATAAGGGTCAGATCTATGATCTGGTGTGAGCATTTCTAACATATCCATGATATTAAACTAAGGATACAGCATAAATATACTTTGCATACTTGACAGGTATTATCATATACAATCCATAAGAGCAAACATATGCATTAAAACAACTTTTATCTGGAACTACTAAGGTTGCCTTTTCTTTTTCTTATAAATTCCTGGCCTCATCTGCTATAAGGAATCAAAGGGACACATTGCCATGAACTAATTAACATCATGGCACAAAGATCTCAGGACTTAAACAAGCCATGTGCCAACTTGTCTACTTCAAATAGGACAAGCATTCCAGCAGCCTTCTTGGCACAAAATCCTTAGTTATATCACTAAGTGTATTTATGTTCATTCTATCAATGATAGCTAGGTGTACAAACCACCTGTACACATGAAGCATACTAGTTACCTTGCAGACATAATATTGCAAGCAGTTAAAGGTTACTTTCTAGAGGTATAACACCCCAGTCATTCCATCTCACATTATTTAGCATATATACACCCTATTCAAGCATATACCAGAATGTTTGCAACTGAGAATAAATGCATGGCTCTATTGGGTTTATTTTGATTTTGCAAGCAACTATATTTAGCCAGATTTTTAATCTTGTTTAAACATAGCTTTTAGGCTTGTAAATTTCTGTTTGGTTTAGGGCTCAGCACTTATAGAGAAAGACTCCATTGCACCCTTAACCAATTATTTCAAGCCTCAGCACCATACCAATGTATATGCAGCTCATAGTTTTCTTTTTCCATTCTTTGTCTTAAGCCATGATTCAGACTAGTTACAAATACTCTATTATATGTTCTTTAAGGTTTTAGTATAACATACAGAGATGAAAATAGAACAACAAAGTCATACATCCAGCATAGCAAATCATATCTCATCAAGCATTTATGAAACCATCAGTAACCAACATAGTTTGTAAATCAAAACATGCAAAATATAGCATATAAAAGCTTGGCTGCCTAATCCCAGGTCTTAATGCCATGTATATGAGTGAGGATACTCACCTAAATGCTTACTCAAGCTTAATCCAGAAAACCCCTCAAATCTTTAGCTTTATCTTCCTCTTCTTCCTTAGGTTAATTAATTAGTGAGGGAGCAGTTTTCTGGTTAGGCTCTTGGTTTAAATAAGGGTTCTATCTAGGGTTTTGGGTGATGCAAAATCCCTATTTTAGCCCAGACCAGAATCATGCATTTGGCATTGCATATTCCCTCCCTTCTAACCCTTAATGTCCCGGCCAATATTTTAAAACAAGGCTAATTTGTGCCCATTTTTCTTTTCTTTTCAGAAAGTGATTACTTTAGGTATTTTTATTATACTTACCTCAAACATGATAATGGTGTGACTTTCTATTTTCTGCCTATGTACATTTTCTTTCTTGCACTTTGGTTCTTACTGTTTTAGTGATTCCTTTATTAATTTTCTGCTCAAATAATGTCTGGATATATATATATATATATATACATTTATACAACTATGGGTGTTAATTTAACTTTAACCTTTTATTTGCAGAAAACATGTGCATACTTATGTGCATTTCTACACACCCATTATTCAAATAAAATTCCACTTATTCATTGTAAATCAATGTTCTCTTCTGTCTTAATTTTCAGACAAGTAATATATATATATATATATACACACATCCACAGGAATTTTAATATTCATGCCTAGGCCTATATTTCCTTTATTTAAAACATTTTATCTAAATGTTTTCCTTTCTTGTTTTATTATTCAGGAATTCTGGATTTTCTCTTAGTGCCATAACTAGTGTGCACGTGCACACATGCACACAACCTTGCACCACTGAAAATCCCACCTATATAATAATTCTGATTTTCCCCCAGAATTTTAATCATTTATTTAAAAGAATTTTCCCCCATAATCTTGGGGTATTACAAACGTCGAGTAGGGGCCAGCCTCGAGTTGCGTGCAACTGCATAGCTAGATCTTGCCATGAGTTTGAATTTGCCTGTATATTCGAGTAACGCATTTTCTATTCGATGCATTCATGATCCTTCACTTGTCCTTCGGGTTGGAGTGACAGTCAGTTACCCACAAGCTTTGGCATTGATTTAATGATTCTATCTCTAGGCATCCTTTCGGTCGTTGCCTTGAGTAGCTGTAAGCACTATACACAAGTTTTAATACTGAGCTATCGTAGCCAATCTTTGGATGACCATGCGTCTTCTCCCAGTCTCGGGTTGATAAATGTACTACATGGACGGTTGAGTCTCGTCCTAGCTATGTATATGTTTTCACCTAAACTCCAAAGACATAGAGGTGATTGGTGAAAAGTCGGTTCACATTCATCTTGCTTCTTGCTCGTGCCCCCAGGTCTGGGGCATATACTGATAAGTAGGAAGGCTAACCATGCCCACTTTAGCTTTACTCTCTTTCCCGTTGAATCGTGGGATCATGTCAGTCGATGGGAGACTAGGTCTCGCCTATCTTGGATTTTATCGTGGTTTTTCATTCCAAGAGGAATACTTCGATGCCACGTAAGTTTCAGGGCGTAATTTGGACAGTGGATGGTCATCCACGTCCACTTTGGTTCATGCTCTGTAATCAGATCTCGGGGTAAAGTTGGCTACAAATGCAGTCGGGTTATGCTCATCCAGTTTCATACTCCTCCTGACAAATCGAACGAGGGTGCTGGAGAATTTTTGACCAAGTATTCATGGTTTACCCTCCTTTCCATACTCTGGGGGTCATAGTTTTTCAAAAAACAAACATCCGAGTCACATTCGTATGTGCTTGGCGCGGATCGGCATTGACCCTTGGTCTGAGGTATGATATAGTAGGTTGCTCGTAGCTTTGGATTCCGTTTCGATTGGTTCTTTATTGAGGCCTCCCTGCAGTCGCTGCCTCAAGTTATAAAGAACGCCATGCTAGAGCTATAGTAAGCTGTCGTATTCGGCTTTTTAGTGTTTTGTACCCCTGCCCCCAGCATTGATTTGTCCAGGTCACTAGTTGGATGGTCGAACTCCATCCTCAGCGTGTTAATAATCCTCCTGTCGATTCCAGGCCGAAGTTTACGGAATAGAAAATGGTCGGAATCCACTCGTCTATTTATCGATGATCATACACCACTCTGCACTCTGGTGACTTAGTGTTATTCTCCCCCCGGTTGACTCGCGCCCAATTTGTGTTCATGCTTCGGTCCACGCTCCGGGGACTTAGAGATTTGTCGAACGGTTTATGCTTTAGTCCATAGTTCGAGACGCAGAGATTTTCGTCAACTCGTTTATACTCTAGTTCGCACTCTGGGAACTTAGAGTAATCTGGTCCGCTTCTGGGATTTAGGGATTTTTCTAAAGTTGTCTATAATCTAGTCCATGCTCTGGGGACTGAGAGTACTGTAGTCCGCACTCTGGGGACGTAGAGGTTTTTGAGTCATTTATACTCTAGTCCACGCTCAGGGACTTAGAGTACTTTAGTCCGCATTCTGTCTCTCATTCCAAAGGGTGAGACCCCCTGGATGGCTGAGAGTCTGCCTAGACCTGGTAGATAATCCTTCTCTTTAAGATTCTCTTTAAGATTTCGAAAGTCGTTATTCTTTATGTAGGACTATTGCATTCTAATGCTTGTTTTCCATGATTTTGTGCAGGCCATTCTGACCCCGAGCCCACTCCGAGGAGCGATGTCGCCAAGGAAGTGGGGGAGAGAACAAGTGAAGCCACTCACGCAGGGGAGGCTCCTGGTCCAGACGCTCAGGTGATCGGAGCGCTTGATGAAGACAAGTCTGAGACCTTCTCTCCTACCGACGGGGGTTATAAAGTAGAAATTACAGGCGCCTCTGGGCACACATCTGAATTGAGCATGGAGGAGCGGCTCGAGATAGAGAAGGGGGAGATGGTCAAGGTCATAGTAGAGCCCCGAGTTGTGGACTTGGACGATCCTTTGAACAAGCCGTTAAAGGTCATCCTTCCTGGCGGATCCAAGCCCATGGAAGGCCCCCGTACTCCTTCAGTTGCTACCCCTCTATCAAAGAAGAGTACCAAGGGTAAATGCTCTGGAGAGGAGCCATCTGGAAAGAAGTTGAAGAAGCACAAGAAGTGATTACTATCCTCGTTCAACGAGAGTTAGTTTAAGTCATGTAATTATTTTCATCTATTTCCTAGTCCTTGTAAATAGAATGTCGACTCCGAACTTTGGAGGGGTTGTAATAGAAACTCATTTCTGAATAAGGTTTAGTTCTTTTTCTGTCTTACAAAAGACTCTTATTGTTCAGTTTTCTTTGTGATTGTGACTTTAATCCAAGCAGTTGTGAGTAACATAGACTTCTCAGTCCATCTTCATATAACTCGGAAACTCTTCGGGAGTCGTTGAACTTCCATTATGTGCTTCGAGCACTTAGAAAACTTTCTAGCCCGTATGTTAGGGATTTGACAAATTCAAGTCATCTGTGTCATAGTTCATATTCAGGGAACTTGGAGATCCAATTCGCTTATATTCGAGTCCGCACTCTGGGGAGTTAGAGTACTCCAGTCCGCACTCTGGGGACTTGGAGGTTTAAGTCATTTATACTCCAGTCCGCGCTCTGGGGACTTAGAGTACTCCAGTCCGCACTCTGGGGACTTGGAGGTTTAAGTTGTTTATACTCTAGTCCACGCTCTGGGGACTTAGAGTACTCCAGTCCGCACTCTGGGGACTTGGAGGTTTATGTCATTTATACTCTTGTCCGCGCTCTGGGGACTTAGAGGTTTAAGTCATTTATACTCTATTCCACGCTCTTGGGGACTTAGAGGTTTAAGTCATTTATACTCTATTCCACGCTCTGGGGACTTAGAGTACTCCAGTCCGCACTCTGGGGACTTGGAGGTTTAAGTCGTTTATACTCTAGTCCACGCTCTAGGGACTTAGAGTACTCCAGTCCGCACTCTGGGGACTTGGAGGTTTATGTCATTTATACTCTAGTCCGCGCTCTGGGGACTTAGAGTACTCCAGCCCGCACTTTGGGGACTTGAAGGTTTAAATCATTTATACTCTAGTCCGCGCTCTGGGGACTTAGAGTACTCCAGTCCGCACTCTGGGGACTTGGAGGTTTAAATCATTTATACTCTAGTCCGCGCTCTGGAGACTTAGAGTACTCCAGTCCGCACTCTGGGGACTTGGAGGTTTAAATCGTTTATACTCTAGTCCGCGCTCTGGGGACTTAGAGTACTCCAGTCCGCACTCTGGGGACTTGGAGGTTTTAGTCGTTTATACTCTAGTCCGCGCTCTGGGGACTTAGAGTACTCCAGTCCGCACTCTGGGGACTTGGAGGTTTAAATCATTTATACTCTAGTCCGCGCTCTGGGGACTTAGAGTACTCCAGTCCGCACTCTGGGGACTTGGAGGTTTAAATCATTTATACTCTAGTCCGCGCTCTGGAGACTTAGAGTACTCCAGTCCGCACTCTGGGGACTTGGAGGTTTAAATCGTTTATACTCTAGTCCGCGCTCTGGGGACTTAGAGTACTCCAGTCCGCACTCTGGGGACTTGGAGGTTTTAGTCGTTTATACTCTAGTCCGCGCTCTGGGGACTTAGAGTACTCCAGTCCGCACTCTGGGGACTTGGAGGTTTTAAATTGTTTATACTCTAGTCCGCGCTCTGGGGACTTAGAGTACTCCAGTCCGCACTCTGGGGACTTGGAGGTTTTAGTCGTTTATACTCTAGTCCGCGCTCTGGGGACTTAGAGTACTCCAGTCTGCACTCTGGGGACTTGGAGGTTTTAGTTGAGAGCAGTCGTATTTCCATTTTTTAATTTGTATTCATCTATTGTATCGAGGCTAATGTCGTCGAATGAACAATCGAAACACGTTTGCTCACGGAATGGGATTCTGCCTCCTAGGATGAGGGACGAAATTAGAAAAATGGACGATCGATTCTCGTCCGCTTGGTGATTATAGCTCTTCCAATCAAGTCAAGGAAGGAGGTATATGACAGATGGTTGAATCACATCCATGTTGGGTTAGATAGCCAAATCTCTTACAATTTGCTCTGTATCTCCTTCTAGAAAATAAGGATAATAGATTGTTGAGTAGACAAAGTAAGTTGCATATGTTCCAAGGTGCAGTCGTGTCCGTATTTTGACAGCGATGGTTAGTGAGTACGCAGTCTACCATAGCTACTTCAAGTTGGGCTTTCGAACAACCTTTCGTGTTCAGGGTAGGATTTGATGTGTAGATGATCAAATCACGTCCACTTTAGACGGATCCCGGCATCACTGAGCTTCATGAGGTGTATCTGTATTTTATCGAACTTTGTTCTATGACTCGATTGGAGTGGATGATCGGGCCATGTTCATTCCAAGCAGTTTAGGTCTCCAAGTCAAATGTGGAGGTTGATGGATGGATGGTCGGTTGTTCGAATCGATCATAAGTTGAGCATACGAACTCGGATCATCTTGAGACTTGGAACATTGGCTTCCCTGGCTTTGATTGTTATGTCTTGTTAATCGTGGCTCGATCCAGACTCGGACAAAATCCATCGATATCCATAGTGAGCCTTTGTGTAACCGATCTCCAAGACGAACTGTCACTGGTTTCTAATCAAGTTCTTGGTGTCACGGCCTTGCCAAAAGGCGGGATAACATTTGCCCCCCAAAGAACGTCTTGTGTAAACATGACGTGCTTTGAAAAAACCGCAGTCTTTCATGCTGAATATTTCCGTTCAGTTGATTGCTTGACAGTCGTCTCTTAATCGTTTCGTTGCAATCTTCTTTTAGACAAATGTTCAACTATCATGCTTTGCTTTGGTTCTGCCCCCAGTTTTGGGGATGAGTATGGAGTTGATGTATGTTTATACTCCGTCTCGCACTCTGGAAATACGGAGTTGATTAATGTTTATACTCCGTCTCGCACTCTGGGAGTACGGAGTTAAGCGAATGTTTAAACTCCGTCTCACACTCTGGGAGTACGGAGTTGACTAATGTTTATACTCCGTCTTGCACTCTGGGAGTACGGAGTTGATTAATGTTTATACTCCGTCTCACACTCTGGGAGTACGGAGTTAAGTAGATGTTTATACTCCGTCTCGCACTCTGGGAGTACGGAGTTAAGCGAAGGATCGTCGTGTATCAACCCATTTTTAGCCTGATGTGATGGCTTGCCCCCGAGCTCGAGTTTCACTTAGTGAGTGGTTGGTCGTATCGCAGCCGCTCTCTACTTGAATAAATTCCACTTGCAGGATGGAATTCAGCTCTCCGTTCATCGTGATGTTGTACATTGTATTTAATCCATAGCCCCAAATCAAAGGCATATGGTTGATGATGAGCAATAGAATTATTCTCGTCCAGATGTAACTCCACACGTCCGATCATGGTCTGCGTAGATTGGTTGGCAACCAAATCTGAGTACCTGGACACCTGCATCGTTTTGAAAGTAGTTTAGTTCAAGCTAGTCGTAGTTCATAGAACAATTGAAATAGAGATGGAAATGGAAATAATTCAAAGAAGATTATGGTAAATCTCATTGATATGTGAAGCAGCGTCGTGTGCTCGCTAATCGACTCCGCCCCTGGCTTCTTTCAAAGGGATGTTGGCCGTCAACCGTCCAATTGATAATCATAGCCCTTTATTAATAGGCATCAGATATTCGCTGCCCGCCATTCTGCTGGACTTGTACATACTATTGAAGCTTTCCTTTCCAGGTCATCTTTTCGATCACACCTCGGAGGTGTTTGTAATCGCTCGTGTTAGGATTAGTGAGCATCTGGGAATATACAACATTCCCCTGATTTTCTTTAGACTTTGGTGTACTCTCTCGAGGTTGGTTTCCAGTACCACTTTGAGTCGTGAGTCTTCAAGTAGAGGTTGTCAATTGAATCTTTCAAAGAGCATATGAGCTGAATTCTAAAGTCTTGTTTCGGCTACTGGGATCTACATCCTTAGCCAACGGGCCTTCATTGTTATTTTTCTTAGTCTGCTCCACTCCTCCTCACTTTAGTTTTGATTCATTTTGTAGAAGAAACGATCCATAGTCGTAGGAGGCTCTTTAGCTAACTAGCTGCCAAAATATATCTGGATGTCGACGTTTCCTTCAACGCGATCAGTATGATACCCTTGTTAGTATTTGGAATAAATTGTTTAGAGCATTGGTTTGCTTGGGGTCATTAAATTCGAGGTGCTGGGTCAGCGAAGAATGGTGCTTGGAGTCATCTTGGCGTTTGCTAGAGTCATATCATCTATGTTCTCCAACCTTTGGGAGTACCGTTTGGATAGCGGTTGCTTGTCTGTTCCCTTGATGCCGTTCATAAGCTGCCGCTAGATCCTCTATGCCCTGGTCGATCATGGGATGTCAGGGAAGTGGATAGAATGTTCCTTTACTAAGTTGAGTTTTGAACTCATTATCCAGAGGCACTGCGCTGCGGCTAGAGTCACTTTTTTTTAGCCTCTTTTTTGGAAATTTGGGTCGTACCCGAAAATATTTTTTTTAGAAATAGGGGTTGTATAGGTGACCGGTGTAACTTAATTCCAGAGGTGCTCGGCATACAATACCGTTCGGCATTGATGAGCGTTCGGCATACAATACCGTTCGGCATTACAGAGGTGTTCGGCATAGAGGTATGGATCGGCCTGGAAGAACGTTCGGCCTAGAGGTATGGTCAGCCTGGAATGGTTCGGCCAAAGCTGTTCGGCCAAAGTGGGTCGGTAGAGGCTGTTCGGCCAAAGTGGATCGGCCTGGAGTGGTTCGGCCAAAGCTGTTCGGCCAAGATTGTTCGGCCAGAGTGGTTCAGCCAAAGTTGTTCGGCCAAGACTGTTCGGCCAGAGTGGTTCGGCCTGGAGTGGTTCGGCCAAAGCTGTTCGGCATCCACACTGTTCGGCACAACCGAGTCGTTCGGCATACAATACCGTTCGGCATTAGGGCGTTCGGCCTACGCCTTTTCTGGAGCGTTCGGCATACGCCTTTTCTGGAGCGTTCGGCATACGCCTTTTCTGGAGCGTTCGGCCTACGCCTTTTCTGGAGCGTTCGGCATACGCCTTTTCTGGAGCGTTCGGCCTACGCCTTTTCTGGAGCGTTCGGCATACGCCTTTTCTGGAGCGTTCGGCCTACGCCTTTTCTGGAGCGTTCGGCCTACGCCTTTTCTGGAGCGTTCGGCCTACGCCTTTTCTGGAGCGTTCGGCCTACGCCTTTTCTGGAGCGTTCTGATGGTCTGGGCCTCCAGCCTCCATTTGTACTCCTGTCCTGAAGTTTCCAGATCTTGCTTGGTCACGGTCTCCAGCTGTTTGAACAGCAGCTTCAGTCTTGCGGCGTCTGCGCCTGGGAGGTTCATCAGAGGAAGTAGAGCTGTCAGCAGCTTCAGTCTTGTTGCACGCTAGCCGTCTCGCGGGCATCCGCATTATGAGAAGCTGACCTGGTACGTGGTCCTGCCATTGTAGAGTTATCGGTATGAACTCTGAGTAGAATCAACGGATGTCCTATCAGTGAGTCGGATCTTCTTTGGGGGATTTATTCAATCCAGTAGCTTCAAAGCAGATCCTTGAGGTCTGAGAATTCAATTCTCAGTGAAAGCACCAAAGTGTTAGCACCAAAATTAGTCACTAACCTCGTTGAGAAAGATTGTGTAGAGATATAAGTGATGAAGTTAAATTGAACAGAGAAGACAATGCTAATTTAAATGCAGAAAGTAAGAACACCAGATTTATAGTGGTTCAGCGTAAATGCCTACGTCCACTTTGAGATTAAACTTTATTGATCTTCCTTATTGTTGATTACAAATACAATTCGTGAATCAAATGCTTGAATGAAGTTGTTAAGTAGAGAAGATGAGTCTCAAAAATGGCAGAGTCTCCCCAGTGTTCTCCCAAAAAGGATCCCTTTTCACTGTGACCCTGCCCCTCTATTTATAGACAAATATGGGCTGGACTTCCCAGGTGGGCTTGGTGGCCAAACACTCTAGCCCAAGTGTAGTGGTCGTTGTATGCCGAAACAAGTAGACCGAACACGTTGACGCCGAACCACCTTCTCAATGCCGAACGGTACGTTTGATGGGTGGGAAGTGCAGAACAGTTGTCAGTCGAAGCCGAACGATCCTTTGGCCGAACGATGCTTCTTAGCCGAACGATCCTTTGGCCGAACGATGCTTCTTAGCCGAACGATGCTTTGGCCGAACGATGCTTCTTAGCCAAACGATCCTTTGGCCGAACGATGCTGCCATGTAGAGTAGTTATATACGCCGAACGTCTTCTAACGCCGAGTACCACTGGATGCCGAGTACTACGCCGAGTACTCCTTGATGACGGGTACCACTGGATGCCGAGTACTACGCCGAGTACTATGAGATGCTGAACACTACGCCGAGTACTATGAGATGCTGAACACTACGCCGAGTACTATGAGATGCCGAACACTACGCCGAGTACTATGAGATGCCGATCACTAGTTGACACCGAGTCGTCCTGTACGCCGAGTACTCAGTTGCCTGGTCAAATCTCCAGGAAACAAGTTGTTCATTGGTCAGGAGTCCAATTGATCATCCTTCCCAAGATGGTTGCATTCAAAGACATTATTTGATCATCCAAAGCTTATTTCACCACCATCCTTGGATGGTTGCTTTTACGGGTCCCGATAGTGTGACCAAAAGCTTAATTGATCATCAACCTTTAGATGGGTGCAACGGCTTGGCTCGACAGCGAGACCAAAGGTTCTTTGACCAACTCCCTTGGATGGTGCTTTGGCCAAGCCCAACGTCATGACCAAAGGCTTTATTTACCATCACTCTTTATATTCGTGTTTTAGCCTAGCCCGACGGTAGGACCGAAGGATTTTTACGGTCTCCCTTAGATGGGTGCTTTGGACGGGCCTAATGGTAAAGCCAAAGGCTTAATTTACCATCACTCTTTGGTTGGATGCTTCGGTCGGGTCCACTACGAGACCTAAGGTTTTTTGACCATTTTCCATGGATGGGTGCTTTAGCCAAGCCCGAGGACTGGACCAAAGGCTTAACTAACCATCACTCTTTGGCGTGACCAGAGGAATTTCGACCATCTTCCTTGGATAGGTGCTTTGGCCGGGTTTGGTGGCGGGACCAAAGGCTTAAATGTCCTTTTTCGATATGAGGTATGCTTTTGCTTAATGAATCTCACTAACCTAGTCAGGTTAGGAGTTACGCTAAACATATTACATCTCTGTCTAGGGGCTATTTGTTAGAATGAGTCTTTCGAAATCCTTTATCTCTTTTCTTGTCCAAAGCAACAAAGTACGATTCCAAACTTTTGTAATTCTATGTCCTTGTTATTGCATTTCCATTACGTTTGCTTAGCCAGTAATGTCTAGAAGTAAAGATTCTTTCCAATTTGGACTTTGGAGGTCAATTGCCTTGTTTTTTATACTTGTCATTAGCCTATTGAACACTAAATTATTTTCCTCAAAGGTTTCTCAAATTTTGATACTCGGAGATTCTTCATTGAAATTCCATAGTCCATAATATGACCTTGACTAAATCTAAGGATTTCCTTTTCGATTTTTAATTTGATTCATAAGCATATACGATTTCTTGGCATGGTGGAACCTTTACACTGTTTAGCAACATTGCTTCAGATTCCTAGGTTGATGAGAAATAGTAGATCCAATGGCTACTTTTGCTTGAGTTTTATATAACCATTAAACTAGGGATAGTTCCCTTGCTCATTTTCTAGCCAGATTTTTTGAGGGTATTCTCTATCATCTCGTTTGTAGCTTCTACAGCCCTATCGACTTTCAGATGGGTTATTGAAGAAAAACTCTTTGTTGTTCTGTTATGTCACAATAATGAGTGGACTTCTTAATTTTCAAATTAGGCCTTTATTATTACGAATAACTTTGGTTTAAGAGTTTAAGGAGACTAACTATGTTCTCGATTATAAACTTCAAGACTTTGCTATGGGTAATGTCTCAAATTCTTCCTACTTGGTAAAATAGTTAATTGCCACTGTTGCAAAGATTATATCTATTTTGGGGGTAAACAAAGTTCTTAGTAAACTGATTATTTATCAATCGAAAAAGCCAAGTGGTAATGGTGGAAGATAAATTATTTGGGGTAGCTAATGTCCTTGTTTCGTTACTTTTTTTTTCAACTTCATATTTTTGGAATACCCTTTATAAAACCCTTTGTTGAGTCCTTACTAATAGTAATATCCACTTCTTTCAGACATACTGCTTTCACATATATGACCGACTAATCCTTTTAAATAGTGATTTGTTGATTATAGTATTGAAAAACACTTCGCATCTTAACTTCTTTGATTCATTCTTTTCTCACAACATTGTTTCCTTTTCCAAATATTTAATTATCAATGTTTATCCAACTATCCATGTGCTGATATTCACGACTACTTATTATTAATTCTCTTTAAATTACTTTGTTATCGTTTACCATTCTAAAATATCCTTCATCAAAATATCTTTAGGCCAAAACTTCCTTAAGGTGTATATGAAGCAGGGCATCGAAATAGTACTTCATCATGATCATGTTGAAAGGAAAATCGTGACGGTAGGAGTCTATCATCTTGATAAGAACAAAGAAGATCGGTCTGTGTAGTTAAAGCCCCACTAAAGCCTCATAAAATCCCTGCTACAGTGCATAGTGCTCTTCGACCACTACGCTATTTCAATTTAGCGCTATTAAATTGTAGATCCACTTTAAGCCCCGCTATTTTCCGCTACATCCGCTAAATCAAGGCTTTTTAGTATCCACTTTAGCGACATTAATATACAAAATTTGATTTGACTAGTTCTTCTTTAAACCAAATCAACAAAGTTAGGGTAAAGACCTAATTTTAAGGTATAAGTGCTCACTATATGTTAGAAATCTATTGTAGTCATCGAATCTAGTATGCATAAATCGTAATATTCTTCAGTTTGTTATATAAGATTAATTTTTTTTATTTTTTCTACACAAATGACGTGAGAATGAGAGTAAATTAACTTTAACTATTTGGTTTTATATATAATGAAGCATTTTACACCTTCGCTATTTTCCGTTATATCCCCTCTTTATCCCCTTTATAAATTTTGCACATCCACCGCTATAGAAATACTAAGCGCTTTAACTGCACAAAGATCGGTAATAAATAATAGAGAGATCCATAATCACTGAATAAGTATCCCGCATCTATGTTTTGAGATTGAAGATTAGGACGTTATCATTAGAAAAGGATCCAAGTTTGATAAAGAGATACAAATTTTCGTAGATTTATGCCTTTGTAGTTTTTTACTTAATTGGAAACATGTCCGAAGGAGAGAACCAAGATAAAACCTTCTCCAAAAACCTTGTTGTACATTTGTCTGGGAGCGACATGCTTTTATAAAATGAGTTTTGTATCTAGATAATAACCAAGAATCCATTGAAATAGGTAACTCGGATCTTGCTTTCGAAATATAATATTGGATATCTTAGTCAGAATTTTGGTTGATAACTAATTCACTATATTGAAAGATGATACTTCTGAACTTTATTATTACGTAAAGACCTATGTTTGATAAGGAAATCTTATCATCACACTAGTATGGAGCCCGTGCCGATGGCACGGATGCAAATATTGTTTTTAACATAAACTTTGATGTTATACATTGAACATGAGAGAAATTTGGATGCTGGCAAACTTAGTATATAGAAAAAAAAATAAAGAAAAATATCTAATACATACTTACGTGTATTTGGAGCGAAGCAAACTGATCAACTTGTAAAATAAATAGCAACAAAAAGTCAGCATAAAAAGCAAAAGAGCTACATTGTCAATTCTTAAAAGATATATTCAAAGACAACATCAATAATTCTTGTTATAAGATGGAATAATGGCCACCTGTATCATTAAGAATTGGATGATGGAAAAATATCTAAATAGTTTACATTAATCTTTTTGCACATGAATGTTATAAAATTAAACGATTAGTTCATCTAATTCACATTCGTACATTTGAAAAAATTATCCATAACTTAGTCCAGTATTTCATTACTAAAGTATGAAATATTACTGTTAAATTATAGGAAGATAAGTAGCATGTTAATTAATGAATTACACATAATGTACACTAATTGCGCATAGATATGGTGGCAATTACATGCACTGGAAGGACAGTTTTCATTCATATTTATGTAATGCAACATCAAATAAAATGGTCTTTTTCATATTTAGATGGACCTAATAAGTTAAAAAATAAAATAATAATGCAAATATCAATGAGGTAGAGTAAGAGAATGAATGACATAATCTATGCTTCCATTTAGCATCACACTATTCTTGTTATGAATACAGTCTATATATCAACTGCATATCATAGTTGAAAAGAAAAGTACAGACTACAGTGCACACTCAACTTCTATGCATACAAATATTGAAAGGCAATTTACTTATAGGAACCTATTGCTTCTACCGCCTTACGGGATCTCACAACAAATATGTTATTGTTGACACGCAGGTACAATTGCCTCATGGAAAAGAATAAATATTACATACTAAAAGTTTGTAAATTAATAAATAACACATCTTTAAAATGAATATGAGCATGGTGAATATGCACAGGTTGGTTGTCCGTTGTGTCAAGTGTGTGTGCAAGTGGGTTGGAGCTTTGTTGGTCAATGTTGTTAGGTGAGGACACTTGTTGTATAGGGTCAGTAGGCATCATGTGCAATAGAATTTGTGGATTTTTTGGTTGCACATATGGTTGACAAAAATTGGCAGTTACGGATAATGGTTGGGGCGTTGAGGTGGTTGCTAAGTGCGATAGCTTCTCTCGGGTTCAGCGGTAGTGATGAGCCGAGGAACGATTTGATGGCGTGACGACCATATCAGTGTTTAGGGTCCTAATATGAATGAGGTAGGATATGTAAAGTAGTTATCAGAAAGCAAAATTTTGACAGTAATAAATAGTAGAGGGAAAACACAGTACTTGTTGGTTCGTTAATCAAAAAAAGATGCAAGCAATGTGCACTTATTTGATACATTGTTGCGCATTGATCCATTGTGGTTACACTGTAATCGTTGACCCGAGTCGTTAAATATAACATTGTTATGTGAATTATGTTCCTCGGTAGTAGTAGTAGTAGTACCGAACATTTGGGTCACCTAACAAATAGCAGCGTAAAGAAGTTATGTGTGTTATCAAATGACATAAAACAGGAACTTAGCATATATGGTTCGTATGTTTGGAACAAACCTTCATACGCTTTCCATTATGACCCACTAACATTGAATTATAAATTGTTGTCGAGGGTGAAAGGAAGTCGGCATCTTGTTCCATCCTTAATTTGATCCAAAAGAATGAATTTTTTTTAATTATGATCATGTAGAAAATAGTTGAAAGAAGGTGAAATATATAGGTGAACAATTATAGATATGTGAGATGTGAGAGGAGAAAATGATATTTAATTTTGTTTGTTCAAAGAAGACTGTGTTTGAATATATATATATACATATACATATATATATATATGTATATATATATATGTTAATATAATAGATGAATGAATTTTTTACGTAAACTGTACCTTGTGCCTGTCTAGTTGTTTGTGGTAAAGAAGAATGGGAAACAGAAGAAGCATAGAACAGAACATGCATGGAAAAAGGAGAAGTAACAAAAGATGTACCTAACTAAGGACGTGGGGCAACATAATAGTAAGTGGGTCACCAATTTAGTTATAAGTGGATAGTGGTTTATTGCACTTCATTCTGTAGTTGAATAAGTGGAAAAAAAATATGAGCATTAAATGTTTAATTTTGCATGTGGATAAAAGAATGGGTTGTATGGAGGATGAGAAGATGTTACATGGTGTGTGTGTGTGTATATAAAGTTTTCCTAGTAAATGATGTTATGCCGCCTCTGTACAATAATTCTGTGTAGTGTACCCTACTTTGAAATAAGCTGACTCATTATGTACCATGTATGCAGCAATCTAGCTTCATTTGTCATATGTTTTCTCTTTGTAATTTATCAATCTCTCTATATACATGTATGATGGTTATGTGTTTGTGGACATGGGGTTAGGAACAGGAAAATTAAGGATAAGTGATTATGTTACTGTATTAGTAAAAAGATGGGAATATAAATATTGTATTTGTTTTATTTGCAAGATCCAGTGTATGCTATAATGTTGTATTTTAATGAGAAAACAAATAATATGGAAAGATAATTTAAATAGTACCACATATTGGAAGTATTGTAATTACTGATTTGTAGATTTATCAGTATAGCCTAGTCATAGGCATACGTACAAAGAAAATAATCAAATTAGAGAGATATTTTGTATTATGATGAAAATAAGTTTCCTCCTTTAGTACACTGACTGTGCACATTCTTGTTGGATATGTTAATTTAATTAATGGAAACTATTTCTGTATGCTTATATGGTTGTAGGGTAGACAGTTTTGCATACTGTTATATGTTCTGTCGTATCTTTTGGCACAATTATGAGTGGGCTAAGAAGTCCATATTTGCAAATCTATCATTTGTATGAAGTTGTGCAATTTATTTGCCGTAGCATAAAGCAAGATATGAATGAATAGTCAGCTATGGTTTACTATGAAAAGAATATTCAACCTTAGCTTGGATAAATAATGTAACAATTGTAATTGTGTCATATTAAAGTAAGGCAATATATAGAGGTAGTCGGTAAAAAGTTATTGCAAGATGTTTGCATCTAAAAACAACAGGATATGGTTATCTTTAAACCTATTTATGTTACGGAATTAGTAAAAAGATGGGAATATAAATATTGTATTTGTTTTATTTGCAAGGTCCACTGTATGTTGTAATGTTGTAGTTTAATGACAAAACCAATAATATGGAAAGAAAATTTAAATAGTACGATAGATTGGAAGTATTGTAATTATTGATTTTTAGGTTTATTAATATAGTCTAGTCATAGGCAGATGTACAAAGAAAATAATCAAATTAGAGATATATTTTGTATTATGATGAAAATATGTTTCCTCCTTCAGTACAATGACTGTGCACATTCTTGTTGGATATGTTAATTTAATTAATGCAAATTATTTCTGTATGCTTATATGGTTTACTGTGAGAAGAATATATGGTTTTAGCTTGGATAAATAATGCAACAATTCTAATTGTGTCATATAAAAGGAAGGATATATGTAGAGGTAGTAAGTAAAAAGTTATTGCCTGTTGTTTGCATCTAAAAACGACAGGATATGTTTATCTTTAAATCTATGCTGTGTTTGGTACTTTATAATGGATTCAGGTAATTTCAGCAATGTTGGGATTAATTGGTCATTTTGGGAATTACCATTATCTAATTTATAATAAGTTGCTTGTTAACAAAGAAGGTTTTCATTGATTTTCGGCAATTTACAGGAACATCTTCCTATTATATGGATGTTGCTGATTTTCATAAGTTACCTTTTATCTTCCAGTTCCTTACCATTTTCAACCGTGAATAGTCACGACCAATAGCATAAATTCATGTTTTGTTCTCATTGATGGTTCAGATGTTAGAGGAATAATGTGGTAATTTATATAAAAAGTGTAATATTGTTGAGGTGATCATCAATGTGATGGCCGGTGCCAAAATAAACTATAGTCCCACAGTGTACATCAGTTACTACAAATGGCCGTATAGAAGAGAAGCACCAGTAGATGGTAGATAAATAAAAAATGGAGCACGAAAAATTCGTTGTTCTTTTATTTCTTCATCTTTCAATCAAATTTTGTTTTGTTTGGTTATTTATATTGTACCGTGTACTTGAATATCATTTCTTAGTGTTTTCTCTATTCTTTTCATTTGTTGTGATGTTTGTACTTTTTCACATGTATATTGCAGATGCCTGTACTTTTTTCAATATTTATTTCTAGATGTTATTTCTTGAATTGGACCGTACATGTTAGTGCAAGATGATGAAGTAAATTTATTTACTGATATGCTTACATGCTAGTACCAAAGAGAAGCCTAACTGTTAGTACTGTTGTATAATGACATGATATAGTAAACATCACCAGTGTGATGCAAAGTGTGAAAACGACCTCATCATCATACAAAGTTACAAACAGAAGAACAAAATTAAGAATCCTATTCCTGAGGTGGAACCATGCTTGCAAAGTGGGCCACAACTCTATTTTTTAGTATGTAATCTCCAGCTTGAAAAATTAAGCATGTGATAAATAAAATTATGAAATTTGGTTGATTGGAAAGTCTATATGGAAGCAGATATTTAAGTTATTCATTTAATTTTTCAATCAACACACTATTCATGGGCAGTAAACCAAATGCAAAACTCTTCCTTTTCAGTACTAAAATGAAAGTCTTATATTCTTCTTAAATGATGCCTAAAGGAAATAATTCCTGTTAAGCAAATTAAATGCAAAATTCCTTCCATTTAGCAACCAAAATAAAATCTCCAACAGAACAATGGAAGCATTGCAAAGCAAAATTATGTAAATTTTAAACTATGTAGTAATGGCATATGTTATTTCATCATACCGTGAGAATGAAGATGATGCAATGTTGGCTACCCCTAAAAAAACTAAGAAAACGTAGAAACAAATAGAAAGGTAAAACTAATAGTAGAAAAGAAGACACATTTATGACAACATTGAATGAAGGTATATAATCTGCAGACCTTGAAGAAAATAAGAATAAGTTGGTTTGAAAATGAAAAGAAATTATACATATCAACCCACTTGGTCCCAAAAAAACAAAGCATTTAGTAAGGTACCCTGATTTCATGTTAACCCACCTTTGTCTCTCTTTTCGCTTCTATCAATTTAATTCATATATAAAAACTAAAGTAAGCCGATTTCAAATAATAATTTAAGAGGGAAAACCTGAATGTATTTTTGGGTTAGATTCCTTGAACCCGCTACGCTCTTTGATATATTTATTCACTTCTTCATGTTGCCTGTCGATTTTTCTGTTTTTTCCTTGTTGTGGTGGGGGAATTAATTTAGGGTTTCAATGTGACTTTGTAATGAGAAAAAAATGTCTGAAAAGAGGCATATGAATTGGAGAGTGGAGATAAAGGAGGAATTTCAGAAGGGTTAGACGTGAATTTCTGTTTGAAAAATGGTCGTGGGAGTGCAGATCGTGGAGGTGGAAGTTTGGATGGAAAATAAATTCAGATTCGACGTTAACTCTTAACGGAGAGTTTAAGTTTGCTGACATGGATAGATTTCAGACATCTGATGTCTTTACAAAGGAGAAATCATAGCCATTCTTTGTCTTCCCGTTAAAACCAAGGAATTTTATTATATAGATTAATTATGAGAAGACAGACTATTTCTTTTCCAATGAGCACCATTGTAATATGTAGGAGCAATGTTTGAACTTCATCATTGAATAATAATTTATTTCTAATAGGGATTCCGGGAATTTGTGGAGTCTTCTTTCATATTAATGAAGTATGTGAATCTCATAGATAATTTCAATGGTGCACACTTAACCAGAAATCTTGATATTCATTTATACGAGATGAGTACCAGTATTCTGACAATGAGATTTGTAAGTTTGAATAGTAGGCAATCCATGCTCATCCACAACTCTAGGAATTTGTTCGGAATAGGGTAACATATCAATATCTTATTTTAGAAATTCCATTGATCTTCACACTAGAAGGGATGTGCTTTGATAGTTGGAGTTTTACCACCCAAGGAATACTAATTAAGATCAGAAATCCATTCAATAAAGAAATTCACCATTATTCGGTAGGAAATTCAAGCTCATACTTGGAAATAGTAGACGAGGACAACAATTGACTCAATAAATCATGGGATGATATTCCAATCTTCATTATCAAACAATAATTTGTGCTTGACAAGGTAATCTAGAATTTCATAGATTCACAATTTTGATGATAAGGTATATTGGCCATGAATAATGGACAGCCCTACAGCACAATATCTTGATGGATAAACGCGTAGAGGATCCAACTAAGTCACCATGCATTTGCAAATCATCCTTTAAGAGTTCACGATTAGAATATTTTGATCTCTTCTTGTATGCTGAGGCATTATTTCTTTCCTTATTAATTAATTTGGTCATTTCCTTATATGCACCAGCTCTATCATTCTTTAAGCAATGCACAGGAGCTAGGCTTCGATGAGCTCGAGTATGGCATATATTTAAGGCACTTTTATAGCAATCAACCGCCAAACCTAGATTTCCACACTCCATATACATGCAACCATGATTATTTAGTGCCTAACCCTTTCGAATTCAATCTGACTGGCATTTCAAAGCTTCCTCTAGAAGTGAAACAACCTTGGCTGAATAGGTAAGGTCAATAGTTGAATCAACCAATGCATAAGCTTTCAAAAAGATATATTCAAATTATCTTTGAATAGTGATCGATTACTCAGCTTTACGTAAGCATTCCTACAATGTCCTTTATCATAAAAATTCCATCCTTCATACACCACTCGCTCATGTTCACTCGCTGCATGCTAGCGAGCAAGCTATAGCTTTGCAATGCTGCTTCTGGGCAGTTTAACTTAAGGAGAAGCAATGACTACCTAAAGTAAAGAATGCCTTTAGTGTCATCCGAATTAAGCATTTGGTAGATGACAGAAAAGGAACAAATATCATTGACATCCGACCATCGATCATATAGTTGCAACCAACGATTAGTAGTGGTCCATTGTTCCATATGTTCACAAACGTGTACACAATTGAGAAGCATATACTTTCCCTTCAAACATTGTATAGTCTGGAGAGAGAGTAAACATTATTTGCACATTAGTAAGAGCTGATTTATAATTTACAAGAGCTACATGAAAACAAAAGCATAACTCCAAACATTCTAGTGCGACTTTGAAACCTTGTACATGATTTATTTCTACTAAAGCAACTTTAGGGTCTCCTTTTCTCATTAAAGATGCCGCTCGATACATAGAAGGATATTTTAAAGTAGGATCCAACTCTATAGCTCTGTCAAGATCTTCCCACTTCCGATTACTTTCTGAATATAAAGATCTTTCTTGATACATTCAACCAAGAGGTGTGCATGAAGAAATTAATCAGCATATCTTATGGTACAATGAACCTTTGTCACCTCTAATGTATGCCAATCTACATAGACCAGCCGCAGAATATACATGTCCAATAGCATAAGCTAAGTTAAATAACTCCTCTGCTTCAAAGTACTCCTTTTTCACAAACTTTGCATAGCCCAATTAATGGTAAGCGACTTTCCTTTCTCTAATACTCAAGGAAGACTTAACCAATTTTCCTAAGAAGCATACTATGACATTTGAAGCAGGATCAATTTTCATGATACTATACCAAGTAGAGAATATAGTGAAAATGATGAGTTTCCAACCATTATTAACCTATGTTGCTTATTTTTAGTGGAAAAAAAATTAATGACTTGCTCATCATTAAAATAATAAGGTAGCTCGTACAAAAACAACTGCAAGCATACGGCTGTAAGAATGGTGAAATTTTGTTCAAGTGCATAGTCCATAAGGTTAATAACATCTGCCTCAAAGGAACCAAAGATGCAAGTTTTCTATCACAAGAATCTTTTAGCTTCTCACAACAAAATTTATTTGCAAATATCTATATTTCTAGCAAAATATCAAGAGAAATGTCTCCTAATGACCCACTCATGCTAAACTTAGATACGTCATTCATACCCAAGGGGGGAGATTCCATTTTCGAACAAATATATAATTTTCATATTTGACTCAATGAAGCAGCCGTTAAGCATAGCTTGGAACAAAATAGATAAACAAGCCATATTTTGTCTACCACAACATAACTTTTCATCCTTAATTTTAAAATAAATGGTTTGACAAGGAGACCTTTCACTGGATGTGCATATCACCTCGTTGGCTTTACAAGTTATTTGAGAAGCAACATCTAATATACCAATTTTTTGATAGAATTTTCCACATGAATTCACAAAGTAATATATAAGCTCTTCTACTTATTTTTCATACATTAAACTATGCAGTTAAAGTGTTTATTGGTTCTATAGTGGTAGAGGTACAAAAGTTATAGCAGGATAAAAGAGGGATATAGCGAAAATTAAAGAATGTGCAAAAAACTTTATTAGATATAAAACCAAAAATTGAAAGTTAATTTATGGAGAGCCGATTCTAGGGTTTACGATGCCCAATATGATTTAATAAATGATGCCCCTTGTTTTAAGAAATTGCACAACAGTGATGAATATAATTCTTAAGGAATCATAATTTATTTTGAAAATTCAATACAACAGAGTATAACCTTTTTGATTACTATTAGATAATTTTTTTGTAGTGTATATGTATGTATGTGTGTGTAGGTGAAACAACTAATACTTTAATGAACTAACAATGCAAAAGGAGGAAAATCAAAATACCACGATACAAATGCAAAAACAAAAATAATAAATCCTAAAATGAAGAAATGAGTCTTTTTGGCAAAATATTTGTTAAGAGCCCCCTTAATGATTCAGCTAACTCTTTGTTTCTTTCTTCTTTTTTTCTATTAGAACTCCTCGATTGTTGTTTTCCAACATGTCCAATAATTTTCTAAATTGCAACTAACTTTTATTTTCTTCGAATTGAAAACATTATTCATGTGAAACAAAGTTTATATTTATAGTAAAATAAAATCGTATAATTAATTAAACACTTTGTTCATTGAAACTGTAACAAAATTATAAATAACAACTGTAATTTTTTAACATGATATTTTTTTATCCAAACTCATATTCTTCTCCAAGTTTACAAGAAAATCAATTTTTTCTCTCTTTTCTTATTTGAAATCAAGTAAAAAAGAACAGTTTAGGGATTAGGGTTCAATACTTGAAATCAATTTTTCTCCCTTTTCAATTGTCGAATAGGTAAAAATTAATTGATATAAAATAGATTAATTTATCAATCAGGGTTTCTTTACTTGAAACCCTCAAATAACACCTTCTTCTTCCAACAACGCTCAGCAGGTAGTAAGAAGTTCTTTTGAGTTTTGCTCTTACTTTTCAAATGTGATTCTGGAGGCATCCTCCTCACTAGCTGAAACGCAGGCATGAAATCATTTTCTTCCTTAAGCGATTTTTTTTGTACGCATTGATTTTTTCGTCTGCATGATGCCCCTTTTGTCGATGATGCCCCGTGCAATAGCCCAGTACACTGGGTTAGGGCCGGCTCTGAATTTATGTATAGTAGATTTGGTGACCGACTTATGCATAGTAGATTTGGTGACTACAGTGGCTTTCTAACTTATAATTGCCTTAGGCTTTAAAATTAGGTATTTACCCAAACTTTGTTGATTTGGTTTAAAAGGTAACTAGTCGAGAAATCCTTACTCAAACTATCTCATGAAACCGTAACTATACTATACATATAATTTGCAACGACTAGTGGTCACACAAAATGACACGATGCCTGTTCCACCCCATCGTTTGCTCTTTAGATTTCTTATTAAACTAGGGTTGGCCACATGACTCCTCTCATGCGAACTCTGATCTAGTTCCTTGGTTCAACCAATGAAATTTCCACACTCAACTAGGCTCAAGCTTCAAAAATCCCTTAGTCACCTCGAGAATCTGACTCAAGTGCTCGTGTAATTACCTACCTTTTCGACCCTCAAAGTCGACACTAATACATCCACGGTATTCACGTGCTGAACATCCAAGTGTCGAAAAGACAGATTGTTATGAGTGAAAGAAATAAAAGACAGAACAGAATCTCACATTTCGATGAGAAATATATAATATACAACATAACTTTACAAAAAGAAGACTTTATTATACATATACATCAATCAGAGTACTAATCTTTCATCATCTTGGAGAGTTATAACAGCCAGTCCTTACAATTGTTGATGAATACAAAAATCAGACAATGCAGCGGAAATAAAGAATATACGAGAGATATGTTGTGACGCTCCACCTCTATACTCTCACTAACCAAGGACACTACTGGGTAATGTCGTCGATTAGCGTGAAGAATAAGGTTGTTGAGGAGCAACCAACTGTTTAATTGCTTTAAGCGAGTACTGATATGTCGGATAGTATATCACGTATTTCATTTCAAGAGGAAACCTGACATATTCAATACAAACTCAAAGCTACTACACAGTGGCTAAATGCCCTTCGAAAACAATATAAAATAATCATAAGATAAAATCAGACATAGATATTCATATCACTAAGGTGGAAACAAATATGAATATAATACATAGAAGTGAACATCATAGTAGTGGTCATACAAGATCCACTACACCACAAAAGAATAAGTACATGTACTACACAAAAGAATATGTATACATCAAAGAGTCTCTATCTCGTATACATGAAAGATAAAACTACTAAGCTAAAGTAGTTAGCTAAAAGTCAGAAGCTAGTCCCTGCTAAGAAGTCAAGTGGGAGCACCTGAAACACCTCGGTCTGACCCGAGTATTATTCAAGAAGAAAAATAATAAACGGATCAGCCTAGCTATAATTATCATGTAAGATGAGATAGGATAAGAGATATGGCAAAATATATATGATAACGATAAAAAGCATACAATATCTCAAATTTTCTCAAACACCTAAAAAGAAAATCATATTCTTTAATTTTATTCACCAAATCACAAATATTGATAAAGCTTATCAATGCAAATCACAAAATTTGGTGAAACACAAATTCCAGAAATCAATATTTAGAAATCCAGAAAGCACAAAGGGGGAGGCCTATCACAAACGGGAGAATGAAAACTCACCAACACGTGTATCACAAACGAGACGCTATCCCATGGGTCGCTAACCCATTAAAATGAGCTGAAGCTCCATAGAACAGGGTATAGTCCCCCCTTGCGGACAGATGAGCCGAAGCTCCCCAAACAGTCAAAAGACCATGGGTCGCTACCCCACTAAATTGAGCCGAAGCTCCACAAAACAGGGTATTGTCCCCCACGCGGACAAAGACACATTGCACATCGCAAGTCTAAATCACAACATGATCATCATTGATCAATAAGTGTAAATTACACTAAGCTAGTAAATAAATGAGTTTAGCTTCATGTCCCATAACCACTGGCTTAACTTAAATATTTACGAATAAATTGTAGATTCCCACTCGAAAATTATCACGAGATTTCAATCGAACAAGTCCAAGAATTAACCGACAAAGTAAACACAAATGTTTCATACCACTTGTTTTGCTATGTCGTTCAATTGGATTTCTCATATGAATGAGGTAAAGGTTTGTATATACTAGTAGATTGGAAAATAGTTTTTAAATCGAGCTTTGTATTAAAAGTAGAGTTGGAATCATTTTTGTGAAAGAGTTTTAGTATTTACTACTAGTATAAAACCTTTGTATTTAAAGGTGACAAATCACAGAAACGATTGTAAAAACAATCTATCACAAAATTCCACATTCCAATAACGTGAATTAAAACCATGGAAATCGATATCAAATCCATCGAATGGAAACACCAAAAATCCAGAAAAGAGATCATCAAAGTTGATATTGAATGATAATAACTATTTGGATAATCAAAAATTGATAAATCGAAAATCCACATAAAAATAAGCCCATTTCCAAAATTCAACAGCCACAGACGTCTGTCCCCTGTTTCGGGAAATTGTAACCCTGAGGTCATAGACGTCTGTGGACAATCCACACACGTCTGTCGCCTATAGCGGGACAGAATTTGCAAAGCCCAAAAATGGGCAAACCAACCTAACTTCTTAGATTCGGAAGTGATTGAATGAGCAACTTCGACTAGGGATTTATGCCAAGCGACAACCCAACC
Source organism: Allium fistulosum (assembly GCA_030737815.1). Lineage (NCBI taxonomy): Eukaryota > Viridiplantae > Streptophyta > Magnoliopsida > Asparagales > Amaryllidaceae > Allium > Allium fistulosum. The sequence goes on along the minus strand of CM060907.1, from coordinate 240,531,269 downwards.
CTAAAGGCTCTTCAGTACACCCAAAACAACATGTCTAAACACCCATACTAGGGTTTTCATAAATTTGACTTCAAAATTAGGAAAATTTACCAAACCAATTCATTCAAAAGCAATTGAATAAGAAATAGATGTTAGGAATTCATTCCTAACAACAATCAAAGCTATAGACATAGATGTGAGTTCAAAAACTCACCTTTAACCCAAAAATAGAAAAGATAAGCTCTAAAACATGCTAAGATCAATTCCTCCTCAACTACACCTCTAGAATCTCCAATCTAGTATCACATGCAAAGAATTTTTAGATTAGGTCATAGGAATTTCTGAAAATTGGAGAGAGATTGAGATGGAGAAGATGAAGAGGATGCTTACCTAAGCTTCTCTTTGATTTATAACTTGAATTTGAATTCCTAAGAAAAGCTAGGGCTTAGGAATTTTAATTTCCCTTCTTTTCTCCCATTTTTCCTTTAGCTTAAGAGTGTTAGGAAATAGAGAATGGAATGAATAAAGAGGAGAGGAGTTAGGGTATTTGGTAGAAGGGTTTGGGTTATCTTGTTGGGTTAATGAGCTAGAACACAACCCAAAGCCCAAATGAAAATACCAAAATCCTAATCAACTCCAAACGCTACAATGTTTATACTTAAACAAGTTGTAAACGTCGATTTGAACTCAATGAAAGTGGTCTTGAGTCCGGATTCGACTGTTTACAAAAAGTCACATTTCAGACTTTAACATAATTAATGATGCTTTATTTAAATAAAACATTTAAATATATAATCGTAAAATATGCGGGTTGTTACAGACTCCCCTCCTTAAAGAAATTACGTCCTCACAGTATTTAAGAAGGAAATAAGGAGTAACAACCATTCTGTGACATAACACACAAAAAGGAAGATTAAAATGAGAAGTTCACCTTAAGGAGCACGAGAGAGTAAATCAGGATGTGTTCGCTCGATGAATTCTCTAGATTCCCAAGAACAATCCTTAGGATTTGCGGACCATTGAACTTTCACAAGTGAAACGTCTTTGTTACGAAGGCGTTTAACCTCCGTATCAATGATGCGAATAACATGTTTCTCATAAGTCAAATTAGGTGAAACCTTAATTTCTTTAATAACACTAAGCTCAAGAATAGAATCGGAATCTCTAAGGCGTTTCCGTAGCTGAGAAACGTGAAATACGTCATGAATAGTGGAAAATTGAGCCGGTAACGAAAGGTGATAAGCCATGGGACCAACGCGTTCGGTGATGGGAAACAGGCCAATATATCGAGGTGCTCATTTTCCTGATCGATTGAAATGCACTACACCCTTTATAGGCGAAACACGATTGAATACCAAATCTCCCATAGAAAATTCCAAATTCCTTCTTCGGTTATCGGCATAGGATTTTTGTCTACTTTGAACTTCTTTCAACCTATGACGAATAAGGTCAATCTTTTCTGTGGCATCATGAATAAAATCTGGACCTAAAACCAGCTTCTCACCGGTTCCAAGCCAACACGAAGGAGATCGGCATGGCCTTCCGTAGAGTGCCTCGAAAGGTGCCATACCAATACTAGACTGGAAGCTATCATTGTAAGAAAACTCAACAAGAGAAATATGATCTTCCCAACTTCCACCAAAATCAAGAACACATGCACAAAAAAGATCTTCAAGAGTTTGATTCACACACTTTGTTTGTCCATCGGACTGAGGATGATAAGCGGTGCTAAAATTAAGCTTCGTTCCCAAAGCTTTTTGAAGACTTTTCCAAAATCCACTAGTAAATAATGGATCACAATCGGTAACAATAGAAGTAGGGACTCCATGCAATTTAACAATTTCTTTAACATAGAGTTTAGCCAAAAGAGGTACGGTTCGGCTAGACCGAACGGGAAGAAAATGGGTGGATTTTGTAAGTCTATCTACAATCACCCGTAAACTGTCATGACCTGAATGAGAATGGGGAAGACCGTTAATAAAGTCCATGGAAACTTGATCCCACTTCCAAACGAATATGTCTAAAGGTTGCAATAACCCACCGAGCCTCTGATGCTCGGCCTTTACGAGTTGGCAAGTCATGCAACGCTTAATAAAGTTAGCAATATCAGATTTCATTCCATCCCAATAATAAAGTCGCTTCATGTCCACGTACATCTTACTACTACCGGAATGAATGGTAAATTTAGAACGATGACAATCTTCTAAAATGTCTTTACGGAGATCACTAATATTTGGCACAATAAGTCTACCAAATTTTCGAATGCCTCCACAAGCATCAATTTCAAAGTCATTTAAACCATCAATATTATTGTTATCTCTACAACTTTGGCTAAGATGAGCCAACTCGGAGTCATGCTTTTGAGCTTCAAGGATGCGGTCTAAAAGAGAAGGATGAGCCTCAAGGCTACATAAAACAAGAGATGAACATGAATCGGATTCACGATCTTGAATCTCACAAGTGGATAAAGTCTTGAGATCATTCCATTCAGATATCATCATGGAAACAACCACTTGTTGCCTATGACTAAGGGCATCGACAACACGATTTCCCTTTCCGGGAGTATAAAGAATATCAAGATCGTAAGATGCAAGGAATTCGAGCCAACGTTGTTGACGCAAATTAAGTTTCTTTTGAGAGAATAAATACTTTAAGGATTTATGATCGGTGTAGAGAACAAATTTCTCTCCCAAAAGACAATGACGCCAAATTCTAAGAGCGAAAACAATAGCTGCGAGCTCTAAATCATGAGTGGAATATCTAGTCTCGGTAGGCTTTAACTGCCTAGAAGCATAAGCGATAACACGTTCCCTTTGCATAAGAACGGCTCCCAAACCAATACGACTAGCAGCGGTATAAATAATCAAGTCTTGGTTCCCTTCGGGAATCACAAGAATAGGAGCATCGGAAAGGAGTTCTTTTAATTTCTGAAAAGCAGCTTCACATTTGTCTGACCAAATGTACTTGACTCCCTTTTTTGTCAAACTAGTAAGAGGTAAGGAAATTTTAGAAATGTCTTTTATGAATCGACGGTAATAGCCCGCCAACCCAAGAACACTATGAATTTCCGTTACACCCTCCGGTCTCTTCCAGTTTTGAATCGCCTCAATCTTTGAAGGATCCATGGAAATTACGGATTCAAAAATAATATGTCCTAAAAATTTCACATGAGCCAAAAATGACACTTAGAAAATTTTTCTTTCAGTAGATTTCTCCTAAGTGTTTCCAACATAATTCGAAGATGTTTTTCATGCTCTTCCTCGGTTTTAGAATAAACAAGAATATTATCGATAAATGTAAGAACAAATCGTTCAAGGAATTCTTTGAAAATTTAATTCATAAGGTCAACAAAATAAGCTATAGCATTCGTTAAACCAAATGGCATAACAAGCCATTCATATGATCCATAACGAGTACGGAATGATGTTAAAGGAATACTGTCCACTGCAATTCGAAGCTGATGGAAACCGGTTGCTAAGTCTAACTAGGAGAAGACTCTAGCACCACAAAGTTGATCGAATAGATCATCAATCTGAGGTAAGGGATATTTATTCTTAATGGTAAGATCATTAAGCTTGCGGTAGTCAACGCAAAGCCTAAGTGTACCATCAGATTTCTTCACAAAGATAGCTGAAGCTCCCTAAGGAGAGGAACTAGATCGAATAAACAGTTTTGCTTCCAATTTGGATAATTGTTTATGCATCTCCACATTTTCCTTATTGGACATACGATAAGGAGGACGAGTGATAGGTAGAGCTCCCGGGATTAGATTGATTCTGAACTCAATTGCTCGCTTAGTTGGTAATCCTACAAAAGGCTCAAAGATATCTGAAAATTCACGAACAACGTGAATGAGGGAAATGACACCTTCCTCATCATCATTGTCATCATCATGTGGGTTTAGAGAATATAAGGATGCCACCAAATTGGAATAAGAGTCATTAAGAACGATAGAAATCTGCTTAACAGATTGGGGATGTCGAAGGTGGATAGTCCTTTCAGGACATAGGATTTGGGCTTCATAACGATTAAGCCAATCCATTCCCAATATCATTATGAAACCTAAATAATGCATAACATGCAAATCGACACGAAAAGCATAATCACATAAAATAATCTCAACATCCTCTCAAAATAAACTGAGTGTTGCGGATCGACCACCCGGACTCGCAATTTTCAGTGAAGTCATCAAGCCCATAACATTTAAAGACAAAGTATCCACAAGTTCTTTTGATATAAAAGAGTGAGATGCACGCGTATCAAAATGAATTCGAATAAGATGATCACGAAACATAATAATGCCATCAAGGACAGAATGAGAAATACCTCGACCAAGAGAAGGGTTATTAGGAGCTTGCACAACATTCAGCTTTCCCTCTTTCTTGTTTTGAAGTTTGGGACATGAAGATATAGGATGACCCGAACTTTTGCAATAGCGACAAGCAAGGGACCTTGGACACTTATTGGCATAGTGGTCCTTAGAACCACAATTGTAGCATTCTCCATGACCAGGGGTAGGAGTCTTCGCTACCGAAGTTGCTTGCTTCCCTTTCTTGTTGTGATTAGGGCCTTTGAACTTACTATCGGGATGCCTCTTCTTGTTGTTGTTGAAGTTCTTTTTGACATCCCTAACATCAACATCACTTTCCTTATCGGCCTCTTCAAGTCGAAGAGCGATATCTACAAGCTGATCGAAAGGCACTTCTAGTTTCAAAAGTAAAGCCTTTTTGAGATTCTTATTCAAACCATAGATAAACCTTTGATTCTTCTTCAATGGTGTATTAATATACTCGACCCCATATTTAGAAAGGGATTCAAAAGATGCGACATAATCTGTCACAGAAGATTCACCTTGAATAAGATCAATGAAGCATCGAGCTAAAGTTACCTTTTCTGCTTTAGGTACAAACTTTAACTCGAACGTTTCTCGAAATTGCTCCCAAGTAAGATCCGCTTCAACAATTTCTGAAATTAAAAGCTCATACCAATCTAATGCTCTTTCTTGGAGCATGCTAGAAGCCACTTGGACTCGATGTAAATCCAAAAGATTCATGCGAGAAAAGATGTGATCGCAAGTTCTAAGCCAAGCTTGGACTTCTATAATGCTTTCGGAACCTTTGAATGGCTTTCCACCTAAATTGGTGTAATCACTGGCTCACTGCACAAGCATGCAAACCCAGATTTTGGATGAGTAGGCTCAGGAATGGGACCAGCAGCTTGGGCATTCTTTACAAGATCCAAAAGCTGTTGAGCGGACATGAATACGACATCCTAAGGAGGACCACTGGATTGACCAGTGCTAGGACGGCCTGTTCTAACCATTTCTCTGCTTAAACAAAAAGAAAGAAGAGGAAAAAGGTTACTCTCAGAATGAATTCAAATAAGCTTGATTGATAAAACAAGGCATCATAAAATAAGATAGGACATGGCGAATCCTAAGACTCGAATTAAATCTTAAGGCACGATTCCTAAGAGAGACTTAGGACAATGATCCTCGTCATAATATCCTACATTGTTCCATTGTTTGTCTCTGATACCATGCTGTGACGCCCCACCTCTATACTCTCACTAACCAAGGATACTACTGGGTAACGTCGTCGATTAGCGCGAAGAATACCGATATGTCGGATAGTATATCGCATATTTCATTTCAAGAGGAAATCTGACATATTCAATACAAACTCAAAGCTACTACAAAGTGGCTAAATGCCCTTTGAAAACAATATAAGATAATCATAACATATAATCAGGCACAGATATTCATATCACAAAGGCGGAAATCGATATGAATATAATACATAGAATTGAACATCATAGTAGTGGTCATACAAGATCCAATACACCACAAAAGAATAGGTACATGTACTACACAAAAGAATATGTATACATCAAAGAGTCTCTATCTCGTATACATGAAAGATAAAACTACTAAGCTAAAGTAGTTAGCCAAAAGTCAGAAGCTAGTCCCTGCTAAGAAGTCAAGTGGGAGCACCTGAAACACCTCGGTCTGACCAGAGTATTATTTAAGAAGAAAAATAATAGATGGATCAGTCTAGCTATAATTATCATGTAAGATGAGATAGGATAAGAGATATGACAAAATATACATGATAATAATAAAAATCATACAATATCTCAAGTTTTCTCAAACAACCAAAAAGAATATCATATTCTTTAATTTTATTCACCAAATCACAAATATTGATAAAGCTTATCAATGCAAATCACAAAAACTGGTGAAACACAAATTCCAAAAATCAATATTTAGATATCCAGAAAGCACAAAGGGGGAGGCCTATCACAAATGGGAGCGTGAAAACTCACCAACACATGTATCACAAACGGGACGCTATCCCATGGGTCGCTAACCCATAAAAATGAGCCGGAGCTCCACAGAACATGGTATAGTCCCCCCTTGCGGAAAAATGAGCCGAAGCTCCACAAACGGTCAAAAGACCATGGGTTGCTACCCCACCAAATTGAGCCAAAGCTCCACAAAACGGGGTATAGTCCCCAATGCGGACAAGGAGACATTGCACATCGCAAGTCTAAATCACAAAATGATCATCATTGATCAATAAGTATAAATTACACTAAGCTAGTAAATAAATGAGTTTAGCTTCATGTACCATAACCACTGGCTTAACGTAAATATTTACGAACAAATTGTAGATTCCCACTCGAAAATTATCACAAGATTTCAATCAAACAAGTCCAAGAATTAACTGACCAATTAAACGTAAGTGTTTCATACCACTTGTTTGTTTAATTGGATTTCTCATACGAATGAGGTAAAGGTTTGTATATACTAGTAGATTGGAAAATAGTTTTAAAATCGAGCTTTGTATTAAAAGTAGAGTTGGAATCACTTTTGTGAAAGAGTTTTAGTATTTACTACTAGTATAAAACCTTTGTATTTAAAGGTGACAAATCACAGAAACGATTGTAAAATCAATCGTTTCACAAAAATACACATTTCAATGACGTGAATTAAAACCATGGAAATCGATATCAAATCCATCAAATGGAAACACCAAAAATCCAGAAAAGAGATCATCAAAGTTGATATGGAATGACAATAATCAAAAATCGATAAATTGGAAATCCACATAAAAATAAGCCAATTCCCAAAATTCGATAGCCATAGACGTCTGTGGGAAATCCACAGACGTCTATCCCCTATTTCGGGAAATTGTAACCCTGAGGTCATAGACGTCTGTGGATAATCCACAGACGTCTATCCCCTGTAGCGGGACAGAATTTGCAAAGCCCAAAAATGGTCAAACCAACCTAACTTCTTGGATTCGGAAGTGATTGAACGAGCAACTACGACTAGGGATTTATGCCAAGCGACAACCCAGCCCTAAAGGCTCTTCAATACACCCAAAACAACATGTCTAAACACCCATATTAGGGTTTTCATAAATTTTGACTTCAAAATACCAAAATTAGGAAAATTCACCAAACCAATTCAATTCAAAAGCAATTGAATAAGAAATAGATGTTAGGAATTCATTCCTAACAACAATCAAAGCTATAGACATAGATGTGAGTTCAAGAACTCACCTTTAACCCAAAATAGAAAAGATAAGCTCTAAAACAAGTTAAGATCAATTCCTCCTCAACTACACCTCTAGAATCTCCAATCTAGTATCACATGCAAAGATTTCCTAGATTAGGTTATAGGAATTTTTGAAAATTGGAGGGAGATTGAGATAGAGAAGATGAAGAGGATGCTTACCTAAGCTTCTCTTTGATTTATAACTTGAATTTGAATTCCTAAGAAAAGCTAGGGCTTAGGAATTTAATTTCCTTCTTTTCTCCCATTTTTCCTTTAGCTTGAGAGCGTTAGGAAATAGAGAATGGAATGAATGAAGAGGAGAGGAGTTATGGTATTTGGTAGAAGGGTTTGGGTTATCTTGTTGGGTTAATGAGCTAGAACACAACCCAAAGTGCAAATGAAAATACCAAAATCCTAATCAACTCCAAACACAACAATGTTTCTACTTAAACAAGTTGTAAACATCGATTTGAACTTAATGAAAGTGGTCTCAAGTCCGGATTCGACTGTTTACAAAAAGTCACATTTCGAACTTTAACATAATTAACGATGCTTTCTTTAAATAAAACATTTAAATATATAATCGTAAAATATGCGGGTTGTTACATATGTCTTGGACATCCAGCTCGTTTCCTAAACCTCCAAGGCATCCAAACTAGATCTGAAAATATGCTCGGTCTGACCCAAGCATTATTAGAAAATATAACACCCGGATCAGTCCGGTAAACTTGTGTGAGAAACACACCCAAATTGATTTTAAAGTTATAAAAACCTTTCAAAATAAAGGTATCTCGTAAGACCACGCCGTACATAAACACGGATGGGATTTACCATACGATAACAAAAACATTTTATAGCAAATTCTTTGATATTATAACAATGTCTAAGGTTTATAATAAATATTGAATATAGCCGAAATTATTACATTAATTAAATTCCAGCATAATAGGTTTACAATCAAGTCCGAAGGCTCGTATTGGAAAATGGATTCCTACTATGAAAGGGTAAGGGTCTACCCACTGAATCTGTACATCTCTAGATAAAATGTATGAGAGGCTGCCTTAATTTGCACCTCTGCTACTCAGGACCGGTTGTAACAACCCACCCCAGAATGGGCCTAAATTTCGACCCAAAATTGAAACTTCGATCCATTCTAAGGCAAGTTGTTGGTAGTAATAAGAAATAACATTGTAGAGCCATAACTAAACTTTCATAACTAACAACAGATGGAACAAAATATAATAGTAAAGTGCACCCATTTATTTCAGAACCATAAAAATGTCATAACACACAATCCCATAAAAAGTGCAACAAAATATCTATTACAACAATTGTCTAAATTCATAGGTACACATAATAATAAATACTGCCACAAGCCAAACTTCTCTATCTCTAAGCGTCGTCACCACCATCACTCCATCCTTAACCTGTGTTGTAATGAGGAGGAAGTCAGAACAATAAGTGTTTGGTGAATAAAAACCTCGAGTCTTACCTTTTTAGTACTTGGGCAGTATATTTCAAAATAAGAATTATCTACAAACATAAAACCATTAAACTCATTTAATACTTCTTTACAAGGGAAGGAGATGGGTCTAACCACATAACACCTTCCATTCCAGCAGCAGGTTTCTAAAATCCCATATCCCAATCATTCGTCATAAATAGCTAATAATGTGAGAGACGGTACCCAAGCTACTTAATACTTCCAAGTGGAAAATAAGCAGACTCTGGTCATTTAAGACCATAATTATGGTAGACCCCATCATTTAAGACCTATTTCCAGAAGTGTGCTCCTTAATGGTACCATACAGCTAACATCATATGGAATCTCATAGGTCACTTAATACTTAAAAGCGGAAAATAGGCAGACTCTAGTCATTTAAGACCTTAATTAAGGCAGACCCCATCATTTAAGACCTATTTCCAGAAGCGGACCCTTATAGAGATACCACCTAACCTATCCTCTTGGCCATTTAATACTTCATCTGTGGAAAAGAGGTGGGTCCAACCATTTAGTACCTCAAAACCCCTAAGCAGGCCCTTCGTCTTATAGCTCATACTCATAATGACGTCTCACATTAGTCACTATTCGTAGGAACTGGTAGCCAGATTAGCTGTGTAGATTTTCCCTACAGAATTTGGGACCAACCTCGCATCATTACAAATATTTATCATAAGGATATCTCACATCAATAAAAGTGTACACAACTGCTGGTAGCCTCAAAGTGAAGAGCAGACTTCCATCATGTAACTCTATTGACCTCGCATCCCTATGACTTAAGCCACAAATCAATTATTCTCCATATATATATATATATAGACACACACACATATACATATACATATATATACATACACACAAACACATACTCATCTCACTGTGGCCTTATAAGGAATCTTCTTAATTACGCCTAAAAATAATAATTAGGCTATATAAGAGTTTCCACTTATTTTCGTCTCAAAATCAATTACCTTCCTAATGGGGGGAAATAAGTGTAAATAAATGTCTAATAACTACGCCATATACGCAATAGTTATACGTTAATTACGTAAATAGAGATAAATAAACATTCACACCTAATAAGTTCTAAGCGCATAGATTTTACGCTCTAAACTAGGGTTAAATGTCAATTCCCTAATCAAATATTATTACAAGTCCTTTTTCATCAAATTCCCAAATTTCATGGGATCTAATATCCAAAACATGAATAAATATTCATAACCAAACTGCACTAGCAGACTTGTAAATAAAATAGAAACTCAATTTATTGCACCAATTCAATGGAATATCTTAAACAATAAGAATTGCAATCTAAACACCGTATTCTATTCAACTCCTCTTTTTCAAAGAAATGGATGAGAATAAGTGGTGTAAATTACGAATAGAATTCATAATCTAAACTCCTTTTTATTGAAGGATCACAATTTGACCCAAAGAAGAAGGAGAAGTGGAATAGACTATAAAATTATCAAAAATTGCATAAACGAAACAAATTCCATCAAATTAATATAAATAATTGGGAATCTCAGCATAATTAAAATGAAATTTTGGAGGATTTTATCAATAATCCCAAAATTCCTAAGTCATATTCAAATCCAAAAGGAAGTACACTAAATAATTGCTAAAAAGAAATACTAAGTTTTCCACTCACAAATCAGCCCTAGCTTCACTCAAATGGATTTGTAGCCTTCCGATCTCTTCCAGAATCTCTCTCTTTTGATACACACACACACACAATAGGGAAGAGATATATATATAGTCATTAGATTTAGAATAATTGGAGAAGAATATGATAAGAATAGATTGGAGGAAGAAAAAACAAATAGAAAATAAGTTGAGTCTTACCTGAATTCTCTATGGAGTTTCTGAACCTTATTAAAGAGAGATAGGGTTCTATTTATAGGGGTTAAAACACACCGGAACCGTACGATGGAAGTAGGTTGGAAACAGGTAAATATGGAGCGTAAAACTGAATATAACATAGCTTCAAACCCTAGCCGCCACTGGCAACTTTGGTTGCTATGCGGTCGACCGCCTATGGGCAACCGGTCGACCGCTACGGTCGGTCGGTTGACCTATACAGGTCGACCACTCCTCTATTTCGGGGAACGTTTATTTTCTTCCATTGCATAATTATTTTATTCCCTAATTAACTTTTTAATGTTAAGCGTTAACTAAATGTTTACTTAGCCCCTGAGCAAATTTTTAAAATTTAAAACTCTAAATTTGATTTTTCATATGAATTTGAATTCAAACTAAATTAATTTAAATTTGAAAACTTCAAATGCTCATAAGTTCTTTGCTTGAGCTCCATTTTCAGCATGTTATATATGGAAACATATCAGAATTTCGCCACAAACGCAATAGACTAACTTTCATGGTCAAATTCCAACTTCTAAAAAAATTCATATTCAATCCTTATCATATTTAATTCAATTTTCTTCATTTATTTATGGTTCATTTTACGTGGTGTTACATTCTCCCCTCTTAAAAAGGATTTCGTCCCGAAATCTTCCAAGGGGCAAACAGCGTAGTGCGCAATAACATCCATATTCTACAACCAAGTTCTTTGCATAACCATCCACTCAACCAATAGTGCAATGTGATTATGTACCGCAGACATGCTAAAATGTGCTCAATCCTTGCGTGAGTGTGTAATCGTGTCATGAAAGTATGTATGCAAATATCTTAAACATGCATAAAATTTCTACATGAGTGTAAAGTGATTGTTAAAAATTGTAACTACCATCTCCTAGCATCCAATCTAGCAACCACGATGTAACCAAAATCCTAATTTGAAAGAGAAAATTTACTAATGAAAAGCTTTGGGTGAGTGCTCTTCATCTTCTCCTTGGTCTCCGATGTGCTTTCCGCCGGATTGTCCCTCTATTGTACTCGGACCAATCTAATTATTTTACTGTAGAGTTTCCTAGTACCGTGCTCCACAGTGCAAGCGGTGGCACGAGGCACTGCCGGCTCCATTTCAAAATCCCCTAACCGATCAGGGTCAATTCTGTTAGCGGTGTCATGATGGTATTTCCTAAGGTGAGAAACGTGGAAAATATTGTGGACTCCTGCCAACTTGTCAGGAAGCTCCACACGGTATGCTAATTTTCCTATTCTTTCCAGTATTCCAAATGGCCCAACAAATCTATGCGCCAATTTTCCAAACTTGCCAAACCTAACAACATTTTTAAGAGGGGAGATTCTAGCAAATAACATATCTCCATCCTCAAATTCAAGCTCTTTCCTTCTTTTATCCGCATAAGATTTCTGACGCTCTTGCGCTACCTTCATCCTTTTCCCGATCAACTCTTCTTTTTCCATGGTATCACAGATCAAATTGGGTCCGAGCAATACTTTGTTGGTTGTTTCTCACCAACAACTAGGTGATTTGCATGGCCGCCCATACGGTGCTTCAAAAGGGGTCATACCAATCATCATTTGATAGCTATTATTATATGCAAACTCAACCAAAGGTAGATGCTGCTCCCAATATCGTCCGAAATCCAAGGCACAAGAACAAGTCCTTTGAAATCCTATTCACCCTCTCTGTTTATCTGTTAGTTTGTGGGTGATATGTCGTGCTAAGGTTCAAATAAGTTCCCAAAGCTGTTTATAGGCTCCTCCAAAGCTCACTAGTGAATAAGGGGTCCTTATCACTGACTATGCTTACAGGAATTCCATATTGATGAACAACCTCCTTAATATAAATCTAGGCGAGAGAGGCGATAGTCTTGTTTCTCTTAATGGGAACAAAATGAGCACTCTTGGTGATTCTGTCCACAAAACCCCAAATAGCTTCATTGCCCTTCTGACTTTTAGGCAATCCTTCTACAAAATCCATCGAAATAAGTTCCCACTTCCAAGTCAGAATTTCCAAAGGTAATAATAATTCACCAGACTTTTCTGGCTCCGCTTTTATCTTTTGACATGTCAAACACCTAGCAACAAACTCAGCTGTGCTCCTCTTCATTCCATTCCAAAAGAAAATTCTCTTCATGTCCTTGTACATCATATCTCCTCCAGGATGAATGGTCATCCTTGAGTGGTGACATTCCATAAGCACATCTCTCATTAAATCATCAATCATCGGAACACAAAGACATCCATCTCTTCTCAAACATCCCTTCGCATCAACTGAATACCTCATAGCATGTGGAAAATAATATCCTTTTTCCAGATTTTCAAAAATCTCCACTAACTTTTCATCTTTCACTTGCTCATGCCCTATACGATCTATCAAGGCTAGTCTAATATCCATAGCTGACAGAAAACCTTGGATGAGTTCTGTTGACAGTTGGAGGTAAAAATTTGAGATAAAATCTAACCATCTCCATTCATATATAGCACTTAGCGTAGCGTTTCTCCGACTAAGGGTATCGGCGACTACGTTCCCTTTTCCAAGGGTATATTGAATACCAAAGTCAAAGGGTGCTACATACTCCATCCACCTCTACTACCTAAGATTCAATTCTTTTTTGGAAAAATAGGTATTTGAGTGGTTTATGATCAGTGAATAACTCAAAGCTTTCCCCCAAGACATAATGCCTCCATTTCTTTAAGGCAAAAATAATGGTTACCAATTCTAAATCATGCACTGGATACCTCTTCTCATAGTCCTTTAGTTGTCTACTAGCATAGGCAAACCGCCTTCCCTTCTTGCATAAGAACTACCTCTAATCGCGTTCCACATGCATCTATGAAAACCGTAAATGGCTTGGTTCCATCTTGAATAGTGAGCATACGTGCACTAGTCAATGACTCCTTAAACTTCTCAAATGCCTTGGTGCATCTAACATTCCCAAAAAAACTAGATTCTTCTTAGTCAATCGGGTTAAAGGGGCTGCTATTTGTGCAAAGCTCCTGATGAATTTCCTATAGTAGCCTGCCAACCCTAGAAAACTTCTAACCTTAGATGCATTACTATGAGTCTTCCATCCTTGGATAGCTTCCACTTTAGTAGGGTCTACCGCCAATCCTTGTTCCGAAACAATATGCTTAAGGAACCTAACTTCATTTCTCCAAAAGTGGCATTTAGAAAACTTGGCTTTAAGTTGATTTCTTCTCAAGGCCTTCAATACCTCTCTAAGGTGGTCCTCAGGCTCGTTCTTGCCTTTGGAGAAAACCAAGATATCATTGACAAAATACCACAAAAATTTATTAAGTTTCCCTCTAAATACTCTACTCATCAAATCCACAAAGTATGTTGGGGCATTTATCAATCCAAAAGGCATTACTTCCCACTCATAGTGCCCGGGGAATGCAATCTTCGACTTGCTTTCCTCCGCAATCCTTAACTGATGGAATCTCGTTGCTAAGTCTGATTGGAAAATACTTTAGCCTCTACAAGTTGGTCGAACAAGTCATCTATTCTAGCTAGAGGGTACCTTTACTTCCTTGTCAACTTATTCAAGTCCTTATAATCGACGTAGAGTCACAAAGAACCGTCTGCCTTAGTAGCAAAAACAACAGGGGCTCCTCACTTAGAAGTACTCCTACAGATGACCTTTCTTCAATAGCTCTGAGATTAGCTTATCCAATTCACTTCTTTCATTGGGGCCATATATCTTAGAGGAAGAGTGATGGGTCTTGCGTCCTTCTCCAAATCGATTCGGAACTAAATCTCCCTATAGGGTGGGAGACCTGAGACCTCCTTGAAGACATCAAGAAATTCACAAACTACGGGTACAGACGATGGCTCTCCAATGAAAAATAGATTTAGTGAGTATAAATGGCTTAACTCAACTAAAGCTTTGGGCGTACAAAGAACTTCTAGGCCACGACCTCCATAACTCGAACTACCCTCTTATCATAGTCAAGAATGGCTCCATAATATGACAAACAATCCATACCCAAGATAAGCCCATACCCCCCGAAATTTCGAACGTACACAGTACATATGAAATCAACGTCGCATATGTCTAACACTAGGTCTTTGCAAATAAGAGAAATATGAGTTGAACCCCCAACAAAATTGGAAACCTCTATTAGGTTGTTGGCCATCTGGGTTTGAAGGTTTAAGGAATTTACTACATCCCTAGCAATAAAGGAATGTGATGCCCCCAAATCAAATAGGATACGAATAGTAACCCCAAAAATAAGAGTTATACCTTCTAGAGCTGCTTTTCCTTGGTCTCTTAGCGGCTTACTGGCAATAGGGACAGCTTCAATAGTGTAGGCCTGTCCGCTTGATCCTTCCTTAGTCATCTTAGGACATTGATTCTTGTAATGCCCTTCCTCGTTGCAGTTAAAGCACCTTCCTTTAAAGGCTTCCTTTATCATACTCATCCTACAATCTTTAGCTTCATGACCCTTCCTTTGGCATTTCTTACACACCTCACATCCTTTTTAAACTTTCCCTTCACTTCTTATTAGCCCAAAAGCTCCCATCTTGGACTCTCCTTGCTTTTAGGTCAGTGCAGACTTCTCCTTCTCTCTTTCCTTATCTTCTTCATTGACCATGTGCAGCATTACCATTTCTATCAACATCTCATACGTGGACCCATAGGTACATAGGTCAACAACATTTCTCTTAGTGGGGAATCCAAGCCCTTCACAAAATTTATGGAATTTTTCATCGGTGTGTCTATCAGACTCATCCCGAATTTAGCCAATTTAGTAAACTTAGCTATGTGCTCCTTAAGGATAGAATCTCCTTGTCTTAGCTGATTGAACTTTTCCAATTGCAAGCTAACCTTCGCTCTAGACATGAATCTCATTTCAAATCGGTCCTTGAATTCATCCGAAGAGAATATCCTTCCTGGGTGCTCATCAGCCACAATGTTCCACCAATTCAGGGCTTCTTCCTTAAGGTGCCAAGCTGCTATTCTTCTTTTTAGCTGATCATCCTAACCAAGCTCTCTAAATATCTTCCCGTAGTTACTAATCCAAGCTTTAGCTTCCGAATATCCTTCAGTTCCAAAGTATGTCTTCCCTCCCATATTGAGAAAGTCCTCACACAACTTAGGAAAGTCGATAGGATGAGGTACCGTATCGACGGGAGGGGCAGTGGGTGCTACCGGTGCAGCTGGTGGAATAGGAATCTGCTCGAAAGTCCTAAGATGTTGTTTAAACCATTGGGGCATTCCTCGAATGGGTGGTCTTCCGTAGGTAGGGTTCCCTTATTCGAAAGAAGATTGATTATCATCCATATCAACTATCTGTAGGTTAAACCTTTAGTGACGATTTCCAAAGATAATATTTACATGCTGAAAGAAAAAATGTTGCCTAGTGTACGTGCGTATGTTCAAGAAGAGAGGGTATATATATAGTAAGAATTCATTGAATATTCTTTTTGAAACCTTTTTCAAAATAACAAATACGTCTCTCATACATATAGTCTTTCCCCATTGACCCGGTAACTAGGCTCCGATACCAAACATAACAACGCATCCTGGAACATTCCTAAATTTTGATCCAGAAAAGGCCCATCGGAACTTAACTCCATTCTAAGGCAAGCCGTTGGTAGTAAAAAGAAATAACATTGCAGAGCCATAACTAAACTTTCAGAACTCACATTGGATGGAAAAATAATAATAATAAAGTGTACCCATTTATTTCAAAATCATAAAAATGTCATAACATAAAATCTCATAAAAACCATAACATAATATTCGTTACAACAATTGTCTAAATGCATAGGTACACATAAAAGCAAATAGTAATAAATACTGCCATAAGCCAAGCTTCTCCATTTCTAAGCATCGTCACTGCCATCACTCCATGCTTAACCTGTGTAGTAATGAGGATGGAGTCAGAACAACAAGTGTATAGTGAATAAAAACCTCAAGTCTTACCTTTTAAGTACTTGGGCATTAATTTCAAAATAAGAAAATGTCCACGAACATAAAACCATTAAAGTCAATTAATATTTCTTTATAAGGACAGGAGGCGGGTCCAACTACTTAATATCTTCCATTCCAGCAGTAGGTTTCTAAAATCTCATATCCCAATCATACGTCATAAATAGCTAATGATGTGAGAGACCGTACCAAAGCCACTTAATACTTCCAAGTGGAAAATAGGCAGATTCTAGTTATTTAAGACCTTAATTAAGCCAGACCTCATCATTTAAAACCTATTTCTAGAAGCGTGCTCCTTAATAGTACTATGTAGCTGACACCATATGGAATCTCATAGGCCACATAATACTTCCAAGTAGAAAATAGGTAGACTCTGGTCATTTAAGACCTTAATTAAGGCAGACCTCATCATTTAAGCCTATTTCCAGAAGCGGACCCTTGTAGAGACACCACCTAATGTGTCCCCTTGGCCATTTAATGTTAGAATGCGGATTAAGGATCTTAAGGCTAGAATTAACACTAGAGGGGGGGGGTGAATAGTGTTTTAAGAAATTCGTTAATCTTTTTGAATTTATCTTAATTTGTTAACAATGTATACACTAATCAGACACAGATATGAACATAGAATCAAACACAGATGCAAATATAAAGTAAAAGCACTAAAGGAAAGAACACACCGAATTTTATACTGGTTCGGAGTTACCCTACATCCAGTCCCGCAACACAAGTACGGATTTCCTTTCAAAAACAATTCTTACAAATACAACCCTTGATTTCAAGGCTACGAGGTACACAGCTCCAGATTCACAATCCTATGGGTAGAGATACTTGATTTCCAGGGCAACAAGTTCACCCAATTGATTTCCAAGGCTACAATCACACCTTTTCTCGCTTGATTGATTACAAAAAGTCTATAACTCAGATTAGCACTTGGATCTTGTAGAGATAGTGGAGAGAATCAAAACCAGAAATTATCTAGTTAGATTCGATATTGATTTCGGCAGAGTAATTGTGTAATTTGTAAATAAGAAAGTGGAGAAGAAGAAGAGAAGATAAATCAGAGAAAAAAGTGATTAAAATTCGTTGAAAACACCCTTTATTATAGTAGATCAATAGCCATGTCCATTGGTGAAGGGATGTGGTGAATAGACACTTCTTTTAAAAAACAATTTAACTGTCACCATGTCGACAGGGGTACATGTGACCATGTCGACATGCCCTTTGTATTTTTTTGTGATTTGTTTTTCTTTGAAAATAATTTCTATATTATATTATATTTATATTTAAACTTTAAAATATACTTATATATAGTTATAATACATAAATAACTATAGAGAACAATATTAAAATATATATAATAATTTTCTTTACTTTTATATTTAAATCTTAAGTATAAATATATAAAACAGCTAAATATATTAATATCAGAATTATAGTTTAAAAACTTAGGATAATAATTTAAAATCAAAGATATTTAAAATTAAGGATATTTAAAACTAAGGATATTTTTGAGGCTAAAATATATTGAAAAACCAGGACAGATGATTTTGGTTTTTAAACAGGAATATTTAAAATCATTTTGAAAAACAAGCTATATATATTTTGAAAATCATTTTGAAATAAAAGTAAGTGGATACAAAAAGATGTTCCACTAGATTTTTCGTAGGTTCCATCCTACTTAGGGTTCCATCCCTTTAACGAGCACGAAGTGGATTCCATTCCACGAATAAAATAGATTTTAAGATGTCAGTGCCTTTCTATGAGTTTTAACAATATTCCTAACTATATAACTTATCTTGGAAACTTGAACTCTTGAAATTCTTGATACTCATGAGTCTTGAATCTTAATATCTTCAATCTTTGATCTTGAATCTTTATACTGTACAGTTCTTCATTCTTTAGTACCTGCAAACATATCTATATATATCTACACAATAATGTTAGTATTATATATTTTATAATCTAATTCTAAGTAAGGTTGTTGTCATCAAAACCAACTCCTCAGGGACTAACAGTCTCCCCCTTTTTGATGATGACAACCTTTGTTTATAAAATATCACTTCTATCCTAATACTTCTAATAACTCCCCCTTAATCTATGCCTAACTATCCTATTTTATACTTCTCCCCCTTTGTCATCAACAAAAACCATATAACTCCATAATTATAATACTATATAATTCTATATAACTCCCCCTGAAACTAAGACTACATTACTTGTGATTATAATGATAGTGTTATCATACATAATCAATACTTAACTTTAAACTAAACTCTTAATAACTACTTTTCTTAACTAATAAACTATATATTCAAAAGATACGAGAATATACGAATAAGAGAACACAATTTATTATATAATGTTATATTTACATGTGTGTAAACTATGTAAACAAATATACATGTGTTTTTAATATAAACAACTATATATACAACGATACGAACGAAAGAATGAAAGAAAGAACACTAAGGAGTATTCTTGACAATATGAGACCTATGAATCGAACAATTTAGGATAGTGGAGACAGAAGTTTCCATGCTGTTCGACAAGGTTTCCATCCTTATCAAAACATACTTCACCAATGCAAACTGCGGTGTCGTCGTCTTCAACTTGCACTTCATGAACAGGTGCATCCTCTTCTTCCAAGGGTGCTTCTTCCTCTTCTATTGGCTCTTCTTCGTTGTCCTCTTGTGTATGTCACTAGAAGACTCTTCTTCGATCAAGATCGGGTTCGCTTGGTTATCCATTAGGAACTTCTGCAAATTTCTAAGGATTCGACCTTGCTTCTACTGTTCTTTACTCATCCGAATTTGTTTGACTTGAATCTCAGTCACCATTTGCAGAATATCCTTTGTAGTATCCTCTAATTTTATCACACGAGCGTGAATGGAGCATTGAAGAGGGCCGGGAGTAGGAGAGTGAAATGAGAAAGTCGAGTTTATGTTTGAATTTGATGGAGAAGCCATTATTTTCTTTGTTTCAAAAGTTAAACCAGAAGAAAATGAGAAAGAATGAAGAGAAAGTCGAAATATGGAAGAATATATAACCAACTTTTCAAATTTTGGTGGGAATTTTAATTTTCAAAAAATACCGTTATATGTCGACATGGTGGGATATGAGGTTGTCGACAGGGGTATTTCAATTTTGGCTTCTAATTTATTTTTAATTTATTTAATTATACTTGTTATATATTTATGTTTTATATTTCAGTTATTGAACAAATACCTAATTCTCTTCTTAATTTAGTAAATATAGATTCATTTAATGGTTTTGTTAAGATATCAGCAGTTTGATTCTCAGAGTTTATATATTCGAGAGTAATTACTTCTTTAGTTATATTATCTCTAAGAAAATGATGTCGAATATCAATATGTTTAGTTCGAGCATGATGAGTAGGATTTTTAGATAAATTTATTGCACTAGTATTATCACAATAAATTGGCGATTTTGAGATATTTAATCCAAAATCTCTTAAGGTTTGTTGCATATATATTACTTGAGAACAAGCCAAAGCAGCAGAAATATACTCTGCTTCAGTTGTTGATAGAGAAACTGTATTTTGCTTTTTACTAAACCAGGAAACCAGAGAATGTCCCAAAAAGTGACAAGTTCCACTTGTACTTTTTCGGTCTGATTTACATCCAGCATAGTCAGCATCACAGTATGATATTAAATCAAATGAATCATTTTTAGGATAAAATAAGCCATAATCAGAGGTGTGTTTAATATATCTTATGATATGTTTTACAGCTTTTAAGTGAGTTTCTTTAGGATGAGATTGATATCTTGCACAGAGACATACACTATGCATGATATCAGGTCTACTAGCAGTGATATAGAGCAATGATCCGATCATTCCTCTATACAACTTTTGATCTACATCTTTCGAGAGATCTTCTTTACTTAGATATTCATTGGTTGCCATGGGAGTAGGTTTTCCACTCGCAGTCGTCAAACCAAATTTATTAACTAGTTCTTTAGCATATTTTTCTTGACTAATAAAAATACCATTATCTAACTGTTTTATTTGCAATCCTAGAAAGAAGTTTAATTCACCCATATGACTCATCTCAAACTCTTTTGTCATTATTTCAGAAAATTCTTTATTCATTTCGAAGTTAGTTGAACCAAAAATGATATCATCTACGTATACTTGAACTAGTTGAATATCATTATTATTTCTTTTAATAAAAAGAGTATTATCTATTTTACCAATTTCAAAATTTGATTGTAATAAATAAGATCTTAGTCTATCATACTAGGCTCTAGGAGCTTGCTTTAGACCATATAAAGCTTTCTTAAGTTTGTACACATGGTTTGGTAATTTTTCATCTTCAAAAAGTGGTGGTTGTTCAACATATACTTCTTCTTTTACAAATCCATTTAAAAATGCACTTTTAACATCCATTTGAAATAATTTGAAATTATTATGATTTGCGAAAGCAAGTAGAATCCTAATGGCTTCTAATCTTGCTACAGGAGCAAAGGTTTCATCACAATCTATACCTTCTTTTTGAGAATAACCTTGGGCGACTAATCGTGCTTTATTTCTAACGACCTCACCTTGTTCATTCATTTTATTTTTATAGACCCATTTAGTTCCAATTATAGTTTTATCTTCAGGTCTAGGAACAAGTTCCCAAACTTCATTTCTAGTGAATTGATTTAATTCTTCTTGCATAGCTAAAATCCATGAATCATCAGTTGATGCTTCTTTAGGATTTTTGGGTTCAATAGATGATATAAATGCTACATTACTCATTTTACTTAGTTGATTTCTAGTTGTAACAATAGATTGCATATCTCCTATTATATTTTCAATAGGATGATCTTTTAAAAGTTTAATCCTTTTATTAGGATGATTAATTTCATTATTAATTTCGGTTGATTCCTGATTTTGAGTAATTAAATCTTCTTCATCATTTGTAATTTCAAAATCTTTTAAATTTTCATCAAACGAAACATGCATTGTTTCTTCGATGGTGTTAGATCTTAAATTAAAAACTCTATAAGCTTTACTTCTATTAGAATATCCGATAAAGATTCCTTTGTCGGATTTAGGATCAAATTTATCCAAATTATCTTTTGTATTTAAAATAAAGAATTTACTTCCAAAAATTCTGAAGTATGATACCTTAGGTTTCTTTCCATGAAGAAGTTCATAAGGTGTCTTATCAATTAAAGGTCTAATTAAAATTCTATTCAAAATATAACATGCGGTAGCAACAGCTTCTGCCCAAAAGTGTTTTGGTAAATTACTATCTGAAAGCATAGTTCTCGCACACTCTTGTATCGTTCTATTTTTACGTTCAACTACTCCGTTTTGTTGTGGAGTTCTTGGAAATGAGAAATTGTGAGTTATTCCCTTTTTATTGCAGAATTCCTCAAACTTTTCATTTTCAAATTCACCTCTGTGATCACTACGAATAGTTATAATTTTTAAAGATAATTGATTTTGAATCCTTTTTGTAAAGTTCTTAAAACATTCAAAAGTATCACTTTTATGTTTCAAAAATATTGTCCATGTAAATCTAGAATAATCATCTACAATTACAAAAACATATTTACTATGATTTACTGACTGAATTTGAGATGGACCAAATAAATCAAGATGAAGTAACTCAAGGGGTTTTGAAGTTGAAATCATATCTTTTAATTTAAAGGAACTTTTTCTAAGCTTTCCTAATTGACATGCATCACATAAACTATCTATTTTAAAATTCATTTTAGGGAGGCCTCTTACTAGATCATGTTTTGACAGTCTAGATAAGAGTTTGAAATTCAAATGTCCAAATCTCTTATGCCAAATCCAAGGGTCACTTGTATTTGCCAAAAGACATAGGTTATCATTTGAAACTTTCATACTAAGAATATAAATATTCTTTTTCCTAATTCCCTCAAATATTATGGTTGAGTTATTATCTTCAATATAACATTTATCTTTTTCAAATTTAATCTTATATCCTTTATCACAGAGTTGACTAATACTTAGTAGATTATGTTTTAGATTCTTAACTAGCAAAACATTAGTAATAATAGTAGTTTCAGAGTTACCGACATTGCCGATGCCAATCACGTATCCTTTCGAGTTGTCTCCAAAGTTAACCAGTCCTCCGTCTTTGTATATTCAACATATCCGGATTACCAGTCATGTGTCTAGAGCATCCACTATCAAGTATCCACTTATTCCTTTTGATCTGCACAGATTGTCCATTGTGGATTGATTCCTTAATACCCATAAAGCATCTTTCCTGCACATTATAAAATTTGGGTAGACAACTAGAATTTGAATAACATTCATATGCAGACTCATGGAACAATGATGATTTAAACAATTCTAAACTAGTTTTAACAAATTTTTCAAAAATAGCCATTTTAAAACTTTTCAAAATTCAGATTATGAAACTTTTGAAAACAAAGCTCTGATACCAATTGTTAGATTTAGAATGCGGATTAAGGATCTTAAGGCTAGAATTAACACTAGAGGGGGGTGAATAGTGTTTTAAGAAATTTGTTAATCTTTTTGAATTTATCTTAATTTGTTAACAATGTATACACTAATCAGACACAGATATGAACATAGAATCAAACACAGATGCAAATATAAAGTAAAAGCAGTAAAGGAAAGAACACACCGGATTTTATACTGGTTCGGAGTTACCCTACATCCAGTCCCGCAACACAAGTACGGATTTCCTTTCAAAAACAATTCTTACAAATACAACCCTCGATTTCAAGGCTACGAGGTACACCGCTCCAGATTCACAATCCTCTGGGTAGAGATACTTGATTTCCGGGGCAACAAGTTCACCCAATTGATTTCCAAGGCTACAATCACACCTTTTCTCGCTTGATTGATTACAAAAAGTCTATAACTCAGATTAGCACTTGGATCTTGTAGAGATAGTGGAGAGAATCAAAACCAGAAATTATCTAGTTAGATTCGATATTGATTTCGGCAGAGTAATGGTGTAATTTGTAAATAAGAAAGTGGAGAAGAAGAAGAGAAGTTAAATCAGAGAAAAAAGTGATTAAATTTCGTTGAAAGCACCCTTTATTTATAGTAGATCAATAGCCATGTCCATTGGTGAAGGGATGTGGCGAATAGACACTTCTTTTAAAAAACAATTTAACTGTTACCATGTCGACATGCCCTTTGTATTTTTTTGTGATTTGTTTTTCTTTGAAAATAATTTCTATATTATATTATATTATATTTATATTTAAACTTTAAAATATACTTATATATAGTTATAATACATAAATAACTATAGAGAACAATATTAAAATATATATAATAATTTTCTACACTTTTATATTTAAATCTTAAGTATAAATATATAAAATAGCTAAATATATTAATATCAGAATTATAGTTTAAAAACTTAGGATAATAATTTAAAATCAAAGATATTTAAAATTAAGGATATTTAAAACTAAGGATATTTTTGAGGCTAAAATATATTGAAAAACCAGGACATATGATTTTGGTTTTTAAACAGGAATATTTAAAATCATTTTGAAAAACAAGCTATATATATTTTGAAAATCATTTTGAAATAAAAGTAAGTGGATACAAAAAGATGTTCCACTAGATTTTCGTAGGTTCCATCCTACTTAGGGTTCCATCCCTTTAACGAGCATGAAGTGGATTCCATTCCACGAATAAAATATATTTTAAGATGTCAGTGCCTTTCTATGAGTTTTAACAATATTCTTAACTATATAACTTATCTTGGAAACTTGAACTCTTGAAATTCTTGATACTCATGAGTCTTGAATCTTGATATCCAATCTTTGATCTTGAATCTTTATACTGTATAGTTCTTCATTCTTTAGTACCTGCAAACATATCTATATATATCTACACAATAATGTTAGTATTATATATTTTATAATCTAATTCTAAGTAAGGTTGTTGTCATCAAAACCAACTCCTCAGGGACTAACATTTAATACTTCATCTGGGGAAAAGAGGCTGGTCCAACCACTTACATTTCAAAACCTCGAAGAAAGCCATTCGCCTTATGGCATATACTCATAATGACGTCTCACATTAGTTTGCTATTCGTAGGAACTGGTAGCCAGAATAGCTGGGTAGATTTCCCTACAGAACTTGGTACCAATCTAGTGTCATTACAAATATGTATCATAAGGATATCTCACATCAATAAAAGTGTACATAACTGTTGGTAGCCTCAAAGTGAAGGGCAAACTTCCATCATCTAACTCTATTGACCTCGCACCCCTATGACTTAGCCACAAATCAATTACTCTCCACACACACACACACACACACACTCTCTTCTCACCGTTACACAAATAAAGCCTTATAAGGAACCTTCCTTATTACGCCTTAAAATAATAATTAGACTATATAAGAGTTTCCTCTTATTTTCGCTTCAAAATCAATTACCTTCCTAATAAGGGAAAATAATAATAAATAAATGTCTAATTAACTACGCCATATACACAATAGTTATAAGTTAATTGCGTAAATAAAGATAAATAAATATTCGCACCTAATAAGTTCTAAATGCATGGATATTACGTTCTAAACTAGCGTTAAATGTCAATTTCCTAAGCAAATATTATTAAAAGTTCTTTTTCTTCAAATTTCGAAGATTTCATGAGATTCTAATATCCAAAACAGGGAATAAATATTCATAACCAAACTGCAATAACAGACTTGTAAATAAAATAGAAAATCAATTTATTACACCAATTCAATGGAATATATTAAGAAATAAGAATTGCAATCTAAACCCCATATTCTATCAACTCCTCTTTTACAAAGAAATAGATAAGAATGAGTGTTGTAAACTACGAATAGAATTCGTAATCTAAACCCCTTTTTAAAGGAACACAATTTGACCCAAAGAAGAAGGAGAAGTATAATTATCAAAATTTCATAAACGAAACAAATTCCATCAAATTAATATAAATAATTGGGAATCTCAGCATAATGAAAAAGGAATTTTGGAGGATTTTATCTATAATCCCAAATCCTAAGGCATATTCAAAACCAAAGAGAAATACACTAAACAATTGCTAAAAAGAAACACTAAGGTTTCCACTCGTAAATTAGCCTTAGCTTCACTCGAATGGATTTGTAGCCTTTCGATATTTTCTAGAATCTCTCTCTTTTGATATACACACACAATAGTGAAGAGGTATATATATTCATTAGATTCAGAATAATTGGAGAAGAATAGGATAAGAATAGATTGGAGGTAGAAGTAACAAATAGGAAATAAGTTGAATTCTTACGTGAATTCTCTACGGAGTTTCTAAATCTTATTAGAGAGAGATAACAATGGTAGAATTTCATCGTATTTCCCAAAATAATATGAATAAAAGTGTAGAGGATTGGGTTCTATTTATAGGGGTTAAAACGCACCAGAACCGTAGGATGGAAGTAGGTAGGAAACGGGTAAATCTGGAGTGTACAACTGAAAATAACATAGCTTCAAACCCTAGCCACCACCGAAAACTTTTGTTGCCAAGCGGTCGACCACCTATGGATGACCGATCGACCGCTACGGTCGACCGCTTGACCTATATAGATCTACTGCTCCTCTATTTCGGGGGATATTTATTTTCTTCCGTTGCACGATTATTTTATTCCCTACTTAACTTTTTAACGTTAAACGTTAATTAAACGTTTACTTAGCCCCTAAGATAATTTTTAAAATTTAAACCCTAAATTTGATTTCTCGTTTGAATTTGAATTCAAACTGAATTAATTTAAATATGAAAATTTCTAATGCTCATAACTTCTTTGGTTGAGCTCCGCTTTCAACATGTTATATATGGAAACAAATCAGAATTTCGCCACGAACGCAACAGAATAACTTTTGTGGTCAAATTCCAACTTTTATAAAATTTTCATATTCAACCCTTATCATATTAATTCAATTTACTTCATTTATTTATGGTTCATTTTACAGGGTGATACACCGGCCCTATCCCTCACTAGATAGCGCCAAATATGATAACCCCTTGGTTGATCAACAACTATAATGGGCCCCGAGGCATACATAGATAACGACTCTAGATACAGGATGATCATACCCTAATGGAAGCGACCTACTTAGCCCTGCGGCACGTCCCTTCTTTATTCATTTACCAGTTGATGAGGCTAGAGGTTACACTTTACCTTTTTGAATAGCAAAGCCAGTCGAAATGCTAACATTGCCCCAACATTCATTCATACAAGTTCATTCTAGGTCTGAACGAAACCGAAGGCACTACCCGTACTACATCTATTTTGGAATCACCCTCATGATTAGTAGCAAGTAGCCCTTGCACTTCAAAGAGCACAGTCTTCAATCATCTTCAAGATGTTCCAATTTGAACGCTTATGCCGGTTCGAGGTTGTTTTTAATAATATATCCAATCCCGGTCTCTCCGAACCGATAACGATAAATTAAAACTGACCAAATTTGATACTCGGTTATTTAACTATCAAATAAAACAAAAAAGCATCAATCAAATCTGGGATTTATTTCCATAGGGAAACCAACATTGGTTAAGCGTATAAGCAGCCACTAACCTCTTTAATAAATCCTTTCATGAATTAGCTTTATTAATACTTGTATCAGAATACTTTTACAAAGATATATTCACAAATCTTTTATACTTCCTTTAATATTCGAAAAAATATACATATACTTATGTCAACGGTATAAATATATTAACAAAAACAGTACACTTTCAC
This sequence comes from Allium fistulosum, assembly GCA_030737815.1. Lineage (NCBI taxonomy): Eukaryota > Viridiplantae > Streptophyta > Magnoliopsida > Asparagales > Amaryllidaceae > Allium > Allium fistulosum. Next base: position 240,503,703 of record CM060907.1, on the reverse strand, counting down.
TACTTAGAAAATGCATTTATATACTTATCTCAACGATATAAGTATATTTACAAAAACACTACACTTTCACTACTTAGAAAAATGTATTTATATAATTATCTCAAGGTATAAGTATATTTACAAAAACTGAGAAAGATTTCCTATTTGGTATTGAGTGTGGAAATATGTTTCCCTACCACCATAATTATTTAAAGATCATTTTTTAGAAATAATCTCATCTTTGGAAATCAATCTCATCTTTTTTTATAAATTCCTCTTTTATAAATCTCCAAAATCATTTATAAAACTCTTTTATAAATCTCTATAAAAATTTATAAAACTTTTATTATAAATTCATAAAACTATTTATAAAACTCCTTTTATAAATCTAAAAACACATTTATAAAACTTTATTCTTTTATACAATTCCTTTATAAAATCCCCTCTAAAATTTTATTTAAAAAAATCTTTCCTAAGATCCCTTTATAAAAATCCTTTATAAATACAAAACTCCATTTCCATCTATAAACTTTTTATTAAATGAATTTCCTTTATAAATCAATTTATTATTTTAAATACATTTTATCAGATAAATTAATTAACTTTAAACATCATAAATAAATAATAAATTCATGTTTCAAAAATATTAATAACACAGTCAATTTCCTTTAGAACATCATTAATGAAATTAGTGTAATAATAAATAACTTCAAAACATTATTAGTATAATAATTAACAATAACCAAATATTATTAATATAATAATTAATCTTCAAAAATCTTATTATAATAAATAATTAACTTTTAAAATATTATTAATAAATAATTATTATTATCTTCAAATATTACTAATTATTTAAATAAATAACTTTTCATAATGTTAAAATATTAATAAATAAATTTAAAACGATATTGAATAGAATTAAACAACTTTTAAACATTATTAAAAAATAGTTAAACAACTTTAAATCATTATTAATAGTTTAACAACTTCAAAAAATTTCTAAATGGTTTAGAAAAAGCAAATAAAAAGGTTGGGGTAAAATAGAGAAGTTCAGAAACTACTTATATAAAAATATTCCAGAAAACCAAAAGATCAAAATTTGAAATCATTCTCCGAATCAAAAATCCATTTCAAGCCAAACAACAATTGTTATCCGGCCTTTTGACCCGGCTATATCTAGACCAATCAAACGAGACAGACTCGATTGTCATCAGGATCGACGTGTCAGATTAACGGTCATGAAGCCTAGAGATCAGACCTAAATGATAATATATGAAGCAGTAGCAAAGCAGAAGCTGAAGGCGAACTCAATAAAGCATTTAGAGTATGGAAGTTCATTACTCTCTGAAGGTAGAACAGGCATGATACATATTCAATACTATGGATCGTACTGTATCGATTACATAGCTCAATTCAATGACGATCAATCGATATCTCGAAATCTACAAGTCTAACACAGTTGAAACTTTCAAAATGCCAATATATTAGAGAATGGAGTCCCCACAAACGATCAGCACCGATCGTTCATGAACGATCATACAAGCTCAGCCAAACACATCAACTTGATGAAGATTAGTTGATATCTCATACACTACAACTCAGAATGACACCAATCATTGGGAACATGCGTTAGAGTTAGGGGAGAGTCACCACGAACGATCGCATGACCATCAAAGGCAAAACAAATGATCGGTATCGATCGTTGCAAATTGTGAATTAGAACCTACGATCGTTCTGGTGCACCCCTATGGATCTGGAGAGCCTTCTGCCGAATTTTCAACGAGATATTTTGTAACATCCTGTTTTCGGAGGCTCAAAACCAACTACTACACATGCTGCAGTCATCCATATGTGTTATTTTTGAGTGACCGTAATCAGAATCTTGAAACTATTGGCAACACAGAAACACAACAATATGAAAAAATTTAAACTTCAACAAAACAGAATTTCTCATTTCTTATGAATTTCAATTTAAGATTTAATTACATAATCCCAGACGTAACCACACTCAGGTCACATATACATGGACAAAATACGATAAGAGCGACATATGCAGATGTCCCCTTATGATGATTTGAGAACTAAAAAATATGAACTTTACAGTTCTTAGTACATCACAGCGGAATACACAAAATAGCTCCTATATAGCTAATACTGCCTCCTGCACGTCTCCAGAAGCTTATTCTTCCAAAAACCTGAAAGTCTCCCACTCTCAAACTATTAAAATTAATTTTTGAGTACCCGAGAGTTTGTGGAGAAACACAAACTTCAAGTCAGACAATAAGTCTGGTATGAATAATCCCCTATCTTCTCTTATCATAAATAGATAGCTAGTGAGACCACGCCGCTTAGCAGAATGGGTTTTCCCCTCACTAGTATCTAAAACAAAACATGCAAATCATTTACTACACCCCTGCACCAAAAATGATTAGTCTTAACATAATATGAAATAAAGCCATAAATCATATACATTGGATATCCCATCCATCCATTTATTAGATATCCTATCTAAAAGCAATATATTAGATTTCCCATCTAAAATTAATTTATTAGAGTACCCATCTAATATCTTTAAAATGACTATCCGTCCTAAATTCATCAAACTAAATGCAGATTATCCACCGTACATTGTTTTATAAAAGATGGTGTGGGCTATCCACTACACACTCCATAGTTTTCCTAGGATGACTATGAACCCTTGGGTGCCAATCCCGAGGCTAACCACCTCTGGCAAAACATTCTTTACTTTAGAAATTTGATGTGGGCTATACACCGCACATTTCATGGTTTTCCTAGATTAACCAAGAACCCAACACTTGGCCAATTAAAATATCATGATCCCCATGATTAATTATTTTTCCCAGGTATACCACATGTTTAACCTATTCCCATTGGTAGCCCCAATTAGGTTAAATTAAATAAAAACACATTGATAGCCCCAATGTATATTTTCGAAAGCATATTACTGTTTGTAACCCCAAACTATGTATCGAAAACATTAAACCCACCCCGGTGTCCCCAAGGTTTTATAAAATTCAATTTAAATAAGGATCCCCTTATATATTCAAACAAAGATAAGTATTTTATGCTATAACCCTTCGAAGTAACCCCTTCGCCTTAGCAAAGTTTACTTAAGAAAAATGGCTAAAAACAGCCCTTTAAAACCCTTCGAATGAAGTCTCATTCGAAAGCAAATAAACAACCAAAGTTAGCCCCTTCGGAAACCTTTCTTTTGAAATCATCACAAAATCATACCTTTCGACCTTGTCGAAAGGTCCTACCTTTCGACCTTGCCGGAAGGTTTCTTTTCGACCTAGTCGAAAGGTTCTACCTTTCGACCTTGTCGAAAGCTTGGGGTATCTCCCCTTATAAAACCATTTATAAACCTTTCGAAATCAAAACCTTTCGAAATCAAAACCTTTCGAAATCAAAACCTTTCGAAACCAAACCTTTTGAAATCAAAACTTTTCAAAATCAAACCTTTCGAAATCAAAACCTTTCGAAACCATTCAAAAATAATGAAATGTTGGTGTTGGAACCAACCCTTCGAAAGTATACTTCTGACATTGTTGGAAGGTTTACCATTCGACTTTGTCAAAAGGTATTAAAATCTTTCTGGAAAGCATTTAAAACATTAACTCTTAAAGGTTTTGGCTTTTGAAGATCCCCTTCGTGGCCCCTCCTTGAGTATATAAAACATAGTCTTTTTATAAAAAGTTATAGAATCGAAGGATCCCCTTTCGTCTCAGTTGAAAGCAAGTTTTATTTCCATTTGAAAGCAAAGGAAGCAGCTCTCCGACCCTTCGCCCCTCTTCCCTTCATTACCATGCCTACCCTTCGATTTAGAAGAAGGGATAAAAGCAGCTTTTGGAGTCGAAGGGAACATCTAGGCCTACTGAAGTGATGTTTTATCTTGCTTGTCTAATTGTGATTGGTCAAGGGACTTCCACCTATGCTTTCGAATAGTAAAAAGTATACCAAAGTCAACCCATTTTCTTAAAACACTGTACTTCTTCCCCAAATCAATTTTGAAAGCAATTTCCCTCCGGCTTTGACCAAGGCGGAAGCAATATTGCAGTTTAGCCCTTAGGCTTAATTAATTTAATTACCTTAGTTAACCACTAAGGAAAAATCCCCAAACATCACCAAAAATCTTATAAATCATATACTTCAACATATTAAAATTTCAAAGCATATGAAGATCAAACAACTCGAAATTTAACCAAAACTGAATAAAACGTATTAGTTAGCCCATTAACATTATAAAACACCTAAGTCTTATCCAAACAAAGGTTTAAATGGTTATACCCTAACCAAAATCACAAACATAAATCGGGTATAACTCATAATCGATCCAAACACATAAAATGAGATGATAAACATGATTATTCACCTTGATTAGTTGATTGGAGAATGAGATAATTTCCTAGCTTTAATTCCTTAACTTTTTCTTCAATTTATGCTCTTCCTGGAGCTTTTAATGGCCGGTCGAAATATGGGTGAGGAGTTATGAATGAGAAAGTGAAAGTTTATTAAAGTGGAGGAAGAGATATATACTAAGAAATGTAGCCTCATTTCCAAGTTTACCCCTTAGGAAAATTCTTCCTTCTAAATTTAGTTAAGTCTTATTTTAGTTCATTCATTAAGACATGACCATTGGATTTATTAATCTCATTTCCCTAATTATTCACGTTGGGCTATTTAATTTATTCAATTTAATATTCCAAATAATGTTAATTAAATTTTAGGGGCATTACAGACTCCCCACTTAAAGAATTCTGTCCCCAAAATTTCAGTAAGGACACAAAAACAAGCATATAGCCCATGCAAGAAAAGCTAGTATAACCTACCAGCCAAATTCTATATAAACCCTATATAGAACATACCATCTAAAACAGCCTAGGAAAAGTAGCCCTAATATTGTCTTCTGTCTCCTAAGTACAGTCCTTCACGTTGTCGCTCCACTGAACTTTCACCAACCTGACTGTCTTGTTTCTTAACCTCTTCTCATCTTTTACCACAACATGAACTGGTTGCCTCACAAAAATCATATCCAGTTCCACCACTAAGTCCTCCAGTGCCGTCGGAGCGATAGTAGTTTCTAGATCATGAACATAATTCCTAAGATGAGAAACATGAAACACATTGTGGACCTCGGCCGAACTGCTCGGCAAATCTACTCGGTATGCGAGTCTCTCAATCCTCTCTGATATAGGAAATGGTCCAACATATCTCGGTGCTAGCTTCCCGGTCTTCCCGAACCGAACCACACCTTTCATCGGCGATACCTAGATGAAAACTCTATCTCCAACTGAGAACTCTGGGTCCTTACGCCTTTTGTCTACGTAACTCTTCTGCCTAGACTGAGCTTCCCTTATTCTTTCCCATATCAACTTGATTTTTTCCATCGCTTCTCTCACCAAATCTGGACCAAGGACCAATCTGTCTCCGGTCTCTAACGAACATGCTAGTGATATGCATGGCCTTCTATACAAAGCTTCAAAAGGCACTATTTCTATAGTAGTATGATAACTATTATTATAGGAAAACTCCACTAAGTGCAAGTGATCTTCCCAAGAACCACTAAAATCCAGCACACAAGCCCTCAACAGATCTTCCAGTACCTTATTGACTCTCTTTGTCTGCCCATCCGTCTGAGGATGATATGCGGTACTCATCTTGAGCGTAGTGCCTAACACACTCTGCCGGCTCTTCCAGAACTCGCTAGTAAACAAAGCATCTCTATCACTGACGATACTACTAGGAATTCCATGCAATCTAACAATGTTCTTCATGAACAACTTCGCTAAAATAGGTGCCGTCCTAATTGACCTTACCAGAATGAAATGGGCACTTCTAGTCAAACAGTCCACTATGACCCATACACTTTCATTACCCCGGTTTGACCTTGGAAACCCGTCAATAAAATCTGTGGATATCGAGTCCCACTTCCAAACTGAAATATCCAAAGGTTGAAGCAAACCACTTGGCTTCTGATGTTCGGCTTTTATTTGCTGACAGTTCAAACACTGTTTTACCCATAAGCCAACATCCCTCTTCATTCCTTCCTAGAAGAAACTTCTCTTCATATCCCGATACATCTTGGTTCCCCCAAGATGAATCGTAAACTTCGATCGAGGATATTCCCTAAGAACTTCCTTCTTAAGGTCTCCAACATCTGGAACACATAACCGTTCCTTCTTTCTCAACCAACCCTTGTGGTCAAGAATAAAATCCTTCAAATCATCAATCTCGGTTCTAGCTTCTAACCTTCTAATCCTCTCGGCTAACACTAGATCCTCTTTCTGCCTAGAAGCAATCCATTCGATCAGAACTGGTCAAATTTCTAAACAAGACATCATGGCGATATTCCGACTAGATATAGCAGTCGACCTCAATTGCACACTGCAAGCAGCCAGTGCTTCCAAGTCTTTCCATTCTGCCAACATAGTTAACATCACATTCTGATGTTTCCTGTTAAGTGCATCCACCACTTATTTCCTTTTCCCAGTGTATACTCGATGCTAAAATCATAAGCTGCTACAAACTCCAGCCATCTCTGTTGTCTCATGTTCAGCTCCTTCTAAGAGATAAATACCATAGAGACTTATGATCCGTTAATAGCTCAAACCTTTCTCCCAAAATATAATGTCTCCACACCTTCAATGCGAAGATTACCGCTGCCAACTCCAAATCATGAGTAGGGTATCTCACTTTATGCGGTCTAAGCTGCCTAGAAGCATAGGCAATAACCTTTCCATTCTGCATTAGCACAACACCTAACCCAGTACCACATGCATCAGTGTAAACTACCAACCCTTGATTCCCATCAGGAACTACTAACATGGGCGCATTGGTTAACAAATGTTTCAACTTAAGGAATGCCTCCTCACATTTGTCAAACCAAACAAACTTTACGTCCTTCCTGGTTAGCATAGTCAAGGATGCCGCTGTCCACGAGAAATCCTAAATGAACCTTCGGTAGTATCCCGCAAGTCCAAGAAAGCTTCTAATCTCACTTACCGTCTCTTGTCTTTTCCAATTGTTAACTGCTTCGATCTTATCCGGATCAACTGCTAAACCTTCCTCGAAAACTACATGACCAAGGAACTTCACTTCCTTCTTCCAGAAATGACACTTTGAGAACTTCGCTTTCAGTTGATGTTGCCTTAGCATCTCCAACACTATTCTAAGATGATCCGCATGATCCTTCTCATTCTTAGAATATACCAAAATGTCATCAATAAAAACCAACACGAACCTATCCAAGTACTCTTGGAAAACCCAGTTCATCAAATCCTCAAAGAAAGCTGGCGCATTAGTAAGCCCGATTGGCATAACCAATCATTCGTAAGACCCATTTTTGGTCCTAAACATCGTCAAAGGAAGACTGTCCTCTGCCACTCTTAGCTGATGGAAACCTGTCGCCAAATCCTGCTGGGAAAACACTCTGGCTCCACTCAACTGATCAAATAAATCATTGATTCTCGGCAAAGCATACCTATTCTTGATCGTCCTCTCATTCAACATATGATAGTCAATACACATCATTAACGACCCATCTGGCTTCCTCACGAATACCGCGGTCGTTCCCCAAGGCGAACTTCTTGGCCAGATGAAATTATTTCCTTCCAATTCCACTTGCTGCACCTTCAATTCCTTCATCTCAGTTGGTGACATCCTGCTAGGTGGTCTACTTACGGGTTCAGCTTCCGGTATGAGATCTATTCGAAACTCGATAGCTCTTTTCGGTGGCAAGCCCGAAACTGGTTCAAACACATCCGCAAACTCTCTTGCTACATAAACCTGCTTCAACTTTGCTTCCGTTCCCATAGCACCCAATAACGCATAAGCATTTCCGTTCCAACTCCTTACTGAGTAAATGACTCAGTTACGGCTATTAGGGTTTCTCAATGATATCTCCCCTCCTTGCAAATTATCCTAGCATCATATCTATCTAACCAATCCATACCCAATATGATCCCCAAACCCACGAAATCAAAAACATATAAACTGCATGCAAACATATGACCTAACAAATCAAGTTCTAACTGGTCATATCTCATTCCTAAAGTTGCATACCCTCCTATAGAATTCATAACCCTTAAAGGAGTAATAAGGTATAAAGTTTCCAGACATAAGCAATCTACTAAATACTAAGATATAAATGAGTGCGATGCACCAGTAACAAATAGTATCCTAACCGGAGTACTATGAATCATAAGCATACCTTCCATCACAACTTTTCCTTTCTCAGCAGCCATTGGTCTAGAGGATGATAGTTCCAACGCAAAGACTTCTCCCTTTCCAGCCTTAGCAGCCTCAGGACACTTGTCCTTGTAATGCCCCATCTGGCCACAGTTGTAGCACTTCGCATTCGACCTCATTGCAACTTCTCTTCCATCACCCGAGCGACACTCATTAGCATAGTTCCCCTTCTTGTCACACTTGTAACAAACAATATCAACCTTTCTCTTTTAGGTGTTACCCCCGATTGGGCACCTTTCTTCTTGAAGAACTTTCGCTTCTTACCCTGAAAATTCTGAACCTCAACCGGTTTCCCTTTTTCAAAAGTAGAAAGCATCTCTTCATTTCGAATAGCCATCTCAACAACAATATGAAACGGATCCCGGAGGTTTGGCATGGTTGCTCTGGCGATCTTAGGGTTCAACCCCCTGATAGACTTATCATTCCTCCGAATGATAGTATCCATAATAACATATCTATAACGGGACAGCTCATCAAACTCTGTAGCATAGTAAATCACCGATCTATCCCCCTGGACTAAATCTGCAAATTTCCTGAGCAATGCTGACTTGGCAACCTCTGATAGAAATCTTTCTTCAAACCTCCTTCAAAATTCAGCCCAAGTCAGGTCTTCCTCTAGCTCTCCTATGGTAACTTCGTTCCACCAAAACAACGCTGCTCCCTGCAATTGCCTGGAAGCAAGTCTCCTCTTTTGCATATCCGTCAAGCCGAGATCTGCAAATATCCTCTAATAATGCAATAGCCAGTTCTCCACTCCTACTGCATCCTCGGTTCCTAGAAAAGGCATTCCTCTAAGACTAGTGTAATCCCTGCTCAGCTTGGCATAATTATGGCCAACTTGGGCCACCGGATTAGCTCCTCCAGCATTCCCTACAGCCACACCCGTAGCTGCTCCAGCTTGCATCATATTCACGAAGAACTGATACATTATCCCCATATCAACCGGTGGGATCTCAACACCAATATTAGCATTTGCATCTCGGTTTGCATTTGCCTATCCACCATGGTTGCTCCTAGTATTGGGTCGAACATTTCCACATGTTGCGGTGCGTCTCCCACCTTGATTCACTTTCTGTTTCGTGCCTCCATATCTTACTTTCCTACTACCTAAAATCCAATCTTGGTAAGATATAGAAGAACGGTCTAAGAGAGTGGGGAATACATACTTGGGTATTTATAGCAAAGTACACATACGTTACTATAACGCTTACCCAAGCCCGACTATATTTTAGATTCATTAGATAATGCTTTAAAAATCTTTTAAGGTTTAAATTCCTTTTAAGTACATAAACCATGCTCTGATACCAACTTGTAACATCCCACTTCCGGAGGCTCAAAACTAACTGCTACGGATGCTGTAGTCATCCATAGGTATTATTTCCGAGCGATCGAATTCAGAATATTGAAACTATAGGTAACAAAGAAACACAAGAATATGAAAAAATTTAAACTTCAACAAAACAGAATTTCTCATTTCTTATGAATTTTAATTTAAGATTTAATTATATAATCCCAGACGTTAACCACGCTCAGATCACATATACATGTACAAAATATGATAAGAGCGACATATGAAGATGTCCCCTTATGATGATCAAAGAACTAATAAATATGAACTTTACAGTTCTTAGTACATCATAGCGGAATACAAAAAATAGCTCCTATATAGCTAATGCTGCCTCTTGCACGTCTCCGGAAGCTTATTCGTCCAAAAACCTGAAAGTCTCCCACTCTCAGACTACTCAAATTAATTTTTTAGTACCCGAGAGTTTGTGGAGAAACACAAACTTCGAGTCAGACAATAAGTCTTGTATGAATAATCCCATATCATCTCTTATCATAAATATATAGCTAGTGAGACCACGTCGCTTAGCGGAACGGGTTTTCCCCTCACTAATATCCAAAACAAAACATGCAAATCATTTACTATGCCCCTACACCCAAAATGATTAGTCTTAACATAATATGAATTAAAGCCATAAATCATATACATAGGATATCCCATCCACCCATTTATTAGATATCCCATCTAAAAGCAATATATTAGATTTCCAATCTAAAATTAATTTATTAGAGGTCCCCTCTAAAATCTTTAAAATGACTATCCGTCAAAACTTCAATAGGACTATCCATCCCAAATTCATTAAAATAAATGCAGATTATCCATTGTACATTGTTTTATAAAAGATGGTGTAGGCTATCCACCGCACACTCCATAGTTTTCCTAGGATGACTATGAACCCTTGGGTGCCAAATCTCGAGGCTAACCACCTTTGGCAAAACATTCTTTACATTAGAAATTTGATGTGGGCTATCCACTACACATTCCAGGGTTTTCCTAGGTTAACCAAGAACCCAACACTTGGCCAATTAAAATATCATGATCCCCATGATTATTTATAAAAATTCATGATCCCCACGATTAATTATTTTCCCCAGGTATACCACTAGTTTAACATATTCCCATTGGTAGCCCCAATTAAGTTAAATTAAATAAAAACACATTAATAGCCCCAATGTATATTTTTGAAAGCATATTTCTGTTTGTAACCCCAAACTATGTATCAGAAACATTTAACCCACCCCGGTGTCCCCAAGGTTTTATAACATTCAATTTAAATAAGGATCCACCTTATATACTCAAACAAAGATAAGTATTTTATGTTATAACCCTTCAAAGTAACCCCTTCAACTTAGCAAAGTTTTATTTATGAAAAATCGCTAAAAACAACCCTTTAAAACCCTTCGAATGAAGTCCCATTCGAAAGCAAATAAACATCCAAAGTTAGCCCCTTCGGAAACCTTTCTTTTGAAAGCATCACAAAATTATACCATTCGACCTTGTCGGAAGGTCCTACCTTTCGACTTTGCTGGAAGGTTTCTTTTCGACCTAGTCGAAAGGTTCTACCTTTCGACCTTGTCGAAAGCCTGGAGTATCCCCCCTTATAAAACCATTTATAAACCTTTCGAAATCAAACCTTTAGAAATCAAAACCTTTCGAAATCAAACCATTCAAAATCAAAACCTTTCGGAATCAAACCTTTCGAAATTAGACCTTTCGAAATCAAAACCTTTCGCAACCATTTAAAAACAATGAAGTGTTGGTGTTGGAACCAACCCTTTGAAAGTATACTTCCGACCTTGTCGGAAGGTATACCCTTCGACTTTTTCGAAAGGTATTAAAATCTTTCTGGAAAGCATTTAAAACATTAACTCTTGAAGGTTTTGGCTTTTGAAGATCCCCTTCGTGGCCCCTGCTTCAGTATATAAAACTTAGTCTTTTTATAAAAATTTATAGAATCGAAGGATCCCCCTTCGTCTCAGTTGAAAGCAAGTTTTATTTCCATTTGAAAGCAAAGGAAGCAGCTCTCCGACCATTCGCCCCTCTATTCCTTCTTGTATCACATACTCGCCCCAACGGGTAACCATTTCGAAATTCATTCCAGATATTGCCATGCTTTCGAAATTTGGCAATTTCGAACACGATGACCCATACATTTTCTTAACAAAATTCGAACAATTATGTGCAACCTTTCAACTCCAACAATTTTTTGATGACGGAATCAAACTTTGGTTAATTCCATTCGCCCTTACTGATTACGTTGAAAAATGGTTGTACAGCTTACCATCAAACTCGATCAAAACTTGGGAAGAATTTGTTAAAGTTTTATTAAAAAGTTCTACCTCTTAGAAAAAACAACTAAAATTCGAAACGAAATTGTCAATTTTCATCAATTCAGGAGTAAACCTTTCGGAAAATACTTTGAAAGATTAAAGAGCTTTTGATAAAACGTCCACACCATAATTTTGAAAAATGGACTCTTTGCCAAATCTTATACGATGGACTTGAAAATAGCTCATGAACCATGCTTGAATCGATGTGCCAAGGCAATTTTCTCGCTCAACATCACGATGATGCTTGGAATTTTTTTGAAAACTTGGCCGAAAAGTCATTCCAATGGGAACGTTCTAATGAAAAATCCATTTACTAACGATCGAGCGCACACTCAATACGATCATCGTTAGCTTTGGAAGCTAAAATCGATGCAATTATCAATAAATTCGACAATGCTTTCTCATCCAACCAAATGAACCAAGCTTCCCAACCAATGTGTTATAAATGCAACGATCCGAATCACTAGCCGATTAGTGCCCTAATTCGATATAAAAACTCAATGCTTTCAATAAGGTTAAGAATGCCCCTTTTCTCCAACGTACAAACCTGGTTGGAGAAATCATCCTAACTTTGTACGGAACCAAAATAATTCTAATACGAATTTGGTTCATCCCAGTTTTCAAGCATTTCCGAACAATGCTTCGAATCCTCCCTTTCAACCCAACCTCTTTCAACAAAATTTTGCGGGTCCTTCTCAAAATCAACCGCAACAATCTTTTACTCCTCATGACGATAAACGATTGACTTCACTTGAAAAAAGTCTTGAAACTTTGGCTAAAGAAACCACTCAAAGCCTTCAATCAAATAACAATTTGCAAAATTTGTTAACCTCGTACATGTAGAATACGAGTCAATCGATTGCTAAGCTTGTAATGCAAATGAGTCAATTAGCCACGTCTGTGAGTGAACGTGAATGAGGCACATTCCCAAGTCAGCCAGTTCCGAATCCCAGAAATCAAAACACGAATTCGAATCAAGCCCATCGTGTTCAAGATAATAATGTCAACCAAATGAATGCTATTACAACTTTGCGTTCCGGTAAACAAATCGATAACCAAGTTGTTAATCCATACGATTTACCATAAGCTCCTCTTGATAATTATAAAATGACAAGCGATTCAGAACAAAACATTGAATCAAATGCCAATCCAAATTCTTCTTCTACTCAAGTAGACCAACCTACTGAGTATCGTGTTCCATTTCCACATCGCCTTCGACCCAAGAAACATTTTGATCAAATGGAAAAGATGTTGGAAACTTTCAAACAAGTCAAAGTTAACATTCCTCTTCTTGACATCGTTCAACAAGTCCCAACTTATGCTAAGTTTCTCAAGGACTTGTGTACTCAAAAACGACACACTCATATACCCAAGAAAGTTTTCTTAGCTGTCGGTCTTAGCAAAGTTTTGTCGCAATAATCCCCGTTAAATACAAAGATACTGGATGTTCGATGATCTCATGCACGATAGGGGACAAAACAATTAATAAGTGCTTACTAGACTTGGGTGCTAGTATCAATTTGATTCCTTATTCAGTTTACCAACAACTTGGCTTAGGTGAACTTAAACCGACAAAACTAACTCTTCAAATTGTCGATCGTTCAATAAAGAAAACCGTGGGAGAAATCGAGGATGTACTCATCAAAATTGGTCAATTCATATTCGCCGTCGATTTCTTCGTTTTAGAGACACAACCCGTGAACAATCCGATGAGTCAAATTCCATTAATTTTAGACCGACCTTCCTTGGCTACTTCAAATGCTCTAATTAGTTGTCGAAACGGTTCGATGAAAATTTCTTTTGGAAACATGACATTGGATCTTAACATTTTCAATCTTGAAAATCAATCGAACGAACCACATGACCAAACGCTGGAAGTTAGCTCCATTCAAGAAAATTTTGATAATGAAACGGTTGACCTTAACAATGAACGCGAGACCGAATACGAACAACTGTCTCAAGAAAAGCCCAATGAAATTGAAAATTTGCTTCCATTTGAACCCCTTACTGTTGAATCAGATCTTCAACCAAATTCTTTGACTGAGCAACGTCCTAAGTTGGAACTCAAATCTCTTCCTGATCACCTTAAGTACGCATAAGTAGGTGACAATGAAACGTTTCTTGTCATAATCTCTTTAACTCTCTCTCTCTCTTGATCAAGAAGCTTCCTTTCTTTTAATTCTGTCGAAAAACAAAGAAGTAATTGGATGGTCGATTACAAATATAAAGGGAATTAGCCCCGCTCTCATTCAACATCGTATCTATTTAGTTGACAATATCAAGCCTGTTTGTGACGCACATCGAAGGCTTTACCCAAAAATAAAGGATGTGGTTCGAGATGAAATTCTTAAACTTCTCGATAATGGAATCGTATATCCGATTTCTGATAGTTCGTGGGTTAGCCCAATTCATGTCGTGCATAAAAGTTCTAGACTTACCGTTATCAAGAACGGCGCTAACGAACTCATTCCAACTTGTACTCAAATGGGTTGGCGTGTCTGCATTGATTATCAAAAATTAAATGCTGTAACACGTAAAGATCACTTCCCTCTTCCTTTCATCAACTAAATGTTTGAACGATTAGCCGGCTACGAATTCTATTGCTTTCTTGATGGTTATTTCAGTCATAACCAAATTCCAATCGCACCCGAAGATCTTGAGAAAACGACTTTCATGTGTCCCTTTGGCACTTTTGCATATCAACGTATGCCTTTTGGCCTTTGCAACGCTCCTGCTACTTTCCAAAGATGCATGGTCAACATCTTTTTCAACATGATTGAACGCTTTCTTGAAGTGTTTATGGACGATTTTTCCATCTTTGGAAGCTCTTTTTCCGAGTGCTTACATCATCTTGAGTTAGTTCTTAATCCATGCAAGGACAAACACTTAACGTTAAATTAGAAAAAATATCATTTTATGGTCAAACATGGCATTGTTCTAAGGCATGTCATTTCGAACAAAGGCATTGAGGTAGATAAAGCGAAAGTTAATGTAATTGCAAATCTATCCATTCCCAAATCTGTCAAGGACATTCGTACATTTCTTGGACACGCTAGTTTTATCGACGCTTTGTGAAGGAGTTTACTAAAATTGCTCGACCTCTGACAACTCTTCTTGGAAAAGACATTCCATTTGACTTTAATTCTGACTGTGTTTTTTCTTTCGAACATCTCAAAAATAAACTTATTTCCGCTCCCATCATATGTTCACCCAATTGGGATCTTCCTTTCGGAATAATGTGTGACGCTTCTAATTTTGTGCTTTGTGTTGTCTTAGGACAACGCATCAACACGTCATCTACTATGCTAGTATGACTCTAAACGATGCTCAACTCAATTACACAACCATTGAAAAAGAGCTTCTAGCGGTAGTCTTTGTACTCAAAAAGTTTCAACCTTATTTGATTGGCTCACACATTACTGTTTACACTGACCATTCCGCTCTTAGATACCTTTTCGCTAAAAGGATGCTAAGTCTCGTTTGATCCGTTGGATCCTGTTACTCCAAGAATTTTACCTCATGATCAAAGACAAAAAAGGGTCTGACAATGTCCTTGCTGATCATGTGTCGCATCTTCCAAACGCACCATCTTTTTTACCGATCAATGAGAACTTTCCCAACGAACAACTCCTTTCCATTTCCTTCGATCCATGGTATGCCAACATAGTGAGCTATTTATTCACTAAGGAAACTCCTTCTTTTTGGTCGAAACAAGATAATTATAAATTTCTTTTCCAAGTCAAGTACTTCTATTGGGATAATCCATACTCGTTTAAGTACCATCCTGACCAAATCATTCGACGCTGAATTCCGGATTGTGAAATCAAGAGTGTCCTTTCGTTTGGTCATGACCAAGCTTGTGGTGGTCACTTCAGTCCGAAGAAAATAGCGAAAAAAGGTGCTTCAATCTGGTTTTTATTAGCCTACGCTTTTCAAAGATACATTTGAGTTTTGTAAAACTTGCGATCGCTACCAAATGTTAGGAAGAATCTCTCGACGAAACATGATGCCTTTGAACCCCATTCTTACGATCGAAATCTTTGATGTTTGGGGTATTGACTTTATGGGACCGTTTCCCAATTCTTTTAGAAATCTGTACATTCTTACGATCGAAATCTTTGACTTTATGTGAAGATATTCCTTGTAAAACAAATGACCACAAAGTTGTTGTGAAATTCATAAAAGAAAACATCTGTTTGAGGTTTGGAACACCTCGCACAATAATAAGCGATAATGGAACCTATTTCTGTAATCATTCATTTGAAACTCTAATGAAAAAATACTCGATAACCCAACAAGTTATCCACTCCTTATCATCCTCAAACTTGTAGTCAGGTTGAAATTTCAAATCGCCAAATCAAATAAATTTTGGAGAAAACTATGAACAAAAATCGAAAAGATTAGTCACAAAAATTAACAGGTGCACTTTGGGCTTACAAAACTGCATATAAAACCAATTTTGGGATGTCTCCTATTAGGCTTGTATATGGCAAAGCATTTCATTTACCTGTCGAACTTGGACATAAAGCATTGTGGGAAATTAAGAACATAAATTTTGACCCCGAAAATAGAAAATTGCAACTCAATGAATTAGAGGAGATAAGAACGACACGTATGAAAATGAGAAAATTTACAAAGAAAGAACAAATTTTTCATGACAAGTCAATCCTAAGGAAAACATTTTCGCCAAACCAAAAAGATCTTTTGTATGACTCTCGACTTCATTTGTTCCTTGGGAAATTAAAATCAAGGTGGACCGGACCATACGCAGTACGTACTATTTTTCCATACGGTGCCATAGAGATAGAAAATCCTAGGGATGGATCGGTTTTTAAAGTCAATGGTCATCGTTTATAACCTTACTTGGAGTTGGCAAGTGATTGAGAGGAGGATCTCATGACTCTTCATGAACCATACTATGTCTAGTAAGAAATTTTATCCCTCTCGTGTAAATATGTACATATTTTTCTCCGTTACACTCGTTATATCATGTATTGACTGTAGGGACATGGTCAAAATTAAGTTTGACGGGGGGGGTCTCATGTTCATTTTTGTTAAGTTTGGCCGAGGGGTAGGGGGTCTCGTGTTCATTTTTGATTTTTCATTGTTTTTTTTTTGCATTTTCTTTCCAAAACCAAAAAAAATTCCAAAACAAATTTTCTTTTTAGCATATTGATTTACTTTTGAAGAAATACTATAGGATAAGTATATGTTTTTGGTTATTAAATTGAAATTTTGAAAATTTATTTATCTCAACAAAAATAAAATAAAGTTTGATTACAAGTAACTATGGTTTAACTAATATATAGGAAGGTTCATAGGTGATAATTTGAAGTATGTCTTAATTGTAATCTTTGTTTAAAAGACTGGTTGGTTTAAAGTAAATGCGATAATATTTTTAATCTTCTAAGTTAAGTGGTGCTAAGATGATTTTGCATAACTCTCTCTAAAATAAATAAATAAAAGGTTTCTATAAAAATAAAAAAACACCTAGAGTCAGGTGTTCATACGTAAGCATGTGCACTCGATATGCTCTGTACCATTCTCACGTAAGCCCGAAAGGTAGTGCATGATCGGTATATCTGGCCTTAGTTTATATGAGTTAGGTGTATGTAAATAAAATTAAATTAACAACCACCTAGAGTCATGTGTTCATACGTAAGTGTGTCCACTCGCCGCGCTCTGTACTCTTCTCACATAAGCCCAAAAGGCAGTGCATGATCGGTATATCTGGCCTTAGTTTATCTGAGTTAGGTGCGTAAATAATAATAATGTTAATATTTTTCAAAATAGTGAGAGAAAGAAATTGAAATCCAAGCACTATTTTCACTTATTTGATTTGACTTGTTATTCAAAATAAATAAAAATAACACTTTGCAAAACCTTGATAATTAACTAAGGTTTCATTTCAAAGTTGCACTATGTTTTCAACCTAAACAACTAGCCAAACTAGAGTCTAATTGTAATGATAGTTTAATTTTTGTTGGAAATTTTGATAAGTAAAAGGACTAAAATTTCTTGATAATGACCGAAACTTATATTTAACTTACTCATGTCAAATTAAAAGTAAATTCTTCATTTGTAAATATTTTCAAAAACTTGCATCATGTAGTCGCATTAGACTTTGCATATTGCATTTGGATTTTGTGGGTAGTATGTGCTGAAAACCCTCACGAGACAACACTCGTCCTACTAGGGACACCTAGAGGTTTAACGGCTTGCTGCATTCGCTCAATGCAATCGTGTTTCCTACGAAAACGGATTTATCCTAGTTTTTAGTTTATTCGATGGCGAATAAAAATATAAGTGCGGGGGTATTTGATGTGCACGTAAAAGTTATGCTAATTAATAGCTCAAATAAACCATACTTATAATAAGCACATCAATCATTTCTACTTAATATTTTAATGAGAGGTTACAAATGAATTTTTTGTTGATTTATATGAATGATTGGAAGTGGATTTGCCTCTAAATTGCTCTTTAATATCATAGTTTTATTCACTTTTCTTTTAGCTTATTTTCTACAATTTTCTTAGTTTAAAATCACTTCAAAACTTTGGGTTAATTTGATTGAGTATTATTGAAATTTAATTCTTTCTCTGCGGATCGACCTGTACTTGCATACGTACTACGATTGTACGCCGTGCGCTTGTGGTTTTTATAATGATTATATTTTTAACGATGGTTTTCTAATCGATAGAAATTTCCATCGTTAATCAACATCTCTAGTTTTCTCCTTAGCGGCACCTACTTCGCACTAAACAAGGGCATCAACATCTTTGGATTTCTCAACAATGTACTCTTTTAAGCCTGACATTCACTAGCTCCTCGCAAGTGTCTTGGCCAATCTTTTGTGCCTCTTCTTTCTCATAAGTTTCACGTTCAAGTTTGGCATCAAGTTCATCTCTCCTCTTTTGGGTTGTGTCTCTTTCAAGTACAAGTTGATGATTTCGATGATGCAACACTTGAACTTCATCCAGATGTCTGGTCTTTTCATCCACTAAAGCCTTAGCGACGGCCTCGGTTTTTCTTTCGGCCTTAGCCTGAGAGTTCCTTGAAGCTTTCAGCTAGTTTGTTAAAGTCTCGATAATCCTCAGCCTCTTGGTGCTTTAGTTTTTCAATCTCTGCCGCTCATTCAAATGATACTTTGGACATTTTCTTTGTAGCTTTCATTCACTCATTATATTGGCTGTGGATATTAATAACACAATCCATAGTCATTTTTTAAACTTTTTAAGGGACCATTTTTAGATTAGGAGGGAAGTAAAATCCATCAAAGCACAAGTTCAAAAACTCTTCCTTGAGTTGGGCCATGCGAGTGGCTGGATCAATTTCATGCTCATTGGCAGTTGAGGCAATGTCAGTACTTTTCTTGCCTAACTTAGGGGGAGCCACATGCTCGCTATGATGACGGAGATCACTAAGTCGCTGAGAATGAGAGGGGACTAAAGGTTGTGGAGGAACCGTAGCAGAAGAAGGACCACGAGAAGAATTGATAGGCAGGTCTTAATGATCGGTTTACTTATCCGAACCCTTCGGAGGAGGGGATCAAGATTTTGATCGATGCTTGTCGTAGGCGGTCCTATCTCTATAACATGTATCCTGACAATCTCAATTCCGACTCAAGCGATAGCTAGTATCATACTCACGATCACCGCCTTGATGATAAGGGCTTGGACGTGAGCCCGAAATTTGGCAGGATAGTCCTGGAGAGACTGAAACATGTTCCTCTTCTTCACCATGGTTCCTGCAGAGGAGAACAAGGAGTGAATCAACTTTAAATATTGAAAGGAATAACATTAAGGCAGTGCACTATCATGAAATGCAAGTGTGTGCAAGTGTTCTTGTGTTCCCCCCGACGGACCAGATGTTGGAGCCTTGCTCGCAGGAGTAACCTCTCCTTTAGTAGTAGGTGGGATTTCTACACCAGTTCTGGTAGGAGAGTCTGACACACCGACGCACATATCAGTAAAGTGAAAAGTTTCAACGTCATATGGAATCGGCAAATTTGATAATGAGTCAAGTGGTTCGCCTAAATGCTAAGGCGGTAGGGAGGCGGACTCGTCTGGAATAACTTGAGGAGTAGCAGACGGCTTGGGTTGATTAGAGAGACGACTCTTAGGAAATCGATAGGCAAGTTTCTTTCCTTTTCTTTTTTCGAGGGCCGAAGGCTATGGGGACTGCGAGGATTTGTCCACGACCCGAGGACTAGACCCTTCGTTATCACAACTGGGCTTGTCACCTTCATCTTTTTCAACGTCTATATCGGTGAACTCCTAAGCTCCCATGGCTGGGGGCATGACAGGATCAACCTGGCTGCTCCTTTGACCAACTGCAGCCCGTTGTCTTACGGCTGCAACTCGAGCTGTATTCACTAACCATGTGCTCCGGCCTTCTTCGATTAAACAAAAGGTGATGAGATGTTTATCAGTAAGGAGGCACTCAATATCTCTATCTTTCAGCGGCATGCCCTTAAGAGTCGAGACTGCCTCCTCAAGATGCTTACCATCAGGCCGCAGGATAGTGCTTGTAAAAAGCCAAAAAACTGCTTAGTCTAGGATATGACTTGGATATGAGCATATGAATTAAACTGAAGAGTGACATTTACGTCTTTCCGACCACCATCGAGCGAAGCCAAGCGGACATCGCACAAAGAACCATTCAATTTTGAAAGTGCTTAAATTATTCGAAGAGCCTGTTAAGATTTGGCACTTCTTAACCAACTCCAGAAATGTAAACGAGAGTTTTCTTGTCCATTGCTTGAAAGTGAATATGAATCGAATCTCCTTAGTAGTTGGAGGGCGATATATAAACTCCATAAACACCATGTAAATACAGTTGAGCAGGGCGTAGCCGTTCGGATGCAGTTGCCTAAGGCTGTCCTAAAATAATGTAGAACCTTGCGGATGTGTGAATTAAACGGCGGAACGCATCCTGCCCAGCACATAAATTTATTGCAAGCGGTATATCCCTCCGGGGGTCTGTGGGCTGTATCGTCCCGTGACGGGACCAGGACATCATCAAATGAAATCCCGTGTCTCTCACAAATTCGGTGAAGAGCGGCTTCATTAATCTTTGAGGCCACAGAATCTAGAGGATCTTCCAAGAAGACTGCATCCTCCAATGTGTCAGGGGAAGGATCAATGATTTCTACTGAAAGAGTAGGAATGGAAAAGAATAAATCAAACGGTGGACCAGAGCTTTCCAAATGCTCGGATTGATGATTAGGAGATGGACTGTTTGATTCAGTGGCAGAACTCTACTTGGAACCAGAGTTACCGTGCTGAGAAGATAGTCCAGCGAACATAGCTGCAAGACGTTCTGAACTTCAAGAATCAATCGCTATCAAACTTAGTAAAAAATCATTATTATATAAAATAACCTGTGCCCCGCAGTGTAGAGTGAGTGTTAGTGTTGTATGATGAAGTGCTACGCAATACGGTAATAAGTTATAAAGAATTAAAAGTGGAAAAGATGACGAGACTTCGAAGTTTGACCGTAGTGACCATTATTGCTGACCATCTAAACCAGTTCACTACATCGTTAGGGAATGGTCAACCTGAGTTTGGGGATTGATTATCAATTTGAGATCAGTTTTTATGTATAAATCATAAATGAGCTTCAAGAGAATTGTTTAAGGCATTGGTTCACATCATAGTTCAAAATGTCATGAATTTTCGAATATGTAATTTGAGTCATATGCAATTCCAAGTGTCCAATAAAGTGTTTAAAGCCGAAGCTCATCTCGAAGTCCAAGTTCATGTGCTCAAGTTCCATTGTAAAAGATTAGTTGCTAAGAATCAATCCATCTACCAAGATATAGCCGATCATTCCAGAACAATCGTTTGTAAACGACCGTACTATAACAATAGTCAATAACCGAACCAAATCCCATCCAACCAATAGTTCACCTCTAATCTCCAACCGATCGTTCATCTCAACCATTCTATACGATCGTTCTTTCCACTTCGTCCCCTTTTTATTGATCATTCGCTCTATCACTGTAACGAACCGTAATTTCGCTACTTCGAAAATGAGGGATTTTGTTTATTTTAAAATTTTAAAAGGTTTAAAACTTAAATAAATAAGTTACATATAATAAATAATAATAGAGAAATTATTATTCTTATAGTTGATAATTAAAAAGTGTAAAATTTGGATTTTAGAACAAATCAGCAAAAGTTAAGTATTGTTAAAAATAAATAAATGCTTAAATAAATATCTTTAAATATTTGTTTGAAAAGTTAAATTATATTAAAATCACTTAATAAAGATAATAGAAGTATATTTAAGGATTTAATAATATGTTTAAAATCATTTTACAAAAATATTCAAAATTTGTCACATTTTATCAATGCAACTCAAAAATCAACAAAAGCGGTATTTTTAAAAGTATAAATCAATTTGAGAAAGAAAGAGATTCATATTAAAATCAATTAGTAATGATAATTAAAATCTAATAAGGATTGTGAAACACAATTTTAATTGGTTTACAAAATGTCCAAATTTTATTTCATTTTGTCAGTTTTACATACACTGTAAAAATGGAGATTTTGATATTATCTAAATATGGTTATATAATATAAATAGACGTGTTTAAATTTATTTAAGGAAGTAAGAAGTTCATTTTTAAGTTTGATTTACATCAATATATAGTTTAGCAAAAACGTCAAATTTTGACCGTAAAATTTGTCGACAAAAGCACCGTTTTCAACCAAAATAAGTTATCGCAACATTGTATGATCATATGCACTTTGTAACCTACAAAATACCATTTTAATAAACTATGCAAACTTTAGATTTCCATTTAAATACAAATTCATTTTGAAAATTCAAAATTTACAAATAATTCAAAAAGTAACATAATTTGACAATTTATAATTAAAATTAAATTACTAAACATAATCATTACAAAAAGGACTTAATCTCCCTTTTCTAATTAATGCACAAGTCTTATCCATGTGTGGAAAAGGAGAAAAAGTTATTTTAACATTTTAAAGTTTAAGAAAATAAGGCAATCATCATTTCTTAAGTACAAATTCAAATCAAACCATCTCTTCCACCATTAACGCATGTCCTTAAGAGGTTAAATCAAGGGTAGAATGGTAACTTAAAAGTCAAAAAGTAGTGAAGAGTATTTGAGTCATTTACCTTCCAAAACTCAAGTATAAATAAGCATGCATAACTTCCATTCTTTCACACTTCATTCCTTACTTCGTTCTTCAATTTCTTATTCTTCATCTCCATATCCATGGCTTCCATCTCTATTTTCTATAAAAAAATATAAATAAAAGAAGAAGAAAAAACCTCAAAACACCACCCCACCCCCTCCTCTCCAAGGCCGTACCCTCCAAAATACCCACGACCCAAATAAAAAAAGAAAGGGAAGAAAGAAAAGAGAGGAATGCGCGTTAGTTCATTAGCCGTAAGCACGCCAATTCACCTAAAGATTGACGAAGTGGAAATAAAGGTGAGAAATTCTCATCGCTTTTAAAAGATCATATTTTGATTTTGTTATAATAATCATCTTATGACATATGTAAGTATACACCCCTTTAAAATGTTGTTAGGGATGTTTGGTTATGTTTGTGTTATGTTTGAATAGTAGCAAGTGTTTATGTTAGTGATTATGTGATGTGATTGGTTGATTTGGATGTGATAGTGATAATTATAATTAGTGATTATGTTTATTTCACCCAAGTAATCACCTTTGTTAAATAAGACCCAATTTTGGTGATATGATATACTTTGGAAAAATAAGTCTCTTTTGTGTGAAATTGAAATTAAAGTTAAAATAAAATAGAATTTGAAATTAGAAGTGAAATTGGATTTTAAATGGAAAGTTTAATTGAAATTTAAATTTAAATTGAGATGAATAGTAAAATGGAAATTGAAATCGATTTTGAAAATTGAAATTGAGATTAAGGTTGAAATTTTAAATTAGAATTGAAATCAAAGTTTTAATTGAGTTTAATTTGAAGCTAGAATTGAAATTTAATTGAAATTGGATTTTAAAATTTAATATTAAAATAATAGGAATAAAATAATATATAATATGGAAATTGTGAAAATATGTTTTAAATACTTTAAAAAGTGAAAATATTGATTTAAAATTATTGTTATAATTTTATAAGTAATAAAGTTCAATTTGAGTAAATAATTTTAAGTAATGAAAAATAAATTAAAATTAGACGCGTCGCGTAACGAAAGTTCGCGATTTCTCACCGAAAAGTTCAAATGAGTGTATAGAGTGAAGTATAGCTCGGATTTCTTCGGAACAAGAAATGTCTGGTCTATTATAACCATAATTTCCAAATAGAAAAGGAAAATTAAGATTTCGTCTTGTAGATTTTGAATTATGCCCAAAACAATTTTCTAGAAAAATTACGCAAGTGCAGTTAAGTGACCATAACAGGAAATCTTTTTAAATGGACCTTTTTAATTATGGAAAATATGAAGAAGAAAAAATTGATAAATCTATTTAATTGGTTTATAAGAGATTTGAAGTGTAAAATATGAATTTTCAAATATTGAAAAGTTGTTTAAATCAAATAAGCATATATAGCACTTTCCGCAGCACTTTTTCTACTGCGAATTCTATAACTTTTGAAATATGAGGTTTAAACTTAATGATTTTTCCTAGAATCTATTATGAATGTTTTTAAAAAGAAAATTAATCGTTTAAAAGATAATTTGGAATCTTTATAATCAATTCCAAAGTAAAAAAATAATAACTGAGTATATGGAAACGACTAGTACATTTGTCCCACTTGTGAGATCTAGGAAGATAAAACAAGGTGTTTAACTAATGTTATGAATGGAGCAACCAGTGCCCTGAACTTACCTGGCCTATGTTTTCTCTTCTTAGGCGAGGGGTGGAACAGATCGAAAGGAAAGCCCGGATGCTCTAAAAGATTATATTAAGTTTTTTCAAAATAAAAGAGAATTACAATTTTCCAAAAGTTAAGCAATTTAAGATAAAAATATTAATCTCCAAAATGAATAAATTACAACTTGGATTGCATAGAGATAATCTTCTTATACTTGGTATTAAATTCCGAAGAGGGAACTCGTCCTATTCGTGGAATTTAAAAGGTGATCTCACCGTTATTCCACCCATAGCACTTGTTGAATACGGAAATTGATATCGAGTAAAATTAGAATGATTTTTATTATCCTATTTACTCAATAATGTTTTCAAAGATTGATTTTAGGGTGTACAGTAAACGATGTCTTAAATAACATTGTTTTTGACCCAATTAAAAGTAAAAAAATTCCGGATCGATGATAAGTAAGGAAATAGGAAATGTTTTCCCAATTGAAGAATGAATTAACTTAGAATTACTCTAAGACAAAAAGAAGAGATTTTGTAATCATCCAAAAAGAATTAAAGTGAAAAGAGACTTAATAAATCCTATATACTCATATTCACTTTTTATCGATGATTGAATTCGAAGGAACCGGGGTCGGATTTGGATGATTCCTATCCAAAAACCACTTCGAACCAATTTACGTGTTCGAAAAATGAAAACCTGATAGAGAGAATGAAGAATGAAGACCAGGGATTTTTGGGATGAAAGGACTGCTTGTTGATAATTCTGGTTAGCTCCCAAATACTAAGTAGCAGTGGTCCTTTCTTTTCTGAAATTTTTTGGGTTACAAGGAATTCTCGCTACTAATCCTAGGGTTAATTCCTGACAAGTTGTGGTAGGAGGGTACCTACGGTTTCATTCAGTCTCAGAATGAACTTGTATGCATGAATGTCTGAAAGTACATTTTCTGATATTACGTACATTTGTTTTTACAAACATACATCTGTGGTGGCGGAGAAGACAACTTCTCTTAGCTTAACACCCTCCTTGAGACGTACGAGCTCAAGGGTTGTATTTTTGTGGAAGGCAATTAGTAGTCAACGGAAATGGAAATGTGGTATTCAAAGATGTGATATGTGCTATCTGAAAACGTAATCGTTGCCTCAAGCCTCATCAACCGGAAATGACCGAAACCGGGTTAGATGCGGTAAGGCTAAGTGGGTCATTCCCAATTAGGGTATGATAATCCCCTTCTAGATATTTTTTTTTCCCGCTATGACGTTCGGGATGTAAATTAATGTGGTTTGTATGCTCGGGCGCTCGGTTAAAGGTCGGCAACGACCGAGGATGACATATTCGGTACCATCTAGTTATAGAGGTAGGTCGGTCTTGTGTTGGTAGAGGAGCCTTTGTGATGGTTCCTCGGGACATCCATCTAGAGTGTACCCATCGGAAGGTAGTCCCTTTACATGGTCATTTGTATGGAAATCCATTCTCCGATAAGTGCCTTCGGACTTGATTGTAAACCCAGTATGCTTGAATTTTATCAATGTAACAATTTCGGCTAAATAATTTTTTTTGCAAATGTTTTTCAAAGAATGTCATTAGATATAATATCAAATGTTTTGATATAGAAGTGTTTTAGTTATCATAAGTTAAAAACTCATCCGTGTTTATGTGTGGGCGTGGTCTTATGAGATATTCTTTCTTGTCAAAGGATTTTATTTACAAGGCTGATATATGATACTTTCATTTATTATTGAGCTTTTCTCACGCTGGTTTATCAAGCCTGATCCGGGTATTTTCAATACTCGGGGCAGATCCGATTAGTTTCAGGTTTAGTTGAAGACGGTTGGAGTTTCCAGAGGAGAGCTGGAGATATCCATCTATGTATGGACGTATTCTATTATCCGCTGTTGTTTGTTGTTGTTTGATGTTTGTCAGCATTTGTAAGGACAGATGTTTATAACTGTCCAAGCTGAATTTAGGTTAGACTCTGATATATGTATTTTAAAAGTTTTCCACTGTAAAGATTATTGTTTAATATTATATGTTATTCCATTCGTGTGAGATTCTGTTCTGTCTATTTTTCCTTATTACCCTTGATAATCCATACTTCCGTGCAATTTGGGTCAGACATGTGTGGTTTATTGTCGGCACAAAGGGTACGGAATTGTGGGTCATCACAATCACCTCATGCGATCGTTCATGTTCTACATTCAATCGATCGTTCTAATCATCATCAACACAAATTGATCGTTGGCACTGCATCACTTCATTTGAATGATCCATGAATCAATCCATCTCCTCTAAAATTCACTAAGTCTAGAAACTTAGCCGCTCGTTCAAGAACGATCATCTCACATCAAGACAACTACTCCACTTCCCCAAAAATGATCGGCTGAAGCTCCCATCTCCTTCAATTACTACTCACTCTATGTATTGAACTGAACACCACGAAACCAATAAAACCAAAAATTCAACCTACCTAAATCAGAATTTGAAGAAGCAAATTGATTCGAATTCGAGTCAATGCAAGATCTAATGTGACAAATGCAACGGTAGTTAATGTAGAGGAGGATTGTTTTCTTGCTTCGGAAGTTCGGGTCGTTGCTTGGAATGATGGAGGAAAAGAGGAAAGCAATTTGTCTTATTTTCTAGTTAAAGTTGGAACGATACGAAATGGTGAGAAGGAAGTGGAAATGGCTAAGTAGAGACGCTTTTATAGGAGAAGGCAGGCCAATCCTTTGTGGCCCAAGAATGGAACCGATCGCCCTAAGTACAAATGTTACGATCGTTTTTTGCTCCGATCGTTCTGAAACAATCATTTTAAACGATCCGATGTTTTACTATATCCAGTAACGATCGGGTAAATTTTTTTTAAAAAAAATTATAACTCAACAACGATCCATGGACGTGAAATCATGATCGAGGGTCCGGTATAAACACGTATACATACCTATATAGATTTCAAAAAACAAAATTCAATTTTTTGAAATCAACAGAAATTAAATTTTCACCTGAAGTCAACTGGAGAAAAGTTTAATTAGATTTCTAGAGCCTGATAATCGCCAGAAACAAAGCAAGGTAATCTTTGAAAAACTGTGATTCGGTATTTATACTACTGGAAATCGACCAAAAGTTGTCACGACCCTGAAATTTTGAATTTATTTAAATTAATAATTAAATGAAATTTTTAGTTAAATTTATGATTTAATAAATTTTTGAATAAAAATTGTGAAATTAAATTGATTAAATGGAGCGAGTTTCCCCGATATCCAAGTATATTATGTATAAATCATTTTAAATTAAAAAATTGTAAATAGTGTATATGTGAATATATGGGTGTATATTGAATGTATATATAGTTTTATACAGATTAGATTTTTATTACATATCTAAGTAAATTAATACAAAGTAAGCTTTTAACAACAATGTTAAAATAGAAAATTATTTATAAAGTAATAAAATAAAATGCAAGTTAAAAGGGAAGCAAACCAAATAAGCATGTACACTTGAAAACAAAACAAATAAGTAAATATATGTAAAGGATGAGTAGGCAAGTAAAAGAAAGTAGATAGTAGATAAAGTAATAAACAAAAGAAAGCTATCATTATCATCTTCAAAACATGTACAGCCGAGACAAGCTTGTAAAGCAAGTACAAACAAGAAATGAAACAAAACAAAGTATAAAACAAGACAAAAGAAATGCAAACCTGTATATGTACAAAGCATGGGCAGGCAAGCCACTAAAATTATCTTCAGCCGAGTGAAACAATGCAAGTAAATGGGAAATATTAGTTTATAAAAATATGGCTAAGCATGGAAACCAAGTACCAGGCAATTAATGCAAAAGCATGGGTATGTACAAGTCATAAATGCAACCTTTAGCCGTGCCCATCTGTATAAACAAATGTGTCATCATCCTGTATAAACAATAATTCATACCCTATTTTATAAACAAAGATACACCCTGTATACTTCATCTCCATATAAACATTCACTTCACCTCAGTTTCTTTTCTAAAAGCTGTGCAAATTGAAAGTGAATATCATCTTCAAGTTAAATAAAAATTCGACTTAAAAACAGCAAGCAATCAACTGCAATCAAGGATCAAAAGGCAGTGCAACTTAAAACAAAGATGCAGATTTAAAAATGAAAATACAAGTTCCAGATTTCATTCCTATCTTCTGTTCTTCTTTGATCTTTCAGGAAACGGGTGAGTAACTTCAGTTTCAAAGAAATTTAAGTAGGAAAATTTGTTTGCATACTATTTAATCTAAAACAAGTATGAGGTATATGATATTTGCTGTGTACATATTCATGCATGGTATACATGTTGCTTCAGAGTATTCTCTGCCTATACCTCCCAGTATTCAAGTTTGGTTCAAAACAATTCAAACCTTGTGATTTTGTCTTTGTTTAAATTTTAAGTTCAAATGAAACTTGTTTGCTTGATCATAAACTCTAGTTTTAAAATCATACTTAAGTTGAAATTAAAATATGAATGACTCTGAAAATTATTAACAGAGGAATCAACTTAGATATAGTGAAAAAATTAAACTTCATAAATTTTTGTTTTAGAATTAGGATCTGAAACAACCTATAAAAATATGAATTTTAAAATGAAAATCAAGATTTTTAGATTGGTATTTCGAGAGCAGTTCGTTTTTGCTTGCAAATTGGTTTTCGACCAAGTTCTGGTGATCAACGTGACTAGGGTGGTCGGGGTTCATGTCAGTGGTGGCTGGTGGGTCAACGATGGTGGGAAAAATAAGCGGCGATATTCTCGAGCGTTGTGGTGGCGAAACGACAGTGAACTAGGGTTTAAGCTGAGCATTTGTTCGGGGTTGGTCTCGTGGAAATTGCAGCCTCGTCGTCGCGACGTACTCAATCACATATAGGGGAAAATGAAGAAGGGTTTGCGATGCATCTTTGGTTGGAAGGACAGATTTTCTGATGATCGGAAATTGCTTGGGCGAGGTAGTTTTGACGAGTATAGCAGTTCGAGTTTTCGAACTAAAGGTTCGATTTTTCTGTGGGATTGTTTTGGTCGAACTGATTATTGCTTTGGATTGTGAAGATGTTTTGCGACTTGTCGGTGGTGGTCGTGATGACCGGAGCGTCGCCGTGCGACAGTGCACGTGCACGAGGTGTCGCGTGTATCTGATGATAGGAAGAAGAAGTGGGTTTAAGGATGCACTGGGTTCTCTCGCGTGTTGTCTCGAGTGGCTCCAGGATTTGCTCGAAGCAAAATAGTTCGCGTGTGACTCGAAGCAGAGGGAGGAAAGTCTCGAAGTAACTTGGGTCTGGCTCGAGTCTGTTGCTTGTTCCAGGCTTGAAAATCTGGAAGCAAGTTTTTAAAACAGAATTTGAAACCTAAATTTAAAGTCTGGAATTCAAATCTGAGTTGAACCCTAGATTCAACATTTATTTAAATTTTATAAATTAAAATGTTTTAAACAACTTTAAAAAAGAAGGATTCAAATAGTTTGAATTTGAAGGTAAAATTAAAATAAATGTTTTCAAATGTATAGGTAAGAAAAGTTTTATCTTGACAAAAATTTGGATTAATGATTTATAATTCATAAAAAAAATTAATAAGGTAATTAAAGAATGGCTTATTTAATTTATAAATAATTTAGACTAATTAATAATTAGAAATGATTAATATTGATTTTAAGATAATTTCTTAAGAAAGTAATTTAAGAAATGTTATTAGTTAATGAAGAAAAATTATTAGAGATTATTAAGTAATTAAATTTATGTGATTTAAATTTGATTTGGATTAATAAGACTTATTAATTAAGATAATCAATTGTAAATTGTTAATTACTTAATGAAAGCAATTAAGGGGCTAATTAATTATGTAATTTGTTTAAGGTTAATTAATTAATATGATTTATAAATTAAGGTAATTAATTTGAGGGTAATTAATTAATGATTAAAGGTTAATTAATAGATGATAAAGGATAATTAATTAAAATGGGTTGTAATTAATTAACCAGGATTAGTAATTTATTCATAAGTAATAAATCTGATTTCAATAAATCAGATAATTCATTGATCTTACTTATGAATATTCGGATTCTATTGAATGTGAATTGTTTGATATCCCTGATATATGATGCTTTGTGATACATCCTGATTTATGTTGTGATCTGTAATTTCTTTATCTGTGATATTTATACATCTGTGATCTGTATGTGAAAGATAAGCGTTATAGTTTATATCGCTTATCAACTATATCCTGTATTTTGTCATGTGATGATTGATGTTGCACTATTGTGTGTAAAACCCCTGGACTACACCATACACACACAAATATGGATTTCACGTGGAAATCGGTTAAGTCACAAATGATTTAAATTTGATGTTTTTGAAATTGAAATTTTAATTTCAATCGATTTTGAAATTAGAAATTTGGGTTTAAAAGTGAAAAGCTTTTGAAATGGAATTTCAAAGATGAAATTTAATTTTGAATAACTTGATGAAGTTTTGGAAGTTTAGATAATTTGATTTAAAACTTAAATTCAAGATTTGAAATCGAATTCTATAATTTGAAACTAGGGATTAAAGAAGTTATATCGTTATATAAGGGTTAAACCATTTTAAAAAGTATTGATTTTGGAATGTGAATATAATTCAAGGACTTTAACCCGTGCAAATAAAATTGGATTTTTCTTAGACAAAAACTGTTTGTTTTCAAATGATAAAAGCTTTCGTATATATAAGAAATGAAATTCCAATTTAAAGGAATTTCAAGTATGAATTGAAAGATGGTTTTCCCAAGTTATAAATGAATTCTTTTTGAAAGTTATGAATTGAATCTGTTTATTTTTAACAGATTTAAAATGATGATTTGTTTAAAACATTCGAAATGAAATGGTTTTGAAAGCTATAAGTTGAATCTTTATTTTAAAGATTTAACGAGTTAATCCAATTGAAACAGAAATTGTTTTGGAAAAACTGTGAATGAATCTTTGTGAAAAACTAAGTGAACTTTGTGAAATAAATCTTTTTGTTTAAAAGATTTGAAATGGTAATCGAGTGAAACCATTTAAAAAGAAATTGAATTATTAAGTTGTGACTTAATTGAAATCACATATCCATATGTTTTAAAGATTGCGCTCGTTATTCGGGTTAGCCGGGAAAAGACATTTGTGTCATATAACCCATTCCGAATAATGATACGTCGTATATGGATAGCATTTGAAGACCGGTGTTGAAGACCGGATATTTACGAAAACGAAAGGACAACTCGTCGAATGTCTCTGCACCGACTGGTCCCCGGTATAGAGATTTTATCACCCTTTGTGATGGGAAGTCCGGACGGGATTGTGAATACCCGGAATTGCAAGGGCTTCGTAAGAAGTGCCTTCGGTTCTGTTCGAACCCGGAACAGACTTGTATGGTTACATGTCTGACATTACACTTTGAGATATAAAGCCGATTTCTTTCAAATACATATCTGTTGGTGGCGGAGAATTTATTCTCTTAGCTTAACACCCTTCTCTGAGACGTACGAGCTCAGAGGTTATGTAGTTGAAATTTATCAGCGATATATCCCAATTTGGTAATGTGGCATGCTGAGTGTTGCTGTGTGATGATCAGTGTTTGATCATTTGCGATATGATCATTTGTTTGATCTTATATCTTTGTGATCATAGGTTGATCATTTGTTTGACCCGAAGCATGGCTTTGTGACAAAGCGTAGCTTTGTGGACGAGACTTCGTCGAGCCTCACACCCCGGAAATGGTCAAAACAGGAAGGATGCGGCAAGGTTCTAGGGAGTAGCGCCCCTTAGTGTATGTCATTCCTTCTGGATAAAGGTGGTATCATGGTATGGAGCCCAGATACTTAACCTCTGTGGTTGCTACAAGTTTATTACTTTGTGGTTGTTGGAAATCGGGGATCCTCGGGAAGATCGGTGACGATCGGGGGATGGCATACGCGTGTCAGTAGTTACCTATTTTTGCAGAGGTAACCCGGCCTTGTGTTGGCAGAGATCCGGTTAGGTTCTCGGGTCGTCTATTCCAGGGACGTACCCATCGTGGAAAAGGAAGTTCCTTAGCCTGACCATTTGTTGGAAATCCATCTTCCATTACGTACTGTGTACGGTATTAGTTGTAGAACCTGCCATCTAATATGGTAGCTATAGTAGGCATAGTATAATGGTACCTATGCTGGCTAAGATTTATATTCTACTTTCGAAATGTTTTCTACACTATGCACTAATAATAATATCAAAATGATTTGATTTTGCGTAGTAAGCATCTTTGACTATCATAAGAAGAAATCTCCTCCAATTCTGCGTTTGCATTGTGTGTGTGGTGGGAGGTCTTATGGTAGTTTCATTTTCCAAAAGCATTGCGAATTGACTTTAAAATTCTCTGCTATTTGTTTTTAAAGATAAACTGTTTTTGTTGCTCACACCAGTCCCATGACTGATCCGGAGTTTATTGTTTCTTTCCTAAACTCTGGATGCTCAAAAATTTTTCTACACGAGCAGTCTAGAGTTTGGTTTTTCAGATATTCAGATTAGTAGATTTTCTGGAGCTAGTTCAGTCTTTGGATATGGACTGCACTTGCTTATTCTTGGTGTATCGTTATTGGGAGTTCGAGCTACTGCTGGAGTTCTCTCTTGAAGACTATCTTAGAGTTATTTGTTCCGCTGCTGATATTTGTTATCGTTTTCTTTTCCGCTGCTATTTGTTGTATCATATCTCTGATGTATATAGATATTCATTGTATCATCATTGTATCTGGATATTGTATCAGATGTTGTATATCTATATTCTTTTTTTTTCCGCTGTGTTATTTACTTAATGTTGTTATAAGCTCCGGAGAACCAGATTTGGCATTTGAATCTACGGCATTTTGAGTACAAGTGGAGTACGGGTGCCGATTTTCGAAGGCCAACTTTTGGGTCTTCACAAAAGTCATGATCAACAGAAAGGGATATGACTAACAGTGAAGAAGCAACTCAATAGAAGGATGGCGAATATTCAACAAACTGGATGGAACCCTTTGTGACAATTCGAGTTTGCAATGATTCCAATCATGTCATGTTCAAACAAGACATACTTTGGCGGGCAAATGTTATTCGGCCTTTTGACCCGACTATATCTGGACGAATCGGACGAGACAGACTCGATTGTCATCAGGATCGACGTGTCAGATTAACGATCACAAAGCCTAGAGATCATACCTAAATGATAATATATGAAGCAGTAGCAATGCAGAAGCTGAACGCGAACTCAATAAAACATTTAGAGCTTGGAATTTCATTACTCTCCGAAGGTAGATCAGGCATGACCATATTTAATACTATGGATCGTGCTGTATCGATTACATAGCTCAATTCAACGATGATCAATTGATATCTCGAAATCTACAGGTCCAACACACTTGAAATTTTCAAAATGTCAATATATTAGAGAATGGAGTCCCCACAAACGATCACACGTCAAAGTGGTCAAATTCAAACGATCAGCACCGATCGTTCATGAACGATTATAAAAACTCTGCCAAACACGTCAACTTGATGAAGATTAGATCATATCTCATAAACTACAACTCAGAATAACACCAAACTTTAGGAACATGCCTTAGAGTTAGGGAGAGTCACTACGAACCATCGCATGACCATCAAAGGCAAAACGAACGATCGGTATCGATAGTTGCTAATTGCAAATTAGAACCTACGATCGTTCTGGTGGGTCCCTATGGATCTGGAGAGCCTTCTACCGAATTTTCAGTGAGATATTTTTCCATCTTCACCTATAAATACAGACTTCATCCTTCATTGAAGGGACTTTTACACTGCCCGCTGCTTGGGACTCCATTGTAATCAAGTGTTGTTTTTATTACTTCGTTTTAATCAGATTGAAAAGTGATTAATAAAGCGAATTCTTCAAAGTGGACGTAGGCACAGAAGGC
This sequence comes from Allium fistulosum, assembly GCA_030737815.1. Classification (NCBI taxonomy): domain Eukaryota; kingdom Viridiplantae; phylum Streptophyta; class Magnoliopsida; order Asparagales; family Amaryllidaceae; genus Allium; species Allium fistulosum. Next base: position 240,469,023 of record CM060907.1, on the reverse strand, counting down.
CAAACCACTATAATCCTAGTGTCTTCGTTATTGCTTAATTTTGATTGCTTATTTATTTATCCTTTCTGTTTAATTTTTTATTATTCTTCATTTATTTCTCTACTATTCTATTCTTAATTGTTTGTGCCCACTTTTGGTGCAAACATCAATTAATTGTATTTACAAAAATAAATTGAGGCCAGTAGCCGCCAATGCACTTAACCAATATTGTTATTGATTTTTATCATTACAGGGTTAAGTTTTGAACATATCACAATGTTAGAACTAATAGTGCTAAACAATCAAGATTCAACGATTAATAAATCTATATAATAGGGTTATAACTGAACAGAAATAACAGTTATATATAATTAGAAAATTTAAAAATTACTACGGTGAGAAATTCGAGTTTCTTAACAATTTTCCCTGTATTTCAACTTTAAATGCTTATCACTTTTCAAAAGCGGATATTTTAACCAAACAGCCAATCATTTTAGCCAAACACAAATGGTAAAATTTAATCTACTATAAACAAACCGATTTATCCAAAGAGGTGAGTTATACTCACCGAAATTCCAGTTGGCGCTGAAGCATTTCGGTTTGAACTAAAATCAAACGACGTACGATTTTAGCCCAAATTTCAACTTGCTCCAAATTCTATTACAAAGATATCATCATTACAAACACAATCAAAACGTTTCATCTCGATCAGACCTCGTATGGACAAGATATAAAATTTATACATTAACGATTTTAAATTTACATTTAATTTACTAATTACATATCCTTAAATCTAATTACCCTTATATAATCTTTCTTCCCCATTCATAATCTCCCTCCAAAACTATACGTAGTTATTGATACGGCCGTGCACTAAATCATTGACATGCCTTATCGATCGATGATCAACCAAACTGACATCACCACTCATCTTCTCACCTCAAGCTCGACACGTTGGTCACCACCATCACTTGCCTGCACAACCAGGTCTAAACGCGACCATTCGTATTCCAGCACTAACCCTACAGGGTCGCGATTCCCTTCACACGAGCGCACTTCACGAATTTTGGCCATGAGGTGCCATTTTCCACCATGAACGAGAATCCAAGCTCCGATTGATGAATAAATGACTATATTAAAATAATTTTCAAACCCCAGTTGCCAAACAAACTGCCGAACCTATAAAATACAACTGCAACCTCCCCCATCCACCTAGAAGTGAAGATCTACACATTTTAAGTTGAAAGATATGTGACGACCCACCTTTTCGTCCCTCGAAAATCAACACCAATACATCCATGGTATTCACGTGCCGGAAATTCTAGTGCCGGAAAGGCAGATGATCATGGGTAAAAGAAAATAAAGATTGAAACACAGATTCTCACATCACATTGAACAACTTAATTTTTTTACATGTATATAGTACATACAATCACTCTTAAAATGATGTATCAGAGTTATGGCAAGTACTAACCCAGCTAGGGACAGTTATAACTGCCTATCCCTACGTCGGTGCTAGTATAAACTTATACATAATACATGGGAAATAGAAATGGATAACTATATACAAAGGAATCTTCTGCTCCATGCTCCAAACTCCTCCAAAATGCTTATAGCTAAACCTGACTACTTGGGTAGTTGGAAAATAGGGCACCCGAAGTTTAAGAGAAAAGAAAATAAACTACGGGCCAGTCATAGGACTGGTGAGAGAAAACTAAAAAGAATGGATACTTTTGAAATCAAAGGGTATCTCATAAGACAACGCCGCGCATAAATTACCTTATGATAACCAAACCATTTGCTACGTAAAATCAGGGATAATATTTTTAATGAAGTTCTTTGAAAATCCTTTCAAATAACATATTAATCATAGCTGAAATTGTTATATTAATTAAATTCCAACATACTAGGTTCTACAATCAAAACCGTAAAGGCATGTATTGGAGAATGGATTTCCAACAATGGCAAGGTAAGGGACTACCTTCTGTACGTATAATAAAACACTAAACCAAGACATTGATAGGATCTCACAACATAATGATATCATATAATATACGGAATATACATGAACAAAACAAGACGACAATATATAAGAAACTACACTAGCGGAAGCAACTGATAAAAAATATCAATACAGAAAGTCGAAATACATCATCTCCCAATAACATGGAGTTGTGAATTAATATCTAATACAACATGTCTCATATACAAATAACAACTCTATCATGTACTACTAAAATATCAAGTATACATATCCAAAATGTTGATGCCATACCTCTAAAATGTTCCGACTGAACATCCTAATAACATAACCCCAAAAGCACCGATTCCCAAACTACTCGATCGAGTATCCTAGAGTTTTTATGACATAAAAAAAGACAAAACGGGGATCAAACTTAAAGCCCGATGTGAGGAGTACTACCTCAAAATACTATATATTAGAACTATATACAAATAAATAGAAAATTATTAAGGCCAATCGGTCCACTCCAAGGACATGGCTTAGGGGTAATCCGGACTATCAATAAACAAGTAAAGTAAACATATTTCAAAATAATAGGAAATCATACCATAACCTGCTCTTCTCCTATCAACTACGAGTTAGCACAATTAACATAATGTGACTGCTATGCAACAGTATACTGTGATAAACATAACCCAATATACATGTGTATAAGAGATAAAAGTGTCATAATATAAGTCTACACTATGCTACATATGAAGATAATATCAATCAATTAATATACCGAAAGCATAACATAATGAAAATATGTCAAATAGAGGATATCTACTATCGTCCTGTACTAAACGAAATACAAATGGAGCAACTATACCTTATATGACCTGTGGATTTATAAATACCCTCTTATCACCGAGGGACCACGAACGGAACTGAGCATCCCCATACGACCTCTTTATTATACAGGTGCACCCATATTGACCTAGGCCACTCTCTTGGCAACAATGGAAACTCCTACCAATGTAGTGCTCCCTAGTGTATATATTTATGTTGTTGGGTACAAGTACCCTTTAAGCGCCTCTCCAAGCCCTCCCATAGGCTTGGTCCAAAACCATCAAACAACGTACGAATGGATGTGTTGCACTAGAACCGCACTATGACCTAAATATAATTGATTACTCGATGATTGCCTGTCGTATACTTCCTTTGACCACAACGGATCACTCAAGCACAGTGGCACTTGAACCATGTAGTTTATGCTAATCATCTATCTACATGTCCGCTCGATTTGATACTTATCGCTGCCGTCATGTGCTCTCAAATCTGCTTGAGTTTGAAACCGAATCATCACCATCGTATGCTCCCTCTAATCGCACACGCTCAACGTATGTGATCATGAAACTGATTACATCCTGAACTCGTATCTGATTGGCTCTCGATCGCTATCTCGATCTCAATGTATGTGGCGTCACGTGCTCTATGATGTAATAATAATAAATAAATTCAGCTTATATAAAAAAATTTAATTCTATTTTTGATAATAAATTAAATTAAATAACAAAGCGATAGGCGAATGCAATACAATTATCCAACTAGGAAGATAGTTAACTAAGAGAAAAACAATTGGAATTAGTGCAGTTTAGGTAGAGGAAGGTTGAATAGCAATAGCATTGTAAAATATAAAAATAATAGTAGGAATTTATGTAAAATAATGTTAGTAATTAGAAATAACGTTAGGAGATTATACTAAAAATAAGGCTAGTAATCTAATTAGAGGCAACATAGTAAATTAAAGGCAGAACAAAGGAAAATGAATATTTTTCATTGTTGTGTGCATTTATTGCAAGTATCTTTTAGAAGTCCCTATCACATGATATTAGAGACTCTGTCAAGGATCGGAAATGGAGGTTGTATGAGTGAAAAGGAAAATGATAGAGTGAGAGTTGTTCGTATATACTCTAGCTTTATTTTATTTTTAAATTTATAAAAGATGTTTTAGAAATACTCTAAAGTGGAAACAAATGTTTTGGTGTAACAAATGAGTTTTTAAAAGGAAAACTTAATAAATAGTTTGAACTAAAAATATTATTTTTTAAGAAGTAAAATTTAAAAAGGTCTTTAGAAGGAAAGGTTGATTTGAAGAAAAAGGAAGGAAACTTTTTAAAATTAGATTTGCTAATAAATTCTTTTATATTTAATGAATTAGCTAAATTCAAAAATCATAAATTACAAGTTTTAAAAGTTAAGACACCAAGTATTTTTGAATTCAATAAAAGGTTTCTAAATTGCACTTTTAAAGACAAAGATTTTAGGATTGATAATTTCAAAATTTTGAAGATTTTAATTTTTGAAAAATGGCAAAGACCAAACCAAAATTTGAAATATGAAGTAGAATGAGTGTCTCGGTAAAATGCGGTAAAGGGTAAGGTTATGAAGAAAATAGCAATGATTACTCATGGAGTAGTAATAAGGGCATAAAGAATAATGGTGAGAACCTAGAAATATTTTGTTAGACATGTGTGTAAGCCATAAGAACCCATAAAGGAATGTTAAATGGTATGAAAGTTTGCTTTTATGAATTCTAGGATATGCTCGTATGAAGGATCAAAGATAAAAGAAATAAATACCTTGATTTGAGAATACCACAAAAGGATTTGGATTAAAAAAAGATGATAACAGAGAATTATGATGAAGCAAACACACATAGAGGATATTAGTAGAATCAAAGTTAAGGAAAGCAAGATAGAGGTGGAAAGGTTATTCCGCCAAGCTCGTTGCCGATGAGTTATTCAAAATGTGCATAGTTTGTATTTCCTATCCACTATAGTGTGGGAATGCACAGTTTATTCCATTATTGGGTGTATTGATGGAAGTAATGAATAGAAATTAATTCATCAGAAGTCATAAAAGAAAGGTTACGGTACGAGAGTTGTAGGAGGATGACACATCAGAAAGGTCCATTCAAGTCAGAAGTGTAGAGCCACAACATCGTTTGTTTTAGTTGATGTTGAAAGGTAGCTTCACGCAGTTGTTCTTTTAAGGTTGGGCTGTAAGCATTAATTGTCTTTATTATGGTATAAAAGCGAGTAAAATATTATAGGAAATGTTCTTTTTTATGTGTTTTCGGTGTGGATCGTAATATTATAGGAAAATAATAAGGCAAGGAAATTTCTGGAAAGACAGTCAACTAATGCAAAATAAAAGAAAATAGTAGAGGCTAGAAATTAAGAAATAAATCAAGAAAAATTATTTAATTACTAAAGCAGAAATGAAATAAGATTGTAAGTCCCAAAAAAATTTAGGAAATAAATTTCAATTAGCGGAGGATAAGGAAAGGATGTTGCAAAGCCACAGGTCAATGTCTCTGTACCTTTAAAGCTGAAATTTAGAATTGAACTTGTGTGCCGGTTGCTATTATAAATAAAAGAAAAGTTTTGAAACTAAAAATTTATTGCATAAATAGGTGAAGTCCCCTATGGACGTTAGACTATTAACTAAACCCCAATTTCATGAGATGTGGCACAAATTATTTTGAAGGAAATGTATAATATGTACACTTTTGAGAATTTTTGTTCAAAATTCTTGGTCTGGAAAAAAATATACCTTTGCGAAAATCTTTTAGAAATTTTGTGAAGTAAATTTTTAAGGCCTGAAATTTTTATTGAAATGTTGAAAAGTAAAACTCTTTTTGGGAAGAAAAGAAGAAATCGAATTTTTGAAGTGCCATATATTTGACAGTGAGGAATAGTTGATAGGTTGATTAATATGGATTTTACTATGCATCAGAAGTGGTGGTGAAATAAAGCACGGTTAGAGACATGGAAGCTGTTTTAGCTATGGAATCTTTTCCACTATGTCTTATTAATAGGTGAGCAGAAAGTTGACTTTTGAAATAAATTCTGTTTTAAAACTTTAAGATAGAAACTAATTATGAAAACTATGCTTTGAAAAGTTGGAAAAGAATTGGTGGCAGTAGAGAAGGTTCCAAAGTGCAAAGGAAATTTGGGTATCCAAGAGAAAATGGATGGAAATATGGAATTTTCCATCTAAACACTTTCCCCAACATAAAGAAATTAGGTTTAGAAAACTAAATTTTTCTAAATTTGGATATTAACAATGTTGTGCTAAGATTTTAGATGGTAGGTATTGGATGCGAAATTGGTTGAACTATACTTCTATTCATAAAGTGTGGGAAAATTTGAACGCAAAAACAAGTTTTGGTTTTCAAAAGTTACATACATGTAGAACTGCTAGTATATTTAGGACATTTGCATCGTATTTTTTAAATTGATTTAAAATAAAGCATTCATATAGGAGGCGCCGATTAGAATCATGCTCCATACATAGCGTATGTATTGTGATACACTATGCAATTGTACACGACTGGTTGGAAAATTGTTGGCACACTTATAGATTTGTTAGCTTGGAATGGATGTACGTTATCTTGCATGATCAAACCCTTAAGGAATTTTGAGGATGAAATTCTTTTAAGAGGGAGAATGTAACACCCCTCGATTTTTATGATAATTGATTAAAAAGAAATTAATTAATAAATAGTAAACACTGGAAAAATATAATTTTTACAAACATTAAAATGCGACTATGAAACTTGCACCACTTGGTTCATGATAATTTTTCGATCAATTTTCATACATAAAGTTTTTCGATTGGGGTTCAAACGAAAAGGAAATAATTATATATCTAATTATGGAAATTGAAACAACCGATTAACATTAATTGCAAAGTTAACGATAACTTGAACGCTAAGTATAATTAACGTTAACAAGATCTGAGAGTATTTATTAAAAACGATAAGGAAAAATATCTTATCGAAATAAAATGAAAGAAATCGAGCAAATCAACCCAGGCTGATTAACCGTCGTTAAACAAGGCCACAGGTCGACCCTAGGTCACCTTGGTCCACCGGTAGTAGTTGACCCTGGGGCACGAATAGTCGACCATTGTTAGTGTTGACTGCACAATAAACAGTGGCCTAAAGGACCCGGATTTAAAACAGTTTAATCGAACGGCTTGCATTGGTTTGCTATAAATATAGACCTAGACCGTCACTTTCAAACTCATATTTTTTAATGGACGCGGAATCTCTATCACTTTCTCTTCTCCACAAATTTCTAAAATTTTAAATTAGCTCTAGTATATGTATATATATAATTGGAGAATTGTAGAAGATGATAGAGAAGGGGAATTCGAATTAAAGCATCGAAGATGAGGTAAAATATAAATTCGGATCTAGAATACAAACTAAATCCACATCTCTCTCTTCTAATCTAAATTTCTAATAGATCTGCATATGTGCTTGCGACATATATCAAAATAAGATGATAAAGGGAGTTAAATGGGAATAACAGGGATTAGATCCGGAGATTTGGGATGCTTAAAAAGGTGAGTGGGAGTATTATATGCTTTTATATAATATGAGATTATATCGTGCCAATCTATTCCTATATATCTGTAATATTATTTAGAGTTGTAGGCTAAATTTATAAATATTCAAATGAAATTGGAAAACCCTGCCTACATATTCTGTATCTGTTAACTTATTATATTTACATGTTATAGGAATCTAAACCTAGAAAATGTTTAGGATATTTGCAGTTCCTAAATTTATTATTGAGAAATATGAAACTATGAATTTGTTTGTGGTATGTTAATAACATATTGATATTTGAATGAACATAAGAACGTGAAATAAAGAAATTACATTAAGATTTTAAGGGTTTAATTGGTATTTTAATTCATTGGAATTTAGAATGTTGCAAAGTGAATTTCTACACATTATCAAGTTTAAAACAAATAAAAATGCATTGTTTGAAATGGCAAAGAATTTACCTAAAAAGAAAGAGATATGAAAATAGAGATATTTACCGTATTTTGTACTATCTATTTCAAACAATGAAAAGGTAATTCTTCGTAATTCCAAACAATACATAAATCTTCCTTTTTGATAAGATATAGAAGTTATAGTATTAACATTTTTCTGATAGAAACGTGGTTCCAACACATTAAAATGCAGAGAACCCCAAAGCGTTAAATAAGAAGATATCAACGCGATAAAGACATTCTGAAATAAAAAGAAACTTGATACCAATAAAGATGGAAATTAACTAAAAAGAAAGTGAAGAATAGGTAAGAGTAAATAAAAGGATAAAAAGGGAATAAAGACAAAAACGGGAAAAAGGATAAAAAGAATGGGAAATGAAATTATGAGCCTATTAAAAAGGAAAGTGATAAATAATCATAAAACAAGAAAGATATAAACACATAATGAAGTGAAGAGTTAGGGTCAACAGTGAACTGTAAAGGCGAGATAATTAAGTAAGAATGAACGGATATATACTTACATGATTTATATATATATAAGTAGCCTCAATTATGCGTTTATGACAAGTGTGAACTATAAAAGTCAATAGATAACTGTAGGAATAGAATGACAATAGTCACTAGAGTACGTTGGAATGCGAGGTTAGTAGTGTAACACAATAGAAGCCTACCCACCGCAAGGGGCTAACATCAGCTGTGAAAAAATATTCTGTTTAGGGACATATCGAACCATAGAACCCGTGAAGAGTATATGCTTACGTATATGTGAAGGAATTACCCAATAGATAGAGGAGTCTGCTTCAAAAATAGAAAAGAGAGGAGGTATTGCCTTGATTGGAATAGACAATCTGAATGGGATGGTGAGCTGGATTAGGCACTATGCAGCATGTGTGGTACCAAATCAGGGGTAGGGCCATCATAGGGCGAGAACATCATCAGCCTTACCGGTCAACGAGAAAGACATGGTTACACCTAACTGGTGTTCGCCTCCTATGATGGTAGGCCAAGTTGGGTGATGCACTACTACAGTTGTTTGTTAGTTTTTTTTTGTTATAGCAAGGCTAGTTAATGCATAAAGAGATCTTTCATAATGGATGGGGTGGCCCGTGGAGTCGAGTCCACAATAGGAAGCAAACAAAGTAGTAAATCCCCAAAGTGAGATAGAGTATAGCAAAATATTTGAAAAGCCATCATTAAGCACTACAAGAGTCCCTCGATATGCGCAGTGATGCGATCGTAATATGGTAAGGGCGATGGATCCTATCGGGGTGCTAATTTAGAGATACTAGTAGGGATGGTATCTTCGTCCAGTGGGGGACGTGGTACTAATACACTTACATATATGTACATAGCTATAATATACATCGTGTGGATGGGATGTATCGTACGTGGACATGGATTCGACACAACAAATTAAGTAATAAAAGGCATGACATGTGCTAGAAGACAATAGACATAAACCAGCGTTACATATAAGGTGTATAATTTTTCCAGTCACCAGAACGTTGTTCTGACCCCCACCTCATTACAACCCATGGATATCTTGAAGGACATGTACTAGTACTAGGTGTATACGGTGCTGACAAGGACATTAGACCTTGAAAGTGTCAAATCTTGGTCAGTAGTTATGTGATTTAATATATTTTATTTACTCCGCTGTGACTTGTATCATTAGTGTTCTGATATGCATTCTTTGTTTTATTTGTAGGATACCAAACCAACGATCTGTACTTTGATGGACTTCGATTGTCAATTTTATGATAAATCTAGGCCTACTGGGGTGCGAGTTGTTACATAACTTCAATACACAAATTGTTCTAATTGTTATTTATCTTCAAGTACACGTATATATGTATATTTACCCATATACATATACATACACACATATTTAAACAAGTAATTCATTTATTACTTAATCAAAGCTTACTTTTACTTACTTGATCTTTTAAATAAAATTCTAATATGATTTCATACTCTTTTATAAAATCTTACAACCCTTTTATAAAATATATTATTAGCTTACTAATTATTTTTAAGCCTTTAATACTTAATTGCTTCATTAAAATTAATTATACATCATATTACCATTTTATAAAATCTCTTTTCCATTCAATAAAATCTATACTTTATTTATAAAATCGTATGATTATTTTATAAATATTAACTAACCTTCATTCCTAATATTTTATAAAATATCACATCATTTTACAAAATTCTTGTTTTACTTATAAAATCATTAATATACTTAAATAATATTTATAAGAAAACTATTCATTAATAAAGATCATTTCTTTATTTTTAAATAACATTCCCAAGTACTAGTTAAGCTTCATTAACCCTCTAATCACTTTAATAATAAGTTTAGAGTTCAAAACTCACTTAATTAGCTTACTATTTGTAACACCCCGAGAATTTAGTGGAGAATTTAATTAGATAGTTAAATTTAAATATAATAAGGGCCAAAATAAAATGTTCACAAAAGTCCGAGTTTGGCTACAAAACTTGCACCATTGCATTCGTAGCAATTTTCTTGACAATTTTCATATGTAACATTTTGAAATCGAAGTTAGTACGGAGAAGTTACGAATGTTTGAAAACTTGAAAACATAATAAATTAAAAAAAAACTTTCCTAATAAAAATATTATCAGCGTCGGCACCCTAGGATGTGTCGATCGACGGTCGACAGTTCTACCCTAGCGGTCGACCATTGACATATAATTTTGATAATCTACAGTGATGATCAGAAAGAGATGGTTGAACCAAATATTTTTCTTCCATGACAAGTTTCTAATGAGCATCTATGATGAGTGCAAAAATTCTCTAAGGTCAATCTAAATCTCCATATCAATCTCTAACCCCTATAAATAAACACCTAAATCCATCCTAATTTTGTTAGAAAACTTACTACACATCGAGACTCTGCCAAAAAAATTTCTCTCCACTTACAAAAATTTCTCTAAAAATCAATTAAAAACAAAATAAGAGAGCACTAGTTCATCAGATGAAGGAGGAGGCAAGCTAATAGGTGACGATTCTCCGACGAAGTTTAAAGTTAGAGCTTGGATCTGAGGTGAGTGGGAACAAGCCTAATAAGTTGATTATTTACAGTTAATTTGAACATATTCTATCTGATCTATGATGTTAGTAACCAAACTGTAAACCATAATTGTTTAAATCTAAAATTTGAATTAGAAATTGAAATTGGCCAGTGTCATCTTTATGCAAGTTAAACCCCTTTCTGTAATTGAATAGAAACTGTAAAATTTGGTTAACCCTGAATGAAACAACTATAATTAAACTGGTATAAATCTATGAATTTGATATCAATAAAAAGTTGGTAAAATTCCAAAGACTGGTTAGTGTAAATTGATGCCTAGGGTTCACCGTGTAAGTTCAGAAATTATCAGATTAACAAATAATTAAAAATAAAAACCCTATAATTTATGCTATGATAGGTCGACCATTCACCCTAAGTGGTCGACCGCAAGTTGTCGACTGATAGACTGTAGCAGTCGACCAATTGAGGACTAAATTGCATAATTTGAACCTCAGCCTAAGGCCCAGGTTGGAAATAAAATTATTAATTGTATATATAACTGTATTGTATGCATATATGTTAATGTTGGAGATAGTAGGGAAGCTAGCTCCCTACGAGATGACGCAAGGACGTTGTGGGGTTGGATAAATGTACTTTACCTCATGGGGGTCGAGTGTTCGACTGGGGTGACTCTATCGCTAATGGCACTCATATGAGGTTAGACGTTGGACATACAACACTGACCGATGCCCGATGAAGCGTGTGGACCCGGCATGACGAGACTCCTTGGTATTCACGATTATGATGCGGCATGATACTGTGTTGATGATGGATCCCAGCATGTGCAATAAGAGGCATATACCACCATTCGAGAGGTAGATACAGATGTAGACGGTGAGACACACCGACAATTCAACATTGCGGGCTCCCTATCGATGCGTAGTTGGGTTATGTGTAGTAATAGGTGTGGGAAATATATTCCCATGTGGTAATTGTAGGAAACCTATGTAAGATAGTTACGCATAGGCGTAATGTGAGATGTAGTCCCATATAGGAAAGTTATAGGATGTTCCTATGTTGAGTAGCTCCAGTAGCGGTGTTCTTGTATCGGTTAGCTCTAATAGCGGTGTTTCCATATTGAGTAGCTCTAGGAGTGATAGTTGATTGTTAGTTATTGAGGTTTGATCCATAGTTTGTTCCTTCTAGAAGCCTACATAAGTTGTTAGTGTAGGTGTGTTAAATAAAGACCGTTAAGTAAAGGACCCTAGGAATACAAAGACACTCGTAGGAGACCCTAGGTTACATAAGGTAGAATTAAAATTAACTTCACATGATTATCATATATTAAACATGTCCTCATCCATGATCTGACCCACCCTTTTTCCATTCTTTACCCACCACAGAACGAAAGGGCAACAGGTGATTTGTCCCGATTTTAGTACATGGAGAGGCGAGCTCATCATAGGAGTTACTTACCCTTTATTTACTCTCTATGTAACTGTCTATCTTATCAGACCATGAGTGGTATTTCTATGTACTCTGTAGTTGACTACGTACTATTTTTCTGAGACTGTATGTGAGATATTTTTTGAGATGGCATTTTCTATACTTATATTTTGTTCCATTCCGTTATGATTTCTGAAGGTGTAGCATATCTTAGATTATATTTGTTTATTTTTAGTCTTTGTAATGTTATAAAAATCCAATAGCTCGTACTTATTGGCACCGACACGAGTCCGAACGTCACCTTAGAACTTGGAGGTGTGTCAATGGATGCGGATTTCCACATTTGTTCTCAGAGCGACGTTCAAAGTTCCTTAGGGATTAGGAGCGTATTGAGAGAACATACTTGTAATTTTTTTGAAAAGAAAATGGCTTAATTTTTTTTAAATTGGGTTTTCAAAGTGTATGCGTGTGTATATATGTTTTCAGAAAGTTTTCAAAATTTTTATATATCACCCTCTCTCTTATTTGTGCTTATGCTATCTCTTATTTATGCCTATGTTATCCGTGGAAAGTTGCCAATGAATTTTTTTTAAATCGTAGATAGAAGACAAGCAACCCCATCGGTTCTGGCTCGAGTGACGCAACCGAGATTCTAGGCTTGAATGTCCAGATTAGGCTCCGTCGGTATCTTCAAACGAGGGGACAATTTGAGCTTAATCCCATTATAGGACCCGAAGAGAGAGCGACAGGTGAAGTTCCCACCCACCCACCTACCACAAATTTTGCTAAGTTATGTAAGGATTTCACTAGCCTTGGAGGAATGATTTATGTAGGGACTAAGTCATATGTAGATTCGAGGACATGGATTCGTACTTAAGAGAGGGTCTTTGGGTTGATAGGTCTTGCTAATGAGATGAGGAGGCATCTAGCTACTTGGTAGTTGCATGGTGAGGCTCAGTTGAGGCAAAGACTAAGGGAAGAGAGATCACTTGGGGGAGTTTTAGAGACACTTTGAGATAAAGATTCTTTGGAGGGCTGAGGAAGGAGTACAATTAGAGAAGTTTATTCGTTTGAAGTAAGGAGACATGTTGGTGAAGGAGTATGTCAATCAATTTAATAAACTGGCTAGATTTAGATGGAATTGATTAATACCCCCATAAAAAGGTTTTGAATTTTATTAAAGGGCTAAACTAACCTCTTTAAGGCTTAGCTCAAAGTCATATTCCTATAGGTGCAACATATGATTTAAAGAGCACAAACCCTTACCACCACATCACACTTCTTTTATATCTAGTATACTTATGGATGAGTTCCATCTAGACACTAGCATAGTTACGAACCCTGTAGTTGCATCAAACCTTACAAGAGGATTAGCCTATTTGTCTATATTATGCGGGGTTTGAAATTATTCATTTTGGGGATCATTGCAATGCTTTTGTCTTAGGATTTTCTGCGTTTAGGTTGATATTGGGCATGGATTAATGAAGATGTATGAGGCAATATTACATTGTGGTAGGAAGGTTATTAGATTGAGTATGTTAGTGGACGTAGCTTGGAGGTTTATTGCGATCTCTGAGGATCAGTTATGTTGAGCTACTTATATTCTTTAGACCTATCACATAATGAGCTAGATTCAGTAGCTGTACATAGAGATTACCTAGATGTCTTTTCCAAGGTTACTAGTCTTCCACCCCAGCGAGAGATCGAGTTTAGAATTTATCTTGTGGAGAATGCCAGACCTATTGCCTTATCCTTGAGGTATATGGCTCCAAAGGAGAGATGCGAGTTGAACAAGCAGGTAAATTAGTTGTTGGAGAAGGGCTTCATTCGGAGGAGTGTTTTGGAGTTGGGAGCACTAGTCATCTTTGCCAACAAGGAGGATGGTTCTTTGAGACTTTGCATTATAGGGAGCTGAATAAACCCACAAAGAAGAATAACATCCAATGCCCCATATAGATGATCTCTTTGATAAGTTGGTTGGAGCGAAGGTGTTCTCATAGCTTGATTTGGCTATCGGATTACACCATTTATGTGTAGCTGAGAATAGTATCCAAATGACTTCCTTTCATATATCCAACACACTTTATGAGTGATTAGTCATGCCCTTCGGACTGACCAATGCACCCGCCTACTTTGTTGATCTAATGAGCTGAGCTTTCAAAGGGTTGCTTAACAAGTTCGTCGTGGCATTCGTGGTGATATTTTTGTCTATTCGAAGAGCAAGAAGGAGCATGCATTGCATTCAGAAGAAGTGCTCGATACACTCCGTGAGCATAAGATGAAGGCAAAGTTTTCGAAGTGCCACTTTTGGCGAGAGGAGGTACGCTTTTTGGGACATGTTGTCTCGGAAAGTGTGCTGGTGGTTGATCCCAGTAATGTTACTGCAGTTCAGGATCAGTATATGCCAAAGAATGCCACAAAAATTGTAACACCCCTAGTTTTAGTTTAACATTATTCAAGAGATTTAATTGGACAGATTAAATAGAATAATGCAGTGGGATAAGGAGGATGAGATTTGATCACTAAAATAGGTCGTGCCTTAATGAATCAATTAATAAGATTGTTTTTAACTTGGAAAGGAAAAAAATTAATGAGGGGCAAATTAGGGATATAGTTTTTTTCTTCCCTTAAGCCCTCCTCCTCCCATTCACTCTCATTTTACATTCACAAAACAATCAAAAGGAAATTGAGACGCCGACCATAATCAAGGAAGAAAAAGGAGGAAACTAGATTCAAGGGAAAAAGATTTAGGGAAATCAATCTTCATCAAATCTCAATCTTCTATCCAATTTAAAGTAAATAATAGTTAACCAACTCTATTGATTGTACTTGAATTCGGTTATGGTTAATTTCCGTATTGATTATGATGATATTACTAGGTTTTAGATGTTTATTCATTATTTGGATAGAATAATGATTTATGAAAACTTTATGGAATTATTAAGATAGGTTTTAAAGGTAAAACCTAAGTTTTTGATCTCTAATTGATTTGATTTCTGGTATGTTGTGCAAAACATTATTTTGGAGATGGGTTTTTAATTTCACAATATTCCAAGTTAATATGAATATTTTATGAATTTCCTAAGTAGAAAATATTGTTTATTTCGGGTTTTAATTATTAAAAGTAATTGAATAGTTATTTTGGCTTTGAAATTTTCATATATGAAAGAGTATGTTAATTCTGATTTTTAGTGATTTTTGGAAATTTTTCCCAAGTAGTAACGATTTTCTATGAATTTATTTACAAAAGAATTTAACTTAATATTAATTAAGCGTATTAATTAATTTATTTTACTAAGTTTTTTTTGGAAGTTGAAACATACTTCTAGCAAAACCTGAAAAAGAAATGAAAAGTTTTTGGTGTTAAACAATCATATTTTGACAAGAGATAAGAGTAGGCGAAAAGAAATTGATTTAAGAGGAAATAAAATAGTTTTTATAAAAATTACAGAAGTGTCATTGTTTAATTACGATATCCATGCTTCCTCATTCTATATCCCCTTCCCCCGAAATCATAAAGGCCGACCTCAATAATAACTACCAAATAGTTATAGCGATATCAGGCTTACAAAATGCGACGTCCTTATTTGCACATATGTTCGACATCCAACATTGGAGGAATATGATATCACATGATGGAAAAGGTTTGACATGATGGATTTCAAATTTATACCGTGTTTTAAGTGAGGCAACCTATTGTTTTAAGGGGTCGAAATCCTTTAGGGTTCGACATCCCTAAATTATTTTACTTGAAATCTCTTGTCACCTATAGTTTTGAAAAACCCATGTTTTCGATATCGAAGTATTTAAAGTATTGATGTCGTGAGTTTCCATTACCGGCATCCTATGTTCTGAAGCAAAATAGCCGAAGTACCATATTTTCGACATAATAGTTTTGAAGTACTGATGCTGTAAGTATCTGATTTCAACATCTCTGTGAGGACCTGTTTCTTCGTCTTTGGAAATCGACACTAATACATCCTCGGTATTCACGTGCCGCAAATCCGAGTGCCATAGAGGCTGTTCCTTAAGGGTAAAAGGAAAACTAGACATAGAAGAGAATCTTACACGAACGTAATAACATATATTATTTTAATATATAAAATCTTTACCGCGGAACTTTAAAATACATTTGTCAGAGTTAAACATGGATAGTTATAAATTTCTATTCGTACAAATGCGAAATACAATAGTACATAAATGTGGTGGAAAAGAATTAATAGTCTATTGAAGAATCTTCTAACTCCATGCTTCGAGCTCTTTCAGAATTCTTCTAATTAAACCTGACTACTAGGCTGCCTGGAAAAGTAGGGCACCTAGAGTTTAAAGAAAGGGAAATAAAATCCAAGTCAGTCATGGGACTACTCTGAGAAACTAAAAATATTAGTGTTTGAAAACAAAAGGTATCTCATAAGACCATGCCACACATAAACACGGAATGGGTTTTTACCTTATGATAACTAAAACATTTTTACGTGGAAATTTGGTAGTATTATTTTTAATGACATTCTTTTGAAAACATTTGTAAGTAAACTTATAAATCTTAGCTGAAATTGGTACCATATTAAATTCCGGACCTAATCATTTAAGGTTCTACAAAACAAAACCGAAGACACTTATTGTTGATTGGATTTCAACCGAATAGCGAGGTAAGGAACTACCTCCTGTACAGTGCATTTCTAGAGGAATGCTCCTAAGGCCCCTATGTTGGTCCTTATGCAAATTATGACCGGCCTATCCGAAAATTACATGAATAGAACCGAGTATTACATCACCCGATCGCAACCGACCTATACGAGACGTCTCATAGCATAAACCATTTAATTTAAACCCGATGTTATAAAGGGTAGAAATTTTATAGATTTCGAAGGTGATTTCATAGGTTGATGGTTGTGAGCCACTTAGCCTTAAAGCATCCCTTGTTTCACCATTCCCAGATGTGAGGCTTTGAGGTAATGATTACCTTTTATATAGAACATATTCCACTTTGCCATTTTCCAATCACACAACTGATTTCCACAAACATATAACTCCTAAGCTCGTACGTCTCAGGAAAGGGTGTTAAGCTAAGAGAAGTGGCCTTCTCCGCCACCAAACAGTTCATAGAGATCAATTAATATGATTTAGAAATGCAACGTCAGACATTCGTCCACACAAGTTGTCCAGTAACAGGACAAACCGAAGGTACTTTCCTATCACATCCTGTTGGGAATCGCCCCTAGGATTAGTATCTAATAGTCCTCGTGTTTCGAAGATTTTTAAAACGAAGGGACCACTGCTATTTATTTATCTCGGGAGCTACCCAAAGATTATCAACAAGTAGTCCTTCTCTATCTTCAAAATTAAGGTCTTCAATATATATATCTTCATTTTCGAACAGGTAAACTAGTTCGAAGTGGTTTTCGGATATGAATCACCCAAATCCGACCCTGGTTCCTTCAAACCAATCATCGATAAAAAAAGATGGTTTACAAATAGGTGATTAATATTCCATTAATTAATATCTTTTTATCCAAAATATCTTCTACAGATATTTATCTTTTTCAACCATTTCTTTTTAGTATATATGGAATTCATTACAGCTCTCTTTGTTAAATTCTTCGGTTTAATTTAAAAAAAATTAAAACTTAGAATAATTCCAAATAATTTTTGTTAACTTTTAACAAAGATTTCTCAATTCCAAAAATGTAACTTTTTAATAAGTTGAAACCATGTTATCTAAGATGGTAAATCCAAATTAGTTAATATTTGAATGAAACAGATCCACATAAATTATTCCAAATTATACTAGATGTTAATTTTCATATTCTACAAGTACTATCCATCGAATAATAGTGAAATCACCTTTTAAATTCATATGAGTAGTATGAGTTTCCTCCTCAGAATTTAATATCAATTATAAGAAGATTATATCTATACAACCCAAGTTGTTTAAAGTTGAGAATTTTTTATCTTTTATGTTTAACTTGTTTCCGACATTTCGATCTTATCTATCCCTCGCTTAGGTAAGGCCAGGTGAGCAAGGACACTGGTTCCTCCTGAACATCTCCTTAGTTTAATCACCTCAACTAGATCTCACGAATATAAAAATTAGGTGTACTCGTCGGCTTATTAGAGCCAAGATTAAAACAATTGCTTATAACAACTTTTCTTAAATTCATTTATTTATATTCTTTTAAATAAATTATGAAATCTTCAAATCATCTTTAAAACAATTAATTATTCATTTGAAAACATATATAAAAGATTTTGGAAAGAGTTATAGTTCAAAGTTATTGAAAGCTGCTACAAATAGTGTTTTTAAAGTTATATTTACCAAAACGACTTTTCTAACTTTTAAAAAATTATTTATAGAACCCAAATCTCTTTTAAAACATTTTAGAACATTTATAAATATTTTTTCATATTTTTAAAGCATTTAAAAATATTAAATTTAAGAAATCTTTTTTTGGATTCCGAACTACAAAATCGCTATTATTTTGAAAATGTGTTTTACTTATATTTCAAAATCAACTTATCGAAATCTCGATCCTTTTCCTTTTTCTGAAAACTATGGATATAATAGTTTGGAAAATCCTTATTACAAAGAATTACGAGCTACATTCCACTTTATATACTCATTTAACTTTTGGGGCGTGAAATCGCGAACTACAGTTTCGAGACGTGCCTAGTTTTGATTCGGTTTTCAATTTTCATTCAATACTCATGAAGACAAGTTTATATGTTTATAAAACATTTCCAAATCTATTTCAAATCATTTTAAAGAGTTTTGATGATTCCATATTACTTTTATAACTTAATTCAGAAAGTGATTTACTTGTGTAATATCGACGTGTATTTAACGTGACTTGTTTATATATCAAAACAACAATAATTTGACAACATCCAAACATGATAAACAATCACTATAAACAACCATAACATCCAATATATGTATACATATAATATAAATGGACTTTATAATTTTTTTATATAATGTATGTAACTTTTTGTTATTAATTACTTTCCAAATATCCGCTAATTACTGTAATTCATCCAACCAAACATTTTAAGCATTTCAATAGTCATATTAAACATTTATAACTAATTATAAAGATTTAATTTAGGAGTTCTCACCTTCATCCAAAGCGATACTTCCTACCAACATTCAAACAAACTCACACTTCGCTAAACCATCTTTGAACACCCAAAGCTCACGGCCATGCCTCCTCTCACTTGCTAATCATTCTTCCCATGTAGTCTTAGGCTTAATACTAGAGTTTAGAAGAGATTAGAGAAGATTTGGTTAGCTTTTGAAAAAGTTAGAGAGTAATTAGTGGATAAGTGCTTAAGCACTTCCACTATTTCTAACCCGCCTACTTTCTCTCAAGTTTTTGAGATTAAAGAAGAGACCCCTTTGGAAGACATTAGAGAGTATTTAGAAAGCTCAAGAACGAAGAATAAGAAGAATGAATGTGAAGAATAAGTGAGAAGGAGGGGTGGTATTTATAGGAAAAATGAGAAAATATCTTGAACTAAAATTACCACCATACCCCCACCTACCCAAGCAAATGCCTCCCCCCTCCATCATGGAACATGGCAGCCCCACACCCTACCCCATGTAGATGAGGTATAGGTGATGGTGGAGGTGGTGATGTGATGTGGTGTAAGGTTGATTTGATGTTTGCTTTTTAAAGTAATAATGACTTTAGATATTTATTCATTTACCTTGTGTAAATATATATTTACTATTATCATGTGTATATGTATATGATAATGTGTGTATGTGCATGTCACAAATGTGTAAAAGTTATTTGAACAACGTCGTACAACTTATATACGTCAAACCGTTACGAATTTGGATTCCGATCTTCGGTCATATTTTTATTTATTATTAACGTATATATATTTGTAAACAAACTTTGGAAACTATTTTCTTATTATTATTCATGAATTAAAATGATCTCATTTTAATTATAAACCATATAAATCAATATTAAATGATTGTTTACTAAAAGTGTTATTATATCGATAAACCGATATCGATTTTTCTTATAATTTCAAATCTTATTTATAAATTTATAAAACTACCATATTTGATTTATTATGACTTTATTACTATTATAAATGAATTATTATCATTTTAAAACTATTATTTGAATATTTATAATAAGCATTAAATCATTAAATTTTAATTTAAAATCATTAATTAATTATTATATATACTGGCATCACAAATGATGTCACTCATCAATTAAATCTTTGTTAATATATTTTAAGACAGGTTTACCATTTTTATTTTTGGTTCAAAACATCATTATTGTGGTTATAAATCCTTATATTTGAATATTTCAAAACAATCTTAATTTATTAAAGTGATGAATTTGCGGTCATTACAGATTCCCCTCTTTAAAAGAATTTCGTCCTCGAAATTGAGCGCAAAGTTGGTAATACTTATCCCAAAGTTGAAATTTCAAATATATCATCGAGTGGTACTTACATATTATTCATATGCACTTATCTTATTTGATCTTAAATTCGAATATATCATTTTGCTTCCGAACTAGTATTGATCATTCGATTTTCGAGTGTGGATCTTGATTAGGCTCGGAGGCTGTTATTCTCCTTACATAGTCCTCAACTATGATAGAAAATGTAAGCAATCTGACTACAAACCCTTATCAATTTTTGCCTTCGACCATCGAATGATAAATCCTTTTCGGATATCAAAATCTTACATTCAAATCTTAGGCCAAAAAGCTTGGTGTAAAATAAACTTGTTTAGAAAATCTTGGTTTAAGTTTTTAAATATTCTATAAAAATATAGTTTCATTCTTTTTCAAAAAAAATCTTACTTGTATATTTTACCAAAATTTTTATGAAATTTTCCTTTAAGTAATTCGTATATTCATTATCGAACAAAGTTATGAATGAAGATCATAAATTTTTTATAGATAATTTCTTTCTTACATCACCATACAAACCATTTCAAAATACATAGTAAAAATGTTCTTAAGTCGTTCTAACCCTATAGGGGTTCATACTACAGACACTAGTATATCATTAAATATCATCTCCTCGAATCTCCAGCTCATATACGAGTTAATACTTAATACTAAATACCACTAGATAGACAGCTAGCTTCCAAACACTACCATCATTCTGAAGCTGATTCATTCCAATAACCAACATCAAATATCTCCTTATCATTTCCTTCATCGTCATCGTCATCATCATTATTATTCCCCTGCTTATTGTCTGCCTTATTTCCATCCTCATACTGTTGCATCATATCTTCCTCATATGGCAACCATGGTTGGTTCCATGGAACATGCCCCATTTCTACTGGAACTCCTTAGATTACTTCCTCGGGTTCTTGTTCCTCAAGACTCTACATATAGATTTCACATGGATTTCCTTCCTCGGTCTCCTCTATCCACTGCACTTTCTCCTCTTCAGACATTTCAACTTCTACTTCCTCGGGTTCTTCCTCCTAGTTGTAGTTAATGTACGAGCTTGAAGATTCTTCTCGCCAAAAGATATGGTCTCCATCTAAATCCCTATCATATTGTTGTCAATGCTGCTATTGTTTGATTCATTGGGTGTCATGGAATTTGGATCTTCCATAGGCTCAGATTCCTCCTCTTTCATCGGTTCCTCGGAGGCTGGAGAAACTTCTTCGTCGCTTGACATAATGATAAGTTTAGGAGTGGCTGGAGGTATAAGCATTACGGCCGTAGGATAGCTGCCTTCGTCTAACCTAGTATACTAATCTGATTCTTCCTCTATGATGGGCCAACCATTTCTTGGTGGCCACTGCATGGATTCTTCATCGCTCGATAGGATGATCAAATTGTCTTTCTTCTTCCCCTTTCTCTTTGAGGACTCCCCCTTCGAATACTTTCCCATGAATGATTTCTATCAATGTAAAAAAAGTCTTCTTAGATATGGATACTAACTTATTCTAATGTCTAAGGTTTAAATTGAAATGTAACCTATCACAAATTCAGTTGACAGTTGAGGGTAATAATTCTCTAAGTACTTTGGAATTTTTCTTACCACAATCATACTTGATCAAATCTTTAGAAAACCAATCGATACTGGTTAAATCTTTGCCAAAATGTTTTCCAAACATTATTATCATCAACTTTCAAAATCCTTTAAAACTTCTTTCTCAAAAACCTTTTAGATGAAAGTTTCTATTATTCGCTTTATAACCTTTCGGTGTCATAATTTCAGTTGACGGTTAAATAATTTACTAAGCACTTGGTTTTGTTACTTTTAAACCAATACAAAAATCCTTTGGAAATTTTCTTCAAAACCCCTTTTAGTTAAAAGTTCTCATTATCCAAATTCTTAGGTTTTGTATGCATCCCCTTATTATTCTTATTTAATAAACATCTTATAGTCAAACTGTGAAATTCTAATCACAAGGTGTTTTAGGCTTAAATCTTTTTATTAACTTATTTTTAACAATCATTTAAGTTACTATATATCTTTTAAAACGTATCCTTTATGCTCAAAATATAATCCTAGGTAAAATTATTCTATTTACCATATTTTTAAAAATCATTTTTATATATTAACAAATACACACTCATATATATAATACTCTCAACTCATTCTAAGGTGTTACTAACCCTATCTCTAATGAGTTACTCATACTAGGATATTATTAATCTTATCTCTGAT
This sequence comes from Allium fistulosum, assembly GCA_030737815.1. Classification (NCBI taxonomy): domain Eukaryota; kingdom Viridiplantae; phylum Streptophyta; class Magnoliopsida; order Asparagales; family Amaryllidaceae; genus Allium; species Allium fistulosum. The sequence continues at coordinate 240,446,088 of CM060907.1, read as the reverse complement.
GAGTTCTTACCCCGGTCAGGCTCAGGAGTTCCCTAAACCAAAGCTCTGATACGAAATGTGAGGACCAGTATTTTCGACCTTTGAAAATCGACACTAATACATCCTCGGTATTCACATGCCGCAAATCCGAGTTCCGGAGAGGCGGTTACTTAAGGGTAAAAGGAAAAATAGACATAGAATAGAATCTTATACGAATGGAATAACATATATTAATTCAATATATAAAATCTTTATAGCAGAAAATTAAAATACATTTGTCAAAGTTAAATACGAATAGTTATAAATTTATGTCCATACAAATGCAGAATACAATAGTACATAAGTGTGGTGGAAAAGAGGTAATATCTACTGAAGAATCTTCTAACTCCATGCTCCGAGCTCTTCTAGATTTCCTCTAAATAAACCTGACTAATAGGCTGTTGGGAAAATAGGGCACCCCGAGTATAAGGAAAGGGAAATAAACTTCGGGTCATCATGGGACTGGTGTGAGAAACTCAAAATATGAGTGTTTGAAAACAAAAGGTATCTCATAAGACCACACCGCACATAAACACGGAACGGGTTTTTACCTTATGATAACATAAAAATTTTACGTGGAAATTTGGTATATTATTTTTAATGACATTCTTTTGAAAATATTTGCAAGTAAACTTATGAATCTTAGCCAAAATTGTTACCATAATAAATTTCGGACCTAATCATTTAAGATTCTACAAAACATAACCAAAGGCATTTATTGGAGATTGGATTTCCAGCTGAAAAGCAAGGTAAGTGACTATCTCCCATATAATGCATTTCTAGAGAAATGCACCCGAGGCCCCTATGTTGGTCCTCATGCGAATTAAGATTGGCCCATCCAAAAATTACACAAATAGCACCGAGTATTACATCACTCAGCCGTTACCGACCTACCCGAGATGTCTCACAGCATACACCACTTAATTTGAACCCGATGTTATAGCGGGTAGATATTTTACAGATCTAGAAGGTGATTTCATAAGCTGATGATTGCGAGCCACTTAGCCTTAAAGCATCCCTTGTTTCACCATTCTCGGTTGTGAGACTTTGAGGTAACGATTACCTTTTATATATAACATATTCCACTTTGAATGCCACTTTGCCATTTCACAATCACACAACTGATTTCCACAAACATATAACTGCTGAGCTCGTATGCCTCAGGAAAGGATGTTAAGCTAAGATAAGTTGCCTTCTCCGCCACCAAATAGATGATACGTTCATAGAGTTCAATCAATATGATCTAGAAACGCAACTTAAAACATTCGACCATATAAGTTGTTCGGGAATAGAACAAACCGAAGGTACTTTCCTACCACATCCTGTCGGGAATCGCCCCCAAGGACTTGTAGCGAATAGTCCTCGTGTTTTGAAGATTTTCAAAACGAGGGGACTACTGCTATTTATTTATCCCCAGAGCTACCCAGGGAATATCAACAATTAGTCCTTCCAAAATGAAGATCTTATATCTTCAAAATTATGGTCTTCAATATATATCTTCATTTTCGAACACGTAAATTAGTTCGAAGTGTTTTTTGGATAGGAATCACCCAAATTCGACCTTGGTTCTTTCAAACCAATCATCAATAAAAAGATGGTTTGTAAATAGGCGATTAATATTCCATCAATTAATATCTTTTTATCCAGAATATCTTCTAGAGATATTTATCTTTTTCAACCATTTCTTTTCAGTATATATGGAATTCATTAAAACTCTCTTTGTTAAATTCTTCAGTTTAATTAAACTCTTTTTAAAACATAGAATAATTCTAAATCATGTTACTTAAATTTTAACAAAGATTTCTCAGTTACAAAAAAAAACTCTTTAATAAGTTGAAATCATGTTATCTATGATGGTAAATCCAAATTAGTTCATATTTGAATGAAAGAGATCCACAGAAATTATTTCAAATTATACTTGATGTTAACTTCCGTATTCAACAAGTAATATCTATCGAATAGCGGTGAAATCATCTTTTAAATTCATATTAGTAGTACGAGTTCCCTCCTTAGAATTTAATATCACTTATAAGAAGATTATCTCTATACAACCCAAGTTGTTTAAAGTTGGGAAATTTAATCTTTTATACTTAACTCGTTTCCGACATTTAGACCTTATTTATCCCTCTCCTAGGTGAGGCCAGGTGAGCTAGGGAACTGGTTACTCTTGAACATCTCCTTAGTTTAAGCACCTCAACCAGATCTCACGAATAGAAAAATCAGGTGTACTCGTCGACTTGTTAGAGCTGAGATTAAAACAATTGCTTATAACAGCTTTTCTTAAATTCATTTATTTAAATTATTTTAGATAAATTATTAAATCTTCAAATCAACTTTAAAACACTTAATTATTAATTTAAAAACATTTATAAAATATTTAGGAAAGAATTCTTAAGTTTAAAGTTATATTTCAAAAGTTATAGAAAACCACTACAAATAGTGTTTTTAAAATTATATTGATCAAAATGACTTTTCTATCTTTTGAAAATTTATTTATACAACTAAAATCTATTTCAAAATTTTTTAAGAGATTTATAAAGATTTTTCCATATTTTTAAAACATTTAAAAATATTAAATTTTAAGAAATCCTTTTTTTGGATTCCGAACTGCAAAACCGCTATTATTTTGAAAACGTGTTTTACGTATATTTCCCAATCTACTTATTGAAATCTTGATTCTTTTCTTTTGTTTGAAAACTATGGATATAATAGTTTGGAAAATTCTTATTACAAAGAATTCCGAGCTATAGTCCACTTTATATACTCATTTAACTTTTGCAGGTGCGAAATCACGAACTACCGTTACGCGATGCGCCTAGTTTTGACTCTTTTTTCAATTTCCATTCAAAACTCGTCGTGACAAGTTTATATGTTTATAAAACATTTATAGATCAATTTCATATAATTTTAAAGAGTTTTAATGATCCCATATTACTTTATAACTTGATTCAAAAAGTGATTTCCTTTTGTAATATCGACATGTATTTAATGCGACTTATTTATATATCCAAACAACAATATTTTCACAACATCCAAACATGGTAAACAATCATTATAACCAACCATAGCATCCAATATATGTATATTTAATATAAATGGAGTTTCTAATTTTTGTATATAACATATCTTACTTTTTGTTACTAATTACTTTTTAGATATCCACTAATTACTTTAATTCAGCAAACCAAACATCTTAAGCATTTCAATAGTCATTTTAAACATTTATAACTATTTATAAAGATTTAATTTATGAGTTCTCACCTTCATCCAAACTGATACTTCCTACCAACATTCAAACAAACCCGCACTTCATTAAACCATCTCCAAACACCCAAATCTTATGACCATGCTTCCTCTTACTCTATAATCATGCTTCCTATGATGTCTTAAGCTTACTACTAGAGTTTAGAAGAGATTAAAGAAGATTAGTTTAACTTTTGAAAAAGTTAGAGAGTAATTAGTGGATTAGTGCTCAAGCACTTCCACTATTTTTAGCCTCCTACTTTCTCCCAAGTTTTTGAGATTAAAGAAGAGACCTCTTTGGAGGCCATTAGAGAGCATTTAGAAAGCTCGAGAATGAAGAAGAAGAATGAATGAATGTGAAGAATCAGTGAGAAGGAGGGGTGGTATTTATAGGGAAAATGAGAAAATATCGTGAAGTAAAATTACCACCATACCCCTACCTACTCAAGCAAACGCCTCCCCCCATCATGGCACATCGATGCCCCTCCCCTTTCCACATATGGATGAGGTGTAGGTGATGGTGGTGATGATGGTGGAGGTGGTGATGTGATGTGGTGTAAGGTTCATTTGATGTTTGCTTTTTAAAGTAATAATGACTTTAGATATTTATTCCTTTACCTTATGTAAATATATATTTACTATTATCATGTGTATATGTATATGATATTGTGTGTATGTTCATGTCACAAATGTGTACAAGTTATTTAAACAACGTCGTACAATTTACATACGTCAAACTGATATGAATTGGGATTCCGATCTTCGGTCATATTTTCATTTGTTAATTAACACATACACACACACAGAGATATATATTTCTTTGGCCATATTTTCATTTGTTAATTAACATGTGTGTGTGTGTGTGTGTTGTAAACTAACTTTGGAAACTATTTTCTTATTATTATTAGTGAATTAAAATAATCTCATTTTAATTATAAAACCATATAAATTAATATTAAATGATTGTTTACTAAAAGCTTTATTATATCGATAAACCGATATCGATTTTTCTTATAATTTCAAATCTTGTTTATAAATTTGTAAAACTATCATATTTGATTTATTATCACTTTATTACTATTATAAATTAATTATTATCATTTTAAAACAATTATTTGAATATTTATAATAATCGTTAAATCCTTAAATCTTAATTTAAAATCACTAATTAATCATTATATATGTTGGCACCACTAATGATGTCATTCATTAATTAAACTTTATTAATATATTTTAAAACAAGTTTACCATTTTTATTTATTGTTCAAAACATCATTATTGGGGTTATAAATCTTTATATTTTAATATTTCAAAAATAATCTTAATTTATTAAAGTGATGAATTTGCGGGCTGTTACAATCTATTTTTAAAGTAATTGAGCCATGATTTTTCAATTTCGACACTCTTCATTTTCTTTGTTTTTGGTAATTACGATATGCAACATTAATACCATAACTCTTTCATTTCTAATACTTTATGGGTCGAGAAGTCTTGTTTTCATGCAAACTAAAAGTTACGTTTTAAAGGCGTGATAGCCTATGTTTTAAGAAAGTCGATAACCTGATGATTTCAGAAGTATAGCCTTACTCCTTATAAAATCTGAGTTTTGTTTTCAAATCACAGATAGAGGTTCGATATCGTTTTTAATGGCAAGGAGGTCGTAAGCTTTCTATTTCAAATTGTTAGATTGATGGCTTGACAAGCCATATGTTTTATGAGTTCGACAACTTCATTGGGGATACAATGTATATTATTTTTGATGTGCCACAAGTGAAAGAACTGGGCCACCCCTCAGTTGAAGAAATGGGTGAATTTCAAAATTTTTACTAATTTTGGATCATTAATGGTGGGCGTATGAAGTTTAAATGTATTTAGACCTTATCTAAATTTATTTTATATAAAATCAAGAAAGGGATATAAAAATAAGGTTTGAATATATAAAATATATTTATTCCCTTATTGTGTGACAGAATAGTTAAACATAAGGTCAATATGATCAATTGATAAGATGATGTATATGAATAAATAAGAATAAGTATAAAGACAATCACATAAGGACAAGAAGGAAAGAAATAAAAGATGAATGATTGATTCATCTTTCCCTTTTTGAAAAACTTGATTTATGCGGCATTCAATTAGCAATCAATGAACCATTATGACATAAGATCAGGAATAGCCAACAATAGTTTATATGCATATACAACTGCCTCATTTTTAATTGTTTATAAAGCATTTAAACCATACGATTGAAATATAAACAATAAGTTTTATATGCATATATACGTATAGATGTAATTATTTATATATAAAGATTAACCCAAAACTTCTTAATTAATTCAAAATAAACCATACTAAATTTAATCTAATGTATTTATGAACTTATGTAAACTTAAATCAGTTAACAAAATATATATGTATACAATTAAAACAAGAGATTCAACCTATATAAAAAATGTTTTTTTCCCAACAAAAGTAAAACTTACTAAACTGAGCAATATATTAACAATCCTTTGAATACTTAAAGAAAGATATTAGTGATGTCAAATAAGGTAACAAATTTAGAAATTTATTGTAATCAATTTATTATCAAAACATCCTTTAATCATGTGTATGTTTCTATTACAATAAAATGCAGATAATAAGAACAAATAAACTTTCAAATGTAAGTAGATTCAACCTATATGAATAAATATTTTTTTATTGTTATTATAAAACAAAAGGTGATACATACTGAAATGGACAATATGTTAAAATCTTTTGAATACTTAAAGAAGGATAATTGTGATGTAAAATAGGGTAACATATTTAGAAATTTATTATAATCAATTTATTTTTAAAACATCCTTTAATCATATGTAAGTTTTTATTACATTACAAACGCAAACAATATGAACATATAAACTTTGAAACCAAAACAATTACACTTTGATTTGAATGTTTAAACATAGAACTAAAATTAAAATATACAAGTTTCGGTTTTGATTTATCTAAATAAAAAACCAATCAATTCATATAATAAATAATTCAAACTACATAAACCATTTTCAAATCAAATGAAGTTATACACATATAAATTATGATATCCAATTTTATTCATTAAAAAGTTATATCAAAACTATTGGAATAAAAGAATCATACCTTAATTCCAAAGTCTTGTATTACACCTTGAAACATTGAATTTTTCCTTTAGATGTAGCCAATGAATCATTTCTTAAATGATCAATCAAATCTCCTAGTTAAAAATCAGCCTCTAGAAGTTGTAAGGATCAAGAGACAAGAAACATCTAAAATTTATTTGTTGTGTTTGAATTTTTTTTATGCAATTTTTTATTTTCATGGAGGTCATTAAGGGAGAGGAGGAGAGCTTAAGAATGATAGAAGATAAAATTGTTTGTTTAAACCAAACATGAATAAGGACGAGAGAGATAGTATGTTTTAAAAGGAACATTAAAACCTTTTAAATTTCCTCCTTTAATACCTTCCTTATTTAATTCTAAAACTAAATCACCAAATCCTTTTTCATCCTCTTCAAATTTTCGATGGAAGAAAATAAAATAAAGAGAAAAGGACAAAGTTCATTTCATAAATGATATTTAAGTGATTCAAAAAGAGAAGATTTATTTCCTTCTTTTAATTCCTCCTTTATATTTTCAAATCACATTTGAAACCTCTTCCTTTTTTCATCATGCATGTGGGTCTTAATGAAAAATCCAAAAACACTTAGCAATTAACCTATTTAAATCCAATTTAAATATTTTATTGATATCGATTAACAATACGCGCGTTTATAACTTTTATAAACGCATTTTATTAAATCCTAATTCAAACAAATTAAATGAATTTTAACAATTAATATTTCATAAATATTAATTAGTTTAATTAATTTACAACAATTTATAAATTAATTAAATCGTATGGTTCATTCAAAGTATTCATTATTACGGTTGTACGACTCAAAGGTGTAAATTCAGTCAGCTATTAATATCGAATCATTCACACATCACTTAGCAAGTGGTGTGACAATTTAGCTATTATTTATACCAATTCTTTTGTCAAAACTATATCACATTGGGACTTATGGAATTTGGTAATAGTCAAAATTCCAATATCGTCCACGTTCAACTTTATAATCCAAACACAGAGTCCTTAGTTTAATGATAACAGTTATTTTTAACCAAACTACTCTAGCCAGAGACTTTGAGTTGACATTAGTTGACCATGATACTAACCTCGTATAACTGAGGAGACGGATCCACTTTTGAGTGGAGTTTCACTTCCAGTGCTTTCACTCGACCCAACTATATTCGTTCAATGGATGCCATGCCACAATTTAACTATAATCAAAGCGGAGCTTCCACATTGAAGATCAACGGTATTCTCAAGTCGAAAGAACTGTGTAAATTAGTCACATCGATATTCTCTACTTAACCTTGGTTATTTTAACCCAAAAAAATATGGAGTGGGTCATTCCACGGTTATCTAATAACTATCAGTACCTAACCCCTTGGTACACCTAGCAGTCATGAGTAATACAATGCCCAACATTTGGAGAGCGTTACATACTCTAGTCTCAATAGATGTATCGATATCCAGTCTCATTACATCTTAACTAGGAATATTTAAAATGGTATATTTATTTTTGTTGTGATAAATTACTCACGGTTACAACACTTTATAACTACTATCACAAAACATACCATTTGTGGATTTTTTATTAAATATACTTTTAATTAAATTAATATATTAATATAACACATTATATCAAGTATATAATAGAAAGAAAACACCTTCTAGTTTGAATAAGATTGGTCATCAAGTTAGATATATATAACAAATTACATAATTGCCCCTAGGGCATATCCCTAATTCTATCAACAAGTTTAAGGGTTTGACAACCTAATTGGGGATACCAATAGACATAGGTTGGGCACTTGGGAGAATAATATTATATTCTAATCATGAATTAATATTTGATGGGTTCATAGTCATCCTAGGAAAACTCTGAGATTTGGGATGTATAGCCCAAATAATACCTAAGATGGATAGTCTCTGTATGGTTCATGATGGGTTCATAGTCATCCTAGAAAACTATGATATGCGTAATGGATAGTCCACATAATTTTAAAATAAATGAAACATGTGCGATGGATAGTCCACATAATTTTAGATAAATAAACCATGTGTGATGGGTAGTCCATATGGCCTGAGATAGATAATCCGCATAATAATTATATGTGGGATGGGTAGTCCACATAAATGAAAGGTGGATAGTCGGATTAAATTTAGATGGATAGTCAATTAAATTAGGATGGGTAATCCATTATATGATTTTGGGTGGGGTAAGGGAGTGTATAACACTATGAAGATAAATTATTCAAACTTACTTATATTGCATTCGTGCAGTTGATTATTTTACTATGTTCTAACCTTTGTGGTTGCATGTGCATGAATTTTGATTGACATAATTGGTTAAGATACTAGTGAGAGGAAATTCCATTTCGCTCTGTGGCGTGGTCTCACTAAATATCTATTTTGGTTCGAGATGGTAGGTTATTATTCACACCAGACTGTTTGTCTGACCTGAAGTTTTTGTTTTCCCCTTAAACTCTCGGGTGTTCATTTGAGTAGACTAGGACTAGGATTTTTAGGTTTACAAGTTTGACGAATAAGCATCTGAAGACGTGCAGTAGGAAAGAGAGCTATATCAATAGCTTCGTTCTATCCGCTATGTTGTTTTATTTGCTTGAATTGATGTAATGGAAAATTGCATAATTGTCAAGAATTAGACTCTAATCAACCAAGAGGGCATCTTCATATGTCACTCTTAGGATATTTTGGAATAATTATATTTTCTTTGAACGAGGGATCAAATGGGATTATGTAATGAATATGAAATGTGAAAGTTTATCATTGAAATGTGTTAAAAAAATTCATATTCATGTGCTTTTAATGTTATTAATATGATTAACATGATGACATTTTGTCACTGAAAATTAATACCATGTTGACCGCAGCATCCATACCCCTTAGTTTCGAGCCTCAAAATGGGGTATGTTGCAGAAGTGAGGAGTTTCCTTGGTTTGGCGAGCTACAATCGGAAGTTCATTAAGGACTTCGTGAAGATCTCTGCCCCTTTGACCTGCCTCACCAAGAAGAATCTAGTTTTCTCGTGGGACACGAAGTGTGTGGATGCTTTTATTAGGCTAAATGAGGCATTGACTAATGCACCTATTTTGGGTTTTCCCGATGGTGCGAAGACATTCACAGTATATACCAACGCATATGGTATGGGTTTGGGTATGGTCTTAATGCAAAAAGGAAGAGTGGCAAGCTGCGCTAGTCAAAAGTTGAAGGTCCACGAGAGAAACTACCCTACCTATGATCTTGACATAGCGGCCATTGCCTTTGCGCTCAAGACATGGAGACATTATCTTTTAGGATAGCAGTTTGAGCTATATATGGATCACAAGTCTCTAAAGTACTTATTCTCTTAAAAGGACTTGAATTTAAGGCATCACAGGTTGGTGGAGTTTTTGGTATTGTATGTTTTCGATATCTCATATACCCCAGGCAATGGAAATATAGTGGCCGAAGCCTTGAGCAAACAACATGTAGTATTAAGTTCTTTGTTCTTGGACTAGAGGCATTTGGAGTTCATTTCTACATTTGATTTACGACCATCGTCAGACATTAGCCCGAGATTGTTAGCACCTTGGATGTGCGGCCTACACTTATGGAACATATTGGATCCAGTTGAAAGCAAGATAAGGAGCTATTGGATATTTTTTAGAAGCTTGATAGAGGAGAGAAGTTGAGCCATTTAAGGCTTTATGCCATTGACTCAAAGGGATGGTTATAGAGAGATGGTAGATTATGTGTTCCTCCCAATACGGAGTTGACTGATTTAGTACTAGCCGAGTCTCATCGTTCGAGGATGACTATTCATCTGGACTGAGACAAAATGTACTGTGACATGAAGAGACACTTTTATTAGCCTAGTATGAAGAAGCATGTAGTGGAGTATGTAGCTTGATGTATGACTTGTCAAAGGGTTAAGGTAGAGTAGAAGAAGCCGGGGGGTTTATTGCAGCCATTGGAAATTCCTCGGTGGAAATGAAAGAGTATTTCTATAGATTTTATCGATGGTTTACCGAGGAGTAGAAGAGGAAATGAGAGTATTGAGTCATAGCTGATCGACTAACCAAATGCGCTCATTTTATACTAGTCAGGAGTACAAAGACGATGACATCCTTGGTGACTCTATACGTAAAGGAGGTCGTTAGGTTACATGGAGTTCCTGCTAGCATAGTTAGTGGTCAAGATTTGCTTTTCGCCAGCGAGTTTTGGGAGGGTCTACAGGAGGCTTTGGGCATCGAGTTGAGCTTGAGTACCGCTTATTACTTATAGATTAACGGACAGACAGAGAGAGTGATTAGGTTTTGGAAAACTTGCTACAGATGTGTATCTTGATTTTTGGAGGCTCTCGGGAGGATCATTTGTCGTTGGTGGAGTTTACCTATAATAACATCTATCAGGCAAGCACTAGGATGGCACATTTGAGGTGTTATATGGTAGACATTGTAGATCATTGTCATGTTGGTGGGACACTACGAATAGGATTATTCTTAGGTCAGACATGGTGAGGGAGACATCGAAGAAAGTATATGTGATCTATAGAAGAATGAAAACTATGCAAGATAGACATAAATCTTATGCTGACAGGAGATGTATGGAGTCAAAGTTCATATTGGACAACATGGTGATTGTGTAGGTCTCACCGCTTAGGCACGTTATGACGTTTGGTAGTTCATCGAAACTAGCACCGAGGTTCATAGAGCCTTTTCCTATTACGGAGAGGTTTGGGAAACTGGCATATAAAGTGGAGCTTCCTAAGAAGTTGGCGGGAGTACATGATATTTTCCATGTGTCGCACTTGTAAAAGTGCTTGTATGGTCTAGCTATCGCAGTCAAACTGAGTCAGCTAGAGGAGGTGGAGACAGAGAGGGAGTCACTTGTTTTCCATGCACCTATTTGTATTTGTGAGCATAGTACAATGCAACTTCGCAACAAAGAAATCAAACTTGTTAAGGTCAAATGTAGAGACAATCCAACGGAGAGTACTTAGGAGCCCAATGAGAAGATACGAGCTACTCACCCATAACTCTTTTCTGGTACATTTCCAATTCAAATTAATAAGCAAAGTACTCATGCATTAGAACTTAACTTGGTATACCCTAGAGACCATTGGATGGTAGGCATGGTTGTAAACTTATCGTTAGGACATGTTATGGATGATGGATGCTAGTGGATGTATTATTTGGACTATTTCTTTTGCACAATTAGGATAGTATATCCTCTAGATTGTACACACACTCACGTCATCTCTTGTTTGTCGTTAATCTTATTGAGCATTATACATATGGATGTTACATATGGATTAAATTGTTGGGCATACATGTAGAATTGCAAGTATACTTTGTAACAACCCGAATCCCAGTGAGTTCGGATTTTTCGCAAAAATGATACAATCCAAGCCCACTGAAACCCAAGTTGGGTATCAGATATCTTGCAAAATAGGCAAAGATAAATATATCAGAGCTCAGATAAATATCTTACAACGGAACTGACTAAAATATAATAGTAAGTAAATACTCACCAATAAAATAACACTTTCTAAACAAGTGTCTCAAAGCTGGAAAGTCTCTGCTATCTACCTAATCTATAGGATGTTATGAAGAGGGGGGTCAGAACTAAAGTTCTGATGAATGGACAAATTATATACTTCTAAGTTTAATTCTACATATAACGTTATATTTCCATTTTCTGTTATATTAGGTTTATTGGGTTTATAATACTCTCGCCGCTATGCATGAATCGTTCCCATCTACTCCCTAGTAGATTAAAACCTAATAACTGATATATATATATACATATATATATATATAGCTATATGCTCCTTGACCGCATCGGTCCTAGATACTACCCATAGTACCTTCCGTATCCTCCCCGCAAAGGACTCCATCGTCTCGCTGCTAGGGCGTGCTGTGACTACATCTGTAAAGGAACGCCTTGCAAGGCCTACAATACAGATGTTCCATCGTCTGCTTTGAAAACGTAAAACTACGTCCGCACTAGCCTATACTAATGCTCGGACATCCACAATGTACCACCCAGTGCGTACCTTAAGGACTATACGTAATCGTTCTGTCTACTTCCTGAATCCCGCTAAATAAGGTCTACCTTGTACGGAACTCAGTCGGGGATTTTCTATATCTGTAAGGACTACCTTGTTGGGCCTACAATACATATATTCTACTTGGTCGGTCCCTTTTCTTATCGTGGCTATGGCCCCACGCAGCCACCCCTCAACTAATTGAAAGACCTCTAAAGAGCTAAGTGGTTGTGCCCTACTGCAAACAATCTAAATATCTAATTGGTTGCGCCCCTCATCCAATGTCTTGATAGTGAAAACGTAAATAAACTAGAGAACCAGTTCTGAAAACTTTACCTCATTCTGACGACTTTATTTGAACATCTCTATTTTAGACCTATAATTTCTATCTCCAACTTGTAAATCATAAGGCACAAATCTAAAATAGCTAATTTCTGAAGAATTGGAGGAGAAAGAAGAGTGACAGGGCTTCCGCACCCATTTAGAAAAATATGGGTTTGAAGGCTAGCCCTGCCTCTTTATTTATAGAGAGTCAAAACGGTGTCGTCCGTCTGCTTAAAACGATGCAAATCAGGTCGTTCAAAAGGGTGCAGAATGAGCGCGCCTGATTTGTTTTTAAACGTTTTATTTATTATAAACGTTTAACGTTTAAATGTTTTCTATTAATTACAATTAACTCTCATTAGTTCTCTAATTTAATGCTTTTTATAACGCACGTCTATTTTGGATTTAAACGTGCCTCATTTATTTTATTAAATGTTATTTATAAACGTTAACTTTTAAACGTTATAAATTATAAACGTTTAACCTTTTTTTATGTTGCTTTTTTATTATAATTAATTACCATCAATTGTTTGATTAATTTCCCAATATAAAACTTGTCTATTTTGAATTTCACATGTGACCAATTAATGTAAATTAATTTCCTCCAATAGCTGATTTGATTACATTACCTGCTAATGTTAATTAATTGTCTTTAATTACTAATATCAATTAATTTCCTTTATAATGGAAATGTTAATTAATTACCCTTATGATGCGCGTCTATTTTAAATTCAAATGTGCGTTATTTCTGTAATTTCATACGCACATATATTTATTTATAACAAATATATTTACGTACATTTACATGTATAATTATTTCTCGTTAGAAAACTTTGAACGTCGATAGCTTTTTCATACGAACTCCGTTCGAGACATATTATATATGTAAATTGATCAGAAAATTGCCACGAACACAATGGAATAAGTTTCAAGGCGAAATTCTAACAATTCGAAAAATGCTTATTTTCACTGTTCATAATTATTTTATTATTTAATTATATAAAAATATGGGGTGTTACATTCTCCCACCCTTTAGGAAATTTCGTCCTCGAAATTTGGCAAGGATAAAACTATGTAATTCCTCACATTAATTACATCCATTTTGTGTACATTCAATTTTTCAATCATCCGTGTCATTGTGCAAAGTGCAATACATCATAAAATATATGCATGCACAAGAATTTCTATGTGGTACCTCCTATATGAATGCCTTTTCTTTTAGAAATTCCTTTTAAAACATGATGCACACATCCTAAATATACTAGCAATTTCTATATGAATGCAATCTATTGAAAACTCAAAACATTTTTCATCCAATTTTTCCCACACTCCTACTGAATAGGAGCATAGTTCAACAAATTTTACGTCCAAACCTACCACACAACTTTTACTTTTTAGAAAATTCTAATTTTCCAAATTCGAATTCTTATGTTATAAAGAAGGTGGAAAACGGAAAAACTTCACATTTCTCCATTTTACTTTTGTGTACCTCTCTCTCCGTACTTGAAACTTATGCCGCTATCCTATAAAATCTCTATTTTCTTTCCTAAGCACGGTTTACATAAGAAAGATTCTTCCTTTTCAAACTTTTTCTCAAGCTTAATTTATGAGGAAGATGTATTTTTCTTTTACAATTCTCATTTATTTCTATTGACGTTTCTGTTGCTTTCTTTAGATCTTACTATTTTTCTTTTAGTTACCTTTTACCTGCTTTTACTCTTCTTTTAATATAGCAACTAAACACAGCTATCATCTAGGGCAAGGAGGTCTAGGACCATGTCCACTATGACACAGAAAGGTCATACTCTAGGAATCCAAGTAACTCATATGCTCCTCCTGCCGCCTATTACTTATTACCAACTTACACTGTGTTACTCATGACGAACAAAATCTATTCATCTCTTCTATTATAAGTCTCATTTACTGCAATGGATAAAGGTTTCAATCTATGCAGTCTCTATCTAAAAAGCAACTAAGCTTGGGGAAATTTTCTCTTTACCTTTCATTTTTCCCCAACTAAGGTCTACTTTTCCCAACCATGTGTGTCTTAATGTCTTACTATACCACTTCACTATTCTTCTATAGTCTGCACACATGAAGCAACATTTCTAGGTTTTCACTAGTGTCCTATACACCTTACGGGAACTTTTATTATTACTACTAGGAGTAATTACTGCCATAGCCTTACACTTTTCCCGTTACACCTAGGAAATGATTCATATCTACTCTATATTTAAAAGTCTGGTTTGGTTTGGGATTTATCATTTTACTTCAAAAATTAAAGCTTCTAAATTTTTGAAACATCAAATCTCAAAATTTTTGCCTTTGAAAGCGTTATTTTGAAGTTTTCTGTTAAATTCAAAGGTACTTGGTTACTTAAAAATTTTATCTTTCCAAAAACTTATTTACTTTTCTACCAAACCATTTTTCTTTAAAACATGTCTTGCTTGTTCTTAAAACATTTTTTTTCTTGACTAAAAAATGTCCTCACATGTTTTCAAAATATCTTCTTTTCATAGATTTTCAAATTTACTAAAACTAGAGTAGATAAGAACAATTATTTTATCAAAAATCTCCTAACTTTTCTAAACTTCCAATTACTTAACCTCGGAGGATTTTTTTTAACTTACTACACTTAATGGTTTTATACCTTAATGTATTGGAATTACTTTCTCTTATGAGAAACCATTAACGCTAAAACCTTCTACGAATTCTTTAAAGGAGGATTTCATGTTTATGTGAAATTACAAGGAACTTTTTTTTTCGAAACAGGCTATACAAAATTTGGTTCTTTCCATACCTTATACATCTCTTTAACGTATTCCCCTATAACTTGCACAAAACATCTTTATTTGTGATTCATAGAAAATTTTATCATTATTCATTTCATTCCAACAGATTAAAGTATGTTTAATCTATATTCACTTACAGTAGATATTTCCTACTAAATTTATTACATCATTTTTCAAAAGAACTCATTTTCAAAACTGTTTTCATATCTTCATAACTAGAAAATATTTTCATATACTTATTTAAATAATAAGTGTTCATACAAACCACTTTAGAAATTATCTTCAAAACTCATTTGGGTCAAACCAGATGTGGCGTAAAACACCGTTACTACAACCCAAAAATACTAGTTTATGGATTCAATTAAAATAAATATTAATAAATCCCATATGCTATGCAAAAACATTTCCTTTAGGAGTCACCTACTATAACAATAGTGTCATAGTCTATGCTTCCTTTACTTTTACCGAAAACATCTGTTACAACAATAAATGTTGTAACCTACGTTTTCGATACTTAACACACTCTAGGTTTTTATATTTAAAATCTTTGTTTACCTACAAAGAAACTAGCGAGCTATACGCGCTCTATAATTCTTTAAAAAGAATTTCACTTTTAAAAAAATTACAGCATATAAAAATCAATTTAAAATTCATACGACTTTTTTTTCAAAACCCCAATATTTACTTCCTCAAATATATTAACAATTATATTTTTCAACTTTTCAATTCCAAAAGTTTCATTTTATTATGCTAGACTTAAACTGAATTTTCTTCTTACTAAAACCTCTTACTCCTTCCAAAATAAAAACACTCCCCCTGCTATCCCTAGGGAATTTCCCAACTTCCTATAATATATGGATACCGATCTTCTCTCAAATCATTGCTTATTTGTACGCTATAAATTGGCAATAACATAGGGCTCAACATACTTGGATCATCCCAAACCCAACTAGCAAACTATGCACAAATATACTTCTAAAAAATTTCCATATGTTAAAATCTATAATTGGGGACTATTTGGATTTTAGTACATAATATATTTATAATTTATTCAAAAATACAAATACGTTAACTCACTATCTACCTATTAATCCTAAACCAAGGCTCTGATACCAAATGTAACAACCCGAATCCTAGTGAGTTTGGATTTTTCGCAAATATGCTACAATCCAAGCCCACTGAAACCCGAGTTGGGTATCAGATATCCTGCAAAATAGGAAAAGATAAATATATCAGAGCTCAGATAAATATCTCACAACGGAACTGACTAAAATATAATAGTAAGTAAATACTCACCAATAAAATAACACTTTCTAAACAAGTGTCTCAAAGCTGGAAAGTCTTTGCCATCTACCTAATCTATAGGATGTTATGAGGAGGGGGTCAGAACTAAAGTTCTGGTGAATGGACAAATTATATACTTCTAAGTTTAATTCTACATATACTATTTTATTTCCATTTTCTGTTATATTAGGTTTATTAGGTTTATAATACTCCCGCCTCTATGCGTGAATCATGCCCATCTACTCCCTAGTAGATTAAAACCTAATAACTGATATATATATATAGTTATATGCCCCTTAACCGCATCGGTCCTCGATAATATCCATAGTACCTTCCGTATCCTCCTCGCAAAGGACTCCATCATCTTGTTGCTTGGGCGTGTTGTGACTACATCTATAAAGGACTGCCTCGTAAGGCCTACAATACAAATGTTCCGTCGTCTGCTCTGAAAACGTAAAACTGCGTCCGCACTAGCCTATACTAATGCTCGGACATCCATAATGTACCACCCAGTGCGTACGTTGAGGACTATACGTAATCGTTCTGTCTACTCCCTGAATCTCGCTAAACAAGGTCTACCTTGTACGGAACTCAATCAGGGATTTTCTATATCTGTAAAGGACTGCCTCGTTAGGCCTACAATACAGATATTCTACTTGGTCTGTCCCTTTTCTTATCATGGCTATGGCCCCACGCAGCCACCCCTCAACTAATCGAAAGACCTCTAAAGAGCTAAGTGGCTGTGCCCTATTGCAAACAATCTAAACATCCAATTGGCTGCACCCCTCATCCAATGTCTCGATAGTGAAAGGTTCATTGGACTGTTGGTTTAACTCTAGTATATCTCGAACTCTCTTCTTGGTTTTGATGCTGGCCCGATATCTGCATGCGACTGTCCTTTTGGGTCCAGCCCACTAAAACTTAGTTGCAAGTACTAGGACATACGAATGTCCTACTCCAAACATCAGCCCCATTTGACTGCCTACAATGGTCCTGCCATGAAAAAAGCAGTCAATGCATACTCTTTTGATGGAACACCTACAGACCTGCCTCCGGGGACTGCTCCGTTATGCCTACCCCAGAGGGCCTTCCTAGAGTACCCTCACGTCCCGTTGAAGTCTCGTACTTCCTCTAGCCCAAAATATCTAAGTTGGACGTGCTCCTTCTGTGCTGAAATCTGTGATGAATTGCTTCGTTAGGCTCTTCATCCTTTGGGCTACTTCAAACGCATCTCACTCTTTTATTAGACCCTAAGTCTAATCTTTTGTTTTGCGTTTAGTTTACTTTTTTATTCTGTTGGCTAATTATTTACCCTAATTAGCATAGTCTTGTCCCAGCCTCACCTAACTATCGTAAGACCATCAGTTCCTGACTGAAAGGGAATGCGGTTGGTATGGGACACTTCTATTATCATGCTTATTAACTTAATTTAAGTCTTAAGTTTATTAAAATAAGCTTCTCCTATTATTTCTGCTCTTATTTGCTTATTAACTTAATTTAAGTCTTAAATAAGCCTTTTCTGTTCTTTCTACTTGATTATAACCTATGTTATAATTTTACTTGTAATTGTCACTTTTATTTTCTTTTATAATCTGTACATTATAAATATAATTACAAGCATCTCTTTTCTATTCTAGTTTGTCTTGTTTTATTATGATATTGAATTCTCTTTAATTCTCTTATTATATGACAATCTTGGCTTGGGACTACGTCCGACTGTCACAAATTTACTTATCATAATAACTGCTTTGCCTTTATTCTATTATCTGTGCAGTAATTGCAGATCTAGGTATATTTCTTTTAATTGCTTCTAGTCTTGTCTAATAATTAACTTGATTTCTCCTTTACTTCCTGTAATTCTTCACTTTATTTTCTTATATTCTAGGAAGTAGTTCTATTCTATTTGGTTTGATACAAAAACTGTGCTAAAATGCTATTTCCATGTTTTAATACTAAGCAATGCTATAAACAATAATCCGTAATTGCAAGATATTTCTTTTATTATTTCTTTTACTTTTTGAATATCGCAAAATACAGTAGTTTCTCTATTTTACACTAATTCCCTTTTTCTTTCTTTTATTTTTGCAATTACGTTTATCGTTATCTTTTAAATATTAAACTATGGAAATGTATTCTCTTTTCTAAACTAACCAATTAATCTATCACTTACTTCCAAATCAAGTTATTAGATTTTCCCATTTAATTTATTTTTCCCTGTTTTAGCATAATTTACTGTAAAATTCTATTTTTCCCTTTTTATTTCAGCTTTTCTTATTTTACATCTAATTTCTGTAAATCTAGTGTTCTTTTATTTTGGTCCGTATTTTCGAATTCTTCTCTTTACTATTTTATTCGTGTAAAAAGGAATAAAATGAAGCTAACGTTTGCAGGCTAAATTTCAACTTTTGAAATATATGTAAATAACTGTAAATTTCTTACTTTTAGGCTTATGCCTTTCTCTAACTGTCAAGCCTAATATTATTTATATTTAATTGGATTACTATTTCCTTTTTTCATATAAATAATAATTAAATATAAGCTCTCTTATACAATTTACAGTCTCAGCATAACTAATTAACAGAATTAATTACTGAAATACATACTGAATAAAATTATTTAACGGGATAATATATCATAAACGTAAAAGTTATATAATTAAATCCACTCACCTGGAAAGAAAACACTCCAAGTTCCAGATTTGATTTTTAACCCAGTTCTATTATCCATAGCCTTCCCTATTGCAATTCTATTTGGATCCACAAACTGGGATTTATATGGATTTAGAAATCCAGATCTAATTAAAGAAAAATAAAATAAATAAACTAGAGAACCAGATCTGAGAACTTTACATCATTCAGATGACTTTATTTAAACATCTCTATTCTAGACCTATAATTTCTATCTCCAACTTGTAAATCAGAAGGCGCAAATCTAAAATAGCTAATTTCTGAAGAATTGGAGGAGAAAGAAGAGTGACAGGGCTTCCGCAACCATTTAGAAAAATATGAGTTTGAAGGCTAGCTCTGCCTCTTTATTTATAGAGAGTCAAAACATTGTCGTCCGTCCGCTTAAACGATGCAAATCAGGCCGTTCAAAAGGGTGCAGAAAGAGCGCGCCTGATTTGTTTTTAAACGTTTTATTTATTATAAACATTTAACGTTTAAACATTTCCTTTTTAGTTGCAATTAACTCTCATTAGTTCTCTGATTTAATGCTCTTTATAATGCACAACTATATTGGATTTTAAATGTGCCTTATTTGTTTTATTAAATGTTACTTATAAACGTTAACTTTTAAAAGTTATAAATTATAAACGTTTAACCTTTTTTTATGTTGCTTTTTTATTCTAATTAATCACCATCAATTGCTTGATTAATTTCCCAATATAAAACTTGTCTATTTTGAATTTCACATGTGATCAATGAATGTAAATTAATTTCCTCCAATAGTTAATTTGATTACATTGCATGCTAATGTTAATTGATTGTCTTTAATTACTGATATCAATTAATTTCCTTTATGATGACAATGTTAATTAATTACCTTTATGACGCGCATCTATTTTAAAATTCAAATGCGCGTTATTTCTAGAATTTCATATGCACATATTGTAACAACCCTGTATTTTACAAATATTTTTAAATTGATTTTTCCAGATTCAAAAGCTTTATTTATGAAAAAGAATAAATTTTGTTATTTTAAATATAAACTTTGATTTTGATGTGAATTAGAATTCCAAATATGACTAAATTTAATATTTCCAGAAAGAGTGAATTTTGGTTAAAATAGTCAAACTTTGACTTTTAAATTTAAATTTTAAATATTTGAAATGATAAATTTTATCTTTTATTATGAAAATAGATTTAATAATATGAATATTGCTTTTCGTCTCGTTGAAAACGGAGTTAAAATGTAAAAGTTATGTACATTTCAAATTTTAGTATAATTTGTTTTATTGTGCATTTTTGCCTATTTTAAATTTTATAAATTTTATTTTCTTTGTCATATTTTATTTTAATATGTTTTAATATGTTATTTTATGTATATTTTCGTCTTTTATTATTTTTAAAGTGAAGTAGACATTTTTCTAGAGTCGATGGTAATTTATGTGAAATTTTCATGTCCTGTCTGCTATTTTTAAACAATTTCTTCAATTCTTTTGCTATTTTATCTGAATTTAATTATTTATTTCATTTTGAAAATGTTTTAAAAATCATTTTAGTTCAAATTTTGTTTTGGAATATTTTTAAAATGGAGAAAATAATTTCAAAGTCAATGGTGATTTATTTGTAATTTCTGGACACTGTTTTGGATTTTAAAGCAATTTCTTTAAATCTTTTTCTATTTTCTTTAAAATATATTATTTATTTTAATATTATTTCACTTTGTTTCGGTTTTTAAAAGTATTTTCTGAAATTATTTTTGTTTTATTTGTTTTAAAAAGAAATAAGAAATATGAAGAGTTAAAAAGCTTATTTAACTTAAGTCTC
The DNA here is from genome assembly GCA_030737815.1 of Allium fistulosum. Taxonomy (NCBI): domain Eukaryota; kingdom Viridiplantae; phylum Streptophyta; class Magnoliopsida; order Asparagales; family Amaryllidaceae; genus Allium; species Allium fistulosum. Next base: position 240,424,765 of record CM060907.1, on the reverse strand, counting down.
TTCACCTCCTAAACTCTTCAAATGCCATAACCCTCACTTTAATTCAATTGGCTGTTCTTTTCTTCAGTTTGGCCGTGTATTACATTCATTTTTACGTGAAAAAAACTTCTCATCTCATTTCATTCACGGCTTGCAAAATTTTGGTAATGGTTTCACTCTTTTTTTTCTACTTTTTCTTCCTATTTTATGCAATTTTGCCTTGTTTCTTATGCTAGTTTGGATCGGCTTTCCCCTTGTTCCATGACCACCACCACCTTCCATCTCTTCCAGACCATCACCACCATCTACCCCACCAACCATGACCAAGGCGGAACACCCCTTGATGGCCAAACCCTTCCAAATGCAACCAAAGGCCAAAAACCATGCTTGTTTGACCACTTCTTGCTCATCCACTTCAACCACCACCCAAACCACCACCATAGCCGCCACCACTCCTCTGACCTGACCATGGCAAACCCTTTTCCACCTATGTCCAGTCATGGTGCACCCACAGGCCGAGCCCACCACCCATGGCCGAACCACCTTGATGACCAAAAACTACCTTTTTGCCTTAAACCTCTTCCCATTCCTCAATACAACTTCCACTATAAGTTACACCACCTTGAACCCGAGCTATGTTAGCCCAAAACTGACCCAAAACTTGACCATATCTGAACCAAATCAGACCCTAAGCCATACCAAATAGTAGAGGAGGCAAAGCAAAAGACTACGTATTCGTATCTCCTTGTATTTCAAAGTTATTTCATTTTAAAGTCGCATTGAATTTTGTTGTTATATTGTCTTGTTTTGGGTTGTTTACAAGATAAATATCAAGGCTCTTCATTCATTCAAATCAAGTGTCATGCTATATCATGCTTGTTGTGCTTTCTGGAATCTATTCTATGTGTTTTGGTCGCTAATCTCCGGCTTTAACAAGTGAGTTATTCTCACCAGACAATATGTACCTATATAACTAGTAAATTGACACCCTGTGAATCTGTAGAAATATATTATCATGTTATACTTGACTATGTTATGATCATATGATGTTTATACACCTGTTATATCATCCGTTACTGTTATATAATGTATTATGTTCATTTATATCTGTTTATCACACTGCAAGTTCCCTGTAGACTAGAATCACTATGGGTTGAAATGATACATACCCGAACGGACTTTAGAATAGGGAAAAATCATTATGGGCTGAAATGATAGGCTTGAATGGTTTTTATTTAATTTATTTTAACTTGGGATTGCGGGTTTTGAAATTGATAGAACCCGGATTTTTCTTTTTAAACTGCGGATTGAAATGATACATATCCGTATCACTTGACCTAGGCTAGAAAACTATATACAGGCCCGTGGTTATTTTATAAAGTGTTTTGGATATTTTTAAGTATTTTAAAAATATAAATTTATGAAATTTGATTTAAACAGATTTTGAAATATTTTGAATTAAAGAAATTATGATGTTTCTATGTGTTAAAAATGTAATTAATGAATGGTTTAACTGGATTTTTGAAATATAACTTAAGTTGGAAATTTGGAATTTTGGTTAAAAATGATATTTAAGTTATATAAATAAAATGGATATTAAAATCTATTTGGAAATGGTAAATATGATAATTTGATTAAATTTGAATTTAAGTGATTTATTAAAGTATTATTGATTTTTCTATGAATTTAAGTGGTTAAATAAATGAATGTTTAAAAGTGATCTTTTAAAATATAACTTGACTAGGAAATGTGAAATTTGGTTTTATTTAAAGGTTTAAGTTAATTAAATAAAATTGGAAATTTAGTTAAATTGTGAAATGGTAATTTAAATTTGAAGTGTTAAGTTTATTTGTTGACAAGTGAAGAATTGGACAATTTTACACTTAAATTTATTAAGTAAATTGTTGAAATTGGATTTGATTATAAGGAATTTATTGTGAAAAGATATATGTTAAATGATATGTAAATGAACATTTTAAATGTTAAAATATAATTTTTAAAATGTTTATGTATTTTAAATTAAAGTTATTTAATTGCTGGAAATACACTAACACCTGAAATTAACTTTTAATAGCATTCAGAAATGCTATAGATTCTGTTTTGAACTAAAATTGTGTAAAAAGAGCCATTACAGCATTTCTGAAATGTTGTAGTTGCTGTAATTGAACTTATAGGCTAATATTGAACTCGGGTCTATTATAGCATTCTCTGGAAATGCTATAGTGGTCTGCAGTCTTTGCTGAAACCAAATTTAAATCTTTTTTTGAAATCTGAACTACCGCAGCACTTCTGAAATGCTGTCTTTTCTGTTTTGAACTATAATTCAACTAAAACTGAGTTTTAACAGCAGTTTTAAGTGTTGTCTTTGCTGAATTAAAAATGTTTTCAAATATAACTTATAGCAGTTGTTTTTAAATGCTGTGAAATGCTGAAATTTTAATAATTAGGGTTTTTGACTTAGTAAACGAACTCAGAATGGTTTGAAACTTTGGAAATAGAATACTTGATTTGAAAATATAATAATTACACTTTTAAAAGGTTTAAATGAATTATTTTGATTGGAATATAAACTATTTAAAGGTGATTTGAAATGATAGTAAATGAACGATATCTTTGAATTTAAAAGGTATTTAAGGTTGAATATTTGGATTTGACTGATAGGATAATTTATTATATTAAAATGATTTGAAATGAAGTTTTGTAAGGATATGATATTTTATTATATTAAAAATGATTTGAAATGAAGTTTTGTAAGGATATGATATTTTATTATATTAAAATGATTTGAAATGAAGTTTTGTAAGGATATGATATTTTATTATATTAAAATGATTTGAAATGAAGATTTGGAAAGATTGATATTTGATATATTAAAATGATTTGAAATGAAGTTTTGGAAAGATATGATATTTTGATATATTGAAATGATTTGAAATGAAGTTTTGAAATGATATGATATTTTAAATATGTGGAAATGGTTTGGAATTGATTTAATCTTTATTTTGATAAATATATGGTTTTGAAATGATATTTTATTTTGAAGTAAAGTATTGTTTTAAAAGTTATAACCACGGGTTATAATAACGATTGGTTGTTAAAGAGACCGGGATCGGATATGGACAAACTCTCTGTCGATACCGAAAACCACTTTGACAACTGTGTACGCGGTGGAGTTTCCAGAATGAAGTAGGATGGTGGCGACGACCCTAAGGTATATACGTGGACCCAACTCCCGTGAGTTGGCATAAGGTGGCTAAAACAGGGGCGATCTCGGACCAGTGAGGTAGCACCTCTTATTGGACGCACTTCTTCGATTCCATTCTATTACTTTTGATTTTTGGTGGTCACCCTTCGATTTGGGAGTGTTGTTCGAGGTGGACGGTAGTGGTTGCTATCCGCTCCATCAGTCCGTGTGCGTAATTGGTATATCTACCCTGGCATTCCCTTGTGTGCCATGTCACCTACCATATCGAACCCACTACGATTATGATTTTAAGATCCGACCGCGTTAAGGTTCTCCATTCCCTTAACGCTATTTTCTATATGATTATACTTTACTAATTAGACACTACTGTATATAGCGTATATTACTACATAGTAAATAGTTTAACGGATCCTTAAAGAATGGGCGATCCCAAGCATTCTTTAAGTTACTTGTACCTTTATTACAGTTCACTTGAGTTGGTTTACATTATATAAGTATATATTGTCCTGACTCGAGTGTTTTGTGTTTTGCTTTACGCTCGGGTCAACCTGAGTTATTCACAGATTCAGATTCCACTTTCTGGAGATTTGAATCGCAGGAGATTATCTTCTTTTGTTCTATCTATTTCAGTTATGTTGTTCTACTCAGCTTGTACTTGGTTATTGTATTTAGACTTCTGTTGTACTCTATTTCTTCTGTTGTACTCTATTTCTTCTGTTGTATCTTATGTAACTTTGTTATATTTATATAGTAGCTTCATGAACTACTATTTCTTTTACTTCCGCTGCATTATTTTACTCTGTGATTTGTGATTATATTTATTTACTGTATATTCTGAGATTTGCCAAATTTTATTTACAACGCGGTATTTTGAGCAATTCAATTCCGGCATGAGTGTCTACCTTTACACTTCGGAACCGCAGGGAACGTTCCAAAAATTCAAAGGAAATTCGAATCAAGAGGAAAAGATTCAAACTCAAACGAAAGTGATTCTGTAAATAAATCTACTCCATATGTTGAGTTTTGCCTCAAAGCCAAAGCTCTGATACCAACTGTAACGACCCGGTATTTTCAACCATTCGCATCCATTAATTCATTCGTGTCCCTCACTATTCATCATCTTTTGATTCTGGAGTATCCCATGACTCCACTTCCAATGATCTTTATAGTGAATTGGCGGTCTCGCCAATATTCTAATTTTCTTGTAAAAGGGTGAAAATCCTTTACAATCAGCATCGATTCACCAGAGATTTATATTTATCCTTGGTTTAGATGCTAATATCTTTTATTTTTCCAAACTCTATCTCTTGAGATCGAACGTAGATTTGTCCTAGGAAAATCCACATCGATCTTATTCTTTACCTCACGGTTAACCCGGTTAAGGTTTGCCGCGGTTATCTAAGCTTACCCATCTCCCTACTTTGTTATTTAACCATCTTGTCTTTTGTTTCCAACCTACCTTCAAAACATTTTGAATTGTATTTGTAAATCTGTAATTAATATTTTGTTTTATATTGTGTTGTTTGAGTTGTTGATGTTGATTTGGGTTTCCGATCGATTCGTCTTATCAACGCTATCGATAGGATTTCTAAAACACTTTGACAGAACAAACTGACACAATATTATAAAAAAAATTGTTTAATGAAATAAATTTTGATATATAGGTAAATTTATGGAACTTAATAAATTGATTTAAATTGATAATTTGAAATGATAATACTTGATTTATCATTTATTGTTCTGCAAATGAATTTATAAATAATTGTTTATAAATTTATTTGGGAACTGAAATGAATTTAAAACAAGAAATTTAAGAATTTAATTTCCGATGGATTCAAACCTTGTGTTTAAAGTTTTAAAAGGATATATTATTTAAAGTATTTCCAAGTAGAAATTTGTTTCTAAAGGATTTTAAAGTTTAAAAAAAATTAGTGCTCTTCTCTTTGTCGCTGGAAAATAATTTCGGTGATGACTGCAGCATCATCGACGTTCATTTTCGAGTTTCGGAGTGAAGAGACCGTTCTGTAGTCTTGCTACAGCTTTATTTTGGGGAATTTAATTAATTTGAATTTCTAAAATATGACTTGCTTTATAATATATATAGAGATATATGATTTAAATTTGATTTGACATATTATGTATATATAATTACTTATCTCCAAATGGTTTGAAGATGTTAGAAGATTCAAATTCTTAAATTTTATCTTGAAGAATAATTTCAATTTCAAAAAGAAAAAAAAATCAAAAATTTGGATAAATGATTCAAAATTGAGATAATTGAATTGGAAAGTTTTATTTGTATAACACACAATTTCATTCCAATATAACTTACCTAAATTACACAGAAGTTGAAAATGTAATTGGATAGTATACAACATAAAAGGGTTTTATAAATAAAATTTGAGTGGTTACAATAAATGTTATACACTTGAATTTTAAGTTATAAAAAGATTAACAGAGGTAAATAGAGAAAAAAGGAATTTAAAGAGATTTTATTTAACTAACTTAATAATCAAATTTGATTTAATATGGAACCTTAAGTCTAACCTAGGAATTTAATAAAGGTTATTTCCTAAAATGAATATGTTGTATAATAAATAATGTATCTTTGAATAGATAAAATAAAATACATTTGAATTGGACTTTTGGTAATAAAGTTTATTTAACTTGAATTCATAGTTTAATTGATGTCTAAATGAATAAATGTGTAAAGAAATTTGATTATTATATTTGCTATGATAAATATTTTAATTATGAAATAGATATGTCTTGAAAAATGAATAATTATGATTTAAATAGTTAAAATGTATTTTAACATCACTAAAATTTGATAATTGAGAATTTGGTTTTCAAATGGAATTTTAAGTGTAACTTATTAAAGGAATATCTATTTATGAAATGGGTATTTTAAATAAAGAGTTAGGTTATGTGTTAAATTAAGAGTTAAGTAAAATAGTGAAATTTTGACTTAATAAACGAAGTATAGTTTAATTTGAATATTCCATTCATAAAAGTTTGTTTTAATAAGTCATAAGTTAAATGATATCCAAATGAATATTTCTGAAAACTGATTTAAAATACTAATATATCTACTGTAGCATTTTATAAGTGCTACTATTTTGAAAATACAATGTTTTGGAAATTTTTATAATTGAATGAACTTAGAAATGTTACAACTTTAAAATGAATATTATTTGACCTTGAATTAAAATGGTTTAAATAAAGATTATTTTTAAAAGGAGTTATGATTTTCTAAGTATTATGTTTTTTTAAAGAATAACTTGTCCAAAGTGTTATGATTTTAGTAGTGTGATTTCCAAATGATAAACATCCCTAAATTGTTATGATTTCAAAGCATTATGGTTTCAAATTTATTATCTTGTTTTGTTTTTTTTCCAAACTATCTTTTGGTTGTCCTTATTTCTCTTATCTTGTTACAGAATGGGAAGGCTATTGCTTATACCAGTCTATTTAGAAATCTTTCTGTAATCTTTGATAATCTTTGTTACTCATCTGGATCTGAACACTGTTTTTCCATTCATAGACCGTCGGTCAAGTGAAAAGGGAGATTCAGACTCTAGAGGATCTTTTTCGTGCTTATATTCTTGATTTGATCACCTCCATCTTGTTAAACTTACCTATAACAATAGTTATCAGGTGTAATTCCAATCTTTTTATCATCTTGTCTTAATTCTATTTCATTCTATCTTTTTCTGTGCTTTCACGTACCTCGTTCCTTTTCGGGGATGAAAAGTTTTGAGTGGGGGAGAGTGTAACAACCCCGTATTTTACAAATATTTTTAAATTGATTTTTCCAGATTCAAAAGCTTTATTTATGAAAAAGAATAAATTTTGTTATTTTAAATATAAACTTTGATTTTGATGTGGATTAGAATTCCAAATATGACTAAATTTAATATTTCCAGAAAGAGTGAATTTTGGTTAAAATAGTCAAACTTTGACTTTTAAATTTAAATTTTAAATATTTGAAATGATAAATTTTATCTTTTATTATGAAAATAGATTTAATAACATGAATATTGCTTTTCGTCTCGTTGAAAACGGAGTTAAAATGTAAAAGTTGTGTACATTTCAAATTTTAGTATAATTTGTTTTATTGTGCATTTTTGCCTATTTTAAATTTTATAAATTTTATTTTCTTTGTCATATTTTATTTTAATATGTGTTAATATGTTATTTATTGTATATTTTTGTCTTTTATTATTTTTAAAGTGAAGTAGACATTTTTCTAGAGTCAATGGTAATTTATGTGAAATTTTCATGTCCTGTCTGCTATTTTTAAACAATTTCTTCAATTCTTTTGCTATTTTCTCTGAATTTAATTATTTATTTCACTTTGAAACTGTTTTAAAAATCATTTTAGTTCAAATTTTTTTTTGGAATATTTTTAAAATGGAGAAAATAATTTTTCAAAGTCAATGGTGATTTATTTGTAATTTATGGACACTGTTTTGGATTTTAAAGAAATTTCATTAAATCTTTTTCTATTTTCTTTAAAATATATTATTTATTTTAATATTATTTCACTTTGTTTCGGTTTTTAAAAGTATTTTCTGAAATTATTTTTGTTTTATTTGTTTTAAAAAGAAATAAGAAATATGAAGAGTTAAAAAACTTATTTAACTTAAGTCTCTTTACCTCCTAAACTCTTCAAATGCCATAACCCTCACTTTAATTCAATTGGCTGTTCTTTTCTTCAGTTTGGCCATGTATTACATTCATTTTTACGTGAAAAAAACTTCTCATCTCATTTCATTCACGGCTCGTAAAATTTTGGTAATGGTTTCACTCTTTTTTTTCTACTTTTTCTTCCTATTTTATGCAATTTTGCCTTGTTTCTTATGCTAGTTTGGATCGGCTTCCCCCTTGTTCCACGACCACCACCACCTTCCATCTCTTCCAGACCATCACCACCATCTACCCCACCAGCCATGACCAAGGCCGAACACCCCTTGATGGTCAAACCCTTCCAAATGCAACCAAAGGCCAAAAACCATGCTTGTTTGACCACTTCTTGCTCATCCACTTCAACCACCACCCAAACCACCACCATAGCCGCCACCACTCCTCTGACCTGACCACGGCACACCCTTTTCCACCTATGTCTAGTCATGGTGCACCCACAGGCCGAGCCCACTACCCATGGTCGAACCACCTTGATGACCAAAAACTACCTTTTTGCCTTAAACCTCTTCTCATTCCTCAATACAACTTCCACTACAAGTTACACCACCTTGAACCTGAGCTATGCTAGCCGAAACCTGACCCAAAACTTGACCATATCTGAACCAAATCAGACCCTAAGCCATACCAAATAGTAGAGGAGGCAAAGCAAAAGACTACGTATTCGTATCTCCTTGTATTTCAAAGTTATTTCATTTTAAAGTCGTATTGAATTTTGTTGTTATATTGTCTTGTTTTGGGTTGTTTACAAGATAAATATCAAGGCTCTCCATTCATTCAAATCAAGAATCATGCTATATCATGCTTGTTGTGCTTTCTGGAATCTATTCTATGTGTTTTGGTCGCTAATCTCCAGCTTTAACAAGTGAGTTATTCTCACCAGACAATATGTACCTATATAACTAGTAAATTGACACCCTGTGAATCTGTAGAAATATATTATCATGTTATACTTGACTATGTTATGATCATATGATGTTTATACACCTGTTATATCATCCGTTACTGTTATATAATGTATTCTGTTCATTTATATCTGTTTATCACACTGCAAGTTCCCTGTAGACTAGAATCACTATGGGTTGAAATGATACATACCCGAACGGACTTTAGAATAGGGAAAAATCATTATGGGCTGAAATGATAGGCCTGAATGGTTTTTATTTAATTTATTTTAACTTGGGATTGCGGGTTTTGAAATTGATAGAACCCGGATTTTTCTTTTTAAACTGCGGATTGAAATGATACATATCCGTATCACTTGACCTAGGCTAGAAAACTATATACAGGCTCGTGGTTATTTTATAAAGTGTTTTGGATATTTTTAAGTATTTTAAAAATATAAATTTATGAAATTTGATTTAAAAAGATTTTGAAATATTTTGAATTAAAGAAATTATGATTTTTCTATGTGTTAAAAATGTAATTAATGAATGGTTTAACTGGATTTTTGAAATATAACTTAAGTTGGAAATTTGGAATTTTGGTTAAAAATGATATTTAAGTTATATAAATAAAATGGATATTAAATTCTATTTGGAAATGGTAAATATGATAATTTGATTAAATTTGAATTTAAGTGATTTATTAAAGTATTATTGATTTTTCTATGAATTTAAGTGGTTAAATAAATGAATGTTTAAAAGTGATCTTTTAAAATATAACTTGACTAGGAAATGTGAAATTTGGTTTTAATTAAAGGTTTAAGTTAATTAAATAAAATTGGAAATTTAGTTAAATTGTGAAATGGTAATTTAAATTTGAAGTGTTAAGTTTATTTGTTAAAAAGTGAAGAATTGGACACTTTTACACTTAAATTTATTAGGTAAATTGTTAAAATTGGATTTGATTATAAGGAATTTATTGTGAAAAGATATATGTTAAATGATATGTAAATGAACATTTTAAATGTTAAAATATGATTTTTAAAATGTTTATGTGTTTTAAATTAAAGTTATTTAATTGCTGGAAATACACTAACACCTGAAATTAACTTTTAATAGCATTCAGAAATGCTATAGATTCTGTTTTGAACTAAAATTGTGTAAAAAGAGCTATTACAGCATTTCTGAAATGCTGTAGTTGCTGTAATTGAACTTATAGGCTAATATTGAACTCGGGTCTATTATAGCATTCTCTGGAAATGCTATAGTGGTCTGCAGTCTTTGCTGAAACCAAATTTAACCCTTGTTTTGAAATCTGAACTACCGCAACACTTCTGAAATGCTATCTTTTCTGTTTTGAACTATAATTCAACTAAAACTGAGTTTTAACAGCAGTTTTAAGTGCTGTCTTTGCTGAATTAAAAATGTTTTCAAATATAACTTATAGCAGTTGTTTTTAAATGCTGTGAAATGCTGAAATTTTAATAATTAGGGTTTTTGACTTAGTAAACGAACTCAGAATGGTTTGAAACTTTGGAAATAGAATACTTGATTTGAAAATATAATAATTACACTTTTAAAAGGTTTAAATGAATTATTTTGATTGGAATATAAACTATTTAAAGGTGATTTGAAATGATAGTAAATGAACGATATCTTTGAATTTAAAAGGTATTTAAGGTTGAATATTTGGATTTGACTGATAGGATATTTTATTATATTAAAATGATTTGAAATGAAGTTTTGTAAGGATATGATATTTTATTATATTAAAAATGATTTGAAATGAAGTTTTGTAAGGATATGATATTTTATTATATTAAAATGATTTGAAATGAAGTTTTGTAAGGATATGATATTTTATTATATTAAAATGATTTGAAATGAAGATTTGGAAAGATTGATATTTGATATATTAAAATGATTTGAAATGAAGTTTTGGAAAGATATGATATTTTGATATATTGAAATGATTTGAAATGAAGTTTTGAAATGATATGATATTTTAAATATATGGAAATGGTTTGGAATTGATTTAATCTTTATTTTGATAAATATATGGTTTTGAAATGATATTTTATTTTGAAGTAAAGTATTGTTTTAAAAGTTATAACCACGGGTTATAATAACGATTGGTTGTTAAAGAGACCGGGATTGGATATGGACATACTCTCTGTCGATACCGAAAACCACTTTGACAACTGTGTACGCGGTGGAGTTTCCAGAATGAAGTAGGATGGTGGCGACGACCCTAAGGTATATACGTGGACCCAACTCCCATGAGTTGGCATAAGGTGGCTAAAACAGGAGCGATCTCGGACCAGTGAGGTAGCACCTCTTATCGGACGCACTTCTTCGATTCCATTCTATTACTTTTGATTTTTGGTGGCCACCCTTCGATTTGGGAGTGTTGTTCGAGGTGGACGGTAGTGGCTGCTATCCGCTCCATCAGTCCGTGTGCGTAATTGGTATATCTACCATGGCATTGCCTTGTGTGTCGTGTCACCTACCATATCGAACCCACTACGATTATGATTTTAAGATCCGACCGCGTTAAGGTTCTCCATCCCCTTAACGCTATTTTCTATATGATTATACTTTACTAATTAGACACTACTGTATATAGCGTATATTACTACATAGTAAATAGTTTAACGGATCCTTAAAGAATGGGCGATCCCAAGCATTCTTTAAGTTACTTGTACCTTTATTACAGTTCACTTGAGTTGGTTTACATTATATAAGTATATATTGTCCTGACTCGAGTGTTTTGTGTTTTGCTTTACGCTCGGGTCAACCTGAGTTATTCACAGATTCAGATTCCACTTCTGGAGATTTGAATCGCAGGAGATTATCTGCTTTTGTCCTATCTATTTCAGTTCTGTTATTCTACTCAGCGTGTACTTGGTTATTGTATTTAGACTTCTGTTGTACTCTATTTCTTCTGTTGTACTCTATTTCTTCTGTTGTATCTTATGTAACTTTGTTATATTTATATAGTAGCTTCATGAACTACTATTTCTTTTACTTCCGCTGCATTATTTTACTCTGTGATATGTGATTATATTTATTTACTGTATATTCTGAGATTTGCCAAATTTTATTTACAACGTGGTATTTTGAGCAATTCAATTCCGACATGAGTGTCTACCTATACACTTATAATGGATGCGAATGGTTGAAAAAACCGGGTCGTTACACATATATTTATTTATAACAAATATATTTACGTACATTTACATATAATTATTTCTTGATATAAAACTTCGAACGTCGATAACTTTTTCATATAAACTCCGTTCGAGACAAATTATATATGTAAATTGATTAGAAAATCGCCACGAACACAATGGAATAAGTTTCAAGGCCAAATTCTGACAATTCCAAAATTGCTTATTTTCACTATTCATAATTATTTGATTATTTAATTATACAAATATACGGGGTGTTACATACTTACTTAGGATGTTTGTATACATTTTAGATTCATGGCATGAGCAGTTGCATGAAAGAAGGTCAACTAGATAAGGAGAATGCCTACTCTTTGCATTAGTATAGGTTCACGTGAATTTCACGTTTGCATATATACATATCATAACAGAAATTTATTAAGAACAATGATTTTCTATAGATGATGGATGAGTAGATGGTTGTAGCTATTGTTAGCTACCTATACGAGTTACATTTTTCCATCCTTTGAGATTTCAGGGACGAAATCGTTTTTAGGAGGGAGAATGTAACACTCTAGAAATTTAGCAGAAAATTTAATAAGAAAATTAAATTTTAATATAAAAATGCCTAGATAAAATTTTAATAAATGTTCAAATTTGGCTACAATACTTGCAACATTGCGTTTGTAGCGATTTTGAACAATTTTCATATAAAAAACCTCAAAATCGGAGTTAGTACAGAGAAGTTACAGACCTTTGAAAATGGAATAAATTAAAAAAATAAAACTTTCCTAATAAATACATTGTCACCGGAAAAAACCTTAGGGTGTGCGTCGACATGAAGCGTTCGACCGGTCTACCATAATGTCGACCGTTAACGTATAATTTTGATGATCTGGAGTGTCGACCGGACATAGATGATTAGGCCAAAAGTTTTTCTTCCATGCCAAGTTTCTGATGAGCGTTTGTGATGAGAGAAAAGTTCTCGAGGGTCAATCTAGCACTCTATATCATTCTCTAACCCGTATAAATAAACACCTAACCAAACCTTAATTTCATTAGAAAACTTACTGCACACCAAAACTCTGCTAAAATTTCTTCCCTCCACTTACAAAAATTTCATAAAAAACATATTAAAAACAAAGCAAGAGAGCATTAGTAAATCGGGTCAAGGAGGAGGCAAGCTAACGAGTGACGATTCTCCGATGGAGTTTAGAGCTTGGATCCGAGGTGAGTAGGAATAAGTTTAATAAGTTGATTATTTACAGTTGATTTTAACCTATTCTATCTGATCTTGGATGTTAGTAATCAAACTGTAAACCCTAATTTTTAAAATCTAAAATTTGAATTAGAAATTGAAATAGGCAAATATCATCTTTACCCAAGTGAAACCCCCTTCATTTATTGAATAGAAACCATAAATATTGGTTAACTCTGAATAAAACAACTATAATTAAACTAGTGTAATCTATGAATTTGATATCAAGAAAAAGTAGGGTAAAATTTCAAAGACTGGTTAGTGTAATCGATGCATATGGTTCACTGTGTAAATTCAGAAATTATTAGATTAACAAACAATTAAAATTGAGTAATTAGAAATCGAAAACCCTAAAATTTATGTAGCGGCCGTTCGACCGTTCAACCTGAGTGTTCGACCACATGCGGTCGATCGATAGGGTGTAGCGGTCGACCGGTTGATGACTGAAATGTGCAATCTGAACCTCGGCCTAAGGCCTAGGTTGGAAATAAAATTATTAACTGTATGTATAACTGTATTGTATACATATGTGTGAATGTTGGAGAAAGAAGGGAATAATTTCTTATGAGATGAGGCTAGGACAATGCGGGGTTGGGTAGCTTTATCTAATGGGGGTTGATTATTCGACCAGTGGCAATTCTATCGCAAATGGCACTCACATGAGGTTCTGCAATGAAAGAGAGACTTTGACCGATGCCTGATGAAGTGTATGGGCTCGATATAGTGGAACTCCTTGGTATTTAATATTTTAACACGATGTAATACTATGTTGTTGATGGATCCCGATACATGCAATAAGAGGCATAACTACCATTCGAGAGGTGGACATGGATGCAGACGATGAGATACACTGGCGAGTCAGCATTGTGGGCTCCCCACAGATACATAGTTGGGTTACGTGTAGTCGTGGTTGTGGGAAATTTATTCCCCAGTGGTAATTTTATGGAAACCTGTGTGAGATAGATATGCATAGGCGTAATGTGTGATGTAGTCCCATACAGGAAAGTTATAGGATGTTCCTATGTTAAGTAGCTATAGTAGCAGTGTTCCTTTATCGAGTAGCTCTAGTAGCAGTGTTTCCATATTAAGTACCTCTGGGTGCATTGGTCGATCATTAGTTATTGAGGTTCGATCTGTAGTTCAATCCTTGTAGAAGCCTACATAAGTTGTTAGTGTAGGTGTGTTAAATAAAGGCCCTTAAGTAAACGACCCTAGGAATACACGTACACTCATAGGACACCCTAGGTCAAATAGGGTAGAATTAAAGTTAACTCCACATGGTCATCATATATAAAATATGTATTCATTCAATAGACTTTTGTTCGACCCACCTATTTTTCTTTCTTTCCCCACTATAAAAGGACAGGGTAGCAGACAATTTGGCCCGATTTCAGTACGTGTAGAGGCGAGCTGATCATAGGAGATGCTTATCTTTTATTTACTCTCCAAATCACAGTAATTAAGGTATTAAACAAAAAATGAGTTAATATAAGCATGTTTGTAACAAGTATATAAGTCTAAATCAACCCAAACTATCTCCAAACCACTTCATGTAATTCCATAATCATCAATAAACAAAATAATGAAGATTAATAAATAAATATAGCTGGAGAATCATCCCACTCACCTTCTCCTTTCCCAAAACAAGTTCTAACCATCAAAACTCATGCTTTCCTTCTCTTTAAATATAAATGAAGCTCCAATGCTTTCCTTCTCTTTAAATATAAATGAAGCTCCAAAATCACAACTTTAAGCTAATTCCTTGATGGGTTTTGTAGAGAATTGCATGAGAGGAATTATTATGATTTTTATTAAATTTAGGAATTTTATTTAAAGGGTTTAGGTCTAAGGGATTAGGAAGAGATTAAGGAGAGATTATAAAAGTAATTAGAGAAGTAAAAGAAGAATGAAATGTTGGAATGAAAATGAGATAGGAGTTTACTACATATAAGCAAACTTAAGGGTAAGCTAGTGGGTTAGGCCCAATTTCATTTCATCCAAACAAAAACACTATTCACTCTAAAAACTTCCAGACTTCATATATAGTCAAGTTTACACTCATTTTTCTCACGATGCAAAACCAAACTCAACTACGGGTGCTTCGAATTTCAACACACTCGTCTGTAAAAGTCGAGTACATGGGGTGTTCCATTAATTAAGGATTAAATATTAATTAATCATTTAAACAATCAATCGTTAAAATTACGGTGTGTTACATTCTTCCCCCTTAAAATAATTTCATCTCCGAACTTCCTATGAGCATGAAAAATAACAAGACTGACCAAAATTTCCGAATCTCAATTTCGGAAAAATTCAGTAGTACTTTCCCTTATACTATCAGCAGTATGCAAAATTAGAACGCATCACACTACTAGGAAATATGAAATAACCAACATTATCCCATATTTTCTAAAAATACACACCTCTCTCTAAGAAAGCTTCTCACCATTTAAATGCAAATCTAAACAAATAAGAAATTAAATGTCCATGCTTCAGCTCTCAAGTACCTAGTTGCACTATTCCAAGAGGATTATGTACCAACACAACAACATAGAATTCATACATGTATAACCTTAGCATAGTAGCCGATACTACTATAATCATACATGATAATCTATTGGAGAGTAAGCTCAAGTAAGTTAGTATCAATATATGCCATAGACTTCGAGTCATATCAAAAGGTAATAGACCCATATAGATCCTATCTCGACCATATAATGGGCATGGATGCTATGTGACCTGTTTTAGATAGTTATTTCTATCCCTTTTTGAACATACTTCAATTATGTATTACAACTACATACAAACAAACACGTAAAACAAGCAACAATAAATCAATAAGAACCAATATTAATAAACCACAAGCAACCATCAAACAATGATAAGCAACAGTAAATAGTATACAAACTATCAAACATGCAAGCAAGCAACAAAAATCAACAACAATAAAAATCAGCCAACAACAAAAAACATCAAATGGAACAAGCAAACATGAGCAATGATAAAAAACAGCAAGCAACAACAACCATAAAAAATAAATAATTAACATACAATAACATATAAACAACCAATCAATAAGAAACAAAAAGCATACAAAGCAATGGATAATTCATAAAGAGTCTATATCGACATGCACTGTACAGTTCAATTGTCAAACGCACATGTCAAACCATTAACTCCAATGAGCCTATTCGACATTCAAGATAAATTAAATGCCAAAGTGATGCAACTCCTTCTATGAATACAATATACAAAAGACTATTAAACCTCCCACTACAAAAAGGAAAATTTACATAATATATTGGATCATTGAGTTTTAGAACTCTCAAATAAATCCAAAAATCTAGGCCTTAACATTCCTTTTCTTTTGAACAGAACTCGTTCTCAAAAGGAGAAAACTCTACTACTTAAATCATCATTGGATGACGATCTACTAATGCTTGGGTTTGATCGGGTTCAAACTCACCTCAACTGCACAATTTTAGTAACGATAATATACTAAGTGCACTACAATGCTCGCCTAGCCAAGTATCATCTCGTCACTTAGATGGTTATTTGAATCACCACAAACTAGTCGAGAAATTCTTACTCGAACTATCCCATGCAACCTTAACTATTATATACACATAATTTGCAACGGCTAAAGATCACCCAAAATGACAAGCCGTTCCAACCTTTCGTTTGCTTGCAAGATTTCTTTATTAAAGTAGTGTCAGCCACCTAACTTCTTTCATGCAAATTTTGATCCGGTAACTTGGTCCAACCATTGAAATTTCTTCCCATGACTAAATAGAGCTTTGAAAATCCCTCGTCGACCCAAGAATCCAAGTGTTTGTCTTTAAGACTTGAGTGAAAAACCATTTCTTAAACGGTGCAAATCATCTAGAAACCTTACGCTCGAACTAGTGATTAGGAACTGGTGCGTGAATGGATCAATCTTTATAAAATACCCCTTTTAGCACATGGAATTACTCCCATCCCCTAAGGTTTACTAACATAAGGAAAAACAAATAATTCTAACACGAACGACTCCAAGCAAATGCCTATAAGTCATCTGCTAGACTTGCCCATTATTGGGCATCCACAAAACCATACTTGGATGTCACACTTCATCAATCAACCCTACTGTACTTGAAAGTTTGTGCATCAAGTTCAAATAGTAGTACCCTTGACCTCTTTACCTCAGCTTTGTAACTAAGGTTACTCATACAAGGTTTGTCTTTACAAAAGTATTTACCTACTATAAAAGGTGTCAAGTTTAGCCTATCTACCAAGTAACTACAATATATAGATATACCACTCAAGTATTGGAAGGAATAGAAGTGAGTTCCCAAAAATCAAGCATACCTCACTACATAAGATCCTTCAATTGTTCTTGAGTGGTAGGTCTGCTAGGACTCGGTAATGTCCGTAAGGCATAAGTCATCATCATTTGCCCATACTACTGAAACATAGGACAATCATTCTTTAAGGGATCAAGCCAATCGTAATTGAAGCACTTACATGCTACAGGAGTGACATACTAGGCCAGCTTCTTCTTAGCATAAGCTTGAACTTCCTTATATCTTGGTCTTTGCGCTTCGGTTGCTTCAGTTTTCTTTCCATTTTGCTACCTCCAACAGTACCTCATGGGTGCTCTCATGGAGGAGAACCCTCCTAATGAAACTTTCTAAAGTGGCCCATAATAGGGATAGGACTAAGCAATGATGTAACACCCTGGAAATTTACTAAAATTAAAAAGAATTTAAACGAAAATTTAATAAGGAACGTGAATTAAATTAAAACAAGAACTTAAAATAAAATTTCCATAAACATCTGAATTTGACTATGGAACTTGCACCACTGCGTCCGCAGCGATTTTCTGGACAAGTTTCATATATAAAAATTTGTTATCTGAGTTAGTATAAGAGAGTTACATGTGCCGGAAGAATTAGATGAAATTAAAATAAGTACACTAAATAAATATATAGGTTGGGTCGACCCAAGGGGGTCCTAGGTCGACCGATAGTGGTCGACTCGTGTAGTTGAACGAGCATTGTTGTTTTGTTTCGTTCATTCGGAGATTTATGGGCAAGATTTGTTACGTGCGAGCGAATTAAACGATGACCAATTCAATGATTGCTGAGTTTACTATGTTACCTCCCCTTTTGGTTAAGGCTGGGATATCAACAAATTGGCTAAAAAGGATGGATATCAGGATTGAAGATCGATTGGAAACAAGGCTATGATCGATACCGTGAAAATTGGACCAAGCTCCAATCAAGGTGGGATCGATTGGGAATGATAAACAAGGCTCAGTGAGGCTACATTTCGAATTTCAGGTCAATCGGAGTTCGTACGCTCAAGTTATGGATGGATCGATATTGGTGAAAAATGGTTTCGTATCGATCATATGGCGTTTGGTTCGTATCGATCGATATTCATATCGATACGTCTCGTATCGATACAATTCGTATCGATCTGGAAACTCCAGGATGGATATGGCTTAGATAATGCACTGCACTTTTGGTTTGGATCGATCAAATTTCTTCTCGATACATTTCGTACCGATCGAGCAAGCATGGGATCGATACGAAGGATAGGGCACTGGATGGATTCGGAGGCATATTTCATATCAATCGATACGAAAGAAGTGGTCAAGGGATGGAGCGCAAAACATGGATCACTGCATAAGACTCGGATCGATGCGCAAGCTATGGATACGAGATGATGGATACGAGATGATGGATATGATATGATGGATACGAGACGATGGATACGAGACGATGGATACGAGGTCATCAGCCTACACTTGCAAACTCGAACTTAGATCGATCATATCTCACAATCTACGCATTGGAATTTCATGAAATTTAGAGAGCAAGGACTTTGCACTATCATCTTTCACAATGATCGATCTCAGCTTAATCGGAGTAGTTTATGATTGATACGAACTCATTATGGATCGATCAAGGATCGATCCCAAATGACTCCAGATCGATCATGTGGGCCCATCTAGAATTGAGAAGGAGTATTCCGAGATACAAGGAAGATATTACCAGCTCCACACCTATAAATAGTACCTCCATTGCAACTAAAAGGGGACCTTTTTTCTCGGCTCCTTTTTATCTTCTTCTCTTTTTTGGATAGACTTTGCCATTTTTGGCTATTAATATTCAAAGGATTGTAACTATAATCACAGTATAAAGGAAATAAAAGGATCAATTCAAAGTGGACGTAAGCCAAAGATAACCGAGCCACTATAATTCTCTTGTGTTCTTTACTTGCTTTAATTTTTCATTTACTATTCCTTCATTTTTACTCTCTACATTATCTGGATCTGTGATTGGATATTGAGGATTTATGTGCAAACACTGGTGCTTTCACTACTTTTGGGGTTTGTGATCATTTTTGGCGCAAACACTTTGGTGCTTTCAATGAGAAAATTAGCCCGCGCCATATCGGATTTGGAGTTCAGATTTGGAAAGCCGAGGGATCGGATCTAGGAGGAATCATGGTTAGGCGATCAGCAAGAAGGACATTACCAAAAAGGAGCCATCAAGTGGGAAGTCAAGAGGCTTCCTCCGGAGCTGGAGCAGATCAGGCATCCATCTACATCACAAGGGATGAGATGCAGACAATGATGGATTCCATGCAGGAGAGATTATTAAAGGGCCAACAGGAGATGATGTAGAATCTCTTCAAGAAAATGGGCATAGCTGGAACCCAAAACCCGAGAAATGGAGCAACCGCAACTGCCGGCAATGTAGAACAAGGAGTTGGAGCTGTAGAAATCTCTGGAGGTCAGATTTAGAACCAGAATAGAGAACGCAAAGAAAATCAGCAGAGGCCTGGGGGCAGACCCTCGGGATCTGATATTGGAAGGCCCGTAAATGAAGCTCAGCATGTTGGGGCCAAAGCAAACGTGAATGAGCAACACGAAGAGTACTACCCAGAATACCCTCTAGGACATGGGGGCAGGATGGAAATGCATAAGGAGGCCACCCCCGGATGTAGACGAGCGGATGGCTGGATTAATCAGAAGGATTATGAGAGGAGGGCTATCGAGCGGAGGCTTGGAGGAAGTTAGTCGGAATTCGTTCACTTCGAATATCAGAAACGCAAGGAACCCTCCAGAATTTAAACTACTAATACTGGAGGCCTATGATGGGAAGTCAGACCCAACTATGCACATAACCAGATACATCAGGCATATGGAAGTGTTGGGGGCATCTAAGGAGGTTATGGCAAGATGCATCCCTTTATACTTAACAGATTTGACTGCGCTCTGGTTCAGGAAACTAGAGAATGGATCGATTGGGACATGTGGCGAACTAGTGGAACGCTTCATGAGACTATTCAGGGTCTACATTATACGACCCAGGAATGTAATGACATTGGCATCGATGAAGCAAAGGACAGGAGAGTCCGTAAGGAATTTTCTTATGCGGTTCAATGCAGCCATGGCTTCGGTGGATCGTCGGATCCATCAATGATTTTGATGGCGGCGATAGGAGGAATTGAAGAAGGAACTGAGTTCAAGGACTCATTGGCACGGGATCCACCACAGTATCTCGGGGAGTTCTATCATGAGGCGAAAAGGTTTATACGATTAGAGAATGCACGCACCGAAAGGAACGTCTGGAGAAGGACCTGGGATGGATAAAGGAAAGCGAAAGCAGGATGATGGATATGATGGTTCTAACAAACGGAGGAGAGACCAAGAACCCAAATTCACCACATACACCGACTTGACGGAGAATCTGGAATGATTTTACTTGGAAACACGGGGGTAACTCCCCTATCGAAAACCACCCAGAAGGAGTTCCATAGAGCGGGAGGTACTGCCTATTCCATGAGCTACAAGGGCATACCATAGATGAATGCCGCCACTTGAAGGACATGGTGGAAGAACACATCAGGAGTGACAGTTTGCCATAGTATGTGAGGAACCGGACAACAGCGGTAGAACACGAGTAGCTACCGCCTGCACCAAACAGGAATGACCCTGGATCGGGGTCACGACTCGTCGTCAGTTGATCGTAATGGCAAGGGCCGAGTTCAGGATTTGAACTTTGGTCATTAAATAATGTTTCTGGTTTTGTTTTTAAAAATAAAGTGTCTATGCCACTTACACATGTAAGGGAACCGGAGCGATTCCCAAGCATGCTCTGAGATGGTAGTAGACCGCTCTGCCCGGAGAGGCAGCACTTAGATTTTCTGTTTTTTCATTGAAAAATTGGAATTTGGATTTAATAAATAGATTTGGATTTTATGGAACAAATCCCTGACCGAAGAGTTAAGGGACAGATACTGGAATTCAGTTGGAAATTGATCACTTTATGTCGCTAATTGGAAAGACAAAGACCGAAGTGCAGGAAGTGAGTCGCTTCGTCGGAGAGCGACAGGATTGACTCACTTGACGTTGTTCCCCATTCACCGGAGAGTGATTTGATCGAGGTTTGGCAAGAGCCTAGAGTGGTTGTAATTGGTCTAGGACTTAGGCCATGGGATCGGTTAATGTTCAGGGATACTGAACCAGAGTGCAGAGAGTGACGCCGCTTCACAGGAGAGCGACAGGATCGGCTCGCTCGACAAAGTTTCCCCTACACCAGAGAGTGATAGGATGGGATCCAACAAGAGCCCGGTGAGGCTATGATCGGTCAAGGAGGACCAAGACATCGCTATATGCCCCCACCGGGACCGGAGTGCAAGGGAGAGGTTGCTTCGCCAGAGCACGACAGGGTCTGCCTATTCTACCGTTAAGTTTGGAAAAAGCTTAGCAAGGGTCCAGAGAAGGTCATCATCTGGAGAGATTGTAGGATTCGGTTACTGGCTTCCAAGATGTGAAATGGATATTGATTCAGCTTTGAATGGCTAAGGATTTGGCTAAGGACCCGGAGTGGTCCCGAATTTGGATATCGACTCGGAACAGTCACGGATTTGGCTATCGGACTTGGATGGAATTGCTTGGTGATGGATTGAATTATGGATTGGATGATATGGCTATCAATGGAGTATGGATTTTGGATGCCGGATTTAAAGCTATCCAAAACACGCCTTCCTACTACAAGGCATGTTTTGGGGGACAAATGTTACCGCCCCTTTTGATCAAGGCCGAGATATCAACAAATTGGCTAAAAAGGATGGATATCGGGATTGGAAATCGATTGGAAACAAGGCTATGATCGATACCATCAAAATGGACTAAGCTTTAATCAAGGTGGGATCGACCGATAATGATAAACAAGGCTCGGTGAGGCTACACTTCGAATTTCAAGTCAATCGGAGTTCGTACGCTCAAGTTATGGATGGATCAATATTGATGAAAAATGGTTTTGTATCGATACTTTCGTATCGATCATTATGGCGTTTGGTTCGTATCAATCGATACGTCTCGTATCGATACAATTCATATCGATCTGGCAACTCCAGGATGGATATGGTTTGGATAATGCACTGCACTTTTGGTTTGGATCGATCAAATTTTGTCTCGATACATTTCGTATCGATCGAGCAACCATGGGATCGAGACGAAGGATAGGGCACTGGATGGATTAGGAGGCATATTTCATATCGATCATTCGTATCGATCGATACGAAAGAAGCGGTCAAGGGATGTAGCGCAAAACATGGATCACCGCATAAGACTCGAATCGATGCAAAATCTATGGATACGAGATGATGGATACCGGATGATGGATACAGATCATCAGCCTACACTTGCAAACTCGAATTTAGATCGATCATATCTCACAATCTATGCGTTGGAACTTCATGAAATTTGGAGAGCAAGGATTTTGCACTGTCATCTTTCACCATGATTGATCTCAGCTCGATCGGAGCAGTTTATGATCGATATGAACTCACTATGGATCGATCAAGGATCGATCTCAAATGACTCCAGATCGATCATGTGGGCCCATCTAGACTTGAGAAGGAGTATTCCGAGATTCAAGGCAGATATTTCCAACTCCACACCTATAAATAGAACCTCCATTGCAATTAAAAGGGGGTCTATTTTCTCGGCTCCTCCTTATCTTATTCTCTTTTTTAGCTAGACTTTGCCATTTTTGGCTATTAATATTTAAAGGATTGTAACTGTAATCATAGTATAAAGGAAATAAAAGGATCAATTCAAAGTGGACGTAGGCCGGAGATAGGTGAACCACTATAATTCTCTTGTGTTCTTTACTTGCTTTCATTTTTCATTTACTATTTCTTCATTTTTACTCTCTACATTATCTGGATCTGTGATCTGTAACTGGATATTGAGGATTTGTGTGTAAACTCTAGTGCTTTCACTACTTTTGGGGTTTGTGACCATTTTTGGCGCAAACAAAGTAATGGCCTTAATTAGTTAATTACCTCTATAAATTATATGTTACCCTAAACCCTAACCTTTGGTTTTGAATGGCAGTAACTAGATGTCCCCAAAATCTTTATTGAAACCTTAATTTCATCCCTAATTCTCAAATCAAAATTAAACTCCAAATTAAACCCAAAAGTAAACCAAATCAAGTGTAAGATAAAGAGAAGAGGCAAGCAATTAGGAGATCTAGAGGAGTGCTATCGTTTAGAGTCCACTTTTGCATATCTAGAGCTAAGGCTATAAGTGAGTGGGCACATATCTAATGATTTTGTTAATTGAATTAAATTTAAATTAATTTTAATTGATTTAACTGCTTAAAAACGCTAACCTATTAATTTAGAATTGAATTGCAAAACTATAAACCCTATAATTGACAGTTGTAAACAGTTAAACTAACACTGTTATTTCTAATTTGCAAACCCTAGAATTGCTAGAAATTGGACAATAAATTAAACTTGAAATTAGGGTTAAAACTAAAAATTGTTTAATTCGAAAATTTGGATTTAATTCAGAGTTTAAATTGACTTTAAGTTAACGAACAAAAGATAACAAATCAACTCGCACGTAAAAATGAAACAATGGATAAAAGTAAATGGGTACGGTCGACCTTAAAATAGCTTAGGTCGACCGATAGTAGTCGACCTGGGGAAGGTCTGGGTCGACGGTACATGTTAAAAATCGGCGATGTGAGCCTCATCCTTAAGCCCAATTAAGTGAATGCAAATTGGATAGTTAATGAACTGTTTTGGGTCGTGTTATATGCGTGAAGAAATAGTGAAGTTAGTTCCCTATCAAAGTAGTTGGGCAGATTTAGTTCACGATGATGATAAACACGGACGATTTAGAAGTTCCATAAATGGTAGGATAAATCGTTAGGCGGATATCAAGGTTGACATGGATAGCTATGAAGAGATATGGGTTATTTATTTCGTGTTAGGCTAGGAAGTGTTACAATCGGGTGGGCACAGCACTGAGAACACCATCTGGGGAGCTCAGTCCTAATGGGAGATCCAGGTATTACACGTGTTCTTGCATAACGTAGTACGGGTGGACGCCGGCATTGGACAATAAATGGAAATAAGAAGACGATTGTTAGAAGGAGACCGGTCCTATTGGGGTTTCATAAATAGTGGGCACCAACATTGGAAAATAAGTGGTTACAGGAAACTGATTGTTAGATAGGGTCCGGTACTAATAGGGGTTCACACATGGTGACAGCGGTGTGGTATAATAAGAGGCATTTTGCCACCATGATCAAGAGAAGAACACGGGTGCATATGATGAGTCACTTTGCAATTTTTCTTTATGGTGTTCTCCCTCTCCAGGCATAATGTGAGTAGAAAGGGAAATAGATACAGATTTGGCCAATCACTGTGTAAGATTCGATCTGTAGATTGACCAAGTGTACTAAACAAGTATCCTTAGGTATATGACCTTAGGATTGCACGAACAATGTATATGCACTTTATATCACTTAGAGTAGATTTAGATTTAATTGCACTTAGTTATCTTATTAGTCTTGTTCTCATTCACCAGACTTTCATCTGACCCATTCCATTTTTCCTTTTTCCCCACCTCAGGTGGATAGGGCAGCGGGTGATCGGCCCATTCTTCCTTTCAAACGGTCGTGCTTATCTTGGAGCTTAGCTTACTACTCTTATCCTTTATCATGCATTACTTATCAGTACAGTTATCTCTATGTTTCAGTTTTTGAGGGATATTTTTATGATGTACTCTGACTTTAACTTATGTACTGATATTTTCTGAGTCTACGATATAATATGAAATTTCTGAGACTGCACATATTTTTCTGAGATTTTATATATCTGTTATATTGCTTTCATTGTAATACATTTGGATTAGATAGTTTAGTCTTTATATTGTTATCCTAGTCTCTGTGATGCTGGTTTATTTAAACCAGATGGTCTGCATTTCTCGATGCAATGGTTTTTGGGCATATCGAGAGGTGCAGGTTGTCACAGCTGGTATTAGAGCCTCCTATGTTCAATATTCCTAGGGTTAGAATCGTTTGGGATAGGTATCGATATATATATATATACACACACATATATTTATGTATATAATTTTTGATAAAATAAATGATTTTCAAATAAAATTTCAAAATTAGATTTTTAAAGCATATATATACAAGTATTTTAAAATGAAGGTTTTTCTTAAATTTATCAAAATCCCTCATATTCATGCCCATGCCCATTCAAATTCTTGCATGTATTATATCATCTCTTTTAACCTCATTTCGAGCTATCTCTGGATGTTGTTAATTGAATCTTTACTATTCACAAATAGAGATGGGTGATCCCGAAGGATTAGGCTCTACCGGTGTTCCTAAAATTTCGGGCGTGAACTTACCCATATGGTTCCGCCGGTACTTATAGGCTAGGGGACAGGCTAAGAAACCACCAGTTAGAGAACCTATGAATGTAGCGATACGTGAGGTTCCTGCCCACCCACCTATCGCTCTTGACTTTACAAAGCTATGCGAGGACTTTTCTAGTTTGGGAGGCAAGCCTTGCTTAGGGATGGAGTCTTACGAGGATTCGAGAGCATGGATCCGCAATTGCAAGGGGATATTTGGTCTTATGAGATTGGCTGATGGAGCTAGGAGGCAGCTTGCTACCTAGCAGCAGCTAGGTGAGGCTTTAAGCTGGTGGGAGGTTCTGTAGGCAGAGTTGAACGATAGTGCTATGACTTGGGGAGAATTTCGTAGGTGGTTTGAGATAAAGTTTCTATCGTATGATAAGGAGCGTTTCCAGTTGGAGAGGTTTATCAATCTCAAGCAAGGTGATATGTTAATTAAGGAGTATGTAAACCACTTTAATGAGCTTGCAAGGTTTGGTATGGAGTTGATCAATACACTACATAAGAAAGCACTTAAATTTGCTAAGGGTTTGAATCAACCACTTCAGGATTTAGCACTGAGTCATATTCTAATGGGAGCTACATTCGAGGGACTTACTGAGATGGTTTTTCTTATTCTGTTGATAAGAAAGAGGCAAAGGAAGAGGCTCTAAAGGTTGTAGGGAAAGGGTTCCAGAAGAGCAAGAAAAAGTGAGGATTTGGGTTGAAGGGGAAGGTTCAGAAGAAGGACATGAAGTGCCATAAGTGCAGGAAGCATGGACATTTTGCTAAAGACTGTGGTAGAGATCTTTCTAAGATAAAGTGTTATAACTGTGATCGGTTTTGGCATATGAAGCGAGCTTGGCCAGTACCACCGAGAGCTTCTTCTCAGGCTTTAACCCTGGTGGCTTAGACTTATGCTCTTGAGGCAGTCCCTAGTTCCAGTGTGCAGCCAGTGCTAGATAAAGAGAAAAAGGTGGTGATTGAAGGTGTGTTATCTCTTTTCGGTCTTTCTATTTGTACTTTGTTTTATATTGGCGCTTCTCGTTCTTTTGTCTCTAGTAGAATTATTAATGATTTACACCTAGAAACTAGTATTTGACAAACCCTATAGTTGTGTCAAACCTCGTAGGAGGATTGACCTATTTGTCTATGATATGTCGGGGTTTGAGGTTGATGATATTAGGGTTCGAGTTTGGTTGTATGCCTATGTATTGGGATTTTCTGGGTTTGGATTGATTTAAGGCATAGAATGAATGTCTATTTATGGGCCTATTTTGGACTGTAATGGGAAGGTTGTTAAGTTGGGCACTTGTAGTGGGCATAACATAGAGGTTTTCTTTGATCCACGAGGATCGGTAATGTTGAGCTATATTTATTCCCTAGACCTATCACGGATGAGCTTAGTGGAGTGTCTATAGTTAGAAATTTTCCTAATGTTTTTTTTGATGCTACTGGTCTCTTGCCCCAGAGAGAGATTGATTTTAGATCTATTTAGTAGAGAATGCTAGACCCATCAGCATATGGCTTCAAGAGAAAGACACGAATTGAATAAGCAGGTTAATGAGTTGTTGGAGAAGAGCTTTATCAGGAGGAGCATTTCTGATTAGAGAGCACTAGTCATCCATGACACTAAGGCGAATGGTTCTCTTAGGCTCTACGTTGATTATAGGGAGCTTAATAAACCGATGAAGAAGAATCGCTATCCTTTGCCTTGCATAGATGATCTTTTCGATCGGATAGTTAGAGCTAGAGTATTTTCTCATTTAGATTTGGCTACCAGGTTTCATCAGTTGCAATGTTCCATGGAGGTGCGAAGTTTTCTTGATCTCGTGGGTTATTATCGGAAGTTCATTAAGGACTTCGTAAGGATTTCCTCCCCACTGACCCGCCTTACCAAGAATAAACTTGTCTTTTCATGGGATGCTAGGTATGAGGAGGCTATTGTTAGGTTAAAGGAGGCACTGACTAGTGCACTGGTGTTAGTGTTGCTAGACGGAACTAAGCCCTTTGCAGTTTATACTACAGCCAGTGGTATGGGGTTAGGCGCAGTTTTGATGCAAGAAGGAAGGGTGGTGTGTTATGCGAGTAGGCAGTTGAAGACCCTTGAGAGGAACTACCCAACACATGATCTTGAGTTGGCGGCTATAGTAATTGCGCTCAAGTAATGGAGGCATTATCTTCTAAGGGTAAGGTTTGATCTTTTCACTGACCACAAGTCCTTAAGATACCTGGTCTCTCAAATGGACTTGAACTTGAGATAGCAGAGGTGGATGGAGTATTTGACATCTTATGACTTTGAGATTTCTTATACCCCGGGCAAGGGAAATGTGGTAGTGGATGCTTTGAGTAGGAAAAGAGCAGTATTGAGTCCTCTATTCTTGGAATGGAGACATTTGAAGTATATTTCTACTTTCGACTTTAGACCTTCATCAGATATTACCCCTTGATTACTGGAAGCTTTGGATGTCTAGCTGACATTAATGGAGTAGATTGGATTTAGGCAGAGTGAGGATATGAAGCTGGTAGACATTTTGGATAGGTCAGGTAGAAGAGAGTCATCGAGTCATTTGAGGTGCTATGCCATAGACTCGAGAGGATGGTTGTGTAAGGATGGTAGGATTTGTGTTCCTTGTAGTGTGGAGCTGCTAGACACGGTACTAGCAGAGTCTCACCGTTTTAGGATAACATCATCCCGATGGCGATAAGATGTATAGGGACATGAAGTGAGTTTTATTTTGGCTCGGTATGAAGAGTCAAGTAGCTGAGTATGTAGCAAGATGTATGAATTGCAAGAGGGTGAAGGCGGAAAAGAAGAAACCTAGAGGATTGTTGCAGATATTCCTTAGAGTAAATGGGAGAGCATATCTATGGACTGTATTGATGGATTACTAAGGACTAGGAGAGGAAATGAAAGCATTTGGGTTAGAGTAGACAGATTGACCAAGTGCGCTCGTTTTATACCAGTGAGGAGTACTAGGATGGCGACATCTTTGGCAGCTTTGTATGTTAGAGATGTCGTTAGGCTTCATGAAGTTCCTACTAGTATAGTTAGGAATTGAGACCCGCTTTTCACTAGTGAGTTCTGGAGGAAACGACAGGAGGCATTAGGGACTACGCTGAGTTTGAGTACAATATACCATCCATAGATAGATGGACAGACTGAGAGGGTAAATCGAGTTTTAGTGGATTTGCTATAGATTTGTATCATTGACTTTGGAGGTTCATGGGAGGATCATTTGCCATTGATTGAATTCGCTATAATAATAGTTATCAGATTAGCATTGGGATGGCACCATTTGAGGCTTTATATGGCAAACCATGTAGATCACCATCATGTTGGTACGACACGATATATATGATCATTCTTGGCCTAGAGATGGTTAGGGAGACATTAAAGAAAGTAGATTTGATTTGAAAAAGGATGAAGACAACCCAAGATAAGCAGAAGTCTTATACAGATAGGAGGCGCTCAAAGTTGGAGTTTGCAGTGGCAGATATGGTATTCATGAAGGTTTCACCCCGGAGGCACATGATTAGGTTTGGTAGGTCGAGGAAGTTAGCATTGAGATTTGTTGGACCTTTTTCGATTGTGGCTTGGATTGTGAAGTTGGCGTATAGAGTTGAGCTTCTAGAGAAGGTGGCTAGGGTGCATGATGTTATCCGTGTTTAACACTTGCGAAAGTGCTTGCATGATTCCGTTTCATGTTGTTGAGCTTAGTCTGTTGGAGGAGGTAGAGGTTGAGCGTGAGTCACTCATTCGCCATGCACCTACTTGTATCTTAGAGCATGGCACAAAGCGATTCCATAATAAGGAAATTAGATTAGTCAAGGTTCAATGGGGAGACGATCAAACAGAGAGTACATGAGAGCCCTAGGAGAAGATTCAAGCTTCCCACCCATAACTCTTTTCCGGTATGCCTTAAGTTTCAATCTTTCTTTAGTTAAATCCCTTATAATAGGATTTGGGATGGTATACCATCTTCGGTAGAGACCTTTGGATGATGGGAATGTTTGTAAATGTGTTAATAGGATATGTTATGAGTGATGAATGCTAATGGATGTATATGGATGCTTATAGATGGATTGATTGCATTTATATTTCTACACATTAGGATAGTAGGCCCTATGCACACAAACACCCATATCATGTGCATATTGCTTCTTGATTGCTATTATCTATGGACGTTATGCATATGAATGTTGCATATAGTCGTATGGTTGTGCATGCATATAGAATTATTGGTATATCATCAGGATCTTGCATACATTTGGACGTGTAGCATGAGCATTCTTGCATAAAAAAGAGATCGATTGAATCAGTGGATCGACTACTCTTTTGCATTAATGCAGGTTCACGTGCATTCCACATTGCATAAATACATAATTGCATTATAAATATTTAGGACTATGGTTGCCATAGATGATGGATGAGTAGATGGATGTAGATTTTGATTATTGTGTGTGAGTCACATTTTTCAATCCTTAGAGATTTCGGGGACGAAATCTTTTTAAGTGGGAAGAACGTAACACCTCGGAAATTTACCAAAATTAAAAGGAATTTAAACGAAAATTTAATAAGGAAAGTGAATTAAATTAAAACAAGGATTTAGAAGAAAAACTTCACAAATGTTCAAATTTAGCCACGGAACTTGCACCATTGTGTCTGTAGCAATTTTCTGGATAATTTTCATACATAACACTTCGTAATCTGAGTTAGTATGAGAGAGTTACGAGTGTCGGAAGAATTATATGAAATTAAAATAAATACACTAAAATAAAAATAAATTTTTTTGAAATAAATCAAATCATTACAAAATGGCGTCTGCTTCCTCTTCATTTCCGATAATATTTTCTTCTTGTCTTCCTTCTTCATCTTTCCAGATTCTCGCTCTCTTATTGATCGCAATTGTTCTTTCTTTTGTTCCCATGCTCGTTCTTATGCTCAAGTGGTCAAAGATCATCATTTATCTTATCCACAATCTACCTCGTTGAAGCCCAGATCCAAGAATTAGGTTTATTCAAGAAGGGGGAACAAGTTTTGTTATCGATGTGGAGATCTTTCTCATTTAGCTATGGATTGTCGTGACCCCATTAGGTGTTTTTGGTGCGGTTCCTTTGGATACAAAAAGATTGAATGCTCGATGAAATTAAATTCTGCTTCTAACAGGCGTGAGAATCTTTCTATTACAGATCATTGTTTTCAATTTGTTCTTAAATGTATGCAGCTTAAGAGAATTTTATTGGATCACTTGTGGACTCAAAGAAGAGAAGGTATAGATTTCTTAGAGGGTTTGTTCAAGCACTTCGATGTGATAAATGCAGTTAATATTGGGAAGAATTATTTAGTCAAATTCGGTGATCCGGTTGATTATTTTGGGATTTATGCTTCTTCTTTAAAAGGTGATGATTCGGCTGTGGATTCCTTATCATTTTATGATGAAAATAATGGAGATTCGAACATCGTTTCAGATGATTATGTATCTTCAGACATCTCTGGTGTGGTACATAAGGATGAGCTTATTATCTTTGATCCTTTGTTATTGGATCCTGCTATTTCAAAATATAGGCCGGGTTCTCATTCTTTAAATATCATTGATATTGGTTGTGATAGTGGGTATGCGGGCTTCTCCAAAGGAAATTTTGTCTCTTCTATACAATTGAGTGATTTGAATAAAGTTTTTGATTATGTTCATTGTAAAAAATCCAGTGCTAGATCTCGTGAAGTGGAGAGTTTTAAGTTAGTCACCTCTAATCGCTTTGATTGTTTCAAGTCTTTGGAAGATTTAGAAAAGAATTCTATGCCAAGTAATGTTTATGAGAATATTCATAAGTCTGTTGATGTTTTCGGCGATGCTATGTTCAAGGCAAAGGATGATCGATTAAAGAAAATAAGAATTTCAGATATTTCTGTTAATACAGAGGATATTCTTACTGAGAAGGACATGGTTCATTTTCCTGAGGTTTCTGTAATTGATGAGTTCAAAGATAGTGATTTTGCATTTTCTGATGTTCATGCTCTCAAGTCTGGACATGATACTAATAATTTTATGGATGGGGTTGGATGAGTGGTTACGGGAAGAAACGCTGGTATAGTTCTTTTCCAATCTGAGGTAGTGGTGAATCATGTTTTTGATAAGGCTGAGGAGATTCAAGCTGAGGAGAACATTGATGTTTCTGATGTTCATGCTTGAAAGTTTGGTGGTGACATTAAGTTCTCTGATGTTGGTTTTAAGGTAGAAGTTGCTTATCTGTGCGTACATGATACAATATCACAATTTGCACAAAGCTCTTCAACAGTGGATACTTTGTTTCAAGTTGAGATTGGTGAGTTTCCTGTGATTGGGGATGGTAATGCGTCCGATTTTTTATCACAACGTACTCGAAACATTGATGCAATAAATGGTGTAGTGCAGTTCTAATATGTGGTAGTGGTGAACCCTGTTTCTGATAATACAGTGGAAATTCAGGGTGTACAAGATACTTCAACAGTAAATGCAGTGATTCAGTCTGAGATTGGAGATGGTATTGTTTTCTCAGATGATGTTAAGGTAGCAGGAGATTTATCGCAGTGTGCAAATAACATTTCAATAGTAAAGATTTAAGCTGAGATTGGAGATGTAGATGTAATATGAAGATATATATGATGAAGTGCAGGATTATAATGGTGCTTTAGTGCTATATAGGAGCAATATTGATTCGAATAATCAGGAAGGAGACGATATTCATAATCAGTGCATTGTTGAGCACACTGCTGATTTGGATGAGCAAGTTACTATTGATGATATTTCTAGATGCAATTTTGATTCTGGCAATCAGATGGAAGAAGTTTCAATCTGCTGCGCAAGTTTTTAAGTTCTGAAGTTGATCTCAATTCTTCTGACCTCTTAGAAGATGTTAAAGTGCATCGAACAGTGATATATATGATTCTATAGTGGATGACATGCACAAGGTAATTGATGATGAGGATAACTTGCATAGGATAAATGATGTTAATTCTGTGTTTTATGGAAATAGAGATGGTGGGGTTGGAGATTTGGATGTAATAGCTGAGTTGACATGCTTAGATGATCGGTTGGCTGGAGATAATGGTATGGTTGTGAGGAAGCAGTCTAATTTGGGTGTAGTGGAGGAGGGGTCAAAACATTTCATTATTCATGCAGTTGGTGATATTGCTTTGTCTGATGTCTCTATGAATGAGGATTTCAAGGAAGAACTAATATAAGTCCTGATGTTCTTCCAGTAAGTGGTGTTGATTGCTCAGTGGGCGATTCTGGTACAGGAGATATCTGTACTTCTAGTATTTCAGTGGATTTTGGTAATATTAGCGACAGTTCTTATTTTTTATCTTCTTCGTCAAAGAGAAGTAGACGTAGAAGATCAGTTGCTGTTAATGGAGTTGTTCGTCGTAGTGCCAGAATCCATAGTAGTCGTTCTGCTTTTATGGGCGAGTCACCTGATTCTAGTGCTATGAGAGGCACTACGGATTCAGGCTCAGGCATGGTTTCTGTTTTGAGCAGTACTTATTCTTCCAATGCTTTATGTAGTTTATCCACTAGTGAGTTATGTCAGTTGGCGAAGGATACTGTTTTGTATTTACTGATGTTGAACTAGATATTATATACATTAGGAGTATGGAAATAGAGAGGGTTAGATCATCGGGATTATGAGAATTATTAGCTGGAATATTAGGGGTCTTAATGATTTAAATAAATATGATAAAATTAGAGCTTTTTTAAAGATTATTTTATTGATATTGACCTTTTACAGGAAACTAAAATAGATTATCCTGATATTCGTTTTTATAGAAGATTAGATGGCTATCATTCTAGACATTAGGCCAGTTTACCTTCTATTGAAGCTTCTGGGGGTTTATTTATTGGGTGGCATGATAATTCATTTAAACTTCTTCAAACTATTACTAAACAACACTTTTTACATATTATTCTCATTAACCTTAGTGGTAACTCTTTATTAAATATTTCTAATGTTTATGGACTAAACTCTAAGATTGGTCGTCGAGTTCTATGGAATGAATGTTTGGAATTTAGATCATTCAATTCCAAGATCTTGGATTATGGCGGTGACTTCAATATTACGCGTTTTTTAGGGGAACGTTCTCCCCGGGAAGGGGATTTCTCTTCTATGGAAGCGTTTGACCAATTTATTATTAATACTAATTTGATTGAATTACCACTTACTAATAGAGAATTCACTTGGAGTAATACTAGAGAGTCTCCTTCTATGGCCTTTCTAGATAGATTTTTCATCAGTGACAAAATTGAGGATAAATTTCCTATTTGAAGAGCCACTAGTTTTCCTTATACTTATCTTGATCATTGCCCTATCATTCTTACATGTGATCATCATAAAATTGTTAATAAAACGTTTAAATGTGGTTATTAGAATCCAATTTCTCTAATCTAATTAAAAATAAACGGATTTCAATGAATTTTTATAATATCAAAAATATGGATAACTCTGCAAAAAAAATTGTTTTAAAACCTAGGGGTCTTAGGAATTTTCTTAAAATTTGGAGTAAGAATGTTTTTGGCAGTATTAAAATTAAAAAAGAAAATTTACTGTGTGAAATGCTTATATAAACAAGATAGAAGAAACTAGACAACTAAATCTTGGAGAGCGTAATGTTCTTGCTAATTTAAAAGAAGAGCTTAATTCAATTTTAGAAAAAGAAGAGGTTATGTGGAAACAGAAATCTAGAATTCAATGGATTAATGAAGGTGATAATAATACAATTTTTTTTCATAATATGGCTAATGGTAGAAAATGTAGTAACGCGATAAATTCTATTTTTGTGAATAATGTAGAATTGGTTGATCATAGGGATCTTAATAAGGAATTTACTAATTATTATAGGGATATTTTTGGTAATAAGAATAAGCATAGAATTAACGTTAAATGGAATGATCTTTATCCTATTGAATCTAAAATTGACCTTACTGATTTTGATAATCCTTTTTCTAAAGAGGAAATTTTGAAGGCTATTTATGACATGCCTAGTGATAAAGCCCCGAATCCCGATGAGTTTCCTATTTTATTTTAAATTATTTTGGGATGTTTTAAAGTTTGATTTAATTAGTATGTTTAATAAATTTTATAATGGGAAACTACAATTAGAAAGATTTAGGCCCCGTTTGGTTTCGTTTTGAGTTTTATGTTTTGTGTTTTCAACATATACTACGAAATACAAGAAAATGTGGGAATATTTTTACAATTCTTAGCCATCGCAACGATGGACGGGAAGCGGAGGAGATGAATTGTTTTACATCGTTTTGTTATGTCTCAAAACACAAAAAATCAAATAAACTTGTTTTCTATTTTCTATGTTAGTTTCATTTTTCAAAATTGTGTGTTTTTCAACAATACATAATAAATGCGAATTTTTGTTTAGACGAAAACACAAAACTAAAAATAGCAAACCAAACGGGGCCTTAATTTTGCTAACGTCATTCTATTACATTAAAAGATCGGTGATAATAATTTAAAAGATTTTAGACCAATTTCTCTAATTAATTGTTCTGTTAAAATTATCTCAAAAGTCTTAGCTAATAGACTTAGCACAAGAATGAATGATCTAATTGATTGTTCACAAACTGCTTTCATTAAGGGTAGAAATATCACAGATGGAGTGGCTTCTGTTAAAGAATACATTAATCATTGTTTGTAAAAATAACATTATATGTGCACTTCTAAAACTGGACTTTCTGAAAGCTTTTGACTCGGTTGATTGAGATTTTCTAATTGATATGTAACTGGCTAGAGGTTTTAGTCGCAAATGGATTAGTTGGATTATGACTTTGCTTAAAACTGGTAATTCTAGTATAATGGTTAACCTTATTTTAGGGAATAAAATTCAATATAAACGAGGCTTAAGGCAGGGTGATCCTTTATCGCCTCTTTTTGTTTTAACTTAGCTGTAGATGTTTTCGCTATGATTATTAAAAAAGCGGTTGGTAATGGTTCTTTATGGTGAGTTGGTAGTGAAAACTCGTGCAATGGTCTCTCTATTCTTCAATTTGTGGATGATACCTTATTATTTACCTCTCATTTGCCTAATCATGTCATTACCCTTAAATTTATTTTATACAGCTTTGAACTTCTTTCAGGGCTAAAAATTAATTTCGATAAAAGTTCGGTTTTAGTATTAAATGATGTTGATAAGGTTGAAGGTTTAGTTGCTAATACGCATAATTGTAAAACTATGAATTTTCCTTTTGATTATCTTGGTTTCTTGATTCGACCACCTAAACTTAAGCATGATGACTGGCTAACTATTATAGATAAAATTAAAAATAGAATTTCTAATTGGAATGAGAGGTTTTTATCTAGAGCGGGTAGATTAGTTCTCATCAATTTTGTTTTATCTCCTCTTTCGACCTATTGGATGTCTATGCATCTTTTCCCCGATTGGGTGATTAATAAAATTGATAAAACAAGAAGGGATATCTTATAGAGTGGCGATAATTCTAATAGTAGTCTTAAATGTTTAGTTAATTGGAAAATAGTTTGTACATTGAAAAAGGAAGGTGGTTTAGGAGTCATTAATTTACATAACATGAGTTTGTCTTTATTAGGGAAGTGGTTATGGAAATTTAAGGATATTAATGGTAATTCTATTTGGAAAGAAATTATTTCTAAACATTATTATAATGGTAGTAATAATTTATACCAAACTAGACCTTCTATTACCAATAAACTTTCTAATTTTTGGAAATATATTTTAAAATGTCATGAGATTTTTAACCTTAGTACTAATACGATTGTTCATTTAGAAAATAATACTTCTTTTTGGCATGATTGTTGGATATCTGTCATTCCTCTTAGGGCAGAATTTAAAGAGCTTTATGAGATTTGTAACTTTAAGAATGCTTTAATTTTAGATGTTTTTTCTCTGGATAATGATCCCCTTGGAACTTTAGTTTTAATAGAATCTTAGAAGGTACAACTCTTAGACAATTTTCTTTATTATGTGCTAGATTGAATTTATATAATATTGATAACGAAAATGATATTATTAGCTGAGAATGGGATAAAAGTAAGAAATTCAATTCAAGTTCTTTTTATAAATTTCTTAATTTCTCGGGCGTAACTAATAACTCTTTTGAACTTATTTGGAAAGGAGACGCTCCTCCTAAAGCTAAGATTCATATGTGGTTTATCATGCATGGGAAACTAAATACTATTGAATTTTTAAAAAGAAAGAATGTGCAAATTGATAATAAATGTACTTTCTGTAAATTGTAATTTGAAGATATTAATCATTGTATGATGATTGTATGGATACTCGCTACATTCTTAATAATACTCTCAAAATCTTTAACTTTATTCTTACAACTAAAGTTACATGTGATTATTGCTGGAATAATTTAAGATTTAAGTTTAAAAAGGAAAATATATTTTTACTAGATACTTTATTCATTATAATATGTTGGTATATTTGGTTTGAG
The DNA here is from genome assembly GCA_030737815.1 of Allium fistulosum. Lineage (NCBI taxonomy): Eukaryota > Viridiplantae > Streptophyta > Magnoliopsida > Asparagales > Amaryllidaceae > Allium > Allium fistulosum. The sequence goes on along the minus strand of CM060907.1, from coordinate 240,387,388 downwards.
AGAAATCAGAGACTTTTTAATAATAACAATAGTCATATTAATAGATTGATATTTATAATATCATCATTTTGTTTTAATTGGATCTCAAATCCTAAATATAGATTAGCTAAAAATAATAATTTGAAAGAATATCTTAATAATGTTAGAAATAACATTAAGCTAATTAAACAAAAAAACAATATTTTTAACATTAATAACTATAGCATTAACATTTCCTCAAATTTGAATGATGATTTTACTGATTATCATAATGTTCTTTTGATTAAAGGAACATAAGGATAATTTTTTAGATTTTATAGTTTATAGGTTTTTAACTTCATATTTTAGCTTGGATTCTTTTAGCCTGTCTTATAATTTTAGCTTTAGTTTTATTACTTTTTAATACATATACATGTATCTAAATTTCATTTATATACATATGTGTGTATTATTCTTATATTTTTGTTTAGTACCATCTTCAGATACAAGTTTAGGCCGCATATGGTGCTAGATTGCTATTTGCAGGTTTTCAGGGTTGCTGTCATCAGGATTGCAGCGAGGCGTTCATTATGGATCTACTGCGTTGGCAGTGGGGGCATTCTTTCTTGATCATCCGCGTTTGCAGTGAGTTCTTTCTCTGGTAGAGCTGCTTGTAGATCTTATTTGTGCACTTTGCCACACCATGGATCATCCAAGTTTGTAGAGAGACGTTCATTCTGGATCATCCGCATATGCAGTGAGGCCTTCTTTCTGATTCATCCGCGTTTACAGTGAGGCGTCCTTTCTTTGGTGGAGCTATTTGTAGATCTCTTTTGTTGACCTCGTTTGGGTTCTTCTAACACCTCATTATCGGGTGGTGGCCTGGCCGGAGTTCGATATTGAGGTGTAATGGACGGTGGCCTTGCCGGAGCTCATTCAAGAAGTTCTCTGAGTTTGTTTTTCTTTGTTTTTTGTATTAAGATTTTTCACCTACCGGACATGTTGGCAGCTCCTTTGTTATTGGTGTTATATATATGTATATGTATATATGTATGTATCTGTGTGTGTGTGTACATGTGTGCTCTCCTCTACTTTAGAGGATCACACATTTCTCTCAAAATAATAATAATAAATACACTAAAAAATACGGGGTTGGTCGACCAAGGGGGTCCTAGGTCGACCGGTAGCGGTCGACCCATGTAGTTGAATAAGCGGCGTTGTTTTGCTTCGTTCGATTAGAAATTTGTGGGCTAGATTTGTTATGTGCGAGTGAGTAAATAATGACCGACTTAGATGATTGCTGAGTTAATCTAATGGCATTAATTAGTTACTTACATCTACAAATTAGACATTACCCTAAACCCTAATCTCTGGTTTTGAACGGCAGTAAGTAGATGCTGCCAAAATCTTTTCTGAAACCCTAAGTTCTTCACCAATTCTCAAATCAAAATTAAGCTCCAAATTAAACCCAAAAGTAAATCAAATCAAGACCAAGATAAAGAGGACATGTAAGCAATTAGGAGATCTAGAGGAGCGCTATTGTTTGAAGTTAACTTTTGCATATCTAGAGCTAAGGCTATAAGGTTCGTAGGCACAGATCTAATGATTTGGTTAATTGAATTAAATTTAAATCTATTTATTGATTAGATTTCTTTAAAAACCTTAATTAACCTGTTAATTTAGAATTGAATTGCTAAGCTATAAACCCTATAATTGACACTTGTAAACTGTTAAAATGACACCTATTATTTCTAATTTGCAAACCCTAGAACTGCTAGAAATTGGACAATAAATTAAACCTGAAATTAAGGTTAAAACTACAAATTTTTTAATCTGGAAATTTGGATTAAAATCGGAGTTTAAATTAACTAGAAGTTAACAAACAAAGATAACAAATCAACATGCATGTAAAATTGAATCAACGAACAAAATTAAATGGTTACACCCAGGAATAGCGCCGGTCCATAGATAGCGGTCGACCTGGGAAAGATCTTGGTTAACCTGTTAAAAATTGGTGATTTGAACCTCGGCTTAGGCCCGACTAAATGAATGCAAATTGGATAGTTAATGAACCGAAAAATATACTATTTTGGGCCATATTATATTCGTGAGGAAATAGGGAAGTTAGTTCCCTATTAGAGTAGTTTAGCGGATTTAGTTTGCGATAATGATAGATAGGGACGATCCATAAGTTCCATAAACGGTAGGATGAATAGTTAGGAGGATATCGCGGCTAGATGTGGATAGCTATGAAGAGATGTAGGTGATTTATTTCGAGTTTGGCTCAGAAGTGTTATGATTGGGTGGGCGCAGCATTGACAGGAACACTATCTTTGGATCCCAGTCCTAATGGGATATCCAGGTACTGCACATGTTCTTGCGCAAAGTGATACGGGTGGACGCCGGCACTGGAGAATAAGTGGCAATAGGAAGATGATTGTTAGAAAGAGTCCGATACGAACGGGGTTCACACACGGTGATACTGGAGCGGTACAATAAGAGGCATTCTTCCACTATGATCGAGAGATGAACACGGGTGCATACGATGAGTCACCTTATGAGTTTTCATTACGATGTTCTCCCTCTCTAGGCATAGTGTGAGTAGAAAGGGGAGTAGATCCAGATTTGGCTGATCGTTGTGTGAGGTTCGATTTGTTGATTGACGTAGTGTATTAGACAAGTATCCTTAGGTATATGACCGTAGGATTGCACGAACACTGTATATGCACTTTATATCACTTAGAGCTAATTTAGATTTAATTGCACTTAATCGTCTTATTAGTCTTGTCTCATTCACTAGACTTTTGTATGACCCATTCCATTTTTCCTTTTTCCCCACCACAGGTGGACAAGGCAACAGGTGACTGGCCCATTCTTGCTTTCTAACGGTCATGCTTATCTTGAAGCATAGCTTACTACTCTTATTTTTTATCATGTATTACTTATCATTACAGTTATCTCTATGTTTTGGTGTTTAAGGGATATTTTTATGATGTCATTGATTTTGACTTATTTACTGATATTTTCTGAGACTATGATATGATATGATATTTCTGAACCTGCTCATATTTTTTTGAGATTCTATATATCTGTTGTATTTCTTCCGTTGTGATACATTTGGATTGGATAGTTTATTCTTCATATTGTTATCTTTGTCTCTATGATGCTAGTTTATTTAAACCAGACAATCCGCATTTCTAGATGCGACGTTTTTTGGGCGTATCGAGAGGTGCGGGTTGTTACAAATGAATTCCCAACTGATGGTTTAAGACCCAAGACAAACTCCTTTACCCATAACAATGGAGTACCAACAGTGTCAATCCCTAAATCAAACTAAAAGATTGAACGGTCAACATACTCCCTTATTGATAAGATGCCCAGCACAAAATGGACGAAGTGCTCAAGCTACATGCCCTTCTCGATCTCAAAAAAGATTTGAGACCCAAAGCGACACTTAAATTTACTCCAAGTCATGGGCCTGCTCATCAGTCACTTCTAACACTATGTCCTTACCAGCCAAAGTCTCCCCTCTCCAAATGCCATGAACCAATCTTCCTTATAAGAACATTTTCTAGCCCAATATCGACAGAAGCCCTCACATGCATATATTCAAGGCCGTGACTCAGCAACAGTCTCAGGATTCAGATATGGCTTCCCCTCAACTAATAAGAAATCTTGGCACAACTTTGAAGGGTCTAAAGCTGGTGGAGCTAGAAATACAGGTGCCTTAAGGACCATACCACCTTTGATGCCAACCGCAATTGCATGAAATGTTCATGGGTTGTGGAACATCCCTTGCAGCGGCTAAATAGCCTTTGAACTAATCAGACATGTCAGACTTCCCATCCGCAATTGCTCGTGTACTCTGTCTGCCCATATCAATAGCCTGATAAAGATATCTTAGCAACTAGCATAGAAATAAATCGGAGTCTAGAAGACATATATAGTATAATATACAAGAAAAGTACAAGTACGCTCACTCAACACTATCTCCGTTCACTAGATTGATTAACTCAAACTAGTCTACTTGGTCCGAGTGTTTAGCCTATGCTTTGATACTAAATGTAACAAATGTCCTTCGTAATACCCAAAAATATTCGTCTCGCATAAATTACAGACTTCTGAATACCACAAAAGACATATTATCGGGGTAAAATTAGAACGACACTAAACCAAGGCATCGATGGGATCTCATAATGTAATAATAACATATAATATACTGAAATGCATGAACAGAACAAGATGACAATATATAAGAGACCGCACTAGCGAAAGCAATTGATAAATAAATATCAATATAGAAAGTCAGAATACATCAGCTCCTAACCACACGGAGTTGTGAATAAATATCCGATACAATAGGCCTCATATACAAATAATAAGACTATCAAGTACAACTAAAATATTAAGTATACATATCCAAAATATCGATGCCACACCTCGAAAATGCTCCAGCTGCGCATCCTGATAGCATATCCTCAAAGCACCATACTACAAAACTACTGGATCGAGTACTCAAGAGTTGTCATGACATAAACAAAGAACGACAAAACATGAGTCAGACTTAAAGCCCAGTGTAAGGGGAACTATCTCAAACTACTTTATATTAAAACTACATACAAATAAACAGGGAACTATTAACACCCAGCCAGTTCTCTCAACAAACGTGGCTCAGAGATAATCCGGACCGTCCATAAACAAGTAAGGTAAACTTATCTCAAAGTGATAGGAAATCGTATCATAACCTACTCTTCTCCTATTGTTTGTACCAGAATTGGGCACAACACTCTTCGGAAGAGTTTGAAGAGATAAAAATGAAGAAATTAAATGGAAAATGAGGATTATCTAACAAACACTTCAAAAACAAATGATAAAAGTGCGCAGAAACACAGGAATTTAGAGTGGTTCGGCGTATTGCCTACGTCCACTATGAAATTGATGACTTTATTGATGTTTCTTTGATGATTACAACTGATTTCAGCAGTTAACAGCAGATTACAATGGATTACAGTAATGAAATTCGAATATAGTAGCAGCCTTTAAGTGCAAAAGTGTTTCCGGCAGAGTTTGGACATCAAAGAGCAAAAAGATCCCTATTCTGTAGGCCCTAGGGCTCTATTTATAGGCGTAGGATGCAAATATCTCGCCCAGATCTCGAGAGACTTCTTCTGGCACGTGGGTGGGCCCACGCGATCGAGCCCATAAAGTTTCGGCTCGATCCGTGATCGATACGAATGAATTTCGTATCGATCAAGATTTGATCCAATCGAGTTGAAACTTGGCATGAGTCTTCCTTATGTTGTACGTAAGATCCTGTGAAAATTTCATAGCATTTGGACTTGTGGATTGCGAGATATGATCAATGCAAGATTGTGTTTCCTTTAGTCTGTCGAATTCGAATCGATGAGTTCGAATCGATCATTTCGAATCGATCAACGCACGTGAGCTGAGGATGACGTGGCGCGTGATTTATGGATCGATCCACTTTCGACGCCGAGTTGACCGAGTCGTTTCCAGAGATCTCGCCTCGTTCGTATCGAAGGCTGTTGTCATGATCGAATCGATGGGAGTTGTATCATTCGTATCGATGGATCTCTCCTCGTTCGTATCGATCGAAATGTACGGCATGTATTGGTTGTAGGGTTTTGATCGCATCGATAGATCAAAGTGCACTTCATATCGATAGGAAGTGTTGATTTCGTATCGATCCGTGGTCGATCGATGCGAAACATGTCTAGAGCCCAATCGATACAAAATGTGGATTCGTATCCATCGATGGATTCGAAGTGGACTTTGCTTTATCGGTACGAACCAGAGAAAGACTGATCGATGCAAAGTGGGCCATAGTCGATCGATACGAACCAAGGCTCTAAAATGGATTCGAGGGCGATCGATACGAACCGAGGCTTGATGATGGATACGAACAGATCAATTCGAACAAAGGCTTGACGGTGGATACGAACCAGATCGATTCGAATAGAGGCTTGACGGTGGATACGAACTATGGTCGATTCGAACAGAGGCTTATCAATGGATTCGAAATGGGGTTATTTCCTTCAACTTGCATCGATCATATCTTGAGCATACGAACTCGGACTGACTAGAAATTTTGAATGTTGGCTTCCATGGCTTCGCTTGTCGTATCTTATCAATTGTAGCCTGATCCGGATTCAGACAAAATTCACCGACATCCATAGCGAACCTGTGCGTACTCGATATTCGGGATGAGCGATCCTTGGTTTGCTGCCAATTCCTTGATATCTCGGCCTTGCCAAAAGGCGGGATAACATTTGCCCCCCAAAGTACGTCTTGTGGAAACATGGCGTGTTTTGAAAAGCTGTAATCTTCACTCTGAACAGTTATCGTCTTTTCGTTTGAAAGTTGCAATCTTTGACTGGCTTCCTCAGTAATGTGAATTGTTGACTGCCAACTGTTGTATCGTGTACTGTTGTAAACAATTTTTGTATGATAGTGATTAGCTGTTTGTCATTGTAATCGTTCATCGGATAGGCATTCAACCTGTGAATTTTGAAAATTGAAAATCGTAAATTAGTCTGACATACTTGCGTTTATGTTGACCTGACTCTCGTTAACGCTCACACGCTCATAAGTCGTTGTCAGTTTTTTCACATCGAATTCTGTATCGATCCTCTCCTGAATTGATGTAAAATTCGAGTTGCAACAACACTCGATGGTTGCTTTGAAATGCCCCTTCGTATCGATCCTCTCCTGGATCGATGTAAAAACTAAAAGGTGGTTTTCATATCGATGTGGCTCACATCGATGGATATGAAATAAACGCTCGTATCGATGGTTACGAGCTTCGGTGGACTCCATTGTAGTGGACTTCATTTCGTATCGATGAACTTGTGCTACTGTGGGTCGAGTTCTGTTGGATACGAAATATACATTTCGCATCGATGGACCCTGCGTTGTTGGATACGAAATAGCCAATTCGGATCGATGGATATGAACATGTGCTTCGAACCGATGGAATTCAATGCTTCAGAAAAAGTCTTCGTCGCACACTTCGTATCGATGGAGTTCGAGTTATTGGATACAAACACTCAATTCGTATTGATGCGGAATGACACCGGTTGGAACCGGTCAAGATGACTGAGAGGTGAATAGTCATTTCTTTAGTATAAATAGGCTCGGTACTTCGTCATTCTTCACTTTTATGATTTCATCCACCTTTGCCTTCATATCGATAGAGAGACCGAGATAAAGAAAAATGTCCTCGCCTTTGAATCGAACCAAAACCTTCGATCCCTTGAACCAATTATCAAAATCAGGTAATTAGTCGATGAACTCGCGTTAAAAACGATGAGACTTGAGTCTAATTGTTAATCTATTCTCATACATGGCCAATTTCTGGCGATGTTGAGGTCGGAGTTGGTTCGGAGCATGGTCGAGGGAAGAAGGAGGAAGAGCAATGGCATTTATGTCATTTGGAGAAGAAGGTGCCCGGAGGGTTACGAAAAATTTGGTAGATGGTGGTTTGGCCTTCGTATCGATTGATTAGGGAAGAAGAAGGCACTTCGTTTCGTATCGACCTCTATCGACTTTATTCTTGTATCGATTGGGAACCTTGTATGGCCATCTGGCTTCTCATATCGATCGTGGAACGAACACTTAATACCAGTTGCATCGAATCGTTACTGGTCGATGTGAAGGTGGTACACCTCTAATCGACACGTCTCTGATCGATACGTGGATGGTTAGTTCGATCGATGCGAGGTCGACAACGTTCGACCGGTATGATATGGATGTTAATTGATCGATACGAAATGGGGGTTAAAATAATCAATACTAAACGGAGGCTGGGTTGATCGATACGAAATGGTCACTCTGGATCGATTCGAAGTCTTCGACCTTGATCGATTCGAACGCGTATCCTGATGGGTATGAATGACCGTTACGAACCAAGGCTTTTGCGACCAATACGAATCAAACTTTAACAAACTTGAAATCTTTTGCATACTTGAAAACCTGACTCCGACGAGCTTCAAACTTGCATAACTGGAATTGACCGTAGAATTGCATACTTGACTACTCCTAAAAGCTCGTCGATGGAACTGCAATTTGACTGAATTCTAATAAACTTTTAACGAATCTTAACTTGGATTGGTATCTGAAGTCTAGATGGCACGGTTGTGACGGTCGTCGATGACGGTCACTCTGGTTGAATTTCAAAGTCTCGTCGTTCGGACATTTTCTCTAACTTTGTATAATTTCTTAAGTATTATGCAGCACTGCACTTGCACAACACATTCACACACTTTACATTGGGGGAAGCACGGGTGTTATTATCGTCTAATGATGATTTCTCATAAGTTAGTTAGTTATGGAGTCCACAAGTACACAACAGCAAGAGCTTCAGGATTTATCTTCTTCTGTCCTAGAGATTCCGGCCATCGCGGCCGAAGTTATAGATCCAGCTTCGGACGAGCTGCCTGGGGCTAGGTTCATTGGAAATCCACAGGATTCAGTGCCGTCCAATGTTTCTGAAGACATGCTGGGACGGATATGCCTGAGGCATGGTTTGTCATTGGACGATGCTATATTACCGGGGCCAAATGATAAACCGCACGCTCCCCCAGAGGGGTTTACTGCCTTCAATCGCCATGTGTGCGCAGTAGGAACACTCCCTCCGTTCAACCAATATATTAGGGAAGTGTTGTCTTTCCTTGGAATTGCCCCATCTCAATTACACCCCAATGGATATGCTTTGCTGAATAGCCTATTTATCGTATTCATGGAGCATCTCTTCCGACCACCAATGTCGACTGAGCTTAGATACCTTTTTAACTTCAAGAGTAGGGGAGATAGCCTGTCTTTCACTTTCCTGGAGTTTGTCAGGAACTGACAAGTAGTAACCAGATCCTGGGGAAGGCTGAGTTACTTTAAACAGAATGGTTCTACGTCTGGTGCCCCCCAGGATTTGCTAGCCGATGGCTAGTTTGACGTAAGTGTTATAGTATCCTTCAAAAGTTATCCAGATGATAGTGTTGATATAAACCGACATCTTCTTTTCTTTTTACAGCCGTAATTTCATGACCTGAAGGCGGGTATTTCAAAGAGAAGTAAGGGTCCTTCAAGAAGTTCCGAGCGAAATGAGGGACATTGATTCGGTTCTAACCGACATAAATTTGAGAATCGTCGGGCTGATTGAGCGGAATCAAAGCATAAGGCTTGAAGGGACACTGAGGGCAGTCTCCAAGAAGCGGGTGAAACGCAAAGCGCCCGGTGTCGTAATAGCTGAAGGGGTTGATCCGGAGAGAACACCCACTAATGACGAACTTATAGCTGGGCCTTCTAGCAGTTTTCAGGACTCGGAAGGAAGGAGAAAAGGCAAGGCAGTTGCTCATAAGCGTTCTAAATCCATGAGATTGAAATCTATGGTTGTGTCTTTGCCTGTTCCTGGAATTAGAATTTCGGAGGCTCCTCCCCGGCAAGTAGAGAATCCTTTCGAAGGGCTTGTTGATATTCCGATTCCGGATTATGTGTCATTTCAACATGACACCGGGTTGGAGGAGCTTGACAATGCTCTTGATCTGAGTGAGTCGCTTGCTATAAGTGCAGCCGACATTTCCGGTTGGTCGGGGGGGGTTGCACATACATACACTTCACGGCACTACATGATTTCCAATCGTAAATTATCCAATCCTAGAGATCACTAACTTTTCTTTCGTTTCTCACTTACAGGTACGATGTCCAGGAGAGGATCGATGTTAGGGAGCCTTCGTTCGGCTCGAAAGTCTTCTACTTACTACGAGTCCCGTAGGAGAGATTCAGATAGAGACTGCGATCGTGGGTACTCCAATCAAGAAAGATACGAGCGGGATAGGGATAGAGACTATAGATACCGATCTAGGTCCCGTTCTCCACCTCCTAGAATTCCATCACCACCTCCTGTTCAAGCTTCACATCCATCAGAGCCTCCGCGACACAGACCGTCTTCTCAAATTTCTAGGCCCGAAACTCATCGCCAGAGAGCTGAAACTATGGCCCCCATAATTGCAGAGCAGGTCATAACCGAGCCCAAGGGGGAAGGTGCAATAAAGATTTCCCAACTTAAGAAAGATTTCCCAAACATTTGCTTTGATGGCTACATCTTCCCCCCCACCTAAAGAGAATCCCTTCGGAAGCTGAAAATACAATGCATGATTACATTCATGACATATACGTCCAATATAGAGAGTGGGTGAAGGCCGCAGAAAAAGCTTTAAAGGTGGCCTTTGAGCGAGCTAAAGCGATTGAAAAGATGGAGTCTGAACTTGCCCAAAGGGACCGAATCATCCAAGTGCTCAATACCGAAGCCGAGTCTTCTCAGAAATCTGAAATTGAGGCCACCAAAAAAGCTGATGAGGTGAATGTGGCGATGGAGAGATTGAGGCACACACATGTTGCCTTGGTGGAAGAGATGGGCCACCGTAATACTACAGTCACCGCCGAACGGGACGCTGCCCTGAGAGAACTTGGCGCACTTAAAGCCAAATTTTACGAAATTGCCAAGGAAAGGGACGACACGAACAACGCAGCCCAGGAGGCATGCGAATAGGCTGTTCTGCTTTGGGGTGAATGGGATGCGGCCATGGCTAAGGTCCGTGAGGTGGAGACCAAGGTTGAGGAGGAGGTGAAATCGGCTGAGTCTAGGCTAGAAGCCGATATTGAAGATCTTCTTGTTGTTTACAATGCTAACGTGCTGAGGCATAGAGGCCTGGCTTGGCTCGACGACTACCCAACACATTTACACAACGCCTGGGGCCGGTTGGTTGAGGAGGAGAAGGCGGTGCATCTAGGTGAGTCAGTCGATGAGTTTGAGCTTAAGAATTGTTTGCTGAGTGAAGATGAACGAAAGATTCTCCACGAGTCGATGATTCTGCACGAAAAGGAGAGGCTTGGCACCTAGCACTTAGAAGTAGGAGAAGGCTCAGGGGTTGAACACCACGTTGCAGGTATCGAAATTCCTGTGTCAACCCAGCCTGAACCCTCACCTGCGGTTGATCCCCAAGCTGTCCCTGCCTACAATCCAGATCAGCCGTAGATATCTCCGGCTATAGAGCAAGCTGCTGAAGCCGTTCAGCCATCTACAAGCCAAACTGAGGAAGGTACTCTGAACATCATATATGTCTATCTTAAGTCGGAGTCGTCATTCAAATTAAGTACTAACAGTTCTCTTGTTTTTGTCCAGTGATTGATGCTGCACCGGTCGTGCCTCTTGTTACCCAAGAATCACATCATATGCAGGAGGCAATAATAACTGAAGCCACCACCACAACGACCACGACATCGACCGACGGAACGCAAGGGTGCACTCTAGTTTTTTATGAACAGATGATGGAGGAACTTCTTGGTCATCAAAGCGATCATTTTGCGGACCTGCCATTTGTTATGGGCGGAGGCACCCCCGCTACAGGCTCTTCAATGCCAACCACTGATGCTCCTAACGAGGCCCAAGCGATTCATGAAGAAGAAATATTGGCCGAAATTGATGTTGAAATGGAAGCAGCGGCTCGTAGTGGTAGTTTTGGAGGTGGAATGGCGGCACCTGGTCCAGCTCCGCTTAGAATGATATCACCTGGTGGTACAGTTATTGACACTAGTGTGTTCATTCCGCCTCCTATAATTGATCCTGTTTCTCCGACCCCGCCCGCAGGAAGCATCCCTATACATTCGAGCTCGGAGGAGGACGTCGAGATCATGCCCCCGCTTGGAGACCGACCACCGAAAGGCAAAGGCTCAAAGAGGAAAGTTAGTGGCGGCTTCGGCGGGTCTACACCGAGGAAAAAGCCGAGAGAGAAGAAGAAATAAATAGGGATTTATTTTTGGTTTTCCTTTCGTAGGCCGTGTAAAGATGCAGGTTCGACCTCTGCTAGTAGGAATTTTTTGGAATAAACTTGTACATGAATTTCTTTCACAAACAGTAGAAATGAAACTCTTCTTTTTTGGATTCTTCTCAGTTATTGTGTATTTACTTAAGCGTTTCAATATTTGAAGTGCACTTGTGAAATTTCAGCTTTCGAGTCAAGTTTGTTTTTATTCGTTAGGTTTGGAAATCGCGGACACGATTCATGATCGGGAAGTGAGTTGAACTTTGACGTCGCACTGCTTCAGTCAATGGTCGATACTTATGTTCTGCCCCTCAGTCTTGGGGATGAGTCGTAGAACATCAGCCAGCGATTGCATCTCACTTATAACATGTTGAGTTTTGTGCCACTGAATGGATGTTTGAGACAAGCGGAGATTGAGTGGTTCAACCACACTCGTTTGATTATTGATGATCACATCCGCACTTTGGGGATTTTCATTTGTTTACTGGCGGTTGGTTACGCCGTTTTAAGTTTTAATAATATGTCCGCGCTCTTGGGACTTGGAGTCGACATTTATACTCCGACTCGCACTTTGGGAGTTTGGAGTTGGTGTTTATACTTCAATTCGCACTCTGGGAATCCGAAGTTGATGTTTACACTCCAATTCACACTCTGGGAATTTGGAGTTGAAGTTTATACTCCATTTCGCACTCTGGGAATTTGGAGTTGGTTGATGTTTATACTCTGTTTCACGCTCTGGGAATTCAGAGTTGGTAAACAAACGGTCAGTCACATCTGTTGCATGTTTTTTGGATTTCGCTCGCACTCTGGGAACGAAAGGTGTATCAGGATCGTGGATGGTCGGATCACATCCACCCTGAGTTAACAAGTGAAGTCGTTAGATGGACGGGTCCACCCTCCTCAAACTTGGTTCAGATACGGGCGAAGTCGTTAGGTGGACGGATCCACCCTCTTCGAAAACGTATTTGTAAGTTTATACTCCAGTTCGCACCCTGGGAATCTGGAGTTAGGTGAAGGATTGTCATGTATCAATCCTTTTTTGACTTTGGTGTGATGGCTTGTCCCCGAGCTTGGGTTTCACTTAGCGAGTGACCGGTTGCATCACAGTCACTCCCTATTTGAATAAATCCCACCGTATGGTGGAACTTAGCTCTTCATGCATGGTGATGATCATATGAAGTATTTCAAGTAAATCACAGCTCTGGCTCGAAGAGATTGCATTTTATTGCTGAAATAAGAAAATATGGCAAAGTCAGTTGCCTTATTACAAATTCTAATTTCGAAATGCAGAAACAAATTGCAAATGAAAAATAAACTAAATGAATAAACAGAGCCTGTTATGTGTAGTAGCGACGAAGACTCTCGCTGTTCCAGGCTCTCGGTAGAGTAAGACCGTCGACGGTTGATAATTTGAATGTGCCATCTCCGAGCTTTCGTTCAATAACATACGGCCCTTCCTATGTTGGCTTCATATGCGAAGGAACCGGATAGATTCTTTTCAGGACGAGATCGCCGAGTTCAAAGGTTCGCGGGCGGACCTTGGCATTGTATAATCGGGCGACTCGACTTCGATATGCGGCTGCCCTTAAATCAGCCTCTTCACGCTTCTCATCCAATAAATGGAGAGATTCAGCAAGTAATATAGCGTTTGTCTTCGGATCATAGTATGTAACACGATGAGAAGGTACTTCTAATTCGACTGGAATAACAGCTTCTAAACCATAAGAAAGAAAGAATGGAGTATGACCGGTTGCGAACTTGTGGGTTGTACGGTAGGCCCATAAGGCCATAGGAAGTTCATCGACCCATTTGCCCCCGGCCTTTTCCAGTCGTTTCTTCATAATGGACTTTATAACTTTATTGACTACTTCGACTTGTCCATTCGCTTGAGGGTTCGCGATTGCAGAGAATTTCTTTCGAATGCGAAACCGTTGGCAGAAATCTTTAAATTCAACACTATCGAACTGGGTTCCGTTATCAGTGATAATGGTGTGTGGGAGACCGAATCGACAGATGATGTTGCGGACTACAAAGTTGATCACCTATTTCGTCGTTATGGTAACAAGAGGTTCAGCTTCAGCCCACTTTGTAAAGTAATCAACTGCAACGATGGCGTACTTCGCACCACCTTTTGCCAGAGGTAGAGTACCAATGATGTCGATGCCCCATACTGCAAACGGCCACGGGCTGACCATTTGAGTTATCTCGGTAGGTGGGGCTCTAGGAATTCGAGCATGCTTTTGACATTTATCACATTTCTGGGCATAATCCGACGCATCGCGATTCACAGTCGGCCAATAATATCCGTACCGAAGTACTTTCTTAGCAAGTGCTTGCCCCCCGGTGTGATCGCCACACTCTCCCTCGTGTACATCGTGTAATACTCGTTTAATTTCATCGTGAGCGATACACCAGAGTAAAGGAACAGAGTACCCTTTTCTGTACATGACTCCATTCTGGATGGTAAATCGTGAAGCCTTCCGGAGGACTTGTCTTCTTTCACTCCTGTGCTCCGGCAAGATTCCATGCTCAAGGTAATTTCTGAACGGAGTCATCCACGACTTCTTATCGGGAGTGACTTCACATATCCAATCTGCTTCTGCCCGGTCAATACTTGGGGAAGATAACGTCTCCACGGGAACGAGTCCCATTTGCTGCGCTTCACCCGTGCTGGCTAACTTTGCCAACGAATCAGCTTTCTGATTGCGTTCTCAAGGTATACAATAAATGGCATAATAATCAAACTGATTCAGTATTTCCTGAACCCGAGCTAAGTAAGCAGCTAGTCTTCGATCTCTCGCTTGATATTCTCCTCGAACTTGACACACAACTAATTGTGAATCGCAATAAATTTCCACAGCGATAATTCTCAAATCTCTAGCAAGTTTCAATCCAGCTAAGAGGGCTTCATATTCAGCTTCATTATTGGTTGCACGAAAATCGAATTTTAAAGCATAACATATAGATCCGCCTTCGGGGGTTTCAAGTACAACCCCGGCGCCCGAGCACCGGTCGTTTGATGCACCATCAATGTACAACTTCCAGACATATTCGGGAGATTCACTGGCTTCGGGAAAGTCCTCTGGAATGGTAAATTCAGCTATGAAATCGGCTAGGACTTGTCCTTGAATGGCTTGCCTTGGAGTACAAGTAATATCAAACTGGCTCAGTTCGATATTCCACTTGAGCAACCTACCAGACATCTCAGGCCGCGTAAGGACCTGTCGTAATGGCTGGTCAGTGTAAACAATAATAGGATGGGCCTAGAAATATGGACGGAGCTTCCTTGATGCAACAATAAGACAATAAGCCAGCTTCTCTAGTTTCGGATAATTCCTTTCAACTCCAGTCAATCGTTTGCTGATGTAATATACTGGCTTCTGTATCCGGTATTCTTCCCGAACTAAGGCAGCGCTGATTGCGTTTTCTGATACCACCAAGTAAACATACAACTTCTCATGATCAATAGGTTTTGACAAAATAGGCGGTGTGGATAGATGCTGAATTAATGCTCGGAATGCGCCCTCACACTCTGTGGTCCATTCAAAGTTTCATTTTCTATTTCGGATCAGATCGAAGAAGAGAATGCATTTGTCAGTGGACTTTGAAATGAACCTGCTCAGTGCTGCTACTTTCCCGTTAAGACTCTGGACTTGCTTTATAGTTTTTGGGGTTTCAAGATTTCTTATTGCCCAGACTTTTTCAGGATTGGCTTCAATTTCTCGAGCGTTAACGATGAAACCCAGGAATTTTCCAAATGCGACTCCAAAATGACATTTCAATGGTTGAGCTTCATCAGGTACCTTCGGAGGATGTTGAACATTGATTCCAGATCTCTGATATGGTCAGTTGAAAAACATGATTTCACAAGCATATCGTCTACGTATACCTCCATGGTCTTTCCAATCTGATTGGCGAACATCCAATTGACCAATCGTTGATAAGTAGCACCGGCATTTTTGAGTCCGAATGGCATGACCTTGTAACAATAAAGTCCCAGATTAGTTATGAAGCTGGTATGTTCTTGATCAGGTAAGTGCATGGGTATCTGGTTGTAGCCAGAATACGCATCCATGAAGGATAATAGTTCGTGCCCAGCTGTTGAGTCCACAAGCTGATCGATTCTGGGAAGCGGGAAACTGTCTTTAGGACACGCTTTATTCAGATCGGAGTAATCGACACATGTTCTCCATTTTCCGTTTGACTTTCGGACAAGCACGGGATTCGACACCCATTCGGGATATAGCGCATCTCGAATGAACCCATTCGTTTTAAGCTTTTCTACCTCTTCTTTAAGGGCAGCAGATCTCTCTGGATCCATACCGCGTCTTTTC
The DNA here is from genome assembly GCA_030737815.1 of Allium fistulosum. Lineage (NCBI taxonomy): Eukaryota > Viridiplantae > Streptophyta > Magnoliopsida > Asparagales > Amaryllidaceae > Allium > Allium fistulosum. The sequence continues at coordinate 240,371,259 of CM060907.1, read as the reverse complement.
TGTTTGACCGGGACATGCCGCGGGTCAATATTCAAAGTGTGGCTCGCGATGTCCGGCGAGATCCCACACATATCTGAATGCGTCCAGGCGAATATGTCAAGATTTGCCCGTAGAAACTCAACCAATTCCTCTTGAGTCTGCTGGCTTAGCTGAGATCCAATCTTTATCATCTTTAAATCATCATCATCGTCAACTGGGACATCGATCGTTAGTTCGGCCGGGGAAGCTTGACTTTCTTTAGACTCTCCTTCACCTTCAGTTTCTCTTGGGTCAAGATCCCTTTAGAATTGGCTGGGGTGCCCGGGCCTAGGCCCAGGCATTAATTATCAATTATCACCAAAACGGACGCAGAGAGATTCCTCTACGCCCTTTCCTTTCTCCTTTCTCTACGCCTCCCGCAGCTCGGCAACGTAACAGGCTCTCCCAGTAGCCTGATCTCCTTGAATGACTCCCACTCCACGACCAGTAGGAAACTACAGAGTCAAACACCACGGGGCAATAGCTGCCCTGAATTCAGCGAGGGCCAGTCGACCCAAGAAAGCATTATAGGGGAGTCTATTTCCAACACAACGAACTGCAATATCCGGACTCTCCGGCGTTCTCCAACCCCCAACTCCACTGGTAGTTCCACTACTCCAGTGGGTATAGTAGCGCTCCCATTGAAACCATGGATTCGAGATTGGTAAGGCTTTAAATCTTTAGCCTCCATCCTCATCTGATCATAAGCTCATTTAAATAGAATATTAACTGAGCTTCCACTGTCAACCAAAATCCTTTTCATCCAGGCTGGACCTACTTGAGCTGAGATGACTAGTGGATCGATAGTGGGGGCTTCGACTTTATCAGCATCTCTATTTCTGAATACGATGTCATCAGTCATCGTCTTCTGTTGTTTGGCCGGAGCCCCTTCATCAAAACTACTACAACACTACAACACTCGAAGTCTGCATGCCTAATAGAGCTAGCATACGACTCCATTTCCTTCCACCTTCGGTCTGCCGGATGAGGACCACCACAAACAGTGTTTATCACTAACCTCCCGCCGGTACGAGCGGGTTCCTCCTGCCTTTCCTAGTTTGGTGCACGATTCTGATTCGATGGGCCTGCACCTCCTGACTGTGGCGCCCGCACAAACTGATCCAACTTTCGTTCACGTATCAGTTTTTCAATGAGATCTTGTAAATGACGACACTCATTTGTATTATGTCCATTACTTTCATGGAATCTGCAAAACTTCCCTGTTTGGATTTGTCTTTCCATTGACGGCTTTGGGGCAGGTTTCTTGTATTGCATGGTATTACAGGTCTGCAAATACACATTTTCCAGCGACGTATTCAATGGAGTATAATTGTCAAACATGGGAGCTCTACGTCGTGGACCATGATTTTGATCTCGTTTTTTACCTTGATTTCCATTGTCCCTCTGCTGGTTCTGTTTGTTTTGTATATTCAACTGAACTTTTCCAGAATTCTCCCCGGATTATTTAACTGCAATGTTACTTTGAATTCCTTCCATGCTGGGCCCTGCGTCATCCTGCTTCCTAGACTGTTTCGCATCCTCCCTCCTCAAGAATTGGGCTGCCTTGGAATAGAAACGGTCCAATGACGCAGGTGGCTTCCCAGCTAGCCAATTTTCGAACTCGGAATCGGGATCAATCCCCTTAGTTAATGCCATCAGGATAGAGTTGTCATTGGGATTGCTTATTTCTGCACACACAGCATGAAATCGCTCTAAGTAACGTCTGAGTGTCTCTCCGGGAGCTTGAGTGACATTAAACAGAGTATTAACATCTTTAGGTCTCGCTACGTGCATACGGAATTGTTCAACAAATTTGGTGGTCATTTGGTCGAAATTAGAAATGGATCATGGCGGCAAACGAGTAAACGACATAGTAGCAACGCCCCCTAAGGAAATGGGGAAACTACGGCATTTAACTGCATCATCAGCTCTCGCAGTGTTCATTATCCATTCATACTTCAGGATGTGTTGATTGGGATCAGAATTTCCTTCATAGACTGGCAAAGTTGGCATCCTGAAGCGTCGAGGTGGTTCAGCATATAATATGTCATCAATGAAAGGGGTATGACTCCGGGAAATCTCCCAGTCGTCATTAGTGAGACCCTGACTTTCACGGATCATCTGACAAATCATCATCGGTATATCTGGCATTTGGATATTGGAGCATGCTGTGCCAAGGTGTGGTCGGGTTCCACAATGCGAGGCTAGACTGGACGCGGTCGACGGTCCGTGTCTCGCCTCCTTGGTTCAAGATTCTCAGGGACATAAGGTTCTGGAGTGTGTCCTCATTGGCGACGATGCGTATCAGCTTGATTTCTAGCATCAACTCCCCATTCGGTAGTAGTGGTGGTATCAAGGTTTCCTGTGACATGGTAGGGGACGGTACCCCCCCGGGAGGTGGGTCCGGTCTGATGGCTGATGGATGGTCCCGTCCTGGGTTGTTCAAGATTTTGGGTAGGTTGGTGTCCGGTGGCCTGGGTGTAGCTTAAGTCCAACCGTGGGCGTGTAGATCGGTGATGATCATCGGAAGAGGCTGAACTCTCGGTAGAAGAGTAGGAAGCTCGATCTCTCCTGGATCTCCTTCGTCGTTGACGCTGCAGCTGGTTGGTCAGTTCCACGTTAGCACGGAGTTGCTGAGTAAGTTGCTAACGGCTCTGATTTAGCTCTTGCATTAGCATTTGGAATTCTTCCCTGGTAACAGGTCCGGTCGGATTCGATGGTCCGGCAGCGTTCTGGTTAGATGGAGGCAGTTGTACGGGATTCTGCCTATCCCGTCCTTCCTGATCAGCAGCTGTAGAAGCAGTTCGTGTGCTCACCATGATGAATTGACGAAGTCCTTTCCTAGATCTGATGCAAATCTGAATATGATCGAAGGGCTTTAAGGCTTGAGATCTGGATATTCTTCTTGGATTTATGCAATCCAGTATTGATAACAGATCCAAAGAGCAGGAGAAAAACGGGGTTTTTCTCAGTGAAAGCATCAAAGTGTTTGTACCAAAATTGGGCTAAACACTCTTCGGAAGAGTTTGAAGAGATAAAAATGAAAAAACTAAATGGAAAATGAGGATTATCTAACAAACACTTCAAAAACAAATGATAAAAGTGCGCAGAAACATAGGAATTTAGAGTGGTTCGGCGTATTGCCTACGTCCACTATGAAATTGATGACTTTATTGATGTTTCTTTGATGATTACAACTGATTTCAGCGGTTAACAGCAGATTACAATGGATTACAGTAATGAAATTTGAATATAGTAGCAGCCTTTAAGTGGAAAAGTGTTTCCGGCAGAGTTTGGACGTCAAAGAGCAAAATGATCCCTTTTCTGTAGGCCCTGGGGTTCTATTTATAGGCGTAGGATGCAAATATCTCGTCCAGATCTCGGGAGACTTCTTCTGGCATGTGGGTGGGCCCACATGATCGAGCCCATAAAGTTTCGGCTTGATCCGTGATCGATACGAACGAATTTCGTATCGATCAAGATTTGACCCAATCGACTCAAAACTTGGCATGAGTCTTCCTTATGTTGTACGTAAGCTCCTGTGAAATTTCATAGCATTTGGACTTGTGGATTGCGAGATATGGTCGATGCAAGATTGCGTTTCCTCTAGTCTATCGAATTCGAATCGATGATTTCGAATCGATCGTTTCGAATCGATCAACGCACGTGACCTGAGGATGACGTGGCGCATGATTTATGGATCGATCCACTTTCGACGCTGAGTTGACCGAGTCGTTTCCAGAGATCTCGCCTCGTTCGTATCCAAGGTTGTTGTCACGCTCGAATCGATGGGAGTTGTATCATTCGTATCGATGGATCTCTCCTCATTCGTACCGATCGAAATGTACGGCATGTATTGGTTGTAGGGTTTTGTTCGCATCGATAGATTGAAGCGCACTTCGTATCGATAGGAAGTGTTGCTTTTGCATCGATCCGTGGTCGATCGATGCGAAACATGTCTAGAGCCCAATCGATATGAAATGTGAATTCGTATCCATCGATGGATTCGAAGTGGACTTTGCTTTATCGGTACAAACCAGAGAAAGACTAATCGATGCGAAGTGGGCCATAGTCGATCGATACAAACCAAGGCTCTAAGATGGATTCGAGGGCGATCGATATGAATCGAGGCTTGACGATGGATACGAACCAGATCGATTCGAACAGACGCTTGACGGTAAATACGAACCAGATCGATTCGAACAGAGGCTTGATGGTGGATACAAACCAGATTGATTCGAACAGAGGCTTATCGATGGATTCGAAATGGGGTTATTTCCTTCAACTTGCATCGATCATATCTTGAGCATACGAACTCGGACTGACTTGAAATTTTAATGTTGGCTTCCACGGCTTCACTTGTCGTATCTTGTCAATTGTAGCCTGATCCGGATTCGGAAAAAATTCACCAACATCCATAGCGAACCTGTGCGTACTCGATATTCGGGACGAGCGATCCTTGGTTTGCTACCAATTCCTTGATATCTCGGCCTTGCCAAAAGGCAGGATAACACTTATCAACAACGAGCCATCACAACTAATATTATGTGACTGCTGTGTAACAATATATTATGAACAAGATAACCTAATATACAAGTGTAGAAGTGATAAAGTGTCATAATATAAGTCTGTACTGTGCTACAACGAAGATAATATCAATTAACTAGTATAGCGAAAGCACAACTTAATGAAATGTGTCAAACAAAGGATACCTACTATAGTCTCGTACTGAACGAAATACAAATGAAGCAACTACACCTGATGTGACCTTTGGATTTACATATACGTTATTACCCTCGAGAACCCACGAATGGAACTGAGCGTCCCCATACGACCTCTTTGCTGCATAGGCGCCCCTATACAGACCTATTCTCCGGGAAATAATGAAAACCCACGACATTGCAGTGCTCCATAGCGTTTATATCTACATTACCGCTAATGGGTATAAGTGCCTCTTAGGCTCCACTCTGGACCCTCCTGAAGGCTTAGTCCGAAACCATAAGACAATGTACAAATGGATGCAAAAGCACTTGAACCACATTATGACCCAAATCTAATCGCCTACTCCATGATTTCCTCGTCATTTATTTCTTTGACCATAATGGATCACTTAAGTACAATGGTGCATTGAACCATGGAAACTATGTTAACCATCTGTCTACACATCTGCTCGATATGGTATTGATTGCTACCATCACATGCTTGCACATCTACCTGAGTCTGCATAACAACCTAATTTTTAATTGATGATCAATTAAAGTAAATAATAGTAATTTAATTAATTAACTAGAATTTGGAGATTTGTTTGATAAGGTGAGTTAGAAATTATTAAATAAAAGGTTTAAATTGTGAAAATGTTGTGTTTAAATTTAAATGAGTTGAGATGTAAAAATAATATTTTATAATAGTAATTAAATTAGAATATAAAAATTAGTTAGTGAAAGAAGTTATTTTTAATAGAAATTTATATTTATTTAAATTAAATGGAATTTAATTTTAAAAGTAAAAGAAAACAAAAATATATATACTTTTGTTTGCTTGGCCCAGACTCTTCTACCCAAGCCCAATTACCAACCTAAAACCATTCTCTAGAATTTTATCTCTTCCCATAAAACATATACGTACACTATTTCGTGATTATTATCTTCCGCCAAATGTATCCCCTTCATCATCTTTCTCACCTTCTAATTAGAGAAAAAATAACATAAATTAGTATAAATTATAAAATTCAAAAGTGAGGTTATATGCATCGCTGTTCATCCATGGAAAGAGGGGCTTCTAGATATGGTGTCGCTGTTGATTGTTGTGCGCGTGTGTGAGTATAGAGAGGGAGAAAAATCGGTTTTCAGGTGAGTTGTATTCTCACTTCTATACCGAACTAAATTATAATTTGCATTTGAAAATTTGAATATGGTATGTGAATGGTGATTTTCGGGTTGCAGTCAGTACTCCATATCATGATATTGAGAAAATTTTGATTGCTAATTGATGTTTGGGGGTTTAAATATATATATATATATATATATATATATATATATAATGGAAGGTTGCTGTGTGTTGGACACGAGTATTGCATTGAGCGTTATAAGAAACTCGCTGGTGGTCGGAACTCCATCGTAGATCACGCAAGTCGGCAGTAAGAAACCATGACATTACCTAGGGACCAGCTGGCCAATGTCGACGTCGGTCGACCGGAGCTCCGACCCGGTCGACCATGACTTGGAGCAGCTGTTAACTTAAAAAAATTAAAATAAAATAAAATAAAATGAATAAAAACAAACTAAATTTAAATCAAAAAAAATAATGTATATATAGATTTCATATAATGGAAATGGTCCAACATACTAATACAAGTATTTTCATAGATTGTAAATTTATACAGTAAATTGTTAAAAATATACAATGTAATATATGCCTATGTAAAATGTCTAAGCCTATGTATAATTGTTCGACAATGATGTATATGAAATATTGGTTACTATCTTAACCTATTAGTTTTATTAAGAAGTTAAATATAGAATATAGACAATTAAGCTATTATGAAAAATAAAATAACTAAGTTTATAAATAAATATACATGTACACTCACATATATATATATATATATATATTACTAGGATTTAGTTCTGTAAATTAAATAAATAAATATAGTGATTGGTTTGAAGTTATTAAATTAAATATTAAAGGAAATTATTTATGCAGGAAAACCAAGTTATTCATTGTAATTTAAATAAATAGAAAAGAAAATGTTTAGCATTTTTTATATTAATAATTTGAATAATTTATTTAAATTACTAAAATGGAAAGTATTTTCTATTTCAAATAAATGTATAATAAGTTACATATATATAAAGGAATGGAGATATTCTGTGCTATAAGAAATTAATTATTTATCTTATTAATAATTGGCTTGGAAGCACAATCTTTTGGTCCGACCCCGAAGTTCCAAAAATACCCTTATATGCAGACAAGAGTTCGAGTCTTACTGAGAACAAATATTAGCGTCTACTTTCAAATGGAAATCTTGAAATTTAAATAAACTTACAAGTTCGAAATTCCATTCCAACAAAAAATTATAATTTTTTCTTTATATTTTTCACTTTATTTTTATCAAACTACATAGAAATTTTAAATTTAATAATTTTATAAGAGGTTTTTACATGCACATGCGCTGCACGTGCCTAAAAATCTCGTTGTAAATAATAAGAATATAATTGATTTTAAATCCTAATTAATCAAGAAATTTGTATTTATTGTTCATTTCTAAAGATTTATTTTCTTAAGTGAGATTCGGTTTTATAAATTCTTATTTACAAATTACCCAATGTATTTATACAAGTTTGTTAAGATTATATGTTGGAATGATCTATTATTATATACTTATTTATTGTTATCTATTTATATTTATTTTAATTATTTATTTTTATGTTTCTATCTTAACAACTCTTATCTTATTTACCGGATTAGATTATACAAAATAACCTTTATATGTAATATCTAACATTATAAACTATTTGTGAATTTATGATGAATTTTTATTATTACGAGCGAATAGTCAATAATTGATTAATTTTATAATAGATTAAGAAATTTGTTATTATTGATATAAAATATATTATGTTTTAGTTTAGAAATATATAACTATTATTTATTTATAAGAATTTTTTTCTATTAAATAATATCAGGGATTAATAAGAATTTATTATTAAATAGTGATTTGAGTGTTATATGTGTGTGTGTGTTGATTAGTTTATTTTATTTACTAAATTTTCTAATTCTTTCTTTCATTTAAATTGAACTAATTGTAGAAACGATTCACTACTGATATTGATTTAATTGATGATTTTAATACGATACACTGATGACATCTTTCTTTATCATTTCGTGATACTTTATTTTGTCTAATGAGAAATCTGAATAAACGGAGTTATAATATCATTTGGAATGTGGCATTTGGTAATATTTCTCCGGTTATTCTTTGGACTAGTTATACAGAATAATGGATAGTTTGAGTGTAATTTATAAGCAGTGAATAAACGTTTGAGTATCACGTTGTGGTATTGGACGCTATTGTGATATTTATTCTTTTATTTATTGTAAGTAGATAACACTCACATGACAGAAATAAAGTGGATAATGTGAGGTGATACATAGTGGTATATGGCTCCGTGCCTATAGTTAGTGAGACTTCGGGTTTATATTGTAACAACCCATAATTTTAGTCATTTGAATTTAGAATATTTAATTGATTTTAAATATTTAAAAGTCAATCTTATAAGTTAAATAACTTATATTTCAAATATAGCGATTTTTTCATAATTAAATTATTTAATTTAATATATGGAATTGTTTAAATAATTGAATCTTGAATTCAATGTGGATAAAAATGATTTCGAAAGTTGATTTAAATTCTATTTGAATAAGTAGGAAGATAGTAAACTTTTAAATGAGAATTAAAAGGGATTTAAACTAATTTTGGAAATTATTCGTTTTAATTAACGTGTAAAAATAGCCTTTCGGGGCACTGCCTCGGATTTCAACTTAAGTTATAAAATGAATTGAACTAATGCAATAAAATAGTGCAATGGATACGAACTTGAGTTATAAAATGAAATTCAACTTAAGTTGTAAAATGAATTGAATATGCTTTGGAATGTTGTTTTCTAGAAATAAATATGAACTTAAATTGTAAAGTGAAAATAAACATTAGTGGTTGTATAAGATGTTTATAATAAGCTTAAGTAATGGTTTTATGAAATGGTTTATAAATGATATTAGTATTGAAAGAATTATACTAAGTAATGAATGAATGTAAATAAAAAAGAATGGGATATAATAAGAAACCAATCGAAATAAATACGTAAGTTGTACGTATATTATTTTATTTGCATAATTGTTTGATCCAACTTCAAATATACGAATTCGGGGTGATTTATACCAATCCGTTCGATTCTTGACGGCGAACACCGGATATAGATTTTTGATTGATTCTGATTTCCTTTATCATAATATATGGCTATGCAAGGAGAATGACGGTTTCTAATCAAGAAACCGAATCCGAGTCAGCACTAGAGTGGTCGTGTGAACGATACTAGTTCGAAAGTGAAATTGTGTCATCGAGAGAGCGATTAGGTATGGTTTTGCATACGGATGGTATATGTACATCGTACAGACTTTAATAAATTAAATGTTGACATTGGAGAATGCAAATTGATATAATTATGAATTAATTGGATGAAAATTAATTGTTTGATGGTTTCTCTTGTTGCATTGTACATTTTCATACAGATATTGCATTAGTATATGTTATATATTGATATTACTTTTCCTATACTTGTTCTTATTGGTTGTTGAGTGTTTAGGAGGTGCGGAGGGCGTATGCTTCGCATTTGGAGCTCGCTTTCGCATTATATTGATTATATATGCTTGCTAATATAATAAAAGGTACACATCTCGGATTACATATCGTACTTTTATATTTTTCCCTACGGGATGCGTCATCCTCGAAGATGAGATGTATATTTGTGATTATATATATTGTCAATTTTTACGATCGAGCCGCGTAAAGGAGGCGCTGGCGAAAGTTTTCGTAAATTTAAGGCGTTAAATTTTTTTTGATAATTTTGGAAAAGAATTTGATAATTAAAATTTGGATTTTGGTTTTATAACTTGCAATGGTATTAGTTGGTTTTGGAAATTTAATTATGAATTTAAGGATGTTGAAAATGTGATAACAAAGTTTCAACTAATTGATTTCGAAAATTTAAAAAGTTTTAATAAATTTGGTAATCCACTTCAACTAATTAGTTTGGGAAAGTAAATGGGTTAGTGACATTTTTATTACTTGGTAATTTCGGGGATGAAATTCTTTTAGGCGGGGAGAATGTAACGATCGAGAATTTCAGTCATTTGAATTTGGAATATTTAATTAATTTTAAATATTTAAAAGTTAACTTTATAGGTAAAATAACTTATGTTTCAAATATAGCGATTTATTTGATAATTAAATTGTTTAATTTAATATATGGAATTATTTAAATAATTGAATCTTGAATTCAATATAGACAAAAATGATTTCCAAAGTTGATTTAAATTCTATTTGAATAAGTAGGAAGATAGTAAACTTTTAAATGAGAATTAAAAGTGATTTAAACTGATTTTGAAAATTATTCGTTTTAATTAACGTGTAAAAATAACCTTCCGGGGCACTATCTCGGATTTCGACGAAACCAGTTTCATTAGATTCATAATAGTGAATTATTATATGCGGTTGAATTTCGTGGCGACCGGATGTATCGTTTGGTCGTGCGAGTTCGAAACGTGTAGAAATTAATTTAAGGAATTTAAATTAATATTATTTGATTTGAAGGTTAACTTCTATATATGATGGAATTGGCTTCCGATATATATTCCATTATGTTCGGAATAGGAGTATAACATATAGATCGCCAGAAGGCACGCTTTGTTTGGAGTTTGAAATTTTTACAGGTGAATGGTGCCGCGAAATTTTTCTATATAAGGCCATCAAAAACTTTCATTTGGAAATTTAAAACCTAAAACTTAATTGCAACCTCTATTAGGGCAAATCCATCCAACGACCGACGTTGATCGAAGCTACCACATGCCGAATTGGCCAATGACTTCAACATGAAAGTTGGAGAGCTCGGCGAGGCGGACCTAATCAACAGTTGAATCGTCATTTGGCGAGGCGTGAAGGATGAAATCGTCCCGCGTTCGAATTTTTTGGGTTCGCGTGCGCGCATGGCGAACGGCAGCTGCGGCAGGCGAGGCAGGGCGGCAGGCACACATGCGAGAGTGAGTGAACGATGGCGATCATTGATCATTTAATAAAAGAAGAAAGAGAAAAATGTCACAGCCTGGAAATCTCGAACGAGAGAGGGAAGAAGGGTATAGCCTTTAAATATTTTTTAATTAAGTTAATTATAAATTAAATTATCCCAATGTTCATTCATCCATAACTTTTTCGTATGAGGTCGGTTTTGATCTCGATGAGTTGTGTTGCATTCATGTTAGCGAAATCTACGCTATGCAATTAGATTGAATGGATTTGGAGCTAGTAGGAATTCTGTGTTAAATTGAACAACCGTTCAATTTTAATCCAAACCGGAGCACTTTGGCAATCTCTGGAATTTTTGTGAGTTAACTCATGTCTTTGGCCTGCTTATATTTTTATATAAGTATGGATAATTTTAATTATGTTGTTTGTTGCTTGTTTGGATGATATACTATATTTATTAGTTGGTTTGGATATATTCTCGCCTATTAGAGCAGATGAGAGCCTATTACGTTCCCATGTATGAGCAGATGACCCTTTGTATGCGAATCCCACCTCGAAGCGGTTGATTTATATTTTAAGACTATATACTGTATGTGATGCAGGGGGACAGGTTGGAGAGATCCAATAGGATTCCTCACAGATTTGATTTTACTTTTCATATATTTTGGTACATGATGTGTTGGATGCCATATTTGATGACATGGATATGTTTTTGCTTATTTAGTGATATATAGCACCGAGCCATATTTTTAGTATTCAGAAATACTATAAAATAGTGATGTTGAATTGAAATGATTTTCAAAGTGATTTTGGAAGTATACATGTTTTAGTAATTTTTAGATTAATAAAAGGAAATGGATTTATTTTTAAATAAATAAAAATTATGATTTTTGATGTTATAAAAAGTATAGTTTTATGAAATACTTTAAATAAAGGTTTTTGAATAGTTTATATAAAGGATTTATAAATGTGATATTTTATAAATAAAAAATTGATTTATAATCAGAATTTATAAATATTTCGTAAACGGATTTGAAATTTATTTGGTAAATGGATTTTATGAATAAATTTGATTTATAAAGGACTACATTTATAAATGGATTTTGATAGTAAAATGAGTTTTTACAAAGGAATGGTTTATAAATAGAATTTTATAAATAAATAGATTTTATAAAATAGAAGTTTTATAAAATAGAAAGGAGATTTATAAACAATTTTATAAATATGAAATGATTTATGTCGAGATTTAAATATGGATTTTTATATAAAGTAAATACCTTCAAGTTTTTAAGAGTTAAATAATCTTTAAAAGAATATTTTGAAAGTAATGTTTTTGATGAAGTTCATGGTTTTTAAAGTGAAAATCTTTAAAAGCAGAGTTTTGAAAGTAATAATTCCAAATGGAATTTAATGGGTTTGAAAAATGATTTAAAATGTGATAATATCGAAAACATAGATTTCAACATTTATTGTTGTAATATACGTTTACGGGAAAGTAAGGAAGGCATTTATTATAACATTGTTGTTATAATAAATGATTTCCGAAAGAAAATGTTTTATATAGTATACCGGATTTATTTATATATATATATAATTAATCGAATCCCTATACTAGTGTTTTTGGGTTGTAGTAATGATATTTTACGCAACATTCTTTTTGACCCAATAATGTTGTTTTCACAATCCGTTGTGAAATGCACGAATTGGTTCTTATGATCGTACTAAAGGCTTAGTGGTGTAGGAGCATTGCTTCCTATATTTAACACCCGTCCGGAGGCGTATGAACTCTAGAGTTGTACGGTTATAGAAATCTCTTTGGCGTGTCTCCAAAATGGTAGTGTTATTAAATATACTTATACCGTTGATATAAGTATATGAAAATGTTTTCCAATATCGAAAGATTGAAATGGTTTTGAGGATATATCTTTTTAAAGATAATTTGAAGTAAATATTTGGATATTAATTTAATTAATAAAAGATTGATTAAGTGGACCTAGTGACTGCTTATGTGCAAGATATTGTTTGTTACTCTGGCAGTTAAATAACCGACTATTAAATTTGGCCATTTTTGGTTCCTTGACTTGATGTGGGAACTGATTAGTCATGCACTAAGCACGAAGCCGACTAACTTGGCTTGATTATTGTTTGGATTAAGAATGTTGATTCGAGTGGTGCAGAGTGTCTATGGTACTCCAATCTATCGGCCTTCCTTCTTGGCCGAAGGATAGCAAGTTGAAAGTTGGAAATGTGATAAGTCTATGAGACTTGGTTTCCATATGAGGTTAAGGGCCTATTTATCGTTGTTGGTCTGGAGAGGCCGGGATAGGATTTATCTGAGAACCAATTCAGACGAATGTATGCGTTCGAAAGTGCAGGTTTGTGATGATGATTTTGAAGACGGAGATCTTCATGATGCAGAGCTACTTGCCACTAGACCCGCGATGTATATTATATATATATGGTGGTAGTAGTGCTTCATTATGAAAATCTACGTTATGCAAGGACTTTTGCGCTACTAATCCTAGGGCTGATTCCCAACAGGATGTGGTAGGAGAATGCGTTCGGTTTGTCCTATTCCTGGACAACTTGTATGGACGAATGTCTAACATTGCATTTCTAAGGTCACAACGTCGACTTTTACAAATGTACATCTGTTTAGTGGCGTAGAAGGCAACTTCTCTTAGCTTAACACTCTTCTCTGAGACGTACGAGCTCAGAAGTTGTATGTTCGTGAAAGTCAATAGTGATCGAAGGAATGGCAATGCAACATTCAAAGTGGAATGTGCTATGTGAAAGTTAAACGTTACCTTAAGCCTCATCACCCGGTAATGGCTTAAACATGGTATGCCGTAAGGCTATGTGGTTCGCTACCATGAGGGTATGTTCATCACCTTTCTAGATAACCCATTATATGTCAGGCATATGGTGTATGTTATGAGACGTCTCACATAGGTCGGTAATGACCGAGGTGATGATTTATTTGGTTTCCATCCAGGCCATGTATGAGCGAAAAATAAGGATAATCTGGTCTTGCCAAATGCAGAGGATTTTTTGTGTATCCTCGGTACATCCCTCTAGAGATGTACTATACGGAAGGTAGTCCCTTACCTGCCATTGTATGGAACCCATTCTCCAATATGTGCTTGCCATTTTGTTTGTGGAGCCTAACATATTCTAGAATTTAATTGTAACGACCCGTAATTTCGCTACTTCGAAAATGAGTGATTTTGTTTATTTTAAATTTAAAAGAATTTAAAACTTAAATAAATATGTTATATATAATAAATATAAATAGAGAAATTATTTATTCTTATAGTTAATGATTAAAAGTATAAATTTGGATTTTAGAACAAATCAGCAAAAGTTAATTTTTGTTAAAAATAAATAAATGCTTAAATAAATAGGTTTAAATATTTATTTGAAAAGTTAAATCTTATTTAAAACCCCTAATAAAGATAATTAAAGTATATTAAAAGATTTAAAAATATATTAACAATCGTTTTACAAAAATAACCAAAATTTATCGCATTTTGTCAGTTTTACATACACTGTAAAAATAGAGATTTTGATATTATTTAAATATGATTTTAAAATATAAATAGACATGTTTTAATTTATTTAAAAGAACTAAAAAGTTTATTTTTAAGTTTGGTTCACTTGAATATATAGTTTAACAAAAACATCAAATTTTGACTGTAAAATTTATCAACAAAAATACCGTTTTCAACCGAAACAAGTTATCGTTAAGTTATTGCAACATGATATGTTTCCTACCACATATATGAACTTAACAAACTATGTTACATGTTACATTTAACATATATAAAAAAATTCACTTTGAAAAGTCAAAGTTTACAAATAATTTAAAATGAACTTGATTTGACTATTTTCCATATTTAATAAAATTTATAAATATAATCATTACTCAAAAATCCTAGCACTCCACCTCTCATTCATGGCAAGTCCCTTCATTACATGGAAAAGGAGAAAAAGGATTAATTAACATTTTTAAGTGTAAGAAAAAGAGAAGAAATCACGTCATAAGTACAAAATCAAATCAATACATCAATTCCACATTAATACAATTCATTTCAACATTAATAACAAATCAAAATCATACATTGGAAAGTGTAAAGGGGGAAACACAGTTTGATTTGATATAGAGGGTATTTTGGTCTTTTTGGCTAAGGATAATATGGTAATTTGGTTGTAAAACTTCAACTATAAATAAGCATGCACACCTTTCATTTTTGCACACTTCATTCTTTACCTTCCTTCTTCACTTTCTACATCTTCTTCTTCATCCTCTCCACTTCCATATCCATGGCATCCAACTTCTCTTCCACTTCCATAACTTCATCCATTTCCTTCCACCACCTCAACCAAGCACCACCACACCATCACCATCCCTCAACCCCTCGGCCAACCACCTACCTACCTCCCAAAACCCACGGCCAAGCTCCACTACCCCACACCCACCTCAAAACTCACGGCCAAGACCTTCCTACACCACCTACATGCCTCAAAACCCACACACCCACCACCTATAGCCTAGGCCGTACCCTCCATACCCCCTCCAAAGCTCATGCACCCACTAAAAAAAAGGAAAGAAAGAAAAGAGAGGAACGTGCGTTAGTTCGTTAGCCGTAAACACGCCAATTCACCTAATGATTGACCGAGTGGAAATAAAGGTGAGAAAATTATCACCGCTTTTAAAAGATCGTATTTTGATTTCGTTATAATAATCATCTTATTACATATGCAAGTATACACCCCTTTGAAATATTGTTATGGATATTTGGATATGTTTGTGTTATGTTTGAATAGTTGCAAGTATTTATAGTTGTGATTATTTATCATATTAGTTGTGTATGGACCATAATTATGTTAGTGATGAATGTTAAACTTGGTTATGCTCATTTTGATTAAGTATTCCCTTTGATAAATAAAACCCAATATTAGTGATATGATATACTTTGGAAAAATAAGTCTATTTTTAAGTGGAATTGAAATTAAAGTGGAAATAAAAGAGAATTTGAAATTTGAAGTAAAACTGGATTTAAAAAGGATAGTTAAATTGAAATTGAAATTGAGATGAATAGTGAAATTGAAATCGATGTTGAAAATTGAAAGTGAAATTAAGGTTGAAATTTAAATTAGAATTGAAATTAGATTTGAAATCTAAGTTTTAATTGAGTTTATCAGATATGAAGCTTTGAGTATTCAGAGATGCCCTCGTTATTCCTAATAAAATTGCCCGATAACAGATCGCTTCGTCTAAAGCACACCCTGCTCGTTCTAGCAAGAATGGGGAATTAGACAAGTTATCCGACAGGAGCACTGTACCCTCGGAAAGATCAAGCTCTACGGAAGTGATCTCACCACGAAATGGAGAATCGGATATGCAATAGGTACCGCTACCTTTCTCCTGCAACGGCGAAATCTTAAAACTTTTCTCTGGCCCCTCAGACACAGGCATTTTGAAGTTGGAATTGAAATTGGAATTTAAAATTTAATATTAAAATAATAGGAATATAATAATATTATAATATGGAAATAATGAAAATACATTTTAAATACTTAAAAAAAATGAAAATATTGGTTTAAAATGATTTGTAATGGTTTTATAAGTAATAAAATTCAATTTGAATAGATTATTTCAAATGTTGATAAATGAGTTAAAAATATATGTGTCGCGCAACGGTAGTTTGCGATTTCGCGCCGAAAAGTTCTAATGAATATATAAAGTGGAATATAGCTCGGAATTCTTCGAGATAAGAAAATTCCGGACTATTATACCCATATCTTCTAAACGAGAAAAAAAATCAAAATTTTGTTGAGTAGATTTTGAAATATATCCAAATCAATTTTCTAGAAAAATCGCGCTAGTATAGTTAAGTAACCAAAACGTAAAATCTGTTTAAATGGACGTTTTTAATTATGGAAAAATATGGAATAAATTTGATAAATCTATTTAAATAATTTAGAAGAGATTTGAATTGGAAAATATGAATTTTCGAATATTAAAAAGCTGTTTAAATCAAATAAGCTTATATAGCACTTTCCGTAGCATTTTTATGCTGCGGATTCTATACCTTTTTGAAAATGAGTTTAAACGTAAGGATTTTTCCTAGAATCAATTATAAATGTTTTTAAAAGGAAAATTAAGCGTTTAAAAGATAATATAGAATCTTTATAATCAATTTCAAAGTAAAGTTGATAACCGAGCATGTGGAAACGACTAGTACATTTGTCCCGCCTGTGAGATCTGGAAAGATAAAACAAGGTGTTTAACTAAGGTTAAAGATGAAGCAACCAGTGCTTTGAACTTACCGGGCCTTTGTTTTCTTTTCTTAGGCGAGGGGTGGAACAGATCGCAATGAAAGCCCGGATGCTCTAAAAAGATTGTATTAAGTTACCAAAATAAAAGAAGATTGAGATATTATCCAAAGCAAAAGATTGAATTAACTTAGAATTACTCTAAGACAAAGAAAGAGATTTCGTGGTCATCCGAAAATAATTTAAAGTGAAAAGAGACTTAATAATTCCTATATACTCATATTCACTTTTTATCGATGATTGGATTTCAAAGGAACCGGGTTCGGATTTGGGTGATTCCTATCCGAAAACCACTTCGAACCAGTTTACGTGTTCGAAGAATAAATATATTTGAAGACGGAGATATTGAGACGAATAATAATGAGAGGCTACTTGTTGATTAATTGAGGATAAACTCCCGATTCACTATATTGTAGCGGTGGTCTTTTTGTTATGAAAAACCTCAAAACCACAAGGACTTCTCGCCTAGTAATGGCCGAGGAAAGTACCTTCGGTTTCGTTCGGTCCCAGAACGAACTTATATGGATGGGTGTCCGACCTTGCATTCTAAATCACAATGAGTGATCTCTATAAATGTATATCTGTTTGGTGGCGGAGAAGACACCTTCTCCTATCTTAACACCCTTTCCTAAGACGTATGAGCTCAGGAGTTATACGTTTGTAGAAATCAATCATGTGAATGTGGAATGACAATGTGACATTCAAAGTGAAAGAAAATGTGCTATGTGAAAAGGTAATCGTAGCCTCGAGCCTCATCAACCGAAAATGACCGAAACAGGGTTAGATGCAGCAATGCGAAGTGGGTCATTCCCAATTAGGGTATGATCATCCCCTTCTAGATATATTTCTTTCCTCTATGACGTTCGGGATGTAAATTAATGTGGTTTGTATGCTAGAGTGCGCTCGGTTAAAGGTCGGTAACGACCGAGGGATGATATATTCGGTACTATATAGTTACAGAGATAGGCCGGTATTGTGTTGGTAGAGGATCCTTTGTGATGATCCTCGGTACATTCCTTTAGAGATGTTCTGCCGAAAGGTAGTCCCTTCACCTGGTCATTTGTATGGAAATCCATTCTCCAATAAGTGCCTTCGGACTTGATTCTAGAACCTAGTATGCTGGAATTTAATAATTGTAATAATTTCGGCTAAGATTAATAAGTTTATTTGTAAATGTTTTCAAAGAGATGCCATTAGAAATAATATCAAATGTTTTGATATAAAAGTGTTTTAGTTATCATAAGGTAAAAACCCGTCTGTGTTTATGTGTGGGCGTGGTCTTATGAAATACTCTTTATTTTCAAAGGATTTTATTTAAAGGCTGGTATATGACACAGTCATTTATTATTGAGTTTTTCTCACGCTGGTTTATCAAGCCTGATCCGGGTATTTTCAGTACTCGGGTCAGATCCGAGAAGTTTCAGGTTTAGTCGAAGACGGTTGAAGTTTCCAGAGGAGAACTGGAGATATTCATCTACGTATGACATATTCTATTATCCGTTGCTGTCTGTTTGGTTGAACTTTGATGTTGTCTGCAATTGTAAGGATATATGTTTATAACTGTCCAAGCTGAATTTAGGTTAGACTCTGATATATGTAATTTAAAAGTTTTCCGCTGTAAAGTTATTGTTCAATAGTATATATTATTCCATTCGTGTGAGATTCTGTTCCGTCTATTTTTATTTATTACCCTTAATGTTCCATCTTTTCGTTCAATTTGAGTTAGACTTGTGTGGTTTATTGTCGACTCAAACGATACAGAAAAACGGGCCTTGACATTAATAATGGTAACAATTTCAGCTATGATTAATTATTATTTGTATACTAGACACTAGTATAATATCAGATGATTTGATATGAAATGTTTTGATTATCGTAAGGTAAAAACCTGTCCGTGTTTATGTGCAGCATATTCTTACGAGATACTTTTGTTTTGATAAAGAAAGGTTTTATAACTTTAAAGTTCAGTTGAGATGTGTTTTCTCACGCTGGTTTACCAGACTGATCTGGACGTTCTTCCTTTCAATGCTCGGGTCAAACCGAGCACATTTATAGATTTAGATTTGGATGCTTTGGAGCTTCAGTAGACGAGCTGGAGGTCTTCAGGTCGTATTCACGTATATGTTTACTTTCCGCTGCATTGTTGTTTAAAATTATCAGCATTTGTAAGGGCAGGTTATTATAACTGTCTAGGTTGATGATTTTGATTTGATTGTTGTAATGTAATGGATGTATGTAAATTATATTACAGTTTCTCTTTTGTAAAGTTCATTGATATTATATTATATGTCTTTCCGCTGCGATTGTGAGATTCTGTGTTTGTTTTAGTTTCTCTTTCTCTTCTTCTTTCTTCTTTCTGTCCCATAATGATGTGTTTTTTCGGCACTTGAATTTGCGGCGAGTGAATACCGATGACGTATTAGTGTTGATTTTCGAGGGTCGAAAATCTTGACCGTTACAGTTGGTATTAGAACTTAGGATTATGCAAACCCTTAGGCTTTGATTAGGTACTCATTATAGATATGGTCAATAGCACTCTAGAATGAGTTGAGTGTATTATATATATGAGCGCGTATTTGTTAGTGATTATAGAAACGTTTTAAATTGTGTTAATTTATCTGTTAAGTGGTTTTTGAATTCTGGTCGATATGTTGGACGCCACGTTATCAATAGGGGTTTCTAAACGCTTGAACAAGACCAACCAACATGGTATTGTTTTAAAATTGAATAAATGAAATAATTTTACCTGAATTATATTTTATATATAAAGAAATAATTTTTCAGAAATTATTATAGTTGCATATGGTATGTTTGGTTGTTACTAAATGATAATATTTGATTATTATCATTTGTTGTTTGTGTTCTAATAAAAGTTACAGTTATCACTACACCAAATCATCGAATTACCAACACGTACATTTTTGGTCTGCCAATCCTTATTTCCATGACATACCGACAACACTTAAAACCCACTATAATCATACGTAAACGTTACTAAATGCCGAAAGATTTTTCCAACAGCAGGAAAATTATTTACAACGCTTGTACCCGTATTAAAAGTTCGTACTAATGAAAATACGTGTAAAAAAAAGGGCAAAGTTGTAATACTAGATTTCTATTTCTCAAACAGAACCTATGCATCATTTTCCATCTTCTCCACGCTACTTCCGGAAACCAAAAGGGAAAAATATATAGGGCTTGCGATTTCTTGGAATCTATGGAAGGAATCTAAAGGTGAATTTTTATTTCGTGAATTTAAATTACAAAGTCAAGTATTGGTTGACGGTTAGCGGTAATTACTATTTGTAATTTCACTTAATTTTGGAACGTTTCATATGTCTATTTTGAAGTATTGTTGTTGTGTACTCGTGGCTGTTGCTTTGATTTCCTTAGTGATTTTGAAAATGGCCATGTTACCACGACTACTGGTAAGGAATTGCGATGGATATGATATAATTTTCATTAATCTTTGGTTTTGATATTTTTTACCCTTCCCAGTAGTGGACGGTATACGTTTGAACTTCATTTCTGTAATTTGTCATTTTCAAAAATCATTTTGCAGTTTTATAAAATTTGTTTTCAGGTATGTCCATATGTACCTTTTCTTTCACACACCTTTTTTTGCATTTGATAGTTGACATATGTATATAAACATATCCACCTGAGTAATGGTAACAATGCTTTCAGTAAATAGAGGATAGTACTTGATTACAGCTTTGAAAACTTGTATAATTTGTAAACTCTTTCCCACACTTAAACATCTGTTGGATGGCATGATCTTATGATAGAGATTTCATGAGCATTAGATTACTAAATACTTTAATTATATCAGTGTAAATTTCAATGGATAAAGAAGAAAGAGAAGAATGTAAAAAATACAAATCAAAGTAAAGCGCAAATTTATTCACCTGAAAGAGCGATGGAAGAAGGGGATGATGGAGGAAAATAGTATGTTTTGCCATCAACTCTGATTGGCAATGAAACACCCCAAAGAACATGTTAATAATAATTAGAGACAAGTTAAATGGTATGTTGATAATGGCCACTGGATTGCTTATTTATTGGAGATCTTTATGTGTGGTTCAGGCGACAATAAGTATGATTACATTAATTTCTGTGCATGTATATAAAGTTGATGAATTCAGCTAAAGTTACGCTTGACTATAGTAAGCAAAGAAAATTAATCAGTTTATACCTTTATGAAGCGTACATACCGTACCACGTCTAAGAATTGATTCATTATCAACATGGTATGCACAGGATAACCATAAATTGATTATCTTAAGTTTTGTTCTTCATTTTGTATCTTTTATGTTTTAATTTAATGCATATTGAATATCTTGATAGGTCAGCAGCTTCAGATGGTATCTATTTGCAATGGATTAACGTTGGTTGATGGATTTTGTTCATTTCACTCCTGGATTTAGCTGGTAAGATTCAGGTTTGTTCATTTTTATGGTTTTACTTTCCTTTTGTTTTGTTTGCATTCAGATTTAGTATTCAGGTTTTACTCATGGATTTAGCATTCAGATTTGTTCATTTCTATCATTTTACTCTTGGATTTAGCTGGTAAAATTAGTATGTATAAAAGAACAAAAGGACTTGACATAATTGAAAAAGTCCCAAAACAACAAAGAAAATGAGAGCTGGAATTAAATGTTGTATCAAATGGGTGTATTGTCTTTATAGTGCACTTAAATATTGGTATTAAATGCAAAATGTGTTAATGCAGTTAAATGGAAAATGTTACATTATACATTATTATTTTTGATATCTTCTTCATGTAACTAAAATATCAATCTGATTACCTTTTAGTTCTACCAAATTTAAAATTTCACTCCATAGAAATGGCAATGTTGTATCAAATTATAGCATAAAATGCTACTTTTATGTTATTATCTTTTAATAATATTTTATTTATATAGTTAAAGGACTCATCTAGATAACTTTCAGATAGTGCACAGAAACAACAGTAGTGTATTAAATTATAGCACGTAAATGAAAATAGTGCCTTTGTTTTGTGCTTAAATTTTTTGTATGAAATGCTAAATGTGTGCCCATGAAATTAAATGATAAATGTTTCTTTATTATCGTTTTGTTAAATCTTCATAATCAAAAGACCCATCTAATTACCTTTCAGACCTACCAAAATTAAATGCTAAAATAAGAAAATAGATTTAAATGCTAAAATTAATTACCTTTCAGACCTACCAAAATTAAATGCTAAAATTAAATACATTGTTTTCATTGACTAAATCAGGTACTCGTGAGTATTGGAACCAATAGTTTGGGAGCCTGTATACATAGAAAAAAATGCTATATTTTTTATACTAGTAGTTAATACATGATGCTCTATGTTGTAGGATATCATTTCTTGCAAATGCTTCTATACGAAAGTAACCGACCATTGTGAGAAACTGAAAGCTTTTCTACCATAAAGTTAGACAGAAGCCAATAATAACTATATGTAGTCCCGTGACTGTCTATTAATCTTTAATGATAAGTAAATTTTACATTGAAATAATTATTCCTAGTTTGTTTGTTCATCCAATATGAAAACTAACCAGCCTTTTTTCCCTTGGGTTGATATATGTTAAGCTTGTTGAGTTACATGAGTATAACTTTTGGGGTAACGTAAAACTCATAATATATATATAATATATATATATATAAAATTAAATGTATGCAAGTGAGCATCTACTGTTTTCTATTAGCAATAAATGTTTTCATTTAAAAATGATTCGAAGATATGCATTCTTTTAAATATATCATGTAGTATCTGGTTTCCTAGTATTTCTCACATGTGTGCAACGTAATTTGATATGGATTTTATGAGCTCTCATATTTGTTTTGCATAGAATAGGCAGAAGTGAGAGTAAGGGATGGCAATCCAGTCAACATTCATACGTTCTGCTTAACTAGCTGTAACTATCGTTCATGGAGATAAAACTGAGAATATGAGACATGGTTGATGATGATGGCCCCATTAGAATAGGTAAATCTTATTATTTTCATGCATGTCTAATTCTAAATTTATATGTATTATAGATTTTTCTGCTAGCATATAAACTAGAAATTTTCAGTAATGTTTTAGAAGCAACAATTCATTACTTTCTTAAATTAAATAGATAAAAAGAAAAAGGAAAACAGTTGAGCTAAACACCTTTTACCTTATTTGAAGGGGTTTGATTATTATGAAAATTTATTATCCGGTAGTGGCACTAATCTGCAAGTAAGTTGCTTGTTAAAAATACTGACTTCTGAGGATGTAGGGTCATTTGAGGAGATGATAATAACAACCTGAGTCAATCATCTACTGCTTCTGGAGTGAGATTTTTTTAGTTTTATCTTTTATGTCAATGTTCCTTGATTATCATGGTAGATCCATGCACTGTATTAGCTTCAAATGATTTATAAAACAAAAGATCGCTAACTTTTCGGTGGCCCAGCAAAGGCATTGTCGTTTTACCTTTCTAAATTCTTTACTTGATACTTGTTAAATTTAATGCATTTTTTCATTAGCATCCAGCTAATTGTAATCATTCTAATGTAAAAGCTGAAATGGATACAATTATTAAAAACACTGATGTTATTTTTTAAGAAAGTGATGTTCATGAGCTTTATATTAGTAAACAAAATCAGGGGTGGATCCAGGTATCATTTTATTGTTAATTATATGATAACTTACATGCTTTTTTATCTGAATAGTAGTTATCATTTTCACTCTTGAGTATGCATGAGTTTTGCTTTTATCTATCTAGAGGCAAATATTCTCATATGACCTTATTTTGGAAAGGTTGATTTCCCATTTTCATTAATTTGTTACTACAGAAGAGAAACTTCTCAATTTTTAATTTTGGCAACAATATACTATTTTGTCAAAAAGTGCTTCTGCCTTTTGAAGTTTCAATAATCATATTTCCTTGTTGCCTCTGAATAGATCTCCCCATATGCACAAACTGATTATATGATGAATACATAATGAAGAGATTATTTATCCAATTAATTCGTATATATTTTTGGGTTTCTACAAAACCTATTTAATTAATAAGAAACCATAAAGTTATGGTCCAACTCATAAGTGAATATGATTTAAAACAATAGACCATTGTGTAAATGTTAAAAAAACATACAGATTTAAATAAAGCACGAACCACTACTGTCGTATAATATATATCATTTTATAGAAATCAAGTAAAATTTATAGATACCAAGTTTCAACTGCAGGTTTGAGATTGAGATTGCAGTTTTGTGACTGTAGTTTTGCAGTTGCAGGTTGCAGCGGGTGTGCATTCGCCATAATAATTTTTTTATGCAAATTGCCATTCTTCTAGTGTTATTTGTTGTTAAATTATGTGTTCATACCTATATTACTAATGGTTATTCTATTTGGTATAGATTTCAACATAATGTTATATTAAACGCATGCATGCATCAATCAAAAAAGTGGCTAGTGGTAATGGTGGAGTAGAAGATCTTGAAAATGATTCAATTGTGGAAGTTCTTGTTTCCGATAGAAAGAAGTTTCCACCGTGCAATTAATTCTACTTCTTCTATGAACAATGTTGTTATCCCGCCTTTTGGCAAGGCCGTGACACCAAGGACTTGGCTAGATACCGGTGACAGATCGTCTCGGAAGTCGGTTACGCGTAAGGATCGCTACGGATATCGATGAAATTTGTCCAAGTCCGGATCGGGTTACAATTGATAAGGCACGTCAAGCGAAGCCGTGGGAACCAACGATCCAAGTTTCAAGTCAATCCGAGTTCGTATGCTCAAGATATCGTCGACAAAAGATGGAGTAGGCCACCCTTAGTTCGAATCGATTGTCCAGGGACCAGTTCGAATCCATCGAACTTCCATTGCCTCGACTCCATCAGCTTTCCATTGCCTCGACTCCATCAGCTCTCCCTTACTTCGACTTCATCAGCTTAGGGGCTCTCGTTCGAATCCAGCCGGACCAAGTAGTTAGCTGTACTTCGAATCGATTCGAACGATACCTTAAGTTCGAATCGATTGGAGCTTTCTACAATTCGAATCCATCAAGAGAGGGATCTTCGAATCCAGAAGACATAGCTTCACTTCGAATCCAGAAGACATAGCTTCACTTCGAATCCAGGAGACATAGCTTGCCCTCGACTCCACCATCTTCGAATCCAAGTCGTGGATTCGACCCAGTCAATGCGGAATGCAAAGCGGACCGATGCGAAGAAAGCGCACCACGTCACCATCTTCACGAGCAGGAGGATCGATTCGAACGAATCGATTCGAGCATATCGATTCGAACGACTCCAGAATACGAAAAACACCAACTTGAATCGATCATAACTCGAGTTCTACAAGTCCAAATCCCATGAAATTTTCACAGAAGCTTAAGCGCATGATGAAGAATGTACACACCAAATTTCAGCTCGATTGGATGATTTCTTGATCGATTCGAACCAAGGGTCGAATCGATCCCAAAGTGGGCCCGGATCTCCAGATTTCGGCCATGTGGGCCCCCTGACGTACCAGAACTGGTCTCCCCTCATTTTAGGTGAAATATCAGCCTCCTACACCTATAAATAGAGCCCCTGGTCATTCAGAAAAGGGGTCGGATAATTCTAAGTACTGAAGAGCGCCCAGATTCTGCCAGATTTACTCCAGAACACCGCCGCTGCTTTAGATTGACACTTAGCATTTGAATTCAGTTGTATTAGATCATTAACTACTGTAATCTTCAAGTAATCGAGCAATAAAATCATCAAACTTCATAGTGGACGTAGACAAAACGCCGAACCACTCTAAATCGCTTGTCTTTGCAATTTACTTTCTGTTATTTGGAGTTTTTGTTAGATAATCCACAGTTTTAATTTTCATTCTTCACTTTTATCTCTTCAAAAACTTCCGAAGAGTGTTGTGCCCATTTTTGGTACAAACACTTTGGTGCTTTCACTGAGAAAAAACCAGCTTTTTTCTCCTGCTCCTTGGATCTACCATCGATACCGGATTGCACAAATCCAAGAGGAAGATCCAGATCTTCGATTCACAGTCCTTCCATTCTATTCAGATTTGCATAAAATCTAGGAAAAGGATTCATCGTTCAAAATGGTTAGCACGAGAACCACTTCTGCAGCTCCAGGACAAGAAGGTAGGGATGGACAAAATCCTGCTCAACAGCAGCCATCCAACCAAGACAACACTGCCCACTCGGATCCGTCTGGGGCAGTCACCAGACAAGAATTTCAGGTGGTACTTCAAGAGTTGACTCAGAGTCGGCAACAGTTAGCCGAACAGTTGCGAGCCAATATTGAATTGACAAATCAACTGAATCGTCAGGGCCGTAGGAGGTCCAGAAGGGATGATGTTTCCCGTTCACCCACTGAAAGTTCGGCCTCATCTGACTATCATCGTAGATCTACCCGTCCCCGATTAGACGGAGATTATGCTCAGACTACGGGATATCAGCCCGCCCTGACTGTCGGGCAATTGAGGGTAGGACCATCAACCAGCTTCCAGGCTGGGCCATCAGCTCGAGGTGGCCACACTCCACAATATACTACGGACAATCATGTCACAGCTGCCACAGCAGAAACAAGGGTCGATACCCGATATCTTCCAGATTCGGGTAATCAACAGCAAGGACGTACTTCTGAACCATACGTCCCGGAAGACGCTGAGCCAAGGAGGCGAAACTTGGACCGTCGACAGCGCCCGGTCCAAACTCGCATTGTGGAACCCGACCACACCTTAGCTCAGCATACTCAAAATGTAGCAATGCCAGACATCTCGACTATGATACGTCAGATGATCCGTGAAAGCCAAGGGCTTACCAATGACGATTGGGGAATTTCTCGAAGCCATACTCCTTTCACGGACGAGATACTATACGCTGAACCTCCTCGGCGATTCAGAATGCCAACTCTCCCTATGTACGAAGGAAGTTCTGATCCCAATCAGCACATACTGAAATACGAATGGTCAATGAGCGCCGCAAGGGCCGACGATGCAGTAAAATGCCGCAGCTTCCCCATTTCACTGGGAGGAATTGCAACAATGTGGTTTACAAGACTACCTCCAAGATCTATCTCGTCGTTTGACCAATTGGCTAAGAAATTTGTTGAACAATTTCGTATGCATGTTGCCAGAGCCAAAGATGTTAACACCCTGTCCAATGTTACCCAGGCTCGTGGGGAAACATTAAGGCGTTACTTGGAGAGATTCCATGCGGCATGCGTGGAAATTAGTAATCCCAACGACAACTCAATTTTAATGGCATTGACGAAGGGAATTGATCCCGATTCTGAATTTGGAAACTGGTTAGCCGGAAAACCCCCCGCATCGTTGGACCGTTTCTACTCCAAAGCCGCTCAGTTCTTACGGCAAGAGGACGCGAAACAGTCTAGGAAGCAGGACGATGCGAAACCCGGAAGTGAGGGAATACAAAGCAATGTCGCAGTTAAACAGTCCGGTGACAATTCCGGAAAAGTCCAGTTAAACATACAGAACAAACAAACTCAGCCAAGAGGTGGCAATGGTCAAAATAAGAAGAGAGACCCGAATCCAGGCCCACGGCGTAGGGCTCCGATGTTTGAAAGTTATACACCGTTAAACACATCACTGGAAAATGTGTATCTGCAAACTTGCAACACAGAACAGTATAAGAAACCCGCTCCGAAGCGGTCGTCAGAAAGGCAGATTCAGACGGGAAAGTTTTGTAGGTTTCATGAGAGCTATGGCCACAATACTAATGACTGTCGCCATTTGCAAGATCTCATAGAAAAGTTGATCAGGGAGAGGAAGTTAGATCAATTCGTGCGGGCGCCGCAGTCTGGTGGTGCGGGCCCATCGAATCAAAACCGTGCACAAGATCAGGAAAGACAAGAGGAACCCGCTCGTACAGGCGGGAGGCTAGTTATCAATACCATAAGTGGTGGTCCTCATCCAGCAGATAGGAGCTGGAGGGAAATGGAGTCGTATGCTAGCTCTATCAGGCATGCGAGCTTCGAATGCTGCAGTAATTGTGAGGATGGAACCCCGGCTAAGCAACAAAAAACGATGTCTGACGATATCATATTCAGAAGCAGAGATGCTGACAAAATCGAAGCTCCAACGATTGATCCACTGGTCATATCTGCCCAGGTTGGTCCTGCTTGGATGAAGAGGATCCTGGTTGACAGTGGAAGTTCTGTAAACATTCTATTCAAGCGAGCTTACGATTTAATGAAGATGGAAGCAAAAGACCTAAAACCCTGCCAATCCCGGGTTCATGGCTTCAATGGCAGTGCGACAATACCTACTGGAATAGTGGAACTACCAGTAGAACTGGGGATCGGAGAGCGCAGGAGAGTCCGACTGCTGCAATTCGTTGTTCTTGACATTGCTTCACCGTACAACGCATTCCTGGTTCGACCAGCCCTTGCTGAATTCAGGGCAGCCATTGCCCCGTGGTGTTTGACTTTAAAATTCCCAACCGATCATGGTATAGGAATCGTTCAAGGAGATCAGGCAGCAGGAAGAGCCTGTTATGTTGCTGAATTGCGAGAAGCACAGAAGAAGGAGAAAGGAAAGGGCGTAGAGGAATCTCTCTGCGTCCGTTTTACTGATAATTGACAGCTAACGCCTGGGCCCCGGCCCGGGCACCACTACCAATTCCTTAGAGATCTTGACCCTAGAGATAGCGAAGATAAAGATGAAGTAGAAGAGAATCAAGCGTCTCCAGCTGAACTGACTGTGGACGTCCCGGTCAGTGAGGATGACGATTCGAAAGTACTGAAAGTTGGATCTCAACTGGGAAAACAGATACAACAGGAATTGGTTGAATTTCTTCAAGCGAATCTTGATGTCTTTGCCTGGACGCACTCTGACATGTGCGGAATCTCACCGAACATTGCAAGTCATTCTTTGAATATTGATCCGCGACATGTTCCGGTCAAGCAAAAGAGGCGTGGTATGGATCCAGAGAGATCTGCCGCCCTTAAAGAAGAAATTGACAAGTTGCATTCAAATGGTTTCATCCGAGATGCTCTATACCCAGAGTGGGTGTCAAATCCGGTAATGGTTCGGAAACCAAACGGGAAATGGAGAACTTGTGTCGACTACTCTGATTTAAACAAAGCCTGTCCAAAAGATAGTTTTCCACTTCCCCGAATTGACCAACTCGTTGACTCAACTGCAGGTCACGAATTGTTATCCTTTATGGATGCTTATTCCGGTTATAATCAGATACCCATGCACCTACCCGATCAAGAACATACTAGTTTCGTAACCGATCTGGGACTCTACTGTTACAGAGTCATTCCCTTTGGTTTAAAGAATGCCGGAGCAACTTACCAACGCTTGGTTAATCGAATGTTCGCTGATCAGATCGGGAAGACCATGGAAGTCTATGTGGATGACATGCTAGTTAAGTCCCGATTTTCCATAGATCACGTCAAGGATTTAAATTCAATGTTCCGCATCTTGCGTGAATATGGAATGAAGCTTAACCCGCTAAAATGCCACTTCGGCGTCGCATCCGGAAAGTTTCTAGGGTACATCGTTAACGCTCGTGGGATAGAGGCAAACCCCGAAAAGATCTGGGCAATAAGGAATTTGCAAACCCCGAAGACCATAAAGCAAGTCCAGAGTCTCAACGGGAAGGTAGCAGCGCTAAGCAGGTTCATCTCGAAATCCACTGATAAATGTATTCCTTTCTTTGATCTAATCCGGAAAGGGAAACGAAACTTTGAATGGACCACAGAATGTGAAGGCGCATTCCGATCGCTAGTTCAGCATCTCTCTACGCCACCAATTTTGTCGAAACCAATTGATCACGAACAATTATACCTTTATCTGGCGGTATCGGAGCATGCGATCAGTGCTGCTTTGGTCCGGGAAGAAGATCGAGTGCAGAAACCGGTCTATTATGTCAGTAAACGATTGACCGGAGCTGAGAGAAATTACCCCAGGTTGGAGAAACTGGCTTACTGCTTGGTCATTGCCTCGAGAAAGCTTCGTCCTTATTTCCAAGCACATCCGCTTACTGTGTATACCGATCAGCCGTTACGACAGGTCCTCACGCGGCCTGAGATGTCTGGAAGGTTACTCAAGTGGAATATTGAACTGAGCCAATTTGACATTACTTATGCTCCGCGGAGAGCCATTCAAGGGCAAGTCCTAGCTGACTTCATTGCTGAATTTACTGTTCCTGACGAATTACCTGAAACCAGCGAGTCTCCTGAATATGTCTGGAAACTTTATACAGATGGTGCATCAAACGATCGATGTTCGGGCGCTGGAGTTGTACTAGAAACCCCCGAAGGTCGATCCATATGCTATGCTTTGAAGTTTGATTTTCACGCAACCAACAATGAAGCCGAGTATGAAGCCCTGTTGGCTGGGTTAAAACTTGCCAGAGATCTGAAAATTATCGCTATAGAAGTTTATTGTGATTCACAGTTGGTTGTGTGTCAGGTACGAGGAGAATATCAAGCGAGAGATCGAAGGTTAGCTGCTTATCTAGCCCGAGTTCAGGAAGCGCTGGATCAGTTTGATTATTATGCTATTTACTACATACCACGAGATCGCAATCAAAAGGCCGATTCATTGGCAAAGTTGTCCAGCACAGGTGAAGCACAGCAAATGGGACTCGTCCCGGTCGAAACGTTGCCTTTCCCAAGCATCGATCAAATCAAAACGAATGATGTGTTGGAAACCTTTCCCAGCAGAGAATCATGGATGACTCCATATCGAAATTATATTGAGAATGGGATATTGCCTGAGCACCGAAATGAGAAAAGGCAAATTCTACGAAAAGCTTCGCGGTTCATCATTCAGGACGGGATCATGTATAGAAAAGGTTATTCTGTTCCACTCCTCCGGTGTATCGCTCACGACGAAGTCAAATGAGTATTACATGATGTACACGAGGGAGAATGCGGCGATCACACCGGTGGACAAGCGCTTGCTAAGAAGATACTCCGATATGGATATTACTGGCCGACAGTAAATCGAGATGCTGCCAATTACGCCAGAAAGTGCGACAAGTGCCAGAAACACGCTCGAATTCCAAGAGCCCCGCCTACCGAGTTAACTCAAATGGTCAGTCCCTGGCCGTTCGCTATGTGGGGTATCGATATCATTGGCGCTTTACCTCTGGCTAAAGGTGGTGCGAAGTATGCCATCGTCGCAGTTGACTACTTCACAAAATGGGCCGAGGCCGAAGCTCTTGCAACGATTACGTCAAAGAAAGTGATAAACTTTGTGGTCCGCAATATCATTTGCCGATTCGGACTCCCGCATACCATCATCACCGATAATGGGACCCAATTCGAAAGTTCGGAGTTCAAGAATTTCTGCCAACGATTTCATATTCATAAAAAGTTCTCTGCAATCGCACATCCACAAGCAAACGGTCAGGTCGAAGCTGTTAACAAAGTTATCAAATCCATCTTAAAGAAACGACTGGAAAAGGCTGGGGGCAAATGGGTCGATGAACTTCCTATGGCATTATGGGCATATCGAACAACTCACAAGACCGCGACTGGACACACCCCATTTTCCTTATCCTATGGCTCGGAGGCCGTCATTCCAGTTGAGACAGAAGTATTTTCTCACCGCGTAACTTATTACGATCCGAAAACAAATGCTATATTACTCGTTGAGTCTTTGGATCTGTTGGACGAGAAACGAGAAGAAGCTGATTTAAGAGCAGCCGCTTACCGGAGTCGGGTCGCCCGGTTATATAACACCAAAGTTCGCCCCCGAACCTTTGATCTCGGTGATCTGGTCCTCAAGAGAATATACCCGGTTCCTTCACACATGAAACCAAATTGGGAAGGACCGTACGTGATTACGCAACGACTTGGGGATGGCACATTCAAACTATCAACCGTGGACGGTCTAGTTTTACCAAGAGCCTGGAACAGCGAAAGTCTCCGCCGCTATTACATATGACAGGCTTTATTTATTTCATTATGTTTTTTATTCAGCAATTTACTTTTACATTTCGAAATTAGAATTTGTAATAAGGCAACTGATTTGCCATATTTTCTTATTTCAGCAATAAAATGCCATCTCTTCGAGCCAGAGCTGTGATTCATTAAATACAATGTACAACATCACGATGCACGAAGAGCTAAGTTCCATCACATAGTGGAATTTATTCAAGTAGGGAGTGGCTGTGAAGCAATCAACCACTCGCTAAATGAAACCCGAGCTCGGGGGCAAGCCATCACATCAGGCCACGAAATGGGTTGATACACGACAACCCTTCATTCAACTCCGTACTCCCAGAGTGCGAGGCGGAGTATAAGCATTTTACTAACCTCCGTGCTCCCATAGCGCGAGGCGGAGTATAAACATTCTTCTAACTCCGTGCTCCCAGAGCGCGAGGCGGAGTATAAACATTCTTCTAACTCCGTGCTTCCAGAACGCGAGGCGGAGTATAAACATTCTTCTAACTCCGTGCTCCCAGAGCGCGAGGCGGAGTATAAACATTCTTCTAGCTCCGTGCTCCCAGAGCGCGAGGCGGAGTATAAACATTCTTCTAGCTCCGTGCTCCCAGAGCGCGAGGCGGAGTATAAACATTCTTCTAACTCCGTGCTCCCAGAGCGCGAGGCGGAGTATAAACATTCTTCTAACTCCGTGCTCCCAGAGCGCGAGGCGGAGTATAAACATTCTTCTAACTCCGTGCTCCCAGAGCGCGAGGCGGAGTATAAACATTCTTCCAACTCCGTGCTCCCAGAGCGCGAGGCGGAGTATAAACATTCTTCTAACTCCGTACTCCCAGAGTGCGAGACGGAGTATAAACATTCATCTAACTCCGTACTCCCAGAGTGCGAGACGGAGTATAAACATTCATCCTACCCCGAACTCCGGAGCGCGAGACGGGGTATAAACATACGTCAACTCCACACTTCTCCCCAATACAGGGGGCAGAACCATAACATATAACAAGTTGAAGACAGAAAGGGAATAGATTTTCATTTCCATTATCAACAAAAAGAATCTGATTACAAAGTGTTTATGAAAAATTCTGCTAGTGGGAGCCGAATCCACATCTATACACGGCTATAGAAAAATCAACAAAATGCTACCCTACGCAACAGAGATTTAGAGAAAGAAGTTCATTCTTTCTTCTTCCTTATCTTCTTCTTCGGAGTAGCTCCACCTGATCCGCTGCCCGATTTCTTCCTCAATCGCTTGCTCTTTTCAGGCTTGCCCTCCGGCAGCGATATAATGTCGACATCTTCCTCGGAGCTAGAGGCAACGGAAGTTCTTCTAGGAGGACGAGCTGAAGGCATAGGAGTAGTAGCAGGAGGAGGGACAGGAGCGGTCTCGATCAATACAGTACCACCCGGCGAAATCACCATTAACGGGGCAGGCCCGGGCGGACTAGAACCAACATTCCCTGCTGCCATCTCGGCAGCAATCTCAGCTAAAACGTCGTCCTCACGAGATGCTTGGGCCGCATCGGATGTGCCAATAGCTGGCATAGATAAACTAGCGGCCGGAGCAGCCTCATTCACAACACCGGACGGGTTGGCAGAGGGATCGATGGGTTCATTGAGAAGCTCCTCAATCATTTGAGCGCTGAAAGAAAACATATTTGCATCTCCCTCCTCGCCAATCAAAGTAGAAGTCGTGATGGCTTCAGAAAAAACAACCCCTTGTGTTTGATGAGGAACCGATAAAGCGAGGGGCGCAGAAACAATAACCTCGGTCACTGAAATACGACAAAACGAAGATTGTTATCCAAGTGTGTTGCTTAAGGATTCTTCACAACGAAACTACGAGAAGCGTTCAAATACCTTCCTTAGTCTGGACCGAAACATGGGTAGAATCATCGGCGGAAGATAATAACGGTTGGTCAGGATTATATGCAGGAACAGACTGGGGGTCTACCGCACCAGTGGTTTCGGGCAATGTTGGGATTACGGCTCCAACACTTGCCTCGTGATGCGCGGTCCCCGAACCTTCGCCTGCCTCTAGAGATGGGACGCCGAGTTTTTCTTTCGCCATAGAGATTACCACCTCATGAAGGGTCTTCCTCTCATCCTCGGTAAGCAGACGCATCTCCAGTTCAAAGTCGTCAAGTGCTCCATCTGGATGCGCTGCTCTCTTCTCACTCACCAGCCGGGTCCAGGCATTGTACAAGATCATGGAGTCATCTCCCAGCCACGCTAGATTTCTGTGTTCCAGCACATTAGCGTTATACATGACTAAGAGATCGTCAAACTCAGCATCTAGCCTAGACCTCTCCTCCAAGATCTTTTCCTGAATCTCCGCTTCCACAGACTTAGCCTTGACCGCCGCCGCAGCAAGTTCGGCCCTGAGGGATACTGCTTGGTCGCAAGCCTCTTGAGCAGTAGCGTTCGCATCGTCCTTCTCCTTCACCATTTCAGTGAATTTGGCCTTGAGCTCGTTCAGCTCTTTAACAGCTAAGTCTCGCTCAGCTGCAACGGTGGTATTGCGATGGCCCATCTCTTCCACTGTGGCATAATGTTCTTGCTGCATCCTCGCTAGTTTGGCCACGACACCCTCATGTTTCTTAAGTGTTTCAAGCTCTGACTTTCGGGACGTTTCCACTTCGGATTGAAGAACTTGAATGATGCGTTTCTGCTTCGCAATGTCAACATCACGTTCGGCAATGACCTTCGCCCTGTCGAAAGCTACTCTAGAAGCCTTCACAGCCGCCTTATACCACTCCTTGTACTGAGCATAGAAGTCGTGGATGTAATTATGAGCAGTGGTCTCAGCTTCCGGAGGGATTCTTTTGAAGTTCGGAGGGAAGATATAGCCATCCATGCAAATTTCCGGGTAGTCGTTTTTCATTTGGGCGAGTTTAGCAGCTCCCTCGCTTGTCAACTCAGCCGGAGCTTGTTCAATTATAGCGGCCGCCGTTGGTTCCACTCTTGGCCGTTGAGCGTCAGGCCGAGAAGATTGAGAAGGCAACTGTTGCTGATGAGATGGCCCTGGGAGGTCTACTGGAGCCCTGGGAGGCGGAGGAGAACGAGATCGGGGTCGGTGCTGGTATCCCCGGTCTCTGTCAGAGTAATCATAGCCAGAACGGTTACGCGAGTAATCTCTGTCTCTATCGTAACGTTCTTGACTCGAGTAGCCTCGACCATGATCCCTATCTGTCTCTCTCCTACGGGAATCATAAAATGGAGAAGATTGACGCACATTCCGAAGCCTATCTAGAGTGGAGCCACGTCCTGACATCTCACCTGCGATAAGAAAAAATTACGGATTAAAATCCCATAAAGCCATGTTTACTATGCAGAAGTCATGAAGTGCCGTGGAAGTGTGTGTAAATGTGTAAACCCCCAAACCGACCGGAAGTGTTGACCGCACTTAAAGGAAAGGGCTCGTTCATATTTAGGACATCTTGTAATTCCTCCAACCCAGGATTATGAGAGATTGATATATAATCTGGGATAGGAATATCGTCAAGTCCTTTGAGAAAATCTCTCGAATGAGAAGGGGCGGCCTCAGAAATCATAACTCCGGAAGCGGGAAGAAACACATCTACAGATTTTCCCCCCTTTGACTTAAGTTTTTTGGAAACGGCGGCCTTGCCTTTCCGTTTTTCTCCCGATTCCTCCAAGTTTCCCGAAAGGTCAGCCATTGGCTCTGAATCCGTATGGGTTCTTTCTTCATCACTCGCCTCGATTATTCTGATTCCGAGTGACTTCTTCGCTTTTCTCTTCTTGGGTTTCTTCTTATTTTCCTTCTTGGATACGGACTTTGAAAATCCCTCAACAACTATGCTTTGATTAATGTCGATCAAACCCAGAACTCTTAAGTTGTAGTCGTTCAGCACCGAGTCAATATGCCTCAGCTCGCTTGGGACTTCTTGAAGACTCCGGACGGTACCCTTGAAACGCCCTCCATCGGGCCTAGAGATAATAGCTGTAAAAGGAAGGAAATGTCAATTTTAACACCGAAGAGCTATTGGTCAAGGAAACAGGTTAAGGCGCTTACGTCTAGACAACCATCGCCTAGCGAAACCCGGAGGGCATCGAACGTAGAACCATTCGTTCTTGAAATAGCTCAGTCGCGTCCAAGCTCCAACTACAACTTGGCAATTTCTAACTGCCTCCAAAAATGTAAACGACGGGCTATCACCCCTGCTCTTGAAGTTAAATATGTGTCTGATCTCGGAGGGCCTCGGCGGGCGAAAAAGACAGTCCATAAATATTACAAAGACACTATTCAGCAACGCGTGCCCGTTGGGATGAAGTTGTGAAGGAGCGATCCCTAAATATGATAGCATCCTTCTGATATATTGATTGAAGGGAGGAAGAGTTCCAGCCGCACAAGCATGACGGTAGAATGCTGTATATCCTTCAGGCGGATTGTGCGGTCTATCGGTGGTGCTGGGCAATAGTACGTCACCAAGAGATATGTTATGCTTTAAGCATATCCGTCCCAATAAGGATTCAGAGATGTTGGACTGAACCGAATCAACAGGGTCCTCAATAAATATCGTCTCCGGCAATTCGTCTGGAGCTGGATCAATTATATCGGCAGGGATATCAGGAATCTCAAGCACCGGAGGAGTCGAGCTCTGTACCTCTTGTTGTTGGGAGCTCGAAGATTCCATAATTAGCTAACTCATCAGAAAGCAACGTTAAGTTCATGAACGGCCCGTGCATTCCCCAGTGTAGAATGTGTGAGCATGTCGTGCAGTGCAAGTGCTGTGCATTACTTAAGCAAATTTAACAGAATGAAGCAAGATATCCGAACAACATAACTTGGGAATTTGAGAATGAAAATGACCGTCATCGCTGACCGTCCCTTCCACACCATCCAAACGCCACTGACCATTTCAAATATAAATCAGTTAAATTACTGGTCACGTCGTAGTTCCATCGACAAGCTTCAAAGGAAATTCAGGTTTAATTTGTTAGTTAAGTTTCGATTATGCAAGGCCGAAGCTTGTCGGAGTCAAGTGTGCTAAAATTCAATGGGTCCATCAAAGTTCAACTTGAAATTGGTCATGGTTCAGATGTTGGAGCAAATCAAAAGAGTAGAAGCCTCTGAAGCACAGATGTTCGAATCGATCGACTCAAATCAATATGAGTCGAATCGATGAGGGTCGAATCGTATTGATTCGACCCTGCATAAGTTCGACTCGATGGAATATTGGGTTGGAGAAGCAGCTCGAATCCATGGGCTATGCATAACTTCGAATCGATCAACACTCAGCACTTTCGAATCGATTGGGATATTACTGCTTCGAATCGATCGATTCGATCTTTCAAAACCCTCGGTGCGAAATCTCGTATCGATTCGAACCACCTATCCCTGAATCAATTCGAAGTCTTATTTTCTTCATCGATTCGTTTTACTTAACCCTGCATCGATTCGAAATCTTGCATCTTCGATCGATTCGGGCTACCTGTCCCCGAACCAATACGAGTAGAAAAAGCTATCTCTTGTATATCCATCGAGTCGACCCATTTCAGTTCTTACTACTCTTCGTATTTCTCAAAAGAAAGGATTGAAGTCAATGTTCGAACCCCGTCTTCATCGTTCTACACTCGAATCAATCCCTTAGATACCTGGACGAATTCGATTGGAATTTAAGACTCGGTAAAATCTGATTGACTCGTGCAAGACGTGGAGCTCTGAAGAATCGATTCGAAGAAGGAGCTCTCGTAACAGTAAAAAGTTAAAAGTTAAAAGTGAACAGGACCCCGGTATATATAGGGGAAACGAGACCATTCGTCTCCCGGTCAAGCGCAACCGGGAATAACGGGTCTAGCTCATCGATTCGAAGCAGTATCTTCGAATCGATCACTACAAGTCTAAATCGATTCGAAGCTGACCAGGTGAACTCATCGACTCGGACTCGAATATCTACACCAGACAACTTCGAGACTTTTCCTTCGAATCCGCAGCATCGACTCGAAGCACGGCGTCAGAGGAGCCAGGGGGAACGTTCGACTCCATCGATTCGAACAAGTCAAGTTCGAATCCCTCAATTACGAATCCATCCAAGCATCGAATCCAC
Source organism: Allium fistulosum (assembly GCA_030737815.1). Classification (NCBI taxonomy): domain Eukaryota; kingdom Viridiplantae; phylum Streptophyta; class Magnoliopsida; order Asparagales; family Amaryllidaceae; genus Allium; species Allium fistulosum. The sequence goes on along the minus strand of CM060907.1, from coordinate 240,333,121 downwards.
ACAGTGTCGATTCAAAGAACCATCGATTCGAAGCTGTCGACAGAAGATGAACCTGGGTCACTACGCCCCATCGATTCGAAGTGTCCACTTCGAAACCATCAACTCGAGGCGGATCCAGAAACATTGCTTCGCATCCATTAAATACCGCCGGTCAAGTGGGCGAATCGTTCCCATATGAAAAATTGCTTGTCCACTCTTGTACCGATTCAGGAGAGGATCAGTACGAGAGGATGATCATAGACAATCATAAAAGTGGTGTTTTAACTCAAATCTCAAATCGGTCCAGGAGAGGACCGATGCAGATTTCGATAGCGAACCGAACGGACAACAACTTGCGATCACGCAACGTTAACCAAGGTCAAGAAAATACACGTATGCGCGTAATTTTTGACTAATGTTTTGGTCTTTATCATCAACAGGAGTCGAATGTTCATCTCGTCATGACTCAAAAGCCTAACAGTCAATCATGATCATACAACGATTGATTACGACAGCAAAGAAGACAATTTTTCGACAAAGCATGTGATCATTGTTCAACAAGGGACTGTAGCTTTTCAAAGCACGTCATGTTTACACAAGACGTACTTTGGGGGGCAAATGTTATCCCGCCTTTTGGCAAGGCCGTGACACCAAGGACTTGGCTAGATACCGGTGACAGATCGTCTCGGAAGTCGGTTACGCGTAAGGATCGCTACGGATATCGATGAAATTTGTCCAAGTCCGGATCGGGTTACAATTGATAAGGCACGTCAAGCGAAGCCGTGGGAACCAACGATCCAAGTTTCAAGTCAATCCGAGTTCGTATGCTCAAGATATCATCGACAAAAGATGGAGTAGGCCACCCTTAGTTCGAATCGATTGGCCAGGGACCAGTTCGAATCCATCGAACTTCCATTGCCTCGACTCCATCAGCTTTCCATTGCCTCGACTCCATCAGCTCTCCCTTACTTCGACTCCATCAGCTTAGGGGCTCTCGTTCGAATCCAGCCGGACCAAGTAGTTAGCTGTACTTCGAATCGATTCGAACGATACCTTAAGTTCGAATCGATTGGAGCTTTCTACAATTCGAATCCATCAAGAGAGGGATCTTCGAATCCAGAAGACATAGCTTCACTTCGAATCCAGAAGACATAGCTTCACTTCGAATCCAGGAGACATAGCTTGCCCTCGACTCCACCATCTTCGAATTCAAGTCGTGGATTCGACCCAGTCAATGCGGAATGCAAAGCGGACCGATGCGAAGAAAGCGCACCACGTCACCATCTTCACGAGCAGGAGGATCGATTCGAACGAATCGATTCGAGCATATCGATTCGAACGACTCCAGAATACGAAAAACACCAACTTGAATCGATCATAACTCGAGTTCTACAAGTCCAAATCCCATGAAATTTTCACAGAAGCTTAAGCGCATGATGAAGAATGTACACACCAAATTTTAGCTCGATTGGATGATTTCTTGATCGATTCGAACCAAGGGTCGAATCGATCCCAAAGTGGGCCCGGATCTCCAGATTTCGGCCATGTGGGCCCCCTGACGTACCAGAACTGGTCTCCCCTCATTTTAGGCGAAATATCAGCCTCCTACACCTATAAATAGAGCCCCTGGTCATTCAGAAAAGGGGTCGGATAATTCTAAGTACTGAAGAGCGCCCAGATTCTGCCAGATTTACTCCAGAACACCGCCGCTGCTTTAGATTGACACTTAGCATTTGAATTCAGTTGTATTAGATCATTAACTACTGTAATCTTCAAGTAATCGAGCAATAAAATCATCAAACTTCATAGTGGACGTAGGCAAAACGCCGAACCACTCTAAATCGCTTGTCTTTGCAATTTACTTTCTGTTATTTGGAGTTTTTGTTAGATAATCCACAGTTTTAATTTTCATTCTTCACTTTTATCTCTTCAAAAACTTCCGAAGAGTGTTGTGCCCATTTTTGGTACAAACACTTTGGTGCTTTCACTGAGAAAAAACCAGCTTTTTTCTCCTGCTCCTTGGATCTACCATCGATACCGGATTGCACAAATCCAAGAGGAAGATCCAGATCTTCGATTCACAGTCCTTCCATTCTACTCAGATTTGCATAAAATCTAGGAAAAGGATTCATCGTTCAAAATGGTTAGCACGAGAACCACTTCTGCAGCTCCAGGACAAGAAGGTAGGGATGGACAAAATCCTGCTCAACAGCAGCCATCCAACCAAGACAACACTGCCCACTCGGATCCGTCTGGGGCAGTCACCAGACAAGAATTTCAGGTGGTACTTCAAGAGTTGACTCAGAGTCGGCAACAGTTAGCCGAACAGTTGCGAGCCAATATTGAATTGTAAATCAACTGAATCGTCAGGGCCGTAGGAGGTCCAGAAGGGATGATGTTTCCCGTTCACCCAATGAAAGTTCAGCCTCATCTGACTATCATCGTAGATCTACCCGTCCCCGATTAGACGGAGATTATGCTCAGACTACGGGATATCAGCCCGCCCTGACTGTCGGGCAATTGAGGGTAGGACCATCAACCAGCTTCCAGGCTGGGCCATCAGCTCGAGGTGGCCACACTCCACAATATACTACGGACAATCATGTCACAGCTGCCACAGCAGAAACAAGGGTCGATACCCGATATCTTCCAGATTCGGGTAATCAACAGCAAGGACGTACTTCTGAACCATACGTCCCGGAAGACGCTGAGCCAAGGAGGCGAAACTTGGACCGTCGACAGCGCCCGGTCCAAACTCGCATTGTGGAACCCGACCACACCTTAGCTCAGCATACTCAAAATGTAGCAATGCCAGACATCTCGACTATGATACGTCAGATGATCCGTGAAAGCCAAGGGCTTACCAATGACGATTGGGGAATTTCTCGAAGCCATACTCCTTTCACGGACGAGATACTATACGCTGAACCTCCTCGGCGATTCAGAATGCCAACTCTCCCTATGTACGAAGGAAGTTCTGATCCCAATCAGCACATACTGAAATACGAATGGTCAATGAGCGCCGCAAGGGCCGACGATGCAGTAAAATGCCGCAGCTTCCCCATTTCACTGGGAGGAATTGCAACAATGTGGTTTACAAGACTACCTCCAAGATCTATCTCGTCGTTTGACCAATTGGCTAAGAAATTTGTTGAACAATTTCGTATGCATGTTGCCAGACCCAAAGATGTTAACACCCTGTCCAATGTTACCCAGGCTCGTGGGGAAACATTAAGGCGTTACTTGGAGAGATTCCATGCGGCATGCGTGGAAATTAGTAATCCCAACGACAACTCAATTTTAATGGCATTGACGAAGGGAATTGATCCCGATTCTGAATTTGGAAACTGGTTAGCCGGAAAACCCCCCGCATCGTTGGACCGTTTCTACTCCAAAGCCGCTCAGTTCTTACGGCAAGAGGACGCGAAACAGTCTAGGAAGCAGGACGATGCGAAACCCGGAAGTGAGGGAATACAAAGCAATGTCGCAGTTAAACAGTCCGGTGACAATTCCGGAAAAGTCCAGTTAAACATACAGAACAAACAAACTCAGCCAAGAGGTGGCAATGGTCAAAATAAGAAGAGAGACCCGAATCCAGGCCCACGGCGTAGGGCTCCGATGTTTGAAAGTTATACACCGTTAAACACATCACTGGAAAATGTGTATCTGCAAACTTGCAACACAGAACAGTATAAGAAACCCGCTCCGAAGCGGTCGTCAGAAAGGCAGATTCAGACGGGAAAGTTTTGTAGGTTTCATGAGAGCTATAGCCACAATACTAATGACTGTCGCCATTTGCAAGATCTCATAGAAAAGTTGATCAGGGAGAGGAAGTTAGATCAATTCGTGCGGGCGCCGCAGTCTGGTGGTGCGGGCCCATCGAATCAAAACCGTGCACAAGATCAGGAAAGACAAGAGGAACCCGCTCGTACAGGCGGGAGGCTAGTTATCAATACCATAAGTGGTGGTCCTCATCCAGCAGATAGGAGCTGGAGGGAAATGGAGTCGTATGCTAGCTCTATCAGGCATGCGAGCTTCGAATGCTGCAGTAATTGTGAGGATGGAACCCCGGCTAAGCAACAAAAAACGATGTCTGACGATATCATATTCAGAAGCAGAGATGCTGACAAAATCGAAGCTCCAACGATTAATCCACTGGTCATATCTGCCCAGGTTGGTCCTGCTTGGATGAAGAGGATCCTGGTTGACAGTGGAAGTTCTGTAAACATTCTATTCAAGCGAGCTTACGATTTAATGAAGATGGAAGCAAAAGACCTAAAACCCTGCCAATCCCGGGTTCATGGCTTCAATGGCAGTGCGACAATACCTACTGGAATAGTGGAACTACCAGTAGAACTGGGGATCGGAGAGCGCAGGAGAGTCCGACTGCTGCAATTCGTTGTTCTTGACATTGCTTCACCGTACAACGCATTCCTGGGTCGACCAGCCCTTGCTGAATTCAGGGCAGCCATTGCCCCGTGGTGTTTGACTTTAAAATTCCCAACCGATCATGGTATAGGAATCGTTCAAGGAGATCAGGCAGCAGGAAGAGCCTGTTATGTTGCTGAATTGCGAGAAGCACAGAAGAAGGAGAAAGGAAAGGGCGTAGAGGAATCTCTCTGCGTCCGTTTTACTGATAATTGACAGCTAACGCCTGGGCCCCGGCCCGGGCACCACTACCAATTCCTTAGAGATCTTGACCCTAGAGATAGCGAAGATAAAGATGAAGTAGAAGAGAATCAAGCGTCTCCAGCTGAACTGACTGTGGACGTCCCGGTCAGTGAGGATGACGATTCGAAAGTACTGAAAGTTGGATCTCAACTGGGAAAACAGATACAACAGGAATTGGTTGAATTTCTTCAAGCGAATCTTGATGTCTTTGCCTGGACGCACTCTGACATGTGCGGAATCTCACCGAACATTGCAAGTCATTCTTTGAATATTGATCCGCGACATGTTCCGGTCAAGCAAAAGAGGCGTGGTATGGATCCAGAGAGATCTGCCGCCCTTAAAGAAGAAATTGACAAGTTGCATTCAAATGGTTTCATCCGAGATGCTCTATACCCAGAGTGGGTGTCAAATCCGGTAATGGTTCGGAAACCAAACGGGAAATGGAGAACTTGTGTCGACTACTCTGATTTAAACAAAGCCTGTCCAAAAGATAGTTTTCCACTTCCCCGAATTGACCAACTCGTTGACTCAACTGCAGGTCACGAATTGTTATCCTTTATGGATGCTTATTCCGGTTATAATCAGATACCCATGCATCTACCCGATCAAGAACATACTAGTTTCGTAACCGATCTGGGACTCTACTGTTACAGAGTCATTCCCTTTGGTTTAAAGAATGCCGGAGCAACTTACCAACGCTTGGTTAATCGAATGTTCGCTGATCAGATCGGGAAGACCATGGAAGTCTATGTGGATGACATGTTAGTTAAGTCCCGATTTTCCACAGATCACGTCAAGGATTTAAATTCAATGTTCCGCATCTTGCGTGAATATGGAATGAAGCTTAACCCGCTAAAATTCCACTTCGGCGTCGCATCCGGAAAGTTTCTAGGGTTCATCGTTAACGCTCGTGGGATAGAGGCAAACCCCGAAAAGATCTGGGCAATAAGGAATTTGCAAACCCCGAAGACCATAAAGCAAGTCCAGAGTCTCAACGGGAAGGTAGCAGCGCTAAGCAGGTTCATCTCGAAATCCACTGATAAATGTATTCCTTTCTTTGATCTAATCCGGAAAGGGAAACGAAACTTTGAATGGACCACAGAATGTGAAGGCGCATTCCGATCGCTAGTTCAGCATCTCTCTACGCCACCAATTTTGTCGAAACCAATTGATCACGAACAATTATACCTTTATCTGGCGGTATCGGAGCATGCGATCAGTGCTGCTTTGGTCCGGGAAGAAGATCGAGTGCAGAAACCGGTCTATTATGTCAGTAAACGATTGACCGGAGCTGAGAGAAATTACCCCAGGTTGGAGAAACTGGCTTACTGCTTGGTCATTGCCTCGAGAAAGCTTCGTCCTTATTTCCAAGCACATCCGCTTACTGTGTATACCGATCAGCCGTTACGACAGGTCCTCACGCGGCCTGAGACGTCTGGAAGGTTACTCAAGTGGAATATTGAACTGAGCCAATTTGACATTACTTATGCTCCGCGGAGAGCCATTCAAGGGCAAGTCCTAGCTGACTTCATAGCTGAATTTACTGTTCCTGACGAATTACCTGAAACCAGCGAGTCTCCTGAATATGTCTGGAAACTTTATACAGATGGTGCATCAAACGATCGATGTTCGGGCGCTGGAGTTGTACTAGAAACCCCCGAAGGTCGATCCATATGCTATGCTTTGAAGTTTGATTTTCACGCAACCAACAATGAAGCCGAGTATGAAGCCCTGTTGGCTGGGTTAAAACTTGCCAGAGATCTGAAAATTATCGCTATAGAAGTTTATTGTGATTCACAGTTGGTTGTGTGTCAGGTACGAGGAGAATATCAAGCGAGAGATCGAAGGTTAGCTGCTTATCTAGCCCGAGTTCAGGAAGCGCTGGATCAGTTTGATTATTATTCTATTTACTACATACCACGAGATCGCAATCAAAAGGCCGATTCATTGGCAAAGTTGGCCAGCACAGGTGAAGCACAGCAAATGGGACTCGTCCCGGTCGAAACGTTGCCTTTCCCAAGCATCGATCAAATCAAAACGAATGATGTGTTGGAAACCTTTCCCAGCAGAGAATCATGGATGACTCCATATCGAAATTATATTGAGAATGGGATATTGCCTGAGCACCGAAATGAGAAAAGGCAAATTCTACGAAAAGCTTCGCGGTTCATCATTCAGGACGGGATCATGTATAGAAAAGGTTATTCTGTTCCACTCCTCCGGTGTATCGCTCACGACGAAGTCAAACGAGTATTACATGATGTACACGAGGGAGAATGCGGCGATCACACCGGTGGACAAGCGCTTGCTAAGAAGATACTCCGATATGGATATTACTGGCCGACAGTAAATCGAGATGCTGCCAATTACGCCAGAAAGTGCGACAAGTGCCAGAAACACGCTCGAATTCCAAGAGCCCCGCCTACCGAGTTAACTCAAATGGTCAGTCCCTGGCCGTTCGCTATGTGGGGTATCGATATCATTGGCGCTTTACCTCTGGCTAAAGGTGGTGCGAAGTATGCCATCGTCGCAGTTGACTACTTCACAAAATGGGCCGAGGCCGAAGCTCTCGCAACGATTACGTCAAAGAAAGTGATAAACTTTGTGGTCCGCAATATCATTTGCCGATTCGGACTCCCGCATACCATCATCACCGATAATGGGACCCAATTCGAAAGTTCGGAGTTCAAGAATTTCTGCCAACGATTTCATATTCATAAAAAGTTCTCTGCAGTCGCACATCCACAAGCAAACGGTCAGGTCGAAGCTGTTAACAAAGTTATCAAATCCATCTTAAAGAAACGACTGGAAAAGGCTGGGGGCAAATGGGTCGATGAACTTCCTATGGCATTATGGGCATATCGAACAACTCACAAGACCGCGACTGGACACACCCCATTTTCCTTATCCTATGGCTCGGAGGCCGTCATTCCAGTTGAGACAGAAGTATTTTCTCACCGCGTAACTTATTACGATCCGAAAACAAACGCTATATTACTCGCTGAGTCTTTGGATCTGTTGGACGAGAAACGAGAAGAAGCTGATTTAAGAGCAGCCGCTTACCGGAGTCGGGTCGCCCGGTTATATAACACCAAAGTTCGCCCCCGAACCTTTGATCTCGGTGATCTGGTCCTCAAGAGAATATACCCGGTTCCTTCACACATGAAACCAAATTGGGAAGGACCGTACGTGATTACGCAACGACTTGGGGATGGCACATTCAAACTATCAACCGTGGACGGTCTAGTTTTACCAAGAGCCTCGAACAGCGAAAGTCTCCGCCGCTATTACATATGACAGGCTTTATTTATTTCATTATGTTTTTTATTCAGCAATTTACTTTTACATTTCGAAATTAGAATTTGTAATAAGGCAACTGATTTGCCATATTTTCTTATTTCAGCAATAAAATGCCATCTCTTCGAGCCAGAGCTGTGATTCATTAAATACAATGTACAACATCACGATGCACGAAGAGCTAAGTTCCATCACATAGTGGAATTTATTCAAGTAGGGAGTGGCTGTGAAGCAATCAACCACTCGCTAAATGAAACCCGAGCTCGGGGGCAAGCCATCACATCAGGCCACGAAATGGGTTGATACACGACAACCCTTCATTCAACTCCGTACTCCCAGAGTGCGAGGCGGAGTATAAGCATTTTACTAACCTCCGTGCTCCCAGAGCGCGAGGCGGAGTATAAACATTCTTCTAACTCCGTGCTCCCAGAGCGCGAGGCGGAGTATAAACATTCTTCTAACTCCGTGCTTCCAGAACGCGAGGCGGAGTATAAACATTCTTCTAACTCCGTGCTCCCAGAGCGCGAGGCGGAGTATAAACATTCTTCTAGCTCCGTGCTCCCAGAGCGCGAGGCGGAGTATAAACATTCTTCTAACTCCGTGCTCCCAGAGCGCGAGGCGGAGTATAAACATTCTTCTAACTCCGTGCTCCCAGAGCGCGAGGCGGAGTATAAACATTCTTCTAACTCCGTGCTCCCAGAGCGCGAGGCGGAGTATAAACATTCTTCCAACTCCGTGCTCCCAGAGCGCGAGGTGGAGTATAAACATTCTTCTAACTCCGTACTCCCAGAGTGCGAGACGGAGTATAAACATTCATCTAACTCCGTACTCCCAGAGTGCGAGACGGAGTATAAACATTCATCCTACCCCGAACTCCGGAGCGCGAGACGGGGTATAAACATACGTCAACTCCACACTTCTCCCCAATACAGGGGGCAGAACCATAACACATAACAAGTTGAAGACAAAAAGGGAATAGATTTTCATTTCCATTATCAACAAAAAGAATCTGATTACAAAGTGTTTATGAAAAATTCTGCTAGTGGGAGCCGAATCCACATCTATACACGGCTATAGAAAAATCAACAAAATGCTACCCTACGCAACAGAGATTTAGAGAAAGAAGTTCATTCTTTCTTCTTCCTTATATTCTTCTTCGGAGTAGCTCCACCTGATCCGCTGCCCGATTTCTTCCTCAATCGCTTGCTCTTTTCAGGCTTGCCCTCCGGCAGCGATATAATGTCGACATCTTCCTCGGAGCTAGAGGCAACGGAAGTTCTTCTAGGAGGACGAGCTAAAGGCATAGGAGTAGTAGCAGGAGGAGGGACAGGAGCGGTCTCGATCAATACAGTACCACCCGGCGAAATCACCATTAACGGGGCAGGCCCGGGCGGACTAGAACCAACATTCCCTGCTGCCATCTCGGCAGCAATCTCAGCTAAAACGTCGTCCTCACGAGATGCTTGGGCCGCATCGGATGTGCCAATAGCTGGCATAGATAAACTAGCGGCCGGAGCAGCCTCATTCACAACACCGGATGGGTTGGCAGAGGGATCGATGGGTTCATTGAGAAGCTCCTCAATCATTTGAGCGCTGAAAGAAAACATATTTGCATCTCCCTCCTCGCCAATCAAAGTAGAAGTCGTGATGGCTTCAGAAAAAACAACCCCTTGTGTTTGATGAGGAACCGATAAAGCGAGGGGCGCAGAAACAATAACCTCGGTCACTGAAATACGACAAAACGAAGATTGTTATCCAAGTGTGTTGCTTAAGGATTCTTCACAACGAAACTACGAGAAGCGTTCAAATACCTTCCTTAGTCTGGACCGAAACATGGGTAGAATCATCGGCGGAAGATAATAACGGTTGGTCAGGATTATATGCAGGAACAGACTGGGGGTCTACCGCACCAGTGGTTTCGGGCAATGTTGGGATTACGGCTCCAACACTTGCCTCGTGATGCGCGGTCCTCGAACCTTCGCCTGCCTCTAGAGATGGGACGCCGAGTTTTTCTTTCGCCATAGAGATTACCACCTCATGAAGGGTCTTCCTCTCATCCTCGGTAAGCAGACGCATCTCCAGTTCAAAGTCGTCAAGTGCTCCATCTGGATGCGCTGCTCTCTTCTCACTCACCAGCCGGGTCCAGGCATTGTACAAGATCATGGAGTCATCTCCCAGCCACGCTAGATTTCTGTGTTCCAGCACATTAGCGTTATACGTGACTAAGAGATCGTCAAACTCAGCATCTAGCCTAGACCTCTCCTCCAAGATCTTTTCCTGAATTTCCGCTTCCACAGACTTAGCCTTGACCGCCGCCGCAGCAAGTTCGGCCCTGAGGGATACTGCTTGGTCGCAAGCCTCTTGAGCAGTAGCGTTCGCATCGTCCTTCTCCTTCACCATTTCAGCGAATTTGGCCTTGAGCTCGTTCAGCTCTTTAACAGCTAAGTCTCGCTCAGCTGCAACGGTGGTATTGCGATGGCCCATCTCTTCCACTGTGGCACAATGTTCTTGCTGCATCCTCGCTAGTTTGGCCACGACACCCTCATGTTTCTTAAGTGTTTCAAGCTCTGACTTTCGGGACGTTTCCACTTCGGATTGAAGAACTTGAATGATGCGTTTCTGCTTCGCAATGTCAACATCACGTTCGGCAATGACCTTCGCCCTGTCGAAAGCTACTCTAGAAGCCTTCACAGCCGCCTTATACCACTCCTTGTACTGAGCATAGAAGTCGTGGATGTAATTATGAGCAGTGGTCTCAGCTTCCGGAGGGATTCTTTTGAAGTTCGGAGGGAAGATATAGCCATCCATGCAAATTTCCGGGTAGTCGTTTTTCATTTGGGCGAGTTTAGCAGCTCCCTCGCTTGTCAACTCAGCCGGAGCTTGTTCAATTATAGCGGCCGCCGTTGGTTCCACTCTTGGCCGTTGAGCGTCAGGCCGAGAAGATTGAGAAGGCAACTGTTGCTGATGAGATGGCCCTGGGAGGTCTACTGGAGCCCTGGGAGGCGGAGGAGAACGAGATCGGGGTCGGTGCTGGTATCCCCGGTCTCTGTCAGAGTAATCATAGCCAGAACGGTTACGCGAGTAATCTCTGTCTCTATCGTAACGTTCTTGACTCGAGTAGCCTCGACCATGATCCCTATCTGTCTCTCTCCTACGGGAATCATAAAATGGAGAAGATTGACGCACATTCCGAAGCCTATCTAGAGTGGAGCCACGTCCTGACATCTCACCTGCGATAAGAAAAAATTACGGATTAAAATCCCATAAAGCCATGTTTACTATGCAGAAGTCATGAAGTGCCGTGGAAGTGTGTGTAAATGTGTAAACCCCCAAACCGACCGGAAGTGTTGACCGCACTTAAAGGAAAGGGCTCGTTCATATTTAGGACATCTTGTAATTCCTCCAACCCAGGATTATGAGAGATTGATATATAATCTGGGATAGGAATATCATCAAGCCCTTTGAGAAAATCTCTCGAATGAGAAGGGGCGGCCTCAGAAATCATAACTCCGGAAGCGGGAAGAAACACATCTACAGATTTTCCCCCCTTTGACTTAAGTTTTTTGGAAACGGCGGCCTTGCCTTTCCGTTTTTCTCCCGATTCCTCCAAGTTTCCCGAAAGGTCAGCCATTGGCTCTGAATCCGTATGGGTTCTTTCTTCATCACTCGCCTCGATTATTCTGATTCCGAGTGACTTCTTCGCTTTTCTCTTCTTGGGTTTCTTCTTATTTTCCTTCTTGGATACGGACTTTGAAAATCCCTCAACAACTATGCTTTGATTAATGTCGATCAAACCCAGAACTCTTAAGTTGTAGTCGTTCAGCACCGAGTCAATATGCCTCAGCTCGCTTGGGACTTCTTGAAGACTCCGGACGGTACCCTTGAAACGCCCTCCATCGGGCCTAGAGATAATAGCTGTAAAAGGAAGGAAATGTCAATTTTAACACCGAAGAGCTATTGGTCAAGGAAACAGGTTAAGGCGCTTACGTCTAGACAACCATCGCCTAGCGAAACCCGGAGGGCATCGAACGTAGAACCATTCGTTCTTGAAATAGCTCAGTCGCGTCCAAGCTCCAACTACAACTTGGCAATTTCTAACTGCCTCCAAAAATGTAAACGACGGGCTATCACCCCTGCTCTTGAAGTTAAATATGTGTCTGATCTCGGAGGGCCTCGGCGGGCGAAAAAGACAGTCCATAAATATTACAAAGACACTATTCAGCAACGCGTGCCCGTTGGGATGAAGTTGTGAAGGAGCGATCCCTAAATATGATAGCATCCTTCTGATATATTGATTGAAGGGAGGAAGAGTTCCAGCCACACAAGCATGACGGTAGAATGCTGTATATCCTTCAGGCGGATTGTGCGGTCTATCGGTGGTGCTGGGCAATAGTACGTCACCAAGAGATATGTTATGCTTTAAGCATATCCGTCCCAATAAGGATTCAGAGATGTTGGACTGAACCGAATCAACAGGGTCCTCAATAAATATCGCCTCCGGCAATTCGTCTGGAGCTGGATCAATTATATCGGCAGGGATATCAGGAATCTCAAGCACCGGAGGAGTCGAGCTCTGTACCTCTTGTTGTTGGGAGCTCGAAGATTCCATAATTAGCTAACTCATCAGAAAGCAACGTTAAGTTCATGAACGGCCCGTGCATTCCCCAGTGTAGAGTGTGTGAGCATGTCGTGCAGTGCAAGTGCTGTGCATTACTTAAGCAAATTTAACAGAATGAAGCAAGATATCCGAACAACATAACTTGGGAATTTGAGAATGAAAATGACCGTCATCGCTGACCGTCCCTTCCACACCATCCAAACGCCACTGACCATTTCAAATATAAATCAGTTAAATTACTGGTCACGTCGTAGTTCCATCGACAAGCTTCAAAGGAAATTCAGGTTTAATTTGTTAGTTAAGTTTCGATTATGCAAGGCCGAAGCTTGTCGGAGTCAAGTGTGCTAAAATTCAATGGGTCCATCAAAGTTCAACTTGAAATTGGTCATGGTTCAGATGTTGGAGCAAATCAAAAGAGTAGAAGCCTCTGAAGCACAGATGTTCGAATCGATCGACTCAAATCAATATGAGTCGAATCGATGAGGGTCGAATCGTATTGATTCGACCCTGCATAAGTTCGACTCGATGGAATCTTGGGTTGGCGAAGCAGCTCGAATCCATGGGCTATGCATAACTTCGAATCGATCAACACTCAGCACTTTCGAATCGATTGGGATATTACTGCTTCGAATCGATCGATTCGATCTTTCAAAACCCTCGGTGCGAAATCTCGTATCGATTCGAACCACCTATCCCTGAATCAATTCGAAGTCTTATTTTCTTCATCGATTCGTTTTACTTAACCCTGCATCGATTCGAAATCTTGCATCTTCGATCGATTCGGGCTACCTGTCCCCGAACCAATACGAGTAGAAAAAGCTATCTCTTGTATATCCATCGAGTCGACCCATTTCAGTTCTTACTACTCTTCGTATTTCTCAAAAGAAAGGATTGAAGTCAATGTTCGAACCCCGTCTTCATCGTTCTACACTCGAATCAATCCCTTAGATACCTGGACGAATTCGATTGGAATTTAAGACTCGGTAAAATCTGATTGACTCGTGCAAGACGTGGAGCTCTGAAGAATCGATTCGAAGAAGGAGCTCTCGTAACAGTAAAAAGTTAAAAGTTAAAAGTGAACAGGACCCCGGTATATATAGGGGAAACGAGACCATTCGTCTCCCGGTCAAGCGCAACCGGGAATAACGGGTCTAGCTCATCGATTCGAAGCAGTATCTTCGAATCGATCACTACAAGTCTAAATCGATTCGAAGCTGACCAGGTGAACTCATCGACTCGGACTCGAATATCTACACCAGACAACTTCGAGACTTTTCCTTCGAATCCGCAGCATCGACTCGAAGCACGGCGTCAGAGGAGCCAGGGGGAACGTTCGACTCCATCGATTCGAACAAGTCAAGTTCGAATCCCTCAATTACGAATCCATCCAAGCATCGAATCCACACAGTGTCGATTCAAAGAACCATCCATTCGAAGCTGTCGACAGAAGATGAACCTGGGTCACTACGCCCCATCGATTCGAAGTGTCCACTTCGAAACCATCAACTCGAGGCGGATCCAAAAACATTGCTTCGCATCCATTAAATACCGCCGGTCAAGTGGGCGAATCGTTCCCATATGAAAAATTGCTTGTCCACTCTTGTACCGATTCAGGAGAGGATCAGTACGAGAGGATGATCATAGACAATCATAAAAGTGGTGTTTTAACTCAAATCTCAAATCGGTCCAGGAGAGGACCGATGCAGATTTCGATAGCGAACCGAACGGACAACAACTTGCGATCACGCAACGTTAACCAAGGTCAAGAAAATACACGTATGCGCGTAATTTTTGACTAATGTTTTGGTCTTTATCATCAACAGGAGTCGAATGTTCATCTCGTCATGACTCAAAAGCCTAACAGTCAATCATGATCATACAACGATTGATTACGACAGCAAAGAAGACAATTTTTCGACAAAGCATGTGATCATTGTTCAACAAGGGACTGTAGCTTTTCAAAGCACGTCATGTTTACACAAGACGTACTTTGGGGGGCAAATGTTATCCCGCCTTTTGGCAAGGCCGTGACACCAAGGACTTGGCTAGATACCGGTGACAGATCGTCTCGGAAGTCGGTTACGCGTAAGGATCGCTACGGATATCGATGAAATTTGTCCAAGTCCGGATCGGGTTACAATTGATAAGGCACGTCAAGCGAAGCCGTGGGAACCAACGATCCAAGTTTCAAGTCAATCCGAGTTCGTATGCTCAAGATATCGTCGACAAAAGATGGAGTAGGCCACCCTTAGTTCGAATCGATTGGCCAGGGACCAGTTCGAATCCATCGAACTTCCATTGCCTCGACTCCATCAGCTTTCCATTGCCTCGACTCCATCAGCTCTCCCTTACTTCGACTCCATCAGCTTAGGGGCTCTCGTTCGAATCCAGCCGGACCAAGTAGTTAGCTGTACTTCGAATCGATTCGAACGATACCTTAAGTTCGAATCGATTGGAGCTTTCTACAATTCGAATCCATCAAGAGAGGGATCTTCGAATCCAGGAGACATAGCTTGCCCTCGACTCCACCATCTTCGAATCCAAGTCGTGGATTCGACCCAGTCAATGCGGAATGCAAAGCGGACCGATGCGAAGAAAGCGCACCACGTCACCATCTTCACGAGCAGGAGGATCGATTCGAACGAATAGATTCGAGCATATCGATTCGAACGACTCCAGAATACGAAAAACACCAACTTGAATCGATCATAACTCGAGTTCTACAAGTCCAAATCCCATGAAATTTTCACAGAAGCTTAAGCGCATGATGAAGAATGTACACACCAAATTTCAGCTCGATTGGATGATTTCTTGATCGATTCGAACCAAGGGTCGAATCGATCCCAAAGTGGGCCCGGATCTCCAGATTTCGGCCATGTGGGCCCCCTGACGTACCAGAACTGGTCTCCCCTCATTTTAGGCGAAATATCAGCCTCCTACACCTATAAATAGAGCCCCTGGTCATTCAGAAAAGGGGTCGGATAATTCTAAGTACTGAAGAGCGCCCAGATTCTGCCAGATTTACTCCAGAACACCGCCGCTGCTTTAGATTGACACTTAGCATTTGAATTCAGTTGTATTAGATCATTAACTACTGTAATCTTCAAGTAATCGAGCAATAAAATCATCAAACTTCATAGTGGACGTAGGCAAAACGCCGAACCACTCTAAATCGCTTGTCTTTGCAATTTACTTTCTGTTATTTGGAGTTTTTGTTAGATAATCCACAGTTTTAATTTTCATTCTTCACTTTTATCTCTTCAAAAACTTCCGAAGAGTGTTGTGCCCATTTTTGGTACAAACAAATGTCTTGCCTTTTGTTATTCTAGATTGATATTGGATATGGAATTGGTAACTTATGTATTGAACTTGGTAACTTATGTATTGAACATGTCTTTTGTCAGTTGATACTTTATTTTGTTACCTCAATATGGATGTTGTTTCATGATATTGATTTGGTTATAATTTGCTAGAGTGAGATAATATTATTGTTGGATGCATACTAAACAGTCTAAGGTAACGGAATGCATACCATATTAATTATTGCAATGGTTATTAATGTTATGAAATAGACATTACCAACATCTATTTACATTACTATTATGTTATTATTCACACTTATATTTGGCGGTATTATGTTACAAAATGGATATTACCAACACTTATTTTCATTGGAAGATAAATGTAACGATTTAGATTTTTCGTCGTTTGATTTTAAATATATAAATAATTTTTAAATAATGATTTGGGATAAATCGATTTTTGAATATGAAGATTTTTGGTTGAACAGATGGATTTGAATTTAAATTTCAAATATATCGATTTATCGTAATACGGAATGGATAAACAATTGAAAATGGAGTTGAATTTAAATCGAAATGATTTCCAATGTTGATGTAAATTCTATTTAAATTAGAATTTAGTCAGTAAGTTTTAAAAACTGGATATTTAAGTAATTTTGTCAATTTTTGTAATCGTCGATTTAATCGACGCGTTAAAATAGCGATCCGGGGCACAATCTCGGAATTCGACGAAACCAGTTCCATTGGATCCATAACAATGTATTATTATTGAATTTCAAATTTCGTAGCTTTTGGAGTTATCGTTCGATCGTACGGGATAGAAACGCGTTGAAATTAATATCGAAATTTAATATAATAATTGGGTTCAAAAAACTATCTTCTCCATACGATCAAATTAGGATTCGAAACTTTTTCCATTGCGTTCGGAATAGGAATATAACATTATAAACGCCTAGCGGCATGCCTCGATAGGGGTTTGAAATTTTTAGTTGTGTAAAATGAGATATTTATAATTAAATAATATTATAATCTGTTAAAGTCAAGACCTTGCCTTCTCGAACACACGGTTTCTTCAACCTTAAATCCAGTCCATCCCTCTCTGATTTCAATCAAAAATCAAAATCAAGTCACGAGCATTTTCCTTTCATTTCTTTCGGTTCGAATTCACTTAAAAAAATCAGACAATCGCGATTTAAATATATAATCAAGTCGCGCGGAGCCTGGAACGACGATCATCGCCAAGGGGGAGACGCAAGCCTGCTCGCGACCAAATGAAGGTGGAGGTGGCTCGAGTGGCGAGTGCGACTAGAGTTCGAGCAAGTTGGGAAGTGTTGGTTGAGGTGGAGTCCTGGAGGCGAGGCGCGACAAGTAGTTGCGTTCAACAGTATAGGGGTGGGGTGTGTCGCGGTGGCTCAGTCGCGACGCGCAGAGGTGGTGGAAGGCGTAGGGGTGACCGATGTTGGTCGGTGGCAGTGGCATGTCGAGTATGATTCGAGAAGAAAAAAAAGAATAAGGGAAACACATATATCGCGTACGAGAAGTTGCGTGCATGTGTATCTCGTGGGCGAAGTGGGTGGTCTCGGGCTAGTGGTTAGGGTTTGTGCATGGGAGTTGGAGGTTGGGCATGGGTTGCTGCGGGTATGGCGAAGGTTTGGCAACGTTGGGCAGGAGGGCGGCGTGAAGACTGGAAATCATGGCGTAGATGGGGAGTATGGAGGTGCTGGGTCGCGACACCCTTTCTAGTTCGAACTGTGCTGATTTTGGTCGATGGGTCGTCGAGGCATTATGGCATCGGCTTTGGCGAGTTCACGTACTGAGGTAAATTCTAATATTAGAGGAGAAGGTTAATTAAATTCGTTAATAAGTAATTAGATAAATGAAGTAATTAGCTGATTTTTTTATTAAAATTGAAATCGTTAATTTATCTAATTCAAAATTTACATATACGAGGTCGAAATCGAGTGTGGACTTTTGTATCGGATTCGTGATGGCGTAGGATACGAAATAAAATTAGAACATATTCGAAATAAAATCAAGGTGAGAAATTCTCACTCATTTGAATTACTAGAATTTATTTTAAATAGTTAAAATAAATTATTGAATGCTGGTTGAATTTATAAATTATTATCTATTGGATGTTATGTATATATATTAGTAGTTGGATTGATATTCCCTCATATTTAAGCGGATGAGACCCTATGCTCGCCGCATAATAGCGGATGACCCTATATACCACGATATCCACCTCGAAGTGGGATTGGTATTTTTATGTTATATTAACATCTGTGGATGCAGGGAAACATGTTGGAGGGATCCAACTGGATTCCTCAAATTTGTATTGATTGTTTTTCATATAATAATATATGATGTGTTAGAATAATCCGTTATAGATTATTGTTGTGATGTGAATTATTGGATGCTATAGTAGCACTGGCCTAAATTTTGGTATTTTAAATACCATAATTTTTTTTAATTTTTAAGGAACTAAAAAAAGATTTTGAATATAAAAATAATTATATCGAAATTTGAACTATTTTAAAAGGGAATTGATTGAATTTAAACAATAATTTGATTTTTGGTTGTGCTTAATAAATTCGATAATTGTTTAAATAGGGATTTTTTAAAAATAATCTATATAAAGGATTTTTAAATGATATCCGAAAAATGCAAAAAGAAGTTGAAATCGATATTAAAAATAGATTGGCAAAATAAATGGAAATTATAAGGAGATGGATTTATAAAATGAATTTTATAAATAAGACTGTTTTTTTATAAACAAGTAAAACCCAAAGGAGTTATAAATTTATAAACAATGTTTATAAGTAAAGAAAACGATAGCAGTTGCTAAATTGGGAATATAAAATTCATAGGGTGAATTTATATTAGAATATGGAAACGGGGTTGAGGAAAATAGTGGATACTATTCTTGAAAATTGGAAATGGTTAGAAGAATCAGAATGAAATCGATTGGTTGTGAATTAAGAGGAATTTATAAATTGAATTGGTTATTAGGATTTTGAAAATATACTTTTATTTTAAAAAGTTTAGTTGATTTTAAAAAGGGAAGTTTTATTTATCAAACTGTATAATTTTGAACTAGTAGAATTAAAGTACATCGAAAGGTGAATTTCTCAAATACTTAATATTTATTTTAATAAATTCTAATTTTAAAAAATCAGCTTTGAAATTGATTTTATATATGTTTATAAAAAGGGTTTCGATATTTTTAAATGACTACTTACACTTGTTTTAAAAATAAATTATTATTCTTTTAGATACTTATTATATATATAGAGAGTTTTGAAGTGATTGAAAATTTTATTTATAAATTCTCTCGAGATTCGTAAATGGGGCTTATAAATGGATATGATTTTGAGGAGAGGAATTTTTTAAGGGATCTGGAGGAAACAGAATTTCAAAATGTTGAATGTTGGAACTTCGAAAATGAAATCCGAATTCATAAAAGAAGTTATAATTTGTTGAATGGGGTTATAAATAAGTATACCGGGTTTTGGAAATTGTTAAAGGAATTTTTTTTTCAATGATTCCGGAGACTTATGAGATAAGTTACGAAATATTCTCTGAAGCGTTGATATTTGAAATGATTTTGGGAAATAAGACTTAAATGTTTTCCTAAGAATAAAAATGGAAATTTGGAAATATTTCTTAGTGTTGAAATGGTTTGGAAATATCCTGTTATGGATAAAAGTATTTGAAATTGTTTCAAATATTGGAATATGGAAAGGATTTTGAATATATACCTTTATGAAGATATTTTGAAATGAATGTTTTAAAAAATTATAAACAATGGCCTAGGGACTGCTTATGGATGTTATTTGATAGTTAAATAACCAACTATAAATATTGGCCAAATTCGTTAATCATTTCGAAGAGACCGGGATCGGGTTTAATTATCCGAAAACCACTTCGATCAGATTTGAGCATTACGAATGGATATCGTGAAGATAGTGAAGATGTTGGTTCGGTTTGTCCAAACCTAGGACAACTTGTATGGATCAATGTAACGACCCACCTTTTTGGACAGTTTAAATCGACAATAAACCACACATGTCAACTCAAACCATTCAAAAGGGAGGATTGTTAATGAGGTAAATAAGAAAATAAGAGAAAGGAAGAGGAAAACAAACATAGAATCTCGCAGCGGAACGACAAAATATAATAATCAAATAAACAGTTCATGAAGCTGTTTATATTTTACATTTGATTATGGTTTATACAACAATTATCAGACCTATATGTACATTAGGAATAAATAAAATCAATGCATCAGACAACATGATGCAGGGATAATAATAGTAGCAGTATACCAAATCTTCATCTTCGTTCTCCAGAGAACGATCTTCGATAAGATGAAAAATCCAGGACTGATCCGAGCATAATAAAAAGACAAAACACTCGAGTCAGGACTAAAATATCCTTATGTAAGTCAAATTGATATCGCATATAACATGAGTGTAACGGTGTCAGAGATGTTTACAGGTTTTCACATCTCCTATCCAGTGTAACGTGCGTGCAATAACTCAAGAGATGTTATAGGATTTTCCATCTCTTAAGGATCAGTCAAAATATTTATATGTAGTAGAATACACTATATATATAATGTATAGTCAGTAAAATAAATATTTTTCTTAGCGTTAAAGCTTTACATTGATCCCTCTTAACGCATTTTTAAGCATTGTCGTACAGTTTGCATATAAAACACCAGTAGACGGTCGGTGGATAGGGATGCGCCGTGATACGACAACACTAAACCAAAATCGTATGGGTCTCGTATAGGGATAAAAGTATGACAAGGCACGTGTGGCAATGCCTAAGGTAGGATACTACTAGTTCGGGTCGCAGGGCTGGTGGTAACGCATCATAGCTATGACCGCCCACCGTGTCCATCCATCCCCTATCGAGTCAAATGGAGGCTATCCCAATCAAGGTGCACCAATTGAAATCAACAATAAGAATAAGAATATGGACCAAGTCCAAGAAAATCGAAGAACGGATGTCCGCTCGGGGTAATTAGCCCACTTGGCCCTGTCAAGCCGTCCTGTTTTAGTCATTTCAAATTGGCACAAGTGCCAGGGTCTATCCATCATCGTTCTCTCTCTTCAAATCCATCAAACGACACCAAATCCAACCACTTCATTCTGGAGTCTCCTCCGCGTACACAGTTGTTAAAGTGGTTCCGGTATCGACAAAGAGTATGCCCATATCCGGTCCCGGTCTCTTTAACAACCAAACGTCGTTTTACATACCGGTTGGTACTTTTACATTTTGAAAACAGTTCATACTTGATATCAAAATATCATATTCGCTTCAAAATCAAATCCATTTCGAAATCATCATATTTACTCAAAATATACAATTTCAGTTCCAAATCATTTTCGCCTTAATATCAAGATTTCGCTTCCAAAATCGTTTCGAATTCCAATTTAGGTTACAACTTCAATTTAACCCAATTCGTATTTAAATCCATGATTTTAAATATAAACATTCCAACCTTTGACCAGTTTGAAATTTTTGAAAAATTGTTTGAATAGTTTATATAATTAAAATAGTTAAATGGTTAAAATGGTTAAAAATAGTTTAAATAGTTTAAATAGTTTAATATAAAATAGTTTAAATATTAAAATGGTTTATATAGTAAAATAAGTTGGAAAACCAAAATAATTTAAATATTTAAAGAATATAGATTTTAAACAGTTTATACTAAAATAATTTATTTGAAAATAGTTTCAAAGTCAAACCGATTCAATTCCAACTTCCCAATTCAAGTCAATTCAAATTTCCAGTCAATCGATTCAATTTCGGTTCCAATTCAAATCAATTTCAACTTTGGTTCCCAGTAATTCAATTTTGATTTCAATTCCAATTAATTTCAATTCAATTCTCAATTTTAAACCATTTCGATTTTCAAAATATCAATTTAAAACACTTAATCAAATTTACCTTCAATATCCAATTTAAAATCCAATTTTCAAATATAATTCAGTTCCAAGCTCAATTTCAGCATATCATTTTATACCACTTTTACTTGGTAATATTCAAAGTTCGAATAAAATTTCAAATTCTTAAAAACAAATCAATTTATGAAATTCAATCATATTCCGATTTTAACTTCAAAATCTCAACTTTAATTTTTTTTAACAATTTCTTTTAACCAAAAATTTATTTCAACCTTTCAAACTCGAATTCGTGATTAATTCAATTTCTATAAATTGATTTTTATTTCTTTTAAATCAAAAGTTTAAATAATTTCAAATCAAAGATTTTAAAATCATTTAATTTAACCAATCCGATGTCCATATATAATTTTCTATCCTATGGCCAAGTGATCCGTTATTTCAATTTAATTTTCAGGGATAGATATATATCATTTCAATCCAAATCACAATGTCATAGGTATATATCATTTCAACATATTTCTTAATTGATTCGAAATAATTCAATTTACAGTTTTATACACTGTAAATAATATACAGAGTGATAACAAGATATATACAAACAAATAAACATCCAAATATCAACCAATTTGCATCCATCACAATCAATCATCCAAACAATCAATATAATTCATAACAATTTCATAGTTGTTAATATTGGGTAATTTACTGGCAATTCAATTCCAATTTCAAATTTAACTGTCAATTTTAATTTATAGCGGTTAACTCAATGACAATCGAATTTATCAAACAACTACTAACAAATTCATATCACTTCATAAATTCAAATTTAACTAGCATAAAAATATTCTAGTACATTGTGAGCGTTATAAAACATTCACCTTGAGTTTTCAATTTTAAATTAAATCGAATGACGTTCGATTTAACCAAAAAAATTATCTAGCTACAAATGACTCCAAATCAATTCCATGACGTAGTGCTCATCGCCACGATTCCAACGCCGCTTGTTTCGTCTCAATCAGACCTCGCATATGAAAGTTATGACATTTACAAGTTTATACGATTTTTAACTATAATTAATTTACAAATTCTTTTTTTATTTATAAAAAGTAACCTAATTCCGGGCCGTTCAAAATTCCAGATCTGAGATAAAGGCCGTACGCTCTGCTTCTTCTCCAATCGCGTGCTCCAGGTAAGTCACGTACGCAGAAACCCAATCTCGTGCCAAATCCTTCGATGCCGCTCCTCCCTTAGCGCGCCGGAGATTGATCGAACGTCGCCACGTCGAAGAACCAGGCGCCACGCACCCACGGTCCCCGCGCGCACCCCTAGCACCGCCACGTCCAGAAAAACGCCTCCCAATGCTACACGAACGCGGCCAAATTCCGGTCCCTACGACGAACTCCAGGCGATCTCCACCATTGGATCTAAAGATCTTGTTGCCCTCTTCGATTTCCTAGTTGAAGATTTCTTCTAATAATCGATGGATTGACCGTAAATTGAGGAAGAAAGGAGGCCATTTTCGACCATTGAAGAAATGGTGGAGGCGCAGCTGCTAACAAGCTAGGGATTACTGTGCAGCTCATATATATACGTGTAATATATATTATTTTAATATTATTTTGACTTTTTCCGGACGAACTCCAAACGAAGCATGCTGCTAGGAGTTTATAATGTTTTACCCCTATTTTGATTACAATGGAACATGTTTCGAAGCCTAATTCGATCGTATGAGAAAGATAGCGTTTTGAATCGAATTAAAATATTAAATTTTCAATATTAAATTCAACGCGTTTCTATCCCGTACGACCAAACGATAACTCCAAACGTTACGAAATTTGAAATCCGATAATAACACACTATTATGGATCTAATGGAACTGGTTTCGTTGGAATTCAAAACTGTGCCCCAGATCGCTATTTTTTAACGTCTCGATTATAATATAAAATTTTCAATTTCTAATTGTTCACTTTTAAATCAAATTTTAACTGTTAACAATCTTCTTTGTTGTTTACATAAAATTTACGTCAACTTCCGACATCAATTTTAATCATATTATATTCAGAATTCAAATATTCAGATAATTTCTAATATTAAATTTTAAACAATTTTGATTATTCAATAAATCAATAATTTTCAATATTAGATTTTAATTTAATTTTAGTTATCAATCAATTACTTTATTTACATCTAATGAATTCAACATTATTATTTAATCCAACTATTGATTGTTAATACATTCAATACATAGCCTTACCTTTCAATACTCTTATTACTTAAATTTCCGAAATTTGTTTATTTCAAAATCTTATCCAAGTTCATATCCAATACTTACATTCAAATCATTAAATTTGTTTATTTTTAACCATTTTTATTTAATAATTACATTAAATTTAATAATTTAAAATAGAAAAAATATGGGTCGTTACAACGAATGTTATCAGAACATTGTCATTGGAGGACGATGAGCATTCTAAGTGAAATTGTTCTTGAAAGGTAATCGTAGCTTCAAGCCTCATCAACCGGAATGACTGAAAATCAAGAGATATGTAGCAAGGCTAAGTGGGTCGCACCCAATTAGGGTATGTTAACACCTTTCTACATACCCTTGGATATATTATAAATTATGGATATGGTGGTGCATGCAAAAGAGCTCTTGATAAGGGTGGGAACACCTGGGGTGATAACATATTCGGTTCTATCTAGGTTAGGGATTGGGTCGGTCTTGTGTTGTAGGGGATCCCGGCGAGGTCCTCGGTACATTTTTCTGGAGGTGTACCATGACAGGTGGTACCCCCGTGCCTAGTCATTGTATGGAATCCATTCTCCAATAAGCACCGTACGGTTTTGATTGTGCCCAACTATGCTGAAACGTGAGATGCAAGCATTTCAGCTATTTTCTATTTACTTTCTATAGACACTATTATAATATCAGATGATTTTAATAAAAATTGTTTTGGTTATCGTAAGATAAAAACCCATCGTGTTTATGTGTGACGTGGTCTTACGAGATACCTTCGTTTTCAAAGGATTTTGATAAAAGTTAATAATTCAAATTGAGTGTGTTTTCTCACGCTGGTTTTCCAGACTGACTAGGATGTTATTTTATTATAATGCTCGGGTCAGACCGGGTATTACAAATTCAGGATAGGATGCTATGGAGCTCAGAGACAAGCTGGATGATAGAGACGTATTTCCGTACTTGATTTATATTTCCACTGTATGAGGACAAGTTATTATAAATGTCCAGATTGATGTATTGATTATTGTACTCTGATGATTTGTAAGTATAAAACAGTTACAGATTCTTTTGTATAAAAATCTGTTATTATATATTATATTTTGTTCCACTGCTATTATGAGATTCTGTGTTGTTGTTTTATGTTTCTTCTTCTACCTTTTCTTCTTCACCCCTAATGATCGGTATTTCCGGCACTCGATTGCTCGACATTCTATACAACAAACTTATTGATGTCGATTTTCAAGAGTCGGAAATCCCGGGCCATTACATTTGGTATCGGAGCTAAAGGTTAAGTGAGAACCTTGGCTTTGGTGGAGATTACTCATTAGAGATAAGGTCAGTAGTACCCTAGAATGAGTTTGAGTGTATTAATAGATATGAGCACGTATTTGTTAGTGAATATAAATTGTTTTATATTGTGTTGGTTGATTTATTGAGTGGCTTATGAATTCTTGTTGGCACAGTCCGTACAACTGTATCGATAAGGGTTTCTAAACACTTGAATAGAGCAATTCGACATAGTATTGTTTTGGAATGGGGTAAATGAAATAATTTTACCCAAATCATATTTTGATATAAAAGACGTAATTTTCAGAAATTATTATAGTGTATTGGAGTGTTTGGTTGATAATATTATAATCGAACAAGATTTTAAAATTGGAAATAGTTTATAAAAACTAAATGAAAATTATATAAGTATAAATTATACAAATGAATTATAATGGGAATGGATTCGAACTCGAATTCAGGAATTTAAACCTCGGAAGGTTTAGAAAATATTTTCAGAAGGTTGTGGAAATGAAATTGGAGTTATTTCGGAAACATTTTTGAAATAAATAATGGAGTATTATTTGGAGATATTTTTGAATAGAAAATGCTTTAACTTAATTTAAAAATGGGTTTTGGGAGAATAAAAGCACTTAACTCACTACAATCGCTGGAATATAATTCCGATGATGAATCACGACATCACCGGTGTTCATTTTCGAGTTTCTAAGTGATGGATTGCTACCGTAATTGATTGGTTTCAGATTTGTTGGGCAAACAAGTTTTGTTTAAAAATTCCGAAAGGAATTGTTTTGGGCAAAAACCAAGTTTGAGTTTAAAAATTTCAGGGAAATGGTTTGCTGAAACTAAGAGATATGTATTTGCGTGATTTCAAAAGGATTTAAAAATTAATCCGGGTGTTTAAATTTTGGAATTTCATCTAAATGATGTGTGAAAGCATTATATAAGAAGTTTTTGAACTTATAATTTGGAAAATGGCATAGGTAAGAAAAGAAATCTAGAAGTTAAGATATGAAGTTGAAGGGAATTCAACTTAAGCCAATTAGAATAATTTTAAAATAAAATTGATTTGGATTTGAATCGAATTAATAAAGTTCACTAATGAAATGGGAATTAACTTAGGAAATGTTAAAGTAAATCGATAAATGAAGTGATTAAAATAAATGGAATGTAACGAAGTTAACTAAATACAAATGTACATGAATATGAATGAGGAATGTGTACAAAGTGAATGGAACAAATAAATATAAGTAAGGAAGTGGAAAATTTTGAATTTGAAATTGAATTCTTACTTGATTAAATTCAAATGAATTGTGTGAAATTAAAATTTAACTTATGCAAGTTAAATGCAAATTGAATGGAATTTATAAATTTGGATTGTAAAGTGACTAAATAACTATAAGTTATAAAATTTTGATTGGAACAAAATTTAAGTGGAAATTTACAGAACAGTGAATAAATAAATTGAATAGTTTACAAAAATTGGAAAGTATGGAATAAATATATATATTTAAGCTATGAAGTGATGTAAATCTTGAGTTAAAAGTAAAATATGAATATACTCGAGTAAAGAAGTGATGAAAATGTGAAAAATAAGTTAGAAATTTATTAAATTGAGAAATGAAATGGTAAATCAAGACGAAATAGTTAAATATTTTGATTAATAGAAAGGAAAATCCAAACTTGAATAATAAAGATGAAGTTGAACTCAAGTCAGATTAAATAAAGTGATTTTTAAAATAAAAATTAGATATTGAATTATAAAATGAAAGGGAGCTAATTAGATAAATTAATTAGTAGAACTTGAGTTAAATGGGACTGGATTTGATTGATAGTAAATTAGAAAAGTGGATATGAACTCAAAAATAAAAAGAATACGACTTAAGCGTAAATGAAAGAAAATGTGTTTGAAATATTGGCTAACGAAAATTGAAACCTAGACTTAAGTTGTAAATAGAAATAATTCAAAAGTGAAATGCTTATACTAAATTTCAAGAGATGAGATGAAATGGTTAAATCAAATCGGATTTGAATTCTAATGGGACGATGAATGAATATGGAAATTAAGTTATAGATAAATTCAATGTAAGTGTAAATAAATTGAATATGACTTGGGATATTAATTAAATGAAATTGAGTATGAAGTTAAGTTTTGAAGTAGATTAAATGAATGAACTAATTAAATTAATTAGTGAATGGAATGGAATTTGACTGAATGAGAATCAATTTAAAATTTGAATTGAAAACTTGACGGCAAGGGAAATAAACTTAAGTTGTAGAGTTAAATTAATTGGAAATAAATGAATTAACTTAAGTTAATAATTTCGAATGGAAGCTTGGCTTAAATAAAATTTATGAAATGGTTCATAAATAAGTTAGCATGGAATGATTCCGAGCTTAATAAAATGGATTTTAATATGATGAATGTGGATATGAATGGAATGTAAATAAATTGATTGAAAATCAATTTGAAATGGGATAGAATTGAATATAAATTGATATGGAATCAATTTAAAAATTGGTATAAACTTAAATAGTTATTTTATTAAATGAATATCGCCGAATTTGCGTGGAAAAATTATCGTTCGAAGTAACGGAAGTAAATAAAAATTTGGTGAATCAAATTGTAAGTAAATAATTGACTCGGAATCAATTTGGAATGAATATAATTATAATGTGTGTAACTATGAAGTGAATGCAAGTAAATTTAGTTGTAAATCATTCGAATTGAAGATGAATCGATTGAAAGCAATTAAATTAGTATCGGAACCTTATAATTGCTTATAATACATGTTTAGCATGATGAATTATGAAGCTTATGTGTTTTAACCATTTAAATAAATGAAATAATATTAAATTTCATGTTTTTGGTGCTTATATGTTCAATTTGAGTAAGTACAGGTACCCGAAGGCCGTTTGGCTAGATTTTGGTCGCGCAAATTGCATATAAAATAAACCGCATGCTTAAAAATGCTAATATGAGGTATGTTTTCGGATTAAATACCGTAAAAATATTAATATTGATATATATTTTGTTTTTCGACCGTGTGGGTCGATATATACATTTTTATCTCTCTTGTCATATTGCAAAAGGCTCTCCATACAAGGGAGACCCTGTCAAAATTTTTTGGAAATTTAGGGAGTTAGAAAAATTTTGGAATTTTTGAAAATTTTTGTTAAGTAAAAAAAGTTGACTTTTGAATTGCAACTGAAGTAAAACGATTTTGAATTAGGAATGGAAGTTAATGGTTTCAGTAGAAACTAAAAGAATTAAAAATTGGATGTCGAGTTTTTACTAAGTGGATTTTGAATAAGTATTGGGTTTGGAGCAATTTTCTTGCCTTAGCAATTTCGAGGACGAAATTCTTTTAAGGGGGGAGGAATGTAACGACCTAGATTTTTCATCATTTGATTTTGAACATTTAAATAATTTTTAAGTAATATTTGGGATATAAATCGATTTTTGAATATGAAGATTTTTGGTTGAACAGTTGGATTTGAATTTAAATTTCAAATATAACGATTTATCGTAATACGGAATGGATAAATAATTGAAAATGGAGTTGAATTTACATCGAAACGATTTTCAATGTTGATGTAAATTCTATTTAAATTAGAATTTAGTTAGTATGTTTTAAAAACTGAAAATTTAAGTAATTTCGTCAATTTTTGTAACCATCGATTTAATCAACGCGTTAAAATAGCGATTCGAGGCGAAGTCTCGGAATTCGACGAAACCCATTCTATTGGATCTGTAATAATGGATTATTATCGAACTTCAAATTTCATAGCTTTTGGTGTTATCGTTTGATCGTACAGGATAGAAATGCGTTGAAATTAATATCGAAATTTAGTATAATAATTTGGTTCAAAAAGCTATCTTCTTCATACAATCGAATTAGGACTCGAAACCATTTCCATTGCATTTAGAATAGGGGTATAACATTATAAACGCCTAGCGGCACGCCTCGATAGGGGTTCAAAATTTTGAGATGTGTAAAATGAGATATTTATAATTACATAATATTATAATATGTTAAAGTCAAGACATTACCTTCTCCCACACGTTGTTTCCTCAACCTTAAATTACGTCCATCTGTCTCTTATTTCAATCAAAAATCGAAATCAAGTCATGAGCCTTTTCCTTCCATTTCTTTCAGTTCGAATTCACTCAAAAAAAAATCAAACAATCGCGATTTAAATATATAATCAAGTCGCACGAAGCTTGGAACGACGATCATCGTCAAAGGGGAGATGCAAGCCTGCTCGTGACAAAATGAAGGTGGAGGTGACTTGAGTGGCGAGCGCGACTAGGGTTCGAGCAAGTTGGGTAGTGTTGGCTGAGGTGGAGTCCTGGAGGCGAGGCGCGACAAGTAGTTGCGTTTGACAGTATATGGGTGGGGTATGTCGCGGTGTCTCAGTCGCGGCGTGCAAAGGTGGTGGAAGGCGTTGGGGTGACCGATGTTGGTCGGCAGCAGTGGCATGTCGAGTATGATTCGAGAATAAAAAAATGAATAGGGGAAACACATATATCACGTACGAGAAGTCGCGTGCGTGTTTATCTCGTGGGAGAAGTGGGTGGTCTCAGGCTAGTGGTTAGGGTTTGTGTGTGTGAGTTAGAGGCTGGGCATGGGTTGCTGCTGGTACGGTGAAGGTTTGGCAACGTTGGGCGGTAGGGCGGCGTGAAGACTGGAAATCTTGGTGTAGATGGGGGAGTATGGAGGTGTTGGGTCGCGACACCCTTTCCAGTTCGAACTGTGCTGATTTTGGTCGATGGGTTGTCGAGGCATGATGGCATCGGTTTTGGCGAGTTCACGTACTGAGGTAAATTCTAATATTAGAGGAGAAGGTTAATTAAATTTGTTAATAAGTAATTAGATAAATGAAGTAATTAGCTGATTTATTTTAATTAAAATTGAAATCATTAATTTATATAATTCAAAATTTTCTTATACGAGGTCGAAATCGAGTGTGGACTTTTGTATTGGATTCATGATGGCATAGAATACAAAATAAAATTGGAACAAATTGCAATTAAAATCAAGGTGAGAAATTATCACTCATTTGGATTACTAAAATTAATTTTAAATAGTTAAAATAAATTATTGAATGCTGGTTGAATTTATAAATTATTATCTGTTGGATGTTATGTATATATATTAGTAGTTGGATTGATATTCCCGCATATTTTAGCGGATGAGACCCTATGCGCCCCACATAATAGCGGATGACCCTATATACCGCGATATCCCCGTCGAAGTGGGGTTGGTATTTTTATGTTGTATTAACATATGTGGATGCAGGGAAATAGGTTGGAGGGATCCAACTGGATTCCTCAAATTTACATTGATTGTTTTTCATATATAATAATATATAATGTGTTAGAATAATCTGTTATAGATTATTGTTGTGATGTGAATTATTGGATACTAAAGTAGCACTGGCCTAAATTTTGGTATTTTAAAAACCATAAATATTTTTCTAAAATTTTTTAAGGAACTAAAAAAAAATTATTTTGAATATAAAAATAATTATATCGAAATTTGGACTATTTTAAAAAGGAATTGATTGAAATTAAACAATAATTTGATTTTTGGTTGTGCTTAATAAATTCGATAATTGTTTAAATAGGGATTTTTTTAAATAATCTATATAAAGGATTTTTAAATGATATCCGGAAAATGTAAAAAGAAGTTGAAATCGATATTAAAAATAGATTGGCAGAATAAATGGAATTTATAAGGAGATGGATTTATAAAATGAAATTTTATAAATAAGATTGTTTTTTTATAAACAAGTAAAACCCAAAGGAGTTATAAATTTATAAACAATGTTTATGAATAAGGAAAACGATAACAGTTGCTAAATTGGGAATATAAAATTCATAAGGTGAATTTATATTAGAATATGGAAATAGGGTTGAGGAAAATAGTGGATACTATTCTTGAAAAGTGGAAATGGTTAGAAGAATCGGTATGAAATCGATGGGTTGTGAATCAAGCGGAATTTATAAATTGAATTGGTTATTGGGATTATGAAAATATACTTTTATTTTAAAAACATAAGTTAATTTTAAAAAGGGAAGTTTTATTTATCAAACTGTATAATTTTGAACTAGTAGAATTAAAGTACATCGAAAGGTGAATTTCTCAAATACTTAATATTTATTTTAATAAATTCTAATTTTAAAAATCAGCTTTGTAATTGATTTTATTGATGTTTATAAAAAGGGTTTCGGTATTTTTAAATGACTACTTAAACTTGTTTAAAAATAAATCATTTTTCTTTTAGATACTTATTATATATATAGAGTTTTGAAGTGATTGAAAATTGTATTTATAAATTCTTTCGAGATTCGTAAACGGGGCTTATAAATGGATATGATTTTGAGGAGAGGAATTTTATAAGGGATTTGGAGGAAATGGAATTTCAAAATGTGAATATGGGAACTTCAAAAATGAAATTTGAATTCATAAAAGAAGTTATAATTTGTTGAATGGGGTTATAATTTAGTATACTGGGTTTTGGGAATTGTTAAAGGAATTTTTTTAATGATTCCGGGGACTTATGAGAGAAGTTACGAAATATTCTTTGAAGTGTTGATATTTGAAATGATTTTGGGAAATAAGACTTAAATGTTTTCCTAAGAATAAAAATGGAAATTTAGAAATATATCTAAGTGTTGAAATGGTTTGGGAATATCCTGTTATGGATTTAAGTATTTGAAATTGTTTCAAATATTGGAATATGGAAAGGAATTTGAATATATACCTTTGAAGATATTTTGAAATAAATGTTTTAAAAGAATTATAAACAATGGACTAGGGACTGCTTATGGATGTTATTTGATAGTTAAATAACCTACTATCAATATTGGCCAATTTCGTTAATTGTTTTGAAGAGACCGGGATCGGATTTAATTATCCGAAAACCACTTCGATCCGATTTGAGCATTACGAATGGATATCGTGAAGATAGTGAAGACGGTGGTTCGTTTGTCCAGACCCAAGACAACTTGTATGGAAGAATGCTATCAGAACATTGTCATTGGAGGACGATGAGCATTCTAAATGAAATTGTTCTTGAAAGGTAATCGTAGTCTCAAGCCTCATCAACCGGAATGACTGAAAATCAAGGGATATGCAGTAAGGCTAAGTGGGTCACACCCAATTACGGTATTTTATCACCTTTCTAGATACCCTTGGATATATTATAAATTATGGATACGGTAGTGCATGCAAAAGAGCTCTCGATAAGGGTGGGAAAACCCGGGGTGACAACATATTCGGTTCTATCCAGGTTAGGGATAGGGCCAGTCTTGTGTTGTAGGGGATCCCGGCGAGGTCCTCGGTACATTTTTCTAGTGGTGTACTATGACAGGTGGTACCCCTGTGCCTAGTCATTGTATGAAATCCATTCTCCAATAACCACCGTACGGTTTTGATTGTGCCCAACTATGCTGAAGTGTGAGATGCAAGCATTTTAGCTATTTTCTATTTACTTTCTATAGACACTATTATAATATCAGATGATTTTAATAAAAATTGATTTGGTTATCGTAAGGTAAAAACCCATCGTGTTTATATGTGACGTGGTCTTACGAGATACCTTTGTTTTCAAAGAATTTTGATAAAAGTTAATAATTCAAATTGAGTGTGTTTTCTCACGTTGGTTCTCCAGACTGACTCGGGTGTTATTTTATTATAATACTCGGGTCAGACCGAGTATTACAGATTCAGGATAAGATGCTATGGAGCTCAGGAGACGAGCTGGATGATATGGACGTATTTTCGTACTTGATTTATATTTCCGCTGTATGAGGACAAATTATTATAACTGTCCAGATTGATGTATTGATTATTGTACTCTGATGATTTGTAAGTAAAAAGAGTTACAGATTCTTTTGTATAAAAATATGTTATTATATATTATATTTTGTTCCACTGCAATTGTGAGATTCTGTGTTGTTTTTTTCTGTTTCTCCTTCTACCTTTTCTTCTTCACCCCTAATGATCGGTATTTCTAGCACTCAATTGCTCGACATTCTATACAGCGAACGTATTGATGTCGATTTTCAAGAGTTGGAAATCCCGGGCCATTACAACAAAATACAGTAACAGATATAAGTGTTGCAAAAACAATATTACCAACGCTTATAACCATTGGGAATCTTTTTTTCCTAAAGCTTATAACTGTTAGCAGATGGAATCCAGTAACGGATGTAAGTGTTGCAAATGAATGCCCACAACCATATAGCAACACATATAAGTGCTACCAAAATTACTAGCAACAGTTATACTCATTGGAAATCCCATATTTTGGTGTAGTGAATTATATATTATAAGTAAACAAAGATAAACAATTAAGAAATGGTCTTATATAACCAAAGTGAAATTATATATAAGGAAAAATTTATAAATAGGATTTGTAAATAAAATGGAATTTAAAAGAAATAAAATGCACTGAACTCGCTTTAGTCGCTGGAAAATAATTCTGGCGATGACTGCTGAAACACCCCATACCCCTAAATATACCCAAAAGGACACATTAAAAGGCGTGGTGTGTTGTAGGTATAACTAAAGCTAACAGAGACTAAAATTCACAAGGCAAATATAGATAAAAATAGTGGAAACTTAAAACAATAACTTAATTAAAACAAAGCTTCATAATTGCTTCATAAATAAGTCAAATACCAAATACCACATACATGTCTAAAAATCCAATATGTCTCATGAAACAAAAACTCATAGTCTCAAAATAAGAGTACATAATATCCCTCATAATAAGCCAGTACATAGAAAGAACAAAAGTTGAAAATAAAATAAATACATAGTAGAAATATCCTCCAAGCAATCTCCAAGCAATAGCAATCTACTGACTTCTTCCTTGATTGACAATGGGGGGAAGGGGAAAATAGAGGAGTGGGTCAGAGTAAAAGTCTGGTGAATGATAGTAATTACTAGAGTCTTTAAGCAAGATAAAAGTAATAGACTCTACTATAGTTCTAGCATAAATAAGGATAACAAAGGAAATAGGAAAAAGATAAACTGGAAGTAAGTACGATTAAATATTGCTCAATTTATAAGATAGGTTAACTTTCATTGCTTGCACTTATCCTTGATTTCTGCTTTGATTAGGCTGAATTCCTAATCCTGTAATTAGGATGTAATCCTAATTCTACCCTTTTTGATCGGCCTGCTACTCATTAGGCCTTACTGTGGACCAGCCGCTATATAATTCTCTACACAGCAGCTAATGGTATCTACAAAAGATGCACAGAGCAACCACTGTGGATCTGAACGACATATATAGCTCACTACAAAGAAGGCAATGGTGTCTAAGAAAGACACCCATACTAAGCGCTTGGAACTCATAGCTATTACTGAGCACCCGAATGGAAGTCGCATGCGTAACTACCACCATGCCCATGCTACCTTTTTCTCCACCTATTGGGTCTTCTTATTACCTCCAACTCCAGCATAAGCGTGCCCCTCATCCCACTTCAGGCTAACGTGAGATCACCGTGTGTCCATAGAATCTATAGGGGAAATGCTGTTGGTACTGGCCTGTCATCCAAACAATATCTAGTCGCGACCCTTATCGAAATCCCTCATGATTTGGACTTCTATTTGACCAATTACTACCATTCTTAGCATAAGTGTGCCCTAGGCTCACCATTTTGTCTAATAGGGAATGCTATTTGGTACATGTCCTACTTTCATCTTTGCTTATTAACTTAGGTAAATTATTTAAAAAAGCCTTTACATTTTTCTCTACTATTCGTGCTTATAATTTATCCTAAGTATTAAAATAAGCCTTATTCTATTCTTTTTCTAATTATAACCTACGTTATAATCATTCTTATTACTTAACCCAAGGTCTAAGTGTGAAATAAGCTTCTTTCATCTTTTACTCTTTTTAGTTATAATTCTAAGTTATAACTAGGCCAATCTTTTTAATTCAGTCCAATTAACGTCATAATTAGACGTAATTTCAGTCCAATCCCATTTATATTATAGTCTTTGAAATTTACATCTTATATTCCATTATTTCAGTTTTCTTACAATTTAATCCATATTCGCGTTAATCCTATTCTAATCCATACGCGAAGAAGAAAGAGGAATAAAAGAAAACTGAAAATAGAAGAAAATCCAAAGCGTAGAAAGAAGATGTAAATTACGTATAAATAACAGTAAATAACTAAAATACTATAAATAAACTGTAAATAAACGAAAAAGCTATAATTAACAGACATAAACTAAAATCACTGAAAAGAATAGCTGAAAGGAAATAGACTGAAAATAATTCTAAAAACTGTAAATAAAAGACTGAAAAGGCTATTCCAAAAATCGTAGTAAAACTACAACTATTGGAAACCCTATTATTTTAAATTACTTAAAAAAATCTTAAAATAATTATAATCACTCACCTCCGGTCCTAAGCTCTTCTATTGGTCTTCCCAGATCTACTAGGAGTTGTAAAATAATTTAATTTATAACGATTTTCTCCTTTGGAAAATTATTCCGTTTAGGGTCCTTTTTAGAAAGATGAACCCAATTGGAGAAAACCTAGAATGAGAAAAAGTAATAGGTCTAGGGGTCTATTTATAGGGTAGAAGTGAATCTCGAACCGTTGGATTTGGAGATTGAATAGAATGCAACCACGTCATAAGCTGAATAGGAGCCATCGGATGCAAAATTAGATGGACCGGATTGGTCATAAGAATGCAAAACACGTCAGTAGAGGCTCTGGAACGTTCGTTCGTTCGTAAATTGCAGAAGTGGATCGACCGCCTGGGCACGCCTTGGTTCCCAGGTCGACCGGCCGGTTTCTGACATTCTATATATGGAAATTAACTAGAAAATTACTACGGACACAATGGTGCAACTTCTGTGGCTTAATTCTGATAATTTCGCAAAGTTATTTTATTATCTAATTAATTAACGAATTAATTATTACGGGTTAAATTTCGGGTTGTTACAACTGCAGCATCATTAACATTCATTTTCGAGTTTCTAAGTGATGGATTTCTATCATTGGAATTTTATTTTGGTAAGCCAAATTTTGATTTTAAAATTCAAAAATATGATTTGATATAAAAATGAATTATGTATATATATGATTTCAAAACGATTTGAAGAATATAAAAAACTAAGTGTTTAAATTCTGAAAGTTGTTATCTAAGTGTTTTGTTGAAAACATAAGAAAATAAGTTTTATAACTTATAACTTGAGAATTAGTAAGTTAAAACAAATTTTAAATTTTTTGAATATAAATGTTAAGAAAAGTTAATTTGAAATTGAACTATGAAATGAAATTTAACTTAAGTTAAGTAAAATGAATTTTGAAATAGAATTTAACTTAAGCAAAATAAAATGAAATTGAATTTGATTTGTAAGGAGTCAAATGAAATAATTTTTGAAATAAAATTGATTGTGAGTTGAATTGAATTGGTGAAGTGAACTAGTAAAATGAATTAATGCAATGAATGAATTGAATTGAACTATGCAATAAATTAGTGAAATGGATATGAACTTGAGTTATAAATGAAATTCAACTTAAGTTGGAAAATGAATTGAATATGTTTTGGAATGTTCTTTGCTAGTTAAATATGAACTTAAATTGTAAAGTGAAAATAAACATTAGTGGTTGTATAAAATGTTTATAATAAACTTAAGTAATGGTTTTATGAAATGATTTATAAATGATATTAATATTGAAAGAAATATACTAAGTAATAAATGAATGTGAATAAAGCAATATGAATAATGAAAATGAAATGAACGTAAATAAAAAAGAATGGCATATAATAAGAAACCAATTAAAATAAATACGTAAGTTGTACGTATATTATTTTATTTGCATAACTGTTTGATCCAGATTCGAATATATGATTTCGAAGTGATTTACACCAATTCGAGTTAGGATTTTTCACTCGATTCTTTACGGCGAACACTGGATATGGATTTTTGATTGATTTTAATTTTCTCTATCATAGTATATGGCTATGCAGGGAGAATGACGGTTTCTAATCAAGGAACTGAATCTGAGTCCGCACTAGAGTGGTCGTATGAACGATATTAGTTCGAAAGTGAAATTGTGTGATCGAGCGAGCGATTAGGTATGGTTTTGCGTACAAATGGTATATATACATCGTACGGGATTTAGTAAATTAAAATTTGACATTGGAAAATGCAAATTGATATGACTATGAATTAATTGGATGAATATTAATTTTTTGATGGTTTCTCTTGTTGCATTTGTTACATCTACATATAGATATTGTATTAGTATATGTTATATATCAATATTACTTTTCCTATACTTGTTCTCATTGGTTGTTTAGTGTTTAGTAGGTTTGGAGGGAGTATGCTTCACATTTGGAGCTTGCTTTCGCATTATACTGATTATATATGCTTACTAATATAATAAAAGGTACACATCTCAGATTACATATCGTATTTTTATATTTTTCCCTACGGGATGCCTCATCCTTGAAGATGAGATGTATATTTGTGATTATATATATTGTAAATTTTTACGATTAAGCCTCATAAAGGAGACACTGGTGAAATTTTCCGTAAATTTAAGGCGTTAGAATTTTTTTTGAGAATTTTGGCAAAAATTTTGATAATTAAAATTTGGATTTTGGTTTTATAAATTGCCATGATATTAGTTGGTTTTGGAAATTTAATTATGAATTTAAGGATTTTGGAAATGTGATAACAAAGTTTCAACTAACTAATTTCGAAAAGTTAAAAGATTTAAATGATTTGGTAAGCCATTTCAACTAATTGGTTTGTAAAAGTAAATGGGTTTGTGACATTTTTCTTACTTGGTAATTTCGGGGATGAAATTCTTTTAAAGGGGGGAGAATGTAACGACCCGAAATTTCAGTCAATTGAATTTGGAATATTTAATTGATTTTAAATATTTAAAAGTTAATTTTATAAGTTAAATAATTTATATTTCAAATATAGCGATTTATTTAATAATTAAGTTATTTAATTTAATATTATAAACTGTTCAAATAATTGAATCCTGAATTCAATGTAGACAAAAATGATTTTGAAAGTTGATTTAAATTCTATTTGAATAAGTAGGAAGATTGTAAACTTTTAAATGAGAACTAAAAGTGATTTAAACTGATTTTGGAAATTATTCGTTTTAATTAACGTGTAAAAATAGCCTTCTGGGGCACTGTCTCGAATTTCGACGAAACCAGTTTCATTGGATCCGTAATAGTGAATTATTATATACCGACAAATTTCATGGCAGGGGACGTGTCATTTTATAGTGCGAGGTCGAAAGGCGTAGAAATTAATTTAAGAAGTTTAAATTAATATAATTTGATTTTGGAAGTTAACTTCTGTATATGATGGAATTGGCTTCCGATATAATTCCATTGCGTTCAAAATAGGGGTATAACATATAGAACGTTAGGCAGCAAGCTTCGTTTGGAGTTCGAAATTTTACTGGGGGAATAGTGCCACGAAATTTTTGTATAAAAGGCCATCAAAAAATTTCATTCGGAAACTTAAACCTAAAACTTAATTGCAGCCGCCATTAGGGCAAAGCCAGTCTAGGGCCGAC
This sequence comes from Allium fistulosum, assembly GCA_030737815.1. Taxonomy (NCBI): domain Eukaryota; kingdom Viridiplantae; phylum Streptophyta; class Magnoliopsida; order Asparagales; family Amaryllidaceae; genus Allium; species Allium fistulosum. The sequence goes on along the minus strand of CM060907.1, from coordinate 240,294,217 downwards.
GTTAATTGGAGCCACTACAGGTCTAATAGGCCAACGACTTCAACATGAAAGTTGGAGAGCTCAGCGAGGCGGACCTAATCAACGGCTGGATCGTTGTTTGGCGAGGCATGGAGGCCGAAATCGAGCTGCGTTCAAGGTGCAGTCGCGTTCGACTTTTTTGGGTTTGCATGCACGCACGCATAGCGAACGGCAGCGGCGGTAGGCGAGGTGGCGAGCTAGGGCGGTGCGGCGGGAGGCGCGCGTGCGAGTGGGCGAACGGTGGCGATCGATGATCGTTTAATGAAAAAAACATCGCGGGCTGAAATCTCGAACGAGAGAGGGAAGAAGGGTATAACGTTTAATTTTTTTATTTAATTAAGTTAATTATAAATTAAATTATCTCAATGTTCATTTATCCATAAATTTTTCGTACGAGGTCGGTTTTGAGCGCGATGAGTTGCGATCGTATCAGCGAAATCTACGCTATAGAATTGGATTGAATGGATTCGGAGCTAGTAGAAATTTTGGGTTAAATTGAATGACCAATCAATTTTAATCCAAACCGAAGCGCTTTGGCGATTTTTGAAATTTCTATGAGTTAACTCACCTCTCTGGCCTACTTATATTTTTATATAAGTGTGGATAATTTTATTTATGATGTTTGTTGCTTGTTTGGATGATATAATATATTTATTAGTTGGTTTGGATATATTCCCGCCTATTGGAGCGGATGAGACCCTACATTCCCGTGTATGAGCGGATGACCCTTTATATACGAATCCCGCCTCGAAGCGGTTGATTTATATTTTTATGATTATATACTGTATATGGTGTAGGGGGGTCGTTTGGAGGGATCCAACAGGATTCCTCACACTGTTGATTTTACTTTTCATATATTTTGGTATATGATGTGTTGGAAGCCAGATTTGATGACATGGATGTGTTTTTGCTTATTTAGTGCTATAGTAGCACTGGGCCATATTTTTAGTATTCAGAAATACTATAAAATAGTGATTTTGAATTGAAATGATTTTCAAAGTGATTTTGGAAGTATATAGGTTTTAATAATTTTTAAATTATTAAAAGGAAATGAATTTATTTTTAAATGAATAAAAAGTATGATTTTTGATGTTTTAAAAAGTATAGTTTTATGAAATACTTTAAATAAAGATTTTTGAATAGTTTATATAAAGGATATATAAAAATGATATTTTATAGATAAAGAAATAGATTTATAATTGGAATTTATAAATATTTCGTAAATGGATTTGAAATTTATTTGGGAAATGGATTTGTAAGTGGATTTTATGAATAAATTTGATTTATAAAGAAATGGATTTATAAATGGATTTTGATAGTAAAATGAGTTTTTACAAAGGAATGACTTATAAATAGAATTTTGTAAATAAATAGATTTTATAAAATAGAAGTTTTATAAAATAGAAAGGAGATTTATAAACATAGTTTAATAAATATGGAAATGATTTATGTTGAGATTTAAATATGGATTTTTATATAAAGGAAATACATTCAAGTTTTTAAGAGTTAAATAATCTTTAAAGGAATGTTTTGAAAGTAATGTTTTTAATGAAGTAAATGGTTTTTAAAGTGAAAATCTATAAAAGCAAAGTTTTGAAAGTAAAAATTCCAAACGGAATTTAATGGGTTGAAATATGATTTAAAATGTGATAGGTTTCAAAAACATGGATTTCAACATTTATTGTTGTAATAGACATTTTTCGGAAAGTAAGGAAGGCGTGGACTATAACATTGTTGTTATAGTAAATGATTTCCAAAAGGAATTGTTTTATATAGTATACAAAATTTATATATATAATTAATCAAATCCTATACTAGTGTTTTTGGGTTGTCGTAACGATGTTTTACGCAACATTCATTTTGACCTAATAAATGTTGTTTTGACCTTCCATTGTGAAATACATGAATTTGTTCTTATGATCGTACTAAAGGCTTGGTGGTGTAGGAGCATTGCTTCCTTTACATAACACCCGTTCGGAGGCGAATGAACTATGGAGTTGTGCGGTTATAGAAATCTAATTGGCTTGTCTCCAAAATGGTAGTGTTATTAAATATACTTATACCGTTGATATAAGTATATGGAAATGTTTTCCAATATCGAAAGATTGAAATGGTTTTGAGGATATAACTTTTTAAAGATAATTTGAAGTAATTATTTGGAGATTGATTTAACTAATAAAAGATTGATTAAATGGGCCTAGTGACTGCTTATGTGCTAGATATAGTTTGTTGCTTTAATTGTTAAATAACTGACTATCAAATTTGGCCAGTTTTGGTTCCTTGACTTGATATGGGAACTGATTAGTCGTGCGAATTGTCTATGTACTCCAATCTAAGTAGGCTTATTAGCATGAAACCGACTAAGTAGGCTTTATTATCGTTTGGATTAAGAATGTTGGTTCGAATAGTGCGGAGTGTTTATGTTACTCCAATCTACCGGGCTTCCTTCTTGGCCGAAGGATAGCAAGTTGAGAGTTGGAAACATGATAAGTCTATGAGACTTGATTTCCATTTAAGGTTAAGGGCCTATTTATCACTGTTGGCCCGGAGGGACTGGGGTCGGATTTATCCGAGAACCACTTCAGACTAATGTATGCATTCGAAAGTGCAGATTTATGATGATGATTTTGAAGGCGGAGATCTTCATGATGCAGAGCTACTTGCCACTAAAAACGCGATGCATAATATATATATATATATACACACATACATACATATATATATATATATATGGTGGCAGTAGTGCTTCGTTACAAAAATCTATAATATGCAAGGACTTCTTTCTACTAATCCTAGGGGTAATTCCTGATAGGATGTGGTAGGAGAGTGCCTTCGGTTTGTCCTGTTCCTGGAAAACTTTTATGGACGAATGTTTGACATTGCATTTCTGAGATCACAACGTTGACTTTTACAAACATACATCTATTTGGTGGCGGAGAAGGCAACTTCTCTTAGCTTAACACCCTTCTCTGAGACTTACGAGCTCAAAGGTTGTATGTTCGTGAAAGTCAACAGTGATCGATGGAATGGCAATGTGGCATTCAAAGTGGAATGTGCTATGTGAAAGGTAAACGTTATCTTAAGCCTCATCACCCGGTAATGGCTTAAATAGGGTACGTCGTATGGCTATGTGGTTCGCTACAATGAGGGTATGTTTATCACCTTTCTAGATAACCCATTATATATTGGGTATGTAGTGTATGCTATAAGACGTCTCAGATAGGTCGGTAACGACCGAGATGACAACATATTCAATTTCTATCCAGTCCATGTATGAGTGCCAAATAGGGATAGTTCCGTCATGGCAGATGCGGAGGTTTGTTTTTGTATCCTCGATACATTCCTCTAGAGATGTACTGCATGGAAGGTAGTCCCATACCTGCCATTGTATGGAATCCAATCTCCAATACGTGCCTACCATTTTGTTTGTAGAGCCTATCATATTTTGGAATTTAATAATGGTAATAATTTCAGCTATGATTAATTATTATTTGTATACGAGACACTAGTATAATATTAGATGATTTGATATGAAATGCTTTAGTTAACATAAGGTAAAAATACGTCCGTGTTTATGTGCGGTGTGGTCTTACGAGATACCTTTGTTTTGATAAAGAAAGGTTTTATAACTTTAAAATTCAGTTGAGATGTGTTTTCTCACGCTGGTTTACCAAACTGATCCGAGTGCTCTTCCCTTTCAATGCTCGGGTCAGACCGAGCATATTTATAGATTTGGATTTGGATTCTTTGTAGGTTCAGCAGACGAGCTAGAGATCTTCAGGGCGTATTCACGTATATGTTTATTTTCTGTTGCATTATTTTTTAAAATTATCAGCATTTGTGAGGGCAGATTATCATAACTGTCCAGGCTAATGATTTTGATTTGATTGTTGTACTCTGATGGATGTAAGTATATTATATTACTGTTTCTCTTTTGTAAAGTTCACTGATATTATATTATATATTTTTATGCTACGATTATGAGATTCTGTGTTTGTTTTAGTTTCTCTTCTTCTTTCTTCTTTCTTTCCAATAATGATCGGTTTTTCCAGCACTTGAATTTGCGGCACGTAACTACCGAGGATGTATTAGTGTCGATTTTTTAGGGTCGAAAATCTTGACCGTTACAATATGTATTGGTTCTATATGCCACTGTTATAATGTACTCCTATTTATGTTTGTTGAAGAGGACCAAATGACCAGTAGCCACCATAGCGGCCTGATTGTGGGGTTGCACCCTAGATCTGTCACCTTATATATATATATATATATAGCTTGGGCCTTCAGCTTTATGCTACCATTATGCATGCATTAGCCCTTTGTGTCTCTAGGCTAGTAGTCTATTATCTATATGGGCATTTTAGTGTCGTGATGTACTAGTCCTCGCACTGACAAGCACACCGATGGATGTGTGCATGATGGCTGAGAGGTAACTAAAGACTGTAGAGACTTAGTGTCTTTAGAGATTGCTTAGTGATATCAGTCTCCCTTCTGGAACTGATGGAGTAGTAGTTGGTGTATACGATTGATACATGTCATTATAGTATTGATATGTGCTAGGTGAACATATATTGTTATATAGATGGCTCTACTTGGGACTTTGGGTCTATCGTACAGCCATTTCCCGTCGTGATACTTTCTGATAGTTTAAGTATGAGGAGATAAGATTATACATATCTACTCAGTGTATAGTGGATTCTTAGTATTTGATAAGCAGCCTGACCTATTTTACGTATGTTAATGGTGATGATGTTTTATCGAGATAGAGAGATATATTTGGACAACGCTTCATGCTAGCTTGATTATACTTGCCGATATCTCATTTACAAATATTTCTTGTTTTGATGATGATTTCTATATATGTATAATTTACCCATTCGTGTTGATTCTGAGACTTCAAATTTTATGTGTTTCCATATGGGTGACGATATCTTTTGATATCAGTGTTGATTGTGTTAGAAAGATTTGAGTTATTTGAGTGATGTGATCATTTGAGGGTTACTTATGTTATTATACACATACTTCAGACATATATTTTTATATCTACGTATATATATGTACTTTAATAAATCGTCTGATGTTCTGAGTATCTTTGGTAGTGATATTATGTTATTTTATAATACTTGGGCCCGTCAGTGCATCTCTAGATAAAATAACACCGAGGACCTCGCTACGATCCCTTGCCAACACAGGACCGGCCTACCACTTGAATAGTAGTACAAATACGATCACCCCTCCGTTAATGGGTCCCGAAGCATACAAATGAGAGATAATATTGACTCTAGATAGGAATGATCATACCTTACTTAGGAGCGACCCACTTAGCCCTGCTGCATCTCTTCTGTTTTAGTCATTCCCGGTTGATAAGGCTTGAGGCTATGTTTTACCTTTTATATAGCACTTCCCACTTGGAATGCTAACAATGCCATCCAAGCAACAATGCAATGACAACATTCATCCATACAGGTTCGTTTTGGGACTGAACAAAACGCTTGAGAGCTCCATCTTCAATCCCATCATCTTCAAGACATCTTCACCTCGAAACGCTTGAGTTGGATCAAACTTGTTTTCGGATAACATATCTGTTTGCACCAAAAGTGGTCAAAAACACCCAATAGAATCTAGTAGAGATTGAATGATGAATGAAATTAAAAACATATTCGGCAAAAATAAATGAACATACAGATTTTTATAGTGGTTCGATAATCTTGGCCTACGTCCACTTTATATTTTTATTGATCTTGCGATTGATTATGATTACGATAATGTTTGGATCAGTTGGGATCCATTAGTACAAGAGTGAAGAATAAAAATGGCAGAGCCTGAGCAGCAGAAAGAAGGATCCCATTTATGGAGAATGGCCATTATATTTATAGGTGAAGACGTACATGGATCGGGCTGAAATTTTGCTAGAAGAACCTCCGTATTTGTAGGGGCCCACCAAAACAATCAGTTGTCGTAATTCATCGTTTTGGAACGATCGGTAATAATAGTATCGATCGTTCACATGAGCTCCAATAGAGGTGTGATCTTTTCTGGTGGTGCCCAGTGATGTAAACTACTTTCTTTTAAAAAATCCTGTGATTACGACTTAAGGTTTGTGAGATATCGCATTTTCCGTAAAACTATGGATCGTTTTGGATGTTTTATACCAATCGTAAGAAACTACCAGTAGAGAACGATCGGCATTTTGTGAGTTTTGTAAGTCATGTCCCACGATCATTTATAAGGTGTCCCACATGCCTCTAGACCTTGTCTTTAAAATATGATGTCATTCTGAGTGGTTGTTTGCGAGCTATTCATTGATCTTTGTTATATTTGAATTCCTTGCCGAGTCATATCGATCGTTATGAACGATCGGTATATAACAATCGGTAATTTTATAAACTTGAGAGTTTTGACCTACGATCATTCCTATGGGCTTCACTCTTCAATATACTGATGCTCTGAAAGTTTCAAGTGCATTGGACTTGTAGATTTTGAGATATCAATCGATCATTGCTGATTTGTGCTATTTTGTGGATCGTCCTTGATCGGTCCATATAAATTCTTCCTTTGTCTGTGACTCAAGCATACAGACTTGAATTGACTTGAAATTTGAACTATAACCTCACTGGGCCTTCCTTGTAAATTCATACTGATTGCGCCTATATTAGAATCCGGTCTGAATTCGCCCGACCATTGTCCATAGTCATGTACATAACTGAATTTCAAGGTTGGTAATCACTCATTTTTAGTCAAGACCTCGATATCATGGCCTTGCCAAAAGGTGAGATAACATTTCCCCCCAAAGTACGTCTTGTTTCGAACAAGACATGCTTTGAATCGTCGCAAGCTAGAATCATGGAAAAGAAATCCATCTAGTTTATCAAATAGCTGTTATCCTTCCATTAAGTTGTTTACTCACTGATAGTTGTGTCTCCCTCTATTCGTTATGATGCTTGGTCGATATCCGATAGTATAAATTCTAGATTGTAATTTGTCAATTTTCATCTACGCTCGCTTCCATTGAGCTAGTAGGCTTCTGTTATCTGATTTGGTTCTTTTTCTGATAACCCTAGGTGTGAATTCAATTTCTGTTGGTTTTACGAAATCAAATTTTTGGGATGTACACGTGCACGTTCAGGTACACGTTTTCATTGTCGCCTCCCAGATGCATTCATACGATCATGGGTCGTTGCTAATTTGGTGGAATGTTATTAAATCATTTGCAATTTTTTGTCCACCGATCCTTCTCACTCCAAATCTTGGTGGATATAGGATAAAGGGATTGGAGAAGTTGATGTTGAAGAGATCGCTGATGATGACCGATTATGAGTTTGAAGCATATAGGTTGGTCTTGAGGTTGAATGTGACCTACTGCATTTGATCACCTAGGAGATGAAATGAGGGTTGGTTACAATCAATTGTAGGCATGGTTGGGCTTGGACATTAATGGCACGAGGAATGGTGTTTCTTAAAAAATGATTTTGAGTGTATGACTTCTCACAATATTCGTTTGATTTTGTCGTGGGAAATTCACCGAAGTAGTGGAACGGATAAACCCTTCCCGTACATGATTCCTTCTCGGATGATGCAGCATGAAGCTTTGCGAAGGATCTATCATTTTTCATTCCTCCGTTCGAGAAAGGTTCCCGATTGTAGGTTGTCTTTCATAGGGGTCATTGATGACTCCTTGTCTGGCTTCATTTTAAAGATTCGATCGATCTCCATCTGGTAAATGCTTAGAGCATTAAGTACTTTGACTGGGGCTAAGGCCATTTGTTGCGCGTTCCCTGGACTAGCATACTACTTGCTGGGAATCGCAAAAGTCCTGCAAGGTTATTACTTCCGGTTCTTTAGCAAGCTTAAGCTTGGCAATCAAGGCTTCATATTCAGCTTCATTATTTTTCACAGGGAATTGAGTTTCAGGGCGTAGCAGATCGATCGTTCCTCGAGAATCGCTAACATAACTCCAGCACTAGGACATTGGTCGTTGCATGGTCCATCCGTGTACATCACCAACCAAATGGTCGTTTCTACACTGCTCCCCGGAGAGTTGTATGGTGCAGTAAATTTGACTATGAAGTCCACCAATGTATGTCCCTGGATAGCTCTCCGAGGGAGATATGATGTTAAATTGGCTCAATTCAATGTTCCGCTTGAGTAGTCTTCCAGACATCTCAGGTTGTTGTACGACCTGTCGTAACGGCTGGTCAGCATAGACGTTAATTAGGTGAGCCCAGAAGTAAAGGCGTGGCTTTTGTGATGCAATCAACAGGCAGTATGCGAGCTTTTCTAGCTTTAGGCAGTTTCTCTCAACATTTGTCAATCACTTGGAATGTTTGTATGTAACTAATTGCCTAAATCTTCTTGAGATTGGCTTCAATTCTACGAGAATTGACGATGAAACCCAAGAGTTTCCCTGACACAATGTGGAGAGGGCATTTCATGGGATTGATTTTCATTTCGTGTTTTAAGAGAAATCGAACATCTCCTCCAATTCATCGATGTGGTCGTTTGATCGTCGTGATCCCATGAGCATATCATCCACATATACTTCCATTGGTCGCTCGATCTAACCTTTGAACATTTGGTTGACAGGCTTCTGGTAAGTGGCACCATCATTCTTAAGTTCAAATGGCATCACAATATAGCAATATTATCCCAGATCGGTAATGAAACTGGTATGCTCCTGTTCCGGGATGTGCATCAGGATCTGATTGTATCTGGAGTACATATGCATGAATAAAAGCAGTTCATGTCCAGCGGTTGAGTCTACGAGCTAGTCGATCTTTGGAAGTGGAAAGCTACCCTTTGGGTATGCCTTGTTTAGATCTGGATAGTCGACGTATGTTCATTACTTTCCGTTTGCTTGTCTCATAAGCAAGGGATTGGATACCCATTTCGAGTAGAGGGCGTCATGGATAAAATGTTGTTTTAAGTGGATTCACCTCTACTTTAAGTGCAGTGGATATCTCCGCCCGCGTCGTTTTTGATACATCGGGACATGTCTCAGGCTGATGCTTGATGCATGGCTCATAATGGTTGGTGAGATTCCAAACATATCAGGATGAGTCCAAGCGAACACATCAAGATTCGCTTGGAAGAAAAACAACTAACTCTTTCATCATCGTTGCGCTGAGTTATGATCTGATCTTCAGCCCCCGTGATGGGTCATCGTGACTAACCATGAAGTTGATTATCAGCTCAATGGGTGCAGCCTTGGATTCGAATGTATGCATTTGTGCAATTATTTGCAATGGTTGAGGATCAGGCTTATAGGCACGTCGAATCAAGTACCGAGTAGAGTTTAGCCCTGTGTCGCATGTAGCTGCATAGCCGGCTTTTGCTTTGAGTTTGAATCTGCTTGTGTATTCGAGTAACATGCTTTCCATTCAATGTACTCGCGATCTGTCGCTCGTCGTTCGGGTTAGAATGATAGTCAATTGCCCATGAGCCTAGGCGTCGATCCGATGATTCAATCTTTAGGCATTCTTTCGGTCGTAGCCTCAAGTTGTTACGAATATTAGGCACGAGTCATAGGATTGAGCTATCGTAGTCAACTCTTGGATGACACAGTTTTGCCCTCAGTCTCGGGTTGATGGATGTACTGCGCGGCCGATCAAGTTTCGTCCTAGTTGTGTTTATACTGTAGTCCAAGCTTTAAGAATCAGAGTTGATTGATGAATGGTCAGATCACGTACATCTTATTTCTTGCTCGTGCCCCCAAATCTAGGGAATACGCTGATAAGTGGCAAGGCAGATCATGTCTTCTTTAATTTCTTATTCTTTCCAATCGAACTGTGGGACTGAGTTAATTGATGGAAGGTTGAGTCGCGCCTATTTTGGATTGTATTTTGGTATTTCCTTCCAAGGGTAATATTTCGATGCTTTGTCATATTTCGGGCATGAGCTAGGTATTGGACGATCAATTATGTCCATTTTGTATTGCTCCTTTAGTCGGATCATGGGAAGAGGTTGTGAATGAATGGTCACATCGCATTCATTCAGAGTTGGACGGTCAGTCACATCTATTTTGATTCATATTCTCTATTAGATCAAGAGATAGAGTTGGATCAGGTGTAGTCAGGTCATGCTCATCTGATTTCACAGTCCTCCTAACCGATTGAAGGAGGGTGTCAGAAAATGCATGGTCGATTCGCACTCATTCGTGGTTTTTTCTTTTATCCAGGCCGTGGTGATCGGAGTTATTCGATGGATGTTTGGATCACCTCCATTTGTGATTGGTGTGGATCGGTATTGCTTGTCAATCTGGCTAACTGGTCGCCAACAACTTTGGACATCGTCTCGATTAGTTTTGTATTAATGTCTCCTTACAGTCGTTGCCTTAAGTCATAGAGAACACCGAGCCGAAGCTATAGTGAGCTATCATATTCAGCTTTTAGTAATTGGTACTCCCATCTTCGTTCTTGGGTTAGCGGAGTTAATTTGCAGACGGTCGAATTCCATCCGTAGTGATTTTATACTCCTCCTACTGAGTTTAGGTCAGTGTTAACGAATGAATGGACGAATCACATTCATTCGTCTATCTATGCTCATATCTGCATTCCAAGGGTCAGATTTAATCGATAGGCGATTAATCGTACCTGTTTGATGTTTATATTCTAGCCCATGCTCTGGGACTTAGAGTTATTGCAGAAAATGGTCAGACCGCATTTTCCTTGGTCAGTTCCTTTGCCCCCGATCAAGGGCAGAAGTAGAAGAGTGTTCGGTCGCATCACGACCACTTTAATTTGATGTTTCTCCCGCTAAATCATGGGAAGGAGTTAATTAGCGGTGGTTGAGTCACATCTGTCCATGTCGCACACTCATCCTGTCGGATCATAGGCAAGAGTTAGCGGATGAATGGTCATATCACGTTCATTTGCGGTTGGATGGGTAGTCACATCCATTAAGAATAGGACATCCAGTTACGCACGTTTTGTGAACCTACCTCTTCCTGTTGAGTCAAGGAAGAAATTTAGTCTTGTATGGTTGGAATGCATCCACATGAATTTATGCTATAGGTCCCATGCCAAGGACAAGGGTTGATGCATGGACGGTCGTGACGTGTCCACTTAGTACCGGATGGTCGGGTCGCATCCGATTTTGTTGCTTATTCTGTAGTCCACAATAGGGAATGGATTTTTTTGATGGGCAATTGAACTGCGATCATATAGGATTCATACTCCAACTCATGCTCTAAAAGCTAGAGTTATTCGATGGTCGGTCGAACCGCGTTTATCTTTGTTGTGTTTACACTCTGGCCCACAGTCTGGGGTTCAAAGTTGGTCGATGGGTGACCAGTAACCCCTATCTGCAGTTTATACTCCAGTCCACGCTCTGGGGACCAGAGTTGGTTGATGGATGATCAGTCACACCCATTTGGTGTTTATACTCCAGCCCGCGCTCTGGTGACCAGAGTTGGTTGATGGGTGGTCAGTCACACCCATTTGGTGTTTATACTCCGGTCCGCACTCTGGGGACTAGAGTTGATCGATGAACGGTCGGACGACGTCCATCATTTTGTGTTTATACTCCAGTCCGAACTATAGGAACTAGAGTTATATGATGGGTGGTCAGTCGCACCCATTTGGTGTTTATACCTGTGTAGTTAAAGCGCTCGGCAGCTTCAATGCAGTGGAGGTGCAAAAAGTCATAGCGGGGATACAACGAGGATATAACGGGATATAGCGGATGACTTTAAAATAGCATATAAACCTCACACTTAATGTTTTTATGAATATATAAGTGGTAATTAAATGAAAAATTAACATTCAATTGAATTATAATTAATACATAAATAATTTTAAATAAAAAACATATGTGAATATACTGTAAATAAACATAAAACTGTTATATAACATAATTGAATTTAGTAGAATATTAGTGTATTTTCATTTCTGAAAATATATTAAAAAATAAATTAAATAAATTAATTTTATAATTTTTATAATGTATAAATATCATTTTTCAATTCGTTTCTTTTAAAGAAGATATAGCGGGAATAGCGAAAAATAGCGGGAATAACTGGATATAGCGGAAATAGCGGGGCTTAAAGCGAAAAAGATATATTTAGGGCTATATGGACAAATCGTAGCGGTAGAAATCTGCTATGAGATATAGCATGGTTATAGCGGGGTAATAGCGGGGCATTAACTGCACAGGTTTATACCCCAATCCATACTCTGGGGACTAGAGTTGATCGATGAACGGTCGGACCACATCCATCATTTTGTGTTTATACTCCAGTCTGCACTTGGGAACTAGATTTATATGATGCATGGTCAGTCGCACCTGTTTTTTATTTATATTCGACCTGTCAAGTCGAGGTAAGAGTTGTCGATTGAATGGTCGAATCTCGTACATTCGTGGAATGGAATTCTGCCCCCAGCATCGACGATAGAACTTGGCAAGTGAGACAGTCGATTTAGTCCACTTGGTGATTATAGCTCCTCTTGTCAAGTCAAGGAAGGGAGTAGGCGATGATTGGTCGGATCACATCCATGCTTGGGTTGGAAGGTCAAGTCTCTTCCAATTTGCTTCGTACTCTATTTCGCAAGTCGAGGCAGAGAATTATTGGGTGGATGGTCAAGTAGCATCCATCTCAAGCTGTAGTGGTGTCCTTGTGTCGAGGGTGGTGATTGATTAGTATACAATCAATCGCGCCTATTTTTAGTCGAGTTGCCAGACTGCCTCCTATGTCCAGGGCAAGAGTTAATGTGTAGATGGTCAAATCATGTCCACTTCAGTTGGACCTCGGTCCTGGTAAGCTTGGGAGAGGCATAAGTATTTGGGTGAACTTCAAGTACGAGCTGGGGAGTGGATGGTCGGATTGCATCCACTCCAAGTGTTTCTCTAGTCTTCAAGTCAATCACGGAAGTTGATAAGTGGACAGTCGGGTTGAATCCTCTTATACTGGATTCTGACCTTGTCGGGCTTTGAGTAAGGCATAGATGTTGTGTTAGAATTAAGGCACAGAGTAGGAAGTGGATGGTGGAGTCACACCCACTTTCCATTTCAAATCCTTGCCCCCAAGTCAGGGGCATATGGCAGCCGATGAGTGGTTGAATCATGCTCATCTTGATGAAACTCGAAAGGTCCGATAATGGTCCATGGAGATTGGTTGGCACCCAACTCTAAGTACTTGGTCACCTGCATCGTTTGGGAGTAGTTTAGTTCAAGTTGGTCGTAGTTCACAACATAATTGAAAATGAAACAAATCTTATCAATAAGTGAAGCGGCGTTGTATGCTCTCTATTCCACTTTGCATCATCCCTTCTCAGTTGGAAGTCGACCATAGGTGGTCCAATTGATAATCAAAGTTCTTTATTAATCGGATACTCCCTGCCTGCCATTCTATGGGGCTTGTGCATATTGTTAAAACTTTTCTTTTCGGATCAGCTTTTCGGTCACATCTCGGAGGTGTTTGCAATTGCCAGTGTTACGACCATTTGTATTGTGAAATATGTAATACTTATTAGACTTCTCCTTGGTTTCGGTGGGCTCTCTCTGGGCTGGTTTCCTGCATTTCTCTAAGTCATGAGTCTCCAAGTTTATGTTATCGATTGAATCGTCCAAAGGAGTATATGAGTCGAATTTTGGGAATCTAAGCCGTCTCCTAGAATTTGAGTCCTCATCTAAGACCTCAATGCTGGCCTCACTTTGAATTCCTTCAGCTAACAGTCCTTCATCGTTCTTTCTCCTAGTCTGGTCAACCTCCTCCTTACTTAGGTTCTGCTTCACTTTGTAATGGAAACGATCAAGGTCGTAAGAGACTCTCTAGCAAACCAGTTGCCAAAATCTATCTCGGGGTCGATTTCCTTTATCAATGCCATTAGTATGATGTCCTAACTAGGATTGCTCACTTCATTGACAAAGGTGTTGAATCTCTGCAAGGAGTCCTTGAGTGGCTCGCCTGCCGCTTGGAACAAGTTGAATGATGACATCGCACCCTTGGGGCGATTCACTTGCACTCTGAATTGTTTGACAAACATCTTAGTCAAATGATTGAATGAGGAGACAGATTTAGGCGATAATCGCATAAACCGCATAACCGCTACACCTTCGAGGAATATAAGAAATCGTCTGCATTTGATGGCATCTATCGCTTTGGCGAAATTCGTATGCCACTCGAATTTCATGAGATGTTGTCCAGGGTCGGTTTTCCCTATGTAAGCCGATATGGTTTACATTGAATCTCCTTGGATATTCTGCACACTAAACGGCTTCAATGAATAGGTTTCACCTGTGCTCCAGCCATCGTCACTCTGGTTCATTTTCAAGTTATAGCTGCTTGTAATTCTTGTGAATGATGTATGCATGATTGTCGAACGTTTGAATGGTTGAGATCGCCGATTGAATAGCGAATCAGTTAAGATTGGGTCATAGATCATTCATGATACCCAAACTTTCATCTAGATGGGGTGCGATCCATATGAGGCAGTAAGGAAGGCCTCTTGAGGTTGCATACCAAGTTTCAATTCATTTGGAGATCGTATGCTCGAGTTATGAGCAAAAGAAGTCGGATCAACATTGACCGACCGCTGGTAATTTACTTGGGGTTCGACCCGAGAAAATCTTCTATTTGCTTGGAGTCACTGAATTTGAAGTGCTGGGTTGGTGAAGTACGGTGCTTGGAGTCATTTACATGGTTGCTTGAGGAAAATCTTGGTTTTACCCGAGTTTGGCTTTGGGCTATAGTTTCTTGGGTTTGCTTTCAGTCAAATGGGTAATTACTTCGGATTAGATTTCTTATCAACCCTGAAGTGAGTTTTCGACAAACATTTCCATGATTTTTGATGGCTTTTGATGACTACTAATCTTGACTCAACGATGGAGGTTCCATAATGGTAAGTGATTTCTTTCATGATGGATAGTTATACTTTGAGATGGTAGAATAGTTTGTTTCATATCTCCTTGGTTCTCTAGCCTTTGGGATTACCGCTTGAGTAGCAGTTCCTTGCCCAGTCCTTGATGACAATTCAGCAGCTGCCACTTGATCCTCTATGCCTTCATCGGTCACAAGACATAAGGGGAGTTTATAGAATCCACCGTCATTAAGTTGAGTTTTGAGTCCAGAATGCGGGGGCACTGCGCTGCGGCACGGGTTCGGGTCATACCCTACTTGTGAGCGACCCACTTAGCGCTGCTGCATCTCCCCTGTTTTAGTCATTCCCCGTTGATAAGGCTTGAGGCTACGTTTTACCTTTTATATAGCATTTCCCACTTGGAATGCTAACACTGC
Organism: Allium fistulosum; assembly: GCA_030737815.1. Lineage (NCBI taxonomy): Eukaryota > Viridiplantae > Streptophyta > Magnoliopsida > Asparagales > Amaryllidaceae > Allium > Allium fistulosum. The sequence goes on along the minus strand of CM060907.1, from coordinate 240,278,970 downwards.
CATCCAAGCAACAATGCAACGCCAGCATTCATTCATACAAGTTCGTTCTAGGACTGAACAAAACGCTTGAGAGCTCCATCTTCAATTCCATCGTCTTTAAGATGTCTTCACATCGAAACGCTTGAGTTGGATCAAAGTTGTTTTCGGATAACATATCTGTTTGCACCAAAAATGGTCACAAACACCCAATAGAATCTAATAGAGATTGAATGATGAATGAAATTAAAAATATAGTCGAGAATGTAAATGAACACACAGATTTTTATAGTGGTTCGACAATCTTGGCCTACGTCCACTTTATATTTTTATTGATCTTGCAATTGATTATGATTACAATAATGTTTGGATCAGCTGGGATCCATTAGTGCAAGAGTGAAGAATAAAAATGGCAGAGCCTGAGCATAGGATCCTATTTATGGAGAATAGCCGCTATATTTAAAGGTAAAGACGTGCATGGATAAGGCTGAAATTTCGCCAGAAGAATCTCCAGATCCATAGGGGCACACCAGAACGATCGGAAGTCGTAACTCATCGTTTTGGAATAATCGATAATAATAGTACTAATCGTTCATATAAGCTCTAATGGGGATGCAGTCGTTTCTGGGGATGCTCCATGATGTAAGGTACTTGCTTTCACAATTTCGTGTGATTCCAACTTACAGTTTGTGAGATATAACATTTTCGGCAAAACTGTGGATCATTATGGCTGGTTCATACCGATCGTTGGGATCGATCGGTAGAGAACGATCGGTATTTTGTGAGTTTTGTGAGTCTCGTTCCACGATCATGTATAGGGGGGGTCCCATGATCATTCCGTGTCTCAAAAACCAACTCCAACTCAAATGGCGATTTATAGTATTTTCAAAATACTAATTTAAGGCCAATAGCTACCCAACGCTTAACTAATATTGCTATTGATTTTTCTGTCACTATTGGGTTTCAGTTTTGAACATACATGATGTCATAAGCAATAGTGTCCACAAATCAAATTTCATGTTTAATAACCACATAATAAGAATTTTATCGAAAATAAATCAACAATAGCGAGGAATTTCATTGGATCCCTCCAACCTGTCCCCTGCATCATAAACAATATATAATTATATAATATGGGTCATCCGCTACTAGGCGGGTATACATAAAGGGTTATCCGCTCCAGAGGCGGGAATATATCCAAACAAACTAATAAAATAGTAAATCATCCAAACATCCAATCAGTAATTATTTATCAACTATATTATATTACTGGTTAATAAAAAAGGTGAGTTTAACTCGTCGAAATTCCTAATAATCGCCAAAGCGCTCCGTTTTGAATTAAAATCGAATAGACGTTCAATTTTAACCAAATTCCTACTAGCACCAAATCCATCCAATCTAACTCCATCGCGTAGTTATCGTCCATACAAGTGCAACGCAACAAACGACGTTCGAATCCGACCTCGTATGAAAAAGTTACTAATAAATGAACGTTTGTGGATAATTAAACCATAATTAACTTAAATTAATTTAAATTTTTAAATCCCTAATTACATTCCCTCAGTAATCTTCTCTCTCCTTTCGAACCCGTCCAGGCCGACTTCGAATCACTGTCACTGCCACCTTAGCTCACCAGAGGCCGCTGCGTCGGGAGTAGCCCCACCTCCACCTCGCCTAACGCCACTGGCCACGCCCCTCCATTCGCCACCATCACCAAGAAAAAGCTCCCAAACCGACCGCGACGACGAACTCAAACTGCCACCGCCTCTGACCGCCATCAATCACCGCAACCCCAAAGTAGCATCCCCTAACCTATCGCCACCGGTCCCCCTTCTAACGCCGCCCCAAACGCCGAGACAAATGGATATTGCAATTTCCATTCATCTAGGAGCTACTACTGCCACACGTCGAGTTGGCTCGATTCAGCCGTCCAATAGGTCGAGCTCGACATCTTCTACAACTTTCTGTTGATGACTTTCCAACGATGCTTGGATGGGCAGAGGCTGTTTGATTTTTGTGAAAATTTACGAACTTCCTTCTCTGGTTGAAAGTGAATCGTATAAAGGGAAGGAGGATGATTGAACATGCATGGGGGGGTATGGATGAACAGTGCAAGTATGGTTAATGGCATGGGCAAGGTTATGAAGTACATAATATTATATATATTATTTTATTTTAAACTATTTGGTAATATACATCCTAAAATCTCGAACTCCAAACAAGGCGTGCCGACTAGCGTTCTATACTAAATACCGCTATTCCGAACACAATGGAACTAGTTTCGAGACCTGATTCGATCATATACAAAAGATAGCTTTTTAAACCCCATTATACTATATTAATTTCTATAATTAATTTCTAAGTGTTTTGAGCTTCCACGACCAAACGATACGCCCGATCGCCACAAAATTTGTTAACATATAATAATTCACTATTACAGATCCAATGGCACTGGTTTCGTTGAAATCCGAGACAGTGCCCTGAAAGGCTATTTTTATACGTTAATTAAAACGATTATTATAGAACAAGCTTAATCGCTTTTATATTCAAATTCAAAAGTTTACTATTTTCATTCTTATTCAATAGACATTAAATCAGCTTCCGAAATCATTGTCATTCATATTAGATCCAAGATTCAAAAATTTAAATATTCTAATTATTTAAATTCGCTATTCAAATAACTCCCTATGTTTGAAATTTAAGCTATTTTGCTTATACAACCAATATTTTCATATTTAAAATTAATTAAATATTTCAAATTTAAATGCTTAAAATTCTGGAGCGTTACATTCTTCCTCCCTTAAAAGAATTTTGTCCTCGTAATTAGCAAGTAAAAAAAATGCCCCAAACCCATTAACTGAAATAGATTATAAATTTCTAGGTCTTTTATATTCACCCACATATACCAACTAATTTCCATCCATTCATTCATTCCAAGTTATAACTCAAAAATCAATTTTTAGTTATCAAATTTTCTTTTCGAAATTCTCAAAAATTTCTGACACCTTAAATTTACGGAAATTTCGCCAGCGTCTCCTTTGCGCGGCTCAATCGAAAAAACTACAAATCGTCACTACGGACCCAAAACAACCAAAAGAAAATAAAAGCCAAGTGGCACAATCATAAAACCATCAAACCAAGCAACAATATAAACATGTACCTTTTAGTCGGGCAACCAAATTTTACTTATGAAATCAAAGGCATCAAACTAGCTCTTGCTTTTATATACCTGTATCTTATTTACAAATGATATCCAACCATGTAACCCATAACCATAATATTTGCATTTTGTAGCCAACATTTAATTTTTAATAAAGCCCGTAAGATGTACGTATACCATCCACACACAATACCAAATCTGATCGCTCACTCGATCATACAATTTCACTTCCGAACTAGTATCGTTCACGCGACCACTTCAGTGCGGACTCAGATCCGGTTCCTTGATCAGAAACCATCATTCTCCTTGCATAGCCATATACCATGATAGAGAATTCCAAAATCAATCAAAAATCCATATCCAGTGTTCGCCATCGAGAATCGAGTGAAAATTTCTAACTCGAACCGATGTAAATCATCTCAAAATCGTATATTCGAATTTGGTTCATACAGTTATGCAAAAAAACAAAAACACACAACTTACGTATTTATTTCAATTGGTTTCTTATTATTCAAATTCTTTTATATACATTCATTTATTTATAATCATTATTCACCTTGCTTTATTCACATTCATTTATTACTTAGTATATTTATTTCAATACTAATATCACTTAAGAACCATTCCATCAAATTTACCTAAGTTTATTATAAACATTTTTATACAACCATTTCTCATGTTTATTTTCATTATACAACTTAATTTAATATTTAGTTCTATCAAATGACGTTCCAAAACCATATTCAATTCATTTACAACTTAAGTAGAATTTCATTTTGTAACTCAAGTTCATATCCATTTCATTAATTCATTACAAATCAAACTAAATTTCATTTCACTCGTGTTATTAATTCACTTCATTTACCTTTTACTTGAGTCAAATTCTTTTCAAAATTCGTTTTATTTAACTTAACTTAAGTTAAATTCCATTTCAATTTTGCTTTTCTTAACAACTTATATTCAACAAATCTAAAAATTTGCTTTAACTTACTAATTCTCAAAATTTATAATTTATAAAACTTACTCTCTCATATTTTCATAAAACACTTAGATAAAAAATTTCAAAATTTAAACACTTAGTTTTATTTCAACTTTATTTTGAAATAATACATAATATATATCTCTATTGTATAACATATCATATTTTTGGGATTTAATCAAAACTGTTTTACCAAAACAAATCTCTTATGGTAGCAATTCCTCTCTTGGAAACCGAAAATGAACGTCGATGCTGCAGTAATCATCGAAATTATTTTTCAGCGATCGAAGTGAGTTCGGTGCTTTCTATTTTCTTTAAACCCTTTTAAAATATTTCTAATAAAAATATTTTCAGAGTAATACTATTATCATTCTTCCAAAACTTTGAAAAACAATTTTCGAAATCAACGAGACTTAAATTCTCAAATTCTCAACTTTTAAATCCTTTTATTTACAAACCATGTTTATAAATTTTCCTTATATATAATTTCGCTTTGGTTATATAAAACCATTTCTTAATTTTTTTATCTTGTTTTCATTATAATAATAACAACTTTTGTTAGAACACAAACAACAAATAACAAATGATAATAATCAAATATTACCATTCACTAACAACCAAACATACCACATATACTATAATAATTTCTGAAAAATTATTCTTTTATATATGAAATATAATCAAGGTAAATTCATTTCATTTGCCATATTTCAAAATAATATTATATCAAATTGCTCTGTTCAAGTGTTTAGAGATCCCTATCAATAACGTTAATTACTCGTGTTGTCTAGAATCCATACGCCATTAAAAAATTCAACCAACACAATATAAAACATTTTTATATCACTAATAAATACACGCTCATATATATACACTCAAACTCATTGTCGGGTACTACTAACCCCATCTATAATGAGTAATCCCGACCAAAGCCAAGTTTCTCGCTTAATATTGCGCTCTGATACCACGTTGTAACGATCTAGGCTTTTCAACCATCAACAGTGATGACCAGTAGGCTTTTCAACCATTCCAGCACCACTGTGGCACTACAATGGTACCTTGGAACTACTTTTACGGCCAGCCTCACGACTGTAAGCACCTAGCAAACAAACCCATCAAGGCCTTATACTACCTCTCCGGGTCGTGTAGGGGTAAGAGTCTCTTGCTTGCCACCAAATAGAAAACGAGAACCTGCTGTCACGTTAATCCAACCAGTGGAAACATATCTGATCCCGGTCTCCTTGAAACAACTTTCGATAATTTCCGTATACTCAACCCTGGTTCTTTAAGAAATAAATAGTCAAAGATAAGAGCGGAGAACAACCTCCTAACCATTAGTGGATGGACTTCCTTACCGTTTGTCCTAAGAGAACGAAATGAGATTTATACGCATAATACAGCATCATCGGAGATTACTGTGCCATATAACTCACATGTTTCTCCTAGATATTTCCAAAGTTACATTATGGGTCCATATTTTATAGTCGGTTATTTAACTATCAACGACACATATCCAAATTAGGGATTTATTTCAAAAGGAAAAACCAACATTGGTTAAACCTGAAGTAACCACTAGCCTCCTTTAATCTTTTCATTAATTAAATTTAGTTTGCCAATATTTGTATAAAAATCCATTTACAAAGATATATATATATATCCATAAATTCCTATATTTCACTACTTGGAAAAATATCCATATAGATATCTCAACGGTATAAGTATATTCACCAAACACTGAGGAAGATTTCCTTTTTATACAATTCTAAAATCATTTATAAACTCCATTATATATTTCTAAAACCATTTATAAACTATTTTATAAACCTCTGGAATCATTTATAAAGCACTCCTAAAATCATTTATAACCCCTTCATAAATCCACAAAACCATTTATAAAACTCCTTTTATAAATCTATAAACCCATTTTTAAAATTCTTTTATAAATATCTAAAACCATTTATAAAACTCTTTTTACCTTGTAAATAATCTTCCTTTAAGTTTTCTAAACGATGTTATAAGATTCCTCTTATAAAACTTAAATCTGTTTATAAAACTCTATTTATAAATCTCGAAAACATTTATAAATAAATTCTAATCATTACTTAAAGACACTATTATATAATAATAATTATTAGTAATAAACATTATAAATAAACTATAATTATTAACTTTGAAACATCTTAAAAATAATAATTAATAAATCCCAAACATTATTAAATAAACAATAATAATTAATCTTTACCATTATTATAAATAATAATAATTTATTTTCAAAACCTTATTAATAAATCCTTATTATTAATTTCAAACCATATTTAATTTTAAAATAATTAACCTTTCAAAATATTAACATATTGATAAATTACTTTAAAACAATATTAACTATAAGCAAATCACTTTAAACAATATTAAATATAAATAAATAGCTTTACAATAATATTAATATAAATAAATAATCTTAAAATAATATTAAATATAGATAAATAACTTTTAAAACAATATATAACTTTAAAACAATATTAATATAAACACATAATCTTTTAAACCATTTCTAAATGACTAGGAAAAATGATAAGGTTAGAGTAAAATAGAAATTAAATCCTTTTAAAACAAATATTTCCGAGACCCAATTTCAGATTTAAAATCATTCTCTGTCTCAAAAACCAACTCCAAATCAAATGGTAATTTATAGTATTTTCAAAATACTAATTTAAGGCTAATAGCTACCCAACGCTTAAACAATATCGCAATTGATTTTTCTATCACTATTGGGTTTCAATTTTGAACATACACGATGTCATTAGCAATAGTGTCCACAAATCAGGTTTCATATTCAATAACCATATAACAAGAATTTTATTGGAGATAAATCAACAATAGCGAGGTATCTCGTTGGATCCATCCAACCTATCCCCCTACATCACAAACAATATATAATTATATAATAGGGTTCATCTGCTACTAGGCAGGTATATATAAAGGGTCATCCGCTCCAAGGGCGGAATATCTCTGAACCAACTAATAAATAAGTAAATCATCCAAATATCCACTCAACAATTATTTATCAACTATATAATATTATTGGTTAACCAAAAAGGTGACTTTAACTCATCGAAATTCCCAGTAATCACCAAAGCGCTCCGGTTTGAATTTAAATCGAATAGGCATTCAATTTTAACCAAAATTCCTACTAGCTCCAAATCCATCCATTCCAATTTCATCGTGTAGTTAACATCCATACGAGTGCAATGCAACAAACGACGCCCGAATCCGACTTCGTATGAAAAAGTTACGAATAAATGAACGTTTGTGGATAATTAAACCATAATTAACTTATATTAATTTAAATTTTTAAATCCCTAATTCCCTTCCCTCCTTAATCCTATCTCTCGCATTCGAACCCATCCAGGTTGACTTCGACTCGCTGCTGCTGCCACCTTAGCTTACCAGAGGCCGCCGCGACTTGCCAAGGGTACCTCACCTCCTCCTCTCCTAACGCCACTTGCCATGCCCTTCCATTCGCCGGCATCACCAAGAAAAAGCCCCCAGACAAACCGCAACGATGAACTCAAACTGCAACTGCCTCCGACCGCCATCAATCGCCGCAACCCCACATAGCACTCCCTTAACGTCCCCGACCTATCGCCACCGATCCTATGAGGACCCATTTCTTCGACTCTCGGAAATCAACACTAATACATCCTCGGTATTCACGTGCCGCAAATCCAAGTGCTAAAGAAGCGGATTCTCAAGGGTAAGAAAGAAAACAAAGACATAACATAATCTCATATATATTATTTCAACATATAATCTTTACAGCGGAAATTTAAATATATTTATTAGAGTTAAACATGGACAGTTATAAATTTTTGTCTTTGCAAATGCGGAATACTATAGAACAAGAGTGCGGTGGAAATGGATAACAATCTTCAGAAAAATCTTCTAACTCCATGCTTTGAGCTACATCCAAATTTCTTCTAAACTAAAACTGATTACTAGGCTTCCCGGAAAAATTAGGGCACCTCAAGAGTTTAAGGGAAAGGCAAATAAACTCTGGGTCAGTCATGGGACTGGTGTAGGAACTCAAAATACGCGTTTTGAAAAGAAAAGGTATCTCATAAGACCACGCCGCACATAAATAGGGAACGGGTTTTTACCTTATGATAACCAAACATTATTACATAAAATTAAGGGATATTATTTTTAATGACATTTCTTTGAAAACATTTGCATGTAAACTTATTAATCTTAGCCGAGATTGTTACATTGATTAAATTCCAGTATATTAGCCACAAAGTGGGTTCTATAAACAAAATGGCAAGCACTTATTAGAGAATGGATTTCTATACAAATGACCAGGTGAAGAGACTACCTTTCGGTAGTACATCTCTAGAGAAATGTACAAAGGCTACAGAACATCTGCACCTCTACCAACACAAGACCGGCCTACCTCTCCCAAGATAGTACCGAATATGCCATCACCCCGATCGTTACCGACCTAATCCGAGCACTCATTTACCATACACCACATTAATTTAAACTCGAACGTCATAGCGAGTAGAAATATATCTAGAAGGGGATGGTCATACCCTAATGGTTATGAACCACATAGCCTTGCCACATTTATCCTGTTTTGGTCATTTACAGGTGTGACGCTTGAGGTAATGATTACCTTTCACATAGCACATCATCTGTAACGACCACGACTTTCTCTCCACAGAAAGTCTCATCGTTAATAAGAAAGAAAGGGGTAGAAAATAGAAAAGAAGAGAAGAAAGAAAGAAACAACAACAACGATCTCACAGCGGAACGAATAAATTATATTAATAACATAAACTATTACATAGTATACAATAATTTACAGAGTTACACAGCATATACATCACTTACTAGACAGTTATAATCATCTGTCTAGACATTACAACTCAAATACAAGACAAGACACTATCACAGATATCAACACAGCGGAATACTATATCTACGAACGCCGAAGCCTCCTGCTCCATTGCTCCTCCACAATTCGTCAAAGCTAAACCTGAATCCCTTGGCTACTCGTAAAAATTTGAGTACCCAAGAGTTTATAAAACAGAAATAAACACTTGGGTCAGACATGGGTCTGGTGTGAGTAAACGGGTTAAAATTGTTTAACTTCAAAACCTTTTGAAAACAAAGGTATCACGTAAGACTTCCCACACATAAACATGGAAAAGTTTTTACCTTACGCTAACCAAAACATTTGATAGGAAATCTGATTGTATTATAATAGGGTCTAGGGTTTTCAAGTAAAATACAGAAATAGCTGAAATGCTTACATCTCACATTCCAACATAGTTGGGCACAACTAATACGTACGGCACTTATTGGAGTTTGAATTCCATACAATGGCAGGGCTACTGGGGTACCGCCCGTCACAGTACGTGGCCTAGATCACCGTACCGAAGATCACTCCCAATCCCCTGCAACACAAAGCCGGAACCATCCCTTACTGGATAATCCCGAACAAGATAATCCCGTAGTTGGCGCGACCAACTACACACTAAGCCGAATAAAAGAAAAGGGACCTCTAGACAGGGATCTATCTTGCTCTCAGTGGGTGCTACCCACGAAGCCTTGCTGCACCTCCCCTGTTTTAGCCATTCCCGGTTGATGAGGCTTGAGGTTACGATTACCTTTAATCAGAACATATCACTTAGAATGCTCATCGTCCGCCTGACGATGTGCTGAAAGCATTCAATCCATACAAGTTCGTTCCGGGTTCGAACGAAACCGAAGGCATTATCTCGTTACACTCGTTTTGGAATCACCCTCAGAGTTAACGACAATAACCCTTGCACTCTGAATCTTCATCTTCACTTGAGATTCACGACCTATCGTTAATTTGGATCGATGTGGTATTCGGGTCTCCAGACCTGGAATACCGGTATACGGAAACCCGATCCCGGTCTCATCGAAATCCAAAACGTATCTTTTAAGGCCAAGTTGTTTTAAAGGTTAAAACAATTCAATTCTACTATCTATTTACACACAGATAGATAATTCATAGATTCACAATAGATAATCAACATTATCATTATAAGCAGATGATTCATATCATTATGCAACCAAAGCATCCAAATCATACAATATCTATTATCTCATATCTGAGATCTCAAACCATTCAAGGTAAATCAATATCATTCAGTATCCTTAAGCAATGATTTATTAATCACCATATATAGTTAATTTAAAATGAATTAAATTAAATATTTCATCTCTAATTAATTTAAAGTAAATTAAATTAATTACTTCCATCATTAAAATCTTGCTTAAATCATTATTAATTAATTATCAATCAATTAATCAATCATCATCCAATAATTCAATTTAATTAATCATCCTTGATTAATTATTTAATTACATTCAAGTAATTAGTATTAAATTAATTATACAAATTAATTATTCTTAACCACTTATAGTAATTAACCTTTAATTACTTCATTTATTAATTAACTATAATTAATTACATTACTCCTTAATTAATTACATTAATTATTCACTTCATTTATAATTATTACTTAATTAATCAATTCTTAATTACATCATAATTATATAAATTAATGATCCTTAATTACATTTTATCATTAATTACTTTATTTAAATTAATTACATTGAGTAATTAATCTTTAATTAAACCATAATTATTAATCACTATTGATTAATCACATTCAGTAATTAACTAACCTTAATTACTTCTTAAAATAAATTAATTATTCCTTAATTAATTTCTTAATTAATCCCTTGATTAATTTCCATTAAGTAATTAACTACCCTTAATTACTTTATTAATTACATCAGTAATTATCCATTAATTACTTTCCTAAGTAATTAATCTTCATTAAATTACATTTAGTAATTACTTCACAAATCATTAAATGATTATCTTAAATTAATTAAACTTAATTAATTAACTTAACTAATCAAAAGAAACTTAATTAATTACAATGAGTAATTAATATCTTAATTACTTCCATTAAGTAAAACAATTCACAAATGATTAACCTTAATTAATCTATTTAATAAATAAAATTAATCATATTAATTAATTATTTAATAAACCTTAGTTAATGATCTATATTAACTATTCTTTAATTATTTTTCTTAAATAATTAAACTTTAATTAACCATTATTGATTACAATTTAATTAATTCCAATTACCAATAAATTAATCTTTCATTTCTTAATTAATTAAGTACCTAACAATAACTTAATTAATCCTTAATTACTTAAATAATTTATTCCTAACTATTAATTAACAATCTTAACTTATCAATTAATGATTCTTAATTTCAAATTAATTACCCTTAAAACTTGATTAACATTCATTTTGAAAACTTGTTTAATTAGGCTTGCTTTTGTTTCTTTTTAAAAACTTGAACTTGATTTACTTATAAAAATTTGAAACCTGCTATTAAATAGGAACCAACCCGAGCCCTTGCGAAACACTACTACTCGAGTCATTCCCCTAACAAACCCGAGCCTGCTTCGAGTCAATTCCCCTACTCATCTGCTTCGAGTAAATACGCAAAACAACCCGAGACGATCCCGAGTTTCTTCCTTCTTCTCCAAAGCAAACGAACCGATAGCACAAACGTGCACGTGGTGCACGTACACCACCAACTCCGACCACCGTAGATCACCGCGACGATCCTCGACCATCACCTTCAACCTCGCGAACCCATACGCGACTCCAGATCACCCATAATCCATACAAATCGAAATCGAGATATTCGACCAAACTTGAAAATCGCCATGGCCAGAAACTGCTGCCTTCCCGTTGCCTCCGATCTCGAACTCACCTATCCACTTCACCCATGCTTCGTCACACCTTCCAGCTTGCATCCCCACTAATGCGAACCACTCCGGTCTTCCATAACCATCGCGAGAGCCCCCTGACAGCATCGTTCCAAAATGTCTCTGGAACCCTAGTTCATCGTCCCCCGACCACCACAGCCATCTAAAAATTTTCTCACTGTTTTTCCTATGACCCTCAACCCATCGGCCACTTCCATGCCAAATCTCGACCAACATTGTCATGCCGATCGTTGGTGATTGACGAAAATTCCCAAAACGTTCATCTCACGAATTCCTGATAATCCTAATCCTAAAAATTATGAAACGTATACTAAAATTCGTGATTTTCAATCACGAATACATTCATGCAATTCAAATCAAAAATTGAATTGGTTGACTTTAACATATATATATTTTTCCCACTGTTATTTCATTTTTAAAAATTATTTACTAAATTTAAATCCCTGAAACCATTTTAAAATCTTCATTATACCTCAACAAACAAATTTCATTTATATATCAATGTCTAATATTGGTTTGATTGAGATATTTGAATTTTTGAAAGCAAAAATCATAGACTGGAACAACAGAGAACATGATATATATATAACCAGACATCTCACATACATATATATACAAATCTAGATAAATTTGAGCTAAAGAATTCAATATAAACCAATACCATCACATGCATTTTAGTTAAAACCAGATTAAACTGTTTTTAAAATTTGTTTACTCACCTATTTAATTGCAGAGAACAAAGCAGAGCAGTTTACTACTTCCAGGTTTTAAAATTTTGATCCGTGAAAGCTTTAAATTTGCTTTGCTGATGGAAACCTTTGCATGCCTTCAATTTGATGTTGTTTAAAGTTGAAACTACTGAGTTGGTCTTGATTCCTTTTGAATTGCAGAAGATTTGAATTGCAGTTGAACTCCATTTTAGTTGTAGGTTGATTTGAAGTTGCAGCATTTACTTTCAACTTGATTTTGCACATTTTAAATTCCCAGATTTTTATCTTCATTTGCTTTTAGTTTAGTTTCAGGTTTTGAGTTAAGAAAAGAGAAGAAAGGAAAGAATTTGGACCGTGGTAAAATGAAAACAGGCTTCTCTAAACATACATTTATTTATAAATGTTAAATTTTTAAAGAAAAACAAAATGATGCCACTTGTCCCTTTTAGTTAACTTACACATATGCCTCCAAGTCTCCATAAGTTTACAAGTGTTTTATCTTGTCTTTAATTAATTTACAAGTATTAATTCCTTTTTATTTTGATTTATTTAAATCCTACATGTATTTAAAAATATCTATATGTATAAAAATGTATTTATCCTTTTATAATAAGCTTTAAGATTTCTATATAAATATACAAGTGTGAAAAACTATTATTTATAATAACTTATACTTTAATCAAATATATATATAACATATTTATAAATGCTTGAGCTTAACTATATATATATATTTTTTACAAACCATTTTGACTTTTTTTAAAAAGGAAAGAATGTTAAAAACAATTGAATTTTAAAAGAGAAAAGATTATTAAAATGAACTTCTTATTTAAATCTTATTCTTGTTATTTAAATCATAAATATCATTTTCAAAAGTATTAAACCAAATTACAAATTATATATATATATATATGAGTTTGAAAACATCTTATTAAATTCAAATTCAATATTCTTTTTTTATTCCAACATATGCAAATATATATATTCTAAATGAAAAATACTTTTAACATTAGCTTGATAATTATCATATTGAATTTAATACATAACTTCAAATAACAATATATATGTTCATATATATTATAATTTGAAAACATAATTTTATTAAATTAAAAGATTCCCTATTCATAATATATATACCTATATATATATATATATTATAAATATAAACACTTATATTAGTTTTAGAAAGATAAAACTTCCCAATTTAAAATATTATTAACCTTTTAAAATGAATTGAACTTGTCAATTTATAAAATAAATCAACTAATCAATTTAATTATTAATAAAGATTATTAAATTGATATTGCCAAATTTTCGGGATATCACATTCCTCCCCCCTTAAAATAATTTCGTCCCCGAAATTTAAAAGCAAAGATAATTTAATAACCGAGTAAAATTTTTAATTTTAAACAGCAATCACACAAATCAATCATTATTATCAATCATAGCAACCATATAAATCAAACAAATTTAATTATCCAGACAAATTCTGGATAGAATTTCCTCGAGTTTCCCCAAGTATATATATATACCGGGATACTCGTTTTACAGGATCTTAACTAACTATCTACAATAATCTAGAACTCCTTCCCATCTAGATTACAAATCTGAACAAAATATCAGACTAAACTCAAAACCATCTCAACTACCAAATCCTTCTGAACTGCTGATCGCACAACCAATGATAGATCAAACACGTATTCCCTCAGAGATACGTGAAATACAATGAATTCCAGTTATCCGAACTGGAAACTCAATCCTGTAGATCAAAGAACTAATCCTTTTGAGAACACAAGAAAATCTCAAAATACTTCTAGAGCTAGTTCTCCAATCTTACCAAATCTTGTATCTCCTTTAATTGAAGAAAACTTAAACAATATCCAATTTCAACTTCATCCTTCCTGATCAGCTTAGCCCTTGCTGATGCTTCCTGGAACAATCTAGACCAACATCAAACCAATTTCCGGATCCTTCTCAACAAAATGGTTTCCCAAAAATCACCGAAATCCAGAACACAATTCTACTCCACAAACATTAGAGAACTATGAACTACTTCTCCTATCTGGAATAGCCAAAACAGTTGCACTTGACAACCTTATCTCCAAATCCTGAAAATTTCTTCACACTTAGAGATACACTTGAATTTCTTATAGAAATACTCTACTCCAATAAAATCACAACTCCCGGTTGCTCCCACTCTAGAATAGCTGCTATCTTGCTTTCGCTGCACAACTCTGATCTTGAACAGATGAGAATGCCGTCGGAAAAACTCGAGCACAAACTTGATCATCCACAGTTCACCATATCTATAAAATCTTAGTGAACCATTCTACTTGGTCAAAATACCTTAACAGAATCCTCACCAGAAAATTAGGTGTGGTCAATCCCTCTCCAAAGAATCCTGAGCTGCTTCACCAAATTATTCTCTAGGAGACATCCTTCTACTAAGCTGAACTTCTGGTAACTCCACAAATCAAGTCGATACGGAATCTCAATCTCCAATAATCCCAAGAGAATACTCAAATAATCGCAAGTCTCTTTTGCGATCAACCCGACCTAACTTCCACAGATAACTGTTCTCTCTTCACTAATCAGAACAGCTTATATTTGACTAACCAATCCATCGAAGAAATGGATTCACTCTACTGCTTCTGAACTTCACCTTTAGAAAAACTGCTCAGCCAGAAACTTTCTGCCAACATAGAACACTCCGAGTCGCACTGCTGCCACAAACCAAAGATTTCCTAACCAAAGCTCTTCGAGAAACTCGGACCCAAACCAACACAAACACCATGTTGAACTCAACCATAACACCGAAGCAGACACACTTCATTAACTTGTTCCAAAGAAAACATCTTCGGGAACATCCATAGTCACTGCATCTCATCACACAGCTACTATTACCTGAGATACCATCACTCGCTTCTGTTCTCCGACAGATCCAACTCTACTCATCCAACTCCTGAGATGAATTCCGAACCTTAACAGGTTTCCTTCAGAGATTGTGAAATCCTTACACAACTGTAAAGTTCACTCGAGACGGTATTAGGTTTACAGTCTCGACAGATACTCTTCCAATCTCAACACTCAGATTCTAACTATTGGTAGTCGTGTTACTCACACTACCACCTTATCTACCTTTATAACTTATATTGGAAAACCCGAACAGGTAACCCAACAAATAGGTAGAAATATATGTATATTTAAAATGATACTTTTTATATAGAAATTATTTCTGGGTAAAATTATTTCATTTACCTCTTTAAAACAATATTGTGTCCGTTGGCCTGGTTCAAGTGTTTAGAGATCCCTATCAATAACGTTAGCTACTCGTATTGACCAGAATCCATATACCACTCAACCGATCAATTAACACAATATAAAATCATTTTTTATATAACTAACAATTACGCGCTCTCAAGATAGACACCACTTCAGAGCCTAGGTATTCACTCAACCTAGTGTTCTGATATTCACTTAACCAAAAGCTTAGGCATTCGCTCAACCTATGCTCTGATACCACTGTAACGACCACGACTTTCTCTCCACAGAAAGTCGCATCGTTAATAAGAAAGAAAGGGGTAGAAAATAGAAAAGAAGAGAAGAAAGAAAGAAACAACAACAACGATCTCACAGCGGAACGAATAAATTATATTAATAACATAAACTATTACATAGTATACAATAATTTACAGAGTTACACAGCATATACATCACTTACTAGACAGTTATAATCATCTGTCTAGACATTACAACTCAAATACAAGACAAGACACTATCACAGATATCAACACAGCGGAATACTATATCTACGAACGCCGAAGCCTCCTGCTCCATTGCTCCTCCACAATTCGTCAAAGCTAAACCTGAATCCCTTGGCTACTCGTAAAAATTTGAGTACCCAAGAGTTTATAAAACAGAAATAAACACTTGGGTCAGACATGGGTCTGGTGTGAGTAAACGGGTTAAAATTGTTTAACTTCAAAACCTTTTGAAAACAAAGGTATCACGTAAGACTTCCCACACATAAACATGGAAAAGTTTTTACCTTACGCTAACCAAAACATTTGATAGGAAATCTGATTGTATTATAATAGGGTCTAGGGTTTTCAAGTAAAATACAGAAATAGCTGAAATGCTTACATCTCACATTCCAACATAGTTGGGCACAACTAATACGTACGGCACTTATTGGAGTTTGGATTCCATACAATGGCAGGGCTACTGGGGTACCGCCCGTCACAGTACGTGGCCTAGATCACCGTACCGAGGATCACTCCCAATCCCCTGCAACACAAAGCCGGAACCATCCCTTACTGGATAATCCCGAACAAGATAATCCCGTAGTTGGCGCGACCAACTACACACTAAGCCGAATAAAAGAAAAGGGACCTCTAGACAGGGATCTATCTTGCTCTCAGTGGGTGCTACCCACGAAGCTTTGCTGCACCTCCCCTGTTTTATCCATTCCCGGTTGATGAGGCTTGAGGTTACGATTACCTTTAATCAGAACATATCACTTAGAATGCTCATCGTCCGCCTGACGATGTGCTGAAAGCATTCAATCCATACAAGTTCGTTCCGGGTTCGAACAAAACCGAAGGCATTATCTCGTTACACTCGTTTTGGAATCACCCTCAGAGTTAACGACAATAACCCTTGCACTCTGAATCTTCATCTTCACTTGAGATTCACGACCTATCGTTAATTTGGATCGATGTGGTATTCGGGTCTCCAGACCTGGAATACCGGTATACGGAAACCCGATCCCGGTCTCATCGAAATCCAAAACGTATCTTTTAAGGCCAAGTTGTTTTAAAGGTTAAAACAATTCAATTCTACTATCTATTTACACACAGATAGATAATTCATAGATTCACAATAGATAATCAACATTATCATTATAAGCAGATGATTCATATCATTATGCAACCAAAGCATCCAAATCATACAATATCTATTATCTCATATCTGAGATCTCAAACCATTCAAGGTAAATCAATATCATTCAGTATCCTTAAGCAATGATTTATTAATCACCATATATAGTTAATTTAAAATGAATTAAATTAAATATTTCATCTCTAATTAATTTAAAGTAAATGAAATTAATTACTTCCATCATTAAAATCTTGCTTAAATCATTATTAATTAATTATCAATCAATTAATCAATCATCATCCAATAATTCAATTTAATTAATCATCCTTGATTAATTATTTAATTACATTCAAGTAATTAGTATTAAATTAATTATACAAATTAATTATTCTTAACCACTTATAGTAATTAACCTTTAATTACTTCATTTATTAATTAACTATAATTAATTACATTACTCCTTAATTAATTACATTAATTATTCACTTCATTTATAATTATTACTTAATTAATCAATTCTTAATTACATCATAATTATATAAATTAATGATCCTTAATTACATTTTATCATTAATTACTTTATTTAAATTAATTACATTGAGTAATTAATCTTTAATTAAACCATAATTATTAATCACTATTGATTAATCACATTCAGTAATTAACTAACCTTAATTACTTCTTAAAATAAATTAATTATTCCTTAATTAATTTCTTAATTAATCCCTTGATTAATTTCCATTAAGTAATTAACTACCCTTAATTACTTTATTAATTACATCAGTAATTATCCATTAATTACTTTCCTAAGTAATTAATCTTTATTAAATTACATTTAGTAATTACTTCACAAATCATTAAATGATTATCTTAAATTAATTAAACTTAATTAATTAACTTAACTAATCAAAAGAAACTTAATTAATTACAATGAGTAATTAATATCTTAATTACTTCCATTAAGTAAAACAATTCACAAATGATTAACCTTAATTAATCTATTTAATAAATAAAATTAATCATATTAATTAATTATTTAATAAACCTTAGTTAATGATCTATATTAACTATTCTTTAATTATTTTTCTTAAATAATTAAACTTTAATTAACCATTATTGATTACAATTTAATTAATTCCAATTACCAATAAATTAATCTTTCATTTCTTAATTAATTAAGTACCTAACAATAACTTAATTAATCCTTAATTACTTAAATAATTTATTCCTAACTATTAATTAACAATCTTAACTTATCAATTAATGATTCTTAATTTCAAATTAATTACCCTTAAAACTTGATTAACATTCATTTTGAAAACTTGTTTAATTAGGCTTGCTTTTGTTTCTTTTTAAAAACTTGAACTTGATTTACTTATAAAAATTTGAAACCTGCTATTAAATAGGAACCAATCCGAGCCCTTGCGAAACACTACTACTCGAGTCATTCCCCTAACAAACCCGAGCCTGCTTCGAGTCAATTCCCCTACTCATCTGCTTCGAGTAAATACGCAAAACAACCCGAGACGATCCCGAGTTTCTTCCTTCTTCTCCAAAGCAAACGAACCGATAGCACAAACGTGCACGTGGTGCACGTACACCACCAACTCCGACCACCGTAGATCACCGCGACGATCCTCGACCATCACCTTCAACCTCGCGAACCCATACGCGACTCCAGATCACACATAATCCATACAAATCGAAATCGAGATATTCGACCAAACTTGAAAATCGCCATGGCCAGAAACTGCTGCCTTCCCGTTGCCTCCGATCTCTAACTCACCTATCCACTTCACCCATGCTTCGTCACACCTTCCAGCTTGCATCCCCACTAATGCGAACCACTCCGGTCTTCCATAACCATCGCGAGAGCCCCCTGACAGCATCGTTCCAAAATGTCTCTGGAACCCTAGTTCATCGTCCCCCGACCACCACAGCCATCTAAAAATTTTCTCACTGTTTTTCCTGTGACCCTCAACCCATCGGCCACTTCCATGCCAAATCTCGACCAACATTGTCATGCCGATCGCTGGTGATTGACGAAAATTCCCAAAACGTTCATCTCACGAATTCCTGATAATCCTAATCCTAAAAATTATGAAACGTATACTAAAATTCGTGATTTTCAATCACGAATACATTCATGCAATTCAAATCAAAAATTGAATTGGTTGACTTTAACATATATATATTTTTCCCACTGTTATTTCATTTTTAAAAATTATTTACTAAATTTAAATCCCTGAAACCATTTTAAAATCTTCATTATACCTCAACAAACAAATTTCATTTATATATCAATGTCTAATATTGGTTTGATTGAGATATTTGAATTTTTGAAAGCAAAAATCATAGACTGGAACAACAGAGAACATGATATATATATAACCAGACATCTCACATACATATATATACAAATCTAGATAAATTTGAGCTAAAGAATTCAATATAAACCAATACCATCACATGCATTTTAGTTAAAACCAGATTAAACTGTTTTTAAAATTTGTTTACTCACCTATTTAATTGCAGAGAACAAAGCAGAGCAGTTTACTACTTCCAGGTTTTAAAATTTTGATCCGTGAAAGCTTTAAATTTGCTTTGCTGATGGAAACCTTTGCATGCCTTCAATTTGATGTTGTTTAAAGTTGAAACTACTGAGTTGGTCTTGATTCCTTTTGAATTACAGAAGATTTGAATTGCAGTTGAACTCCATTTTAGTTGTAGGTTGATTTGAAGTTGCAGCATTTACTTTCAACTTGATTTTGCACATTTTAAATTCCCAGATTTTTATCTTCATTTGCTTTTAGTTTAGTTTCAGGTTTTGAGTTAAGAAAAGAGAAGAAAGGAAAGAATTTGGACCGTGGTAAAATGAAAACAGGCTTCTCTAAACATACATTTATTTATAAATGTTAAATTTTTAAAGAAAAACAAAATGATGCCACTTGTCCCTTTTAGTTAACTTACACATATGCCTCCAAGTCTCCATAAGTTTACAAGTGTTTTATCTTGTCTTTAATTAATTTACAAGTATTAATTCCTTTTTATTTTGATTTATTTAAATCCTACATGTATTTAAAAATATCTATATGTATAAAAATGTATTTATCCTTTTATAATAAGCTTTAAGATTTCTATATAAATATACAAGTGTGAAAAACTATTATTTATAATAACTTATACTTTAATCAAATATATATATAACATATTTATAAATGCTTGAGCTTAACTATATATATATTTTTTACAAACCATTTTGACTTTTTTTAAAAAGGAAAGAATGTTAAAAACAATTGAATTTTAAAAGAGAAAAGATTATTAAAATGAACTTCTTATTTAAATCTTATTCTTGTTATTTAAATCATAAATATCATTTTCAAAAGTATTAAACCAAATTACAAATTATATATATATATATATGAGTTTGAAAACATCTTATTAAATTCAAATTCAATATTCTTTTTTTATTCCAACATATGCAAATATATATATTCTAAATGAAAAATACTTTTAACATTAGCTTGATAATTATCATATTGAATTTAATACATAACTTCAAATAACAATATATATGTTCATATATATTATAATTTGAAAACATAATTTTATTAAATTAAAAGATTCCCTATTCATAATATATATACCTATATATATATATATTATAAATATAAACACTTATATTAGTTTTAGAAAGATAAAACTTCCCAATTTAAAATATTATTAACCTTTTAAAATGAATTGAACTTGTTAATTTATAAAATAAATCAACTAATCAATTTAATTATTAATAAAGATTATTAAATTGATATTGCCAAATTTCCGGGATATCACATCATCTTTCCTCTTTGAATACCATATTGCCATTTCATAATCACACAACTGATTTCAAAAAACTTATACTCCTAAGCTCGTACGTCTTAGGAAGTGGTGTTAAGCTAAAAGAAGTTGCTTTCTCTGCCACCAAATAGATAATACGTTCATAGAGATCAATTTATGTACTTAGAAATGCGACGTCAGACATTCGTCCATACAAGTTGTCCAGGAACAGGATAAACCAAAGGCACTCTCCTACCACATCCTGTCGGGAGGTACCCCTAGTTATAGCGGGAAGTCCTTGCATTGAAGATCTTAAATGAAGAACCACTGTCACATAATATGATATGGGAAATTTTCCCCAAAGGTCAGTGACAAGCAGCCTTACATTCCATCTTCCAATCATTTCCATATCTTCACTTCGAATACGTAAATTGGTTCGAAGTGGTCTTCAGATAGGAATCATCCAAATCCGACCCGGGTTCCTTCGAACCAATCATCGGTAAAAGAGGTCAAATAATAGGTGAATAATATTTGCTTAATTCATTCCTTTTATCAAAAATATCTTTTAGAGATATATAACTTTAAAACACTTCTTCTCGGTATATACGGAATCATTAAACCTCTCTTATCAAATCCTTTGATTACTTAAAACCTTTTTTTAAACTTTGGAATAATTCTAAATCATTTCTTTTTTTCAACTTAGGAAAATATTTCTAAATCATTTCATTTAAATATTAACAAAGATTTCTTAATTCAAAACTCGAAATTTTGATTGAGTTAAAACCATGTTATCTAGGATGTTAATCCAAAACCAGTAAATATTAAATGAGCAGAACCTATAGAAATTATCTAATTCTACCTAGTATCAATTCATGTATTCAACAAGTGCTATGGGCGGAATAATGGTGAAATCACCTTTTAAATTCCACGAATAGTACGAGTTCCCTCTTCGGGATTTAACACCGAGTATAGAAGATTATCCCTATAAAATCCAAGTTTTTTATATCTGGAAAAATCATATCCTTTATACTTTGGAAATTTTTGATCCAAGTAAATTAATTTTACTATCCTCTCCACCGGGCCAGTCCAGATAGCCAGGGAGAGCATGAAACTAGTTTTCCAAACCCAAGCCTCGACACTATCTCTCTAACACCCATAAGGCGGTCAAGTTATTCGATCGACTCTAAACCATTTAACATTTAACCATTCCATAAATCCTTCAAAATCATCTTTAAAATACTTTATTAATCATTTAAAAACATTTACAAAAGATTTAGAAAAGAATGGTTGCGTTTAAAACTTTATTTCAAAAGTTATAGAAAAGTGCCGCGGCAAGTATTTTTAAGCTATATTGACCAAAATGAATTTTTCTCATTTAGAAATTCATTTTTATAACTCAAATCAATTTTAAAACATTTTAAAAGATTTTTAGGATTTATTTCATATTTTTAAAAAAATTTGAGATATATTTTCAAAGAAATTCTTTTCTGGATTCTGAACTATAAAACCGCGATTTTTCAAAAAACTTGTTTTACTCATATTTCAAAATCTACTTATTGAAATTTCGATTATCTTTCTTTGTTTGAAAAATATGGATATAATAGTTCGGAAAATTCTTATCTCGAAGAGTCCCGAGCTATATTCCATTCAATATACTCGTTTGACTTTGATGGCGTGAAATCGCGAACTGCTGTTACGCGACGAGCCTATTTTTGACTCAATTTTCAATTACTTTTCAAACTTCACCAAAACACTTACATATGTTTATAAAACATTTCAAACTCATTTTTGAATCATTTTAAAGAGGTTTAACATTCCATATACACCAATTCATTCAATAAAGGAAAATGATTTCCTTTGTGCTTATCGACGTGTATTTCCATGACTTGCATATATATATATATTCAACATTCATATTAAACAACCAAACTTGATAATCAAAGCATATTAAACATCCATTGCAAACATCATATCATCATCCAAAAATATAATATAAGCAAGAGTTTCTCACCTTAGATTCGAACGATCTAACTTTAAATCGGCTATAGCTCCGCTACCATCGCACTGGAGCTTATGGAATCGAGTCCAAGACCTTAGGAAGGCCACAGACCAAGCTAGAAGAGGTGGAAGGCCTCGGCCATGGTGGTGATGGTGGATGGCTGTGAGTTTAGGAAGAGGAATGGAGGAGTTTTGAGCTTGTTTTGAAGTGGATTGATAACATATACATGTGTGTATATTTTAGCCAATATTTTGCCATAACTTTGCAAATATTTTTCCAACGCGTGGAAACCATTAAACAAGCTTGGAGGAAGGAGAAAGAAGCTTAGGAAATAAGAGGAAGAAGTGTGTAAGAAAGTGAAAGGGGATGCCTTTGTAAAAAATATATCTAAAACACCATCATTATCCATCACCATCACCAAAAGAACACTTACCATCCCTTAAAACAAGGTTCCTTAAAACATGAGTTGTCTCTTTTCTAATTAATCATGTTTACTTTATTAAATTTAAGGTTAACTTTTGTGTTATTAAGTTGTATATGTGCAAATGTATATCAAATATAATCCACAATGTTGCACAACTTCTACACGCTGAATCGTTACGAATTTCGATTTTGATTTCCGATCATATTTTCACTTCTTAGTTAATATACATATATTTGTAAAAAAATGAAAATAAATTCTTATCATTTTTAACTAATTAAGATGATCATATTTTATTTATAAAACCATATAAATCAATATTAACAATTATTTACAAAAATCGCTATTATATTGATAAAGCAATATCGATTTTTCTTATACCTTTGAATCAAGTATATACTATTATAAAACCATTATATTGATTTATTATCATTGTATAACTATTTAAACTAAATTATAACCTTTTTAAAATCATTATTTGAATAATTATAATAATTATTAAACCATTAAATCTCAATTAAATTTAATAAATCAATTATTATATTTAAGGGCGTTACTAAATACATTTAAATTTCAAAAATACAATAAATTATTTTACTTCATATTCTTGTTCAATTATAAAAATAAGTGTGTATCCAGCTCCGTGCACGACGTTTTACAATTATAAAGCTGTTTATCGATAAAACGATTTTTGGACATTTTATCGATTTAAATTCCAAGGAAAATATTTTTGTAAATACCTATTCAAAATAAGATTACTATTATTTATTATTACTTAAATCAATATTATTCGTATTATCAACCTTTTATTTGAATAAATTTAAAAACAAATAAAAAAATTCAAAGTGATAAATTTGTGGCTCGTTACAGGTCCCCCTTTCTAACGTCGCCCCAAATGACGAGACGAAAGGATATTGCAATTTCCATTCATCTAGGAACTACTGCTGCCATGCATCGAGTTGGCTCGATCCAATCGTCTAATAGGTCGAGCTTGGTGTCGTCTACAACTTTCTAGTTGATGATTTTCCCCAACGATGCTTGGATGGGCACTGATCAATGAGGATCGTTGGATGAGGCTGTTTGATTTTTTTGAATATTTGCAAACTTCCTTCTCTGGTTAAACGTGAATCATATAAAAGGAAGGAGGATGATTAAACATGTATGGGGAGTATGGCTGAATAGTGCAAGTATGGTTAAGGGCATGGGCAAGGTTATGAAGTACATAATATTGTATATATTATTTTATTTTAAACTATTTGGTAATATACATCCTAAAATCTCGAACTCCAAATGAGGCATATTGTTTGGCGTTTCATACTAAATACCCATATTCTGAACATAATGGAACTAGTCTCAAGACCTAATTCGATGATATATAGAAGATAACTTTTTAAACCCAGTGATACTACATTAATTTCTATAATTAATTTCTAAGCGTTTCGAGCTCCCACGACCAAACGATACGTCCGATCGCCACGAAATTTGTTAACTTGTAATAATTCACTACTACGGATCCAATAGCACTGGTTTCGTCGAAATCCGAGACGAGGAGCCCTGGAAGGCTATTTTAATATGTTAATTAAAACGATTATTATAAAACAAGCTTAATCGCTTTTAAATTCAAGTTCAAAAGTTTACTATCTTCATTTTTATTCAAATAGAAATTAAATCAGCTTCCGAAATCATTTTCATTCATATTAGATCCAAGATTTAAAAATTTAAATATTCCAATTATTTAAATTCACTATTCAAATAAATCCTTATGTTTGAAATTTAAGTTATTTTGCTTATACAACCAATATTTTCATATTTAAAATTAATTAAATATTTCAAATTTGAATGCCTAAAATTCTGGGTCGTTACAATTAGTATATTAGAATCTAATTAATTGTTAGAATTAGATAATCTATGATCAACTTAACCTATTTTCCCTTTTTTGAATTGAACTGTTAAAGGATTCAAAAATAAATAAATTAGAAATTGTGTGTAAATTATGAATTGAATTGTTTGTAGTTTGCACCATCTATTCCTACCACTTTAATAAATAAGGAACTCCTTTCTCACTTCAAAATGTTGTATACGAAGCTTGAATTGAATATAGGAGATCTAATTTGTGATGATCTGTTCTTTAAAACGCAAAAGGGATTCTAGTGTATTGACATGTGACAAGAATAAATATTCTCTGTTTGTACAAATCTATTTTATTTCGCTATGGTAGTAGCAATTCATATTGGAATTGTAGATTTGTATGAGATTGATATTTCAAATTACCTTGTAAGCGAATTATTATCAAATCTTTGTAACATAGTGATTAGACTCTAATTTCGCATGTAAATATAAGTGTGTGCGTGTGTATAATATAACGTATTAATTATAACGTATCGGTTATAGCGTATTAAACATGATAATTAGTATTATTAGAATAGTTAAGTAATATTAATTTGTAGGAAGGAAGTTGGAGTAAATTAGGGAATTAATTCCTAGTTAGGGACGTAATAAAGGGATACCTTATATAGCCTCAATTATTATTCATATAGGGTGATATATATGTATATGGTGGATAAACATATAAGTTATGACTAAGTTATAGGGATGCGAGGTTAGTTCAAAGCTACATGGAAGTATACCCAATTAAATTTGGATACCAATGGTGTGGTTTTGCGTGTGGGACATCGTCTATAATAAATAACTCCAGTGGACGCGAGGCGAGTCCCAATTATGTAGGGTAAACCTGCCCAGTTAATCTGGCTACCAGTACCAACAAATAATCGGACTAATGTGAGACGTCACAAGTAGGTTATGGGTTATAAATTGTGTATTAGATATGATAGGTGAAATCTTTAAGAGGGGTTTGATTAGGGTTTGAGGTACTAAGTGGTTATGTTAGGGTATGCCTCTTTCTTAGGTGAAGTATTAAGTAACCTGATAGAATTTATTACGGTGTTAGTAAGGAAGAACCACGTAGGGACCCGCCTTTTGGTTAGATCTTAAATGATGGGGATCTGCCTATTTTATAGGTCTTAAACGATCAGAGTCTACCTAAGCTTCACTAAGAAGGTAGTAAGTGGTTTGGGTATTTCCTTGTACATCATATGCGTTAGTTGCGAAAAGTGTGAGTAGTCAGACTGGAATACCCTTCAGGTTTATAGTTGACTTTGGTATAGTCATACTGGAAGAGCCATCGGGCATACAGTCGACTTGTGTAGTCGGACTAGAAGGGCCTTTGGGCCCACAAGTTACTTTATACGTATGTTAGAATTTTATATGTAAGACATATTTCTTATTTAAATAATACTACCCAAGTATAGTTATGGTAAAGCTTGATATTTTCATTTCATCAGACATTTGTTGTTCTGACCCACTCCTCATTACAACACAGGTTAGAAAGAGTAGTGCTAATTTAGGAGACGAAGGTGGAGATGAAGACTTATGGCAGTTGTCAATCTATTTATGCTTTTTAAGTATTTATTGTACCAATTTCAGACAACTAGGTTATTTTGAGATATTGTACTATGGAAGCTTTATGTAAACATGTTATAATGTTTAACATTTAATGTTTCTGAAATGGTTTTCTTTATGAAATGGGTACTTGTTTATGATATTATATTTTATCCATTCCGCTGTGAAATTCTGAAAGTATAGATAGATAGCTCTGTATACTGTGTAATGTTTTAATTCAACGTAACAACTCGTCTTGAGGTGGGCCTAAGGTTCGATAGGCTTTTATTGGGTCGAAACTAGGTCCATTTTGGGGTGCGTTGTTACGGTGCTACACGTCATAATCTCAGGATTACAATAGTTCATAGAGATAATTATCTTGGCTATGGTATTAACAAGACATGGTTGTATAGGAGTGCGTTGAAGCTTTATTACATAGAATTTTCTTCACATCAATATACTACCTCATTACATGATTTAATGCTTTTCTTTGGTGTTGAATGTTGCCCATATCTTCCTTTTTTGCATGGCTTTGAATTGATTTGTTCAGTATGGGAACACCACTCTACTCCAATAGTACTCGTTATTATGGCGTCCTTAACTTCTCTTTGAATTACAAAAGAGAGTGCTCTGCTCCAATATTCTATTCAAAAGAGAGTGCTCCAAATTACAAAAGGGAGCAATCAATTACATGATTTAACTTCTCCTTGAACACTAATATACTCCAATATACTCTAAAAGAGAGTGCTCTGCTCTTGAATAGAGTATCATTCATGTTACCAAAAAAATGTTCCTAGTTAAGATGTATCGAGACTGGATACCGATACATCCATTGAGACTAGAGTGCGTAACGCTCTCCAAATGTTGGATAGTATATTACTAATGACCGCTGAGGGCACCAAGGGGTCACATACCGATAGTTATTGGATAACTATGAAATAAATCACTTGATAGTTTTCTATTGGTTAATATAACTAAGGTCAAGCAGAGAATATCGATGTGACTAATTTAAACAGTTCTCTCGACTTGAGAATACTATTGATCTTCAACATGGAAGCTCCGCTTTGATTATAGTTAAATCATGGTACAACATCCATCGAACGACTGTAGTTGGGTCGAGTGAAAGCATTGACACTGAAACACTATTCAAGAGAGGATTCGTATTCTCAGTTATATGAGGTTAATATCACGGTCAACTGAAGTCAACTCAAAGTCAAAGTCTCTAGTCAGAGCATTTAGGTTAATAATTATTATTATCATCGAACCAAGGACTTTGTGTTTGGACTATAAAGCTGAATGTGGACGATTACCAAATACCATAAATCCTAATGTGATATAGTTTTGATGAAGAGAATTGGTGTAAATAATTATTACTATTGGGTACCGCTTATAAAAATAAAATTGGATTTTACCAGAAGATAGGTAAGCAACAAATTCAGCTAAAATGTCACACCGCTAGTTAAGGTGACGTGTGAACGTTATTATTTAAATTTTTTGACGTTAATCGTTGAATTTTTACCTTTGAGTCGCACAACCGTAATGATGAATTCTCTGAAAAACCACAGGATTTAATTAATTTATAAAATGTTGTCAATTGATTAAATTAATTAATATTTGAGAAATATTAATTATTATTTAATTTATTTTATGTTTGGAAGTTGTTTGTAATTATTTGAGTGCATTTATAAAAGTAATGTTTGTGCGCATTGATATATGATATCGATGTAATTTAAATAAAAGATAACTATATGGAATGATTTTTGGGAATTCATGTCATTTGATGGCATGATTTGTGAATATTTTATGTCATTTGATAGCATGTAATTTTGGCCATATCATGTGAAAAGAAAGGAGTGGAGATAAAGGCAATCAAGGGAATTAATTAGGAAAGTTTTAATTAAAGAATATAAAAGGTTTCATTCTTTCAAATAAAACATATTCTCTACTTCATTTGATACACACGACTCATTCTTTCTTTTTCTTTCCCTCTTCCTATCTTTTCATGGAAGGAAACAAAAAAAATCAATTTTACAAAAATCTTTGAACTCAAAATAAAAACATCAAATAAAATAAAATAAAAGTGGTTCCATCTCTTGCATGGATAGGATGTGGATCTTGAAGATCAGAGGAGACATCATCATTCAATGTGTGATTTCTTGGCAACATTCTAAGGTGATTCTCTAATTTATTTTTTATATCTGTTATACTTCATATGTTTGTATGTAAATGGTTCACTGTGTGCTTAATTGATTAATTTTAAAACATGTGACTCAAAACCCATTTATCTTGATTAAAAGCATGTCTATTATTTGATTACTCAAATCTACACATGTATTTCATCCCTTATTTATTTGTGTTAATTATTGTAGATGTCATTAGATCCATTACCCCTTTTGCTCTTTTGTTCATATTGTATGTTTAGTTTAGATTTGAATCTTACTACCATAAAATTTTATATGCCTTAGTTGTCTAATTCTTTTCTATTTTAGAAATTATTGTTTGAACAATAATTTATTTTGAAAATTGTTTTGATTAATTGATTTAATTTTATGTTACATATTTGGAAATTGAATATACTGTTACAGGTTATTTTGGAACAATTTTGGAGATTGAATACATGTTTCACATATTTGTTGTTTTGAATACAATTTTGGTTATTGTTGATTTTGTTTAAAGGTTGTTTCAATTAAGATGGAGAAAGACATATGTGGACTTTTATGCAAAACATTATAATCTTTTAAATCCCTTTTAAGGTAAAGAAGATTTCAATCTGTTACTTTAATTTTAAAACATGCAATGGATTACAAAGTTTACATACACACACATGTTACTTTAGCTTAAAACTTAGTTTGCGGTTATTTATATATGCGTACATATATGCGTTTGAGTGTTCAAATTATTTTGCAATAGCATTAAAGATAAGATAATGAAATGAGATAACTTCTCCAACTTTTCCTCTCCTTGCTAATTGCTTTTTTAAACTTAATTGCTTGTCTTTTATGTATATGTGAACTTTTGATTAAACAAAACAACTTTCTAATATATATATATATATACATAAGTAAATATAAATGTTGTTTTGTTTAGAAAAAAGGGTTAGACAACAAAGGCATATTTATAAAGGCAATCACTAACTATGCACACTTCCTATATGTTGCACTTGCACTATATTCACTGTAAATATATCTGCATATACTTACATTTCATGTCATAGTTAAATTGATCATTAATGTTATTTAATTAATCAATCAATCAATTTAACTAAATGGAAAGGAATGAACAGTTTTTCTCTCTCTAATTAAAATCTTATGCTCCCTTTATTAATTGAATAAGCAAAGAGAAGGAAATGAAAAGTTTCCTTCTCTAAACTCAATTTAATATGCAACAGTTACACACAAATATGTATACAAGAGTATATTTGATATACTCTAATTTATATACACCACTTATATACTGCACTACACTTCACACAAATGAATGTATTCGATAATGTAATACCTATAAGTTGAAATTAAATTTATAATTCCTTTTTACCAAATTAAATAAAATATTAATTTTATTTAAAAGAAATTTGGATAAGATCTAAATGTATTTAGACTTTATAGGCATGTTAATGATCCAAAATGGTAATTTTTTTTAAATTCACCCATCTCTTCTACTGTGGGCTAGCCTCGTTCCAACAATGGTATGAGAGCCCAATAGCCTAGGCGGTCAAAATTAGTCATATTAGGGCTAACTAGTTAAGATTGCCCACTTAGTATGGTATCTAAAAATGTAATGTCTAGGATTGGAATTGGGTAATCAAGTACCCTGTCCTACCTGCTTACCAGCCTGGCCTGAAAGGTGAAGTGAGTTCAAAGGTTGCCTTTAATAAAAAAGGCCCAATTTGAATTGGGCATTGGGCTAATTTTAAAAATAGTTTTGAAATTTAAGACAAGATTTTAAATTTAAAAGTTAAACATGTTTATTATAAAAGGTAATAATATAACATAAATTTTCAAAATGTTTGAAAAGTTAATGAAAATTTCAAAATGTTTGAAACTATTTAAATTTTAATTTCTTAATTTAAAATTTATTAATAAGATTAATAACATAAATTAGTTAAATGAGTTAATTAATTGATACTTATATGCTTGTAATATCTTTGTTGATATATGTTATGTTATTTTAAAGTGTTTAAGATAACATAAGTATATATGCATGTATATATAAGATAAATTTTGAAATTAATATAATTTAATTATAATTTGTTATTTAAATAAATAAATTAAAGTTAAGTAATTGAATAAATCAATTAAATATTAATTGATTAAATAAAAATACACATATATGAGATATATGTGTTATGCTATAAAGGTTATAATAGACATGTTCAATATAAAAGTTGTATTGGAATGCTAATATAAAATTAAATAAAGATTTAACTGGTTAAATTAATTAAATAAGATTTAATTAATAAAATATTATACATAAGGCTATTATATAAGTAATATAAAATATAAAAGTTATATAATAATAAAACTTATATGATATGAATGTTTAAACTAAAGGTGGAACATTAAAGAAACCCAAATAGACTTACAGTGTTAATACATTGTATGTATACCGTGATTTTTGATGTGTCTGACACTTGAATCCAAGGGTATTAATAATAAATACATTATTCTATAAGTCGATATCACTTAATATAATATATTGAAGATTATGAGTGTTCAATATAATGTTGTTCTCTACTATATATACTAATAAGTTACTTGCATACTCCTTAGTTGTTGAGCAGATTCAAGATGGGCATGTTATGTGTAGTACTATTAATATATTGAATGGACGACATAAGATAACTATATGTATTTCATGAGTAGACTCAAGGTATATATACTAAGGCCATCACGATATGGTAGGTACGAGTAAATAATTTCTTTTTGATTTGTTGAGGAGACTCAAGATCGAAACTGAATTAGAACAAAGTACCAAAGGTTAGGAATTGTATATGATACAAATCGATAAGGATTTATCCATCATTTTTGGAACTATGATTTGTTGAGAAGACTCAAGGTTATAATCCCAAGATAAATGAGTCCTAACACCCACTAGTGAAGTAGAAAAACTTCTATGTTTCGTCTTAGGGTTTGGCGAAACATAAAAGACTAGTAGGAGCCTTATTAGAAAAATGAAATGGTAGCATTTAACATTTCTAATATTGTAAGAACATATGCTAAATATGTTATAATTATCTACAATGATAAATTTGTGCATTTAATATGATTGGTAAAACGTTTATCAATAAATATATACAAATGAACTGAATTAAAAATTAACAAATAGAAATATAACATATACTCACTATTAAATGCCTATTGCATGTTAATGTTTTCTATACCCATGCAAGTGCCTAATTTTACAACTGCTTAATACTTCATAATATGGTCACTCATGTGTTTGTTTGGTTGACACCGCCTATTGCATTCTATAAGTTTCGAACTCTAAAAGCAATGCAAGACTATAGATATTTGATCCAAATAATATCACATATAAATGTTATATAGTGAACGGTTACAGTTCGTAATGTACGATACTTCGATGAATGTAGTTCATTCAAAATAAGCCAATACACAGTACTATGAGATCGACTATTCAATTTGATTGATTACAAAATGATCGTATTGTGTTAAATGTAACACTAGACTTAAACTACAAGATAGATCTAAGAACTCGATCGTTGAAATGTCAGTTTGATCAGTTTACGCAAGGTGCAACAAATTTGATGTCCTTAAATGTTAAGGAATATTAAATGCGCTATTGTAAAGAGTTTGTTATAATATTGTAGTAAGGGTTTTCTTTTGAAAGGTTTGACAATTTAAAAAGGAAAAAGAATGTATAAAAGTAAATATGATTTAAGGTATAATGACATAAAGAGAATGAATAGTCACTTCTACTTCATAAAGAAACATCAGAAACAAGAATTGTAAAATAATGATTGATACTTATTATTGGAATAAGAAATATGATTTCTATTCTGTAATGTATTTTCATATAGGAAATTTTTTTCTATGAGATTTATTTCTTTGAGTTCAAGATATTTTGTCAAAGAACTATCCGCTGTAAACTAGTTGCAATATGTGAAATAAATAATCTATATTAAGTAAATGATGGACCCTTGAATTCAATAAACTATTGTAGTAATGATGGAAATAGTATAAGCATGCCATATAACACTTATTAATTGCATCAAAGTTAAAAAAATTATTTTCGTAAAACATAGCGATTGTTATTTTTGAAATAATGATTTTTTTTTGTCGATTGAAAATTAGACATGGTTATATTCCAATGTGAATATTACGAATATTCATTATGAAATAAAATATAATATGGTATTTGTTTTCATAACAAAATGATGCATTAGAAAATAATGAAGTATCTAAAATTATTTACATGTATTTTGGAATTATAGACTAAGCCGTATTATGAGAAATAAATTTGTTATATGATTATGAATCAAACGATACTGGCTAATCATATCTTAAACAATTAAGGGCTATGCACCTATTTAGTGGGAGGATCGTAAGAGTTGATGAACTCTTCATATTGATACATAAAAGACTATTAATACCAAATCGGTTCAACATACCTAGTTATATTCATATTGATACCTATTTAGTAGGAGCATCGTAAGAGTTGAGCAACATGTAATCACAAGTCTATTAATACCAAATCGGTTCAACGTACCTAGTTATATTCATTGATAATTTATCACCGACATGGACATGTGTATTTGATACACAAGTGGTATGTCTATGATAAGATCATAAAGTATAAAACGAAAGTAAATAAAATAACGTACAATAAACTAAAATGATTCGATTTGATTGAATATTTGAGCATATTGAAATGAGTTCCAAATATACCTAAAGTGAATAAAGATTCATCTCAAAAGTCATTCCTCTTTATGATACATAACGATGTATCGATATGGAGTAATCAAATTTGGTTGGACAAAGTACAATCAATTGTGAGTGAAGTTGATTTAATTTCTTTCTATAAGGTTGTGTGCTTGAGAGTAGTACATAGGATTAATATATCATTTCATCTAAATTATAATTTACAAAATCATACAAGACAAGTGTTTATATGAAACCCCAACATCCCTAGACTAAGGAGTTGGTAGGTTGTGCGAGTTGATAGTCTGTACATAATAATTGTTCATGAGGGATCTTGTATGAATCCCCCAAAAGGAGTTAGGAAACGGCTATCATTGGATGACATATTTATGTTTTTAACATAGGTTTTGTAAACCAAATCAGTTATATATATATACATATATATATATATACACACATATATATATATATATATGGAAATTCATAAAATGTTTGTGAATATTTATTCCATTGCGTTGAGAAACAATTGCTGTTTCAAGAATTACCAACTTCGCAGTGAAGGAATTTCTTTAAGAACTTACGGTATAAAATGTATTTGGATATGATCTAAGGATAAAGCCAATTGCAAGAAATGAAACAAAATTAACCAAACCTAAATAAACACAACACATTAGAATATCTAATAAGTATTCTTGTACATTAAAAAGAAACTATGAGTTCTTATCAATGTCGAGAATAAATAATCCTTAACGGTCAATTAGACCACTAATAGTATTGACTCTATGATATGGTATGATGCACAAATCTAAAATATATTCCAAAGACATTATCAAAATATGATTTTGAAAGTTGCGCCCAAAGGGAAATTATCGATTGGCTACAAACCTGTCTTTAAAGGAAAGACAAAAGCAGTTGGATTAATAGTAAGCCACGTTGATAAGAATAATACCATAAATTTAAATTGTTGAAATTAACGCAACAGATTCACCATTCGATGTGCTTAAGTAGGTTCGGATTTTACTCCAAAAATTATCGCATAGTATGACTTTATGTTTTGGTACATATGTGTTGAAATAGAAAATTCTAAATAATGATTTAGAGTAAATTGTTTACACATAATAACCAAAATTTCTCGAAGTTAGTGGGAGCGATACTGAGTTTGCGAGTTTTTAGATATGATCCAAGAGCATATAAGAAAGTGTCGTTCGAAAAGCATCAAAATTGAACAAATGTTTTGATAAGAATATTAAATAGTTTGATTATCGATCAAAAAGCAAAGGAAGTGTGTGTTCATAAGAAAGAGTGTTAAAAGGTACATTGATATTTCTAAATTATAAATAAACAACATGTTGCTGATTTTATAATGATGTACTTATGTTAAAATCAGCTTTGGTTGTTTTGATACTAGACATTGGATTTACAAATGATGTCTTCTATAGTAAGTATAAAAGATGTTGGGAATGTCCCAAATAATATGCAAGGACAGCTTATTAAAATGTTTAATACGGAACATGTAAGATTGATTCCTTATGCATTGGCAATAGGAATTATCATACATGTTATGTTTTCTATGATATCGTGACTTGTTTATGTATTTGATTGATGAAGCAAATATCAAATCCAAATTAATATCACTAAATGGTTGTTTGAAGTGTTCTCGTGTATTTATGAAATAAAAGAGAATTGTTTACGGAAACAATAAACTCCTTATGAAGGAGTATTTAGACACAAACTTCATAAGTGAAATTAAGTATAATATGTCAATAATAAATTCAAGTTAAGATCTCCAAATAAAAGACTAGGTTATTCAATGAAAAAGGCTAAGTACATCGCCTTGAATAGGCAGCATTAAAGAAATGTATATAAATATAAGTGCAAAAATTTATAACTGAGCCGATTCCAAATGTTGAAAATCCCATAACACTGTTATATGACAACAATGTCGCGATATAGTTCGTAACAAAACTTAGAGCTCACTAAAAGCCCAAAGGCATACTGCGGATAGTTCCACATGATAAAACAGTTTATCACCATTGGAGAGAGTAAATTGATAGAGCGGATGATTGAAATATAATAGCATACCCGTTCACTAAGGGACTGACCCAATTGGTTTTGAGGAAACTGATTGGAGAAGTTGGAATATGATTCCATAATTGACCCCAAGTGCAAGTGGGAGATTGATAGGGTTAGGGGTATGCCCATGGGTAATCATGTAATTTTTTACATATATAGTTTATAACCAATCTTGTTTAAAATAAACGGTGCTTTCTTTCTATTATATACTTGATATAATGCATTATACTAATTAATTCATTTAATTAAAAGTATATTTAATAGAAAATCAATAAACGGTATGTTTTATGATAGTAGTTACAGTGTTGTAACCGTGAGTAATTGATCACAATGGAATTAAATATACCATTTTAAATGTTTCTAGTCAAGATGTATCGAGACTGGATATCGATACATCCGTTGAGATTAGAGTATGTAATGCTCTCCAAATATTGGGTAGTGTATTACTCATGACTACTAGGGGCACCAAGGGGTTACGTACCGATAGTTGTTGGATAACTATGACATGACTCACTTGATAGTTTTCTGTTGGTTTATATAACTAAGGTCAAACAGAGAATATTGATGTGACTAATTTAAACAATTATCTCGACTTAAGAATACTGTTGACCGACTTAAGAATATCGATGTGTCCGCGGGCTTGGTCGGGTGGTGGGGTGATACGCCTCCCAGGTGAGAGGTTTGAGGTTTGAGTCCCACCTGGGAAGAGTGGGAGGAGATACGCCTTTGCACTTGGGAGGTTTGAGGTTCATTTCCCACCTCCTGCACCAAGTCAACCGAAAGGTCTGACTAGCCTGGAATAGCGTTTGTGGCGGGCCAGCCGTCTATTCCCTAGGTTTACTGTTCAGGAATCGCATGTCGGTAGTGATTGACCAGGTTTCCCTAGTTCCAAAAAAAAAATATTGTTGACCTACAATGTGCAAGCTCTGCTTTGATTTAAGTTTAATCGTGGCACGACGTCCATCGAACTACTATAGTTAGGTTGAGTGGAAGCATTGGAAGTGAAACACTATTCAAGAGAGGATTCGTCTCCTCAGTTATATGAGGTTAGCATCACAGTCAAATAAAGGCAACTCAAAGTCAAAGTCTCTACCCAGAGTATTTCAGTTGATAATAATTGTTATTATTGAACCAAAGACTTTGTATTTGGACTATAAAGTTGAATGTGGATGATATTGGAATTTTGACCATTACCAAATTTCATAAGTCTTAATATGACATAGTTTTGATGAAGAGAATTGGTGTAAGTAATTGCCACTAGCGGGTACCGCTTATAATAAGTAAAATTGGATTTTACAAGAAAATGTACAAGCGATAAATTCAGCCAAAATGTCACACCACTACTAAGGTGACATGTGAACGTTAATATTCAAATTGTTCGATGTTAATCGCTGACTGAATTTACACCTTTGAGTCGCACAACTGTAATGATGAACTCTCTGAAAAACCACGTGATTTAATTATTTTATAAAATGATGTAAATTAATTAATATTTGAGAAATATTAATGATTATTTAATTTATTTAATGTTTGGAAGTTGTTTGTTATTATTTGAATGTATTTATAAATGGTATATTTGTGTGCATTGTTATATGATATCGATGTAATTCAAATAAAAGATAATTGCATGAAATGATTTATGAAAATTTTATGTCATTTGATGGCAAGATTTGTGGAAATTTTATGTCATTTGATAGCATGTAATTTTAGCCATATCATGTGAAAAGAAAGGAATAGAAAGAGAGGCAATCAAGAGAATTAATTAGGAAATTTTTAATTAAAGAATGGAAAGGTTTCATTCTTTCAGAGAAAACATATTCTCTATTTCATCCTATACGCACAACTCATTCTTTCTCATTCATTCTTCTTCTTTCTCTCCTCCTAACTTTTCACAACAGAAAACAATAAATCAAATTTCCAAAACTTTCAACTCAAATAAAAATATTAAATAAAATAAAACAAAAGTGGTTCATCCGTTATTTGCAAAGATAAGATGTGGATCTTGAAGATCTGAAGAGATATCATCATTCAAGGTGTGATTTCTGGGCAACATCCTATTGTGATTCTCTGATTTATCTTTTTATATGTTTTATACTTCATATATTTGTATATGAATCGTTCACCGTGTGCTTAATTGATTAATTTTAAAATGCGTGATTCAAAACCATTTTGTCTCAATTAAAAGCGTATCTATTATTTGATTCTACTCAGATCTACACATGTATTTCATCCCTTATTTATGTTAATTATTGTAGATATCGTTAGATCCATTACCCATTTTGCTCTTTTGTTCATATTGTATGTTTAGTTCAGATTTGAATCTTATTACCATAAATTTTTATGTGCATTAGTTGTCTAATTCTTTTCTGTTTTAGAAATTATTGTTTGAACAATATTTTGTTTTGAAAATTGTTTTGATTAACTGATTTAATTTTATGTTACATATTTAGAAATTGAATATATTGTTACAAGTTATTTTGGAACAACTTTGGAGATTGAAAACTTGTTTCATATATATGTTGTTTTGAATACAATTTTGGTTGTTGTAGATTTTGTTTAAAAGTTATTTCAATTAAAAAAGAAAGACATACGTGGATTTTGTGCAAGACATTATAATCTTTCAAACCCTCCTAAGGTAAAGAAGATTTCAATATTTTACTTTAATTTTAAAACATGCAATAGATTACAGAGTTTTCATATATGTATATACATATGTTATTTTAATTTAAAACATAGTTTGCGGTTATTTATATATGTGCACATATATCTGTTTGAGTGTTGAAATTGTTTTGAAATAGCGCTAAAGATAAATGAATGAAATGAGATAACTTCTCCACCTTTTCCTCCCCTTGCTACTTGCTTTCTTTAACTTAATCGATTGTCTTTTATATATATGTAAACTTTTGATTAGGTAAAACAACTTTCTAACATATATACATAAGTAAATAAAAATGTTGTTTTGTTTTCGAAAAAAGTTAGACAACAAAGGCATATTTATAAAGGCAATCAGTGACTATGCACACTTTTTGTATGTTGCACTTGCACAACATTCATTGTAAATATATTTGGATACACTTACATTTCGTGTCATAGTTAAATTGACCATTAATGTCATTTAATTAATCAATTGATCAATTTAACTAAATGGAAAGAAGTGAATAGTTTTGCTCTCTTTAATTAAAATCTTATGCCCCCTTCATTAGTTGAACCAGATTCTATATTAAATGTTGGACAATAATTTACCTTACACTTTTGCACTGCATGCGATAGCTTTCCACATGCTCAATAAATTATCTTTTGTTATGAACCTTTAAATACTAAAAACTCAAATTCTATCCTATAACAGATAAAACCAAACCCTAGCCAAAAATCTCACTTAATAATCAAACTATCATAAGGGGTCTTCATCGAACCACCAAGAAGAGGGACCTAACTAATTCAAAATCGATTGCAAAAAAGAATAAGAACAAGTGCTTAAATCGGGAGAAGATCTCGCAAAATGGAAGACACCCCATTGATGAACTCGAACTACCAAGGCGACGTTGAAAGCAAGCGTCGATGATGGTGGGCAGAGCAGAGAAGGATGAAATCGGCTGCTACGTTATTTTTTAGATTGGGAAAAAGGAAGGGATGGGAGAGGGTACGTTATTTATTAGGGCTGGAATAAAGGAGGAATGGGAGAGGCACAATTGAAGAAAAGCAAAACCAATTTTGATGGCGAGGGAAAAAGGCACGATTGTACTCAGGTAACCATGTTGGAAGAAACCGGGTGGAAGAATCGCTTGGAAACTAAGTATTTTTTTATTTTTAGTTTACGCAAAAGGATGACGAAGCGGGGAGCATGGTACGAAAAGGAAGAAATATAAAGCGTAACTGTTCATTTCACAAAATATCAAGACGGCTTGTGCGCCCTTGAAATGCGACTCAGTAATAATATAATAGTATATATAAGCTAATAGAAGGAAATGAAAAGTTTCCTTCTCCAAACTCAACTTAATAAGTAACAATCACACATAAATATGTGTTTCCTGGAGATTTGACCAGGCAACTAGTACTCGGCATCCAGCGGAACCGGCATCAGAGAGTGTTCGGCATCTAGGAGTACTCGGCGAAGTACTCGGCATCCATGGTACCCGTCATCAAGGAGTACTCGGCATCCAGCGGAACCGACATCAGAGAGTGTTCGGCATCTAGGAGTACTCGGCGAAGTACTCGGCATCCATGGTACCCGTCATCAAGGAGTACTCGGCGAAGTAACTCGGCATCCATTGTACTCGGCATTAGGTAGCACTCGGCATCTCATAGTACTCAGCGTAGTGCTCGGCATCCATGGTACTCGGCATCCATGGTACCCGTCATCAAGGAGTACTCGGCGTAGTACTCGGCATCCAGTGATACTCGGCGTTAGAAGACGTTCGGCATATATAACTACTCTACATGGCAGCATCGTTCGGCCAAAGGATCGTTCGGTTAAGAAGCATCGTTCATCCAGAAGGCACGTTCGGCTTCGACTGACAACTATTCTGCACTTCCCACCCATCAAACGTACCGTTCGGCATTAAGAAGGTGGTTCGGCGTCAATGTGTTCGGTCTACTTGGTTCGGCATACAGCGACCACTACACTTGGGCTAGAGTGTTCGGCCACCAAGCCCACCTGGGAAGTCCAGCCCATATTTGTCTATAAATAGAGGGGCAGGGTCACAGTGAAAAGGGATCCTTTTTTGGGAGAGAACACTGGGGAGACTCTGCCATTTTCGAGACTCATCTTCTCTACTTAAACAACTTCATTCAAGCATTTGATTCACGAATTGTATTTGTAATCAACTCTAAAGAAGATCAATAAAGTTTAACCTCAAAGTGGACGTAGGCAATTACGCTGAACCACTATAAATTTGGTGTTCTTACTTTCTGCAATTAAATTAGCATTGTCTTCTCTGTTTAATTTACTTTCATCACTTATATCTCTACACAATCTTTCTCTACGAGGTTAGTGACCAATTTTGGTGCTAAGACTTTGGTGCTTTCACTGAGAAATGAATTCTCAGCTTGATTGGATCTCATCGTCTACTAGGGGATTTCCATATTCGCGAGATAGATCCAGTTGTTTACTAGAAAACTTCCTATTCTACTCAGATTTGAAAGAAATCTAAGGGAAGCTGATAGTCGTAGATTGGATTCACTGATGTACGCAAGATCTGGGGATTGGACGTTGAAGTTTGCACTCAAGTTGAATGAAGGCCGACCCTCCTCTGAAGGCAATTCGGCCGATCACTCCAGAAAAGGCGTATGCCGAACGCTCCAGAAAAGGCGTAGGCCGAACGCCCTTCCAGGCCGAACATACCTCTAGGCCGAACGCCTCTGTAATGCCGAACGGTAGTGTATGCCGAACGACTCGGTTGTGCC
This sequence comes from Allium fistulosum, assembly GCA_030737815.1. NCBI lineage: Eukaryota > Viridiplantae > Streptophyta > Magnoliopsida > Asparagales > Amaryllidaceae > Allium > Allium fistulosum. The sequence continues at coordinate 240,237,381 of CM060907.1, read as the reverse complement.
GAACAGTGTGAATGAACAGTGTGAATGCCGAACACGTGTGGAATGCCGAACAGTGTGGATGCCGAACAGCTTTGGCCGAATCACTTCTGGACGATCCACTTTGGACAAACAGCCTTGGCCGAACAGCTTTGGCCGAACCACTCCAGGCCGATCCACTCTGCCGAACAGCCTTGGCCGAACAGCTTTGGCCGAACCACTTCTGGACGATCCACTTTGGACAAACAGCCTTGGCCGAACAGCTTTGGCCGAACCACTCCAAGCCGATCCACTCTGCCGAACAGCCTTGGCCGAACAGCTTTGGCTGAGCCACATGCCAACACCGAACGCCCCAATGCCGAACGGTACTTCTGTGCCGAACGAAGTATCCAGACCGATCCATGCACTGTATACCAATTTTTTCGGGGGGAAACCCCCCCGAACCCTAGCCGCAGCGCAGTGCCTCCGGATAGTGAATTCAAAACTCAACTTAATAAAGGAACATTCTATCCACTTCCTTGACATCCCATGATCGACCAGGGCATAGAGGATCTAGCGGCAGCTTATGAACGGCATCAAGGGAACGAACAAACAACCGCTATTCAAGCGGTACTCCCAAAGGTTGGAGAACATAGATGATATGACTCTAGCAAACGCCAAGATGACTCCAAGCAAACCAATGCTCTAAGAAATTTATTCCAAATACTAACAAGGGTATCATACTGATCGCGTTTGAGGAAAGTCGACCTCCAGATATATTTTGGCAGCTAGTTAGCTAAAGAGCCTCCTACGACTATGGATCGTTTCTTTTACAAAATGAATCAGAACTAAAGTGAGGAGGAGTGGAGCAGACTAAGAAAAATAACAATGAAGGCCCGTTGGCTAAGGATGTAGATCCCAGTAGCCGAAACAAGACTTCAGAATTCAGCTCATATGCTCTTTGAAAGATTCAATTGACAACCTCTACTTGAAGACTCACGACTCGGAGTGATACTAGAAACTAACCTCGAGAGAGTACACCAAAGTCTAAAGAAAATCAGGGGAATGTTGTATATTCCCAGATGCTCACTGATCCTAACACGGGCGATTACAAACACCTCCGAGGTGTGATCGAAAAGATGACCTGGAAAGGAAAGCTTCAATAGTATGTAAAAGTCCTGCGGAATTGCGGGCAGCGAATATCTGATGCCTATTAATAAAGGGCTATGATTATCAATTGGACGGTTGACGGCCGACATCCCTTTGAAAGGAGCCAAGGGCAGAGTCGAATAGCGAGCACACGATGCTACTTCACATATCAATGAGATTTACCATAATCTTCTTTGAATTATTTCCATTTCCATCTCTATTTCAATTGTTCTATAAACTACGAATAGCTTGAACTAAACTACTTTCAAAACGATGCAGGTGACCAGGTACTCAGATTTGGTTGCCAACCAATCTACGCAGACCGTGATCGGATGTATGGAGTTACATCTAGACGAGCATAATTCTATCGCTCATCATCAACCATATGCCTTTGATTTGGGACTATGGATTAAATACAATGTACAACATCACGATGCACGGAGAGCTGAATTCCATCCTGCAAGTGGAATTTATTCAAGTAGAGAGCGGCTGCGATACGGCCGGCCACTTGCTAAGTGAAACTCGAGCTCGCGGGCAAGCCATCACATCATGGCTAAAAATGGGTTGATACACGACGATCCTTCGCACAACTCCGTACTCCAAGAGTGCGAGATGGAGTATAAACATCTACTTAACACCGTACTCCCAGAGTGCGAGACGGAGTAAAAAAATTCGCTTAACTCCGTACTCCCAGAGTGCAAGACGGAGTATAAACATCTATTGAACTCCGTACTCCCAGAGTGCGAGACGGAGTATAAACATCTACTCAACTCTGTACTCCCAGAGTGCGAGATGGAGTATAAACATACATCAACTCCATACTCATCCCCAAAACTGGGGGCAGAACCAAAGCAAAGCACGCTAGTTGAACATTTGTCTAAAAGAAGATTGCATGAAAGACTGCGGTTTTTCAAAGCACGTCATGTTTACACAAGACGTCCTTTGGGGGGCAAATGTTATCCCGCCTTTTGGCAAGGCCGTGACACCAAGAACTTGATTAGAAACCAATGACAGTTCGTCTTGGAGATCGGTTACACAAAGACTCACTATGGATATCAATGGATTTTGTCCGAGTCTGGATCGAGCCACGATTAACAAGACATAACAATCAAAGCCAGGGAAGCCAACGTTCCAAGTTTCAAGGCGATCCGAGTTCGTATGCTCAACTTATGATCGATTCGAACAACCGACCATCCATCCATCGACCTCCACATTTGACTTGGAGACCTAAACTGCTTGGAATGAATATGGCCCGATCATCCACTCCAATCGAGTCATAGAACAAAGTTCGACAAAATACAGATACCCCTCATGAAACTCAGTGATGCCGGGATCCGTCTAAAGTGGACGTTATTTGATCATCTACACATCAATTCCTACCCTGAACACAAAAGGTTATTCGAAAGCCTGACTTGAAGTAGTTGTGGTGGACTTCCTACTCATTAACCATCGCTCTCAATATATGGACACGACTGCACCTTGGAACATATGCAACTTACTTTGTCTACTCAACAATCTATTATCCTTATTTTCTAGAAGGAGATATGGAGCAAATTGTACGAGATTTGGCTATCTAACCCAACATGGATGTGATCTAACCATCTGTCATATACCTCCTTCCTTGACTTGATTGGAAGAGCTATAATCACCAAGCAGACGAGAATCGATCGTCCATTTTTCAAATTCCGTCCCTTATCCTGGGGGGTAGAATCCCATTCCGTGAGCAAACATGGTTCGATTGTTCATTCTACGACATTAGCCTCGATACAGTAGATGAATACAAATTAAAGAATGGAAATACGACTGCTCTCAACTTAAACCTCCAAGTCCCCAGAGTGCGGACAGGAGTACTCTAAGTCCCCAGAGCGTGGACTAGAGTATAAACGACTTAAACCTCCAAGTCCCCAGAACGCAGACTGGAGTACTCTAAGTCCCCAGAGCGTGGACTAGAGTATAAACGACTTAAACCTCCAAGTCCCCAGAGCGCGGACTGGAGTACTCTAAGTCCCCAGAGCGCGGACTAGAGTATAAACGACTTAAACCTCCAAATCCCCAGAGCGTGGACTGGAGTACTCTAAGTCCCCAGAGCGTGGACTAGAGTATAAACGACTTAAACCTCCAAGTCCCCAGAGCACGGACTGGAGTACTCTAAGTCCCCAGAGCACGGACTAGAGTATAAACGACTTAAACCTCCAAGTCCCCAGAGTGCGGACTGGAGTACTCTAAGTCCCTAGAGCGTGGACTAGAGTATAAATGACTAAAACCTCCAAGTCCCCAGAGTGCGGACTGGAGTACTCTAAGTCCCCAGAGCGCGGACTAGAGTATAAACGACTTAAACCTCCAAGTCCCCAGAGTGCGGACTGGAGTACTCTAAGTCCCCAGAGCGCGGACTAGAGTATAAACGACTTAAACCTCCAAGTCTCCAGAGCACGGACTGGAGTACTCTGAGTCCCCAGAGCGCGGACTAAAGTATAAACGACTTAAACCTCCAAGTCCCCAGAGTGCGGACTGGAGTACTCTAAGTCCCCAGAGCGCGGACTAGAGTATAAACGACTTAAACCTCCAAGTCCCCAGAGTGCGGATTGGAGTACTCTAAGTCCCCAGAGCGTGGACTAGAATATAAACGACTTAAACCTCCAAGTCTCCAGAGCACGGACTGGAGTACTCTGAGTCCCCAGAGCGCGGACTAAAGTATAAACGACTTAAACCTCCAAGTCCCCAGAGTGCGGACTGGAGTACTCTAAGTCCCCAGAGCGCGGACTAGAGTATAAATGACTAAAACCTCCAAGTCCCCAGAGTGCGGACTAAAGTACTCTAAGTCCCTGAGTGCGGACTAGAGTATAAATGACTCAAAAACCTCTACATCCCCAGAGTGCGGACTACAGTACTCTCAGTCCCCAGAGCATGGACTAGATTATAGACAACTTCAGAAAAATCCCTAAATCCCGGAAGCGGACCAGATTACTCTAAGTTCCCAGAGTGCGAACTAGAGTATAAACGAATTGACGAAAATCTCTACGTCTCGAACTGTGGACTAAAGCATAAACCGTTCGACAAATCTCTAAGTCCCCGGAGCGTGGACCGAAGCATGAACACAAATTGGACGCGAGTCAACCGGAGGGAGAATAACACTAAGTCACCAGAATGCAGAGTGGTGTATAAACATCGATAAATAGGCGAGTGGATTCCGACCAGTTTCTATTCCGTAAACTTCGGCCTGGGATCGACAGGAGGATTATTAACCCGTTGAGGATGGAGTTCGACCGTCCAACTAGTGACCTGGCCAAATCAATGCTGGGGGCAGGGGTACGAAACACTAAAAAGCCGAATACGACAGCTTACTATAGCCCTAGCGTGGCGTTCTTTATAACTTGAGGCAGCGACTGTAGGGAGGCCTCAATACAGAACCAATCGAAACGGCATCCACAACTACGAGCAACCTACTATATCATACCTCAGACCAAGGGTCAATGCCGATCCGCACCAAGCACATACGAATGTGACTCGGATGTTTTTTGAAAAACTATGACCCCTAGAGTATGGAAAGGAGGGTAAACCACGAATACTTGGTCAAAAATTCTCCATCACCCTCGTTCGATTCGTCAGGAGGAGTATGAAACTGGATGAGCATAGCCCAACTGCATTTGTAGCCAACTTTACCCCGAGATCTGATTACAGAGCATGAACCAAAGTGGACGTGGATGACCATCCACTGTCCAAATTACGCCCTAAAACTTACGTGGCATCGAAGTATTCCTCTTGGAATGAAAAACCACGATAAAATCCAAGATAGGCGAGACCTAATCTCCTATCGACTGACATGATCCCACGATTCAACGGGAAAGAGAGTAAAGCTAAAGTGGGCGTGGCTGGCCTTCCTACTTATCAGTATATGCCCCAGACCTGGGGGCACGAGCGAGAAGCAAGATGAATGTGAACCGACTATTCACCAATCACCTTTATGTCTTTGGAGTTTAGGTGAAAGCATAAACGTAGCTAGGACGAGACTCAACCGTCCATGCAGTACATTTATTAACCCGAGACTGGGAGAAGACGCATGGTCATTCAAAAACTGGCTACGATAGCTCAGTATTAAAACTTATATATAGTGCTTACAGCTACTCAAGGCAACGACCGAAAGGATGCCTAGAGATAGAATCATTAAATCGATGCCAAAGCTTGTGGGCAACTGACTGTCACTCCAACCCGAAGGGCGAGTGAAGGATCATGAATGCATTGAATAGAAAATGCGTTACTCGAATATACAAGCAAATTCAAACTCATAGCAAGATCCAGCTATGCAGTTGCACGCAACTCGAGGCTGGCCCCTACTCGACATTTCCTTCAACGTGCTTTTAAGCCTGATCTTTGGCCATTTGCAGATAATCTATTAGAGCATTCAGAGCCCTTCACTATTAGGCTCAATAACTCATGACAAGACTCTAGGATTTGACTAGAGTAACCATCAACATTGGCCGTCCCAACCATATTTCATATTGAATGTTATGCAAAATAGTTACACCTTTACTCAAAGAATCTGGGATGGCACCTGCTAAGCTGACGGTCGACATTACAGCCAGCCATGGCGACCCTTTCCAGGTGCTGAATATCGGATCACAGCTCAGTGCAATGATGATAAAAGAATTAGTTGGATTTTTCTGAATAAATGATGATATGTTCCCTTGGACCCATTCTGACGTGCATATGTGATTTCATTAACTATCGCGAGCCATCACATCATGGCTAAAAATGGGTTGATACACGACGATCCTTCGCACAACTCCGTACTCCCAGAGTGCGAGATGGAGTATAAACATCTACTTAACACCGTACTCTCAGAGTGCGAGACGGAGTAAAAAAATTCGCTTAACTCCGTACTCCCAGAGTGCAAGACGGAGTATAAACATCTATTGAACTCCGTACTCCTAGAGTGCGAGACGGAGTATAAACATCTACTCAACTCTGTACTCCCAGAGTGCGAGATGGAGTATAAACATACATCAACTCCATACTCATCCCCAAAACTGGGGGCAGAACCAAAGCAAAGCACGCTAGTTGAACATTTGTCTAAAAGAAGATTGCATGAAAGACTGCGGTTTTTCAAAGCACGTCATGTTTACACAAGACGTCCTTTGGGGGGCAAATGTTATCCCGCCTTTTGGCAAGGCCGTGACACCAAGAACTTGATTAGAAACCAATGACAGTTCGTCTTGGAGATCGGTTACACAAAGACTCACTATGGATGTCAATGGATTTTGTCCGAGTCTGGATCGAGCCACGATTAACAAGACATAACAATCAAAGCCAGGGAAGCCAACGTTCCAAGTTTCAAGGCGATCCGAGTTCGTATGCTCAACTTATGATCGATTCGAACAACCGACCATCCATCCATCGACCTCCACATTTGACTTGGAGACCTAAACTGCTTGGAATGAATATGGCCCGATCATCCACTCCAATCGAGTCATAGAACAAAGTTCAACAAAATACAGATACCCCTCATGAAACTCAGTGATGCCGGGATCCGTCTAAAGTGGACGTTATTTGATCATCTACACATCAAATCCTACCCTGAACACAAAAGGTTATTCGAAAGCCTGACTTGAAGTAGTTGTGGTGGACTTCCTACTCATTAACCATCGCTCTCAATATATGGACACGACTGCACCTTGGAACATATGCAACTTACTTTGTCTACTCAACAATCTATTATCCTTATTTTCTAGAAGGAGATACGGAGCAAATTGTACGAGATTTGGCTATCTAACCCAACATGGATGTGATCTAACCATCTGTCATATACCTCCTTCCTTGACTTGATTGGAAGAGCTATAATCACCAAGCAGACGAGAATCGATCGTCCATTTTTCAAATTCCGTCCCTTATCCTGGGGGGTAGAATCCCATTCCGTGAGCAAACATGGTTCGATTGTTCATTCTACGACATTAGCCTCGATACAGTAGATGAATACAAATTAAAGAATGGAAATACGACTGCTCTCAACTTAAACCTCCAAGTCCCCAGAGTGCGGACAGGAGTACTCTAAGTCCCCAGAGCGTGGACTAGAGTATAAACGACTTAAACCTCCAAGTCCCCAGAGCGCAGACTGTAGTACTCTAAGTCCCCAGAGCGTGGACTAGAGTATAAACGACTTAAACCTCCAAGTCCCCAGAGCGCGGACTGGAGTACTCTAAGTCCCCAGAGCGCGGACTAGAGTATAAACGACTTAAACCTCCAAATCCCCAGAGCGCGGACTGGAGTACTCTAAGTCCCTAGAGCGTGGACTAGAGTATAAACGACTTAAACCTCCAAGTCCCCAGAGCACGGACTGGAGTACTCTAAGTCCCCAGAGCGCGGACTAGAGTATAAACGACTTAAACCTCCAAGTCCCCAGAGTGCGGACTGGAGTACTCTAAGTCCCCAGAGCGTGGACTAGAGTATAAATGACTAAAACCTCCAAGTCCCCAGAGTGCGGACGGGAGTACTCTAAATCCCCAGAGCGCGGACTAGAGTATAAACGACTTAAACCTCCAAGTCCCCAGAGTGCGGACTGGAGTACTCTAAGTCCCTAGAGCGCGGACTAGAGTATAAACGACTTAAACCTCCAAGTCTCCAGAGCACGGACTGGAGTACTCTGAGTCCCCAGAGCGCGGACTAAAGTATAAACGACTTAAACCTCCAAGTCCCCAGAGTGCGGACTGGAGTACTCTAAGTCCCCAGAGCGCGGACTAGAGTATAAATGACTTAAACCTCCAAGTCCCCAGAGTGCGGACTGGAGTACTCTAAGTCCCCAGAGCGTGGACTAGAATATAAACGACTTAAACCTCCAAGTCTCCAGAGCACGGACTGGAGTACTCTGAGTCCCCAGAGCACGGACTAAAGTATAAACGACTTAAACCTCCAAGTCCCCAGAGTGCGGACTGGAGTACTCTAAGTCCCCAGAGCGCGGACTAGAGTATAAATGACTAAAACCTCCAAGTCCCCAGAGTGCGGACTAAAGTACTCTAAGTCCCTGAGTGCGGACTAGAGTATAAATGACTCAAAAACCTCTACGTCCCCAGAGTGCGGACTACAATACTCTCAGTCCCCAGAGCATGGACTAGATAAAAGACAACTTCAGAAAAATCCCTAAATCCCGGAAGCGGACCAGATTACTCTAATTTCCCAGAGTGCGAACTAGAGTATAAACGAATTGACGAAAATCTCTGTGTCTCGAACTGTGGACTAAAGCATAAACCGTTCGACAAATCTCTAAGTCCTCGGAGCGTGGACCGAAGCATGAACACAAATTGGACGCGAGTCAACCGGAGGGAGAATAACACTAAGTCACCAGAATGCAGAGTGTTGTATAAACATCGATAAATAGGCGAGTGGATTCCGACCAGTTTCTATTCCGTAAACTTCGGCCTGGGATCGACAGGAGGATTATTAACCCGTTGAGGATGGAGTTCGACCGTCCAACTAGTGACCTGGCCAAATCAATGCTGGGGGCAGGGGTACGAAACACTAAAAAGCCGAATACGACAGCTTACTATAGCCCTAGCGTGGCGTTCTTTATAACTTGAGGCAGCGACTGTAGGGAGGCCTCAATACAGAACCAATCGAAACGGCATCCACAACTACGAGCAACCTACTATATCATACCTCAGACCTAGGGTCAATGCCGATACGCACCAAGCACATACGAATGTGACTCGGATGTTTTTTGAAAAACTATGACCCCTAGAGTATGGAAAGGAGGGTAAACCACGAATACTTGGTCAAAAATTCTCCATCACCCTCGTTCGATTCGTCAGGAGGAGTATGAAACTGGATGAGCATAACCCAACTGCATTTGTAGCCAACTTTACCCCGAGATCTGATTACAGAGCATGAACCAAAGTGGACGTGGATGACCATCCACTGTCCAAATTATGCCCTAAAACTTACGTGGCATCGAAGTATTCCTCTTGGAATGAAAAACCACGATAAAATCCAAGATAGGCGAGACCTAATCTCCTATCGACTGACATGATCCCACGATTCAACGGGAAAGAGAGTAAAGCTAAAGTGGGCGTGGCTGGCCTTCCTACTTATCAGTATATGCCCCAGACCTGGGGGCACGAGCGAGAAGCAAGATGAATGTGAACCGACTATTCACCAATCACCTTTATGTCTTTGGAGTTTAGGTGAAAGCATAAACGTAGCTAGGACGAGACTCAACCGTCCATGCAGTACATTTATTAACCCGAGACTGGGAGAAGATGCATGGTCATTCAAAAACTGGCTACGATAGCTCAGTATTAAAACTTATATATAGTGCTTACAGCTACTCAAGGCAACGACCGAAAGGATGCCTAGAGATAGAATCATTAAATCGATGCCAAAGCTTGTGGGCAACTGACTGTCACTCCAACCCGAAGGGCGAGTGAAGGATCATGAATGCATTGAATAGAAAATGCGTTACTCGAATATACAAGCAAATTCAAACTCATAGCAAGATCCAGCTATGCAGTTGCACGCAACTCGAGGCTGGCCCCTACTCGACATTTCCTTCAACGTGCTTTTAAGCCTGATCTTTGGCCATTTGCAGATAATCTATTAGAGCATTCAGAGCCCTTCACTATTAGGCTCAATAACTCATGACAAGACTCTAGGATTTGACTAGAGTAACCATCAACATTGGCCGTCCCAACCATATTTCATATTGAATGTTATGCAAAATAGTTACACCTTTACTCAAAGAATCTGGGATGGCACCTGCTAAGCTGACGGTCGACATTACAGCCAGCCATGGCGACCCTTTCCAGGTGCTGAATATCGGATCACAGCTCAGTGCAATGATGATAAAAGAATTAGTTGGATTTTTCTGAATAAATGATGATATGTTCCCTTGGACCCATTCTGACGTGCATATGTGATTTCATTAACTATCGCGAGCCATCACATCATGGCTAAAAATGGGTTGATACACGACGATCCTTCGCACAACTCCGTACTCCCAGAGTGCGAGATGGAGTATAAACATCTACTTAACACCATACTCCCAGAGTGCGAGACGGAGTAAAAAAATTCGCTTAACTCCGTACTCCCAGAGTGCAAGACGGAGTATAAACATCTATTGAACTCCGTACTCCCAGAGTGCGAGACGGAGTATAAACATCTACTCAACTCTGTACTCCCAGAGTGCGAGATGGAGTATAAACATACATCAACTCCATACTCATCCCCAAAACTGGGGGCAGAACCAAAGCAAAGCACGCTAGTTGAACATTTGTCTAAAAGAAGATTGCATGAAAGACTGCGGTTTTTCAAAGCACGTCATGTTTACACAAGACGTCCTTTGGGGGGCAAATGTTATCCCGCCTTTTGGCAAGGCCGTGACACCAAGAACTTGATTAGAAACCAATGACAGTTCGTCTTGGAGATCGGTTACACAAAGACTCACTATGGATGTCAATGGATTTTGTCCGAGTCTGGATCGAGCCACGATTAACAAGACATAACAATCAAAGCCAGGGAAGCCAACGTTCCAAGTTTCAAGGCGATCCGAGTTCGTATGCTCAACTTATGATCGATTCGAACAACCGACCATCCATCCATCGACCTCCACATTTGACTTGGAGACCTAAACTGCTTGGAATGAATATGGCCCGATCATCCACTCCAATCGAGTCATAGAACAAAGTTCAACCTAATACAGATACCCCTCATGAAACTCAGTGATGCCGGGATCCGTCTAAAGTGGACGTTATTTGATCATCTACACATCAAATCCTACCCTGAACACAAAAGGTTATTCGAAAGCCTGACTTGAAGTAGTTGTGGTGGACTTCCTACTCATTAACCATCGCTCTCAATATATGGACACGACTGCACCTTGGAACATATGCAACTTACTTTGTCTACTCAACAATCTATTATCCTTATTTTCTAGAAGGAGATACGGAGCGAATTGTACGAGATTTGGCTATCTAACCCAACATGGATGTGATCTAACCATCTGTCATATACCTCCTTCCTTGACTTGATTGGAAGAGCTATAATCACCAAGCAGACGAGAATCGATCGTCCATTTTTCAAATTCCGTCCCTTATCCTGGGGGGTAGAATCCCATTCCGTGAGCAAACATGGTTCGATTGTTCATTCTACGACATTAGCCTCGATACAGTAGATGAATACAAATTAAAGAATGGAAATACGACTGCTCTCAACTTAAACCTCCAAGTCCCCAGAGTGCGGACAGGAGTACTCTAAGTCCCCAGAGCGTGGACTAGAGTATAAACGACTTAAACCTCCAAGTCCCCAGAGCGCAGACTGGAGTACTCTAAGTCCCCAGAGCGTGGACTAGAGTATAAACGACTTAAACCTCCAAGTCCCCAGAGCGCGGACTGGAGTACTCTAAGTCCCCAGAGTGCGGACTAGAGTATAAACGACTTAAACCTCCAAATCCCCAGAGCGCGGACTGGAGTACTCTAAGTCCCCAGAGCGTGGACTAGAGTATAAACGACTTAAACCTCCAAGTCCCCAGAGCACGGACTGGAGTACTCTAAGTCCCCAGAGCGCGGACTAGAGTATAAACGACTTAAACCTCCAAGTCCCCAGAGTGCGGACTGGAGTACTCTAAGTCCCCAGAGCGTGGACTAGAGTATAAATGACTAAAACCTCCAAGTCCCCAGAGTGTGGACTGGAGTACTCTAAGTCCCCAGAGCGCGGACTAGAGTATAAACGACTTAAACCTCCAAGTCCCCAGAGTGCGGACTGGAGTACTCTAAGTCCCCAGAGCGCGGACTAGAGTATAAACGACTTAAACCTCCAAGTCTCCAGAGCACGGACTGGAGTACTCTGAGTCCCCAGAGCGCGGACTAAAGTATAAACGACTTAAACCTCCAAGTCCCCAGAGTGCGGACTGGAGTACTCTAAGTCCCCAGAGCGCGGACTAGAGTATAAATGACTTAAACCTCCAAGTCCCCAGAGTGCGGACTGGAGTACTCTAAGTCCCCAGAGCCTGGACTAGAATATAAACGACTTAAACCTCCAAGTCTCCAGAGCACGGACTGGAGTACTCTGAATCCCCAGAGCACAGACTAAAGTATAAACGACTTAAACCTCCAAGTCCCCAGAGTGCGGACTGGAGTACTCTAAGTCCCCAGAGCGCGGACTAGAGTATAAATGACTAAAACCTCCAAGTCCCCAGAGTGCGAACTAAAGTACTCTAAGTCCCTGAGTGCGGACTAGAGTATAAATGACTCAAAAACCTCTACGTCCCCAGAGTGCGGACTACAGTACTCTCAGTCCCCAGAGCATGGACTAGATTATAGACAACTTCAGAAAAATCCCTAAATCCCGGAAGCGGACCAGATTACTCTAATTTCCCAGAGTGCGAACTAGAGTATAAACGAATTGACGAAAATCTCTGCGTCTCGAACTGTGGACTAAAGCATAAACCGTTCGACAAATCTCTAAGTCCTCGGAGCGTGGACCGAAGCATGAACACAAATTGGACGCGAGTCAACCGGAGGGAGAATAACACTAAGTCACCAGAATGCAGAGTGGTGTATAAACATCGATAAATAGGCGAGTGGATTCCGACCAGTTTCTATTCCGTAAACTTTGGCCTGGGATCGACAGGAGGATTATTAACCCGTTGAGGATGGAGTTCGACCGTCCAACTAGTGACCTGGCCAAATCAATGCTGGGGGCAGGGGTACGAAACACTAAAAAGCCGAATACGACAGCTTACTATAGCCCTAGCGTGGCGTTCTTTATAACTTGAGGCAGCGACTGTAGGGAGGCCTCAATACAGAACCAATCGAAACGGCATCCACAACTACGAGCAACCTACTATATCATACCTCAGACCAAGGGTCAATGCCGATCCGCACCAAGCACATACGAATGCGACTCGGATGTTTTTTGAAAAACTATGACCCCTAGAGTATGGAAAGGAGGGTAAACCACGAATACTTGGTCAAAAATTCTCCATCACCCTCGTTCGATTCGTCAGGAGGAGTATGAAACTGGATGAGCATAGCCCAACTGCATTTGTAGCCAACTTTACCCCGAGATCTGATTACAGAGCATGAACCAAAGTGGACGTGGATGACCATCCATTGTCCAAATTACGCCCTAAAACTTACGTGGCATCGAAGTATTCCTCTTGGAATGAAAAACCACGAAAAAATCCAAGATAGGCGAGACCTAATCTCCTATCGACTGACATGATCCCACGATTCAACGGGAAAGAGAGTAAAGCTAAAGTGGGCGTGGCTGGCCTTCCTACTTATCACTATATGCCCCAGACCTGGGGGCACGAGCGAGAAGCAAGATGAATGTGAACCGACTATTCACCAATCACCTTTATGTCTTTGGAGTTTAGGTGAAAGCATAAACGTAGCTAGGACAAGACTCAACCGTCCATGCAGTACATTTATTAACCCGAGACTGGGAGAAGACGCATGGTCATTCAAAAACTGGCTACGATAGCTCAGTATTAAAACTTATATATAGTGCTTACAGCTACTCAAGGCAACGACCGAAAGGATGCCTAGAGATAGAATCATTAAATCGATGCCAAAGCTTGTGGGCAACTGACTGTCACTCCAACCCGAAGGGCGAGTGAAGGATCATGAATGCATTGAATAGAAAATGCGTTACTCGAATATACAAGCAAATTCAAACTCATAGCAAGATCCAGCTATGCAGTTGCACGCAACTCGAGGCTGGCCCCTACTCGACATTTCCTTCAACGTGCTTTTAAGCCTGATCTTTGGCCATTTGCAGATAATCTATTAGAGCATTCAGAGCCCTTCACTATTAGGCTCAATAACTCATGACAAGACTCTAGGATTTGACTAGAGTAACCATCAACATTGGCCGTCCCAACCATATTTCATATTGAATGTTATGCAAAATAGTTACACCTTTACTCAAAGAATCTGGGATGGCACCTGCTAAGCTGACGGTCGACATTACAGCCAGCCATGGCGACCCTTTCCAGGTGCTGAATATCGGATCACAGCTCAGTGCAATGATGATAAAAGAATTAGTTGGATTTTTCTGAATAAATGATGATATGTTCCCTTGGACCCATTCTGACGTGCATATGTGATTTCATTAACTATCGCGAGCCATGCATTGGAAATCAACCTGAAGCTACAAAAGCTAGCACAATCTCTATTGATTTCATCATGAAAGCTCCACTCTTACTTTTAGGCTCACCCCATCAACGTCTATGCCTACCAGCCGTTGCGACAGGGCACACAATAACCTGAGACTTCTGAAAGACTACTTAAATAGAATACCGAACTAAGCTAATTCAATATCACTTATTTCCCATGAAGGGCTATCCAAGAACGGAAATTAGCAGACCTCACGCCCGAATTCACTACCTCAGATGACTACTCGAAGAGTAGCAGAGAACCAACCATAAGATGGAAAATGTACGTGGCTTTTGTAGCTTCAGGTTGGGCATCCAATGATCAGTGTTATGGCTTGATAATGACTCCTGAGGAACGATCAATTTGCTACGTCCTAAAACTCGATTTACCTGTAACAAACAACGATGCTTAGTATGAAGCCTTGACTGCCAGCCTCAAACTTGCTAGAGGATTTGAAGTGAAAACTTTACATATCTTTTGTGATTCTTGATTGGTAGTATACAAATTTAAAGAAGTTGATCTTGCTAGGGGGCATTGTCTTGCTTCTTATCTCGGCCAAGTCCAAGAGCTACTAACTGACTTCACCTATTACATCATTACACACGTACTCAACGAACAAAATGAAATGGTGTCATGGTTGACTCCTATCAAAGACTATCTACAATGAGGAATTCTTACTGAACGGAGGAATGGAAAACGACAGATCCTCCTCAAAGCTTCACGCAAAATCATCTAAGAATAAGTCGTGTGTCAAAAGGAGTTTATCAATCCCCATGCTTCGGCATATCGCCCATGATGATATCTTGAGCAAAGTCTATGAAGATGAATGCGGTAATAACATCAGGGGGAAAACCATGATAAAGAAGATACTCTGCTACAGGTATTACTGGCCAACTATCAACCCAGATGCGGTTGATCATGCTAGACAATGTGACGAGTGCAAGATGTTTGCAAAAAATCCAGGAACCCCGCCGATGGAAATTATTCAAATGGCTAGTTCATAGCCGTTTGCCACTTGGGGGCACTGAAATCACCTTCTTGTCGATCCTAAAGGTGGTGCAAAATACACCATCATAGCAATTGATTACGTCACCAAATGGGCAGATGAAGAACTCTTAACCACGACCAAGATGAAGAAAATAATTCACCTCTTTATCCGTAACGGCATCTGTCCTTATGACCTTCCATGATCCATTATAACTGAAAATGGATATGTTGAAGCTGTGAACAAAATCATAGAGTCTGTACTGAAGAGAGGTTTGGAAAACGCCTCAAGTGGCTGATTGCAACCCTTATTTCACAGAAAATACAAACAAGGAATCGCGATTGAATTTCTATTAAACTAGACGGAGTTGGTGACGACTTATGAGCATATAAAATGCATCTGGGAGCCAATGGCAAGAACATGTACCCGAACGTGCATGTATACATCCAAAAGAGTTCGACTTCTTGAAATCAACAGAAATTGAATTCTCACTAAGGGTTATTAAGAAAAGACTAGATCAGATAGCCGAAGCTTATTAGCTCTGCAGAATCAGTCACGGATGGCCACTAATGAACTACAACCCTGGATTTATAATATTGGGAATCGACCAAGCATCACGATGACCAAAGAAGGATACAACACCTTGGGAGGATAAATTGGAGGATAATGACTATTCAAGAAACATGGTGGATTTCTTTCTGAAGACAAGGAATACTCGCTGATTCAAAGCGTGTTGTGTTGATTCACACGACACACTTTGGGGGGCAAGTGTTTCCTGGAGATTTGACCAGGCAACTAGTACTCGGCATCCAGCGGAACTGGCATCAGAGAGTGTTCGGCATCTAGGAGTACTCGGCGAAGTACTCGGCATCCATGGTACCCGTCATCAAGGAGTACTCGGCGAAGTAACTCGGCATCCATTGTACTCGGCATCAGGTAGCACTCGGCATCTCATAGTACTCGGCGTAGTGCTCGGCATCCATGGTACCCGTCATCAAGGAGTACTCGGCGTAGTACTCGGCATCCAGTGGTACTCGGCGTTAGAAGACGTTCGGCATATATAACTACTCCACATGGCAGCATCGTTCGGCCAAAGGATCGTTCGGTTAAGAAGCATCGTTCAGCCAGAAGGCACGTTCGGCTTCGACTGACAACTATTCTGCACTTCCCACCCATCAAACGTACCGTTCGGCATTAAGAAGGTGGTTCGGCGTCAATGTGTTCGGTCTACTTGGTTCGGCATACAGCGACCACTACACTTGGGCTAGAGTGTTCGGCCACCAAGCCCACCTGGGAAGTCCAGCCCATATTTGTCTATAAATAGAGGGGCAGGGTCACAGTGAAAAGGGATCCTTTTTTGGGAGAGAACACTGGGGAGACTCTGCCATTTTCGAGACTCATCTTCTCTACTTAAACAACTTCATTCAAGCATTTGATTCACGAATTGTATTTGTAATCAACTCTAAAGAAGATCAATAAAGTTTAACCTCAAAGTGGACGTAGGCAATTACGCTGAACCACTATAAATTTGATGTTCTTACTTTCTGCAATTAAATTAGCATTGTCTTCTCTGTTTAATTTACTTTCATCACTTATATCTCTACACAATCTTTCTCTACGAGGTTAGTGACCAATTTTGGTGCTAACAATATGTATATAAGAGAATATTTGATATAATCTAACTTATATATACCACTTATATACTGCACTTACACTTCACACAAATGAATGTATTTGATACATTCATTGTAATACCTATAAGTTGAAATAAAATTTAAAATTCCTTTTTACCAAATCAAATAAATATTGATTTTATTTAAAAGAAAATTTAGATAAGATCTAAATGTATTTAGACTTTATAGGTCCATTAATGATCCAAAATAATAATTTTTTTAAAATTAAATTCACTCATTTCTTCCGCTGTGGGCTAGCCCAATTTCAACAGGAATGAGTGGAGAGTGAGTGAGAACTTGTGACCAATACATTGTTGAATGATTATCGAGTCTGGAGTGAGGGTCGAGTAGTTAAACTTGGATGGTAGCTGAAATAGTATTAATCACCTCAAAGTCGTTCGTGGGTGTGAAAGGTATAATCGTCATCCGAATGTCGAACGACTTAATTATAACAAGGTACTATCTCTAATAGATAGACATTATTGTGGACTATCTCAGTGACAAAAGCTAAACGACGAAGGCTGGAAAAAGAAAGACAAACGAGAAAAAGGTGCGATGAATTTCTACCAAGGGAAATTATCTCATGGACCTGGTTCAATCTCGGTTGGCAATCAAATGTCTGAATGCCAATTTCAAATAGCTAAATTTTAAGGATTTTTATCCTGTATTATTCAAGTCTAAAATTGGGATTTTAAGAGGTCTAGGATTCCTGACCAGACATTTGAAATTGAAGTCAGACGTTCGACTCCCTTGGTCAGACATCTGAAGTATTGTGTGTTGGAGTATTTGTTATAAAATTTGAAATTTCAAGAGTTCGAATTTGTTCCTAATATTTGTGCGATGCTCGTAAGGTCCAGAGTGACTGTAGAGCAATATGATGAGTTCGGGGATGGTATGTCATATCTTGGGAAACATGCAATGGATGTTAGGCGATAGAGAGACCATGACGGTAGTTCGAGATGCAATTTGATTCATATGGTGGTTTCATAGAGTCATCCGGTGGCTTCGATGTGAGGCGACTATAGTATTGCAATATACAATTCCATATAATGTTGTGTATATGGAATAAGTCTATATTCCTTGGTTATGGCCATGAGATCTGATACTGTGAATTGTAAAACGCTCTCTTTAAGTTTTAGAATACATGTTGTCGCATCTAAAAAAGGTATTACAAAAACACTTTTTTTTTAGTTTCAGCCAAATTGCAAATATTTACAATTTCAAAAACGGCAAGTATATACAGTTTTTTAGAACAAAATACATGGAAGGAAGTTAAGTGATTTTAGTAAAAACCGGAAACATAAAGAAATGTTATAATCGATTTAAATGAATTAGGAAATGGATAAGGGAAAAAGACATTTTGAACTACCTGATACATATGGATAAATCACAAAATGGTATTGAATAAAGAAAATTAATATTGATTTAAGAAAACATAGAAGAAACGGGAGAAGATTTAACTTTAAATTTTGTTGAACAATATATGTTTTCTTTTAATTATATTTATTTCTTCCAAAGCGATTTTGTATCACAAATCGAATAGTCATCATTCTCCTCAACTCATATCATTCCTGCACAATAATTATTTAAGATAGTTGCATGTCGTCATAGTTCGATCGAAAACGTCGCTATTTGGAACTTTCAGTCTGGTTTTAGGGATTATTGGAACTAAAATTGATCAAAATGCTATATCCAATTTGGAAGTGTCCCTAACTATCAAATGCCGAAAAAATTCAAAAGTAAATGTAAAACATCATAAACGTATAAAAGAATAAAAAGTAATAAACTCCACATTACAGTAAATAATACATGAAAAATAAATTAAAATCAGAAGAAATGCCTTGTAGTTGCCAATTCTAATCTTGGTGGAAAAAACATGGAAGGACACTAAGAATATTTTCTTGAAATGCAATTATGCACAGACTTTTGAATTATTTTTATACATATAAGTACCGTAACCCGATAGGGGTAATTAACTGAAAATTTTGAAATGATGGAAAATTCAAAAATCTCATGCATTCGAAACGAAAACGAAAACGAAAACTGAAATTTTAAACATTGATGTAAACATATCAAATATCAATCTTTGATAGGAAAAAAATTAAAATAAAAAATAAGGAACTCGAAAAGCTACCACATCGTTCCCTCTAAGGCGCCTCGTGGGCTATCTATAAAGAATATAAATGATGGAACTCATCCAAAAAGTATTTATCATGTGCCTATTACAACATGTTTGTGAGAGTTATCTTAGTTGTCATCACAGTCTAACCGTCTATAATAACATGTTGGATGTTGGCTAAAAAACATGGTTGGTGTGTACACACTATTTAGGAATCAAATTATTCGAGGCAATTTTGACTGTTCTCATTTGGGTGCCTGTGAAAGGATTGGTTGAAAATGGTTGCATCAAACCCAAAATGCAAAAACAAGAAGCTGGGAGTAGAATTTGGTGCAGCAGATGCAACTTCAACTGAATCAAATTTGTTTTGAGCCAATTTTGTGTTGGGGCATCTGAGTTTATGTATGTGTTCTACCTGTAATTCCTTTTAAAAGGAGGGGAAAAAATTGATATAAAAAAGGAGATAAACTGGATGTTAACTTGGGTGCACATATCAACTTATTATCATTTGTTAATATGAAGAAGACATTATGTGTATGTTCATTTTATGAACATGCAGGAACATCTGCATTAAATTTTCCCAGATCACGTTCCGGCAAGAGTATTGTTATCTACAGTTGTCTACTATATAGAACTTGTTTATTGTGACATCAGTAGCAGTAAAAATGGGATATCAGTGGCCCTAGATGTTGTATTACATCAAGCTAACTGTACAGAAGGGAATACAGTTGCAGTTTGTGAAGTCTTTCCTATACCAAGTTCGATATCAATTCCTTGAGTGTAAACAATGCAAATGACGTCTGAATAGTTGCTAAATTGCCAAACTTTAGAGGATTGAACCATGTATGTTTTATGAGTATTTTCTATATTATACCTATAGTCTGAGCATGCCAGCATTGTATGAGTTCATACATGAGTTAATGCAGTGAGGGTAGGCAGGTGAGTAGCTATATGCATATATACAAATAGTCGTAATGTCTGACATATTAGAATATTAATTAATGCACATAAATTACATTATTATGAATGCAGTAGTAGCCTATGTATATATATAAGTATGTATCATTTAATATAACACCATTTGGTTTGCTGTCTTCTTCCCCTTTATTCCTTCTATACATGTGTGCTGAGTATTCCACCATTAATGAATTCACCATCCTCCTGTGTTTCCTAGTCGTTACGCATTAATACCTCACAACCCGAAACCGATGACACGTAACATGCATACGTCGACCTGATCTTTAAATAAGCCTTTTCCACATTCCATGTGCTCATGTGACGACTATTGGATCCCAAATACACATATCCACTACACTTTTCTTTATATTTGCCTACTGACTGATGTATACAGTCTGTCCCATTACACGGAGGGTTTAATACATGCATTGGTTCAATGATTTGACGTCTATTATTGACTGTCGTTTTCTTTTTTCCTTTTTCCAGTTCATAAGATTGCATTGCAAATCATACGATCAGATTGTATGGCCCAAATTAATTCGGGAGATCAAATCAAATTAGATAGCCATTGAAGAGTTTTAAGTAGGGTTATCGTATTCTTGAGGCTCCTTTTAGTTTAGAAAACCATCCAATTTTTAGTGTTTCTAACGGGGAAAGTGCTCCCTTTGTCATTCTTAAGTGGTGCTAAGTGAACCATGATTCTTGCTTCGTTTTTCCCAAATTTAGAGAAAACAAACCAAAGAAACTGTTATGAAATTTGAACTTGAATCGCTCTAATCCAAACCCAAAAGGCCGCGACGACGAGATCGTTACTAAAAGTGCAAAAATAATCAATCAATATCTCAATATCAAAACTCAATATCCGATCCAAATAAACCAATCTCAGTCACAAGCAAGCAAAATAAACAATAACAAAAGTAAATCACACACGAGATTTATGATGGTTCTACTAACGTTGTGTTAGTGTACATCCACTTTAGAAAGAACTTTTTTATTACCACAATAAAAGAGCACAAGAGATTGAATTACAATGATCACTCAAAATTCTAGAGAATTTGATTTTGTGGAGATTAAGAATTAAAGAAATTAGTTAGATGAAACCCTTCTTTCGATTTGAAGGAACCTTTTTTCAGATCTCAAGCACCTCTTTTCACATCTCCTATTTTGAGATCCAAAAAATGAAGAATTTTCATTTGGCAATTTTCCAAATTTGTCCATTGTAGCCTTTACAATCATCATACAGCAACTCGGGCTTAAAACAGCCACTTTCCAAGCAATCAGCCAGATGAAATGCCAAATTCAGATGGCTGAATTTAAAAATCAGCCGATTGAAATGCATTTTCAGACGGTTGAAAATGCCGAATTAAACCGTGAATATTTTGGGATAATTCCCTGACAACACAGATGTCTGAAAAGCATATCCAAACATCTGGTTTCACTTCCAGACGTCTGAATTCCCTAGTCAGACATCTGATTTGTTGTAGCCAACTCCTGACTTCTTCAAACTGCGAAATCTTGAGCTTTCAAACTCCATTTCGTGAACCATCTTCACCGATATCAAGCTACTTCCATCCTCATCAATTCTACATATAGTGTCGCCAAAATTTAACACTCCACCTCGACACTATATCCATCTCCATTCATCAAGAACCAATGGTACCAAACCATCGTCATCTCTACCTTCAACCAAACACTTGAATACTTTCCTAATGAGCTACGGCAAAGCCACCGCCCGCTAAAAAAATGTTGAAAGTATCCAAATCCAAAAACATCTTAACCAAAAGAAAAAAGTATTTAGGAGTGTAAACAAATACTTACTAAGAAGATAGAACCACTATCTCTCATCGATAATCTTCATCATCAATAACTAAACTACTCCTTTCACCGTGTCATCCCATGGCACCTGCACTTTAACAAGCGAATCAAGTTCGAGCAATGCTCAAACTTTCCAACCGGCAATGCTTTTGTAAACATACCCATCGTGTTATCCTTTGAGTGTACTTTTTGAAGTTGAACAAGTTTATCTTCATCCATGTCTATCAAGAAAGACTCTCTCACCACTGTGTGCTTAGTCTGAGAGCTAAAAGCCAAATTCTCTACCAAAGTTATAACACTTTGGCTATCATATTGAACATCGACACTATTGTGTTCAAATCCCAAGTCACACAACAATCACTTCAAATATAGTGCTTCATTAACCGTCTCCACCGCGGCTATCAACTCTGCCTCTGTCGTGGATAAAGCAACTATGATTTGCAATCTGTATCTCCAACTTATGGTCGTACCACCAAGAACGAAGACATATCCGGAGGTTGAAATCTTTTGATCTCTATCATCAGCATAGTCGGAATCATAATAACCAACCAACTTGCAATTCATCCCTTCACCATCACTAAAAACAGGACCATGGGATGAAATACCTATGAGGTGTCTCAAAATAACCTTCATGGCTTTCCAACGTGATTTTCTCGGATTAGCCATACACCGACTAACCATCCTTATGGCATTTGCAATATCAGGCCTTGTACACACCATGACATACATTAAACTTTCAACCAAACTTGCATATGGCCCTCTTTCCATATAAGCCTTGTCTTTCTCCAAGATAGTGATCCCTTAATCGAAAGTTTCATATGCAAAGGTAAAGGTGTATTTGAGTCTTTGCTTTCTTCATGCTAAACCGGTAAAGCACTTTCTTTATATACTTCTTTTGAGTCGGTTTACACATAAAACACTTTCGATTCTTTTTTATTTCCATACCCAAAATTTTCTTTGCATCTCCACGATCTTTCATATCAAATTTCGATTTTAAGCAATTTTTTAACTTGTTGATTTTATTTTTATCTTTAGAAGCAATGGGCATGTCATCCTCATACAAGAGTAAACGCACTCAACAACCATTTTTAATCTCTTGAAATACACAAGCATCTTTGATGCTCATATCAAAACCATTTTCAAGCATAAAATGATTAAATCTCTTATCATTGTCTAGGTTATTACTTTAAACCATATAGTGATTTTTTCAACTTTCAAACTAAATTCGATTTACCATCTACGACAAAACCATCTGGTTACTCCATGCAAATGTCTTCATCCAAGTCACCATATAAGAAGGCGGTTTTCACAACAAATGCTCCAATTCCAAATCATGAATAGCAACTATAGTAAGTAATACTCGGATTGAAGTATGGCGCACAACTGGTGCAAAATATCATCGTACTACTTTCCATTCCTCTGTGCAAACTCCTTAGCCACTAATCTAGCTTTGTATCTCTCATCGTACATTAACTTGCATGTAACGACCCATATTTTTAACTATTTTAAATTATGGAATTTGATATAATTATTGAATAAAAATGGTTAAAAATAAAAATTTAAATATTCTGAATGTAAGTTATTGGATATGAACTTGAATAAAATTTTGAAATAAACTAATTTCGAAGATTTGGCGATAACGAGTATTGAAATGAAATTCTATATATTAACTGGGTTTATAATCAATAACTGAAGTTGAATAATAATTGTGAATTATTTAGATAGAAATAAAATGAAGTTGTTAACTAAAATTTATTTGGAACTTAATGATTTATTTATATTTACTTATAAGATAATTAAATTGTTTAAATTTAATATTGGAAATTATTTAAATAATTGAATTCTAAATTAAATATGAATGAAGATGATTTCAAAAGTTGATATAGATGTTATTTAAATATGAATGAAGACTGTTTACATTTAAAATTGGGTTTAAAAGTGAATAATTGGAAATTAATTTTTTTTATTTTAATCGACAGGTAAAAATAGCCATTTTTGCCACTGTCTCGGATTTCGAAAAAACTAGTTTCATCGGATCCGTAACAATGAACGATTATAGGATTTCAAATTTTGTAACAATTGAAGTAATCGTTTGGTCGTGCGGAATAGAAACGCGTTGAATTTAATATCGAAAATTTAATATAATAATTGGGTTCAAAAGGCTATCTTCCACATACGATCGAATTAAGTTCCGAAACTTGTTCCATTGCATTCGGAATAGGGGTAAAACATTATAAACGCCAAGCGGCACACCTCGTTTTGAGTTCGGCCAAAATTTCGCGTGAATAGTCGAAATAGTATTAAAATAATATATTTAAACTTGTATATATACGCGTATGCAAACCCTAATCTCCTAAATAACAGCCGCCGCCACCCTTATAATTAATGGCCGAGAGGCCCTGCTTTTCTCCCCTCGATTTCACACGATCCTTTCACTTATGGCGAAAACTTCCAACTAGAAAGTCGAAGAGCTCGCCAAGCTCTATCAATCCAATGGCTAAAATCGTTGATGGTGGAGCACTTCAATGAAAAATCGATGGTAAATGGCGTGCTTCGTGTATGAATCTTGAAGTAAGGGAGGAGTCGAGTGTCTCATGCTCTGGGGCGTTGGTGGAGCTCGCGTGGGCGCATGCGATGGCGTTGGCCGATCGGGTTCTACGGCATCATGGTGGTCACGGCGATTTAAGGGTCGAACGGCGTGGTGGATTCGTGAAGGAGGCTAGAACCTATGCGAGAAGAAGAAAGCAACGACCTTGATTTCCTGAAGCAAAATCGTGCGGCCCACACTACGCCATAAATGACCTTCTGCAACATTTTTGCAAGGTGTTGCCAGCTAAAATGTTGCGACAGCTATAAAATTTTGGTCCTACTGCAACGTTGTATTTTTGGTGTTACCTTAGCCATAAAAATGTGTTGCTCTAGCTAAACAAGTGTAACACGATGCAACATTTTTATATAGTGTTGCCATAGATATATTCTAATTAAAAAAATTAAAAAAAAATTACACCTCAGCGATCCACACCACCATTTAAAACAAAATCTCAACCGTCGATTCACACCATCGATCCACACCTTACCAATTTCTATTTCCCGCTTTACTTTTCACTCACCCGCTTTCGTTTCTCACCCCCAATTTTCCAATCCCTAATTTTTATTCCGCCGACTTTAAAAAAAATGACGCCTCTCCTCCTTGTTTCTTCGATCTGGAGAATAACTGGCTTTGCTTTTATCCCCTGTCAGCCATATCAATTTCCGTTATTTTCTTTCGCCTCGCGTCAGTTTTCCTCACTACTTCCGGATTTGCGATTTTGTTAAGGTTTTTGGCGATTCTGGTGATTCGAGGTAAGGTTGTGGGATTGCAATGGTTCAGGGAGTTGCTGATTTGGTCGTAATTTCGTGGTTGGGGCCTGATGTCAGAGTGGTAGGGGGTAGTCGAATTGGTTTCGGTGAAAACTAGGGCACACGATTCTAGTTGCTTTGATGCTCTGATTGATCGAATCTAGTGTGAGAAACGTTTCTGGTAGATTGCTCCTTCGTTCTCCTTGATTGATTGCTCGAATTGCTTTGACTTCGTCGTCGGGTGCGATGTGATATTATTTGGTATGTTTTCTGCCTTCTGGTTTACTTGAATATTCTCGATTTTGGTTATACTCGCACGCTTTTGCCGATGATGAATTAGGATTTATTTATAGGCTTTATTTCCTATAATCTCGAGTTTAATCTTTCTGTTGGACTTTGAGAAATCTGGTATGTTGGATTGCGATGATGAATTGGTATGTTGAATTTTGGTTCACTGGCTTGATTTTGCTTTGCAGATGATGAATTGCGATGTGATATTATTTGGTATGTTGGATTTTGGTTCACTGGCTTGTTTTTGATTTCTGATTTGAGCTTGTTAGCTCATTTCTGCTGCATTTGTTAAACCAGAACTTGAACCTTTGTTAAACTTGTTCACATACCTTTGTACCTTGTTGCATTTGTTAAACCAGAACTTGAAGTATTTGTATTCTGCTGTCCTCTTGAAAACTGCTTCACTTGAAAACTTCTGCATTTTTGAAAATCAGAACTTTGAAAGTGATCTTTGGTTTTCTAAAACTGTTGACTAATCTGAACATTGATTTTTGATTTCCACGATATATACAAACATATGTGTGTTGAGCTTTGTTGGTTTTGCTTGGTCTGGACTGAACTGGTACCATGCTAACCTTGTTCTTTAACATGAACTGATGCTCCAAGTCTTCTATATATCATATTACTGCCTATCTTTCTCTTGTACATGCCTGATGCATTCACTGTTTTTGCTTGATGGGCTGCCTATGTGTACTGCTATGTTTCTTGCACTGGCTTGTCTATATTTTGCTGAACCTGGTTCTTGTTTGTTTTGTTGGTTGCTTGGCCCTGAGTTGAATCCAGTCGATGACTCAGGTTTGACCTTGTGCCGTGTCCATTTTTTTGGCTTGTCTACATATCTGGCTGCACTTTAGTATGAACTTGCACTTGAGTAGTTTCACTTGAGTAGTTTCTTGTACCAAGCCTTATGATGCATGTATGTTCATCCATGTACATGCATTTCTTGGTCATGTTATGTTGCTTGCTGTGTTGAGTACTACTTTGTGTACTTGGCTTCTCCTTTGTGCATTTTTGCCTAAACTATTGCTTGCTGTCTTCCATACTGCCTTGTATCCATGTGTTGCATTCGTGTTTGGCTTATGCACTTATGAAAAGAAACAACCCAAATACCTGAGGCAAATAATATTAAAAAAGTATTTTCATTTTCTGTTCGAGTTAAATATTATTTTCCAGATTACTGCTTTTGAATTATATGTGACAGGTATTGAAGACTGGACAGCTGGATACAAGCTTGAAGATAGAGTCAAATCAAATGTGCATGAGCTTGAAGACAGGTTTCAAAGAAGGCTCGATCTTCCAAAATCGGATGAATCGGGCGGTGCCCCGGACCCCCGCCGGCGCTGCGACCGGACCCGCTACTCGGCTCGCCTTCGGCTCGGCACTCGGCCCGTCATATATTTATCAGTGTCAGTGTCTGTATAAATTGAAACTGCATATGTAATGAGTGAACTGAGTGATGTAGTGAGGAATATCTATATATGTGAATATCAGTGTTATATATCATTGAATTGTAAAATAGTGGAGTCAGGAATTTGTACTATTTCAAATGTTGAAATAAAATATTTATTTAAATAAATTACTGTTTGAATATCAAATTCTATGCAAATAGCATTTTATTAAATAAATATTTATTTCTATTAAAAAATCAAATATGCTCTATATTGTGGGCCCCACAAATTCAGAAAATCAATATCTATAGCAACATTTTTGAATGTTGCTACAGGCACCTATGGGTGTTGCCATAGACCCAAATAGGGTTCTATTGCAACAATATTACTTATGTTGCCTTAGATAGTCAAAATGTTGCCTTTGAGGTCTAAGGCAACGGCAAAAATTGCATCACCCTAAAAGTGTTGCCATAGACCTATGGCAACATTTTTCGGACCTGAGCCAACATTTTTTTTGTGTTGCAGAAGGCCATTTATGGCGTAGTGCCAGATTCTCTAATGGTATAAAAAAAGGGAAAATTTATTTATATAAATTATACTCAAATCTTTAAAAATGCATATCTCTGTCATACGAGGTCGAAATTGGACGAATCAAACGGAAATGGAATCATGGCGGCGAGCACTACATTCTAGAACTGATCTAGAGTTGATTGGAGCTAAATAAAATTTAGGTTAAATCGAACGTCGTTCGATTTGATTTAAAATTGGAAACTCAGAGTGAGTGTTTTATACGCTCACGAAGTACTAGAATATTTTTATGCTAGTTAAATTTGAAATTATAAAGTGATATAAATTTATTGATCGTTGTTAGATAAATTTAATTATAATCTAAATTATCATTTGAATTAACGGTTAAAAATTAAAATGAGAGTTAAATTTGAAATTGGAAATTAATTGCCAATAAAATACTTGATATTAGTAACTATGAAATTGTTGTGAATTATTTTGACTGTTTGGATGATTGATTGTGATGGATGCTAATTGATTGATATTTGGATGATTGGATGTTTATTTATTTATTTATATATATATCCTATTATCACCTAAAAATTATTTACAGTATATAAAACCGTAAATTGAATTCTTTTGAATAAATTAAGAAATAGGTTGAAATAATATATACCTATGACATTGTGATTTGGATTGAAGTGATATATATCCATCCCTGAAATTAAATTAAAATAACTGATCACTTGGCCATAGGATAGAAAATTATATACGGCACCGGATTGGTTAAATTAAAGGATTTTAAAATTTTTGATTTGAAATTTATTTAAATGATTTTAATTTAAAGAAATAAAAATCAAATTTATAGAAAATTGAATTATTTTCGAACGTGAGCTCTAAATGTCGAAATTTAAATTTGTTAACAGAAATGGTTTAAATGATCGAAGTTGAGATTTTGAAATTTATAATTGAAATATGATTTGAATTTTGGAAATTGGGTTGTTTTAAAGGTTTGGACTTTTGTCCAAACTTCGAAATATTGTTAAGTAAAGTAATTTAAATCGATATTTCAATAATTGAGCTCGGAATTTAATTATTTTAAAGATCTAGACATTGAATTGAACATTGAAGTTAGATTTGATTTAAATGATTTAAATCGATGCTTTAAAATCAAACTCGAACTTTATATATATTGTAATGGTTTGAAATTGGGAATTGAATCAGAATTTATTCAAGTTGGAATTGAAATTGAAACCAATTGGAATTGAAAGTGAATTAATTCGAAATTGAAATCGGATTTATTTGAATTTAAATTGGGATCGAAGTTAATTCGAATTAAAATTTGAATTGAATCAATTTAAATGGAAATGGAAGTTGAATTGATTTGAATTGAGAAGATTTGGGAATTGAATCAGTTTGACTTTGAAGCTATTTTCAAATAAATTATTTTAATATAAAACTATTTAAATCTATCTTTTAAATATTCAAATTATTTGGATTTTCCAAACTATTTTACTATATAAACCATTTTGATATTTAAACTATTTTATATCAAACCATTTTAACCATTTGAACTATTTTTAACTATTTTAATTATTTAAACTATCTTAAAACTATTCAAACTATTTTCTAAAAATTCAAACTGGTCAGAGTGGGATTGTTTATATTTAAATCTTAGATTTAAATGTGAATTGGGTTAAAGTGAAGTTATAACCTAAATTGAAATTCGAATCAAATTTTTGAAGTAAAATATGATTTTTGAAGCGAATAAGATGATTTCGAAAAGGATATGATTTTTGAAGCAAATATGATGATTTCGAAATGGATTTGATTTTGAAGTAAATATGATATTTCGAAATGAATTTGATTTTGAAGCGAATATGATATTTTGATATCAAGTACGAACTGTTTTCGAAATGTAAAAGCACCAACCGGTGTGTAAAACGACGTTTGGTTGTTAAAGAGACCAGGGCCTCTTATTGGCATACTCTCTGTCAATATTGAAACCACTTTAATAACTGTGTACGTGGAGTGATGATCTTGTATGAAGTGGTTAGATTTGGCGTACGTTTGCTGGATTTGAAGAAAGAGAACAATGATGGATTAGCCTGGCACTTGTGCCAATTTGAAATGACTAAAACAGGGGCCGTACCGGCCAAGCGGGCTAGCTACCCCGAGCGGACACACTTCTTCGTAATACCATCATTTACATTGTGATTGATTGGTGCGCACCCTCGGATTTTGGGAGTGTTGGAAGCGGTGAGCGGTCATAGCTATGATGCGTTACCACCAACTGGGAAGAGTAAACTAGTGATATCCTACCTTGGGCATTGCCTCATGTGCCTTGTCATACTTTTATCCCTATATGAGACCCCTACGATTTTGGTTTAGTGTTGTCATATCACGGCGCATCCCTATCCATGGATGGTTTACTGGTGTTTTATATGCAAACTGTACGACAATACTTAAAAACGCGTTAAGGGGGATTAATGTAAAGCCTTAATGCTAAGAAAAATATTTATTTTATATTAGACATTATATATGTAGCGTATTCTACTGCATATAAATATTTTGACGGATCCTTAAGAGATGGAAAATCCCGTAACATCTCTTAAGTTATTGCATGCACGTTATACACTAGATAGGAGATGTGAAATCCCATAAACATCTCTGACACTATTACACTCATGTTATATGCGATTTTGACTTGACTTACATAAGGATATTATAGTCCTGACTCCAGTATTTTGCCTTTTCATTACGCTCGGGCCAGTCCTTAGTTTTTCAGCTTATTGAAGATTTATTCTGGAGGACGAAGACGAAGATTTTGTATTTTATTACTATTAGTATTCCTGCATCATATTGACTGCTGCATTATTTATTTATCCCTGATGTATATATAACTCTGATAAATGTTGTATAGATTATAATCAAATGTATGGTATAAACAGCTTCATGAACTGTTCATTTGATTATTATATTTTATCGTTCCGCTGCGAGATTCTGTGTTTGTTTTCTTCTTCTTTTCTTATTTTTCTTAATTAACCCCATTGATATCTATGTTTCGGATTGTTTAAGTCGAACATGTGTGGATTATTGTCGATTTAAACCTTTCGAAATGTGGGTTGTCACATTGTATATCTATTTGCACCCAATAGTGTAGTTTCCTTTAGGAAGTGGAACCAAATCCCAATTTTGATTCTTCAACAAAAATTGCATCTCTTCCTCTTTAGCACAAATCCATTTCAAGCTATCACTTGAATCCATGACGTCATCAAGGTCCATCTGCTCATCTTGGACTATGAAGAGCATAATCCAAATTATCACAAAAGCTAAGATAGTTCCAATCACCATATCTATCGGGTGGTCTTATGACACAACGACCAACCTGAGTTGCAATACTATTACCCAAACTCCTTTCAGCTCCACCTTGAACTGAATCATCTCTAGAGTCGTGCACATCACCAGAACTACTAGAGGAAACATGTGGACTATGGGATGTAACATCAACCACTTCCTCCTCACAAGCATCTCCAACAACTCTACTCCTTGGACGAAAAGTGGGAATAATTTCATCCTCCTTTGATTTATCACGAACCAAAACTGAAACACCTGAGAGCTCTCATTCTCCTTGAATAAATCCGACCCATCAAAAGTAACATGATGAGAATTCACAACCTTCTTTGTTTTCAGATTCCAAATCCATTAGCCTTTGACACTATTCGTATAACCAACCCAGGCCCTTTTGAAAGCTCTACGCTCAAGCTTATCATTTCTCAAATCATGCACATAAACCGGACTACTAAACACACGAAGATAACTCAAGTCATTGCTCTTTCCCTTCCACGCTTCTTCCAGAATTTTTTTATCAATAGCTCATCATGGAATTCGATTTACAATATGCACTGCAGTTGACAAAGCTTCTACCTAATCCCTTTGACAAACCCGATGTCAATCTCAAGCATCGAGTTTTCTAAAGTAGAGTACAATTTATTCTTTCCATAACCCTATTTGACTGCGGATCTCCCGATGTAGTAAAATGCTTCCGAATACCATGATGCTTGCAATAATCAACAAATTCTCCAGAAAATTACTCCCCGCCATTACCGAACCTCAACACCTTCAAAGACATACCACTCTCATTATCAACAAGAGCCTTCCAATCTTTGAACTTTTCAAATGCCTCCAACTTTTCCTTCATTACTATACCCATACTTTCAGAGAAAGGTCATCGATAAAAGAAATATAATAATGAGCTCTACCCAATGAAGCTACCAATGCCAGCCCCCAAAAAACCGTGTGAATATACTCAAGAACATCTCTTGAATAATGCTTTCCTTCACCAAATGATACTTTAGCTTGCTTCCCCATGACACATTCCTCGCAAAACTCAAGTTTGTTGAAACACTCTCCATCGATCATCTCTCTCTTCCGAAGAATATCCAAACTCCTCTCCATGACATGACCCAACCACAAATGCCACAACCTTGTTGCATCCAAGCCATGAGAACTATCAACACCCACACAAGTTTCACCTTTAATAGTCACACCTTGAAGCAAATAAACTCCATAACCTCTAACATCTTTCATCACCACAAGTGCACCCTTTGAAATCTGTAAGCTACCACTCTCAATAGTAATTTTACATCCCAAATAATCCAATTGCCCTAAGAAAATAAGAGATTTTCGAAGACCCGGAACATAGCGTACATTAGTGAGCGTATGAAATACACCATCAAACATCTGAAACTGCACGGAACCAATGCACATTGATGTACAAATAGCACCACTATCCATAACAATTGAATTTCCCTCTTTATCAACATAAGAGTAAAAAAAATTCTTAGTAGACATCATATGATAAGATGCACCTTAATTGAGAACCCATTCGCCACCCGAAACATTCGATGCTACTGTGTCAATACATTGTCATCTAACCCACCATCATCACTCTCCATCGCCACCGATGAAGACGATACGTCCATCTTCTTCTTATCCTTTTTCGAACACTCATTATTTCAATGGTCGGTCTTCTTACAAATAAAGTACTTAATATTTTTTTCCTTCGACTTTCCTCTCCAACAGAGCTATCTTGATTTAGAACGCCCACAATTACCCTTCTTCTCATTTCTCTCTTTCTCCACAAACAAATTGTGACTACTACTACTATCATTCAACTCCTTCATTTGATCTCACAACTTCTCACTAAGAAGACTCGCTTTAATATCATTAAGAGTTAAAGTATCCCGATTATAGATCAAGCTATTTGAGAAACTCGTATAATGGTTCGGCAATGAACATAACAAAATCATTGCCTTTTTCTCTTCCTTAATCTTCAAGTCTACCGCCTTCATCTTCATTAGAAAATAATCAAAGTTATTCAAGTGGGCCTTTAGCAAAGTACTCCTATGCAACTTATAGGTGAAAAATGTTCGCAACAAGATCAACGATTAGCTAGTGATTTCTTTATCTAAAACTCCTCCAACGTATCCTAAATACCCTTTGCGGTAGTCTCATCACTAATTTCGGAGATCACTCTTTCACCCATAGCAAGTTAGAGTGTAGTAAATGCCCACTCTTCCATTTCCTCTCTCTCAACATCTGACATGTCCGCCAACAAAAAATGCATGTTAAACACAACCCGATGCACACGATTCCATCTAAGAAATGCTTTCATCTTCCACTGCAATTTTTCAAAATCATTATCATCATTCTACTTATCAATAACCAACTGAGAACCCGAGACTGCATACGTTCCAGTATATACGGTGCTACACTACTTGGACCAACCATCGAGGGGCTTTCTAAGATATTATTCGATTCTAGCATCTCCATAAACACCTTCCAAACACCAAAGCTCCAATACCAAATGTTATGAAATTTGAACTCAAATCACTCTAATCCATATCCTAAAACGTTGCGAAAACGAGATCGTTGCAAGATGTGCCAAAACAACCAATCAATATATCAATACCAAAACTCAATATCTAATCCAAATAAACCAATCACAATCACTAGCAAGTAATATAAGCAATAACAAAAGTAAATCACACATGAGATTTATGGTGATTCTATCAATCATACCTCATGTGCAAATAATCCTCCACACTACTGAGTTGTAGAATTAAAAAATCGCCGTCTCCCGGAAGTTGCTCGAGGACTTCTATTGGGAATGAAAGTTCTCTAATGTTGTGTTGGTGTACATTCACTTTGGAGAGAGCTTTTGTACTACCACAATGAAAGAGTACAAGAGATTAAATTACAATGATCACTCAAAATGATAGAGAATTTGGTTTTATGGAGATTAAGAATTGAAGAAATTAGTTAGAGGAAGCCCTTCTTTTAATTTGAATGAACATATTATTCACCTCTCCTATTTTAGATCTGAAAAATAGCTTATATAAAGAGTTTCCTTTTGGCAATTTTCCAAATTAGTCCTTTGAAGCCTTCACAATCACCATACAACAAGCCAGGCTTAAAATAACCACTTCCCAGCCAATCAGCTGGCTGAAATGCTAAATTAAAATAGCTGAATTGAAAAATCAGCCGGTTGAAATGCATTTTCAAACGGCTGAAAATGAAAAACTAAGCCATGAATCTTTTAGGATAACTCCCTGATAAACATACGTCTGAATAAGGTATCTAGACTTCTGATTTCACTTCAAATGTCTAAATTCTCTATTTAGAGGACTGATTTGCTGTAGCCAACTCCTGACTTCTTCAAACTGCGAAACCTCGCGCTTTTGAACTCCGTTTCACGAACCATCTTCACAAACATAAAGCTATTTCCATCCTATTCAATTCTACATATAGCGTTGTTAAATTTTAACAGAAACAACATTGTTCTTTATATTATACAGTTCGGATGGAAATGTATTTCCATTGATAAAATATAACCGTTCAGTAAGAGATTAACAAACAGAAATATAAAACAATAATGGTCACGTAGTGTTGAAATACAATATGTTCGATCATCAACATGGTGGTAACGATAATAACTTGCCCATCACTCTTTACAAAAAATGGATTCCAAAGTCATGGTGTGTTTGATAATTGGATAAAATAAAACAATTAGACCATAACTAATGGTGGCATTTTCACTTTAAAACAATCATCAAACAAGCCATAATGCAGTTAGGTATGGCTTTTCTACTTAAAAGCCAGCCATAAGTTGTCTCTATGGTTGCTAAAAAATAGTCGGAAAGAAACAAAAAACACAACATAATCCCTAACAATTCCAACACAACCACCATCAATTCCACCATAGAACTTAACTTACCCTACTAATAAGTTCAAGAAATTACGCCCTCCACAACCAGAACAAACTTTACTACCATATCGCCAATATGGATATGATATCTCGCCTTTTGACAAGGCAATATACCACAGATTTGACTAAATGGATTTTGTGATCATCAAGACAAGAAGCTTGGAGGGATGATTATCAGGAACAGAGATCAGTTATAAGCAACTTGTGGATGGTAGTCAAGCGGATTCACATGAATGGCATCCCAAAATTGGTTAAGTATGGATTGGCACTTCCTTCGGTAGTGGATCGGATCGGATCACTATGGATATGGACACTCAACTCAGTATATCAACCCATCAAAGATTGATCGGTTACTCCAAAAAACACTTAGGGAACTACGCAAACAACTAAGGAAACAGGAAGAGGATTCCATGAAGGACTCCCATGACCGATTGTCGGGCCCCACTACCCCACATTAGGGGATCGGCATCGATCCACTGAATTGGGCCCAATGCAACCCATTCTCGAGGAGCGGGGTCAATCTAGTATGGAGGTTCTGCGTGGGGATTTTCTGCTGGATATTTGTCTGTCTTCTCCTATAACTATAGTAGGCATGGCACTCATTTGGGGATCTTCGGCTCTCTTGGCTACACTCTGCCATTTTCATTACTCGGATTCAAATCATTGTAACTGTAATCAATAGTATAAATAAAAGAAAAATCTTTGAAATAGACGTAGACCGGAGTATGCCAAACCACTAAAAAACATCTTGTGTTTATTTCTTACTGTTTCGGTTTTTTGTTCTTCATATTTTATTCTCTGTTTCATTCTGTTTAGGAATTGGTTATCGAATTGGTGGTGCTTTCACATTGTTTAGGTGTTGGCGGCCATTTTAGATGCAAACATTTTGGTGCTTTCACTGAGAAGACTCGCACCCGTAGATTTGGAAGCTAGGATCTTGGATTTGGACGCCTGGATACTTGGATCTATGAAGTAATGGCTAGGCAATCAGCAAGAAGACCATTGGCGGATAGGAGTCACCATAGACGAAGTCAGGAGGCATCCTCGAGAACTAGAGCTAATCAACCCTCCATCCACATCATTAGGAATGAGATGGAGACTATGATGGAGGCAATGCAGAAGCGGATGATGAAGAGGCAAGAGGAGATGATGTAGAATTTCCTTAGGCAACTTGGATAGACCGGAGTAGTAGGAGCTGCTGGAACACAAAACTAAGGATTAGGAGTGGCAGGAGCTGTTGGCAATTTGGATCAAGGGGATGGAGCAGCAGGATATGTTGGAAATCAGAATCGGGAGCATGGGAATGGAGCCGATGGGAAAAAGATCGCAGCAGATCAGCCGGGGGCAACCCTCGGCCAACATTACGGGATCGGTGCTGATCCCCCTAGGAGGGTTGGTACTGAACCTTAAGGCTAATAGGCGTGCCCTTGGGTCAGGACAGTCCGGATGTCGATAGACCAGTCGTCGGTGCTGTGCGAGTTGATGTGGGTCGGAATGTGGATGCACGTTCAGAG
Source organism: Allium fistulosum (assembly GCA_030737815.1). Classification (NCBI taxonomy): domain Eukaryota; kingdom Viridiplantae; phylum Streptophyta; class Magnoliopsida; order Asparagales; family Amaryllidaceae; genus Allium; species Allium fistulosum. Next base: position 240,201,280 of record CM060907.1, on the reverse strand, counting down.
GAGTATGTTTCGGAATATCCTCGTGGAGCCAGAAGGCATGCTGGTAATATGGAAAAGAGGCTACCTTTGGATGGCAATGATAGGTTTGCAGAGATGATTAAACAAGCTATAAGTAGAGGATTGGTGAACATGTATTTTGATGATGTGAATGGGAGTCCGTTTACTCCTAATATCAGGTATGATAGGAATCCACCAGAGTTTAAGTTACCAAAACTGGAAATATATGATGGAAAAACGGATCCTACTTTTCATCTTATGAGGTATATGAGGCATATGGAAGGGCTGGAGGCTGTAACACCCCCAATTTTTAAAAACATTATTCAGGAGATTTAATTAGATAAATTAAATAGAATAATGTAAATATTAGAGTGATAAGGGGATTGAGATTTGAATAAATATTTAGAGGCCGAGGTTAATTAAATAAATGGGCTTATAAATGGTTTTATATGTTAATTAATTAACGCAAGGGAAATTAGGAATTGTCGCACCCCTTATACTCACGGTTATGCTCTCTATTCACGTTCATTTTCTCAAAACGTAAACGAAAACGAAGAGCAAGACGACCATAACCTAGGGAAAAATGGGGAAAATTTAATCAAGAGCTAAGGAATTAAAGCAAGGAGGATTAATCTCAATCAAATCTCAAATTCCTTATCCCAATCAAGGTGAATAATAATAAAAACCATCTCTATTTTTGTTTTCACGATCATTTGATTTTCGGGTTTAAGTTTAAATCCATTATAATGATTTTTGATGATGATATGCTTGGATTCCATGATATGAGATATTCAAACAAGTTTGTTTGATAATTGTTTTACACGGTTTTAAGGCTAAAATCGATTATTTTGGAGTTTGAATGCCATGAGGAATTTATATGTTATGTAAAACATAAATTTGGAGATGGATTTAATTTTCTGTAATTTTCCAAGTTATGGAAAATTTATTATGAATTTTCAAAGGAGAAAATGAATAATTTGGGTTTAAAATTATTTCCGTTATTATTTAAAGGAATTTGGGTCTGAAATTTATATATGTTAGATAACATATTAAAAGTTAATTTCTATGATTTTTGGGGATTTTTCCTAAGTAATTTACTATGGAAATTAAATTATTTTAGATGAAGGACTTAGAATGTTATATTTATTTTGCTTAATGGAAGGGTTTATTTGCTAAATTAATTCTTGTTTAGATCTGAAATAATTATGGAAATTTTTAAGAAAGAATTTGATATGTTTATGGCAACTAATCAAATGTTTGCAAATAGGCAGGTTGGTTAAAAAGCAATTACTTAAAAAGGCATTAAAATAGTCTTTACCCAAAAATTGTGTTCCACCTCTTTTAGAAGCAACCTTTCGACCCTATGCCTCTGCCTCAACCAAGTCAAAACCAACCAAGACCAAGACGAAACCAATGCACAAGGTATCAATATGTTGGTACGTGGTAGATTGGAGAAAGGCGGAAGGCATAGTGTCGAAACTAATGCTTTCGAAGGGGTTGAAGCCTTTGTTTTATTTTCCAAAGATATGTGCTTGCCTTGTTTTCAAAAGGATGCTTTCGGAGGGGTCAAAACCCATTTAAACAACTTTTTAAAATGTTGACGCTTTGTTGTTTTGAAAAGGTATCTTTCGAATGAGTTGCCTTGTTTTTAAATCAATACTTTCGAAAGGGTAGTTTCAACCCAATCGAAACCCCACTGCCAACCCTATGCCTTTCGAATGGATTGAAGTCATCAACTAGATCGAAAGGTAGCTTTTGTTTTATAAATATGAGCCACTTCCTAAAGCTTTCGAAAGGGTTAATGGTTTCCAAGACAATGGCTTCGAAAGGGATTTCGAAGCTAACCATCAAATGATTTACTTAAATAATTTAAGCTTTTGAAAGGATGGTTCCGAAGCCATCAGTTTTCTCCAAACTCTTTTATATGAAAGTTAATTATTTTAAAGATATTCACATATTCACTTTGAACGAAAAGATATTTTAAAGAAAAACCCAATGGTATCGAAAGGGGTACTTTCAATGGTTTCGAAAGGGGTCTTCCAATGGTTTCGAAGCTATGCTTCTAAGAGTTAATAAGTTATACTCTAATACTTTCGAAAGGTATGTTTTGATGGTTTCGAAAGAGATGATTTAAAGTGTTTTGAAAGGCATATGCTTAGTGTTTTGAAATGAAGATTTGAATGCTTTCAAAGGAGGTTATCCAATGGTTCGAAAGTAAAAGTTAATGGTTTTGAAAGCCTTAGTTTTCAAAGCAAAGAACCCAATCTCATTTTTAAAGGAAAAACCATGGCATAAATAAAGGAGTTTTAAAATGGATTTTAAGTATGAAGTTTTTGAAGAAGCTTTCCTTGATAAAATAATAGGTTAAAACCACAGATGTTGGTGATTATTATGTTATTATGTTTGCTTCTTCTAGTTTACATATTCACTTTAATATGGACCCATAACTGTATTTTAGGGAGAAATGGAAGAATAACCAGCTAGGTTGACCCAGTAGTGAATATAAATTAAGTTAACTCCTGAATGAGTAGAATTGCTTCTAGAAGGTCAGGAAGACCAGAAAATAGGATGCCTAAATACTGATTAAAGAAGTTGTCAGATAGATAGGTTCATAGTAAACTAAAGAAAACTATGATTAGAAAGAGTTATTGGAAGAGGCTAATAGGTTTGTAGTGAACCCATGAAAACTATATCTGGATTAAGTTATTGACAGAAGTCAATAGGTTCCTAGTCAATCCATGAAAACTAGGATAAGAGGGAAGTTATTGGAGATACCAATAGATTCAGCGAGAACCCATGAATAATGATGTTATTGGCAGGGGCCAATAGGTTCTTAGTGATCCTATGAAAACTATGAAATCGGACAGGGAGGTCCATAAGTTTTAAACAGGTTGTTAGTAAGCCCATGAAAACTAATAGGTTAATAGTGACCCTAGAAACTATAAATAAGACATATAGTCCAAATGAATGGGGATGGGTAATCCAAAATTGATTTACTTGGTTGTATATCATCATAATATTTTGAATTATTATGTTTTAACCATTGTGGATGCAGGAGCACAGTATATGGTTTTTATAAAGTTTTGGATGGTATACTAGTGAGGAGAAAACCCGTTCCGTTAAGCGGCGTGGTCTCAGATGGTTGGTTATTATTCATACCAGGTATTATGTCTGACTTGAAGTTTATGTTTTCCCCTTAAACTCTCGGGTGCTCAATTGATTTTGAGTAGTTTGAGAGTTGAGGTTTTTAGATACCTCATTAGACGAATAAGCTTTCGGAGACATGTAGAAGGCATGATAGCTATTTAAAGTTCTATTCTATTTTGATTCCACTGTGTTTTGTTGTAAAGGCAAAGTTGTTTGATTGCCTAGTTATATACTCTTATCATTCAAGGGGGCATCTTCATATGTCGCTCTTGGTGTATGTTGTAATAATTATATTTTCTCTGAACGTGGTTCTCGAGTATGGGATTATGTAATGAATGTTTAAATGATTTGAAATGGAACGTGAAAGTTTTTTAATGATCTTAAAATTTTCCATATCCATGTGTTTATGCTATATCAATGTATCTAACATTACTGTTTTTGGTCGCTAAGGATTGATAACTATGGATGACTACAGCATCCGTACCCGTTAGTTTTGGGCCTCCAAGTGGGGGATGTTACAATTGGTATCAGAGCATAGGTTTATGAAAGCTTAAAGGAAATCTAAACCTAAAAGATTTTTCAAAACATAATACAATGAACCGGAAAATAAGATCGGGGTTTGGGTTAACACTATAGTAACGTACTTGTATTTGATATAAATGTATATATATAAGTACGTATTCCCCTCTCTCTTAGACCGTTCTTCTTTATCTTACTAAGGCTCATATGAAGATTTACAAGAAAGAAGATATGGAGGCAGGAAATGGAAGAGGAAATATCGGTGGAGGAAGCACCACAACAAATGGAAATGCTCGGCCCCCAAGAGGAACCTAGGTCGATAGGCTATACTAACCAAAATGCAGATGCCAATGTCGGTGCTGGAAATCCGCCAATGGATATGGGGACGATGTATAAGTTCTTCATCAATCTGATGCAAGCAGGAGTAGCAGCTGGAGTTGCTGGAAATGTTGGAAAAGCTAATCATGTGGCTCCAGTTGGGTGTAACTATGCTAAGTTAAGAAGAGACTACACCAGTTTTGGTGGGAAGCCGTTAATGGGAACGAAGGATGCCATAGAAGTGGAGAATTGGATGTTGCATTGCGAGAGAATCTTTGCTGATTTGGGTTTGGATGATGAGCAGAAGAGAAGGCTGGCCTCTAGGCAGTTGGAAGGGGCAGCACTTCATTGGTGGTATAGTGTTACTGCCGGAGTGACTGAGGAAGAGTTAACTTGGGCAGAGTTTCGAAGAAGATTTAAGCAAAGGTTTTTATCTGAAGTTGCGAAGTCGGCGTTGCTTAGAAAGTCTATGGATATGGTGTAGGGAGAGAAGTCGGTAATTGAGTATGCTACTAAGTTTGGTGAGTTGTCTCATTATGGGTATGCTACCATATACACCATCATCAGGAGGAATGAGAAGTTTATTCGGGGATTGGGGCCCGAGATTGCTAGGGCAACCCGGACACATCTTCCTGATCCTTGTAATGTAGTTGTGGAGATGGCAATCCGACATGAGGAGATGCTTGCTATCTGTGCAAGAGAAAAGCCGATTGAAACCTAGGGTTCTCAGGGAAAGAAGAGAAAGTTCTTTAAGAAGAAGGAAGCCCAGAAGGGAGAAGCTGCCAAGAAGGAAAAGGCTGATTTAGTTTGCTTTAAGTGTGACAAGAAAGGTCATTATTCTCATGAGTGCCAGTCGAGCAAGGGGAAGAAGGCTCCAAAAAAGAAAAGTGTGAAGTGCTTCAACTGTGACCAAGTTGGGCATTATAAGAATCAGTGTCCAGAACCAGTCAGGGCATACAAGGAAATGGATTTTGCTGTTGGACCATCATCTACTAGGCCAACTGTAGCTGAAAAAGGGAAAACTGTGAGGGAAGGTATGCTTTTGATTCAAAGTATACCAGTTAGGGTACTATTTGATACCGGTGCATCACATTCATTTATATCTCAGTGTTTTGTTGATAGGGTATGCTTAGAATCCACATTCCTTGTATTTTCCTTAAGAGTTGCGAATGCGATAGAAGGGTATGCAACTCTAAGGATGAGATGTGACCAGTTAGAACTTGTTTTGTTAGGTCATAAGTTTGCATGCAGTATGTATGTTTTTGATCTCGTAGATTTCGGAATCATTTTGGGTATGGATTGGTTGGGTAAGTATGAGGCTAGGATATTTTTCCAGGATAGGGAAATATCACTAAGACACCCAGATAGTCATAACCGAATTATATTCTCAGTGGAAAATTCTGACCAGAGTAGTTGTGCTTTGTTAAGTGTTATGGAAGTAGAAGAAGAGTTAGGCCAGTTTCGAGTAGCAAGAGATTCTACAGATGTCTTTGAGCCAGTTACAGGATTACCATCGAAACGAGCTGTTGAGTTTCGGATAGATCTTATGCCAGAAGCTGAACCTGTAAGTAGACCACCTAGCAGGATGACACCGATCGAGATGGAGGAATTGAATGTGCAGCCAGTGGATCTGGAAGGGAGGAATTTTATTAGACCAAGTAGTTCGCCTTGGGGAGCGGCTGCGGTGTTCGTGAAGAAAGCGGATGGGTCGTTAAGGATGTGTATCGACTATCATAAGTTGAACGAGAGGACGATTAAGAATAAGTATCATTTGCCGAGAATTGATGATTTATTTGATCAGTTGTGTGGAGCCAAAGTGTTTTCCCAGTTGGATTTGGCAACATGTTTCCATCAGTTAAGAGTGGCAGAGGATAGTATTCCATTGATAGCATTTCAGACTAGGTATGCTTCGTATGAGTGGTTAGTAATGCCGTTCGGGTTAACGAACGCAACTGCTTTCTTCGTGGATCTGCTGAACCGAGTTTTCCAAGAGTACTTGGATAGGTTTGTGTTGGTATTTATAGATGATATTTTAGTGTACTCTAAGGATGAAAGGGAGCATGAAGATCATCTTAGAGTAGTGCTTGAGATGTCGAGGCAGCATCAGCTAAAAGCAAAGTTCTCCAAGTGTCGTTTTTCGAAGAAAGAGGTTAAGTTTCTTGGTCACGTGGTTTTAGAGAAGGGCTTATCAGTCGATCCGGATAATATCGAAGCTGTTAATAATTGGAAGAGACCAGAGATGGTGATTGAGATAAGGATTTTTCTTGGACTTGCTGGCTATTACCGGAGATTCATTAAGGTCTTCTCGCGGATAGCAGCACCGTTAACTAAGTTAACCAGGTAGGATGTGAAGTTTGTCTGGTCCGACAAATGTGAGGAAGCATTCCGTAAGTTAAAGCATTTGTTGACCAATGCACCAGTGTTAGTAGTTCCAGACGAAAACCAAGGATTGGTGGTGTATACTGATGCAAGTGGGACTGGGCTATGTGCTATGTTGATGCAAAAGGGTAAAGTTATTGCCTATGCTTCACAACAAGTTAGATCGCATGAAGTAAGATATCCTACTCATGATTTGGAGTTGGTCGCGGTGATCTTCACATTGAAGATTTGGAGACATTATCTCTTAGGGGAGAGATTTGAGCTATACACAGATCATATGTCCTTAAGGTATTTATTCTCTCAAAAGGAGTTGAATATAAGACACCAGAGGTAGTTGGAGTTTTTAGCAGCTTATGATTTTGGTATAGAGTATACTTCTGGGAAAGGTAATAAGGTAGCGGATGCTCTTAGCAGAAGACATCAGAATGTGATGTTAGAAATGTTGGCAGAGAGGAAGGATTTAGAAGCTTTGACTACTTGTAGTGTGCAGTCAAGATCGACTGCTAGTTCTAGTCAAAGCACCGCCATGTTGTCCTGTTTAGAAGTTCGACCAGTATTGATCGAAAGGATTGCTTCTAAGCAGAAAGAGGATCCATTATTAGCCGAGAAGATTAGAAGGCTTGAGTTGGGATCAGAGATCGAAGATCTAAAGGATTTTAATCTTGACCAGAGAGGATGGTTGAAAAAGAAGGGACGGTTTTGTGTTCCAAATGTTAAGGACTTAAGGAAAGAAGTTCTTGAAGAATGCCATCGATCCAAGTTTACGATTCATCCTGGATGGACCAAGAAGTATCAAGATATAAAGAGGAGCTTCTATTTGAAAGGTATGAAGAGGGATGTTGGCTTGTGGGTTAGGCAGTGTGCAAACTGTCAACAAGTGAAGGCCGAACATCAAAAACCGAGTGGGTTGCTTCAACCTTTGGAGGTACCAGTTTGGAAATGGGATTCGATATCCATGGATTTTATAGACGGGTTGGCAGGGTCAAATAGAGGAAATGAGAGTATATGGGTCATAGTGGACAGGGTAAATAAGAGTGCCCATTTCATTCCAGTTAAGTCAACCAGGACGACACCTGTTTTAGCTAAGTTGTTCATGAAGAACATAGTTAGACTACATGGAATTCCTAGTACTATAGTAAGTGACATAGATGTTTTGTTTACAAGTGAATTCTGGAAGAGTCTACAGGAGGTATTAGGTACCAAGCTCAAGATGAGTTCTCCGTATCACCCTCAGACGGATGGGCAGATAGAGAGAATCAATAAGGTACTCGAGGATTTATTGAGAGCTTGTGTATTGGACTTTGGTGGGTTTAGGAAGGTCACCTACACATAGTGGAGTTTTCCTATAAAACTAGTTATTAGACTAGTATAGGAATGGCGCCTTTTGAAGCTTTGTATGGAAGGCCATGCAAATCACCAGCATGTTGGTTGGCAACTGGAGACAGATTGGTCTTAGGTACAGATCTGGTTAGAGAGGCGACGGAGAAGATTGAGATAATTCGAGAAAGTATGAAGGAAGCTCATTCCAAACAGAAGAGTTACGAAGGTAAGAGGCGTAAAGACCTAGAATTCTCAGTTGGAGATAGGGTTTTCATTAAAGTATCACCGATGAAAGGTGTGGTATGATTTGGAAAGTCAAGGAAACTGGCACTGAGATATGTTGGTCAATTCCAAGTTATGGAGAGGATCAAGAGGCTCGCATACAGAGTAGAGTTGCCAAGCAGTATAGCAGGTGTCCATAATGTGTTTCATGTGCCTCATCTTCGCAAATATGTGCATGATCCAGAGACTACTATTCCTCCAACAGGGTTGGGAGATTGGATGGTAGATCCTAATTTGACTTTTGCGAGACAACCAGTTCAGGTTGTCGCAAGAGATAAGAAAAGATTGAGGAACAAGACGGTCAAGTTAATGAAAGTTCAATGGAGCGACAACGAGAAGTACTGTACTTGGGAGATAGAAGATTGGATTAGAGATACTTATCCTGATCTGCTTTGAGGGTATGTCTATATTAGCTTTATATAGATAGTTGCTAATCAGGTAGGCTAGTATGGTTGTTAGAAGCTGTTACAGATGATTGTCATGTTTAGTATTTAGTCCTTACTAAATTTTAAGGACGAAATTCTTTAAGGAGGGGATCCTCTAACACCCCTAATTTTTAATAACATTATTCAGGACATTTAAATAGAATAATATAAATATTATAGTGATAAGGGGATTGAGATTTGAATAAATATTTAGAGGCCGAGCTTAATTAAATAAATGGGCTTATAAAAGGTTTTATATGTTAATTAATTAACGCAAGAGCATAGTAGGAATTGCCGCACCCCTTATACTCATGGTTATACTCTCTATTCACGTTCATTTTCTCAAAACATAAACGAAAAAAAGAGCAAGCCGACCAAAACCTAGGGAAGAAAGGGGAAAAATTAATCAAGAGCCAAGGAATTAAAGCAAGGAGGATTAATCTTAGTCAAATCTCAAATTCCTTATACTAATCAAGGTGAATAATAATCAAAACCATCTCTATTTTTGTTTTCATGATCATTTGATTTTCGGGTTTAAGTTTAAATCCATTATGATGATTTTTGATGATGATATGCTTGGATTCCATGATACGAGGTATTCAAACAAGTTTGTTTGATAATTGTTTAACACAGTTTTAAGGCTAAAATTGTTTATTTTGGATTTCGAATGCTGTGGGAAATTTATATGTTATGTAAAACATAAATTTGGAGATGGGTTTAATTATCTGTAATTTTTCAAGTTATGGAAAATTTATTATGAATTTTCAAAGGAGAAAATGAATAATTTGGGTTTAAAATTATTTCGGTTATTATTTGAAGGAATTTGGGTCTGAAATTTATATATGTTAGATAACATATTAAAAGTGAATTTCTATGATTTTTGAGGATTTTTCCTAAGTAATTTACTATGGAAATTAAATTATTATAGATGAAGGACTTAAAATGTTTTATTTGTTTTGCTCAATAGAAGGGTTTATTTGCTAAATTAATTCTTGTTCAGATCTGAAATAATTGCGACATTTTTGAAGAATGAATTTGAAAAGTTTATGGCAACCAATCAAATGTTTGCAGGCATGGTGTCGAAACCAATGCTTTCGAAGGGGTTGAAGCTTTTGTTTTATTTTCCAAAGATATGTGCTTGCCTTGTTTTCAATAGGATGCTTTCGAAGGGGTTGAAACCCATTTATATAGCTTTTTTAAATGTTGCCGCCTTTTTGTTTCGAAAAGATAGCTTTCGGATGAGTTGCCTTATTTTTAAATCAAAGCTTTCGAAAGGGTAGTTTCAACCCAGTCGAAACTCTACTACCAACCGTATGCCTTTCGAATGGATTGAAGTCATCAACTAGATCGAAAGGTAGCTTCTGTTTTATAAATATAAGCCACATCCTAAATCTTTCGAAAGGGTTAATGATTTCGAAGGCAATGGCTTCGAAAGGGGTTTCGAAGCTAACCTTCAAATGATTTACTTAAATAATTTAAGCTTTCAAAAGGATTGTTTCGAAGCCATAAGTTTATCCAAACTCTTTTATATTAAAGTTAATGGTTTCAAAAGGAGTACTTTCGTTTATATTAACTTTGATCCAATATGTATTTAAAAGAAAAACCCAATGGTTTCAAAAGGGGTACTTTCAATGGTTTCGAAAGGGGTGCTTTCAATGGTTTCGAAGCTATGCTTCTAAGAGTTAATAAGTAATACTATAATACTTTTGAAAGGTATATTTTGATGGTTTCGAAAGAGATGATTTAAAGTGTTTTGAAAGGCATATGCTTAGTGTTTTGAAATGAAGATTTGAATGCTTTCGAAGGAGGTTATCCAATGGTTTCGAAAGTAAAAGTTAAAGGTTTCGAAAGCCTTAGTTTTCAAAGCAAAGAACCCAATCTCGTTTCAAAGGAAAAATCATGGCATAAATAAAGGAGTTTTAAAATGGCTTTTAAGTATGAAGTTTTTGAATAAGCTTTCCTTGATAAAATAATTGGTTAAAAGGGATTAACCATGTTTTATATGAAAATGGTTTCAAGGATATTAAACCACAGATGTTGGTGATTATTATGTTATTATGTTTGCTTCTTCTAGTTTACATATTCACTTTAATATGGACCCATATTTGTATTTTGGGGAGAAAGGGCAGAAAAAGCAGCTAGGTTGACCCAGTAGTGAATATAAATTTAGTTAACTCCTGAATGTGTAGAATTGCATCTAGGAGATCAGGAAGACCAGAAAATAGAATGCCTAAATACTGATTAAAGAATTTGTCAGATAGACAGGTTCATAGTAAACCCATGAAAACTATGATTAGAAAGAGTTATTAGCGGGGCTAATAGGTTTGTAGTGAACCCATGTAAAATATATCCGGATTAAGTTATTGACAGAAGTCAACAGGTCCCTAGTCAACCCATGAAAACTAGGATAAGAAGGGAGCTATTGGTGATACCAATAGGTTTAGGGAGAACCCATGAATAATGAAGTTATTAGCAGGGGCCAATAGGTTCTTAGTGACCCCATGAAAACTATGAAACCGGCCAGGGAGTCTATAAATTTAAACAGCTTGTTAGTAAGCCCATGAAAACTAATAGGTTAATAGTGACCCTAGAAACTATAACTGAGACAAATAGTCAAAATGAATGGGCATGGGTAATCCAGAATTGATTTACTTGGTTTTATATCATCAAAATATTTTGAATTGTTATGTTTTAACCATTGTGGATGCAGGAGCACAGTATGTTGTTTTTAGAAAGTTTTGGATAAGATACTAGTGAGGGGATAACCTGTTCCGCTAAGCGGCTTGGTCGTAGATGGTAGTTTATTATTCATACTAGGCTATATGTGTAACGATCCACCTTTCTTACACCTAAAGACGACACTAAATACATCCTCGGTATTCATGTGTCGATCTTTTAAGTGTCTGAAATACAGGTCATTTAGGGTGAAGAAAAAATCAAAATAGAATCTCACAAAATATGTCGAGTAATATAAAATATAAACAAGTCTTTACAAAAAGAAATCAACTTTATTATACACAACATCATAGTACACTAACCTATTATCAGCTTGGACAGTTATAATAGCCTATCTTTACAATTGCTGACAAATACAAACAAGAACAAAACAAAACAGAACAGCGGAAGAATATAAGATACGTGAATACGTCTGGGAGAATCCAGCTCGTCACCTGAAAGCTCCAAAGAATCTAGCTAAATATGGAAAATATGCTCGGGCTAACCCGAGCATTATAGGAAAACAACGCCTGGGTCAGTCTGGTAAAATTAGCATGAGAAAGAAAAATTACAAGGAACTTTATTATAACTTGTAAAAACACTTTTAAAATCAAAGGTATGTCGTAAGATCACGCCGCACGTAAACACGGATGGGTTTTTACCTTACGATAACCAAAGCATTTATATAGAAAATCCAAGGATATTATGATAATGTCCAAGCATTCAAAATAAATATATGAAAATAGCCGAAATTGTTACATTATTAAATTCCAGCATAATAGGTATACAATCAAGTCCGTACGCCACTTATTGGAGAATGGATTTCAACAACGACAAGGTAAGGGACTACCTTCCATACAGTACACCTTAAGATAAAATGTACTTGGGGTCAGACCCAGAACTTGGTCCACCCCTGCCAACACAGAACCGGCCTACCCCTGAACTTGGATAGTAATGCATGTGTCATCACCTCGGTTGTTACCAACCTTTATCAGGATCTCTCATGCACAACCAAATACATAATGTGATAATCTAGAGATGACACACCCTAATGAGAGCGACCCACATAGCCCTGCTGCATCTAACCTGTTTTAGCCATTTCCCTTGTTGTGAGGCTTGAGGCAATGCTTTTACCTTTTCACTTAGTAAACCATCTTCGAATGCTAACACTGCCCTCTGGTAGACATGCAATGTCAGCATTCATCCATATAAGTTCGTTCTGGGTCTGAACGAAACAGAAGGCACTACCTCTACTATATCCATTTTGGAATCACCCTTGTGATTAGTAGCAAGTAGCCCTTGCACTTCAAAGGCTCCATCTTCAATCCTCTTTAAGATAACTTCAGTTCGAAATGCTTGAGTTGGATCGAAGTGGTTTTCGGATGATTTGTACCATATAATTCTCATGTTGCTCCTAGATATTTCCAAAGTTACGTTTTGGTCCAGATTTGATAGTCGGTTATTTAACTATCAAATAAACAAACATCCAAAAATGGATTTAATTCCATATGGTATCCACTAAGCCTTTATTAAATAATCTTTCATTAATTAAAACACTTTGCAAAACTTGATCAAAAGGTCTTTTCTAAAACAGTATTCCCAAAACCCTTTACATTCCTTTTATGCTTGAAAGAAAACATTTATATACTTATCTCAACGGTATAAATATATTTACCAAACTTTACAAAAGTTTCCTTCTTTTCAAATTCAATATTAGAAGGCCATGAAATTCCCTTTTTGAAGCATCACTTACTATAAAACCATTCACTTTATAAAACCCATTCACTTATCCCTTATAAAAATTCTTTTTATAAGTTCACTTCATATTTCAAAACTCCTTATAAATTTTCAAACAGATTTAAACTTCTTTCTTTAAAATCTCTAAATGATTTATAAAAGCCTTTTCCATGTATAAAACTCTTAATAAAATTTCCTTTATAAAATATCTTTGACATTACAGAATATCGTTTACAAAATCTCATTTTAAATCACTTTAAATAAAACCTTTTTATTTAGTAAAACCCTTTTTATAAACAAGTTATTATTTATAAATACCTTTATAAAATAATTATATAACCTGAAAATCGTTTATAAACTTTAAAACCCCAGACTGATTAATGAATTGAAGTTAATTCAAAATCATACTTCATAAGTTCAAAAGGAGACTTAGCATCCCGATGGTACTAATTTAAGTTACCTTTTCATTTCAATTTCAATTCCAATTCACTTAATAGTTATTTACATAGGTCAACATGTATGTAAATACAATTCCTATCCAACTCAGGGAATACCATGTCAATATAACTAACTGGCATATACATGTCCAAATAACATAATAGCAGGATGGTGATTTGTCCTGCTAAATAGATGTCCAAACAATCAACAATTAACTTATAGCAAAATGGAGATTTATTCTGCTAACATGTATGTTTATGCAATCAAACAACCAATCTATAGCAGAACGAGAATTTATTCTGCTAATATATGTCCACACCAATCAAATCTATTACATTATAGAAGAACGGGGATTTATTCTGCTATCAAATGTCCACACAATCAAACAATCAATTTATGGCAGAACGGGGTTTTATTCTGCTAATAGTTATCCACACAAACACAAACAATCATGTCATAAGTCATTCACAGTCATTTATCTACTTAATGGTATCGACATTTGAATCCCTTGTGCTAAAAACTATCCTTTGTAAAAGAATTCCCTTTTTAAATAAATCGATTCCTGGAAAATCAAAAGATTTAAAACTTAAACTCCCATTTAAAATAATTAATTATAAGTTAAACTCTTATTAAATCATAATTAATCTTTATTAAATCTTAATTTAGTTAACTAAATAAATTAAGAAATAATCAAGCCTTTAAATAAATGATTAAACAATAATTAATTATTAAATAAATAATTAAACACTAATTAATCCTTTATGAATTATTAAACAATCATTTAAATCTTAATTAATAATTTAGTGTTAATCAATCTCATTTAAATAATCTTTAATTAAATCTTAGATAATAAATTAAACCTTTAATAAATAATTTATAAATTAAAACATTAACTAATTTAAAATTAAACACATGGTTAACAATTAATTAATAATTAGCCCTATATTTAATTAGTAATTAATTAAAAGTAAATCATATACTTAACTTATAAAAAATTAAAAATTAATCATACTTAATAATTGATTAATTAAAATTAATCTAATCATTTAAAGGGTAATTAATTAGTAACTATTCTTCACTTAATTAAAGTTAATAAACCTTGTTAACACTTAATTAATTAATAATTACTAAAACTTAATTAATTAATTATTACTTAAATCCTTAATTAATATTAAAAACATTATTATTAGGCTTATAAAACATTTACAAAATAATTTTAAGTATGAAACTTAAATTTGAAAAATTCGGATTTTTAAAGTGAAACTACATCCATAGCGACTATCGCTATGGATGCCATAACTTGGAAACTTATTTTGCGTATACAATAACCTTTAAAACTTTTACCCTTTACTTTAACATACTTTACTAACTAGTAAAAATTTTTGAAAACAAATGTAAAGGTTAGAATTTTTTATTAGAAAACAAATTAAGTAAACACTTAACTCAAGGGATCTCCACGTCACCTTAATAAGTTCAAGTGCTAATCTTTCATAGCATTCACAAGTTGATACATCCATAAACATCTCACAATTCCAACATAAGCAAAAGATCTAACTTTATAAGCATAACAACACTTACTAGGCTTTGTTAACAAGTCTAAGCTAAAAATCATTCATACTACATATTTAATCACATACAGGCAACATACATATATCCAACAACATGATAATCCAAGCAAACAACCAAAATATTACATAAAAAACATAACAAAATATAAAGTTAAAATATTTTGAAAAATATAAGAGGGTTTTCTCACCAAATCTTTTTAGAAACTTGAAATAAACTTTAAACTCGTAAAGCTTGGAAACCACCAAAAACCAACTCGAAAAGGGTCATCTTCTCCTTGGTTTTTGAACATGTTATGCTCGGATTTTGGTAAAGTGGTCAAAGGAAAGTTTTAGTAAATTATTTCCACTAAAATTTAAAAAACGAAACACTCCATTTTAGTTACTTTTTAGGAAGATATGGTCGAGATAAGAGGAGCTATTTTCGGACTTGAATTTCTAAGTCCAAAAATACTCTGGAAAGAAATGGGTTTTGACATAACTATGCTCGGAATTGGGAGAAGTGATACAAACAAAAGTTGTGGCCATTGGGATTATACATGGTTTGAATAAAAGAAAGCCTCCATTTGAATCAGATATGAGAAAGATATGGTAGAATGAGGAGAAGGCAAAAATGAAGAAATTAAAGGTGTATTTATAAGTAAGAACAAAGTAAATTACCTAAATACCCTTGGTCCTTTACCCTCCACCTCCTTTTTCCACCTCATCATGCTCCTCTTCCCATATGTACTTCTGCCCAAAACATGTTAAAACATGTTTTTGTACTTAGTGTACTCTATGTTTTCTAATGAGTTAACATTTATATTTATATTTTTATTTCTAAACTTATTTAACTTAAGTTTATTAATATTTATACTTATCATATTTTAAAAAAAAATTGTTCATAACTAAGGATGTTCCAAACATATAAATGTTGCTTCAAATAGAAATAAGAGTAACAACACTTTGAACAACTTTTATACGATAAAACGTCGAAAATTCGGAAACGGTTTCCGGTCACATTTTCTTTTTTTCATCGAACAATATATTTTTGTAAACAAAATTTGAAAACTATTTCACCATCATTATTTATTATTTAAAAGAGTTTTATTTTGATTATAAAATCAATTATTTGAATATTTAAAATTAATTAAATATTCACAAATCAAAGCAGTGAAATTCCGGGTCGTTACACTCTCCTCCCTTAAATGAATTTCGTCCCCGAAATTACACCTCAACCTATCCTAGAAAACACTTAACACTGTATATCAGTTTGTATGATGTACATAGATCATTCCTATATAAAAATATGATTCGATCACTACTCGAATACATACTTAACTTTCGAACTAGCATCGCTCACTCGATTCTCTAGTGCGGACTCCGATCAGGTTCCTTGATTAAGAACCACTGTTCCCCTTACATAGCTGTAACTATAATAGAAAACTTTGATCTCATACCAAAAATCATCACCAAGTGCTCGCTGTCAAAAATTGAGTTATAGATCTTTATTCGGAATGGTGTGAAACACCTCGAAGTCATGTACTCAAATCTTGGATCGATAATTATATGAAAAGAGGAAGGATCTACGTACAACTTACGTACTCATTAAAGGTTCTTACTACCTAATTACATTTTACCCCCCTAAAATGATTTATAGAACATTTCATAGAAATTTAAACTTAGGTTCAACACTTTAAAATGACACAACTTATTTATGAAACTTTTTCATAAAATAATTTTAATTTATTAATTTGTATAATACTCTTCTACATCCTAAGATTATACAAAACATCTGATTTTAAACATTATTCATCTATTCTATTCAGATGTAGACCCAAAATAACTTGGGTCTTAAAACAGAGTAGACTAATCCAACCTCTTTACCTAATTGGTCTGGTAAGTAGCTAAGAGAATTAGGATGCCGGTATCCTAACTCCATCCAAGAGTCTACTTTCCTTTAGACTCCTCTAGGGTAAAGTTGTTTATTAGCCGGCCCAATAACATCAATTTTTTTTTCACTTCCTAGATTTAAAATCAAAAGACGCAGTTTAATAAAACCAAGTTTATTAAACCTTTTTATTAAATCAATTTTACTTCATTTATCAACCCATTTTACGTCAAAGTACCACTATATTTTGGAACTTATGACCCAAATACCCAAGTTTTATTTCAAAAAACTTTTTAAAATGATACTTTATCTTTAACTCTTAGAAAATAAACATATTGCCCGAGTAACTCCAAAATGATATCAAGGAACTAGGTATTACCGAATAGTATCATAAGTCCCTTTTACCAAGAAGGGTAATACTCAAGAGAAGTGTTCACTATCCGAATACATCTCCTGCCCAATTTTTGTCACTTTCGAGTCACTCGAACTAGTTAGTTATGAAAATATTTCTTCTTTTTCAAATCCCTTTTTGAAACAATACTATATATATATATATATTTCCAACTAAATCGATTTTGACAAAATATTTATCATCCACTTTCTTTGGATTTACTCGGATTCGAACTTGTTTCGATCGTACAATGACAAAGAAAATAATTTACTAAGTGCTCTATCACATCTGCCTAAGCAAACATTCGATTGTCACTTAGAAGATTTTTCAGATCATCACAAAATAGATCGAGACTCATCTCCCAAACTGTCCAAAGATAAATATTACTCTCAAGTTCCTTTTTTTTAGAATATTCATACCTCAAAGTATTTTTAAGTAAAATTATTACTATTTTTCCGAAACCTTGCAAACCATTTTCCAAAAGCATCGGGATGTTTTTAAAATTCTTTGAAAATTCATCTTATTTTCAAAATATATTTTAAAACTCTGATTTATAAAATCAACTAAAATATTTATTTTTAAACCTTATATTAAACCCAGTTTTAACCGAACATTATCAGCGAACGCCTTATAGTCAAATTGCGAAACTTAATTCACAAGGTGTTCGCTTCAATGTTTCCCTATTTCCACTTACCCAACCCAAATCTTAAAAAGGAAAGCTACATATACACACTAACAATAGCCAATGCTCAATTCGACGAGCATAAATAAACAAATCCTAAATGATAATAATAGAATATTATTATCTCCTAACAACAATAAATCAAAATACTATACTATTTTTGAAATCATTTTTATACACAAAATATAGTCTAGGTAAAGTTATTTCATTTACCAAATTTCAAAACAATTATGTGTATGTTTGCCTTGTTCAAGTGTTTAGGAACCCCTATTGACACTGTGGCGTCCCACGTCTCGACTAGAGTTCTTAAGCCACTCAACAGATAAATCAAGACAATATAAAACATTTTATGTCTGTAACAAATACGCGCTCTTATATATAATACACTCATACTAATTCCAAGGTCTCACTTACCCGATCTCAAATGAGTTTACCCCACCAGGGCCAAGGTTCTCGCTTAACCTTGCACTCTGATACCAAATGTAATGATCCACCTTTCTTACACCTAAAGACGATACTAAATACATCCTCGGTATTCATGTGCCGATCATTTAAGTGTCCGAAAGACAGGTCATTTGGGGTGGAGAAAAAAATAGAATCTTCCAAAACATGACGAGTAATATATAATATGAACAAGTCTTTACAAAAAGAAATCATCTTTATTATAAAAAACATCAGAGTACCTAACCTATTATCAGCTTGGATAGTTATAACAGCCTATCCTTACAATTGCTGACAAAAACAAACAAGAACAAAACAAAACAGAACATCGGAAGAATATAAGATACGTGAATACGTCTAGGAGAATCCAGCTCGTCACCTGAAAGCTCCAAAGAATCCAGCTAAATCTGGAAAATTTGCTCGGGCCGACCCGAGCATTATAGGAAAATAACGCTCGGGTCAGTCTGGTAAAACCAGCGTGAGAAAGACAAATTACAAGGAACTTTATTATAACTTGTAAAAACACTTTTAAAATCAAAGGTATCTCGTAAGACTACAACGCACATAAACACGGATGGGTTTTAACCTTACGATAACCAAAGCATTTTTATAGAAAATCCAGTGATATTATGATAATGTCTAAGCGTTCAAAATAAATACATGAAAATAGCCAAAATTGTTACATTATTAAATTCCAGCATAATAGATATACAATCAAGTTTGTACGGCGCTTATTGGAGAATGGATTTCAACAATGCCAAGGTAAGGGACTACCTTCCGTACAGTACACCTCTAGATAAAATGTACCTGGGGTCAGGCCCTGAACTTGGTCCACCCCTGCAAACACAGAACCGGCCTACCCTAAACTTGGATGGTACCAAATGTGTCATCACCCGGGTTGTTTCCAACCTTTATCGAGATCTCTCATGCACAACCAAATCAATAATGTGATAATATAGAAAGGTGATGACACACCCTAATGGGAGTGACCCACATAGCCATGGTGCATCTACCCTGTTTTAGCCATTTCCCTGGTTCTGAGGCTTGAGGAAACGCTTTTACCTTTTCACTTAGTAGATGTAACAGCCCAAAATTTTAAAAAATATTTTATTCACTTTATTTAAAGACTTTGGTGTTTGATTACTCAAAAAAAATTAATTTTGGAAATTTTCTTGTAATGATTTTTAATCAATTCCCCAAATTGTAATAAAAATAAACAATTTCAGTAATTTTGATTTGGATAAAAAGTTTAACTTTAATAGGAATTTTAAATTTACATTCTAACTGCCAAATCTTTTATCTTGAACTGAATAGAATTGTACAACATTTGTTCCACTTTTGTTTCGTTTGAATTGATTGTATACTTTTAAATTTGGGAAATGAATTTTGCGTTTCTTTTTTTTACGTATATATATATATATATCTGTTTCTTAACTTTATATTAAACAACCTAATGGGTGAAGCTAAATCAAATTTTATTAATTATGGTATAGATAGCTATTTAATTTTGGTTTAAAGTGATGGGTTATTTCCTGAAAGAGAACGTTAGCGTTTTAAATTTTATTAAATAAGCGAAACAAATAAATCAGTGCGTTACTTTGAGGCATATGTTTTATTAGTTTCTCTTGCCTTTTCTTTGTCTATTTGTTTTTCTATGTGTTAACAGTGCAAAGTCTTCAGCCGTGTATATTTCTGTTAGGAATTCGAAATCTTGCCTTAAATCATTTTCGCGTGAGAGTTATTTCTTTCCTTTGCCCTCCGTTCGTTTCTTCCAATTTAATAGAAATAAATTCCTTTGATTCCTCTACCGTTCAAAACTTTATTTTGGCCTTTCATACACTAAATCAACGCAGGCTCCTTGTTAAATACAAATCACGTACAATACCTGCTTACCTTTTTGAGTCCTCATTTTTCTTGCGTGTGAAGCTTCAGGTAATGGCCGCTTGCATCTTTTTTTGCTTCTTCTTTCTTGTATTTTTCCTTTGTTCCATTGCCTGCTCCAACATGTGCTCCACCTATCCACCTGTCATGACCAACCTGCACCCCACCACCAACAGTTTGGTCTCTCCCCTCTGACATGATCCTCTGGCCGCGAATTCAAGTGCTGTCACCATACAAAAACCCTTCGCCTTAGCCTTGCTTTGCCTTTCCCTTCCACTCTTTCTTTTCCTCCACCTGCATGTGAAGCCGCAACCACCACCACCGCAGTCACAAACTCCAACCTGCCACTCCTGACCGAGCCCATGCCACCACTAATCCCATGCCAGACCGAACCTTTGTTTTGAAAAAAAAGAAATGAACAAATTGCCTTTCGCCACTTTTGTATTTTGAAGTCACAACCTATAATTCCACCGAGCCTTCAAACCTTGAATACGGTAAATGGTCGAGCTATGTGGTTATGGGTTGGGTTATGGTGAAGTAGTCGAGATATTTCTTTCTATTATTCAGCTTGTTGCCAGTTTGATTTATTCAAAAAGTTGATGTATTTGATAAGTGTTAGCTTATTCTCATATTTGCTTTATTTTTATTTATTTTTTATTTCAAGACTTGAATCTTGTTGGCGCCTTCTCTAAAAACTAATCGTGCTTTCCGTGTGCTTTTCGGGAGACATCGTATTTCCTTTTTGAATCAAATCTCCAGCTCCATAGAGGTGAGTAAATCTCACACGACTATTCATACTTATATGATTGTGAAACGACCGCAACTGAATGTGTAGAAAAAAAATATATAAAAAAAATTGATGTTATAATTACCTTTGATTATTTATATATGATGTTAAACTTGTTAAAATTGCATAACATATCATCTGTTATATTTTGTTTTTATTTTACTGTTATTCTATTCTGTTAAATCACACTACAAGTTCCCTATAGATTAGAACCACCATGGGTTGAAATGATACATAACCAAACGGACTTTAGAATAAGGAAAGATCGTTATGGGCTGAAATGATAGGCCTGAGCGATTTTTGATTAAATTTTATTTACTTGGGATTGCGGGTTTGAAATGATAAAACCCGGATTTTCTTTGTAAATTACGGATTGAAATGATATATTATCCGTATCACTTGGCTTAGGCTAGAAAATATTATACAGACCCGTGGTTATTTTCTGTATTTTTCTGGATACTTTTAAATATTTTAAAATTTGTAATAATATTAAATTGATTTAATTTTTAATGATTTATTTAAGTGGAAATGATTTTTCTGTGTGATAAATAAAAGGATAAAAATAGTGATTTTAAAATATAACATGAAATTGAAATTATTGAAAAAAAATGGAAACTTAAGTTAATTAAGTTAAATTGAAAATTTAGTTTAAATGGTGGAAAATGGGTATTTAGATTTAAGTGTTGAAATAAATGGTTAAAAATGAAAATGGGAAAATTTACACACTTGAATTTTATAAGTGAACTTTGGAAATTTTGATTTTACTTGTAAAATCTTTCTTTATAAAAACCATAAGTTAAAGGATTTAATTAAACATTTTTAATGTGAAAATTTTGATTTTTATAAGTTTAAATGATTTAAATTGAAGTTTATTTATGGCTGGAATTGCACTTAAAACCTGGAAATTCAATTTATAGCACTTCAGAAATGCTACCATTTCTGGAAATGAACTAATTCTGAACAAAGTAGAATCTGCAGCACTTGTTAGGTGCTGTGGTTATATAAATGAACCAAAAGACTAAAATGAACTAAGGCTATGATAGCACTTGGTAAGTGCTGTTGTAGCAGGAACTAAAATTGAACCTGAAACTAATAAAGGGGCTACTGTAGCACTTGTTAAGTGCTGCAGTAGGCTGACATATGTTTTTGTTTAAAACTGAACTGTTACAGCAGTTTATAAATGCTGTCTTTGCTGAATTAAATTGTTTTCAAATATAACTTACCGCAGCACTTTTTAAATGCTGTGAAAGCTGGAATTTTAATGTTTTATTGTTTTTAAGATAAATGAACTCAGAAAAGGCTAAAATTTTGGGAATTTAATATTTGATTTAAAAGAATAATGACTTTGTTTTTTGGTTTAAATCGAAGTATTTTGATTTGAAATATAAACTGTTTTAAATTTATAAACCACGGGTTATAATAACGATTGATTGTTAAAGAGACTGGGATCGGATATGGACATACTCTCTGTCGATACCGAAAACCACTTTGACAACTGTGTACGCGGTGGAGTTTCCAGAATGAAGTATGATGGTGGCAACGATCTTAAGGTATATACGTGGACCCTACTCCCGTGAGTTGACATAAGGTGGCTAAAACAGGAGCGATCGACGGGCCAAGGAGGTAGCACCTCTGATCGGACACACTTCTTTGATACCATTCTATTACTTGTGATTGATTTGGTGGCCACTCTTGATTTGGGAGTGTTGTTCGAGGTGGGCGGTAGTGGCTGCTATGCGTCACCACCAGTTCGGATGCGTAATTGGTATATCTACCCTATCATTGCCTTGTGTGCCGTGTCACCTACCATATCGAGCTTTACTACGAGTTTCTATTTGTGTCGTACCTATGGAGTATCTTCTCATAGCCTTTCAAGGTATGCAGGTGTTTGTACCAAAAATGGGCACAACACTCTTCGGAAGTTTTTGAAGAGATAAAGGTGAAGAAAGAAAATTAAAACTGAGGATTATCTAACAAAAACTCCAAATAACAGAAAGTAAATTGCACAGAAGACAGCGATTTAGAGTGGTTCGGCGTTTTGCCTACGTCCACTATGAAGTTTAATGATTTTATTGCTCGATACTTGAAGATTACAATTTCTTATAATGTAATACAACTGATTTTCTAAGCTAAGTCTGAAATTAAAGCAGCGGTGGTGATTTAGAGTAAATCTGGCAGAGTCTGGGCGCTCTTTAGCTCTTAGAATTATCCGACCCCTTTTCTAAATGACCAGGGGCTCTATTTATAGGTGTAGGAGGCTGATATTTCGCCTAAATTGAAGGGAGACCAGTTCTGGTACGTGAGGGGGCCCACGTGCCCACTTTCTGGAAATCCGGGCCCACTTTGGGATCGATTCGAAGCTTCGTTCGAATCGATCAAGAAATCATCCAATCGAGACGAAACTTGGCGTGGACATTTTACAACATGTACGTAAGCTCCTGTGAAAATTTCATAGCATTTGGACTTGTGGATCTCGAGTTATGATCGATTCAAGTTCATGTTATCGGTTGAAAAGCTCCTTCGAATCGATTCCCTTCGAATCGATTCACTTGAGTCGATCGCTTCGAATCGATTCTCATCGAATCGATTCTCATCGAATCGATAGGGTCGAATCGATGTTTCAATGTGCCTTCGCGATGACATGGTGCGCCTTCTTTGTATTGATCCGACTTTATCTCCGAGTTGACTGGGTCGAATCGATGTTTCTAGCTGCTTTGACGTAGTGGATTCGAGGGAATGGCACTGGATGGATACGAGGCGATTAGTCTTCGTGGATTCGAAGTACTTCGTCTCAGATGGATTTGAAGGACTTTAACCTGAAGGTTATGAATTAGCGTAGCTTCATGTATTCGAAGCGACCCATCTGGACCGATTCGAGCGAACGCTTGTTGATGGATGCGAACCATGTGAAGTCGAATAGATGGATTCGAACAAAGTGCTCACTGATGGTTACGAAGCTCCGAGGCCAGATGGATACGAAGTAGAGGGGTTTTATCGATGCGAAGCAGGGGAAGGTTGATGGATTCAAACGCATGTTTCTGCCCATGGATTCGAACTCAAGGCCATGTGCTCCATTTTTCATCGATGATAACTTGGTCATACGAACTCAGATTGTCTTGGAATTCGGAATGTTGACTTTCACGGCTTTGCTTGACGTTTCTTATCAATCGCAGCCCGGTCCAAGCTTGGACAAAATTCATCGACATCCATAGTAGACCTATGTATAACCGGTTTTCAAGACGAACTTGTCCTTGGTTTCTAGTCGAGTCCTTGGTGTCACAGCCTTGCCAAAAGGCGGGATAACATTTGCCACCCAAAGTACGTCTTGTGTAAACATGACGTGCTTTGAAAAACTGCAGGCCTACGTTGGACAACTATGTCATGCTTTGCTGAAACTTGTATCCTGTATTGCTGTAATTGATCGTTGTAATCTTCTCTTAGATAAATGTTCAACCAACATGCTTTGCTTTGATCCTGCCCCCAGTCTTGGGGATAAGTATGGAATTGATGTATGTTTATACTCCGTCTCGCACTCTGGGAGTACGGAGTTAAGTAATGTTTATACTCCGTCTCGCACTCTGGGAGTACGGAGTTGATTAATGTTTATACTCCGTCTCGCACTCTGGTAGTACGGAGTTGATGAATGTTTATACTCCGTCTCGCACTCTGGGAGTACGGAGTTGATGTATGTTTATACTTCGTCTCGCACTCTGGGAGTACGAAGTTAAGTAATGTTTATACTCCGTCTCGCACTTTGGGAGTACGGAGTTGATTAATGTTTATACTCCGTCTCGCACTCTGGGAGTACGAAGTTAAGTAATGTTTATACTCCGTCTCGCACTTTGGGAGTACGGAGTTGATTAATGTTTATACTCCGTCTCGCACTCTGGGAGTACGGAGTTGATGAATGTTTATACTCCGTCTCCCACTCTGGGAGTACGGAGTTGATGTATGTTTATACTCCATCTCGCACTCTGGGAGTACGGAGTTAATTAATGTTTATACTCCGTCTCACACTCTGGGAGTACGGAGTTGATTAATGTTTATACTCCATCTCGCACTCTAGGAGTACGGAGTTGATGAATGTTTATACTCCATCTCGCACTCTGGGAGTACGGAGTTGATTAATGTTTATACTCCGTCTCGCACTCTGGGAGTACGGAGTTGTGCGAAGGATCGTCGTGTATCAACCCATTTTTAGCCTTGATGTGATGGCTTGCTCCCGAGCTCGAGTTTCACTTAGCGAGTGGCCGGGCGTATCACAGCCACTCCTTTCTTGAATGAATCCCATTGCGTGATGGAATTTAGTTCTTCGTGCATCGTGATGTTGTACATTGTATTTAATGAATCACAGCTCTGGCTCGAAGAAATGGCATTTTATTGCTGAAATAAGAAAATATGGCAAAGTCAGTTGCCTTATTACAAATTCTAATTTCGAAATGCAAAAGCAAATTGCTAAATGAAAGAAATATAATGAAATAAACAGAGCATATTATGTGTAATAGCGACGGAGACTTTCGCTATTCCAGGCTCTTGGCAGATCAAGACCGTCAACGGTCGATAGTTTGAATGTGCCATCCCCGAGTCTTTGTGTAATCGTGTATGGTCCTTCCCAATTTGGTTTCATGTGTGAAGGAACCGGATAGATTCTCTTGAGAACGAGATCGCCGAGTTCAAAAATTCGAGGTCGAACTTTGGCATTGTACAGTCGGGCGACTCGACTTCGATGTGCGGCCGCTCTCAAATCGGCCTCTTCCCGTTTCTCATCTAGTAGATCCAAAGATTCAGCGAGCAATATAGCGTTTGTTTTCGGATCATAATAAGTCACACGATGGGAAAACACTTCTGTCTCGACTGGAATAACGGCTTCTGAGCCATAAGATAAGGAAAACGGGGTGTGCCCGGTTGCGGTCTTGTGAGTCATTCGATAAACCCATAATGCCATAGGGAGTTCATCAACCCATTTGCCACTAGCCTTTTCCAGTCGCTTTTTCAGAATGGATTTTATAATTTATTGACAGCTTCAACCTGACCGTTTGCCTGAGGATGTGCAACTGCCGAGAATTTTTTATGAATATGAAACCGTTTACAGAAATTCTTGAACTCTACACTTTCGAATTGGGCTCCATTATCGGTGATGAGGGTATGCGGGAGTCCAAATCGACAGATGATATTGCGAACTACGAAATTTATTACTTTCTTCGTCGTAATCGTTACGAGAGCTTCGGCTTCAGCCCATTTTGTAAAGTAGTCGATGGCGACGATGGCGTACTTCGCACCACCTTTTGCCAGAGGTAGGGCGCCGATGATATCGATGCCCCACATCGCGAATGGCCAGGGACTGACCATTTGAGTTATCTCGGTAGGTGGGGCTCTCGGAATTCGGGCGTGTTTCTGGCATTTATCACACTTTCTGGCATAGTTTGCTGCATCTCGGTTTACTGTCGGCCAGTAGTATCCATATCGGAGTATTTTTTTAGCGAGAGCTTGCCCATCGGTGTGATCGCCACACTCTCCTTCGTGCACGTCATGTAACACTCGTTTGATTTCATCGTGCACGATACACCGGAGGAGAGGAACAGAATAACCCCTTCTATACATGACTCTGTTTTGAATGATGAACCGTAAAGCTTTTCGTAGAATTTGTCTCTTCTCATTTCTGTGCTTAGGCAATGTCCCATTCTCGATGTAGTTTCGATATGGAGTCATCCACGATTCTCTATTGGGAGTGGTTTCAAACACAAAACTCGTCTCTATTTGATCGATGCTTGGGAAGGATAAAGTTTCGACGGGGACAAATCCCACTTGCTGTGCTTCGCCTGTGCTGGCTAACTTTGCCAATGAATCGGCTTTTTGATTGCGTTCTCGAGGTATATAATAAATGGCATAATAATCAAACTGATTCAGTACTTCCTGGACCCGAGCTAAGTAAGCAGCCAGCCTTCGATCTCTCGCTTGATACTCTCCCCGTACTTGACATACGACTAATTGTGAATCACAATAAATTTCCACGGCGATGATTCTCAAATCTCTGGCAAGTCTTAGTCCAGCTAAGAGGGCTTCATATTCAGCTTCATTATTGGTCGCACGAAAACCAAACTCCAAAGCATAACATATAGATTGGCCTTCTGGAGTTTCAAGCACAACACCGGCGCCCGAACATCGGTCATTTGACGCACCGTCAGTATATAGCTTCCAGATGTATTCGGGGGATTCACTGGTTTCGGGTAAGTCCTCTAGGACAGTAAATTCGGCTATGAAATCGGCTAGGACCTGTCCTTGAATGGCTCGCCGCGGAGCATAGGTGATATCGAATTGACTTAGTTCAATGTTCCACTTGAGCAACCTACCAGACGTCACAGGCCGCGTGAGGACCTGTCGTAACGGCTGATCGGTATACACTGTAAGAGGATGAGCTTGGAAATAAGGGCGAAGCTTTCTTGAGGCAATGACCAGGCAGTAAGCCAGTTTCTCTAATCTCGGGTAATTCCTCTCGGCTCCTGTTAGCCGTTTACTAACATAGTAGACCGGTTTCTGCACTCGGTCTTCTTCCCGAACCAAAGCGGCGCTGATTGCATGTTCTGATACTGCCAGGTAAAGGTATAATTGTTCATGGTCAACCGGCTTTGACAGGATCAGTGGTGTGGAAAGATGTTGAACCAGCGATCGGAATGCGTCTTCACATTCCAGGATCCATTCAAAGTTTCGCTTTCCTTTCCAGATCAGATCGAAGAAAGGGATGCATTTATCAGTGGATTTTGAAATGAACCTGCTTAGTGCTGCTACCTTCCCGTTGAGACTCTGAACTTGTTTTATGGTTCTTGGAGTTTGTAGGTTCCTTATTGCCCAGATCTTTTCGGGGTTTGCTTCTATCCCTCGAGCATTAACGATAAACCCAAGGAATTTTCCGGAGGCGACACCGAAATGACACTTTAATGGGTTGAGCTTCATTCCATATTTTCGAAGAATGCAGAACATCGCATCTAAATCTCTGACGTGATCTGTGGAAAATTGGGACTTTACCAGCATGTCATCCACATAGACCTCCATGGTCTTCCCGATCTGGTCGGCGAACATCCGGTTGACCAAGCGCTGGTATGTTGCTCCGGCATTTTTTATACCAAAAGGCATGACTCTGTAGCAATAGAGTCCCAGATCAGTCATGAAACTGGTATGTTCTTGATCAGGTAAATGCATAGGTATTTGATTGTAGCCAGAATAAGCATCCATGAAAGATAATAACTCATGTCCGGCCGTTGAATCTACGAGCTGGTCGATTCGAGGAAGTGGAAAGCTATCCTTGGGACAAGCCTTGTTTAAGTCAGAATAGTCGATGCAAGTTCTCCATTTCCCATTTGGTTTTCGAACCAGTACGAGATTTGACACCCATTCCGGATACAAAGCATCTTGGATGAATCCATTCGATTGCAACTTATCAACTTCTTCTTTAAGGGCAGCAGATCTCTCTGGATCCATACCGCGCCTTTTCTACTTGACCGGAACATGTCGCGGATCAATATTCAGGGAGTGACTCGCGATGTCTGGTGAGATTCCGCACATGTCAGAGTGTGTCCAGGCAAAAACATCGAGATTCGCTCGGAGAAATTCAACCAATTCCTGTTGTGTTTGTTTTCCCAGTTGAGATCCAACTTTTAGTATTTTTGAATCGTCATCTTCACTGACTGGGACATCCACAGTCAGTTCGACTGGAGAAGCTTGATTCTCTTTAGATTCGTCTTTATCTTCGTTGTCTCTAGGGTCAAGATCTTTAAGGAATTGGTCATGGTGCCCGGGCCGGGGCCCAGGCATTAATTGTCAATCATCAGCAAAACGGACGCAGGGAGATTCCTCTACGCCCTTTCCTTTCTCTTTTCTCTGCGCCCCGCGCAGTTCGGCAACATAACAGGCCCTTCCCGCTGCCTGGTCTCCTTGAACGACTCCAATCCCATGATCAGTAGGGAACTTCAGTGTTAGACACCATGGGGCAATGGCTGCCCTGAACTCAGCAAGGGCCGGTCGGCCCAAAAACGCATTGTAAGGTGAATCAATATCTAAAACGACAAACTGCAACATCCGGACTCTTCGGCGTTCTCCTACTCCCAATTCCACCGGTAGTTCTGTTACTCCAATGGGTATCGTAGCACTCCCGTTGAAACCGTGGATTCGGGATTGGCAGGGTTTTAAATCCTTTGCTTCCATCTTCATTAAATCGTAAGCCCGTTTAAGCAAGATATTCACAGAGCTCCCACTATCAACCAGAATCCTCTTCATCCAAGCAGGACCTACCTGGGCAGATATGACTAGTGGATCAATTGTAGGGGCTTCAACTTTATCAGCGACTCGGCTCCTGAATACGATATCATCAGACATTATCTTTTGTTGTTTAGCCGGAGTTCCATCCTCACAATTATTGCAACATTCGAAGTCCGCATGCCGGATCGAACCAGCATACGACTCCATTTCCCCCTAGCTTCTGTCTGCTGGGTGGGGACCACCACTTATCGTGTTGATAACTAGTCTTCCGCCCGTACGAGCGGGTTCCTCTTATCTTTCTTGATTTTGTGTACGATTTTGATTTGAAGGGCCTGCACCACCGGACTGCGGCGCCCGCACGAATTGATCTAACTTTCTCTCCCTGATCAACTTTTCTATGAGGTCCTGCAAATGTCGACACTCATTAGTACTGTGGCCGTAACTTTTGTGAAATCTGCAGAACTTCCCTGTCTGAATCTGCCTCTCCGATGACTTTTTCGGAGCGGGCTTCTTGTACTGCACAGTGTTGCAAGTTTGCAGATACACATTTTCCAGCGATTTATTCAATGGCGTGTAATTATCAAACATTGGGGTCCTATGTTGAGGGCCTCGATTCTGATCTCTTTTCCTGTCCTGAACACTGTTGCCTCTTGGCTGAGTTTGTTTGTTCTGTACGTTCAACTGAACTTTTCCTGAACTCTCACCGGACTGCTTAACTGCCACATTGCTTTGTATTCCTTCAGTTCTAGGCACCGCATCGTCCTGCTTCCTAGACTGTTTCTCGTCCTCTTTCCATAAGAATTGAGCGGCTTTGGAGTAGAAACGGTCCAACGACGCGGGTGGTTTTCCAGCTAACCAATTTCCAAACTCTGAATCGGGTTCGATCCCTTTGGTTAATGCCATCAAAATCGAGTTATCGTTGGGATTATTGATTTCCACACATGCTGCATGGAATCTCTCCAAATAACGTCTGAGTGTCTCTCCACGGGCTTGGGTAACACTAGACAGGGTGTTAACGTCTTTAGGTCTAGTGACGTGCATACGAAACTGTTCGACAAATTTCTTAGCTAGTTGATCAAACGAAGAGATGGATCTCGGTGGCAACCTTGTAAACCACACTGTTGCGATTCCTCCCAAAGAGATGGGGAAACTTCGGCACTTTACTGCATTGTCAGCCCTTGCGGCGCTCATTGACCACTCATACTTCAAAATATGTTGATTGGGATCGGAATTTCCTTCGTACATAGGGAGAGTTGGCATTCTGAATCGCCGAGGAGGATCAGCGTATAATATTTCGTCCGTGAAAGGAGTATAACTACGGGAGATTCCCAGTCGTCATTGGTAAGCCCTTGGCTTTCGTGAATCATCTGACGGATCATGGTCGAAATATCGGGCATAGCCACATTCTGTGCATGCTGAGCTAAGGTGTGGTCGGGTTCCACAGTGCGAGTTTGGACCGGACGCTGTCGACGGCCCATGTCTCGCCTCCTTGGCTCCACATCTTCTGGGACGTATGGTTCAGGAGTACGCCCACGTTGTTGATTATTCAGATCTGACAGATTCCGGGTATCAACCCTTGTTTCTACCGCAGCAGTTGCAGTGCGATTGTCTGAGGTATGCTGTGGAACAGCGCCTCCTCGTGACGAGGGCCCGGTCTGGAATCTAGTTGACGGTCCGACCCTCAATTGTCCTACAGTCAAGGCAGGTTGATATCCGGTAGCTTGTGTATGACTTGCGTCCAATCGGGGACGTGTATATCTGCCATGATAGTCAGACGAAGCAGAACTTTCAATGGACGAGTGGGAAGCATCATCCCTCCTGGTCCTTCTACGCCTTCGACGGTTTAATTGATTGGTCAATTCAATATTAGCATGCAACTGCTCGGCCAGCTGTTGCCGACTTTGTGTTAATTCTTGGAGCAACACATGGAATTCTTGCCTGGTGACTGGTCCAGATGGATCCGAGTGAGCAGTGTTGTCTTGGTTGGATGGAGGCAGCTGCGTAGGATTCTGTCGATCTCGACCTTCTTGGTCAGCAGCTGTAGAAGTGGTTCTTGTGCTAACCATTTTGAGTAGTGGGTTCCTTTCCTAGATTTTATGCAAATTTGAATAGAATGGACGGATTCTGGACTAGAGATCTGGATCTTCTTCTTGGATTTATGCAATCCGGTATCGATGGTAGATCCAAGGAGCAGGAGAAAAGGCTAGTTTTATCTCAATGAAAGCACCAAAGTGTTTGTACCAAAAATGGGCACAACACTCTTCGGAAGTTTTTGAAGAGATAAAAGTGAAGAAAGAAAATTAAAACTGAGGATTATCTAACAAAAACTCCAAATAACAGAAAGTAAATTGCACAGAAGACAGCGATTTAGAGTGGTTCGGCATTTCGCCTACGTCCACTATGAAGTTTGATGATTTTATTGCTCGATACTTGAAGATTACAATTTCTTATAATGTAATACAACTGATTTTCTAAGCTAAGTCTGAAATTAAAGCAACGGTGGTGATTTAGAGTAAATCTGGCAGAGTCTGGGCGCACTTTAGCTCTTAGAATTATCCGGCCCCTTTTTTGAATGACCAGGGGCTCTATTTATAGGTGTAGGAGGCTGATATTTCGCCTAAATTGAAGGGAGACCAGTTCTGGTACGTGAGGGGGCCCACATGCCCGCTTTTTGGAAATCCGGGCCCACTTTGGGATCGATTCGAAGCTTCGTTCGAATCGATCAAGAAATCATCCAATCGAGACGAAACTTGGCATGGACATTCTTCAACATGTACGTAAGCTCCTGTGAAAATTTCATAGCATTTGGACTTGTGGATCTCAAGTTATGATCGATTAAAGTTCATGTTATCGGTTGAAAAGCTCCTTCGAATCGATTCCCTTCGAATCGATTCACTCGAGTCGATCGCTTCGAATCGATTCTCATCGAATCGATAGGGTCGAATCGATGTTTCAACGTGCCTTCACGATGACGTGGTGCGCCTTCTTTGTATTGATCCGACTTTATCTCCGAGTTGACTGGGTCGAATCGATGTTTCTAGCTGCTTTGACGTAGTGGATTCGAGGGAATGGTACTGGATGGATACGAGGCGATTAGTCTTCGTGGATTCGAAGTACTTCGTCTCAGATGGATTCGAAGGACTTTAACCTGAAGGTTATGAATTAGCGTAGCTTCATGGATTCGAAGCGACCCATCTGGACCGATTCGAGCGAACGCTTGTTGATGGATGTGAACCATGTGAAGTCGAACAGATGGATTCGAACAGAGTGCTCACTGATGGTTACGAAGCTCCGAGGCCAGATGGATACGAAGTAGAGGGGTTTTATCGATGCGAAGCAGGGGAAGGTTGATGGATTCGAACGCATGTTTCTGCCCATGGATTCGAACTCAAGGCCATGTGCTCCATTTTTCATCGATGATAACTTAGTCATACGAACTCGGATTGTCTTGGAATTCGGAATGTTGACTTTCACGGCTTTGCTTGACGTGTCTTATCAATCGCAGCCTGGTCCGGGCTTGGACAAAATTCATCGACATCCATAGTAGACCTATGTATAACCGGTTTTCAAGACGAACTTGTCCTTGGTGTCACGGCCTTGACAAAAGGCGGAATAACAGCAGGTACTGTATAGACTATTGGCATTATTCATGTTAAGGGGAATATTGGGTCACTCCTTAATGCTATTTTAAAGTATGTTTATTTTATAATTAGACATTATTATAATAGCGAATATTACTACATAGTAGATAGTTTAACGGATCCTTAAAGAATGGGCGATCCCAAGCATTCTTTAAGTTACTTGTACCTCTATTACAGTTCACTTGAGATGGTTTACAGTATATAAGTATGTATGTCCTGACTCGAGTGTTTTGTGTTTTATTTTACGCTCGGGTCAGCCTAAGTATCAGTTTGGACTTCATCTTCCCAAAGCTAGGACTACTGGAGATCATCTTTATCAAGCTGCTATCTGTTTTTGCTATTCAGTCTTTTATCTTAGCCTATGTAATTGAGACATATGAATTTGAGATTTTCTGTGGTTGTTCAAAACTGTATTGGTTTTTAGACTATGTAATTTGTACTTCTTTTGAGACTCTGTATTTTTGTGGCTTCATGAACCACTATGGTTATTTTTAAATTCCGCTGCGAGTTATTCTGATATTTTCTGTGTCTGTGATTCTGTGAATGATTTTATTGCTCCAAATTTTATTACAATCTGTTATTTTATATTATTCAAGTCTGACATGTGTGGATTATTGTCGATTTGAATGGTCCAAAATAGTGGGTCGTTACAGTAGACCATCTTGGAATGCTAACGTTGCCCTCTGGCAGAAATGCAATGTCAGCATTCATCCATATAAGTTCGCTCTGGGTCTGAATGAAACCGAAGGCACTACTTCAACTACATCCATTTTGGAATCACCCTCGGGATTAGTAGCAAGTAGCCCTTACACTTCAAAGGCTCCGTCTTCAATCCTTTTCAATATATCTTCAGTTCGAAACGCTTGAGTTGGATCGAAGTGGTTTTCGGATGATTTGTACTTATCCGATCCCAGTCTCTTCGACACAACTTTCGATAGTTTCCGGTAAACTCAACCTTGGTTCTTTAGGGAATAAGTAGACAAAAGATAAAGTGAAGTTCACCTCCTGATCGTTTGTGGACGGACTTCCTTATCATTTATCCTGGAAGAACGAAATGAGATGTATACGCACGGTATAGTACCACCGACGGTAACTGTACTATATAATTCTCATGTTTCTCCTAGATATTTCCAAAATTACGTTTTGGTCCAGATTTGATAGTCGGTTATTTAACTATCAAATAAACAAACATCCAAAAATGTATTTAATTCCATATGGTATTCACTAAGCCTTCATTAATTAATCTTTTATCAATTAAAACACCTTGCAAAACTTGATCAAAAAGTCTTTTCTAAGTCAGTATTCCCAAAACCCTTTACATTCCTTTTATGCTTGAAAGAAAACATTTATATACTTATCTCAACGGTATAAGTATATTTACCAAACTTTACAAAAGTTTCCTTCTTTTCAAATTCCATAGTAAATGGTCAATTCTATTTTTGAAACATCACTTACTATTAAACCGTTCACTTTATAAAACTCATTCACTTATCCCTTATAAAAATTCTTTTTATAAGTTCACTTCATATTTCAAAAATCGTTATAAATTTTCAAACTAGATTTAAACTTATTTTTTTTAAATCTCTAAATGATTTATAAAATCTTTTTCCATGTATAAAACTCTTTATAAAATTTCCTTTATAAAATATCTTTGACATTACAAAATATCGTTTACAAAATTTCATTTTTAATCACTTTAAATAAACCCTTTTTATTTAGTAAAACCCTTTTAAACAAGTTATTATTTATAAATACCTTTTTATAAAATAATTATGTAACGTGAAAATCGTTTATAAACTTTAAAACCCCAGACTGATTAAAGCATTGAAGTTAATTCAAAATCATACTTCATAAGTTCAAAAAATGGCTTAGCAATTCCAATGGTACTAATTTAAGTTACCATTCCAATTCTATTCCAATTCACTTAATACTTATTTACATAGGTCAACATGTATGTAAGTACAATTCATATCCAACTCAGGGAATACCATGTCAATATAACTAACTGGCATATACAAGTCCAAATAACATAATAGCAGGATGTA
The DNA here is from genome assembly GCA_030737815.1 of Allium fistulosum. Taxonomy (NCBI): domain Eukaryota; kingdom Viridiplantae; phylum Streptophyta; class Magnoliopsida; order Asparagales; family Amaryllidaceae; genus Allium; species Allium fistulosum. The sequence continues at coordinate 240,166,447 of CM060907.1, read as the reverse complement.
GTTTGTCTTGCTAAATAGATGTCCAAAAATCAACAATTAACTTATAGCAAAATAGACATTTATTCTGCTAACATATATGTCCATATAATCAAACAACCAATCTATAGCAAAACTGGGACTTATTCTACTAATATATGTCCACAACAATCAAATCTATTATGTTATAGCAGAACGGGGATTTATTCTGCTATCAAATATCCACACAATCAAACAATTAATTTTTGGCAGAACAGAGTTTTATTTTGCTAAAAGTTGTCCACACAAACACAAACAATCACATCATAACTCATTCACAGTTATTTATCTACTTAATGGTATCGATAGTTGAATCTCTTGTGCTCAAAACTATCCTTTGTAAAAGAACTCCCTTTTTAAATAAATTGATTCTTGGAAAATCAAAGGATTTAAAACTTAAACTCCCTTTTAAAATAATTAATTATAAATTAAACTCTTATTAAATCATAATTAATCTTTATTAAATCATAGTTTAATTAAATAAATAAATTAAGAAATAACTAAACCTTTAAATAAATGATTAAACAATAATTAATTATTAAATAAATAATTGAACACTAAAAAATCCTTTATTAATTATTAAATAAACATTTAAACCTTAATTAATAATTTAATGTTAATTAATCTCATTCAAATAATCTTTAATTAAATCTTAAATAATAAATTAAAATTTTAATAAATAATTTATAAATTAAAACCTTAATATATTTAAAATTAAACACATGGTTAATAATTAATTAATAATTAGCCCTATAGTTAATTCGTAATTAATTAAAAGTAAATCATAGACTTAACTTATAATTACTTAAAAATTAATCATACTTAATAATTGATTAATTAAAATTAATCTTATCCTTTAAAGGGTAATTAATTAGTAACTAATCTTCACTTAATTAAAGTTAATAAATCTTATTAACACTTAATTAATTAATAATTATTAAAACTTAATTAATTAATTATTAATTAATTAAATCCTTAATTAACTTTTAAAAACATTACTATTAGGCTTATAAAACATTTACAAAATAATTTTAAGTATGAAATTAAATTTGAAAAATTCGGATTTTTAAAGCGAAACTGCATCCATAGCGACTATCGCTATGGATGCCATAACTTGAAAACTTATTTTGCTTATACAATAACATGTAAAACTCTTATCCTTTACTTTAACTTACTTTACTAACTTAGTAAAAAGTTTTGAAAACAAATATAAAAGTTAGAGATTGAGGTTTTTAGGTACCTCATTAGACGAATAAGCTTCCGGAGACATCTAGGAGGCATGATAGCTATTTAGAGTTCTTTTCTATTTTGATTCCGTTGTGTTTTATTGTAAAAGCCAAGTTGTTTATTTGCCTGGTTATATACTCTAATCATCCAAGGGGGCATCTTCATATGTCGCTCTTGGCGTATGTTGTAATAATTATATTTTCTCTGAACGTGGTTCTCGAGTATGGGATTATGTAATGAATGTTGAATGATTTGAAATGGAATGTGAAAGTTGTTTAATGATCTTAAAATTTTCCATATCCATGTGTTTCTGTTATGTCAATGTATCTAACATTACCTTATTTGGTCGTCGAGGATTAATAACTATGGATGACTGCAGCATCTGTAGCCGTTATTTTGGGCCTCCTAGTTTTGTTACAAGTTGGTATCAGAGCATAGATTTATGAAAACTTAAAAGAAATCTAAACCTAAAAGATTTTTCAAAACATAATACAATGAATTAGAAAATAAGATCGGGGTTTGGGTTAACGCTATAGTAACGTAATTGTATTTGATATAAATGTATATATATATAAATGTATATATATATATAAGTACATATTCCCCTCTCTTTTAGATCATTCTTCTATATCTTACGAAGGCTCGTATGTAGATTTACGAGAAAGAAGATATGGAGGCATGAAACGGAAGAGGAAATCTCAGTGGAGGAAGCACCATAACCAATGGAAAGGCTCGGCCCACCAGGAGGAACCCGGGTTGACAGACTAATGCTAAACAAAATGCAAATGCCAATGTGGGTGCTGAAAATACGCCAGTGGATATAGGGGCAATGTATCAGTTCTTCGTCAATCCGATGCAAGTAGGAGCAGCTGCTAGAGTTGTTGGGTGTGTTGGAGGAGCTAATCCTGTGGCTCCAGTTGGGAGTAATTATGCTAAGTTAAGCAGAGACTACACCAGTCTTAGTGGGAAGCCGTTTATGGGAACATAGGATTCCATAGAAGTGGAGAATTGGTTGTTGCATTGCGAGAGAATCTTTGTTGATTGTGGTTTGGATGATGAGCATAAGAGAAGGCTGGCCTCTAGGCAGTTGCAAGCAGCAGCACTTCATTGGTGGAATAGTGTTACTACCAAAGTTTCCGAGGAAGAGTTAACTTTGGCGGAGTTTCGATGAAGATTCGAGCAAAGGTTTTTGTCTGAAGTTGCCAAGTCGGCATTGCTTAGAAAGTGTAAGGATTTAGTGTAGGGAGAGATATCGGTAATTGAGTATGCTACTAAGTTTGATGAGTTGTCCCGTTATGGGTATGCTACAATAGACAATGTCATCAGAAGGAATGAGAAATTTATTCGGGGATTGAGGCCCGAGATTGCTAGGGCGACCCTGACACATCTTCATAATCCTTGTAATGTAGTTGTGGAGATGGCAATCCGAAATGAGGAGATGCTTGCTATTTATGCGAGAGAAAAGCCGGTTGAAACCCAGGGTTCTTAGGGAAAGAAGAGAAAGTTCTTTAAGGAGACGGGAGCCTAGAAGGGAGAAGTTGCCAAGAAGGTAAAGGCTGATTTAGTTTGCTTTAAGTGTGACAAGAAAAGTCATTATGCTCATGAGTGCTGATCAGGCAAGGGGAAGAAGGCTGCAGAAAAGAAAAGTGTGAAGTGCTTCAACTGTGACCAAGTTGGGCATTATAAGAATCAATGTCCAGAACCAGTCAGGTTGGACAAGGGAAAGGTTTTTGCTGTTGGACCATCATCTACTAGGCCAACTGTAGCCGAAAAAGGAAAGACTATGATGGAAGGTACGCTATTGATTCAGAGTATACCAGTTAGGGTACTATTTGATACCGGTGCATCACATTCATTTATATCTCAAAGTTTGGTAGATATGGTATGCTTAGAACCCACATACCTTGTTACTTCCTTAAGGGTTGCAAATCTGATAGGAGGGTATGCAACTCTGGGGATGAGATGTGACCAGTTAGAACTTGATTTGTTAGGTCATAAGTTTGCATGCAGTCTATATGTTTTTGAGTTCATAGATTTCAGAATCATTTTAGGTATTGATTGGTTGGGTAAGTATAAGGCTATGATATTTTCCAGGATTGGGAAATATCACTAAGACACCCAGATAGTCATAACCGAATTATATTCTCAATGGAGAATTCTGACCGGAGTAGTTGTGCTTTTTTAAGTGCTATGGAAGTAGGAGAAGAGTTAAGTCCGGTTCGAGTGGCAAGAGATTTTGTAGATGTCTGTGAGTCGGTTATAGGATTACAACCGAAATGAGTTGTTGAGTTTTGGATAGATCTTGTGTCAGGAGCTGAACCTGTAAGTAGACCACCTAGCAGGATAACACCGACCGAGATGTATGAATTGAAGGTGTAGCTAGTAGATCTAGAAGGGAGGAATTTTATTAGACCAAGCAGTTCATCTTGGGGAGCGGCCGCGGTGTTCGTGAAGAAACCGGACGGGTCGTTGAGGATGTGTATCGACTATCGTAAGTTGAACGAGAGGACGATTAAGAATAAGTATCCTTTGCCAAGAATTGATGATCTATTTGATCAGTTGTGTAGAGCCAGAGTGTTTTCCCAGTTGGATTTGGCGTTGATGATGATGAAGCGGAGGGCTAGGGAATCCCTCGGGAATTTCTTAACAAGGTTTAATACAGTGATTTCTATGGTAGATCGGCCCGATCCATCGATGGTTTTGATGGCATAAACATCAAGGATAGTTGATAACATGGATTTTTAAGGTGGAACTGGAATGGGATCCTCCGATGGATCTTGGGGAGTTTTATCATGAGGCCGAGAAGTTCCTGAAGTTGGAAGATGCTAAGGCTCATAGAGAAGAAGAGATTAACTCAGTAAGGGACGGAGGACCGTCTGGAGAAGGTTTAGGAAAGGACAAAGGAAAGCGAAAGGTGGATGATTGCTTCAATGGATCGAAGCGGAAAAGGAGAGAATCAAAATTCTCTTCTTATGAAGATTCGATGAGACTTTGGAGAGGATTTACTTGGATACTCGAGGACGCCTTCCGTACCAGAGACCAGCACGGAGAGAACACAAAGAACGTGAGCGAACATCTGGGAAATACTACTTTTTCCATGAGCTAGATGGGCATGATACAAACGACTGCAGCACCTGAAGGATATGGTTGAGGAACACATGAGAAATAATTAGCTGCCACAGTACGTGAGGACTCAGGCTACGGCAGTGGAACAGGTGCGACCACCATCAGCGTCCAATGGAAATGGCCTTGGATCGAGATCATAGATCATCATCTCTTGATCGGGATGGCATGAACTATATAACTAATTAACACCACAATAAAATGGCTAGACCACTTACACATGTACGGAATCAAGGTCGGTCCCTAGGCATACTCTGAGATGATGATGAACCGTCATGCCCCGAGAGGCAATGTTAGGATTTCCTAGTTTTCTGGTTTTATGGCTTTAAGAGCTTTAATTTAATCTAAATTTGCATTAATGCGATGAACAATGCAGGTCACAGTTGTCCCGATTGAAGAGATGTGGAAATAACTATAAGGTGCGAGTCCTTTCATCGGAAAGTGATAGGATGGACTCATACGTCATGGATTAAGTCCCTAACTATGGAATCGAGGCCAAGAATAAAACCCCACATATCGTGTTGTGTTCCGACTGGAGAGACGAAACTGGAGTGCAAGAAGTAGGCCTCTTCATTAGAGAGTGATAGGATCGGCCTACTTATCATTGTACCCTCCCAGCCAGAGAGTGAGTGGGATCCAACAAGGGTCCGGAGAGACCATGCTAGGCCCGGAGAGGCAATGAATCATATTTACATCGCTATATGTCCGGTAGGAATGTCGGGGTCAAAGTGCAAGGGGTAAGTCACCTCACCAAAGAGCAATAGGATCGGCCTACTTGTCCTTAAGTTTGGATTAACTTAACAAGGGTCCGAAGAGACCACGAATCGGTCCGACGAGACCTTAGTATCAGCAAACGATTCGGTGAGATCATGGATTTGGCTAAGGATTTGGAATGGTTTCGAAATTAACTTCCGACTCAGAACAATCGCGAATTTCATTAATAATCCAAAGAGATTGAGGATTCAATATACAAATACTTACTCCCAGGCGAACATGGGAAGGCTTTTGGCGATTCGGTTTGGCAAAGGAATGGATTCTGGATTGGAATATTCGGTTGTCGGTGGATTTCGGCCTTCGTACTTATGACAATTCAAAATACACCTTCCTATCGGAAGACATGTTTTGGAGGGCAAAGGTTATCCCACCTTTTAACCGGGTTGTATACCTCGGATGTGGCAAAATGGATTTCATAATCATCAAGGCAGGAAGTCCGAAGAGATGGTTATCAGGATCGGAGATCAATTATAAGCAAAGTAATGGATAACAGTCAAGTGGATTCACACGAATGGCATCTCAGAATTGGTTAAGTTTGAATTGGCACTTCCCTTAGGTAGAGGATTGGATTGGATTACTATGGATATGGACACTCAACTCAATAGATCAACTCATCAAAGATCAATCGGTTACTCCAGAAAACACTATGGAACTACGCAAACAACTCTGGAAATAGGAAGAGGATGCCCCGAGGAACTCCCATGACCGATTGTGGGCCCCACTCCCCCACATTAGGGGATCGGCAATGATTCCTCCTATAAGGATCGGCACCAATCCCCAAAACTGGGCCCAATGCAGCCCATTTTTGGGCAGCGAGGTCATCCTAACCTAACCATATATGCCTTTTTGAAATCAACCTCCATTAAATCAAAATTCCCAAAATGCATATTCTCATCCTGAACACTACAATACGACGCCATCAATATTACCAAAAATCTTCCTCTCATCATCAGCCAGATTATTTTCAATACCACATTCAAGCTTCATTCGGTGAGCTATTAGGTCAACATGATCATCCTTGTAGAAGAACCCTTAATGCTTAAGAAATAGTGGTCCGAGATCAAGATGTTACACGAAACTTGGTGCGATAATTTTCTACTGCTCAATATACTAATCCGACACAAAATGTTTCCGACGATGAAGATAGCGATGAGGAAGAGGAAGAAGAAGGCATAGAGTGGGCCAAAGATTTTGTTGTGGAAGTAGAAAATATTCTAAAAACCAAAGTGCCAATTAGCCTAGAATTCCAACAAACACAAAATAAAATAGGAAAGTTCAAAGTTTAAGCAGGTTTGCTTGATCAATGAAGTGGCAAGAAGCCTACTGCTATTGAAAACACTACTGGACTTGAAGATAATGATCCTACAGCAGAAGCAGAAGAGAGCCGAAAAAAGCAACTGAGGTTTGCCTCAGCTCAATATTTATCTCTTACACGTGCATGATTTCAAGTTTCAAATGATAATATCATTGGCACAAATATGAAAGATTCAAAATTTTGGAAATCGGTGATAGATTTTTACAACACTTTAGAAGCAAAACATATAACATGGGGTTCTTATAGAGGAGGCTATCGGATCTTGAATGTCACTTGTCCAAGATAGCATTCAATCATTTCAGGTCTATGTCGACTGAACATAAGCGTGCAAAACATTGATGGCTATGTAAGTTTACTGTTTACTCTCTTTTACTTTTAAAATATAAAAAAACTAAACTAATTTTAAATTTATATTTATTGTTTTCCCAAACACAAAAGATGTATTTATTGGAACCAGGGCAGTCTATAGTGAGTGAAAATGGTTGACTTTAAAAGAAAGTCCATAATTGGATCCTAATGGGCCTATGAAGTCTAATGGTTGTACTATATCCAATCTTGTTAGTTTAAATAAAATCACATTTTGTTTTACTTTCTTGATTTAATTAATTTAACATTTATATGTTTTGAGTATATCAATATATACTAATGTATATATAAGTTGAATGTGCAACATAGCAGGGTGTACATGGTTAATGCTTATATAAGTGGATATTGGGATTTATATCCACTATGTAAGCATTGATCATTTATATATGTGTTAACTGTCTCAAAACATTGTTAACATATTTATAATATAAAAATATAAATTTTCAAAATTATCCAAATATAATAAGATATAAAAGCTAATTTCTACTAAGTCAATATATTTGAAAATCAAATTTTGTATTTAGAATATCTAATTAAAACTAAGTAAAACATTTTGAAACTCAAAACTAATTCTTAAAAATATTTGTTAAAATACCTTTAAGTATATTTAAATATGTATATTTATATAAAATAATTATTATAATCGAAAATAATATTTATTTATTTATATTTTATTCATTTATTTACTTAAAAAACAACATTTTAATATGTATAAACAGTTTATATACATATATATTATAAAATAAATATTTTAAAATTATATATATGTAAAACATTATTTGGCCAGTAAGAAAAGAATAAATTTCTTATTTATATTTATTTATTTAAAATATACAACACTATTTTAACATGAATAAACAATATACATATAAATATATAACAAAATAAATATTTTAAATTATATATATGCAAAAAATTATTTGGCAAGCGAGGAAAAAAATATTTTTTTAAACAAAAACTAATTTTGCATAAAAGAATATATATAATAATATTAAAAGTAAACACTTTATTAAATCATAATTAGTATACATACATACATATATTATAATTATATAAAATTATGTTTTTTAGCCATAGGATATTATTTTAATTTTAACAGCCAAAAATAATGTAATCAAATATATATGTGTGTGTGTGTGTGTGTGTTTGTGTGTGTATAGTTTAAAATAATTTTAAGGTATTTTTGGCTTTAAAATTAGTAAATAACCATCTAAAGTTAAAAACAAATATTTGTAATATTTAGAATATATATTTTAGCCATAGGATATTATTTTAATTTTAACAGCCAAAAATAATGTAATCAAATATGTGTGTGTGTGTGTGTGTGTGTGTTTGTGTGTGTATAGTTTAAAATAATTTTAAGGTATTTTTGGCTTTAAAATTAGTAAATAATCATCTAAAGTTAAAAAAAATATTTGTAATATTTAGAATATATATTAGAATATAAACATGGCCGAGTGTAAAATAGCTACATATCTTTTTAGGCTTAAACTTTGAATTTAAATTAATGATTTCGTATAAATTAATTATTTTATCTATGTTAAATTTTATGAGGAGACAATATCATGTATATAAAATTGTTATACAGATGAACAATATATATAATAAGGAAGAATATACCTAAGAGAAGTAGTATTTGATTCACACATCAATTCGAATCATCTCCCAGATCTCCAAGATCCATGTCCAAAGGTGCAAACTTGGGAGTGCCATCACTTGAAAGAGTTTTGTATTTGATTTGGGGTGTGTTAGAGCTTAGCTCTGGGATGGTGTACATGGAGTTATGAAGCTCAAGGAGTGGGAGAGAACGAGTAAAAAGTAAAGTAAAAATTGGAGGTTAACGTTCACTTAAATATGGGAACGAGTAGAAACATCTTTCAATCATCTTCTATTACCAAGTCGTGCCCTAAGACCCCCTCTCCCTCCACATTTTTGAATGGCCTAAACTTTGTCAGTAATGACCAAATTAATCTAAAAACTAATATCAATTAATTCAATTTAAATCTAATTTAAACTCTTATCGATATTGTATATCAATATGCACATATATAACTTTTATATACAAACCTAATTTGTTACTAATAACACTTGAAACGTTTCTGCAGGCTACCCCATTTACTAAATACACCTCCAATATTATGTACAACAATAATTAATATTTCTCTAAATATTAATTAATCTTATTAATTTACAATAATTTATAAACTAATTAAATCGAGTGGCGATCCAGAGACTGAAATGAATTCAACTGCACAACTTATTAGTGAGAATTTAGTCAGCGATCAATATTTGAACCAATCAAATACTAAAGTTTACACGTCACATCTGCTATAGTGTGGTAATTTGGTAGACCTCGTGTTGCTTTCAAATCTCATAGGTGAAGTGCAATTTTACAAAGTTAAGCAGTACCTTTGTAACAACAAGCACTTCCTGACACCACGATTCAAAATTTAGGGTGACTTTCGAACTCGCATTTTGCCGAGAAATATGAGCTGTTAGATTTTTATAGCATTACAGGGCATAATTATAAGGGTAAATTCTAATACATTCTACACTTTCATATCTCATAACGGAAGGAAATTAAAATACAAGTACGAAATTCAGGCCATAACCAATCGATCACTACACCATATCGGTTGACCACTCAGGATGAGTGGTCGACCAGTCACGGCATAAAAATTATGGTCTGTTTACTTCCTGATTTGATTTTGATTACTATTAATTTTTATTAATTATCGTATACAGTGAACGAACCTAACCAATTATAGTGACCAGTTTCTCTTGATGTTATACCATATTTTCATTGGTTTGATATTCATGCATTAACAGATTATATACTAAAAGTTAATCAATTTTCAGGGTTTCAATTAAAAAGAGTTTATAGGTTTATCAATTTATAATATCTTCACTTTCTAATCCAAATTTTAGTTTTAATAATTAGGGTTTACATTTTAAATTTCTAATACCATAGATCAAGTAGAATAGGTTAAATTTAACTATAATAAATTAACTTACTAAACCTATTCCCACTCACCTTAGATCCATGCTCTACCGACACACTCCATCAGAGAATCGCCCTCCATAAGCTTGCTCCTTCCAGATTGTAATGCCCCAGAATTTTAATTAACATTATTCGGGATATTTAATTGGATAAATTAAATAGAATAATGTGAATAATTAGGGAGATGAGATTAATAAATCCAATGGTCGTGTCTTAATGAATGAACTAAAATAAGACTTAAATGAATTCAGAAGGAGGAATTTTCCTAAGGGTTAAACTTGAAAATGGGGCTACATTTCTTAGTATATATCTCTTCCTCCACCTTAAAGGACTTTTACTTTCTCATTCATAACTCCTCACCTATATTTCAGTCAGCTATTAAAAGCTCCAGGAAGAGCAATAAATTGAAGATAAAACTAAGGAATTAAAGCTAGGAAATTATCTCATTCTCCAATCAACTAATCAAGGTGAATAACCATGTTTATCATCTCATTTTTCTGTGTTTAGATCGGTTATGGGTTATACCCGATTCATGTTTGTGATTTTGGTTAGGATATAACCATTTAAACCTTTGTTTGGATAAGACATAGGTGTTTTAAATGTTAATGGGCTAATTAACATGTTTTTATTCGGTTTTGGTTAAATTCCGAGTTGTTTTGATCTTCATATGCCTTGACATTTTAATATGTTGAAGTATATGATTTGTTAGATTTTTGGTGATTTTTGGGTATTTTCCTCACTGGTTTACTAAGGTAATTAAATTATTTAAGCCTAAGGGCTAAACTGCAAAATTGCCTTCGAATTAGTCAATTCGGAGGGATGGCTGCAATTCGAAAATTTATTTGGGAAAGAAGAATAGCGTTTTAAGAAAAAGGTTAACTTTTGTATGCTTTTTAGTATTTGGAAGTACAGGAGAAGGCTCCTCAGCCAATCAAAATTAGACAAACAAGATAAAACATCACTTCAGTATGCCATGTTCTACCTTCGACTCCAACAAGCCTGCTATTACCTTTTCGACGAAGTCGAAAGGTACCTTTCATCTAAGATGAAAGGTAAATAATTACCCTCCGCCGAAGTCGAAAGGTAGGCACGGTGTCGAAGGGAAGAGGGGCGAAGGGATGAGGAGGCTAATTCCTTTGCTTTTGAATAGAAACATAATTGCTTCCGAATAAGTTGAAGGGGGTTCCTTCGACTCTATCATTTTATAAAAGACTAAATTTTATATATATTCAAGAAGGGGTTTCGAAGGGGATCTTCGAAAGCTTAAACCTTCAAGAGAATTGTTTTAAAATGTTTTCTAAAAAGGTGTTTTAATCCTTTCGACTAAGTCGAAGGGATGCCTTCGACAAAGCCGAAGGGAAAGAAGGGGAACAAGAAGGGGTTACTTCTGAACCTCCCATTGTTTTTAAAGTAAAAGTTTTAATACCTTTCAACAAACTCAAAGGGTAAACCTTCCGACATGGTCGGAAGTATACTTTCGAAGGATTGGTTCCAACACCAACACTTTGTTGTTTTTGAATGGTTTCGAAAGGTTTGATTTCGAAAGGTTTTGAAGGGGTTACCTTCAATGACTGCGAAAGGTTTTAAGTTTCATTGCTTTCGAAAGGTTTATTAATGGTTTTATAAGGGGGGATACCCTAGGCTTTTGACAAGGTCGAAAGGTAGAACCTTTCGACTAGGTCGAAAAGAAGCCTTCTGACAAGGTCGAAAGGTATGATTTTGTGATACTTTCAAAAGAAAGGTTTCCGAAGGAACTAACTTTGGATGTTTATATGCTTTCGAATGGGACTTCATTCGAAGGGTTTTAAAGGGCTGTTTTAGCCATTTTTCTTAAGTAAAATTTTGCTAAGTCGAAGGGGTTACTTCAAAGGGTTATAGCATAAAATACTTATCTTTGTTTGAATATATAAGGGGGATCCTTATATAAAATGAATGGTAATAAACCTTGGGGACACCGGGGTGGGTTTAATGTTTTTGATACATAGTTTGAGGTTACAAACAGAAATATGCTTTCGAAAATATACATTAGGGCTATCAATGTGTTTTTATTTAATTTAACCTAACTGGGGCTACCAATGGGAATAGATTAAACAGGTGGTATACCTGGGGAAAATAACTAATCATGGGGATCATGAATTTTTACAAATAATCATGGTGATCGTGATGTTTTAATTGGCCAAGTGATGGGTTCTTGGTTAACCTTGGAAAACCATAGAATGTGCGGTGGATAGCCCACATCAAATTTCTTAAGAAAAGAATGTTTTGCCAGAGGTGGTTAGCCTCGGGATTTGGCACCCAAGGGTATATAGTCATCCTAGGAAAACTATGGAGCGTGTAGTGGATAACCCACACCAACTTTTATAAAACAATGTACGATGGATAATATGCATTTATTTTGATGAATTTGGGACGGATAGTCCTATTTAAGTTTCGACAGATAGTCACTTTAAAGATTTTAGAGAGGAACCCTAATAAATGGATTTTAAATAGGAAATCTAATAAATTGATTTTAGATAGGATATCTAATAAATGGGTGGATGAGATATCCAAGGCATATGATTTCTGGCTTTATTTCATATTATGTTAAGACTAATCATTTTGGGTGCAGGGGCATAGTAAACGATTTGCATGTTTTATTTAGGATACTAGTGAGGGAAAACCCGTTCCGCTAAGCGGCGTGGTCTCACTAGCTATATATTTATGATAAGAGATGATAGGGGATTATTCATACCAGACTTATTGTCTGACTCTAAGATTGTGTTTCTCCACAACTCTCGGGTACTCAAAATTAATTTGAGTAGTCTGAGAGTGGGAGACTTTCATGTTATTGGACGAATAAGCTTCCAAAGACATGCAGGAGGCAGTGTTAGCTATATAGGAGCTATTTTGTGTTTTCCGTTGTGATGTACTAAGGACTGTAAAGTTCATATTTATTAGTTCTTTGATCATCATAAGGGGATATCTTCATATGTTGCTCTTATCGTATTTATACATGTATATGTGATTTGAACGTGGTTTACGTCTGAGATTATGTAATTAAATCTTAAATTGAAATTCATAAGAAATGAGAAATTCTATTTTGTTGAAGTTTAAAATTTTTCATATTCTTGTGTTTCTGTGTTGCCAATAGTTTCAAGATTCTAATTTCGGTCACTCAGAAATAACACCTATGGATGACTACAGCATCCATAGCAGTTAGTTTTGGGCCTCCGGAAGCGGGATGTTACACAGATCCTATTTGAAAATATTATTTTGCTTTGATTTTATTTTAATTTTTGAAAGAAATTTAGAATTGGTGAGGAAGAATTTCGGTAGAATTTTAATAATCTGTGTTTTCTATTGATTTTAGGGTTAGCCTAGATTCCAAATCACAGAGGTTAGGGATGAATTTAGAGCGTTGATTTGGTCCGGAGAATATTTTGCTAACATCTCATATGTACATCACAAATTGGCTATGAAGTAAACAATCTTAGCCGTTCAAGCAAGCTTCGCAAGCCTCGATTTTCCATCATGGATAGTCGACCGCTATTGCGCCTAGATCGACCGCTACCAGTCGGCCGTCAACCTTCTAAGGTCGACCTGTGTACTATAAATTTTTTGGATATTTTTTTATTTTTAAGTTTATTTTATTTTTTAATTTTCAAACTTCCATAATTTCTCTATACTTACTCCGATTTCAAAGTATTATATATGAAAGTTGTCTAGAAAATCGCTACGAACGCAATGGTGTAAGTTTCATAGCCAAGTTCGAACGTCGACGAAAATTTAATTTTAGGCCTTGTTTTATTTAAATTAAATTTTCTTATTAAATTTTTCGCTAAATTTTCGGGGTGTTACCACCTTTTAGCAACGTTATCTACATCAATTCTCTTCGTCAACACTATACCACTTTAGGATTTATGCAATTTGATTTTGGTCAAAATTTCAATATCATCCATATTCCATTCGATTAGTCCATAAACAAAGTCCTTAGTTCAATAATATAAGTTATTTTTACCTACACTATTCCGGCTAGAGTTTTGACTTTGAGTTGACTACAATTGATTATGACACCGATCTCATACAACCGAAGAGATGAATTCTCTATTGTACAGTGTTTCACTTTCAATGCTTCAGTTCAGACCCCAGTTATAGCCGTCGTGTCTTGATTAAACTATATCAAAGTGGAGTATCCATATTAAAGCTCCATGGTATTTTCAAGTCGAGAGAATTGTGTAATATAATCACTTTAAGGTTTCTTATTTGACTTAGTTATTATTAACCAATGGGAAACTCTCGGATGAGTCATTCCACAGTTATCTAATAATTATCAATACGTATCCACTTGGTGCCCCCAAAGGTCACGAATAATACACCGTCAAACTTTTGGAGACTGTTACTTACTCTAGTCTCAAATGATGTATTGATATCTTTTCTCGAAACATCTTGATTAGGAATATTTAAAATAATATGTTATTTTATTTTATGATAATTTTTTCATGATTACAACTCCTTGTAATTATCATCACATAGCATATCATTTAAGGACTTCGTATTTAATATACTTTAAATAAATTACTCAATTAATTAGATCACTATAAAACAAAGTACATAATAGAAATCAAAACCTTTAATATGAATAGATTTGGTATAGAGTTAGATGTATGTAATAGATTACATAATTAGCCTTAGGGCATGCCCCTAACTCTCGTAGTATTTTGATCAGATGGGAAAGCACTTCCATTTTCTAGAGCATTTCAATGTTTTGGCCGATAATCCAAAATGGAAGAATTAGGAAAATTATATATACAAGCAATAATGTAAGGCAAGGAAAATGAACTTTGATTCGACTCCTGGTAGTGGTCCTAATTTGGTGGACTGCTACTTTCCTTTGAGCAGAAGTGTAGATGGTCATTCAATAGGTAGGAAAAAGGTGCAACATTTGCAGCAACGTGCAATTTATTCGTAAAGTGATGAAAGAGCAAAGGTCGTATAGCAAAGTAGGAATCAAGCAAGAGAAGAAATGCAACAAAAATACCTTAACTGAACCAGCCTTTAGCGGAAGTTATGGTTGAATTTTAGAAAAAAATCTATGTTAGATCTTTATTGGGCCTATGAAGTCTAATTCATTTAAAACATGTCTTTTATTTAAATAAAATCTTTTATTTTTATTAAATTTATAAAGTATATACTTTATTTAATTTATGCTATGATATATTTATATATATATATATATCATATACATAAATATATATGTATGTGCATGTGTAACATATCAACCCGTGAAAGGTATAAATGGCCATGCATGGATGTTGGGATTTACATTACAACAGACGTGTTAGCTCATCCAATATGTAAGTATAAATTGTCCAAATATATGTATGTATATATATACTATTATTTATATAAGTATTATACATACATACATACATACATATATATATATATTAATTTTCGTTTAAATAATTTTATATAAGTATATAAATATATACATATATATATATATATATATATGTTTATATATTTATATATATATAATCATATTAATAAAATATTAATATTATACAAATTATTGTAGTAGATTTATTTAAATATAAATAAATTATTTTAAATATTAAATTATTTTTTTTAAACAGTGAGTAATACATACATATATATTAATATTTTTATTTTAAATATATAGACACACAAATATATGTGTCATAATATATATATAAATTAATAAAATACATAAAATAATTTTGTTAAAAAAATAAAAATCTAGTTCTTTCACACTACAGCTTAGAAAATAATTTATTTACTATTTTATTATAAACTACATTTAATTAAATATCTACTCAAAAATTAATAAAATATTAATTAAAAATTAGTTTTGAAACTTTATTTCAAATTTTAAATTTCTAGAAAATTGTAAATGATATTTTATTCTTTAAAATAAGTTTCACAATTTTTTCAATTTAAAATAATTTTATTTTTTTCGACCGAAATTAATAATTAATTTAAAAATAAAAAAAATTATATTTTTTACCAAGAGCTTCTTTGCTGATAATATTATTTTATAAAATCTAAAATATAATTTTCATAATATATTTGAATTAATATAATTTATTTATGTAATAAATTGATTTAAATAATATTAAATAATAATAAATAATTTCCCACTGCCGAAAATTATCATAACTTCAATTCTTTACTATTTTGATTAAAGTTTGATGTTGTAATTAATTATAAATTATATATCTACGTGTTCTTGAGACTAATTCGATTCTTATTGAGGGGAACCTATCATTATTATTTCTTGGAGTCCTTTGATGGATAAGACCCAGGAACAAGTTTTATCTATCCCTATTTGGGCATACTTCTCTCATATCCCTTCTGTTTTGCAACGTATGATTGGGCTTGACTAGATTTCTAGGCTTATTGGCAAAGTTAAATGTTTTGATGCTAATATTATGGCTAGAAAAAGATTAGTGTATGCTAAAGCATTGATTGAAATCACTCTAAATTAGCCTTTGCCTTCAAAGCTTGGGGTTAGAATTACTGATGGATATATTGTCGAGGTGGATGTCTAGTACAGTTGGAAACCAGATATTTGCACAACTTGTCAGCCCATTGGACACACTATTGAGGCTTGAAAGTTTGGATCTTCCTCTCTGCCTCTTGCAATCCCTACAAAGATTCATTTACCATGACCTCTTCCCAGGAAGTGGGTTCCTAAGTCCAGGTGTAACAGCCCACTCGGAAACAGGCGTAAATTCCGACATAGAAAAGGCCCATCGAAACTTAGGCCCATTCTAAAGCTGGTTGTTAGTTGTTAAAAATAACAAAAAAGAGCTATCTATATATTCTTTCAGAATTCACAGCGGAAAGAATAAAATATAGCAACAATTATAGTACCCATTTATTTCAAACCATTTCAATGTCATAAAATATTACATAATGTCAACTGTTACAACATTTTGTTCAAAAATATATTTCTTGGATACAATAGAAAATAACATGGAAAGATAGATAATAACTGCCATAAGCTTCACTCTCGTCATCTTCAAGAATCATCAACTCCTTCCCTAACCTGTGTTGTAATGAGGAGGGAGTCGGAACAACAAGTGTCCGGTGAATAGAAATCTCGAGCCTTACTATTCCAAAATTGGGCAGCATAATTCAAATAAGAACATGTCTTATGTATTTAAACCATTTGATATTTCATACAAGGAAAGGAGGTGGGTCTTCGAACAACCACTTAATACGTTCCATTCTCGATGTAGGTTCCTAATCCCATAACCCATAACCAACGTCATAAATGTCTAATAATGCGAGAGATTGTACCCAAGCCACTTTATAGCTTTTATTGGAAAATAGGCAGACTCTGGTCATTTAAGACCTCAATTGAGGCAGACCTCATCATTAAATACCTATTCCCAAGGCGAACTCCTTAATGGTAACTATCTAGCTAACATCGCATGGAATCTCTCGAGCCACTTGATACTTCTTATGGAAAGGCGAACCCTCAATCAGTTACTTAACACCTTATCCTGAAGCGGACCTCTATCGAGATACCACCTAACGTGCCTAATAACTAGCCGCTTGGCCATTTAATACTCCATTTGGGGAAAAGAGGTGGGCCCTCGAACAACCACTTAATACCTCAAGACCCCGAAGCAGGTCCTTCATATTATGACCCATACTCATAATGGCGTCTCGTATTAGTCCAACTATTATTAGGAACTAGTTGACAGATTAGTTTGGCAGATTTTCCATCCAGAATTGGGGACTAACCTTGTGTCATCATAAATACTTATTATAGGAAATGTCTCACATCAACCCCAAATTCATACTTCTAGTAGCCTGATTATCAGGACAGACTTTTATGTGCCTATTGACTGACCTTACATCCTTATGACTTAGCCATAAATTTAATACTATATATATAATACTCATCTCCCTATTCCATAATTAAGGCCTTATAAGGAATCTTCCTTATTACGCCTTAAAACATCAATTAATTTCCTAAGGGGGATTTAATGACAATTATTACCTAATTAACAACACAATTATACATTATAATTATATGTTTATTACACTAATTAATATATAAATAAATATGCAATTATTATTCTATACGTGCGAAGATTACGCCCTAACTAACGTTAAATGTCAATTCCTTTTTAACCATAATAACACAAGTCTTTCCATTTTCTACCATTTTACCAATAATGTCCAAATTCCAATATCAATAACAAGGGATTCTAATATCCATAACAGGGATTCAATACAAATATTCAAAATTGCAATATACTTGGTACGTAGTGAATTGGATGAAGGCAGAAGGTATAGGATCGAAACGTATGGTTCCGATAGGGTTGAAGCATGTCTTTGTTTTAAAATGAAGTTGCGCCTGTTTTGCTTTCGACTTGGTTAGCTTTCGATCCGGTCAAATTGTCTTTAAAGAAATGGTTTTGAATGGGTTGCGCTCTTTTATCTTAAGTCGAAACCTCTAGCTGCTGCTTTTCTTACCTTTCGAAGTCAATGGTTTCGAAAGGTATACTTTGTTTTTAAACTTGGTCACTTCTCCAATGCTTTTGGAAGGGTGGTTTTGACACCATCACTTCTTTGCTTAGGAATGCTTTCGAAAGATAGGCTTTTGACTTAAATGATTTTAATGACCCTTTTGCTCTAATTGAAGTATAACCCAAATGGTTACGAAGGAGATTGTTTTAATTGGTTTCGAAAGGTGTTTTCCACATGTTTTAATTTGAACCCAAGTGCTTTCAAAAGGTTTGTTGTTTACAAAGGTTTGATGCTTTCGAAAGGTTTTAAATGATGGTTTTCAAGGGGTGTTTTCCCAATTCTTTCGAAGGGTTAAAGAAAGCTTTCTAAGGGGTGGTTCCCCAATAGTGTCGAAAGGTTGAAAGGAAAGGTTTTCCAAAGGTTTCGAAAGGCAGTTTTAAAGTGTTTTAAAAGAAAGACTTCTACGGTTTTAAAGCTTTCGAAAAGAAGGGTTTTCAATGGTTTCGAAAGGTTTTTATAAATTGTTTCGAAGGAAGGTTTTGGCCTAGGTTGAATAAAGGGTTTTACTTGGTTTCGAAAGAGGTGCTTTCAATGGTTTTGAAAGGGATACTTTCAATGGGTACGAAAGGGGTAATTTTAAAAGTTAAATGATTTATCAACAAAAGGTTTGAGTAAAGTAATATATAACATGGTAAGGAGATTTTGAGTAAAGCACAGAGATTATATATTTTCCTTGTTTAAGTTTGGTTTAAAAGGATTTAAATCAATTTCAGATGAAAAGGTTTTCCAGAAAAAATTTGGCAAGGTATCCCTAAGTAAAATGACTTAGATATTAGAATACCAGATGGAAATGATATAGGGTCGCACCCTATACATTAGCTATTAGCCCAGCTAATTTAGTCCAAAATTCCAATGTGTAGAGCTTTGTCACAGGTAAGACTAAAATTATGATTACATACAGAAGGGAATATATATTTTTATACAGATAGGTTATTGGTGTGCCCACAAAACCATTAGGATTAGGTGACCCTGGGAGATGTTAAGTTAGGGACAGACCGTCCAAAAGAGAAGTATTTAATAGATAGTTAAGGACAGACCGTCCAAAAGAGGTGTGTCTAACAGATGTTAGATTATTTTGTTATATTATCTGGTAGGCCCGAGTCAGCCAAAGGTTAGTAGTTAGCCAAACAAAACTATAGTGTTCGGACAGATAGTCCATTTGTTACATGATATGTAAGTTTACATAAAATGCTTTACGGTTTTAACCAGTTTTGGTTGTAGGGTTATGATTTGCAAAATATATGTTTTAAAAGGATATTAGTGAGGGGAAACCCGTTCCATTAGGCGGTGTTGTCTCGCTTAATATCGTATATCCAAGATGTATAGTATTATTCACACCATGCTTTATGTCTAACTCGAAATTTATGTTTTTCCCCGTAAACTCTCGGATGCTCAAAATTGATTTGAGTAGGCTGAGGGTTGAGGTTTTATAGGTTTTAGTAAGTTGACGAATAAAGCTTTCGGAGACGAGCAGGTGGTCGACGGATAGCTATTTTGGAGTTGTTGTTTTGTTTTATTCCGCTGTATTGTATTTAAGACAGTTATGTCTATATAGTACATTGGTCAACAAAGGGGGCATCATCATATGTCACTTTTGGCATATTTATGTAATAATTATATTTTACCTGAACCTGGGAAACGATTATGGGATTATGTAATTTGAATGTGAAACATGTGTTTTGAAAATGTAATGTGAAAAGATGTTTTTGAAATTTGTGATTTTGTTTCATATTCAAATGCTTCTGATATTATGGATACCATTAACATAGCCGTATTTAGTCGTTGGAAGTTAATACTATGGATGACTGCAGCATCCGTAGCGTTTAACTTTGGGCCTCTAGATAGGGGATGTTACAACTTGGTTTCGAAGCATAGGTTTATGAAATACTTTAACTAAAATGATTTTTGAAAACATAATCCTTAGGAATTAGAGTAAGATTGGGGTATGGGATAACACTATAGTAATGTACTTGTATTTGCTATATATAAATATACGCTATATCTCTATTCTCCTATCTCTATTAGTTTATTCTTCTGTATCTCATGAGGCTTGAATACAGATATGGACGCTAGAAGAGGTAGAGTTAACCTAGGAGGGGACAGCACCACCACCAATGGAAATGCCCAACCTAATACAAGGAGGACCCAAGGTCAGGCTCAAGTTGAAAATGTTGGTGCTGGAGTCCAACAAATAGATATGATGGTAATGTATCAGTTTTTCGTGAACATGATGCAGGCCGCGATTGCCGCTGGGATTGTTGGAGGAAATGCTGGAAGAGGAGTTCAGGAAGATTCGATGGTCAATCATTATGCCAGCTTAAGTAGAGACTATGCTAGGCTTGGAGGGAAGTCGTTTATCGAAACTGAAGATGCTATAGAAGTGGAGAATTGGTTGCTGCACTGTGAAAGGATATTTTCTGACTTAGGGCTAAATGATGAGCAGAAGAGGAGGCTTGCTTCAAGACAGCTTCAAAGAGCAGCTTTATTTTGGTGGAATAGTGTGACGGATGGGGTAAATGAAGAGGAGATGACATGGGCTGAGTTTAGGAGAAGGTTCCAGGAGAGGTTCATGTCGGTGATGGCGCGGTCTGTTTTGATCAGAAAGTTTGATAAGTAAGAACAAGAAGAAATGTCTACGTTGGAGTATGCTAGCAGGTTTGAAGAGTTGGCAAGATATGGGTATGCCATAGCTGATACAGTGATGAAGAGGAATGAAAAGTTCATCAGGGGATTGAAGCATGAGTTGGCTAGGGCTACCTTACCGCATATCAGAGATCCATGTGGTGTGGTAGTGGAGATAGCTTTAAGACATGAAGAGATGCTAGCTTGTTTGAAGAAGAAAAAGGAGAAGGAGGTCTAGTTGGGCAAGGTAAGAAGAGGAAGTTCTTTCATAAGAAGGGTGCTCAGAAAGGTGGAGCAGTAAAGAAGGGGAAGTCTGAAGTGGTTTGTTACAAGTGTGATAAGAAAGGCCATTATGCTCATGAGTGCCCGACAGGCAAAGGAAAGAAGGCTACTGAGAAGAAAGGAGTTAGATGTTTCAACTGTGATCAAGTTGGGCACTACAAGAACCAGTGCGAAGAGCCCGCTAAAGGAGATAAAGGCCAAGTATATGCATTGGAGCCTGTTACTTCGATGCTAACGGCCTAAGAGAGAAGGAAATCAGTATTGGGAGGTACGCTTCAGATCCGTGATATGTCTGTTAGCATTTTATTTGATATTGGTGCATCGCATTCTTTTATATCTCGATGTTTGGTAGATAAGCTTAACCTAGAACCCACATATTTAGTTACTTCCTTGAGAATTGCAAATCCGATAGGAGGGTATGCGACACTTGGGATGAAGAATGACCACTTAGAGTTTGACTTGTTAGGTCGTACCTTTGTTTTCTATTTGCATGTGTTTGACTTTGTAGGGTTTGAAAACATATTGGGTATGGATTGGTTAAGTGAGTATGATGCTAGGATATTTTGCCAGGATCGGAAAATATCACTTAGACACCCGGACTGTACTGATCGGATAGTTTATACTGTAGAAAACCCTAGCTGTGAGGTGAATGCTTTGTTGGGTGCTCTAGAGTTGAAAGATGAGTTGAATCACGTTTTCATGGTTAGAGAATTCACATATTTCATCGAGATAGTATTAGGATTGCCACTGAAACGAGCCATTGAGTTTCGGATAGATTTGGTGCTTGGAGCAGAACCAGTGAGTAGACCACCAAGTAGGATGACGCTGACAGAAATGAGGGAGTTGAAGGCTCAGTTGGTAGATTTGGAAGGCAAGAGTTTTACCAGACCGAGTAATTCACCTTGGGGAGTAGCCGTAGTATTTGCTAAGAAGCCGGACGGATCGTTAAGGCTATGTATCGATTATCGTAAGTTGAATGAGAGAACGATAAAGAATCGATATCCGTTGCCTAGGATTAACGATTTATTCGATCAGCTGAGTGGAGCCAAGGTATTTTCTCAGTTGGATTTGGCAACAGGTTTTCATCAGTTTAGAGTGGTAGAGGATAGTATACCTTTGACGGCGTTTAGACAAGGTATGGGTCCTACGAATGGTTAGTTATGCCGTTCGGACTCAATGCGTCGGCATTCTTTATGGACTTGATGAACCGACCAAGGACTTTTATATTCTTCGGCCTCGGCTCCCCGGCCAAGGACTTTTTTATATTCTCCGGCCAAGGGCTTTTTTTATATTGTGTTCGAGTCCATTCCATCGCTCTCCGGCGAAGGGACTCGTAACTTGTGATCACTGCCCCGTCTCACCGGTTAGGACCGTGATCGCGAGACCTGTATTATTTATTACATTTATCCAAATCCAATCATTCAAAATAAGAGTTTTTACAACCAGGGAAAACCTAATAAATGTCTGTACATCCAAGGAAGAAACCAAAGTTTTCAGGAAAACGAAAAGAAAAACAGGATTTCATAGACTCGAGCAATACAGTTTATCATCGTCTCAGAGCATGCCTAGGGACCGTTCTCGATCCCATACATGTGTAAGTGATTTAGTCATATTACTTCGAGTTCTATTACTTATTCAGAGCCATAAATCTATTTAGTTGATAACAAGCCGACTTTGCCTAGATCCAGTGCCATATTCGTTCGAGGTGGGCGGTGGCCGCTCCTGTTCCACCGCCATAGCTCGATTCATCACATATTGTTGTAGATGACCATTCCTTACATGCTCCTCAACGATATCCTTTAAATGCCTGCATTCGTTTGTGTTGTGCCCATCCATCTAATGGAATAGGCAATGCCTTCCCAATGCCCGCTCGTAATCAGAGGGTTCCCTTCTCGCCGGCCTTCGATATTAGAGGCGCCCTCGAGTATCCAAGTAAATTCTTTCCATAGTTTCAGTTAGCTCCGTGTAAGAAGAAAACTTTGACTCCCTACAAGGCCTTTTCGAAGTGCTGCCATTTTCATTCATTTTCCTTTTTCCTTTATCATCTTTATTTGGATCCTCCCTGGGTGGACCTCCACCCCTTACTGCATAAGCTTCAGCCTCGCTCCCTTCTCTCTTAGCCTGCGCATCCTCCTGCCTCAGCAACCTTTCCGCCTCATGGTAGAACTCCCCGAGATCCCTCGGTGGGTCTCATTCCAACGATATCTTGAAACCCGAATTATCTGCAATTCCTGAAACTGCCGCCATCAAAACCATCGGTGGATCGAGTCGATCCACCGAAGCCACCACCGCATTGAATCTGGTTAAGAAATCCCTGAGCGACTCTCCATTCCATTGTTTCATTGATGTTAAAGTCATCACGCTCTTGGGTCTGACTATGTGGACCCGAAACTATCTCATAAACCTTTCAATCAGCTCCGTCCATGTGCCGATAGAGCCACTCTCCAGTTGTCCGAACCATAATGCTGCAATATCCGTCAAATACAAAGGGAAGCATCGTGCCATGACCTCCTCTGATGCTCCCAGCACTTCCATATGCCTTATGTACCTCGTTAAGTGAATAGTGGGATCCGTTCTCCCGTCATACATCTCCAGTGTGGGTAGTTTGAAATCTGGCGGGTTTTTAGCTTGCTTGATCGCAGGAGCAAAGGGACTCCAATTCACATCCTCCAAGTCTCTATTTACCAATCCGCCTCTCATGGCTCGCCTAACCATCTCCGCCAACCTATCACCATCGTCGAGCTGTAGTCCTTGTCCGTTGCCTCCAATCGGCCCCACGAGTTCACGAGGAAATCCTGGAACTAGCTCTCCGAGATGAGCATCCATTCCTCTACCTTCACCATGTTGTACAGTTCCACCTGGTACTCCACCCGAGATTGGATCAACATGCTCCAGGGGAGTGCCCCCTAGTTCTGGTGCTGCTCCTGATGGTCCTGCTCGGTTCTGAATTCCGGATGCTTCATGCTCCTAACCCCTACCTTCAGCATCTCCTGCAGTTCCGTTAGCTTGATTTTGCACTCCAGTTTGTCCAGCTTGTAGAAGCAAATTCTACATCATCTCCTCTTGTCTTTTTAGAAGCCCTTCATGCATAGCTCCCATCATCATCTCCATCTCGTCCCGAGTGATGAAGACTGAAGCCTGATTCGCTCCCGAGGAAGCCGCCTGACTCCCTTCATGCCGACTCCTTTCAGTCCTCTGACTTCTTGTCGATTGTCGTGCCATAGCTCTCCAAATCCCAGACCCTAAGCTTTCAGATCCAAAGTCCAAATTGTAGAATCCTTGAGTGCTAGCGTTCTCCATGAAAGCACCAAAATGTTAGCGCCAAAATTGATCAATAACATCCAAACGTAAATGAAAGCACCAACTAACAGTCATAGAAAACAGATAGAGTGGATGTAGAGAGTGTAAATATGAAGAGTAGTAGAAATTAAAAAGAAAGCAGAAAAAACAGTGGATTTATAGTGGTTCGGCTGACTCTGGCCTACGTCCACTCCAAAATTTTCCTTTTTATTGATATGAGAATCAATTACAGTTACAATATGGAGATTTCAAAACAATTATGGCAAAGTAGCCTTAATGAAGAAGAAGAAGGGAAACAGAATGCAGATCCCTTTTCTGAAGCCCCACATGCTGTATTTATAGGCAAAATCCTGGTTATTGGGCTTCCCAAGTGATATGGGCCCACTAAGACCTTGGCCGAGCTCACACCCTTCACCTCGACCGATCCCAAGTCCTCCATCAGCCGACCCGAAGTAACCATGGTAATGACCCGAAGTGAAATGCTCAGCGACTCGAAGTAACATGACCTATAGCCTAGGCCGAACCCAAGTTGAAGTAACACTCACCCAAATGTCGAACCGAAGCACTCCTTGACGCCGAACGATCACCATTGCCGACCGACACATTCCTCCCAGACCGAACGACCACCAATGCCGACCGACCCATTCCTCCCAGACCGAACGACCACCAATGCCGAATGACCCATTCCTCCCAGACCGAATGACTACTGACTACCAATGCCGACCGACCCATTCCTCCCAGACTGAACGACCACCAATGCCAAACGACCCATTCCTACTAGACCGAACGACTACCGACTACCAATGCCGAACGACCCATTCCTCCCAGACCGAACGACTACCGACTACCAATGTCGAACGACCCTTTCCTCCCAGACCGAATGACCACCAATGCCGAACGACCCATTCCTCCCTCGAGACTCCAACATCGAGCCACTAGCCTATGCAGATCCACTTCATCCAATCCAATATCCATCTTCCAAGCGCACTACATCATCTATCCGTCCAGTCGACTTAAACCTGTCGTATTCCAGTCTCGACAAACAAGTAGTCGATTTAGTTAAAACCGCCGGTCCACGGCCTTGCCAAAAGGCGGGTTAACACTTGCCCCCCAAAACATGCCTTTCGATAGGAAGGCGTGTTTTGAATAGCCTTCAATCCATCATCCACATTCCATCCATAGCCATACAATCCGATCCGCAATCCAATCTGTTTTATCCTAGTGTCATTGCCGTATCCTTATTCGAATCCGCAACTGCTCCGAGTTGATATCCGATTCTGAATCCAATAACCAAACCTTGAGCCAATTCCTTAGCCATCTGAACCTGTCAACCAAGTTTTAATCAATTCAAATCCAATAACCAATAACCAAATCCATGACCACTCCGGGCTGATATCCTGTTCCGACCCCGACTCTCCGGTCAAGAGCTTTTATGTTCTCCGACCACGGCTCTCCGGTCAAGGACTTTTAGATTCTCTGACCTCGGCTCTCCGGCCAAGTACTTTTTATATTCTCTGGCCTCGGCTCTTCGGCCAAGGACTTTTACATTCTCCGGCCTCGGCTCTCCGGCCAAGGACTTTTATATTCTCCGGCCAAGGACTTTTTTATATTCTCCAGCCTCGGCTCTCCGGCCAAGGACTTTTTTATATTGTGTTCGAGTCCATTCCATCGCTCTCCGGCGAAGGGACTCGTAACTTGCGATCACTGCCCCGTCTCACCGGTCGGGACCGTGATCGCGAGACCTGTATTATTTATTACATTGATCCAAATCCAATCATTCAAAATAAGAGTTTTTACAACTAGGGAAAACCAAATAAATGTCTGTACATCCAAGGAAGAAACCAAAGTTTTCAGGAAAACGAAAAGAAAAACAAGATTTCATAGACTCGAGCAATACAGTTTATCATCGTCTCAGAGCATGCCTAGGGACCGTTCTCGATCCCATACATGTGTAAGTGATTTAGTCATATTACTTAGAGTTCTATTACTTATTCAAAGCCATAAATCTATTTAGTTGATAACAAGCCGACGTTGCCTAGATCTAGTGCCATCTTCGTTCGAGGTGGGCAATGGCCGCTCTTGTTCCACCGCCATAGCTCGATTCATCACATACTGTAGATGACCATTCCTTACATGCTCCTCAACGATATCCTTTAAATGCCTGCAGTCGTTTGTGTTGTGACCATCCAGCTCATGGAATAGGCAATGCCTTCCCGATGCCCGCTCGTAATCAGAGGGTTCCCTTCTTGTCGGCCTTCGATACTGGAGGCGCCCTTGAGTATCCAAGTAAATTCCTTCCAGAGTTTTAATTAGCTCCGTGTAAGAAGAAAACTTTGACTCCCTCCGAGGCCTTTTCTAAGTGCTACCATTTTCATTCATTTTCCTTTTTCCTTTATCATCTTTATTTGGATCCTCCCTGGGTGGACCTCCACCCCTTACTGCATAAGCTTCAGCCTCTCTCCCTTCTCTCTCAACCTGTGCATCCTCCTGCCTTAGAACCTTTCCGCCTCATGGTAGAACTCCCCGAGACCCTCGGTGGGTCCCGTTCCAACGATATCTTGAAATCCAATTATTTGCAATTCCTGAAACTGCCGCCATCCAAACCATCGATGGATCGAGTCGTTCCACCGAAGCCACCGCCGCATTGAATCTGGTTAAGAAATCCCTGAGCGACTCTCCTTTCCATTGTTTCATTGATGTTAAAGTCATCATGCTCTTGGGTCTAACTATGTGGACCCGAAACTGTCTCATAAACCTTTCAATCAGCTCCGTCCATGTGCCGATAGAGCCACTCTCCAGTTGTCTGAACCATAATGCTGCAATATCCGTCAAATACAAAGGGAAGCATCGTGCCATGACCTCCTCCGATGCACCCAGCACTTCCAAATACAAAGGGATGGCACCGTTTGAGGCTTTGTATGGAAGACCATGCAAATCTCCCGTATGTTGGTTAGAGACCGGAGATGGATTAGTCTTTTATCCTGTTGGTAAGAGAAGCAGCAGAGAAGATTGAGCTGATAAGCGCGAGAATGAAGGAAGCTCGACCTAGGCAAAAGAGTTATGCAGATAGAAGATGGAAAGATTTAGAGTTCTCTGTTTGAGATCATGTTTTCGTCAAAGTATCGCCAATGAAAGGTGTTATCTGGTTCGGGAAGACAGAAAAGTTAGCACCGAGCTTCGTATGACCGTTTCCTATTTTAGAAAGGATCGAAAAACTCACGTATAGAGTAGAGTTACCGAGTAGTTTGGCAGGAGTCCACGATGTTTTCCATGTGTCTCATCTGAGGAAGTGTGTTAGGGATCTAGACACTACTATAGCACCGACTGTGTTAGAAGATTTGGTAGTGGTACCAGACTTGACTATAGTTAGGAAGCCTATCCAGATAGTCGCGAGAGACGAGAAGAAGTTGAGGAACAAGACAGTAAGATTAGTGAAGGTCTAGTGGGGTGATGATGATAAGGATTGTACTTGGGAGACTGAGAGCAAGATTAGAGACGCTTATCCTGATTTGTTTGATGGTATGTTTTACCTTTGATTGTTTTGTTGTGTAGCTTATCATAATTTCAAGGACGAAATTCTTTAAGGAGGGGAGATTTTAACACCCCGTATTTTTAGTAACATTATGTAAGATATTTAATTAGCTAATAAATAAAATAATGTAAGGTGATTAATGGATTGAGATTTGTGATTAATAGGGGTAACCGTGCCATGTTAATGAGTAAATCAAAATGAGATAACATGAAATAAAATAGATGAAGGGTTAGGAAGTTGGCGGGGGAAAATGGAAACAATAAAAATCCTTATATCCTAAACCTTAAACCCATTAGCCGTGTATTTTCTTATCCATTCTCATTTGCCAATTATAAACCTAGAGGCTGGCCACCATTTTAGAGAACCAAAGGAAGAAAATGCTAAGGAAGAAGATTAATCAAATCAAAATCTATTCAAATCTCAAATCTTTAATTTCAATCTAAGATGAATAATGACTACATCTCATTTTTCATAATTGCTTTCAGTTTTAAGTTAAATCCGAAGTGTTTTGCAAGTTTATGCCATGTTTTTGGATTATTAAATGTGTATATATGCTTGTTGATTTATGCTTGTTCATATAGATTTTATGATATGTTTTGATAAGAAACCTTATTAAATGACATCCAAATGCCTTGCGATTTTTGATTTAGATCTGAAATGATGTTTTAGAGAGGTTTCAATTTTCATAATTTTCTGAATTATTGTGGATTTTATATAAATTTTCTAGTGTAGAAAACAATTATTTGGGTTATAAATTATTTACGGCTAAATAATTATTTAATTGAGTCTGAAATTTATATATGTTAGAAAATAAATTGAAAATGATAAGTTGGAATTTTTGTAGAATTTTTCTAAGTGTTTTAATTAATATATAAAATTATTTGAGGTATGGACTTAAATGTTTTATATATTTATAGAAGGAGAAGGGGTATTTTATAAAATAAAATTATTGTTATTTCTGAAATTTGGGCAGCACTTTTGAAGAAAAGAAATTCGGTAATCAATGAAAATTTGACAAACATAGCAGATTAGTCAAAAAGTATTTCTCTTTTAAGTTAAAGATAAAATTTACTTATTTTTAGCCTGTTTTGCCACTTTCGGCACCTAGGGTTCCGACCTAGACGTTTCGCCATCATTTCTTTCAAAACCAATGCGCATGGTATCAATATACTTGGTACGTAGTGAATTGGATGATGGCAGAAGGTATAGGGTCGAAACGTATGGTTCTGATAGGGTTGAAGCATGCCTTTGGTTTAAAATGAAGTTGCACCTACTTTGCTTTCGACTTGGTTAGCTTTTGACCAGGTCAAATTGTCTTAAAGAAATGGTTTCGAATGGGTTGTGCTCTTTTGTCTTAAGTAATGCTTTTAAAGGGGTCGAAACCCCTAGCTGCCGCTTTTCTTACCTTTCGTAGTCAATGGTTTCGGAAGGTAAACTTTGTTTTTAAAGTTGGCCACTTCTCCAATTCTTTCAGAAGGGTGTTCGACACTATCACTTCTTTGCTTAGGCTTTCGAAAGATAGGCTTTCGACTTAAATGATTATAATGACTCTTTTGTTCTGATTGAAGTATAACCCAAATGGTTTCGAAGGAGATTGTTTTAATTGGTTTCGAAAGGAGTTTTCCACATGTTTTAAATTGAACCCAAGTACTTTCGAATGGTTTACTGTTTACAAAGGTTTGATGCTTTCGAAAGGTTTTAAATGATGGTTTCGAAGGATTGTTTCCCCAATGCTTTCAAAAGGTTTAAAAAAAGGTTTCTAAGGGGTGGTTTCCCAATGGTTTCGAAAGGTTGAAAGGAAAGGTTTTCCAAAGGTTTCGAAAGGCAGTTTTAAAGTGTTTTAAAACAAAGATGTCTAAGGTTTTAAAGCTTTCGAAAGGAAGGATTTGAAAGTTCGGTGCGGATCGTGCTATATGGAATAGTACAAAAGCAGTGCGGAATAAAAGAATAATTAGCAGATAATAGTAAATAATAAACGAGCACACCAGGAATTTTTATACTGGTTCGAACTTCCCGTTCTACGTCCAGTCCCAGACTCCTTCTGGAATTTCACTAACAACAATCCTCACTTAACCCGGAGGAACAGGTTTACAACAACCCTTGAACAGCCGAACAAGGGACCTGAGCAACAGAACAGGATTTTGCCTCAACAGCCGAAGAGGTCTTCACACGCCTGAACAGCAGAACAGGACTTCAACTTATACAAAAGGTATTTGACACTGTGTGTTCTTAATAACACGAATTTGTCTCTTGATAATACAATCTTCCTATAATCTTCTCCTTTAGGATATATAGTGATGTGCTTTGAGAATAGTGGAAGAGTGATCAACGATCAGAAAATGTATTCAGTTTGAGTGCAGTTTGAAAATATAGAATAGATAGGAATTCAAGAATATTAAAATTAGATTCGGTAAATTGTTTGTTGAATTCTGTAATCTATTTATAGTGTATAAAGAGTTGCAGCTATAGATGAAAAGTTATATTAAAAAGAACAGTTGCAACCATTGAATTTGAAAGAGTTTCTCTTAGGTGAAGAGAAGTGTCTTTTCACAAAAATAGCAGTTGTAAAGATTCAGACGTCTGAAAGTAAATTTTTAGACTTCTGAAATTTTAAGCGTGCAAAACAGAAAGAAATTAGGCTATTTTTATCTATATTCAGACGTCTGAAATACCAGAACCAGACGTCTGAATATTGTTTGAAATTTGAATTTTATCTTCAGATTCAGACGTCTGAATAGGTTATTTCAGACGTCTGAATTCAGTCTGAAATTGAGTTTTTATTCTTAGCACAGTGTGTATATATATATATCTTAGAGGAGAGATTTTCACAATATTTTAATACTAAACAAAGACCCAAAACAACATATATGCAGCATGAAGATAATATGAATCCAGTCTTGTAGCTATTCCTGCAAAACATATGTTAGTACATAATGTATATAGTTGTCGTTTGTCAAAATTCATAGTAGACATCGAAACCGAGGTCTTAACATTCTCCCCCTTTTTGACGATGACAACTATATACTAAAACTCCCCCTGTCAAAAAGAATTAACACTTTTTATCAACTATATACGAAAGCTCCCCCTGTTAAAAGGAATTAACACCATATTCTCCCCCTTTGTCATTGCAAAAAGGTAATCAGTAATCTTACAAGATAAAACAAAGTAGACATAAATTAAAGAAGTTGCAGAAGATAGTTTAAGATACATAACAAACAACATACAAGTCACATAACAAATAACATAAAAGAGCAAAAAAAAAAATCAGAATCTAGGACTGGAGTCACTTCCAACTTCATCATCATCATCACCACTAATTCTATTCTCTGAACTTGATGACCATTGAAAAGGAGTAGGGTTGAAAACATCGGTAGAAGAAGAGGTTGAACAACCAATACGTTCCCAAATTTTGTTAAGAAAGCCTCGAATGGAATTAAAACGTTTTTCAGATTTTCGTTCTATTGATTTCATTCGGGTTTGAAGTTTTGCTTGATTTTGGGAAAGTGTTACCAAGGCATTCCTTGAGCTAGAGTCGGGAGAAAGAATCACAATATCATTATCATCTTCTTCTTCCGATGGAGGGATAGAAGATCGAGTATGAGAATCGTGCCGACGAGGTTGTGGCTGGTTTTGATCACGGTTGGCAACCCATTCTTGGAAAGAGATATAAGCTAAACTTTCCGGGCGTTTTGGCAATCCCATAAGACCTAATGTTTTAGACCCAAGTTCTTTGATCGAAGAGAATTCGGACTCAGGAAAAGGAATGTTAAAATTTTGAAGTATTTTCATAATATAAGCACCATAGTGGAAGGTCTTATATCGTCTCCTATGATTGACATCCATGAATTCTTCCAAAATTATTTGACCCCAATTTATAGGTTGACCGGAGTATACAGCATATAAGGCTTGAAAATTTCTTTTATTAACTATCTCATAACTTCCTGTCCTTGGAATAACAGAACGAATTAATGCTCTATGAAGAATGCGAGCTTGAGGACGAAGTTGAATAGATGTGAGACGATTAATATCATCATTCAGGAATTGATGTGAAACTTCATCTCTATTAGTTAAATCCAAAGACACATCAATCTCATCTAAATCAATTCCGGTTGATGGACAACGTAGAATTTCACCAAGCCTTGATATTGGCAGATATATTTTAACTCCACAAACCAAAGTCCAAATACAATCATTGCGATTGTGAGGAGTATGATGGTCTAGATTCATGTTTGCAAAGAATAATTTAACTAAAAGATGATTAATTTTGATATTGTTGGCATCAAAAGAGACTAGAGACTCTAACCCATTTGCTCTTACAATTTGATGAATACGATAAGCGCTGAATTCTTCGAATCTGATGAAGGCTCCAGGAAAAAAATTGGATCTATTCATTTGAGCAAATCGTTGCCTTGCTTGGTCGTTCCATAGCCACTGATCAATGTTTGGAGTAGATGAAGAGGATGATGGTCTTGATCTTTTTGATTTAGGTGCCATTTGAGTTGTTTGTGAAGGAGGTGATAACAATGGAGAAGAAAGGACTGAAAGAAGAAGATGCAGAAAAGCAAAAAAGCAAAGGACGGGAGGAATAATAGGGTTTGGTGTCTTGAAATTCGTGTAATTTTAATTTAAAAAAAATTTCCAGTTTTCAGACGTCTGAAAAATACTTTCAGACGACTGAATATAAGAAAATGGAAACAGAAAGAAAACAGTGCAAAAATGCCTATTTTAAGACGTCTGAAATCATAGTTTCAGACGTCTGAAACTGTTATAAATTTTATTTTCTTACACTGTTCAGACGTCTGTAATAAAGAGTTCAGACGTCTGAAATTTTTTCTTTTTACAAGAAAATAGAAATACACAAAATATATAAAGAATCTATAAGAAATTATTTATCCGAGTCACTTGGAGTTTTACATTCTTCTGGTTCGATCTTGGTTATCTCTGTATATGGCCGCAAGGGAGACCAATATGGTTGACGTTCCCAAGAGTTTTGTGGAACCGAAGGAGTTTGTGGACTCGGCTCCCATGAATTCCATCCAGATGAAGTTATTTGCTGAGATGTTGAAGGTTGAACTACATCTTTCTTAGGAGATGTACCACAGAATTTCAAAGCCACTTGTTCAATAAAACTAAGTCGTTTGGAATTAACTTTTTGTTCGTAATACATCTCTCGTTGTAAATCCAACTGTTCTCTTTGGTAATGATGTATCTCTGATATTTTCTCTTTGGTTGATGGAGAACCAAAGAAAAGAAACCGGCGAGATTTCTTTTTTTCAGGAGTATAGCTAGAACGTTCACGAGAAGGGCAAGGTCTATTTTTCTCATGAGGTGTTGGAGTTACTAAAATTTCAAGAGATGATGTAGAATAAGATGATGGAGAATCATCGGATTCAGAAGCCATGGAGAGAAGTAGAATGAACAAGTTGATTTTCATTTTAGAGGGAATTTTCTATTAGAAAACAGAAAATAGAAATGACTTTGATGAAACAGAAGATTAGAATTGAACAATTTATAATAAGATAGAAAGTTCAAAAATAGTATAAAAGGAATGGCTGAAACTCATTTGTTAGTAATATCCGTCTGTTAAAACAAAAGATAAAAAAGGTAAAAAGGATATTAGCCATAAAAAATTTTTTTTTTTAAATAGTATATATAAAAAATCATAAATTTTGAAGAGACATAATACCAAGTTCTCGCCTCAGTTTAACAAAAATATTTTCTAGAAGAGGTTTTGTAAAAATATCAGCTAACTGATTTTCAGAAGAAACAAAATCTAAAATAATTGTCCCTTTTTCAACATTATCACGAAGAAAATGATGACGAATGTCAATATGTTTTGTTCGTGAATGATTAATAGGATTTTTAGATAAGTTAATAGCACTAGAGTTGTCACAATATATAGTTGAATTTGATAAATTTATATTTAAATCTTTGAGTGTTTGTTGCATATAGATTACTTGAGTACAAGCCAAAGCAGCAGAAATATATTCTGCTTCACATGTAGAGAGAGAAACACAATTTTGTTTCTTACTAAACCAAGATACAAGTGATTTTCCAATAAAATGGCACGTACCACTTGTACTTTTTCGGTCTGTTCGAGAACCACCGAAATCAGCATCACTATATGAAACTAATTCAAATGGACATTCTTTAGGATAGAATAGACCAAAATCCTTTGTGTTTGTTAGATAACGTAGAATACGTTTCACTGCTCTTAAATGTGATTCTTTTGGATTGGCTTGGAATCTAGCACACAAACAGACACTCATCATTATGTCAGGACGACTTGCAGTTAAATATAGTAATGATCCAATCATACTTCGGTATTGTTTCTGATCAACACTTTTGCCATTTTCATCTTTTTCAAGATGTGTTGTTGTACTCATAGGAGTTGGTTTGGCAGAAGTATTTTCCATTCCGAAGCGTTTGATTAGATTATTACAATATTTTTCTTGATTAAAAAATATACCATTCGGTAATTGCTTAATCTGTAGACCAAGAAAGTATGATAATTCTCCCATATGGGACATTTCAAATTCCTTAGTCATAATATCCGAAAAATCCTGACATAATTTTTCGTTGGTGGAACCAAATATGATATCATCAACGTAGATTTGAACTATTAAAATATCCCTTTTTGAATTTTTAATGAATAATGTTTGATCAACCTTTCCAATTTGAAATCCCGAAGAGATTAGATAGCTCTTAAGTCGTTCGTACCAAGCACGTGGTGCTTGTTTTAAACCATATAGAGCCTTCTTAAGTCTATATACATGATTGGGATATTTTTCATGAGCAAATAAGGGAGGTTGTTCAACATACACATTTTCTTTAATATATCCATTCAGAAAGGCACTTTTAACGTCCATCTGATAAAGTTTAAAATTATGAAAACACGCATAGGCCAGTAGTATTCGAATTGCTTCTAGTCTTGCTACAGGAGCGAAAGTCTCTTCATAGTCGATACCTTCTTCCTGATTGTATCCTTGAGCCACCAATCTTGCTTTATTTCTAGTGATATTTCCTTGTTCGTCCGCCTTGTTTTTGTAAACCCATTTTGTTCCAATAACAGTTTGATTACTTGGTCTAGGAACTAATTCCCAAACTTCATTGCGCTCAAACTGATTTAGTTCTTCTTGCATTGCAATGATCCAGTATTCGTCGGTAGAGGCTTCCTTTGGGTTCTTTGGCTCGATAGTAGATAAGAATGCTACATGGCCCATTTGGTTTAATTGATTCCTAGTTCGAACGTTTGAATTAATTTCTCCAATAATGTTTTGAACAGGATGATCCCGTAAGATATGTGGTGGAGATTTTAATTCATTTTGAATATTATCGTTCTCATTAGGATTATCAATTTCGTTTTCATTTATTTTAACATTTTCAGATTCTGTATTTATGATGTTATCATCATCATCATTATTTATACTTGTTATTTGTTGAAAATTTTCATCAAACGATACATGTAGAGTTTCCTCAACAGTATTTGTTCTTTTATTAAACACTCGATAGGCCTTGCTTCGATCCGAATATCCTAGGAAGAAACCTTCGTCAGA
The DNA here is from genome assembly GCA_030737815.1 of Allium fistulosum. Classification (NCBI taxonomy): domain Eukaryota; kingdom Viridiplantae; phylum Streptophyta; class Magnoliopsida; order Asparagales; family Amaryllidaceae; genus Allium; species Allium fistulosum. Next base: position 240,130,787 of record CM060907.1, on the reverse strand, counting down.
TTTCGCATCAAATTTGCCAAGCTGATCTTTAGTGTTTAATATAAAACATTTTGAACCAAAAACTTTGAAATAGGATATGTTTGGTTTTCTGCTATTAAAGAGTTCATACGGAGTATTCTTAGTGAGAGGTCGAATGGAAACCCTGTTTAAAACATAACAGGCAGTTGCTACAGCTTCTGCCCAAAAATGTTTTGGAAGTGTGCTTCCATTTAACAAAGTTCTTGCACATTCCTGTAAAGTTCTATTCTTTCGTTCTACAACTCCATTTTGTTGTGGAGTTCTAGGAAACGAGAAATTATGAGAAATTCCTTTCTTTTTACAGAATTGTTCAAAAGCTTCATTTTCGAACTCTCCTCCATGATCACTCCGAATATTCTTAATTTTTAATTCCTTCAAGTTTTGGATTCTCTTGACGAAAATTTTAAATTGATCAAAAGTATCACTTTTATTTTTCATAAAAATTGTCCAAGTATATCTAGAAAAATCATCGACAATTACAAACACATATTTGTTATGATTTATGGATTGCACTTGTGTTGGTCCAAATAGATCCATATGAAGTAACTCTAGTGGTTGTAATGTCGAAATGACCTTTTTAGATTTAAATGATGATTTAGTTAATTTACCTAATTGACAGGCATCACAAATATGGTCTACTTTAAAGTTCATTTTTGGTAACCCCTTTACTAAGTTATTTTTAGATAACTTATTAATGGATTTGAAGTTAATATGACAGAAACGTTTGTGCCATAACCAAGGATCATTTTCATTAGCTATTAAGCACATATCTGAATTATGATTGACTTTCATATTCAGAACATATATATTTCTGTTTCTATTACCTTCAAATATGAGATTTCCACTGTGATCTAAAATGCTACACTTATCTTCGGAAAAAGAGATTTTGAATCCTTTGTCACACAATTGGCTGATACTCAACAAATTGTGCTTCAGGTTTTTAACAAGTAAAACATTAGAGATAAGAGGAGTATTAGAGTTACCAAAGTTGCTCACATCGCCTTTGCCGATGATATAACCTTTGGAATTATCTCCAAATGTGACTGAGCCTTCATTTGTGTAGGTAATATTTGTCAGCATACTTTTGTCTCCAGTCATATGTTTAGAGCAACCACTATCTAGAATCCACTTTCCTCTCTTTTTAGGTGGGACCTGCAAAAAATAGAATTAAGACCATTGGTACCCATCTTTTTATAGGGTCCTAAGAGTTAGATCTTAGGAAACCAAACCCATTCGGGTCCGGTATTCCCTTTGTAAATATAATTCTGACTTTTATGAACAGTTTCCAAAAAGGATTTTATATATGTATTCCTAATCAAACTATTGTTTGTTTTAGGAACCCATATTTTTATGGTTTTAGATATCTGTATCCTTTTTGGTTTATGTATAGAAGCTTTCAGTTCTTGATTTCTTTTAGATTGAACTGATGTGGATTTTGATTTAACAAACTGTCTCCAATTATTTTGAGGAGCTATTTGTTTCTTAATATATCCTAGTCCCTTTTTACTGGTCGAAGGCTGAGAGTTTTCAATTATCTTAGATAAATTTTCTCTCCCCTTATTAAAATTAGAGATATTTTTAGAAATATCTTCTAATTTAGCCTTTAATCCAGTATTTTCCAACTCAATCAGTTTGACTTTAGATTTTAGCTCATGATTTTCAGAAGACAAAGCATCGTTCTTTCCTTTTTGAGTTTCAATTTCTTGACTCAAGAAGGTTAATTGAGAATCATTATTAGAAGATGAAAGTTGAATTTTCTCTAATTCTTCTTCTAATATTTTCTTCTCGTCTTTAAGCATATCTCTTTCGAATTCTGCTTTGTTCTTTTGTTCAACAGCTTCTTTATACTTTTTCTTGAGATTTTTCATAGTACTAATTAATTCAGTATTAATTTCTACCATATCATCGAAGGTAAAATTTGATACCTCATTTTCAGTAGCCATGAAGCATAGATTAGCTTGTTCATTTTCGCTTTCACTGCTACTATCAGAAGACGAAGAGTCTGAATCATCCCAAGTGACAGAGAATGCTTTCTTCTTGATCTTGTCCTTCTTAAACTTGTTGTGATTTGATTTCTTCTGGTCTGGACAATCTTTTTGCATGTGTCCTTTCTTGTGACAGTTGAAGCATTCTAGAACTGATGAAGAAGGTTTATTAAAGTTCCTTCTTCCATTGTTTCTATTTCCCTTTTTGTGTCTGAGAAACTTTTTGAAATTTTTAGCAATAAATGCTAAATCTTCATCATCTGATTCTGATTCATCTTTTTCAGCATGGAAGGCTATATTCTTCCTGTCTTGAGTTTGAACTCGTTTTGCCTGTAAATTGACTTCGTATGACATTAGATTTCCTATTAATTCTTCTGGCTTCATTTCTGAAATATCGTTAGCTTCTTCAATTGCCAAAACTTTTCTTTCCCACTCGTCAGTTAGAGAGTTTAGGATTTTTGAGACAACATCAGCATCTGAATATGTTACACCAAGTCCGATCAAGGCATGATGGATATCTTGAAATCTAGAGTACATATCATTTATGGATTCGTCTTGATTCATTCGGAAATTTTGGAACTGATTTTTGAGCATAGATATCTTGCTTTGCTTGACTTTGCTTGTTCCTTCATGAGTTGTTTTTAATGTTTGCCATATTTGATATGCAGTGGTGCATATGCTAACACGATTGAATTCATTTCTATCTAGAGCACAAAACAACATGTTCATAGCCTTGGCATTTAAGGTAGCTTCTGCTTTTTGGGCTGTCGACCAAGTAGTATATTCAGTGGTTGGTGCAGTGTATTCGGCTTGTGTGATATTCCAAGCATCAAAACCATTAGCCTGCATATAAATACGCATTCGTGTCGCCCAATAGTTATAATTTAATCCATTGAAGAAAGGAGGTCGTCCAGTGGCTTGTCCTTCTATGATGCCAGAGTTAGTGACAGGATTTGGAATAGCGTTGTTATCCATGTTGGCCATATAAGCAGATTATCAAATAACTGTGTAACGGTTATTAGATTCCTGCTCTGATACCAAATGAAAGTTCGGTGCGGATCGTGCTATATGGAATAGTACAAAAGCAGTGCGGAATAAAAGAATAATTAGCAGATAATAGTAAATAATAAACGAGCACACCAGGAATTTTTATACTGGTTCGAACTTCCCGTTCTACGTCCAGTCCCAGACTCCTTCTGGAATTTCACTAACAACAATCCTCACTTAACCCGGAGGAACAGGTTTACAACAACCCTTGAACAGCCGAACAAGGGACCTGAGCAACAGAACAGGATTTTGCCTCAACAGCCGAAGAGGTCTTCACACGCCTGAACAGCAGAACAGGACTTCAACTTATACAAAAGGTATTTGACACTGTGTGTTCTTAATAACACGAATTTGTCTCTTGATAATACAATCTTCCTATAATCTTCTCCTTTAGGATATATAGTGATGTGCTTTGAGAATAGTGGAAGAGTGATCAACGATCAGAAAATGTATTCAGTTTGAGTGCAGTTTGAAAATATAGAATAGATAGGAATTCAAGAATATTAAAATTAGATTCGGTAAATTGTTTGTTGAATTCTGTAATCTATTTATAGTGTATAAAGAGTTGCAGCTATAGATGAAAAGTTATATTAAAAAGAACAGTTGCAACCATTGAATTTGAAAGAGTTTCTCTTAGGTGAAGAGAAGTGTCTTTTCACAAAAATAGCAGTTGTAAAGATTCAGACGTCTGAAAGTAAATTTTTAGACTTCTGAAATTTTAAGCGTGCAAAACAGAAAGAAATTAGGCTATTTTTATCTATATTCAGACGTCTGAAATACCAGAACCAGACGTCTGAATATTGTTTGAAATTTGAATTTTATCTTCAGATTCAGACGTCTGAATAGGTTATTTCAGACGTCTGAATTCAGTCTGAAATTGAGTTTTTATTCTTAGCACAGTGTGTATATATATATCTTAGAGGAGAGATTTTCACAATATTTTAATACTAAACAAAGACCCAAAACAACATATATGCAGCATGAAGATAATATGAATCCAGTCTTGTAGCTATTCCTGCAAAACATATGTTAGTACATAATGTATATAGTTGTCGTTTGTCAAAATTCATAGTAGACATCGAAACCGAGGTCTTAACAGGATTTTCAATGGTTTCGAAAGGTTTTTATAAATGGTTGTGAAAGGAAGGTTTTGGCCTTTCGACCTTGGTTGAATAAAGGGTTTTACATGGTTTTGAAAGAAGTGCTTTCAATGGTTTTGAAAGGGATACTTTCAATGGGTTTGAAAGGGGTACTTTCAAAAGTTAAATGTTTTTATCAACAAAAGGTTTGATTAAAGTATATATATAACATGGCAAGGAGATTTTGAGTAAAGCTTAGAGATTATATATTTTCCTTGTTTAAGTTTGGTTCAAAAGGTTTTAAATCAATTTCAGATGAAAAGGTTTTTAAGGAAAATTTTGAGAAGGTATCCCTAAGTAAAATGACTCAGATATTAGAATACCAGATGGGACTGGTATAGGATCGTGTCCTATACATTAGCTATTATCCCCAGCTAATTTAGTCCAAAATTCCAGTGTGTAGGGTTTTGTCACAGGTAAGACTAAAATTATGATTACACATAAAAGGGAATATATATTTGTATACAGATAGGTTATTGGTGAGCCCGCAAAACCATTAGGATTAGGTGACCCTGGGAGATATTAAGTTAGGGACGGACCGTCTAGAAGATAAGTATTTAACAGATAGTTAAGGACAGACCGTTCGAAAGTGGTGTGTCTAACAGATGTTAGATTATTTTGTTATATTGTCTGGTAGGCCCGAGTCAGCCAAAGGTTAGTAGTTAGCCAAACAAAACTATAGTGTTCGGACAAATAATCCATTTGTTACCTGATATGTAAGTTTACATAAAATGCTTTATAGTTTTAACTAGTTTTGGTTATAGGGTTGTGATTTGCAAAAGATATGTTTTCAACGGATATTAGTGAGAGGAAACCCGTTTCGCTAGGCGGTGTGGTCTCACTTAATATCGTATATCCGAGATGTATAGTATTATTCACACCAGGCTTTATGTCTGACTCGAAGTTTATGTTTTTCCCCTTAAACTCTCGGGTGCTCAAAATTGATTTGAGTAGGCTGAGGGTTGAGATTTTACAGGTTTTAGTAGGTTGAGGAATAAAGCTTCCGGAAACGAGCAGGTGGTTGATGGATAGTTATTTAGGATTTGCTATTTTGTTTTGTTTTATCCACTGTGTTGTATTTAAGATAGTTATGTCTATATAGTATACAGGTCAACCAAGGGGGCATCATCATATGTCGCACATGGCGTATTTATGTAATAATTATATTTTGTCTGAACTTGGGAAACGATTATGGGATTATATAATTTGAATGTGAAACATGTGTTTTGAAAATGTAATGTGAAAATATGTTTTTGAAATATGTGATTTTGTTTCATATTCAAATGCTTCTGATATTATGGATACCATCAACATAGCCGTATTTAGTCGCTAGAAGTTAATATTATGGATGACTGCAGCATCCATAGCGTTTAGCTTTGGGCCTCTAGATTGGGAATGTTACAGCTATCATCTGCTACTCGGTCATCGGCTGCTCAGCCTCTACTTTGTCTGGTTGGCTAGCTTGATCTGCCTGCTCCTGTATATCAGTAGCTGCCAAGCATTCCTCTTGAGATATAGAGGGGTTATCCAAACTATGCATCGCTGCAATTTGCTCGGAGTGTGAACCTGGCTGCGAGCCAAATGCAGAATTGACGGTTGATATGGTCAGAATGGCAGCAGATTCAGCATTGTGACGAGGAGGTAACTTAGAAGGAAGAGAGGTTTGATCTATAATATCAGAATAAAGGGTGGTTATCTTGGCAATTTCATCAGGCATAAATTGGAAGTCTTCAAGAAAGGGAGATATAAGGAAATTACCTGCTACGGGGGTCTGCTTATGCGCCACAACTTTGAAGCCATTGTCGTTGCCCTCCTTTGATGGCTGTACAATTACAGGAGAAGTAGGAACGGTCCCCTTATCTGCACCAAGATGCGAAGACGGCTCACCAAGGCCTGAAGGAAAATGCCCGGTTACAGCTTTAAAGGCGGCTGTGACGTCAATGGCTTCCCGTTCTGTGATAACCCTGATTTTATGAACAAGTTTTATAATTTAATTTAGTATATTTGTTTGAAATTTTGGTTGCCTAGGAAAAATATGTGATAAGTTGACCACATAAATGCATTGGGTAAGTATTGATATGTATGCAAGATGATATAATACACATGTACATACTTCTCTGGAAAAAAAAGAGAAGCAGAAAATTTATTAATAAGCTAGAGTAAACTATAAATACATGAACATAACATGATTATTACAGATATGAATGTGTCATTGAAACAAGTCTAGAATAAGGAAAATAAAGGTTTAGGCAAGGATAGAAATATAGATATTATACAGGCATTTTAAACAAAGGCTGGCTAAAGAAAAATTATTAGAAATTGCATGAAAATAGTATGAGTTGTTGAATAAATACTTTACCCACTTTTAGCAATTTTCTTAACTTTTATAGAGATCATGCAAATAAGGTGACTGGGGTAATAAAGGACAATTTATGTTAATAAGACCAGGGACCATTTACCCAGTTGCTCTTAGAATAGAAAGAGAGGCTGATCATAAGTGGTAGGGTAAAATTGACATTGGGTAAATTTTAAAACCCTAGAGGCAGCCAAGGTCTTGTATAAAAGAGGGTTTAAGGATGAAAGGATCTGTCACCATTTTCTTTAAAATAAATATACAGAAATATAGATAGTTAGTAAAAGGAAAAATGAGAAGCACTGGCTACTAGAGACAAGTAGGAGATAGCAGATCAAAGGAAAAGGATTAAGGTGAGTAACCTCACTGAGAATTGGCATTAAGTCCTGAATATTGAGGCAGCCTAAATGGTTTTATATTTTTATTTAATCTGTGCTTATTTTATGATCTTGGTGTGTTGATGATCTGTTTAAATATTTTGTGTTAATATACCCAGAAAATATGTTTATGGCTTTCATGTTTAAATGATTATTGTGTTATGAATTATCTTTGAGATGAGATGCTCTCTTTATGTGACTTCTGCGTATAGATTAATCCATGGAAATTCCAGGGATATATGTTATAAATCTATGGTCTAAAAATGGAAAAAGAAATGGGGCTGTAGCATAAAGTGGTTGCTGCTTATGTCTCCAGAATAAACATGGTAACATGGAAGTGCAATGTTATACTTGTGCTTAACTTCTATGATTACAAATAAATCCAGATAAGAACAAAAGCTTGTGGTTTAGTCAGATCTTATGAATCTGTGAGTATTTGATTAAGCCAGAGGTAAATGGATGCATCAAAGCAAACTATATATGACCATATATATATAGACATGATTCCCCAAAACCCATGATTTAAATAATATGTACACTGAGAAATCAAACTAGCTAGCTTGTATGAATAAATCTATGATTATTAAAACATGATCTGTTATTCTTTGAACACATGCATGATGGTTGAGTTATTTATTTTCTCTGATTAATTTATGAGATGCAGAAGGGATTAGCATAAATGGGGGAAAGAGGGAAAATGAACACTTAGTAATATAACTAAGAATTTGGGTCTTAGGGCTACAAAGTATGGCTTGGCAAGGGAAATATTGCAAGCTCACACATGGTATGATTATACCCAGGGCCCTGAGTGTGCTGGGTTAACAGTGAATATGCCCCAGATAGTGTGTGTTTTAATAGAAGGAAAGTAGCTAAAGTCCATCATAAAATACCTGAGATTGAATTCTGAGAATAAGTTCACAGGTAGGTTTGGGTAAAATCCCTGATAGCCAGAAAGTTATAGATGAGGAAAATGATTAAATGATGACCATATTGGTTGTCTTAGAGTATTCTATTGGGAATTATATGTTTGTGCTCTCTAATACAATCCATTGAATTATGTATGATTATGCTATGCATTAATGAACATGCACAGATGGTAGAGGAATGTATACAAGAGGAATATTGCTTTACTTTATCTGTTTTAAAAGTTATTTAAATTTAGATTTTCAGTAAGATTATTCATACCAGACAATTTAGTCTGACCCTTTGTGTGTTTGTACACCATTGGGTGTCTCATCTTTTTATGAGGCAGCTCATGGTGATTGTGCAAGTAAATAGGCACTTTCTTGATCAGGAATTGGATGAATTTAGCTGCTAAGGAATTGGATATAATAGTTACAGACTCAAGGATATTAAAATAGATGTTAAATTGAACTTATGTTATGAAATGTTATTATGTTAGTTAAGTTGCTTGGGAAGAAACTAATGTAATGTTATTTTCTGTTTGCAAGTATTGAATTACTCATGAGACTTCTGATGGAAGTTGTGAGATGCTTTTGAGAATGTTTTATTAAGTGATACAATTTCTAGTTTTAACTCCCTGAATACTTAACAAAAATGTGCAATGCTAAGAATAATCTAGAATGATCCGTAGATTGGAAATTAAAAGATTAACCTGATATCTGTTGTAAGAATTTATGGAAAAATAAAGGTAGGATGGAAAGAACTGAGAGACACCTAGAAACCCAGATTACTTTGTATGTTATTTGTGTAAAGTGGCAAGAGAATTCAGGCTAACTTGACCAACTTTGCCTAGCCTGAATTCAACCAGTCTAATATCCTAAGCTTATTGGTTAGGAAAGGTAACAAATAAAGCAAACTTGTAAACCAGGATGGTTGTATTGGAAAAAAAATATAGTACCTGAAATCATCCAGACACACACATGCACACAGAATACAGATACACACATGCACACAGAATACATATACACACTGGCACAAGGGATATCTAAGGATTCAATAGATCTGAATTCATGGAAAATAAACAAACTCTAAAACTAGAGAAATAACATCTAGAATTTGCCTAAAAAACTAAGCAAGATAGAAAAGCTTCTTTGGTAATTATTTTTGCCATGAGTAAATTATATAGTGAATTCTAAGATGAATTCTCTGCTTCCAAAACCCTTCTACTATGATTAAAGGAAAGAGGAAAACTCAAAGTATCATCTTTATATGGTTTCATATATGTGAATTAGGTGATTTGATTACAACAATATTTTTATGTTGGTTGAAAGATCCTGGATAGTAGAGGAAGGATGTTCTCTTGAGTAGATGATCACTGACTAAAAACTAATCATAAACTAGTTTTAAAAAAAAATTGTAAAAAGTGGGTCATCTCAAATTGGTATCAGAGCTATGTTAATAAATAACATAGTAAAAAAAAAATCTTGAATGAACTTGGTTGTTTTGAATATATGAAAGCATTGACTGTCTAGGATGCCTTGTCTTTATATACTTATATTAATAATATCTGCTATAATTGAATGATAATAAGTTAGAATGGGTTAACTTATAAAAGATTAGATAAAATGGACTAACTCAAGTGTTGTATCCATAGAACCATGGTAAGACCCAGACAACAAGGGGTAGGACCAAGTGAACCACCCATGGTGAATATGCAAGATTTCATGAGAGCTATAAGGGATGGGGTAGGCAATAGGCAAGAAAATCCACATGAGGAGCTTTCTAAACTACTCAAGACTTTTACCAATCTTGGAGGCAAGACTTTTGATGGAACAGAAGGAATAATGGGAGTTCAAAATTGGCTCAGAATTTTGGATAGAATCTTTGCTGATATGCAAGTTGAAGACCAAAAGAAGAGGTTGATAGCATCTAGACAATTGAGAGGAGCAGCTTTGGATTGGTGGGAAGTCATTATAGCTGGAAGACCTGAAGGAGAGGTGACATGGAACCAGTTTAAAGAAATGTTGGAAGGAAGATTTGTACCTGCATCAGCTAAAGAGTCTTTGCTGGAAGAATTCATTAAATTAAGACAGGGAACTATGAGTGTTACTGAGTATACCCAGAAGTTTGAATCTCTAGCAAAGTATGGTGCAATGCTCATCACAACTAAGGAAGCTAAAAATGGCAGATACATCCAAGGATTGAATGCCAGTCTCAGTAGAGCCATGCTGCCATATAAGGATAAGACATTTGATCAAGTTTTAGATCTGACTTTGAGCCTTGAACAGCATGATAAAGCCAGAGAAAATTTCAGAGCATTTAAAAATAACCATAACAAGAAAGGAAAGGGTAAGTTTCACCCTTATGATAAAAAGAAAACGGATGTAGCTTCCACCAAGCAATCAGAAGAAGTCAAAACTGCTGAGGTTAAAAAGAAGATCACTTGCTATAATTGTGGGCAAGAGGGACACATGAAGAATAGGTGTACAAATCCCAAACCAGCATCTTTCAAGTGTCATCTGTGTGGGAAGGAAGGGCATATAAGAAGGAATTGTCCAGACTTGAGGCAAGGAAAGATGGGAATTTTTGAAGGGAAAAGCAAAATAACTGGAAGTCCAAATGTTGAAAATCATGGCCAAGTTGAAGGTACTTTGCTTATTCACTCAATACCTTTTGCAGTAGTGTATGATACTGGGGCTACACACTCATTAATTTCCCATGACATTGTACAACAGCTAAAATTAAATTGTATGCTTGTAGATAAGCCCTTGCTTATTAAAAGTCCTTTAGGTAGTTCCTGTATATTGGGTATAATATGTAAACAATTAGGACTGAATATAGGGGACATATGTTTGGTGCAGACCTATATGTGTTGCAATATCCAGGCATGGGAGTTATTTTAGGAGTTGATTGGTTAAAAAGATATAAGACAGTTATAAATATGGAGACCTCCACCTTATCATTGAAAACTCCTGATGGAAAAAGGGTAATTGTTCTTTGTGAAGTAGATAAGAACAGGAACATAGCCACCCTTGACAACTTGACTATTGAGAAGCATATGCCTGCATTAGAAGAAATCCCTGTAGTAAATCAGTATGCTGATGTGTTTGGTGAGGTTAAGGGAATTGTTAACCATAGACCAGTAGAGTTTTCTATCAAACTAATTCCAGGAGCTAACCCAGTGGTTAAGAGGCCAACTAGAATGGGGCCTAAGGAATTAACAGAACTGAAAAAGCAATTAGTTGAACTAGAAGAAAAAGGATTCATCAGACCTAGTAGCTCATCATGGGGGGCACCAGTGGTTTTTGTTAAGAAGCAAGATGGATCTCTCAGATTATGTATTGATTATAGAGAGTTAAATAAAATCACAATTAAAAATAAATACCCCTTGCCAAGAATTGTTGATCTTTTTGATCAATTGAATGGTGCAAAAATATTTTCTAGACTTGACTTAGCTTCAGGATTTCATCAAATGAAAGTAGAAGAGGAAAGCATCAAATATACTGCTTTTAACACTAGGTATGGACTTTATGAATTTTTGGTGATGCCCTTTGGCTTGACTAATGCCCCCTCTTACTTTGTTGATTTGATGAATAGAATTTTTAGAAAATATTTAGATAAATTTGTATTGATATTTATTGATGATATACTAATTTATTCTAAAACAATTGAAGAGCATGAGAATCATTTGCATATAGTACTGTAGAAATTAAGGCAAGAAAATTTGAAGGCAAAATTTTCAAAGTGTACTTTTTGGCAAAATGAGGTAAAATTTTTAGGTCATGTAGTATCAGAAAAAGGCCTATATGTAGATCCCAATAAGGTGATGGCAATTCAAACATGGAAAAGGCCTACCAGTGTCACAGAGGTTAGGTCATTTATGGGAATGGCTGGTTATTATAGAAGGTTTATAAAGGATTTTGCAAATATTTCAATTCCATTAACTAAATTGACAAGAAAGAATCAGGCTTTTGTTTGGACTGAGGAGTGTGGGAAAGCCTTTGAGAGATTAAAAGAAGCATTAATACAAGCTCCAATACTAAAGGTGCCTGAAGGGAATGAGAATTTGGTGATATATACTGATGCAAGTGGACAAGGACTTGGGGCAGTGTTGATGCAACAGCATCAAGTGATAGCTTATGCCTCTAGACAGTTAAAGCCCAGTGAGGTAAAGTATGCTACACATGATCTTGAATTGACTGCTATAGTGTATGCTCTTAAGTTATGGAGACATTATTTGTTAGGGGCTAAATTTGAAATTTATACAGATCATAAGTCACTCAAATATTTGTTTTCACAAAAAGAATTGAACATGAGGCAGCAAAGATGGATTGAACTCTTAGCCTCATATGATTTTGAAATACTATATACACCTGGCAAAGCTAATAAAGTGGCAGATGCTTTAAGCAGATAGCGTGCCAATGTAGCTAGATTGGTGATAGAAGAGTTTAATACATTATCATTACTAATTGACTCAGAAGTGAAAAGGGACAGTGAGGAAAATATGAGCATATGCAGTGAGAAGGAAGAAATAGGGAAGTTGAGTTTTGTTACTTTGGGATCAGAATTGAAAAATAAAATTGTAAAGCTACAAGACCAAGATCCATTTTTACTTGAGAAGAAAGTTCAGATATTAAATGGTGAGATAGTGGAAGGATTTCAATTGAATAAACAAGATCATTTAGAGAAGGGAAAGAGAATATGTGTTCCTACCATTGAAGAATTGAAGCAAGAAATTTTGGATGCTTATCACAAAAGCAAGTACACCATACATCCAGGAAGCACAAGAATGTATCACAACCTAAAAAGAGATTATTGGTGGAGTGGGATGAAGAGTGCAGTGGCATTATATGTGTCTAAGTGCATGGTTTGTCAACAGGTAAAGGCTGAATATCAAAGACCCTCAGGAATGCTACAACCTTTACAAATACCACAATGGAAATGGGAAGACATATCAATGGACTTCATTGATGGTTTGCCTAAGACTAGGAGGGGAAATGATAGTATTTGGGTTGTGGTTGATAGGTTAACCAAAACAGCTCATTTTATACCTGTAAAATCAGATAGGAATGCATGCACCTTAGCTCAGTTATTTATTAAAGAAATAGTTAGATTGTATGGAATACCAAAGACTATAGTAAGTGATAGAGATACCATCTTCACTTCAAAATACTGGCAAAGTTTCCACAAGGCAATGGGGACTGATTTATGCTTGAGCACAGCATATCACCCTCAATCTGATGGCCAAACAGAAATTGTGAACAAATTACTTGAAGACATGTTGAGGGCATGTATATTGGATTGGGGAGGAAGTTGGAAAGATCACATATTTTTGGCAGAATTTGCATATAACAACAGCCATCACAGTAGCATAGGCATGGCACCCTTTGAAGCACTTTATGGTAGACCATGTTTATCACCTTCAAGTTGGATTGAGTCTGGGGAGAAGGTGGTCTTAGGACCAGAAAATGTAAAAGAGACCTCTGAAAAGATAGCCTTGATTAGGAAAAGGATTGCTTCTGCCCAAGATAGACAAAAGAAATATGCTAATCAAAAGAGGAAAGAAGTGCAGTATGATGTGGGGAATTATGTATTTATTAAAATATCACCCATGAAAAAGATTTTGAGATTTGGAAAACAAGGCAAGTTGATTCCAAGATATATAGGACCATATAAAATTCTAGAAAGAATTGGAAATGTAGCCTATAAGTTAGAATTACCAGAAGAGATGAGAGCAATGCATGATGTTTTTCATGTATCCCAGTTAAGGAGATGGGTTCATGATGAAGAAACAATTTTAAAATCCCCTGAGAAAGTGCAGATTGACCCCAGAATGGTGTATGAGAAGAAGCCCGTAGGCATAGTTGCAAAGGAAATTAAGAAATTGAGAAACAAAGAAATAAAATTAGTAAAAGTGCAATGGAGTCTTGACCCAAATGATTGCACATGGGAGGTGGAAGATAAAATCAGAAGTGATTATCCACAGCTAATTGATTGAATCAAAAGGTAAAAATATATATACATAAGTATACTAATGAATGATTTGATTAAATACCTTGTTATGCATAGGGTTTAATTAATGATTGATCTAAGGATGATTGATTGCTGAATTGAAAATGTCTGAATTAAGTATGAAACAATTGTGAGACACAATTCCTAAAAGGAGGGGTATATGTGATAACATTGATTTTATGAACAAGTTTTATAATTTAATTTAGTATATTTGTTTGAAATTTTGGTTGCCTAGGAAAAATATGTGATAAGTTGACCACATAAATGCATTGGGTAAGTATTGATATGTATGCAAGATGATATAATACACATGTACATACTTCTCTGAAAAAAAAAGAGAAGCAGAAAATTTATTAATAAGCTAGAGTAAACTATAAATACATGAACATAACATGATTATTACAGATATGAATGTGTCATTGAAACAAGTCTAGAATAAGGAAAATAAAGGTTTAGGCAAGGATAGAAATATAGATATTATACAGGCATTTTAAACAAAGGCTGGCTAAAGAAAAATTATTAGAAATTGCATGAAAATAGTATGAGTTGTTGAATAAATACTTTACCCACTTTTAGCAATTTTCTTAACTTTTATAGAGATCATGCAAATAAGGTGACTGGGGTAATAAAGGACAATTTCTGTTAATAAGACCAGGGACCATTTACCCAGTTGCTCTTAGAATAGAAAGAGAGGCTGATCATAAGTGGTAGGGTAAAATTGACATTGGGTAAATTTTAAAACCCTAGAGGCAGCCAAGGTCTTGTATAAAAGAGGGTTTAAGGATGAAAGGATCTGTCACCATTTTCTTTAAAATAAATATACAGAAATATAGATAGTTAGCAAAAGGAAAAATGAGAAGCACTGGCTATTAGAGACAAGTAGGAGATAGCAGATCAAAGGAAAAGGATTAAGGTGAGTAACCTCACTGAGAATTGGCATTAAGTCTTGAATATTGAGGCAGCCTAAATGGTTTTATATTTTTATTTAATCTGTGCTTATTTTATGATCTTGGTGTGTTGATGATCTGTTTAAATATTTTGTGTTAATATACCCAGAAAATATGTTTATGGCTTTCATGTTTAAATGATTATTGTGTTATGAATTATCTTTGAGATGAGATGCTCTCTTTATGTGACTTCTGCGTATAGATTAATCCATGGAAATTCTAGGGATATATGTTATAAATCTATGGTCTAAAAATGGAAAAAGAAATGGGGCTGTAGCATAAAGTGGTTGCTGCTTATGTCTCCAGAATAAACATGGTAACATGGAAGTGCAATGTTATACTTGTGCTGAACTTCTATGATTACAAATAAATCCAGATAAGTACAAAAGCTTGTGGTTTAGTAAGATCTTATGAATCTGTGAGTATTTGATTAAGCCAGAGGTAAATGGATGCATCAAAGCAAACTATATATGACCATATATTTATAGACATGATTCCCCAAAACCCATGATTTAAATAATATGTACACTGAGAAATCAAACTAGCTTGTATGAATAAATCTATGATTATTAAAACATGATCTGTTATTCTTTGAACACATGCATGATGGTTGAGTTATTTATTTTCTCTGATTAATTTATGAGATGCAGAAGGGATTAGCATAAATGGGGGAAAGAGGGAAAATGAACACTTAGTAATATAACTAAGAATTTGGGTCTTAGGGCTACAAAGTATGGCTTGGCAAGGGAAATATTGCAAGCTCACACATGGTATGATTATACCCAGGGCCCTGAGTGTGCTGGGTTAACAGTGAATATGCCCCAGACAGTGTGTGTTTTAATAGAAGGAAAGTAGCTAAAGTCCATCATAAAATACCTGAGATTGAATTCTGAGAATAAGTTCACAGGTAGGTTTGGGTAAAATCCCTGATAGCCAGAAAGTTATAGATGAGGAAAATGATTAAATGATGACCATATTGGTTGTCTTAGAGTATTCTATTGGGAATTATATGTTTGTGCTCTCTAATACAATCCATTGAATTATGTATGATTATGCTATGCATTAATGAACATGCACAGATGGTAGAGGAATGTATACAAGAGGAATATTGCTTTACTTTATCTGTTTTAAAAGTTATTTAAATTTAGATTTTCAGTAAGATTATTCATACCAGACAATTTAGTCTGACCCTTTGTGTGTTTGTACACCATTGGGTGTCTCATCTTTTTATGAGGCAGCTCATGGTGATTGTGCAAGTAAATAGGCACTTTCTTGATCAGGAATTGGATGAATTTAGCTGCTAAGGAATTGGATATAATAGTTACAGACTCAAGGATATTAAAATAGATGTTAAATTGAACTTATGTTATGAAATGTTATTATGTTAGTTAAGTTGCTTGGGAAGAAACTAATGTAATGTTATTTTCTGTTTGCAAGTATTGAACTACTCATGAGACTTCTGATGGAAGTTGTGAGATGCTTTTGAGAATGTTTTATTAAGTGATACAATTTCTAGTTTTAACTCCCTGAATACTTAACAAAAATGTGCAATGCTAAGAATAATCTAGAATGATCCGTAGATTGGAAATTAAAAGATTAACCTGATATCTGTTGTAAGAATTTATGGAAAAATAAAGGTAGGATGGAAAGAACTGAGAGACACCTAGAAACCCAGATTACTTTGTATGTTATTTGTGTAAGTGGCAAGAGAATTCAGGCTAACTTGACCAACTTTGCCTAGCCTGAATTCAACCAGTCTAATATCCTAAGCTTATTGGTTAGGAAAGGTAACAAATAAAGAAAACTTGTAAACCAGGATGGTTGTATTGGAAAAAAAATATAGTACCTGAAATCATCCAGACACACACATGCACACAGAATACAGATACACACATGCACACAGAATACATATACACACTGGCATAAGGGATATCTAAGGATTCAATAGATCTGAATTCATGGAAAATAAACAAACTCTAAAACTAGAGAAATAACATCTAGAATTTGCCTAAAAAACTAAGCAAGACAGAAAAGCTTCTTTGGTAATTATTTTTGCCATGAGTAAATTATATAGTGAATTCTAAGATGAATTCTCTGCTTCCAAAACCCTTCTACTCTGATTAAAGGAAAGAGGAAAACTCAAAGTATCATCTTTATATGGTTTCATATATGTGAATTAGGTGATTTGATTACAACAATATTTTTATATTGGTTGAAAGATCCTGGATAGTATAGGAAGTATGTTCTCTTGAGTAGATGATCACTGACTAAAAACTAATCATAAACTAGTTTTTAAAAAAAAAATTGTAAAAAGTGGGTCATCTCACGTTCCCTCTCCAGTCTTAAGATTTCATGGCCTTCTACTAAAGCTTGGCGGGATTCTTCATTCAGTTATGCCTGAACCAACTCCTCTTCGGTTTAACCGCCACCCATGTCCTGGAATCAGGCCAGAATCTCCTCCCAGACTACAGGTACTGTACGGGGGAACAATGGACCCAAGTAACTGAGACTTCCTTGATGTGGTACGGAGTTAACATAAAAGCCCAAAATGGTAGCATCTAAGCCTTCCATCTTTTTTGCGAAGGTATCTTGAAGCTCTGTAAAACTAGCTTCTGTGCTAGCCTTCTCCACCGCTTGCTGCATTTTCTCAGCATCTAAAGTCGAAACTTGTTTGCAAAGGGAGGCAATTTCTTAAGCTTGTTTGACGATGGTTTTCTTCTGTGTGTCAACCATCATCTCGCTTATCCTCAACTTTTCTTTTAAGGTCGCCTCATTAGTATGGCATTTCTTTATATCATCTCTGAATATGAGCGCGGCCTGGTCGGTGGATTCTTTCAGCTCCTTAAACAAAGTGGCACTTTTGCTCTCTCTCTTAAGGGCATCACCCTCTCTCTCTCTCTCTCTCTTCAGCCTCTCAATCTTTGCATCATGATCCGCAAGCTGCTTCATGTATTCATCCTTTTCAGACTCAAACGAGAGAATTTCTTGGTAGTAGTTTCGATTGATAGTGGATAGATGCAAGCATAGCTTTTCCCACCACTCGGCTTGCTCCAAACCGCTCCGAATTGCTTCGAGATTGGGTGAATAGGATACAGCACGAACTGACTTCAAATTAGGCTTGTCAAAAACAACCCCCTTAAGAAAAAGTTAGGGAAGGCGGCCTGCAAATGCGGGGGACTAGCGGGGAGAATGTATGGCGCACGCCTAGAAATTGGGATAAAGGCGGCCAAAGCAGCATGAGTGGAGGAGGTAATGACACCGGAAGCGGGAACCGTTATCACAGTGAAAGTAGAAAGCTGTGGAGCGGGTTAATGCTCTTTGTCTCTTTTCGCTCTTTTTGACGGATCTTCCAGCTCAGTTGGGCTTTTCCTCTTCTCATAGCCACTTCCTATATCATGGCCTTGATCTTTCTCGGCTCGGCGGTGCTCCTCCGCCTCCCTATCCTTCCTCCTCTTCCTCTCCTTGTCGGTTTCTCAGGAAGCGTGGTACCTAGAAGAGTGCCTCTACGAACGCTGAGACTCTAATACTCAATCAAGATCACTGTAAAAGCTATGAGACATGATTCCTACAGCAAATGATATAACGGCTTTAGAAAAGAGGCATTTGATGAGCTAAAACATCCTAGAAAATAATAATAATATAAAGTGTGTGATCTTAGTGATGTGTGTGCTATAGTTTAACGACATCGGTAGAATACACAAACCAGATCAATCACCGACTAATGCCAAGACATTGATTCCTGTAAGGACGATCTGATTAAGCTGGGAAGGCAACCCTTCCGAAGTGAAGTCATCCATCAAGTCGCCCATATTCACAAAAGTGTCGCTCATATCTCCCAAGTCAATATTGACACCTTCTGGCAAAGAGCTTTATATGGGTTCGTCCTTGGTAGAAGCTCCTTCAATGGGCTCTTTCGAAGGAGGTGAGGGAGCGTGTCCAAGGCTCAACTCCGAGGCCTTGTTGCCTAAGTTGACGTCGCCCTCATTAGAATCCCAATCTATTTGTTCCTTGTTCAGAGCATGCTACTCAATGATTTCTCCTTCCTCCTTCCCTTCAATCAACGGAGCCTGGCCCTTCCATTGAATAAACTCTTCTTCTTTCTCCTCTGGGATCGGTGGCATTTTAAGCGGTCTGTCGACCCCGACTTGAATTGGATCTCCTCAGGAATCTTCTTTGACCTATCGGATGGGTCACTTTCTTCTTCCGTATGATCATCATCATCTTCACCAGAGTCATGGGAAGAGGAAACAAAATAGGCCTGGGCTCTGGAGCGGGGAGGAGCACTAACGAATCCAATAGATCTCCCAGGGTGTAAAATCCCACATCGACGGAGATTTTCTTCTGTTAGTAAGAACCTAATTGTGCTCTCTTGAGCATCGATTGCTTTTAGGGCGCTAAGAACAGTGCCAAGTGTCGGATCCTTGTTAATTTTTGGAAGAACTGTAAGGAATATATGATTGTTCAGAAGACTTGTAGCAATTAAAGAAAATTCCAAGCATGGTGAAAGAATGTTACCCCTCGTGGTCCATAAATGTGTGAATCCCTCTTGACATTTAGCGAAAAAGAACTGATTTTTGAATGAAGGAACTTTGCTGGAAGGATCTAATATAAGTTTCTAGCTACGTTGCGCCTCGATGTAAACAAATGATGGGTTAGCCTCTCTCTTCTTGAATAATAGAAGATATTGCAACTCAGCGAAACTCGAGGCACGATTGAGCGTCCGCATGAATAGAACATATAAGCACGTCAGCATGGCATGTCCATTTTGGAAGGATTTGGAATGGGGCCAACCCTATGTTCTGAAGCGTTGTCATTAAGAAGTGGTTGAACGGGGGCACTGCACTATACATACACATATATCGGTGGCAAGCCACATATCCAGAAGGTGGCCTATTAGCAAATTCTCCTCTCGATAGCAGAAGTACGTCGTCCTTGAGGATACCATATTGCGATAAAATGCTTCGCAACATCCTATGTGTAAGAATTGAAGGAGTTTTCTTCGGAGGATCAAGAAAGACTCTAAATTTAGGAGGAGTGCAATCGACGATGGGGCCGACTGGATCTAGGCGACCATATTGACTTAAAGTTGTGGAAGTGGCGGATCCAGCCAGTATCAATGATGACTCCACTTTAGAAAGAGGTGTGTTCCCCTCAACTGATTTGCATAGAGAATATTTGCACATCATTCTATATAAGAAAGCTTATGTTTAAAACAGTCAGGTACGCCTAATCTATAAACTATAGACTCTAGCGAGTTGATACTTGAAATCCGGAAGATAGTTGATGTGTACCAACCACCGATCGGATTCTAAGTATTAACCGGGGGTGCGTGTGATGCGTGATCTAAGTGAGAATGGGCTTGGTGTCCAGGGCAAGTTAATTCTGACTTTGTAGATGAAGATAGCAAAACATGTCGAGCACCGAGGTAAAACCCTTGCTTCGTTCCGTAAAGAATTCAAGACTCGATTTACTATCTTCTTCCACAAAGTCACAATCGGCTTGAGTCTTCCAATGTATCCATTGCCAATGCAATTTCATCACCAATCTATAATGTAATAATACATCAAAATCCACTTCATCGACCTTCAAAATTGAGAAAATTGATTTGAACACTGATTCAAGACAACCCAAACTAGGGTATTGGATGATTTGGATCGGCAGCTCCTCAATACAGGTGTAATCTCGATAGCAGCGGCTCCAGGAGGTGGCGGCAGGTGGCGTTGATGGTAAGATCGACGGTGGTGTCTCTTAAACGGACGATGAGCTTGGATCAGCAAATTAAAGGCTCGAAGGGATCAAGTCGGTTGGAGGACAGAAGCTTGGATCGAATGAAAATGAGGTAAAGTAGGGGTCGGCTCTTACTGAAAGAAAGAAAAAAGTTTGGAAAAATTGTCAAGTACTTGGATCGGTGCCGATCCGATCCAATTGAATCGGTACCAATCCAAATTTTCTTCCTCGAATGGTCTTAAATTTTCTTTATTCGACTTACTCAATGTTCGTATTCATTCTATAAATCATCAAGTCGATATCACTTTGTAAGTATGAACAATGGAGATTCACAACTAAGGATCAGACAGTTAACCGATACGTCATAGATAGCTTTGCAAGATGGCCAGACACGACCAATGAAACTTCTTAAAACGGAAACCCAAGATAAACAATTCCAAAGCACACCTTGTTTTTAACGGAAGCGTACTCTAGGGAGCAAATGTTAATCGGGTTTTTAACCCAGCAGAATTAAATAGGAGTTGGAACATTCAGATTAAACTAGAATGACTCGAAACTTGATCGGATGGTCTAAAAGTACAAGATAAAGGATCCCAAGAAGTTTAGGTCATTTTTAGGCTAACGTTTCGGATTGGTACCGATCCAATCCAATTGGATCAGTACCGATCCAAAATATTGCTTTATTGGATCTCCCTTCCACTTGTCTTACACTCCTATTTCTCCACTAAGCTTATTTTCTGAGTTTGATAACATCCCAAGCATCCGAGTTGAAGAAGTGAAGACTTATCTAATTCATATTACAATTCAATCTAACCTACAGGTGAATCATCATCAAAACAAGTCAACAAGCTACGAAACTACATGGAGAGTATCGTAATCAGGAAAGAAAGACAACCAAGTGGTCAAAGCATCAAAAATTCTTAACTATTTGGATCGGTACCGATCCAATTGGATCGGATCAGTACCGATCCAAATACTTTGCTTTGATGACCGTCAATCTTTCTGGACTCCCTCTGTGTGATGAATATAGGCCTTTGACAAAGCAGTTTTGGCCTTAGTGCCCTCCAACTCCTATAAATACCATCCCATCAGCAACATGAAAAAGATCGGCTCTGATCTCTGCTGAAACTCCGCCATTGTTTCTTCACTCTTCTTCCCCTTCACGACAGCCATTAAAGGGCAACTGAGATCCTTTTGGTTGTTATCTAACAATGGTGGCATGATCTAACTTAGAAAAGAAGAATCATATTGTAATCCTAACTCCTCTGTGACAACAATTGATTACTAAAAGCTATAAAGTGGACGTAGGCTTTGTTAACGACTGAACCAATATAAAAATCTCTTATCTCTTTACTTTTTCTACAATTTACTATTGCTTTTTCTATTTTATTTGCCTTAATAAACAGGGCTGGTGCTTTCACACTCAATCCAGGGTGTTGATCAATTTTTTGGGTTAACAACTACATTTTGAAATTCTACGTTGTTTGGTTTTCTTTCCCTCTTCTTTTCTTTCTTCTTTCTTCTTTCTTTCCTCAAACTATTTGCCTTTTCGTTCGATTCAAGTTGGACATGTGTGGTTTATTGTCAGCTTGAAGTGTGCGGGATTGCGGGTCATTACAACTATTTTCTTGGGAGAATTGGTCCTGATCGTGTACAACAACTTGGAGATATTTTGTGTGAGATATTAGGCTCCCTACCTCTATAAATAGGAAGGTAGGACTCATTTTTTAGGACCTTTGGGCTCTAGTTCTTCCATACACTATATTCTTGTAATTCTAAAAATCTAAGTGTTGGAGTTGTACCGACCCCTAAGAAATTATGTCTCCAAGTCAGATATAAGTAATAAAATCTTAATGTGGATGTAGGCCTCGCTTTGTTGAACCATTATAAATGATTATGCCTTGTTTATATCTCATTTTCATTCGCATTTCTTCATATTTTATTCTCTACATAAACTTCTCGGTGTTTGTTCCATTTTTGGTTCAAAAATTTTGGTGCTTTTATTGAGAAACACATATTCTTAGGCTACTTAGATCCATCATCTACCGTTAGATTTTCTATATCCAAAATATAGATATAATTTCTTAACCTTTTAATTCTACAACTCAGATATGCAAGGATCTAGTAGAAGCTTTCTTCCTTGGCCCCATTAAGAAGAGACCATTCTGCCAATTCCAGAGCTACTACTAAAGCTGAGAATCAGAATCCCCAACAAGGAGATGTATTTTTCCAACCTACTCAAATGGATATCCATACTCCAACTAACGTCATGACCAAAATGGAGATGGATATAATGATGAAGCAAATGGAAGATAGACTCCATGCTAGTCAGAATGAGATGAATCAAATAATGCAACAAAGCTTGAGATTGTTGAATGAGCTAACTCAAAATAGCCGTAGGAGAAGTAGAAGAGATTCTATTTCTTCATCTAAAAGTTCCTCATCATCCGAGCAAAGAGGGAGGGATAGGAAGCAGAAGAGGACTCAAAATGCAACTGAAACATCTCACTAAGGAAGAGGATGAACCGCAGGCTCAAGTTTGGGGATCAGTACCGATCCAAGGTTAGGGGTCGGTATTGACCCCTCCAATGGTAGGCCCAATACCCATCCTTTTGAAGGTGGTGTGGACATGGCTACAGGATGCGCTGCTGGTTTTCAAAATCTGGAGAATCGTGTTGTTGCTGATGATATTGCTCATGCGAATCAAACAAGAGGACTGCTGGATGAATGGGTCTCCCGTAGGCTGGAGAACCTAGGTATCGAGAGACAAATCAAGAGCGTTCATTGGGTCGAACACTTGGAGTAGAGCCCGATTATAGTCGTTCATTCGAACTTGTTGACCTAGACTACCTAGAGGATATGGTCAGAAGACTTGTTAGTGAAAATTATTTCAGGAGTAACGATGAGTGGGGTTCCTCGCCTAGTCGAAATCCATTTACCGAGACATTCTACATAGGAGATACCCCCGAAGATTCACAATGCCAATTGTGCCGTTGTATGGAGGAATGACGGACCCTAGGCAGCACTTGATGAGATATGAATGGCATATGGATTCAGCCAGAGCTTATGATGCTGTGAAGTGCCATTATATTTTGATTTTCTTAGAAGGAGTATCTATGATTTGGTTCACTCAAATTCCATCGAAGTTCATATCGTCTTTCACTAAGTTATGAAAGAAGTTTGTAGAATAATTCGGTTTACATACTGCACGTCCAAAGCATGTGATGTCTTTTTCAAACCTCTTCCAAGCTGAGGGAGAGTCATTGAAGGATTTCTTAAATCGATTTCATACAGCCGTGATAGAATTGTAGATCCCAAGGATGACATAGTGCCGATGGCATGACTAGGGGAATTCATCCCTACACGAAGTTTGAGGATGGTTGGGAGGAAGCCCCCATCAATGATGGATGCTTCTATAGAAAGGCTAATGAATACTTACGCTAGGAAGAAGTGAAGAAACGTCCACGGAGGACTGGTGCTAGAAATACGAATGAAGTGATACAAAGCAACGTTGTTGTAAAGCAATCTGGAGGAAGCTCTGGAAGTGTGGATGTGAATGTTGGTAATCAAAGCAATAATATGAAATGAAAAGATGATGGGGCAAAGAAGAAGAAGCCAAATAACAGGAATCATATTAGGACTCCTAAATACGATAGCTATACTGAACTGAACAACTCGACAGGAAACATCTAGCTGGCGATTCAAAACATTGACCTGTACAAAAAGCCGGCTCCAAGAAAGTCGATTGAGAAGGAAAGAAAGTTAAGTAAGTTCTTCAGATTCCATGAAACTCGCAGTCACAATACTAGTGAGTGCAGACACCTACGGGATATGATTGAGGAGTTGATTCGCAAGAAAAGTTACATTGGTATGTGAAAGCCCCGTGAGATGGCAGGCAAGGAAACTCTAACGCCACTGGGCCGTCTTCCAACGAGGGCAAGCTGAGACTGGTGCGGACGCATTCATGCGGCCAGAAAAGCGATTGGTGATTAATAGTATAATCAGTGGGCCACACCCTACTGATAAAAGTCTAGCAGAGATGGACATATATGTTGGTGCTATTAGACATGTAGAGAGTGAAATTTGTTATGCTGTTGAGGACGAAACTCCAGCAAAACAGTGTAGAACGATAACTGATGATATTGTTTTTCGGAATAGAGATGCTGATGGAGTGGAAGCTCCAAAGGTTGACCCACTCGTGATTACAACCCCGATTGGTCCTACTATTGTTCGAAAGTTGCTGGTTAACTACAAGAGTTCAGTCAATATCTAGTTCAAGAGAGCTTATGATCAAATGATGCTGGAAGAGAAGGATTTGAAACCTTGTATGTCTTGAATACAGGGGTTCGGTGAGATGGTTACAAAGGCCATAGGATTTGTTGAATTACTGGTGATACTTGGCGAGGGCGACCACAAGCGAGTGCAGTCCATGCCTTTTTTGGTGTTGGATATTTACTCAGCCTACAATGCATTTATTGACAGACTGGTCTTGGCTGAGTTCAGAGTGGCTATAGCACCTTGGGATTTGACTATGACATTTCCTATAGAGAATGACGCAGGGATTACCCAGAGAGATCATATGACTGGTCGCGAATGCTATGTTGCCGAGTTAAAGGAGGCAAGATGAAGGGAGAAATAAAAAAATATAGTGGGGACCCTCTAGATTAAGGCTTTGGACGCATAACAAGTACAACCTGAGACCCGAATCGGGCAGCCCGGTTGGTTCCACGATGACATGGACTAACGTAAAGAACCAGAAGGTGGAAGAGCATCTCCCATCGAGTTGACGATCACTATTCCGGTCAGCTAGGATGATCCGAATTGGGTTATAAAGGTCAAATCACAGCTCGGCGCAAGGGTGGTAAAGGAGCTGGTTGGTTTTCTTTGGAAAATTCTGGATGTGTTTGCCTAGACACACTCAGATATATATGGGATCTCCCCGGAGATAGCGAGCCACGCATTAAATATTAATTCCAAATTCATACTTGTGAAACAGGAACGCCGCAACCTAGGTCCAGAGAGATCCGCTGCACTTAAAAAAGAGGTGGATAAGTTGAAGGAAAATGGCTTCATCCGCGATGCCTTATACCGGGAGTGGGTATCTGACCTTGTCTTGGTGAAGAAAGCAAATGGGAAGTGGAGGACATGCATCAACTATTCTTATTTGAATAAGGCGTGCCCAAAATATAGCTTCCCGCTTCCGAGGATCAATCAGTTAGTGGACTCTACCGTTGGACATGAGCTACTTTTGTTTATGGATGTGTACTCTGGATACAACCAAACCCCAATGCACGTCCCGAATTAGGAACACACCACCTTCATAACCGACCTCTGATTGTATTGCTACATGGTCATGCCATTTGGATTTAAGAATGCAGGGGCAACTTACCAGAGGCTTGTAAACAGTATGTTCAAAGATCAGATTGGGCGTTCAATGGAAGTCTATGTGGATAAATGCTCATGAAGTCGTGGTGTTCGGCAAACCACGTTGATGATCTGGCAGAGATGTTTGTTGTCCTCTGAAAGTACGGAATGATGCTCAATTGCCCAAAATGCTCTTTCGGCATTGCATCCACGTTGATGACCGGCAGAGATGGGATTGAAGCCAACTCAAAGAAGACTGAGGCACTAAGAAAAATTGAAGCCCGAAGTTGATCAAGGAGGTCCAAAGCTTAAACGGGAAGGTCACTACCCTGAGTCGGTTCATTTCCAGAGCCATAGATAAAAGCATCCCTTTTTCGAGGTGACTAAGAAGGGAAAAAGGAAATTTCAATGGAATCGCGAGTGTAAAGATGCATTCCAAGCTCTGGTGGATCACTTGGAAAGACCCCTCTTCCTTTCGAAGCCAGTGGCTCACGAGGACTTATTTATATAGTGGGTGGTGTTGGTGCATGCTTTGAGAGCCGCATTTGTACATGAGAAATCTCACATCCAATGACTGCTCTATTACATCAATAAGCGATAGACATGCGCAGAACAAAACTATCTAAATCTAGAAACGCTCACATACTATCTTTTGATCGCTTCAAGAAAGCTCTACCTTTATTTCCAGGCTCATTCGATCAAAGTTCTTACCGACCAGCCTTTGCGACAAGTCTTGTAGCGACTTGAGACTTCTGTAAGGCTGTTGAAACAGAACATTGAATTGAGCCAATATGACACAGCCTATCACCCTCAGAGAGCAACCCAGGGTCAGGCCTTGTTGGATTTCATAACCGAATTCATTGCACGAGATGATCATCTGGAGAGCAGTGGTGAGAAAGAAACTAGGTGGAAAAAGTACATGGATGGTGCATCTAATGAAAAGTGTTCCGGTGCTGGAGTTGTACTTGTTACTCCTGAAGAATACCCGATCTGCTATGTCTTGAAGCTCAACTTTCCAGCAACTAACAATGAAGCTAAATATGAGGCCCTAAGTGCAGGACTCAATATTGCCAAAGAGCTGGGATTAAAGACTTTATATATTTTCTATGACTCTCAGCTGGTGGTTTGCCAAGTTTGAAAAGAGTTTCTACCAAAAGAAGCAAGACAATCTCCTTATCTAAACCGAGTCCTTGAGCCGCTCGCTGACGTTGAACATTATATAATCATTTATGTTCCCACAAAGGAGAATGAGAAGGAGCAACGACCCTAATTTTGGTTAACATTATTTAGGACATTTAATTAGTTAAATTAAATGAAATAATAAAAAGGTTAAGGGATTGAGATTTGTGTTAATAGTAACCATGCCAATTTAAAATAATGAATTAAGGGAAACTAAAATAAAATAGGTAAGGCGAATAGATAAGGGGCAAAGTAGGAATAAGACATGTTCTAATACCCTAAACCCTTCATGCCCATTCATTTTACACGTTCAAAACAAAAACAAAATATAAGTGGGGCTGGCCACCATTAAGGGAAAACATGAAGAAGAAAAGAGGAAGAAGCTTAAGCAACTTAATCCAAGATCAAATCTCAACTCCTTAATCACAAACTAAAGGTGAATAATATGTTACATCTCATATTTTTTATGCTTTTGGTTTCTAGATCAGATCCGAATATTTTTGCAAAGTATATTGCCATGTTTTTTATTGTTAAAATGGATATATATGCTTGTTGATGATTTATGCTATTTCATATGGATTTTATGATAATTTTAATGTAAAAACCCTATTAGATGACATCCTAATGCCTTGCGATTTTTATATAAGGTCAGAAATAATATTTTGGAGATGGGTTTCAAATTTCATAATTTTCTTATTTAATGTGGATTTATTATTAATTTTCTAGTGAAAAAAATAGTTAATTAGGTTAATTAATTATGGCTATTTTATATATGTTTTGGGGCAGAGATTTAAATATGTTAGAAAACATATTACAAAACGATTTATGGGAATTTTTGTAGAATTTTCCTAAGCGTTTTAATAAGTATATAAAATTATTTAAGGTATGGAACTTAAATATTTTATATATTTATAAAAGGAGAAGGGGCATTTTGTACATATTTTAAATTGTTTATCTCTGAAATTTTGGCAGTAATTTTAGAAAAGAATTTGGAAAAGAAATTAGCAACCAGACATATGTTGACAAACAAAGCAAGTTAGTTGAAAAGAATTACATTTTAAAATTCAGTTTTACCATACTTTTGTTATTTTGCCACTTTCGGCACCAACCATTTGACTAGGTACTTCCACCTCCATCTCCATCGAAACCAATGTGCATGGTATCAAATACTTGGTACATGGTGAATTGGACATAGGCGAAAGGTATATAGTCGAAACATGGGTTCCGAAGGGGTCGAAGCCTTGTTTTCTTTTAAAAGGAAATGCGCCTGCTTTGCTTTCGAAAAGAATGCTTTTGATTTAGATAGCGTTCGACTTGGATAAATGGTTTTAAAGAATGGTTTCAAAAGAGGTTGCACCTTTGTTTTATAAAGAAGCATTCGAAGGGATCGAAACCCCTTGCAGCCGCCTTCAACCTTTCGAAGTAATGCCTTCGAAAGGGTGCTTTCGCTTTAAAATCTAAGGCGCTTCTCCAATGCTTTCGAGGGGATTGGTTTCGACACCATATACTTCTTTTACTTAGGAAATTGCTTTCGAAAGAATGCTTTCGACTTAGTTGTTTTAGGACCCTTTTTTCTATTGAAAGTTAAACCCAAAGGTTTCGAAAGAAATAGTTTTAAATGGTTTCGAAAGGTTGTTCCACATGTTTTACTTGAACCAAAATGCTTTCGAAAATTTTAAGATAAAGGTTTCGAAGGGGTGGTTCCCCAATGTTTTCGAAAGGTTTTAAATGGAAGATTTCCAAGGTTTCGAAAGGCACGTTTAAAGTGTTTTGAAAAGAGGATGTCTAAGGTTTTTAAAGCTTTCGAAAGAGTTGATCTCAATGTTTTCGAAAGGTTTAATGTAAATGGTTTCGAAAGGTATGTTTTGGCCTTCGGCCTAAGTTATAATATAAAGTAGTTTACTTGTATCGAAAGGGGTACATGCAATGGTTTCGAAAGGGGTACTTTCAATGGTTTTGAAAGGCGTACTTTCAAAGTTTTCAAAGGTTTTCATCAACAATGTCTTGTGTAAAGTGTATATAACATGGCAGAGTGATTTGAGTAAAGCATAGAGTATATTTTCCTTGTTTAAGTATGATTTATAAGGTTAAATCAAATTTGAAAGAAATGTTTTCAAGGAAAATTTAATGGGTAATTGACCCTAAGTAATTGACTCGGATATTAGAATACCGGTATGGGGTCGCGCCATATACTTTAGCTAGTAGCCCCTTGCTAATATAAGTCCAATATTCCAATGTGTAGTGCTTTGTCACGGGTAAAACTAAAATGATGTTACACACGGAAAGGAATATATAGAGTAAAGATAGGTTATTATTGAGCCTGAAAAACCATTAGGATCAGTTGACCCTGGACGAAGTAAGTTAGGGACAGACCGTACAGAAGAGTATCTAACAGAAGTTAGATTATTTGTTTATTTTTTTTGGTAGGCTTGAGTCAGCCAAAGGTTAGTCGTTAGCCAAGCAAAACTATAGTGTTCGGACAGATAGTCCATTTATTACCTGATTTGTATGCATACACGATATTGCTACTATTGTTTAACTAGTTTGGTTGCAGGATTTGATTTGCAAAAGACATGTTTTTAAAAAGGATATTAGTGAGGGGAAAACCGTTCCGCTAAGTGGCATGGTCTCACTTAATATCAGTAAACCGAGATGTATAGTATTATTCACACCAGGCATTATGTCTTACTCGAAATTTATGTTGTTCCCCTTAAACTCTTGGGTGCTCAAAATTGATTTGAGTAGGTTGAGAGTTGAGGATTTACAGGTTTTAGTAGGTGGACGAATAAAGCTTTCAGAGACGAGCATGAGGCTGATGATAGCTATTTAGGTGTTGTTATGTTTTTATTTCTACTGTGATGTATTAAGACAATTTTTGTCCATTTTGTACCCTGATCATCTAAGGGGGCATCTTCATATGTCGCTCTTGGCGTATTTTTATAATTATATTTGATCAATTCCTGGGAAACCTTTGGGATTATGTAATTGGATATAAAACATGTTTTGTGAAATGTAATCAGAAAAGTTGTTTTTTAAATCTGTGATTTTTTTTCATATTCATGTGCTTCTAATATTATGGATACTATTAACATTACCGTATTTTATCGTCGAAAGTTAACACTATAGATGACAGCAGCATCTGTAGCGCTTAGCTGTGGACCTCAGGATTGGGGATGCTACAACTTGGTATCAGAGCATAGGTTTATGAAAAAATTTAAACTAAAATGGTTTTTCAAACATAATCCTAATGAATTAGAGAAAAGATCGAGGTATGGGATAACGCTATAGTAACGTACTTGTATTTGCTATATATAAGTATACGCTATATCTCTATTCTCCTATCTCTCTTAGGCTATTCTTCTGTATCTTATGAATAATAAGAGTAGAGATTATGCCCGGATGAGAGGAAAGCCATTTATTGGTACTGAAGATGCAATCGAAGGGGAGAATTGGTTACTTCATTGTGAGAGGATTTTTGCTGATCTGGGGCTCAACGATGAGCAGAAGAGAAGGCTTGCTTCTAGACAGCTACAAGGAGCTACATTGTATTGGTGGAACAGTGTTACTGCTGGAGTTAATGATGAGACAATGACTTAGGTTAAGTTCAAAAGGAGGTTTGAAGAGAGGTTTATGTCGAAGATTACGATTTCCACTCTACTCAGGAAGTTTGCTGAGTTGGAGCAGGGAGAAATGACTGTGTTGGAGTATACAACGAGGTTTGAGGAGCTAGTGAGATATGGTTATGCTTTGGTGGATACTGTGATTAAGTGGAATGAGAAGTTCATTCGAAGGTTGAAGCCTGAGCTTGCTAAGGCCACATTACCGCATATCAGGGTCCATGTGATGTTGTAGTGGAAATGGCTTTGAGGAATGATAAGATGCTTGCTTTTCTTGAAAGGAATAAGGAAAAGGAAGTCCAAGTGGGGTAGAGTTAGATGAGAAAGTTTTTCCATAAGAAAGGAGCTCAGATGGGTGGAGCTACTAAGAAGGGAAAGGCAGGGGTTGTCTGCTATAAGTGTGATAAGAAAGGGCATTTAGCAAATGAATGTCACTCAGGAGATGGAAAGAATGTGAGCGGGAAGAAGAATATTATATGCTTCAACTGTGATCAAATTGGACATTATAAGAACCAGTGCAAGGAGCCGGCCATGGATGGAAAAGGCAAAGTGTTTGCATTGGAGCCAGCTACCTCAAGGCCAACGGCAGAGGAAATGGGAAAGACTGTGTTGGGAGGTGCACTTATGATTCATGGTATGTTAGTAAGCATTCTATTTGATACTGGTGCATCGCATTCTTTTATATCTCATTGTTTGGTAGATAAGCTTAACCTAGAACCCTCATACCTAGTTACTTCCTTAAGGGTTGCAAATCCGATAGGGGGTTATGCGACTCTTGGGATAAAATGTGACCACTTAGAGTTTGAATTGTTAGGCCATACTTTTGTTTGCAGTTTGCATGTATTTGATTTCATAGGGTTCGAAATTATTTTGGGTATGGATTGGTTAAGTAAATACGATGTTAGGATATTTTGCAATGATAGGAAAATATCGCTTAGACACCCTGATTGTAGTGATCGGATTGTACTCCATAGAAAACCCTTGTTTTGAGGTTAATGCTTTTTTGGGTGTTGTGGAGGTAGAAGACGAGTTGAATCGAGTTTTTGTGGTTAGAGAATTCGCAGATGTCTTTGAACCTGTAGTAGGATTGCCGCCGAAACGAGCCATTAAGTTTCAGATAGATTTGGTACCAGGAGCAGAACCGGTGAGTAGACCGCCAAGCATAATGACACCTACCGAGATGAGGGAGTTAAAGGTGCAGTTGGTAGACTTGGAAGGCAAGAAATTTATCAGGCCAAGTAGTTCGCCTTGGGGAGCAGCCGCAATGTGCCAAGAAGCCGGACGGATCGTTAAGGTTATGTATCGATTATCGTAAATTGAATGAGAAGACGATAAAGAATCGATATCCGTTGCCTAGAATTGATGATTTTTTTGACCAGTTGAGTGGAGCCAAGGTATTTTCCTAGTTGGATTTAGCAACAAGGTTCCACCAGCTTAGAGTAGCAGAGGATAGTATTCGTTTAACGACGTTTTGGACCAGATTTGGATCGTATAAATGGTTAGTAATGCCGTTCGGACTAACTAATGCACCGACATTCTTTGTAGATTTGATGAACCGAGTTTTCCGAGAGCACATGGATAGGTTCGTGTTGGTTTTCATAGATGATATTTTGATATACTCTAAGGATGAAAGAGAGCATGAAGTTCATCTTAGAGTGGTGCTTGAAACGTTGAGGCAGCATCAGCTTAAGGCAAAATTTTCGAAGTGTCATTTCTGGAAAAAGGAAGTGAAGTTTCTTGGTCATGTAGTCTCAGGAAAAGGGTTGTCTGTAGATTCGACTAAGAACGAAGTGGTGAATAATTGGAAGAGACCCGAGACAGTGACTAAGATAAATAGTTTTCTTAGATTAGCGGGGTATTATCGGAGATTCATAAAGGATTTTTCGTGGATTGCAGCACCGATGACCACGCTAACGCGAAAGGATTTGAAGTTTGTTTGGACCGATAAGTGTGAGGAGGCATTCCAGAAGCTGGAACACTTACTGACTAATGCACCTATGTTAGTCGTTCCAGAAGGGAATCAGGATTTAGTGGTATATACAGATGCATGTGGAACGGGATTAGAAGCTGTGTTAATGCAAAGAGGTAAAGTGATTGCCTATGCTTCTCGACAGCTTAGACCGCATGAGGTTAGGTACCCGACTTACAATTTGGAATTAGCTGCGGTAATTTTTGCATTGAAGGTGTGGAGACATTACCTTTTAGGAGAGAGATTTGAATTGTATATGGATCATAAGTCATTGAGGTATTTATTCTCTAAAAAGGAGTTGAATATGAGACAGAAGAGGTGGTTAGAGTGTTTAGCCGCTTATGAATTTGGTATTGAGTACACACCAGGAAAAGGCAACAAGGTTGCGGATGCACTTAGTTGAAAATATCATAATGCAGTGTTGACAATGATCACTGAGTGGAAAGATTTAGAAGAGTTGACGACATGTAGAGTACAGTGGAGATCTGAGGTTAATTTTAGTAAGGAAACTGTTGTGTTGTCATGTTTAGAAGTTCGACCAATGATGGTCAAAAAAATTGCTTCTAAACAGATGGAGGATTTGGTATTAGTTGAATGGATCAAAAATTTAAAGGATGGAATAGAGAGCGATGACTTGAAGGATTTCAGTCTTGACCAGAATGGGTGGTTAAGAAAGAAAGGGAGGTTATGTGTTTCGAATGTAGGAAGCATTAGGAAGGAAGTTCTAGAAGAATGCCATCATTCGAAGTTCACTATTCATACGGGAGGAACTAAGATGTACCACGATATGAAAAGGAGTTTCTTTTGGGAAGGTATGATGAGGGATGTTGGCTTGTGGGTTAGGTAATGTGCAAACTGTCAACAAGTAAAGGCCGAACATCAGAAACCAAGTGAGTTGCTTCAGCCTTTAGATATTCCAGTATGGAAGTGGGATTCTATTTCTATGGATATTATTGATGGGAGTTTCTGGAAGAGTCTACAGGAGATTTTAAGTACCAAGCTCAAGATGAGTACCGCTTACCATCCGCAGAGAGATGGGAAAATGGAAAAAAGTCTTAGAAGATTTGTTACGAGCTTGTGTGCTAGATTTTGGATGATCATGGGAAAACCATCTACACTTAGTCGAGTTTTCATATAGCAACAGTTATCAGGCTAGTATAGGGATGGCAAGCTTTGTGTGGAAGGCCATGCAAATCTCTTGTTTGTTGGTTAGAGACCGGGGATAAATTGATTCTTGCTTCGAATTTAGTTACAGAAGCAACAGAGAAGATTGAGTTAATTCGAGCTAGAATGAAGGAAGCTCAGTTTAGGCAGAAGAGTTATGCTGATAGAAGACGGAAGGACTTAGAGTTCTCAGTAGGAGATCATGTTTTCGTCATGGTATCACCGATGAAAGGTGTAATTCAATTCGGTAAATCAGGGAAATTGGCACCGAGATTTGTTGGACCATTTCCTATTGTAGAGAGGATCGGGAAACTCGCATATAGAGTAGAGTTACTGAGCAGTTTGGCAGGAGTCCACGATTTTTTTCATGTTTCTCATCCAAAGAAGTGTATTCGAGATTTGGAGACTACTATAGCACCGACTATGTTAGAGGACTTAGTAGTAGAACTAAATTCGACTGTAGTTAGGAAATCAGTTCGTATAGTCGTGAGAGATGAGAAAAGGCTAAGGAACAAGACAGTCAGATTAGTTAAGGTCCAGTGGAGCGACGATGAGAGAGACTGTACTTGGGAGACTGAGAGTAGGATTAAAGGTGCTTATCCTGATTTGTTTCATGGTACGTTTTACCTTTATGATTGATTTGTTGTGGATCTTATCGTAATTTCGAGGATGAAATTCTTTAAGGAAGGGAGTCTGTAACAACCCTAATTTTGGTTAACATTATTTAGGACATTTAATTAGTTAAATTAAATGAAATAATGAAATGATTAAGGGATTGAGATTTGGTTAATAGAGGTAGCCATGCCAATTTAAAACAATTAATTAAGGGAAACTAAAGTGAAATAGGCAAGGCAAATAGATAAGGGGTAAAGTAGGAATAAGACATGTTCTAATAACCCTTCATGCTCATTCATTTTACACGTTCAAAACAAAAACAAAATACAAGTGAGGTCGGCCACTATTAAGGGAAAACAAGAAGAAGAAAAGAGGAAGAGCTTAAGCAACTTAATCCAAGATCAAATCTCAACTCCTTAATCACAAGCTAAAGATGAATAATAGGTTACAACTCATATTTTGGATGTTTTTGGTTTCTAGATCAGATTCGAATATTTTTGCAAAGTATACTGCGATGTTTTTTATTGTTAAAATGGATATATATGCTTGTTGATGATTTATTGTATTTCATATGGATTTTATGATAAGTTTTAATGTGAAAGCCCTATTAAATGACATCCTAAGGCCTTGCGATTTTTATATAAGGTCAAATAATATTTTGGAGATGGATTTCAAATTTCATAATTTTCTAAATTAATGTGGATTTATTATTAATTTTCTAGTGAAAAAAATAGTTAATTGGGTTTAAAATTAATTACGGCTATTTTATATATGTTTTGGGTCAGAAATTTAAATATGTTAGAAAACAAATTAAAAATGATCTATGGGAATTTTTGTAGAATTTCCTAAGTGTTTTAATAAGTATATAAAATTATTTAAGGTATGAGACTTAAATATTTTATATATTTATAAAAGAAGAAGCGACATTTTGTAAATATTTTAAATTGTTTATCTCTGAAATTTTGGTAGCACTTATAGAAAAAAAATTGGAAAAGAAATTAGCAACCAATAATATATTGACAAACAAAGCAGGTTAGTTGAAAAGAATTACCTTTTAAAGTTAAAATTCGGTTTTACCATACTTTTGCTGTTTTGCCACTCTTGGCACCAACCTTTCGACTAGGTACTTCCACCTCCATCTCCGTCGAAACCAATGCGCATAGTATCAAAGACTTGGTACGTAGTGAATTGGACATAGGCGAAAGGTATATAGTCAAAACTGGGGTTCCGAAGGGGTCGAAGCCTTGTTTGCTTTTAAAAGAAAATGCACATGATTTCCTTTCAAAAAGAATGCTTTCGACTTAGATAGCTTTCAACTTGGTTAAATGGTTTTGAAGAATGGTTTCAAAAAAGGTTGCGCCTTTGTTTTATAAAGAAGCTTTTGAAGGGACCGAAATCCCTTGTTGCCATTTTCAACCTTTCGAAGCAATGCCTTCGAAAGGGTGCTTTCGCTTTAAAATCTAAGTTGTTTCTCCAATGCTTTCGAAGGGATTGGTTTCGACACCATCCACTTCTTTTACTTAGGAAATTGCTTTTGAAAGATTGCTTTCGACTTAGTTGTTTTAGGACTCTTTGTTCTATTTAAAGTTAAACCCAAAGGTTTTGAAAGGAATAGTTTTAAATGGTTTCGAAAGGTTGTACTTCCACATGTTTTACTTGCACCCAAATGCTTTCGAAAGGTTTAAGATAAGGTTTTGAAGGGGTGGTTCCCCAATATTTTCAAAAGGTTTTAAATGCAAGATTTCCAAGGTTTCGAAAGGCATGTTTAAAGTGTTTGAAAAGAGGATGTCTAAAATTTTATAAACCTTTCGAAAGAGATGATTCCAATGTTTTCGAAAGGTTTAATGTAAATGGTTTCGAAAGGTATGTTTTGGCCTTCGGCCTAAGTTATAATATAAAGTAGTTTACTTGTTTCGAAAGGGGTACTTTCAATGGTTTCGAAAGGGGTACTTTCAAAGGTTTCGAACGTTTTCATCAACAATGTTTTGTGTAAAGTATATATATAACATGGCGGAGTGATTTGAGTAAAGCATAGAGTATATTTTCCTTGTTTAAGTATGATTTAAAGGGTTAAGTCAATTTGAAAGAAATGTTTTCAAGGAAAATTTAATAGGGTATGTTGACCCTAAGTAAATGACTCGGATATTAGAATACCAGATGGGACTGGTATGGGGTCGTGCCCTATAGTTTAGCTAGTAACCCCTAGGTAATATAAGTCCAAAATTCCAGTGTGTATGGCTTTATCACAGGTAAGACTAAAATGATGTTACACACAGAAAGGAATATACAGAGTAAAGATATATTATTGGTGAGCCCGCAAAACCATTAGGATCAGTTGACCCTGGGAGAAGTAAGTTAGGGATAGACTGTCCAGAAGAGTATCTAACAGAAGTTAGACTATTTGTATATTTTGCCTGGTAGGCCCGAGTGAGCGAAAGGTTACTAGTTAGCCAAACAAAACTATAGTGTTCAGACAGATAGTCCATTTATTACCTGATTTGTATGCATACACGATATTGCTATTATTGTTTAACCAGATTGGTTGCAGGATTTGATTTGCAAAAAGACATATTTTTAAAAAGGATATTAGTGAGGGGAAACACGTTCCGCTAAGCGGCATGGTCTCACTTAATATCAGTAAATCGAGATGTATAGTATTATTCACACCAGGCTTTATGCCTGACTCGAAGTTTATGTTTTCCCCATAAACTCCCAGGTGCTCAAAATTGATTTGAGTAGGTTGAGAGTTGAGATTTACAGGTTTTAGTAGGTGGATGAATAAAGCTTCCGGAAACGAGCAGGAGGCTGATTATAGCTATTTAGGAGCTGTTATGTTTTTATTTCTGCTGTGATGTATTTAGACAGTTTTTGTCTGTTTAGTACTTTGATCGTCCAAGAGGGCAACTTCATATGTCGCTCTTGGCGTATTTTGTAATAATTATTTTGATCAATGCCTGAGAAACGTATAGGATTATGTAATTGGATATGAAACATGTTTTGTGAAATGTAATCAGAAAAGTTGTTTTTTTAATCTGTGATTTTGTTTCTTATTCATATGCTTTTGATATTATGGATACAATTAATATTACCGTATTTTGTCGCCGGAAGTTAATACTATAGACGACTACAGCATCTGCAGCGCTTAGATTTGGGCTTCAAGATAGGGGATGTTATAAAAGGCCGATTCACTGGCTAAATTGGCCAACTCCGGAGATGTGTAGCTTATGGGCTTAGTTCCAAATGAAGTACTTTCGGTTCTAAGCACCGACCAAATGGATGTCGATTGGATCTTAAAGACCGAGCCTAAAAAGAAGTCATGGGTAACTTCGATTCGGGATTATTTGCAAAGAGGAATCCTCTCGGAAAGAAGGAATGAACAATGAAAGCTCCTTAAACAAGCTTCGAGGTATATTATGGAGGAAGGAGTACTTTACAAGAAGGGTTTCTCTATCCCCATGCTTCAGTGTGTCGCTCACGACGAGGCCAAGCAAGTCCTAAGAGAGGTTCACGAAGGGGCTTGTGGCGACCACACCGAGGGGAAGACCCTAGCAAAGAAGATCCTCTGCTACGGATACTTCTGGCCAACTATCAAACAAGACGCAGCTGATTACACCTGAAAGTGTGACAAGTGCCAGAGATTTGCTAAAATAACGAAAGCCCTGCCGATAGAGATTGCTCAAATGGTCAGTCCTTGGCCATTTGTAGGCTAGGGGATTGATATCATCGGTATGTTGTCGATATCGAAAGGTGGCGCAAAATACGCCATCATTACAGTTGATTACTTCACCAAGTGGGCTGAGGCAGAGCTATTGGCCATGATCGCCATAAAGGAAGCAATCAATTTTGTTGTATGGAATATCACCTATCATTTTGGAGTTCCACGGGTAATCATTACCAATAATAGGACCCAATTCGACAGTATCAAATTCAAAGATTTCTGTCGTCAGCATCGCATAGAGAAGAGATTTGTTGCGGTGGCACATCCTCGGGCGAATGGACGGGTTGAAGCTGTAAATAAGATTATCAAGTCCATTCTTAAGAAGCGATTGGGGAAGGCCAAAGGCAAGTGGGTCGATGAACTTCCATTAGTGTTATGGGCTTATCGAACAACTCATAAATCAATGACTGACCACTCTCTATTCGCCCTAACCTATGGATCAGAGGCTATGATTCTGGTTGAACAGAAGAACCTTCTCATTGAGTGATTCACTTCAATCCACAAACTAATGAGCAACTCCTACTACAGTCTCATGATATGATCGATGAGAAAGCGCGACACAGCTGAGTTGAGGGCAGCAGCACACCGACACCATGTCACACGATATTACAACACTAAGGTCAGAAATCAAACCTTCAAAGTTGGCAACCTAGTTCTAAAACGAATCTTCCCCGGCCCTGTAAACTTAGGCCTGACCTTGAAAGGACCATAAACAATAGAGAAGAAGCTTGAAGATGGAACTTTTAAGCTTATGACGACAGACGGGATTCCGCTCCTGAGGGCGTGAAATAGCAAGCACTAACGATGTTATTTCATTTAGAAAGAAATTCATAAATAATTGGCTACATCCGTGTAATAATATAGATTCTATCACATTCTGTCTTTTATGGAATAAAATGGCTTCTTGAGTCCAAGACTTTGTGTTTCCATTACTTAAGAGTTACAACTTGACCAACTCGAATGATTCTACATGCGAATAGTGCAGGTATGCGGATACCTGGAGTTAGGTGCCAACCAAAACTTCTGCGGTTCATGATCGAACGCTCGAAGTTCTTCTCAATATCCAGAGATAAATATCAGCTAACTCTCGCTGCCGATGTTGGGGTTGGAGTATAAACTAAATGGACGTGACCCGACTGTCCAGCGACAAACTCTTGTCCTCAGATTGGGGTAGGAGTGTAACTCAAATCGGATATGACATGACCATCCATGCACAAACTCTTGCCCTTGATGTGGGGGCAGAAGTATAAATTGAAATGAATATGATACGACCATTCACTCGCTCAACTCTTCTCCTCGGATTGGGGGCTGGAGTATAAACTAAAGTGGACATGATAAGACTTCCTGACCCATAACACTCTGCCTGGAGTGGGTGAAACCAAAGGTCCACGCTCGGCGTAAGGCGGGATCTTGCCTATAAACTTTCAGTCATTGCCCGGAGTTAGGCATGTTTGGAAGTGCACATCCTGGACAAGGTTGTATGAACTACAATAAGTTAATTTAGATTACTTCTCGGAGTTCGGTTCAATCGGATATCATGATCCTGGAAAAGGATACCTGAACTGCTATTTTAAGTGGTTAACTCGAACTAATGCCCAAAGCTTTAAAAATCACTTTGCGTTCGCAAGAATGATGAAAGGCCGGTAAATTACAAGAATAGGCTAATGGATTTGGTCCGACAATAATAATTAAGAGGAATAGATCACAAGTACATTGAATGGAAAGCGTATTCATTAAGTACTTGGATAAATCCATACAAGGAGTTAATGAAACAAAAACCTTTGTTATACACATGAAATCTGGAAACCTAAGTACAAGTTTTATTGACACTAGAAATAAAAAGCAAAAGCGGGGGTCGAACCCGCACAAAGCTAGCCAAAAACCAAAATAGACTGCAACTACTACTAAAAAGTAAGTCTATCTACACCAAACAAACTGGCGCTCACTTCTTCGGTTTCGTTCTCCTTTGCTTCTTTTTCGCACCGGGAGATGCTTCGCCTAAGCTCTCACCCTTCCTTTTTCCTCCTTTTCCCATGCTTCCATTACCCTTGGATGGAGTGCTCTACGACGATCAAGCAGACATGCTTTATGCGCTACTGGTCAAAGGAATATGGATCAGAGCAAAGATAGTTTGGCCGGGCAAGGCAATGGATAGAGGAGGACGAATAACTTCAAGTTTCTCCTACTTGACCTCTGTGGCAAGGAGGATGTTTTTCACAAGTTTCTACTGAATCTCATGCATGATGGGACCCGATAGGGGCTTGGAGACCCCAGAAATAACAACGTCTTCAACAATCTGAGTTTCCTAAGTCCCACTAGCTCCTTCATCCAACAAAACATCGATCATTTACTCGTTAAGGCCGGGAGTATCTTCAACTGGGATGGTCAGAATCATTGTTGAGGTGGTAACAGTAACTGACTCTGTTACGGGCACTTGTAATACCAGCCGAGAGTCCTTATCGGAAAGATGAGCGATGTAGGGCTGACTTGAAGCTTGAGAAACAAAGAGAGAGATATTACCTATGTTAATCGACGGTATGTCAACTTTTTGGAATATAAGGGAAGTCAATGAGATACCTTCTTCGGTTTGGGATTCTTTGCGAGCCGAGGTACCGCCAGAGTTCCCTTTAGAAATCAAAGAGAGAATGTAAGGCCTACGGATCTCAGGCCTCTCAGGATCATACACAGGTGTTGGAGCAACTTGGGACCCAAGCGTTTGGCTGGCAGTAACATCATGTGGTGTCGATCTGAAGCCTTTGCCAAGTCTTTATGCACTGTCGATGCAAGCTCCAAATGAAGAATAAGCTGGACGTCTTTTAGAATCTTGCGCTCATCTCCTACCAAGACTTCTTTCTCCAACTGTTCCAAATCCACCTTGCTACCTTCGAGGAAGGCTTCTTCTTCTTCAACAATCTGCTCCCAGGCGAGGGCGAGGATTTTGGGATAATCATCTTTGAACCACTCCAGATTTCAAAATTTGAGCACGTTGGCATTGTATAGGTTTTGCAGCGGTTCAAACTTCTCACACACTCTTCTACTCACTATTATACGGCCTCAAATTCTCTTTTAACGAGTGTATCAACATCTTTAACGTGCTCGAGCGATTTGTTTCTTTCCCCATTGGCATCAAGCAACTCATCACAATAAGTCTGAGCTTGCTGGAGCACGTCATCTTTTTCTTTTGTTTCATGCTCTAGCTTGGTTTTCGGCTCAGCCGCGTTTCTGTTTGCGGTATCTTTTTCCATTACCAAAGCATGGTTTTGGTGGAAAGCCTTCTACATTTCATCTTGACGCTTAATCCGCTCCACTTCGAGTGCCTTGGTGGCCTCCTTGGAATTCTCTTGACTTTGTTTTGGGATGTTCTCAATTTCTCACCCTCGGCTTCGAGATTAGTGATGATTCTCTTATTTTCAGCTTCGATGAGTTTCTGATTGTCGATCTCTAGATGCATATCCCTGGAGACTTTGAAAATTTTCTCAGCTAACTTCGACCATTCGTTATACTGATTATGAACGTCGATCACACAATTGATGGTCATCTTTTGTACGCCAGTCGGGATTCTTTTTAGATTAGGCACAAACATAAGACTATCGAAGAAAATGTTTGCAAATTCTTCCTTTAGTTTGACCATTCAAGTACTGGCCGCAAGTTGTTCCTCCTTAGAGATAGGTAGGACTATAGCAATTCCTTTGCCAGGCCTGTGCTGGGAAGTTTCAGAACCACTCATGTGATGCCTGTGGTTAGAGGATCGACTGGAGTGAGATGGCACCGGGGGGTTGCACATTGATGGAAGCTGGAGGTGAATGCGAGAAGCATCACTCGGCGGGATGTCATCACGACGACCAGATTGCCGGTCTGGACCTTTAGTTGGAGGTGATCTAAACCTAGAGCAACGCTTGGAAGTAGAGTTATGTGATGAACGATCTTTGTCATAACTGCTACTGCCTTGGTCATCTCTATCTCGGCTAGAACGATAGCCTGACTCATAATCGTGACCACTTCCCTGATGGTATGAACTTAACCGAGGCCTTTGTGCTTAGGATGCTTTCTCCTCCAAAGACTGATATATGTATTTCCTTTTCTCCATGGATCCTGTAAGGAAAACAAGAACAAGTTAAATCCAACAAGCAAGGACACAAGTTAAGTGCGAGTGTTGTAAAGTGCATAAGTGCGTGAGTGTCCTAGTGTCCCTCCGACGGACCGTGAGTTGGAGCTTTACTAATGGGAGTAACTTCTCTTATACTGGTAGGGATAAAGGCCTTATCAATGCGGATAGAAGGGTCGATGCCCTCAATGCTAATATTACCGACATTGAAAGAACCAAACTCGGTAAGAATTGGCCCTAGGCCAGCGAATGTGCCTACCGAAAGAATTGATGGAGTTTTCTCTGTATTTTTGACTAGTGGGGGCTAGGTAGAAGTTTACACTTTGGAGATTTTCATGATTAACCTCTTCTTCGGAGCAGGCGGTTGATTACCCCTAGATTATAAGAGGTGAGACTCATGACCCACATCAAAGTTACCCTGGCCAGCCTCACAACTTTCACTAATAATTTCACCTTCCTTGGTGTCTTCTGGTACTTGTTCAATATTTTCTTCAACTCCAGCCCCATGACTTGGGATTTGGGGCAAATCTGGATCAACCTCACCTCCTCTTAGCGGGTTGTTATCATCGTCATCATCATT
Source organism: Allium fistulosum (assembly GCA_030737815.1). Taxonomy (NCBI): domain Eukaryota; kingdom Viridiplantae; phylum Streptophyta; class Magnoliopsida; order Asparagales; family Amaryllidaceae; genus Allium; species Allium fistulosum. The sequence continues at coordinate 240,087,968 of CM060907.1, read as the reverse complement.
GGAAGTTATTTGGATGATGCAAGTACTACGACCCTCTTCTAACAAGCCATAGGCGAGAAGATTTTCATCTGACAGTAGATTTCTGATATCTCTGTCTCCTGCTGGAACCGCCATAAGAATGTTGACAGCATCTGAAAGCACCGAGTTACTTGGTTTCGCTGGAACATCTGGATAGCAAAGCAAGGATATGAGTTAAGTCTGCATATTATTAAACAAATTCATATAACACACATGGAGAGGAACTTATGTCTGGACAACCATCTACATGCAAACCCAGGAAGACAGTGGACATATAACCACTAGGGTTTAAAATAGCTCAACCTGTTCCATGTGATGGAGACAACTTTGCATCCTCTAATCGGTTTCCAATAGATTAGGGAGGGACTATCTTTTCGACTTTTGAAACTGTATATATATATATATCGAATCTCCTCGTCGTTGGACGTTCAATGTAAGTGTTTAGTGAAGACCATATATGTGCCAAAGAGAAAGACATAGCTATTCGGGTGCAACTGTGTTGGAGGACTCATAAAATTTAGAACTCAATGGACGAATTAGCTGAACGGTGGGATGCAGCCCGCTAAGCACATGTATCTATTGCAGGCAATATAACCCTCTAGGGGATTGTGAGCTCTTTGATCGTTAGATAGGACTAAGACATCATCGAATGAATTCCATGCTTGTTGCATATTCTCCAAAGGGATCCTTCGTCGATTTTGGAGGCAACAGAATCAAGAGGATCGTACAAAATTATGGCATCCTCGAGGATGTCGGGTGTAGGGTCTAATTCTAGCCCATCTACCGGCTCAACTGGATTGTTTGGAATTTGATGTTCTACTTGCAGATTTTCTTGTTATTGTACATGCTCTATTGTATTTTGTTGTGCATGTGGAGTCGTAGGTGAACTTGACTCGACTTCGAATTCGATGCATCTTGAAGTGGGTGTACCAATGGCTTGTGAAACAAGACATTTGAAACGTCTTTGGTCCATTTCTACACAAAAAAACTCGACAGATAATCAACATTAGAGTATACCCCTCATACTAATAAGAATTCTAGTGCGGTGTCGTGTGGTGTCGTGCAGTTCAAGTTTCTATATTATTTAGCAGTTCATTTTTAAATTAGGATATCACTCGATGTGACCGTTATTGCTGACCGTCCTGGCAAGTTTCATGTCGTTGGCCATGCATTGGGAAGGATTCGAGTCCAAGAAGAGATCTCAAGTAATGTGAATAAACATAGAAATTTTCCTAAGTTTTGGAGTTGTACAACTCCGAAACAAAGGAAATTCCAATCTTCTTCTTCCACCTTCGCCACTTCCCAAATCACAGCCGTCCACGCCCTTTTTCACCCACGTCCATTCAACCACATCCATCTCCATCACTAAGTCCATCATTAACCTACCTAGTACTATGCAATCTGGAGTTTAAGCTAAGAGTCGGTTCAATTGTGAGACAAATTCCCAAAGCTAGGGTTCGGATCGGCGGAGACTGGTCTAACCAAGGAGGAGCGAGCGATGTCAGGCACAAGCGATGATAGGCGAAGGTGGTCCTGGGTTTAGATGGAAGTGCGAGTTCGATTTGAAGGTAGAAAACTTGTTAATGACGGAGGTTGAAAGCTTAGATCGATTTGGTAAGTGAACAAGTGAGGGTACGAATGAATGAAGGATTGGGTTAAATACTCCTGGACCCGAAGTCTTGGCAATAAGACTTGGAAAAATTCTCCAACTCCAGAGTCGGTGCTAACCCCTAAACTACGGGTCAGTACCGAGTCCCAAAAAAAAGAGAAAGGACATGTATATATGCTTATATGTATATGTGAATGGATATATGTCTATGTACATGAATGTAATAGATCATGTATGGATACTCCTTCCAATCCAAGAACATGCACATGAATGTGTGTATGTATATATATATCCAATACTCGGCGATAATCAGAATCAAAAGGAAATCAAATCCAAACCTGAGAAGTCCATGGAAGGATTCAGTTTAAAATCATCAAGTTTAGAGTGATAGATTATGAGGATACGTTCCAGATTTATAATCCCGAAAGTTGGTAAAACATCACAACGAATGACTATGGACATAACTTTTCATAACAACGATTCGTAGGAAGGATAACTACCATTCGGAACATAGAGTGGAGTCCTTCACACCAATTCTAACTTGTTTCGATTCAAAGCATATCACGTTCGAAAGGAGATGTACTTTGGGGGGCAAGTGTTATCCAGCCTTTGATCAGGCAATGTTTGGACAGACTGGATGGATTGAACTTGGAGTTATTAAGGTAGGAAGCTCAAAAGGACAATCCAGGGGTGCAAAAACCAAGCATAGACTGAACCGCAAGGTCAAAGCCAAAGCAACCCAAACCAGGACAACAATGAGATCACCCAAAATAGGGTTCGGTATCGACCTCACCCTATGGGTTGGTACCGAGTCCTGTTTCCACCTCAGGTGGGTCCCATCTTCTGCCTATATGCCTTGCTCTATGCTAAGAGCCTACTTCCAACGTCGTTTTGTTGATTTAATGCAATTCTCCATCTATCTCCACAAACACTTGAAGCTCCAACTCTATTCTTCCACAACTTTTTCATTTTGACATGGAAACAAGCTAATATTGATGCAAACAGCTATAGAATCACGAAGCTAACAACTAGACGAGCCGAACCGAAGAGTTCAAGACGGCCAGTTTGCCGTTTTAGGGATCGGTACTAACTCCTAACCTTAGAGTCGTACCGACCCCTGACAACCTGATGATGTGGCACCTACTTTCTTGAGAGAATTGGTCTAAATCGTGTACAACGGCTTGGAGATATTTTGTGCAAGATATAAGACTCCCTACCTCTATAAATAGGAAGGTAGGGCTCATTTTTCGGGACCTTTTGGCTCTATTTCTTCCCCATGTTATATTCTTGTAATCCTGAAAATCTAAGTGTCGGAGTTGTACTGGCCTCTGAGAACTTCTACCACAAGTCAAATATACGCAATAAAATCTTAAAGTGGATGTAGCCCTTACTTTGTCGAACCACTATAAATGATTGTGTCTTCTTTATTTCTTATTTTCATTTACATTTCTTCATATTTTATTCTTTACATAAATTTTTAGGTGTTTGTACCATTTTTGGTTTAAACAATGGGTCTGCCTCAATTATCTCATGTTTGAAATTATGGAAATACTCAATGTGCAAGAATTTCAACAAGCCCCAAACCCTAAAATGGAAACAGAGATCCACTCACAATACACTACCCATCCATAGATCTAGGCGAAGATAGCACTACCCTAACCATATGAAGTAGGAGTATCAAAGTCCAATGAGGCCTCTGTCTCCAAGTACCCAACATGCACAGACGAGCTCGCAATAGTTAAAAATACGTGTCCCGTAAGATGAAAAAGAAAAAGTCAATTTAGCGCCAAATTAAGACCGGTTGTATAATCGATCAGTATATCTTACATGGCAGTGAAATATACATCAACTCGAATAAATGTAGCAGATTGAAAGGTTTCGGACTCGTGGGACAAATGGGTAAACAACTTAAATATCATATGTGTATCACGTCACTTCTCAAATATATATGTGGTTTTGTACCATCTGCTACCAATGGCTGAAACTATTTGAAGATCAGCACTGATAACTTTACAAATACCTAAAGGGATAATTTAAACATTAAACAAAATCTATTGTAAAAAAGAGTTATAAGAAATATTTTAAAATTTAACAATTAAATTTGGTATCAAAGAAATGACCAAATCCAATCTAAACTAAAACCCACAATATGTGGTTTGGTCATGAGATGATCGTCATAGAAATCAATACTAGATGATAACGAATCGCTTCATCTAAAACCACAAAGCAGTATAAATTTAACACCTTAAACAATGTTAGTTAATCATTTTCAAATTCATCAAACCATTTTCCAAAAGCAACCAAAATCATACAGTCATTTTCCATAATTACTTTTTTTTTTTTCTGAATTCTTGGACGCACATTCTACGACAATAAACGAAGCATTCACCGTCTTCATACAATGTAATTTCCATCCCAAAAAACGCTACAACACTCCCCAAACTAACAACTACCAACAAATTTATATATTTTTCCCTTTTTCAGGCAACTAAAAAGTAAACAAAGAAACCCATTCAAAACCAAAAAAACTCGAGGGATTCCATCTAAAACCTTATCATACAAATAAAAAAAAAACGAAAAAAGAACAACTTCATCTCTGAGCACGAATAGGAACAGGAGCCCAGGGCACGATCGGACGGTTCTGATGAGCCGCCAAAGAAGCCGTCTGCGCTGACGTGGCAGCAGGAGACGAGGACACGCGTTCGCACGAAGGACACATAGTCAGCGTAGTAGGAGGCGTCATGTGCATGTAAAACTGCGGCGAGAGCTTTAACGCTCTGAGCTCTTGCACTTCCTTCTGAAGCCTCCTGTTCTCTTCTGTTAAGTTATCGCAGCACCTTTTCAAAAACTCACAGTCCACCTCCGTCTGTTTCAACTTTGTTCTGTAATTAACCGGTTCAGTAAACGGTAATTAGTTTAATTTTAACCTACGGTAAATTCAAAGCTTTGTGGTTAATTTACCTTGCTCTTCTGTTTTGGAACCAGACCTCCACTTGCCTTGGCCGTAAGTTCAACTGCTTCGCCAACGCTTGCTTCTGTTTCTGTTTACAGTAACAAAATCAAAAGATCAATTTGGTTCCTCTACTTATAAGCCCTTTTAACTTATTCTTCTCCTTAGTTTTAGATCTAGAAGAAACTTACGGGATTGAGGGTGTTATGGCCTTTAAAGCTCTCCTCCAAAATAGCAGACTGGTCCTTAGAAAGCCTGAGTTTTTTCCTGGATCCTTCGCCGTCTTCTTCGTCGCTGTTCGCGATTCCTCGTGAATCGGTAGTGTCGTTATGATAATTGACATCGCCATTACCGTTCATCAAGCCTTCACTTCCTCTTTTGCCACTCAAAGTACTGGAAACAGTGCTGTTTGGAGAAGACACTCCTGCTTCTTCTTCGCTCTCCCTTTCGTTTTCTGGAGCTCGGTTCACATCTATTCCTTTTAGCCCTCTTTCTCCTGCTAATCATATGTTCACTTTGTAACTAGTTCTTAAGCTTTTTCTTAAGTGATTTTTAAGAAAGTGAAAATACCTGAGGGAGGAGCAAGAAGATGAACCCATTGAGAAGTGGAAGAAGGCATGAAATTGAGTTTGAGAGGAAGATGATGAGAAGAGGTGGCCGGCTTGAGGCTAAGGCTTAGGCCTAGATCTTCATCTCTATCAACCATCATCTTTTCTTTTGAAGCTTTTTTTCTTTTTTCTTTTGAAACAGTGATTAATGGGAAAAGGAGGTGGTTAAATGCAAAAAGGGATGAATGAATTAAAGGAAGTTATGAGGAGGAAAGGAAGAGAAAGTGGGTATAAATAGTGAGCTAAGTGGGTGAGGGAGGGAAGGGTGTTGCTTTACAATGATGGGTGACATTTGGGTGTGTCAGAAGTCCCACAATTATGGCAACCATAGCTGCTTGCTTGCTTTCATTATTTTTATGCTATATGCTATCATTTGTATTTGTTGGTTTAATTATGATGATAATAATGATTACTCTCTCACCGTTAAGAAAGTTTGAAATTTATGATGTTATTATGTTGATAATAATGTTGTTCCCCCACTCTTAATAAAGTTTGGAAGTGTACAAGATTAATTAACTTAATATTTGTCACGCTAGGGTGGTGTCTTGTAATACATTTCAATTTGTCTTTTAATGAAAATAAGAAAATAACATGGAGAAAATGGAGAAAAGAAATGCAATTAACATCATTTAAACTCTAAACCCTTCAAGTCTTTTGAAAATAATCATTACAATCTTTCATATGACAAGTTTAGTTAACTTTAGAATGAGATGTAATTATTACTAATATTGGAAATTTCACCTTTCAATGAGCATTAAATGTTTGTTAACATAAACAAGAGTTCATGAAAATACACTAAAGTTCAAACTCATCCTATAGCAATTCTCCATTTCAATTTCTTTATTTGTCAATAATTTTTTTGATACAAATACACGAGTAATTTAGGCATTTCAAATTTTATTTTGCTATTTATAAATATTTGATTGCACGCATTTAAACATAATAAATCTTAGAATCTTGCTACATCAACCGACAATTTCACAGTGTAAAGTATCACTGAAGAAACTTATTCTTCGGCGGAATTCACGGGGTTCTATTTCATTTTTTCCGTCTTTTAGACGGCCGTTTTAGCATTATCGTAAATCATAATTAATACGTTTCAACCAAACCGTCAGATAGCGTAAAGTAAACTGATAAGAAAAGAAAAATCCAAAAAGAAAACAAAAAATTAGAAAGAAAAGAAAAGAAAGCGATTGTAGCATTAAATATTCTTCACATGCATAATATAGAAATAGTATGGAACATATAAATATTAATGGCATAATGTTTCCCCCTTTTTATTCATGGTGCTAATCATCATAACTATTATTTTCGGTTTGCTATTTAATTTTTGGGACATGTTCAAGCATTTAGGGTGTTTTAGGGCTATTATATCATTAAGATGTGTCATAAGTGACTATTAAAGCCTGTATTTTTAAACTTAAAATGTAGCTTTTAGTTAAAACCAAGATTTAGGCTTAGCCAGATGGAGCTACTTTAAAAAGTTGTCTTTGGAGCAGATCGTTGACTGATCAGTGTTCTTTTCACATTTTTTAGCTTTGATTCTCTTTTTATGTCTGTACCGTTGCTTTTTCTTAAGTTTGTTTATTTTACTCCACCATAAACCATGATCTTACATTCTTAACATGGACCTCTAAGCAAGTTAATATTGATTCATATGGATATATAACATAAATCAAGTGCCTATAAAGTATAAACATACAGGATTAAAATACTGATTTATGCATAATGATGACATATATGTATAAACATACAGGATATAGAGGATCAATCAAATCTCTCAAATGAAATCACATATGCAACCATGTGTTATGAACTGTCATTGTCCCAACATATAAAAAGTGAATATAAAATCTGCAAATATGGTACGCAATGATAAGCACCAATTATGCATATGATATTTCACTGCACCCTATGTGCTTTATCATTCTACATCATCACCTTCTGTTTTTAATTATGTTATTTTACGTAACAGTTAATACTCTAATATCTTGTCCCCATAGATCATCTAATATATCTTGTGTTCCTTGTCTAATCTTTGCTTTTCTCTCCTAATAATTGTTAGATTAAGGTGATAAGTAAGGGAGCCATTATTGCTCTAAGCATGATTAAACATATGCCTAAATCATATGGGTAATCATCATTGGATTCAGAAAGTAAGGAGAAACATGCATGCGTTGTCGGGGAAAAAAGGAAGGAAGAAAAAAAAAGTGATAAAATGAAGATACGATACATCGATGACATTATATATAACATCGATCAAAGCTGGAATCTGTCAGTGATGGAAAATATGCTCCTTTCGTAAATTCTATCATTGCTTCTTCATTTTGTTTCTTTGCTCAATAATTGCAATCGATAGTCAAAACTTCCTTATTTTGCTTTCCATTTGGTTATTTGACTTCGGTTATGCGAAATCAAGAACGATGTAAAAAAGCATTACCGTATATATTAGCGTAGGGGGGCAATCGCGACTAATTTAGTATACTGATTTTAATGAATGAACTAATTAATTTGGATTGACTAAAATGATTTTGAGACTGAACAAAGCATTAATAAAGATGACAAATTGACTTCCCCAAAATTTGATAGGCATCTCAATGGATACTTTAGGATGTGAATAGTATCATACATTCACGTTCGAAATTATTTTTAAATATCGATTATACGTATTTACAGATACAGAAAGATATCGGATAAGTACCATATCCGTTAATGATCACAAATCAAAAAACACAAATGAAAATTTTAATTTAACAATGATATTTTTCAATCTACTAATTATAAAATTATGCAAAATCAACAAATATGGTGATACTAAATAATTTTGAGCTTTTTATATGCATTAAATTCATATAATATAAACTATTAACTTAATATATAAAATGCATAACTTTTATTATACTATAATATAACCATAAAAGAAATTATAATCTTGATAAAAACCGGATTTATAATTTTAGGATGTGGATACCTTTGTGTCCATATCCATGTCTATTTTTTCAAACATCAGATATTCATTTCTCTTTCAAATGCGGATGAAATTCATATTTTTTGGGTATCCACTAACTGCCTTATATGATACTAAAGCTCTCTTTTCTCCCCTTGTACCAAATCAATCAAAGTTCGGATCATTAACGACTACCTAAAAAATTTGAAATCCATCCACATCGTACACGTAAAATAAAAAAAGGCAAGAAATAGACAAATGATACAGATATAAATACGGTAGTATCTAAGTAAGAAAATTATTTGTCCAACTTTTATCATGATAATAGTTGAAATTATGCATATTTTAGTATATTAAATGATTGACATTTACCGTTTTATCAAATTAATAATTCATACTTTGCGTGTCACTACTAGAAAATAGGTAATTTACCTAATTAAAAAAACGGATGTCGCGCCGACGTCTAAATTTGATGTTGATGCGGGGCAGTAGATCGTGGATAAATAATTTTCTATAAAACATCGTAGATAAATAATTACCTATGAAACATTATTGACCCCTAGACGATTCCAACGTTTGGACGTCGACGCAAAATCGATCTGGTGTTACTCCCTTCTATAAATAACTCCCTACCCCAGTCGTTGCTTCACTTTTTAGTTTAATAAAAACAACCATTAGCCTTAAGTCGAGACTCCAGGCTACACGCCTTCACGCTGCCTCGACGTCATGCAAGCCGCCTTAACGCCACGTAACTCGTTGACACCGCTGCACAACCTATCAACACGGTCGCCTTGGCCTCCATCGTGACCACCATGAAACGTTCATCGACTGCTTCAACCAACGCCATCATCCCCGCCCAACAACACCTCCTCCTCTGTCAGGTAATATTTATTATCCTAATTTTGAAATACGATTAAATTAGGTTATTATCCCTAATTTTGCAATTTGTCCTTGTTAACAAAGTCTACGTGTTCGATATTAGTATTTCATACAATAGTTATACCTAAAAGTTGATTCAAATCCCTTCAAATTAATATTTCATACAATAGTTATATGTAATACTTTATTAATATGTATTAGCGGTCATATACCCAAGTAGTTCACTGGGTTATTATCACTAATTGCCATATGATAATCCATAATTATCATATTAATATGTATTATGTGCAGAACTTTATAATTTGAATATTTCAATTTTTTGAAGTATGAAAAAGTATTTTGTAGAATTTTGTTTAACTTAAATCTGAAAATTTTGAATATTTGCTTGTTAAATTTTAATAATATATGACATTATTTATACATGGTATTGTTAGTAAAACCCTTTAGATGTTCAATTTGACCCCGTATAACAAGTATCGTTTATCGTCGTTATGTAGATATTTGTTTTTAACTGAAATGGAAATCGATATTCGTCTGGTACATTATTTGTTGGATTTTTTCTAGTATTAAATAAGTTATAAACACAATGATATTTATGTTTTGTAAATCAATATTTCAAATCGAATATTTAACAAAAACAACACTTCCTTCATGTTCTCTGTGTATGCTCTTTTTTGAATTATTCGAGGAATAAAGGGAAGTGCTGCTGAATTATTAATCGTTTGCTCTGAAAAAATTTACGAAATTTAAATATCACTACGAGGATGGCCAACCATTAAAAAAAGGGTAGAGATCCCTATGTATGACTTTGAACTTATTTATGAATTCCATTAATAACAAATTAATAATGGTAAAATTATATATGAATTTTTAATTAAAATCAATAATAAAATAACGACAGTATATGAATAAAATTAATAATAACAATAATAATATTACATTATTAATGAAAAAATTAATAATACTGTTATTAAAATTAACCGTTTTATTAAAACTAATAATAAAAATAATGCTATTTTTATTATTAACTAAAAATAAAAAATAATAACAGTATGTAATGCTAATAATGTTATTAAACAGATGACGGTATTGTTATTGTTATTGTTTGGTATTATAAAACTAAGAATAATATAATACTATATAAACAATAATGTCATTTTTTTTACTATAGAGTAGAAGAGTTAGATTATTTGAAAGATCGAAACTGGGTGTACATGGAAGGAAAAAAGAGGAACGAAACCATTGCAGTTTAGAGGTTGTGTGGATAAATTCATGAAAGTGGCATCTAATAATAAAACAAATACGAAAGAAATCTACTGTCCCATTCGAAACATTGTTGCCTGAAAGTTATAGATTATTATACCACGATATTACATTCATATCAATATGATTTTGTATCGAATTATAATGTATGGATATATCAAAGAAAAGATAACAAAGTTGTACAGGAGAGACCATAAATATAGATGTAGATTATGATGAACCCTCCATTGAAGAAAATATAGATGTGGAAAGTAGAACGATCGAAATATTTCATAATGCCACTAGTCCAAATACATGGAGCGATGAAGTAGATTTGGAGAAAGATCTTAACTCATAAGCGAAAAATATTTTCAGCTTGTTATAAGTATCAAAATGACCGTTGTATAAAGGATGTAAAATGACACACTTGTCAATAACACTTAGGATAACTACTATCAAATCTGAATACAACACAATGGATAACCTAATGAATGCAATTCTTAGTTTGCATAAAGAAATGCTTCCACATAACAATGTCTTGGAAGAGAACCAATACCCACTTAAAAAGCTGGTCTCTACCTTTAGATTGTCATATGAAAAAATTGACAAGTATCTTGTTGGATGCATGATTTATTGGAAGGAAGATAAAAGTCCAAAATTGTGTAAATTTTCTAAACAATCTAGATATAATTCGATAAAAACTAGTGGTAAATGAGTACCTTTCATTGGAATGTAGTATTTTTCAATTGCACATAGGTTTCAAAGGTTTATGCTGATAGAGTTAGTGGTATGCCCTAGGGACAATTATATAATTTGTAACATATATCTAACTCGTTGACCAATCTTGTTCGAAATAAAATGTATTTTCTTCCTATTATATACTTGATATAATGTGATTATATTAATTAATTAACTTAATAAAAAGTATATTTAATAGAAAAATACGTAAATGGTATATTTTATGATAGTAGTTACAAAGTGTTGCAACCGTGAGTAATTTATCACAACGAAACAAATATACCATTTTAAATGTTGCTAGTCAAGATGCATTGGGATTGGATACCGATGTATCCGTTGAGACTGGAGTACGTAAAGCTCTCCAAATGTTGGACAGTGTATTACTCACGACTGGTGGAGGCACCTAGGGATTATGTACTAATAGTTATTGGATAACTATGGAACGACTCACTCGATAGTTTTCTGTTGGTTAATATAGCTAAGGTCAAACAGAAAATATCGATGTGACTGATTTACATAGTTCTCTCGACTTGAGAATACTATGGATCTTCAATATGAAAGCTTCACTTTGATTATAGCCAAATCATGGCATGACGTCCATCGAGTGACTATAGTTGGGTCGAGTGGAAGTATTGGAAGTGAAGCACTATTCAAGAGAGGATTCATCTCCTGAGTTATATGTGGTTAGTATCACAGTCAACTCAAGTCTACTCAAAGTAAAAGTATCTGACCAGAGCATTTCGGTTAATGATAATTGTTATTATTGAACCAAGGATTTTGTATTTGAACTATAAAGTTGAATGTGGATGAGGTTGGAATTTTGACCATTACCAAATTCCATAAGTCCAAAGTGATATAGTTTTGACGAAGCGAATTGGTGTAAACAAATGTCACAACGAGTAACGCTTATTAAACTAAAATTGGATTTTACCAAAAATGAGTAAGCGATAAATTTGGCTATAATTCCACACCACCTGCTAAGTGACGTGTGAACGTTAACATTAGAATTGTTCGATGTTAATCGCTGACCAAATTTACACCCAAGAGTTACACAGCCAAAATGATGAATTTTCCGTTAAGACCGAACGATTTAATTAGTTTATAATTGTTATAAATTAATTAAATTAATTAATATTTTTGAAATATTAATTATAAAATTTGAATATGATTTGAGAAATAAATAATGTTATATGTATATTTATAACAGTTATAAATATATCGATCGATATACAATATCGACAAGCGATTAAATTAGGTTTAATTGCATAGTATTTTGGCTTAGGCTTAGATGGATTTAGAGCCCATCATTAGGGCTGCAAAATTTCGGTTTTGGGAAGGTCTAGGGGTGGCTAAAACATAGGAAATTGGCTTGGAGATAATGGGCTGAGATCAAGTGAGAATGGATAAAAAGGTTTTCCTCGTTTCTCTCTAATACATCCCTATATATATATGTATGTATATGTATATATATATGTATGTATGTATGTATGTATGTATGTATGTATCTCTAAAAATAATGATGAATTTTTCTTTGGCCGCCATTATCTTATACATTGCTGATTAAAACATAGCTCTCAATCCACTTCAAAATTTTCAAATATATTTCAAATTAGAATTACACTATTCGATAGTTTGATTCTGGACTTGCAATCTGATGAATCAAGAACAGTAAAAAGAAGGGAAGTCGTTGCTTCAACGTGGATTCAAAGGCATTATTAAATTGGTAATTTTAATTCATATTACAGTAATTAAATTATATTCTATAATTCTATAATGAGTAATTTCATATCTGTTTAAATATACTGCTACTATATGTTTAGTTGGGTGAGATTTGTGTAATTAGGTGTGGTTGTCACAAATCAGTTTGGTTATGTGCATAATTTGTTTATTATACTATTTGATTTATATATAGACAAATGTTTTTTATTGTACAAAATCAATTTTTGTCATTAATAATTGTTTTATATATATTTATTAATAAATTCATATATATATATATATATTAGTGTATATTTCTCTCTCATAATAACATATATGCATAAATAAGATATATATATATATGATTTAAAAATTTAGTACACTTATTTATATATAATATAAATTTAAAAATTCGAAAATTAATCATCATACATATATTCATATTTGTAAATTAACATTTATTGAATTTTTGAATTTTTTATTATATATAAAATAATTATTACATTTAAAATTCAATTATATATTTTTTATAAATAATATATCATTTCAGAAACATACAGAAAAAATTTAAGAATTTTTTAATAAAGTTTATTATTTTTAAGAATTAATATTATTTCCGAAAAACTGTTTATGGTTTATTAAAAATAATAATTTAATTGAAAACTTCTTCAAAAAATTTTGTAGCCTTTCATTCATGATCCTAGAAATTTTGAAACTTTTAAATTCTAATTTTTAATAATATATTATTTTATATAAATAATTATTGCCGAAATCAATGTATTTGTTTTTAAAAATAATATTTCAACTTTGAAAAATCTCCAGATTTTTCCTAAGCTCTATTTTATGATCCTAGATTTTTGAAAATTGTAAAATTTAAATTTTCATCAATATATTATTTTTTATTAATTATTTATGGATGAAAAAATTATTTTATTCATAATATATACAAATTAAAATACTAAAATTATTATGTTTACAAAACTAAGTTAATTTAGAATTATAAATAATTTTTAATAATTGTTCTATCTCTTTTTATATATATATTTACCTATATATAAATGTTTTATGTTCATATATTATATATAATATATTTATACATACTAGTATAAAACGCATGTACGTGCAAAAACTTTGATGGTCAAAACACTTTTATTTTAAAAAGTTTGATTGGTGGTGTTGGTTGTAAGTTTATAGTGGAATTTCGTTGATGGGTGGTCGTGAAGGGGATGGGGGTGGAGCTTGTAAACCGTTGGTAAGATTCCGTTGATGGTTGTAGGGTATTTTCGGAATTTCAAAAAGACACGGTTGAAATGCTATACATTGAATTCTTATTATTAATAGTAGAGATATATGTATGTGTGTATTTTGTAACACATATACATGCACATATTTGGACAACATACATGACATGCAAAATGAGCTAATATGTTTGTTACGATGTAAATTCCAACATCTACATATGGGCATATTATACCTTTCACAGATTATTATGTTACACGTGCACTCACATATATATGTATATGATACATTTATGTATAAACTAAATCAAATAAAATTAATTTCATATATTAATATAGTTGAATTTAAATAAAATAAATGATTTTATTCAAATGAAATTTAGAAATGTTCTAATTCAGTTAGACTTCATAGGCCTAATAAAAGATCCAATAGGGTAAATTTTTTGAAATTCACCCATAACTTCCGCTGCGGGCTAGTCCAGTTCCAACATATGCATCTCTTACTATTGCAAAGCACATATGATGGCATAATAAACGACAACTAGATAAAGGTGTTTTGTATCATCCTTCAAATGGTGAAGTTGGAAATATTTCGATACGACACATCGTGATTTTGCTAAAGAATCATGTAATGTTAGACAAGCTTTATACATGGGTGCTTTTGTTCAATTTGCTTCAATCGACATGACTTATTCCACATGGTTGGTTATTCTAACATCATAACATATTCCTCCATGGATGTGTGTGAAGAATCCATACATGTTTCTAACTGTAATTGTTCATGTATTTAAAAACAAAAAAAAACAAGATAGACATGTGGTTGCAGCCTTTAGTTGATTGAGTAGAAAAGACTGTGAATAAAGGATATTTTTAAGTATGACATTTCAAAAAACAAAGTTTAGAATGTTCACTTCTTTATTTTGGACGATACATGATTATCTTACATATAGGATGCATTTTGGATGGATACTAGTGGAAAATTCTCTTATCCTGTCTGCAAAGATTCAGCATAATCATTTCGACTTATAAATGATGGAAAACAGTGTTGTTGGGATCGAAATTGTCGTTTATTCGGATATCGGACGTTACTTTTCTGATATCAACGCGGATGAAATTCAAAATTTTTGGGTATCCACTGACAACCTTAGCTGGTACTAAAGTTCTCTTTTTTTCCCATGTGTCAGGCCAATCAAAGCTTGGGCCATTAAAGACTCCAAAAGATTTGAAATCCATCCACATCTATGCCCGAAAAATGAAAAATTATTCAAAATTAGAAGAAAGATACTGATATAGATATGGCAGTATCCACATCAAAAAACTACCCATCCAACTTTTATTAAGATAATAATAGAGATTATGCATATTTTAGTACGTAAAACGATTGACATTTACCAATTTATTAAAATAATAATTCATACTCTATGTGTCACTACTAGAAAATGGGCAATTTACGTACCTGAAAATACAGACGCTGTGCAAACACCTAAATTTGATGTCGAGGTGGGGTCAGTAGGTTGTAGGTAAATGATTACCTATAAAACATTATCGATGTCTAGCCGATTCCATTTTTTTAACGTTGGCAGGACGTCAGTCTAGTGCTACCCCCTTCTAGAAATAACTCCCTACCACAATTGTTGCTTCACTTTTTAATTAATAAAAGAATCCATTGTCCTCACGTCAAGACTCCAAACTACACACATTCACGCTGCCTCAACGCTACACAATTCTCCATCGACACTGCCGCAAGCCGCCTCAAATACTACGTAAACTGTTGACATTGTCGCACAACCCATTAACACAGTTGTGCTAGCCTTCGTCATCACCACCACAGAACCTTCATCGACTGCTATAACTAGTGCCGCCATCCCCGCCAGCAACACCTACTCCTCCGTCAGATAATATTCATTATCCTTATTTTGCAAAATGATTAAATTAGGTTATTATCCCTAATTTTGCAATTTTTCTTGTTAACAAAGTCTAAGTATTCATAATTAGTATAATGCAATGTGGTACCACTTTGGCTAATTGTTATACCTAAAAGTTGATTGGGTGATTGAAATCGCTCTAGGTTAATATTTCACATAGTTATTATATGTAATACGTTATTTATATGTATTAGCAGTCATATGCCCAAGTAGTTCATTAGGTTATTATCCCTAATTACCAAATGATAATCCCTAATTACCTTTCAATATGTATTCTACGTGAAACTTTATAGTTTGGATATCTCGATATTTTGAAGTACGAAAAAGTTTTTTCAAAAATTTTGTTTATCTAAAGTTGGAAAATTTCGAATATTTACTTATTAAAATTTCATAATACATGACATTATTTCTATACGTAATTATTAATGAAACCCCTTGGATGTTTAATTTGGCTTCGTCTAATAAAAATGAACCATATATGATCATTATATAGATATTTATTTTTTAACTAAAATGGAAATCAATATTCATTTGCTACGCTATTTGTCGAATTTGTCTAAGTATTGGACAAGTTATAAATGCAATGATAATTATGTTTGTAAAACAATATTTCAAATCGTACGGTTAACAAAATTTCAACAACACTTCCTTCTTGTTTCTCCTGCATGCTCCTTTTGTAATATATGAGGAAAAAAGGAAAGTGCTACTGAAATTTTGTTAATCGTTCATTTTGAATTGAATTATGAAATGTAAATATCATTGTGTAAGTAATGGGAATTAGGATAGCCAGCTTAAAAAAGTGTAAAAATACCATTTGAAAATATTAGTGAATTCCATTAATTAATAATAAAAATAACACTAATGAAAATCATTTGTGAATTCCAGTATTAATTGAAATTTTTAATAAAAATAACAACAATTTATTAATAAAATTAATATCAATGGTACTAAAATTAATAATAACAACAATATGCTAACCGTAATGTTATTACGTTGTTATTAATAATTTTTATAATAAGTTATTAAAATTAACAATAAAACTAATAGCGTTATTAAAATTAATAATTAAAGCAATTTTATTTTTATTATTATATAAAATTAATAATAAAAATAATAACAGTATATGATATTAATAATGTTATTAAACAGGTGATAGTGATATTATTATTAATGTTTGGTTTTATTAAAATATTAAGAAAAATATACTATTGTGTGAATAATAATGTAATTTTTACTTACATGTAGAGTAAAAGAGATGGATTATTTGGAATATCGAAATTAGGTGTACATGAAAGGTAAGAAAGAGGAAAGATATAATTGCTCTTTAGTAATGGTGTGGATGCATTCATGATGAAAGTGGCATCTTTTTATTTGACATGGTACTTAGATACAACATATCACAAATCACACACGTTAATAAATGTTTGAATCACGCTACACAAGTTTTGAACTTGTGACCTCTTGTACCAAAGTCGAAGCACTTAACCACTAGGACAATGGTGCTTGTCAAAAAAAGTGGCATTTTATAATAAAACAAATATGAAAGAAGTCTAATGTTCATGTTCGAAATTTTGTTGCCAAAAACTTATAGAGTATTATACTACCATATTACATTCATATCATTTAGGTTTTATATCGAACTATAATGTGTGGATATATCATGAAGAATATAGTCATGTTGTATAAAAGCATACCGTAAATATTGATGTAGACTTCAATTAACCACATATTGAAGAAAATATAGATATAAAAAATAGAATGACCAAAATAGTTCATGATATTGCTTGTTCAAGTATGTGAACAGACAAAATAGATTTGGAAGAAGATCTTGACTCATAAGAAAATTTTCAACTTATTAGAAGTACCAAAACGACCACTGTGTAAGCGTTGGAAAATGATACTTGTCAATGTCATCTAGGATAATCAGAGTAAAATCTGAATACAACACATCAGAAAAACTAATTAACGTGATTCTCAGCTCCTGTAAAGAAATGTATCCACCAAACAATGTGTTGGCAATAAACTAGTACTTACTCAAAAAAAAAGAGATTTCTGCCTTTAGATCGTCGTAAAAGATATTGATAAGTGTCTAAGATGCACGATTTATTTGAAGGAAGATAAAAATTTGACGTTGTATAAGTATTTTAAACAATCTAAATATAGGTCGATAAAAACCAATGGGAAAGGTGTATCTTGCACCAAAATGCACTATTTTTCAATTACACATATATTGCAAAGGTTGTATGCATCGGTTTCTACCTTGATACACATGTGATGGCATAGTGGGCAACAATGAGATGAATGTGTTTTATGTCATCCTTTAGACAGTGAAGCTTGGAAACATTTTGATAGGACATATCTTGATTTTGCTAAAGAATCATGTAATTTTAGACTTAGTTTGTATATGGATTCTTTTGCGCCATTTGTTTTGTTCGTCAAAACTTATTCAACGTGGAAAGTTATTCTAACATCTTGCAATATCCCTCGATGGATGTGTATGAAGAATCCATACATGTTTCTAATTATATTTGTTCTGAGACCCAAAAATCCAAAAAAACGAGATAGAGGTGTTGTTACATATGATGTTACAAAAAACTTAACTTCAAAATATTGCTTCTTTTTTGTGGATGATAAGTGATTATCCTGCATATGGGATGCTTTTAGATGGAATACAAGTGAAAAATTCGCATGTCGTATTTGCATAGATTCGGAAAAATCATTTTTTCTTACAAACGAAGGCAAACAGTGTTGTCAGGATCAAAATCGTCGTTTTTCCCATGTAAACGATCCATTTAGATTTGATAAGAAAAACTTCATAAGAAATTCAACTATAACTTTAGAGGCACCTTCTATTTTGACTAGTAGACGAGTGCTCATGCAAGATTATCCTAAAACACATGAGATAAGAAAAGTGCTAAAAATTCCTGGTAAAGGATGATATCATAATTGATGCAAATAAAGTATACTTTGGCCGTTAGCATATTGAATTTTTTTTTGAAATTTCAACACAATATAGACTTAATGCATAATGAAAAAATATGTTTGAGAATTTCTTTAATATGATAATGAATGTGAAAAAAAACAAAAGATGACTTGAAGTCAAGAAAGGATATCACGTTACACTACAATTGTCCAAGCATAAAATTGATAGAGAGCAATTAAATCTCAAATGTCTTGCTTGTCACGAGTTATAAAATAAGTGTCGACAAAAACTATTGTAATAGACTCACAATTATAGGGTTCTAGATGAAATTTTTTCTACCATGAAAAGATGTGTTGTTATAAAGGATCTTTGAAAGTCGGGTGTGAAGGGTCGCCATTGTCATGTAATTTAAGAGATTCTTTTCTCAATAGTATTTAATTAGCAATTATCATCAAAGTCATGCATGCTTATTACCGAGCTTAGTTTGTTCTATAAAGAGTTGTGCTCAATCACATTTAATAAAACAAATTTGGAGATAAAAATGGATATACATAAATCATGTAAATTGGAGAAAATATTTCCTCTTGTAGTTTTAAACTGCATGGAACATCTATCCGTACATATATCAACTGAAGCTTTAATGCGAAAAATGGTGCAGTACAAATGAATGTATCCTTTTACTAGGTACATATAATACAAGTAGATTTACATTCATTTTTGTAATCAACTTAATAAACTTATAACTAACAGTTTTTTTTAACATTTTTGTATGAAGGTATCTGGGTCACCGTAAAATAAAGGTGGAACAAAAAGCATGCATTGAAGGTTCAATATGTCAAGCACATACTTTGGAAGAGGCATCCACATATTTTAGTTATCATTTTGAAGACAATGTTAAACTAAGTTCTAATGGTGCTTCTCAACATGATGACGCTGTGGATGAGTCACATGACATTTCTCTTTCTATTTTTCAAAAACGTGGACATTGGTTTGGTAAATAGAAGGGCGAAATTTTGTAAACACTTAAAGAGTTTAGCATATCAAGGACAATGGTGCTTCTCAATTAAGCATAATTATCAGATCTCTTAGGTTTGTAAAATTATATATGTTTAATTACTTTTATTACCATGTTATATATCATAATCATATTTAACATAACAATATCAATTGGTTAACAGTCAATTTAAGCAATAAAATCCAAGGCTTAAACCCAACAAAGGATTTAGGGGCATGGTTACTAAATATGTAAGATAATATATGATCATTGAATAAATTTAGTTTTAAACTATTTATTATATATATTAATTTGTATTAATTTAATTCAATTGGTTGTTGAGAACGGAGTCTGTGATATTTGTTATAAAACTTGTAAGACTGGCCTTTCCAACCCTCAGAAGTCGATTGTAATACATTCAGGTATACATGTATCGAGTATCCAAGTGCTGGAAAGATAGATTGTTAGGGTGAAAGAAAAGATAGAACATAATCTCACATCGTCACGAGTAATATATAATATACACATGATCTTTACAGAAGAAAACTGTAATATACATATATCAATTAGAGTAAACTAACATATCATCAACCTAGACAGTTATAACATGTCCTTACAAATGCTCATAATACAAGACAACAAATGCAGTGAAAATCGAAGATACATAAATACAACTTGGAGGCATCTAGGTCGTCTTCTGAAGCTCCAAAGCATCCAAAACTATATCTGGAAATATGCTAGGGCTGACCCGAACATTATAAGAAAATAAAGCCTAGATCAGTCTAGTAAACCAACATGAGAAACTCAAATTATTTGGATTCTTTTATGTTATGAAAGCCTTTTACAGATAAAGGTATCGCATAAAACCACGGCGTATATATACACGGATGAGATTTTACTTTACGATAATCAAACCATTTCAAATAGGAAATCCAGAGATATTATAATAATGTCTAGGGTTTAAAATAAATATATAATATAACTGAATGTTTGCATCTCACTTTCCAATATATTTAAGCATAACTAAGTCTATAAAGGCACGTATTAGAAAATGGATTCCATATAATGACAAGGCACCGGAGTACCACCTTTTATAGTACACCTCTAGAAAATGTACCAAAGGCCTCGCGTGGACCCTCTGCCAACTCAGAACCAGCATACCACTTCCTGGATAGCATCGAATATGTCATCACCCCGGTTGTTTTGCAACCTTTTCTCATGAGCTCACACGCACATACCAAATCCATAAATAGTGATCTAGAAGGGTGTTGTCCATGCTCTAATGGCTGCGACCCACATAGACCTACTGCATATCCACTATTTTAATCATTACCAGAATTGAGCTCGAGGCTACGTTTTACTTTTTTAGTAGATCCCACTTGGAATGCTAACGTTGCCCTCAAAGCAACAATGCAATGCCAACATTCATCCGTACAAGTTATTCAGGATATGAATAAACAAAAGGCAGTATTTTTACTACATCCACGAGATTACTAGCAAGTAGCTCTTGCACTTCAAAGAAATTCGTCTTTAGTTTCCATCATCTTCAAGATGTCTTCAATTCGAACGCTTATGCTGGTTCGAAGTGGTTTTCAGAAAAATCATACTAATCTGATTCCAGTCTCTTCGAACCAACAATCGATAATTTCAAAACTGGCAAAGATTCGATAATTGGTTATTTTACTATCAAATAAACAAACAATCCAATCAAAGATTAAATTTCATATGGAACTCCAGCATGGTTAAGCACATAAGTAACCACTAAGCCTTTCTAGTTAATCCTTTCATTAATTAAAAATCTTCTTTCAAATATTCATATTAAAATACCTTTCACAATAGATATATTCACAAAGCATCTATATTCTTTCCAATACATGGAAATGTATTTATATATTTATCTCAATGGTATAAGTATATTCACAAAATCTTAAGAAATATTATACTTTTATAACCATACTTATTTGGGTTAAAACAAATGTTATTTAAAACATATATAACAATAACCCAAAATACTTTTGGTGTAACTAACAGGGTCATATAAAAATTAGACCAAATATATGTACTATCACTTTCCGATTTCAAACTTGTACTACCCATCGATTAACAATGAAGTCCGATAAGTCAAAAAACTATCCTTGCTGCGAGATACATTCCTAATTCTCACAAATAGAGATGAGATCCATACCTCGGAATTTGGTGTTAAGTATGAAAAGAATACTTTCCATACCACTATAATTTAGAATGTTCATTTATAGAAATCAAATCTCATTTCCTTTTACAAAATTTCTTTTTATGGATCTCCAAATTTATTTATAAAACTACTTTTACAAATCTCTATTCCATTTATAAAACTTCTTTTATAAATATCTATTATATTTATAAAAACTACTTTTATAAATCTCCAAATTTATCTTTAAAACTCCTTTTACAAATCTCCTTTCTATTTATAAAACTTCTTTCACAAACCTCTGTTATATTTATAAAACTCCTTTTTATAAACCTCCAAATTTATTCATGAAACACCTTTTACAAATATCCTTTCTATTCATAAGGCTTCTTTTATAAATCTCTATTATATATAACATTTTATATAAAACGTTTCACAAATATTTATTCTAAAATATTTCCATCTTCTTTTAAAACAGAATTACCTTATTATAAAAGATAAATTCCTCATTTTCCTTCATAATAACATTATGTTAACTTTTTTGTAAAATAAATATTTCTCAAAATACTTTTTAAAATATTTCGATATATGGCAGAAAAGGCAAATAAAGAGGTTAAACTAAAATAGAGAAGTTCAAAACCATTTCTAAAAAAATGCCATAGAAATTCCCAAAAACCACATTTAAAATCATTCTTCGAATCAAAACAAATTTCAAATCAAAACAGCTAACCATAGTATTCCAAAATACTACAGTGAGGCCCGGAGCTAACATACCATTTAACGAGTGCTTCCATAGAACTATTATTAAAAGAGTTCAACTTCTAACGCATATCAATGTCACATCCAATATGTCCTAAATAACAAACTTTGACATTCAATAATTTATATCATAAGTATATAACTGAAATTTAAAATCACAATGGCGAGGAATCCAGATTCCTCTACAAAATCCATGTATTACATTTTATATGTCATTTGCTTTTCAAAGTGAAATTCAACCAAACCAAACCAATAATTCATTCAAGCACAAAACGAGGATTTATTCTGCTCGATAGATGTCCAAAATAATCTAATATATTTAATTCTAGTAGAACGGTGTTTTACTCGGCCAAATAGATATCTCAAACGAAGAATAATAAATTTAACTACGTTATTATTTAAATCAACATAATTATATTCTACCACTGTTAATTTATTAATATTTTATACTTCATTAAAATTGTTAACAAGTTATACTATTGTCTTCTAAATGTCGATACAAATCTAACATAAAAATCCATCGATTAATTGAATTTAAATTGAACAAGGTATCTCATTTTAAAGTTAACACATTTAGTTAATATAAATAAACAACTAAATAAATGATAATTCTGGCCCAAAACCAAATAGTAAAACATCCAAGCACACAAATAACAACACATATATCATATAGTGTTCACCCAGAGGTGAGTTAACTCACCAAAATTCCAACTGACGCTTAAGCATTCCGGTTCGATCTAGCTCCAAATTCTACTTGCTCGAATCTTAACAAAATCAACTTCAGCGCGTAGTAACGCTCCTACAAGCGCAGCGCAGATGGCGTCTCGACTGGACCTTGTATGAAGAAGTTATTCATTCTATAAGTTTTGAGATTAATTATAATAATTAATTACTTAACTAACTTACTAATTCTAATTACCAACTCAAACCCTTCTTCCCTCCCAAACATGCACACTGATACGCTGATACCCCCTCTATGGCCACACTTTCCATCACCAATTTTTTCTCCATTCCTTAGGGAGATTAAACGCCGTCTCAACAGATGAACTCCATTTTGAAAATGTTCCTCGTCCAACCCAAGATCACCACGGTCAACCCCCTTATTTTAATCCCGTGATTTGACCTAGGCTGCCGCACCACATTATTTCACCACTAACCACTCCAATTCACATGACAAACTCAAATCCACATTCTATTTCGCCAATCGTTGATTCTAGCTCTGCCTACCATAAACGTAGGCACAACTCCTCCACGTCGACCATCCCAAATGATGTCGCAACCCTAAAACTTCATATAGATTCGAAGCTGTTGCCTCCTCGAGTTCAACGAATCTAACGACATAACTTATCGTTAACCGAATCTCCTGATTTTGATTTTTATTTGTGGTGGCCAAGTTTTCTTTCTTGTAGTAAAGAAAAATAAATGAAAAGAGGAAAAGGAAGAGTGAAGAAATAGTGAAGTGTTGGATTTTGTTAATTTTATGATTTCCAATGCTTCGCTGCATAGCATTTCATTCGCATATGAATCGTAGGTGACAGAAATAAAAATAAGATCATGCACAATAATGTGACACTAACCTAAAACAATAATAAAATACACAGCTTATCTTATTCTGTGCAATTTCAAAAATAACAACGTTTGTCGAAAAATACATCAAACGATACTTTAAATATTTTCCAAATTAAAAATTACGAAACAAATCCTATAAATTCATTTAAAAATACGTCATTAAAAATAAAATCATTTTATTAACATTGATTTTCTTATTATTTATTACATTCTAGTCAAATTTGAATATTTAGATGAATTAAATATTCTCATTCCAAACATTAAAAATTTCGGGTCGTTACATTTTCTCTCCTTAAAAAAATTTCTTCCTTGAAATTCCAAAAATAAGAAAATGTACTCTCACCATTAAACTTTCAAAATAAATTATTTGAAATGAGTTGCTAAATTTTTAAAGTCACATATGTTACGGAAAATTTTGTCAACACCTATAACGATCCATATTTTTGATAATTAAAAATATTAAATTTAAATAAGATTTTTGAATTAATATTTTTAGAAATTAAAATTTATGATTTATAAATGGAAAAAATTTATTAAATATAATTTAATAATGTAGTTTGAATGTTATTGACAACTATTTTAATGTAATTACAATCCATTGAAATAATTGTAAAGCTAATTTGGCTATAACGGTAAGTAATGAATAAATTAAAGGATGTATTAATGGTGAAATTGTATGTTATTTTATTAAATTGTTTTTAATGTAGAATATGAAATCAATTAATTAGTATGTAAATTTATTAGCTATTGTGTAAACAATAAACTTAGAAATGTGTTTGGACTACTAATGTATGACAATTGTTTTATTTGTCACCTTATTATTTAATCCGTTTGAAATTAGTTGGAAATCAATGTAATTTAATGTAATTAAACATTGCAGTTAACATAGAAAAAGACGTTAAGTATTGAGTGATGAGAATATTAAGATGGAAACTTATGTTAAATAATTTCATAAGGGAATTGATGATTAAATAATAAGAATGTAAGTCAAAATAAAAGAATTTATTGAAATTTAAAATATAATAAACTGGGGTTTTATTATAGTTGTAGTTTAACATAATATTTAAATCTTGGATTTAACATGAAAATTTTTGTTTTAAAAGGAAATTAGTCTTTGTTTGACTAAGAATAATGATAGAACACATTTAATTGGTAATTTAAAAGTGGTTAAATCAAATAAATAATAAATTATTTTAATTAATGTGTAAAATTAGCTTTTTTAGGCACTGTCTCAGATTTCGATGAAACCAGTTTCATCGGATTCGTAACAGTGAATTATTGTAGGATTTCATGTTTTGTAGCAATCGGTCTTACTGTTTGGTCGTGCGAGCTCGAAACGCGTAAAAATCAATTAAAGAAATTTAAATGAATATAATTTGATTTTTAAAGCTAACTTCCATATACAATAGAATTAGGGTTTGAAAGTAGTTCCATTGAGATTAAAAATATTGAAAACCTATATTTCGATATATGGGATGACCTACTTTAATTTCAGGAACGTAACGGGCTTTTCGGGCCTTTGTTATCACTTTGACCCATTCAATCTGCTTCATCCATTCTTATCCATCTCTGTCTATATAAATAGATATTTCCTGAAACCCAAGTAGCTTCTACTCTGATTTCTGTACGTACAAATTTCTATCTCCTCTTCCTTCCCAATGGTAGACATCTCAAAACCCTAATTTCAATTTCAATCAAAACTCCAAATATTCAAACTGCACAAAACCTATCGAATTATATATCATTGCGAAGCTCTCGACGAACGAAACTACATCTGCAATTCATTTTTCGATTGGAGATTTGGTTTGGCTAGAAATCAGTGAAACAGTCACGACTGTCTGTTGTATAGTTTGCATTTCGACGGTGGACCGTCGACCAATCGATGATCGGGAAACGCTGCTGGGTAGAGGAGGATGTACGGAGTTCATCTAGCAGTTTGGTTCGGGTTGAAGACATCTCGATTCTCCGGATCTAGCGATTATTTGAAGGCACGGTGGAGCCTCTGGGGGCCACCAGAGCGTGCCGCGCTTGGGCCATAGGTGCAGCCAGAGGTGGGCGTTCGCGTGGGGTAGTCAGATTGTGGTGGCGTGGCTCCTAGGCAACGGTGGCTTCTTGTCAACGTAGGCGGCTGTGATGGTTACTGTGCACGTATGGGTTAAGCAGCGTTAGGGTTTGGGTAGGAGAAAGGTAATTACGAAATTGCCCTTGTTTATATTTAATTTAAATTTAAAATTTAAATGTTCTAACTCATTTAACTTTTGCATACGAACTTGGATTTGGACGTGGTTTCTTCCATTGGGATCGTATCGAAATTCCAGACAATGTGGAGCTGGTTTGGTTGGTTTTGGAGACTGTTGGATTTTTGGACTTTTATTGGATTTAAATCGGCTATAAATCAAAGGTGAGTGATTTAACCCACCCACGCCATACTAAACCTTCTTATGTTAGTTGAATTAAATTTACGATGTGATAAGAATTATATTGGTTGCTGTTTGGTAATTTAAATTGTCGTTTGAATTTAATTTGAATTTTTATTGAATTAATTTACCATTTAAATTAATATTTAAATTAAATTGCTAGTTAAGTACCCGATATTGATAACCAGTTGATTGTTGTGATTTATTGATTGATTTTGATATTAATTGTGATGGATGCCTATTTGTTGACATTTTGGATGATTGGATGTTTATTTATTCTTATATATCCCTGTTATCACCTTGTATACTAAGTGACAGCATATAAACTATTATTTGAATTATTTCGAATAAATTAAGAAATAGGTTGAAATGATATATACATATGAAACTTTGATTTGGAAAGTGTTGATTCGGGATATGGGTTGAAATGATATATACTCGGAAAATTTAACTATTTTGGGTTGAAATGATACATACCCAATCACTTGACCATAGGGTAGAAAATTATATACGGACACCGCTGGTCGGTTTTAATTTATTTTGTAAATTGTAAAGTATGATTGATTTATAAATTTGATTTTTCAAAGATAAAGTTTTTAATTTATATTTAATTTGCTGAAATAAAACGTTTTTTTATTTAAGTTTAAGATTTAATTATGTATTTAAAGGTTATATATATATATGGATGTTTGAATTTAAATTTTAAAAAAATCGACTTAAATATTTTATTTAATTTTAAAAATTAATTTTAATATAATTTAATTTATTAATATAATTTAATTTATTAATAAAATAATTAGGTTTTAATTAATATAAAAGTTTAATCTAAGATATTTTTATTTAATATAACATAACTACTTAATTTAATAAATAATTTAACTTTAAATTTTATTTTTAATATAAGTTTTAAAATTTATTTAGAATTTTTTTTAAATATATATTTAATTATATAAAGATTTATTTTATAACTTTAATAAATATATTCTAAGAAAGATAAGTTTAAGTTTAAGATTTTATTAAGTTTTATTATTATGTAATTTCAAGGATATAATTATGACATTTAATAAATTGATTTGAGAAATAAAACTTAATGGTTTGATTTTGTTAATATCAATAAATTAATTGTTTAAGCCATGTGATTTCAAAGGATAAATATATTTGAAGTTAATATTTAAAACTTGATGTAACTTAAATTATATAAGTATGTTTTTATAAAATGACCAAGGTGTGAAAAATATAATGATTGGTTATTAAAGAGATCGGGGATGAATATTGACATACTCTCTGTCAATACCGGAACCACTTTAACAACCATGTACGTGGTGGAGAATCCAGAATGAAGAAGGATGGATTGGCGAACGCTGCTGGAATGAAGTAAGAGAACGATGATAGATAGCCTTGACCTTCGGGTCATAATTAAAATGACTAAAACAGGAGCCATAACCAGGCCATGTGATGTCGCTCCTTCGATCGGACATACTTCTTTGATACCATATCTCTTACTTTGTGATTGATTGGTGGACACCTTTGATTATGGGAGTGTTGTTCGAGGTGGTGGTAGCTGTGGCTATGCATTACCACTAGCCTGGTTCCGCAATCCGGTAGAATCCTACGTGGGTATAGCCTCTTGTGCCTTGTCATATTATACCTAATCGCGCCCACTATGACTTTGTTTTGGGTTGTACCTATGGAGTGCTCCCTAATAGCCCACCAGTTTACGTGGACTTTACAGTACTATATAGACTACAATGCTTATATAAAATGTGTTAATGGGGATATGGGTAACGCCTTAATGTTATTTTAAATATTTATTTTACTGATAGACACTACATATATATAGCATATTTTACAACATATAGATAGTTTAACGGATCCTTAAAAGATTGAAAATCCCGTAATATCTCTTAAGTTATTGCATGCACATTATACATTAGATAGGAGATTTGAAATTCTGTAAACATTTCTGATGCTATTACACTCATATTTACTTATCGATTTAACTTACATATGAACTTTTAATTCTGACTCGAGTGTTTTGTCTTTTCATTATGCTCGGGTCAGCCTGAGCATTTTAGTGTGGAAGACTTTATTTCTGAAGGACAAAGACATAGTTTGGTATATTATATTAGTAGTAATTTTCCACTGCATCATTATTGGTATGTTGTTGTTTGTACTCTGATTGTTGTAAAAATTGTGTAATCAAATGTATATTATAAAACAGCTTCATGAATTGTTTCTTTGATTATTATATTTTCTCATTCCGCTGTGAGATTATGTGTTTTGTTTTCCCTTATTTTCTCTTATTTTCTTATTTACCCCATTGACAATCCTCCCTTTCGAATGGTTTGAGTTAGACATGTGTGGTTCATTGTCGATTTAAACCGTTCAAAAAGGTGGGCCGTCACAGTTGGTATTAGAGCTTTGGTTTAGAGATACATTAGCCTCTTAGGGTTTAAACTCATTAGAGATAGGGTTAGTAATACCCTAGAATGAGTCTGAGTGTATATATATGAGAGAGCATATTTGTTAATCTATAAAAATGTTTTTGTATTGTGTTAATTTGTTCTGTTTAGTATTTATAAATTCTGGGCGAAACATAGGACGCCATGGCATCGATAGGGATTTCTAAACACTTTATAAGGCAGACCGACACAATATTATTTTTAAAAATAGGTAAATGAAATAATTTTACCTAGAATTATATTTTGTATATATAAATATAAATATATATATATATATAATTTTTCATAAATTGATATTGTTATTGTGGTGTGTTGTTTGTTAGGAAATGATAATGTTCGATTATTATCATTTGTTGTTTGGTTAGTCAAAGTTCTTAAAACTATTGACTATTGCATGTTATAGAAAATATAATTTTATAAATATAGTACTAATTATGATTTGCAAATAAATAAATTTAAATGGAGTTTGAGAACTTAAATGGTGGTGTTTTGAAATTGGTTTTCAAAGATTTTGAAGAAAAAAATATTAGTATTATTTGGAAGTATTTTCGGATATAAATATTTTCAATGTGATTTGAAAGAAATGTTTTAAAAGAATTTTTAAAGGAAATAAGTTCTATACTCCCCTCTTCTATCACTAGAAAATAATTTCGGTGATGATCGTGACTTCATCGACGTTCATTTTCAAGTTTCAAAGTGGGAAGACCACTGTAGCTTTGTTACACATTTGTTTTGATAACAAGTTTTAATTTTAATTTCTAAATATGATTTGATATATATAAAGATATGAGTGTATATATATACATATATACATATATTTAGATGATTTGAAATGGAACCCGGTATTTAGTTCGTAACTTTCTATAAATTAGGAATTTCAATTATTGTAATAAAATGGAATCTTGACTATTTTAATAGTTAGAAACTTCTAAAATGAGAAATAAGAAATTAGAAGCTAAGTGTTTAATGAAACTGTAAAGAAATTGGAGATTTGTCACTTGTAAATCAAAAGATAATGAAATTAAGAAGATGTAAACTATTGAACATTTTTGTTAACTAAAATGAATCAGATAATTTGTATAACACTCAATTACATTCTAAAAACATATATAAAACTTACCAGAAATGTTTAAAAGTTGAAATGTTAATGTGAATATGTAATAGAATATTATACAAATAAAAGTTTAATAACAAAAGTGCTTCAAAATGAACATATGTTTATAAATAAAGAATTAAGATGTACAAGGAATGTTATAAACTTAAGTTAATAATTTTGAAATGCTTGATAATTAAATCGAATGGTAAAAGTGAAATACTGTAACGACCCATACTTTTAACTATTTTAAATTATTAAATTTAATGTGATTATTGGATAAAAGTGGTTAAAAATAAAGATTTAACAAGGTATTAATGTAATTTATTGAATATGAATTTTAATAAGATTTTGAAATAAACAATTTCGAAGATTTTGCCAATAACAACTATGGAAATGAAATTTTAGATATTGAATGTATTTATAATCAATAATTGGACTTGAACAATAAATGTTGAATTATTTAGACGAAAATAGAATAATTGCTGATAATTAAAATTTAAATTTAAATTTTATGATTTATTAATGTCATTTATTTGATAATAAAATTATTTAAATTTAATATTGAAATTATTTAAATAATTGAATTCTTAATATAGTGTGAATGAAAATGATGTCGGAAGTTGATTTAAATTTTATTTAAATAACAATGAAAATTGTTAAACTTAAAAATTGAATTTAAAGTGATTAAATTAAAATTTGGAAATTTCTGGTTTTAATTAACGTGTAAAATAACCATTTTGGCCACTGTCTTGGATTTTGACGAAACCAGTTTCATTGGATCTGTAATAGCGAATTATTATAGGATTTCAAGTTTCGTTGTGATCAGAATTGTCGTTTGGTCGTGCGAGCTTGAATCGCGCAAAAATTATTTTAAAGAATTCGATTAAAATAAATTGATTTTGAAAAGTTATCTTCTGCATACGATTGAATTAGGCCTTGAGACTAGTTCTATTGTGTTCGAAATTGGGGTAAAACATTATGAACGCCAGGCGGCATGCTTCGTTTGGAGTTCGGGATTTCACGGGTCGATCGGGCGAGATATTTTTGTATCAAATAATATATATTTATTCACCCCCCTTCAACATTTCGTACAACCCACCTCCAATTTGTCTCCCCATACCATACATCCTCTCCCTCACTTCAATCATTCAGATCAATCGAGCTTATAAAAAAGCAAACGATCGAACAAAAAATAATATAAAATAACGAATGGATGAAGGCTCGCGACCGCGAGCATCTAGGGTAGGAGGCGCGTTTGTCCGACGTGATTGGAGCACGATCGGAGTTGGCGAGGCGGCTTGTTAGGGTTTTGGGGGCGTATCGTTCACGTGCATGGCTGTCTGGCGGCAGTTCGAGGGCAAAGCGCGCTTTGGCGGCCGATGGTCGCAGTTGGGCGGCGGGTCGTGCTGTTGGTTGAGATCGAGAAAAAAATATAAACGAAGGAGATGAATTTCGATCTACCTGGGAGTGATGGAGGATGGGGAACGCGAGCGACTACGCGTGTTGATGGCAGGCTATGGTCGTGCAAGCACGTAGAGGAGTGTCGCGATTTCAGTTTGGGAAGATGTCAGCGGCGTCTTCGCCTGGTGATGATCGACAACAGTGAATGATAGGTAAGGTGTTAATTTTAATTAATTAGTTAATTAATTTTGTAATTTTATGGTTAATTATCATTATGTTAATTAAAATCGTATCTTCCTCGTACGAGGTCTGATTCGAATGAAATAAGTCGCGTTGCGATCGCATCGACGTCATCTACAGCATGGAGTAGAGTAGGAATTTATTTGAAGCTGAATTATTTCAGTTTCAAATAAAAGGTGAGTGTTTTATACGCTCACGATTGATTAAAATAGTTTTAATTGAAATTCTGAAGTGATTTAAATTATTGATTGTTGTTTGGTGAATTTAACTGACATTGAAATCGATATAGAAATTTATATGTTAAAATTTTGAACTAACAGTTAAATGGAAATTAGAATTAAAGTGCTAGTAAAATTTTTGATTATTGATAATTGGTTGATTGATGTAATTTATTGACCATTTGGATGATTGTTTATGATGAATGCTAATTGGTTGAGATTTTGGATGAGTTGGATGTTTATTTATTTTATATATCCTGTTATCACCCTGTAAATTACTTGACAATATATAAAACTATTAATCGAATAATTTCGAATAAAGTAAGAAATAGGTTGAAATGATATAGACCTATGACATTTATTTTGGATTGAAATGATATATATCCATCCCTGAATTAAATTGAAATAACTAATTCACTTGGCCATAGGATAGAAAACTATATACGGACACCGAATTGGTTAAATTAAATGATTTTTAATATTTTGATTTGAAATTATTTCAATAATTTTGATTTAAGGAAATAAAAGTCGAATTAATGGAAATGGAATCTTTTTTGAACTCGAGCTCGAAATGTTAAAAATGAACTTGTCAATCAGAATTGTTTAAAGAATCGAGTTTGAAATTTTATTGAGAAACCATTTGGATGATGGAAATTAATTTGTTTACGTGTCTTGAACTTTTACTCGAACTTTGTAATAAATCTAAGTAAAAGTAATTTAAATGGATATTTCAAAATTGAGCTCGGAATTGAAATATTTTAAAGATTTGAATCTTAAATTGAATATTGAAGTTAAATTTGATTTAAATGATTTAAATTGATATTCTGAAAGCGACTCGAACTCATAGAAATTGAATGGTTTAAAAATTGAGAATTGAATTGAATTAATTCAAATCGGAATTGAAATTGGAATTAACTGGGATTGAAAATTGGAACTGAATTAATTCGAAATCGAAATCGATTTGAATTGAAATTGAAATCGAAGTTAATTCGAATTGTTATTAGGATTGAATCAATTTAAATTGATATGGAAATTGAAATTGATTTGAATTGGAAGGTTTGGAATTAAATTTAGTTTGACTTTGAAACTATTTTTAAATAAAATATTTTAATATAAACTGTTTAAAAATCTATCTTTTAAATATTCAAATTATTTTTATTTTCCAACTATTTTCTATATAAACCATTTTTAATATATAACCCATTTTATTAAACTATTTTCTATCAAACTAATTTAACTTTTTAAAACTACTTAAAAATTTTCAAAACTGGTCAAAGAGTGGAATATTATATTTAAATCATGGATTTAAATACGAATTGGGTTAAATGGCAGTTATAACCCAAATGAAAATTCGAAGTAATTTTGAATTGGAACTGAAATCGAGATATTAAGGCGAAAATGATTTTGAACTGAAATAGTATATTTTGAGTAAATTTGATGATTTC
This sequence comes from Allium fistulosum, assembly GCA_030737815.1. Classification (NCBI taxonomy): domain Eukaryota; kingdom Viridiplantae; phylum Streptophyta; class Magnoliopsida; order Asparagales; family Amaryllidaceae; genus Allium; species Allium fistulosum. The sequence goes on along the minus strand of CM060907.1, from coordinate 240,054,425 downwards.
GAAATGAATTTTATTTTGAAGTGAATGTGATATTTTGATATCAAGTGCGAACTATTTTCGAAACGTAAAAGTACCAACCGGTATGAGAAACGATGTTTGGTTATTAAAGAGACCAAGGCCTCTTATTGGCATAATCTCTGTCAATATTGGATCCACTTTGACAGCTGTGTAAGCGGAGGAGACTCCGTAACGAATTGGTTGGATTTGGCACCGTTTGCTGGATTTGAAGAAAGAGAACGATGATGGATAGACCCCGTCACTTGTGCCAATTTGAAATGACTAAATCGAGACGGCATGACAGGGCCAAGTGGGCTAGCTACCCCTAGCAGACATCCGTTCTTCGATTTTCTTAGACTCGGTCCATATTATTCCTCTTGTTGTTGGTTTCAATTGGTACACCTTGATTTGGGATAGCCTCCCTTCGACTCGATATAATATGGATGGACGCAGTGAGCGGTCGTGGCTACGATGCGTTACCACCAGCCCTGCGACCCGAACTGGTAGTATCCTACCTTGAGCATTGCCTCATGTGCCTTGTCATACTTTTATGCCTATATGAGACCACTACGATTTTGGTTTAGTGTTGTCGTATCACTATGCATCCTTATCCACTGACGTGCTATTTGGGCGTTATATGCAAACTGTACGACAATGCTTAAAAACGCCTTAAGGGGGATTAATGTAAAGCCTTAACGCTAAGAAACATATTTATTATACTGATTAGACATTATATATGTAGCGTATTCTACTACATATAAATATTTTGACGGATCCTTAAGAGATAGAAAATCTCGTAACATCTCTTGAGTTATTGCACGCACGTTATATGCTGGATAAAAGACGTGAAACCCCGTAAACATCTCTGACGCTATTACACTCATGTTATGTGGTATCGATTTGAATCACAAAAGGATATTTTAGTCCCGACTCGAATGTTTTGTCTTTTCATCGCGCTCGGGTCAGCCCTGAGTTTTTCAGCGTATTGAAGGTCATTTTCTAGAGGACGAAGACGAAGACTTGGTATATTATTACTATTGTTATTCCTGCATCATGTTGTCTGCTGCATATTTTATTTATCCCTATTGTATATATAACTCTGATAAATGTTGTATAAATTATAATCAAATGTATAATATAAACAACTTCATGAACTGTTTATTTGATTATTATATTTTATCGTTCCGCTGCGAGATTTTGTGTTTGTTTTCTTCTTCTTTTCTTATTTTTATTAATTAACCCCATTGATTATATATGTTCCGGATTGTTTGGGTTGGACATGTGTGGATTATTGTCCATTTAAACTTTCTGAAATGTGGATCGTCACAAATACTATTTAAGGAAATGAATCTTATAAAATGTTAATAAACAAAAGAAAATATTTTGGAATAATTTACAATGGTTCATAAATAGATTAATATTAAATGATACTATATATATAGGAATAAATATGAACTAAATTTAAGTGAACTTGAATAATGATTCACTAATGACTATTAATCAAGTATATAAGTAAATAATAAATGTGAATTAACTTCAATAAAATGTATGTAATACTTTAAAATGGATTCTTTAATGATTCCAAATATTGAATGGGAAATAAATTATATAAGTAAATGAATGAAAAAAAACCTTATATGAATAAATGAGAATTTAAAATAAATAAAAGGTAAATAATGTGCGAAAGAAACCAATAGAATAAACTTAAATAATGTTTATAAATGGGGCATTTCACCAGAAGGACAAACTTTGCAGTCCAATTAATTTCTAGGACACACATTCAAAGAAATTACTTTCAAGGCCAAAGTCAGCATAATAATTGCTTTCAAGGACAAAGTCAGCAGTCCAATTACTTTCAAGGACATAATTTCATAGGTTTTTAGGCCCTAGAAACTAATTATTTTACGTTTTGTCCTTGAAAGTAATTATTTCAGTTGCGTGTCCTAGAAACTAATTCCACTTGCTAAAGAGGCCATTGTGGCTAATTTCCACTTTATAAATTCTATGTTGATTGGAAAGTTTGGGAAATGATGCTTCTAATTTGTTTGAGGTTGTATGAATAATCTAGTAAGTAATTATCTAAGGCTATTGAGCATAAGGTACACTTGGTAGTTTATTTATCACACTTGGATATGAAAAGTTTCTGAACTTGGACAAACCATTAGTTTTGATTGCTATGGATGTATGATGGTTTCTTTTGTTGCATATAATGGTTGTACTACTTTTGTTTACATATGATTATTATATATCGTGTGTTGCTTGTGCTACTAATTGAAACAACTAAAATATTACTCTTTTACATAATTTTAACTCTTTTGGATTATATAAGTGAAATACAGGTTTATGGAAGCAATAGCTACTGCTTTTGGTTTCATAAATAAAGCTTGTTTGCCCGACAAATAGGTACATTTTCGGATTACGGTTTATGAAAAGTTATTTTGTTGTTTTCCCATGGTTTGAGATGTTTTATTATTGAAATATGATATATATATATTGTAAATTATTGATATTGTTATTTTTCTGGACCTATCCGCGCAAAGGAGACACTGCTGAAATTTTTCGTAAATTTAGGACTTAGAAATTTTTTGTAGAAGTGAGTTATTTTCAAATTTTGTTAAACTGAAATATGTAAATTAAGTTGTTTATAAATTGATTATTTTGAATAAAGTATACAAATTTCTTAATTCCTTCTTATTTCTTTTCGAGGACGAAAAGTTATGAGTGGGTGAGATTGTAACGACCCAAATTTTTTATAATTAAAAATATTAAATTTAAATAAGATTTTGGAATTAATATTTTAAGAAATTAAAATTTATGATTTATAAACGGAAAAAATTTATTACAATATAATTTAATAATGTTGTTTGAATGTTATTGACAACTATTTCAATGTAATTTCAATCAATTGAAATAATTGAAAGTTAATTTGGTTATAATTGTAAATAAGGAATAAATTAAAGGATGTATTAATGGTGAAATTGTACGTTATTTTTTTAAATTGGTTTTAGTGTAGAATATGAAATCAATTAATTAGTACGTAAATTTATTAGTTGTTGTGTAAGTAATACACTTAGAAATGTGTTTGGACTATTAATGTATGACAATTGTTTTATTTGTCACCTTATTATTTAATCCGTTTGAAATTAGTTGGAAATCAATGAAATTTAATGTAATTAAATATTGCAGTTAACATAAGAAAAGACGTTAACTGTTCAGTGCTGAGAATAATAAGATGGAAACTTATGTTAAATAATTTCATAAGGGAATTGATGAATAAATAATAAGAATGTAAGTCAAAATAAAAGAATTTATTGAAATTTAAAATATAATAAACTGGGGTTTTATTACAGTTGTAATTTAACGTTGAAATTAACGTAATATTTAAATCTTGGATTTAACATGAAATTTTTTATTTTAAAAGGTTATTAATCTCTCTTTGACTAAGAATAATGAAAGAACGCATTTAATTGGTAATTTAAAAGTGGTTAAATCAAATCAATAATAAATTGTTTTAATTAACGTGTAAAATTAGCCTTTTGGGCATTTTCTCGGATTTTGAAGAAACTAGTTTCATCGGATCCATAATAGTGAATTATTGTAGGATTTCAAGTTTCGTAGCGATCAGACTCATCGTTTGATCGTGCAAGCTCGAAACATGTAGAAACCAATTAAAGAAATTAAATGAATATAATTCGATTTTAAAAGCTAACTTCTATATACAATAGAATTAGGGCTTGAAACTAATTCCATCGATTTTAAAAATATTGAAAACCTATATTTCGATATATGGGATGACCTACTTTCATTTCGGGTCTTTGTTATCACTTTGACCCATTCGATATGCTCCATCCATTCTTATCCATCTCTGTCTATATAAGTAGATATTTCCTGAAACCCAAGCAGCTTCTACTCTGATTTCTGTACATACAAATTTGTATCTCCTCTTCCTTCCCAATGGCAAACATCTCAAAACCCTAATTTCAATTTCAATCAAAACTCCAAATATTCAAACTGCATAAAACCTATCGAATTATATATCATCGCGAAGCTCTCAACGAACGTAATCTACAACTGCAATTCGATTTTCGAATGGAGATTCGATTTGGCTAGAAATCAGTGAAACAGTCACGACCGTCCGTTGAAGGGTTTGCATTTAGATGGTGGATCGTCGACCAATCGACGATCGAGAAGCACTACTGGGTAAAGGAGGATGTACGGAGTTCATCTAGCGGTTTGGTTTGAGTCAAAGACATCTCAATTCGCCAGATCTAGCGATTATTTGAAGGCGGCGACGGAGCCTCTGGGGGCCACCGGAGCGTGCCGGGCTTGGGCCATAGGTGTGGCCAGAGGTGGGCGTTCGTGTGGGGTGGTCAGATCGTGGTGGCGTGGCTCCTAGGCGGCGGCTGCTTGTCAACGTAGGCGACTGTGATGGTTACTGTATACGTATGGGTTAAGCAGCATTAGGATTTGGGTAGGAGAAAGGCAATTATGAAATTGCCCTTGTTTTATATTTAATTTAAATTCAAATTTTAAATGTTTTAACTCGTATAACTTTTGCATACGAACTCGATTTGGATGTGGTTTCTTCCGTTGGGATTGTATCGAAATTCCGGACAACGTGGAACTAGTTTTGTTGGTTTTAGAGACTATGGGATTTTTGGGCTTTTATTGAATTTAAATCGACTATAAATCAAAGGTGAGTGATTTAACCCACTCACGCCATATTAAACCTTCTTATGTTAGTTGAATTAAATTTACGATGTGATAAGAATTATATTGATTGTTGTTTGGTAATTTAAATTGTCATTTGAATTTAATTTGATTTTTTATTGAATTAAATTTTCATTTAAATTAATATTGACATTAAATTTCTAGTTAAATGCCTGATATTTATAACCAGATGGTTGTTGTGATTTATTGACTGATTTTGACGTTGATTGTGATTGATGCCTATTTGTTGACATTTTGGATGATTGGATGTTTATTTATTCTTATATATCCATGTTATCACCCTATATACTAAGTGACAACATATAAACTGGTATTTGAATTATTTTGAATAAATTAATAAATAGGTTGAAATGATATATACCTATGGCACTTTGATTTGGAAAGTATTGATTCGGGATACGGGTTGAAATGATTTATACCCAAAAATTTAACTATTTTGGGTTGAAATGATACATACCCAATCTCTTGACCATAGGGTAGAAAATTATCTACGGACACCGTTAGTCGGTTTTAATTTATTTTCTAAATTGTAAAGTATGTTTGATTTATCAATTTGATTTTTTAAAGAATTAAGTTTTTAATTTATATTTAATTTTCTTAAATAATTTAAAAAAAAAAATTAAGTTTAAGATTTAATTATGTATTTAAAGGTTAAATATATATATATATATATATGTTTGAATTTAAATTTAAAAAAAATTAACTTAGATATTTTATTTAGTTTTAAAAATTAATTTTAATATAATATATTTTATCAATAAAATATTTTGATTTTAATTAAATTTAATATAAAAAATTATTTTAATTTTTTTTAATTAATATAACATAAATACTTAATTTAATAAATAATTTAACTTTAAAATTTTATTTTTAATATAAGTTTTAAATTTTATTTAGGAAATTTTTTCTTTAAATATAAATTTAATTATATAAAGATTTATTTTATAAATTTAATAAATATATTCTAAGAAAGATAAGTTTAAGTTTAAGATTTTATTAAGTTTTATTATTATGTAATTTCATGGATATAATTATGACATTTAATAAATTGATTTGAGAAATAAAACTTAATAACTTGATTTTGTTAATATCAATAAATTTAATTGTTTAAGCTAAGTGATTTTGGATGATAAATATATTTGAAGTTAATATATAGAATTTAATGTAACTTGAATTATTTAATTATGTTTTTATAAAATGACCAAGGTGTGAAAAATATAACGATTGGTTGTTAAAGAGACCGGGGACGAATATTGGCATACTCTTTGTCCATACCGGAACCACTTTAAAAACCGTGTACGTGGTGGAGAATCCAGAATGAAGAAGGATGGATTGGCAAATACTGTTGGAATGAAGTAAGAGAATGATGATGGATAGCCTTGACCTTCGCATCATAATTAAAATGACTAAAACAGGAGCCATAACCAAGCCAAGCGAGGTCGCTCCTCCGATCGGACATACATCTTTGATACCATATCTCTTACTTTGTGATTGATTGGTGGACACCTTTGATTATGGGAGTGTTGTTCGAGGTGGGCGGTAGTTGCGGTTATGCATTACCACCAGCCTGGTTTCGCAATCCAGTAGAATCCTACCATGGGTATAGCCTCGTGTGCCTTGTCAAAATATCCCTAATCGCGCCCACTACGACTTTGTTTTGTGTTGTACCTATGGAGTGCTCCCTGATAGCCTACCAGTTTACGGTGGAGTTTACAGTACTATATAGACTACAATGCTTATATAAAATGTGTAATGGGGATATAGGTAATGCCTTAATGATATTTTCAATATTTATATTACTGATAGACACTACATATATATAACGTATTTTACTACATATAGATAGTTTAATGGATCCTTAGGAGATGAAAAATCCCGTAACATCTCTTAAGTTATTGCACGCACGTTATACACTGGATAGGAGATGTGAAATCCCATAAACATCTCTCAAGCTATTACACTCATATTTACTTGTTGTTGATTTAACCTACATAAGAACTTTTAGTTCTGACTCGAGTGTTTTATCTTTTCATTATGCTCGAGTCAGCCTGAGCACTTCAGTGTGGAAGACTTTATTTTTAGAGGACAAAAGACGGAGTTTGGTATATTATATTATTAGTAATTTTCCGCTGCATCATTATTGGTATGTCATTGTTTGTACTCTGATTGTTGTAAAAATTGTGTAATCAAATGTATATTATAAACAGCTTCATTAACTGTTTATTTGATTATTTTATTTTATCATTCCGCTACGAGATTCTGTGTTTTGTTTTTCCTTCTTTTCTCTTATTTTCTTATTTACCCCATTGACAATCCTCCCTTTTGAATGGTTTGAGTTAGACATGTATGATTTATTTTCGATTTAAATCGTCCAAAAAGGTGGGTCGTCACAGCACCTCCATAGCGCGGCTAGTTCCGAAAAAATACAATATCAATATAAGCTCATATCTAGGATCTCTTATATCTAGGAATAACATAACAATAATGTATACTTATGGTATACCTTATATATTGTGTATGTCATATAGCAAACACATCCATTAAGCATAAACACGTACCATTTGTCGAGCAACAAAACTTTACTCATGGAACCAAAAGCAGCAAGCTAGCATTTTGTTTCATATACCTATATCTCACTTACATAATCCAAAAGAGAGTTAAACATGACAAATGAAACAATACAATAACTCATTCATCATATATAGTAATCATCTCACATAAACACACCATCAAACCATATGAATTGTATTTCTAATGTCTAAAGCATACAATTACATTAAAGCCTGTACGATTTACATATGCTATTCGTATGCAGTATTAAATCCACTCACCTGCTCGATTACATAAACTTCTCTTCCGAACTAGCATCGCTCACTCAACTTTCCTAGTGCGGACTCTGGTCAAGTTTCTTGATTAGAAACCTATGTTTTCCTTACATAGCCATATACTATGATATAAAACTTCAGAATCATATCAAAAATCTATATCAAGAGTTCGTCGTCAAGAATCAAGTGAGAAATCCTTGCTCAGATTGGTGTAAATCACCTCGAAATCATATACTCAAATCTAGATCAAGAATAGTTATGCAAATAAAATGATCTACGTACAACTTACATTCTTATTCCATTAGTTTCTTAACTATACCCATTATTTTTAATTCACATTTATTTATACCAATAGTATTTAATTTAATACTAAAATCACTTATTAACCATTTCATAAAACCATTACTTAAGTCTATTAATATTTTGTAACTTAAGTTTATATTCATATTCTTAATGTAGAATTTTGCCTATACCAACACCCCAAGGTCCTAAGGTCTAGCTCTGTATGTTGGTTTGAATATAGGTCCCATATGTAAGGATGCCAAGACGAGATGCTGTATTGCTTGAAACATTGTATGTTGAACTACTGAATTAGGACGAGGAATGGGAAGGAAATAAAGTGTTGAAAGTATATAACACTGAGACTTTTATAATGGTTCGGACCGAAAATCCCTACGTCCATTGTTCTTTCCTGATTTAGCCACTCTTTGTAAGATGCATATTACATTGAATCTAAGCGTTTCCACCATTAATGAGTTTTTGGTTTGAGCTCTAATATAGGATAGTGTTATGTAGTTCTTGTTCGTTATGTGATAGAAGATCCCTTATACCTTAGGGTTGCCAACTATTTATAGCCAGCATGCTGTTACACCATTGGTTGAGCGCTTCTCTTTAGATTGATGATCTGGCTGACAACGAGTGGTCTTGATTCGAACACATGTCATCATCTGGCTGAGTGTGACTTGACGTGGATTGCTGATGTGATGCTTTTATATATGGCTTTTGGATATCTTTCATTCACCTTGGACGTTGGTCTTGGCCTAGGTTATCTAAGCCATTGAGTGTTGTCATTTGTTGAGTTGTTTTAGGCTTCGGCAATTGATGCTCTCGATCGGGCTTCCTACCTCAGCTGAATTATGATCTCGGCCATGGTTGACACATTCGTTTATTCTCTTGGATTGCATATTTTCATTAGAAACCGAAAGATAGGTCTCGGAATTACAAGCCAAGGAGCTTTCCTTTTAAATATTAGGAATTTGTTCTTTGTAGAAATTATAGTGTAACACATTCCCCTCAATGCTCATCTCATATGATCGATATAGTGTGGAGTTTGGAAAGAGAAGCGTCGTATCAAGTTTAATCCTTGCCTTATTTATTCCATTCCCATCACGAAGTTGATTCTGAGCTTTTGGGAACATTGTTCCACTTTTGTAACTCGTCTAGATTTAACCTTACCCATGAGGATTTGAAAACAATTTAAATTAGTGCCTAGAGGCGAAGGCTTAGCTGGTTAACGGTTTTGAAAACTAAAAGGGTGAAATTTTAGCTTGGATCATGATATTGAAAACTTTTGAAATCATATTTGCCACTTGAAGCTATCCAGACTAGATGACAAGTGAAATTGCTTAGACACTGAAAGGTGAAATCTAAATCAGGACTATAAGATCAAAACTTTTTAAAATCTGCACTTTCTATTTGAAGTTTCTCAGACTGAATGGTAGGCGAAATTGATTTGTGCCGAAAGGAAAAACGTAATTTAGGGCTATGAAGCCAAAGTGCTTGAAATTGTGCTTACAGTTTGATGCTGTTTTGGCTAAGTAATAAACAAAACTATTTTGTTTTTGTACCAAAAGGAAAAATCTAACTTGAGACCAAGGTGTCAAAACTTTTGAAAACTTTATTGGTAGATATCTAGACTAAGTGACAAGTGGAACTATTTTGGTGTCCAGGGGCAAAATATGACTTGAGACCATGGGGTCAGTTCTTTCAAAAACGATGCTTGTCGTTTGAAGCCATCGAGGCTAAGGGGTAAGCGATACTGTTACGGTGCCAAAAGGAAAAATCTAATTTGGGACTGTGAGGTCAAAACTTTTCAAAAATGATGATGGTAACTTAAAGCCATCTGGGCTAAGTGGTAAGCGAAATTGTTACACTGCCGAAAGGTAAAATCTAATTTAGGACCGTGAGGTCAAAACTTTTCAAAAACATTTCTTGTCACCTAAAGCCATCTAGGCGAAGTGGTAAGAAAAACTATTACGGTGTTGAAAAGATAATTCTAATTTTGGACCGTGAGGTCAAAATTTTATGAAAATGATGCTTGTCACTTGAAGCCATCTAGGTCAAGTGGTAAGCGGAACTTTTACGGTGCCGAAAGCGAAAATCTGATTTGGGACCGTAACGTCAATTTTTTTGAAAACAATGCTTGTCTCTTAAAGCCATCTAGGCTAAGTGGTAAGCGAAAATATTACGATGTCGAAAGGCAAAATCTAAATTAGGACCGTGAGGTAAATTTTTTTCAAAAATGATGCTTGTCACTTTAAACCATTTAGGCTATATGGTTAGAGAAACTGTTATTGTGCCCAAAGGTAAAATCTATTTCGGGACCGTGGGGTTAAAACTTTTCAACTTGTCACTTGAAGCCATCTAGGCTAAGTGGTAAGCGAAACTGTTACGGTGCAAAAAGAAAATATTTGATTTGAAACTGTGAGGTCAAAACTTCTGGGTATTATGCTTGACACTTGAAGCCATCTAGACTAAGTTGTAAGAGGAATTGTTACGATGCTAAAAGGAGAAATATGATTTGAGACCGTGAGGTCAAAACTTTTGGGAATCATGCTTGATACTTGTAGTCATCTAGACCAAGTGACAAGTGGAACTTTTACGGTGCCGAAAGGCAATCTAACTCGAGACCGTATGGTCTAGGAGATTCTTAACTTGTGGGATCTAAAGGAAAGTCAAGATTTTGACCTTGAAAGGATTGGTTCTGCTTTTGCATTAAATGCTTCTGCCAACTGTCTCAATTTCATTGGCCTTTCTTAAAAGTGCATTCCTTTTCTCTACGCTAGGATGATTCATATTTTGCCACTTTTCATCTACGGTTAGGACCTTGGTGGTATTTTATTTGGGTTTATGTTGAATTCCTTCCTTACCATCTCCATTATTTTTGTTTTGAAATACTTTTTCCTTAACTACATTTAAATAGAGAAAGTCCAATTTAACCTCTCGTTATGAAGTATTGTTAAAGAGAAGTCAAACCAGAAACTCGAAGTTGTAAGCAACCATAGCCGCCCTTAAATCCCAACTAATCTATAGTAGGTTAAGGAACGTAAGCGCATCCAATAAGTTCAATGAGGTATAGGAAACACACGATCAAACTTGTTCCAAATCAATTAAATCCCTTAGGCTTAGAGGCACTATATTAACTAATCAGGTCTTGAATCTTAGGGGTAAATTAAAGCTTGCTTTAGATGACTGAGATGAGGACTTTCAAGAGTTTGCCCGACTTTCTGAACTACATTTAAGAGACCCTTGGTTGAAGAATAAAAGGCTATCTTTCCTAAAGACATTCTACGATCCAAGCCCAAATATAACTCTATATGTTCTACCTAGTTACCAAAGTGTAACTTCGTCTTCTTTAGCTGAAGGAAGACTCTCGAAAGTGAACATGTTTCAGAATACATTCCCCAATATGTTTCGGAAGCTAATCTTAATCTACCGCTAGTGGATTCTTCTCCTTTAGAACTTTCTATACCAAAGGGTGGTTAAGGGTAGGACATTTCTTTCCCCAAAATGCCTAAACCCTTGGGATCCCTTTTTGATACTAGGAGTAGAGGTCTAAAGATTATTTTAGTTACTAAGGAGAAATTTGTTCATCTTAGGGACCGTAACTATATAGATATACACACACACACACATACACATCCATACTAATCTTTAATAGAATGAAACAGAATTATTTTATTATGGTTATATTTTTGTTTTTTAATTCGAATTTCTTCTAGGGGCAATCATGTCCTAATTGCTTAGAACTATAGAGAGACTGCACCTCCTTGCAATGGGGTCTCGACGATAAAATAGCTGAACTAACAAAATGTAACCTTAACCTTGGTACCAATATTCACGCTGTCTTGAAGGACAACAAATCCTTAAAGTGAACTCTCAAAGAGTTAACCAAAAAGATGTCTGCTATTCTGAAAGTAGTGCCGATTATTGGTCAGGCCTTGGAATTTGCCTTCTTTAGTTTATGGCAATCCACATCACTCCTCTGATAGCAATTGGACGAAGCTCACTAAGTGCTTTCGATAATCAAGCTATAAGAACTTGAAACTGATAATAAGCACGCTAATGAGGTTATAGCTGTGGCCCTTCCGACCCGAGGAAGGGGTAGAGGTGGAGGTCGTGTCGGTATGGGGCTTTCGTCTTTTTATAGAACCACTATTGTCACTTCTGGGTCTGATCTTCAACCCAAGCCCCCGTATTTAATACATCAGACGTTCTTTTTAGCACTAAGGATGGTCGAAGAATCTCGTTCAAGCAGTTCAAGAAGGAATGGGCATCTAAGACATACGATAAGATGGAAGAGCATTTTAAATCTTGCCTAGAGAGGGCCGTTAAGGAGGCCGAAACTAAGGTCAAAAACATGTATGAAGGTTTATGAGACGTTGCACCTTCTTCTTTCTTTCTTGTATATTATGTTCCAGTTGTGCTGATAATCACTTTGATAATTTGTCCATAATATTGATATCTCCTTTTGTCTTTTCGATTAACTTAGTTCTACCAACTCAAGTCGTTCTGCTTGTTCCTTTAATTCTGTCTCGAGGTGCTTTTGCCCCTTGATACCTTTTGTATCAATATCTCAGTTGTTTTGACGCCATCCTTTCGATCCTGATTGGGATTCTTACCCGATGCTCATACTTAGTTTAGGATCTACTCATCATTCTAATCTATATGGAATTTTACCAATTTCTCTACTCTAGTTGGGAATCTACCCAACTCTAATCTATACGAGAATCTACCTATTCCTCTATTCTAATTGGGAATCTACCCAATTTTTATCTATATATGAATCCACTCATTCCTCTTTTCTAGTTAGGAATCTACCCAATTCTAATCTACATGGGAATCTACCCATTTCTCTATTCTAGTTGGAAATCTACCCAATTCTAATCTATATGGGAATCTACCCCTATCTTTATTCTAGTTGAGAATCTGCCCAATTATAATATGTACTAAAATCTACTTGTTTCTCTATTCTAGTGGGAATCAACACAATTCTAAATTAGGAATCTACCCAATGCATGGTTACACCGACCATGACTCACTATTAGCATGCATTCTACTTTCCGACGTCTTTCTAAGCCCAGGTGATATGGCTTCACTCTTTGTGGGACATCACTATAAGGGTGCTCTTATGGCGAGGTCTACCAATTTTATCTTTGGGTTCCAATCTACAACCACTTGTGGCTAGTTCAGCCACATAGGTACCCCTTTTGGTAGGCATCGACCATTTACAACCCCTTTCAGGGGGCATCGGCCATCAAACACTATCTTAAGTTAATATTTATACTTAAATGATAGTTGTGATTCGATAAAGAAAAATATGAATTCTTTGGAAAGAAGGATCTTGGATTTATAAAAGAATTTTGAAACTGAACAATTGGTAACTAAGAGAAATGAAACTCTTTATTGATCTTGTCGGGTCAATAAGAGAGTTTTGGCCTTAAGACTTTTAAATTAGCCACAACATTTAGTAACTAAAAGGAAGATATATGAAGTTCTATTATGAGTATCGAGATTGGATTATACTTACTGAAAAAGGAAAGAGCTGACCTTGAAAGAAGTGTTCCAACGAGATAAGAGACTTCCTTAAATATAGTGGCTCATACTCTCTAAAGTTGCGTGTAGATATGTTTGGGTCGAACGTGCTTTCATTATACGAATTTCTCCTAAGACATAGAGACAAAGTTAGATACCTATAAAGAAAAGATATTAAACTAATCATTTAATAAACTTACTAAATCCCCCTTTTTGTATGAATTTATCTATGACTTGAGGAATTCTTCGACAACGATCTGTTTCATGCCCGTTCATTTGATGATAAACACAATAATCCTTTACTTTTGGGTTTTCTTGAGTGAATGGAGGATAGTTTGGGTAGTGAAGCTCTCTACGAGTTTCCAAAAAGATCCGAGACAAGCTTTGATTAAGACGAGCAAGGATTTGGGTTTGTTTGATTTTCATTCGTGGTAGAAGGGCTAGGACAATCAGGAAGGCTCTTTTAGTTAGGAGCGATGAATCTTTATTTGCCATCGCCACGATACTCAAATCTTTGATTTTGTTTTCCATAGTTTTAAATGTCCCTCTAAGTTGGCCAAACTCTTGGAAGCACTCCTAGAGATACTCTGAAAGTTGCATGATCTATAGAGCTTGAATTTCATAAACGGGGTCATATTCCTGTCCATTCTCATTCTCCGAAATGAGGTTGAATAATCTTTTGTTGTTTTCTTCTTCAATGAGCTGAATGCGGATGTTGAGGGGTAACTCCAAGGTCGGTTTCTCATTCTCTAGGTTGGTCATAGCTAGAAGGAGAAATGTCGTTGGACTTTCTAAGAGAATAAATAACATAGGTTCAGGGGCCCTCCTTCTAGTGCCAAAAATGTTAGTGTAGAATTTCGTCTACATCAACACCCAGAGGTCCGAAGGTCTATTAGTTTGATTATAGGTCACAGATATAAAGATACCAATATGGGATGTTGTATTGCTAGAACTACTACATATTGAACTACTGAATTAGTACGAGAAATGAGAAGGAAGTAAAGTGCTGAAATTAAATTACACCGAGACTTTTATAGTAGTTTGGGCCGGAAATTCATATGTCCACTGTCCTTTTCTTATTTAGTCACTCTTTTTATATCCGAGAGGCATATTACATTGAATATAAACATTTCCAAAATTAATGAGTTTTTGGTTAGAGCTCCAATATAGGAAAGTACTACCTAGTTCTTGTTCGTTATGTGCTAAAAGATCCCTTGTGCCTTGGGATTGCTGCCTATTTATAGCCAGCATGCCATAACGCCATTGGTTGAGTGCCTTCTCTTTAGATTGATGATCTGGCTGACTATGAGCGGTCTTGATTCGAACGCGCGACATCATCTGGTTGAGTGTGACTTGACGTGGATTGCTGACGTGACGCTTTTATATATGGCATTTGGATATCTTTCATTCATCATGACCGTTGGTCTCGATCTGGGCTATCTAAGCCGTTGATTGTTGTTGTTTATTGAGTTGTTTAAGGATTCAGCAACTAATGCTCTCGGTCGGGTTTCCTACCTCATTTGAATTATGATCTAGGCCTTTGTTGACACATTGGTTTATGCTCTTAGATTGCATATTTTCGTTAGAAACCAAAAGATAGGTCTTAGAATTACAAGCCAAAGAGCTTTTCTTTCGAATATTAGCAATTTATTCTCTATAGAAATTATAATGTAACACATACAATAGTCTTCTACATCCTATGAGTATATACAAAACATCAAATTTGTTTTATTTGACATAAATTTTCAACAAATCTAAACTTGTTTAAATTCTTACTATTTTTCCATTTTAGAACTACAAAACTAAACTTTTATATTTCCATAAATATACTTAACTTCATGTTCTCAACTAATTCAGAAGTTTTCGGCTATCCAAAATCGTCGAAAATTTCATTTTCGTTTCAATAAATGAAAACTACCAAAAATATATCATAATAGGATGCACAAACAAAACTACCCTAATGCATAGGATACATGAGTCCATAAAATGACTTAATAGAAAACTTAAGAACTAAACACCTGGCATTATTTCAACTCTATTTGAAGTAATAATATAAACTGATAACTTTATTACATCAAATCATACTTTGGGGATTTTAAATCAAGATCTGTTTTACAACAGCAAATTACTATGATAGCATCCCCTACTTAGAAACTCGAAAAATGAACGCCAATGATACTACAGTCTTTACCGGAATTATTTTCTAGTGAATAGTGAGTTCAACACTTTCTATTTCCTTCAAAATCCTTTTCAAAATATTTCTATCCATAATACTTTCACATAATACCATTATTATTTTCTTCCAAACTTTTAAAATAATTTTTAAAAACATAAGGGTTTAAGTTCTTAAATTCTCAACTTAATTTTTTTTTGTTTACAAAACCAATTTATAAACCATATTTAAAAACTATACATATACAATTTCATTTTCTTATTTAAAATTATTCCAATAGTGTTTACCTTTTTTAAAACTATAATAATATTAAAATTAATTTTTAGTCCAACGTTATTACCAAATGCCTTATAATTAAATCGTGAAACTTAATTCATTAGGTGTTCATATTTAATTTAACCAGACAATAAATGCTAATAAATAGCTGAGCATAATTAATCAAACAACAAACAATAGTCAAATGCTCCTAAACGGGCCAAGCATGTCTAATCAAGCAATAAAAGACAATAATTGAATATCATCATTTCCTAACTGACAAACACTCCATAAATAACTGTATACGTTTTTATAAATCATTCTTTTATATACAAAATATTATTCTAGGTAAAATTATTTCATTTACCAATCTCAAAAACAGTACTATGTCTGTTTGCCTTGTCTAAGTGTTTAGAAGCCCCTATCGATACGGTTGTTCCTTTTGTATCGACCAGAATTCACAAACCACTTAACAGATCAATCGACATTATATAAAACATTTTTATAGCACTAAAAAATACACGCTCCTGTATACACACACACACACATACATTCATAAATACTAAACTCATTCTACAGTGTTACTAACCCTTTCTCTAATGAGTCTACCCCACCGAAGCCTAGGTGTTCACTCAACCTAGACTCTAGTACCACGTGCGATGACCGACCTTTTTGACCCTTAAAAGTCGACAATAATAAATCCACAGTACACGTACCGAGTATCTTAGTGCTAAAAAGATAGATTGTTGGGCTGAAAGAAAAAAACGACAAAACAGAATCACACATCGTAACGAGTAATATATAATATACACATGATATTAACAAAAAAAATTGTAATTTACATACATCAATCAGAGTAAACTAACCTATAATCAGCCTGGAAAGTTATAACAACCTATCTTTACACATGCTGACAAATACAAGGCAACAAATGTAGCGGAAATCAAAGATACGTTGATACATCTTGGAGGCATCCAACTCATGTCCTGAAGCTCCAAAGCATCCAAAACTATATTTGAAAATATACTCGAGCTATATCAGGATATGAACAAACCGAAGGCAGTACTTCTACATCCTCAGGATTAGTAGCAAGTAGCCCTTGCACGTCAAGAACCGCGTCTTCGATTCCCATCATCTTCAAGATATCTTCGATTCGAACGCTTAAGCTGGCTCAAAGTGATTTTTGGATAACTCATACTTATCTAATCCCAATCTCTCCGAACCATTAATCGATAGTTTCAAAACTGGCCAATATTTGATAGTCGGATAATAACTACCAAGTAAACACGCAATCCAATCAGAGATTAAATTTCATAAGCATTGTTAAACACATAAGCAACCATTAAGCCTCTTTAATTGATCCTTTTATTGATTAAAAATCTCCTTTCAAATATTAATATTAAATACCTTTTACCAAAAATATATTAACAAACCCTTTTTACTCTTTCCAATAGTTGGAAAAGTATTTATATACATATCTCAATGGTATAAGTATATTCACAAAATCTTAAAAAAGATTTTACTTTCAAAACCAGACTTATTTGGGATAAAATAAATGTTATTTAAAACATAGATAATAATAACCCAAAACACTTTTTTGTAAGTAATATGGTCATATAGAAATTAGACCAAATATACTTACCACCACTTTTCGATTCAAACTTGTACTATCCATCAATTAACAATAAAGTTGGAAAAGTCAGATAACTATCCTTGTCTCGACATACATTCCTATTTCTCATAGATAGAGATGAGTTTCCATACCTCAGAATTTGGTAAGTATAAAAATAATACTTTCCATACCATCATAATTTAAATGATTATTTATAGAAATTAATTCTTATTTCTTTATACAAATTTCCTTTTTATAAATCTCCAAATTTATTTATAAAACTTCTTTTATAAATCTCCTTTCTATTTATAAAACTTCTTTAATAAATCTCCATTATATATATAAAAATTCATTTATAAATCTCCAAATTTATTTATAAAACTCCTTTTACAAATCTCCTTTCTATTTATAAAACTTCTTTTATAAATCTCTATTACATACAATATTTTATATAAAATGTTTCATCATTATTTATTCCAAAATATTGCCAACTTCTTTTAAAACAGAATTACCTTGTTAGAAAAGACAAATAACCTTTTTCCTTCATAATAATGTTATATTAACTTTTCTGTAAAATAAATACTTCTCCAAATAATTTTTTAAAGATTTCCATATATGGTAGAAAAGATAAATAAAAAGGTTGAAATGAAATAGATAAGTTCAAAAACCATTTGTGAATAAATGCCATAAAAATTCCCAAAAACCACATTCAAAATCATTCTCTGAATCAAAATCAATTTCAAATCAAAACAACTAACCATAGTATTTCAAAATACTATAATGAGGCGTAGAGCTACAATAGCACTTAAGAAGTGCTTACATAGATCTATGACTAAAAGAGTTCAACTTTTAACACATATCAATGTCACATCTAATATGATCAAACTACCAAACTTTGACATTAAATAATTTATATAATAAATATATACTGAAATTTAAAATCACAATGGCAAGGAATCTTGATTCCTCTTCAAAATTCTCTATATTATATTTTATCCGTCATTCACTTTTTACAAAGCAGAAATTCAACTAAATCAAACTAATAAATAATTCAAGCACAAAATGGGAATTTATTCTGCTCGATAGATGTCTAAAATAATCTATTCTATTTAATTCTTGCAGAATGGTGTTTTAATCTACCAAATAGATATCTCAAATGAAGTATAATAAATTTAACTACATTATTATTTAAATCAATATAATTATATTCTACCACTATTAATTTATCAATATTTTATACTTTATTAAAACTGTCAACAAGTTATACTATCATTTTCTAAATGTCGATACAAATCTAATGTTTGCGCAAAAAATGATCATAAACGCCCAAGAATAGTTTTTGTAGAGAAGTAAGTGAAGAAAAGTAAAACTAAACTAAGTAGATGAATAAGTAAGCAATAGAGAATAAGCAGTAATCAAAGACATAGAAAATTATAGTGGTTCGGCGTTGTGTGCCTACATCGACTTTGAAAATTATCCTTTATTAATCACTTTTGAATCCGATTACAATAGTAGAAATAAGTTAGCACTTGTTTATAATGGAGTCTAGAGTAACAAGCAGCGTAAAGATCCCCAGAATGACCCATCAAGCTAGTATTTATAGATGAAGACGACCAAATATCTCTCTGAAATCTCGGCTGAAGGACCTTCTAAATCATATAGGTCCACTTGAGGGATCGCTGGTCCCAATTCCCAAAGATGAGGGATTGGTACTGATCCCTTCTCTGGTTGAATTTTTGGGGCAATCCCTATGGTGGCTTCCCTATGCAAAATTATGTCTAGTCTCCAAATTTCATGTCATTTGGATCTGTAACACGCCTAATTTTAAATAACATTATTCGAGAGATTTAATTAGATAAACTAAATAGAATAATGTAAAGATTAAAGTGGTTAAGAGATTGAGATTTGTATAATTATAAGGTAGCCATGCCTTAGAAATGAATGAACAAATGAAAGTTTAACATGAAGTAAGTAGAGAAAATAAGATAAGGGCAAAATAGGAATAGGTTATATTCTTATACCCTAAACTTTTATCTCATTTTCATTTATAACATTCACAACCTAAAACTAAATACAAAGCTTTGCCGACCGCCATTAGAGCATAACAAAGGGAAGATAAGCAAGATTTCCAGAAGGAAGCTTAAGCTAATTAATCAAAGAACAAATCGCAACCTCCTTAACAAACAAGCTAAAGGAGAATAATATATTACATCTCATTTTTATAGCTTTCGGTTTCTAGATAAGACCCATGTTTATTTTACAAATGATTTGTCATGTTTTGATGGTTTAAATGGATATATATATATATATATATACACACACACATACATACATACTTGTTGATGATTTATGCTATTTCATATAGATTTTATGATAAGGTTTAACTTGAAAAACCTATTAAATGACATCCAAATGCAATGAATTTTTGGTATAAGGTCAGAAATAATATTTTTTGAGATAGGTTTCAAGTTTCATAATTTTTTGAGTAGCTTTGGATTTATTATGAATTTTCTAGTAAAGAAAACTATTAAATTCGTTTTAAATTAATTTCGTCTATTATATATTAGCTTTGGATCAGAAATTTAAAAATATTAGAAAACATATTAAACGTGATTTATGGAATTTTTGGAGAAATTTCCTAAGTGTTTATTAAGTATATAAAATTATTTAAGGTACGGGACTTAAATGTTTTATGTGTTTATAAAAGGAGAATGAGCAATTTGTTAAATGTTTTAAATTATTAAATACTGAATTCGGCAGCACTTTTAGAAAAGATTTTGAAAAATAAATTTACAACCAATTGTATGATGACAAATAAGCAACTTAGTTGGAAATATATTACTTTATAAAGTTAAAAATCAGTTATGTAGAAGATTGTTGTTTCTCCACTTACGACAGCCACCTTTTGACCTCATACTGCTACCTCCATTCTTGTCGAAACCAATACACATGGTATCAATGCCTTAGTATGTAGTGGGTTGGAAATAGGTGAAAGGTAAGGAGTTGAAACGTGCTTTCGAAGGGGTCGAGGCATTGTTTTACTTTCAATAGAAATGTCGCTTGCTTTGCTATTAAAAGAATGTTTTCGAAAGGGTTTTGCTATAGCCTTCGATAGTGGTTACCGCATTTTTGTTTTAAACAAGCTTTCAATAGGGTCGAAACACTTACTATCGCATTCTATCTTTTGACCCAGTTGAGGCCGCTTATGCCTTTAAATATTGGTTGCGAAAGGGTGTTTTCGTTTTTAATAAGAAGCCACTTCTCCATACTTTTGAAAGGGATGGTTCCGAAACCATCTACCTTCTTTTTACTTAGGAATAAGGCTTTTGAAAGAGTTGCTTTCACCCTAGTTGTCTTAAGATCTTTTGTTCTATTGAAATTTAAACCCATGGGTTTCAAAAGGAATAGTATTAAATGATTTCAAAGCTATGTTCCACAAACTATTACTTGAACCCAATGCTTTTGAAAGGTTTGTTTTGAGTAAAGGACTTTAATGCTTTCAAAAGGTTTATAATGAAGGTTTCGAAGGGGGTTCCCCAATGTTTTCGGAAGGTTTACTTTAGTAATTGAATGGAAGGTTTCTAATGCTTTCGAAAGGCAAGTTTGAAATGTTTTGAAAAGAGGATGTCTAAGGTTTTATAAAGCTTTCGTAAGGACACTTTTAATGGTTTCGAAAGGTCTATTTTGAATGGTTTCGAAAGGTATGTTTTGGCCCTTCAGCCTAGAATTCAAGGTAAGGTAGTTAACTGGTTTCGAAAGGGGTACTTTTAAAGGTCTCAAAAGAGATTGATTAAAGCTTTTAAACGAGGGTTCCGAAAGTTTTCTTCAAAATTGTTTTGTGTAAAGTATATATAATATGGCAAAGAGATTTGAGTAAAGCAAAGAATATGTTTTCCTTGTTTAAGTATGACTCAAAGGGTTAAATCAATTCTAAAGAAATGTTTTCAAGGAAAATTTAATGGGGTAGTTGACCCTAAGTAGATGACTTAGATATTAGAATACCAGATTGGGTCGGTATAGGGTCACGCCCTATACTTTAGCTAGTAGCCCTGAATAAATACAAGTCTAAAATTCCAGTGTGTAGGGCTTTATCACAGGTAAGACCAAAATGAGGTTACACATAGAAAAAAATATACAGAGTAAAGATAGGTTATTGGTGAGCCCGCAAAACCATTAGGATCAGTTGACCCTGGGAGAAGTAAGTTAGGGACAGACCGTTCAAGAGTGTGTCTAATAGAAGTAAGATGATTTATTTTGTCCAGTAGGCCCAAGTCAGCCAAAGGTTAGTAGTTAGCCAAACAAATCTATATTGTTCGGACAGATAGTCCATTGATTACCTGATTTGTATGCATACATGATATTGCTATTATTGCTTTAATCAGTTTGATTGTAGGATTTTGATTTACAAAAGATATGTTTTAAAAGGGATATTAGTGAGGAGAAACCCATTCCGCTAGGCGGCGTGGTCTCACTTAATATCAGATAACTGAGATGTATAGTATTATTCACACCAGGCTTTATGTCTGACTTGAAGTTTATATTTTCCTCTTAAACTCTAGGGTGCTCAAAATATGATTTGAGTAGATTGAGAGTTGAGATTTTACAGGTTTAGTAGGTTGGGCGAATAAGCTTCTAAAGACGTTCAGGAGGCAATGCTAGCTATATTTAGGAGTTATTTTGTTTGTTTCTGCTATCTTGTATTGAGATCGATTGTCTATTTAGTACTTTGATCATCCAAGGGGGCATCTTCATATGTCGCTCTTGGCATAATTTGTAATAATTATATTTGATTAAGACCTGGGAATCGTTTAGGATTGTGTAATGGAATATGAAACATTATTTTGCAATATAATCAGTAAAGTTGTTTTTTGGAATCTGTGATTTTGGTTTATATTCATGTACTTCTGATATTATGGATACCATTAACATTATCGTATTTTATCACCAGAAGTTAATACTATAGATGACTGCAGCATCTGTAGCGCTTAGCTTTGGGCCTCAAGATAGGGGATGTTGTAGGATTATCGGAGCTCGAGTTATTGCTTGATTTTGATTCGACATGGTTTGCATGTTGCTTTCTATCGATCCCTCCCAAGGATTGTATATTGATCCCTCCAACCTTGCCCTCTTGATGTGCGATCCCTATGGTAAGTTCCCTAAGGTTCTTATATCTTGCTTTTCGAATTTCATAGGCATTGGACTTGCAGATATTGAGATATAGATTGTTTTCCACAAGAATTCTCTTGTACTTTGAAACATGTCGATCCCTTTTGTTGATGCCAATCTATGCTGATCCCACCTAGGCGTTGAACCATATTTCATGCTTCGAACATTCTATATTGCACATATACCAATACCATCCAATCCTGACCTCACATTACCATCTGTACTCGACTTTTGGGTACCACAATCACCACTCTGAAGTCATCGACCTTAATGGCAGTCGAATCTGACTTGTTCGATCTGTTGAATATAGCTGGGTCAAAATGCCAAATAACACTTGCCCCCCAAAGTACGTCTTGTGATGAACATGATGTGCTTTGAATCGACGCAAGTTAGAGTCATTGACGAGAAATCCATCCAATTTTTTAAATAATCACTATCCATCTACCGAATTACTTTTCCAAGGTTCTATATTTCTCATTGACCGTCATGACGCTTGGTCGATTTTCAATAGTATAAATCCAGGGCTATATTCCATTAGTTAATATATGTAAGTCCGGTTCCACAAGTCTATCACGTTTTGGCTATTTGATTCAGCTTCAAACTTGAAAGCTTCAGGTTTGATTCCAACTTGTATCGATTTCAAAAATTGAAATTTCTAGGTCATATACGTGCATGTTCGTATATACGTTCCTGTCATTGGCTTACGAACATGCTCGCACATTCATGGGTCATCGCCAACTTTCTTTGCATTTTGTATGTTCATGTATTTAATAATTTCCATGCTCATGCTGGTTTGCATACATGCCCATAGCCGATCCCTCATTTCATCATTTTTTTAATTGTTTGTAGGGATCGGTATATGCTTAGCTGATCCCTCTTTTTTTTACGTTTGAAGGGATTGGTATCTTTCATGCCGATCCCTCTCCTCTTGCTTAAAACCATGGGCTGATCCCTTCATCCCCTTATATAAACTAACATCCCTTCTTCCTAACTTTCATGTATCCAACACTTCTACTTTCTTTCCATTCATATCCTTATGGCCGAACGCTTTTTTACCATAAAAAATCCGAGCCCTTCCTTCCCTATTCAGACATTGCCTTTGTCCAAACATTAACCCTTCGACTTAGCTTTAGAGTGTCACCTCGCCTTTATTCGAACCATACTTTGTTCTTTCTCCTCAAATCACCCATCTCTAATGCATTTTAGTAGGTTATTTGCCTTTAAAATTTGATTTTATGACAAGATGATGGATTCTATTCTATTGGTGCAATATGGAGTTTGACGCAATGGAAAATCGAAGGCCGAAACCATTTGGAGGAGAGGGGAAGTTGAATGGAGTAGGGCTTGGGTATAAGGTTGGAAGGCTTGCATGGGAAGGTGGAAAGAGTGGGATCGATTGCTTTTGATTCACAAGGTGGGTCCGGTGGCTTAATGGATTGAGGGGGAATCGGTATCCTTGCTGAACAAAGGAGTGGGATAGCGTGGAAGGTTCGATATTGGGAGTTAGGAAATAAGGAATCGGTGAAAATGGGTAGCAAGGTTGGATTGACAGAATTGTAGAAGGAAAGGGGTCGGCATCCTTTGAAAGGAGAGAGGGGTCGGCTGTGTTGTTTAAGGAGAGGGTTTGGTAGGATTAGGAATCGACAATCTTTTAGGAGAGGGATCAGTTGAGCCGCTTTGGGATAGGGATCGGTATAGAGGGTTTGGCATACATGTTTTCTAAATTGAACTTGAAACCTAATCCAAACTTACTTGTTTGAGAAATTACTACCAATCCACCTCAATTAACTTAAATATATGTTGACGATGAACAATAGAACTTGCATATTCACTATTGAATAGAGATTTAACAATCAAATCCCTGAAACTTCAACATGAACCAATACTTAGCATAAGGACTAGAACGACAAATTTCACACTTTGATATACCGATAGTTGATCCCAAAGCTTTCATAACCGATCAATCTCATCGCCAGTTGAGACGGTCAGCGATAACGGTCACTTTAGTCGGAGTCCAAAGTCTCATCATTTAACTTCAATCTTTTATTTAAAATTGTTTATTTCTATTATACACTAAACTACACTGCACTAGCTCACACTTAACACGAGGCAAACATGTAATTTTTCTAATCTAATTGTCTACTAAGTATAATTAACATGGACTTCAAACGCTCAAAGCGTTTATTTGCAATGTCTTCTGGACCAGCCTCGCAACATAGCAATCCTGAAGCAAAGTCGAGCTCTGCGAGTATATCTGATAGACTTTCTCCTGGTCATCGGACCGAGAAAACGAAAGTTTCTAGCCTATCAGTCAACTTTTTTCAGATGTTCTCATCCTCCCGATGGAGGATGTAAGTCCTATGCCCGACGGAGTAGAAGGCACCATTCTCTTGGATAACCCGATAGATTCTCATGTCTCCCGAATTGGAGCGGCTGTCCTTCGTGGTCTATGTTCCATACACGGAATTCCATTCGAAGATGTCTTCGTTTCTTCGATAAATGACAAGCTCACTTTCCCCCTGAGGGGTACACAGCGTGCAAAAAATTCATTTGCAGGGCCGGATCTGTGCCGCCCTTTAGTTCTTTTATTCGGGAAATGTTCAACTTTCTTGGAAAAGTTCCCACTCAACTTCACCCGTACAGCTACGCCTTCCTCAATGGAATTTTTCTACTGTTCATGAGCGTTCTATTTCGCCAGCCAACTCCTGAGGATATAAGGTTCATTTATAAATTTAAATGACGGTCAGGAAGTCCTTTCTGCATTTTTCTTTAGCCTTCACCCAACTGCCAAATCTTAACGGGTGCTTGGAATAAACTTTCTCTTCTCAAACATGAGTGGTTCTACGTTCAGTGTCCGCCTGGCTTCGCAAGGCGATGGTTGTAAGGACATAAGTGTTGTCTTTGCTTCACTCTTAAATCCGTTAATCTAAGTCATATTTTTGAATCAACTAACATCTTGAATATCTACAGGTATCCGCCCACTCCCTAAGGGCAATAGTTTTTCAAGAGCGATCTTCGCTATTCATGCCACCCTTTTCGAAGACAAGGACATTAGACTTCTCATAACCGACGAGTTGTTATCTCTATTCGAGCTGCTGGAAGAGGGTCATAGCATTGGGCTCCCTGTAAATGCTGCATTACCGAGAAACGTCATATGGCAAGAAAGGGATGTCAACAATCCTGTCATGCCTCTAGTCGAAGGGACTCAGGATGACGTTGAAGAAGAAAAAATTAGGAATGCCCATACCAATGAGCCCTGCGATGATGATGCAGGCCTGGGCAAGGTGCCAGTGATCGAACCATCACAAGGCATGCAATCCCAAACGTCGACTATGAGAAGGAAGAAACTAGCATATAAACTTCACAGAAGAAAAACTGCTAAGGACCTAGAATTTGTTATCAATTTGTTGACGAAGAGTAATCTTCCCAATACTTAGAAAGTTCAATGAAATGATTTTCAAATATCCAGATTGTCAATGACATTATGACTTATGACTTCCCAAGCATCAATATCGAGGGGCTTAATTCTCCTTTCAGGAGTGGTGATGGAATTCTTCCTACCAGCAAAGGAGAGAAAACATCTATAAGCAAGGCTACAGCTACCGGTCTGTCTGGGGGGACTCTAGGACACTTAGAATCATGTCCACTCCACTACACACTCTTCTTCTATCTTTTCATAATGGTTACTTATACATTCTCATTTGATCTTTGCAGGTGCAATGACTCAATTGATCGCCTATTGGGATCTTCGATGCATTATGGATCTAGCCGTGGCCTTGAATCAGGCAGGCGTAGGGAAAGAGACGACGATCGGAGAAAAAGTCATCATTTAAGGGAATCTTCTTCTTTCAAGCGTAAGTCCCAGTCTCAGTCATTCCATCGGGAAGATTAGCCCAATCTTCCTGTTTATAGTGGAGAACAGAATTCTTATCAGGGACCTCAAATTGCCGTATCACATGAGCAATACTCTGGTTCTTCCAGCTTCAGGTAATCATGCAACCGTAAATCGAGCAAGCGTTCAATTGCCACTTCCGATCCATCTTTGCTGACCACTTCTCTTGATACTTCCATAGTAGAGAAATTTTCCGAACTTAACACCACTTTTCCAAAAATTTGTTTTGATAGGCTTCAGCTACTTCCCACAACTCATATGATCCCGGGCACACCAAAGCAAGCTCTTTCACATGTGCCAATGGCGTTTTCATGTAGCATGAGTCGTTCTAGCACTTAGTGAAAAAGATCTCCGAGGTGTCAATCGAGCGACAACATGAAATAGATTGTCTCAAGCTAGAAGCGATCCACATTAAAGATATAATCAAGCACCAAGGTAATGAGATATCAGAGTTGACAACAAAAATTGTTGAGGCAGAAAAGAGTGTCGAGGAAACGTCCGAGGCAGTGAGTCGTTTGGAAGCTGCCCATAAGAAGGAACTCGATGCTGCCATCAATCGCAGCGACGCATTCGCTCTAGATAAGGATTCTTTACAAATGGAGAAAGATATCTTGGCCTACCGCATTAAGGAGCTTGACGATCTTCTTAGGAAAGAAAGGGAAGAGAAGATCGAGGCTCATGAAGAATCCTAGAGGTATTGCGAGGAGGCTGTCCAAGCCAGGAATTTGAAAATCAAACTTGACGAGCAACAAAATAGAAGCCCTCAAAGAAGAGGCAAGAGAGGCTGGCCGCATGAGATGATAGATGCTAAAGAGTTTGGTTGGAATGAAATTAATGGCATGTTTGATTCTCCGATAATCGAATACAACGCTAAAGTGCTTACCACCGTGACTTGATCTTTCTTGGTGAAAGTAATCTTTAGTCACTTGCCAAAGCATGGGAATATATTGTCGAGATGAAAAAGAAGGAGCTGGGCGAAGCCGAGTTAGATAAGGAGAAATTAGTGCAGGAGATCCTTTGCGGAAATGAACCCCTAGACCTTGCTGTCGTGAGAATCTGATATTTCGACATTTTAGCGCCTTTCGGTAACGGGAATAATATTGCTGAATCCTTGGAGTCTGATCCTAAGGGCCCCTATACTTTCCGAGTGGCTGGAGCATCAGTTTTTTTGGCCCGGGGCAAGATTTGAGCTACGATCCAGATAAATCCGGTTACTAATCTAAAGTTCTGACCCCTATTCTAGAAGGGGGCACTCCGGCGACAACCGAGAGCCAATCGGATGTAGGTATTCCACTTTACTCTCTACTTTCTAAGAGGTTTTGTTCTTCATGCCCAATGGATTTAGGCTTCTCTCTTTGTTTTGTCAAATTTACAGGTTTTCCAGGTCCCGACCAAACTTCTAAAAGTGATGCCACCATGGAGCAACAAGCGATATCTATGTAACATTCCCCATTTGGAGGCCCATGACTAACGACTCCGGATGTTACAGTCATCCATAGGTATTAATTCTCGATGACCAAATGCAGTAATGTTAGATATATCGATATAACAAAAACACATGGATAAAAAAAATTTAAAACTCAACTTAAAAAAAATTTCTCGTTCCATTTCAAATACATTACATAATCCTAATGCGTGAATAATGTTCAGAGAAAATACAATTATTACAAAATACGCCAAGAGTGACATATGAAGATGCCTCCTTGGTTGATCAGATTCAAAATATAGGCAAATAAACAACTTTTCCATTACAACCAAAACATAGTGGAATCAAACAGAAAAGAACTCCTAATAACTAGCCTGCCTCCTACACGTCTCTGGAAGCTTATTCATCTAAAGGAGAACATGAAAACCTTAACTCTCAAACAACTCAAAATTAGTTGAGCATCCAAGAGTTTAAGAGAAAACATAAACTTCGAGTCAGACAAAAAGCCTGGTGTGAATAATAACCTACCATCTCGAACCATATAGATATCTAATGAGACCACACCGCATAGCGGAACGGGTTTTCCCCTTACTAGTATCTTAGCCAAAATTTATAACAACCATATACTGTGCACTTACATCCACAATGGTTAAAACATGACATTTTAAAGTATATCATGATGATATGCAATCATGCAATATATTCTGGCTTTTCCATCCCCATTCATTTGACTATTTGTCTCAGTTATAGTTTTTATGGTCACTATTAACTATTAGTTTTCATGGGCTGACTAATAACCTGTTTAAAGCTTACAAACTATATGCTTGGTTTCATAGTTTTCATGGGTTCACTATGAAACTATTGGTATCTACCAATAACTTCATCCAATTATAGTTTCCATAGGTTCACTATGAACCTATTGGGACCTCCAATAACTTCTCTCATGTCATAATTTTCATGGATTGACTATGAACCAAGGGATCTTTTTCAATAACTCAATCCAGATATATTTTTTCAAAAGATCGCTAAGAGCCTATTGGCCCCTATCAATAACTTTTCCATACTTAGTTTTCATGGGCTTACCATGAACCTGTCTAAATTGACAACTCTTTGATCAGTCTTTGGGCATCCTAAATTCTGGTCTACTTAACCTTCTGGATGCAATTCTACTCACACAGGCATTAATTTAATGTATATTGACTACTGGGTCAACCTAGCCAGTTATTCTACCCTTAATACCCCAAAATGCAGTTGTGGGTTGATTATAAAGGGAATATGTTTAAAGAAGAAGCACACATGATAACTAATCGTAACATGATAACACAAACGTCCATGGTTTAATATCCTTATAATCACTTTCAAATGAAACATGGTTAATACCTTTAATCTATTATTTTTAGCAAGGAAAGCTTCTTCAAAACTCCAAAGTTAAAAGCTATTTCAAAATTTCTTTCATATTGCCATGGGTTTTTCTTTAAAAAATGGATTGGGTTCCTTGTTTTGAAAACTAAGGCTTTTGAAACCTTAGACTCTCTCTTTCGAAACCACTGAGACATACCTTTCGAAAGCATTCAAACCTCCTTCACAAAACACTTGTATATATGCTTTCCGAAACACTTAAAACATCCCTTTCGAAAGCGTCTAAACATTCCTTTCAAAACTATTAAAACATTCCATTCGAAAGTGTTAAAGCATATATTCCAAAACCACTTATGTTCAAGTAGAATTTACAAAAGAATAGCTTCAAAACCATTTGCAAGTATCTCTTTCAAAATCTTTGGGTTTAACCATAAACATAACTCCTGGGTTAAAGTGAACATAAGCGAAAGTAACCCTTTCGAAAGCATTAATCATAAAGTAAAGGAATTTAGAGAACATATGGCTTCGAAACCACCCTTTCACAAGCATTGATAAAAGTGGCTATAAGAACCTTTTTAAAAGCGTTGACCTTTAAGTAAAATAATTGGGTAAAAGGTTAGCTTCAAAACAACCTTTCAAAACTATTGCCTTTGAAACCTTTAATATAAATGATTACAGGGACCCTTTCGAAAGCATTAGGAAGTGGCTTTAATATTAATAAAACAAAAGCTTCCCTTTTGAAATCATTGTTATAAGGCTATAAAGAAAAGCAGCCTTTAACCCATTCGAAATGTATGAAGAAAGCAGCTAGGTTTTGAGTAGGTTCTAAAGCAACTACCCTTTTGAAAGCTCCTTTTTAAAACTTAATATGCACCAACTCAATCGAAAGCTACTTTTAAAAATAGCAAGCGGTTATCCCTTGGAAAGCTATATAAAAGTAACTTCAATCCTTTCGAAAACTTCTTTACAAACAAAGTAAGCAACATCTCTTTCAAAAGCAAAACAAATACAAGTGGGTTGATTTGAAGGCTATTAAAAATGGCATCAACCCCTTCAAAAGCAAGCTTGCGAGGCCATCCCCTCTCGCTTTTCTCCAATACACTACATACTAACTATTTGATATATGTGTATTGGTTTCGATTGGGTTCGAAGGCAATCTGGAATGGTTTCAGAAGCAAGCAAATGGAAGTGACAAGTTTGTAATTCGAAGCAAAACTGATTTCTATACCTTTAAAAGAATTTCCTTTATACCTAACGTACCTTATTTGTCAAAATACGATTGGTTGCCAAATCCTTTACAGAAATCTTTTTCTGAAAGGCTGCCGAATTCATCCATTAGTAAATAAATAATATTTTAGTAGAGAAGCCCTTCCCCATTACAAAAAAATTAAGACATTTAAGTCTTCCAACTTAATTAATTTAATTCCCATTGTAAATCTCTTAGGAAGAATCCCCAAAAATCATCTTTATTCACTTTTAATATGTTTTCCAACATATATAAATTTTGGACCCAAAATACTTTATATACTTGCCGAAATTAATTTTAAACCCAAATTATCTATTTCTTCCATTCAAAATTCATAATAAATTATCATAGCTTGGATGATTATGAAAATGTAAACCCGTCTCCAAAATAAATTTTTACATAACATATTAAATCCTCATGGCATTCGAAACCTATTTTATATGATTTTAACCTTAAAATCAAATCAAACCTTTTACAAACATGTTTGTTTAAATCAATCATGGCATATAATCAAAGCATATCATCATTCAAATCATCCAAATGGTTTTAAACTTTTTACCCGAAATCAAAATATTTATTAAGACATAAATGAGATGGTTTTGATTATTATTCACCTTGTTTGGATAAGGGACTTGAGATTTGATCTTGCTTAATTCTTCCTTGCTTGAATCCTTAGCTTTTAGTTGATTTTTAATCCACTTTTCTCTAATTTTGGCCGGCCTTGAAGCTCTTTTGTTTATGTTTTTATTTTGTGAAAACGTGAATGAGAGTGAGGTAAGGGTTTAGGGGTTATGGGATTATGGTACATGGCTATTTTCCATAATACTCTTGCCTTATTATCTTGAGTTGTTAACTTATAAAACCATTTTATAAACTCATTCTTATGATTTCATTTAGTTCAGGCACGACCTTTTTTTAATTTTTCAAATCTCAATCCCCCTTATCACTCTAGTCTTTACATTATTATATTTAATTTATCTAATTAAATCTCCTGAATAATGTTATTTAAAATTAGGGCTGCCACAAGCTTACCTCCTTAAAGAATTTCATCCTTGAAATTCAGAAAGGAATAAATAGTAAACATAGTAATCATCTATAACATCTCCTAACTACCATACTAGCCTACCTGACTAGCAAACAGTCTAAATAAAGCAAATATACAACATACCCCTACATGTGATCAGTATAAGTATCTCTTATCCTATCTTCTGTCTCCCAAGTACAGTCCTTCTCGTTGTCGCTGCACTGAACTTTCACCAACTTGACTGTCTTGTTTCTTAATCTCTTCTTATATCTCACTACAACCCGAACTAGTTTTCTAACAAAAGTCAAATCCGGTTCTACTATTAAATCTCCCAGTGCAGTCACAGGAATAGTAGTCTCTGGATCATGCACATACTTATGAAAGATGACATACATGAAACACATTATGGATACCTAACAAACTGCTCAGCAACTCTGAAGCAATCCATGGATATAGAATCCCATTACCAAACTGGTATTTCCAAAGGTTGAAGCAATCCACTTGGCTTTTGATGTTCGGCCTTCACTTGTTGACAGTTCACACAACGCCAAATCTACAAGCCAACATCCTTCTTCATACCTTTCCAGTAGAGACTTCTCCTCATATCTTGGTACGTCTTGGTTCCCCTAGGATGAAACGTAAATTTGGATCGATGACATTCCCTAAGAACTTATTTCCTCAGATCCTTAACAATCGGAACATGCAACTGTCCCTTCTTTCTCAACCATCCCCTTTGATCAAGACTGAAACCATTTAGACCATCAACCTTCGATCTAACCTCCAGCCTTTTAATCTTCTCAGCCTACTGTGGATCCTCTTCTGCATAGAAGCAATTCTTTCGATCAATACAGGTCGAACTTCCAAACGGGACAACATGGCGGTGGTCTGACTAGAACTAGCAGTCAGTCTTAACTACACACTACAAGTAGTCAAAGCCTCAAGACCTTTCCATTCCGCCAACATGGCTAACCACATATTCTGATATTTTCTACTGAGAGCATCTACTACTTTATTTCCTTTTCCACATGTATACTCTATACCAAAATCATAAGCTTCTAAAAGTTCTAGCCATCTATGTTGTCTCATATTCAACTCCTTTTGAGAGAATAAATACGTTAAAGACTAATGATTTGTGTATAACACAAATCTCTCCCCTAAGAAA
Organism: Allium fistulosum; assembly: GCA_030737815.1. Classification (NCBI taxonomy): domain Eukaryota; kingdom Viridiplantae; phylum Streptophyta; class Magnoliopsida; order Asparagales; family Amaryllidaceae; genus Allium; species Allium fistulosum. Next base: position 240,021,743 of record CM060907.1, on the reverse strand, counting down.
TAATGTCTCCATATTTTCACCGCAAAGATTACCGCTGCCAACTCTAAGTCATGAGTAGGCTATCTCACTTCATACGGTCTAAGCTGTCGTGAAGCGTAGGCAATAACTTTACCTTTCTGCATCAACACAGCCCCGTTCCACATGCATCGGTATACACTACTAACCCTTGGTTTCCGTCTGGAACCACTAACACAGACGCGTTGGTCAACAAATGATTTACCTTAAGGAACGCTTTCTCACATTTGTCGGGCCAAATAAACTTCACATCGTTCCTAGTTAGCTTAGTCAAAGGCACTGTTATCCGCGAGAAATCCTTAATGAAACTCCGGTAATATCCCATGAGTCCAAGAAAACTTCTAATCTCAATCACCGTCTCTGGTCTCTTCCAGTTGTTAACCGCTTCGATCTTATCCGGATCAACGGACAAACCCTTCTCTGAAACAACGTAACCAAGAAATTTAACATCTTTCTTCCAAAAATGACACTTGGAAAACTTCACCTTCAGCTGATGCTACCTCAACATCTCAAGCACTACTCTAAGATGAACTTCATGCTCTCTCTCATCACTATAGTGTATTAGGATGTCATCTATAAATACTAATACGAATCTATACAAGTGCTCTTGGAAAATTCGATTCATCAAATCCATGAAGAAAGCTGGTGCATTCGTTAACCCGAATTGCATTACTAACCATTCGTATAAACCATACCTAGTCCGAAATGCCGTAAATGGAATACTGTCCTTTGCCACTCTTAACTGATGGAAACTGTCACCAAATCCAATTTGGAAAATACTCTGGCTCCATATAACATCATCGATTCTCGGCAAAGGATACTTATTCTTGATTGCCTTCTCGTTCAACTTACGACAGTCGATACAAAGCCTTAACGACCCATCCGGTTTCTTCACGAACACCGCCGCCGCTCCCCAAGGCGAATTGCTTGGTCTAATAAAATTCTTCCTTCTAAATCCACTGGTTTCACCTTCGATTCCTTCATCTTGGTCAGCGTCATCCTGCTAGGTGGTCTACTTACAGGTTTTGCTCCAGGCACAAGATATATTCGAAACTCAAGGCTAGTTTCGGTGGTTGTCCTGTAACTGGCTCGAAAACATCTGCGAACTCTCTTGCTACCCAAACTTGACTCAACTCTTCTTCAACTTCCATAGCACTCAACAAAGCACAAGAATTTCGATCTAAATTCTCCATAGAGAATATAATCCATTTAAGACTATTAGGGTGCCTCAGAGATATTTTCCTATCTGGGGAAAATATCCTAGCATCATATTTATCTAACCAATCCTTACCTAAAATGATTCTAAAGTCTACAAAATTAAACACATACAAACTGCATGCAAACTTATGACCTAGAAAATTAAGTTTTAACTATCACATCTCGTTCCCAGAGCGTATCCTCCTATTGGATTTGCAACCCTTAAGGAAATAACAAGGTATGTGGGTTCCAAACATAATCTATCTACTAAACACTGAGATATAAATGAATGCGATGCACCAGTATCAAATATTACCCTAACTGATATACTTTTAATCAAAAGCGTACCTTCCATCACTATCTTTCTTTTTTCAACAGCTGCCTAGCAGACGATGGTCCAACAACAAAGACCTTTCCCTTGTCTACCCTGTCCGGTTCTAGACATTGATTCTTGTAATGCCTAATCTAGTCACATTTAATGCACTTCACTCCTTTCTTGTCTGCAGCCTTCTTCCCTTTTCATGTTCGACATTCATGAGCATAATGTCCCTTCTTATCGCACTTAAAACAAACTAGATTAGCCTTCGCCTTCTTGGCAGCTTCTCCCTTCGGGTTCCTTTCTTCTTAAAGAACTTCCTCTTCTTACCCTGAAAACCTTGGGTTTCAACCTGCTTCGCCTTCCCATAAGTAGAAAGCATCTCTTCATTCCGGATCATAATTTCCACAACAACAGTACTTGGATCACGGAGATGTGGCTTTATCGCCCTAGTAATCTTGGGTTGTTATCCCGCCTTTTGGCAAGGCCGTGATACCAAGAAAGTGACTGGAAATCAAAGACAGTTCGTCCCGAAGTTTGGTTACACATAGGTTCACTATGGATATCAATGAATTTTGTCCGAGTCCGGATCATGCTACAATTTACATGGCATGACATGCAAAGCTATGGAAGACAACATTTCAAATTTCAAGTCAATCGAAATCTGTATGCTCAAGATATGATCGATGCAAATCATGCAGAAAATCTCCTTCGTATCTATTGAATATGTTGCTTCGTATCCATCGACTCGCAGGCCTTGTTCATATCCACCAGGCATACACTGTTCGTATCCACCAGGCATACACTATTTGTATCCACTAAACATACACTGTTCGTATCCATCAAGCATGCCCCACTTCGTATCGGTCCGAGCTCATCCCACTTCGCATCCATCATCACCGGCTAGTTCGTATCCATGGGAAATTGTCGCTTCGTGTCGATCATTCCATGTACTTCGTATCGATCCAACCATCCACGTACTTTGTGTCGATCAGCCTTTGATCGATACAAAGAGCACGTAATGCATCAATATAAATGTCATCCCTTTTCGATCGATACGAGAAGGCTGTTGAATCATCAGTACGAAATAAGCATCCTAGGATCGATACGAAGAATGGAGTCCATTAGGTCGATACAAACGAGGCGTAAACATTGGAAGAACTCGGTCAATTAGGCATCAAGGGTGGATCGATCCTAAAAACAAGTGCCATGTCAACACACAGACACATGCCCTGATCGATACGAATAGAGCGATGCGAAGGGGATCGATACGAATTGCACAGCCTACCGAAAACCTTAAATTACATCGATCATATCTCACAATCTACAAGTCCAAATGCTATGAAATTTTCACTGGAGCTTACGTACAACCTAAAGAATGTTCATGCTCGATTTCGTTTCGATTGGGAAAAATCTTGATCGATGCGAAATTCATTCGTATCGATCACGGATCGAGTGCAAACCACATGGGATCGATCGCGTGGGTCCGCCCACGTACCAAAAGAGGTCTCCCGAGATCTAAGCGAGATATTTGCAGCCTACGCCTATAAATAGCTGCCCAGAACCTACAGAAAAAGGACTTTTGGCTTTACTATGTCTAGACTTTGTCGAAATCATCATTGAACTCGAGTTCTACTGTTGTAACACGTTGTAATCAGCAAGCAAAAATCAGTAAAGTCAAATTCTTAAAAGTGAACGTAGGCTAGAACGCTGAACCACTATAAATCTGTGTTTTTCTACTGCATTCCTTTGAATTTTCTGAGTGTTCATCATATTTTATTCTCTATAAATCTGCTATCTGTAATCTGTGACTGTAAACGGGTGTTTTCATCGGCAATTGGGTGTTTGTGACCAATTTTGACGCAAATATGGGTATTAAACCATGAATAAACTTCTTATTGCTTTTAAAGATGGTGTCAATGGTAGCATATCCGTATCTGGATAATTCATCAAACTTCTTAGCATACTCAATCACCGACATCTCACGCTGCATTAAATCCATGAACTTTCTAAGCAATACTAATTTGGCAACTTCAGATAAAAACTTCTCTTCGAATCTCCTTCAAAATTCTGCCCAAGTCAACTCCTCCTCGGGAATTCCAGGGGTAACACTATTCCACCAATGAAGCACTACTACATGTAACTGCTTAGAGGCAAGTGTTATCTTCTTCTCATCGTTTAATCCCAAGTCAGCAAAATCCTTTCACAATGCCAAAAATAATTCTCCACTTCTATAGCATCCTCTATTCCCAAAAACGGCTTCTTACAAAGACTGGTACAATCGCTGCTCAGTTTAGCATAGTTGTTGCCGACTGGGGCCACAGGATTAACTCCTCCAACATTCCCAACATTACCCTCAACTATTCCTGCAATTTCTCCAGCTTGTATCAGATTGACAAAGAACTAGTACTCATCCCCATATATACTCGTGGATTTCCAACAGCTACGCTGACATTTGCATTTGCATTAGCATTTGCTTGTCGACCCTAGTTTCTTTAATTGGGTCAAGCATTTCCATTTGTTGTGGTGCTTCCTCCACCAAGATTTCCCCTTCCGTTTCCTACCTCCATATCTTCCTTTCTCGCAAATCTGCATACGAGCCTTAGTAAGGTAAAGAAAAACGGTCTAAGAGAGAGGGGAGTATGTACTTATATATATATAAGTAAGAAATACAAGTATGTTACTATAGCGTTAACCCAAATCCTGATCTTATTTTCTGATTCAGTGGATTATGTTTTGAAAAAATCTTTTAGGTTTAAATTTCTTTTTAAGTTTATGTAAACCTATGCTCTGATACCAACTTGTAACATCCCCCATTTGGATGCCTAAAACAAATGGCTTCAGATGCTGTAGTCATCCATAGTTATTAATTCTCGGTGACCAAATGCGGTAATGTTAGATTCATTGATATAACAAAAACACATGGATATGGAAAGAAAAAATACCACTTAAAACAAATTTATCATTCCATTTCAAATCACATTTCAAATTCATTACATAATCCCAATGCATGAACCATGTTTAGAGAAAATATTATTATTACAAAATACGCAAAGAGCGACATATGAAGATGCCCCCTTGGTTAATCAGAGTCTAAATATAGGAAAATAAACAACTTTTCCATTATAACTAAAACACGGTAGAATCAAATAGAAAAGAACTCCTAATAGCTAGCTTGCCACTTGCACGTCTCCGGAAGCTTATTCGTCTAAAGGAGAACCTGAATACCTTAACTTTCAAACTACTCAAAAATAATAGATCACCCGAGAGTTTAAGGAGAAAACATAACCTTCAAGTCGGACAAAATGCCTGGTGTGAATAATAATCTACCATTTCGAACCATATAGATATCTAGTGAGACAATGTCGGATATCAAAACAGGTTTTCCCCACACTAGTATCTTAACCAAAATTTATAACAACCATAAAATGTGCACCTGCATCCATAATGGTTAAAATATAACATTTTAAAGTATATCATGATGACATGAAAACATGAAATATATTCTGGATTTTCCATCCCCATTCATTCGACTATCTATCTCGGTTATAGTTTCTAGGGTCACTATTAGCCTATTAGTTTTCATGGGCTGACTAATAACCTGTTTAAAGATTACAGACTATCTGCTTGGTTTCATAGTTTTCATGGGTTCACTATGAACCAATTAGTATCTACCAATAACTTTATCCAATTATAGTTTTCGTGGGTTCTCTATATAACTATTGGGACATACAATAACTTCTCTCATATCATAATTTTCATGGATTGACAATGAACCAAGGGATCTCTGTCAATAACTTAATCTGGATATATTTATCATAATATCACTAAAAACCTATTGGCCCCTATCAATAACATTTTCCATACTAAGTTTTCATAGGTTTACTACGAACCTGTCTAAATTGACAACTCTTTGATCAGTCTTTGGGCATCCTACATTCTGGTCTACTTAACCTTCTGGATGCAATTCTACTCATACGGGAGTTAATTCAATGTATATTCACTACTGGGTCAACCTAGCTGGTTATTCTGCCCTTAATACCCCAAAATGCAGTTTTGGGTTGATGATAAAGGGAATATGTTTAAAGAAGAAGCATACATGATAACCGATCGTAACATGATAACACAAACATCCATGGTTTAATATCCTTATAATCACTTCCAAATGAAACATGGTTAATACCTTTTACTTATTATTTTTAGAAAGGAAAGCTTCTTAAAAAACTCCAAAGTTAAATGCCATTTCAAAAGTTCTTTCATATTGCCATGGGTTTTTCTTTAAAAATTGAGATTGGGTTCCCTATTTTGAAAACTAAGGCTTTCGAAACCTTAGACTCTCTTTTTCGAAACCAATGAGACATACCTTTCAAAAGTATTTAAACCTCCTTCACAAAACACTTACATATATGCTTTTCGAAATACTCAAAACATCCCTTTCGAAAGCGTCTAAATCTTCCTTTCGAAACCATTAAAACATTCCATTCGAAAGTGTTAAAGCATATCTTTCAAAACCACTTAGTTCAAGTAGAATTTATAAAAGCATAGCTTCAAAACCACTTGCAAGTATCTCTTTCAAAATCTTTGGGTTTAATCTTAAACATAACTTCTGGGTTAAAGTGAACATAAGCGAAAGTAACCCTTTAAAAAGCATTATTCTTAAAGTAAAGGAATTTAGAGAATATGTGGCTTCGAAACCACCCTTTTGCAAGCATTGATAAAAGTGGATACAAGAACTCTTTCAAAAGCATTGACCTTTAAGTAAAATAATTGGGGAAAAGGATAGCTTCGAAACAACCTTTCGAAACTATTTCCTTTTAAACCTTTAATATAAATGATTACAGGGACCCTTTCGAAAGCATTAGGAAGTGGCTTTAATATTAATAAAACAAAAGCTTCCCTTTCGAAATCATTGTTATAAGGCTATAAAGAAAAGCAACCTTTAACCCATTCGAAAGGTATGGAGAAGACAGCTAGGTTTCAAGTAGGTTCAAAAGCAACTACCCTTTCGGAAGCTCTTTTTTAAAACTAAATGTGCAGTAACTCAATCGAAAGCTCCTTTTAAACTTTAAACCCGAAATCAATTGTTAAGACATAAATGAGATGGTTTTGATTATTATTCACCTTGTTTGGATAAGGAACTTGAGATTTGATCTTGCTTAATTCTTCCTTACTTGAATCCTTTGCTTCTAGTTGATTTTTGATCCTTTTTTCTCTTAGGGTTATGGCCGGCTTTGAAGCTCTTTTGTTTATGTTTAATTTTGTGAAAACGTGAATGAGAGTGAGATAAGGGTTTAGGGGTTATGTGATTGTAGTACATGGCTATTTCCGTAATACCCTTGCCTCATTCTCTTGAGTAGTTAACTTCAAAAACTATTTTATAAACTCATTCATATGATTTCATTTATTTAAGGCATGACCTCTATTTAATTTTTCTAATCTCAATCCTCCTTGTCACTCTAGTCTTTAGATTATTCTATTTAATTTATCTACTTAAATCTCTTAAATAATGTTATTCAAAATTAGGGGTGTTGCAATAAACAGAGATTCCAGTGGCCACCGATGTTCCGGAGCCCGATGTTCAAGTCATCGAAGCACTTGACAATGATAAGGCTAAAGATCTACTGCCGATGGATGAATCTGATGATGTTGTGATTACTGGCACCTTCGAACACACTGATGAGATTATCCTGATGTAGCGTATCAAGAAGAAGGAGTTGGTTAAGAGAAAAGCCAAAGCTAAACCCGTCGAGGTGCACATCGATGATTGCAACATCCCCTATCTAGAGGCCCAAAACTAAGCGCTACATATGCTGCAGTCATCTATAGTATTAGCTTCCGGCGACTAAATATGGCTATGTTAATGGTATCAATAATATCAAAAGCACTTGAATATGAAACAAAACACAGATTTCAAAACCACAAATTACTTCATTACATTTCCAAAATAAATTGTTTCACATTCATGTCACATAAGCCAAATCGTTTCCCAGGCACAGATTAAATATAATTATTACAAATTACGCTGAGAGCGGTATATGAAGATACCCCCTTGGTTGATCAGGGTTATATGGTCATATTAGACCTAGTACATAACAACACAATGGAAAATACATCATAACATAAATATAAGCAGCAAATCCTAAGTAGCTATCCATTGCCTCCTACATCCTCCGGTAGCTTATTCGTCAGCATTCTAAAACCTGAAAAGATCCTTAACCTCTCAACCTACTCAAATTAATTTTGAGCACCCGAGAGTTTAAGGGGAAAACATAAACTTCGAGTCGGACAAATGCCTGGTATGAATAATACTATACATCCCGATTTAATATTGTTAAGTGAGACCAGCGGAATGGGTTTCTTCTCACTAACATCCTTTTTAAAACATATCTTTGCAAATCCTTTCATATAACCATATACCATGCTCCTGCATCCATAATGGTTAAACACTACAAAATAAACATTATGTAAACATACATAAATATCAGGTAATAATGAACTATCTGTTCAAACTCAAAAGTTTTGTTTGGATAACTTTTAACCTTTGGCTGACTCGGGCTTACCAGACAATATAATCAAAATTAACCTAACACCTGTTAGATATTCATATTTAGGATTATCTATCCTTATCTATCTGTTTAACATTTTCCATTAGGACGGTCTGACCTAAACTATCTCTTAAATATCTCACTTCTGAACGGTTTGTCCCTAACTTAATCATCTCCCAGGTCTTCCTGATCCTAATGGTTTTTCGAGCTCACCAATAACTTATCTGTATACAACATGTATTCCTTTCGGTGTGTAATCAAAATTTTAGTCTACCCGCGACCAAGCCCTACACATTGAAATTTTGGACAACAATTAGCTGGGGATACTAGCTAATGTATAGGGCGCGACCCCATACTAATCCCATCTGGTTTTCTAATATCTGAGTCATTTATACTTAAGGATCTCCTCCCATAATTTTCCTTAAATACAATTTCAAAATGATTTAAACCTTTAAATCAAACTTCAAACAAGGAAAATAATATAATCTTTATACTTTACTCAAATCATAATGCCATGTCAGATATATATATATATATATATATATCTTTTACTCAAAATTTAGTTGAGGAAAACACTTAACCATTTGAAAGAACCTCTTTCCATACTTTGAAATTATCTTCTTCAAAATCAACGTTTAAACCTTTCGAAATCGTTTTTCAAACCTTTCGAACTTATTCAAAGCAGCCCTTACGGAAGCTATAAACTTTAGACATCCTTCTTTAAAATCTCTTTAAGTCATTTCCTTAGAAAAGCCTTTCGAAAACCTTCCTCTGTAAACCTTTTGAAAACATCTAATAAACTTTTCGAAACAAATCAATGAACAAACCCTTCGAATACATAAAACCTTTTAAAACATAAACCCTTCGAAGGCATACTGGGTTCAACTTAAAATAATTTGAAAACCTTCTTTAAAACCTTTCGTCTTTATTAAAACAACCTTTCGAAAGCCTTGGGTTATATTTTATAAACAAGGATAAACCACCTAAGTCGGAAGCTTCCTTCCGAAACTATTGGAGAAATGGCTAGTTTAAAAACAGGTAAACCTTTCGACTGGGTCGGAAGGTTCAAAGCAAAAACTTTTCTAAAAGCAGTAGAAACCCTTCGGCTATGTCGGAAGGTTTCAAAACAAAGTAATGGCGGAAGCAGCAAAAACCTATCGACTACGTCGGAAGGTTTAAAGTCTTTCTTTTAAATAATTTGACCTGGTCGGAAGTGACCAAGTCGGAAGCTCAAATTCGAAAGCAAAGCAGGCAAAAGCTTTTCACTTATAAAACGATTATATTCCAACGTCTTAGGCCATCAACCTTTCGGCTTAGAACCTTTCGGTTATATTCAACTCATTACGTACCAATTACTTGATACCTTATGCATTGAACTTTGACCTTATCGAAAGCTAACCTTTCGACCGAGATAAAAGGTCTGGGGCGGTAGGTAAACTTCCATATAGGCTGAAACATGGAAAAAGTGTGATTTTTGTTTTTAAACTTAAAAAGGAAACTTTTCAACTTCTGGCTTTGTTTGTCAAATTTTTATTAGTCAATAAAATACTTTTCAGAAATGTGCTGCCGCTATTACTAAAATTTATAAATCATTTTATTTTGCAAAATGCCCCTTCTCCTTAAAATATATAAAACGTTTATGTCCCATACCTTAAATAATTTTACATATCCCGCGAATGACTTAGGAAAATTCTGGAAAAATCCCAGAAAATCTATTTTAATATATTGCCTAACATATTAAAATCTCAAACCCAAACAATTATTATTTTAGCCGAAAATAATTTATAACCCAATAAACAATTTTCTTCATTCGAAAAGTCATATAAAATCCATAATAAATCGGAAAATTATGAAAATCAAAACCCGTCTCTAAAATATAATTCCAGACCTATATTTAAATTTCCAAGGTATTCAGATGCCATTAAATAGGGTTTTAATTAAACATATCATAAAACACGAATAAGCATATATAATTTCGCCAACTAAAAAAATATATATCTTTAAACATCAAACGTGGCAATAATATAGCAAAAACATTTCGGATCTAATCACAAAGCCGAAAACTAAAACAATTAGGGATGTAGTAATTATTCACCTTAGCTTTTGAGGTTATAGATGAGATTTTTGATTATTGAATTAGTTGATTACTTCTCTTCTCTTGAACTTTAGCTTTACTTCTTCTCTTGAGAATAGGAAATGGTGGCTGACCTTAGCAATTTAGTTTTTTTAGTGAAATGAGAGTGAATGAACGTGAATTATCATCTTATAAGGGTTTAGGGTATAAGGTTTTACTATTTTTCATAATGCCCTTCTCATTTCCTAACACATTATCTTGTGTTATTTCATTTTAATTTACCCACTTAACATGGCATGGCTACCTTTAACTAATCAACTCAACCTATTAATCTTTACATTATTTAATTTAATCTGACTAATTCAATGTCTTAAATAAAGTTATAAAAATATGGGGTGTTACAGGCTCCCCACCTTAAAGAATTTTGTCCTATAAATTACGATCATGTACACAAAAAAACACTCAAAGGTATAACATACTATCAAATAAATCAGGGTAAGAGTCTCTAATCCTGCTCTCCACTTCCCAAGTATAGTTTCTAGCATCATAACTCCTTTGAACCTTTACTAACTTGGCTGTCTTGTTCCTCAATTTCTTCCCATCTCTAGCCACAATTTGATTCGGCTTCCTAACTATAGTCAAATCCGGTTTTACTACTAAGTCTTTTAATACTGTAGGTGCTATAGTAGTCTCCGGTTCTCTAACACATTTCCTAAGATGAGAAACATGGAAAACATTATGCACTCTAGCCAAACTACTCGGCAACTCCACTTTATAAGAGAGTTTCCCGATCCTATCAATAATACAAAATGGACCAATGAACCTAGGAGCTAACTTCCCTGACTTGCCAAATCTAATTACACCTTTCATCGGTGAAACCTTAATAAGCACATAATCTTCCACAGTTAATTCCAAATCCTTTCTTCTTCCATCTGCACAACTTTTCTTCCTAGATTGAGCCTCCTTCGTCCTAGCTCGAATCAACTCAATCTTCTCCGCAACTTCCTTCACTAAATCCAGACCAAGAACCGATCTATCCCCAGTCTCCAACCAACATACGGGAGACTTGCAAGGTCTTCCATACAATGCTTTAAACAGTGCCATCCCAATACTAGTCTGATAACTATTGTTATACGAGAACTTGACTAGATGAAGATGGTCTTCCGATGATCCCCCAAAATCCAATATACAAGCTCTTAACAAATCTTCCAAGATTTTGTTAACTCTTTCCATTTGGCCATCTGTCTGTGGATGGTAAGCGGTACTCATGTTGAGCTTGGTTTCTAATGCTTCCTATAGACTTTTCCAGAACTCACTAGTAAATAAAGAATCTCTATCACTGATAATACTATAAGGAATCTCGTGCGTCCTAACTACATTCTTTATAAATAACTTTGTCAAATCAGGTGCCGTCCTAGTTGACTTTACCATAATAAAATGGGCACTCTTAGTCAGTCTATCTACTATGACCCATATGCTTTCGTTTCCTCTACTAGATCTCGACAATCCATCAATAAATCCATAGAGATTGAATCCCATTTCCATAACGGAACCTCTAACGGTTGAAGCAATCCACTCGACTTCTGGTGTTCAACCTTTGCCTATTGGAAATTCAAGCACTACTTAACACACAATCCAATGTCCCGTTTAATACCTTCCCAGAAGAAACTTCTCTTCATGTCCTGATACATTTTCATTCCTCTTGGATGGATAGTGAACTTCGAACGATGGCACTCATCTAAAACCTCCTTCCTCATGTTTCCTACATTCGGAACACATAACCTTCCTTTCTTTCTCAACCACCCATTTTGGTCAAGATTGAAATCCTTTAGGTCATCGCTCTCCGTTCCTACCTTCAACCTTCTGATCTGCTCAAACAATACTGGATCCTCCACTTGCTTAGAAGCTATCTTCTCAATCATTACCGGTCGGACTTCAAAACAAGACAATATAGTACTTCCTGCACTCGATCCAACCTCGGACCTAAACCGCACACTACAAGTCGATAATGCCTCCAAGTCTTTCCACTCGGTGATCATAGCCAATACTGCATTCTGATGTTTCCGATTGAGTGCATCCGCTACCTTGTTTCCTTTTCTGAGTGTGCACTCAATTCCAAAATCATAGGCAGCAATAAACTCCAACCATCTTTGTTGTCTCATATTCAGCTCCTTTTGAGAGAACAAATACTTCAATGACTTATAATCAGTATATAGCTCAAATCCCTCTCCCAAAAGATAATTCCTCCATACCTTTAAAGCAAATATAATGGGAGCTAACTCCAAGTCATGCGTTGGATACCTAACCTCATGTGGTCTAAGCTTTCTAGAAGCATAAGCAATTACTTTACCCCTTTGCATCAACACAGCTCCCAATCTAGGTCCACACGCATCTATATAAACCACTAAATCCTGATTCCCCTCCGGAACCACTAACACCGGTGCATGGGTCAATAAGTGTTTCAAGCTCTGGAATGCTTCTTCACACTTATCAGTCCACACGAACTTCACATCCTTTCGCGTAATCTAATTCATTGGTGCTGCTATCCTCAAAAATTATTTTATAAATATCCGATAATACCCAGCCAATCCAAGAAAACTCTTTATCTCGGTCACCGTCTCAGGTCTCTTCCAATTATTCACCGCTTCAATCATAGTCGGATCTACAGACAACACTTTCTCAGAGACGACATGACCAAGGAACTTCACTTCCTTCTTCCAAAAATGACACTTCGTAAACTTAGCCTTCAACTGATGCTCCCTCAACGTCACGAGAACGACTCTGAGATGAACTTCATGCTCCTTCTCATTCTTAGAGTATATCAAAATGTCATCAATGAAAGCCAACACAAACCTATCCAAATGCTCTCGAAATTTTTTATTCATGGATCCACAAAGAATGCCGGTGCATTAGTTAGTCCGAACGGCATAACAAACCATTCGTACGATCCATATCTCGTTCTAAACGCCGTCAAAGGAATGTTATCCTCTGCCACTCTAAGCTGATGAAATCTCATCGCCAAATCTAGCTGAGGGAATACCTTTTCTCCACTCAACTGATCGAAAATATCGTCAATTCTCGGCAATGGATATCAGTTCTTTATCGTCTTCTCATTTAACTTATGATAATCGATACATAGCCTTAATGATCCATCCGGCTTCTTACCAAATACAGCAACAGCTCCCCATGGCGAACTAATCAGCCTAATAAAACTCTTGCCTTCCAGATCTACCAACTGAAGCTTTAACTCTTTCATCTCTATAGGTGTCATCCTACTCGGCGGTTTACTCACCGGTTCAGCTCTAGGCACCAAATTAATCCGAAACTCAATTGCTCGTTGCGGTGGTAGTCCAACGACTGGCTCAAACACATCGGTAAATTCTCTGACTATAAAAACTCGATGCAACTCATCCTCCAACTCCATAATGCTCAATAAAGCATTCATCTCACAACTAGGGTTCTCTACGGCATAGATTATCCGATTACTACAATCCGGATGGCTAAGTGATATTTTCCTATCTTGGAAAAATATCCTAATGTCATATCTACTCAACCAATCCATCCCAAGGATAATCCCAAATCCCACAAAGTCAAAAACATGTAAACAATAGTCAAAGGTATAGCCTAGCAAATCAAATTCTAAATGATCACACCTCAACCTAAGTGTTGCATAACCTCCTATTGAATTAGCAACCCTTAAGGAAGTAACTAAGTAAGAGGGTTCTAGGTTAAGTCTATCTACCGGACATTAAGAAATAAAAGAATGGGATGCCCCAGTATCAAATAGGACGCTAATAGACATACCGTGGATCTGCAGTGAGCCTCCTAAAACAGCTTTTCACTTTTCCTGAGCAACTGGTTTTGCGGTTGTGGGCTCCAAAGCATAAACTCTTCCCTTTCCTTCCTTTGCTGGCTCTGGGCATTTGTTCTTGTAATGACCCACTTGATCTCAATTAAAGCATCTGACATTCTTCTTTCCACCAGCCTCTTTTCCTTTTCCCTTGCTGGCTCGACACTTGTTGGCATAGTGTCCTTTCTTGTTGCAGTTGTAGCAAACCACTTCAGGCTTACTTTTTTTTGTGCTCCTTCTTTATGAGCAATCTTTCTATGGAAAAATTTCCTCCTGGGCTTATCCCGTCTGACCCACTTTCACTTTCTTCCTTAAGCAAGCTAATGCCTCTTCTTACCTCAATTCCATCTTAACAATTACATCACTAGGGTCTCTCAAGTGCAGCAAAGTAGCAGTTATCAGTTCGGGCCTTAATCCACTAATGTACTTTTCATTTCTATTGATAATGGTATCAACCAAAGCATATCCATATCGAGCCAATTACTCAAACTTCCTTGTGTGCTCCAACACGGTCATATCTCCCTGCTCCAGTTCTATAAACCTCCTCACCAATGTAGCCTGCGCCACCTATATGTTTTAATATGTTGCCTAACATATTAAAATTTCAAACATTTATTATTTTAGCCAAAAATCTAGAAAAAATCTAGATTAAACCTATATTAAACCTCCTCACCAATGACTTAGGTAAATTCTAGAAAAAAACCCAAAAAATCTATTTTAATATGTTGCCTAACATATTAAAATTTCAAACCCAAACATTTATTATTTTAGTAGAAAATAATTTATAACCCAATAAAAAAATTTCTTCATTCGAAAATTCATATAAAATCCATAATAAATCTGAAAATTATGAAAATCAAAATCCATCTCTAAAATATTATTCCAGACCTATATTTAAATTTCCAAGGAATTCAGATGTCATTAAATAGGTTTTTCATGTTAAACGTATCATAAAACACAAATAAACATATATAATTTCACCAACTATATATATATATATATATATATATATATATATATATATATATATATATCTTCAAACATCAAACATGGAAATAATATAGCAAAAACATTTTGGATCTAATCACAAAGCCGAGAACTAAAAGAATTAGGGATGTAGTAATTATTCACTTTAGCTTTTGAGGTTATAGATGAGATTTTTGATTGTTGAATTAGTTGATTATTTCTCTTCTCTTGAACCTTAGCTTTAGTTCTTCTCTTGAGAATGGGAAATGATGGCTAGCCTTAGCAATTTAGTTTTTTCAATGAAATGAGAGTGAATGAACGTGAATTACCATCTCATAAGGGTTTAGGGTATAAGGTTTTACTATTTCACATAATGCCCTTCTCATTTCCTAACACATTATCTAGTGTTATTTCATTTTAGTGTACCCACTTAACGTGGCACGACTACCTTTAACAAATCAAATCTCAACCTATTAATCTTCATATTATTTAATTTAATCTGACTAATTAATTGTCTTAAATAAGATTATAAAAATATGGGGTGTTACAATGATCCGAATCCTTTCCCACTATAAGTCATTCCTCCCGGTGGGTACACTCCTAGAGAACTCCCTCCAAGCTTCGAATGCTCTCCCACTAAGGGTGGTAAAGGGTCAAGGAAGAGAACAAGTAGAAGTCCGGATAACGCTAGTTTTGAGAAATCTGAAAAGGAGAGAAGACAAAAGAAGTAGCCGTCGCTTCAGCTTGGTGTGTACATAGTTTATACAGCTGTCTTTTCTTTTTTCTTTGTTAGTCATTGTTGTATGGGTACGACCCCTGGTTTTTTGAATAAATTTGTACCACAATTTTAAAGCTTATCAAGTGAATAAAAGTTTTTGTTTTCTTTTGAGCTCTTGTGTGTACTGTTTTAAGTAGTTGAACTATTACTATCCATTCAATGTACTTGTAATTCGTTGTTCGTTAATTCTGATAACAATCCACTAACTCTATCGTAAGGTCTCCATGTGGTCGTGGCCTTGAGTCACATCAAACACTAGGCTTGAGCCTTAGTGTTACGCCGTCGAATTTAGCGGTTTGCGTATTTATACTCCTGCCCCCAGTCTCAGGTAAGAGGAGTTAGTGGATGTTTGACTCCATCCTTAGCAAGTTTATACTCCTTCTTTCAGTTTTAGGCCGGAGTTCATGGAATAGTGCGTGGTCAAACCGCGCTCATCTATTTATTTATACTCATATCCACTCTCTGTGGACAAGAGTTGTTTTGCGGGTGGTCGATTCACACCCAATTTATGTTTATACTCTAGTCCGCATTCTAAATACTTAGAGTTATTTCGCGGGTAGTCGATTCATACCCGATTTATGTTTATACTCTAGTCCACACTCTGAGGACTTAGAGTTATTTCAAAGAGTAGTCGGATCATACTTTCCTTAGTTGATTGATTTGCTCCCCATGGTCCGGGGTTTGATTTAGCGAGTGATAGGTCCAACCACGATCGCTCTTGTTTTGTTTCATTCCCTTCATTCAGTGGGATTTATTTGATCATCAGATGGTCGAGTTACATCCATTCCTCATTATGTATCCCGTCCATTGGGTTATGAGCGAAAGTTATTAAATGAACGGTCGGATCATACTCATCTTGTTTAGTTCCATTTGAAACTAGCATAATGGATTAATTCCAAACTCAGGGAACCAGTCCGGACATATCGGCATCAATTAGTTTCGTGATGTAACTAATACATAATGCTACAGCAATCATAAATATAAAGGAAGTTCAAAATTTTATTTGCTAAATGGAAAGGAATGGCATAATCCATCTTATTACATATCTAGAAAGTAAAATGCTAAAGCAAATTCTGCAAGCAAATAAAACTGAATGAAAAAGAAATAAACTAAGTAAAATAGCATTGTAAATGCTTGCTATTCCATTCCCTTGGGAGTTTAATGCCATCAACAGTCGCTAGCTTGAAAGTTCCCTCACCATGCCATTACTCAATGTCATATGGTCCTTCCTTGGTTGGATTCATGTGCAACGGGGAAGGAAAAACCCATTTCAAGACAAGATCGTTGATTTCAAAGCTCTAGGTCGGACTTTAATGTTGTAGTATCGGGCGACTCGGTGTCGGTGCACAGCTGCCCTCAAATCAGCTTCCTTGTGCTTCTCATCTATAAGGTCTAGAGATTCCAAGAGGAGATCTTTATTCATGTTGGGATCGCAGTAAGTCACTTGATGAGAAGGAACTTCGAGCTCAACAGAAAAAACGGCTGTGGATCCATAGGCAAGGGCAAATGGAGTATGGACAGTCTTGGACTTGTGGGTGGTCTTTTAAGCCCATAGTGCTGTCGGGAGTTCATCCACCCACTTGCCTCTAGCCTTTTCCAAACGCTTCTTCAGAATGGACTTTATAATTTTGTTCATAGCTTCAACTTGCCCATTCACTTAAGGGTGAGTGATTGTTGCAAACCTCTTTTCAATATGATACCTCCGACAGAAGTCTTTGAATTCAGCACTATCAAATTAAGTACCATTATCTGTTACAATAGTTCATGGAAGACCAAAACAACAAATGATGTTTTAAACAATGAAGTTGATTACTTTCTTGGTTATAATCATGGCTAAAGGTTCTACTTCGGCCCATTTGGTGAAGTAATCAACTACAACGATAGCGTACTTTGCACCACCTTTAGAGATTAGCAAGGAACTGATAATATCTATACCCCACATGGCAAAAGACCATGGGTTGACCATTGGTGTAATTTCTGTCGGTGGAACTCTCAGAACTTTTGCATATATTTGGAACTTGTCGCACTGCTTTACATATTCAGCAGCATCTCGATTGATAGTTGGCCAAAAATACTCGTAACGGAGTATTTTCTTTGCTAAAATTTTCCCCCCACTATGATCGCCACATTCCTCCTCATGAACTTCTTTTCAGACCCGTTTTAATTCATCATAAGCAATACACCGGAGTAGAGGAACAAAAAAACCCTTTCTGTACAAAACTCCTTCCTGTATAATGTATCGTGAATCTTTACCAAGGACTTATCGCTTTTTATTCCTTTGTTCCCATAGGACTCCCGATAGCAAATAGTTTTTAATCGGAGTCATTCACGAATCCTTCTCAAGCGAGATTCCACACATGTCAGAGCGAGTCCAAGCGAACACGTCTAGAGTCAATCAGGGGGGCTGAGCTATGATCCAATCTTTAGAACCCATGATGGGTCGTCGTGGCTAACTATGATGTTAATCGTTAGCTCAGCCAGTGCAGCCTTGGTCTCTTTGGGCTCCTCGTCATCTCCCAGATCTATATCTCTATAGAACCGACCATGCCGCCCAAGGCAAAGCTCAGGCACTTGTTGTCAATCTTTGGTAGCCTGGATGCAGACAGTCTTGTCCACACCCTTACCTTTCTCTTTGCGTTGAGCATCCCTCAACTTAGCTATATAACAGGCACATCCACTCGCCTGATTACTGTGAATTACTCCAACACCATTATCTATCAGAAACTTCAAAGTCATGCCCCTTAGGGCAAGGGCTGCACGGAATTAAGCTAAGGCTGGTTGGCTCGAAATAATGTTGTAAGGAGAGTCAACATCCGAAACAACAAACAACAAGATTTGCACTCTCCTACGGTCACCTTCTCCCAACTCTACAGGCAATTCAACATAACCAATGACTTCAGTTGCAACACCATTAAAACCGTGTATACGGGCTTTCGATGGCTTCAAGTCCTTGGCTTCCATCATCATTTGATCATAGGCTTTTTTTTAAAATTATATTTACAGAACTTCCACAATCAGTCAATATCCTTCTTACCAAAGCAGGGTCGATTATGGCCGAAATTACCATTGGGTCGATCATCGGAGCTTTCACCTTGTCCGCATCTCTTTTTCTAAACACAATATCATCTGTCATTGTACACTGCTGTTTTGCCGATGCTCCATCTTCTGTATTCGAACAATATTCAAAATCCACATGCTTAGTTGCACTAGCATAGCGCTCCATCTCTTGTCAACTCTTATCTATCGGGTCTGATCCTCCAACTATCGTACTTATTACCAATCTTCCACCAGTTCGTGCAGGCTCCTCAGTACTGCATGGTGCTTGTCCTCGGTTGGGATCAGATGTCCCCTTTCCGCCATCCTATGGGGTTTTAACAAATTGCTGCAACTTCCTTTCTCGAATTAGCTTTTCAATAATATCCTGGAGATTTCTACATTTATTCGTTCCATGTCTATAGCATCCATAGAACTGAAATATTTCCCGGTCTGTTTTTGCTTCTCTGTTGATTCTTTTATACAAGACTTCTTTTATTGCATTGTATTGCAGATGGACAAATAGATATTCTCCAAGGACGTATCCAATAGTGTGTAAGTATCATACATCGGAATCATAAGCTTCCCTCTTCCAGAATCCCACTTTTGTTCTTGGCCCCTATCTACACCTTTGTTTTGCTGATTTGACTTGTTTTGGACATTCATTTGAAATTTGAGTTATCATCGGACTGTTTTTCTCCAATATTACTTTGTACTCCCTCTCCACTCGGTCCAGCAACATTCTTCTTCCTGGAGGACCAAGCTTCCTTCTTTCTTAAATACTGAGCCATTTTTGCATAAAAGCATTCCAACATTGCGGGTGGCTTGCCAGCTTACCAATCACCAAAATTAGATTCTAGATCTATCCCTCTTGTCACGGTAATCAATTGTGCATCGTCATTTGGATTACTGATTTCCGTAACAGCTGTATGAAATCTCTCCAAATAATCTTTCAACGATTCTCCTGGAGCCTGGATCATGCTGTACAGGGACATTATGTGAATGGTTTGGTCGATGTCTACGAGCCATTCCACGCCTGGTTCACTGTCTTCCCAATGTGTATCTCGTAAATTCACTTCGTCATCAATCCAGGGAAGCATTTGGTCAACATTCAATTGAACTCCAGCATCCAAACCAACTGAAGTAACTTTAACTTGAATCCCATGATGCATGGGCTGATTCCCTCTTCTGAAGGAGGGTCCGACACCGATCCCTATGGAGGGATCGGCAGCGATCGATCTTGGTAGACCACGATGGTCTGCCGGTTGACACCTCAAAGTTTCTATGTGATATTCATATGTTTTGCGATGCTTATGCCTGCGATACTCAGAATGGGCTAGAACTATTTGATGCCGAGTAAGGAGTGGGGTCCCTCCTAGATTTCTCTCGCTGCTGCGGATTGAGTTGGTTCATTAAGTTGATACTGGTTTGAATTTGTTGATTTAATTATCGACGGCTCTCCATCAGCTCTCTCATTAGATTATGGAATTCAACTCTCATAACAGAATCAGTAGGAACCTGAACTTCAACTAATTCTGCATCTCATCCAATGGTTGATTACTCGGGCCTCTTAGTTGGGTGCTAGCGTTCTCATTTCCTTCCAAATTTTGATAAGTAGATCTAGTGGTCCTCACCATATGGAGTAGATTTATTTACAGAATCACTTTCGTTCGAGTTTGAATCTTTTCCTCTTGATTCAAAATTCCTTTGAATTTTTGGAACGTTCCCTGTGGTTCCAAAATTCATTCTTGTCCCTCACTATTCATCTTCTTTTGATTTTGGAGTATCACATAACCCCACTTCGAATGATCTTTATAGTAAATTGGCGGTCTCGCCAATATTCTAATTTTCTTGTAAAGGGGTGAAAATCCTTTACAATCAGCATCGATTAACCAGAGATTTATATTTATCCTTGGTTTAGATTCTAATATCTTTTGTTATTCCAAACTCTATCTCTTGAGATCGAAGGTAGATTTACCCCAGAAAATCCACATTTGATCTTATCCATTAAGTCATGGTTGACCCGGTTAAGGTTGTCCGCGATTTATCTAAGCTTACCCATCTCTCTACTCTGTTTAATCATCTTGTCTTTTGTTCCAATCTATCTTCCAAACATTTTGAACTGTACTTGTAAATTAATGTTTTGTTTTATATTGTGTTGTTTGAGTTGTTGATGTTGATTTGGGTTTCCGATCGATTCGTTTGATCAACGCTATCGATAGGATTTCTAAAACACTTTGACAGAACAAACTGACACAATATTATTTTAAAATTTGGTTTATGAAATAAATTTGGATATATAATTTTATGGAACTTAATAAATTGATTTAAATTGATAATTTGAAATGATAATACTTGATTTATCATTTATTGTTTTACAAATGAATTTATAAATAGTTGTTTATAAATTTATTTGGGAACTGAAATGAATTTAAAACAAGAAAGTTAAAGAATTTAATTTCCGATGGTTTCAAACCTTGTGTTTAAAATTTTTAAAAGGATATTATTTAAAGTATTTTGAATAAAAATTTGTCTCTAAAGGATTTTAAAGTTTAAAAATTTAGTGCTCTTCTCTTTGTCGCTGGAAAATAATTTCGGTGATGACTGCAGCATCATTGACGTTCATTTTCGAGTTTCGAAGTGAAGAAACCATTCTGTAGTCTTGCTACAGCTTTGTTTTGGAAAATCTAATTGATTTGAATTTCAAAAATATGACTGGATTATAATATATATATAGATATATGATTTAAATTTGATTTAACATATTATGTATATATAATTACTTATCTCCAAATGGTTTGAAGATGTTCAAAGATTCAAATTCTTAAATTTTATCTTGAAGAATAATTTCAATTATAAGAAGAAAAAAATAAAAAAATTTGGATAAATGATTCAAACTTGAGATAATTGAATTGGAAAGTTTTATTTGTATAATACAATTGCATTCAAATATAACTTACCTTAATTTTTTTTGAAGTTAACAATGTAATTGGATAATATGCAGTACAGAAATGATTTTATAAATAAAATTTGAGTGGTTATAATAAATGTTATACACTTAAATTTTAGTTATAAAAGATTAACAGAGGTAAATAGTGAAAAAGGAATTTAAAGAGATTTTATTTAAATAACTTAATAATCAAATTTGATTTAATATGAAACCTTAAGTCTAACCTAGGAATTTTAATAATGGTTATTTCCTAAAACAAATATGTTGTATAATAAATAATGTATCTTTGAATAGATAAAATAAAATACATTGGAATTGGACATTTTGTAATAAAGTTTATTTAACTTGAATTCATAGTTTAATTGATGTCTAAATGAATAAATGTGTAAAGGAATTTGATTGTTATATTTGCTATGATAAATATTTTATTTATGAAATAGATATGTCTTGAAAAATGAATAATTATGATTTAAATAGTTAAAATGTATTTTAACATCACTAAAATTTGATAATTGAGAATTTGGTTTTCAAATGAAATTTTAAGTGTAACTTATTAAAGGAATATCTATTTATGAAATGGGTATTTTAAATAAAGTGTTGGGTTATGTGTTAAATTAAGAGCTAACTAAAATAGTGAACTTTTAACTTAATAAATGAAGTATAGTTTGATTTGAATATTCCATTCATAAAGTTTGTTTAATAAGTCATAAGTTAAATGATATCCAAATAAATATTTATGGAATTGAACTGATTTGAAATATTAATATATCTACTGTAGCATTTTATAAGTACTACTATTTTGAAAATACAAATATACAATGTTTTGGAAATTTTTATAATTAAATGAACTTAGAAATGTTACAACTTTAAAATAAATATTATTTGACCTTGAATTAAAATGGTTTAAATGAAGATTACTTTTTTTAGGGTGTTATGATTTTCTAAGTGTTATGTTTTTTTTTTAAAAAGAATAACTTGTCCAAAGTGTTATGATTTTAGCAGTGTGATTTCCAAATGATAAACATCCCTAAATTGTTATGATTTCAAAGCATTATGGTTTTAAACTTATTATCTGGTTTTGTTTTTCCAAACTATCTTTTGGTTGTCCTTATTTCCCTTATCTTGTTACAGAATGGGAAGGCTATTGCTTATACCAGTCTATTTAGAAATCTTTATGTAATCTATGATAATCTTTGTTACTCATTTGGATCTGAACACTGTTTTTCCATTCATAGACTGTCGGTCAAGTGAAAGGGAGATTCAGACTCTAGAGGATCTTTTTCGTGCTTATATTCTTGATTTGATCACCTCCATCTTGTTAAACTTACCTATAACAATAATTATCAGGTGTAATTCCAATCGTCTTATCATCTTGTCTTAATTCTATTTCATTCTATCTTTTTCTGTGCTTTCCCGTACCTCGTTCCTTTTCGGGGACGAAAAGTTTTGAGTGGGGGAGAGTGTAACAACCCTGTATTTTTCAAATATTTTTTTTTATTGATTTTTCCAGATTCAAAAGCTTTATTTATGAAAAGAATAAATTTTGTTATTTTAAATATAAACTTTGACTTTGATGTGGATTAGAATTCCAAATATGACTAAATTTAATATTTCCTGAAAATGTGAATTTTGGTCAATAGTCAAACTTTGACTTTTAAGTTTAAATTTTTAATACTTTGAAATTATAAATTTTATCTTTTATTATGAAAATAGATTTAATAACTTGAACACTACTTTTCGTTTCGTTGAAAACGGAGTTAAAATGTAAAAGTTATGTACATTTCAATTTTTAGTATAATTTGTTTATTTGTGCAATTTTGCCTATTTTAAATTTTTTAAAATCATATTTTCTTTCTTATATTTTGTTTTAATATGTGTTAATATGTTTTTTTATGTATATTTTGTCTTTTTATGTTTTTAAATTGATAATAGTATTTTTCCAAAATTTACTGTATTTATTTTTCATTTTTAAAGGCTGTTTTCCTATTTTCTTCATTAAAAATTATATGTAAATTAAATTTTAAATATTTATTTTGTGAATATATTTTTATTTTATATATTATTTATGTTTAAAAATATATTTCAAGCTCATATGAATTTTCTAAAATTTTTTCTATTCAATTTCAAAATTTTCTAGTCTAGTTCACTGTTTTAACTATTTTCCTTAATTCTACTTTATATAATCAATAAATATTATATATATTTTTATATTTTATCAAATTTTCGAATTTTTAACTGGAATTTCTGTTATTATCAGAAATATAAACTTATAAAAATGAATTAAAGAAATTTGAAAGGCCTTAAACTTTCTATCTTCCTAAGGCCATTTTATTTTCTAACCCTTCTACTTTTTAACCTAACTTTTCATTCAATTGGCAACATCTCCTCATTTCTTCAGCCGCCACTTTTTTTTCTCTCATTCACGAAATTCCAAAGCTCCTAAACCCTAAAAAAAAATATGGCTTCCATTCTCCTCTTATCTTCTTCCTTTATCTCTTCTTTACTTCACAATTTCCATTGATTTTGCCTTCCTCCTCTTCTAGCTTTGCTTGGCCTCTACCACCTTCATCTCCACCATCCTCTCCACCTTCAGCCCCACCACCATCTACAGCAGCACCTCCTCCTCCTCCACTGACCATGACAAGCCATGCCCATCCATTTAAGTTAGCACCACAAAATTGCACAAAAACCCTTCCAAACAATGCCTAAACCACATATGCTTCACCACCACCTTCATCTATCACCTTGGCCACCCCTAGAACCACCACCACCAGCAACTACATGACCTTTGGCTGCTGCTGCACCATCACCCTCCACTGTCCAGACCTGTACCATGCATGGCTGATCCAAGCAATGACCAAGTCGAGCCTTGTTGTGACCAAAACTTCACCTATTTGCCTTGTCGATTGATATTCTTCATGTTGCATCTCCTACCCTTCACATCACTTCATGTTGCCATGCTTAGGTGTACTAAACCTGACCTATATGATGCTAACCTGAGCCCAAACACATCATGGCTGAGCACTTGATCCCCTATGGTCAAGCATTTGAATGGTAAAGGCAAAGTCTTGTCTTTATTGCTTTGTATTTCAATTTGTTCAACATTGTTTTATGTTAAGTATATTCATGTGCTATATTGTTTTGTCTTGTTTGGGTATTGTTTACAAGATGATATCTTGGCTATTTTCTCCACTCAAATCAAAGGTCGTGCCTTCTGGATCCATTGTGTCATTCTAATTGATATCTCCAGCATAAAAAGGTGAGTTATTCTCACCAGACAATATGTACCTATATAACTAGTAAATTGACACCCTGCGAATCTGTAGAAATATATTATCAAGTTTTATATGCTTATATTATTATCATATGATGTTCACACCTGTTATTATACCTGTTATATCATATGTTACTGTTATTTAATGTTATTCTGTTATTTATATCTGTTATCACCATTGCAAGTTCCCTGTAGATTAGAATCACTATGGGTTGAAATGATACATACCCGAACGGACTTTAGAATAGGGAAAAATCGTTATGAGCTGAAATGATAGGCCTGAACGATTTTTATTTAAAATTATTTTAACTTGGGATTGCGGGTTTGAAATGATAGAACCCGGATTTTTCTTTTTTTTAACTGCGGATTGAAATGATACATATCCGTATCACTTGACCTAAGTTAGAAAATTATATACAGGCCCGTGGTTATTTTATAAAGTGTTTTGGATATTTTTAAGTATTTTAAAAATTATAAATTTATGAAATTTGATTTAAATAGATTTTGAAATGTTTTAAAATAAAGAAATTATGATTTTTCTATGTGTTAAAAATGTAATTAATGAATGGTTTAACTGGATTTTTGAAATATAACTTAAGTTGGAAATTTGGAATTTTGGTTAAAAGTGATATTTAGGTTATATAAATAAAATTGATATTAAATTTTATTTGGAAATGGTAAATATGATAATTTGATTAAATTTGAATTTAAGTGATTTATTAAAGTATTATTGATTTTTCTATGAATTTAAGTGGTTAAATAAATGAATGTTTAAAAGTGATCTTTTAAAATATAACTTGACTTGGAAATGTGAAATTTGGTTTTAATTAAAGGTTTAAGTTAATTAAATAAAATTGGAAATTTAGTTAAATTTGTGAAATGGTAATTTAAATTTGAAGTGTTAAGTTATTTGTTGAAATGTGAAGAATTGGAAACTTTTACACTTAAATTTATTAAGTAAATTGTTGAAAATTGGATTTAATTATAAGAAATTTATTGTGAAAAAGATACATGTTAAATGATATGTAAATGAACATTTTAAATGTTAAAATATGATTTTTAAAATGTTTATGTGTTTTAAATTGAAGTTATTTAATTGCTGGAAATACACTAACACCTGAAATCTACTTTTAATAGCATTCAGAAATGCTATAGATTCTGTTTTGAACTAAAATTGTGTAAAAAGAGCTATTACAGCATTTCTGAAATGCTGTAGTTGCTGTAATTGAACTTATAGGCTAATATTGAACTCAGGCCTATTATAGCATTCTCTGGAAATGCTATAGTGGTCTGCAGTCTTTGCTGAAACCAAATTTAACCCTTGTTTTGAAATCTGAACTACCGCAGCACTTCTGAAATGCTGTCTTTTCTGTTTTGAACTATAATTCAACTAAAACTGAGTTTTAACAGCAGTTTTAAGTGCTGTCTTTGCTGAATTAAAAATGTTTTCAAATATAACTTATAGCAGTTGTTTTTAAATGCTGTGAAATGCTGAAATTTTAATAATTAGGGTTTTTGACTTAGTAAACGAACTCAGAATGGTTTGAAACTTTGGAAATTGAATACTTGATTTGAAAATATAATAATTACACTTTTAAAAGGTTTAAATGAATTATTTTGATTGGAATATAAACTATTTAAAGGTGATTTGAAATGATAGTAAATGAACGATATCTTTGAATTTAAAAGGTATTTAAAGTTGAATATTTGGATTTGAACTGATAGGATATTTTATTTTATTAAAATGATTTGAAATGAAGTTTTGTAAGGATATGATATTTTATTATATTAAAATGATTTGAAATGAAGTTTTGAAATTATATGAAAATTTAAATATATGGAAATGGTTTGGAATTGATTTAATCTTTATTTTGATAAAGATATGGTTTGAAATGATATTTTATTTTGAAGTAAAGTATTGTTTTTAAAAGTTATAACCACCGGTTATAATAACGTTGGGTTGTTAAAGAGACCGGGATCGGATATGGACATACTCTCTGTCTTACCGAAAACCACTTTGGCAACTGTGTACGCGGTGGAGATTCCAGAATGAAGTAGGATGGTGGCGACGTTCTTAAGGTATGTTACGTAGACCCAACTCCCGTGAGTTGGCATAAGGTGGCTAAAACAGGAGCGATCTCGGACCAGTGAGGTAGCACCTCTTCTCGGACACATTTCTTCGATATTATACTCTTACTTGTGATTGATTAGATGGCCATCCTCCGATTTGGGAGTGTTGTTCGAGGTGGAACGGTAGTGGCTGCTATGCGTATCCATCAGTCCGTGTGCGTAATTGGTATATCTACCCTGGCATTGCCTAGTTGTGCCGTGTCACCTACCATATCGTGCTTTACTACGATTATGATTTTAAGATCCGACCGCGTTAAGGTTCTCCATCCCCTTAACGCTATTTTCTATATGATTATACTTTACTTATTTAGACACTATTATAATATCGAATATTACTACATAGTAGATAGTTTAACGGATCCTTAGAGGATGGGCGGTCCCAAGCATCTTCTAAGTTACTTGTACCTTTATTACAGTTCACTTGAGTTGGTTTACATTATATAAGTATATATTGTCCTGACTCGAGTGTTTTGTGTTTTGCTTTACACTCGGGTCAGCCTGAGTTATTCACAGATTTGGATTTCCACTCTCTTGGAGATTTGAATCGCTGGAGATTATCTGCTTGTCATGTCCTATCTATTTCAGTTCCGTTGTTCTACTCAGCTTGTACTTGGTTATTTTATTGAGACTTTTGTTGTACTCTATTTCTTCTGTTGTATCTTATGTAACTCTGATATATTTATATAGTAGCTTCATGAACTACTATTTCTTTTACTTCCGCTGCATTATTTTACTCTGTGTCTGTGATCTGTGATTATATTTATTTACTGTATATTCTGAGATTTGCCAAATTTTATTTACAACGCGGTATTTTGAGCAATTCAACTCCGGCATGAGTGTCTACCTATACACTTATAATGGATGCGAATGGTTGAAAATATCGGGTCGTTACAGATTACTACAAATCTAAGTAGTATGAGAAACTCCTTGAAGATAACTACAGATCTCCTTTAGGGGGTCTATCCAATCCAGTAGTAACAAAAGGATTCTAATAAGCTGAGAATCAAGGTTCTCAGTGAAAGCACTAAATGTTTACGCCAAAATTGGTCACAAACACTCAAGAGTTATTTTTTGTAGAGAAGTAAGTGAAGAAAAGTAAAATTAAACCGAGTAGATGAATAAATAAGCAATAGAGAATAAGCAGTAACTAAAGACACAGAAATTTATGGTGGTTCGGTGTTGTATGCTAACGTCCACTTTGAAGATTATTCTTTATCAATCACTTTTGAATCTTATTACTAAAACAGAAATAAGTTAGCACCTGTTTACAATGAAGTCTAGAGTAACAAGCTGCGTAAAGATTCCCAGAATGACCCATCAAGGCAGTATTTATAGATGAAATTGACCAAATATCTCTCTGAAATCTCGGCTGAAGGACCTTCTAAAACATATAAGTCCACTAGAGGGATCGCTAGGTCCAATTCCCCATGCAAAAATATGTTTAGCCTCCAAATTTCATGTCATTTGGATCATTGGAGCTCAAGTTATTGTTTGATCTTTGATTCAACTTCGCTTGCATGCTGCTTTCTGCCGATCCCTCCCAAGGGATGTATACCGATCCCTCCAACCTTTCCCTTTTGATGTGTGATCCCTACAGTAGGTTCCCTTGGGTCATTATATCTTTCTCTTCAAATTTCACAAGCATTGGACTTGTAGATCTAGAGATATTGATTGTTTTTCATAGGAATGCTCTTGTACTTTGAAACATATCGATCCCTCTTGTTGGAGCCAATCTATGCCAATCCCTTTTAGGCGTTGAACCATATTTCATGCTTCGAACATTCTACATTGCACATCTATCAATTCCATTTTATCCCGACCTCACATTACTATTTGTACTTGACTTCTGGGCCCTACAATCACTACTTTTGAGTCATCAACCTTAATGGCAATCGAAATTGACTTATGCAATCAGTTCAATATAATTGGGTCAAAATGCCGGATAACATCTAATACAAAAATCCACCGGTTAATCAGATTTCAATTAAAATAGAATATCATTTTAAAGTTAACACATTTTGTTAATATAATTAAAAAACTAAATAAATAATAATTCTTGCCCAAAACCAAATAATAAAACATCTAAGCATACAAATAACAATTTATCTCAACACATATATCATATGGTGTTCATCCAGAGGTGAGTTTGAGTAACCATAATTCCAGCCGATGCTTAAGCGTTCTGGCCCGATCTAAAATTGAACGACATTCGATTTTAGCTCAAAATCCTATTTACTCCAAACTTGACATAATCAAATCTATCGCATAGATAACACCCCTATGAGTGCAATGCATAAGACCATGTCTCGATTTGACCTCGTATGAAGATGTTATTCATTTTATAAGTTTTGAGATTAATTATAACAATTAATTACTTAATTAACTTAACTAATTTTAATTACCAACTCAAATCCTTCTTCACTCCCAAAAAGTGCACAGTGATACACTGATACCCCCTTTATAGCCGCACCTTCCATCACCAAATTCTTGTCCATTCCTCAACGAAATCGAACACGGCCTCCACCGACGTACACCATTTCGAAAATGCTCCACGACTAACCCAAAATCATCGAGCTCGACTCCCCTATTTCAACCGCGACCCTATCCTCCCATGTATGATAAACAATGGTCGTGATTTGACCTAGGCCGCCACACCACCCTATTTCACCATCAACCACTCCAATTAACACGAAAAACTCAAATCCACACACTATTTCGCCAATCGTCAACTCTTGCTCCACCTACCTTAAATCCTAGGTACGACTCTTCCACGTCGACCATCTCAAATGATCCCACATCCCCCAAACTTCATATAGATTTGAAGCTCTCGCCTCATTGAGTTCAACAGACTCCACGACATAATTTATCATTAATCGAATCTCTTGATATTGATTTTTATTGGTGGTGGCTAGGTTTTCTTTGCTTATAGTAAAGAAATATAAAAGATAAGAGATAAAGGAAAAGTGAAGGAATAGTGAAGTGTTGGGTTTTGTTTATTTTACGATTTTTGGCATTTCACTACACAACATTTTGTTTGTGTAGGAACCGTAAACTACAAAAATAAAAATACGATCTCATACAACAATGCGACACAATCCCAAAATAAGATCAAAATACACTAGTTATCTTATTCTGTGCAATTTTAAAAATACAAACGTTTGCCCAAAAATATGTAAACAATAATTTAAATATTTTTCAAATTAAAAATTATGGAAAAATCCTACAAATTCATTTAAATATATATCATTGAAAATCAAATCGTTTAATTAACAATTGATTTTCTTATTATTTATTACATTCAAATCAAATTTGAATATTTAAATGAATTAAATGTTCTCATTCGAAATGTTAAAAATTACAGGTCATTATAAAACTCTTGCATTTGGTCCACACACGAAATATGGAAAATTCCCAATCATGTCCATAATTAGCTTTAAATTTCACACAGTGAAGTTCAGAGCTAATAAAATAACCCATAACGGTGGGGTATGTGTTAGGCAATGAGGATGGTGATGATTTACAAGATTATTATGGAGTGTTACAGAAGATAGTTGATCTTGATTATTGGCAATATCGAAGCTTAAAACATTTTTATTCAAATGTGAATAATTTGATACTACTCCTTGTGTAGGAGTTGGCTGTATACTTAAAGGTTATCCCCATGTTGAGTTAAACCATAAAAGGCGATATAAAAGAAACGATCTATTTATGTTAATGATGTAAGAAACACAAGTAAGCAACATAAGTTTGTTTTGTGCCTTGTCTTGCCATGAGCAACAACAACGAGGAGGACTGGTGGGCTGTCATTAAAACCAAAACAAGATGATTATTGAATAGGGACATGATCATAACCAAAGGTCAGTTGTAATAAAATGATCTGGAGGAAAATGAAACATTGCAAATAACAAAAAATATTGATGATATTGGACCACTTAACAATGAAGTATTCGAAGCAATTGAATTATATGAACATATAGAGTTTAACGATGATGTCGAAGTTAATGAACATGAGAATGATGATGGTATTTTAATTGATGATATTGATAACGATGTTGAAATTGGTAGCATATGTATAATTTATTGCAAGTCTTCTTTTATATGTGCATGTTATTTTCATTTTTTTTGCTGTAGTTAATAATGAATTATGAAGGTGAATTTTTGCAAGTCATTACAACTAAAAGTGCATTTTCAATTTTAGGCTTATACATCTTGAAACCAAATTTGTTCCATTCTTGCTTTAATTAGGTGAAGTTGTTAATTCCATTGTCTATTCACTCATGTATGATGTAACATAATTCATCTTATTCTAATTGATACTCTAGTTATTATATTATATACATATACATTATTACATATCCATTATTATATTGTGTATATATATCTGCATATGTACATTATAACACATATGTCGAGTTAAGGTTGTAGACACAACCATGGTGGATCTTCATTGGGTTAACCTAGATGTAACCCATTAGATCACGGTGGATGTGACTCAGTTGAGCATGATGCACATACGATGTCTCCGTTTTGTTCGAATCGATGTGCATGCTGATGTTCCTAGTCCATCCACTCACGTGTTTGATATAGACTCTTCCTTCGTCAAACAAGTTGACCTTTTCAGGAAAGAAGAAGGATTTAGATGAATTCGAATGCAAATAAATCATACATACATAGTCATACACATTAACATTGATACACATACACTCATACGCAAAATTAACATGATAATACCATCTATCAAGATATACATAGATACATACTATAAGTATATACAGTAATGTATTAATAAAATATGCTAGCATACATACATATATATAAATATAAATATATATACATATATAAACGACTATGATTTCAGCAGCAGCGCAACATCCGATGTCATGCGTGAAGACGTGCTTGCATGGATCATGGCATTCCGGACCACATTTACTCACATTCCTAATGATGTGAAGACAGTAATGTTTCAAGGATTTATGTAAAAAAATTTATTACATAACACAGTGTATAAGTATGTATATCCTTTTATTCATAATATATTCAATTCAAATTTATAGAGGATATACGAGCTCTAGTCCAAAGTAGCCCACAAATATTGGAAACAAACATATGGTATGCGCAAGGGTAGCAAATTTCATCCAGCTCTAGTCCAAAGGATATATGAGCAATTCTTAATGTATTAGTAGATTGAGGACCACAAAAAGAAGTCACAAAAGAATTCTGAAATTAGAAACCAAAACCTAAGGTAACATAGCAGCGACTCCAAATAATACACAGATCATCGTAACGATTTGGTATATATTTATTTATTAAGTTTATTTACATTTAAATAAATTAAAATATGCTTATATGGTAATTTACTAAATTCAAATTTCAATACGAAGAGCATTATAGTAAGCCTACATCTTGGCAAGTCAATTGTAGGCACCTAAGATCAAGTCAGTGGATGGGTCCATCATAAACAGTTGGGTAGATGCTACTTCCCTGGAGCTTGTGGTAACTTATCCATAAAACTTCATTGAAATAGCATTTACACACACATACATATATACATACACATATAGATATACATACACATATATAAAATTATAATTAATTTGTAGAATGCAAAATAGGTGAAATATCTTGCTAGGATTGAGGAGCTACAAAGTAAAGGTGTGGAGATAACAATAGAATTGGACGAAGAGGTATTCAACGCACTCAATAAAGCTATTTCCAAAAGGGCGGATAGTAAGACAACTACGACAATATTTCGAAGGTAATAGCTTAAATATATTCACAATAGTATATATGTGTGGCTCATATATTTATAGATATATGATATATTTTTATATGTTACATACATATGATATAAATGATATATGTTTTCAAAACCATGCACACACATACATATGTATGTATGTATGTATGTATGTGTAGTACACTATATGTATGTATGCAATGGTTAGAAATCCCAATAACCATGTGTACATATATATATGTCTTATATGCATGCCTAGTATAGTTATTTAACTTTATTTTCATTTTCTACTAAATGTTTTAAATCATCATTTGATAATAAAATAGGTTTAGAATAAAAATAAAGTGGAATAAAAGTAATAAAGTGGGAAGAAAAGCGATTTTAGTGGTAAAATGAGTTTGATGAAGATTGGTAATTTCATTAATTCACTACTAGAAAATGAACAATATATCCGCTAATAGTTACAGACGGATGAGGTGGTGTCGTCGGCGGTAATCGGTCGAAACATTTAAGTCATCGGTATATTGTTAAATATTTTGATGATGTACCAATGACTTATTTCCATAACTACCTAACCAGCTCCGAACCCCTTCACCATTTCATTTTCCTCCAAATCAAAAATTAAAACCTTTAGCCATCCTTTATCTCCTCCATCGCCAAATTACGCTTGCATCACCATTAGTCATTAATTCTCATCGTCCTCACTATCACCTTCATTCCCTTTCGGCCATGAATTCTCCTCCATCACCGCCTTCAACTCCACAATCTCCGACCAACCTATCTCTAAAACCCCACTACTATATACAACCCCGACCCCGCCTTCAACTCTACAACTTTCGACTACCATGCCTCCTACTACACAACCTTTATCAATGCCTCCATATACACCACTAGTGATGCCTCCTTTTTTGAAACCCCGCTTCTCGATGCCTCTAATTATCTTCCCACTTCCTTTGACCATGAACCAGCTTCCAACGCCTCATCAACATAGTTATTTCATATTCATAATACCTGTTTACTCTTTAATTTTAGTTGATCATAATTAGAATATAGTTTGGTGGAATTTGATCTTTCAATATCGAAATATGTGTTGTTATAAATGGTTAACTAAAATATATGTGTATATGAAGGAATTTTGAATTAAGTTATACTTTGATTTGGTTATTTTAGTTCAATTGATGAAAACCTATAAGTTTTTTAGCCCTGTCTGACGAGTTTTGTATATGATTGATATATTGATATTCATTTCTATTCAACCAAAAATCAATATTCATCTAATATAATATTTTTTGGATTTGTCCCTTTATTGAACATCTTAAAGACACACATATAAACGTAAGTCGTAAATTAATATCTTATCCCAAATGTTTCAGAAAATTTTGACAGCACTTCCTATTTTATTTTCCATGTACATTTTTTAGTGTATGATACAAAGAATAAGGGAAGTCTTGCCGAAATTTTGTGAATCGATCGTTCATGATAAAGTATTGATTTACGAATTACATATATATTTTTTCCTTATAATGGGAGGCAATCAAGGTTATGTGAAACCCCGCAAAATCAACCGTAAATAAATAAGTAAATTAGTAAGTAAAAATAAATAAATTAGATTAAATAAAACAAGGGTAAAATGAAAATTTTGCAAAAGTTGAAATTTGACAATGAAAGTTATAGCATTGCGTTCGTAACAAAATTCTAATGAATTTTCATATATAACATGCTGAAAATGGAGCTCAAACGAAGAAGTTATGAGAATTTAAAGTTTTGGTTTTAAAATAATTCAAATCTGATTCAAATTCAAATTAATAAATAAATTTAAAATTTAATATTTGAAGATTAACTGAGATTAGACTTGGGGGTTATGTAAACGTTAAAGTTAATGTTAACGTTAAAAGTAATTAAGGAATGAAATAAATTAACGATGGTAAAATAAATAACGTTCCCAAATATAAGAGAAGCGCTCGACCCTTATAGTCGACCGATCGACCCCTAGCGGTTGACCGGCGTATAGGGGAGGTCGCCTGCTACCTGAGGGTGGCAGCTAGGGTTTTAAGGTGATGAGTGCATTGTATTTTTCTATTTCAACATGTTTTCATCATATAGTTCTGGAACCTCTATAAATAGGATCATACCCTCTCCTCTTTTATTCATAAAATCTTTGGGAAACTAGCAAAACTCTAACATATTGTCCCTCCAATAGAGTCAGAAACTCCACTAGATTTAGGTAAGAATCCAATTTAGTTTTCTATTAATTCCTCCAACCTTTTCTTCTCCAAATTTTCTGAATCTAACGAACATATATACCTATTCCTTGCTCTGTGTGTGTGTATATACGTGTATATATGTGTGTATGTATTTGTATATGGATAAGAAGAGATCTGGAAGAGGTCATAAGGTGTTGTAAATCCAAAGAAGTTTAAGCTAAGGATATTCTATGAGTGGAAATATCAGTTTTTCTATTTCAGTAATTGATTAGTATGCGATGGATCTGAATATGCCTTATGGGTCTTGGGGTTGTGAAAACAAAACACTATAAAACCACCAAAAACTACTTTAATTCAGATTGTCAATTCTAGATGGAGATTCTCAATAGTTTATGGTAAATTGATGGAATTATATAGTTTTTTCCGTTTTGATAATTTCAAAGTCTATTCCACTCCTCCTTATTCTTTGATTTGATTATGAAATTTTGATCATAAAATAAGGGTGTAAAGTATGAATCTTATTCGTAGTTTGCACCACTTATTCCATAAAGATTAAATAGAAATTTCCTTGTTATTTCTTTATAAAAGAGTAGTTGAATATGAGATGAAATTAGAATTGCAATTTCTATTATTAAGGTTATTCCATTAGTTTGACATAATAGATTGAGTTTAGCTTTTTACATACAAGTCTATTTATTGCAATTTTTGGTATGAGTATTGAATCCCTATTATGGATATTAGAATCTCTTGTTATGGATATTGGAATTTTGACATCATTGAGAATATAGAAAAAGGACTTGTATTATTGTGGTTAAAAAGAAATAAACATTTAACGCTAGTTTAGGGCGTATAATCCGTACGCTTAGAAATTACTAGGCTCTAAGATATATATATATATATATATATATATATATATATATATTAGTATAATAGTCATATAAGTATAACGTATAATTGCATAAACAAATAGGTTGTTAATCTTAATAAATCCCCCTTAGGGAAGAAATTAATATTTTAAGGCGTAATAAAGAAGATTCTTTATAAGGCCTTAATTATGGAATGGTGAGATGTGTATTATATATAGAGTGTAAATGTAAATTATGACTAAGCCATAGGGATGTGAAACCAGTCAAGGGACATGTGGAAGTCTGCCTAGCTAATCTAGCTACAAGCAGTGTGATTTTGGGACTGATATGAAACATCAACGATGATAAGTGACTACGATGACGTGAGGTTAGTCTTAATTTTGTAGGATAAATCTGCCCAGTTAATCTGGCCATCAATACCTATGAATTGTCAAGTGAATATGAGACGTCACCCTGGGTACGAGTCATAATATGAAGGACCTACTCTGGGCAATTGTATGTATTAAGTGGCTGTTTTAGGGCCTGCTCTTTTTCCTAAGCTGAGTATTAAATGTTCGAAGGGTTACAATAGATGGTGTCTTCGAAAGAGTACACTTTAGGTAGGTATTAAGTGGCAACAGGGTCCACCCTCGAAGTATTAAGTGGCTCTAAGAGATTACCTGCAATGTCTGCTAGATAGGTATCTATGAGGAGTCCGCCCTAGATTTAGGTATTAAATGATGAGGGCCTACCTCGGTTGAGGTCTTAAATGGTCAAGTCTACCTATCGCCATAAAGGGGTACTAAGTGACTTGGATATTATCTCTAACCTTGTTAGACATTTATAACATTGGTTATGGGGTATTAAATTGGGAGACCTACTTCGGGAATTGAAGGTATTAAGTGATTGTCTGAGGACTCGCCTCCTTTTCTTATATGAAGTATAAAATGGTTTTAAATATACGCAAGACATATTCTTATTTTGAAATATACTGCCCAAGTACCGAAATAGTAAGGATCGAGGGTTTTATTCACCAGACATTTTTTGTTCTGACCCCCTCCTCATTACAATATAGGTTAGAGAAGGAGTTAATGGTGCTTGATGATGATGAGAGTGAAGCTTATGGTGGTTATTATTTATCTATTCATGTTATTTTCTATTGTACCCGTTAATGCAATTGTGAACAAGCTGATGTAACAGTTATTATTGACATTATGTTATGTTTTGTAACTTTTGACTTGATTTGAAATAAAATGGGTACTATTATTGTTATTATATTTTGTTCCTTCCACTGTGAGTTCTGAAAGAATAAATACATTGCTCTGTATTGTTTTCTTTTTACCAACTAACAACGAGTTTTGGAATGGATCTATGTTTAGATGGGCCTTTTTTACTTTGGAATTTTGGCCTATTTCAGGGTGGGTTTTTACATTTGATATCAGAGCTTTGGTTAACCTATCAACGGGGAAGAGTACACGTATGAGTAGTGTATTATTTATTTTGGAAATATTTTTCAAAAACCCTATTATATATAAATATATATACTTATTTTAAACATACGTCTAACTTAATAAATTCCGACTATAGAACTGGTTGCAACCATATCCCAAAAGGGTGGGCAAAGCAACAATGAGTTGGAAAAATAAATAAAGTTAAATTTATATGCCTACTCCATGGAGCGAAGGTCGTATCATAAGGAGTGGACTAAGAGGAGCATGATCACTACATATGGAAGCAGCACAGAAGCAGAATAGTACTTGACTCCTTGTTGGACCTTTAAGCGTAATAAATAATAGGGATAGAAAACCTAGATGGAAAGGTTGTAACTCTAAAATTTAATAGTCAGTGAATATGCAATAAGTGAGTAGGTACAAGTAATTAAATCGATTAATGTGACCATTCTTTGAATAAGTAAATAAATGTCTTTATGAAACGTCCGTTGGGATAATAACCATTTAGTATGGACAAAACGACATTTATGGAAATAATATATAAAAATATTAGTCATTAATGAAATATTATAAGGCGAAATATTTGTAAACATTTTGAAGGAAGATGTAAAGAAGGAATGAATCAAGCTTCTGTAAGAAGGTGTATTTTAATCACCCATTAGAGCTATTTTTTAAATCCTACCCCATGAGAAAGAATTTGAAAAAAGTTTTTTTTTAAAAACTCCTTAAATGTTCGAAAGGGCTTTTCAAAAGATTATTAAATGAAGATCTTATGTACTATAAGTTTAATTTTTTATTTAAAGAAACTGATTTTAGTTGGCTTTGAAAATATACTACCGTTTGTTTTATGAAAAGTTTGGAAATAGAATATAATTTTAAAAACAAAACAGTGGATGATTTTTATGAAAGGAAATTTGGCAATCTAATGACTTGAAGAGTTAACAAAGAAGAAAAAGGTTTTTATTTGTTAAATTCCCAATTTAAAATTTACTTAATTAAAAAGTTTTCAACTTTTGGATTCGTCGTTTTTGAATTCTTTTGCTTTCTATATGATTTCTTCTACTTTATAAATTTGGAAGTTCTTTTCTTTAAAATTCTTTTTAAAGGGTATATAAATGGAAATGATAACTAATAGGAAATAGAAAATATAGGGATAAGAATATCTGATAA
Organism: Allium fistulosum; assembly: GCA_030737815.1. Taxonomy (NCBI): domain Eukaryota; kingdom Viridiplantae; phylum Streptophyta; class Magnoliopsida; order Asparagales; family Amaryllidaceae; genus Allium; species Allium fistulosum. Next base: position 239,983,208 of record CM060907.1, on the reverse strand, counting down.
GGTAGGTAAGAGGAACATCACATATAAGGAAATGCAGAGAATAATAGCTGAAATTTAGGCAGTAATATCATTAGGGATTCTAATCCTGTAATAAATAATATATGAGATGGCAATAGGAATAAGATAGAAGTTATCCTTATCTACTTTATTTTTCCGTTGTTTAAAGTTTTATAAAGAGTTTTTGATAATTGAATGGAATTAAGTAATTGTAATTAATGACTAAGTTAGGAAATTTTTTGTATAAAAGAAAAAGCATTTATGTGAAGATGAAAATTTATATAAACATTTTTCCTATTCAAATTTATAATTTGTTTAAATAAGAAAATTATTAGAGTTTTGAACAAAGTTATAAACAGTTTTTTATTAAGTAACAGTGCATTTTGAGTAATAAAGCAATAGATACTTATGTATATTTTAGAATGATATAAATGTCTTGTACCTAGAAATATATTTGAAATAATAAATGTCTAATACAGGAAAATCTATTATTTTGGAATGACAAATGAGTTTCTGAATATTTTAGGATAAAAATCCTATTTTATAAAGAAATGAGTCTTTATTATAGTAAATCATTAAAAACAAAAGTTTCTTTTCATAGTTCTTTTTTGAAAACCAAGCTATTTTTGAATGTTATAAATTAAAAGTCTAGATTTTAAAGGAATAAATCTTTGATGAAAAAGTTTTAAAAATGAAAATTAGTTTTCTCCTTTCTAGAACTAAGCAATTTTGAATCTTGATAAAGGCATTTAAATTTAAAGATAAAGATTTTGGCACTTCATGTTTGTGAAATTTTAGTTTTACAAGAAATGGGGTAATAAATGCTGATTTTGAATTTAATGTAATCAGTTTATTTGTATAGAAACAATTTATTGAAAATTATTTTGTATGTTGGTGAAATTTTGGTTTTATAAAGAATAGTGAAAACCAAGTTTTTTATGAAGTAGATATGGATCACTACCTAGATAGGATAGATTAAAGTTTTTAGGATATGAATAAAATGGGAATAAAATGTACAACCTGATTTGAAAATTTGAAATTAGTCCCAAACCTCAATTTGCAAGAAGTTGGTAAATTTGTAAAGATATTCCAGATTTATGATTGGGTTATAAATTAGGTTATCATAGATGATTTGGAATGTAAATTCCTATATTTTAATTTATTTGGAGCAGTTACCATGTAATTTCCATTAATTATCATGTTCCAAAATATGTATAAAAGTGCGTTGTTTGAATTAACAAAGGTTGTAACAAAAATGGAAAGAGATTTGTAGGATATGGATATCCTCTTTCATAGTCCATACTATCTATCTCAATAAAAGAAAAGAAATAATTCTTCGTAATTTCAAATGAAGCAAAAAATTTCGCTTGTGATTAATTTATGGGAAATTATAACGGTAATCCTTTTTAGAAGGATAACTCTAATAAATTAAAAAGGTGAAAATAAGGGTTCTAGTTTAGAAATTAATATACATGTATAACCATGCTTAATGACTAATATAAGAATATACATAATATATATAGTATAAATTCTGACTATATACGTATTATTTAGTAATTTATGGATTAGGATTTAGACATTAATTACAAATTTAATGGCAATTAATTTGTAATTAATGACAGGAAAAAGAACTAAATGGGGACATATTAGGAAAACTTAATATAGAATTTATGAAATAATTAAATCTGAGTAATGGATAGATTTTGGAATTTGTAAAAGGTTAAAGGGATTAAATAAATATTAATTGGGAATGGTTCGATTTTAACAATAATGCTCAACTATTATGAGTATATTTACCAAAGCAATGGATGGACCACATTTATTAGAAACAATAAGGAAGAAGGAAAATGGATAATAATGGAATAACAAATTAGAAATACCCATCTTAATTTAGTAAAGTGTGTTTGGACCTTAGTACCATTTATATTAGTTGATGATAAATGGTAGCATCCAGCAAAATTTTCTTTTAGAGTTTTTGGGTTGAAATCGCTAGTTGTCACACTTGGTTATTGGAAAAGTGTATGATATTATAAGAGTTATCCCTGTTTTATACTTATGTTGAATTTATGAATGGTATTAAACCACTTGATAAATATATACATATTGAGAAGCAAGGTAAACGAGGAAATCTTATGGGGACACTTAACTATCACTAATCTATAGGTAAGACTGGAAGTTAATAAAAAAATTAGGTTAGCAACCTAAAGTAAATGAATGTTTCAATCCCAGAACTTTAGAATTTTGGGAAAAGTAAATTTTAGCTCACAAAATGTAACCATTAAGCGAAGAGATAAAATATGTAGACATGTGAAGAGAATTTTCTATTGAACAAGGATGAAAGAGAGGGTAGTAGAAATTGCCATTAGGTATTTGACTTTAAGAAAAAACTTTATTCCCATTTAGGCAATAAGGCCGCAACGTCTCTAACGCAAATTCACATTAAGGATGTGGTTCTACTTCATGAAATATTGGTTAGAATCATTAGTAATAGAGACTCCTTATCTACTAGCAAAGTTTGGAAGAGTTTGCTGATAGCTTTAGGAGCTTCGTTAAATCTTAGCACTGGTTACCACCCGTAGACCAACGGACAAACTAAAGGTGTGAATATGATCTTGGAAGATTTGTTGAGAGCTTTCATCATGGACTTTGGAGGAAATTAGGAGGAGCATTTACCTTTAGTAGAATTCGTGTATAAACGTAGTCACCAAGAGATGATTGGTTTGGCACCCTTGAAGCATTTTATGGGAGGCCATGCAAATCGCTAAATTGTTGGTGGAAAACCACCGAAAAAATTCTATTCGGACAAGATTAGAATTACGAGACTTCGAAAAGGTAGAGTAAATTAGCAAACATGTGAAGATCATAAGATTTGGAAAGTCAGAAAAGTTGGCCACCAAGATTTATTGAGCATTTCGCAATAGGGGGAAAAATAAGAAACCTTATGTATCGTGTGGAGTTACCAGTTAAGTTGGCAGGAGTCCATAATGTTTTTCACGTTTTGTATTTAAGGAAATACCTTCTTAGCGCATCAATTGTGGTAGAGCCTATTCAACAGGGGGATATTGAAATGGAGCAAATAGCGTCCCATGCCACTGCATGCATTTTGGAGCATGGAACTAAGAAGTTCCACAACAAAGAAACTAGATTGGTCCGAGTACAATGGGGGAAAATCTGATGGAAAGCATGAGGACTTCTCGTCCTAAGATTTTCGCTAGCAAACTTTTCTCTTTATAATTAGGATTTTGGTTGCATTATGTTGCTAGATTGGATGGTAGGAGATGGTTGCTACACTTTTCACCATCGCTTTGCACTCATATGGAAATTTGTGCGTATGTTTAGGGTATTTGCTTACATAATTATATGACACAATCACACATTAATGCTAGGATTAAGCTCACTTATAGTATGTCTATAGTACATAATCACATTGCACTTTGGTTGAGTAGATAGTAATGTAGAAAACTTAGTTGTATAATATGATGTTATTGCGCATTACGCTGTTCGCCCCTTAGAAAGATTTCGACGACGAAATCCTTTTTAGGGAGGATAATGAAACACCTCGTAAAAATCAACCATAAATAAAAAAGTAAATAAAAAAATAAAATAAAAAATTTAGATTAAATAAGATAGAGGTAAAAATGAAATTTTTTCAAAAGTTGTAATTTAGCCACAAAAGTTATACCATTACGTTCATGGTGAAATTCTAATGAATTTCATATATAATATGCTGAAAACGGAGCTGAAACAAAGAAGTTATGAGCATTCGAAGTTTTCGGTTTTAAAATAATCTAAATCTATTTCAAATTCAAATGAATAAATAAATTTAATATTTATAAATTATCTTAGATTAGACTTGGGGGTTAAGTAGATGCTAAAGTTAATGTTAACGTTAAAAAGTAATTGAGAAGTAAAATAAATTAAAAATATTAAAATAAATAATGTTCCTAAATATAAGGGAAGAGGTCAACCCTTATAGTCGATCGGTCGACCCATAACGGTAGACCAATGTATAGGGGTGGTCGACCGGTACCTAGGGGTGGCTGCTAGGAGTTTGAGGTGATGAATGTACCGGATTTTTCTATTTTAACATAATTTTGTCTTATGGTTCGGGTGCATTTCAACCTTTATAAATAGGGCCCTACCCTGTCCACTTTTATTCATAAAATATTTGGTAAATCTAGCGAAACTCTACCACCTTGTCTCTCTAATAGATTCAGAAACTCCACTAGAAATTTAGGTAACAATCTTACTTAATTTTCTATTATTTCCTCCAACTTATTCTTCTCTAAATTTTCTAAATCTAACGAATATATATGTTGGGTAAATTTCTCACCCAGGAGATCTCTAGACCATGGAGAGCTAAACTTCATTCGGCATCCTCACCACATCCGAACCATACTTCCTACCGAACCATACTTCCCACCGAACCATACTTCCCACCGAACCATACTTCCTACCGAATCAAGCTTCCCACCGAACCATACTTCCCACCGAACCATACTTCCCACCGAACCATACTTCCTACCGAACCATACTTCCCACCGAACCATACTTCCCACCGAACCATACTTCCTACCGAATCAAGCTTCCCACCGAACCATACTTGCCACCAGACCAAGACGATGCAGAACCGGATTTACTAGGCCAGATTGTACCAGCCCGGGCCCATCAACAGCTGTATACATCCAAGACCCCTGCCCCCAGCCTCACTCTATAAATAGAGGGGCAGGGGTACAACAATGGGGACAAGTTTTGAGAGCTCAAGCACGGAAGGAACTTTCAAACAACTTTCTTTTACTTATATCAAAGCTTTGTACTTGTAATCGGAATAACTGAAGAGAAATAACATATAAAGTGGACGTAGGCACATTCTGGCTGAACCACTATAAATCTGCGTGTCTTTTTACAGTTTAGCCCCTGTTTTTTACATATTTGCATAAATCACTCGAATCACTAAGAATCACATAAGATCTACTAAATCATACAACTTCGAGGTGTTTGTCCATTTTTGTGCAAACATTTTTGGTGCTTTCGCTGAGAACTAGAAGCTCGAAGCTTCAGCTTCATCCGCTTAACAAGTTTTCCTAACAGCATTGTCCGCCACTTGGAAAACATGCCTCCCAAACAGAGAAAAGATGTTAACAAAGGAAAAAACATCGCATCCAGCAGTCTTCCAGATCCAGCTGTCACGAATCAAGTAAATCGTCCTCCTCCAGCAACTGTAACAAATGAAGAACAGGCTAACCCAACTACTCCTGCCACAGAACAGCCTGCCGCAATTACTAGAGCAGATCTGGACAGAGTTGTGGTTGAAGTAACTAACCGCTTCACGTCCCAGCAGGAAGCCTTGGTGGACCATCTCATGTCACTCTTAAGGGACGCTGAGGAATCCAACCGCAACACTGAATCATGGGGCGAGTCCCAGTCTGGAGGATCTCAGAGACAACAAAGATCTCCCTTCTTCGAAGGAGCTAACGACAGAAGTAGCTATGGTAGGAGCCGAGACCAAGCACAGCCCGAAGTTAGGCCTGAGGAAACGTTTGGTACCGAACCCAACAGGGAAGGTACCGGGCGAAGGTCAACTGTAGCTGAGCCTGTCGTGCTGCCTAACCACAGAAACGCCAGTGAACGGGGCCGAGCTAGAGTCCAGCCCGAAGTTGGACCCGAGGAAGTGCTTAGATCAGAACCCAACAGGGGGAGATCAAGGCAAGGGCCAACTGTAGCTGACCCAAGCATGCTCCCAGAAGATCAAAGGCAGCCACTGGAAAATATGAGGAATGATAGACGATACCATCCCTACAGGTCATCTGGACGGAATCAATCCCACAGAACAGAACCAAACTCATTTCTATCTACTCCAAGTTCTGATGAAAGGATGGCACGCTTATTCAGAGAATGTGTCCAACGGGAGCAAAGAGATCGAGGGATAGGCGCTAGGGTAACCAGCCCTTTCGCCCGCAATATCGAAATTGCTATCACCCCCCGAGAATGGAAGATGCCAATAATGGAACCCTACAAAGGAACCTTCGATCCCGTTGTACACTTACAAAGGTACACGCAGCATATGCTCATGAGTGGAGCAACAGAGGGAGTACTGTGCAAATGCTTTCCGCTCTTCTTAGCAGATCTTGCTACCTCCTGGTTCTGTCATCTACCCCAAGGATCCATCAGCTCGTGGGAAATGTTGAAAGAAAAATTTATCAATCAGTTCCGCATTCATGTGGAGCAACCTAAGGACGCTTATTCCTTATCCAGCGTCAAACAGAAACCTGGAGAAAAGCTGCAGCAATACCTAACCAGATTCAACGCCGCAGCAGCCGCAGTCCAAGACGCCGATGAGAAGCTTATCCTAATGGCCCTCTGCAGTGGTGTGCATCCGGACACTAAATTTGCTAGAAGGTTGACAAAAGAAAAGCCAGCTACTTTACCCGATTTCTTCCATGTAGCCGGGAAGTACATGAGGCTTGAGGATGCTGCCGTTGAGGGGCAGTCAGGACAGCAAAATAAGACAACCCATGGCAACGCCCCTGCTGTGGCAAGGGACGTTCGAAGAACTGATTCTAGAGACAATGCTGGGGGCAAGAAGGGAGAAAAGCGCCTATATCGGCCAGGACCAAGATTCGACACTTACACTTCTTTGAACGAGACCGTCGAAAATATCTTCCTTGCCACCCAAGGCGAAGTTAGATACAAACGCCCACCATACAAGAAGGAATCAGATAACGCACAGAAGTCTGGAAAATTCTGCCGCTTCCACGAATCTCACGGGCATGATACCAACGAATGCCATCATCTCCGAGATCTGATTGAGGAACACATCAGGAGAAAGAAACTGGAACGTTATGTAAAAGGTCAGGACAGGACCCCAGCTCCTGCCAATGAAAACCCAAGGCTACCCTCCCCGGGGGCCGACAGAGGAAACCGCAACGCTAGCAGCTCTAGTCAGGAAAAGATAGTGGTCCATACCATCTCAGGAGGGCCACACATCGCAGACAGAAGCTGGAAAGAGATGGAAAGATACGGAAAGTCGCTTAGAGACAATAAAGACTGTGTCAATTCGGTTATAGAAGAGCGCCACCCGAAGCGGAAAGAAAGTAATGACATCACGTTCGGTAAGCGTGACCTAGAAGGAAGGCAGTACCCTCACATGGATCCCATGGTCATCTCTGCCCGACTTGGTCCCGCCGAAGTCTACCGAATCCTGGTAGACACTGGAAGCTCGGTAAACATCCTGTTCAAACACGCATTCGACAAAATGAAGCTATCAATGAAGGATGTATCCCCCTGCCATAAACCATTACACGGCTTCACTGGAGACACGAAGATGCCCCTCGGGCAACTGGACCTTTTTGTTGAGATTGGAAGCCATTCCCGCTCTGCTGTACGGAAACAAACGTTTGTGCTAATAGAAAACCAGTCGACCTACAACGCCTTCTTGGGAAGGCCATCCTTGTCTGACTTCCAAATTGTCTTAGCCCCATGGTGCCTAAAGATGAAATTCCCAACGGACAATGGAGTAGGGGAAGTGGAAGGAGATCAGGACGTTGCTCGAGACTGCTATGTGACTGAACTTCGCAACAACCACAGGAAGGATAAAGGGAAGGGTGTAGAGATTGCCCTCTGCACAAAAAGTCTAGAAGCGTAGCAATTAAAGAAAGCCCCTCCTCTTCGATATACCAGCGACCCTTTCAATGAATTAGACCCTAGGGACAAAGAGGAGGAGGCCACCGCCGAGCCTGCAGAGGCTATGGAGTTTATATCTGTAGACAAGCATAACTCGAGTAGACTATTGAAAATTGGGTCCCAACTAAAAGCCGAATTGAAAGAACAACTCATCGATTTTCTCCGCCACAACTTGGATGTATTCGCTTGGTCACACGCTGACATGACTGGAATCTCCCCCGACATAGCATGCCACGTATTAAACATTGATCCTACCAAGGCGCTTGTAAAACAAAGAAAGAGAAGCATGGGGGTAGAGCGATCAGCAGCCCTCGATGAAGAAGTAAAAAACCTACTCGCCAATGACTTCATACGAGAAGCTATCTACCCGGAATGGATCGCCAACCCGGTGCTGGTAAAAAAGGCTAATGGGAAGTGGCGAACCTGCATTGACTTTTCCAACCTAAACGACGCCTGCCCAAAGGATTGCTTCCCACTTCCCAGAATCGACCAACTTGTAGACAGCACAGCCGGGCACGAACTCCTATCTTTTATGGATGCATACTCAGGATATAACCAAATTCCTATGCATGCTCCCGACCAAGACCACACTAGTTTCATCACCGATCGAGGTTTATACTGCTATAAGGTAATACCTTTCGGACTTAAAAATGCAGGAGCCACCTACCAGCGCCTCATCAACAAGATGTTTGCGGGGTTGATAGGACAAACTATGGAAGTATATGTGGATGACATGCTAGTAAAGTCAAGGAAAGCCAAAGATCACGTGAGCCACCTAGGCAAGATGTTTCAAGTACTTCGACAATATGGAATGAAGTTGAATCCGCTAAAATGCTCCTTCGGAGTGTCATCTGGAAAGTTCTTAGGATTCATCGTTCATGCCAGAGGAATAGAAGCAAACCCTGAACAAGTCCGAGCGCTAAGGGATATCAAGATACCTTCCATTCGGAAGGAAATGCAAAGTTTGAACGGAAAAGTGGCCGCTCTAAGCCGATTCATCTCCAAGGCGACGGACAAGTGCGTCCCCTTTTTTGAGGCTCTAAAGAAAGACAAGGGAAAGTTCGAATGGACTGACAAATGCCTGACCGCTTTCCTTCACTTAATCGAACACCTCCAGAAACCACCGGTGCTCTCAACTCCAAGCGAAGGAGAAGAATTGTACCTATACCTCGTTGTGTCATCCCACGCCCTAAGCGCTGCCTTGGTAAGGGAAGACAACCGCACGCAACGGCCGGTTTACTTCGTCAGCAAAAGGTTTACTGGGGCAGAAGTTAGATACCCTAAACTTGAGAAATTAGCATACTGTCTACTAATCACTTCACGAAAACTACGTCATTACTTCCAATCCCATTCCATCAAAGTTCTGACCGATCAACCACTGAGGCAGGTACTCCATCGTCCCGACACTTCTGGGCGATTACTTAAATGGTGTATTGAACTGAGTCAGTATGATATCACCTATCACCCTCGCACCGCCATCAAGGGACAGGCCATGGCTGATTTCATTGCAGAGTTCACTACCAACGAAGATCAGGAGCAATTGGAAATAACAGGAGATATCAAGTGGAATCTCTTTATGGATGGTGCATCAAACGAACAAGGCTCGGGGGCAGGTGTAGTAATAATCACTCCTAGGGGAAACAAACTGCACTATGCTATAAGGTTGGAGTTCGCTGCCACCAACAACGATGCGGAATATGAAGCGGTGATAGCTGGGCTAGAAATTGCCATAGAAATCGGGGCCAATTCTTTGTGTATTCGCAGCGATTCTCAACTTATTGTTAACCAAATACTAGGAGAATTCCAAGCTCGAGAAGAACGACTCATAGCATATCTAAAGAAGACCAGGTTACTTCTCAGCCGATTGGACCACTACATAGTCAAACACATCCCTCGGGAGGAGAACCGAGAGGCCGACGAATTAGCAAAGCAAGCAAGTGTGAGAGACATCACCATCTTCGGGGCAGTGACCATCTCAAAGCAAATGGCCCCAAGTTTTGAACAAGTAAATCTGATAACTGCAACCGAAGAAGCAACTTGGATGACTCCCATCCGAGACTACCTACAAAGTGGCACACTACCCGACAGGCGTAATGAAGTCAAGAAAGTCTTGAGGAAAGCGTCCCGCTATACAATACAAGAAGACATCCTCTATCGGCGCGGGTTCTCTAATCCATTATTAAGGTGTGTCGCCAGAAGGGAAGCCAAGGAAATCTTATCCAACATTCATCAAGGAAGCTGCGGAGATCACACCGGAGGGCAAACGTTAGCAAAAAAGATACTCCGATACGGATATTTCTGGCCCACCTTAAGCAAGGACGCCTTAGATTTCGTCAAGAAGTGTGACAGGTGCCAAAAATTTGCTAAGATTCCTCGGCTACCGACAACCGAGATTACTCAGATGACCAGCCCTTGGCCCTTCGCAATATGGGGAATTGACTTAATCGGCGAACTACCAATGGGCCGAGGCGGGGACAAATATGCTATAGTGGCAGTTGATTATTTCACCAAATGGGTGGAAGCGGAACCTCTAAATAAAGTATCTTCAGCAAAAGTTATTAACTTCATAATTAAAAATGTTCTGTGCAGGTACGGAGTCCCACTCAAAATCATATCAGACAATGGACTTCAGTTTGACAATGAGGAATTCGCCAACTGGTGCCAAGAACATAGAATTCATAAAAGTTTCTCATCCGTAGCATATCCCCAGGCAAACGGACAAGTCGAAGCAGTCAACAAAATTCTGAAAACTCTGATAAAAAAGAAGCTCGAAAAGTCAAAGGGCGCTTGGGTGGATGAACTCCCTACGGCACTATGGGCCTACCGCACATCTTTCAGAACATCAACAGGGCACACTCCTTTCTCTTTGGCATACGGATCGGAGGCTATGCTCCCAGTTGAAACCATTGTGCCTTCCCACCGTAGGATCCACTATAACCCAGAAGAGAATGAAGAACTCCTCAACATGTCTTTGGATCTAGTTGAGGAGAGAAGGAATGATGCAGTCCTTAAAGCAGCAGCCCACAAGCAGAAAGTGGCGGCACAATACAACTCCAAAGTCAAGCATCGTACCTTACGAGAAGGGGACCTTGTCCTCAAGCGAATCTTCCCTCGCCCCGGAGCACTAGACCCAATCTGGGATGGGCCATATGTAATTCATAAAGATCTCCACAACGGAGCCTATATTTTGTCAACAGTGGACGGAGAGGTGTTCCAGAGGGCATGGAACATCCAACACCTCCGTTGATACTTTTCTTAACTTGTATTGCCCATATGAAGTGAATTAACAAAGAGAATCAGTGGACGTAGGCATTTTCGTGCCGAACCACTTTAAAAAACCTTGTCTTTTTTTTAACTTGTTCCTTTGTATCTTGGCTGCCTGTTAACTTTATCCTTTTATGTTGAACAAAATCCCGAGTATATAGCATTTCCCTTCAAAGCACTCCACAACGCAACTTCTCCTGGACAAGACTTAGCAGGTACTATGCGAATCTATGCCCTCGCCAATGAGACACTTTTGCTCCGGCATCCCTCTGCTGCGGGTTAACTCATTGCTCGCGACGGCCCTCAAAGCCAACTGTAATGAGCCGATTATAAGCCACCGAGAAGGCCGACTATAGCCGAGGCAGCTCATTACGGCGTTAGGCTCGCCGGCAACTGTGAACCGACTATAAGCCCCAACATAAGGTGTGGCCAGCCAGGGGCAGTTCACAGTTGACGATCGGCACCCGTGCTAGCCGGCCACAGTAAATCGAATAATACCCACGACTACGGGCCATAATGGTTCGGGTAGTTACTGTGCGCGATCTCGGCTCCAATGTGTCTTAAGTGCGGCTGTGGTAAAAAAGAATTAACTCCCCGCGGAGGCGTAAGATGGGTGACGAATGTCTCCAAGACCCACAGCTAGGGAAAGTGACTACAAAACCCGTTTGCCACGAACTTAAGCACATCGAAGGCCTTCCGTGATTGGAAGTTTTACCTTTTCACGTATTTCAATTTCACTTAAAAAGCTTTTTCCTATCCTCTATAACAATCCCTAAAGTACATGATACAGAGTAGGAGATACTCGCCAATGGGTGTAGGGACTCACAGTGGCAGGACATTCGACTGCATTCCATGCTCGGTCATACAAGATATTCAAGACTGCCATCTACAATTAAAACATGAAAGGCGGTATTTTCTTCTTTTATGTACCAATTCATGACTATAGTTTGTTCACACCACACGCTAATATTGCAAGTCATGAAATTATGATTTAGAACCAGAATCTGACATCAAACACAATTTAATTACAAGAATATACATAGCTATATTTCTCATACGATGTGCCAAAAATAACAGCAAACATTCAAAAGACGGCAAAATCAGCTTAAGTTAAAGAATTACACGTTAAAAATAAGACTATTTATTACAAGTGGCAAAATATTACAACCTAAAGGCTACGTTACTGTTTTTCGACTAACATATACAACACTGTCGAATCCACAAAAGGAGTTTTTCCAGGTATAATCAAGGGGCCGGCTGCAGTGGAGCTTTATCCTTGCCCTGTTGACCCCCTGTCCAGTCAAAAAAAAAGAGGAGGGACTCATTAGCAATAAGCAACCAAGTTGATGGAGAAACTAAAAAGGGAGACTTACCAGCACCTGCTTCCTGACTATCCTGATCGTCATCCTCTACCTGCACGCCTACCTCCTCAGCGGCAAGCAACCGCATACCTTCCTTCACCGCCACCTTCTCCTCCTTGGCAAACTGGGCAGTGACCGCATCCATGCTGAAGGCCACGCCACCATCTTTATCCGCATCGGCCTTAGCCTCCTCCAGAGCCCGAAGATAGATCTTAGCCATGATCCTGGGATAATCATCCATCCAGGATAGGTTGCCCTGCTTCCAGGTTCGGAAGTACATGTCCTGAAGCATTTCGTCCATCATCCCCTCATTCTCCTCAAACTCCCTCATCCGGGCTTCGGAAGCCAACAACCTCCCAACGGCAGCATCTCTCTCCGACCGGTATCTCGAGCAGTCGGCTAGAAGGGATCCCCGCATTGCCTCCATCTCCTCCCTCAACTTGGCTTGAGCAAGCTCTGCAGCCCCAAGTTTACCGGACAATTCCTCCACCTGCTCAAGATCCGCTTTCCGAACCTCGTCCACCGTGGCAATAGCCATGTCAATCCGTTCTTTGCAAGTAGCTTCCATTTTCCGCAATTCGGCCCGACTAGCCTCTTCCATGGTTTTCCTTAATCGTCCAGTAGCAGCCTCATGCTGAGAAATCTGAATCTCCTGATCCGCAAGCTGTTTGGCTTGATCCGAAACCACCAATCGAAGTCGGATATTGGCGCTCCCAATCTCCTCTCCGGCCTTAACCAGCCGGGCATGATGCCCCATCAGCTTCTTAGTCTCCTCCGCCACCCGATCAATATTAGCCTTGGCCTCGTCTCCCATAGTGATTATACGAGTAGTAAGTAAATCGAGATCTAAGGACTTAGCTTCATCAAGTACTCGTACCATGGGGTTGCGGGGGAGAAGGTGTTCACCGGTGAATTCGTCAAAGGTAATATCATGAGAGCTTGGATCCAGATCAGGATGACCCGCAAATGGATTACGAGCCAAGTCAGGACGGTCGATATGAGTAACAGAAGGGTTTCCGGACGGGTGCGGAGAAGGTGCAAACTCGCTATCCTCCTCCGTGATATCATGAAGAGGCTGAGCCGGGAACTGAGGACCAGGCGAAGGTTCGGATAAAGGACGACTCCTCTTTCTCTGCTGGATACCCTCTTCGATAACCCCGAGAAGAGGACGGTAGCCGACTACATCCCCGGAGCGGTGGGTCGAAGGCTTCGGCTTGACAGAAGTTTTGGAAAGCTTGTACTGTTCAAGCCTGTGCCGAAAATCTGAGGCTTTGACCTTTTTACCTGCTCCTGATATGAAGAAAAAAGTGTCACAAGCATATATTGTTCTATACTTCGAGAAAACATGGCAAGTTAAAAGAATTGAAACACATCTGTGGTTGTACAAACCCTGGGGAAGAGTAGGATACTGCAATAGGTCCTGGATTTCATTCCAGGACGGGAGTGGGTCATAAAATATTCCTAAGTCTCTATCATTAGTGAAGCATGCAGGAGTCAAGAGTTCACCTTGAGTCGTCGGAGCCACCCTGGCTGGAATGGTCTGGGAAGACTCGCTTGCACCAGTCCCAGCCTTGTCCGCTTTCCCGGTTTTCTCTACCAAAGCCGGATCTTCGTCCAGCCCCTCGAAAGCCTGGTGGAATGCATCGTCCGTCCACTCCTGAATCTTGCCCGTTTGCCCAGGAAGCAGGGCCCCGATGCCATCGCCACCTTTATCACCTTCCCGACCATCTCCACCCTCGCCTCTTTCCTCCTCTATGTCTTCCTCCTCACGGGTAAGTGGACAATTGCTGGGGGAGGGACCGTCCGACTTCTTGAGTTTCTTACCTCCGACAGCTGGAGGTTTTGTGAAAGGTTTCCTCTTGCTACTCTCTACCGTAACACCTTCCTTGGTCTGAGCAGCCGCCCTCTCCTCCGCCGTTTCCCTCAGCTTAACTACTGACTGCTGTGGAAGGATTAAGTTATACTCCAGAAGAATCGCATTTCTGATCAAGAAGGCAGATGATCTATATTTCCCAAGAATAGCTTCTATCTCAGCCGCCGTCTGAACCAGGCGGTCAGTCTCCACAACCGCAAAGCCACCTGTCGCTAGCAAAAATGAGGAAGTATGAGAAAAAGCATCGCAATCGTAATGGAAATTATAAGTAAAAGCATTCAACTTACATCCCGAAGTAAAGCGCCGAATTGAAACAGAGTCGTCCCTAACAAAGAACCATTCCCTCTTGAACATGCTGAATTTGGAATACAGATCCAAGACCGGCTTGAAGGTCACAGCTGACTCCAAGCTAATGTATGGGGAACCCTTCTTATAGCCCCTCAGGTTATATAGATACCGGATCTCTCGGTTGGAAGGAGCACGACCATACTTCCTCCGGAAAATGACGAAGAGGCTCACCAGTATAGCATAGGAGTTGGGTTGAAGCTGGAACGGGGCCACCTTAAGGTATGTAAGAAAGCTGGCTATCCAAGCGTTCAGAGGAGGGATGGCACCACACATGCAGTGATATCTGCTGTAGGCGAAGTATCCTTCAGGAGGATCATACGGCATAACATCTCTCCCAGGCAATAGCAAGCACGCCCTATCGATTCCAAAAGACCGGGAAATGACGTCAAGCTGCTCCTCCTTGAGGGAGCTAGGAAAGCAATCAGGCGGGGAGTTCAGAAGTTCCTGAGGGCCGTACCCGTCCACTAGTGATCTCGGGATTGGTCCGTGACGTTCTGGGTTCGGCTGAGCTGGGGGCACGGCAGAGGAACCTCCTTCGCCCCCGGATTTCTTCTTGTCCGATCGAGTTTCCGCTTTGCGAGACATTATCTGCAACATAGAAAAGCGTGCTGTTAGAACGGAGGATGTAAACAAATAAACGTCGGTAGCCCATTCGGTAATATGTAGTATAAGCTTTCATTCGGTGATAAAGCAACTCACGTGATTCGGCAACACGTGATTCGGCTACAGTGATTCGGCAACACGTGATTCGGCTACAGCGATTCGGCACACGTGATTCGACGATACGTGATTCGGCAACACGTGATTCGGCTACAATGATTCGGCGCGTGTTAATTCGGCTGCAAGTGATTCGGTTACAAGCGATGTTCGGTGAAGAAATGCAATGGCCTAAGCCTCCCATTTATAGGAGGAGGTTGACTCACCGGACCACCTGGTTCGTTCCCAGAGCCGGATGTGATTGCTCAAACTCAAACAAAGCAGGACATGCGCGCACGCACGTCCTACTTTGGGGGGCAAATGTTGGGTAAATTTCTCACCCAGGAGATCTCTAGACCATGGAGAGCTAAACTTCATTCGGCATCCTCACCACATCCGAACCATACTTCCTACCGAACCATACTTCCCACCGAACCATACTTCCCACCGAACCATACTTCCTACCGAATCAAGCTTCCCACCGAACCATACTTCCTACCGAACCATACTTCCCACCGAACCATACTTCCCACCGAACCATACTTCCTACCGAACCATACTTCCCACCGAACCATACTTCCTACCGAATCAAGCTTCCCACCGAACCATACTTGCCACCAGACCAAGACGATGCAGAACCGGATTTACTAGGCCAGATTGTACCAGCCCGGGCCCATCAACAACTGTATACATCCAAGACCCCTGCCCCCAGCCTCACTCTATAAATAGAGGGGCAGGGGTACAACAATGGGGACAAGTTTTGAGAGCTCAAGCACGGAAGGAACTTTCAAACAACTTTCTTTTACTTATATCAAAGCTTTGTACTTGTAATCGGAATAACTGAAGAGAAATAACATATAAAGTGGACGTAGGCACATTCTGGCTGAACCACTATAAATCTGCGTGTCTTTTTACAGTTTAGCCCCTGTTTTTTTACATATTTGCATAAATCACTCGAATCACTAAGAATCACATAAGATCTACTAAATCATACAACTTCGAGGTGTTTGTCCATTTTTTGTGCAAACAATATATATACTTATCTCTTGTTATGTATGTGTGTGTATATCAAAGGAGAGATTTGGAAGAGGTTATAAGGCATTGGAAATCCAAAGAAGATAAATCTAAGGATATTATTTGAGTGAAAGTCTCATTTTTCCAATTTTAGTGATTGAGTAGTATATGATGGATTTAAATATGCCTTAGGGATTTTGGAATTGCGAAAACAAAACACTATAAAACCCCCCAAAACTCCTCTAATTTGAAATGTCAATTCAAGATGGAGATACTCAATTGTTTATCTTGAATTGATGGAATTATATGGTTTTTGCAGTTTGGATAATTTCAATCCTTGTTTTTATTTGATTGATTATGAAATATTGATAATAAAATAAGGGTGTAAAGTATGAATCTTATTCGTTATTTTCACCACTTATTCCATAAAAATTAAATTGAAATTCCCTTGTTATTTCTTTGTAAAAGAGGACTTGAATATAAGATGAAATTAGAGTTGCAATTTCTATTGTTAAGGTTATTCCATTGGTTTGATGTAACAGATTGAGTTCAGATTTTTATATACAAGTCAATTTATTGCAATTTTCGATATGAGTATTGAATCCTTGTTATGGATATTGGAATTTTGACATCATTAATAATATGGAGAAAGGGCTTGTACTATTGTGGTTAAAAAGGAAATTACATTTATCGCTAGTTTAGGGCGTATAATCTGCATGCTTAGGAATTACTAGGCACGAATATATATATATATATATATATATATATTTGTGTAATAAACATATAATTATAACATATAATTTCATAGACAAATATGTCGTTAATCTTATTAAATCCCTTATAGGAAAGAAATTAATATTCTAAAGCATAATAAGGAAGATTCCTTATAAGGCTTGATTATGAACAGTGAGATGTGCATTATATATAGAGTATAAATGTAAATTATGACTAAGTTAAAGCAATGCAAGGTTAATCACGAGACACAAGGAAGTCTGCCCAGCAAATTTGGCTACCGACAGTGTGACTTTGGGACTAATGTAAGGCATCACCTATGATAAGTGACTACGATGACGTGAGGTTAGTCCCAATTCTACAGGATAAATCTTCCCAGCTAATTTGGCTACCAGTACCTATGAATAGTCAAGCTAACGAGGGAAATCACCATGGGTATGGGTCATAATACGAAGGACATGCTTTGGGGAATTATAAGTATTAAGAGGTTGCTTGAGGGTCCGCCTCTTTTTCTTAATGGAGTATTAAATGGTTGAAGGGTTGTGATAGATTGTATCTCGGAAAGAGTCCACATCGGATGGGTATTAGCCGGTTGTATGGTCCACCCCCTAAGTATTAGATGGTTAGCTATCTGTGAGGAGACCATATTGGATGCAGGTATTAAATGGTGGGGGCAAACGTCAGTTAAGATCTTAAATGATCAGGTCTGCCTATTTCTATAAAGGGTTATTAAGTGACTTGGATACTATCTCTCACATTACTAGACACTTATAACGTTGGTTATGGATTATGAAATTTGGAAGGTTGCTTTGGGTTATTGAAGTACTAAGTGGTTGTCTGAGGGCCTGCATCTTTTTCCTATATGAAGTATCAAATAGTTTTAAAAATGCAAGGCATGTACTTATTTTGAAATATACTGCCCAAATACTGAAATAGTGAGGCTCAAGGTTTTTATTCACCAAGCATTTGTTGTTTTGACTCCTTCCACATTACAACACAGGTTAGAGAAGGAGTTAATTATGCTTGAAGACGAGGGGAGTGGATCTTTTGGCCGTTGTTATTTACCTATTCATGTTATTTTCTGTTGTACTCATAAATGTAATATTTAACAAGATGATGTAACAGTTATTAGCGACATTATGTTATGTTTTGTAACTTTTGACTTGATTTGAAATAAAAAGGGTATTGTTATTGTTATTATATTTTGTCTCTTCCATTGTGAGTTCTGAAAGAATAGATAGATAGCTTTGTATTGTTTTTCTTTTTACCAACCAACAACTAGCTTTGGAATGGATCTAAGTTTCGATAGGTCTGTTCTGAATTAGAATTTAGGCCTATTTTAGGATAGGTTGTTACAGGTTTACTCTTGTCATTATCATTTACTTAATTATGAAATTCATGATATAATAAGATATAATTTTGAAAAAATGTGGGATCCTCTAAAATAGAGGAGAGCACACATGTAAATATGTATATATCACAGAATACAAGGTGCTATTAACATGCATGACAGGTAGCTAATCATAGTACATATACAAAAGAAAATAACTCAAGTACCCCTAGAATGAGCTCTGGCAAGGCCATCGCCCATTACACCCCAATATCGAGCTCCGGCAAGGCCACCGCACGGTATTGAGGTGTTAGAAGTACCTAAAGAACTATGGAGCATCTCGCTGCCGGAGATACTAGAAGCCAGCTCCATCTGAGAAAGAAACGCCTCGCTGTAGACTCGGAAGAAATGGGAATGTGAATGATCTGAACTGGAAAGCGCCACTCTAAAGATACGGTAGAACTAGAGAGAGCTCCTCACTGAAAAGAGAATCAACCAGAAAGTAGAACGCCATAATGTAGTCGTAGAGGAACTGAGAAGAACTCCTCATTGCAAACAGCAATCCTGCCATCAGCAATCCCATGAACCAGTATCTGTAAAAATAACTAAAAAAAGAATAATACACATATATGTATATAAATGAAATTTATACACATATATATGTATTAATAAAATAGAAGTAAAGAAACAAAAGCTAAGATAATAGGACAGAATACAATAAAAATTAAAAAAGTAGACTAAAAAGAATCCATGATCAAAAGGAGTTAAAGATCTTTAAACTAAAACAAACGCAAACTAAAACTAAAACAAAAGCAAATCAAAACTTATCCTTATGGTCCTTTGATCAAAAGGATATTATGATACACAGTGAAATCCTCATTTAAGTTTGAAAAAATGTTAATACTACAATTATTAAGGTCGAAAAATATTGTTTTTATGCTTAAATAACTTAATATTATTACTAACCTTATTAAGATATTCTTTGAAATGATAATTTTTAGTTAATTTATATTTTGGATTTGAGATCCAACTAAAACAAAATGAAGAAATTATAAAAATCAACTTGTTAAAATGACTATAATTATTATTAAAAATTCTCTGATTTCTCTCAAACCAAATATACCAACAATTATAATGAATAAAGCATCTTGTAAAAAATCTATTTTCCATTTTAAACATAAATCTAAAATTATTCCAATAGTGATCGCAATCAGAAATTTTAGTTGTAAGACTAAAGTTAAAGATTCTGAGAGTATTATTCTGAATGAACTAAGTATCTATGCAATCATAGTATACATGTTTAATATCTTCAAAATGCATATTACAAAAATAACATTTATTATCAATTTGCATATTTTTTCTTTTTAAAAATTCTGTAGTATTTAGTTTTCCATGCATGATTAACAACATATGAATTTTAGTTTTAGGAGGTTCATTTGTTTTCCAAATAAATTAAAATGAGTTATTAACTACACCCGAGAAGTTAAGAAATTTTTTAAAAAGAATTAGAAATATATTTCTTACTCTTATCCCATTCCCAACTAATATTATCATTCTCATTATCGATATTATAAAGACTCTATCTAGCATAAAGTAAAGAAAGCTTCCTAAGAGTAGTACCTACTAAAATTCTATTAAGGCTAAAATTCCAAGGGGGGTCATTTTCGGGAGAAAAAACAACTAAAATTAAAGCATTCTTAAAGTTACAAATTTCATAGAGGTCTTTAAATTCTATCCTAAGAGGGATGATAGAAATTCAACGGTCATGCCAAAAAGAAGTATTATTTCCAGAATGAACTATTGTATTAATACCTAGGTTAAAAATCTCATGACATTTTAAAATTGATTTCCAAAAGTTAGACAATTTACTTATAACTTAGGAGTAATTTGATGTAAATTATTACTACCATTATAGTAATATTTAGAAATGATTTCTTTCCAAATAGGATTATCGTTAATATCCTTAAATTTCCATAACTATTTCTCTAACAAAGATAAATACATGTTACACAGATTAATGATTCCTAAACCACCTTCCTTTTTGGATTTACAAACAGTTTCCGAATTAACTAAACATTTAATACTGCTATTAGATTTTCCCCCACTCTATAAGAAGTCCTTTCTTATTTTATCAATTTTGTCAATCACCCATTCTGAAAAAAGATGCATGGACATCCAATAGATCGGGAGAGATGATAAAACAGAGTTTATAAGAACTAATCTACCAGCACTCGATAAAAATCTCCCGTTCCAATTAGAAATCCTATTTTTAATTTTATCTATGATAATGAACCAATCGTCATGTTTAAGTTTAGTTGGTCTAATCGAAAAACCAAGATAATCAAATGGAAAATTCATAATTTTACAATTAAGCGTATTAGCAACTAAATTTTCGACCTTTTCAAAATCATTTAAAACTAAAACCGAGCTTTTATCAAAATTTATTAAACCTGATAGAAGTTCAAAACTATATAAAATAAATTTAAGAGTAATAACATGCCTAGGCAAATGAGAGGAAAATAGTAGGGTATCATCTGCAAATTGATGGACAGATATACTATTACGTAAGATTTCATTACCAACATTCCCCAAAGATCCATTATCAACCGCTTTTTAATTATCTTAGTGATAACATCTGCGGCTAAGTTAAAGAAAAGAGGTGATAAAGGATCACCTTGCCTTAAACCTTACTTAGATTGAATTTTATTACCTAAAATACCATTAACCATAATACTAGAGTTACCAGTTCTAAGTAAAGTCATGATCTAGCTAATCCATATATGACTGAAACCTCTAGCGTGAAACATATCAACAAGAAAATCCCAATCTACCGAATCAAAAACTTTTGCAAAGTCCAATTTTAAAATCGCACAAGTAATGTTATTCTTACAACAGTGATTAATGTATTCTTGAACAACAACCACACCATCTGTGATATTTCTCCCCTTAATGAAAGTAGTTTAAGAACAGTTAATTAGATCATTCATTCTTATACTATGTCTATTAGCTAAAACTTTTGAAATAATTTTAACGGAACAATCAATTAAGAAAATAGGCCTAAAATCTTTTAAATTATTAGCACCTATTTTTTTGTGCAATAAAATAACATTTGCAAAATTAAATCTTCCTAATTGCAATTTTCCATTATAGAATTCGTTAAACATGCTAATTAAATCGAATTTTGAAACTTCCCAAAATATTTGTAAAAGAAAATAGGGAACCTATCCGGATCCACGGATTTATCACCAGGCATGTCATTAATAGCTTTCGAAATTTCCACTTTAGGAAAAGGATTATCTAACTCAGAAAGGTCAACGCTAGAATCAGAAGGATAAAGATCAATCCATCTAGCATTAATTCTATGCTTATTTTTATTACCGAAAATATCTCTATAATAGTCGATAAAAGCCTTATTAAGATCTCTTTGATCGACCAATTCTTCGTTATTCACAAAAATTGAATTAATTGAATTACTACGTTTTCTACCATTTTCCATATTATGAAAAAAATTGGTATTATTATCACCTTCGTTAATCCACTGAATTCTAGATCTCTGTTTCCACACAACCTCCTCTTTTTGCAAAATAGAATTAAGCTCTTCCTTTAGATTTGCAAAGACGTTATGCTCACCTAGATTTAGTTGTCTTGTTTCTTCTATCTTGTTAATTTTAAGCATTTCGGAAAGAATGTTTTCTTTTTTAATTTTAATACTACCAAAAACATTCTTACTCCAATTTTTAATAAAGTTTCTAAGACCCCTAAGCTTTGAAACAATTTTTTTTACAGAATTATCCATATTTCTAATATTATAATAACTCATAGAAATCCATTTATTTTTAATTAAATTCGAAAAATTGGATTCTAATAACCACATTTTTTCAAATTTAAAAGATATGATAATAACTCTATGATGATCACACATAAGAATTATAGGACAATGATCATAATAAGTGTAAGGCAAACCAGAAACTCTACAAATAGGAAATTTTTCCTCAATTTCATCACTAACGAAAAACCTATCCAAAAGAGCCATAGATAGTGACTCCCTAGTATTACACCATCTAAAGCTCTATTAGAAAGAGGAATTTCAATCAAATTAGAATTAATAATAAATTAGTCAAATTCCTCCATAGTAGAGAAATCACCTTTCCGTGGTGAACGCTCACCTAGAAAACACGTAACATTGAAATCACCTCCCAAAATCCAAGAACCAGGGGCAAAAGATCTAAATTCTAGACATTCATTCCTAAGAATCCAACGACCATTTTTTGAGTTTGGTCCCTAAACATTAGAAATATTTAAGATAGAATTATCACTAAGGTTAATGAGAATAATATGTAGTGAATGTTGTGTAGAAATACATTGGAGCAATTTAAATGAATTCTCCCACCACCCAACAAGTAAACCCCAGAAGCGCCAATAGATGGCAAATAAGCTCATTTCCTAAAATGATAACCACCTAATCTTCTATAAAACCGAATATCAGGACATTCGATTTTAGTTTCCTGTAATAGTGCAATGTCAATAGAATAGTCCTTAAAAAAGCTCTTATTTTATCACACTTATTTAAATCGTGCAAACCTCTAATATTCCAACTGACAATCCTCATATACCAACAGATCTAGCCCTATCAAATTCCCTACTTCTAATATACGCTAAATCTACCTCAACAACAGAAAAAACAAAAGCTGCATCTCTATCTAACTGACCAAACTTAGAAGAAGACAAACTACCTAAAGTATATGAAGAATACGTACTACCCAAATCAGACATCATACTTGAGCTTGAACTCGTAGTACCACTCGTGGCACTCGAACCAGGTAACTCACTCATAGACTGAGACTGATAACCACGGATCCTAGCACTACGTCGTATAGATCCATTGACAGCCACAGACTTCCTACACCTACCTCTCCTCGATGATGAAGAACAAGATACAGATTTGTTGCCGATATCACCCGAATGAACATTTGATACAATCGGTGGGCAGTTAAGCACAGAAGTCTCCAACTCAACACTCATATTATTAACAAAAACATTGCTCACTACCAAGTTAGATATGCCTCTTTCAACCTCCAAGTGAGTCCCAACTTCTGTACCCGAACCTTTCTTTTCTATTTGTGAGTCAGCTGGAATATTACATCCTTGTTTAATTGATCTGCTAAACTGACCCCAATCAATTCATTACCATGAGCAATATCAATAGTAGATCAAGAATCCCCATAATATGCACACTGATATAATGTATGTTCACAATGATAATTATGTGCAAAATGCGAATCATCCACAAAACACCCATTTTGACAACAAATTCCATCGTAACTAAAAGAGAACTTATCATCTTTTACTGGTATTGATGGAGCATTAACTAAATCAACAACATCAATCTCTGAGTCATAAACTACCATATTTGAAGTTGTATCAGAATCAAGTAGAGAGTTAACCAAAGCCAATTCATTATTACCCAAAGAAGGATCATCATCTGAAACCTTAACATTGCCATCCTAATACTGCAACTCAATCTAACCATTCAAATTATCTGAAATATTATTTCCAACCACCGTGTTTCCTTTAAACAAAACCATATCTGAATCAACACTTTTATTTAGTGCATCCACCAAAGCTACAGTTAAGATATCCCCTGACTTCTGTGCACAGAGAGAAACTAGTGCACATCTTGATATTATATCTAACATGATACCAGTATTACCTTTAACAAGAGAATTGTTCACCACCATGTCATGATGAATATTCATTAATGATATGCATACTAGAGACCCCCTTCGACTACAACTCTATGACTATCGAGTTTATTAACAAATCATTCTCAGGTAGTATATCCAATACATTAGAAACATTTGCACACTTAGAAACAATTGCAGGCACTAACCCTCAATGAGATACAGCAGCCTCATCATCATTCATAACTCGAGACTTTGACATAAGTTCTGTATCTTCCAAATGTTCAAGACATTCAAAACTATTATTAGTGGTTACCTTAAAACACTCTGCTTCACGAGATTTTGTAACATGCTTATTACTAAGAATAAATTCAACATCAAATTTCTTCAATTGATCTAAAGAATTAACATCATCAATAGCCTGAAAAAACAACTTCTAATCTCCATCATCTTTAAGCAATTTCGAATATATTGAGCTTTGTCTACAAAAAGAAACGTATGGATCAGATAAGAAAACACCTCACTTTGCTTCACATCTGAGTAAATCGAATCAATCATGGAATTGCTGTTACAAAACTCAACATCGGAACACCACTATGAACGGAACATCCAACTATATTCTATTCCTTCGATTTTCCAAAGTAATCTGCAGGATCCCCAAATTTCACTCTGTAATCTCTACCAATGTTGACTTCATTAATAGCCTCGAAATGTTTAAAAATTTCTTCCAAGAACACGATGCCTTCCTCCCTTTGGTTCCAAAGATTATCAAGCAAAATCCTTTTAAGTTTCATGCATTTGAGGACGAATTGGAAGCGATGATCTTGGATTGACAGGATATTCCAATCCTCTGAATCGATCTATTCGAATAAGAACTGTTAGGGGAAACATTCAATTGCGTCGAACACTTGTTCCTTTTGTGGCCAAACACTCCAGACTGAAAACATCTAATAGGCTCACAGTAGACATTAGCAATATGCAATAATCCTCCACATCGAAGACAATATCTCTTCCCTTTTCTGCAATCGATCCAATTCATAGTTGATCGATTGAAAGAAAGTGAGCGATTAGCAAATTGAGACAAAGAGAAAGATTGATCCTTTACTGCTTGCGCAAACGAACGAGCATTCGATGAATTCAGATTTGCAATTAGATAAGAGCTGCTTGAATTAGCAAACAAGAAGTTAGGATGAATAGCAGATGAAAACAAAGAAGGAATAGACGTAGACTCTATTTTCTTGATTTTTTAATAAATGGATTTGAAGTTAAGTTGATATAATAAGATATAATAATATAATAAAAATTAGTAATGAACAAATACTATTATATGATTTACTAGAAGAAAATAATATTGTATGGTATTAATAATTAGATAAAAAATAAAAGTGTTATCAATAATATATTAACTAATATATTGTAAAAAATAGTGGTTAATAACTAAGATTATATGATATTAGTTAAAGAATTTTTTTCATTGTTTGTATTAATAACAGAATTAAATTTAATTTTATATTATATTAAGTGGAAATTATGTGTACATACCAATTTTTAAAACTTATTTGTCTTACATCCCTCCATTTTGGAAACAATTATATATACATCCCTCCTTTTTTAATTCTTTCTCTTTTACATCTTTCGTTTCCAAATTTATGAGTGGCTGCCCATGCATGTATTATGTGGGATAATGAGTTATGGAAAATGATAAAATGGATACATGTTAAGGTTAGTAAAATTACCTAAATACCCTATGAATTACACCTATTATTTCAAAAATAGGGACGTATTTTATAAAAGAAAATTGGAAGGGACCTGAAATTTAATTTTTATAATTACAAGGATGTACACAAAATTTCCCTTATCTTAATAATATTGTATTGTATTAATAATAAAACAAAAATTAAATGTACATGATCTACTATTTATAAAGAATTCAATCAACATGATTTACATGGTGTCCTTTTGAAATTCCAAAATTTCCCTCATTCGTTAATGGAATCTCACCACCCTTTCCACCTACCCACCAACGGAATTTTACTATCAATTTGTCATCAATATCACCAACAAAACAACTTAAAATGTGTTGTGACTACAAAATGATTTGCACTTAAAACACACATCCATCCAAGGTAAACATCTTTGGATATTAGATGCACATACGTGCGTTGTATACTAGTATCAATAATAATAGTTAATAAATAAAAAAATATTATATGGTGTTAATAATAAAATAAAAATTAATGGTATTACGAATAATATATTAATTAATATATAGAAAAAATTAGTGATTAATAAATAGTAGTGTATGATATTAGTAAAAGAAAATTTTATTTTATGGTATTAGCAATAAAATAAAAATTAACTACATAGTATATCAATGGTAAAAATTAACCATATATGATTTTAATAATAAAAATTAGTGAAATAAAACTATTTTGTATGGTATTAATATTATAAAATAAAACTTAATTGCATATGATATTATTTTTTGGTTTATTTTTATAAAGCACAAGATGAATTATTTAGGAGCTCGAAGTTGGATGTATAAAAAATTCAAAAAAGTACCATTGTAATTTAGTAAAGATGTGGAAGAAGTTCTATAGGTTGGATTTAATGATAAACAAATATGAAAGAAATCTAGTGTCTCTATAATAAATGTCATCGTGTGAAGTCTCCAGGAATATGAAACTGCAGCTTTACATTTGCATACGAAGGGTCATATGTTAGACTACCACAAATGTAAATTTTACTATAAAGTCGAGAGACGATGTGGATCGAAAATGATAATTGCAAATTAATCCGGAAGCATCGATGTCGCTTTGAAGAACCTAACTTAGAAGATAAATAACTTAGAAATAAAAATATAGGTTGTTAATAATGATGTTACAAATGTTTGTTGTCAAACACTCGCATTTGGACCAATGATTAAAAATGTCCTTTTGCACATAAACGATTTCAATTTTCACACAGCTGAGTCTGAAGCAAATAAAAAACATACAACAGTGGGTTTTGTGTCATAGGAAGCAACGAGAGTGATGAAGAATACTATGGTGTTTTACAGGAAACAATTGAACTTACTTAATCGATTGTAAAAGAGTTTAAAATATTTTTATTCAAGTAGATTGATACTAGGAAGGATATAGGAATTCAACATGCACACAAAAATTATCGACTAATTGAAGTAAATCACAAAATATGATACCAATGTTACAATCCTTTTGTATTGGCGACACAACCAACACAAGTCTATTATGCACCTTATCTTGCCAGGAACAACAACAAGGCAGATTCGTGTGATGTTGTCCAAAGAAAACCAAAATGGTTGTTTGACTTGGACATGGTCATAACTGACGATTGGCTTTACGAGCATGATCCTAATCTAAATAAAGTCATGCAAACTTTGGAATATGCCAACGATATATGACCATTTAGCAACAAATTATTCATTAGAGTTGAATTAGATAAAGATGTTGACATAGATGAACAAGTTGACGACCAAGAGAATCAAGATGATATCAACTCCGAGGTTGAAGTCGAAGCTAAATAAAATCACTTTGAAGGTAAAGAGAAAGGCGCAAATAATTACAGTGTTGATAAAAATGTCAACTCATAGTATGTACATTTGATTGTGTTTATATTTTGATGCTATCATGAATACTAATTTCAGTTTAGTCAGTTTACTCAGTATGTATTTTTCCTTTAAAATCTACTGATATAAATGTATGACTGTTCTCCATCGTGAATTGTCTATTTCACTATTGCTTGACTATTCTTCATCATGAATTGTTTATTCCACTATTTCTTTTTTCAAGTTTATTTAGATTGTAATTTCAAGCACCTGCACACTTAAGGATTTCCTCTATTAAATAATGATATGAATAATTTATTTAACTATTGGTATTATAAAAGGATTTAATATAAATTGTTTTTTATTTTAATTCAACTAGTCGTTTTATTTTATTATGCCAATTAAACTATAATAGAGATGATTACCCATGTGGATAATAAACGTAAAAAGGTGGTGTCGAAATCCATCATTTGGTAGCATACGATTCCCAACATCTCATTCCACTAGGACATCTTTGGGCTAGAGGCAGTCTCTGTGACATCCCGGAATTTCGAGCAATATCAATTTAATAATCTATATTAAATATTAAATTGATATGATGATAATTGTTAATAAGTTTGAATTGATTTGATAATTTTCTTTTAAATGAATATTGAACTGATAAATTATCTTTTAAAAGCTAATAAATTATTTCCTATTTATTTATATATATATTTGTATATATTGTAAATAGTCAATGTCTGTTTTAAATTTGATTTAAATTCTATATTAAATAAATAATCATATGGCTTTAAAATATACTCAAGATTTAAGTTAAGTTGTTTAAATGGTTTTAGCTTAGATTTAAATTAAATAAATGACTTTGTTCTTTTAGAGTATAGCTTAATAAAAAAATAAGTAATAAAGAGTGAATTCTTTTATAAATCATTTTAATTTAATAATGAGCAATATTATTAATGTAATAGTTTTACAAGTAGATTTTAAAAATAAATAGAAATGGATATATATATATATATATATATATATATGCATATAATGGGAAGAAACTATGGTTTGAAGTTACAATAAAATAAACTTTATAAATATTAAACTTAAGTATAAATCAAATGTATGAAATAAAATAATTAATTTACTAGTATTTAATAGTATAAGTTGTAAAATAAAAGAGTAATAAATAAATACATTTATGCTAGGAGATAGAGATAAATTAACAAGCTAACTTAATGCCATAACCATAACAATTACAAGTAGAAGCTTAAGTAAATATTATAATCTATAACAAAGAATACATGTTGCAGGCAGGCCATCACTTCTGTACATACGAATAAGAATGGGGAAGTATGCTAAGCTAAGTAAACAAATAAATGTATGCAAGTTTTGTACTTAAAGGAATAAAGTAATGGTTTGTGTAAGCTTGATATGAAACAAAGCATTTAATGCTATACCATAGTACCCAAGACATTTCATTTCAGCTTCCTTTTAGATAAAAATCTCTGAAATGTTGTGTACTTGAACAATAAACAATATTGTATACTTGTTTATTTATCAAACTATCTCATTCCATTTCATTACAAAAGACTTTGCAACCCAGTTTCTAAAAGTTTTAAAAACAAAGCAAAGTCTTGAACAATATACAAAACTGAAATCAAATAAGGAAACAAGCACTTCAGTTTCAAATTTAAAATGAAAGCATCTCGACTATAACAAGATTTCCAGACCAAGGCATGTTAAAGTTTTAAAGCTAGTTCAAAGTTTCAAGGATCAAAACAACAAATATTGCAAGTTTTCAAATGCAAGTTCAAGCTGCTGTTTTCAAAACAAAGATCAAACCTTCTGCTTCAAAAAGTCATGGTGAGTAAACTTTTTAAAACAAAACTTAAGTAATCTATGAATTTCTGTGATTATGTTTGTTTATAAGTATGTGTATATGCAATGCTTGCGAATTATGTATGTGTGCATATCTGTGGTTTAAACATCTCAGATCTTAGCTCAAACCTCTGTTTTAAAACTGAAACATAAGATGCCTTTAGTTTTTGATGCATATGACTTATGGCCTAAGTAAACTTATGATGTATGCTTGGAAATGTGGTTGTATGTGGGTTTAAAGACTCTAAAAAAACAGGTGAGTATGTCTAGATAATCCCAGTGTTCATCTCTGTTTAAAACTACAGAGATTTAAACTTAGTTCCATCTTTAAAACCTTCTCACTTAAATTTCTTTAGACTTAAGTATCTAAAACAAAGTTTGATGTTTTATTCTAAACTAAGCTTTAAAAATAGTTATAAGAAATATGGATAGGAATATTATCGGGAAAAGGAAGAAAACACAGAGGAGTTCGAGGATATGTAAAAAATCAAACATTTAAATTAGTTGATATAATTATATATCTGAAATCGTCTATGGAAGATAGGATTTTTAATAACAAATTCACAATTTTTAATGAAGTAGTGAAAGTGATATTTAGTGATGTCTGAAAAATGTGTTTTTGTGATTTTCTGATGATCTATCGATTTTGGGATATCGGGTTTCTTCTTGTGGGTAGAGGAGTAATCAATGAAGCTGGGAAAAATAAGTGATGGTGATGCAAATCACCATGAAAGCAGTGATGATGTTTTCTTACCTGTAGCCCTAGTTTTTGGAGGATTTAACAAATTGATCGACACGGCTTAAATGTTTGATCGAGTGTCATATGCTTTTGGGTAATGGAAGTTGTCGTGAAGAGAGAGGCGACGCCGGAGTTTCGGAGGCAGCGATGGTCGGAGCTTCAAAGGGGAGGCGTTGACAGGTCTTGGCAAATTCGAACTGTTGGGTTTCCAGGTTTGAAATGGAGTTCGAATTTTGATTCGAAGTGACGCAGTGATTTTGGTGGGTTGCGATGGAGTCATGGGTTGGTAGGTGATAGGTTGCGACGTGGGTCGATGGCCGGAGGTGGCTGGAGGCGCGGTGCACGTGCACCGTGCATATTCGAAGGCACTGTTTTTTTGGAGCGCTGTTTTCTTTTGCTTCGGGGTCTTTCTCGAGTTTGTGAGTAATTGTCTCGGAGTAGATGGCAGGGAGACTCGAAGTAGGTAGTGGGTGTGTTCTTTGATTTGCTACAGGTCGATGACCTGTTTGTATTCGCGTGGTAGGGTTTTCACGGGGGAAGCTCGGGTTTCCTGATATATTTCTCGAAGTAACAGGCGAGTTTTCTCGGGGCAAGCTGGGAAGTATTGGGCCATATATTGAATACCAGTTTTAAGGCCTGTAAGATTTTTAAGCTGTGATTTTAAAGCAGGATTTTAATGGGTTAAAACAAAATTTGAAATGTGAATTCAAATTAAATTTTGTTTCCATAGTAAAAAAAAACAAATATAAGTTTATAAAATAAATGTTTTACAACTTTAAGATGTTTAAAGTATATTTGAATGTGTTAAATTTTACTAAGTTAAAATTTGTAGTTATATTGAATCTAAATCTAAAATGAAATGTAAAAGTAGATTCAAAGATAAAATGTTTCAAATGCATTTGTAAGTGAGCGTTTAATTTATATATAAGAAAATGTTTTATCCTTTAAACAAGTGAAGATTTATAGATTTGTAATTATTTAGTAAATTAAAATGAGTAATTTACTAATTTGATTAATTAGTGATTGAATTAGTTAATTTAGTAATTTAAAGTTAAATTAGTTAATTAAGGTTTAAGATAATTAATTTAGGATAAATAAATGGATAATTAAGAATCATTAATTAAATAAGAGTTGAATTTTAATCTATGATTATTAATTAATAAAGTAAGCAAGAATTAATTAAGTGATATTGAATACTTAATTAATTAAATAATTAAGGATTTATTAATGAGTTATTAAAGATGAAATGTAATTGTAAATAGATAATAAATCTTAATTTAATTACTTTAAGTAAATTTAAGAAGTGTTAATGATTAATGAAGGCTATTAACTAGTATTATAAAATAATGGATTAATATGATCATTTGATAATTTATTAGGTTTATTAATTTAAGATAATAAATGGTGAATTATATAAGTATAATTTACTTAGGGAAGTAATTAAGAAATTAATTTCTCATTTTAATAAATTAAGTTTAATATGAATTGTTTAAGTTAATTAATTAAGTTTAATTAATTTAAATAACCATTTGTTGATGTGATAAGTATAATTACTTAAGGAAGTAATTAATTGTGATGATGTAATAATGAAAGTAATTTGAGTATAATTACTTTGTATAAATTAATCAAGGGATTAATTAGAGAATAATTAATTATGGAGTAATTAAATTATTAATTGAAGTAATTAAAGGTAGTTAATTACTGAATGGAGTTAATCAAGGTGATTAACATTTTGTTTAATTGGAGATAAATTACTAAATGAAATAAATGTAATTAGAGATCATTAATTATTGTAATTAATGATGCAAGTTAAAATGGATTTATTTGGGAATAATTAATAAATGAAGCAATTCATTAGAGTAATTAATTAAGAAGAAATGGAATTAATTTTAGTAATTTAAAAGGTTACTTTCTATAATTGGTATGAAGTAATTAATTTGTAAAATAATTAGAGGATAATTACTTAAATATAATTTGAGATAATTAATCTAAAATGGTTAATTAAGATGGAAAAGTAGGAAATGATTAATTAATTAACTTGGAATTAATTAATGGTTATGTAAGCTAGATTAATATTGATAAAGTAATTAATTTAATTTACTTTAAATTAATTAGAGATTTGTAATTAATTTAATTCATTTTAAATTAATTATAAATGAGGTGATTATTAATCTTTGTTTATATATGATGGATGATTTTGATTTCCATGATTGATTGTGATCTCAGATATAGATCTATTGTGATATGGATGCTTGGTTAAGTATGATGATATTGACTATCTGTTTGAGTAGATAATATGGATTATCTGTTTATGATGATGATGTTATATCTATTGTTATATTGTGATTTATCTATCTGTGAGTATATAGATAATTGAATTAAATTGTTTTAACTTTAAAACAACTTGGCCTTAAAAGACACGGTTTGGATTTCGATGAGACCGGGATCGGGTTTCCGTATACCGGGATTCTAGGTCTGGAGACCCGAATACCACATCGATCCAAAATAACGTTAGGTCGTGAAATTCAAATGGAGCAAGTGAAGACTCGAGGTATAAGAACTATACGTCAGTATAACTCTGTGGGTGATTCCGTAATGAGTTTGACGAAGATAGTACTTATAGATTCGAGATGGTGATTCAGAATGCAAGGGTTATTGTCGTTGACTCTGAGGGTGATTCCAAAATGAGTGTGACGAGATAATGCCTTCGGTTTCGTTCGAACCCGGAACGAACTTGTATGGATTGAATGCTTTCAGAACATCGTCAGGTGGACGATGAGCATTCTAAGAGATGTGTTCTCTAAAGGTAATCGTAGCCTCAAGCCTCATCAACCGGGAATGGCTAAAACAGGGGAGGTGCAGCAAGGCTTCGTGGGTAGCACCCACTTGAGAGCGAGATATACCCCTGTCTAGATGTCCCTTATTTTCGGCTTAGTGTGCGGTTGGTCATGAACAACCGTGGGGTTGTTTCGTTTGGGACTGTCCAGTAAGGGATGGTTCCGGCCTTGTGTTGCAGGGAACTTAGGGTGGGTTCTCGGTACGGTGATCTAGGCCACGTACTGTGACGGGCGGTACCCCAGTAGCCCTGCCATTGTATGGAATCCAAAATCCAATAAGTGCCATCGGATTTGATTGTATACCTATGTATGCTGGAATTTAATCATGTAACAATTTCAGCTATTTCTTATTTACTTGAAAACCCTAGACCTATTATAATATCACTGGATTTTCTATCAAAGTTTTGGTTAGCGTAAGGTAAAAACTTTTCCATGTTTATGTGTGGGAAGTCTTACGTGATACCTTTTGTTTTCAAAGGTTTTTGAAAGTTAAGCAACTTTAACCGTTTACTCATACCAGACCCATGTCTGACCCGAAGTTTATTTCTGTTTTTCATAAACTCTCGAGTACCCAAATTTTTACGGGTAGCCAAGGGATTCAGGTTAGCTTTGACGAATTGTGGAGGAGCAATGGAGCAGGAGGCTTCAGCGTGTAGATATATATTGGTTCCGCTGTGTTAGTGTTTATCTGTATTTCCGCTGTGTTATATTTCTGTGTTGTTTTGAGATGTATCGAGTTGTATTAACTAGACAGGTGTTTATAACTGTCTAGTATGTGTTGTATTATCTGTGTAACTCTGATGTATATGATACTATGTAATCTATTATGTGATATATTATATTTCAATCGTTCCGCTGTTGAGATTCTGTTGTTGTTTCTTTTTCTTCTTTATCTTTTCTACTTTCTCACCCCTTTCTTTCTTTTCGATGATGCGATTTTCTAAGCACAGAATTTCGGGTCGTCACAGGTGGTATCAGAGCGTTAGGTTGAGCGAATACCTAGGCTCTGGAGTGGTGTCTATCCTGAGAGAGCGTACTTGTAATTTTTATCTATATATATATATTTATCTATTTCTACCTGTCTGTTGGATTACTTGTTCGGGTTTTCCAATATAAGTTATAAAGGTAGATAGTGTAGTGGTGTGTGAAACACGACTACCAATGGTTGGAAGTGTATTTGTCGAGACTGTAAACCTAATACCGTCTCGAGTGAGCTTTGTTGATGTAAGGATTTCATCGATCTCTGAAGGAAACCTGTTAAGGTTCGGAGTCCATCTTTGAGTAGAGATTGGATCTGTCGGTTGGGCAGAAGCTAGAATGATATCTTGATATCTCAGGGATTAGTAGCTGTGTGATGAGACACAGTGATTATGGATGTTTCCGAAGATGTTTCTTTGGAACAAGTTTTAAAGAAGTGTGTCTGCTTCGGTGATGTGGCTGAGTGCAACAGGGTGTTTCTGTTTGGTTTGAGGTTCGAGTTTCTCGAAGAGCTTTGGATTTGGGAATTCCTTAGCATTGGTGTCAGCAGTGTAGTTCGGAAGGTCCTGTATGCTGCCAAGGAAGCTTTCTAGCTTAGTAGTGGAGTTCAGAAGCAGTAGAGTGGTTTCGTTTCTTTGTTGGATTGGCTAGTTAAGCGTAAGCTGTTCTGTTTGGTTAAGAGAGAACAGTTTTTCTTTGGATAATAGTTGGGTTGATCGCAAAGGTGACTTGCGATAGTCTGAGTGTTCTTTTGGTTTGTCAGAGATTTTTTTTGGATGTCTTCAGGAAGTCAGAATTTTGTTAGCATCTGGAGTTTGAGATGGTATCGACTTGATTTCAGAAGTGGTACCAATGGTTCAGCTTAGTAGTAGGATGGTTTTTGGAGGAAGATCTTAGTGAAGCAGCTCAGGGTTTTGGAGGAACTGCTGAGTTTTATTTTTAGATCTGTTGAACCATATTTTTGGAAAGTGTTTTTCCCAGTCTTTGCTTGTGTTCGTCATCAGCATTTTCATCTGCTCGGATCAGAGTTGTGCAGCAGAAGTAGTTTGAAGAGCATCTGTTTTATCTCTTCCGGATGTGAGAAGTGAGACCTGTCTTCTGATTTTGGAGTAGGGTGGAGTTTTGAGTTTTGGTTGATCTTGGAAAGGTCATTTTGTTAGATTGTTTTGGTTCAGGTCGTTTCGAGGGCATCAGCGAAGGATAAGCTGATCAGTAAGGATATAGGAGACCCAGGATCGTCCGAAGGATTTTGGTGGATAAGAATCGGAGATTTGATTTTGGATAAGTGTTTGATCTTCAGGAGTGAATTGTCAGTTTGGATAACTGAGATTCGCTGTTTTCACGTGTCTCTGAGGGAGTACGTGTATGAGTTATCTCTGGTTGTAGAACCAGCTGTTCAGGGAGTTTTGGATGTTGAGTCAGACTTGTCTATAGTCTGATATCCTATCTTGTTTGTAGATCTAGTTGTGTGTAGCTTAGTAATATTGATTGTTTGGATTCTATAGAGCGAGTAACCCAGTATTTATACTCGGGGAAACTCAAGGGAATTCTATCCAGTATTTTGTCTGGATAGTTAGATTTGTTTGATTTGATGATTGATTGCTAGGGTTGCTAGTATATATTGATATATATGCTTGTGTTTAAAATTAAATCATTAATGAGATTATTAAATTACCTTTGTTTTAAATTTCGGGGACGAAATTCTTTTAAGATGGGAGGAATGTGACATCCCGGAATTTCGAGCAATATCAATTTAATAATCTATATTAAATATTAAATTGATATGATGATAATTGTTAATAAGTTTGAATTGATTTGATAATTTTCTTTTAAATGAATATTGAACTGATAAATTATCTTTTAAAAGCTAATAAATTATTTCCTATTTATTTATATATATATTTGTATATATTGTAAATAGTCAATGTCTGTTTTAAATTTGATTTAAATTCTATATTAAATAAATAATCATATGGCTTTAAAATATACTCAAGATTTAAGTTAAGTTGTTTAAATGGTTTTAGCTTAGATTTAAATTAAATAAATGACTTTGTTCTTTTAGAGTATAGCTTAATAAAAAAATAAGTAATAAAGAGTGAATTCTTTTATAAATCATTTTAATTTAATAATGAGCAATATTATTAATGTAATAGTTTTACAAGTAGATTTTAAAAATAAATAGAAATGGATATATATATATATATGCATATAATGGGAAGAAACTATGGTTTGAAGTTACAATAAAATAAACTTTATAAATATTAAACTTAAGTATAAATCAAATGTATGAAATAAAATAATTAATTTACTAGTATTTAATAGTATAAGTTGTAAAATAAAAGAGTAATAAATAAATACATTTATGCTAGGAGATAGAGATAAATTAACAAGCTAACTTAATGCCATAACCATAACAATTACAAGTAGAAGCTTAAGTAAATATTATAATCTATAACAAAGAATACATGTTGCAGGCAGGCCATCACTTCTGTACATACGAATAAGAATGGGGAAGTATGCTAAGCTAAGTAAACAAATAAATGTATGCAAGTTTTGTACTTAAAGGAATAAAGTAATGGTTTGTGTAAGCTTGATATGAAACAAAGCATTTAATGCTATACCATAGTACCCAAGACATTTCATTTCAGCTTCCTTTTAGATAAAAATCTCTGAAATGTTGTGTACTTAAACAATAAACAATATTGTATACTTGTTTATTTATCAAACTATCTCATTCCATTTCATTACAAAAGACTTTGCAACCCAGTTTCTAAAAGTTTTAAAAACAAAGCAAAGTCTTGAACAATATACAAAACTGAAATCAAATAAGGAAACAAGCACTTCAGTTTCAAATTTAAAATGAAAGCATCTCGACTATAACAAGATTTCCAGACCAAGGCATGTTAAAGTTTTAAAGCTAGTTCAAAGTTTCAAGGATCAAAACAACAAATATTGCAAGTTTTCAAATGCAAGTTCAAGCTGCTGTTTTCAAAACAAAGATCAAACCTTCTGCTTCAAAAAGTCATGGTGAGTAAACTTTTTAAAACAAAACTTAAGTAATCTATGAATTTCTGTGATTATGTTTGTTTATAAGTATGTGTATATGCAATGCTTGCGAATTATGTATGTGTGCATATCTGTGGTTTAAACATCTCAGATCTTAGCTCAAACCTCTGTTTTAAAACTGAAACATAAGATGCCTTTAGTTTTTGATGCATATGACTTATGGCCTAAGTAAACTTATGATGTATGCTTGGAAATGTGGTTGTATGTGGGTTTAAAGACTCTAAAAAAACAGGTGAGTATGTCTAGATAATCCCAGTGTTCATCTCTGTTTAAAACTACAGAGATTTAAACTTAGTTCCATCTTTAAAACCTTCTCACTTAAATTTCTTTAGACTTAAGTATCTAAAACAAAGTTTGATGTTTTATTCTAAACTAAGCTTTAAAAATAGTTATAAGAAATATGGATAGGAATATTATCTGGAAAAGGAAGAAAACACAGAGGAGTTCGAGGATATGTAAAAAATCAAACATTTAAATTAGTTGATATAATTATATATCTGAAATCGTCTATGGAAGATAGGATTTTTAATAACAAATTCACAATTTTTAATGAAGTAGTGAAAGTGATATTTAGTGATGTCTGAAAAATGTGTTTTTGTGATTTTCTGATGATCTATCGATTTTGGGATATCGGGTTTCTTCTTGTGGGTAGAGGAGTAATCAATGAAGCTGGGAAAAATAAGTGATGGTGATGCAAATCACCATGAAAGCAGTGATGATGTTTTCTTACCTGTAGCCCTAGTTTTTGGAGGATTTAACAAATTGATCGACACGGCTTAAATGTTTGATCGAGTGTCATATGCTTTTGGGTAATGGAAGTTGTCGTGAAGAGAGAGGCGACGCCGGAGTTTCGGAGGCAGCGATGGTCGGAGCTTCAAAGGGGAGGCGTTGACAGGTCTTGGCAAATTCGAACTGTTGGGTTTCCAGGTTTGAAATGGAGTTCGAATTTTGATTCGAAGTGACGCAGTGATTTTGGTGGGTTGCGATGGAGTCATGGGTTGGTAGGTGATAGGTTGCGACGTGGGTCGATGGCCGGAGGTGGCTGGAGGCGCGGTGCACGTGCACCGTGCATATTCGAAGGCACTGTTTTTTTGGAGCGCTGTTTTCTTTTGCTACGGGGTCTTTCTCGAGTTTGTGAGTAATTGTCTCGGAGTAGATGGCAGGGAGACTCGAAGTAGGTAGTGGGTGTGTTCTTTGATTTGCTACAGGTCGATGACCTGTTTGTATTCGCGTGGTAGGGTTTTCACGGGGGAAGCTCGGGTTTCCTGATATATTTCTCGAAGTAACAGGCGAGTTTTCTCGGGGCAAGCTGGGAAGTATTGGGCCATATATTGAATACCAGTTTTAAGGCCTGTAAGATTTTTAAGCTGTGATTTTAAAGCAGGATTTTAATGGAGTTAAAACAAAATTTGAAATTTGAATTCAAATTAAATTTTGTTTCCATAGTAAAAAAAAACAAATATAAGTTTATAAAATAAATGTTTTACAACTTTAAGATGTTTAAAGTATATTTGAATGTGTTAAATTTTACTAAGTTAAAATTTGTAGTTATATTGAATCTAAATCTAAAATGAAATGTAAAAGTAGATTCAAAGATAAAATGTTTCAAATGCATTTGTAAGTGAGCGTTTAATTTATATATAAGAAAATGTTTTATCCTTTAAACAAGTGAAGATTTATAGATTTGTAATTATTTAGTAAATTAAAATGAGTAATTTACTAATTTGATTAATTAGTGATTGAATTAGTTAATTTAGTAATTTAAAGTTAAATTAGTTAATTAAGGTTTAAGATAATTAATTTAGGATAAATAAATGGATAATTAAGAATCATTAATTAAATAAGAGTTGAATTTTAATCTATGATTATTAATTAATAAAGTAAGCAAGAATTAATTAAGTGATATTGAATACTTAATTAATTAAATAATTAAGGATTTATTAATGAGTTATTAAAGGTGAAATGTAATTGTAAATAGATAATAAATCTTAATTTAATTACTTTAAGTAAATTTAAGAAGTGTTAATGATTAATGAAGGCTATTAACTAGTATTATAAAATAATGGATTAATATGATCATTTGATAATTTATTAGGTTTATTAATTTAAGATAATAAATGGTGAATTATATAAGTATAATTTACTTAGGGAAGTAATTAAGAAATTAATTTCTCATTTTAATAAATTAAGTTTAATATGAATTGTTTAAGTTAATTAATTAAGTTTAATTAATTTAAATAACCATTTGTTGATGTGATAAGTATAATTACTTAAGGAAGTAATTAATTGTGATGATGTAATAATGAAAGTAATTTGAGTATAATTACTTTGTATAAATTAATCAAGGGATTAATTAGAGAATAATTAATTATGGAGTAATTAAATTATTAATTGAAGTAATTAAAGGTAGTTAATTACTGAATGGAGTTAATCAAGGTGATTAACATTTTGTTTAATTGGAGATAAATTACTAAATGAAATAAATGTAATTAGAGATCATTAATTATTGTAATTAATGATGCAAGTTAAAATGGATTTATTTGGGAATAATTAATAAATGAAGCAATTCATTAGAGTAATTAATTAAGAAGAAATGGAATTAATTTTAGTAATTTAAAAGGTTACTTTCTATAATTGGTATGAAGTAATTAATTTGTAAAATAATTAGAGGATAATTACTTAAATATAATTTGAGATAATTAATCTAAAATGGTTAATTAAGATGGAAAAGTAGGAAATGATTAATTAATTAACTTGGAATTAATTAATGGTTATGTAAGCTAGATTAATATTGATAAAGTAATTAATTTAATTTACTTTAAATTAATTAGAGATTTGTAATTAATTTAATTCATTTTAAATTAATTATAAATGAGGTGATTATTAATCTTTGTTTATATATGATGGATGATTTTGATTTCCATGATTGATTGTGATCTCAGATATAGATCTATTGTGATATGGATGCTTGGTTAAGTATGATGATATTGACTATCTGTTTGAGTAGATAATATGGATTATCTGTTTATGATGATGATGTTATATCTATTGTTATATTGTGATTTATCTATCTGTGAGTATATAGATAATTGAATTAAATTGTTTTAACTTTAAAACAACTTGGCCTTAAAAGACACGGTTTGGATTTCGATGAGACCGGGATCGGGTTTCCGTATACCGGGATTCTAGGTCTGGAGACCCGAATACCACATCGATCCAAAATAACGTTAGGTCGTGAAATTCAAATGGAGCAAGTGAAGACTCGAGGTATAAGAACTATACGTCAGTATAACTCTGTGGGTGATTCCGTAATGAGTTTGACGAAGATAGTACTTATAGATTCGAGATGGTGATTCAGAATGCAAGGGTTATTGTCGTTGACTCTGAGGGTGATTCCAAAATGAGTGTGACGAGATAATGCCTTCGGTTTCGTTCGAACCCGGAACGAACTTGTATGGATTGAATGCTTTCAGAACATCGTCAGGTGGACGATGAGCATTCTAAGAGATGTGTTCTCTAAAGGTAATCGTAGCCTCAAGCCTCATCAACCGGGAATGGCTAAAACAGGGGAGGTGCAGCAAGGCTTCGTGGGTAGCACCCACTTGAGAGCGAGATATACCCCTGTCTAGATGTCCCTTATTTTCGGCTTAGTGTGCGGTTGGTCATGAACAACCGTGGGGTTGTTTCGTTTGGGACTGTCCAGTAAGGGATGGTTCCGGCCTTGTGTTGCAGGGAACTTAGGGTGGGTTCTCGGTACGGTGATCTAGGCCACGTACTGTGACGGGCGGTACCCCAGTAGCCCTGCCATTGTATGGAATCCAAAATCCAATAAGTGCCATCGGATTTGATTGTATACCTATGTATGCTGGAATTTAATCATGTAACAATTTCAGCTATTTCTTATTTACTTGAAAACCCTAGACCTATTATAATATCACTGGATTTTCTATCAAAGTTTTGGTTAGCGTAAGGTAAAAACTTTTCCATGTTTATGTGTGGGAAGTCTTACGTGATACCTTTTGTTTTCAAAGGTTTTTGAAAGTTAAGCAACTTTAACCGTTTACTCATACCAGACCCATGTCTGACCCGAAGTTTATTTCTGTTTTTCATAAACTCTCGGGTACCCAAATTTTTACGGGTAGCCAAGGGATTCAGGTTAGCTTTGACGAATTGTGGAGGAGCAATGGAGCAGGAGGCTTCAGCGTGTAGATATATATTGGTTCCGTTGTGTTAGTGTTTATCTGTATTTCCGCTGTGTTATATTTCTGTGTTGTTTTGAGATGTATCGAGTTGTATTAACTAGACAGGTGTTTATAACTGTCTAGTATGTGTTGTATTATCTGTGTAACTCTGATGTATATGATACTATGTAATCTATTATGTGATATATTATATTTCAATCGTTCCGCTGTTGAGATTCTGTTGTTGTTTCTTCTTCTTCTTTATCTTTTCTACTTTCTCACCCCTTTCTTTCTTTTCGATGATGCGATTTTCTGAGCACAGAATTTCGGGTCGTCACAGTCTCTGTTATATGTGTAGGTGATAATCCTCAGCACATGTTATCACGATTCATCAGCTTCGATCATATCGGTGAGAGCTATGATGTCGGTCCATCTACACATGCATTTGTTACTAATTCTAATGCATTATAGGTTGAGTCGGCATTATTCATTGAGCTAAGGGAGGGTATGTTATAAAATTGAATTAATATTTATTTTTAAATTATTTTGTCATCATATCAAATAGCTTCACATTTATTATAAAATTTATGTATATGCAAAGCCAACTTGGAATCACGAGTGATAGCATTTGCGATTTGATTCTTGCTAGAGTGAATCATTTCTAACCAAGATTCTCGGATTTTCCACCCAACCTCAAAGATGTCATGTTCAATGAATTTGTGGTAAAATAAATTTAATGCACACTAGATTTTTTATAATGGTATATGCTAATAATGTATATTTAAATACAAATGAAAAGTAAATATTAATGGAAACCCAACACATCTCAAGCACTTATTAGAAAACTCTAGGAGCAGAAAGCAAGTATAAAATATAGGGAGACAGTGTAAGGGATGAAGAAAAGCTAGAAGAAGGTTAAGGTGTTTGCTGTAAAAATTTATGACCAATACAAGTCGTAATGGGAGCGAGAAGTTGTGAAGGTGCATGCCAAAGTAAGTGCAGGAAATATGGTGCAAAATCAAAGATTGCAGTTTGGCGGCTAAAGATCTTTTGCGAACTATCAGTAGGAATTGGTATGTTTAAATTAATTTTTAATCAAATTATAATATGTCATTGTTGATGCTTGTTTCTCTTTTTTTAGCAGCCTAATTTTTTTTAAAGAGTGCAACCGCTTGGGGGGTGTTTGTTCGTACTCACAAGTTTGAGTCGAATGAAGAGTCGTCTGGGTGGATTGTTCCTGCTACAAAGTTTACTGTAAGTCATTCACACAAATTGATTAATATTATAATCAAATTTAATTCAGTTCCATTCTCATAAAACTGAAAAATTATAAATCAACAAAAACATGCAGTTATGACTCAAGAGATGATGGAGCAGGGAATATGATCACTACGGAGGTAGGAGAGCAGGCGATTCTTGATTTGTTTTATTCATTTAAAATGAGGAGGGATCGCATACCCAACCTTGAGAATATTCCTTTGGTAAGTTATAATTCAGACAAAATTTTCTTTTCAAAATAAACAATAATGTTGAGTTGTACCAAACCGAAAGTAGATTTACTTGCATCCTATATTTGTTTAAGATTCTTTTTTAATTGTTCAAGACAAGGAAGTACTCAAAAGAACATTATATGTTTGTTCACACTTTGTCCACTAATACATCATTTGTTTCATTGTTTCTCTTAAATTTGTTTCGATATACCAAAAATATCAAGGACTTAGTAAACATAAACTATAGCATAATGTGCTCTATGTAATGGAATTAAACATTATATCAATTCCCCCTACTAATATTTGGTCAATTCGTAAGCATTCAAAGTACATTTTTCGTTTTCACTATGATGCTCAATTTTTTTTATATGTTTGATTTATAACGTCAATCAAGTGAGATATGCCCATTTTATAGCACTGCCCGAACTAAAATGCAGACCCAGATTGGGTTGGAGGAGAAGACAAGAAAGCATGCAGAGCTGTTCGGAAAGCACGATGAGAAGATGGCGGCACTAAAGGGGATGACGAGGAGGATGAGGAGGATGTCGTCGCGTAAAGGAAGCAAATCGAGCCTTATACCAAATGTTTAGCCGACATTTTGGCAGCCTCCGCCACCATCGCCATAACCATAAGGTTTTTATTGTATGGACCTGACCTTGTATGGTGTATGTTTTTATGATGTTATTTATTGTTGTAATGCCCCATATTTTTAAAACATTATTTAGGATAATTAATTGGTTAAATTAAATAAGATAATGTGGAGATTAATAAGTGAGAATAGATTAGTTAAGGGTAGTCATGCCATGTTAATGAGCAAATTAAAATGAGATAAGCTAAGATAATGTGTTAGGAAATGAGTAAGGGCAATATGGGAAATAGGAAGGGCTTATACCCTAAACCCTTAGGAAATAGAACTCACGTTCATTTTCATTTTTATTTTCATTTTAGCAAACTAAAACATCTAAGGCCGGCCACCATTATTGTTCTCAAGAGAAGATATGCTAGGATTCAAGAGAAGGAAGATAATCAACTAAATCAACATCAAACCTCACATCATTTAATCTCAAAGCTAAGGTGAATAATTACTACATCCTATTTTCTTATTGCTTTCGGTTTTAAGATTAGTTCTGAAACATTTTTGCAAGTATATGCCATGTTTTGATGATTAAAGATATATATATATATATATATATATATATATATATATATGCTTGTTGATGGATTATATATGTTCATGTTAGTTTTATGATATGTTTGATATGAAAACCCTATCAAATTACGTCCAAATGCCTTGAAAATTTAAATATCGGTCTGAAATTGTATTTATGAGGTAGGTTTAAATTTTCATAATTTTTTGAATTTATGTGGATTTTATATTAATTTTCTAGTAAAGAAAATGATTTATTGGGTTATAAATTATTTACGGCTAAAATAATAATTATTTGGGCCTGAAATTTTTATATGTTGGAAAACATATTAAAATAGATTTTCTGGAATTTTTCCAGGATTTTCCTAAGTGATTTGATGAATATATAAAATTGTTTGATAGTATGAGACTTAAATGTTTTATATATTTTATTAAAGAGAAGGAGCATTTTATAAAATAAAATTATTATTTAATTCTGAAAATAGTGGCAGCAATTTTCTAAAAAGAAATTGTTAACCAATAAGAATTTGACAAACAAAGGCAGGTTAGTTGAAAAGTGATCCTTTTTAAGTTAAAAACAAAGAAATCATACTTTTAGGTGTTTTAGCCTTTTACGGCATTAAACC
The DNA here is from genome assembly GCA_030737815.1 of Allium fistulosum. Lineage (NCBI taxonomy): Eukaryota > Viridiplantae > Streptophyta > Magnoliopsida > Asparagales > Amaryllidaceae > Allium > Allium fistulosum. The sequence goes on along the minus strand of CM060907.1, from coordinate 239,938,734 downwards.
TTTCGACCCAGACATTCCGACAAAGTTGAAAGGTTAAAGCTTTCGACAAAACAAAGTTCAATGCATATGGTATCAAGTTAATTGGTACATAATGAATTGAACAAGGTCGAAGGGTTCTTAGTCGAAAGGTTGGTTGCCAAAGAGGTTGAAGTATGTTTGTTTTATAAATCAAAGATCCCTTGCTGTGCTTTCGAAAAAGAGATTTCGACCAGGTCAAACATTTAAAAGAAAGTTTTTTAAACCTTTCGACAAAGTCGAAAGTTTACTGCCGCTTTATTTACTTTGTTTTGAACCTTCCGACAAAGTCGAAAGATTTACCTGTTTTTAAAACTAGCCGCTTCTCCATGCTTTCGAAGGAAAGCTTTTGACTTAGCTGACTTAATCTTGTTTTTCTAATTAATGAATAACCCAAGCTTTCAAAGGAGTTTTTTTTAAAGGCAAAGGCATATTGTTTTAAATGATACGTTTTAAAGCTTTTGAAGCAGAGCTTTTGACAAATTCGAAAGGTTGCTTCCAATGAAGTCGAAAGGTTTATATTTTAAAGAATGAATGGTTTCGATAGGTTTGAGTTCTGTAGAATACAATATGTAGAATACAATAGCCTATGATTTTTGTTTGATGATAATAAACATATATATATATATATATTCGTTTAAATGTATTTGCTATTGTACTATTTTATGTTGTCACATAATTAAATAAATAATTATTGAATAAAATAAATAACTCAGAATTCATATTCAAACAAATATTTTATTCAAACAAATATTTTATTACAAATTCAAATAGTACAAATTTGAGCTCTCACTACATTTATACATTTTTAATTATAATACAATTTCAATTACAACACATTTTTCAGTTTACAATGTCACCTCACTACATATTCACTCAACACTCGTATTTGATCTTCAAGTCTATTCCAGTTTGTATCCCGCATCTGAATTATCTGCAAAATAAACGCTGACGCAATAAAATTGAAAAAGAAATATTTTTGCAGTGTACAATGAAGTGTGTGTTTGAAAATATTATTTGCCTCAATTATTTGGGTTGATCGTCATCATTTATTTTTAATCCATCATACACGAACAACTTGTGACATGCACAGTGTATCACTGTACATAGCACAAGGCTGTGCGCACCGATATACACTTGCTTAAAACTACAGGGACAGGTGAGCACAAGGTCAACAACCAAATGGTGGATTCAACTCAGGTGCAATCAAATGTACACATTCAACCCAATCAGACCCTAAGTACAAAGCATAAACAACTAACAAGTGCACAAGACAAGTGTGTTAAGACAACCGGACTTAGTGTGAAGCCGTTGAAACAATAACAAATTAAACTTGAGCAAATCACAAAACATATATACACACATACATATGTATATATGTATACACATGGTAACACACAAGTGAACATGTGCAATTTGAACAAGTGATCATGATCAGGTGGAAGGCATAGTCAGAGTACACAAGAATAAAGTGAACCCAGATCAGAAGCAACAGTGAAGACCAACCATGCGCAACCATTCAAACCAGACTCGGGTGAACCAGTAATGTATAACATGAATGTGCAGATCAACATATATCAATGCAGACCAGGGCACTAAACAAAATAAAACACACAGCAGCTTCACACATGTATATACGAAGTGCATACATATGAAACAGAGATTGGAATAAACATGAAGTACCACACTCATCAAGATCAAAATAAACCAGACTACAATAACCAGAGGAAACAACAAGCCAGCAGTTTGACTCAAAGCAACTATCAATTTAACTCGAAGACAATACAACTAAGTAGTGCAACAAACCATGGACAATGAAACTCGAAAAGCAACAACCAAGTCAACAACACAACCAGTCAAGACCACATGAATCAGAGGATTGCAACCAAGACCAAACCAGTCGAAGCAAACAAATGAACTAGTCATCATCAACATGAAACACAAGCCAGTGCAATTAAAATGAAGAACACACAAGTTCATATGCAAGTATTCAAAGAGGACAGAGGATATGCATGCATTCAAACAAGTATATATGCAGTGACAATGCAGACTCGAGAAAACAATAAGGCTCAACAAAATGTACAAGCCAATGAAAACAATAGATAGAGTGCACCAGATCAGACTTCAAGACCACAAAACAACAACAAAGTTTTAGAACTAGAATCAGTTCAAGTGAAAAGAAGACCATAAATATACTCACAAGTTCAATGCACAGTGCAGACTTCAAATCAAAACAGTTATCACAATTACAACATATTGCGGACTTATGTAGACCAACAAAACTCAAATGCATATGACCAGTCAACATGACGCAACATCACATGAAGACTCGAAGTCTGAAAATAATGCAAGCAAACTGGAGCATGGATATGTACACAAATCAACACCAAGCAAAAACAGTGACAAACATATGCATTGTTATAACAAGGAAGTAATTTACATATTTGCAGTAAATACCAGTAGCAAGTTAGAACAAGTAGAAAAATATAGCAGTGAAGAGGAAATGAGTAACAAGTCAAAATATATCTGAAATATTCAAATGCCAAAGTCGCAGTTCAAAATAAGGAGCAGTTTTGAAAAAGAAATGATCAACCCGAAGTCATAGGAGAAAGAATGGAGAAAGTTCAAATTCATGAAGCAACATATCAACAAAATGAACAAGTCAGAATTCATCTCAGTCATTAAATCGAAAATCAACGCTGAGCATAGAAATGCGAAAGATTCTAACCAAAAAATATACGAATGAAGTATAGGGTTTTCACCCCTATAAATTCAACCCAAATCATCATCGGCTAGTGCATTCGAGTTCAAGAAAATACTATAGCAAGCCACTGAAGTAAATCACAAACCAATAACTCGAATTGAAGTCGAGCATAATCGAAATCGAAAAAGAAAAATCACATACCAATTTAATTCAAGCATTCGAGCTCGACAAAATTTAAGATACCGCAAGCTATCAAGGCCAGAGAGTTGATTGACAAAGAAATTCGAGGAAAAATCATCACGTTAATCAAACGATTTCAAGCGGTGCTTCAATTTTCACAAAACCCTAATTTTCGAAGAGGAACAAAATTCGGCCAAAGCCATTTTACAATGGAAGAAGAAATGGGAGGAACGAACTTTTCATTTTACATCATTATTATTTTTTGGGCCGGCCTTCTATTATTATATTGGCCTTCAAACTTAAAAAATAGGGTTTTGTTTATTATAGTTTTATTTTCATTTGTAATTTTTTAAATTATGTAACTTTCTAGTCGTGTGACTAGGTACAAACTACAAGGCGTAGTTTGAGAATTCGCAACTCAGTGGCTGAGTTGTGCAAGGTTTTGAGCGTAGAGTTAGGTTAGTCAAGTAGCGGGTGTCGCAAGTTTACGTGTGTAAGCGTCTAACTACTTAATTTCTAGTAGAAACCCTGGGGGCAGCACGTAGGCAAGGTTTTTCCGAAGCGGGTAAATTTGCGTGTGATCTCTTCTGCATTATTTTATGTTATTGTTTTTATTAGTGCATTAATTTTTATTATTGTTAGTATCACCTTATTCACCCCCCCTCTAGGGTGAAAACGATCCTACAAGTGGTATCGGAGCTAGGAACAAAAACCAATTTTTGTTTTAAAAATTTGATTTTTAAATGGCTTTTTTTAATAATGCTTTTGCTGAGGGTCAGTCTATAGTTAGACCACCCATGTTCAATGGTGAATATGCATATTGGAAAAATAGAATGCAAATTCTTTTGAAAACCATAGATGCATGGAATATTGTTAAGACAGTATATAACACACCAATAATAATGGTAGATAATCAAGAAGTTGAAAAACCTATGGATCAATGGACAGATCTTGAAAATAAAGTACAAAATTCTAATGCTATAGCTATGAATTCTATTATTTGTTCATTAGATCAAATTGAATTTAATCGTGTCTTACATTATCTAACTGTGCAGGAAACTTGGCACACACTTGAAGTAACCCATGAAGGAACTTCCCAAGTCAAAGAATATCGCCTTGCCATGCTTAGTAGCGAGTACGAGAACTTCACAATGGCAAAGGATGGAAGTGTCAAAGAAATGTATGGACGACTTTCTAATCTCGTATACAAATCAAAATCTCTAGCAAGACCATACACAGAGCTGGAAATAGTCCGAAAAATCCTCAGAATTCTTCCATGAAATTTTGAAGCAAAGGTAACTGCCATCCAAGAATCAAAGGATCCGAAACAAGTTAAAGTTGAAAAACTCATCGGAAATCTCACCACTTATGAGCTAGAAATCCAATTCAAGGAAGAAAGTGAAGGAGGAGATACGCGAAAGAAATCAATAGCTCTCAAAGGAACAATGGAAAGTGAAGATGATGATGATGATGATGGAGCAGCTGAATTGGCACTAATAATAAAGAGACTCAAAAGGTGGAACTGCAAATATGGAAATCCTGCCCTAAATCAACAACTGAAGAACGGAATCATCAAAGTTTTAGACAATTCAGAAGAGCAGGAGATCATTTTTCACAAGTGCAATAAACCCGGTAATATCAAACCAAATTGTCCTCAAAATCAATTCAGCAAAGGAAAGAAAAAAAAGGAGAAGTTTTGCAGCTACTTGGGATAAAAGTGAAGAAGATGATAATAGCACTGGTAGTGAGAGTGAAAAAGCAAATCTGTGTCTACGAGGAGAAATAAGTGACAGCGATGATGAAAAGCCAAGCAAAGTATCAAAACTTACTCACTCGGAATTACTTATATATTTTCATGAGGTAAATGGCTATTTTGAAAGACTTAGGGAGAAGTACGCTAAAATTGAATCATACAGAGATAGTTTGATAGAACTAAATAAGCATCTTGATCAATTGGTTAAAAACTATCGAAATAAGAGCCCTAAGTGTGATAAGTGTCCATCATTAGAAGAGGAAATAAAAAAAATCAGAAATTAAAATTAAATCGCTTGAAAATGAAATTTTGATTTTGAAAGAAATTGAAAATACCAGGAGCGAAAATTCTATTAAAAAGTGCACTTTGTTATTGAATGAAAATGAATCTCTCAAAACACAAGTCCAACAATTGTCTACGACTTTAGGAAAATTCTCCAAAGGAGAAAGATCACTAAATATGTTATTAGAGAAACAAACTGTTAATACTGTTAGACAAGGACTTGGGTATACTCAATCTGAAAGAGTTAGAAGTAAAACTAATCATGTCAACTCCAAGTGCACGATTTGTAGAAAAATTGGACACAATCAAAACAATTGTTGGTTTAAACCCAAATACACGAAAACCATACAAATTTGGGTTCCTAAAGGCACGAATGTAAAATCCCTTAAAGTCAAACAAATCTGGGTGTTACAAGAAACAAACATAGATTTTTTTGTTCTACACAAACTTGTTTTTCAAAATTATTTGTCACTAACAATCATGGACCTATAAAAACAAATAGGTCACAAAAATCCTTCCTCGTGTAGGTGTGTTGGCAGGATAAGGAACAGCTAGAGTGGTACCTGGATTCTGGCTATTCCAGGCACATGCGGGCGATATATCAAAGTTTCTTAGCCTAGAGAATAACAAAGGTGTCAGAGTCACAATGGGATACAATGATAAATGAAAAATTATTGATAAAGGTAAAATAGGTAACGGTACATTTATCTTGAATGATATATTATATGTTGAAAATCTGCACCATAATCTGATTTCAATCAGCAAACTATATGATAAAGGAATGAAAGTTGTTTTTGATTCTGATTTATGCAAATTTGCTGACCGATCGTCTTTTCATACCAAGAACAATATAAGTACCTCTGGAGTCCTTGAACTAGTTCATATGGATTTGTTTGGACTAACGATATTGAAGGTTTTAGGTGGTAAGAGATATTGTTTTGTAGTGGTTGATGATTACTCTAGATACATTTGAGTATATTTCTCTATCTTACTGCTTCTAGACCTGACATTATGTTCACTATTGTTTATGTGCACGATTTCAATAAAATTCAAGAGAATTTCATTTAAAAGCTGTAAATAGGATTATAAGGTATTTGTTGCACACTCCACGGTTTGATCTATAATATCCGTTTAATGATAACCTTGTGTTAAAAGGGTATTCAGATGCTGATTATGCTGGTAGTCTAGTTGATAGAAAAAGTACTAGTGGAACGTGTTTTATGTTGAGACATTCGTTTAATTGCATCACATTTCTAAAGAAAATATCTGCATAAATTTCATTTCAACTGATTTTCAATGGGCAAACATTTTTACAAAACCCTTTCAAAATAGTTATTGTCGACTTCATCTCAGTTTAGGCATTTTAGAAACTTGATTTTATGTTTTTGGATTTGATCTTAAATGACTACATTAACTAATCTAACTCCCTATTAATTATCAAAAAGATAAATAGTGACTGAAAAAGTAATGTGTGTTGATATTAATCATATATTATGACTTGAGACAGTATATATATATAGTAAATTTCTTTATAAAATTTAACAAAATTTGTAATAACTTTGGTTGGTAAAAATTCCATGACCATCTCTATTTCTATCATATTTCTAGGACAATCACTCATCAAAATCCAATATAGTAAAGCATAAAGATTATATACTTTTCCATGTGTAAGTTTGATTTAAGGGTTTTAAATCATTTTGAAAGTGTTTTCAAGGAAAATTATGGGAGGGGATCCTTAAGTTAAAATGACTCAGATATTAGAATACGAGATGGGACTAGTATGGGGTCGCGCCTTGTACATTAGCTATTAGCCCCAGCTAATTGTTGTCCAAAATTCCAGTGTGTAGGGCTTGGTTACAGGTAGACTTAAATTTATGATTGCACACCGAAAGGAATATACATTTGTATACAAATTGGTTATTGGTGAGCCCGAAAAACCATTAGGATCAAGAAGACCTGGGAGATGATTAAGTTAGGGTCAGACCGTCCAAAAGAGAAGTATTTAACAGATAGTTAAGGACGGACCGTCCAGGAGTGAAGTATTTAACAGATAGTTAAGGATAGATAGTCCAGAAGAAGAATAACTAACAGATGTTAGACTAATTCTGATTATATTATCTGGTAGGCTCGAGTCAGCCAAAGGTTAAAAGTTATCCAAACAAAACTTATGTGTTTGAACAGATAGTTCATTGTTAGCTGATATTTATGTATGTTTACCTAATGATTGCTTTACAATATTTAATCAGTTTTGATTGCAGGAAAAGGTTTTGCAAAGATATATTTTAAAATGATGTTAGTGAGGGGAAACCTGTTCCATTAAGTGGCATTATCTCGCTTAACATATTAGTCCGGGATGTGTAGTATTATTCATACCAGGCTTTACGTCTGACTCGAAGTTTATGTTTTCCCCTTAAACTCTCGGGTGCTCAAAAAATTAATTTGAGTAAGCCGAGGGGTTAAGGTCTTTTTTAGGTTTTAGTATGTTGACGATAAGCTACCGGAGGCATGCAGGAGGAAAACGGATAGCTATTTAGGAGTTGCAGTTCTTGTGTTATGTTTTATTGAATTTCCACTGTGTTTGTATTAGGTCTATTATGACCATATGACTCTGATCATCCAAGGAGGTATCTTCATATACTGCTCTTGGCGTAGTTTGTAATAACTATGTTTTATCTGTGCCTAGGAACGATTTGGGATCATGTGTTATGAATGTGAACATTTGGCTTTGAAATGTAATGAAGTAAAAGTTGTTTTGAAATCTGTGTTATGTTTCATATTCAAGTGCGTCTGATATTGTAGATACCATTAACATAGCCGTATTTAGTCGCCGGAAGCTTATACTATAGATGACCGCAGCATCTATAGTGCTTAGTTTTGGGCCTCTAGATAGGGGATGTTACAATTGTACGTATGTGATGTTGTATGGACATGTATGTGTTGTTTTTATGGAATATATGGTGTTGTTTTACTTTTTTCAATGATTGTTTGTTATTTTTTTTAGTTTAACATACACTTGGATATGACATTGTGTTGGTTTGGTGTCATATTTACGCATGTAGCATGGTGAAATGACTCGTTTTGTGCTGTGGATTAAGGAGAAGAAAAGCAACACAAATGTTGCAAATTTGTTCAAGTAAATTATCAGTAGGGCATTAGCAAGTCGTCAGAAAATCCAAAATTCGCAACTTTAACACAACATCTATAACTCATCGGTAAGTCATCAGCAAAGGTGGCATTGGCACGTCATCGAAAACTTTGTCTTTTCAAAGTCTTTGGTATGGGCCTCGTGCATGTCATTGAAAAGCCGTCGAAGCTTGTTTTATCATGATAGTTTTACTAATGACCCTTGTTTCGATGGTAAAGGACTTCCCAATGATAAATTGATGACTTTCTAGTGTTGATAAAACATTGTAATTCTAGTATCAATTGTGACTGAGATGATATAAAATGATTATCTTGATAATATAAATATTTTAGAGGTGATGAAACAATAATAAAATGGAATTGTGATTTTTGAATTAAAATAGTAGTTTTAATTAAAAGAAGAAACCAACTCAAAACACCGATTCCAAGTATGGAGTATGAAACTTAAAATTTACGAAGAAACATAAATAAGAATTAATTTTAGTTTGAGAAGATAGAAAATGAAACCAAGTTGAAACACATGTTCCAAGTAAGGAGTTTTAAACTTAAAATTGACAAAGAAACATAAAAAAGAATTTTCTTGAGTTTCAAACAAATGAATATTAGAAATTTGAAATTTTAACTTAGGAAACACATAAAATCATAAAGTATATGTGTGATGTAATTTGAAAATATTAAAAACAAAGTAAGAAGTAAACATTTTTTTGGTGTTATGAATTATGATTAACCAATATTTCTCCTTATACCTTGGTTTTAAATTAACGTTAAGTTAAACATTTTATTTTAATAAATTAATCATACATACATGCATATATATATATATTGCATTTTCTAATAAATTAAACAAATTTAAATTAAATGAATATCCAAGTTAAATTATACATTTTGCCAAATCACTTAATAAACTAAACAAATATGTCTGTTAAATTGCCCGATAAATTTAACAAATATATAAGTTAAATTATACATTTTGTTTCAATAGATTAAATATATTTATTAGAGTTAAAATATAGGTAACTAAAGGATTTTTCATTTGCTTTGTAGGGAAGAAAAGTAAAAACAAAGTCTAATACATTTCCCTATAATAGTTCTAATACACAAATACAATAGTTAAAATAAAAACTTCCCTGTAATTCACAAACCAAATTGATTAAAATGCAGAAATTATCATTAGAAAGAGGTAAAAAATTCAACGATGGGAAGAAGAAAACCGATGCTTAAAGTCATATGTCGACAAGATAGAGAAGAAACTCTACAAAATAACTGATGCATTTATGCAACCATTTCCACATGTAGACATTTCAAATCCTGATGATGACGACGCAGTTGGTCGGTGTGCAAGGGAAGAGTGAGTATGTACATTTTCTCTGATGGTATTGATGATGGTGTGTCTGGATATTGTGTTTGTTTGTTCGTTTATTCTTGAATATTGTTTCACTGATGAATACATTTATTTATTTTAGATATTGCTTGTATTTGATGGATATGTGTTGGATATTTGTGCAGATTGTTATTCCTGTATGTTGGCTATAAGTTGGTGTATATTTTTCTTTGAGTATGTGTATGTTGGATATTGTTATTTATATTTGTGTGATGCTGTGTATTAAAGTCATGCTAAATCCTCGATTTCGGGAGCAGCGCTCATCGACTGCTACACTATTTCAATTTGGCATCATTAAATAGTAGACCACTTTTAGCCCTACTATTTTCTGCCGCACCCAATAAATCAAGGCTTATTAACACCCGCATTAACAACAATAATATACAAAGGTTGATTTGACTAGTTCTCTTTTAAACCAAATTGATAAAATTAGGGTAAAGACCTAATTTTGAAGCATAAATGTTCAATATAAGTAAGAAATCTATTATAATCACTAAATTTTGTTTGCATAAATTATGATATTCTTCGGTTTTTTGTATGATTAAATAATATTTTTTTTTCCAAACAAATGATGTGAGAATGTGAACAAATTAACTTTAAATATTTGGTTTGATATCTGTGAAGCTTTTGGCACCTCTGCTATTTCGGCTAAATTCTTGCATTACGCCCGATAGAAAATTTTTCCCCTCCACTACTATTGAAGACCTAAACGTGTTATCTTCATAGGTATGACAAAATATTGTTTATATATGAATTTGTAATTAAAGTGAGAAAAGCAGCAGAAATACTGCAAAACCGCTTCAAACATGGCATTGGGAAATTCGAATATTCATTTAAGATTGTCATCCGTAAGGCATTGGTAAATTGTTTTTTATAGCATTGATAAGTTGTTTTGGTAAATGGTCGTCGGTAAGTAGACAAAAGGACATCGTAAGGTGGCATCGGTAAAACACCCTACGAAGGATGTCAACATGGCATTGTTAAAAATTTTCGATGCTAATTTTACCAACATCATGTATGGCATCGACGCACCATCGTAATGTTTTACTGATGCCACGTCGATCCATATTGGCGTTGTTAGATGTGCTTTTCTTTTAGAGTGTGTATAAATGAATATTTGCTGTCAAAATAATTTTTATCGTTGTGATTTTAATTTTTTAATTTATGTTAGCATTATAAGTAAAAAGGATTTATGTTGGATCAAAATTTTCCATTTAATTTTTCAAGTTTATAAATTGAGATGGGAGTGAATAAATATCATGTATCCTTTTGTATCCACAAATATGGATATCTAAAATCCGAAAATGATTTAGGATGCAGATGTAGATATGGAAATATCCACATCTGAAAGTATCTGTTGAGAAGTTTATTCAAAGCCCTAATATGTCCAAAATTAATCCTTGGTGCTTGCATATGATTGATTTATTTGCATAATACATAAAGAAAATCTGACAACCCTCCTTTTCGACCCTTGGAAATCGACACTAATACATCCACGGTATTCACGTGCCAAATACCCAAGTGTTGGAAAGATGGATTGCTCAAGGGTAAAAAAGAAAAAAGAAAGGCAGAACAAAATCTAACACGAATAGAATAATATATATTATTTTATAATCTTTATAGTAGAAATTTTAAATATACACATCAGAGTCTATCCTAATCTCAGCCTGGACAGTTATAAATCTTTGTCCTTACTAATGCTGAATACAAGCAGTAAACAAATGTAACGTAAATGGAAATGGATAACCATCTATAGAGGAAACTCCAACTCCTACTCCAAGCTCCTCTAAAATGTTCCAAGCTAGATATCAACTATAGCTGCCTAGAAAAATATGGCACCCAGATTTAAGGGAAAAGAAAATAAACTCTGGGTAGGTCATTGAACTGGTGTAAGAAAACTCCAAACATGGATTTTTATGAAAATAAAGGGTATCTCATAAGACCACACCGCACATAAACATGGATGAGTTTTTGTCTTATGATAACCAAAACATTGCTACGTAAAATCCAATGATATTATAATAGTGTCCAGATTACAAATACATATTAATCATAGCCGAAATTGTTATATTGATTAAATTCCAGCATAATAGGTATACAACTAAGTCCGAAAGCACTTAATGGAGAATGGATTCCATACAATGACAGGTAAGAGACTACCTTTCGTACAATACATTTCTAAAGGAATATACAAAGGACCCACAGACGATCCTTTACATCTGACAAGACCGACCTACCTCTTTCCGATGATAAACACAATGGTCCTAGATAGTAAAGAATATGACATAATCCTTGTCGCTCCTAACCTATCTGTGGCCACAACTTACACAATAAACTCGGGTAATCTAGAAAGGCGATGACCATACCCTAATGGATGCAACCCACATAGCCTTACATCGTACCCTGTTTCAGCCAGTTCCAGGTGTGTGAGGTAACATATTACCTTTTACAAAATAAAACTCACTTTGAATTCCACATTGCCATTTCTAATAACACATTATTGATTTCCATAAAAGTACAACTCCTAAGTTCATACGCCTCAAGGAAGGGCATTATGTGTAAGAGGGTTTACCTACTACACCACCAAACAGAAGTACGTTTGTAGAAATCAATGTATGTGGTCATAGAAATGCAATATCATACATTCATCCATGCAAATTGTCCAGGAATAGGACAAACCGAAGGCACTCCTCCTACTGCATCATGTTTGGTAATCTCCTCAAGGATTAGTAGCGAGTAGTCCTTGCATTGAAGATCTCAAAATGAAGATACCATTGTCACCACATATATCATATGGGAATTACCCTAGAGGTTAGTGGCATGTGGCCCTATATGATGAAGATCTCCATCTTCAAAATCATGGTCGTCAACATACCTTCACTTTTGAATGCGTATATTGCTTCGAACTGGTTTTCGAATAGGAATCACCCAAATCTGATCCTGGTTTATCCAAACCAATTATCGTAAAAGATGTCAAGTATGTGTGTGATTATTATTTAATTAATCAATATCTTTTGTCCAAGTAAAGTATTGTCTTAGAGATATATGCCTTTAAACCATTTTCCTTTTTAGCATATATAGGATTATTAAACCTCTTTTATCAAATTCATTGGTAAATTAAAAACCCTTTTTATCTTTGGAAATTCCAAATTATTTCTCTTTAATTACCGATGAAAAATATTTTCATATTTTACTATTAGTATAATTCCAATCTTAATGAAGATTTCACATCTCCAAAACATATCTTTAACGGGTTAAAAACAATGTTATTTAAGACATCGCTTACTGTAAACCCAAACCAGTTAATATTAAATAAAAGGGATCAATAAATTTTAGACTAATTATACTCAATACTAATTTGTGTATTCATGCTGTACTATTCGTCGAATAACGGTGAAATCACCTTTTAGATTCATATGAATAGTACGAGTTCCTTCCTCGGAATTCAATACCGAGTTTAACAAGAATGGTTTCTTTAACAACCAAAATCATATTTTAAACCTTGTTTAACTTTTAGAAAACTCCAAATATGTTTTCTTTTATCTTAAGAAAATGCGGTTCGAGTAAATCAAATTAGCTATCCCCTCCGTCGGGTCAGTCCGGATTGCTAGGGAGAGCAGAAAACTGCTTTTCCAAACTCAAGTCTAGAGATTATCTATTTGTCACCCATAAGGAGATCAAGTTATTTGATCAACTCTAAACCCTTTAAAATACTTGATTTATTATTTGAAAAACATTTATAAAGGATTTGAGAAGAAAAAACCAGTTTAAATCTTATTTCAGAAATTTCAAAATTCCTTTGTTAAATTAAAGGTGAATAAAGCTTTTAAGAGCTTCGCATCACAAATCCCATTTAAACCTTTTATATGTACAATTTTCCATTTAAAAATCTTTTAAAATATTATAACATATTTTTAGAATTTATCTCATTTTAAAGATTCAAAAATATCTATTTTTAAGAGTTGAAATCCATATTTTACGAACTATCAAAACATGATGATTTAAAAAACTTGATTTGGACATATCACAAATTTTAAAAAAGAAATCTTGATTTTTCTCATTCATTTAGAAACTATAGTTATAAGAGTTCAAAATTTATTATTCGAATACTTCCAAGCTATATTCCACTCTACACATTGATTTAACTTTTATGGCGTGAAATCGCGAACTTCCGTTATGCAATGCACCTATTTTGACTCAAATTTTATATCTTTTCAAAACTTTGCCGAAATGAGTTTTAACGTTTATAAAACATATATAAACCATGTTAAGCCATTTTTATTCATGTTTAAAGAGGTTTAACTTTACCGTAACACTTTTATAATTCATAAAAGAAAGTGATTTCCTTATGTAAATTCGACGTGTATTTACCATGAATTATTTCCATTACCAAGCAAACATATTATCACATCCAAAACATGATTATCAACATAGAAAACACTCATAGCAAACATATCATACCATTACATGATTTATAAAATAAACTAGTAGAGTTTCTCACAATTGTAGTATTCCCTTCGTAACTTTTCCGAATCACTCCAGTGGCATTCCGGCAGCACTTCTCTCCACTATCTTCACTCTGGGGCTTCCCATATTTTCCTTCTTTCCTCCTTTCCTCCTGCATGCATGGCCATGAACTTCCTGAGGGTGTTGGCTTGGCTATGGGTGAATGGTGGTTGTGGACGTGGGTTTGAGTTGGGTAGAGGAGTGTTTTGGTCGTAGCTTTGAGGTGAAAGAACTTTGTATGTATATGTAAATAACTTTGTTTTACTTTTTTTCTGCTGAATACAGAAATTAGCATTGAGTATAATTATTCTAAAATTTATGGATCCCTTTTATTCAATACTAACTTTTTTGGGTTTAAAGTAAACGATGTCTTAAATAACATTGTTTTTGACCCATTAAAGATATTTCTTGGAAATGTGAAATCTTCATTAAGGTTGGAATTATACTAATAATAGAATATGGAAATATTTTTATAAAGAATTAAAGAGAAAGGATTGTATTTCCAAAGATAAACGGGTTTTAATTTACCAAAGGATAGGATAAAAGTGACTAAATAATCCCGTATATACTGAAAATGAGAATGGTTTAAAGAACTATACCTCTAAGAAGATATTTTACTTGGATAAAAGATATTGATCAATTGAATAATAATCACCCACATACTTGACATCTTTTATCGATAATTGGTTCGGAGAAATCAGGATCGGATTTGGGTGATTCCTATCTGAAAACTACTTCGAACCAATATACATATTCGAAAGTGAAGGCATGTTGAAGACAATGATTTTGAAGACGTAGATCTTCATAATGTCGGCTACTTTCCACTAACCTCTGGGACAATTCCTATATCGTATATATGGTGGCAGTGGTATCTTAATTTTGAAATCTTCAATGTACAGACTACTCGCTACTAATCCTAGAGGTGATTCCCAAATAGGATGTCATAGGGGGAGTGCCTTTGGTTTGTCCTGTTCCTGGACAACTTATATGGACAAATGTCTGATATTGCATTTCTAGGACTACATATATTTATTTTTACAAACGTACAACTGTTTGGTGGTATAGGAGGTAACCCCTCTTATACTTAACACCCTTCTCCAAGGCGTATGAACTCGGGGGTTGTACTTTTGTAAAAATCAATAGTGTGTTATTAGAAACGATAATGTGGAATTCAAAGTGGGATTTGTTTTGTAAAAGTTAACATGTTACCTTAGGTCTCATACCCGAAAATGGCTGAAACAGGGAATGTCTTAAGGCTATGTGGGTCGCACCCATTATGGTATAATCATCACCTTTTTAGACTACCCTCTATATTTCGGGTTTGTTGTGTATGCTGGGGACATGGTCAGGTCGAAAATGACCGAGGTGATGCCATATTCGGTACTATCCAGGACCATTGTGTTGGTCACCGAAAAGGGGTATGCTGGCCTTGCCAGATGTAAAGGACTATCTGTGGGTCCTCAGTACATTCCTCTAGAGATGTATTATACGGAATTAGTCCCTCAATACATACATTAGAATTACATATCTGAGAAGGGAGTTGGGATTGGAAGGGAAAATAGATACAAATATATAAATTACCTCGAATACGCATATACTTGATTCTCTTCTCTTTTCATTTTTATTGAATTTCTATTCTTCTTCAATTTGTATGAATGTAGATATAAATATCTTATTTTTATAATTTAAAAAGAAAGTGGAGAATAAGAAATAGCAGAGCTTCGCTACTACCTTAAGAAAAATATGAGAATAGAAGAGTGGGTTGGGCCTGAATTTATAAGTGTAAGAATCAACCTCAACCGTTAGATCCAAATATATTAAATCCGGACCGTTGGGCCTAGGTTAACCCTGGTCGCTACACATGAAGCAGTTGATCGGCCCCTTCTTAGGGGTCGACCGCCCCTGGTCGACCGCTCTTATATGCATGTCGAGCCATGGGCCCTAGGTAATTAATATATAAACATTAACTTATCTAATTGAATTATTTTCGTTTCGAATTCAATTTTCGTCTGTAACTTCTTCATTTGGACTCTGATCGTAAAATTCTAAATATGAAAGTTGCTCAGATTTGGCCACGAATGCAATGGTGCAAATTTCATGGTCAAATTCCAGTTTTTGCACAAATTCCATTTTTGTAGCCTAACTAACTAACTAACTAATTAAATAACTAATGCCATATTACCGGGTGTTGCAAACTTGTACGGGTCGATACCGATCCACTTGGATCAGTACGACCCCGTACGATTACCAATCTGGTCATTATGAACTCATTGTTTTGCCTCATCTTGTTGTTAGTTTCATGATTCCATAGTTTTTTGCACCAGTATTAGTTTGTTCCCAAGTCCAAACGATGGAGTCATGGAAGAACAAAGTTGTGGATTCAAGATTTCATGGAGATTGATAGAGAAAAGCATCGAGATAATAAAACAACACTGGGGATAGGCTTCTAGCATCGAATAGGTTGTGTTGGCAAAAGATGGGACCCACCAGTGGAGGGAAGTTGGATCGGTACCGACCCATAGAGTTGGGTCGGTACCGATCAACCACTTTGGTGGATCGATGATCCTTTTGGCTTGAGTTGGTTCGCATTTGCTTTGTGACTCAGTTTTTGCTTGACTTCTGGACTTTAAGGCTATCGCTTTAGGCATCCTGCCTTAATAACTCCAAGTTTGACTTGTCCAGTTTGTCTGAATATTGCCCAGTCAAAAGGTTGGATAATACTTGCCCTCCAAAGTACATCTTGTTTCAAACATGATGTGCTTTGAATCAAGAAAAGTTAGAATTGTTGTGAAGGACTCCACCCCGTGTTTTGAATGGTGTCATCCTTCCTGTGAATTGTTTCTGTAAAGAGTTATGTCCATAGCCATCCATCGTAATGCTTTACCAGCATCCGGAGTTATAAATTCAGAGCATATTCTCAATATCTTTCATTCTGAGCTTGATGATTCCAAATTAGCTCCTTTCATTCATCTTTCAGGTTCGAATCTGGTTTCCTCTGACTATAGTCATTCAAGGTTGGATAAGCACACTACTTGTGTACACGTTCTTGAGTAGGAAGGAGCACACATACATGTTCCACCATCTTCATCATAGTTTTGCCCATATACATACATATACACATATTTAAATGTTGTTTTTTATCTTAAGACTCAGTACTGACCCTATCTCTTTGTTCAGTATCGACTCGAGACTTAGGGAGATTTCCTAATCCTTTGCGTAAGGAAACAGGTCCAAGGGTTATAAAACTTATTCCTCTCCATTTCTCTCCTCACTTTTACCCTACCGACCTGAATACTTCAAGCGCCACCATTAAAGAACTCTCAACTTCAAATCGAGCATTGCCTGCCTTCCTTGCGAGCGCCTCCTTCCAATCCCCTATAGACACCATCTCTAACTCCTAAAGTTTCGATGCCATGACCCAAGCCTCACCAAACCTATCTCCATCGATCCATGTTTATTGGCTTAAACACGATCCACTCTTCAAACCTAAAAACCTACTTGAACTGATCTTGGTAGGTGAGTGATGGAATTGGACGTGGATGAACGATTGTGGATGATCTTGGATGTGGATGGCCGTGGTTTAGGATTGAGGATAAGAAAGAGAAGGATGAAATTCCTTAACTAATTGGATCGGTGCAACTCCAAAACTTAGGAAAATTTCTAGACTTTTGGTTCACATGAGAATCTTGCCTTATGAACTAACGACCTCTTCTTCACCTTGAGCTCTCTCCAAAGCATAGCCAATAACGTAAAGCTCATTGGGACGTTCAACGACAGTCACTTCGAGTGATACTTAGAACATAAAAAGTGAATTGTTAAATAATATTGGAAATTCGAACTGCATGACACCGCACTAGGCTTCACTTTAGCATGGCAGTACATCACATAATTAATCTAATGTCGATTATCTATCGAGTTTTTTACATAGAAATGGATCAGAGACATTCCAAACATCTGGCCACTCAAGCCACAGGTACATCCACTTCCAAATACATCGAATCTGATGTCGAGTCGAGTTCAACTAGGACTCCATATGCATAGCAAACTCCGATAGAGCATGCATAGCAGCCAAAAAATCCACATATGGAACAGAAAGTTACAGAGAATCCAACAGAGTCGGTTGATGGACCAGAAGTAGATCCCGCACCCGACACCTCGAGGATAGGATGTAAATTGATTCTTTTGCCTCCAAAATCGACGAAGGATCTCGTCAAAGAATATGCAACAGGCATGGAATTCCATTCAATGACGTCTTAGTCCCTTCTCACAACCAAATAGCTCATAATCCCCAAGAGGGTTAAATTACCTATAATAGATATATGTGCTTGGTAGGTTGCTTCCCACCGTTCAACCAGTTGATCCATCGAATTTCGATTTTTATGAGGCTGGCTCCAAAATAGTTGCATTCGAACAAGCCTTCTTTTTTGGCACATACCTTGTTTTCATTGAACACTTACAGTAGGCGCCTAGAGGGGAGGATATTCAATACGTATACAACTTCAAGAGCTAAAGAGAAAGTCCATCTTTAACCTACTTGGAACCAGCCAAGGGTTGTAGAGTTGTCTTCGAAATGGAACAAGTTGAGGTATTTCAAGAACGAGTGGTTCTATGTCTTTTGTCCGCTTGGGTTCAAACGTAGATGGCTATTTGGTCGTAAGTTCCATTCCATATGCATTATATGAATTTTCCTTATAAACCATAGATTTAACTCATATCTTGTTTTTCTATCCAGATGTTCCGATGAGACACAATAGCACGACACTTTCAAACGTCGTTAATGCTCTTATTGATGTTCCAGCAGAAGATCGAGATATCAGAAACCTTCTATCAAATGAGTGCTCATGGTTTGTTGGAAGTAGGTCGTAGTACTGGTATAATCCAGGCGGTTGCTACTGATGACGACGATGACAATGACGATGATGATCGCATCTTGCCCAAAGGAGGTGATATCGAACAAGATGTGTCCTCGGTCCCAAGTCTAGAGGTTGGGGCTAAAGAAAAGGTTGAAAATGCACAAAAATACGCTGATGAAGGCGGGACAATAACTGAAAGCGTTGGAGCTAGCCATGATGACATTGATGTGGGCCATGAGTCTCATACCAAACAACATAAAAATGCCCAATAGTCTGCTCCGAAAAAGAGACTATTGTGAAGATTTCGAAGATGCGGACTCCCACACAACTTCCACCACTCAAATCTACATAAATAAACACCATCTATTCCATCAACATGCACATTTGTTAACTTAGGGTCAATTCCTGCCAAGTTTGGCTTCTTCGATGTTTGTAACATTAGTCTTAAGGGCATCGATTCCCCAATTCGCTTCAATAAGGACATCATCCTTACCAGTGCGGGAGAGATCAATCCCATGAGCAAAGCTCCCATGCACGGTCTGTTGGGAGGACACCAGGACACTCATGCACATGTGCACCTCAGAACACTTGCACCTGACTTGTCTCCTTATTCATTATATCAAACTTCTTCTCGTTTTATTTGCAGGATACATGGAGAAAAGAAAATATATACTCCAATATGTGGAGCATAATACAACTCAACAACATAAACACTATCTATGTGCTTACCATCAAGGCAGCGGCTGGGAGTCAGTCTCTAGTCACCGATCCGATCAGGACAGAGGTAGTCACGATAGAGATGATCGGGACAGAGATAGTTGTAGTAGAGATTATACATCATGTTACTCCGGCTTCTAGTTTCGTTGTAGGAACAGGTCTCCTCCTCCAAAGGACTAGGATAAGCATTTAGATCATCGCAACAACATCCCACCAAGTGGCACATCTCGTGCTCTACCTCTAGCTTATGTTCCAGCTTAGCAGTTGACCACAGCCCATCGCAATCAATCTTCCGACTACGGTTACCAAAAGAGTGGTTCTGAGACTTCTCATCGTAGATCTGGCAAAGAAACTATCGAAGCTTCTATCATCTCTATGGAGCAACAACTTGCCACTGACGCTTGAATGGCTGAGCTGAAGGAACAATTCCCAAATATGTGCTTCATTGGACTCAATTCCGTGCCCAACTTAAAAAGCATTCTATTTGACGTCCAAAAGATGACTATTGCTTGCGTGACTGATGTCCATAACCAATACAATGAATGGCTACGAATAGTTGAAAGAATCTCCAAGATTTCGAGGGAAAGGCAGCTTAAAATCGAAAATTAGAAAATCATCGAGGCCAACAACAAAAGAATCATGGCTCATCTTGATGCTGAGGTTGAAATTTTGATGAAATCTCAAGCCGAAGTTGAGAAGAATGCCAACGATGCTATCGAGGCACTTAAAGATAAGAGGACTAAGCATCCGGATGAGATGGAGAAAGCATTCCATTGGAATCATAATCTAGTGTTAGAGAGAGATGGATAAGAGCATGGTTGAACTGAAGAAGCTTGATTATGAAATAAAGGAAAATGATAGGGCGCTCCAACAAGCTCAAGATTACAGCAATGAGATGCTCAACGCTAAGGAAGAGAGGGACTATGCGGTTGAATGTGCTAGGGACATAGATGTACTTATCAAGAAGGTGCTTGAGGCAGTAGAGTAGTAGTGATGGAGAGGTTTGAATCAGGGCTCATCAAATACATCGCCAATGTTCTCAATTTCCGCAACGTGGAATGGCTTGGTGATGATTATCCTAAGGTTTGGGCCTAGCTTGGGAACATGATGTCTCAAAGGAGAAAGCATTCTTAAAAGGTGGCGAGGTGGACCTTGCTTAGCCAGAGAAGGAGGTATTGATAAATAATGAGCCCACTGGGCTGAGAAAGAGTGAGCTTGTTTTTCATCCAAAGTGAGTTGCCACTGTACATAAATATTTGGGCGGAGGCTTAGGATCGATGCCACATGATGCCATTGTTGGCCAAATACTTGGGTCCAAAACTGCTCCAAATTCATCCTTGGGTATGATCCAAAGAATCCCCTAATGCATAAGCCTACTTTTCTTTCTCCCATTCAGGATGGAAATTCTAGTGACACTCTGGCCCACATAGAACCCAAAAGAGAAGAAGGTATATTGTTGACTTTCCCTATGTTTCAGAGGGTTGACATGTCACCGATCGATGTACTAACCTATCTTTATATCCCTTAAGTTTCAGGTCGGTCCCAAATCGCTTTGCTTCCCGATATGGACACTCAACTGGGACAACAAGTGTCTGCAATAGAATTAGTAATCGTTTCAACTTCAACAATGGTCCCAACCATCTCAGTTGAAGAGGCTGCTAGCCTTGATGAGAAAATGATTGATGCTTTACTGAATTAGGGGATTGGTGGAACCTAGGGTGCTTAGGCTAATGATGACTTTATTATCGCTAGTGTTTCCCAGTCCCTATCAGGTCACACCATGAGTTCGAGTGAGCAAGAGCTGGTCTTGGCAAAAAGATCAAGTTAGAAAAAACAAAGACCTTTCCTCCCTTCTGTCCATAGCTCTGCCTGGTTAGCCTATCTATGTTCCAATCTCTATTCCTCTTCTTGGGAACACTCAAAGCATGCGTGTTGGATAATCATAGAGCACTCCATCTAAGGGCAAAGGAAATGGGGGAAGAGTAAAGAAACAAATGGAAGGATCCAGCATGCCTTCTTCTATGGAGAAGAAAGAGAATATAGAAAGAAAGAAGAGGCCCAAAAAGTGATTGTCCATTTTCTTTGCGCCTTTTGGTTGTACAGCAATACTTAGGCTTTTCTTAGTTTTTTGCTTTTGCTTTGTTTGGCCGGTGTAGCATGGATTCAGCCTCCACTTTTACTTTTTCTTTATTTAGCTGTAAACATACTTGTACTTATTTTTCCAAGCTCCATTTTGAATGTTAACAACAAAGACTTTTCGTTTCATTAAATCTTTGTGTGAATTCTCCTAGGTTATTTTAGAAATGCACTTTCCATTCAATGTACTTGTGATTCATTCCTTTTAATGATTATTATCGAACTAAATCCTTAGCCCATTCTGTAATTTACAAGCCTTTCGTCATTCTCGTGAGCATAAAGTAATTGTTGAAGTGCCAAACTCTGGGCATTAGTTTAGGTTTACCACTTAGTACAGTGGTCCAAATATCCTTTTCCAAGATAATGGTATCCAATTGTGCCAAACTTCGGGTGCTAGTTCAAATTAACTACTCAAGATCGTTGTCTATACATCCTTATCGAGGATGTTTATTTTCAATTCCGCCTAACTTCGACCATTGACACAAAGTTCATAGATAAGATCCCATGTTACATTGGGTATGGACCTTTCATTTTTCCTACTACAGGCAAAATTTTATGGATTGGATGGTCTTATCCTATCCATTTTGGTTTATACTGCTACCCCCATATCAAGGACGAGATTTAGTAAATGAACAGTCGTGTCACGTTCAATTTAGATTTACTCCTGCCCCTGCATCAAGGGAAAGAGTTAGAGTGCGGACGGTCATGTCACATACGTTTTGGGTTTATACTCATGCTCCCACATTAAGGGCAAGAGTTAGCTGATGGATGGTCGGGTCACGTCCGTTTTGGGTTATACTCCTGCTCCTACATCAAGGGCAAGAGTTAACGGACGGTCGGGTCACGTCCATTTAGTTTATATCCTGCTCCCACATCAAGGGCAAGAGTCGGATGGTATCAATCTCTGGATACCGAGAAGATCTTCAAAGGTCCGATCATGAACCGTAGAAGATTTGGTTTGCACTATCTCCGTGTACTTGCTCATCTGCATTATTCACATGCATATTCATTTGAGTCGATCAAGTCACACCTCTTAAGCAAAGTAAAGGCAGATCCGAGAAGCCATTTATTGAAAATGGGAAATGACAGATTATGTCTTACTATATTGCCTTTATTCAACCATGTACAATTTCATTTCTAAGTGAAATAACATCGTAAATGCTCGCTATTCCACGCCCTCGGAAGTGAGATCCCGTCAAACGTTGCAAGGCTGAAAGTGCCGTCTCCAAGCTTTTGTTTTATTACATATGGGCCTCCCTTTGTTGGGCCAATTTTCCAAGGCTTGGGAAGATTCATTTGAAGACCAGTTCCCCGATCTCAAATGTTTGATTCCTGGCCTTAGTATTGTAATACCGGGTGACTCGGTTGCAGTGGGTAGTTTCTCTCAAGTCACCTTCATATTGTTCCTCATCGATCACTTCAAGGGATTCCAGAAGGATTTGCTCATTCATCTGTTGTAATGAATTACCCGATTTGAAGTTACTTCTAGTTCAATAGTTATAATAGCCTCCGATCCATAGCCTAGGACGAATGGAGAATGGCCAATCGCTGACTTATAGGTCGTCCGATAAGCGCAAAATACCGGTGGAAGTTCAATGACCCACTGGCCTATAGCCTTTTCCAATCGCTTCTTAAGAATGGACTAGATAATCTTGTTTATAGCTTCAACCTATCCATACATGTAGGGGTGTGCCACCGCAGCAAATTTTTTCTCTATGCGATGTCGGCTGCAGAAATCCTTAAAATCAATGATGTCGAATTGGGTTCCATTATCGATAACGATCGCCTGTGGAACTCCAAAAAGACATATGATATTTCGGACAACAAAGTTGATCACTTTCTTCATGGTAACTCTGGCTATTGGCTCTACCTTAGTCCATTAGGTGAAGTAATTAACTGCGGCAATGCCGTATTTCACGCCACCTTTTGATATCGGCAATGCACCGATAATATCAATTCTTCAAATTGCAAATGGCCAAGGACTGACCATTTGGGTAATCTCTATCGATGGGGCCCTTGGAATCTTAGCAAATCTCTAGCACTTGTCACTCTTTCTAGTGTAATCAGCAGCATTTCGGTTGACAGTTGGCTAGAAGTACCCATAGCGGAGAATCTTCTTAGCCAGGGTTTGTCCCCAGTATGCTCGCCGCATGCCCCTTAGTGCACTTCTTTCAGCACTTTTTTGGCCTTGTTATGAGTGACACATTGAAGCATAGGGATAGAAAAACCCTTCCTGTACAACAATCCTTCCTGTATAATATATCTTGGTGCATGGCGAAGGAGTTTACACCGCTTACTCATCATATCGTGAAGGATTCCTCTCTGCAAGTAGCCGTTTATCAGAGTCATCATGACTCTCTTTCAGGTTCATACTCCAAGATCCAATTGACATTCATCTGGTCGATGCTCGGTGCTGTATTTCCACTGAATCAAGCCCATGAACTACAAATCTTCGAAACTAGCCAGCTTAACCAGTGAGTTTGCCTTCGCATTTTCCTCTCTAAGAATATGCGTTATCGTATAATCTCAATGCCATTTAGAAGCTCAAGGACTCGGTTTAGATAAGGGGCTAGCCTTGCTCCTTTTTCCTGAAACTCTCTCCTCACTTGAAACACCACTATATGAGAATCACAAAAAATATGTAAATTCTTTATCTCCAGTTTCTTAGCATTCTTGAGTCCTGCAATCAAATCTTCATACCCCGCTTCGTTGTTTGTTCAGGAAAATCGAGTTTCAGGACAAAACAGATCGATCGTTCCTCTGGAGTGATAAGTACAACTCTAGCACCGGAACATCGTTGAAAAGGTGCGGAAGGGAAAGGAAACAATAGAGGAATCCAAATCGGACCTAAAGGAGAATGACATGAAAAGCCTTTTTCAAAACCTAACATTAACGGTGTTATGACAATATATGATAGGAATAAAAAGAAATTCGTGTTTGATGCCACATCCGTGTACATCTTCCACCTAACATTTCATTCACCATTTCTCTCCAGAGTATCGTCTCATGCAATTAATTCAACTATGAAATCCACCAAAGCTTGAGCCTAGATAGCTCCCAAGGGTGGTAGGTTATATTGTATTGACTCAATTCAACGTTTCATTTCAACAAGCTTCCAGAAGTCTCAGGTCATTGCAAGACATGTCGCAAAGTCTTGTCGGTAAAAGCTTTGATCAGATGAGCTTGAATGTAATGGCGGAGCTTCCTTGAAGCAATCAACAGATGATTTACAATCTTTTCCTCCTTTGGGTGATTTTTTCCACTCCTGTTAATCGCTTATTGATGTAATAGACTAGTCGTTGGATGCAAGCTTCCTCATATACGAGTGCGACGCTCAAAGCATGCACCGATACTACTAGATATATAAACAAATCCTTATCATCCATCGGCTTTAAGAGGATGTGGGTCTCTCTAGGTGATCAACCAGAGCCTGGAATGTGTTTGCGCACTCCTGTTTCCAAGCAAAAGTTCTTTTTCCCTTCGGATGTTTATCCTTCTTAATCATGTCAAAGAAAGGGATGCATTTGTCACTAGCTCTAAAAATGAATCGACTTAAGGCGGTGACCATTTCATTTAAACATCGGCCCTCTTTGGCTGTCTTTGGGGCCTCCATGTCCCTTAGTGCCTTTATCTTCACCGGATTGGCTTCAATTCCATGGGAATTCATAATGAAGCCCAAGAATTTCCCTAACGCAACACCAAAAGAGCATTTCGAAGGGTTGAGCCTTAACCCATATTTTTGGAGAGCAACGAACATTTCTGCCAGATAATCAATGTGTTTTCCCAAACGCCATGACTTCATGAGCATGTCATTCACATAGACCACCATTGAACATCCAATTTGATCTCTGAACATCCTGTTTACCAGTCTCTAGAAGGTTCCTCCAACATTCTTTAACCATAAGGCATGACCAGATAGCTATACAATCCCAAAGAGGTAATGAAGCGTCCATGGATGAAAGCAATTCATGTCCAGCTATTGGAATCGGTTTGTATCTAGAGTACGCATCCATGAATGAATGCAATTCATGTCCACTGTTGACTCCACCAACTGGTCAATCTTTAGAAGCGGGAAGCTCTCCTTTGGGCACGCCTTATTCTAGTCAGAATAATCGACGCACGTCCTTCATTTTCCACTAGCCTTCTTCACTAAGACTGGATTGGGTACCATTTCGGTATAAAGTGTTGCGAATAAAGCTACTATCATTCAGCTTCTTCACTTCTTCTTTTAGTGCAGTGAATCTCTCTGAACCGAGGGTGCGGCGCTTTTGATTTACGGGAATGCATTTGGGATTTATGTTCATTGATGGCTCGCTATCTCCGGCGAGATCCCACACATATTGTAGTGCATCCAGGCGAACACATCCAAGTTCACCCAGAATAAAACAATCAACACCCTCATCATCCAGACACCATGCTACGATCTGACTTTCAGGTTCCGTGTTGGGTCATCCCGACTAATCGGGATATTAATCGTTAGCTCGGTTCTAGCTGCTCTTCCTCAGGTGGCTCTTTACACGGGTACATATCCTTTTGAAACCAACCGTGATGCTCGAGCTAAGGCTCGGTTTTGGTTGCAACACATCCAAATCCTTGATGTAGAGAGTCCCCTCCACACCTGCCCCTTTCTCTCTTTGTCTCACCATTCTTAGCTCAATGACGTAGCATTCGTGGCCAGTCGCCTGATCTTCCTAGACAATCCCTACGCCATTCTTTGCACGAAACATCATTATCAAGAACCAAGGAGTTATAGCCACTCTGAATTCAGCCAGGGCCGTCAGCCTAAAAATGCAGTGCATGCTGAGTAAATATCCAACAAAAAAAACGGTACAACCCGCAATTGCTTGCGGTTGCCCTTACCAAGTAGCACATGTAATTTTTCATATCCAATCAGCTCAGTAGTCATCTTGTTGAACCCTGTATTCAGGATTTACGAGGTTTCAAATCCTTCGCTTCCTAGAGCATTTGATCATAAACTTATTTAATAGAATGCTGACTGAACTCCCACAGTCAACCAACACCTTTCATACTATCACGGGACCAACCGTGGCTGTAATCACGAATGGGTCAATCATTAGAGCCTCCAATCCATCAGCATCCCTATGCTGGAAAACAATGTCGTAAGTCATCGTTCTGCATTGTTTTGCTGGAGTTCAATCCTCAACTGTAAGGCAACTCTCGTTCACTGCATGCTTTATAGCACAAACATATATGTCCATTATAGCTAGACTTTTATCGACTATATATGGTCTATCGATGGTCGAGTAAATCATTGAGCATTTTTCAGGCCGCTTGAGCTCCTCACCACTAGTCCCGACTTGCCCCCATTAGGAAGATGACCTAAGGGGGTTTGGATTTCCTTTCCTTCCATCCTACAGGGCATTCACATACTGCTGTCACTTCTTCTTACATATCAACTCTTCAATCATGTCTTGTAGGTGTTTGCACTCACTAGTATTATGACCATGGGTCTCATGGAATCTGCAGAACTTGGCGGAGTTCCTCTCCTTCTTAATCAACTCTCTTGGAGCTAGTTTTCCATACTGGTTAGTGTTTTGAGTTGCTAGATGTTAGTACCTTAGGTATTGGTTTTGATGACAACAACCATATGACATTATATAAAATACAGCCACTAATGTTTTTATCAAATTATATATAGTATATAGTGTAGGATATTGGACATGTGTTGATTAAGAAGACTACACAATATCAAGAGCAGATCCAAGAGGCTGTTATAGAGATTAAAGAGTTAGAGATTAAAGACTCATGAGTATTATAGATTAAAGATATCAAGAGAAGTTACAGAGTCATAGATTATTTTGTAAAAACCCTAGTAGCACTTCTTTGATCTCTTTTCCATTTTTCAAAAAGGTTTTAAAATCTATTCTCATATTTTAAATGATTTTCAAATATTCTGGTTTTCAAAAATGATTTTCAAAGAACCCATGTTTTGAAAATGATATTTCAAACATCTCAAAATTGTTTTCAAATGATTTTCAAACTTATTTTTATTAGCCAATTTATTGTATTTTGAGTTATTAAGTTTTTAAGCATTTTATATTTTGATATACTTTTAATTTATTATATTT
Organism: Allium fistulosum; assembly: GCA_030737815.1. Lineage (NCBI taxonomy): Eukaryota > Viridiplantae > Streptophyta > Magnoliopsida > Asparagales > Amaryllidaceae > Allium > Allium fistulosum. The sequence continues at coordinate 239,910,974 of CM060907.1, read as the reverse complement.
AAATATAGTTTTCATTTTTATATTTTCTAAAATGATATGGTGTTCAAAGGTATATTTTTGAAATTCATTAATACTTTTATTTTTAATATATATTCACTTATACTTTATATATATTATTTTTATATGTATTATTTATATTTAAATTCTTTATAATAAAATATTATAAAATAATTCTATAAAGTTTTCTTAAGTTTTATTATGATTAAAATATGTATAAACTATGCTTAAATGATTTTGCAAAGTATCAACATACAAAACTTAACATTTTCAAAACAATTTATTTAGGGGTCTTTGAAAATTACAAAGGATATGTCGACATATCCCCCATCATGTATGTCGACATAAAGGCCGGGAATTTCAAAATTCAAATTTGAATGGAAGTGTCTTTTCGTTGTATCTTTTCACGAATGGACACGACTGTTGCTTCTCTACAAATAAGGGTTTTCCAAAAGAATTTGTTAACTACTTTCTTATATTTTCTCTCCTCTTTCACTCTCTTGATTTCTAAAAGAAATTCTACTCAAAATCTTCTCAAATTCAACCAGAATCAAATTTAAAATCTATTGGTTTGATTCTCTACTATTTCCTCTCTCATCTCTCTCTCTCTCTCAATTCAAGATCAAAGTGTTATTCAAAGGGTTATCTGAACATTTGTATTCAAGATCGAGAAACTGAGTCTGTAAACCCTGTCAAATCGTACTCTAATACTCTTGGGTGTTCTTAACATCATTGAAACCAAAGTGAGTGTGCTTATGTCCCGTCTAAATCAAGTGGGTGTGCTTAGTATCCCGTTTGAATCCAAGTGGGTATGCTGGTGTCTAGTTCGAATCCAAGTAGGTGTACCCAAAGCTTGGAAAATCTGAAGGGTGTGTCTCGTAGCCTTGAAATCGCAATTGTATTGACTTTGATATTTGAAAAGGATATGTACAAGTAATTGTACTGATATGGATGTTCGGTAACTCCAAACCAATATAAAAGTTCCTAGTGTGATCTCTCCAACTCTTTACTTTTTACTTTTATTGCATTTATATCTATTTGTGTTTGCATCTGTGATTTTTAATTACTTATGTTTGATTATAATCTTAATGGAATTTAAAAAGATTAACAAAAACCAGTAAACACTATTCACCTTCCCCCCACCCTCTAGTGTTAAATTAGCCTTAAGATCCATCTTTCACAAACTAACATTTCATATCAAAGTATTGGTTTTCAAAGTATTCATAATTTTGATTTTTGGAAAGTTTAAATGGCTAACAACACTGTTAGTTCACTTGTAAGTAACACCTTTGTCAAAGGATAATCTATTGCTAAACCCCCATTTGTTAATGGCGGCAACTACACTTATTGATCATGTAGAATGGAAATCTGTTTTCAGTCAACTAGTTTAGATATTTGGAATGTCACACAGAATGGATATACCGAGCCTTAAACAAACTGTTCACAAAGGACTGCTGACCAAAAAGCACTTCCATAAAGTAACTCTAAAGCCATGAATATTTTGTGTTATTTATTAGATGAGAACGAATTCAATAGAGTGTCTATTTGTAAGTCTGCATATGACATATGGAGAACATTACATGTTACACATGAGGGCACTAGTAAAGTCAAACGGTCCAAAATCTCTATGTTAACTAATCAGTTGAATTTTATCCTGAGTGGGACCAAAAGACTCTTGCAATTGAAAAGGATAATGACATTAGCACTTTGAAAATTGAAGAATTAATTGGCGATTTAATGTCATTTGAAGTACTAATGCAGGGCAGGAGAGAAAGCAAGGCAATAGAGAAGAAATCCATCAGTTTCAATGCCACAATAGATGATTTGGATTCAGACAACAATGATGATGAAGAAATTGCCTTTATGACCAGAAATTTCGAAAAAATTCTAAGATATAGAAAGATGAATAATATCAGGGGAGATGATAACAAAAATCTAGGAAGTGAAAAAGTGGAAGTGGAAATATTAGATGTTTTAACTACAATGAATTTGGCAATATGCAAAGAGATTGTCCATATCCGAAAAATCGAAAAACTCACCAAAAATTGATTTGTCCAGAAACAGAGAAGGGCTTATACTACAACACCAGATGATCCAGATATTTTCTCAAGTGATAATGAACCAGATACTGAAAATGCTAATATGTGCTTCATAGCAATAACCAACTCTGTAAAGTTCGAAGAAATGGAGAAAAATTAGTTACGTGTTTAAATTTAAATTTTGAATTTTTGAATAGAGTTTCCGGTTGCTTTTGATTGTTAGGAACAATCTATAACTTAATAATAATATTGGATGGATCTAGTGTGTGTGTGTGTGTATTTTAAATATTTTATAAAATTTATTTTTATAATATAGTAAAAAAATACAAATAATACAAAATATATGTATATTTTTAATTTTAAAATTATTTACTAAATACATAGATTAGTAATAATTAAAGGACCATTATATATATGCATATTTATATATATATGCATATATATATGTGCATATATATATATGTGCATATATATATATATATGCATATACAAACAAATAGGAATAATGTATTCAACTATTAATTTTGAAAATCATAGGCTACATATCGACATATCCCTTAGCCAAATGTCGACATATGCATATGAGTTCAGAATTTAAACTTCATTTTAAATTCAAAATTTGAATTTCCCTCCACCTTTAAACTCCAATGTCCTAAAAAGGTGTCTCTTGATAAGAGAATATGATATTAATTCTTTATTTAATTATTCTATCTCCATCCATTCATTTCATTCTCATATTAAAATTTTCAAATATTCATTAACAGAATCCCCAAGCGATACTCCTAAATTTGTAAGGTTTTAAGAAAACTAAGAGATATCATTTCTATGTTGAAGATGTAATGGAAGCCTATATTGAATATGTTTCTTTTGGAAAATTATCTTTCGGAAGATTTGCCAAATTTAATGATTCTACGTATGATCTTTGTGTTCAAAATGGAATCCTTGGTTTGATTGATGCTTCCCAAAATTATTTTTTATGTTTTTAAAATTTAGTAAAAATGTTTTATGCAAAATTAAAATGAAAGTTTATGAAAGGAATGAGGGTGAAGTTTGGATTAGTGTGAAAGGCTTAAATTGTTTTAATTGTGAAATTTTAGGTAACATTCTCGGATGCAAATCTAGTGGAATGGACCTTTTGACTTTTAAAATTGATATTCAAAATCATGAAATTCTTCATGATATTTTTGAAAATGATGATGATTATAAGTTCAAAACAAAAATATGTGTCCTAAAGCAAGAATTTTGAGTCTTCTTTTGCAACAAAGGTAGCTCCAAGAACAGGAAATTATAATAACCTAACTCAAAAAGTTTTCAAAGCACGTTTTGCAATTTATGGTCATTACGACATAAATTGGCCAAAACTTTATTTTGAATTAATTCATTCCTAAGAATATCTCTAAGCATGAGAACACACTCTTGCATAGTATGTATCTCACTAGAATATTCATATATTTTGGTGTTGACCTAAAAGGAGAGAAAACCGTTCCTCGAAAAAAATTTGACATGGCCAACGTCTCTCTCATGCAAATTTCACCCATATTTGATCCTTATGAAACACTTGCGGAAAAGTAAGAAAGATTGGCGAAAGAGGAAGAGAAAGAGGAAGGAGAAGAAATGGAAATGGAGGAGGAGGAAGAACACGAAGAAGAGGAAGATACTTCTTTGGAAAGTATTGAAATGCCAAATCATCCAACCAACAAAGAACTTCTTAAAAATCAAGAGAAAATTATTAACAACCAAAAGAAGCTTATGAGATCATTTTCTAAGAAATTTGCTTCTCTTTCCAACAAAGTAGATGAGTACTTTGGAAAGATCATTCGAAAGATTAGTGGAAAAGCTTCATCTTCATCTACTTCTTCCTAGTTGTATTTCCTTTGATTTTCTAGTTTTTAATTTGGTTAATCTTAGTGTTAATCTATGTATCTTATGTTTATCTTTGAAATTATATTTACTCATCTATGATCACCAATGAAATCATGTTCCTTGTTGTTATATATTAATATTAGTCTCCGGAAATTCATAAAAGCACAATGGTTTAAGCTGATTACAAAAATATAACAAGATTGCTGTTTTTGCAAAAAGGTACATATGTCGACATAAAACGGGCAGAAACCAAAATATTTAAATTTCAAGATAAAATAAACTACCAACCACCTATTCATTTTAAATGACTTCTCATCCTATATAAACCTATTCACTCCAAAAAAACAACATTTCCACTCTCCTTCTCCTCCCTTTTCATTTATAACTTAACTTTTCAAAAATTGCTTCTCCACACCAAAAATTATGTGAAAATCTTGAATAAACCCTTCAATCTTTCAAGAATATTCTTACCTTTATTCTTAGAAAACAAAGACCGTTAGAATTGAGTTAAATGTAGATGATAAAAGAACAAGAAAAGCATTTTGACACGATTCAGTGGACGATTTCTTTCCTTATCAAAGACAAACCAACCAACAATCTAGATTGTGCCATCAACAAAGACAATAAAAATTGGGAGGCCATCAAAGAAGATCCAATTTTTAGTTCCAATGGTTGAGTAGAAGTTCCAAGGGAAGTTTAAAATAATTGGTCTAAGATTCGATTTAAGTTTGTATAATAAAATATTACACTAAAATAAGACATATGGATTAATGTGTATAGACTTACTTAGGATTACAGGTGATTTGATCTTGGTATGGTTTATATTGGCTTTGATTGATTTGAATGTATGATTATATTGGATTAATTTGAATGTATTAGGTTGAATTAATAAAATTGGTTTGTGTTATAGGTTCTTATTTACATATCACCACTATATATCGTTCTTATCACTTTTATATATCATATAGTACCTTAGTTATGGGGTGTTGTAGTTATATTTTTGTTAATGACAAAGGGGGAGAAATATATAAAAAATATATAGGTATAGATTAAGAGGGGGTTTTGTAACCCAAGGGGGGTTGTATCATATTTTATGAACATTGTTGTCATCATCAAAATGGGGGAGACTGTTAGTACTTTGGGCATTGATTTTGATGACGACAACCATATAACATCACATAAAATTTAGATACTAGTGTTTTTATTTGGTAATATATAGTATTTAGGGCAGGACATTATATAGGTGTTGATTAAGAAAACTGTACAGTATCCAGAGCAGATTCAAGAGGCTGGTATAGAGATTCAAGAGTTAAAGATTGAAGACTAATGAGTATTAAAGATGCAAGATATCAAGATAAGTTATAGAGTCGTAGATTATTTTATTAAAACCCTGGTAGCACTTCTTTAATCTCACTTCCATTTTTCAAAAATGTTTTTAAATCTATTCTCTGATTTTAAATGATTTTCGAATATCCTAGTTTTTAAAAATGGTTTTTTAAAAACCCTTATTTTCAAAATGATTTTTCAAACATCTTTTCAAAATTGTTTTCAAATGATATTTAAACTTATTTTTATTATCAAGCTTATTATATTTCGAGTAATTATCTTTTTACACGTTTTATATTTTAATATTTTAGTTTTATATTTCTAAAATGATATGGCATTCAAAACTATATTGTTGAAATTCATTAATACTTTTGATTTTAATATATATTCACTTATACTTTATATATATATTAGTTTTGTGTATATTATTTATAATAACATATTATAGAATAAGTTTATGAAGTTTTCTTAAGTCTTATTATGGTTAAATATGTATAAACCATGCTTAAATGATTTTGCGAAGTATCAAAATATTTTACAAAACATTTTCAAAATAAGTTATTTAGTGATTTTTCAAAATTACTAAGGATATGTTGACATATGCACTCATGTATGTCGACATATATGCTAAGAATTTCAAAATTCAAATTTGAATGGAAGTGTCTTTTCATTGTATCTCTTCATGAATGAACATGATAATAGTTTCCCCATAAATAGGGGTTTTCCAAACGAATTTTTGTTAACTACTTTCTTATATTTTATCTCCTCTTTCACTATGTTGATTTGTAAAAGAAATTCTACTCAAAATCTTCTCAGTTCGACTAGAATAGAATTCAAACTCTATCGATTTGATTCTCTGCTATTTCCTCTTTGATCTCTCTCACTCAAATCAAGAACAAAGTACTACTCAAGAGGTTATAGGAATATTTGTATTTAATATCAAGAAATTGAGTCTGTAAACTTTATCAAATCATACTCTTATACTCTTGGGTATGCTTGATGTCCTTGAAATCTAAGTTGGTGTGCTTGTGTCCCGTTTGAATCAAGTGGGTGTGCTTGGTGTCCTATTTGAATCCAAGTGGATGTGTTGATGTTACGTTCGAATCCAATGAGTGCACCCAGATCTTGGAAATCTGGAGGGTCTGTCTTGTAGCCTTGAAATCGAAATTGTATTGATTTTTATATTTGAAAATAAATCCGTACAAGAAATAGTACAGGACTGGATGTTGTGCAACTCCGAACCAGTATAAAAATTCCTAATGTGATTTCTTCAACTCTTTACTTTTTACATTTACGGTATTTACATCTGTTTATGTTTGCATTTGTGATTTTTAATTCTCCATTATTTTATTATAAACTTAAATGAATTTAAAAAGATTTACAAAAATTAGTAAACACTATTTACTCCCCTATTTAATGTTAAATTAGCCTTAAGATCCATCTTTTGCAAACTAACACTAGATAGATATTCTCTATCGAGCTATTCAGTTCGGTATAGTTGTCATACATAGGAATCCTAATATGATTCCTGTTATCCAGCTTTCGCTTCTAAGCCCCATCACCATTTATCTTTCGACTATCATTCTTAATGCCAATATTCACATCTACATTTCCATAACTTCCTCCAAATTACTTTACAGCACTGCACTACTCTAGCTAAACTCCCAGCCTCAGCTCTCCATGGAAGTTTGCGTGTTTCTTCCAAGCATAATTACTCATTGGCCTCTCTGTAGATAACATCCATCGCCGGTGGGGGTTTCCTTTCCAACCATTCCTTGAAATCCCTATCAGGATGAACCCTCCTGATTAGCACATCAGCACTATGTCATCCTTAGGATCTATAACTAATGCCACGACAGTGTGGAACCGATTTGTGAAACCCTTTATCGACTGTTCATCAGCTTGGAAGTGTTTTGATAGAGACATCACATGTTTTAGACATCACATGGCATAGTCGGTATTGTAAACCTTTAGGGATATCTCTCATGTAGGATGTTCTCTGTAAATGGATTTCCATTAGGATTGGTACTCCACTCATCATTGATTTCGAACAGATATTCACTTACAAGTCTTCTGACCATGTCTTCTTGGTATCCTAGGTCCAAAGGTTCAACTGAATGGCAGTAGTTGAGATCCGCCCTGAGTGCTAGGCCCGGCGAACACTCTTGGCTTAGCTCTTGTTACCTAGGTTCCTTTGCCTCCAGGGGATCCATTGGTCTAATGGTCCCCTCTACTTGATTCACATTCATTGTATCATCATCAGCAGAATGATTTTCTAAATTCTAATCATCAACGGCCTGACCAGAAGTCAGATCCATGCTTTCATCCAAAGGGTGAGCCCACCATTGGTTGAGTTAGTACCGACTTGTCCACTTGGGTCGATACTGATCCACAAACCCAGGCCATGAGCTTGTCTTCTTCCTTGATATAATGCTCCAACAGTGTTCTGAGTCCTTTTCAGCTTTCTATCTTCGTCTTTGCTCGGATGATGAATAACTTTAGGACTCTAAGTTGGAATCCCTATTACTCCTTCTACGGCTGTTCCGAGTTAACTCATTTGGTAACCTTAAGCTCTGCTGCATCATTTGATTCATCTCATCGTGACTTACCTGAAATCTATCTTCCATCTGCTTCATCATCCTATCCATCTTCGTTTTGGTCACGACTTAGCTGGATTCTGAAATCCGGTTGCTCATGTTTAGCAGCACCATCCGTATGCTGAGCATTCTGGTTCTCAGATTCAGTAGTAGCTCTGGAATTAGTAGGGCCATTTCAAATAGCTTCTCTTAGATTACAGAAAATCTGGATAGTAGAAAATAAGGTAAGAAAACTGGATCTTTCTCTTGGAATTAAGAAATCCAATAGTAGATGATGGATCCAATTAGTCTGAGATATGAGCTCTCGGTGAAAGCACAAAAATATTTAAACAAAAATGGCCCAAAAACCCAAAAGAATAAGTAGTGAATAAAAATTGAAGAAAAAATTGAAAATGAGAAAGAAAGAATATACAACAATTTATAGTGGTTCGGCAAATCAAGGCCTACGTCCACTTAATGATTTTATTGCTTATATTCTAACTTAAAGGCAGAAGTTCCTATGGGTCGGTACAAATCCAACTGGGATTATAGAAAATTAAAGTAAGAAGAGTAAGAGCCAAAAGATCCTCAAAAATGAGCCATACCCTCCTATTTATAGAGGTAGGGATCCTAAATCTCACATAAAAGATCTCCACCTCGTTTTCCATGCCGTAGACTATTTCTCCACCAATGTAAGAAGCCAGATCACCAAATTTTATAGGTCGGTACCGATCTAAGGACTTGGATCAGTACGACTCCATAAGATTACCAATCTGGTCATCTTAAACTATTTGCTTTGGCTCATTTTGTGGTTACTTTCGTGATTCTAGAGTGTCTGCATCAACATTAGCTTATTTCTAAGTTCAAAGGACGGAGTCATGGAAGAACAAAGTTGTTCATTCAAGAGTTCATGGAGATCGATGGAGAATTGCATTGGAACAACAAAACAACACATGGTACAGCTTCTACCATCAAGTACGTTGTGTTGGCAGAAGATGAGACCCACTAGTGGAGGTAAGTTGGATCGATACTGACCCAACCACGGAGTTAGGTCGGACCGATCCACCACTTTGGTGGACCGATGATCCTTTTGGCTTGACTTCGTTTGCATTTTAATTATGACTGTTTGAGCTTGCCTTCTGGACTTTGGGGTTATCGCTCTGGGCTTCCTTCCTTGATAACTCTAAATATGACTCGTCTAGTTTGTCTGAATATTACCGGGTCAAACGGCTGAATAACACATACATACATACATACATATTTATTATGAACATTTATAGGTATATACACAAATATATTTTGGCTAATACATAATATACATATATATTCAATTTTAAAAGATGCTTAAATATTCACAACAAAAAATAATAGTAAAAACAATTTTTTATATTGCTAAAAAAATTATAAATTCATCGATGGTTGAAATTAAATTCCTATATTTATTTTCATCTATCCTAAAGAAATCATTTGAATATGTTAAGGAGATATCCTTAATATTGTGTTCCCACTTATAGCGGTAAATCCCTATAGTTACACATGCACAAGCACATGCATACTCACACACATGTATGTGTGAGTTTATGTAACACCAGGTAAATTTAACGAGAATTAATTAAAAAAGAATTAATTAATTATCCATAACGTTAAAAATAGAATTGTCACAAATGTTAGGATTTAGTTACGAAACTTAAATTGTTGGGTTCGTGGTGATTTTCTGATCAATTTATAGGATCAAATTAACCCTGGAGGATGGGTGAATAGGGTTTATAATAAATCCATATAATAATAAAAATTGCATAATAGAAAATAATAGAGTAAATGGGAAAATAAAAACGACAAACAATTTTACCCAGCTTCGGCAAAACCTGCAAACTGCCGCCTCCAAAGGTTTTTTCTAGAATTAAACGATCGACTGCTTATAGACACTGTAAACTGGTGATTATAGCTAACTTGCTTATTCTAAACCTATGCTCAAAACCATGCCTCAGCTCTATCCCCGAGTTGAAAATTCTTCAAACTATGCCCCGTAGTTCAATCCTAGTTACAAACTAGAGTTTTATGATTAAAAGGTAAATGACAATAAAATAAAACGAAACCCTAATACAAATACTAACAAATAAAATACGACCTAATAAAATTAGAAAAGAAGTCTTCCTCTTTTCACTTCAGCACGTATTTATAATTTCCAAGCCAATTCTACTTTTTCTCTTGCGATCTGAAATTAGGGTTTCAATTTGAAGCGCCGCTCTACAATTGATTGATTAAATTGCTTCATCTCTCTTGTCAATTGGTTGTTGTTCTTATGTGATGCTCCATGCCTTTAAATCCTTCATGTTTCGAGTTAATTTTGATTGCGGATTTTGGTATGAAATTCCCCTTTTTTTATTTACGTATTCGAACTCGACTATCCCAATTTCCAAAAATAGAATGTGTGATTTCTGATTCAAAATTTTCAAACCTTGACTTTGGTTTTTAAATTTTGTAGTTGATTTCTAATCGAATGGTATTATGATCTTTTGACTTACTCTTTTTTGATATATATATATATATATATATATATATATATGTTGAATTTTCTGATTCCTTAAATGTTGAATATTTCAACCCTAATTTTTGTTCTGTTTCTGATTGTTTTGTTCTTTATCCTAAAAAGTTGACTTGTTCTTTAGCCTAAACACAACTACTCGGTTAATTTCTGATCCCATTTGCGACACTTTAAAGCGTTGTTGCCTTATAATGCTCTTGATAGGAAAAACTGAGATGCTTGTTTCGTAAAAAATTTATCTATACTATTTGTGCACGAATATGCTTAATAGTACAATGTATTTTCCATGTGATGATTTTTGGTCCTTGAGGTGATGATATTCAAGTTTTTTCTCACTGAGATGAAGCTTGTTGATGTAGTTTGATGTTGACTTTGGTAGCATAGTTTTGACCTCTGGAGATTGCTTAATGATGTTTGTTGAATCTATTTATGTCCATGTCTGAATTGCACATTATAATTGTGCATGGCTACACTTTTATATGCTAGTACTTGCATCCTTTTTTACACTGTTTTTGGTTGCTTCCCTTATCATAATTGTGCATGAATATGCATTGAACTGCTTTTGGTTGCTGCATTTCCCTGGTCAAGACTTTTGGTATTGCCAAAATAAAAAATAGTATTTTTATCAAAGTAAAAAATCTGAGTTATTTAAAAACATTTCAAAATCTAAAAAAAAGTGTGAAAATCTTTTTTCTACAAGGGGTTTTGTAAAACTATGTCTACAAATTTTAAAATCAGTTGAAAATGCAAATATGATTTCAATGAAGTGATGTCCAATACTACTTATACTTGAATGCCCGAAAATGTTATGTTATTAAACAAGAAGACAATGTACTCTATAATATCACTCGAATTGTTTTAAAATATTGTATCAAAGCCATTTTAGTCAAATAGAGGCAAAAACCCTAATATAGTGCAAAGAAACATATAGTAAAAATTATCCAGCTACTGATTTGTTAGTCACCATTAATGCTAATGAATGTTAATTGTCTACCAATTCACTTGACTATTTTTGTTTTGGAAGTTCAGTCCATTTGAACGCACTATTTGAAAGCTTTAAGTCCATAGTTTGATTCAGAAAAAATCATGACTTTATATCTATTTAAAATTGATACTGACCAAAATTAGTTTCAAGTCAAAATGATTAATCGCTCAAAGGTTATATCTGAAATACTACAGCTTGTTTGCATAACTCGGAGATACTTTTCAAGTGATGTAATAAGATGATTGCTGTTTTTCAAGATTTTACAAAATGAATCAGCAATGATTCAAAACAGTAAAGTTGCAACGCTATCAGTTGTCATTCCAAAACTTCAAGAATTTCAAAATTTGGGGTAAATATGTTCATGTTATGATCGAATTACTACAGCTATGTTAAGAAGTTCTGAAAGTGTTTTTAAACAATATAGTGAATGTTTTGCAATTTTTCGATAGTTTAAGTTTAAATTTTGGGAAAATACATAAAATAAAATTTATAGAATTTCTATATATTTTCCAGATCATCTTGAATTTTGCAAATTGATGTTAAGGCCCAAGATATAGTAATTATACTACAATGATGTCAACAAAAATAGAATTAACATGTGCATGGCACCTGTAGGAAACGATCTTGTTCGATCGTCTGATGGTGAGGATGTGAATGAAAATCGCGCTGTATTAGTAGATGATTGTTGGGATTGAAAATATCTTTATACTAGTGATTCGGTTGTCTTTGATCCAGATATTGTGGCTCAGTTTTCTAGATTTATCCATGTCATGGGGCCTTTGTCAGCTGATGATGACAGTGGTTCCTCCTCGCAGGAGGACATTTAGGTTTTCTTATTTAGCCGAGGAAGCGATTTGCTTCTCACCTGTACTGTATTTAAGTGGAATGGCCACTATAAAACCGTGTATAGCTATTTTGCGCATGTGCATGGCACCTGTTCTTTATTCATATACAGTGGCACGACCCACTATGAAGCCGGCCGGATTTGCCAAAAAAATAGAATTAACATTAAGAAAAGAAAACAGGGTTTAAAGATCATTCCTTTACTAACCTTCGATATCGGGTTCTTTTTCAACATTTTTTGTTGAAGTATGTAGATCTTGAACTCAAGTTTCTAAGCTAAGGAAAAATGGAGTTATAGCTTTCCAAGCATATATAGAACAACTCAAAGTCACATCTATCGTAGTTGTTTCTTAGTCTGTTTCTATACCTAAATGTTAGAAGACGCGAGTGGCCTAACAAAGAATATAGGACCACTCTTATTTCCGTTAATAGCCATTGGTACCCAAATTCTTCTATGTAGCCAACCGTTAGTATTTACAATTGTATTTCCGGGAACCTAAACTTGCTTAAATTTAAGACAATTTACATTTGTACCTTTTGAACCCAAATTTGTTTAACGGTTTTGTTTCTATTCCAAAATTTATTTTCGCTATATCCTATATTGCGACATATTATGCATTTTGGTATCACATTTCTTCATTAAGCTGTACTAATAGTCGTTTTTATATACTGATGCCTTTTCAAATCCAAGATCTTTTTTACTGTTTGGAGAGAGTTGATTTCCCAATAACATTTTAAATGATTTTTCACCTATAGAAATTTTTTGGATAATCAACTCGAATTCATTAATTTTGGATTTTAAACGATTATTCTCATTTATTAGCGTATAATAACGACTAACAGCGTCCTCTCTATTTTCGAAACCAATTCCTTTTAAGATCATGTTTTCCTTTTTGAGCTATTTTGTTTTGGTTCTTATTCCATCCATTTCCTTCTTAAATGATTGACTTTTATCTACTTCACAATTTTCAAGGTTCTTGAGATTTTCAATTTGTTTTACTAAACTTTGATTTAGAATGATTATTTCAATCACATCTTTATCCAAAATCATATAATTTTGACATTCAAATTTCTTGACTTTGTTAACTTCTATTTCAAGAACTTAATTTTTATTTTCAGGTGCTTCAAACTTACATTTGAAAATAGTTAATTCCTTTTTTACATTATCCCATTTTTGACATTTAAGATTTTCAAATCTAAACTTTTAAGTTATTTTACTTAAGAATTATTTTTGTGAGACAAGTAAATATTATTTTTCTTCAAAATCTCATTTTCTTCTTCAAGTAATTGAAAAACATCTTTATAGTCAAACTTTTGCTCTTTTTCATAATTTTCAAGTTTGGTTTCTAACTTATCACTAGAGTAATTTGCAATATCCCTTACCCTGTAGTCGTGTTGCTTTTGGTTGATTTTCCCGTTGAGCATAGATTTGCTTCTTCTTCATTACACTTGGTTCCATCTTCTCCGTCTTCATCATCCCATGTTGCTACAAATGTTGTTCTCTACTTTTATTTTCCTTATCAAGTTGATTTAGTGGGCAATTTGTTTTAATATGATCGGGTGTATTACATTTGTAGCAAGTAACACTCTCATCCGAATCATCCAATATTTGGATCAATCTTGATTTCACCATATTTCGATTTGCAATATCTTTTCCGTATCTTTTGGTCCAATTTTTGAAACGAATTTGAAAATTTTATGTGTTGTAAATTAAAGTATGTTTATGGAAGAATTAGAGAATAGACAACTCAAAAATTTTATTTACTCTAAATAAAGAGTAATGAATTTAAATTAAAATCTAAGTAAGAAGCTTTGGGAAATTTTCAAGTGTTGAAAATTGAGAATTTAATTTTGAAGATAATGGGTTTAAAAACTCTAAAAATATTTGATTAGTAAAAGAGAGTATAAAAATCCATTCCTTGTGTTAACTTGCCTTTGTGCAATTATTTTACAATTTGCATTTATGTAGTCGTATGAGTTAGGTGGTATTTGAAGAAACCACCTACTTCTTATTGGGTTTTCTTTCCGTAATTGCTGTCAATCTAATAGCGGTATGACTCCCTTCATAGTGTTATACGGAAATTCGTGTCGATTATCATCTTGTGCGTTAGAGTCCGGGATAAAGTTGTGACCAAATCCCGACTCTATTCGTGAAGCTTCTAAGGAATTGATCTCATCCGATTTGTCTATTGTGTAGCCTCCAATTCGTGTTCTTGCTTCGAAGATATAATGCCTTCGAAATAAGAATATTCTGCTTGTAAAAATTCCATGGTCCGCTAATCCCAATAACTACACTTAGGAAACCATAGAACTTATTGAGCTATCTTTTCTGAGTTTTCTGTTTTCTTGTGTTGAGGGTGAGAAACTTAAACTCTAGCTTATCTATCTACCTTTGCTTGATGAAATGAATCGTATTGAATACAGCTCTTCTCTAGAAATTGCGAGGACACAATTTTTATAAGGAGGGGAGTTTGTAAAAACCCTGGTTTTGGTGATTACCCGGAAATTTAGTTATAATAGTGGTTACAATTTAATAATGGAGAAATAAAAATAAATTAGAGATTTAAATTTGTTTATTTTGAATAAACAATGAATTTGGAAAGAATAAAATGGAGTTAATATGATAATGTTGGTAATAAATGGTGAAAAATGGAAATATGTTAATTTGGTGATTTATTGATTTAAATAAAAGATAAAAAGAAGTAATTCTATAATAATTTGTTGAAATAAATGCAAAATATTGAAAATAAAGTTTTTAAAACTTTATTGTGTTATTTTGGAAGAAAATGAGCATTATAGGATTTTAATTTGATAAAATGAAATAATTTTTGCATATTATTGCCAAGTATTGGTTTTTGTAAATATTAATGATGTATTAAAATTTTATATGTTGCATAATGAAAATAAAAAGGTGAAATATTGGTTAAAAATAATTTTTGAAGGTAAAAATGATGTTAGAATGGTTTATTGCATTTAGTTATTCAAGAAAATGATTTTTATGTAATTTTTGGTGTTAAAAATAGTGTTTTGTGTAAATTATAGTGTGAATTGTGTATTTATTTAAAAATAAGAGTTTTTAATAATGAAAAATATTTTTATAACTAAAATTATCTTTTTATTTGTTGTCAAACTATTTGTTAAACTTAGAAATATGTTTGTATGAATTTATTGGGTTGAAACCTTGTAAAATTATGTTGTTTTGATTTGTTTATATAGGTGTACATGTGTTTAAGTGGTAATTTGATTTTATTTGGCTAATTAATTCTTTTTGGTTATTGGGTCAAGCCCATTTGCTACTAACCTGAAGAAGAAAGTGTTTCTCTTCTTCTCAAAACAAAGTACGTTTATTTTCTTTTACAATAAACAAAACCATAAAGAAGAAAACTTTCCCTCCTTTCTAACTTAAACTTTCCCTTTTTTCTTGCTTTGCATGTCCTTTTTACTGAATTTACAAGTGTTGAAGGGGAAAAGTAAGCTACCAAGCATCGTTTTTGATCCGAATTCATGTAGTTTTGTGCCAATCTTTTGCTGCTAATCCAAGGTGAGGTTTCCCTCACACATTTTAGCTTGATTCAAGTCTGTAGTGATGATTTTGGATTGTTTGTAAATTCGTTTTCTGTATTGTTGATTTTCTGAGCTGCTGCAAACATGGCCTGAGTACATGTTTGAGACAGCATATCTTTTTCATCTCCTGTCGGAATCCATCGATTCTTTTTCCAATTTAAATTATTAGTGTTAAAATTTATGCATGCCAAATTTCAGGTCATTCCGACCTCTGTAGCTTATGAAAATCTGCTACCGAACTTTGATTCGGAGCATGTTTTGCTCCAGGTTTTTACAGTGAAATCATTGCCTGGGTTCAACTTTGAGACATAATAACTTTCTCATTCCTTGTCCAAATTGTATGATTCTTTTTCCACTTTAAAGTATGAGTGTTAAAATTTACTCATGCCAAATTTTAGATCATTTTGATCTCAATAGCTTATAGAAATCTGCTGTCGAATTTTGATTCGGAGCATGTTTTTGCTCCAGATTTTCACGGTGAAATCATTGCCTGGGTACAACTTTGAAACATCATAACATTCTTATACCTTGTCCAACTTGCATGGTTCTTTTTCCAGTTTAAAGTATAGTTGTATAACTTTATGCATGTCAATTTTCAGGTCATTCCGACTTCTATAGCCTATAGAAACGTGCTGTCAAACTTTGAAATGGAGCATGTTTTGCTCCAGCTATTGACGGTGAAATCTGGCTGTGAGTCCAACTTTGAGAGCTTATATCTCTCTTGTCCAAATATGGTGAAATCTAGCTGACACCGTGCACATTTTTTAAAATAATTTCTATAAGATACTTATATATATATATAAATTTCTATCGCTTTGGGACAAACGCTTTTTTTGGATTTGTTTAAAAAATGAAATCGCCTCAAAGCTATATAATATACAATATTTCCAATATATAGAGTTTTTCGAAGAAAATATTCAAAGGATTTCAATTTTTTTTTTATAAACTCGTTTTCTCAAATAAATTATTTTCTATGTAAAATAAATGTTTTTGTACTCTTCAAGCATATGAGAAAGAGAATTAAATGATTTAGTAAAACACGTGGTATGGGACACGTGCGTTTACTTTTTCGGTTAATTTCAGACTTGTTCCTTTGAAGCTATTGACCTTCGGGTCGTATTTGCCGATGAGATGAGGCAATTGTTGTGATTTAGATGATTTGTTTTCTAGTGTGGCATTGACTGTCAGTTAGTAAACTGATAAGTGAGAACGTGTGGTATGGGACGCGCTGTTACCACATTTCAGGTTCCTATCTGAGAGTTTGTGACACATTCACGATGTTATTGCCAATACTTAGGCTTTTGGGCCACTTATTGGACTGTTGGGTCCTATGTGTATATATAGCTATTGGGCTAATCATGAACGGTTGGGTCCTATTGAGACTGTTGGGTCTCTTATACACTGTACTTGGCAGGCTGTTGGGCCATTTATTGGACTATTGGGTCCTATTTTCATATAGCTGTTGGGCTAATATTTAGACTGTTGGGTCCTATATTTTGCATTGTTGCTTTTCTAGATCTCTTTATGTTGATTTCTAGAATTTTTATGATTTATAAGTGGTTTTACCATAGTTGCCTTTTATTGGATTATTTATATAGCCTGAGTGCTATCATGTGGATTATATGGTGATTACATTTTTGTAGTTTTGAACTCTTTGTTGAGTTCTATATAATGTGATTCATTGTTGCTATTCTTTGGCCTTTTTGAGATTTGTAATCTCCTATTTAGGAGTTGGAGTTGATGAATGCAATTATCTTGGCTATTGTTATGTCGATGATATGAGGCGTACATTTGTGACATTAGATGTTGTTGTTTAACTTAGCCATTATATTGGCTATTGATTATGCCGATGATATGAGGCGTACATTTGTGGATATTTGATTGTTGTTGAACTCGCCTCTTTCGAGAAACTCTTATGATATACATTAAGAGTTGCTTCTTCTCTTTCAAGGAGAATTGTTATCATTTATCCTTGTACCTTACTTATCTCATACTAATTAGTTGTTTAAGCTAGACTGGCCCGTGTATTTTTATATACTCGGGTCAGACCGAGTTGTTTTAGGTTAGTTACCTGCTATAGGACTTTGCTATTGTGAAGCCCCACCTCTATACCCACGCTAGCCAAGGACACTACGTGGTAATGACGTCGACTAGCACGGAGAATAAGGCTGTTGAGGAGCGACCATCCATGTAATTGCTTTGTGCGAGTACCGATATGCCAGATAAAAATATAACATGCATTTCGTCTCAAGAGGAAATCCGACATACCGATACAAACTCAAAGCTACTACACGGTGGCTATGTATATATACTTCGAAAAAAAATATAGAAATTAACATAACACAAATCAGTCACAGACAATTCATATCACAAAGGCGGAAATAGATATGAATATAACACATGAAAGTGTACATCAGAGTAGTGGTCAAACAAGATCCACAATATCAAAAAGAATAGATACAAGTGCTAGACAACAGAATATGTATACATCAGTGAGTCAATATATCGAATGTATACAACCAAAAACTACAATGCTAAAGTAGTTAGCCAAAAGTCAGATGATAGTCCCAGATAAGAAGTCATGAGGAAGCACCTGTAAAATCTCAGTCTGACCCGAGTATTATTTAAGAAGAAAATAATAAACGGATCAGTCTAGCTATAAATATCAGATAAAGTGATATAGAATAAGAGATATGACCAAAAACGTATGATAACCATAAAGCCATACTATGATAAGTATCTAATCGAAAATCAATCCTGAGATTAATCAATATCACAAGAATCTTCTCAAAGATTAAAAAGAATGTCATATTCTTAATTAAATTCACTAAGCCACAAATAACGACACACATTTCAATGCCAATTTGTAAAAGTTGGTGAAGCATACATTCCAGAAATCAATAATTAGAAATCCAGAAATCACAAAAAGGGGGAGGCCTATCAAAAACGAAAGCATGAAAACTCCCAAACACTCGTATCATAAAATGGGTCGTTATCCCATAAAAACGAGCCGAAGCTCCTCCTGACAGGGTATAGTCCCCCATTGTGGACTTTGAGCCGAAGCTCCTCGTGATGAGCCGAAGCTCCTCGTGATGAGCCTAAGCTCCTCCTGATGAGCCGAAGCTCCTCCTGACAGGGTATAGTCCCCCATTGCGGACTATGAGCCGAAGCTCCTCCTAATGAGCCGAAGCTCCTCCTGATGAGCCAAAGCTCAATAAAAGGAAGTACAGTCCTCCATGTGGACAAAGAGACATCGCACATTGCTAGTCTAAACCATAAAATGATCATCATCGATCATCAAGAAGTGTCAATTACACTAAGCTAGTAAATATATGAGTTTAGCTTCATGTCCCATAACCACTAGCTTAACTTAAATATTTACGAACAAATTGTAAATCTCCACTAGAAAATTGTCACAAGGGTTTCAATCGAACAAGTCCATAAATTAACCGACGAAGTAAACGCAAGCGTTTCATACCACTTGTTTTGCTAAGCCGTTTAATTAGATTTTCTCATACGAATGAGGTAGAGGTTTGTATATACTAATAGATTGGAAAACGGTTTTGAAAACAAGCTTTATATTTAAAAATAGAGTTGAAATCGTCTTTGCAAAAGAGTTCGAATATTTACTAGTAGTATAGAAAACCTTTATAATTTTAAAGTGACAAATCACAAAAACTATTGTAGAAACAATCAATCTTAAAAATTCACATTCGAAGACGTGAATCAAATCCAATTAAACCGATAAAGAGTCCATCGAAATGGATATTCAAAAATCCCGAAAAAAAGGAGTCATCAAAGTCATAATAAATGATAACAACAAATAGGACCATCACGAATCGATTCAAATTGGAAATTCAATCCAAAAAGGCAAAATGGGCAGAAACAACAAATTCAGTTGACTGAATAGAGATTTTCAGTTGACTGAATTCTACCTGGAAACTTTCTGTTTCCAGGTTCAGTCGACTGAACAGAGATTTCAGTCGACTGAATCTTGCCTGGAAACTTTCTATTTCCAGGTTCAGTCGACTGAACAGAGATTTCAGTCGACTGAATCTTGCCTGGAAACTTTCGGGTTTCAGATTCAGTCGACTGAACAGAGATTTCAGTCGACTGAATCATGCCTGGGCTATTTTTCAGCCTATCCAAATGAAGAGCAAACTCTTCCAAAATGCAACCGGACGAACATTGGCTCTAAGGGTTTATGCCAATCGGCAACCCGGCCCTATATGCTCCTCGGTGCATCACCAAAATCATGATCAAACATCCATCAAAGGATTTTCACACAAATTTGACTTAAAAACCCAAAAATTGGAATATTCACAAAACCAATCCAAATCAAGAGCAAATACACATGAAGAGGTGTTAGGAATTCATACCTAACAACCAAAGATAATTATAGTCATAGATGTGAGATAAAAATCTCACCTTTTTCCCAAAACAAACGAAGAAGAAGCTATAGAGCAATGGCAAGGACAATCACTCTTCAATTCCAACCCAACAAGCTTGAATCTAAGCTTCAAAGAGAAACATTTCCTAAGTTAGGTTTAGGAATTTCTGAAATTGATAAGAGAATGAGTTGGAGAAGAAGAAGAAGAGGCTTACCAAAGCTTCTTCTATTGATTTGGAGCTAGAACTTGATTTGCAAATGGAAACTAGGGCTTGGAGTTTTAATTTCCCATTCCTCTCTCCATTGTTGCTAAAGCTTGAGTGTTAGGAAATGAAAGTGAAGTATGAAGAGGAGAGGGGGTGGAGTAATGATATAACCAGATTTGGGCAAGTGGGCTGAACCCAAACCCAAAGCCCTAAGTGAAAAAGTAGCAAAATTCTACTAACTCCAAACATATCGAAGTTTATACTCAAAAAGGTCGCAAACGACATTTTGAACTCAATGGAAGGGGTCTCGAGTCCTAATTCTACTGTTTGCAAAAAGTATCTTTTCGGACTAAAATCCGATGAACGATGAAATATTTAAATAAAAATATTTAAATATAAAATCGCTAAATATGCGGGTTGTTACAGACTCCACTCCTTAAAGAAATTGCGTCCTCGCAATCTTAAGAAATAACTAAAAAGTAACAACCATAAAAGCATATCAACACAAAAGAAAATTTGAAATAAGAAGTTCACCATAAAGAGCACGAAAAAGTTATCCCGAACGTGCTCGATGAATTCTCTGGATTCCCAAGAGAAATCCTTTGGATTTGAGAACCATCGGACTTTCCCAAAAAGAACATCTTTATTTCGAAGGTACTCAACCCCCAAAGAAATGATGCGAATAGAATGTTGCTCAAAAATCAAATCCGGTGAAACTTCAATTCCTACTATAACACGAGGCTCAAGAATAAAAATTGGAAACCTAAAATCATTTCCATAGTTAAAAGACATGGAAAACGTCAAGAATAGCAGAAAATTGAGCCGGTGCAATGGCGTAGTATAAAAACACTACGCCCGAGAAACGAGAAACTCGAATAATTCGGAACACCGACGTAGTACAAAAACGGTACGTCCAATGAACCGAAGCTCAAATAATTCGGAACACCGACATAGTACAAAAACGGTACGTCCAATGAACCGAAGGCCATAAAAGAACATCGGACGCTAGTCCATAAAAGAAATGAGACGAAGCTCACTAAAACGAAGTATATCAAAACGTTTGATGAACTTGATAAAAAGATAATTTCTTTCGGACATCATCAAAGAAACAATCACTTATTGCTTGCAACTAAGGATATTGGCAACACGATTTCCCCTTCCGGGAGTATAAAGAATATCAAGATCATAAGATGTAAGGAACTCGAACCAACTTTAAGTTCCTTATGAGAAAATAAACATTTCAAAGATCTATGATCAGAGTGGAGAACGAATTTCTCCCCCAAAATAATGATGATGCCAAACTCTAAAAGCGAAAACAAAAGCCGCGAGCACTAGATCATGAGTGGCATACCTAGTCTTGATCGGCTTTAATGATTTAGAAGCACAAGTTATAGCACGTTCTCTTTTGCAAGAGAACGACATCCAAACCAATACGATTAGCATTGGTACAAAAGATAAAGTCTTGCTTCCCTTCGGGAATCACAAGAATAAGAGTATCGAAAAGAAAGAATTTCTTTTAAATAATCTTCTTTCCCGAAAAGCTAAAACTTTCAAAATTACATTTATCTTTATGTAATAATCTTTCTAGAAAAATTTACATTTTTACAAGTCAATATATTGTGTCTGACTGTCTCATCAAAGCATTTAGGAGATTCTTATCGATAACGTTGATCAAGCGCATCGACCAGAATTCTTAAAGCACTCAATGGGCAATACAATCACAAAATCATCTTCTATATGGCAAATATATCTCTTAGAAGTTTTAAGAATATTCTTTGCTCATTGAAGAACAAAATCCAATTATACTTATAAATAAATCTTATGAAAAAGATTTGCAAAATTTTAAATTGCTATTTCCATCCAAAATCAATATATACAAGAATGGAGTCATCGAGATCGTAGAATACTCGATTCACAAAATGGATGAAATAAGCCGAACAAACTGAATGACATAATAAGTCATTCATAAGAACCATAACGAGTGCAAAATGCGGAAAGTGGAGTGTTAACCTCCGCAACTCGTAGCAAATAAAATCGGTGGCAAGGTCGAGCTAAAAAGACCTTAACACCGCTCAAAAGGTTGCTTAGGTGATAATCCTAAGACAAACTCAAAAATACCGGAAAATTCTCATACTACATGAATGAGATAAATAACACTTTCCTCATCATGTGAGCTTAAAGAATAAAATGATGCCATCAAATTGGAATCAAAATCACAAAGGAAAAATAGAAATCTGCTTAACAGATTGAAAATGTCGAAGATGAATAGTCCACACGGGACAAAGGATATGGCTTCATAATAATTAAGCCAATCCTTACAAAAGTCAATTCCAAAGCATAAGTAAAAATCGGCTCGGAAAGAAAAATCACATAAAATAATTTCGACATCAATAAAAAGCAAATTGAGTGTTGCGGATCCACCAATCCGGATTCGCAATCCTTAAAGAAGTCATCAAGCCCAAAAATTTTTAAAGAAAAAGAATCATAAGTTCTTTTGGTATAAAAATAATGAGATGAAACCCATATCAAAAAGAACTCGAATAAGATAATCACAAAATAAATGTCATCAAGGATAGAAGGGATACCTTGACTAAGAGAAGTGCCACTAGGAGCTCGCACTACATTCAGCTCTCCCTCTCTCTTGCTTTGACATTTGGGACATGAAGATATATAATGATCCGCACTTTTGCAATAGCGGCAAGAAATAGGCCTTGGACACCTATTTATATGATGGTCCTTAGAGCCAAAATTGTAGCATTCTCCACGATTAGGGATGGGAGTCTTTGCTATAGAAGTCACTTGCTTCACCCTCTTGTTTGGATTAGAACTTTCGAACTTAATAAAGGGATGCTTCTTCTTATTGACACCCACAATCTCAACATCGCTTTTTCTATCGGCCTCTTCAAGTCGAAGAGCGATATCTATAAGCTGATCGACAGAAACTTCTAGTTTCAAAAGTAAAGGCTTTTTAAGATTCTTGTTCAAGCCATAAACAAATCTCTGATTTTTCTTCAATGGAGTATTAATGTATTCAACCCCGTATTTAGAAAGAGATTCGAAAGATGCGATGTAGTCCGTCACAGAAGATTCACCTTGAACAAGGTCGATAAAACGCCGGGCCAAAGTTACTTTTTCAGCCTCCGGCACAAATTTCAATTCGAACCTTTCCCGGAATTGCTCCCAAGAAAGATCCGCTTCGATAATTTCAGAAATCAAAAGCTCATACCAATCTAATGCTCTTTCTTGGAGCATGCTAGAAGCCACTTGGACTCGAAGTGAATCAATAAGATCCATGCGGGAAAAGATGCAATCGCATGATCTAAGCCAAGCTTGGATTTCTATAACGGTTTCGGAACCCTTGAATGGCCTTCCACCCAAAGCGGTAAAATCTCTGCATAAGCGTGCAAACCCGGATTTAGGGTGAGTTGGCGCTGGAACAGGTCCGACAGCTTGGGCATTGTTCACAAGATCAAGAAGTTGCTGAGCAGACATGAATACCCCATCCTGAGGAGTAGCACTAGATTGACCGGCACTGGGACGGCCAGGTCTAACCATTTCTCTTCTCTAAGAAAGAAAGAAAGAAGAGGAAAAAGGTTATTCTCAAAATGAATATCAAACAACTTTGATTGACAAAACAATGCATCACAAAAGGAAATAGGACAGAATGGTACGAAGACTCGAATCAAATCCTATGGCACGATTCCTAAGAAAGACTTAGGACAATGATCCTTGCTAGATTATTCTACATTGTTCCGAAGTTTGGCTCTGATACCAAGCTGTGATGCCCCACCTCTATGCCCACGCTAGCCAAAGACACTACGTGGTAATGACGTCGACTAGCATGGAGAATAAGGCTGTTGAGGAGCGACCATCCATGTAATTGCTTTGTGCGAGTACCGATATGCCAGATAAAAATATAACATGCATTTCATCTCAAGAGGAAATCCGACATACCGATACAAACTCAAAGTTACTACACGGTGGCTATGTATATATACTTCGGAAACAAATATAGAAATTAACAAAACACAAATCAGTCACAGACAATTCATATCATAAAGGCGGAAATAGATATGAATATAACACATGAAAGTGTACATCAGAGTAGTGGTCAAACAAGATCCACAATATCAAAAAGAATAGATACAAGTGCTAAACAACAGAATATGTATACATCAGTGAGTCAATATATCGAATGTATACAACCAAAAACTACAATGCTAAAGTAGTTAGCCAAAAGTCAGATGATAGTCCCAGATAAGAAGTCATGAGGAAGCACCTGTAAAATCTCAGTCTGACCCGAGTATTATTTAAGAAGAAAATAATAAACGGATCAATCTAGCTATAAATATCAGATAAAGTGATATAGAATAAGAGATATGACCAAAAACGTATGATAACCATAAAGCCATACTATGATAAGTATCTAATCGAAAACCAATCCAGAGATTAATCAATATCACAAGAATCTTCTCAAAGATTAAAAAGAATGTCATATTCTTAATTTAATTCACTAAGCCACAAAAAACGACATACATTTCAATGCCAATTTGTAAAAGTTGGTGAAGCATACATTCCAGAAATCAATAATTAGAAATCCAGAAATCACAAAAAGGGGGAGGCCTATCAAAAACGGAAGCATGAAAACTCCCAAGCACACGTATCATAAAATGGGTCGTTATCCCATAAAAACAAGACGAAGCTCCTCCTGACAGGGTATAGTCCCCCATTATGGACTTTGAGCCGAAGCTCCTCCTGATGAGCCGAAGCTCCTCCTGACAGGGTATAGTCCCCCATTGCGGACTATGAGCCGAAGCTCCTCCTGATGAGCCGAAGCTCAATAAAACAAAGTACAGTCCTCCATGTGGACAAAGAGACATCGCACATTGCTAGTCTAAACCATAAAATGATCATCATCGATCATCAGGAAGTGTCAATTACACTAAGCTAGTAAATATATGAGTTTAGCTTCATGTCCCATAACCACTAGCTTAACTTAAATATTTACGAACAAATTGTAAATCTCCACTAGAAAATTGTCACAAGGGTTTCAATCGAACAAGTCCATAAATTAACCGACGAAGTAAACGCAAGCGTTTCATACCACTTGTTTTGCTAAGCTGTTTAATTAGATTTTCTCATACGAATGAGGTAAAGGTTTGTATATACTAATAGATTGGAAAATGGTTTTGAAAACAAGCTTTATATTTAAAAATAGAGTTGAAATCATCTTTGCAAAAGAGTTCGAATATTTACTAGTAGTATAGAAAACCTTTATAATTTTAAAGTGACAAATCACAAAAACAATAGTAGAAACAATCAATCATAAAAATTCACATTCGAAGACGTGAATCAAATCCAATTAAACCGATAAAGAGTCCATCGAAATGGATATTCAAAAATCCTGAAAAAAAGGAGTCATCAAAGTCATAATAAATGATAACAACAAATAGGACCATCACGAATCGATTCAAATTGGAAATTCAATCCAAAAAGGCAAAGTGGGCAGAAACAACAAATTCAGTTGACTGAACAGAGATTTTCAGTTGACTGAATTCTGCCTGGAAACTTTCTGTTTCCAGGTTCAGTCGACTGAACAGAGATTTCAGTCGACTGAATCTTGCCTGGAAACTTTCTGTTTCCAGGTTCAGTCGACTGAATCTTGCCTAGAAACTTTCGGGTTCCAGATTCAGTCGACTGAACAGAGATTTCAATCGACTGAATCATGCCTGGGCTGTTTTTTAGCCTATCCAAATGAAGAGCAAACTCTTCCAAAATGCAACCGGACGAACATTGGCTCTAAGGGTTTATGCCAATTGGCAACCCGGCCCTATATGCTCCTCGGTGCATCACCAAAATCATGATCAAACATCCATCAAAGGATTTTCACACAAATTTGACTTAAAAACCCAAAAATTGGAATATTCACAAAACCAATCCAAATCAAGAGCAAATACACATGAAGAGGTGTTAGGAATTCATACCTAACAACCAAATATAATTATAGTCATAGATTGAGATAAAAATCTCACCTTTTTACCCAAAACAAACGAAGAGGAAGCTATAGAGCAATGGCAAGGACAATCACTCTTCAATTCCAACCCAACAAGCTTGAATCTAAGCTTCAAAGAGAAACATTTCCTAAGTTAGGTTTAGGAATTTCTGAAATTGATAAGAGAATGAGTTGGAGAAGAAGAAGAAGAGGCTTACCAAAGCTTCTTCTATTGATTTGGAGCTAGAACTTGATTTGCAAATGGAAACTAGGGCTTGGAGTTTTAATTTCCCATTCCTCTCTCCATTGTTGCTAAAGCTTGAGTGTTAGGAAATGAAAGTGAAGTATGAAGAGGAGAGGGGGTGGAGTAATGATATAACCAGATTTGGGCAAGTGGGCTGAACCCAAACCCAAACCCAAAGCCCTAAGTGAAAAAGTAGCAAAATTCCACTAACTCCAAACATATCGAAGTTTATACTCAAAAAGGTCGCAAATGACATTTTGAACTCAATGGAAGGGGTCTCGAGTCCTAATTCGACTGTTTGCAAAAAGTAGCTTTTCGGACTAAAATTCGACGAATGATGAAATATTTAAATAAAAATATTTAAATATAAAATCGCTAAATATGCGGGTTGTTACAGCTATGCTGCTTCCACCTTGGATATTCTACTTATCTCCTTTTGTGTAGTTTTGTAGTCATTTTGTATGACTCTGATATGTATCTATTGTTTTGACTCGTTGTATATTGTGTGGTCCCTGTACCCCTTTCATCAGCATTGCTAACTCCTCAACACAATCATTTTCATCTTCGTTATCCACCAATTTTTTTAATGCAATTGATCTTTTCTATTCTGTATTATTGCACTCTTCCCGACCTATGAGTTCCATCTCATAAGTCATAATATTTCCAATCAAATTTTCTGTGCTTTCCTTCTTTAAGTCTTTTTATTCTTATATAGCTATTACCTAAGCCTTGAAATTCCTTAGAAGTATCCTCAGAATTTTATGAATCGGTTCTACTTTCGAAAAGGCTTTTCCTAAAGCTCTAGAGTTGTAAACCAAGGTTGAAATAGTCCATATATTTCTTTTATGCTCTCATCCTTCACCATAACAAAATTTTCAAATTCACTGCTGAGCATGACTAGACGTTGTCCTTTGAATTATGAAGTTCTTTTATGTGTAACTTCGATTGTATGCCATATTTCATGTGCTATCATATAATGATAAATTCAGTTATAACTGCTTTTATTAAGATCGCATATAAGATAATTCATAGTTTTGGCATTTAATGCATAAAGTTTTTTATCGTTTGCATCCCAGCTATCTACTGCCTTAGGCAATTCCCATTCATTTCTAGTTATTACGGGTTTAACTTAACCAGTTTCAACTATATTCTAAACTTCCAAGTCAATTAATAGAAATATTCTCATTCTAGCTTTTCAATATGCATAACCTTTTCTGTTAAACATAGGCGGTCTAGCTATGGACTTAACTTCAGAAAAAGCATTACTAATATTAGCCATAGTTAAAATAAAGATGAATTTGACTATATGGATTTGGTACCACTTGTAGGACCGAATTAATGTTAAAGAGTAGGGGGTGAATAGGGTTTATAATAAATCCACAGAATAAAAAAAATTGCTGTACAAATAATAACAGGGTAAATGCGAAAATAAAAGTAACACAGAATTTTACTCAACTTCAGCAAAACATGCCTACTGCTGCTCCTAAGGTTTCCACTAGAATTAAATAATCGACCGCTTACAAACTCTATAAATTTGCAACTATCACTAACCTGGTTGTTCTAACTTTATGCTCAAAACCCTGTCTTAACTTTATCCCTTAGTTGAGAATCTTTGAACTACGCCCCGTAGTTTGATCCTAGGTAGAAGCTAGAGTTTTATAATTAAAAGGTAAATTACAATAAAATAAAACGTAACCATAAAACAAAAAAATAGCATAATTAAATTAGATAAAAAAGTCTTCCCCTTTTCACTTCAGCCCTTACTCATTAGTTCCAAGTCGATTCTATTTTTGCTCTTGCGGTATGAAATTAGGGTTTTGACGAAGTGTCACTCTTTAATTGATTAGTGAAATTACTTCATCTCTCTTATCAATTGATTGTTTTCTTGTGCGATGCTCTACGCCTTCAAATCCTTCAAGCGTCGATTTAATTTTGATTGTGGATTTTGGTACGAACTTTTCCCATTTATTTATTTGTGTATTTGAACTTGACTATCCCGATTACCAGTGATGATGTGGGTATATATAGGGTTTGATTTTGGAATTAGATTACATGATTTTCGATCCAAAAATTTCAAATCTTGACCTAGGTTTTTAAATTTGATCGCTGATTTTCGATCGAATGATTTGTTATCTTTTGACTTGTTCATTGTTGATATATTTATTGAATATTCTGATTCCATATATGTTGAATATTTCAACCCCGATATTTGTTCTGTTTTTGATTACTTTGTTCTTCAACCTGAAAACGCTGACATGTTCAGCTTTGAATTCTTTCACATATTTCTGCCTTAATGCTTTTGAATTGTTTAGTTACCTCTTTTAAAAAAACACTACTATCTTTAGGTTAATTTCTAAACCATTTTGCGACACTGTACTTTGCAAATGAATGTCATGGTTGTTGCCTCGTGATGCTCTTGACTAGAAAACAATGCTTGTTTGATAAATAAAAGTGTCTTTTTTTTGTGCATGAACATGCTGAATTGTATGCTTTGTTTGCATGGTGATACTTTTTGGTCCAAGAGGTGATGATATTCAAGTTTCCTCTCACTGAGATTAAGCTTGCTAGTGATATAGTTTGATATTGCCTTCGGTACCATAGTTTTGATCTCTGGAGATTGCTTGATGATGTTCGTTGAATCTATTCGTATGCACGTTTGAATTGCACTTCATAATTTTGCATGGCTGCACTTTTATATGCTGGTACTTGCATATTTTATTGCACCATTTTTAGTTGCATCCCTTGTGTGTTCATCCTTGTGTGCAAGTCTTAATCGCACTTGTATTTCTGACTTTGTTTTACTTGTACATGTCTTTTGTTGAACTGTATGTTTGTGCTTTGCACCTTTATGACCTTATGTGTTTATCTTATTGATATGCACTTGTTTACAGATTTGTCTTTTGCATGCACTTAGCTGCTTTTGGTTGTTGCATTTACCTGGTCTCGATTTTTGATGTTGTACTACGTGTTGCTATGCATGTATTGAACTGCACTTATATTTCTGGTTTTTGGTTTCACATGTGTCGATGTGCATGTATTGAGCTTGTACAGTTACCTTGCTTTAGTGATGCACATGATTTTGATTTGCTGCTTTACATTGCTTGTGTTGAGCTGTTTGGCTTGACCTCACTGCTTGTGCAAATTTATTCAGCTTGACCTTGCATTTGTCCCTGCAATTGAATTGATGCAAGTATGTTTTTTGTATGTGCTCAGCTATATGACATGCGAAGTGATACATTGTGCATATTGTAAATTGCTCATGTACATTATTAATTTTTTTAATGTCTGTTTCAAAATATGAAAAGAACAAAACTAATAGACTGAGGCAATGTTGAACTCAAAAATTATTTATATTTTTGTAGTTTGAATTTGTTTCCATTTGTTTTTACCACATTGTTATTTGAGATGTAAAGCAGTTGATTGGAGAGACGGCAGTTGAAGTCGGAAGATAATAAATTGAATTCTAGTGAGCAAGTGAGTGTATTGTATATGAGAATGTTTTGTATATGAGAGTGTATTGTATATGAGAGTAAAAATAATGTTGAATACGACAGTGTAAAATAGATTTGTTTCTGAAAGTGTAAAGTATAGTGGAAGCTATGTTATAAATGTGTACTATTTGAAATTGTATTGCAATAAATCATTTCTTGAAATAAAATTTCATTTGTTTACTTTTATCCATGATTTTATAAGAGCATTGTATTAAACACATTTAGAAATATATATGTTTATTAACATCAAATGAAAATCATAAACTGTTATATTCTACGATCTCCCACTTTGATGATAACAAATATATATTAAGATTGTGTGCCAAGCAAATGTGTTTATTATGATCAAGCTTCCCCTATTTATATACTCCTCCTATAACTAGACTCCATTTGCATAGATGCATGCAATTAAAAAAATGAAAAATTGATTTGTCAAAATAATTTCAAAACAACCATCGAATAAAAACAACTCCTGAGTATCAGTAAGGTTATTACTCAACTACTAAAATCTTAACCT
Source organism: Allium fistulosum (assembly GCA_030737815.1). Classification (NCBI taxonomy): domain Eukaryota; kingdom Viridiplantae; phylum Streptophyta; class Magnoliopsida; order Asparagales; family Amaryllidaceae; genus Allium; species Allium fistulosum. The sequence continues at coordinate 239,880,396 of CM060907.1, read as the reverse complement.
TTCTCCCTCTTTTATTATCATCAAAATAATAATAATAATAATAATTGAAATAGTGAAGAATTTAGATTTTAAAACATAAATCATATAGAGAGAAATATATATTGCAAATTCCAATCAATCAAACAAAAAATATAATACATTATTATTGGACACAATTTCCACATTAGTGTGATAATTAGATTATGGTTTAAGGGAATTTTATGTAGTGACAGTAGCGTGGTATTTTTAACAATAGAAATTTGTAAATTACTCTTTAAATATTATACAAAAAATATTAAGCACTTTCTAACCATGAATAACCGTTAGGACTTTTAAATGAGGTTAGTAGTTACTTAAAAAAAGAATGTCAACCATTTTCTAATCCTAGTATAATCGTGTAGTCTATTAAATGAGGTTAGAAACTGCTTGAATATTTATCCCTCTCTTTTATACGAGTGTCATCCATGCATAATCGTAAGGAATTTTAAATGGGAATAGAATATATAATGACTAAAACTATTCACCTATGCATAACCATGAGGACTTTTAAATAAGAGTGAATACTTTGGGATAGATTTATATATAATTCTTTGTTTTTGAAATACCAACTTTTGCATATTGTATTGGTGTATGGATTGCAAGAAAGATGATAGTGATAGAAATGATCGTGGAATATGTACTAAATTTAAAAATATAATAAAATTGGTTCAATGTTCATGAAATTTTTAACATATACTTCTTCTAGCTATGAAATATAATTTAATCACTACCCATCACCTTTTCAATGCTATTAATAATTTTTGACAAATTTCAAAAGGTTCAAGCGGTCGATAACAATTTTCTGCAGAGTCAATCCCTTGCCAAAATAAACAATAGTATTTTTTATCAAAATAAAAAATATAATTTATTTAATAACATTTCTAAATCCAAAAAAGTGTGAAAATCTTTTTTCTACAATGGGTTTGTAAAACAACGTCTGCTAGTTTTAAAATCAGTTGAAAAATGAAAATATGATTTTAAATGAAGTGATGTCCAATACTACTTATACTTAACTTGCCCAAAAAAGAGATATTATTAAATAAGCAAACCGTATACTCTTAGTATCAATTGAATTGTTTCAACAAATTTCCCTAAAACCATTTATCTCAAATAGTAGCAAAAAATTTATATAGAGCAAAGACATGCATAGTAAAAATTATCCAGCCACTGATTTGTTTGTCATCGTAAAAGGCAATTAAAGTTAATTGTCATACCAAAGCACGTGAGGTTTTCATTGAAGGTTCAGTCCATTTGAAACCACTATTTGAAAGATTTATGCGTGTAGTTTAATTCAAAAAACCATAAAAGTTTTAACTATTTAAAATTTCTACTCATGAAAATTGGTTTCAAGACGATGAATTGCTCAAAGGTTATATCTAGAATACTACATATTGTTTGCATAAATCGAAGATGCTTTTCAAGCAATCTACTGAAATAATTGTTGTTTTTCAAACTTTTACAAAAAGAATCCGCAAAGATTCAAAACTGTAAAGTTGAAGTTATATCAGTTGGATTTTCAGACCTTCTAAATTCGGAGTAAAGATGTTCATGCTATGATCGAATTACTACAGGTGTGTTAAAAAGTTCTGAAACTGCTTTCAAACAATTTGTTGAATGTTTTTTTGTTTTTCAATGTTTAACTTTAAATTACAGGAAAACGCATAATTAAAATTTATATAATTTTCTATCTATTTTCTAGATCATCTTGAATTTTGCAAATAAGAGTTAAGGAGCCTAAAAATGGTAATTATACTACAGCGGAGTTAACAAAAATTGAATTAATGATTAAAATGAAAATAGGGCTTAGAGATCATACCTTTACTTACCTTCAATGTCAGGTTCTGGTTCAACATTTTTTATCAAAGTACGTTGATCTCCACTCATTTTTCTAGGCTAAGGAACATTGGAATTATAGCTTTTCAACCATATATAGAACAACTCGAAGTCACCTCTATCGTAGTTGTTCCTTGGCTCGTTTTTATACGTAAATGTTAGAAGACGCGAGTGACCTAACAGAGGAGGTAGGAGCACTCATGTTTTTATTTGTAGCCTTCGGTACCCTAATTCGTCTATATAGCAAACGCTTAGTATTTACAGTTGTACCCTTGGGAATCCAAACTTGCTTAAATTTAAGACAATTTACATCTGTACCTTTGGAACCCAAATTTTTTAATGGTTTTGTTTATGGTCCAACATTTATTTTCACTATGTCCTATATTGCAATGCATAATGCACTTGGGTATCACATTTCTTCCATGAGGAGTGTTACTAGTCATTTGTTTATATATAGACAACTTTTCAAGTCCAAGACCATTTTTTGTTGTTTGCAAAGAGTTGATTTCCCAATTACATTTTAACGATGAGAAGTGGATACGAATGTTGACTATGAGACACTTCGACGAGCCAACATTGTAGGCTGTCCATCAATGTGTAAGTACGATGCGAAAGTCCAAGGAGCTAAATCTTTAATAGGTGAAAGTCCAGGGAGTTGAGTCCTTAGCATGTGAAAGTCCGAGGAGTTGAGTCCTAAATATGTGAAAGTACAAGAAGTCAATTCCTTAGCAGGTGAAAATATAAGGAGCTGATTCCTCAATACGCGAAAGTCCAAGGAGCTGAGTCCTTAAAATGCGATAGTCCGAGAAGCTGATTCCTGAATATGTGAAAGTCTAAGGAGCTAAGTCCTTAACATGCAAAAGTCCAAGGAGCTGAATCCTCAATATATGGAAGTTTAAGGAGCGAAGTCCAAAATATATGATTAGTCTAAGGAACAGAGCCCTCAATATGAAGTGAGTAGAATGCGGTTAAATAGTTGTAATGTCGTTATTAGGCACCAACGAGAAAATCCTTAGTGTACGTGGACAAGACGGTCTAGACACGGATGGTGGATACCTAGCATGGTGTAGAGTGATGGATACTAGCGGGGAAACTTTCCTGGTCCAAAGAGTGACTATACATGAAGTCAAGACGATTAAGTTTAAAAGGTAGACATAACATGTAATGCAAAGCACTCGCCATAAACTAGTGTTATGTATAATTATATAATTTATAAGTCACCAGAATGTTGTTCTGATCCCTCCTCATTACAACCCACAAGATAGCTTTAGAGGGACATGTACTAGTACAAGGCAGAAATAGTGGAAGGACAAATTTCCTTATGCATGCTCGACATTGACAAATGCACCAGTGATCAAAGGTGTCAAACTTGGTCGGTAATCATATGTTTTATTATACTTTACTATTTCACTATGAGTTTTATCGATAATGTTATGATATACTTTTGTTTATTACAGAATTCCAATACCAACAATTCATACTTCGGTGGACTTGGGTTTTCGATTTAGCAAAAATTTAAGCCCATTGAGGTGCGGGTTGTTATAGTTTATATGTGTGTGTGCATATGTACATACATATATACATATATATATATATATATTCACATAAATTTCCTTGATTATTTTATAACACTTATAATATTCACATAATAAATGTGAATTTCTACAAATTATAATAAACAAAAATCAAAATTGAATTTTTTTATAACATGAGCGATACTTCATTCAAGGAGAGTACCCTTTTTGATGTCTTAGAAGCTCGAAGCTATGACCTTTAGAACCTCCGCCTAAAGCACTACACCCCAAAACAATTAAGCTTGAGCTCCTTGACTATAGTTAAAATTGAATTTAAACTACAATATATAAATAGATTTAAATTATATATATTTGGTACTTTAAAGATAAAATAAAACATGATTAGATTAAAATCAGAAAATCATTTTTATTAATATTCATTAAATACTATTTAGTGTAAATAAATTATTCACGTAAACACAAAATAAGATCTAGTGCAAAAAATAATTTTTTTTTTGGAAATTCCCTATTTTGCCCCTTTGCCAATGCACATGATCCAAAAATATCCAATTATATCAATATATATATATATATATCATTCTCATCATATCTTGACTAGGAACATCTAAGGATATTTGGTACGAACACATTCATGAGTACAATTGCTAAATAAATTTCTTAAGGATTTTCAACATGTATATATTTGATGTATTTAAAAATTGCTTATCCCAATAGAATAATAACAACTGTTTATCTAGATAAAGACGAAAATGTTAAAGATGTCTATCAGAAATTTATAAGAGCATGATTGGGTCTTTGCTTTATTTAACAGCGAGTCTCCTCGTTATAATGATGGGTGCATGTGTCTTTGCGCTTGATTTCAAGCTAATCCGAATAAATCACATTTACGAGTTATTAATTTTTTGTAGATATTTAATTCGAACTAAGGTATGCTCTATCCAAAAGGAAGTCCATTCGACTTTGTACCATACGGCGATGTTTATTTTAGTGGATGTTGTACGAATATAAAATGTACCAGTGGCACGTGTCACTTTATAAGTCAACCTTTAGTTTTATGATTGAGAAAGAAACAAAACTGAGTATCTTAATCTATGTGTGAATTGGAAAATAGTTCAGCTGCTTTAGCTTGTGCTTAATTATTTATATGCAACACACACTTAAATATTTTGGTGTAAATTTTGTTGAGTCACAGATTCTATGAAGTTTTGATTTCTGACAAAGAAATAAAGGCGATCGACAAAACGAAGACATCTTGGCTATAAAGAGGCACAAAAGAGCTACATATTGTACTCTAGATTATAGGTTGATTATTTGATGTTGTAATAGTGTTAAACTTGTTAAAATCTATCCTCAAATAATCATGCACCTCAATATAATCAATATGTATACGTTTGAATGGCATTGCACATTCATTGTGCAATTTTACAGGGACCGATCGACCGGTAATAAACCATGCGGTCGACCGTTTCTGTGTAAAATGCACAATGAACGTACACACATGCACATAACGTCTATATATTTGAAATCCTTTCTACCGGCCATTTTTGACCTGTCGACCGTTTTTTAAACAGAGAGCAACCTTTCCCAAAAGACACTTCTTTCTCCAATGGTTGCATCTTACCTTTCATCAATGATCATATCTATTAATGGCTACTCTTCACAAAGAGTTACAACCATTTATTCTCTATATAAACACGTCTAAATCATTGATTCAAAATATAAGAATTCTTGCTCTAATTTCTGATCTTACTTTCTAAATACTCTTGCATTCTAAAAGCTCTCAAACATTTCAATTGCTTATTGAATCATTGAAATTATTTCATATCTTTTGATTCAATAAGTAATATACTTCCTTCAATCTTCACAAACATCATTCACATATTTTGAGGATAAGATTATAGGAAGGGTGTACTACAAGTGACAAATCCGTGTTATCAAGAGCACAAGTTGTCAACGGTAATTGTATTTGTTTTTGTTGAATTCCTCGGTGTTGTAAGAGGCACGAAATCCCGTTCGGCTGTTCGGGTGTTGTAAACCTGTCCCTCCGGGTGAAGCGAGGTAGTTGGTAGTGAAAATCCAGATAGAAGTCTGGGACTGGACGTAGGACGGGACGTCCGAACCAGTATAAAAATCCCTGGTGTGATTTTTACAGTTTACTGCATTTACTATTCTATATCAGTGAATTTCTATATAGTTAGTTTATTGAATATTTACTTGTATAGCAATTGTAAATAACATTCCGCATATATTGTTAGTCCATATTACACGATCCATAATTAGTGTGCACAAGCATACACATTCTCACTTGGTATCAGAGCACGGTCATCATATAACCGTAACACCGTTATTTGATATATTCTTGTAATATGAAAAATAACGCAAGCACTAGCACTAACACTTACACGGAAGGTCAATCAACACAAAGACCTCCATTCTTTAATGGTCTCAACTATAGCTATTGGGCAACACGTATGTCATTTTTTATGCAATCAAATAGCTATGATGCTTGGAATGCTACCCAAAAAGAAATAGTGAATCCAACAACTGAATATTCAGAATGGACAGCGGCTGAGAAAACGGCAGCAGCCGTAAATGCAAAGGCAATAAATATGTTGTTTTGTGCATTAACCAAAATGAATATATCCGTGTTAGTATCTGCACTACTGCATATCAAATTTGGCAAACGCTGAAAACCACTCATGAAGGTACTAACAAGGTTAAACAAGCCAAAATAGCTATGCTGAAAAGTCAGTTTCAAAATTTCAAAATGAAACCGAATGAGACAATCAATGATATGTATTCAAGGTTTCAAACTATTCATCATGCACTTATCGGATTAGGGCAAAAATATTCAGAAGTTGATGTTGTTTCAACAGTCCTACATTCTCTGACTAGTGAATGGGAAGGAAAAGTATTAGCAATTGAAGAAGCTAATGACCTTTCCGTCATGAAGCCAGATGAATTAATAGGAAATCTAATGTCCTATGAAGCAAATTTGCAGGCTAGAAAAGAACAGAAAGAAGAAAAGAAAAATGTAGCATTTCATGCTGAGTAAGATGAAAATGAATCATATTTTGAAGATGAAGATCTGGCATTCATTGCAAAAGGATTCAAAAAATTCCTAAAATATCGAAAAGCTAGTCGTTACAACAAAAGGAAACCTGGATCAAATAAACCATCTTCATCCGCTATAGAGTGTTTCAACTGCCATAAAAAGGGGCACATGCAGAAGGATTGTCCAGAACAAAAGAAGAAGTCAGAAAATGACAAATTCAAATATAAAAAGGACAAGTCAAAGAAACGAGCCTTCTCAGTAACATGGGATGATTCAGACTCATCTTCATCAGAAAGTGAAAGTGATTCGGAGAATGAACAAGCTAATGTTTGTTTTATGGCAACAGAAGATGAGGTACAAATTCCTACATTTGATGAATTACTTGATATTAATGCTGAATTGATAGTCAAATATAAAGACATAAAACGTCAATTAAAAGTAGTCAAAGCAGATTTAAGTAGAGCAGAGTTTGAACGTGATATGTTAAAAGATGAGAAGAAAATATTAGAAGAAGAACTTGAAAAAATTCAAGAATCATCATCTAATGTTGACTCTCAACTATCTCTTTTGAGTCATGAAATAGAAGCTCAAAAAGAGAAAAATAATGCTCTCACTACTGAAAATCATGAGCTTAAGGCAAAAGTCAAAATTCTAGACCTAGAAAAAGCTAGTTTAAAAACAAAGTTTGATGACATTACTCAAAATGTTTCTAACTTTAACAAAGGTCGAGAAAATTTGACAAAAATCATTGAAAATTCACAATCTGCATCAAATAAACAAGGTTTGGGATATAAGAAACAAGAAATCAAGAAACGTCTTGATAATAAAAGAAAGAAGAAAGTTGAAGTTAAGAAAAATCTTAGTTTATTATATTCCAAACCAAAGCCAGTCGTGAAATTTCAAAAGAAAAATACAAAGACTATCAAAATATGGGTTCCTAAAACAAATAACAATTTGATTAGGAACAAATACATTCAACAATTCATGAATACTGTGCATTATAATTCTAATTATGTATATAAAGGGGATGCCGGACCCGTATGGGTTTGGATTCCTAAGATCTAACTCTTAGGACCCCATAAAAAGTGGGTACCATGGTCTTAATTATATTTTTTGCAGGTCCCACTTAAGAAAAGAGGAAAGTGGATATTGGACAGTGGTTGCTTGAAGCATATGACTGGAGACAAGAGCTTATTGACAAATATTATATACTCAGATGGTGGCTCCGTCACTTTTGGAGATAATTCAAAAGGCTATATCATCGGCAAAGGCGATGTGAGCAATTGCGGTACATCTAACTTACCTCTTATTACAAATGTCATGCTAGTTAAGAAGTTGAAACACAATTTGTTGAGTATTAGTCAGTTATGTGATAAGGGATTTAGTATTTCCTTTTCTGATAATAAGTGTAGCATATTAGATAGAGATAAGAACCTTGTTTTTTAGGGTTATCGTGATAAGAACATATATATTCTGAATATGAATATTTCTCATAATTCAGATATGTGTCTTATAGCCAAAGACAATGATCCCTGGTTATGGCACAAACGCTTTTGTCACATAAATCTCAAAACAATTGACAAATTGGCTAAATATGATCTAGTTAGAGGACTACCCAAAATTAGTTATAAAATCGATAGTCTTTGTGATGCCTGTCAGTTAGGAAAATTGACCAAATCATCATTCAAGTCTAAGAAAGTCATATCAACATTACAACCACTTGAACTACTACATATGGATTTATTCGGACCAACACAGGTTCAGTCAATAAACCATAATCGATATGTATATGTAATAGTTGATGACTATTCTCGTTATACATGGACTATTTTCCTGAAAAAAAAGAGTGACACTTTTGAACATTTCAAATCTTTCGTCCAAAGAATTCAAAAATCGAAAGGGCTAAAAGTTAAAAACAGAAGGAGATGATCAAGAGGAGACAGCATCTGACTCATCCTAGATTCTGTTTTCTATCTCTATATTTTGGTTTAGTACTTTAAACATCATTCGACACTTATACTAAATAGTGTCGTTACTTTTATTCATATGATTTTATGGTGTGTATGATATTTTGGTTTGCTTGGATATGATTATGTTTTGCTATGCATGGATATTCTGGTTGATACATTCCTATGATTATCTATTACTCCTTTTTGTCGATGACAAAGGGGGAGAAAGTGCTAACAATTATTTGCAAGAATATATATATATAAAGAATACAGACAAAATCTCAGGGGGAGATCACATATTCAGAGGGAGATTCAGAACTTCAGATATATGTTGTCATCAATCAAAAAGGGGGAGAATGTTGAGTCACAGATTCTATGAAGTTTTGATTTCTGACAAAGAAATAAAGGCGATCGACAAAACGAAGACATCATGGCTATAAAGAGGGACAAAAGAGCTACATATGGTACTCTAGATTATAGGTTGATTATTTGATGTTGTAATAGTGTTAAACTTGTTAAAATCTATCCTTAAATAATCATGCACCTCAATATAATCAATATATATACGTTTGAATGGCATTACACATTCATTGTGCAATTTTACAGGGACCGGTCGACCGGTAATAAACCATGCGGTCGACCGTTTCTGTGTAAAATGCACAATGAACGTATACACATGCACATAACGTCTATATATTTGAAATCCTGTCTACCGGCCATTTTTCACCTGTCGACCGTTTTTTAAACAGAGAGCAACCATTCCCAAAAGACACTTCTTTCTCCAATGGTTGCATCTCTTACCTTTCATCAATGATCATATCTATTAATGGCTACTCTTCACAAAGAGTTACAACCATTTATTCTCTATATAAACACATCTAAATCATTGATTCAAAATATAAGAATTCTTGCTCTAATTTCTGATCTTACTTCTAAATACTCTTGCATTCTAAAAGCTCTCAAACATTTCAATTGCTTATTGAATCATTGAAATTATTTCATATCTTTTGATTCAATAAGTAATATACTTCCTTCAATCTTCACAAACATCATTCACATATTTTGAGGATAAGATTATAGGAAGGGTGTACTACAAGTGACAAATCCGTGTTATCAAGAGCACAAGTTGTCAACGGCAATTGTGTTTGTTTTTGTTGAAGTCCTCGGTGTTGTAAGAGGCACGAAATCCCGTTCGGCTGTTCGGGTGTTGTAAACCTGTCCCTCCGGGTGAAGCGAGGTAGTTGGTAATGAAAATTCAGATAGAAGTCTGGGACTGGACGTAGGACGGGAGGTCCGAACCAGTATAAAAATCCCTGGTGTGATTTTTACAGTTTACTACATTTACTATTCTATATCTACAAATTGCTATATAGTTAGTTTATTGAATATTTACTTGTATAGCAATTGTAAATAACATTCCGCATATATTGTTAGTCCATATTACACGATCCATAATTAGTGTGCACAAGCATACACATTCTCACTTGGTATCAGAGCACGGTCATCATATAACCGTAACACCGTTATTTGATATATTCTTGTAATATGGCAAATAACGCAAGCACTAGCACTAACACTTACACGGAAGGTCAATCAACACAAAGACCTCCATTCTTTAATGGTCTCAACTATAGCTATTGGGCAACACGTATGTCATTTTTTATGCAATCAAATAGCTATGATGCTTGGAATGCTACCCAAAAAGAAATAGTGAATCCAACAACTGAATATTCAGAATGGATAGCGGCTGAGAAAACGGCTGCAGCCGTAAATGCAAAGGCAATAAATATGTTGTTTTGTGCATTAGAGCAAAATGAATATAACCGTGTTAGTATCTGCACTACTGCATATCAAATTTGGCAAACGCTGAAAACCACTCATGAATGTACTAACAAGGTTGAACAAGCCAAAATAGCTATGCTGAAAAGTCAGTTTCAAAATATCAAAATGAAACCGAATGAGACAATCAATGATATGTATTCAAGGTTTCAAACTATTCATCATGCACTTATCGGATTAGGGCAAAAATATTCAGATTTTGATGTTGTTTCAACAGTCCTACATTCTCTGACTAGTGAATGGGAAGGAAAAGTATTAGCAATTGAAGAAGCTAATGACCTTTCCATCATGAAGTCAGATGAATTAATAGGAAATCTAATGTCCTATGAAGCAAATTTGCAGGCTAGAAAAGAACAGAAAGAAGAAAAGAAAAATGTAGCATTTCATGCTGAGAAAGATGAAAATGACTCAGATTTTGAAGATGAAGATCTGGCATTCATTGCAAAAGGATTCAAAAAATTCCTAAAATATCGAAAAGCCAGTCGTTACAACAAAAGGAAACCTGGATCAAATAAACCATCTTCATCCGCTATAGTGTGTTTCAACTGCCACAAAAAGGGGCACATGCAGAAGGATTGTCCAGAACAAAAGAAGAAGTCAGAAAATGACAAATTCAAATATAAGAAGGACAAGTCAAAGAAACGAGCCTTCTCAGTAACATGGGATGATTCAGACTCATCTTCATCGGAAAGTGAAAGTGATTCGGAGAATGAACAAGCTAATGTTTGTTTTATGGCAACAGAAGATGAGGTACAAATTCCTACATTTGATGAATTACTTGATATTAATGCTGAATTGATAGTCAAATATAAAGACATAAAACGTCAATTAAAAGTAGTCAAAGCAGATTTAAGTAGAGCAGAGTTTGAACGAGATATGTTAAAAGATGAGAAGAAAATATTAGAAGAAGAACTTGAAAAAATTCAAGAATCATCATCTAATGTTGACTCTCAACTATCTCTTTTGAGTCAAGAAATAGAAGCTCAAAAAGAGAAAAATAATGCTCTCACTACTGAAAATCATGAGCTTAAGGCAAAAGTCAAAATTCTAGACCTAGAAAAAGCTAGTTTACAAACAAAGTTTGATGACATTACTCAAAATGTTTCTAACTTTAAAAAAGGTCGAGAAAATTTGACAAAATCATTGAAAATTCACAATCTGCATCAAATAAACAAGGTTTGGGATATAAGAAACAAGAAATCAAGAAACATCTTGATAATAAAAGAAAGAAGAAAGTTGAAGTTAAGAAAAATCTTAGTTTATTATATTCCAAACCAAAGCCAGTCGTGAAATTTCAAAAGAAAAATACAAAGACTATCAAAATATGGGTTCCTAAAACAAATAACAATTTGATTAGGAACAAATACATTCAGCAATTCATGAATACTGTGCATTATAATTCTAATTATGTATATAAAGGGGATACCGGACCCGTATGGGTTTGGATTCCTAAGATCTAACTCTTAGGACCCCATAAAAAGTGGGTACCATGGTCTTAATTATATTTTTTGCAGGTCCCACTTAAGAAAAGAGGAAAGTGGATATTGGACAGTGGTTGCTCGAAGCATATGACTGGAGACAACAGCTTATTGACAAATATTACATACTCAGATGGTGGCTCCGTCACTTTTGGAGATAATTCAAAAGGCTATATCATCGGCAAAGGCGATGTGAGCAATTGCGGTACATCTAACTTACCTCTTATTACAAATGTCATGCTAGTTAAGAAGTTGAAACACAATTTGTTGAGTATTAGTCAGTTATGTGATAAGGGATTTAGTATTTCCTTTTTTGATAATAAGTGTAGCATATTAGATAGAGATAAGAACCTTGTTTTTGAGGGTTATCGTGATAAGAACATATATATTCTGAATATGAATATTTCTCATAATTCAGATATGTGTCTTATAGCCAAAGACAATGATCCCTGGTTATGGCACAAACGCTTTTGTCACATAAATCTCAAAACAATTGACAAATTGGCTAAATATGATCTAGTTAGAGGACTACCCAAAATTAGTTATATAATCGATAGTCTTTGTGATGCCTGTCAGTTAGGAAAATTGACCAAATCATCATTCAAGTCTAAGAAAGTCATATCAACATTACAACCACTTGAACTACTACATATGGATTTATTCGGACCAACACAGGTTCGGTCAATAAACCATAATCGATATGTATATGTAATAGTTGATGACTATTCTCGTTATACATGGACTATTTTCCAGAAAAACAAGAGTGACACTTTTGAACATTTCAAATCTTTCGTCAAAAGAATTCAAAAATCGAAAGGGCTAAAAGTTAAAAACAGAAGGAGATGATCAAGAGGAGACAACATCTGACTCATCCTAGATTCTGTTTTCTATCTCTATATTTTGGTTTAGTACTTTAAACATCATTCGACACTTATACTAAATAGGGTCGTTACTTTTATTCATATGATTTTATGGTGTGTATGATATTTTGGTTTGCTTGGATATGATTATGTTTTGCTATGCATGGATATTCTAGTTGATACATTCCTATGATTATCTATTACTCCTTTTTGTCGATGACAAAGGGGGAGAAAGTGCTAACAATTATTTGCAGGAATATATATATATATATATAAAGAATACAGACAAAATCTCTGGGGGAGATCACATATTCAGGGGGAGATTCAGAACTTCAGATATATGTTGTCATCAATCAAAAAGGGGGAGAATGTTGAGTCACAGATTCTATGAAATTTTGATTTCTAACAAAGAAATAAAGGCGATCGACAAAATGAAGACATCATGGCTATAAAGAGGCACAAAAGAGCTACATATGGTACTCTAGATTATAGGTTGATTATTTGATGTTGTAATAGTGTTAAACTTGTTAAAATCTATCCTCAAATAATCATGCACCTCAATATAATCAATTTGTATACGTTTGAATGGCATTGCACATTCATTGTGCAATTTTACAGGGACCGGTCGACCGGTAATAAACCATGCGGTCGACCGTTTCTGTGTAAAATGCACAATGAACGTACACACATGCACATAACGTCTATATATTTGAAATCCTTTCTACCGGCCATTTTTGACCTGTCGACCGTTTTTTAAACAGAGAGCAACCTTTCCCAAAAGACACTTCTTTCTCCAATGGTTGCATCTTACCTTTCATCAATGATCATATCTATTAATGGCTACTCTTCACAAAGAGTTACAACCATTTATTCTCTATATAAACACGTCTAAATCATTGATTCAAAATATAAGAATTCTTGCTCTAATTTCTGATCTTACTTTCTAAATACTCTTGCATTCTAAAAGCTCTCAAACATTTCAATTGCTTATTGAATCATTGAAATTATTTCATATCTTTTGATTCAATAAGTAATATACTTCCTTCAATCTTCACAAACATCATTCACATATTTTGAGGATAAGATTATAGGAAGGGTGTACTACAAGTGACAAATCCGTGTTATCAAGAGTACAAGTTGTCAACGGCAATTGTATTTGTTTTTGTTGAAGTCCTCGGTGTTGTAAGAGGCACGAAATCCCGTTCGGCTGTTCGGGTGTTGTAAACCTGTCCCTCCGGGTGAAGCGAGGTAGTTGGTAGTGAAAATCCAAATAGAAGTCTGGGACTGGACGTAGGACGGGAGGTCCGAACCAGTATAAAAATCCCTGGTGTGATTTTTACAGTTTACTGCATTTACTATTCTATATCTGTGAATTGCTATATAGTTAGTTTATTGAATATTTACTTGTATAGAAATTGTAAATAACATTCCACATATATTGTTAGTCCATATTACACGATCCATAATTAGTGTGCACAAGCGTACACATTCTCAAATTTAATAAAATCACTTATATGTTGTGATAATAGAAGTGTAATTAATTTAGCCATAAATCCAGTAAATTACACTAGAACTAAGCACATTGATATAAAACACTATTTCCTGAGAAACCATTTTGAAAAGAAATAATATTTTAGAATTTGCAAATATTAAAAATCAAATTGTAGATATATTTACTAAACCATTAAATGAAAATACTTATATTAAATTACGTCTAGAATTAGAACTTTAATCGATAATAGAATTAGTCTAAATTTTTTATTGTTTGAAACTTATTTAAATTTTTTTACCAGAGCAAGCCATCTTTATAGTGGATCATGACATTATATTAATATACAAAGAATAGGTACTATGCACATGCGTAGAACAATTATGATGGTTTTATAGTGGCCATACCACAAAATAATACAAGTACAACATAGGAGTTAGGCAAAATGCCTAAACTACTAACATACATGACTATCCCCCCTCCGCAGAGAAAGAAATATCGTTGTCATTAACTGTAATAGGAACAACGACATGATCAAAACCATAGAAAAGGTGAGCAAGGTTGGGGACATAATGGGCGGAGGCGTCGCTTTAAATGAAATTCCTATTCCAAGTGGGATCCAGAAACAACTGCTTGTTCACTTTGCCAATTTCTCCTAACTTGGAAAGGGATAGAACCTCACCCTCAATGTGATAGTATAGACACCTACTCTCACCTATCTCATTACTTGCAAAGTATGGTAAGTATCACTCCCAAGAGAGTATCTCATGTTAGAAGAAGAGTGTATCCATGCACGCTCCTCAGAACCCCATGATATAGAATCAGAAGGAGGCAGAACAACTGATGTGACAAGCTAGTCAATAGGAGGCAATTGGATACATGCTACAGAGTGACTTTCGAAACCCACTTCAGAATCAGACGAGGAAGTGGCACTCTATTAGCTATAGGTACCAGAGTAACAAAAGACGATAGAGAACAAGTTTCTTGGAGGTGGCCAAAAGACTAACAAGATGTGCAAATATCATATTTCTAGCTGTATCGAACAATAACTTCGACTTCAAGACCCTCGGCAATTCTGAGTTTAATCGAGGTAGGCAAAGACTTTGTTGGACTGATTTCAGTCAAGGAATTAGTGTACACCAATCTCTTTCTCGCGTTTAGTTACAATCAAAGAAAATTACCTTACCAGCAATGTCAGCTAGCCAGTACAACCCAATCATATGCTGTAAAATAAAAGGAATATCAGAGAAATGCATTTAAATAGTAATTGACAGAACCTATGCTTTTGCTTGGTCCATGGACAAACTCCAGGTCATGATAATGAAAGGCTTCCTTCTATGATGATTAGATCAGCTTCTAGAATATGTTCTTTCATCACTTGTAGAAAATATAAAATAGTACATAGACTTATCAAAGTGCATACTAAGACCACTTCTGGGCTTCCAGACTTGATTATAACATGATTTAACTAGGAGATAGAGAGGGTTTGAATCCAAAAAAAAACCAACTAAATAGTCATACCAATAATCAACGCCCGCTAGCAACACTTCGACAGGAGGAACCATCACTCCGTCAATCAAATTGTTGTATACACGGAAGGTATACACACCAACATTCATTGGGTAGTTAACCCTAAGTATATTACTCAGATATTAGAAGAACAAATGGTACTGGTGTGGGGTCGGCCCTATACTTTAGCTAGTAGTCCCTATCTAATATAAGTTCAAAATTCCAGTGTGTAGGGCTTTGTCATAGGCAAGACGAAAATGATGTTACATACAAAAAGGAGCACACAAAGTAGAGGAAGGTTAATGGTAAGCCTGCAAAACCATTAGGATCAGTTGACCCTTAGAGAAATAAGTTAAGGATTTGTATCTAACAGAAGTTAGAATATTTATTATGTCTGGTTGGCCCGAGTCAGCCAGCGGTTATTGGTTAGCTGGATAAAACTATAATGTTCGGACAGATAATCCATTGATTACTTGATTTATATGCATATACGTTATTGCTACTATTGCTATAATTAGTTTGATTGCAGGATTTTGATTTGCAAAAGATGTGATTTTAAAAGGATATTAGTGAGGGGAAACCTATTCCGCTAAGCGATGTGGGAATATCAGTAAACCGAGATGTGATAGAATAATTCATGCCAGGCTTTATGTCTGGCTCGAAGTTTATATTTTCCCCTTAAACTCTAGGGTGATAAAAAATTAATTTGAGTAGGCTGAGAGTTAAGGACTTTTTAGGTTTAGTAGGTTGGACGAATAAGCTTTCGAAGACGTGCAGGAGGCAAAGCTAGTTGTGTAGGAGTTATTTATTATTATTCCACTATAATGTATTTATGGCTGATATGTCAAGCTATCTAGTGCTCTGATCATAAATGGGGGCATCTTCATATGTCTCTCTTGGTGTAATTTGCAATAATTATATTTGATCAAAACCTGGGAATCATTTGGGGTTATGTAATTGAATATGAAATACTAATTTGAAATGTAATCAGAAAAGCTATTTTTGAAATCTGTGTTGATTTTTATTTCATATTCATATGCTTTTGATATTATGGATACCATTACCATTTTTATCACCGGAAGTTAATACTATAGATGACTGCAGCATCTGTAGCGCTTAACTTCGGGCCCCAAAATAAGGGATGTTACGTTGGCAAATGAGAACCTGTGGTCTTCGAAATGACCAAATCAGATGCCAATTGATGCAGGGGAGAACTCAACGCCAGAGGAGGCTCAACTATGGACCCAGAATGACGATTAGAAACGATAAGGGCATGAAAAGTATGGCCAGATCTGGTAAGTGACCCTGAAGAGTCCGGCGGCACCCGAATTTCACATGAATGTGACATGAGGGGAGAAAAGACGAGCTAGAGCGGGAAAATCAAAAGAGGACGAGTGGTAGAAAAGAAAGTAGGAGAGAGGGAGTGAGAGAAAGTCACGATTAGATTAACAAAGAAGGAAGCCATTAATGAGCATATTGTATTTAGCTTTTATAATATGAACTTATTCAAATTTTAGAACATAATAAATCTATTTTTATATAAATTTAAGTTATATACGGCTATATATATGTAAGTTTTTCCTTTTTAATAAACTTAAGTAAATTTTATAAAGTCACTCTAATAATAGTTTAATGGCAAAACTTTACATTTATAAAAGATAGGTAAATGATTTCATATATATATATATATAATATAATATCTTTCCAACAATTCTAGCATAACGTAATATATATAGCTTTTATAATTAAAGTTTTTAGAGTTTAGAAAATTTTAAGATACACATATATACACACTTTAAGTTAACGTTTCTAAAAATACCTGTTTATAAAATCTTTATATATTTCATTTTAAAATAATATGATACTAAAATAAAGTTTAAATATAACCCAAAATAAAAATTAGAATCTAATAGAGTTATTAAACATTCCTAGAACATATAATATAATTTAACTGATCGAAACATTAAATATAAAAGTTTTATATTTCTAGCATAAGATAATAATTTTTTATAAACTTGAAGCCTTAAAAATATATTAGAAAAAAGGTTAATTAAAATATTCATATTTACCTAAAAGGCAAAATACTGCAAAAATATTGCCACTGGTGTATACACCGGTCCACTGATGATGCATAATTCTATAGACCCAAAACCTGCTTTAAGTCCTCCTCTTTCACTCTTCTTTTCATTTTATCAACTCTATGCTATTTTAAATCCTATTCCCATTAATACTAACCTCAAAAAATTGTTTAATTTTTTTCACTCAAAATCATTTCTTTTGCATCATGTAAGAGGAAAAGGGCCAATTTCTTCAACATCCCTTGGTTCCATCAATGAAATCCTTACAGATAAATTTATGGCTTCGCTGAAAAATTAAAAGGAAAATATTAGAAGATTCAAGGCCATTATGTTGTTTGAATCGCTGAAAAATTAAAAGGAAAATACTCTTTCCTTATACGACGTTATAAATCTATTCACTCATATACAATTACTAAATATCATAAATATGAGTGGTTTTGAAACTGATATTTGTCCGAGATGTATAGCTCTATTTTATGCCAATCTTGAAATCGGACATGATGTTTATGGATTAGTATTTTTAACTGGTGTTAAAGATGTGGAAATTGAATTTAATGAACAAGTATTAGGAGAAATTTTGGGAATTTCGTCCAAAGGTGTGACTTCGGATTATTTGGTTATGAACAATGAGTGCATTTTGCGTCACAGTTGAGAGATGAAATGCAAATTGGACAAATTTAAACTTAACTCATCATGCTAGTATAGTGATTAAAATTCTATAACACGATTTAATTCCCAAAACTAGTAGTTTTGATGAGATATATCCATGTTATCCTGCCTTTTGGCAAGGCCGTGACACCAAGGAATTAACTAGTAACCAATGACGGTCCGTCCTAGAGATCGGTTATATACAGGCTCACTATGGGTCTCGACGAATTTTGTTCGAGTCTGGATCGAGCTAAAATAGATATGACACGACAAGCTAAGCCATGGGAGTCAACATTCCAAATTTCAAGTCAATTCGAGTTCGCATGTTCAAGTTACGAACGATACAAAAGTGGATGAAAACCAACTACACTTCGACTCGCTCAGCTCAAATCCATCTGGGAAGTCCACTTCAACTCGCTCCACTTCAACTCGCTCAGCTCAAATCCATCTAGGAAGTCCACTTCGACTCGCTCCACTTAGACTCGCTCCACTCCGCGTCCATCAGAAGACCACTGTTCGACTCGCTCCACTTCGACTCCATCACGGAACCACTGTTCGACTCGACCAGATTAAAATCCATCAGGAAGCAACAGTTCGACTCGATCAACCAATGCCTACTTTGTATCCATCGGCAACGAACACTTGCATCTAGTTTGCATCGCTTAGTCTTAAAGGTTCTATTTGTATCGATCGATTACCTATCGATACGAAACGCACACCTCCCATTGATGCGAGCAAGCCAACATCAACCGATTCGAACTAGACAGTCTTCATCAATTCGAACTAGGTATGCTGCAGATTGATGCGAAGGACGCACGCCACGACATCGAATCGAACAGCGAGACCGAGTCGAATAAGAGCGAGTCGAAACAAGAGCGAGTCGAACGAAACAACCAACCGAGAATCACATTTCGTATCGGTCATATCTCCTAATCTACAAGTCCAAATGATATGAAATTTCGACAGAAGCCTATGTGCATGCTAAAGAATGTCCACGCCAAATTTTGACTCCATTGGATGAAATTCTGATCGATACGAAATCCGTTCGCATCGATCACGGATCGGACCAAAACTTCCCAGGCTTGGGCGCGCGGGCCTGGTCACGTGCCAGAGAGGGTCTCCCGAGATCTGAGTGAAATACCAGCTTCCTACACCTATAAATAGACCCCCAAAGCCAATAGAAAAGGGGTTCTTCTCTTTCTTTGAGATCTCCAACGTCCAGACTCTGTCGGATCCAGATCCGAACTCCATTGCCGCTGCTACAAACGAATTTCACTGCTGCAAATCATTGTTATTCGTTGTAACTTGCTAAAATCAATTGTAAACATCAAAGAAACATCATTAAAGCAACCAACTTCAAAGTGGACGTAGGCAAGATCGCCGAACCATTATAAATTCGTGTGTCTCCGTCTATCTCTTTCCATTTTAAGTTTATTATTCTTCACTTTTTATCCTCTATATTACTTAGATCTGTGATCTGTGATTATATACTACTGATTTGTGTTCATACACTGGTGCTTTCACGACATTTGGGGTTTGTGACCAATTTTGGCGCAAACACTTTGGTGCTTTCACTGAGAATTGAACTCAGGAATCCATCGTTTGGAAGTTGAGTTTGAAGGCTTAGAGATTCAGATCTGAAAAGCTATGACAAGGCAATCAAATAGAAGGCAGAGGCCAGAGAGAAGTCAGCACGAAGGGAGTCAGGAGGCTTCTTCAGGTGCAAATCAGACATCAATCTTCATCACCAGGGATGAGATGGAGACAATGATGAAAAGACAAGAGGAAATGATCCAGAATTTGCTTCTTTAGATTGGGCAGCTTGGTGCGCAAAATCAAGGAGCAACCAGAACTCAAAATGGAGCAGGACCATCTGGCACAGCCCCAGAACTAGGGAGCACTTACCCAGAGCACGTTGACCCGATCCCGGGCGGAGTACCAGGTGGAACTGCGCAGCGCGGCGTTGATAGAGAAGTGAATGCTTGTTCAGGAGAACAGACCCCAGGAATCCCTCATGAACTCGAGGGGCAAATAGGAAGCAACGGACTAGGACTACAAATTGGAGACAGTGACAGATTGGCGGAGATGGTCAGACGAGCCATGAGAGGCGGACTAGTGAATAGAGATCTGGAAGATGTGAATAGGAGTCCCTTTGCTCCTATGATCAGGCAAGCCAGGAACCTACCAGAATTCAAACTACCATCGTTGGAAATGTATGATGGGAGGACGGATCCTGCAGTCCATCTGACAACGTATATGAGGCACATGGAAGTGCTGGGGGCATCACAGGAAGTCATGGCTCGGTGCTTCCCACTGTATCTGACAGACATAGCAGAATTATGGTTCAGACAACTGGAGAGTGGCTCCATTGAAACATGGATCGATTTGACTGAAAGATTCATGCGGCAGTTTAGGGTTCGCATTTCAAGACCCAAAAATGTGATGAGTTTGACAGCACTAAAGCAAAGAACTGGGGAGTCTTTGAGGAACTTTCTGACATGATTCAATGCAGCGGCAGCATTAGTGGATCGACACGTCCATCCATGGTTTTGATGGCAGCTGTATCTACCATAGCTGATGGCACAGAGTTCAAGAATTCATTAAAAAGGGATCCCCCTATGGATCTAGGAGAGTTTTATCACAAGGCTGAAGGATTTTTACGATTAGAGGATGCAAATGATGAGAGAGAGGAAGGCGAAGGAATCGAGGTTTATGCAGTCAAGGGTGAAAATCCTCCTAGAACAGATTCAGGAACTGACAGAGGGAAACGAAAGGCCAAGGATTATGATGATGGACCAACACGACCATGGAAGGAACCAAGATTCACCTCCTATACGGAGTTGAATGAGACTTTGGAGCGAATCTACCAGGACAATAGGGGGCAGATTCCTTATCGAAAGCCAATAAGAAGGGATCCGACCAACAATGAAAGAAGGTCAGACAAGTACTGCTTATTCCACGGGATGAATGGTCATAGCACGAATGATTGCAGACACTTGAAAGATGAGGTTGAGGGACATATCTGGAATGGTATGCTATCGTAGTACATAAGAAGGGGAACAACGACGGCGGAACAGGAGCGACAACCACCTGCACCTACTGGGGACGGCTCAGGATCGAGACGTCAGCTTGTTATCAGTTGATTGGGATAATGACGAATAAGTAGCAAACTCCACACCAACATGAGTAAGTCATTTACACATGTACAGGACCGCGAACGATCCTCAGGCATGCTCTGATACGACTACCAATCGTAACGGTGTAGGTGTTTGCACTTTGACGTCCCTGTTTTACTTCTATTTTCCATTTCTGATGTTTGAATTTGATTTTGTTGAACAATTCTGTTGAAAAACTCATTTTGAATAAAAGTATGCCATTTGTGATGCCATGACGGCTAAGCCACTTACACATGTAAGGATCGCGAACGGTCCTCAGGCATGCTCTGAGATGGCGATAAACCGCCACCACAAACAGTTCAGAAACTCACTCGAACGTGAAATCTGGCATTGATGATACCAAGTCCCTCCCTGGGCACACATACTTCGCCGCGAACGGCACCCGACCGCGAATGGTCACAATTCGCCACGAACGGCACCCGACCGCGAACGGTCACAACTCGCCTCGAACGGCACCCGACCGCGAACGGTCACAACTCGCCTCGAACGGCACCCGACCGCGAACGGTCACAATTCGCCACGAACGGCACCCGACCGCGAACTGTCACAATTCGCCTCGAACAGCACCCGACCGCGAACGGTCACAATTCACCTCCAACGGCACCCGACCGCGAACGGTCACAATTCGCCTCGAATGACACCCGATAGCAAACAATCACAAATTGCCTCGAATGGCACCCCGACCGCGAACGATCACCATTCGCCAAGAACGGCATTCGACCGCGAACGGTCAGATATCACCTCAAGTGACATACGATGCCGAACGATCGTCATTTGTGGTCAGATAAAACTATCAATTTCTTTGCAGGACATCAACAGGATACGAACATCCAGCTCATGGAATTACAAAACACACCTTCCAACCGCAAGGCATGTTTTGGGAGGCAAATGTTATCTCGCCTTTTGGCAAGGCCGTGACACCAAGGAATTAACTGGTAACCAATGACGGTCTGTCCTAGAGATCGGTTATATACAGGCTCACTATGGGTCTCGACGAATTTTGTCCGAGTTCGGATCGAGTTAAAATTGATATGACATGACAAGCTAAGCCATTGAAGTCGGCGTTCCAAATTTTAAGTCAATTCGAGTTCGCATGTTCAAGTTACGAACGATACAAAAGTGGATGAAAACCAACTACACTTCGACTCGCTCAGCTCAAATCCATCTGGGAACTCCACTTCGACTCGCTCCACTTCGACTCACTCAGCTCAAATCCATCTGGGAAGTCCACTTCGACTCGCTCCACTTCGACTCGCTCCACTCCGCGTCCACCAGAAGACCACTGTTCGACTCGCTCCACTTCGCCTCGCTCCACTTCGACTCCATCACGGAACCACTGTTCGACTCGACCAGATTCATATCCCTCAGGAAGCAACAGTTCGACTCGATCAACCAATGCCTACTTCGTATCAATCGGCAATGAAAACTTGCATCTTGTTTGCATCGCTTAGTCTTAAAGGTTCTATTCGTATCGATCGATTACCAATCGATACGAAATGCACACCTCCCATTGATGCGAGCAAGCCAACATCAACCGATTCGAACTAGACAGTCTTCATCAATTCGAACTAGGTACGCTGCAGATCGATGCGAAGGACGCACACCACGACATCGAATCGAACAGCGAGACCGAGTCGAATAAGAGTTAGTCGAAACAAGAGCGAGTCGAACGAAACAGCCAACCGAGAATCCCATTTCGTATCGGTCATATCTCCTAATCTACAAGTCCAAATGATATGAAATTTCGACAGAAGCCTACGTGCATGCTAAAGAATGTCCATGCCAAATTTCGACTCCATTGGATGAAATCTTGATCGATATGAAATCCATTCGCATCAATCACGGATCGGACCAAAACTTCCCGGGCTTGGTCGCGCGGGCCTGGTCACGTGCCAGAGAGGGTCTCCCGAGATCTCTTTCTTTGAGATCTCCAACATCCAGACTCTGTCGGATCCAGATCTGAACTCCATTGCTGCTGCTACCAACGAATTTCACTACTGCAAATCATTGTTATTCGCTGTAACTTGCTGAAGTCAATTGTAAACATCAAAGAAACATCAATAAAGCAATCAACTTCAAAGTGGACGTAGGCAAGATCGCCGAACCGCTATATATTCTTATGTCTCTGTCTATCTCTTTCCGTTTTAAGTTTATTATTCTTCACTTTTTATCCTCTACATTACTTAGATCTGTGATCTGTGATTATATACTGCTGATTTGTGTTCATACACTGGTGCTTTCACGACATTTGGGGTTTGTGACCAATTTTGGCGCAAACAATCCATTAGTCCGAAAACCCACATATGAAATTATTGGAAATATTCGAATAAATAGGGCATATGCAATAATGGATAATATGATTGAAAATCGTTCAGGGGAAAAGTGTAAATATAATTCATACGGAAATTTGATTACTGTGATACTTTGCCGTTTTGGTGTTCTATTAGATGTTGTGATTCCATTTAGACATCATTCTTCTACCATTTTTTATGACATAGTATTAAAGGCTATGAAGATTCCTACTACCTTAGATGAGATTCAAGTTGAGACTCCTGTGTACCAGCCGATGGAGCAAGTTTTACCTAGCTCATCCTCTCAAAATCCTACTTTCTCACTATATGCCTCTCTATCTCCATAGGAGCATATTATTTCAATCCTTGATAAGTAAGAGGAGTTGATTTAGACTAATAAAGAAGAGCAGCAGGAATAGAAGAAAGAGTTGGGTATTATTCGTTCTCTTTCCACTCATCTATGTGGGTCTGTCCATACTAGGGAGAGTGGAGTTGGCATGGAAGCAGTGAGGGTAGGGCACTTCATCCTCCACTAGTTTCCCAGCCATCAGTACATGATTTTCAGACTAGAGTTCAAGACCTTAGAGTAGTAAGAGCATCGCATCAGCAGCCTTCTAGACTTACCCAAATATGCGCCAAAGGTAGATGTAACATCCTCCTACTTGGAGGCCCAAAACTAACGGCTACGAAAGCTGCAGTCATTCATAGTTATTAATTCTTAGCGACCAAATACGGCCATATTAGATACATTGGTACACAGACACACAAGAATATGGAAGAATTTTAAACGGCAATTAAAATCCACATTCCAACTCAGAAGATTTCAATTTGATTACATAATCCCATTCACAGACCACGTTCAGATATCATATAATAACAAAATACGCCAAGATCAACATATGAAGATTCTCCCTTGGTTGATCATAGTACATACTAAGGCATTAAAATAGTTTTCCTTTACAATCGAACATATAGTGGAAATAAAATAACTCTAGATTACAATATGCCTCATGCACGCCACCAGAAGCTTTATTCGTCTAAGAGTAAACCTGAAAACTTTTAACTCTCAACCTACTCAAAATCAATTGAGTACCCGAGAGTTTAAAGGGAAAACAAAAGGTTCAAGTCATACATAAATCATGGTATGAATAATAATCTACCATCTCAAACCATTTAGATATCTAGTGAGACCACGCCGCTTAGCGGAACGGGTTTTTCCCTCACTAGTATCTCAAAACATTTACAAGACCATATGATGTGCTTCCTGCGTCCACAACGGTTAAAAACATAGTATTTCAAAATATTATGATGGTATGCAAAACAAGTAAATCAAACCTGGGATACCCATCCCCATTCATTCTGACTATCTCAATTATAGTTTGTAGGGTTACTATTTACATGTTAAATGTCTATGGATTATCTGTTCAATTACTTAGTTTTCATAGGATCACTAAGAACCTATTGATAACTCCAATATCATTTCTCTTATCCTAGATTTCATGGGCTAACTAGGAACATATTGGCTGACTGCCAATATCTTAATCCGGATATAGTTTTCATAGGCTAACTACAAACCTACTCGCCCCTACCGGTGTCAAATCATAGTTTTCATGGGCTGACTATGAACTTATTGGCCCCTTCCAATATATTTAAGTTAAGAAGTTAACATCTGTTAAGTTGTATTCACTACTGGGTCAACCTAACTGGTTATTCTACCCTTTCCCAAAATTCAGATATGGGTTAAAAACAGTGTGAATTTTATTTCCAAAACCTTTTATTTACACCATGGTTTTTCCTAAAAATGAGAATGGGTTATTAGTTTTGAAACCTTAAAACATTACTTTCGAAATCCCTGGATGACCTCCTTCGAAAGTATAGAATACCTTTTTCCAAAACTCTAAGTATATGTACCTTTCGAAATCAATGAGAACTTTCGATGGTATCAAGAAAAACGTTCTTTAAAACATAGGTTTCTAAACAAATGAAATACCCTTTTGAAACATTGGGTTTTACACTTAAAACATTATTTGGGTCAAGATGGTTATATGCGAAAGTATCTCTTTCGAAACAAACAAAAATTAGTTGGGGAAGGATTGATGATGTTGGAGCCATCTAGTTCGAAAGCACAACACTTAAAAATCAAAACTTCGAAGGTCTGGGTCGAAACCTCCTTTTGACTCCATCTCCTTCGAAACACCAACCCCTTTCGAAAGCAATTAAGAAAAAGGTTTGGTTTAAATGAAATAAGGGCAACTCTTCGAAAGCAGTAATGGACAACATGGTCAAAAGGTAATGTGGTTAGGCTTCAACTAGGTCGAAACCAACCCATTTCGAAAGTTTTTATTTAAGGAAAAAGGACCCCCTTCGGAAGCCCACCTTTTCAAAAACAATACGTTTCGACTAAGTCGAAAGCTTTAAGAAAAACAAGGCAAGGATTCTAACTTATGAAAACAAAACAGGGGTTTGACCCCATTGGAAGCCCACTTTTTCGACACCAATGCTTCCGCTTATCTTCCAATCCACTACGAACCTCCTAGGAGATACCATGTGTATTGGTTTTGATTATGAAGGTTTCGACTATGATGGTTTTGACCATGGTGAGGCGGACTCAAAGGGGTCGAAAGGTGCTTTCCATTGAAGGCGAAACACCTTTTTCTGATAAAAGGCTGAATTATAGCAATTTAAAGTAATCTCTTTTTAACAACTTGCCTTGTGGTAAAACGCTGATTGGTTACCAAAAAAATTTTTAGTTACTATACTTATAAAACTGCCGCATTTATCCATATCCTAAATTAAAGGATTTAACCGTTAAAACCTTTCCATATAGCCTAAAACTGATAATTTTTAGGAAAGCCCTTCCTTTAAAATAATTTATTTCCTTTAGTAAATCAATTGGGAAAAATCTCCAAAAATCATGGAAATTTGAATTAATCATGTAATCTAACATATTTAAATTCTTAGACCCAATTTCTTCCTGAAATTCATGACATAAATATTTAACCAAATTTTATCATATTTTCCATCACAATTCATAATAAAATTTCCATAACTTGGAAAATTTCAAAAATCAAAACCCATCTCCAAAATCATGTTTTACTTAACAAAAAAAAAATTCATGGCATTTTAAAAGCAATATCTCACGGTTTTACACTTAAAACAATACAAATTTCATATAATTTTAATGGTTTAAATCAAACATTCCATAAACTCGAGCATACCATCATCCAATATATCATGGAAACAAAATAAATATTCAAATATAAAATCACATGATTATATAACCAAAAAGAGATGGAATATATTATTATTCATCTTAAACTTGATGAGGAACTTGAGATTTGATGTTGATTAATCCTTCCTAGCTTGATTTTTAGCTTTAGATTAAAATTTCTCCTTCTTCTTCCTTGGTAATGGCCGGCTCTATTAGGGTTCTTGTGTTTATTTTGATTTTTGAGAAATAAAATGAATGTGAATGGACAAAGACGTGGAGTGTATAGCCATGTAATATAAAATGGCTATTGACTAATATGCCCCTGTGGTATCTAATTAACCAATAAATCACTTTAAAGCCCATTTATCTAGTTAATAAGCACGGTCCTATAAATAATTTATTCAAATCTCATTCTCCTTATCATCATTATTCTATTTAATTTATATAATTAAATTTCCTGAATACTGTTATCAAAAATTAGGGATGTTACAGTAGATGACCTAGACCACATGCCAGTATCACTCATGCTTTAGGTTCTCTATTACGTCCTCCAGCACTAGCAAGGGGACATACAAAATTCACAGAGTGTGACCTTTCTACACCTATATGACATTATGACCAGCTCTAATCTGCAGTTCTTTATGTCTAGTACTGTTCTTATGGACATCTAGTTTGATTTTGATTCAGTCATTGCATAAGTTTGTGCTTTTTGACATTCAGTGTAGCGTTTGTGTTGTTCTGTATTAGTCGACATTATGTTTGGTTCTAACGTTTATTTGATATTTAATATGTGTTTTCTGACATTATGATCATTCTGTGTTTTTCAATCTGTGATTTCCTTTCCATGCATTGTATTATAGTCTATCTTTCTCCTTTCTATGATGAGAGAGGGGGAGATATATTACATGTATGTATTCAATTAAGGCGAATTCCAAAGTTATAAAGTTATAGAGTTATAAATCATGTTGTGCACATATTTTGGGGAATATTGCATTCATATAAGCGTCATTGTAATATCCTGTGAATGAATGCGTATATGAGTTGTCATCATCTAAAAGAGGGAGAATGTTAGAGCAAGATTTCCTAGATTTTCATGACAACAACTCCATACTATAGTCTAAGCAGCAAAAATTCATCACAGAGCTTTAAATAAATGGAAGAATATGCACTACAGCATCAGAGAATCATTTAAATAAAGAACACTCGAAGACCTTTTATATATAAGCCATTTTGTCTTAGAAATATATAGTTAAAACTCACAAGAAGCACACATTATCATCTCAAAACTTAACACGTTAAAAATATTATTTTACTAATTTATTCATATTTTTAAATATTTTATAAAGCCATTTAAGCTTCAGAATTTTGAAGCAAATAGTCTACAGAAGGAGGCCACTTGAGCATGAATCTGTTTTAAAAGTTTTGAAGCACGATAAAAATTCTTTTTCATCCCGAAAATTTGCATTTTTTTCTTCTTAGATGCAACTCTTGCCAATCACAAACATCGTGTCCCCTCTTCGAAGCTTTTCAATTCTGTAATTAACTCTGTTTTCAAGAGGATCAATCACCTTACTTTCTAAATCTCGAATATATTTTATGAAACCTTAGTTTACGATACTGCTTTCAAATCAGTAATCATTCAACAATTGCTATCAACTTTCCAATTTTAAACCACCTATACCCTTGCACATTTAATTACTAAGTGGTTCTTACAAGTCATAAGAGCTTGAACTATATTAGGCGTATCAGTATATTCAAGCATGTATACTGCCAAAGTCTGTCTATATCAAGTTAGTGGAAATTACCTATTCAATGGCTCAGGCATTTGTATGGACACATTCTTCTAGATGAAGTGAGAGTATTTAGTGAGTAAAAAGCTAGAATAGAGATTCTAGGACTTGATGTAGGATAGTGGTCCAAACTAGTATAAAAATCCTTGTGTGCACGTTCATTATTTACTTTATCTTTTGATAGCTTAGTATTTTATTTATACATTTATATTAGCAGATTATCCATATATACATAATCCACTTAATTTTCCTGAAGATATAGTCAAAGATGGACTAAAGAGCTTGAAAGAAAAGTATGTTTTATACGAAGTTAATATTCAGTCCTTTAGAGTCCTGATTTGTCAAAATAGCATAAATTATATCCAAATAACTCCAACTTAACCACATCAAAATATGTTAAACTCTATTTAAAAGTTTATCAAGGCTCTTTTGAAACATAAAAAGTGCGAAAACGTGATAAAAAGGGAGCAAAAAATTGCTCAAAATGAGTTAACTGTTCAATAGACCAACTCAGTACCTGTTAACTTATTAAAGCTTACAAATTGACCAATTTGGAGTTAATAGGTCGATAGGTTAACCTCTTGAAACACGTCTCTTCATTATCGTTAGCCGTTATATCTCTTTGCAGTTGCTTCTCTTTTTTATGCTTACGTTTCTTTTCATTGCATGGATCTTATGAACTATTGTAACTATAGAGTCACGTCTCCGCGAATATTATATAAACCCCTATTATTTCAGAGAAGAATACATCAATCGTGTATAAATTCTCTATACTTTCTTACTCTGCTACTTTGTAGTTATTTGAATCACTGATCATTCATTGCAGTATCAAATCTCTAACCTAATACTTTGACAAGAGTTCGTTTAATTCCACAATCCAAATATTGGTCAAATAAATTTCTTAAGTGTTGGAACTAGCCTGATCTATAGCGGGTGGAATATGTAGATTTCAAATTTCTTCCCCTATTTGGATCATAATGGATCTATGAAGTCTAATGGGTTTAACCAGGTTCAGTTGAGTTATTATTAATAAAATCATACCTTATTTTAAATTAATTAAATCTATGTTAATTATGTAAGGAATTTAAATTGGTATGAATACATCAAATATATTTTTATTTTAAAAGATGCGACAAACATGTGAAATACACAGTGTTGTGTTTAAGAATGAGAACAAACATGAAATTAGATCCAGATATAATCACATCAAGATCTAAAAGAAAAGAGATAAATGATGCATCATAGACTGATTTCACCTTTCCAGTTTTGCAAACAGTTAATTGATACTACACCTAATCAATATACTATAGATGATATACTGCAACAATATATTTAAAATGACAAAAGAAAATGGCCAACTATACATGTGCAGATATTGGGATTTATATCTATCGTGTATATATTCACTATTTATATATACATATATTATTGCCTCAATTTTAAATTATGAAAAATAAATTTATGAAAAACAAATTTCTTAAATACATGCCATAACCACATAAGGTATAAATATTTAATTATACATACATACATATACATACATACATACATACATACATATATACAATGATTAATCCAAAAAATTTCCTATTGATTCAAAACCTAACACCCATATTTCATTAAACCTTTCTGATGTATTTGCAAATACGCACACATATACAAAATTTCAACATATAAAAAATTAAACAATCAAAATATTATAAAACCAAAATTGCATACATCAAAACAAACAAGATATCAACAATCTCTATATTTTAGGATGGATTAAAAATTCAAATATAAAGATTTAATTGTTAAATTATATAGTATGTTTAGAATATAATTGTAGGTAACTTCAAAACATTCATAACCTACAACAGTATTTTATGTATACATAAATTTTTGCTTTAATTTATCAAGTTATAAAAGATCAAGTCATTTAACGTGTTGTTTAAATTGTATTATTAATTCTAAATTAAGGTAATGCAACAATGTGTGCATGTAAAATTGTGACAAGTATATTACATCTTAGAAAAAAAATTTAAATTTAGAATATACCTTCCAAATCTTGCTAATAAGTGACACATTTATTTGAAAATCTCTTCTTGGATCCTTGAATTTACACCCAACTATGCAGGAGAAGGATGAATCATGCAGTCTTTATATTCATTTAATGTTTTGATTTGTCTTGGAGTTGATATTTTTTAGAAAATGGTAAGATAATTTTGGCCATGGTTGTGGAAGGAAGGGGGAAAAGAAAATTGAATAAGCAAATAAATGAAAAGAAATTTTTTTAGAAGGAGGACTAGAAACAATACCTATTATTTCTTTAAAACCTTCACCTTTTAATTCCCGATGTATTTTCAATCAAGTAAATCCTTTTCCCTTCCTTGCATGGCCATCGAATAAGTCCCCTTGCATGGAAATTTTTTATGGAAAGCTCGTTAAGTACTTAAGTAAATTTAAAACCATTTGAATACATACTGACATCGTATATCGATACATGCATATATAACTTTTGTACGTACATCCAGACTATTGCTATCAACATATAGAAATATAAACAATTTAATATTTCTCAAATATTAACTATTTACTTTATTTTATTTATAACATTTCTTAAACTTATTAAATCGTGTGGTTTTTCAGAGAATTTACAAATGCGGTTGTAAGACTCAGTGGAGTGAATTTAGTCAGCGACTGGTATTGACCAATTTAAATGCTAATGTTCATATATCACCTTACCCAATGATGAGATAGTTTGATAGAATTCATTGCTTACAGATATATCCAGTAAAATCTAGTTTCATATTGTCTAAGGCGGTACTTTTTAGTAACCATAAATTACTAACTCTCATCATCAACAATATAGCAATTTAGAATTTATGGAATTTGATAATGATAAAATTCTAATATTATTCGTATTCAACTAGGTTAGTCCATAACAAAGTCCTTGGTTTAGTAATATATATTATTAACCTTTCTACTCTAGCTAGAGATTGACTTTGAACTGGCGATGGTTGGTCATGACACTAACAAGACGAATTCTCTATTGAATGGTGTTTCATTTCCAATGCTTCAACTTAGACCCAACTATAGTCGCTTGATGGTCGATATGCCATGAATTAACTCTGGTTAAGGTGGACTAACCACATTAATGCTTAACAGTATTCTCAAGTTTACAGGATTGTGTAATACCTTCACTCCGAGATTTCCTACTTGACCTATTTTTTATTAACCAACTAGAAACTCTCGGGTGAGTCTTTCCATTATTATCCAATAACTACCAACACATAACCCATTAGTATCCCCAATAGGCGTGAGTAATACACTGTACAACATTTGGAGAGCATTACGCTTTATGGTCTTAACGGATGTATCAATATCCTATCTAGAAACAACTTAACCATGAATATTTAAAACAATATGTTATTTTATATTGTGATAATTTTCTTATGATTACAATTCATTATAATTATTATCACACAAAATACCATTTAAGGATTCTCTATTTTATGTGCCTAAATTAGTTACTTAATTAATATATCATAATATAACAATTCTGTAATAAAAAGACCTTTTATTTCAAATGAGATTTTTTATATAGAGTTGATAATTTACACAAAATTACAGCATTGCCCTTAGGGCAAACCTCTAGCTCTCTCAATCACCCACATGCACTTGGTGCCAATTGGAATCTCAATCCCATCCCTTTGATCAGTTTGTTTAAAACCAATTGAGCCAGACCCCCATATGAATGGATCTGCTATGTTTTCTTCGTATCTACTCTTTCAATGATCACCTCTTTATTGCTGATAAACTCCCTTATCAGGTGGAACTTTGGAAAATGCTTCTTGATTTTTTGTAAGCTCTTGGTTCATTCTCTACCTACATTACAGTAGTTATTATCACATAATAATGTTACATGTTTCTCAATGTTTGGAAACACCCCTAGCTCAACCATAAATTTTCACATCCAGACTACTTCTTCGGCTGCTTCGTTGAGGGCGATGTATTCAGTCTCGATCATTAAATTAGCTATAGTTTCTTACTTGCAACTATTCCTGCAGATCGCTCCACCATTTGATGAAAATACATAATCATACACCGATTTACTACCATCAATATCCCTCTTAAAGCTTGAATATGTAGAACCCTTCATAAGGAGATCTTCATTCCCATATATAAAGCATAAGTCTTTAGCATTTCTAAAATACTTAAAAATACACCTTATTGTCATCTAGTGTTTATCTCTGAGATTAGACTGATAATCGCTTAATGTGAGGACCCATTACTTCGACTTTCGAAAGTCGACACTGATACCTCCTCGGTATTCACATGCCATAAATCCAAGTGCCGGAGAAGCGGATTCTCAAGGGTAAGAAAAAAAATAAAAATAGAACAAAATCTCATATATATTATTTCAACATAAACTTTAAAGCGGAAATTTAAAATACATTTATCAGAGTTTTAAAATGGACAGTTATAAATATCCATCCTTACAAATGCGGAATACAATACTACATAAGTGTGGTGGAAACAATCATCAGAAAAATCTTCTAACTTCATGCTTCGAGCTCCATCTAGATTTCTTCTAAACAAAACCTGACTACTGAGCTGCTTGGGAAAATTAGAGTACGCAGAGTTTAAGGAAAAGGTAAATAAACTACGGGTCAGTCTTGGGACTGGTGTGAGAACACAAAATACGTGTTTTGAAAACAAAAAGGTATCTCGTAAGACCACACCGTACATAAACACAGAATGGGTTCTTACCTTATGATAACCAAATAATTATTACGTAAAAATAAGAGATATTATTTTTAGTTCCATTTCTTTAAAAATATTTGCAAGTAAACTTCTTAATCTTACATTGATTATGTTCCAGCATATTGTCCATAACGTGCGTTCTACAAACAAAATAGTAGGTACTTATTGGAGAATGGATTTCCATACAACTGACCAGGTGAAGAGACTACCTTCCGGCAGTACATCTCTGGAGGAATGTACCAAGGTCAACAGAACGTTTGCACCTCTACCAACACCAGACCAACCTATCTCCCTTTAGATAGTGCTGAATATGTCATCACCCCAGTCATTACCGACCTATCCGAGGGCCCACACATCATACATCCACAATAATTTAAGTCCCGAACGTCATAGCGGGAATGAATATATCTAGAAGGGGGTGATCATATCCTAATGGTTGTGAACCACATAGCCTTGCAGCATTTACCCTGTTTCGGTCATTTCCAGGTGTAAGACTTATGGTAACGATTACCTTTCACATTGCACATCATCTTGCTATGAATGTCACATTGCCATTCCATAATCATACAACTGATTTATAAAAACATATGACTTCTGAGCTCGCACGTCTCAGGAAAGGGTGTTAAGCTAAGAGAAGTTTCATTCTTTGCCACCAAGCAGATGATACGTTCTTAGAGATCACTTATGTAATTAGAAATGCAACGTCAGACATTCGTCCATACAAGTAGGGCTGTCAATGGATACCCGAAAAATTCAAAATCCGTCCGCTTCCGCATTCGAAAAGCGGATAAATATCCGATATCCGAAAAAACGGATGCGGATTCGGATATGAAGACATCTGCATCCGAAAAATATCCGTCCGATTTTTGTCAAGATTATAGTTTAAATTATGTGTATTTTAGTGTAGTGAAAGATATTTGTTTATTATTTAATTAAGTTAGTAGTTTATATTATATGCACTTAATGCTTTTTAACTGCTCGAAACTATTTATTGTCATCATATCTGTTAATTTGTAACACTATTATAATCAATGGGATTGAAAAATATTTATATTAAACTAAAATTTTCTTTTTATAATTCTTGATTTATCAGTCGTTAGCGGATAAGATAATTATCTGATATCCGTCCGTATCCGCGGATGCGGATATCCGATATCCAAAAATGATTTCGGATGCGGATGCGTATATGGCACTATCCACATCGGAAAGCATCCGTTGACAGGCCTACCACATCCCGTCGTGAGTAACCCCAAGGATTAGTAGCGAGAAGTCCATGTAACCCGAAGAGTTTCAAAAATGAAGTGACCACTGCTACTTTAGTATTTGGGAGCTAACCAGAATTATCAAATGGGAATTACCTAAATCCGACCCGGTTCCTTTGAACCAGTAATCGATAAAAAGAGATTCTATAAATAGGGAATCATTCTTTAATTGATTAAGTTCGTTTTATCAAAATCTCTTCTATAGATATATATTTCTAAAACATTCTTTCCAGTATATGCAGAATTATTAAACCTCTTTTATCAAATCCTTTGATTACTTAAAACCCTTTTTAAACTTGGAATAATTCGACATCATTTCATTTTTCACTCAAGAAAATATTTCAAAATCATTTCATTTAAATCTTAACAAAGATTTCTTAATTCAAAACTCATATTTTTATTGAGCAAAACCATGTTATTTAGGATGTTAATCAGAAACCAGTAAATATTAAATAAGCAGAATCTATAAAATTCATCTAATTCTACTCAATAGCAATCCGCGTATTCAACAATTACTATGGGCAGAATTGCGGCGAAATCACCTTTCAAATTCCATGAATAGTATGAGTTCCTCTTTGGGCTTTAACACCGAGTATAAGAAGATTATCCCCATAAAATCCAAGTTTTTTTAAATCTAGAAAATATTATTCTTTATTCTTTGGAAAATTTTGATCCGATTAAATCAAATTTAATATCCCCTCCATCGAGCCAGTTCGGATAGCCAAGGAGAGCAAGCAATTGGTTTTCCAAACTCAAGCCTAGACACTACCTCTTTGACACCCATAAGGCAGTCAAGAAATTTGATTGACTCTAAACCGTTTAACATTTAATCATTCCATAAATCCTTAAAATCATCTTTAAAATACTTATTTAATCATTTTAAAATATTTATAAAAGATTTGGAAAAGAACGGTTGCTTTTAAAACTATATTACAAAAGTTGTATAAAAAATTGCCATACAAAAGTGCTATGGAAAGTACTTTTTAATCTATATTGATCAAAATGACCTTTTATCATTTGAAAATTCATTTTTATAACTCAAATCACTTTCAAAATATTTTAAAAGATTTTTAGAATTTATTCATATTTTTAAACAATTTTAAAATATCATTCTCAAAGAAATCCAGTTTTGGATTCCGAGCTGCAAAACCGCGATTTTTCAAAAACTTGTTTTACTCATATTTCAAAATATGCTTGTCAAAATCTTGATTTTCTTTCTTTGTTCGAAAAATATGGATATAATAGTTCAAAAAATTCTTATCTCGAAGAATTTCGAGCTATATTCCATTCTATACAGTCGTTCGACTTTTATGGTGCGAAATCATGAACTATGTTACGGGACATGCCTATTTTTGACTAAATTTTCAATTACTTTTCAAACTTCATCTAAACTCTTTCATATGTTTATAAAACATTTCAAACTCATTTTTAAACCTTTTTAAAGAGGTTTAATATTCCATATGCACCAATTCATTAATATAGAGGAAAGTGATTTCCTTTGTGCTTATCGACGTGTAATTCTGTGACTTGCATATATATATATATATATATATATTCAACATTCATATTAAATAATCTTCATCAGTAATCATAATCAAATATATATATAACACATCTAATAACATATAATACTATAGTTTAGGATTTCTCACCTTCATTTTCCCTTTGAGCTAATATAAAACAGGTTATAGCTCCGCTATTTGGAAATCTATGCTCACGATCACTAGCACCTATCGACTTTAAATGGCTTGGCCTAGGCTTTAGATGTAAAGTGGAGCTCACGGTCTTGCTAAGGACAGAGAAAGGTCTCGGCCTTGCTTTGGGAAGTGGTGGCCGTGGATTTAGAGGAGGTAGAGGACCGTTTGAAATGGAATTGATAATATGTTGTACGATTTTAAATATCTTTTTCTAAATATTTTTCCATAATTTTGTTAAGCATGGAATCCATGAAAAGAAGCTTGAAGTGGAGAAGAAGATGATAAGAATATGGTGAAAAATATGAGAAAGTGAATGGGTATTTGTAGGAGAAAACTTGGAATAAAATATCTAATGGAAAATTACCAAAATGCCCTTAACCGACACCCCTCATACACCCCTCTAGCGCATGGCTCCCCTCTAGGCCATGTGATGGTAATGTGAGGTGATGGTGTGATGATGGTGTGATATGGTCAGTTGATGTTTGCTTTTTGATTACTTAAGTATTAAGTTTTAGGAATTACTTAATTGTTTTGTAATATGTACATATTTAATTGTTTATGTACACATGTATATGTTATCATGTGCAGGTGACATATATATGCATGTACATGTATGTGCATAACACTTCAAACATCTTCGAACCACTTTTGTTTAACATTGTTAAACCGTTGAAAACTGGGAAATCGATTATTGATCACCTTTTCAATTATTAATTAACGTACATATATTTGTAAAAAAAATTAAAATGAATTTCTTATCATTTTAAATAAATCAAAATGATCATATTTGAATTATAAAACCATATAAATTAGTATTAAAAATTATTTCCAATAGTTACTATTATACCGGTGAAGTGATATCGATTTTTCCTTGTATTTTCAAATCAAATATATATATATATATATATATAACTATCATAAATGGTTTATTATCACTTTATAACTATTCAAAATGAATTATCATTATGTAAAATAATTAGTTTACTAATTAAAATAATTGTTAAATCATTAAATCTAAATAAATCAATTATTATATTTAAGGCATTAAAAAATGTCATAAATACATTTATTCACAAAATATAAAAAATTACTTAATTGCATATTCTTGTTCAATTATAAAAATAAGTGTATGGATCTAGCTTTGTATACGACGTTTAATGATTTTAGAGCTGTTTACCGATAAAACAGTTTTCAGCCATTTTATCGATTTAGATTTTGAGGGAAAAATTTTGTAAATATTTATTCAAATAAAATTACTATTAATTATTATCACTTAAAATAATATTATTTGTATTATCCACTTTTTATTTAAATAAATTTAAAAATAAATATGGTTTATCAAAGTGATAAATCTGTGGATCGTTATAGACTTCCCCCGATCCTTCAATGTGGACTCTGACCAGGCATTCTGATCTGAACTTTAGTTTTCCTTGCATAGCTCTCAACTTTGATAGAAAAATCAAGCATCTAACCATAAACCTTCATCAATGTTCGTCCTCACGAATTAAATGATAAATTCTTTTTTCGTACAAGTGACAAAAACGTCAAAATTCTCCACTTGGATCTTAGATTAAATCGTGTGACAAAATAATCCTTACACTTTATATGGATTTATTAATCTTTCAAAAAAAATTTAAAAGATACATACTAATGTGAAGTTAGAACAACATAATATTATAAATTCTCATATGCTTACATCATTCAAATTTAAGCTTGGCTCCAAAAAGAAACCCCCCCTCCTTACACTAATACAATACAAGATACTAAATCAAACAACATCCCATCCAACTTATACTTATACATACATACTGGAACTACTCTTAATTTCCCAATACCACTTTTAATCTTCCAAATCCGAAGATGATGCAGGTACCAAGGTCTATCATCACTTCTCCCTCTCCTTCTTCATCACTACCCAGCTCATCGTCGGCCTCATTGTCGTCCTCTTTCGGTATCTTTCCCATTACCTGGGGTAGCTATGGTTGGTTCCATGGGACATGTCCCATGCCGACTGGTTTTCCAGGAATTACCCCACCCTCTTCTATTTCCTCCAAGCCTTACACGCTCTCCTACTTAGGGTTTTCAAATTCTTCGACTCCCTCCTCTTCCTCTTCTTCTGCTATTTCTTCGTCTTTGCTTTCTATCTTGCTCAAGTTGATATATGAACTAGATGATCCTTCCTACCACAAAAAATGCTCCCCGTCCATATCCCATACTACATTACAAGACTTGGTAGACATCATAGCATCAGGGTCTTCCATCGGCTTTGATTCTTACTCCATTGATTCTATCTCCTCTTCCATGGGTTCTGACTCATCTTCCATGGGTTCTATCTCCTCTATCGGTTTCAATAAGGATAGCGATATATGCTATCCAATTTTCCTCTAAGGCCTTCCCGGCTTCGTCATCACTAGAAATCATAATTATTTATGGAGCTGGGGGTCGTATAAGCATTTCGACCATAGGATTCCATCTTTACCCCTTCGGGTGTATTGGGCATACTCTTCCTCAATCGAGAACCCACCATTTCTAGGTGGATACTTTGGTTGCTCCTATTTATCACTAGAGAGCACAATGAGGATGTCCTTCTCACTTCAATTTGCTCTAGAAGACTCCCCTTTCGAGTAATTTCCCCCATATGGTTTCTATAAGGTAAACAAATATTCTTTTAGGCATAAGTAATAGGCAATTGCTAACGTATTCTTAGGTAGAGATATTTGGTCAATACTCGAGATTCATTTCTAAAAATATCTTTTAAAATTCTTTGTTTAAAGAGGTTTTATTCTTTCAAAATTTTACCAAAATCTTTTTTCTTTTCAAATATATATATATATATATAGGTAATATGATTTCATATAAAACCAAATTCATTTGTATATGATATTAATAAATACACACTCATATATACTCAAACTCACTTTAGGGTGTTACTAACCCTATCTCTAATGAGTTACTCATCCTAGGGTATTACTAACCCTATCTCTGATGAGACTTTACCCCTACCAAAGCCAAGGTATTCGCTTAACCTAAGCTCTGATACCATGATGTGAGGACCCGTTTCTTCGACTCTCGGAAATCGACATTAATACCTCCTCAGTATTCGTGTGCCATAAATCCAATTGCTGAAGAAGCAGATTCTCAAGGGTAAGAAAAAAATTAAAGATAGAACGGAATCTCAATATATTATTTCAACATGAACTTTACCCGGAAATTTAAAATACATTTATCAGAGTTTTAAAATGGACAGTTATAAATCTCTGTCCTTATAAATGCGAAATACAATACTACACTAGAGTGGTGGAAACAATCTTAAAAAAAATATTCTAACTTCATGCTTCGAGCTCCATCCATATTTCTTCTAAGCTAAACCTAACTACTAGGCTGGCCAAAAAATTAGGGCACCTAGAGTTTAAGGAAAAGGAAAATAAACTCTGGGTCGATCATGGGACTGATGTGAGAATCAAATTACACGTTTTGGAAACAAAAAGGTATCTCATAATACCACGCCGCACATAAGCATGGAATGAGTTTTTACCTTATGATAACTAGATCATTATTTAGTAAAAATAAGCGATATTATTTTTAATGACATTTCTTTAAAAATGTTTGCTAGTAAACTTATTAATCTTAGCTGAAATTATTACATTAATTAAATTCTAGCATACTAGCCATAACGTGGGTTCTAGAAATAAACTGATAGGTACTTATTGGAGAATGGATTTCCATATAAATGACCAGGTGAAGTGACTACCTTCCGTCTGTACATCTCTAGAGGAATGTACAGAGGTTAACAGAACATTTGCACATCTACCAACACAAGACCTACCTATCTCTCCCACTAGATTATACTGAATATGTCATCACCTCGATCGTTAGTGACCTATCCGAGGGCCCTCACAACATACATCCACAATAATTTAAGTCTCGAACGTCATAGCAGGAAAACATATATCTAGAAGGGGATGATCATATCCTAATGTTTGCGAACCACATAGCCTTACCTCAGCTACCATGTTTTGGTCATTTCTGGGTGTGAGGCATGAGATAATGATTACCTTTCATATAGCACATCACCTTTCTTTAAATATCACATTGCCATTCCGTAATCACACAACTGATTTCTACAAACGTATAACTCCTGAGCTCGTACGTCTCAGGAAAGTGTGTTAAGCAAAGAGAAGTTTCATTCACCACCACCAAGCAGATGATACGTTCATAGAGATCACTTATGTAACTAGAAATGCAACGTCATACATTCATCCATACTAGTTGTCCAAGAACAAGGCTAACCGAAGATACTCTCATACCACATCCTGTCGAGAGTTACCCCTTGAGTTAGTAGCGAGAAGTCCTTGCAACCCGAAGAGTTTTAGAAGTGAAGGAACCACTACTACTTTAGTATTTGGGAGCTAACCAAAATTATCAACACACAGTCCTTCCACCCCGAAAATCTTCGGTCTTCATCCTTTAATTTCTTTATCAGATTTTCATTTTTCGAACGAATGCATCGGTTCGAAGTGGTTTTCGGACGAGAATTAACCAAATCCGACCCCGGTTCCTTCGAACCAATCATTGATAAAAAAAGGTTCTGTTAATAGGGAATCATACTTTTATTGATTAAGTTCCTTTTATTCAAATCTCTTCTGGATATATATATTTCTAAAACATTCTTTCCGGTATATACGAAATGATTACACGTCTCTTGTCAAATCCTTTGATTACATAAAACCCTTTTGAAACTTAGAATAATTCAAAATCATTTCACTTTTCACTTAGGAAAATATTTCCAAATTATTTCACTTAAATCTTAACAAAGATTTATCAATTCAAAACTCATAGTTTTGATTGAGTTAAAACTATGTTATTTAGAATGTTAATCCAAAACCAGTAAATATTAAATGAGCAGAATCTATAGAAATCATCTAATTTTGCTCAATATCAACCCCCATATTCAACAAATACTGTGGGTGGAATAGCGGAGAAATCACCTTAAAAATTCCACGAATAGTACAAGTTCCCTCTTCGGGCCTAACACCGAGTATAAGATGATTATCCCCATAAAAATCAAAGTTGTTTAAATCTGAAAAATATTGTTCTTTATTCTTTGGAAAATTTTGATGCGAGTAAATCAAATTTACTATCCCCTCCATTGAGCCTGTCCAGATAGCCAGGGAGAGCAGGAAACTGGTTTTCCAAACTCAAGCTTGGACATTATCTCTTTGACACCCACAAGGCGCTTTAGAAATTTGATCGACTCTAAACCATTTAACATTTAATTATTCCATAAATCCTTCAAAATCATCTTTAAAATACTTATTTAATCATTTTAAAATATTTATGAAAGATTTGGAAAATAATGGTTGCATTTAAACTATATTTCAAAAGTTATATAAAAAACTACTGTGGAAAAGTGCTATAGAAAGTGCTTTTTAAATATATTGATCAAAATGACTTTTACTCATTCGAAAATTCATTTTTATAACGAAAATCACTTTTAAAACAATTTAAAATTAAAGATTTTTAGAATTTATTCATATTTTTAAACAATTTTAAAATATCATTTTCAAAGAAATCCAGTTTTGGATTTCGAACTACAAAACCGCAATTTTTCAAAAAACTTGTTTTACTCATATTTCAAAATCTACTTGTAGAAATCTCGATTTTCTTTCTTTGTTTGAAAACTATGGATATAATAGTTTGGAAAATTCTTATCTCGAAGAATTTCATCCTATACTATATTCTATACACTCGTTCGACTTTTATAGCGCAAAATCGCGAACTACAGTTCCGCGACGCGCCTATTTTTGACTAAATTTTCAATTACTTTTCAAACTACACCAAAACTCTTTCATATGTTTATAAAACATTTCAATGTCATTTTAAAATCTTTTTAAAGAGGTTTAATATTCCATATGTACCAATTCATTAATATAGAGGAAAGTGATTTCCTTTGTGCTTATCGACGTGTATTTCCGTGACTTGCATATATATTTAATATTCATATTAAAAAACCCTCGTCAATAATCATAATCAAACATATATAACATCCAATAGCATATAATACTATATTTTATGAGTTCTCACCTTCATTTTCCCTTTGAGCTAATATAAAATTGGATATAGCTCCGCTATCTCGAAATCTATGCTCACAATCACTAGCACTATCGACTTTAAATGGTTCAGCCAAGGTTTTAGATGGCTCACATACAT
This sequence comes from Allium fistulosum, assembly GCA_030737815.1. Lineage (NCBI taxonomy): Eukaryota > Viridiplantae > Streptophyta > Magnoliopsida > Asparagales > Amaryllidaceae > Allium > Allium fistulosum. The sequence continues at coordinate 239,837,722 of CM060907.1, read as the reverse complement.
ACTAAATCAAACAACATCCCATCCAACTTATACATACATACTAGAACTACTCTTAATTCCCCAATGTCACTTTTACTCTTTCGAGTCCTAAGATGATGGTGGACTCCAATTTCAAAGGTCTATCATCACTTCTCCCTCTCCTTCTTCATCACTACCCAGCTCATCGTCGGCCTCATTGTCGTCCTCTTTCGGTATCTCTCCCATTACCTAAGGTAGCCATGGTTGGTTCCATGGGACATGTCCCATTCCGATTGTTATTCCAGGAATCACCCTGCCCTCTTCTAGTTCTTCCAAGCCTTACACGTTCTTCTCCCAAGGGTTTTCGAATTCTTCGACTCTCTCATCTTCCTCTTCTACTGCCATTTCTTCGTCGTTGCTTTCTATCTAGATCCAGTTTATATATGAACTGGATGATCCTTCCTGCCACACAACATGCTCCCCATCCATATCCCATAATACATTACTACACTCGCTAGATATAATAGCATCAAGGTCTTCCATCGGTTCTGATTCTTCCTCCATGGGTTCTATCTCCTCTTCTATGGTTTTTGACTCCTCTTTCATGGGTTATATCTCCTCTATCGGTTCCAATATGAATCTAGCAAGATTTTCTATCCACTTTCCTTCCGAGGCTTGCCCGGGTTCATCATCACTAGAAATCATAATTATTTCTAGAGCTGGGGTGGTATAGCATTCCGACCAAAGGATATCCATCTTCACCCCTTATAGTGTATGGGTCATACTCTTCCTCAATCGGGAACCCACCATAGCTAGGTTTATACTTTGGTTGCTCCTCTTCATCACTAAAGAGAACCATGAGGCTGTCTTTCTCGTCCCAATTTGCTCTAAAAGACTCCTCTTTCAAGTAATTTCCCTCATATGGTCTCTACAAGGTAAACAAGTATTCTTTTAGACATTATTAATAGGTAATAGCTAACGTATTCTTAGGTAGAGAGGTTTGGTCAATACTCGAGATTCATTTCTAAAAATATCTTTTAAAATTATTTATAGAAAAAGGTTTTATTCTTTCAAAATTTCTTTGAAAATTTTACCAAAATATATTTTTCTTTTCAAATATATATATATATATATATATATATATATATATTGGTAAAATGATTTCATATAAAACCAAATTCATTTGTATATGATATTAACAAAATGTACTCATATATACTAAAACTAATTCTAGAATGTTACTAACCCTATCTATAATGAGTTACTCATCGTAGGGTATTACTAACCCTATCTCTGATGAGACTTTACCCCTACCAAAGCCAAGTGTTCGCTCAACCTAAGCTCTGATATCATGATGTGGGGACCTATTTCTTCGACTCTCGGAAATCGACACTAATCCTCGGTGTTCACGTGCCGTAAATCCAAGTGCCGAAGAAGTGGATTCTCAAAGGTAAGAAAAAAATAAAGGCAGAACGGAATCTCACATATATTATTTCAACATAAACTTTACAGCGGAAATTTAAAATACATTTATCAGAGTTTAAAAATGGACAATTATAAATCTCTGTCCTTACAAATGCGAAATATAATACTACAATAGTGTGGTGGAAACAACCTTTAGAAAAATCTTCTAACTTCATGCTTTGAGCTCCATCCATATTTCTTCTAAACTAAACCTGACTACTAGGCTGGCCAGGAAAATTAGGGCACCCCGAGTTTAAGGAAAAGGAAAATAAACTCCGGGTCGATCCTGGGATTGGTGTGAAAACTCAAATTACTCGTTTTGGAAACAAAAAGGTATCTCATAAAAAACCACCGCACATAAACAAGGAATGGGTTTTAACCTTATGATAACCAAATCATTATTGCATAAAAATAAGGGATATTATTTTTAATAACATTTCTTTAAAAACATTTGCAAGTAAACATATTAATCTTTGCCTAAATTGTTACATTGATTAAACTCCAGAATACTAGCCACAATGTGGGTTCTACAAACAAAATGGCAGGTACTTATTGGAGAATGGGTTTCCATACAAATGATGAGGTGAAGGGACTACCTTCCGTCTATACATCTCTTAAGGAATGTACTGAGGTCAATAGAACATCTGCACCTCTACCAACATAAGATCGACCTATCTATCCTTCTAGAGAGTACCGAATATGTCATCACTTAGGTCGTTATCGACCTATCCGAGGGCCCTCATAGCATACATCCATAATAATTTAAGTCCCAAGCATCATAGCGGGAATAAATATATCTAAAAGGGGATGATCATATCTTAATGGTTGTGAACCGCATAATCTTGCTGCATCTACTCTATTTTGGTCATTTCTGGGTGTGATGCTTGAGGTAATGATTACCTTTCGCATAGCACATCATCATTCTTTGAATGTCGCATTGCAATTCCATAATCACACAACTGGTTTCTACAAACGTATAACTCCAGAGCATGTATGTCTCAGGAAAGGGTGTTAAGCTAAGAGAATTTGCCTTCTCCGCCACCAAGCAGATATACGATCATAGAGATCACTTATGTAACTAGAAATGCAACGTCAAATATTCGTCCATACAAGTAGTCCAAGAATAGGACAACCCGAAGGTACTCTCCTACAACATCCTATCGGGAGTTACCCCTAGGATTAGTAGCAAGAAGTCCTTGCAAACCAAAGAGTTTCAGAAATGAAAGGACCACTACTACTTTAGTATTTGGGAGCTAACCAGAATTATCAACAAGCAGTCCTTCCACCCAGATTATCTTCAGTCTTCATCCTTTAATTTCTTTATCAGGTTTTCATTTTTCGAACGCATGCATTGGTTCGAAGTGGTTTTCGGATGAGAATTACCGAAATCCGACCTCGGTTATTTCTAACCAATCATCGATAAAAAGAGGTTCTATGAATAGGGAATCATTCTTTATTTGGTTAAGTTCTTTTTATCAAAATCCCTTCTGGAAATATATATTTATAAAACATTCTTTCTGGTATGTATGGAATTATTAAACCTCTATTATCAAATCCTTTGATTACTTAAAACCCTTTTTAAACTTGGAATAATTCAAAATCATTTCATTTTTAACTTAGGAAAATATTTCCAAAATCATTTCATTTAAATCTTAACAAAGATTTCTTAATTCAAAACTCAGAATTTTGATTGAGTTAAAACCATGTTATTTAGGATGTTAATCCAAAACTAGTAAATATTAAATAAGAAAAATCTATAGAAATCATCTAATTCTATTTAATATCAATCCTTGTATTCAACAAATACTATGGGCAGAATAACAGCGAAATCACCTTTTAAATTCCACGAATAGTACGAGTTCCCTCTTAGGGCTTTAACATCGAGTATGAGAAGATTATCCCATAGAATCCAAGTTGATTAAATTTGGAAAATATTATTCTTTATTCTTTGGAAAAATTTATCTGAGTAAATCAAATTTATTATCCCCTCCGTCGGACCAGTTTGGATAGCCAGAGAGAGCAGGAAACTAGTTTTCCAAACTCAAGCCTAGACACTATCTCTTGACACCCAAAAGCGGTCAAAAAATTTGAATGACTCTAAACCATTTAACATTTAATCATTCCATAAACCCTTTAAAATCATCTTTAAAATACTTTTTAATCATTTTAAAATATTTAAAAAGATTTGAAAAAGAGCAGCTGCGTTTAAAACTATATTTCAAAAGTTATCAAAAAAAGTGTTGCGGAAAAGTGCTACAGAAAGTGCATTTTAAGCTACATTGATCAAAATTACTTTTTATCATTTGGAAATTCATTTTTATAACTCAAATCACTTATAAAACATTTAATATTTATTCATATTTTAAAACAATTTTAAAATATTATTTTCAATCTACTTGTTGAAATCTCGATTTCCATTCTTTGTTTGAAAACTATGGATCTAATAGTTCGGAAAATTCTTATCTCGAAGAATTTCGAGCTATATTACATTCTATACACTTGTTCGACTTTTATGGCGCGAAATCGCGAACTACAGTTACGCGACGCTCCTATTTTTGACTAAATTTTCAATTTCTTTTCAAACTACAACAAAACTCTTTTATATGTTTATAAAACATTTCAAACTCATTGTTAAACCATTTAATAGAGGTTTAATATTCCATATGCAGCAATTCATTAATATAGAGGAAAGTGATTTCCTTTGTGCTTATCGACGTGTATTTCTGTGACTTGCATTTATATTCAATATTCATATTAAACAACCATCATCAACAATCATAATCAAACATATATAACATCCAATAGCATATTATACTATAGTTTATTAGTTCTCACCTTCATTTTCCCTTGAGCTAATATAAAATTGGCTATAGCTCCGTTATCTCGAAATCTATGCTCAAAATAACTAGCATTATCGACTTTAAATGGCTCGGCCTAGGCTTTAGATGTAAAGAGGAGCCGACGGCGCTTTGGGAAGTGGTGGTCATGGATTTAGAAGTGGTAGAGGAGGAGTTTCATTTCCGTTTGAAGTGTAATTGATAACTTATATATATTATATGATTTTAAATATCTTTTTCTAAATATTTTGCCATAATTTTGTTAAGAATGGAAGCCATGAAAATAAGCTTGAAGTGGAGAAGAAGATGATAAGAATATGGAGAAAAATGTGAGAATGTCGGTGGGTATTATTAGGAGAAAACTTAGAATAAAATATCTAATGGAAAAATTACCAAAACGCCCTTAGCCCACACCAATCCTACACCCCTCTAGTGCATGGCTCCCCCCTAAGCCATGTGATAGTGATGTGAGGTGATGGTGTGGTACGGTGAGTTGATGTTTGCTTTTTGGTTAATTAAGTATCTAGTTTTAGGAATTATTTAATTATTTTATAATATGTATATATTTAAGTGTTTATGTACATATGTATATGTTATCATGTGCATGTGACATATATATGCATGTACATGTATGTGCATAACACTTCAAACGTCTTCGAACCATTTTTGTTTATTAAACCGTTGAAAACCGAGAATCCGATTATCGGTCACATTATTTTAAATAAATTAAAATGATCATAATTGAATTAGAAAACCATATAAATTAATATTAAAAATCATTTCCAATAATTACTATTATACCGATAAAGTGATATTGATTTTTCCTTATATTTCCAAATCAAAAATATATCTTTATAAAACTATCATAAATGATTTATTATCACTTTATATCTATTCAAAAATGAATTGTCATTATTTAAAACAATTATTTAACTAGTTAAAATAATTGTTAAATCATTAAATCTCAATAAATCAATTATTATGTTTGGAGGCATTAAAAAATGTCATAAATACATTTAACTTTCACAAAATACAATAAATTACTTTATTACGTATTCTTGTTCAATTATAAAAATAGGTGTATGTATCTAGCTCTATATATTATGTTTAGTGATTTTAGAGCTATTTACCGATAAAATAATTTTTAGCAATTTTATCGATTTAGATTTCGAGTAAAATATTTCGTAAATATTATTCAAAATAAGATTACTATCACTTATTATCACTTATAAAAATATTATTTGTATTATCCACTTTTTTATTTGAATAAATTTAAAAATAAATATGATTTATCAAAGTGATAATCTGTGGGTTGTTACACTTACGCATTCTAGTGTATAAGCAACATCTAGTCTAGTATATTGTGGTGCATAGAGATGGAATTGATTGTCGACGCATACGGTTTCCGCTTTATATGATTCATTTCCCCATCATTATAAATATTATTCTTCTCAAAAAGGATGATTCCAAACAGCGTCGGAACATTTCCACGCTTAGAGCTCTCCATATTGAACCTTTTTAGTATGGTATCTATGTACTAGGATTGAGAATATCCCAGCAATCTTTTAGATCTATCTCTATAGATCCTAATACCAAGTCCAACAATCTTTTGGATCTATGTACTGGTCATTAAGAAGAGGAGGAGAGAAAGAGAAATAAAACAAATGTTGTCAGGAAATAAATAATAGAATGAAGTAGAGAGAACATATTTTGAAGGGAATATTGAGATCGTTTAATTACCTCCTTTAAAACCATGCAAGGAATGCTACAGAAAGAGGTAGAGTGGGCTTCAAAAAATTTCCAAATCCATTTTGCATTTGTCCCATTTAAATTTAATTTAAATATTCTATCAATATCGTATATCGGTACATGCATTTGTAACTTCTATACACACACAATATTAAATACTAATGTTATTAAAGAAATCAAATAAACTTCAATAATAAATATTTTAGAATTAGTTAAATTAATTTACAGTAATTATAAAATTAATTAAATTGTGTGGTTTATTTGAAATGTTCATCATTTCGGTTGTGCGACTCAAAGGTGTAAAATCATTCTGCGATTAATATCTTCAAATATTAGCATTCACATCACCTTAGATAGTGGTGTAGCATTTTGGCTAAATTTATTGCTTATACATCCTTTTAGTAAAGTTCTATCTTACTTATAACAAGTGGCACCTGGTAGCAACGTTTATTTACACCAATTCTCTTTCTCAACAATATATTGCATTTGGACTTTTGGAATTTGGATTTGACCAAAATTCCAACATCGTCCACGTTTAAATTTGAATATCCAAACACAAATTTTTTAGTTTAATAATAACAATTATTATTAACTATACTGCTCTGGTCAGAGGCTTTGACTTTGAGTTGACTGTAATGCTAACCTTGTATAACAAAGGAGACAAATTATCTATTGAATATTATTTCACTTCCAATGCTTCTAATCAGACCCAACTATAATCGTTGATAGATGGAATTCCATGATTTAACTACAATCAAAGTGTCCAAATTGAATTTCAATAGTATTCTCAAGTTGAGAGAACTATGTAACATCGTTAGTTCAAGATTCACTATTTGACTTAGTTATATTAGCCAATAGAAAACTCTCAACTGAGTCATTCCATGGATATCCAATAATTATCAATGCTTAATCCCGTGGTGCCCCCAAAAAATATGAGTAATACACTGTCCAACATTTGGAGAGAGTTACAAACTCTTGCCAGTGGATGTATCAATATCATGTCCCGAAGCATCTTCATTAGGAATGTTGGAAATAATTTATTATTTTTCATGCGATAAAATTGTCATGATTACCACATCACATAACATATCATTTAAGAATTTTATATTCAATATACTTTAAATTAATTATTTTAGTTAATTATATTATAATATAACAAGTATATAATAGAAAGAAAACTCTTTTTATTTTGAATAAGATTGGTTATCGAGTTAGATATATGTGACAAATTACATAATTGCCCATAAGGTACACCCTTAACTCTACCAAAATTGTCCCTAGTCACTATAGAAATTAGGTCACATACGTCAGTATATATGAGACCCACAAGTTCATTAACTCGTTCGTTGCTTCTACCAATGCTTGGTCATTGTGCCTTTGAGATATGACTTAGAAGTTAAAATGATTCATAATCAAATGACGGTAGTAAACCTTTAGTTTTTAGTTTATGTAGTCACTTTTCGCTAATGTGACCTAGCCTACAGTGACATAAATAACTATTATTAATGTCAACAAATTTTTTTTTAAGAGCACAGATATGATAAATGTTGGGTACATAAATTCCATTATCTAAAACACTATCATAGATATTATTTCAATCAAACATAATATCCATAATACTGTCTTTATGATGGAAACCAAAAACAGCTCCAAAGAATCTAGAAACATATATAATTTTGCAAATAAAGTTTTTAACATAATAACAATTAACTAAAATCCACTAGGAAAAATAAAGTGATAGTCTTCAACTACAGTTGCGGCTACTATAGATTCATCATCAACTTAGAGCCTCATTCACCTTTTGCCACATGTCATCTACCTCATAGTCCCTATAATGAATTACAGATATGCGTACCAGATTAAATATGTAACAACCTGGAATTTTACCACCTTGATTTTTGAATATTTAATAAAATTTAAATAATCAAATAATAGGTTTTATAATTAAATTATAGCTCTTTTAAATAATAACAAATGATGGTAAAATAGATTTGTAATGACCCAAGGTTTTGCCACTTTGAAATAGGCTATATAAATATATTTTATATAATCAATAAATGAATTTTTATTAGAAAAAAACAAATTTTAATTATTTAATAATGATGATAAAATAATTTTCAAAATTTGTTTACCAATATAGATGTTTCAATTAAAAATAGAAAATGTGACCGAAGAACGTTTTTCGAAATTTCGACTTTTCATTATCCGAAAGTCATCGGAAATGTTGTCCACACTTTGTTCAACATGAACACATCTGTATATTTAAGGATTAGTATTAATTAAGCATACTTATGTATATTAACTTATATATATTTATACATAAGCATGGAGGTGAAAAAATTATGTTATAAAAGGCATATATATAGATATATATAAACACACTTATATGTATACAAATCACCTCCATATCCTTAGTACACATCATGGATGCTATAGCATGATTCAAGGCATGAAAAGGGGGGAGAACCTATACAAGTGATGAGAGGGAGGTATGGGGTGCATGCATGTGTATATATTTAATTATAACCACTTTAGATATTTTATCACTTTCCTAAGCCTATAAATATCGCTTCCATTTCATGTTTTTCCCTTTGCAACTTCTCTTTTTATTTTCTTCACATCTTCTTCTTAAGCTCCTGCATACTCTCATGGCCTCCTCACTAAATTCCTAAGAGATAAAGTTAGTAAAAATATTTCAAAATATAGCATAAATTACTTCCTTGGCTCACTAGAACACTTCTGCAAATGCTACAACACCTTTCTTCCAAAGTACAAGTCCATAACCTCCACAAACATCCATGGCCGAGCCCAAATTGTCCAAGGCTGAGCCCATTTTGGGTGTGTAGGCATCCAGTGACTTCATTTTAGCAAAGTACTAGCTTGTATTCAAGTTCGGTAGAAGTTTGCCTTGATTTAGTGAAAGTTTAGTGAGTGAAGTCCATGTTTTCAGAATTCAGGTTACTAACTTTTTAGAGTTGTAAAATTTATGAGTTAAAATGTTGCTTAAGTATGTGGTAATGTTATATGTTGTGTATGAATGCATATATGTTGATTTGGAGTTGATTGCTTATGCCGAAATTTGAGTAGGCGATTAAGATTATACCTTGAATATTAGAAAAGTTGGTTAGTATTTGTAAATTAATATTATTGCTTATGATTATGCTATAATGTTATAAGTGGTATTGTGATTGAATGTTGTATGTGTTGTATGTGGGTTCATGACACAAAGCTAGCGATTCACTAATCAAAAGCGATGTAGAAATTCGCTTTTTGTCGAAAGTTTGATTTTTTTTTCAAAGCGAAAAATTTTCAAGTTTAAAACTTTGATTTTGGTTTTCAAAGGTTTATTTTCATGTTTTAAAGAAGACAAGAGTTCAATGTTGAATTTTTCAAAGCTTAGGAATCCAAATATCAAAATGTGAAATTACGGGTCCGTATAGCGATAGTCGCTATACGCACAGTTCCAAAATTTTAACTTGTTTTCTAATCCAAACTTGTTTTCACTTAGAAATCTTTTAGAAATGTTTTCTAACTTTACTTTAGTAATTAGAGAACAATTATTTAATTATTCAATTATTTATTTATTTAATGATTATGTAATTGATTAATTAATTAATAAAGTTAATTAGTACTTAATCATTTGTTAATAATGGTTTTTAAATTCAATTAAGCTAATCATGATTTGTTACTTCATTAAAGTTAATAATTTTTTAATTATCAATTAAGGATTAATTAATTATTATTTAATTATTTATTTAAGATAATTATTAAGTAATTATTATTTTAAAAAGGGATTTTATCAATTAATCTTTGACTAAAGTTAATTATGTTTTTAATAAGGTTTGATTATTTTTAATTAGAGTTTAATTACTATTTAACAAGGTTTGACTCTAATTAACAAGGATTTTAATTATTTTAAAAATCGCTTTGAGTTTAAGTAATCTATTTTGCTTTAAATTGTTTTCTTTTCAAATTTGTTTTAAATCAAAGGATTTCTATGTCGCTTACCCTTAAGTAACCTCATATGATGTGGAAAACTAAATGACATCTATTAGCAGAACAAATTACCATTCTGCTATTACAATTAGTTTAGACAATTACTTAAGTTGATTGATTGTTATGTGCTGATCCCTTATGTACCTGTTGTTATGTGATATCATGTTAAACTAGATAAGTAAAATCAAGATAAAAGCATTGTTGTGGTCATTAAGCCTCCATTTGATTTTGTAAGGATAAATATTTCATTTTCTTTTTTGAAATGAGTTCAAAGTTATTTCAATTTGAATAAGATATTTAAAGAATTATCTGACAAATGGTTTTACTAAAGATGTTTTATAACAAATGGAAATGGTTTTCCATATTATAAATAGAAGTGTTTATAAAGAGTTTTATAAAGGAATTTGGAAATTTTACAATGCTTTTGGGTTAATAGATTTGGGTTTTTGAGCAAAGAAGATTTCATAAATAAATGAGATTTATAAAATGGATTTGCTTATTAAAAGAAGCTAAATTAATTTAAGATTATTTAATAATCTGTTAAAGAGAAAAGATTTATAAATATTTTTATAAATGATTTTGGGGTATTTATAAAAGTTTTAGAAAATGATTTGGATATTCATAAAGGGAGTTTTTAAAAAGGTTTGGGTATTTATAAGGAACCTATATAATAAGTATGGATATTTATAAAAGCAATTTATATAAATGATTTTAAATATTTATAATAGGATTCTATAAATGAGTTTGAGTTTGAAAAGTAATTTGAAATGGACTTGGACTTCAAGTAAAAGAGATTTCATGAATAGATTTGTTTAAAAAGGGTTTATCAAAAGAAGTATAAAAAGAATTTGAGATCTGGCTTCTCTAAACTGAGCTTTCAAAAATGATAGTATGGAACATTTATCCCACACTTAATACCGAGGGAATAGTATTTAGGGTTGTTCCTACCTCCAATTTAAACAACATTTGTTTAATCCTTTTAACAAGATTTGGAAGTAAGAAGTTATTCCCAAATATTTTGTGAATGTACTTATGTCAGAGAGATAAGTTATGAATGTTTTCGAAAAACGTTTTGAAAAGATATTTATTAAACAAAGATTTGTTTTGGGGCTTACTGGTTGGTATGGATTAATAAGTCTCAAGTGGAATTGGTTGTTGTTTGTTTATTTGACAGTAAAATAGCCGACTATCAAGTATAGACCCAAAATGTAACTTTGGAACTATCTAGGAGAAACATGTGAGTTATACAGTACAATCATCTCCGATGATGTTGTACTATGCATAAAAATCTCATTCCGTTCTCCTAGGACAAATGATAAGAAAATTCATCTACGAATGGTTAGGAGGTGATCTCTGTTCTTATCTTTGACTATTATTTCCTAAAGAACCAGGGTTGAGTTTACCGAAAACTATCGGATGTTGTTTTCGAAGAGACCGGGATCGGATATATTATTCGAAAACCACTTCGATCCAACTCAAGCGATTCAATGTGAAGTCATCTTGAAGATGATCGAATGAAAGATGGAGCTCTTTGAAGTGCAAGCGTTGCTTGCTACTAATCCTGAGGGTGATTCCAAAATGGATGTAGTAGAAGTGGCGCCTTCAGTTTTTTCATGTCCTGAACAACTTCTATGGATGAATGCTGGCATTTCACTGTTGCCTGAAGGGCAGCGTTAGCATTCCAAATGGGAAGTTCTTATAAAAGGTAATACGTAACCTCAAGCCTCATCAACTGGGAATGACTAAAACAGTGGAGAAGCGACAGGGCTAAATGGGTCGCTCCCAATTGGGGTATGATCATTCTTATCTAGAGTCGATAGTATCTCTCATTTGTATGCTTTAGGGCCCATTAACTAAGGAATGATCATATTCGGTACTACTAGTCAAGTGGTAGGCTGGTTCTGTGTTGGCAGGGGATACCGGCGAGGTCCTCGATGTTATTTTATCTAGAGATGCACCGTGATGGGTGGTACCCCAGTTGCCTAGTCATGTATGGAATCCATTTCCCAGTAAATTCCTTTAGTCTTAGTTGTATGCTTATTATGTTGGAATCAAATTAATGTAACAATTTCGACAATATTAATTATTTACTTGAGAACCATAGACATTATTATAATATCACTAGATTTTATATACAAATGTTTTGGTTATTGTAAGGTAAAACCCGTCCATGTTTATGTGCGGCTTGGTCTTATGAGATGCCTTTGATATAAAGATTTTATAAAGTTAAAGTTTTATGCTTTACCCACACCAGACCCATGTATGACCAGGAGTTTATTTTCCCTTTTCCTAAACTCTTGGGTGCTCAAATTTGGATGAGCATCCAAGTAGTTCTGGTTTTTCCGCAGATTCATCTTAGAGGAGCTTGGAGCAGGTGGCTTCATCGATAGCTAGTTATTACCTTGTTTCCCACTGTATTTTATGTATATTGTATCTGTTAGGTAGGGATAGGCTATTATAACTGTCCTAGGCTAGAATTTATATTAGAATGACTTTGGTGCAACATTTTTGAAATGATTTTGTAATATATTACGTTGAGTTATATACATTGTTCTGTTACATTGTGAAATTTGGTGTTGTAAGATTCTTCTCTTATATCTTATCTTTCTTTTTCTTTTACCCTTAATGGCTCGTCCTTCGGAGTAAGAAAGGCGGATCATTACAAAATATCTAAAATCAAAGATAATTTGTTGATCACAAAATAATTTTAAATCATATACATACCTCTAAGAGTGGAGGAAGCAGATTCCTTTTTCTTCTCTTTGATCATTTTCAAATTGTTTGGACAATTGCGTTTCCAATGCCCCTTGTTGTTAGAATGGTGACATTCAACCTTGTCAGTAGGAGCATATTTCTTACATTTCTTAGAACAATCATATGTTTCTTTGGACCATTCAAAGACGATGCTTTCCCTTTACAACTAACACCGTACTTTGATCCTTGAACGAGCCCTCAACTAACCTTAACATATTTAGTAGCTCGATGAGGCAAACATTTCCCTTAACGGAGTCGGCGAGCTTACGTTCAAATCCACTTGTAGTTTATCTTATCATCTAGCTTAGAAAGTCTATCAGTATAGCCTTTCATTCTTAAGGTGAAATCCTCAACATGACTACTCCTACTCATCTTTGTATATAACAACTACTTAATAATCTTGTACCTTGTAGAACGAGATTGCACCCAAAACAAAGCTCTGAAGCTTTTAAATATTTTTTAGATAAACATATTTTCGTGATGTCATTGCAATAGATTGTCTAATGTCTTAGGGTCGGCATTCTTAGCCAGTTTTTGTCTTAGAGGTTCAACAATTAACTACCATAAGCATTCAATATGTGAGTGCAATTTTAATTTCCATTAGCTAATCGACGTAGTTAGGTTCGGTAAACTTAACATTTACCAAAAATAGTCTAAAGTTGTTCATTATGCTACAAATTTAATATAAGTAGATTAGAATGGTTTATATAAAAAATATTCTTATATTATTAATAAGGTTAAGTGTATTCATTTCATTTTTCTAATAAGCTTCCTACTAGATATTTATGCTTCTCAAAATCCTAAGAAGAATAAGGAAATCTTTTAATTTCTCTATTGGGTGTTAGGACTCGCTTGCCTTGAGATTCTGACCTTGGGTTTGCACAATAAATCGTAGGCCGACAAGTGATGTATAACACTTTATCAGTTATATCATATATAGCTTCTGACCCATGGTCTTTGTCCTAATATCATTTTGAACTTTAGTTTGCACAACAAACCGAAAGAGATTATCTACTCATACCTACCATTTTGCGATGGCATAAGTATAATGCACATACCTTAAGTTTGCTCAATAAATATATACATGTATCATATCCCTTCTACTCGATATATTGATGGTTGTACACATAACATCTCTAGCTTGAGTTTTCTCAATAATTGAAGAGTATGCAACTAATATATTTAAATATAAATGGTAGAGGACAACTTTATATACTAAAGATTCATAATCTTCCATATACAGATATATTAGAATGATATCAATTTAGGAAATATTGTATTTCTTATTAAATACCCTCATGGTTCAAGTGTCAGATATATCAGAAATTATGGTATACGTATAATACGTATGCATTTATTCCTTAAACCCAAAGTAGGTTTCTTATAGTTCCACTTATGATTATCCATTCATATATTATGTAAGTTTAATTCATTTAAAAAAAATTATAATTTAGTTAACTTATTTAATATTCATACATGTATTAATGAAATATAATTTAACTAATTTTAATTTATCAACTTAATTAAAAAATTAATTAAATTATTTTAAAATATCAAAATTTATTTTATTCATCCTAAAAAATTTAGAGGAATATTAACTATAACATCTATATTTTTTACATGCACATATCATTATATATATATATATATGAATATATTTATTAAATAAAATATTCAATTAATTAAAACATTTTCAATTAAACGTTTTTATTAAATTCGAAAATTAATTTATTATTCATCTTAAACAATTTAAGATAAATGTTTGTATATATCATTATATGTGTTTATTTTAATTAATTAATCTTTAATTAACTATTTGTTAAATTAATCCAATTATTTAAAAACTAAATAATCTAGGAAAATATTAAACTTATTTTCAAAACATTTTTTAAAAATATTTTATAACTTTTATATAATTTATTTTATATATCAAACCTATCTTTTAAATTTAAAATATAATTTAATCTTTCAAACTTAATTTCAAAAATAGGCCTAAGACCTAAATCAATTTGGGCCTTTGTAGTTGGGCCAACTTTTGGACTTACTTGATTATTCAATCTCAAGCCTAGACGCTACTTTTCTACTCACCAATGGGATAGGTGGGTTTAATTAGTTGGTTTTAAAGCTGCTAATTGGACCACTTTGACCATTTGAGCTTTGATACCATTATTGGAACTTGCTCGATCTACAATCAGTGAAATTTGTAGATTTCAGAAAAATCTCTATCTGGATCTAAATTGGCCTATGGTGTCTAATGTGTTTCATTAGATCCGGTTTAGTTGCTATTAATAAAATAATTTTTTATCAATATTGTCTTATTTTATGTTAATTAAGTGTGAAATTTAAGAAGGTATGAATACATCGAATATATTCATGTTTTAAATGGTAAGACAAACATGTGAAATACATAGTGAGTATAATTGTTTGATGTTCAAGGATGAGAAAAAAATGAAATTAGATCCAAATATTATCATATCAAGGTCTAAAAGGAAAAAGATTAAGGAGACGTCAATGATTAATTCCATCTTTCCCTTTCTGTAGATATTTAGTTTATACTACATCGAACCAAAATTCAAGGGATGATATGTTACAACAATATGGTTAAAATGAGAAAAGCAACAAACAATAACAAGGTGTGTGTGTGTGTATTTTTTGTGTGTGTGTGTGTATCTGTGTGTTTAGATATTAGTATTTATATCTACCGTGTATATATTCGCTATTTATATAAATTCATATACTAGTGCCTCAATATTAAATTACTCAATGAAAAATAAATTTATGTAAAAAATTATTTCTAAAGTACATGCCTTAATAATATAAATGTTAAATATACACATACAAACCAAAACACACATAAATATTTATATATATATATATCTCGTGTGTGCGTGCACGCACGTATATATATATAATGATTAATCCAAGGTAATTTCTAATTGATTCAAAAACAAACATCTATATAGCATTAAACCTTTTAGATGTATTTACAAATACACACACACGCAAGCGCGCGTACACATATATATAATATAAAGTTTTGGCCTAATTTTTTAAAACAAACTAAATATTATAAAATAAAAATTGCATACATCAAATCAAATAAGATATCAACATCTCTATATTTCAACTAAAAATTCAAATAGGAACATTTAATCATTAAATTCTATTATATGTTTAGAATATTATTATAGGTAATTTTAAAACATAGATTCATAACCTAAAACATTGATTTATGCATGTATAAATTTTGAATTTGATTTACCAAGTTAAAATAGATCAAATCATTTAATGTGTTGTTTGAATTGTATTTCAATTCTAAATCAAGGTGAGGCAATAATATGTAAAAAAATAAATTGTGATAAGTATATTATTGCTAAGAAAACAATATAATATGTTGTTTTCTATATATTACTTAAGACTAGTAGTACAAATATGTCCTACCATCTATGTATCCAATTATTTTTAAAAAAAATTCAAAATATATCTTTTAAATCTAGCCAATAAGCGACACTTTGATTAGGAAATCCCTCCTTAGATCATTGAATCTACACCCTTTACAGGAGAAGGATAAATTACACGACCTTTATATTTATTTGATTTTTTAATTTGATTTTCCGTTGATATTTTTTAGAAAATGTGGAAGATATTGGTTAAGGGAGAAAGGAGGAAAAGAAATTTGAATAAGGAAATGAATGAATAGAACTTGTTTTAAGGGAAGAATAGAAACCTTCTCCATTTTTTCTTTAAAACATTCCCTTTTTAATTGCTAATTATTTTTCAATCAAGCCAATCCTTCTTCCTTCCGTGCATAGCCTGCCATGAAGTCCCCTTGCATGAGCTAATTTTTCAAAAAGCCCATTAATAATTGACTGTAGTTAAACCCATTTAAATACATACTGATATCATATATCGATCCATGCATATATAACTTTTATGCATCCCTCCAAACTATTATTGTCAACACTCAAAATAAATTAAATAATTTAGTAATTAATATTTCTTAAATAGTAATAAATTAAATTAACTTATAACAATTTACAAACTAATTAAATCATGTTTTTTTGGAAAATTCACAATGCGGTTGTGAGACTCAAAGGTGTGAATTCAATTAGCGATTAATACTGAAAAATTCAAATATTATTGTTCATTCGTCACCTCAACTAGTGGTATGATAGTTTAGCCGAATTTATCACTTACGGATCTTCTTAGTAAAATCAAATTTCACATTTTCTTAGATGATACCTTTTAGTAATGATATTTACCATTTCTTTTCATCGATACTATATCACTTTATTATTTAGGAAATATGTTTTCATCCACATTCAACTTGATTAGTCAATAAAAAGAGTTATTGGTTCAATAATAACATTTATTATTAACCATACTACTCTACGTAAAGATTTGGACTTTGAGTTGATTATAGTTGACCATGATACTAGCTTTATACAACCGAGGAGACAAATTCTTTATTGAATAATGTTTCACTTCCAATGCTTGAACTCAGATCAAACATAGTCCCTCGATCGTCATTATGCTATGATTTAACTATAATAAAAGTGGAGTATCCATTTTGGAGCTCAATAGTATGTTCATCTCGGAAGGACCATGTAATATTGTTACTCTGAGATTTCATGTTTGACCTATTAACCAACTAGAAACTCTCGGACGAGTCATTCCATAGTTATCCAATAACTGTTAGTACATCAACCCTTGATTCCCCTAGTAGCAGTTAGTTATACATTGAACAGTATTTGGAGAGCATTACGTATTCTGGTTTCAATGGATGTATTGATATCCTATCTCAAACATCTTGACCACAAATATTTAAAATAATATGTTGTATTATATTGTGATAATTTTCTCATGATTATAATTCACTATAATTATTATCACATGACATGTCATTTAAAAATTTTATATTTAATATACATATATCACAATATGAAAAACAAACACATTTTATTTCGAACGTGATTTTATTATAGAGTTAAATATTTGCAACAAAATACATAACTATGCCCATATCTATAACACTCATAATTATAAATAACATTATTCAAGAGATTTAATTAGATAAATTGAAATGACCCTCCTAATTTTGCCTTAATTTTTGGTGGAATTTTTTTTTATTACCTTCCTATAATTAATATTCTCAAAGTCATTTTCTTTTCAAACAATTTATCCAGGATCTAAAATTCCTATTAATATAAGTATATTAATTTAATCACATTAATATACATATACATATGATGATGTATATGTCCCTCTTGTTTAAATCAAAGTATACATATATTTAAATTTTGTAAACAAGAGCATATTCTGTTTGATTTGAATTGAATTTTGAACATCATCCCATTATTAATTTTCCATGTCATTGATACTTGTAATATTTGGGTAGATCCTGTTCATATTTATTTATGGTGATAACTTTAATTATTAAAATTAAGATTTATCGATAATTTATCTTGACAAGATAATCTCTAAATACTTGAGATTATATTATTATTTTTGTATAGTTCAGATGTTTGATATCTAATTAAGACCAGAAAATGATATTTACTTATATCATTTTGGCTCATAATCTTTTTTTTCTTTGAGATTCATCTGCTCTTAACTTAGCTAATAAATCAAACCATGTTTTATTCTTGTATATGTTGGTTTCTGAATCTCTCTGGAAATGTTTGTAAATGGTGCAATCCCTGGATTTTTGGTGAGCCAGGTTTGATTGCAGAGTGTTCTCTGGTTTGATAGTACAAACCAGTTCCAAAATGCACATATGTTTTTAGCATTTGAAAAGAAGTTTTTGGGTTAAACACTTGCAAAATAGACAAAGGGGTTTTGTATTGCATTTCACTGCTGAATTACAGACCAATATGATCAACCAGACTAACATCAACCATGTTTCTTTAAAATGTTATTCATTTATAAACTACTTGATACCTTATTTAAGATATATATATATATATATATATATATATATATTTCACAAAACAACTCACTGTGGACTTGAATTTATTTTACAAAATCCTCTAATGAAAGATAACTAAATGCTTGAAAGATTACCCCGGGTTAAACCATTTATATTTTTTTTTCAAACTTTATACTTTTAAATAACACCAGATTGAATAATGCAAAGTATAGAGTATGTTAGTTAATTGCTCAAGTATATATATATATATATTCTTTCAGATTTTTTTTTTGTAGATAGTACTTTAAACTTGTTCCCTTGTTCATAACTCAAATAATCTTTAAATTCTCAAACCTTAATTCATAGCAAAATGTAACAGAAAACAACCAGTTCAGATCAACATAGCAAATTCATTACATAACAAGAAAATTTAAAAACATAAGTTTTCATGAATACATGCAGATAATTTTTCCTATGCTCTTATTAAAACTAACAAGCATGCTTTTCCATTTTTCTGATTAGCCATAATCTTCTTTCCTACTTATGTCTTGCATCCCCTGAAAAAGCATTAGTGGCTGCCTCAGTTTGAATTGAGACACCCCCATATGCCATGAGCAAATAAGGGTCAGATCAATGATCTGGTATGAGCAACATCAATATAATCATGATACTAAGCAAATAAATGATATGTAAGCTCTAATCAGTTGCTTAAACAATTTCTTAAATCAACTATGTATCTATATTTCAGATAAACTGTTATACAAATGCAATGACTTCATAAATTAACCATTAGCACAAGCATGATTATGCAAGCATTCACATCAATCTGCAGCTATTAGATGTCCTGGAACAATCATGGTTCCAAATCAACAATCTAAGAAATACTCATTTTCTTATTACATAACTTTTGCATAGCCTTTACAAATATACCATTTTAATCCTAGCCTCATCTGCTATCAAGGAATCACAGGGACACATTGCAATGAATTAATTCACATCATTGCACAAAGATCTCAGGGCTTAAACAAACCATGTGCCAAACTTGCATACTTCAAATACGACAAGCATTCCAGCAGCCTTCTTGGCTTACAATTCCTAGTTCATTTACTATTTTGTGTTTATTTAGTCCTATCATCAGATAGATAAGTGAACATGTCAATGTGTTTATTGAAACATCCTTGTGATACTGCAAGCATATTTTTCCAAACAAATAATTATTTTCAAGTATACCACTAACATATACTTTGTCTTTGAATTAAGTTCAAGAATATTCACACTGAATATAGAAACATGGCATAATTAATTGTTATGATCTGCAAATAACTATGATTGAACCAGATTCAAGATCTTGCTGAATCATAATTTTTGTCTTGTAGATTTTTGCCATTTTAATCAGGGATTCAGCACATAGAAATCTCTATTGCATCCCTAATATCATTTCTAAAGCCTCAGCACTTATACAATGTATATTGCAGCTTACTTTATTTTCTCTGTTGAGATTTTATTGCCATGATTCCATATCAGATATAAGTATTCTTCCCTTGATTTCAAGATCTGATGCCTTAGTTTTTTTTTTAAATATAATAAAATAGTAACTTGCACATCTATAGCAAAACATCTTATCATATCAAGGTCATCCAAAGAGCATCAATAGCAAAACATTACATCAAATCAAAACCATTCAAAGAATATTAATAAAACTGAGTTTAACAAAAACCAGAAAGTATCAATAGCAACATAAAAGTTTGGCTGCCTCATATCAGGTCTTAATGCCATGAATCTAGTGAGATTACTCACCTAAATTCTTCCTGCCTTTGCTCAAAAATCCCAATATGTTTCTCCCTCTTCTTTTCTTCTTTTTATTTTTATTTTTAAGCAACTCAGGTAAAAAATGATTTTCTGGTTATAACTACCTATTTATAAGCATTTCACTAGGGTTTTATCAAGATAAAATTCCATTTCTGTCCTGTCTAGTATCATGCATTTTGTATCCACATTCCCATCCTTAATACCCCGGCCATACCAGATAATTAAGGTCAGTACTTTCCTTCTTCTGCTTTTCTAGAAAAGTGGCTATTTTTGAATATTTTACTCAAGTCATGTTAAATGTGTGACTTACTATATTTTATATTCTATTCATTTCTGAAAATCCTCTTTACTATTTTTACCTGCACATACTTACTTACTTATATTTTACCTCATACTATTTTAGTGTTATTTTTTTTTGCTTAGTTTCAATGTATCTCTACTCAAAGAAAATGTATCTGGGTATAAGCATATGTATACTTATATCTATTTAATTCTTCCTTACTTCCTGTAAAATATTCACATCATATCTTTCATATTTTTAATTTCCATATACTAATATATTTTTAATTTCAGTACATATCAAATTTTATAAAGAGTATTTAATATCAATGTGTACAGAAAAATATATTTTTAATTGGTTTAATAATTCATATTTCAAAATCATATTTGAAATACTTCCTTTCTTTGTTTCTTTATTTTATGATCATCATCATTTTTTTTCTTCAGAGATCTTAAACCTTTTCCTTGTGCCATTTCCAATGTGCATGTGCACACATACTTTTGTACATCATTTCATCAAGAAATCCTTCAACATTTTATCTAAATATTTTTAGAACTGAATTATTTTAAAAATAATTTCCCTCAAAATATTGGGGCATTACATTCACCCCTCCTTTTAGGAATTGTGTCCTCACAATCTCTTTAATACTTATATCAAGCATTTACTAATTCTAAGGAATCTATCAAACATATGCATAAGCAAACAAATTAAATCATAACAACCATATATTTTAGATTTTCCAAAAATTTTAAAATTACCTTTAATCTGCAAAAAGCTTAGGATAATCTATCCTAATCTTGTCCTCTAACTCCCATGTGCAG
Organism: Allium fistulosum; assembly: GCA_030737815.1. NCBI lineage: Eukaryota > Viridiplantae > Streptophyta > Magnoliopsida > Asparagales > Amaryllidaceae > Allium > Allium fistulosum. The sequence continues at coordinate 239,816,146 of CM060907.1, read as the reverse complement.
TCATTTGAATCAAGACTCCACTGGATCTTCACCAGTTTAAAAGTTTTACTTCTTAATTTCTTTTCTTCTTTAGCTATAATTCCCACTGGTTCTTTCTCATAAACCAAATTAGGATTTATTTGAATTTGAGTAGGCTTTTCCAGAATTTCTTCTTTATCATGTACCCATCTTCTAAGTTGTGACACATGAAAAACATTATGCATTGCTTTCATTTCCTCTGGCAGTTCTAATTTGTATGCTAAAGAGCCTATTCTCTCCAAAATTTTATAGGGTCCAACATACCTTGGTGTGAGTTTTCCCTGCTTGCCAAACCTCAGAACCTTTTTCATGGGTGATACCTTTATGAAAACAAAGTCTCTCACTCCATATTCCACCTGCTTTCTCTTCATGTCTGCAAACTTCTTTTGCCTATCTTGGGCTGCTGCCATCCTTCTTCTTATTAGCCTAATTTTCTCTGTAGTCTCTTTTACATATTCAGGTCCTAAAACAGCCCTCTCCCATGTCTCCACCCAACATACAGGTGATAAACATGGCTTGCCATATAAGGCTTCAAATGGAGCCATCCCTATGGTGCTTTGATAACTATTATTGTATGTAAACTCAGCTAGATGGAGATGATCCTCCCAGTTGCCTCCAAAATCTAATGTACATGCTCTCAATAAGTCTTCCAGAATTTTGTTCACCACCTCAGTTTGTCCATCTGATTGTGGATGGTAGGCAGTGCTTAAGCATAACTCACTCCCCATGGCCTCTTGAAAACTTTTCCAGAATCTTGAGGTGAAGATGGTATCCCTATCACTCACAATGGTTTTGGGAATGCCATGTAGTCTTACCACCTCTTTCATGAATACCTGAGCCATTTTTGGTGCATTTCTTTCTGATTTCACTTGGATAAAATGTGCTACTTTAGTTAGCCTATCCACTATTACCCAAATGCTTGTGTTTCCTCTTTTAGATCTAGGTAGGCCATCTATGAAATCCATAGATATATCCTCCCATTTCCACTATGGTATGCTCAGAGGTTGCAACAACCCTGATGGTCTTTGTGTTTCTACTTTAACTTGTTGGCAAGTCATACACTTTTCAACATGCTTGGCCACATCTGATTTCATTCCCTTCCACCAAAAATTCCTTTTCAAATTTTGGTACATTTTTGTACTGCCTGGGTGTATGGAGTACTTACTCCTATGATATTCAATTAAAATTTTCTCCTTCAATTCTGTGTTTTCTGGAACACATATCCTATTCTTGTTTCTCAAATAACCATTTTTATCAATGTGATAATTTGTCACTTCTTCCCCTTTTGATATGAGAATTTTCTTCTCAACTATAATAGAGTCTTGGTCTTGCATTTCACTTACCTTCAAAAGTAATTCAGATTGAAGTGTCATCAAGCTCAAATTCCCTTTATTTTCCTGTGCACCATGCACATGCACATCCATGTGCACACAGCCATTCTCCACAATTTCTAACTCAGTAAGCAAAGACAAGTCCTTAAACTCTTCTATCATCATCATAGCTAACTTAGCATGTTGTCTACTTAGAGCATAAGCAACTTTGTTTGCTTTTCCTGGTGTATAGAGTATATCTAAGTCATAGGCAGTTAGAAACTCCACCCACCTATGTTGCTTCATGTTTAAATCTTTCTGTGAGAACAAATATTTTAGTGCCTTATGATCAGTGTATAAAATAAATTTGGCACCTAATAAGTAATGTCTCCAAAGCTTTAAGGCATACACTACTGCTCCTAGTTCAAGATCATGGGTTGCATAGCTAGTTTCATGTGGCTTTAATTTCCTAGATGCATAGGCTATTACTTGGTCTTGTTGCATCAACACAGCCCCTAGCCCAGAGCCACTTGCATCAGTATACACAATTAAGTTTTCATTCCCTTCTGGCACTCTCAGTACTGGTGCATTAACCAAAGCTTCTTTTATTTTGATAAAAGCTTGCTCACATTTTTCAGTCCATAAAAACACTTGATTCTTTCTAGTTAAATTTGTAAGTGGTGATGACATTTTAGAAAAACCATTTATAAACCTCCTATAATATCCTGCCATCCCCATAAATGATCTAATCTCACCCACTGTACTTGGTCTTTTCCATGCTTGAATTGCTCCAACCTTATTGGGGTTTACTGAAATTCCTTTTGTAGAAATAACATGGCCAAGGAAATGTACTTCCTCTTTCCAAAATGCACATTTTGAAAATTTTGCCTTTAAATCTTTTTCTCTCAATCTAGACAAAACCAGATGCAAATGATTTTTATGCTCTTCTACTATTTTGGAATAAACCAAAATATCATCAATAAAAATTAACACAAACTTATCTAAATAATCTCTGAATATTCTATTCACTAAATCTACAAAATATGAAGGAGCATTTGTTAGCCCAAATGGCATAACAAGAAACTCATACAAACCATATCTAGTATTTAATGCAGTGTACTTAACACTTAAGTCCTCAACCTTCATCTGATGGAACCCAGATGCTAAGTCGAACCTAGAAAACATTTTAGCTCCACTGAGTTGATCAAAGAGATCATCAATTCTAGGCAATGGGTATTTATTTTTAATAGTAACTTTATTTAGCCCTCTGTAATCTATACACATTCTCAAAGTACCATCATGTTTTCTTACAAACACTACTGGAGCACCCCAGCATGAATTACTTGGCCTTATAAATCCTTTGCTTTCTAATTCTTCTAACTGAATTTTCAATTCTATCAGTTCACTTGGCCCCATTCTATAGGGTTTCTTTATTATTGGGCTTGCTCCGGGAATAAGATTGATCTGAAACTCTACTGGTCTATGGTGTGGAACACCCTTAACCTCCCCAAACACATCCAAGTATTCATTGACTATGGGAATTTCTTCAATAGTAAGTTCACTGGAATCTTTTTCCAAATCAATTAAATGATATAATTTTCTTTCTTTAGCTACTTCACATAAAATTGTGATTCTCTGGCCTCTAAGATTTTGCAATGATATGGTGGATGATTCTAAGTTAATTATGGCTTTAAATTTCCTTAACCAGTCTACCCCCAATATAACACCTATATTTGGGTAGTTTAAAACATATAAATTGGATATAAAAATGTTTCCACCTATGTTTAATTCCACATCCACACAAATCATATCTAGGACACTAGAACTCCCCAGTGGACTCTGTATAAACAATGGAGTTTCAACTAATATGCAATTTAATTTTAGCATTTTAACTAGTTCATAAGAAATCAAAGAGTGAGTTGCCCCAGTGTCATATACTACTGCTATGGGTATGGTACAAATAAGTAATGTACCTTCCACTTGGCTATGATTCTCAGCATTACTTTCCACTGTAGATTTGTTTTTGCCCTCCAGATTTGCTAACTTCCCTTGCTGCTTGTACTCAGGACAGTTCCTCTTCATATGTCCCTCCAGATTTGAAGGCTCCTCCTTTTAACTCTGGGCACCTTGGTTTAATGTATCCTTCCTTTCCACAATGATGGCAGACCAATTTCTTCTTAGCATCATTAGCCTTGGTGTCATTGGCCTTTTTGTTGTCTGTCTCCTCCTTCTTTTTATCATAAGGGTGATATCTTCCCTTATTCTTCTTGTTATTTTGGTTCTTAAAATTCGTGTACTTCTCCCTTTCCTTGTCATGCTGTTCCAGTTTCAATGCCAGATCTATTACTTGATCAAAAGTCCTATCTGCATATGGTAGCATGGCTCTGCTAAGTCCTGGGTTCAAACCTCTAATGTACTTATCATTTTTGGATGCTTCATTTGCCACTAGCATTGCTCCATATTTGGATAATCCCTCAAACTTTTGAGTATACTCAGTGACATTCAAAGTTCCTTGTCTGAGTCTAATAAATTCTTCAAGTAATGTGGTCTTAGCTGATGCTGGTACGTACAAATCTTGCCTCCAATATCTCCTTGAATTGATTCCAAGTGATTTCATTTTCATTCCTCCCAACTATGATCACCTCCCACCAGCCTAAAGCTACTCCTTTCAACTGTCTTGAAGCCACTTGCCTCTTACTCTGATCATCAAGCTGCATGTCATTGAAAATCCTATCCAGTGTCCTCAACCATGCTTGAATTTCCATCACATTTTCAGTCACTTCAAAACTTTTGCCTCCCAAGTTTGTATAAGCCATTAATAGTTTTGAAAGTTCCTCATGTGGATTCTCAGGCCTATCCCCAATTCCATCCCTTAAAACCCTTACAAATTCTTGCATATCAAGCATTTGTGGTGCACTTGTTCCTGCATGATGTGATCCCCTTCCTACCATGGTTTGCTAACCAAATTATGGGCAAATAGTATTAGCGTGTTGTGAGTATTTTCTATGGTTAATATTTTCCTATTTAAATTTTTTCATCCAAAACAAACAAATATAATACATTTCTATGTATCTGACAATCAATGCAACCATTTGCTCTGATACCAACTGAAATGACCCTCCTAATTTTGCCTTAAATTTTGGTGAAATTTTTTTTATTACCTTCCTATAATTAATATTCTCAGAGTCATTTTCTTTTCAAACAATTTATCCAGGATCTAAAATTCCTATTAATATAAGTATATTAATTTAATCACATTAATATACATATACATATGATGAAGTATATGTCCCTCTTGTTTAAATCAGAGTATACATATATTTAAATTTTGTAAAGAAGTGCATATTCTGTTTGATTTGAATTGAATTTTGAACAATCATCCCATTATTAATTTTCCATGTCATTGATACTTGTACTATTTGGGTAGATCCTGTTCATATTTATTTATGGTGATAACATTAATTATTCAAATTAAGATTTATCAATAATTTATCTTGACAAGATAATCTCTATATACTTGAGATTATATTATTATTTTTGTATAGTTCAGATGTTTGATATCTGATTAAGACCAAAAAATGATACTTACTTATATCATTTTGGCTCATAATCTTTTTTTTTCTTTGAGATTCATCTTCTCTTAACTTAGCCTATAAATCAAACCATGTTTTATTCTTGTATATGTTGGTTTCTGAATCTCTCTGGAAATGTTTGTAAATGGTGCAATCCCTGGATTTTTGGTGAGCCAGGTTTGATTGCAGAGTGTTCTCTGGTTTGATAGTACAAACCAGTTCCAAAATGCACATATGTTTTTAGCATTTGAAAAGAAGTTTTTGGGTTAAACACTTGCAAAATAGACAAAGGGGTTTTGTATTGCATTTCACTGCTGAATTACAGACCAATATGATCAACCAGACTAACATCAACCATGTTTCTTTAAAATGTTATTCATTTATAAACTACTTAATACCTTATTTAAGATATATATATATATTTCACAAAACAACTCACTATGGACTTGAATTTCTTTTACAAAATCGTCTAATGAAAGGCAACTAAATGCTTGAAAGATTACCCCGGGTTAAACCATTTATATTTTTTTTTCAAACTTTATACTTTTAAATAACACCAGATTGACTAATGCAAAGTATAGAGTATGTTAGTTAATTGCTCAAGTATATATATATATATTCTTTCAGATTTTTTTTGTAGACAGTACTTTAAACTTGTTCCCTTGTTCATAACTCAAATAATCTTTAAATTCTCAAACCTTAATTCATAGCAAAATGTAACAGAAAACAACCAGTTCAGATCAACATAGCAAATTCATTACATAACAAGAAAATTTAAAAACATAAGTTTTCATGAATACATGTAGATAATTCTTCCTATGCTCTTATTAAAACTAACAAGCATGCTTTTCCATTTTTCTGATTAGCCATAATCTTCTTTCCTACTTATGTCTTGCATCCCCTGAAAAAGCATTAGTGGCTGCCTCAGTTTGAATTGAGACACCCCCATACGCCATGAGCAAATAAGGGTCAGATCAATGATCTGGTATGAGCAACATCAATATATTCATGATACTAAGCAAATAAATGATATGTAAGCTCTAATCAGTTGCTTAAACAATTTCTTAAATCAACTATGTATCTATATTTCAGATAAACTGTTATACAAATGCAATGACTTCATAAATTAACCATTAGCACAAGCATGATTATGCAAGCATTCACATCAATCTGCAGCTATCAGATGTCCTGGAACAATCATGGTTCCAAATCAACAATCTAAGAAATACTCATTTTCTTATTTCATAACTTTTGCATAGCCTTTACAAATATACCATTTTAATCCTAGCCTCATCTGCTATCAAGGAATCACAGGGACACATTGCACTGAATTAATTCACATCATTGCACAAAGATCTCAGGGCTTAAACAAACCATGTGCCAAACTTGCATACTTCAAATATGACAAGCATTCCAGCAGCCTTCTTGGCTTACAATTCCTAGTTCATTTACTATTTTGTGTTTATTTAGTCCTATCATCAGATAGATAAGTGAACATGTCAATGTGTTTATTAAAACATCCTTGTGATACTGCAAGCATATTTTTCCAAACAAATAATTATTTTCAAGTATACCACTAACATATACTTTGTCTTTGAATTAAGTTCAAGAATATTCACACTGAATATAGAAACATGGCAAAATGAATTGTTATGATCTGCAAATAACTATGATTGAACCAGATTCAAGATCTTGTTGAATCATAATTTTTGTCTTTTAGATTTTTGCCATTTTAATCAGGGATTCAGCACATAGAAATCTCTATTGCATCCCTAATATCATTTCTAAAGCCTCAGCACTTATACAATGTATATTGCAGCTTACTTTATTTTCTCTATTGAGATTTTATTGCCATGATTCCATATCAGATATAAGTATTCTTCCCTTGATTTCAAGATCTGATGCCTTAGTTTTTTTTTTAAAATATAATAAAACAGTAACTTGCACATCTATAGCAAAACATCTTATCATATCAAGGTCATCCAAAGAGCATCCATAGCAAAACATTACATCAAATCAAAACCATTCAAAGAATATTAATAAAACTGAGTTTAACAAAAACCAGAAAGTATCAATAGCAACATAAAAGTTTGGCTGCCTCATATCAGATCTTAATGCCATGAATCTAGTGAGATTACTCACCTAAATTCTTCCTGCCTTTGCTCAAAAATCCCAATATGTTTCTCCCTCTTATTTTCTTCTTTTTATTTTTATTTTTAAGCAACTCAGGTAAAAAATGATTTTCTGGTTATAACTACCTATTTATAAGCATTTCACTAGGGTTTTATCAAGATAAAATTCCATTTCTGTCCTGTCTAGTATCATGCATTTTGTATCCACATTCCCATCCTTAATACCTTGGCCATACCAGATAATTAAGGTCAGTACTTTCCTTCTTTTGCTTTTCCAGAAAAGTGGCTATTTTTGAATATTTTACTCAAGTCATGTTAAATGTGTGACTTACTATATTTTATATTCTATTCATTTCTGAAAATCCTCTTTACTATTTTTACCTGCACATACTTACTTACTTATATTTTACCTCATACTATTTTAGTGTTATTTTTTTTGCTTAGTTTCAATGTATCTCTACTCAAAGAAAATGTATCTGGTTATAAGCATATGTATACTTATATCTATTTAATTCTTCCTTACTTCCTGTAAAATATTCACATCATATCTTTCATATTTTTAATTTCCATATACTAATATATTTTTAATTTCAGTACATATCAAATTTTATAAAGAGTATTTAATTTCAATGTGTATAGAAAAATATATTTTTAATTGGTTTAATAATTCATATTTCAAAATCATATTTGAAATACTTCCTTTCTTTGTTTCTTTATTTTATGATCATCATCATTTTTTTTCTTCAGAGATCTTAAACCTTTTCCTTGTGCCATTTCCAATGTGCATGTGCACACATACTTTTGCACATCATTTCATCAAGAAATCCTTCAACATTTTATCTAAATATTTTTAGAACTGAATTATTTTAAAAATAATTTCCCTCAAAATATTGGGGCATTACATAAATTAAATAGAATAATGTAGAGACTAGAGTGATAAGGGGATTGAGATTTGAAAACTAATTTGGGTCATGCCATAATTAAATGAATTTATAAGAATGGTTCATAAGTTAAATACTTAGGAAAAATAAGGCAAGGGTAATATGGGGAATAGCCGAACCCCAAAACCCCTAAAACCCTTATAACCATTACATTCCTATTTCATTCTTACAAAAAAAAAATAGACTAAGGAGATCAAGGCCGGCCATTACCCTAGGGGAAGAAGAGTTTAAAACCAATTAAATGCTAAGATCCAAGCATGGAAGAATAAAGCAAGAACAAATCTCAAGTTCCTTATCCAAACAAGGTGAATAATAATCTAAACCTTCTTACATTTGTCTTTTTGAACATTTTAATTTTAGGTTTAAGTTTTTAAGACTGTTTAGATGAATAAATGATGATATGTGTTAATTATATGTCACGGTTGATCTAAACAAGGATTTCTATGTAATGATATATCTCGATTTTAAGCTTAAATGATGTTTGATTTTGTATGTAAAACATTATTTTGCAGATGGTTTTAAATTTTCATTATATTCCAAACTATGGATAATTTATTATGAACTTTTGAATGGAAGAAATAGAAAATTTGGGGTTTAAATCATTTAAGGCAATAATATACTGATTTCGGGTCTGAAATTTACATATGTTAGAAAACATGTTAAAAGGGAATTATGATGATTTTTGGGGATTTTTCCTAAGAGTTTTAATATGCTTATTAAATTATTTAAGTTGAAAGGCTTAAATGTTTAAATGTTTTATTGAAGGGAATAGATTATTGTTAAAATAATTTGAAATATAAATTATTAAATTCAACAACCTTTTTAGAAAAGTATTTTCATAAAGAATTTGGTAACCAATCATATTTTAACAAATTGGGTAAGTTAGGTAAAAAGGAATTGCTTTTAAAGGCAAAAAAAATTGTTTTGTTTCGAATTACAACCCTGCCACTTCCATTTGCTCGCTTCCGAACCCATGACCAGGAGGCCTTTCGAACCCATTCGAAACCAATGCATATGGTATCAAGAAATTGGTACGTAGTGTATTGGAGAAATGTGGAAGGGAGGGTGTCGAAGGCTTTCTTTCGAAGGGGTTGAGGTTATTCTTATAAGCTTTCGAATACAATACTTGCCTTTATTTTTAAAAGTTAATTTCAAAGGGGTTAAAGCTTTCGAATTAATCAATTTACCTTCGTTCAAAGAGTCGCTTACCTTTGTTTTTAAAAGAAGCTTTTGAATGTGTTGTCGCTTGTTTGTTTAAAAAAAGAGCTTTCGAAAGGGTAGCTGCTTTTGAACTTATTCGAAACCTAGCAACCGCATTCATGCTTTTCGAATTAGTTAAAGGCCACTTTCCTTATAACATTAAATCAATGCTTTCGAAAGGGGAGCTTTCGCTCTTGTAAAATGTGAAGCCGCCCTCTCAATGCTTTCGAAAAGGTTCTTGTAGTCTCTTTTATCAATCGTTTCGAAATGCTTATTTCAAAGCTATTCTTTTCCCTAAAATCTTTTGCTTAAGATCAATGCTTTCAAAAGGGGTACTTTCGCTTCTGTTCTTCTTGACCCAATAGTTATATTAAGTGTTAAACCCAAAGGTTTCAAAAGGAACACCTTTAAATAGTTTCTAACATGCCTTCGAAGGGTATGCTTTAAGTCTTTCAAAAGGTATGTTTTAGGTATCTCAAAAGGTATGTTTTTAGTATTTCGAAAAGTAAGCTTGAGTATTTCGAAAGATAAGCTTTAAATGTTTTGAAAGGTATATCTTGATTATTTTGAAAGGAAGGGTTCAATGCTTTCGAGAGGGATGTTTTTACTGTTTTAAAAAAGTGTATCTTTAAGTATTTTATAAGGAAGGTTTGAATACTTTCAAAAAATATTTTTTAATGGTTTCGAAAGAGAAGGCCTAAGGTTTCGAAAGCCTTAGTTTTCAAACAAGAAAACCAATCTCAATTTTAAAAGTAAACTCATGGCAGTATGAAAGAGTTTTGAAATGGCATTTAATTTTTGTGTTTTCAAAGAAGCTTTCCTTGCTAAAGATAATAGGTTAAATATATTAACCATATTTCATTTGAAAACTGATTACAAGAAAATTAAATCATAGATGTTTATATTATTATGTTATGATCAGTTATCATGTGTGCTTCATCTATAAACATATTCACTTTGTAATTAACCCGTAATTGCATTTTGGCGTGTTAAGGGCAGAATAACTAGGTAGGTTAACCCAGTAGTAAATATACATTGAGTTAAGTCTTGTATGAGTAGAGTTACATCCAGGACGTCAGGTAAACTAGAATATAGGATGCCCAAAGCCTGATCAAAGGATTATTGGTTTAGCAAGGTTCATAGTAAGCCCATGAAAACAATGTATGGAAATTTTTATTGGCAGGGCCAATAGGTTCTTAGTGATACCATGAAAACTATGTCCGAAATAAGTTATTGACAGAGATCAATAGGTTCACAATCAACCCATGAAAACTATGACATGAGAGAAGTTATTGGCTTCATAGTGAACCCATGAAAACTATAATTGGATGATGTTATTGGAAGATACCAATAGATTCTTAGTAATCCCATGAAAACTATGAAACCGAACTGATAGTCCGTAAGCTTGAAATAGGTTATCGGTTAGCCTATGAATACTGATAGGTTAATAGTGACCCTAGAAACTATAACTTGAGACAAATAGTCAGGTGAATAAGGATGGGAAATCTAGAATACATTGCATGTTTGCGTATCATCATACAACATTTTTATGTTATGTTTTAACAATTGTGGATGCAGGTGCTATGGTTATTATTGAGTTAAGATACTAGTGGGGGGAACCCGTTTCGCTAAGCGGCGTGGTCTCACTAGATATCAATGTAGTTCGAGATGGTAGGTTATTATTCATATTAGACATTTTGCCCAACTCGAAGTTTATATTTTCCCCTTAAACTTTCAGGAGCTTAATTGATTTTAAGTAGTTTGAGAGTTAAGGTTTTCAGTTTCTCCTTTAGCGGAATAAGCTTTTGGAGACGTGTAGAAGGCAAGCTAGCTAGTAGGAGTTCTTTCTGTTTGATTTTATTGTGTTGGGTTGTAATGGCAAAGTTGTTTATTTGCCAATATTTAGAATCTGATCAACCGAGGAAGCATCTTCATATGTCGCTCTTGGCGTATTTTGTAATAAATCATAATTTGTGTGAATGTGGCTTACGTATGGGATTATGTAATGAATTTGAAATACTATTTGTAATGAAACGAGAAATTTGTTTTAAACTGAGTTCGAATTTTTTCATATTCATGTGTTTCTTGTATATCAATGTATCTAACATTACCGCATTTGGCCAACGAGAATTAATAACTATGGATGACTGCAACATCCGTAGCAGTTAGTTTAGGGCCTCTAAACGGGGAATGTTACAATAACATACTCGTAACTCTCTCACTAAGCCTCTACAATTCCATGCTGAATCATTTATGCTTGTTATAGTAGTTTTGTACTACAATGTAGATATATCAGTATATTCTGACATAATAAAGACAGATTTTTTACTGCCACTTAGTTGTTGAAGTCTGAGAAGTCACCAAAGTTGAAGTCGTTGTATTGTGTCCTTAAGCAGATAGTTTTAAAGTCCAGTGTGGAGTCTTAGCAGTGTTGGAGTTCGGTTTGGTTATTCTAGAAGTTTTAGAAATAAGTTCCTTTAGATGAAGTAAGGTTTTTTAGTTAAAATTCCATAAGCAGGTCTGGGAGTGGATGTTAAAAGGAGAGTCTGGACCAGTGTAAAATCAGACGTGCAATCTACTTTACTATTCTGTTGCATTTACCATTATATTCTTTAATTATATGCATTTATTCTTATTCGATCTCAACAATGAAAATTTACAGTAGTATTAGAACCTAGTGTTCTATATAGCATAACAACATCCTAGAACAATGGCTAACAAGAGAAGAAATCCCATCAACACATAGCTAAAAGCAAAGAACGACACTCATGATGACACTACTAATACATGGTCAACTACAAGCGACAGTAAGGTAAAAAAACTTAATTTTGATGATTTAGTTATATTTTGTGGTTATATGCATAATAACTACAAATACACTAAGAAAGTAAATGTAAATTTATAAGGACAGTTAAATAGTTCAAACTAGAAGTAATGTCATTAAAGGCCAAAAAGTGAGTTTAAAGAAAGGATTATTAAAATCACAAAAATTTCTATGAAAAATTAGATTCTCAACCCTATGAGCTCGGCAAGGAAATTAAAAACTTAGAGAAGAGAACGTTAAATTATCATAAAAAAATTGTGAATCACATTCTTCCATAAAATCACTTCAAATAAGTTAGTTTACAAAAAAATTCATGATTTCAAAAATTGCTTCGAAATTTCATTAAAATAATTCAAATTCTCTACTTTTGTCCCTTGAAAAATAATTAATAATTTATTAAAGAAATTGGCATTTTAAAAAGTAAAAAACGAGAACATTGGTAAAGAAATATGCAACTATAAGGTAAATTTTGATAATATTAACAAAAATTAACAAATTTTATAAAATATATAAATGATTAGACTTTATTTTTATCAAGTTCTAGACCTTTAAATAACAAAAATGGATTAGGCCATACTAAGGCTAAAAGTAAAAATAGCACTAGATATGTGTTTTTATATGATAAAAGTATTGGTGCTATTTTTAAAAACCTAGATTGTTCTAGAACCACTTATATATATAGTCATAGTGGTACTTCCCTAGAAATGATTAAAAAAACGTTTCTCATATACTGAACTGATCAGTTGTAAAACTAAATTATAGGTGCTTATTAATATGAGTAATTGTATTAAACAATTATAAATTAGTGATTATTTCGACAGGTGCTTATTAATATGAGTAATTATATTAAAAAATTATATATTAGGGATTATTTCGACAAAGTACTCAAAAATGAAAAATGTATTTTAAAGGTACAACCACATCCTCTTAACTATGGGTTCCTGAAACTTAGAAAATTTAAAGAATTTAGGGCATTTATGTGCTTGATGGTTTAAATGATACTTGATACCCTATATATATCAGAATTAAATTTTATTGATTGTTCATTTTTTTAATGTATAATCTCACCGATTTGGGTATGATTTTGACCCTTTGACTTACTCTTGGACCCTAATCTTCAATGTGGGTGCTAAACTACAGATATTATTTTGCAGGTACTTGGGAAGAACAAAAGGAGGAGAGATGGATTTTTAAATGTGAATGTTCCATGTATGATGAAAATGTGAGCTTTTACGGAAAAGGAACGTTGACAAATTTAGTAAATCTAACTCATTTATGTTAAATATAAATTTTGGGTTGGTCAGCAAAATTTAAACTTAAAAACCGAGTATAACTAGACTTTGATTTTCGAAAATAATGTTGAATACACATAATCAAGAAATTTAAAGAAATATCTTGATAATAAGGGCATGATAAGGCTCTAAAATTAAGAATATTTTAGCAAATGTCGTATATATAGAAATATTATAATGCTCCTTATATTTTTCTAATAAGATATTTGTATTTCCCTCATTAACTATTGTTCACCTCTTTTTGTTGATGACAAAAGGAGAGAAAAATAATGCATATTGATAGGAGGAGGTCATAGATTCAAGGGAGCATATATTAAGGGGGGGGGGGGGTAATTTAATAGTTATATTTTTAAAATCATATGCTTATTATCATAGAAAAGAGGGAGAACGTTAGGAACATGATTTTAGCATTTTGATGAAAATTATGCAAATGTTATTAATGCATTTGTCAAGATATTAGGACATGTAGGATTTTACGAATAGCAATGTAAAGCGACAGTGGAGAAATCAACAAAAACAAAGCAGACAAAGTGATAATTGAGTGAACAAGTTTTGAAAGTGTTATAACGGAGTTAACAAATATATTGAGGCACGTACATTTTGAAGATATATTCGTGGACGGATTGTAGAGCTGAAAAGAAAAGTAAATTTCATATCGAGTCCTTTGGAGTCAAGATTTTCTTAAACCGCACAAATGATATCCAAATCACTTCAAAATTCATCACATCACCTATAATATGTTATAATATATAGAATTTTTTTTTAGATTTTTCAAAGACAACATGAGTAAAAATAGTTGAAAAAGAAGGCATGAAGGATAGAAAACTACCCAAAATGAGTTAACCCATCAATCAATTAAAATTGAATAAGGTTAAAGTCGAATAAGGCTAACTGGTTGACCAATAAACCCCTTAAGTGTGTGCCTTCACTACTATTAGTCGTTGTGTCTCTCTATAATTGATCCGCTTTGTTTCTTATATACCCATTTTTTTCTATTTAAATATTTAATGTAGGTTCAGATACCTGAAAGCAAAGGACCGCCCGACATTTTGAAGAAATAAAGACAACAGCTCGCATGGGTAGAAACCTTGCATGTACACAAAATCAAAGAACTGCATGACTTTGTAAAGAAATACGCACAACAACTAGGACATGTGGAAACTATGCACATCCTTAATAAAATGCCAACATAGCCCAGGTGAATCCAACTCCACCAGCTCACTAGATAGGCGAAAAGATATGGATTATATCAATTTATTAAACAAAGACTGCACAGATTGGAGCATGATTCGTTATCCTAAAACGAGAATGCATCGCTATGCATATATCCAAATTACGTGGAGATAACGTACCTACCTGTATTTTTAACGATAAGATATTTAAGTAATTGACTTAAATATTGAGTAGTTCGTTAATTAGCGGTCCCAATAATATGATTTTTTGCATACGATCGAATCAGGACTTGAGACCATTCCGTTAAGTTTGTATTGATGTTGCGAATTAAAATGAGCATATGGATCACAATATTTCAAGATTTGACGATCCAATAGCCAAAACGATCTCGAAAAGCATGAAATTACCATCCAGAAGTGTTTTCTCTGATAGCAACGAAATTTAAACCATCGGGACCATAAAAATGAGGTATATGCGCAAAGAAGTTTTATTGTGATCGGACGCACCATTTGATCATGCAAGCTCGAGACGTACGACGTTGTTATTCGGAGAATTCGAATAAATAAAATATCATTATTTAAATACCCTAAACCCCTCTCTCTCGCTGGTCACACACTATTCCATTCCAAAATCATAAAAGAATGGCTTCCTTCTCCAGTTTTATTTCAAAATTTAACATCGAGTGATTTCAACTACTATAAATCATGAAACTAGTTTTCTTGAATTTGTATTAATAAGATCTTCGAGCCCGTACCAATATTTTAGGGCGTGGCACATGATGGTTGTACATAAGTCGAGAGTATGGTTTTTATGTTCAGGCGGTGTGGTCAGATTTAGGGGAAAAAGAGGACGGCGTTGACTTTAGGGAGGAGAGATACATAGGGGACGTCGATTTAGTGACGTGTGGTGGCCTATTTAAGAGGGCGACATTTTCTTTGTTGCGACCTGGAAGGGGATGTCGCGATTTATAGGGTGGCGTCGAGCTTGGGGGTTTCGACGTCAGTAAGTCGAGCATCGAATGAGGAGTTCAACGGGGAATACAGTATTCGATTCGGTGGAGTGTAGCTCCATGTCATAACAAAATGGTGCACCGTAGAGAGGGAATGTGCACGTACAGTAATCTCTATTTGGGGAAGAAGATGGATTAAGGTGATTAAGGAATTGAATTACTAATTAAGTTAATTAATCGTTTAAATAATCTGATAACTTATATATTGCATATCTTTTGTATACGAGATCCGTTTTGGACGCGGTTTCTTGCATTGCTCTCATGATGGAGAGCTCTACGATTTGTCGATTGGTTTAGACAGATTTGGTTGAGGTGGGTGATATTGTCTCTAATCATACTATGATTTTTAGTATAGTATTAAAATGACGTTTTGAAATGATTTCTAACCTTAAAATGTGATTTCTAAAGTATTTAAACCTATATATTATTTTATAAAAGAATATAAAAGTGTTCTAAAATGGTTTTAAATTAAATATCACATTTTCCCCCATTGATGCACTAGTTTGACAATATTGATATATTTAGGCTATTACTGATATCATTCCCATATTGGTTGCTTGGATATATTGTATTGTGTTATCATAGATATATATATATATATAGGCTATTATAGGCATTCTTATGCTTGTTGGTTGCATGTATGCTTTTTTGTTAGTCGGTCGAAAATGTCATTTGAAGGCGATATAGGATTAATAAATATCCCATGGGATAGAAATTCATGGACAAAATTTCGTGCATGTTGATTAATCTAAAGATGAAGCACAGTGGACTTGGAGATGTGCTCCAGACTTCAGTGAAGATGTTGGATGTTTTTGTTTGGTTTGTATTTAATAATTTTTGTTAAGTACGGGACCAAAGTGGTAGTAATCGATTACCTTGGAGTGGTCAATATCTACCACTATTGATGATGGCCAAATCGTCCAATTTATCATGGACGATGGTGAGGGTTCAAAGACCATGATGTGACGGTTCGTTCATTTGTCATTCGATATTTGATTTGATGTTATGACTCTTCGACGAGTAGTTTTAGCGATGGAGCAAAGATGTGACACTTCGACGTGATGACTTCACGACTCAACCATGATGATTCCATGATGGAAAGTGATGGATTCGATGATGGATAGCTATAATTCAAGAGGCAGAGTTGGACACAATGAAGCGGATTGAGGGGACTTTTGGAGGTCGGTTATGGGATGCATGTTGACACTCTATGACTTTTGATGGTTGTCTAGAGTAGTTCCTAACCACAATGATTTCAAATGGGAGTTGTATGGATGGTTTCGAGATGAGCTCTGTTATGGATGATGTGTGCAAAGGAACCATTGATATTTGTAGGTTTTGATGCGTACTCGTGGGCATAGGTATGTGAGAATGCTCACTTAAGGTGTTGATGGCCCTTAGATTGCATGGTGTTTAGATTTGTTGTACCCTGGACTATTAGGAGGGTAGTCTAGTTCCTGGCCTATTAAGTGGCATGGTTTCAAGTACTGAGAGTCCAGGACGCTGAGTAGATGTAACAACCCCAAATTTGAGCTAAAATAATTAATTAACAAATTAATTAAATAACAAAATAAGTTTGTGAAATTATCAGAATCAAGCTACAGAAGTTGCACCATTGGGTCTATGGCGATTTTCGGATCAATTTCCATATATAATTGTCAAAATCTGAGCTAGTATGAAGAAGATATGCAAGAAACAAGAAATCAACAAAACGAAAAAGAAAAAAAGAAACAAAGGTCAGGTCGACCCAGAACAAGGCTAGGTCGACTCTAGGGTCGACCCCCAAAGGTCTTAGGTCGACCTATAGGTCGACCATCACTAGAGCAAGGTCGACCCACTTTTGTTTTTGCACGTAGATTCATCCAGTTTCATTCGAACACGTCATTTTGCAAAAAAATTTCAATCATGTGCATTCGTGCTTCCATCCGACGGCTCCTAATGAGCCTATGACGTGGTTGCACCAGATTTAATCTTCAAATCCAACGGCCTGAGATCCCTAAGTGACACTATAAATAAGACCCTAGACCTAACTATTTTTCTCATTCGGATTTTCTCCCAATTGGGTTCATTGCCTGAGGCTGGACTCTAAAAAGAAAATTTTCTTGGGAGGAGATCCTTTTAATTAAAATATTTTACATACTAGAAGTGGATCCGGGAAGGCTAAGGAATAGAGCTAAGGACCACATGTGAGTGTTTTGTAATTATTTTAGATTTTTAAGTAATTTAAAATAATAGTGTTCTCAATAGTTGTATTTTTTCTGCAATTTAGAGACAGTTTTTATATAAGTTATTTATAGCTAGTTTTTAAAGTTCTTTTCAATCTATTTTATTCAATTATTTTTATTCAGCTATTTTATTCAGTTATTTACAGTTATTTACATTTATTTACATCTATTTTACGTTAGAATTTAGCCTGTAATGTTAGTTTCTTATTATTCCTCTTTACGCGAATAAAATATAAGAATATTAAAAGGAGGAGAATTCTCTAATATGGTTTAAATGGAAATAAACACTGAATTTATAGAAGTTAGATGTGAAATAAGAAAGAACTTTAATAAAAAGAAGATAGACTGAAATAGGCAAATTTAAGACATTTGCAAGCATGTTTATAACTAGTGGTTTTAACTAAAAAGATAGAATAGAAGAGTAACAATTATAGCATAGGTTATAATTAAGCAGAAAGAACATAAGAGGCTTATTTTAAAACTAAGATCTTGTTAATAAGCAAATATAGCAAGGGCTTATTTTTAAAACTGAGATCTTGTTAATAAGCAAATATAGCAGAGATAACATAAGAGGCTTATTTTAAAACCTAGATCTTGTTAATAAGCAAATATAGCAGAAATAACAGAAAAGGCTTATTTTAAGACTTAGATTAAGTTGATAAGCAAATAGAGCAAAAATAACAGAAGTGGCTTATTTTAAAACTTACACTAAGTTAATAAGCAAAGATAGAAGCAGGGCCCGTACCAACAGCATTCCATTTCAGTCAGGAACTGATGGTCTCACAATAGTTAGGTGAGGCTGGGACATGCTTATGCTAACTAGGGTAAATAAGTGGCCAATAAATAGAGGCTCAGATCTGGGGATTTAGGCAAGGGGCGCAAATTAGAAATTGTTTGTTAGGACCAGTACCGGCAGCATTCCCTTTCAGGTCTAGAACCGATTGTCTCACAACACTTAGGTGAGGCTAGGCAGTACTCCCTTTCAGTCAGGAACTGATGGTCTCGCAACACTTAGGTGAGGTTGGGCAGTATTCCCTTTCAGCCTAGGACTGATGGTCTCACAACAGATTAGGTGAGGCTGGGCACGCTTATGTTGATTGGGGTGAATAAGAGGTCAAAATAGGGAGCGACAGTTAGTGTGTATCGGCACATTTATCCATGATTTGTAGAGGTTTGAAAATTTTTATACTAGGTGTAGACTTTGATCTTGACGCCTATATACTGGGATTTTCGGGATATGAGATGATTTTGGGGATGGACTAGTTATCCACTTATGGTGCGATATTAGACTGCGAGAGGAGAGTCATCAGACTAGAGACATGTAGCAGGAGGAATCTCGAGGTTTCTTGCGACCCACAGGGGTCATTCATGTTGAGCTTCCTTTATCCCCTTGATTCATCACTAGGAGAGTAAGATTATGTTCTAGTCGTTGAAGATTTCCCAAACGTTTTTGAAGAGGTTAGGGGACTATCCCCTAAGCGAGAGATCGACTTTAGGATCTATCTGAATGACAATGCTAAGCCAGTGGCATTGCCCGTGAGACATATGGCTCCTAGGGAGAGGAAGGAGTTAAGTAAGTAGATTGATGAGCTATTGGAGAAAGGCTTCATCAGACGGAGCATATCTGAGTGGGGAATGTCAGTCGTCTTCGCTACAAAGGCGGATGGTTCCCTTCGACTTTGCGTAGACTATAGAGAGTTGAATAAGCTCACAAAGAAGAACCATTACCCACTTCCTAGGATAGACAATCTTTTAGATCAGTTGGTTGACTCTTTAGTGTTTTCTCAGCTAGATTTAGCCACTGGATTTCATTACCTTAGGGTCGCTGACAATAGCATAGATAAGACAGCATTTAGGACACCCGATGGATTCTTTGAGAGATTGGTTATGCCGTTTAGGTTGACCAATGCCCTAGCCTATTTTGTAGATTTGATGAGCCGTGTTTTTCGAGATGTCCTAAATAAGTTCGTTGTAGTATTTGTGGATGACATTTTGGTATTTTCCAAGAGTATGGAAGAGCATGCTATTCAACTTGAGGAGGTTCTTCGTACACTTCGTGTTCATTGGTTGAAAGCAAAATTCTCGAAGTGTCGCTTTTGGCGTAAGGAGTTGCATTTCTTGGGGCATGTAGTCTCAAGAGAGCGTTTAGCTGTGGATTCCGCTAAAATTGTAGCAGTATAGGGTTGGAAGGCCCCCAAGAATGCTACCAAAGTTAGAAGCTTTTAGGTTTGGTTGGTCATTATAGGAAGTTTATCGGAGATTTCAGCATTTGAGGTTAAGCCTACCCTCATAGATCAGATTGGCTCAAGGTAGCGAGAGGATTCAGAGCTTATGGATATTTTGGATAGGATTAGTAGAGGAGAGGTCTTTAGACATCTCAAACATTATTCCATTGATAGTAAAGGGTGGCTAAGGAGAGATGGAAGACTTTGTGTCCCCCGCACTAGTGAGTTGACAAAGAGCGGTTCTAAAAGAAGCACACCATTCTCGATTGACTATTCATCAGGGCGGTGAAAAGATGTATAAGGACATGAAGAGAGTGTTTTATTGGAGTGGCATGAAGAAGGATGTGGCAGAGTTTGTAGCTAAGTGTCTTGTATGCCAAAGAGTTGAGGCAGAGTAGCAGAAGCTCGGGGGATTGCTTCAACCATTGGATGTACCCGAATGAAAGTGGGATAGTGTTTCGATGGATTTCATAGATGGTTTACCTCTTTCTAGGAAGGGGAATACCATAATTTGGGTGACTATAGATCGTTTGACTAAGAGTGCCCACTTCATTTCGGTCAAGAGTAAGAGGGCGGCACCTTATTTGGCATCCTTATACGTTCGAGAGATAGTCCGACTTCATGGAGTTCCCTCTAGCACAGTGAGCGATAGAGAACCTATCTTTACTACCGAGTTTTGGAGAAGCTTGCAAGAGGCTTTAGGGATGCAGCTTAGATTGAGTACGGACTATCACCCTCAAACAGACGGCCAAATGGTGAGAGTTAATAAAATTCTTGAGGATTTGTTGAGGATGTGCATTCTTGATTTTGGAGGAATTTGGGAGGAGCATCTTCCTTTAGTGGAGTTCGCATATAATAATAGTTTTTAAGCTAGCATTGGAATGGCATCTTTCGAAGCTCTTTATGGAAGACCTTGCAAGTCGCCTTCATGTTGGTTGGAATCTACAAAGAAATTCCTAGTTGGTCCCGACATGGTCAGAGGGACTTCGTAAAAGATTGATTTGATTAGAAGGAGAATGAAGACGGCCCAAGATAGGCAGAAATCTTATGCAGATAAGCGAAGAAGGGATATTGAGTTTGAGGTAGGAGACTTGGTTTTCATTAAGGTATCTCCGCTAAGAAAAGTAATAAGATTTGGATCAAGTGGGAAACTTGTTCACAGATTCATAGCACCGTTCCTCATTGTAGAAAGAGTAGGGAAGATGGCGTATCGAATAAAGCTACCAGAGAGGCTCGTGGGAGTTCATGATGTTTTTCATGTTTTGCACTTGAGAAAGTGCTTACATGATTTAGCAAAGGTAGTAGAACCTAGTCAACTTGAAGAAGCTGAAGTGGAGAGAGAAGCATCGGTTCGTCACATTCCTACCAAGATCATTGCGCGTGATATCAAGAAGCTTAGGAATAAGGAAGTACCTTTGGTTAAGGTGCAATGGGGAGATAGTATTGAGTATTCTGCATGGGAGGCTGAAGAGAAAATACGTATCTCTTATCTGTATCTTTTCAATGGTACGTCTTGAATTTCCTATTTTCATCTTTATTTTTGAATAAGTTCTTCCTTTAGTATCCTTTGGGAGGATAGATCTTAGGACTTAACCTATGGATGGTTGGAATGAATGTAAACATGTTACTAGAACATGTTATGTATGATGGACGCTAGTGGTTGCAAGTGTTTGCTAGTGGAAGCTAATGGACGCTAGTGGTTGCAAGTGTTTGTTAGGACCAGTACCAGCAGCATTCCCTTTCGGGTCTAGAACTGATTGTCTCACAACACTTAGGTGAGGCTGGGCAGTACTCCCTTTCAGTCAAGAACTGATGGTCTTGCAACACTTAGGTGAGGCTGGGCAATATTCCCTTTCAAACTAGGACTGATGGTCTCACAACAGATTAGGTGAGGCTGGACACGCTTATGCTGATTAGGGTAAATTAGAGGTCAAAATAGGGAGTGACAGTTAGTGTGTACCGGCGGTGACCAAGCGTGCGACATCGATTGGGGTAAAAAATTCGCTACTGCGTTCCAAGCGCTAAATAGGTATCTTTTACTGTGGGACCAACAGGATTGGACCGGCTCACAGTGGCACAATAGAGATAGAAGGCCGATTAGCGGGTAGAATTAGGAATTCAGCCTAATTAAACTAGGATTAGGATTTCAGCCTAATCAAGTTAATAGTTGAGATAGGATTAAGGTTTCATCCTAATCACAACAATCTAAGACAAGTGCAAACAATCACAATCAAAGCAAACAGTCAAACAGAATCAAAAACAGTATTTTATCCCAGTTTTACCTTTTCTGTATTTTCCTTTTATACTAGAACTGTTGCTTAGTCTATTATCTTTATCTTGCTTAGAAATGCTAGTAATTACCTTCACTCACCAAACTTTTAGTCTGACCCACTCCTTTATTTCCCTTTTTCCCCATAGGCCAGTAGAGTTAACTAGATTCAGGTTGCTTGGAGATCTATTCCCGGAGTTCTCTCATTTCAGATGTATTCTTCTTCTTTACAGTTTTCCTTTCATTTAGATTTTGATGTACTAGTACTTATGAGAGGGATGATTATTTTTATTGTACTCTGATTTTATGAGACTAAGATGCATTTTTCATAAGATATGTGTATTTGGTATTTGAGACATGTGATGTTTTTTACACTTATTTATGAAGTTTTATTTTGAATAATAAGTTACCGTGTTTCTGCTATTTTTATTTATTTGTCCTGTCAATCTTAGTCTCTGTGATGCTTTAGCTATATCTATAACGCACCACATTTTTCGGTGTGCCCTTTTTGGGTATACTAAGGGGTGTGGGGTGTTTCAGTAGTCCTTGACCTGATGATGGGGTCACATGAGTATCATATATCTAATGTATTGAGTGAGTGAACGTGTGGATGGTTAATGGATGTTATGTTTGCTTGATTGTTCTATCACCTTAGTGAGCCACATGATGTAGATATTACCGATGTCGATATCTAGACAACCTTAGTACTTTGATGAATAGTACACCCAGGACGACTATAATGCAGAGTAGCATATATCTCGTGTTATGTGCTAACTCTATAGATGTAAGGAGAGGTCAGGTATGATTCTTCATACCTTTTGTTCCATTAACCATATTTGACTTTTATAGTGTTTTGAGATTATTTATCGCTCACACCAGACTGTTGTCTTACACTTTCTCATACTTATATTTTGGGTTATTATTGTTGATTCCGCTGTGTTACACTATGGAGCCTTGACAATGTTCACTTACTATTATTAGAGGCAATTTGTTAGTTGAGTTTATTTATCAGTTTTATAAACACTATTACTGTTTTGTATAACCGTATGGGCCTGTGTACTATGATTATGTGGTTCATGTAGTTATTATCGTCTCGTCTGT
Organism: Allium fistulosum; assembly: GCA_030737815.1. Taxonomy (NCBI): domain Eukaryota; kingdom Viridiplantae; phylum Streptophyta; class Magnoliopsida; order Asparagales; family Amaryllidaceae; genus Allium; species Allium fistulosum. Next base: position 239,792,855 of record CM060907.1, on the reverse strand, counting down.
TTTATATCTGTGATGAGTATTATATTTTATATGATACATTGTGAGATATTTAACAGGTTATGTGATTGTGTAATGTTTCATTTCTTTCTCTTCTCTTCTATTCTCTTCTTTTCTTTTCCTCTTCTTCACTTCTATTTCTTTCCTTTGGCAATCGTCCTACATCGGTCGGATGCGCCACCAGTGCACTATTCGGTTATATGAGTTTCAATAGTGTAGGGCAGTCTTTACATTTGGTATCAAAGTTTAGGTTACGTGATTAACCTAAGTTTATACCGTGATCCAGTAGAGATAGGTAGGAGTTGTCACCTTGGACTAGATTGAGCGTATACTTATATACGAGAGAGTGTGTATTTGTTATATATTTTAATTTTCAAAACTATATATTAGTATATATAGTATATAAGTTGTATTGCACACACGAGCACTATCGATGCTATTTTCTATATGAGATAATGATTATTTTTGTTATGTATTAAGAATGATCTGGGATACGAGTTAAGATATAGTTGACTCCATCTTCGGTGTTGACATTGGGTAGGGTCGAGGACTACTATCCTTGACTTATAGAATACGTTCGCAGAGATGGTGCGAATCTTTTTTTGGAATGCCTAAGTTTCTCAAATGATTATGGTGCACAAGTGCAAACACCCAGAGTCGACTTTGACAAGCTACATAAAGAAGATGTGAGTCTAAGAGGCAGATTGTTACTTGGAACGGAGTCGGTTATTGAGGTGTAAGACAGGATGATATTTACGAAAGGATCTTCGATGACTTGGAGTTAGATGATGCAATGAGGTAGAAGTTAACCCCTAGACAACTTTAGGGACACACAATGAACTGGTTGAGTGCCCGTATAGCTTCAATTCCCGAGGATCATTTTACTTGGGATTAGTCAATAGTTCGCTCCGAAGAAATTTATCTCGACTTTTCAAAAGTCAGTGTTGTTTAGGAAGTTCGTTGGTTTAAAGTAAGGCGATATGTCTGTGTCGGAGTATGCAACTGATTTCGATGTCCGGTCGAAGTACGGTCTATCTCCTATTGAACCAGTTAAGTCGGGGAAAATAATGGAAGCATATGCATTAGATGTTGTTCCGACTTCATTGATTGCTCCATCGATGAAAGAATAGGGGAAGGGCACCACCACCTATGGTATGCTTTCCATTTTTGGCATTTCCATATGTGTTTTATTGGACGGTGAGGTTTCATAATTCTTCATATCTAGCGATTTGTATATATTGGGATTGAGACCCAAAATTGTTGACCGACCTTTTAATTGTGATGGATCTTGTTGGGGAGTCAGCCAGCCTATACATTTGTAATATACATTTGTAATATACTATATTTTGTCACTAGAAATTTATACTATGGATGACTGCAGCATCCATAGCACTTAATTTCAGGCCTTAAACTATGGGAATGTTACACATGGTTTGTCAAAATTTTGTCTTATCAAACCATGGATGTTTGTCTTTTCGTTTGTTATTGATTGCTTTAGATTTAATTAAGTTCAATATTATAGTCTGGGAATTGACTGTTTGGAGGGGTACGGAAGAGTGGTGGATTGCAAGAGGTTGTTATTGACAACAGAGACCAATGATGAGCGAAAGGTAGTGTGTGGATGCCCATCTGATGATGATGTGATGGTTAGCTTTCTATATTTGATCGATATCCCACACGATGAGTTGTCATCTGCGCTTGTTGGTAGGGAGTGCCCGAACACATTTAATGAGGTAATCGGATTACCACCATATAGGATAGAATTCTTTATAAACATGCTTAACCGGTAGTTATGCCTTTAATGCATATGATGCCCAAAAAGTAGAGGGAACTATAGGTGCGAGCGGATGACCTATTAAGAAGAAGGTTCATTCGTAGGAGTACATTTGAGTGGGATGCACCTATAGTATTCGCCACTAGGGCGGATGACTCTTTGAGGTTGTATATTGTTTATCGTGAGCTGAATGAGGTGATGAACAAGAATCCACTTTCACTTACTGATGACTTGTTCGATCAGCTCTATTGCATGAAGGTGAACTCTCAGTTGGAATTTGTGATGAAGTTCCATCAATTAAGAGTAGCTTAAGAGAGTGTGCCAATTATAACGTTTTATATGCTACCTTGATTTAGATTTGGTTCATTATGTCATCTGGGCAAACCAATGCATCGGCGTGCTTTGTTGATTTCTTGAATCATATTTCGAGAAATCACTTGAGTAGGTTCGGCTTATGCTCATTGATGATACTTCCATCTACCATGGATAAAAGAGGATCACAGGACACGATTGAGGATTATGTTAGAGGTGTTGAGTAAATATCGACTGATCATGAGAAGTTTCCTTGGATTCTTGAGATGATATATGCGCTTTACCAAGGACTTCTCAAAGGTAGCAGCACTATTAACCGATTTAATAAGATGATTCAGACTTTTATTTTGAGACATAAGGTGTGGACATGCGTTATTAATTCTGATGGAGAGGTTGACGAGTGCACCAATGTTACTCATTCTAAGCGGGAATAATGAGTCGATAGTACACATGCTTGTGGTACTTAACTAAGTGCGGTATTGATGCTAAAATGTAAGGTTGTCACATATGTTAGTCGATAAATGAAACCACCTGAGAGGAAGTTCCTAACTCATGATTAGAGTTGGCAACTATTGCATTTGCGTTATGTGGAAGACATACCAGTTTGGGAGCGATATACCTGCAATGGACATTGCTTGAGTTTACCACTGTTTTTGACTTCAAAATTCGATGTGAACTAGTGCCAAAGATGACGGCTAGTTTGACTATCAGACCTACTTTGATTTAGCGGATCAGCACAAGTCAGAGATGTGAAGCTAGACTAGCGAAGATCATGGCTAAGTTAGAGGAAGAAGTAGTGTCTGTAGGGGTGATTCAGTGCAGACCCAACCAAGACTGTTAGTTCCATAGGGATGGGTGAGTGTTTGTTCTTGAGTAGTGGTAACCTATATTTATAGACTGAATCGATGGATTGCCAATGGCTGAGGGTGGTGTGATAACATTTGAGTCATAGTTGATTGATTGGCAAAATATGTTAGATTTGTATTCGTTAAGTCCAATAGAATGGCATTTGAATTTGTCGAGTTTTATAAGGAATGGATAGTGCGATTCCATTATGTGCCAAGATCATTGTAAGTGGTTGAAACCCGTCGTTCATGTAACACTCCTAATTTTTGATAACATTATTCAGGAGATTTAATTAGATAAATTAAATAGAATGATGTAAAGGCTAGCGATAAAGGGGTTGAGGTTTGAATAAATATAATTAAGGCCGAGCTCAATTACATAATTAAATGGGCTTAAGAATGGTTTTGGGTTAATTTATCTACGTAAGGGTATATTAGGAATTTTTGGCACATAACACTTACCCTTATATATTCTCGTTCCTTACCATTTCATTCCCATGCACGTCATTTGAAAACACACAAAAAACGTAAGAAGAGGAGCCAGTCATTAAGAGAAGAGAAATCAAAGTAAAGGTAGGGATTCAAGCTTAGGGGAAATTAATCTCAATCCAATCTCCTATCTTAATCAAGGTTAATAATAATTCCATCTCTATATTTATAATCATATGTTTTTGGATTTAAGAGCAAATTCGTTTTTATAATGATTTGGATGATGATATGTTTGAGTCACAATTTATTTGATTTAAACAAGGATGTTTAAATATAGTTTCTCATGGTTTTAGGGCAAAAATGGTTTATAATGATGTTTAAATGCCATTGGAAAAGTTTATGTTGTATAAAAGATGATTTTGGAGTTGGGTTTTAATTTTGATAATTTTCCAAGCTATGGAAAGATTGTTAGGAATTTTCAAAGGAAAATAAGATTATTTGGGTTTTAAAATTTATTTCGAAAAATATATTGAGAATTTGGTTTTGAAATTTTGATATGTTAGATAACATGATTAAAGTGAATTTTTGGGCATTTTTTCTAGGTGATTTGCTATACAAAATAAATTATTTTAGAAGAGGGACTTCTTTGCAAAAATAGTTTTGCTTAATGGAAGGGATTATTTATTAACTTAACCAAGGTTTAGATCTGAAAATTTGTGGTAGTTATTTTAGTAAAGAATGTGAAAAGTTAAGGCAACCAATCTTGTGTTTACACGTGGTAGGTTAGTTAGAAGTGAATATTAGGCTCAAGTTCCTAATAAGTTTCAAAATACACAAAAACCCCAGTAAAAAAAGTATGTAAATTAGGTCCCTAGAATTAAGTTACTAAGTAATTGCATCTAGTTATGCAATTATTCAGTGAATAATTGCAGACATTTATGCAATTATATCCAAAAGTTGCATAAATTTATGCAATTTTTTGGTGAATAATTGTGGAAATGTCTGCAATTTTTTGATATAATTGCATAAATGTCTGCAATTATTCACTGAATAATTGCATAAGTGTATGCCATTATTCGGTAACTTAATTCTAGGGACCTAATTTACAAACTTTTTTTTACTGGGGTTTTTGTGTATTTTGAAACTTATTAGGGACCTGTGCCAAACTGTCCCTAGTTAGAAAGTATATGCTTTAGTTAGTATTAAATCAGATTTACCCAGGAAAGTTGGTTTCGCCTTCTTTAGAAGTACCTTTCGACTCTAATCTTCCACCTTCAATGAAGTCAAAACCACTAGCTGAAAGCAATACACATGGTATCACTTGGATGGTACGCAGTGGGTTGGAGAAAGGCGGAAGGCTCTATGTCGAAAGCATAGCTTCCCAAGGGGTCGATACCTTGGTTTGTTTTAAAAAGAGAAGCACCCGCCTTTGTTTTATTTAAGCTTTTGAAGAAGTCGAAGCATATGTTTTCGAAAGAGGTTTTAAATGCTTTCAAATGGGTTGCCATCAACTTATGTTTTAAAGGGTAAGCTTTCGAATGGGTCTCTTTACTTTTAAAATAATGCTTTTGAAAGAAGGGTTTCCGACCTAGTCGAAGCCCTGCTATCGTTCTTTGACCTTTCGAGTGTATTGAAGTTATCAAAGCTTTCGAAAGGTGCTTTGTGTTTTTATAAATATAAGCCACTTACTATAGCTTTGGAAAGGGGTTTCGAAGCCAACCTTCCAATATTTTACCCAGATGTTTTATGCTTTCGAAAGAATGGTTTCGACACCATTATATTTTCCCCAAATACTTTTATATGATAAAGAAAGGTTTCAAAAGGGGTACTTTCGCTTTATGTTCACTTTCACTCAAAATGATATTTTAATATAAACCCAATGGCTTCGGAAGGTATACTTCCAATGGTTTTGAAAGAGGGTCTTTCAATGTTTCGAAAGGGGTACTTTCAATTGGTTTCGAAGCTATGCTTCTAAAGCTAAACGTTAATACTTTAATACAATCAAAAGTTTTTGAAAGAAAAGTCTAAAAGTATTCAAAAAGCATGAGCCTAATGTTTTAAAGATAGATTTTAATGCTTTCGAAGGAGGTCATCCAATGAAGTCGAAAGCAAGGTTTCGAAGGTGTTGAAAGGCTTTTAACCCAAGCTCATTTTTAAAGAGAAACCCATGGCTAATTAAAGGATTTTTGGAATGATTTTAAGAAGAAGCTTTCCTTGATAAAATTATAGGTTAAGGGGATTAACCATGTCTTTATGAAAATGATTTCAAGGATATAAAACCCACAGAAGTGGTATTGTTTTGTTATTATGGTTGCTTCTTCAAATATAATATATTCACATTTTAATGGACCCATAACTACATTTTGGGGAGAAAGGCAGAAGAACCAGCTAGGTTAACCCAGTATTGAATATAAATTGATTAAATTCTTGGATGTGTACAATTGCATCCAAGTTGTCAGGAGATAGGTTCATAGTGCACCCATGAAAATTATGATTAGGAAGTTATTGGGGTTACCAATAGGTTCATAGTGATCCCATGAAAACTATGTTATAAAGAGTGGTTGGCAGGAGCCAATTGATTTGTAGTGCACCCATGAAAACTATATCCATATTAAGTTAGTGAAGGTTGTCAATAAGTTTTTAGTTAACCCATGAAAACTAGGATAAGAGAGAAGTTATTGGAGTTACCAATAGGTTCAGGGGAACCCATGAATTGATTGAGTTAATTGGCAGGGGCCAATAGGTTCATAGTACTCCCATGAAAACTATGAAATAGGATAGGGAGTCCATATATTATATAAAGGTTATTAGTAAGCCCATGAAAACTAATAGGTTAATAGTGAACCTAGAAACTATAAACTTGACAGGGAGTCGATTAAATAAAGGATGGGAAATCCAAAATGTTTTAACTTAATGCATATCATCATAATATTTTGAAATGACTATGTTTTTAACCATTGTGGATGCAGGAGCATAGTATATGGTTTTATAAAGATTTTAAGATACTAGTGAGGGGAAACCCCGTTCTGCTAAGCAGCGTGGTCTCACTAGATATCTAAATTGTTAGATATGGTAGATCATTATTCACACTAGGCTTTATGTCTGACTCGAAGTTTATGTTTTCCCCTTATACTCTCGGGTACACAATTGATTTTGAGTAGTTTGAGAGTTGAGGTTTTCAGGTACCTCATTAGATGAATAAAGCTTCTGGTGATGTGCAGGAGGCGTGATAGCTATCTAGAGTTCTCTTTTATTTTGATTTCATTGTGTTGTTTGTAATAAAAAAGTTGTTATGTTGCCTGTACATACTTTGATCATCCATGGGGGCATCTTCATAAATATATTTCTCTGAACGTGGTTAATGATTGTGGGATTATGTAATAAATATGAAATGTTTTTAATGGAATGTGAAAATGTGTTTTGATTCATTAAATTTATCCACATTCTTGTGATCTGTGTATCAATGTATATAACACCGCCATATTTGGTCACCGAGGATTAATAACTATAGATGACTGCAGCATCCGTAGCCATTAGTTTTGGGCCTCCAAGTAGGGGGATGTTACAGTTCATAACTGGATTTTGGGAGAACTCACAAGGGGCATTGGGAACATGGCACTAAATTGACTAGATGATATCGAGACTGAACTAGGAACTTGGAGACCTCATAGGCATATTCGTGCCGATAGACATGATATGAAATAGGAGGAGGAAGGCAGTGGAGTAGTAAAGATTCAGTAGTGTGAAAGCGAAGGCGATTGCGTATAAGAGACCGAGAAGAGCATGAGGACCGCTTGTCTGGATCTCTTTATTATGTGAGATTTCTATTTTTCACCAACTTCATATTAGATATCGTATTTGATATTTATGCTAGAGAGTTTAGTATCTTGCATGCCAGGATAGGCATGGATGTTACTTTTTGATGTTTGACCTTATGTGTGCATATTTTATTTTTGATTGGTTGCACTTGATATGATTACTTTTGCTTATATGGTTATTAGGCATGCAAGATAGCTATGATTTGATATAACACATCTATTTGAGACGATTTCCCTATATATGGTCTAGTATGCTTATTTACATGATGATGTTACTATTGTGCTTAATTCTCCTTGTTAAGTACATACATGGAAGCCAGTGTTGGCTATTTGGATGCTTATTCACTTATATTTGCATCTAAATGGTATGCACTTGCTATAAAAGAGGTATGTGACACTTGTAGTGTAGATTTGGCTATATAAATTTGGTTGTCCTCGAAAACGAGATGCCCCAAATATGAGATGTGTGCGTATATTTATCTATGTTGTATCAGGATTTTTCCCAGACCAAGCCATGCAAGGACGTGCTATCGAAATTTTTCATGACATAAGCCAAAATGGAGAGAAAATTCAATGCGTATGTTATTTGTCAATAGTTGACAGAGTCGGTAATGTGTGATACTAGTTGACTTGCCTTCCAATTGGTGAGTTAGCGCTTTTGTTTTCAATTGTCCGTTTCTTTGGAAGTAAATGTGTAATTTAGACAAATGGTTTAACCACACTGACTTCGAATTTGATAGTGATTGCACTTAGGAATGAGGATGATGGCTCCAAGTAATTCTGTGTCTATTCACTTTGTTGCATTTTCCTCCAATGATCGTTGTTTTTAGTTGATAAGTTATAATTTTTCTCACGTCGTTGCTTACGTAAGAGTTTTGGGTTGTGTTGCTTCATCCTTGAGATTTTGATCACGAAATCCCTTTAAGGAGGAGAGAATGTAACGACCTGCATTTTTAATGATAAGATATTTAGGTAATTGATTTAAAAAATGAATTGTTAATTAATTGATAGTCGTGATTTTTCACATATGACTGAATCAGGACTCGAGACTACTTCCATTAATTTTGTATCGACATTGCGAATTAAAATGAGTATATGGATCTCTATATTTGGAGATCGGATGATACGATGGTCGAAACGATCTTGAAAAGCGTGAAATTATCATCTCGAAGCGCTACCTTGGATATGACAAAATTTATACCATCGGGACGGTAAAACCGTGGTGATGTATGAAGACGAGTTTCATCGTAATCGAATGCACCATTTGATCGTGCAAGTTCCAGATGTTCGACGTTTTATTTGGAGAATTCGAATAAAATAAATTAAAATATCATTATTTGAATACCCTAAACCCCTCTTTCCCATTGGTCACGCACTGTTTCATTCCAGAATCACCAAAGAATGGTCGCTTTCTCCATTTTAATTTCAAAAATTAGCATCGATTGATTTAGGCTACTAAAATCATGAAACTAGTTTTCTTGAATTCATATTGACGAGATCTTCGAGCCCATACCCATATTGTAGGGCACGGCACAAGTACTGGTGATGAATGTACATAGGTCGAGATTTGGGTTTGTATTTCGGGCGGTGTGGTCAGAGTGAGGGGAAACAGAGGACGGCGTTGACTTGTGGGAGGATGCATCAGGGAAGTCAATTTGGTGACGTGCGGTGGTCTATTTGGGAGGGCGGTATTTTCTTTATCACGACTGAAAGGGGGATGTCGTGATTTGTAGGGTGGCGCTAAGCTTAGGGGTTTTGATGTTAGCAAGTCGAGTATCGGATGAGGAGTTCATTGCCAAGGTCGGTATTCGATTTGGTGGAGCGTAGCTCCATGTCATAGCAAAAATAGTGCATAGTGGAGAAGGAATGTGCACATATAGGAATCTCTATTTGGGGAAGAAGATGGATTATGGGCTAATGGAAGTGATTATGGAATTGAATTATTAATGAATTTAGTTAATTGTTTAAATAATCCGATAACTTATATATTACATATCTTTTGCATATGAGGTCTATTTTGGATGGGGTTTCTTGCGTTGCAGTCGTGATAGAGACTCTACGAATTAGTGATGATTTGGACAGATTTGGTTGAGGTTAATGATATTGTCTCTCACCATACTATGGTTGTTAGTATAGTTAAACAACGTTTTGAAATGATTTCTAACTTTGAAATGTGATCTAACTATTTAAACTAATATTTTATTTTATAAAAGAATAAAAAAGTGTTTTAAAATGGTTTTAAATTAAATATCACATCCCCCCATTGATCCACTATTTTGACGATATTATGTATTTAGGCTATTTCTGATATTTATCCCATATTGTTTACTTGGATATATTATACTGTGTAATCATAGATGTATTTAGGCTATTATAGTCCGGTATCTTCTCCGAAGTCCGGAGCGCATCTCCAAGTCCACCGTGCTTCATCTTCAAATCAGTCGGCATGCACGAAATCCTATCGTATGAGATATTTTCTAATTCTATATCACTTTCGAACGACGTTATCAACCAACTTACAAACAAGCATATATGCAACCAAAAAACTTAGAAATGATGTTTTCATTTAGTTTTTATTTAATAATTTTTAGTTAAGCACACGACCAAAGTAGTCGTCATCAATTACTCTGTAGTGGTCGATATCTAAGACTATTAATGAAGGCCGATTCAGCCAATTTGACGTGGACAATAGTGAGGCTTCAAAGAACATGATGCGATGGTTCATTCATTTGTCATTCGACATTTAATTGATGTTATGACTCTTCGACGGGTAGTTTTGGTAATGTAGCGAAGATGTGACGCTTCGACTCGATGACTCATGAGTTGACGATGATGATTTCGTGATGGAAAGAGATGGCTTCGATGATGATAGATATACTTTGAGAGATAGAGTAGGCGATGATGAGTTGGATTGAGGGGATTGTTGGAGGTCGGTTACGGGGCTAATGATGATACTTTATGACTTATGATGGTTGTCTAGAGTAGTTCCTAACCGTAATAACTTAAGACCGGAGTTGTGTGGACAGTTCCGAGATGAGATCTGCTATGGATGATGTATGCAAAATGATCGTTGATATTTGTAGGTTTCGATGTGTACCCATAAAGTAGGGATATGTGAAGATGCTCACTTAGGGTATAGATGGCTTTTGGATCTCATGATACTTAGATCAGTTGTACCCTGGACTTAGACGGGTAGTCCAGTTCCTAGCCTGATGACTGGCATGGATTCGGGTACTAAGAGACCGGGATGTTGAGTAGTCGTTGACCTGATGATGGGGTCATATGAGTATTATATATCCAACGAACTGAGTGAGTGAACATAAGGATGATTGATGGATTTATGTTTGCTTGATTGTTCTATCGCCTTAGGGAGCCACACGATGTAGATATTACCGATGTTGATACCTAGACGCCCTTAGTACTTTGATGTATAGTACACCCAGAACGACTATGATGTAGAGTAGAATATATCCCGTGTTATGTGTTAACTCTGTAGATGCAGGGACAGGTCTGGTATGATTCTCTATACCCTCTATTCCATATACTATGCTGACTTTTATAGTGTTTTGAGATAATTTATCGCTCACACCAGACTGTTGTCCGACTCGAAGTTTTATTCTTCGGCTTTTATCATCTCTGGTACTCTAAAATGAGTAGACTAGATAACAGGTGTAAACAACACTTGGAGCTGTGCATATGGACTAGCAGGAGGTGACGCTTTCTTATACTTATATTTTGAGTATATTATTGTTTATTCCAATGTATGACACTGGGGAGCCTTGACATTGTTAACTTACTATTATTAGAGACAGTTTATCAGTTGAGTTTATTTATCAGTTGTACAAACTCCATTACTGTTTTGTATAACTGTAAGGGCCTATGTACTCTTATTATGTGGTTCATGTATTTATTACTATCTCGCTTATTTTATATCTGTGATGACAATTATATTTTATCTGATGCGTTGTGAGATATACGACGGGTCATGTGATTGTGTGATTTTTATCTCTTCTATTTTTTTATTCTCTTCTCCTCTCTTCTATTCCTCTTCCTTAATCCCATTTCTTTCCCTTGCCAATCGTCCTACATCGGCCGGATGCGCTAGTAGCGCACTATTCGATTATATGAGCTTCAATGATGTAGTGTGGTCATCACAGATAAGACACAGCACCTAAAAGCCAAGCTTTCATAAAATGGCATAACCGTGGATTTCGCACATGACAAGTTAGCCCGATGCCAATTTACATTGGGTGGCTGACATAATTCAATCGAGGCAAGTCCAATCGTAACTTAGTCAATCACAACCGCACCATCATCATCAAGACTGACTTCATCGACTTCATCAAATATGCCTGTGCCATTAACGATTCAGACTATGCCGCCATCAATGACTGCGCCATTAACAATTCAGGTTGTGCCACTATCATAACTATGACAGTGCTATCAACAATTCAGAATTCCCCACCATCATAAATTCAAGTTGTCCCTCCTTCTTCAAATAATAATGTGCCACAATATTTATGGTGGTAACAAGGCATGGCATTGACTTAAATTAATCAATACTACACAAAATATCCAATCAGTCTAGGATGGTTCATAGCTTCAATGTCAAACTCCATATAACAAATTAAAATTCCCACTTTAGACCAGATTCAAAAATTTTGCCCACTTCCAAAATTTTCATGCCTAAAACAAATTCACCCATCTGTACCCACATCAGCAATCCATGCCAAATTATTCGAGCTCACGAATGAACAACACACGGCAAAATCTAACGGCAATGGAGGAATACAAGGTTATGACATTAGTAATCCATGTGATATCATTTTCTTTACTATAAAAGGAAAGACACTATAGCAGAAAAAGGAATCACATATTTTTTCTCCCTAAAAGATATCCTATATAAATTGTACTCTCTGGCATTAAAATCTAAAGATGGCTTGTACAAAAAAGAATATAAGAGGCAAAAGAATTGACCGTGGACGTATGATTCCTTAATATCTAAACCACGTAAACCTTTGTGTCTTTTACTTATCAACGTTTGTTACCTTGTTTTCTACATTAGTTTTTTATGGATTTGATTGAATTGTTAGTTAAATTGGAGTTGACATTTTAACATACAGTTGAAGTGCACCTATCTAATTGCATAAGCTTAAGCAACATAATTACTTCTTTTAAGGTAAATTTGATATCAATTACATTTGTTAATTCATAGTTACGGAAGTATTCAACACTATTTTACTTTATAAGTAAGTCGATGTTGTGAACGAAAAATCTCATAAACAGTTTTGCTTTCGTTTCTCTTCATTCCATAAATCTTATGATTTGTTGTAACCTTACAATCACATCTCTACAACATTATATAATCCCCCATCTTCCAGTGTAGAACACATCAATTTTGAAAAAATTCTCTGTACTTTCTTGTTATACTACAATGCATGTTATTTTAATATTTGATCATTCAATTTGATATCAAATCTCTGAACAAATACTTTGACCAGTGCTCATTCAATTCCATAACCTAAATTCTAGTCAAATAAATCTCCTAAGCTTTTACACCTCCATCTCGAATCATTTGTGCTGGTTGTAGGAGTTTTGTACTTCATTGTTGATATATTAGTGTATTCAGACACAACAAATTCATATTTTGTACTATTACCTAGTTTTCGAAGTCTGAGGAGTCAATGGAATTGAATTCTTATTGTCATATACTTAGACAGATAGTTGTGAAGTCCTATATGGAATTCATGCAGTATTGAATTATAATTCGGTTATTCTTCTAGTTTTAGAAACTGTTCCTCTTGTTGAAGTTGGGGATGTTTAATGGAAATCCAAAGGGAATTTGGGAACTAGATGTAGGACAGGAAGTCCGAACCGGTATAAAATCTATTGTGTGATCTACTTTATTATTTCATTGCATTTACTATTATATTCTCTGATTATATATTATTATCCTGCCTTTTGGCAAGGTCGTGACACCAAGGACTTGACTAGAGACTGAAGGCAATCCGCTCCGAGAATCAGTTATCTACAGGTTCACGATGGATACAGGCAAACTTGGTCCAAGTCCGGATCGAGCCACAGTTAGCATGGTATGACAAGCAAAGTTGTGAAAGGCAACATCCCATATTTCGAGTCAATCGGAGTTCGTATGCTCAAGTTATGGATCGATCAAAATCCATGTGGAACATATTCATTTCGTATCCATCCATTGGCATCCATAATTTCATATCCATCACCATCGATATGAAATGAGCATATCCTCATCACTCAGCAACCATCATTTGTATCAATCAAGTTCGAACCGGTATCGATAGACTCCAAAAAAACCCCAGATCGATCGCATTTCATTTAACCAACAGCTGCATGTTTCGTATTGATCACTTATTTGATCGATACGAAGTGTAGGGCCGGAGATCGATACGAAGTAAAGAGTAAAGCATCGATATGAAAAGCATAGCCTAGGATGGATACGAAAGAAGAGGTCAAACCAATAGAAGCGGTCCTTATGCATGAATTTTGGATCTCCATAAAACACGCACACCATGTCATCGGTATGAAAAGATCGATACGAATCGATCGATACGAAGTCTTCAGCCTCCCTAGCAAACTCAACCTTGGATCGATCGTATCTCTCAAACTACAAGTCCAAATGCCATGAAATTTTCATAGAAGCTTTCAAATCAACTCAAGAACAACCATTATCGATCGCAGCTCGATTGGACCATTTCTTGATCGATACGAAGACAACATGGATTAATCAAGGATCGATCCCAAATGACCCAAGGTCGATTGTGTGGGCCCACCTACGCATGAGAAAGGGTATTATGAGATTCAAGGCAGATATATCCAGCTCTCTTCCTATAAATAGCAACTCCACTTCAACTAAAAGAGGACTTTTATGTTGTTGCTCTGCTTAAACTCTATTGTAACTCGAGTGTTAGCCGTTGTACTGTTGTAATTCAGTTTATAATTAAAAATAAACAGCAAATCCTTCAAAGTGGACGTAGGCTACAACGTCGAACCACTATAATTCTTGTCTTCTTTTACTACTTCTTATTTTTCTTGGTGTGGTTGTTAGATTAGCCTCATTTTCCATTTTATTTGTTCATTCTAATCTCTTCAATTACATTCGAAGAATGTTATGCCCATTTTTGGTACAAACATATACATTCGCCAATATTCGGTCCTGGTAACGTGAATTTTACATGATACTCCTATCCTTTCATAATAAGGCGAACAAATGGATGCACTTCAATACACAGAGATATGAAGCTACTAAGCACACCATTTGTTGAGACTTTGCATCTACTTTAGACTTTTGGGTAAATCCATGAATTGTATTGCAAGAATCTAGTTGGGATTCGCCTTAATGCCCTTGGTGCTTATGATGTAACTCAGAAAATTTCCCAATTGTATGGTGAATGAACTATTCTGGGGTTAAGCTTCGAATTGAATTTTTGGGAATGCTTAACATTTCTTTCAAGTCTCGCACATCCCCTCTGTCTTCTCTGTCTTCACCATTATACCATCCACATAGACTTCTATGGAACTTCCAATATATTCCAAGAAAACTCTATTTCCAACCGTTGATAAGTTGCCGTTGGCATTCCTTAGGCTAAAATTCTTCACTTTGTGGCAGAACAAGCCTACATTTGTAGGGAACGACGTGTGATCCAGAACTGTCCCACGCATTGCTATTTGGTTACACCCTAAGTATGCACCTATAATGGACAAGAGCTCAGGTCCACTAGTTGCATCCATGTGCTGGTTGATTCGTGCATGAGCTCACTCTAAGCCGTCAAGAGCTCACTCAACAGATCCTTGTCAACATGGAACTTATGAACCAGCTGAATGAAGAAAGGCGAGGGAAATCTATAAGGGAGCATGCCTCTTATTCCTTGTCTGAAAGCTCTGCGTCATCTGACTTCAATCACAGATCTACACGTCGTCGATTAGATGGAAACTACATGGAAGCCTCTGGACACCCATATGCTGTGAATCCCGGGCAGGTCGGGGTAGGTCCCTCCATGGGGCATCAAGCTGCACCCTCCTCCCGAGGAGGGACACTTCCTTACCACACTACTCATGACCATGCAACTGCTGCTGCTATAGATATGGATGCCGATATCCAGAACCAACCAAATCCAGCCCCTCGTCACCACATTCATGCTCAGGATCCTCACTTCCACGAAGAACGGGAGCCAAGGAAGCATGGAACGGACCGTAGATAGCGACCGGACCGCCCTCGTGACATGGAACCCGACCATGACTTGGCCCCAAATATCCAGATGCCCGATATTCTAACTGTGATATGCCAAATGATAAGAGAAAGCAAGGCCTCACAAATGATGACTTGGGGATTTCTAGAAGTCACACCTTGTTCACCAACGATATCTTACATGCGAAACCACCCCGCCGATTTCGGATGCCGACCTTGCCTGTATATGAAGGAAATTCGAATCCCAACCAACACATTCTGAAACATGAATGACTTATGAATTACGCCCGAGTTGTTAATGCTATTAAGTGTAGAAGCTTCCCTCTCTCCTTGGGAGGCATTGCAACTATGTGGTTCACTCGTCTACCACCCAGATCCATCTCATGTTTTGACCAGTTAGCTACGAAGTTAGTTGAGCAGTTCTGTATGCATGCTGCAAGACCGAAGGATGTCAATACCTTATCCAGTGTTACTCAAGCTCCAGGAGAGACTCTAAGGAATTATCTGGAAAGGTTCCACGCTGCTTGTATCGAAGTCAGAAATCCCAACGACAATTCTATCCTAATGGCATTGACTAAAAGGATCGATCCTGATTCTGAATTTGGTGATTGGTTGGTTGGGAAACACCCCGCTTCATTGGATCGTTTCTAGGCAAAGGTAGTCCAATTTTTGAGTAGATAAGATGGTAGACGGTATAGGAAGCAGGATGTCATAGGGCCTAGTAGTGAAGGTATCCTACAGTGAAGCAGACCGGGGAGAGTTTCAGTAAAGTATAGTTGAATATTCAGAATAAGCAAAGTCAGCAGAAGGGTGATGGAGGTCAAGGAAAGAAGAGAGACCCTCATCGTGGGAGACCTAGGGCTCCTATGTTTGATCAATATACTCCCTTGAACACGCCGCTAGAGAATGTTTATCTTCAAACCAGCAATACAGAGTAGTACAAGAAGCCAGCTCCGAAACCATCGTCAAGAAGCAGATTCAGACCGGAAAGTTCTGTAGATTCCATGATTGTTACGGCCATAACACTAATGAATACCATCATCTGCAGGATATTGTTGAAAAGTTGATTAGAGAAAGGAAGTTAGAGCAGTTCGTCCGGGCTCTACAGGATGGTAGAGCAGGCCCATCTAATCCCAATCAGGGACAAGGCCAGGCTAAGCCTGAAGGACCCGCACGTACTAGCGGGAGACTGGTGATTAATACTGCGAGTGGTGGTCCTCATCCGGCTTATCGGAGCTGGAAGGAAATGGAGTCATATGCTAGTTCGATTAGGCCTGTGGACTTCGAATGTTGTAGTGGTACTGACGAAGGGGCCCCGGAAAAACAACAGAGGATGATGACAGACGACATCATTTTCAGAAACCATCAAGCCGACAGAGTCGAGGCCCCCACTATTGATCCATTGGTTATTTCTTCCTAGATAGGTCCTCCTTGGATGAAGAGGATCTTAGTTGATAGAGGAAGTTCTGTGAACATACTTTTCAAACGTGCTTACGACCAAATGATGATGGAAGCGAAGGATCTAAAACCATGTCAATCATGTATACATGGTTTCAATGGCAGTGCAACCATACTGACTGGGATGGTGGAATTACCTGTCGATTTGGGTATCGGTGATCGCCGGAGTGTCCGGATGTTGCAGTTTGTTGTGTTGGATATTCATTCCCTTTATAATGCTTTCCTGGGACCGACCCTTGCGGAGTTCAGGGTAGCGATTGCCCCTTGGTGTTTGACTCTGAAATTCCCCACTGATAATGGAGTCAGGGTAGTACATGATAATCAGGTGGCTAGATGCACCTGTTATGTTGCGGAACTGCGAGATGCACAGCAAAAGGAGAAAGGTAAGGGCATGGAGGAATCTCTCTGCATTCGCTCTTTGTAGAATTGACAACTAATGCCTGAGCCGTGGCTCGGGTGCCACAACCAGTTTCCTAAAGATCTTAATCCTAGGGACAATGATGATGAAGGGGAAGTCAGAGAATACCAGGCCTCCTCGGTAGAATTGGAAACTGATGCCCCAATCAATGACGATGATGATCCTAGGGTGATAAAGATCGGATCTCATCTTAGCCCCCAAATGGGACAGGAATTGGTTGATTTCCTCCGGGCAAACCTCGATGTGTTTGCCTGGACTCATTTAGACATGTGTGGGATATCGTCGAACATCGTGAGCCATGCATTAAATATCGACCTGCGGCACATCTCGGTGAAAGAGAAAAGGCGCGGTATGGATCCAGAGAGATCTGCTACCCTGAAGGAAGAAGTGAATAAACTCAAGGCTAATGGGTTTATTTGTGATGCTTTATACCCAGAATGTGTGTCGAATCCAGTGCTTGTCATAAGGTCGAATGGATTGTGGCGGACATGTGTAGACTACTCAGATCTGAACAAAGCCTGCCCTAAGAATAGTTTCCCGCTTCCCAAATTGATCAACTGGTGGATTCAATAGCCATACACGAGCTCTTATCCTTCATGGACGCATACTCCGGCTATAATCAAATCCCGATGCACCTTCCTGACTAGGAGCACACTAGCTTTATCACTGAACTGGGACATTATTGTTATAAGGTGATGCCGTTTGGACTCAAGAATGCTGGGGAAACCTATCAAAGGCTAGTAAACCGAATGTTTGCAAACCAGATTAGGAAGAATATGGAGGTGTATGTAGACGATATGCTCGTGAAATCGTAGTTATCCAGCGGCTACATCGGTGATTTGGAGACGATGTTCAACATACTCCGATAGTACAGAATGAAGCTCAATCCGTTGAAATGTCATTTCGAAGTCGCATCTAGAAAGTTCCTTGGGTTTATTGTCAAAGCCAGAGGAATTGAAGCCAATCCTGAAAAGATCTGGGCGATTCGGAATCTCGAAACCCCCAGAACTATAAAGCAAATGCAAAGTCTTAATGGGAAGGTCGCAGCCTTGAGCAGATTCATTTCTCGATCAATGGACAAGTGCATTCCTTTCTTTGATCTGATCAGAAAAGGAAAATAGAATTTTGAGTGGACAGAGGATTGCAAGGGTGCATTCTGGGCACTAGTACAACATCTGGCAACACCTCTCATCTTGTCGAAGCCAGTTGATCATGAGAAGTTGTATGTCTATCACGCAGTTTCGGCAAGTGCAATCAGTGCTGCGCTCGTTCGAGAAGAGGATCGGATCCAACGACTGGTCTATTATGTCAACAAAAGGTTGACGGGGGCAGAAAGGAACTACCTGAAGATAGAGAAGCTAGCTTATTGTCTTATTGTAGCCTCGAGAAAGCTCCTCCCGTATTTCCAAGCTTATCCGATCACTGTGTACACCGACCAGCCGTTACGATAGATCCTGAAATGACCTGAGACATCTGGAAGGTTGCTCAAGTGGAACATCGAGTTGAGTCAATTTGATATCACTTATGCCCCAAGGCAAGCTATTCAAGGACAAGTTCTGGTGGATTTCATAGCTGATTTCACCATACCAAAGGACTTGCCCGAAACTTGTGAGCCTCCTAACTATATATGGAAGCTATACACCGATGGCGCATCAAACGACCGGTGCTCAGGTGCTGGAGTGGTTCTCGGAACCCCAGAAGGGCGATCTATATGCTATGCTTTGAAATTCGACTTCCATGCAACTAACAACGAAGCTGATTACGAAGCCCTATTTGCTGGACTAAGGCTTGCTAAGGATTTGGGAGTCGTCGCTATGGAAATTTATTGCAATTCACAACTGGTGGTGTGCCAGGTCCAAGGAGAGTATCAAGCCAGAGATCAAAGGTTGGCCTCCTACCTCATGCGGGTCTAGGAAGTGTTGAACCAGTTTAACTATTACACTATCTGCTGTATACCCCGAGAGAAAAATCAAAAGGCCGATTCTTTAGCAAAACTAGCCAACACTGGCGAAGCACAGGGGATGGGACTCGTCCCCGTGGAGACACTTACTGCTCCTAGTATTGATCAGGTGGAGACAAATTGGATTCATGAGGCAACACCCGCGAGGGAGTCATAGATGACTCCGATCAGAAACTATCTTGAGCGCGGAACGTTACCCGAGTGCAGGAGTGAAAAAAGACAGGTTCTCCGAAAGGCTTCATGATTTGTCATCCAGGATGGAGTCCTATACAGAAGGGGATATTCTGTTCCTTTACTCCGGTGTATCGCCCACGGTGAGATCAAATGAGTGTTGCATGATGTGCACGAGGGAGAGTGTGCCGATCACACTGAAGGGCAAACCCTTGCGAAAAAGATACTTAGGTACGGGTATTTCTGGCTAACCATAAATCGAGACGCATTGGATTATGCTAAGAGATGTGACAGGTGCCAGAAACATGCCAAAATTCCAAGAGCCCCGCCAACCGAGATTACTCAAATGGTCAGTCCGTGGTCATTTTCCATATGGGGTATTGATATAATAGGGTCCTTGCATCTAGCTAAAGGTGGTGCAAAGTACGTCATCGTTGCAGTTGACTACTTTACTAAGTGGGCAGAAGCTGAGCCCCTTGCTACTATCACGATGAAGAAAGTAATCAACTTTGTTGTGCGCAACATCATCTGTCGTTTGGCTACCCACAAATGATTGTAACTGACAACAGGGCCCAATTTGATAGTGCCGAGTTTAAGAATTTCTGCCAACGCTATCGCATCTAGAAGAAATTCTTGGCAGTAGCTCACCCTCAAGCAAATGGATAAGTCAAAGCGTCAACAAATTCATCAAGTCCAATTTAAAGAAATGACTGGAGAAGGTTGGAGGTAAGAGGGTCGATGAGCTACCCATGGCCTTATAGGCGTATCGAACTACCCACAATTCCATGATCGGCCATACTCCATTTGCACTTTCCTATGACTCTGAAGCCGTTATTCCAGTTGAGCTAGAGGTACCTTCTCATCGTGTGACTTATTAGATGAAGAGGCTGATTTGAGGGCAGCCGCACATTGCAACCGAGTCCTCCGATTATACAATGCTAAGGTCCGACCTAGAACCTTTGAAGTGGGCGATCTTATACTCAAGCGGGTCTATCCGGTCCCTTCGCACATGAAACCGACATGGGAAGGACCATATGTCATCGGACGGGGGCTTGTAGACGGCACATTCAAGCTATAACCGTTGATGGTCTCACACTACCGAGAGCATGGAATAGCAAAAGACTCCGTCGCTATTACATATGATTGGATTTCATTCATTTAGTCTGTTTTCCTTTTCAAGTTTGTTTATGCAATTTGAGAATTTGTATTTGTAATAAGGCAACTGGTTTTGCCATGATTTCTTATTTCAGCAATAAAGCGCAGACTCATAAAGCCAAATTAATGATTTCTAAATGCATCATGTGACCGCCATGATGTACGAAGAGCTGAGTTCCATCTTACGATGGTACTCATTCAAATAGAGAGTGATCGTGATTCGACCGGTCACTCTCAAGATGAAACCCTGAGCTTGGGGGGGGGGGAGACAACAACCAATTAAAAGAGAATTGAAAGACGACAATTCTCCAACCAACTCCAGCTCCCAGAGTGCGAGCTGAAGTGCAAACTCCAAAATTAAGACGTGAATCAACCGTCTAGCTCAAGGAGGATGGATTCGTCCATCCAGGACCTCTCTTATTTCCAAAAGCTCGAGGAGGATGGATCCGTCCATCCACGACCTTGCTTATTTCCAAAAGCTCGAGGAGGATGGATCCGTCCATCCACGACCTTGCTTATTTCCAAAAGCTCGAGGAAGATGGATCCGTCCATCAACAACCTCGCTCATTTCCAAAAGGTCAAGGAGGATGGATCCGTCCATCCATGACCTCGCTTATTTTTAAAAGTTCGAGGAGGATGGATCCATCCATCCACGACCACGCTTATTTTCAAAAGCTCGAGGAGGATGGATCCGTCCATCCACGACCTCGCTTATTTCCAAAGCTCGAGGAGGATTGATCCGTCCATCCTTAACCTCGCCTATTTCCAAGGATTGAGGAGGATGAACCCGTCCATCCACGACCTCGCTTCTTTCTAAGCTCGAAGAGGATGGGTCCACTCATTCACAACTTCGCTTACTGTATCGAGGAGATTGTGATCCGACCATTTATGACCTTGACCAACTCCTTATTCCCAGAGTGCGAATAAGATCCTACTACTTAAACAGATGTGATCGACCGTCTGTCAACTGACTCTAGATTCTCGGAGTGTGAACTAGAGTATAAATATTAAATGGGTGTGACCGTGCACCCGTAAAATAACTTATGTCCCTGGAGTATGGATATAATTCTAAACAATAAGCAGGCATGACCGACCACCGGGATACAAGTCTAAATCCCAGAGTGTGGATGAAAATACTAGCGAGCGAGCGAGTGTGATTCGACCGCTCAAACTCGTGTCACTTTAACTTTGTTCCGACTAAGTTAAATCAAAGTTGGTAAAGGTGGAGGACGACTGCTAACTAACTACTTTAATTCCCCTCGGAACTGGCGACATAACTCAAGTTCCAACCGTTGACCGAGACAGCGCAAAGTTAGAACTCGACTCAACGTTTGGTTATGACCCGAGGCCATGACCTCAGGACTTAAAGACCGGACTCAAGTTCAAATCAGAGACTAAAGCTTCACGAGTACATTGAATGGAAATGTGAATGCTAAGTACTTATACGAATAAACACAGAGTTATGCTAAAAAAAGGAAAAAAATTATTCACACTATTCTTTGAGAAAGGAAGTACAAAATCTGTTCAAAGTATTCCTATAAGCGGAGGGCCCGGCCCGCGTCTATACATGGTCTACAAAAAGCAAAAGAGAAGCTTATTCTAGCTATCTAAAAAAGAGGAAGCAAAAATGGAAATCTACGCCTTCGGTTTCTTCTTGACTTTCTTTGGCGTAGATCCGTTCGAGCTACCACCGGAGCTCTCTTTGAACCCTTGCCTCCCTGGCCTGTTTCAGCTGGCTTGTCTCCAACCGGTGGAGTTGACACAATCTCCTCTTGAGAGCCTATAGGGATTGAAGTATCTTTTGTGTGTAGAACCGGGGGAATGGTGGCGCTTTTGATACTAGAAGAATGAGGCACTCCAGTTTCAACTATGGTGTCACCCGGAGAGAGCACGAGGATCAGGGTAGGACCACGGCCCGCCATACCTCCACCGGCTCTACAAGCTTGCTTAGCCTGCTCAATCTCGGCTATGGTTTCTTCCATTATTTGTTCTTCCCAGTCCACGTGCTTACCCATCGAAATGCTGCCCGTCGGACCTGTGGAGCCCGTGATAATAACATCTTCGTTTACATTGAAGGGCACTTCAATACTCGGATTGCTTTGATGGTCGAGGAGCGCTTCCATTAGTTGATCATCAAGCACATAGCTTCCATAATGTATCTCCCCCGCCAAAGAAGTAATTGTCATAGTTGTGGCCTCCATAGTTAATGCTTCCTGCTCGTGGTGGGTTTCTTGGATTGTAGGAGGGTTGGCCAGTGCAGAATCTAAAGTTGAATAAAGATGGAGAATATATTAGTAATGTCCTCTGATAAAGTTCTTGCATTTTGAAGAGTAGGAGAAGTGTCCAGAATACCTTCCTCGGTTTGGCTCCCGGGTTGGGCCGACATGCCTTCTGAGCCATGCTCGATGACCGGAGAGAGATGTGGCATGTCGGGGTCATACTTTGGGATGACTGAAGGGTCAATAGAAGATGTGGGCGTAGTTTAAGATGCTGGGGGCATTTCAAAAGCAACGATATGGTGTCCGCCCCCAGATCCTTCTCTGGCTTCCGGGTACTTAGCAGCTAGGCTCTCTCTCTGAAGTGCGATCGCCGTGTCATGAAGGACTTTAGGCTCATCTCCGATCAACACTTGAGTTTCCAATTCAAACTCATCGATAGTTGCAACTCCACGAATCGCCTTTTCATCCTCAATCAAGCGGTTCCAGGCCTTATACATTTGAAAGGAATAGTCCCCGCCGAGCCAATTCAAGTTGCGATTTTTCAGGACATTTGCATTATAAATGACTAGAAGATCCTCAAATTCGTTTTCCATCTTTGTCTTAACGGCTTTAATTTCCCTTTCAACCTTGGTGTCGGCTTCCTCGGCTTTTTGTTCGCAGAATCCCTTTCTTCCCTAAGCCTAACCGCCTCCTCGCGTGCATCCTGGGAGACTTTGTTGGCTTCATCTTACTCCTTGATGGCCTCAGTCAGCTTTGCCTTTAATTCGGCAACTTCTTTCAGCGTGGAATCCCTCTCTCGAATGATAACGGTGTTGTAGTGACCCATCTCCTGCAGTAAGTCCGTATGAGATTTTTCTCATTTCTTCCATGGATTTTCTGGCTTCCTCGGCTCTCTGTCCGGCTCTCTACACCTCTATTATCTTATCCTTATGAGGCAAATCGCCTTCCAGTTTCTCAATAGCCTTGGCCCGCTCAAAGGACACCGCCGAAACCCGTTCTGCCGTCTTAACCCATTTGCAATATTAGTTATACGCGTCATGCACATAGTTTTGTAGTAATTTTTCTATGTCATTTGGAATCCTCTTCAAGTTGGGAGGAAAGTGGATGCCATCGAAACATATGTTCGGAAAGTCGTTCTTCAGTTTGGCGATGCAAATGGCTCCCTCCCCCGTTGGCTCTATGGTAGTTTGTTCTACGACGGCAGGAATTTCTATTTCAATTCTGTAGCGCTGATCGCCGGTTTTGGAGCGTGAGGCGCAACTAATTGATGTGAAGATTCAGAAGAAGGCCTACTGGAGCCAGAGGGTTTAGAAGGTCCTTTTGGTGGCGAAGATCGCGACCTAGAACGGTGCCTGCTTTGATATGATCTCTCTTTTACTCTATCGTAGCGCTCACATTCCTGGCTAGAATGGTAGCCACGGCCGTAATCTCTTTCGCTTTCGCGGCGATGTGATTCGGAATGCGATCCGGATGAATGGTGCGAAGAGTGAAGTTTGCGAAGCATGGATCCTTGCTTCACCATCGTGTCTGCAAAACGAAAAGAGGAATAAAGTTAGTTATCACCAAAGATTAAGAAACATGTCATAGAATGTCGTGTGGTGCCGTGAAGTGTGTGTATGCATGTGCAAACCCCCTCAAATGACCGATTGTAGCAGCTTTGCTTATCGGAGTTGGCTCCCCTATATCTATTGAAGGTAGGCCTGCACCGGCTCTTGATGAGGAGTCAAGCCCCTCTAGCCTAGGATCAGGGAATGACGGTATTTCATCCGGTATAGGAATGTCTGATAACCCTTTCAATGAACTTTCCATCCGTGGGGAAGAGGTCTCTGGACCTATAGAAGTTACAATGAGCTGAGTTGCTTCGGTGGTCTTTTGCTTTTTGCTTTTGTGGACAGGAGTTTTGCCTTTTCTCTTCAACATAGATGATTGAGAGCCCTGCGGAGGCGCGACCGCATGCTCCTGACCAGCTTCTATACCCTCGTGATCGCGAGGTTCGATGATTATTACACAGGGCCGACCTGAGCTCCCTCGACTGGAGGACGACAAGGGCCCGTCTTCCACCTAGTCTTATAGGGGCCGCTCTCGGAACTCCCGTCAGCCCTATGCTCTGTCCTCTTTCTATAAGCCCGGCGGCAATCAAATTATCATCAGAGAGAACTTCGTCTATTTCCCTTAATCCGGCAGGCACTGCTTGGAGTGTCCTTACCATCTCTTTAAAATGTGCTACTTCGGGCCATGGAATAGCAACTGTAAAAGAGAAACGGCAATGAATTCAGCATTGATTTATATTACCCAGTTAATTGATGAACAAGTGAAAGTAATTACGTCTGGCCAACCATCGTCTAGCAAATCCTGGTGGGCATCTCACGTAGAACCACTCTGTTTTGAAGTAGCTCAACTAGCTCTACGCACCTGCCACCACTTGGCAGTTCCTGACGGCTTCCAGGAAGGAAAATGATGGATTATCCCCCCAACTTAATATTGAATAAAAACCCGATCTCATCGACGGTCGGGGGACGGAGGAGAAGCTCCATAATATAATGTATAGGCTGTTAAGAAGCGCGTATCCGTTAGGATGAAGCTGAGAAGGCGCGATCCTCAAAAAAAATAGCATGTCTCAAATAAACTGGTTGAATAGCGGTTATGTTCCAACCAAGCACATGAATCTATTGCATGCGGTGAACCCTTCCGGGGGATTATGCGCTCTATCTTCTAGCCCAGGTAATCGAACTTCCTCCAAAGATAGTCCGTTCCAAAGTCAAATTCTGCCCAGCATTTCTTCTAAAATCTTGGACCGAACGGAATCTTCCAGATTCATAATCACCACTGCATCCAGCAATTCATCCAGAGCAGGATACACTGTATCTGCCGCGACATCCGGCACTTTGATTCTAGGAAACGGAGGACATTGAACTTCTTGTTACTTTGAGCTTCCAGGATCCATAGCTATTGAACTCGGTAAAACCGTTATTAGATGGAAAGAAATTCGTGTTCCCCCCAGTGTAAAGTGAATAATCGTGTTGTGTAGTGAAGTGCTGCAAAATACTCTAAATTTCTACAAGGTCGAAAGGTGGTAAAAAGACAAGACTTTGAGATTCCACCGGAGTGACCGTCATCGCTGACCATCTCAACTGTGTCAAACTGACTTTGAAGAACAATCCGTGTTAAAATTTGTTATGATTATTAAGTTACAGTTCCATCGACGAGCTTTGAAGCACAGTCATATATGCATTTTTACGATCGAGTCCAAATATGCGAGGCTAAAGCTCGTCGGAGTTAAGTGTTCGAATATGCAAAAAGCGATGGAGTTCGTATCCATCATAGTTCACTTTGGATCGTTCCCCCAAAGCTATCATTTCGTGTCGATCAGAGGTGTAGATCGATAACTGTTTCATATCAATAAAACTTTCGTATCGATTACATGCTCGTATCGATCACTCCAAGTATCGACCCGCTTTGTATCGATCCAAAGACTTTGGTTTCGGATAGATCACACCACCTTTCATCCACATCGATACAAATTGCTCCATCTCAGATCGATCGATAAACAACTGCCCTTCGCCTTGATCACGAGGACTGCCTTCAATCATCTCCAAAGCATTTTGATCGATCCTATCTCGCATCGATACGAGTTCGAGGTAGACTCAGGGTCAATAACTCCATCGACTCCTTCCAGTGCTCTCCTTCTTCTCAAAACCTTCAAGTCACCATTAACCACTCCCTTGACCTCACCCTAGTCACACTTTGGTGCCAACGACACCGAAGATGGCCATTTCCATGAACGGAATAGCACGAAGCTCGAGTCTTGTCATTTTAGACGTGGTTTTAATCAATTGGTTACCTAACTCAAAGAATCTATGTTAGAGATTGATGGGTTGGTGTTTGAAGATGAAAGATTTGCAGCTTCTTTCTCTTTTTCAATGGATACGAAACAGCAATAGGAGCAAAGTGAGAAAATATTCTAAGTCCAAAACATATTTATACTCCTTCGTATCGACCGCAAAGACGATTCGTATCCCAGTCACAATACCTATAGAAGCGGTCAACATCCACATCGATACGAAGAGCACTACTCATTCATGCCTGGATCTTTCATATCCATCTATACAAAGCACGACTTTTGTATCCATCAACATAAGGCAATCCAGAACACAGTATTTCGTATCCATCGACACGAAGCTGTCCCATGTGTTAACACTTGTAAATTTCGTATCCATCGATAGTAAGCACACCTTATGTAAGTCCATCTTGTATCGATAACCATCGATACGAAGTCTACCTTAATATGCCCCAGATCGATCTAGGAGAGGGTCGATACAAAGAAAGGGGTCCAAACAACCATCGATCGATGTTACAACTCGGATTTCACATCGATCCAGAAGAGGATCGATATGAAATTCGATTCTGAAAAAAACTTGACAACAACCCGTGAATGTACAAGCATTAATGGGAGTCACGTTGAAATATGTGCATGTGTGCTATACTAACATTCAATTCTTAAAGTTAATAGGATTTAAATGCTTACTTGGTGATAGCCAAAACAATTAACAACACATTGCTAGCACTCAACCTTCAGTTACAACAAAAACTACTTGATCACTGGCAGTCTACAACTCAACATTTATACTACTGGAACTCTACCAAAGGTCACATCACTTGATGAAAGGACAACAACTGTTCAGAAAATCAGATGAAACCTTTTTAGAATGAAGACTGCAGCTTTTCAAAGCACATCATGTTCAAACAAGACGTAATTTGGGGAGCAAATGTTATCCCACCTTTTGGCAAGGCCGTGGCACCAAGGACTTGACTAGAGACTGAAGGCAATCTACTCCAGGAATCAGTTATATACAGGTTCACGATGGATACAGGAAAACATAGTCCAAGTCCGGATCGAGCCACAATTAGCATGGCATGACAAGCAAAGTTGTGAAAGGCAACATTCCAAATTTCGGGTCAATCGGAGTTCGTATGCTCAAGTTATGGATCAATCAAGATCCATGTGGAACATGTTCATTTCGTATCCATCGCCATCGCTACGAAATGAGCATATCCTCATCACTCGGCACCCATCATTCGTATCCATCAAGTTCAAACCTATATCGATGAACTCCAACGCCCTCCGGATCGATCGCGTTTCATTCAACCAACGGCTGCATGTTTCGTATCGATCACTTATTTGATCGATACGAAGAGTAGAGCCAAAGATCGATATGAAGGAAAGAGTAAAGCATCGATACGAAAATCATAGCCTTGGATGGATACGAAAGAAGAGGTTAAACTAATAGAACTGGTCCTTATGTATGAATTTTGGGTCTCCATAAAACACGCACGCCACATCATCGATACGAAAAGATCGATACGAAGGCTTCAGCCTCCATAGGAAACTCAACCTTAGATCGATCGTATCTCTCAAACTACAATTCCAAATGCCATGAAATTTTCATTGAAGCTTGCAAATCAACTCAAGAACAACCATGATCGATCATAGCTCGATTGGACCATTTCTTGATCGATACAAAGAACACATGGATCGATCAGGGATCGGTCCCAAACAACCCCAGATCGATTGTGTGGGCCCACCTATGAATGAGAAAGGGTATTTCGAGATTCAAGGCAGATATTTCCAGCTCTACGCCTATAAATAGCACCTCCACTACAACTAAAAGAGGGCATTTATGTTGCTGCTCTGCTTAAACTCCATTGTAACTCGAGTGTTAGCCGTTGTATTGTTGTAATTCAGTTTATAATAAAAAATAAACAGCAAATCCTTCAAAGTGGACGTAGGCTACAACGCCGAACCACTATAAATTCTTCTGTTCTTTTACTACTTCTTATTTTTCTTGGTGTGATTGTTAGATTAGCCTCATTTTCCATTTTATTTCTTTATTCTAATATCTTCAATTACATCTGAAAAGTGTTGTGCCTATTTTTGGTAAAAACATATACATTCGCCAATATCGGTTCTAGCAACGTGAATTTTACATGATACTCCTATCCTTTCATAATGAGGCGAACAAATGGATGCACTTCAATACACAGGGATATGAAGCTACCGAGCATGCCATTTGTTGAGACTTTGCATCTACTTTAGATATTTGGGTAAATCCATGAATTGTATTGCAAGAATCTAGTTGGGATTTGCCTTAGTGCCCTTAGTTCTTATGATGTAACCTTGAAATTTTCCCAATTGTATGGTGAATGAACTATTCTAGGGTTAAGCTTCGAATTGAATTTTTGGGAATGCCAAACATTTCTTTTAAGTCTCACACATCCCCTCTGTCTTCTCTGTCTTCACCATCATACCATCCACGTAGACTTCTGTGGAATGTCCAATATATTCCAAGAAAACTATATTTCCAACCGTTGATAAGTTGCCGTTGGCATTCCTTAGGCTAAAATTCTTCACTTTGTGGCAAAACATGCCTACATTTGTAATGAACGATGTGCGATCCAGAACTATCCCAAGTATTGCTATTTGGTTGCACCCAAAGTATACACCCATAATGGACAAGAGCTCAGGTCCACTAGTTGCATCCATGTGTTGGTTGATTCGTAACAGCGGGAAGTTGTCTTTGGGGAATGCTTTATTAAGGTTGGAATAGTCTATACATATTGTTTGTACCAAAATTGGGCACAACGCTCTTCAGAAGTGTTTGAAGAGATAAAATGAAGAAAGTAAATGTAAAAGGAGGATTATCTAACAAACACTCTAGGCAATAATCAGAAAAATAGCAAAGAAACACAGAGATTTAGAGTGGTTCGGCGTTTTGCCTACGTCCACTATGAAATGATTGATCTTTATAAACTTTTTCTTGCTGGTTACAGCGGATTACAACCGTAAATCTTGAGTACAACAGTGAAATTCGAGTACAATGGTGAATTCGGCAGAGTCTGGATGCTAGGGAGCCCAAAGATCTTTTTTCTGTAGGCAATAGGATGTTATTTGTAGGCGTAGGTGGCAAATATCTCGCTCAGATCTCGGGAGACCTCTTCTGGCACGTGAGTGGGCCCAAGCGATCGATCCCACATGATTTGCTTGCGATCTGGGATCGATACGAACGAGATTTGTATCGTTCCAAAATTCATCCAATTAGGTCAGGATCGATTGTGAGTGTCGCTGAGGATGTACGCAAGCTTCTGTGAAAATTTCGTAGCATTTGGACTTGTAGATTGCGAACTATGATCGATACAAATTTGTGTTTTTTGGTTGTCATTCTCTTCGCATCGATGCTGTTTGAATCGATCATTTCGTATCGATGATCATGCACGTGATGCTAGTCGACGTGGCGCTTGCTTTTAGGATCGATCAGAAGTTTATGCTGAATCGATCGAGTCTTCCCAATATTTGCATTTCGTTCGTATTGATTTGACTTGGTCTTGTTCGCATCGATCGAAGTTATTCTGTTCGTATCGATTATCGTGGCTTTGTTCGTATCGATAATCATGGGCTATTTCGTACTGATAGCTGAGGGCCATTTTGTTCGTATTGATCATTGATCGATCGATACGAACTGTGCGATTGGGAACGATGCGAATTGACTCCAATTGATCAATACGAAGTTGAACCAATTTGATGGATACGAACGATCGAGGCTTGATGGATACGAACAAGGCCTTTCAGCTGATGGATACGAAGAGCATAGTTCCCCTGATCGATACGAAGACGAGTGCACTTGATGGACTCAAACAAGAACGATAGGAAGAAGGACTTTCGTCGGTTGCTTGATGGATACAAACATGGTGGTTAGTGATGGATTTGAACAGATCGACTTGAACATGGTTTTTCGATGGATACGAACGGCTTGATCACTTAAGCAGTATCGACCATATCTTAAGCATACGAACTTCGATTGACTTGAAACTTGGAACGTTGGCTTTTATAGATTTGCTGGTCCTATCATATCAATTGTAGCTTTATTTGGACTCGAATAAAATTTATTGACATCCAAAGTGAGTTTGCATATAACCGACCTTCGGGATGAACTGTCTTTGGTTTTCAGTCAATTCTTTGATATCACGGCCTTGCCAAAAGGTGGGATAACGTTTGCCCCCCAAAGTACGTCTTATGAGGACATGACGTGCTTTGAAAAGCTGCAATATTCATTCTGAGAAATTCCATCTGACTTGTATGAATGGTCATTGTCTTTTCGTCGAAAGATGCAATCTTTGATTGGTGCTTCAGTAATATAAATCATGAATTGTTGACTGTCAATTGTTGTACTGTGTACGGTTGTGACTGAGTGATGAATGATAGCAACCTATCGTTGTAATCATCATCAAACGAGTATTCAATTCCTGCGAATTTTTAAAAATTGGACGTTAACCCATCATATATGAATGTATGTTAACCTGACTCTCGTTAATGTTCGTACGTTCACGAATCGTTGTCAGTTTTTGGAATCGAATTTCGTATCGATCCTCTCCTGAATCAGTGTGAAATTCGATTTGGAACAACGCTTGATGGTTCTTTTGAAATGTCCCTTCGTATCGATCCTCTCCTAGATCAGTTCGGGATGAATGAAAGTAAATTTCATATCGATGGACTTATGAGGGATACGAATAGAGCGGTTGGCCCTCTGAGTATTACTCGTATCGATGGATACGAGTGTTCATAGGTTGTGTGTTGATGGATACGAATAGAGCAATTCGTATCGATGTGTTTCATGCGGGTTCGAATTTCTACAGGCTCGAAAGCAGTGGATGCGAAGTACACGTTTCGTATCGGTAGGATCCAGTGATTCAGATAAGTCTTTGTTGCAGGTTTCGTATCGATAAGACCTAAGTCGATGGATACGAATAACTCCTTCGTATCGCTTTGAGGAGAAACCTGTCGAAATCGGTTGCAATGACTGGGAGATGAATCGTTTTTCTTCTTTCCTTGGGTCCATATAAATACCGTTTCGTACTTAGAAATTTTTTTATTGGCTCATTTTACCTATAGCCTTCGTATCGACTGAGAACAAGGGAGAAATAAAAAGAATTGCTATGCCTTCGTCTCCAAAGAAAATAACCCATCATTACTTCGAACTAATTACTTTGATTAGGTAAATGATTGCTAATTTCACATTAAAAAGATGAGACTTAAGCGCTAATGCCTTTCCTCCCATACTTGCGGCCGATTCTGGTTGTGAGGAGGCCGGAGGTGAGATAGAGCGAGGTCGAGAAATGGAGGTGATGGAACTCGGGTTGATTTGGAGAAGAAGAAATCTGGGAGCCATCGTATCGATGATGGATAAAGGGGTGAGTTCGTATCGATTCAGATGGAACGCGACTTCGTATCGGTTGGCAAAACTGTCTCGTATCGATGGAGGGATGATGGGTCATTCGAATCGATCTGGATAATAGGACTTCGAAATGGTGAAGTGGAGGTCTTCGTATCGACTGATGATGGAGCTTTCGTATCGACTCGAGAAGATCGATACGAAGGCTTCAGACTTGCTTATCGATACGAAGAGGTTGCATTTTATCGATATGAATTCTGCTGTTTTCGATCAATACGAACTACATGCCAGGGGATCGATATGAAGGCGGCTTAAGCGATCGATACGAATTTGAATTTGTATCTTGAT
Source organism: Allium fistulosum (assembly GCA_030737815.1). Lineage (NCBI taxonomy): Eukaryota > Viridiplantae > Streptophyta > Magnoliopsida > Asparagales > Amaryllidaceae > Allium > Allium fistulosum. The sequence goes on along the minus strand of CM060907.1, from coordinate 239,760,506 downwards.
GGATACGAACAGCTTCATTGATCAATGCGAATTTGAACTTTGGTGATCGATTACGAGCTTAACCTTGATGATTTTGAAAACTCTTGCGCATTTGAACACCTGACTCCGACGAGCTTCAATCTGGCATAATTGGACTTGACTGTTGGACTGCATATTTGACTACCCACCGAAGCTCGTTGATGGAACTGTAACTCAACAAAATCTTTACGGACTTTAACTCGGATCGGTCTCTAAAGTCCGGATGGCATGGTTGTGATGGTCAGCGATGACGGTCACTCCGATTAAATTTTGAAGTCTCGTCGTTTAAATATTTTCTCAAACTCTATAGAATTTCTCAAGTAATATGTAGCACTGCACTGCACAACACACTTATGCACTTCACACTGGGGAAAGCACGGGCTTATTATCATCTAATGATGGTTTTTAATAAGTTGATTAGCTATGGAATCCACAAGTTCACAACAGCAAGAGCTTCAGAGTTCATCCCCTTTAGTCATAGAGATTCTGGTCATCGCGGCCGAAGTTATAGACCCAGCTCCAGACGAGCTGCCTGGTGCCATGTTTATCATGAACCCACAAGATTCTATGTCGTCCAACGTCTCCGAAGATATGCTAGGACGAATATGTTTAAGGCATGGTTTATCGTTGGATGACGTCTTATTACCAGGACCGAATGATAGACCACATGCTCCCCCCGAAAGGGTTTACTGCCTTCAATAGGCATTCATGTACAGCCGGGATGCTTCCTTCATTCAATCAATATATCCGGGAAGTGTTATCCATTTTCGAAATTGCCCCATCACAGTTACACCCCAACGGATATGCTTTTCTCAACAGTCTGTTCATTGTATTTATGGAGCATCTTTTCCGACCTCCGATCTCGATCGAAATTAGATACTTGTTCAACGTTAAGAGTCGGGGAGATAGCCCTTCCTTCACGTTCCTCGAGGCGGTCAGGAACTGCCAAGTTGTGATGGGGTCTTGGACCAGATTGAGCTACATCAAAACTGAGTGGTTCTATGTACGATGCCCACCAGGGTTTTCTAGTCGATGGTTAGCCAGACGTAAGTGCTGAACTTATTCCAAGAGTTAACAATATAGTTGCAACTGGTATTGGAACTAATACTCTCTTTCTTTTACAGCCGCAATTCCTCGACCTGATGGTGCACATTTTAAAGAGATAGTACGGTTCCTCCAAGAAGTTCCAAGCGAGATGAGAGAAATCGAGTCGGTGCTCACCGACAGGAACTTGATAATTCTTGGACTAATCGAACGAAACCAAAGTATCAGACTAGAGGGAGTTCTTAGGGCAGTCCCGACAAAGTGGGTAAAGCGCAAAGCGCCAGGAGTTGTAATTGCTGAGGAAGGTGATGAAGAACATACACCTACAAACGATGAACTCGTGGCCAGGCCTTCCGACAGTTTTTAAGGATCAGAGGGAAGGAGAAAAGGCAAGGCAGTTGCACACAAACGCCGTAAACTATCGAGACGGAAATCTGTAGTAGTGTCCCTACCAGCCTCTGGCGTTAGAATTTCGAAGGCTCCTCCCACGCCAGTAGAAAATCCTTTTGAAGGACTTGCTGATATTCCAATTCGGACTATGTGTCACTTCAACACGACACCGGATTGGAGGGGCTTCAATGTGCTCTAGATTTAAGCGAGTCTCTACCCATCAGTGCGGACGACATTACCGGTTGGTCGGGGGGTTGCACACACACATACACTTCACGGCACTACACGGTTTCCATCTTTAAGTTGTCTGTTTCAAGAATTCACTAACTCCGTTTTTCTTTTACTTTACAGATACGATGAACAGGCGAGAGTCTATGCTCAGCAGTCTTCGTTCAGCACGCCAATCATCAAGCTCGTATTATGAGTCCCGTCAGAGGGAGGATGACAGAAACCGCGATCGCGGTTATTCTAGTCAGGAACGCTACGAGAGGGATAGAGACAGGGATTACAGAGAACAGAGATATCGATCCCGATCGCGTTCTCCACCCCCTCGACTCCCCACACAACCTTTAGGCCAGGGAAAACAGCCGGTAGAGCCCCCTCGTCATAAACCATCTTCGCAAACTTCTTGGCCTGAGTCGCAACGCCACAGAACTGAGGTTAAGCCTCCAGTCATCGCTGAACAAGCTATCACTGAGCCTACTGGGGAAGGGGCTATTAGAATTGCTCAGCTAAAGAAAGATTTTCCAAATATATGCTTTGACGGCTACATCTTCCCTCCCACTTAAAGAGAATTCCGTCGGATGCAGAGAACACAATGCATGATTACATTCATGACATCTACACACGGTACAAAGAGTGGGTGAAAGCTAGAGAAAAAGCATCAAAGGTGGCCTTCGAGCGGCAAAAACGGTCGAGAAACTAGATACTAAACTTGCTCAAAAAGACCGGATCATTCAAGTGCTTAACGTTGAAGCCGAGTCCTCTCAAAAATCAGAGATAGAGGCCACCAAAAAGGACGACGAGGCGAACTTGGCAATGGAGAGGATGAGGCAGACTCACTTTGCTTTGGTGGAGAAGATGGGCCACCGAAATACCACTGTCACAGCTGAACGGGACGCTGCTCTGAAAGAACTTAATGAGCTCAAAGCTAAATTTTTTGAAATCATCAAAGAAAAGGATGATGCAAACAGGGCAGCCCAAGAGGCATGTGAACAGGCCGTAGTGCTTCGGAGCGAGCGAGATGCGGCAACGGCTAAGGTTCGGAAGGTGGAGACTAAGGTCGAGGAGGAAGTCCACAGGGCGGAGTCTAGGCTAGAAGCTGATATTGAAGATCTCCTCATTGTATATAATCCTAATGTCTTGAAGCATAGAAATCTAGCCTGGTCACCTCCTTCTGTTGATCTTGTCCCTACGACTCCACCTGCAGGAAGCATTCCAATACACTTGAGTTCGGAGGAGGATGTTGATATAATGCCTCCAAATGGAGAACGGCCGCCGAAAGGCAAGGGCTCAAAGAGAAAACTAAGCGGAAGCTCTAGCGGGTCTACACCGAAGGGGAAACCGAAGAAGAAAGAATAGACATGCTTCTTTGGTGAAATTTTGAGTAGATAGGAATTTCTTTTGTTCTTTTTTGCTAGCCGTGTATAGATGCGGGTTCAGCCCCTGCTAGTAGAATTTTTTGGATAAACTTGTACTTATTTTCCTTCTACAAACAGTTGAAATAAAATTCCATTTTTTCATTAATTCAATTTTCGTTTATTTGCTTAAGTGTTCCAGCATTTGAACTCCAGTCCAGTGTTTTTGTTCAGTTTCGACCTTTGGTTTTGACCCAAGTTTAATCGTTGAGTTCTGCAATCATGACTATGAGTGATGACTGAATGTTGAACTGGACTCTGATGCTGCATTGTCTCAATCAGTGATCGACGCTTAAGTTATGCACCCAATTTCAGAGGCGAATTGTAAGACCAAGTGGCAATCGTATTCCGCTTTCAACTCATCGAGCGTACCATCGTCGAACTAATGCTGGACTAAAGGAATTCAAGTTGTCAAATCACACACGCTCATTTATCGTCGATTGCATCCACACTCCGGGGATTTGCATTCGTACGTCGGCGGTCAGGCATGCCTGCTTGAGTTTCAAGGATGTGTCCATGCTTCGGGGACTTAAGTTATTTTCACGGGTGGTTAGTCACGCCCGTTTAATGTTTGTAACGGTGTCCATACTTTGGGGACATTAGATGGACTCGCGAGTGGTAAGTCACACCCGATTTGCATTTACACTCTAACCACGCTCCGAGGACTTAGAGTTGTTTTACGGACGGTCGATCCCAATCTGGTTCGTGTTCAAACTTCAATCCACTCTCCGGGGATTTTGAGTTAACGTTTATACTCCAATTCGCACTCTAGGAATTTGGAGTTGGTGTTTATGTTGACACTCCGGTTCACACTCTGGGAATTCAGAACTAGTTGATGTTTATACTCCAGTTCGCGCTCCAGGAACTTAGAGTTGTCCGACAGATGGTCAGTCACATCTGTACAGGCTTTAAGATTTCGTTCGCACTCTGGGAATGACGAATTTATCAGGATCATGGATAATCGATTCACATTCACCCCGATTTAACAAGCGAGGTCGTTAGATGGACGGATCCATTTTCCTTAAATTTGGTCAAGGTACAGGCGAAGTCGTTAGGTGGACGGATCCACCCTCTTCGAAACCGTATTAGTAAGTTTATACTCCAGTTCACACTCTGGGAATCTGGAGTTGGTTAAAGGATTGTCATGTATCAATCCTTTTTTGACTTCAGTGTGATGATTTGTCCCCAAGCTCGGGTTTCACTTAGCGAGTAACCGGTCGTATCACAGTCACTCCCTATTTGAATAAATTCCACCGTCGGGTGGAACTTAGCTCTCCGTGCATAGTGATAGTTGTATGACGCATTCATTAAATCACAGCTTTGGCTCGAAGAGATCGCATTTTATTGCTGAAATAAGAAAATATGGCAAAATCAGTTGCCATATTACAAATTCAAATTTCAAAATGCAGAAACAAAATTGCAAATGGAAAATAGAATGAACAAATAAACAGAGCCTGTCATGTGAAGTAGTGACGAAGACTTTCGCTGTTCCAGGATCTCGGAAGAGTGAGACCGTCAGCGGTTGATAATTTGAATGTACCATCTCCGAGCTTTCGTTCGATAACATATGGCCCTTCCCAAGTTGGCTTCATATGCGAAGGGACTGGATAAATTCTCTTAAGGACGGGATTGTTGAGTTCAAAGGTTCGGGGCCGGACCTTGGCATTATATAATCGGGCGACTCAACCTCGGTATGTGGCTGCCCTCAAATCAGCCTCTTCATGCTTCTCGTCCAATAAATCCAGAGATTCGGCAAGTAATATAGCATTTGTCTTCGGATCATAGTAAGTCACGCGATGAGAAGGCGCTTCTAATTCGACTAGAATAACAACTTCTGAACCATAAGAAAGAGAATACGGAGTGTGGCCGGTCGCGGACTTGTGGGTTATTCGGTAGGCCCTTAAGGCCATAGGAAGTTCATCGACTCATTTGCCCCCGGCTTTTTCCAGTCGTTTCTTTAGAATAGACTTTATAACTTTATTAACAGCTTCGACCTGTCCATTCGCTTGAGGGTGTGCAACTGCGAAGAATTTCTTCTGAATGTGGAATCGTTGACAGAAATCCTTAAATTCGGCACTGTGGAATTGGGTCCCGTTGTCAGTGATGATAGTACATGGGAGAACAAATCGCCAGATGATGTTGCGCACTACAAAGTTGATCACCTTCTTCATTATGATTGTAGCAAGGGGTTTAGTTTTCGCCCACTTGGTAAAGTAATCAACTGCTACGATGGCGTATTTCGCACCACCTTTGGCTATAGGTAAAGAGCCAATAATGTCAATCCCCCATACTGCAAACTGCTATGGACTGACCATTTGAGTTATTTCAGTAGGTGGGGCTCTTGGAATCCGAGCGTGCTTCTGGCACTTATCACATTTCTTGGCATAATCCGATGCATCACGATTTACAGTTGGCCAATAGTATCCATATCGGAGCACTTTCTTGGAAAAGGCTTGCCCTCCAGTGTGATCGTCGCATTCTCCTTCATGTACATCACGCAACACATATTTGATTTCATCGTGAGCGATACACCGGAGTAAGGGAACAGAGTATCCTCTCCTATACATGACTCCATTCTAAACAGTGAACCGCGAAGCTTTTCGAAGAATCTGTCTTTTTTCACTCCTGCGCTCTGGCAGGGTTCCATGCTCGAGATAATTTCTGAATGGAGTCATCCATGACTCCTTATAGCGAACAACCATAAATATCCAATCCGTTTCCATCCGGTCGATGCTTGGGGATGTTAATGTCTCCACGGGAACGAGTCCCATTTGTTGTGCCTCGCATGTGCTGACTAACTTTGCTAATGAATCGACTTTTTGATTGCGTTCTCGGGGAATGCAGTAGATGGCATAGTAATCGAACTGATTTAATATTTCTTGAACCCGAGCAAGTTAAGCAGCCAGTCTTCGGTCCTTGGCCTGGTATTCCCCCCAAACTTGACACATGACCAATTGCGAATCACAATAAATCTCCACAGCAATGATTTTCAAATCTCTAGCAAGCCTCAATCCGGCAAGTAGGGCTTCATACTCGACTTCGTTATTAGTTGCATGGAAGTTGAACTTGAGAGCATAGCATATAGATCGACCTTCCGAATTTTCAAGGACGACCCCTGCACCTGAGCAGCGGTCATTTGATGCACCATCTGTATGCAGTTTCCATATATACTTGGGAGATTCACTAGTTTCGGGCAAGTCCTCTGGGATGGTAAATTCAGCTATAAAATCTGCTAGGACTTGTCCTTGAACGGCTCGCCTTGGAGTGTAGGTAATGTCAAACTGACTTAACTCGATATTCCATTTGAGTAACCTACCAGACGTCTTAGGCCGTGTAAGGACTTGTCGTAACGGCCGGTCGGTGTAAACGGTGATCGGATGAGCCTGGAAATAGGGACGGAGCTTCCTCAAGGCAATAACAAGACAATAAGCCAACTTCTTAAGCTTTGGATAATTTATCTCAGCTCCGGTTAGCCGTTTGCTAATATAATAAACCGGCTTTTGTATTCGGTCTTCCTCCCGAATTAGGGCAGCACATAGGGGTGGGCATTTAACCGATTTAACCGACTTAACCGATAAATACGGTTAACCGACGTCATTGGTTAACCGACCACCCTTAACCGATCATTTTCGGTTCGGTTAACGGTTAACAAAATTTGGTTGGTCAGTTAACCGTTAACCGACTAAAAATTAAGTCTTTTTCTATGTAACACAGCCCGACCCATCGTTAGCCCACACCCAAATTGTATGCCCTAATAGTTAATCTACTTTTAGTTCTCTCAGCTATTCAGATAAATTTTAAAACAAAAACAATTGGAGATAATAAAAAACCCTAGATCTACTCAATTTCTCATCTTCATCTGCTAACAGAAAACCCTAGATCGATAGATCCATGGTATTAGTCGCGACGCGTCATGATAGTATCTTGCTTCAGCTGTTGCGGAAATCAACGGCTTCAAGAAAGAAGAGAAAGCATGTGAGTCTAATTACCTATAATCAATTCTTAATTTAAAGATTCTTAAGTTCTAAATTAGTGCAATTCTTAAGTTCTAAAGTAGTGTAATTACTAGTAATTACTCGGTTTTATAATTCTATTCTAAATTAATTGTTAAAATGATTACAAGTTACCAAGCTGTTGTCTGAAAACAATGTATAAATTAAGTTTTGTAGTAGACTTTGGATACTCCAAACATGTAGAACTGTATCTAAATTAATTCGTTCTTTTGGGAGTCTTATGTGCGAAAACAACGTATAAATTAAGTTAAATGCCTTTGTCAGTTTGTCTCTCTTATAAAGTTTAAAAAGTAGCATTTGATATTTCTTTAGTATTTAGGATGGACCCCAAAAGAAAATTAATGCTAAACAAATTTCAACCTTGAATAACAAGTTTATAAAATGAAATGAGAATGTCCATGTTTAGTTTTATTGCTGGTTCGAGAGTTTTTCGCTGCTTGAAATTCATCTACTTATTTAGCTATGAATGTTAAGGATGTGTTCTATATTACTAGTTTGTCTGGAAGGGTTCTATTATTTAACTAAGTGTTGCTAGCAGAAGGGTTCTATTATTATTTTTTATCTTTCTTATGCTTATTTTTTCATAAACTTCTTTGACAAATGAGGTAAGAAATATAATGGTCATAATATGAACTTACAAGTTCATTCTAAATATTTTGCAGAGAATATCTAAACCAAAAGATATTTCATTTGAAACTATAGTTTTAAGATAAATGCATATGTTTACTTACTTTGCAGTGGGGTAGTAATTCCTCTTCCAAAGAAAGTTCTAACACAGAAGGGAGGAGGTCCGATATGGATCATTTGGTAGGTTCACAATGAAGACACCAGATCATTCTACTGATAATTTTTATACCCAAATTTTATTTTACCGTTAATCCACTACTGCAACCATTGGTTGTTGAAAGTCATTTCACTAATACTAGTCTTAGTAGCTGTAAGCTTTGCTACATATGTTGTGATTTCTGTTAATAGTATGTTTGACCGACTCTATATAAATTTCAAATGCATGTTCACCTTTGATCACTTCATCGATGACAACATGTATTCTACTTCACTCTTTCGGTAGTGATGCTAAATGAAACAAAATACATGCCATTTTAACAATGTTGGACTTGATATTGGTGATGATTTTTTTTATATACACACAAACATAGTGATAACTATTTTTAATTATAAAAATACTACATATTTGGAGTTTTCTTGCTAGTTTTTGGGCTATGAACTTTGCAGTTTGGTAACTTTGAGTTGTTGAATGGTCTTAATTTGGTGCATTGCAATTTGTAACCGCTGGTTAATTTGAACCCTGAATACCGTGTGTTAATATGAATTATGAACTGCTATGTAATACTTTGTATTGTGTTCATTATTGTAATGCCTGAAGTGTTATATGTAATGGACTGTATGAACTGTACTCAATATTCTGTGAACTGCAATGTGCTGCTAATGCCTTATGTACTGTTAATGCCTTGTAATAGTTATGTAATATGCACATACAAATTGTATTATGTAAAGTTATGAACTGTATGAAGAATGGACTGCAATTTGGTTGATTACTACAGTTAAATGTTGTTAATTTTTCGGTTAATCGCGGTTAATTGGTTCATGGTTAACCGATGAAGCTAAATCAGTTAACCGATTGATATGTGCGGTTAACCGCGGTTAAATTTGGGCGGTTCGGTTGATATGAACTGTCCAAATTTATTTTCGGTTCGGTTAATCGAACCGCTTAATCTAGTCGGTTTAATCGGTTAATTAACCGATCGGTTCGGTTAACCGACCATGCCCACCCCTAGCAGCACTGATTGCGTTTTCTGATACCGCCAAATAAATGTACAATTTCTCATGATCGATAGGCTTTGACAAAATTGGCGGTGTGGAGAGATGTTGAATTAGTGCTCGGAATGCGCCCTCACATTCCGTAGTCCATTTAAAGTTTCGTTTTCCTTTTCGGATCAGATCGTAGAAGTGAATGCATTTGTCCGTAGATTTTGAAATGAACCTGCTCAGTGCTGCTACTTTCCCATTGAGACTCTGGACTTGCTTTATAGTTCTTGGAGTTTCAAGGTTTCTAATCGCCCAGATCTTTTCAGGATTGGCTTCGATTCCTCGAGCGTTGACGATAAACCCAAGGAATTTTCCTGCGACCCCAAAATGACATTTCAACGGATTAAGCTTCATTCTGTACTCTCGGAGAATATTAAACATTGACTCCAAGTCTTTGATGTGGTCAGTGGAGAATCATGACTTGACTAGCATGTCGTCCACGTATACTTCTATGGTTTTCCCAATCTGATTGGCGAACATTCAATTAACTAATCGTTGATAAGTTACGCCAGCATTCTTGAGTCCAAAGGGCATAACCTTGTAGCAATAAAGTCCCATATTGGTTACAAAGCTGGTATGCTCCTGGTCGGGTAAGTGCATTGGTATTTGATTGTAGCCGGAATACGCGGATAAGAGTTCATGCCCGGCCGTTGAATCTACGAGTTGATCAATTCGAGGAAGTGGAAAACTGTCTTTAGGGCAGGCTTTATTCAGATCAGAGTAATCGATGCACATTCTTCATTTCCCATTTGGCTTTCGGACAAGTACAGGATTTGACACCCATTCCGGATATAATGCATCTTGAATAAATCCATTCGATTTAAGCTTGTCTACTTCTTCCTTAAGGGCGGCAGATCCCTCTGGATCCATACCACGCCTTTTTTGTTTGATCGGGACGTGCCGCGAGTCAATGTTCAATGCGTGGCTCGCGATGTCTGGCGAGATCCCACATATGTCAGAATGCGTTCAGGCAAACACGTCAAGGTTTGCCTGGAGAAATTCAACCAATTCCTCTTGCATTTGTTGGCTTAACTGGGACCCAATCTTTATCATTTCTAGAATCATCGCTATCATCGATCGTCGGTTCAACCGGAGAAGCTTGACTGTCTTTACTTTCGTCTTCACTTTCGGTGTCTCTCGAGTCAAGATCTCTTTGGAATTGGTTAGGGTGCCTAGGCCTAGGCCCAGGCGGCAATTGTCAATTATCAACAAAACGGACGCAAAGAGATTCCTCTACGCCCTTTCCTTTCTCCTTTCGCTACGCCTCGTGTAGTTCAGCAACATAACAGGCTCGTCCAGCAGCCTGATCTCCTTGAACGACTCCAACTCCACAATCAGTGGGGAATTTTAGAGTCAAACACCATGGGGCAATAGCATCCCTGAACTCAGCTAGGGCCGGTCGATCCAAGAAAGCATTATATGGTGAGTCTATATCCAAAACAACAAACTGCACTATCCGGACTCTCCGGCGTTCTCCAATACCTAACTCCACTGGCAATTCCACCACTCCAGTGGGTATAGTTGCACTCCCATTGAAACCATGGATACGGTACTGACAAGGTTTCAAATCTTTAGTCTCCATTTTCATTTGATCATAGGCTCGCTTGAATAATATATTCATAGAACTTCCACTGTCTACCAAGATCCTCTTCATCCAAGTAGGACCAACTTGAGCTGATATGACAAGTGGATCGATGGTTGGAGCTTCGATCCTATCGGCATCTCTATCTCGGAAGATGATGTCGTCAGTCATCGTCTTTTGTTGCTTGGCCGGAGCCCCATCTTCTGAATTACTACGACACTCAAAGTCTGCATGCCTGATAGAACTGGCATACGACTCCATTTCCTTCCAGCGTCGGTCTACTGGATTAGGACCGCCTCTAATGGTATTTATCACCAACCTCCCGCCAGTACGAGCGGGTTCCTCCTGTCTTGCCTGATTCGGTGTATGGTTATGATTCGATGGGCCCGCACCTCCAGATTTTGGCGCCCGCACAAACTGTTCCAACTTCCTTTCTCGTATCAACTTTTCAATGAGATCCTGCAAATGACGGCACTCATTCGTGTTATGGCCATAACTTTCATGGAATCTACAAAATTTTCCTACCTGAATCTGTTTCTCAGATGACTGTTTCGGAGCAGGTTTTTTATACTGAATGGTATTGCAGGTTTGTAAATACACATTCTCCAGCAACGTACTCAAAGGAGTGTAGTTATCAAACATTGGAGCCCTACGTCGCGGACCACGGTTTTGATCCTGTTTTCTATTTTGGTTACCATTGCCTTTCTGCTGATTTTGTTTATTTTGAATGTTCAATTGCACTTTTCCATAGCTCTCCCCGGATTGTTTAACAGCAATATTACTTAGAATTCCTTCCATGCTGGGCCCCGCATCATCCTTCTTCCTAGACTATTTCGCATCCTCCCTTCTCAAGAATTGGGCAGCCTTGGAATAGAAACGGTCCAATGATGCAGGGGATTTTCCGGCCAACCAGTTGCCGAATTCAGAGTCAGGGTTAATTCCCTTAGTCAGTGCCATAAGAATTGAGTATCATTAGGGTTGCTAATCTCAGCACATGCAGCATGAAATCTCTCTAAATAATGCCTGAGTGTCTCCCGAAGAGCTTGAGTGACACTAGATAAAGTATTAACATCCTTCGGTCTTGCGACATGCATACAGAATTGCTCAATAAACTTTGTTGCCAACTGATCAAAACAAAAGATAGATCGAGGTGGTAAACGGGTAAACCACATAATTGTTATGCCCCCTAGAGAGATTGGGAAGCTTTGGCATTTAACTGCATCATCAGCTCATGCAGCATTCATCAACCACTCATACTTTAAGACGTGTTGATTAGGATCAGAGCTCCCTTCATAAATTGGTAAAGTCGGCATCCTGAATCGCCGAGATGGTTCAGCATAGAGTATCTCATCAGTAAAGGGATTATGACTCCGGGAGATTCCCCAGTCGTCATTAGTGAGGCCTTGACTCTCTCGGATCAATTGACGGATCATCGTCGGAATGTCAAGCATCTGGACATTTTGAGCATGTTGGGCCAAGGTGTGGTCGGGTTCCACAATGCAAGGAGGGGCCGGTCGCTATCGACGGTCCATGTCTCACCTCCTTGGTTCTATGTTTTCGGGGACATACGGTTTGGGGGTATGTTCATGCTGGTGATGGTTCGGATCTGTCCGATTTTGGGCATCAACCCCTGGTTCAGTAGCAGTGGTGTTAGTGCGGTTATCTGTAGCATGATATGGAATAGTACCCCCTCGAGAGGAGGGTCCAGTCTGATGGCTAGTTGACGGGCCAACTCTCGGTTGCCCAAGGTTCAGTGCATGCTGATGTCCAGTAGCCTGAGTGTAACTCCCGTCCAATCGCCGGCGCGTGGATCTATGATGAAAGTCAGAAGAGGCTGAACTCTCGGTGGATGAATAGGAAGCCTGATCCCTCCTAGATCTTCTTCGTCATTGACGGTTCAGTTGGTTGCTTAGTTCCTCATTAGCACAAAGCTCTTGAGTGAGCTGTTGGCGTCTCTGAGTAAATTCTTGCATTAACATCTAAAATTCTTCCCTGGTGACAGGGCCTTGCGGATCTGATGGTCCGGTGGCATTCTGGTCGGCTGGAAGTGGTTGTACGGGATTCTGTCTGTCCCGTCCTTCTGGATTTGCAGCTGTAGAAGTAGTCCTTGCGTTAACCATGATGGATAGCGAAGCTCTTTTCTAGACTTGATGCAAATCTGAATAGGATGGAAGAACTTTAATCTTTGAGATCGGGATCTTCTTCTTAGATTTGTGCAATCCAATATCGATAGTAGATCCAACGAGTAGGAGAAAAACTGTGTTTTTTCAGTGAAAGCACCAAAGTGTTTGTATCAAAATTGGGCACAACACTCTTCGGAAGTGTTTGAAGAGATAAAATGAAGAAAATAAATGTAAAAGAAAGATTATCTAACAAACACTCCAGGCAATAATCAGAAAAACAGCAAAGAAACACAGATATTTAGAGTGGTTCAGCGTTTTGCCTACGTCCACTATGAATCGATTGATCTTTATTAACTTTTGCTTGCCGGTTATAGCGGATTACAACCGTAAATCTCGAGTACAATAGTGAAATTCGAGTACAATGGTGAATTCGGCAGAGTCTGGACGCCAGGGAGCCCAAAGATCACTTTTCTGTAGGCTTTGGGATGCTATTTATAGGCGCAGGCTGCAAATATCTCGCTCAGATATCGGGAGACCTCTTCTGCACGTGAGTGGGCCCATGCGATCGATCCTACGTGATTTGCACGCGATCTCGGATCGATACGAACGAGATTCGTATCGATCGAAAATTCATCAAATTGGGTCGGGATCGATTGTGAGTGTCGCTGAGGATGTACGCAAGCTTCTATGAAAATTTGGTAGCATTTGGACTTGTAGATTGCGAGCTATGATCGATACAAATTTGTGTTTTTTGGTTGTCGTTCTCTTTGCATTGACGTTGTTCGAATCGATCATTTCGTATCGATGATCATGCACGTGATGCCAATCATTGTGGCGCTTGCTTTTAGGATCGATCCGAAGTTTATGCCGAATCGATCGAGTCTTCCCAATATTTGTGTTTCGTTCGTATCGATTTGACTTGGTCTTGTTCGCATCGATCGAAGTTATTCTATTCGTATCGATTGTCGTTGCTTTGTTCATATCGATACTCATGGGCTATTTCGTACCGATAGTTGAGGGCCATTTTGTTCGTATCGATCATTGATCGATCGATACAAACTGTGCGATTGGGATCGATGCAAATTGACTCCAATTGATCAATACGAAGTTGAACCAATTTGATGGATATGAACGATCGAGGCTTGATGGATACGAACAAGGCCTTTCAGCTGATGGATGCGAAGAGTGCAGTTCCCCTGATCGATACGAAGACGAGTGCACTTGATGGACTCAAACAAGAACGATACGAAGAAGGACTTTCGTCGGTTGCTTGATGGATACGAACAGGGTGGTTAGTGATGGATTCGAACAGATCGACTTGAACATGGTTTTTCGATGGATACGAACGACTTGATCACTTGAGCTGTATCGACCATATCTTGAGCATACGAACTCCGTTTGACTTGAAACTTGGAACGTTGGCTTTTATAGCTTTGCTGGTCCTATCATATCAATTGTAGCTTGATTCGGACTCGGATAAAATTTATTGGCGTCCATAGTGAGTCTGCGTATAACCGACCTTCGAGATGAACTGTCTTTGGTTTCCAGTCAATTCTTTGATATCACGGCCTTGCCAAAAGGCGGGATAACACATATTCTCCATATGCCACTAAATTTTTGCACCAGTATCTAGTTTATAACTTATTCAAGATACTTGGATTTACTTTTGAAGCCAAGGCTAAGAATTTTTTTGAATTATTCTTTTAGGGCACGGTTTCACTTAGGATTTGGCAGCCTCCACTTTTAATGTACTGAACTTCGCATTGATAGTCATAATATGTAATATGACCATGGGATTTTTTTTAGTCATATATCCACATCCCCATGCGATCACGTCTTGATTCTTGTTTGGAAATATTATCAAATCATTATGCACTTCCTTGCCCAGCTCTGTACTATTTTGGATGGTCTTACCATTCTATTCTCCTTCTAGCAAACTATATCCATTTGGTTACCAGAAGCCTATCGGGACCATCATCTTCTATATGAAGATTTGGTGGATCATCTCCTTTATCGCTTTGGTCCAGAGCATAAACAAGCTTTCTATCACATCCTCTACTTCTGCTGTTTATACAAATGCTTATCCTCGAGCCTTGGAGGACATGCCAATCCTGGGCCCCATAGTTGAGTCTTAAGGTATTTTAGAAACCATCTTCGTTGTTTACTATTTGTTAAGCACCCATTGAAGGGACCTCTTCACATTCCACACCACATTAAACTATCAACTTTAAACGACGTTTGGTAGATAAATTGGGTATATGAAGCCTAGCCCCTTTTTTATGTTCATAATTTCCTCCTAGACATGAATAAGAGCATTGTCTAGTTCTCACATTCTCTCTGGAATAGGTGGTTTAGTTGGTGTGTCCAGGGCATAGACAACTATACATGTGGATCTTCGTATACTCTCAAGGAGGCATTCATCTGCAAAGTTGATACTCTTTCAATTAGATCATTAAAACGCCTTGCTTTTATCGCTGTAGTGAGTTGTTATAACAATTTTAGGTTGCTTATTGATCTCCTCGGACACAAGCAAGGCATTCTTTTTGGGAACTTCATTACTAGCTATTGATAAGAAATGGCATCTATGTCAATCAAGGTGGTATTATTGATCAGTATATTGTAGGCTAATGGATAGTTTACTATAACGAACTTACCTCAATCTTTTGTCGTAGTTGGCTCATTATTCATCGATGATTATGTGCTAAGGGGACCTAGAGGGATGATTCCTTTGTTGCTTGAACCATATATGGGGAGATCGCATGATGCAAGGTTAAATTTGAGTAGTGTCACCTTAACGAAGATTGTTTAAAACACTACATTCACCAAGCCACTTCCATTAATGAACAAAAGATGTGCCTCATCTTGGCTACCTATATCATCATCATATAAGTCATGATGCGAATGCTCATTGCCCTTCTTGTCATTGACCATGAAAATAGTATTGAATTCTTCGGGTTCCACCTTGAGTTCCTTGGGTGCCCTAGGTAGAACATCAACATACATAAATGTGTACGTAGATGTTATATAAACCCCTATCTTCTAGGGCATGATACATCAACTCTAAATAAATTCTCTATACTTTCTTGCTCTACAGTTATGAATGTTATTTTGATCATTGCTCATTCTATTCAATACCAAATCTCAAATCAAATACTTTGACTAATGTCCATTTAATTCCACAACCCAAATTTTAGCAAATAAATCTCTTAAGCTTTTACAGCTCCACTCTGAATCATCTTTGCTAGTTATAGGAGTTTTATACTTCGATGTTGACATATCATTGTATTCAAACACTTTGAACTCGGATTTTGTACTACTACATAGTTGTTGAAGCCCGAGAAGTCAGTAGAGCCAAAGTCCTGTTGTGGTGTCCTTAGACAAATAGTTATGAGATCCTATATTGATCTTAAGTAGTTTTGAAGTCTGATTCGGTTATTTTGACAGTTATAGAAACATGTTCCTCCGAATGAAGTTGGGATTGTTTACTTTAAATCTAAAGGGAGTTTAGAACTATATCTAAGGCAAGGAGTCCAAACTAATATAAAATCTACTATGTGATTTACTTTACTATTCTGTTGCATTTACTATTATATTCTTTGGTTATATACATTTATCAGTATTTGGCCCTGGCAATGCAACTATACAGGGTACCCCTTTCCTTTCATAATGAAGCCGAACAAATGGATACACTTGTTAGTAGATTTCGATATGAAGCAGCTAAGCACGCCATGACATTGAGACTCTACACTTGCTTTGGAATTTCGGGTATCTTCATGCTTCTTATTGCAAGAATTTGGTTGGGATTTTCCTCAGTGCCTTTGGCGCTTAGGACGTAACCTAGAAAATAACATATGGTGAATGAACATTTCTTGGAGTTGAGCAACATATTGAATTTCTGGGGAGTGCTAAACATTTCTTTTAGGTCTCGCACATTTCCTTTGTCTTCTCTTTCTTCACCGTCATACCACCCACATAGACTTCCAAAAAACTTCCGATATGTTCCAAAAAATTCTACTTATTAACCGCTAATAAGTTTCCATAACATTCTTTAGGCTAAAATGCATCACTTTGTAGCTGAACAAGCCTATATTTGTGATGAATGATGTTTGTTTCTGATCTATCCCAAGCATGGTTATTTGGTTGTACCTTAAGTATGTGTCCATGAAGGACAATAGCTTGTGCCTGCTAGTTGCATCCATAAGCTAGTTGATTCTTGGTAATGGGAAGTTGTATTTGGAGAATGCTTTATTTAGGTTGGAATAGTTTATGCAAGTTCTCCACATGCCATTGTATTTGCCCTATAGTACCCGTTTTATGACTCCATCGAGATAATTGGATTCACTTACGAAGCCATGGCTAAGTAGTTTTTCAAATTATTCTTTAAGAGCACGGTATCAGTAAGAGTTTGGCAGCCTTCTCTTTTAACGCACTAAATTTGGCTTCGCATCGATATTCATAATATGGAATACGACCATTGGATCTTTACTAGTCATATCTGAATAGCCACACGCGAACATGTCATGATTCTTTTATAGAAACTTTATCAAATCCTTTTGCACTTCCTTTCCTAACTCTATACCAATCTATGTAGTCTTTCCATTGTATTCTCCTCCCAACATAACTATATCCATTCCATTACAAGATCCCCACCGAGACCATCATCTCTCGTGCGAAGATCCAGTAGACCACCTTCTTCATCTCTTTGGTCTAGAGCATATACTACTCTTTTTATCAAATCCTCTACTTGTTCTACCGGTATAAATGCTTGTACTTGAGACTTAGGGGATAGGCCCATCTTAGCTCCCATGAGTGAGTTCAAAGGCATTTTAGGAGCTAGCTTTAGACTATTACTATTGTTAGGTGCCCGTCGAGAGGCATTATTATCATTCCACATCGCAATAAACTCTCTATTTTGAGCGATATCGGGTTGATAAATTAGGTATGTGAGGTATGGTACCTTTTGTTTTTTGATGTTCCTATATTCCTCCTAGACATGAATGAGAGCATTGTTAATTATCACGTTCTCAGGAATTAGCAGTGTAGTGAGCTTGTACCCATCATAGACAAGCATACACGTGGACCCTCCTATCCTCTCATGGAGTCATTCTTCTGTGAAAGTTGATACTTCGTGTTGGATCATTAACACGCCTTTCTTTTATCGTGGCAGAGAGTTGCTATTGCTTGTTAATCACCTCGAGCATAACCAAAGTCATTCTTTTGAGGAAATTCATCACCCGTTGTTGATATGCAACAATCACGTCTAGGTTGGTCAAGCCGGTATTTTCGATTAATATGTTGTAGGTTGACGGATAGTCCACTACTATGAAATTTACCTCAGTCTTGGTCGTATTTGACTCATGTTTGAAGGTGACTATGTGCAAAGTAGACCAAAGGGGATGATTCTTTGGCCGTTGGAACCATATGTAGGAAAGTGGCATGACGCAAGGTTGGACTTGAGTAGCTTCATCTTATCTAAGATGGTTTTAAACACTACAATCACAGAGCTACTACCGTCAATGTACATAAGATGTGCCCTTGTGTTAGCTACCATTGGGACATGATGTGAGGGCTCATCGCCCTTCTTGTCGTTGACCATAAAGGCAATGTCGGATTCTTCATGATCCACGCTTAGTACCTTTGGTGCCCTAGATCGAATGTCTACATACGTGCAAGTGTACATTTGAATGCATTATGTTAAGAAGTTAGAGAATTTCATAGGTCGGGTTTGGATTGATGAGTATTTCAAATAATTTTTTGTAAATTGTTTATAAAAGCTGAACTTTAATTTACAATAGTGAAATTACCAAATGTATATGATACTAAGTATCATAAGTAATTCACAACGCAAATATAATGAGTTCGTTACCCTAACGGACAACGGTTAGTATTATGAGCTCACTTACAACGAGATGAACCCAATTTTTATATACTTTTCTGAAGAATGAGAGATGTCCATGTCTATAACGGCATGGAATTTCACCACTTTGATTTGTGAATACTAAATTAATTTTAAATATTGAAATAGTAGATTTTATAATTAAAAAATTGAAAAAAAATAACTAGTGATGGTGAAATAGTTTTCAAAATTCGATTATAAAACTAATTAGTTCAAAGAAAAATCAACAATGTGATTGGAAATCGTTTTTCCTATTTTTGACTTTTTGTCGTCTAAACGTTGCTGAAACAATGTGAACTCTAGAGTAGATATATACACAACCATTTAAGTGTAAATTAGGATTATGTAACATATTTACTTAAGTATATAAAGAGTGATAAGACTTGGCAAGGAGGGGGCATGTTTGGGTGTGTGGAACTAAGGGAAGACAAGGTTGCTGAGGTGGCATGCATGTAGTGGAGGGCAAGGTACATAAGGCTATTTTGGTAATTTGGTAATTCCAATTTGTATAAAACAAAAATCCTAATTCCTTCTTCCTCTTATTTTCACCTTTTTCTCCATTTTCAAAACACTTCTCTTTATACAAGCTCTAAAATATTTCATGTCTTCCTAGTTCCAAAAGTTTAAATTTCTTAGTCTTTCCACTTTTAAATTTCTAAAAAACAAACCTTGTTTAAACACCTTCCTTCTATTTCTACACTCCTCCTTTCCAAAATAAGACCACATCCACCCTCAAGCACCCTAGGTCGAGCACTCCTATTGGATGGCCGAACCACCTTTGCCATTTAAGACTCAAAAACTTTATTTTTCTAAAGGCAAAGTAAGGATCTCGGATGGTTGCAAAAGTTAGTAAAAGGTTGGTTAGATTGGTAGCTTTTAGGTGAGAAAAGCTTGCCTTTTTCTTAAAGTTTAAAACTTTAAAGATGATAATCATTATGGCTTAACTTGGTTGATAATCCATTTGTTGTTTGGGTTGTACATTATGTTGGTTGTCTGTACGTATATGTACTTGTGTGAACTAGTTGTATAACTTAGAAAAACTAAGTTGAAAGTAAAGTTAGTTTGCAAGTGGAGAACTTTGCTTATGTTATGATGTTATGATGTTATGGCTATATATGTGTTTGTAAACATACATAAAATGTAATAGGATAAAGGAAGTTAGCATGTGAACTTATGATTATGTTGCAGCATCAAAATCCCTTACTTGAAATTTGTTTTCACTTATATGTTTTCGAGAAAGTTATAAAGCTTTTAACTTTACTTTTTTTGCTTTTCAAAACCTAATTCAAAGTTTATAAGATGGGTTAAGGCGTGAAGAAAAGGGTTTAAAGCTAATTTGATACAAAATCAAGTTTTGAAATTACAGGTTATATAGCGATAGTCGTTATGAATGTAGTTCGTTAAACGGGCACTTTTTGCAAATTCGAATTTTTTTACTTAAGTATATTTTGGAAAAGTTTTTTCAAACTTATTATGAGTAATAAAAAGTAATTATTTATTTATTTATTTAAGGATTAATTAATTAATTAATTAAGGTAATTAATACTTAATTACTAATTAACAAAGGTAATTTGTACTCAAGTGTTAATCAAGTAAGTTAATTATAATTAGTTAATTAATAAAAGGTTGATTATCATTTATTTAATTATTTAAGGATTAATTATTATTTCAATTATTAATTAAAGATTAATTATTAATTATTTATTTATCATAAAGGGTTTTATTATTAATTAACTTCTAGTTAAGTTAAATTTAATTAAGATTAAATTAAGACTCAATTAATGTTTAAATTATTATTTAATGAAGGTTTAAACTATTATTTAATTATTAATTAACAATTAATTATGGTTTAAATTATAGATTTAAAGATTAACTATTATTTAATAATTCATTTAGAGGACCATTATTATTTAATTATTTATTTAAAAGCTAATTATTGTTTAATTATTAATTAAAGGTTTAATTATTATTAAAATAAAGAGTTTAAATTTTTTAATTATTGCATAAAAGTTTTCAATTTTTAAACCACTTATTTCTAAAGATCGATTTTGTTTTTAAAGCAACTGCCATTTAAAAGGTGTTTCAAAACTAAGGGATTTCTTTGTTGATTAACCTTAAGTAACCTCAAATGAATACGAAACCCAATGACACCAATTTAGTACAATAAAACACCATTCTGCTAATTAAATTATAGTTGGCATCTGTTAGCAGAATAAGTCACCATTCTGTTATAATACACTGAATAGATTATGTTTTGACATCTATTAAGCAGAATAAAAACCTATTTCTACTATTTTGGTAACTTAGACACTTACCTATACGATGGTTGATTGTTATTGGTTGATTCCCATTACATATCTACTTGTTATGAAAATACCCATGTTATAACTTGAAAAGTTAAACTTAATTAAATATGAACTATCGTGGTTGCTAAGCCTCTTTTCGAACTCATAAAGTCAAATATTCAATTCTATCCTTTCTAAAAATAGTTTAAAGTTTATTATCATTTTTAAATGTGATATTTAAAAGATAATTAAGTAATTATTTTATTAAAATGATTGAAGTTAATTTAATACTTTTTAAATGATTATTTAAAATCATTATTTTGTTAATGAGATTTAAAGATAATTAAATGAAGGATGTTTAAATAACAACTTGTTTATTTAAAGGTGTTTTAAATAATTGATTGTTTATCAAAGAAACTTTATTGATTAAAGTTTATTAAAGAAGTTTTGTTTAGAATAAGGGAAGTTTATAAAAAGAGTTTTATAAATTAAAAGGGAGATCTTGAAATTTAGGGTGAGTTTTATAAATTATTGTGGATATTTATACAAGAATTTTGTAAATGATTTTGGATATTTATAAAGGAAGTTTTATAACTGATTTTGGATATTTATAAAGAGTTTTATAAATGGATTTGGAATTTAAGTTAAGGAGGTTGTCATAAATGGAAAAGATTTGTTAAAAGGACTTACTAAAAAATTAAAAAAAACTAAGATTGGATTTCCTTTAATTGACCTTCTTAATTATTGTGGTATGGAACATCCATTCCATACTTAACATCGAAGGAATTTTTTTGAGGTTATCCTTATCTCTATTTTAAATAACGTTTGTTTTTTATCCTTTTAATAAGATTTTGTAATAAGAAATCTTTTATGATGTTTTATGAATATACTTATGCCGATGTGATAAGTATATGATTATTTTAATAAATATTTCAAAATAGAGATTTAATTAATGAAAGAATTATTTTGAAGCTTAGTGACTGCTATGGGTAATTAAATCTCTAGATTGTTGTGTTTGTTTATTTAATAGTTAAATAATCGACTATCAAATCTTGACCAGTTTTGACTTAGGAAGTAAATGAGAGCTTCATGAGTTCATACAGTTTGAGTTCTCTCGGGAGAACTCATTCTGGTGAAACGTCTCTAGCTTTAAGGGATATATCAGAGATCGCTTTAGGACTCTGGAATAGTCCACTTACTTTTGAAAGAACCGTGAATGAGTCAACCGGAAATTATTGGTTGTTGGTTCAGAGAGACCAGGATCAGATATGTTATCTGAAAACCACTTCGAACCAACATAAGTTTTCGAATGGAAGACATCTTGAAGATGATCGAAGATAAAACACTTTGAAGTGCAAGGGCTACTTGCTACTAATCCTGAGGGTGATTCCAAAATGGAAGTAGTAGAATTATTGCCTTCGGTCTCATTCAGCCCCAAAACGAACTTATATGGATGAATGTTGGCATTGCATTTCTGCTTGGAGGGCAATGTTAGCATTCTAAGTGGGAATTACTAGGAGGAATAAGGTAATCATTACCTCACGAGCCTCACGCCTGGTAAATGAATTAAGCAGGGACATACGGCAAGGCCATGTGTGTGGCTCCCATCAGGGTCAACCCGAGTATGTTTCAGATTTAATTATTAATTAACAATTAATTATTAATGTTAGCTTAGAGAGAACGGGATCGGATATGTTATCTGAAGACCACTTCGAACCAACATATGTGTTTGAATGGAAGACATCTTGAAGATGATCTAAGACAAAGCACTTTGAAGTGCAAGGGTTACTTGCTACTAATCCTGAGGGTGATACAAAATGGATGTAGTAGAAGTAGTGCTTTTGGTTTCGTTCAGTCCCAGAACAAACTTGTATGGATGAATGCTGGCATTCTGCCTAGAGGATAATGTTAGCATCCCAAGTGGGAATTGCAGGAGGAATAAGTAATCGTTACCTCATGAGCCTCATACATGGTAAATGAATAAGGCAGGGACATACAGCAGTGCTATGTGGATAGGTCCCATTAGGGTATGATCATCCCTTATCTAGAGTCGATATTTATGTACGGTTCGGGGCCAATTATGGTTGTTTGATCGCCACCAAGGGGTGATCATATTCGGCGCTATCTAGTAAGGGGTAGGGCCGTTACTGAGTAGTTGAGGTGCAACATGTTGTAGACTCTAGTACATTTTATCTAGAGGTGTACTGATTCAACAGGTAGACCCTTACCCTTTTATAGTTGGAATCCATTTTCCAATACGAGCCTACGGACTTGATTGTATACCTACTATGCTGGAATTTAATTAATGCAACAATTTCGGCTATGATTAAATATTTATTTTAAATCCTAGTCATTATTAAAATATTAGAGGGTTTCCTATAATAAAAAATTGGTTGTCGTAAGGTAAAAACTCGTTCACGTTTATATGCAACGTGGTCCTATGAGATACTTTTATTTTTCAAAGGGTTTTATAAATATAGAAATCAATATGGTTTGATACATTTTTCTCATGCCAGTTTACCAGACTGATCCAGGCGTTATTTTCTTAAAATGCTTGGGTCAACCCGAGTATGTTTCAGATTTAGTTTTGGATGCTTTAGAGCTTCAAGAGACAAGTTGGATGCTTTAAGACGTATTCGCGTATTTTTCTAGTTCCACTGCATTGTCTGGTCTTGTATTTATCAGCAATTGTAAGGACAAGCTGTTGTAACTGTCCAAGCTAATAATAGTTTAGATTACTCTAATGTTCTATGTATAATAAAGAGTTTTCCATTTTGTAAAGATCTTCTGTATAATATATATTTCTCATCATGATGTGAGATCATGTTCTGTCTTTTTCTGCTTTTATGCCAGATGACCTGTCTTTCGAACGCTTAAATGATCAACACACGAATATTGAGGATGTATTAAGTGTTGTCTTTATGTGTAAAAAAGGCAGTTCGTTACAACGTGGTATTAGAGCTTAGTTTTAGTGAACATCTAGGCCATGGTGTGGTAAAACCATTATAGATAGGGTAAGTAATACCCTAAAATGAGTAACTCATTAGTGATAGGGTCAGTAGTGCCCTAGAATGAGTTTGAGTGTATTATATATACGAGAGCATATTTGTTAATGCTATAAAAAAATTTATGTTAATCGGCCTATTAATTTTGGATTTTGGATTCTGATCGATGCGCCTGATCACCATTATCGATAATGATTCCTAAACACTTGAACAACAAAATTGACATACAAATTTTAACTGGTAAATAAATTAATTTTACCTAGGAATATATTTTATGTATATAATGGAATGATTTTCAAAAAAAATTAATATAGTTATTTTGATGTTTTGTTATTAGGAGTGGATATTATTTAATTATTATTAATCAAGGTTTGATTAGTCATGCTTGTCCAAACTTGAGCATTGGCTATGGGTTATAGATTCATCTATAATTTTTTTTCTTTTTAGACCATAGATTAGGTAGATAAAATTTGGGGAAACATTGAATCAAACACCTTGTGAATTAAGTTTCACAGTTTGACTATAAGACATTCGATGATTATGTTGGGTTAAAATTGGATTTTAATAAAAGGTGTTTATTAAAATAAATACTTCAGATGATTTTATAAAAATTTGATTTATAAACCAGGTTTATAAAATGTGTTTTAAAATGAAAAGGATTTTTGAAATTTTAAAATCCCAATGTCCTTAAAAAGAATTTCAAATTGCTTTAGAGTGGGTAATAATAGTATTCCTATAAGATATTTTAAAATATAAATATTTTGGAAAGAAATTTTAAAGAAATTTTTTCTTTGGATAGTTCATGGGATGAGTTTCAATTAGTTTTGTGATGATCTGAATAATCTTCTAAGGGACAATCGGATGTTTGCCTTAGCAAATTTTATGGTGCACTTAGTAAATTATTCTCTTTGTCATTATACGATCGAAAACGAGTTCGCATCCGAACGAACCTAAAGAAAGTTGGTAACAAATGTTTTGTTAAAAATTAGTTATCGGAATATATATATAGACACACACACACACACACACACATATATATATATATATAGTATCATTTCAAAAGATTTTTGAAATAAAAACCAGGTATTTCGCTCCTAAGTTTCAAAATAAAAAGGTATTTTGATTAAAGAGTGGGTTAATAAATGAGGTTTTTAATTGGGTTAAATTTATTAAGGGATTAACAAATTATGTGGTTTTATTAAATAGTATTTTTCTTAAACATCTAGAAGTGAAATATTATTTGATGTTATTGGGCTAGCTAATAAACACATTTACCTTAGAGGTGTCAAAGAAAAAGTACTCTAGGATGGAGTAGTGATACCAGCATCCTACTTTTCTTAGCTACTTGCCAGACTAAATGGGTAAAGAAGTATTAGTCGACTCAGTTTTAGGATCCAAATTTATTTTAGGGCCTACAACTGAATAGAATGAGTTGAATAGAATTAAAAATCAGACTTTTTTATATACTCTTAGGATGTAGGAGTGTATTATGCAAGTATAAGGTAAAATGATTTTATGAAAAGGTTTCATAAATAAAGTTGTGTCATTTTAAAAATGTTGGACCTAAATTAGAATTTTGTGAAATGTTTCCACAAATATTTTTGGGAGGGTAAAAAGTAATTGGGTAAATAAGAACCTTTAGATAAGTACATAAGTTGTATATAAACCCTTCCTCTTCTTCACATAATTCTTGATCCAAGATTCGAGTACATGACTTGAGGTATTTCCCACCGTTCCGAATAAGGATTTATCACTCGATTTTTGTCGGCGAACACTTGCTGAGGGTTCTTAATATGGAACCAAAGTTTTCTATCATAGTATATGGCTATGTAAGGAGAATGGAGGTTTTTAATTAAGAAGTCTGATTAGAGTTCACACTAGGGAGTCGGATGAGCGATACTAGTCCAAAAGTGAGGTTATGTATACGAGTAGGTGATCGAATCAGATTTTGCATACGAATGGTCTATGTACATCGTTGGGGCTGATCAGTAGCGTTATGTAATTCGGGGTCGAAATTCTTTTAAGAGAGGAGAGTGTAATGACCCTGAATTTCACCACTTTGATTTGCGAATATTTAATTAATTTTAAATATTGAAATAATAGAATTTATAATTAAAAATAAAACTCGTTAAAATAATAATTAGTGATGGTGAAATAGTCTACTAATTTTGATTACAAAAAAATTAGTTCAAAGAAAAATCGATAACGTGACCGAAAATCATTTTCGACTTTTCATTATCTAAAAGTTATCAAAATCATTGTGAACTCCAGAGTAAATATATACACATACATTTAAATGTAAAATAGGATTATGTAACATACTTACTTAAGTATATAAAAAGTGATAAGATTTTATATGAAAATAAATTAAAATTTTAAAAGATGTTTAAAGTGGAAAATACTTTAGTAAACATAAGTACATATAGTATTAAATGCGTGTTGGCAATGCAGGGGGCATGTTTGGACGTGTGGAACGAAGAGGAGTCAAGGTGAGATGGCATACATGTAGTGAAGGGCAAGGTACATGAGGCTATTTTGGTAATTTGGTAATTTCAATTTGTATAAAACAAACTTCCTAATTCCTTCTCACTCTTATTATCATTTTTATCTCCATTTCCAAAACACTTCTCATTATTCCATGCTCTAAAACATTTCACGGCTTCCTAGTTCGAAAAGTTAAATTTTTTTAGTCTTTCCAGTTTTAAATTTCTAAAAAAAACCTTGTTTAAACACATTCCTTCTAGTTCTACACTCCTCCTCCAAAATAAGACCACATCCACCCTCAAGCACCCTAGGCTGAGCACTCTTCTTGCATGGTTGAACCACTTTTGCCACTTAAGGCCTCAAAAACTCCATTTTTCCAAAGGCAAAGCAAGGATCTAGGGTGGTTGCAAAAGTTAGTGAAAGCTTGGTTAGATTGGTAGCTTTTAGGTGAGAGAAGCTTGCCTTTTTCTTAAAGTTTAAAACTTTAAAGTTGATAGTAATTATGGCTTAACTTGGTTGATAAACCATCTATTGTTTAGGTTGTAAATTATGTTGGTTGTATGTACATATATGTACTTGTGTGAACTAGTTGTATAACTTAGAAAAACTAAGTTGAAAGTCAAATTAATTTGCAAGTGGAGAACTTTGCTTATGTTACGATGTTATGGCTATATATGTGTTTGTAAACATACAATGTTGTAGGATAAAGGAAGTTAGCATAGGAATGAGCCAACTGAAGATTGTCAGTTGTTAGTTCGGAAAGACTGGGATCAGATATGTTATCCTAAGACCACTTCGAACTAACATAAGAGTTTGAATTGAAGACAGCTTGAAGATGATCAAAGATGAAGCTCTTTGAAGTGCAAGGGCTATTTGCTACTAATCCTGAGGGTGATACAAAATGGATGTAGTAGAAGTAATATTTTATGTTTTGTTCAGTCCCAGAACGAACTTGTATGGATGAATGCTGGCATTGCATTTCTGCTTGAAGGACAATGTTGGCATCCCAAGTGGGAATTACTGGAAGGAATAAGGTAATCGTTACCTCACGAACCTCACATCCGGTAAATGAATAAAGCAGGGACATACGACAGTGCTATGTGGATCACTCCTATTAGGGTATGATCATCCCTTATCTAGAGTCGATATCTATGTATGCTTCGTGGCTCATTATGGTTGTTTGATCGCCACCAAGGGGCGGTCATATTTGGGGCTATCTAGTAAAGAGTAAGGCCGGTCCTGAGTAGTTGAGGCGTATTGTGTTGTAGCCTTCAGTACTTTTTGCCTAGAGGTGTATTGATTCGGTGAGTAGACCCTTATCTTTCATAGTTGGGATTCATTTTCCAATACGAGGTTTCGGACTTGATTGTATACTTATTATGTTGGAATTTAATTAATGTAATAATTTCGGCTATGGTTAAATATTTATTTTAAACCCTGGACATTATTATAATATCAGAGGATTTTCTATAAAAATGTTTTGGTTATCGTAAGATAAAAACTCGTTTGTGTCTATGTGCTAGTGGTCTTATGAGATACGTTTATTTTTCAAAGGGTTTTATAAATGTAGAAACTAATATGTTTTGATAGAGTTTTCTCGCGTTGGTTTACCAAACTAATCCGGACGTTATTTTCTTATAATTCTCGAGTCAACCTGAGTATATTTCATATTTAGTTTTGGATGCTTTGGATGTTCAGGTGACGAGCTGGATGCCCCAAACGTATTCGCGTATTTTTCTATTTCCGCTGCATTGTCTGGTTTTGTATCTATCATCAATTGAAAGGACAGATTATTATAAGTGTTCAAACTGATAATAGATTAAAGTACTTGTGTGAACTAGTTGTATAACTTAGAAAAACTAAGTTGAAAGTCAAATTAGTTTGCAAGTGGAGAACTTTGCTTATGTTATGATGTTATGGCTATATATGTGTTTGTAAACATACATACAATGTTGTAGGATAAAGGAAGTTAGCATGGGAATGAGTCCACCGGAGATTATCGGTTGTTAGCTTGGAGAGACCGGGATCGGATATGTTATCTGAAGACCACTTCGAACCAACATATGTGTTTGAATGGAAGACATCTTGAAGATGATCTAAGATGAAGCACTTTGAAGTGCAAGGGTTACTTGCTACTAATCCTGAGGGTGATACAAAATAGATGTAGTAGAAGTAGTGCTTTTGGTTTCGTTCAGTCCCAGAACAAACTTGTATGGATGAATGAATGCTGGTATTCTGCCTAGAGGATAATGTTAGCATCCCAAGTGGGAATTGCAGGAGGAATAAGGTAATCGTTACCTCATGAGCCTCATACATGGTAAATGAATAAGGCAGGGACATACAGTAGTATTATGTGGATCGGTCCCATTAGGATATGATCATCCCTTATCTAGAGTCGATATCTATGTATGCTTTGGGGCCATTATGGTTGTTTGATCACCACCAAGGGGTGGTCATATTCAGCGCTATCCACTAAGAGTAAGGCTGGTCCTGAGTAGTTGAGGTGCAATGTGTTGTAGCCTCTAGTACATTTTACCTAGAGGTGTACTGATTCGGTGGGTAGATCCTTACCCTTTCATAGTTGGAATCCATTTTCCAATACTAGTCTTCGGACTTGAATACTTATTATATTGGAGTTTAATTAATGTAACAATTTCAACTATGGTTAAATATTTATTTTAAACCCTGGACATCAGTATAATATCAGATGATTTCCTATAAAAATGTTTTGGTTATTGTAAGGTAAAAACTCGTTCGTGTTTATGTGCGAAGTGGTCTTATGAGATACTTTTTTTAGCAAAGCTATCCAGCTTTATAACGGGCCATGCCACTGTATAAATAATGGGAAAATAGGTGTTTTGCACATGCACAGAACAACTAAAGGGCAGAAAGGCCCAAAAGAAAAAATAGAAAGCACAAGAGCTAAACAAAAGTGCATAAAATGTGTCACTCTCTGGCGAATATCTCATATCAGAAGGAGCGTGAATCCAAGCACGTTTATTAGAATTCCAGGAAATAGTATGATTTGATAAAGTTTTCTCGTGCTAGTTTACCAGACTGATCTGGGCGTTATTTTCTTATAATGCTTGAGTCAATCTGAGTATGTTTTAGATTTAGTTCTGGATGCTTTGGAGCTTCAGATGACGAGCTAGATGCCCCGAGCGTATTAGCGTATTTTTCTATTTCCGTTGCATTGTCTGGTTTTATATTTGTCGGCAATTGTAAGAACTGACCGTTATAACTGTCCAAACTGATAATAGGTTAGAGTACTTTGATGTTGTGTGTATGATAAAGATGTTTTCTTTTTGTAAAGATCTTGTGTATACTATATATTTCTCATCACGATGTGAGATTCTGTTTTGTCTTCACCCTAAATGATCTGTCTTTCGGACACTTAAATGATTGATATACGAATACCGATGATGTATTAAGTGTCGTTTTTAGATGTAAGAAAGACAGATCGTTGCAACGTCCTTGAGAAGCATACTGGGCACGGTACAAGCAATATTCGTAGGGTATTTTTATATTTATTTTTCTAAAAGAATCATAAAAAACGTGTTTTAAATTGTTTATGATTTTCGACAATATAAAAATAAAATTTAAACCTAAATCAGATTTTCAACCTAGAATTTAATAATTGGAATTTGAATCATAAAATTAAAAGCAATTGAATCTTTACTGGTTAGATTCTATCTGTAATTGGATTCAAGTTGTATATTAAATATATGTAACTTGTTCATGTCCATCAAGATAAAAGGTGCATAAAAGCATAAGTCGCACAGATCGCATTCATTAAGCTGCACTTCATCCGGATAAAAAAAGAAGGATGTGAAGATGAAATGATAGGAACGATGATGATGATCGACAGGAAAAGGAAGACCCCAAAGACACATGCAAAAATAAATAAATGCGAAATGATTATGTCCCTGAAAGAAGTGTCATCATCATGGGGGCCAAGGCCCAATTATCTCATCTCGATTCTAATCATTTCTTTAATCATGCAAATCTCCCAATCTCTGCATGGACCCATATACGTTTCATCGACGAATCGCCTTCCAGACCGAACCGGTTTACCACCATTCTTTTCCCATGCAAAAGAGTAAATAAATAGTAGAAAAGGGAGGGTGGAAATGTAAATAAAAAAAAAAGGGGAGGGGGACAGGGTGGTTGGGGGTTCACGTGGGGAAGAAGAGGAAAACATGGCGGAAGTCACGTGGACAAGCATGTCCTGTCTCCCATGCAAAAAGAAAAGGAGGAAAGGGAGGGGGGCCCACGATGACACGATGAAGCGTGCGTTTTGTTCCCTTGCGAGTGGACACCAATCATTTTTGGTCTTCTCCTTTTTAGAGTGTGGTGGACAAACAGCTGTTCCCTTTTTTTGCGATCGACACTACAGTGGATGTGCTCTGTTCCCACTTCCATCCCCCTGCGCTGCCTTGGATTCCTTTTCCTTTCCTTTTTTCTTTCTTTTTTTTTTCATGCCCTCATCATTGATGCAATTACTTGTGTAGTTATGTAGTTGTGTACTTGCATCCGTTAAACAGCTAAAAAGGCTCGTCCAATTCACCAACTGCGTTGAAAATGTATAATAGTTATGGTAATCGCACCAACGTTACCACTGCAATTTTCATTTGAATAATGTCTATCAGGGTTGTTGTACCATTTTTCCTGCTACAATTAGGGATATAGACCAGTTGGACTCAACCGGACCGGACCGGATGGAAGTGTGTCATACTCCGGTTCTAAAAGACATTCGAACGGACACAGATCTGACAAACTTTAAGTTTTGACATTGTTCGTACGTACCGAACAATAGATGGATAATGTTCGAACAATAGAGAAGCATCAAATATTTTTGAGCGGACATATTTTTATACATTTTTTCTTGTTTTGATGCGTAACTAAATAAGCATCAAAATTTACTATGCTAACTAGATACCGTCCTTTATTTTTATAGAGGAAAAGAAATCATATCATTAAGCCTCATTGTATATTCTTCAACTGCACGGTTGATCGGATGTGCACAAATTAATGACTTGAAATTAGGCATAACATGCTTTAGACGATGCAATTTTACATTTGAATTTGAAATGATGAGCTAAGAATGGTGCCATGGGCAATTTGCTAACTTGACTCAAATGTTTGCATACCAATGTCAAACTTCACATCCTACTAACTAGACCATCGTGTGGAGTTTAATACTTCTTTCATTTTATTTTTATTTTGTAAACAACAGTGATATTTCATTAAGTAGATTGTATTTTAGATTTTTTTTAGAGATTTGACAAACCTTCAAAGTTTAGAAAGTTATCACTTGTCACTTTAGCTAGATATCCTAATATCTTTCAAAATAATATAATATTTTATATTTGCAACGTCAAAAATTATTAATTTTTTTTAGTAACAAAGGCATGTTTATGTTGTGTAAACTAGAACTCAAAAACACTTAAAACTGGTGATACATGGTTAACATTCAAATATGTTGTGACGCATGAATTATGGTGTAACAACCCTAGTAATCCGTTCATTTTACAAAATAATTCAAAATTTCAAGCATCTGGTAATATTTTTGTAACGTGTAAAGAAATATCAGTGGAGTCATAAACCATCGTCACAAAACATAGTTCGTGAACAACATGTAAAACCACACGAGTAACGTTAAGTTGTCTACAAAAACATATTGTTAGTGGGAAGTAAATGTACAAAAAGGAGATCAAATGGCATTGTACGATCAATTTTTCTTTATCTTGTTTTGCCTTTGGGAAATGCATAATGCGCCTTTTTTCCACCTAAGGATATCAAAAGGTGATTTTATAGGACATTTAAATCAATTATCACGCAGTCTTGTACGGTTGGCAATTTAGAACAAAAAACTACTGATATCCAATAGTAAATTCTTGAACTCACGCTGAATCAGCAATGGACCGCTATATTCGGCATTTATAATACCGGATAAATATATATGGTAAGAGTTGCAGTCCACACAATTAACAATTGAATCTAATCATAAATTTATCCAGCATTAATTATGTCAAATAATTTAGTTACCGACACACAGTCATCAAAACAATCATGACAGTCGCTTTGTAGACCGAAAATATGGCTCACTCACCTCTGGTTGAGGGTCGATCACTCACTAACTGACGGATGCTCTAGGAGCACTCCCAACAACAAAAGTCGGTCACTCGATTAAATAAAAATTACTTTTACCGATCTACACAGACTCATCTCCAATATTGCACAAGTTTATTCAGCATTTATAATGTTGGATAAATACGTAGAACCAGAATTTCAATTCGCATGATAAGCAATTAATTCTAGTCGCATACTTATCTGACATTAACAATGCCAGCTAACTCAGTGTAAGGGTGTTAATCGAACGGACCGGACCGGACATAGGGATGATCCTGTCTTGTTCTGTAAGAACTTCGGACGTACACGGATCGGACAATGCGTTGTCTTGGACACTCTTCGTACGATACGGACAACGAATGACGATGTACGGATAATAAAAAATTCATCGGATAATTCATACGGACGAAATTTCGTACGAATTTTTTTGTCATAATTCATGTCATAAATGAAAAGCGGACGTACACCGACGGATAAATTTTTACTTCGAACCGAAACACACTCATACAAAATTGACACCCCACTTGGATGCTAATAAGGAAAAAAAAAAAGTGGAGTTATCAAGTTGATATGTCACGGATCAAAAGAGAAAAAGTATGGTGTAGCCGTAACAAAAAGGAATGCTTTGGAAACTAACGAGGAAAAGCCTAGGAGTCTATCTATCTAATCTAATCTGCATTCTCCGCATTATAAGATGTTTATTTTAGTAGATTTGATGTCGGGGAATGCTCAATATATATATAATTAACAATGATTGATATTATATGCAACTTGTGCATCAAAAGAGTCCATGTTTGCCACTTGTCCCATGCACGTGTTCTCTTCTCCCAATTATTGTCCTCAGTATCCGACATTTAATAATCATCCAACCCCCATACTTTATTAATTTCTCATTTCTTGGTTGCTTATGTATGTCTACTCTATGCGCGTATCTTAGTGCCGAGGTATATAATTGCATTTCTTTATCCAAGTTATCATTTGAACACGGGCATAAAACATGTGTCCGAACAGTAAACAAAAGTATTTACCTTTTATTTAAAAAATATTTAATACGAAAAAACAATTTTGTTACAATAATGTTATTTTTATTGACGCTATCGACGCTAAGATTCTGTTGACGGTTGATCGATGCGTGCTAAAGGAAATGTTATCTAGGATATTTAAAATTTCAAAAACACACGATGTAAATTCTATTAATTGAACCTTCATTATTTACAATAGTATAAATCGCACGTATATACATCTAATAATTAGAGATAATTACATTTTTTTGAACAAATTCCAAGGGCCTTTCTTGCTAAAACCATATGTGCAATATATACAAATTGGTAGCAAGATTGTACTACCAGAAAACACACACGAAATTACAAAATCCAATTCTTTTCCAATATGGTTCAGCCCATACAAAACTAATCCGCCTTACCTCAAAAACCGGCATGTTAGCTCGTAACCAGTTATATTCTAGAGACGTCTATACTTGGAAATATTGGTAGTTCAATTATTATTATTTCACTTAATGTAACGATCCGGATTTTTCCGAAATTGATTTGGAATATTTAAATGGTTTTAAAAATTGATTTGGAATATAAATCGATTTTGGATATGAATATTTTTGATTGGGATTATAGAATGAATTTAAAATTTAAATATATCGATTTATCGAAATACGGAAATAGTGAATAATTGAAAATTAGAGTTGAATATAAATCGAAATGATTTCTAATATTGATATGAATTCTATTTAAATTAGAATTTAGTTAGTAATGTTTTTAAAACTGAAATTCAAGCGATTTCGTAAATTTTAGAAATCGTTGATTTAATCGACGCGTTAAAATAGCGATCTGGGGCACAGTCTCGAAATTCGATGAAACCAACTCCATTGGATTTGCAATAATAAATTAGTATCAGGTTTCAAATTTCGTAGCGCTTGGGATTAATGTTTGGTTGTACCGGATAGAAATGCCTTTAAATAATTTAATTGAAATTAATTTAAATAGTCGATTTAAAAAGCTATCTTCTCCATACAATCGAATTAGACCTCGGGACTTGTTCCATTGGGTTCGAAATGGTGGTATAACATTAGGAACGCCGGACGGCACGCCTCTATAGGAGATCGAAATTTTAAGTTGCTTAAACGAGATTTTTGATTATAAAAAAAATAAATAAATAAAAATGGTGATTTAGCTTAGCTTCCAACCGAAGCCTCCTTCTCCCTTGTACTTAAAACGTGAATTCCCTATTTCTTCTTCCGCTTGCAGTTCAGAAATGAAATCGATCCAAAACATAAAAAAAAGCACGAATTTAAAATCGCATGCTTCCTTTATCTTCATAATGAAAAGAGATCGATTTATAAAAAATAAAAATAAAAAATGTCGCGCATCGGCCGAAGGCTTCAACGTGAGGAGGGGAGAGTTGTCGCGAGGTCAGGCGACCATGGGTCGCGATGAGATGTAGGAGAGGAATTTTGATTCGGCGATCTCTCGAGGTGCGTTGGCGGCAGGATGTGGTAGCAACGCGAGGCGACCTGGGGAGATGGAGATTGCTTGGAGGAGATGTACGCTCGCATGCGTAGCTGTTGGCGGAGTGATGGGTCGCAGTTGAGATGCGGTCGCTGTGGGCGGAGAGTACGAAGGTGGCGGCCTGGAGCGATGTGGGTGGTCGATGGAGGCAATGCTGTCTCGGGTTAGGGCTAGGTGGAGACGAGAGGTACGAGGATTGACAGGGAGATGTCATTCGCGTAGAGGCATTAGTCGCTTGGCATCTCGGTGAAGAGTGGAGGAGCGATGGGAGGTATTCGGCGATCAATGGTGAAGGGGAAATCTGGAATCAAAGAAGAAGGTATAAAAAAATTAATTTCAATTTATTTTAATTAAAGAGTAATTAGTGTGAGAAATGCGGATTAAGGATCTTAAGGCTAGAATTAACACTAGAGGTGGGGTGAATAGTGTTTTAAGAAATTTGTTAATTTTTTTGAGTTTATCTTACTTTGTTAACAATGTATACACTAATCAGACACAGATATGAACACAGAATCAAACACAAATGCAAATATAAAGTAAAAGCAGTAAAGGAAAGAACACACCGGATTTTATACTGGTTCGGAGTTACCCTACATCCAGTCCCGCAACACAAGTACGGATTTCTTTTCAACAACAATTCAACAATTACAACCCTCGATTTCAAGACTACGAGGTACACCCTCCAGAATAACAATCCTCTGGGTAGAGATACTTGATTTCTGGGGCAACAAGTTCACCCAATTGATTTCCAAGGCTACAATCACACCTTTTCTCGCTTGATTGATTTCCAAGGCTACAATCACACCTTTTCTCGCTTATATATTACAAAGAAGTCTATAACTCTGAATAACACTGAGAACCTTGTATAGATAGTGATGTAGAATCAAACTAGAAGTAATTGAGTATGATTCGATGTTGATTTCGGCAGAGTAATGGTATGATTTTGTAATAAGAAATGTGGAAGAAGAAGAGGAGTGAAAACCAGAAAAAAAATGATTAAAAATTCGTTGAAACTGACCCCTATTTATAGAAAACCAACAGCCATGATCATTCATGAAGAGTTATGACGAATAGACACTTCTTTTGAAATTTGAATTTGAACTTCAACTGTCACTATGTCGACATACTACCTAGGGGCATGTCGACATCCCTCAGCCAAAAATGATATTTTGAATTTCTAAAAAAACAATATTTATCTTATATAAAAACTATTTAAAACTTTATAAATATACTTGAATATAGTTGAGATTCATAAGTAAATATAAAGAACAATATATACATAATTTAACTATAATTTTATATTTAAATCTAAGTATAAATATTAAAAGTTAAATATTTTATTTGAAAAGACATTTAAAATCAGGAGTATTTTGACTTTGAAATTAAAGATGTTTTGAGGCTAAAATTATTTAAAATCAGGATAGAGAGTTTTGAATCTTTTAAAAGGAAAGTTTTGAAATCATTTTGAAAACAAGATAATATTTTGTAAAATCATTTGAATTAAAATTAGTGGATACAAAACAATGTCCCACTAGATTTTCGTAGGTTCCATCCTACTTAGGGTTCCATCTCTTTAACGGGCTCGAAGTGGATTCCATTCCACGAATAAATTAGATATTAAGATGTCAGTGCTTTTCTACGAATTTTAACAAATATTCCTAATAAAACAGACTTAACCTTGAACTCTTGATAATCTTGATACTCATGAGTCTTCTATCTCTGTATCTTGAATCTCTATACTGTATAGTCTTCATTCTTGATACCTGCATGGTTAGATCCTGCAAATACATATATATCTAAATTTTTAATGTTAGTATTTATATTTTATAATCTATTCTAAGGTTGTTGTCCTCAAAACCATCATCTCATGGACTAACAATCTCCCCCTTTTTGATGATGATAACCTTTGTTTATAAAATATTCCTTCTATCTTAATAACTCCACCTAAAACTAACAACTCCCCCTTAATCTATGCCTAACTCCCCTATTTTATATTTCTCCCCCTTTGTCATCAATAAAAATTTACTCTAAACTAGATAACTCCAAACTATATAACTTCTCCTAAAATTTATCACTCTATGACGTGTTATTATAATGATAGTGTTATCATAAATAATTAACACTTAAATCTAATACAGAAATATAATCCTAAACTATTAACTATCCTAACAAAGAATTCACAATAATACTAACACATATAAGAACACGAGTTTATTTATTACGAGTATAGTTTTATTTACATTTGCGTTTAAAAAACATAAAAACATAACAACAGAAAAAAAGAGAAGAAAGTAATGTGTGTTTCTGATCATAGGGGATTTATGAATCGAACAGTTTGGATAGTGGAAACAGAAATTTCCACGTTGTTCGACAAGATTCCCATTTTTGTCAAAACACACTTCTCCAACGCATACCACTTGGTCATTATCCTCCTCGTGTGCTTCTTCCGTAGGTTCTTCTTCTTCGTCGCTGACCTCATGTTCTTGATTGAGTGAAGAGTCTTCATCGATCAAGATAGGGTTGGCCTGGTTATCCATTAGGAATTTTTGTAAATTCCTAAGAATCTTGCCTTGCCTTTCTTGCTCTTTCACCATACGAAGTTGAGTCACTTGAATTTCAGTCAACATCTGAAGAGTATCCTTCATAGACTCCTCCAATTTAGTAACACGTGCAAGAGTAGAGCATTGGAATGGACCAGAAGTAGGAGAGGGGAATAAGAAAGTTGGTTTTATATTTGATTTAGAGGAAGATGCCATTATTTTATATATTTCAGAATAGAAAATGAAGAGAAACCAGAGAGAATGAATAAGAATTCGAAATAGAGAAGAATATATAACTAAATTTTTGAATTTTGGTGGGAAAATTTTTAAAAAATAAAATCGTTATATGTCGACATGGGTCTAGTGGGGATGTCGACATGGTCCTTGAATTTTTCCCTTTTTAATTTATTTTGAATTAATTTTAATTATACTTGTAATTTATATTTTATATTTCAGTTATGGAACAAATACCTAATTCTCTTCTTAATTTAGTAAATGTAGATTCATTTAAGGGTTTTGTTAAAATATCAGCAATTTGATTTTCCGAATTGATATAATCGAGAGTAATTACTTCTCTACTTATATTATCTCTGAGAAAATGGTGTCCGATATCAATATGTTTAGTTCGAGCATGATGTGTAGGATTTTTAGATAAATTTATTGCACTAGTATTATCAAAATAAATTGGCGATTTTGAGATATTTAATCCAAAATCTCTTAAGGTTTGTTGCATATATATTACTTGAGAACAAGCCAAAGCAGCAGAAATATACTCTGCTTCAGTTGTTGATAAAGAAACTGTATTTTGCTTTTTACTAAACCAGGAAACCAGAGAATGTCCCAAAAAGTGACAAGTTCCACTTGTACTTTTTCGGTCTGATTTACATCCAGCATAGTCAACATCACAGTATGATATTAAATCAAATGAATCGTTTTTAGGATAAAATAAGCCATAATCAGAGGTGTGTTTAATATATCTTATGATACGTTTTACAGCTTTTAAGTGAGTTTCTTTAAGATGAGATTGATATCTTGCACAGAGACAAACACTATGCATGATATCAGGTCTACTAGCAGTGATATAGAGTAGTGATCCAATCATTCCTCTATATAATTTTTGATCTACATCTTTCGAGAGATCTTCTTTACTAAGGTACTCATTGGTTGCCATGGGAGTGGGTTTTCCACTCGCAGTAGTCAAACCAAATTTACTAACTAGATCTTTAGCATATTTTTCCTGACTAATAAAAATACCATTATCTAACTGTTTTATTTGCAATCCTAGAAAGAAGTTTAATTCACCCATATGACTCATCTCAAACTCTTTTGTCATTATTTCAGAATTTTTTTTATTCATTTCGAAGTTAGTTGAACCAAAAATGATATCATCTACATATACTTGAACTAGTTGAATATCATTTTTATTTCTTTTAATAAAAAGAGTATTATCTATTTTACCAATTGTAAAATTTGATTGTCATAAATAAGATCTTAATCTATCATACCAGGCTCTAGGAGCTTGTTTTAGACCATATAAAGCTTTCTTAAGTTTGTACACATGGTTTGGTAAATTTTCATCCTCAAAAAGTGGTGGTTGTTCAACATATACTTCTTCTTTTACAAATCCATTTAAAAATGCACTTTTAACATCCATTTGAAATAATTTGAAATTATTATGATTTGCGAAAGCAAGTAGAATCTTAATGGCTTCTAATCTTGCTACAGGAGCAAAGGTTTCGTCACAATCTATACCTTCTTCTTGACAATAACTTTGGGCGACTAATCGTGCTTTATTTCTAACGACCTCACCTTGTTCATTCATTTTATTTTTATAGACTCATTTAGTTCCAATTATAGTTTTATCTTCAGGTCTAGGAACAAATTCCCAAACTTCATTTCTGGTGAATTGATTTAATTCTTCTTGCATAGCCAAGATCCATGAATCATCAGTTGATGCTTCTTTAGGATTTTTGGGTTCAATAGATGATATAAAAGCTACATTACTCATTTGACTTAGTTGATTTCTAGTTTTAACAACAGATTTCATATCTCCAAGTATATTTTCTATAGGGTGATCTTTTAAAAGTCTAATCCTTTTATTAGGATGATTTAATTCATTACTAGTTTCAGTTGACTCTTGGTTTTGAGTAATTAAATCCTCTTCCTCTTTTAAATTTTCATCAAACGAAACATGCATTGTTTCTTCGATGGTGTTAGATCTCAAATTAAAAACTCTATAAGCTTTACTTCTATTAGAATATCCAATAAAGATTCCTTTGTCGGATTTAGGATCAAATTTATCCAAATTATCTTTTGTATTTAAAATAAAACATTTACTTCCAAAAATTCTGAAGTATGATACCATAGGTTTCTTTCCATAAAGAAGTTCATAAGGTGTCTTATCAGTTAAAGGTCTAATTAAAATTCTATTCAAAATATAACAGGCGGTAGCAACAGCTTCTGCCCAAAAGTGTTTTGGTAAATTACTATCTGAAAGCATAGTTCTAGCACACTCTTGTATCGTTCTATTTTTACGTTCAACTACTCCGTTTTGTTGTGGAGTTCTTGGAAATGAGAAATTGTGAGTTATTCCCTTCTTATTGCAGAATTCCTCAAACTTTTCATTTTCAAATTCACCACCGTGATCACTACGAATAGTTATAATTTTTAAAGATAATTGATTTTGAATCCTTTTTGTAAAGTTTTTAAAACATTCAAAAGTGTCACTTTTATGTTTCAAAAATATTGTCCATGTATATCTAGAATAATCATCTACAATTACAAAAACATATTTACTATGATTTATTGACAGAATTTGAGATGGACCAAATAAATCAAGATGAAGTAACTCAAGGGGTTTTGAAGTCGAAATCATATCTTTTAATTTAAAGGAACTTTTTCTAAGTTTTCCTAATTGACATGCATCACATAAACTATCTACTTTAAAATTCATTTTAGGGAGACCTCTTGCTAGATCATGTTTTGACAGTCTAGATAAGAGTTTGAAATTCAAATGTCCAAATCTCTTATGCCAAATCCAAGGGTCACTTGTATTTGCCAAAAGACATAGGTTATCATTTGAAACTTTCATACTAAGAATATAAATATTCTTTTTCCTAGTTCCCTCAAATATTATGGTTGAGTTATTATCTTCAATATGACATTTATCTTTTTCAAATTTAATTTTATATCCTTTATCACATAGTTGACTTATACTTAGCAGATTGTGTTTCAGATTCTTAACTAGCAAAACATAAGTAATAATAGGAGTTTCAGAGTTACCGACATTGCCGATGCCAATCACGTATCCTTTCGAGTTGTCTCCAAAGTTAACCAGTCCTCCGACTTTGTATATAATATTATTCAGCATATCCGGATTACCAGTCATGTGTCTAGAGCAACCACTATCAAGTATCCACTTATTCCTTTTGATCTGCACAGATTGTCCATTGTGGATTGATTCCTCAATACTCATAAAGCATCTTTCTTGCACATTATAAAATTTGGGTAGACAACTAGAATTTGAATAACATTCATATGCAGACTCATGGAACATTGATGATTTTTCAAAAATAGCCATTTAAAAACTTTTTCAAAATTCAGATTATGAAACTTTTGAAAACAAAGCTCTGATACCAAATGTGAGAAATGCGGATTAAGAATCTTAAGGCTAGAATTAATACTAGAGGGGGGGGGGTGAATAGTGTTTTAAGAAATTTGTTAATCTTTTTGAGTTTATCTTACTTTGTTAACAATGTATACACTAATCAGACACAGATATGAACACAGAATCAAACACAAATGCAAATATAAAGTAAAAGCAGTAAAGGAAAGAACACACCGGATTTTATACTGGTTCGGAGTTACCCTACATCCAGTCCCGCAACACAAGTACGGATTTCCTTTCAACAACAATTCAACAATTACAACCCTCGATTTCAAGGCTACGAGGTACACCCTCCAGAATAACAATCCTCTAGGTAGAGATACTTGATTTTCGGGGCAACAAGTTCACCCAATTGATTTCCAAGGCTACAATCACACCTTTTCTCGCTTATATATTACAAAGAAGTCTATAACTCCGAATAGCACTGAGAACCTTGTATAGATAGTGATGTAGAATCAAACTAGAAGTAATTAAGTATGATTCGATGTTGATTTCGGCAGAGTAATGGTATGATTTTGTAATAAGAAATGTGGAAGAAGAAGAGGAGTGAAAACCAGAAAAAAGTGATTAAAAATTCATTGAAACTGACCCCTATTTATAGAAAACCAACAACCATGACCATTCATGAAGAGTTATGGCGAATAGACACTTCTTTTGAAATTTGAATTTGAACTTCAACTGTCACTATGTCGACATACTACCTAGGGGCATGTCGACATCCCTCAGCCAGAAATGATATTTTGAATTTCTATAAAAACAATATTTATCTTATATAAAAACTATTTAAAACTTTATAAATATACTTGAATATAGTTGAGATTCATAAGTAAATATAAAGAACAATATATACATAATTTAACTATAATTTTATATTTAAATCTAAGTATAAATATTAAAAGTTAAATATATTATTTGAAAAGACATTTAAAATTAGGAGTATTTTGACTTTGAAATTAAAGATGTTTTGAGGCTAAAATTATTTAAAATCAGGATAGAGAGTTTTGAATCTTTTAAAAGGAAAGTTTTGAAATAATTTTGAAAACAAGATAATATTTTGTAAAATCATTTGAATTAAAATTAGTGGATACAAAACAATGTCCCACTAGATTTTCGTAGGTTCCATCCTACTTAGGGTTCCATCCCTTTAACGGGCTCGAAGTGGATTCCATTCCACGAATAAATTGGATATTAAGATGCCAGTGCTTTTCTACGAGTTTTAACAAATATTCCTAATAAAACAGACTTAACCTTGAACTCTCGAACTCTTGATAATCTTGATACCCATGAGTCTTCTATCTCTGTATCTTGAATC
Source organism: Allium fistulosum (assembly GCA_030737815.1). Taxonomy (NCBI): domain Eukaryota; kingdom Viridiplantae; phylum Streptophyta; class Magnoliopsida; order Asparagales; family Amaryllidaceae; genus Allium; species Allium fistulosum. Next base: position 239,718,032 of record CM060907.1, on the reverse strand, counting down.
TCTATACTGTACAGTCTTCATTCTTGATACCTACATGGTTAGATCCTGCAAATACATATATATCTAAACTTGTAATGTTAGTATTTATATTTTATAATCTATTCTAAGGTTGTTTTCATCAAAACCATCATCTCATGTACTAACAATTAGTTTATTAACTATAATTAAAATTGGAATCGTTAATTTATATAATTCGTAATTTGCTTATGAGATTAAATCGAACGGAATCAGTCGCGTGGAATTCGTAGCTGTGGAATCTACGCGATAGAATTAAAATTGGAATGAATTGCAAATAAAAATCAAGGTGAGTAAATCTCAGTCAATTTGGTTGACCGTTTAATTTATAGCAATTATAAATTAATGATTGGATGAATGGTTGAATTGATATGTTATTATCAGTTTGGATGTTATATATATATAGTAGAATATATTAGTAGTTGGATATTATTTCCCGTCGATTGGAGCGGACGAGACCCTATGCGCCCCCACATAATAGCGGATGATCCTATATACCACGATATCCCCCTCGAAGTGGGATTTGTATTTTATGTTGTATTAACATCCATGAATGCAGGGAAACAGGTTGGAGGCATCCAACCGAATTCCTCAAATTTATATTGATTGTTTTTCATATGTAATAATATATGATGTGTTAGAATAAACTGTTATAGATTATTTTTGTGATGTGTATTATTGGATGTTATAGTAGCATTGACCTAACTTTTGGTATTTTAAATACTATAAGTATTATTTTTGGAATTTTAAAGGATTTAAAAGGAGATTTTGAATGTAAAAATATTTATATCGAAATTTGGATTATTTTTAAGAAATTGATTTGGATAAAAACAATAATTGATTTTGGATTGTATTTAACTATTCGTAAAAATATTAAAAAATAGAGATTTTAAAATAAATTATATAAAGAGTTTTTAAATGATGGATTTTTAAATGATATTTTTAGGAAATATGGAAAGAATTTGAAATCGATATTAATAATAGATTGGCAGAAATGAATAGAATTTATAAGGAATTGAATTTATAAAATGGTATTTTATAAATGAGATTATTTTTATAAAAAGGGAAACTCAAGGAGTTATAAAATTTATAAACGATATTTATAAATAAAAGAAATCGATATCAGACGATAAATTAGGAATATAAATTTACAAAGAGAATTTATATTAGAATATGGAAATAGGATGAGAGAAAAATATTGGATACTATTTTTTAAGTGGAAATGGCTAAGGAGATTGAAATGGAAGCGATGTGATGGAAATCAAGAGGAATTTATAAATTGAACTGGTTATTGAGATTTTAAAAATATATTTTTAAATTAAAGAAGTTAAGTTTGTTTTGAAAAGGGAAAATTTTACTTATTGAACTATGAAATTTTAAAACTAGTTAGGATTGAAATAATTCGGTAAGTGGATTTTTTTTCAAATATTTAACATTTATTTTAATAAATCCTAAATTTTAAAACCAACTTTGAGAAGTGATGTTATAAAAAGTGTATCAATATTTTAGATAATTACTTGAACATGTCTTAAAAATAAATTATTATTATTCTTTCAAATACTTATTATATATATATAGTTTTGTAATGTTTTAAATTTATTTATAAATCTTCTCGGAAATCTAGAAATGGGGTTATTCAGTATATGGGATTTATAAGAGAATTCTTAAAATGGAATATGGAAAAAAGTAAGGAAATTTATAAAGTAGTTAAATAAAAGTGAACTTCGAAAAATGAAATAAAATTCATAAAAGAAGTAGAAAGGGAAATTGGAATTATAAGCAAGTATATTTTACTTTGGAAATATTAAAGGGAATTAATTAAGGAATTCCGGAACTTATAGAATTCATTATAAACGAGTCAAGGAATTTAAAAATAAATTTTAAATGATTCTGAGAAAATAGGAAATAAATGGAATACTCCCGAAGTATTGAACATAAAATGGAGTTGGAAAAATATTCTAAGTATTGGAATGGTTGGAAATATTCCGTTGAATATATAAGGATTTGAAGTGGTTTCAAATGTAAGAATACTGGAAGTAGCTTAAATACATATCTTATAAAGATATTTTTGGAAATAAATTTTGGAAAAATTTAAAATAAGGCCTGAAGTCTACTTATGGATGTTTATTGATAGTTAAATAACCGACTATCAATTTTGGCCAATTTCGCTGATCATTTCGAAGAGACCGGGATCAGATTTAATTATCCGAAAACCACTTCGATCCGATTTGAGCGTTACGAATGGATATTGTGAAGATAGTGAAGACGGTGATTTGGTTTGTCCAGACCCAGGACAACTTATATGGACGAATGCTATCAGAACATCGTCATTGAAGGACGAATGTTTATTATAATGCTCGGGTTAGACCGAGTATTACAGATTCACGTTAGGGCGCAATGGAGCTCAGGAGACGAGCTGGAGGAGTTCAGACGTATTTTCGTACTTGATTTGTATTTCCGATGTGTAAGGACAAGTTATTAAACAGTACAGATTGATTGTAGCCTATTGTACTCTGATAATGGCATGTATGTTAACAGTACAGTTCTTATATTTAAAATCTGTTATTATATATTATATTTTGTTCCGCTGCGATCGTGAGATTTTGTGTTGTTGTTTTCTATTTTTTTTCTTTTTCTACCTTTTCTTCTTCACCCCTAACAATCGATATTTCCGGCACTTGAATATTCGCCATGTTATATAGTGAATGTATCGATGTCGATTTTCGAGAGTCGAAAATCCTGGTTCGTTATACTTAACCCTTGCCATCCGATACTGCTGGCATTCATGGCGACGCTGAAAAAACTCCACAATTCGATTCTCTTTAGCATTTAAAGTACTCCAAAGGCTAGATCTAGTCTCAATCCCTCCTCCATAAGACAGATTTGAATTGATTCTCTGATTAGCTTGTCACTGCTTCAGAAGGAAGCTTATAACCCGCATGTCAACGATAAGTGTTGCTTGTTCTTTAACTATCCGAAAGTACAAGCTTTGCGGAAAAAAATACCAATGAACTCCTAGTAATTTTCAAAGACTCCGATGTAGAAGAAGGCTCTTTTCCTACCCAAACAAGCCGATCCTCTCTTTTCTACCTGTAAAATTCATGTAAAAAGTAATTGTAAAATTAAAACAGGTTTTACCTAAACTACAAGAGAGATGGAGTTTTTGGCTATTTGCAAGGCAGGAATTATGTCGCTAAACCACCCAACCACGGTGGTAGGTGAGAAATTACAACCATTCTGCGCATATATTTTCATCTATGCTGTTTGGATATGTTGTATACTTTGGATTTCTTGCTTCTGATCTTTACTACCTCGTGTATTGCTTTGCATATTTAAGATTCAGTAGCACATTTCAATCCAAAAACTCTGTTATTATGCTCACGCCATATGCACCAAACATAAGTTGACATAACTAATTTAGCCATATCTGAAATTTTATTTTTCTGGGAGAATTTCGATTTGATCGGTTCAATATGTTCTAAAATGTTTAGGATTTCCTATTGAGAAATAGCAAAATGTAATTTGCTTCGGCATCACTCACATATTTAATAACTATACGGACATTTGAAAAATATGTGATCCACACTTTTATCTTGTACGAGGCATTACACACACTTTGGATCAATTTGTAATGCCCTTGAATTTTAATTAACATTATTCGAGATATTTAATTGGATAAATTAAATACAATAATGTGAATAATTAGGGAGATGGGATTAATAAATCCAATGGTCGTGTCTTAATTAATGAACTAAAATAGGACTTAACTAAATAAAGAAGGAGGATTTTTCCTAAGGAGTAAACTTGGAAATGGGGTTACATTTCTTAGTATATATCTATTCCTCCACTTTAATAAACTTTCACTTTCTCATTCATAACTCCTCACCTATATTTCGGCCGGCCATTAAAATCTCCAAGAAGAGCATAAATTGAAGAAAAAGCTAAGGAATAAAAGCTAGGAAATTATCTCATTCTCCAATCAACTAATCAAGGTGAATAATCATGTTTATCATCTCATTTTCTGTGTTTGGATCGGTTATAGGTTATACCTGATTCATGTTTGTGATTTTGGTTAGGATATAACCATTTAAACCTTTTTTTGGATAAGACTTAGGTATTTTAAAATGTTAATGGGCTAATTAACATGTTTTATTCGGTTTTGGTTAAATTTCGAGTTGTTTATATCTTCATGTGCTTTGAAACTTTAAAATGTTGAAGTATATGATTTATAAGATTTTTGGTGATTTTTGGTGATTTTTGGGGTTTTTTCCTTAGTGGTTAAGTAAGATAATTAAATTAATTAAGCCTAAGGAATAAACTGCAATATTGCTTCTACCTTGGTAAAAGCCGGAGGAAAATTGCTTTCAAAAAATTGATTTGGGGAAAAAGTATAGCGTTTTAAGAAAAAGGTTGACTTTGGTATACTTTTTACTATTCGAAAGCATAGGTGGAAGCCTCTTGACCAATCACAATTAGACAAGCAAGATAAAACACCACTTCGGTAGGCCTAGATGTTCCCTGCGACTCCAAAAACCGCTTTTATCCCTTCGTCAAAGTCGAAGGGTAGGCATGGTAACGAAGGAAAGAGGGGCGAAGGGTCGGAGAGCTGCTTCCTTTGCTTTCAAATGGAAATAAAACTTGCTTTCAACTGAGACAAAGGGTGATCCTTCGATTCTATAAATTTTTATAAAAAGACTAAGTTTTATATACTTAAGGAGGGGCCACGAAGGGAATCTTCAAAAGCCAAAACCTTCAAGAGTTAATGTTTTAAATGCTTTCCTAAAAGGTTTGATTTCGAAAGGTTTGCTTCAGACAGTCCTATTAAAGTTTTGACGGATAGTGATTTTATAAATTTTAGAAGGGAACTCTAATAAATTGATTTTAGATGGGAACTCTAATAAATTGATTTTAGATGGAAAATCTAATAAATTTCTTTTAGATGAGATATCTAATAAATGGGTGGATGAGATATCCAATACATATGATTTATGGCTTTATTTCATATTATGTTAAGACTAATCAGTTTGGGTGCAGGGCATAGTAAATGATTTGCATGTTTTGTTTTGGATACTAGTGAGGGGAAAACCCGTTCCGCTAAGCGGCGTGGTCTCTCTAGCTATCTATTTATGATAAGAGATGATAGGGGATTATTCATACCAGACTTATTGTCTGACTCGAAGTTTGTGTTTCTCCACAAACTCTTGGGTACTTAAAATTAATTTGAGTAGTCTGAGAGTGGGAGACTTTCAGGTTTTAGAAGAATAAGCTTCCGGAGACGTGCATGAGGTAGTGTTAGCTATATAGGAGCAATTTTGTGTTTTCTACTGTGATGTACTAAGAACTGTAAAGTTCATATTTATTAGTTCCCTGATCATCATAAGGGGACATCTTCATATGTCGCTCTTATCATATTTTGTACATGTATATGTGATCCGAACGTGGTTAACGTCTGGGATTATGTAGTTAAATTTTAAATTGAAATTCATAAGAAATGAGAAATTCTGTTTTGTTGAAGTTTAATTTTTTTTATATTCTTGTGTTTCTGTGTTGCCAACAGTTTCAAGATTGCGATTTCGGTCACTCAGAAATAACACCTATGGAAGATTGTAGCATCCGTAGCAGTTAGTTTTAAGCCTCCGGAAGTGGGATGCTAAAGTTGGTATCAAAGCATTGTAACAACCCGCATATTTTACGATTTTATATTTAAATATTTTATTTAAATATAGCGTCGTTAATCGGATTAGGGTCCGAAATGTTACTTTTTGCAAACGGCCGAATTAGGACTCGGGACCACTTCCATTGAGTCCAAAATGACGTTTGCGATTTTTTTGAGTATAAGCTTCGATATGTTTGGAGTAAGTTGAATTTTACAATTTTCTAGTGGGCTTTTGGGTTTGGGTTTCACCCAACTCATTCTATACCTTAACTCATCCCCCTCTCTTCATCCATTCATTCTCATTTCATTTCTTTTTCTCTAGCACAACTAAAAATGGGGAGAGGAATGAGAAATTAAAATTCAAAACCCTAGATTCAATTGCAAACTCCATTTCTTGCTCCAAAATCAAAGAGAAGCTTAGGTAAGTCTCCTTTTCATCTTCTACATCTCATTTCCTCTTCAATTTCAGAAATTTCCTAAACCCTAATTTAGGAAATACTTGTTTTGATCTTAGATTGGAGCTTGTAGAATTGAAGCGAAGAGTGATTGATCTTTTCCTTTTGTTGGAGCTTCTCATCTTTGTTTTTGTGTTAAAAAGGTGAGTTTTGAACTCACATCTACTTCTCTTGATAGCATTAATGTTAGGTATGAATTCATAACACTTATTCATGTTCATTTGCATTTGATTTGAATTGATTTGGTGAACATTTCAATTTTTGGTGTTTTGAAGTCTAAAACTCTAAAATTCCAAGCTTTGATTTGTGAACATGTTTTTAGAGGTGTATTGAAGAGCCAATTAGGCTGGGTTGTCGATTGGCATAAACCCCTAGTGCCCATTGCTCGTCCGGTTGCAATTGGAAGAGTTTGCTCTTCATTTGATAGGCTGAAAAACAGCCCCAGTGTCAGTCAGTCGACTGGGCCTCTGCAGTCAGTCGACTAGCTGTAGCAATTAAAAGTTCCTAGGACTGTCTGCAGAAACTGAAAGTCCCTATTTTCTGCAATCAGTCGACTGGCCTCTGCAGTCAGTCGACTGACTACAGGAAATGAAATTTTCGAGCTTCTGGATCAGTCGACTGGCCCCCTGCAGTCAGTCGACTGACCTGCTTGTTTTTGCCAGATTTGCCTATATTGCTTGGTTTCCAATTTTTAATCGATTCGTGTCGATTCCAATTAGTTGTTATTGCATATTTGACTTTGATGATTCCTTTTTGATTTCGTACACGGGGTTTATAAAATGATCTCTTCAAATTGTATTAAAAGCTCGTTTCTCCAATTTATAAATTCTATTTAAAACACACACAATTTTGCACTTCGAGCGACGAGGGAGGAGAATTAAATGATTAGATAAAACGCATGCTATGAACACGTGCGTTCATCTTTTCAGTTAATTCCTAATCTATTCGTTTGACCGTTTTGACCTTTGGGTCTGGTTTACCGATGAGATGAGGTAAACTTGTTACTGCTTTGAGTGTGAAATTGACTAACGGTTAGTAAACCGTTTAGTGCGAACGTGGGGTATGGGACTCACGTTAACATTTTCCGGGTTCCTTTCTGAGAGTTGTGACACATTCCGCCGGACAGTGGTGTCCAGTACCGCCACTACGGTTTGTTGCCTTCGGGCGTTGCCTTCGGGCGTATGGATCCTTGTTACAGTACTGAGCTTGAGCACCTTTTGTTTCTTTGACAATTATATTTCCCTAGTGTATTGCTTTTCGGGGTAGGTTCCTTGAACCACACGATATATAGCGATTACCTTGTGGAAACTTGTGTTACCTTTATTGGTATTTGTCATTTGCCTTTTGGCTTGGGATATGATATCCTTTGTCTATTGGGATTGCCGATGATATGAGGCTTGTTTTGATTCATCTTATGTTAGATGATTTGGTTGTCTCTTTTGGAGATACTGGAGGTACTTTATGATCTTGTATGTTCATTATCATTTAGTCGTATAACTGATTTGTTTAGCTAGACTGATTCGTGTATTTTATACTCGGGTCAGACCGAGATGTTTTAGGTTAGGTACATTGGACTTAGCCTATTTTGCTTCTGCATGGACTATTCAGCTAGCTCCTTTTTGTCATAGCTTTTTGTGTAGTCCTTTTTGTCTGTAACTTTGATATGTAATCTTTTGACTCGTCTGTATATTGTGGTTTGCTTTACCACTTGACATGTATTATTTTGTATACTCTGTAATGTATCTGTATATGTGTAAATGTATGTGATGATCAACTGTTCTGTGATGTGTATTACATTTGAGTTGTTATATTTGTTCTAATAGATCCTTCAGCCACCTATGGCTTTGTGTTAATTATTTATTGGGTATGTCGATCCACTTGAGAAAAATATAGATATATGCTACCTTATCAACGTATTCAGTAGATAATTAAGGCAAGGCTATAGATGGTCACTCCTAACCAGCTCTATTCTCCGCATTAGTAGACGGTGTTACCTTGTAATACTCTTTGCTAATGTGGGTCTCGGAGTGGGGCGTTACAGCTTGGTATCAGAGCTGAGTTCAGAACAAAATATGATAAACATAGAACAAAGACACATATTACGGTACATCAAAGTGTAGTACGAATGGTATGAATCTTTGAATCGTCGTGCCTTTATTCTTTCCGTTCCTTTGGGGTAGATAGAATTTTAGGGAATACGTCTAGGAATGCATTTTTATTCTGTAGTATTCCATATTTGAATTAATGATATCTACCTTGTGCATAATATTTATCTTATCTTAACTTTCAGCTAATGGCCGGAAGAGGCCGAGGACGACGCACGGATGCTGGGCCAAGGTTTTAAATCTCGCTCATCTCGGCCGAGATCTCGTTTTCAAGCCTGGGCGATTCGAAACATGATATTTCGTTTGAATCTCGTCTGACCCAAATCTCGGACGATATTTCAATATCTCGTCCGGTATCTCGGACGAGATTTAACAGTGAGATTTCGGCCGAATTTTTGAATTTTGGAAAAAATCAACTCTTTTTCCGTATTGGGCTGGCTCATCCTTTATCTTAATTTAAGCCTTCTTAATTGTACTTTTTTAACCCTTATTTCTGATATAAATCTCATTTAATCTTCGTCTCTTATTTTACGGCAGTGACGAGTGTAAGAAGATGATAAAATCTACATCGATTATGGTAAGTATTTCACTTTATGATTTTCATTTAGGTTTCTGATCCAAATTAATTTACATCCGATTTTATTTTTCTTTTTTCGACACTTTCTTGAGTTTTTTTCCTAACCCTATTTTTTTGCGGTTATAAATTTTGGGCTTCACTTATTTAACTTTATGTTCCAAATGGATTCCCAATTTGATTTCATTTAGTCTTTGCTGCTATAATTTTTTTCCTCAAGGCTTATTTTTAAGCAATAAAGGAATTCTCTTTCATCTATTAATTTCGTTTGATGATTACATGTTCATTCGTACATCAATTTTTTGCTTTTCTTATAATATATTACTAAATGTTTGAAAATTGTTTGTACTATGTATGCTATTTTCTACGTTTGTTTGAAATATCTATGCTATTAGTTGCTTAATGAGATTTTGTTTGCTAATAATTAAATACTATAATCAGACATAGAATATCTTAATTCTACTTATAGACTTTTGTATTTGAAGTTATAAAATTAAGATTTCCCTTGGAGCACTATAAATCATAAAAGGTAGAAATGAGACATTATATTGTGTAGGAAAGTTAAGTGAATGATCAAACAAAGTAAAGGTGCATATGTTATGGTTTGTTTCTTGTCTACTTTATCTCATATGATATTATATTGAACATTATTCATGAAATCTAGTTATTTGTTTGTTTTACATGATACAAGTGATATTTTTCCATACTAAATTACTAATGATAAGCGTGTGATATATTCAAGGTAAGTGCATAGTGTTTTCCTTAAGGTAGTGACTAGTATTATAAATTTAGGTGTATGAAAACTAATTTCCGACATGACATATACTCCGAGATAACTCCGAAATGAATTTTAGAAACCGAGATGTAAATCCGAGATGGACGACCGAGATGCACTCATCTCGTTCGAGATCTCACCCGATACGAGATAAGCTATCTAAATTCTTCGAGACGAGACGTGACCGAAATCCGAGATTTAAAACCTTGTGCTGGGCAATCCAGTGGCTCGCATCCGAACGGCGTTTATATGTCTACCGATCAGTTCTTGGAGTTATTTAGGAGCACTCAGCCTCCAGCTCCTATTTGTGCATCTCCTCCATGCAAGTCTGCCTTTGCACGTCTGTGTAGTGATTTTTCTCATCTTGGTGGAAAGCCATTCAAAGGCTCCGAGTCCGTTCTTGAGGTCCAAGCTTGGATTTGCACATGCGAGCGTATCTTCTCTCATATGGATCTTTCTGACCATGATCGAGTTCTTGTAACTTCTAGCTTATTGAAAGAGCGTGCCCTTGATTGGTACGAGCTTCTTATTTCCAAACTTGATGAGTATGTTCTTTCTTGGACTCAGTTTCGGGAATGATTCGAACTCAAATTCATTCCTGAATCTAAGAAAGTTTTATTAGGCCGTCGCTTTCTTGAGTTGAAGCAAGGGAAGTCCTCCGTCTCTGAGTATGTTGCATCATTCGAGGACTTATATAAGTCTGGTCTTGAATTCATTAGCACTTCTTATAAGAAGAATATGAAGTTTGTCTTTGGTCTTAAGAAATATCTTAAGAAGTCTTTAATGCTTCAGCTTAAGCTTTCTTTTGAGGAATTGGTTGATTCAACACTTCATCTCGAAGCCATCGAGAAGGAGTGTGATAGTGGGGAAGATGTTGAGGTTTGCAAGAACCCCAATAAGAAGAAGTTTTCATTTCATAAGCAGGGATTTCTCCCTTCCAAGAAGAAAAAGCCTATTGAATCTGGTCCTAACTCTCAATCTGCTGGAACACCGTCCATTCGGAAGTGTTTCAATTGTGGTTCTCCTGATCATATGATTCGAGCTTGTCCTAAGCCTCTCTTCTTCCATTATTGCAAGAAGGAAGGTCACGGTGTTCCCTCTTGCCCTACTGCTCCTGCTAGTGCCAAGTCTGGCAAGCTTTATGTTGCTAAGGCTTCTGGAGGTTCTTCTCAGCCCAGAGGTATATCTCCATCTATTTTGGAAGGTTCTATTTTATTTCATGACCGTAGTATTCGAGTTCTTTTCGATACGAGCGCTTCGCATTCATTCGTATCGAAAAAGCTCGTCGATGATTTGTCTTTGGATGTTTCTTGTATGGTTACTTCGTTGAGGATTGCAAATCCTATTGGGGGATCCGCAACCCTTAGCATGCTTTGTGATGATGTTGAGATTGTTTTGTGTGGCTTTTCTTTTCGTGCGAATCTGCACGTTATTTCATATTTGGATTTTGATATGATTTTGGGTATGGACTGATTAGTGAGATATGATGCCAGGATTATTTGTTCTGAAAGAATTTTATATCTTCGACATCCGGATTCGTCTACTCAGTTATCAATTGTTCTTCGGAATGTGGATAATTCCAAAATGGCTTTATGTTCTCTTGACTTACAAGATGATGATGATATATCTCGTATTCCTATTGTTTGTGACTTCTCTGATGTTTTTCAGCCGGTTTCAGGTTTTCCACCCAAGCGGGAGATCGAGTTCCGCATTGATCTCATTCCAGGCGCGCAGCCAGTTAGCCGACCTCCCACGAGGATGTCTACAAAAGAGAATGAGGAACTCAAGAAGCAGCTTTTAGAGCTTGAGTCCAAACAGTTGATTCAGTCCAGTTTATCACCGTGGGGTACCGCGGTCGTCTTCGTGAAGAAGTCCGATGGAACTCTTAGGCTTTGCATCGACCATCGCAAGCTTAACGAGTTGACCATTAGGAATAGGTATCCATTGTCGAGGATCGATGATATGTTCGATCTATTGAGTGGCGCTAAGGTCTTCTCTCAGCTCGACCTTGCCACTGGTTTTCACCAGCTCCGAGTCGCGGAAGATAGCATACCTCTTACAGCTTTCCGCACTCGTTATGGTTCTTTCGAGTGTCTCGTTATGTCGTTCGGTTTGACGAAGGCTCCTGCTTTCTTTGTTGATCTTATGAATTGAGTATTCCGGGAATATCTCGATAAGTTCGTCCTTGTGTTCATTGACGACATTCTTGTTTATTCTAAGTCTGAAGTCGAACATGCTAATCACTTGAGAATTGTCTTGAGTACTCTTTGTCACCATCAGCTTAAAGCCAAATTCTTCAAGTGCCATTTTTGTGAGAATAAGGTTAAGTTCTTAGGCCACGTGGTATCTTCTGACGACATTTCTATTGATCCCTCAAAGATCGAAGCTATCCAGAATTGGAAGAGGCCTGAGAATGTTCATGAGATTCGTAGTTTCCTTGGATTGGCGAGTTATTACCGTCGGTTCATTAAGGATTTTTCCCGTGTTGTGCTTCCTTTCACCAGCCTTACTCGGAAAGGCATTCGTTATATTTGGTCCGACATGTGTGAAGCTTCCTTTCAGACATTAAAGGAACTTCTCACTAATGCCCCTATCCTTGTGGTTCCCGAGGGGAATCATGATCTTGTTGTCTACATCGATGCTTGTGGTAGTGGTCTCGGTGCCGTGCTTATGCAGAAGGATCGGGTAGTTGTTTATGCTTCTAGGCAACTGCGTCCGAATGAAGTTCGCTATGCCATTCATGATCTTGAGTTAGCCCCCATTGTCCTCGCCTTGAAGATTTGGCGACACCATTTATTAGGCGAGCGCTTCATTCTCTATACCGATCATATATCCTTGAAGTATTTGTTCACTCAGAAGGAACTCAATATGAGGCAACAACGTTGGCTCGAGTTTCTTGCCTCCTATGACTTTGATATCCAGTATACCCCTGGTAAGGGTAATCGTGTTGCTGATGCGCTTAGTCGTAGACATTCGGTTGTCGTTTCTATGATGCTTGCCGAATGGGATATTCTTGAGACTCTATCTTTTGTGATATTCGTGATCGAGCTCCATCCTCTGATTCTCCGATAGTATTATTCAGTTTGGAAGCTCGACCCTCTCTATTGGATCGTATTGCCGAAGCTCAGCGGCGTGATTCTAATCTTGTGCATCTTATTCAGCTTTGTGAGACTGAATCCCATGATGAGGCGTTGCGGGATTTCAGCATTGATTTTTATGGGTGTCTTCGCAAGAAGAACCGTCTTGTTGTGCCTTCTGATTCTGCACTTAGGCTTGACATTCTTGATGACTGCCATCGTTCTAAGTATACCATTCATCCTGGCAGTAGCAAGATGTATGCCGATATGCATCGCCTTTATTATTGGGAAGACATGAAGCGTGATGTGGCGAGTTATGTGAGTAATTGCATGACTTGTCAACGTATTAAAGCCGAACATCAGCACCCTTCTGGTCTCCTTCACCCTCTAGAGATTCCATTGTGGAAATGGGATCAGATTTCGATGGATTTCATTGATGGCCTACCTCGTACGAGATCGGGCCATTCTAGCATTTGGTTTATTGTTGATCGCCTCACTAAGTCTGCTCATTTTGTTCCTATTAAATCTAATAGGACTGCTTCTCTTTTGGCTAAGTTATATATCAAGGAAATCGTGAGACTTCACGGTGTTCCTAGTTCGATTGTGAGTGATCGTTATCCTTTATTACCAAATCATTTCTGGAAGAGTCTTCAGCAAGCTTTAGGAACAAAGCTTAATTTCAGCACAGCTTATCGTCCACAGTTTGATGGACAGACCGAACGGGTGAATCATATCTTAGAAGTTCTCCTCCGTATTTGTATTCTTGATTTCGGTGGTGGTTGGGAGGATCACCTACCTCTTGTAGAGTTCTCCTACAACAATAGTTTTCAGTCCAGTATCGGTATGGCTCCTTTCGAATCCTTATACGGAAGGCCATGTCGATCACCTTCATGTTGGTTGGAATCTGGGGAGAAGCTTATTCTTGGCCCAGAGTTTGTTCATGATTCTTCTGAGAAGATTGTCCTTATTCGTCAGAGAATGAAAGAGGCACAGTGAAATGACCCACCAAATTATACTCTAATTTCATAAGGAATTTTTTTTTTTTAAAGAGGATATATATATATATATAGATATATCATCCATTTCAATTATCATTCTCAGGGTCACTTTCTTTTTCCAATAAATCAAATATATCCAGGATCACAATAATCAACCAATATAAATATATCAGTACATTTACAAAAATAAGCACATACATGTGAGGATGTATATGCCTCTCTTGTTTGAATCAGAGTTTTGAAAAACAAGAGGATGTTGGATTGCTAATTTATTTCATATATTATTATTATTTTGATCAAACAATCCACTGGGAACAAACACATTAGTCTGTTTATACTAACTAAGAAGTGATCAAGAAATAATCAGTAGTAAACAAGCTTTTAATATAGATGTTTGTGTTAAGTTCTAAATAGTGTCAAAATCAGTATAAAATAAAGTGGATCCTAAGGAAACACAAGCAACATCTAGGCGTAATGGAAACGCGCCTAACTTATTCATACAAGGTCACGAGTTCGAGTGCTATGCTGGTCGGTTCAAACACAATTTTTGTTTTTCATTTTTTTTTTTTTGCATTTTTCTTCTGTACAATTTGAAACTTGTTATCTACCTGTCTGCATATACATATTTTATTTTGCCTAAGATCCATCATACAAAACAAATATCCTTGCTTAATCATTTTTGAATTCCATTCCTACAACCTAGAAGGCTTCATGATTGAATGATAAGAGTGTTTATCATTTTCCAGGTTTGTATTTCTTCTTATAAGATTTGTCTGGCATTTAAAATGCATTTGGTTAGAATCTGAGTAAAATTCAGATTCTTATTTCAAATACAAAGGAAAAGGTGAGGTAAAATCTGCACTTAAACATGTTTATGTGCATATATATCTGCAACTATTTGAATCTGGCTTCCATCTATCTTACTACAGATCCTTTCTTTATTTAAAAATAGGACATGAAGCATTTGTATGGAACAAGTTAAATAAACCTTGCAGCCATATAAAAACATTCAACCTATGTCTATTTCTTTTGCATACATATGTTATATTAGAAAATAAAACCAGTTTGATTATCTGAGAATCAACTCTCCAGATTTTCCAAAAACTTAAATCCTTTTTAAAGTCTCAAGATTGACTAATACATTTATAAAATGTAATCATTCAATTTTTTTTAACATAGTGTTCTTGCTAAATCTACTTACAAGATTTGATCAAAATCCTTTTTAAGCATAACAGAAATTTAACTAGGTTCATAGATTCCAGATACAAGTCAAATTCTTAACAAAATGCCTAACAAAATATCAATCCAATATTCAACACTTAATACAAGTAGCAATTTAAATTGTCAATACATGCAGATTTCAACATTTAGGCTCTTATCTAACTAAGTTTTAGCATGCTATATCTTCTTCTCAAGGCCTTGCTCCTACTCCTATTTAGTTGCTGCAATCCCTGAAAAAGCATTGGAAACTGCCTCATTTTAAATGAGACACCCCAGATGCCAATAGCACACTAGGGTCAGACACATGTCTGGTATGAGAAAATTCACAAAAGCATCTTATTACTTAGATTAAGATCAAGTTAAATACATATACATATGGTTCTGTCCTTTTTGGAATCAGGTAAATACTTGTGTGCATGCTCTGTGTCATGTGCATGTGCACACTTTAATTTTCTTTCCAGAGATTACATATATAAATATGGCACATACATTCAAGCATACATCTCAATCATAGACAACCAATCATTCATACCAAACAGGAAAATAACCAATATGAGTTAAATCATTTATTCAATTCTCACATTTCAAATCTGGAAAAACTCTAGTTTCCTCATTATTGCAAGTATTATTTCCTGGGTATATTCATCTATCCTTGGTCTCATCTGCAATGTTTATGAATCAATGGACACACTGTAATGAACTAATTCACTCCATTACACAAAGATCTCAGGACTTAAACAAGCCATGTGTCAACTTATGTTACTCAAGCACACAAGTCATTCCTGCAGTGTTCTTGACCCCAATTTCCTAATCAGATTTAAGTTAATAATAACCCCTTTGATTTTTCATGACAAACCATCCAGTGATTCATTTTATTTAGCTAAAACATCCATATCATGGCATCTCATATTATTCATAATCATACAGAGACAAACAAGCAACAACCATTTGTGATTACAAAAATAAGGTTCTGTATATATACATTTTTCCTGGTATTTTTTTAAAAGGAGTTTAGGCAACTAACATTGGCTTATGGTTTCTGAGAGAGTTTTTTTTTTCTTTTGCAAACATTTGTGCTTGAGTAAAACTCAGGATGACCTGGTTTCACTGAATCACAAGATTTTGTTTGCTATGCATTTTATTGAATCAGGAGCATCAGCACATAGGCAACCCTATTGCACCCCTAATTCCTTTTTATTTCAAGCCTCAGCACTTATACATGAGTATATTGCAGCTCAACATTATTTTCATTTTTCTGGGTTAAGCCAAAACCAATACTACTTGCCTATTCTCAACATTTTACTTTCTGGGTATTTGTTTATATCCCTAAATATTAACATATCAGAGATCTGAGTGTATAAACAGATATGTATACTATCACCACATAAAACTTTGTTATAATAAAACAAGTGATCAATCAAGGAAAATCAAAACATATTCAGGTTTAAATTCACTGATAAACATTCATATATGAAAATATTCTTTTAATAAAAATACTTTTATCTGGCTGCCTACATTAGGACTTATTGCCTTAGATTTTTGAGTGAGTTTTCTCACCTAGCTCTCTCCTTTGTTTCCTTAATTAACTGATGAACTCCTGCTCTTATCCTCAAGCTTTCTTTCTTCCCTTGCCTTATGATTTCTGTGGTATTGTTTTTCTTCTTTTTTTTTTCAAAATTCTTTTCTGAGGAGGAGAGGAGGCTGCTGTATATACTTGTATATATATACAGGGTTTCTCTTAGGGTTTTGGGTATTGGCTAAAGCCATTTTTGCCCACCAGAAAATCATGTTATCTGCATTTTAACCCAAAGTTTTACCCCTTCCCGGCTTAATTTGGGTGAAGAGAAAAGTGGTTACATTTTTCTTTCAGAAATTGCTTTTCAGAAAATACTTTTCCCCCTTGTCTTCAATCATGCTAAAAATGTGACTTGGTTTTGTTATTTATTTAATACACTTCCTAATTCTGCCTATAGCAACATTTCTCTGTTTTCTCTTTTTTTTTTCTATTTTTAGCTTTCATGTAAATGGCATGTACTTCCTTTATTTATTTATAAGAGGATTAGTTCTTTTTATATCTTCCTTCTTTTTATTTCTGTTTATATTAAAATATGTCTATATATATATTTTATTTCACTAATTTGAACTCTAGTATTTTATTAACACACATATATATATTTATATATATATATATCATTCTGTACTGACACACACATGCACATGTATACTTAAGAAAAATATTCAGTAGCATACATATATTTATATTTACTTATACATTCAGCTTTTTAAAGATTTAATATATATATATATATATATATATATATTTATTCCCATACATATCAATATGTATTCATTCTTAAAGTTCAGAGATTTTTAGCTTTAGTTCATGTGTATACCCTGTGCACACATGTACACACATACTGATACACTATCAAGCCATAACAATCTCCTTCCAAAATTAATTTAAAAATTATTTTAAATTTATTTATATTTTCCAGAATGAATTCCTAAAATCTTGGGTCATTACATACACCCCTCCTTTTAGAAATTGTGTCCCACAATTTTCCTAAGCTTAAAATAAATTTTAAACTTAATTCAGAGAACAAGTATATTCTCTACCAAATAGATTCTTAGTTCTATACTAACTAAAAATATATTCATCCAAAATAAAGAAACAATCAAAAATCAGAATTACCTTAATCTGAAAATAGCTTAGGATAATTCATCCTAACTTTGTCTTCTAATTCCCATGTGCAATCACTAGGATCTAGACTCCACTGTACCTTCACAAGTTTCAGAGATTTATTCCTCAACTTCTTCACATCTTTTGCCAAAATCCCCACTGGATCCTTTTCATAAATCAAATTAGGATTTATCTGCACTTGGGTTGGGGTTTCAAGAATTTCTGCCTTGTCATGGACCCACCTTCTCAATTGTGATACATGAAAAACATCATGTATACCTTGCATGTTTTCTGGTAATTCCAACCTATATGCCAAGGGACCAATTCTCTCCAGAATTTTGTATGGTCCAATATATCTTGGGGTTAATTTGCCTTGTTTTCCAAACCTCAGCACATTTTTCATGGGTGAGATTTTGATGAAAACAAAATTTCCCACCTCATATTCTACCTGCTTCCTTCTCATGTCTGCAAATTTCTTTTGCCTATCTTGAGCTGCTGTCATTCTTCTTCTTATCAACTCAATTTTCTCCTTGGTTTCTTGTATGTACTCAGGTCCTAAAATAGACCTTTCTCCTGCTTCTACCCAGCAAACAGGTGACAAGCAGGGTTTACCATACAAGGCTTCAAATGGAGCCATTCCTATGGTGCTTTGGTAGCTGTTGTTGTAGGTAAATTCAACTAGGTGAAGATAATCTTCCCAGTTGCCCCCAAAATCCAATATACATGCCCTCAACATGTCCTCCAAAACTTTGTTTACCACCTCAGTCTGCCCATCTGATTGAGGATGGTAGGCAGTACTTAAACATAGTTCACTTCCCATTGCTTCTTGAAAGCTTCTCCAGAATTTTGAAGTGAAGATGGTATCCCTATCACTCACAATGGTTTTGGGAATGCCATGTAACCTTACCACTTCTTTTATAAAAATTTGAGCTAGTTTTGGTGCTGTTCTTTCTGACTTGACTGGGATGAAGTGTGCTACCTTGGTTAGCCTATCCACTATCACCCATATACTTGTATTACCTCTCTTAGATCTAGGCAGTCCATCTATGAAGTCCATAGATATGTCTTCCCACTTCCATTGTGGTACACTAAGAGGTTGCATCAACCCTGATGGTCTTTGAGTTTCAGCCTTGACTTGTTGGCAAGTCATACATTTGGTAATGTACTTAGCTATATCAGATTTCATCCCCTTCCACCAGAAGTCTCTTTTCAAATTTTGATACATTTTTGTGTTACCTGGGTGTATGGAGTATTTACTTCTGTGATATTCATCCAATATCTCCTTCTTCAATTCTATGTCCTCTGGTACACACATCCTATTCTGGTATCTCACATAACCATCTTTATCAATGTGGTGATTCATTACTTCCTCCCCTCTTGAGAGGAGCATTCTCTTCTCTAATAAGTGAGCATCTTGTTCTTGCATTTTTCCTACCTTCAGAATTAAATCTGGTTGAAGTGTCATTAAGCTTAACTTCCCTTTATCTTCTTGTGCACCATGCATTTGCTCATTAATGTGCACACAACCATTCTCTTCAATCTCTAACTCAGTTAGCAAAGACAAATCTTTAAATTCTGTCATCATCATCATAGCCAATTTAGCATGCTGTCTACTTAGAGCATCTGCAACTTTGTTTGCTTTGCCTGGTGTATAGAGTATGTCAAAATCATAGGCAGCTAAGAACTCCACCCATCTGTGTTGCCTCATGTTCAAATCTTTTTGTGAAAACAAATATTTTAGAGACTTGTGGTCAGTGTAGAGTTCAAACTTGGTGCCTAATAAATAATGTCTCCAAAGTTTTAAAGCATATATCACAGCTGCTAATTCGAGATCATGTGTGGCATACCTTACTTCATGGGGTTTTAGTTGTCTGGATGCATATGCAATGACTTGGCCTTGTTGCATCAACACTGCACCCAAGCCAAATCCACTAGCATCAGTGTATACCACTAATTCTTCATTTCCATGTGGTACCTTTAGAATTGGAGCATTCACCAATGCCTCCTTCAATTGTTCAAAAGATTTTTCACATTTTTCTGACCAAACAAAAGCTTGGTTCTTCCTGGTTAGGTTAGTGAGTGGTGTAGAAATTTTTGAAAAATCTTTTATAAACCTTCTATAATATCCTGCCATCCCCATAAATGACCTCACTTCACTCACAGTGCTTGGCCTCTTCCATGCTTGGATAGCCACTACTTTATTGGGGTTCACAGAAATTCCTTTGGCAGATATAACATGGCCAAGAAAATGTACTTCCTCCTTCCAAAACACACATTTTGAAAATTTTGCCTTTAAATCTTTTTCCCTTAGTCTAGACAAAACCAGGTGCAAATGATGCTTATGTTCTTCCACTGTCTTAGAATAAATCAAAATGTCATCTATAAAAATAAGCACAAACTTGTCTAAACAATCTCTAAAGGTTCTGTTCATTAAATCTACAAAGTAAGATGGTGCATTGGTCAAGCCAAATGGCATAACCAAAAATTCATACAACCCATACCTAGTGTTAAAGGCAGTGTACTTGATGCTTGATTCTTCCACCTTCATTTGATGAAAACCAGATGCTAAGTCTAGTCTAGAAAATACTTTTGCCCCTGCTAATTGATCAAAAAGATCATCTATTCTTGGCAATGGGTATTTATTTTTAATAGTTACTTTGTTTAATTCTCTATAATCTATGAAGAGTCTTAAAGAACCATCTTGCTTCTTAACAAATACCACTGGTGCTCCCCAGCAAGAATTACTTGGTCTTATAAAACCCTTTTCTTCCAATTCTTCTAACCGTTTCTTTAGTTCCTTTAGTTCATTTGGCCCCATTCTAGTTGGCTTTTTAATCACTGGGCTTGCTCCTGGAACTAAATTGATCTGGAATTCTACTGGTCTATGGTGTGGAATACCCTTGACCTCACCAAACACATCCAAATATTCATTGACTATGGGAATTTCTTCAATGGTTAGTTCACTGAAATCTTTTTCTGAGTCAACTAAATGATATAGTTTTCCTTCCTTAGCTACCTCACATAAAACTGTGATTCTCTGGCCTCTAGAATTTTGCAATGATATGGTGGATGAGTCTAAATTAATTATGGCTTTAAATTGCCTTAACCAGTCTACCCCCAATATAACACCTATATTTGGGTAATTCAAAACATATAAATTGGAAATAAAAATATTTCCCCCTATGTTTAATCCCACATCCACACAAATCATATTTAAAACACTAGAACTCCCCAATGGACTGTGTATATGCAATGGGGTTTCAACCAATATGCAATTCAGTTTTAGCATTCTAACCAGTTCATAAGAAATTAAGGAGTGAGTTGCCCCAGTATCATATACTACTGTTATGGGTATGGTACAAATAAGTAATGTACCTTCCACTTGGCTATGGTTTACAGTGTTACTCTCCACTGTGGCTTTGCCTTTTCCTTCCAAATTTGCCAATTTGCCTTGCTGTTTATACTCAGGACAATTCCTCTTCATATGCCCCTCTTTCCCACATAGATAGCATTTGAAAGCTCCTCCTTTCAATTCTGGACATTTTGGTTTGATATGCCCTTCCTTTCCACACTGATGGCACACAATTTTCTTCTTGTCTTCCTTAGCCTTGACATCTCCAGTGTTTTTGTTACTAGCCTCTTCTTTCTTCTTATCATAAGGGTGATACCTCCCCTTACCTTTCTTGTTATTATTGCTCTTAAAATTTCTGAACTTCTCCCTTTCCTTGTCATGCTGCTCCAACCTCAAAGCTAAGTCTATCACATGGTCAAAAGTCTTGTCTGCATAGGGTAACATGGCTCTGCTAAGTCCTGGATTCAAACCCTTTATGTACCTATCATTTTTAGATGCCTCATCTGCCACAAGCATTGCTCCATATGTGGAAAGCCCCTCAAACCTTTGAGTGTATTCTGTGACAGTCATGGTCCCTTGTCTAAGCCTAATGAATTCTTCTAACAAGGTAGTCTTTGCTGATGCTGGTACAAACCTTGCTTCCAACATCTCTTTGAATTGATTCCAAGTGATTTCATTCTCATTCCTTCCTGCAATGATTACTTCCCACCAGCCTAAAGCTACTCCTTTCAGCTGTCTTGAAGCCACTTGCCTCTTTCTTTGATCATCAAGTTGCATGTCATTGAAAATTCTTTCCAATGTTCTCAACCATGTTTGAATCTCCATGATACTCTCTGTCACTTCAAAGCTTTTGCCTCCTAAATGAGTATATGTCTTAAGCAATTTTGAGAGTTCTTCATAGGGATTTTCTTGCCTTTGTCCTGCCCCATCCCTAAATGCTCTCACCAAGTCTTGCAGATTGACCATTGGTGGTGCATGGGAAGATCCTGCTCCCTGATTTGGTGGTCTCCCTACCATAGTTTGCTAATAATAATTTACATAGCTGGTTAGTTAGATATTTTAGTTCCTTTTAATTTTATTTCTATCTAAGGACTTGATCCTTACTTCTACTATGTTGAATAACATAGCTCTGATACCAACTGAAATGACCCACCAAATTATACTCTAATTTCATAAGGAATTTTTTTTTTTAAAGAGGATATATATATATATATATAGATATATCATCCATTTCAATTATCATTCTCAGGGTCACTTTCTTTTTCCAATAAATCAAATATATCCAGGATCACAATAATCAACCAATATAAATATATCAGTACATTTACAAAAATAAGCACATACATGTGAGGATGTATATGCCTCTCTTGTTTGAATCAGAGTTTTGAAAAACAAGAGGATGTTGGATTGCTAATTTATTTCATATATTATTATTTTTTTGATCAAACAATCCACTGGGAACAAACACATTAGTCTGTTTATACTAACTAAGAAGTGATCAAGAAATAATCAGTAGTAAACAAGCTTTTAATATAGATGTTTGTGTTAAGTTCTAAATAGTGTCAAAATCAGTATAAAATAAAGTGGATCCTAAGGAAACACAAGCAACATCTAGGCGTAATGGAAACGCGCCTAACTTATTCATACAAGGTCACGAGTTCGAGTGCTATGCTGGTCGGTTCAAACACAATTTTTGTTTTTCATTTTTTTTTTTTTTTGCATTTTTCTTCTGTACAATTTGAAACTTGTTATCTACCTGTCTGCATATACATTTTTTATTTTGCCTAAGATCCATCATACAAAACAAATATCCTTGCTTAATCATTTTTGAATTCCATTCCTACAACCTAGAAGGCTTCATGATTGAATGATAAGAGTGTTTATCATTTTCCAGGTTTGTATTTCTTCTTATAAGATTTGTCTGGCATTTAAAATGCATTTGGTTAGAATCTGAGTAAAATTCAGATTCTTATTTCAAATACAAAGGAAAAGGTGAGGTAAAATCTGCACTTAAACATGTTTATGTGCATATATATCTGCAACTATTTGAATCTGGCTTCCATCTATCTTACTACAGATCCTTTCTTTATTTAAAAATAGGACATGAAGCATTTGTATGGAACAAGTTAAATAAACCTTGCAGCCATATAAAAACATTCAACCTATGTCTATTTCTTTTGCATACATATGTTATATTAGAAAATAAAACCAGTTTGATTATCTGAGAATCAACTCTCCAGATTTTCCAAAAACTTAAATCCTTTTTAAAGTCTCAAGATTGACTAATACATTTATAAAATGTAATCATTCAATTTTTTTTAACATAGTGTTCTTGCTAAATCTACTTACAAGATTTGATCAAAATCCTTTTTAAGCATAACAGAAATTTAACTAGGTTCATAGATTCCAGATACAAGTCAAATTCTTAACAAAATGCCTAACAAAATATCAATCCAATATTCAACACTTAATACAAGTAGCAATTTAAATTGTCAATACATGCAGATTTCAACATTTAGGCTCTTATCTAACTAAGTTTTAGCATGCTATATCTTCTTCTCAAGGCCTTGCTCCTACTCCTATTTAGTTGCTGCAATCCCTGAAAAAGCATTGGAAACTGCCTCATTTTAAATGAGACACCCCAGATGCCAATAGCACACTAGGGTCAGACACATGTCTGGTATGAGAAAATTCACAAAAGCATCTTATTACTTAGATTAAGATCAAGTTAAATACATATACATATGGTTCTGTCCTTTTTGGAATCAGGTAAATACTTGTGTGCATGCTCTGTGTCATGTGCATGTGCACACTTTAATTTTCTTTCCAGAGATTACATATATAAATATGGCACATACATTCAAGCATACATCTCAATCATAGACAACCAATCATTCATACCAAACAGGAAAATAACCGATATGAGTTAAATCATTTATTCAATTCTCACATTTCAAATCTGGAAAAACTCTAGTTTCCTCATTATTGCAAGTATTATTTCCTGGGTATATTCATCTATCCTTGGTCTCATCTGCAATGTTTATGAATCAATGGACACACTGTAATGAACTAATTCACTCCATTACACAAAGATCTCAGGACTTAAACAAGCCATGTGTCAACTTATGTTACTCAAGCACACAAGTCATTCCTGCAGTGTTCTTGACCCCAATTTCCTAATCAGATTTAAGTTAATAATAACCCCTTTGATTTTTCATGACAAACCATCCAGTGATTCATTTTATTTAGCTAAAACATCCATATCATGGCATCTCATATTATTCATAATCATACAGAGACAAACAAGCAACAACCATTTGTGATTACAAAAATAAGGTTCTGTATATATACATTTTTCCTGGTATTTTTTTAAAAGGAGTTTAGGCAACTAACATTGGCTTATGGTTTCTGAGAGAGTTTTTTTTTTCTTTTGCAAACATTTGTGCTTGAGTAAAACTCAGGATGACCTGGTTTCACTGAATCACAAGATTTTGTTTGCTATGCATTTTATTGAATCAGGAGCATCAGCACATAGGCAACCCTATTGCACCCCTAATTCCTTTTTATTTCAAGCCTCAGCACTTATACATGAGTATATTGCAGCTCAACATTATTTTCATTTTTCTGGGTTAAGCCAAAACCAATACTACTTGCCTATTCTCAACATTTTACTTTCTGGGTATTTGTTTATATCCCTAAATATTAACATATCAGAGATCTGAGTGTATAAACAGATATGTATACTATCACCACATAAAACTTTGTTATAATAAAACAAGTGATCAATCAAGGAAAATCAAAACATATTCAGGTTTAAATTCACTGATAAACATTCATATATGAAAATATTCTTTTAATAAAAATACTTTTATCTGGCTGCCTACATTAGGACTTATTGCCTTAGATTTTTGAGTGAGTTTTCTCACCTAGCTCTCTCCTTTGTTTCCTTAATTAACTGATGAACTCCTGCTCTTATCCTCAAGCTTTCTTTCTTCCCTTGCCTTATGATTTCTGTGGTATTGTTTTTCTTCTTTTTTTTTTCAAAATTCTTTTCTGAGGAGGAGAGGAGGCTGCTGTATATACTTGTATATATATACAGGGTTTCTCTTAGGGTTTTGGGTATTGGCTAAAGCCATTTTTGCCCACCAGAAAATCATGTTATCTGCATTTTAACCCAAAGTTTTACCCCTTCCCGGCTTAATTTGGGTGAAGAGAAAAGTGGTTACATTTTTCTTTCAGAAATTGCTTTTCAGAAAATACTTTTCCCCCTTGTCTTCAATCATGCTAAAAATGTGACTTGGTTTTGTTATTTATTTAATACACTTCCTAATTCTGCCTATAGCAACATTTCTCTGTTTTCTCTTATTTTTTTCTATTTTTAGCTTTCATGTAAATGGCATGTACTTCCTTTATTTATTTATAAGAGGATTAGTTCTTTTTATATCTTCCTTCTTTTTATTTCTGTTTATATTAAAATATGTCTATATATATATTTTATTTCACTAATTTGAACTCTAGTATTTTATTAACACACATATATATATTTATATATATATATATCATTCTGTACTGACACACACATGCACATGTATACTTAAGAAAAATATTCAGTAGCATACATATATTTATATTTACTTATACATTCAGCTTTTTAAAGATTTAATATATATATATATATATATATATATTTATTCCCATACATATCAATATGTATTCATTCTTAAAGTTCAGAGATTTTTAGCTTTAGTTCATGTGTATACCCTGTGCACACATGTACACACATACTGATACACTATCAAGCCATAACAATCTCCTTCCAAAATTAATTTAAAAATTATTTTAAATTTATTTATATTTTCCAGAATGAATTCCTAAAATCTTGGGTCATTACACACAGAGCCGCCAGAAATCCTACGCGGATAACCATAAGAAGCCTCTCGAGTTCTCGGTTGGTGATCTCGTTTTTATTTGTGTTTCTCCTTTGAAAGGGGTTATGCGCTTCAGTACGACAGGGAAATTGGCTCCTCGTTTTGTAGGACCATTTCCTATGACTGAACGTATTGGCCCTGTGGCTTATAGAGTTTCACTTCCCGCTCATCTATCCGGTGTTCACAACGTGTTTCACGTCTCTCAGCTTCAGAAGTTTCTTCGAGAATCAGATTCTGTTATGGACTCTCCTAATTTGCAAGAGCTTGAGATCTCACCAGACTTATCTATAGTACAGCAGCCTATTCGCGTACTTGCCACGGAGGTGAGACACCTTCGAAACAAGGACGTGCCGCTTATTAAAGTTCAATGGTCCGTTAATCCCAATGACTGTACTTGGGAAACCAGAGAGTTTATCGAGCAATCCTATCCGGGTTTTCTATCTTTGCTTAGCAATGGTGAGAATATCACTTTATCTCAAGCTTATTTTCTCTCTTTTTTAGGTGTTGTAAGTATGTAGTTGTTACAAATTCTTCTCTAGGAATTGCGCGGACGCAATTTTGTTAAGGCGGGGAGATTTGTAACAACCCGCATATTTTACGATTTTATATTTAAATATTTTATTTAAATATAGCGTCGTTAATCGGATTAGTATCCGAAATGTTACTTTTTGCAAATGGTCGAATTAGGACTCGGGACCACTTCCATTGAGTCCAAAATGGCATTTGCGATTTTTTTGAGTATAATCTTCGATATGTTTGGAGTAAGTTGAATTTTGCTATTTTCTAGTGGGCTTTTAGGTTTGGGTTTCACCCAACTCATTCTATACCTTAACCCAGCCCCCTCTCTTCATCCATTCATTCTCATTTCATTTCTTTTTCTATAGCACAACTGAAAATGGGGAGAGGAATGAGAAATTAAAATTCAAAACCCTAGATTCAATTGCAAACTCCATTTCTTGCTCCAAAATCAAAGAGAAGCTTAGGTAAGTCTTCTCTTCATCTTCTCCATCTCATTTCCTTTTCAATTTTAGAAATTTCCTAAACCCTAATTTAGGAAATACTTGTTTTGATCTTAGATTGAAGCTTATAGAATTGAAGCAAAGAGTGATTGATCTTTTCCTTGTGTTGGAGCTTCTCATCTTTGTTTTTGTGTTAAAAAGGTGAGTTTTGAACTCACGTCTACTTCTCTTGATAGTATTAATGTTAGGTATGAATTCCTAACACTTATTCATGTTCATTTGCTTTTGATTTGAATTGATTTGGTGAACATTTCAATTTTTGGTGTTTTGAAGTCTAAAACTCTAAAAATCCTAGCTTTGATTTGTGAACATGTTTTTGGAGGTGTATTGAAGAGCCAATTGGGCTGGGTTGTTGATTGGCATAAACCCCTAGTGCCCATTGCTCGTCCGGTTGCAATTAGAAGAGTTTGCTCTTCATTTGATAGGCTGAAAAACAGCCCCAGTGCCAGTTAGTCGACTGGGTCTCTGCAGTCAGTCGACTGGCTGTAGCAAATAAAAGTTCCTAGGACTGTCTGCAGAAACTGGAAGTCCATGTTTTCTACAGTCAATCGACTGGCCTCTGCAGTCAGTCGACTGACTGCAGGAAATGAAATTTTTGAGCGTCTGGATCAGTCGACCGGCCCCCTGCAGTCAGTCGACTGACCTGCTTGTTTTTGCCAGATTTACCTATATTGCTTGGTTTCCGATTTTTAATCGATTCGTGTCGATTCCAATTAGTTGTTATTGCATATTTGACTTTGATGATTCCTTTTTGATTTCTTACACGGGGTTTTATAAAATGATCGCTTTAAATTGTATTAAAAGCTCGTTTCTCCAATTTATAAATTCTATTTAAAACACACACAATTTTGCACTTCGTGCGACGAGGGAGGAGAATTAAATGATTAGATAAAACGCATGCTATGAACACGTGCGTTCATCTTTTCAGTTAATTCCTAATCTATTTGTTTGACCGTTTTGACCTTTGGGTCTGGTTTACCGATGAGATGAGGTAAACTTTGTACTGCTTTGAGTGTGAAATTGGCTAATGGTTAGTAAACCGTTTAGTGCGAACGTGGGGTATAGGACTCACGTTAACATCTTCCGGGTTCCTTTCTGAGAGTTGTGACACATTCCGCCGGACAGTGGTGTCCAGTACTGCCACTACGGTTTGTTGCCTTCGGGCGTATGGATCCTTGTTACAGTACTGAGCTCGAGCACCTTTTGTTTCTTTGACAATTATATTTCCCTAGTGTATCGCCTTTCCGGGAAGGTTCCTTGAACCACACGATATATAGCGATTACCTTGTGGAAACCTTTGTTACCTTTATTGGTATTTGCCATTTGCCTTTTGGCTTGGGATATGATATCCTTTGTCTATTGGGATTGCCGATGATATGAGGCTTGTTTTGATTCATCTTATGTTAGATGTTTTGGTTATCTCTTTTGGAGATATTGGAGGTACTTTATGATCTTGTATGTTCATTATCATTTAGTTGTCTAACTGATTTGTTTAGCTAGACTGACCCGTGTATTTTATACTCGGGTCAGACCGAGATGTTTCAGGTTAGGTACATTGGACTTAGCCTATTTTGCTTCCGCATGGACTATTCAGCTAGCTCCTTTTTGTCATAGCTTTTTGTGTAGTCCTTTTTGTCTGTAACTCTGATATGTATTCTTTTGACTCATCTGTATATTGTTGTTTGCTTTACCACTTGACATGTATTATTTTGTATACTCTGTAATGTATCTGTATATGTGTAAATGTATGCGATGATCAACAGTTCTGTGATGTGTATTACATTTGAGTTGTTATATTTGTTCTGATAGATCCTTCAGCCACCTATGGCTTTGTGTTAAGTATTTATTGGGTATGTCGATCCACTTGAGAAAAATATAGATATATGCTACCTTGTCGACGTATTCAGTAGATAATTAAGGCAAGGCTATAGATGGTCGCTCCTAACCAACTCTATTCTCCGCATTAGCAGACGGTGTTACCATGTAATACTCTTTGCTAATGTGGGTCTCGAAGTGGGGCGTTACAGGCATGGTTTATGTACTTAAAAGGAATTTAAACCTTTAAAGATTTTTAAAGCATGATCTAATGAATCTAAAATATAGTTGGGCTTGGGTAAGCGTTATAGTAACGTATGTGTACTTTGCTATAAATACCTAAGTATGTATTCCCCACTCTCTTAGACCGTTTTTCTTGTTCTACATATTTATAGTTGTAAAAGGTTGTGAGTGGATGGAAGAGTGAATCAAGGTGGAAGACGCACCGCAACAAGTGGAAATGTTCGACCCAATACTAGGAGCAACCAGGGTCGACAGGCAAATGCAAACCCAAATGCAAATGCAAATGCCAATGTTGGTGCTGAGATTCCGCCGGTTGATATAGGGATAATGTATCGATTCTTCGTGAATATGATGCAAACTGGAGTAGTTGCGGGAGTGGCTGTAGGGAATGTTGTGTTAGAACCTCCATTCTATAGTTTCGATGACAACAACTATACAATAGTATATATATTTCAAATATCTTTATGCAGGGATAATTCACTACAAGCAAGAAGACAATTCTGAAGACATGAGGCAAAGCACGAGTATTAAGTTATTAGTATGTATAAATATGGTCGTAGAATAGTTATGTAAAATCTCCTTAAGTATATATACACACAAATACACAAAACTTCAAAAACATAGAAAAATGCCAGAGTCATACGTACGGATGCAGAACACCAGACGTTTGAGTTTTGTTTCTGGATTTTTTAAAATATACCAGGTCAAACGTCTGACCTTCCTTACCAGACGTCTGAAACTGGACTCGGGATTTTTTTTTTAAAAAGGCATAACTGTCAATTTGATAGGATGCTTCTATGTCTCTTCTCTAAAACTTTTCATATCTGAACAGAAGCAACTCTATAGCAGAAAAGAAATGGAAGCAATGATTTATCGCAACCTTTTACAACTATAAATATGTAAAAGAAGATTGAGATTATATCATCTAACTTATTCTCTCTATCTCTACATATAACTTCTTGCTTGTGCCTTCTTGCTTTCAAAGTATACAACCAAAATTATATTCATTTTGATCAAAACTCTTCTATCTCAAGCACATACATGTTTACATTACTCAAGGAGATTATAGGAAGAAACTGTACTTGTAGTCAAAATCAGTGTTACCTAGATCACGCACTTGTCAAAGAAATACTCTTGTATAAAAGCCTATTCCTCTAGGTGAAGCGAGTGCAATTGGTTAGTGAATTTCCGAAGGGGAGCTTGGGACTGAACGTAGGACTGGAGGTCCGAACCAGTATAAAAATTCTGGTGTGATTACTTTTAATTTTACCCGCATTATTATTCTGTGTGATCTATACTATCATACACGTACTTGTCATATACTATCTATATATATACGATCCACATAGACTTTCATTTGGTATCAAAGCAAGGTTAGTTCAAATCACAGTAACACGTATTTGAAACCTGTCGATATGGCAAGTATCTTTCAAGAAGGTCGGACTGTTGATTCATGAGTTTTGATTCATGACACAAGCTTCAGAGATCATACGACGAGAATACTATACGAAAGCGACAAAAAGAGAATAAGCGTATATTGTGCACTGCAAAGGAGACAAGACTACAATCCAGAGATTAGTATGAATATTTTATTTTATTGAGTCTTAGAATATTGTTAAAATAATTCCTCAAGTAGTCACACACACACACAAATTGATTTATATTGATCTATACATGAAAAAGTGTGCACTGTACAATTGACAGCAGGTCGGCCGACCGACCAGGAACTTCGGTCGACCGACTCTGTGTCAAGTGCACAGATATGCACTATTTTATACACGTCTGAAAACTCCCATACATGCTATACACCGGAAAAGAAAAAAGGGAAGAATGCAATGGTAATATCTCCATCAACTAAACAAAAAATTGATGAAATACATCACTACCAACAACAAAAATGGATATGCAGCGGGAACTCTACTATGAACAAAAAGTCACGGCAAGACGTTTAAGTTTTCTAGAAAAGATTTCCATGAAAGTTTGTTCATCAAAGAAGGATAATGTTGCTGAACCTACTTATAGACCTTCATCCTCTTCAAACCCTGCTCAACCCCAATAGCTCCAAAATGGTCACCTATAGAAGATGTTCCGTCTCCAAACTCATGGGAACGTAGATTTTAACGAACAGTGGTTAAACATTTTATATATATATATATATGTTGTTGTTATTTTCAATAAGGTGTATTAATATAGTATAATAATAATGAAATTTATATTTCTATAATTTTTTATTGAAAAATAGCTAAACTGTGCATTTCCAACAGGGTCGGTCGACCGAATACCTGAGTCGGTCAGCCGAACCCATCCCGAGAGTTTCAGCTATTTTCAGATAACCAAATCGGTCAGCCGACCCAGACTTTCGGTCGACCGAACGTATAATCTGTTGTTTTTTACTTCATATTTGTAACCCATCCATTCACCTTTTCAACCTACCTCTTCACTTTTACTTTCCCAATTTCAGTTTTTACCCTAGCCCCCATTAAAATTCTCAAATTTTGTTACTTTTCTTTCAAAACAATGGCTCCCAAGAAGAAAACAAAGACTACCAATGCTTCATCTTCATCTACTCCATTAGATACTCAAATCGCTTCATGGCTCGTCAATGATGTAGCACTTCAAAGATGGATACAACTTCAAGATGCCAAAATCTTTGAAGAATCTTTTGTAAGTTACCCTGATTTCGCTCCCTACGGTATTGAAAATGCCGCTATTGAGAGTGACTTGATACATTCCTTGACCATAGGAAAAATAACTTGAAAATCAATCATATTATGGTCAAGTTATTTCTAGCAAACCTTAACCTTGTCAATCCGCCAAGAAACACTGACAATTGTGTTTGGACATCGGTTTGTGGCACTTCAATTTTCCTTTCTATTGATCGAATTAACCACATTTTACATTCTCGACCGGGTGGAATTTCGTTACACGATGTAGATTGTAATATATCAACTCGTGACCGGATAAGCCATCTATTTTTTGAAGATGACGCAACTGATTTAAGACAAACTTCATCCCTTCGACCTAAAGCCCAACTCTTTCATCAATTCATGATGAAATCTATAGTTCCTAGAGGCGGTTCATATCACTTAGTATATCCCGAAAACTTCAAAGCATTGTATGCTATTTGCGGAAATATACGAGTAAATTGGGCACAACTTCTTATGGATGAATTTCTCTCTTTTAACCAAGGAAAGTTGCTCCATATTTATTATGGAGAATATATAATGCGATTGATCAATAGCTTCGTCAACCATGCTCCGGAATCCGAAACCTCCAAAGTTCGTTCTTTTGATTCAAGAACCATAAAACTAATGAAGTTGCCCGATGAACCTCCTAGATTTATAACATTTAATCAATGGCGTACTACTCCTCGAGAACAACTACGCCGTAGCTTCTCCACACCGCAACCATCAACTCATGCTACGGAACGTCTAACTCGCCAACATTCAATTCAAAGACCAACTCCCGGAATTAGTACGGAGGCAGCCATTGATATTTTGGCTCAAAATCAACTAGTCCTGGATGCCCGGCTACGAAAAATTGATGGTCGTTTCAAGAAAATCAAGGGCTTCTTCGTGAATTTATGGAATGCCTTATCATGTACTTCTGAAGCCGGTGCCTCTTATGTTGCTCCTGGAAAAAGACCAGCGCCAAATTTCTCTTGGTCTACTTCAGATAACACAAGTTCCGGCACATCGGCAACTCATGTATCTCACACTCAAAGACGTGGTAAGGAACCGGCTCCTCCGGAAGAAAATATTCGTCCAGAATTTTGGGATTCCGATGATGATGAGGAGTGATCATATTGTTTTACAATTTAATTTCAAGTATTTTTTATGAACAATATGTCTATTGTTAGATGTTGTAAGTAGACATCCTATCTTGTTTCAGTATGTAATATTTAAAACTCGGTGCTTTCTTACTTGTGTTACATATTCCTTATTTTTTATATTACATCTAATAAGTATTCCTTTTTGTCGATGACAAAGGGGGAGAAATATATGAAAGCTAACAAATTTTTTGCAGAAAAGTCGCCATATATTCAAGGGGAGAATTATAATATACATGTAAATACTATTTCATCACATTAATATTGTCATCAATCAAAAAGGGGGAGAATGTTGATTCATGAGTTTTGATTCATGACACAAGCTTCAGAGATCATACGACGAGAATACTATACGAAAGTGACAAAAAGAGAATAAGCGTATATTGTGCACTGCAAAGGAGACAAGACTACAATCCAGAGATTAATATGAATATTTTATTTTATTGAGTCTTAGAATATTGTTAAAATCATTCCTCAAGTAGTCACACACACACAAATTTATTTATATTGATCTATACATGAAAAAGTGTGCACTATGCAATTGACAGCAGGTCGGCCGACCGACCAAGAACTTCGGTCGACCGACTCTGTGTCAAGTGCATAGATATGCACTATTTTATACATGTCTGTAAACTCAGCTGACCGGCCAGTTTTCTCGGTCAACCGACCTGAACATAACGGGTAGTTTTCTGAAGAGTTTCGATCATTCGTGAAGAGGAATGTCCTTTAATCCAAGAGATACGGACACAACTTTTGATTGAAACTCTTCATGAAAGATTGTAACTATTCTACAACTATATAAACATGTTCAATTCACTTCTACAATTATCGATTCTTGTTTTTAATTTTGAAATCTATTCTCTATTTATTTCTGCAAATGAAAGCATTCATTCTTATTCAATATCACTAGAATCCTTGAATTAATTCATATACTTCGATTCTACGTGATTATCTTCCTTCTAAATCTTCACACACATATATACTCTTGAGGATTTGATTATAGGAAAGTTGTACTATCAAAAGACAATCAGTGTTATTCAAAACACATTCGTCAACAAGTTATTTGTATTAAGTTGAAGTCCTCTTCGGCTGTTGAGGCGGAAAAATTCCTGTTCGGCTACTTAGGTGTCGTATACCTATTCCTCCGGGTTAAGTGAGGGGTTTAGTCAAATCCAGAGGGTATTCTGGGACTGGACGTAGAACGGGAAGTTCGAACCAGTATAAAAATTCCTGGTGTGCTTACTTTAATTTTTATTTTACTACTATTATCAGTTTCCGCATTTATATACCATATTACACGATCCTTAGTACTACACGTACACTTTCACGGTCAACTGCACATCCTCCTCTATTCGCTAGATCTAATTATGCATATTGATCAACACGTATGAGAATTTTTATGGAAGCAAATGGCTTAGAAATACGCTCAGCAACTCAAATTAAGTATGTAGCACCTGAAAAAAATATTAGCACGTGGACAGATGCACAAAAAACCGCTGCTTCTAATAATGCTAAAGCAATGAATGTACTTTTTTGCTCCCTTGATAAAAATGAATATTCATGTGTTATGTTATGTACCACTGCTTATGATATATGGCGTACTTTACAAGTTACACATGAAGGTACAACTAAGGTCAAACAAACAAAAATATTGATTTTACAAAATCAATTCATCTTTCAAAATGAAACAAAATGAGTCAATTGTTGACATGTATTTCAGATTTCAAACTATACAACACGATCTTATGGCACTATGAGTCAAATTTACTGATTTTGATTTAGTATCACGAATTCTTAACTCTTTAACAATTGAGTGGGAAAGAAAAGTATTAGCTATCGAAGAAGCTAATGACCTTTCTGAACTCAAAGTTGAAGAGTTGATTGGAAATTTAATGTCGTATGAAGCTAACTTGTAGGCCAGAAAGGAACAAAACCATGAAAAGAAGAACATAGCATTTCAAGCAAGCAATGAAGATTCTGAATTGGATGAAGATGAAATTGTATTCATTGCCAAGAACTACAACAAATTAAAGAAATTCAAGAAAATGACGAGATTCCAAAATGGCGGAAAATCAAACTCATCAAATCAAACTTCGATCAAGTGCTTTGAATGTGATTAGTTCGAACACATGAAGAAGGGTTGCCCAAAACTCAACAACGAGAAAAAGAAAAATAAATTTGAGAAATTTAAGAAAAAGAGAAAGGCATTCCAAGTCACATAGGATGACTCTCACTCTTCCTCTTCATCTGACAGTGACAGTGAAAGTGATACGGAGCAAGTAAATGTATATTTCATGGCAAATACTGACGAGGTGCTTTCTGAACTATCTTATGATATATTAATGGAAATTAGCGTCGAATTAGATGATAAGTACAGAGAATCAAAAAAATTGAATAAAGAATACTTCGGAAAATTAAATAGATCAGATTTAGAAATTGGATTATTAAAAGATGAAAAGACTATTTTAGAAGAAGAATTAGATGTTGTACAAAAAGATAATAAAGAGTTGTTACCTAAAAATAGTCTTCTTTTACAAGAACTAGAAAATTTGAAAAATGATAAAGAAAAACTTGAAAAAGAGAAAATTAATTTACTAAATCAAGTAGAACATAAAAATATAGAAATCAGTGAACTCTCAAACAAGTTAGATAAAATCACAAATAATGTTACAAAATTTAACAAAGGAAAGCAAGACTTGGAGAATTTAATTAAAATTTCCAAGTCATTCAAAAACCAAAATGGACTAGGATTTAAGGATAAGACAAAACCTACAAAATATAGTAAGATTTATGCTAAGATCAAAAAACCTTCTCCTAAAAATGAGAAATTGATCTCGAATTCAAAAATGATTAAATTATGGGTTTCTAAAACAAATAATAACTTAATTAAATAGAAATATATATATATATATAAAATTATATAAAAGAAGTAGTTTATAATAATAATTATATTTCAAAAGGAACCAGACCATCATGGGTATGGTTACCCTCATCTACTAACACTTAGGACCCAAAAATAAAAAGGGTACCAATTTAAACTTTCTTATTTTTGCACATACCCAAATACAAAAATAAAGAGAAATGGATATTAGATAGTGGATGCTCCAAGTACATGACGGGAAATGCTCACATGCTGTCAAATATAAAGTACATTGATGGTGGCACTGTAACTTTTGGCGATAATTCAAAAGGGTTCGTCATGGGCATTGAAGAAGTCATCAATATCGGTATCTCTAACTCTCCTATTATTTCTAATGTTTTATTAGTAGAAAACCTAAAACATAATCTTCTTAGTATAAGTCAGTTGTGTGATAAAGGGTTCGAAATAAAATTTGAAAAAGATAAATGTAAAATTCTCGATCAAAGCAAAAAAAATTCTTTGATGGATTTAGAAATCGTAATATATATATCCTAAATATGAACATTAAAAACAATTCAGATTTATGTCTAGCCGCAAATCATGATGATTCTTGGATTTGGCATAAACGTTTTTGTCATAATTTTTTTTTAAATATATTAACAAACTAGCAAAACATGATCTAGTTAGAGGTCTTTCTAAAATTAACTATAACATTAAAAATTTATGTGACGCATGTCAAATGGGCAAGTTAAAGAAAAGTTCTTTCAAATCTAAAAATAATGTTTCCGCTAAGCAACCATTAGAATTGCTTCATTTAGATTTATTTGGACCAACCCAAGTACGGTCAATAAATCATAACAAATATGTGTTCGTAATTGTAGATGATTTTTCAAGATATACTTGGACATTATTTTTTAAACATAAAAGTGACACTTTTGGAATGTTTAAAATCTTTGCAAAACGAATTACTAACTTAATGGATTTAAAAATGAAAAATATACGCAGTGATTATGGAGGAGAATTCGAAAATGAATTATTCACTGATTTTTGTAACAAAAAGGGAATTAGTCATAATTTTTCGTTTCCACGAACACCACAACAAAATGGTGTAGTTGAACGTAAAAACAGAACTTTTCAAGAGTGTGCACGAACATTACTAAACAGTAGTGGTCTACCTAAACATTTTTGGGCTGAAGCTATTGCCACTGCCTGCTAAGTATTGAATCGTGTCACACTTTGACCTATGACTAAGAATACATGTTATGAAATGTTATATGGAAAGAAATCAAAAGTTTCGTATTTAGTACTTTTGGGTCAAAATGTTTTATTTTAAATACTAAAGATAATCTTGGAAAATTTGATCCTAAAGCCGACGAAGGAATCTTCATTAGTTATTCAGAACGCAGTTAAGCTTATAGAATTTATAATAAACGAACAAATATTATAGAAGAAAGCTTACATGCGTCTTTTGATGAAAATTTCCAACAAACTATTAAAGAAGAAGAAGATGACATTTGAACTAAAAATAAAACTAAAAATACAAGTAATGTGAATGATTCATCCTCCGATAATAATGAAAATGTTTTAAGATCACCCACACGTATATTGAAAAATCATCCTTTGGATAATATAATTGGAGACTTAAATTCTCGAGTCACTAAAAATCAATTAAATCAAATGAGTCACGTTGCTTTTATCTCAAGTACAGAACCTAAAAATTATAAAGAAGCTTCTAAAGATGATTCTTAGATCCTAGCAATGCAAGAAGAATTAAATAAATTTGAATGTAATAATGTATGGGAACTCGTTCCTAGACCATCAAATCAATCTATAATAGGAACAAAATGGGTTTTCAAAAACAAAGCAGATGAAATGGAAATATTATTCGTAACAAAGCAAGATTAGTGGCTCAAGATTATAACCAAGAAGAGGGAATTGATTACGAAGAGACGTTTGCTCCCGTAGCTCGTCTCGAAGCAATTCGTACTCTACTTGCTTTTGCGTGTCATCACAACTTTAAATTATTTCAAATAGATGTTAAAAGTGTTTTCTCAAATGGTTTTATCAAAGAAAATTTTATGTAGAACAACCGCCATTATTTATTCACGAAAAATATCCAGATCATGTCTTTAAACTTAAAAAGGCTTTATACGGTTTAAACAAGCGCCACCGGCTTGGTACGATCGACTAAAAACTCATATACAAAATTTTGGAAGTCAAATAGGCAAAATAGATACTACACTATTTATAAAACATAAAAATAATGATATATTAGTGGTACAAATATATGTTGATGACATCATATTTGGATCAACTAATGAAAGTTTATGTAATGAATTTTCTGAAATAATGAAAAATGAGTTTGAAATGTCACACATGGAGGATTAAATTTTTCCCTTGGATTACAAATAAAACAATTGGACAATGGCATTTTTATAAATCAAGAAAAATATTGTAAATATTTACTTAAACGTTTCGAAATGGAAAACACTTCTAGTAAACCAACTCCTATAAGCACAACTTTATATTTAGACAAAGACGAAAATGGAAAAGACTATGATCAAAAATCATATCGTAGTATGATCGGCTCCTTATTATACTTAACAGCTAGTCGGCCCGATATAATGATGAGTGTCTGTTTGTGCACTTGTTTTCAAGCTCAACCTAAGGAATCACATCATTGAGCAGTCAAACGAATTTTGCGTTACTTAACCAACACCAAATATTACGGCTTATTATATCCTAAAGATACGGCTTTCAAACTCGTATCATATAGTGATGCAGACTTCGGAGGTTGTAAAACAGACAGAAAAAACACAAGTGGTACCTGCCATTTTATCGGTCAATCTCTGGTTTCGTGGTTTAGCAAAATGCAGAATTGTGTTTCACTCTCGACATGTGAAGCAGAATATGTCTCTGCCGCCTTAGCTTGTGCTCAAGTAATCTATATGCAACAAACATTTAGAGATTTTGGTAAAATAATTGAAAAATCTCTGATATACTGCGACAATACTAGTGCTATCAATTTATCTAAAAATCCAGCTAACCATTCTCGAACTAAATATATAGACATACGACACCATTTTCTTAGAGATAATGTAGAAAAAGGAATTATCTCTCTTGAATTTGTTAACACCGACAATCAAATTGCCGATATATTCACCAAACCATTAAATGAACAATCATTTGTAAAACTTAGCGAAACTTAGGAATTTGTTCATATAATGAATTAATAAACTAAACTATATATTCTTTATTATCCTCCTAAATGGTTACTCAGAAAAGCTAACGAACAAAAACTTTCTTTACCTTTCATTTTGAAAACCTTCTGAACACCACAAATTATTTTAATAAAAACAAAACTGTTGTTGTGGAATTATTTTGTGGGTTTTCTTGTGTGGACTACTGTTCTATGAACTACTATTGTGTTATTGTTTTGTGGGCTATTGATCTATGAACTATTGTTGTGTTTTTTGTTTTATGGGCTATTCTTGGATTATTATTTTGTTGGTTCTGATATCTTGAATCATATATAATCTCTTATTCTTTTTATAA
Source organism: Allium fistulosum (assembly GCA_030737815.1). NCBI lineage: Eukaryota > Viridiplantae > Streptophyta > Magnoliopsida > Asparagales > Amaryllidaceae > Allium > Allium fistulosum. The sequence continues at coordinate 239,678,875 of CM060907.1, read as the reverse complement.
TGCCAAAGGAGGAGAAAATTGTATATAAGCTTCATATATGCAGGGAGGTTCATAAAAGGAGGGGGAGATCATCAATCTTAAACACAGGGAGTAAACTCATTTTTTTTACATTGTATAGTTGTCATCATCAAAAAGGGGGAGAATGTTAGAACCTCCATTCTATAGTTTCGATGACAACAACTATACAATCGTATATATATATTTCAAATATCTTTATATTGGGGTAATTCACTACAAGCAAGAAGACAATTCTGAAGACATGAGGCAAAGCACGAGTATTAAGTTATTAGTATGTATGTATATGGTCGTAGAATAGTTATGTAAAATTTCCTTAAGTATATATACACACAAATGCACAAAACTTCAAAAACATAGAAAAATGCCAAAGTCAGACGTATGGATAAAGAACACCAGACGTTTGAGTTTTGTTTCTGGATTTTTTAAAATATACCAGGTCAGAAGTCTGACCTTCCTTACCAGACGTCTGAAACTGGACTCGGGATTTTTTTTTTAAAAGACATAACTGTCAAATTTGAAAGGATACTTCTATATCTCTTCTTCAAAACTTTTCATATCTCAATAGAAGCAACTCAAGAGCAGAAAAGAAATGGAAGAATTGATTTATCGCAACCTTTTACAACTATAAATATGTAGAACAAGATTGAGATTATATCATCTAACTTTTTCTCTCTATCTCTACATCAAACTTCTTGCTTGTGCCTTCTTGCTTTCAAAGTATACAACCAAAATTATATTCATTTTGATCAAAACTGTTCTATATTCTCAAGCACATACACGATTACATTACTCAAGGAGATTATAGGAAGAAACTGTACTTGCAGTCAAAATCAGTATTGCCTAGAACACGCACTTGTCAAAGAAATACCCTTGTATAAAAGCCTATTCCTCCGGGTGAAGCGAGGGCGATTGGTTAGTGAATTTTCGAAGGGGAGCTTGGGGCCTGGACGTAGGACGGGAGGTCCAAACCAGTATAAAAATTCTGGTGATATTACTTTTAATTTTACCTGTATTATTATTTTGTGTGATCCATACTATCATACACGTACTTGTCATATACTATCTATATATACCCAATCCACATAGACTTTCATGCTGGAGGAGCTAATCCGGTGGCCCCAGTTGGCTATAATTATCCCAAGCTGAGCAGGGATTACGCTAGTCTTGGAGGGAAGCCTTTTCTAGGAACCGAGGATGAGTAGGAGCGAAGAACTGGCTATTGCATTATAAGAGTATATTTGCAGATCTCGGCTTGACGGATATGCAGAAGAGGAGACTTGCTTCCAAGTAATTGCAGGAAGCAGCGTTGTTTTGGTGGAATGGAGTTACCATGGAGAGCCAGAGGAAGACCTGACTTGGGCTGAATTTCGAAGGAGGTTCGAAGAAAGATTTCTATCAGAGGTTGCCAAGTCAGCATTGCTAAGGAAATTTGCAGATTTAGTCCAGGTGGATAGATCGGTGATTGAGTATGCTACAGAGTTTGATGAGCTGTCCCATTACGGATATGCTAGTGTGGATATTGTTATTTGGAGGAATGATAAGTTTATTAGGGGGTTGAATCCTGAGATCGCCAGAGCAACCATGCCAAACCTCTGGGATCCGTGTTATATTGTTGTTGAGATGGCTATTCGGAATGAAGAGATGCTTTCTACTTTTGGAAAAGGGAAACCAGTTAAGGTTCAAAATTTTCAGGGTAAGAAGTGGAAGTTCTTTAAAAAGAAAGGTGTCCAGTCAGGGGTAATAGCTAAGAAGAGCAAGGCTAATATTGTTTGTTACAAGTGTGACACGAAGTGGCACTATGCTAATGAGTGTCGCTCGGGTGATGGAAGAGCAGTTGCAGTGAGGTCGAATGTGAAGTGCTAGAACTATGGCCAGATAGGGCATTAAAAGGACAAGTGTGTCGAGGCAGCTAAGGCTGAAAAGGGAAAAGTCTTTGCATTGGAACCATCATCCTTTAGACCAACGGCCGTTGAGAAAGGATAAGTTGTGATGGAAGGTATGCTTATGATTCATAGTACTCCGGTAGGATACTATTTGATACCGATGTATCACACTTATTTATATCTCAGTATTTTGTAGATTGCTTATGTCTGGAACCATTATACCTTATTACCCTTTAAGGGTTGTGAATCCTATAGGAGGGTATGCAACTCTGGGAATGAGATATCACTAGTTAGAACTTGATTTGTTATGTCATATGTTTGCATGCAGTTTATATGTTTTTGATTTCGTGGGTTTCAGGATCATATTGGGTATGGATTAGTTAGAAAGATATGATGCTATGATATTTTGCCAAGAGGGGGAAATATCATTAAGACACCCTAATAGCCGTAACCGAGTCATTTACTCGGTGAGGAGTTCGAACGGAAATGCTTATGCATTATTGGGTGCTATGAGAACGGAAGCAGAGTTGAAGTAAGTTTATATAGCAAGAGAGTTTGTGAATGTGTTTGAACCAGTTTCGGGCTTGCCGCCAAAAAGAGCTATCGAGTTTCAGATAGATCTCATACCGAGAGCTGAACCCGTAAGCAGAACACCTAACAGGATGTCACCAACTGAGAGGAAGGAATTGAAGGTGCAGCCAGTGGAATTGAAAGGAAAGAATTTCATCCGGCCAAGCAATTTGCCTTGGGGAACGGCCGCAGTATTCGTGAAGAAGCCAGATGGGTCGTTAAGGATGTGTATCGACTATCGTATGTTGAACGAGAGGATGATCAAGAATAGGTATCTTTTTCCAAGAATCGATGATTTATTCGATCAGTTGAGTGGAGCCAGAGTGTTTTCCCAGCTGAATTTGGCAACGGGTTTCCATCAGCTAAAAGTGGTAGAGGACAGTATTCCTTTGACGGCGTTTAGGACCAAATATGGGTCTTATAAATGGTTGGTTATGCCATTCGGGCTTACTAATGCGTCAGCTTTCTTTGTGGATTTGATGAACCCGATTTTTCGAGAGTGCTTGGATAGGTTCGTGTTGGTTTTTATTGATGACATTTTGGTATATTCTAAGAATGAGAAGGATCATGCAGATCATCTTAGAATCGTGTTGGAGATGTTAAGGCAACATCAACTGAAAGTGAAGTTCTCAAAGTGTCATTTCTAGAAGAAGGAAGTGAAGTTTCTTAGTCATGTAGTTTTTGAGGAAGGTTTAGCAATTGATCCGGATAAGATCGAAGCTGTTAACAGTTGGAAAAGACCAAAGACAGTAAGTGAGATTATAAACTTTCTTGGACTTGCAGGTAACTACCGAAGGTTCATTAAGGATTTCTCGCGGATAGCAGCATTCTTGACTATGCTCACCAGGAAGGACATGAAGTTTTTTTGGTCTAACAAATGTGAGGAGGCATTCCTTAAGTTGAAACAATTGTTAACTAATGCGCCAGTGTTTGTAGTTCCTAATGGGAATCGAGGGTTGGTAGTTTACACCGATGTATGTTGTACTGGGTTAGGTGCTGTGCTAATGCAGAATGGAAAGGTTATTGCCTATGCTTCTAGACAGCTTAGACCGCATGAAGTGAGATACCCTACTCATGATTTAGAGTTGGCAGCGGTAATCTTCGCATTGAAGGTGTGGAGACATTATCTTTTGAGAGAAAGGTTTGAGCTATTCACGGATCATAAGTCTACAGTATTTATTCTCTCAGAAGGAGTTAAACATGCGACAGTAGAGATGGCTGGAGTTTGTTGCAGCTTATGATTTTAGCATCGAGTATACACCAGGAAAAGGAAATAAGGTGGCTGATACGCTTAGCAGGAAACATCAGAATGTGGTGTTAGCTATGTTGGCGGAATGGAAAGACTTGGAAGCACTGGCTGCTTGCAGTGTGCAGTTGAGGTCGACTGCTGGATCTAGTCAGGATATCGCTATGACGTCTTGTTTGGAAGTTCGACCAGTTCTGATCGAACGGATTGCTTCTAGGCAGATAGAGGATTCAGTGTTAGCCGAGAGGATTAGAAGGTTAGAAGCTGGAACCGAGATTGATGATTTGAAGGATTTTATTCTTGACCATAGGGGTTGGTTCAGAAAGAAGGAACAGTTACGTGTTCCGGATGTTGGAGACCTTAAGAAGGAAGTTCTTAGGGAATGTCATCAATCGAAGTTTACGATTCATCCTGGGGGAACCAAGATGTATCAGGATATGAAGAGAAGTTTCTTCTGGGAAAGAATGAAGAAGGATGTTGGCTTATGGGTAAAACAGTGTTTGAACTGTCAGCAAGTAAAAGCCGAACATCAGAAGCCAAGTGGTTTGCTTCAGCCTTTGGATGTTCCTGTTTGGAAGTGGGACTCGACATCCATGGATTTTATTAACGGGTTGTCAAGGTCAAACCGGGGTAATGAAAGTGTGTGGGTCGTAGTGGACAGATTGACCAAGAATGCTCATTTCATTCCGATAAGGTCAACCCAGACGGCACCTGTTTTGGCTAAGTTGTTCGTGAAGAACATCGTTAGACTGCATGAAATTCCTAGTAGTATCGTTAGTGATGGAGATGCTTTGCTCACTAGCGAGTTATGGAAGAGCCTGCAGAGTGTGTTAAGCACTAAGCTCAAGATGAGTACCACATATCATCCTGATGGGTAGACAGAGAGAGTCAATAAGGTACTGGAAGATCTGTTGAGGGCTTGTGTGCTGAATTTTAGTGGTTCTTGGAAAGATTAATTGCACTTAGTGGAGTTTTCCAATAATAATAATTATCAGACTATTATAAGAATGGCGCCTTTTGAAGCTTTGTATGGAAGGCCATGCAATCACCAGCATGTTGGTTAGAGACCGAAGACAGATTGGTCCTCGGTCCAAATTGGGCGAGAGAGATGAGGGATAAGATCGAGTTGATGTGAAAAAGAATTGAGGAAGCTCGGTCTAGGCAAAAGAGTTACGCAGACAAAAGGCATAAGGACCTAGAGTTCTCAGTTGGAGATAGAGTTTTTATCGAGGTATCGCCGATGAAAGGTGTGGTTCATGTTCGGGAAGACCGGGAAGCTAGTACAGAGATATGTTGGACCATTTCCTATATCAGAGAGGATTGGGAGACTCGCATATCGAGTAGATTTGCCGAGCAGTTTGGTCGGGGTCCATAATGTGTTTCATGTTTCTCATCTTAGGAAGTATGTTCATGATCCAGAAACTACTATCGCTCCGACGACACTGAAAGACTTAGTGGTGGAACCAGATATGACTTTTGTGAGGCAACCAGTTCGTGTTGCGGCAAAAGATGAGAAGAGGTTAAGAAACAAGACATTAGGTTAGTGAAAGTTCAGTGGAGCGACAACGTGAAGGACTGTACTTGGAGAAAGAAGGCAGGACTAGGGCTACTTTTCCTAGGCTGTTTTAGATGGTATGTTCTATATAGGGTTTATATAGAATTTGGCTGGTAAGTTATACTAGTTTTGCTTGCATGGGTTGTATGCTTGTTGTTGTGTCCTTGCTGAAATTTCGGGGACGAAATTCTTTAAGGGAGGTAGTCTATAATGCCCCTGAATTTTAAATAACATTATTCAGGATATTTAGTTGGATAAATTAAATAGAATAATGTGAATAATTAGGGAGATGAGATTAATAAATCCAATGGTCGTGTCTTAATGAATGAACTAAAATAGGACTTAACTAAATTAAGAAGGAGGAATTTCCTAAGGGGAAAACTTGGAAATGAACTACATTTCTTAGTATATATCTCTTCCTCCGCTTTAATAAACTTTCACTTTCTCATTCATAACTCCTCACCTATATTTCAACCGGCCATTAAAAGCTCCAAGAAGAGCATAAATTGAAGAAAAAACTAAGGAGTAAAAGCTAGCAAATTATCTCATTCTCCAATCAACTAATCAAGGTGAATAATCATGTTTATCATCTCATTTTCAATGTTTGGATCGGTTATAGGTTATATCTGATTCATGTTTGTGATTTTGGTTAGGATAAAACCATTTAAACCTTTGTTTGGATAAGACTTAGGTGTTTTAAAATGTTAATGGGCTAATTAACATGTTTTATTCGGTTTTGATGAAATTTCGAGTTGTTTTGATCTTCATATGCTTTGAAACTTTAATATGTTGAAGTATATCATTTATAAGATTTTTGGTGATTTTTGGGGATTTTTTCTTAGTGGTTAATTAAGGTAATTAAATTAATTAAGCCTAAGGGATAAATTGCAATATTGCTTCCGCCTTGGTCAAAGCCGGAGGAAAATTGCTTTCAAAAAATTGATTTGGGGAAGAAGTATAGCGATTTAAGAAAAAGGTTGACTTTGGTATACTTTTTACTATTCGAAAGCATAGGTGGAAGCCTCTTGACCAATCACAATTAGACAAGCAAGATAAAACACCACTTCAGTAGGCCCGAATGTTCCCTCCGACTCCAAAAGCTGCTTTTATCCCTTCGTCTAAGTCGAAGGGTAGGCATGGTAATGAAGGGAAGAGGGGTGAAAGGTCGGAGAGCTGCTTCCTTTGCTTTCAAATGGAAATAAAACTTACTTTCAACTGAGATGAAGGTGGATCCTTCAATTCTATGAATTTTTATAAAAAGACTAAGTTTTATATACTCAAGGAGGGGGCACGAAGGGAATCTTCAAAAGCCAAAACCTTCAAAAGTTAATGTTTTAAATGCTTTCCAAAAAGGTTTGATTTCGGAAGGTTTTGATTTCGAAGGTTTGATTTCGAAAGGTTTATAAATGGTTTTATAAGGGGGGATACCCCAAGCTTTTGACAAGGTCGAAAGATAGAACCTTTCGACTAGGTCGAAAATACCTTCCGATAAGGTCGAAAGGTATGATTTTGTGATGCTTTCAAAAGAAAGGTTTCCGAAGGGGCTAACTTTGGATGATTATTTGCTTTTGAATGGGACTTCATTCGAAGAATTTTAAAGGGCCGATTTTAGCCATTTTTCTTGAGTAAATTTTTGCTAATTCGAGAGGGCTACTTCGAAGGGTTATAGCATAAAATACTTATTTTTGTTTTAATATGTAAGGGGGATCCTTATTTAAATTGAATATTATAAAACCTTGGGGACACCGAGGTGGGTTTAATATTTTTGATACATAGTTTGAGGTTGCAAACAGAAATATGCTTTCGAAAATATACATTGGGGCTATCAATGTGTTTTTATTTAATTTAACCTAATTGGGGCTACCAATGGGAATAGGTTAAACAGGTGGTATACCTGGAAAACATAATTAATCATGGTGATCGTGAATTTTTATAAATAATCGTGGGGATCATGATATTTTAATTGGCCAAGTGATGGGTTCTTGTTTAACCTAAGAAAACCATGGAATGTGCGGTGGATAGCCCACATCAAATTTCTAAAGTAAAGAATGTTTTGCCAGAGGTGGTTAGCCTCAGGATTTGACACCCAATGGTTCATCGTCATCCTAGGAAAACTATGGAGTGTGTCGTGCATAGCTCACACCATCTTTTATAAAACAATGTACGATGGATAATCTGCATTTATTTTAAAGGGATTTGGGACGGACGGTCCTATTAAATTTTTGATGGATAGTCATTTTAAAGATTTTAGAGGGGAACTCTAATAAATTGATTTTAGATGGGAACTCTAATAAATTGATTTTAGATGGGCAATCTAATAAATTGCTTTTAGATGGTGAAATCTAATAAATTGCTTTTAGATGGGATATCTAATAAATGGATAGATGTGATATCCAATACATATGATTTATGGCTTTGTTTCATATTATGTTAAGACTAATCATTTTGGGTGCTGGGGCATAGTAAATGATTTGCATGTTTTGTTTTAGATACTAGTGAAGGGAAAACCTGTTCTACTAAGCGGCGTGTGGTCTCACTAGCTATCTATTTATGACAAGAGATGATAGGGGATTATTCATACCAGACTTATCGTCTGACTCGAAGTTTGTATTTCTCCACAAACTCTCGGGTACTCAAAATTAATTTGAGTAGTCTGAGAGTGGGAGACTTTCAGGTTTTGGACGAATAAGCTTCCGGAGACGTGCAGAATGCAGTGTTAGCTATATAGGAGCTATTTTGTGTTTTCCACTGTGATATACTAAGAACTGTAAAGTTCATATTTATTAGTTCCCTGATCATCATAAGGGGACATCTTCGTATGTCGCTCTTATCGTATTTTGTACATGAATATGTGATCCGAACATGGTTAACGTCTGGGATTATGTGATCAAATCTTCAATTGAAATTCATAAGAAATGAGAAATTCTATTTTGTTGAAGTTTAATTTTTCTTATATTCTTGTGTTTCTATGTTGCTAATAGTTTCAAGATTTCGATTTCGGTCACTCAAAATAACACCTATGGATGACTGCAGCATCCGTAGCACTTAATTTTAAGCCTCCAAAAGCGGGATGTTACACAACTACCATGCAACTCTGTATAAGTCTCTATTTGGTTGGCATGAAATTGTTAATGACTTTAAATAAGCATAAAGCCATTTTTTGTATATGTATTTTTGCATTAACCGAAGTCTACCCATTGTGCTTTTTTATGTGTTGTTCTGCTTGTATCCCATATAGATCTGAACTCTGGCAGTTTTGATTGCACGACCATGCAGAAAAATCCTCATTCTCCCCGCTACATACTTTTGTTGCCATTATTCTTCTTTGGATCTTCTTAGATAACTTCTGTTGTCTATTTTCCAATCATTGTTTTCTATTGTCTCCTCCACCATGATGTTTTCCCCTCTTAGTCTTTCAATTATGTCTACCCCAAGTCTAAAGATAATTCTTCCCCCTCTTAGCCAAGGATCATACCACATCGATGTTGATTTGTCATCTACTATCCTTCTTTCTATAGATTTTAATGTATTTACCCTTGATTCTTAGAATATGACTCCACATTCCCGAGTATCCATTCACAATGTCCATATCCCAAAAGCAGCTCTTTGATGTATTTCCTTTTCATCCATCTTGCTCAAGCTCCTTCACCATTCAAGATCTTCCACATAAGGAGAACAGAAGTGTCTAATCAAGGAACCAGATCGAAGTCGGAACTAGAGAAGTCGAGTGAGATGTACTAATTCGGAAGTAATTTATGATCGAGCAAAAGATCGGATCTAATATTGCATACGCATGACATATGTACGTCATACAACCTTTAGTATATTTGAATATAATGATTGTCCGGCTTGTGGACAGTTTAGGAAAGGACTCTTCGAATTGTTTGATGTAGTATGCATAATCGACTAAATAATAACCTAAGGTTGTTGAGCAAAAGGTACACTTAGTGGTTCATTTATCATCCTTGTGCGACAAGAAGATTTTTTATTTAGGCAAACCATTAGTCATGTTTATTGAAGATTGTAATATTGTTAAATATTAAAATATGGTTGCATCTTTGATTGCCGGTGTTGGAATTTCGAGGACGAAATATTCCAAGGGGGGAGAATAAAACGACCTGGAATTTCGAACACTTCGTATTTAAATACCTGAATTATTTAAATATTTCTATCTAAGATTTAAAGTGATTAAATATGATTTTATAACCTTGTTAAACACTTTTTAATTAATAACTAATGTTAGAAAACTTATTTTTGAAATGCATTTACAAAAATATACATTTTGAATAAGTACTGAAAATATGACCAAAAAACGTTTTCTTAAAAATCAACTTTGTTTGAATAAAAGTTGTTTGTTTGTACACTAGTTGTTAACATATGAACACATTACCTAGTAATTAAACCATGCATCATCCTAAGAGGTAATTAATTAAACTAAGTAAAACAAAACGAATCAAAGACCTTTAAATTAAGGAGTGATTTAAGGAAGTATGGTGGGTAAAAGTTAAGGTGTGTGTAAGGGTATGGTGTGCATGTTCTCATGCATGGGAGGAGGGTTATGGATGGTCTTTTGCCATATTTCCTAAGGGTATAAATAGATGGGAGAGGCCTCTTCATATCTTCAAAAATACACTTCTAAACTAATGTCTTCACTTTCTTATCTTCTCTTTAACTTTCAAGAAAACTATGCAAATCATATCCAATCACCACCAATTTTTCCATAGTCATTATATCATCATTAGAACATGGTTTAGCCTTTAAAAAGTCGAAGAATGATTGAGCAATGGGGGAGTAAGGCCCATGGCCGTGAGCATGATGAGGAGGGAGGAAGATGATGGCCGTTTGCATAAAGTAGGAGGAGACCATGGACATGAGTTTTGGTGGAAATAAGAAGTGGTTGGATAATTGAATGTTGGTAGGAAGTATATGGGTTGAAAAAAAGTGAGTTAATCTCACTTTGAATGAAGTCAATTATCTAAATTAATAAGCGATAATATTGCTTGATGATTGCTTGCTAAATCACTTGTTAAAATGTTTTCTATATATTACTAATAATAGACATTAACTACTTAAAGTTAGACCCTTGATTAGATGTTTTAAAAGTATGTATTTTGCTAAAGTAGTTGGCTTATAAACCATTGAATTGTGATAAGTTCATCTGAACATTTAAAGTGGACATGTTGATTGGTATATATGTTAATACATGTTTAGTAGTAGTATGGTTTGAACTTGGAATCATATATGTGTATAAAATGGAATGATACTATATATTAAATTGAATACGGAATTGTCCATATAGCGATAGTCGCTATAAACGCACTTTGAAATCTCTTAACTTTAATTTGTGAAAAGCGGTGAAATAAGAACATATTTTGATAAAACATGTTTTGGTTGATTTATACGCTTATACAAGTGTTTGGAAAAGTAAAGTATATGTTTTGAAAAGTATAGAAAATATAAACAAAGCAAAGAAAGTTTGAAGTAAAAAGGTCGCTATATCGAGACTTTTAAATAACTTGTTTTTGGAAAATAACTTTTATTTTCGTAGAAACTTTCTTAGTGTTTTATTTACCTTTTTAACAAGTTAATAGTATATTATTCTTATTGTAAAAGTTTTGAAACTTAATTCATTTGATAGCTAGTTGAACAAAGAGGCAAAAGTTATAGTGAAATAGTTGCTATATGAGCACTTCCGTAAAATACCTTGTTTTTGCAAATTTCTACAAAATAATTAAAAGATATTTTTTGGGATTTATCTTCATGGTTTTAAAGTACCCAAAGCATACTAACTATTGTAAAAAGAATGGATCTAAAATCATTTGTTAAGGCATCGAAAACGAGACGCAAAGTTGTAGCAAATTCACCTTAAAAAAACAGCCCGAACTTTTGTACTGTTGCGAATTGTTTCGGTAGCATTTGCAGAAAGACTATCTATGCTGTTTGAAACTATAAAATTGTGTAAGAATGATATTTAATTTAAGTATTTTTCTCTAATCATTTTAGGGTTGTTTTTTAACTTATAAAAGAGTTTTTTAAAATTGGTTTCATATTTAGATATATTTTTAGCAATTAATTATGAATTTTTAAACTAAGTAGCTTTTAAAATAAAACTTGTTTTTCTATTTATTTCGAAGTTCCTTATTTCTACATAATATTCTACATAAATAATTATCACATATTTTAAGTAGTTTTAAAAGTGTTTTAACATATTAATAAGTATTTTATAGTTATTTCTATATATATAAGTTTTATATAATAAGCTAAGTATTTTATAAATATAATAAATGAAGTATGGATTTTAACACCTAAGTTAAAATAAATGGTTATGGAATTATTTAAAAGTGTATTACCTTAATTAATAAGTGTGGATATGATTTGAACTTTAAAGAAATGTTTTAAAGTTAATGCTAAGCATAGAAATGTTTTGGGATGTAGTAAACCATGTTTTAGTAATATTTGTTTTTAACCCTTATTATTAATTATACTTAGGGTTATAATTAGATATTCAATAATGAATACTTAAAGGTTAAGTATAAATGAATGTTTGGGTTTGTTGTGACAAAGTTTCAAACAACATTTACCTTTAACCCTTAAATATAATTGATTCTTTAAAGGGGAGTTTTTAAGAGAAATGTTTTTAAAGTATTAAATAGATTTGGGTCTGTTGTGACAAATGTTTGAATAACAATTGTCTTTAACCCTTAAATGTAATTAAATCCTTAATGGCAAGTATTAAAGAAAATGTTTAAGAGCGAAATGTTTTGGGTTGTTGTAAACAGTGGTTTAGTAACATTTGTTTTAAAACCCTTAAATTATAAATTAAAATGGAAAAATATAATAAATATAATTAGATCTTTAATAATGGAATTTTAAAGATAATAACAAGTATTGAAATCCTCTATAAAATGATAGAAAATGTAATATGTTTAATTTATAAAAGAGAATGGGTTTATAGTAACAATGTTTTAGTAACATTTGTTTTTAATCCCTTTGATTATATTTTAAGTAAGGGAAAACTTTGTTAAGTGATTTGCGAATATACTTATATCCTTGAGATAAGTATATGAATACTTCTTCAGAATTGAAAAGAGTATAAGTCTGTAGGAGAGTACATGTATAGATATTCTATAAAGTGAAATTAAATACACACACGCGTATGTAAAGGAAGTTTTATTTAATAATGGAGTATTAATTTATAAAGGAAAATTTGATTGATGAAGGAAGTTTTATTAGATAAAAAGATGTTTTACTAATAAAAGAGTTTTTAATCAATAAACGATAAAATAATTAAAAAGGGATTAAAAGTTGTTTATGTAACTTCAGCATGCTTTCTATGAATTGTTAGTACTTGTATGTTGACTTGTTTATATAGTGTATACGGGAATTAGTTCCCTTATGCGGTCACACATTATCGTTGAAAAAGATTAAATTCATCGATTCAGTCCTGAAGAAACCGGGATCAATAAGTGTTCTACTTATCGAAAACCACTTCAAAACTGAGATACGAATTCTCTATTTTGGAAGCGAATGATGGAACCCATGTGTGATTCCGAAATCTGTTGAGATGATGGAACCCATATGGGATTCATTATTTGTTTCAGTATTGAAGACTGTTGTGAAGATGCTGAACGTAGCTTCGACATCGGAAAAATGATTAAAGATGGAGTAGGATGTACAATCCAGGGGTATTGCTAACCCAGAGGGGTGTCACAACTCCATCATCTAGAGTATACTTATCGATATGTTGCGCACGGGGAGTTGTTGATACTTGGTTCCACGTTATTCGGGTTTGCTCATTCGAGCATGGGCCAGTTGTGTTTACCTTATGGTATATTTTATCTAGAAATAGACGACGCTCGGAAGGTAGTTTCTGATCCTTATCATTGGAGATCCGCTTCAGTTTTTAAGCTGGAGGCGTCTCCGTGAAAAATCCATTTATATGAACGTCTCTTAGCGGTTTTGTTTGTATACTAAATATATTGTTGAATGTAACAAATGTAACCATTCCAGCTATGATTTATATTTAGTTGAAACCCTAGACATTATTATAATACCATTGAAGTTTCTAATAGAAATGGTTTGGTTATAAATACTCATCTGTGTTTATGTGCGGTGTGGTTGTTGATCCAAAAAATGGACCAACACTCTGGTTTGGATTTGAAAGCACCAGCCCTATTCTGATAGAGCAATATCACAAATAACATATATAGAAAAAGTACAGTAAAAGAAAGAAGACAAAGAATTTTTATAGTCGTTCGGCTGTTAATGAAGCCTACATCCACTTTATAATTTTACAACAGACTAATTGCTGTTACAAGAGATGTTGATTACAAGGCTTTGATTATCTTTTGCTAGATTGAATCCCCAGAGTTGGAATCCACTAGAGAATCACAGTGAATTCCTTTGGAGATTGTTGGAAGTAAGGTAGAAAGTGAAGAATAATTCCAGGAGAGCTTCAGCCACCAATCCAGAAAAGATCCAGTTTATGTTGCAGGTACGATGGTATTTATATAGGTCGGAGAGCTTTTGGGCCAGGCTACGTCTTCATCAGCTCGCAGGTAGGTAGAAAACGACCCAGGGAGAGTTTGGCGTGCAAAACGAGGAAGAACCATGGGTCGCTGGCGACCCATAGACTTGGCTCGTTTGTGATCCAATGTCTTGGCCTTTTCTGTAGTATTCCTTAGCTAGCTCGATTCAAGGTTTGAGGAGAGGCATGGGTCGTGGATGATCCAAGCACTTAGGATTTTTTTGGTGTTTGGAATTGGAGATGTTTTGATAGTCTTTTGTCCTAATTGCTTCGTTTTGATGGCAGTTCACTGACTGTTTGCGCTCAACTGCTAATTGGACTGAAAGAATGCTGATCTCTCGGATTCGTCGATCCCAGTCGTTGTGTTAGCCATATAACTTGGCCCTTGTTGTTCCCTTGTCTCCGTTTTTCTGGTTAAGTCCTGAACCATCATGTTTACACGAGGTTGTTCTATTTTCAATTGGTTTCTGCTGAGTTAAAAACCCGGATAATAGTGGTCTTACGAGATACCTTTATTTTGAAAGGTTTTATAACATTAAATAATTCAAATGACATGAGTTTCTCACGCTGGTTTACCAGACAGATATATGTGTTATTTTCTTATAATGCTCGGGTGGGCCCTGTGTATATTTTCAGATTTCGTTGATGTTCATTGGAGCTCTTGGAGAGGAGCTGGATAATTACTTACGTAATTTTTATTTTTGTTACATTACTTTGATTAAATATATCAGAATTGTAAGGACAGACAGTTATAACTGTCCAGACCGATGGTTGATTAGTTTGCTCTGATTATTGTATACATACAGTTTTCTTTGTAAAAGATGATTATACGTTATCGTTCCGTTGTGAGATTCTGATATTTTTGTTCTCCACTTTTTTTTCCTTAACGTTCTTTCTCTTCGACACTTGGGTGCTCGGCACGTGAATACCGTTGATGTATTAGTGTCGACATTCGGAGGTCGAAAAGCTGATCGTTACACATTTTGAGTCTCAAAACGAGAGGTATAACAATTGTTAACTCGAATGCGTCTTCCGATGGGGAAACGATCGATTTGTTATCGTTCAACCCTTACAGTACAAACTTACTGGTTAAGGTGCTTAACCTGGATCGATTCAATGACTACGGATCGATTGGATTAATCTTGTAAGGAAACTTCTACTTGATCGGCATGTGCTCCACTTCCAACCTATGTTTGTTGAGCAATTATGACGGCTTTTGTTTGTAAATCAAGTAGCGTCCATCATTCCATGAATGACTTGTTGGTCAATTGTAGCGATCCAAACTTCTAAGAAAGTCAAATTTGTCTAAATTCGAAATAAAAAACGTATGCATGAAAAATAGTAGAACATAAGGCTATGTTTGGTTTACCATTTTTAGTTTTGAGTTTTCGTCCATACAAAAATACGCACGACGCATGTATATTATGAAAAATAACCATTTTAGAAAACGAATTTAACATACAAAATAGAAAACAACTTTTTTTCATTTTTCGTGTTTTAAGAAAAACGGAAACACGAGCAACAATTCATCCTTCCGTCGTTCCTCCATCCACTTTGTGGTCCCCTCCATTCTTCCGTTCATCCCTTCCGACCTCCCTTCATTTTTATAATGTTTTGTAATTAATGTTGAAAACTCAAAACATAAAATACAAAATAAACCAAACAACCCCTAACTTTTTTATTCTTTCCATCCCATCAACGAATCAAATTTTGTTTTCCACTTTATTTTTAGTATGACAGTTTTTGTTAGTATTTAACTGAAATTAAATACTATTTGATTGCCCTTTGATGTTGGAATCCACACAACGTAATTGTGCATCTCCAGGCCTTCATCGACATTGTTTTTTGCACTTGTTACGCTTAGGCCAATTTATATACTGGCGGGTGCCTCTTGCAGAATAAAAGCTAAACCTCATACCAACAATCCTAGGTTCAACTTAATTGACTAGTACAATGCAAATACTATTATTGATTCAAGTAGCAAGTAGCTAGACTAAAAAGGTACTTGGAGAAGGTGAGGGAGTTAGTTTAGTAGATTGCATCCATTGGACAAATGTAGGGGCGACAACTAAATCAACCGCCGGATGCAGTGTTGGTTTTGGTACTGAAAATTTACATTCAAAACGATCTATATGGTAATGGATAACCAGTACATTAACAACTACCAACCACCCTAGTGGAAATGGTCAGTAGTTGTTAGTAACTAAGGTTTTACCGTTTATAAGCATGACATTCATTTGTCTACAATATTTCAGGTTAAAAACATAAATTTTAAAAGTTGTTACTTTTTTGTTACACGACTATTTATCAATTTAATTTTATGTAGTCAAACATTAAAAAAAAAATTGAGCATGAAAAAAACTAAAATATTATATAAAGTCATATGTGGAAAATAGGCACAAGGACAAATTTTCATAAAAATTTTGACTGAAGGACAACAAGTTTCATTTTTAGGCTGAAGGACAAACTTTGAAAGATAATTAGGCTGAAGGACAATGCTAATACAACTAGCATTTTGTACAATGTAAAACTGAATATAATGCTAGTTATAATTAGCATTTTGTACAATGTTTGCACTGTACAAAATGCTAACTATATTTAGCATTGTCCTTCAATCTAATTTTCTTCTAAAGTGTCCTTCAATCAAAAAAGGAAACTTTGTGTCCTTCAGCCTAAATTTTTTTTTAAGTTTGTCCTTGTGCCTAATTCCCTCAAGTCATATATTGTTTTTCCAAATACATAACAGTAATTGCATTCAATATAACTTCATAATAATTTTTTATTTTCCTTTAAATCATCAGGTGTTACATGTTATATAATAGTGGTGACTTCGCTATTATTTGTATCAATCAATAGGTTAATTCCATTTAAGGTTGAGTGCACATCAACTTTTCAGTACGTGCTAAACTTGCATGTACACTCAACTTCAATTTTACTTAACGTACTGCCCTCACTCAACTCCACTTTACTTGGCATATCGTACCCAAACGTACCTTCACGTTTCATCTTCAAAAGGAACAACAACATAATAGGTAGGAATAATATAAGTGGTTCGGATAGAGCATCCTCCCAGAAACAACGTTACAATTGTCCCTTTCGAACCCCACTAAAATGTACCACTCGACAAGACCACACAACTCATCATTATTCCAATTCATCCAACATGGACAGGCAGTAATTCAACAATCATCATGCAACCGTACAACTCCTCCTGCTCATTCCATGTGATTCGCACGTGCTCCTCTGGCCCACGCCCATGTGAAACCTACGTGGTTTCTTTCCATCGTCCATGAACCACGTGTGCTTCGCACATGCTCCATGGTCAAATTTTCTTGCGTACTTCTCGACTCAAGCGCCAATCACTCTTTCTATTAATTGCTGTCTAATCAGTCGGAACTCTTTCATTATGCTTAATCATATCCTAACCAAGGCCCATTAGGCCCAAAACAATATCCCATCAAGGGCGCAGATATTAAGCCCATTGGGCCCAAAAAAATATCCACGGCCTGATAAATTCAAGTCTGCTGATCAGTACAAATCGTTTATATCCCCAAGGATGAGAAACAATTCTTGTCCATACAAAAAAGGAGTTGGGCAAAAAATCAAAACAAAAATAATTCAAGTACACACACACAACTTCTGCTACTACTGATAATGAAGATGAGCATCCTGCAACTCAACAGCTACCCAAACCTCAATTCAACTTTACTAAATCCATGCCAAACCCACAAATTCACCACAAAATCCTTATATTCTCCTCTCCATTACAACACCCATTTTACATTTACCCCTGGTAACAATGTAAAACTGCACGCTGTCGAAACAACCGTAGAAAGCGTATCAACTGAGAATGCAGAAGCTGAAGAACCGCCTTCCATAGATTTTGCTTTCGTTAGTGTAAGATACTGCATTTTAACTTGTATGTGTGTGTGTATCCTTGCTTATGGTACATAGTTGATTGTTTATGATTGGGTGATGTCGTTGTTGCAGTCAAGATTGTTGCCCGATGGCAGTCCAGATATTGCACTAAGGTCGGCCTGCGGAGGGCAGAAGTTAAGGGATATAATGCTCGCCTCTCACATCGATTTATACGGACCTTATGTACTCGTCTTTTCTATTATTAACTGACCAATTAAAAATGCATAACTCGATTCTACATAAAGTTTTTTGAACCAATGTATATGATCTAATGGTTGTAAACAATCTTGTTTCCTTTTAGGATAAGCCCTTATCTAACTGTGCGGGAGGTGGCATTTGCGCCACATGTATCGTAGAGGTATGGTTTCCTATGTCACAAAGACTTGATGCATACACACATATATACATATTTAGATGTAAACAAAAACATTATCGGTGACACAGTGCACCTTGATCGATTGTGTATATGTACGTAGGTAGTTGAGGGGAAGGAACTTCTTAGCAAGAAAACAGACAAAGAGAAGGAAAAACTAAAAAGGGTGATTATCCTACTTCCCCGCCGTATAATTGTATTTGATTATATTGATAAGATGATGCATATTTGATGTACATATTACATATTGTTGAAAATGTTCAGAAGCCCAAGACATGGAGGTTAGCATGTCAAACTGTAGTCGGTGATAAAGATTCTAGAGGACAGGTAAATACATACATTTGTCCATCTATTTCCATTAATACATTGAATTTAAAAAATGGGGAAACAGAATAGTAACATTTTCATGAAATTGCAAGGGCAGGTTGTGATCCAGCAACTTCCAGAATGGAAAGCACATGAATGGGAATAGATGATATTGGCTTATAATAAATAATAAAATACTATTGTTTCATATCATTTTCATGTAATTTTATAGTTATCGATGTTACTGGATTCATCAGCTCTTGTTTATAATCCAACCTATTACAAATGAAAATATAATCCAGTTAAGTTTATTCAGAATTTCAGAGTAGAATGGAAAGCAAATGTAACAAAACTACAACGCTGATATTGTCAACCCATAACCCGTAATTAACATCATTTAACAAAATGCATATTGAATGTACCTTTTTTTTTCCCAGTCGAAGAAAGTCACTTAAATCTAAATGACTGTCCCTAAGATATTTGTATTCTACAGCTTGATTATTTATTCTTCTTTGAAGGCAGTAACTGAAGAAACATACAGTTCTCAATCATCATTCTAGCCCTTGATACCTGCGGAAAATATTATGCTGTAGGCTTAACAAATTGTAAAAACAAAGAAAAGAATAAAGTTCAATATGCAGTCAAATAGTATTTACCTGGAAGGAACTACCACTGATCTGGATTGATCTTTGCTGCTCTACTCCTTTCTCGCCACTTACCTTCAATATATCACATAATGTTCTTGTAACAATATGATGAAAACACGTTGCATTGCACAAATACTCAAGGCTAAGAGTTGACATTAAAATACAATCTAGATTTAGCACTAAACCTAATAACTTCCCTAACTTTTTTCTTTTTAACCTGAAGAATTTCAACTTATCAGTCAATTTAGATGCTTTGGTGAGGTTAAGCTCATTTCAGGTTAACAATGGTTCATTTACATTCAAGTTTTGGTGGAAATTTGGATGCAAATTTGATTATGACATGAAACAACATGTCCACGTAAACTTGAATGCTTTGAGACCAATGCGAATAAAAAGCATTTTGTGTTTTGCGTTTTTAATATTCATATCAAATGACGTGGAAGAGGAGTTGAAGAATCCTAGTTATTCCAACAAACGGGAAATGGTAAGAGGGAAGATAGTTTTCAGTATTCATATCAAATGACGTGGAAGATGAGTTGAAGAATCCTAGTTATTCCAACAAACAGAAAATGGCAAGAGGGAAGATAGTTGGTGATATTTTCTAAAAGGCACAAGAAAAAATCATTTTCAATCTCATATGTTAAAACCATTTTCCGAATCGACCGTTTTTCATTTCCTCCGTCTCCTCCATCTATTTTAAAGTGGACGTAAAACACAAAATTCATTTTCTAACCAAACGCTTAAACTTGTTGGAAAAACACTATAATTATGATGGACACACCCTAGTTGGGGGTTTCGTAGCTAAAATATTTCTTAATGCCCATATTTTATCCTAATTTGAATAATATTATTTTTTTGCATAATAG
This sequence comes from Allium fistulosum, assembly GCA_030737815.1. Classification (NCBI taxonomy): domain Eukaryota; kingdom Viridiplantae; phylum Streptophyta; class Magnoliopsida; order Asparagales; family Amaryllidaceae; genus Allium; species Allium fistulosum. The sequence continues at coordinate 239,658,966 of CM060907.1, read as the reverse complement.
TACTGATATAAGATACTATCTTTATTAATAGTTGAAATAGAAACGCAATTTTTTTGTCCGACCGTGAAGTTTCAAAAATACATTTATATGTATTTCTTTATTAATAATTGTAATATATTTGTTGTCACACTCTTTTGATGTCAACATGAAATACCAAAGATACCTCTCTACAGATATTATTAAAACGAGATATTTTGGCACATGCAACGCACGTGCATATAAGCTCTTTATTAAATAATTAAATTTGAAATTTCTATGTAGTTTGATAAAAATAAATCGAAAATTATAAAAAAAATTGTAATTTTTTTGTTGTAATGGAGTTTGAAATTGTAACCTTGTTTATGTTTTAAAATTTCCGTTTGAAGATAGACGTTAATTTTTATTCACGGTGGGATTCAAATTCATGACCTCTTGTTTGCATAAAACGGCATTTTTGAAATTTCACGGTGAGACCAAAAAGTTGTGTTTTTATTTCAGCTATTAATAAAGACTAATAAAAATTTACATATTAGTTGATTTATCTAGAAAGATCATTCATTATCTATTCTAATGCAGTCATACATATTTGACTTGTTTTCTGAAGTCTGATTATAATTACATTTGAACAATTCTATTCTATGAATAATTAAAATCAAAATCTAGATTTGAATACGTTTAAAGTAATTGCAGGGTGATTTTATCTCCTAATTTATTGAGAAGATCATATGAAATAACAATTTAATATTTTAAATGTTATATATAGGGGTATTTTGGGAAATTCACGGTTGGACCAAAAGATTGTTTTCATAGTTCAACTATTAATAAAGAAGTGGTACGGCACGCACTTCGCGCGTGATGATGACACGCACTTCGTGTGGGAATTGTTATTTTACAAATTGTATATGTTTAACTCGTTCGAAAAAATATAATTTGCACAAATATTTAGCCGTATTTTTGCGTTGAAATGATATGCAGTTAGTTTTAATTTTACTTTCAAAATTGCAACATCTAATTTTTTGTTGGTTTAATTTTTTATTTCTATTATTAATTAATTAAGAATGAATTTAATTTTCTATTAGTTTGTATTTTTATTTCTGTTATTAATTAATAAAAAACGACTTTGAAAAAAATATATTTGTTAGATCATAATTTTATGGCGTTTTGAATTTGTAAAGAATGTTTAATTGTTAGATCCTACATTTAGGGAGAATGACGTTTTTGGTAATTCACATTGATACCAAAAAAGTGTGACACCAAAGCTATTACAACTATTATTAAAGATTTAGCATCACTTAAGAATAGGATCTAACAATTAAGCTTCCTTTGTAAATTCAATATTTCCACTGCAAATATTTACCAAGTCTTAATATCACTTAGAATTAGGATCTAACAAATAAACTACTTTACAAATTCGTTTTTTATTAATTAATAATATAAATAAAAATCTAAACTAACAAAAAATTAAATATTGCAACTTAGAAATAAAAATTCAAATTAACTACGTATGATTCAACACAAAAATATGGTTAAATATTTATGTAAATTATTTTCTTTTGAACGTATTAAACGAATATAATTTGTAGAAAAACAATTTAGGTGCCTTCATCGCGCGCAAAGCCCGTGCCATAAAACTCGTTTAGGTAATTAAGGTACTATTTAGATAATCCACGTCAGTAATAAATTAAATTACAAGCATGCTAATGCAATCAGTATCGTATTTTTAATCTCAAGTATTCAATGATGACTTTTTTCCTTCCTCTTATACATGTAAATCACTCTCTGAATAGACACACATACTGAAATACTGGATTTTAACACAACACAACAGACATCGTCAAGCTTAACTGAGTTAACAGAGACATTTAAAACAATTGATGTTAAACGAAGTAAAGCAATTCGAAAGATAAAAACTTGAACATAATGGCACAATAGTAAAAAAGCGAAATCCTTTAACAATGTAGCGTGTGCTTTTTGATCATGTCAAATTGAAATGCTAAATGGTAAATAAACTTTTTTGAAAATTGCAACTCGCATATAACATTACCTTCTTTAACTTTTGGATAATATATTATCACTACTGCTACTACTATGATTATTTTAGAAAATCATGATGACTTTTTAATAGCTTTCTTATGGGATATAGCAAATAGACAACAATGGCTAAGTTTCAAAGAAGAGAAGGCTGAATGAAATTTTCAAAACCAATATGATGAAAATAGAAGAATTGAACGCTATCCATTAAAGGTGCACACAACCCATACTCGACCCGTCCCAAACCACCAACCCGACCCAACCCACATAAACCCGACCCAGCTCAACCTAGTTTGGATCGGATATGGATTACAATTTGTAACTCATACTATATACGGGTCGGATATGATATTTTATTTTACCCAACCATATTTTAACACAACCCATCCTACACAAAAAACTCATTAAATATCAAGCCGTGTAAAATTGGAACACTCAACATCTAGATAAAGCGTATGTATTCTAGAATAAATATACTTAAAAATCATATTCGATGTCGGTCCAAGTAAAATTAAAGCGATCAAAACACATAGGATCAACTAAGAAATTTTAAAAAACATTTTAATGTATGGAATGAAAATCTTACTCTAATATGTAGTGAATCAATTCTATGTGATTTATTTTATAATGAAATTCTAATAAAATAGTTATAGTGAATCAGTTATATTTAATGCGTTATGTTCGCTAAAATCAGCTATTTTGAGTTGAACATTTTAATATTTAATTTTAATTTTTTCTTTCAAATTCTCATTTTCTTATTAGGCTTATGCAACCCAACACAACCCAACCTGACTCAACACATATTTCTACCCAACCCATATCCAACCTCATATGGGGTCGGATACGGGTTAAACTATCTTTAACACATACTTATATATGTTGGATGAAGTATTTGATCCAACCCGATCCAACCCATACATTGTGCAGCCCTACTGTTGGCGACTTCTTTTCATTGATGATAAAAAGCATTAGTGATGCAGCTCAGGCCAGAGGTGAAGGTTTAAATCGCACACGACTTAAGGATTTAAGTCGCACACGACTTAACAAAGAAGATATAGGTCGCTCACGACCTAACGAAGCGGATCTAAGTCGTCTACGACTTAACTCAAACGGGTCACGACTTAAGGAAATTGACATAAGTCGTCTACGACCTAAGGGAGCGCCACGAGATAACAATGTAGTAGCGCGTGTTGAAGGCCTAGGTCGGCTACGACTTAAAGGAAAGGCTCTGAGTCGTCCATGACTTAGCTGGAAACCAGAGGGAGAAGTTATGTTGAATTCACGACCTAACAAAGCGGCCATAAGTCGGAAACGACTTAACGAAGCTGAAGGTATAAGTCGTCCACGACTTAACAAAAAGCAAGAAGAAGAAGAAGGTTACGACTTAATTGAGTCGTTGAATGCTAAGTCGTAAGTTGTGGCAAAGTTAACTCGTGCAGTTGTTGAGTCGTTTGTCTTTAGGTCGCTACCGACTTATGTGTACCTATATATGTTGAGACGTTGTTCTTGAGCCATGTACTTTGGTGTGTTGATTTCCTTTTAAGTCGCTGAAGCTTGATGCCGTTGATTCTTATGCCGCGTTAATCTCTGCCGTTGATTCTTTAAGTCGCTGATGGAAGCTGGAGCATTGAAGTTAGGTCGCGTGAGTTGTATGTTGAGTCGTAGACGATCTATATGTTGTATTGTTTCCTTTGTACATATTGTTAAGTCGTTTTGTTATGAGTCGTATGTTGTAATATTTGTGTTGTAATCTGATAAGTCGTGAACGACTTAGGATGAGTCGTAGGTCGTAGGGTGATGAGTCGGAAACGACTTAAGAGTTGTTCAGATTTGTGTTGTGATTTGTAACTTCTATAAATAGGCCGGTGGTGCCATTTGTAATAGTTTAGTTGATTTGAAATAAAAACTTTGTTTTGTTAGTTTTGTGCTTTCACCAAATTGGTTGTTGAGTGTAATCTCCTATCTTCTCTTTCGGTTAATCGAGTGCGCTCGATTCAACGACTGTAGAAGCCGATTCACGGAATCTAGTGCGCTAGATCAACGTGTGAAGAATCGCAGATCTTTGAATCCGGTTTCGTGCGCGATCAACGTGTTCGGGATAGCTAGAATTCGGCATCTTCGGATCAACGAATTTGGACATTTCAGTATTCATCAATCCACCGATTGCTACTTTCAACAATCTACATTGTTTTGTGTAATCCGCTGCGTCAGTTTGGTATCAGAGCTTGTTTTAGCCAATCATAGCTAAATCGAGTCTTGGAGCCAATTCTTTTGAAGAATTTCGAAGTTGGAGAGATAGCCGAGCTTGAAGTGAGGAGCCGAGCTAAGTAGAAGTGTTGGAGATCAAATTTGCCTCATTTGAAGAAGTTGTGTTCATCGTGTTCATCGCAAAGTTGCAACAAAGGGGGAGTTTTCGATCCATTTCATTTTGGATCTAAATTCGAAAGGTGTTTGAAATTTGTCATGAAGCCGAAAGTCAAAGTCAAAGTTTTGAAGAATCAACCATGCCACCGAGAAGAGCTAATCTTCACCAAAACGTAGAAGCTTTGTATCGAAGAGAAGAAGCTGATGAGATGGAGCAAAGAATCAATGAAAACTTTAGTGAAAAGCTTAACGAAGGAATTGGTCGGTTAGAGAAGATGATATTAGAGATGAATCAGAATCGGAGAAGAATCTAACCATGGAGGAAGTAGAGTCTCACCACAATCCAATCGAGAAAGAAGTGTTGATGATGATCAAAGACGTGGGAGGAATGTGAATGATCGAGAACGGAGGAATGTAGATAGAAGGGATGTTGGTGGAAGACGCGAAGGGAGTAGAGATGTTGGTGGTCAGGATCGACATCGATATACATCTGATTTTGAAGAAGAGTATGATGGTGGAAGTGTTCATGGACAGGGACGTGGACAAGGAAGAAATCAATCGGAGTATGATCATAAGTGGGAATCTGGGATGAAGACTGAAATACCAGAATTCAAAGGAGGGATGCAAGCTGAGGAGTTTTTGGACTGGTTGTCTAATGTGGAGGAGATTTTTGACTTCAAGGAAATTCCAGAACATCGTAGAGTGAAGTTGGTTGCTACAAGGTTGAGGGGTAGAGCTTTGGCGTGGTGGCAGCAAACCAAACTTACACGTGAACGGATGAGGAAGTCAAAGGTTGAATCATGGAAAAAGGTGAGGAAAATGATGAAAGCCACATTCTTACCTTATAACTATCAGTCGTTTATGTATCAGAGGTTGCAAAACTTGAGACAAGAGACGAAATCTGTGAATGACTATGCTGACGAATTTTATCAACTAATTGCAAGGAATGATATTATGAAGACAGAAGAACAATTGACAGCTAGATTCATTGGGGGATTGAGGATGCAGATCCAGGACATGGTGAATATGTTCGATCCAAGGTCTGTAGCGGAGGCACATCAGAAAGCGTTGGCTTGGGAGAAGCAGGGAAGGCGTGAAGGTGGTGTGTTTACAAATTCCAATAATCAAGCGAAGGGTGTTAGTGGAAGTTCTAATGTTTCAAAAACTATTGCAAAACCAGTGATGAATGAGGTTGAAAAGATGAAAGTCAGTAATGGTTTCAAGTGTTATAATTGCCAAGAAATGGGCCACAAAAATAGCGAATGACCAAAGCCGAAGAAGAGAGCTATGATAGCGGAGGTCGAGGATGAGGATGAAGAAGCTAAATGTTCCAATTCACCACCTGATGAGGAGGAGGAAGAAGTGTCGGGAGACGAAGGTTATAATCTAATGATGAAGAGGTCCTGTTTAACACCAAAGCAAGAGGAGGATTGTAGTTGGTTGAGGAGCAATATTTTTCAGTCAACATGTACCATTCTGAGGAAGGTTTGCAAATTTGTTATTGATGCTGGAAGCTGTGATAATATAATTTCTTCAGAAGCTGTGAGGAAGTTGGCATTGAAGACTGAGAAACATCCGAAACCGTACAAGCTAGCTTGGTTGAGAAAAGGCGGGGAGGTGAAGGTTGGACGAAGGGTTTGTGTGAATTTTTCAATTGGGAAGAAATATAAGGACGAAATCTGGTGCGATGTGGTAGATATGGATGTCTGTCATTTGTTGCTGGGAGACCGTGGCAGTATGATAGGACGGTGCAACATGATGGGCGTACCAACAGTTACAGTTTCATGTTTGAAGGCACGAAGATTACTCTAGTTCCAAAGAAACGACCACAAGAAGAAAACAAACTGGAGGAGATTGAAGAGCTGAAAACCTTATTATCTTTGAAGGAGTTTGTTAAGGAGGTTGAGGAAGAACCGAAAGTATTCTTGTTAATTGGGCGTGAGAGCAGTGAAGAGGTTGAGATTCCAGAGAAAGTGAAACCAGTATTGAAAGAATTTGAAGATGTATTTCCAAAGGAGTTACCAGCGGAATTGCCACCGTTGAGGGATATACAACACCAGATAGATCTTGTTCCAGGTGCTGTGTTGCCACATAGACCACATTATCGAATGAGTCCGAAGGAACATGAAGAATTGAGGAGGCAAGTGGAAGAATTGCTTGAACAGGGGCGTGTGCAGGAGAGTTTAAGTCCTTGTGCTGTACCAGCTTTATTGGTACCCAAAAAAGATGGAACGTGGAGGATGTGCACTGACAGTCGAGCATTGAATAAGATTATTGTGAGATACAGATTTCCGATGCCGAGGCTTGATGATTTATTGGATCAAATTAGTGGGTCTGTAATCTTTTCTAAGATTGACTTGAAGAGCGGTTATCATCAGGTTCGCATTAGACCAGGGGACGAATGGAAGACAGCATTCAAAACGAGGGAAGGATTGTATGAATGGCTGGTAATGCCGTTTGGTCTATCGAATGCACCGAGTACATTCATGAGGGTGATGAACCAAATTTTCAGACCGTACATTGGGAAATTTATAGTGGTTTACTTTGATGATATTCTGATCTACAGTGCTAGTACAGAAGAGCATGTTCAGCATTTGAAGAAAGTGTTAATTATTCTTCGTGAAGAACAATTTTATGCTGCTACAAAGAAATGTGTTTTCATGGCGAGGAGTGTTTTATTTCTGGGGTATGTTATATCAGAGGAAGGGATACAGGTGGATCGGAGTAAAGTAGAGGCGATTAGAGATTGGCCGCAACCCAAGTCGATAACGGAAGTTCGGAGTTTTCATGGGTTGGCTTCATTCTATCGAAGATTTATTCCACACTTTAGTAGTGTGATGGCGCATGTTACTGATTGTATGAAGGGCAAACAGTTTTCATGGACGGAGGAAGCAGGAGCTGCTTTTGAACGAATCAAGGAGTTGTTGACGACAGCACCAATTCTAGCATTACCTGATTTTTAGTTGTTGTTTGAATTACACACTGATGCGTCAAAGGTTGGGATTGGAGGAGTGTTGAGTCAGAGGGGACGTCCAATTGCATACTTTAGCGAGAAGTTATCAGGAGCGAAGATGAGATATAGTACTTATGATGTGGAATTTTATGTTGTTGTACAAGCTATTAAACACTGGAGACACTATCTGTTTCAGAAAGAGTTTGTTCTTTACACTGATCATGAGACGTTGAAGCATTTACAAGGGCAAGACAAGATTTCAGCGAGACATGCATCATGGATTGCATATCTGCAACAGTTTACCTTTGTTGTTAAACACAAGTCTGGAGTTACGAACCGTGTAGTGGATGCGTTGAGCAGAAGGAATCATTTGTTGACTACAATGAAAGTTGAGGTGACAGGGTTTGATGTGTTGCCAGAATTATTTGTCGATGATCCTTACTTTGCAAAGTTTGTTGATAAAGTCAAGGAAGGAGTGACGGATGAGTTTATGATGGTAGACGGTTTTCTGTTCAAAGGAAATCGATTGTGCATACCTGATTGTAGTTTGAGAATGAAGATTGTAAAGGAGTTACACGAGGAAGGTCACGTGGGTAGAGACCGTACTTTTCAATTGCTTTCGCAATCTTATTTTTGGCCATCAATGAGGAAAGAGGTTGAAAGGTTTGTGGAGCGATGTCATGTTTGTCAAGTTTCGAAAGGAACCGCTACAAATGCTGGATTATATATGTCGTTACCTGTACCAACCAAACCATGGGTAGATGTGAGTATGGACTTTGTGTTGGGATTACCGAGAACACAGCGTGGAAACGATTCCATTTATGTGGTGGTTAACCGATTTTCGAAAATGGCACATTTTATTGCTTGTAAGAAGACGGCGGATGCTGTTCATGTTGCTCAGTTATTTTTCAAAGAGATATATCGACTTCATGGATTGCCAGAATCTATTGTGTCGGATAGGGATACTCGTTTTCTGAGTCATTTTTGGCTAAGTTTGTGGAAGATGGTGGGAACGAAGTTGAACTTTAGCAGCGCTTATCATCCGCAAACGGATGGACAGACCGAGGTTGTGAACAGATCGTTGGGAAATTTGTTGAGGTGTCTTGTGCAAGATAATCTGAAGAGTTGGGACATGAAGTTATGCCAGGCAGAGTTTGCTCATAATCATGTAGTGAACCGTAGTACGGGATTCAGCCCATTTCAGATTGTTTATTCAAACTTGCCAAAGGGACCGTTGGATTTGGGAACGATTGGAGAAGGCGAATGGGAAGTATAAACGCTCTGCAGATCTGAAGCAAAGGAGTGTTGAATTTAATGAAGGAGATATGGTATATGCTATGTTGACAAGAGATCGTTTTCCAGTGGGCGCTTATAACAAGTTGAAAGCCAGGAAAATTGGGCCTGTAGAAGTCGTGAAACGGATTAATGAAAATGCTTATAAATTGAAACTGCCGGAGGATGTGTATACATCTTATGTGTTTAATGTTAAACATCTCGTACCATATCATGGGGATGAACGAGCTGATGGGGAAGAATTTACAAATTCGAGGACGAATTTTTCTCAACCTGGGAAGGATGATGCAACTCAGGCCAGAGGTGAAGGTTTAAATCGCACACGACTTAAGGATTTAAATCGCACACGACTTAACAAAGAAGATATAGGTCGCTCACGACCTAACGAAGCGGATCTAAATCGTCTACGACTTAACTCAAGCGGGTCACGACTTAAGGAAATTGACATAAGTCGTCTACGACCTAAGGGAGCGCCACGAGATAACAATGTAGTAGCGCGTGTTGAAGGCCTAGGTCGGCTACGACTTAAAGGAAAGGTTCTGAGTCGTCCACGACTTAGCTGGAAACCAGAGGGAGAAGTTATGTTGAATTCACGACCTAACAAAGCGGCCATAAGTCGGAAACGACTTAACGAAGCTGAAGGTATAAGTCATCCACGACTTAACAAAAAGCAAGAAGAAGAAGAAGGTTACGACTTAATTGAGTCGTTGAATGCTAAGTCGTAAGTCGTGGCAAAGTTAACTCGTGAAGTTGTTAAGTCGTTTGTCTTTAGGTCGCTACCGACTTATGTGTACCTATATATGTTGAGACGTTGTTCTTGAGTCATGTACTTTGGTGTGTTGATTTCCTTTTAAGTCGCTGAAGCTTGATGCCGTTGATTCTTATGCCGCGTTAATCTCTGCCGTTGATTCTTTAAGTCGCTGATGGAAGCTGGAGCATTGAAGTTAGGTCGCGTGAGTTGTATGTTGAGTCGTAGACGATCTATATGTTGTATTATTTCCTTTGTACATATTGTTAAGTCGTTTTGTTATGAGTCATATGTTGTAATACTTGTGTTGTAATCTGATAAGTCGTGAACGACTTAGGATGAGTCGTAGGTCGTAGGGTGATGAGTCGGAAACGACTTAAGAGTTGTTCAGATTTGTGTTGTGATTTGTAACTTCTATAAATAGGCCGGTGGTGTCATTTGTAATAGTTTAGTTGATTTGAAATAAAAACTTTGTTTTGTTAGCTTTGTGCTTTCACCAAATTGGTAGTTGAGTGTAATCTCCTATCTCCTCTTTCGGTTAATCGAGTGTGCTCGATTCAACGACTGTAGAAGCCGATTCACGGAATCTAGTGCGCTAGATCAACGTGTGAAGAATCGCAGATCTTTGAATCCGGTATCGTGCGCGATCAACGTGTTCGGGATAGCTAGAATTCGGCATCTTCGGATCAACGAATTTGGGCATTTCAGTATTCATCAATCCACCGATTGCTACTTTCAACGATCTACATTGTTTTGTGTAATCCGCTGCGTCAATTAGCCACTTCACAATAGTTTCTACACAAAAAAATATACTTGTGAAATATATAAACTTGTATGTCAGGAAAATTGTCACTAAGGACAACATTGGGATAAAATGAATTTTAAAATTAATCTCAATGACAAAGTATTTCTAAAAATTAACCAAAAACACCAAATATTTTACTGTCATGACGAATCTTATTTCACGATAAAATTAGAATTCACAACTTTAATAAGACGGTTGGGATTAGTGCTCATAGCAGACTCTAGTGGTGGTAGAGATTGTGCGGTGGATTCTGATGATAGTGCAATGGCTCTGGTGGTGGTACTACGGTTGGATTAATGATGATTAAGGTTTGCAGATAATGTTGAAATGATGAGATGGTAAGGGAGATGGAGGAAGCGATGATTAAGTTGGTCTAAGCTGGCAGAAGCGGACGACAAATATCAAACTGGAGAAGAAGAAGAAGAATTCAACGGCTCGTAGTGTTATTTTATAGTAGCATTCTACGAAGTTTATTATTATTAAGTAAATGTATTTATCAGCTCAAAATGCTATTTGTATGTAGCATTCTATTACTGAAAGTTCGTAATAGCATAATCTATTACTGAAAGTTCTTGTTAGTAAAAATTTGTTATGGTTTCACTGTAGTCGATTGGTATAATGAGTTTATGTAATCGAATATTATACAGTTTTTATCGGAAAGTTCTTATTGTATATGTAATGTTTTTTTAATGTATTATTTAAACATTTAATTTTAAATAATATTGTACTTTATTATTATGTTGCATTTAATGTTTCAATGTTTTTAACAATATTACTATGTGAATTGAAAATTTAAATATCAATTTCATGTTTTAATGCTGCTTTGTTTAACATTTCAAATATTTATGGTAGTTTTTTTACAATACCCTTTTACACATGGTTTGAGATTTCGACCGAAAAACCGAGATTCTGAACATTCCGTTCCGATTTCATTAAGGATGAAACCAAACCAAACCAAAATTCCGGTTCATAAAAAAAATTCAAATTCAAATTTTATAGAAGAAAATAAAAAAAATTATTCTGAATTTTAAATTTATAAACATTCGAAATCTGAAATTTTAACTTTGAAAACTACAAAATCACAAAATATACATGAATAGTGTAACTAAAAAGATTAAGTACAAAGTCAAGGACCACTAGCTAACCGGTTAGTGATATGACGCTCTAAATGTAAGTTCTAAAGGTATTGATTTTGTCCTTGAAGACATCAAAATGAGTGCTCTGCTTGAATAAAGTACCACTTTTACTTTCAAAAATAAGTTGGTATGAAGTAGTAAATAAATATTTGTTAGTGTGGTTAATATTTATAATTAATTAATATTGTTCATTTTTATCTTACTTTTCAAATAAAGATAAATTACACATCTTGTTTCGGTTAATTAAACATATATGTAATTATATGAAAAATAAATAATGAAATCCAAAATCAAAACTTGAACTTGATTTCTCGATATTTACGAATTAGATTGAAATTCTTTAAATATAAAAAAGATCGAAACCAAGATCTCGAACCTTGCTTTTACATGGTATGTCAATATCTAGGTTTAAATAACATTGCAATTATCATTATCTAATATTTTATGTTTCAATATAATGCTACTTATAGTAGGATTATATGGACAGTTGAAATTTGAGCATAACATTTCTTGTTTTAATCTACCCTGCAGTAGCATTTTACTCTGCAGTGTATGTGTATTATTTAATATGAATTGAATATTAAATATCAACATTATTGTATGTGTGTACGCTTATACATCGGTGCAATATTAGTTCATGTTTTTGTACATATTTTGATTTATGTGGCTTTAGCTTTATTACTGTAATATCAGTTCATGTAGGTATTTACTTGGTATGTCAATATCTAGGTTTAAATAACATTGCAATTTATCTGTTAACCGTTTTTGAGCCAAAGCATATTTCAACTGGACATAGAAGAACCAAACGAAGACGAAACGACTTGAAATCTGAAAGGTGCACTCAATGAACTAAAGAGATAGCTCAAGAAAATTCCGACCAAAAATACGCTAAGTCCATAACTCGGTACCGAGTTATCACCATAGGTTGGTACCGAGTTATCATCAAAACAGTTTTAACTAGACTTGGAAGACTGAAACGGAAATGGAATGACTTGAAAGTTGGCAAGTGCGCTTAGAAAAGGCAAAGGAAGAACTTGGAAAAGGTTTCACATGCATTGGACCAACACACATAACTCGGGCCCGAGTTATGCTATAGGTAGGGTCCGACCTATGGATATTGACCCGTTCGCTTCCTGAACTTCACACATCAACTCGAATGGAAGATGGGAACAACTTGCTAGTGGAGTGGTGCAAGTCGCACCAAGGATTATAACTCGGGTCCGGCCAATAGGGCTTAGGTCAGCCCCGAGTTATCATTATGGCTCGGGTTGGCCTAAGTCTCATGGTGTGACTTCGAGCTGGCTTCTGGACTTCGTTGCTGATGGACTTCTGACTTATACCTCCCCAACTCCTCTATAAATACCAATCTACGTTATACCAAAAAAAGGATCTTCTTCTCTTCACTCGGGATCTGGATTTTCTGACAACGGAAACTGCTACTTCTTTACCTCTAACATCTCCTCCATTAGAGTCGCCTAGGAAACAACTATTTGTTGTTCTAGGACTTAGATCAACAAATTCTTAGTACTAGTGACTCACAAACAACCTAGAGACTCTACTATAAATCTGAGATCCACTTGATTGTGGTCGGATCTGAGATAACTAGTTGTAATCCAGAGAGGAAACTAATAAAAGATCAAACTGGACGTAGGCCGGAGGTTACGCCGAACCACTATAAAAATTGTCTTCTTTTACTGTTTTTTTGTTTATTTAATCTGAACTGGTGCTTTCATCTCGATTATGTATGTTGATCCATTTTTCGGGTTAATATTATCATTATCTAACATTTTATGTTTCAATATATTACTACCTATAGTAGGATTATATGAATAGGAAGTTTGTGCATAACATTTCTTGTTTTAGTCTACCTTGCAGTAGCAATTTACTCTTCAATGTATATGTATTATTTAATATGAACTGAATATTGAATATCAACATTATTGTATGTGTACGTTTATACATTAGTGTAATATTAGTTCGTGTTTCTGAACATATTTTGATTTATGTGGTTTTAGCTTTATTATTTCATTGGATATGATATTTGATTGTTAAATGCCACTTACATATAGCTTTTCAGTGTTTCTTCGTATACTTTCTTGTGTAACATTTCATTTTGATAAATTTATACAACATATAATTATCACTGGAACTATGAAAACTTTGTTTTTATTTTGTACCGTTTAATTTTTACCATAATATAATTTTATTTTGCTAAAATAATATAATACTATTTTCTTATAGCATATTGAACATGTTGCATACAATTTTCTTCTATAATGATACTACATAGTACTGTAGCATTTTGTACTTGCTAATAGGTTTTATTATTTGTGATTATTGACAATGTAGTATGGTAAGAGTTGCAGAACAGTGGTGCAATGAGGTAGTGACCGAATGTGGCACGAGTGATGAGATAAGGTGGGCGGCAATTACAGGAACTAAGATTGAGATGATGTGGTACGGGTTTGGGTAAATAAAAGTGGCAGCTAGGGTGATGACAATAGGGATGGCAACAACGGAGGCGACGATAGCGAGGAGTACAATGTGGATGACATCGACGAGAAGTGCGATGTGGATGTCCTTGACAGAGGATGCGATGGTGAGAAGGTATTGAGTGAGGAGAAAGATTGATCGGGGGTATTGATTCCTAGAGGAGAGAGATATGGATTGTGTCCATGCACCTAATTTTGAAACCTTGTGGTCTAGAAATAACAATTTGGTTCAAGTTTTTCTTTTGATTTTTGCATTGGACGGGACTTGTTGACCACCACGGCTCTATAGGCTTCATCTAGAGCGATCCTCATTGTGATGTTTATAATGTTAGCAGAATCATCAATGACCTGAAAATTTATTTTGTATATTTGCAATTTAACCACTTTCATACTAATAGAATGAACGAAAAACGAAGGACGTTGGCAAATAATTGATGTGTAAAGTTCAAAAAAGGTAAAAACATAAACATGTTATCAAAATAAGAATCAACTCTAGTACTGACATAAAGACACATTTCATTGAATCTTCATCGCTATTATTAGAAAATGGACATAAATAAACAATTAGCATAGGATCAATTACATGCACATTTCAACCATCATCCAATCTTTAACTATAGTTGTAATATATTTTTTATTTTACATTTTTTGTGCAAGGGATTATTAAACATGATTTAAGGAATAAAAAATGAATATTTTGAGAAGAACAAATATTGTGCTAATTTCGCTTGCAATTTCTACTAAAATATTAGACTTGCACGTTTAAGATAAAAATGGGCCAAATCATCATTCAATTATTAAATAGCTATATATAATTATATTCATTTATCGTGTAATTGATCATTCTATTTTCAATCTTCATCCAATTAAAAGATCTCATACCGTTTATATTTCCTCTTTAATCTGGAAAAAAATTTCAAACGATTATTCAAGAATTCATTGTTTACATATATTCTTTTATAGAATCAACTTGAACTTATAATGACTCCAATAATAAATTACATGAAAATCTAGCAGTTGTTCTTATTTGGACTATCATCCATAGACATGCTTTTATAGAATTGGATAAAACTCTTAAAAGATATGTTAAGAAATGACTTTTTTTTAAGTCAAATCTCTAACCATTGAAGGAGATTTTACACAAGTCATTGTGATGCTAAAATGATTGATGCATGCATCGGTAAATCACAAGTATGGCATCATGTAGAAGCCATATGAAAGCAAAAATGGTTCATTCTATACAGGTCATGTTTTTTATTGCATGTTAGTGATGGGATGAGCCACACATTAGTGATGATATAATTCGAATTCCAGATAAATGGTCACATATTTGAAAGATGAACATTGAATAACTATACATGAAAACACACTTGCTACGAAAGCTTTAGTAGCTTCTCTCAATGAATATTTTGAAAAATAGAATGATCAAGTTGTAACTCTATTCCTTGGAGAATTATCTTTATTGATAGTTGAAATAATGTTGCAACTTTTGATTTAATCGTGAAGTCCCGGTACTCTTATTATATATAGATGTGATGTCACAAGCTCGGATCATGTCATGACAAAAATTAATTTCTATTTTTAATTGAACATATGGAAAAATATTAAGATCATACGTTCGAATTCCGACCATGACATTTTTTACATATTTAATTTCTATATATTTTTCATTTTTTTGTAATATTTTCTCTATTCTTAGTATCAAATAAATCATTATCAATTCTTCATTTATTTCATATTTATATCAAATGTACTCTTATTTTGATTTTTGTCTGATTTTAACATACTTTGTGAAGAATTTATTTTCCTAATATTTGAAAGGAAAAGAAATTTTCATCTAATCGCATATAAAATTGACTTTTTCAAATATCATTTCATATGACATTCGATTTTTTTTCTTATGCTTATAAGCTATTTTTTAAAAGAAAAATGCAACTAAAAAGTGTGTATATTCCCTTTATCAATAGTTGTGATAGAGTCCAGAAATATTGGTCAGACAACGAAGTTTCTAAAATGCCCATGTTATATAAACATGATGTCACGAGTGTGAATCCCGTTACAGAAAAGGGTTACTTTCTATTTTTAGTTGAAAAGTTTGAAAAAATATTAACGTCATAGGTTTGAAACTCAACAATGACATTTTTCATATATTTAATTTATTTCTATTGTATATTTTGTGAAATGTTTCTTCCATTCTCAATATCAAATAAAAAATTATCAATTTTTCATTTGTTTAAAATATTCATGGAGTGCACTCTTTATTTTGAGTTTTGCTTAATTTTAACTTTGTGAAAAAGTGGTTTTTTATGTTTGAAAATTAAAAGACAACAACAACTAGGTCATTATTTTCAAACAAATTGGGGCCGACTAGAGATGGAACTCAAAACTAAATAACAAAGTCAATTTAAAAGTAATAATAACAATAATAGATGTTTTTTAAAGGTGAAAATAGAAATAAAATAAAGTAAAATATTTAAACAAATAATAATAATAATAATAATAGATAAAAAAAATTAAAAAAACCATGATGATAATAATAATACTAATACTAATAGTAATAATGGTACTAATGGTAATAGGAACCGAAGACCAAACACTACGTCTTAGGCTACTATTTGTTGGTCTTATAATCTAAAACTTATAACACTACCCCTAAACCAACCCTAAGTAAAAAAACTCATAGCTCATGGTTATTGTACGTGGATCGCTAACTTTCACACGCTTCTGTCCGACATTAGCTCTTTAGATATATTACAATCTCTCAAGTCTCTTTTAACTACTTCCTTCCATGTCAACATTGGTCGACCTCTACCTCTCTTTGAGCATTCAATACGCTCTATAATTCCAATGCGCACATGTATTTCGAGAGGCCTCCGTCGGAGATATCCAAACCATTTTAAGCGGTGTTGGACTAAATTCTCTTCAATTAGTGTTACTCCAAGTTTGTCCCGTATATCATCATTTCTAATTCGGTTTCGTTTTGTATGCCCACAGCTACATCGCAGCACACGTGTTTTTGCTACACTTATCTTCTGGATATGTTGTCTTTTAGTAGACCAACATTCTGCGTCATACAACATCGCATGCTTGATTGATGTTCTGTAAAACTTTTTTTTAAGCTTTTGTGGGACTTTCAAGTCATAGAAAATGTCACACGCTAGTCGTCATTTCACTCATCCTGCTCGAATTCTAAAACTAACATTTTCATCAATCTCACCATCATACTACAACATTGACCTTAAATATCGAAAGGATTCCTTCATGGACACTACTTGCCTAGCCAAAGTGACATCTCCATCATCTGACCTGACACCGCTGAACTCGCACTTCATATACTCTGTTTTAATTCTGCTAAACCTAAAACCCTTTGATTCTAAAGTCTGCCTCAACACCTCCAGTTGTCTATCAACCTCTATCCTACTTTCGTCAATCAGTACAACATCACCAACAAAAAGCATACACCAAGAAATCTCACCTTGTATACCCTTCATAACATCATTCATTACTAGGGCAAAAATGTTGGGGCTCAAAGCTGATCCTTGATGTAATCCTATGTTAATAGGAAAGTCACTGGTTTCACCATCGCATGTTCTAACACTAGTCACAACATCATCGTACATATCCTTGATAAGGATAATGTACTTTGTTAGGACTCTCTTCCTTTCAGAGCCCATCACATAACCTTTCTCGGTACTTTGTCATAAACTTTCTCCAAATCGATAAATACCATATGTGGATCCTTGTTTTGCTCTATAAATCTCTCAATAAGTTGTCTTATCAAGAAAATCGTCTCTGTGGCCGACCTCCCAGGCAGTAAACTAAATTGGTTTTTTGAAACACTTGTCATCCTTCTTAATCGATGTTCAATGACTCTCTTGCAAAACTTTATTGTATGACCCTTAAGCTTAATTCCTCTGCAGTTTATGCAACTTTGAATATCTCATTTATTCTTGAAGATTGAAACTAATATGTTTCTCCTTCGCTCATCTAGCATCTTGTTTGATTTGAAAATATTATCGAACAACTTAGTTAGTCAAGCTACCCCTACATTTCCAAGGCATCTCTTCCATATCTTAATGGGGATATTATCAAGCCCCAACGTCTTATCTGCTTTCATCCATTTTGCGCCTCATTTATCTCAGACTCTTGAATTCTCCGAACAAAATGTATGTTGGTGTCATCAAAAGAGTCGTCCAACTCAATCGTAGTGTTATCACTTTCTTCATTGAATAACTTGTCGGAGTATTCTTTCCATCTATTTTTGATCTCATCGTCCTTCACCAAAAGTCTATTATTCTCATCCTTGATGCATTTAACTTGATTGAAGTCTCTCGTCTTCCTCTCGCGGAGCTTAGCTTTGCTATAGACTTTTTTTCACTCTCCTTCGTACTAAGCTTTTAATGTAGATCTTCATACGCTCGGCCCCTTGCTTCACTCACCGCTCCCTTTACGTTCTTTGTCGCTTTGTACTTTTGCATGTTGTCCTCGCTCATGTGATGATGCAAGCATTTATAGCATTCCTTCTTCTCTTTGATAGCTTTTTGTACACCACTGTTCCACCATCACGAATCTATAGGTTCGCGTTTATTTTCTTTTGTTGACCCAAACACCTCAATAGCCACTTTTCGAATACGCGTTGTCATCTCATCTCACGTGTCATTTGCTTCTCCTTCCATATTACATGCCCATTCTCCTACTACACTATCCTTAAACACCCGTGAGGCGTCTCCTTTGAACTTCCACCATTTCGTCATACTAATCTTGGCTCCTTTATCCTGTCGGACACGTATCTGAAGACGAAACTCGGATATCAAAAGCTAATGGTTTGAGACGATACATTCTCCAGATATGACAATCTAATCATAAACAAATTGCCTTTTTAAATAGCATTTTTTTACGACATTGGATTTTTTTCTTATACTTAAAAACTTTTTTTAAAACAAAATACAATTGAAGATTAAGAGTGTGTGTATAATTTTACAATTTTTTAATCTAGAATTCAATTTTTTGAAATCATTTATAACTATATATTTTCAACCAATTATTTTTACCGAATTGGAAATTAACCAATATGGCATGCTAAAGTTTGATTATTTGATTAAATAAGTATTTTGTTCAACACATGCATCAACTTGCAAAAGTACTCACAGCCTAATAAAAAATGCTCGCATAACTTTCAATGTCATTCGAAAAATAATTTCCAATTAATTTACTTTATTCTTTAACAACATTAACAATGAAAAAACATGAAGTTAAATCTAATAAAATGAGCAATAATTGTTGATTGTCTAAATTGCACTGTGGATTATATTGAAATATTCTTTGATAATATTTTCAACTGCATCATCATATATAATCTCTTTGCTATTGACACTGATGCCAAGATGAAAAAGTTCAAAACAATTGCTCAACAATATTGATATGTATTGAACCACCATATTATGTTTGCATCAAACTTCTATACAAACTTCATATATACTAAACTGCTACTGTGATGTTAGCAATTGACATCTAAGGTTTTAAGTTTCAAATTGAACCTTTTTGCCTTTCACTGATGATCATGCATCGTTTTTTGCAGTTCGTATGTACTATTGATTTTGCTTTTCATGTGCAGAGTGTGTCATTTGTACTATCGATTATACTTTTCATGTGCAATGTTTGTCATTTGCATTAATCATTAAACCGGAAGACTAACCGAAATGTCGCGTTAATATAACCTCTCGTTCGGATTATTTACAAGTACAGGTTACTAAGTAGAACCCGAAAGTCGAAGGGAGTAATATACCGAAGGAATAAAGCCTCGGGGGAGATAAGATCAATTGAAACTTATGTGCAGTACTATGAAATTTCAATTGACTATGTGTACATCCCAGATATAGTTAAAGAGAACACAATCACAAAGTACAAGTCACCGATCCATGTGCTATATTTAGAGCAAGCTGAATCTATGTCAAATGTCAGTAATCTAACGTATTAGTTTAACAGTGCAATCCACGTCATCAATCAACGTCTCCTCCAAATGGTTATAAATTGGCGCTAACCCAATGCAGAAAGAATCTTTTTGGCACTAGTATAATTCAAATACTACGAATAAATTGTACTATCATATATTAGAGCTTTTGTATAAACTCATTAATGGTGAACTTAGCTGACTCGACATTGTAACAGCCTTTCGGCTTCAGTACAAGACTCTAACGAAGGAAAGAACAAAGTGGACGAAGGAATTTAGCCCGAACCAATATAATCTCGATGTCTCTTTACTGCTTTCATACATTTTACTTTCAGCTCTATACACAGAACTTACTCTCGGCCTAGTTTAAATTATACCCCTCTCGGCATCAACTCTTAAAGTCTAACTTAACTTCCAACTACGAACTAAAGCCTTCGGTAACCAACCTACCGAAGCTCTCGTAATCAAATCTACTGATCGAAGCTTGTCTTTCGGGTCTTGGGTGTTCGTGTTACAAAAAATACAACCAGCATGCTACAATAAATCTTGATCTAAAAAACATTATATAATTGAGTCGGACTCATATGCCGTGAATTTTATAGAAGCCTTAAAGATGTAGAGATCGTCGAACAATTTGCAAGAACTCAAGTTTTCTTCCCAAAGAGACCTATGAAGCCTATTGACGATACTTGTTTATCATTTACATTATTCTGTAATATAAGCGAACCCCTACAATGTTAAGTTTAGCTCTAATTTTCAACAAAGCTCAAAGGAAAATAATTCCAAATGTAAATATTGCATTTGATCATGGCCAACTTTGCAATGCACTATCAAGAGGGCTTTAATACGTAATAAAAGAGTTTTGAGAAGAAACGATAAAGTTCAAAGACAATAGAAAACCTACACTAAAATGTTGTCCATAAATACGCATATCTTCTACATGGTTACAAAATTGAAAATAATAATGAAATATATGTATTATAGTTTGGGCCTTTTTATATCATTTATATGTTTTTAGAACAACATTTTATAATGATGATGTTACATTTATAGTCTTTCGTATACAATTTTTTGCATGAATTAGTATTCGTCAAAAAATACACAAAAGAATAAATTTTCATTAATGATATTGTATTATCTATATATATATAATAGGAATACCTTGATTTGAAACTTTGAATTTTTCGATAATAAAATAAAGATAGAACAAAGGGCATTTTGGTAACTTTTTCTTACCCACATCTTGCTTTACTCTTACAATATTAATTGATAACTTAACAATATCCCTCTCCCTATTCCATGTTCAAGTTTTAAACCAACTATTTTATATAATAAAACTTATAGAAGTGTCGTTTTAATTTTTAAACCGAAGCATTCATGATTGTTTTAGTTTTAATTTTTTGTGAGCATTTATATTTATACTATTAGGAATATATAGAAGTTAACGCACATTTTTCTTTGGACGTGCATTTCATACTGGTATTAATTAGTATTTTTTCATGCATAAGCATCCCAAAAACTTCTTTTTGCATGCATAACAATATAACTTTCTTAAATTACTTACTGAATTGATGTCGTGATGCAGAAAAAGACAGCTGGGCATTTGAATTTGAATTTTTAACATTTTCCCCTTGACACACAATGAGCATATGTCGTTCGTAGTGTACTAATTATTTTGCTTTTCGATCGCAAGCATGTGTCATCTGTACTGATTATTTTATCTTGCACGTGTACAGCACAAGCCAATTATATGAATACCCTTTCAACATTTCTTAACCCATCGCACGTGAACATTGTAAATGAAATTATTTACTTCAACTGAAAAACATTAATCATGTGTGTACATGCTTATACATATAGTGCATGTCAATAAACTAGTATGGTTTAAAATAACATTATATTTACATAAGCGGATCATGTGTTTAGTCGACATACGCCATCAGATATCGATAACACACACTTACCAAACATATGATGGAGAAGCATAAGAATCTTCAAAGTCTACAAAAGGGTAAACATTTGTTTTTGCTCATCGTTGTGCTATATCCTAAATTGAAAAGTGTTCTAGATTCAAACATCATTTTATTCTCCTTGTTTTATTTTATATGTAAAAAAAGATTCAAAGCACATCAACTAATGAAGATGTGTCTTAAAACATATAATCCATACAAAAGTAAATATAGTAATAAATAAATAGCATTATATGTTTTTTTTTATCTTTCACGTGTTTTTCTAAATAAAAATGCCTATCAACAAATATGACCTAGACCTTTTAAATCTCTCTTTTTCCCAAAAGTTAAAAGTATATCAAGCAAGAAAAAAAAACAACAAATGGCAGGTAATGAAGTGAAGCTATTCGGTCTCAGTTGAGTGGGTAGAAATAAGCTAAAGTTAACTTCAAAACTAGAATTATATCATGAAATATTTTATAAGGAGTAAATAATCGTAAGGATATGCAAATAGATGTACCTTGATAGTTGCCCCAGATTCTAAGCGTATCATTGATATGTTATAACCATTTTTCCCAATCAATCCACCAACCATATTCTCATGAATCTTCATCTCAAATGTCACGTGATCAGAAACTGCAAAAGTGAGTGTCTATGCTGATTTCTATGAGAACGGAATCTTTTAGTTCAATGATAAAAGTTAGCATAACTGATGACTAGTAGCTTAAAACTCACCTGAGGGTGGTAGTGGTGGTACTGGTGGTACTGGTGGTAGTGGTGTATACTCTTGAAACTGCGGATGTGAATAAACTTGACGCTGGGAAGGTAAATAAGGTAGAAAATGCGTATACACATTTGTAGTATGCATGTCAAATTCACTTTGTGGTTTAATTGAACTGTCCTCTTTTTGAGGGGTATTCCTGCATAAATTGGAGAAAAACCTTATACTTGACCATTTAAGGACCACAACAAGAAGTCAATTAGTTGGTAAAACTTACTGCAAGCCAAAATCTAGTTTCTGCAAAGCATGTAGCACTTGAAATATATTGCCTGATACCTGCTTGCAAAGAAGGTTAATATAGTATTAAAATATAACACAAGGGTGCTTGATAATCATTTTTGAAAGGCCTTTGATTTTGACATTTTGTGATCACATGCTTAGGTACAAGGTTTTCATAATGGGATTCAAATCGTAAAAATCAAACTTTGAATCGAAACGAGATTTAAATCGTGAATCGTAGATTCTAATGATCAATATTTCAAGGTTTGTACACACTTGAAATTACTTTCAATGTCTGACTGCATTTAGACCTAAAACTCAATTATCTTCCTTGTTGCATTTTTATTTTATTTAGAAAACATTAGAATTGGAATTGTGAATCCAAATAAGCATATTAAATATATCATTATATTTTAAATGATTTGTTGTAAATACGGTTTTAACTAGGTTTGAATCAAAACGTTAATCGAATCGTAAAGAGAGATATTCGATCCAAAATGGAATTTAAATTGTAGAATTTTAAGATTTTTGACAGCAATGATATTCATTTACATGTGACACGAACTTGTAAACAAATAAATTACATTATGCATTGCCTAATAAATTTTGAGGTAGGAGTGTAAAATTATATCTGCAAGAGCAAAAAAATAGTAAGTAGAGTACTTTAAGTAAACACTCTTCTTGCACTGCAAGTGTGCAAAGTTATCACAGCGTGCGCTATAGCGCAAAATTTCCTATACGCAGGGTGTGCGCTATTTAACCCCTAATAGGCAACGCACATGTGAACTATAACATAAAATAACGTGCTACTATCTCAAAGCGCAAAATAACGAATAGCCTAAAATAGCACGTTATTTTGTTTATTTGCTATTTTATGTATATACATTTAAAAATGCTTAAACAAAATTGAGTGACACAAACTATGACATGGTACACTAACTGATCATATATCTTCAAAAATAAATCAAAATCGTCTATCAAGAATGACCATAATTTCTTTAAATAAAATTGAATGTAGGTATTTTGTAAGTGTATCAACTCAAAATGTCTACGTGGAAAAGTAAAATACTTTTGTCTTTCTCTAGTTATATTAATAGGTAGAAACTTTCTAACCTTAAAGATCATTTTAAATTTGCTAGCGATGTTATTAACGCCATATAATGTTTTCTTTTTTTACTTTATAGAACTTAATAGTTTGCAATATTGGACTTTATTTTTAATACTGAAAAACCCAAAATATGAAGGTTGAACATCCATTTCTTTTTTAAAAAATTGAATAAACTTTTAAAAGCAAATTTCTGATAGATCATTATAAAATTTCACCTCTCATGCATTAAAGGTGCTACTTTACAAATACTTTGAAAATGTCCTTATAAATTAGTTTATTTTAGCCGTAAAAAAAGAAAATTATACGGTACAAAATACCAAATTTTGGTGCATAATCAATGATGTTATTTTCTAATTTATTTTCCATAAAAAATTA
Organism: Allium fistulosum; assembly: GCA_030737815.1. Lineage (NCBI taxonomy): Eukaryota > Viridiplantae > Streptophyta > Magnoliopsida > Asparagales > Amaryllidaceae > Allium > Allium fistulosum. Next base: position 239,634,783 of record CM060907.1, on the reverse strand, counting down.
GTCATTCATCTTAGTAACAAATCTTTTAATTTATGATTTACTGTGTAGGTTCGTATGTGACTCGAGTTCCTATTTCATATCAACTTAACTAGATGAAATATTTAACCATGGAAATACACTTTCGCCTCTTTTAATTTATAAGAATCTAAAATGTACATACATTTTGATGTTATCACTTTTTTTCCGTTCACCACACAGGTAAGAAGTTTGTTTTGATGTAAGCATAATTTTTATAATGCAAAAAATCTCGAAACAAATGAAATCGAAATTCACATTAAAATTTGGAAGAGTTCTGAAATCAACATAAAAAAATATTAAAAGGAAACTAAGATACATTAAATTTAACAAAATTACGATTCAACATAGAAATTTATGAAAAATAACAATTTAAATAGTCGATCTCAATTAGGAAAAAAATAAAGATGATGAGAATGGTAAATCCATGAAAACAACAAATATATTTTTAAACGGGTTAAATTCAAGATACAGTGTTAAGAATTTTAAAGCATAGTTTTAGAGTTTTTAATTTAAATGGGAGATGCAACTAACGATTTACCGTGTAAATTACATTGTGAATTCCAATCCATGATTATTTAATAAAATAATGGTGATAATCATGAATAAGTGATTTGATATTTATGTAAACATGGACTATGTCTACTTTAGTCTCATTTATTATAATATATAAAAAAATGCAAACTTTACAAAAGTGAACAAAATAGCGAGCGATATAGCGCATAGCACAAAATAGCGCAAGCCTTGCGCTATTTTGCGCTGGACAATCCCTACTCTTGATTTGCATATAATTAGATACAGAAATAATTAAGCATGTGTATTATTGGAAGTTGGCTTAGTTGTTGTTGTCATATTATTGGAAATTGATCGTTTACAGCACCGTACCATTAGAAAAAGGAAACAAGAAATATTATGCATCCTCCACAGAACATGCACGGGAATCCAATGAATAAACTCACTTGAACAATACGATCAGATTCCTGTACTGATTCGCAAGAAGGCAACTGATTTTCAGCAAGAATAATAAACGTTGCTCCAGAAGAAGCCCTAATGTTTTCGATTTTCATCCCTGAACTTTCACTTAAAGCATCAGCCTGAGACCCTGAAATCAAGAGTCGGACTGTGCTTATGGCCGTACTATCCTCCTCTTTCTTACCAGCCTATACAAGGGAACATTCTGAGTTCCAATAGTTTCATTACAATTCCAATAAATTACAAATGTACAAAAAATTGATATTAATAGAGCGTACGGTGAGTATGAGCCTTGCAATCGCTAACAACGCATTTTTAGCATTAGTCATGAAACCAGCACTCTCGTCTTTTGAACTAATAACAATAACACGATCTTCGTTTGGCTGTAAAAGAGGAACAACATAATAAGCTTAATCAATATCATGTGAAATTTATTGCACTTGTGAAATCAGAAACATAAATAATTACAATAGACGCATCGAGAATTTTGATTGAAGCTCCAGTGCTGGCCCTGATTTGTTGGATTCGAATCCCTTTTTTGCCGATTACGCGCCCAATTTCGTTGTGGGAAACGACAACCCTGAACAGGATGTCTCCAGACAAGTGTAACTTCTTTGAAGGAGGTTCTCTACTGGAGGCTGATGTGGAGGTGGCGCCGGAATCTAACCGGCGTTTAAGGGTGGCGGCCGGAATATGAGGTGCGGAAGTAGCCATAATAAACAAGCAATTTTTCTCGAGGGTTTTGTTGCAACAGAAAGATATGTCAATGGAAAAATATGACCGGCCACCTTTTGTTTTACTGTCCCGTTTAAAAGACATGACTATTTAATGGATATAACTAGATTGAGGTCAAATCTTCGCACACGGATACATGGAGGTTTTAACGGTGGTGTATTATATGAGTTATTATTCCTGTTGTCTTGTATTTGTTTTGGTATAATGCAAAGCTAAATAATAAGATATATGGTATTCATTATGATTGCAATGCAGCAATTAGAATATGTTTGATTTTTGTAACCATGATAGTAAAAAATCATGTTGGCAAATTACTTAATGAGTAGTAATAGTTACATGAATGTTATTAAAAGACAAAGGAAGAGCACGTAGTGATAGAGAAGAGCGAGAGAAAAAACAGAATGTTAAATACAGAAGGAAGAGTAGCAAGTTTATTATGTGACAATGGAATTATATATTTTTTGTCCTGCGCTTTTCTCCAATTTAATTACTGGACTGTTATATTTATTTCTTTTTGCGTTTTTCTCCACATTGAGTGCGGACAGTCTAGTCGACTGCCAACATTTTCTTCATCCTACGAAAAAAACGTTGTTTAGTACCATTGATTAGTTTGGTACCAGCAATTACAGTTATGGAAAAACAAAGATCATGAAAGTTTTATAATAGAAAGGGGAAGATTAATATGGACTTGTACAGTATTATAATGAAAAGTTGACGGTTGAAAATAATAATAAATTAAAACTATATTTATGGTAGAATTGGTTAATGCAAAGTGTGTTAGCAGACGTACAGCTATGTAAATTTCTATTTCTTCCACCTTTTTTGTAGTTGATGAAGGAGGATTGCTTTCAGTACTTTCATTGAGAACATCATCAACGGCCTATATGAATTTTAAAATAATGTCGAACATAAGTAGTTTGAGTACACAACTTCAACCACTTAGTTAGAGTAGTCAAATGTATTATTAAAGGTTTCTTTCCTTTGTAATCAGACATAGTTGAAGTGGTGTAGGTGGATTGGGTTGCACCATTATCAACGTTTGTATTTTGTGCAGTCAAGGTTGTGGTCTAAAATATGGTACACAAATCATAAAAGAAAAAATTGTAAAAAAAGGTAGGTGTTTTAACAATTTAACTATAGTCAAATATCATTGCACATATAATTACACGAACATTTTACCTATGATGCCGAAGAAGATAACCGAGAAGACACTATTTTCTTTGTTATTTTTCGAGCTGTGAGGATTGTATCTTTGTTATTCATTTCGTAGTTGTTCGGCCTAAATTCAAAAATAGCGTCTATTCCTACTGGTTGTTGAAAAATGTTTTCCACCTTCTTATCTCCGTTTTCCTGAAGTAGAGAAAAACAAAAGTAGTAAAGGGAATGAAAACATGGTGAAAATGTAATGGTAAAGGTAATATTAATTTTTGAATTTGTTTAACCATCTTTGAGATTTTGATCATTTCATCCACGTTGACACTAAGAAGTTTCTCTGCCTCTTTGTCAAACGCGGTCATAGTTGATGAGGTAGTACCATCAACAATATCGATGTTCAAGCGATACCTGCGGAAGAATAGATAATTAAAATATATAATCATGATAGTTTGGCTAAGGTAAAGAGATATCAACCTATTAAGAGGTTCTTTCACCGGTTGGTGGCATCTGGAACATAAGTATTGTGTTCCTTCAAGATATACAGATCCTTTACACATCATGCATGACATGTAAAACCAAGGTGAAGAGGTCCTCAATTTAGTGATCGTAGCATGAACAACGTATTTTTTTCCCTAAACATATAAGACAGTACATTAACAAATAGGCAAAAGGATCGAATATTAAAATCTAATGGAAAAGTTAGTTAGAATGAAACTAAAGGGAAAAATGAAAGAAAGAATTTAAATTTACCAATCGTCAACTTACAACATAACAGAAAGGTATATAGAAAAATAATTTATAATGGTTTAAAAAAGTACGTGAGGGAATAATATGTAGGAAGCAGGTATAGTGTTATGGTCGTTTAAACTGCATCATGTAAACAGCCAAATGTGATTGTAATCATGAACGTAATGTTGGGTTTGGACGAAGGAAAAAAAACATACCCGACAATTTGCAGCTCTAACCTCTTCTTGAAGATGTGCTATAGTGGACTGAACAGTTTCTAAATCAGCGTTCTCGTCGGTAGAAGGAGTCTTATTAAGAAGCAGTTTTTTGTTGATGGCATACTGTGTACTGAGGGAGGAAATTAAAACCAGACAAAAAATTATAAATAGAGCTAATATAGTAAGTGCAGTAAGAGTATAATTAAGGTTTAAGCAAATACCTCTCAAAATATTCATAGACGGGGGAGACTTTTATATTAGTGTATATCTTGGTTGCTTTAGTGGAGTCATAAACTATCGATCCTACAGTTAAAGGTAGTAGATATGTAATAATCACAGTACCGGTAGCAGTGAACAAATAATTATTATATCAATGATTAAATAAGCTTACCCGCGTAAACAGAAACTGAGGTAGATGTAACAACTATTGGTATTGGATGGGAGTGTTTGAAGCAATGACTCATCGACCAATTTTTTTTTTCAAACCAAAGAGATACAATTGATGATTTCCCACTGAGCATATAAAGGAACATAAATTATTTATAAGTAAGATGGACATATTTTGAAAAAATGATGTTGGATAAACTGTAATGTAGGTAAACAGCTGTATAAAACCTTGTTAATTCAAGGTGAAGTTGTCTTTTGACTGATTGAGTTCCATCTTGTCTAGTAATCTGAAGAACAGGTGTAATAGCACAGAGAATGCCTCCTACGTCTAATCCAGTTAAAACATTGGTTAGGTACTATTCCAATTGACAAATGGTGAGTTAAGAGAGTTTGAAACCAAAAATATTGTAGACGAACTTGTAAGCTGACCTTTCTTGTTAATTCGAGAGGGAAGTATGTCATCATCCACAGATTCAAATTTGTAGCAAGGAATGTTGTTTGTATCTTCATGTACCTTCCTTACTTGAGTGTCCACCCTAATGACAATAGTTAATGGCTCGTCAATAGACTTAAAATCTGTATCCGAGTCTTGTACGTTGAACCTGGTAATCTCATATACAGACTGCTCCTCGAACATATTTTCAAATCGATGCAAATTGTGCTTACGTACAACTACATTTTCTCATTCCCCTATAGAAGACAGTCCATATAAACACATAAATGAACAGATAGGTTGGGTGTTAATAAATGTAGATGGAGATTTTACCTCTCTGTCCAGAAGTTGCAAGTTTAGAGAGTAAGGTTCATTTGTCTTATGGCTGACCAAAATCCAAAGTCTTCCCACTCGAACTTTGATTGTGTTCCAGTTGGTACCATAGACTAAGTTGGAAAGCAATTGAAAATTATTGTCCATTGTATATTCATAAAAAAAACATAGCAGTGATAGTTAGCAATTTTTTGATTTTTTGGTAGTATGACGTAAAAAAATAAGTGTGCAAGCAGGAAAGAAGAAATAGTATTTACCTGGAAAGCTAATTAGCAGTTTGATATGAATGGAAGGGAAGACAGAAATAAAGTAGATGTAATGGTGGATGTCACCCATGCAACGGTAAAATGCATGTACAACGTTATATTGAGTACAGATAAAGAAATGAAACGGTTAGTGCAGTAACGAAAAACAGGCTGACCAATTATTATACGTTAGTGCAGTAACGAAAAACAGGCTGACCAATTATTATAGCATATATAAAACTTATTTTTTTAAAAGTTGTTCTGATTGTATGATCATGTGACTGAGCATGGCCCGTTGCGATTTATTTTATAGGCATATTTTTTTTTTACTTATAATTATTATCTGTTATAAAATATGTTATTCGTTGTTTAGTAGCAAACATGTTTTACGCATTTACACCACAGGTTTGTATGTACTATAGAATTTGACATCAGGCAATTGTATATACGATAAAGTACCACATAAAAATTTCAAAAATTTGCATGTGCTTGCAGACTACTGTATAGAAAACAAAATTTTAGACACTAATTGTTCCAACCATTTTTTGGTTTTATATTCTAACGTGGCTTTAGAAGTCGGAAAGTTGGAGGAGGCCAGTGCTATTTTAGTATAAAAAAACAATGTGCTGCCATTTCTTACTTGAGAAGTTGACAACAACACATTAAGTTTTAAAATGATGGGAACACGGTATATGTTGAACGTGTAAAACAGTTGTGACTAATTATTATACCCAGTTAAAGAAATGGTTATAAAAATTAACCAAGCTTCTGAAAATCTGAACTGTAGGTTATAATTGCCAGCACATTATCATGAACGTGTAAACTACTGAGTCCACACAAGGAGTACGAATGGTACTTGCAAATTTGAGATGACAGAGAATAGTTTCTAAAGGTTTTTATATTAGTAATATTTGTTTTGTCCCTTTTATTTTCTATAACTTCATGCATTGCACGTAAACGACCACGACATTACATATATATGATAGTAAGTTCACATATAAATTTTTGAACGCATGTTGACGTGGACAGTTGAAATGTATTATTTTACACTTACTTATTTTGAGGTAATGTATTTTGCTAAACGTTTTAATCATTCACGTGAGTTACATGGAAGTTGAAATAGATCTATCCGTTATCTACAAATTTAATTGTAAAAATAAATAAGCTTCTGAAAATATGAATTGGAGGTAATAAGTTGCCAGCAAAGAACTTTGAACGTGTAAATCAGTGAGTCCACACAATTATGGCATGCAATTATGTAAAGTAATACAGTGAAACAATAATGGGTTGTGATGTAGATCTCTGTAGACTGTTTTGTAGCATATTTATTTATTTTTAAAAATGGAAACCATATTCAGCACACTATACATTATTGCCTAATTAAGTAATGATGCAAACGCATGTACAACAAAATGATCAAATTTTAAATTAATCTCTTCCTAAGACTTGTCTAACCAATATTTATCACCAATTTTATTTACCTTCTAAAAGCATATCATAGCATTACTGGCCAAAATTTAAATACAAAGTCTAAAATTCTAATGATATATTCGTACAGATGAATAAACATAACTATCAGCAATATACTGCTCCCATCTAAAGCTGCAAATCCAGATGTCAAAGAGGTGTGCAATCTCTCAATGTCTTCTCCATATGCAACGGTAGTAATAGATTAGCAATAAGGATGTATTAACAAAGTGATGTAGTAGGCAGTGTTCCTGGGAAAAAGTGTAATAAATAAAATTACAATGACTTTTGCTTACTAGAAGAAATAAGCATCTACGCATACAGTAAAGTAGGAAAAAAGGTTGTTATGAAAAATTTAATTCAACCATCACTGATTCGTGAAAATTATCAACATGAGAAGGCATGAGAGTTAACAATATCATACATTACGAATTGCTTACCCATATCCTCTTTCTCCAATGCTAAAATTTCTGGTGATTCCAAGGTAACTATAATTTGTTTCATTCCTTGTGTAGTAAGCATACTACATGCAAATCTGTAAATCAAAGAGATGTATATCAGAAAGAGTTGTATAAACAGGAAATTATTGTGGAGGACAAAAATTTTCAGCGTTTTTGCCTCAAGGACAGACCTTCAATATTTTATCCTGAAGGACAATTTTCTTTAGGTATCAGTTTTTAGTCATTGATAGTATCAGTTTGTAGTTATCGGTAGCAGTTTTTAGGTATCATTTTTTAGCTTGGTAGCAGTTTTGTTGTCCTTATGAATAATTTTGGAAAATATTTGTCCTTATGAATAATTTTTAGAAGAATGTTTGTCCTTATGGTAAAAATATTGAGGTTGTGTCCTTGAGGCAAAAAATATACAAATCTTTGTCCTTTAAATTAATTCCCCCTTGTATAAACTAGTAATTCCCTGCATTAACATAGTTAATTTTTACCATTATTTCATTTATTAACTTGTGGTTGAAAGTGAATGAAACAAATATTAATTACAAGTGTTATATAAATACCCAATATTGTTATATAATAAATACCCAATATTCATGACAGTTTCCACCTTAATGCCCATAAGAAATAAATCCTTTTATCATAACAATACTTGCCAAATGGACAAATCTTTTACTACATGACAAATATAGACAACGTTTGTATGCAACTTGAAATCAAAATTTTTTTGGAGCTGTTCCATAAAATGACTGAAGGCAATAAACATGATACTTTTTTCAAGAATCCCTATTAATATGTCAAAGTCACCAACTGTGAAAATTTGGAATTTAAAGAAAGATAATATTAAGTCTGGGCCAAAGTGTATATCATTTTCGAGGATTAAAAGAATGTATTAAAAAACATTAACATGTTGAAAGCAGCCTATTCTAATTTCTATGCAGGAAATGCATTGAGGATTGAATGATACTATTTCAAATTGTAAATTTGAAGTAAAAAGATACATACAGTAACCACCAGGTTTGGGTATGTTTCAAATATGAGGGAAAAAAATGGCTGGTAAGTCATACAGCAAACTTTTCCTCTATTAGCAGAAGCATAATTTTAACAAAAATACAGGCACAGCTAAGAAAAATTAGAACAACTCGGCACATTTATATGTTGCATAAACACAAACATCAAGCAGTTCATAAAATAGGATAGACAGTAATCTGGATGACAGTAATATTCAGAATTTCGTTTAAAATCCAACAAACTGGTAATGGAAAAAGTGATAGTATTGTAGTTATAGTCCACCGGATGATTAGTTAAATCAACTTAAATTCAAAGTACTCTGTCAACAGTCAAGCAACCGGCATCCAAAGAAAAAAAAGGAAATTTACAAAACCAAAAAAGGACCGTCTACCCATTGTGTGCCATGTAGAAAATATTAAAATGTACAAACATAAGCAGTGAAAAATGCAGTTCATAGTAAAAGTCATCAGTTTCATACCATAAGAAACTCGAAAGACAAAGACAGGGGCGTGGATATCGTATGCGAACTACTAAGCTTACTCAGTTGGTTGTGCACGATCTTCTGTATGAGGTAGATCTGCATATATATATATATATATATATATATATATATATTATAGAAAAATATAACTGAAATGGGGATTCAATTACATAGTGTAATAAGATAGATGGAAACCAGACCTGTCAGGTTGTCGAAGACCTCTTTGTACACTATGTTCCGTGTGTAGTTGCTACGCTCGTCGGTGTGCTGCCCTAGTAATATCTTTAACCCCTGTTCAGAAGTTGTCCTAGATATGGCAACATACAGTTGCCCATGCGTAAATACTAGACGGGGCAGATATATTCCGACATGTTTTAAAGTCTGACCCTGACTTTTGTTGATCGTCATCGCAAAACAAACCCTTACTGGAAATTGTCTACGTCGTAAATTGAAAGGCCATTTTGTATCAGTTGATGTAAGAACAATTCGCAGGATCAAAACTTTTTTGCTAATATTAGTCCCAGTCACGATCTCAGCTTCTATAACCCTTTTTGACAGTTGGGTGACAATAAGTCTTGTACCATTACACAAAACCAAATTATGATTTAAATTGCGAAGCAACATTATTGGAACACCAATTTTCAAACGAAGTTCATAATTAGGAAGACCTGAAATTTTAAGACTGTTTAAGAACTCCGTTGGATACAGATTGTGTATATCTTCATTTGAATCAGAAATTAAACTAATTGAATCTGAACTTAAATAGCTTGTGAGACACCCACCACAAACACTTAGCACATGGGAATTAATTTCCTCCACACAATCATTGGTCGGTGCCAGTACACACCTATCTCTTAGGTACGCATGGTTCATTATATTATTATTATTTAAATTAGGGTAAATGTTATCAACTATATCCTTTACTGCATTTCCGCTGGAAGATAGAAGATATTTAGGAGGGATTGCAATCCAATTTGGCTCTTCGCCATCAACCAAAGGAAAAGTGGGTATTTTACCATTGCCCAAATCCAGAATCCATTTGCAAAAATTTACTGAGGTCATCAATTTCGGTTTCAGTTAAATTACCACAGTGCAACCGCATGTTGACTGTTAATGTGAAAACTTTACATTAGCTCCATGAATAAGATTGGTTAATAGCAGAACACACAATCATTTGTCTAAATCCTTTACGAACAACCGGTAATGTCTGTCTAAAATATCCTCCAAGTAAGATTGTCTTACCTCCAAAAATATTTTTGTTAGGAGCATTTGAATCAGTGCTTAAAATATCCTTAAGACTTTTCTCGAAAGCCTCTAATGCATTACGGTGTATCATGGGTGCTTCATCCCATATAATTAAATCAAATTTACGCAGAAGATCAGCAAGAGAAGATTGCTTTGAAATATCACATGTTGAGGAGTCATCTAAATTAATGGGAATTTTGAATTTAGAGTGTGCAGTCCTTCCACCTGGAAGAAGCAAGGATGCAATGCCAGATGAAGCAACTGCTAGTACAATTCTCCCCTCCGCTCGTAAGCAAGCTATAATAGTCTTGCATAAAAAGGTTTTTCCAGTACCTCCACTTCCATAAACAAAGAAAAAACCACCCAATGACATACGAACCACAGAACAAACAACATCAAATACATTTTTTAATCAATGTTTAAACATGGTAATAGGCTGTTAGCTTCCTCCTTCAATAACAGAGAATCATATCCCTCTTCCTCATCTATTAAAGCATTATCTTTATGCTGCTCCGTTAAAATATATTCCAAGTTAACATTCCAAAACTCTGTAATAGTTCTACCACTTCTATGTAATATTTTGTCAAGTTCAATAAGCGAAGCAGATTTCAAATAATGGTTTACGTGCAGGGTAGTACTGTTATCTAACTTTTCTTGCTCTCTCCATATTATGTCTTCAGATAAATTTTCCCAATGTTTTTCCCACAACTGTTCAGGTTTAGATACCTCACGGAACATAAGCATCATCATGAACATATCACGCAACAATGATGGCGATGCCCATGTAGCTGCTTGATTTAGTGCTTCATCCCACTCATTGTCATCTTCTAGTAATCCACGAGCAACGCAAGCATTTTTGAAGTTATCATACAACACACCATCAACTGTCCGAATACCTTCAAAGGAAGTAGGACCCTTAACTATGTTTAGTAACATACGAAGGTAAAACCTCTCTCCGGATGTAGGATGAGCATAATATATACGTCCTATCATGTCTCCTTTCTGCCTTACTTTCCATTCCTTTTTGGCTTTATCCAATACCCACTTTGTAGGAAATTCAATGTACGTAAGCTCACGAGCACTGTCGCAAGACCTATTTGTTTGCATCCATTCGGTAAACATTGATTTCTTCAAATTAGGCCTGTTTTGCAAATCAATCAAATCATCTGTATCATCGAAAAACACAGTTTGCTCACCAGGAAGGTGAAACATTAGTCTCTCAACGGCTGGTGTACGATACTGAATGTCAAACTTAAAAATCCTCCAAGCTACTTCAGAAGCTGACACGTATCTATAGTCAAGATATGTCTTAACTTCATAAACCTCATGAACAAAAGTTTTACCACTGTTAACGTTGTTGTCTATGATTACGCTAGCTCTGTCGTGAGTCTCGTGACCCTTGTTAATATATTTGAACAAATACTTAACTGATCGTGCCCTATTGCATATTTCGACATTAATGTGAGCTTGATATTTCACCACCAAATCAACATTGTGTGGAATAACCCAACTGTTGTCTTGACGAAAATCATTAGCAACAGGGGTGTACCTACCATTATTTCTACGATGGTATAAAGGGTAACCTTTTTTGTCAAAAGTTGTTTGCTCACAATATTTTTTTGGATAATGCTTTGAACAACTCCCACTAACCATACATGGACAATTAGGATTTACCTCTCCACAAGGCCCATGAATCATATACTGACATACTGATTAATAAGCAAAAGGATCAGAATTTATATCAGGAATTTCGGCGGAAACAACTCCATCTACATCTGCAACCGTCTTTGGCCTCTCATTCGCAGTTACAAATATAAGCACATGAGCATGTGGAAGTCCTCTCTTTTGAAATTCTATGGTGTAGATTACTACAAAGGAGGAAAAAAATAGTGCGTATACATGAAAAATAATGTTATGGATAAAATAAAATTTACCTGACTTTACTTTACCAAAGTGTTGTTTCTCCTTTATGTCATTCATCAGCTCCATCAGCTTTATATGAAACACACGGGAAACTATATCAGGTCTGTCTTATGTTCGCTGACCAGGAATAAGTTCGAATGCACTTTCAATTTCTGGCCATTTTGGATTACAGGTAAATGTTAAAAAATAATCAGGAGAACCAGCCCACCGACAAATTGCCATTGCGTCCTGATAGTTTTGCACCATGTACCTAGGACCACCGGTGAAAGAAGATGGTAGTATAATCTTTTTCCATATGCAATATGCAGATGTGTCACCAACGCCTATCGCATCATGCAAACCACTATAAACTTCACATCTTAGCCTGCCCTGATGACCTCTTACCCATGATAACTTGTCTTCTTCAATACATGTATATGCATCAACAATAAACTGCTGGAAAAGTCGTCCACCCATCAACAATATAGATCCATCTTCGTTTCTGTGGTGAAGTCGATAAGCATAGTATTCCCGCATTGTAACCGTCAACCGCTTCATTTCTCTACTATTATCACAAGCCCTATATTGTATATCAGGTCGAAAACCATCTTCACCATGCGAAAATAAAATTGGATACTGCATAGCCATAAAAGAAGGATGCTTCTCATTTATTCGCTTTAATAAACCGCTTCGCTCCTCTATAATAATGTCTCTGTGCCCACAGGAGTCAACATTTGCAATGTCAGTTAATGCCGCAATCTCGGATGAAGTGGGAAGAATATACTGTCTACCATCCCTATATCTTCTCTCACACAACGTCGAACATATTGGTTGGTATTCGGTGTTACGAAATCGATCCCTTGCCATTCTGAAAACTTGCGCTAGCACATTGCATTGGTCAAACATGCGTATTAAACTATTAACAATTTCTACAACCAGTCTATCTTTTGCATTTGCACCATGCGCTGTTACCTATTCTCAACTTCATTTTCAGTGTCATAAAAATATAGTTGCGCAAATTTAGGTTTACCGGTCATGGGCAACAACGATCCTACTCTGTGGTAATTTTGATCGTTTATACGAAAAATGTATGCTGATCGACCGTTGTTTATAGAATTGTCAACATGCCCACCCATTGATGTGAAGGCAAATATCGAGTTGTAAGTTCGAATGTTCTCCTTGAACTTTCTACAACGTTGGCCCCTATTGTACCGTACTAAATTCATCAAATATTGTGGGCAGGCCTGATATAATGGGAGTTGAACTTTTCCTTTTCGGCAGCAAATAGAGAATAAGGGATTAGAAATCGTACTTCCTTTTTTAACCCTTTTGTGAAACCACAAAAATGCACCACAATGGTTGCATGTACAGGCAGGAGGCCCTAGGTTTTGCGCAGAAAACATTTTTCCTAAAACAGAAATATTACATTTAGCATAGGGTAGAAACAACAGAAAAGAAAGCAGTAAAGTAACCACAGGTTCAACATACGAACTGTTAGATGCCCACCAATGGAAGAACTTGTTTGCAAATAAACACGATCCTGACAATAAGGGTTAAAGTTGATGGAGTCGTAATAAAAAGAAGGGATGGACAATTTAGGGCATACAATCATCGTAGGATCACCTGCTAAGCGACATGGAGAAAAATAGTTCGGGCCTTTTTGGTTGAAAATGAAAATGTATAGTTGGTGATAAATAAACATTCGGAAAGTAATATTTTTTTTATCCCAACAGCCAATCACTGTTGTTCAGTAATTTTCATAGATAAATGGTACTATTACATGAACTATGATTGAACACATAATGCAAGGTATGTTATTGTTCCATACACTATAGCACTAATAACAGGTTGAACATGAACGTAGATCAGTCTGTCAAAAAGGGTAATTACGGTGTTCCATGTTATCGAACTTGAATATTGCACATACAGACATAAAAAATTACAACGTACAGGGTTATGTACTATAAGTAGTAGAGGATAAAATACCTGGAGAGTTCCTGTGTCGTCGATGTTTGATATGTGAGTACCTAAAATGGCGGTTCACTCTGCATACTGCAAAAGCAGACAGTCAAATACAGCATAGTCATCCAATAGAAGCAAGGAAAAGAAAAAAGTAATACTGCCTGCTCTTTTATGTTTCTCTAGTAGGCAGAAAATGCGTACCAAGGCTTCTATATGAATTTTGCACAGATAGCTTTTTCAGTCAGATAAACCAATAGTAAGAGAGTTATAGGAGCAAGCTGTGCAATCAAACCAGGTTCTGTAGGCATGTTGTCTGACTCTTTTTTACCTCAATATCAATCTTCGTTTTACACGGAACAGTCGACAATGCTGCAGATAGTAAAATAAAGAATGTAAAACTATAGATCAACAGTGTATATGTGCTACTGTTAGTAAAGGCAATGAAGATATTGCGTAACAGTAAGGTTGTAAATCATGTACAATGGTCTAGTTGTATGTGGGTGAAGGCAGAACAAACAAAATTATTGGTTATATATCACAAAAGAGAATAATCATGTGATGGCAGTGAGTAGGTAGTAGGGTTGAGTGGACGTAGTAAACTTAATTTGGTGGTTATAACGAAAGGGGGAAGATCTATTAGATTTTTATAGAAAAGTATTGAAAGGGTGTAGGTTTACTTACCAATCGACGACAGTTGTGATCGTGCAAATCAGAAATTGTTCTCTGTATCATCGGTAACATTCAGGTTGGTGAATAAAAAGACAGCAGATTTTGTCCAAATTAGAATACCTAAAGACATTGGGCTATCAAGGTCAACACTGTTTCATATAGTAATAAGGAGTAGATTAATTACCTTGAAAGTACTTGTGCTGCCTATGCTTTAAGTGCGAATACCTAAAATGCTGGTTCAATCTGCATATTGTAATAACAAATAGTTAGACAAACGACAATTATGTCATCACGAAGTAGGTATAAAAAGTACAAAGTAGGACTCACCTGCTCTTATCTGTTTTTCCTGTAGGGACAAAATGTGTACCGAATCTTCTCTATGGTTGCTGCATAGATAGGTGTTGCAGGAGGAAGGGTTTATAGTAAAATAATTCAAAGGAATAGGCAGTGAGTCAAATCAGCTGAACCTGACATATCATGTGACTCTTTTTCCTTCCAATATCAACCTATACAAACGAACAATTAATAGATGCAAGCATAAAAATGGATAACAGGTGTGTATGTGTAGTTACCAATTGACGATAGTTGTCATTGTGCATATGAGAAAACCTTCTCCCTGATGTTATTAATGTTCAGGTCTTATGCCAGAAACATAGGACAGCTATTATCCAAAATACACAATCTGTAGACATAAAACAACCAATGTTACAGATACAAAAGTGATCACAAAAACAATGGTAGTGCGTAGCGAAAAGGGCTTTGGATACAATTTTGTAAAAATGTATAGAAAAATTGTAATTCTTAGTTAAATTGTTGTTATATTATAGGTGTTAATAGTAATTGGTAGTTTGTAAACTAACTTTTATTAACCCTTCATGGTGATCGTGAAATCAGAAATCGTTCTCTCTTTCATCGGTAATGTTCAGGTTGGTGGACAAAAAGACAGCAGATGTTGTCCAAATTAGAAAACCTAACGACAGTCAATCAACGTGAAAAAAGTAACATGGGGAAAAAATATGGCTGGTCATAGCGAAATTTTTTAGAGTGAATTAATTTATATATTTTAAAGCACTTAAATTCTACCAAGGAATATTGTGTTTAAGTTGGAACTGATGGGTGGAAATGTATTTTCTAGTCGATCCATTTTGATAAATGCATTGAGCTAACCTAACTTTGTAGCTGCTAAGTTTGCTGTTATTTTTTGAAGCCTGAAATTGTGTTTCAAAAATTTTATGTACAAATCAAAGGTAATGCAAATAGCAATGATAATTCATACTTATTTCCACTGTGATGGAAATATTTGTGTGTAGAAAGAGCGAAATAAATGCACGCTGATTTTGTCGGTGTACTTTGATAACATCTAAATTTGTCATTTGCAGAATATAATAGTGGTAAATTTGCATAGCATATATTAGAAGATTAAATTCGCGTAGTATATAATAGTGGTAAATGTAAGTGGATCATGTGTACTGTCAGCTCTAGACTGTAAATGTTTGTTTACAAACTAAGTGAGACTATTAATTTGTAGGCTTAAAATCAAAATTAAATAACATTAACCACTTCAATGTATAAGGCAGATGATAACGGCAATTAACAGGAAGGGAAACAAAATTTCTATAGCATACTGATTATAGCAGATAACTGAATCGGAAGTGTCAGAGCTAATCACGGTGAACTGAAGGTGGGAATATTCAACAGCAAGTAGTCAGAGTAATACCTGAAATTGAAGAAAGTGGTAGAAATAATTTAGAAATCAATTGCCTTCCCATTGTATTCACGTCCAATAATTTATATGGTTACAGGAGTCAAGATAGGCTACAAATTAGCCAACTGATTTGCTAAAACAAAGATAACTAAATAAATACTAACCAAATAAAGAGGCTACAAATTAGTCAACTGATTTGCTAAACCAAAGGTAACTAAATAAATACTAACCAAATAAAGATATTGTCAGATCAGAGAATAAATGCAAGAAATATTCTAACGCCTAGAATATATGTAAAATATATTCTATCACACCCCCTCAGTCAAAGCGGGAGGTTCTCGTATGCTTAGACTGTCCCTGAAATCATTAAATAATACGCGCGGAAGCCCTTTTGTAAAAATATCAGCAATTTGGTAACGGGACGGTACATGAAGCACACACACTTCGCCACGAGCTACTTTCTCACGGACGAAATGAATATCCATCTCAATGTGTTTAGTGCGTTGATGCTGAACAAGATTGCCGGATAAGTATATAGCACTCACATTGTCACAATAAACTAGAGTAGCCTTTTGAATAGAACAATGCAACTCTAGAAACAAATTTCTGATCCAGCATGAATCAGAAACAACATTAGCAACACCCCTGTACTCCGCCTCAGCACTACTACGGGAAAGAGTAGGTTGCCGTTTCGAAGACCAAGAAATCAAACTATCTCCAAGGAATACACAATAACCAGAGGTAGAACGACGGGTGTCAGGACAACCACCCCAATCTGCATCTGTATATGAGATAATATGATTAATATTGGATTTGTACAAGTGGAGACCAAAAGAAAGGGTACCCTAGAGATAGCGTATGATACGCTTAAGAGCTTTCATTTGCTCATTAGTCGGGGCATGCATATGAAGGCAGATCTGCTGCATGACATAGGAAATGTCTGGCCGAGTGAATGTAACATGCTGAAGAGCACCTGCAAGACTACGATACTTAGTCGGATCATCATAAGGAGTGTCTGCGGTGGCACTCAGTTTGGACTTAGTGTCAACATGAGTAGGACATGAACTGCAGTTAGACATTCTGACACATTCAATAATTTTTGCAGCATACTGTGTCTGAGATAAGAAATGACCATGGGCATGACGAGTGACAGCAATACCCAAAAAGAAACTCAGAGGACCTAGATCCTTCATAGCAAATTCAGAAGCTAAGAGAGTCATCATATACTTACGAAGACGATCAGAAGAAGCTGTAAGTATAATTTCATCCACATATAACAGAATATAAGCAATATCAGAACCATTCTTGTAGATGAATAAAAAGTGATCTGACGTATTGTGAGAGGAGCCTGTTTTAATCCATACAAAGATTTCTTCAAAAGGCAAACATGATCCGGATAATTTTGGTTACGAAAACCCATGGGTTGATGCATATAAACTGCTTCATTGAGATGACCATGCAAGAAAGCATTCTTGACATCCATTTGATGAATGGGCCAAGATTTAGAAAGAGCAATGCTGAGAACCGCTCTAATGGTGACCGGTTTAACCACGGAGCTAAACATTTCATCACAATCAACGCCCTGCTGTTGTGTATTTCCATCACCTACAAGACGAGCTTTATAACGCTCAAAAGAACCGTCGGATTTATGTTTATGATGAAAAATCCACATAGACCGAATAACATCAACATTAGGCGGCCTAGGCACTAATTCCCAAGTCTTATTGTCAATTAAAGCATTAAATTCATCTAACATTGCACTTTTCCAATTATGGTCACTAAGCGCATTAACAGGATTTTTCGGAACAGGAGAAATATCGGTAGTGGTGGTGGTGTGGTAATTAGAAGAGTATTTGGGGTTGGGTTTTAAAATGCCATTTGATGCACGAGTGGTCATGCGGGTTGAAATGGGGTTGGGAGGCCTAGGGGTGGTGTGAGGAATGGTCAAAGTGGGGGAGCTCATAGACGGGGTTGGGCTATGGGGAAGAGAGGATGAGCCAGAGGAGGAAATAGAGGACCGAGTGTGAGCAGCAGTGTGAGGTGTGGAATCCGGGTCCATGTGAGACTGTGGCCTAGATTGAGGAAGAGAGGATGAGTCGTTGGGCTGCGTTGTTGGGTAAAGCTGCATATTTTGTGGTGTGGTATTTTGAGATAAATGATGTATTTATTGAGGATTAATATTGTCACTCAAAAAATCACAATTCGAAGGTTTTGTTTTGTGGAGTTTGGAGAATGGAAATTCTATTTCAACAAAACGAACATGACAACAAATTATGATTTTACCACTAGACATGTCATAACATTTGGAGCCACGATGATTAGGAGCCAGACCTAAATAAGCACAAGGAGTCGACCTTTCTTGTAATTTGTGAATAGTAGAAGAGGGGAATAATGGGAAACATAAGCAACCAAAAACACGCAAACCCGAATAATCAGGATCACTTTGATAGAGGATTTGAGCGGGAGATTGGTAATTCAATACCTTGGAAGGAAGGATATTGAGAAGATATGTAGCCATGGAGAGAGCATGATGCTAAAAGGAGAGTGGCATAGATGCATGAGCAAGAATAGTCTGGATGATATTATTTATGGATTTTATGTGTCTTTCGGCCTTCCCATTTTGAGGAGATGTATGAGGACATGAGAGACGGAAAAGCATGCCATGTTGCTCAAAAAAATCCTTAAAAGTGCCATTAATGTATTCTGTACCATTGTCACACTGAAAAGTCTTAATATTACGTTCAAATTGTGTCTTGACTAAAGCATGAAATGCTAAGAAAAGTTGTTTGACCTGAGATTTTTTTGCAATAGGAAAAGTCCACAAAAATTTGCTATAGTCATCAAGAAAAAGAACATAATAACAATGATCGGAAGTACTAACAATAGGAGAAGTCCAAAGATCACTATGAATAATATCAAACGGAAGAAAAGTATATGACACTGAATCATAAAAAGGTAGCTTAGAATGTTTCCCAAGAGGACAAGAAGAACAAAAAGTTTTACAAGCCTTATTACAATCAACAAACTTTTTTACTACAAAGAGACTTAAGAATAGCATCGCCAGGATGACCTAAACGATTGTGCCACATATTCAAAGGCAAAGTAGTAAAAGAATAATGATTGTTGGAAGAAATGGCTTGAGAGTTAGAGAAAAGTGGATATAAGCCCTCAGTGCTATCACATCTCATTAGTCTGTTCCCCATCTATAAGTCATTAACAGAGAAACCAAAAGGGTCAAAAGAGATAGAAACCCTATTATTCGTGGTAAATTTACGAACAGAGACCGGATTTTTAATGAGCCTGGGAGCATGTAACACATTGTTTAGGGTAAATGGTGGATAAGGTGGAGGCAATGTAGTGCGACCGTGACCAATAATTGGAATTAAATAACCACTACCAACAACAATGTTATGATGCGTATTGCTTGAATTGAAATAAGAAGAGAGAATACCTGCATCCGCCGTCATGTGGGATGTAGCACCGGTATCCATGTAGTAGTTCCCATCTGGTAGAGAGAATGAAAGAGCATGCATAGCGGCCTCAATGTCGATGGGCATGTAGCTAGGAGCAGGAGGAGCAACGACATTGAAAGCTTGAGGTCTGGACCCAAGTAAGCCTGACCCAGAAGAGGAGGGACGTTGGGCCGCTGGATTGGGCCTTGGCTGCCAAGAGTATGCGGGAAATAGGCAAGGAGGAATAGTCCACCCTCCCCAACCAGGCTGCCACATCTGCTGCCATTGTGGCGGTGGAGGCTACTGACGTGGCTACCACTAGTGCTATTAATATGGCTACCGACTAGGACTGGATCCATTAGTACTTTGGTGGGCCTTTTTCTTCCCATTGTTTTTCAAATTGTTCCTCCCTTTATTATTGTTGTTGCGCTTGTTGCTTGCAGATGAATCGGTGGCAACCATGGCAGCACCACTGGACCGACTCCTAGAACCACCAGTTTCACGAGCTTGACGAGCCTTGATAGTACGCTCAGCCATTTTCAACCTTGAACGATAACTCTTAAAGGATGGCAAAGGCTCTTGATTTTGTATATAGTCCACCGTACCACTATACGCCTCTGGTAAGGACCCGGTGAGACGTAAAACCAGACGACCATTTGTCACCGGAGCATCAACATCAGCCAACCTGTTTGCCAGAGATTGTAGATAATTACAATAATTGTCGATCGAGTTGAAAGCCTCAAAAGCAGCGTTCGTAAAGTCCTCCTTGAGATGGGTAGCCCGAGAGGCTTTGTTGTCCTGAAAAAGAGCTTCAAGACGGTTCCCTGCCCCTTCCGCTGTGTCATTACGTCTAAGGATAACGAGGAGAAGATCGGAAGAAATGGTGCTGTAAATCCATTGCAAGATAACGGCATCCAAACGCCTCCAAAGAGCCGGATCAGCGAACTTAGCCTGGGTATAGGCAGCCATAGCCTTCTCCTCCATTGGTGGAACCAAGTGATCGTAAAGATCATGAACCCTAGCAAGATTGGTAAACAGAGTAGCCCAAGAATGATACATGGCTTGCTCATTGTCTAATGTTACAGGAATAAGAGATTTAACATTAGTGATGGTGAGAGCGGGATGAAACTTGGATGAGTCTGCCATGGAAAAGAATTAAAGATAGAAGAAGAATGGAGAAGAAGATAAGTGAGGCTAGGGTAAGGAGAATAGGATCGTAAGAGGCTTTGATACCATGATAGAAATCAATTTAGAAATCAATTGCCTGCCCATTGTATTCAACGTCCAATAATTTATATGGTTACAAGAGTCAAGATAGGCTACAAATTAGCCAACTGATTTGTTAAAACAAAGGTAACTAAATAAATACTAACCAAATAAAGAGGCTACAAATTAGCCAACAGATTTGCTAAAACAAAGGTAACTAAATAAATACTAACCAAATAAAGATATCGTCGGATCAGGGAATAAATGCAAGAAATATTCTAATGCCTAGAATATATGTAAAATATATTCTATCAGAAAGTATATTGCCTTAGCTGATCATAGCGAAAACAGTTGTGCATATAAAGTTAATATAAATTTAACTTAATTGAAGATGGTCGCAAACAATCAAATTTGTACATAGTAGGAACCAATGTTCAGGGAAGAGATGTGATGCTATCTAAATGCATCTGTAGAGAAAGTGATATAAGATGATATGTTGTTTGCGTATGTACTATAAGAAACAACTGTTTGTTGGTATTGCATCCTATTAGCAGGAACAAATTATTTTTTTCTTAAACAGCAAATGAATTGGCAATGGAAAATGTGTTAAATGAATGGTACTCATGTTCAGCGTCAACTGAAGCCGCCAAACACAGTGTAAAATCTCAAAGAAATATGGGAGGTTTGGACTTTGGTCATATAATAACCATAAAATGTATGTTGTTTCACATCATTTATCAATTCTGCTTCCATTATTTAACCAGTAAAAGTTTTATTTTTTCACAGTTTATGTCGTATGATAAATAAAATCAATGCTTGCTGATATGTTGGCAAACAAATTTATTGCCAAAGGAAACAAACACTTTCAAACAGTGGCATAAGTTAAGGAGTTTTAATAATAACATTTTCAACTTGATCAAATTCATTTAGTTGTGTATATCTGAAGATATAGCTCAGTTGGTTCAATATTAATCTGACAAATCTGAACGTACTCAAATTTAACAGTTTCCGATCTAAATTAAATTTGTCACAGTAGTTGACAGAGTAAAAGTCGTATCTTAGGCAGAGGCATCGAAACTACACTCTTTTTTTTTTACCAATTGTGCATAGGAGGACTGAATTATTGATAACGTCTTCTAATTCGTTTATAGATTATGGATACCGTGCAAGCAATACCAATCATTGATAACGTCTTCTAATTCGTTCATAGATTAGGAATTAATTCATATATTTTAAAATAGTTAAGAGTCTGCAAAAGATGCCATGGTCATATGTTAAATGTAAACAAAATTTTACCTGAGCTTTTAGGCCATCATGTAAAATAAAAATGTTCATGCTCCGTCGTAGCTCATATAATGCCTTCATTTAGTCCATTTGTGACTGCATATTACATAACAGTTAACGGTCAACTCAAGAATAACAAATAACAGTAAATATGAAATGTAGGACATATCCAGTATTATGCAGGAAAGATGCATGTCGTAGTGGTAACAATTGTTTAGAAAGTGGAGTGGAATTGTAAAGTGGAAGATGCATTATTTTTTCACAGTTTATGTCGTATGATAAATAAAATCAATGCTTACAGATATGTTGGCAAACAAATTTATTGCCAAAGGAAACAAACACTTTCAAGTGAATTTGTAATGTACGCGAAAAATAAAAATTCACAGGTACTTATTTTTATTCCTCTTACCAGCCGATCAGTGTGGTCGATCATAAATTTCTATATTTTATTTTCCAGTTTCACAAACTACCACATAACAAAGAATGCACAGTATTTACTTACTCCCAATATTAAAAGAGTAAGTACTAGTTCACCGTAAACACAGTTCAGTCAATGGAAAAAGCCAGTTTACCCTAAACATGTTGCCACAGCCGATTAACAGACATAATGACAATTACATATAGATTACAATACTTCGTACTGTCTACAGTGAATACAGTCCGCTACTTGAGTGGAAGAATATACGAATTACTTGTGAAACAATCAACACATCAATTATTAAATGAAGGATATACCGTAGGGCTTCCCTATTTTTGCCAAAGTTATATAAAACAACTAACACAATAGAATAAACCAAAACCATTAACAGTCAACTGTGCAAATAAATATAGGGTTGTTTGTATAATAACATGCTAGTAAGTCGTGGAAGCAAAATGTAGCATCAACGACTTAACATTTAAGCAAATCTTGTTTTCCACCTTTAGTGCACTATTTTGATAAGCTGTAGTTGTAGAATAAGTAAATGTGATTGTCAGTTAATAGGACAACATTTAGT
This sequence comes from Allium fistulosum, assembly GCA_030737815.1. NCBI lineage: Eukaryota > Viridiplantae > Streptophyta > Magnoliopsida > Asparagales > Amaryllidaceae > Allium > Allium fistulosum. Next base: position 239,611,736 of record CM060907.1, on the reverse strand, counting down.
CATTTCATTTACGTGCAACACTATGTAATAAGTTATCCATGTTTCACGGCTGTGGATTCGATGACATTATGAGTAGTATATAACAACATTTAAAGTTTGTAGGATGTGGTGAATTTACCTATAAAAACATTAGCCATCAATTAGGTTAACAACATCAGGAATGAAGTAATAATTTGAGATCTTTGTTTAGGAGGGCAAGTAAAATGTGACTTGCTAGTAAACGACAATATAAAACCATAACATAGTTTAAACACAGTTTTTCCCGAGACATCATTCATATTGAGAACAGAGATAACATTATACGCGTATAATCTATAAAAAATTGCTCGTAAAAATACATTACAAATTCAGTTGTTAACGATATGTGTTCATATGTATATATGAAACTAATGAATATATAGAAACATGCACAAATAAATATTTGAAAAAACAATATCTGTATGTTTGTATTTGGAAAATAATCTTGGATAGTCAAAACCTGTTATACCAATTTTATTGTTTTCGTAGTGGGAAAAAAAGAAATAGTAAAGTAATGGTCGAAAAAATATGCATTCAGAATTTATGTATGTAACTTCAACGAACCTAGACCTACTAGTGTGTATGTAACTATGCATATAGATACATACAGTTTAATTTACGGATACTAAGCAAGCATCTACTTATGGGATCATTTCGACCACGTACCGTGCGGAAGAAAAAAACATTTGAGAAATATATTGTAGATAGGCCACTGAAAGCACCTTGGTTTCATCTGCTGCTGGTCGTGTATATGTAATCTCACAACTTAAGTTAGAAATTTCCAATGTATTGCCTTTTTTGGTCAATGAATAAAAGATAGTTGTGTTGTAGTGTATCGTTGTTTAACAAAATAAGAATATAGTACAATGCTGTTATGACATAAGGTATAGTTGCACATTATCTTCAAGGAAAATTGTAACACTTTACAAAAGTATGTAGTAAGGGCGGTAGTATAATAGTACAAATTCTTTCAACTTTTTAAAAGCTTTGATATATCAAATACTCATAAGCTGTATAACATATCATTAGGTAGAAATACAAAGATGACACAACTACTACAAAACTCCAAAGTTTTTACATCAGCGACATCAAGATATCAACCTAACCAATCACTGTAAAACTGTAATATGCTCAGCTAACATGAGCTCTGAAATGCTATTCTTGTTAAACTGAACCGTCAACAACTTTTAAGTCCCATGCAATGCAGTAAATCACACTCTGACTGATATTTGGAGTTCATTTACAGAATGCACCATCTATGTATTTAATGTATTATTCTTAGTGTTAAGCTATTACATAATGCAGGGTAAATCTTATAAGTATATGATAATTCTGCAACACATTTTATATTCTATTTGGTTGACATTTGGTGGAATACCCAGAACATTGCTAGTTGACAGTAGTAAGAGATGTAAAAGCTCAGGTGATAAGGGGCACACAGTATAAGGTAAATACTACAGGTAACATGCTTTCAGCCATCTTGTAACGCTAACATTAATATTCAACAAAAACTTAGCATACAAAATTGAAGTGGCTGTAAGAAAATATTTAAATGGGGTAACTCCTGTGGATAAACTAATTAAGTGCTCTCAATGCGATCGAGATTTATTCGGAGAAAGAAGTAAATAAAAATGAGCGAACGATACACTTCTGTGTATTAGTCTACAGATTTAAAAAATAGGAAGGTAACACTGGACGTGACATACAAAACATTTTGAACAAAGCAGCAATAGTTCACAGTCAGTGTTTATGTTGCTACTGATGCAATAAAGTAATTTCAACGTATACAAATACTCGGGCTTGATCTTTTACAACAACCCAAGTCCATAATATGACTTATAGTGGCTTCATGAAAGCCAAAGAGTAAATTTAACAAAATATTATACCAAAAAACAAATCATCGCATACGAATCCAAACTTGCATCAAACAGCAGAAATAATTATCCACATATCTCATATACGAACATAAGAAAAACAACTTTGGAACTTGTAACTTTATATGCAGCTTCATTTGTCTGGCAGTTACAATCAATTGTGCAAATAGATATTATCAGGTTTTTCATAATACAAAAGGTAACTTATAATATACAGCATACATTTTACATGAATTTTTGCATTACTACGGCATATAAAGATTGACAACCATCTGGCAATCACCGTAATTAATCAAACCAATCACATTAAAGATAGGTAAATTTGTTGTGTAGAAGGCAAAAAAGAAATGTCTGTCGCTAATTTCTATCTTCCCTAGTTTATAAAGCGAAGAGAATAAACAGGGAAAAAAGCATTTATACTCCATATAATGTTCGTAGTAGTAGACATGTTTTATATGAGAATCCAACCAAAGAGGGTGGATGGTTTACCATCCACAGTTTGTAACATCCATTAAGGTGAAGTAAGGAGCGAACAGATATACAAATTAGTACAGTTGGTATAAAACGGTAAATGAGAAATTGCAGTAGCATAAACCATCATTACTCAATGATGTTGCCTTAAATTCAAAATGTAGGGTCAATGTCAAATTTGGGAAGACATGATGCAAGAACTGATGTTTAGTACTACTAACTTTCTTAGTCAATTATGATAGTGGCATGTAAATGTAACAAATCATATGTTTAACCTTAAAAGCACAACCTGAAAACTCATGATTTAACACTGTAATAATAAGCAAACCGGGAGTAAAATTTTAGCATATATTGAATGTTTGAGTAAAACAGAACTTAAATTGAACTTGCTCACCAACTGTTTGTAAGAAAATCAAATAAATTAGCTAAAATTTAGTTTTGTATTAAGGACATACACCCAGTTTGGTTTAAAAAATCAAGTAAACTGGGTACAGTTTAATTCTGCCCTACAATTACAAAATGTGAACAATCAGTATACCAGTTTATATGCGAACCAAGGATTCAACAGTGACAGAAAAAAGAAATTCAACACATTTAGGAGTTTAATACCTAATTTGTCGCCACTTCTGATCGGAAGAATACCGAACAAAGGATTTAGGTACCCGAAAACTTACTATTGGTAATAGGAATATATGAGGAGAGTAACGGTAGCCAGCGGTGGTGGAAAAAGTGGAGGAACGGAAGGAAGTGGAGTGGGAGCTGTAGGGACGGGAGAAGAAGGAACAACGGAGTCTTTGAATGAAGGTTGGAAAATGAGTAGAGAACGGGGGAACAGCAGGAGTAAAGAGATGGAAAATTTAAAATTAGGGTATAATAATGGGAATGATGACTGGAAGAGAATTTGAGGGCAGAGCGTGGGAGAGGAAAGAAAACGTGGGGGTAGATGGTGTGAGCGACTGGAAGGGAAGTGAAGGGGAAAAAATGTGTAAAAAAGGAACTATTTCGAACTGGTCAAGGAAAAACGAAAAAAAAGGAAAAAATTAAAAAAAGGAAACGGAAATGAGCAGAAGGATGGAACAACAGATTTCAGGTTTTCCAACTCAGCAGGAGTGGTTTCCTGTTTTCTATTACAGATAATAGATTTCGAAAGCAAGACCGAAAAATGGAAGGTGCAGAACTGTGCAAAATGGAATCAAACGGCCGAATTTAGGGGCCTATGTGTTTTCGAACGTAAACCCATGTCTACTCTTCGGGCCTTTAAGAATTGCTGTATAATTTTAGACCCTTTGTGTTTTCCGTATTTTTTTTAATCAAAATAAGTTATTTGCTTTTTTGAGAGAAATAAATGATCCTCTTTTAACAGTTAGCGACATCCACCTCATACAACATAAAAAAATAAAAAAACCCTCCAAAACCTAGAAACTAAAATCCATATAAAATAAACAACAAAAAATCACTAAAAAGGATGAGAGATCATCTCTATATATCAGCTGAATCCATCCTGACTACAAATATATCTATAACTGCAAAAAACTAAACAGAGAGTGAGAGCAATACATATATATGTATATAAATGTGTGTGTATATATATATAATAATAAAAATAACAACAGAATGGATATACTAAATAAGAAACAACACAAGTCATAATAACATATAATAACCCAAAAAACGTGTAAGTAAGAAATTATTAAAAAACATAAAGATACTACTAACTCATTGCTAATTCTCAAACAATAACATATTATCATAGATGTTGGAAGGCAAAATGTCCTGTGATAAACTATTACAATTCCTTCTTTTATTTAGAATAAAATAAACTATATATATATATATATATTATAAATTTTCTAAGTTAATATTAATATTATTAAACACTCTTCGGTTTTTAACAAACCAAATATACCACCAACAAGTAATCATGAAAATAGTATGAAGTAAAAATATATTGATTCCTTTATAGTAAAATCTAAACTATGCTAATAAATGTCACAATTAATATTCCTGATTGTTATATTGAAATCAAATATACTAAAAATATTTAATAGAATAAACCTAGTACTGTTACATTCGAAATATAAATGATTTATGTTCTCTGAACAATTATTACAGAAACAACAATTATTATCTTTAAATATATTTTTTCTTTTGAGTATTTCAATAGTATTTAATTTTCCATGTATAATTAACCACATATGAACTTTAGCTTTTAGTGAAGCGTTAACTTTCAAAGGTATTTAAGAATATTAGATCTTTCTCCCGAAAAGTTGATAAATTCATAAAATGAACGAGATGTATAAATTTTACCTTTGTCCAAACACCATATTTTAAAGTCTTTTTCGTTGTCAATATTATACAATTCTAGCTTAGCACATAATAAGGAAAATATAGATAAAGTGATTCCCTCTAGTGAACGATTGAAACTAAAATCCCATGGAAAACTCATATTGGATCTATATATTTCAAATATCAATGCATTTTTAAAATTACAAATATCATACAGTTCACGAAAATCTACTTTAAGGAAAGTAACATTTATCCAACAATCATGCCAAAATGAAGCATTATTCTCCAAATATACTACATTATTTAGCTTGAAAATATCAAAGTTTACTATTATCAATTTCCAAAAATGAAAAATATTATTTATATTGCTAGTAGAAATATGAAAAAAAACTATAAGAACCACCGTATCATTGATTAGATATTATTTCTTTCCGTAATAAGTTTTCTTTATTATCATTAAATTTTCATAACCATTTTCCCAATAGAGAAATATTTAAAGTATGCAAGTTTATAATCCTAAGCCCACCCTCATTTTTGGATTTACAAACTATATCCCAATTAACAAGACATTTAGAACTATTGTTTAAGTTATCATCACTCCATAAAAAATATCTCTCCTAATTTTATCAATGTTATCAATGTTATCAATAACCCATTTAAGAAAAAGATAAAAAAGATATCCAGTATATAGGTAAAGCAGATAAAACTTAGTTAATGAGAACTATCTGATCTGTCCTCGACAAATATTTACCATTCCATTTAGATAATCTATTATTCATTTTGTCTATTATGGTTAACCAATCATCATGTTTAAGTTTTTGGGGCCTTATTAGAAAACCTAAATATTCAATAGGAAACATCATCGTTTTACAATTTAACGTATTTGCAACTTGTTTCTCTACATTATCTAAATCATTTAGAATTAGAACTAAACTTTTCTCAAAATAATTTTTAAATCTGAAAGTAATTCAAAACTATAAAGGATAACTTTAAGAACAATAACGTGCTTAGGCAAATGAGAAGTAAAAATCATAGTGTCATCTGCAAATTATAATACAGAAAGTCCGTTACAAGTAATCCCATGTCCGAATGTGTCTAAAATCCTATTATTAGATGCTAACTTTATAATTCTAGCAAAAATGTCAGCGGCTAAATTAAATAAAAGGGGTAATAATGAATCATCTTACCTAAGACCACGTTTCGATTGAATTTTATTACCAATAATACCATTAACCATAATACTAGAATTACCTGTTTTAATTTAAGACATTATCCATCCTGTCCATCTAACACTAAATCCCTTGGCCAATATTAATTCTTTAAGAAAACTCCAACCAATTGAATCAAAAGCTTTAACAAAATCAAGTTTTAAAAGAGCATATGTAACATCATTCTTACAGTAGTAATTAATAAATTCTCGAACTATGACCAACCCATCTGTAATGTTTCTACCCTTAATGAAAGCAGTTTGGGTTTCATCTATTAATACATTCATTTTAGCGTTTTATCTATTGGCTAAAACTTAAGAAATTTTTAAAAGAACAGGATAATAAAGATATAGGTTTGAAATCTTTTAATTGATATGCACCTATTTTTTTATGAAGTAAAATTACATTTGCAAAATTAAACTTGCCCAATTGTAACCATTATAAAATTCATTAAATATTAATCTTTTAAAACATTCCAAAAAATTTCATAAAATAAAATAGGAAAACCGTCTGGTCCCAGAGCTTTATCATTGGACATATCTTTAATAAGCCTCAAAATATCTTCCTCCGAAAAAGGAACATCAAGCTTAGCTAAATCGATCATCGTGTCCTTGGTATACAACTCATTCCAATTAGCCCTAATCCTATGACCTTTCTTACTACCCAAAATTTCTTTGCGGTAATTGGTAAACTCCTTATTTAGTTCTTTTTGATCAAAAATCTCAATATTGTCAATTATAATGGAGTTAATGGTATTGCAACGTTTCCTACCATTAGCTACTTTATGAAAAACTTTAGTGTTCAAATCACCTTCATCCATCCATTGGATGCTAGATCTTTGTTTCCAAATCACTTCTTCTTGTAAATTTTTTTATTTAATTTCTATTTTAAATTTGAAAGCACATTTTTTTTTGAAATATTCAACTTTCTAGATTCTTCCATTTTATTCAATTTTAAAATCTCATTAATTAAATTCTCCTTTCTCAACTAATATTGTCAAAGATATCTTTGCTCCATTTCTTAAGAAATAATCTTAATTATCTAAGCTTACAAATAAATGCTTTAGCAATGTTACTTGGAAATTTATAGTTATAACTATATATACAGAAAACCATTTATTTATTATTAAGTCTTTAAAATTATTTCCTAACAACCACGTCTTTTCAAATCTAATAATTTTATTATCAATATTTTGATTTGTACAAGATAAAATAATTGGGTAATGATTCGAATAAATATTCGGAAGCCCAATAACTTTACAAATGGGAAATTTGTCCTTTACTTCATCAATATAAAAAAATCTATCTAAAAGTGTCATCGATGGATCATCTCTACCATTAGACCAAGTGAACGGTCTGTTACTTGATTTTATTTCAATTAAGTTACAATCAACAATAAATTGATCAAACTTTTCCACGGTACTAAAACCCTCTTCCCTAGGGGACCTTTACATAGAAATCACCACCCAATACCCATGGACCTGGAGCAAGTGATCTAAACTCGAGACACACACTCCATAGAATTCTATGATCTATCTTAGAATTCGGTCCATAAATATTAGAAATATTGAGTGATGAACCATCATTTAGATCGGCAAAATGAGATGCATCGAATGAATCTTAACAGTAGATTGTAAAATCCCAACAAATTGATCTTTCCATCCTATCATTAATCCTCCTGCACTACCCCTAGTTGGGAGATAAAACCAGTGGTTTATATAAAGACCTCCTATGCTCCTATAAATACGACAATGAGGATTTTCTATTTTTGTTTCCTGTAACAAAATAATATCAATGTTATTATCTTTTTTTAAAAGATTTTATCTTACTGCACTTATTTAAATCATATAATCCTCTAATATTCCAACTAATGTATCTCATAATCCAAGTGTATCAACTCATTCTAATTCCTTGTTTTTAATATATATTCGGTGCCTATTTGAGTGTCAGCAAAAACAAATCCATATTTTTTAGCTAAATACTGTATATCAGAAGCGGATACACTACTCAATACGTAAGGACTATATGTACTACTTAAAAGAAAAATTATACCTAAGCCAGAGCTATCCGAAACTCTAGCAGTTGTCTACCGAAGACGAGCACTCCTAGGCATACTCAAGCGGGATCCACTCTCGCTAAGAATAGAAAACTCAACCTCGCTCTGCTCTGGACAAGAAGCACCAGACATGCTTTTGACCGCCCCATAATTAACTCCTCTCCTTCTCCTCGATTTACTCAAGCACGACATTGTTCCTTCTTGAATATTAGAATCATCTGACAACTAATCTCAACACCAATTTTGTTTTTATCATAAACATGGACTATAACAACTATACGGCCTAATAACCTATTCATTTTGGTTTTAAAAAAGCCAAAAAAACAGAGTATTTAAATCAATCTAAATGGACTCTAAAATAAGCTATTTTTTGCTTTTCAAAATCCAAAATAAACTAGTTTTCGCTTTCAAAAAACAAAACAAAAATAGCTTATTTAAGTCAATCCAAACGGACCATGGTCTTTATCTCGTTTTCTTTAATAAAAATGAACGAAGATAAGAGTAGAAACTTTGAATGAAACAAATTATTAGAATAAGAAAATAAGGTTTTTGAGAAATATAATGGTATTGGATCTCATGTATAGTTTTTACGTTAGTATATGTGTTTTTTCTGTATTGTATGTCTGTTTTCTAAGCATGATATTAAACCTAGTGTAGTGAAATATAATGCATAAAATTTCTACCATTTTTGTATTGTATAAAGCTTCAACTTATTCCTCTCTTTAGACTGCATTTTTGAATGAAGACTGCAAAACTAGGGTGAGAAAAGAATAAAGTGGGGTGTGTATATTTTTTGTAAAACACCGGGTGGAAAAGGCCAAAGGTGGCATGCTGATAGAATTGACCCATGACATATTTGCATTGTTATTGCTGTATTTTTGATGAAGTAGTAAAACCCACTTCAACGTACAAAATTCATTAAAAATTTAGGAATCGTAACGGAAAGAATGATAATAAATGAAGTTTACTGATACTATTTTAAAATATTGATTGTTGAACTTTTAACGATATCTTTCTTTTAATGATAATGCTCTTTATGTCAATTAGTTTTAAATTAATGGTTATTAAAAGGGGGAATTTGAAATATTAAATTTTAGATGCTTTAAGTTTAAAATGTTTGAAATAAGAGAAATTTGAATACCAGAAAAAGTTTTAAAAAATGTTAATTTTGGAAGAATAAATTCGCGAAATTAATTGTGGATTTTTTTAATGTTTGAAATTATAATTTTTAATAACAATGAATTATAGGACTTTTAATCTTAATAATCCTTGGAAGTTTACATAAAACAAATAATTTTCAAAAAATTTAATTCCAAAAATTCGAATATAATTTTTTTTTTGAATTTTCAAATAATTTTCAGGTGTAGATTTTGAAAGTGTGGTGGATTTTGAATTTGAGATTCTAAGTGCTGATATTAAAATTTTGAATTTTCATTAGATTTATATATTTTAATAAGGGTATAAAGGGTACAAATTATAATTCAGAATTCAAAACTAAGAATAAATAGTAATGAACAAGTCCCAAATACATTGTGTCTAAATAAGCAGTTTAGTCCAAAAAATTGACTAAAAACAGCAACAATAAAATTCTAATTTTGTGGGAGGTTTTTTTATTAAAAACTTCTTAATGAAAACAAACACAACCTAAATTGATCTCTCTCTAACTATTTTTTTTTCTTTTCTTTCTTTACTATGTTATTCCTATAACACCTCGAAAATTTAAGCAGAAATTTAATATAAGAATTAAATTTAAACATAATAAGGATAAAAATGGAATTTTCACAAACATCCGAATATAACAAGGGTAACTCCGAACCAGTATAAAATCCTGGTGTGTTCTTTCTTTTTTACTTTTACTGCATTTACTTTTATCTGTACTTTGATTATGTAATTGTTTCTATGATTGTTAATTACATCATTCCAATTAGAATCTTGAAGAATTTGAAACAATTCATATAATCCATTAAGCACTATTCACCCCCCCTCTAGTGTTAATTTAGCCTTAAGATCCATATTCCGCTGATTCACATTTGGTATCAGAGCATTGGTTCTCAAAATATTCATAATCTGATTTTTGAAAAAGTTTCCATGACAATTTTTGATAATGTTTTTAACATTGTTTTCGAAAAGATAATTTTCAAAATCATCATAATGTTGTTTCATAAATTTGCATATATTCATTATAACAAATTACTTGATCTTTTAAAAAGGCATGAATTGCAGGAACAGATGTGTTACATGGCTTTTAATGAACAGACACCTGATGATCAAACGCTACAAATCAAAAAGGACAAATGGAAATTGGATAGTGGATGCTCAAGACACATGATTGGAAATCTAGAGATTTTGAAAGATATAGTTTACAAAGATGGTGGATCAGTAAATTTTGGAGACAGCTCTAAGGATATGTGATTGGCACGGTAATTCTAAAACTCCTACTATTTCTAATGTTTTGCTAGTTAGGAATTTAAAGCATAATCTGTTGAGTGTTAGTCAATTGTGTGATAAGGGTTTCAAAATTAAATTTGTAAAGGATAAATGTCATATTGAAGATAATAAGTCAAACAATATCTTTGAAGGCATTAGGAAATGAAACATCTATATATTAAGTATGGGAACCTCAATGACAACTTATGTCTTTTGGCTGAATCAAGTGACCATTGGATTCGGTATAAAAGATTTGGTCATTTGAATTTCAAACTAATATCTAAAATTGCTAAAAATGATCTAGTTAAAGGTCTTACCAAACTAAATTTTAAAGTTAACAATTTATGCGATGCATGTTAATTAGGAAAACTTAGAAAAAGTTCTTTTAAATCAAAAGATATGATTTCTACTTCTCACCCCTTAAACTTCTTCACTTAGATCTTTTCAGTCCCTCATAGATACAATCTATAAATCATGGTAGATATGTATTTGTAATCATAGATGGTTATTGTAGGTTTACCTGGACGATTTTCTTAAAACTTAAAAATGATGCTTTTGAAATGTTTAAAATCTTTGTTAAACGAATTCAAAATCAAATGACTAGTAAAATTAAAACTATTCGGAGTTATCATGGTGGATAATTTGAAAATGAGAATTTTTGTAACAAGAAAGGTATAATTCATAATTTTTCATTTCCAAGAACACCTTACCAAAATGGAGTAGTAGAACGTAAAAATAGGATGATTCAAGAGTGCACTAGAACTATGCTAAATGATAGGTATTTACCTAAAAAAATTGGACTGAAGCATTTAGTACTGCATGTTATATATTAAATAGAATCTTAATAAAACCATTAACTAAGAAAACACCATGTGAACTATTCTATAATAAAAAGCCTAAAGTATTATACTTTAGAATTTTTGGTAGTAAATGTTTTATTTTAAATACTAAAGATAATTCGGATAAATTTTATGTTAAATCAAATAAAGGAATCTTTATTGGATATTCAAATAGAAGTAAAGCTTATAAAGTTTTCAATACTAAAACTAATACTATTGAAGAGACGTTATATGTCTCATTTGATGAAAATTTTAAAGATTACAATCCAAATATTGATGAAGAAGAAAACATTGATAACCCAAATGAAATTAGTAATAATGAGACTACCGAAAACGAAAATAATAATAATTCAGAAAATTCACATCCAAACAAAAGAACAAAATACTTGAAAGATCATCCTATAGAAAATATACTTGGAAATACTGAATCTGTTGTTAAAACTAAAAATCAACTAAATAAAATGAGTAATGTTGCTTTTATTTCAATCATTGAACCTAAAAATCCAAAGGAAGCATCAACTGATGATTTATGGATTCTTGCCATGCAAGAGGAATTGAATCAATTCACAAGAAATAATGTATGGGATTAGTCCCAAGACCGGAGAATAATTCCATAATATGAACTAAATCAGTATATAGAAATAAAATGAATGAACAAGGAGAGGTCATGAGAAATAAAGCTCGATTAGTTGCATAAGGTTATTATCAAGAAGAAGGAATATATTCTGATGAAACCTCTACACTCGTTGCAAGATTAGAAGCTATACGAATTTTACTTGCTTTCGCTAATCATAATAATTTTAAGTTATATCAAATGGATGTTAAAAGTGCATTTTTAAACAGTTTTATTAAAGAAGATGTATATGTAGAACAAACCCTGCTTTTTGAAGATGAAAAACTATCTAATCATGTTTACAAATTAAAGAAGACTTTGTATGGTTTGAAACAGACTCCAAGAGCTTGGTATGACAGACTTAAACCCCATCTATTACAATCAAATTTTGAATAGGCAAAGTAGACAGTACGCTTTTTATTAAAAGAGATAAAAATGATATTCAAATAATACAAATATATTTAAATGATAACATTTTTGGACTACCAACGATAAACTAAATAAAGAGTTTTCATAAATAATGACTAAGGAATTTGAAACGAGTCATATAGGGGAACTAAATTATTTTCTAGGATTACAAATAAAACAATTAAGTAACAGAATTTTTATTTGTTAAGAAAAATATGCTAAAGTTTTAGTTAAGAAATTTGGTATGTCAAATACCAATGGTAAACCAACTCCCATGGCAACTAATGAAAAATTTAAAAAAATTTCAAAAGATGTAGATCAAAAATTATATAGAGGAATGATTAGATCACTACCTTATGTAACTACTAGTAGCCCTGATATAATGCATAGTATTTGTTTCTATGCAAGATATCAATCTCAACCTAAAGAAACTCATTTAAAATCCATAAAACAAATTTTGAGATATGTAACCAACACATTAGATATGGACTCTTTTACCCAAAAGAATACTCATTTGAATTAATTTCATATAGTGATGTTGACTATGATGGTTGCAAATTAGACCGAAAAAGTACAAGTGCAACTTGTCACTTTTTGGGACACTCTTTGGTTTCCTGGTTTAGTAAGAAGCAAAGCTCTGTATCTTTGTCTATGATGGAAGTAGAATATATTTCAGCAACATTAGCCTCTTCACAGGTTATCTATATGCAACAAACTTTAAAAGATTTTGGTTTAAATTTTACTAAATCACCAATATACTATAATAATACAAGTGTGACCAATCTATCTAAAAATTCAACTCATCATGCTAGAACTAAAAATATTGATATAAGACATTATTTTTTAAGAGATAATGTAAACAAAGAAATTATATCACTTGAATATATAAATAGTGAAAATCAAATAGCCGATATACTAACAAAACCATTGAATCAAACATCCTTTACTAAGTTAAGAAGAATGTTAGGTATTTGTTCTCTATCGAAAATATAAAATTAATGAAGTAAAAATTACAAAATATAAAGAAAAACAAAATAACCAAAAAAATACTATGTATGTCGATATACCCTAACCTCATATGTCGACATATAAAAGTGAATTCTATTTTGTATTCCCTCTAAAATTCAAATTGTTGATTATATAATAGCCAAAATTTGACTTTCTTCTTCATTTTACCGTATTCTCTCTATTTTAAACTTCTGAAACAAATAAACCATAGCCTCCTCTAATCCCAAACGTTCTAGAGAAGAGAATTCATCATTTTCCTTCCCTTCTCCTACCCAAGGCCCTTTCCAAAACACTACTACGGCCAAGATCACTAAAATGGAGGGCGAAATGAAGAATATTCTACAGATGCTCACTGAAGTTCAAGTGGTGCAACTTCATATGACCAAAGAACAAGAGAAGCAAAGCAGAATTATTCGCAATTTGCAAAAATATTTATTGGGTAATCCTACGAATCCAATACCATTGAAAATGATTCTGCAAATTTAGATACTCATAACTTCATTCTAGGCAGCGATGATGAGGAAGAAGAAGAGGAGGAGGAAGAACATATGGAGGAAGATGACGAAGTTCGATGCGTCGAAGAAGTATGTTTCGATCGAGATGGAAATCTCGTCGAACAAAAAGGGAACTTTTGCCTTTATTATCCTCACTATCCTATTCACAAATCCCTGATCATTAAGAAATCACAGTAGGATAATAGTTGATTTGCTTTGATTACTTTAAATGTGTAGTGTGTATATTTGATTTGATTTGACAGTTTTACTTTGAACATATATAGTTTAGGGTTTGATTGGATTGTGATTACTTTGAACATATATCATTCTTATAACTAAGATACTAATAGTTTAGGGTTTGATTTGATTACTTTAAATGTGTAGTGTGTATATAGTTTGATTTGATTGGATTGATTACATAAATTCTTTTACTTTGAACATATATCATTCTTATAACTAAGATACTAATAGTTTAGGGTTTGATTTGATTACTTTAAATGTGTAGTGTGTATATAGTTTGATTTGATTGGATTGATTACATAAATTCTTTTACTTTGAACATATATCATTCTTATAATTATTACTATTAGTATCTTAGTTAGGATAGTTTTAGTTAGTTATTTTCGTTGATGAAAAAGGGTGAGAAATATATAAAATCTAAGCATAGATTAAGGAGGAGTTTTGTAACATAATGAGAGTTATAATATATTTTATATACAAAGTTGTCATCATCGAAAAGGGAAAGATTGTTGCTACCTTAGGTATTGGTTTTGATGATAACAACTATATAACATTATATAAAATATAGATACTAATATTTTACCAATATATATATATATATATATATATATAGTGCATGATATTAGACAGGTATTAATTAAGAATACTGTATGGTATCAAGATGTTGATATCAAGAGTAGATTCAAGATGTTGATATAATTTTCAAGTGTTCAAGAATGAAGACTCATGAGTATTGAAGAGTTCAAGACTTTAAGATATTCCAGATTAGTTATAGAGTCAAAGAATTTATGTTAAAACCTTGATAGCACTTTTCCAATCTCTCCCACCTTCTCCAATTTTGTTTTTAATCATTTTTTCAAATATTCTATATTTAAAATAATCTTTTCAAAATATTTCTCAAAATGATTTTCAATCTCTTATGCCTATAAGATATTATTTTAGTATTTTTAAGTTTATATATCAAGCTTTTGTTTATACTCTAATAATTTATAACTATATTGATTATATATATATATATATTATTTACATTATATTGAATGTTTTTTTAAATCTTTCAAAATTATTTAATAAAGTTTTAATATGATTAAAATATGTATAAATGTTTGTACAAAGTTTAAAAATATTTTACAAAACTTAATATTTTCAAAACAATTTTTATTAAGTAAATTTTCAAAATACAAAGGGATATGTCGACATATCCTCTGCAAGTATGTCGACATACAAGCCGTAAATTTCAAATTTCAAATTTTGAATGAAAGTGTCTTTTCATCGTATCTCTTCACGAATGGACATGACTGTTGTTTTCCTGTATATACCAGACTTCCAAACGAATTTTCATCAACTACTTTCTAATTTTTCTCCCCTCTTTTCACTCTCTTGATTTCTAAATCAATTTCTATCGAAACCCTATTGAAATTCAACCAGAATCAAATCAATCATTACTAGTTTGATTCTCTTTCATATACTATCTGATTTCTCTCATTTCTCTCGAGATCATAGTGATATTCAAGAGTTATAGGATCAATTATAATCAAGATCAAAGATCCAAGTCTGTAAACTCTATCAAATCATACTCTTATACTTTATGGTGTTCTTGGTATGCATGAAATCCAAATAGATGTGATTGTAGCCTGTTAAAATCAATTGGGTGTGCTTAGTAGCCCGTAAATCTAGTGGGTGTGCTTCTAGCCTGAAAATCAAGTGGCTCTATCTAGAGACCGGGATTCCGAGGATGTGTCTCGTAGCCTTGAAATCAAGATTGTATTTGCATTTACTAGTCGAAAAGAAATCCGTACAAGGAATTGTACAGGACTGGATGTAGGGTAACTTCGATCTAGTATAAAATCCTGATGTGTTCTTTCCTTTTTACTTCTACTTCATTTACTTTTATATGCACTTTGATTCTGTGATTATTGATTACATTACTCCAAGTAGGACCTTAAAGAATTTGAAAAATATTCATATAATCTATTAAACACTATTCACCCCCTTCTAGTGTTAATTTAGTCTTAAGATCTCTATTCCGCTAACTCACAAATGCTATTTATCCAATAGGGTCGATATTTGACGGGAGCGATCCCAAATTGCGCTCACGGGAGATTCTATGATGGACGCGCAACCCTGGTGATGATGCTTGATGGAGTGTGTAGTATGACACTAACAGAAATTCCTTGGTTTTCATGATGATGCGACATTATGTTGTGTTGTTGATGGATCCCGGAGCGGTGTAATAAGAGGAGTTACATTACCATTGAGAGGTGGAAACGGGTGCAGCGACGATGAGACACTTTGGTGAATCGGCATCGCGGGATCCCCCTTAATGCATAACCAGGATACGTGTAGTCATAGCTGTGGGAATGTAGTCCCATGGTGAAAATTGTATGGAACCTTATGTTAGAATAATTACGTGTAGACTTAGTTGTGGGAACATAGTTCCATGGTGGTAATCGTAATATCCCCCACTTTGAGGCCCGAAATTAAGTGCTATGGATGCTACAATCATCCATGGTATTAATATCCAGTAACAAAATGCCGCTATGTTAATCATATCAGTAACATCAGAAGCACATAAATATGAAAAAATTTCAAACATTTTTCGTTAACCAAACTTTCATTACATTTCAAAAATAAGATTTTCACATCCATTACATAATCCCGTTCACAATCACATATTCAGAGAAAATATAATTATTACAGAATACTCCAATAGCGACATGTGAAGATGCCCCATTGGTTAATTAGAGTCTAATACTTGACAATTATACAGCTTCCCATTACATCCATTCAGACAAAAGGAAAGTAAATAGTAGATAAATAGAAACTCCTAATATAGCTAGATTGCCTCATGCACGTCTCCGAATACTTATTCGTCTAACTAGAGACTTGAAATCCCTTACTCCGACCTACTTAAATGAGTACTCAAGAGTTTTGAAATGACCCTCCTATTTAAACACTAATTTCATTAGTGATTTTTTTTTTACAAATATATTTCCCAGGGTCATTTTCTTTCTCTAATAAACAAAATATATCCAGGATCTTTCACAATATAAAAATATTGTTTTAATTCTAAATCATTCTTAACATACATATATGAAGATATCTATGTTATATTCTACTTGAATCAGAGCATGATAATAAGTAGAAATCCTTTTAAATTTATTAAAATGTGATAAATTCCCTTTTTAAAAGATTACTTATAGTATTCTGATTTTTGACTATAGTGTCCACTGGAAATATGTACTTTAGGCTGTTATTAAACTTAAGAAATGATCAAGCAATAATCAGTGGAAAGCAAGCTTATAATATAGATGATTTTCTTAAAGTCTGAATATTATCAAACTCAGGATAAAAGAAAGTGGATCCTAAGTGAACACAAGCAACATCTAGGCGTAATGGAAACGCGCCTAACTTATACATTCAAGGTCACGAGTTCGAGTACTATGCTGGTCGGTTCAAACACAATTTTTGGTTTTTCTTTTTATTTTCTCCTGTATGGCTTAAATCTGATACCTACCTATATATATACTCAAATTTTTACTTATAATCTATCATACAAAACAATATTTCCTGCTTCATTATTTTTAAAATCCTTTCCTACAACTGTTCTAGAATTTATATTTATTTTTGCCCAATATCAACATGTGCACAGATATACATGTACATGTCAGTGTTTTTGTTCATTTTCCAGAAAACTGAGCTCAAATGTTCCCTTGCTTCATTGATTTGAAGTGAAACATTTGGCCTGACCTATGGCCTAACCATGTGGTTACTCTGGCCATTCTTTTGTTTGCATTTTTACAACCCAGATTATACACAAAACATTGATACCTCTCTTTTTCAAAAACATGTTTATATGTATATTTGTATGAATCAGACATCTTGCGAATCAGATATATATCATTCTTCCTAACCATAGTTCTCTTTTAAAAATACATTTTCAGGGTATAAACACTTTTTCTTGCATTTGGACATATATCAATCTCATAAATTGAAAGTATAGCAGTTTGATTCTTTTCTGGGTTTTCCCAATGTAATTTTCTATATATCTATATTCTTTTTGAAAGGACTCAGGATTAACTGAAATCATCATAAAATGATTATGCTTATAAAATCCAGGTTTTTCCTCAAAATCAAAACAACTTTAGCAAATAGGTTTTCAAATCAGTTTAATATCAAGATCCTTAGTACATACCAAATCAGAAATAACCAGAAACAACATAGCACATGTCTCTTACAAGTTCTTCCTACTTAATACATTTAGATAGCCATATTAATCAGGGAATACATGCATGAATTAACACATTTTAGCTTTTATTTCTAATTATCTTAGCATCCTCTATTCCATATCTTTTTAATCTTGCTTACTTAGCTCCATCACAACCTGCAAAAGCATTAGTGGCTACCCCATTATAAATGAGACACCCCCATGTGCCATGAGCAATAAGGGTCAGATCTATGATCTGGTGTGAGCATTTCTAACATATCCATGATATTAAGCTAAGGATACAGCATAAATATACTTTGCATACTTGACAGGTATTATCATGTACAATACATAAGAGCAAACATATGCAACAAAACAACTTTTATCTGGAACTACTAAGGTTGCCTTTTCTTTTTCTTATAAATTCCTGGCCTCATCTGCTATAAGGAATCAAAGGGGCACATTGCCATGAACTAATTAACATTATGGCACAAAGATCTCAGGACTTAAACAAGCCATGTGCCAACTTGTCTACTTCAAATAGGACAAGCATTCCAGCAGCCTTCTTGGCACAAAATCCTTAGTTATATCACTAAGTGTATTCATGTTCATTCTATCAATGATAGCTAGGTGTACAAACCATCTGTACACATGAAGCATACTAGTTACCTTGCAGACATGATATTGCAAGCAAGTTAAAAGTTACTTTCTAGAGGTATAACACCCCAGTCATTTCATCTCACTTTATTTAGCATATAAACACCCTATTCAAGCATATACCAGAATGTTTGCAACTAAGAATAAATGCATGGCTCTATTGGGTTTATTTTGATTTTGCAAGCAACTGTGTTTAGCCAGATTTTTAATCTTGTTTAAACACAGTTTTTAGGCTTGTAAATTTCTGTTTGGTTTAGGGCTCAGCACTTATAGAGAAAGACTCCATTGCACCCTTAACCAATTATTTCAAGCCTCAGCACTATACCAATGTATATGCAGCTCATAGTTTTCTTTTTCATTCTTTGTCTTAAGCCATGATTCAGGCTAGTTACAAATACTCTATTATATGTTCTTTAAGGTTTTGGTATAACATACAGAGATGAAAATAGAACAACAAAGTTACACATCCATCATAGCAGATCATATCTCATCAAGCATTCATGTAACCATCAGTAGCCAACATAGTTTGTAAATCAAAACATGCAAAATATAGCATATAAAAGCTTGGCTGCCTAATCCCAGGTCTTAATGCCATGTATATGAGTGAGGATACTCACCTAAATGCTTACACAAGCTTAAACCAGAAAACCCTTCAAATCTTTAGCCTTATCTTCCTCTTCTTCCTTAGGTTAATTAATTAGTGAGAGAGCAGTTTTCTGATTGGGCTCTTGGTTTAAATAAAGGTTCTATCTAGGGTTTTGGGTGATGCAAAATCCCTATTTTAGCCCAGACCAGAATCATGCATTTGGCATTGCATATTCCCTCCCTTAATGTCCCGGCCAATATTTTAAAACAAGGCTAAATTGTGCCCATTTTCTTTTCTTTTCAGAAAGTAATTACTTTAAGTATTTTTATTATATTTACCTCAAACATGATAATGGTGTGACTTTCTATTTTCTGCCTATGTACATTTGCTTTCTTGCACTTTGGTTCTTACTGTTTTAGTGATTCCTTTATTAATTTTCTGCTCAAATAATATCTAGATATATATATACATTTATACAACTATGGGTGTTAATTTAACTTTAACCTTTTATTTGCAGAAAACATGTGCATACTTATGTGCATTTCTACACCTATTATTCAAATAAAATTTCACTTATTCATTATAAATCAATGTTCTCTTCTGTCTTAATCTTCAGACAAGTCATACATATGCATGTATATAGATATATATATATATATATACACACATCCTCAGGAATTTTTAATATTCATGTCTAGGTCTATATTTCCTTTATTTAAAACATTTTATCTAAATGTTTTCCTTCCTTGTTTTATTATTCAGGAATTCTGGATTTTCTCTTAGTGCCATAACTAGTGTGCACGTGCACACATGCACACAACCTTGCACCACTGAAAATCCCACCTATATAATAATTCTGATTTTCCCCCAGAATTTTAATCATTTATTTAAAAGAATTTTCCTCAAAATCTTGGGGTATTACAATCACCCCTTCTTTTAGGAATTGTGCCCTCACAATTTGCAACATATTCTTTGAGTACTCCTACTTTCTTAGGAAAATTATTCAAATATGCATGAGCAATTCAAATAGTCACTGTCTATCATACATATCAAACTTTCTTAGTAATCTAAGAATTTACCTTTTAAATTTGCAAAGAGCCTAGGGTAATCCATCCTGATTTTATCCTCTAGCTCCCAAGTACAATCACTAGGATCTATACTCCATTGAATCTTTACAAGCTTCAATGTCTTGTTTCTTAATTTCTTTTCTTCCCTTGCCACAATTCCCACTGGCTCTTTCTCATAGATTAGATCTGGATTAATCTGAACTTCAGTAGGCTTTTCTAAGATTTCCTCCTTGTCATGCACCCATCTCCTTAGTTGTGACACATGAAACACATTGTGCATTGCACTCATCTTCTCTGGAAGCTCCAGCTTATAGGCTAGTGAGCCTATCCTTTCCAAAATCTTGTATGGTCCAACATATCTGGGTCTGAGTTTCCCCTGCTTGCCAAATCTCAAGACTTTCTTCATTGGTGAAACCTTAATGAAGACATAATCACCTACTTTGAATTCCACTGACTTCCTCTTTGCATCAGCATACTTCTTTTGCCTATCTTGAGCTACTGCCATCCTCTTTCTCACCAGTCCTATTTTCTCTGTGATGTCCTTGACATATTCTGGCCCTAGGATAGCTTTCTCTCCTGCCTCAGCCCAACACATAGGTGATAGACATGGCTTTCCATATAGGGCTTCAAAGGGTGCCATTCCAATTGTACTTTGGTGGCTATTATTGTATGTGAACTCAGCCAAATGGAGGTGGTCCTCCCAATTTCCTTCAAAGTCTAACACACATGCTCTAAGCAGATCCTCTAAAATCTTGTTTACCACTTCTGTTTGCCCATCTGATTGGGGGTGATAAGCAGTGCTTAGGCACAATTCACTCCCCATAGCTTCTTGGAAGCTCTTCCAGAATCTTGAAGTGAAAATTGTATCCCTATCACTCACTATAGTTTTAGGAACACCATGCAATTTTACCACTTCTCTCATAAAAGTTTGGGCTAAACTAGGTGCATTTCTGTCTGCTTTTACTGGTATGAAGTGGGCTACTTTAGTCAGCCTATCTACAATCACCCAAATACTTGTATTTCCCCTCTTGGATCTAGGAAGGCCATCTATGAAATCCATAGATATGTCTTCCCACTTCCACTGTGGTATGCTAAGTGGCTGCAATAACCCTGAAGGTCTTTGGGTCTCAGCTTTTATTTGTTGACAAACCATGCACTTAGCAACATATCTGGCTACATTAGACTTCATTCCCTTCCACCAATAGTCCCTTTTTAAGTTTTGGTACATCTTGGTGCTGCCTGGATGTATGGAATATTTGCTCCTATGGTACTCATTAAGGATTTCTTCTTTCAATTCTATGATGTTTGGGACACATATCCTACCCTTGTACCTTAAGTATCCTTTTACATCAATGTGATAATCCTTCACTTCCTCCTTCTTTAATAGGAGAGACCTCTTTTCTGCTAAGTCTTGATCTTCTTCTTGCATTTTTGCCACCTTCAAGGCCAAATTTGATTGTAAAGTAATTAAACTTAACCTTCCTTTACTCCTTTCTTCCTCAATCATCTCCATACTTACCCCACTGTTCTCATCTATTTCCAAATCAGTGAGCATGGTCAAGTCTCTAAACTCCTCCATCATCAACATGGCCACTTTTGCATGCTGCTTACTCAATGCATCTGCCACTTTATTAGCCTTGCCTGGTGTATAAAGTATATCTAAGTCATAAGCAGCAAGAAATTCAACCCATCTGTGTTGTCTCATATTTAAATCTTTCTGTGAAAAGAGATACTTTAAGGCCTTGTGATCAGTGTATAAAATGAACTTTGCACCTAATAAGTAATGCCTCCAAAGCTTCAAGGCATAAACTACTGCTACCAACTCAAGATCATGAGTTGCATATCTAGTTTCATGGGGTTTTAGTTGTCTAGATGCATAGGCTATGACCTGATCTTGCTGCATCAACACAGCCCCTAGCCCTGACCCACATGCATCTGTATATACAACTAATCCCTCATTGCCTTCTGGTACTCTCAACACTGGTGATTTTACCAAAGCCTCCTTGATCTGGGTGAAAGCTTGTTCACACTTATCAGTCCATATAAACTTTTGGTTCTTCCTAGTCAGGTTAGTGAGTGGTATTGCTATTTTAGAAAATCCTTGTATGAACCTCCTATAGTATCCTGCCATCCCCATGAATGACCTAACTTCACTAACATTGTTAGGCTTCTTCCATGCTTGGATTGCTACTATCTTATTGGGGTTTACAGAAATTCCTCTAGCAGAGACAACATGTCCAAGAAAGTGTACTTCCTCTTGCCAGAACACACACTTAGAGAACTTTGCTTTCAAATCTTTTTCTCTTAATCTAGATAAGACCAAATGTAAGTGGTTCTCATGTTCCTCTATTGTTTTAGAGTAGATTAGAATATCATCTATAAAAATCAGAACAAACTTGTCTAAGTAATCTCTGAATATCCTATTCATTAGGTCTACAAAGTAAGAAGGGGCATTTGTTAGCCCAAATGGCATAACCAGAAACTCATACAAACCATATCTTGTGTTGAATGCTGTATATTTAACACTTGATTCCTCAACCTTCATCTGATGAAATCCAGATGCCAAGTCTAGCCTAGAAAACACTTTAGCTCCACTGAGTTGATCAAAGAGATCATCTATCCTGGGTAATGGGTATTTGTTTTTGATGGTTACTTTGTTTAATTCTCTGTAATCTATACACATCCTTAAAGTACCATCATGCTTTTTAACAAATACTACAGGAGCACCCCAGCATGAATTACTTGGCCTTATAAACCCCTTGGCTTCTAATTCTTCCAGCTGGTTCTTTAGCTCCTTTAATTCACTTGGCCCCATCCTTGTAGGTTTTTTGATAACTGGGCTAGCCCCAGGCATAAGGTTAATTTGGAATTCAACAGGTCTATGGTGTGAGACACCTTTTACTTCCCCAAATACATCCAAGTATTCTTTAACTATGGGGATTTCATTAATAGCTATTTCCTTGGGATTATTTTCTAATTCAATTAAATGATTTAGACTGTTTTCTTTGATAGGTTCACATAGAATTGTAACCCTTTGGCCTTTAGAATTTTGTAGTGAAATGGTGGATGCATCTAGGTCAATTATGGCTTTGAATTGTCTTAGCCAATCTGCCCCTAATATAACTCCTATATTTGGGAAATTTAGAACATATAAATTGGAAACAAATGTGTTTCCCCCTATGTTCAAATTCACATCCACACAAATCATATCTAATACACTAGAACTTCCTAAAGGGCTTTGTATTAACAGAGGTATTTCAGCCAAAATGCAGTTCATTTTCAACCTTTTAACTATTTCATGGGAAATGAGTGAGTGGGTTGCCCCGGTATCATATATTACAGCTAAAGGTATGGTACAAATAAATAGTGTACCTTCCACTTGACCATGGTTTTCAGCATTAGCCTCAATTATGGCCTTGCCCCTACCTTCCAGGTTTGCCACTTTCCCTTGTTGCTTGTATTCTGGGCAATTTCTTTTCATATGCCCTTCCTTCCCACATAGATAGCATTTGAAAGCTCCCCCTTTAAGCTCTGGGCATCTTGGCTTAATATGGCCTTCTTTCCCACAATGGTTGCAAACTATTTTTCTTTTGGCTTCATTGGGTTTTGCATCTAATGCCTTCTTACCATCTGCCTCTCCTTCCTTCTTATCATAAGGATGGTACTTCCCTTTGTTCTTCTTGTTGCTATTGTTTTTGAAGCTCCTAAACTTATCTCTTTCCTTGTCATGCTGCTCAATCTTCAGAGCCAAATCTATCACTTGATCAAAAGTTCTGTCAGCATAAGGTAGTATAGCCCTGCTAAGCCCTGGGTTCAATCCCTTGATGTATCTATCATTTTTGGATGCTTCATCAGCCACTAACATTGCCCCATAGGTTGACAATCCCTCAAACTTCTGGGTGTATTCTGTGACATTCATAGTCCCCTGTCTAAGTTTGATGAACTCCTCAAGTAAAGTGGTTTTTGCTGAGGCTGGAACAAACCTTGCCTCTAACATCTCCTTAAATTGATTCCAATTAATATCATTTTCATTCCGGCCAGCTATGATCACCTCCCACCAACTCAAAGCTGCACCTTTTAATTGCCTTGAGGCCACTTGCCTCTTCCTTTGGTCATCTAGTTGCATATCAGTGAAGATCCTCTCTAATGTCCTCAGCCATGCTTGAATCTCCATTACACTTTCAGTTCCTTCAAAGCTCTTGCCTCCCAAGTTGGTATAAGTCTTCACTAACTTGGAGAGCTCCTCATGTGGGTTCTCAGGTCTGTGCCCAATTCCATCTCTCAAAACTCTCACAAATTCCTGCATGTCAAGCATTTGTGGTGTGCTAGATCCTCCTTGATGATGAGACCCTCTTCCTACCATATTTCTAAAAGTATATGTATTTCATCTTATTAGTTTATAACACTTAGCTTTAATTTTAAATTGATTGTATCTTTCCTATTTAATCATTGTGTATGTCACATGCACACACATACATACATTCAGGGAATACTTATAAACAGTCAAATATACAAACAAACCTAGTATAAACATAAGCATACAAACATTTTGCTATGTTAATTAAAACATAGCTCTGATACCAAATGAAATGACCCTCCTATTTACACACTAATTTCATTAGTGATTTTTTTTTTTACAAATATATTTCCCAGGGTCATTTTCTTTCTCTAATAAACAAAATATATCCAGGATCTTTCACAATATAAAAATATTGTTTTAATTCTAAATCATTCTTAACATACATATATGAAGATATCTATGTTATATTCTACTTGAATCAGAGCATGATAATAAGTAGAAATCCTTTTAAATTTATTAAAATGTGATAAATTCCCTTTTTAAAAGATTACTTATAGTATTCTGATTTTTGACTATAGTGTCCACTGGAAATATGTACTTTAGGCTGTTATTAAACTTAAGAAATGATCAAGCAATAATCAGTGAAAAGCAAGCTTATAATATAGATGATTTTCTTAAAGTCTGAATATTATCAAACTCAGGATAAAAGAAAGTGGATCCTAAGTGAACACAAGCAACATCTAGGCGTAATGGAAACGCGCCTAACTTATACATTCAAGGTCACGAGTTCGAGTACTATGCTGGTCGGTTCAAACACAATTTTTGGTTTTTCTTTTTATTTTCTCCTGTATGGCTGAAATCTGATACCTACCTATATATATACTCAAATTTTTACTTATAATCTATCATACAAAACAATATTTCTTGCTTCATTATTTTTGAAATCCTTTCCTACAACTGTTCTAGAATTTATATTTATTTTTGCCCAATATCAACATGTGCACAGATATACATGTACATGTCAGTGTTTTTGTTCATTTTCCAGAAAACTGAGCTCAAATGTTCCCTTGCTTCATTGATTTGAAGTGAAACATTTGGCCTGACCTATGGCCTAACCATGTGGTTACTCTGGCCATTCTTTTGTTTGCATTTTTACAACCCAGATTATACACAAAACATTGATACCTCTCTTTTTCAAAAACATGTTTATATGTATATTTGTATGAATCAGACATCTTGCGAATCAGATATATATCATTCTTCCTAACCATAGTTCTCTTTTAAAAATACATTTTCAGGGTATAAACACTTTTTCTTGCATTTGGACATATATCAATCTCATAAATTGAAAGTATAGCAGTTTGATTCTTTTCTGGGTTTTCCCAATGTAATTTTCTATATATCTATATTCTTTTTGAAAGGACTCAGGATTAACTGAAATCATCATAAAATGATTATGCTTATAAAATCCAGGTTTTTCCTCAAAATCAAAACAACTTTAGCAAATAGGTTTTCAAATCAGTTTAATATCAAGATCCTTAGTACATACCAAATCAGAAATAACCAGAAACAACATAGCACATGTCTCTTACAAGTTCTTCCTACTTAATACATTTAGATAGCCATATTAATCAGGGAATACATGCATGAATTAACACATTTTAGCTTTTATTTCTAATTATCTTAGCATCCTCTATTCCATATCTTTTTAATCTTGCTTACTTAGCTCCATCACAACCTGCAAAAGCATTAGTGGCTGCCCCATTATAAATGAGACACCCCCATGTGCCATGAGCAATAAGGGTCAGATCTATGATCTGGTGTGAGCATTTCTAACATATCCATGATATTAAGCTAAGGATACAGCATAAATATACTTTGCATACTTGACAGGTATTATCATGTACAATACATAAGAGCAAACATATGCAACAAAACAACTTTTATCTGGAACTACTAAGGTTGCCTTTTCTTTTTCTTATAAATTCCTGGCCTCATCTGCTATAAGGAATCAAAGGGGCACATTGCCATGAACTAATTAACATTATGGCACAAAGATCTCAGGACTTAAACAAGCCATGTGCCAACTTGTCTACTTCAAATAGGACAAGCATTCCAGCAGCCTTCTTGGCACAAAATCCTTAGTTATATCACTAAGTGTATTCATGTTCATTCTATCAATGATAGCTAGGTGTACAAACCATCTGTACACATGAAGCATACTAGTTACCTTGCAGACATGATATTGCAAGCAAGTTAAAAGTTACTTTCTAGAGGTATAACACCCCAGTCATTTCATCTCACTTTATTTAGCATATAAACACCCTATTCAAGCATATACCAGAATGTTTGCAACTGAGAATAAATGCATGGCTCTATTGGGTTTATTTTGATTTTGCAAGCAACTGTGTTTAGCCAGATTTTTAATCTTGTTTAAACACAGTTTTTAGGCTTGTAAATTTCTGTTTGGTTTAGGGCTCAGCACTTATAGAGAAAGACTCCATTGCACCCTTAACCAATTATTTCAAGCCTCAGCACTATACCAATGTATATGCAGCTCATAGTTTTCTTTTTCATTCTTTGTCTTAAGCCATGATTCAGGCTAGTTACAAATACTCTATTATATGTTCTTTAAGGTTTTGGTATAACATACAGAGATGAAAATAGAACAACAAAGTTACACATCCATCATAGCAGATCATATCTCATCAAGCATTCATGTAACCATCAGTAGCCAACATAGTTTGTAAATCAAAACATGCAAAATATAGCATATAAAAGCTTGGCTGCCTAATCCCAGGTCTTAATGCCATGTATATGAGTGAGGATACTCACCTAAATGCTTACACAAGCTTAAACCAGAAAACCCTTCAAATCTTTAGCCTTATCTTCCTCTTCTTCCTTAGGTTAATTAATTAGTGAGAGAGCAGTTTTCTGATTGGGCTCTTGGTTTAAATAAGGGTTCTATCTAGGGTTTTGGGTGATGCAAAATCCCTATTTTAGCCCAGACCAGAATCATGCATTTGGCATTGCATATTCCCTCCCTTAATGTCCCGGCCAATATTTTAAAACAAGGCTAAATTGTGCCCATTTTCTTTTCTTTTCAGAAAGTAATTACTTTAAGTATTTTTATTATATTTACCTCAAACATGATAATGGTGTGACTTTCTATTTTCTGCCTATGTACATTTGCTTTCTTGCACTTTGGTTCTTACTGTTTTAGTGATTCCTTTATTAATTTTCTGCTCAAATAATATCTAGATATATATATACATTTATACAACTATGGGTGTTAATTTAACTTTAACCTTTTATTTGCAGAAAACATGTGCATACTTATGTGCATTTCTACACCTATTATTCAAATAAAATTTCACTTATTCATTATAAATCAATGTTCTCTTCTGTCTTAATCTTCAGACAAGTCATACATATGCATGTATATAGATATATATATATATATACACACATCCTCAGGAATTTTTAATATTCATGTCTAGGTCTATATTTCCTTTATTTAAAACATTTTATCTAAATGTTTTCCTTCCTTGTTTTATTATTCAGGAATTCTGGATTTTCTCTTAGTGCCATAACTAGTGTGCACGTGCACACATGCACACAACCTTGCACCACTGAAAATCCCACCTATATAATAATTCTGATTTTCCCCCAGAATTTTAATCATTTATTTAAAAGAATTTTCCTCAAAATCTTGGGGTATTACAAGTTTAAAGGGAAAAAACTTCAGGTTAGACAAAAAGTCTGGTGTGTTACCATCTCGAATCAAATAGATATCCAGTGAGACCATGCCATTGAGTAGAATGAGGTTTCCCCTCACTAGTATCTTAACCATAAAATATCAACTATATACTGTGCTCCTGCATCCGTAATGGTTAGAACATAGTAAATAATCATTTGCAATCATGCAATATACACCGGATTACTCATCCCAATTTATTGGACTATTCGTCTCAATTCCGTCTGACTATCCGTCTTAATTCCCATTGACTACCTATCTGATACTTATGTAGACTACCCATCTCACACATAAACATTTTTATGGATTATCTATTCCCTCCTATGTGGACTACCCATCATGCATGGTTTCGTTATCAAAGTTATGTGGATTATCCATCTTACATATTTCATTTATTTAAAATGATGCGGACTATCCACCACACATCCCATAGTTTTTCTAGGATGACTATGAACCCTTTATTAACCATATATATACTACCCATCTCCAACATGATGTGGACTATCCATCACACATCTCATAGTCCTAAGATAACTATGAACCCATCACTTATCAATTTTATTCATGTTTAACCCAAATGTTCAACTTTTGTCTATTGGTGCCCCCAACTAGGTTGTGTACCCCTTAAACTTATAACATCTCAAAATAATATGCATTGGCATCCCCAATGATCTATGTCGAAATTTTAAGATAAAATACAATGGTATCCCAATAATTAGTTGTAAAATTATAAAATAAGATACTTTGGTATCCCCAATGAAAATGTCGATGTCATCATACATATGGCTCTCTACCATTTACATAGTAATATAAAGAACATACGACATTTATGCCGCATAACAATATCGAACCTCTTTCCAAGGTTGGAAAACAAAATTTTGTTTTTATAAATCATATGGCCAACTGCCGAAATCATGAGGTTATCGACCTTCTTACAAACATAAGCTTACCTTGCCTTTAAAACTTACTTGTAGTTTGAACAAAACCAGGCCTCACCGACGTTGAAATAAAAAGTAGCAGCGTCATTGCCGCATGACATTATTGTCGAAATCAATTACTTGCAGCATTAATATTATAACGTCGAAACTATAGTACTTTGGCTCTATGCCGTAAAACATAGGGTGTCGGCATTGAAAACCCACGGTATAAATTTCCTTTATATCGAAATCAAGTAATAGCGGCATCATCATTGCAAAATAGATAATATTGAAAAAAATGCTTGCGGCATCCCTACCTTAAGCTATGACGTCGATGTAGAAAACATGCGACGTTATTTAAAACAATGGTGAAAACTTGCGGCATAGATAAAGTAATGGTGAAAGCATTGTACTTCGGCTATTATGCCACAAAACATATAATGTCGACATTGATAGCTTGCGCCATCAATGATTCTCATTGCCACGAGATGCATTAGTCCTATAATGACGATGCCGCATGCATGATCCAAGGCATCACATACTTATGACGTAAGTATCTCATGTATTGGTCATTCTGTAATGATCCTGGAATCTAACGCTCGAAAATCAACATCGAATACCTTACTCGTATTCGACTGACAGATATTCAAACGTCAAACTTCAGTTTGCCGGAGCTTATAACAACATCAGATGAACATAAACAGCGGAAATAAACTGAATATCATACATCACATCATAGATACAACATCAGAATAATATCCAGTACTACATCAGAGTATCATAATACATATGCCACAGCTCCAAAATAACATCATAATAGTACAACAATGATCATAAGCAGAAGTCTTCAGAGAATTGAAGACGATAGTGAATATCCATAACTAAGCACCTGGTAATCCAAAAGCTTCCAAAATATCTTCAAAGTAAAAGTCCCCAAAATCTGATAGCTCCTAAACCCAAAAAGAAACTCCAAAATCCAGCTAACACCAAAGCACGGAAAACCTGCTACTAGGCTGCCCGTGTGGAAATAATGGGCACCCAGAGTTTAGAAAAGAAACAATAAACTCCGGGTCAGTCATGGGACTGGTATGAGTAAACAAAAGTAGTTACTTTAAATAAACAGATTTTTTTTAAAGAATCCGATATGCTTTTGGAAAATGAAACTACCATAAGACCTCCCGCCACACACACAATGCAAACGCAAAATTGGAGGAGATTTCTTCTTATGATAGTCAAATATGCTTAATACGAGAAAAATTCTTTGATATTGTTACTAGTGCATAATTTAAAAACATTTCGAAGATACAATATTAATCTTAGCCAGCATAGACATTCCGAACTATGCCTACTATAGCTACCATCTAAACAGTGGGGCGCCACCATAAGTAAATGGCAGGTTCTACAACTAAAACCGTACAAGTTTCGTATTGGGAATTGGATTTCCAACAAATGGTCAGGCTAAGGAACTTCCTTTCCTCCTGCCGAATGGGATCGCCTCTGGCTGGACGTCCCGAGAGACAAACTGCTCTCTGCCAACACAAGGCCGGGTTACCCCTATAACAGGTAACTCACGAATATGCCATTCCCCGGTCCTTTAGGACCTTTATCCGAGGCGCCTCGATAAACACACAATCACATAATAAATGAGATCGGAGTATCCACATAGGTAAATACCAGGGCTCCATACCTGATACCACCCTTTTCCAGAAGGAAATGACACACCCTAAAGGGCGCGACCCTCATAACCTTGTCGCATATTCCTGTTTCGACCATTTTCGGGTTGTGAGGTCCGAAGAGGTCTCGTCCACAAAGCTACGCTTTTTCACAAAGCCGTGCTTTGATCACAAATGATCAATAAATGATCATCACACAACAACACTCAGCATGCCACATTACCAAATTGGGAATATATCGCCGATAAATTTCAACTACATAACCTCTGAGCTCGTACGTTTCAGAGAAGGGTGTTAAGCTAAGAGAATAAATTCTCCCCCACCAACAGAAATGTATTTGAAAGAAATCAGCTTTATATCTCAAAATGTAATGTCAGACATGTAACCATACAAGTCTGTTCCAGGTTCGAACAGAACCGAAGGCACTTCCGAAGAAGCCCTTGCAAATCCGGATAATTTCCTAATCACGTCCGGACTTCCCATCACAAAGGATGATATAAATCTCTATACCGGAACAACTCGGTGCAGAGACATTCGACAGGTTTTCCTTTCATTTTCGAAAATATCCGGTCTTTAACACCGGTCTTCAAATGTCATCCATATACGACGTATCACTATTCAGAATGGGTTATATGACACAAAGGTCTTTTCCCGGCTAAACTGAATAATGATCGATAGATTTTTAAAACACGTGGATATGATAATCACAGAGATTCATATTCAAGGTTCGACGTGGGTTTCGGATATCAAACTGAAATCCGACTCCCTGTCGCATCGAAGTAAAAATGCCGTCCTACGGCAAACAAGGGTTTCACATCAGTACAGAATTAAATCAAAAATCATAAATTCAGTACCAAGACAATCACAGTATCACAATAGAAATCTCAATTCAGTACAGAATATATTGATGATAGTCAATCATTTCTAATTTGGGTGAATGTGATTTAGAAGTGAATTAACCACATAATTATCTTCACAAATTTTTTTTAAAAATTAATTATCTTTAACTATGAATTACTTAGATTTTAATTAACTTAACTAATTAAATTACTTTAATTAATTATCTTAATTTATTTACTCTTAATTGTTATTTATTAAATCTTAATTATCTTTATTAATAAATTTTCCTTTTAAATTAATTAGCCCTTTATTACAAGGTAATTACAAATTACTAATTGTTTAATCATTATCTAATCAAAAAAAATTGTTTAAATTTAAAAATCTAATTATTTGATTTATTCTTCAAATATTTTATCAATTTAATTTCTTGAACAATTTTACTTTTAAAGTGTAAGCTTTTTAAAATACTTTATTCATTTCAGATAATTATTTCAAAAAAACACATTTTAAACTCGTTCAAAATTTTCACGAAAGACTCAAATCTTCACTATTTTTAAGCTTGACTCGAGACTGTCTCGAGTCGTTCTTGAGAAAATTCCCTCCCTGCTTCGAGAAATTTGCAAATTTGACCCGTGTGAATAAACTTCAAAAAAATTTGTTTAAGTCTTAAAGCCCACTCGATATCACACTAAAATGACTCGAGCCTGCCTTCGAGTTTCTACCTCAATTCCCCGAACAGTGCTTCGAGCCGCATCTGCTTCCTCCCTCAAACATCACAACTGACACCATTAACCCCCTGTACACGTGCACAACCCATCGCCAACCTTCTGGCGAACTTCGCTAGCTCCGGCAAGTCATGGTCGATCGCCCCATCGACCTCAAGTCAACGAACAACTCGATCAGTCCCTCATTCAAAATCGAGCATAGCTCGAGAGACTCGAACCCAGACAACCACCACGAATTCGTCTCGCCAATGCAACGCCAACCGCCAGAAGCTTCGGGCTTCCAGCCACATCATCGTCAACCACCAAGCAACGACCCATCAGAGTTTCGAACAACTCGATCACTCAGAGATGACGATCTCGTCATGTTACAGACACGTTCAAAAGCTTGATGGAAAACCCTAAAACGATCTCGAATCCAAAACTCACGCAATGAATAATTTTTTTTACATTTTTCCTTAAATCACGAAAGATTAAACTTGCTTCAACTCAAGTTTCAAAGATTAAATTTTATCCAGTCACCCTAAATTTGTAAAAATATAGTTTTTTTCAATTACGAACTGCACACAAAATACCCATTTAAAAATCTTCATTTTAAGTTTAAAAATCATGATTTTCAGTGAGGATCCAAACTATGAAGTAGAATTAACATTTTATGACAATTGAATTTATCAAGGAATTGTTTGATTGCCAGTAACTAAGTTCCAGTGGCATATTTCACTAACCTGTTTTAAACAGCTTTGAAAACAATCCTGTTTGAAGTTTGAACATCTTGTTCGATTTAAAACTGAAAATTTAAAAAATGATTTGATGAGAAAATTTGAACTTTGAACAAGAAAGGTGCAACCTGTAACTATTTACAGAGAATTACAGAGCAATCATAGAAATATTTATACCAGATTAAAGCATATACCACCATATCATAAACAATCTCCTGAACTGTCATTCTTATTTAAACTTGAAACTTTTCAAAATTCTTGTTTACTCACCTAGATATATTGATGAGCAGAGATGTTTCTGGGTTGAAACTGTAGTTTGATCTGCCCTTAAACTTCCTCTGTTTCTTTTTGTTTTTGTTTTGTTGAATGACTTTGAGTTTGAAAATATGGTGATGTTTATTTTTTTTCTTTTTCCTTCTCAGTTTTTTTTCTATGTTATGTTTGAACGAACTGGATTGAGAAATGAAGATGTATAAAAGAAAACAAGGCAGGCTGAATAAGATATAAATTGTACTTTTTTTATTTGTACATTGTTAACCAGAGATTTTTATAAATAGGGTGGCTGATATGATTTTCTTCCTTGCTTGAGAAGATAGCATTAAATGCTCATGTTCCCACCTTTGTTTACATGAAATTCTATTTTATTTTCCAAGTACAAATTTCTTTTGTTTTGTCTAAAGATATTTTCTTACATGCATCTTCCTACTACCTCTCTTATTTTCATATACTCACGGCAAACATATTGTTTGAATTTGTAGATATATTTAGTTTGTATTATGTGTGTAAGTATATTTTATTTCATTTTGTATGTATTTTATTTTATTGCTTAATACAAATTCTTGTTTTGTTATGCATTTCATTTATTTATTACATATGTTTTATTTTAGAGTTGAACAACATACGTATGCACTTTGTTTGTATTTTATTTCACTTCATATATTTATTTTTATTATTTTCTAACTTAAAACTCAATTCAATATATCTATATATATATATATACAAATAAGATGTTCAAATCCAAGTGATTTTAAATTCAAAAGAAACTTGAGTTTTATTCATTTTAAAATCAACACCTTATTTTATTTATTTATTTTAAAACTTTTCAATTTTTAAATTACCAAAAATTCAAATAAATTACTAAATCAAATTTAATAAAATCTGGGATGTTACAATATCCCCTCCTTAAGAAAATTTCGTCCTCGAAATTTGAAAGAGAGAGAAAAACAACGAAGAATATACGAATGCAAAAAGATAGAGAAATGGCTTACCAGTTTAAGCCGAGATGTCTACTCTGCAATTGGGATATGATCTCTTCATATTATCTTCGGTTTCCCAAGTGCAGTCCTTTGAATCGCCACTCCATTGAACTTTGACTAGTTTCACAACTTTGTTTCTCAATCGCTTCTCATCACGATCTACAATCTTGATTGGTTCTCTTCTGACCGTTAAATTTCGAGTGATTTCAATATCCTGCTGAGCAGCTTCTTCAATAATACTGTTTGGATCATGCACATACTTCCGAAGACTAGAAACATGAAACACATCATGCACGCCAGACAACCAGCTGGGTAGCTGCACTCGATATGCTAGAGGACCAATCCTTTCCAGAATAGGAAAAGGACCAATATAACGCGGTGCTAGCTTTCCAGTTTTCCCGAACCTCAATACACCCCACATCGGAGACACTTTCAGAAATACAGAATCTCCAACTTGAAATTCCAAATCTCTTCTTCGGCGGTCATAATAACTCTTCTGACGACTTTGAGCAGTTATTAATTTCTTTTGGATAAAATCAACCTTTTTCGTAGCTTCTTTGATCATATCTGGTCCAAGGACGAGTCTATCACCTGATTCGATCCAGCATGTAGGTGATCGACACGGACGACCATATAAAGCTTCGAAAGGAGCCATTTCTATACTGGCCTGATAACTGTTGTTATATGAGAATTCAATCAGGTGTAAATGGTCCTCCCAAGAACCACCAAAATCATGAACACAAGCTCGCAATAAGTCTTCTAGAATTCGGTTGACTCTCTCAGTCTGCCCATCAAACTGTGGATGATAAGCTATGCTGAAATTCAGCTTGGTTCCCAATGCGTCCTGAAATGCCTCCCAAAATCTGCTAGTGAAGATCGGGTCACGATCACTCACTATACTGCTGGGAATACCATGGAGACGAACAATTTCCTTTATATATAGCCCTGCTAAGCTTGCTGCAGTCCTAGTGGATTTCACTGGAATAAAGTGAGCAGTTTTGGTTAAATGATCCACTATAACTCAAATCGCTTCACTTCCCTTCTTGGTTCGTGGCAATCCGTCAATGAAATCCATCGATACCTGATCCCATTTCCATTTTGGTACTTCCAAAGGCTGAAGTAAACCGGCCACTTTCTTTTGATCGCTTTTGATTTGTTGACAAGTAGCACAGCGACTCACATATATCGATATGTCTGTCTTCATCATCTTCCACCAAAAGGTTCTTTTAATATCACGATACATTTTGTTGATTCCTGGATGGATACTGAGTTTAGATTTGTGACATTCATCTAAAACTTCACGCTTCAGATCAGGGAAGTCTGGAACACAAATCCTGCCCTTCAATCCTATAACTCCTCTACTATCCATCTCAAAATTAGTGTTTTCCCCCTGGCATATTCTTTTATAAATTCCTTGAAGAAACTTATCTTCATACTGCTTGCTCGCGATTCTCTTTAGAAGAGTAGGAGCAATAACAAGATATGCGAGAACAACATGTCTTCTGCTCAAAGCATCGGCAACTATATTGGCTTTTCCGGGTGTATACAGAATATCTAAGTCATAAGATGCCAGAAATTCCAACCAACGTTGTTGTCGAAGATTCAGATCCTTCTGGGTGAAGAGATATTTCAAAGATTTGTGATCGGTGAATAATTCAAATTTTTCACCTATAACAGAAGAATTTATTAAGTATATGTTTATTAAGTTAAATTGAACTTTAAAATTTTCTTTTAGAAAGCTAAGGGAGATTCTTACCCAGAAGATAATGTCGCCAGATCTTTAAGGCGAAAATAACAGCTAAAAGCTTCAAATCGTGTGTTGGGTAGTTTCTTTCATGTGGGCGTAATTGTCTACTCGCGTAGGCAATCACCTTCCCTTTCTGCATTAACACTGCACCTACCCCATCACCACAAGAATCGGTATAGACAGATAAATCCTAATTCCCATTAATAATCGCGAGAACAGGCGCGGTGGTTAATCTCTTCTTTAACTCCTGAAAAGCTTCATCACATTTCGGAGTCCAGTTAAATTTTGCATTCTTCATCGTTAGCTTAGTCATCGGACTAGCTATCTTAGAAAAGTCCTGAACAAACTTCCGATAATAACCTGCTAAACCCAAAAAGCTTCGAACTTCTTTCGGCGTAGTAGGTTGCTTCCAATCCAGAATAGAAGAAATCTTGCTGGGATCAACAGAAATTCCTTCTTCATTAACAATGTGGCCAAGAAATTTAACTTCTTTGACCCAAAAATGACATTTAGAGAATTTGGCGAACAATACGTTTCTTCTTAATATTTCCAAAACAATTCTGAGATGTTCAGAATGCTCCTCCTCTGTTTTGGAATAAATCAGGATATCATCTTTAAATACAAGAACAAATTCATTCAAAACTTCCCGGAATACACGAGTCATAAGATCTACGAAGTATGCTGGAGCATTGGTTAGCCCGAAAGGCATGACTAACCATTCATAGAACATATTAGGACCCCTGAAAGCAGTCAAATGAACACAATCTTCGGCGATTCGTAACTGATGGAACCCCTTAGCTAGATCCATCTTCGAAAAGAAACGAGCGTCGTGTAGTTGATCAAATAGATCGTCAATACTAGGTAAAGGAAATTTATTCTTGAGAGTCTGCTTATTGAGATCGCGGTAGTCTACACACAATCTCAGAGATCCATCCGATTTAGCTACGAACACAACGGCTGAACCCCATTCAGATACACTAGGACGAATTAATCCTTTGCTTAGCAGATCACTAGTTTGCTTGACTAATTCACCCTTTTCTCTGGGCGCCATCCTGCGACTTGCGTGAACTACAGGACGAGCATTTGGAACTAAGTCAATTCTAAATTCAATTTCTCGGTGCGGAGGTAAGGATTTTACTTCTTTGAACACGTCTGGAAAATCTCTAACAATAGGTATAGATTCCAAACTAGGTTCAGAATATCCCAAATTATACATCAACCCTTCTCTTTTAGGACTAGGGTCCTCACAAGAAATTTCAATAAAATCTCCAGATTCGGTTTTAATCGAAATCAATCGATTGCTACAATCCAATTTGGCTTCGTATTTCGCTAGCCAATCCATTCCAAGTAAGATTTCAAATTCCTTGAAATCAAGGACAAAGAGACCAATAGGGAATTGGTAACAAGAATATGAGATAGGAACATCTCTACATCGAAGACAAAGGTTTGCGGGGCCTCCGACAGGATTCTTTACGCATATAGGCTCCTCAACGAAATCAGGTTCAAGATTTAATTCATTTACAGTTTGCTGAGAAATAAAACTATGTGTAGCACCCGTATCAAACAAAACTCGAACAATTCTATCATAAATAGTAAGGTTACCTTCCAAAACTCCCTTCTCCTTTTCTGCTTTAGAAGTTGCGGGTTGATCTTTGACTGCGTACACCTTTGCTACCTGTGCTTTCTTCATCATTGGGCAGTGTTTGACTTCATGTCCCTCTTCCTGACAAGCATAACATCTCTTGGACTTCGCTGGAACGAATTGATTCGCTTGTTTCTTAGGCTTCGTACAACTAGTTGAGTAGTGGCCTTTCTCTTGACAATTATAGCAAGTAACATTCTCTGCTGTGTTTCCCTGGTTGCTCTCCTTCTTCTTCTTACCCTGCCATGGTTTCTTGCCCCCAAACTTCCTTTTTTTCCAATTTGGGTTGCTCGTATTTCCTCCCTCCTTCGGGACCTCTTGCATATCCAAAGTAGCATATCTATATCCCATATCAGTAAGATCAGAAAAAGACTCTTTGACGTGGCCAGTCATCCTTTCGTGGAACTTCTTATTCATCCCCCGAATAAACTTTTCATTCATCTTCAAAGGTGTGTTCACCAACTCTGGACCGAAACGAGACAATTCATTAAATTTGTTTAGATACTCCTCAAATGACAAACTTCCCTGCTTCAAGTCCATGAACTCCTGATACATACGAGAAATCCCAGCTGATGGCATATAGCGCTTCTCAAATACTTCTTTAAATTTCTCCCAAGAAAACTCGTCTTCTGGCTTATCCACAGTGACTGTCTCCCACCATGCTAAAGCTTCTTCTTGAAGTTGCCAAGAAGCTATCAGTCGCATTTGATCATTCTCCAATTTTAGCCCTCTAAAGATTCTTTCACAAGATCTGATCCATGCTTGGGCCTCAACAACAGACTCCTTGCCGGTGAACGGCTTACCACCAAGCTTCGAGAAATTCTTATATAAATCAGCCAGATTCGGCTGATGCTGAGTAGGCAAAGCTGCTACTGCTATTGGGGGAATTTGATTAGCTGTTGCAGCATTTCCTTGACCCCTAGTTCTTCCTCTTCGTCCGCTCATTCTTACTATCTGTAATTAGTAAGAAAACAGAATTAAGATCCACGGACAAAATATCTTATGGAATATCAGCAGTAAAAGAAATAGACTAGGAAAATTCAAGTTTTCAGTTCAAACTCATTCTAGGGTATACTTCACCCTATCTCTAATGAGCCATCTAATTTGTTATACTCCTTAGCTAAAGTTCTTACTCAACCTTCAGCTCTGATACCAAATGTAACGATCCTGGAATCTAACGCTCGAAAATCAACATCAAATACCTTACTCGTATTCGACTGACAGATATTCAAACGTCAAACTTCAGTTCGCCGGAGCTTATAACAACATCAGATGAACATAAACAGCGGAAATAAACTGAATATCATACATCACATCATAGATACAACATCAGAATAATATCCAGTACTACATCAGAGTATCATAATACATATGCCACAGCTCCAAAATAACATCATAATAGTACAACAATGATCATAAGCAGAAGTCTTCAGAGAATTGAAGACGATAGTGAATATCCATAACTAAGCACCTGGTAATCCAAAAGCTTCCAAAATATCTTCAAAGTAAAAGTCCCCAAAATCTGATAGCTCCTAAACCCGAAAAGAAACTCCAAAATCCAGCTAACACCAAAGCACGGAAAACCTGCTACTAGGCTGCCCGTGTGGAAATAATGGGCACCCAGAGTTTAGAAAAGAAACAATAAACTCCGGGTCAGTCATGGGACTGGTATGAGTAAACAAAAGTAGTTACTTTAAATAAACAGATTTTTTTTAAAGAATCCGATATGCTTTTGGAAAATGAAACTACCATAAGACCTCCCGCCACACACACAATGCAAACGCAGAATTGGAGGAGATTTCTTCTTATGATAGTCAAATATGCTTAATACGAGAAAAATTCTTTGATATTGTTACTAGTGCATAATGTAAAAACATTTCGAAGATACAATATTAATCTTAGCCAGCATAGACATTCCGAACTATGCCTACTATAGCTACCATCTAAACAGTGGGGCGCCACCATAAGTAAATGGCAGGTTCTACAACTAAAACCGTACAAGTTTCGTATTGGGAATTGGATTTCCAACAAATGGTCAGGCTAAGGAACTTCCTTTCCTCCTGCCGAATGGGATCGCCTCTGGCTGGACGTCCCGAGAGACAAACTGCTCTTTGCCAACACAAGGTCGGGTTACCCCTATAACAGGTAACTCACGAATATGCCATTCCCCGGTCCTTTGGGACCTTTATCCGAGGCGCCTCGATAAACACACAATCACATAATAAATGAGATCGGAGTATCCACATAGGTAAATACCAGGGCTCCATA
Organism: Allium fistulosum; assembly: GCA_030737815.1. Classification (NCBI taxonomy): domain Eukaryota; kingdom Viridiplantae; phylum Streptophyta; class Magnoliopsida; order Asparagales; family Amaryllidaceae; genus Allium; species Allium fistulosum. Next base: position 239,571,440 of record CM060907.1, on the reverse strand, counting down.
CCTGATACCACCCTTTTCCAGAAGGAAATGACATACCCTAAAGGACGCGACCCTCATAACCTTGCCGCATATTCCTGTTTCGACCATTTCTGGGTTGTGAGGTCCGAAGAGGTCTCGTCCACAAAACTACGCTTTTTCACAAAGCCGTGCTTTGATCACAAATGATCAATAAATGATCATCACACAGCAACACTCAACATGCCACATTACCAAATTGGGAATATATCGCTGATAAATTTCAACTACATAACCTCTGAGCTCGTACGTTTCAGAGAAGGGTGTTAAGCTAAGAGAATAAATTCTCTGCCACCAACATAAATGTATTTGAAAGAAATCAGCTTTATATCTCAAAATGTAATGTCAGACATGTAACCATACAAGTCTGTTCCGGGTTCGAACAGAACCGAAGGCACTTCCGGAGAAGCCCTTGCAAATCCGAATAATTTCCTAATCACGTCCGGACTTCCCATCACAAAGGATGATATAAATCTCTATACCAGAGCAACTCGGTGCAGAGACATTCGACGGGTTGTCCTTTCATTTTCGAAAATATCCGGTCTTCAACACCGGTCTTCAAATGTCATCCATATACGACGTATCACTATTCAGAATGGGTTATATGACACAAAGGTCTTTTCCCGGCTAAACTGAATAATGATCGATAGATTTTTAAAACACGTGGATATGATAATCATAGAGATTCATATTCAGGGTTCGATGTGGGTTTCGGATATCAAACTGAAATCCGACTCCCTGTCGCATCGAAATAAAAATGCCGTCCTACGGCAAACAAGGGTTTCACATCAATACAGAATTAAATCACAAATCATAAATTCAGTACCAAGACAATCACACTATCACAATAGAAATCTCAATTCAGTACAGAATATATTGATGATAGTCAATCATTTCTAATTTGGGTGAATGTGATTTAGAAGTGAATTAACCACATAATTATCTTCACAAATTTTATTTTATTTTTAAAATTAATTATCTTTAACTATGAATTACTTAGATTTTAATTAACTTAACTAATTAAATTACTTTAATTAATTATCGTAATTTATTTACTCTTAATTGTTATTTATTAAATCTTAATTATCTTTATTAATAAATTTTCCTTTTAAATTAATTAGCCCTTTATTACAAGGTAATTACAAATTACTAATTGTTTAATCATTATCTAATCAAAAAAAATTGTTTAAATTTAAAAATCTAATTATTTGATTTATTCTTCAAATATTTTATCAATTTAATTTCTTGAACAATTTTACTTTTAAAGTTTAAGCTTTTTAAAATACTTTATTCATTTCAGATAATTATTTCAAAAAAACACATTTTAAACTCGTTCAAAATTTTCACGAAAGACCCAAATCTTCACTGTTTTTAAGCCTGACCCGAGACTGTCTCGAGTCGTTCTCGAGAAAATTCCCTCCCTGCTTCGAGAAATTTGCAAATTTGACCCGTGTGAATAAACTTCAAAAAAAATTGTTTAAGTCTTAAAGCCCACTCGATATCACACTAAAATGATTCGAGCCTGCCTTCGAGTTTCCACCTTAATTCCCCGAACAATGCTTCGAGCCGCATCTGCTTCCTCCCTCAAACATCACAACTAACACCATTAACCCCCTGTACACGTGCATAACCCATCGCCAACCTTCTGGCGAACTTCGCTAGCTCCGGCAAGTCATGGTCGATCACCCCATCGACCTCAAGTCAACGAACAACTCGATCAGTCCCTCATTCAAAATCGAGCATAGCTCGAGAGACTCGAACCCAGACAACCACCACGAATTCGTCTCGCCAATGCAACGCCAACCGCCAGAAGCTTCGGGCTTCCAGCCACATCATCGTCAACCACCAAGCAACGACCCATCAGAGTTTCGAACAACTCGATCACTCAGAGATGACGATCTCGTCATGTTACAGACACGTTCAAAAGCTTGATGGAAAACCCTAAAACGATCTCGAATCCAAAACTCACGCAATGAATAATTTTTTTTACATTTTTCCTTAAATCACGAAAGATTAAACTTGCTTCAACTCAAGTTTCAAAGATTAAATTTTATCCAGTCATCCTAAATTTGTAAAAATATAGTTTTTTTCAATTACGAACTGCACACAAAATACCCATATAAAAATCTTCATTTTAAGTTTAAAAATCATGATTTTCAGTGAGGATCCAAACTATGAAGTAGAATTAACATTTTATGACAATTGAATTTATCAAAGAATTGTTTGATTGCCAGTAACTAAGTTCCAGTGGCATATTTCACTAACCTGTTTTAAACAGCTTTGAAAACAATCCTGTTTGAAGTTTGAACATCTTGTTCGATTTAAAACTGAAAATTTAAAAAATGATTTGATGAGAAAATTTGAACTTTGAACAAGAAAGGTGCAACCTGTAACTATTTACAGAGAATTACAGAGCAATCATAGAAATATTTATACCAGATTAAAGCATATACCACCATATCATAAACAATCTCCTGAACTGTCATTCTTATTTAAACTTGAAACTTTTCAAAATTCTTGTTTACTCACCTAGATATATTGATGAGCAGAGATGTTTCTGGGTTGAAACTGCAGTTTGATCTGCCCTTAAACTTCCTCTGTTTCTTTTTGTTTTTGTTTTGTTGAATGACTTTGAGTTTGAAAATATGGTGATGTTTATTTTTTTTTCTTTTTCCTTCTCAGTTTTTTTTCTATGTTATGTTTGAACGAACTGGATTGAGAAATGAAGATGTATAAAAGAAAACAAGGCAGGCTGAATAAGATATAAATTGTACTTTTTTTATTTGTACATTGTTAACCAGAGATTTTTATAAATAGGGTGGCTGATATGATTTTCTTCCTTGCTTGAGAAGATAGCATTAAATGCTCATGTTCCCACCTTTGTTTACATGAAATTCTATTTTATTTTCCAAGTACAAATTTCTTTTGTTTTGTCTAAAGATATTTTCTTACATGCATCTTCCTACTACCTCTCTTATTTTCATATACTCACGGCAAACATATTGTTTGAATTTGTAGATATATTTAGTTTGTATTATGTGTGTAAGTATATTTTATTTCATTTTGTATGTATTTTATTTTATTGCTTAATACAAATTCTTGTTTTGTTATACATTTCATTTATTTATTACATATGTTTTATTTTAGAGTTGAACAACATACGTATGCACTTTGTTTGTATTTTATTTCACTTCATATATTTATTTTTATTGTTTTCTAACTTAAAACTCAATTCAATATATCTATATATATATATATACAAATAAGATGTTCAAATCCAAGTGATTTTAAATTCAAAAGAAACTTGAGTTTTATTCATTTTAAAATCAACACCTTATTTTATTTATTTATTTTAAAACTTTTCAATTTTTGAATTACCAAAAATTCAAATAAATTACTAAATCAAATTTAATAAAATCTGGGATGTTACACATACCTTTGCAATCCTTCGTTACAATGTCGCCTATTATCGATGGCGGAGGTTATGGGGATGTCGCATATCGATAGTATAGTGGTAATTATCATAAAAACCGTTTTCTTTCTTTTTAAAGTAAATTCTTTTCACCACTAAAATTTGTTTATCAAACTATGATTGATTGGGACTAAAACTTTACAATTTCTTTTAAGAATTTACCGAAATCATACTTACCTTTCCAAAATCATTTACCCATATAATTAATTAATATCCTTAGTTAATTATTGATTTAAATGCTTTTCTAGCATAATAAATTCATAATAAGTTATAAACACTTGGGAAAATCCTCAAAAATCACAGAAATTCAAAACTATCATATTCTTTACCCTATAAAAATTTTGGGGCCAAAAACATTATTTAATTATTATTTTTATAATTAAACCCAAAATAAACATAATTTCCTCCTTAGAAAATTAATAAACTATTCATTTTAACTTTGAAAATTATAAAATTAAAAACCCATCTCCAAAAATGTTTTACTCCAAATATCAAAAAATTAAATCAATTGGAGCTTAAAACTTAGGTTTTACTTTTAAAACCCATTCAAATAATTTCATAAAAATTTCCATAAATCATTTTTTATCCAAACAATAACCATACATCCATAACAAGGCAAAACAATCAAGATAAATTCGGGTATTACCCATAGTCGAATTCAATCCAAAGATAATAGAGATGGTTCACATATTATTCACCTTAAAATGAATGATGGAGTTGAGATTTGATGAAGCTTTTGAATCCCTTGGTTTCCCCTTTGATATCGTTCCTTTCTTCCCCTTAGAGATGGCCGACCTCTAGGTTTTTTATTATTGTTTGTGAGTGTAAGTGAGAATGTATATGTATGAGAGGGTGAGTGTTTTAAGGGATAAAAGATAGATATATTCCTATTTTATTCTTCTTATTTATTCCTCCTTAGATTAAGTTTAAACAACCTTATTAGTTGATCAATTATGGCTTGACCTTATTAATTTTCAAATCTCATCCACATATCCCACTACATTGTTCTATTTAATTTATCCAATTAAATTTACTAACTAATGTTAAACTAAAATTAGGGGTGTTATAGGCTTTCCTCCTTAAAGAATTTCGTCCTCAAAATTCAGTAAGGACTACATAATAGGCATGTCAAACATGTAAACAATGCTAGTATATCTTACTAGCTACAAAGTCTATATGCAAAAAATATAGAACATACCATCATAATAACTCAGGATAGTTATCCTAATATATCCTCTGTCTTCCAAGTACAGTCTTTCTCGTTGTCACTCCATTGGACTTTCACCAATCTGACTCTCTTGTTCCTTAGTTTCTTCTCAACTCTCGCTTCAACATGAACTGGTTGCCTAACAAAAGTCAAATCCAGTTCTACCATTTAATCTTCTAAAGTAGTCGAAGCAATAGTAGTCTCTGGATCATGCATACACTTTCTAAGATGAGAAACATGAAAAACATTGTAGACTCCTGCCAAACTACTCGGTAAGTCTACTTAGTACGTGACTTTTCTGATCCTCTCTATAATAGGGAACAGTGCAACATATCTAGGTGCATGTTTCCATGACTTCCCAAATTATACCACATCCTTCATCGGTGATACTTTAACAAAAACGTGGTCTTCAACTGAGAATTCTAAATCTTTACGCCTCTTATCCGTGTAACTTTTCTGCATAGACCGAGCCTCGTTCATCCATGCTCGGATCAACTCAATCGTTTTCGTGGCTTCTCTCACCATATCTGGACCAAAAACCAATTTGTCTCCGATCTCCAACCAACACAATGGTGATTTCCACGGCCTTCCATAATAATCTTCGAAAGGCATCATTCCTATACTAATCTGATAACTATTATTATAGGAAAAATTAATTAAGTGCAAATGGTCTTCCCATGACCCACCAAAAATCTAGTACACAAGCTCTCAACAAATCTTCAAGTATCTTATTGACTCTCTCTGTCAGTCCGTCCATCCACGGATGTTAAGTTGTGCTCATCTTAAGCCTAACACCTAATACCTTATGTAGACTCTTCCATAATTCACTAGTGAATAAGCATCTCTATCACCGACTATACTACTAGGAATCTCATGCAGTCTAACAATATTCTTCATAAATAACTTAACCAATACATGTGCCGTCCTTGTCCACTTAACAGGAATGAAGTGTGCACTCTTAGTTAGTCTATCCATTATAACCCAAATACTTTCATTTTCCTTATTCAACCTTGGCATCCCGTCAATAAAATCCATGGATATATAATCTCATTTCCAAACTGGTATATCTAACAGCTGAAGCAAACCGCTTGGCTTTTGATGCTCGGCTTTCACTTGCTAGCAATTCACACATTGCTTTACCCATAAGCCTACATCCCTTTTCATACCATCTCAAAAGAAACTCCTCTTCATATCTTGATGCATCTTAGTTCCTCCAAGATAAATAATAAACTTCGATCGATGACATTCCCTAAACTTCTTTCCTTAGGTCATCAACATCTGGAACACACAATCGTTCATTCTTTCTTAATCATCCATTCTGGTCAAGACTAAAATCCTTTAAATCATCAATCTCAGTTCCACCTTCCAACCTTCTAATCCTTTCGGCTAGTAATGGATCCTCTCTTTGCTTAGAAGCAATCTTTTTTATCAACACATGCCGAACTTCTAAACATGATAATATGGCAATACTCTGACTAGAGGTATTAGTTGATCTTAAATGCATACTACAAGTAGTAAATGCTTCTAAACCTTTCCATTCTGCCAACATAGCTAGCACCACATTCTGATGTTTTCTGCTAAGTGCATCGGCAACTTTATTTACTTTTCCTAGCATGTACTCAATACCGAAATCATAAGCTGCTAAAAACTCCAGCCATCTCAGTTGTCTCATATTCAACTCCCTTTGAGAGAATAAATACCGCAAGAACATATGGTCCATATACAATTCAAATATTTCTCCAAAAAGATAGTGTCTTCGCACCTTCAATGCTAAAATTACAGCTACCGACTCCAAATCATGAGTCGGATACCTAACTTCATATGGTCCGAGCTATCGAGAAGTGTAGGCAATCACTTTACCTCTTTTCATCCCAACTCCTAATTATGTTCCACACGCATCTTTATACACCACCAAATCCTGATTACCATGTGGTATAACTAACAAGGGCGTATTAGTCAACAAATGCTTTAACTTAAGGAATGCCTCCTCACATTTACTTGACCAATAAACTTTATGTCCTTCTTGGTTAGTTTAGTCAAAGGCACTGTTATCCATGATAAATACTTGATGAATCTTTGGTAATAGCCAGCTAATCCAAGAAAACTTCTTATCTCGATCACTGTCTTGGGTCTTTTCCAATTACTTACATCTTCAATCTTAGCTGGATCCACAGACAACCCTTCTTTTGAAACTACATAACCAAGGAATTGCACTTCTCTTTTCTAGAAATGGCATTACTAACCACTTGTACGAATCGTATCTTGTTCGAAACGCCGTCAAAGGAATCCTATCGCCAAGTCCAACTGAGAAAATACTTTGGCTCCACTAAACTGATCAAATAAATCATTAATTCTAAGTAAGGATATCTATTCTTTATCATCTTCTCATTCAACTTACGATAATTAATACACAATCTTAACGATCCATCCGGTTTCTTCACGAACACCATGGTCGCTCCCGAAGGTGAACTGCTCGATCTAATAAAACTCTTTCCTTCTAAGTCCACTAGCTGCACCTTTAATTCTTTCACTCAGTAGGTGTCATCCTGCTAAGGGGTCCACTTATGGGTTCAGATCCAGGTACAAGATTTATATGAAACTCGATAGCTCGTATCGGTGGTAGTCTTGTAACAGGCTCAAAAACTTCTGCAAAATTTTACAACATAAACCCAATTTAACTCATCTTCCACTTCTATAGCACCTAGCAAAGCACAAACTTCTGGACTCGAATTTTCAATTGATTATATTATTCGGTCACTACTATCAGGGTGTCTTAATGATATTTCCTATCTTGGAAAAATATCCTAGCATCATATCTGCTCAACCAATCCATACCTAAAATAATACTGAAACTCGCAAAATCAAACACAAACAAACTACAAGTAAAAGTATAACCTAGCAACTCAAATTCTAGGTGGCCACATCTCATTTCAAAGTTGCATGCCCTCTTATTGGATTTGCTACTCTTAAGGAAGTAACAAGGTACGATGATTCTAATTCTAACTTATCTACCTAACAACGAGAGATAAAAGAATGCGATGTACTTGTATCAAACAATACTCTAACCGGTATGTTATGAATCAAAATCGTACCTTCCATCACAGGCTTTCCTTTTTTAGCAGCAGTCAGTCTAGAAGATGATGGTTCCAAATTAAAGCCCTTTCATTTTTCCACCTTGGCCATTTCTGGACATTTATTCTTATAATGTCACACTTGGTCGCAATAGAAGCACTTCACATTCTTCTTCCCCACAACCATCTTGCCATCACAGATCAAAACTCATTAGCATAGTGCCACTTTTTATCACACTTGTAATAGATAATATCAGCTTTCCCTTTCTTAGCTGCTCTACCCTTCTGAGCTCCCTTCTTTTTGAAGAACTTCCTCTTCTTATTCTAAGAACCTAGAGTCTCCTTGGACTTCTCCTTCCCAAAAGTCGCAAGCATCTCCTCATTCCTTATAGTCATTTCCACCATTGATCTCAAAGATGTGTCATAGTCGCCTTAGCAATCTCCGACCTCAAGCATTGAATAAACTTCTCATTCCTCTTAATCACAGTATCAATGGTGGCTTATCCATATCTTGACAGCTCATCAAACTTAGTAGCATACTCCAGTATATACATCTCTCCTTGCTCCAATTCCATAAACTTCCTAAGCTAGGTTGACTTGGCTACTTCAAACAAATTTTTTTCCTCGAATCTCCTTCGCAATTCAACCCAAGTCAATTCCTGTTCAGGCACACCAACGATTACCCCATTCCACCAGTACTGTGCTACTCGTTGCAACTGCCTAGAAGCCAACTTCCTTTCCTGCTCATAGTTCAACCCTAGATCAGCAAAAATCCTCTCATAGTACAATAGCCATTTCTCTACTTCAATAACATATTTAGTTCCAAGAAAAGGAGACTAGTATAATCATGGTTCAGCTTGGCATAGTTATTGTCAAATAGTACCACGGGATTAGCTCTTCCCGCATTAATACCTCCATCCAAACCAACCACTGCTCCAACTTGCATCATGTAGACAAAGAACTGATACATAGTCCCCATATCTACTAGTGGGGTTCCAGTACCTACATTAGCGTTTGTATTTTAATTAGTACTTGCCTATCGACCCTGGTTCCTTCTAATATTGAGCCGAGCATTTCCATTGGTTGTATTGCTTCCTCCACTTAGATTCATTCTTTTGTTTCTTGCTTTCATATCTTGATTTCTCATAATCTGCATATGAGCCTTCATAAGATACAAAAGAACAGTCTAAGAGAGAGAGAGGAGAATACATAGTTATATAAAGCAAACATAAGTACGTTACTATAGTGTTATCTCATACCCTAATCTAATTCTCTGATTCATTAGGATTATGTTTTCAAAAATCTTTTAATCTTTTAAGTTTTACATTAACCTATGCTCCGATACCAACTTGTAACATCCCCCACTTTGAGGGTCGAAATTAAGTGCTACGGATGCTACAGTCATTTACAATATTAATTTTCGGTGACAAAATACGACTATGTTAATCATATTAGTAACATCAGAAGCACATGAATATGAGAATTTTTCAAATATTTCTCATTAGTCAAACTTTCATTACATTTCAAAAATAATATTTTCACATTCATTACATAATCCTGTTCGTAATTCCATATTCAAAGAAAATATAATTATTACAAAATACTCCAAGAGCGACATGTGAAGATGTTCACTTGGCTAATCAGAGTCTAATACTTGGCAATTATATAGCTTATCATTACATCCATTCAGACAAAAGGAAAGTACATAGCAGATAAATAGGAACTCCTAATATAGGTAGATTGCCTCTTGCACGTCTTTGGAAGCTTATTCGTCTAATTGGAAACCTAAATACCCTTACCCTCGACCTACTCAAATGAGTACCCGAGAGATTAAAGGGAAAGAAAACTTCGGGTCAGACAAAAGTATGGTGTGAATAATAACCTACCATCTCGAATAAAATAGATATCTAGTGAGACCACGCCTTTGAGCGGACGAGTTTTCCCCTTACTAGTATCTTAACCATAAAATATCAACCATATAGTGTGCTCCTGCATCCACAATGGTTAGAACATGGTAAATAATCATTTGCAATCATGCAATATATACTGGATTACCCATCCTAATTTATCAGACTATCAATCTAAATTTCATTTGACTATCCATCTTAATTCTTATTGACTACCCGTCCGATACTTATATGGACTACCCATCTTATAAATAAACATTTTTATGGATAATCTATCCCCTTCCATGTGGACTACCCATCACGCATGGTTTCATTATCAAATTTATGTGGATTATCTATCTCACATATTTCGTTTATTTAAAATGACGTAGACTATCCATTACACATCCCATAGTTTTCCTAGGATGAATATGAACCCTTCATTAACCATATAGAGACTACCCATCTACGGCATGATGTGGACTATACATCACACATCCCATAGTTTTTCTAGAATAACTATGAACCCATCACTTATCGATTTAATTCATGTATAAGCCAAATGTTCAACCTATGTCTATTAGCGTCCCAATTAGGTTGCGTGCTCCATAAACTCATAACATCTCAAAATGTATGCATTGGTATCCCCAAAAATCTATGTCAAAAATTTAAAATAAAATACTTTAGTATCCGCAATGGTTAGTGACAAAATTATAAAATAAAATACTTTGGTATCCCCAATGAACAATGTCGAAGTCATCATACATATGGCTCCCCACCATTTACATAGTAATATAAAGAACATACGGCATTCATGCCGCATAACAATATCGAACCTCTTTCGAAGGCTAGAAAACAAAATTTTGATTTTATAAATCATATGGCCAACTACCGAAGTCATGAGGTTATCGACCTTCTTAAAAACATAAGCTATCTCGCCTTTAAAACTTACTTTTAGTTTGCATAAAACCAGGCCTCTTACCGGTGTTGATAAAAAGCAGCGGCATCAATGTTGCATGGCATTATTGTCCAAATCAATTACTTGTGGGATTAATACTATGTTAGAACCTCCAATTTATGTTTCAATGATAACAACTATACAATCATATACATATACAGAACTTATCAAGATTGCAGGTATATGCTACAAGAAGACACCATGCTCGAAGATATTAAGACTCAAAGAGAAACGAAGATTCATTGACCATACTACTATTAGTAAGGTTATTTTACTGTAAAAGAGTCCTAGATAAAATATCGTTAAGGTCTCCTTGAGTTAATATGCATACACGATCATACACAATTTCATATGCATCAAAATTAAGTTGAAAAACTAATTTTACACCTCACAGACGTCTGAGATAAAGCTATAGACGTTTGTGACAATTCTCGGGTTAAAAATTCTCTGAAGTCACAGACGTCTGAGCTTTTACCATAGACCTCCGTCATGTGCAAAATCTATCAATTTTGAAAAGACACTTTTGTTTCATTTAAAAGGAACTCACCTTTCAACGAAAGGTTGAAACCATTAAATTAAATAGAATTTCTCAAATAGTAACAACTTTTCATCTTCACCTTTTTGAATCTATAAATACTACTTTCATTGAGAAATAGAAATCAGCTAACTTGAATTAATCTGCTCTTTCCTTTCTTGATTTCTATACACTTTCTTGCATATACATTGTTAAAAAACTCTCAATCTATTATAACCAAAATATAATTTTGGTTAAATCACTTCCTACAACTCAAAGCATTCATATTCATATACTCAAAGGATATCATAGGAAGATTTGTACTATAAGTCAAAAACTGTGTTATTTGGAACACAAGATTAACAAAAATACTTTTGTATTAGCCTATTCCCCCGAGCAAAGTGAGGGTAATTTGGTTAAAGGAAATAGCGAAGGGGAGCTTCGGGATTGGACGTAGGACAGGAGGTCTGAATGAGTATAAAAACTCTAGTTTGCACGCTTTTTATACTTTACTATTTATTGTCTACTATTGGATTAACTTATACACTTAAATATTATACATAAGTTAGATAATATACGATCCATAAGAGTTTCAATTGGTGTCAGAGCAAGGTTATTTCAATCTACAGTAACACGTAATTAAAATCATTAAAATGGCAAGCACACTTTAAGAAGGTCAAGTAAATGCTCGTCCTCCACTATTTACTAGTTCTAATTATGCTTATTGGTTAACACGCATGCGAACTTTTATGGAAGCAAATAGATTAGAAATTTAGCTAGCAACTCAAAATAAATATGAAGCACCTGACACTAATATTGGCACATGGACTTATGCACAAAAAGTAGAGGCATCTAACAATGCCAAAGCTATGAATGTTTTATTTTGCTCACTCAATAAAAATGAATTCTCACGAGTCATGCTTTGCACTACTGCTTATGATATATGGCGTACTTTACAAATTACCCATGAAGGCACAAACAAAGTTAAGCAAGCAAAATTTTCTTTTCTACAAAATCAATTTTTATCTTTTAAAATGAAAATAAATGAATCAATTATTGACATATATGCTAGATTTCAAACTATACAGCACGATCTTATGGCACTGGAAGTTAAATTCACTGATTTTGATTTAGTCGCACGAATATTGAACTCTCTAACAAACGAATAGGAAAGAAAAGTTTTAGCCATCGAAGAAGCTAACAATATTTCCCAACTCAAAGTCGAAGAGTTAATAGAAAATATGATGTCGTACGAAGCTAATTTACAGGCAAGAAAAGAACAAAATCAAGAAAGGAAAAACATCGCATTTCAGGCAAAAAATGACAACTTAGACTTGGAAGAAGATGAGATTGTTTTCAAAGCCAAAAATTACAAACAAGAAGTTCAAGAAGATGACGAAATTTCAAAACAACAGCAACGCAAATTCCTCAAATCAAATCAATGAAATGCTTCGGGCGTGATAAATTTGGCCATATGAAGAAAGACCGTCCACTACTCAACAATGATAAAAAGAAAAACAAATTCGAAAATTTCAAGAAAAAGAGAAGAGCATTTCTAGTAACTTGGGATGACTCCGACTCTTTCTCTTCATTCGATAGCGACCGTGACTCAAAATAAGCAAATGTTTGCTTCATGGCTAGCATATATGAGGTACGTCCTGAATTAACATATGATGAAATTCTTGAAATTAGTATAGAATTAGAGACAAGTATAGGGAATTAAAAAAACTATATAAAGAAAATGTAGGAATATTAAATATAGCCAAATTAGAAACTGGATTGTTAAAAGACGAGAAAGCTATTTTAGAAGAAGAATTAAAATAAGTAGAAAAAAAAGAAAAAAAATTATCATCTAAAAATGCTACTTTAACACATGATATAGAGAATAACAAAATAGAGAATTATAAACTTGAAAAGGAAATATACGAATTGAAACAAAATTTAGAATTAGCTAATATTAAAATTTCTAATCTCAAAAATAAATTAGATAAAATAACTAATAATGTTTCAAAATTTAATAAAGGAAAGTAAAATCTAGATAATTTGATAAAGATTTCAAAACCATCAAGAAATAGGAAGGGATTAGGATTTAATGACAAAATTCATAAACATTCTAGAAATAATCTGAGTTCTAATAATAATCAAAGATTTAAGAAGTATAGTACATTATATACAAATTTTAGAAAAACAAAATCTAAATATGAAAATAAGGGGAAAAATGATTAAAATATGGATTCCTAAAATAAATAATAAATTGATTAGACAAAAATCCATAGATGATATCTAAAAGATACAGTTCATAACGAAAATTACATCTCTAGAGGTTCCGAATATTCATGGGTATGGCTACCTTCTCTTACTAACACATAGGATCCTAACTGTAACGGACCAGGATTTTCAACCCTCGAAAATCGACATTAATACGTCCCAGTATAGAATGTCGAGCAATCGGGTGTCGGAAAACATCAGTTCATTAGGGGTGAAGAAGAAAAAGGTAGGAGAAAATAGAACACAACAACACAGAATCTCACAATCGCAACGGAACAAAATATAATATATAATAACAGATTTTTTTACAAAAGGATCTGTAATTGTTTAATACTTACCATCATCAGAGTACAATAATCAATACATCAAATCTGGACAGTTATAATAACTTTTCCTCATACAGTGGAAAATATACATCAAGTACGGAAATACGCCTCTGTCATCCAGCTCGTCTCCTGAGCTCCATATCATCCTATCCTGAATTTGTAATACTCGGTCTGACCCGAGCATTATAATAAAATAACACCCGAGTCAGTCTGGATAATCAGCGTGAGAAAACACACTCAATTTGAATTATTAACTTTTTTTCAAAATCCTTTGAAAAACAAAGGTATCTCGTAAGACCACGCCACACATAAACACGACGATTTTTTACCTTACGATAACCAAACATTTTTATCAAATTTGTCTGATATTATAATAGTGTCTAAATCAATTAAATAGAAAATAGCTGAAATGCTTGCATCTCACGTTTCAGCATAGTTGGGAACAATCAAAACCGTACGACGCTTATTGGAGATTGGGTTCCATACAATGACTAGGCACTGGGGTACCACCTATCACGGTACACTTCTAGAAGCATGTACCAAGGACCTCGTCAGGATCCCCTACAACACAAGACCAGCCCTATCCCTAACCTAGATAAAACCGAATATGTTATCACCCCGGGTGTTCCCACCCTTACCGAGAGCTCTTTCGCTTGCACCGTATCCATCTAATATAATATATCCGAGGCTATCTAAAAAGGTGATAACATACCCTAATTGGGTATGACCCGCTTAGCCTTGCGGCATACTCCCTGGTTTTCAGCCATTCCGGTTGATGAGGCTAGAGGCCACGATTACCTTTCAAGAATAAATTTCACTTAGAATGCTCAACGTCCTCCGATGACGATGTGCTGATAGCATTCATCCATACAAGTTGTCCTGGGTATGGACAAACCGAATCACCGTCTTCAACATCTTCACGGTATCCGTTCGTAACGTTCAAACCGGATCGAAGTGGTGTTCGGATAATTAAATCCGATCCCGGTCTCTTCGAAACGATTAACGAAATTGGCCAAAATTGATAGTCGGTTATTTAACTATCAATATAACATCCATAAGCAATCACTAGGCCATTATTTGTAATTTCTTCCAAATTACTCATTTCAAAATATCTTTACAAAGATATACGTTCGGTACTTCAACATTTGAAAACAGTTTTCAAATCCTTATATTCTCAATGGAATATTCCTACCCATTCCAATACTTAGAATATTTTTCCACTTCATTTTATATTCAACACTTAGGAAGTATTTCATTTATCGCCTATTTCTTTTCCTCAAAATCATTTACAATTTATTTGTAAATTTCTTAACTCGTTCATAACGAATTTAATAAGTTCTGGAATTCTTTAATTAACTCCCTTCGATATTTCCAAAGCCAATTATACTTACTTAAAATTTCAATTTCCCTCTGTTCTTCTTTATGAATTCTATTTCATTTTTCGAAGTTCACTTTTATTTAACTACTTCGGAAATTTCTTGCTTTTTTTTCCAAAACTCATTTTTAAGGATTTTCTTATAAATCCCATCTACTGAATAACCACATTTCCAGACTTCCGAGAAGGTTTATAAATAAATTTAAAACATTTCAAAACTCTATATATATACATATGTAAATAAAAATAAGTATTTAAAAGAAAATAATAATAATTTATTTTTAAGACATATTCAAATAATTATTTAAAATATTGAAACACTTTTTATAACATCACTTTTCAAAGCAGGTTTAAAAATTTAGGATTTTATTAAAATAAATATTAAGTATTTGAAAATTCACTTCTAAAGTATTTAAATACTATCCGACTTTAAATTACATAGTTTAATAATATAAAATTTTCCTTTTTAAAATTAACACTTAACTTATTGATAAAAAATATATTTTTAAATCTGAATAACCAAAATTTCAATTTATAACCCCTCTCGATTTCCATCACATCAGTTCCATTCCGGTCTTCTTAACCATCTTCACTTCAAAAATAGTATCCACTATCTTTTTCTCACCCTATTTCCATATTAAAATATAAATTAACCTTATAAATTTATATTTCAAATTTAATCATCTGATATCGATTTCCTTTTTCTATATTATGAATTTTTATAACCCCTTTGAGTTTCACTAAAAATAATCTCATTTATAAAATTTCCTTTTATAAATTCAATTCCTTATAAATTCCTTTTATTTTTGCCAATCTATTTTTAATATCGATTTCAACTTCTTTCTATATTTCCCCGAATATCATTTTAAAATCCAGTCTCGAAAATCCCTTTATATAATTTATTTTAAAATCTTTATTCAAATTTTTTTTCCCGCATTATCTAATACGATCAAATCCAATTGTTGCTTATTTAATTCAATCTCTTTTGAATAATCCAAATTTCGATATACATATTTTATATTAAAAATCTCCTTTTAATTCCTCAAAGGTTCAAAATAATATTTATGGTATTTAATATACCCAAGTTAATTTTCATGCTATTATAACATTTAAAAATTTATAACACACAATAATCCAGCAGATTCTTCATTCACATCATATATTTATATATATATGAAACACTAAAAATATTTGAGGAATCCAGTTGGATTCCTCCAACCTGTTGTCCCTGCATCCACAGATATTAGACAACAATAAAAATACCAATCCCACTTCGAGGGGGATATCGCAGTATATAGGGTCATCCGCTATTATGCGAGGCGCATAGGGCCTTATCTGCTATAATGTGCGGGAATATCACTCCAACTACTAATATATATACTACTATATATATATATTAATCCAACAGATAATTATAAATTTTATCAATCCAATCAAATCGGTCTCGTTGCGAAGTATTCGAAGCCACGAGCGCAACGCAATTTAATGAAAAACTATAATGTACATATTGATTCTTACATATATGCACTTGGAATCACATGTAATTGGTATAAGGCGGTGGGACATGTATATAGACAATGGAAAAAAAAACTAGCCCTATTATAGTTTTACTGCTAAAGACAAGGGCATGAGACAACTACCCAAAACACAAAGGGTACCAGTGTATAATATTCAATATTACAGTGTAGCACCTCACCTCACATCAAAGTAAACAAACAATGGAGCTCATGGACTAGATCAACCTAAATTCTATTGTATGTGACAACCGATGAATGCAGACTTAGTGTCGTTAGCAGACAGTTATAAAAACTGAAACAAACAGAAGAGAGAGAAAAATTTATGAAATTTCCAAACGGTTATGCTATTCAACTCAACAAAAAAACGGTGCGATCAAGAGATAGCAAATCGCGACTGACAAATTTTATTTGACCTCACCTCCTATTTCCCCATGACCTTCAACAATCGCTGCTTCGCCCTTTGTCCCCGCCATGCCTTCAAATCTGGTGTAGATGAAGAAGCGATCGATAATTTGAAGGTGGTTCCATTCCTTGCGTTCGGTCGAGAAACCCACAACCCTAGAACTGTGCGCCCAAACGCGGTCGCGTGTGCTCCTCTACCGCGACGAGCTCCGCCTCTTTCCCTCACACGGTGCCGCCACTCCCTTTGCCTCAAGAATTCCCTCCAGGATTCTCAGCTTTGATCGAATTCGTTTCGATTTTTGATAGTTTCCTTTATTTTATCGTTCGATATTGATATATTTTTTCTCTGAAAGAAGATAAGGATGGATGCGGATTTAAGTTGAGGAGAGCGGTGTGTATGAGAAGGAGAACGAATATTTCGTGACTTTTTGAACTGAGAAGAAGAGATGGACGTGATTTAAAAGTAGGGAGGGAAGCGTGTAGATGGCAATCTATAGTAGTTCTGAGGTGAAGGGGAAAAAGTTTTGATGGAAATATATTGGTCAAGTCAATTATATATACATATTATTTAAATTCAAATCATCTCGATTACATAGCTCAAAATCTCAAACCCCTATCGAGGTGTGCCTCTAGGCGTTTACAATGTTATACCCCTATTCCGAACGCAATAGAAAAGGTTTCGAGTTCTAATTCGATCGTATAGAGAATATAGCTTTTTGGACCCAATTATTATATTGAATCTCGATATTAGTTTCAACGCGTTTATATCCCGTATGATCAAACGATAACTCCAAACACTACGAAATTTAAAATCCGATAATAATACAATATTACAGATCCAATGGAACTGGTTTTGTTGAATTCCGAGACTATGTCCCGGATCGCTGTTTTTTTTAATGTAAACTTAAACAATATTTTTTTTAAAACTGAACAAATCACTTTTAAATTCAATTTTAAAAGTTTTATTGTCTTCGGTATTATTAATATAAATTTTATAAGCCTTTATATTATATTTATCAAGCTTAAAACTCCAGATTCACTATTTTAACCAATTCTCCATTATTAAATTCAATAATTAAATTATCCAAGAATTAGTTATATTTGAAATTCAAGTTAAAATTTAACATTTAAATATTAAAAATCAATTTAATATTCCAATTTCAAATATCCAAAATTCTAGGTCGTTACATTCTTCCCCCCTTAAAAGAATTTCGTCCCCGAAATTGCTAAGGTAGGAAAAATGCTCCGAACCCAATACTTATTCAAAACCCACTTAGTTAACTTGATACTTCAATTTTCTAATCTTTTAGTTCCAATCAAAACAGTTAGTTCTCAATTCTAATTCCAAACCCTTTATTCCAATTACAATTCGAAATCAAATTGTCGCTAACAAAAATTTTCAAAATTTTTTGGTAGAGTCTCCCTTGTACGGAGAGATTTTTGCAATATAACAAGAGAGATGAAAATGTATACATCGACCCACACGGTCGGAAAACAAAAACATATATCAATATTTATATATTTGCTGTATTTACTGAAAACGTACCTTATTTTAGCATTTTTAAGCATTATTAAGCAAGCAAGTTACTTCATATGCAAATACGCAACCAAAATCTAGTCCGACAGCCTCCGGTTACCTGTACTTACTCAATTTAAACCACGTAAGTACCAAAATATGAAAGTTCCATAACTTTTCATTCATTTAACTAACTTTACACATGAATTTCATATACAACATGCCAAACAAAGATTTTTAAACAATTATAAGGTTTCGTTACTAATTTAATTACTTCCACTTGATTCATATACTATTTCATTCAATCCGAAATGATTTACAACCTAATTTATTAACACTCAACTCATATTTATACCAAATAAACTCATATTCTTTCCAAATTGATTTAAAAGTCAATTTATTCACCTCGTATAAATTCATAGAATTTTATTTACTTCCGTTTACATCAAACGCCAATTTTCTATGCAAATTCGGCGATATCTATTTTACAAATTACCCATTTTCCATTTATAGCTATTTTAAATTGATTCCAAATCAATTTATATTTAATTCTATTCTATTTCAAATTCAATCCATTCATTTGCATTTCAATCACATCCACATTATTTTCAAATTCATTTTATCAAGCTCAGAATCATCCCACGTTATTTATTTAATAACCATTTCACAATTTACTCGAGCCAGACTTCCATCCAAAATATTAACTTAGGTTAATTTGTTTATTTCCAATTTATTTGATTATATACATAAGTTTGTTTCCCTTGCCATCAAATTCCAATTTAATTTTTTTGATTTGATTTTTATTCAATCAAATTCCATTCCATCTTACTAATTTATTTAATTAGTCCCCTCATTTAATCTACTTCAAATTCCAATTTCAAACTCAAATTCATTCTCGAATTTATTTAAAATAATATTCAAGGCCATATTTAATTTATTTCCACTCACATTGAATTTATTTATAACTCGAGCTATTTTTATTTCAAAAATCATTCTATTTAATCCACTTGAGTTTACATTCAATTTTTATAATTCAAGTTTTGGATTTTTATTTGTTAACTTTAAAATATCACACCATTTTTATTTTGGTTGTTCCATTCCTCTTTTCCAATTTTTATAAGTTACACAACTTATTTTTTTCACATTTTATTTTTAACTAAGGATTGTACATCACTTTATGGCTTAAATATATACTTATTCCATTAATTTCAAATTTTTATAAGCTATTCAAATTTACTTATTCACAATCCCAAATTTTCACTCAAATTCTATTCCATTTAATTTTTTATAACTTATAGTTATTTAGCCACTTACCCTTCGCATTTGTATATTTAATCCCATTCAATATGGTTTCAAATCCCATCCAATTTAATTTAATTTAAATTTCAATTCACTTTAAGCAATATTTCTGAACCATATTCAAATTATTCATACTTAGATTAATTTCATTCCAACAAATTGTATTTTTAATACATTCAATTTAATCAAGCAAGAATTTAATTCCAATTTCAAATTTCAAATTTTTCCACACTTCCTCACTTATATTTATTTGTTCCATTTACTTGCACATTCATATGCATTTCATACTTAGTTAATTCATTTCATTCTATTCACATCCAATTTCTTTTCATTCAATTTATTGACATTCCAATGTAATTCATTTAATTAGTCCACTTCACTAATTTATCCATTCCAATCACAATCAATTAAATTTCTAAAATTTAATCCTTTCAACTTAACTTAAGTTGAATCCCATTTATTTTATATCTCAATCCCAATCGATACCATTTCCAATCTAATTTTAATTAACTGAGCTCAAGTTAAACTTCATTCATTTTAACTTACTCAAGTTAAAATTTATTTCCCAAAATTTAATTTCCATATTTTTCCTTTAAAATCATTCACCATTTATAAGTTTACACTTATTTTCTGGTGTTTCCTAAAACATTTAAATAAGGACTCCAGATTTTTTTTAAAACACCCAGTATTTATTTCAAATCATTTTGAAACCAATATAGTTTTTGGGTTTAACAAACCATTTCTTTGAAATTTTCAAAGTCAAACTGATTTTATCCAAAACAATTTCATTTGGAATTTCCGAAAAACAATAATTGTTTACCAAAACAAAAAGTCCCATATTAATTTACTATGGTAGCAACTCATCACTTAGAAACTCGATAATAAACACCGATGATGTCGCGATCATCCTCGGAATTATTTTCCGGTGACTATAGTGAGTTCAGTGGTATATCCCTTCCAAAATCCATTTTAAAACAATTTTCCTTCGAAAATATTCCCAAAAATAATACTCTTATTATTATTTTTCCACACCACTTTGAAAAATATTTTTCCAAACTTCTCGAGATTTAAATTTCCAGATTCTATTTTGAATCCAATTTTTAGTTATAATCCATTTGTATAATTTACACTTATACAAATTTCCATTTGATTATATAAACCATTTCCAATTTTATAATCTTGTATAATATTATCAACCAAACACTCCAAATATATATATAATAATTTCAGAAAAATATTTCTTTTATATCAAAATATATCTTCGGGTAAAATTATTTCATTTACCCCATTTCAAAATAATACTGTGTCGAATTACTCTATTCAAGTGTTTAAAAACCCCTATCGATGCATTTGTACGGACTGTGCCGACCAAAGTTCATAAGTCACCCAATAAATCAACTAACACAATATAAAATATTTTATATCCACTAACAAATATGTGCTCATATCTATTAATACACTCAAACTCATTCTAGGGTACTGCTGACCCTATCGCTAATGAGTAATCCCCACCAGAGCCAAGGTTCTCACTTAACCTTCTACTCTGATACCAACTGTAACATACCGGGTTTTTCAACCCTCGAAAATCGATATTAATACGTCCCAGTATAGAATGTCGAGCAATCGAGTGCCGAAAAATACCAGTTCATTAGGGGTGAAGAAGAAAAAGGTAGGAGAAAATAGAACACAACAACACAGATCTCACAATCGCAACGGAACAAAATATAATCTATAATGACAGATTTTATACAAAAGGATCTGTAACTGTTTAATACTTACAATCATCGGAGTATAATAATTAATACATCAAATCTGGACAGTTATAATAACTTGTCCTCATATAGCGGAAAATATACAACAAGTATGGAAATACGCCTCTGTCATCCAGCTCGTCTCCTGAGCTCCATAGCATCCTATCCTGAATCTGTAATACTCGGTCTGACCCGAGCATTATAATAAAATAACACCCGAGTCAGTCTGGATAACCAGCGTGAGAAAACACACTCAATTTGAATTATTAACTTTTTTTTCAAAATCCTTCGAAAAACAAAGGTATCTCGTAAGACCACGCCACACATAAACACGACGGGTTTTTACCTTACGATAACCAAACATTTTTATCAAATCCTTTTGATATTATAATAGTGTCTAAATCAATTAAATAGAAAATAGCTTGAATGCTTGCATCTCACGTTTCTGCATAGTTGGGCACAATCAAAACCGTACGGCGCTTATTGGAGATTGGGTTCCATACAATGACTAGGCACTGGGGTACCGCCTATCACGATACACTTCTAGAAGCATGTACCGAGGACCTCGCCTGGATCCCCTGCAACACAAGACCGACCCTATCCCTAACCTGGATAAAACCGAATATGTTTTCACCCCGGGTGTTCCCACCCTTACCGAGAGCTCTTTCGCTTGCACCGTATCCATCTAATATAATATATCCGAGGCTATCTAAAAAGGTGATAACATACCCTAATTGGGTATGACCCGCTTAGCCTTGCTGCATACCCCCTGGTCTTCAGCCATTTCGGTTGATGAGGCTAGAGGCCACGATTACCTTTCAAGAATAAATTTCACTTAGAATGCTCAGCGTCCTCCGATGACGATGTGCTGATAGCATTCATCCATACAAGTTGTCCTGGGTCTGGACAAACCGAATCACCGTCTTCAACATCTTCACGGTATCCGTTCGTAACATTTAAACCGGATCGAAGTGGTGTTCGGATAATTAAATCCGATCCCGGTCTCTTCGAAACGATTAACGAAATTGGCCAAAATTGATAGTCGGTTATTTAACTATCAATATAACATTCATAAGCAATCACTAGGCCATTATTTGTAATTTCTTCCAAATTACTCATTTCAAAATATCTTTACAAAGATATACGTTCAATACTTCAACATTTGAAAACAGTTTTCAAATCCTTATATTCTCAACAGAATATTCCCACTCATTCCAATACTTAGAATATTTTTCCACTTCATTTTATATTCAACACTTAGGAAGTATTTCATTTATCCCCTATTTCTTTTCCTCAAAATCATTTACAATTTATTTGTAAATTTCTTAACTCGTTCATAACGAATTTCATACGTTTCAGAATTCTTTAATTAACTCCCTTCGATATTTCCAAAGCCAATTATACTTTCTTAAAATTTCAATTTCCCTCTGTTCTTCTTTATGAATTCTATTTCATTTTTCGAAGTTCACTTTTATTTAACTACTTCGGAAATTTCTTGCTTTTTTTTTCTAAAACTCATTTTTAAGGATTTTCTTATAAATCCCATCTACTGAATAACCCCATTTCCAGACTTCCGAGAAGGTTTATAAATAAATTTAAAACATTTCAAAACTCTATATATATACATATGTAAATAAAAATAAGTATTTAAAAGAAAATAATAATAATTTATTTTTAAGACATAATTAAATAATTATTTAAAATATTGAAACACTTTTTATAACATCACTTTTCAAAGCATGTTTAAAAATTTAGGATTTTATTAAAATAAATATTAAGTATTTGAAAATTCACTTTTGAAGTATTTAAATACTAACCGACTTTAAATTACATAGTTTAATAATATTAAATTTTCCTTTTTAAAATTAAAACTTAACTTATTGATAAAAAATATATTTTTAAATATGAATAACCAAATTTTCAATTTATAACCTCTCTCGATTTCCATCACATCACTTCCATCCCGGTCTCCTTAACCATCTTCACTTCAAAAATAGTATCCACTATCTTTTTCTCACCCTATTTCCATGTTCAAATATAAATTATCCTATAAATTTATATTTCATATTTTATCACCTGATCTCGATTTCCTTTATTTATAAAACATTGTTTATGAATTTTTATAACCCCTTTGAGTTTCGCTAAAAATAATCTCATTTATAAAATTTCCTTTTATAAATTCAATTCAGTATCAATTCCATTTATTTTTGCCAATCTATTTTTAATATCGATTTCAACTTCTTTCTATATTTCCTCGAATATCATTTTAAAATCCAGTCTCGAAAATCCTTTTATATAATTTATTTTAAAATCTCTATTCAAAATATTTTTTACCTGCATTATCTAATACGATCAAATCCAATTATTACTTATTTAATTCAATCTCTTTTAAATAATCCAAATTTCGATATACATATTTTTATATTAAAAAACTCCTTTTAATTGCTTAAAAATTCAAAATAATATTTCTGGTATTTAATATACCCAAGTTAATTTTCATGCTATTATAGCATTTAAAAATTTATAACACACAATAATCCAGCCAATTCTTCATTCACATCATATATTTATATATATGTGAAACACTTAAAATATTTGAGGAATCCAGTTGGATCCCTCCAACCTGTTTTCCCTGCATCCACAGATGTTAGACAACAATAAAAATACCAATCCCACTTCGAGGGGGATATCGCGGTATATAGGGTCATCCGCTATTATGCGGGGCACATAGGGTCTCATCTGTGACAATGTGCGGGAATATCACTCCAACTACTAATATATATACTACTACTACGTATATATATATTCATCCAACAGATAATTATAAATTTTATCAATCCAATCAAATTAGTCTCGTTGCGAAGTATTCGATGCCATGAGCGCAACGCAACTTAATGAAAAACTATAATGTACATACTGATTCTTACATATATGCACTTGGAATCACACGTAAATGGTATAAGGCAGTGGGACATGTATATAGACAATGGAAAAAAAACTAGCCCTATTATAATTTTACTACTAAAGACAAGGGCATGAGACAACTAACCAAAACACAAAGGGTACCAGTGTATAATATTCAATATTACAGTGTAGCACCTCACCTCACATCAAAGTAAACAAACAATGGAGCTCATGGACTAGATCAACCAAAATTCTATTGTATGTGACAACCGATGAATGCAGACTTAGTGCCGTTAGCAGACAGTTATAAAAACCAAAACAAACAGAAGAGAGAAAAAAATTTGTGAAATTTCCAAACGGTTACGCTATTCAACTCAACAAAAAAATGGTGCGATCAAGAGATAGAAAATTGTGAGTGACAACTTTTATTTAACCTCACCTCCTATTTCCCCATGACCTTCAACGATCGCTGCTTCGCCCTTTGTCCCTGCCATGCCTTCAAATCTTGTGTAGATGAAGAATCGATCGACAATTTGAAGGTGGTTCCATTCCTTGCGTTCGATCGAGAAACCCACAACCCTAGAACTGCACGCCCAAACGCGGCCGCGTGTGCTCCTCTACAGCGATGAGCTCCGCCTCTTTCCCTTGCGCGGCGCCGCCACTCCCCTTGCCTCGAGAATTCCCTCTAGGATTCTCGACTTTGATCGAATTCGTTTTGATTTTTGATAGTTTCATTTTTTTATCGTTCGATATTGATTTTTTTCTTTGAAAGAAGATAAGAATGGATGCGGATTTAAGTTGAGGAGAGCGGCGTGTATGAGAAGGAGAACGAATATTTCGTGAATTTTTGAACTGAGAAGAAGAGATGGACGTGATTTAAAAGCAGGGAGGGAAGCATGTAGATGGCAATCTACAGTAGTTCTGAGGTGAAGGGGAAAAGGTTTTGATGGAAATATATTGGTCAAGTCAATTATATATACATATTATTTAAATTCAAATCGTCTCGATTACATAGCTCAAAATCTCGAACCCCTATCGAGGCGTGCCTCTAGGCGTCTATAATGTTATACCCCTATTCCGAACGTAATGGAAAAGGTTTCGAGTCCTAATTCGATTATATGGAGAAGATAGCTTTTTGGACCCAATTATTATATTGAATTTCGATATTAATTTCAACGCGTTTATATCCCGTACGATCAAACGATAACTCCAAACACTACGAAATTTAAAATCCGATAATAATACAATATTACGGATCCAATGGAACTAGTTTCGTTTAATTCCGAGACTATGTCCCGGATCGCTGTTTTTTTTAATGTAAACTTAAACGATATTTTTTTAAAACTGAACAAATCACTTTTAAATTCAATTTTAAAAGTTTTATTGTCTTCAGTATTATTAATATAAATTTTATAAGCCTTTAAATTATTTTTATCAAGCTTAAAACTCCAGATTCACTATTTTAACCAATTCTTCATTATTAAATTCAATAATTAAATTATCCAAAACTAGTTATATTTGAAATTCAAGTTAAAATTTAACTTTTAAATATTAAAAATCAATTTAATATTCCAATTTCAAACATCCAAAATTTGGGTCGTTACACTAACAAAGGAAGTGGGTACCAATTAAAACGTTTTATTATTTTGCAGGTATCCAAAAACAAAATTAATAATAAGGAAAAATGGATACTCGATAGTGGATGCTCCAAACATATGATGGAAAATGCACACATGCTATTAAACATCACTTACATGGACGGTGGCATGGTCAATTTTGGGGATAATTCCAAAGGATATTATATCAGAATTGGAAACGTCCTCAATGTCGGTATATCTACTTCTCCTATTATTTCAAATGTATTATAGTTAAAAACTTAAAACATAATTTACTTAGTATAAGCCAATTACGCGATAAGGGATTTAGAATTGATTTTGAAAAGGATAAATGCAGTATCTTTGATCAAAATAAAACTTCAATTTTTGAAGGAACAAGAAATCAATTTTTTTTTTTAAACATGAATATTAATCATAATATTGATTTATTCTTAACCGCAAATCATGTCGATCCATGGATATGGCATAAAAGATTTTGTCACATAAATTTTAAATATATAAACAAATTAGCTAAAAACAATTTGGTAAGAGGGTTACCCTAAATAAATTTCAAAGTTAAAAATCCATGCGATGCATGTCAACTTGGAAAATTAAAGAAAAGATCGTTTAAGTCTAAAAAGGAAATCTCTACTAAACAAGCTCTTGAATTACTTCATTTGGTCCAAGTCAAGTACGTTCGATAAATCACAATAAATATGTCTTTGTAATTGTAGACGATTTTTCAAGATATACTTGGACGCTATTTTTAAAACATTAAAGCGATACATTCAAAATGTTTAAAAATTTTGATAAACGAATTAAAACTCTAATGGATTTAAAAATAAAAAGTATAAGAAGTGATCACGGTGAGAATTTAAAAATGAATTGTTTACAAACTTTTGTGGTAAAAAGGGAATTAGCCATAATTTTTCATTTCCACGAACACCACAACAAAGTGGAGTAGTTGAAAGAAAATATCGAAACTTGTAAGGCTATGCTCGAACTCTCCTAAATGGCAGTGGCTTACCAAAGAATTTTTGGGCCAAAGCAGTTGCTACTGCATGTTACGTATTAAATCGTGTAACTCTTAGACCCATGACTAAAAATATATGCTATGAAATGTTCTACAAAAAGAAACCCAAAGTATTATATTTTTGAATATTTGGATCAAAATTCTTTATTCTAAATACAAAAGATAATCTTGGTAAATTCGATTCAAAAGCCGATGAAGGAATTTTTGTTGGATATTCCGATCAAAGTAAAGCATACAAAATTTTTAACAAACAAACAAATGTTGTAGAGGAAAGTCTTCATGTCTCATTTGATGAAAACTTTAAAAATATAAATAAAGACGACGAAGAAATTTTTGACATTAATCAAAATAAAGCTATTGAAATTATGATTGAAATTAATAATGATAATTAAAGTAATAGTGATTTGAAATCACCACCCCGTATTTTAAAAGATCTTCCTATTGATAACATAATTGGAAATCTAGATAACAAAGTTTCTACTAGAAGACAAACAAATCAAATGAGTAATGTAGCATTTATATCTAATTTTGAACCAAAAAATTACAAGGAAGCATCAAATGATGATTTATGGATTTTAGCAATGCAAGAAGAACTTAATCAATTTGAGCGAAATAATGTTTGGGAACTAGAACTAAGGCCAAACGATCAATCAGTAATTGGAACAAAATGAGTTTTTAAAAACAAAGCAGACGAAAATGGAAATATTATATGTAATAAAGTAAGATTAGTGGCGCAAGGATACAATCAAGAAGAAGGAATTGATTATGCAGAGACTTTTACACATGTGGCACGTCTTGAAGCCATAAGAATATTACTTGCTTTTGCTTGTCATCATAACTTTAAGCTATTTCAAATGGATGTTAAAAGTGCTTTCTTGAACGGTTTTATAAAAGAAAATGTTTACTTTGAACAACCATCACTATTTATTCATGAAAAATATCCATATCGTGTTTTTAAACATAAAAAGGCATTATATGGTTTAAAACAAGCACCTCGAACTTGGTATGATCGATTAAAATCACATTTAATAAATCCCGGTTTTCAAATTGGTAAAATAGATACAACATTATTTATTAAAAGAGAACAGAAGGATATATTAATTGTTCAAATTTATGTTGATGATATTATATTTTGATCTACTAATGAAGATTTATGTAATGAATTTTCTACAATAATGACAAATGAATTTGAAATGTCCCATATGTGTAAATTGAATTTCTTTTTAGGATTACAAATAAAACAATTAAACGATAGAATTTTTATAAATCAAGAAAAATACTGTAAAGAATTACTAAAACGTTTTGGAATGGATAATACATCAAGTAAACCCACTCCAACTAGTACTACTAATCATCTAGACAAAGACGAACATGGAAAAGAGTTCGATTAAAAACTATATCGAAGCATGATAGTATCTTTACTATACTTAACAACTAGTAGACCAGATATTATGATGAGTGTTTGTTTATGTGCAAGATTTCAATCACAACCTAAGGAATCACATCATCGGGCAGTTAAATGGATTTTACGATATTTAACCAACACTAAAGATTATGGTCTACTTTTTCCAAAAGGCAGTACGTTTGAACTCATATCATACAGTGATGCGGATTTTGGTGGATATAAATCGGATAGAAAAAGTACAAGTGGCACATGTCACTTTATTAGTCAATCGTTAGTTTCGTGGTTTAGTAAAAAACAAAATTGTGTTTCTCTTTCAAGTGAAGCCAAATATATTTCTACTGCCTTAGCTTGTGCTCGAGTAATATATATGCAACAAACAAGACTATGGAAAATTAATAAACAAATCTCCAATATATTGCGATAATACTAGTGCTAAATTTATCTAAAAATCCAATTAATTATTCAGGAACAAAACATATCGATATTCGCCACCATTTTCTGAGAGATAATATTGAAAAAGAAATAACAACTCTTGAATTTGTTAATAGTGAAAATCAAATAGCTTATATTTTTACAAAACCGTTAAGTGAACGAACTTTTATTAAGTTAAGATGGGATCTAAGAATTTGTTCGTACAATGAATTGGTTGACTAAATTTGTAAAAATAATATTTTGTTCTCTTAAATTTGTAATAGCTTATATGGACTTTCAACTGCACAACTGATTTTATACACTTAGAATTAACAACGACCACATAAAAAAATTAAATAACCACCATTTAAAAACTAACTAGTATCTGTTAAATTTTCATGGCTTAACTCATTTTCATCAACTTATTTTCTAAATATAGCAAAACCTTATCTTATACATTCAACTTATATTTTACTTAAAGATAAGTAAACACAAATAAATTATTAAAACAAATAATACAATGTCTTCCGATCACGACTCCACTTATTCAACTATCGACTATAAATCCCCCTCGTTAGAAAGCACTTACGTATCACTAACTAAATCCACACCTACATCAACTCGTTCAATTTCACTAAACATCGTTGCATCACCAACATACCATACTGGCTTTTCTCTTAAAGAAAATAAAGCTAAATGTTTGATTGATCTGAAATCAATATCTCTCACCGACAAATTCGATGAGATATATCACTATCAACAAGAAATGATCGGTGTTCAACATGAAATGTATTATGAGCAACGAAGTCAAGGATCTCATCTAAATTTTCTTGAAAAGTGTATTCCCGAAATTTATGGTCATTCACCAACAAAAAGTTGCATACATCAAAAGTCTCCTCGATTACAAGAAACTCCTACAAAAGCACATAACACTACTCCAAGAAATCTATGCAAATCGGGATCATCAAACCAAACTTGGATTGACACTCCAGCCCATCCAAGTTGGTCTCCACTAAAGCCATTAATTGACGATACAAAAGTTGAACCAAATTCATGGGATAAACAACAAATCAATAATTCTGAATTCTCTGACAAAAACTAAACTTATGTTACACATCATACAAATTATGTTTATTCATTAATTTTTGGTATGTATACTGTTTATTGTATTAAATTTTAACAAAATTTTCATTGATATTAAAAAAATTTCTCTATATGTCAGAAAATACATATCATAGACATCTGTGAATATACTACAGACGTTGATCACAAGTTTAAGGGTAAAATTTCCTGCAGCCACATACATTTGTGGAAACCACACAGACGTTTGTCAACACTCTCCGTTTAATTTTTCTGTAGCCACAGATGTCCGTTGAACCATCACAGACGTTTGTCAAATCTCTCTACTTCATTTTTACTGAAGCCACAGACGTCTGCGACTCCCTCACAGACGTCTATCGCTGCTCTGGCAACAAATTTTCAACAGCCATATATAAACAACTTTACCCCTCTCTTCACTTTTACCTCTATTTCAATTCCCAATTTTGGAAACCCTAACTTTCAAAACATTCAAATCCATCAACCAATCTCTCCCAAGATGGTTACCATCTCTAAAACGCAAAAACAATGCCAATCTTCCTCCTCCTCTCAAGCTCCGGTTACGCAAGCTCACATAAACCAATGACTCCGCAATAATCCCAATGCCATCAAACGATTTGAGGCACTTTCCCAAAAGAAGATCCACTCTGGTCCATTTTATCGCCTTGGCAATGTCATGGAATATGAAATTCTAGGAATAACTACGGATACCGGTTGCTGCAACCTAATTAGCTATGATGCGAATAAGGCAATCATCGATCCTCTAGCTATTTACTTCTTCTGCGCCAATTTATATAGTATGGAGATTTGCAATCCGGAGAATGATGATGGTTGGTTGTGGTCAAGTGTTTACGAAAAAGAAGTTAAAATTGATGTATATATGGTTGGTCGTATATTAGGATGTTCTTATGAGGGAATTGACTTAACGGATATACCTGATCATAGTCTTTTACCCAGAGATGAAGTTACCCATCAAATATGGGAAGATAGGATGCCGCAATGGAAATCCATTTACCTTCGGCCATGTGCTAGACTTCTAAATCAAATGATAATTAACACAATCATTCCCCGTCTAGGTAGTCATGAGCAAATTTATCCCAATGACCATAGAGCTTTGTATGCAATATTTGGTGTCATCCAGTATCCTGACCCGGCTATATTGGATTGGTCATGCAAGACAGACTCGACTGTTGTCAAGAAGGACAACCATGAAGTAATGGCTATAGGACCCAAAAATAGAGTTCAGACAGTTATATGAATCCCAGATTGAACGGAGTTGATAGACAGACAACGCAGGGTGTCAGAAATATGCAAACCAATTTGGATGGAATAGGGATCGGCATAGTCATCTGTCAACATAGATAAAATACTAGAGGGATCAGTATAGCAAAGTGAAACATAGGGATCAGTATGTCTATTTAGATTGATAATCAGCATGAGTAGTGTAAAAGAGGGATCGGCACAGGTGATAGCGCTTAGTTCAACATGACTTGTTAGCAGTGTTTTAAATCTCGGATTTTGGCCAATATCTCGGGAAAATATCTCGGCTATCTCGGGCGATATTTAAAACACTTATAACTAAATAGGCTGCCAAATCTCGGATTTTGGCTGATATCTCGGATTTTTCATCTCGGCCATCTCGGGGAGATTTAAAAGCCTGCTTGTTAGAACTCGAGGGGTCGGTATAGCATTCAGGAAATGGAGGGATTGGCATACATTTATAAAGCAGGAAGGACTGGCATATATCTATGAAGACAGAGGGATCGGCGTAACGTTCTAAGCATTATAGGTCGACATGTATTTATAAAGCAAGATGGATCGGTATATATCTATGAAGCCTAAGGGATCGGTGTAATGTTCTAAGCATTATGGATCGGTAGATCATAATTGAACCAGAGGGATTGGCACAGCTTATTGGAGGGATCGGCAGTAATGACATAAATGGGGATACGAACCAAAGATCAAGCAAAAACTCGAGCTTCACACATCCAATCATCATGGCATTTGATATACCATCATATTCGAGCATGAGCAAGCTACCATAGGAACGCTACCCCAAATTCAACATATGGAGGGATCGGTACCAATCCCTCTCCATTGAGATTTGGGCCTAGCACTCCCTATGGTGGGCCCATATGGATGAGGAGGTCCTGTTACCGAAGTTCCAGTCAGATTGGTGGTCGCCTTCACCTATAAATATAGGCCTAGGAGGTCATTCTGAGAATCTTTACGCTATTGGTTAAATAGCACAATTATTGCAATCAACTTCTTCTATTATTCTCTTGCCTTTTGCTGTTTCTTACTGTAATCAAGATTATCGTGAATCAATAAAGAGAATATTCAAAGTGGATGTAGGAAATCAACGCCGAACCACTATAAATCATGTTGTTCTTGTTTTCTACTGTGATTTTCTTGTTAATTTGATATATTCCTCCATTTTAATTTAGTTTATTAATTTATTTCACTACACAAATCTATTCTTGGGTGTTTGTGGCCAATTTGGTTATAAACATTTTGGTGCTTTCATTGAGAGCTCTGATTCTCAGCCCGTTAGGATACCCTTTGCTACTACTGGATTGAGTAAATCCCTCGAAGGAGGTCCAGATTCATCTTCAAAAGCTTGCATATACTACTCAAATTTACTAAAATCTAAGCAAAGAAATCCAAAATGGTGAGGCATATCAACTTTCCAGAATGTTGATGCAAATAAAACTGCCAGTATTCAACAAGAAGCTCCAAGCAACCAGCCTGCAAATTTGAATGTGGAACCCGCTGAAGTCCAGAACCCTGCTGATTCTATAACTAGAGCTAAATTCAACAACTTGATGTGGGAGTTAAGGGAGAGCCGTAGGCAGCTGAACGAGCAGATCCGGACTAATGTTAACCTAATGAACCAGATTGCCCAATAGCAGTGTCAAAGCGCTAAAAGGGATCTTGCTTCTTACTCGGCGTCAAAGAGTTCAACCTTATCAGAGATGAACATTATAAGCATAGGCGTCGCAGGGTCAAAGGAGAGCAAGAAGGGATGTCGGAGCATCGCTTGGTAGACCATTTCGGAGCATCGCTTGGCAGACCAACATGGTCTGCCAAGACAGATCATTGCCGATCCCACCCTAGGTATCGGTATCGATCCCTCCTCCAGAGGAGAGGTTCCCGAGCTGCACTTGGGGAATCGGCCTGGAGCTATTTCCGGAGGCCTGGATGTAGGAGTCCGTTTGAATGTTGACTAACTACCCCTTCGGAATAAAGACAAGATGAATGCTCAGGGTGCACATCAAGAGGATGATAGACCAAGGAGGCGTGAAATGGCCCGTAGACATCGATCAGACCATTCACATGAGGAGGAGCGTGACCACCACTTGGCACTACCCATCCAGACATTGGACTTATCGACGATGGTCAGACAGCTGGTAAGGGAGAACCAGGGTTTGACGAATGCTAATTGGGGAATTTCGAGGAGCTATACCCCATTTACTGACAACGTTTTACATGCGGAGTACCCGAGAAGGCTCAACATGCCTACGATGCCTGCCTATGAGGGAAAAAAGACCCCAAGCAGCACATTATGAGGTACGAATGGTTGATTGACTCAGCGAGAGCCAATGACGCAACCAAATGTAGATGCTTTTCTATAACCCTCTCTGGGATCGCGACGACGATGTGGTTTACAAGATTACCCCTGCGATCGATTTCAAGGTTTGATGAACTGGCAACAAAGTTTGTGGAGCAGTTCTGGATCCATGCTGCTCATCCTAAAGACGTGATGTCAATATCCAGCATAATCCAGGCTCTGGGGGAATCGCTGAAGGACTACTTAGAAAGATTTCATATCACTGCTACAGAAGTTAGTAACCCAAATGAACATGCTATACTAATGGCTGTGGCGAGAGGGATTGATCCGAAATCCGAGTTTGGTGATTGGTTAGCTAGGAAACTACTGGACACGTTGGAACGCTTCTATTCAAAGGCGACTTAGTTTATAAGGAAGGAGGAGGCCAAGTCCTCTAGAAAAAGCAATGCAGTGGGACCAAGAGGAGAAGTGGTACAAAGCAACATTGCAATAAAGCAGTCTGATGAGAGTTCTAGGAAGGTTCAGGTTAATGTTCAGGTTAAGGTTCAGGAATCAACAGCAGAGATATGCGAAAGGGAATCAAGACTGGAAGAGGGAGCCTGGAAGATCAAAGCCTAGGATTCCTATGTATGGAAACTACATGCCTCTAAATGCATCCCTGGAGAATATTTACTTATCCACCTGTAATACTTTTCAATACAAGAAGCCGCATCCAAAGGAGTCAACCGAGGCACAGAAATAGACTGGAAAGTATTGCCGATTTCATGAGTGTTACGAGCATAATACGAACAAGTGCAGGCATCTCCAGGATGCTATCGAGAACTTGATTCGGGAAAAGAAGCTACAACACTTTGTGGAAACTCCATAGGATGGCGGACAGGGGACATCTGACCCCAATCGAGGACAAGATCCGCGTAGGGCTGAGGAGCCTGCGCGGACTGGAGGAAGAATAGTGATAAACACGATAGTTGGAGGACCGCATTCTACGGATAGAAGTTTGTAGGAAATGGAGCGCTACGCCAGCACGATGAGGTACGTGGATTTTAAGTATTGTTTAAATACGGAGGACGGAACTCCGACCAAGCAACAACGTACGATGACTGATGATATGGTGTTCAGAAGTAGGGATGCAGATAGAGTAGAGGCTCGTACAATTGACCCGATGGTTATTTCTACCATGATTGGCCCTGCTCTGGTAAGAAGAATTTTGATTGATTGTGGAAGTTTGGTAAACATTATTTTCAAGAAGGTTTATGATCAAATGAGAATGGAGGCTAAAGATTTGAAACCATCTAAAGCTCGTATACATGGTTTCAATGGTGTGGCGACTGAGGCAGTTGGTTTTGTGGAGTTGCCAGTTGAATTAGGGGAAGGCGAACGTAGGAGAGCGCGGATCCTATCATTCATTATTTTGGACATTGAATCACCATACAATGTTTTTCTAGGCCGACCGACCCTGGCTGAATTTCGGGCAGCTCTTGCCCCATGGTGTTTGACTTTGAAATTTCCGACTAATAATGGAGTAGGAGTGGTGCATGATGATCAGGCTACTAGACGTGCCTATTATGTGGCTGAGTTGAGAGAAGCTCAGCGTAAGGAGAAGGAAAAGGGTGTGGACAAATTTGTCCACATCCAAGTTACTGAAGATTGACAAAAGGCGCCTAAGCCTTGGCTTGGGTGCCACAGTCGGTTCTATAGAGATATAGATCTGAGGGAAGATGAAGAGGAGCCAAAGGAGAACAAGGTGACACCGGCCGAGCTAACGATTGATATAACAGTCGGCTATGATGACCCATCACGGGTCTTGAAGATTGGATCACAGCTCAGCCCCTCGATGATGAGAGAACTTGCTGATTTCCTCGAAGCGAATCTGGATGTATTTGCTTGGACTTATTCTGACATGTGTGGGATCTTGCCTGCTATCGCGAGCCATGCATTAAACGTTGATCCGAAGTATGTTCCGGTAAAACAGAAAAGGCAAGGCATGGATCCGGAGAGATCCGTTGCTCTTAAAGAGGAAGTAGATAAAATGAAAGTCAATGGGTTTATTCGCGACGCCCTCTATCCTAAATGGATATTTAATCCTATGTTGGTGAAGAAGGTGAATGGGAAGTGGAGAACATGCATCACCTATTCAGACTTGAACAAGGCGTGTCCTAAAGATAGTTTTCCCCTTCCAAGGATTGATCAGCTAGTTGATTCAACTGTAGGGCATGAATTGTTATCCTTTATGGATGCGTGCTCAGGATATAACCAAATCCCGATGCATGTCCACGATCAGGAACACACCAGCTTTGTGATGGATATTGGATTATACTGTTACGTGGTGATGCCGTATTGGTTGAAGAACGCTTGAGCAACCCATCAACGCTTAGTTAACCGGATGTTTAAAGATCAGATAGGAGGACAATGGAGTCTATGTGGATGATATGCTCATGAAGTCATGATGATCAAATGACCACATTCGAGACTTGGCAGAGATGTTCGACATCCTCCGATTTTATAACATGAAGATCAATCCTTTGAAATGCTCATTCGGTGTTGCGTCAGGAAAGTTCTTGGGCTTTATTGTCAATGCTCGAGGAACTGAAGTTAATCCAATAAAGATTCAGGCTATTCGAGATATTCAAGCGCCTAGAACTATTAAACAAGTGCAAAGTTTGAATGGGAAGGTTGCTGCTTTAAGTCAATTTATCTCCAGGGCAATTGACAAATGCATTCCTTTCTTTGATTTGATTAGTAAAGGAAATAGAAACTTTGAACGGACACGGGATTGTGAAGACACATTTCGAGCTCTAGTGAATCATTTGGAGATACCCCCTGTCTTGTCAAAGCCGGTAGATCATGAGGAGTTGTACATCTATTTGGCAGTATCAGCACATGCTATAAGTGCCGCCTTGATTCACGATGAGAACCAGATTCAGAGGCTGGTGTATTATGTCGGCAAGCGGTTAACGAGAGCAGAAAGGAACTATCCGATGATAGAGAAATTGGCGTACTGCTTGCTAATCCATTCACGGAAACTTCGTCCATACTTCCAGGCACATCCGATCAACATTTACACCAACCAACCATTACGACAGGTCCTACAGCGACCTGAGACGTCTGGAAGGTTGCTTAAATGGAACATCGAGATCGGCCAGTTTGATATTACATATCTTCCCCGAAGAGCCATCCAGGGTCAAGCTGTAACACCCCTAATTTTTTATAACATTACTCAGGAGATTTAATTAGATAAATTAAGTAGAATAATGTAAATAATTAGGGTGATAAAAGGATTGAAATATGAAAATAAAATTTAAGTCGTGCTTAATTAACTAATTAAATGGGTTATAAGTTAATTAATCTATATAAGGGCATAATGGGTTAGCCGCACATAAACCTTATCCTTATATATATTCTCGTTCCCATTCATGTTTCATTTTTCCCATTTACGTTAAAAAACAAAACACAAACATAAAGAGGAGCCGACCATTGCTAGAAAGAAAAGAGAAGAGAAATTAAATCAAAGGCTAAAGAATTAAAGAAAGGGGAATAAATCTCAATCCAATCTCCTTATCTTAATCAAGGTGAATAATAATTTATACCACCACTATTTTGTCTATGATCATATGTTTTCGGATTTAAGATTAAATTCATTTTTATGATGATTTGGATGATGATATGCTTGAATTATAATTTGTTTAATTTAAACAAGATTGTTTAAATGAGGTTTTAGGGCAAAACCGATTGAAATTGATCCTTGGATGCTATGGAAAATTTTTATGTTATGTAAAACATGATTTTGGAGTTGGGTTTTAATTTTGATAATTTTCCAAGCCATGGAAAGATTATTATGAATTTTCAAAGGAAAATATGGTTAATTGGGTTTATAAATTTATTTGAGAAATTTTATTGATAATTTGGGTTTGAAATTTTGATATGTTAGATAACACGATGAAAGTGGATTTCTGTAATTTTTGGGGATTTTTCCTAAGTGATTTTCTATGGAAATTAAATTATTTTTGAAGAAGGACTTAATTTCAATATTGGTTTTGCTTAATGTAAGGGCTTATTTGCTAAATTAACCTTAGTTTAGATCTGAAATTAAGTGGCAGTTATTTCAGTAACGAATTTGAAAAGTTAAGGTAACCAACTACATGTTTACACGTGGGCTGGTTAGTTAGAAAGTATTTACTTTAGTTGGTATTAAATCAGGTTTACCCAGAAAAGTGGATTCCGCCTCTATTTAAAAGCACCTTTCGACTCCAATGCCTCCGCTCCATCTCAGTCGAAACCAACCTAGGCCGAAACCAATACACAAGGCATTAATGAAATTGGTGCGTAGTGGATTGGAAGAAGGCGGGAGGCATGGTGCCGAAAGCATTGCTTCCGATATGGTCGATACCTTTGTTTGTTTTAAAAAGTTAAGCGCCCGCCTTTGTTTTATTAAAGCTTTCGAAGGAGATGAAACATATGCTTTCGAAAGGGGTTTTCTAATAGCTTTCAAAGGGGTTTCCATCTTATATTTTAAAGCATAAGCTTTCGAATGGGTTTCTTTACTTATATATAAATAATGCTTTCGAAAGTAGTGGTTCCGACTAGGTCGAAATCCAACCGCTGTTCTTTTACCTTTAGAGTGTATTGAATATTAAGTCACTTCCTAAATGCTTTCGAAAGGGTTCAAGGGTTTTGAAGGCAATGACTTCGAAAGGGGGTTTTGATGCTAACCTTCAATGTTTTACTTAAACGATTTGAAGCTTTCGAAAGGGATGGTGCCGATGCCATCAAGTTTCCCCCAATACTTTTATGTGATAAAGAATGGTTTCGAAAGAGATACTCTCATTTAGATTCACTTTTACCCAAATGATGTTTTTAAATAAAAACCCAATTGTTTCGAAAAGGGGCTTTTAATGGTTTCGGAAGGGATACTTCCAAAAATTTCGAAAGGGGTACTTTTAATGGTTTCGAAGCTATGCTTCTAAGAGTTAATAAGTAATACTTTATTACATTCGAAAGGTTTCGAAAGAGAGGTTTTAAAGTGTTTCAAAAGGCAGGGGCCTAACGTTTTGAAAAGAGATTTATATGCTTTCAAAAGAGGTTATCCAGTGAGGTCGAAAGCACGGTTTTGAAGGTTTCGAAAGCCTTAGTTTTCAAAACAAATAACCCAATCTCATTTTAAAGGAAAACCATGGCATATAAATAAATAAAGTGTTTTGAAAAAGGAGTTTTGAAGAAGTTTTCTTTGATTAAAAGGTTAAAGGAATTAACCAAGTTATTGTGTTTGCTTCTTCATATATGTATATATTCACATGGTAATGGACCCATAACTGTACTTTGGGGAAGGGCGGAATAACTAGCTAGGTTGACCCAGTAGTGAATATAAATTAAGTTAACTCCTGAATGAGTAGAATTGCATCCAAGAGGTCTGAAAGACCAAAATATATGATGCTAAAATATTAAATAAAGATATTAGCAGGGGCCAATAGGTTCTCAGTAAGCCCATGAAAACTGTGTATAGGAAAAATATTGGCAGGGCCCAATAGGTTCATAGTAAGCCCATAAAAACTATGATTAAATGAAGATGTCAGGTTGACAGGTTCATAGTTAGCCCATGAAAACTATGATTTTATATTAGCAGGGGCCAATAGGTTTATAGTTAGCTCATGAAAACTATATCTGGATTAAGATATTGACAGATGTCAATAAGTTCCTAGTCAGCCCATGAAAATTAGGATAAGAAGAAAAGATATTGGAGTTACCAACAGGTTTCTAGTCAGCCCATGAAAACTAGGATAAGAGTAAAGGGAGTTACCAATCGATTCTTAGTGATCCCATGAAAACTATGTAACTGGACAGGGAGTCCATAATCATTTTACCAGTTATTAGTCAGCCCATGAAAACTATTAGGTTAATAGTAACCCTAAAAACTATAATTGTGACAGATGGTCAAAATGAATGGGGATGGGTAATCCAGAATTGATTCACTTGTTTTGCATATCATCATATCATATTGTTTTGAATTGTTTTAACCATTATGGATGCAGGAGCACAATATATGGTTTTAAAAAGGTTTTAGAATACTAGTGAGGGGAAAATCCATTTTGCTAAGCGGCGTGCTCTCACTAGATATCTAAATGGTTTGAGATGGTAGATAATTATTTATATCAGGCTTCATGTTTGACTTGAAGTTTATGTTTTCCCCTTGAACTCTCGAGTACTCAATTAATTTTGAGTAGTTTGAGAGTTAAGGTTTTCAGGTACCTCTTTAGACGAATAAAGCTTTCGGAGACGTGCAGGAGGCATGATGGCTATCTTGAGTTCTCTTTTATTTAGATTCCGCTGTGTTGTTGTTGTTGTAAAGGCAAAGTTGTTAAAATTGCCTATATATACTCTGATCATCCAAGTGGGCATCTTCATATGTTGCTCTTGGCGTATGTTGTAATAAATATATTTTCTCTAGACGTGGTTTTCGTATTGGGATAATGTAATGAATTTAAATTTTTTTGAGATGGAACGTGGAACTTGTTTGATGTTTTAAATTTTTTCCATATTCATGTGTTTATGTGTATCAATGTATCTAACATTACCATATTTGGTCGCCGAGGATTAATAACTATGGATGACTACAGAAACCGTAGCCATTAGTTTTGGGCCTCCAAGTGGGGGATGTTACACAAGCATTGGCATACTTTATAACAGAATTTACCATACAAGACGAGCCTCCAAAAGGCAGCATAATCCCTACCATGCGATGGAAGTTGTACACTGATGGAGCATCTAATGGTCACTATTCTAGAGCTGGGATTGTGCTTGTAACCCCTGAGAACCGGTCAATTTGCTACTCTTTGAAGCTTGATTTTTCTGCTACAAACAACGAGGCTGGGTATGAAGCGTTGATTGTTGGACTTAAACATCCCAGAGAGCTCGGATGAAGTCTCTTGAAATCTTTTGAGACTCACAATTGGTGGTGTATCAAGTCAAAGGAGACTATTAGGCTAAGGGACAAAGACTTGCCCCGTACCTTACCCGAGTTTAGGAGTTGTTGGCGTATATCGAATACTATGACATTTCACATATCTCACGTGAGCAAAACGGAGAGGTTGATTCATTGGCAAAGTTCGCTAGTACTGGCGATGCGCAACAAATGGGTTTGGTTCCGGTCGAGATATTACATACCCCAAGTATAAATACGATGGAAATAGATCAAGTACTGGAAGCGGAATCTGAGAGGGAATCGTGGATGACTACATTTAAAGATTACTTGTTGCATAGAATCTTGCCTGAAAGGAGAAATGAAAAGCAACAAGTCCTTCGCAAAGCTTCGTGGTATATTATGCAAGAAGGAACTATGTATAGAAAAGGGTTTTCTGTTCCCTTACTCTGGTGTATCGCTCATGACGAGATAAAGCGTGTTCTGAAAGAAGTTCATGAGGGAGAATGCGGCGATCACACTGGGGGCAAACACTGGCAAAGAAGATACTCTGTTATGGATATTATTGGCCAAGTGTAAACCAAGATGCTGCTGATTATGTGAGACGATGTGACAAATGCCAGATATATGCGAAAGTCCCAAGAGCTCTGCCAACAGAGATCATGCAAATGGTCAGTCCGTGGCCATTCACTATGTGGGGTATTGACATCATCGACTCTTTTCCAATCTCTAAAGGCGGTGTGAAGTACGCTATTGTCGCGGTTGATTACTTCACCAAATGGGCCAAGGCGGAACGTTAACCATAATTACAACCAAGAAAGTAATCAATTTCGTTGTTCGAAACTTCATATGTCGCTTCGGTCTTCCATGAACTATCACAACAGATAATGGGACTCAGTTCGATAGTGCCGAGTTTAAAGAATTTTGTCAAAGATACCGCATTGAAAAAGTGGTTTGCAGCATTGCTCACCCTCAGGCAAATGGACAGGTTGAAGCTATAAACAAAATTATCAAGTCTATTCTAAAAAAACGTTTGGAGAAGGCCAGAGGCAAGTGGGTGGATGAACTTCCTATGGTGCTTTGGGCCTTCAGAACCATTCACAAGTCCGTGACTAGCCATACTCTATTTGCTCTTTCTTACGGCTCCGAAGCTGTTATTCCGGTGGAACTCGAAGTCCCTTCTCATCGAGTGACTTACTACGACCCCAAAACGAACAAAGATCTTCTCTTGGAATCCTTGGTCTTTATAGATGAGAGGCGCGAGGAAGCTGATTTGAGAGCGGCTGCACACCAACATCGAGTTGCCCGATATTACAACACTAAAGTTCGATCGAGAACCTTTGAAGTTGGCGATCTTATCCTAAAACGGGATTTTTCCGACCCCATCAAACATGAATCCGTCATGGAAAGGACCATATGTCATCAAACAGAGGCTTGGAGAAGGAACTTTCAAGCTAGGAACTGTCGATGGCATTACACTTCCAAGAGCGTGAAATAGCGAGCATTTACGATGCTATTTCACTTAGAACATTTTCTTTGCATTTCAGCTCTATTTACTTTCTATATTTGCTTTAGCATTTGATTTCTCCAAATATGTAATAAGACATAATAGTTTGTTCTTTTCCATTTGATGAATAAAGACTCAAACTCCTTTGATTATATGACTGTCATTGCATTTTATGCTAAGCACATAATGAAACTGATTGATATCGATATATGTGATATGTGAACAGGCTCCCGGAGTTTGAAACTGATCAATCATACTAATCCCTGATGGGATCGAACGAGATGAGCTTCATTACTTTGCTTAATTAACAATTCTCATGAATGATCCGAAGGATGGGACACGCAATAGGGAACAAATGTGGCAGGTAATCCGAAGATTGAAAAATTCCTGCCCGGAAGTGGGACTAGAACTAAATCGTGGCGGCCAAAAGAAGTAAAAAAAAATCAGGCGGATACCGACCGCCCACGAGAATACTCCAAGTCCCAGAGTGCGGACCAGAGTATAAACAAATCGGGCGGCAACTAACCGCCCACGAGAAAACTCTAAGTCCCCAGAGTGTGGATTGGAGTATAAACATAAATCGGACGGATGCCGACTACCCACGAAACAACTCTAAGTCCCCAGAATGCGGATGGAGTATAAACATAAATCGGGCAGATACCGACAGCCCATGAAACAACTCTAAGTCCCCAGAGTGTGGACTGGAGTATAAATACCGACTGCCCAGGAAACAACTCTAAGTCCCCAGATTGTGGACTGGAGTATAAATACCGACTGCCCACGAAACAACCCTAAGTCCCCAGAGTGCGGACTGGAGTATAAACATAAATCGGGCAGATACCGACTGCCCACGAAACAAGAAACAATTCTAAGTCCCAGGAGTGCAGACTAGAGTATAAATATAAATCGAGTGGATACCGACTGCCCACGAAATAACTCTAAGTCCTTGAAGTGCGGACTGGAGTATAAACATGAATGAATAGATGAGTGGATTTCGATTGTTTTCTATTCCACAAACTCCAACCTGAAATCGACAAGAGGAGTACAAATCACTGAAGACTGGATATGATAGCTCACTACAACTCTGGCTTAGCATTTTTTATGACTTAAGGCAACGACCGCAGGGAGGCCTTGAGATGGAGATGGTGAATTGTTAACGGAATTTGCAATCAATAAATTATAAGTACATTAATATGGAAAGTAATCATTCAACTACCAAAATAACGATTCACACGATAATTAATCGAAAGCAAAAACTTTTATTCACAAGTCCCAAAATTCTAGTACAAGTTATTTCAAAAAATCGAGATTCGTACCCGAACACCTATGACCGAGGAAAGAAATAATTATTCAAATTATGTACAATGACATGAAGTATGACTACTTCTTCGACTTTCTCTCCCTCTTTGGTTTTTCAAGGGTGGAGTCGGTTGAGCTTCTCTTCCGGAACCATTTGCTGCCATTGGCCGGAATGCTTGAAGAAGAAGGAGAGATTTTTCCTGGAATCGTCCCGCCTGGTGGAATAACTTGCAGTGGTACAAGATCAAGATCTTCAACTTCCACCTCGACGGGCTCGCCTTTAACTTTACACTTTGACTTCTCCTCCTCGACCTGCTCCCTCATACTGGTTTTAGTATAGTGCTTTGAAGCATATATGATCATTATATCTTCCAATTCATTAGTAGGGGGCGAATCTTCGGGCTTATCTTCATCAAGCGCACCGATGACTTGAGCATTGGGCCCCGGGATATCAACAGCGGCCGGAACTTCGGCCGTCTTCTTCTGCTGCTACGTAGCGGCACCGCTACTAGGAGTCTGATCAGGGCCCGAAAGACCTGCAAAAATTTGCTAAAGCATGGACATTAGTTAAAAGACATTGTGCATGGAGAACAAAAACTTTTCAAATTCGAAGAAGTTCAGTATGATACCAGCGTCCGGTTGACTTTCTGTAGTCAATGGAGCGCTTTCTTCAAGAATGGGAGATAGCATATGTGTTCTAAAGCCAGCCCTGTCCGGATCATAACCAAGATTTTGCTCCGTATAATGAGAAGATGATGGCCGGTCTACTTAGATAGGAGAGGAACCCTTAGGATCGGTTCCAAAAGACTCAATGATATCCTCTCCTTCCTTAGTCGGTGCAGGAGCCTTAAAAAATTGAAGTTTAGCGGCGGCCAGATCAGACGGTTCATTTCCTCGAAGCACTTCTCTCACAAGTTCGTTTTTTTATTGAATTATGCTTCTCCCAACTCTTCCTTCTTTTTCTTGACAATGTGCTCCTAGGCTTCGGTAAGTGATTCGAGATATCCCTCGCCAAGAAGCTTAAGTCACGGTGGAGGACCTTCATGTTATATTCGATAATTAATGGATCAAACAAGTCCTTAATCTTATTCCTACCGGACTCGATGGCAGCCTCCACCCGGGAGTTAGCTTGTTCAAGCACTTCTTTTCTGCCCTCTTCCCGGGCTTCTTCCTTCAAAGCTTCAACCTTGGCGAATTATTCATCGAGCTTTGTTATTAAGTTCCTTGTCTCGACAATTTCCTCGCAGTATCTCTGC
The DNA here is from genome assembly GCA_030737815.1 of Allium fistulosum. Classification (NCBI taxonomy): domain Eukaryota; kingdom Viridiplantae; phylum Streptophyta; class Magnoliopsida; order Asparagales; family Amaryllidaceae; genus Allium; species Allium fistulosum. The sequence goes on along the minus strand of CM060907.1, from coordinate 239,526,871 downwards.
GACTCCTCTTGTGCCTCAATTTTCTCCTCCCTCTCATTCTTTAACAATTCTTCAAGCTCTTCAACACGGCGAGTATAGCGTCTTTCTCCTTTTGCAAGGAGTTCTTTTCTAGAGCAAGCGTGCCGCTGCGTTGAAGCGCCGCGTCAAGTTCCTTCTTATGAGAAGTCTCCAAGCAACTTACCACCTCTGCTGTCTCCTTTGCATTCTTTTCGGTTTCTGCAAGTTAGGTCTTGTATTCAAGCAACTCAGCATCTTGATGCTTGATGATATCTTTGTCGTGGATAGCCTCCAACTTGAGACGATCGATTTCATGATAATGCTCAATGGAGACTTCAGAAACTTTCTCGACCAAATGAATGATTCGTGCTGAATGAATACATCATTCATGCATGCTAATGAGATCTCTTTGGCATGTCTAGGAATGACATGTATGGAGGGGAGAAATTTGAGACCATCGAAGAAGATTTTCGGAAAAGTAGCTTTAAGTTCAGCTAACTTTTCTGCTGTAGTAGAATCAGGAGCAGCAACCGGCGAAAGTGGATCAGAAGTGGCAAGTGGATGCTTGCCGGAGTGGCGCTCACGTGACTGACTTAAACTATACGAGCTAGAATGTTGCTCGTGAGGCGCGGCGGTGTGAGGGCCGCGATACAAAGATATTTCTTCGCTATGAGCAGGAAGGTGAGGGTGTTCGTCATGACGAGAAGCATGTGATTGGGACTTCTGCTTAGATGAGGAAGAGGACTCCCTCGATTAATAATCTCTATCTCGTCCATCATCCTTCTCTATACATCACGCGGACTTAGAGTCTTGACTTGGGCGGTGATAGGTAGAAGAACCCTAGAGACGATCAAAGGCACGAGACTGAGACATTGCACTTGTAAAAACCAAATAAGAACATATTAAAAGTTTTTGTACGAAAGATTAATAACAAGTGTGAAGTGGATTGCAAGTGTTTGTGAGTGTCCTAGTGTTCCCCCCAATGGAGCGGTAGTAGTGGCTTCTCTCATCGGAGTGCTCTCCCCATTATTGGAAGGTTGAACGCCTTCGCCGCTTCTAGTAGGGGAGTTAAGTCATTCGAAATTAATATTGGGAAAGTCATAGGACATTATAGCATCCAGAATTTGAAGGTCGGAGAATCCGTTTAACGAACTTTCCAGTCGTTGAGAAGATGACTCTTCTTCGAGGGGAGTAATAATGAATTCTGGATCTGATCCAGCTTTCTTTTATGTAGTCAGTACACCACTTCTTTCTCTTCGGAGGTGTCTACGATTGCCCGACTTGCGACGGACCAGCCATCGATGCTTTTTCAAGGCCTGCATCGTCATCTCCAGGTTTATCAACTTGAGAATCTTTGATTTCCCCCTCTTCGGTACCTTCCCGAGTCCCCTCGGCAAGGGGCACGATGGGGTTAATTGTTTCTTCTCTTCGTTCAACGAAAATCTTCGGAACTGCTTGGCTACCAAGGAGTCTGATTCTACGGCCGTCCTTTAACAGCCTGAATAAAGATAGCAGCTCATCGGTTACGAGGAGTTTAATATCTCGGTCCTCAACGGGAGTGGCGCGGATGGCGGCGACAGCTCTAGAAAATTGGTGCCTTCGGGACGTGGATGAACACTTGAAAGAGCTTCGGATGTTAGTATATTCAAAGGAGAAGTTATGACTTGAGTCATCGAACTTAAAAGGAAAACGGAAGTAACACTTACGTCCTTTTGACCATCTCCTTGCGAAGCCGGGGAGACATCACACGTAGATCCGCTCGTGCTTAAATAAGGAAAGTTTGTTCCATGAGCTCGTCAAGATTGACAGTTTGGTGAAGGTTCAAGGAAGATATAAGAAGGACTCCCTGATCGTCTTTTAAAGTTATAGATAAATCTAATGTCTTTGGGAGTCGGCGAATGGAACAGAACGTTCATGAATAAGAGGAAAGTCCCATGAATAATGGCGTAGTTGTTGTGATGCAACTGAGTAGGGGCAATCCCAAGATACCTCAACATCTCCCGAATGAAGGAGTTAAAAGGTGGAACACATCCAGCCTAGCACATGAACTTGTTGCATGATGTATATCCGGCTGGGGTCAAATGAGATCTATCTTGCTTTGTTGGAACTAATACATCTTCGAACGGGATCCCATGGATATTGCACAATCGATGAAGAATGGCTTCACCGATTCGAGAAGCTTGTGAGTTGACGGGGTTATTTAGAACAATGGCACCCTCAACGGCATTAGGAGCCGGGCTGATGGTTTCTGTTGGTAGAATTGGAATATCGGAGAAGAGTAATTTGAGGATTAGATGCTTCCGGTTGCTCAACGTGGCGGCTCAAAGAAGGTCTTTCAGATATAGTGGCAGAACTCGATTTTGCTTCAGAACCGATGTGTCTCGCCACTGATTCAGAAGACATGTTGACTGCACGCTTCGTGCGACTGGGATCTATGTCAGCTATACTCAGTAGACAATTAAGATTAGAAATAATAACATGTTACCCTATGTCAAGTGCGGACTAGTGTAGTGTAGCGTGAAACAAGCATAAGCGGTATGAAATCAGAAAAGCAAGAATAAAATGATAAGACTTGGAGTTTTGTCCAGGGAGACCGTCATCGCCGACCGTCTTAATCGATAAGAAAGTTGATCGACAGTGAAAGCTTTAGGATCGGTTATCGGCGTATTGAATTATGATGTTTATTAGCCAGTCTTGTGCTTAGTGCATATTGAGAAGTTTGGAAGTTTGTTAGTTTAGGCTTAAGTCCGATAGTCCAAGTATGCAAATCGCATCGTCCTTAGACATCTTATATTTAGGCAAGGCAGTATGAGGTTAAGTGTTCAAACGACTTAGATTAAGTTGGTCTTTAGTGTCAATACTGACCCCTTTACCCCATGCCGATCCCTTACCCCAACCATTTTATGCCGATCCCTACACCTAAGCTACCAACACCGATCCCTCGTCTAACTGTCAACACCGATCCCTCGTAAAACCATCTCCTACCGATCCCTTTTTATAGCTACTTCTTACCGACCCATCATCTAAACAATCCTCCTCGCCAATCCCTTGCCAAACAACTTCACACCGATCCCTCGTCAACACATTTCCTACCGATCCCTCCTCAGTACAACGTCCTACCGAACCCTTTCCTAAACCTACCCATACCGATCCCTCATCCAATATAACCTCCTCACTGATCCCTCACCTAACTTCCTTTCACTCCATCATCATTCAATCCAATGCCGATCCCTATCAAATATCTCCTTCCCATTCCTAAAACATTCCTTCATCCCTTCATAGACTGTAGTCGAATTCTCTTCTTCCTTCTCCTTCTCCTTCTCCTTCATCTTCTTCTCCTCTCAATCATGTTTTAGTACAACCCACCACGCTATCTACCTAACAGACGCATGAACTAACCCAAGCTCAAGATTTGAAAGTCAATTACATGATTAAAAGGGGGTTTCGTACCTATATATCTTAAGCTAAATTAGAAGGGCAAGCTTTCGTGGTTTGGATCGAAGATAAAGGAGGAGCGACTTTGAAGAGAAAGTTGAATTCATGTTTGAGTTAAGACCTAGGATTGAAGAAATTTATTATCCTAAGTTCAGCAAGAAATGTATCCAAAGGCGAGTGAAAATGATAAAGTAAAAGTTGGGAAGCAAAGAAGTGAAGGGAAGGAAGGGATAAAAGTATACTTATATACATGCACGTTTAAGGAGAAAGAACCGGTCATCTTGGGCAAACCAGTCAAGGAATCAAAGAGGGATCGACATTAGGAGTTGCCGATCCCCATTCACGTGTACGCACCAAGGGATCGGCATATAGGATGCCGAGCCCTTTGTGAGAAATAAAAAAAAATGAATGGAATGAAAGATAGAAGAAAAGAAATGGCGGATAATTGAAAAACGTTTAATGATCGTTATCATGAAGGTTTGACTGCAAACACGAGCATATAGAATACTATAGAAATTAACAACGACTTGTGAACGTTCTTACACATCCGAGAGCCAACAACAGAAATGTGTATGTGAGTACGCACAAGGACGATTTAAAAGTTTGACCTTTTGAAATCAATTGAAAATGCAATCAAACCCGGAACTCCCAAGTTCGAGATCGAATTAGATGAAAGAAGGGCTATAAGTCCCACATGACCGAACTTGTATATGCTAACAAAATACGACATCGGACTGGTATTATTGAAAGTCGATAAGGGGATAGAAATCAATCAGGGGGTTGGATGGACTTCTTTCCGGTAACTCGGAATTTTCTTTCGATTCAAAGCATGTTACGTTACTCACAAGACGTACTTTAGGGGGCAAGTGTTACCCGATACTTTGAACCGGCTATATTGGACTGGTCATGCAAGACAGACTCGACTGTTGTCAACAAGGACAACCATGAAACAATGGTTATAGGACTCGGAAATAGAATTCAGACAGTTATAGAATCCCAGATTGAACAGAGTTGACAGACAGACAATGCAGTGTGTTAGAAATATGGAAACCAGTTTGGATGGAATAGGGATCGGCATAGTCATTTGTCAACATAGATAAAATACTAGAGGGGTTGGTGTAGCAAAGTGAAACATAAGGATCAGTATGTCTATTTGGATTGATAATCAGCATGAGTAATGTAAAAGAGGGATCGGCACAGGTGATAGCGCTTAGTTCAACATGACTTGTTAGTACTTGAGGGGTCAGCATAGCGTTCAGGAAATGAAGGGATCACCATATGTTTATAAAGCAGGAAGGACTGACATATATCTATGAAGACAGAGGGATCGACGTAACATTCTAAGCATTATGGGTCGGCATGTATTTAAAAAGCAAGATGGATTGGTATATATCTATGAAGCCAGAGGGATCGGCGTAATGTTCTAAGCATTAGGGATCGGTACAGCATAATTGAACCAGAGGGATCGACACAGCTTATTGGAGGGATCAGTAGTAATGGCATAAATGGGGATTCGAACCAAAGATCAAGCGAAAACTCGAGCTTCACACATCCAATCATCATGGCATTTAAGATACCATCATATTCGAGCATGAGGAAGCTACCATAGGGATCGCTACCCCAAATTCAACATATGGAGGGATCGGTACCGATCCCTCTCCATTGAGATTTGGGCCTAGCGCTCCCTATGGTGGGCCCATATGGATGAGGAGGTCCTGTTGCCAAAGTTCCTGTTAGATTGGTGGTCGCCTTCACCTATAAATATAGGCCTAGGAGGTCATTCTGAGAATCTTTACGCTATTGGTTAAATAGCACAATTATTGCAATCAAGTTCCTCTATTATTCTCTTGCCTTTTGTTGTTTCTTACTGTAATCAAGATTATCGTGAATCAATAAAGAGAATATTCAAAGTGGACGTAGGCAATCAACGCCGAACCACTATAAATCCTATTGTTCTTGTTTTCTGCTGTGATTTTCTTGTTAATTTGATATATTCCTCCGTTTTAATTTAGTTTCTTTATTTATTTCACTACACAAATCTATTCATGGGTGTTTGTGGCCAATTTGGTTGCAAACATTTGGTCACCTACCGGTAAATTGGGAAAAACTTATTCATGACCAAATTAAAGGTTTTTGGACGAAGCATCGTCGCTCAACTGTATATGCTCCGTACATAATGCGCATCTTGCAAGATCTTGGAGTTCCTTCATACTTATCACAATACGAAGAAATTCCAACAAAAGATAGTGGTCCACGATATCTATAACTGATGCATCTTCCCAAAAGCCCACCTCGTATCATCCCTTTCAACCAATGAACTCTACAACAACATCAACAAGAACATCATGGTCCTCCTCCAACTAGTGCTCCTAAGCAGACCTACTCCCCTCATCGTTTACAACAACCACCTTCCTCTAGTCATGCTACCGAATATTATTCTGACTCTGAAATACAAGAAGCTCGCGTTGAATCAACGTCAAACGAATCCCTACGTGATTTGGCAATCAAAAACCAAAAAATAATCACGGTAATCAGCGAGCTTTAAACAGAAAGGTGACTGGATTGGAACGTTCTTTCTCTACAAGGATGGCTAAGATGGAGAAGACTCTGGACAAAGTGGTCTCTACTTTAGGCAAAGTGATGCGCAAAGTACGTGGTCGATCTTCTTCACGCTCATCATTTTTGCCTTCCCCAACACCTCCCCCTCGGCTTCAAACACCAGTTTATCGCTCTCAAGCCTCGCTCGAAGGTACGTCTCACGATAGAGGTGACCGATGGAAGACTCCTACATATAAATTCTAGTTTTGTTTATTCACATATGTATCTTGTTCATATGATTTAGACTATTTGCATGTCACATCTGAATGAAAACTATCTATTTATCGTGGATTAAATGATATTTTTCACATCTCTTCTAATTTTAGTTAGATTTTGATCCATTTTGTGTTATACCCCTTTAGATTGCACGTTCATCTTCTTAACATTATAGCTATCATATATTACATCTTATTTAGTTAGTTTTTCATGTTGTTTATATAATTAAGATTTGAAATTTTACCATGAATTTATATATGCCTAAGTTGTTCCTTTTGTTCTTGTTTTGAAATTTATTGTTTCATAAAAAAATAAAACAAGTATTTCATTCGGAACCTAATTTTAAATTAATTAATATGATTTTATTTTGTTTTAACTTGAATAAATGACATATGTTGTCTATTTGAAACCGTTTGGAAATTAAATATAAGTTTTATAGGATTGCTGTTTGAATATAGTTCTTTTGATTATTGTATACTTTTCTTTGAAAGTTATTAAAAACATAAGTGGACTTTTATGTAAAATATCACAAACTTTTAAATCCTTCCTAATTTAATGTTAGCCTTTTAATTTGTTAATTTTAAACCCTAACATATATGTTAAATTACAAACTTTACATGTACTATGTTCTTTTAATTTTAAATTATATGCATATATGTTTAAGAGTTTAATTTCTGATTTAAAATGGCATTGAATGAATGAGTAAAGGAAGGAGGAAAGTTCTCCACCTTTCCTTCTTCTTTAATGCCTACTCTAACTCATTAATTGTCTTGTTATAAATATAAATTACCTTTTATCTATTAGTAAAATAATTTTTAACATATTATGTATAAATGTAAGTAAACTTTCTATATACATATATTACTATTATTTACATGTTTTCAGAATAATAGTATGGATAACAAGGGCATATATAAAGGGCGAACATGTCCGTTGCAGTGTAAATCTCAGCACTTGTATACGAACATATTAACTATGCGCATTGCTTGTATGTTGCACTTACAATTTACACATATGGATGTATTTGATACACTCATTATTATATATTTGAATTTGAATTAAATTTTAAACATCATGTCAACTGAATTAAATAAAATAAGATTTTATTTAAACTTTATCAGATCGAATCTAAAATCCATTTAGATACCATAGGCCAAATAGGTCTGAGCTAGGAAAAGTTTTTGAAATCTACCTACTTCCCTTGCTTCCGACTGCCCGGTTCCTGCATTTGGTTCAATATGCAAGGAGTGCTATATCGGGGAGGATTTCCCTCCCTCGCTAAGCCGTGTCTCCAATAATGAAACGATGAAGATACTTAATATGTAAATGAAGGAAGTGTGGTGATCACACTAGAGGCAGACATTAGCAAAGAATATTCTTTGCTATCGTTATTTCTGGCCTTGTATCAACTGAGATGCAGCTAATTATTCTAAGAAATGTCAGGTGTTAGATATTTGCAAAGGTTTCGAGAGCCGCATCCAACAAGCTTACGCAAATGGTTAGCCCGTGACCGTTTGCGTTTTGAGAATTGATATTATTGGGGTGCTACCAATGTTAAAAGACGGGGCAAAATATGTGATGGTGGAATACTTCATGAAATGTGTTGAAGCGGAACTACTTGCGATGACCACTTCAGCAAAAGTGATCAGTTTTATAGTGAAGAAAATTTATATAGATTTCACTTCGGCAAAAGTGATCAATTTTATGGTGAAGAACAATTTGTGTAGATTTTGGGTTCTATAGAAGATTATCACTAATAATGAAACTCGGTTTGAAAGTGTAGAGTTTTCAAAATTCTGTGCCAAATATTGGATCGAGAAGGGCTTTACGATAGTAGCACATAAGCAAATAGAAAAGTGGCGGTGGTGAACAAAATCATTAAATCCATCATTAAGAAAAGACCGAAGAGACCCAAAGGCAACTAGGTGAATGAGCTACCAATCATTATGGACATATCAAACAACCCAGAAGTCTACGATCGGTTACACTTCATTTTCCTTGGCCATAGAACTAAGATAATGATATCGATCAAATCTGAAGTCCCTTCTCATAGAAGATTGCACTATAATCCCAAGCTGAATTAGGAACCCTAACTTGAAGCCCTCGACTTGGTTGAAGAAAAATGGAAAGAGGCTGACCTAATTGTAGTTGCTCATTAGATAAGAGTAGCGAAGTAGTTCAATGCCAATGTCATAATTGTACCTTCGACCTAGGCGATCTGGTATTGAAACAAGTTTTTTAGGTTACGAGGGCACTTGGTCCGAATTGAGAAGGTCTTCATATGGTTGTACAAAGCTTGGAGATGGAAATTTCAAGTTATCAACCATAGATGGGACCCCAATTCCGTAGGCATGGAATAGTGAGAACCAACAATGGTATTTCATTTGATTTGATTTTTGTGATTAAGGCATCCTACTCATCGGGACTCAATGTAATAAGGCAATAATTTCCATGTTCATGAATTAAATTGACTTTTCGAATCAGTGGAACCGTACTATTAAAGTCTGACTTTGTGCTGCAAGATTAATGGCATAATCAGGCATTCTTTGTTTTGAAAACCGGATGCCTAGGTACTCGGAGATAGGTACCAACGAACTCCTTCTATCCATGATCAAATTGTAGGAGTATGATCAAATGAGGGTAGATAAGATGATTTACCCTTGCATGTCAATTTTTGGCTGATGCCCAGAGATTGGCGAGGTGAGAAATGGATGCCCGGAGACAAGCATTCGGGATATCGATTCCTAGAGATAAGAATCGATGTAGAATTGAGTCTTTTGCAGGTACGCTTCTGAATTATGTCGATGCTCATGTCGACATGTGCAAATAAGCTATATAATCACAATTGCATCAAAATAACAACTTTATTTATGGCCGAATGAGATAAATGTTAAACAAGTTAATTGATGGAGAAAAATTTTGTTTAGTTAAACGAGAGATGTTCAATCGATAATAAACAAAGTTAAAGAACAGAGCAATGCTAGGCGATTGCAAAAATTCATTTATGTGTACAGAGTTATAGTCAATAAAAGCATTTCATAGAACATAGACATAGTCAAGTATGATATATAAGTAATTTCATTATAGCTAATTGTATATTATACATGCAGGCAAGTATATAAGCAAGAAAATAAAAGGCACGATAATGTAAATGAAACGAAGGTCAAATAGAAAACAACCTTATAAATACATAACTTCTAAATACAAAGTTTGCAGGGGACGCTCCTTTATAACAACGACCTTTGAAAATGAAAAAGCCAAAAGATCAAAACACAAAAAAGCCAACAAAACTTGTCCTCGTAGGGTGGTCAAGATGGGTCACTTGTTCCTCCCCTCTGACCTTCTTTGGTCGACTGCATAGCACGACGCTTTTCTTTTCTAGAGTGCACTTGTATGAGCATGATCTTTCTTCCTTGGTTGTCTGGTATAAGGGTCATCAGTGTTATTGTGAGCCTTTAGAGGTGTTTGAGAAGCATCGGTTGCATGACCCGAAGGCAACACGATCTTCAGCAAGGGATCGGTAGGGCAGTGGATAAAGGTGGTTTGGCTGATTCCTATCTAGGTCCTTTCTTCATGGCCTTCAACTTATAAACCTCAATAGCCTTTTTAGATTCCATCCTCCTTACCTACGGTCTGGGTTACAGTAAGCTCATCATCACCATTGTCATTAGTATCATTGAGTTCATCCAAAGTCTCATCCCTAAGTGCCCTGATCTTTTCGGCTCCAGGGCAGGGACTGAACCCAATGGTAGAGTAGGAACTGGGATGGGAGCCGTGATTATGAAAGATGTAGCGGTGATGGTAGTTGTTACGATGGTTTAAGCTTGAGATACTGCTAGAAGGGCCATGATTGAAGGTGGACCCAAAAGTTGACAGACAAAAAGGTAAAGGTTGGAGATGTAACAACCCTGATTTTTGAGTTGATCAAATAAAATAAATAATGATTTGAATTGGAGAATTTAAATCGTTAATCTAGAATTGGTATTCTTTTATAAAAGATAATTTGTTTTAGAATGATTAATTGTAAATAATTATGAAATAGAAAAGTTAGAATTTTAGAGTTTTATTTCGAAGATAATTGGAATTAGAGTTTGGACATAGATATTTATTTAGTTGAATCTTTTATTTTTAAATAAAAGAAGAATTCGAGATTAGTAGACTTCTTTAAAAAAATAATTTAAGAAGTCATTTTATTCATTTGGAATATGGTTTAAATACTTAGGCATTTTATTTTATGAAGTCATTAGTTTATTTAAATTAATTAGAAGAGTGAGTGCAAGAAATAAAAGAATTAAGTGAAAGTCTACAGGGTGGATCGTGTAGTGTATATGCAAGTATATGTGACAAAATATATGATGCAACTAAAACAATAATAATCTAGGTAACTATAGAATAAGCACACTAGAATTTTATACTAGTTCGGACCTCCCGTCCTACGTCCAGTCCCGAAGCTCCCCTTCGGAATTCGACTATCAAACACCCTCACTTAGTCCGGAGGAATAGGCTTGGTTACAATAGCTTGTTCTTGTCAAATATGTGTTCTATAACACGAATATTGACTAATAAGTACAAATGCTTCCACTATATATCTAGTGAATATTGTCCGTGAAGAACTGAATATATGGAAGAGTGAAATACAAGTATAGATTGCTAGAGATCAAGAATATAATAGAGTATGTAAGTAGAGAGCGTAAGTAAGTACAGTTAGGTTGTTTCTTTCTCTTAATTCCTGATGCTATATATAGTTGTAGATAGGTATGTTAAGTAGTTGCATCCATTAATGAGTGCTCTATAGTTGCTTCTGTTGATGATGAAGAGTTGCAGCGAAGAGAAGCGAAGATGTCTATTCAAATCCGACAGTTGAAGTTTAAGTTTAAATCCCGAGTTTGAAATCAGACGTCTGGTATTTGTATCAGACATCCGATACTATTTATTTTTGTACATAGTAGATTTTCAGACGTCTAAGTGCATCTACTAGACGTCTGGTTCTGTCTATTTTGTTGTTCCAGAGGACTTTTTCAGACGTCTGGCTTGTGAACCCAGACGTCTGAAAATTATGCATGTCTGTTTTGTGCATCTTTCTTGTTGCTTCTTTGATCTTATCGACTTGTAGTCTCTTGTATCGTTCTTTGAGCCTTGTTCTTGTCTTTCTAGTGATGTTGTTCTAGCAAGTTCCAGTATATATACATATATATGTACATTTGATTTTCATTGTATAGTTGTTGCCATTAAAACCACAGATTTGATTTCCTAACAATCTCCCCCTTTTTGATGATGACAACTATAATATGTACTTATATATAATTTTTATAAATCTCCCCTTGAATATGTGCTTTCCATTATCTCTCCCCCTTTGTCATTATCAAAAAAAGAATGAGGGAACAAAATCTTTCCTTTTGTTTCTCCGAGTACCTGCAATAAATAAAAATCATTTTTGGTACCCACTTACTATGTTAGGGTCCAGGGGTTAGGTATTTGGAAACCATACCCATTTGGATGTGGTTAAACCTTTATAAATATAATTTTCATTATTAACTACCATATCAAAATAATCATCAATATACTTTTCTCTATTTTTCCAATTAACAGGAACCCAAATACTTAGATAGTTTTTATTCATATTTCCGTTCAATGATTTTGTACTTCTAGAGAAATTATAAACATTATTGGCCATAGCAGTATTTGAATTTCTATAAGAATTTGATCTAGACTTTACTCGAAATTTAGTACTAGCACTAACATTTTTTCTATACATGAAAGTGTATCTAGTGCTATTTCTACGATCAGTTTTATTATATCCTAAACCACTTTTGTCATGTAAAGGTCTAGAACTAGATAAAATCATGTTTAAATCTTTTTGACCTTTTTTAAATTTTGTGACTTCAGTGTTAAGTTTGAAGTCAAAATTATTATTTTCAAAAGAAATATTACTGTTTTTCAAAATATTAATTTGCTTGTTTAATTCAGAATTTTCCCTTTTTATCGTGCAGTTCTCATTTTCGAGAAGAAAAATTTGAGATTCTGAATTATCTAAAGATGATTGTAATAAATCATTTTGTCTTTTCAAATTCGTAATTTCTTTTGAAAAAATTTCCTTTTCTTTATCAAAGATAGTATTTTTATTTTTCAAAACATTGATTTCCTCTAAAAGATCATTGTTTTTATCTTCTAACTGCTCATTTTCTTTTTGTAGGAAATCTTTTTGTGAAACAAGTTCTTCTATGGTATTTTCAAAACATTTAGTTTGTTTTATCAAAAATTTATTTTCCTCTTTTAAACTGGAAATTTCTTGCTCACAATCTTTTAACTTTTCTAAAGCAATTCTATTAACTTTATTCAAGGTTTACAATCTTTTAATAATTCATCATGTGCTAACAGAAGATCTTTATATAAAGAATCTAAGCATACCGATTGTGATCTGAGTTTAGCCATGAAGCATTTGTTTGTTTTCTCCTTTGATTCTTCTTTATTGCTCTTCCTCTTCCTATTGCCTTGACTATATCTCTTTATAGCCATTTATTCTAGGATATTGTTACGATCTCTAGAATCCCAGGCTCTGATACCAATTGAAAGTCTACAGGGTGGATCGTGTAGTGTGTATGCAAGTATATGTGACAAAATATATGATGCAACTAAAACAATAATAATCTAGGTAACTATAGAATAAGCACACCAGGATTTTATACTGGTTCGGACCTCCCGTCCTACATCCAGTCCCAAAGCTCCCCTTCAGAATTCGACTATCAAAAACCCTCACTTCGCCCGGAGGAATAGGCTTGGTTACAATAGCTTGTTCTTGTCAAATATGTGTTCTATAACACGGATATTGACTAATAAGTACGAATGCTTCCATTATATATCTAGTGAATATTGTCTGTGAAGAACTGAATATATGGAAGAGTGAAATACAAGTATAAATTGCTAGAGATCAAGAATATAATAGAGTATGTAAGTAGAGAGCATAAGTAAGTAAGGTTAGGTTGGTTCTTTCTCTTGATTCCTGATGCTATATATAGTTGTAGATAGGTATGTTGAGTAGTTGCATCCATTAATGAGTGCTCTATAGTTGCTTCTATTGATGATGAAGAGTTGCAGCGAAGAGAAGCGAAGATGTCTATTCAAATCTGACAGTTGAAGTTTAAGTTTAAATCTCGAGTTTGAAATCAGACGTCAGATACTATATTTTTTTGTACATAGTAGATTTTCAGATGTCTGAGTGCATCTACCAGACATCTGGTTCTGTCTGTTTTTTTGTTCTAGAGGACTTTTTCAAACGTCTGGCTTGTGTACCCAGACGTCTGAAAATTGTGCATGTCTGTTTTGTGCATCTTTCTTGTTGCTTCTTTGATATTATCGACTTGTAGTCTCTTGTATCATTCTTTGAGCCTTGTTCTTGTCTTTCTAGTGATGTTGTTCTAGCAAGTTCCTGTATATATACATATATATGTACATTTGATTTTCATTGTATAGTTGTTGTCATTAAAACCATGGATTTTATTTCCTAACATTAAGGATTTCTTTTCTTATTGGTCCATTAGCAACATAAAGCCCAATTTAAACTAAGTTGAGAAAGAAATTTTCTAAGTAACATACTGTACGTTCTTTTATCTCACTTTCAGTTCTACTGTAAATAAAAGAAGGTCAAAACTTTCCCCTTTTAAACCTAGAAACAAATTCTAAAAAAAATCAATTCAATTCCATGGTAAATTAAACATCTTTTGAAGACAATAAATTACAGGTAATCATCCCAATTCCATTTACATCTCAGTAGAACCTTGTACCTTAGTTTTACAGTAGATTAAAATGGGGTTTTGTGTCTATTTTGTTTGAGAATTATCTAGGGTTTGCTGGTTTGAAGTTTTTGGTTGAAGTGATAGTTTTAGCTGCTGAATTGAAAAGTAAAGGTGAGTTAATTCTCACACAATCTATCTCGGATTATCCAATAACATGATTTTGAATTTTACCTTAAATTATTGAAAATGACATCAAAATGTCGCACTCCTCTCCGAGCAACCGCACATGCCCAAATTGTGTTCTTGTTCAGAGTTGTTCATGTGTTCGGGTTCATTTGGTAGGGATCGGGTTCACTTATATATATGCAAGTCCATAGAATCGGATGCTGAAGTTCATAGTCAAGTTAGCAGAGCCAAAAATAGCCAAGTGCCTAGATGAAGGGATCACAACTGATCCATCACCAGGGCAATTCAGCCTTGTGGGGATCCCATCACTTTATCACATGTCAATCGATCTGGTCTCTCCACCAGCATCATTCGACCAATCCCTATACCCTCGATCCCCTGCAGCCGAACCCTAGCCGATCCTTTTATCTCAACATAGTTGATCCCTCTCTCAAAGCCAAAATGACATATCCCTCATACTCCAAAATGACCGATCCCTCCTTCTTGTGGTCTAGAACCGATCCCTTCATGACCGATCCCTCCACACCTATCAACACAATCCCATGAATGACCAACCCATCTGTTCCATGTCTACTCGAAACCCTCCTCTTACTACAACTAATCCCTATACCCATTCAACGACTGATCCCTAAGCCAATATTGATCGATTACAGGGGATTGGGGACTAAATAAAAAAGTGAAGAATAAAGGGGTAGGTTAACTGTCCCCTGCAACCCGAACCCGTGACGCAGTGCTGTGCCCCCACATTCTAGATTTGGAACGCAACTTAAAGACGGTGCATTCTATCCACTCTCCTTACGTCTTGTGACTGACTGGGGCATAAGGGATCAAGCGACTGCTGCTGAATTGCAGCTAAGGAATGGACAAGGAATTGCTACTCAAACGGTACTCCCAAAGGCTGGAGAACCAAGGTGATATGACATGAATTGGGATCGATTACCGGATCAGGCTTCTAAGGTGGATTATGACTGCTCTCAGCTGACCAACTTCCAAACGCCTGATTTGGCAGCTATGGTACGACGGCTTGTGTGACGACTGCCCTATGCCACTTCTTATGTCATCATGAAGTATAGCTATCCTTTATCAAAGTCACCACTTACCAATATGGAACCTCCATCATTGAGTCACGAGTGATAGTCATCAAAAACCATCAAAGATCGTCGAAACATTTGTCAAAAAAATCGCTTCAAGGCTGACCTGAAGTTGGACCCGAAGTAATCACTTATATGACTCGAAGTAGACTCTATATGTTCCGATCCGAAGTCGAATTCAGGTAATCACCCATTCGACCCGAAGCAAACCTAGGAAATTCTGGCCTAAGGTCAAACTTGTTTAAAACGAACCTAGCACTTCAAATTCAATGACTCCAAGCGAACTAGAGGCTAACTCTAAGCAAATAGCAAATTTTCTCGGTTGGACTCCAAGTAAATTATCACCACTCTATCAATACCGATCAATCTTGTTTTGGTCATTACTCAGGCATACAGAATCTAAATGACTTGAAACTTAGTGAGCAACCTCAAAAGGCCATCCTTACAACCTTATATGGATTGCACCTCAGTTGGGTGAAAGTTTGGGGATCATCATTGATCCGTGACCCCATCCTAATCGATTCACCATTCAATCAGCGTTCTCAACCATCAAACATTGGACAACCATGCATACAACATTCACAGGCATTACAAGCAGCCGTAACTTGAAGACGGACCGGACAGACGAAAATTGGAGCATCTCCCCCAATCGAAACCTATTCGTCGAAGCCGTTTGGTGTGCAAAATATCTGAGGAGATTCAATATGCCGACCATGCCGGTGTATTTTGTGAATATAGACCTCCGACAACATCTCGTGAAGTACGAGTGGCACATGGATCCCGCCTGAGCGATGGATGCCATCGATGCAAATGTTTTCCCATATTCCTTAAAGGAATAATGATCATATGATTTACGCAGTTGCCACCTAGGTCCATCTCCTCATCCAATCAACTAGATCAAAAGTTAGTCGAGCAATTAAGGTTGCATGCGACTCACACCAAGGATGTGATGTCATTATCCAATTTATTCCAAGCTCTAGGCGAGCCGCTCAAAGACTTCCTGTAAAGATTCAATGTCGTTATCACTAAAGTGAGCAATCCCTATGAGAATATCATATTGATGGCATTGATAGGGGGAATCGACCCCAAGATAAACTTTGGCGACTAGTATGCTGGAGTGCCTCCTGTGACCTTGGATCGTTTTTGTTACAAAGTGAACCAGAACCTAACAAGGAGGATGTAGAGTAGACTATGAGAAAAAATGATGCAGGCACGTTGGTCGAAGGAATTCAAAGCAAGGGCAACATTGAGGCCATAGATGAGGACTCAGATTCTAGGAGACGACTCAGAATCCCAAAATTTGACTCATATACTCCTTCGAACGATTCAATCGAAAACATTTACTTGGAGACTCATGACTCGGAGCAGTACTAGAAGCCAGCCTCGAGTGAGTCCACCAAAACCCAGAAGAAATCTGAGAAACGTTGTATATTTCAAGATACACACGGTCATAACACCGACGATTGCAGACAACTCAGAGATGTGATCGGAAAGCTAATCCGGAAAGGAAAGTTTTAACAATATGTGCATGCCCCGTAGAATGGCGGGCAGATGTAACATCCCCCTACTTGGAGGCCCAAAACTAACGGCTACGGATGCTGCAGTCATCTATAGTTATTAATCCTCGGCGACCAAATACGCCAGTGTTAGATTCATTCATACACCGAAATACATGAATATGGAAAAAAAATTAAATTTCAAACAAAATCACATTCCATATCAAAATATTTCCAATTCATTACATAATCCCATATTCGCAAACCTCGTTCAGGAAAATATATTTATTACAACATATGCCCAGAGTGACATATAAAGATGCCCATTGGGATGATCAGAGTATCTATAGGAAATATAATAACTTTGCCATTACAATCAACACACGGAATCAAAAGAAAAGACATTTCTAAATAGCTATCATGCCTCCTACATGTCTCCGAAAGCTTATTCATCTTAAGAGGTACCTGAAAACCTCAACTCTCAAACTACTCAAAATCAATTAAGTACCCGAGAGTTTAAGGGGAAACATAAACTTCGAGTCAGACATAAAGCCTGGTAAGAATAAAAATCTACTATCTCAAATCATTTAGATATCTAGTGAGACCACGCCGCTTAGTGGAACGGATTTCTCCTCACTAGTATCTCAAAAACTTTATAAAACCATATATTATGCTCCTGCATCCACAATGGTTAAAACAATTCAAAACAGTATAATATGATGATATGCAAAACAATTGAATTAATTCTGGATTACCCATCCCCATTCAATTTAGACTATCTGTCTCAGTTATAGTTTCTACGATTGCTATTAACCTATTAGTTTTCATGGGCTGACTAATGACCGGTTAAACATTTAAGGACTCCCTATCCAATTACATAGTTTTCATGGGATCACTATGAACCTATTGGCAACTCCAATATTACTCTTATCCTAGTTTTCATGGGTTGACTAGGAACCTATTGGTAACTCCAATATCCTTTCTACTTGCCCTAGTTTTCATGGGTTGACTAGGAACCTATTGATATCTGTCAATATTTCATCCGGATATAGTTTTCATCGGCTAACTACAAACCTACCGGCCTTTCCAGTATCCAATCATAGTTTACATGGGCTTACTATGAACCTGTCTATCTGACATCATTCTTTACACATAGTTTTCATGGGCTAAATATGAACCTGTCTATCTGACATCTTCTTTTATACATAGTTTTCATAAGCTTACTGTAAACCTATTGGCCCCGCCAATATCTTTCCTTTATATTTTAGCATCCTATATTCTGGCCTTCCTGACCTCCTGGATCCAATTCATTACATAATCCCAATATTCGCAAACTTCGCTCAGGAAAATATATTTATTACAACATATGCCAAGAGCAACATATGAAGATGCCCCTTGGGATGATCAGAGTATATACAGGCAATATAACAACTTTGCCATTACAATCAACACAGCGGAATCAAAAGAAAAGAGATCTCTAAATAGCTATCATGCCTCCTGCACGTATCTGGAAGCTTATTTGTCTTATAAGGTACCTGAAAACCTCAACTCTCAAACTACTCAAAACCAATTGAGTGCCTAAGAGTTTAAGGGGAAAACATAAACTTCGGGTCAGACAAAAAGCCTGGTATGAATAATAATCTACCATCTCAAATCATTTAGATATCTAGTGAGACCACGCCGCTTAGTAGAACGGTTTTCCCCTCACTAGTATCTCAAAACCTTTATAAAACCATATACTGTGCTCCTACATCCATAATGGTTGAAACAATTCAAAACGGTATAATATGATGATATGCAAAACAATTGAATTAATTTTGGATTACCCATACCCATTCAATTTAGACCACCTGTCTTAGTTATGGTTTCTAGGATTACTATTAACCTATTAGTTTTTATGGGATGACTGATAACTGGTTAAACATTTAAGGACTCCATGTCCAATTACATAGTTTTCATGAGATCACTATGAACCTATTGGTAACTCCAATATTACTCTTATCCTAGTTTTCATGGGTTGACTAGGAACCTATTGGTAACTCCAATATCTTTTATGCTTACCCTAGTTTTCATGGGTTGACTAGGAACCTATTGACATCTGTCAATATTTCATCCAGATATAGTTTTCATGGGCTAACTACAAACCTACTGGCCCTGCCAATATCCAATCATAGTTTTCATAGGCTTACTATAAACCTGTCTATTTGACATCTTTCTTTACACATAGTTTTCATGGGCTAACTATGAACCTGTCTATCTGACATCTTCTTTTATACATAGTTTTCATAGGCTTACTGTAAACCTATTGGCCCCTGCCAATATCTTTCCTTTATATTATAGCATCCTATATTCTGGTCTTTCTGACCTCCTGGATGCAATTCTACTCACTCGGAAGTTTATTCAATTTATATTCACTACTGGGTTAACCTAACCGGTTCTCCTATCCTTTATCCCCAAAATGTAGTCATCGGTTCATAATAAGTGAATATATTCATTTTAGAAGGAGCAACATAACAATATAGCAATACCACTCCTGTGGGTTTAAAATAAAACATGGTTAATCCCTTTAACCTATTTCAAAGATAGCTTCTTCTCAAAACCATTATAAAAACTCCTTTAATATTGCTATGGGTTTTTCCGTTAAAATAGAGTTTGGGTCACAAAAACTTTCGATGCCTTCGAAACCTAGCTTTCGACTTCATAGGATAACCTCCTTCGAAAGCTCTTAAAAACATTAGGCACCTGCCTTATAATACTTTTAATTCTACCTTTCGAAACCTTTCGAACATATTAAAGTATTAGCAATTAACTTTAGAAGCTTTAGCTTTGAAACCGGTTGAAAATACCCCTTTCGACACCATTGGAAGTAACCTTTACGAAAACATTGAAAGTATCTCTTCTAAAAGCATTGGATTTATACTTAAAACATTACTTGGGTCAAAGTGAATATAGTCGAAAGCATCTGTTTCGAAACCAATATAAAAACATTGGGGAAAATTTGATGGTGTCGGCACCATGCCAATCGAAACCATAAAACATCTGGGTAAAACTTTGGAAGGTTGGTGTCGAAACCATCACCTTCGAAACCCCTAATCCCCTTTCGAAAGCTTTAGGAAGTGGCTTAAACGTTATATAACAATGTACCTTCTGACAACATTGATATCTTCAACACTATCGAAAGGCTTTAGGACGACATCAGGGTATCGACTAGGTCGGAATCCTTTCTTTCAAAACATTCTATTATAAGTAAGGAACCCGGTCGAAAGCAATCTTAAGTTATTGGCAACCCTTTCGAAACCCTTTAAAACCTCTTTTGAAACCTTATGCTTCGACTCTGTCGAAGGCTTAAAACAAAACATAGGCATGCGCTTTTCTTTTAAAAACAAACCAAGCTTTCGACCCCTTCGGAAGCTATGCTTTCGACACCTTACCTTTTGCATATCTCCAATCCACTATGTACCATCATGATGATACCTTGTGTATTGGTTTCGGCATAGCTGGTTTTGACGAGGGTGAAGGCGGAAGCAACTATGTCGAAAGGCGCCTTCCTAAGTAGGCGGAACCACTTTTCTGAGCAAACTAGGTTTAATTCTTATTTAAGTAAACTTTTCTCTAACTAAACTACCACGTGTCAACACCAGATTGGTTGCCTTAACTTTTACAAATTCTTTTTCAAAAATAACTGCCACTAATCCGGATCTTAACTATGGTTAAGATAATCAAACAAGCTCTTCCATTTTTTACAAAGAAGTCCCTCTTCTAAAACAATTTATTTTGCATAGCAAGTCACTTGGAAAAACCCAAAAATTCCAAAAATTCACTTTGATCATGTTATCTAACATATCAAAATTTTGGATCCAAATTCTCAATATATTTTCCAAAATAAATTGTAAACCCATTTAACCATATTTTCCTTTGAAAATTCATATTAATCTTTCCATAGCTTGGAAAATTCTCAAAATTGAAACCCAGCTCCAAAATCATATTTCTCATAACATAAAACTTTCGCATGGCATTTAAACATCATTTAATCTCGGTTTTGACCTAAAACTGTATAAACTCCTTTAAACATTCTTGTTTAAATCAAATAAATCACAAATCAAGCATATCATCATCCAATATATCATAAAACGAATTTATCCCTTAAATCTAAAAATATACGATTTAAAACAAAATATAGATGGAATTATTATGCACCCTACTCTAGATAAGGAGATTGGATTGAGATAGATTTCCCCTAAGCATGATTTTCTAGCTTTAATTTGAATTCCTCTTGATCTCTTAATGGCCGGCCGTTCCTCTGTATTCTTGTTTGCGTTTTAAAATGATGTGAATGGGAAGAAAATAGTGGGAACAAAAATATTTAAGGGGGAGGTTATGGACGATAATTTCCAATAATACCCTTACGTGACTTAATTAGCCAAAACCCATTCTTAAGTCCATTAATTAGTTCATTAGGCACGACCCTTATTTGATTAATTCAAGTCTCAATCCCCTTTTCACTTAAATTTAGATTATTCTATTTAATTTATTTAATTAAATCTCCTAAATAATGTTATCAAAAATTAAGGGTGTTGCAGGCTCCCCTCCTTAAAGAATTTCATCCTCGAAATTCCATAAGGACTAAATACTAAACATAGCAATCATCTGTAACAACTCCTAAGAACCATACTAGTCTACCTGACTAGGAAATATCTATATAAATCTAATATAGACATACCCTTAAAGTAGATCAGGATAATTATCATGAATCCTGTCCTTTGTCTCCCAAGTACAGTCCTTCTTGTTGTTGCTCCACTGTATTTTCACAAACTTGACTATCTTGTTCCTCAATCTTTTCTCATCTCTCGCAACAACCTGAACTGGTTGTCTTACAAAAGTCAAATCAGGCTCTACTACCAAGTCCTCCAACTCTATCTGAGGAATGGTGGCTTCTGGATCATGCACATACTTACGAAGATGAGACACATGAAACACATTATGGACACCTGCCATATTGCTCGGCAACTAAACTTTGTACGCGAGCTTTCCAATCCTTTCTATAATGTAGAATGGACCAACATATCTCGGGGCCAACATTCCCGACTTTCCGAACCGTACCATTCCCTTCATTGGTGATACCTTGACGAAAACCCTGTCTCCCACTGAGAACTCTAGGTCTTTACGCCTCTTATCTGCGTAACTCTTCTGTCTGGATTGAGCTTCCTTCATCCGTTCTCGGATTAACTCGATCTTCTCTGACGCCTCCCTCACCAGATCTAGACCTAAGACCAATCTGTCTTCTGTCTCCAACCAACATGTAGGGGATTCGCATGACCTTCCACACAAAGCTTCAAAAGGCATCATTCCTATACTAGTCTGATAACTATTATTATAGGAAAACTCGATCAAATGTAGGTGATCCTCCCAAGATCCACCAAAATCCAACACACACTCTCTCAACAAATCCTCGAGCACCTTATTGACTCTCTCTGTCTGCCCATCCGTCCGTGGGTGATATGCGGTACTCATCTTAAGCTTAGTGCCTAATACATCCTGTAGACTCTTCCAGAATTCACTACTGAATAAAGCATCTCTGTCGCTAACTATGCTACTAGGAACTCCATGAAGTCTAACTATGTTCTTCATGAACAACTTCGCTAAAACTGGTGCCATTTTGGTCGACTTTACTGGAATGAAATGGACACTCTTAGTCAACCTATCAACAATAACCCATATGCTTTCTTTTCCTCTCCTTGATCTTGGCAACCCATCAATAAAATCCATGGATATCAAATCCCATTTCCAAACTGGAATCTCTAAAGGCTGAAGTAACCTACTCGGCTTTGATGTTCGGCTTTCACTTATTGACAGTTTACACACTGCCCAACCCACAAGCCAACATCCCTCTTCATGTCTTCCCAATAGAAGCTTCTCTTCATATCTTGATACATCTTGGTCCCTCCAGGATGAATCATAAATTTGGATCGATGACATTCCTCAAGAAATTCTCTCCTCAAGTTCTCAACATTTGGAACACATAATCGTCCCTTCTTTCTCAACCATCCTCTCTGGTCAAGACAAAAATCTTTCAAATCATCGACCTTAGTTCCAATCTCAAGCTTTATGATCCTCTCAGCTGGTAATGGATCCTCCTTCTATTTAGAAGCAATTCTCTCGATCAACACTGGTCTAACTTCTAAACAGGACGACACGGTAGTACTTTGACTAGAACAAGCAGTCGATCTTGACTGCACACCACAACTGACCAAAGCTTCAAGATCTTTCCATTTTGCCAACATATCCAACACCACATTCAGATGTCTTCTGCTGAGAGCATCTGCTAATTTATTACCTTTCCCTGTGATATACTATGTACCAAAATCATAAGCAACCAAAAAT
Source organism: Allium fistulosum (assembly GCA_030737815.1). Taxonomy (NCBI): domain Eukaryota; kingdom Viridiplantae; phylum Streptophyta; class Magnoliopsida; order Asparagales; family Amaryllidaceae; genus Allium; species Allium fistulosum. Next base: position 239,503,738 of record CM060907.1, on the reverse strand, counting down.
TCCAGCCACCTCTGCTGTCGCATATTCAACTCTTTCTAAGAGAATAAGTACCTTAAAGACTTATGATCAGTATACAACTCAAATCTCTCCCCCAAGAGATAATGCCTTCAGATCTTCAAGGCAAAGATTACCACTGCCAACTCCAAATCATGAGTAGGGTATCTTACTTCGTGCGGTCTAAGCTGCCTAGATGCATAAGCATTGACTTTGCCCTTCTGCATCAACACTGCCCCCAATCCAGTCCCACACGCATCTGTGTATACCACCAACCCCTGGTTTCCATTCGGAACTACTAACACTAAAGCATTGGTTAACAAATGCTTTAACTTAAGGAATGCTTCTTCACATTTGTCGGTGTTGGAACTGGACCAGCCCGTGGTGGAAGTTATGAGTGAATTTCAAAAAAATTACCCTATTGGATCTTTATTGGGCCAATGAAGTCTAACTAAATTAGAACATTTCTAAATTTCATTTATATAAAATCATTTATTTTATTTATATTCAAATATATTATGGTATGAAATTAATTTTATTTGACTTAGTTTATACATAAATGTATCGTATACATATATGTGTGAGTGCATGTGTAACATAATAATCCGTGAAAGGTATAATATGCCCAAATGTAGATGTTGGGATTTACATCGCAATAGATATATTAGCTCATTTTGTATGTCATGTATGTTATCCAAATATGTGCATGTATATGTGTTACAAAAATACACACACATATATGTTTGAATAAATATATTATAAATAATATATGAACATAAAACATTTATATATAGATAAATAAATATATATATATAGAAAGAGAGAGAACAGTTATTAAAAATTATTTATAATTCAAAATTAACTTAGTTTTGCAGACATAATAATTTTAGTATTTTAATTTGTATATATTATGAATAAAATAATGTTTTCATCTATAAATAATTAACATAAAATAATCTATTGATGAAAATTTGAATTTTAAAATTTTCGAAAATCTAGGATCATAAAATAGAGCTTAAAAAATTCTGGAGATTTTTCAAAGTTGAAATATTATTTTTAAAAACAAATACATTGATTTGGGCAATAATTATTTAATATAAAATAATATATTATTAAAAATTAAAAAATTTAGAATTTTAGAAATTCTAGGATCATGAATGAAAGGTTACAAAAAAATTTGAAGAAATTTTCAATTAAACTATTATTATTAATAAATCATAAACAGTTATTCCAAATAATATTAATTATTAAAAATATTAAAATTTATTAAAAAAATCCTAAGTTTTTTCTATACGTTTCCGGAATGATATAACATATTTAAAAAATATATAATTGAATTTTTAATTTAATAATTATTTTATATATAATAAACAATTCAAAATTCAATAAATGTTAATTTAAAAATATGAATATATGTATGATAATTAATTTTCGAATTTGTAAATTCATATTATATATAAAAAAGTGTACTAAATTTTTTAAATCATATATATATATATATATATCTTATATATGCATATATGCTATTATGAGATAGAAATATACACTAATATATATATATATATATATATATATATATTTATATATATGAATTTATTAATAAATATATATATAAAACAATTATTAATGGCAAAATTTGATTTTGTACAGTAAACAACATATGTCTATACATAAATCAAATAGTATAATAAACAAATTTTGCACATAACCAAACTGATTTGTGACGACTACATCTACTTACAAAATCTCACCTAACTAAACATATAGTAGCAATTATTTAAACAGATATGAAATTGCACATTATAGGATCATATAATATAATTTAATTACTGTAATATGAATTAAAATTACCAGTTTAATGATGCCTTTGAATCCACGTTGAAGCAATGACTTCCCTTCCTTTTACTGTTCTTGATTCGTCAGATTGCAAGTCCGAAATCACCAACCACTAACTATCGAATAGTATTATTTTAATTTGAAATATATTTAAGAATTTTGGAGTGGATTAAGAGCTATGTTTTAACTAGCAACATAGAAGGTAATGACGGCCAAAAAAGGTTAGTAATTATTTTTAGAGATACATATATATAGGGTTGTAGTAGAGAGAAACGAGGATAATCTTTTTACCCATTCTCACTTGATCTAAACCCATTATCTCCAAGCCAATTCCCTATATTTTAGCCACCCCTAGACCTTCCCAAAACTGATATTTTGCAGCCCTGATGATGGGCCTTAAACCCATCTAAGCCCAAGCCAAAATACTATGCAATTAAATCTAATTTAATCGCTTGTCGATATTGTATATCGATCGATATATTTATAACTTTTATTAATATATATAACATTATTTGTTTCTAAAATCATATTCAAAATTTATAATTAATATTTCATAAATATTAATTAATTTAATTAATTTATAACAATTATAAACTAATTAAATCGTTCGGTCTTAAGGGAATTCATCATTTCGGTTGTGTAATTCTTGGGTGTAAATTTGGTCAGCGATTAACATCGAACTATTCTAATGTTAACGTTTACACATCACTTAGCAGGTGGTGTGACATTATGGCCAAATTTATTGCTTACTCATTTTTGGTAAAATCCAATTTTAGTTTAATAAGCGTTACCCGGTTGTGACATTTGTTTACACCAATTCTCTTCGTCAAAACTATATCAATTTGGACTTATGGAATTTGGTAATGCTCAAAATTCCAACCTCATCCACATTCAAATTTATAATCCAAAACAAAGTCCTTGGTTCAATAATAACAATTATTATTAACCGAAATGCTCTAACCAGAGACTTTGACTTTGAGTTGACTTGAGTTGACTGTGATACTAACCGCATATAACTGAGGAGACGAATCCTCTCTTGAATAGTGCTTCACTTCCAATACTTCCACTTGACCCAACTATAGTCTCTCTAACACTGATAAACTGCCTTTATCATGTGGAATAATTCGAAGTATGTCTTCTGGTGAGCTTTAAGTTCTATCATGACCAATTTCATGACATTGTTATCTTATAACAATATTATGTGATTCTCAACATTTGGAATCACCTTTGGCTCAATTATAAATTTGTGCATTTATATCTATATACATTAGTTTATTGTAACGCTATTCAAGTTATGTTCTCAACATTTCATTGAATCGACTACAATCACCTTTATTTTGATACATTTTCAAATCAAAGATTTTAACTTGAATTTTATCATTGACATGTTATACTCAATATCACTTATAAAAGTTTATGTCCAAACGTTCCATCATAACGAGTTCGTTGTTTCTATGAACAATTCTCTAGTATTTCATAAATACGCGAGAACACCTCAAATAACCTTTTAGTGATATCAATTTGGATTATGTATTTTCTCCATGTACCAAATACATAAACAAAACACAATACAACATAACCTGTATGATAATTCCTATTGCTAATGCATAAGGAATCCAACTAACATGTTCCCCTTTTAATAGGGTGCTCTTGTATATCGTTTTGGGATAATCCCTATATCTTTTATACTCACCATAAAAGACATCATTTACAATCCAAAATTGAGTATTAAAAAAACTAAAGTTGATTTTCATACAAGCATATTGTTAAAATTAACAACGTGTTATTTACTTATGGTTTAGAAATATCAATGTACCTTTTAACGTTCTTTCTTATGAACACATGCTTCCTCTGCACTTTGATTGAAAATTAAACTATTCGTATCATTTCTTAGATCATATCCAAAGACTCACAAACCCAACATCTCTCCCACTGACTTCGAGGCATTTTTGGTTAATATGTGTAAACGGCTTACTCTAAATCATTATTTAGAATTTTCTGTTTCAATACATAAGTACCAAACACTAAGTCTTATCGAGCGATAATTTTGTGAGTAAATCTGATTAACTTGAGCATGTTGAAAACCGAATTTGTTATGCTAATTTCAACAATTGAAATTTGCGATATTATTCTTATCAACATTGCTCATTTAATTCCAACCACATTAGTCTTTCCACTAAAGACACGATCTCGGCCGATGGTTCACATCTCTTTGGTTACGATCACCAAAATCATATTTTGATAGCATACTTGGAATTCTTTCAGATTTGCGCATTATACCATATAGAGTCAACAATCTTAATGGTTTAATTGAACAACCGAGGGTAATGTATATTTTCGACATTAATGAGAAACTCATAGTTTCTCTTCGATGTACGAGAATACCTATTAGACATTCTAATGTTATGTGTTCATTTAGGTTAGTTAATTTCACTTTATCTCATATAATAAGTTCTATCTATGGATCGGATCCAATTCCATTTAACTACCAAAAATTTCTCAAAGAAATTCCTTCACAATGAAGTTGATATATCTTGAAACAACAATTGTTTCTTAGTGCAAATAGAATAGGGATTCATAAACGCTTTATGAACCTTTTTATTTATAAAACTGATTTTAGTTTACAAAAGTTATGTTCAAAACATAAATATATCATTTGATGACAAACCTTTCCAAAAAACTTTTTGGAAATTCATACAAGACCCCTCATGAACAATTATTACATGCAATCTTTCGACTCGCACAACCTGCCAACTCCTTGGCCTAGGATATGTTGGGATTTCTTACAAACCCTTATCTTGTATGATTTTGTAAACTGTTGTTTAGATGAAATAATATCAACCTTGTGCACTACTCTTAAGTACATGACCTTATAGAAAGAAACTAACTCAACTTCACTCACAATTAATCGTAAATTTTCCAACAATGTCTGATTACTCCTTATCGATGCATCATTATGTATCACATGGAGGAGTGACTTTTGAGATTGAATCTATATTCATTTTTAGGTACATTTGGAACCCTTTCCAATATACTCACTTATTCAACCAAAGCAAATCATTTTATTCTATTGCATGTTATTTTAGTTACTTTTCTTTTATATTCTATGATTTTATCATAAACTTACTACATGTGTATCCAATACATATGTACATGTTGGTAATAAATCATCGATGAATATAACAAAGTATGTTGAACCCTTTTGATATTAATAGACTTGTGATTGCATACATCAATATGTATTAATCCAAAGAGTTCATCAACTCTTATGATGCTCCCACTGAATGGGTGCATAGCCATTAATTGTTTGAGATATAATTAACCTGTATCATACGATTCACAATCATATAGTAAAATTATTTCTCAAAACTACGGCTTAGTCTATGTTGACCCAAAAAATGGATCAACACCCTGGATCAAGTGTGAAAGCACCAGCTTAAACGGCAATCCAAAAAATAGCAACACAGATCATAAAAATAAGCAAAAAAAAAGAGGAAAAGGTAAAAGAGACGCAAATTTTGTATAATGGTTCGGCTAAATCTATGGCCTACATCCACTTTATAATTTATTTATCGCTTGTAGTTTCATATTACAAGAGATTTTGAGGAGGAGAGGAGAAGTCATCTTTTATGTTTCATTTTCTTCCCTTTTTCTTTTGCAATACTAGGTGTCTTTATAGTTGTAAGCCTTGACCCAGTAATGGTGTGGAATTGTAGTGACGCTGACTAAGTTGATATTAATTGCACCATAATCTTCTTATTTATGGTAAGGATGAAGGGAATTAAGGAATATTTGATATGGAAATGGTTGGCATTAATTAGTAATAAATAAGCAAGTTATCATGGCATTTATTAGGCATTAAATCCGGCTTTGATGGGTAATGAATTGGTATTTATGGTGGAGATATGACTGGTTTTTATTAATTATTTGAGGTAATAAATGCTAGGAAATCAAGAAGTAAATCTTTAATTTCTTCTTCAAGGATGATGACTAATTTGTTGGATAACATTTGCCCCCCGAAGTATGCCTTGTTGGTAACGAGGTATGCTTTGCTTAAGAACTTGTGTTGGTGAAAGCAAAATTGTTGGCATCAAATTCTCATCTCTCTGGATGTTTGACATATGTTAAGTGTTGGACCATTCCTGCACAAGGAGATAGACTTAATCATTCATATTCAAGAGCATTCATATTCAAGAGATACTTTAGAGAGCAGTTCTCAGGTTGCTTCTATAAACTTTGATTGAAAGCAAGAACGATGCTGTAAAGATTTTTGAAAGGTGTCGCCCATAGGAACGAATCAGAGCATGGCTGTGGACCGTTCGGGGTCGCTCATCACATGTGTAAGTCGTTCTCTAAGCACTAACCTTTAAAACTGGTTTTATGCAAGAAATCATTTTTTATGAGGTGTCGCTCCTGGGAAGGAATCAGAGCATTGGACCGCTTACATTTGGGATTGCTTACATGAGTAAATCACTTACCAAATGCTAACCTTTAAAGCAATTTTTTAATGATGCACAATTCAAATGCAGAAAGGAGTCTAATTTCTAGATCTTATTTTTTTAGTTCAGTTCAGTTGATGATAATTTCTATTTGATTAGCAGACCCTAGAGTTTGGTACTTATCTAAGTGAGAGGCTTTGCATGCCCCCTGTTTCTGGTCCTTGCTGGTTGCCCCCAGCTATTTGCTTTATGGTAGAAGGAAAGTTTGAATGAGAGGATGCCTCCTGGCTGCCCCCTTGCTAAGTTCCTTCGATAGCACTTTTCCTTGTATGAGGCTTCTTCATCTTTTAAAAGCTAGATCTAGGAACCTGTTTTTTAGATCTAAATTTTTCATTTCAGATCTGGAGTTGGATCTTCTTCATAACATAGAATAAGCTTTAGATCTGAGATTACCTTGTTCTTCTTAGTGAAAGCACCAAAATGTTGACCCAAAAAATGGATCAATACCCTGGATCAAGTGTGAAAGCACCAGCTTAAACGGCAATCCAAAAAACAGCAACACAGATCACAAAAATAAGCAGAAAAAAGAGGAAAAGGTAAAAGAGACACAAAATTTTTATAGTGGTTCGGCTAAATCTATGGCCTACATCCACTTTATAATTTATTTATCGCTTGTAGTTTCATATTACAAGAGATTTTGAGGAGGAGAGGAGAAGTCATCTTTTATGTTTCATTTTCTTCCCTTTTTCTTTTGCAATTCTAGGTGTCTTTATAGTTGTAAGCCTTGACCCAGTGATGGTGTGGAATTGTAGTGACGCTGACTAGGTTGATATTAATTGCACCATAATCTTCTTATTTAAGGTAAGGATGAAGGGAATTAAGGAATATTTGATATGGAAATGGTTGGCATTAATTAGTAATAAATAAGCAGGTTATCATGGCATTTATTGGGCATTAAATCCGGCTTTGATGGGTAATGAATTGGTATTTATGGTGGAGATATGGCTGGTTTTTATTAATTATTTGAGGTAATAAATGCTAGGAAATCAAGAAGTAAATCTTTAATTTCTTCTTCAAGGATGATGACTAATTTGCTGGATAACAGTCTATAACTCCAAAACAACTGTAAATAATATTAGACACATATGTATTTTTTGTTGCATCACTTTTATTTTGAAAACAAATTCCATAATATAGTTCTATTTCATAATGAATATTCATAATACTCGTATTAAAATATAGTTATATCTATTTTTCAGTCAATACCAAAAATAAACATTATTTCATAAATAATGTTCGGTACATTTTACGGAAACAATTTTCGTAATTCGATGCAATCATTAGGTGCTATATGGCATGCTCCCACTATTTCCGCCATTGCTATAATGGCATACTAAATTTAGAGGTCCACCATTCACTTAATATTGTTATATTGTTTACTCATTTCATATGCTGCAACTAGTTTATAGTGGAGAGTTCTTTGATCAAATATCTTGAATTCGAAGAAATAAGTATTATAGAAAACAATTTTTTATATGAAAATACATTTCGGAATAAAAATCATATTTCATATTCCAATATAAAGTATCAATTATTATTACAATTCTTATTTCCAATGTTTCTCTATGAAGCAGAAGTGATTATTCATTCTCTTCATTCCAACTTTATCTTAGATTACATATATTCTTATACATTAATTTTTCTTTCAAATGGTCAAACTATTCAAAAGAAAACCTTACTACAATACCATAACAAACCTTTTATAAAAGCGCATTCGATTAAACGTAACATTTAAGACATCAAATATGTTGCACTTTATGTAAACCGATCAAGATGACATTTCAACGATCGAGTTCTTAGATGTATCTCATAGTTTGTGGTCTTGTGTTACATTAACACAATATGATCCTTTTGAAATCATTCAATTTGAATACATGATCTTAAAATACTGTTTATTGGCTTACTTCGAATGAACTAACTTCATCAAAATATAGTACCCCACAAACTATGACCGTTCACCATATAACATTTATATCAAAGTACATGGATCAAATATCCATAGACTTGAATTGCATTTAGAGTTCAAAAACTCATAAAATGCAATACACGGTCTAAACCAAATAAACATATAAGTGACCAACTTACGAATGTATTAAGTAGTTGAAATTAGGCACTTGCATGAGTATAGAAGCATTATATAACATGCAATTAGAATTATTAGTAAGTATATATTATATTTACATTTGTCAACTTTCAATTCAGTTTATTTATATATGTTAATTGACAAATGTTTTATCAATCATATTAAATGCACAAATTTATCATTGTAGAAAATTATAACATTATATAGCATATGTTCTTACAATATTAGAAAGGTTAAATGTTACCATTTCATTTTTCTAATAAGGCTCCCACTAGTCTTTTATGTTTTTCCAAACCCTAAGATGAAACATAGAAGTCTTACAACTTCACTAGTGGGTGTTAGGACTCGTTTGTTTTGATATTCTGACCTTGAGTTTGCTCAACAAATCATAGCCCCACAAACGATGGATAACTCCTTATCGGTTGTATCACATACAAATCCTAACCCATTTTTCCTTGTTCTAATCTCATTTCGACCTTGAGTTTGCTCAACAAATCGAAAGAGATTATCCGCTCATACCTAGCATATCGTGATGGCCTAGGTATAGTATATATACCTTTAGTTTGCTTAACAAATACATATAGTTATCTTACCTCATCCGTTCAATATATTAATAATACTACGCATAACATCCCTAGCTTGAGTTTACTCAACAACTAAGGAGTATGTAAGTAATTTATTAATATATATGGTGGAGAACAACGTTATGTTGAAGATTCATAATCTTCAATATATATATTGAGTGATATCGACTTATTGAATAATATATTTCTTATGAAATACCCCAGCGATTCAAGTGCCAGACACATCAGAAATCACGGTATATGTACATTTACATATGTATTTATTTCTCAAATTTATTTGGGTTTCTTTAATGTTCCACATTTAGTTTATACATATATCATATAAGTTTTATTGTTTCATAACTTTTATATTTCATATTACATATATGATAGTTTGACGTATAATATATCATTAATTTAATCTTATCTTATTAATTTTAATCAATTAACTCTTTAATTAATTTTAAATTAGTATTCCAATATAACTTTTATATTGGACATATCTACTATAACATTTATAGTGTATACCATAAACTTTATAGTATAACACACATATATCATATATATATGTATTTTATTTAATTAATTAACCTTTAATTAATTTATTCAATTAAACAATTTTTATTAAAATGTATTAATTTCAAAATTTATCTTGTATGCATAAATGTATACTTATGTTATCTTAAACATTTTAAAATAACATAACATATATCAACATATATAATATATGCATATATGCATTAATTTATTAACATATTTAATTAATTTATTTTATTAATCTTATTAATAAATTTAAACTTTGAAAATATTATATTAATATTTTCAAACATTTTGAAAATATCATTATCCTTTCAAACATTTTGAAAACTTATGTAGTATTAAATTTTTTATAATAAACATGTTTTATTTTAAATTTAACTATTAAATTTAAAATCTTTAACATTAATTTTCAAAACGATTTTGAAAATTAGCCCAAAGCCCAAATTAAGTTGGGCCTTTTCTATTAGGGGCAAACCTTTAGGCTCCCTTCACCTTTCGGGCCAGCCCGGTAACCAAGTAGGACAGGGTACTTGATTACCCAATTCCAATCCTAGACATTACCTTTCTAGACACTGTACTAAGTGGGCAAGCTTAATTAGTTAGCCTTAATATGACTAATTTAGACCGCATAGGCTATTGGGTTCTGATACCATTGTTGGAACTGGACCAGCCCGCAGCGGAAGTTATGGATGAATTTCAAAAAATTTACCCAATTGGATCTTTATTGGGCCTATGAAGTCTAATTGAATTAGAAAATTTCTAAATTTCATTTAAATAAAATAATTTATTTTATTTAAATTCAAATATATTAAGATATGAAATTAATTTTATTTGATTTAGTTTATACATAAATGTATCATATACATATATGTGTGAGTGCATGTGTAACATAATAATCTGTGAAAGGTATAACATGTCCATATGTAGATATTGGGATTTACATCGCAACACACATATTAGCTCATTTTGTATGTCATGTATGTTGTTCAAATATGTGCACGTATACGTGTTACAAAACACACACACACACACATATGTATGTATAAATTTATTATATATAATACATGAACATAAAATATTTATATATAGATAAATGTCTATGTAGAAAGAGAGAGAACAATTATTAAAAATTATTTATAATTCAAAATTAACTTAGTTTTGCAAACATAATAATTTTAGTATTTTAATTTTTATATATTATGAATAAAATAATGTTTTCATCCATAAATAATTAACATAAAATAATCTATTGATGAAAATTCAAATTTTACAATTTTCAAAAACCTAGGATCATAAAATAGAGCTTAAAAAATATATGAAGATTTTTCAAAGTTGAAATATTATTTTTAAAAACAAATACATTGATTTTGACAATAATTATTTAATATAAAATAATATATTACTAAAAATTCAAAATTTAAAATTTCAAAAATTCTAGGATCATGAATAAAAGGTTACAAAAAATTTTGAAGAATTTTTAATTAAATTATTATTTTTAATAAATCATAAACAGTTTTTCCAAAATAATATTAATTATTAAAAATAATAAACTTATTGAAAAAATTCTAAATTTTTTCTATACGTTTCTGGAATGATATAATATTTTCAAAAATGTAAAATTGAATTTTTAATGTAATAATTATTTTATATATAATATATAATTCAAACTTCAATAAATGTTAATTTAGAAATATGAATATATGTATGATAATTAATTTTCGAATTTTTAAATTCATATTATATATTAATAAGTGTACTAAATTTTTTAAATTATATATATATATATCTTATATATGCATATATGCTATTATGAGAGAGAAATATACACTAATATATATATATATATATATATATCTGTGTGTGTGTGTGAATTTATTAATAAATATATATAAAACAATTATTAATGACAAAAATTGATTTTGTACAGTAAACAACATATGTCTATACATAATCAAATAGTATAATAACAAATTATGCACATAACCAAACTGATTTGTGACGACTACATCTACTTACAAAATCTCACCTAACTAAACATATAGTAGCAATATATTTAAACAGATATGAAATTGCTCATTATAGGATCATAGAATATAATTTAATTACTGTAATATAAATTAAAATTACTATAATATGAATTAAAATTACCAATTTAATGATGCCTTTGAATCCACGTTGAAGCAATGACTTCCCTTCCTTTTACTGTTCTTGATTCGTCAGATTGCAAGTCTGGAATCACCGACCTCTAACTATCGAATAGTATTATTTTAATTTGAAATATATTTGAGAATTTTGGAGTGGATTGAGAGCTATGTTTTAACCAGCAATGTAGAAGGTAATGGCGGCCAATAAAGGTTAGTAATTATTTTTAGAGATACATACATACATATACATACATACATACATACATACATACATATATATGGTTGTATTAGAGAGAAACAAGGAAAACCTTTTTAGCCATTCTCACTTGATCTCAACCCATTATCTCCAAGCCAATTTCCTATGTTTTAGCCACCCCTAGACCTTACCAAAACCGAAATTTTGCAGCCCTAATGATGGGCCTTAAACCCATCTAAGCCCAAGCCAAAATACTATGCAATTAAATCTAATTTAATCACTTGTCGATATTGTATATCGATAGATATATTTATAACTGTTAAAATATATATAACATTATTATTTCTCAAATGATATTCAAATTTTATAATTAATATTTCATAAATATTAATTAATTTATAACAATTATAAACTAATTAAATCGTTCGGTTTTAAGGGAATTCATCATTTCAGCTGTGTAACTGTTGGGTGTAAATTTGGTCAGCGATTAACATCGAACTATTCTAATGTTAACGTTCACATGTCACTTAGCAGGTGGTGTGACATTATGGCCAAATTTATTGCTTACTCATTTTCGGTAAAATCCAATTTTAGTTTAATAAGCGTTACCCGGTTGTGACATTTGTTTACACCAATTCTCTTCGTCAAAACTATATCACTTTGGATTTGTGAAATTTGGTAATGGTCAAAATTCCAACCTCATCCACATTCAACTTTATAGTCCAAATACAAAGTCCTTGGTTCAATAATAACAAATATTATTAGCCGAAATGCTCTGGCCAGAGACTTTGACTTGACTGTGATACTAACCGCATATAACCGAGGAGACGAATCATCTCTTGAATAGTGCTTCACTTCCAATACTTCCACTCGACCCAACTATAGTCACTCGATTGTCGTCATGCCATGATTTGGCTATAATCAAAGCGGAGCTTTCATATTGAAGATCCACAGTATTCTCAAGTCGAGAGAACTGTGTAAATCAGTCACATCGATATTTTCTGTTTGACCTTAGTTATATTAACCAACAGAAAACTATCGAGTGATTTGTTCCATAGTTATCCAATAATTATTAGTACGTAACCCCTAGGTGCCCTCAGCAGTCATGAGTAATACACTGCCCAACATTCAGAGAGCGTTACGTACTCCAGTCTCAACGGATACATCGATATCTAGTCTCGATGAATCTTGACTCGGAACGTTTAAAATGGTATATTTGTTTTGTTATGATAAATTACTCACGGTTACAACACTTTGTAACTACTATCACAAAATATACCATTTATGGATTTTTCTATTAAATATACTTTTAATTAAGTTAATTAATTAATATAATCACATTATATCAAGTATATAATAGGAAGAATATGCCTTTTATTTTTTAACAAGATTGGTCGACGAGTTAGATATATGTAACAAATTACATAATTGCCCCTAGGGCATATACCCCTAACTCTATTAGTCGGACTAAACAAACTTCACTTTCTTCTTGGTAAGCTTATTCAAAGACACCGTTATCCGCGAGAAATCCTTGATGAATCTCCGGTAATAGCCAGCAAGTCCAAAAAAACTTCTGATCTTGGTCACTGTCTCTAGTCTCTTCCAATTGTTCACAACTTCAATCTTATCTAGATCGACTGATAATCCTTTCTCTGAAACCACATGACCAAGAAACTTAACTTATTTCTTCCAAAATTGACACTTGGAAAACTTCGCCCTTAGCTGATTCTGCCTCAGCGTCTCTAGTACAACTTTAAGATGATCTTCATGCTCTCTCTCATCTTTAGAGTATACTAAAATGTCATCTATAAACAGCAACACAAATCTATCCAAATAATCTCGTAAGACTCGGTTCATTAAATCCACAAAGAAAGCAGGCGCATTAGTCCACCCGAATGGCATCACTAACCACTCATACAAACCATATCGTGTCTGAAATGCAGTCAAAGGAATGTTGTCCTCTTCCACTCTCAACTGATGGAACCTCGTCGCCAAATCAAACTGGGAGAACACTTTGGCTCCACTTAACTGATCAAACAGATCATCAATTTTTGGCAAAGGATAATTATTCTTTATCGTCCTTTTGTTCAACTTACGATAGCCGATACACAGCCTCAGCGACCTATCTGGTTTCTTCACGAATACCGCGGCCGCTCCCCAAGGCGAACTACTTGGTCTAATAAAATTTCTTCCTTCTAGATCCACTAGCTGCACCTTCAATTCCTTCAACTCTGTCGGTGTCATTCTGCTAGGTGGTCTGCTCATAGGTTCAGCTCCTGGCACAAGATCTATTTGAAACCCAACAGCTCGCTTCGGTGGTAGTCCTGTGACTGGCTCAAACACATCTGGAAACTCTCTTGCAATTCGAACCTGACTTAGATCTTCTACCACTTCCATTGCACTTAACAAATCACAACTACTATGGTCAGAATTCTCCATTGAGAATATAATTTGGTTATGACATTAAGGTGTCTCAAAGATATCTCCTTATCCTAGCAAAATATCCTGGCCTCATACCTCCTCAACCAATCCATACCCAAAATGATTCCGAAATTTACGAAATCGTAAACATACAAACTGCATACAAACTTATGACCCAACAAATCAATTTCTAACTGGTCACATCTTATCCCCAGATTTGCATGCCCTCCTATTAGATTCGCAACCCTTAAGGAAGTAACAAGGTATGTGGGTTCTAAACATAACCTATCAACCAAACACTGTGATATAAATGAATGTGATGCACCGGTATCAAAAAGTATCCTAACTGGTATACTCTGAATCAGAAATGTACATTGCATCACCGCCTTTCCTTTATCAACTGCAGTAGGCTTAGCCGATGTTCCAACAGAAAAAACTTTACCCTTGTCCGCCTTGGCTGGCTCCGGACACTGATTTTTGCAATGCCCAACTTGATCACAGTTAAAACACTTCACATTCTTCTTGTCTGCAGCTTTCTTCCCCTTGCCTAACCGGCGCTCATTTGAATAGTGACCCTTCTTATCACATTTGTAGCATACCAAATCAGCCTTTGCCTTCTTGGCAGCATCCCCTTTCTAGGCTCCCTTCTTCTTAAAGAATTTCCTCTTCTTTACCTGAGGACCCTGGGATTCAACGGGCTTCTCCCTAGCTGAAATAGCAAGCATCTCTTCTTGGCGAATGGCCATCTCTACCACCACATTACTAGGTTCTCGGATATGGGTTATAGTCATTCTAGCAAGCTCAGGTCTCAGCCCTCGAATGAACCTTTCATTCCTTCTGACTTCAATGTCAACCAAAGCATATCCATATTGAGACAGCTCATCAAACTTTGCATCGTACTTGACCACTAACATCTCTCTTTGAACAAGATCCATGAACTTTCTCATCAATGCCGACTTAGCAACTTCAGACAGAAACCTCTACTCAAATATTCTCCTGAATTCGGCCCATGTCAGCTCTTTCTTCGGAACTCCGACGGTCACAATATTCCACCAATGAACCGCTGCCCCTTGCAACTGTCTAGAGGCCAGCCTTCTCTTTTGCCCATCATCCAAGCCTAGATCAGTACAAATCCTTTCACAACTCAGTAGCCAATTTTCAACTTCAACATCATCCTCCGTTCCAACAAACGACTTTCCACCCAAACTGGTGTAGTCCCTGCTTAGCTTAGCATAATTATTCCCAATTGGAGCCACATGATTAGCTCCTCCAACATTACCAACAGCTCCTGCTTGCAATAGATTGGCTAACAACTGATATACCATCATCGCATCTACTGGTAGATTTCTAGCACCAACATTGGCTTTATCATTTGGATTAGCATTAGCCTATCAACCTTGGTTCCTCTTGGTGTTGGGTCGAGCATTTCCATTGTAATAGTGCTTTCTCCACCTTGATTTCCTCTTCCGTTTCCTACTCCCATATCTTATTTCTCGTAAATCTGCATACGAGCGCTAGTAAGATAAGGAAGAACAGTCTAAGAGAGAGGGGAACACATACTTATATATAACTATATATCAAATACCACGTTACTATAGCGTTAACCCAAACCCCGATCATATTTTCAAATTCATTGGATTATGTTTGAAAAACTTTTAGATTTTACTTTCCTTTAAAGTTTCATAAACCTATGCTCTGATACCATCTTGTAACATCCCCCTACTTGGAGGCCCAAAATTAACGGCTACGAATGCTGTAGTCATCCATAGTTATTAATTCTCGGTAACCAAATACGGCGGTGTTAGATTCATTGATACATCGAAACACATAAATATGGAAAAAAAATTAAACTTCAAACAAAATCACATTCCATATCAAAATATTTCCAATTCATTACATAATCCCAATATTTGCAAACCTCGCTCGGGAAAATATATTTATTACAACATATGCTAAGAGCGACATATGAAGATGCCCCCTAGGATGATCAGAGTATATACAGGCAATATAACAACTTTTCCATTACAATCAACACAGCGGAATCAAAAGAAAAGAGATCTCTAAATAGCTATCATGCCTCGTGCACATCTCTGGAAGCTTATTTGTCTTATAAGGTACCTGAAAACCTCATGTGACGCCCCACCTCTATACTCACACTAGCCAAGGACACTAAGGGGTAATGTCATCGACTAGCACGAAGAATAAGGCTGTTGAGGAGCGACCATCTGTGTAATTGCTTTGTGCAAGTACCGATATGTCAGATAATATAACATGCATTTTAAGAGGAAATCCGACATATCAAATACAAACTCAAAGCTACCACGCAGTGGCTATGTGGGCTTCGGAAAGAAATACAGAAATAAACATAACACAAATCAGTCACAGATATTCATATCACTAAGGCGGAAACAGATATGAATATAATACATAAAAGTGTACATCAAAATAGCGGTCAAACTAGATCCACTACATCACAAAAGAATAGATACAAGTGCTAGACAAAAGAATATGTATACATCAAGGAGTTTCTATCTCAAATGTATAATAACAAAAACTACTAAGCTAAAGTAGTTAGCCAAAAGTCAGGTGACAGACCCTGATAAGAAGTCAAGCAGAAGCACCTGAAATACCTCGGTCTGACCTGAGTATTATTTAAGAAGAAAATAATAAACGGATCAGTCTAGCTATAAATATTAGATAAAATGAGATAGGATAAGAGATATGACAAAAACGTATGATAACAATAATGCCATACCGTGACAAGTATACATCAGATAACAACAAAAATCATACAATATCTCAAATCTACTCAAACACCAAAAAGAATGTCATATTCTTTAAATTATTCACCAAAACACAAATATTGATAGAGCTTATCAATGCAAACCACGAAATTGGTGAAACACAAATTCTAGAAATCAACAACCAGAAATCCAGAAAAAAACAAAAGGGGAGGCCTATCACAAACGGGAGCATGAAAACTCACTAACACGTGTGTCACAAACGAAATGCTATTCCATGGTCGCTAACCATCAAGTTTGAGCCGAAGCTCCACAAACGGCCTGAAGACCATGGGTCGCTACCCCACCAATTTGAACTGAAGCTCCACATATGGGGTTTTTAGTCCCCACACAAACAAAGAGACATCACACATCGCTAGTCTAAATCACAAAGTGATCACCATTGATCAATAAGAAGTGTGAATCACACTAAGCTAGTAAATATATGAGTTTAGCTTCATGTCCCATAACCACTAGCTTAACTTAAATATTTATGAATAAATTGCAGATTTCCACTCGAAAATTATCACGAGAGTTCAATCGAACAAGTCCAAGAATTAACCGACGAAGTAAACGTAAGCGTTTCATACCACTTGTTTTGCTAAGCCATTTAATTAGATTTCTCATACGAATGAGGTAAAGGTTTGTATATACTAATAGATTTGGAAAACGGTTTTAAAAACGAGCTTTGTATTTAAAAGTAATATTGAAATCGTTTTTGTGAAAGAGTTTGAGTATTTACTACTAGTATAGAAACCTTTGTATTTTAAAGTGACAAACCACAAAAATGATTGTAGAAACAATCAATCACCAAAAATTCACATACGAGAATGTGAATTAAATCCATAAAAATCGATATCAAATCCATCAAACGGATATTCCCAAAAATCCAAAGAGAAAAGTCATCAAAGTCGATAATAAGTGATAACAACTAACCGGATCGACAAAAAATCGATTAAAATTGGAAATTCACTCAAAATGTAGGCAAATAGGCAAAACTGAACTGTTCCAAACGTTTGGAGGTTCAACCAGACGTCTGGATTTAGGTTCTGGAAATAATTCAGAAAACCTCCCAGACGTTTGAACCAAAACCAGACGTCTGACCCCCAACCAGACGTTTGATTTTAACAACCCGACGTCTGATTCCTTTCTCTGCCTTTTTAGTTTCCGCTTTCGTTATTTTTTTAGTGACCATAACCAGACGTCTGAAATTACCAACCAGACGTCTGGTTGGTTCAGCTGGGCAGAAATTTGCCTAGGCCAATGATGACCAAATCGGTTTGGAAGCGATCGGACGAGCGACGGAGGCAAGGGAATTATGCCAAGCGACAACCCAGCCTTATAGGCTCTTCGATACACCCCAAACAACATGTCCAAATATCCAATATAGGATCTTTAAAGATTTTGACTTCAAAACACCAAAATTTGAAAAATTCACCAAATCAATTCAAATCAAAAGCAAATGAACGTGCATAGATGTTAGGAATTCATACCTAACAACATTGAAAACTATAGACATAGATGTGAGTTCAAAAACTCACCTTTAAACCCAAAAACAACGAATGAGAAGCTTTTAAAACAAAGGAAAGATCAACCACACTTCAACTTCAACTCTAGAAGCTCCAATCTAAGATCACAAACAAATATTTCCTAAGTTAGGTTATAGGAAATTTCTGAAATTGGAGAGAGATTGAGATGGAGAAGATGAAGAGGATGCTTACCTAAGTTTCTCTTTGATTTTAGAGCAAAAACTTGAATTTCCTAATAAAACTAGGGTTTAGGAATTTTAATTTCCAATCTTTTCCCCCATTTTTCTCTTGAGCTTGAGTGTTAGGAAATGAGGAATGAAATGAATGAAGAGGAGTTGAGTGGAGTTAGGGTATTATATTGGGTTAGTGGGCTGTAACCCAAACCCAAAGCCCAAAATAAAAAAATAGCAAAATTCTACTCAACTCCAAACATATCGATGTTTATACTCAAAAAAGTTGTAAACGCCATTTTGGACTCAATGAAAGTAGTCTCGAGTCCCAATTCGATTGTTTACAAAAAGTAACATTTCGGACTTTAATTCGATTAACGATGTTATATTTAAATAAAACATTAAAATATACAATCGTAAAATATGCGGGTTGCTACAGACTCCCCTCCTTAAAGAAATTGCGTTCTCGCAATACTTAAGAAGAAAATAAAAAGTAACAACCACACTAAGGCATAACAACACAAAAGAAGAAATTTTGAAATGAGAAGTTCACCATAAAGAGCACGAGAGAGTAAGTCCGGATGTGTTCGCTCGATGAATTCTCTGGATTCCCAAGAGCAATCCTTAGGATTTGAGGACCATTGAACTTTCACAAGAGGAACATCTTTATTTCGAAGGCATTTAACCTCCGTAGCAATGATATGAATAGGATGTTGCTCATAAGTCAAATTTGGTGAAACTTCAATTTCTTCAATTACACTGGGCTCAAGAATAGAATCAAAATCCCTAAGGCATTTCCGTAGTTGAGAGACATGGAATACGCCATGAATAGCCGAAAATTGAGCCGGTAATAAAAGGCGATAAGCCACGGAACCAATGCGTTCGGTGATGGGAAATGGACCAACATATCGAGGTGCTGATTTTCCCGATCGACTGAAACGCACAACACCCTTCATAGGTGAAACACGAATGAACACCAAATCTTCCACAGAAAATTCTAATTTCCTTCTTCGGTTATCGGCATAGGATTTTTGTCTACTTTGAGCTTCTTTCATCTTATGACGAATAAGGTCAATCTTTTTTATGGCATCACGAATAAAATCTGGACCTAAAACCAGCTTCTCACGGGCTTCAAGCTAACACGAAGGAGATCGGCATGGCCTTCCGTAGAGTGCCTCGGAGGGAGCCATACCAATACTAGATTGGAAGCTATTATTATAGGAAAACTCAAAAAGAGAAATATGATCTACCCAACTTCCACCTAAATCAAGAACACATGCACGAAGAAGATCTTCAAGAGTTTGATTCACACGCTCGGTTTGTCCATCGGACTGAGGATGATAAGCGGTGCTAAAATTAAGCTTCGTTCCTAAAGCTTTTTGAAGACTCTTCCAAAATCCACTAGTAAACAATGGATCATGATCGCTAATAATAGAAGTAGGAACTCCATGCAATTTAACAATTTCTTTAACATAAAGTTTGGCCAAAAGAGGTACGGTCCGATTGGACCGAACGGGAATAAAATGGGCGGATTTTGTAAGTCTGTCTACTATCACCCATAGGCTATCATGACCCGAACGAGAACGGGGAAGCCCATCAATAAAGTCCATGGAAATTTGATCCCACTTCCAAACTGGAATTTCCAAAGGTTGCAATAACCCACCGGGCCTTTGATGTTCGGCCTTTACGAGTTGGCAAGTCATGCAACGCTTAATAAAGTTAGCAATATCGGAATTCATTCCATCCCAATAATAAAGTCGCTTCATATCCGCGTACATTTTACTACTACCGGGATGAATGGTAAATTTAGAACGATGAGAATCTTCTAAAATGTCTTTACGAAGATCACAAATGTTTGGCACAATAAGTCTACCAAATTTTCGAATGCCGCCACAAGCATCGATTTCAAAGTCTTTCAAACCATCAATATCATTTTTATCCCTAAAACTTTGGCTAAGTAGAGCCAATTCGGGATCATGCTTTTGAGCTTCAAGAATGCGGTCTAAAAGAGAAGGATGAGCCTCAAGGCTACATAATACAAGAGATGACCATGAATTGGATTCACAATCTCGAATCTCACAAGTGGATAAAGTCTCGAGATCATTCCATTCGAATATCATCATGGAAACAACCGCTATTGCTTACGACTAAGGGCATCAGCAACACGATTTCCCTTTCCGGGAGTATAAAGAATATCAAGATCATAAGATGCAAGGAACTCGAGCCAACGTTGTTGACGCAAATTAAGTTCATTTTGAGAAAATAAATACTTCAAAAATTTATGATCGGTGTAGAGAACAAATTTCTCTCCCAAAAGATAATGACGCCAAATTCTAAGAGCGAAAACAATAGCAGCAAGCTCTAAATCATGAGTGGCATATCTAGTCTCGGCGGGCTTTAATTGCCTAGAAGCATAAGCGATAACACGTTCCCTTTGCATAAGAACGGCACCCAAACCAACACGACTAGCATCGGTATAAACAATAAAGTCTTGGTTTCCTTAGGGAATCACAAGAATAGGAGCATCGGAAAGGAGTTCTTTTAATTTCTGGAAAGTAGCTTCACATTTGTTCGACCAAATGTACTTAACTTTCTTCTTTGTCAAACTAGTAAGAGGTACAGAAATTTTAGAAAAGTCTTTTATGAACCGACGGTAATAACCCACCAATCCAAGAAAGCTATGAATTTCTGTCACACTCTCCGGTCTCTTCCAATTTTGAATCGCTTCGATCTTTGAAGGATCCACGGAAATTCTGGTTTCAGAAATGATATGTCCCAAAAATTTCACACGGGATTTTCAAAAGTGGCACTTAGAAAATTTTGCTTTCAATTGGTTGCTCCTAAGAGTTTCCAATACAATCCGAAGATGTTTTTCATGCTCTTCCTCGGTTTTAGAATAAACAAGAATATCATCTATAAAGATGAGAACAAATCGATCAAGGAAGTCTTTGAAAACTCGATTCATAAGGTCAACGAAATAAGCCGGAGCATTCGTCAAACCAAATGGCATAACAAACCATTCATAAGATCCATAACGAGTACGGAACGACGTCAAAGGAATGCTATCCTCTACAATACGGAGCTGATGAAAACCGGTTTCTAAGTCTAACTGTGAAAAGACTCTAACACCACTAAGTTGATCGAATAAATCATCAATCCGAGGTAAGGGATATTTATTCTTGATGGTGAGATCATTAAGCTTGCGGTAGTCAACACAAAGCCTTAGTGTACCATCAGATTTCTTCACAAAAATAGCCAAAGCTCCCCATGGAGAGGAACTAGAACGAATAAATTGTTTTCCTTCCAATTCGGATAATTTTTTATGCATATCCTCATTTTCCTTATTGGACATACGATAAGGAGGACGAGTAATAGGTAGAGCTCCAAGGATTAGATTAATTTTGAACTTAATTGCTCGCTTAGGTGGTAATCCTAAAACGGGCTCAAATAGGTCGAGAAATTCACTAACAATGTGAATGAGGGAAATGACATCTTTCTCATCATCATTATCGTCATCATGAGGATTTAGAGAATATAAGGATGCTACCGAATTGGAATCTGAATCTTTAAGAACAAGAGAAATCTGCTTAACAGATTGAGGATGTCGAAGGTATATAGTCTGCTCAGGACATAGGATATAAGCTTCATAACGGTTAAGCCAATCCATCCCCAAAATCATTCCGAAACCTAGGTAACGCATAACATGCAAATCGGCTCAGAAGGCATTATCAGATAAAATAATCTCGACATCTTTACAAAGTAAACTGAGTGTTGTGGATCCACCAACTAGATTCGCAATTCTCAATAAAGTCATCAAGCCAATAACATTCAAAGACAAAGCATCAACAAGTTCTTTTGATATAAAAGAGTGAGATGCACCCGTATCAAAAAGAACTCGAATAGGAAGATCACGAAATATAATAATGCCATCAAGGATAGAATGAGAAATACCTTGACCAAGAGAAGTGTCACTAGGGGCTTGCACCACATTTAGCTTCCCTTCCTTCTTGCTTTGAAGTTTGGGACATGAAGATATAGTATGACCCGAACTTTTGCAATAGCGACAAGTAAGGGGTTTCGGACACTTGTTTGCATAATGGTCCTTAGAACCACCATTGTAACATTCTCCACGACTAGAGGTAGGAGTCTTTGCTACCGAAGTTGCTTGCTTCCCTTTCTTGTTGGGATTAGGCTTGAACTTAAAAGGCCTCTTCTTGTTGTTGTTTAAGTTCTGTTTGGCACCCACAACTTCAACATCACTTTCTTTATCGGCCTCTTTGAGTCGAAGAGCGATATCAACAAGCTGATCGAAAGAAACTTCTAGTTTCAGAAGTAATGGCTTTTTGAGGTTCTTATTCAATCCATAGACAAATCTTTGATTTTTCTTCAATGGGGTATTAATATACTCGACCCTATATTTAGAAAGAGATTCAAAAGATGCGACATAGTCGGTCATAAAAGATTCACCTTGAACAAGGTCGATAAAGCGTCGAGCTAAAGATACCTTTTCAGCTTTCGGCATAAACTTTAACTCGAACCTTTCCCCGAATTGCTCTCAAGTAAGGTCCGCTTCAATAATTTCCAAAATCAGAAGCTCATACTAATCTAATGCTCTCTCCTGGAGCATGCTAGAAGCCACTTGGACTCGATGTAGATCAATAAGATTCATGCGGGAAAAGATGCGATCGCATGTTCTAAGCCAAGCTTGGACTTCTATAACGCTTTCGGAACCCCTGATAGGCCTTCCACCCAAGTTGGTGTAATCACTGCACAAGCGTGCAAACCTAGATTTAGGATGAGTAGGCTCTGGAATGGGTCTGATAGCTTGAGCATTCTTTACAAGATCTAAAAGTTGTTGAGCAGGCATGAATACTCCATCTTGAGGAGTAGCACTGGATTGACCGGCGCTGGGACGGCCTGGTCTAACCATTTCTCTTCTTTAATAAAACAAAGAAAGAAGAGGAAAAAGGATATTCTAAAAATGAATATCAAACAAACTTGAATGATAAAACAAGGCATCATAAAAGAAAATAGGATAGTACGGGTCCAATGACTCGAATTAAATCCTAAGGCACGACTCCTAAGAAAGACTTAGGACAATGATCCTTGCTAGATTATTCTACATTGTTCCGAAGTTTGGTTTTGATACCAAGTCGTGATGACCCACCTCTATACTCACACTAGCCAAGGACACTATGGTGTAATGCCGTCGACTAGCACGAAGAATAAGGCTGTTGAGGAGCGACCATCTGTGTAATTGCTTTGTGCGAGTACTGATATGTCAGATAATATAACATGCATTTCAAGAGGAAATCCGACATATCAAATACAAACTCAAAGCTACCACACAGTGGCTATGTGGGCTTTGGAAACAAATATAGAAATAAACATAACACAAATCAGTCGCAGATATTCATATCACTAAGGCCGAAATAGATATGAATATAATACATAAAAGTGTACATAAAAATAATGGTCAAACTAGATCCACTACATCACAAAAGAATAGATACAAGTGCTAGACGAAATAATATGTATACATCAAGGAGTTTCCATGTCAAATGTATAATAACAAAAACTACTAAGCTAAAGTAGTTAGCCAAAAGTCAGGTGACAGACCTTGATAAGAAGTCAAGCAGAACAACCTGAAATACCTCGGCCTGACCCGAGTATTATTTAAGAAGAAAATAATAAACGGATCAGTCTAGCTATAAATATCAGATAAAATGAGATAGGATAAGAGATATGACAAAAACCAATGATAACAATAATGTCATACTGTGACAAGTATACATCAGATAACAACAAAAATCATACAATATCTCAAATCTACTCAAACACCAAAAAGAATGTCATATTCTTTAAATTATTCACCAAAACACAAACATTGATAGAGCTTATCAATGCAAACCATGAAATTGGTGAAACACAAATTCTAGAAATCAACAACCAGAAATCCAGAAAAAACAAAAGGGGATGCCTATCACAAACAGGAGCATGAAAACTCACCAACACGTGTGTCACAAACGGAACGCTATTCCATGGTCGCTAACCATCAAGTTTGAGCTGAAGCTCCACAAACGGCCCGAAGACCATGGGTTGCTACCCCACCAATTTGAACCGAAGCTCCACAAACGGGATTTTTAGTCCCCACACAAACAAAGAGACATCGCACATCGCTAGTCTAAATCACAAAGTGATCGTCATTGACCAATAAGAAGTGTGAATCACACTAAGCTAGTAAATATAAGAGTTTAGCTTCATGTCCCATAACCACTAGCTTAACTTAAATATTTACGAACAAATTGTAGATTTCCACTCGAAAATTGTCACGAGAGTTCAATCGAACAAGTCCAAGAATTAACCGACGAAGTAAACGCAAGCGTTTCATACCACTTGTTTTGCTAAGCCGTTTAATCAGATTTCTCATACGAATGTGGTAAAGGTTTGTATATACTAATAGATTTGGAAAACGGTTTTAAGAACGAGCTTTGTATTTAAATGTAGTGTTGAAATCATTTTTGTGAAAGAGTTTGAGTATTTGCTACTAGTATAAAAACCTTTGTATTTTAAAGTGACAAACCACAGAAATGATTGTAGAAACAATCAATCACCAAAAATTCACATACGAGAATGTGAATTAAATCCATAAAAATCGATATCAAATCCATCAAATGGATATTCCCAAAAATCCAAAGAGAGAAGTCATCAAAGTCGATAATAAGTGATAACAACTAACCAGATCGACAAAAAATCGATCAAAATTGGAAATTCACTCAAAAAGTAGGCAAATAGGCAAAACTGAACAGTTCCAGATGTTTGGAGGTTCAACCAGACGTCTGGATTTAGGTTCTGGAAATAATTCAGAAAACCTCCCAGACGTTTGAACCAAAAACCAGACGACTGACCCCTAACCAGACGTTTGATTTTAACAACCAGACGTCTTATTCCTTTCTCTGCCCTTTTAGTTTCTGCGTTTGTTATTTAATTTTTTTAGTGACCATAACCAAACGTCTGAAATTACCAACCAGATGTCTGGTTGGTTCAGCTGGGCAGAAATTTGCCTAGGCCAATGATGGCCAAATCGGTTCTTAAGCGATCGGACGAGCGACGGAGGCAAGGGAATTATGCCAAGCGACAACCCAGCCTTATAGGCTCTTCGATACACCCTAAACAACATGTCCAAATATCCAATATAGGATCTTTAAAGATTTTGACTTCAAAACACCAAAATTTGGAAAATTCACTAAATCAATTCAAATCAAAAGCAAATGAACATGAATAGATGTTAGGAATTCATACCTAACAACATTGAAAACTATAGACATAGATGTGAGTTCAAAAACTCACATTTAAACCCAAAAACAACGAATGAGAAGCTTTTAAAACAAAGGAAAGATCAACCACACTTCAACTTCAACTCTAGAAGCTCCAATCTAAGATCACAAACAAATATTTCCTAAGTTAGGTTATATGAAATTTCTGAAATTGGAGAGAGATTGAGATGGAGAAGATGAAGAGGATGCTTACCTAAGCTTTTCTTTGATTTTAGAGCAAAAAATTAAATTTCCTAATAAAACTAGGGTTTAGGGATTTTAATTTCCAATCTTTTCCCCCATTTTTCTCTTGAGCTTGAGTGTTAGGAAATGAGGAATGAAATAAATGAAGAGGAGTTGAGTGGAATTAGGGTATTATATTGGGTTAGTGGGATGAAACCCAAACTCAAAGCCCAAAATAGAAAAATAGCAAAATTCTACTCAACTCCAAACATATCGATGTTTATACTCAAAAAAGTTGTAAACGCCATTTTGGACTCAATGAAAGTAGTCTCGAGTCCCAATTCGACTGTTTACAAAAAGTAACATTTCAGACTTTAATCTAATTATTAACGATGCTATATTTAAATTAAACATTTAAATATAAAATTGTAAAATATGCGGGTTGTTACACCTCAACTCTCAAACTACTCAAAACCAATTGAGTACCCGAGAGTTTAAGGGGAAAATATAAACTTCGAGTCGAACATAAAGCCTGGTATGAATAATAATCTACCATCTCAAATCATTTAGATATCTAGTGAGACCACGCCGCTTAGTAGAATGGTTTTCCCCTCACTAGTATCTCAAAACCTTTATAAAACCATATATTGTGCTCCTATATCCATAATGGTTGAAACAATACAGAACGGTATAATATGATGATAGTCAAAACAATTGAATTAATTTTGGATTACCCATCCCCATTCAATTTAGACCATCTGTCTTAGTTATGGTTTCTAGGATTACTATTAACCTATTAGCTTTTATGGGCTGACTGGTAAGCGGTTAAACATTTAAGGACTCCGTGTCCAATTACATTGTTTTCATGAGATCACTATGAACCTATTGGTAACTCCAATATTACACTTATTCTACTTTTCATGGGTTGACTAGGAACCTATTGGTAACTCCAATATCTTTTATGCTTACCCTAGTTTTCATGGGTTGACTAGGAACCTATTGACATCTGTCAATATTTCATCCGGATATAGTTTTTTATGGGCTAACTACAAACCTACTGGCCATGTCAGTATCCAATCATAGTTTTCATGGGCTTACTATAAACCTGTCTATTTGACATCTTTCTTTACACATAGTTTTCATGGGCTAACTATGAAACTGTCTATCTGACATCTTCTTTTATACATAGTTTTCATAGGCTTACTATAAACCTATTGGCCCCTGCCAATATCTTTCCTTTATATTCTAGCATCCTATATTTTGGTCTTTCTGACCTCCTGGATGCAATTCTACTCATTCGGGAGTTTATTCAATTTATATTCACTACTTGGTTAACCTAATTGGTTCTCCTACCCTTTATCCCCAAAATGCAGTCATGGGTTCATAATAAGTGAATATATTCATTTTAGAAGAAGCAACATAACAATATAGCAATACCACTCCTGTGGGTTTGAAATAAAGCATGGTTAATCCCTTTAACCTATTTCTTTATCAAAGATAGCTTCTTCTCAAAACCATTATAAAAACTCCTATAATATTGTCATGGGTTTTTCCTTTAAAAATAGTGTTTGGGTCATAAAACCTTTCGATACCTTCGAAACCTTGCTTTCGACTTCATAGGATAACCTCCTTCAAAAGCTCTTAAAAACATTAGGCTCCTGCCTTATAATACTTTAAATTATACCTTTTGAAACCTTTCGAACATATTGAAGTATTAGAAATTAACTTTAGAAGCTTTTGCTTCGAAACTGGTTGAAAGTACCCTATTCGACACCATTGGAAATAACCTTTCCAAAAATATTGAAAGTATCCCTTTCGAAATCATTGGATTTATACTTAAATAATTACTTGGGTCAAAGTGAATATAGTCGAAAGCATCTGTTTCGAAACCAATATAAAAACATTGGGGAAAGTTTGATGGTGTCGGCACCATCCCTTCCGGAAGCATAAAACATCTGGGTAAAACTTTGGAAGGTTGGTGTCGAAACCCCTTTCGAAACCATCACCTTCGAAATCCCTAATCCCCTTTCGAAAGATTTAGAAAGTGGCTTAAACTTTATAAAGCAATGTATCTTCTGACAACATTGATATCTTCAACACCATCGAAAGGCTTTAGGACGGCAGCAGGGTATCGACTAGGTCAGAACCCCTTCTTTCAAAACATTCTATTATAAGTATGGTACCCAGTCGAAAGCAATCTTAAGTTATTGGCAACCCTTTCGAAACCCTTTAAAACCTCTTTCGAAACCTTATGCTACGACTCCGTCGAAGGCTTAAAACAAAACATAGGCAGGCGCTTTTCTTTTAAAAACAAACCAAGGTTTCGACCCCTTCGGAAGCTATGCTTTCGACACCTTACCTTTCGCCTATCTCCAATCCACTGCGTACCATCATGATGATACCTTGTGTATTGATTTCGGCATAGTTGGTTTCGACAAGGGTGAAGGCGGAAGCTACTGTGTCGAAAGGCGCTTTCCTAAGTAGGCGGAACCACTTTTTCTGAGCAAACCAGGTTTAATTCTTGTTTAAGTAAACTTTTCTCTAACTAACCTGCCACGTGTCAACACCAAATTGGTTGGCTTAACTTTTTCAAATTCCTTTTCAAAAATAACTGCCGCTAATCCAGATCTAAACCTTGGTTAAG
The DNA here is from genome assembly GCA_030737815.1 of Allium fistulosum. Lineage (NCBI taxonomy): Eukaryota > Viridiplantae > Streptophyta > Magnoliopsida > Asparagales > Amaryllidaceae > Allium > Allium fistulosum. The sequence continues at coordinate 239,474,840 of CM060907.1, read as the reverse complement.
ATAATCAAACAAGCCCTTTCAATTTTTGCAAAGAAGTCCCTCTTCTAAAACAATTTATTTTGCATAGCAAGTCATTTTGGAAAAATCCCAAAAAATTTTAGAAATTCACTTTAATCATGTTATCTAACATATCAAAATTTTGGACCCAAATTCTCAATATATTTTTCAAAATAAATTATAAACCCAATTAACTATATTTTCCTTCGAAAATTCATATTAATTTTTCCATAGCTTGGAAAATTCTCAAAATTGAAACCCAACTCCAAAATCATATTTATCATAACATAAAATTTTCCCATGGCATTTAAACATAATTTAATCTCGGTTTTGACCTAAAACCGTATAAAACTCCTTTAAACATCCTTGTTTAAATCAAATAAATCATAAATCAAGCATATCGTCATCCAATATATCATAAAACAAATTTATCCCTTAAATCCAAAAATATACGATTTAAAAAAAATAGAGATGGAATCATTATTCACCTTACTCTAGATAAGGAGATTGGATTGAGATAGATTTCCCCTAAGCTTGATTTTCTAGCTTTAATTTGAATTCCTCTTGATCTCTTAATGGCCGACCGTTCCTCTATATTCTTGTTTGCTCCTTAAAATGACGTGAATGGGAAGAAAATAGTGGAAACAAAAATATATAAGGGGGAGGTTATGGACGGCAATTTCCAATAATACCCTTTTGTGACTTAATTAGCCAAAACCCATTCTTAAGCCCATTAATTAGTTCATTAGGCACGGCCCTTATTTGATTAATTCAAGTCTCAATCCCCTTATCACTTGCATTTACATTATTCTACTTAATTTATCTAACTAAATCTCCTGAATAATGTTATCAAAAATTAGGGGTGTTACAACAGAGAACACCGACCCCTATCAATAAAGAACTCCGATTATCAATTGGACCACCTATGGTCGACAACCACCGTGAAGGGCTGAGGTGAAGTGGAATAATGAGCATACGACGCTACTTCACTTATCAATAAGATTTATTTCAATTTCAATTATGTTGTGAACTACGACCAACTTGAACTAAACTACTTCCAAATGATGCAGGTGACCAAGTACTTAGAGTTGGGCGCCAACCAACCTCCATGGAGCATGATCGGACCTTTGAAGGATCGTTAAGATAAGCGTGATTCAACCGCTCATCAGCTAACATATGCCCCTGACTTTGGGGCAAGGACTCGAAATGGAAAGTGGGTGTGACCCGACCATCCACATCATACTCTGTGCTTTAATTCTAATAGAACATGTATACCTTACTTAGAGCCCGACAAGGTCAGAATCCAATTCAATGTGGGCATAAGTGACCATCCACTCATAAACCTCCATGCTTGACTTGAAGATCAAAGAAACATGTGGAGCGGAAGCAGCCCGACCATTCACTCCCTAACTCATACTTGAAGTTCGCCAAAATATTTATGCCTCTCCTAAAGTTCAGTAAGACCTAGGTCCAACTAAAGTGGACGTGATTTGACCGTCCACACTTTAACTCCTGCCCTGGATATAGGAGGCAATCTGGGAGCTCGACTTGAAGTAGGCATGATTAACCGTCTACTCATCAACCACCGCCCTTGACACGAGGACATGACTGCAACATGAGGTGGATGTGACTTGACCATCCACCCAACAACTCTCTCCCTTGACTTGATGGGAGAAGTATGAAGCAAATTGGATGAGACCTGACCGTCCAACCCAAGCATGGACCATGGATATGGTCTGACCATCCATCGCTTAATCACCAAGTGGACGAGAATCGACCGTTCACTCGCCAACTTTTGTCCTCGACATTGGGCATACAATTCCTTCCCACGAAGGAACATGACTCGACCGTTCATTTGACAACTCTTACCTTGACCTGATAGGGGGAGTGTAAATCAAAAATGGGTGTGACTGACCACCCATCATAAAAATCTAGTCCCGGAGTATAAACTCAAACAGATGGATGCAGTTCGACCGTCCATCGACCAACTCTGGTCCCCAAAGCGCGGACTGGAGTATAAACATCAAACGGGTGTGACAGACCACCCATCGAATAACTCTAGTCCCCTAGTGCGGATTGGAGTATAAATACCAGATGGGTGCGACTGACTGCCCATCAACAAACTCCGGTCCCTGGAGCACGGATAAGAGTATAGGTATAAAATGGACGTGGTTCGACTGTTCATTCATTAACTCTCCTTATAAATCGACAGGCTAAGTATAAAACATAGAACGGATGTGACTTGACCATCCACTAATCAGTTTCTTCCCATGATTCGACGTAAAGAACTCCTAGTAAGAGCGAACGTGGTATGACCGACCACTCTTTGACTTCCGCCTCTGACTTGGGGCAGAAGAAATGACTAAGGAAAATATGGTTCGACCATTTTTCGGAATAACTCAAAGTCTCTATAGTGTGGACTGGAGTATAAACACAAATTGGGTGTAATTTGACCACTCGACAATAAACACTTATCCCCGGATTACGGATATGAGTATAAACAAATAGATGAGTGCGATTCAAACACTGACCTGAACACAAAAGAAGGAGTATAAACTAACTACGGATGGAATTCGACCATCCACGAACTAACTCCACTAACCCAAGACTGGAGGCAGGAGTACAAACTACTGTAAGATGAATACGACAGCTCACTATATCTCTGGCTTGGTAATCCTTTACGACTCAAAGCAACAACTATAGGGAGGCCTTCATACAAAACCAATTGGAATAACAACCGAAGTTACGGGTGACCGACTATATCGTACCATCGGATCGAGAGTCAATATCGATATGCACCAACCACAAATAGATGTGACCTAAACGTCCATCGAATACTCCGGTCACCAGAGCGTGGATTGGAGAATAAACCACGAATGAGTGTGACTTGACCATTTGTTCTCCATCACCCTGCTTTGATCCATCATGAGGAGTATAAATCCAGATGAGCATAACCCGACCGCTCCTGAGCTAATTCTATCCCTTGGTCCGACGGGAGAACATAAATCAAAATCGACATGACTTGACCGTTCACAAACTGATCCTTGCCCTTGGTTCGATAGGGGGAGCATCAGTCATAGATTGGAGGTGACTTAATCATCCATTCTTTGGCCCTTGCCAAGAGTATGGCGACATCTGCATCAAAAGTGAACGTGATTCACCATCCAATACTCATCTCATGCCTGAAATCCAACGAGGCATTGAATTCTTCCCCTAGAAGGAAAAGACAAAATGCAATTCAGAATAGGCGCGACTCATCCTTCCATCAACTAACTCGATCCCACAAATCAATGGGAAAGAGTGTAAAGCCAATACAGATGTGACATGCCCATCCACTTATCGACATTTACCCCTTACTTGAGGGGCATAAGCGAGAATCAAGATGAATGTGAACTGACCATTCATTGATCAACTCTAAATCTTCAGAGCTTAGGTGGGAGTATAAACATGACTAGGATGAGACTTGACCATCTATACAGTAAATTTATCAACCTGAGAACGGGGGTAGAAGTGTGATCATCCAAAGACTGACTGCAATAGCTCAATACTGTGACTCATTTCTAGTGTTGCAATGACTCTAGGCTACGACCAAAAGGATGCTTAGAGATAGAATCATCAGATCGATACCCAGGCTCATAGGCGACTGACTATCATTCCAACCTGAACGATGAGCAACAGATTGTGAATACATTGAATGGAAAGCGCATTACTCGAACACACAAGCAGATTCAAACTCAAAGCAAGAGCTAGCTATGCGCTGCATGCAACACAAGGCTGAACCCTACTCGACATTTGATTCGACATGCTTCTAAGCCTCATCTTCAGCCATTGTAGATAATTACTCAAAGCATCTAGAACCCATCACTATCGGACTCACCAGCTCATGACGAGATCCGAAAGTTCAATCGAAGTGATAACATGCCATCCTAACCGACTATCATTCCATTGACTATGCATTAGAAAAATGCTCGAACATAGGGATCGACATCAAATCCAACTACCATTCTCCGTGCCTACATACACCAACAAAGTGTTGAACTTACAAGACTTGCCTAGGCAAAGGGTCGGCACTAATCCCATCGTCTATGCGACTTTGCAAACCCAATTCAGACACCCCTCATGTTAAGTACAGTTTAGTGTGGTGTTGTGCAGTGTAATACAATTCAATACTATATTAAAGTTATGGCGAAACTCAGGAGTTCGACCGAAGTGACCGTCATCGTTGACCGTTCCAACCGGATTTCATGTCGATGGTTATGCGAAACAGTTACGTTCAAATATAGGAACGACTATCGGTGTATAAGAATCTGACGTTCATATTCAAGTTCATTTAGGGCACGTGTTACAATTCGTACAAATACAGATATTCTAATCTATTCAAGTCTGAAGTGGTAAACATCCGATTCAAGGCCATATGCTAATTCAAGTATGCAAGTCATATATGGTATATCCCATTGTTCGATTTCGAGTTCATATGGTCTAGTATGTTCATGTCAAACCAAAAACTGCATAAGTCCCACTAATACAAGGGATCGAAACCGATCCCACTACTTGGGCAAATCCACTTAAGAATTTTTTAGCTTACAACATAAGGCCAACATTAAGCAACAGCACCACAGTTGGCTTTATAAAGATACAGACCCGAGAGATGAAGAAGCGGAGCCTAAAGAATCCAAGGCTGCACCCGGTGAGCTAACGACCGACAATACGGTCAGCCATGACAACCCTTCATGGATCCCAAAGATCGGATCACAGCTCAGTGAAACGATGATGAAGGAATTAGCTGGCTTTCTCCGAGCGAATCTTGATGTGTTTGCTTAGACCCATTCTGACATGTGTGTGATCTCAGCGACTATCATGAACCATGCATTGAATATCGACCCAAGTCATGTCCCAGTGAAACAAAAGCGATGCGGCATGGATCTAGAGAGATCTGCTGCACTTAAAGAGGAGGTGGATAAACTCAAAAACAATGGGTTTGTCTGCAACGCCCTCTACCCGAAATGCGTATCCAATCCTGTTCTTGTGAGAATAGCTAATGGAAAGTGACGGACATACATCAACTACTCTTACTTGAACAAGGCATTCCCAAAAGATAGCTTTCCACTTCCGAGGATAGACCAGCTGGTAGACTTAACCGATGGATATGAACTACTTTCATTTATGGATGCATACTCCGGATACAACCAGATCCCGATGTACGTCCCTGACCAGGAGCACACTAGCTTCATTACCGATCTAGGGCTATATTAATAATGTTGAAGCAACTTAGCAGAGAGTAGTTAACCGGATGTTCAAAGATCAAATCAGATGATCGATGAAAGTATATGTGGATGATATGCTCGTGAAGTCACAATGATCGAACGACCACATCGGTGACTTAGTGGAGATGTTCAGTGTTCTCCAAAATTATGGAATGAAACTCAATCCCTTAAAATGCTCTTTTGGGGTTGCGTAAGGGAAATTTCTAGGATTCACCGTTAACTATCGTGGAATCGAGACAAATCCCAAGAAGATTCAAGCAATTAGAAACATCCAAGCACTGAAGACGATTAAGCAGGTACAAAGCCTTAATGGGAAGGTCGTCGCCTTAAGCAGATTCATCTCCAGAGCCACTAACAAGTGTATTCCTTTCTTTGATTTGATTAGGAAAGGGAAGAGGAACTTTGAATGGACGAAGGATTGCATAGATGCATTTCACGCTCTAGTAGATCACTTAGAGAGACATCTCATCTTATCCAAGCCACTGGATCATGAAGACTTATAAACCTATTTAGCAGTGTCAGTACACGTCACAAGTGCCGCACTATTACGCGAAGATGATCGGATTTAGAGGCCAGTATATTCTGTTAGCCAGTGATCGGGTGCTGAGAGAAACTACCCGAAGCTGGAAAAGCTCACGAACTGCCTGTTGATCGTGTCACGAAAGCTTTTCCCTTATTTCCAGGCTCACCCTATTAACCTCTACACCGACCAGCCATTACAACGGGTCCTACAGTGACTTGAGATGTTTAAAAGGTTGCTCAAATGGAATATCGATCTAAGCCAATTCGATATCACTTATCTCCCTTGAAGAGCTATCCAAGGACAGACATTGGCGGACTTCATAGCTGAATTCACAATACTAGAAGACTGTCTGCAGAGCAGTGAAGAACTGACCAACTGATGGAAAATGTACACGAATGGAGCATCCATCGGTGTTCTAGTGCTAGAGTGATGTTAGTGACTCCCGAGGAACGATTGATCTGCTACACCCTGAAACTCGACTTCCCTGCAACAAATAACAAAGCTAAGTATGAAGCCTTGATCACTAGGCTCAAATTTGTCGGAGAACTGGGATTGAAAACTTTACAAATCTTTTATGATTCTCGGTTAGTAGTATGCCAAGTCAGGGGAGATTATCAGGCTAGGGGGCAGTAACTTACTCCTTATCTCGGCCGGGTCCAAGAGCTATTGGTAGGCTTTGAGTATTACACCATTACACATACCCCCAGAGAAAAAAACAAGAAAGTTGATTCACTGGCCAAGATGGCCAGTTATGGGGATGTGTAAGAAATGGGCTTGGTCCTTGTTGAAGTACTAAATGCTCTGAGCATCGACCAGATGGAAATTGATTGGGTTTTAGAGACAAAGCTGGAAAGGGAGTCATGGATGACTCTTGTCAAAGGTTATCTACAACGAGGGATCCTTCCTGGACAGAGGAACGAAAAATGATAGATCCTCCTTAAATCTTCACGCTGCATCATCCAAGTAGTCATGTATAGAAAGGGTTTCTCCATTCCCATGCTTCGGTGTATCGCCCATGATGAAATTAAATGAGTCTTGAGAGAAGTTCATGAAGAAGAATGCGGCGATCACATCGGGGGACAAACCCCAACAAAGAAAATATTTCGCTATGGGTATTATTGGCAACTGTCAATCGAGACATAGCTGATCACACTAGACAATGGGCGAGTGCTAGATGTTTACAAAAATTCCGAGAGCCCCACCAACAGAAATTACTCAAATGGTCAGTTCATAGTCGTTTGCCACTTGGGGTATTGACATCATCAGCTCCTTGCCGATTTCTAAAGGTGGTGCGAAATATGCCATCGTAACAGTTGATTACTTCACCAGACGGGCTAAAGCTGAACCTTTAGCCATGATCACAATGGAAAAGGTAATAAAATTTGTTGTCCAAAACATCATCTTGCATTTTGGTCTTCCCCGAACAATCATAACTGATAACAAGACCTAATTTGACAATGCTAAATTCAAAGACTTCTGCCACCGGCATCATATTGAGAAAATATTCACAGCATTTTCTCACCCTTAAGCTAATGCACAAGTCGAAGCTGTTAACAAAATCATAAAGTCCATTCTGAAGAAGCGTTAGGAAAAGGCTAGAGGCAAGTGGGTGGATGAACTCCCATTAGCATTATGGGCATACAGAACCACCCACAAGTCCGCGACTAGCCATACTCCATTCGCCCTTACTTATGGCTCCAAGGTCTTCATTCCTGTAGAACTTGAAGTCCCTTCTAATCAAGTGACTTATTACAACTCCTATTTCATTATAAAAAATATAAACAAGGAATTGCAATCCAATTGCAAATAAACTATAAGGAATTGGCAACGACCTGCGAGCGTACAAACGCATCCGGGAGCCAACGACAAAGACATGTACCTGAACGTGCACATGTATATTCTAAAAATTCAATTTTTGAAATTGATATAAATTGAATTCTGACTTGAAGCTTTCAAAAACGAAACTAAATCGGATAGCCAAAGCTTACTAGCTTCATAGAACCGGATATAGATAGCAACTGATGGAATATAATCCTGAATTTATACTATTGGAAATCGACCAAGCATCATGACGATCAAAGAGAGATATGACACTTTAGGAAAATAGTTCAATAGAAGGATAGCGACTATTTAGAAAACTGAATGGATTTCTTTCCGGTGACTCTAACTTGTTTCGATTCAAAACATGTCATGTTTGACACAAGACATATTTTGGGAGGCAAGTGTTATCCGGCATTTTGACCCGGCTATATTGGAACTGGCTGGATAAGTTAGACTCGACTTTCATCAAGGCCAGTAGCCTAGAGCGATGATTGTGAGGTCAAAAAATCAAGTGCAGGCAATGATATGAAGCAACAATCAACCGAGACCAAGAGATAGACTCTCCAGAATATTCTAAGTACAGATTAGTACCTCCCCCAGGCAGGGGATCGGTTCCTATCCCTTTCCCTAGGGGATCGATACATATCCTCAATTTTTGTCCCAAACTGGGTGAGATCGATAAAGAGTGATAAGAAAGACCCACAATCTACATGTCAAATCTCAAGTCGTTTGGAGTTTGTATCTCAAGTTATGGGAAAATAACTTCACCTAAGAAAGGGATCGTATAAAAGGGATCAGATCGTGTTCATCTCAATAATGCAACTCAATAGAAAACGATCGATATCTCAAAATCCAGAAGTCCAATACACTTGAAACTTTGGGAACAATAAGAGGGGACCCTATGGAGTCCACCCTAGGGATCGCACCCTAAAAAGCACAAGAAAGAGGGATCGGCCTAAATCAGACAACGTCACATGTTGCAACAAAGATTAATCAATAACTCAAGTTCTACTAATCCAATTAGCATAAAACTTAAAGGCTAAGCATAATACAACATGAAATTAGGCCAGTCGGAAGTGGGTGAAATCGGTAGATTCCAAAATAATTTCCTTTCTGGGATCTATTAGGCCTATGAAGTCTAAACAAATTTTAGATCAAATCTAATAACATTTTAAATAAAATCTTATTTTATTTAATTCATTTGAAAGGAAATTTAAACTTAGTTTAAATTCAAATATGTAATAATGAATGTATCAAAGTGTAAGTGCAACATAAAAGTCGTGTACATAGCTAATGTGTACATACATAGGTACTGGGATTTACATCGAAATTGATACATTCACCCTTTATATATGCCTTTGTTGTTCATACTATTATTTTAAAAATATGTAAGTAATAGTAATATAAGTATATACAAAGTTTACTACACTTATACATAATATGTTAAAAAGTATTTTACTAATAGACAAAAGATAACTTATATTTATAACAAGACAAATCATGAATTAGAGTAGGCATTTATGAAGAAGGAAAGATGGAGAACTTTTCTCCTTCCTTTACTCATTTATCCAATTCCATTTCAAATTATCAATTAAACTCTTAAACATATGTGCATATAAAATTAATTTTGACCACTCTCATATTTGATATCTATAACTAACAAATATGAACCAAGTTTCAACTTAGAAAGGATTTTGAAGTTAAATTTGTGACTTTACAAAAATTAACATTTTATAAACTTTGAATCAAAACAACATACATGCACAAATATACATATATAATTAATTGCAAACCATGTTTTAAAATTAAAGTAACATACGTTATGTTAACTTTGTAATTTAGCATATGTGTTAGGATTTAAAATTAAAAAGCTAACATTAAATTAGGAAGGGTTTGAAAGTTTATGATATATTACACAAAATTCCACTTATGGTATTTTTTTAAACAACTTTCAAACAAAAGTATACGATAATAAAAAATATTACATTCAAAAAACAATCGTATAAAACTTATATTCAATTTCCAAATGATTTCAAATAGACAGCACAAGTAATTTATTCTAGTTAAAATAAAATATAATCCTATCAGTTAATTTAAATTAGGTTTCAAACAAAATAGTTTTATTTTTTTTGTTAAACAACAATTCCAAAACAAGAATAAAAGTAACAGCTTAGGAACATATAGATTTATGGTAAAATTTCAGATTTAAACTATATGAATAATATGAACAACTAATTAATAAGGTGTAATATGTGATTGTTCAGATGTTAAGAAGATGAACATGTAATCAAAAAGGGTATAAGACAAAATGGATCTAAATCAAATCATCATTATGAACATATATTATTAAAAGATGTGACAAAAGGGGATTAATCCATGTTAAATAGATAAGCTTATAGTTAGACGTGGTATGCAAAATATCTAAGTCATACGAACAAGATGAATATTTGAATAAATAAAACTAGAATTTACCATAAGATATAGACAAATGAACGTGCCTTGAATGATGAATACAAGGCTCATAAATTCTTGAATTAACCTATAGATTTTACAACGATCAAGATGTTTAAACCACCTTTATTATTAGATTTTATTCTGATTTTGATTTTGGAATTTTATTAACCCATATGAGCCATAAATTTCAGCCGTGATAAGGAGGAGAGAGGAGAGAAAGAAAAGTGAACGGTTTATAGAGCAAAAGAAATGAATAAAACGGGAATTAGTTTTAAATGAAACATTAAAACCCTTCAATTCCTTCCTTTAAAACTTTCCCTATTTAATTGCTTGTTTAATTGACACCATGACATGATTTAATTATATCAAAGTAAAGTATCCACATTGAAGTTCAATAGTATTATCAAGCTAAAAGACTATGTAATATCATCACTGCGAGATTCTCTATTTGACCTTAGTTATATTAACCAACAAAAAACCTGCGAGTGAGTCATTCCATAGTTATCCAATATCTATTAGTATGTAACCCATCGATGCCGTCAGCAGCCATAAGTAATACACTGCACAACATTTGAAGACATTAGGCACTCTAATCTCAACGGATGTATCAATATCCCATCTTGAAATATCTTGACTAGGAATATTTGAAATAATATGTTTTTTTTAATGCGATAAATTTTCATGATTACGACACATTGTAATTGCTATCACATAACATATCATTTAAGTACTTTCTATCTAATATGCTTTAAATTAATTACTTAATTAATTATATCACAACACAATAAATATATAATAAAAAGAAACCACCTTTTATTTTGAACAACATTGGTTATCGAGTTAGATATACATAACAAATTACATAATTGCCCCCAAGGCATATCCCTAACCCATCATCGAGGTACCTTAAGCAGGAGCTTTCGTCCTTCATTTCTTTCATTCGGGAGAGTCCCTCTAGCAAGTAACCTTTAATCGGAGTCATCTACGACTCCTTCTCTTCTTTAGCCTCCAAGATCCAATCAACATCCATCTCTTCAATGCTTTGAATCGTCAAAAATTCTACTGGCAAAATTCCCACAAAAATATGCATCCCCAAAACTCGCTAATTTGGCCAATGAATCAGCATCTGCATTCTCTTCTTTAGGGATGTACTTTATCGTATAATGCTCGATTTTGTCCAGTAGTCCCAACACCTTCATCCGGTAAGGGGAGATTTTTGCACCCTTGGCCTGAAATTCCTTCTTTACCTGTCAAAGTACTAGTTGGGAGTCGCTAATAATATGCAATCTTGATTTTCAACTCTCTCGCTATCTTGAGTCTGGCAAACAAAGCTTCATGTCCAGCTTCATTGTTCGTCCTGGGAATTCTAGCTCAAAGCGTGACATATCCTTCGTCCTTTTGAGTCACAAGAATAACTCCTAATTCGAAAGCATTTTCATTAAAGGATCCATCTTCATACAGCTTCCATTGAGGAAGTTGGACCAACTCTTCTTCCACTTCATCATCCCAGTTGGTGAATTCAACAATGAAATACACCAATGCCTGTCCTCGAATTGCCTTCCTAGGATAATAAGTTATATTGTACTAGCTCAACTTGATGTTCCACTTTATCAATCTTCCTGAAGTCTTGGGCCGATGTAGCACTTGCCTTAGTGGCTGATTAGTCAACACCTTTATCGGTGAGCCTGGAAGGATGGCCTTAACTTCCTTGCAATAATCAATAAACAATACGCAAGCTTTTCTAGCTTTGGATAATTCATTTCCACTCTAGTGAACCATTTGCTGATATAGTACATCGACCTTTGGATCTTGCACTCCCCATGTACTAAGGCGTCACTCAGTGTGTGAGTTAATATCATTAAGTAGTTGCACAAATCTTCTCCTTTCAAAGGCTTGAATAATGTCAATGGCTTCTTCATATGCTCTAGTAGACTCTAAAATGTAGCTTTACCTTTGTCTGTCTATCGCAACTTTCCTTTTTTCTTCACGAAGGCGTCAAAAAATGGTATGCACTTATTTGTTGCTTTTAAGATGAATCACTCAATGTAGCGACTTTACCATTCAAGCTCTTGATTTTCCTCCTCATCTTTAAGGCAGTAACTAGTTTTAATGCTTTGATCTGATCTGGGTTAGCTTTAATACCTCTTGAGTTTACAACGAAACCTATAAACTTACCCGATGCTATCCCAAAATAATACTTCAGCAGATTCAGTTTCATTCCATACTTTCAAAGTACATCAAATATCTTAGAAAGGTCACCCCATGTGATCCGCTGATCACCATGAATTCATGAGTATACCAACCACGTAGAATTTCATTGTCCACTCGATTCGAACTTTAAACAACTGGTTCACTAAGCATTGGAAAGTAGCTCTAGCGTTCTTTAAACTGATCGACATGATCTATAGCAATACTACCCCAAATATGTAATAAAAGTTGTATGCTCCTAATCTAGGATATGCATCACAATTTGGTTGTAGCCAAAGTACACATTCATAAAATATACCAGTTCATATCCAGTTGTTTCATCCACAAGCTGGTCGATCCTCGGCAAGGGGAAGCAGTCCTTTAGGCACGCTTTATTCAAATCCAAATAATCAATGCATGTTCGTCATTTCCCATTCGCCTTCTTGACCAACACCAGATTTGATAGCCACTCCGAGTATAAAGCATCACAGATGAACTCGTTTGCCTTCTGCTTCTCCACTTCCTCTTTCAACGTAGCAGATCGCTCTAGTTCTATATTGCACCTCTTTTGTTTCACATGAGGGTAACTTGGGTTTGCATTCAGTGCATGGCATACAACTTCGGGTGATATCATGCACATATTGAAACGTGTCCAAGCAAACACGTTCATGTTCACCTGGATAAACCATACTAACTCTTTCTCGCTTTCAAGTTGAGTTGACACCCGATCTTGAGAACCTTTGTAGGATCGTCATCACCAATAAGAACACCAATCATCAGCTCCACTGGGACTACGCTCACCTCTTCTACCTCTTTTCGTTGGTTCATGAATTTGTAGAATTTGCTATTGGACCTGAGCCAGGGCTTGGAAAGTAGTTGCTACTCTTTATAGGATTTGATGCAGTGAGGTTTCACTACATTCTTCCCTTTCTCTTGTCGCTTCATCTCTCTGAGCTCAACAACGTGGCACTCTTAACATGTGACTTGGTCACCTTGAACTTGTACCGACCCGCTAATTTATCGGTTTGATAAATTATATTTATTTTTAAAATATTAAAATATAAGCTTTTAAAAACATAGATTATGATGTTTTAAACAATAAACAATAATGGTAATAAGTATTTACAAAAATATTTCCTTTAAAAATATACCGATAAAATGGCCGAAAACCGTTTTATCGATAAACAGCTCTATAATCATCAAACGACGCGTACGGAGCTGGATACATAACTTATTTTTGTAATTGAACAAGAATATGAAATAAAATTAATTAATTTATTTTTTGGGAAATTAAAAGTATGTATGACATCCTCAATGATGCCCTTATATTTAATAATTGATTTATGATTTTAAATTGAGATTTAATAATTTAATAATTATTATAATTATTCAAATAATTATTTTTAAATGATTTTAATTCATTGTAAATGGTTATAAAGTGATAGTAAATTATTTATAATGGTTTTATAAAGATATATAATCAGTTTGAAAATATAAGAAAATTGATATAGCTTTATCGGTATAATAGCAATTTTTGTAAATAATTGCTAATATTGATTTATACGATTTTATAATTCAAATGAGATCATTTTAATTAATTCAAAATGATTAGAAATTTATTTTCAAACTTTGTTTACAAATATATGTATATTAAATAGAAAGTGAAAATATGACCGGGAATCAGTTTCCCGATTTTCAACGGTTTAACAAACGAAAATTGTTCGAAAGTTGTTGCAATCTTGTTTATATGTCATGTACACATATATAACATACAAATGCATCCACTAACATATACATGAACACGTATATACATACATAACATATATACATTTATATATACACATGTTAAAAATATCCAGGTCATACAAATGCATCCACTAACATATACATGAACACGTATATACATACATATAACATATATACATTACATGAAGAGGGGTTACCAATGTATGAAATGATGGAGGTGAAGTGGTGCACATGGGTGATGGGAGGAAGGTGAAGTGATGTAGAATATTTTGTAAAATTTTGGCTATAAATACAAGCACCCTTTCATTCATTCATTCACACGTCCTACTATCTTCTTCTTCCTCTTTTCCTAAGCTTTTCCATGGCTTCTTCTTTAGGAAATTTATGGAGATTTTAGTAGAAAATAAAATAAAATTTTGTACATACATATACAAAGTCAAATCACCTCAAAACACTAGCCAATCCCCTCCCCTACCTCTCTATTACTCACGGCCCAACCATCACCACCCTTTGCCCGAGCACTACTCATCCAAGGTCAAGGTCGTGGGCAACAAAAGAGAAGGAAGCAAGTCGAGGAGCTCCAAAGCAAGAAAAAGAGTAGGAGGTGCTGCTGGAGTGCTGCCGGAATCGATTGGAGAAGTTACAGAAAAGATTGGTGGAGTGGAGCCATAAGTGAGTACTCAACGTTTATTAAATAATAAATAATCTCTATAACTATTTTTAAGTATGATAATATGACCATTTAATCTCTTAATGATTTGTATGAATGCTTGATAAATTGGTTGACTATATGGTTGATTATATGGATGTTGATATGGTTGATAAATGGTTGTGATAAATTATGAGAAATCATAATAAAAATGGTTAAGAAATTAACCATGAATAATTAATGAAAAATAAATCCACATGGATGTGTATAAGGAGTTTATTTTGCCTCTTAATGGTTTTGAAAATATAAAAATGTTGAAAATGAAAATTATAATAATATAAAATTATGAAATAATTTAAAAGTAAAAAAGAGATTTGATATGGAAAAATATTGGTTTAAATGAGTTTGAAATGTTTTATAAACATATGAAAGTGTTTTGGTGAAGTTTGAAAGGTAATTGGAAATTTAATAAAAAACAGGCGCGTCGTATAACGGCAGTTCGTGATTCCGCGTCATAAAAGTCAAACGAGTATATAGAATGTAATATAGCTCAGAATTCTTCGAGATAAGAATTTTCTGAACTATTATATCCATTGTTTTCAAACAAAGAAAGAAAGCCAAGATTTCGATAAGTAGATTTTGAAATACAAGCAAAGCAAGTTTTTGAAAAATCGCGGTTTTGCTGTTTGGAATCCATAAAAGAATATTTTTGAAAATGAATTTTAAAATTGTTTAAATTATGAAATAACTTCTAAAAATCTTTTAAAAGTAATTTTAGTTATAAAAACGAATTTTCAAATGATAAAAAGTTGGTTTGATCAATATAGTTTAAAAAGCACTTTTCGTAGCACTTTTTCGCAGCACTTTTTTTATAACTTTTAAATTATAGTTTTAAACGCAACCGTTCTTTTCCAAATCTTTTGTAAATTTTTTTAAATGATTAATAAGTTCTTATAAAGATGATTTTGAAGGATTTATGGAATGGTTAAAAGTTAAATGATTTAGAGTCGATCAAATAACTTGACCGCCTTATGGGTGTCAAGGAGATAGTGCCTAGGCTTGATTTTGGAAAAACCAGTTTTCTGCTCTCCCTGGCTATCCGGACTGGCCCGATGGAGGGGATAGTAAATTTGATTTACTCAGATCAAAATTTTCCAAAGTATAAAGGGTATGATTTTTTCCAAATTTAAATAACGTGGATTGCATAGAAATGATTTGGAAATGTTTTCCTAATTAAAAGGTGAAACGATTTGGAATTACTCCAACATTAAAAAAGTTTTAAAATTTACCGAATGATTTGATAAATGAGGCTTAATGATTCCATATACTCTGAAAAAGCTAAAGGAATTATTTAATGAATATATCTCTAAGAGAAATCTGATTTAAATAAAAAGGTTAATAAATTGAATGATGTGTGATAATCACCTATATACCTAAATACCTAAATACCTTTTTATCGATGATTGGTTTGGAGGAACCAGGGTCAGATTTGGGTAACTCCTATCTGAAACCCACTTCGAACCAATCTATACGTTCAGAAGTGAAGACATGTTGAAGATGATGATTATTGAAGACCGGAGATCTTCACAACGTAGGGATTGCTGTCACGAGTCCCAGGGGTTTACCCCACATTATATTTATATGGTAGTGGTGTCTGCATTCTGAAATCCTCGTTGTATTGAAGACTAGAGATCTTCATAACTGAAGGACTGCTTGTTGACATTCTCTGGGTAGCTCCCTATATAGAGGCATTTATTATAGCAGTGGTCCTATCGTATTTTGAAATCTTCGGATTGCATAGACTACTCGCTACTAATGGTAGTAGGAGGAGTGCCTTCGGTTTCGTTCAGTCCCAGAATGAACTTGTATGGACGAATGCCTAACAGTGCATTTTTGATCATATTAATTAATCTCTATCAACGTATTATCTGCTTGGTGGCGGAGAATGCAACTTCTCTTAGCTTAACACCCTTTCCTGAGACGTACGAGCTCAGGAGTTATATGTTGGTAGAAATTAGTTGTGTGATTAAGAAATGGCAATGTGGTATTCTAAGTGGAATGTGCTTTATGAAAGAATAAAGTGTGGCTTTGTAAATAGTAAAGCGTGGCTTTGTTAAAATTGAGCGTAGCCTCATGAGCCTTATATCCCAGAGATGATACGGGTAATTATGTGGTCTGTAGGGTATATATTTCAGGCTATTGGTTGTATGAGTATGGAGGAGTCCAGTGGAATCTAGATCCTCAAGGCATATAGTGGCTTGCTTGTGAAAAGCACTAAGGCTACCAGATATTAGTAGTGTAGCAAGTGTGGTTCCAAGTGACTTGCTTGAGAAAAGTGATAAAGGCACCGTGGGAACTATGTTGCTATATGTGAATTGAAGGAAAATGCCACTAGTTCCCTATCATGTTGGAATCCAATTCAAATACGAGCTTTGCGGTTTTAGTAGTATCCCCAAAATAGTTGTAATGCTTTGCAAACATTTCAGCTACCCCTTTGGTATCATATATTCCATCCAGGTATATTTCGTTGACCTAGTCCGGATATATTACCATAGACTTAGTCCGGGTACTGATACTTTCATTTTATATATATTTATTTGAAAAGTGTTTTCAAACCAATGTCATTAAGAATAATATCAAATGTTTTGATATAAATTATTTTGGTTATCATTGGATAAAAACCCGTCCGTGTTTATGTCTGGACATGGTCTTATGAGATACCCTTCTTTTCAAAGGTTTTGATTGACATCAGCATTTAAAATTTCGAGCATCTCATGCTGGTTTATCAAGCCTGATCTGGGTATTTTTAATACTCAGGTCAGATCTGAGTAGTTTCAGTTTTAGTTGAATATGCTAAGAGTTTCTAGAAGAGGGCTGGAGATCTTCATTTACGTATGGATGACTTCTATTATCTGCTGCATATACTGCATTTGTTTTGTTTGGTTGTTAGCATTTGTAAGGACAGGGGTTTATAACTGTCCAGGCTAAATCCAGGTTAGACTCTGATATTTTAGTCAAAATTTTCCGCTGTAAAGATTATATATTGAAATAATATATGTTATTCCATTTGTCTGAGATTCTGTTCTATCTTATTTTCTTTTTCCCCTAACAACCGGGCTTTCCGGCACTTGGATTTGTGGCACGAGGATGTATTAGTGCCGATTTTCGAGGGTCGAAAATTTCGGTCATTACAGAATTCCTCCCACTTTGTTCTCCATAGGGAATTTCATCATCAAGCACTACAGAGCAAGGGGAATTCGAAAAATTAGGAAGGTTTGGTTAGCTCAAGAAAGCATTATATTTGAAAATCCATCAAATACTATAAACATTTATAATTGGTCAACTCAACGAGTAATTCGATGCATCCGACCAATTCCTCGGTCTCTCCGATAAATCCTTAAATATGATATTTACAAGGCCATAAATCCTTCTCATTTAGACACATCTTGTCAAAAGTCCACTTAAACAAAATGTGATGACCGCCCTATAATACCGACACCTAATATAACTATATAGTGCGCTGCTGGTGTGCCCAACCGATGCAGGACGATTATCAAAGGTTATAAATGAAATAAGACATCACAAAACCTATCGTATAGCTCATAATGTATGTAATAAAATATAATATACATCATAGATATAAAACATGAGAGACAGTAATAACTAAGTGAACCAAATATCACAGCAATATCCACATGGTTATACAACACAGTAATACAGTTTATACAAACAGAAATAAACTCAACAAACTATCTCATAGTAGTAAAGCAAACACTACTAGGCTCTATAGTGTGGCATAGAGGAACAAGTATAATATCCATATATAATATGAGAAGCTCCATCCTGCTCGATCTCTACACTACACTGCATACACTAAGACATGCTATCTAGTCTACTCATTCAAGAGTACCTGAGATAATAAGATGAAAAGTATAAAGCTCGAGTCAGACATCAGTCTGGTGTAAGTGATAAATGAATCTCAAAATACAATACAAGTGGATATAATAAGGAATAAGGGTATACGAATCATACATGACATGTCCCTGCAACCAAAGAATAACACATAACGAACATAATATGCTACTCTACAAATATCATAAAGGTATACTACAAGCTAAGTATGATGACGGGTGTCCATGTATCCCCATCTCCAATACCTATCTCTAGTGACATCTCTAGAGTGACATACTATGGAAGAAGAAAAAACAAAGCAACCATAGCATCCATCAAACAATCATCACTATCACTCGCCATGCTCTAGATATATGATAACTCGTATGGCCTTTCTCCTACTAGGGACAAATGGAAATCCTAGTTTTCAGCGTACTCGCCTTTAGCTCGAAGCTGATACTAGACCCGTTCCACCGGTTAAGGTTATACAGGTCCAAACAACTGATTCGGGGTAACCAAGCACAGTACCCATGAGCATCCTTACAATAACCCTACTTTCGAGTAACAGAAAACACTACGAGTATCAACGATCCTTTAGCATGCGTATCTAAGCCCTTTTCCTTGCCACATCTAGTTTCCATTATCCTCAAGGAACCATTCCATATTCCTTCATTCCACGATAGAACCATTCAAAATTATATCCAAGGGTCACCCTTCCTAGAACCCGCCCTCTGTGGATAACCATCCTCATGACTCCTTTAACATCGAGCCGCTATTATCGGAACCTAACTCCATTCACCGTCGAGTTTCCATCACCGAAGTCCCAAAGCTATCATCGTGCTACTATATCGCCATTAAATTCTAAGCAAACAAACAAACACCTTCAATACGACCTGTAGAGCCTCTGCCTCCCATCCTGGAAGTTTCACCCCAATATGGCCAAAAGAAACCTCTCGGTACCGACTGAAACCACTCGGTACCGAGTTGGTTACTTAGCCAAAAGCTCATCCTTCGTCTTTCCTAAAGTCATTCTCCTCTAACGTCCCTTCTTCCAAGTGTTTAGACCCGACCTCTCTCCAGAAAATGCTCAGTATCCACCCCAAAGCTCTCGGTATCCACCCTAAAGCTCTTGGTACCAAGTCCAACACAGCCAAATTTTGGCATTTGGCTTCTACTCATCAGCCCTAGCCTTAACCTGAAGCACCAGCTCCCACCGAATGATTTTATCGACCAAAAGCTCTCGGTACCGACTCCTCTACTTAGTGCCAATCTTGATGCAACTTGAACCCCGGACTCCTCCCATGCCCAAGAGCCCTGCTTCAAGTTTCATGCAATTCTGACCATCTTTGCCTACATTTCCCAATTCGACCGCCTCTTTCCTAACTACCTAAAAGCACTATCAAACCATATTAAAGCACAACACGCAAACATGAAATATTATCTAAATACACCCATATACACATGCAATTCGTAAAAACATGATAATCAAGCAAATCATATTCTAGATATAACTTTTACACTAGCATATCGATATGAACAAAAGGGGTTACAAAACCATTTAAAAACCAATTTAAACCTTCAGATTTCAGCCATAAACATATATGAAAATGTAATTAAAGTTAGAAAACCTTTTAGGATCAAAATCATGTTAAAAAAACATCATTTTTAACTATATAAACATGCATAGTATAGTAAGAAGTCAAGAACCACTCACCAAATACCCAAAATACTGACTTCTCCACTTAGATCTGAAGTGGACAGCAAGGGAGATGAATGCAAATCAGCTAATAATGATAACCTCCAACCCCTCTATGCTAATCACCCTTCTGTTGATGATTTAGGCTAAGATTGGTAAGAAAAATATAAGATTTTTAGTGAAATTAGGGTTAACGGAGGTTTAGAGCTGTTTTAGGGAAGATGGAAATGACTTAGATCGGTCTCAACAGCCTTCCCTTAGCACAAATTTTGAGATGGATTAGTGGACCTAAGTATGGGCTTAGTTATATACCCACTAATGTAGGCCAACAGCAGCCAAAACTTAAAACAGACATAACATTCAAATGGTAAGTCCATTTTTCTACTATGATCACTCTACGGAATGGAAAACCATAACCTTAAGGGAATGAAAGTAGATTGAGACCCTAATTTGGCTCTTGTCGACAGTTATAGTCCAAACAAGATTTTAAGGTTCAAAATGGTCATATAGAAATATGAAAAAAAATCATAGACATGGAAATGTCCATAAGAGTCATTTTTCAAAATTTTAGAGTCATAGGACCTTATATAAATATAATAAAAATATTTTACGATCCTTCAATACGTAAAATATGGGTCATTACACCCCCTAGGAATTTTGCTCTCGAAAGTCCCAAGTAAGTCAAAGAATGGTCGAACATGGTTACTTCGCATGCCTAACAATCATATGCAACATCATACATATCAAACAAGCAGGCATACAACCAATAGTGTAGGTAAGCCTATCTTAGCATGCGAGATACTAAACTACCCTATATGATATCCAAGGTGAAAGTAAATACAATAAACAGTAGGCCTTACCAAGCAAAGTGCTCTGAATATGTGTCCCTCATGCTCTCCTTAGTTTCCCACGTGCAATCGCCTTCACTTTCACCCCTTTAAACCTTTACTAACTCTACATAGTCATTGCATCCGACAATACGAACCGGCCTACGAGGACTCGAAGCTTCTAGTTCAATCTTGATATTATGAAATTGATCCGGTGTAATCATCATGCCTGAGTCGTGCACAAATTTCCGCAAATGAGAAACATGAAAGACTTTGTGCACGCCCGCCATCTTCTGAGGTAAGTCCACTCCATATGCTAGGTTCCCAATCCTCTCTCCTATTAAAAAAGGACCTACGAATCTCGACACCAACTTCCCCATACTACCGGTTTGAATAACATTCTTCAATGGTGAAATTTTCACAAACACCACATCGTCGAAAGAAAATTCCAAATCTCTACGTCTTCTATCAACATAGCTCTTCTTTCTATCATAAGCAACTTTCATTCATTGCTGAATGATCTCTGTCTTCTCTAAGGTTTCTCTAATCATATCTGGCCCAAGTATCAGTTTCATGCCCGTTTCCCACCCATATGAAGGAGCGTTACACAGTCGATCATACAATGCTTCATATGATTCCATACCGATACTAGATTGATAGTTATTGTTGTATGGGAATTCTACCAAATGCAAGCGATCATTCTACGAACCTCTGAAATCGAGTATGCAAGCCCGTAAGAAATCCTCCAATATACGATTTACTCTCTCAATCTGCCCATTTGTTTTCAAGTGATAAGCTATACTGAGATGCAGCTCGGTCCTCGATGCCTCTTGTAAGCTCTTCCAAAACCCACTAGTGAACAATGGGTCTTGGTCGCTCACAATGCTCTTCGGCACACCATGAAAACATATTATCCACTGATGAGTATGAACTAGGCACTTTTCGTCAATCTATCGACTATAACCCAAATGTTATCGTACCACCTCTAGTTCTCAACAATCCGTCGATGAAATTCATCGATATCTGCTCCCACTTCCACTCAGGAACTTCAAGCGGTTGCAGTAGTCCATCTAAATCGAGGACAAATAATCTCCCATCCTTGCGGAGCCAACCTTCTCGGTTGAGCTTGTATTGCCTCATATCCTTGGACTCTACTCTTTCTATTTTCACCATGATCTCTACGAGTCCAACATCCAACCTCTGACTAGTACCAATTCACTCAATCAAAGTAGGTCTGATCATCAAACTTGCCAACATCTTTGGCTCTAATTCACAATGAGTTTTAAATTCATAGCCAGAAATATACTCCAACTGCTTCCACTCTAGGAACGTTGCTCCTAAACTAGCATGGCTTCTACTCAACACATCTGCGACTGCATTTCTCTTACTAGGCATGAAGGAAATGTCAAAGTCGTAGGAGGCTGAGAATTGCAACCATCGTTGCTGGCGAAGGTTAAGATCCTTTTGGGAGAAAAAGCGCTTTAACGATTTATGGTTCGTGGATAGCTCGAACCTTTCTCCTAATAAGTAGTGCCTCCAAACCTTCAAAGCAAACACTAGCTCCAAATCTTGAGTTGGATACTTCCTCTCGTGCGGCTTCAGCAGTCGACTAGCGTGGGCACCAACTTTTCCCTTCTGCATCAACACCGCACCTAATCTAGTACCACATACGTCTGTGTATACTGTCGGATCCTCATTCTCGCTTGGAATGGTCAATACTGTTCACACTTCATGTCCTAAACAAAAGTATGATTCTTCTTCGTCAAATTGGTCAACAACGTGGTTACCTTCGAGAAGTCTTTGATAAAACGTCTATAATATCTCGCTAATCCTGAGAAACTCTCACATCAGTAGCATTCTTGGGCTGGTTTCAATCCTGAACCGCTGCTACCTTCGTAGGATCAACCGCAATTCCCTGCCCAGAGACCACATGACCCAAGAATCTCACTTCTCCTCTCCAAAAGTAACACTTCGAAAACTTTGCTCTTAACCTATGCTTCCTTAACACTTCAAACACAATCCTTAAGTCCGTCTTGTGTTACTTATATGTCCTAGAATAGATCAGAATATCATCCATGAACACAAAAACGATCTTGTTTAGCCGATCCCTGAAGACACAGTTCATGAGATCAACAAAGTATGCCAAGGCATTAGTTAGCCCGAACGGCATACCAACCACTCATAGAAACCATACGACATACAAAACGCGGTGATCAACACTCTTCTTTGCTACTCTCAACTAGTGAAATCTTGTCGCTAAATCCAGTTGACAGAACAACTTCGCACCATGGAGCTGATCGAACAAGTCGTCAATTTGTGGAAGTGGGTACTTGTTCTTCTTTGTCACCTGATTCAACGAACGGTAATCAACACACAACCTCAAAGAGTCATCCACCTTAGTGGTGAATACTATCCCACTCGGATATGCTCCTACAAATGAGCTCTTTCTTCAACAGGTCATTTACTTGCACCTCAACTCCTTTTCCTCTCCCGGTGTCATACGCCTCAAAGGCATAACTACCAGTCCGGCATTCTTCACCAAGTCTATACAGAATTCAATATCCTGGTGTGGTGGTAATTCGATTACCTCCTCAAACACGTCCGAATACCCTCCAATGATAGGCGTAGATGATAACTCATCACATGGAAGGTCAAGCGAATATAGAAAGCTAACCATAACCTCATTCTCCGGCAGGCAGCCAATCACTACCATCACCCCTCCACAGCCTCAATCATCACCAATAGCTTCTCGTAATCCACTACTACCGCATACTTCCTTAGCCAGTCCATTCCTAAGATAACCTCAAACCTAACAAAATTCAAAACAAAGCGATCACAAACAAAAGAGCATCCATGACTCGATAAGACCAAACCACTACAAACCATGCACAGGCTAGTGGAGCCTCCAACTGGGTTCGTCACAATGAAAGGTCGATCAACTATTTCGGGTTTCAATCCCAATCTATCTACTAGGTCACTAAATATAAAGGAATGTGAAGCCCCGGTATCGAACAAAACACATATATGAACATCATAAATGGAGAGCATACTTTGAATAATGACGCCCTGCCCTTTCTCCTTCGCCGAGGGAGCACTTAATGAAGTTGGGACAACATCCAGAGCATACGCCTTCACAACATGTTTGTACTATGATGGTCTAGACAAGTTTTATGCATATGTCTGAACTTGTCACAGTTATAACACTTCTTGTTTCCATTAGCTTTGCAATCTCTGATCAAGTGACCCTTATCTTCGTAACCATAACAGACGGGTTCCCATTTAGCCTTCTTCTAAGCATTCTTTCCCTGAAATTGCTTCCTCTTTTCATTCCATTTCTTCTTGCCTTCACCGCCTTGTTTCAGTTTTGGCTCTTAACGACGACAGCTGATTTAGACTTGGAGTATAAACTCCCATGGCGAAGATCTTTCTTGACAAGTCTCTCAAATGACTCATCGATATAACCCACCAACTTCTCCCCCAAAAAGTCATCCAAACCCATAATAAATTTCTCATTCTTCCTTAATGGAGTGTCAATGAAAGACATCCCATACTTTGACAAAATGTCAAACTCAGCAACATACTCAGAGATAGACATATCTCCTTGCTTCAAATCAGCAAATCTCCTGAACAACACTGACTTTTGGGCAGACGGAACGAACTTCTCCTAAAACCTAGCCTTGAACTGGTCCTAAGTGAACTGATCCTCGGGTGTAGCAATAGTAATGGCATTCCACCAGTTCATGGCCCACCCTTGAAGCTGTCTAGATGCCAGCTTCCTTCATGGCATCATCTGCTTTCATGTCACCAAAAATACGCTCGCAGGTATCCAAACAATCCCGCACATCGATGGACGACTCTGTTCCAAGGAATTGTTTGCCTCCAAAGGTAGAGTAATCTTTGCATAGCTTGGCGACGTCAGCCCTCAGCGCCTGCACTTGAGCACCACTGGCAGCAGCAACATTCGGAGTGGTCGCTTGGGCATTTTGTAGCATGTTTTCCATTACTGCGCTGAACAGCGCCTGCAAGTCAGGGTTAGCATCCCCTGAACCTACTCCTTCTTCAACTCTGAAGATGGAGTTCCTTACTATGTTTCTTTTATGCTAACTTGTTCTTGATCTGTAGCAAGATTGATTAGTCTCTCATACAAAAAAACTATATAAATGGTACTCGTGTGTGTGCATGCGACTTATAAACTATATATACTGCTATATAGTTTTAAAACCAAAATAAATAACAAGCAAAGACTCTCTCGTATATACATACCCTCGATCTAGTCTAGGGTAATGACTCCTTTACTATCTCTACTGGACCACGGTATCAACTTAGGTTAATCATGTAACCTAAGTTCTAATACCAAATGAGATGACCGCCATACACCACCGACACACAATATAGCTATATAGCGCACTGCTGACATGCTGGGTCGATATAGGACGATCATCAAGGGTTATAAATGAAATAAGACGTCATAAAACCTGATTTACATCTCTCAGTGCATGGAATAAAATGTAATATACATTGTAGATATAAAATAGGAGAGGCAGTAATAACTAAGTGAACCAGATATCAGAGCACAGATCTATAAAATTATAGAACATAGTAATAGAGTTTATATAAAACAGAAGTAAAATCAATAAACTCTCTCATAGTAGTAAAACAAACACTGTCTAGGCTACACAGTGTTGCAAAACAGAATAAGCGTAATATCCATACATAATGCAAGAAGCTCTATCCTGCTCATCCTCTGCACTGCACTGCATACACCAAGATCTGCTATTTAGTCTACTCATTCAAGAGTACCCGAGATAATAAGAAGCAAAGCATAAAACCTCGGGTCAAACAACAGTTTGGTGTGAGCGATAAATGAATCTCAAAATACTATACAAGTCGATATAGTAAGGAACAAGGGTATATGAATAATACCTGACATGTCCCTACAACCAAAGAGTTAGCACATAACGAATATAATATGCTACTCTATGAATATCATAAAGGTATATTACAATAAAGGTATATTACAAACTAAGTATGATGACAGGTGTCCAAGTATCCATATCTCTAATACCTATCTTTAATGACATCCCTATAGTGATAGACTTGGAAGAAAATAAACAATGCAACCATAGAATCCATCAAACAATCCTCACTATCACTCACTGTGCTCTAGATATATGATAATTTGTATGGCCTTTCTTCTGCCAGGGACTAATGGAAATCCCAGTTTTCAATGTATTGGCCTTTAGCTTGAAGCTGATACTAGACCCATTCTACCGGTTCAAGGTATATGGATCCAAACAACAGATCTAGGGTAACCAAGCAAAGTACCCATGAGCATCCTCATAATACCCCTGCTTTCGAGTACATAAGAAAATATTCTAAGTATCAATGATCCTTTAGCATGCGTATCCAAGCACTTTTCCTTCCCTCGTCCGGTTTCCATTATCCTCAAGAAACCATTCCATGTACCTTCATTCCACGATTGAACCACTCAACATTTTATCCACGGATCACCCTTTCTAGAACCTACCCACTGTGGATAACCATCCTCATGACTCCTTCAACATTGAGCCACTATCATCGGAACATAACTCCATTCATCGTCGAGTTTCCATCACCAAAGTCCCGAAGTTATCATCGTGCTACTATATCGCCATCAAACCCCACGCGAATAAACAAACACCATTAGCAAGACATGTAAAGCCTTTGCCTCCCATCCTGGAAGTTTCACACCGATATGGCCAAAAGAAACCTCTCGGTACTAACAAAAACCACTCGGTACCGAGTTGGTTACTTAGCCAAAATCTCATCCTTCTTCTTTCCTGAAGTTATTCTTCTATAATGTCCCTTCCTCCAAGTATTTAGACCCTGACCTCTCTCCAGAAAAGCACTCAGTATCCACCCCAAAGCTCTAGGTATTCACCCAAAAGCTCTCGGTACCAAGTCAACACTTAGCTAAATTTTTGGCATTTGGTTTCTGCTCCTCACCCCTAGTCTCAACCAAAAGCACCAACTCCAACCAAGAGGTTTCCATCGACCAAAGGCTCTCGGTACCAACTCCTCTAATTAGCTCCAAACTTGATGCAACTTAAACCCTAGGCTCCTCCGATGCTCTAGAGCCTCTCCTCCAAGTTTCATCCAATTCTGACCATCTTTGCCTTCGATTTGCCAATTCGACCACCTCTTTTCTACCTAAAAGCACTAGCAAACCATGTCAAAGCACAACGCCCAAAAATGGAATATTATCTAAAACCATCCATACACACATGCAATTCGTAAAAACATGATAATCAAGCAAATCCTATTCTAGATCTAACTTTTACACTAGCATATCAATATGACCAAAAGGGGTTGAAAAATCATTTAAAAACCAATTTAAAACCTTCAAATTTCGACCACAAACATATATGAAAATGTGCTTAAAGTTAGAAAACCTTTTAGGGTCAAAATCATGTTAAAAACGTCATTTTTAACTACATAAACAAGCATGGTATAGTGATAGGTCAAGAACCACTCACAAAATACCCAAAATACTGATTTATCCCCTTAGATATAAAGTAGACAACTAGGGAGATGAATGCAAATAAGCTAAAAATGATAACCTCCAATCCCTATATGCTAATCACCCTTCTAATGATGATTTAGGCTAAGATTAGTAAGAAAAAGGTATGTTTTTTTGATGAAATTGGGGTTAATGAAAGTTTAGAGCTGTTTTAGGGAAGATGGAAGTAACTTAGATCGGTCTCAATAGCCTTCCCTTAGTATAATTTTCGAGATGGATTAGTGAACCTAAGTATGGGCTTAATTAATTACCCATTAATGCAGGGCAATAACAGTCAAAACTTAAAACTGACATAACTTTCAAATAGTAAGTCCATTTTTCTAATATGACCACTCAACGGAATGGAAAACCATTATCCTGAAGGAATGGAAGTGGTTTGAGATCCTAACTCGACTCTTATTAAAAGTTATAGTCTAAACAAGATTTCTAGGGTCAAAATTGTCACATAAAAGTACAAAAAAAATCGTAGATATGGAAAATGCCTATAAGAGTTATTTTCTAAAATTTTAGAGTTATAAAACCTAACATAAATAAGATAAATATATTTTATGATCCTCTGATACGTAAAATACGGGTCGTTATACACAGTATTCACGAGCTCCCATAGTTAGTAAGGACCTTTTGCACTGTCGCCAACCCTATCACCATCATAATCACCATTGGTCAAGCGTCGTCACTTCGACTTCATCTGCATATCTGTTTTGAAAAACAATGTCATCATCTATGGCTATTTACTATATCGTCAAGGCAAACGTTATAACATATCTCTTGAGGCACATGCCTCAAGGAGCTGCCATAGTGCTCTATCTCATTTTAACTTCTTTCCTCAGGGTGCGAGCCTCTAGATATTGTATTAATCACAATCCCCTTGTGTTGGCTGCCGTGATCCCTCTCTACAGGAACCAGTCTGGTTCTGTATGGTAAGTTGCCCTTGGAGCTGGTTATTTTCCTACCGGCCAGCCTACGGGTTTGTAGTGTATTGCTTTAATTTCCTTTTCTCGATCATATCTTTAATAACATCCCTTAGATGTCGACATTCTTGTGCCCATGTGTCTAATGGAAGTGACAATGCTTTTCGATATGTCTTTCCTCATCTATAGCCTCCCTAAAGGGTGGCTTCTTTAATGCTCTATACCTTGTGTTACAAGATAAATTTTCTTAATAGAATTCATCAATTCCATATAGTCTCCCATGTAAGTGTACCTCGTACACTTGTTGGTGTCTTGCATTTTGCCACTAGCATCTTGGTTCTTTCTTTTATTATTATTATTTCCAACGTTCGCTGTAATGTTCCAAGCTCCATCACCCTTCTATTTGATAGCTACGTTGCTCTGTATCACACTGCGCGGTCCTTCTTGATCACAAGCAGTCAATCTTGTAGCCAAATCTAGCTTTTCCATATGCAAAAATTGAGATGCCTTATGAAGGAATTCCTTCAAAGTAGACGGTTCATTCCTCTTAAGCCACCAACCTAAATCGGTATTTCGGTGAACCCCGTTCATTAGTGCCATCAGCACTATCTCCTTCTTAGGGCCACCCACTTCCGTGACTATAGCATTAAATCTATTTAAAAAACTTTTCTAGGTCCTTTCGAACCTCTAATCTACATTTGACAATGACATAGCATCCTTCAATTATATTCTAGGAACCTGGAATAGCTCCATAAATTGTTTCACCACTTGGTAAAATAACTAACAGACCTGGGTTCAAGCCGTGTGAACCACATGATTGCCATCCCTTCTAAGGAAATCAGAAAACATCTACACTTCACTGCATTTGTTGCATGGGCACTATCCATGTGTCATCCATATTTTAAAAATGTTGCCTTTGATCCGTCATGCCATTATAGCTTTGCAAAGTTGACATCACAAACTTCTTTGGATACTTTGCTTCAAGATTCTCTTTGGTGAATGGGGTCCTACTCACCGATGAACCGCACTCGTCATCCCGTTTTGACTCATCAAACTTTTAATCATGTTGTCAATGTATTCCTCATTACCTTGGTTGACCTGATGGTGATCATCATGAACATCCCTGAGTGTTTGACTCTACAAATGGTCTTTGTTAATTGCAGGATGTCTAGGTTTCTCTATCTTTGGAGAAACAACTAATCCCGACCTACTCCAGCACCTCGTTGGACTCCGTCCCCTTCTAGCTAGTTCAACGCCACTAACTTAATGACCAATAACTCATCCTTCACTGGTATCATCATTGTGTAAGTCCTCTTCGCCATTAGATAGATTCAACATGTTAGCTGACCTCTCGGTGCCGACCACTCTAGACCTCATGACACCGGTGATTTTGATACTAGCTGACTGATTCCATCTTTCACAACTCTCTTCTGCATTGCCCCAACCACTTTCTACATCGGTCGTTTATTTGGTCTGTTGTTTCATTTTGTTGGAAACAAGCTTTCTTCTCTGGAATCAGAAGGCGATGAATCTCTTCTGCTCTTCCTTCAATTATGAGATTCGTTATGTTGTCGGGATTCGGCTAATGCCCCTAGCTATTCTTACATCTTTACCATAATATCCATCAGAGACTTCTGCTATTGTAGCATCTTCAAGTTCATGTCAGCCATCATCTTTTCTATCTCATCTTTTATCACAACTTTGGTCGTTGAGTTGAAGATCTTGGCAAAGTAGCCGGTTGGTTAATCTCTTCTTCATTATGATGGGATCCTTCATAATCTCCTTTGATGGTTGCTCTGTAGTAAACTCCTCCGAGTCTAAGTAATAACAGATCCACACCTATGAAATTCTAGATCTGGTTAGTAGATTCCTTTGAATCTAAATAAAAGCATAGATCTAAGCTTGAGTGTGAAAAGTTCTTGGTGAAAGTGCCAAAAATGTTTGCGCAAAATACGGGTAAACATCCCAAATTACTCAAAATGGATACCGAATCAAATAAAAACAAAATTAAAATAAGGAGGAAGCAAGATTTTAAATTGGTTTGGCTAGATTCAAAAGGCTACGTCCACTATCAACTTTATTTTGATTTTCTTTCACCACTTTAGCCAAATATACAATGATTTTAGTTTTAAAAACGATTGAAAATGTAAATGGCAGAGTTTAGTTGCAAAAATCTAAAATCTAATCAAAAAGTTATTTTTTGTAGCAATGGAAGGTATATTTAGCCAAAATCCTCCACAATAGTTTCTAGTATTCACTTGAACATTTAAGAACTTAGATCTGAGCCTCCAGGCTTAAAGAACATGTCAAAATCGATAATCGTTACTATTCGGTACCTACCAATTTTGATCAGTGTCGAAAAGTTTTGCTCACTTGCTTCTTTATTCTTCTTTTATATTGCTTAAGTCTTCAAGCTTTGGATTTTCGTTGATAAAATTTCCCATCAAAAGTGGCCGGGATTAACCGGTTTTGTCCACCCAAAACTTATCCTTTCCTTTAAAGTAGAAAGTAGCATCATTAGTAGCTAAAAGTAGGTCCTTCGGATTTTTTGACCTCTTGGTACCAGCTAGTATTGCCTTATGAAAAACTCAGCTAAACTTCTAGTGTTCCATCCATAACACCCTAGAAATTTTAATAATAAATTAAAATACGAATAAGGAAAAAAAATGTAATTTCACATAAAAGGAAAAAATAATAAATTTTACAGATTTTGGAATTAAGCTTACGGATATATTCCACTGCATCCGGAATGTTGTATATAGTTAGAAATCATATGTAACTTTCTAAATTTGATAAAATGGAGTGAAAATAGTGGAAAATATAGCCAGTGGCACTTCGTAATTGCTGGTTTCAAAATTTAGACTAGAAACCCTAGTTCTCAACTATAAGTAAAGGTTTAAGCCTCCACTCTTCTCATTCAGAAACCCTGGCTTCTGCCTCCTAAACATCTCTTCTTCTTGCTCAAAAATAAATTCCAAGTTTTAAAAAAAATAAAAATTAAATAAAATAAAAATAGAAATGGAATTAGAGAAAGGAAGATTCAACAAACAAAGCTAGGGAAAGGAGCAGTGGATACAAATCTAAAGAGAAGACGGAAAGCTAAAAGGTAAGTGGATTCTATCTATAAAATGAGTATGATGCAAATAAGTAGTTGAATTTTAGTTATATACCTTTTAGTAATACAAATAAGATTTTTCTTCTTGAATCTATCTTTTATTCTGAATTTTTGCATTGAAATAAATCGAAAAAACCCTAGGGAATAATAAATCTAATTATTGAATTTATAATACCTCTAATCCAATAGGTCTAAATTGTAAAACGTGTTGGGTTGATTTTGATGAGTAATAGATAATTTATATGGATATGATTCATATGATAATCTAAAATGATTTTGCATTGGCATAAATAGATAATCGATATGAGCGCACGTAAAATACTTAGAATACACACACACACACACACAGATATATAGTTGACTGGAAAACCATTGATAAATGTTAAAATAAATCATTTGAGGTTAGACAATAGACAGTAGAAATTGTATATGAAATTCTATAAAGATAAACATTGAAATCCATGCTCAAATCGATGGAGTTATATGTTTGATTGGAACATTCAGACGTTTGAATAAATGGAGATTATTATTTTTAAACGGCATAGGGTCAAACGTCTAACTAGTAGAATCAAACATCTGAGCTAAAGTAGCAGGCCAGATTGAACCTAGACCTGGTACAGGCCAAGAATAATAGGTCGGGGAAAACTTGTTTCCACTTCTTAGTTATTCAGGAGTGTGTGCAGCTGAATGAAGTCGAGCAGCAAGCTAGAAATGAACCACTTTTGGGTAAAGTCCTAGGCTCTCGCTTCATGGCATTGGAATGCGACATTCGATATAGAGGGCATTATATAATACTAAAAGTTTGTAACAATCGTAGCCGGTCCTAGCCACAATTTCGTGAAAGCTGGAAAGAGAGGACAAAGATGTTTGTCAGAGAAGGAAGGATCCACCCTTGATTACTACTTGTGTAATGATATAGAACCTGGGAAGCGAACCAGCAAGGGGATGCACCAATGCAAGAAGGCAAGAACCTGTTGGATAGTGATTCAATGAATGGGTCGGGTATTGAATGCATACCCAACTTAGAACACCAATGCACAATGGCAAGAACCATCGGATAGTAATTCGACAACGAGCTGCGCTTGGATGTATATTCAGATAGATGTAACCTAAGTAACTACTACTGAAGATGTTAGTTAATATACATCAATGCATGTATGTATATATATATATATAGTTAGGTGGACACCATTGAGACTATATACTAGAGATGCCTCTAGAAATTTCCTTATTTCAGTATGCTCCACCTGTGAGTGGAACTTTCATGAACTATAATCAGCATCTAGAATAGTCAATTTAAAAATGTTATTTGACTAGATCCTTACATATATAACACACTAAGGAACACATTAGGTATAGGATATAACTGAACTTCAATTACTTGTTTACACCATACCACTAGTGATATAATTCACTCAGCAGACTTTGTCTGACCCCTTCCTTTTCTCCCTTTTTTTTACCTATTATAGGAGGATAAGGCAATAAGTGAGTTGATTTGGTCCTGTGCACAGAGATGGTAACATGTTGATGGAGATTTATTTATTACAACTTCTCTCCATGTATCTCATTTTATCTATTAGACATACTATTACTGTGGTGTTGTTTGGGAGTTTTATCTATAGTTTGGACCTATTGCTCTTTATCAGACTGATGTTGTACTTACATTTGGAGCGTTGTTATGTCATTTATTGAATAGACTATGGTAATTCTGCGACTGTGTTATTTGAACTACTTTTATTACTATTTTTTTCTTTCTCTGTGAGATCTAAAAGTATAGAATTATGTAATGTTAAAATTGTCTCTGTATCATTGTAAATTACCTTTAAAACTGAACAATTCATAATTCTTGGTACAACGATAGTTTAAAAGCCAATTTTGAGCTTTGAATCGATGTGTCTGGAGGTGCGAGTTGTCACAGTTGGTATCAGAGCTTAGTTTAGAATTCCTAAGGGATTGGGTGCTATCTAAGAGAATGTAATAACATATTTTCAAAATTTTCAAAATTATTACATATACATTTATAAGTATAACACCAATACACCCATTAAATTCAAGTAAGACTTAATACTATCTAAGGAAAGCTGTTAGTAATAATTCCTAGTCATTGATAGTGAGAATGAGCAATCAAGCTAGAAATGGTACGGGCAAAGCAGTTGAGGTTTCAGAAGTGAACGTTTCAATGTGGTTTTGACGGTATCACAAGCAAAAGGCCGAGCCAAACTTAAGCCTGATAGAGGACCCACAGTACCAGCACAAGGTGCAGTGCCGGTCAACCCACCAATTGATGATTTTGCAAAACTATAAATGGACTTTTCGAGCTTAAAAAAAGCCTCACGTGGGAACTAAATCTTTTGTGGATTTGAAGGCATGGTTGCGTACTTGTGAGAGGATTTTTAGTTTGTTAGAATTGGATGATGCCACTAGAAGGCAGTTGGCTTCTTGGCACTTACAATCGGAAGCTCTAAATTGGTAGGATCTTGTGGTGGTAGAGACCAATGAAGAAGAGATATCTTGGGGTGATTTTAGAAGACATTTTGAAGCTAAGTTTCTTTCTATAGTAGAGCAAGGAGTGTAGTTGGAGAAATTCATACATCTGCAGCAAGGAGATATGACAGTGAAAAAACATGTAAGCTGATACAATGAGCTGGCTAGGTTTGGATATGACTTGATAAATACCCCACATAAAAAAGGCTTTGAAGTTTACGAAGGGGCTGAAGCAACCTCTTCAAGATTTATCCCTTAACCACATTCCAATGGGAGCTACTTATAAGGGATCGGTAGAAATGGCTTTGCTGAATACCATCTCTAAAGAAGAAGCTAAAGTTGAACCAAAGAAGGCGGGGGAAAGCCAATTCTACAAAATTAGCACAAGATAAAGAAGCGAGAGATCAAACATAGAAAGCGCGGTTTTAGAGGACATGTTGTTAGGAACTGCAAGATGAATCTGACAAATAAAAGGTGTTACAACAACAATCAGCTTGGCAGTACGAAGAGCTAGTGTCTGACCTTGTCCAAGAATTATGCCCAAGTGGTTCCAGTGTATGCATTGGATGCTATTCCTAGCTCGAGTACAACTCCAGTTGTGGATAAAGGAAAGAAGGTTATTGAAGGTGTGTTAACTCTTTCTAATTTATTTATTTACACTTTATTTTACACTAAAGCATCACACTCATTTATTTCTAGTAGACTAGTAGATGACTTACATTTAGAAACTAGTAGATGACTTACATTTAGAGACTAGTACAGCAACAGACCCCATTGTAGTATCGAACCCTGTGGAGGATCGATTCATTTATCCATGATTTGTAGGGGTTTGAAATTGTATATTTTGGGTATCGAATTAGATTGCGATGCTTATTTTTTAGGATTTTCTAGGTTTGGGTTAATTTTGGGGACGTACTAGATGACTATGTATGGAGCAGTACTAGATTGTGATAGGAAGGTAGTTCGTTTGAATACTTGTATAGGACACAAACTAGAGATTTACTACGATCCTAAGAGTTTGGTTATGTCGAGTTACCTATATTCCCTTGGTCTATCACATGACAAGTTTGCTTCTATACCTATAGTTCAAGATTACCCAGATGTATTTTCTGAAGTTTTTGGTCTTCCACCCCATAAGGAGATCGAATTTCAAATTTACCTTGAGGAGAATGCTAGACCTGTTACCTTACTTCTTAGGCATATAGCTCCTAAAGAAATGCATGGACTAAATTAGCAAATAAATGAATTATTAGAGAAGGGCTTCATCCGAAGGAGTATCTCAAAGTAGGGAGCACCCATTATCTTTCCTATTAAAGTAGATGGTTTCTTAAGGCTTCGCGTAGATTATCGAGAGCTAAATAAATTAACAAGTACGAATCGTTATCCACTACCCTGTATAGACGATCTCTTAGATCATCTAGTTGGGGAAAAGGTATTCTCTAAGCTTAATTTGGCTATCGGGTTCCATTAATTATGTGCAGTTAAGGATAATATTCAGAAAACTAATTTTCGCACACTCGACGGACTTTATGAGTGATTAATCTTGCCATTCGGACTGATCAATGTACCTGCTAATTTTGTTGACTTCATAAGTCAAGTCTTTGGAGGATTGTTGAATAAGTTCACAGTGGTATTTATTGATGACATACTTGTCTATTTGAAAAGCGAGGAAGAGCATAAGTTGCATTTAGAAGAAGTGCTCAACACTCTCCATAGGCATAAGCTAAAGGTGAAATTTTCTAAGTGTCACTTTTAGTACAAGAAGGTTCGCTTTCTTGGACATGTTATCTTCGAGCATGGACTAGCGGTTGATCCTGGTAAAGTTGCTATAATACATGATTGGCACATACCAAAGAATGCCACAGAGGTTAGAAGCTTTCTTGGCTTGGCTAGCCACCGTAGGAAGTTCATTATGGAATCCGCAAAGGTTTATTCACCATTGACCCACCTTAACAAAAAGAATCCAGTTTCCTCGTGGAACTCAAAATGTGAGTATGCTTTTATAAAGCTGAAGGAGTTATTGACTAGTGCATTTGTTTTGGTACCCTCTAATGGTACGAAGGCGTTCGCAGTATATACTGATGCATGCAGTATAAGACTGGGCGCCATGTTGATGCAGAATAGTAGAGTTTTTTTCTATGTCGGTCGATAGTTGAAAGTTCATGAGAAAAACTACCCAATCCATGAACTTGAGTTGGCAACCATTGTTTTTGCCCTTAAGTCATGGAGGCATTATATTTTGAGGGAGCGATTTGAGCTATTTACGGATCATAAATCTCTGAAGTATTTATTCTCCCAAAAGGATTTGGATTTAAGGCAGCAAATTGGGATGGAATTCTTGGCTTTGTATGACTTTAGTATCTCATACACTTTGGGAAAGGGCAATGTTGTAGTCGATGCCTTGAGTAGGAAGCATGCGATGTTAAGCCCTATATTCTAGGAATGGAAGCATTTGAAGTATATTTCTACATTCGATTTTTGACCTACATCAGACATCACCCCAGGATAGTTAGTAGCTTTAGACGTTCAACCTTGACTTAAAGATCGTATTGATTTAAGTTAGAAGCAATATACAGAGTTATTGGATATTTTTAAGAAGCTAAACAAAGAAGAGCATTCGAGCCATTTGGAGCGTTGTTTTATTGGTTCGAGAGGATGGCAGAGGAGAGATGGTAAGTTGTGTGTTTCTCTCATTAAGGAAATGATTGACATGGTGCTAGCAGAGTCCCATCATTCTAGGATGACCATTCATCCCAGTGGTGATAAAATATATCGTGGTATGAAGAGAGTATTTTACTGGCTAAGAATGAAGAGACATGTAGTGGAATTTGTTTCCAAATGTATGACATGTTAGAAAGTAAAAGCAGGTAGAAGAAGCTCGGTGGATTATTGTAGCCTTTGGATATCCCATAGTGGAAATAGGAGCATATCTATATGAATTTTACCGATGGACTACCTATGAATAAAAGAAGAAATGAGAGTGTTTGGGTCATCGTCGATCGATTGACCAAATGCACTCATTTTATTTCAGTTAAGAGTATGAGGAAAACTGCATCTTTGGCGACCCTATACGTGAGGGAGGTGGTTCGATTACATGGAGTTCCTTTTAACATTGTTAATGATCGAGGTCCACTTTTTGCTAGTGAGTTTTGGAGGAGTCTTCAAGAGACCTTGGGCACTAAACTAAATCTAAGTATAGACTATCACCCATAAATGGATGGACAGGCAGATAGGGTAAATTAAATATTGGAGAATTTTCTTAGGACGTGTATTTTGGATTTTAGAGGTTCTCGAGAGGGTCGCTTGCCATCAATGGAGTTTTCATATAATAATAGGTATCAAAAGAGTATTGGAATGGCACCGTCCGTGGCATTATATAGGAGCCATGTAAATCCCTATCTTGTTGGTGGGACACTATTGATAGGATAATTCTTCGACTAGATATGATTAGAGAGACCCTTGAGAAATTATATTTGATCCGTAAAAAAATTAAGACTGTAGAAGACGGGTAGAAATCTTATGTTGATAAGAGACGCACAGAGTTGGAGTTCGCGGTGGGCAACATAGTCTTTGTGAAGGTCTCACCACTTAGACACATTATGAGGTTTGGTATTTTAGAAAAGTTGTCATCGAGATTTGTATGGACTTTTCTGATCTTGAAGAGAGTAGGGAAGTTAGCTTACAGAGTGGAGCTACATGAGAAGTTGGCGGGGGTTCACGATGTCATTCATTTGTCACACTTGCGAAAGTGCTTCCACAATTCAACTACCGTAGTTGAGCTGAGTTAGGTGGAAGAAGTTGAAGTAGAAAAGGAGTCATTTGTTCATTGTGCACCTACCCATATTATTGAACATGGAACAAAGTGACTACGCAATAAAGTAATCAAACTGGTTAGAGTTCAGTAGGGAGATGATCCAATTGAGAGAACTTGGGAGCCAGAGGAAAAGATCCAAGCTATTTATCCAGAGCTTTTTTTAGTAAGTTTCCATTTAAATTAATAAAATTACTAAGATACACGGTACTTAGCTTAATGTATTCCATAAGTAGGTAAGTATATAGATGTTAGGCGTGGATGTGAATATTTCATTATGACTGTTCTGGATGATGGTTGCTAATGGATGTATTTTGTTAGCTGGTATTGCATATATGGGCTGTTATTCCTGTTTGCCTATGACACGCATCACACTATCTACTTTATTTTATCAGTCATATGTATATGGTTGTTGCATTTTTGCATACGTTATTGAATGACTGCACATTCATATAGAATTTTAAGTATTTGGGATGTTGCATATATTTTGGATACATGGCATAAGCACTTGCATTTCTTACATTATCTACATGCTTATATGCTTTCCATAAATATATGTACATGTTGCATTAGAAATCTGAAACTAAGGACACTTGTTGCAAGTGGCTGACAGGTGAGTAGATGGTTGTAGATATTGGTTGCATAAATGAATTATATTTTTCCACCTTTGGAGATTTTGGGGATGAAGTTATTTAACGGGGTAAAATGTAACACCCCGTAAATTTTAATAATAAATTAAAATATGAATAAGGTAAAGAATGTGATTTCAAATAAAATGACAAAATAATAATTTTTACAATTGTCGAAATTAGGCACTGGGACCTATTCCACTGCGTCTGGAACGTCATTTACAATCAGAAATCATAAGTAACTTGCTAAATTTGATAAAATGGAGCAAAAATAGTGGAAAATGCAGCTAGTGACAATTTCATAATTATTGATTTCGAAAATTGGACTACAAACCCTAATTGTCAATTATAAATAAAGGCCCAAGCCACTACTCTTTTCATTCACAAACCCTAGCCTTCGCCTCCTAAACGTAAATTCTCTTCTTCTTCCCCAAAAATAAATTCCAAGTTTTAAACAAAATAAAAGGTAAATCAAATAAAAATAGAAAAGGAATTAAAGAAAGGAAGGTTTACCAAATAAAGCTAGAGGAAAGAAACAACGGATATAAATCTAAAGAGAAGACGGAAAGCTACAAGGTGAGTGGATTCTATCTACGAAGTACTATGATGTGAATAAGTAGTTGAATTTCAATTATATACCTTTTAGTAATACAAAT
This sequence comes from Allium fistulosum, assembly GCA_030737815.1. NCBI lineage: Eukaryota > Viridiplantae > Streptophyta > Magnoliopsida > Asparagales > Amaryllidaceae > Allium > Allium fistulosum. Next base: position 239,435,620 of record CM060907.1, on the reverse strand, counting down.
AAGATTTCTATTCTTGAATTCATCTTTTATTTTTAATTTTTTAATTGAAATAAATTAGAAAAATCTAGGGATTAATAGATCTAATTTTTGAATTTATAAAAATATGTCTAATCCAATAGATCTAAATTGTAAAACATGTTGGGTTGATTTTGACGAGCAATATATAATTTCTATGGATTTGATTCATATGATAGTCTGAAATGATTTTGGATAGGTAGAAATAGACAACCGATTTGAGCGCACGTAAAATAACTGCAATATGTATACATATAATTGACTACAAAACCATTAATAAATGTTAAAATAAATTATTTGAAATTGGACAATAAATAGTAGAAGTTATATCTGAATCTCTATAAAGGTAAACACTGAAACCTAAGCTCGAATTAATGGAGAGACAAGTGAAATAAACAAAAATAATGAAACTTAAAAATCTAGAAAAACCCAAGTCCGAAGTTTGAATTAGGTGGTCAAACATCTAAATTAGAATAGGCACGATTGACTACAAACCAGAAAGAAAATATTGCAATAAAGCACGATTCAAACGTCTGAATAACCTAACTAGACATCTGCGTTGAGGGGTCGGATATCCGAGTTGAAGGTTTAGACGATTGAACGTATGGAGACCGAAAACATAAAGAAAACAATTTAAATTAGGCTATATTCAGATGTCTGAGTTCCAAAAATCAAACATCTGAAACGGAGTCAGACATCTAATTGGAACATCTAAATGTCTAAATATGTAGAGATTGTTTTTTATAAAATGGCATAGGGTCAGATTAGAAGAATCAGACGTCTGAGTTGAAGCAGCAGGCCAAATTAAACCTGGACCTGCTACAGGCCAAGTAGAATAGGTCAGGGAAAACTTGTTTCCACTTCTTAGTTATTCGGGAGTGCGCACAGTCGAATGAAGTCGGACAGCAAGCTGGAAACGTACTACTTTTGGGTAAAATCCTAGGCTTTTGCTTCGTGGAGTTGGAACGTAACACACATATGGCAGGCGATTATATCGCAATTAGAAGTTCGTACCATTCGAAGTCGGTCCTAGCCATAGATTTGTGGAAGTTGGAAAGAGAGGATGAAGACGTTCGTTAGAGAAGGATAGATCCACCCTTATTTGCTACTTGTGTAATGATATAGAACCTAGGAAGTGGAATAGCAAGGGGATGCACCAACGCAAGAAGGCAAGAACCCGTTGGACAGTGATTCAACGAACGGGTCGGGCATTGAATGCATACCCAACTTAGAACGCCAATGCAAGTGTTAAGAACCGTCAGATAGTGATTCGACAATGAGTCGGGCTTTGGATGTATATTCTGATAGATGTACCTAAGTAACTACTACTAAAGATGTTTGTTGATATACATACATATATATAGTTAGGTGGACTACAATTGAGACCATATACTAGAGATGCCTCTAGGAATTTCTCTATTTTAGTATGCTCCACTTGTGAGTGGAACTTTCATGAACTATAATTGGACATCTGGAGTAGTCAACTTTAAAATGTAAAATGACCATATCCTTATATATAGCACACCAAGGAACACCTTAGGTATAGGATATAACTGAACTTCAATCGCTTGTTTACACAATACCAATAGTGATATAATTCATTCACTAGACTTTATCCGCCCCCCTCCATTTCTCCCTCTTATTACCTATTATATGAGGACAGGGCAGTAAGTGAGTTGATTTGGTCCAGGTGCGTAGATAAGGTGACATGACGATGGAGATTTATTTATTACAACCTCTCTTTATGTATCTTATTTTATCTATTAGACGTATTATTACTATGGTATTGTTTGGGAGTTTTAACTACCATTTGGAGCTAGTGCTATTTATCAGACTTATGTTGTACTTACATTTGGAAACTTGTTATGTCATTTATCAAATGGACTACGGTTATTATGTAACTGTATTATTTGAATTACTTTCAGTACTTATTATTTTCCTTTTCATTGTAAGATCTGAAAGTGTAGAATTGTCTAATATTATAATTGTCTCTGTATCATTGTAAATTACCTTTAAAACCTAACAATTTGTACTTCTTAGCACGATGATGGTTCAGAAGTCAATTTTGGCCTTTAAGTTAGTGTGTCCGAAGGTGCGGGTTGTTACACTGTCCATTTATTAATCTTAATATCTCCAAGCTTCTCGATTCATTTCCTCATCGTCTTGAAGCTCGGATTCATCGAGATGTCACTCAGTTCAAATGCCAGATAACAAATTGCATTTCTATTTTTATTTATATGGTAACTTTGTTATAAATTAATGAATTTTTTATTTGAACTTATTCTTTGTATTGTCAAATAGTTATATAATAGGGAAGTTGTCTTATTACAACATAACTTGTACTGTCAAATCAATGAATAGTTTAAACGGTCCAATTTTGACTTGGATTATTGTCCTTCATTGAACAAGCATAACTAGATCTTTGTTAATTAGTGTTAGTACTCTAGGCCTTGCAAACTAACTATACAGTGTACCGGTAAAGTTAACAACTAATAAAGAATGACCTAACTCTACTCATTCAATTATAAAAGGATATCATAAACCAAACATAGTACACTCAACCACTTCACATGAACGCACCTGGCTATATCTTAGAAGCATCTCGTTGTAGCTACACATCATGCATACATTTTGTATTCGTTGGTATGTCTATTGCATGTACGTCCAAATTGTATATTATATTATGTAGCTACATCAAAACAATTTGATTGTGGTGCTTATGTTTTTGTATGTTGTATATTTCAGTTTATTTTTCTATGTTTTATTAGTGTATTCTATTCTCCTTATTTTTTTGAAATCAAAATATTGTTTTTGTCAGTTACTTAATACCTTATATATCACATTTCCCCAAGGTTAGAGTGCAATTTTGATCCTGCAACTTTCTTGAATAAATTGCTAACAATAGCAATAAATAAGCTACAGAAAATTTGAGTTAACTAATGATGCCCAATATCCTCTTCGGGTCCATCCCATCCTTTCAAAAATGACGTTTCATTTTTGGACGCATTGAACACGTCGAAAATTAAAACAAAGCACATGGATCGAATGCACTTTTCCAATGAAGCAGCTCGAATCAAACTATTGGGTTATGACATATCTGACGCATTTAACATGACCCAATGATCCAATTTGAATCGTTGTATGACAACCCGCACCTCCCGACATGCATCGATCCAAAGCTTAGTATGGCTTTCAGCCTTGCATCGTGCCGAGAAATGTGGATCGTCGGGGTTGTACCTTTGACATTCCAAAGACTAAGATAAGCATATATAATCTAAGATATACTAAATTTTCAGAACTTTCATTGGAAGGAATAAAACATATATAACATAGAAAAATGTCCATCTCAAAAAATATCCAAATTGCAGTCTCAGAAAAATCAGTATGTGGTCCAATACAAAGTACATAAAAAATATCTCTCAAGGTCTGATATAAGGAAATAAAATGTACCGATACGATATAATAATATATGGAGAGTAAATATGATAACGGTAGTCTCCAATGATAAGCATGACTCTTCAAGTATCAGGGATGGGCCAATCACCTGCCGCCTTATCCACCTGTGGTGGGGAAAAGACGGAAGAAGAATGGGTTAGACAAAAAACTAGTGAATGAGTACAAGTTTAATATGTGATGATTATGTGCAGTTAAATTCAAAACTATTCTAAATGATATAGGGTGTGCTACAAGTGTCCGTTAACTTTTAAGCTCCAATACCTAAGGGTTCTTATCTAACACAAAGGGTCGAACCTCACGCTAATGATCGGTTAACGCTTCTAGAGCTATCCAATGAGAAAATACCGCCCGTAGGTGTTAACTCGCCTTTTGGCAAGGCCGTGGACAGGCGGATCTAACTAAATCGACTACTTGTTTGTCGAGATTGAATACGATAGGTTTGAGTCGACTGGGTGGATGGATGATGCAGCATGCTTGGAAGATGGATATTGGATTGGATAAAGCTGGATCGGCTATAACTTGGGTCTAGGAAATATGGATCGGCTATTTATGGTTCGGTATAGTTTGAAGGACTACTTGGAGTCGTTGAAGGGGTTGTTTCGGGTCAGGGAAGCACATACTTCGGGTCATTCTAGGCTTTACTTCGGGTTTCTGAGCGATCAGTAGTAAGGTTTTAGGAACGGCGCTGGGTGGATCGGAATTTGAGTAGCTCGGCCTGAGTGGGTCGGCAGATGTGGCTCAATGGTGATCTTGGTCGGCATTTCTGGATCGGCCGTGTTAGAGTGGATCGGTAGGAAGGCTAGGAGATGATGTGGAGTAGGTCGGCATTGGAGTGGATTGGCAGTGGAGTGGATCGGTTAAGGAGGGTCGGTCGGACAAAGGAAGGAAGGTTATGCATGGTTCGGTATGAACGGTTTTGGTCTCAAGGGGATTGAAGCATATGGGTCGGCCATACGTGGTTCGGCCGTAGTGGTTCGGTCATGATGGAGTGGATCGGTAAGCCATGGGATCAGTATAGGGAAGTAGGTCAGCATCAAAAGGGATCGGTGTTTTGAGGAAGGAGGTTCGACATTGAGTGGCTTCGAGTTCCAGCCCTGTTTACTTCGAGTCAAATATGAGGTTGCTTCGAGCTACTCCCGGGGCAAGACCGGGTCAGCATGTTCGGAGTTTAGGGTCGGTCGTGGTGTTGGGTTCTGGATCAGCTATGGCATTGGTGGGCCCGGATCATTCGGGAAGCCCGATAACTCGGGTTTTGCCTATAAATACAGCATGCGGGGCTTCAGAAAAGGGGGACCTTGATTCTGTTTCCCTTCATCTTCTACACTAAGGCTGCTCTGCCATTATTGTTTTAAAAAACTTTGGAGTATAACTATAATTGATTCTGACATCAATAAAAAGGAAATTTCTGGAGTGGACGTAGGCCGAAGTCAGCCAAACCACTATAAATCCTCTATTATTACTGCTTTCTTTTTAATTTTTACTGTTCTTCATATTTATACTCTCTACATACACTCTATCCATGATCTGTGACTGTGATTTGCTGCTTTCATCTGGATTTGGGTGTTAGTGACCAATTTTGGTGCTAACATTTTGGTGCTTTCACTGGGAACGCTAGCACCCTGGGATTCTGAAGCTTGGATTTTGGATTTAAAGGCTTAGGAACTTGGATTCTAGAGGTTATGGCAAAGCAATCAACCAGGGGACAGAGGACGGAAAGGAGTCAGCAAGAGGGAAGTCAGGAGGCTTCCTCTAGAGCTAATCAAGCCTCAATCTACATCACTAGGGACGAGATGCAGATTATGATGGATTTTATGCAGGAGTAGTTGATGAAAAGGCAAGAGGAAATGATGCAGACACTTTTGAGACAATTTGGACAAGCAGGAACAGCAGGAGCTGCAGGAGCTCAGATCCATGGAGTTGGATTAGAAGGACTCAACAGGCAAGCATATGGAGTGGTTCAGCAGGGGGCAGCCCCCAATCAGCAAACAACTATCAATCTGGATGGACCTAGACTCGGGGGCACACCACCAGTAATGCTGGACCAATCCATGGAGGGATACCAAATGGCGCTGTGCAACCCGGCGCCAACAGGAATGCAGGAGTGCGTGACGAGGAGTATGTGCCAGAATTCCCTCGAGAACATGGGGGCAGTTAGGAAATGGAGATGGGGGGCAACCCTTGGTAGATAACATTGGATTAGCTGACATTATCAGGCGAACTATTCGTCGAGGTCTGACAAACAGGGATTTGGAGGGAGTAAATAAAAGTCTGTTTACCCGTAACATAAAGATAGCTAGGAATCCACCCGATTTCAAGCTGCCCACTCTAGAAGTATACAACGGTAAGACGGATCCCACTGACCACTTGATGAGGTACACAAGGCATCTGGAAGTGCTGGGGGCATCAGAGGAGGTTATGGCTCGGTGTTTCCCCCTGTACTTAACCGATATAGCAGCTATGTGGTTCAGGCAGCTGGATGATGGATCAATTGGAACATGGACAGAACTGGTGGACAGGTTTTTGAAACAGTTTCGAGTTCACATCAAAAGGCCGAAGAATGTGATGACACCGACGTCAGTGAAACAGAGGGCGGATTAATCGCTCAGGACTTTCTTAACTCGGTTTAATGCAGTAATTACTTCGGTGGATCGGCCGGATCCATCAATGGTTTTGATGGCGGCAATATCAAGAGTCAGAGATAATTCGAGTTTCAAAGTATCGTTAATACGGGATCCACCAATGGATCTCGGGGAATTCTTTCACAAAGCTGAGAGGTTTCTTCGACAAGAGGATGCATGTTTGGATATGAAGTCAAAGGAAGTGAACATGGTCAAGGATGGAGAACCGTCCGGTGAAAGCTCGGGTAAAGATAAGGATAAAGGGAAGAGGAAGCGTTGGGGAGAACCAAAATTCTCCACTTACACAGGACTAAATGAGACATTGGAACAGATATACTTGGATACTCGGGATCGCCTTCCTTATCGAAAGCTGACAAGGAGAGAACCCTCGGAGTGCGAAAGGGCATCAAGAAGGCACTGTCTCTTTCATGACCTGGACGAGCATGATACTAACATCTGCAGGCATCTAAAGGATATAATCGAGGAACATGTAAGGAATGGTCAGTTGTGGCAATATGTCAAAACTCGGAATGCGGCGGTGGAACAGGAGCAGCCACCGCCTATCTTGAACGACGATGGCGCGAGGCCCAGGAATGGTGGTCGGTTGGTCATCAACTAATCGTGATGGTTTGGAATAAGTAACAAGCTCCGGGCAAACAGCCAAATCACTTACTCATGTACGGGGATGGAGATAACCCTTAGGTATGCTTTGAATGATGATAGACCGTGACACTCTGGTTTGTGAAATCTGTTTTTTCTTTTTGGCTTGGACACTTGCTTTTTCTGCGTTGGTTTTGTAGTTCGGTTTGAACTCCCGGTTTTGTTGGTTTTTTGGTTTGGATTTTCGTTTGGATGCTTGATTTTTAATTTGGATTTTGATTTGGATTTTTGATATGGATTTCTGGTTTTCTGGTTTGATCTGGATTTCAGATTGGATTTTGATAGACTTTTGTTTGGTCTTTGGCTAAAAAGTCGTCGAGCATGGATTTATGCTCGGTAAGTGTCTGGAGAGACCAGGATTCGGCCTAGGACTTAGTCCTCGTATTCTCTATCAGTTACTATTTCAGGTCATCGGGTATGGATTATGTTCGATAGGGGTCCGGAGAGACCAGGATTCGGCCTAGGACTTAGGTCCCATATCATCTATCGGTTACTAATACAGGTCGTCGAGTATGGACTATGCTCGGCAAGGGTCCAGAGCGACCAGGATTTGGCTTAGGTCTTAAGCCACGGCATTACTTAGCGTTCAGGGACACTGAACCAGGAACACCATGGCATTACTTAACATAGGTCGTCGAGTGTGGATTACGCTTGGCAAGAACCCGGAGAGGTTATGGATTTGGATATTGGCTATAGACAGCTAAGGATTTGGGCATGGACCCGGAGCGGTCCCGGATTTGGATATCGACCCGGGAGGTCATGGATGTGGTTATTAGTTATTGGATATGGATGGATTAGAACTCGGTTGTTGGGTTCGGATGGGTGTGGAATTGGATAGGGATTTGGTTACTAGATAGGAATCAGATACCGACTCGGAGCAGTCATAGATTTGGATAAGGATACGGCAATGGCACTCGGATAAAATGGATTGGATTATGAATCGAAAGGTATGGCTATGGATAACATATGGACTTCGAATATCAGATTTGAGGCTATTCAAAACACACCTTCCAATAGCAAGGCATGTTTTAGGGGGCAAATGTTAACCTGCCTTTTGGCAAGGCCGTGGTTAGGCGGATCTAACTAAATCGACTACTCGTTTGTTAAGACTGGAATACGATAGGTTTGAGTCGACTGGGTAGATGGATGATGTAGCGCGCTTGGAAGATGGATATTGGATTGGATAAAGCTGGATCGGCTATAACTTAGGTCTAGGAAATATGGATCGGCTAAATATGGTTCGGTATAGTTTGAAGGACTACTTGGAGTCATTGAAGGGGTTGCTACGGGTCAGGGAAGCGCATACTTTGGGTCATTTCAGGCTTTACTTCGGGTTTCTGAGCGATTGGTAGTATGGTTTTAGGAACGGCGCTGGGTGGATCGAAATTTGAGTGGCTCGGCCTGAGTGGGTCGGCAGATGTGGCTCAGTGGTGATCTGGATCAGCATTTCTGGATCGACCATGTTAGAGTGGATCGGTAGAAAGGCTAGGAGACGACGTGGAGTGGGTCGGCATTGGAGTGGATCGGCAATGGAGTGGATCGATTAAGGAGGGTCGGTCGGACAAAGGAAGGAAGGTCGTGCATGGTTCGGTATGAACGGTTCTGGTCTCAAGGGGATTGAAGCATATGGGTCGGCCATACGTGGTTCGGCCGTAGTGGTTCGGTCGTGATGGAGTGGATCGGTAAGCCATGGGATCGGTATAGGGAAGTAGGTCAGCATCAAAGGGGATCAGTGTTTTGAGGAAGGAGGTTCGGCATTGACTGGCTTCGAGTTCCAGCCCTGTTTACTTCGAGTCAAATATGAGGTTGCTTCGAGCCATTCCCGGGGCAAGACTGGGTCGGCATGCTCGGAGTTTAGGGTCAATCGTGGTATTGGGTTCTGGATCAGCTATGCATTAGTGGGCCCGGATCATTCGGGAAGCCCAGTAACTCAGGTTTTGCCTATAAATACAGCATGCAGGGCTTCAGAAAAGAGGGATCTTGATTCTGTTTCTCTTCATCTTCTACACTAAGGCTACTCTGCCATTATTGTTTTAAAAAACTTTGGATTATAACTGTAATTGATTCTAACATCAATAAAAAGGAAATTTCTGGAGTGGACGTAGGCCGGAGTCAGCCGAACCACCATAAATCCTCTGTTATTACTGCTTTCTTTTTAATTTTTACCGTTCTTCATATACTCTCTACATACACTCTATCTATGATCTGTGACTGTGATTTGGTGCTTTCATCTGGATTTGGGTGTTAGTGACCAATTTTGGCGCTAATAGTAGGCGACCGTGGGAACTGCTCTCCTATAAATACCTATATCATCACTACGCCTGGAGAGGGAGAACCCCAAAATGCAAACTTGTTATGTTACTTATCGTATGCACCCATGTCCATCTCTCAATCATAGTGCAAAATGCCTTTTATCGTACTGTGCCAACGTCCACCTGTACTACGTCGCGTTAGAACCGTGCGTACAAGGACTCTCGTTAGTACCAGGCTCCTTTCTATTCTATAGCCTCTTATCGTGCTACACCGGGCCTGATTGTCCTTTAGAATCCCCGTTAGCACCGGCCTTACTCACCTGGCATCTCCATCAGTGTTGCGTGTCTACTAGGGGCGGGCGCGGGTTGGTTTGGTGTGGTTTGAAGCCCAAACCGCTTCTGCACTGCATCAAACGGCTAATCAAAAATACAAACCGTTATAGTAACCATTTAAACGGTTCGGTTTTGTAGGATCGATTTCACCCTAGAGCGGGGGGGGGGGTGAATAGGGTGATACTAATAATAATAAATATTAATGCGGAAATATATAATAATTGCAGCACAGATAATAGCAGAATAATAAAAGCAGAAATAGAACAACACAGATTTACCCAGCTTCGGCAAAGCCCTGCCTATGTGTTGCCCCCAAGGTTTCTACTAGAAATTAAGTAGTCAGATGCTTACACACGTAAACTTGCGACACCCGCTAATGACTAACCTAACTCTACACTCAAAACTCTGCCACAACTCAGCCACTGAGTTGCGAATTCTCGAACAACACCACCGTAGTTCGTAACCTAGTCACACGACTAGAAAATTACATAGTTTAAAAAAGAAAATTACAGCTGAAAATAAAAACTAAACAAAATAAAACCCAAAACCCTATTTAATAAAACTTAAGCCCAAAATAAAAAACAAATAGAGCCAGCCCACTAAAACTTAAAGACGTCTTCTTTTCTTTTTCTCTGTAAAATGGCTTCGGCCGATTCTTTTATTTGTTCTTCTTCAATGATTACGGTTTTATTGTGATTTAAGGCGCCGATTCAAAATTTGATTGATTGAGGGATGAATTCACTTCGACTTTGCTTCATCAATTGATCATGGCTTCGATTAATATGCGGCGGCTTCAAATGTCGAGCTTGAATGATTCGTTCTTTGAATTGGTACGTGTTTTCCCTTTCTCGATTTATACTTATACTCGACTTTGATTCGAGTTATTAACTTGTGATTTATTTCAATGCCTTGCTCTGGTAATTACTTGAACTCGAATGTTTTTCTATGCCGATGATGTAACTGGGTTTTATAGGGATTAAAACCCTATTTTATCGTTCGTATATTTATGGTTTGAATTCGTTTATTAATTTGCTCGGCCATACAATTATTACTTGAATGCTTGTGATTTATTCTGACTCGTTCATCCATACGTGTTGCTCCATGACTTTGAATTTGCTTCGTTTATTTCGGCCTTGACTTGTTCATTGTACTCTTCATGAGTTCGAATTTTCGTGAATTACTTTGGGTCAGTTCCTATGACTTCGGTGTTTTAATTTTTGAGATAAATTCTGCAGTTGTTCTTTGTTCCAATTTTGCTAGCTTTGACTTGTTTGCTGTTTCCTTATAATTTCTGATTTTGTTCAAGAGCTTGACTCACGGCTTCACAATTTTTATTGTATATTTGTGTAACTTGAACTGGATGGAGTTTGACTGGTTACCCTCTGTTCCATTTTTTGAATGCGTGTGTATCATGCTCTGTCCATCCATGCTAGGCCTTATTTGTGTATCACCATGTGTATACATACATACATGTATGTATGTATATATGTGTACGATCTGATGCTTTGCATCTGAAGTCTCCTCTGTTGCATACTTGTTACTATTATGTGTATGTATATAATTGCATATATGCATACATATAAATTTGTAGCTCTAGCCAGTTAGTCCACTGCTTCATTGAGTTCATGCCTGAATGTTGTCTTTGACCCATTTGCTTGTTGAGTTCATCTTATTTGGGCATGCCTGTCTCTGTGTTCATACAGTTTTGATGGTCTGTTGTCTTCATACATATACGTATGTATATATGTGTTTTGGTGACCCTGTTTAAGCTTGCTGACCCATGGATGCATTTGAAACTTGATCACTTGTTTGGTTCTGGTATATGGTTCATGTTTTACTTATCTAGTTTGGTCTCCTTGCATTTGACTGGAACCACTTGTGTACATCATGTACTTGTGCAATTGATTTGGATGTACTTTGATTTTTTGGCCTTGTTACATGTCAGGTTGCTTTGTTTTCTTGAATGTGGTTGGCTTTGCTATAACCATTCAGTTCATCACTTTGTTTTCACTTGAACATTTTGTTTTCATTCGAAGTTTTGTTGCCTTGTGCATTTTGCAGTCTGCACTTGTGATGGTTTGTTGGGTCTATTCTTTGTTTTCCTTGACCACCATATATACTTGAAGTCTTGCTGTCACCACTGCGATCATTGCTGTGAGTTATAATGCCTTGGCTCTATTGACTTATTCATTGTGATATAACTTACTACCTGATTATGTACATTTGAGTTTGTTTGGTGTGGTTCCTTTATGTAGCCTTCATCTCATGCTTGTGCACTTGTTTGTACAGTCCTTGTGCTTCACTTTGCTACATGTGGTGGTCTGGGTTCAAGTGTTGTTTTGACTTGAGTCTGGACTGGTTCATCTTTGGTGATCTTGTCTGGTCTGGTTGTTGTATTTGGTTGATTTTGCTTTTGCATTTGAGTCTAGCTCCATTTGCATTCATGTTACTTTACACATTGCTTGTGTACTTTCATTGAACTAGGTTGGTAGTCTTGGTGATGCATCCCTTGTGTGTTACTTGATTGCTTGCATATTGAGTCTGTGCATATGAACTTGTACATGTCTGATTTTGGTTGATTTGGTCGAGGCTCATATGCACTTGAGTTGAATCCAGCCTTTGTCTTGGGTTTGACCTTGTGCTCACCTGTCCCTGCGATTTTAACAAGCAAGTGTATATCGATGTGCACGGCCTTGTGGCATGTACAGTGGTACACTGTGCATGTCACAAGTTGTTCATGTATGATGAATTCAAATGAGAATGATGACGAACAACCCAAATAACCGAGGCAAATGATATTTTCAAACACACACTTTTATTGTACACTGCAAAATATTCCTTTTTCAATTTTACTGCGTCAGTGTTTATTTTGCAGATAGCTCAGATGCTGGATTCAAGCTGGAACAAGTTTGAAGATAAAAACACGAGTGTTGAGTGAATATGTAGTGAGGAGTAATATGTAAATTGAAAAATTGTGATGTAATCGAAATTGTATTGTAATCGACAATGTGTAAATGTAGTGATAGCTCAAACTATTTGAATTTATAATAAAATATTTGTTTGAATAAAATATTTGCTTGAATTTGAATTCTGTGTTATTTATTTTATCCAAAAAATATTTATTTAATTATGTGAAAAATAAAATAGTACAATATCAAATACATTTAAACGAATATATACATATATATATATGTTTATTATCATCAAACAAAAATCATATACTAGCATATTCTACAGGTTTCGGTTCGGTTTAATGTAATGCAATCCGGTTTTGGTCCGTGCAGTTTGAACCTATATTAAATATGAAATAAGGGAATCACTTTCATCAACAATCAATTTACGAAGGCAACTGTGTGAAGCTTTTATACTTAAATGTTAAAACACATAATGTTATACAGAAACAAAAGATTGGTTTTTAATTGTATGAATATTTCAGTTTGACAGTTAGCTACAATTGAGATTTTTTAGTAGATTAACCAATCATCAACGTTAATCAATGCATAATCATTAAGTAAAAGGACTAGAATAAGATTATAATTAGCATTTATCCAAAAAAAAGATGAAAATATCATACTAAAACTATAACTTCTTCCTTTATGACAACGATTATTATTAATATAAGCTGAAAATAGAACATACATCATTGAAATGTAATATAAGATAGGAGTTGCTTATAATTTTATCATAAGACTACCAGTGTAAATATTTGGTTCGGTTTGGTTTAATATGGTCGGTTCAATCGTCCAAACCGCAACCAAACCATATCGATGCAGGTCGGTCCAGTTTGAAGTGTTTGCTTTGGTTGGAAGATTCAGTGTGGTTTTTCGCACCGTTTTTGCGGTCCGGTGCGGGCGGTTTCCATATAGCAGTGAGGTTTATGCCCATCCCTAGTGTCTACAGTGGAACTCCTACTACGTGTTTGCGAAATACATCGCCCTAGTAGACTCTCGACTCTCAATTTGGGTATTTAACAGTTACCCAAAACCACGATGACCAAATGTCCTTTGATAGGGAACTAACTTCCCCACTATCTCCAGCATGTGTACTTGGCCCAAAATAGGCTCAACAATCAATTTTCCATTTATATAATTTTTTACTAAAGTTATATAATAAATTTTTTCCATTAACTTGGGCCTTAGGCCAAGGTTCAACATCTCCAATTTTCGTTCCGAACGATTGACCGTTGTTCCCGTCGACAGCTACCGTTCAACCATTAGGGTTCCAGGGTCGACCGGTCTTGTAGTAAAATTAGGGTTATCCTGCGATTTTAATTGTCAATTTTGTTCGTCATTTAATCTTATGTTGTCAGCAGTTATTAAACCCTAATTACTAGATAACCAGTTCATATTTCAGTTTGCAATTCAATTTGGGGTTTATTAATTTAAGGGTTGAAAGTTTAACTGTAAAAGGGGTTATACATCAATTTCAAGTTTAACTACTTATTGTGATTTCTATTCTAAGATTATAAATTCTAATTTAGGGTTTAACATGTGTAAATTTGGGTTTCTGACATGCTAAATCATTTAAAATAGTCTAAATCTAACTGTAATAATCATCTTATCAAATTTGTTCCTACTCACCTCAAGCCTACGCTCTTCATATTGTTTTTACCTGCGAATCACCTCTATATTCGCTAGCTTCGTTTGCTCCGCCTTAATTCCAACGCTTGTGTTCTTCTAGGTTGCTTTTATTTGATTTTTAAGAAAATTTTAGAGTGAGGAAAGAGAGAAAATTTTGATAGAGTTTTGTTACTTTATAGAGTTATGTGAGAATTGGGGTTTGATTTGGCTAGTATTTATAGGGGTTGGGAGTCTAGGCCATTAAATCTAGGTTAGAGAATATCTATTGTAATCACACTCGCTCATCAACAATTTGTGCGCAAAGCAATCCATCTAAACCGTACGAACACGTCACAGGCGATCAAAACACACGATTTTACCCCAGCCACAGTCGACCGCTTATATCCCTAGGTCAACCGCTACTGGTCGACTGGTGGCCTAGTAATTTGTGAAGTTTTTATTTTTAATTTCTCGTTCTTGTTTTTAATTCTTCCAATGTCCGTAACTTTTACGTATTAACTCTACTTACAATGTGTTATATACGAAAATTGTCAAGAAAATCGCTTCGAACACAATGGTGCAAGTTTCATAACCAAATTTGAAGTTTGTGAAATTTTTTTAGTCCTTGTTTTATTTTAGTTTAATTTTCTTATTAAATTTCTTGTTAAATTTTCAAGGTGTTACATTCTCCTCCCTTAAAAGGATTTCGTCCCCGAAATCTCAAAGGACGAAAAAATGTAACTCATACACACATCAACCAATAGCTACAGCAATCTACTCATCCATTATCCACGTGCAGTCATTTTCCTTAGAAAATTTTCTAATGCAATGTGTACACGTATATATGCAACGTGAAATGCACGTGAACCTATTCTAATGCAAAATTGTAGGAGGTCTACTGATCCAGTCGACCTTCTGTCAAGCAAATGCTCATGCCATACATCCAAATATATGCAACATTCTAAGTAAATACACTTGCAATTCTATATGTATGTACAACCATACAACTCATATGCAACATCCATATGCATAACATCCACTAGCATAACAAATTCGAGAGATAACATGCTATCAAGTGTGTGTGTGTGTATACCTAGAAGATATACTACCATAAACGTGAAAAAGAGGACAACTTAAACAATACATCCAAATACATTCATTAACATCCATTATCCATAACATGTCGCACTGACACGTTTGCAACCATTCCTGCTATCTAATGGTCTCTACCTAAAGGGTATACCACCTAAGTCCTACATATCCTAGTGCCAGCTTCCCTGATCTACCAAACCTCATAACATGCCAAAGGAGTGAAACCTTCACGAATATTATGTCTTCCACTACAAACTCTAACTCTGTATGTCTCATGTCAACATAAGATTTATGCCTATCATGAGCGGTCTTCATTCTTCTATGGATCAGATCCACTTTTTCCAATGACTCCCTCGCCATGTCTGGCCCATGAATAATCATATTCGTTGTATCCCACCAACATGACGATGGTATATAGGATCTACCGTATAATGCATCGAATGGTGCTATCCCAATGCCCGCCTGATAACTATTGTTGTAGGTAAACTCCACTAACGGCAAGTGATTCTCCTAAGAACCTCCAAAGTTTATAATGCACACCCATAGCAAATCCTCTAAAACCTGATTTACTCTCTCCGTCTATCCGTCGGTTTGTGGATGATATGTAGTACTCAAACACAACTAAGTCCCCAATACCTCCTATAGACTCCTCCAGAACTCACTAGCAAAAAGCGGATCTTGGTATCAAACTATACTAGTAGGAACTCCTTGTAACATAATGACCTATCTCACACAAATAGCTGCCAACGATGCCACTATCGTCGTACTCCTCACTGGTATCAAATGAGCGCACTTAGCCAACCTATCGATTATGATCCAAATGCTCTCATTCCCTCTCATACTCCTCGGTAAACCATTTATGAAGTCAATGGAAATACTCTCCCACTTCCACCGAGGAATATCCAATTGCTGCAATAATCCTCCTGGCTTCTTCTGCTCCGCCTTTACCCTATATCAACTCATACATCTAGCTACATACTCCGTCACTTGCTTCTTCATACTGGGCCGATAGAAAAATCTCTTCGTGTCGTGATATATCTTGTTACCACCGGGATGAATGGTCATCCTAGAACGATGAGACTCAACTAGTTACTCATCTACCAAAGTCATACTACGAGGAACACAAAGCCTACCATCCCTCTGTAACCATCCTCTCGAGTCAACGGCACAACGCCTCAAATGATTCGATGACTCTCCACTATCGATCCTCTAGATAATATATACCAGCTCCTTATCCTCCTTCTCGTAGATCCAATATGCTCCATCAATGTAGGTTGAACATCTAAAGCTGCTAGTATTTCTAGGGTAATATCTGATGATGGTCGGAAATCAAATGTATAAATATAGTCCAAATGTCTCCACTCCAAGAACAAGGGACTCAACACTGCATGCTATCGACTCAAAGCATCTGCCAATACATTACCCTTGCCTAGGGTATAAGAGATATCAAAGTCATATGATGCCGAGAACTCCATCCAACTTTGTTGCCTCTAATTCAAGTCCTTTCGGGAGGATAAATACTCTAAGGACTTGTGTTCCATATATAGCTCAAACCTTTCTTCTAAAAGACAATGCCTCCATGACTAGAGCGTAAAGCCAATGGCTGCCAACTCAAGGTCATGGGTAGGGTAGTTTCTCTCATGGCTCTTTAGCTGCCTAACTCACCACTCTTCGTTCTTGCATCAAGACCACACCTAACCCTGTACCACAGGTGTTGGTATAAACTATAAATGGCTTCGTCCCATCCGGTAATACCAAAACTGGTGCACTAGTTAATGCCTCCTTCAAGTTGATAAAAACATATTTGCACTTAGCATCCCATGAGAAAACTAAATTCTTCTTGGTATGATGGATCAGTGGAGCAGAGATCTTTGCGAAGTCCTTAATGAACTTATGATAACAACTCGCCAAACCAAGGAAACTTCTCACTTTTATGGCATTCTTCGGAACATGCCAATCCTGAACTGTTGCCACCTTACTGGGATCAACCGCCAATTCACTTTCTAAGACGATGTGTCCCAAAAAGCTTACTTTCTATCTCCAAAACTGGCACTTTGAAAACTTTTCCTTAAGCTTATGCGCACGAAGTGTACTGAGCACCTCCTCTAAATGCAAAGAATATTCTTGCTCGCTCCTCAAATAAACTAGGATATCATCCACAAATACCATGACGAACTTGTTAAGCGACCCTCTAAAAACTAAGTTCATCAAATCAACAAGGTAGGTGGGTGCATTGGTCAGTCCGAAGGGCATGACTAACCACTCATATAATCCATCGGGTGTTCGGAATGGCGTATTCTGAATATTGTCCTTGGCTACACGTAACTGATGGAACTCGATAGTCAAGTCCGACTGTGAGAATACTATAGCTCCAACCAATTAATCAAAGAGATCGTTTATGCGGGGAAATTGATAACTATTCTTCTTTGTCGGTTTATTTAGCTCCCTATAATCGACACAGTCTAAGAGAACCATCTACCTTGGTGGCAAAGACGATTGGTGGTCCCCACTCAGAAATACTCCTCCTGATAAAACCCTTCTCCAATAACTCATTAACCTGCATATTTAACCCGCGTCTTTCCTTTGGAGCCATATGCCTTAGCAGTAAGGCGACTGGTCTAGCATTCTCAATAAGATAGATTCTAAACTCGATCTTTCTCTAGGGTGAGAGATCGGTAACCTCAACAAAAACATCTAGGAAATCTCCAACTACAGGCGCTGCACTAAGCTCGTCATGTGATAGGTCCAATGAATAGAAGTAGCTCAGCATAACCGATTCTTAGGGCTCACAATAAACCTCCAAGCTACGTTCACTACACGTGCTTAATCTAACTACCTTCCTATCATAGTCTAAAATAGCCTCATACATAGTCATCTGATCCATGCCTACCATCAATCCATACCCAGAAAATCTCAATACAAAGGCATCACAATCAAACTCGACCCTTAAAATAAGCAACTTCAAACTCCTACATACCATAGACAAATAAGCCGATCCTCCTACGGGGTTTGACACAACTATAGGGCCCGTGACTATACTAGTGTGTAAGTGTAAGTAATCAACGAGACTATTAGAAATGAAAGAATGTGAAGCCCGAGTGTCCAATAAAGTGCGAATAGATAAACTAGAAAGAGTCAACACACCTTCGATCATTGCTTTCTTACCCTTGTCCATTGCTAGTTGCGCACTCGAGCTACGGACCACCTCTAGTGCATAAGCCGAAACCACCTGAGTAGAAGCCTGAGTAGGATCTCTCGATGGTCTTATGTAAGCTTACTTCATATGCCCATATTGATCATAGTTATAACACTTTACCTTTGAGAAATCAATCTTGCATTCCTTAGCAAAGTGCCTTGGTTTGTCACACTTATTACACTTTATATCCTTCTTTTGAATCTTCCCCTTCGGCCTAAATCCTTCCTTCTTATTCTTCTAATACCCTTTCTCTCCAACCTTCCGAGCCTCCTATTTCACTTCCTTCTTGGAGATGGTAGTGAGTAAAGCCATCTCCACTAACCCCACATAGGCACACCCATTAGAATGTGACTTACAGCTAAATATTAGAGAGGTTGGTTCAATCCTTTAGTGAATTTAAGAGCCTTCTTATGGGTGTGTTAATCAACTCCATATTGAATCCAGCTAGCTCATTAAACCGATTTACATATTCCTTGATTGTCATGTCCCCCTACTTAAGATGGATAAACTCCTCTACCTAAACACCTTTGAACCTATGCTCATTAAACCAATTTACATGTTCCTTGATTATCAAGTACGTTCTCTCAATACGGTACTAGTCCCCAAGAAACTTTGAACCTATGCTCTGATATCAACTGTGACAACTCGCACCTCCCGACATGCACCGATCTAAAGCTCAGTGTGGCCTTCGGCCTCGCGTTATGCCGGGAAATGTGGATTGTCGGGGTTTTACCTTTAACATCTCAAAGACTAAGATAAGCAAATATAATCTAAGATATACTAAACTTTCATAACTCAAAGCGGAAGGAATAAAACATATATAACATAGAAAAATGTCCATCTCAGAAAATATCCAAATCACAGTCTCAGAAAAGTCAGTACGTGGTCCAATACGTAGTATATAGAAAAATATATCTCAAAGTCTGATACAAGGAAATAAATTGTACTGATATGATAGAATAGTACATGAAGAGTAAATATGATAAAAGCAGTCTCCAAAGATAAGCATGACTCTCCAAGCATCAGGAATGAGCCAATCACCTGCTGCCTTGTCCACTTGTAGTAGGGAAAAGATGGAAGAAGAATAGGTCAAACAAAAAGTCTAGTGAATGAGTACAAGTTTAGTATGTGATTACCATGTGCAGTTAACTTGAAAACTATTCTAAATGACATAGGGTTGCTACAAGTGTCCTTGAACTCCTAAGGTCCAATATCTAAGGGTTCTTATCTAACACAAAGTGTCAAAATACAAGTCAAACCTCACACTAATGATCAGTCAATGCTTGTAGAGCTATCCAATGAGAAAATGGCGCTCGTAGGTTACTTGGGAACTACTCTCCCATAAATACCTATATCATCACTACGCCTGGAGAAGGGGAACATCGAAATGCAAACTCGTTGTGTGATCCATCATATGCATCCATGTCCATCTCTCAATCGTAGTGCAAAATGCCTCTTCTGTACCGCGTCAGCGTTTACCTGACCATGCCACGTCAGAACTGTGCGTACAAGGACTCCCTTTAGTACCGGACTCCTTTCTATCATATAGCCACTTATCGTGTTGTGTCGAGCCTGACTACCCATCAGAACCCCCGTTAGCATCGGGCTCATTCACCTGGCGTCTCCATCAGTGTTGCACGTCCATTGTGGAACTCCCCTTGAGTGTCTGCGGAATACATCACCCTAGTTGACTCTCTACTCTCAATTTGGGTATTTAATCGTTATCCAAAACCGCAATGACTTAATGTCCTTTAATAGAGAACCGACTTTCCAACTGTCTCTAGCATATGTACTTAGCCCAAAATAGGCTCAATAATTAATTTTCCATTTATATAATTTTATCTAAAATTATATAATAATTTTTTCTTTAACTTGGGCCTTAGGTTGAGGTTCAATATTTGCAATTTTCATTCTGAACGTTCGGCCGCTGTTCCCCCAAGGTTGACCGCTACCGGTCGATCGCTAGGGTTCTAGGGTCGATTGATTGCATAGTAAAATTAGGGTTTTCCTACAATTTTAATTGTCGATTTTGTTCTTTGTTTATTGATATGTTGTTAGCAGTTATTAAACCCTAATTACCAGATGACCAGTTCATATTTCAATTTGCAATTCAATTTGGGATTTATCAATTTACGATTTGAAAGTTTAACTGTAAAAAGGGTTATACATCAATTTCAAGTTTAACTATTTACTATGATTTCTATTCTAAGATTATAAAATCTAATTTAGGGTTTAACATGTTTAATTTGGGTTTCTAACATCCTAAATCAATTAAAATAGTCTAAATCTAACTGTAATAATCATCTTATCAAAGTTGTTCCCACTCACCTCAAGCCTAAGTTCTTTCTATTGCTCTTGCATGAGAACCACTCCTCTATTTGCTAGCTCCGCTTGCTCCGCCATGATTCCAATGCTTGTGTTCTTCTAGGTTGCTTTTATTTGATTTTTAAGAAATTTTTGAGTGAGGGAAGCGAGAAAATATTACCAGAGTTTTGTTACTGTATAGAGTTATGTGAGAATTGAGATTTGATTTGGCCAGTGTTTATAGGGATTGGGTTTATTTTAGGCCGTTTGATCTAGGTTAGAGAATATCTATTGCAATCACACTCGCTCATCAACAACTTGCATGCAAAGCAATCCATCTTAATCGTTCGAACATGTCACAAGCGATCCAAAACACACGATTTTTCCCCAGCCACGGTCGACCGCTTATCCCAGGTCGACTGCTAACCGTTGACCTTCGACCCCCCTTTGGTTCGACCAGCCACTTAGTAATTGTGAATTTTTTATTTTTATTTCTCATTCCTATTTTCAATTATTCCAATGTCTGTAATTTTTACATATTAACTCCGATTACCAAGTGTTATATATGAAAATCGTCCGTAAAATTGCTACAAACACAGTGATGTAAGTTTTGTACCCAAATTCGAATGTTTGTGAAAATTTTCTTTTTAGTCTCTATTTTGTTTTAGTTTAATTTTCTTATTAAATTTCTTGTTAGATTTTCAGGGTGTTACACATTGTTTCCCGTATATAAACTTTCCCAACCCAATTCTCTTTCTCCACCCTTCAAATCCAAAAAATCACTTTCTTAATATGATCACATTTTGGGTTATTTTTTCTTTTAATTACGTTTATTTCACCACATTGATTTTTTTTAAATTTCAGAATATCGAACTCCTCCACTGACTCTTAGACATGAACAATTGTCGATTAGAATACCTAAAGAACACTTGATTCCATTGACATTTATGCAGAACAGCTAAGTACCTGTAAGAGAAAAGTTGGCGTTTAGTACGAAGAAATTGCGGAGGAGTTTAAATATCGCTTAGGCCTTAATTTCACCATCGTCCATATGAAAAACAAATGAGATAATTTGAAATGTTATGTTGCCATGAAACAAACTACTAAAACAAAGTGTGGTGTGTGGTCGGTTGAAGCATTCAAAGAGATGGAGAATGGTGACAAACAACTGCTTTTTAATTTCATTAATTCAAAGACTATGCTCCTCCAAACTTGGACAGTTGGATCAGGTTTATAATAGTGTAATAAAGAATCAGATCATCTTACAAGATTCCTCCAACACTTCCAATCCACTTCAGCACCCAACTATATTATGATATTCTTAATAGGTTAAAAAATGATCTACTGTCTAGTCCCATCGCCACTACTCCATGGTGGACATTCGATGCCCCTTCATCGTCTCAGGCTAGGCAATTGAGACCATTTATTTTGAGACATCACAATCTAAATTCCAACATGTTCAAACAACTATGTAATGTTGTCTTAGAATTTAGTCGCCTCCCAATGATTACGAGGAGTGTGAGCCTCCAAAAAAACTTATTTAATTGGTTTACCTCTCTTATTACTGAGTAGCTGCCCAACATAACTGCAACTGTTTCACTTCCAACCCCTTACATTCAATTCACAATTGGGAAAAATATATGCAGTGGCATGCAGAGGCAACACATGGCTATAGTATCTACCGCGCACTGGTTCTGCGAGGTTATATTGAAAATTCCTTAGTTAGATTACGTGATTGTTTCAGCAATGTGGTGCTTTAGCTATGTGATTGTTTTAGTAATCACATAATCCACCTTTTTCGATATAACAAGTTTTCCATTCAAATGGAAAAGAAAAACCAAAACTAAAAACGAGTTTGTCTCCTCTAATTACTAAAGCATTTCATCATTCTCGTCAAATCTATTTACAAAGAAATTTAGGTTTATTTGATTAAAATTTAAAACTAGGATTTGTGAAAAATAATGAGTTAGTAAAGTAATATATTATTACATACTAAAAGATAGAAGAAAGATGGGTAACATGAGAAATTTAAAACCGGTATAGTGTAATTTTGATGTCAATCCTCAATCCATCAAATTGGGGTGTTTTGAGGGGTTCAAACTTTTTTTTTAAATATACCCCTACTAATTATATTAGAAAATTAACCTTTACAAAACTAGAAAATAAATATAAGGATATATATGTAATATTAGTTTTTTAAAATACTCTTGCAATATGTGTATAATAAAATTTCAAGTATGCATTGATCGGTTATAACAACAATTCATGTAAACCAATCAAAACCGCTACGATCATTGATGGTCAAAATCGGTACTCTCAAAACCTCTCATAATTGCTGCTATAAAACTCATAATCAGAGCCTTAAGTCCAACTAAATTTTAAATTAAGAAATTCAAGGGATGAGGTTGCTCTGCAAAAGGATCTAAATAGAATTTCCTTTCAAAACAAGCCTATTTTGCTTTGGAAAAATAAAATAAAATAAATAAATCTTAATTTCCTGAGCAAGCGTTACTCTGCCATCCCCGAATCAAACCCCTTAATCAATCTCAATATCCCATTAATTTTCAAACCCTAGAAAATTCAATTCATGGCGACAGCATCGAAGACAAAACTATACAACAACAAGAAAGAGCAAGAGATATACGATGGCTTCGCCGAACTTTACGCCATAACTAAAACATTAGAAAAGCTCGAAAAAGCCTATGTTCGGGATCTCGTCTCCTCATCGACCTACAAAACCGAATGCCACAAGCTAATCGCATAGTTCAGAACCATATCCTCTATCCTCAACGACTCTGTCCCCTCCGTCGAACGCTTCGTCGCTGCTTACAAGATGGACTGCCCAGCCGCCCTTAATCGCCTTCTCGTATCTGGTGTACCAGCCATCGTAGAGCACCGCGCTGCCAATTGATCATCAAATTCCATCTTACCCGAAGTTTTTGTTTTCCCCCTTAAACTCTTGGGTGCTCAAAATTAATTTGAGTATGTTGAGAGTAAGGATTTTTCAAGTTTTCTAGTAGATGAATAAGCTTCCGGAGACGTGCAGGAGGCAATCTAGCTATTTAGGTGGATTTATCTTTTATTTCTACTGTGTTATTTTGGATATAAAGGCAAAGATGTATAATTGCCTAGTATTTGACTCTGATCAACCAAGAGAGCATCTTCATACGTCGCTCTTAGAGTATTTTATAATAATTATAATTTCTCTGAACGTGGGTTTACGTATGAGATTATGTAATGAATATGAAAGATTATTTTGTGAAATGAAATGTGAAAGTTTAATATTAAACCGCGTTTTGAAAATTTTCATATTTATATGTTCATGGTACTTTCAATATGATTAATATAGCCGCATTCTATCATTGAGAATTAATAACTATGGATGGCTGCATCATCCGTAGCAGTTAGTTTTGGACCTCAGAATGTGGGATGTTACACTCCACCACTGTCCTCTTCCTAACCATCTATTAACAGAATTTCATCATTGATTTGCAGCCTTAATCACCAACAAGACCGCTTGAAAAAAATGAGCATCTCCCCATCAAGACTTATACACTTGTAGCGCATGCATAATAAAAATAACATTACTGTAACTAAATTGTTTCACTGCATGATTAGACGTACACAAGTGCGTGCATTTATACTACTTATATATATATATATAATGGTACTTCAAACTAAAGTTATTTAAATTACTCAATTACCCTTGCAACATTTTATATATTTTTATCATCACTTCAGTTACAGATTCTTATGTTTTCTATCAATTTTCCTCTTCAAATTCCCAATTTTAAATTTTATTCTCAGATCATTTTGCTTCTTTAATATACTAAATTTTGGTATACCACCAATATTCGTATGTAAGAAATAAAAGGAAATAACAAGAGCAAAATCTCAGGATTAGAAAAAGTCTATACTTTTTAAAAAATAAACTGCCTATGCATAATATTAAAATTTTAAAATTACATTGAAGATAAAATCAAAAAGTATCAGGGTGCCTAGATTTGATGACAGATTCAGAATCGAGCCCTACCTTGCATATACTTCTCGCAAAAAACAGTTACCGGGGGTTATAGGCGCCATGAATTGAAACAAACATGCTCAACTTAATTCTTCCTCAGGAGTTTACCGATCCATCGGATTCTCCTGAGTATAGTTTTAAAAAAAGCCAAAAAGTTCAATTAACCGTTAATAATTTTAAATAAGAGAAATATTGTTTAAAAAGGGAAAAAGTTCAAATTAATAAAATATTAGATACATGTTTATAAAAACCATAAACAATATGTATTTCAAGAATTCTTATAGCATAAAGATGAAAAAGAGAGAAATTTAAATAAGATATCTAATAATATTTGTAAAACAAAACCATAAAGAATGTGCATGTAAAAAGAAATATCCTGTGGTATTCAAATCATAAAATAAATAAATTGGAAATTATATTTTGAGATACGACAATCTGAATTTCAATGTGTTCAAATAAATTATGCAACACTGTCTTATAATTCAGTCACCTCCCAATGATTATGATAGTGAGAGCCTCCAAAAAACTTATTTAATTGGTTTACCTTTCTTAGAGCATCTTCAATGCAAACATGATGTGATGTTAATTAAATCCTATGTGTCAAAGAATAAATCACAATGTCAACTTAATGTAATTTCTAAAAATTAAACATCAAATTAAAAACAAGAAAACTACTCCAATGTAAATGTATTTGTTGAGAAAAAATTGACTATATGTTCCAATCAATGTTTAAATAAATAAAAATAATATATAAAAAATTACTCCATTGTGAATATTTATTACCTCACATTGTGAAGTGCAATCTCTAAAACTAGACATTACACTAGACAATGTCTAATAATTTTTTTGCCAAGTCATCATAACATTGTCATTAACATTGACATTGAAGAAGAAAATTTGAACTAAATTAAATGTTGATGATGTGTAATTGACATTACATCAAAATAGTTTATGGGTTGGAGATGCTCTTATTACCGAGTAGCCACCCGACATAATTACAATTGTTCCACTTCTATCCCCTTACATTCAATTAACACGTTGAAAAAGGGGAAAAATATATGCAGTGGCATGCAAAGGCAATGCATGACTACACTATCTATCGCGCATTGGCTTTGCGAGGTATTAAAAAGTCCCTTAGTCAGACTACATGATTGTTGCAGCAATGTGGTGGTTTAATTTTACTACGTGATTGCTTCAGTAATCATACAATCTGCCTCCTTTTATATAACAAAATTTCCAGTCAACTGGAAAAGAAAAAATAAAAATAAAAATGGGTTTGCCTCCTGCGATTACTAAAGCATTTCACCATTCTCGTCCAAATCTGTTAATTTCAAGAATTTAGATTTATCTATACTATATTATTATTAGTGAGTTGAATTTTAAGCTCACACAGGCCCCCTTGAAATTTGGCAACTGAACAGTCTCCGAGTTAACCCTAAATCATTCTTTCTCCATTTCTCACCCCACATTTCTCATTTAGATTGAACGAGATTATGACACATGTATTCTAAAATGAATCGTTCCAGTCATGTATTCCTTTGCACGTTCTCTCCGTCTCTATCTTTTGTTTCTCTAACCCTAAATTTAATTACGTCTACGGAGTCAGCTTTTCTTTCTCTAACCCTAAATTAAATTGCGGCTATGGAGTCCGATAACTCTTGGACCAGGCGATCAGATCTCCGCTAATCTTCAGAGGTCGGTTTCCAACGTACGCTGTTCCCGGTCATTTCCCCACACCGTTTTACATGCTTTGAGGTAAAAACCCTTTGTTTAGTTCGCTATTGTTAAACGCGGCTTATGTCTTTGTTGGTCGAAACAATGAGATTTTGTGCTTTTGTATTTCTGTGCTGCTAATTTGATCGCATTGAAATGCAAGTTTGAGCTTATTGATGTCTGAGTATTCATGTTTTCCTACGTTCATTTCCATAAAAAAAAGCCATTCTGCCTTTGATTTTCATTTTTACTTTCTTATTGCTATTTCGTTAACTTTGGAATCCCTAAGAAATGTTCATTTTCCAATTATAAATTACAGGTCTAAGATATGAATCCAAAGGAAATCAAGTTAAGGTTTGTTAATCTTTTTAATGTTAAAAGAAGGGCATGAAAATACAAGTAGAAATTAAAACAAATACATGTTTAATTTTATTTTTCTTCTTTGGTTGTTTGAGTTTCATCATTCAAATTCCTTCGATGTATTTTTCTATTGAAGGGATTAAAAAGATGCATTTGACTGGATTTCGACTCATTGATTGCATTAAAACGTTTAACTTCAAATAATATGGTTTACGTATTATCCAAGTATTATGGTCTACTGGATCATGCTTGGATTTTGATAAGGAATCATGGTTTTTTCCATCTTCTTAGATATATTGACACATTGATCATTGGGAATGAAACTATTGAAAGATTTCTTCCTCACCATTTATTGTCCTCTATTGTCAAGGCGAGAAACTACATTAAAATGGCGACCTATATATTGAATAAGCATTTTCTAGCTTCAGTGATGCATCCTTAATCTTCATTGTTGCCGACGATAAATTCATCAATGTATTGGTTATTTGTTTTTTCTGTTTATACGTCAGTGTATAACAAGGTTTAAACACTTCATCCTCGGCTAGAGTTTAGTTTGGTTCAAACGTGGATGCATAATAATATGATCTATGTTACTACATATAAATAGTTTATTTGTGATGATAATAATTTTTTTTGGAAACATATCCTTTTATTTTTCATTTGCAACCAATGTCGGTTTACATCTTTTACGTTGTCTGTTTAAATTTATCTAGATGTCAACTCTTTGCCACTTCTCTTAGCAATCATTACTTTCATATTTAGCCAATCTCTTATCGTGAATTTATTTTGACTGCATAGGCGGCTGGACAAGGGAGACCAAAAATTAAATCATGAAGTACTTTGTTCAGTTTGGTTACATTTTGAAGCAATCCTCATCATTGATCTATACAAAGGAAAATCTGCACTATTGATTTGTAAGACCTTTTATTCATTTATTTCATTTAAGTGGTTAATTACTTTGTTAGTAAATAAAGAACATCGTATGTGATTTGTCCTCTGTAGAAGAGTGGTGCACCTCTGGATTATCTATCTAGAGATGGTAAGATTATATTTCGTTGATGACAATTAACCACGTTAAAAAAAGAATATTATACGCGATTATCTTTTTGTAGGTTACTTTTTCCAGCTTTGGAGGAAGAAATGAGTACTTCCATCAATATGGAACTACCGGTAGATAGACAAAAGAAAAACTACAGTCCTACTTCTTTAGGTGTTCAAAGAACAGCCCAATCACACCTTAAAACGGTAATATTTACAGTTTCATTTTGCAGAAACTATTAACAAATTTTTGAGTGCACTGTTTGTTGTATATTCATTTAGTTTTCACAACTAATGGGTAGATAATTATTTGTAGAGTTCAATTCAAGGATGACTATGAAGATCAATGAAATTTAGTTACTTCACATTATCACCGATTCACCAAGTAAAAGCTAAGTTTATGATGCAAATAGGTTAGGCTCCGGTATTTCTATCTAAAAAGGTTAAGTTATACAAATATCAATGTTTACCTTCTTCATTACACTAAATTAAAAACCAAAATATTCTTTAGTGAAAAATGAATGCTAATATATGCATCAAATCAGTCTCAATCAATATCATCACTCCGTTGTTCGAAAACATAAATTTGAAAGAAAAGATAGTATGATATTCATCTAGATTAGTAAATATTTTGAATATGATCAAGAAAAAACACACATTGGTTGTTTTGTTGAATTATCTATTTGTATCTTAAATAGTATGGTAGCATAGTGATCAAGCTTTTGTTAGTTTTATGAATCACCTAATTTTTTTTCTATTACGCTTCATGATTCTCTAACCTATCAGCTTTACATTTTTCTTCAATTTGTTATGCATGTGCATTTAGTAACTTAGTTCTTTGATCTTTGATATGCATTCTCCTATTTTTCATTTGATGGGACCAACTTTTCCTTTTTATTTAGCTGCTTATCCAATTGTTTAATTTACCACCAATAACCACCATGTTTGTAGTGCTTCTCATGAGATTTATTGTGTAACTAGATCCTTTAAAACATATACCTTTTTGTCACTAAACCTAATTTGTAATCTTGCTATCATCATCTTCTCCTCACAAAGAAATTCATCTTTTGGCTTGATCTGCTGCTATTAGATATATAATTCTATATCATATGTTTATGTACTTTTATGATAAAATGTAGCCCATGTTTGTATTGGACTCTTTAAGGTAGATACGAGTTCAATATGACAAGACTACTCCAAACCTTGGCTCATGGCAAAGTCAGATCTTAAACTACTTTATTTTCTATTTTTTGGTACATCATACTATATACAGTTCATTATTTATAACTAAACGCACAAAACTCTAAATTATTGAATCCTAGAGTTCACGAGTACAAAAACTAATCCAAAGTGCACCTTCCAATCCATGTGTGTACTATTGTCGAACAATCTGCTCCGAGTATTCTATTCACAATTTCAAGCAAACAATGCTCATTTTTGTGTATATATATATGAATTATGTAGTTGTACTGAGAAGAGATGAATAATTACCGACGTGGATGTATAAGATTTAATATAAAATTAAGGTTTGGTCTACTTAGGAAGTTATATGATTCTAATTTTAATGGGTGGGAAATTGATGATGGATTAAGGGGTAAGCAGTGTTCTCATCTATTTAGCATGTACTTTGTTGTCCATGGAACACTGTCTTTTTTTTAAATTTAACATTGCTTGAAACACATTAATATTTTTAAAGCAAAACATAGTTATTGATAGCAATTTTTCATATGTACACATTGTATCAATTTTATTTTTTAAGAATGCATCACTGTATTTTTCTGCGAGTGCAGGTAAACAAAATAATAGCAATTTGTCCTAGAGTACATTATTATTATTATCATTAAAGTTGGGTCAAGGTTATGTTAGTCATAATAACTTTCTTTGCCTTTTTTAAATGAAGAATCCAGCCTCCTAGAGAAAATAAGAGAACTGAAGATTAAAGATGGAAAGATTACTGTTTTAGATACGTTAGAGAGAAATCATCAAGCATGGGAAAACTGCATAGTGACATTGATGCACTTAAAGTGAGTTTTAATATAGTGTAAGGGTTACTTTTTTGCAAACTAAGATCTATTTATTGGTCTACTTTGGAATATGTATGCAGAAAAAGGCTGTTGTAGTTGTCAAGTAGGGAAAGCCCATGCAAGAGTTAGAAGAAAGAGGTTAATCCATGATAATATAACCATGATATCGTATTATTATTTTATCAATCGTAGTCTATGGTAACATGTCATTCTTTTTTTTGAACAGGTTGGGAAGCTCAAAGGTGAAATTGACACACTAAAAAGGAGTTATGCATTATCAAAGGCTTGGGCCAGTGAGGCTGACAAGAAGGTTGAGGAACTTACCCTAAGGTTGGGAAACATGAGTATTTTGATTATAAATTTGTTGTCCAAAGTTGTATTTACAGTAGTAATGGACTGTAATTACATCAATTTAAATATGTCCACCTTATTTGGCCAAACCGTGTGCCTTTATGTACATTCCATCTCCGACATTCATCCACATGCACTACCGTCTCCATGGATTTTACACTACCTATTTTAATTTTTTTACCCATTTCATATTTGTGTTGTTGCTACTAATACTCTTAGCCAATTTAAATAGTTTAATCATTTCCTAAATTACTATCTTCTCCGCTGTTGTCAAAAATTAGTTCAGATGAAAGTGAAACATTATTTTGGTTTAAGTGATATTTAAAATAGTTTTAATTCATTCAACATGTTTTGGATGTTTAATTATGTATTAAACATTGTCTTTAGATATTTTTAATGGTGCTTATTAAAACATGTTCAAATATGGGGTTGCCTATTTTAAATTGTTTGAATTCCTTAGAATTTTGAAATATGTTTATTAAAAAGTATTATTGATAACAATGGGTAATAATCAGAGGTTAAATAATAGAACTCGCCTAAGGTTAAGAGTTTTATTTTGATTTTTTGGGTATTATTAATTAAAAAATGAATTTTTGAAAGAAAATGAGTAAAGGTTTTAGAATTTACTAAGGAAAAAATTGGAACAGTAATAAGATATAGTTTGTGCGAAAAGGAGGAAAATGAAAAGGTTGTGTAATTCATTTAAGGAAAAACTAAATTTATGTTTCGCATGTATAGAATAATTATTATAATTCTACTTCATGTCTGTGTGCTCAAAGTAAACACCTTTTTGTGCATCTATTTCAAGATCTTTAATTCTATTTCATGAATATAATTACTAAGCTGAATAATGTAACCTTTAGCATAGTAGCCATCTCATCAAATATATGCAAATATATGCGATAAGGAGAATTTCTCTTGCATAGTGTACATTTTTACTATGTGTTTTTCAGAAATCTTAATGAATGTGATATTTTTTACTGATGTGAATATCCAGGATACCTAATGCATATCCCGTGGAATAGGAAACCTAATCAACGAGTGCTTGCGCTGTGTCAACAACTGCAAAAGTCTATCTTATTGTGGTAATATATTTAAGTACACCTAAGTCAAATACTATAGCGACCTTTAATATCATGATAGACCCGGGAGATAATGATTCCTTAACCCAAAATCTAACAACTTATAGTATACTCCGTGTAAGTAACTATGTGAATACAAAATACAATTGTTTGGTTGCTATTTTTTATGCATATCCGAGAAAGAATTATGTCAAACAATGAGCCTTTGTTCATCACTGGTTCTATGCAAACAATTGCATGTATCATATTCATATATGATACATGCAAGTAAAATTAGGAACCACATCAAAATTATTGCCATTATTCAAAGCTATTATGCATGACTTTAGAAGGTTCAGCAACACGGTTTTGTAGCATAAGTGTAAAATATGAATATGCATAGACCCTATCCATTTTAATATTTAAGGTTAAAGTAGCAAATGCTCATATATTGCTGCAAATTCTTTGGACGGTTTTAAGACATCACAAAGATACCATATCATTATTTGTCTACGGGAACAGAAAATGTAAAATATATAGTATACAAAGTTTAGTAACTTAGGCAAGTAGTGTTCTTATGATTAACTTTATTGCCCACCTAATATAAATTTCATTAATTTGTAAGTCATACCTCAAAAAAGAGAGAAGGAAATTCATATTAAGTCTTTCTTTATGTCAAATACCAGATGGTACCTTTTCTAGCTTTTAGTGTGGCTAATCTTAAACATTTAAAAACTGTTTTGCACACATAACATATTCCCAAATGTTTCCATCCTCCTCTCGGTAGCTATTTTCTAATATTATCTAAGACTGATGTTATGGAGGTTATATTCTTAAATTTGAGATACTGATTTGGATAAATTCCAATAACCTGTGTCTTTCTAACACTACTATATTACATACTTCGGTACATTAAGACCAAACTAATTTTATACAGCCATATTGCCTTATGTGGTGAATTATGTCATGTGCCTATGGCTTTAGAATACTGATTCATTTAAGTCTCGATACCTGCTAATTGCAATTTTTTGTGTGTATAATATAATTGGCTTTGGTGTAAAAGGTTGAGCTGGAAAGATGAAATTGATATATGCGTGCTTTTGAAATCCATTTCAGATTTTATGTAAAGGAAAAAAATTGCATCATGTTATTCTTTGCTATATATACCATGAACAATAATTTTTCCTTTTTGAAAAGAACCCAAAATGTACAAATTTCAAGTTAGACATGATTGCAATGTAATTTTGTGTAAACCTGTGTTCATAAGTTCATTTTGAACTTTTGTATGTGTCATGAATATTTTAAACATATTTTTGTATGTGAACTTAGATTTAAATAACTTTTAGAAGTCAATCAAGGTTCAAGATCACGCTCTTTAAAAAAAGATAGGTATGCATGATTTTGATGTTGTTGCTTGCTTGATTAATTATAAATTAGTTATCAAAAATGATATAATAGATACAAATAAAAATGAGCTTCACAATGAGTCATTTAGTTCCTGGCCATTTTATCAACGGATGTCATCAATTAGAGATTTACTTATTTCAATTTTTCTAAACAGGCTCTTGGAAATGTTATATCTGGGAATTTTTAACCACTAGCAGCTTCACACTTGAGCAACAGCAATGACGATAAAGGACAAAAAGAAAAGCATAGAGAACTTAGAATAATATCAAGGTATCATACGTTTGTTTTTTAAATGTTCATTTTATCTAGAAGTTTTCTAACATAAAACATTTGGTGTCTATTTGCAATGACATTTGAACCTTTCATGAATTTGAATGCAATGGAACTTCATTATTTTTCAAATTATAAGATGAAATGTATGTGTATTGCATACACATAGCATCAAGAATGTGTGATCTAGATTTTCTTACTATATATACATACATACATTTATATATAATCCACACATACACATACTTTATGGAAATATTGCTGTTGGTTTTAACTTTTAAGTCATTAGCCATGTTGTTTGGCTTCAACATAAAATTGCATTGGTTTCATATGAAACTGTGTACATCAACTTGGAGTCTTAGTTTGACAAGCCTTTCGATATATGTGCAATAGAAAGCCATTAAAATGGTTGATTGTTTGGGAAATGAAGATAGTCACATATTAGGCTTCCACGCCCTCAGTATTCAAACATCTCGGCGTCTTATTTGCAAACTAATATGATGTAAGCAGATTCATTTTAATAAAGCTTTTTTCAAAATCAAGCTATATGTTTGAAAAGACCCTCCTATTTACACACTCATTTTATTGGTGATTTTTTTTTTTTTACAAATATACTTCCCAGGGTCATTTTCTTTTCTCCAATAAACAAAAATATATCCAGGATCTTTCACAATATAGAAATATTGTTTTAATTCTAAATCATTTTTAACATACATATATAAAGATATCTATGTTATATTCTACTTGAATCAGAGCATGATAATAAGTAGAAATCCTTTTTAAATTTGCAAAAATGTGATAAATTCCCTTTTAAATTAAAGCTTAATGTATCCTGATTTTTGACTATAGTGTCCTCTGGAAATATGTTCCTTAGACTTGTTATTATAATTAAGAAATAACCAAGCAATAATCAGTAGAAAGCAAGCCTATAATATAGATGATTGTCTTAAAGTCTGAATATTATCAAACTCAGGTTAAAAGAAAGTGGATCCTAAGTGAACACAAGCAACATCTAGGCGTAATGGAAACGCGCCTAACTTATTCATGCAAGGTCACTAGTTCGAGTACTATGCTGGTCGGTTCAAACACAATTTTTGTTTTTCTTTTTATTTTCTCCTGTATGGCTGAAATCTGATACCTACCTATAATTATACATATATATTTGATTTTTGCCTATAACCTAACATACAAAACAATTTTTCTTGCATAACTATTTTTAAAACCCATTCTTTCAACTGTTTTAAGAATTTACATCTATAATTTTTGCCTAATTTCAACATGTACACAGATATACATGTACATGTCAGTGTCTTTGTTCATTTTCCAGAAAACTGAGCTCATATGTTCCCTTGCTTCATTGATCTGAAGTGGAGCATTTGGCCTGACCTATGCCTAACCATGTGGTTGCTCTGGCCATTCTTTTGTTTGCATTTTTACAACCCAGATTATACACAAAACATTGATACCTTTCCTTTTCAAAAGCATGTGTATATATTTGTATGAATCAGACATTTTGTGATCAGATATATATCATTCTTCCTAATCATACTTCTCTTTTAAAAATACATCTTTAAAGTATAAACACTTTTTCTTGCATCTGGACTTATGTCAATATCATAAATTGAAGATATAGCAGTTTAATTCTTTTCTGGTTTTCCCAATATTATTTTCTGTATTTCTATATTCTTTTTGAAAGAACTCAGGATTACTGAAATCATCATAAAATGATTATGCTTATAAAATCCAGGTTTTACCTCTAAATCAAAACAACTTTAGCAAATAGGTTTTCAAATCAGTTCAACATCAATATCCTTAGTACATACCAAATCAGAAATAACCAGAAACAACATAGCACATGTCTCTTACAAGTTCTTCCTACTTAATACATTTAGATAGCCATATTAATCAGGGAATACATGCATGAATTAACACATTTTAGCTTTTATTTCTAATTATCTTAGCATCCTCTATTCCATATCTTTTTAATCTTGCTTACTTAGCTCCATCATAACCTGCAAAAGCATTAGTGGCTGCCTCATTATAAATGAGACACCCCCATGTGCCATGAGCAATAAGGGTCAGATCTATGATCTGGTGTGAGCATTTCTAACATATCCATGATATTAAGCTAAGGATACATCATAGATATACTTTGCATACTTGACAGGTATTATCATGTACAATACATAAGAGCAAACATATGCAATAAAACAACTTTTATCTGGAACTACTAGGTTGCCTTATCTTTTTCTTATAAATTCCTGGCCTCATCTGCTATAAGGAATCAAAGGGACACATTGCCATGAACTAATTAACATTATGGCACAAAGATCTCAGGACTTAAACAAGCCATGTGCCAACTTGTCTACTTCAAATAGGACAAGCATTCCAGCAGCCTTCTTGGCACAAAATCCTTAGTTATATCACTAAGTGTATTTATGTTCATTCTATCAATGATAGCTAGGTGTACATACCACCAGTACTCATGAAACATACTAGTTACCTTGTAGGCATAATATTGCAAGCAAGTTAAAGGTTACTTTCTAGAGGTATAACACCCCAGTCATTCCATCTCACATTATTTAGCATATAAACACCCTATTCAAGCATATACCAGAATGTTTGCAACTGAGAATAAATACATGGCTCTATTGAGTTTATTTTGATTTTGCAAGCAACTATATTTAGCCAGATTTTCAATCCTGTTTAAACATAGTTTTTAGGCTTGTAAATTTCTGTTTAGTTTAGGGCTCAGCACTTATAGAGAAAAACTCCATTGCACCCTTAACCAATTATTTCAAGCCTCAGCACCATACCAATGTATATGCAGCTCATAGTTTTCTTTATCTTTTCATTCTTTGTCTTAAGCCATTATTCAAACTAGTTACAAATACTTTGATATATGTTCCTTAAGGTTTTGGTATAATATACAGAGATGAAAATAGAACAACAAAGTTATACATCCAGCATAGCAGATCATATCTCATCAAACATTCATGAAACCATCAGCAGCCAACATAGTTTGTAAATCAAAACATGCAAAATATAGCATATAAAAGCTTGGCTGCCTAATCCCAGGTCTTAATGCCATGTATATGAGTGAGGATACTCACCTAAATGCTTACACAAACTCAAACCAGAAAACCCTTCAAATCTTTAGCCTTATCTTCCTCTTCTTCCTTAGGTTAATTAATTAGTGAGAGAGCAGTTTTCTGATTGGGCTCTTGGTTTAAATAAGGGTTCTGTCTAGGGTTTTGGGTGATGCAAAATCCCTATTTTAGCCCAGACCAGAATCATGCATTTGGCATTGCACATTCCTTCCCTCCTAACCCTTAATGTCCCGGCCAATATTTTAAAACAAGACTAAATTGTGCCTATTTTCCTTTCTTTTCAGAAAGTGATAACTTTAAGTATTTTTATTATATTTACCTCAAACATGATAATGGTGTGACTTTCTATTTTTCTGCCTATGTACATTTGCTTTCTTGCACTTTGGTTCTTACTGTTTTAGTGCTTCCTTTATTTATTTTCTGCTCCATAATATCTGGATATATATACATTTATACAACCATGGGTGTTAATTTAATTTTAACCATTTATTTGCAGAAAACATGTGCATACTTATGTGCATTTCTACACCTATTTAAAATTTCACTTATTCATTATAAATCAATGTTTTCTTCTGTCTAAATTTTCAGACAAGTCATACATAGGCATATATATATAGATATATATATATACACACATCCTCAGGAATTTTTAATACTCATGTCTAAGTCTATATTTTCTTTATTTAAAACATTTTATCTAAATGTTTTCCTTCCTTGTTTTATTATCCAGGAATTCTGGATTTTCCCTTAGTGCCATAACTAGTGTGCACGTGCACACATGCACACAACCTTGCACCACTGAAAATCCCACCTATATAATAATTCTGATTTTCCCCCAGAATTTTAATCATTTATTAAAAGAATTTTCCTCAAAATCTTGGGGTATTACAATGTTATCTCTATATCGTTGGATCTGTAGTGCTCAGTTTCTTTTGCCACTTACAACATTAGGGACCACTGTACTTCAATTCATTTTATTAGATTCACGGTATTCTTAGTGGCAACATCAGGAAATTAAAAAGCTGACCTTGGATAGATGTCATAGCGCCGACGACAAGTGTAGAAGATGGTATTTGAATGTAGGGCTTCCAGTCGGGTATGAATGAGATTCCTTCCAAAACTGCAATGATGTAGGCTTTAAGAGATGAGATTTATTATGTTTATAATGCATAGGGTTAGATAAGTGTCGTGTAAAATATTCATTAGACTGTTCAGTGGGCTTTGGTGATCAATTGTTGTATATCTTATTATTTGCTAAACTTGCGATGATGAAAATTTATACTATGATTTATTACTTAGGCACGTGTTCTCAGAAATGTTGCCTTCTAATAATACAGTTATGTGCATCCACTGCAATTGAGTAATAGAATTTTATATGTTTGGATTATGAATTAAATACAAGAATTTCAACAACATTTTTTCTCCCTATTGTATACTAGCATGCTATATGAATTTTGTTCAGCATATATTAATCTACCTTCTGTTATGATATGTACCCATGAAGTTTTGTAATGATTTGAATAATGATTTGATTTGCTCTAAGTAAAGATATTGATAATAAGTTGATGTTCAATACTATCAATAATAATATCATTAACATTACGAATACCAATATAAATATCGAACAAACCGTATGCGAAGCACTGGTTCGCGCTAGTTTGGTTGAAATTTAAAACTAGGATTTGCGAACGACATCGAGTAAGTAGAGTAATGTATTATTACATGCTCAAAGAAAGATGGAAGAGAGAAGGTCAACATTGGGACATTTAAGTTCAACTTTCGTCGGGTAAAGCAGCATTTTCCTAAAATAAAATAAATAAATCTTACTTGCGGCGTTCGTCTACCGCCCCCAAATTAAGCCCCTCGATCAATCTCAAACATCTCATTAATTTTCAAACCCTAGAAAATTCAATTCATGGCGACAGCATCGATAAAACTATACAACAACAAGAAAGAGCAAGCGATGTACGACGGCTTCGCGGAACTTTACGCCATAATTAAAACAGCAGAGAAGCTCGAGAAAGCCTATGTTCGGGATCTCGTCTCCTCATCGACCTACGAAACCGAATGCCTCAAGCTAATCGCACAGTTCAAAACCTTATCCTCTACCCTCAGCGACTCTGTCCCCTCCGTTGAACGCTTCGCCGCTGCTTACAAGATGGACTGCCCTGCCGCCCTCAATCGCCTTCTCGTATCTGGCGTACCAGCCACCGTGGAGCACCGCGCCGCCAATTCATCATCAAATTCCGCATCGGCGTCTGCTGTAGCGGAGTGCGTGCAACATTTCATTACGGCAATGGATAGTTTGAGACTTAACATGGTGGCTGTGGATCAGGTGCATCCGTTGCTTTCTGACCTGAGTGCATCCATGTTGAAACTTGGTGGAAATATCCTGCCTCCAGATTTTGAAGGGAAAGTGAAAGTGAGGGAGTGGCTTGGTAGGTTGAGCAAGATGGGTGCAGCGGATGAGTTAACAGAGCAACAGTGTAGGCAGCTGCTTTTTGATTTGGAATCTTCCTATTCTTCTTTCATGGCTGCTTTACCTTCCGCTTCTTAATAGGGCCTCATATACATTCAGGCAAGTGGGTTATATTGTCAATGCGCACAGCTCTTTTGATATTCGTTTAACCATTTAGTTAATTTGGTCGATGGAATGATTTTTTGGCTTATAATGATATTATAGTTGTCGGTAATAAACATATAACATTGTTTTGTCGGACATGAGCACAAGTGGAATTCAAAGTTATGGGCTTTAAGTATCCTAGAGTACAGTAATTATGTTATAAGCAAGTATTTGTAAATTTATTCGAAATATAATGATATAAATAAACAATATGATAACAAATGTGAGTAAAACCTCAAGGCAGGGCACTTCAGCATAATGTACTTAAACTTGAGTATCATCTCTGCATAATACTTTATTATGATATGTCCACCAAAATATTATTATTTTTGAATCAAAATAACGATTCTACATTTAATAACTTCTAATGTGCAAAGAAAATCAAAATAAGATATTTTTTGCAGAGACGATATATTACAAAAGTGCTTGGGCTTCTATATAAAATGAACAATCATTTTATTGTGTGAGGGATGTACCCAAACAACTGATGAAAGATTGAATGTTATCAATAATTTTATACATGTTTTAAATAATTGAAGAAGTAGATTAGGGTTGCAATTGGAAGATATTTATATCCATAAAAATTGATATTTAGTTAGTTGTACTGTAAAAGGATCGTTTAACCGTAATGGATCATGCGACCAAGTCGAGAATTCGATAAATTTATCAAATGTTATCATTTGCAAGGAAAATAAAATAATAACTGCATATATGTAATAGGACAATGCAGAAGTCAAGATTAAAGTACAATTTTACCAAATATAGCGTTGGTTTGTGTATATTAATAATACACCAACACAAGCTATGAAGAGAAAAAGAAATTAGGTTGAGCTTGTCACCAAAGCACTTTA
The DNA here is from genome assembly GCA_030737815.1 of Allium fistulosum. Lineage (NCBI taxonomy): Eukaryota > Viridiplantae > Streptophyta > Magnoliopsida > Asparagales > Amaryllidaceae > Allium > Allium fistulosum. The sequence continues at coordinate 239,396,306 of CM060907.1, read as the reverse complement.
AACTGAGAATCCTTGCTGCATTGTGAATAAATACATAAACATGCTTCTAAACTTTACTGTTAGATGGAGTATGAAATTTCTCACTTCCATTTACTACAAATTATGTGTAAAAAGAAGAAGAATGATCAATATGTTTATATGATAATGTTCCAACGACATATATAGCATAAAGAAAACAAATTCATGTTATAATGAACGATATTTTCAGTCACTATTATTGCAGATTTTCATGCCCAAACCAATGAAAAATAAAAATGGAATTCTAAACTAATTTTAGTAAATGAAAAATAGTTTGATTAACTTCAACTTGTTTGGAAATTTGTGATACATGCTAAATAATCAATCTACTCATTAAGATATAAATGTTTACTTTACTCCATTCTAAAGCAGAGAATGAATTGTTTTATTAGATTAATACACATTAAAACTGACAGCTAACAATAAATGACCAATCCTGATAACAGTGTAATCAAGCTAATGACACTTTCTCTGAATTTAAAACTGCATAATTTTCCACAACAAATAACCATACACATACAATGCACATTATAATAACTTCAAAATTGTAGGAACTCTTTTTCTTTAAGAACTGAAAATTCAATTTTACTGCTCACCAACTTCCTCTTTACTTTCCGTGTCCACATCAACACCTATAAGGAAACAAATAAATATGATTAAATTCATGATATACAACTTGATACCTTGAGTGATAAATGTAAATAAAACTAAACTTGCCTAATAATAGTTAACCATATGAACCAATACCATGATAACCTTTTAACCAACCAACCTATTAAAAATGAGTTTGAAATGAGAAAAATAAGAATAAAACCATAAAACCTCAAATTGACAAACTAGACCTCTATTAAATCAGGGATTAGATAGTAAAATATTGACCGTGAAATATAATGTTATTCTTGAAAATGCTAAATTTGTAGAAAAAATTAATTGAGTTTACAATCAAATCAAAAACAGTGGAGACCTGATTAAGTTTGCAACTTTATTGGCAAAAATGTATACAACGTATATGCAACAATAAAATATTTATGGTCAAATTTTAAGAATAAACCGCCAGGGAAAACTTATTTCAAAAATAGAGCTCAGCTGAAATTTATTACAAAAATAGGCTTTGTTTTCTGGTTAAATATGCATGTCTAAAATGCAAATTAATATTTTTAGATTTGTACATGCACATTTTATTAAAAATGTGCATGTACGAATTCCAAATTTGTATATGCTCATTTTTAAAGTAAGCGCTTACAAATTAGAATTAAAGTACTTTGGTAATAAGATTAAAATGAAAATTATCCTTAATATAAGTTTTTTCTAAAGCTCTATTCTTAAAATTCTTCCTATATTCTTAAAATTCTTCCTATGATTATAGAAGTAACCATATAATTATAAAATATAATCGCTAAAAAAATGTAAATAATTTTTCAAAACACAAATCTAACCGCAGTTAAAAAATCATCACTAATTTACAACAGTAAGTCCGATTTACACAAAACATAGAGGAAAAACCTTATTCTTTGACAATGTGATTGCTATGTTAATGAACTTTGAATTTCTAAACTTCAAATAAGAAGAGAGGAATATGAAAATATGATATATCACTTATTTTTAAAATTGAATATTGTTTATTTTCATCTCTACCAAGAGTTTTAAGAATAATTTTTCTAAACTTGTTTAGTAGTCAATAAATACTTAGGTGGAAGGCATTATTCGACACATGACTATAAATCCAATTAGCTATAACCAACATGATTTTATTTGGACTACAATTTCTCTAATAGAAAAAGTAAATGTCAAGAATATGACTAAAGTATTTGAAATTTTAGCAGCAAGCATTGGAGGTGGAGTTGACTTATAAAATTAATTATTTATATACATTTGTAACAAGGTTAGCGGGGTTGACTGGGCCCCTACCAATATTAATTATTTATATTAGTTACATGTCAAAGAAATATGCCTACTAATTGGGTGCCAACAAAAGAAAATGAAATCTCTATAAATGTGGTTGACATAAAATTGTAGAGTAAATTGCAAAATTAAACTTAGTCCTAAACTTATTTCACAAATTGGCCTCATGTGGAACTTATGACAAAAATACGTTTTGTTTCTGATTTTATGCATATGCGCATGTCAAAAAATGCAAATGTACAAAACCAAAAATGAACCTATATTTGTAATAAGTTTGAGATGAGACCTATCATTAAAATTAGTTTTCCTTTCATTGGCCTATGTTTAAAATTAGTCTGATATCATACGTTGAAAGAAAAATTTGCAAAACATTGTTAAATCAATAGTAGACAAATATGATTTTCAAATAGTTCTCACAAAATAGATTATTCAAGTCTCTATGTTTGGCAAATGCAAGTTGTGTTAAATCATTTTACTAAATGAAATTAACATAATTTTTGCAATTCTTGTAAATATTTGATTTTGTGTGACCGTTAATTCTCACACCCTGAAAAATTATGGTTTCATCACTGGATATGACGATATGTATTAAATGTTATTGTCAATTATCATTATATCCATATATATGTATTCCAAAAATATATTTTATTCTAGGAGTTGAAGGTTTGTCAAACAAAACCAAGTATCCAAAAATGATGCTATAAGCAGCAATGCTTTTTCAAAATACTAATAAAGCTTATATTCAACCTTTAGATGAGTTAGTTTTATTATGTCTATATAGATCACAACCTGTTTATATATATATGTATGTATGTATATGTGTGTGTGTGTATATATATGCTTTCCAAAACAAAAAACGAGTAATACTGTGTTAAGTTAACCAAATTCTTATTAAAATATAATAAGTATTAACGTAGCCGTATTGTTCATCTTAACAAAAAATGAATAGTAGATACATACATATATATATACATTATATATATACACACATTATATATATACACATTATATATATATATATATATATAAATAATGAATAATCAACCTCAAATATGGAAATATAAGATATTTTGGTAGCATGTGATGTACACAAAATAATAGGTTATCTAATAAAGTGTTATGCCAACAGATGTTCTCTACATGGTTACTACTAAGTGAAAAAACATTTTCCATGGAGTTAAAAGTCAAAATGAAGTAGTTAATATAGGAAAAAGTTGACCACAACCTAACTTTTATTCTTTCCACTAATCAAGTATAAAAGGTATGGTCCAGAAATCACCTTATTTTTGCTTTTCCTAGATTTTGTTATCTGCCGTTTATATTAATGTAGAATCCAGCAACATCTCTTTGTATCTACTTCATATTCTTTACACCTAAGAAAAAAAATTGTAATCATTAACAATTATATGAGGTACAACATAGAAAAAGAAGTAACCATTTGCAATAGTTGAAGTTTCAATGATATGTTGCAATAGTAGGAGAAGATGAATATATAAGTAATTGGGCTTTTCAAGGATTCTTTGAAGAAAATTGTGAATTTGCAAAGTGAACTTTAGAACAATAATTAATGTGTGAAAACCAATAAATATGTGTGAGTAGAGAAATAATTGTTCGCAGATTGAACAAAACAATGTTTGGTTTTGTCAATGGCAGTCCAAGTAAAAGTCTCAACGATGTTGTGATTTTCCACCTTTATAATCGTGCTTCCAAAATTCAAATTTTATGTCGACATACGTAAGTAAGTGAGCACAAATTGGCACATGGTATTAAGCTGCATTTTCATTTATCTTTGAACAAAAAACACCAATACATTCATTTCATTATTGCATACTATGGATAGGAGTGCTAGCTATAGCTAATATGAAGCATCCATTGTACTCAAACATATGTAGTCATGAATAATCTTTTGTAGAAAGAACATTAAAGTTAAGCACTGCAGTTAAGAGAAACTAAACTAATTCAACAAATCATAATTTTTAATGTGTATTGGACTTGTAGCTTTTGCAGAGAAAAAGACTCAAATCATACAGTAAAATAATTAAAATATTAGTGTGTATCCTATATTTAATAAAGCATTATAATGTAAATCCCTACTGATGAAAACACAACAGAAAATTTAATGCACCGAATAAATACATGTGTAATATTTGATTCTGCCTTCTAATAATGTGACAAAATTAAGTCAAATGTCTTTTCTTACTAGTTTACAGTCTGGATATATGCAAAACTTATCCAAACTGTTGGTTTGCACCACTAAGTAAAATTCTATTAACAAAGTGTTATACGCTGATTCGAACAAAGCGAAAGAGTATTTAATCACATAATGGTTAATATCACACATAATGAATGCGCTGTATCAAACTGGTAGAAGGGCAACAGTAGTACGAAGAACACACCAAAATTTTATGTAAACAATAGATTATACATAAAATGGGTAGAAACATCGCTTGTAATATTGTGGAATGGAGAAATTATTTGTTTTCGTACAAAAAAAGGAGGGAATAGAGGTCTAGTATTTTGAAATAATGGAAATCAGTGGGGCCACATATGCAAATTATATTTCCTGATTTTATGTTGAAGTAAAAAATAACTTCATCCACATCACTTGTAATATTTCTTTTAGGAAAGACCTATTTGTCTACTGTGGCTGGCAAGTTCCATAACTGTAAAATTATCCATCTATCGTGTTTTGTGTTTTGTGTTATGATTCATAATAATATTTTGCCCTGTTATAACATTATACAACTTATAATATTCTATGTGTGCTCGTGCACACATGCTTCTCTATATTTTCTTAAGTCAGTCTCTTATTTTATGCTTCCTCCATATTTGTTTATTTCCTAGAACATGAAGTGTCAACTTCATTTTCCTTCTGATTACTAGTATAAATCACACGTACGTGCATCCAATAGCTTTGGTGGTCACAACATTTTTATCTCAAAAAGTTACGTTGATGGTGTCGGATGCAAATTTATAGTGAAATTATGTTTAAGAGTGCTTGGAAAGGGGATGGTGGTGGAGGTTGTAAATGGACGGTAAGATTCCGTTGGTGGACATAGGGCATTTTCGGAATTTCAAAAAGACGCGGTTGAAATTTTATTCATCGAATTCTCATTATTAATAGTAGAGATTAACTGCTTCATTTCCTTTTGTGTCCTCCATAGTCTCTATATTGTCATTTACCTTCATGACAGCATCTAATTCTTGTTCTGGTTGTTTTCTACTATGAAGTAACATTTATTTTCATTTATTCTCGATTCATTTTCTTCCCTGTAAAATACTAATTTTATCTGATCCGTTTCTTTGACCTTTTAGGAATTCCAGTTTTAGTAATTTTATGAAAAAATTTATATAAATACCCAAACGCTTTGCATACCTTCACATATAAGGGGAATGTATTCACATTCTGCATCCACCCACATTCTTTGTCTGCTAAACAATTCAACTTCAATATTTTCAGCAAACTATGACAGAACATTCAGTTATACCAATACCCTTGCATACCTCAGTTTGCTGTGTAAAATATACAAAGTATATGTTATTCCAAGAACAGCTACAACATTACCTATGGCTTCGTCGTTCCAATGTTTTGAACTTGGGTAAGAGGAACAAACCTAATTCAATATGTTTGAGAACAAATCTATACCATACTTCAATCCTGGTCTCCATTTTTGAATAGTCATCATTATATAACATATAAAAAATGACCCTCCGTTCAAAAACCTTTTGTGAGATTCCCTTTCTCTTTGTCTTATAAAGTGAAAACTGTTTTGTCTAGTAAAAATTCATTTTTGGCTTCCAAGTGCAAGTCAAATAACCTATAAGACGATTATGAAAATATTTAGAACCCAAAAAAATAAACTTAAATTGTGCTTCTCCATATATTAATAGCTTTTTCATACATCATTTCATTAGTATATATCGTAGTACCTTCTTTATCAATTTATTTTCAAACAAAATTAAAATTTTCCGTATCAATTCAGATTTAAGTCGGAGATAAGACATAAAAATCTATGAATATATGTTAACTAGAAGTTATTAATAAAAAGAAATATATTTTTTTCTACTCTAGGAGAATCCAATTAGGTCACCCGCATGGTGATCTGGGCGTTCAGGTTCGAGTTTGGATCAATGCGAGAGAAATGCTGCGTACATTATCGACCTCTCCAGAGCCCACTATCGTGCGAGAGTCTCGCCCACTAGGTTCCACCTTTAGGAGAACCCGACGGACTGGTAAACTCATGAGGGAAATTAAGTTGTACCTGTCCTTGCCGATCCCCGAAGACTATTTTTTGCGAAAAGTGTGTGCAAGACAGGGCCTGAACCTGGGTCTGTTACCAGACCTAGGCATCCCTTTCTATTGCACCACATGCAGACTATAAAAAGAAATATTAGTTGTAAGTCATAACGATTTCAATACATAGTTCTAGTATCATCAGCTTATCAGTCTTACGACCCCATTGCTCAACTTTTTTTCATTGTTGCAAGTTTTGAATTCATCATAAGGTATTCATAGCTTTATAAAACTCATTCTTAATACAACAAATACATAAAGTCCTGGAAATAATAGTATCATACCAATATGATGGTTGCTATCCTTGTGTTTATGAGCCTTTGCTACTTCCAAAAGAGGAAATTATATATAGACGATTGATTTTTCTTCTCAAGATTCAATAGTCAGCCACACATGCTTCTCTACCTCACTACTCATCTCTGTTTTTTATCTTTAAACTTTTGTTCCACAATCCGATAGCTAAATGAGATATATATCATGTGGATAGATTATGAAAGGTAAATATTATTTTTTATCTTTATTCGTAATTTTATTACATAATAAATACATTGAACATTTGCCATATCTGAATATATATTATTTATTCACGATAACTTTTTCATAGTCTACTTATTGAAATTAGCATACACAAAATTGTTGTATTATCTAAAAATATTTTCAAATATGCAGATATAGCAACAAAGATTATATGATCTTGTGCATGGAAATGGTATTACCACAAGTTGGACATTTTAACAAGTAGGACATGAAAAATAGATTAGGCATTAAGATCATATAATCTTGTGTATAAAAAAAAGCGAGTATATGTTAAATCGGAATATCATTGAACTAAACACAGTAGCTACTTGTACGTGGAAAGATTGAAAACTTCTTGGCAACGCTGAAATTTTGATTACATAATCCTGTGTATAAAAATGAATATATATCATCATTCGGTATAGTAAACAAATATTATGTAATTCAGTGTATAAATGAGTAAAAATAAAAAAAAATAAACTAACAGATACATCAACAAATAATGGTTTATAAAACTAAAAAAGCTTTGAAAAAAAAACGTACTAATGTATGACTGGCAATGCATATGCACAGGTGCTGTTGTAAGTACACATATAATTAGATGTGTTTTTAACCATATACGGACATATACAAAAACTGTGTACAAACATTCATACATAAACATATTCACATATACAAATGGGGGATGGAGTGGGGTCTGAATGTTCTGATAGATACATACATGCTTTGCTTCGGTTACAAAATTAATTTAGTAAAAGTATAAGCAATTGAGAAATAAAAAAAATGTTATAATACACTGAATTACGTTTTAAAAAAATAGTAATAATCCTTGATAACCATTTCAGTCGAGAATCACAACATGCTTTGTGTATTTTACAACATACATAAAGGAAAACAAAAACTTATTATTAAATCTACTCATCTCGACATGTTGGGAATACACCGAGTTATAGCCAACTATAGGTAATGGATATAATGAGTAAGTACCTTTTGGAAAAATCAAACATCGCTAAACCAGGGGTATACTGTGTTGTCTATTTTTCTTCAGAAAAATTAAAGCAAGTCATACTGTATGGCACAAAATTTATGTATGGTACTAATGTACATATCTTTGTTAACCACATTCATGATTAAGTAGTTCATAATTTTATTCAGTGCGGTAAGATAAAGATGGCATTAGATTGGTTGTTTATAAACGTACATACGCTGCCATAAACAGTATTACTATGATCAATTTGCACAGTTTTGAAAAAGAGTTCTATTGACAACAACGGGAACGTTTTATTTAGTACACCAGATTTTTACTTTGGTGCAAAATAAACCATACCTGAATATGTTAACCTGATTCCTGAATTGAGTTCCTTCACCATCCACCTTTATTGAAAAGTTTGATCCAAATTCAGCGACCACATTAATTACCTTTCTCAACACCACTTGTATGGCACAAAGCACCTGTGAACATGTACTGGTTGTACATAACAGCGTTTCGTCATAACTGAATTTGAAAAAAAAAAGATTTTTCAGGAATAAAACGCTTTCGAATGAATGGAATCTTGGTCTGCTATGGAAATTAAAGACGTGAGATGCACTAATCTAGTTGACAACAAAATACAGAAATTTATACAAAATATATATATACTAAGAATCCATATTCAGTAAGAAAAGGATTAAAAGAAAATATGTACTTAAATTTGAAATGAAAAGGATATAACAATATTTAATATATAAGCATGTACTGTAGGAAGCAAATACACGGTTGAATTTGTTGAATTCTGTTTTTATTCATGAATTTTACACCTGTGAGCATGTAGCTAATATTTTGGTCTGTTTTTAATGTTCTTTCGTTTGGTGAAGAGGAATCAAACTACAAAAATGGAAATAATAGCATCACAATTCAACTGAAGTTCACATGAATTTCATGACTACAATAAATAAAAAAAACAATTGTAACAAGGTTAGATGTGAAATTGCAGTCGGATATGCTTCCTTCAGTGGTATAAAAATTTAAATTAATAAATGGGTGAGCAAACAGTTGAAAACAAAATCAAACCAAAATTACATGAATACAGAACATCATTAGTCTAAATACAAATCATCTTTCGTGGTTCGTACTAATATTTAGTAATGGTCGTCAACTACAATTGCCTAATTCAAACCAGCAATCTTCCGTCGTCGTAATTTGGACTCCGATGAACCAAAATTACCTGAAGAAAGACCAAGAGACTGTAGTGGAAAAGTGGACGAAGAAGTAGATTATTATATTGATTACCGAACGTAATTTGTAAGATAAAGAGTTGTTAATTGGGAAGAAGGGCAGAATGGTTCTTGGGAGGAACAAATTAGTTTTTTTTTGGGTTTGTACGCAATTTTAATATTTTTTCAATTTTTACACCGTTAACAAGTTCTTAAGTTGATTTGAAATAGATGATGCAATTATTACTGTCTATAATGACAAGTTAATGAAGAGTTGAATAGTGCATCTTGTTTAGCATTATATTTAAACATTTAAGCTTTAGGGCAGATGACAAGTTCTTTCTCCATGTCAGGAGGATGTTCTGAATGACAAGTCCGATTTCCTCACAAGATGATAAGTTCAACTTTTATTTCCTCTACTATTATTTTCAAGTGTGCTATCGGCATTAGGTAATATGAACATTATTAAATCTTACTTGTATATGTACAACCAATACCAGCCATACTCATCAAATCAACAAGTGTGAGTTGAGAATACAAACCTGTAACAGTTTAAAAAGCAACAGTATAGCTCTAAATTATATATGTCATCAGTTGAAGCCTTAATAAACTAGTCCACATGTCAGAAATTGTGCATACATAATGTTGTTATGTTATTTTAAAGCTATATTGAAGGTTTGAAATGAAAAGTACAAATCAAGTGCATGGTGCAACAAAAATAATAGAAGGAATTAACTAAAAGATCACCAGTATTATCCTTTCCCTTTTTTCCTTGGTTCCATAGTTTTATAATGTCTTGCTCGTTGGTGGTTTATATATACAAAAGTGTTTGCTATTTCATTCATATTATGTGGCTTCTATTAGTGACGCAACTGAATTTTTTTAATAGAAAGTATTCTTACTCTTGACTCTTTAGCGAAGTGCTCCTCGTATACTTACACGCGGGCGCGCGCGCGCACTTACATACACACATATATACTTTCTAATACTCCGCAGCCTGTGAGAACTCTGCCCAAAACCGAGATAGTAACTTTGGTCTGAAATATGTAGGTAGAATTACTGTAGTTTAAACGAATCATACTATATTACTATTATCTTTAAAATATATCACTTCTGCAACATGAAGTTATACATTTTTACATGAAGGCTTTGAGTTGCACAATCTGTACTTTGGGTTGCGGTAATAATAACAGGTAAATATGGACTATTACGAAGTATGTTTTTACTGTACTTTACAATGAACCATTGTTATATACTGAATGCAAGTACATAATGTTGCTAATCAACTTCATACATATGTACTGGAGCTTTTTTTTATATTAAAAAGGTTCCCCAACGTGGTGGCAAGGGTTCAAATCATGGATTTCAATCACATCTCATTTCAAAAAATTTACACATGTTATCTCGTATTGGGTCGGCTATTCATCTCAGTTTGACATCTTAGGATTATCTCGGAGTAACTTATGAGTCTAAATGATATATCTTGAACAAATCTTTTAAATTTGTTATCAAAAAAATAAAATAAAAATAAGAATTGGAACCATCTTTTTATTTGTATAAAAAGATAGTTGCTGTACTATAATGCAGAGATTTTTTTTGGATTATAATAAGTAATTTGATACTTATTTGGTAATTGAATAATTTCGTCTCATTTAAACAATAGTAAAAAAAAGAAAAGGATAAAAGATTAAAAACGAAGTCGCTTTGGTGAATTACTTGGATAAAAAACCAAAACATACGATTATAGGTATTGTTAGATAATAATTAGTAGGTCGCCACGTTTGGATCATTTAAAAGATAAAAAAGCTATTTGATAGAAAAACATATGATTTCGGATGAGATATCGGATTGAGATTATAATCCAAATTACAGTTGAGATTTTAACGTTCAGACAAGATGATTGTCAAACAAGATGTGAATGAGACTTGTTTTTTGTCTCGTCCAATTGCAAAATTGAGATATTGGGAAGGTTGAATGAGATTTAAAACTCTTTGTGGAGGAGCATCAAAGTCCTGGAATAATAAGAATCATACAGAAGTATCCTGTTATCTGTCAGTATTACTTTCTTGATTGAATTCCACATACAGGCTTTTACAAAGTTGTGTATGACATAAATTATTTTACTACCAAGTTCATTATATTACTTCCTCGGCATTGAACTAAAAGCATATGTAATATGACTAGAACATATGCCAGATAGTCAGTTGTTTGTAAACTGCAATCATCCAGTGAAATCTTCTATACATCCATTTGTTTTAATCGAAAAGGTCAGTGTTGTACAACAACAACAATTAAGCCATTATTCCCAATTAAGTTGAGGTCGGCTAGAGATGAAAAGGTCAGTGTTGTACCGAAAATAAGTTCGTCCTCATAAGCTTCTTAAATGCAACATTAATTCATTTAAAGTTACAATGGCATGCGATAACTTTACGTTTTTACCAATGTAGCAAAGATGTTTATGTGGATACAATGTGTGTACTGTTCTGGATGTCATGTCTCATGTATTACATGCGGTATTAATAAGTGCTATTAGTCAAAACTGAATTGTTGCACAATGGGAAAATGTGTAGCAAACATGGGGTAGACTACATGAAGTTATAAATATGATGCATGGATAGACTAATAACTCCCGTCTCTTCTTGTGGGTTACATTGATGGGTGTGAATTTGTGTTCATGTAGCTAGACAACCAAGGATGTTATAACTTTTAAAAAGGCACCCTAGGAAATACAATGCTGCATCATTAAAATAAATATAAATATTACTGCTACAGATAAGACCAGTAGAACCATAATCTCAGTCTTTATCCTTACTCTTAACCCTATTTCTAATTCTTGAAAATGAAATATCTTCTATTGATCATGTCCCAAAATGTCTTATTATTGCGTTATCTATTATTAATGCCATTTTGTGCAGTTCATCACTGCACTACATATGGTTGTCGTTTTGTTTTTGCCAACCGTTAGCAATTGATAAAAACAATCAGAATGATTATAACAACAACAACTAAGCCATTATTCTCAAACAAGTTGGGTCGGCTAGAGATGAAACCCAAAACTAAATAACAAAGTCAATTTAAAAGTAATAACAACAACAATAATAATAAACCATGATAATAATAATAAAATAAAATAAAATAATTAAAGAAATAATAATAATAACGAATAAGTAAAATAAAAATAAAAATAAAGATAAAGATAAAAGTTAATATATAAAGAAATTAAAAAGCCATGATAATAATAATAGCAATAATGATATCAATAGTAATAGGGACCGAAGACCAAACACTACGTCTTAGGCTTCTTTTTGCTAGTCCTATAATGTAAAACTTATAATATTACTCCTAAACCAACTCTAAGCAAAAAACTCCTAGTTCATGGTTCTAGTACGTGGATCGTTAACTTTCACGCGCTCCTGTCCAACACCAACTATTCGGACATATTCCAATCCTTTAAGTTCCTTTTTGCTACTTCCTTCCATGTCAAACTTAGTCGACCTCTACCTCTCTTTGAGCATTCAATGCGACTTATAATTCCAATGCACACATGTGCCTTGGGAGGCCTCGTTGGAGATGTCCAAACCATCTTAAGCGGTGTTGGACTAGCTTCTCTTCAATTGGTGCTACTCCAAGTTTGTCATGTATATCATCATTTCTAATTCGGTCTCGTCTTGTATGCCCACAGCTTCATCGCTACACTTATCTTCTGAGCGTGTTGTCTTTTAACAGACCAACATCCTGCACCATACAACATCGCAGACCTGATTGACGTTCTGTAGAACTTTCCTTTAAGTTTTTGTGAGAATTTCATGTCATAGAGAATGCCAGGCGCTAGTCCCCATCTCATCCATCCCGCTCGAATTTTAAAACTATCATCTTTTTCAATCTCACCATCATACTCCAACATTGATCCTAAATATCAAAAGGATTCCTTCTTGGGTACTACTTGTCCGGTCAGAGTGACATCTTCATTATTTGATTTGAAACCGCTGAACTCGCACTACATATACTCTGTTTTAGTTCTGCTAAGCCTAAAATCCTTTGATTCCAAAGTCTGTCTCCACAGCTTCAGTTGTCTACCAACCCCTATTGTACTTTCGTCAATTAGCACAACATCATCAACAAAGAGCATACACCAAGGAATCTCACATCGTATACCCTTCGTAATCTCATCCATCACTAGGGCAAAAATGTGGGGGCTCAAAATCGATTTTTGATGTAAACCTATGTTAATGGGAAAGTCACCGCTTTCGTCATCGCATGCATTGACATTAGTCACAACATCATCGTACATATCCTTGATAAGGTTATGTACTTTGTTGACTCTCTTCTTTTGCAGAGTCCATCACATAACCTTTCTCGGTACTTTGTCATAAGCTTTTTCCAAATCGATAAATACTATATCTAGATCTTTTTCTCTAAATCTCTCTATAAGTTGTCTTATCAAAAAAACCGCCTTTGTGGTCGACCTCTCGGACATGAAACCAAATTGATTTTTTGAAACGCTTGTCTTCCTTCTTAATTAATGTTCAATGACTCTCTCTCAAAGCTTCATTATATGACTCATAAGCTTAATTCCTCTGTAGTTTGTGCAATTTTGAATATCTTTTTTATTCTTGAAGATTGGAACTAATATGCTTCTCCTCCACTCATCTGGTATCTTGTTTGATTTGAAAATATTATTGAACAACTTAGTTAGCCAGACTATCCCTGCATGTCCACACCTTAATGGGGATGCCATCAGGCCTCAACGCCTTACATGCTTTCATCCGTTTTAGTGCCTCCTTTACCCCGGACTCTTGAATTATTCGAACAAACTGTCTATGGTGTCGTCAAAAGAGTCGTCCAACTCGATCGTAGTGCTATCATTTTCTTTATTGAATAGCTTGTCGAAGTATTCTCTCCATCTATTTTTCATCTCATCATTCTTCACCAAAAGTCTATTGTTCCCATTCTCGATGCATTTAACTTGGTTGAAGTCCCTCGTCTTTCTCTCGCAGAGTTTAGCTATCATGTAGACGTTTTTTTCACCCTCCTTTGTACTTGGCTTTTGATATAGATCTTTATACACCCGATCCCTTGCTTCACTCACCGCTCTCTTTGCGTTCTTCTTTGCCGCTTTGTACTTTTGCATGTTGTTCTCGCTTCTGTGATGATACAAGCATTTATAGTATTCTTTCTTCTTTTTGATAGTCTTTTACAATCATTGTTCCACCACCATGAATCTTTAGGTTCGCGTTTATTTTCTTTTGTTATCCCAAACACCTCGGTAGCCACTTTTCGAATACGCGTTGTCATCTCATCTCATATGTCATTTGCTTCTCTTTTCATATTCCATGTCCCTTCTCCCATCACTATATCCTTAAACATCCGTGAGGCGTCTTCTTTGAGCTTCCACCATATCGTCCAACTAATCTTGGCTCTTTTATCCTGTCGAACATGTATTCGAAGACGAAACTCAGATATCAAAAGCTGATGTTGTGAGACGACACATTCTACAGATACAACTTTGCAATTTACACAAGTTCGTTTGTTATCTCTTCTTGTAAGGACAAAATCAATTTAGTTACTTTTCTTGTAAGGACAAAATCAATTTAGTTAGAGTGTTGACCACCACTGAAAGTAACTAAATACGATTGTCTCTTTTTAAAGAAGTATTAGCTATCATGAGGTCATAAGCAATGATGAAATTCTATAATTTTTCTTCTTCTTGGTTCCTATCGTCATATCCAAAACCACCATGCACTCTCTCAAACCCCCATTAGCTATTAGTTGTACCAACACGGTCGTTGAGATCTCTTCATATGAAAAGTTTCTTGCTACTTGACACATCTCTAACCATGACATCTAGTTTTTTTCCAGAAATTCCTCTTGGTGACTTCAGTTAGGCCTACTTGTGGGGCATAGGCACTAATAACGTTTAGAACCATATCACCAACTATCAGCTTGACTAGGATGATCATGTCCTCTTGTCTTCTAACGTCGACCACTCCGTTTTTAAGGTTCTTGTCAATTAAGATGCCTACCACGTTCTTGTTACGTTCTTTTCCCGTGTACGATAACTTAAAACCTGTGTTCTCCACCTCATTCGTCTTTTGATCCGTCCATTTGGTCTTTTGAACGCATAAGATATTTACACGTCTTCTAGTTATAGTACCAACTATCTCTCTTAACTTTCCTGTTAAGAACCCTATATTCCAACTACCTAACCAAATCCTACTTTCATCGACTAGCTTCCTTGCCCGTTGCACCCGCCGAGTAAAGTGCAAAGACCTTTGCTCATTTATCAACATAGACGGAGTTAATAAGAATGATTATAATATTAGTAAATTATGAATTTAAATAAGGGGAGGATTAACATCTCCCTCTTATAAATCAACTATCATCCCCCGGTTTTCTTTTTGTGCAAAAAGAATTTGGATCAAAGTGGATAGATATGTTCTATTTGTTAGTAGATCATCTATGAAAATATTTGATGATTCGAAATTTCTAATCCCTGAAAAAAACGACGGTTAATAATATAAACATTTTCGATGATTCAGAATGACTTGCAATTTTGAAGGACTTTAATAAAATTTTGAAGCGATTCAAGTTTTCCTGCATAAGAAGACGAAGGAAGGATTCAAGTTTTCCTGCATAAGAAGATGAAGGAAGGATTCGGGAGGGATTTAAAGGATGGAAGATCCAGATTTCTCATCTTTAAATAACTATCTTCGTTAAAGACCAAAATTAAATACCGATCAAAAGAAATGGGGAGAATTTGGAAAGCAACTAAATAAATATAGTGTAATTGCTGGTAAGGTTTGATTACTGTGGTAAGGCTAACCATTCCTTTGACTAAAATCAATATAAATGATAATCACGACATTTGGAAACAGTCGAAAGCTTTTGAAGAATAAAAGATTACAACTTTACATAGCTCATGTAGAATATATACGATTAAGTTGGATGCAGCCGATTCATTCGACAAGCATCAAACTATGAGGAACAAAAGGTTACAACGGTGTATAGTTCATGTAGAATAAGCAATTATGTTAATTGTAATGATTGGTCTTTTAAAGAATTATATCAGTTTAAAGAATAGAAATAAAAATAAAGAGCTAATTTCAGCTTGCTTGGATAACAGTAATATAGCAACTTATGATTCTTCGCTCTTATTACGTTAATTGTAATGATTGGTGTTTTTATTCTCATATATATTAGTATACTAATGTGTGAGTATTAAAATGTAAAAATGGATGGATTGTTATTTGTGCGTATATTTGCGTGTGAGTGATAATAATTATCCAGTAATTAACTTCCCTTAATTACTTCCCTTAATTAATTACTTTTTTATTTAATTACCTTAACAAATAATTAATTACCTTATTAATTAACCTTAATCCTTTAATTAAATAAATTATTTAATTAATAACACTAGGTAATTAACCTTAATCACTTCTTATTTAATTACTTGGATTATCTTAATCCTGCTTATTATCATTTCCAAAAGTATTGTCAAATTAAAAATTGTATAAATATTAAAGTTTGAAAACATCCTAATTAAATTAAGAAGTAATTAATTAAGGGAAGAGTAATTAAGAGTAGTTAATTACTAATTGAGATTAATCAAAGGTGATTAATAAATATAATTAATTAAAGATTAATTATTAAATAATTTAAATGGAGTAATTAATTAAAGAGTAATTAAGGATCATTTATTTATATAATTAATGATGTAAATTAAGAATTGATTAATCAAGATTAATTAATCAATAATAAAGGATTAAGTAATTATATATAACTATTTATTCAATAAAATAACAATTCCTTTTAGCATTAAAATTCATACATATTAAAAATAATACATTATACTTATTAACTTTTAAAAGATAAAATCATCAATTAAATACTAATTTAATCAGATTATTAAATTAAATTCAAATCTTATTATCAAAGATTATCCATATCAATTTAATTATTCAACAGATTATTAAATTGATATTGTTAAAATTTTCGGGATATTACATTCCTCCTCCCTTAAAATAATTTCGTCCCCGAAATTTAAACAAAGGTAATTTAATAATCTTATTAAAGATTTTAATTTAAAACACAAGCATCTACTATCATCCATATGCTAGCAACCATAGCAGCCAAATCATCCAATCAAACAATTCTATCTATCTAGACTAAATTCTAGATAAAATACCTCGAGTTTCCCCAAGTATATATATATACCGGGATACTTGCTCTACAAACAATCTAAACTACAAAGCTATAGATCTCCTACTCAACTAGATCTACAGAACTAAACAGAATATCAGACTACAGACGAGTCTGACTCAACTACTCAACTTCCAGAACTGCTGATTTTACAACCAAAGATAGATCAAATACGTATTCCCTCAGAACACAGACGAGATCCAAACACAACTCTACTTCACAACATTAGTAGATTCTAAACTTACTTCTCCCATCCAGAGATACACTCCAAATTACTTTTGCTGCTCAATTCTGATATGAGGTAGGACACAAGCACAGACTGGACAACTCACTTAACTTTTAAATTGAATCTTAGGATTTAATTTTTATTTAAATTTGAATAAGGTGTGTGCTAAGGTTTTTGGAAGGTGGAATAACTTATATATTTACATACGTATTTAAATTTTGGTATTAAAGATGTTAAGAATTTAGTAGTATTGTTTTATTTTCATGAGTTTATGTACTTAAATTTGTTTAATAAATTTGCAGTTAATTGGTATGAAATACAAATTTGTAGTTTGTTTACACTTTGGAATGCTAATTTCATTCACATGGTGGTTTTTGATTCTATCTTTCAAAAACTACAATGTTAGAATAAAAGCAAAATTTAATGGTTTTTCTTTTAAGATTTACTGATATTATGTAAATATAATACGTTTGTTTGAGAATCAAATTTGAGTTAGCACAAGCTTTCGGAAATTGCAGAAGCATGGTTGTCACACCTTAAAGTACACAGTAGCAAGTTCTCTTGATTTAATACATATAACAGCATGGTCAAGTTAATATTAGCAGTATGTTTCATATTTCAAGAGCCACATTAGCATGTTTCATTTTATAAGTTACTCAACAGCATGGTATGAATTCTATATTTACTCTTTTGTTTGCTTAGTCATATTTCCTATGTACTCGTTGCTGAACCAGAGTTGGCTTTATTCTTATGGATCTGTTTAGTTTTTCTTAGTCTTATTTCACTATGGAATGTTTTTGTCTGCTTTGTTTTACTTCATTCTGGGATAGTTTTGTTTTCTTCAAGAATTGGTTTATAATGACAAAGTGAGTTCAATGACCTTATAGTTTCAGTTTTTTATATATTAAAGGTTAAGAGATTTCTGATGTCATGGGTGTATCAGTAAGTGTAGACGCCGATTTGAATTATAAGAAGTAATATGGAATGAGGTTAGTTTCGTAAAAGTTTTAGCTTAGGTAGACTGTTGTCACATATGTGGAATTGGAACAAGTTCTTTAAAATAAGATAAACTAATAGTTGGTTAACTTTTATACATCCGCTGTTTCTGATAGTTTGAAGTTTGCAGGCATGAAGGTTTAGTTTCATCGTCCAAGCCAAACTGTTTTTCAGCAGAAGAAAATGTAGGAAAGGATGAGTTAGCTTCTCGTGCTTAGATGCATTCATATAAACTGCAGATTTATTTTGTTATTAAAATGTAATAATTTTCTGTTCTTTTTTTATTCTTCGTTTACCATGTTTGTCGTATGTTTTGGCTTATAATTTCTATATATTAACTGGAACGATGTTTGTTTTATATGGTAAATTTATTCTTTAGTTTGCTCTTGTGATGAAATGCTTTATTGTAACAAAGATACTGTAGCTCATATATTTGCTAATATGTTGGCCTACAGTTGCATCTGTGCAAGTAGAATTGAGAGTATCATTGTTAGCATAAACTGAAGATGATGCAACAATCAAGAAGACAACCAGGGCGGAGCCCTCTTGCATATGGGGTAGGCACGTGTCTACCCTAGTATCTGGAGAAAAAAAAAAGCCGTTTCCATGCAAAACTTTCTGTAGTATTTTTCGAAACAAAAGCTTGTGTTATTGAAGGTAAGTTGTTTGATGAAATGCTTGAATGGAAATAGACATAAAAGCAATGTTTTGAAGCCCTTCTCTGTTTATCCATTACTTCATGCAACTCAGGATGAATTCCATGTTTATCTATCAATACATTTATTTACCTAACTTAGGTTCAATCTGAACGACAGAAACTGGAATTATAAATAGAAACTTAGGTTACTTTAGTGATTGACATGTAGTTTGCACTTATATTTGCATTGGTAGATCATCTATATTTATTTTATAACATAACATATGCGAAATTCACATTAGATCAAAACACACAGACACATAACTATTCAAGTGATAGTTAAAAAAAAATTTGTCCATCTTCGAACCCCTACCTTTTTTAATTGTCCCTCCGCCAGCTTCCAATTCTGGCTACGCCACTGGAGACAACTGAAAAACATTCATAGAACCAATAACTTGAAAGTATTCGTAGTTTTATCATTTCTTGTCGGATGGTTAAAGAAGAGTATACAATTTATATATATTATAATAATCTTATCCATTCAAATTGATATAAATTAAGGCAAAGTGAATGAAATGCAGGTTAATATTAATAGGTTAACCTTTGCTAAGCTGAAACCCATACCTTTCAGCAGCATGCAGAAATTTGGACGATGAGAAGTAGAAGGAAAAATCTACGTAGTAAAAGAACCGATCAACATCCATGTTTCGTTAAACAGGAATTTAAGGGAAAAAACTGTTTTGCGTAAATGATACGTACACATAGCTGATTTGGTCAAAATAACAGCAGGACATTAAGATCATGCAGGTACATTAAGAAACAGGTCGTCATTACAGTCACAACTCCCAAGTTCAATCATAAGGAGTCCTAATAACAGCAACAACAAATTGAATGCATGTCAATATACACCCAATGTCAATATATATAAGTATACATATTAAACATACGTTTTTTGTCACGTAAATAAATAATAGATCCCAAATTAACATGGGTTGGCAGAAATTTTAAAACCAACTTACTGTATTAACTCTGATTATGTGCGAAAAATTCAGTATTACAAAGTATTGATAACTTGAAAAACTAAATTTATTACTGATGTACATATTATCATACAGAGTTTGATAATTTCATATATATAGCCTTGTTCGTTGAACAAAGCGCGTATAGTAAATATTTACAGTTAAAACCTGTAAGTATTAACTGTTTTAATAAGGAACGATCAAAGAAAATAAAGGATACTTAGTTGTAGGAAGCAGTATAATAAAATATAAAACTTCAATGGATAATACACTACTTCACTCTTTCGCAAAAACAAATCAGTTGAATATAAGTTCCACCATGTCTGTTAAAAAAAAGGGAAATTTATTTTTAAAAGTTTTGTAAGGTATGTATGAATTTTGTTATAAGTAAACACGAATGTATAATTCGATCATATGTAATATACACAACTTTGTACACCTGAAAATATGCAATCATGTGATTCTGATTACCAGATTATAAGTTTGTCAAATAGCGGGGAAGGGTAAGTAAATTTTTTGTGTTGGATTCTACTACAGTCGTAAAATATATTTATAATATATATATGAGATGAACTGTAAATTGTGAAACATGAGATATAACAGTAAAGATAAAGTTCAGCGTGACATGAGAGAATCGTTACTTTACTTGATATTAAATAAGAAGGAACTTTTTTGATATCCCACCGTCTTCTCTACTTTGTCCCATACTTATAGTTGTGTGAAGTGAAGAGAATTTAAAGGGAGAAAAAACAATCTATGTCGAACAGGCTAACAGCAATGGGGCTCCGATGAACAGGTTAAAATCTTACTTGCCGAAACGATCTTTTCAAGATAGGGTTCAAGTCAATTTGGCACGTGTGTGCACGCACGCACCAACACACATAAATGAGTTTAGTTAATAATAAAATATATTTCCGTTGGAATTTTTAGAAGCACCATCAAGCTGCGGTAATGTTGGAAAATTTTAAGAAGTAGTAGTGAGAAGTAGCTGCTAATTTGCAAATAGTGATTAAGAGATGAATATTTTGTAAGGAAGAAATATATTGTGTTCTTTCAACTTTTCTTTTTTGCTTGCATGTACTTGCATTTACTTGTTTGGATACATCAAATGAGAGAGCACATCTCAATTTATAATGGAGTGTATTATCTAGATTTTTTTTTAGACTTTTCTTCAATCTTCTATTTTCTACATTTTTCTTGACAAACCATTTTCTAGAATTCTCCAAATTACATATTTGATAAATTAGGTTTTTCTCCATTCTTAATTTTGGCATTTCCTAAATACAAAGATTAAAATTTTCAACATAATCAACATTTCTTAAAAACCAAGTTTATTTCCAACGTCCTCCGTAAACTTGGATTTGTAACTCTGAGCAAAATTTTCAGTCTTTATATTTTACGTGCTTAGATAGGAATAAAGATATTATCCAATCGTTTTCTATTGTATTGACATTCTTTCATAATATCGAGATATTCGATGCAATTGCACGAATCTTTGTTGTGCTCCATTTTTTTCGTCCTTCATCATTAAAATAGAACATCCCAAAAGGTATGCGTTCTTACATCCATCTTGGTCCACTGTCATAAATTTTGAATGAGTCACATATATGTTATCTTTTCATTATTTCATAATTTTACTCTTACAATTTTTGACCCATTTAATTTCTTTATGCATTTCTTAAATTTGACTTTCCCATGAGCACACGTTGATTGAAAAATAAAATTGTTCGAAGCAGAAAAGATGCAATCTTTACTCACTACTTTGTTGTCAAAATTATAGTGTTCATCACTTGTCTCTTTGACTCCTTCTTTGACCATTTTTATTTTTATTTCTTTCGCATTCTCTATTTTCATTTCTTCAAATTTCTGCATATAAAATCTTCTTTAAACTCTTGAATTTCTTCTCCTTGACTCATGACTGTTTCATTTTCATCCCCTTAGCTTTCGCACTTTATATCATTTGCATCATCTTTGTTGAATTTATCTTCTTCATCTTCATATTTATCATTCTCTTTCATATATAAAATTTTATTTTTGATTTATCATACCTTGGTCTTCCATTGTAATTTGTATTTCCTCCTCATTCTCGACTTCTTGTGGTATATGTATTTTGCCTTTTCATAACTTTAACCACGACCACTTCTGCTTTGGCTTTGACTTCTTTCGTTTTTAAATTTCTCATTTTTCCACAAGGTGTGTTTGTTTGAAGAGCTTTCTCTAATGACACTTCTTTAACTTTTTTCTTCATCGGTTTGAAGTGAACCTATGAGTTGATCAACAATCATGGATTTTAGATATTTAGATTCTTCAATTGCAACAACTATGTAATTAAATTTTGAATCTAAAGATAATAGAATTTTTCAACAACTCTAGAGTCTTCCATTTTTTCTACATATCTTTTCATTTGATTTAAAATAAGATAAAACTCGAGAAAAATAATCATCAATTGATTCTGATGATTTCATATGAACTCACCCCGCATAGTTTGTAGTGTAATTTTCTTTACTTTGTCAATTCCCTTAAAAGCGTTCTCTAAAATCTCTCATGCTTTCTTGTTGCTTTGTGCATTAGCTATCTTCTCGAACATAACATCATCCAAACCTTGGTAAATGAGCGTAAGAGCCATCCGATCCTTCTTCTTCAAATTCTTCAAATTATCCTTTCAATTTGGGATAAAGTGGAAATATCGACGGGTTCTTCATAACCATTTTCTACGATATCCCACGCATCTTGCGATCCAAGCAGCACCTTCATAGGAATGCTTCGATTTTCATAATTCTCCTTTTTTTAATAAAAGAACTTTAAAAATATTAATTCTGTTTGCCATCTTCCATGATTAGCAACCGAGCTCTGATACCACAGTTGGAAATTTTAGAAGGGTTTTCAAGCTCTGATACCAATGCTGGGAAATTTCTATAAGAAGAAAGAGGGAGAAGTAATCGCTAATTTGCAAATGGAGATTGAGAAATGAATATTTTGTAAGAAGGAAATAAATCTTATTTTTCCTTCAACTTTTCTTTTTTTGCTTGCATACACTTACATTTACTTGCCTGTATACATCAAACGAGAGAGCACATCTCAATTTATAATGGAGTATATTATCTAGACTTTTCTTCAATCTTCTATAATCTACATTTGCTTGACAAAGCATTTTCTAGAATTCTCCAAATTACATATTTGATAAGTCTAAATTTTTTTCCATTCTTAATTTTGGCATTTCCTAAATACAAATATTAAAATTGTCAACATAATCAATATTTCTTAAAAACCAAGTTTATTTCCAACGTCCCCCGTAAACTTGGATTTGTAACTCTGAGCAAAATTTTCAGTTTTTGTATTTTACGTGCTTAGGTAGGAATAAAGATATTATCCAAACGTTTCTTATTGTATTAACGTTCTTCCATAATATCGAGATATTCGATGCAATTGCATGAATCTTTGTTGTGCTCCATTTATTTCGTCCTTCATCATTAAAATAGAATACCTTAAAAGGTATGTGTTCTTTCATCCATCTTGGTCCACTGTCAAAATTTTTGAATGAGTCATATATGTTATCTTTTCATTATTTCATAATTTTACTCTTACAATTTTTGACCCATTTAATTTTTTTATGCGTTTCTCAAATTTGACTTTCCCATGAGATTTCAACACACGTTGATTGAAAAATAAAATTGTTCGAAGCAAAAAAGATGCAATCATTGCTCACCACTTTGTTGTCAAAGTTATAGTGTTCATCACTTGTCTCTTTGACTCCTTCTTTGACCATTTCTATTTTTATTTCTTTCGCATTCCTATTTTCATCTCTTCAAATTTTTGCATATACTTTAAATCTTCTTCAAGCTTTTGAATTTCTTCTTCGTGACTCATGACTGTTTCATTTTCATCCCCTTTGCTTTCGCACTTTATATCATTTGCATCATCTTTGTTGACTTTATCTTCATCTTTTTCATTCTCTTCCATATTTAATTTCTTGGTAGTCTCCTTTTCCACTTCATTGGTTTTTGTATGCTTTTTCACTTTCTATCTTTATGACTTTCTCTTTGGTTACTTCTTCGATCATTGGTAGCTCATTTTCTTTTATTTCATCAATTTTTATCTTCCATTAATTCTTTGATCTTTGGTAGCTCTTCTGCAATTTTCTCCTCCATATGTTTTTTCATTTTCTCTTTTTTTTCCTTTGCAAGGTTCTCTCGGTGCTCATTATTTTTCTTTCATCCTTCTTACCGGTTGACATATTTTCTTCAACATATTGCATTTTCTTCTTGTTAGCTTCCATATCCAAGTACCATGCATTTTCATTTTTAATTTCAACTGCTTTGAGTGTACATAAAAGTGAACAAACTTCTTCGCCTTCTTCAACAAAGTTAGATCTTTCGTGAAGTTTAGTGATAGTTGATCTACATTCACAAGCAAAATGCCCAAATTTATTACAGTTATAACATTTTATTTTACCATACCTTAGTTTTCCATTGTAATTTGTGTTTCCTCCTCATTCTCGATCTCTTGTGGTATATGTATTTTGTCTTTTCTCATCTTTATGATAGTCACTTCTTCCATAGCTTTGACCACTACCACTTTTGCTTTGGCTTTGACTTCTTTCATTTTTAAATTTCACATTTTCCACAAGGTGAGTTTTGTTTGAAGAGCTTTCTCTAATGGCACTTCTTTAGCTTTTTTCTTTAATTTTTCTTCATGGGTTTGAAGTGAACATATGAGTTGGTCAGCAATCATGGACTTTAGACCTTTAGATTCTTCAATTGCAACAGCTATATAATCAAATATTGAGTCTAAAGATAGCAAAATTTTCTCAACAACTCTAGAGTCTTTCATTTTTTCTCCATATATTTTCATTTGATTTAAAATAGATTAAACTCGAGAAAAATAATCATCAATTGATTCTGATGATTTCATATGTAAAAATTCAAACTCACCCCGTTTTATCCGGGTTTTTAACCCAACAAGATCCAGCAGAATACAGAACAATCCCATCACATCAATATGGCGTAGAACTTAATCAGAAAAGCTAAGGCAAGGAATTAACAAGGGCCAAGCTATACGACTAAGACGACGACTGAAATCAGCATTCCTTTTAGTTCAATCGGCAGCTAAACGCAAACAGTTAGAGAATTGCCATCGAAGCGAAACATCAACGATAAAAGACTATGTAAACATCTCCAATTACAAACTCCAGAAAAATCCTAAGTGCTTAGCTCATCAGCGACCCACGCCTCTGCTCAAACCATCAAACAAACTCGATATGGAATGCTGTCAAAAGAGGCAAGATTTGGTCCGCAAAACGAATCGACCTATCGGGTCGCCCACGACCCATGGGTCGCCATTGACCTATGGTTTTGGCTCGTTTTGTGAGCCAAAGTCCCCCCTAGGTCGCCTGTAGCCTACCTGCGAGATAATGAAGACATGCCTGGCTCGGAAGCTCTCCGATCTCTATAAATAGCATCCTACCTGCAACACAAAGGGGATCTTCTCCGGACTGATTGTGGAAGCTCTGCTAGAAACATTCTTCACTCTTCACCTCCCTCACAACATTCTTCAAAGAAATTCACTGTGATTCTCTAGTGGATTCTAACTTTGGGGATACAATCTATTAAGAGATAATCAAAGTCTTATAATCAAACACATCTTGTAACGACAATCAGTCTATAAGAAAAATATAAAGTGGACGCAGGCTTCATTAACAACCGAACCACTATAAAAATTCTCTGTCTTCTTTATTTTACTGTTCTTTTCTTATATCTGTGATATATGCTATTGCTCTGTCAGAACAGGGCTGGTGCTTTCAAACTTAAACCAGAGTGTTGATCTATTTTTTGGGCCAACACTCCGCATAGTTTGTAGTGTAATTTTCTTTCACTTTGTCAATTTTCTTAAAAGCGTTCTTCAAAATCTCTCATGCTTCCTTGCTGCTTTGTGCATTAGCTATCTTTTCAAACATAGCATCATCCAAACCTTTGTAAATGTGCGTAAGAGCCTTCCGATCATTCTTCTTTAAATTCTTCAAATTATCCCTTCAATTTGGGATAAAGTGAAAATATCGGCTGGTTCTTCATAACCATTTTCTACGATATCCCACGCACCTTGCGATTCAAGCAGCGCCTTCATTCGAATGCTCCAATTTTCATAATTCTCCTTTTTAAATAAAGGAATTTGAAAAATAGTCATTCTGTTTTCCATTTTCCTTGATTAGCGACCGAGCTCTGATACCACTGCTGGAAATTTTAGAAGGATTTTCAAGCTCTGATACCAATGTTTGGGAAATTTCTATAAGAAGAAAGAGGGTGAAGTAACTGCT
Source organism: Allium fistulosum (assembly GCA_030737815.1). NCBI lineage: Eukaryota > Viridiplantae > Streptophyta > Magnoliopsida > Asparagales > Amaryllidaceae > Allium > Allium fistulosum. The sequence goes on along the minus strand of CM060907.1, from coordinate 239,369,996 downwards.
AATTTTCAAATGGAGATTGAGAGATGAATATTTTGTAAAGAGGAAATAAACCTTATTTTTCTTTCAACTTTTCTTTTTTTTGCTTGTATACACTTACATTTACTTGTTTGCATACATCAAACGAGATAGCACATCTCAATTTATAAATGGAGATTGTAACTGCTAATTTACTTGTAACTGCTAATTTTCAAATGGAGATTGAGAGATGAATATTTTGTAAAGAGGAAATAAACCTTATTTTTCTTTCAACTTTTCTTTTTTTTTTGCTTGTATACACTTACATTTACTTGTTTGCATACATCAAACGAGAGAGCACATCTCAATTTATAATGGAGTATATTATCTAGACTTTTCTTCAATCTTCTATTTTCTACATTTTTCTTGACAAACATTTTCTAAATTTCTCTAAATTACATACTTGATAAGTCTATTTTTTTTTCATTCTTAATTTTGGCCTTTCCTAAATACAAAGTTAAAATTGTCAACATAATCAACATTTTCTAAAAAAGTTTATTTCCAACAATTTCACTATTTCATACCGTTTGAACCCAATGTGTCTATTGTTTGAACTTAGGTTACAAAATGAAGTTTAGTTAACTGATATTTCAAACAGATCAGGACAAATACGCAAAAAAATTAAGTTCCGCTGATAGCAGTCGGTAACATATTTATGAAACCAAGTTGCTTTGAAATACACAGAAACTAAACGCATCAGTGTTTAATGCTATCAAACAATACAATATGAAGTATATGTAAAACATTTAACCGGACCAATGAATTCTCTTAGCAATTTGAAAAGGATAAGGTTTCCTTCCTTCATTTTTGACAATTATTATTCTAGTATGAAACCTGGATAGGTACAAAATAGATAACCAATTGTTGTATTATACGGTATGGAATAATATGAATGGAAATTACGCATACGATGGAAATTAATAAATGAAACATTAAAAGTTTATTAAATGTCATCATTTTAAAACTGAGTATTGGTCGGTGTCAACGTAAAAATATTATGGAGAGGAGATAAACAGACTACAACCAGTGAGATTAAATAAGTAGATGGATAGTAGTTGATGCAGTAAATAAGTTTCAGACATTGCCAGACTTTGTAAATGTACAATCCAGGTAGTACCAAGGTAAGCAAGTTAAATGTCATCATCATTAACCAATACCGTGGGGAACTTGTATTTCAATCGGGTGCCCTATGCCAACTAAGTAAATTAGGAAACAGTAATTGACATAGAATATGTTATTAGGTTTTCAAACAAAAGTCTGCATTGTTCTAAAATTAACATGAAAGGTATGATTTTAATTCCATAACTATTTATGTGCAAGATAAAATAGAGAACTTGAAAATGAAATAATCCCAGCTAACACAGTTATGTGTGCAAAAGAATAAGAGAAACTCGTTAATGACTACTAACAGCAAAGTGTTTGAAGGCTGTTATTTGGTTAACAATGTCAGCTGTCATGGTCTGCATAAGCTCGTACTTAAAGAACAATATTAGTTAACATATTAAGTTATTAACTTCTTCCTTTTCACAGGCAAAACCGTACGTTGACCAAACTGTCTGTTTTAACATTTCATTTGCCACAAGTAACAGGGTGATTGTGACATGCATTATTGAACTGGTAGGCTATCATATATCAATTTTGTTTAAACCCCTACAGACACATCTTTCAGTTTGACTGTTAGAATTACATACAAATACAGATACCGTAAATTCATTGTTTTTCGTCAGAAAAGTGTTACGAAATTGTTAGACGGTAATGTCAGAAAAGCATTACTAAATAGTTAGACACAAATTGTTAACAGGAACGTAACAAAAGTGTTACGAAACTGTTATGATTATGTTGCAAATTGCAACAACAACAAACTGTCACTGGCACGTCGCAAAAATGTTACGAGTAGAATTGTACAGTTAACAAATAAAGCAGTAAAAGCGTAACGACTGTATTGTCCGAGTCCAGTGTTTAAAAATTGTTTCCTTGAAACAATATTGCTCCCCTTACGGCGCTTAAGGGTATCGAACAATTGTTTTCCAAGATGAAATGGACCTTCTCTGCGATGCTGCGCAACAATCGCAGAGCACTGACGAACTCAAGAGAGTGTATTTTAAGAATAGAGTGCTGCGTGGAGAAAGAAAATGCAGAAAAACTAAATTATGATTTCACTGTTTTCTATCAGCCTATATATAGGCGCGGGGAGATGCACCTATTCGGTAAAAGGTGCCTGTTCAAACGGATGCGACTGTTGGAAAGGTTGCGACCCTTTACCAGGCGGTGCGACCGTTTGAATTTGAACGGATAGAAATAAAAACTGTTCGGTCTGAACAGCCACGCCAAGCCAACTGCCAATTGCAAAGGGCCTCTAATACGTCTCAAAGGCCCATTCACCCGCGCCGTGGGTGCGGGTGCAGGCGCGGGCGCGGACGTGCGGGGTGGTGCGTTTTCACCACCCGTTATGGCTTGTGTCTCTCTTTGTCTATATGAATTTCCATAGTGTCCACATCTTAGTATATAAATACAAATAGTTTATTTTATTCTAAGATGTGATACTATTCAACTTCCAAGGCAATTAATGCCTTCACATTCCCCAATACAACTCATTCATTTCTAACAATCCCCAAATGAATGAGTATTTGTTCAATTTGTTCTTAAAATTATGCGAAACATTTATCGTATCGGTTAAAGTAGCACATTGGCCTTGAACTTCCCTAGTGTTTATCCTTTTGACTTACTTGCAAATCAATGGACTAGGTTGTCTTTGAACTGTAAGCCTTTTGTGTAAATCTAAAATAGAAAACACGCAATAAGTGTTTCTAATCCTTCTCGATTCTCTGTTTGTGTTCGTTTTTTCCATGAACACCAGCTTGGTCTCATGAATGCTTTGGATAATTCGGCCTTACAATTCTCCTTGAAGCGGCGCCTTCGCACACACGTAGGAGATTCTATAACGAGTATTTTCTCAACACTCTACTTGATTCTATAATGTTATCATTTGATCTTACATGGTCAATTGTTATAACCCCATTGGAGAGAAGTTGTCTAACAGTTTTATCTCTACGACGAATATGTCTAGACTTTCCATTATAAAGCTTACTATTGCCCCTTCCAATAGCTGATTGGCTGTCGCAATGTATGCTTATTGGAGATACATGTTTTTCCCAATTCGGAATACCGTCTAAGAAACCTCGAAGTTAATATGCTTCTTCTGCGGCTTTGTCTAAGGCAATAAATTCTGATTCCATGGTTGACCTTGCCATACAAGTTTGTTTAGAGGATCTTCAAGATATTGCCCCACCAGCTAAGGTAAACACATATCCACTAGTGAATTTTGTATCTGATGAATCAGTTATCCAATTTTCATCACAATACCCTTCTATTACAGATGGGTACCTATCATAATGTAGTCCATGACTTTGTGTATACCTTAGGTATCCTAGTACTCGAATTATAGCTTTCCAATGATTCTTTCCTGGATTGCTAGTATATCTGCTGAGTTTACTTACAACATATGCTATATCAGGCCTAGTGCAGTTCATTATGTACATAATGCTACCTTGTATACGAGAGTACTCAAGTCGATAAATACCATCACCGCTATTTTTAACCCAATTTTGGTTCAAATCTACGGGTGTTTTTGCTGATATTATGTTGTGTTGTTTAAACTTTTCAAGTATTTTTCCAATGTAATGTGATTGGGACAACACATATCCTTATTTGGTTTTATGTATTTTTACACCAAGTATCACATCAGCGATTCCCAGATCTTTTATATCAAATCTGGCGGATATCTTTTGTAGATTTTATTACCTCCTTGTTGCTTCCAAATATTAGTAGATCATCTACATATAGACATACAATGACATATCCCATATTTGTATGTTTAGAATAAACACATTTGTCACATTCATTTATATGAAATCCATTTAATATCATATTTTCATCAAATTTTTCATGCCATTGTTTAGGCTCTTGTTTAAGCCCATACAATGATTTTCTTAATCTACAAACCTTACTTTCATTTCTAGTTTTTAGGAAACCTTCAAGTTGTTTTATGTATATTTCTTCTTCCAGTTCTCCATTTAAAAATGCCGTCTTTACATCCATTTGTTGTATATCTAAATCGAGTGTGGATGCGATTGCCATCGGCATTCTTATTGATGTTATTCTAGTTACTGGAGAATATGTACCAAAATAGTCCAGGTCTTCCTTTTGTCTAAAACCTTGAACCACAAGTCGAGCTTTATACTTATCTATTGAACCATCGGGTTTCAATTTCTTCTTAAAAATCCATTTATTACCCAAGGTCTTGCATCCTTGAGGCAAATCAACTAACTCCCATGTATGATTTGTCATAATGGATACGATTTCATTATTAATGGCCTCCTTCCAATAAGGGGCATCGGTGGAGGACATAACTTGTTTGTATGTCAATGGATCGTCTTCTAACATAAATGTGTAGAAGTTTGGACCAAAGTTTTTTAATGTCATTGATCTTTTGCTTCTCCTTGGTTCCTCCTCTTGTTGATTAGCACTATTTTGCTGATCATTATCAATATTTTGTTCAATATTCTCAAGAGATTTGGAGATTTCAATTTCCCTTGGTCTCTTTTGAGGATAATTTTCAGTACCCTGTTTTAAAGTGTATACATGCTCAAAAAATCTAGCACTTCTCGACTTAATGATGGTATTTAAGTGAATATCCTCAATTTCGTATTTGTGTACTAAAAATTGATGAGCAGCACTGTTTTGTGCATATCCAATGAATACACAATCAATTGTTTTTGTCCAATTTTGACTTTCTTTGTTCTAGGTACCTCTACTTTCGCAAGACACCCCCACACTTTTAAGTATTTGTAGGATGGTGGTCTATTTTTCCAAAGTTTGTGGGGAGATTTAGATGTTTTCTTTCGTGGTATTTTATTCAAAATATGATTTGCAGAAAGAATAGTTTCTCCCCAGAAGTTATCTGGCAAGCCAGAACTAATTAGTAAGGCATTCATCATTTCTTTAAGAGTTCTATTTTTCCGTTCGGCTATACCATTGGATTGAGGTGAATACGGGACCGTATTTTGGTATATAATACCATGTTCGACGCAAAATTCCTCAAAGGGAAATTCATATCCTCCTCCTCTATCACTTCTTAAAGCTTTTATTTTCTTGTTGAGTTGATTTTCAACTTCTGTTTTATACTGTTTAAACATGTCAAATGCTTCGTCCTTACTTCTAAGGAGATACACGTAACAGTGCCTTGTACAATCATCAATGAAGGTAATGAAGTACCATTTTCCACCTCTAGTTTGACACATTTTTAAGTCACATACATCTGTGTGTATTAGCTCTAGAGGTTTAGTTTCTTGTTCAACATGATGAAACGAGGTTCTTCTCAATTTTGCTTCTACACAAACTTGACATTTATAGTTGGAATCTATGTTACATTTTGGTATAATGTCTAGATTAATCAATTTTCGTAAGGTATCAAAATTTACATGGCCTAATCTAGAATGTCATATGTTAGAGGAATCAACAATATACCGTGGAGAACTTGTATTTCAACTGAATTGTTATAACCAGTTCTGAAAACTGGAGACATAACCGTGGACAGACTAATCAGACCTGACAGAGTTATCATAAGTTGAAAAAAATCGGGAATATTTTCCAAAACGGGTGTCCTATGCCAACTAAGTAAATTAGGAAACAGTAATTGACAGAGAATATGTTATTAGGTTTTCAAACAAAAAGTCTGCATTGTTCTAAAATTAACATGAAAGGTATGATTTTAATTCCAAATCTATTTATGTGCAAGATAAAATAGAGAACTTGAAAATGAAATAATCCCAGTTAACACAGTTATGTATGAAAAAGATTAAGAGAAACTTGTTAATGACTACTAACATCAAAGTGTTTGAAGGCTGTTATTTGGTTAACAAAGTCAGCTGTCATGGTCTGCATAAGCTCGTGCTTAAAGAACAATATTAGTTAACATATTAATTTATTAACTTCTTCCTTTTCACAGGCAAAACCGTACGTTGACCAAACTGTCCGTTTTAACATTTCATTTGCCACAAGTAACAGGGTGATTGTGACATGCATTATTGAACTGGCAGGCTATCATATATCAATTTTTTTAAACCCCTACAGACACATCTTTCAGTTTGATTGTTAGAATTACATATAAATATAGATAGCTCAAATCCATTACTTACAACAGCATACAAGGATGGTAAATTTATCGTCCATTGAAGCAGGGAGAACGTACGTCTAAACCGTTTATGTTATCGTCAAACATCAGGTTGAATGTCCGCCGGTATTGCAGGAGTTGATAACTCGGTGCAAGTATTGACAGTCAGTTTTGATGCAGAACAAATTACAGTTTGTGAGCTGCAGTTATGTCAAATGGCAGCATATCTTATTAAAAGATTTCAACTGAAAGAATTATATTTGCTTTTATTGATTGAATTGGAGATACAAGATTTTTGTTGTAGCAGAACAAATGTTTTGCAACTGATTCATAAACTAACATCAGTGCTTTGTATTTATATATTACATCAGTAAGTGCTAATGGGCCTTAATGATCAGCCCGCATATTTTCTACCCGCTTTGCATAATAAGACTTGGCCTTTATTTGCTCCACTTCATTATCTCACTTATATGTATAGTTCATTTGCCCCCCTCAAACCTAACTCTAGGGTTAGGGTTTGGAGGCGATATTCTCAAATTGCGATTTTTGTAGATTCTTTCTCGAATTACTTCAAATTAGTTGAAACCTCACTTCGATTCTTAGATCAAATCATTTCTGAGCTTTATCTTCTTCAATGAAATCGAGATGTAGTAGAGTATAAGATCTTCGAAGTTGATATTCAAGAAATCCTTGAACTTTCGACTTTCTGCTTTGCAGTTTGACCGGAGTATAGTATGAAATCTTCGGGTTTCACTTTGATTACTTGCTTTGACTAGATTTGGCTTCAGATTGATGATGATCACAAAAGTCACCAACTTTAAGCTTCTGCTTGTATAATATGAAGTTCTTCTTCGACAGTGGTTTTGTTAATATATCTGCGATCTAGTAAGTTGCAGGTATGTGGTTTACCTTTAACTTATTATTTGCGACTTGTTTTCTGATGAAATAAAGATCTAATTCTATATGTTTGGTTCATGAATGTAAGATTGGATTTGCACTTAATAAAACTGTACTAAGGTTATCACATCATATTGTAGCTTGACCGTCAGTTTTAACCTGAAGTTCACTTAGTAATGAGTTAATCCATATTATTTCAGCAGTGGCATTTGTTACACTTCTGTATTCAACTTCAGTACTTAATCTAGATATAATTTATTGTTTTTTTGAACACCAAGAGACTAAGTTTTTTCTAAGAAATATGCAATATCCAGATGTAGATCTTCTATCATCAAGATCAGTAGCCCAGTCTGCGTCTGCATATCCATTGATACTGAAATTTTTACATGCTTCTAATATCAATCCATGTTTTTTTTTGAGATCATGGGAAACCTTAAGATCATGGTATTCATTGATACTCACTTAAGTAAACCACGCCATGTCTCTACCCCGCTTTTATTTAGTCGTCGCACACGGATGCTTAACGTTGAAACTCCCACTGATGGTTTGGCGCTGGGATTCGAACCTGCCCGGACACAGTCCTTTGGTTCCCATCTCCCAGCTCCCAAACCAACCGAGCTACGAACGGCGGGTTATCAATCCATGTTTTATTGTACCTTTTAAGTATCTCAAGATCCTTTTCACAGCCTTCCAATGTTCATCAAGTGGATTTTGCATAAACTGACTTACTTTATTTACACTGAAGAAAATTTCTGGCCTGATAATTGTTGCATATTGCAGTGCCCCCACTATGCTTCTATATTGCTTATCATTTGATATTGCTTCACTTTTGTTTTTAGATAAATGTAGATTACTTGACATGGGAGTGGACAGTGCATTAGCTTTGTCCATTCTGGCTCTGTTCAAAATTTCCGATATATACTTTTCTTGACTTAAGTGAATTTTGTTGCTTGAGATCCTTTTAGCTTCAATTCCTAGAAAATAACTCAAGCATTCTAGGTCTTTGATTGAGAACTCTTTATTTAAAAGTTGAGCGAGCTTGTTGATTTCTGCTGCATTGTTACCTGTAATAATAAAATCATCAACATATATTAGCACATATGTAATATCAAGCTTACTGAATTTTGTAAATAAAGAGTTGTCATATTTTGTTGAAGTGAAGCCAAGGCTGATTAGTGTTGATTTTAGTTTGTCAAACCAAACCCTAGGTGCTTGCTTGAGCCTATAAGTTGCCTTGTTTAATTTGCATGCGTAATTTTCACTGCCACTTTGCTTGAAACCTTGAGGCTGTTCCATGTAAACTTCCTCTTGCAAGACACCATTTAAAAGGCATTATTTACATCCAACTTTTAGATGATTCAATCTCTATGTAAGGCAGTAGTTAGTATTATTCTAACAGTAGAAGATTTCATAACAGGTGAGAATGTTTCATTAAAATCAAAATCATTTTGTTGTGAACAACCCTTTGCTACTAGTCTTGCTTTAAACTTAGAGATTGAACCATCTGGATTTCTCTTTATCCTATATGTCCATTTACATCCAACAACAATTTTGTTGCTTGGTAGGGAAACTAAAGTCCAGGTCTTGTTTTTTATTAAAGCATCATATTTCTCTTTCATTGTTGCTCTCTATTTCTCATGTTGTATAGCTTCAAAATAAGTGCCTGGCTCGTTAGTTTCCAAATCAACATTATAAATTTTTGGTTTAAAAATTCCACTCTTGACCCTTGTTATCATATGATGTCCAGTTGTTGCAGGTGGTTCAACTCTGTTGATACTTGTGACTTCTTGATCATTAGATGGTTGTAAATCATCTAATGATTGATGACTCCTTGATTGAGAATTATCATTATGCTGAGATGTTGTGCTGGGTGTGTCAGAATCTGATTTCTCATGACCAGGCTCATCTCTAAGCACTGTATGTTATGAGTTTTCTTCATTTGTAGTTGCTTCTTGATTATTCTGCTCTTCCTTTATCTGAGGTTGCACTATCATTTCAGGTATTTGTGGTATGAATGTTTTTGGATTGTAGACCTTTTGTGATGTTTTCATAACTGAGTTGCTAAATGGGAACACATTTTCATTAAACACAACATGTCTTGATATAAAGATTCTTCCATTTTCATCTAGACATTTGTATCCCTTTTTGTTCATTGCATAACCCAAGAAAGTGCAAGGAGATGATCTAAAATTTAATTTGTTGGTGTTATAAGGTCTTAGATAAGAAAAACATAGACATCTAAAAACTTTCAGACTATGATAATCTGGTTTTACATTATATAGTATTTCAACATGACTTTTGAGTTTTAAGGCTTTTGCTGGTAGTCTATTTATTAAATAAACAGTTGTAGAAAAGGCATCAGGCCAAAACTTGAGTGGCATTGGTGCTTGAGCAAGTAAAGTAAGCCTAGTTTCAACTATTTGTTTATGTTTTCTCTCAACTAATCCATTCTGTTCTGATGTGTATGGACAGGTTGTTCTATAAACTATTCCCTTTATTTGAAGAATTCTTTTAATGGTTGGAACTCAGTTCCACCATCAGTCTGTATAACTTTTAGTTGACAACTTGTTTGTTTTTCAAGTTGAGCTACAAATTGTAACACTGCATTATATGTTTCAGATTTGGATTTTAGAAAATAAATCCATACAGATCTAGAAAATGCATCAACAAAAGAAATATAGTATTTGTACCCATAATCAGTGCTAACTGGTGCTGGTCCCCATAAATCTGTAGCTACTAACTCTAAAGGTGCATTATAGATAGTTTTTGAATCTGGAAATGCAAGTTATGACTTTTTCCCATTTGACAATAAGTGCATACATAAGGTATTGAAAGATTTTTAAAAGAAATTGCATTGTTATTCAGTATATGTTTTACAATTTTTACATTTAGATGGCTAATTTTATAATGCCATATATCAATACTCTTAGATTCATTATCAGGTCCGATTTTAGAAACATTACACCAGTTTTCTTTAACCTGCGAGTTTCTTGACTTATCAACATTGAATTTGTATAATCCTCCAAATTCCTTACCCTGCAACAAAATTTCTTTAGTTAGAATATCTTTTACTGAACAATAGCTTGGATAAAATTCAAAATAAAAAACCATTGTCTTTGGCAAAGTGAGATACACTTAATAATTTTTTTCTTATCAGAGGGACTCTCAATAAATTGCTGAGATATAATTTTTTTTTGCCAATCAAACTTGCATTTCCAGTATGTGTTATTTTAATTGATTTACCATCACCCATATGCGTAGATTGTGTAGCTTTATATTCATTGCTTTCTAGATTTAAATTGTTGAGATTGCTTGTCACATGGATGGTTGCTTCTGAATCTGGATACCAGATTTCATCACGTATATCTTCTAATCTTGCTACATCACTGCTTGTATTCTCTGATTGGTTTTTGCTATCTTGTTGAGCATTAACCATGTTTGCATTTGGTTGATAACTTCTTGTACTGTTCTGCTGTGTTGGCACATAATTTGCATCGAATCTGAAATAACACTTGCTTGCTGCATGACCATGCCTTTCACATATTTGACACCTGATTCTATTATAATTGCTGTATCTTCCTCCTCTTCCCTTAAATCCGCCTGAGAGACCACCTCTTTGACTAGTTGACTGATTCTTGGCATTATAACCCTTCTCTTGATTTCTGTATTTACTGTTGGTTGCAAAATTCACAGTAAAGTCTGATACAATAGGTTTCTTTTGTTCTATCCTTCGTTCAATATGTGCAAGAAGTGTAGAATGCACATACTGAATGGTAGGTGTTGATTCTCTTGAGGAAATTACTGCAACTACAGCCTTATATTCTTCATCTAATCCATTCAGTATGGATAATATTTGTTCATAATCTGAGACTTTATGTCCTGCAAAGGCAAGTTGATCACATAACTCTTTAACTTTGGATAGATAATCCCTCATTGACAAGTTTTCCTTCTTTAGATTTTGTAGTTGTCTCTTGTAATACATAACTCTTGCAGCACTTTGTGTATTGAATATCTGTTCAACAGTAGATCATGTTTCATGTGATGTTGTGCATCCTATTAATTGTGGTATCAGATTTGAACTGATGGTAGATAAAAGCCATGAACTAATTAGACTATCTTGCCTTTGATGTGTAATGAATTCTGGATTAGTGACAGGATTTCCTTCATTGTCCATGATATTTTTAGGTGGTGTGATGATGGTTCCAAAAACATATTGTTCAAGCCCATAGTCTCTGATTGATGTTTCCAATTGAAACTTCCAAAGGAGAAAGTTACCTTATTCAAGTTGCACATTGATTAACTGACTTTGAGGCTTGATCAGTTTCTTGATCAAATCTTGAGATTCTAATCTTTGTGTTGTTGAATCAATGCTTCTTGAACTCGAGGTGACCGTATTATCACCTTCAGCCATTTTGATGGTCAGATGCTGATTCTTGAATTGAAGAAAAACAGAGACGAGTGAACTGAATCTTGATGCAGCCAGAGACTTCACTGGATGATGAAAGATTATCTGACAGTGGTTTCTTGGCACAACATAAGAAGTTGATCTGAGAAGTACTGATAAGAACAGATTTGATCTTGATAGAGACCCAAGTATACTTTGCTTCATAATATCAGATGATGAGAATTCCCCATTCTCTGATGATCTCCACTGCAATGCCTAGTCTCAATGATGAGATCTTAATTGAGAGATTATGACGTGATGCTTTGGATTATTGTTTTGCCGTTAAGAATCTGATGTGGATCTGGTACCATAAAAAATTTCAATTAAAAGAATTATATTTGTTGTGCGGAAATTTCAATTAATCTGCACCAACTCCAAAAACGCAACGGAATGCTAAAGTGCAGAAATAATAAAAACAAGGATCTAGCTTGTCGATTAATTATCAACCGCCAATTCAATGAAAAATAATCACCAAAGAAAGAGAAACAGAAGAGTAGATAACACAGAGATTTAACGTGGTTCGGCTAGATTGCCTACGTCCACGGACCCAACAACTATTCTTTATTTCGCTGAAGAAAGAGAGTACAAAAGAGAGAGATTACAAAATTATAGGTAGTAAAGTGAAGAGACTAACCTATAATTACAAATTGAATAATCAATTTATCCAAAGACTTGTTTACGCTCAAAACCCCTAATTGATTGACTGTAGAAATTAGGGTTTACTGAAGAAGAGGATAATGGTGGATTACTCACACATTCATGAAGATTAACTTTCTTCATTTAAATAGGCATGAAAATGAAGGATGCTTGGAGATGAAGAAAATTAATTTCCAGATTATGGGACAACCTTTCCAAGTTACTTGATTTGATTCCAATGCACATAAATGACAAAAAATCTATGTTTCCATAATTTTCATTGCTCAAATCAATCTCCATGTATAAACTTGTCTATCTTCATATAACAGATTTGACTAATTAATTGATTAGCAATTAATTAGTTTCCTTTCTCTAAAAGATATCACACATATCCTTCCACTTTATCTATTCATATATAGCCTAATTAATTGATTGAATGAATCAATTAATTATTTTCTTGACTTCTTTGGAAAATATTTGAATCACATAAATTCAACACCCCACCTTGATTCAAATATAACAATCTCTCTACATCACCACATCTCGACAAATTGTTGGGTCTACGTCAATAAGCTCAATGTGAACTATTTTGGGCAATATTGCCCAAACAGAGCTTCCAAATCTTTCCCAAGCATAAGAAAGATAGTATGCACATCAGCAAACATAATGCATACAAGAGAATACTAAAATTCTTCAACAAATCCGATGTTGGATACGAACATGTAGATACTAAGCTTCGAGAGACCAATGGAGATTTAACAGCGCGCTTTATCTTCTCCATTCCAAATTGAGTGAGGACATACTCAACATTATCTACTCCAATCTCCTCCACAAGAATTTTGCTAGAATTTCCTAAGTCAACATCAACAGACTCACCAACAAGCTCCACAACATTCAAAGCATAAGATGAAGAATCATCGCTACAAATATGCTTACAAATAGGGTCAACTGAACCAAAAGGCCTTTCCAGCAAGTGAGCTCCACCTAGAGTCTGAACCTCTGTAATCTTCTCATCAACCATGGTATCATCAGAAATACCAATATCTCTCCGAATATGAAAACAATCTGATGACTTCAAATGTGTTTGGCAATTTTTTGTCCTCCCAATGTCATCACTTGATAGAGGCTCCACCTTCAACAAAGACCTCTCATCAAATATCGCAAGCCTGCTAGTCACAATTCTCCTAGTTGTTTTACACCACAACCTATACCTCTTCACTCCTTCTCTATAGCCTAACAAAATGTGCTTGCTTTCTCTAGGCTGCAACTTATCATGTCTCTCATCTTCTAAATAAGCTGAACAACCAAACACTTTAAGGAATGAATAATCAACAGGCTCTCTTTTCCATATCTCTTCTGGGATCTTCATATCTATGGCAATAGAAGGTGTGCGGTTGATGAGAAATACTGCCATAGATATCGCTTCTGTCCAAAAAACTGTTAGGTGTGGCTCGCATTGTATTAGAGTGGGTGCGTAGATTGGATTATGATTAGTCCCACATCGCAAGATATTCTAAAAGAGATCAGCATATATATGAGATTGGTAGCATGTAACAACAAGGGATTCCTTTTGTTACAAATAAATGTTGCCATGAAAATATATGTGCTTTGGGGGATGTAGGGATATCCAATCATGACGCTGACACCAAATGAGCTTCGTTCAGTGGTCTTGCCTCTTCTACACTAAATGAAGTGCGCGCATAGCGGAAGATGCGAGGGGGTGCCGAAACAATTTCAACAATATTTGCTTTTATTGATTGAATTGGAGATACAAGAATTTTGTTATAGCAGAACAAATGTTTTGCAACTAATTCATAAACTAACAACAGTGCTTTGTATGTATATATTACATCAGCAAGTGCTAATGGGCCTTAATGATCCGTCCGCATATCTTCTACCCACTTTGCAGAATAAGACTTGGTCTTTATTTGTTCCGCTTCATTATCTCAGTTATACGTATCGTTCATTTCTTATGTAGGAAGTAACATAGAGCAATGAACCAAAACAACATGCGGTGTAGCATATCAGGAATAAAATCAGCAAACAAACCGTCTACATAACTGACCTTGTACAGCGTACAATGCGTATATTTTGCATCAATTTTGTTCTCTGTACTAACAATATGAAATACGTCGTCCAAGCACATGGGTACGTTGTGAAATCAAATTAAAATTCATTTGGTCATGCATGAAACATGTACTGCACAGCACGTGGATATATATATATATATGCGAAAGTTACATGGTTTGTGGTATTTGAAAATGCATTGTAAAAAACCTGTGAAATAGCGGATTAAAAACAGGTAAACATATAAAATGAGCAACAATCATAGCAAAGGGAGAAATTGTATAACTTGAACTTTACAGTTCAACCAGTAAGGCAGTTGAAGCTAGAACCATTTTAGGAAGGAACGAACATGGAATGAAAGTCAAGATAAAGGAAATAAAACCGACGTCATCAGATATTGAATAATCAGGAGTAGAACAGCAGAACTAAAAGCTGTATAGTCTGAAACGAAAAGCGGATGATGAGTAAAATACACATAAAACTGGTTATAAATCGGAAGCAATATAAGCCTGTACTTCAAAATGATTAAGTTGTTACCCATCACCCATATTTCATCGGTAGATGTAGTAAAAATCGAGTATAAGTCCTATAATCTGAATTTTAGGACCTCAATATTACTGTAATGAATAATTGTACAGATAGCCGGTAAAAGGTCTAAACCATATGAAATACGGAAGGAAAATAAAAGTGGTAAGCAAGAGAAAGTTGACAGATAGTGTAATATAGTTGATGGTAAACAGAAGAAGAGAGCCGCAGAAAATGGTTTACCTTATGAAATCAAACTGCACTGTCGTTATAGGGAAGCAATAAACAGAACTGCGCCCACAAAGAAGAATAGTGATCACGTGGAGTGAAGGAGTTGGAAGTAAGTAGATCCAGGAGCGTAAACTAAAAGGGAGTTCAATTACGATAGAAAAATAGTTGGATTTTCCGGCGACCGTTCAGATTTAGGAGTTTGAAAATGGATAACGCTGGTAACTTAAGATGACGATGTAGTAGAGGAAACAACGGCGCCCGTGAACCATCGTGGGGCAGTTGAAATAAATGGCGGCGCACGGAGGAGGTTGAATTGCGTGAGAAAAGAGGGGATAGAAAGGGGCGAAACAGTTGGAGCAGTTCAGTTTTTACTGCGGTCCAATTAGAGCCAATGCAAATGTATAATATGGTCACTTCACCATGTCTTATAATTATAAATTACATTAGAATAGCTGAATGTATTTTAAAAAACATTTTTAATTGTTTGCTTTACATTACATCAAAATTAATGTTGGATTGAAAATGCTTTTAACAGTAAAAGCATAGGGGTGGAAAAAATAAGAAAAGGAGGAATGCGTTAATTTTCAGGCGTACTCGTGATTCTCCTAGGATCAGACATTTCTATCAAAAAATAATAATAAGCAATTATGTAATTATAGGTGCTACAATTAGATACTAGACAAGATACCGCTTTTGCAAGCTTTCATTATTGAACAAATTATGGAGCAAGCTTATAGAAATACAAAGAAGAAAACAAGAATTTGCAAAACTTAAAATCATCAATAAGTATATTTTTGATATTTCAGGTACACTGCAGGATTAAGATGAAAAATGTTAAAGCTTAAAACTTAAATTTTTTGCGTATTGTTGTGTGTTTATCCTGAAATAAAGTTGCCTATATGTGTTATTGTTACAAGTACGTTGGCACGTGCGATGCACGTGTGCATGAAGGACCGATATTTAAAAACCGTTTGTAAGATTTTTTGAATCTTACGAATTATAATTGACGTATACGTGATCTTGCATTTTCTATGCGTGTACATGCATAACAGCCGTGTATCAAAATGTGAATGATACTGCCTCAATTAAGCCAACTACCTCACATATCGTTTCTTTTTTTCATCAGAAAGCGATGGATTGAAAAAACTAAGCCACCTATGTCTATTCAGCGTTAATGTATCATATTTAGAAAGCTATAAAAAAACGATGAAGTCGGATATCATTTATTAATATGGAACTAAATAGTCAGATATGCATTGCATTGTAATAGAACCAAAAACTACCTGAACCATCAACGTGAGACATAAATTCGTTGGTCATTTTTCTCATTTTGAATGCAAAGGCAAATGGAAATAGAAAGAGAACTAATTAGCCTTCTAATAATGATAAACTAAAGAGTGTTGCCAACCCCTAAAAATTGATGCAAAAAAAAAACATTTTAATCGCTAACATTACTTGGCCACTGATAAATCCATATATTATTTACAGCTCCTCCATATCTTTGGATTGTTTAAGAACCACATGAAAGAACATTTTTCCTCTTTATATAAAACACGTTCATTTTACAGGTTAAGGTGAAATGTATTTTAAGGTATGTACAACTCACTGTAGGATGGTTTAACCTATACAACACTGCTATGCCAATATGACCAATTTTTAGTATCTTCCTTCTTAAGTGTTCAAGTCAGATTTGAGATTTCCATCCCAGCAACCAATATTTAAATTTTTGTTCTGATTTGAAGACCAAACTTAAAAGCTGATCTTCATATTCTTAAAACTATATTGGTTTGCAAAGACCAATGAGACAATGTAATATATGAGGCCTAACCTTTGTATGTGTGAATCGCTACTTGTGGTTAAAAGTATTATTATGCATAATAACATAAGACTTACAGTGTAAAATTCGGTTTCCCTCTGTTCAAATTAGCAGTAAAAAATATAGTCACCTTGAAAGACATAACAGTTCATGCTCTCATGACAACATTTCATCTGCACATCCATCAACTAATTGAACATCTCAATCATAAATGTCAAAGTCCCTTTCAGAAATGCTCGATAATAATATCCATAACCAATAGCCAACCATTGGCGCCAACTGTCATGGCTACATTTACCTCAAAAAACCGCTCTATATTAATTTTTATCAAAATATTTTCCACGCATTTTGAAAACAAACGATGTTGAGTAAAATCTAATTTTGACTTATTCTATTGGATTTTTTTTCACGTGGAAAATACAATAGAAATTAGAGGGAGATAAGCAAGCATATACTTGTGGTGTGACAAAAATAGTAAATTAAACGGTGTACATCAAGCATTTATACGATGTACTCTAATATAATATACTTGAGTTGGTTTACATTATATAAGTATATATTGTCCTGACTCGAGTGTTTTGTGTTTTGCTTTACGCTCGGGTCAGCCTGAGTATTCACAGATTTGGATTTCCACCTTCTAGAGATTTGAATCGCTGGAGATTATCTGCTAGTCTTGTTCTATCAACTTCGGTTCCGTTGTTCTATTCAGCCTGTACTTGGTTATTGTATTGGGACTTCTGCTGTACTTTATTTCTTATGTTGTATCTTATGTAACTCTGATATATTTTCATAGTAGCTTCATGAACTACTATTTCTTTTACTTCCGCTGCATTATTTTACTCTGTGTCTGTGATCTGTGATTATATTTATTTACTGTATACTCTGAGATTTGCCAAATTTTATTTACAACGCGGTATTTTGAGCAATTCAACTCCGACATGAGTGTCTACCTATACACTTATAATGGATGCGAATGGTTGAAAATATCGGGTCGTTACAGTTGGTATCAGAGCTTTGGCTTTGAGGCAAAACTTAGAATGTATGGTAAATTTATTTACAGAATCACTTTCGTTCGAGTTTGAATCTCTTCCTTTTGATTCGATTTCCTTTGAATTTTGGAACGTTTCCTGCGGTTCCAAAATTCATTCGTGTCCCTCACTATTCATCATCTTTTGATTCTAGAGTATCCCATGACTCCACTTCGAATGATCTTTATAGTGAATTGGCGGTCTCGCCAATATTCTAATTTTCTTGTAAAAGGGTGAAAATCCTTTACAGTCAGCATCGATTCACCAGAGATTTTTATTTATCCTTGGTTTAGATGATAATATCTTTTATTATTCCAAACTCTATCTCTTGAGATCGAACGTAGATTTATCCCAGAAAAATCCACATCGATCTTATTCTTTAAGTCACGGTTGACCCGGTTAAGGTTGTCCGCGATTTATCTAAGCTTACCCATCTCTCTACTCTGTTTAACCATCTTGTCTTTTGTTTCTAAACTATCTCCAAACATTTTGAATTGTACTTGTAAATCTATGTTTTGTTTTATATATGGTGTTGTTTGAGTTGTTGATGTTGATTTAGGTTTCCGATCGATTCGTCTGATCAACGCTATCGATAGGATTTCTAAAACACTTTGACAGAACAAACTGACACAATATTATAAAAAAAATTTGGTTAATGAAATAAATTTTGATATATAATTTATGGAACTTAATAAATTGATTAAATTGATAATTTGAAGTGATAATACTTGATTTATCATTTATTGTTCTACAAATGAATTTATAAATAGTTGTTTATAAATTTATTTGGGAACTGAAATGAATTTAAAACAAGAAATTTAAGAATTTAATTTCCGATGGATTCAAACCTTATGTTAAAAGTTTTAAAAGGATATATTATTTAAAGTATTTCCAAGTAGAAATTTGTTTCTAAAGGAGTTTTAAGTTTAAAAATTTAGTGCTCTTCTCTTTGTCGCTGGAAAATAATTTCGGTGATGACTGCAGCATCATCGACGTTCATTTTAGAGTTTCGAAGTAAAGAGACCGCTCTGTAGGCTTGCTACAGTGTTGCTTTGAGAATTTAATTGGTTTGAATTTCTAAAATATGATTTGATTTATATTATATATAGGTATATGATTTAAAATTGATTTGACATATTATGTACATATATTTATTTATCTCTAACCGGTTTGAAGGAAATCGGAAATTTAATTCTTACATTTTTTTCTTAAAGAATAATTTCAATTATAAAAAGAAAAAAATCAAAAATTTGGATAATGATTCAAACTTGAGATAATTGAATTGGAAAGTTTTATTTGTATAATACAATTGCATTCAAATATAACTTACCTTAAATTTTTTTAGAAGTTAACAATGTAATTGGATAATATACAATATAAAAAGGATTTTATAAATAAATTTTGAGTTGTTATAATAAATTTTATACACTTAAATTTTAGTTATAAAAGATTAACAGAGGAAAATAGTGAAAAAGGAATTTAAAGAGATTTTATTTAAATAACTTAATAATCAAATTTGATTTTATATGGAACCTTAAGTCTAACCTAGGAATTTTAATAAAGGTTATTTCCTGAAATGAATATGTTGTATAATAAGTATCTTTGAATAGATAAAATAAAATACATTTGAATTGGACATTTTGTAATAAAGTTTATTTAACTTGAAATCATAGTTTAATTGATGTCTAAATGAATAAATGTGTAAAGAAATTTGATTGTTATATTTGCTATGATAAATATTTTATTTATGAAATAGATATGTTTTGAAAAATGAATAATTATGATTTAAATAGTTAAAATGTATTTTAACATCACTAAAACTTGATAATTGAGAATTTGGTTTTCAAATGGAATTTTAAGTGTAACTTATTAAAGGAATATCTATTTGTGAAATGGGTATTTTAAATAAAGTGTTAGGTTATGTGTTAAATTAAGAGCTAACTAAAATAGTGAACTTTTAACTTAATAAATGAAGTATAGTTTAATTTGGATATTCCATTCATAAAAGTTTGTTTTAATAAGTCATAAGTTAAATGATATCCAAATGAATATTTCTGGAATAAAACTGATTTGAAATACTAATATATCTACTGTAGTATTTTATAAGTGCTACTATTTTGAAAAGACAATGTTTTAGAAATTTTTATAATTGAATGAACTTAGAAATGTTACAACTTTAAAATGAATATTATTTGACCTTGAATTAAAATGGTTTAAATGAAGATTATTTTTTTAAAAGGAGTTATGATTTTCTAAGTATTATTATTTTTTAGAATAACATTTCCAAGTGTTATGATTTTGGTAGTGTGATTTCCAAATGATAAACATCCCTAAATTGTTATGATTTCAAAGCATTATGGTTTCAAATTATTATCTTATTTTGTTTTTCAAACCATCTTTTGGTTGTCCTTATTTTCCCTCATCTTGCTACAGGCTGGTATAAGCATCTTTCTATAATCTTTCTATTTAGAAATCTTTCTGTAATCTTTGATAATCTTTGTTACTCATCCGGATCTGAACACTGTTTTCCATTCATAGACCGTCGGTCAAGTGAAAGGGAGATTCTGACTCTAGAGGATTTTTTTTTCGTGCTTATATTCTTGATTTGATCACCTCCATCTTGTTAAACTTAACTATAACAATAGTTATCAGGTGTAATTCCAATTTTCTTATCATCTTGTCTTAATTCTATTCATTCTATCTTTTTCTGTGCTTTCTCGTACCTCGTTCCTTTTCGGGGACGAAAAGTTTTGAGTGGGGGACAGTGTAACAACCCTAGACTTTGCATATATTTTAATTTTGACTTTATTTTTATTTTTAAATTATTTTAAACTTTTTATATTTCAAACATTTCATTTTAAAAATATAAATGTTGATTATTAAGTGAATTTTTGTTTCAAACTAGTATAAATTGGATATTTCACTGAAAAGTGAATTTCTGTTCAAACTGGTCAAACTTTGACTTTTGAACTTTAAATTTAAATATTTCAAATTCTTAAATTTTATCTTTTATTATGAAAATAGATTTAATTCCATGAATACTGCTTTTCGTTTCGTTGAAAACGGACTTATATTGTAGAAGTTATGTAATTTTCAATTTTGTGTATAAACTATTTATTTTGCAATATTATTTATTTTAAATCATATAAATTATATAAATAATATTTTATTTGGTCATGTAATGTTATAAGTTATATTTATATGGGTAAAATAACATGTTATGAACATATTTTGGTTTTAAAACATTTTAAAGTGTAATTGACATTTTCCAGTATCAGTTGTATATTTGTTTACAATTTATAATTTCCAGCTTCAATTAACTAAAGTAATTCTTTATTTATCTTTATATTTTTCTTAAGAACTTATTTATTCTCTTCCCACTTTATTTTGTTTCTCATTTTATTTTATTTATTGGACTTTTATTTGTTTTAAAGTGAAATAAATTTTTTGTAAAACTAGTGATGTTTATTTGTAATTTTCATGTCCTATTTCCAATTTTTAAACATTTTCTTTATTCTTTTTCTATTTTCTCTAAATTTAATTATTTATTTCACTTTAGAAATGATAAATGAATTATTTTATTTCAAAATTTTGCTTTAGAATATTTTTAAAATGAAGTAGATAATTTTCCAAAGACAATGGTGATTTATTTGAAATTTCTAGACCCTATTTTCAATTTTTAAGCAATTTCTTATATTCTTTTCCATTTTCTTTAAATTTGATTATTTATTTTTATTCTATTTTTACTTTGTTTCAGTTTTTAAATTCATTTACTGAAATTTTATTTTGTTTTATTTGAATTAGAGAAAAGGAAATTTGAAGAGACTTAAGCCTTAAAAAAACTTGACTTTTCACTTTCTAGACTTTTCATTTCTTTAGCCGTTCATTACTTTATTGTTGGCCGTGAGTTTTTATTTCTTTTTCACGTGAAAACATCTTGCTTCATCACAAATTTTCGGCCATTTTAGATCTGAAAAGAATTGAGAAAAAAATTGCAAGTTAATGTCTTCTTCTTTCTACTTTTCCCTCTTATTTTTCATTGTTTTCCTAGATCTCTCTTCAACTTTGCTTGGCCACAACCACCACCATCTTCTCCCGCAACCACCATCATCTCCTCCTCTTCATCATCCCCTGCCAAACACCTACCCTTCATACCAGATCTGGCCTTGACCATTAGATGAAGCCACCACCTCAAATTTGCACAAGAACTCCACAAAACAATGCATAGCCTACCAAAACTCCACCGCCACCTTCATAGTTGACTTCGGCCACCCCTATAGCCTCCACCACCAGCAAGTGCCATCACCAATAGCCTTGTTTCAGATCTGACCTGACCTGTAGTGAGCCATAGACGAGCCCATAGACCCCTTTGGTCGAGCCTAGATGCATCCAAACTCCATTGTTAGCCTTGCCTTTTAACCTCCTTCCAATTGTAACTCCAAGACCCTTCCTCTTCTCAAGACTAACCATATATTTCAGTCCAAACCTGATCTATTTCCACATGAAAACATCATGGCCTAGCCATAAGCATGTATGGTTGAGCACAAGTTGAGGCAAGATCAAGCAAACATTGATTTAAAGCTAGGTGATGTTATTTGTCTAGCCTAGTTTCCATTTGTTTCAATTTTATCTTTGGTATTGCAGATATATTTATAATGTACTTTGCTTTATTTTTGTATACAAGGTTTATATCTTGGATCTCTCCACTCAAATCAAATCGTGCTATTGTGCTTTCTGGAATTTATCTGTGTATTTTGTTTTGCAAACTCCAGCGTAAAAAGGTGAGTTATTCTCACCAGACAATATGTACCTATATAACTGATAAACCGACACCATTTGAATCTGTAATGTATATCATCATGTTATATATGTTTATATTATTATCATATGATGTTCACACCTATTATAACACTTATTATATCATATGTTACTATTATTTAATGTTATTCTGTTATTTATATCTGTTATCACCATTGCAAGTTCCCTGTAGATTAGAATCACTATGGGTTGAAATGATACATACCCGAACGGACTTTAGAATAGGGAAAAATCGTTATGGGCTGAAATGATAGGCCTGAACGATTTTTATTTAAATTATTTTAACTTGGGATTGCGGGTTTGAAATGATAAACCCGGATTTTTCTTTTTTAACTGCGGATTGAAATGATACATATCCGTATCACTTGACCTAGGTTAGAAAATTATATACAGGCCCGTGGTTATTTTATAAAGTGTTTTGAATATTTTTAAGTATTTTAAAAATATAAATTTATGAAATTTGATTTAAACAGATTTTGAAATATTTTGAATTAAAGAAATTATGATTTTTCTATGTGTTAAAAATGTAATTAATGAATGGTTTAACTGGATTTTTGAAATATAACTTAAGTTGGAAATTTGGAATTTTGGTTAAAAATGATATTTAAGTTATATAAACAAAATGGATATTAAATTTTATTTGGAAAGGGTAAATATGATAATTTGATTAAATTTGAATTTAAGTGATTATTAAGTATTATTGATTTTTCTATGAATTTAAGTGGTTAAATAAATGAATGTTTAAAAGTGATCTTTTAAAATATAACTTGACTAGGAAATGTGAAATTTGGTTTTAATTAAAGGTTTAAGTTAATTAAATAAAATTGGAAATTTTGTTAAATTGTGAAATGGTAATTTAAATTTGAAGTGTTAAGTCTATTTGTTGTAATGTGAAGAATTGAAACTTTTACATTTAAACTTATTAAGTAAATTGTTGAAAATTGGATTTAATTATAAGAAATTTATTGTGAAAGAAACGTGTAAAGTTCTAATTAATGAAAGAAATATGTAAAGTTTAATTTATGAAAGAAACGTGTAAAGTTCTAATTAATGAAAGAAATATGTAAAGTTTTACCTACTGAAAGAAACATGTAAAGTCTTAATTAATGAAAGAAACATGTAAGTCTTAATTTGTGTAATATTGATTTAAAATAATAAATGCCCTTTTTGTAATAAAACGTAAATTAAAACGTACATTCGATAATGTAAGTTTAATTAGTGTAATATTGATTAAATGATAAATGCTCTTTACTGTAATAGGAATGTAAGTTAAAAAGTACATTTAATATGTAAGTTTTAATTAATGTAAATGACATATTTTAATGACTAAAATAATAAAGTTTCTTTATTGTAATGATAATGTAAGTTAATAAGGTACTCTTAACTTAACATAAGAATTTCAGCATTAAATTGGATATTACAGTAACAAAGTTTATTTAACTATAAGGCTATGATAAAATGACCATGTTAAAAATTTGTAAGTATATAAATACTTTGATTATATAAAATGTTAAATTGGGAAGTATTACATTCCAAAAATGCTATGATTCCTTAAGGTTACATTACCAAAATGCTATGATAATTTAAAGGAAGATTTCAAGTTTAATAAATTAAAGGAAATATTCAGTGATTTTGAAATTTATGTTTTTTTGAAATGATATATTATTGAATTGGTTTTGAAATGGAAATGATATATTTTTGAATTGGTTTTGAATAGATATGTTTTGGGTTTGAAAGTATGTATTAGTTTGAAATAAATGATATGATTTTGAAATGGTTTAAAGGATGTATTTTGATTTGAAACATAAACTATTTTTAAAAGTTATAACCACGGGTTATAATAACGATTGGTTGGCAAAGAGACCGGGATCGGATATGGACATACTCTCTGTCGATACCGAAAACCACTTTGACAACCGTGTACGCGGTGGAGATTCCAGAATGAAGTAGGATGGTGGCGACGTTCTTAAGGTATGTTACGTGGACCCAACTCCCGTGAGTTGGCATAAGGTGGCTAAAACAAGAGCGATCTCGGACCAGTGAGGTAGCACCTCTTCTCGGACACATTTCTTCGATACTATACTCTTACTTGTGATTGATTAGATGGCCATCCTCCGATTTGGGAGTGTTGTTCGAGGTGGAACGGTAGTGGCTGCTATGCGTATCCATCAGTCCGTGTGCGTAATTGGTTTATCTACCATGGCATTGCCTAGTTGTGCCATGTCACCTACCATATCGAGCTTTACTACGATTATGATTTTAAGATCCGACCGCGTTAAGGTTCTCCATCCCCTTAACGCTATTTTCTATATGATTATACTTTACTTATTAGACATTATTATAATAGCGAATATTACTACATAGTAGATATTTTAACGGATCCTTAGAGGATGGGCGGTCCCAAGCATCTTCTAAGTTACTTGTACCTTTATTACAGTTCACTTGAGTTGGTTTACATTATATAAGTATATATTGTCCTGACTCGAGTGTTTTGTGTTTTGCTTTACGCTCGGGTCAGCCTGAGTATTCACAGATTTGGATTTCCACCTTCTAGAGATTTGAATCGCTGGAGATTATCTGCTAGTCTTGTTCTATCAACTTCGGTTCCGTTGTTCTATTCAGCCTGTACTTGGTTATTGTATTGAGACTTCTGCTGTACTTTATTTCTTATGTTGTATCTTATGTAACTCTGATATATTTTCATAGTAGCTTCATGAACTACTATTTCTTTTACTTCCGCTGCATTATTTTACTCTGTGTCTGTGATCTGTGATTATATTTATTTACTGTATACTCTGAGATTTGCCAAATTTTATTTACAACGCGGTATTTTGAGCAATTCAACTCCGACATGAGTGTCTACCTATACACTTATAATGGATGCGAATGGTTGAAAATATCGGGTCGTTACACTATTGGAACCCTTCAGACTTTTATTACTTTATGCAACATCAGATCCAAAACCTGTCGATCATGGTTCATGAGACTATCGAATATGTTCATTTGTTGCATGAGAAAAGGCTTCATTATAAATAACATATGCACCTGAAAAACTGCTCTAGGCCTCTTGTAGAGCCTGTAGCAAAAATTGGCGCCGGTATTGATCTAGTTTTTAGGATTCAGTAAAACCGATTAAACAGTAATTCTGAAAACAAAACAGAGATGACAACGCAGTCGTAAATCCATTTTATTATTTAGAAACTTAACGTATTTCAATTAAAAGATGTAAATAGAGCTATATCAACTACTCTACGAACTATTTAAGTAAAAAGACCCAAACCCACGAGCAACAAAAAAGCAATTGTACAAAGAACAACATGAATGTAGAATTTATGTAAAGTTAGATTCTTCAATAGTATCATCAAAACAAAATGAAAATTTCATCAATTCATAGAACACTATTATTACAGCTGACATTGACATTCTGATGTATTCATTATAACAAAAATTTCCTAAACTTGCCAACTGACATAAGGGTGTTCTGAAATAGTTCAAAATTGCAACTCATGGTGGATAGCTGACATAGAAAATTCATCATAACCACTATATTGTGGCAATTATGAACAAATTTTCAGTTTCGTATATCAAATGACATTTCTGTTATGAATAATAATCTCCAAGTGCAACAAAGAGATTCATATGTAAAATGAGCATCAAGTTATACACTTGGTGTTTGAAAAATAAATAAAAATATTTGGTAGTGAAAAAAACTTAATAGTGATATATAACAAATATTCACATGCTTGTAACTTTTAATAGGGTGCAAACTGAGGTGTGTAAATCATCACAATAACATTGTTCATTATAGTTGTTGTATGGTGTTTATCTAATGTGGTCATCTATGAATCAAATAGGGATATATTTTCTTGCATATGATTGTATAAAAGTAAAAGAGAAGAACTTTCCAAAGTGTGATGGTGTTTTGTAGAAGCTATAAGTCATATTTAGGTGCAAGATTAGTGGAAACAAAAGCTAAAAATGAAGTCAGAGCATACCACTTACAAAAGTCAAATCAATTTGTTGTAGAGGTTAGTGACCGTAAGAGTATTTGTGACTTGTTACGTTTGCCCTTTCCAATATGAGGATGCTGCATTGCATCACACTTAAATGATAGTCAAGAATTCAAAACATAGCTAACCATTGGCAGTATTATTGTGCCTTCAATACATTCAAAAGCTATTTTCATCCACAATTATCTTTCCAGCAATAATATACAATATGACCATAACTGCCAAAAGTTCTTTATACTCTCCAAATTATAGTAATGTATCACATCAGACAAAAACGACATTAGATGCATGACCTTGTAGTTTATGCATTTATCCAATGAACTTTTCAATATCTATAATTCATCAACATGCTTTTTTATATAATAAGTACTTTTCTTCTAAATATCTGCAATTTATCCAATGAACTTTTCAATATCTGCAATTCATCAACATGCTTTTTTATATAATAAGAAGTACCTTTCTTCTAAATATCTGCAATCTTCATATCTCTTTTCATAAACTGTAGATCCACATATTTTTCATCAACATGTTTTTTCTCATCTCGACCTTAATTTAAATCTACACATTCCCACTAAATACAGAGTATAAATCAACATGAATATGAAAGCACAATTGGTTGATAATCTACATAGAATCAATTATATAAAGAATTTTGAATTAAAAGAGGAAATTATATCTAGTCTTCAAAATATGAAAACAAACCTATGAAAAATGAAGTTAGTCGACCTTGATAAGCAACTTTGAGATCCTTGGTTGCTTTTCCAAACGCTTTTGTGCTCTGCTCTATCATAGTTGTGTGCGGTTTTCCTCAAGAAAAGCTTGATTTGATACCTCGTGATGCCATAAAATCTATTGTAAAATTGATGGAAGTTAAAGTTATGGCTTTTAATAGAAGCAAATGTGGAATAAACTGAAGTTAGTTGATTAATTAGGGGGTAAGAAACATTATGGGAGAGAAATAAAATAAAGATCGATGGGGAATGTAGAAGAGGAGCAGAAGTAGGTAACTGTTTGTGGAGAAATGGGAACGTGGACTTCCACTAACATAATGTGTACGTGGGTGTTAAAAGACCAAAACACACACCTAGATATTCTGTAGCTGCAGATTGTGGAGGTCATTTTTGAAAGTTCAAAAAAGCTTCACCACATTAAAGTATTTGCATTATTAGTAGAGATAACTGTTAAGTTTTCTGATTGCATCTTTCTCTACAGACGGAGAGATGGCAATGTTTCTTAAATGAATCTGCCTTTTGTACATATGCATAAACAATTAAGACCATTCTTTGGTATTTAACCTATATGTGTATATATCTTTATGATTCTGAAGTGCACAGAGGTTGGGGAATGCTGGGACTCACACTATTTGTATTTTGCTTGTGAATTCCTATTTCTACCGTGTGATGTGACATAGTTCTCTGTATTAGATATCTGTTGTCATTGCGACTTTGTTGTTTATGGAGTAAAGGTCATTGAAATAGTAGGCCACATCCAGGTTTAATGTGTATTTTATGCTTGCAACTATTGTTTTCTTTCTGCAATGCTCGTTCTCTACTCAACTTTCTTTTCAATATGAACTTGTATGTTTTGCTTGTCTTATCATAACCTGTTTTAAATGTGGAATGCTTATCTAGCAACTTGTTGAATTTCTTAACTTCAATGGTGCATTTGTAGCATCACAAAATTCTCGTTTAGTGCATATCGCTCTTCGACCGCTGCGCTATTTCAATTTAGCATTATTAAACAGTCCACTTTAAGCCTCGCTATTTTTCGCTACACCCGTTAAATCAAGACTTTTTAGCACCCTCTTTAGCAATATTAATGTACAAAGGTTGATTTGACTAGTTCTCTTTTAAACCAAATCAACAAAGATAGGTTAAAGACATAGTTTTAAGACATAATCGCTCAATATAAGTTAGAAATCTAGTATAATCGTCAAATCTAGTCTACATAAATCATGATATTCTTCAGTTTTAATATATAAAATTAAACAATGTTTCTTTTTCCTACACAAATGATGTGAGAATGTGAATAAATTGACTTTAAATATTTGATTTTATATCTAATAAAGCTTATTGCACCTCCGCTATTTTCCGCTATATCCCCGCTTTATCTCGACTATAACTTTTCGCACAACCACCGTTATAAAATCGTTAAGCGCTTTAACTGCACAAATATTACCCAATTAATAATAAATGAAAGGAAGCATGCCAAAAATTTAAAAGTGGTTCCACTATCAATGTGATAGTGTACGTCCACTAAGAGAGATTTTTTTTATTAATACTTAAAAAGAAGATTTAAGAGAGATACAATTATTTCCATTACATACACTCCTTTTAATGTAGGCTTTGGAAATTGAGATTGAATTTATCCCACGATGTGGGACTAAACAACACATCAAAACCTAATATGTTATCACTTTTTTCAATATATATATATATATATATATATATATATATATATATATATATATATCTGTAACAACCCGGATATTTTAACGATTTTAAATAACGTAATTAACTGAAATTTTGGTGAAATTTTAAATAATAAAATTTGGAAATAAAAATTTGATATTTGAAATACGTCTATTTAAACATTGCAAACGGTAAATTTCATTTGATAATATGGGAGTTTATTTTGTTGTGTAATATTATTTAAATTTAAATCAGTTAATATTTGATGATAATAAAATATTTTTCAAACCTAAATATTTTTATATAATAAATTTATAAATCATCTTCTGAGTGAGATGTCATCTTCCGTTTCGTCGAATTTGGACTGTTATTGCTCCGTTTATCTTATTTTCGACATTTTAGTAGCATTTTCGGTACCGATTATCGACTTTTGATAGGATGATCGTATCATCTATATCTGTATACCATTCTTTTCGTCTCATCGTGCTGATCTCCGCAGTGTATTTATTTCTGTATTTTGGGACTCGGTACGCGACGGAAACGACAAAAACGGGTGTTGTATCGGTACCGTATCCGTGACCTTTTGTTTTCTATTGCCCTTCAGACTTCAGCCGTGTCATCCAAGAAACAATAAATTGCTTTTTGCTTTGAACCTGCCACTATTCAAATTCATTTGTTATATTTTACTTGGAAAACACGTTCAACTTATGCCGGTTCGTTCGCTCTTATTTATTGTTCCGTTCGAAAATATTATTCAATACAAATGCCTCGTATATTTCGTTGTCACTCATTTGGACATTCCTATTTCCATTTTCCCCTCTTCACTCCCTCCCGCATGCAACCCATCCAACAACAAGCAGCTTGCCATCGCCCTCCTATCTGCTAGCCGAGTTCCCCTCCATCACCACCGTACGCTTTTTTTCCTCCTTGCCTATGAATATTTATGTCTGCCTGAAGGTGTTGAATATATATCACCTATATGTTATGTAGTACACTTGATGTTTTAAATATTATTGATTATATATCTAATTCATATAAATTATAGTCGTTATGTGTTTTAATATCTGGTTTTGATTTTGTGTAATAACGTGTTTATGTGACTTAATATATATTATAGATATATGGGTATTTTATATTATAAACTAATATCCTTTGTTCGGTTTTTAAGCAGTATTATATACTTGGATTACAGTGTTATACTATATAAGTATTATATATATATTAGTATGTGACAGGGTAGATAACTTGTTGTTTTTTTTATATATATGTTTGAATAAAACCTGGTTTTGTGCACAGAAGTTTATATTGATTTTAAAATATAATATGTATGTACAGTTTGTATATATTAATTACATATAGAAAATTTATGATCTGCCGTTTCTTTATTTTGCGTGTAAGTATAGTAGTTCATAGTTATAAAACCTGACTATTATACATGTATATATAGGTATGTTAATATTATATGATATATGAAGTATATAGACTTGGTTGTACGTGTACGTATATATATTTATATAATGTGTTGAAAGGAAATGTATATTAGTTATATATAATATGCTAAAATATTTACTTAAGTTATGCTGTATTTTTGAAACTGTTTTTAATAATATATATATATGTATGTATGTATTTGATTTTAATATATATAGATTTTGATTTTTCATATGTATGCGTTTTAAAATCTATATTGATTTTCAAATATATATAGATTTTATTTTGAAATACGTGTTGTGATTTAAACATTGATTTCTGAAAGAAAGTAATAAAGTTTATAATATATATATTCTCGGTTTATACCAAACTGATTGATTTTTCTCATCGATTCCTATCTATCAGCTTTATATGTCAAATCCGCTTTCAGCTTACTTCGCTTTGAGATTGTTGTTTGGATTGGTCGATTGTCTAGATCGTGATCCAATTCGTAGCTTGTTGTGCATCAAATTCCTCTAGTCTCGAAAAGTGAGCAATCACTCACGATTAACGTTCTTATATTTATTAAATTTGATTTCACTTGAAACGATAATTGAAATATGCTGCTAAAATTTAACTGTTGATTTTATAATTGCTGTGCCATTATCTGTAACTGTTCACCTGTGATATATGACACCATATCCTGTTGTTTATATTTATTTAATTTATCACTGATGATATATGCATGTTGTTGATATATTATTATTATCATATCTGTTCTCACGCTGCAAGTTCCCTGTTAGTTTAGAATTCCCTATGGGTTGAAATGATACATACCCGAACGATTTTGTAGAATATGAGAAAATCGTTATATGTTGAAATGATAAACCCAAGCGATTTTCATTTATTATAATTTTTGGGATTGCGGGTTGAAATGATATATACCCGTAAATGTTTAGATTGCGGATTGAAATGATAAATATCCGTATCACTTGACCATAGGATAGAAAATTATATACAGACACCGTTGGTATATATATATATATATATATTTTGAAAATGATTTCTATGGTTTTGAAAGGAAATACATGGTTTAATAAATATTGATTTTTATATATTTTATATATATAAATGTTATTTTTATAAAGATTTAAAATTTAGATTTTAAATAATATGTTTGGAAATTTTAACTTATAAGTTAGTTTTGAAAAATGTAAATTTCAAGATTTTACTTGTATTTTATTTATTTTAAAAATATATAAAAATAGATTTAATATAAAAATAAATTTAATAATAAGTTTTATTTTAATAAAATTTAATTTAATTAGTATATAATATGTTTAAGTATTTAATAAAATTTATATTAATATTTTAAAATAGATTTTATAACTTTAATAATAAAGGTTGGAAAGATAAATTAATGTTGACTTGGAATTTAAATTGGTTAATAATTGAATTTAATAAAGAATTGATTTAAACTTACTAGTTTTGAGATTTTGAAAGGATATGATTATCACTTGGTTTATAACTTGATTCGGTAAAAGTGACTAAATGAATATTCTCAATTTTGAATAAAATTGAGATCGAATATTTAATATTGATTTAAATATATATATATATATATATATATATATATATATTGAGATTTAAATAAATCGTTATAAAAATGGTTAAGGGAATAATTTCCAATTTGGATAAATTTAAAGTTAAATGTTGAAATATAAATGAAATTTATATTGTAAATGTTTGGATATTTAAACTTGAGTCTTTGAACTTTAAAATTGAAATGGTTAAACTGGAATTGATTCAAATTGAATTTTGGAATATAAGATGATTTAAATCGATTTGCGAAATTGGAGGAACTAATTTTATTATATAAAGTATTTTTTTATATATAAACTATTTTAATTTATAAAGTATTTTAATATATATACTATTTTCAACATCTAGACTGTTTAGGTGGAAAGTGTTATGATTTCAAAGTGTTATGTTTTCAAAGTGTTATGGTTTTCAAAGTGTTATGATTTCCAAATGTTATGATTTCAAAAGTGTAACAATTTCGAAAGTATTATAATTTTGGAAGTATTACGATTTTGGAAATGAAAATGATTTAAAGTGTACAATGATACCAAATTGATATAGTTTGAAATGATATGATATTTTGATATGAATCATGAACTGTTTGAAATGAAATGACCACGGTGTTATAATAACGTTTGGTTGTTAAAGAGACCGGGATCGGATATTGTCATACTCTCTGCCAATACCAAAAACCACTTTAACAACTGTGTACATGGTGGAGATTCCAGAATGAAGTAGGATGGTTTGGTGATGATTCTATATGGTATTTACGTAGCCCTGACTCCCGTGAGTCAGCTTGATGTGGCTAAAACAGGAGCCATGCTGGGCCAAGTGAGGTCATTCCTCCGATCGGACACATTTCTTCGATAGCATCCTATTGCTTTTGTGATTGATTGGGTGCACCCTTTGATTTGTGAGTGTGTCATGAGGTGGACGGCTGTGTAGTTAAAGCACTCGGCAGATTCAATGCGACGAAGGTGCAAAAAGTCATAGCGGGGATATAGCGAGGATACAGCGGGATATAGCGGATGACTCTAAAATAACATATAAATCTCATACTTAATGTTTTTACAAATATATAAATAGTAATTAAATGAAAAATTAACATTCGATTGAATTATAATTAATACATAAATAATTTTAAATAAAAACATGTGCGAATATACTGTAAATAAACGTAAAACTGTTATATAACATAATTGAATTTACTAGAATATTAGAATATTTTCATTTCTGAAAATATATTAAAAATTCAATTAAATAAATCAATTTCATAATTTTTATAATGTATAAATGTTATTTTTCAATTCATTTCTTTTAAAGAAGATATAGCGGAAATAGCAGAATATAGTGGGAATAGCGGAATATAGCGAAAATAGCGGGGCTTAAAGCGGAAAGGCTATATTTGGGGCTATATGGAAAAATCATAGCGGTAGAAATCCGCTATGAGATATAACATGGTTATAGCGAGGTAATAGCGGGGCATTAACTGCACAGTGGACGGTAGTAGTTGCTATGCGTTACCACCAGTCCGGATCCGCAAACGGTATATCTACCCTGGCATTGCCTCGAGTGCCGTGTCACATGCCCTATCGTGCCTTCTACGAGTTTGTTTTGTGTCGTACCTATGGAGTGCTCCCTGATAGCCCACTTGCGAGTGGAGTATACAGTATCTATATAGACTATGACATTATATAAAATGTGTTAAGGGGGATATGGGTAACGTCTTAACGCTATTTTAATAGTTTACTTTACTATAGACATATTATAACAGCGTAGATTACTACATAGTAGATAGTTCCACGGATCCTCAGAGGGTGGAAATCCCAAACATCCTTTAAGTTACTTGTATTTCATTTGACATTTCACTTGAGTTGAATTTATTAATATAAGAATGTTAATCCTGACTCGAGTGTTTTGTGTTTTGCTTTACGCTCGGGTCAGACTGAGTGTCACAGCATTTGAGACTCACCGTTTGGAGATTGGAGCTTTGCTTGTAGATCTTTCTTATCTATTCAGCTTTTCTCGTTGATTTGTTCAGAGAAGTCATCTGTTTGTATTCGAGACTTCATTGTATTTGATATTTCTGTTGTATTTTATTTCAAACTCTGATGTTTATATAGTAGCTTCATGAACTACTATTTATTCTATTCCGCTGCTTATTGTTGTATTACTCTGTGTCTGTGATTCTATGATTGATTTATTTACTATATATGCTGAGTTTTTCCAAATATAAAATTTACAATATGATATTTTAGCAATTCAAGTCCGACATGTGCGGATGCGAATGGTTCAAAATACCGGGTCGTTACAATATATATATATATATATATATATATATATATATATATATATATATCTGTGTGTGTGTAAGGAGCGTTCAACGGCACCCCGAATTGTGCGACACCCCACTAGCCCTCTAATTTCCATCACAAGTTTCGATTTAAATAATATGTGTGGTTGAAAAAGAGAGAAGAAACCATTATTTAAATCAGAACTTATGATGGAAATCAAGGGGCTAGTGTGGTGTTGCACTATTTGGGGTGTCATTGAACGCTCATACACACCCCCCCATCCATTTAGAAACTCCCTTTGTGGCCGTCGATTTCCACCGCACATTCCAATTTAAATAATAGTATGATGACGTGGAAAAAAGAGAAAGTGATATTATTTAAATCGGAATGTGTGGTGGAAATCAGGGGGCTACAAATGTTCTAGGGTGCCGCTGGATGCTCCATATGTTTGTGTAATACTCAATTACCCTTGCAACATTTTCTATATTTTTGTCAAACTTTTTCCTCGCATTTCAGTTATAGATCTCTTATGTTTTATATCAATTTCTTCTTTAAAGTCTCAATTTTAAATTTATTCTCAGATTATTTTTCTTCTTTAAAACTAGCGTTACAGCATGTGCTTTCCACGCGATAATGTTTTTCTACAAATTGTGTATGTTTAAGACATTCAAGAGAAAATGATTTGCACAAATAGTTAGTCTTTTTTTGTTGAAATCATGGGAAGTTAGTTTGAATTTTTATTTATAATTTGCAATGTTTACTTTTTTGTTACTTTGAATCTATATTCACTACAAGAAAATCAGCTTTTTGTTGCAAAAATTGGTGGCGTTTTAATGTAAATGCAACTAATAATATTTCCCCTTATTATATAAATGCAACAAAAAATATTTCACTTCCCGCCTTTATAAAAAAAATTCCGCGTTTGCCCAAATAAATGTAACCAAAAGATTACCGCCTTGTTATTCCTATGCTCCTTAGAAAATTTCAATTCTTTCCCCCAAAATAAGCTAACCCTAAATCAAATTCGTTCTCCCATCCAAATTTGTAATGCTCAGCTGTTCTAATCCTTGATAAGTTGCTATCGCGATCTTTATCCGCTTCGATATACAAACTTATTGAAAATCAAATTGATATTCACATACGTACTTTGATACTTACAGATCAATAGAACATACAGATATGGCGTTAATGGTGGTGCTGGAGTCAGATCTACGAGCCTTATCTTCCGAAGCAAGAAGAAGATATCCAGCCGTCAAGGACGCTGCCGAACACGCCATTTTGAAAGTACATTTTCTATTATTATCAACTCAGATCTATGATTACACATCTTGAATTCGTTTAATCTTCGATTTAGCATGTTTATTAGTTGCTGAAGTTGATATCGAATCAGTTCTCCCCTCCAGTTATTAGGTTATCATTGTTAAATACTAACACCGACTGCTTAGGTCTTCAATCAGAGTTTTGATTAATATACTACGATTATACTTGAGTTTCTGCGTCATTGCAGCTGCGTTCTCTGTCAAGTCCGAATGAAATAGCCCACAATGTGGAAATTGTGCGGATATTTTTAATGGCGTGTGATGTTAAATCAGTAAAACTGAGCGTTATTGGCCTTTCTTGTTTGCAAAAGCTCATATCACATGATGCTGTTGCACAGTCTGCTTTGAAGGAGATACTTTCCACATTGAAAGATGTAAGAATTCAATTTTTTTGTTAGTCTTTAGATGTTCGAATTACAAGTTCCGCGCTCTTATTTTATGACAATGATACAACAGATTAGATGTTGATTTGATTTTTGTATTTCTCCATGATCGTGAGCAAGATCTCCTAATCAGGCTGTCTTTGTTTTGTATCTCAAGTCCATTTGCCGAATGCTGATTATTTTTTTGGTTTACAATCAAAAGTTTATGCTTGGTGTAGCAAGCGCTAAAAGCTTCAATAAACTCTACAATTGTGCTTCATGTTTAATAGTATAGTCAACAAAAAACCTTTCATTACAAAATGCTTAATGGCATTAAATACTTTTTAATGCAAACTAAAGAAGTTAGTTATTGTTAATCAGAAACTAACTTCTTTTTTATGCTTAGTTGTTTGAGATCCCCTAAGGACAATATTTTTCTACTCGAACTGGTCCAAGATAAACCCAATATTTGGTGAAATATTGGGCTCAAAACTAATGCTAAACCACATCATAGATATCTACTATTAAATGATCAAAACTTTTCAGTTTCAGTTGTCACTGAGAGTTTCACAGTGTTCACAATTTCAAAAATATCTTTCATCAGCCGTTATGTATATAACCAAAACAAAGACACGTAACAAGAATGAAATTGCTTAGAAAAAAAAACAACTGAAAAAAATTATATCACTACCTAGGTCCTTTTCTCCCAGCCTTCCTGCAAGTGCTGTCAGTTGGGTTGGTGACGCATGCATATGTAGACATCACAAAATAAGTGGGAGACAATTTATTAACATATGCTAAAGTATCATGCATAGTAGAAATTTTAATAAATAATTTATAGGATTTAAATGCAATGGATGGTAATCATACTCTCAAAAATGCATTGTTTGATGTTAGCTATTTTAAAACATTATAATGGGCATATCTCTAATAAAGTAACCAAACAGTAGAATTTCAACTGCCCATATCTAGAGGCAAGTGGCGTATGATTGAAATCGTGTGCAAGTATATTTTGACTTACGACATGCATTTTATGATGGGTAATGAGGTGTGTTGTTGCATATCTAATTTTGTTTCATCTGTAACTTTGGTTTGTATAGATCTTATGTTGTTTTAATTTTTGGACTTTCCAAATGAAATTGTTTTGAGATAAGAAAAACAGGAAAGAAGATTATCAGGTTCATTTGGTCATATTTCTCATTAATTTTGATTTGGGTATGCTTAGTGAATTGTAGAATATATTACATATTCTCACATAAGAAACAAGGATCCTGTTTTCAAAAAAGAAGATATAGCAACCTTAATATTAAAAACTGCTAATAATTTTCCTTAATATGGTGTATAACTAGTTTCCAAATTCTAGACTTTCTACTGGCTAGGAAAAACATAGAAGCAGGAATATTAAGTTTATTTTGGTTTTGTTTAGATAAATAATTATTTGTTCCCTAGTAACCTTAATTGTTTAACATCAGAGATAAACATATTTTGTTACCATACTGAGTGAGTTACCCATATAAGTACAAATATGAAATTTACTAATCTACTACTGCATTGAGATATTAAAGGATATATTTGTTCCCTTTGGAAACCTGTTGCAATACCACGTTGGAGGGAAATATTTGAGGACTGCACGCTGCACTAATGGTGGATGCTGGATGTGTCTGTGAACACTAATCCTGCTAAAAATTGCACTCGGTATTGCAAAACTGAATTTGCACTTGGCAATTGGGTTCATATTCAGTTTTGCTACTGTGTTCAAACTCAGTTTTGCAACTGAATTCAACTGAATTTGCAAACTCAGTTTGCAAAAGTGAGTTTGTCGACTCGTTTGCAAAACTAAGTGTGTCGGCTCAGTTGTGCAAACTGAGCCTACAAAACCAGTTTTGCAAAACTGACCCTGTCGATTCAGTTTGAAAAATTGAGTGTCCATGCTTAGTGCCTTAGTTTTTGCAAACTGTGTTTGAACAGAGTTCTAGTTTACAACAATGTCTTCTATTGTTCATAAATGTTTCTATTCCTGTCCACAATTTGGAACATGTATGCAACCAAAGTTCAAAAAAATGCATAAGTTATAACCTACAAGTTAGTTAGAGCAAGTGGTCAAAAACAAGCCGATTTAGATAGAATTTGTGAACATAGAATCAGGCCCCTCCTAGAAGTTGACACGCTCATAACAAATAACTTCACGAAACCTTATCAGTCAGCATTTTGATCTTGCCATTTTCTTATGTTTTAAATATGTTTTATGTCCAAACATTGCATTGATCATTCATGCAACATTTGTGTTCCTGTTTTTGTAGTGTCATTGTAGTATTATCTGTTATTTAGGTTTTGATGTCTGCTTGTATATTTGCTTACAGTGAACTCGTTTGATTAAATGTAATTAGTTTATTATCTTGCCTATCCATATATACACCATATTCTAGTAAAAGTATAGGAGTAAGATCGATGTTCATACAATTTGTATGTATGTATGTTGAGTTACAAGTGTACTTGCTATTTTAATTTTATCTTGCTTATTCGTATATATATTTGTCACTGTGCTTTTGTGTGAGACTGGGTGCTTGATATATATGTGTTAGGTAGTGAAGAGTGTATGTGTTCTCTGGTA
Source organism: Allium fistulosum (assembly GCA_030737815.1). Taxonomy (NCBI): domain Eukaryota; kingdom Viridiplantae; phylum Streptophyta; class Magnoliopsida; order Asparagales; family Amaryllidaceae; genus Allium; species Allium fistulosum. Next base: position 239,331,349 of record CM060907.1, on the reverse strand, counting down.
GTGGAGCTCATTGAGCTTGCTTGTCTGATGTAGTGCTGCTTTGTGTTCATCAGTGGGTGATTTTGTACATGAGTGTGTGCTACCTTGTATGATTTACCGCTGCGTTCTAGGAGGGCGAGTAAGCATGTTTGTGTGAGTATGTGAACATTTTTGTGTGTGCCTACAGGTGTGATATGAGATGGATCTGGTCATACAATGAAGGCATACATGATCTGGATAGGGATGTGCACATGCAAGGCAGTAGTAGCATGTGATGATCTGGATAGGTCTGTTGCTTTGCGGTTTTTCATTTGATAATGATCCATAGGTACTTCATTTGGACTATTACTTCAATGTTCTGTTGGCTTTTCTACTGCTAAGTGATGGCTAGTGAACATAGGCGCTAAAATTTTATGTTATATACACAAATATCAAGTTGTAGTTGTAAAATGAGAAGCATAACATGCACCGGTGACTACTTTAGCTCTAAAATGGTTCGTTTGGTATAACATTTTACATTACGTCAATATTTATTATACATGTACACAAATATTCTCAAACTCCAATCATATAATTTGTGCATCTATACATGTATGGCAATTACAGTTACCATTCAATATAGTTTAGTTTTTGTGGTTTAATCGGGTACTGTCTGTAGTTTTGTTCTAACTTTATCATTCTATTTAATGGAAGTTTGTTTAGATTGCTTCAAAGAAACATGACAAAATTGGGCTGGAGAAGCCGTGTACAGATGGCATTAGATATTGTGAGTATTGTTTCTGTTTTGTTATTACGTGCATATGTCTTCATGTGAAACTTCATATAAGATTGAAATTAGTTGTAATTTTATATAAAGTTACACATTTGTGCTGCTTCATATCATATGATTTTTTTCTTCTTCTTTTTTTCAATTTAAACAAAAGAGATGTTGGTTGGTTCCAAAGATCAGGGTGCACAAATTGTAACTTTCGATAAAAACACATCACAACGAAAGAATAATTTAGCAGGTGCAATGAACCAGGGGAGTAGTATTGAGCAGCCTCAAGCATCTCCAACTTAGATACTCCCTTTTTTAACAATTCATTTTACCTTAATATATGTATTTCTTTAGCTTACCTTATTCGTTTTAATAATCAGCTTTTATATTCTCTTCGTTACATAATAACACACATGCGTTTGTTTCCTCCAACATGTTAAATGTCATTGTTTTATACCACATTTTCATGTGGAATTTCAAATCTCGTTTATTATATTCAATGCTTCAAATGATGCAATCATTTGCTTTACTTACTAACCACAAATCAGACATCGACCCTTTCTCAGTCGTACGTTATAGTGGTTCGATGATACAGCACACTGTAGCACCAACTCAATACCAATACCGATGACTTTATTTCATTTTTTTTATAACTTTGATAATTTATATGACATCATTTATAGTAGGATATACTTGTATAAAGTTGTAGATGTTTGATCTCATATTTGAAGTCCTAGGAGTTAACGTAATTGTTTGACTATCTGTTGTGCTTTCACTTGTGTAGGCATCGGACTTTTGAAGAGAACGAAGTTGGACTTGATGATGCTAGCTTTCACTTGTGTATGCAACAAAGAATTATGGGTAATCAAACGTTTTGTTAGCACTAGTTAGATATAACATATATTAGTACCCGATGTGTAAATTTGTATACAAATGGTTATTGTATGTGAGTTAGGTCATTTTGTCGAAAAACTATTGTATTGGAATGGTTATGGATATTTTATTTGATTATATGGTTAATGTGTTTTGTAACTTATTTGAATATGATGATTATGTGAGTGATTGTTGATTGATATAATAGAACCAAAATAGACCATTAACAGGAAATAATAACATGAAAAAATGGTGTAAAATAATAAACAACTTTTAGTAGCGTTTCAAAAACGCTACCGAAATATATATATAGTGGCGTTGAGTAAATGCAACCGTAAAACAGTGGTAAAATTGGAAATTCTATTAGTAGCGCCAAAAAATCTTTTGGTGACGTTTTTTAAACGCTACAAAAAGATTTATGGTGGCGTTTTAAAAACGCTGCCAAAAATGCATTTATAGTGGCGTTAAAATAAATGCAACAAAAAATCATGGATTTTTAGTGGCATGTTTTCTCGTAACGATTATCAAAACGCCACCAAAAGTTTTTGTAGCGTTTTTTGAGCGCTACAAAAAATAAAATTTCTTGTAGTGATTTATATTATTAAGTTAAAAGGAATGAAGTTTATTTGTTAGATCATATTTTTAAGTGATATTAACATTTGTTTTTTTTAAATTGGGCACTTAAGGTGGTAATACACACCATACTATATATCATAAATAATATATGTCTAGTGATTCAAATCACGAGCTATGCCGAATTCGAACATGTGACCTCATAGACCATAGACAGAGCATCTAACCACTGGGATAATGGTACTGGACAATATTGAGATATTTTAATATGTAAAGAGGTGTTTTTGATAGTTCACGTTGACACAGAAAAAGTGCGACACAAAAGGTATTACAACTATTTTTAAAGTTATCAATTTTGGTATATTACCGGTTTTGGTATGTAAGAAATAAAAGGAAACAACAAGAGAAAAATCTCAAGATCAGAAAAAAGTCTATACTATTTTAAAAAATAAACAATCTATGCATTATATTAAAATTTTAAACTTACATTGAAAATAAAACCAGAAAGTTCAATTAACCATTAGTAGTTTTAAATAAGATAAATATTATTTAAAAGGTAAAAAGTTTAAATAAATAAAATATTAGATACATATTTATAAAAACCATAAAGAATATGTATTTCAAGAATTCTTGAGGTTTTAAGATGAAAACTGCGATAACCCGCTATTTTTAACATTTAAAAATCAATTATAAAACGTCTTTAAAATATGCTTACAACTAATTTTAGATATTAATAGCAATGGACCGTGGGTAGATAAAAATTAAATAAACTCTAAAACAATAGATAAAATGGAAATCTCAGAGTGGACTTTTAAACATCAACATATACATATCTCATTCCAACAATTTTATTATTCCTCAAATAAAATACATCACATAATTTACACATTTTAATACAACAATTATTAAGCAACATCTATTTAACTACAATGCAAGAGATATACTAAACCATTTTGCAGATATGACTCATTCCGAACCCTTTTTCTCCCTTCCTTGCTTCCACCTGCAAACTTACACATATACATGGATACATATAATAAAGGAAAAAGGTGTCAACTGTTTTTAGATTGCGTATATCCTTGTACACCCCATTCCAACCTAAGGGATCCAGTGGTTATTGCATAGGAAAAGACCATCTACGTATCTATTTTGGAGATCAAGCCCACATAGTTCTATTTTCTGTTCTTCTCTTGCATCTAAATACTTGTTAGTACATTACAAGCATAGCATCCATATAACCATTGCAACCATCACAAATAATGTAATCAATGCAACCGCTATGACCATCGCAAATAATGCAAATAGTAAAAAGCAAAAATAGCAATCCCACTCATCCATCTTAACGAATCATCATATAGGGAAACCACAACAATAATAGAGTACAACCATCAAACATCAACCATATTCAATGATAACCCCAACCCATTAATTAAGAAAATCATAATAGACAAATATACCAACATACATCATCGTCAATTTAAATATAAATCATCAAGTGTGTACTAGTCACATCAACATTAGTAACACAACATCCATCATCAGTTAAACATAATTAACTACCCATCAACTAGTAGTAATAATGGTAAAATATCGCACACTCATCAAAACGTGATACCATCATCAAACATAAAACATATGTTATAACACCCTGTATAATAAAAAGGAAATTAATTAATAAGTAGTTATTAGAGCCCAAAAACAGAATTTTTTATAAATGTAAAAATTTGGCTGTGAAACTTACACTGTTGGGTTCATGATGATTTTCTGGTCAATTTTCATATATAAAGTTTTACGATAGGAGTTCAAACGAAAAAGTTATTAATTTTTAAGGTTTTTGAATTAGAAATAATTCAAAACCAATTAAGGAAGTAAACGTTAAAACTTAACATTAAAATATGCATTAAATTAAAATTTAACATTAAAGAAAATAGATCTGGTAGATCTAATTAAATCAGCATTGAATATGAATTAAATAAGAATTTATGAGGGTGAAGGTAAAACGTTTAAAAATAAAGGAGGTAATAAATACTATTAGCTTGGCGTTTAAGCAATCGTTAAATATAAATGTAGATTAATAACGCTCAATTAAATAAATCTAATTAAGCAAGCATGAAAGAAAATATATAAATTGAACGCACGAGAAAATAAATATTGTAATTAATGGTAAAGTAATACTCCATCCCTAAGTAATGTTAAAATTAGCACTAAATAAAATTGGTCGCAAAAGCAAATAAAAGGAAGAAAATAAAACTTAACAATATATATAGCAACTGGTCGACCACTAGCGATCGACTTGTAGGGGTAGAGCGGTCGACCGATGACTATTATGGCGACGAAATTGAAGCGAGGCCTAAGGCGCGGATTTAATAAATTAAAATCTAACGGATGGAATTAATTTATGCGCCTATAAATACAAAGAGCGAAGCTCTGCCATTTTCTTTTCTCCACAAATTCTAGAAAATATAAAAATTATAAATTAGTATATTATATATATGTATATTTGTGTGTGGAGAATAGCGGAAAATAAAAGAGAAGAAGAATAAGGCATGAATCAGTTCAACAAAGAAGAGGTAAATCCAAATTAAATTCCAACCTCTTCTCAGATCTAAATTTCTAATACGTATGTATATCGTTGCGGTACATATTCCGTTAGGGAGAAAAATGGATTCAAACAGAAATAACTGGGTTTAGATCTAGAGATTCGGAAAGTTTAAAGGTGAGAAATTATATATTTTTATATAATATTATATTTATATCATTGTAAATATGTTCCTTGTATGTCTAAATATAATTAATTTTGAATCATGGACTTAATAATATACATGTAATGAATTTGAAAACTATGCCAACATATTTTGTGAATTGTTAACTTGAATTAAATAATACATGTCCTTGAATTTGGAAAGTAAGGGTGAAAGTAGTCTCTAAGTTAATGAATTGTATAGTAATTCCAGATTTGTTGGGCAAACAACATATGTTAGTAAATATGAATTAGAGGTTATTATAAGATGAATTGGGATGTAAGTATTATTTTAATTCACTGGAATAAAGTGTGTTGCAATGTAAATTTCTATAAATTATCTAGTTTTATAAATATAAATAAAAGTGCAAGGTTTGAAATAACAAGGAATATGCCTAAAAGAAAGAGATGTAAAAATATGGATGTTTATAGTATTTTGTATTATATATTTCAATTATAACAGAAAATATAATTTCTTGTAATTTCAAACGTAACACTAGTCCTCTTTTAGGTAAGTTATGGAAATTTACAGCGTTAACATTTCCTTTTAGAGAAAATTCCAACACATTAAAATATAGTAATCCCTATGTATAAACGAAGTATTGTAAGTGTCAAGACCCAAAAGTCGACCTTTGAAAATCGGCACCCGTACTTCACTTGTACTCAAAATGCCGTAGATTCAAATGCCGAATCTGGTTCTCGGGAGCTTATAACAACATTAAGTAAATAACACAGCGGAAAAGAAAAAGAATATAGACATCCAACATCTGATACAATATCCAGATACAATGATGATACAATGAATATCTATATACATCAGAGATATGATACAACAAATAGCAGCGGAAATGAAAAACGATAATATCAGCAGCGGAACAAATAACTCTAAGATAGTCTTCAAGAGAGAACTCCAGCAGTAGCTCGAACTCCCAATAACGATACACCAAGAATAAGCAAGTGCAGTCCGATCCAAAGACTGAACTAGCTCCAGAAAATCTACTGAACCTGACTATCTGAAAAACCCAACTCTAGACTACTCGTGTAGAAAATTATGAGCACCCAGAGTTTAGGAAATGAGCAATAAACTCCGAGTCAGTCGTGGGACTGGTGTGAGCAACAAAAACAGTTTATCTTTAAATAACACAAAAGAATTTAAACATTGAAAACCGCAATGCTTTTGGAAAATGAAACTACCATAAGACCTCCCACCACACACACAATGCAAACGCAGAATTGGAGGAGATTTCTTCTTATGATAGTCAAAGATGCTTACTACGCAAATCAAATCCTTTTTGATATTATTATTAGTGCATAGTGTAGAAAACATTTCGAAAGTATAATATTAATCTTAGCCAACATACGACCAGTATCGTATGCCTACTATAGCTACCATCTAAACAGTGGTGACCACCGTACGTAAATGGCAGGTTCTACAACTAAAACCGTACAAGTTCCGTATTGGGAAATGGATTTCCAACAAATGGTCAGGCTAAGGAACTTCCTATCCACGATGGGTACGTCCCTGGAATAGACGACCCGAGAACCTAACCGGATCTCTGCCAACACAAGGCTGGGTTACCTCTGCAAAAATAGGTAACTACTGACACGCGTATGCCATCCCCCGATCGTCACCGATCTTCCCGAGGATCCCCGATTTCCAACAAACCACAAAGTAATAAATTTGCAGCAACCACAGAGGTTAAGTATCTGGGCTCCATACCATGATACCACCTTTATCCAGAAGGAATGACATACACTAAGGGGCGCTACTCCCTAGAACCTTGCTGCATATTTCCTGTTTTGACCATTTCCGGGGTGTGAGGCTCGACGAAGTCTCGTCCACAAAGCTACGCTTTGTCACAAAGCCATGCTTCGGGTCAAACAAATGATCAACCTATGATCACAAAGATATAAGATCAAATAAATGATCATATCGCAAATGATCAAACACTGATCATCACACAGCAACACTCAGCATGCCACATTACCAAATTGGGATATATCGCTGATAACTTCAACTACATAACCTCTGAGCTCGTATGTCTCAGAGAAGGGTGTTAAGCTAAGAGAATAAATTCTCCGCCACCAAACAGAAATGTATTTGAAAGAAATCGGCTTTATATCTCAAAGTGTAATGTCAGACATGTATCCATATAAGTCTGTTCCGGGTTCGAACAGAACCGAAGGCACTTCTCACGAAGCCCTTGCAAATCCGGATAATTTTCAAATCACGTCCAGACTTCCCATCACAAAAGAGTGATATAAATCTCTATACCGGGAGCTACCCAGTGCAGAGACATTCGACAGGTTGTCCTTTCATTTTCGAAAATATCCGGTCTTCAACACCGGTCTTCAAATGCTATCCATATACGACGTATCACTATTCGGAATGGGTTATATGACACAGATGTCTTTTCCCGGCTAACCCGAATAGTGAGCGCAATATTCAAAAACAAATGGATAATGGGATTTCAATTAAGTCACAATTTAAACCCAAACTTTCTCTTTCAAATGGTTAAACAAATTTCCATTTTAATCTTTTTTTAAACAAAAAGATTTAATTCACAAAGTTCACTTAATTTCACAAAGATTCATTTACAGATTTTCCAAATCGATTTCCATTTCAATTTAATTAATTCGTTGAATCTTTAAATCAAAGATTTAACAAATAGCTTTCAAAACAATTTCATTTCGAATGGTTTAAACAAAACATCATTTTAAATCTGTTAAAAATAAACAGATTTAATTCATAGCTTTCGAAAAGAATTCATTCATAACTTGGAAAACAATTTTTTTCAATTACATCTTGAAATTTCTTTCCCTAAATTGGAATTTCATTTCTTATCTAAAAGCTTTTATTCTTTGAAAACAAACAGTTTTCATTCTGGAAATCTGATTCATTTATACGAGTTAAGGTTCTTGGGTTAAATCCAAATTCCCAACTTATACTTTTAAAAATGGTTTAAATTCATATAACACATTTATATCATCTTTACTCCCTAGTTTCCCAATCATAGCTTAATTTCAAACTTGAATCCAAATTTAAATCTAACTATTTAAATTTTCAAAACTCGGTTAAGTTATTTAAAATAACTTTTATCTTTGAAATTCCATTTCAAAAGCTTTTTACTTTAAACCCAAATTTCTAATTTCAAAATCAATTGAAATTAAATTTTCAATTTCAAAAACATCAAATTTAAATTATCTGTGACTTAACCGATTTCCATGTGAAATCCATATTTGTGTGTGTAAAGTGTAGTCCAGGGATTTCACACAATAGTGCAACATCAATCAATCATCACAGATCAAAATACATAATATAGTTGATAAGCGATATAAACTATACGCTTATCGTTCATTCACAGATCACAGATATATATCACAGGTAAGTAAACTACAGATCGCAACATAAATCAGGGTGTATCACAAAGCATCATATATCAGGGATATCAAACAATTCAAATCATTCAATAGAATCCAAACATTCACAAGTAAAATCAGTTAATGGTTTGATTTATTCCAATCAGATTAATTTCTTATGAATTACTAATCCTGGTTGATTAACATTAATTATCTTTAGTTAATAAATTAACTATCCCTTAATTACTTTCATTAATTATTCTTTAATTAATTATTATTTAAACATGTGATTAACCAACTTTAATCATAAATTAATTACTTTCAATTACTTTCATTAAGTAATTATCTTTAATTAATTATTTACCCTTAATTAATAAATCTTTAATTAATTACATTAATTATTCTTTAAATTAAATCACAATAATTAATTAGCCTTAAAATAATTACACCAAGTAAATAGCTTTAATTTAATTACCCAAAGTAGTTATTTCTTAATTAACTAAAAAAAACATTTAATCTTTGGAACAAAATCATTATTAATCCACAAATTAACTTAAGGCCTTAAAGTCAAAAATCAATTTGAAAACATCGTTCCCTTTTAAAGTAATTTCTTAATTAAGCTTAAACTTAATTAACTTTAAAAAAAAAATTTATTTTAATCCTAATTCCAAAGTTAACTTAAAACATTTATTATCCTACAAGAATAAATCAGAAAAGGTTTAAGACTTGTTTTAAAACACCTTCATATTTTTAAAACTGATTCTTTTTCTTTTCTTTCAACTTGTATTGGAATTTCACTTTTAGTCCAGGTTTTAAAATCTTGATTTAAATTTAAGTTTAAATCGTACTAAATTAAATAAACCAGACTGGAATTTAAACAGAAGAACAAGCTTCTGTTTTTAAACTGCTTGGAATAAACAAACTCGAGACAGTACACTACTTCGAGTCGCCCATCCCTTTACTTCGAGAGATACTCGAGCCAAATTCAAACTTCCCCGAGCAACTCGCGTCTCCCTTTTTCTTCGAGTCGAATTGTAAAAGACTCGAGCGAAACTTCTTCTTCCCCAACCTCGACACATCCAGGTACGCGATGACACACGTGCACGTGCACGAGTCATCTGACCAACTCCGGTCGATGCTCCGACCATTCCCCCAGGCATCCACACATCAGCGACCATCCCCTGACGTGATCACAATCACCAAAACCCATCACAACCACTCGAATCAAAATCGAGTTCGAAGATTTTAAACCTGGAAACGTGAGCAGGTCCCCCACTCGAAAGCCTGTCAACACGTTGTTCCCACCGCCACGTCCACCAGAGAGTTTGAAACTCCGGACATCTGTTCGTCATCGCTTCCCCTACCATCACCCCAATCTTGATAGCACTCGATCAACAGGGGAGGTCGAACGAGCAAAACGTCTACCCCCTGACAAAACTAGGTTTACAAAAATGAATTGCTCGCCGCCAACGCCACCGGCATCTTCGCCACCTCCAACCATTTTTCGCCGACACCCCATAAGCTCCTCCATCACCATCCAAGACCCCGACCATCAAAGCGCTTCCAGTCGCCTGAAATTGGCAGGAAACCAATTTCCGTTCAACTCACGATTTCCCACAATTTAACAAATTAAAAATCTTGATTTTATTCTTAAAATTCATGATTTTCAAAGAGAATTTTGATTATCTAGGTGAAATCAAAAATCACGATGTTCGAATTTATCATGTACCAGAGTTGCCACTGTAATATCCTATTTTGAAAATATTTTCTAAATATTTCTACTTGGAATTATTTTTAAAAATAACTTCACATTCATACCATCATTTCATCTTTAATGATCTTACCCTAATATTGATTGTATAAGGAGCAGTTAAATTTTGTTTTAGTAGCTTTAAACCTGTAGAACAACAGAGAGTTGTCCACGCATAACACAGGCATGCATACCTCAATTCCTACATATATATACATATACACTTACAGATATATCTTCTTCCATACATCATACTTTATACCATGTTTTCAATATCAGGCACACAATCAAAAATATAAATAGGGCTGAGATCAAAGAAGATAGTTTGCTCACCTGGGTTTTTAAATGGACAGAGCACCATTGAAAATGAAAAGAACTTGTAAACTTTTAAAACTTGGAATTGCCTTCATTTGTCTTTGATTTTTAAAACTTGCATTCGTTATCAACTGGAATGCTTGAAAATACTTGAATATCGGGGAAACTCGCAATAAATAAATCGATTTATTTCACTTTAAACCATTTGTTTTACTAATTTTATTCAGAATGAAATAAATTAACAATTTTAAATTCAAAAACTCAATTAATTATAAATTTAAATACTTATGAAATTTGGGGTCGTTACAGTAAGTAGAGATATTAACAATAATTAAATTACAAAATCTAATATATGTGATAAATTAGGAAATAAACAATAAGCGATGGAGATATAGGTACAACAGATTGAGCAAGTAAGAAGATTATAGTGACCAACGGAACATAGTAACAATTAAAAGGGAATTGTAGGATATACTTAATAATATCAAGTAGAAGTTAAGTAATAAAAGATGACAAATCTATTATATTAAAAGTAAGCAGTAAAAGATATTTAAATCTTTTAAGTTAAAAATAAGCGGTAATTAACATTAATGAAACAAGGAGTCAGTTATGTAAAAATAACTAAATATTAATAGTTGAACATTGGAGACGTAGTAAAAAAATAAGTATGAATATATATATATATATATATATATATATATAACATCAAATATGCGTTTATGAAGGGTGTGAACTATTAAATGTAGCAAGTAGCTTAATTAAATAAGAATGACATAGTCATTAAAATGGATTGGAATGTGAGGTCAGAAGTGTCAAACAACAAAAGTCTGCCCATCACAAAGGGCTACTAGTAGTTGTGTATACATTTTATTGATGTGGGACATATCCAACTGGAGGACCCAAGGGATTGTACATTCGCATATAGGTGAAGAGAATATACCAGTAGGAAGGTTCGTCCCGGTCAAAGTGTCAAAGGACAAGTAGAGTCTGCTTCAACCTTTTAGGGGTACATTTAGTTAACCAAGTAGACATTTCCTTCATTACGTTAGGCAATCTAAATAGGTCGGTGAGCAAGGCTTAGCACTATGATAGTGAGATTGGTACCATATGCGAGAAGTATGAGATGTTTACATAGGTCGAGAACATTATTGGTCTTGAGCAATCAATGGAAAGACGAACGCCTAAACAGAATATACCTCCTACTAGTGTAGATCCCATTTAGGACATGCACCGCCTTATAGTTGTTTGCTAGTTTGTTTTTTATTAGGAGGCAAGGCTGGATAACCCTTTTGTGGAGGTCTTTCAAAAACGAATAGAATACGACTAAATTATTCTAACACCATTATTAGGCACTATAGGAGTTCTTTGGTATGCACAACGACGCAGATGTGATACTGCATTGATGATAGATCCCGACAAGGTGCTGGGTTACATATACTAACGGGGAAAGTATGTTGGTCTAAAAGGGGACTATGGTACTTATATATATATATATAAGTATGTAGTTATTTTATACCTTGAGTGGATGAGGCATAGCGTACGCGTACGTGAAGTCAAAACGACCAAGTAAAAAAAGACATAACATGTAATGGTAGGAAATTGGCATAAATTAGTGATATGTATAAAGTGTGTAATTTACCAGTCATCATAACATTGTTCTAACTCACTCCTCATTATAACTTACATGATAGCTTTAGTGGGACATGTATTGGTACAAGGCAAAAATGGTGGAAGGAAATATTTCCTTATGCATGCTCGACACTTACAAGGGCACAAGAGATCAAGGATGCCAACCTTGGTCAATAATCATATGTTTTATTATATTTTATATTTCAATATGAGATTTATCGATAGTGCTCTATTATACTTTTGTTTATTTATAGGATACCGATACCAACAATTCATACTTTGGTAGATTTGAGTATTCGATTTAGCGAAAATTTAGACCTACTGAGGTACGGGTTGTTACATTTGGTATCAGAGCTTAGGTTAGCCGATCTTAAGAATTAGAATATGTTGAGTGAATGTATTTGTATTTTTACCTATATATATGTGTGTGTATATATAAGCCAAACTCTACAAATCTCGATTTTAGAAGTAGTTGCAACCATATTCTGAAAAATGGATAATGCGACTATGAGTTAGAACAATAAATGAAGTTGAAGATATACGTCTATTCTAATTACCCCGTATGAAGTAGGTTGTATTGGAAGGCGTTGACTTAAGAAGAGCATGAATGCGTTATATGGAAGAGCCCCTAAAGTTGGATAGTACTTGACTCCTTTGTAGAGCACAAATTGCCATATGGTGATAGATCCCCGCAGGACTGCCGATTGATGATGTACTTAGATCCAAATAAGGGAAAAGTGAAAATTTATAGGTTTTAGATATCCGAAAGAAGAATTAAATAAGTTTATGAAAGAAGGTGTGTAGTAATCACTCTAATATGATAGTTGGATTTTTAATATTCTGAGAGAAGATAAGCCAGCAAGCAAGTAGAAAAGAACAAAAGTCCAAAAGAATGGGCAAATAAAAATCCACCTTGAGTCCGGCCCTATATGGAAGAATTTAATATAAAAGTTGAAATGATTTTAATATAAAAGTTGAGAAAAATATACAAATAATATATTTGAAATGATTTTCAAAGAAATTATTCAAAGGTAGAAAAAACCCTATTTTCGAAAAGCAAGTAAATATTTATTGTAAGCACCCCACCTCTATACCCATACTATCAAAGAGTATTACAAAGTAATATTTTCAGATAATACGAAGAATGAGGCTATATGGGATACACAAAGGAATATTTCCTTAGACTAACACTAATATGTATTTAAACATCAAATAAATATCCCATCTATACGTACACAGTATCAGTACAAAGCAATAAACACATGTGTCTCCAGGATAGAACAATACACAATATATAGTAGATAACAGAGAACAAAGAGTCAATCACATTGATAATATATATATAATATGCAACACAAATAGTCTATAAATAATCTCAAGCGTCAAATATCTCAATATATGGTGATGGATAAACAATATACAAACCAATACCAAATAATACAGTAAGTCAATGTCATATAATATTATATCACAATCCTAACACCATCTTCTTTAAGCCCAACAAAACAAATGCTGGACATGTCCTCCCTGTACCTGATTTATTACAGACCGACCCAAGTATTACATAAATAACACATAGGTCAGACTATGTCTAATCAAGGATCAATAATGTGAGTAACCTAGTGTAATTAAAGAAATATAATATGATATCACTATTATCAAACGACATGTCAATGCATATACGTGAGTATAGAAATGTATGTTTGGAATATCTATATAATACCATAAATAATTATCAAAGCATCAAGTCTTATAATGACTCAAAACCATATAAAATAACAACTCTGATATCAAAAGACGTCATTACCATATAGAAACACATCAAATCAAAAATCACAGTATCAACACAAATGGGTGAATCATACAAATCCAGAATCATCATCAAATCCAGAAAACATTAATAAAGGAGATACCACCAAGTATAATCAGGCTAGCACGAAGCAGTTCCCAAATATATCTCTCAATCTCGATAAAACATCATCATCAATACACATATATAGGATAGTATAGGCTGCCTATCAATATAAATGAGAATCCACTATACTCTGGATATATATCACATGTATAATTTCATCTCCTCATATATAAACAATTTAAAAGTATCGTGATGGGAAATGGATGTACGATAGACCCGAAGTCCCAAGCAGAGCCATCTACAGAACAATATGTGGGTGATCAACCCATATCTATACTATAGTGAGGCGTATCAATCGTATATGCCAATCTACTACCCCGTCAGTACCAGAAGGAAGACTGATAGCACTAAGCAAGCTCTAGAGACACTAAGTCTCTGCATTCTTTAGTTACCTCACAGTCATCGTGACTCGTATCCACTGATGCGTTCGTTAATGCGAGGACTCAAGTCACGACACTACAATTGTCCCTATAGGTAACAGATTACTGGCCTAGGTGACATAGGGACTAATGCCCACATAAGGTAGCACAAAGCTCAATAATATAGTGTCACAAATCTAGGGTGCGACCCCACGATCAGGCCGCTAGGTTGGATTCTAACCATCTGGTCCTCTCCAACAAACAGAATAGGAGTATATCATAATAGTGGCATATAGAACCAATACATATAAACACGAGTTCATGGTCATCGTTAGGCATGGAGCCATATATCACTACATATCACCTCACACCATCCACTCTATTCCCGTCACGTAAGTGTCATCTACCCACAATGATTAACCAAATAAATATCACAACAACATCACATACCACTACGTGATACTTAAACGTTTATTCACTAGTTATAAACTACACCCAATCTACTCAATATTCCATATAACGAGTCCAAAGAATAACCGAAGAAATATTACAGAATGCCTTATCGCAAATAATATTATAACTCTGTTTATTCAGATTTCTCATTACATGGAATAGAAATATCACAAAATCATACAAAATGATGTCATCATCGTATCATATCAAAGTCATCAATCAAATCCATATCAACGGTGAATCACTCATATAATCCTTCAATGTACATGATAAAAATGATCAAGGAACTCTGAAGATAGATTATACCAATAAATATAAGTAAATATAAATATAAAAGAACCCAATTGATTCTTAAATAAAATTTCATTCATCACATTCTATCTTATATAAGAAAATAGATACTTAGAAATGAACAATAAATAAATATTCTAGAATTAATTAGAATTTAAATAGAACTCAGCCGAAAGGGCTAAAGCAACAAGTTAAAGGAAGCCAAATCATATTACTAAAGCATAGATTGAGTTTGACTAAATCAAGGGACTAGCGTGATCCGTTCAATCAAATCAGCAGCCAAATGCGAATAACAAGTAAATCGCCACCAAAACAAAGCAACGCGCAACAGGATTACGTGAAGAACTTCGATACAAGGTAATGGGAATGCTAGACATCAAAGTCCAGAAAAAGACTAAATTTCTAGGTCGCCAGCGATCCGTACATCATGGATCGCCAGCGATCCATAAAATTCATCAATGGGTCGCTGAATAGCTATGGCACGTGAGAGCAAAGGAGCCTAGAAGACAAAATGCCAAAAATACGCTAAGTGTATGGATCGATAGCGGTCCATACAAAGCCATAGAATTCTTGCGACCTGACATAACAACACAATAAGGATAGGAGCTAAGTAATTAGCTCGCACACGAGCTAAATCTATGGATCACTAGCGATCCATGATTTTGGCTCGGGTCGCGAGCTAAGCTCCTCTACATCCTCCAATGTCCATCTGAAAGCAATTGGCGAATGGGCCAGGCCTAGAAGCTCTTCGATCTCTATAAATACCATTCTGCCTACAACATAAAGAGGATCTTCTTCGAATTGGTTGCTGAAGTTCTGTTGGAAACTTTCTTCACTCTTTACCTCCCTCACAACAATCTCCAAAGGGATTCACTATGATTCTCCGGTGGATTCCAACTCTGGGGATTTGATCTAGCTAAGGATAATCAAAGGCGTTGTAATTAAACACTGCTTGTAACAGTAATCAGTCATAATAAAACTATAAAGTGGACATAGGCTTCGTTAACAGCCAAACCACTATAAAAATTCCTTGTCTTCTTTCTTTTACTGTTCTTTTCTATACCCATTGTCTATGTTATTGCTCTGTCAGAAGAGGGCTGGTGCTTTCAAACTCAAACCAGAGCGTTGATCCATTTTTTGGGTTAACAACAAATAACTAATTTCCCAGTCTTTTATATAAATATTCAATAATTAAAAATTCACTAATAATTTATAAAACTCAACCCTTTCGTTTTGAAACCCAAAATAGTTCATAAATAAAATACCGCACATAACATTTGTTACCCAATTATTAACCTCTAAATACTATTTCAAATAATTACAAACATATAAATAAATTCAATATATTTAAATCAAATATATACATTTATTTTGGTATATTTTATATTTTATATACATGTAATTATAAATTTTAAATTAAGTATGTGTATCAAACACTTGTACAAGCACACACTTAAAACACTTGATCACATAACATAGGATTATACAACATGCCCAGGGTTTCACAGCAGCTCAATTTCACTAAATAACTAAATATAAATAACTATTGCATAAATAAAATTTACACTTTTTTGTTTTGTTTAGCCTAACACAATCATGCCTATATACCCACACACAAGCTTAACACACAAACGCTTGCACAGGCTTATAAACAGGCTTATAAACACATGCACACAAATTCACACACAAAGATGCACCGGCTCTGACATAGAGAGAGAAAGAGACTTGTATAAACACATGCACACAAGGCATCACACACAAAGAGACTGCATGCATTCCTATACTGAAACACATATACACACTCACATAGACATAGCCATACAAACACACACCACCACAGGTACTACACACGAACACATCATGTACAGACACAAACATACACATACACACTAATGCACCTACACAAACTCAACACACTTTAATATATGCAGACATACACACATCCAACACAATCACACAAAAACACAGCAGAAAATCACACAAAACAGCGCACACTCAAATACAAGACCACACAAACACACCCATGCATGAAAACACACCCACAAACACAACACACTGCCCACATAAACACAGTCACACACACACCCGCCCTCCCCCGCGGCACACTACACACACAACACAACACTGAATCACACATATAGACACCACAAAACTGCATGCATGACACATCACCACTAGTGGACCGTTCAGTCCATTCCTGGAGCAAATACGCTCTAGGCCGTGCCACATCCTGTCAGATTTAATCCCCTCGGTCGACGATAGCAACATTAGTTCAAAGCATACCCTACTATTTGTACAACATCATTCCAATAAAACCAGAATTTCATGATATATAAGATTAAACATAGGTGCATGAGTGTAAAAACTTACCTGAAAGTGGCTTCTTCTTCTTCTTTTGCTCCTACCCTAACACATGTACGCACACAACACTCCCTCACTACAACGAAGAAGATCCACGTCGTAGATGGATACAAGTTTCAGGAAACACATTCAGATTTAGGGAATTTAGTAATTCATTTAATTTGATTTTAATTTTAAAAGTGATGAGGGTTGGTTTTGATTTTTGCTTCAAGAGGAAGATTATTGATAGGGAAGAGTTTACGTAATGACTTATGAAAAGAAGAGAATTCTAGAATGAGAGTTGGGCTTGGGTTTATAATAAATAAATATACCTATATTTCCATTTCCTATTATTTTAAAACAAAAATTCTGTTTAATTTTAAATAACTCCAATTTCCTATCTAAAACCACTTCTTCACTACATCACTTTTAAAAAAAAATTATTTCGACATTTCAACTTATTCAATTTGAATATCACATATTTATAATTTAAAACCATTTATTAAATAATTATCAAACAAATTTATCAAATAAAGCTCCAAATTCCAATTTAATTGATTAAATTCTATTATTAACTTAAATTAATTATTATTTAAAAACCAGGTTGTTACAGACTTTCCCCCATAACAAAATTGCATCCTCGTAATTTCCTATAAGAAAGAATCTATAACAAACCAATTATACCAACTCAGTCATATTATTTTCAACTTTATTTTAAATATCAAAACATTTATTCAAGTGAAAATTGCTTCATAAAATCCCGAAATCCCTCATTTAAATAAATTTCTTTTCAAATATCATATACATTGCATATATTTTTCCAATATTCTATTTTATTGAATTCAAACACAATCCAAATCAAATTTCTTTTCAAATAAACTTCAAAATATTTTAAACAAAATCATAATTTTATTTTTAAATTTTCTAATAACATTAATGTTTTCTATTTAATAAAATACTCTTTAATATATTGTTTAACTTTTAACTTCCTATTATAAACAAAGTTGTTTTCAACTACTATTTTTCAAAGTCTTTTCCATAAATTTATACAAATATTTAACTTTCTTTTACTGATATTTGGAGGGAAGTTTAAATTTGTAACAACCCGCATATCTATCGATTTTATATTTAAATATTTTATCGTTAGTCGGATGTTAGTCCGAAAAGCTACTTTTTGCATACGGTCAAATTAGGACTCGAGACCACCCCCATTGAGTTCAAAATGACGTTTGCGATCTTTTTGAGTGTAAACTTCGATATGTTTGGAGATAGTGAAATTTTCGTCACTTTTCCCGCTTGAGACTTTGGTTTGGACTGCACCTTCTTAACTCAGCCCACCCCCTCTTCTCTTCATCACTTCAAGCTTCTTCAAAAATGGTGGAGGGAAAGAGAAATTAAAACTCCCAAACACAAATTCCATTGCAAATCCGAGATTCAACATCAAATTCACGTGTAGACCATTGATTCAAGCTTGTTGGTGTTCTTGCTTTGCTCTCAAATCTCCATCTTCATCAAATTCCATGAAAAGGTGAGATTTTTGATCTCACATCTTGCCTATATCTATCTTGGACTGTTGGGAATGATCCCCTATTGTATTTGCATCAACATTTGCATTTGGTTTGGATTGGATTGGCGAAAAACTTCAATTTTCAGCGTTTTGGTGATTTTTCTGGCCTTAAGTCGTTTCTGGCCTTCGCTGAGTCGTCCACGAGTTAAGCCTAGGTCGTGAGTCGTTCACGAGTTAAGGGCTTAAGTTGCGCGCGTGTATTTCTGTTCGCCTGGCTTGAGTCGTTCTCGAGTTAAAGGCCTGAGTCGTTCACGAGTTAAGGGTTTAAGTCGCGCGCGTGTATTTCTGTTCGCCTGGCTTGAGTCGTTCTCGAGTTAAAGTGATGAGTCGTTCACGAGTTACTGGCTTGAGTCGTTCGCGAGTTAAGTGCTAAGTCGTTCGCGAGTCAAGTGATAAGTCGTAGCTCGTATGGCTCTTAAGTCCTAGGTCGTTGGCTTTTAAATCGTTAAGTCGTAGGTCGCTGCTTCTACTAAGTCGCTAGGCCATGCCAACTCCGCTAGCTCGCAACTGTTAAGTCGTATGACCTTAAGTCGTAGGTCGTCCCCGACCTAACTCCACTAGGTCGTTCCAGCCTTAGCTCGTAGCTCGAATTGAAGCTTAAGTCGTTAAGTCGTTCGTTCCACTAAGTCGTTCAAGGCTTAAGTCGTAAGTCGTTCGCGAGTTAGTACTTGGTCGTTTGACCTGTTTTTCCCCTAGGTCGCTCGATCTGTTCTTCTGCTAAGTCGCGTGGCATTCTCCACTTAGGTCGTATGACCTTATCCCTTAAGTCGTAAGTCGTTCGCGAGTTAGTACTTGGTCGTTTGACCTGTTTTTCCCCTAGGTCGTTCGCGAGTTAGTACTAGGTCGTTTGACCTGTTTTTCCCCTAGGTCGAACCCCGTATTACTCTGCGTAGGCAATCTCTTCTGAAAAACATTTATCAGAAATTCTACTTTGATGGTTTTGGGATTGACTTCTTTGGACTTTACTCACGTCTTCGAACGTGAATTGATTTGTTCTACAATCGTTTTATGACTTGTCACTTTAAAGATATATGAAGGTTTCAATACTAATAGTAAATATCAAAACTCTTTCATCAAAGCGATTTCAACACTATTTTAAATATCAAAAGTTCGTTTTCTCAAACCGATTTTCAATCTACTAGTATATACAAGCCTTTACTTCACTCGAACGAGAAATCGACTTAAACGACTTAGTAAAACGGGTGGTATGAAACGCTTGCGTTCACTTCGTCGGTTAGCTCTTGGACTTGTTCGATTGAACCCTTTTCGTGACAATTTCCTAGTGAAGATTTACAGCTTGTTCGTAAATATTTAAGTTAAGCAAGTGGTTATGGGACATGAAGCTAAACTCATATATTTACTAGCTTGGTGTGATTGACACTTCTCGCTGATCATGATGATCATTTTATGATTTAGACTAGCAATTGTGCGATGTCTCTTTGTTTGCAAGGTAAGACTAGACCGCAATAGTGTGATTCCGACTCACACACATCTCTTTGTCCGCAAGGTTAGTCTAGGCCGCAGTAGTGTGATTCCGACTCACACATATCTTTATGTTTGCGAGGTTAGGCTAGACACCACTTGTGTGATTCCATTCACACATACCTTTCTGCTTTTTGGTTAGCCTAGGCCTCAATCAGTGTGATTCCGACTCACACATATGGGGTAGCTCCCCATGGTCTTCGGACCATCATGTGATAGGCCTCTTTCTCTTTTTATGATTTCTGGATTTCTTGTTTTGATTTCTGGATTTTTATGTCATTGACTTGTTATGAGTACAAGTTTAGGGTATGATGCCCTCTTTGGATCTTTGAGAAGATTCTTGTGATATTGATCATTTCTCATCGGTTGATCTCCTGTTGATCATCATTTTCATACTTATAGTAGTATGTCAGTATGGATATTATATGTTTATGCCATATCTTTTATTCTATATCATGTCATCTGATATTTATAGTTAGACTGATCCGTTTATTATTTTCTTAAATAATACTCGGGTCAGACCGAGATGTTACAGGTGCTTCTGCTTGACTTCCTTCCGGGATTTGCTGCTCTGACTTTTGGCTGACTATTTAGTTTAGCAGTTTTTGTTGTATACACTTGAGATATGGACTCATAGTTGTATTCTTTTTGTATAGCACAGGTTGCTATTCTTTTGTATTATTGTGGAACTTTTTGACCACTACTCTGATGTACACTTTCATGTGTTAGTTATATATTCATATCTTCTTCCGCCTTTGTGATATGGATGTCTGTGACTGCTTTGTGTTATGTTTATTTCTATGTTTGTTTCCGAAGATTATTTTATAGCCACCGTGTGATAATCAATTACATGGATGGTCGCTCCTCAACAGCCTTATTCTCCGTGCTAGTTGACAGCACTACATCGTAGTGTCCTTGGCTAGCGTGGGTATTGAGGTGGGGCGTCACAAAATTTATCCTCAAAACTTAACGTTTCAAAATTTGTTCTATATCTCACACCAAAATTGTTCCCAAATAAATAATTCATTTCATTTTAAAACCTTTTATACTTTATTATCAAAAAAAATTTCCATCCATCAAAAGTAAAACAACAAACCCATCCCTTATTAAATTTCAAAGCTAAAACCAAATCATATTTTTATCTTTAAATTATTTTGTAATACACATAACTACAAAGAAATTGTTCGTTTTTACATTTCAAATTATATCAAAAAGTTATCAAATATATACACTTATATTAAATTCTCAAATACTATAAAATAGAGATATATTGCTTCGCCATCTATTATAGTGATTACTAATGTCATTTGGCTGCAATATTGACCACATAATCAATATTGGCTTGCCAGTGATCACAGCTATGCACTTATATCCAATGGCCGAAGCTATCACTAAAAATACATACTAACATATAAAATATCCTTTACAAAGTATTTGCTAAAATAATAAATATAAACTCTAGTTTCCAAATCATTTACAAATATAAATCTCAAATATTACTTTACCAAAATAACTTACTTTGATTAATTTCCTATTAAAACATTCAACTCTATTTGTAACAACCCAATTTTCAAGTAATAATTGATAATATCAATAATAGTAATTTATTAATTAAATTGGAATTTGGGCAATTTAGTTGATAAATTGATTTTGAAATTATGTAAATAAAGGGTTTTTGATCGCGAAAATAAAGTACTTGAATTTAAATGAGTTTAAACGTGGAAAGTGAATTTTATAAAAGTAATTGTAATTAAAGTATACATTGGTTTAGAAAAGAAGTGATTTTGAAAGGTAAATTTGTGTTTGCTTATAATTGAATAGAATATAGTTTTGTATATAAAAGGAGAAAAATATATATACACTCGTATTTATATTTCCCATGACCAAGCCCAAATAATCAAGTACAATAGTATTTTAGCAAACAACATATATAAATATGAAGATTTGACCTGGATATCTAGTAATAGATTTTCCATAAACCCAACTACAAGATCAACTTGTACGAAAATCAAATTACTAAATAAAGAAGGAAATATGTATATATCTACATTTTTTTATCTTAAGACCCAAATCCATATATTATAAGCCCAATTTAAATGATCTAAATTGGTTTTCTAGAAATCTTTGTTTCCTTCTCTCAAAATGAAAATGAACGCGTTTTGGCTCATCCTACTATCTTCCTTTTGAAGCTTATTCACGAAACTCTTTTCACTCTCAAATTATAGAATCAATTATATATAAATTAAAATGAATCAGAAAACTTGAATATTGGTATCTCTATTCTTCGTTGTGACTATGGTGGAGCTATGCTCTATACGTGTGCGTAAGAGCAGAGAAAGATGAAGACATATGTGAGTGAGAGGAAGAAGTTGAGAGAAGTGCCACATTCAGGTGAGAAGTTCTCTCACAAAATCTATGCTAATCAAAAATAATTTATACACATATGCAGGGTGTTTGAATTGTTCATTGCCGATTTTCATGCCTGCATTAAACTTATGTTGGAACCATTAAAAATCTATCACCTAAAGAGCAACATGGCCCAGGTTCGACCATTGTAAAGCCTAGGTCTACCTATCTATTCATGCTTGTGTGTGCTTGTTAGTTTTTGTGTGCGTGTTTCAGGACATATGTGTGCACATGTATGTTTTTGTGTGTGTGGGTCTTAGTGTTTGTTTGAGAGCAAGACAGGGATTGGATGCATGAGAGCATATTTGTTGAGGGTATATATATGTGTGTGACAGGTTGTGTTACATTGGTGTGTGTTAATATGTGTGTGTATTTGTTTGTAAGCTGTATGCATAAGTATATGTATTGTGTGTGTTTGCTGTAGGGAAGTGGTGTTCAGTAAGATGTGTGTGTGTTTGTTTAGGTAGTGCAATATTGTCTGCGGGTACTGTGTGTAGAGTGGGTCATGTTCCTGCATGTTGCGTGAGTTTTCTTTTTGGGCAGTGTATATTTAAGTGTGTGTGTGATATACAAAGGAACTGGGCCAACTCGCAATGGAAAAAAGGATGAATTTCAAAAAATTTCCATTTTGGATCTTTAATGGGCCTATGAAGTCTAAATTCATTTAGAACTTTTCTAAATTTGGTTGAAATAAAATCATGTATTTTATTTAAATTAGTTAAAGGGAAGTTTAAAATAAATTTAATTTTAAATATATAATGTATCAAATACACCTAACATTTATCTATAAAAGTTAACATATATATATATATATATATATATATATATATAGGGAAGGAAACCTTTTGTTTCTTTCTTTGAAAAAAATAATTAATTGAGAGCATAAATTGCATTAAATAGAGAGAGAAACCTTTCATTTTCTCTCATTAATTTAAATTAGTTGATTCATTAAATGTCATGAATTAATAATTTATTCATGGCATGAAATATTACTATATCCAAATATATATAAATTTTTTTACTAATTAGAAAATATATCATATCTGAAGTTATAATAATTTTAAATATTTAATATATATGAATATTATATTGAATTAAGCAGCTTCAGGCATAATAAATTAATATAAAATAATTATATGATAAAAATTCAAGTTTTATAATTTTAAAAATATTGAAAACATATTTTAGGGCTTAAGGAAAATTTCTAGAATTTTCTCAATTAAAATAATATATTTAATTAAATAATTGATAAAAGGCCGAAATTAAATTAATTTTAAAAAATATAAAATTAAGTTGAAAAAATCTGAATTTTTTTTCTAAGGTACTTGACATGATGAATTAATTTCAAAAAAAATATAAAACTGAATTTTCGAAAAACATATATGGTGAATGAATTTATTGAATCAAATAATCATTAAATAATAATAATAATATATGAATAAATGATAAAAATTTATTTTCAGCGCTTATAATTCATAATACACACAAACAAGTGTTAGGAAAATTTCAGGTCAATGTCATACAATAAAAATGAAAACATATGTTTTAATTCAAATTGTATGTGAATATTTAATCATAAATTAATGCATATATATAATATATATATATATATAATATATATATATATATAATATATATATAAACATATATAATTTTAAACTAAAATTTATTTTAATGTTTAACACTAGGTTACAAACATAAAAACGTGAATTAGATCTATAAACTTTATAGACATATCCAATCTCCATTGTGACAACAACAATACATACAAAAATCTCACTTAACTAATGAAATAACAATAATATAATTTATATACATAAGATTAAATGATTAACAAATCTTAAAACCACAATAATATAATTAACATATAGAGAAACAATACCCATAATAGATGCCCTAAAGTCCACTTTGAAATAATGAAATCTCTTTCTTTAAAATTCTTTGATTCGTGAGATTGCTAGTCTAGAATCAACGACCGTTCATTATCAAATAGTTTTGTTTTAATTTGAATTGGATTTGAGATTTTGGGATATTTTTAGAGGCTAGTTGCTGCCATTAAAAAGAAGAAGAATAAGGGATGGATTCAGTGGTGTGTAGGTATCTTACATTGGAATCCTTGACTTACCTCTTCCAGAGTCCCTCTTTCGCTCACGGTTCCTCACCTCCTTTCTTTTGCTGATTCGGTTATTTTTGGACATTTACTTGAACTTTTCCAGAGCTCTCCCTGGCTTGTTTCATCGCAATGTTACTCTACACTCCCTCTCCACTTGGCCCCATAATATTCTTCTTCCTAGAGCATCCAGCTTCCTATTTCCTCTAATACTGAGCTGCTTCTGCATAGAAACGCTCCAACGTTGCGGGTGGTTGCCAGCCAACCAATCGCCAAAGTCAGATTTTGGATCAATCCCTCTCGTTGCCGCCATCAATATTGAGTGGTCATTTGGATTACCGACTTTTGTGACAGCTGTATGTTAACACCAAATAGGCTTTCAACGATTCTCCCGGAGCCTGGATCACACTTGATAAGGGACATTACATCTTTGGGGTGAGTTGCATGCATACGGAACTGCTCCACGGATTTTGTTGCCAAATCGTCAAATCTAGAGATTGACCATGGTTGTAGTCTTGTAAACCACATCATTGCTACGCCAGAGAGGGTGATAGGAAAACATCTGATTTTGTGGCATCACCGGCTCATGTAGAATCCATTATCCATTCATATCTCATGATGTGTTGCCTAGGGTCAATTTTTCCCTCGTAGGCAAGCATCGATGACATGCTGAACCTCTTTGGATACTCCGCATGTAGGATATTGTCAGTGAATGGGGTATGGCTTCTTGAGATCCCTTAATCATCATTAGTCAAGCCTTGGCTCTCCCTTACTAGCTGTCTAACCATAGTGGACATGTCCGACATTTGGATAGTTGAAACCAAGCAGTAGTCATGCTCCACCTCATGGGAATGGTCCGATCGATGTCTACGGGCTGTTATATGCCTTCTTGGATCAACATCCTCTCGGTGTATATCACGTACGTTCACTTCATTGTAATTCCAAGGAGGTAACTGGTCCGCATCCACCTGAACCTCAGCATCCAAATCAACCATGGTGACTCCAGCTCTTGCTCTACCAGAAGAAGGTATATATCCTCCTTTGGAGTAAGGATCGACATCGATCCCTATAGAGGGATGGGGCATGATCGGCCTGGCAACCCAGGTAGGGTTGTTCGTTGATGTCCGTCAGTTCTGCGATGTCTTGTTTGTGATAATCATCTGATGAACTAGAACTCTCTAATGCAGAATAAGGGGTTGGTTCCCTCCTAATTTTCTTGCGTTGTTGATCTCCGAGTTGATTTAATAAATCGATATTGACTTAAATCTGCTAGTTCAACTATCAGCGGCTATCCACGAGTTCTCTCATCAGATTCTGGAAATCTGCTCTTGTGATGGAATCAGCTGGATTCTGGACATCAACTGGATTGGTAGCATTAGCATCTATTGCTAGATTGCTTTGGCCTCCTTGTGGATGCTAGCATTCTTATTTCCTTCTGCATTTTAAGAGGTAGATCTGGTGTTCCTATCTATTGTTGATAGTTTTCCTTAGACTTTTGCAAATTTGAATAGAACGGATAAACTTCTTGAAGATAATTCTAGATCTCTTCCGTGGCTTTACGCAATCTAATAGCAGCAAAGGGATCCAAATTGAGCTAAGAATCTCGTTCTCAGTGGAAGCACCAAAATGTTTGCATCAAAAATTGGCACAAACACCCAATAGAGATTTTGTAGAGAACTAAATGAAGAATATAAATAAAAACAGAGGAAACAAATAATTAAATAACATAAAATCAAAGGAATAACAAGAGCACAGTGATTTATAGTGGTTCGGCGTTGTTTGCCTACGTCCACTTTCAAGAGGTAGCTTTATTAGTCACTTTGTAAACTAAGTACAATAGGGATCAGATGAAAATCCTTGGTTACAATAGAGTACAAAGCAATAAGTAGTGTAAAGGTCCTGAAATTGAACAATTAAGCCTGTATTTATAGAGGAAGACAGCGAAATATCTCCCTGAAAATTCGATAGAAGGATCTCCAAAACAATAACGGCCCACAGGGGGATCACGTGGCCTAAATCCTAAGAAATAGGGATCAGGGCCGATCCCTATTTTGGATGAATTTAGGGGTGCGATTCTTATGAGAGCTTCTCCCTGTTGTAATATTCTTAGCCTCCAAG
Source organism: Allium fistulosum (assembly GCA_030737815.1). Classification (NCBI taxonomy): domain Eukaryota; kingdom Viridiplantae; phylum Streptophyta; class Magnoliopsida; order Asparagales; family Amaryllidaceae; genus Allium; species Allium fistulosum. The sequence goes on along the minus strand of CM060907.1, from coordinate 239,304,332 downwards.
TTTCATGCCAATTGGTTTAGTAGAACTTGAGTTATTGCTCGATCATTGCTGCAAGGTGTGTTGCTACCTTATTCTTGCCAATCCCTATGGATGGAAGAGGGCCGATCCCTCTTACTTAGTACTTTTGAGGTGCGGTACCTAGGTAGACTCCCTAGGGTCCCCATACCTTGTTCCCAAAGTTTCATATCTATTGGACTTATGGATCTCGAGAGATTGATTGTTTTCCATTGAGTTGCACTTGTTTGGCTGAAATAGGCCGATCCTTATTATTGAGAGTGATTATAGCCGATCACTTTTCTATATTAAACCATATTCCATAATTTGAACATTCTGCATTGCATATCTCTCAATTTCGTTCAATCATGGCTTCATATTATCATATGTACTTGATTTTTGGACCCCACAATCATCGCTCTAGGCTTACTGGCCTTGATGACTGTCGAGTCTAACTTGTCCAATTAGTTTGGATATAGCCAGGTCAAAATACCAGATAACACTTGCCTCCTAAAGTACGTCTTTGTTGAACATGGCATGCATTGAATCGAAGCAAGTTAGAGTTGTCGAAAAGAAATCCATCTAGTTTTCTGAATAGTCGCTATCCTTCCGTTGAATTATTTTCCCTAAGTGTCGTATCTCTCTTTGATCATCATGATGCCTGGTCGCTTTCCAATAGTATAAATTCAGGATTATATTTTGTCAGTTGCTATCTATATCCGAATCTATGAGGCTAGTGAGCTTTGGCTATCTGATTCAATCTCGACCTTGAAAACTTCAAGTTTGAATTCAATTTCCGTCGATTTCAAAAATTGAACTTTTAGAATATACATGTGCACGTTATGGTAGATGTTCCCGTTGTTGGCTCCCAGATGTGTTTACACGCCCATGAGTCATCGCCAATTTTTTGTTGGATTAGATGCAATTTCATTGCATGTCATATTTATTTACTTTATATTATTTTTATGTCCATGCTTGCATGCACATAGGGTTCGTAACTGATCCCTTCTCTCTCTCTCTCTTTTATGTTTATAGAGATCGGCATTCCTTTAGCCGATCCCCCTTCCTTTTATATATATATAGGGATCAGATTGGGTTCCCAAGTCAAGGGATCGTAGCCGATCCCTTCTTATATTGGGCACTTAATCTCTTTAGCCTCGTGGAATGAAAAGGCGGGCCGATCCCTCAACCCCTATATATAAGCTAGTATCTTTCTTCTCCATCCCTCATTCACTTTACTTTCACTTACTTTTATTTTCTTCAATACTGAACCTTTCTTCCCTTACCTTAGAGCCGAACCCTTCTCCTTCTCTTCCTTACTTTATCTCGTTTCCTCTTTTGAAAATACTCCAAACCCTCTCTTCCTCTTTTTTATTGCCTTTAACCATCTCAAATCCATCAACATGGGTGATAACTTCCGTCTCTACTCATCTGGATTGTCATCAACTGTTCCGCTGCCTCCATTAACCCTACTCCATTCATCGGTTCTAATATCAAATTGAACCCCTCTTTCCTTTTAATTTAGCAATCGAAATCAGATATGTAGGTTTCATTGTATACGATTTTGGATAAATGTCAGTGACGAGATGATGTGGTTGGTGATTTTAGGGGTTATGAAACTGCATGTTTAGTTTGAATCGGAGAAGACGAAGTGAAATTGTAAAACGGAGGGATCGACAGTGGATGTTGGAGTAACGTGTGGGTATGACCGATTGGTATAATGATTGAGATGATTGTAGGGATCAGTTTGCGGTGGATAGAGAAAAGATCGGTTACTGAATGAAGGAGTGGGATCAGTTAGAAATGACGTTGAAGGTTGCAAGAGAAGGGATTGGTTGGAAACGACATTGAAGGATGTAAGAGGAGGGATCTGTTTAGTAATCATGTGGTATAGGGATTGGTTGGAGTATCACTTGAAAGAGGGAGTGGTTTTTTATGGAGCATGGAGGGATCAGTGTTAGTGTACTTGGATAAGGGATCAGTCGTATTGGTTTTTGGCATAGGGATCGGTAGTGCTAGAGAATGGAGGGATCAGTCATAGGCCTTGCGAGAGGGATCGGTAGTGCTAGAGAATGGAGGGATCGGTCATAGCCCTTGCGAGAGGGATCAGTTGTATTAAGATAATGGGATCGGCTATGAGGACTTAGCCGATTTTAAGCCTTTGAATTAAGCTTGAACACTTGAGCAAATCAATCCATATTAGCTTGCACAAACAATTAGAACCAACCCCATTTTGACGAACTTGAACATATGGTGATAACGGACAACAAGACTTGCCTATCCAACTTTGCATTTAAATTTAAACAACTAAACAGCCGGGACTTGAACGTGAATTAAAACTTAACATATGGACTTCAATAATGAACTTCACACTTCGAAATGTCTATGGTCGATCCCAAAGCTCATACACCCGATCAATCTAAATGCCAATTGAGACGGTCAGCGATGATGGTCACTCTGGTAGGAATCCAAAGTCTGATCACTTACTTTTTCTTTTAATTAGAACTATTTATCTCTGCACTGCATAACACTGCACTATACTAGTTTGCACTTAGCACGGGGGGACATGTTAATTTTTCTAATCTCGATTATCTACTGAGTTTAGTTGATATGGGCTCTAGACGTTCAGGGCATTTAGCCACAATGTCTTCTGGACAACCTTCACAGCGCACCAATCTAGGTGCTGAGTTGAGTTCTGTGACTATATCCGGTTGAATTTTTCCTAAACATCCAACTAAACAACCAAAAATTTTCGGCCGGTTGGTTGACCTTTTCTCTGATGTTCCCATCCTCCCGGTGGAAGAGATAAATTCTGCCCTTGATACTATAGAGGGTGCTGTATTTCTAGATAACCCAATGGATTCCCAAGCCTCCAAAATTGGTGAGGCTTCTCTCCATAGGCTGTGCTCTAAACATGGGATCTCGTTTGGAGATGTTCTAGTCCTTTCAGTGAATGGCATGGCTCATTTGCCCATGGAGGGGTATACAGCATGTAATAAATTTATGTGTTAGGCCAGATGTGTGCCACCTTTTAATTCTTTTATCCGAGAGATGCTAGATTATCTAGGAATAGCTCCTACTCAGCTGCATCTGAACATCTATGCTTTTCTTCATGGCACTTTCTTGCTATTTATGGATGTTCTGTTCCACCCTCATCTCCTGAAGACATCAGGTTTATCTACAATTTTAAATGACGGGCATGAAGCCTTTCTTATACTTTCCTCGAGCCCTTGTCCAACTATCAAGTTCTGATTGGTGCTTGGAACAAGCTTAGTATATTTAAACACGAATGGTTCTATGTTCGTTGTCCACCTAGCTTCGCGAGGCGATGGTTGGAAGGACGTAAGTATTGCCTTCAATTTATTCTCAAATTCTTCAGCTCAAGTCAAATCTCGAACTAACAAATACTTTGAAAATTTACAGGTATCCATCCATGTCCAGAAGGCAATAATTTTTCAAAAGCGGTTTCTGCAATCCGTGCCACCCCAGTTAAGGACAGGGATATCAGATCCCCTGTAACTGATGAGTGGCTATCTCCTTTTGGGCTGTTAGAGGAAGGTCGTAGTATCGGGCTTCTGGGAAGCGTTGCGCTACAAAGAAATGTTGTCGAACAAGAAGGTGGCACTGGTAGCCCTGTCGTGCCCCCAGTCGAGGAGGCTCAGGTCCGCATTCTGAGGAAGGTGAAATTAGAGATGATAAAGCCAACAAGCTAGGCGATAATGATGTAGGTCCGGGCAACGCGCCTGTGGTCGAACCTTCACAAGGCGTGCAATCTCATGTGCTGACAAGAAAAGGAAAAAAGCTCGTTACAAATTACATAGGAGAAAAACCACCAAAGAGCCGGAGTTCATCATTACCTCTATTCAAGAAGAGTCTTCCTCTCATCTTTTAGAAGCTTAATTCTCCCACCAGGACTGGTGATGACCTTCCTCCTACTAGAAAAGGAGAAATCATTCCTATAAGCAAGGCCATGGTAACTGGTCCATCGATGGACACTAGGACACTCACAATCTTATGAATTACACTACACGATTTTTGTCTATCTTTTATTTGGCGGTCACTTATACACTTTTGTTTGATTTGCAGGTGTAATGTCTCGTTCCCTTGCATTTGATCGCTTGAGGAGCTCCTCGACATGGTATGGATCCAGTCGTAGTCCAGACTCGAGCAGGCATTGAGAAAGGGATGACGACCAGGAAAGAAGCCATCGCTTAAGGGAGTCTTCATCCTCTAAATACAAGTCCAAATCTCAATCGTCTCATCAGGAAGTCCAGCCTGATCTTCCTATACATAGCCGCAATTAGATCTCTTCTCATGCTCCCCAGACTACTGTGCCACCCGAGCATCATTTGGGTTCATCCGGTTCTCGGCAACCTCGTGATCGCCGGTCGAACCAACACCCAATTGTTATTTCTAATCTAGCTTTGACTACTACAGCTCCCGAGGCCTCTACAGTAGAAAGATTGGCCGAACTTAAGGTCAATTTTCCAAAAATCTACTTTGATGGGCTAAAGTTTCTTTCTTCTATCTATAAAATTCTAGGGAGTGCTAAAGCAAGTTCACTTGCATGCGTCAATGATGTTTTTGTGCAGCATGAAGCATTCCAACACTTAGCTGAGAAAATCTTCGAGGTGTCTACTGAGAGGCAACATGAAATCGATCGCCTTAAGCTAGAGGTGATCCGTGATAAAGACATAATCAAGCACCAAGATGATGAGATCACCGAGTTAACCATGAAGCTAGCCATGGTAGAGAAGAGTGCTAAAGAAACATTCAAATTGGCTAGTCGTCTGGAAATGGCTCACAAAAAGGAGTTCGCCGCTGCCCTTAGCCGTAGTGGTGTGCTTGCTCTGGAGAAGGACACACTGAAAAATGAGAAAAACTCTCTAGACCACTACATTGAGGAACTCAAAGACTCCTTAAGAAAGAGAAGGAAGAAAAACTTGAAGCTCAGGAGGAGTCTAAAAGGTATTGTGAAGAGGTTGTCGAGGTTGTCAATGTTCGGGGGTTGAAAATTAAACCTGATGAGCAACTCACTCAAATTAAAGTCCTCAAGGAAGAGGCAAAGCAAGCTGACCGTAATGAAGTTAAAGAACAAATTGAAGCCCAGTTGGAGGATGCTAAAGAGGTTAGTTGGAATGAGATTAAAGACATGTTCGATCCTTTTATTGTTGAATACAATGCTAATATCCTAATCCATCGTGACTTGAGTTTTCTCATAGAGGGCTACTGTAACGCCCCATATTTTGGTAACATTATTTAGAATATTTAATTAGTTAAATTAAATAAAACAATGTATTGATTAGGGGATTGAGATTTGATTTAATTAAAGGGTAGCCGTGCCATTTAACCGATGAATTAAAATAAGAGTTAAATTGAAATAGAGGAGGGGTAAAATAGGAAAGAGCCGTTCCTATATCCCTTAAACTTCGCCGTGTATTCTCCTATACACGTTCATTTCATTTTATCGAAATTTTCAAACTAAGGTCAACCACCATTAACAAGGAAAAGGGGAAGAAGATTAACAAAAGCTAAAGGAAAAGCTAATTCAAATCAAATCCATTTGCATCTCAATCTCTATAACCTCTAAAGCTAAGGTGAATAATGTTTACATCTCATATTTCTTTTGTTTTCGGTTTTAGGATGAAATCCGAACCTATTTGCAATGATTTACCATGTTTTTGAATGATGGAATGATTATATATACTTGTTGTTGATTTATGGTTGTTCATATAGACTTTATGACATGTTTTGATATGAAAACCCTAATAAATGACATCCAAATGCCTTGCGAATTTTTATATAGACCAAAAATATTATTTTGGAGATGAGTTTCAATTTTTAGAATTTTTTGAATCTTCATGGAACTTATAAGAATTTTCTAGTAAAGAAAATTTTGTTTTGGGTTAATAACTATTTACGGTTAATTAATAAAAGGTTTGAGTCTGAAATTTTTATACGTTGGAAAACATATTAAAAGAGATTTTCTAGAATTTTTATAGATTTTTCTTAAGTGTTTTAATGGATATATAAAATTATTTAAAATGTGGGAGTTAAATGTTTTATATATTTATAAAAGGAGAAGAGGATTTTTACAAATAATCCAAATAGTTAGTTCTGAAAATTGTAGCAATTTTAGTGGTAAAGAAAAGAGGCAACCAATCAAAATTTGACACGTAAAGCAGGTTAGGTGAAAAGAACTATTTGCTACATGCTTATTGCTGTTTTGTTGCTTTCGGCACCTGCTTCCGCCTTGGTTGGCTTCCAACCAAGTCCCTCCGCCTTTAACACCATCGAAACCAATGCGCATGGTATCAATATATTAGTAAGTAGTGAATTGGATGGAAGGCGAAAGGCATGAGGTCGAAACCAGGGGTTCCGAAGGGGTTGAGGCATTACTTTTCTTTTAAATTAAAAAAATGTGCTTGCTTGCTTTCGGCTAAATGGCTTTCAACTGAGTAGCTTTCGACTTGATTGGCTTTTGACCAGGTCAAATGGATTTAAAGGAAATGGTTTCGATTGGGTTGCGCCTTTGTTTTTAAACAACTGGTTTCGACTAAGTCGAAACCTTTTACTACCGCCTTTTTACCTTTTGACCCAAATGGTTTCGAAGGGGTACTGTGTTTTCTAAAAATATGGCCACTTCTCCAATGCTTTCGAAGGGATGGTTTCGACACCATCATTTCTTTACTTAGAAAATGGTTTCGAAACAGATGCTTTCGACTTAAATGCTTTAAAGATCCTTTTTATATGATTGAAGTAACCCAAATGGTTTCGAAAGAGACCGTTTTAAATGGTTTCAAAACAGATGCTTTCGACTTTAATGGGTTTTTGATCCTTTTGCTCTACTTGAACGCATAATCCAAAGGGTTTCGACCGAAATAGTTTTCAAAGGTTTCGAAGGGGTAAATTTTTGAATGGTTTCGAAAGGTTTCCACATGTTTTAAATTGGACCCAAAAGGCTTTCGAAAGGTTTCCACATGTTTTAAATTGGACCCAAAAGGCTTTCGAAAGGTTTAGTATTTTAATGCTTTCGAATGTAGCGCTTAGATTTTGGTCTCTAGATACGAGATGTTACAAATACCTCGAATCGTTTGTCAAGGCTTGAGAATATATTGTTGAAACGAGGAGGAAAGCCTTTGGTGAAGCTGATTTGGGTGAGGAAAAAATGGTATGGAAGATCCTTCATAGGAATAAACCTTTCGATCTTGCCGCTGCAAGGCTATGATACTTTGATATTTTAGCACTCTCCGGCAAAGGGAAAAACGTCGCTGAAGCTTTGGAGTCTAATCCCAAAGGTCCCCCTTCACTTCAAACATGGCGAAGCATCAGTTTCATTTGGCCCAGGATAGGATCTAAGCTATGATTCAGACATACCAATTAACAATCAAAGGTGCTGACCCCCATTCAAGAAGGAAGCACTTTGGCGACAACTGAAAATCAGTCGGACACATGTATCCCACTCTATTCTCCATTATTCGAAAGATTTCGCTCTTCATACCTAATAGTTATTGGTTTATTTTCTTGTTCCCATGAATATGCAGGTCTTCCGAGTCCAGTCAAACTCCAGGAAGCGGTGCCGTTGTGGAGCAACAACCGACATTTACTAAAATTCCGATGGCCACCGACATTCCAAGGCCCGATGCTCATGTTATTAGAGCACTTGATGACGAAAAGGCCGACGATCAGCTGCTACCAGATGAATCCGATGACGTTATGATCATTGGTGCCTTCGAACACACTGATGAGCTGTACTTGAAGGAGTGCATCGAGAGGGAGGAGTTATTGAAGAAGAAAGCTAAAACTGAACCCGTTGATATGGACGTCGATGATCCAAGCCTTATCCCACTATAAGTCATTCCACCAGATAGGTCGGTTCCTAGAGAACTTCCTCCAACTTTCGGAAGCTCTCCTGCTAAGGGTGGTAAGGGATCGAAGAGAAGGTCAGGTGAAGGCTCTGATCGTGCCACTCCCAAAAAATCCAAAAGAGAGAGGGGCAAAAGAAGTAGCCGTCACTCCGGCTTAGTTTGAAATAGTTTGTATAGCTGTTTTTCTTTTTTGTTAGCCGTGTATGTGCAGGTACGGCCTCCACTTTTGAATAAACTTGTGCTACGATTTCCATGTTTAAGTAAATAAAAGTTGTCGAGCTATCACTTTTCCATTTAATGTACTTGTAATTCGTTGCTCATTGATTTGGATAATCATCCGTTAATTTTTACTCATGGCCTCCATGTTGTCGTAGCCTCAAGTTGTACCAAACACTAAGCTTGAGCCCTAGTGTTACGCCGTCGGATTTAGCAGTTTAAGTGATTATACTCCTGCCCCCTGTCTCAGGTTAGCGGAGTTAGATAATGGATGGTCGAACCCCATCCTTAGCGAGTTTATACTCCTCCTATCGGTTTCAGGTTGGAGTTTATGGAATAGTGAGTTGTCGAACCACACTCATCTATTTGTTTATACATATATCCGCACTCTGGGGATAAGAGTTATAAGACGGGTGATCAGATCGCACCCAATTTGTGTTTATACTCCGGTCCACCTCTGGGGACTCAGAGTTATTTCGAAAAATTGGACCGTACTTTCCTTAATTGACCGGTTTGCACCCAAGTCCAGGGTTTGACTTAGCGAGCGATCGATCATATCACGATCATTTTTGATTCATGTTTATCCCATTGCTTGGTGGGATTAATTTGGTTATCGGATAGTCAAGTCACATCCATTCCTTGTTTGGTACTTCGTCCATCGAGTGGTGAGCAAGAATCATCAAATGAACAGTCGGACCACGTTCATTTTGTTTAGTTCAATCATGAACTTATGTAATCGGTTAGCTCCAAACTCTGGGAACTAAGTGAAATAGCGTCGTAAATGCTCACTATTCCACGTCCTTGGGAGTGTGACGCCATCAACAGTCGCTAGCTTGAAAATTCCCTCTCTAAGCCTCTGTTCAATGACATATGGTCCTTCCCAAGTGGGATTCAAGTGTGATAGGACAGGAAAAACCTGTTTTAAAATAAGATTGCTGATTTCAAAGGTTCTTGGTTGGACTTTAGTGCTATAGTATCCGGCGACTCGATGTCGATGTGCAGCTGCCCTCAAATCAGCTTCTTCGTGCTTCTCATCTACAAAGTCTAGAGATTCTAAGAAGAGATCTCTATTTGTTCTTGGGTCATAGTAGGTTACTCGATGAGAAGGGACTTCGAGTTCAACAGGAATAACGGCTTCAGAGTCGAAAGCAAGGGTGAATAGAGTATGACCAGCCGCGGAGTTGTGGGTGGTTCTGTAAGCTCATACCGAGGGTTCATCCACCCACTTGCTCTAGCCTTTTCCAAACGTTTCTTCAGAATGGACTTTATGATTTTGTTTATAGCTTCAACTTGTCCATTTACTTGAGGGTGAGCAACTACCACAAATCTCTTTTCAATATGATGCCGACGGCAGAAGTCTTTGATTTCGACGCTATTGAATTGAGTCTCATTATTAGTTATAATGGTTTATGGAAGGCCAAAACGACAGATGATGTTCCAGATAATGAAGTTGATTACTTTCTTCATCGTGATCGTGGCTAGACTTCGGCCCATTTGGTGAAGTAATCAACTGGTATGATGGCGTACTTCGCACCACCTTTTTGAGATCGGTAAGGAATGATAATATATATGCCCATGTGGAAAATGGCCATGGACTGACCATTTGTGTAATTTCCATCGGTGGAGCTCTCGAAACTTTTGCATACATCTAACACTTGTCGCATAGCGTAATCAGGAACATCTCGATTGATAGTTGGCCAGTAATACCCGTAACAGAGTATCCTCTTTGCTAGGGTTTTCCCTCCAGTGTGATCGCCACATTCACCTTCATGAACTTCCTTTAGGACTCGTTTTATTTCATCATGAGCGATACACCAAAGCAGGGGAATTGAAAAACTCTTTCTATGCATGACTCCTTCCTGAATGAAAGATTATTATGAAGCTTTGCAGAGAACTTGTCGCCTTTCATTCCTTCGTTCGGGAAGACTCCCTATAGTAAATAGTCTTTAATTGGAGTCATCCACGACTCCTTCTCAAGCTCCATCTCTAGTACCGGTCGATTTCCATTTGGTTTATGCTCAGAGCGTCTAGTACTTCGATTGTAACCAAGCCCATTTGTTGCACATCCCCGGTGATAGCAAACTTTGCCAATGAGTCGGCCTCTTTGTTTTGATCCTAGGGAATGTGCACGATGTCATAATACTCAAAGTCAGCCAATAGCACTTGAACTCGGATAAGGTACGGAGTGAGTCCTTGTCCTTTAACCTGGTAATCTCCCTTGACTTGGTATACCACCAACTGAGAATCACAAATGATTTCAAGAGATTTTATTCCCAACTCTCTGGCAAGTTTGAGTCCAGCAATCAGAGCTTCGTACACAACTTCGTTGTTCGTTGCAGGGAAGTCAAGCTTCATAGCGTAGCAAAGTGATCGATCTTCTAGATTTACTAGTATGATTCCAACTCTAGAACAGCGATTATTGGATACTTCATCCATATACATTTTCCATCAAATGGTAGGGGCTCCACCACTCTCTGGGAGATCATCCTGCTTAGTGAATTTTGCTATAAATTCCGCCAGTGCCTATCCCTGGATGGCTCTCCGAGGGAGATAAGTGATGTCGAATTGGCTTAGCTCAATGTTCCACTTCAGTTACCTTCCAGATGTCTCAGGTTGCTACAAGACCTATCGTAACGGCTGATCGTTGTAGACGTTGATGGGATGAGCCTGGAAATAGGGGTAGAGCTTTCGCGAAGCAATCAACAAGCTGTATACTAATTCCTCTATCTTAGGATAGTTCCTTTCAGCTCTTGTCAATTACTTGCTAACATAATAGACATGTCTCTGGATTCGATTCTCCTCGCGAAATAGTGCGGTATTTATAGCGTGTACCGACACGGCCAAATAGATATGCAAGTCTTTGTGAGCCACTAGCTCTGACAAGATGGCCTCTCTAAGTGGTTCACCAAAGCTTGGAATGCGTCTTCACAATCCTGCATCCATTCAAAGTTCCTTTTCCCTCTTCTAATCAAGTCAAAGAAAGGAATGCATTTATCGGCAGCTCTGGAAATAAATCGACTTAGGGAAGCAACCTTCCCATTTAGGCTCTGTACTTGTTTGATGGTCTTTGGCGCTTGGATATTGCGAATTGCTCGAAGCTTCTCGGGATTAGCTTCGATTCCACGAGCATTGATGAATAAACCCAAGAACTTTCCTGATGCAACGCCAAAAGAACATTTTAAAGGGTTGATCCTCATTTTGTAATATCGAAGGATGTTGAACATCTTTGCTAAGTCTCTAATGTGGTCGCTTGATCATCGTGACTTCACAAGCATGCCATCCACGTGTACCTCCACCGTCTTTCCAATTCGATCTTTAAACATTAGGTTGACCAGGCATTGATAAGTTGCTCCAGCATTCTTCAATCCAAATTGCATTACCACATAGTAGTACAATCCAACATCGAGAATAATACTAGTGTGCTGTTAGTCGGGGATATGCATCGGGATTTGATTATATTGGGAGCACGCACCCATGAAAGATAGCAACTCATGTCTTGCAGTTGGGTCCACCAACTGGTCAATTCTCGAAAGGGAAAAACTGTCTTTTGGACATGCTTTGTTCAAATCTGAATAGTCAACACATGTACGCCACTTTCCATTCGCCTTTCTCACAAGAACTGGATTAGTTACCCATCTTGGGTAGAGGGTGTCATAAATAAACCCATTGCTTTTAAGCCTATCCACCTCTTTTTTAAGGGTAGTAGAACTCTCCAATCCATGCCACGCCTTTTCTGTTTCACTGGGACATGCCTTGGGTTGATGTTTAATGCATGGCTTATAATGGCAGGCAAGATCCCACACATATCAAAATGAGTCCAAGTGAACACATCAAGAATCGCATAGAGAAAACCAGCAAGTTATTTCATCATCAGGGGGATAAGCTATGATCCGATCTTTAGGACTCGTGATGGGTCATCGTGGCTGACTGTGATGTCAATCATCAGCTTAACCAGTGCAACCTTAGTCTCTTTGGGCTCTTCCTCATCGTTCCTTGGATCTATGTCTTTGTAGAACCGACTGTGGTGCCCAAACCAAGGCCCAGGCGCTGGTTGTCAATCTTTGGTGGCTTTGATGCGGAGAGACTTGTCCATACCCTTACCTTTCTCCTTCTGTTGAGCGTCCCTTAATTTAGCTACATAGCAGGCACATCCGATCGCCTGATCACCATGCACAACTCCAACACCGTTATCAGTTGGGGACTTCAAAGTCAAATACTACAGGGCGGGAGCTACCCGGAGTTCAACTAGGGCTGATCGACCTAGAAAAGCATTGCATGGAGAGTCAACATCCAAGACAACAAATGGCAACATCTGCACTCTCCTACGGTCAACTTATTCCAATTCTATGGTCAATTCGATATAACCGATAGTTTCGGTCGCAACACCGTTAAAGCCATAAATGCGGTCTTTAGATGGTTGCAAGTTCTTGGCTTCCATCCTCATCTAGTTATAAGCCTTTTTGAAAATTATATTCATGGAACTACCATAGTCAACCAAGATCCTCTTCACTAAGGCGGGGACGATTATGGTCAAAACGACCATTGGGTCGATCATCGGTGCCTCCACCTTATCTGCATCTATTTCTGAATACAATGTCGTCTGCCATTATACGTTGATGATTTTTCGAAGCCTAATCTTTTGTACTTGAACAACACTCAAAATTCATATGCTTGATTTCACTAGCATATCTCTCCATCTCGTGCCAACTTATATCAGCTGGATGCAGTCCTCCGACTATCATATTGATCACTAATCTTCCACTAGTCCGTGTAGGCTCCTCGACCCAGTATGGCACTTGTCCTCGGTTGGGGTCGGATGTCCCCTACCAGCCATCCTGCGGGGCTTTAACAAATTGCTGTAGATTTCTTTCCCGAATCAATTTCTCGATAACATCCTGGAGATGCCTACACTCATTTGTATTGTGACCATGGCATTCATGGAATGGGAAATATTTCCCAATCTGTTTTTGTTTCTCCATCAATTCCTTCGGAGGTGGCTTCCTATACTGCATGGTGTTTCATGTAGACAAGTAGACGTTCTCTAGGATGTATTCAGCGATGTGTAGGTATCACAAGGTTTTAAATCTTGGATTTCGGTCATGTTTCGTCTCGAAGATTTTAGAGACTCGATCTCGTATCGGGCGAGATCTCGGACGAGATAAATGTATATCGGGCATCCATCTCGGATTTACATCTCGGGTCCTAAAGTTTATCTCGAAGCTATCTCGGAATATTTGGTATTTTAATATTAAATTGCATACAACTAAATGTATAAATACTAATTAAAATAATAATTTAATTGATTTGATTTGTAGTAATAACACTTTCGTCATGAGTAGCTTGAAAAAACATCCACACTATATGATGTAAATAAATAGTGAGGATTTATGAATTGACATATAATATCACAACAAGATGAAGCAAACATGAAACGTAAAGTCACATGGGCACCCCACTTTCATTTGTTCAAATAGTTACTTGACTTATCTACACTATAAACAAATAATTATCAATAACATTACTAATGGTTTTCTTACATTGTATATATTTCATAGTAAAAACAAAATATAGAGCCATCCTACATTTACAAATAAACATATGATTTAAATTCCAAGCTCCAAACATATAAAAGATCTTGGTATTCATTAGTCAACAAAATTAAATCAAGCATTCCACTAGTCATATTTTAATTACAAAAGTGACTAATTTAATCATATAAAATTTAGCTTAAACTAAAAAAAAAGATGGAAACACCATTAATTTGTGCATATGAAATGAACTATATTAAGTAGCTTAACTGGATACTATGAATTAAATTGCAATGAAAAGCATTCACGACCGAAATGAATGTAGAGGATAGAAGAATGTATTATATCAAGTAAAGGAAATAATTTTATGGAATTTGGGCCAAGGCCACTAAAAAAATAAAAAAAAACATCATTTTGGCCGAGATCTCGCAAATAGATCTCGGCCGAAATTTTGGCCGAGATTTGAATATCTTGGCCGAGATTCAGGTCAACCGAGATTAATTCGAATTTTGCTGTTTTGAATCGCTCAAGGTTGAAAACGAGATCTCGGCCGAGATTACCGAGATTTAAAACCTTGAGGTATCATACATTGGAATCCTTGACTTTGCTCTTCCAAAGTCCCTCTTTTTCTTACGGTTCCTATCACTGCCTTTCTTTTGCTGATTCGGTTTATTTTGGACATTTACTTGAACATTTTTGGAAGTCTCCCCGGATTGTTTCACCGCAATGTTACTCTGCACTCCCTCTCCACTTGGTCCCACAACATTTTTCTTCCTAGAGCATCTAGCTTCCTCTTTCCTCAAATACTGAGATGCTTTTACATAGAAACGCTACAACTTTGCGGGTGGTTTGCCAGCTAACCAATCGCTAAAGTCAGATTTCGGATCAATCCCTCTCATTACCGCCATCAATATTGAATGGACATTTTGATTATTGACTTTTGTGACAGCTATATGAAATTTCTCCAAATATGCTTACAGTGATTCTCCCGGAGCCTGGATCATGCTTAACAAGAACATTACATCTTTGGGGTGAGTTGCATGCATATGGAACTGCTCCATGAATTTTGTTGCTAAATTGTCAAATCTAGAGATTGATCATGGGGGTAGTCTTGTGTACCACATCGTTGCTATGCCGGAGATAGTGATAGGAAAACATCCACATTTTATGGCATCATCGGCTCGTGCAAAATCTATCATCCATTCATATCTCATGATGTGGTGTTTGGGGTTAGTTTTCCCTCGTAGACAGGCAGCGACGGCATGTTGAGCCTCCTTGGATACTCCGCATGTAGGATATTATCAGTGAATGAGGTATGGCTTCTTGAGATCCCCAATCATCATTGGTCAAGCCTTGGATCTCCCTTACTAGCTGCCTAACCATAGTTGACAAGTCCGGCGTTTGGATAGTTGGAACCAAGCGGTAGTCGTGCTCCACCTCAGGACTGGTCTAATTGATGTCTACAGGCCGTTCCATGCCATCTTGGCTCAACAACCTCTCGGTGTATATCACGTACGTTCACTTCATCATCATTCTGGGGAGGTAACTGGTCTGCAACCACCTGAACCCCAACATCAAAATCAACCGTGGCAACTCCAGCTCTTTCTCTACCGGGAGAAGATATTTTCCTCCACTGGAGGAGGGATCGGCACCGATCCCTATAGAGGGATCAGGCCCGATTGGATCCAGTAACCCAGGTAGGGTTGTTCGTTGATGTCCAGAATCTTCTATGTGATATCCGTCAGTTCTGCGATGTCTGCATCTATGGTAATCAACTGATGAACTAGAACTCTTTGATGTAGAATATAATGGGTTTGCTCCCTCCTAGTTTTCCCGTGCTGTTGATCTCTGAGTTGATTCATTAAATTGATATTGGCTTGAATCTGCTAGTTCAACTATCGGCGGCTATAACGAGCTCTCTAATCAAATTCTAGAAATCATCCCTTATGATGGAATCAGCTGGATTCTAGACATCAACTAGATTGGTAGCATTAACATCTACTTCTAGATTGCTCTGGCCTCCTTGTTGGATGCAAGCGTTCTCATTTCCTTCTGTGTTTTGAGAGGTAGATCTGGTGCTCCTAACCATTATTGATAGTTTTCCTTAGACTTTTGCAAATCTGAGTAGAACAGATAAACTTCTTGAAGATAATTCTGGATCTCTTCCGTGGATTTATGCAATCCAGTAGCAACAAAGGAATCCAAATTGAACTAAGAATCTCGTTCTTAGTGGAAGCACCAAAATATTTACACCAAAAATTAGCACTAACACCGAATAGAGATTATTGAGAGAACTAAAGGAAGAATACAAAATGAAAATAGAGGAAACAAACAATTAAATAACAGAAAATTTATGGAATAATAAGAGCACAACGATTTATAGTGCTTCAGCGTTGTTTGCCTATGTCCACTTTCAAGAGGTAGCTTTATTAATCACTTTGTAAACTAAGTACAATAGGGATCAGATGAAAATCCTTAGTTACAATAGATTACCAAGTAACAAGCAGCGTAAAGATCCTGAAAAAGAATAATCAAACTTGTATTTATAGAGGAAGACGGTGAAATATCTCCTTGAAAATTCAGCAGAAGAATCTCCAAAACCATAAGGGCCCACAAGAGGGATCACATGACCCAAATCCCAAGAAATAGGAATCAGGGTCGATCCCTATTTTGTAGGAATTTGGGGGTGCGATCCCTATGGGAGCTTCACCATATTGCAATATGCTTAGTCTCCAAGTTTCATACCAATTAGATTAGTAGAACTTGAGTTATTGTTTGATCATTGCTGCAAGGTGTGTTGCTAGCCGATTCTTGCCGATCCATATGGATGGTAGAGGGCCGATCCCTCTTGCTTAGTCCTTTTGAGGTGCTATCCCTAGTGTAGAATTCCTAAGGTCCCCATACCTTGTTCCTAAAGTTTCATATGTACTAGACTTATGGATCTTGAGATATTAATTGTTTTTCATTGAGTTGCACTTGTTTGGCTGAAATAGATATTAAACCATATTCCATACTTTGAACATTCTGCATTGCATATCTCTCAATTTCGTTCAATCACAGCTTTATATTATCATTTGTACTTGATTTCTGGACCACACGATCATCGCTATGGGCTTATTGGCCTTGATGGCAGTTGAGTCTAACTTGTCCAATCGGTTCAGATATAGCCTGGTCAAAATGCCGAATAACATATATCGATCAATATATTTATAACTTTTATAAAAATATGCAACAATTTTATTTCTCAAATCATATCCAAATTTTATAATTAATATTTCATAAATATTAATTAATTTAACTAATTTATAACAATTATAAACTAATTAAATCATTTGGTCTAAAGAAATTCATCATTTCGGTTGTGTGACTCTTGGTTGTAAATTCGGTCAGTGATTAACATCGAACTATTCAAATGTTAATGTTCACACTTCACTTAGCAGGTGGTGTGACATTATGGCCAAATTTATCACTTACTCAACTTCGGTAAAATCTATTTTCACTTTATTAAGCGTTACCTAGTTGTGATAATTATTTGCACCAATTCTCTTTGTTAAAACAATATCACTTTGGAATTATTGAATTTTGTAATGGTCAAAATTCCAACATTGTCCATATTAAACTCTATAGTGCAAACATAAAGTCCTTGATTCAATAATAACAATTGTTATTAATCGAATTACTCTGACCAAAGATTTTGACTTTGGATTGACTTAAGTTGACCGTGATACTAACCCCATATAATTGAGGAGAAGAATCCTCTCTTGAATAGTGCTTCACTTCCAATCCTTCCACTCAACCTAACGATAGTCACTTGATGGACGCTGTGCCATGATTTGATTTTGACCATAATCAAAGTGGAGCTTTCATATTGAAGATTCATAGTATTCTCAAGTTGAAAGAACTGTGTAAATTATTCACATCGATATTTTTTATTTAACCTTAGTTATATTAACCAACAAAAATCTATCGGATGACTCGTTCCATAATTATCCAATAACTATTAGCACGTAACCCCTAGGTGTTCCCAGCTGTCATGAGTAATACACTACCCAACATTTGGAGGGCGTTACATACTCCAGTCTCAAAAGATACATCGATATCTAGTCTTGATGCATCTTGACTAGGAATATTTAAAATGGTATATTTATTTTCATTATGATAAATTACTCACGGTTAAAACACTTTGTAACTACTATCACAAAACATACCATTTATGAATTTTCTATTAAATATACTTTTAATTAAATTGATTAATTAATATATAACACATTATATCAAGTATATAATAGAAATAAAACACCTTTTATTTCGAACAAGATTGGTTATCGAGTTAGATATATGTAACAAATTACATAACTGCCCCTAGGGCATACCCCTAACTCTATCAATCTCTCATTTTCACTTGGGGTCAATTATGGAATCTTATTCCAACTTCTCCAAACAATTTTCTCAAAACCAATTGGGTCGGTCCCTCAGTGAACGGGTATGCTAATATGTTTTAATTTTCTACTATGTCAATTTCTCTCTGATGTTGATAAACTACCTTTATCGTATGGAACAATTCAGAGTATGTCTCTACTTCAAGTGAGCTCTAAGTTCTTTTACAAACTATATCACGATGTTGTTATCATATAATAATGTTATGTGATTCTCAACATTTGGAATCACCCACTGCTCAGTTATAAATTTGTGCCTATATACACACATACATTGCTTTTATTTTGGCGCTATTCAAGGCGATATACTTAGCCTTTTTCACTGAATCGGCCATAGTCTTTCATTTGAAACATTTCCAACTTAAAGTTTCTTAACTTGAATTGACATATTATACCCATTATCACTTATGAAGTTTGAGTCCGAACAATCCTTCATAAGGAATTTGTTGTTTATGTAAATAATTCTCTAGTATTTCATAAATACACAAGAACACTTCAAACAACCATTTAGTGATATCAATATGGATTTGATATTTGCTTCATGTATCATATACATAATAAATCACGATATCATAGATAACATAACATGTATGATAATTCATATTGCCAATACATAAGGAATCTTTCTTTCATGTTCCTTGTTAAACATTTTAATAAGGCGTCCTCGCATATTGTTGGGATATTCCCAATATCTTTTATACCTACTATAAAAGACATCATTTAACAAATCCAACGTCGAGTATTAAAACGACTAAAGCCAATTTTAACACAAATGCATTGTTAAAGATCAACAATGTGTTGTTTACTTATAGTTTAGAAAATCAATGTACCTTTGAACGCTCTTTCTTACTGTAACAACCCTAATTTTGACTAACATTATTAAAACATTTAATTGGATAAATTAAATTAAATAACATAAAAGGTTAAGGAAATTGAGATTTGGTATTATTAAGTGGTCGTGTCTAATAAATGAATTTATAAGGAAGATTAAAACTTAAATAAGAAGGAGGAAATTATGATAAGAGTAAATTGGGAAAAAGGGTGCATTCCCTAAACATAACCCCTTACATCCCATTCTCCTTCATTTCATTTACACTTACACAAACAAAAGAAAAGAAGGCCGGCCATTTCTAGGAGCATTCAAGAGAAGATAAAGCTAGGAATCAAGTAGAAAGCTTAGGGAAAATCAATCTAATACAAACCTCAACCGTCTTAATCCATTCAAGATGAATAATAGTTATGCATCTCATTTTTAAGTGTTATTTTTAGTTTTAATCTTACATCCGAATCTTTTGCTATGTATTATATCATGTTTTAGTATTTAAATGATTATATGCTTAGTCGATGAACATTTAGAATTATTTATGGAATTAATTGATATGTTTAAGTTAGAAAACCTATCATACGACCCCAAATGAATTGAGATTTTGGTACGATGTTAGAAACATTATTTTAGAAGTGGGTTTTCAATTTTATAATTATTTTAAGAGGCAATGACCTCTAATGACTTCGAACTTCATCAATATAGTTTTATAAAAGCATATATTATTACATAAGTATTTTGAATAAAGTAAAGGGAAAATATTTTCCTTGTTTTAAAGATATGATTTCAAGGGTTAAATCATTTGTAAAGGTGTATATTTTCAATGAATTATAAAGAGTATTTTAGCCTAGACTTTTACTAAAGAAATTAATGTTCTTACCACCTTTAGGAAAATTGCGGTAGGATGGAATGATTCAGTGATTAGAAAACCAGATGGGACTTGTGTAGGGTCACGCTCTATACTTCATCTGTTAGCCCCTAATCGATATTAGTTTAAAATTCCAATATGTAGGGCTTTGTCATGGGTAAGACTAAAAGTAGGTGCATTCATAGAAAGGAATAAACAGAGATGAGTTAGGTTATTGGTGAGCCCGCAAAGACAAAAGGATTAGTTGACCCTAGGAATAATAAATTTTGGACAAACCATCCAGTTGTCTTCTAACAGTAGATTAGATAATTTGAAATATCTGATAGACCCGTGTAAGCCATAGGTTTGTAGTCATCCTGAGAAAACTACGATGGTGGGACAGACAGTCCATTGATTTAGACAGATTCTTCATGATTACCCATGTTGCATGCATGAATATTATTGTTAATCGTCCATTTTAACAGTTTGGTTGTAGGATTTTGATTTTCAAAAGATATATTTAAAGGGTATTAGTGAGGGGAAAACCCATTCTGCTAAGCAGCGTGGTCTCACTATATATTGATAAACTGAGAAGGCATATTATTCTTCACACCAGGCTTTTTATCCAACTCGAAATTTATGTTTTCCCCTTAAACTCTCGGGTGCTCAAAATTTTATTTGAGTAAGTCGGGAATGAAGGTTTTTAGATTTAGTAAGTTTTGGCGAATAAAGCTTCCGAAGACGTGTAGGAGGCAGATCTGGCTATATAGGAGTCTATCTATATCTATTATCCACTGTGTTATTTTGTTGGAATGTATGTAAAGACAGATGTTATAACTGTCTATTAGTAACTCTGATCATCTAAGGAGGCATCTTCATATGTCGCTCTTGGTGTATTTTGTATTAATTATATTTTATCTGAACCTAGGCAATGTTACGGGATTATGTACTAAATATGAAAATGTATTTTGAAATGTAATGTGAAAGTTGTTTTTGAAATTGTGTTTTAAATATTTTCATATTCATATGCTTCTGATATTATGGATACCATTAACATTACCGCATGTTGTCACCGGAAATTAATACTATAGATGACTGCAGTATCTATAGCAATTAGTTTCGGGCCTCAAAATGGGGATGTTACACTTAAGAATACACGCTTCCTTTGCAGTTTGATTGACAATCAAACTATTTGATATTTCTATCAAAACACTTATTTAATTGTGATGCTTTTCTGAATGATACATTCATATTCATTCTTGGATCGTATCTGAAAACTCGCAAACTCAATATCACTCCCAGTGACTTCGAGACATTTTGGTTATTATGTGTAAGCAGTTTACCTTAAATCATTATTTAAATTTTTTTGTTTTGGCACATACGTACCAAAATATAGATCATACTATGCGATAATTTTGTGAGTAAAATCTGAACCTGCTTGAGCACATCAAATGGTAAATTTGTTACGTTAATTTCAACAACTGAAATAGGATGGTATAATTCTTATTAGTGTGGCTAACTATATTCTAATTGCATTTGTCTTTCTCTTAAAAAAAATTTGTGGCCAATGGATCATATCCTTTCAAATTATATTTTGATAATGTACTTGGAATCAATTTTGGATTTGTGCATCATACCATATTATAGAATTAATATTCTTAACGGTTTAATTGACAACCGAGGATTATCTATTCTTGACAATGATAAACAACTCATAGTTTCTCTTCAATGTGTGAGAATACTTATTTGACACTCTAATGCAATGTATTCATTTAGGTTAGGTTAATTTCATTTCATCCGACGTAATCCGTTTCATCTTTGGATCATATCTAAATCCATTCTAATATCAATAATTTCTCAAAGAAATTCCTTCGCTGTGAAGTTGGTATATTCTTGAATTCTCAGTGCAGTGGAACAGGTATTCATAAACATTTTATAAATCATCTTATATAAAACTGACTTTGTATTAGTTCACAATAAATTTATGTTCATAACATAAATTAGTCATCTAATGGCTATCGTACCCAAACTTCTTTTGAGAAATTCATACAAGATCCCTTACATATAATTATTACATGCAGTTTTTCGATTCGCACAACTTGCCAACTCCTTGGACTAGGATATATAGGGGTTTCTTATAAACCCTTATCTTATATGGTTTGTAAACTATTCTTTGGATGATATTAGTTTTAACCTAGTGTACTACTCTTAAGTACACACCTTATAGAAAGAATTTATCTCAACTTAACTCATCATTAATCATGCTTTGTCCAAAAAAGTTTGATTATTCCTTATCAATACATCATTATGTGTTATAGGGAGGAGTTACCTTTGAGATCGAATCTTTATTCATTTTTAGGTACATTCAGAACTCTTTCAGACATACTCACCTATTCGATCAAATTGAATCATTTTATTTTATTGCACGTTATTTTATTTACTTTCATTTTATATTTTATGATCTTATCATAGGCATACTACATGCATATCAAATACATACGTCGGTGTTGGTGATAAGTCATCAATGAATATAACCAAATACATGGAACCGATTTGGTATTAATAGACTTACGATTGCATACATCTATATGTATCAATCCGAAGAGTTCATCAACTCTTATGATGCTCCCACTAATTGGGTGCATAGCTCTTCAATTTTTTGAGATATAATTAACCAGTGTCATGTGATTTATAATCATATAATAAAAATTATTTCTCAAAACAACAACTTAGTCTATAGTTCCAGAATACTTGTAAATAATTTTAGAAAC
The DNA here is from genome assembly GCA_030737815.1 of Allium fistulosum. NCBI lineage: Eukaryota > Viridiplantae > Streptophyta > Magnoliopsida > Asparagales > Amaryllidaceae > Allium > Allium fistulosum. The sequence goes on along the minus strand of CM060907.1, from coordinate 239,281,849 downwards.
TTCTGTATTTTCAATGCATCACTATGTTGTGAAAACAAATACCACATTATAGCTTTATTTCATAACGAATATTCATATTGAAATATAGATATGTCTGTCTTTCAATCGATATTGAAAAATAGTCATTATTTCATAAATAATATTCGGTATGTTTAACGGTTTTTTTCGTGATTTGATGCAATCAATAAGTGCTACATGGCATGCTCCCACTATTTTTGGTATTACTATAAAAGCATACTGAATTTGGAGGTCCATCATTCACTTAATATAGATTGATTATTTCATATACTGCAACTAGTTTATAGTGGAGAGTTCTTTGATCAAATACTTTGAACAATTCTAGAAATAGAAATCATACTTCTTATTCCAATGTTAAGTATCAATCATTACTATCACAATTCTAGTTTTCGATGTTTCTTTATGAAGCAGAAGTGACCATTCCCTCTCTTCATCCCAACTATACCTTAAATCACATTTACTCTTATACATTCGTTTTCCTTTCTACATAGTCAAACCATTCAAACGAAAACTTTTACTACAATATCATAAAAAACTCTTTACAATTGTGCATTCGATTATCTTTAACATTTAAGGACATCAAATGTGTTGCATCTTACGTATACCGATCAAACCGACATTTCAGCAATTAGTTCTTTGATTTATACAGTAGTTTTGGCCTTATGTTACATTTAACACAATATGATCTTTCATGTAATCAATCAAATTGAATACTCGATCTCACAGTACTATTTATTGATTTATTTCAAATGAAGTAATTTCATCGAAGTATCGTACATTACGAATAGTGATTGTTCTCCATATAACACTTATATGTGGTAGTATACGAATCAAATATCCATACTCTTGTATTGCTTTTAGAGTTCAAAACTCATAGAATGCAATAAAGAGTCTTGACCAAATAAACACATAAGAAACCATATTACAAATGTATTAAGCAGTTGTAAAGTTATGTACTTGCATGGGTATAGAAAACATTAACATGCAGTAGACATTTAATAATGAGTATATATTATACTTCTGTTTGTCAATTTTCAGTTCAGTTCATTTGTATATATTAATTGATAAATGTTTTTATCAATTGCATTAAATGCACAAATTTATCATTGTGGATAATTATAACATTCTTTAGCATATGTTCATACAATATTAGAAAGGTTAAATGTTATCGTTTCATTTTTTAGTAAGGCTCCCACTAGTCTTTTATGTTTCTCCAAACCTTAAGATGAAACATAGAAGTCTTTCGACATCACTAGTGGGTGTTAGGACTTGTCTGTCTTAGTATTCTTACCTTGATTCTGCTCAACAAGTCATAGCTGCACGGACGATGGATGACTCCTTATCGGTTGTATCATAAACAACTCCTGACTCTTTAGTATTTTGTCCTAATTCGTTTCGACCTTGAATCTGTTCAACAAATGGAAATGAAATTATTCACTCATACCTACCATATCGCGACGGCCTAAGTATAGTATATGTACCTTGAGTCTGCTCAATAAATACATATAGTTATCTTACCTCGTCTATTCAATATATTAATAATACTACATATAACATCCCTAGCTTGAGTCTGCTCAACAACAAAGGAGTGTGCAAGTAATTTATATATATATATATATATATATATATGGTAGAGGACAACATTATATTGAAGATTCATAATCTTTAATATATTGTATTGAGTGATATTGACTTATGAAATAATCTAATTTTATGAATTACCATTATGATTCAAGCGTCAGACACATCAGGAATCACAGTATACGTATGATTACGTATGTATTTATTTTTTAAGTCTATTATGGGTTTTTTTAATGTTCCACCTTTAGTTTACATTAATTAAATCACATTTAATTAATTAACGTTTTAATTAATTTTATATTGATATAACATTTATATTTGTATGTATTATAACCTTTATAGTATAATACATATATCATATACATGTGTATAATAATTAATTAATTAACCTTTTAATTAATTAATTTAACCAAACTATTCTAATTAAATTATATTAATTTCAAACTTCAGTTCATAAACATACATGTATACTTATGTTATTTTAAACAATTTAAAACAACATAACAAATATCTCTATATATAATACATGCACTTGTTTATTAATTAATTAACTTATTTAATTAATTTATTTTTATTAATCTTATTAATAAATTTGAAATTTGAAATTGACATGAATTTTGTTTCAAACATTTTGAAAGATTATGTTACATTATAACTTTTATATAAATATATTTTATTTTAAATTTAACTATTAAATTTAAAATCTTTAACTGTAAATTTTCAAAACGATTTTGAAAATTAGCCTAAGGCCCAATTCAAGTTGGGCTTTTTCTATTAGGGGCAACCATTGGGCTCATATCTCCTTTCAGGCCAGGCTAGTAACCAGGTAGATAGGGTACTTGATTACCCAATTCCAATCCTAGACATTACCTTTCTAGATACCGTACTAAGTGGGCAAACTTAATTAGTTAGTCCTAATATTACTAATTTAGATTGCATAGGCTATTGGGCTTTGATAATATTGAAGGAACCGGGACAGCCCGTAGTGGAAGAAATGGATGGTTAAAAAAATATATTCTATTTTGGATCTTTAATGGGCTTATGAAGTCTAAATTCAATTAGAACTTTTCTAAATTTAATTTTAAATGTATAGTGTATCAAATACACCTAACAATTATTTATAAGAGTTAATATATATATATATATATATATATATATATTTGCACACATATATATAGGTAAGAAAACCTTTCGTTTCTTTCCCTAAAATAAGTAATTAGTTGAGAGCATAAATTGCATTAAATGGAGAGAGAGACCTTTCACTTTCTCTCATTAATTTAAATTGATTAATTCATTAAATGTTATTAATTAGTAATTTATTCATGGTATGAAATATTACTATGTCCAAATATATTCTAACTTTACAAATTGTAGTTTACAGATTGTGTACAGAGATTTTATTTAAATTTACAAATTGTAGCTTGAGATTTATTTATATACGTTTGTGTGTGTGTGTATCTATGTGTGTGTATCATATACATATATACACACATATATATGTATGCATATGTGACATAGCAATCCGTGCATGGTATAACATGCCCATATATAGATGTTGGGATTTACATCGCAACATATACATTAGCTCATTTTGTATGTATTGTATGTTGTCAAATATGTGCATGAACAGATAGTTATAAATTTATACACACACACACACACGTATATGTGTAAAATATGTTTTATCATTAAAATATTACAAGAAATATTCATTTATTTATTTATATAACTATATATTGTACCATAAATAACAATAAAGAAGCATGCATGTATAAATATATGTAATTTTTTAACTAATTATAAAATATATCCGATCTGAAGTTACAATAATTTTAAATATTTAATATATATGAATATTATATTGAATTAAGTAGTTTCGACCGTAATAAATTAATATAAAATAATTATATGATAAAAATTCAAATTTAATAATTTTAGAAAATTTGGAAACATATTTTAGGGCTTAGGAATTTTTTTTGGATTTTTCTCAATTAAAATAATATTTTTAATTAAATAACTAATAACAAGCCAAAATTAAATTAATTTTTAAAAATATAAAATTAAGTTGAAAAAATCTAAAAAAAATTCTACGGCACCTAACATTATGAATTAATTTAAAAAAAATATAAAATGGAATTTTAGAAACACATATTATTTTACATGTATTTATTGAATCGGATAATCATTAAATAATAATAATAATATATAAATAAATGATAAAAAATTATTTTCAGCACTTGTAATTAATAATAGACATAAACAAGTGTTAAGAAAATTTTAGATCAATGTTATACAATAAAAATAAAAACATATGTTTTAATTCAAATTGTATGTGAATATTAAATCATAAATTAATATATACATATATTTATACACACACACACACCCAATTATAAACATATATAATTTTAAACTAAAATTTATTTTAATGTTTAACATCAGATTACAAACATAATAACATGAATTAGATCTATAAACTTTATATACATATATCTAATCACCACTGTGACAACAACAATACATACAAAAATCTTATCTAACTAATGAAATAACAATAATTTAATTTATATATAAATGATTAACAAACCTTAAAACCAAAATAATGTGAATAACATATAGAAAAACATTACCCAGAACAGACGCCCTAAAGTCCACTTTGAAATAATGAAATCTCTTTCTCTAAAATTCTTTGATTCCTGAGATTGTTAGTATAGAATCAAGGACCGTTTACTATCAAATAGTTTTGTTTTAGTTTGAACTGGATTTGAGATTTTGGGATATTTTTAGAGGCTAGTTGCTGCCATTAAAATGGAAAAGAAGAAGGCGACAACTCTAAAAATGAATTAGAATGTAATTAGGGTTTTGAAATCATAATATATATGGTAGGATAAGAGAGAAATAACTAGATCTCTACCACACATCTCCTAACCCTAATCATACACGTAGGAGCGGTCCCTACCACTCTCTAGACCAGCCACCTATCACTCTAAAATGCATGGGTTGTGAGCCTATTTAACCCAAATTAAATATACACAATTATATTTAACTTAATTTGTTATCGATATCTCATATCGATCAACATATTTATAACTTTTATAAATATATTCAATAATTTTATTTATCAAATCATATCCAAATTTTATATTTAATATTTCATAAATATTAATTAATTTAACTAATTTATAACAATTATAAACTAATTAAATCGTTTGGTCTAAATAGAATTCATCATTTCGATTGTGTAACTCTTGGGTGTAAATTCGATCAGCGATTAACATCAAACTATTCGAATGACAATGTTCACACTTCACTTAGCAGGTGGTGTGACATTATGGCCAAATTTATCGCACACTCAGCTTCAGTAAAATTTAATTTCACTTTATTAAGCGTTACCTAGTTGTGACAATTATTTACACCAATTCTCTTTGTCAAAACTATATCACTTTGGACTTAATGAATTTGGCAATGGTCAAAATTCCAACAACGTCCACATTCAACTCAATAGTCCAAACACAAATTCCTTGGTTCAATAATAACAATTATTATTAACCAAATTACTCTGGCTGGATATTTTGACATTGGTTTAACTTAAGTTGACCGTGATACTAACCCTATATGACTGATGAGACGAATCCTCTCTTGAATAGCGCTTCACTTGCAATACTTCCACTCAACCGAACTATAGTCACTCGATGGTCATTGTGCCATGATTTGACTATAATCAAAGCAGAGCTTTCATATGGAAGATTCACAGTATTCTCAAGTCGAAAGAACTGCGTAAATTATTTACATCGATATTTTCTGTTTGACCTTATTTATATTAACCAACAAAAAACTATCGAATGAGTCGTTCCATAGTTATCCAATAACTATTAGTATGTAACCACTAGGTGCTCCTAGCAGTCATGAGTAATACACTGTCTAACATTTGGAGAGCGTTACGTACTCTAGTATCAACGGATACATCGATATCAAGTCTAGATGTATCTTGAATAGGAATATTTAAAATAGTATATTTATTTTTGTTAACCCAAAAAATGGATCAACACCCTGGTTTGAGTGTGAAAGCACTAGTCCTGTTCTCAGAGCAAACAATATAGAAAATAAATGTAAAATGAGCAGAAATAGTAAAGAGACAAGAAGGTATTTATAGTGGTTCAGTTGTTAACGAAGCCTACATCCACTTTATAGCTTTTATTTATAGTGGTTGAAACTTACCAGAACCGTATGATGAAAATAGTTTAAAACGGATAAATCTGGACCGTTTATATTAATAAAACCCATGCCGCCATAGGTAACGATCGGTTGACCGCCCCTTCAAGCGGTCGATCACTGGGTGTCGACCGGTCCCATTGAAGGGGTCGATTGGTACGCTTATATTTGGGAACATTTTATTATTTTCCATTGCCTGTTATTTTATTCCTTAATTAACTTTTAATGTTAGCTACTTAATTTACTTCTTACTTAACCCCTAAGTCTAATCATAGTTAATTTTTGAAATTCAAACTTTAAATTTAACTACTCGTTTGAATTTTAATTCGAACTAAATAAATTTAAATCTAAAAACTTCGAACGCTCATAACTTCTTCATTTGAGCTCCATTTCAGCACACTATATATGGAAACAGATCAAAGTTTCACCATGAACACAACGGAATAACTTTCATGGTCAAATTCCATCTTTTTTAAAATTTCCATTATTATCACTACCCTAATTAATTGAATTTCTCTCAATTTACTTATCTAATTTGGGTTGATTTTACGGGTGTTACATTCTCCCCTTTTAAAAAGGATTTCGTCCCAAAATCTTTTAAGGGGCGAACAACGTAACGCGCAATAATATCCATGTTATACAACCAAGTATCTACACAACCATCTACTCGACCAAAGTGCAATGTGATTTTGTACTACAAACATACTAAAATGAGCTCAATCCTTGCGTGAGTGTATGATTGTGCTATGCAAATATGTATACAAATATCCTAAATATGGATAAAACTGCTATATGAGTGTAAAGTGACGGTGAAAAAAGTGTAGCGATCATCTCCTACCATCCAATCTAGCAATCACGATGCAACCAAAATCCTAATTTTGAAGAGAAAATTTACCAAAGAAAGGCTTGGGACAAGAAGTCCTCATGCCCTTCACCAGATTTTCTCCCCATTGCACTTAGACCAATCTAATTCTTTGTTGCAGAGCTTCTTAGTTCTGTGCTCCAATGTAGACACTATTAGCTCCATCCCAAGACCCCCCAATTGATTAGGCTCTACTACAATTTATATGCTATAGAGGTATTTCCTTAGATGCGAAATGCGAAAAACATCATGGACTTCGGCCAACATAGGAGTTTTCTTATCTTTCCCAAATATTGTGGAAGGCCTAATAAATTTGGTGCCAACTTTTCCATCTATCCAAATCTTACGACCTTCACACGCTGCCTAATCAACTTTGACTTTCCAAAGTCTCGCAATTCAAATCCGGTCAGAGTAGAATTTTTTGGTGGTTTCCTATCCACAATTTTTTGATTTGTATGGCCTCCCATAAAGTGCTTCAAGGGTGCCATACCAATCATCTATTGGTGACCACTATCATACGCGAATGCTACTAAGGGTAAGCGCTACTCTAATGGTCCTCCAAAGTCCATGATGCAAGCCCTTAACAAATCCTCCAAGTTCCTATTCATTTCTTCAGTTTGTCCTTTGGTTTTCAGTTGGTAAGTGATGGCAATTATTTCCTAAAGCTACTAGAAAACTCCTCAAAATTTGCTAGAAAAACTAAGGGTCTCTATCACTAACGATGCTAACCGCAACTCCATAAAGCTGCTGTATTAGAGATGTTATGGTTTCATTGCTTCTAATGGAAAATTTTGCCACCTTCTCCCTCATCATTGATCGGTAGGAAATTCTCTTCATGTTCCTATCCATTTTATCTTTTCTTTGAATGGTGATATCCTGTGAGCTAAATTTCTTATGTTTCCCAAAATTCTAAATTTTTGGGATTAAGGCATTCTTATACTTTAGGTTGCTATCTTAATTTCCTCATTAACTTCCAGTCTTACCTATGGTTTATCGCTAGTTAAGTATCCCTATAAAATTTCTTAATTTACTTTGCTTCTCAACATATATATATATATATTAAGTGGTCTAAACCCCATTCATATAGTCAACACAGGAATAAAACATGGATATATCTTACACCACATTATACACTTTTCCAATAACAATGGGAGACAACTAGTGACTACAACCTAAGAACTTTGCTGGAAGCTGCCATTCAATATCTACTGATATAAATGGTGTTGAGGTACTAACACTCCCTACTAAATTAAGATGGGTATTTCTTAACATGTCATTCCATCATTACTCATTTTCCTTAATTTTCCTTTTTTATTTCTAATAAATGTGGTCCTTCTATTACTTCAATTAATATCCATAGAAGTTGAAATTGGACCATTCCCGATTAGTCCTTCTTTAATCCTTTTAACCTTCTTCAGGTTTCCAAAATCCATTCATTACGCAAATTTCTTTCCAACATAAATGCCATATCAAGTTTCCTTAATCAGTCCTTATTTAATCCCTTTTTTGTCTCATTAATTACAAATTTATTGCTCGTTAAAATTTTAATTAATGTCCATAAATCCTAATTTGGTAATTAGTAACTAATACACATATTGTCGTAAATCTATTATATATATATATATATATATATTCTAGTCGTGAAGCATGGCTATACATGTATATATTTATAACTACTAATCTCTACAATTAGAATACTCATTTCCATATTTTAATTTATCGAAGCTATCCTTCTAAAAAGATTACCGTCATGATTTCTCAGAAATTAACCACTAGTTAGATTTTTGCTTTGTTTAGTATTCCTTATTACTTCAAACAACGCACTTTTATACGTATTTTGAAATTGGAAAATTTATGGAAATTACATGAAAACTTCTTTGAAATTAAAATATAGAAATTCATATTCTACAGGCAACTAATTTACAAACCAATTATAGATCTGGAATATCTTTATACTTTACCAACTTCTTCAAGTAGAGGTTTGTGACTGATTTTAAATTTCCAGATCAGGTTGTGCACTTTATTCCTATTTATTCATATCCTAAAAATCTTAGTCTGTCCTACATAACTAGTGATCCTTATCTACTCTATGAAAACTACTCTTTATGAAATCGGAACATACAAAAAAAATTTGATAAATTATTTTCATACAAATAGACTTATTTCACTAAATCAAAAATTAGCATTATTACTCCATTTCTTGCGAAACTTAAAATTTCACAAACATTAAGTACCAAGCTCTAAATTTTCATCAAAGATTTACTCCTTTAAAAGTTAGACTTTCAACTCATAGAATTCAAAGACGGCTTGGTTTTCAAAAAAGAACTATGGAAAACTTTCCTTTTTAATAATTTACTAAAATAAGGACTTGCTCCTTTTGAAAATAGGAACTTTAACACAAAACATTCAAAACTCAATTATCACTCTAAAATAATAAACTAGACCTTTATTATTCCAAAGAGTTTCTAGTTACACGACTTATCATTTCCAAAATAATAGATTTTCCTCTATTATCATTTCAAAATAATAGTATATCATTCTAAAATATATATTAATATATGTTTCCTTATTACTCAAAATATACTGTTATTTGACAAAATATATATTGTAACTTTGTTCAAAACTCTCAAAATCTCTTGCAATCCTCCTTTTATCAATTCCAATAATAGTCTTATTCAAAACAAGCTCTGAATTTGAATAGGAAAAACATATACATAAAATTATCATCTTTACATAAATGCTTTTCCAAAAATGTCCAAATCATTTATTACTTATCATTTAAATCCTTTCAATTGTCAAAGATAACCTCAAGCGATGGAAAAATTGAGTAGACAAAGATAATTTCTATCCTATCCCTATTACTCCTCTCATATATTACCTTTCACTGGATGAAACATTCATAATTCAATTACTACCCAAATTCCAACTACCATTCTCCGTAGTTCCTTATACGGGAGTGTCTCTCCAATCTACTTTATTACATATTCTTATCCTTTATTCTTTCTATCCTATGCTAATCAAGTGTCTTTTCCATTTGTATACACTTTCAAAAGAAATTTAAGGAAAAGAACCACTAATTTTGTAAGGTAGGAAAAAATCATGCATTTCACAAATGAAAAATCCTTATTAAAACTTTTTGGACCAAAAACTTTTGGCTCAATAAATTTAAACTAAGAACTTTAAGAGTGAAAAATCCTTTTAAGTTAAAACTTTCTAAATTAAATATTTATAAATTATAAATCTCCAAATTTCCTTGCTCTTTTCAAAATAACAGCCTCCAAATTTATAAAATAGCAGAAATCATAAAACTAGAAGAATCCAGAAACGAAGAATCCAAAAGTTGGAAACTTTTAGTTCAACAAATTTTAAATTGAGAAAATAACAAATGAGAACCTTCTCCTTTCTTCTTTTTTTCAACTTTTCAAGTAATTAAAAATCATCCACCATTTAGTTTTTAAAATGTTTCACTACTTCTTTCTAAACCTTTTACAAATGGTAGTATATTTCTTAAGTTGTCAAAATAACTTTTTATCAAAAAAATTCAACTTACAGCACATAAGATTTTCACTTAATAATCATTTGAAAAACTCTTTCAAAATTTTAAGGAGTTTTCAAAATATTTTTACCACTTCCTTTCTCAAGGGGTAGGATTTGAAAATTGCTTTGATTGTTCTTCCCTTTGAACTCCCTATTCAATCATCCAATCTAGTTATTTTCTTATGGTGATCAATGTTCACCTTCTTATGGAAGCTTGTTTCGCTGCTATATTCCTTACTTCCGTATGAATACTATGCCTTGTAATATCTAACTATTACCTAACATTTAAATTTATTACTCCCATGAATGTCACTTTGTGTCTATTAAATGGTTGTCACCTTAACGGACGTTTCGTAAAGACATTTATTTGTTTATTCAACTTTACCTATTTAACTTCTTCCTTATCTTCTCATAATTACCTTAATGGTCTCATTAATCTATTTAATATCTTATGACTCCTCACTTATTGCACATTCATTACATATTAAATTTTGGAGTTACTATCTTTCCTTCTATGATTTCTATCCCTATTATTTAATATGCTTATAGGGATCATGATGATAAGCAATTCTAGGTCCAACAAAGAAGTATAACTTTAACTCTATCTATTTTCCAACTCATAGTTGCTTCGCCCACCCTTTTGGAATGTGGTAGCAACTACATTTATAGTCGGAATTTGTAGAGTTAGGCGTAAATTCAAAATAAGTGTGTGTATATATAATTGTATATAGTTAGGTTTTTGAAAAATATTTTCAAAAATAACAAATACGACACTCATACGTATAATTTTCCCCAATGATCAAGTAACCTAAGCTCTGATACCAAATGTAATAACCCTCTCCGGAACATGCCTAAATTCTGACCCAGAAAAGGCCCATCAAAACTTAGACCTATTATAAAGCTAGCTGTTGGTTGGTAAATATAACAAAATAGAGCTATTTATCTATTCTTTTAGAACTCATAGCGGAAGGAGTAAAATATAATAACAATAATAGTACCCATTTATTTCAAATCATTTCAAATTTCATAAAACATTACACAATGTCAATCATTATAGAATTTTGTTTAAAAATACATTTCATGGGTACAATAGAAAATAATACGAAAGATAAATAGTAACTTACATACTCTCGCCATCTTCAAGCATCATCAATTCCTTCTCTAACTTGTGTTTTACTAAGGAGGGAGTCAGAACAACAAATGTCTGGTGAATAGAAATCTCAAGCCTTACTACTTCAACACTTCGACGGTATAATTTAAATAAAAATACGTCTTACGTCTATAAAACCATTTAATACTTCATATAATAAAAGGAGGCGAGTCCTAAATCAACCACTTAATACCTTCCATCCTCGAAGAAGGTCTCCTAATCCCATAACCCAAATCCCACTTTCATAAATGTCGAATCAATGCAAGAGACAGTACCCAAGCCACTTAATACCTTTTATTGGAAAATAGGCAATCATACCATTTAAGACCTCAATTGAAGTGGACCACATTATTTAATACTTATTTCCAAGGTGGACCCTCAATGGTAGCTATTTAGCCGACTCGCATGGAAATCTCTCGAGCCACTTAATACTTCTTTATAGAAAGGTAGAACCTTAATCAGTCACTTAATACCTTATCCCGAAGTAAACCCCTATCGAGATACCATCCATTGTTCCTAGTAACTAGCTCCTTGGCCATTTAATAATTCATTTGGGGAAAAGAAAAGGGCCCTCAAAAAACCTCTTAATACCTGAAGACCCCAAAGCAGGCCCTCCGTATCATGAACCATACTTATAATGATGTCTCACATTAGTTTGACTATCCATAGGAACTTGTAGCCAGATTAGCTTGGTAGATTCACCCTAAAGAATTTTTTACTAACCTCGCGTCATCACAAATATTTATCATAGAAGACGTCTCACATCAATAGGAAGTGCAAGGAACTGCTAGTAGCCTCAAAGTGAAGGGCAGACTTCTGTCGTGCAACTCTATTGATCTTGCATCCCTATGACTTAGCCATAATTTAAATACTCTATATATATAATACTCATCTCACCTTCCATAGTTAAGGCCTTATAAGGAATTTTTGTTATTATGCTTTAAAATGTTAATTACTTTCCTAAGGGGGATTCAATAACAAATACTGCCTAATTAACTATGCAATAAATATCTTATAATTATACGTTAATCATGCTAATTAATATATAAATAAATATGCACTTATTATTCTTTGTGTGCAGAGATTACGTCCTAACAAATGTTAAATGTCAATTCCCTTTTAACCATAATAATACAAGTATTTCCTTTTTCTTCCATTTTACCAATAATGTCCAAATTCCAATATCCATAACAAGGATTCAATACTCATATCCAAAATTGCAATAATTAAACTTGTATATAGAATCTAAATCCAACTCATCTCATATTAAAATAATGGAATAAACCAAAATGGAAACTTACAATTTAATCTTTTGTATGTTCTATTCAACTTCTTTTACATGTGTTTAAATAATGGGAGCTTTATTAAATTTTACAGAAATAGGTGGTGTAAACTATGAATAAAGATTCATCCTTTACACACCATTTCTTAATTAAATCCCTTAATCAGATCTAAAAAAGAGGAATAAGAAGTGGAATAGAATGTAGAATACACAAAATAAAAAATCCACAAAACTCCATTATTTTAACACAAAACAATTAAGGTTCCAATCCTAGAATTGACATTTCAGTTTGGGGGAATTTTAGGGACTTTTAATATGATGTTTTCGTAATCCAATACTCCCCAAGGCATATATCAAATCCAAACTATACTATTCAACTACTAAAATAGAAAAAATAAGATTTTCACTCACAATTGGTCCTTAACTTTGCTTCTCTTTGGATTTGCAACACCCATTATAATCTCCTTTAGATCTCTTCTTATATGATAAGGGATTTGTATATATATTAGATTCATAAAGGCTGGAGGAGAAAGGGTTTAGAAATAAAATAATAAACAAAAATAGGTATATAGGATTCCTTACCTAAAACCCTAAAGGAGTTTTTTGAAACTAAGAATAAATGAACTGATAGAGCTTCGCTATGTTCCCAAAATATATGTAAATAAAAGTGAGGGGTCTAGGGTTTTATTAATAGTGGTTGAAATATACCAGAATCGTAGGATGAAAATAGTTTAAAACGGATAAACTGGATCGTTTATATTAATAATACCCTACCCACCATAGGTAACGATCAATCGATAGCCCCGTTTAACCGGTCGACCGTTAGGTGTCGACCAGTTCCATTGATGGGGTCGGCTGGTACATTTATATTTGGGAATGTTTTACTATTTTATATTGCATATTATTTTATTCCTTAATTAAATTTTAACATTAACTGTTTAATTTAACGCTTGCTTAACCTCCAAGTCTAATCACAGTTAATTTTTGAAATTCAAACTTTAAATTTAACTACTCATTTGAATTTGAATTCAAACTAAATAAATTTAAATCTAAAAACTTCAAATGCTTATAATTTCTTCATTTGAGCTACGTTTTCAGCATACATACGTAAGTATATCAGAATTTTGCCACGATCACAATGGAATAACTTTCGTGGTCAAAATTTAACTTTTATAAAATTTCCATTTTTATCCCTACCCTAATTAATCGAATTCTCTCAATTTACTTATCTAATTAGGGTTGGTTTTACGGGATGTTACAACATGGACAGCTATTATCAGTAATTTAATATATTGCTCTCCTTACCGCTTAACACATTCGTGTCTAATGTACTTGGTAGTTTCCTTTCAGCCTTTTCTTATATATATATATATATATACATACAAATGATGTTTTGGAAATTTCTTTTAACTATTGTTGATATTGTAATTCATTGTGAAACATTTGATAGTTTTTTTGACATTTTGATTTTGTCTGCAACAAGCTCTAGCACTTGATTTTATGTATAGTGAGAAATTATTAAGTTTATATATATTTCTTGATTAAAATCTACATTTGTATGTATAGTAAATTAAATGATGAACTAATAGAAAATATACATAACACTAATTTCATACTTACAGATTAAATGTGGATGTACATATTAGTTAAGTTCGATAAATTAGTAAAGTGAATTTAATTGTTTTATTTAAATGAGAAAATTATATAAAGCAGTCGTTAAGCTAATATTTTAGTCTTTAGAGTATATTGTTATGAAATTCTAAAATATAATTTTGGTTTTGAAAGTGTATTTAATTGAATGTGAATATATAGAGATTTATTTATTTGTTCTATAATTAATTATAATAGTATTTAATTATCGTAAATTATGAAATAATACATATATGTAATATTTAGCTTTGCGAACTATTTTGTAAATTTAAAATAAGTATTCTGATGTTATTAATAAATATTTAATAATTGATTAATTTTATATAATGATAAGGAATTAGTTATTTATTGTAATTATTAAACAATATTTGAGTTTATATAATTATTAATAAGTACTAGAATAGGTATTAATTATCTATTTCTTAGCATTTATTTGATTATATAAATTTATATGTTGTAAATGATTTGTTATTTAATACTAATTTGTTTATTTTATGTTACTAGAATAAACTACATCTATATTGGTTCCCTGATTATTATTTTCTTGTATATTGAATTGGTTCATATGAATGATTCACCACTGATTTGGATTTGATTGGAGTTTTAATATGATACAGTAATGGCATCCTTGTTATGATTTTATTTAATTCTATGTAACGAGAAATATAAATAAATAGAGTTATAATACCATTTGGGAATGAAGCTATCATTCGATAATATTTCTTTGGTCATTCTTTGGACTCATTATACAGAATTCTAGATAGTTTGAGTGAAGTTTATAAGCAATGAATAAACATTTGAGTATCATGCAGTGGTATAGGAATATAGTGGATAGTGGAGGTGATGCGTAGTGATATATGGATCTGTGCCTATAAATAATGAGACTCCAAGTCTATATGTATTGGTTTTATATGTCACTACTATGATGTACTCCTATTGTGTTTGTTGGAGAGGACCAGATGCCCAGTGTCCACCTTGGCGGCCTGATCCCGTGATCACTCCTAAGATCAGTGACAACCTATATTGCTTAGTGCTTTCAGCTTTGTGCTACCCCTTATGTGCGCATTTTCCCTTGTATCACCTAGGCCAGTAGTCCGTTACCTATACCTTTGTTGTGACAACCCGACTTTTGACCCTCGAAAATCGACATCAATACGTTCACTGTATAGCATGCTGAACAATCGAGTGCTGGAAAGATAGATTGTTAAGGGAAAAGAAAGAAGTTAGAAGAAGAAGAAACTAAAACAAATACAAAATCTCACAACAGAATGAATAATATATAATATTAATAGCTCTTTACACAAATCAAAATTATAATATACATACCTCAAATCAGAGTACACAAATCAATAATTACCAGCCTAGACAGTTATAACCGCATGTCCTCACAATTGCTGATAATTTCAAACAAACACTGCAGTGGAATAAAACCTGTACGAGAATACATCTCACTCTCCAGCTCGTCTTCTGAGCTCCAAAGCAATCCAATCTAAATCTGTAATATGCTCAGTCTGACCCGAGCATTATAATAAAATAACACCTGAGTCAATTTGGGAAACCAGCGTGAGAAAAGCACAACCAATTTGAATTATTACAGTTATCAAAATCCTTTGAAAAACAAAGGTATCTCATAAGACCACGCCACACATAAACACGACGGGGTTTTACCTTACGATAACCAAAACATTTTTATATAAAAATCTAATGATATTATAATAATTTCTAAGGGTCAAAATAATAATAATCAAGTAACTGTGATGCTCGTGTTGTGTACATCACCAAAATACTAGTATAAAATCAAAACTCGATAAGGCTCGTTCGCTACTTGTGTAGGATTCCACGGAGGTGCCCTCAGTACTTCAAGAACGGTCCTCCTGCACAAGGATCAGAGTTATCCTTCTGAAGCATCATACCCGTCTAGCTGGGGTATTATAGGAAAAACATAACTGGTCTTGCTAAGACTGAGTGCATCGCTCCGGCATGCCAAAAACAACTAAAGGTATCAGTATTGCTAGACAAAGGAGCCGATTACACCCTATGGGTTTGCCAACCCTACTGGCCATGCCTCATGTCTCTGGTTTTAGTCATTTCCGCTGATGAGGCTACGTCCGACGTTCCAGCTTACACACCACTCCCAAAAATAGATCATGGAATCCCATATGGATTCCCACACCACAATGGCCTTGGAATCGCATATGGATTCCCACATCTCAAATAGATCTTGGAATCACACCCAGATTCCCATACCCAACAGTCTCGGAACCACACATGGATTTCAACATCTCAATATAACATGAAACTCCTCCATAGAACCGTATATGGTTTTGGAGTGGTAACAGTTTCGAGTCTTCTCTTACGAGTACACTCTCCCGCTTCTCGAACGCTCCATAAACCAATCGTCGATTTCTGGAATGCTCAATACCAGTTCTTTAGGAAATAATCAGGAAATACATAAGAGCAGAGATCACCCCCTAACTGTTTAATTGGACAAATCTCCTTATCATTTATCATAGAAGAACAACGAGTTTATACGTACAGTATAGCACCACTGATGGTAATTGTACCATATAATTCCCGTTTTCCCCCAAGATATTTCCATAGTTAAAATCCCTCAATGTTAAGTAAGAAATCATTTCCTACCACTAAAATTAAGAAGGATTACATATTTGGGCCAAGATTTGATAGTCGGTTATTTAACTATCTAATAACAAACATTCAAACAACGATTACATTTCGCACTGAAATCACTAAGCCTCATTTAATTTGATTTCTATAAATCGAATCTTCTTATTAAAACATTTGTTTGCGCCAAAATTGGTCACAAACACCTGATAGTCGTTGAAAGCACCAGTACTCAATCACAATTCACAGATAACAAATATGTAGAGAAATAAGTATGCAAATCACTCAGGAAAATCAATTAAAACAGTAAATGACACAGGATTTATAGTGGTTCGGCGATCTTGCCTACGTCCACTCTGAAGTTGATGACTTTATTACTTGATACTTGAAGATCACAATTTCTTATAATGTAGGACAACTGATTTTATAAGCTAAGTCTGAAACTAAGGTAGCAGTGGTGATTTGGAATAAATCTGGCAGAGTTTGGGCGCTCTTTAGCTCTTAAAATTATTCGACCCCCTTTTCTGAATGACCAGGGGCTCTATTTATAGGTGTAGGAGGCTGATATTTCGCCTAAAATTAGGAAGACTACTTCTGGCACGTGTGGGCGCCCATGCGCCCGCGTCCAGAAAATCTGGGCCTGCTTCGGGATCGATTCGAACTCCATTCGAATCGATCAAAAAATCATCCGATCGAGCTGAAATTTGGTGTGGACATTCTTCAACATGTGCTCAATCTTCTGTGAAAATTTCATGGTATTTGGACTTGTAGATCTCGAGTTATGATCGCTTCAATATTGTGTTTCTGGTTGATATGCTCGCTTCGAATCGATCCTCTTCGAATCGATAGGGTCGAATCGATGTCTAGTGATCGAAGGCGTTGACGTGGCGCGTGCTTCTCGCATCGATCCGCTTTTCACTCCGAGTTGACTGGGTCGACTCCATCATTTTTGCTACTCGGACTTAGTGGATTCGAGGGATTTCTCCACATATCGATTCGAAGGGAAGTTCGTTCGTATCGATCGCGATATACAACGGTTGATTGATACGAAGTCGTTTCAACAAGATGGATTCGAAGCAGGGTTTCTGGATGGATACGAAGTGGAGTGACTCCATGGATTCGAAGGACTTCAATTTGAGGGATACGAAGCGGAGCAGCTTCATGGATTCGAAGTGGCTTATCCGGTTTGATTCGAACGAATGCTTGTTGATGGTTGCGATCTATATGGAGTCGAACCGATGGATACGAACCAAGGCTGTACTGATGGATTCGAATAAGATCTCTGGCTATGGATTCGAACTTAGGGTCACCTCCTCCAACTTGTATCGATGATATCTTGAGCGTACGAACTCAGATTGACTTGAAACTTGGAACGTTGCTTTTCCTGACCTTGCTTGATGTGTCTTATCAATTGTAGCCCGATCCGAACTCGGACAAAATTCATCGATATCCATAGTGAAACAGTGTATACCGAACTTTTACGATGAACTGACTTTAGTTTTCCAGTCAACTTTTTGGTGTCACGGCCTTGCCAAAAGGCGGGATAACATTTGCCCCCCCAAAACATGCCTTGCGATAGGAAGGTGTGTTTTGTAATGCCATAAGCTGAATGTTCGTATCCTATCATCCACCTGAAAAGAACTCGATATTTTCATATGACCTCGAATGACGATCGTTCGGGATCGTATGCCATTTGAGGTGAAATTTGACCGTTCGCGGTCGAATGCCGTTGAAGGCGAGTTGTGATCGTTCGCGATCGGGTGCCGTTCGAGGCGAATTGTGACCGTTCGTGGTCGGGTGCCGTACGAGGCAATTTTTGACCGTTCATGGTCGGGTTGCCGTTCGAGGCGATTTGTGACCGTTCGTGGTCGGGTGCCGTTCGAGGCGATTTGTGACCGTTCATGGTCGGGTTGCCATTCGAGGCGATTTGTGACAGTTCATGGTCGGGTGTCGTTCGAGGCGAATTGTGTATGCCCGGGGGGGGGACTTAGTATCATCGATACCAGGTTCACGTTCGAGTGGGTTCCTGGATCGTTTGTCAGGGTGATTCATCACTATCTCAGAGCATGCCTAGGGACCGTTCGCGACCCCGTACATGCGTAAGTAGTTTAGCCGTTATGGAATCACAGGTAGCATTCTTTTATTGCAAATAAGTTTTTAGCAGAAATGCTAAACAAAATCAAGTTCAAATGTTCAAATCAAGATGAAACAGAAGCAAAGCAAGGATGTCAAAGTGTAAACTCCTACAACGATAGGGTTAATAATCATTCAGAGCATGCCTATGGACCGCTCGTGATCTCGCACATGTGTAAATGACTTACCCGTGTTGGTGAGAGGTTTACGACTTGTTCATCGTTATTTCAATTAATTGATAACCATACGGTGTCCCGCCTCAGGGTCACCCCTAGCTGATGTAGACGGTGGTCGCTTTGGCTCCACTGCTGGAGCTCGCCTTCTCACATACTGAAGTAGCATACCGTTCCTGACGTGCCCTTCCACCTCATCCTTCAGATGTCTACAGTCGTTAGTGTTATGACCGTTCAGTTCGTGGAACAAGCAATATCTGTCTGATTTCCTCTCGTCAACAGTGGAGTCCCTTCGTATTGGTCTACGGTAGGGAACTTGCTCTCGTGTATCTCGGTAGATTCGCTCCAAACTCTCATTCAACTCTGAGTAGGTGGTGAATCGTGGCTCTCTCCGCAGTCACTTTGGCCCGTCACCACTATCCTCAGCCTTTCGTTTTCCTTTATCCTTGCCTGAGTCCTTTTCGAGAGGCTTTTTGTCTTTAATTGCATAAACTTCTATTCCTTCTCCTTCTTCTCTTTCAGCATTAGCGTCTTCCAATCGCAAAAACTTTTCTGCCTCGTAATAGAATTCTCCTAGGTCCATAGGCGGATCCTTAGTTAATGAATTTTTGAATTCTGTGCCGTTAGCTACTCCGGACACAGCTGCCATCATAACCATGGATGGATCTGGCCGATCCACCGATGCTGCTGCCGCACTGAATTGCGTCAGGAAATTCCTCAAAGACTCTCCAGTTTTCTGCTTTAGCGTTGCCAAACTCATCACATTCTTGGGTCTTGAAATGTGAACCCTGAATTGCCTCATAAATTTCTCAATCAAATCGGTCCATGTCCCAATGGAGTCACTCTCTAGCTGTCTGAACCATAAAGCTGCTATGTTTGTCAAATACAATGGAAAGCATCGGACCATGACTTCCTGTGATGCCCCCAGCACTTCCATGTGCCTTATATACCTCGTTAGATGGACCGTAGGGTCCGTCCTCCCATCATACCTTTCCACTGTTGGCAGTTTGAATTTTGGTGGGTTCCTAGCCAACCTAATCGCAGGAGAAAAGGGACTCCTGTTCACGTCTTCAAGATCTCTGTTTATTAATCCGCCTCTCATGGTTTGCCTGACCATCTCTGCCAATCTATCATTGTCTCCAAGCTGTAGTCCTCGTTCACTACCTTCGATCTGCCCCCCGAGTCCGTGTGAGCTTTCGGGTGTCTGCCCCCCTGGCTGAGCGTTCATTCCTCTATTGCTGCCAGGTTGCTCGGATGTCCTTGTCTCTCTTCCCGGGTTCGGATCAACATGTCCTAAGTGTGTGTCCCCCAATTCCGTTGCTGCGCCAGATGGTCCTGCTCCGTTTTGAACTCTGGTTGCTCCTTGATTCTGCGCTCCAAGTTGCCCAATTTGTTGAAACAAATTCTAGATCATATCCTCATGTCTCTTCATCATTGTCTCCATCTCATCCCTGGTGATGAAGATCGATACTTGGTTTGCCCCTGAGGAAGCCTCTTGACTCCCTTCATGCTGACTTCACTCCGGTCTCTGCCTTCTACTTGTTTGTCTTGTCATGATTCTTCGGGTCTAAATCTCTTAGCCTTCTGATTCAACTTTCAAATGATAGAACTCCTGAGTTCAGTTTTCAGTGAAAGCACCAAAATGTTTGCGCCAAAATTGGTCACAAACACCTGATAGCCGTTGAAAGCACCAGTACGCAATCACAATTTACAGATAACAAATATGTAGAGAAATAAGTATGCAAATCACTCAGGAAAATCAATTAAAACAGTAAATGACACAGGATTTATAGTGGTTCGGCGATCTTGCCTACGTCCACTCTGAAGTTGATGACTTTATTGCTTGATACTTGAAGATCACAATTTCTTATAATGTAGGACAACTGATTTTATAAGCTAAGTCTGAAACTAAGGTAGCAGTGGTGATTTGGAATAAATCTGGCAGAGTCTGGGCGCTCTTTAGCTCTTAAAATTATTCGACCCCCTTTTCTGAATGACCAGGGGCTCTATTTATAGGTGTAGGAGGCTGATATTTCGCCTAAAATTAGGAAGACTACTTCTGGCACGTGTGGGCGCCCATGCGCCCGCGTCCAGGAAATCTGGGCCCGCTTCGGGATCGATTCGAACTCCATTCGAATCGATCAAAAAATCATCCGATCGAGCTGAAATTTGGTGTGGACATTCTTCAACATGTGCTCAATCTTTTGTGAAAATTTCATGGCATTTGGACTTGTAGATCTCGAGTTATGATCGATTCAATATTGTGTTTCTGGTTGATATGCTCGCTTCGAATCGATCCTCTTCGAATCGATAGGGTCGAATCGATGTCTAGTGATCGAAGGCGTTGACGTGGCACGTGCTTCACGCATCGATCCGCTTTTCACTCCGAGTTGACTGGGTCGACTCCATCATTTTCGCTACTCTGACTTAGTGGATTCGAGGGATTTCTCCACATATCGATTCGAAGGGAAGTTCGTTCGTATCGATCGCGATATACAACGGTTGATCGATACGAAGTCGTTTCAACAAGATGGATTCGAAGCAGGGTTTCTGGATGGATACGAAGTGGAGAGACTCCATGGATTCGAAGGACTTCAATTTGAGGGATACGAAGCGGAGCAGCTTCATGGATTCGAAGTGGCTTATCCGGTTCGATTTGAACGAATGCTTGTTGATTGTTGCGATCTATATGGAGTCGAACCGATGGATACGAACCAAGGCTGTACTGATGGATTCGAATAAGATCTCTGCCTATGGATTCGAACTTAGTCACCTCCTCCAACTTGTATCGATGATATTTTGAGCGTACGAACTCAGATTGACTTGAAACTTGGAACGTTGCTTTTCCTGACCTTGCTTGATGTGTCTTATCAATTGTAGCCCGATCCGAACTCGGACAAAATTCATCGATATCCATAGTGAAACAGTGTATGCCGAACTTTTACGATGAATTGACTTTAGTTTTCCAGTCAACTTTTTGGTGTCACGGCCTTGCCAAAAGGCGGGATAACAACATTCATATACTCATTTCATCTGATAAGTATATTCACAAATCATCCTTTCATATATACTTGAAAACTATATTATAAAAATAGATATGGAAGTGCTATTCGGTATCGACCATGGATCGCAGCTCGATGGTTGCATCTCTATCCTAGAAAATCCAAACTTAACTTAGGCAATCTCTGCCTCCCGATTTCCGCCATGCAATCAATCATAGATCACAGTTTGCACAATGGTTACGTCGCTATCCCAACGAAAACATTCCAAACTGCAGGCAATCTCTGCCCTCGAATTACGCAATGAAAATATACCATTACTTTCCAAATCTTTTATTTTAAATAATATCTCAAAATAATACTTATAAAGCCTCTATATAAATTCCCAAGTTTAATTTTGGAAAATACCCTTTTAAAATATATTATTAATAAGGAACTTTGAAAATGATTAAGGAAGAATTTAAAATAATTTAGATACCAATAATAATATCAATTGGAACCTTCTACATAATAATAATATATTCTAATAACTTCCAAAAACAACCGTTTTAACATACACTTAAGTAATTAATTTTAAACAATATATTTCAAATAAAGTTACTAATATCTAAAAATCATTTATTAAATAATTATATTACCATAAATAAATAATTCGACCTTTAAATCCTGAAATAGCCTTTAAACATTTAGGTGAAATATCTAACATTGCTGTAGAAATCATTTACAAAACATTTGTAAATGATAAATCTTAAACAAAGCTTTTGTATACATTTACTATATAAAACATTTCACTTCAAATTATACAATCTGAAGTTAAACCAGAAACTTGTAACTTTCCAATGTTATACCGAGGCTCGGAAATCCCAATGGTACTTATCAACTACCATTCAATTAAATTTAACTATCAAAGTTAAATTACAAGCATTTACATAATAGTCATATATGTAAATTAAATCCACACTTAACAATGATTTGTTAACATATCAATTTTTCAATATAAATCAATTAGCATTTGAACAGTGTCCAATTTAATTAAATAGCAGAATAAAAATTGATTTTGCTAACCAAATATCATTCAAAATCAAACTCTTTCATGTATTATCCAACAGTGTTTATTTGGCTAAATATATCACACCAATTATATTTCAATTCAATTTACGTTATAATTTAACAACGTAATTTTTAAACAATCCATTTATCAATTCAACACGTACATGATTCAATACTGGAAATAAGCTTAAAAATAATCATAAACAGTTTAATAGCAATTAGAGATGCTATATCGTGACCCTAGATCCGGTTCAACCAATCTAATAGCATTTCAAGATGCTATATCGTCATCCTAATAAATTTCAACAACCACCAATTTCAACAATCCAAAACAGCATAAAAAAATTTATTAACTATAAAACATTACCGATTAACCAAATGAGTGAGTTTAACTCACCTTGAGTTTTCAATTTGCCAACACTCCAATTTTAAATCAAATCGAACGACGTTCGATTTAACCTAAAATTTTAGCTATTTCTAATCATCTTCAAATTAGTTTTAGAATGTAGTGCTCGTTGCCACGATTCCATCGTCGCTTGTTTCGTCTCAATCGGACCTCGTAAATGAAAGATATGCATTTTTATAAGAATTCATAATTTATAATATAATAAATTTACAATTTCTTTTTATATACTATAACCTAAATTATCTAGGCCGTTGGTTTCATTTTAATCAAGATCTGGCCGCCCCTTGCATTCTTCGTTCCAGGCTTCATACGCACGTGAAACCCACTCGTCGCCGATCGATTTTTGACCACCGCTCCACCACCTCGACTCCCGGAATCGATCCAACATCATCACGTCGTAGCCCATCCCAACGCGCACCCACAGCGAGAGTATTATCGAGCTCGACCACCCTTACATGATGCAGAACCTCCACAAACAAGCGCTAAATGCAGCGATATTCTGGCCTCCACACGATGAACGAGCAAAATTCCACTGTAGGATGTATAGATCTCGCGATGTTGTACGACTTTCCAGTTGATGGCGAAGCCTATAGGTCGATGGATTGGAAGAAATCGAGGGTGGAAGCTTGGCTATTTACAGCCATAGAAATATAATGGAGGCGCTTAGGGTTTAGGCTGTGAACGCGTGTATATATATATAGGTGTATATATATTATTTTATTATTATTTCGACTATTCACGCGAAATTTTGGACGAACTCCAATCAAGGCATGCTGTCTGGCGTTTATAATGTTTTACCCCTATTCCAAACACAATGGAACAAGTTTCGAGGCCTAATTCGATCGTATATGGAAGATAGCTTTTCGAATCGAATTATAATATTAAATTTCCAATATAAATTTCAACCTGTTTCTATCCCGTACGACCAAACGGTAACTCCAGATGTTACAAAATTTGAAATCCGATAATAATACACTATTACAGATCCAATGGAACTGGTTTTGTCGAATTCTGAGACCGTGGCTCGGATCGCTATTTTTCAGTATTAAATTAATATATATAAATTTCAAATTTTAATTTATCGACTTTTAATTCCATTCAAAAGTCCACTATCATCCCTCTAATCAACTTTAGAAATCATTCCCATTCACATTTAACTCCAGATTAACATATTTACCTAATTTCAAATATTAAATTTACTATTTACCAAATCCATTTAATCGCTATATTTGAAATTTTAAACCATTTCACTAATTCAACCAAAATCTCAATATTCAAAATCAATTAATATTTCAAATTCAAAATTTAAAAATAAATTAAATGTTCAAAACCAAATGACCAAAATTCCGGGATGTTACATTTATGGTTAGGGGAAATTGTAGTGTCGTAACTCAAAGTCCTCGTGTTGACAAGAACACCGGTGGATACGTGTCACGATGTGTACCGACCCGGAATTTTTGTAATTTGATTTTGAAATAATTAATTGATTTTAAATATCAAAACATGGTTTAAAACGGTTTAATAACTTAAATTAAAATATAAGGGTTATTTTAAAAGTTAATAGCTGGAATTCAAATATGAGGATTATTTAAATTATTTGAATTGAGAATTAATATTTGAATAGTGTTTCAATTAACGGGATTTATAATTGAATATTAATTTTAATTGATTAAATGGTCCCATTTAACTCCTTGTAAAGTATAAAAAATAAGGTGAATTTATTTGTAAATTTTTTGCAGTAATAAATGGTTCAATTAAATAATCAGGAAATTTATTTTTACTCGATTTCTATTGATGTATTTTTAATTTAATTTATTTGATTTTTCCATGATTTTGATTTGGAAAATATTGACATTATTCTTTTGACGATTTATCGGTAAACAGCAGCACTGTGTAATTTTTCAGAATTGAATAACCAGTGTATATTATTATTGTTTTGAGGTCACGTCGCTTTTTTGAGCGCGATCGTACTTTTGTTTTGTTGTTCGCGGTTCATACGTGAATAGAAATCTGTGTGACGAGATGCTGTAATTTGCAAATTTTATATATAAGTCAACACTTCATATCAGCACACATTTCTCCAGTTCGTACTTCTTATTTCAAATTCATGTCAGTAAACCAAAAGAAGAAAAAGAAACATATTCATATCTTCTTAATTATAAAATTTAAGTAAAATTTTTAAAAATAAAATCAAAAGCTTTGATCTTTGAGTGTAGAAAGCTTAGATCACCATGTCGATAGGTTTTGCCAAGTCGTGGCATATATTTGAGGAGTTCGATAGTTGTTTAAGGCTAAAGCAAAGCTAGGATTAGGAAATTCTTACGATATGGAAGAAACTGGGCCAAGACAAGGTTAGATTTGAGATCATGGGGTCAAATAGCACCGACGGTGGAGATTTGGGATGTTGCAATGCCGTTGGGCGAAAATTGATAATTGGGTGTCGTAGCCTAGGGTTCCAGATTGGAACTTGGAGTAGAGGTGCGGGCATGGGTCTATGGGGTCCGGGGATGTGAGGAAGCGGAGGGCGAGTCTTTGGCGTAGTCAGATGTTGAAATCATGGTCCGGGATGGCATGTAGGTTACACGGTCGTGCGCCATTTATTGTATAGGAGAGGGCTTAACATTGGGGAAGAAGGAGTTTGGAGGGGATTAGTTTTTATTGGGTAATTAATTTTGGTACTTAAATAATTAATGTTTTTAAAATATCGAAAGCTTTTAAAATCAATATCTATTCCTTACTAGGTCCAATCGAATGCAGTCTGTCGCGTTGCGCTTGTAATAGCAAAGGCTTCATGATGAAATCAGTTTGGTGGAATTCGAGGCATGTAGGAGTTTTGGTTAAATTCGAACGCTATTCGAATTTAGACGGAATCGGAACGCTTAGGCAATAACTGGAATTTCGGTGACTTTAACTCACCCATTTTGTTAACCAGTGATGTTTTATAGCAGATAAAAATTGTTGATTGTTTACCTTGGATGCTTATTGGTGGATTGTTTGGTTTTGATGAATTGTCGCTTTTAATGTGGTTAATATATAAAATTAATTGTAGGGACTTAACTGATGTACAAGAAATTTGTAAAGGGATCCAACGGGATTCCTCGCCATTGTTGTATTGTTTTTAGTAATATTCTTGTTATATGAATTATTGAAATATCAAAATTGATTATTTGGCCCTATGAGATATAATATTGTTAAATGTGGAAAACTTAACCCTGTAGTGATAAAAATCAACATTAATATTTGGTTAAGTGATCTGATGGCTGTTGATTTCAAATTATTATAATGAAATACCATTAATTACCAGTTTCATTGGGAAGGGATTTGAATTTGGAAAATGATTTTTAATCTAACCTTTGGTTTTTCTAGAATATTTTTATTTTAAGAATATTTTGAACTTCTCTATTTTACCCCAAACTTTTTATTTGTCTTTTCTAAATCAATTAGATATGTTTTAAAAGTTGTTTATTTATATATTTAATAATGTTTAAAAGTATTTATTAGTATTTTATATTATGAAAAGTTATTTATTAAATAATTAATATTGTGAAAAGTTATTTATTAAATAATTAATATTGTTTGATGTTATTAATTGTAAATAATGTCATGGAATTTATAATAGTTACTTATTAATTACTTTTTGGAATTTATAATAATTATTTATATTAATGTTTTGGGAGATAATTATTATTTATAGAATAATGTTTGAAGATTGATTATTATTGTTTTATTAATAAGGTTTGAAATTATTAACTATTACATTTATAATGTTTTGAAGTTAATAGTTATTATGTATTTAGAAATGCTTTGCTATTAATAGTTATTATTATATAATAATGTTTTGAAGTAAATAATTATTTATTTATACTACTTTGAAGTCATTAATTATTATATTATAATGTTTTGGAGTTAATAAATTATTTTATTAATGATGTTGGAAAATTAATTTATTATTTATTTATGGTGTTTAAAGTAAATTAATTTATCTGATTAATTGTATACGTAAATAATAAATTGATTTTATAAAATGGAATCTCTTTTAATAAAAGAGATTTATTAAAGAATTTATAAATAAAAAAGGGCTTGGTCTTATAAGAATCTTTAAAAGGCTTTATAAAAGAATTTTATAAAGGAGTTTTTATAAAGGGGTTTTAGAAGGGATTTTTTAAGGGACCTTTTTAAAATATTTTATAAAAGAATAACATTTTATAAATAATTTTATAAAATTGTTTTGGAGATTATAAAAGAGTTTTATAAAATTGTTTTGGAGACTTATAAAAGAGTTTTATAAATGGTTTTGGAGATTTATAAAAGGAGTTTATAAATGATTTTAGAGTTGTATAAATGCATTTTCTAAGTAGTGAAAGTATAATGTGTCTGGGAATATGCTTATATGTTGGGATAAATATATGGATATTTTTCCAAATATTCAAAGGAGTATGAAGGGTTTGTGAATATATCTTTTTGAAAGTATTTTGATACAAGTATTTACAAAGCGATTCTAATTAATGAAAGGATTTATTAAAGAGGTTAGTAGTTGCTTATATGCTTAACCAATGTTGGTTTCCTTATGGTAATAAATCCTTGATTTGATTTATACTTGTTTGTTTATTTGATAGTTAAATAATCGACTATCAAACTTGGCCCGTTTTAAATTATTGTTGTCGGTTCAGAGAGACCGGGATCAAACATATTATCCGAAAACCACTTCGAACTGGTATAAACATTCAAATTGGAATATCTTAAAGATGACCGAAGATGGAGTTCTTTGAAGTGCAAGGACAACTTGCTACTAATCCCGATGGTGACTCTAAAATAGATATAGTAGAAGTAGTGCCTTGGAGTTTGTTCAGACCCAGAATGAACTTGTATGGATGAATGCTGACATTGCATTTTTGCCTGGAGGGCAGTGTAAGCTTTCCAAGTGGGATTGCTATATAAAGGTAAAATCCTAGCCTCAAGCCTCATAACCCATAAATGACAAAAACAGGGTAGATGCAGCAGGGCTATGTGGGCCGCTCCCGTTAGGGTGTGTCATCACCTTTCTAGATCATCATATTATGGGTTTAGTTGTGCATGAGGGCTCTTGATTAAGGTTGGAAAACAACCAGGGTGATGACATATTCGGTACTATCTAAGTTCAGGGGTAGGCCAATTTTGTGTTGGCAGGGGTGGACCAATTTCAGGGTCTAACCCCTGGTACATTTTATTTAGCAGTGTAATGTATGGAAGGTAGTCCCTTACCTTGCCATTGTTGGAATCCATTCTCCAATAAGCGACTGCGGACTTGATTGTAAACCTATTATGCTGGAATTTAATAATGTAACAATTTCGGCTATGATTATTATGTATTTGTATCCTAGACATTATTATAGTATCATTGGATTTTCTATAGAAATGTTTTGATTATCGTAAGGTAAAAACCCTTCTGTGTTTATGTGCGGTGTGGTCTTACGAGATACCTTTATTTTAAAAAGATTTTTTATAACATTAAAATTCAATTGGGGTGTGTTTCTCACGCTAGTTTACCAGACCGATCCGGGTGTTATTTTATTATAATGCTCGGGTTAGGCCGAGCATATTTACAGATTCAATTTGGATACTTGGAGCTTTAGGAGAGGAACTGGATGCCTCCAAGTCGTATTCACATATATTCTATTTTTCACTACGTTTGGTTGTTTATATGTATTAGCAACTGCGAGGATAGGTTGTTATAACTGTCCAGGCTATTAATTGATTAGGTGACACGGATTGATATATGTATAATAAAGTTCAGCTTTTCTTTTGTAAGGATCATTGTTATATTACAGATTGCTTGTCATGTTATGTGGTTATATTCCGTCTTTTCTTTTTTCCCCCAAACAATCTATCTTTCCGGCACTTGGGTGCTTGGCATATGAATACCGTGGATGTATTAGTGTCGACTTCTGAAGGTCGAAAAGGTCGATCGTTACAGTTGGTATCAGAGCTTAGGTAGGGCGAACACCTAGGCTTTGGTGAGGTTAACTCATTTGAGATAGGGTAAGTGAGATCCTAGGATGAGTTTGAGCGTATTATATATATGAGTGCGTATTTGTTAGTGATATAAAAATGTTTTATATTGTGTTGATTTATCGGTTGAGTGGTTATGAATTCTGGTCGATACAGAAGGAATAACTGTATCGATAGGGGTTTCTAAAAATTTGAACAAGGCAAATTGACACATTTTTGTTTTGAAAAAGTGAGTAAATGAAATAAGTTTACCTAGATTATATTTTTATATATAAAAGAATAATTTTTTTAGAAATTATTATAGTTATATATGGTGTGTTTGGTTGTTAAAAAATGATAATATTTGATTATTATCTTTTATTGTTGATTGGTTGGACTCAGATAGTTTATGAGCCTTTATTATTGGTTAAATTAAGGACGAACACTTTGTGAATTCAATTTCACAGTTTGACTATAAGGTGTTCAATGACAATATTGAGTTGAATTTTAAATTATAATAAAAGGTATCTATTATAATCTATACAAAGAGAAACAATTATGAAAGGGTCTTATATAAGAAGTGAAATTATATAAGTAGGATTTATAAATATAGTTTATAAATAAGGATTTAAAATTGGGAATTTGAGTACTTAAATAGCAGAGATTTGAAATTGGTTTTCAAGGTGTTGTGACAAATAATAATAGTATTATTGGAGAGTGTTTTGGAATAGAAATTTTCTTAAAATATGGTTTATAAATAAAAATGGATTTAAACCGAGAATTTTAGAACACAAAGCGATGTTTGGAAATTGTTTTCAATTTTTGGGAAAAATAATAATTGTATTATTTTGAAAGTATTGATTAATAGAAATATTGTAAAAGGATTTGGAAGAGTTAAAAAAGCACTAAACTAACTTCAGTCGCTAGAAAATAATTCTGATGATGACTACAGCATCATCGGTGTTCATTACCAAGTTCCTAAAGTGAGGATTTGATACCATGATAGAAATTGGTTATTGAACTGTTTTGGGTAAAACAATTTTTTTTAAATTCCCAAAGAATGATTTGATATACAAAATGGAGTTATGTATATAATTATTATTTCAAATTGATTTAAAATAAAAACTGGGGGTTTAAGTTATGAAGTTCTTAGTTAAGTCATGTAATGGATGCATGTACCATATGCATTGGAGTAGTTTGGTTTTACATCTGATTTTGATATGTTGGTTGGAAAATTTTCATTATTAAAAATGAAATGGAATTTTCGACGATTTAGGATGGTCAAAACTTCCAAATTTGATATAGAAATTTAAGCCAAGTGTTGTGAGATCTTATAAGAAAAATAAGTTTTTGTAACTTATAAATTTGAAGAGATGGAAATTTAAAAACAAGTTTTAAATGTTTTGAACATTCATATTAAGTAAAACAAATCTATTATTGTATATATACTCTTAGGAAAAAGAAGAGTATTTTGCAATCAGGGACTTGAGTTATAGAATGTTAATAGACTTAAGTAAGGTTTCTTAAGTAAGATAATAATTCCTTAAAAAGGTAATAAAAATCTTGGGAAATGTTTTATTAATCAAGATAAGTCTTTATAAAGTGTTTGTAAGCTTAAGGTAATATAAAATGACTCAGAAAGTAAATTATAGTATTAATTAAAAATATGAACTTAAGTTTTAAAGTGGATAATAAACATAAGCGTACTTTATAAAATGTTTATAATAAACTTAAGGCTGGAGGAGCTTTAAGAGGAAGTTATAACTTTTGAAATGTGTGTAAAATTGAATTTTAAAGGGATTGGTTTATATAAGTGGTGTTTCAAAAGTGTTTATAAACTTAAGTAGGGTTTTATGAAATAGTTCATAAATAATTTTAGTATTAAAAGGAATATATTAAGAAATAATAAATGTGTATTAAAATAATTGGTATAGTCAAGAAAAGTAAATTGGAAATTGAGCTATGAGTTGAAATTTAACTTAAATAAAGTTAAATAAAATGATTTATGAAATGGAGTAAAAAAAATAATATTAAAGGAAATACTACTGGAAATTTATGTGTGATTTAAAATTGAGTGTGAATAAAAAGAATTTGGTATAATTTAGAAACCAATGGAATAAATACGTAAGTTGTACGTAGATCATTCTATTCGCATAACTTATTTGATCCAGATTCGAACGTATGATTTGAGGTGATGTACATCAGTTCGAGTTAGAATTTTTCATTCGATTCTTGATGACGAACACTCGTTATAGATTTTTAAGTTGATTCCAAAGTTTTCGATCATGGTTGATGGCTATGTAAGGAGAATGACAATTTCCAATCAAGGAACCAGATCAGAGTCCGCACTAGAGAAGTCGAGTGGGCAATACTAGTTCAGAAGTGAATTTTGTGTGATTGAGCCAGTGTCGCATTTGATATTGCATATGGATAATATATGTGCATCTTGCGGATTTTATTACAATTATATGCTTAACATTTGGAAATGCAAAATTTTATGGCTATGAATCATATGTTTGGATATTATGTGTAAGTAAGATGTAGGTTCATGGAAGTAAAGGCTTTTAGGATCGATTTCACCCTAGAGGGGGGAGTGAATATGGTGATACTAATAAATTAATTCGAAAATATATAAAATAATTGCAGCACAGATAATAGCAGAATAATAAAAGCATAAATAGAACAACACAGATTTACCCAGCTTCGGCAAAACCCTGCTTACGTGCTTCCTCCAAGGTTTCTACTAGAAATTAAGTAGTCAAATGCTTACACACGTAAAACTACGACACCCGCTAATGACTAACCTAACTCTACGCTCAAAACCCTGCCACAACTCAGCCACTGAGTTGTGGATTCTCGAACTACACCACCGTAGTTCATCCCTAGTCACACGACTAGAATTTACACAAATTTTAAAAGAAAAATACAAATAAGTAAAATAAATAAAACCTTATTATTAATAACTTTAAGCCTAAAACATCAATAAAGCCGACCCACAAAAAATCCTGCTATTTTACTTCTTCTGTGTTAAAACTTTGGCTTATCTCTTTCGTTCATTCGTTCCATTTCAAAAAGCTAGGGTTCTAGAAATTGAGGCCACCGATTCAAACTGTTTGATTGAATGATGATCTTTCTTCAGTTTGCTTCGTCAATCAACTCGTGGATTTGATTTGTATATGGCTGATCCAATGCGTCGAGCTCTATGATTTGCTTGAACTCGAATGAGTTTTCTGCCGATGATGTTACCGGGTTATATAGGGAACGAATCCCTTAATTTTCGTTCATATAATTTTGTTTGAGTTCTTCAGTGATTTTCACTTGTCCATTTGATTTTGCTTGAGCGCTTGTGATTAATCTTGACTCGTTCGTGTTGAATTTGCTTGAATATATTTTAGTCGGTTCCGTTCATTTCACCTATAACTTCGGCCATTTGAAATTGTGATAATCTGGACTTGTTCGTCGTATTTGTGATTTATTGTTGCTACTACCTTGGTCACCACGGCTTTGATTCTTTGGCATTTAAACTTGACTTGGTTTGAAGCTGCTACCTTGATAATTGTTCGAACTGCAACATTTGTTCATCTGATTGATTTCACTTGATTTTTGTTCGAACAGTTGCCTTGTTCATCATGTTGAATTTGTGACTCATGCAACTGCTTTACTGTTTTATGATTTTTGAACACATGTATAAATTCGCGTAGAACTTCACATGTATGCTACCACTTTTGTTTGACTGGAACCACTTGTGTTTGTATGTGAGTCACCATGTATATACATACATATGTATGTGTGTATATGTGTTGTGCCTGCATTGCTCTGGTCTCTTTGCTTTGAGTTGAATTCTGGTTGACATGTGATCTTGTGGCTTATTGCATTTCGAGTATGGTCTGAAGCTTTGCAATTGAAGTCTCCTCTGTTGCATACTTGTTACTATTGTGTGTATGCATATAATTGCATATATGCATACACATAAATTTGTAGCTCCGGTTAGTTAGTCCACTGCTTCATGTCTAAATGTTGTCTTTGACCCATTTGCTTGTTGAGTTCATCCTATTTGGCCATGCCAGTCTCTGTGTTCATGCAGTTTTGATGGTCTGTTGTCTTCATACATATACGTATGTATATATGTGTTTTGGTGACCCTATTTAAGCTTGCTGGCCCATAAATGCATTTGCAACTTGATCACTTGTTTGGTTCTGGTCTTTGGTTTATTATTTACTTATCTGAATTGGTCTGAGTTTTGTTGCATCCCTGGTGGTCTTCATGTTTAGTTGCTATGCACTACACATATATATATATATACATGTGTGGTGGTTTATGTGGCTTGACCATCCATGCTTGTCTATTTGTTGAGTCTACACTTGGTTTCAGCATGTTTGAAGCTCTGTTGTCATGTGGTCATTTTGCGTTGAGGCTGTTTTGTTCACTTATGCACTTCATGTTGACATGTGGTCTGTTGTATGCATGTGCCTCAAGTTATGTTGATCTGCATTGTGTCTTGGTTGAGACTTGAACTGTATGTATGTTGAATGCATATGTACTGGCTGTCACATGTATGCATTCATGTGTATAGTCATTGTTGAGTTGCTTCGAGTTAATCTTGAAACTGTTTTCACCTATGTATGTATGCTGGTCTGGTGAACGTTTCAACTATTTCATGTCCTCATGTGCACATCAATGTCATCTCCATGTTTCACTTATCTGGTACATTGGGGGTCTTGTCTACCTCTGGTTCATTTTGTTTTGTTGCTCTTGCCTTTGATCATTGCATTCTAAAGTTTTTTATTCCATGATTTGCATCCTTGCTTTGATCTTGTTTCTAGTGTGCTTTGAGTTACTTTATTTTGAACTGCCATGTTCACTGATTGCTGGCATGATGTACTTGATTTGAATCCAGTTTTTACTCGGGTTTGACCTCATGCTCACCTGTCCCTGTAGTTTTAACAAGCAAGTGTATATCGGTGTGCACGGCCTTGTAACATGTACAGTGATACACTGTGCATGTCACAAGTTGTTCGTGTATGATGGATTGAAAATAAATGATGACGAACAACCCAAATAACTGAGGCAAATAACATTTTCAAAAACACACACTTCACTATTCACTACAAAAATATTCCTTTTTCAATTTTACTGCGTCGTTTATTTTGCAGATAGCTCAGATGCTGGATTCAGAGTTGAAGATAAAAACACGAGTGTTGAGTGAATATGTAGTGAGGAGCAATATGTAAATTGAAAAATCATGATGTAATTGAAATTGTATTGTAATTGACAATGTGTAAATGTAGCGAGAGCTCAAATTTGTACTATTTAAATTTGTAATAAAATATTTGTTTGAATTTGAATTCTGTGTTATTTTTCTTATCCAACAAATATTTATTTAATTATGTGAAAAATAAAATAGTACAATAACAAATACATTTAAATGAATATATATATATATGTTTATTGTCATCAAACAAAAATCATATACTAGCATATTCTACAATCTCCCCCTTTTGATGATAACAAACATATATTAAGATTTTGACTCTATTAAATGTATTTGGTTTCGATGAATTCTATTAGCTCTCCCTATTTGAATGCTTCCCCTACAACAAAGCTTCCCCTACACAGATACATGTAGTTAAAACTGAAAAATTAATTAAAAATAACTTTGAATAAAAACACTCTCGAATATTAGTAAGGACGCTCAAAAATCAAAATCTTAACCTCTCTCCCCCTTTTGTTATCATCAAAAATAATAATAGTAATTGAAATAGCTACGATTTTGATTAAAAATATAAAATCAAATCAAGAGGAAAATATTAATTTCAAATTCCAATTATCAAACAAAAATCATAATATTTTATTAATTAGAAACAAACTCCACTTTAGAGAAATGATAGGATTATGGAAAATTTTATATAGTGACAAGAGTTTGATATTTTCAATAAAGGAAAATTTTGTGCATTTTCTCTTTTCAAATATTATACAAAAAAATGTGAAGCACTTACTAACCATGCATAACCGTTAGGACTTTTAAATGAAGTTAGTAGTTACCCCCTTTTTTAAAAAAAAAAATATGTCAAGTATTTTCTAACCATGCATAACCGTGAGGACTTTTAAATGAGATTAGAATATACTTGATATTCATCCCTTTCTTATATGCGTCCCATCCATGCATAACCGCGAGGACTTTTACATGAGAATGGAAGTCCATATATATAAATTCAAGTAATTCACCCATGCATAACCGTGAGGACTTTTAAATGAGAGTGAATACTTTAGGATATAATTATTTTACAAAAAAATATTTCCTTATTTTGAAATACCAAATTCTGCACACTATATTATGATGTATGGATTAACAGAAAGATGGAAGTGATAGAAATGATCATGGAATAAGTACTAATCTAAAATATTTTTTTTTTTTTAATTTTCATGAAATTATAAAATTATACTTCCTCTTGTTATGAAATATATTTTAATCACTATCCATCACTTTTCAAGCACTATAATAATTTTGATAAGTTCCAAAAGATTCGATTAGTCAATGATTATCCTTTCTAGAGTAAATTTCTTACGAAAATAAACTAGAGTATTTTTATCATGATGAAAACCCAAGTTTCAAAAATTAACATAAGTGAAAATTAATTTTCTGTAAGGGGGTTTTGTGAAAATGACTTCTAGTTGAAAATCAATAATAAAAAAATGATTTCAACATGAGATGATACCAGATTCCACTTGTATTTGAGGTATTCTTAGTGAAATATAGTGGTATATAAGAAAAACATGTACTCCTCAACACTTGAAAATTTTAACATGTTCCTTTTTATCAAGCACGAGTAAAGTAATCTATATCAAGCAAAAACACACATTCAAAAAATTCGTCAAAGCAGTTTTTCATGACATTCCAAAGTGAATCACTAAAAACAGAAAAATTATAGCATTATCGGTTAGCTTTCTAGAACTTCAAGAATAAATCAAAGTTGAGATGTTCAAGATATGACAGAAATACTTCAACAATGTCGATCAAAACATAATTAACAATATGTGAACAAAATTGGGTTGAGAGATCATACCTCACTTTCCTTTGATGTCATGATATCCAAAATGCGATGATCTCCATCTAATCTTTATAGGCTAAGGAACATTTAAATTTTAGTTTATCAATCACCTAGAACAACTCGAAATCTATCTCCATCAAATTTGTTCCTTAGCCCACTTATATGTCTAAATTTTGGAGAAGGCAAGTGGTCTAACTAAGGATATAGGACCACTATTATTATCTATTGAAATCTTTGGTACCCAAATTTGTTTATACAATAAACCGTTAGCATCTACAATTGTACCTTTGGGAATCCAAATTTGTTTAAATTTCAAACCATTTATATTCGTACCTTTTGGAATCCATATTTGTTTAACGGTTTTGTGTTTGTATATATTTCGACAATTATTCTTGCCATGTCCAATATTTCCACACTTTACGTATTTGGGTATCACACTTTTCCCCTTAACAGTGTTATTAGTCGTTTGTTCATATTTTGATACTTTTGCAAATCCAAATCCTTTCCTTTTATTCTCGAAGAGTTGATTTTCTAAGAGAATATTAAATGATTTTTCTCTAGCAAAAAATTTCCGAGTAACCAACTCAAGTTTATTAACTTTGCATTTTAAAAGTTTATTTTCATTTATTAGCTTCGAACAACAACTAATGGTACTATCTCTCTTTTCAAAATTCTTCATTTCCAAGACCATATTTTCATTTTTAAGCACTCTAATTT
Organism: Allium fistulosum; assembly: GCA_030737815.1. Lineage (NCBI taxonomy): Eukaryota > Viridiplantae > Streptophyta > Magnoliopsida > Asparagales > Amaryllidaceae > Allium > Allium fistulosum. The sequence continues at coordinate 239,244,441 of CM060907.1, read as the reverse complement.
TAGTCTCAATTTCTAGCATCTCAGTTTAAGAAAAGGTGGAGTTTTTTAAATTCAGTTTTTTCAAAATCCTTGATTTTTTCAATCTCCTTTTCAAACTCGTGATTTAATCGAATAATTTCGGATTTGCTCAAAATCACGTTTTCTTTTTCAAGGGTTTTGAATTTTTCGTTGATCTCATTTAATTTCTTTTCAAAAATCGCACATTTAGAACTTTCCGACTTCTTAAAACTATCCAACTCTTTTTGCAAAATGTTATTTTTACAAATCAACTCGGTTTTGTTTTTCTCCCGCATTAAAATTTCGTTTTCTAACTTTTGAAATTTTTCATGAAAACAGGTAAATTCTTTTTCATAGTTCAAACATCTTTTACAATTAGAATTTTTAATTTTGTTAATATTTTTAAACTCATTTTCCAAATCATTATTTTTCTAAGGCAGTTTAGATTGTTCCATTTTCAACTTATTATTTTTCATCTCAAGAGTTTTATTATTTTCAATAAATTTTCGGCACAAGAGAACTAAATCATTGAATGAAATATCACTTATCTCATCGGCTATTTAATCTTCATTACTGCTGTCTTTTGTAAATCCTGTCATGCACGTTTCTTCAACTGAGTCGATTGTGGAGGATTTCTCACCGTTATTGACTTTTGCACCATATATTTCATCAAAAGTATTCCAGATTTCCTATGCACTTTCACAATGAGAGATATAGTTAAAATTATCTCGATTAATATGAGAATATAGTATATGCATATCAAGAGCATTAATCGAAGTATTTTTCTCATCTACTATATCACACCCATTTTCAATAATATCCCAACATTTAAAATTAACAGATTTTAAATAAAATTTCATTTTTAATTTCCAATTTAAAAAATCTGTTCCATCAAAAATAAGGGGAATAATATTGGACCGACTCTCGCTAGATTTGCAACTAGGGTTAGACATCCTTGTTATTAACCTTGCTCCAATACCACTTGTAAGATCGAATTCACCTTAGAGGGGGGGTGAATAAGGTGATACTAATAATAATAAAAAATTAATTTGGAAATATATAAAATAATTGCAGCACCGATAATAGCAGAATAATAAAAGCATAAATAGAACAACACAGATTTACCCAGCTTCGGCAACACCCTGCCTACGTGCTGCCCCAAGGTTTCTACTAGAAATTAAGTAGTCAAACGCTTACACACGTAAACTTGCGATACTCGCTAATGACTAACCTAACTCTACGCTCAAAACCCTGCCACATCTCAGCCACAGAGTTGCGAATTCTCGAACTACACCACCATAGTTCGTCCCTAGTCACACGACTATAATTTACACAAATTTTAAAAGAAAAATACAAATAAGTAAAATAAATAAAACCCTATTATTAATAACTCTAAGCCCAAATCATCAATAAAGCCGGTCCACAAAAAATCCTTTTATTTTATTTCTTCTGTGTTAAAACTTTGGCCGATCTCTTTCGTTCCTTCGTTCCTTTTCAAAAAGCTAAGGTTCTGGAAATTGAGGCCGTCGATTCAAACTGTTTGATTGAATGATGATCTTTCTTCAGTTTGCTTCGTTAATCAACTCGTGGCTTTAAATTGTATATGACTGCTCCAATGCGTCGAGCTCGAATGATAAAAGTGGTAAGTGCTTTTGCTTTTCCAATTTGCTTATGCTCGACTTGATTCGAGTTATTGATTTGGGATTTAATTTGAAACTTCGCTCTGTGATTTGCTTGAACTCAAATGAGTTTTCTACCGATGATGTTACCAGGTTATATAGGGAACGAATCCCTTAATTTTCATTCATATAATTTTGTTTGAGTTCTTCAGTGATATTCACTTGTCCATTTGATTTTGCTTGAGCGCTTGTGATTAATCTTGACTCGTTCGTGTTGAATTTGCTTGAATATATTTTAGTCGGTTCCGTTCATTTCACCTATAACTTCGGCCATTTGAAATTGTGATAATCTGGACTTGTTCATCGTATTTGTGATTTATTATTGCTACTACCTTGGTCACCACGGCTTTGATTCTTTGGCATTTAAACTTGACTTGGTTTGAAGCTGCTACCTTGATAATTGTTCGAACTGCAACATTTGTTCATCTGATTGATTTCACTTGATTTTTGTTCGAACTGTTGCCTTGTTCATCATGTTGAATTTGTGACTCATGCAACTGCTTTACTGTTTTATGATTTTTGAACACATGAATAAATTCTCGTAGAACTTCACATGTATGCTACCACTTTTGTTTGTCTGGAACCACTCGTGTTTGTATGTGAGTCACCATGTATATACATACATATGTATGTGTGCATATATGTGTTGTGCTTGCATTGCTCTGGTCTCTTTGCTTTGAGTTGAATTCTGGTTGACATGTGATCTTATGGCTTGTTGCATTTTGAGTATGGTCTGAAGCTTTGCAATTGAAGTCTCCTCTGTTGCATACTTGTTACTATTATGTGTATGCATATAATTACATATATGCATACACATAAATTTGTAGCTCCGGCCAGTTAGTCCACTGCTTCATGTCTGAATGTTGTCTTTGACCCATTTGCTTGTTGAGTTCATCCTATTTGGCCATGCCTATCTCTGTGTTCATGCAGTTTTGATGGTCTGTTGTCTTCATACATATACGTATGTATATATGTGTTTTGGTGACCCTGTTTAAGCTTGCTGACCCATAAATGCATTTGCAACTTGATCACTTGTTTGGTTCTGGTCTTTGGTTTATTATTTACTTATCTGAATTGGTCTGAGTTGTGTTGCATCCTTGGTGGTCTTCATGTTTAGTTGCTGTGCACTGCATATATATATATATATATGCATGTATGTATGTATGCATGTATACATGTGTGGTGGTTTATGTGGCTCGACCATCCATGCTTGTGTATATGTTGAGTCTACATTTGGTTTGAGGATGTTTGAAGCTCTGTTGTCATGTGGTCATTTTGTGTTGAGGCTGTTTTGTTCACTTGTGCACTTCATGTTGACATGTGGTTTGTTGTATGCATGTGCTTCAAGTTATGTTGATCTGCACTATGTCTTGGTTGAGACTTGAACTGTATGTATGTTGAATGCATATGTACTGGCTGTCGCATGTATGCATTCATGTGTATAGTCATTGTTGAGTGGCTGTCACATGTATGCATTCATGTGTATAGTCATTGTTGAGTGGCTGTCACATGTATGCATTCAAGTGTATATCAGTGTGCACGGCCTTGTGACATGTACAGTGATACATTGTGCATGTCATAAGTTGTTCGTTTATGATGGATTAAAAATAAATGATGATGAACAACCCAAATAACTGAGGCAAATAACATTTTCAAAAACACACACTTCACTATTCACTACAAAAATATTCCTTTTTCAATTTTACTACGTCAGTGTTTATTTTGCAGATAGCTCAGATGCTGGATTCAGAGTTGAAGATAAAAACACGAGTGTTGGGTGAATATGTAGTGAGGAATAATATGTAAATTGAAAAATCGTGATGTAATCGAAATTGTATTGTAATTGACAATGTGTAAATGTAGTGTGAGCTCAAATTTGTACTATTTGAATTTGTAAAAAAATATTTGTTTGAATTTGAATTCTAAGTTATTTATCTTATCCAACAAATATTTATTTAATTATGTAAAAAATAAAATAGTACAATAACAAACATATTTAAATGAATATATATATATATATATATGTTTATTATCATCAAACAAAAATCATATACTAGCATATTCTACAAGGCTAGTTTGATGCTTTTGGTTTCATGAGTAGGGTTTGGTTACCCAAAAATATGTTTATATTTTGTTTTGGATTGATGGTTTATACCCCATATATGAGAGGCCGCTTGGCTTTTGTTTTCTTTTAATTGGTTTGGGCCCATAGTAGCAATTTTAGTTTTTCCGATCGAGCCACGCAAAAGAGACACTACCGAAATTTTTCGTAACTTTAGGACTTATAAATTTTAATAATACAATTCAACTATTTGATTTAGAAAAGTTAATGGATTTGGAGGCATTTTCCTTACCTTGGCAAGTTCGGGGACGAAATTCTTTTAGGAGGGAGAATGTAATGACTCGGAATTTTTTTCATTTGATTTTGAAATAATTAATTGATTTTAAATATTAAAATATTAGTTTAAAAAGGTTTAATAACTTAAATTCAAATATAGGGGTTATTTTAAAGTTAATAGCTAGAATTTAATTATAAGGATTATTTAAGTTATTTAAATTGAGAATTAATACTTGAATAGTGTTTCAATTAATGGGATTTATAATTGAATGTTAATTTTAATTGATTAAATGGTCCCATTTAACTCCTTGTAAAGTATAAAAAATAACAGTGAATTTATTTTTAAATTTATTTGCAATAATAAATGGTTCAAATAAATAATCAAGAAATTTGTTTTTATTATTACGACTCGATTTCTATTGATGTATTTTTAATTTAATTTATTTGATTTTCCCATGATTTTAATTTGAAAAATATTGACATTATTCGTTTGATGATTTATTGGCAAACGACAATATTGTGTAATTTTTCAGAACTGAATAGCTAATGTATATTATTATTGTTTTGGAATCGCGTCGTTGTTGAGAGCGCGATCATATTTTTGTTTTATTGTTTGCGGTTCATATGTGAATAGAAATCTGTGCGACGAGATGCCTGAATTTGCAAATTTTACATATAAGTCAACACTTCATATCAGCACACATTTCTCCACTTTGTACTTCTCATTTCAAATTCATGTCAGTATACCAAAAGAAGAAAAAGAAACATATGCACATCTTCTTATAAAATTTAAGTAAAATGTTTAAAAATCAAATAAAATCAAAAGCTTTGATCTTGAGTGTGGAAAGCTTAGATCTCCATGTCGACAAGTTCTAGCAAGTTGCGACATATATTTGAGGAGTTCGATAGTTGTTTGAGGCTAAAGCAAAGCTAGGGTTAGGAAATTCTATTTGATATTGGAGCATCTCATTCTTTTATTTCTTGATGTTTGGTAGGTAAGCTTAACCTAGAACCTTCATATCTAGTTACTTCCTTAAGGGTTGCAAATCCAATAGGGGGGTATGCAACGCTTGGGATGAGGTGTGATCATTTGGAGTTTGATTTGCTCGACTATACTTTTTGAGTGCTATTTGCATGTGTTTGACTTTAGGGGATTTGGGATCATCCTTGGGGTGGATTGGTTAAGTAAATATGATGCTAGACATTTTGCCATGATAGGAAAGTATCAGTTAGTCACTTGGATTGTAGTGATCGGATAGTTTATACCGTAGAGGGCCCTAGTTGTGAAATGAATACTTTATAGGGTACTATGGAGTTGGAGGATGATTTGCATTGAGTCTTTGTAGTTAGAGAATTCGTAGATGTGTTTGAGTCGGTAACTGGGTTGCCACCGAAACGAGCCATTGAGTTTCAGATTGAGTTAGTGCCTGGAGCAGAACCGGTGAGTTGACCGCCAAATAGAATGACTCCCACCGAGATGAGAGAGTTAAAGGTGCGGTTGGTGGATTTGGAAGGCAAAAGTTTTATCCGACCAAGTAGTTTGCCATGGGGAGCTGCCGCTGTATTTGCTAAGAAGCCGGACGGATCGTTAAGGCTGTATATCGATTTTCGTAAGTTGAATGAGAAGACGATAAAGAACCGATATCCATTGCCGAGAATTGATGATTTGTTCGATCAGTTAAGTGGAGCCAAGGTATTCTCTCAGCTGGATTTGGCAAAGGGATTTCATCAGCTTAGAGTGGCAGAGGATAGCATTCCTTTGACAGCGTTTAGGACAAGATATGGATCGTACGAATGGTTAGTTATGCCATTCAGACTAACTAATGCACCGACATTCTTTGTGGATCTAATGAATAGGATTTTCTAAGAGTACTTTGATAGATTTGTGTTGGTCTTCATAGATGACATTTTGGTATACTCTAAGGATGAGAAGGAGCATGAAGTTCATCTTAGAGTTGTGCTCGAAACGTTGAAAGAGCATCAGTTGAAGGCTAAGTTTTTGAAGTGTCATTTTTGGAAGAAGGAAGCGAAGTTCCTTGGTCATGTCGTCTCAGGGAAAGGGTTGTCTGTAGATCCAACTAAGATTGAGGCGGTGAATAATTGGAAGAGACCCGAGATGGTGACTGAGATTAAGAGCTTTCTTGGATTGGCCGGATATTATCGAAGGTTTATAAAGGATTTTTCGCAGATAGTTGCACCGATGACTAAGCTTATGCGAAAAGATGTGAAGTTCGTATGGAATGATAGGTGTGAGGAAGCATTCCAGACCTCAAAACACTTATTGACCCATGCACTGGTGTTAGTGGTTCCGGAGGGGAATCAAGATTTGGTTGTTTATACTGATGCGTGTGGAACTGGATTGGGGGCTGTGTTGATGCAAAGAGGTAAAGTGATTGCTTATGTTTCTAGACAACTCAGACCACATGAAGTTAGGTATCCAACACATGACTTAGAATTAGCTGCCATCATATTTGCTTTGAAGGTGTGGAGACATTATCTTTTGGGAGAGCAGTTTGAGCTTTATACCGATCATAAGTCATTGATGTACTTGTTCTCTCAGAAGGAGCTGAACATGAGACAACAGTGGTGGTTGGATTTTATTGTTGCTTATGATTTTGGAATTGAGTACACACCTGGAAAAGGAAACAAGGTAGCGGATGCACTCAGCCGGAAACATCAGAATGCAGTATTGGCTATGATTGCTGAGTGGAAAGATTTGGAAGCATTGTCAACTTGTAGTGTGTAGTTTAGATCCAAGGAAGGTTCTAGTACCGGAAGTGTTGTATTGTCTTGTTTAGAAGTTAGACTGGTAATGATTGAGAAGATAGCTTCTAAGCAAGAGGAGGATCCAATTTTGGCTGAATGGATCAAAAGGTTGAGGGGAGGAACAGAGAGCGATGACCTAAAGGATTTTAGTCTTTTCCAAAATGGGTGGTTGAGAAAGAAAGGAAGGTTGTGTGTTCCGAATGTAGAAAACATGAGGAAGGAAGTTTTGGATGAGTCCATCGATCGAAGTTCACTATCCATCCAGGAGGAACGATGATGTATCAAGATATGAAGAGAAGTTTCTTCTGGAAAGGTATGAAACGTGACATTGGTGCATGTGTTAAGCAGTGCTTGAATTGCCAACAGGCAAAAGGCTGAATACCAGAAGCCTAGTGGATTGCTTCAACCGTTAGAAGTTCCGTTGTGGAAATGAGATTCTATCTCTATGGATTTTATTGATGGGTTTCCAAGATCTAATAGAGGGAATGAAAGCATATGTGTCATAGTAGATTGATTGACTATGAGTACCCATTTCATTACGGTAAAGTCAACTAGGACGGCACCTATTTTGGCGAAGTGAAGGGAAGCCCGTTCCGCTAAGCGGCATAGTCTCACTTAACATGTTTAACCAGGATGTGTTGTATTATTCATACCAGGCTTTATGTCTGACTCGAAGTTTATATTTTCACCTTAAACTCTCGGGTGCTCAAAATTAATTTGAGTAGGCTAAGGGATTAAGGTCTTTTTCAGGTTTAGTAGGATGACAAATAAGGCTACCTGAGGCATGCAGGAGGCAAACAGATAGTTATTTAAGAGTTATGGTTCTTGTTGTGTTTTATTGGATTTTCCTCTGTGTTGTTTTGTATTAGGTCTATTATGACCATATAACTCTGATCAACCAAGGGGGTATCTTCATATACCGCTCTTGGCGTATTTTGTAATAATTATATTTGATATGTGCTTGGGAACGATTTGGGATTATGTGTTGTGAATGTGAAACAATTGGTTTTGAAATGTAATGAAGTAAAAGTTGTTTTTGTAATTTGTGTTTTGTTTTATATTCAAGTGCGTATGATATTATTGATACCATTAACATAGCCGTATTTAGTCGCCGGAAGCTAATACTATAGATGACTGTAGCATCTGTAGCACTTAGTTTTGGGCCTCTAGATAGGGGATGTTACACTAAGCTTCTTCTCGTACGAGCGTGACACTCAATGCATGTGGCGAAACTACTAAGTAGATGAACAAATCTTCTCCATCTACTTGCTTGGACAAGATTGGTGGGGTTTCCATATGTCGCAACAGCTCTTCGAATGTAGTTTGAAAAGCTTGATTCCATTCAAAGTTTTTCTTTCCCTTTTTTAGCACGCCAAAGAACGGTATACATTTGTCAGTCGCTTTTGAGATAAACTGGCTCAGTGCTGCAACCTTTCCATTCAAGCTTTGAAACTCTTTACTGTTCCTTGGGGCCTCGACTTCCCCCAAATCGGTTATTTTCTCGGGATTTGCTTCAATGCCTCCAGCGCTAATGATAAATCCCAAAAACTTTCCCGAGGCTACCCCGAAATGACACTTAAATGGATTAAGCTTAATTCCAAATTTGCGGAGTATTTCGAACATTTCAGCGAGGTTGTCCAAGTGATTTGCTGCTATGCATGATTTAAACACCATATTGTCTACATAAACTTCCATTGTCTTTCTAATCGGACGCTCAAATATGGCATTTTCTAGTTGCTGGTATATTGCCCCAGCATTCTTTAAGACAAACGGCATTACTTTGTAGCAATACAGTCCCAAGTCGGTAATGAAACTGGTATTTTCTTGGTCTGGTTCTTGCAGCATGATCTGGTTGTACCCCCAGTATGCATTCGTAAATGATAGCAGTTCATGTCCAGCCATCCCATCCACAAGCTGATCGATTTTGGGAAGAAGAAAGCTATCCTTTGGGCAAGTTTGTTCAGATCCGAGTAGTTGATACAAGTTCACCATTTCCCATTGGACTTCTTGACAAAGACTGGGTCAGATACCCACTCAAGGTAAGTTGCATCACAGATAAAGCCATTCGCCATTGGTTTGTCCAATTCTTCTCTCAACGCTTTGGACCGCTCGGGTCCTAGGCTGCGCCTATTCTGCTTCACTGGTGTATACTTGGGATCAATGTTAAGTGCATTGACATGCGATCTCGGTGACACCCCGCACATATCGGAATGTGTCCAAGTGAATACATCTAGATTAGTGCAAAGAAATTTGATGAGTTCTAGTCGCATCCTGTTTCCGAGATGCGATCCAATTTTAAGGACCGTGTTGGGTCATCCATATTAACCAAGACAGATAATGTCAATTCTGCCGGTGCTGCTCGTTCCTTCCCTGAACTCTTCTTTCTAGTGTCCAAAACCTTGTCAAATCATCTTTGGTCCCCAAGCAAGGGGCGACTCTGTAGTTGCTATTCAGCAGGTTCACGAATGTGGAGAGTTCTCCCTACATTCTTCCCTTTTTCTTTTCTTTTAGATTCGCATAGTTCCACGATATAACATTCCTAGTGGCACTTTGGTCCCTTGATCACTCTGACTCCATTTTCCGTTAGAAATTTCATACTTAGACACGATTAAGCTAAAGCAATTCTAAAGTCTGCCCTGGCAGGTCGCCCCAAGAAGGCATTATAGGCGGACATCTCGTCTATGATCATAAAGGTTTGGACGAGGGTACCCTTCGGTCACCTTCTCCGAGTTCTATGGGCAAGTCAATCATTCCGTTGGGTTGCTTGGGTTCACCAATGAATTTCTGAATCTTTGTTTGGCAGGCAGATACATCTTTCATACTGATCTTCATCTAATCGAAGGTTTGTTTGAAAAGGATATTCACAGAACTGCCTTTGTCTATCAATACTCGTCGGACCATGACGGGTCTGATTCCTACTGTCATGACCAAGGGGTCGAGAGTTGGAGCTTCTATTCCCTTAGTTTCTCGATTTTGGAATATTATGTCATCGTTCAGGGTTCTCTATTGCTTAGCAGGGGTTACATCTTCAATTGCAAAGCACACATCTTTTGGAGCTTGTTTTAATGAGCTCGCAAACCGCTCCATTTCTCCCCAACTCTTCTACACAGGATGTGGCCCTCTAGATATCGTTCCGGTGATGAGTCTCTGGTCAGTCAGTCCAGGTCCCTCTTTGCTGGTTCCAGCTTGGTTTCCTTGGTCTCTAGGAGCTTGGGGTGCTACAGGTTGGTCAGGATTTAGTGGTTTCCTCACATACTACTAGAGCTTATTTTCCCAAATCAACACCTCAATCAAGTTCTTCAGATGATGACACCCGTTCGTGTTGTGGCCATGTACCTCATGGAAGCGGCAGTACTTTCTGGAATGCTTCTGCTGTTCAGTTGCTTCCTTTTTAAGCGGCTTCTTATATTCTTCCATCACCTGTGTCGTGAGACATATGTTTTTAGGAGTGTCATTGAGCGGGGTGCATTCTTCGGGCCCCAAACCTTTGAGTTGCTTACTACTTCTGTTTCGCTTGAGTACACTAGTTCTTTCTTTTCTGATTCCCATTTTTTCTTTTGTTCCCTTCAGAGATCCCAGAGGTGTTTATATCTTGGTTCATCGCCATGTAGGAAATGCGGATTACGGATCTTAAGGCGGAATTACCACTAGAAGGGGGTGAATAGTGTTTAATTAATTTTATGAATCTTTTTGAAATCTTTTCAAATTAAACCCAAATAGATGCAATTCAAAAACACAGAGACAAACATAGAATCAGACACAGATGCAAATAGTAAATAAAAGCAGTAAAGAAAAGAACACACTGGAATTTTATACTGGTTCGGAGTTACCCTTCATCCAGTCCCACACAATTTCTTGTGCAGATTTCTTTTTAAATATAATATGGATATTACAACCTCGATTTCAAGGCCACGAGATACACCCTACCATCTCCGAGTCCAGGGAAAACTCTCTTGATTTAACCAGGCTACAAGATCACCTAATTGATTTACGGGTTACAATCACACCCAATTGATTTACGGGCCACAATTACACTGTTTTCAATCACACTTTGATAGAGAGAGACTCGATACACTTCGATCTTTCGATCTTTGATTACAAATGATCCTATAACTCTGAATAGCACTGAAATCTTTGAGAGAGAGTGGCAGAGAATCAAATTAGAGACGATCGAGTTTGATTCACTTAGGATTTCAGCAGAGTTTTGTTGAGAATGTTTAAAAATAAGAATGGAAGAGAAAGAGGAGAGAAAACAAAGAAATCTTAAGTGAAAATTCGTTGAAAACTACCGGTATATATAGGAGAATAACGGTCATGTCCATTCGTTAAAGGTTATGACGAATAAACACTTATTTTGAAAATTTGAAATCTACGGCCACCATGTCGACATGGGGGGTATAGGCATGTCGACATCCCCTAGCATTTTTGAAAATTGATTTTTGATTTAAAAGAGATTTTCTTTCTAAATTTTGTCGAAATAATCTTAGAACTTTGTAAACTATTTTGAATATACTTTATGATTATAAAATCCTTTGGAAAGTGATCTTATGAAATATAAAATTAATAAAAACTAAATATATAAATATTTTGAGATTAAAGCTAAAACATTAAAACTAGGAGATAGTTTAAAGACAAGAAATGATTTTGAAATTAACACGATTAAAAATAGTTTTTGAATTAAGGCTAAAATATTTAAACCGAGAGAGATGTCTTTTAAAAAAGATAGTTTTGAAAAAATTAAAAATAAGTCATTTTGAAAATTTCGTGGATTCCATTCCACTAGAGAAGGTCGTGGGTTCCATCCCACTAAACAGGTCATGGGTTCCATCCCACTATTAAAGCTAGAAGGTGGATTCCATTCCACAATTAAAATCCGAATAAAGATTTTAGTGCTATTATAAAGTTTTAACATAAATCTAGACTCTATTACTTATCTTGATATCTTGAACTCTTGATAATCTTGATACTCATGAGTCTTCAGTCTTGATTTCTACAATCTTGAATTCATCAATCTTGAATCTCTATACTGTACAGTCTTCATTCTTAGTACATGCATATATATATATATATATCCTACATATACATATATATCTAGACAAAGATATTTGTATTTATATTTTATAACAAGTCCTAAGGTTGTTGTCATCAAAACCATCATCGCAGAAACTAACACGCCATACCATTCTGCCCAACGTCAATCGATTGAAGGCTAGCAGATTTCCTTTCCAATTCCTATGCTTATTCCAATCTCAAGTACTAGCTCGCTTTTCAGTTAAAGTCCTTCCTAGTGGTGGGTTGTTTAATTTTGATCCATTTCCCAAATTCAGTCTCGAGGCGAATTGCATGGACTAAGGCCTTGAAAACGATATCCTGATTCAGATTACTTACTTCAGTTATCGTAGTGTTGAACCGATTCATGAAAGACTTCAAATATTCGTTCCATCCCCGAAATAAGCCGGACAAGTACATCACATCTTTGGGCTGTGCCATGTGAAGTCTAAATTGATCAAGGAACCTTGCTGCTAGTTGATTAAAGGTGGAGATGGATCTTGCCGGAGGCCTGGTAAACCACGTGGAAGCAACTCTCTCCAGAAAAATTGGAAAACATCTACATCGAATGGCATCCAAAGCATTTGCTCCATCCATGTACCAACTGTAATTATATAAGTGGGGTTTCGGGTTTCTCATTCCGTCATAAGATGGAATAGTTGGCATAGTGAACGTTTTGGGGTACCGCTTATTAAAAATCTCATCAGTAAAAGGAGTTCGAATTGGAGTGGATCCCCATTCATCATCCTTTCTATCCTTACTTTCATTCATCAATCGCTTGACCATGTCCGCAATATACGCCTCAGATGACTGATAATCCGAGGGTTCGCTGTCAGTAACTACACCGAGTGTTTCGTTTTGCAAACGATCTTGGTGAAGGGGCTGAAGCCTAAGCTCTCCTGTCTTCGGGAGAGTCACTCCCTCGGGATTCCATTGGCTTGCGGTTAGTCTGATGGGAGCAGTTTGGATCTCCTGGTATCATTGAATGCATTGGTATTTCCTTCCAACTTACCGTCGTCAGATCGCTCACCATATTCTATGTCGGAGAGATCCATAGCTAAATTTTCCCATGGGGTTTTCGCTCCTAGATTCAAGTTTATAGATGGTTGCCTCGTAGTTGGTGGAGTGTTTGCGTTTCCTTCCATATTAATTCCTACGGTTCCACCTATCACTCCTTGCTATGGCTATTTCCCGTTTCTCCGGTTCAGGCCAGAGACGGAAGAAATTTCTTGTTCCATGGCAGTTGCGGGCTCTATCATGGTTCTTGGAGCAGCATGTGACTGTAAGGCCAATAGGGCATTTAAATTTTCCATCAGAGCCCTTTGGCTGTTTTCCATCTTATGATTAATTTCGTCAACCATTTTATTTAATTCATCTCTAGTGACAATTTCACGCTGAATAAAGGATCCTGAAACTAGATCTCTGGAGTTAGCTCCTAACTGTAGATTGTTGGGATTGTTGACTTCAATCTACTGAGGGTTTGTTTCTTCTCTAGCTATGGTAGCTCTTATGGATCTTCCAGAAGTTGTTCTCTTTCTTCCTTGTGCCAAGTTCTCAACAGCAAATCTTCTAAATAGAGATTGATGATCTAACTTCTGAACCTATCTGATCCAAAGTAGATAGCTAGATCTAACCCTGAGTTGGGTTCTCAGTGAAAGCACCAAAATGTTAAACCAAAAAATGGATTAACACCCTGGATTGAGTGTGAAAGCAACAGTCCTGTTTATCAAGGAAAATAAAGTAGAGACAAGGAATAATAACTCGTAGATAAAGTAAAGAGACAAGAGATTTTTATATTGGTTCGACTGTTAACGAAGCCTACATCCACTTTATAACTTTTGTTATTGACTGACTGCAATTTCAAGTTGAGTCTGATTACAATTTGATTAGATCTTCTAAGTTAGATCAAGTCACCGGTGTTAGAGTTCACTCAAAAATCACAGCGAACCCTTCAGATGACTGTTATGTAGGAGGAGAAGAGTGAAGAATAGTTTCTATAGAGTTTCAGCAGGCAGTCTAGAAGATCCTCTTTATGTTGATGGTAGCATCCTATTTATAGGGGCAGGAGAGCACATAGGCTAAAGCCGCTATGTCAAAGACTCACATTCGAAGGTACACAAACACTCCTAAAATTCCAGAACGAGCCGACCCAATCTGATGGATTGCTAGCAATCCATAGGGCATGGATTGCTAGCGATCCATGGGGTTAGAGTATTTTTGGCTCGTTTCCTGCCTTGTGTAGATGCTCTTCATGTAATGTCATGACTAGATGCTTTGCTTTGAGATGATTCATGTACTGATTGCATTGAACTGCTGATGGAGTCAGATGAATGCTTACTTCTCGATCTAACTAGCTTGGAATTCCATCAAACTTAGTAAACATTCCTAGAAAACTTATTAGATCATAGTGCGAGAGGACTAGAGGATCCACGAGCAACCCTTTTGCTCGCTAGTGATCCGTAGGAGATGGATTGCTAGCGATCCATCACCTTTGGAGATTTTTGACTTCTTTTTCTCTGGTTTCTCTTGGTTGATTCTTCTAGTCCTTTTGGTTGATTCTTGAGTTACTCTAACTCGACGTAGATGTTCTGACTTCCTTTGAATTCCATTGGGTCAAAAACCCGGATAACAATATGTATCAGCAATTGTGAGGACAAGTTGTTATAACTGTCCAGACTATTGATTTATTAGGTGACTTCGATTGATATATGTATAATAAAGTTTGGTTTTTCTTTTGTAAAGATCATTGTTATATTATAGATTGCTCATCTTGTTGTGAGATTCTATTTTGTCTTTTCTTTCTTTTTCCCTAAACAATCTTCCGGCACTCAGATGCTCGGCACGTGAATACCGTGGATGTATTAGTGTCAACTTCTGAAGGTCGAAAAGGTCGGTCGTTACACGATGATTGTGAGGTAAATAAAGACTATAAAAACTTAGCATCTCTGGAGCTTTCTTAGTGCTATAAGTCTCCCTTCTGGTACTAATGGAGTAGTAGATTGACATATACGATTGATACACCTCACTGTAGCATTGATGTGGGTAAGATGCTGCATATTATATATATATATATATTACTACTTGGGACTTTGTGCCAGTGGTACAGTCATTTTCCATCATGATATTTACAGATAGATGTTATATGAGGAGATGAGATTATACCTATGATTTATATATACAGTGTATAGTGGATTTTCAGTATTGATAGGAAGCTTATCCTATTTGATATGTATTGATGATTTTTATAGAGATAAAGGGTTATATTTAGGCAATGCTTCATGCTAGCATGATTATACTTAGTGATATCTCCTCTAGTGATATTTATGGATTTGATAAAGGTTTCTTGATATGTATGATTCACCCATTAGTATTAATTCAGTGGTTTTTGATTTGATGTGTTTCATATGGGTGATGGCATCTTTGGGATCTCTAGGTAGATTGATTTATACAGATTTGAATTACTTTTGAAACGTGATGCCTTATTGATTATTATTAATAGTATACTTATATTTCAGGCATATGTTTCAATATCTATATTTATATATTGATATGTAGTTTGATGTGGTGGTTGTCTCTATTAGTATTACCATATTATTATTTTATGTTTATACTAAGTACCTTATTTTGATACTTAATTAGACATAGTTTTATCCATGTATTATTTTATAATACTCTGGTAGTCCAAGACTTTTAGGTACATGGATGATTTGATCAGCAGTTGTATTTGTGGGCTTAGAGGAGATTTCTTTTAAGATCATTGTATGATACTTGTATGACATTGTTTCCTTATATTTGTTATTGAGACTGAGTTGTATATTGATTGTCTTACACATTGTATTGAAATAGAAGAAATTTGAGAAATCTGTATTTAAACGGTGCTGTATATTATTATATGTTATCAATGCGACTAACTCAGTGTACTCTGTCATCTGTTGTATATTGTGTGTTGTTCTGTCATGGAGGCACACGTAATTATTGTTTTGTACCGATACTTTGTATGTAAAAATGAGCTATATATTTTATGTTTTAATACGTATTAGTGTTAGTCCAAGAGAATATTCAAGTGTGTACCCCATATAGCTTTACTCTCTGTATTATCCGACTATGTTACTTGTTAATACTCTTGAATAGTATGAGTATAAAGGTGGGGTTCTTACACTATTCCAAAATATTTTAATCTACTAAAAATTATTTTTATCTTTCTAAATCTTCATGTCTAAATGTCTTGTTCAAGCGTCTAAGAATTTCTATCGAATACGTGTACACCCACATCGACCAAAATCCTTAACTCACTCAACGGACGTATTAACACAATTTTATTCCTAAAGATATCTATAAGTATTACTTTTACAAATTATATACTATATTTATTTTAAAGAAATTTTTTCTAATTTACCTTCAATTCCACATTTAATATTGTACTTATAATACATACTTTCTAAAAGATTCCAAATTAAACATTCACTTGACTTTCAAATCATTTAATAATAATAATAATCAATATTTGTTTATGTTATAAATCCTTACTTCTATCAAATACTCCACAACTTCAAAACATTTCCAAATTACCTTTAATTACTATCATATATATAAATTTACTTTACAATAAACCATTTCACCACAATGTTCCTAGCATTATCCTCACCTTGTTTAATAGCTACATTGCTTTGTACCACATTGCTCGGCCCTTCTTGATCACCAACAACCAATCCTACGGCCAAATCTGCCTCTTCCAAGAGCTAAAATTAAGATCCCTTATGATGGAATTCTTTCAAAGTAGACTATTCATTCCTCTTGACCTACATACCAAAATCAGTCTTTCGATTAATTTAACAACCCAGTTTTTTTACTATAATCGTTGTAGAATTAAAAGCCGATTAACTTTAAACATAATAATAGTAAACAAGCAGTTGAACTAACTAACTATATCTTTAAAAACTCACCGCGGAATGGATCAAAATACAATGAAGATAAAATAAACAAATCTCATCTATATACAACACCAGTCATTCATAGTATTCATACGTACATTGTCACACCATGTATACAATATGCAAATAAATAGATAACATATGTACGTCTTTATAGTCACCATCTTCGAACACCATACACTCTAAAGGTAATTCGTCAACCTATAGTGTATGAGGAGGGGGTCAACATGTGTGTCTGGTGCGTAAAAATGTTACCAAGTATATACTACTAACATGGTTTCATAAACATCATATGAGAGATAATACTTATTGTACCCAAATCTTGTCTCGCTTGCATCTATAGAGTTAGGCCATCATAATAACATAGTATGAGAATCACTATCACATTCTTAACAATATTAAACATATGGTAGGGTTAGTTTAACATGTACTAACCCATTGATATACACAAGAGAGGAAAAACGAGAATTAGTTAAGCATATACTAATCCGACGTCCAACACAGGAGTTAGTTAGACAAAGACTAACCCTATGATATAGTTAAACATAGACTATTCCCATAAAATTAAACACGAACAAAAAGTTAAATAAACATAACCTAACTTGCATATACACAAAGGTATAGGTAAAACATGGCCTAACCCACTAACAAACGGTTTGACAACCGCACACGAATTAACCACATACTTTTCTGAACATTAAATAGTTCTAGACATTATAGAGAAACCTATACGTCGCTTACTATCTATTTCATATAGGCTTGGATGAAGTAAAATTGATTCATCCTTGGTCCATGTTCAATCTGGCAAATCGAACCGTGCATTAGTGGACTGGTACGCTTCACACCAGTGGATCGGTCGCCGTGCTAAATGTCAGAAAAATGATCTTTTGGAATTGCTATTTCCTCCAAATTTCAAACTACAACCACTGTTTACTCTTTTATTCCTTTTATATTTCTGTTTGGCACCATTTCTTACTATCCTTACACCACATATTTCATATATCAACTACATATCCAAATTTAAGTCCCTAAATCAACATAACCTAACCATTTTATACTATATACTAATTTCATTTGATACTCAATCTAATAATTATTAAATCCTAATTAAATTATCATTTATATCATTTAATTCCATAGTTACTTCGGTATTAATCCCCTAACTCAGTTACCCAAATTTAACATCCACTAACCTAAGTTAGCAATCAAATAACACAAGCTACTTTCATGTGAACACTATATAATCAATAATGATTCCCACTCACCGAATCACATTGCTAAGCCATACAATTCATTTATTTGCTCTTCAAACGTTCATTGGCTAGAAATGCTGTTTTCTAAAAATCTTCGATTCCACAAATGATGGATATCTTCTTGATGTTATCTTCACGCTCGTCAATTCGGTATATAAATGTTTAGGGTTTGGTTTAAATTTGAGAAAGGAAGAGTGAATCAAAGAGATTGAGGAAGAAGAAGTTAGAACAAAACATATATGAAAAAGAAATTAATTCAAACTTCTCTGCCTTCAAGTTATAATTCCCAAAATCGTCGCTTCATCCAAAATGTGCTTTGACCCGTTTAACCTAATCCAAAACCTATAATTAGAAAATATTCATATATTCTTCACACGAACTCCAATCTAGACAAATCAGTATATCATTCTGACCAAAAAATTAGCTCTATGCAATGGCATAAATATCATTTCCTAACTCCAATGTTTGTAAATTACCATTTTTCCCTTACTAATAAAATACACGTATAAATCTCATGGGTACTACAGTGAGCCCCATTCAATAGTTCCATCAACATAATCACCTCCTTAGGGTCACTCACCTCCATGAATAAAGCATTGAATCTCTTCAAAGTTATTTTCAAGGTCTTTCCAGACCTTTGATGCACATTTGACAATGACATAACATCCTTTGGCTGTATTCTATGAACTTGGAACTGCTCCATAAATCATTTTGCGAATTGGTTAAATGACTATGTAGAACCTGGGTTTAAGCCGAGAGAACCACATCACTGCTATACCTTCGAAGAAAATCAGAAAACATCTACACCTTATCATATTTGTTGCACATGCACTATTCATGGGCCATTGTACTTCAACGGATGTTGCCTTTGATCCATCATGCCATTATGGCTTGGAATATTTGGCATCACAAACTTCTTTGGATAACTTGCTTTAAGAATCTCTTCAGTGAGTGGCATCCTACCCATCAATGAACCCCACTCATCATCCTGCCTTTGTTGTCTTTGACTCATCAATCTTTTAATTATGTTGTTGGCAATGTATTCCTCACTGCCTTAGTCGACTTGATGATGATCATCATGAACATCCTCGAGTGTTTGACTCTACAAACGGTCTTGGTTAGTTACATGACGTTTAGGTTTCTCTATCTCTGGTGAAACCACTTATCCTGAACTTCTCTGGCACCTCATTGGACTATGTCCTCTTCTAGCTGATTGAGCAGTGCCAGCTTAAGGACTAGTAGCTCGTCCTTCATTGGCGTTATTATTGTGTTATTCCTCTTTATTATCAAATAGATTCAGCATGTCAGCAGACCTCTTAGTGTCGACCACCCTGGACCTCTCGGCATCGAGTGGTTTTATACTTGTTGACTAACTCCATCTTTCACAACTCTATTCCACGTTACCCCAGCCCCTCTCTACGTTGGTTGTTTATTTTTGATTTTCTGCTACATTTACTTGAAGATAAGCTTTCTTTATTGAAGTCAGAAGACGATGAAACTCTTCTGCTATTCCCTTACTGTTAACCTGCCTTTTTACAAGGCCGTGGACAAGCGGGTTTAACTTAATCGACTGCACGTTCGTCGAGGCTGCTGTACAATGGATTCAGTCGACTGGATGGATGGATGACGCAACGTGCTTGGGAGATGGAAATATGATTGGATAAAGATGGATCAACTATAATTTGGGTCTAGGAAACATGGTTCGGCATTAAACATGGTTCGGCATGGTGGAGGTTCGGCACAAATAGTTCGTTTGGCATTCACGTTCGAATAGCATTCAAGAGTACTCGGCATACATAGAGCGTCCGACTTACATGAGTGGTTCGGCATTCCAGGAGCGCTCGACATTTAGAGGCGCTCGGCATTAGAGACCGTTCGGCATGATGGGCGCTCGGCATTAGAAACTGTTCGGCATCAGACATGGTTCGGCATGATGGAGGTTCGGCATTAAGGATCATTCGGCATTGGATGGAGCGCTCGGCATAAATCTCGTTTGGCATTGGATGGAGCGCTCGGCATAAAGCTCGTTCGGCATTGGATGGATCGTTTGGCATTAGGGAGCATTCGGCATTGGATGGGTCGTTCGGCATACCTCACCTCGCTCGGCATTGCATCTCGCACCTCCATATCTCGGTACCTCCATATCTCGGTACCTCGCACCTCCATACCTCGGTACCTCGATACCTCACACCTCCCCACGTTCGGCATACCAACTGCTCAGGATCGGTCGGCATAATGAAGTAGGGTTCGGCTATGACCTTGATGGGCCCAAACTACTCAGGAGGCCCAACAACCTGGTTTTGCCTATAAATACAACATGTGGGTCTCCAGATGGGGGATCTTCTTCTTCTCTTCTGCTCTCTGACATTTTTATTTCCTAAGACTAAGGCTAGTCTACCACTTTGTAACGGTAACTGATTCTTACATCAATAAAAAGAAAACTTCTGGAGTGGACGTAGGCCGGAGCTAGCCGAACCACTATAAAATCTGTTGTTCTTTACTGCTTTCATTTTAATTTTAACCGTTCTTCATATTATTACTCTCTACATACATCCTATCTGTGAGCTGTGATTAGGATTTTGGTGCTTTCATCTAGATTTGGGTGTTAGTGACCAATTTTGGCGCTAACATTTTGGTGCTTTCACTGAGAGGGCAAGCACTCAGAGATTTTGGAGCTAGGAACTTGGACTCTAGAAAGCAATGGCTAGGCCATCAACAAGAAAGCAAGTGACAAAAAGGAGCAATCAGGAGGGAAGTCAAGAGGCTTCCTCTGGAGCTGGAGCAGGTCAAGAATCCATCTACATCACTAGAGAGGAAATGGAAGTCATGATGAAAAGACAAGAGGAGATGATGCAGGCTCTTCTCAGACAATTTACGCAAGTAGGAAATGCGAGGGCTAAGATCCATGGAGCCAGATCAGAAGCGCTCAACCAGCAAGCAGAGGGAATGGTTCAGCAGGGGGCAACCCCCAATCAATATACAACTAGCAATCCGGATGGAGCTGGACTCGGGGGCGCACCATCAGATAATGCTGAACCAGTTCATGGAGGGGTTCCAGCTAACACCACGCAACAGGATGCTGGTAGGAATGTAAGAGCAAGAGATGAAGAGTATGTACCTGAATTTCCTCGGGAACTCGGGGGGCATCCCTTGACGGACAATGATGGATTAGCTAAGATTATTAGGCGAACCATGCGCGGGGGTTTGACCAATAGAGATCTGGAAGGAGTAAACAAGAGTCCGTTTTCTCGTGAAATCAGGATAGCTCGGAATCCGCCAGATTTCAAGCTACCTAACGTGGGAATGTACAATGGAGGTGCTGGGGGCATCGGAAGAAGTTATGGCTCGATCTTTCCCTTTATTCTTAACGGACATAGCTGTTATGTGGTTCAAGCAGCTTGAAAAAGGATCTATCGGGACAGAGTTGGTGGATAGGTTTCTGAAGCAGTTTCGGGTACATATCAAAAGGCCAAAGAATGTAATGACGCTGACATCGGTAAAACAGAGGACAAACGAATCACTCAGAGCTTTCTTAACTCGGTTCAATGCAAAGGTTGCTTCGGTGGATCGGCAGGATCCATCGATGGTTTTAATGGCGGCAGTGTCAGAAGTTAGAGAAAATTCAGATTTCAAAGTGTCACTGATACGGGACCCTCCGATGGATCTCGGGGAATTCTTTCACGAAGCTGAGAAATTCCTTCGGCAGGAAGATGCATGCTTAGATATGAAGTTAAAGGAGGTGAACGCGGCTGAGGATGGAGGACCATCCAGTGGAGGCTTGGAAAAAGGAAAAAGGAAGCTGGATGACGAGTTAGGAAAGGCTAGGAAGCGGGGGAGAGAGCAAAAATTCTCCACCTACACAGGGTTAAACGAGACGCTGGAACGGATTTATTTGGAAACTTGGAATCGCCTTCCCTACCGAAGGCCGGCTAGGAGAGAACCCTCCGAACGTGAGAGGGCATCAGGAAAACACTGCCTCTTCCACGATTTGGACGGGCACGATACCAACAGCTGCAGGCACTTAAAGGACATAATTGAGGAGCATGTAAGGAATGGACAGTTGCAACAATACGTCGAAACTCGGAATGCAGCGGTGGGGCAGGAGTAACCACCATCTACCTCATACAGTGATGGTATGAGGCACAGGAATGATGGTCGATTGGTCATCAATTGATTGGGATATTATGAAATAAGTAGCAAACTACGGGAAAACAGCCAAGTCACTTACTCATGTACGGGGACGGAGATAGCCTCTAGGCATGCTCTGAGATGATGATAAACCGCGACGCTCTAGTTTGTGAAATCTGCTTTCTCTTTTTTGGCTTGGACATTTGCTTTTTTCTAATTTGGTTTGAACTTCTGGTTTTGTTTGTTTCTTGGTTTGGACTTATATTTGGATGATTATTTTCTGTTTGGATATCGGTTTGGATTTTCGATATGGATTTTTTGTTTTCTGATTTGATCTGGATTTTGGATTAGCTTTCGATTGGATTTTTTATCTGGTTTTTGATAAATGGTCGTCATGTATGGATTATACCTGGCAAGGGGTAGGTCGCTTTGCCCAAGCACGGCAAATCGACTTATTCAGGTCGTCGAGTAAGGACTATGCTCGGCAAGGGTCCGGAGAGACCAGGATTCAGCCTAGGACTTAGGCCCCATATTATCGGTTACTATTTCAGGTCGTCGAATATGGACTATGCTCGGCAAGGGTCCGGAGAGACCAGGACTCGGCCTAGGACTTAGGCCCCCATATTATCGGTTACTATTTCAGGTCGTTGAGTATGGACAATGCTCGGCAAGGGTCCGGAGCAACCAGGATTCGGCTTAGGACTTCAGCCATGCATTACTCAACGTTTAGGGACACTGGAGTACGATCGTCAGGTGTGGATTGTGCTTGACAAGAACCCGGAGAGGTTACGGATATGAATATCGGCTATGGACGACAGAGGATTTGGATATTGACCCGGAGAGATCCTAAAGTCGGTTATTGGTTATTGGATATGGATGAAACATGGACTTTGGATATCGAATTTGAGGCTATTCAAAACACACCTTCCAATAGCAAGGCATGTTTTGGGGGGCAAGTGTTAACCCGCCTTTTTACAAGGCCGTGGATAGGTTGGTTTAACTTAATCGACTGCACGTTCGTCGAGGCTGGTGTATGATGGATTCAGTCGACTGGATGGATGGATGACGCAACGTGCTTGGGAGATGGAAATATGATTGGATAAAGATGGATCAACTATAATTTGGGTCTAGGAAACATGGTTCGGCATTAAACATGGTTCGGCATGGTGGAGGTTCGGCACAAATAGTTCGTCTGGCATTCACGTTCGAATAGCATTCAAGAGTACTCGGCATACATAGAGCGTCCGACTTTCATGAGTGGTTCGGCATTCCAGGAGCACTCGGCATTCAGTAGCGCTCGACATCCAGGAGCGCTCGGCATTTAGAGGCGCTTGGCATTAGAGATCGTTCGGCATGATGGGCGCTCGACATTAGAAACTGTTCGGCATTAGACATGGTTCGGCATGATGGAGGTTCGGCATTAAGGATTGTTCGGCATTGGATGGAGCACTCGGCATAAATCTCGTTCGGCATTGGATGGAGCGCTCGGCATAAATCTCGTTTGGCATTGGATGTAGCGCTCGGCATAAATCTCGTTCGGCATTGGATGTAGTGCTCGGCATCAGGGAGCGTTCGGCATTGGATGGGTCGTTCGGCATACCTCACCTCGCTCGGCATTGCACCTCGCACCTCCATACCTCGGTACCTCTGTACCTCGATACCTCGGCACCTCCATACCTCGGTACCTCGCACCTCCATACCTCGGTACCTCGCACCTCCCCACGTTCGGCATACCAATTGCTCAAGATTGGTCAGCATAATGAAGTAGGGTTCGGCTATGACCTTGATGGGCCCAAACTACTCAGGAGGCCCAACAACCTGGTTTTGCCTATAAATACAGCATGTGGGTCTCCAGATGGGGGATCTTCTTCTTCTCTTCTGCTCTCTAACATTTTTATTTCCTAAGACTAAGGCTAGTCTACCACTTTGCAACGGTAACTGATTCTTACATCAATAAAAAGAAAACTTTTGGAGTGGACATAGGCCGGAGCTAGCCGAACCACTATAAAATCTGTTGTTCTTTACTGCTTTCATTTTAATTTTAACTGTTCTTCATATTATTACTCTCTACATACATCCTATCTGTGAGCTGTGATTGGGATTTTGGTGCTTTCATCTAGATTTGGGTGTTAGTGACCAATTTTGGCGCTAACACTTACCTATAAGATTCGTTCTGTTGTCGGAATTGGGCCAACGTCGCCAACTGCTCTTGCATCTGTATCATAACATCCATTTGAGCAATCTATGGTTGTAGCATCTTCAAATTCATGCCAGCCATCAACTTCTCCATCTCAGCTTTTATTACACTTCAGTCATTTAGATGAAACTCCTAGCAAAGTAGCTGGTTAGTTAACCTCTTCTTCATTATAATGATATCTTTCATAATCCCTTTGATGGTTTCTCCATATCTAGCACTCTTCTCTTTTTTAGGAGCCATTTTGTGACAACCCGCCCTAAAACGGACCTAAATTCCAACCCATAAAAGGCCAATCGAAACTTAGACCCATTCTAAAGCTGGCTTTTGGTTAGTATAAAGAAAAATACTTTGCAATTTATCTACACATTTAGAATTCATAGCGGAAGGATACAATATAATAACAGAAACAACTCCAATTTCATTTAAAATATAAATGTCATAAAATCCATAACATAATACCAATAACAACTTTCACGTACTCATAGTACAACATTTTCAAAATGCAACATTATTTGTCGATGGGTACATTAGAAATTAACATGAGTATATAAATAAATAAACCACCAAAGATTTCCTCCGCGCCTTTACTTTCAGCATCGCCTTTCCTAACCTATGTTGTAATGAGGAGGGAACTAGAACAACATACGTCCGGTGAATAAAAATCTCGAGCTTTACTATAATAGTACTTGGGTAGTATAATTTAAGTAGGAATATGTCTTTCATATATTAGCTTTGATCTTTCCATGTAACGACCTGAAAATTTATCACTTTAATCTATGAATATTTAATTAATTTTAAATATTCAAAATTAATGGTTTTAATAGTTAAATAAACCTCTTTGAAACATAAATTAGTGATGGTGAAATGATTTTCAATATAAGTTTACTAAAATAATCAGTTCTAAGGAAAATAGAAAATAGAAAATGTGACCGGAAATTGTTTTCTGAATTTTTGACTATTTTATGTCGAAAATTTATTGAAAAAGTTGTACAAATTTGAGTTAACATATACACACTTATAATTAAAATATAAGTATGGATTAGTAACTTAGTAAAAGCAAAAAATATATGTACACTTAAGTAAGAAGTAAGATGTGACACTTTTTTAAATTTAAAATTTAAATAAAAAGTAAAATATGAAAGGTCACACTCAGCTCTTACATCATGGTATAAAGAAATGCATTACATGGTGGTTAAAAGGGTGCACCTTGGTCCTTGCGTGTGCAACAAGATGAGGAGGGTGTAGTGATGATGTGGCAAAATATTAGTGGAGGGCATTTGTACAAA
Organism: Allium fistulosum; assembly: GCA_030737815.1. Lineage (NCBI taxonomy): Eukaryota > Viridiplantae > Streptophyta > Magnoliopsida > Asparagales > Amaryllidaceae > Allium > Allium fistulosum. Next base: position 239,218,817 of record CM060907.1, on the reverse strand, counting down.
GGAAATTTAGGTAATTTTATGATTTCATTTTATATAAAACTAATTCAAAATCTCTCTCCCTCATTCACCATTTCATTTACTATTTTTTTAAAATTTTACATCTTCTTATTTAATCTTTCTAAAATTTCTAATGGCTTCCCTTTAAATTTCTAAAGTTTAAAAATCAAAGCTTTTTCCTTTTAATCCTTTTTAAACTTGTTTAAAGCACTTATTCTTCTTCCTACACCTCTCATCTTTCTAAGAACAAGCCCACACACCCTTGCTCACCCTTGGCCGAGCCCAAGAGCATTGAAAGATCTAGGCCTATTTCAAATTTTAGAAAAGATTAGGTTAGTTTGTTTGAGTTTGGTGAGTAAATTCTTTTCTTTATGGGGAAATACTTAACCTTTATATGTTGTCCATCTTGTTGAGTAATATATTGGTTGATTGTTGGATTATTATGTTGTTTGGTTCTGTATATATGTTACTTGTATATGGTATGAGGTTAGACTTGAAAATAAAAAGTCTAAAATGTGTGAATGGTTGGAAAGATGTAATCTTGGTTATGATTTGTGGTCGTGATATGCAAGTTGATGTTATGGTTATATACATGTGAGTATATGCTTAAAATTAGCACTTTGATTTTTTAAAGTGAAATGAGATCCTTTGGAAAATAAAGTATGTTTTACTAGTTTAAAATTACTAAATTTCAAAGATTCAAATTTGATTTTTGTTTCAAATCTCTTACTATGTTTCATAAAATAAGTAAAGTTATAAGAATTAAAGTTGAAAAGTTAACATAGAAACTAACTTTGAGTTGCGGTATCCATAATGATAGTCGCTATGAATGTAGTTCAGAAAATCGAATATTTTCTAAAGTAAAGGTGTTTCTTCTTAGTTATTTTTGAAAACCTTTTTCAAATTATTAATTAAGTATAAAACTTACTTATTATTTAATTAATTATAAGTTTAATAATTATTTAATTAATTAACTAATTAAAGGTAATTAGTAGTTAATTAGAAATTAAGTAAAGGAAATTAGTACTTAAGAATTAATTAAGTAAGTTAATTATTATTAATTAAAAGAGTTTTAATTAATTTTTAATTAAGTAAAGAGTTAATTAATTACTAATTTTTATTTAATTAAGTTTAATTATCTATTTATTTATTAATTAATTAGATTTTAATTATTTAAATAAATTATTAATTAATTAGGGTTTAATTATTAATTAATGACTATTTAGGTAGGGTTTAATTATTAATTAATTAACTAATATTTAATTAAGGTTTAATTATGTTTTAATTATGATTTAATTAAGTTTAATTGAAATTTAATTTAGAGTTAATTATGATTTAATCAAAAATTAAATTGAGATTTGATTATTATTAAATAAAGGTACATTTTAACTCTATTAACTCTATTTTAAGGCAGCTTTATTTATAAGTAAATTGATTTTAAACCAAGGGATCTCTTGTCTGTGCCATTAAGTAGCCAAACAACCACATGTGAGTTATACTAAACTTGGACATCGGTTTAGCAGAATAAATCCTCGTTCTACTATAATTTAAATTGAATAGAATATAGTTGACATGTATTTAGCAAAATAAATCCCCTTCTGCAATTGTATTGAGTTGGACATTGAATTATGCCAGTTAATTAATATGTGAATTAATTATTATTGAATAAGTGATGGATTAGCTAATGATTGCTAATTGATTTGATTTATATATATGTTGCTTATGTAAATCTAGCTATGTGACTTGAAAAGTCATATTGAATTAAATGGTAACTTGATTTAGTACCATCGTGGTCACTAAGCCTCTTTTCGCTTTTGTAAAAATTATGGATTTAATAAACTTTAATTTTATAATAATTTGAGGTTTGGTGTTTATAAATGATGTTTTAAAGCAAGTTATTTAATTATATTATAAAAGATGTTTGAAGATATTTAATTATATTATTAATTTTGGTTAAAGCTACTTGATGATCTTATTTTGTGTTTTAAAGTTAATTAATTAATTTAATTATGGTTTAAGATAATTACTTATCTTATTTAATAATGATTTAAAGTTAATTGATTTTCTATTTAGGATATTAAAAAGTAATTTATTTATTCGAATAAAGGTGTTTATAAATGATTAATTATTGATAGAAAGGATTTATTTAAAGGAGATTTTTAAATGATATTTTGTAAACGAGAATTACAAATGATAGTTTCTAAAGAATATTTTAAAGGATATTTGGAAAAGAAGTTTTATAAGGAGATTTATAAATCATTTTGGAGATTTATAAGGGAAGTTTTATAAATAAATTTGGAGAATTATAAAAGGTTTTGTAAATGAAATGGGCTTATTAAAAGGGAATTTTATAAAGGAATGCGATTTGATTTTGGTAATTTATTCTTCTTAATTATGGTGGTATGGAAACGTCCTATTTATACTTAACTCCGAAGAATAGATGGTTTGGTTTACAGTAAACTATGTTTTAAGTAATAATGTTTGTTTTGGCTCATTTAAATATGATTGTTTTGGAAAAATGAAAATCTCCCTTAAGACTGTTAATATACTTATACCATTGAAATAAGTATATGATTATTTTTCAGGTATTTAAAGGAGTATAAAAGGTTGTCAAAATATACTTTATAAAGGTATTTTGAATCAAAAGATTTGGAAGTGATTTGATTTATAGAAAGATTAATTAATGGAGGTCTAGTGGATTCCACTTGGAATTAAATCTATGTTTGGATTATTTGTTTGTTTGATAGTTAAATAACCGACTATCAAATCTTGACCCTTTTAAAGTTATTGAATGTTGGTTTGAAGAGATTAGGATCAGATATCTTGAGTTATTTGAAAACCACTTCGAACCAATGTAAGCGTTCGAATTGGAAATAACTGGATTCGAAGACGAAGACTTTGAAGTGCAAGGCTACTTGCTACTAACCCTGAGGCTGATTCCAAAATGGGTGTAGTGGAAGTAGTGCCTTCGGTTCGTTCATCTCCTGAACGAATTGTGTGGACGAATGCTATCATTGCATTATTGTTTGGAAGGCAATGTCAGCATTCCAAGTGGGAAGTGCTAAAGAAAGGTAAAACGTAGCCTCAGGCATCATCAATTGGAAATGACTAAAATATGGGAGATGCAACTGGGCTATGTGGATTGCACCCATTAGGGTATGTTCATCCCTGATCTAGAGCGAGTGCTATCTACTCATGTATGCTTTGGGGCCCAGTGCGGTTGTTGATCACAACCCAAGGGTGATCATATTCGGTACTATCCAGTAAGGGGTAGGCTGGTTCTGTGTAATAGGGTACAAGATGTTCTTGTCGAGCCTTGGTACATTTTATCTATAGGTGTACTATACGGAACGTAGTCCCTTACATTGATGGAACCCAACTTCCAATAAGTGCCTTCAGTCTTAAATGTATACCTATTATGTTGAAATTTAATTAATGCAACAATTTCGGCTATGTTATATATTTACTTAAAAATCCTAGACATTATGATAATATTACTGGATTTTATATAGAAAGCGTTTTGGTTATTGTAAGGTGAACACCCGTCCGTGTTTATGTGCGGCGTGGTCTTACGAGATACCTTTGATATTTAAAGAGTTTTAAAGTAATAATTCAGTTGCTTTGAGTTTACTCACACTAGACCCCTGTCTGACCCAGAATTCTATGTTCTTTCCCTAAAACTCTTGGATACTCAAAATTTTCTATGTAGCTAAGTAGTCCAAGTTTCTCATAGAGGTATTTTGGAGGAGCTTGAAGTAGGTGGCTTCATCGATATCTAGCTATTTACTGCATTTCCACTATATATGTATGTATTTTGTATTAGAAATGTAAGGACAGACAGTTATAACTGTCATAGTATTGCTGTGACTCTGATGTAATATTATTATGGTAATGACTCTATATGATCTTATGTTATCTATTATATATTGTTCTGTTGCGTTGTGAGATTCTGTGTTAATTAGTTCCTTCTTATCTTTCTTTCCTTTTACCCAAATGGCTCATCTTATGAAATAAGAAATGTGGTTCATTACACATGGTATCAGAGCATAGGTTGAGCAAACACCTAGGCTTTGGTGGGGTAAACTCATTATAGATAGGGTAAGTGACACCCTATAATGAGTTTGAGTGCGTGCGTGTGTGTATATAAGAGCGCATATTTGTTATTTTTATAAAAATGTTTTACATTGTCTTGATTGATCTATTGAGTGGTTTATGGATTTCGGTCAATACAAGTAGCTAACATTATTGATAGGAATCTCTAAAACACTTAAACAAAGCCAACCGACACAGTATCGTTTTAAATTAGGCAAATGAAATAATTTACCTAGGAGTATATTTTGTATATAAAAGAATGATTTTCAAAAAGTGGATATAGTTGTTTTTGGTGTGTTAGGAAGTGATAACATTTAATTATTATCATTAGGGTTGATTAGTCATGCTCGTCTAGTTTGGGCATTGACTATAAGTTGTTGATTTATAATAATTTACCCTTTTTATAACATAGGTTGGGTAGATAGAATTGGGGAAACATTAAAACGAACACCTTATGAATTAAGTTTCGCAATTTGACTATAAGGCATTCGATGTTAATGTTGGATTAAAATTTGGATTTTTATAAAAGCATTTATTAAAGGAAAGCTGGAAAATTGTAGAATAAATATTTGAGAAATGATTTTATATAAGAAATGATTTTATCAAATGGATTTATAAAATGTGTCTTTTAAATAAAATGAATCTAATAACAGAATTTAAGGACTTAAAACCTGGTGCTTCTACAAAATGGTTTTCAATATTTTGAAAATAATAATATTATTATTTGAAGGTATATATGAATGGAACTATTTTTGAATTAGTTTAAAAGAGGTAGAAAGCATTGAACTCACTTCGGTCGTTGGAAAATAGTTTCGATAGTGACTTCAGCACTACTGGTGTTCATTTTTGAGTTTCTAAGTAGTGAAAAATGCTACTATAGAAATTTGTTTTAGAATCTTTTGATAAAATAGATTTTTTATTGAATCCCAAATCATGATTTGATTTGCAAAAATAAACATGTGTATTATTATTTTAAGGGATTTTTGAAGAAAGAAATAATGGTGTTTCTTGAGAGTTTTTACAAGTATGAGTATTTTGGAAAAAGAGTTTTAAGTAAGAAGTATTTCTAAGCTAACTAGTTCGAGTGGCTTGGAAACTACTAAAAAATGGCAAGAGATGTGTTCGGATAGTAAACGCTTCTCTTAGGTATTACCCTTCTTGGTAAGGGAAGGTATGATATTGTTTGGTAGTACCCAGTTCCTTAGTATCAGTTTGGAGTTACTCTAGCAATGTATGTATGTGTGTGTATATATATATATATATTTTCTATGGGTGAAAATATAGTTTCATTTCAAAAAGGATTTTGGAATAAAAACCTGGGTATTGGGATCTTGAGTTTACTTAGGGAAAATAAATTTAAAATGAAAAAGTTTAAACTGGATAGTGGTATATACACTCAGGGTGTAGTAGGGTATTATACAAGTAAAAATTAGGTTTTTATGAAATGAAAATCATAAAATATTTTAACCGAAAAAGAAGTGGTATTAGTAAGAACCAATAAAATAAGTATGCAAGTTGACCGTAGATCGTTCCTCTTTCCACATAGTTTGGATCGAAGGTTCGAGTACATGACTTTGAGATGTGTCACATCGTTCCAAATAAGGACATATCTGTAACGGATGGAAATTTTCGACTTTCGAAAATCGACATCGATACTCACTTTATCGACTGACGAGCCATCAAATGCCGGAAATCCCAACCGTTATGGGTTTAAGAAAGAAGGGGTAGAAGAAAAGATAGAAGAAAAGAAAAGAAGAACAACAGAACAACATCAGAAACAGAAACAATATCAGAATCTCACATATCGCAGCGGAACAATATATAATAGATAATCACTAGTCTTTTAAAACAAAGAACTATATCAGTTTATACACACATCAATCAGAATCAATATACAACTCAATACAACAATGGACAGTTATATAAACCTGTCCTTATACAGAATACACAGCAGAATAATACAAAGTATAAGTGATACGTTACAACATCCAGCTTGCTTCCAAAGCTCCAGAATATCCAGAATATCCTGATAACATAACTCTAGGCTGCCCGTGTGGAAATTAGTGGGCACCCAGAGTTTAGAAGGGAAATAATAAACTCCGAGTCAGTTATGGTGACTAGTGTGAGATCGTAAAACAGTTTATCTTTAAAAGACAACAAAGGAATATTTTAAAATAGATTCACAATGCTTTTTGGGAAATGAGACTACCATAAGGCCTCCCGCACACACACACACACAATGCAAACGCAGAATCGGAGGAGATTTCTCCTTATGATAGTCAAAGATGCTTGATACGCAAAATCAAATCATTTTTGATATTATTATTAACGTCTAGTGTAGAAAACTTTTCGAAAGTATAATATAAATCTTAGCCAGCATAGGCATTTCGCACTTATGCCTACTATAGCTACCATCCAAACAGTGGGGCGCCACCATAAGTGAATGATAGGTTCTACAACTAAAACCGTACAAGTCACGTATTGTTTCTTTGGATTTCCAACAAATGGTCAGGCCAAGGAACTTCCCATTGCCACATGGAAACGCCTCTGGAAAGACGTCCCGAGAAATAACCTAACATTACGGTTAGATCTCTGCCAACACAAGGCCGAGTTACCTCTGCAAAAATAGGTAACTACTGACACACGTATGTTATCCCCCGATCGTAACCGATCTTCCCGAGGATCCTCGATTTCCAACAACCACATAATAAATTTGCAGTAACAACATAGGTAAAATATCTGGGCTCCATACCATGATACCACCTCTATCCAGAAGGAATGAGATACACTAAGGGGCGCTACTCCCTAGAACCTTGCTGCATCCTTCCTGTTTTGACCACTTCCGGGGTGTGAGGTCCGACGAAGTCTCGTCCACAAAGCCGCGCTTTATACAAAAGCTGTGCTTTGGGTCAACAAATGATCAAAGTAATGATCACAAAGATAAATGATCAAACAAATGATCATATCACAAATGATCAAACAATGATCATTTCACAGCAACACTCAGCATGCCACATTACCAAATTGGGAATATATCACTAGTAACCATCAACTACATAACCTCTGAGCTCGTACGTCTCAGAGAAGGGTGTTAAGCTAAGAGAATAAATTCTCCGCCACCAACATAAATGTATTTGAAAGAAACCAGCTTTATATCTCAATTTGTAACGTCAGACATATAACCATAAAAGTCTGTTCCGGGATCGAACAGAACCGAAGGCACTTCTCACGAAACCCTTGCACATCCGCATAATTTTATAATCACGTCCGGACTTCCCGTCACTAAGGGTGATAAAACCTCTATATCGGAGATCAGTCGATGTAGAGTAACTCGACGGTAATCCTTCCATTTTCAAAAATATCCGGTCTTCAACACCAGTCATCAAATGCAATCCATTACGACGTATCACATATTCAGAATGGGTTATACGACCCCAAGGTCCTTTCCCGGCTAACCCGAATAGTGAGCGCTTATTCAAAAATAAGTGTGGCATTCAAATTCAAGCAAATCACAACAAATACCCATTCAAGGTAATTATTGATAGTCGGTTATTTAACTATCAATAAAGATACGCAACATCATCAGATTCCAAATAATTTTCCAATTTTTTTAATTTCCAAAAATATCTTTACAAGATATATAATTTTCCACACTTAACCATTTGAAAACAATTTCAAATCAATTTCCACATTTCAATTTACCTTTTGAAGATAAAATCTCAAAACAGTTCATTTCATATTGGAAAAGCATTTCCATACTTATTTAAAAATAAGTAATCCACAAATCATTTATTTTCAACACTTGGAAAATATTCGATATACTTAAATCAAAATCTAGTATACATTTCATTCTTTTAAGGAAATCATTTTCTTTCACAAATTTTTATTTGAGTCAAAACGAATGTTACGTAAAACATCGTTACGATAACTCAAAATCACTAGTATAGGGATTCGAAATTTAGATAGATATATAAATCCCAATACTACACAAAATATTTCCTTTTGGAAACCATTTACTATAACAACAGTGTTATAGTCCACCATTTCCTTATTTCTCGAAAACGTCTATTTCAACAATAAATGTTGAAATCTATGTTTTCGATAGTTAATACATTTTAAAACATCTTTTAAAACAATTACTTCATTTCGTAATATCACTTTCCCAAATCATCTCCGTTTTATTTAATAATACATTCACTGTCCAAAATCGTGAATATGATTCGTTATCCAAATTCAACATTTCTACACATTTTATTTAAAAGATTATCCACTGTCCAAAATCGTGGATAAAATTCCCAACCAAACTCTTATTATTATGACATTTAACTTAAAGGATAATTCGCTGTCCAAAATCACGAATATATCTCCTTTATTAAACTTCTATGTCTAATTTATCAAATTCAATTGATTTCGAATTTACAAACAACGTTTATAAATTCCATTTCTATTTATAAAACTTCGATTTATAAATTTCCTTTTTTAAATCAATTCAAATCATAACTCAACTTCATACCCAAAATCCGATTTATAAGTTAATTATTTATACATCTTTTATTTTACAAAATCTATTCATTTCATAACTTCACAATTTATAGATCTATAAATTTTATTCACTTGTGAAATCCATTCGTACTTAGTTTTAAAACTTACTAAAACTTGTTTCACAATTCCTATATTTTTAATTTATAAATATCAATTTTATAAATCTTTTATATAAACCGTTTATAATAATTCAAAAATCCCAATTTAAACCATTTTATAAATTAATCAACTATTTATTTCAAAAATACACTTTGGGTATATTTCACAAAACTCGTAATTTTCATAACATAAAAATTTTAACATTTATTTATTTAAATTGAATCAATTCCAAAATTCAATAAAACGTATATTTTCAAAAATCACTTTAAAAATCCTTTATAAATCAATATCGTTATTTTTAAACTTCAAAAATGGATCCGATGATGCAACAGCACCCAATAATCAATCACGGCAATCAAACATCATATATCATCATATGATAACAGAATATATCACAATATCTGTAAATAAATCAATACGGTGAGGAATCCAGTCGGATCCCTCCAACCTATTTCCCTGCATCCACAGATGTTAGCACAATACCAATTCCACTTCGAGGTGGAATATCGCGGTATATGGGATTTATAAATATATCATCCACTTACTAACGGCGCAATAGGGTCTCATCCGCTATATAATGCGGGAAATCAATCAATCCAATATATACATATGCCAATAGGTATATATTGCTATATATATATAGATATATCCTACTATAACTAATATCACATCCAAACAGTCAATCAATCAAATCAATAACTGTAAAATCAAATTTTCCTTCGAGTGAGAAAATCTCACCTTTGCCTTTAATTTGCGATCCATTTCCAATCCAATTTGTTTCCTTGACTTTATTTGACCTTGTATAACAATTTAGATAATTTATTAATATTTAGACTAATCCGTCAAATAAATTTTCCATTTATTAATTAAATTAACTAATAATTTAGTTTTACTGATAAATTTGATTTTAACAAATTTTTCTTTTAATCCTATTGATTTCACTAACAAGCAAATTTAAAACTAAATTTCCCTTTAATACATTATTTAAAATAACTGGTTAAGTGAAAATATGTATATTTACTTTCCTCTTTGAAATCATTTACTTATATATAATATACCTATTTATTACTTTTAAATTAAAACAGATTTTTCTTAACTTAAATTAGTACTTTTAATTTTAAACAAAATCCCTTTTAAATCAATTTATTGAACAAAAATTTAAATTCAAAACTAAATTTTCTTAATAATAATCTTTGGTAACTAAAAAAATTAAACAAGTTAATAAAATAAATAAATCACCATAACTATTATTATTGTTATCATTATTTTTCTTCTGCATATTTTATTTTATTTTTATAACTGTCTGAAATTAATTTCTGCTCATATATATATATATACCTATATATATTAAATTTAAATTGAAGTTAAAAATTCATTTCATATCCTCTGCAAAATATAAGTATATATGCCTTACATACCTATTAGAAATATATATATATATATATTGTAAAACAAAATTTCTACATGTATATTCATTTACATCTTCATGTGTATATATGTATAAAATAAAGTAATACCTTACAGCCCTGCCGACCCCTTGTGCCCAATCGACTTCGTTAAGAAATTTCGATCGCGACTTACTGCCTCGACCACCAAACATCTCGCAGCGCCGCCCCGCTTCACGCTGCGCGAAACCCTAGTTCGTTTGCCCACCTCATCGCCGCCGTTCGCCTGCGCACCCCCTACGCGCGCGCCCACTCGCGATTGCGCGACGCTGAGCTACTCCCCTCCGTCGCGACTCCCATCGACTTCGCGAATGTCACTGCCTCAACCCATGCCGCCCTTCGCTTCATCGTATCGCGACGCCCATCGCGAGATTCGTTCGATTTGAGGAGATTTGGGCGCGATGAAATTTTCTTTGAATTTTTGCGTTGAACGAGAAAGCGGCCATTACATTATTTTAACTGGAGATGGAATTTTTTTGTTTTAATTGAAGAGAGGGGAAATGATTTCAAACGAGATGCTCGGTTTTAATTTAAAGAGGGAGGGGACGAGATACTTAAAATTGAACGAGGTATGGGTTTGCACGATTTTCTTCTGTGTTCTTCTGTGCGATTTTAGGCAGGATTGTAGGCGTGATTAGAGGAAAAAATGTTGACCAACTTTAAAATTTAAAATGGAAATTCGATTAAATTTTTCAACGCGTTTGCATATTGTACGGTCACACGGCAACTCCGTTCAATACGAAATTTGAAATCCGATAATAATTCAATATTACGGACCCAATGGAACTGGTTTCGTCGAATTCCGAGACTGCGCCCCGGAACGCTATTTTTAAATATCGATTCGAACGATATAATCTCAAAACTGAACAATTCAATTTCAAATTCGATTCCGAAGCTTCTATTGTCTTCGGTATTATCAAAACGAATTTTAAAAGCTTTTGAAATATTTTTCTTCAGCTTAAAACTGAAGATTCAAATTTTTATTCAATTCAATAAATTAAATTTTATAATTTAATCGCCAATTTATTCTGATAATTTAAAATTCAAGTCAAACCATCCTTCAAATATTTAAAATTAATTAAATATTTTCAATTTAAATTGTTCAAAGTTCTGGGTCGTTACAATCTTCCCTCCTTAAAAGAATTTCGCCCCGAAATTACATATTAGGAAAAAAAAATGGTCCTTAACTCGTCTACTATTTTTCACCATTCAATAGTTTTATCAATTTGTCAAAACAAATCTTTCTACTAAAGATTCGTTATCAATCCAACTAGTTTTCCAACTTCAATTATAAGTTTCAAACAACATTGTTTACTTCTCAATTCAAATTTAAATTTAAATTCAAATCTTAAACTTTCAAAATTTCTCAAAAATTATCTAACACCCGATATTTTTGAAAAATTTCGCCAGCGTCTCCTTTGCTTGGCTAACACGGTACGACTACAAAATGTCCCTACGGACTCCCAAATTTCAAAAAGAAAAGAAAAAGCCAAGCGGCTAGGCAAGAAAATCGTCAAATTTCATATTGAAATTCAAATACATACCTTTTGTCGAGCAATTCAAATTTATCTTTGAAATCAAAATTTCCAATTCTATTTCCTTTATACACCTGTATGCTATTTGACAATCATATCTAATCTATTTCAAACCAATTTTGCACATATTATTACAAAATTTCCAATAAAAAACCGCTTATACATTTTTACTTCACTATTGAAGTTACATATCTATTTTCATTCAATTTCATATTTCAAATTTCATTTGAATTCAATTCACAATTTCAACTCTATTTGGATTCAATTTACTTCTAAATATTGAGTTTTATCAATTATCTTTCATTCACCACTGCACTATTTTAAATTAGTTTCATTTACTAATTCATCACAAATTCTAGTTCACTTTATTCAAATTTGTTTTCAACATTCAGTTTCAATTCCAGTTTTATTCGTTTGTTCATTCCTAAAATTTATTTTCTTTTCACTATTATGGTTATAACCACTTACATTTAACTGGATTTCAAATTCCATACGAATTTTAATTTCTCTTTCAATTCACATTTATAATTATTCAATTCAATTCTATTGCTTACAACTTCAAAATGAATCTCAACTTTCGATCTCACTTTCATTTAATTGATTCACTTGTACTTACTTTAATTTAACTCCATCCTTTAAGTTGAATTTATTCTATCAAAATTCAATTTGTATAGGTTATCAACTTAATAATATTTCATAAATATTTTTATATAGTATTCCAGAGTCTTACCAACATTTAAAAATCATTTTGAAAACAATTCAAATTATCCTTTGAATTTCCAAAACAAAACCCAAATTTTCCAAACAACTTCTATTTAAAAAAAATTGGCAGCTATTCCTCTTTTCGAAACCCAAAAATGAACACCGATGATGTCACGATCATCATCGGAATTATTTTCCAGCGACCGAAAAGAGTTTAGAGCTTTCATCTCTTCAAAATACTTTTCAAACCTTTGAAATTCATTTTCAACTCCAAAAAGGATTTAAACTTTCCAAATCTCCAAAATTTTCAAATTCTTTTCAAAACATTTCCAAATACTTCTCTAGAATTCCGTTTCAAATTACAAATCACATTTATAATTAACATTCACAATTTTATTCATATATGAATTTATTTTCCTTATACTCTCAATTCATATTTATAATTTCATTCGTTAAATGAATTTATCTCCAAATCTTTGGTTATTATTTTAATTTCTTATTTAATTTTCATATAACGATGATAACATTTCAATGTTATCACTTCCTAACAACCAAGCATCCATATACTATGATAATTCATAGAAAAACATTTCTTTTCTATACAAAAATAGTTTTGGGTAAAATTATTTCATTTACCCTATTTTAAAACAATATCGTGCTGAATTGTTCTATACAAGTGTTTAGAGATCCCTATCGATAGAGTTGTACGGACAATACCGACCAGAATCCATATACCACTCAACAAACCAATCATCACAATATAAAACAATTTTATATTCACTAACAAATACGTGCTCGTATCTATTATTACACTCAACTCATTCTAGAGTACTACTGACTCTATCTCTAATGAGTAACACCCAACAGAGCCATGGCTGTCGCTTAACCATATGCTCTGATACCAAATGTAACGTATGGAAATTTTCGACTTTCGAAAATCAACATCGATACTCACTTTATCGACTGCTGAGCCATCGAATGCCAGAAATCCCAACCGTTATGGGTTTAAGAAAGAAGGGGTAGAAGAAAAGATAGAAGAAAAGAAAAGAAGAACAACAGAACAACATCAGAAACAGAAACAATATCAGAATCTCACATATCGCAGCGGAACAATATATAATAGATAATCACTAGTCTTTTAAAACAAAGAACTATATCAGTTTATACATACATCAATCAGAATCAATATACAACTCAATACAACAATGGACATTTATATAAACCTATCCTTATACAGAATACACAGCGGAATAATACAAAGTATAGGTGATACGTTACGACATCCAGCTTGCTTCCAAAGCTCCAGAATATCCAGAATATCCTGATAACATAACTCTAGGCTGCCCATGTGGAAATTGGTGGATACCCAGAGTTTAGAAGGGAAACAATAAACTCCGAGTCAGTCATGGTGACTGGTGTGTGAGATTGTAAAACAGTTTATCTTTAAAAGACAACAAAGGAATATTTTAAAATAGATTCGCAATGCTTTTTGGGAAATGAGACTACCATAAGGCCTCCCGCACACACACACAATGCAAACGCAGAATCGGAGGAGATTTCTCCTTATGATAGTCAAAGATGCTTGATACACAAAATCAAATCATTTTTGATATTATTATTAACGTCTAGTGTAGAAAACTTTTCGAAAGTATAATATAAATCTTAGCCAGCATAGGCATTTCGCACTTATGCCTACTATAGCTACCATTCAAACAGTGGGGTGCCACCATAAGTGAATGATAGGTTCTACAACTAAAACCATACAAGACACGTATTATTTCTTTGGATTTCCAACAAATGGTCAGGCCAAGGAACTTCCCATTGCCACATGGAAACGCCTCTGGAAAGACGTCCCGAGAAATAACCTAACATTACGGTTAGATCTCTGCCAACATAAGGCCGGGTTACCTCTACAAAAATAGGTAACTACTGACACGCGTATGTCATCCCCCGATCGTAACCGATCTTCCCGAGGATCCTCGATTTCCAACAACCACATAATAAATTTGCAGTAACAACATAGGTTAAATATCTGAGCTCCATACCATGATACCACCTCTATCCAGAAGGAATGACATACACTAAGGGGCGCTACTCCTTAGAACCTTGCTGCATCCTTCCTGTTTTGACCATTTCCGGGGTGTGAGGTCCGACGAAGTCTCATCCACAAAGCCACGCTTTATACAAAAGCTGTGCTTTGGGTCAACAAATGATCAAAGTAATGATCACAAAGATAAATGATCAAACAAATGATCATATCACAAATGATCAAACAATGATCATTTCACAGCAACACTCAGCATGCCACGTTACCAAATTGGGAATATATCACTAGTAACCATCAACTACATAACCTCTGAGCTCGTACGTCTCAGAGAAGGGTGTTAAGCTAAGAGAATAAATTCTCCGCCACCAATAGAAATGTATTTGAAAGAAACCAGCTTTATATCTCAATTTGTAACGTCAGACATACAACCATACAAGTCTGTTCCGGGATCGAACAGAACCGAAGGCACTTCTCACGAAGCCCTTGCACATCCAGATAATTTTATAATCACGTCCGGACTTCCCATCACTAAGGGTGATAAAACCTCTATATCGGAGATCAGCCGATGTAGAGTATCTCGACGGTAATCCTTCCATTTTCAAAAATATCCGGTCTTCAACACCAGTCATCAAATGCAATCTATTACGACGTATCACATATTCGGAATGGGTTATACGACCCCAAGGTCCTTTCCCGGCTAACCCGAATAGTGAGCGCTTATTCAAAAATAAGTGTGGCATTCAAATTCAAGCAAATCATAACAAATACCCATTCAAGGTAATTATTGATAGTCGGTTATTTAACTATCAATAAAGATGCGCAACATCATCAGATTCCAAATAATTTTCCAAATTTTTTAATTTCCAAAAATATCTTTACAAGATATATAATTTTCCACACTTAACCATTTGAAAACAATTTCAAATCAATTTCCACATTTCAATTTATCTTTTGAAGATAAAATCTCAAAACAGTTTATTTCATATTGGAAAAGCATTTCCATACTTATTTAAAAATAAGTAATCCACAAATCATTTATTTTCAACACTTGGAAAATATTCGATATACTTAAATAAAAATCTAATATACATTTCATTCTTTTAAGGAAATCATTTTCTTTCACAAATTTTTATTTGAGTCAAAACGAATGTTACGTAAAACATCGTTACGACAACTCAAAATCACTAGTATAGGGATTCGAAATTTAGATAGATATATAAATCCCAATACTACACAAAATATTTCCTTTTGGAAACCATTTACTATAACAACAGTTTTATAGTCCACCATTTCCTTATTTCTCGAAAACGTCTATTTCAACAATAAATGTTGAAATCTATGTTTTCGATAGTTAATACATTTTAAAACATCTTTTAAAACAATTACTTCATTTCGTAATATCACTTTCCCAAAACATCTCCATTTTATTTAATAATACATTCACTGTCCAAAATCGTGAATATGATTCATTATTCAAATTCAACATTTCTACACATTTTATTTAAAAGATTATCCACTGTCCAAAATCGTGGATAAAATTCCCAACCAAACTCTTATTATTATAACATTTAACTTAAAGGATAATTCGCTGTCCAAAATCATGAATATATCTCCTTTATTAAACTTCTATGTCTAATTTATCAAATTCAATTGATTTCGAATTTACAAACAACGTTTATAAATTCCATTTCTATTTATAAAACTTCGATTTATAAATTTCCTTTTTTAAATCAATTCAAATCATAACTCAACTTCATACCCAAAATCCGATTTATAAGTTAATTATTTATAAATCTTTTATTTTACAAAATCTATTCATTTCATAACTTCACAATTTATAGATCTATAAATTTTATTCACTTGTGAAATCCATTCGTACTTAGTTTTAAAACTTACTAAAACTTGTTTCACAATTCCCATATTTTTAATTTATAAATATCAATTTTATAAATCTTTTATATAAACCGTTTATAATAATTCAAAAATCCCAATTTAAACCATTTTATAAATTAATCAACTATTTATTTCAAAAATCACACTTTGGGTATATTTCACAAATCTCATAATTTTCATAACATAAAAATTTTAACATTTATTTATTTAAATTGAATCAATTCCAAAATTCAATAAAACGTATATTTTCAAAAATCACTTTAAAATTCCTTTATAAATCAATATCGTTATTTTTAAACTTCAAAAATGGATCCGATGATGCAACAGCACCCAATAATCAATCACGACAATCAAACATTATATATCATCATATGATAACAGAATATATCACAATATCTGTAAATAAATCAATACGGTGAGGAATCCAGTCGGATCCCTCCAACCTGTTTCCCTGCATCCACAGATGTTAGCACAATACCAATTCCACTTCGAGGTGGAATATCGCAGTATATGGGATTTATAAATATATCATCCGCTTACTAACGGCGCAATAGGGTCTCATCCGCTATATAATGCGGGAAATCAATCAATCCAATATATACATATGCCAATATGTATATATTGCTATATATATATATATATATATGGATATATCCTACTATAACTAATATCACATCCAAACAGTCAATCAATCAAATCAATAACTGTAAAATCAAATTTTCCTTCGAGTGAGAAAATCTCACCTTTGCCTTTAATTTGCAATCCATTTCCAATCCAATTTGTTTCCTTGACTTTATTTGACCTTGTATAACAATTTAGATAATTTATTAATATTTAGACTAATCCGTTAAATAAATTTTCCATTTATTAATTAAATTAACTAATAATTTAGTTTTATTGATAAATTTGATTTTAACAAATTTTTCTTTTAATCCTATTAATTTCACTAACAAGCAAATTTAAAACTAAATTTCCCTTTAATACATTATTTAAAATAACTGGTTAAGTGAAAATATGTATATTTACTTTCCTCTTTGAAATCATTTACTTATATATAATATACCTATTTATTACTTTTAAATTAAAACAGATTTTTCTTAACTTAAATTAGTACTTTTAATTTTAAACAAAATCCCTTTTAAATCAATTTATTTAACAAAAATTTAAATTCAAAACTAAATTTTCTTAATAATAATCTTTGGTAACTAAAAAAATTAAACAAGTTAATAAAATAAATAAATCACCATAACTATTATTATTGTTATCATTATTTTTCTTCTGCATATTTTATTTTATTTTTATAACTGTCTGAAATTAATTTCTGCTCATATATATATATATATACCTATATATATTAAATTTAAATTGAAGTTAAAAATTCATTTCATATCCTCTGCAAAATATAAGTATATATGCCTTACATACCTATTAGAAATATATATATATATATATTGTAAAACAAAATTTCTACATGTATATTCATTTACATCTTCATGTGTATATATGTATAAAATAAAGTAATACCTTACAGCCCTGCCGACCCCTTGTGCCCAATCGACTTCGTCAAGAAATTTCGATCGCGACTTACTGCCTCGACCACCAAACATCTCGCAGCGCCGCCCCGCTTCACGCTGCGCGAAACCCTAGTTCGTTTGCCCACCTCATCGCCGCCGTTCGCCTGCGCACCCCCTACGCGCGCGCCCACTCGCGATTGCGCGACGCTGAGCTACTCCCCTCCGTCGCGACTCCCATCGACTTCGCGAATGTCACTGCCTCGACCCATGCCACCCTTCGCTTCACCGTATCGCGACGCCCATCGCGAGATTCGTTCGATTTGAGGAGATTTGGGCGCGATGAAATTTTCTTTGAATTTTTGCGTTGAACGAGAAAGCGGCCATTACTTTATTTTAACTGGAGATGGAATTTTTTTGTTTTAATTGAAGAGAGGGGAAATGATTTCAAACGAGATGCTCGGTTTTAATTTAAAGAGGAAGGGGACGAGATACTTAAAATTGAACGAGGTATGGGTTTGCACGATTTTCTTCTGTGTTCTTCTACGCGATTTTAGGCAGGATTGTAGGCATGATTAGAGGAAAAAATGTTGACCAACTTTAAAATTTAAAATGGAAATTCGATTAAATTTTTCAACGCGTTTGCATATCGTACGGTCACACGGCAACTCCGTTCAATACGAAATTTGAAATCCGATAATAATTCAATATTACGGACCCAATGGAACTGGTTTCGTCGAATTCCGAAACTGCGCCCCGGAACGCTATTTTTAAATATCGATTCGAACGATATAATCTCAAAACTGAACAATTCAATTTCAAATTCGATTCCGAAGCTTCTATTGTCTTCGGTATTATCAAAACGAATTTTAAAAGCTTTTGAAATATTTTTCTTCAGCTAAAAACTGAAGATTCAAATTTTTATTCAATTCAATAGATTAAATTTTATAATTTAATCGCCAATTTATTCTGATAATTTAAAATTCAAGTCAAACCATCCTTCAAATAATTAAAATTAATTAAATATTTTCAATTTAAATTGTTTAAAATTCTGGGTCGTTACAATCTTCCCTCCTTAAAAGAATTTCGTCCCGAAATTACAAGTTAGGAAAAAAAATGGTCCTTAACTCGTCTACTATTTTTCACCATTCAATAGTTTTATCAATTTGTCAAAACAAATCTTTCTACTAAAGATTCGTTATCAATCCAACTAGTTTTCCAACTTCAACTATAAGTTTCAAACAACATTGTTTACTTCTCAATTCAAATTTAAATTTAAATTCAAATCTTAAACTTTCAAAATTTCTCAAAAATTTTCCAACACCCGATATTTTCGAAAAATTTCGCCAGCGTCTCCTTTGCGCGGCTAACACGGTACGACTACAAAATGTCCCTACGGACTCTCAAATTTCAAAAAGAAAAGAAAAGGCCAAGCGGCTAGGCAAGAAAATCATCAAATTTCATATTGAAATTCAAATACATACCTTTTGTCGAGCAATTCAAATTTATCTTTGAAATCAAAATTTCCAATTCTATTTCCTTTATACACCTGTATGCTATTTGACAATCATATCTAATCTATTTCAAACCCATTTTGCACATTTCATTACAAAATTTCCAATATAAACCGCTTATACATTTTTACTTCACTATTGAAGTTACATATCTATTTTCATTCAATTTCATATTTCAAATTTCATTTGAATTCAATTCACAATTTCAACTCTATTTGGATTCAGTTTACTTCTAAATATTGAATTTTATCAATTATCTTTCATTCACAACTACACTATTTTAAATTAGTTTCATTTACTAATTCATCACAAATTCTAGTTCACTTTATTCAAATTTGTTTTCAACATTCAGTTTCAATTCCAGTTTTATCCGTTTGTTCATTCCCAAAATTTATTTTCTTTTCACTATTATGGTTATAACCACTTACATTTAACTGGATTTCAAATTCCATACGAATTTTAATTTCTCTTTCAATTCACATTTATAATTATTCAATTCAATTCTATTGCTTACAACTTCAAAATGAATCTCAACTTTCGATCTCACTTTCATTTAATTGATTCACTTATACTTACTTTAATTTAACTCCATCCTTTAAGTTAAATTTATTCTATCAAAATTCAATTTGTATAGGTTATCAACTTAATAATATTTCATAAATATTTTTATATAGTATTCCAGAGTCTTACCAACATTCAAAAATCATTTTGAAAACAATTCAAATTATCCTTTGAATTTCCAAAACAAAACCCAAATTTTCCAAACAACTTTTATTTAAAAAAAAATTGGCAGCTATTCCTCTTTTGGAAACCCAAAAATGAACATCGATGATGTCGCGATCATCATCAGAATTATTTTCCAGCGACCGAAAAGAGTTTAGAGCTTTCATCTCTTCAAAATACTTTTCAAACCTTTGAAATTCATTTTCAACTCCAAAAAGGATTTAAACTTTCCAAATCTCCAAAATTTTCAAATTCTTTTCAAAACATTTCCAAATACTTCTCTGGAATTCCATTTCAAATTACAAATCACATTTATAATTAACATTCACAATTTTATTCATATATGAATTTATTTTCCTTATATTCTCAATTCATATTTATAATTTCATTCGTTAAATGAATTTATCTCCAAATCTTTGGTTATTATTTTAATTTCTTATTTAATTTTCATATAACGATGATAACATTTCAATGTTATCACTTCCTAACAACCAAGCATCCATATACTATGATAATTCATAGAAAAACATTTCTTTTCTATACAAAAATAGTTTTGGGTAAAATTATTTCATTTACCCTATTTTAAAACAATATCGTGCTGAATTGTTCTATACAAGTGTTTAGAGATCCCTATCGATAGAGTTGTAAGGACAATACCGACCAGAATCCATATACCACTCAACAAACCAATCATCACAATATAAAACAATTTTATATTCACTAACAAATACGTGCTCGTATCTATTATTACACTCAACTCATTCTAGAGTACTACTGACTCTATCTCTAATGAGTAACACCCAACAGAGCCATGGCTGTCGCTTAACCATATGCTCTGATACCAAATGTAACGTATGGAAATTTTCGACTTTCGAAAATCGACATCGATACTCACTTTATCGACTGCCGAGCCATCGAATGCCAGAAATCCCAACCGTTATGGGTTTAAGAAAGAAGGGATAGAAGAATAGATAGAAGAAAAGAAAAGAAGAACAACAGAACAACATCAGAAATAGAAACAATATCAGAATCTCACATATCGTAGCGGAACAAAATATAATAGATAATCACTAGTCTTTTAAAACAAAGAACTATATCAGTTTATACATACATCAATCAGAATCAATATACAACTCAATACAACAATGGACAGTTATATAAACCTGTCCTTATACAGAATACACAGCGGAATAATACAAAGTATAGGTGATACGTTACGATATCCAGCTTGCTTCCAAAGCTCCAGAATATCCAGAATATCCTGATAACATAACTCTAGGCTGCCCGTGTGGAAATTGGTGGGTACCCAGAGTTTAGAAGGGAAACAATAAACTCCGAATCAGTCATGGTGACTGGTGTGAGATCATAAAACAGTTTATCTTTAAAAGACAACAAAGGAATATTTTAAAATAGATTCGCAATGCTTTATGGGAAATGAGACTACCATAAGGCCTCCCGCACACACACACAATGCAAACGCAGAATCGGAGGAGATTTCTCCTTATGATAGTCAAAGATGCTTGATACGCAAAATCAAATCATTTTTGATATTATTATTAACGTCTAGTGTAGAAAATTTTTCGAAAGTATAATATAAATCTTAGCCAGCATAGGCATTTCGCACTTATGCCTACTATAGCTACCATCCAAACAGTGGGGCGCCACCATAAGTGAATGATAGGTTCTACAACTAAAACCATACAAGTCACGTATTATTTCTTTGGATTTCCAACAAATGGTCGCGCTAAGGAACTTCCCATTGCCACATGGAAATGCCTCTGGAAAGACGTCCCAAGAAATAACCTAACATTACAGTTAGATCTCTGCCAACACAAGGCCGGGTTACCTCTACAAAAATAGGTAACTATTGACACGCGTATGTCATCCCCCGATCGTAACCGATCTTCCCGAGGATCCTCGATTTCCAACAACCACATAATAAATTTGCAGTAACAACATATGTTAAATATCTGGGCTCCATACCATGATACCACCTCTATCCAGAAGGAATGACATACACTAAGGGGCGCTACTCCCTAGAACCTTGCTGCATCCTTCCTGTTTTGACCATTTCCGGGGTGTGAGGTCCGACGAAGTCTCGTCCACAAAGCCACGCTTTATACAAAAGCTGTGCTTTGGGTCAACAAATGATCAAAGTAATGATCACAAAGATAAATGATCAAACAAATGATCATATCACAAATGATCAAACAATGATCATTTCACAGCAACACTCAGCATGCCACGTTACCAAATTGGGAATATATCACTAGTAACCATCAACTACATAACCTTTGAGCTCGTACGTCTCAGAGAAGGGTGTTAAGCTAAGAGAATAAATTCTCCGCCACCAACAGAAATGAATTTGAAAGAAACCAGCTTTATATCTCAATTTGTAACGTCAGACATACAACCATACAAGTCTGTTCCGAGATCGAACAGAACCGAAGGCACTTCTCACGAAGCCCTTGCACATCCGGATAATTTTATAATCACGTCCGGACTTCCCGTCACTATGATGACCGCCCATGACCCCTGCACCGAATCTAAAGATAATGCGCTGTAAAGTGTGCCAGGCGACCATGGACGATTGTCAGGGTAGATTAAAACAATAGAATCTATCCTATTACTCACAGCGCATGGACAAAATACAATAGAACATATGTATAGTGAAGCTTTACAGAACAAAATGACATCATATAAAACTCCATAATAGATGAATACAAGCATCCAAATAGCCAATACATCAAGCCTCACTACATAACACTCAGAGAATACAAAACAGCGGAACATCCAGTACATATAATAAGAAGATAATATGCAACCCTTCAGCTCGTCTTCGATATCAGCATCGTGAGAAGAGAACAGCACCTGTCACCTGCTACCTAGTCTGCCCATCCCAAAAATGGACGAACAGCCCAAGGCAATAAGAATTAAAACATAAAGCCTTGAGTCAGACAACAGTCTTAGTGAGCAGTAAATTAACTAACAACATACCAAAAGAGCATAAAGGAAAAGGAATAGGAATACAACCCTCCCACTCCACCTCTTTCTACAGTGATAGCCCCCATACACACACTAAGCAGAAGCAACACAGCAGAGCATACAATTTAAAGTAAAGTATTCGAGTCAAGGGCGATGTTTTCCAAGTACCAAGGCCTAAATCAGATAAGCACCCAGAAAATACCGCTCTTGAGTCCGAATGACGATACAACCAAACATCCATGACTCTGGCTATCACTGTTATCATTGCTTTGATATCACCGTTAATTGAATGACCGGCACATTCTTTCAGCCGTCCGTCAAGGGCTAATGGAAACCCCGGTTCTAGACATAACTCCCGCACGTCGTCGCAGCCCGTGCCTAGGACTATCGAATCTGCCCAGAGTACTCGACCATCAACAGTTGGCCGTTGGGACTATCGAATCTGCCCAAACGTACTCTTGCTTAGAGCATGCTAGAACCTTCAACAACGATGCTATCCAAGCCTCCTAGTCATCCTCCTCGACGACTATTCTCATATCCATTCATTATCCTCAACTCGAATCATATCACCGAGTTATCAACATGCTTGGAATGATCCCGTCTGGATTAGACCAAGTCTTCATCACATGATTGCCTCGCTTCATCACATCCTCGCAAAGCCTCATCTTAACATCACATCATCAAATCTATGCATAAGAGCTTCATCATTCCGCTACATATGCCACGAGCAGCTTTCCCATTTCAAGAGCCTTTCCCTTAGCTTTTGAATCGTCTTCGGTCTAAATCAAACCATCAATCATCTAATTCATAACAATCAATCAAATCAAACATTAATCCAAACAATCAAGCATTCAAACAAGATCTAAATAGACAATTATCACAATAATGGCATTTTCGTAATTAAAGAGTTGAAAGTCCAATAAGCATGAAAACATGAATTATATCCCTACAAACTTGATGAATGAACTTGCATAGGTTAACATATGATAAAATGGATGTAACATCATCATGAACAATGGATCTATATGGATCTACACTTAGGATGAAGAAAATGCATGGAAATCACTATTTTAACACCAAATCGAGCCAACAAT
The DNA here is from genome assembly GCA_030737815.1 of Allium fistulosum. Taxonomy (NCBI): domain Eukaryota; kingdom Viridiplantae; phylum Streptophyta; class Magnoliopsida; order Asparagales; family Amaryllidaceae; genus Allium; species Allium fistulosum. The sequence continues at coordinate 239,194,638 of CM060907.1, read as the reverse complement.
CCGATATACTCCTTTGGATCCGTGTGAGAGATAATCACCACTCACCAAATCACCAAAACAAACTCAAATCAACACGCTTCAGATCTGGACAGCGAAGGATCAAGCTTGATCTATCACGAATCCGCTTCAAACGAAGAAATCTCTCTTGAAAAGATGAAGATCTTCAATCTAAGCTCTTGAATCTTCAATCTTGATCTTCGATTTGGATGAAAGGAAGCACTAGATTAGAGTGGAGAAAAGAAGTGAAGAAGTGTAGAAGTCGAGCTCTCAAAATGGCAGCACTTCGTCGCTTCGAAATCCGGATCCCAAAAAGTGAGAACAACCCCCTCTATTTATAGCTGAAATCACCCCTAGGTCGCTCGGAGTTAGGTCGTTCACGACCTACGACCTAAAACCCACCGACCTAAAGACTTACCAACCTACAACTTAACAAACACCAGACTCTACGACCTAACCAAATGCGCACCCGCGACCTAACGACATAACGCCTCAACAACCCAGCGACCTAACAGTGTAATAGCCTAGCGACCTAAAAATGTTACGACCTAACACTTAAGTGTTTTCACGCGACCTAACACATAACACCTCAACGACTCAGCGACCTAACTACTAAGCCAAACCCAGCGACCTAACAACTAATACGACCTACGACTTAACAAACACGCGACCTAACTCTCACGCGACCTACCAACCTATGCGACACAACAACTTATGCGACCTAACACCTTAGGTCGCCTAACGACCTAACTATGCTAACAAGCCATCCACTAGGTCGCTAAATACTGGGTTGTTAACTCGCAAACCCTTAGGCCGCTAACCCTATAGGTCGCGAACTATTAGTTTTCTTAGGTCGCTCGAAACCTTAACTCGCCAGAAACTCTTAAGTCCTCTCTTAGGCCACCACTTCCTTAAGTCGTCTATGTCTTAAGTCGGTCAACCTGCTAAATCTCTTAAGTCGTATACTCCGACCTAACTATCATAGGTCGCTAACTCGAACAGTCTAACTCGGTCAGGTTCTATAGGTCGTCCTAAACCTATAAGTCGGTCACGACCTATCTCTTAGGTCGTTCACGACCTAGGACTTTGAAAAATTCTGCCTAAAATCTGAAATGACTTAAAAATGCTGAAAATCCCAGATTTTGACGAACTTGTCGATTCGTAAAAATACGGGTCGTTACTTTCTCTCCCCCTTAGGAATTTCGCCCTCGAAATTCCAAGCAAACAAAGCAATCAAAGGCTATTCTGTACGCCTACCATCCATAGCAATCAACAAACCATGCATCCAATTCTAACTTAGCGTACAGAATTCTAAGACTTAGAACAAGTTACAATATCGCGAGATGAGACGACACCTTAGGGACATACCTTGAAGAGTTCAGGATGAGCTGCCTTCATCCTCTCTTCCACCTCCCACGTACAGTCGTTATCATCATCACTCCATTGTATCTTGAGCAACTTAACTACCTTCCTCCTAAGTTGTTTCGTGTCGGTTTCAACAACACGAAGCGGCTTACGAGGTCTTCTATCAACTGGATCAACTTCGAAATCTTCACAGCTATCAGTAGAAACCACCGTACTCGAGTCGTGCACATACTTCCGTAGATATGATACGTGAAAAACATTGTGCACATCCGACATCTTCTCCGGTAACTCCAATCTATAGGCGAGCTTTCCAATTCGCTCGATGATCGGGAATGGTCCAACAAATCTCGGAGTCAATTTTCCTTTCTTCCCGAATCGAATAACATTCTTCAGTGGAGAAATCTTCACAAAAACCATATCTCCTACGTCGAATTCCAAATCCTTTCGACGCTTATCGGCATAACTCTTCTGACGGTCTTGGGCTGCCTTCATTCGTTGCCGAATGATCTCTATGCACTCCGTAGTCTGTCGAATCATCTCTGGCCCAAGCATCAGCTTTTCTCCAGTCTCTATCCAACATGTCGGAGAGTTACACGGTCTTCCATACAATGCCTCATACGGTGCCATACCAATACTTGACTGGTAACTGTTGTTGTATGAAAACTCCACCAAATGAAGGTGATCTTCCCATGATCCTCCAAAGTCCAAAACACAAGCTCTAAGAAGATCTTCCAAAACTCGGTTGACTCTCTCGGTCTGACCATCTATTTGAGGGTGATAAGCTGTACTCAAACACAACTCGGTTCCCAAAACTTCCTGGAAGCTCTTCCAAAATCCACTAGTGACCAATGGATCTCGATCGCTCACTATACTCTTCGGAATACCATGGAATCGAACTATCCACTTAACATACAACTCAGCCAACTTTGATGCAGTCCTAGTCGATCGAACAGGAATGAATCTTGCACTCTTAGTCAAACGATCTACAATGACCCAAATCCCTTCATTTCCCGTTCTGGTTCTAGGCAATCCATCAATAAAATCCATCGATACCTGCTCCCACTTCCATGTAGGAACTTCTAATGGCTGCAGTAATCCACTTGGCTTCTTCTGTTCAGCTTTTACCAACTGGCAGTTCATACACTTGGAAATAAAATTTCCAACATCCTTCTTCATGCCTTCCCAGTAGTAGGTTCTCTTCATATCCCGATACATCTTATTTCCACCTGGATGAATTGTCAACTTCAAGTGATGACTTTCCTTCAGAACCTCACTCCTCAATTCATCTATATCGGGAACAACTAGTCGTCCTTGCTTCCGAAGCCAACCCTCTCGATCGACCTCGAATCCTTTATCCTTTTCTGGATCCAATCCAGATTCCAAATCACGGATAATCCTGACAAGCTTATCGTCTCGCTTTTGGCTCTCGCCAATCCTTTCCACAAGAGAAGGTCTTATCGATAAGTTTTCCAACATCTCAGGTTCCAATTCACATCTAGGCCTGAAGTCAAATCCAGCTAAATACTCGAGATTCTTCCATTCTGAAAACATGGCTCCCAATCCTGCATGTCTTCGACTAAACGCATCTGCCACTGCATTACCTTTTCCCGGAGTATAAGCTATACCAAAATCATATGATGCCAAAAACTCTAGCCAACGTTGCTGCCGAAGATTCAAATCCTTTTGGGAGAAAAGATACTTCAATGACTTGTGATCCGTAAACAACTCGAATCGAACTCCGAATAGATAATGTCTCCACATCTTCAGAGCAAATACAATCGCCGCTAACTCCAAATCATGAGTTGGGTAATTCCTTTCATGCGGCTTCAGTTGTCGACTGGCATACGCAACAACTTTTTCCCTCTGCATCAGCACTGCTCCAAGTCCAGTACCACATGCATCGGTGTAAACCACCATCTCATCATTCCCACTTGGAATAGTCAAAACAGGAGCACTCGTCAATCTCTCTTTCAGGATTCCGAAAGCTTGCTCACACTTAGCATCCCAACTGAACACTTGGTTCTTTTTCGTCAATCCTGTTAACGGTGCAGCTATCTTGGAGAAGTCTTTGATAAACCGTCGATAATATCCTGCTAATCCAAGAAAACTTCTCACATCAGATGCATTCTTAGGTCTAACCCAATCCTGGATTGCTACCACCTTAGCGGGATCAACCGCTATTCCATTTCCAGAAATCACATGGCCTAAGAACCTCACTTCACTCTTCCAGAAGTGACACTTCGAAAACTTAGCCCTCAGCTGATGTTTTCGTAAGATCTCCAAAACCATGCGCAAATGCGTCTTGTGCTCTTCTTCAGTTCTGGAATAAATCAGAATATCATCCACGAACACAAGTACGAACTTGTTCAACTGATCTCTGAACACTCTATTCATAAGATCCACAAAATATGCTGGCGCGTTAGTCAATCCAAACGGCATTACCAGCCACTCAAAGAAACCAGATGGTGTCCGAAAAGCAGTCTTCGGCACACTATCCTTAGCTACTCTCAACTGGTGAAATCCCGTTGCCAAATCCATCTGAGAAAACACCTTAGCTTCGTGAAGCTGATCAAACAAGTCATCTATCCTCGGCAATGGATACTTGTTCTTCTTAGTCACCTTATTCAGTTCACGATAATCGACGCACAATCTCAACGACCCATCTGCCTTGGTTGCAAACACAACTGGTGCACCCCACTCGGACACACTACGCCGAATGAATCCTTTCTGCAAAAGATCATTAACTTGCACCCTCAACTCCTGCTGTTCCCTAGGCGCCATCCGCCTAAGAGGCATCACAACAGGTCTGGCTCCTTCAAATAGATCTATACGAAACTCGATCTCTCTATGCGGCGGCAACCCTTTGACTTCGTCAAAGACATCCTCGAATCCATTAGCGATTGGCACCGATGACAGTCCATCCCGTGGAACAACCAGCGAATACATGAAGCTCATGAAGACGCCTTCTTCATGCTTACATCGTATTACAACCTTTCGCCCCTCCACATTCTCGACTGTCACTTCCAACCTCTCGCAATCAACCTTTGCCGCATACTTCCTAAGCCAGTCCATACCCAAAATAATTCCGAACCCCGCAAAGTTTAGAACAAAGCAATCACAAACAAAAGAGCAACCATGACTCGATACAACTAGACCACGGCATAACATACACAAACAAGACGAACCCCCAACTGGATTAGTCACAACCAATGGCCTATCAACAATATCCGGCTTCAAATCTAACCGGCCTACGAGTTCATTACAAACAAACGAATGCGACGCTCCAGTATCAAACAAAACTCTAACTGGAACACCACATAGGAAAAGAGTACCTTGAACAACCACACTCTTTCCTTTCTCTTCAGCAGTAGGAGCTTTCGAAGACGACGGAACAGCTCCCAAAGCATAAGCTTGCACAATCTGCTTGTCCCTCCTCGGTTCTGGACAATTCTTCCTAAAATGCCCTGGCTTGTCACAGTTGTGACACTTCATTGGCACCTTCGGATTCTTACAATCCTTAGAGAAATGGCCCTTCTGCTGACAATTGTAGCAAGTCACCTCGCCTTTCGGCTTCTTCTGGCCATCCTTACCCTTCTGCTGCTGCTGCTTCCTCTTCTTGTTTCCACCCTGCTGGGGTTTAGACTCTTCCCTGGTCACAGCAACAACAGACCCTTCCTTAGGAAACAGACTCTCATGCCTGAGAGCTTTCTCCACAAGCTTCTCAAATGAATCATCCAGATGATCCACCAACTGCCTCCCAAGATAACTGTCCAAGCCTGTCACAAACTTCTCATTCTTCTGATATGCAGATTCGATATATGACCGGGCATACTTGGACAAAGCTTCAAACTCAGAAACATACTCAAGGACTGATCTTCCACCTTGCTTGAGCTCCACAAACTTCTTGAACAGAACAGACTTCTGAGCTGTAGAAATGAACTTAGCTTCAAATCTAGCTTGGAATTGCTCCCAAGTAATCTCTTCCTCCGGAGTATTGATGGTAATAGAGTTCCACCAATCAGAAGCTCTCCCTTGAAGCTGTCTCGATGCCAACTTCCTCTTAGTTGCATCCTCGATTCCCAAATCACCAAAGATCCTTCTACAAGCATCGATCCATCTCTGGACTTCAATAGTTGATTCTGTTCCCAAGAAAACTTTCCCTCCAAGAGCAGTATAGTCCTTGCACAACTTAGCAAAATCCACTGGTTTCGGAGTTTGGACTTGAACTCCAACATCAACTGCCGCCCCCGGAACTGGTATCCTTCTCATGATCGAAGTCATCATAGCTTCGAACATAGCTGCATAATCAGCAGTCTCTTCAGTAGCACGGCCTTCCCTAGCAGCTGGTCTCCCTCTTCGACTCATTCTCAATATCTATAAAAAGGAATGATTAGAACATCTAGAGAAACAACTGCATAAAGGACTCAAACTCTACTAAGCTACTATATTATATATAGTATTCATCCATCAAAATTCATTTACGTCTCTCATACGTAGTTACGTCAGCGAGCGTTGGGTAAAATCGATTAACCAAAGCTCTGATACCAAATGTGACGACCGCCCATGACCCCTGCACCGAATCTAAAGATAGTGCACTGTAAAGTGTGCTAGGCGACCATGGACGATTGTCAGGGTAGATTAAAACAATAGAATATATCGTATTACTCACAGCGCATGGACAAAATACAGTAGAACATATGTATAGTGAAGCTTTACAGAACAAAATGACATCATATAAAACTCCATAATAGATGAATACAAGCATCCAAATAGCCAATACATCAAGCCTCACTACATAACACTCAGAGAATACAAAATAGCGGAACATCCAGTCCATATAATAAGAAGATAATATGCAACCCTCCAGCTCGTCTTCGATATCAGCATCGTGAGAAGAGAACAGCACCTGTCACCTGCTACCTAGTCTGCCCGTCCCAAAAATGGACGAACAACCCAAGGCAATAAGAATTAAAACATAAAGCCTTGAGTCAGACAACAGTCTTAGTGAGCAGTAAATTAACTAACAACATACCAAAAGAGCATAAAGGAAAAGGAATAGGAATACAACCTCCCACTCCACCTCTTTCTACAGTGATAGCCCCCAGACACACACTAAGCAGAAGCAACACAGCAGAGCATACAATTTAAAGTAAAGTATTTGAGTCAAGGGCGATGTTTTCCAAGTACCAAGGCCTAAATCAGATAAGCACCCAGAAAATACCGCTCTTGAGTCCGAATGACGATACAACCAAACATCCATGACTCTGGCTATCACTGTTATCATTGCTTCGATATCACCGTTAATTGAATGACCGGCACATTCTTTCAGCCGTCCGTCAAGGGCTAATGGAAACCCCGGTTCTAGACATAACTCCCGCACGTCGTCGCAGCCCGTGCCTAGGACTATCGAATCTGCCCAGAGTACTCGACATCAACAGTTGGCCGTTGGGACTATCGAATCTGCCCAAACGTACTCTTGCTTAGAGCATGCTAGAACCTTCAACAACGATGCTATCCAAGCCTCCTAGTCATCCTCCTCGACGACTATTCTCATATCCATTCATTATCCTCAACTCGAATCATATCACCGAGTTATCAACATGCTTGGAATGATCCCGTCTGGATTAGACCAAGTCTTCATCACATGATTGCCTCGCTTCATCACATCCTCGCAAAGCCTCATCTTAACATCACATCATCAAATCTATGCATAAGAGCTTCATCATTCCGCTACATATGCCACGAGCAGCTTTCCCATTTCAAGAGCCTTTCCCTTAGCTTTTGAATCGTCTTCGGTCTAAATCAAACCATCAATCATCTAATTCATAACAATCAATCAAATCAAACATTAATCCAAACAATCAAGCATTCAAACAAGATCTAAATAGACAATTATCACAATAATGGCATTTTCGTAATTAAAGAGTTGAAAGTCCAATAAGCATGAAAACATGAATTATATCCCTACAAACTTGATGAATGAACTTGCATAGGTTAACATATGATAAAATGGATGTAACATCATCATGAACAATGGATCTATATGGATCTACACTTAGGATGAAGAAAATGCATGGAAATCACTATTTTAACACCAAATCGAGCCAACAATCCGATATACTCCTTTGGATCCGTGTGAGAGATAATCACCACTCACCAAATCACCAAAACAAACTCAAATCAACACGCTTCAGATCTGGACAGCGAAGGATCAAGCTTGATCTATCACGAATCCGCTTCAAACGAAGAAATCTCTCTTGAAAAGATGAAGATCTTCAATCTAAGCTCTTGAATCTTCAATCTTGATCTTCGATTTGGATGAAAGGAAGCACTAGATTAGAGTGGAGAAAAGAAGTGAAGAAGTGTAGAAGTCGAGCTCTCAAAATGGCAGCACTTCGTCGCTTCGAAATCCGGATCCCAAAAAGTGAGAACAACCCCCTCTATTTATAGCTGAAATCACCCCTAGGTCGCTCGGAGTTAGGTCGTTCACGACCTACGACCTAAAACCCACCGACCTAAAGACTTACCAACCTACAACTTAACAAACACCAGACTCTACGACCTAACCAAATGCGCACCCGCGACCTAACGACATAACGCCTCAACAACCCAGCGACCTAACAGTGTAATAGCCTAGCGACCTAAAAATGTTACGACCTAACACTTAAGTGTTTTCACGCGACCTAACACATAACACCTCAACGACTCAGCGACCTAACTACTAAGCCAAACCCAGCGACCTAACAACTAATACGACCTACGACTTAACAAACACGCGACCTAACTCTCACGCGACCTACCAACCTATGCGACACAACAACTTATGCGACCTAACACCTTAGGTCGCCTAACGACCTAACTATGCTAACAAGCCATCCACTAGGTCGCTAAATACTGGGTTGTTAACTCGCAAACCCTTAGGTCGCTAACCCTATAGGTCACGAACTATTAGTTTTCTTAGGTCGCTCGAAACCTTAACTCGCCAGAAACTCTTAAGTCCTCTCTTAGGCCACCACTTCCTTAAGTCGTCTATGTCTTAAGTCAGTCAACCTGCTAAATCTCTTAAGTCGTATACTCCGACCTAACTATCATAGGTCGCTAACTCGAACAGTCTAACTCGGTCAGGTTCTATAGGTCGTCCTAAACCTATAAGTCGGTCACGACCTATCTCTTAGGTCGTTCACGACCTAAGACTTTGAAAAATTCTGCCTAAAATCTTAAATGACTTAAAAATGCTGAAAATCCCAGATTTTGACGAACTTGTCGATCCGTAAAAATACGGGTCGTTACAGTCACTAAGGGTGATAAAACCTCTATATCGGAGATCAGCCGATGTAGAGTAACTCGACGGTAATCCTTCCATTTTCAAAAATATCCGGTCTTCAACACTAGTCATCAAATGCAATCTATTACGACGTATCACATATTCGGAATGGGTTATACGACCTCAAGGTCCTTTCCCGGCTAACTCGAATAGTGAGCGCTTATTCAAAAATAAGTGTGGCATTCAAATTCAAGCAAATCATAACAAATACTCATTCAAGGTAATTATTGATAGTCGGTTATTTAACTATCAATAAAGATGCGCAACATCATCAAATTCCAAATAATTTTCCAAATTTTTTAATTTCCAAAAATATCTTTACAAGATATATAATTTTCCACACTTAACCATTTGAAAACAATTTCAAATCAATTTCCACATTTCAATTTATCTTTTGAAGATAAAATCTCAAAACAGTTCATTTCATATTGGAAAAGCATTTCCATACTTATTTAAAAATAAGTAATCCACAAATCATTTATTTTCAACACTTGGAAAATATTCGATATACTTAAACAAAATCTAGTATACATTTCATTCTTTTAAGGAAATCATTTTCTTTCACAAATTTTTATTTGAGTCAAAACGAATGTTACGTAAAACATCGTTACGACAACTCAAAATGACTAGTATAGGGATTCGAAATTTAGATAGATACATAAATCCCAATACTACACAAAATATTTCCTTTTGGAAACCATTTACTATAACAACAGTGTTATAGTCCACCATTTCCTTATTTCTCGAAAACGTCTATTTCAACAATAAATGTTGAAATCTATGTTTTCGATAGTTAATACATTTTAAAACATCTTTTAAAACAATTACTTCATTTCGTAATATCACTTTCCCAAAACATCTCCGTTTTATTTAATAATACATTCACTGTCCAAAATCGTGAATGTGATTCGTTATCCAAATTAAACATTTCTACACATTTTATTTAAAAGATTATCCACTGTCCAAAATCGTGGATAAAATTCCCAACCAAACTCTTATTATTATAACATTTAAATTAAAGGATAATTCGCTGTCCAAAATCACGAATATATCTCCTTTATTAAACTTCTATGTCTAATTTATCAAATTCAATTGATTTCGAATTTACAAACAACGTTTATAAATTCCATTTCTATTTATAAAACTTCGATTTATAAATTTCCTTTTTTAAATCAATTCAAATCATAACTCAACTTCATACCCAAAATCCGATTTATAAGTTAATTATTTATAAATCTTTTATTTTACAAATTCTATTCATTTCATAACTTCACAATTTATAGATCTATAAATTTTATTCACTTGTGAAATCCATTCGTACTTAGTTTTAAAACTTACTAAAACTTGTTTCACAATTCCTATATTTTTAATTTATAAATATCAATTTTATAAATCTTTTATATAAACCGTTTATAATAATTCAAAAATCCCAATTTAAACCATTTTATAAATTAATCAACTATTTATTTCAAAAATCACACTTTGGGTATACTTCACAAATCTCATAATTTTCATAACATAAAAATTTTAACATTTATTTATTTAAATTGAATCAATTCCAAAATTCAATAAAACGTATATTTTCAAAAATCACTTTAAAAATCCTTTATAAATCAATATCGTTATTTTTAAACTTCAAAAATGGATCCGATGATGCAACAGCACCCAATAATCAATCACGGCAATCAAACATCATATATCATCATATGATAACAGAATATATCACAATATCTGTAAATAAATCAATATGGTGAGGAATCCAGTCGGATCCCTCCAACCTGTTTCCCTGCATCCACAGATGTTAGCAAAATACCAATTCCACTTCGAGGTGGAATATCGCGGTATATGGGATTTATAAATATATCATCCGCTTACTAACGGCGCAATAGGGTCTCATCCGCTATATAATGCGGGAAATCAATCAATCCAATATATACATATGCCAATATGTATATATTGCTATATATGAATATATAGATATATCCTACTATAACTAATATCACATCCAAACAGTCAATCAATCAAATCAATAACTGTAAAATCAAATTTTCCTTCGAGTGAGAAAATCTCACCTTTGCCTTTAATTTGCGATCCATTTCCAATCCAATTTGTTTCCTTGACTTTATTTGACCTTGTATAACAATTTAGATAATTTATTAATATTTAGACTAATCCGTTAAATAAATTTTCCATTTATTAATTAAATTAACTAATAATTTAGTTTTACTGATAAATTTGATTTTAACAAATTTTTCTTTTAATCCTATTGATTTCACTAACAAGCAAATTTAAAACTAAATTTCCCTTTAATACATTATTTAAAATAACTGGTTAAGTGAAAATATGTATATTTACTTTCCTCTTTGAAATCATTTACTTATATATAATATACCTATTTATTACTTTTAAATTAAAACAGATTTTTCTTAACTTAAATTAGTACTTTTAATTTTAAACAAAATCCCTTTTAAATCAATTTATTTAACAAAAATTTAAATTCAAAACTAATTTTCTTAATAATAATCTTTGGTAACTAAAAAAATTAAACAAGTTAATAAAATAAATAAATCACCATAACTATTATTATTGTTATCATTATTTTTCTTCTGCATATTTTATTTTATTTTTATAACTGTCTGAAATTAATTTCTGCCCATATATATATATATACCTATATATATTAAATTTAAATTGATGTTAAAAATTCATTTCATATCCTCTGCAAAATATAAGTATATATGCCTTACATACCTATTAGAAATTTATATATATATTGTAAAACAAAATTTCTACATGTATATTCATTTACATCTTCATGTGTATATATGTATAAAATAAAGTAATACCTTACAGCCCTGCCGACCCCTTGTGCCCAATCGACTTCCTCAAGAAATTTCGATCGCGACTTACTGCCTCGACCACCAAACATCTCGCAGCGCCGCCCCGCTTCACGCTGCGCGAAACCCTAGTTCGTTTACCCACCTCATCGCCGCCGTTCGCCTGCGCACCCCCTACGCGCGCGCCCACTCGCGATTGCGCGACGCTGAGCTACTCCCCTCCGTCGCGACTCCCATCGACTTCGCGAATGTCACTGCCTCGACCCATGCCGCCCTTCGCTTCATCGTATCGTGACGCCCATCGCGATATTCGTTCGATTTGAGGAGATTTGGGCGCGATGAAATTTTCTTTGAATTTTTGCGTTGAACGAGAAAGCGGCCATTACTTTATTTTAACTGGAGATGGAATTTTTTTGTTTTAATTGAAGATAGGGGAAATGATTTCAAACGAGATGCTCGGTTTTAATTTAAAGAGGGAGGGGACGAGATACTTAAAATTGAACGAGGTATGGGTTTGCACGATTTTCTTCTGTGTTCTTCTGCGCGATTTTAGGCAGGATTGTAGGCGTGATTAGAGGAAAAAATGTTGACCAACTTTAAAATTTAAAATGGAAATTCGATTAAATTTTTCAACGCGTTTGCATATCGTACGGTCACACGGCAACTCCGTTCAATACGAAATTTGAAATCCGATAATAATTCAATATTACGGACCCAATGGAACTGGTTTCGTCGAATTCCGAGACTGCGCCCCGGAACGCTATTTTTAAATATCGATTCGAATGATATAATCTCAAAACTGAACAATTCAATTTCAAATTCGATTCCGAAGCTTCTATTGTCTTCGGTATTATCAAAACGAATTTTAAAAGCTTTTGAAATATTTTTCTTCAGCTTAAAACTGAAGATTCAAATTTTTATTCAATTCAATAGATTAAATTTTATAATTTAATCGCCAATTTATTCTGATAATTTAAAATTCAAGTCAAACCATCCTTCAAATAATTAAAATTAATTAAATATTTTCAATTTAAATTGTTTAAAATTCTGGGTCGTTACAATCTTCCCTCCTTAAAAGAATTTCGTCCCGAAATTACAAGTTAGGAAAAAAAATGGTCCTTAACTCGTCTACTATTTTTCACCATTTAATAGTTTTATCAATTTGTCAAAACAAATCTTTCTACTAAAGATTCGTTATCAATCCAACTAGTTTTCCAACTTCAATTATAAGTTTCAAACAACATTGTTTACTTCTCAATTCAAATTTAAATTTAAATTCAAATCTTAAACTTTCAAAATTTCTCAAAAATTTTCCAACACCCGATATTTTCGAAAAATTTCGCCAGTGTTTCCTTTGTGCGGCTAACACGGTACGACTACAAAATGTCCCTACGGACTCTCAAATTTCAAAAAGAAAAGAAAAGGCCAAGCGGCTAGGCAAGAAAATCATCAAATTTCATATTGAAATTCAAATACATACCTTTTGTCGAGCAATTCAAATTTATCTTTGAAATCAAAATTTCCAATTCTATTTCCTTTATACACCTGTATGCTATTTGACAATCATATCTAATCTATTTCAAACCCATTTTGCACATTTCATTACAAAATTTCCAATATAAACCGCTTATACATTTTTACTTCACTATTGAAGTTACATATCTATTTTCATTCAATTTCATATTTCAAATTTCATTTGAATTCAATTCACAATTTCAACTCTATTTGGATTCAGTTTACTTCTAAATATTGAATTTTATCAATTATCTTTCATTCACAACTGCACTATTTTAAATTAGTTTCATTTACTAATTCATCACAAATTCTAGTTCACTTTATTCAAATTTGTTTTCAACATTCAGTTTCAATTCCAGTTTTATTCGTTTGTTCATTCCCAAAATTTATTTTCTTTTCACTATTATGGTTATAACCACTTACATTTAACTGGATTTCAAATTCCATACGAATTTTAATTTCTCTTTCAATTCACATTTATAATTATTCAATTCAATTCTATTGCTTACAACTTCAAAATGAATCTCAACTTTCGATCTCACTTTCATTTAATTGATTCACTTGTACTTACTTTAATTTAACTCCATCCTTTAAGTTAAATTTATTCTATCAAAATTCAATTTGTATAGGTTATCAACTTAATAATATTTCATAAATATTTTTATATAGTATTCCAGAGTTTTACAAACATTCAAAAATCATTTTGAAAACAATTCAAATTATCCTTTGAATTTCCAAAACAAAACCCAAATATTCCAAACAACTTCTATTTAAAAAAAATTGGCAGCTATTCCTCTTTTGGAAACCCAAAAATGAACACCGATGATGTCGCGATCATCATCGGAATTATTTTCCAGCGACCGAAAAGAGTTTAGAGCTTTCATCTCTTCAAAATACTTTTCAAACCTTTGAAATTCATTTTCAACTCCAAAAAGGATTTAAACTTTCCAAATCTCCAAAATTTTCAAATTCTTTTCAAAACATTTCCAAATACTTCTCTGGAATTCCGTTTCAAATTACAAATCACATTTATAATTAACATTCACAATTTTATTCATATATGAATTTATTTTCCTTATATTCTCAATTCATATTTATAATTTCATTCGTTAAATGAATTTATCTCCAAATCTTTGGTTATTATTTTAATTTCTTATTTAATTTTCATATAACGATGATAACATTTCAATGTTATCACTTCCTAACAACCAAGCATCCATATACTATGATAATTCATAGAAAAACATTTCGTTTCTATACAAAAATAGTTTTGGGTAAAATTATTTCATTTACCCTATTTTAAAACAATATCGTGCTGAATTGTTCTATACAAGTGTTTAGAGATCCCTATCGATAGAGTTGTACGGACAATACCGACCAGAATCCATATACCACTTAACAAACCAATCATCACAATATAAAACAATTTTATATTCACTAACAAATACGTGCTCGTATCTATTATTACACTCAACTCATTCTAGAGTACTACTGACTCTATCTCTAATGAGTAACACCCAACAGAGCCATGGCTGTCGCTTAACCATATGCTCTGATACCAAATGTAACGTATGGAAATTTTCGACTTTCGAAAATCGACATCGATACTCACTTTATCGACTGCCGAGCCATCGAATGCCAGAAATCCCAACCGTTATGGGTTTAAGAAAGAAGGGGTAGAAGAAAAGATAGAAGAAAAGAAAAGAAGAATAACAGAACAACATCAGAAACATAAACAATATCAGAATCTCACATATCGCAGCGGAACAATATATAATAGATAATCACTAGTCTTTTAAAACAAAGAACTATATCAGTTTATACATACATCAATCAGAATCAATATACAACTCAATACAACAATGGACAGTTATATAAACCTGTCCTTATACAGAATACACAGCGGAAAAATACAAAGTATATGTGATACGTTACGACATCCAGCTTGCTTCCAAAGCTCCAGAATATCCAGAATATCCTGATAACATAACTCTAGGCTGCCCGTGTGGAAATTGGTGGGTACCCAGAGTTTAGAAGGGAAACAATAAACTCCGAGTCAGTCATGGTGACTGGTGAGAGATCGTAAAACAGTTTATCTTTAAAAGACAACAAAGGAATATTTTAAAATAGATTCGCAATGCTTTTTGGGAAATGAGACTACCATAAGGCCTCCCGCACACACACACAATGCAAACGCAGAATCGGAGGAGATTTCTCCTTATGATAGTCAAAGATGCTTGATATGCAAAATCAAATCATTTTTGATATTATTATTAACGTCTAGTGTAGAAAACTTTTCGAAAGTATAATATAAATCTTAGCCAGCATAGGCATTTCGCACTTATGCCTACTATAGCTACCATCCAAAAGTGGGGCGCCACCATAAGTGAATGATAGGTTCTACAACTAAAACCATACAAGTCACGTATTATTTCTTTGGATTTCCAACAAATGGTCAGGCTAAGGAACTTCCCATTGCCACATGGAAACGCCTCTGGAAAGACATCCCGAGAAATAACCTAACATTACGGTTAGATCTCTGCCAACACAAGGCCGGGTTACCTCTGCAAAAATAGGTAACTACTGACACGCGTATGTCATCCCCCGATCGTAACCGATCTTCCAGAGGATCCTCGATTTCCAACAACCACATAATAAATTTGCAGTAACAACATAGGTTAAATATCTGGGCTCCATACCATGATACCACCTCTATCCAGAAGGAATGACATACACTAAGGGGCGCTACTCCTTAGAACCTTGCTGCATCCTTCCTGTTTTGACCATTTTCGGGGTGTGAGGTCCGACGAAGTCTCATCCACAAAGCCACGCTTTATACAAAAGCTGTGCTTTGGGTCAACAAATGATCAAAGTAATGATCACAAAGATAAATGATCAAACAAATGATCATATCACAAATGATCAAACAATGATCATTTCACAGCAACACTCAGCATGCCACGTTACCAAATTGGGAATATATCACTAGTAACCATCAACTACATAACCTCTGAGCTCTTACGTCTCAGAGAAGGGTGTTAAGCTAAGAGAATAAATTCTCCGCCACCAACAAAAATGTATTTGAAAGAAACCAACTTTATATCTCAATTTGTAACGTCAGACATACAACCATACAAGTCTGTTCCGGGATCGAACAGAATCGAAGGCACTTCTCACGAAGCCCTTGCACATCCGGATAATTTTATAATCACGTCCGGACTTCCCGTCACTAAGGGTGATAAAACCTCTATATCGGAGATCAGCCGATGTAGAGTAACTCGACGGTAATCCTTCCATTTTCAAAAATATCCGGTCTTCAACACCAGTCATCAAATGCAATCTATTACGACGTATCACATATTCGGAATGGGTTATACGACCCCAAGGTCCTTTCCCGGCTAACCCGAATAGTGAGTGCTTATTCAAAAATAAGTATGGCATTCAAATTCAAGCAAATCATAACATATACCCATTCAAGGTAATTATTGATAGTCGGTTATTTAACTATCAATAAAGATGCGCAACATCATCAGATTCCAAATAATTTTCCAAATTTTTTAATTTCCAAAAATATCTTTACAAGATATATAATTTTCCATACTTAACCATTTGAAAACAATTTCAAATCAATTCCCACATTTCAATTTATCTTTTGAAGGTAAAATCTCAAAACAGTTCATTTCATATTGGAAAAGCATTTCCATACTTATTTAAAAATAAGTAATCCACAAATCATTTATTTTCAACACTTGGAAAATATTCGATATACTTAAATCAAAATCTAGTATACATTTCATTCTTTTAAGGAAATCATTTTCTTTCACAAATTTTTATTTGAGTCAAAACGAATGTTACGTAAAACATCGTTACGACAACTCAAAATCACTAGTATAGGGATTCTAAATTTAGATAGATATATAAATCCCAATACTACACAAAATATTTCCTTTTGGAAACCATTTACTATAACAACAGTGTTATAGTCCACCATTTCCTTATTTCTCGAAAACGTCTATTTCAACAATAAATGTTGAAATCTATGTTTTCGATAGTTAATACATTTTAAAACATCTTTTAAAACAATTACTTCATTTCGTAATATCACTTTCCCAAAACATCTCCGTTTTATTTAATAATACATTCACTGTCCAAAATCGTGAATATGATTCGTTATCCAAATTCAACATTTCTACACATTTTATTTAAAAGATTATCCACTGTCCAAAATCGTGGATAAAATTCCCAACCAAACTCTTATTATTATAACATTTAACTTAAAGGATAATTCGCTGTCCAAAATCACGAATATATCTCCTTTATTAAACTTCTATGTCTAATTTATCAAAATCAATTGATTTCGAATTTACAAACAATGTTTATAAATTCCATTTCTATTTATAAAACTTCGATTTATAAATTTCCATTTTTAAATCAATTCAAATCATAACTCAACTTCATGCCCAAAATCCGATTTATAAGTTAATTATTTATAAATCTTTTATTTTACAAATTCTATTCATTTCATAACTTCACAATTTATAGATCTATAAATTTTATTCACTTGTGAAATCCATTCGTACTTAGTTTTAAAACTTACTAAAACTTGTTTCACAATTCCTATATTTTTAATTTATAAATATCAATTTTATAAATCTTTTATATAAACCGTTTATAATAATTCAAAAATCCCAATTTAAACCATTTTATAAATTAATCAACTATTTATTTCAAAAATCACACTTTAGGTATATTTCACATATCTCATAATTTTCATAACATAAAATTTTTAACATTTATTTATTTAAATTGAATCAATTCCAAAATTCAATAAAACGTATATTTTCAAAAATCACTTTAAAAATCCTTTATAAATCAATATCGTTATTTTTAAACTTCAAAAATGGATCCGATGATGCAACAGCACCCAATAATCAATCACGGCAATCAAACATCATATATCATCATATGATAACAGAATATATCACAATATCTATAAATAAATCAATACGGTGAGGAATCCAGTAGGATCCCTCCAAACTGTTTCCCTGCATCCACAGATGTTAGCACAATACCAATTCCACTTCAAGGTGGAATATCGCGGTATATGGGATTTATAAATATATCATCCGCTTACTAACGGCGCAATAGGGTCTCATCCGCTATATAATGCGGGAAATCAATCAATCCAATATATACATATGCCAATATGTATATATTGCTATATATATATATAGATATATCCTACTATAACTAATATCACATCCAAACAGTCAATCAATCAAATCAATAACTGTAAAATCAAATTTTCCTTCGAGTGAGAAAATCTCACCTTTGCCTTTAATTTGCGATCCATTTCCAATCCAATTTGTTTCCTTGACTTTATTTGACCTTGTATAACAATTTAGATAATTTATTAATATTTAGACTAATCCATCAAATAAATTTTCCATTTATTAATTAAATTAACTAATAATTTAGTTTTACTGATAAATTTGATTTTAACAAATTTTTCTTTTAATCCTATTGATTTCACTAACAAGCAAATTTAAAACTAAATTTCCCTTTAATACAATATTTAAAATAACTGGTTAAGTGAAAATATGTATATTTACTTTCCTCTTTGAAATCATTTACTTATATTTAATATACATATTTATTACTTTTAAATTAAAACAGATTTTTCTTAACTTAAATTAGTACTTTTAATTTTAAACAAAATCCCTTTTAAATCAATTTATTTAACAAAAATTTAAATTCAAAACTAAATTTTCTTAATAATAATCTTTGGTAACTAAAAAAATTAAACAAGTTAATAAAATAAATAAATCACCATAACTATTATTATTGTTATCATTATTTTTCTTCTGCATATTTTATTTTATTTTTATAACTGTCTGAAATTAATTTCTGCCCATATATATATATATACCTATATATATTAAATTTAAATTGAAGTTAAAAATTCATTTCATATCCTCTGCAAAATATAAGTATATATGCCTTACATACCTATTTGAAATTTATATATATATATTGTAAAACAAAATTTCTACATGTATATTCATTTACATCTTCATGTGTATATATGTATAAAATAAAGTAATACCTTACAGCCCTGCCGACCCCTTGTGCCCAATCGACTTCGTCAAGAAATTTCGATCGCGACTTACTGCCTCGACCACCAAACATCTCGCAGCGCCGCCCCGCTTCACGCTGCGCGAAACCCTAGTTCGTTTGCCCACCTCATCGCCGCCGTTCGCCTGCGCACCCCCTACACGCGCGCCCACTCGCGATTGCGCGATGCTGAGCTACTCCCCTCCGTCGCGACTCCCATCGACTTCGCGATTGTCACTGCCTCGACCCATGCCGCCCTTCGCTTCACCGTATCGCGATGCCCATCGCGAGATTCGTTCGATTTGAGGTGATTTGGGCGCGATGAAATTTTCTTTGAATTTTTGCGTTGAACGAGAAAGCGGCCATTACTTTATTTTAACTGGAGATGGAATTTTTTGTTTTAATTGAAGAGAGGGGAAATGATTTCAAACGAGATGCTCGGTTTTAATTTAAAGAGGGAGGGGACGAGATACTTGAAATTGAACGAGGTATGGGTTTGCACGATTTTCTTCTGTGTTCTTCTGCGCGATTTTAGGCAGGATTATAGGCGTGATTAGAGGAAAAAATGTTGACCAACTTTAAAATTTAAAATGGAAATTCGATTAAATTTTTCAACGCGTTTGCATATCGTACGGTCAAACGTCAACTCCGTTCAATACGAAATTTGAAATCCGATAATAATTCAATATTACGGACCCAATGGAACTAGTTTCGTCGAATTCCGAGACTGCGCCCCGGAACGCTATTTTTAAATATCGATTCGAACGATATAATCTCAAAACTGGACAATTCAATTTCAAATTCGATTCCGAAGCTTCTATTGTCTTCGGTATTATCAAAACGAATTTTAAAAGCTTTTGAAATATTTTTCTTCATCTTAAAACTGAAGATTCAAATTTTTATTCAATTCAATAGATTAAATTTTATAATTTAATCGCCAATTTATTCTGATAATTTAAAATTCAAGTCAAACCATCCTTCAAATAATTAAAATTAATTAAATATTTTCAATTTAAATTGTTCAAAATTCTGGGTCATTACAATCTTCCCTCCTTAAAAGAATTTCGTCCCGAAATTACAAGTTAGGAAAAAAAATGGTCCTTAACTCGTCTACTATTTTTCACCATTCAATAGTTTTATCAATTTGTCAAAACAAATCTTTCTACTAAAGATTCGTTATCAATCCAACTAGTTTTCCAACTTCAATTATAAGTTTCAAACAACATTGTTTACTTCTCAATTCAAATTTAAATTTAAATTCAAATCTTAAACTTTCAAAATTTCTCAAAAATTTTCCAACACCCGATATTTTCGAAAAATTTCGCCAGCGTCTCCTTTGCGTGGCTAACACGGTACGACTACAAAATGTCCCTACGGACTCTCAAATTTCAAAAAGAAAAGAAAAGGCCAAGCGGCTAGGCAAGAAAATCGTCAAATTTCATATTGAAATTCAAATACATACCTTTTGTCGAGCATTTCAAATTTATCTTTGAAATCAAAATTTCCAATTCTATTTCCTTTATACACCTGTATGCTATTTGACAATCATATCTAATCTATTTCAAACCCATTTTGCACATTTCATTACAAAATTTCCAATATAAACCGCTTATACATTTTTACTTCACTATTGAAGTTACATATCTATTTTCATTCAATTTCATATTTCAAATTTCATTTGAATTCAATTCACAATTTCAACTCTATTTGGATTCAGTTTACTTCTAAATATTGAATTTATCAATTATCTTTCATTCACAACTGCACTATTTTAAATTAGTTTCATTTACTAATTCATCACAAATTCTAGTTCACTTTATTCAAATTTGTTTTCAACATTCAGTTTCAATTCCAGTTTTATTCGTTTGTTCATTCCCAAAATTTATTTTCTTTTCACTATTATGGTTATAACCACTTACATTTAACTGGATTTCAAATTCCATACGAATTTTAATTTCTCTTTCAATTCACATTTATAATTATTCAATTCAATTCTATTGCTTACAACTTCAAAATGAATCTCAACTTTCGATCTCACTTTCATTTAATTGATTCACTTGTACTTACTTTAATTTAACTCCATCCTTTAAGTTAAATTTATTCTATCAAAATTCAATTTGTATAGGTTATCAACTTAATAATATTTCATAAATATTTTTATATAGTATTCCAGAGTCTTACCAACATTCAAAAATCATTTTGAAAACAATTCAAATTATCCTTTGAATTTCCAAAACAAAACCCAAATTTTCCAAACAACTTCTATTTAAAAAAAATGGCAGCTATTCCTCTTTTGGAAACCCAAAAATGAACACCGATGATGTCGCGATCATCATCGGAATTATTTTCCAGCGACCGAAAAGAGTTTAGAGCTTTCATCTCTTCAAAATACTTTTCAAACCTTTGAAATTCATTTTCAACTCCAAAAAGGATTTAAACTTTCCAAATCTCCAAAATTTTCAAATTCTTTTCAAAACATTTCCAAATATTTCTCTGGAATTCCATTTCAAATTACAAATCACATTTATAATTAACATTCACAATTTTATTCATATATGAATTTATTTTCCTTATATTCTCAATTCATATTTATAATTTCATTCGTTAAATGAATTTATCTCCAAATCTTTGGTTATTATTTTAGTTTCTTATTTAATTTTCATATAACGATGATAACATTTCAATGTTATCACTTCCTAACAACCAAGCATCCATATACTATGATAATTCATAGAAAAACATTTCTTTTCTATACAAAAATAGTTTTGGGTAAAATTATTTCATTTACCCTATTTTAAAACAATATCATGCTGAATTGTTCTATACAAGTGTTTAGAGATCCCTATCGATAGAGTTGTACGGACAATACCGACCAGAATCCATATACCACTCAACAAACCAATCATCACAATATAAAACAATTTTATATTCACTAACAAATACGTGCTCGTATCTATTATTACACTCAACTCATTCTAGAGTACTACTGACTCTATCTCTAATGAGTAACACCAACAGAGCCATGGCTGTCGCTTAACCATATGCTCTGATACCAAATGTAACGTATGGAAATTTTCGACTTTCGAAAATCGACATCGATACTCACTTTATCGACTGCCGAGCCATCGAATGCCAGAAATCCCAACCGTTATGGGTTTAAGAAAGAAGGGGTAGAAGAAAAGATAGAAGAAAAGAAGAACAACAGAACAACATCAGAAACAGAAACAATATCGGAATCTCACATATCGCAGCGGAACAATATATAATAGATAATCACTAGTCTTTTAAAACAAAGAACTATATCAGTTTATACATACATCAATCAGAATCAATATACAACTCAATACAACAATGGACAGTTATATAAACCTGTCCTTATACAGAATACACAGCGGAATAATACAAAGTATAGGTGATACGTTACGACATCCAGCTTGCTTCCAAAGCTCCAGAATATCCTGATAACATAACTCTAGGCTGCCCGTGTGGAAATTGGTGGGTACCCAGAGTTTAGAAGGGAAACAATAAACTCCGAGTCAGTCATGGTGACTGGTGTGAGATCGTAAAACAGTTTATCTTTAAAAGACAACAAAGGAATATTTTAAAATAGATTCGCAATGCTTTTTGGGAAATGAGACTACCATAAGGCCTCCCGCACACACACAATGCACCCCAGAATCGGAGGAGATTTCTCCTTATGATAGTCAAAGATGCTTGATACGCAAAATCAACTCATTTTTGATATTATTATTAACATCTAGTGTAGAAAACTTTTCGAAAGTATAATATAAATCTTAGCCAGCATAGGCATTTCGCACTTATGCCTACTATAGCTACCATCCAAACAGTGGGGCGCCACCATAAGTGAATGATAGGTTCTACAACTAAAACCATACAAGTCACGTATTATTTCTTTGGATTTCCAACAAATGGTCAGGCTAAGGAACTTCCCATTGCCACATGGAAACGCCTCTGGAAAGACGTCCCGAGAAATAACCTAACATTACGGTTAGATCTCTGCCAACACAAGGCCGGGTTACCTCTGCAAAAATAGGTAACTACTGACACGCGTATGTCGTCCCCCAATAGTAACCGATCATCCCGAGGATCCTCGATTTCCAACAACCACATAATAAATTTGCAGTAACAACATATGTTAAATATCTGGGCTCCATACCATGATACCACCTCTATCCAGAAGGAATGACATACACTAAGGGGCGCTACTCCCTAGAACCTTGCTGCATCCTTCCTGTTTTGACCATTTCCGGGGTGTGAGGTCCGACGAAGTCTCATCCACAAAGCCACGCTTTATACAAAAGCTGTGCTTTGGGTCAACAAATGATCAAAGTAATGATCACAAAGATAAATGATCAAACAAATGATCATATCACAAATGATCAAACAATGATCATTTCACAGCAACACTCAGCATGCCACGTTACCAAATTGGGAATATATCACTAGTAACCATCAACTACATAACCTCTGAGCTCGTACGTCTCAGAGAAGGGTGTTAAGCTAAGAGAATAAATTCTCCGCCACCAACAGAAATGTATTTGAAAGAAACCAGCTTTATATCTCAATTTGTAACGTCAGACATACAACCATACAAGTCTGTTCCGGGATCGAACAGAACCAAAGGCACTTCTCATGAATCCCTTGCACATCCGGATAATTTTATAATCATGTTCGGACTTTCCGTCACTAAGGGTGATAAAACCTCTATATCGGAGATCAGCCGATGTAGAGTAACTCGACGGTAATCCTTCCATTTTCAAAAATATCCGGTCTTCAACACCAGTCATCAAATGCAATCTATTACGACGTATCACATATTCGGAATGGGTTATACAACCCCAAGGTCCTTTCCCGGCTAACCCGAATAGTGAGCGCTTATTCAAAAATAAGTGTGGCATTCAAATTCAAGCAAATCATAACAAATACCCATTCAAGGTAATTATTGATAGTCGGTTATTTAACTATCAATAAAGATGCGCAACATCATCAGATTCCAAATAATTTTCCAAATTTTTTAATTTCCAAAAATATCTTTACAAGATATATAATTTTCCACACTTAACCATTTGAAAACAATTTCAAATCAATTTCCACATTTCAATTTATCTTTTGAAGATAAAATCTCAAAACAGTTCATTTCATATTGGAAAAGGATTTCCATACTTATTTAAAAATAAGTAATCCACAAATCATTTATTTTCAACACTTGGAAAATATTCGATATACTTAAACAAAATCTAGTATACATTTCATTCTTTTAAGGAAATCATTTTCTTTCATAAATTTTTATTTGAGTCAAAACGAATGTTACGTAAAACATCGTTACGACAACTCAAAATCACTAGTATAGGGATTCGAAATTTAGATAGATATATAAATCCCAATACTACATAAAATATTTCCTTTTGGAAACCATTTACTATAACAACAGTGTTATAGTCCACCATTTCCTTATTTCTCGAAAACGTCTATTTCAACAATAAATGTTGAAATCTATGTTTTCGATAGTTAATACATTTTAAAACATCTTTTAAAACAATTACTTCATTTCGTAATATCACTTTCCCAAAACATCTCCGTTTTATTTAATAATACATTCACTGTCCAAAATCGTGAATATGATTCGTTATCCAAATTCAACATTTCTACACATTTTATTTAAAATATTATCCACTGTCCAAAATCGTGGATAAAATTCCCAACCAAACTCTTATTATTATAACATTTAACTTAAAGGATAATTCGCTGTCCAAAATCACGAATATATCTCCTTTATTAAACTTCTATGTCTAATTTATCAAATTCAATTGATTTTGAATTTACAAACAACGTTTATAAATTCCATTTCTATTTATAAAACTTCGATTTATAAATTTCCTTTTTTAAATCAATTCAAATCATAACTCAACTTCATACCCAAAATCCGATTTATAAGTTAATTATTTATAAATCTTTTATTTTACAAAATCTATTCATTTCATAACTTCACAATTTATAGATCTATAAATTTTATTCACTTGTGAAATCCATTCGTACTTAGTTTTAAAACTTACTAAAACTTGTTTCACAATTCCTATATTTTTAATTTATAAATATCAATTTTATAAATCTTTTATATAAACCGTTTATAATAATTCAAAAATCCCAATTCAAACCATTTTATAAATTAATCAACTATTTATTTCAAAAATCACACTTTAGGTATATTTCACAAATCTCATAATTTTCATAACATAAAATTTTTATCATTTATTTATTTAAATTGAATCAATTCCAAAATTCAATAAAACGTATACTTTCAAAAATCACTTTAAAAATCCTTTATAAATCAATATCGTTATTTTTAAACTTCAAAAATGGATCCGATGATGCAATAGCACCCAATAATCAATCACGACAATCAAACATCATATATCATCATATGATAACAGAATATATCACAATATCTGTAAATAAATCAATACGGTGAGGAATCCAGTCGGATCCCTCCAAACTGTTTCCCTGCATCCACAGATGTTAGCACAATACCAATTCCACTTCAAGGTGGAATATCGCGGTATATGGGATTTATAAATATATCATCCGCTTACTAACGGCGCAATAGGGTCTCATCCGCTATATAATGCGGGAAATCAATCAATCCAATATATACATATGCCAATATGTATATATTGCTATATATATATATATAGATATATCCTACTATAACTAATATCACATCCAAACAGTCAAACAATCAAATCAATAACTGTAAAATCAAATTTTCCTTCGAGTGAGAAAATCTCACCTTTGCCTTTAATTTGCGATCCATTTCCAATCCAATTTGTTTCCTTGACTTTATTTGACCTTGTATAACAATTTAGATAATTTATTAATATTTAGACTAATCCATCAAATAAATTTTCCATTTATTAATTAAATTAACTAACAATTTAGTTTTACTGATAAATTTGATTTTAAAAATTTTTCTTTTAATCCTATTGATTTCACTAACAAGCAAATTTAAAACTAAATTTCCCTTTAATACATTATTTAAAATAACTGGTTAAGTGAAAATATGTATATTTACTTTCCTCTTTGAAATCATTTACTTATATATAATATACCTATTTATTACTTTTAAATTAAAACAGATTTTTCTTAACTTAAATTAGTACTTTTAAATTTAAACAAAATCCCTTTTAAATCAATTTATTTAACAAAAATTTAAATTCAAAACTAAATTTTCTTAATAATAATCTTTGGTAACTAAAAAAATTAAACAAGTTAATAAAATAAATAAATCACCGTAACTATTATTATTGTTATCATTATTTTTCTTCTGCATATTTTATTTTATTTTTATAACTGTCCGAAATTAATTTCTGCCCATATATATATATATATATACCTATATATATTAAATTTAAATTGAAGTTAAAAATTCATTTCATATCCTCTGCAAAATATAAGTATATATGCCTTACATACCTATTAGAAATATATATATATATATATTGTAAAACAAAATTTCTACATGTATATTCATTTACATCTTCGTGTGTATATATGTATAAAATAAAGTAATACCTTACAGCCCTGCCAACCCCTTGTGCCCAATCGACTTCGTCAAGAAATTTCGATCGCGACTTACTGCCTCGACCACCAAACATCTCGCAGCGCCGCCCCGCTTCACGCTGCGCGAAACCCTAGTTCGTTTGCCCACCTCGTTGCCGCCGTTCGCCTGCGCACCCCCTACGCGCGCACCCACTCGCGATTGCGCGACGCTGAGCTACTCCCCTCCGTCGCGACTCCCATCGACTTCGCGAATGTCACTGCCTCGACCCATGCCGCCCTTTGCTTCCCCGTATCGCGACGCCCATCGCGAGATTCGTTCGATTTGAGGAGATTTGGGCGCGATGAAATTTTCTTTGAATTTTTGCGTTGAACGAGAAAGCGGCCATTACTTTATTTTAACTGGAGATGGAATTTTTTTGTTTTAATTGAAGAGAGTGGAAATGATTTCAAACGAGATGCTCGGTTTTAATTTAAAGAGGGAGGGGACGAGATACTTAAAATTGAACGAGGTATGGGTTTGCATGATTTTCTTCTATGTTCTTCTACGCGATTTTAGGCAGGATTGTAAGCGTGATTAGAGGAAAAAATGTTGACCAACTTTAAAATTTAAAATGGAAATTCGATTAAATTTTTCAACGCGTTTGCATATTGTACGGTCACATGACAACTCCGTTCAATACAAAATTTGAAATCCGATAATAATTCAATATTACGGACCCAATGGAACTGGTTTCGTCGAATTCCGAGACTGCGCACCGGAACGCTATTTTTAAATATCGATTCGAACGATATAATCTCAAAACTGAACAATTCAATTTCAAATTCGATTTCGAAGCTTCTATTGTCTTCGGTATTATCAATACGAATTTTAAAAGTTTTTGAAATATTTTTCTTCAGCTTAAGACTGAAGATTCAAATTTTTATTCAATTCAATAGATTAAATTTTATAATTTAATCGCCAATTTATTCTGATAATTTAAAATTCAAGTCAAACCATCCTTCAAATATTAAAAATTAGTTAAATATTTTCAATTTAAATTGTTCAAAATTTTGGATCGTTACAATCTTCCCTCCTTAAAAGAATTTCGTCCCGAAATTACAAGTTAGGAAAAAAAAATGGCCCTTAACTCGTCTACTATTTTTCACCATTCAATAGTTTTATCAATTTGTCAAAACAAATCTTTCTACTAAAGTTTCACTATCAATCCAACTAGTTTTCCAACTTCAATTATAAGTTTCAAACAACATTGTTTACTTCTCAATTCAAATTTAAATTTAAATTCAAATCTTAAACTTTCAAAATTTCTCAAAAATTTTCCAACACCCGATATTTTTGAAAAATTTCGCCAGCGCCTCCTTTGCGTGGCTAACACGGTACGACTACAAAATGTCCCTACGGACTCTCAAATTTCAGAAAGAAAAGAAAAAGCCAAGCGGCTAGACAAGAAAATCGTCAAATTTCATATTGAAATTCCAATACATACCTTTTGTCGAGCAATTCAAATTTATCTTTGAAATCAAAATTTCCAATTCTATTTCCTTTATAAACCTGTATGCTATTTGACAATCATATCTAATCTATTTCAAACCCATTTTGCACATTTCATTACAAAATTTCCAATATAAACCGCTTATACATTTTTACTTCACTATTGAAGTTACATATCTATTTTCATTCAATTTCATTTTTCAAATTTCATTTGAATTCAATTCATAATTTCAACTCTATTTGGATTCAGTTTACTTCTAAATATTGAATTTTATCAATTATCTTTCATTCACAACTGCACTATTTTAAATTAGTTTCATTTGCTAATTCATCACAAATTCTAGTTCACTTTATTCAAATTTGTTTTCAACATTCAGTTTCAATTCCAGTTTTATTCGTTTGTTTATTCCTAAAATTTATTTTCTTTTCACTATTATGGTTATAACCACTTACATTTAACTGGATTTCAAATTCCATACGAATTTTAATTTCTCTTTCAATTCACATTTATAATTATTCAATTCAATTCTATTGCTTACAACTTCAAAATGAATCTCAACTTTCGATCTCACTTTCATTTAATTGATTCACTTGTACTTACTTTAATTTAACTCCATCCTTTAAGTTAAATTTATTCTATCAAAATTCAATTTGTATAGGTTATCAACTTAATAATATTTCATAAATATTTTTATATAGTATTCCAGAGTCTTACCAACATTCAAAAATCATTTTGAAAACAATTCAAATTATCCTTTGAATTTCCAAAACAAAACCCAAATTTTCCAAATAACTTTTATTTAAAAAAAAATTGGCAGCTATTCCTCTTTTGGAAACCCAAAAATGAACACCGATGATGTCGCGATCATCATAAGAATTATTTTCCAACGACCGAAAAGAGTTTAGAGCTTTCATCTCTTCAAAATACTTTTCAAACCTTTGAAATTCATTTTCAACTCCAAAAAGGATTTAAACTTTCCAAATCTCCAAAATTTTCAAATTCTTTTCAAAACATTTCCAAATACTTCTCTGGAATTCCGTTTCAAATTACAAATCACATTTATAATTAACATTCACAATTTTATTCATATATGAATTTATTTTCCTTATATTCTCAATTCATATTTATAATTTAATTCGTTAAATGAATTTATCTCCAAATCTTTGGTTATTATTTTAATATCTTATTTAATTTTCATATAACGATGATAACATTTCAATGTTATCACTTCCTAACAACCAAGCATCCATATACTATGATAATTCATAGAAAAACATTTCTTTTCTATACAAAAATAGTTTTGGGTAAAATTATTTCATTTACCCTATTTTAAAACAATATCGTGCTGAATTGTTCTATACAAGTGTTTAGAGATCCCTATCGATAGAGTTGTATGGACAATACCGACCAGAATCCATATACCACTCAACAAACCAATCATCACAATATAAAACAATTTTATATTCACTAACAAATACGTGCTCGTATCTATTATTACACTCAACTCATTCTAGAGTACTACTGACTCTATCTCTAATGAGTAACACCCAACAGAGCCATGGTTGTCGCTTAACCATATGCTCTGATACCAAATGTAACGTATGGAAATTTTCGACTTTCGAAAATCGACATCGATACTCACTTTATCGACTGCCGAGCCATCGAATGCCAGAAATCCCAACCGTTATGGGTTTAAGAAAGAAGGGGTAGAAGAAAAGATAGAAGAAAAGAAAAGAAGAACAACAGAACAACATCAGAAACAGAAACAATATCAGAATCTCACATATCGCAGCGGAACAATATATAATAGATAATCACTAGTCTTTTAAAACAAAGAACTATATCAGTTTATACATACATCAATCAGAATCAATATACAACTCAATACAACAATGGACAGTTATATAAACCTGTCCTTATACAGAATACACAGCGGAATAATACAAAGTATAGGTGATACGTTACGACATCCAGCTTGCTTCCAAAGCTCCAGAATATCCAGAATATCCTGATAACATAACTCTAGGCTGCCCGTGTGGAAATTGGTGGGTACCCAAAGTTTAGAAGGGAAACAATAAACTCCGAGTCAGTCATGGTGACTGGTGTGCGATCGTAAAACAGTTTATCTTTAAAAGACAACAAAGGAATATTTTAAAATAGATTCGCAATGCTTTTTGGGAAATGAGACTACCATAAGGCCTCCCGCACACACACACAATGCAAACGCAGAATCGGAGGAGATTTCTCCTTATGATAGTCAAAGATGCTTGATACGCAAAATCAAATCATTTTTGATATTATTATTAACGTCTAGTGTAGAAAACTTTTCGAAAGTATAATATAAATCTTAGCCAGCATAGGCATTTCGCACTTATGCCTACTATAGCTACCATCCAAACAGTGGGGCGCCACCATAAGTGAATGATAGGTTCTACAACTAAAACCATACAAGTCACGTATTATTTCTTTGGATTTCCAACAAATGGTCAGGCCAAGGAACTTCCCATTGCCACATGGAAACGCCTCTGGAAAGACGTCCCGAGAAATAACCTAACATTACGGTTAGATCTCTGCCAACACAAGGCCGGGTTACCTCTGCAAAAATAGGTAACTACTGACACGCGTATGTCATCCCCCGATCGTAACCGATCTTCCCAAGGATCCTCGATTTCCAACAACCACATAATAAATTTGCAGTAACAACATAGGTTAAATATCTGGGCTCCATACCATGATACCACCTCTATCCAGAAGGAATGACATACACTAAGGGGCGCTACTCCCAAGAAACTTGCTGCATCCTTCCTGTTTTGACCATTTCCGGGGTGTGAGGTCCGACGAAGTCTCGTCCACAAAGCCACGCTTTATACAAAAGCTGTGCTTTGGGTCAACAAATGATCAAAGTAATGATCACAAAGATAAATGATCAAACAAATGATCATATCACAAATGATCAAACAATGATCATTTCACAGCAACACTCAGCATGCCACGTTACCAAATTGGGAATATATCACTAGTAACCATCAACTACATAACCTCT
This sequence comes from Allium fistulosum, assembly GCA_030737815.1. Taxonomy (NCBI): domain Eukaryota; kingdom Viridiplantae; phylum Streptophyta; class Magnoliopsida; order Asparagales; family Amaryllidaceae; genus Allium; species Allium fistulosum. Next base: position 239,163,375 of record CM060907.1, on the reverse strand, counting down.
GAGCTCGTACGTCTCAGAGAAGGGTGTTAAGCTAAGAGAATAAATTCTCCGCCACCAACATAAATGTATTTGAAAGAAACCAGCTTTATATCTCAATTTGTAACGTCAGACATACAACCATACAAGTCTGTTCCGGGATCGAACAGAACCGAAGGCACTTCTCACAATCCCTTGCACATCCGGATAATTTTATAATCACGTCCGGACTTCCCGTCACTAAGGGTGATAAAACCTCTATATCGGAGATCATCCGATGTAGAGTAACTCGACGGTAATCCTTCCATTTTCAAAAATATCCGGTCTTCAACACCAGTCATCAAATGCAATCCATTATGACGTATCACATATTCGGAATGGGTTATACGACCCCAAGGTCCTTTCCCGGCTAACCCGAATAGTGAGCGCTTATTCAAAAATAAGTGTGGCATTCAAATTCAAGCAAATCACAACAAATACCCATGCAAGGTAATTATTGATAGTCGGTTATTTAACTATCAATAAAGATGCGCAACATCATCAGATTCCAAATAATTTTCCAAATTTTTTAATTTCCAAAAATATCTTTACAAGATATATAATTTTCCACACTTAACCATTTAAAAACAATTTCAAATCAATTTCCACATTTCAATTTATCTTTTGAAGATAAAATCTCAAAATAGTTCATTTCATATTGGAAAAGCATTTCCATACTTATTTAAAAATAAGTAATCCACAAATCATTTATTTTCAACACTTGGAAAATATTCGATATACTTAAATCAAAATCTAGTATACATTTCATTCTTTTAAGGAAATCATTTTCTTTCACAAATTTTTATTTGAGTCAAAACGAATGTTACGTAAAACATCGTTACGACAACTCAAAATGACTAGTATAGGGATTCGAAATTTAGATAGATATATAAATCCCAATACTACACAAAATATTTCCTTTTGGAAACCATTTACTATAACAACAGTGTTATAGTCCACCATTTCCTTATTTCTCGAAAACGTTTATTTCAACAATAAATGTTGAAATCTATGTTTTCGATAGTTAATACATTTTAAAACATCTTTTAAAACAATTACTTCATTTCGTAATATCACTTTCCCAAAATATCTCTGTTTTATTTAATAATACATTCACTATCCAAAATCGTGAATATGATTCGTTATCCAAATTCAACATTTCTACACATTTTATTTAAAAGATTATCCACTGTCCAAAATCGTGGATAAAATTCCCAACCAAACTCTTATTATTATAACATTTAACTTAAAGGATAATTTGCTGTCCAAAATCACGAATATATCTCCTTTATTAAACTTCTATGTTAATTTATCAAATTCAATTGATTTCAAATTTACAAACAACGTTTATAAATTCCATTTCTATTTATAAAACTTCGATTTATAAATTTCCTTTTTTAAATCAATTCAAATTATAACTCAACTTCATACCCAAAATCCGATTTATAAGTTAATTATTTATAAATCTTTTATTTTACAAAATCTATTCATTATTAACTTCACAATTTATAGATCTATAAATTTTATTCACTTGTGAAATCCATTCGTACTTAGTTTTAAAACTTACTAAAACTTGTTTCAAAATTCCTATATTTTTAATTTATAAATATCAATTTTATAAATCTTTTATATAAACCGTTTATAATAATTCAAAAATCCGAATTTAAACCAGTTTATATATTAATCAACTATTTATTTCAAAAATCACACTTTGGGTATATTTCACAAATCTCATAATTTTCATAACATACAAATTTTAACATTTATTAATTTAAAATGAATCAATTCCAAAATTCAATAAAACGTATATTTTCAAAAATCACTTTAAAAATCCTTTATAAATCAATATCGTTATTTTTAAACTTCAAAAATGGATCCGATGATGCAACAGCACCCAATAATCAATCACGGCAATCAAACATCATATATCATCATATGATAACAGAATATATCACAATATCTGTAGATAAATCAATACGGTGAGGAATCCAGTCGGATCCCTTCAACCAGTTTCCCTGCATCCACAGATGTTAGCACAATACCAATTCCACTTCGAGGTGGAATATCGCGGTATATGGGATTTATAAATATATCATCCGCTTACTAACGGCGCAATAGGGTCTCATCCGCTATATAATGCGGGAAATCAATCAATCCAATATATACATATGCCAATATGTATATATTGCTATATATATATAGATATATCCTACTATAACTAATATCACATCCAAACAGTCAATCAATCAAATCAATAACTGTAAAATCAAATTTTCCTTCGAGTGAGAAAATCTCACCTTTGCCTTTAATTTGCGATCCATTTCCAATCCAATTTGTTTCCTTGACTTTATTTGACCTTGTATAACAATTTAGATAATTTATTAATATTTAGACTAATCCGTCAAATAAATTTTCCATTTATTAATTAAATTAACTAATAATTTAGTTTTATCGATAAATTTGATTTTAACAAATTTTTCTTTTAATCCTATTTATTTCACTAACAAGCAAATTTAAAACTAAATTTCCCTTTAATACATTATTTAAAATAACTGGTTAAGTGAAAATATGTATATTTACTTTCCTCTTTGAAATCATTTACTTATATATAATATACCTATTTATTACTTTTAAATTAAAACAGATTTTTCTTAACTTAAATTAGCACTTTTAATTTTAAACAAAATCCCTTTTAAATCAATTTATTTAACAAAATTTTAAATTCAAAACTAAATTTTCTTAATAATAATCTTTGGTAACTAAAACAATTAAACAAGTTAATAAAATAAATAAATCACCATAACTATTATTATTGTTATCATTATTTTTCTTCTGCATATTTTATTTTATTTTATTTTTATAACTGTCTGAAATTAATTTCTACCCATATATATATACCTATATATATTAAATTTAAATTGAAGTTAAAAATTCATTTCATATCCTCTGCAAAATATAAGTATACATACCTATTAGAAATTTATATATATATATATTGTAAAACAAAATTTCTACATGTATATTCATTTACATCTTCATGTGTATATATGTATAAAATAAAGTAATACCTTACAGCCTTGCCGACCCCTTGTGCCCAATCGACTTCGTCAAGAAATTTCGATCGCGACTTACTGCCTCGACCACCAAACATCTGCAGCGCCGCCCCGCTTCACGCTGCGCGAAACCCTAGTTCGTTTGCCCACCTCGTCGCCGTCGTTCGCCTGCGCACCCTCTACGCGCATGCCCACTCGCGATTGCGCGACGTTGAGCTACTCCCCTCCGTCGCGACTCCCATCGACTTCGTGAATGTCACTGCCTCAACCCATGCCGCCTTTTGCTTCACCGTATCGCGATGCCCATCGCGAGATTCGTTCGATTTGAGGAGATTTGGGAGCAATGAAATTTTCTTTGAATTTTTGCGTTGAACGAGAAAGCGGCCATTACTTTATTTTAACTGGAGATGGAATTTTTTTGTTTTAATTGAAGAGAGGGGAAATGATTTCAAACGAGATGCTCGGTTTTAATTTAAAGAGGGAGGGGACGAGATACTTAAAATTGAACGAGGTATGGGTTTGCATGATTTTCTTCTGTGTTCTTTTGCGTGATTTTAGGCAGGATTGTAGGCGTGATTAGAGGAAAAAATGTTGACCAACTTTAAAATTTAAAATGGAAATTCGATTAAATTTTTCAACGTGTTTGCATATCATACGGTCACACGGCAACTCCGTTCAATACGAAATTTGAAATCCGATAATAATTCAATATTACGGACCCAATGGAACTAGTTTCGTCGAATTCCGAGACTGTGCCCCGGAACGCTATTTTTAAATATCGATTCGAACGATATAATCTCAAAACTGAACAATTCAATTTCAAATTCGATTCTGAAGCTTCTATTGTCTTCGGTATTATCAATATGAATTTTAAAAGCTTTTGAAATATTTTTCTTCAGCTTAAAACTGAAGATTCAAATTTTTATTCAATTCAATAGATTAAATTTTATAATTTAATTGCCAATTTATTCTGATAATTTGAAATTCAAGTCAAACCATCCTTCAAATATTTAAAATTAATTAAATATTTTCAATTTAAATTATTCAAAATTCTGGGTCGTTACAATATCACTCGATTTGACAGGGAACACTTGATGGGTTCTTGATACAGAACCTAAGTTTTCTATCATACTATATGGCTATAAAAGGAGAACAAAGAGTCCTAATCAAGGAGCCTGAACGAAGTCCGCATTAGGGAATCTGCTGACCGATACTAGTTTGAAAAAGAAGTTATGTATTCGAGTAGAGATTTAATTAGATTTTGCATAGGGATGATCTATAAACATCATGCAAGAATTATGAACTGTATTGGGTGTTCATGTGGTGAAATCTCAGGGTCGAAATTCTTTTAATGGGGGAGAATGTAACGACCAGAAATTTTATCATTTTAATATATGAATATTTAATTAATTTTAAATATTCAAAATTAATGGTTCTAATAGTTAAATAAACCTCTTTGAAATGTTAGTTAGTGATGGTGAAATGATTTTCAAAATATGTTTAGAAAAATAATTAGTTCAAATGAAACTAGAAAATATGATCGGAAATCGTTTTATGAATTTTTGACTTTTCGATGTCAAAAAGTTATCAAAAACATTGTACATAATTGAGGTAACATATACACACTTATAATTAAAATATAAGTATGGACAAGCAAATTAGTAAAAGTAAAAATATATGTTTACTTAAGTAAGAAGTAAGATGTGACACTTTTCAAAATTTGAAATTTAAATAAAAAGTAAAAATGAACGGTCGCACTCACCTCTTACATCAGGGTACAAAGAAATGCATTACATGGTGGTTTAAAGAGGTGCACCTTGGTCCTTGCATGTGCAACATGATAAGGATGGTGTATGTGATGATGTAGCAACATATTAGTGGAGGGCATTTGTACAAAGAGCATTTAAGTAATTTTATAATTTCATTTTATATAAAACTAATTCAATATCTCTCTCTGTTCTTCACCATTTCATTTTCTATTTTTTTTTTTCATCTTCATCTTTAAACTTTCTAAAATTACTATTGGCTTCCCTTTAAATTTCTAAAGTTTAAAAATAAAGGTTTTTTCCTTTCAATCCTTTTTAAACTCGTTTAAAAGACTTATTCTTCTTCCTACACCTCTCTTCTTTTTTTAAAAAAGCCCAACACCCTTGCTTACCCTTGGCCAAGCCCAAGAGCATCATGGCCGAGCCATATAGGCACTAGGCCAAGCCTAACGTCCTTCCTTTCCTAAGTAAAATCAATTTTTTTTCAAGATAAATCCAAAGGATCTAGGCTTATTTCAAGTTTTAAAAAATGTTTAGTTAGCTTGTTTGAGTTTGATTGTTGGATTATTATATTGTTTGCTTATGTATATATGTTACTTGTATGTGATATGAAATTAGACTTAAAAATAAAATGTCTAAAATGTGTGAACGGTTGGAAAGATATAATCTTGGTTATGATTTGTGGTTGTGATATGTAAGTTGATTTGTTATAGTTATGTACATGTATGTGTATGCTTGAAATTAGCACTCTAATTTGTAAAGTGACATGAGATCCTTTGGAAAATAAAGTATGTTTTACTAGTTTAAAATTACTAAAAGATTTCAAAGATTCAAATTTGATTTTTGCTTCAAATATCTTACTATGTTTCATAAAGTATATAAAGTTATAAGAGTTAAAGTTGAAAAGTTAACTTGGAAACTAAATTTGAGTTATGGTATCCATAGCGATAGTCGCTATGGATGCAGTTCAAAAAATCGAACGTTTTCTAAAGTAAAAGTGTTTCTTCTTAGTTATTTTTTAAAACCTTTTTTCAAATCATTAATTAAGTATAAAAGTTCATTATTATTTAATTAAGTATGAGTTTAATAATTATTTAATTAACTAGTTAATTAAAGGTAATTAGTAATTAAATAAAGGTAATTAGTAGTTAAAAATTAATTAAGTTAATTATAATTAATTTATTAAGAGAGTATTAATTAATTTTCAATTAAGCAAAGAGTTAATTAGGTAATAATTTTTACTTAATTATTTAATTTTTATTAATTAATTAGAGTTTAATTATTTAAATAAATTATTAATTCATTAGGGTTTAATTATTAATTAATGACAATTCAGGTAGGGCTTAATTATTAAGTGATTAACTAAGATTTAATTAAGGTTTAGTTATGTTTTAATTATGGTTTAATTAAGTTTTAATTTAGAGTTAATTATGATTAATTAAAAACTAAATTGATATTTAATTATTATTCAATAAAGGTTTATTTTAACTCTTCCAGTTCAAATTTAAGGCAGCTTTCTTTTATAAGTAAATTGATTTTAAACCAAGGGATCTCTTGCCTGTGCCATTAAGTAGCCAAACAACCATGAGTGAGTTATAAAACTTGGATATCTATTTAGCAGAATAAATCTCCATTCTACTATAAATTAAATTGGATAGAATATAGATGGCATCTATTAGCAGAATAAATCTCCTTCTGCTATTGTATTGAGTTGGACATAATTATTTGCCAATTAATTAATATGTTAATTAATTATTATTGGATCAGTGATGGAATAGCTAGTGATTGCTAACTGATTTGATTTACATATATTTTGCTTATGTAAATGCTAGTTATGTGACCTGAAAAGTCATATGAATTAAATGGTAACTTGATTTAGTACCATTGTGGTCGTTAAGCTTCTTTTCGATTTTGTAAAAGTTATGGATTTAATGAACTTTAATTTTTTTAACAATTTCAGGTTTAGTGTTTATAAATTATGTTTTAAAGAAAGTTATTTAATTATATTATTAAAGATTTTTGAAGATGATTAACTATATTATTAATTTTGGTTAAAGTCACTTAATGATATTATTTTGTGTTTTAAAGTTAGTTAATTAATTTAATTATGGTTTAAGTTAATTACTTATCTTACTTAATGATGATTTAAAGTTAACTGATTTTCTATTTAGGATATTTAAAAGTAATTTATTTATTTGAATAAAGGTGTTTAGAAATGATAAATTATTTATAGAAAGGATTTATTTAAAGTAGTTTTTTAAATGATATTTTGTAAATGAGAATTACAAATGATATTTTGTAAAGAAAAATTTAAAGGACAGAAATTTTATAAGGAGATTTACAAGGGAAGTTTTACAAATAAATTTGGAGATTTATAAAAGGTTTTGTAAATGAAATGGGCTTGTTAAAAGGGAATTTGATAAAGGAATAAGATTTGATTTTGGTAATTGGTTCTTCTTAATTATGGTGGCATGGAAATGTCCTTTCCATACTTAGCACCGAAGAATAGATGGTTTGGTTAGTAAACAATGTTTTAAGTAATAATTGTTTTGGCCCTTTTAAATATGATTATTTTGGAAAAACGAAAATCTCCCTTAAGTTTGTTAATATACATATACCATTGAGATAAGTATATAATTGTTTTTCAAGTATTTAAAGGAGTATAAAAGGTTGTAAAATATACTTTATAAAGGTATTTTGAATCAAAAGATTTGGAAGTGATTTGATTTATAGAAAGATTAATTAATGGAGGCTTAGTGGATTCCATATGGAATTAAATCTATGTTTTGATTATTTGTTTGTTTGATAGTTAAATAACTGACTATTAAATCTTGACCCTTTTAAAGTTATTGAATGTTGGTTCGAAGAGACTAGGATCAGATACCATGAGTTATTCGAAAACCACTTTGAACCAATGTAAGCGTTTGAATTGGAAATAACTGGATCGAATACGAAGACTTTGAAGTGCAAGAGCTACTTGCTACTAACCCTGAGGGTTATTCCAAAATGGGTGTAATGGAAGTAATGCCTTTGGTTCGTTCATCCCATGAACGACTTGTATGGACTAATGCTAACATTGCATTGTCACCTAGAAGGTAGTGTTAACATTCCAAGTAGGAAGTACTAAAGAATGGTAAAACGTAGCCTCGGGCCTCATCAACCGAGAATGACTAAAAGATGGGAGATGCAGTAGTATGTGGGTCGCAACCATTAAGGTATGGTCAGTCCTGATCTAGAGCGAGTATTATCTACTCATGTATGCTTTGGGGCCCAGTGCAGTTGTTGATCACAACCCAGGGGTGATCATATTCGGTATCATCCAGTAAGGGGTAGGCCGATTCTATGTAGTAGGGGTATATGATGTTCTTGTCAGACCCTGATACATTTTACCTAGAGGTGTACTGTACGGAAGGTAGTCCCTTACACTGTCATTGATGGAACCCAAATTCCAATAAGTGCCTTCACTCTTAAATGTATACCTATTATGCTGAAATTTAATTAATGTAACAATTTCGGCTATGTTATATATTTACTTGAAAACCCTAGACATTATGATAATATCACTAGATTTTCTATAGAAAGCGTTTTGGTTATGTAAGGTAAAAACCCATCTGTGTCTATGTGCAGCATGGTCTTACGAGAAACCTTTTATTTTTAAAGAGTTTTAAAAATAATAATTCAGCTGTTTCGAGTTTACTCACACCAGACCCATGTTAGACCCGGAGTTTTATTTTCTTTCCCTAAAACTTTTGGGTACTCAAATTTGTATAAGTAGCCAAGTAGTCCAGGTTTCTCGTGGATGTATTTTGAAGGAGCTTGGAACATGTGGCTTCATCGATATCTAGCTATTTACTGTATTTCCGCTGTATATGTATGTATTTTATATTCGAAATGTTGGTAGCGGTAGTTATAGTTGTCCCAGTTTGGAATTTGTACAGCTATGACTCTGATGCAATATTATTATGGTAATGACTCAGTATAATCTTATGTTATCTATTATATATATTTCCATTGTGTTGTAAGATCCTGTGTTGATTAGTTCCTTCTCGTCTTTCTTTTCTTTTACCCTAATGGCTCATCTTTCAAGTAAGAAAGGTGGTTCGTTACATTCCAACTCTAAGCTCTAAGGCTTTCACAATTCCAGTTCTAATTCCATAAGTGTTACTTTTACAATCCAATAATCCATATTTATCATCAGTAATGTCCTATCAATGTAAGAGATAGTACCTAAGCCATTTAGTACCTTTTTAATGGGAATTAGGCAGTCTTTAACCATTTAATACTTTAGTTAAGGCAACTCCATCATCATTTAATACCTATCCCAAGGTGGACTCCTCATCGGTACTTATTTAGCTGACATTGCATGGAATCTCTTCGGTCACTTAATACTTCATATCAAAGTGGACCCTTTTTAAGATATCATAACCGCACCTACCCATTAACCCCGACCATTTACTACTTCCAACATAGGGAAGAGGCGGACCCTCACACAGCCACTTAATACCTTCAATCCCTAAAGTAGGTCCTTTGTATTATGACTCGTACCCTATAGTGACGTCTCACATTAGTCTGACTATTCGTAGGTACTGGTAGCCAGATTAGCTAGGCAGGTTTACCCTATAGAGTTTGGGACTAACCTTGCATCATCCGTGGTTACTTATTATAGATGATGTCTCACATCGGCCCCAAAGTCACACTACCGGTAGCCAAATTAGCTAGGCAGACTTCCTTATGCTTTTAACTGACCTCACATCCCTATAACTAAGTCATAATTTATAACACTCTCATATTATCACACATCTCACGACATTCATTATTTAGAAATTATAAGAAAACTTCTTATTTCGCCTTTATAATTACTCACTTTCCTAAGGGGAATTCAATAACACTACAAGAAAAACTATTTTTAGTTGCATTAATTGGTGGCGTTTTAAATTTTGTGCAACTGTTAGTAATTTTACAATATAAAAATAAACAAAGAAACGCGACTAATTCTCCCGCCAGTACTTCGTGGAATTTTTCGCTAATGTTTTTCGTGGCCGCTCAAATTTCCTTTACCACTTTTTCTTCTTCTCAAACTACTCCGGTGAAAAAAAATTATTCGTCTCTTCCAATTTACTCCACAAGCCCTAACTGTCCTAATTCAAAAACTGCGAACGAACTAAAACAAAGCAAATGCGATTTTAAAAGCAGAATTCCAAGTTTCGCGAATCAATAGACCAGGGCTTGGATTCCAATTCGTATTCTTTGGCTTTGGAATCGTTCGAAGAGGTAACGAACTCGGTTTGCACTGATTTTTTTTGTTCAGTGATCTTCTTCATTTGTTTGTTTTAGTTCATTGCCGTGATTGCTTTTGTGTTTAAGTCGAATGGTGGGGATTTGACTATGAACTTTGCTTTTTCCTTTTCTATTGATCTTAATTGAGTCTGAATTTGTAGCTTTCTATTTTGAAAAATTGGGATTTCTGTCATTATCGTTATTTGATAACTGCTTATGGCTGGAAATAAGTATTTTGAGTTTTCTGTGGGTTCTTATACTGTAATTATGTTGTAAGTTTTATGTCATAGAAAGTACAAAATTGATTTTATAGTGGAATCACTGCAGTAGTTTTGGTTAAGAGTTATTGTCTATAGTGGATATTTGATGTTTTAACAACTTCGGTTAATCAGGTATTGAAATAGGGAATTTGGGAGATTCAAGAGTTAACTTACACTATAGATGAAAATGGCTCTTTAGTTGCAGTGCAATTGACCATGGATCTCAAGCCCAATCTTCCCAGTTACATATCTAAGGTTGGAAGAAGTGTATCGACGGCCAAATTTAATCCAAAAAATCCAATTCTACCATAGGAAATATTTATGATATACTTATTGGAATGCATAGCATATACTAGCATTACAAATTATCAGGAGTCATGAGTCATGATATGAAATCAACATGTGATATGCCTTTTTTGCACAACATAAGTGATAAATAGTATATTAGGCTATTTGCTATGCATAGAAGAATTCTAAAGAAGGCTTTATATATTATTGAAGTTGGCTAAAATAAAATTTTCATCGTTTTATGTTTCATCAGTTTAAAATTTATTTGAATGACGATGATAGTAATTTTTCTACCAACTTTATAACTACAGTTAATACAAGGAATATGCATGTCTGAGAACGAATACTAATTAACGTACATTAAAAAAGTAATACCTCAGCCAAAACAGCAGAAGTTGTCTTATCAATGATTTCACTGACAAATCTAGAAACATTTGCCGCTTCACCTAAGCTACTATCGTTATGCTTCTGGGCTTCTCTTCTATTGATTTAGATTTCTTTGAGTGGGCATTATCTGTCGATGATCAGAATGATATTTGCTCAGTTATCTAGTTGAGGGCTATTATAGAAATTATCAGGTATAGATCAGTTCTGGACTTTACTTCAGAACTATAAAATATGATATTAAGTTACAAAATACAAATTGTTTGTACATGCATGAAGGCAGAAATTTTAAGTGCAAGTAATTCCAAAAAGTAAATCAGCAATCAAAACTGTGAGCAATGTATTATACAGTAACAGAACAAAGTGCACTATTCATGTCTACCCCAATTAAGATAGATTATTTAGACTTAAACTTCTTTTTAGGTAACATGATATAGCAAGCCCATGTGCACCTTATTTCTTGTGTACCTTTTTTGCGCATTTCTTCTCTCTGACTTGTGCAATTGGAAGCACAAATACATATAAATCATAATCTGAAGATATTAAGCAGTTGTCACAGTCATGTTGTTCTTATGGTATCCCCATGCTTCAACTTTTAGCTTCATGTTATCTATCTATTGTTGACCTGCACATCATGCCTTTTACGACGCTTTGATATGGTTCCATTTTTTGCTACTTAGTTGCAGTGCAGACAAGTTTAAAGTAATTAACCGGTTGAGATATCCATAACTGTACTTTATAAATGTTGTCACTAGATTTTTTATTATTATTTTATTTCCCTATAATCAACTATGTACCTAATTTCTAGAATCTTGGTGGCAAAAAAGGTTAAATGGAAATAAAGTTTAACACGCTTACCATCCGTGGAAATCATACATTAATCGAATATTATTGAGCATCTGCAGTATCTCCATTAAGGATAACTTATCTGGATATGAATGTGCATACTTGCTGAATATGTTTTCAAAATGAAACGGCATAAACCTGTTTAATAAGGCAATTATGATCATATGTCTTTGTAATTAAGTTGAAAAACAGTCTATTTTTAAAACGGTCTTATGTACAGCAAGTCAATATCTTACCTTCCCTCGGTATCATAGGTTCCGGAGTCACTTCCATGCTTGGCTTTGTGTATACTGTGTATGTATATAGGAAACAAAGGCGATGGTATCCAACTCAGTAAGGATTGTCATTTTATTAACCATATAAGCCAAATGTTAATAAGATTTTATCATGTTTATTGTAGTTATAAATGAAGCACATACTGGGAGAGTTGGGTAGCTCATAGACCCATTGATTAGAAAAGCTATGAACAGAGAAAGCAATGGATTGAAGCCGATAGCTCTACATCCTGAAACTCGAAATTTGGATCACTTCATTTCAGAATGAAAAGAACACAAAGTCTAGGTTAGTCTGTAGAACTTTAGTTTGAAATAAAATAATGAACCTGAATAAGTTTCCCAGGGATACACAATCCCATCTTTGTTTCGATCAAAGAAGGAGACATGTTGTTGGAGAACAGTCAAATTAGGATTGTCGTTTCTAGAAATAATCTTGGTGGCACTTGCTGAGCATAGAAAATTACATATAACTCATAAACTTATACAGGTCATGAATAAATTTGTTTTATTTTCCAGGTTTCATTCACTGCATCACACGCAGTTTCGTACAAACTACTCCCTATTCATGCCAATATATGACTACCTCTACAACACGGTAGACAGGACATCAGATGAACTATACGAGAAATCACGTAGAGGAAGAGAAGTGATGTCGGATGTCGTTCATCTAACACATCTAACTAGCTTGCAATCTCTCTTTCATTTGAGGCTAGGAATCACATCTCTGTCTTCTAAGCCATACGAATCAAGTTTTATAACTAAGCTGCTGTGGCCGCTGTCGTGGTTGTCTATGGTTCTTACATCCCTGTACCGATCTTCTTTCGTAGTTGAAAAGAATAGGTTAGAGAAACTGAATATGCAAACATGGGCTATACCCCGATACAACTTTCAAGTAAGCCACTAATATACTCGTATTTAAATTTTGATAAACATAGACAAACTAAAATTAACAGTTTACATGATGTTCTCATTGCAGTATCGATTTTCATGGATGAGGAAAGGAATCAACGGAATGATCGAGAACGCGGTACTAGAAGCTGATAAAATGGGGGTCAAAGTCCTTAGTTTAGGATTGCTGAACTAGGTATATGTGTAAACAAATTTCAAATATCAAATTCAAATACCTTGGCTTGAGCTACTTATATGAAACTGTTATTACAGGCAGCTGAAATCAATGAAGGTGGAAAACAGTACATAGAAAAATACCCAAACTTGAAGGTGAAAATTGCAGATGGAAGTACATTAGCAGCTGCTGTGGTGCTCAACAATGTTCCTGCAGGAACAAAAGAAGTTCTTCTTTGTGGACAACTTTGTTAAGTGGCTTATGCAGTAGCTAAAAAGTTGTGCCAAAAAGGAATCAAGGTATATACACCGAAACTGTTTTCCAGGAAAAAGTTTGAATCTTAAATTATGCTGAAGTTAACAGAAAGTGGTATGGAATCAGGTTGCAATGACAAATAAGAAAAACTATCATTTGCTCAAGGCTTCATTGTCGAGTACCGAAGATAGATACTTGTCCTTCTCTAAAAACTATGAAACAAAGGTAATCAAAATGGCATCATATTTGTAAGTTGTAACATTACAATTTTTACAAATTAACATCAATAAATATAAAACTACATACGATGTACAGGTGTGGCTTGTAGGAGACAAATTGGAGGACAGTGAACAAAGGCGTGCACCTAAAGGAGCGCATATCATACCATATTCACAGTTTCCTCCTAAACAAATACGCAAGGATTGCCTGTATTACATTACTCCTGCAATGAAAATACCACAAGCATTGGAAAATATGCATTACTGTGAGGTAAAAAAGCAAGAGTTCACTTTGTTACTAAACTAGTTGTAAACAATGTACTTGTAAAATTTACCATGTGACAATTTTGACTATGAATTGCAGAATTGGCTGCAAAGGAGGGTTCACCATTCTATCAAAGGAGGGTTCGTAAGTGTGCAAAACTGATTCCTACTATTTAAGTCAAGAAAGAACTTTTTTTTATAACTTTGATAATTTATATGACATCATTTATAGTAGGATATACTTGTATAATGTTGTAGATGTTTGATCTCATATTTGAAGTCCTACGAGTTAACGTAATTGTTTGACTATCTGTTGTGCTTTCACTTGTGTAGGCATCGGACTTTTGAAGAGAGCAAATTTGGACTTGATGATGCTAGCTTTCACTTGTGTATGCAACAAAGAATTATGGGTAATCAAACGTTTTGTTAGCACTAGTTAGATATAACATTTATTAGTACCCGTTGTGTAAATTTGTATACAAATGATTATTGTATGTGAGTTAGGTCATTTTGTCGAAAAACTATTGTATTGAAATGGTTATGGATATTTTATTTGATTATATGGTTAATGTGTTTTTAACTTATTTGAATATGATGATTATGTGGGTGATTGTTGATTGATATGATAGAACCAAAATAGACCATTAACAGGAAATAATAGCATGAAAAAATGGTGTAAAATAATAAACAACTTTTAGTAGCGTTTCAAAAATGCTACCGAAATATATATAGTGGCGTTGAGTAAATGCAACCGTAAAACAGGGGTAAAGTTGGAAATTCTATTAGTAGCGCCAAAAAATCTTTTGGTGGCATTTTTTAAACGCTACAAAAAGATTTATGGTGGCGTTTGAAAAACGCTGCCAAAAATGCATTTATAGTGGCGTTAAAATAAATGCAACAAAAAATCATGGATTTTTAGTGGCATGTTTTCTCGTAACGATTATCAAAACGCCACCAAAAGTTTTTGTAGCGTTTTTTGAGCGCTACAAAAAATAAAATTTCTTGTAGTGTAATAATTAATAACCTATTGACTACGCCATTAATACGTTATAATCTTACGTTATTTATGCTAATTTATACACACACACACACATTGTAACAACCCGCACCTCACTTAACGCAGATATTGTCCCCAACTTAGTCACCTCCACCTCATGGGCCAAGCCAAGGTGTGGGGTTTTGTTCCTCAAAAGGCCTCGACGTTGTTATGAGGTGAAGGCTTTGGTATATAAGCACCCACTTCATAGTGCTTTTCCGCGATGTGGGACTATTATTCCCATTTTGAAGGGGTGTTACACACGTGCACTTAACAAATTTTTTAGCGTGTGGAGTTTACGCCCTAAACTAAAGTTAAATGTCAAATCTTCAAAATTTATACAAGTCCCATTTCCATATTAACAAATATACCATAAATCCAGTATCCATAATTCAATCAACAGACTTGTATAAAATAGAATCCAAACCCGCTTATTTTATATTAATACAACATAATAAACAATAGTATAAATTTGCAAATTGAATACTTTTATGCTCAATTCAGCTTCTTTTTACACAAAGGGAATTTCTATTCAAACCGTGGAAATAGGCGATGCAACCTAACCTACGAATAAGAATTCATATCTTACACACCATTTTCTAACCAAAATCCCTTAATCAGATCTAAAATAGATAAGAAGTGGAAAATAAGGTAAAATATTAAAACTGCAAAATATACACAAATTCTATTATTTTAATATAAAACAATTGAGATTCCAACCGAAGAATTGAAAATTCGCTTTGAGGGAATTTTGGGGGTTTTAATGTGATATTTCCGTAAACCGAAATTCCCCAAGGCATATATCAAATCTAAACTACACCATTCAATTATTAAAATAGAAAAACTACGATTTCAACTCACAACAGGTCCTTAGCTCTTTCGAATTTTGGATTTGTCCCGCCTTCAATAATGTTTTTGAGATGTCCTCTTTTTGATATATACAGCAAAGGAATTGTATATATAGATTAGATTCAGAATTGAGGGATTGGAGGAAAATAGAATTAAAAATAAAATAATAAACATCTAGAATCTTTTACCTAACCCTAAAGAACTTTTCTGAATCTTTGAATAGAGAGACTAATAGAGCTTTTCTTGATTCCTAAAATAATTTGTGAATAAAAGTAAGGGGGCCTGGTTCTCATCTATAGTGGTTGAAATGCACCAAAATCGTCAGATTTAAGTCAATTAAAAATAATAATATTTGGTACGTTCATTTGCATAAAACCCTACCCGCCACATTCGTCAACTGGTCGACTGCCCCTACCCTATCGGTCGATTGCTAGTAGTCGACCGACCAAGGTAGGCGGTCGACCGGTGTAGTTATTTTGAGAACATTATTTATTTGCGATTGATGGATTTATTTTATTCCTTAATTCACATTTTAACGTTAATGTTAGTTTCAATGATTACTTAACTTCCAAGTCTACTTACCATTACTTTACAAATTTTAAATTTGAGAATTATATAATTATTCAAATTTGAATTATATATTTTGAATCTAAAAACTTCAAACATCCATATCTTTTCTGTTTGAGCTCCATTTTCAACATATTATATATGGAAATTGATCATGAAATTGCCAAAAACACAACAACATAACTTTCGTGGTCAAATTCTAACTTTTGCAAAATTTTCATTTCTAGCCTTATCTTATTTAATTAATTTGTCTAATTTATTTATTTTTTATTAATTTTTATAGAGTGTTACACATTTCTTCTTATATTGGATAGTAAACTCCTTCGAATACAAGTAATAACAGATCTATGCTCCTGAAATTCTAATCTAGCTAGTAGATTCTTCTGAATCTAATGTAAAAGCATAGATCCAAGCTTGAGTGTGAAAATTTCTCGGTGAAAGTACAAAAATGTTTGTGCAAAATATAGGCAAATATCCCAAATTAGTCAAAAATGATACCAAATAGAATGAAAACGTGTAAAATGAGGAGAAAGCAAGATTTTTAAACTAGTTCAACTAGATTTAAAAGGCTATGTCCACTGTAAATTTTATTTTAATTTTCTTTCACAACTCCAGCCAAATATACAACGATTTCAATTTTAGAAACGACTGAAAATGAAAATGGCAGAGCTTAGTTGCAAAAATCTAAAATGGAATCAAACATCCTTTTTTCATAGCAATGAGAGGTGTATTTAGCCAAAATCCTCCATAACAGTTTCTAATAGATGCTTAAATATGTAAGAACTCAAATCCATGCCTCTATTCATGAAGAATGTGTCAAAATCGACAATCAATACCTTTTGGTACCTACCATTTTTGGTCGACGCCGAGAACTTTTACTCACCCGCTTTTTCGATCTTCTTTTATATTGCTTAAGTCTTCAAGCTTTGGATCTTCATTGACAAATTTTCCCATCAAAAGTGGTTGGTACCAACCAATTTTTTCTACCCAAAACTTGTCCTTCCCTTGGAAGTAGAAAGTAGCATCCTCAGTAGCTCAAAGTGGATCCCCTCACATTTTTGGACCTTTCGGTACCGACTAGTTTTCCTTGTGAAAAACTCAGCTAAACTTCTAGTGTTATATATATTCATTAATCTTGACATTTCCAAGCTTCTTGATTCATTTCTTCGTCATCTTGAAATTCAGATCCATCAAGATGTCACTTGGTTCAAATGCCAGATAACAAATTTCATTTCTACTTTTATTTATATGGTAACCTTGTTATAAATTAAAGGATTTTTTGTTTGAACTTTAAGCTTATTCTTTATATTGTCAATTAGTTATATAATAATGAAATTGTCTTACTATATACATAAATTGTATCATGAAATCAATGAATAGTTTAAACGGTGCAATTTTGTCCCGAATTATTGTCCTTTATTGAACAAGCATAGATAGATCTTTGTTAATTAGTATCAGTACTCTAGGTCTTGCCAACCAACTATACAGTATACCAGGAAAGTTAACAACTAATAAAGAATGCCCTAGCTCTACTCATTCAATTATAAATAGATATTTTAAACCAAACATAGTTCAATTATTAAAGAAGATCTTAAACCGAACATAGTACACTCAACCAAGGATATCTTTTACCAAACATGGTTCAATTATTAAAGGATATCTTAAACCAAAATAGTACATTCAACCACTTCACATGCACGCACCTGGCTATATCTTAGAAGCATCTTATCGTAGCTACACATCATGTATACATTTATATTCATTAGTATATCTTTAATATGTACATCCAAATTGTCTGTAATGTTATGTAGCTACGTTCAAACAATTTGATTGTTGCGCTTCTGTTTTTGTATGTTGTACATTTTAGTTTATTTTTCTGTGTTTTATCGGTGTACTATTTTCTCATTATTTTTTTTAAAATCAAAATATAGTTTTTATCAATTATTTAATACCTTCTACATCACATTTCCTCTATAACATGGTTCAAGTTCTATTTTGATCCTGCAACTTTCCTGGATACATTATCACCAATAGCAATAAATAAGATACATAAAATTTGAGATGCCAAATATCTTTTCAGGATGCAATCGCATCCTTTCTATATGACGTTTCATTTTTTGGTGCATCAAACGCATTGGAAATTGACACAAAGCACGTGGATCGAATGCACTTTTCTAATGAAGCGGCTCGAATCGAATCGTTGGGATTATGATGCATCCGACGCATTTGAGATGACCCAGCGATCCAATTCGAATCATGGTTTCCCATATATAAACTTTCCTAGCCCCATTCTCCAACACTTTGAATAAAAAAACACTTTATTAATATGATAATATTTTGGGTTATTATTTAATTCAAGTATGTTTATTTCGCCATATTGTTTTTTTTGAAATTTCAGAATGTCGACCTCCTCCACCAACTCTTCGACATGAACCATTGTCAATTAGAATGCCTAGAGAACACTTGCTTTTATCAACATTTTCTTAGAATAGTTAGGTTGTAATAACCCGCCCTTTGTAAAACCCTAAATTCATCATCTCAAATCATCGATAGACTCCCTAGTATCACAAAAGACAAATTATTGGGGTAAAATTAAAACAAAACACTAAACACATCGATGGGACCTTACAATGAAATAAAAACATATAATATACTGAATTACATGAATAGAATAGAATGACAATATATAAGAGACCGCACTAGTAGAAGCAATTGATAAATAAATATCAATGCAGAAAAGTCAGAATACATCAACCTCCAAAAACACAGAGTCCTGAAAAAGTATTTAATACAACAGTCTCATATACAAATAATAGGCCTGCCATGCACTACTAAAATATCAAGTATACATATCCAAAATTAATGTCATGCCTCCAAAGTGCTCTAGCTGCACATCTTGATAGCGTATCCCCAAGAGCAACTAACTCCCAAACCATTCAATCGAGCACTTGAGAGTTTTCATGGCATAAACAAACAAAGACAAAAGACGGGTCGGACTTAAAGCCTAGTGTGAGGGAAACTATCTCAAAATACTGTATATCAAAACTATATACAAATAAATTGGAGACAACTAAATCACAGCTGGCCCTCTCCATAAACATGACTCACGGGTAACCGAACTGTCCATAACAAGTAAAGTAAATATATCCAAACGATAGGAAATCATATCATAACATGCTCTTCTTATGTGATCAACGAGTCAGCACAACTAGTATAATATGACTGATACGTAATAGTATATATTGGTCAGGTAATATAATATACAAATTATATCACTTTAATTTATAAAATTATTTCTTTTCGTAAATAATATTTATAAATAATCCATTCACTTATAAAAAACACTTCTTACTTTAAATAATATTTATAAGTATTAATTAAGCTTCATTAATCACTTAATTAGCTTACTAACTTTTGTAAGACCATTTAAATTAGTCACATTATTGATAATCAATGATGCAACGACCCGCATTTTACGTATCGGAGGTTCATAATATATATTTATTTTATTCATACGAGGTTGTATAATTCTATAATTTTGGGATATGACTCTTAGGGACATTTTATACACTTATGATTTTTCCTGAATTTCTATGTGACCATTTTGACATTGAAAACCTTATTTGGGTTATAACTTTTGGTAGAAGTCGAATTAAGGCCTCAAACCAATTCCACTGCTTTCGGATGAGGGTTTCCCTTACCGTAGATTGGTTATAACAGAAAAATGGATTACCATAGAAAGTTATGCATATTTTAAGTTTTAAAAACTATTGACCAAAATTAATGTGTAATTAGTTAAGCCCATTAGTGAGCCCATTAGTCTAATTAGAGAACATTATAAATAGGAGGCTAGAAAGTCAAATGAAAACTTTCCCTCTTATTCTAAATCAGCTCTAAACCCTAATTAGCCTTAGATCCATCCTAATTTCACCCAAAATCATTCAAATTTCTCTTTAAATCAAACTAGATTGTGGATTAGATATTAAATCCTCGATTAGAAGCTAAAGATCGTCTAATAGCTTGGTTTGAGTGCTTTTCTTCACTGTCCAAATTAGATCTACACACAAATTGGTTGGATTTGGTAATTGGTGAGTGGCTAATGCCTTCTCACTATACTATGTACGTTTATATGGTAGAATCATAGGGGTTAACATGTTTTAAATCAGCTTTTGATCATAAAACCTTTTCTAACTTTAATTACATGTTAAACTATGAATATGGTCTAGATTGATTAGTAATCACCATTGCTCATACTCATATATTCATGCAATATGTAGATTTTGTTAGAAATTGACTTGTTTAACTTATTTTGATGGATTGCATGTTTGATTGGATGAAGTTACTTGTTATTCTATGTTTGTATGATATGATTTAATGTTGGTCGCTAGTGTTGTGATGTCATAGAAACTTGGGTCGGGGAATTGAGAAAATCGATGGCTAAGTTGGTCGGAATTGGAAGAAACTTGGTGTTGGAGCTTTGGAGCATAAGGGGAGCCTATATGATAAGTCGCATTCCCGAATTCTCTAAGGATTAAACTCGACCCCAAGTTAAGAAGCTTGAGTCGACGCCGAGTTTAGGTGGTAGCTCCTTTGGGTTGGCTGTTGGCATGGATAGATATATCTTGGCTAGATGAGATGTTCCATAGCAAGGTGAAGGAAATTGGCTAAGTATAGGAGGTGATGATGAGTTAAGGCTTGTGTTGGCGATGAGATAAGGCTTGTGTTGGCGATAAGTTAAGGCTTGACCAGTTAAGAGCTTAAGTTAATGATGAGTTAAGAGCGTAAGCTGGTAATGAGATAAGGACTCAAGTTATTGTCTTTAGATGTTGGCTCATGTTGAGAGTAGGTTCCGAAGATGGCAGCTCGGTAAAGGAGGGGGCCGTGTGATATAGTTAGGATTCTTTGATGGATGCTATGGTTGCTTTCTTTAGCAGGCTATCACTCATAGATATCATGGGAAGTAGGTATTGGAGTTAGGAAAACCTGAAAAGATGATATCCTTTACTTGGGTTATAATATATCTTTATAATATTATAGAGTAGCATATTATAGTGTTATGTGCAAACTCTTTGGTTGCAGGGACAGGTCAGGTATGATTCATGTACTCTTGTTCCTTACCATATTTACATGTATAATATTTTGAGACTCATTTATCGCTCACACCAGTTTAAGATGGGGTTTGAGGAGAAGTTTATTCCAACTGCTCAGAAGTCGGTATTATTTAGAAAGTACTCCAAGCTGAAATAGGGAGAGATATCAGTCTCGGAATATGTGTGGATTTTGATGCTTTGTCAAAGAATGGGATGTCATTCATCGACACTCCCTTGAGGAAGAAAGAAAAGTTTATCATAGGATTGGATGATTATCTTGGAGAGAAGCTAGTGGATCATATTGATGATCCGTTCGAGAAGCTAGTAGAGAAAGCGTTTCGCCATGAGAACCTATACCCTAAAGCTAAGACTGTTATTGATGTTTCTAATAAGAAGGAGGAGCCAAATCCACAACAAGACGACGAAGGCAAGAAGAGGTGGAATGCAAAGAGAAAGTAGTCCCAAGGAAAGGGTGGTGAGAAGAAGGGTAAATGGGAACCTATTTGCTATGGTTGCAAGGAGAAGGGTTAATTGATTAAGGATTGTAAGGTGAGTGAGAAGAAGAAGTTCAACAATTGCGACAAGCCTGGGCATTTGAATAAGGATTACCCAGAACCGATGAAAGATAAGAAGATAGTGAAGGCATATGCTTTTGACGCAGTCCCGACTTCGTCGAGTGCTCCCTCGGTGAAGGAGAAGGGGAAATGGGTCGTTATTCAAGGTATGCTTTCTATTAGTGATATTCTTGTTTAAGTTTTGTTTGATACCGGTGCTTTAAATTCATTCATATGTATTGACCTAGTAGACAACTTGGGATTGAGACCCGAGATAGTAGACTGGCCTTTGATCGTGACAAACCCTGTTAGAGGTTCGACTAGCTTGTGCATAGTTTGTAGCGGCTTAGTTTTATCGAGTCATGTATGATCTTTTTTTTTATTTCTTTGTTTTAAATTTTGTATGGTTCGTGATTATCTTGGGAATGGACTGGCTGAAGAGATATGCGGTTGTAGTTGATTGCGAGAAGCTGTTGGTGACAATTGGAGATGTGGATGGGCGAACGGTAGTGATTAGCTACCTACTAGTAGATGGGATGATGGTTAGCTTTCTATATTTGTTTGAGGTTCCAGAAGAGGGGCTGTCATTAGTGCCTACCGCTAGAGAGTATCCGGATGTCTTCAAGAAGTGACTAGATTGCCGCCGCATAGAGAGATTGAGTGTCAGATTGACTTAGTGAAGGAAGCCAGACCAAAATTTGTGCATGAGGTGTATGGTACCCGGAGAGCAGAAGAAGTTGGAGGTGGAAGTGAATGACCTATTGAGGAAAGGGTTCATTCGAAGAAGCATATCTGAGTGAGCGCACCTGTTGTATTCGCTATTAAGGAAGATGGCTCTTTGAGGTTGTGTGTGGATTATCACGAGCTGAATAAAGTGACAAAGAAAAACAAGTATCCACTCCCGCATACAGATGACTTGCTTGATCAGCTGCATGGTGCAAATGTGTTTTCTCAAATGAATTTAGCAACGGGATTTCACCAGCTTAGAGTACCAAAGAAGAGTGTGCCTATTACTGTGTTACGTATGCAGTTGGATTTTTATGAGTGGTTGGTAATGCCATTTGGATTGACCAACGCTCCAACATACTTTATGGATCTCGTGAATCAAGTTTTTAAAGACCAGTTGAATAAGTTTGTGCTTGTGTTCGTGGATGATATTCTGGTCTACTCTAGAACTGAAGAGGAGCACTAAACGCACTTGAGGATTGTGCTCGATATATTGAGGAAGCATAAGTTAAGAGCAAAGTTCTCTAAGTGTCACTTCTGAAGAGAAGAAGTGAGATTCTTGGGTTATGTTGTGTCAGGACAAGGTATAGCCATGGATCCTACGAAGGTGGCAGTGGTCCAAGGTTGGAATCAGCCCAAGAATGCTACTGATGTGAGGATTTTCCTTGAATTGGCAGGATATTATAGACACTTCATAAAGGACTTCTCGAAGGTAGTGGCATCGTTGACTAATTTGACGAAGAAGAATCAGACTTTTGTTTAGGACACGAAGTATGAGCATGCGTTTGTGAGTCGGAAAGAGAAGTTGACAAGTGCACCAATTGGACATTCTAGGTGGAAACGACAAGTTGATGGTATACATAGATGCTTGCAATACTGGATTGGATGCGGCATTGATGGAGAAAGGAAAAGCTGTTGCCTATGCTAGTCGACAACTAAAGCCACACGAGAGGAATTATCCGACTCATGATTAGGTGTTGGTGGCTATTGTTTTTGCTTTGAAGATGTGGAGGCACTATTTATTAGGAGAGAGGTTAGAGTTGTTTACGAACCAAAAATCCTTGAAATACATTTCTCTCAAAAAGATCTCAACCTTTGATAGCAACGGTGATTGGAGTTCTGGGCGTCTTAGGATTTCAGTATTTTCTATACTCCAGGGAAAGAGAATGCAGTTGTAGACGCATTGCGAGCTAGAGCCTAAAATGTTGGCAAGCTTGTCGATTAGACGTACTCTTATTGAAAGAATCAGTACTAATCAGAAGCGAGATAGTAGGCTAGCGGAGATCATCACAAGGATAGAATAATGAGTAGAATCTGAAGACATGAAGCAATATGAACTCGACCGAGAAGGTTGGCTTCGTAGAGATGGAAGATTATTTGTTCCCGATGTGGATGGATTGCAAGATGAAGTGCTAAGAGAGTGTCATCGTTCCAGATTAACTATTCATCCTAGTGGTAATAAGATGTACCATGATATGAAGCAAATTTACTACTAGAAATGCATGAAGAGGGATGTTGGGGAATTCTTCTCTAAGTGCATGAACTGCCAATTGGTAAAGGGAGATAGAAAAAACCTAGTGCATTGTTGCAACCGCTAGAAATTCCTGAGTGGAAATGGAAGCAAATCTTGATGGATTTTATAGATGGATTGCCAAGGACTCGAGCATGATACGTGGGCATTTGGGTCATAATTGATCAATTAACCAAGAGTGTAAGATTTATACCCATCAAGTCAAGTTAGATGGCATCCAAGTTGGCGGAGTTATATGTAAAGTGGATAATACAATTTCACGATGTGCCAAAGTGCATTGTGAGTGACCGGGACCAGTTGTTCACTAATGGGTTTTAGAAGAGCTTACAAGAGGTGTTAGGGGTGGAGCTACACCTTAGTACAGCTTATCACTCGCAAATGGATGGCCAGCCTGAAAGAGTAAATCGTATACTAGAAGATCTTTTGCGGGCATGCATTATAAATTTTAGAGGATAGTGGAATGACCATTTGCCTTTGGTGGAGTTTCCATTCAATAATAGTTATCAGTCGAGCATTGGTATGGCACCATATGAAGCATTGTATGGCAGATCATGTAATGCACCTTCATGTTGGTGGAAAGCATGCGAGAAAGCGATACTTGGTCCAGATATGATTAGGGAGACGTTAGAGAAGAGTGAGATCATTTGACAACGAATGAAAGCTGCTCAGGACCGATAGAAAAGCTACGTTGATAAGAGACAAAGAGATTTGGAGTTTTTTGTTGGAGATATGGTGTTTATGAAGGTTTCTCCTTTAAAAAATGAAGTTCAATTCGGTAGAAAGGGGAAGTTGGCACCAAGATTTGTAGGACCTCCGATAATCGAGAGGATTGGAAAGCTAGCATATAAGGTCGACTTACCTCAGAAGATGGCAGACATGCATAATGTTTTTCATGTTTCTTATCTACGGAAGTTTGTTCATGACTTAGCAGTAATGATTACACTAGATCAGCTAGAAGATGTTGAGGTAGAACCTGAAATATCTAGACCCGTTGGCCGCTTTGTATTGTTGGGTACGGTACAAAACAACTTAGGAGAAAGATGGTAAAGCTAGTGAAGGTACAGTGGAGTGAAAGTGATGACGATTGTATGTGGGAGATAGTGGATAACATGAGGACTAGGTGTTCAGAGCTCTTCCAATGGTAAGACCCAACGTTTATCGTATCTACTTTCACCATTGTATATTATATTAAATATGTTAGTATTCCGCATGCAAGAATAGGTCACCTATACTATTGGTTGCATGACTGCATGTTTGATCTGTTTGGTGGCTGCTTATGATTAGTAGGCATGCGGGATACCAA
This sequence comes from Allium fistulosum, assembly GCA_030737815.1. Lineage (NCBI taxonomy): Eukaryota > Viridiplantae > Streptophyta > Magnoliopsida > Asparagales > Amaryllidaceae > Allium > Allium fistulosum. The sequence continues at coordinate 239,137,755 of CM060907.1, read as the reverse complement.
TGCTTGATTATGCTTCGACTTGTTTGGGGATTTCGAGGGCAAAATTTCTAAAGAGGTGAGAATGTAACGACCCGCATTTACGTATCAAAGGATCATAAAATATTTTTATTTTATTCATATGAGGTCGTATTATTCTATAGTTTTGGAATATGACTCTTAGGGACATTTTACACACTTGTGATTTTTATCGAATTTATATATGACCATTTTGACCCTGAAAACCTTGTTTGGGCTATAACATTTGACAGGAGCCGAAAATGGGTCTCAAACCAATTCCATTGCTTCAGGATGATTGTTTCACTCTTCGTATAGTAGTTAGAATAGAAAAACAGACTTACAATTAGAAAGTTATGCATGTTTTAATCTTTAAATGCTGTTGGCTAGAATTAGTGTGTAACTAGATAAGTCCATTAGTGAGCCCATTTGTCTAATTAGAGAACACTATAAATAGAAGGCTAAAGAGTCAAATAAAAACTTCCCCTCTCATTCTAAATCAGGTCTAAACCCAAATTAGCCCTATGTTACTACAATATTTCTTATCGAAGAAGTTCGATATGCCATGACTTCGTACCCATGATCAACATCGAAGACACGAAACCAGTAAAACACTCATTGATCAGTGACGAAGAGATAGGACGTCGAGCTTCATCAGTAAAAAAAAGTATATGCAATATCGCGTGTATCTAAAGAAGCGAAGGAATCAGAGGCAATCCACTTCATAAGCCAACAATAAACATCAAAGTGACAAATGGTGTGTCTCATTGATACTAAGCCCTATCAGTATTGCATTTCACAAGCACTTCGAATATGTTGCTCTACGATGATGTCAAAGGAGCACAAAGCTATGCCACACTTTGTTAGTGGTCACATCGCACATCTTCCATATCGAGTAGATGTCATACAATTCATACAAGCAGCGCTGGTGGTTAACACAATCGATAACCACAAAAACCTCAATCCTGCTTTATGGTTACCAACATCGAAGTCATCACCCTCACTTGAAGGACTTCGACTATCATAATGGAAGCTGCCGCCACCACAGTTTTGTAATTTTCGCATATCTTTGCTAAAATAGTAAAAAAAAGACCCAAAGCATAACAACAAGCACGTCGTCAACCATCATGAAGGCCTTCACATTACAGAGCACCTTGAAGATACCATTCTATGCTAAGCGTAAGTGATCATCAATGTCGAAGGCATTAAAAGTGAGACAATGCTGCCTCTTACATATGAAATTCAACCATAAAGACTAATGCCAAATTAACACAATCGAAGTCTAGCACACCGAAGTCGATCCTGCCGAAGATATGAAAGGTGGAGAGGAGCTGTGCCATCTCTATAAATATTGATCTAGGGGTGTCATTTTAGGGGTATGAATTCTCTCATCTCATTTCTTATCTTTTCAACTTTGTAAACCCTAAATCAATTTAGGGATTTTTAGAGCCTATTGTACTATTGGAATCTTGTACAGATAAGGATCTAGAAATTAAACAAAGGCATAACATAACATACTAATTCAATTCTAACTTGTGATTTGAATGATCACTTGACTTCGCATATTGAATATTTAAACTATTTGGACTTAAGACTTGTATAGCGCATCTGACTTCGACTTTGACTTGCATAGCATATCTGACTTTGACTTTGTGACTTACTTAGCATAATTGACTTCAATTGTACTTGCATATCGACCTTCGTATTAACTTCAATCGAATACCATGACTTTGGCTTTGAAGAACAAACTAAGATTTGATATGAATGCATATTACACTTCAATGACTTCGACAAGCCTCAACAAGGCCTCCTCTTGAATAACTCTAATTCCTAAGCACTTTTGGAGCTAGCAAATTTATTTGCTAACATTTTTGGCGCTAGAAGGAGGGCTTGAACCTCTGATTTCATTGAAACCTTAAGTGGAACTACCTTGACCTGCATATTTAAGGCATAGAGAACTTATCTAACCAAGCATATATCGTTCCAAGCTAACCAACCTTAAGCCTAAACACCATGCCGCTTAATCGTGTTAAGATTTCTGAGCAAGGGTCTTCCGAACCTCGAATAATTAGGCCCACTTATCAAGTTACTAGTGACCTTCAACTTTATGAAGAACAAGTGTTGAGACTAACAGCCTTGAAAATCATAAATGAAAAGAAGCTGGCAGCCCTTTACGATCCGGACAAGTGGAGCATAAATCCATTTCATATAGGCTCTACTCCAATTTTTGCCTAAGGAAAGGAGAGCCTAAAGAGGGATAATTTGTTCTTAAAATTAATAAAAGCCATCCAATTCCAATCCAAAGTGACTATATTTGAGAAAGAGATAATAAGTGATTTTGAAACATTCGCTCAAAAATGGCATAGAGTCATGAGACATTCATTGGTCCAAGTGAAGTTCAAAAGGCACTAAAGAGGAAACTGATCATATTATGGCAAGTAGCAAAAGAGCTAAACATCAACCAAGAAGGCTAGCCACCAAATCATGGCTTCCAAAAGATTGTACTCTCACCACCTCACTTGAAAATATACATTTCTTGACTAAGGATGAGCTTAACAATTGGTCTTTGCAAAAGAGAAGACCCAAGTTCAAAAGGAATCTTGGAAAGTCATATTGTCACTATCACTTTGTGAATGGCCACAAAACCAATCAATGCAAAAGCTTGGAGGGAATGTTCATTAATTTCCTAGGTCAAGGGATACTCCATGAATTTGTAAAGAAATATTAAATTAATTCTCAATAATGAAAGATTCTTTGAATAAGTGAGTCTACATGGTTGAGAAGTAAGATTCTCCTAATATAATGAAAAACTAAACCACTATCTAAGATGGTAGAAAGGGACTAAAGCCTTCATCTCCAACTAACATGGCCTAGACAAAGTGCCTCCAAGAGGGAGGACGGAGTAAGCCTTTGGTCCCATCCAATAGGGCCTAGCTAAAGCACCTACTAAGCCTTTGGTCCTACCTATGTGGCATGGCCGAAGCACAAGCCCTTAACCCCATCATCAAAGGCCTAGTTAAGGCGCCTCCTAGAGGAAGGCAAGAGTAATTCTTTGGTCCTGTCCGAAAGGGATTGTCCAAAGTTTTTGCAAGCCTTCAACCCCTGCCTATGTGGTCCGGTTAAAGCGCCTCCTAAATGGGGGACAGAGTAAGCCTTTAGTACCAATATCAAAGGCCCCACTAAAGCACCGAACTAGCCTTCCATCAAAGGCTTCATTGAAGCGCCTCCTAGAGGGAGATCAGGTAAGTCTTTGGTCTTACTTAAGATAGCTAACCAAACGCATTAGACATCAAACCTAAATCATCACCTAAGATATTGATAAAGTGTCCGAGCCAAAGTAATGCTCTCAATCAATCAAAATCTAAGCCAAGTACTACTCTCAATCAATCAAAATCTGAGCCAACTAATGCTCCCAATCAATCAAAATCTTCCAAGTAGTGCTCCCAATCAATCAATCTTCTAAAGGAAGATCTAAAGTAATCCGAGCTAAGTAGCACTTCAGATTTATCTAACCTCTAATAGGAAAGATTGTCGGATATTCAATTATGAGATATGGATTTCTGGTCTTCTACTATCATTTCCAGATGTCTAATTCTAGCTTTTATTATTGCCAGATATGGATTTCTAGTCTTCTACTATCATTGCCACATGTGGAATTCTGGTTTTTTATTATTGTCAAATATGGATTTATGGTCTTCTTCTATTATCGCCAGATGTGGATTACTGGTCTTCTATTATTTCCAGATATGGATTTTTAGTCTTCTTTATAGCCAGGTTAATAAAGATTTATTATTGAAAAAAGTAGATTCACAGTTCTCTAAACAAGCAGAGAGTTGGCTTATCAAAAAGCTCAAAACATGGAAAAATAAAATACCGATCGTCAAGCGATTTTAGATTAAAATTGGTATCTGATTCATGGCTACATACCTTACATTTGAGGTAACATCTTATCAATTACAAGTTTGTTTACAATTTAATACACTTTATACATAGTCCCAGGTACAAAAGTTAGATAAAGGAGAATCTGGTTGAAACAAAACTTTGTTAAAGATCAAGATTATACGTCGTCTTGCCTAAGTCCTTAACAACTAAAGGATCCGTGATGTGGCGAATGGGCTCGTCCACAAGTTCCTTAAGTCTCTTTTCTTTCTTACAAGTTGTATCTACATCATCGACCAAATCAATTTGCTCTTTCAAAGTGTACCGGAAAGTCTTGTTGGCTCCTCGTAAGGTTTGAATCATACTCTTCAACTCCTTGATCTCTTGGTTAAGAACATGTTTCTCATGCTTGAGCTTTTGAACTTTGCTTTCGTATTCAATGATACGGTCAGATACTTTCTCGTCCCATTTTCTACCAAAATGTTGAATAATCTCTAATTTGACTTTTTTACTCCATTTCGAGATTGTGTCATTATTTAAACCCGGAGGAGGGTTTAACAAAGTAGGGAATTCCTAACTCATCGAAGAACGAGATCTAGTCATCCTCTTAGGAGTAGGGGTAGGAAGGCCAAATTCACCTTCACTCACAATAAGCTCTAAAAATTGACAATGAACATGACTCTTTATCAAATGCTCCTCAAGATCATTTGCTCTTTGATGTAATCCAACTATCTTCGCATCAGCTTCATTTGAAAGACTAAGCCCTTGAACTAAGGCAGTTTTCTTTTTCAACATTTGAAGCTCGTTCTCTTTTCCTTTGAGCTACTCTTCTAGAAGGGTAGTCATTTTTTTGTAAGTCCTAAATGAATATTTTAAAATAAAGTAGTTCCTACTCACTCTTGTGCTGCGAGATTATCTGGGAATCACAACGTCGAGTCATCTTCTGATGATCGTCTCTTCTCGATGTTGGCTAGCAATCTATCTTTAATATCGATCACTTGAGAATGAGAAATAACGCCTGAAGGATCAGACGTGCACATTAATTGTGTCTCCTATTAAGAATAAGTAAAATAAAAATTAATGTGAAATATAAATTCTTTCATTCAGCAATGATAAAAGTTTACGTACAATATGAAAGTTTGAATTACACAACTATTCAAAATTTTGACATTCATCTAACTTTTAAAGCTTCAAAACTGCAGTTTTTGCCTTTTCGAATGATTTAGTCGATAAAATGAGGGTAGAATCAAAAGAAGCATGAATTCCTTCTAGGGTGTAAACAGGAGGTAATCGATGATAATCCCATTCTCCAACTGTAGGGCTACCACGACTACATATTAATTTTGTGTGATGGGTTCGAACTTCTTTGAGTAACTTGTCTTTTTCATCACCCAAAAAGTCGAATCAAAAACAAGGAAACCACATATAAATTTCTTTAAAACCATGAGGAAGTAATGCCTTGTTAATTACGATGTTTTGAGAATAAAAGATTTCTCATTAAAATCACTCATTAATTTTACAAAATTGCCCAAGAGGTCTCTAGGGACTGGGCTGCATGAGATATCTTTGGTCTGTTCACATGTAAATTAAACCAAGGATAAGAAAACTGAAACAACAAAGTGCATAAGTAAGCCAACTAACATGTCACTATTATACAATCATTCAGGTTAATAAAAAACTAATTTCTTGTACATTTCATAAATAAATTTCTTCTTATTATACTTAAGTTTTTGAGGGAAGAGAGCGAGAAGAAGAAGGATAGGAGCAACTCTGGGAAGGTTCCAACACACTCCAGGGAGAGGATCAGACCCATACTCATCCAAATATCTACGGTGGAAGTGTCTGAGCAAACCCGCACAGTTGTCATTTAAATATGAGAAATCGACAAATTTACCCCTACAATATGCTTGGTATAGAAACTCCACCAGGGCATTTATGTTATCAATTAGCATCCAAAAGAGGGTCACCAAGTCGGATTTCTTTTTCATTAGTCTTTCTCGATGATGACGGGCTTTCTTCATCAGAGAAGTGATTTCTTTCTCTTTGAAATATTTTATATGGATGTGCGCTTAGCAAGCTTCTTGTATTTTTCAAACAACTTATCATGGTCCATTATTTGTTTATCCAATTCTCTATTAAGGCGATCTATGTCTCTTTGTTTCTTCTCGAGCATAATGTCATAATGATATTTTGGTTTTCTCCTTACTAAAGTAGTTAATATATTAACTAAAGGTTATCTGATAACCGAAAGCATTTGGATAGATAATCCATAGCTGAGAGAGTGGAAATGAAGACGAAAAGGTATTTTCTTTATCTCTGGACTTTTGGCTTTGAGAAATGTTGTCCTTTTTGGGAGAATTTGTCTTTGGAGGATCGAGAATTTCAATGGCCCCCGTGCCTTGAGTAGTCGAGTCTGGGTTAGCATCTCCCGATCCATCCTTGTTGTTCGACGGCCCAGAGAGGCCCTTTCCATTGCCTCCACCGTTGTCATCATCATTATCATTATTGACATCATTAAGACCGTCATTATCATTATCATCTACATCTCTATTCTCGTATCATCCTTCTCTTCATCATCTGACTCAGTCTCTACATCAGTTGGAGGATTGCCAAAAGTTAATAACTTTGTAGCATCAACCTCTTCCTCTGTCTCAGGCACTTAAGATCCCTGTGACATCCTTTTAAATTTTCTCATAAACTTTTCTTTCCATTCTAAAGGTAGAGAAGGGAAGCCAAAGTCTGAACACTTATAAGCATTATCAACATATGTGATAAGTAGCACCTTCTCATAGAAACTCTCGATAATGGTCTCGATGGGCTTGCCGAGAAAATGAGACACTTTATGTTTTACGTCCTTAATCACTTCGGTTGACTTGTTTAAAAGGACTTTCTTCCTATTTAGCTTTTTCCTAAGAGATGCATTCTCTTCTACAAGCTTGGCCTCTTTCATCTTAGCCTCCTTAAGTGCTAATTCCAAAGTCATTGCCCTATCATTTTATGTCTGAAGTAAGGTTTTCGTCTCCTTGAGAGAGGTAGCCAGTTTCCCTCTCTTCCACAGCTTTGTCCTTCTCTGTGGTTATGTCAATAATGTAGTTGTCAAGAGAGGAATATTGCTCCTTAAGCTTGGATATCTCGCCAGATGAACTAGAAGTTTCCTCTTGAAGTGAAAACAAGTATTTGGCAACCTGAAAAGAATAACAAAACCTGAGTTAAAGTGCTATGTATGAAAGATTGGGATCTAAAAAAAAACAAATTAAGGAAGGCACGCACCGTTAAGTATTGCTTGAGATGGGCAAATCGATGACCTTGAGTGTAAGAGGAAGGCTGAAGTGGCTTTAGAGCAGTATAAGATGGGGATTGGATGACCATTTGAAAAAGGTCATCGAACTTGCTAACAAGGGTTGACGACTGGGATTAGAAGAAGGTGGATCTTCGGGAGAAAAGGAGAACCTAAGCTCTTTACAAATGCAGTTTATAGCTTATGGAGAGCTTGGGACAGTAATACGATAATGCAGGTCCTAAGAATGTTCTGCTTCAACCACCTGTTGGGCCTCATTTCCAGTATAGTCAAGATTTGGGGTATCAAGATTTAGGCCTATCAACGGATACTTTCGGATGCGGATAGTGCCATATCCGCATCCGCATCCGAAATGATTTTCGGATATCGGATATCCGCATCCGCGGATACGGACGGATATCGGATAATTATCCTATCCGCTAACGACCGATAAATCAAGAAATATAAATATAAATTTTAAGTTTAACATACATTTTTGTCATTCCAATTGATCATAAAAGTGTTAAATATAAACAAATATGGCGATAATAAATAGTTTTGAGCGGTTAATAAGCATTAAATGTATATAATATAAACTATTAACTTGATAAAACAATAAATAAATATCTTTCATTATACTAAAATACACACAATTTGTACTATAATATTGACAAAAACCGAATGGATAATTTTCGGATGCGGATGTCTTCGTATCCATATCCGCATCCGTTTTTTCGGATATCGGATATTATCCACTTTTCGGATACGGATGCGGACGGATTTCGGATTTTTCGGGTATCCATTGACAGCCCTATCAAGATTTGCATCAGTACTAATCAACCCTTCCTCTTCTATAATGAAAGAGGAGGGCACATCTCCAATCTTAGAATTCTTACGGGGAGTAGGTGCAGCAACAGAAGTGTCACTTAGTTTCCTTTTAACAAGAGAGACTAAGCTAGAAATAACATCCTTGAGAGATTGGGGTTTGGGAGCTCAAACCGAAGCTAAAGTGCCATCTTTCTTCAATTTTTCTTTGGAAGTGTCAGCAATGACTTCCTTTTCAAGAGGAACGACAATCAAAGTAGATGAACTTGAACCAAGGGAATAAGCTTACAAGGTAATGTTATAGAAGATTTCGAACAAATGCAATAATATTTTACTAGGTATCCCAGGCTAAATGGGAGAGTTAGATGAAAAAGATTCTAGTTTTCCCATTGCTACTTTTTCCCCGAGAAGTGAACTTTACCATTGGAGGCTCTCCTAGGATTTACGGTGGTCTAAAATGTTAGAATATTGTCATAGCTTATCCCGGGTTAGTAGCATGAGCTTGTTACCAATTTTCTCTACTGCTTGAGTTAGCGACGGTAAAAGTTACTGATCATTAGAATTTAACTTCTTGGGAGTGGGATCTAGAAGAAAGACACCTATTAATAAAGAATAATAAACCAACATAGATAAATTAAGGATAGGAAACTTACTAGCAGTGGAAAAGGTTCCTCTGATATCAGAAAAGCATTTGATGAAGAAAAATTATGTTTCCCATACCCTCACCTTATTAATACTTTCAGAAATCAAGCTTTTTGGGTAGGGATGAATTCAGTACAATTGATAGCCTGGTTGTTCGCCCACTTAGCAGGACCAGCTATGTAATGAATAATGTCAGCATTAAGAGATGGGAGGTCAGCTTTCCAGGTTAAGGCTTCTAAGCAAGTCAGGTATGTGTAGCCATTGGGTAAGAGCTAGATCAGAGAAATATCCAGACGATTTAAATATTTAAGAAGAAATTTGGGAAAGGGAAGATAGCCTATGTTCCAGATGTGAATGGGGGTGAACGCAAAGTATCCCTTCGGCCGATTATAAATACTGTCTGAAGAGCCTGTGGGGATAGCTTCAACCCCGGTGATGCTAAATTGATTAAGAATAAAGTTCATCTTAGCTTGGGTGGTGATGTATGATGGACTCATAATAATATCTCCCTTCTTGCTAGCCGAAGGGGAAGGTTTGGATTCTTTACTAACCTTCTTAACAGGCTTCTTGTTGGATTGCTTACTTTCCATTATCTTGTCAGGTGATATCATTTCAAACTTAAAAAATTACCATGATCCATATAAAAAAATTTAATACATGTTAATGCTAAGTCTAAAATTATTGCTTAAATAGTCTATTTATTTCCAAAGTGATAATGCATGTAACAATCATAAGATAACAACACATAAATAAAATAAAATGATTTTGATACGAAGTGTAAATTTCAATCTCAATAAAAGGGACCCATAAAAAGCTATTAAAATGGGAACTGACCTGCGATGTCTATGAATTCATGACAAGTAAAATAAGTCATGGTCAAGAATCACATAGTCATAAAGCAAGGGTAAATGCTATAAGTTGAGAGTAATGGGGTCATCAATGTTAATTAATAAGAGTAAGTACAAATTGATGGTGTATTAATCAATTGAATAATTTGCAATGTATAAAAATGATCATGTCGTGGATGGCAGTGTCATACAAAGCTCTATGTGAGATATTAAGGTTAGTAGTGAACGCCAAAGCTATTAGCATCAACAGGGGGTAACATAAATAAAGTCGTAAAACTTATGTCATAAAAATGCCAATAAGCCCTATAACCATAATGTCAAAGCGATAAGGAAATCGACTTTGACGAATAGCGGTGAAGTAAATTGGAAACCTAATAATTAATTAAAGGTGATGTTGTCGGGAGTGTCAGTGCCATATAAGGTTTCATTTATAATGTTTAAAAAAATTGTGAAAAAAAGTAAAGAAAGATGGCAAAGCTATTACTATCAAACCATGTTTATAAGAAAAATGTCGAAGATAAGTGACTTCAACTGTGATTAATGTTGAGCATACAAGCATTGCGTCACATTAAGACATATATTGTCGATGACCTTTGTGTTCTCAATTAAGAGTCATCACACTTCGACTAGATTGATAAGATGTAAAATGACTTCGTCACTGTTGGCCTTGGTGTAATGCCCCACCTCTATACTCACAATAACAAAGAGTATTAAAAGAAATACTGTCTGTTATTATGAAGAATAAGGCTGGGTAGGAGCGGCCATCCGTAGTTGGCCTTACACTAGTATTGGTTACCTCGATAGGAGTGGTGTATATTTTAATTTTTTCATCTCTTATTTATTCACTCCCATCGACATATCCAATTCCAGTATAAAATGAACTACGATGGTTCATAATGGTTTAGGACAATATATATAAAAACAACACAGATACACAAAGAATGCGGAACACAGATAAAAACAAAAGTCTCATATATATATAACTGATGTCAGTTACAATACAGTTGATACAATACATATGATACAACTACAATTGTCGACTTTGGAAGTTATATATACACATACATTATAAACTAATATACATGAATACATATCAACCTATACTATGACACGATTACTCCAAAAGATGTGAAAAGTCTTCATAGCTCAAACAGCAACTTAAAGAAGGAAACCTACAACCTGAAATAACTCGGGTCTGACCCGAGTATTAAATTCAAAAGAAAATAATACACGGGTCAGTCTAATTCAAACTCAGTTATTAGTGCATAGCAGTAATAATAATCAGATAATCAAATAGACGACAATCACAGAAATCTCGTATATCCAATCCTTTTAACAAAGAAATCGGATAACGAAAATTTTAACACCAAAAAGTGTTAAACAATAAATCAGCAGATTTAAATCATCAACAGAGATAAATAAACAATTTATCAAATCGACTAAATCAATTCAAAACTGTCAATTCTGGGTGGCTGCAGTGCACGCACGCGTGCACTGCCTCGCCACCACCGAATATAAAGTCACCACAAGGAACAAGGGTAAAACTGCAACGAAAATGCAGCCACCACTTGAAGTCAATGACCAATACAAGGATAACAAGTCAAACTGTGATGCAAATCGGTGCATCAATGTAATGCAATCCAACAAGGACAAAATCTCAACAAAAAGCAATGCAGCCACCACATAGAAACAAGGGTAGGACTGCAACAAAAAATGCAGCCACCACATAAGTTCAAGGGCACGACGACTATACAAACTGCAACTACAACAAGTGACATTGCTAGTTCATGTCAATAATACAGTGATATAACAAAGCTACAAGACCAACTCGCAGTGACAAGCCGGACAGTGAAACAAAGCAAGGTGTAAACAAGGTCACAGTCGAAGACACATGAACTAGTCATGTGCTCCTACAAAGAGCAACGAAAATCAGACCCAAGTGCAGTGTAACCACAAGTATTCAAGGGCAACTGCAACCACAACAAAAACTACGCAACAATATAAGAATGAATAAACTCAAATCCAGATGCACAATGGCAACTGACTGAAGAAACTCAAATTGATACAGTGAAGAAATACAAGACTATGTTCAAGTGCAGACATAAATCTACTATGGGAATCAACATGGTACACTACAACAAGTGTAACAAGTATGTGGAGATGTAGTGAACTAATTAGGCAAACAATGAATGCACAGTGAATACATGAGCCAGAATGTTAAGGTTCTAGCATATACTGATACAAGTAAAATGAATCGTTTCCAAAGCAAAGTCAATCATTCCAAGAGAAAAGAAAATGCAATTCGAACATACATATATACATATCAATTAATGTATATACATACGTCACTGCATATATATGTATGAAGACTAGAATGCAACTGGGTGCAAACAGTTTCCAAAGCATGAATGTACTAATTGTACATTTATATTTAATACTGTAACTGGACAGTATAAATTTCTTAGTCTAGAACAAGGCAACAAATGATAATAGCATGTGTACTCAAGATAAAGTAACACAGCCACAAATCATAACAAACACAAGAAAGGCACAGCAAGGCCAAAGACGAGTTCAATACAAATAAGACCAGAGACAAAATGAAATACACATGTCAAACCCAAATACAGGATTTCAGAATGCAGTGGCCACACACATATATACATACAAGAATGTATGTATACAAATGATCAGCCATCAAAGTGCAGTGAACAACAAAAATGCAATTTGAAATAGGCAGTGGCAATCTCACCTTAAAGTATATAGGTGCAGACTAGTTACAGGAATGACCAGACCAACCAACTAATCAACAGACAAATGAATCAGATCAGACTCAAGTGAAACCAGTGAATAACAAAAGGAACCTGACCCAATATCAAAACAAGTATGCAGGTCAGAACAGCTAAACAGATGCAAACTACATGAATAAGTCTCGAGTGTTATCAGACATCAAGTCAGTGAACACATTAGGTATGCAGACCAAAGAGTAGAAGTGATCTGGATCAAATGTCACCAGCTCAGAGACCTAGTGCACACTCGAAGATATAGGTACAATTTTAAAGTGATGAAGTGTACAACTACACCAGCCCCAATGCCATCAAGTAAACCAGACAACAAGAATTTCCACCTGAGATCAAAATGCAAAAGTGCAGAGTACATAACAATGAATGTACATGAAGACCATGCCAAACTGCAATGAACCAATGGACCAATGCACATGTAAACAGTGACTTGAAATATGCACAGGGTCAGGCAATGTGAAGGACAATCAGTGCATATGCATACAACTATACAATACAGTGAACTAGTATGATTCAGACAAGTTCAACAGCCAGATATATGTGATCAAGCGACTCGAGCTAAAGATATCAATGCCACTGACCCAAGTACGCTGACCAAATGCAAAATTAAGGTCAGTTCGAGTATACTATAGGGATAAATACAAATGGCCAGAGGCAAAACAAATCTCAATAGAGCAAACAGAGACCAAAGACCACAGTAGTCACCAATTTCAAGTCCAAATGCCAGAAATTATCAAAATCAAACAAGGTCAGTACAATAATGACCAAAATTGATTAAAGCAAAACAACATACAAATTTAAACCAAGTCAAGGCCAATATTACTGTAAAAGGACCAAAGTCATAAAAGCATATCGAAGTCAACGAGAAATTCTCGATTTCAAAATGACCGAAAACAATGTATAAACAGGTCGTAAGTCATTAACAACAAACCACGTCGAACGACATAGCACACTAGGAATTCTTATAACAACCTCGCTTAGCAACATCGAACGAAAACTAATGGCCAAGATAGACAGAATTCGAATCAAAAACCTCATTGCAGAAGTACCATAACCAGAACTAATTAGATGTGAGATTTTTCTCACCTTAGCATCAACGAGCAAGACCAAAGACACGAGTCGAGCAGTCGAAGCGAAGCCGAAGCAATCTCGAACGAAGTTGGATAAATCGCCATCGAACGGTGAATAGGTCGAACGAGTCAGCGACGCGGTGGTGAGGAACAGCAAGGGAAACTCGAAGCCGTGGCGGCCCAAAAATCGATCAAAGCCCTAAATTCGATGCCTCTGATCTATGCGAGCTCTAGTTTTTTTTGAAGACGAAGACGAGGCCGCCATTCTCGTTTCTTTGATTAGGTTTAGGGTTACGAAAGTGAATGGAAAGAACGAAAAAAGGGAACGGGTTTTCTTTGATAGATATCACAGCATTCTAAAAATGTGGGCTGAGATTATAAGTTAAAGCCCTTCAACGTTTACCCAACATTTTATTAAAGAATTTTAACCCGAATAAATCTCAATTGCAATCAAACAATTTTCACATTTCAAGTTCGATTTGAATTCCAATAACAATTATCAACTGAATTAAATTGTCATTTTGACGATAATTGAAATTACAAAAATCCTGGTTGTTACACTTGGGTAGTCAACAAATAACATTACTAGTATCTACAGTCACGGCGACAAGAGGTCACCACGTCTCAATGGAATAATGAGTTAGTATGGAGATAGTAAGGACTCTACTGGAGCCGTGTGTCATGATAACATCAGCATTTTAAAATTGTTATTAAGGCCACTAATGTCACACCTAAAAGCGTTTATAACTTTGAATAACTTACCACATTTTACTTTCATCATTTCTAATACCAAAAGCTATGTGCTAGAAACATTTATTAGTGAACTAACAAGATAGAAAGGGGTTTTATTGACTTTGACTGTTGCAATGGTGATGAAGGCTATCATTATTGATCATCATAATAAGGCTACGAAGGTAGCCGAGAATGTTCGATAAAGGGCTCTAAGTCTAATAAACTATCTTTTCCGCCGATTAACCAAGAACATGCTTGATGTAATGCCCACTTCAACTAACAACAAAGATCTACTATTAATCAAATTTAAATTCACCGTCGTTGGGATCAATAAGTACTAAAGTTTTAAAATCAAATCCCAACTTTAATGTAAGGTTGATAAAATTCAAATCGAACTATGAGGATCAACTTAAACCCTCAAATTAAACTGTAGGACCTGATTGTATGAATTAGTTTTTAAAATTGAATCAATCAAAGATAAAGATTGTACCTGAACGAGAATTGAATACTTGAGAATTAAAAGAGTTTTGATTTTCTAATTTGCTTGCTTGAGCTTCTACTTACAAGTAAAAGGATAAAGAGAAGAAGCTCGTGTATTTAGGTGGAGACAGGTCAGTGAGAGCCATTGGATCAATTTTAAATAAACGGTTAAGATGGATGCGAGAAGACCAAAAGGAGGGAAATGGATAACTCCGAAACTATTGAGTTGAAAAGTCAACAACTCCTCTATACTAGGGGAGGGCAAATGTTACTACAATAATTCTTACCGAAGGAGTTCGATATGTCATGACTCCACACCCATGATCAACATCGATGACATGAAACCAGTAAAACACTCATAGATCAGTAACGAAGAGATAGGATGTCGAGCTTCATCAGTAAAAAAGTATCTGCAATACTGTGTGTATCTAAAGAAGCGAAGGAATCCGAGGCTATCCACTTCGTAAGCCAACAATAAGCATCGAAGTGACCAATGGTGTGTCTCATTAATACAAAGCCTAGTATTGTATTTCACAAGTGCTTCGAAGATGTTTCTCTACGATGATGTCAAAGGAGCACAAAGTTGTGCCGCACTTCATTAATGGTCACATCGCATACCTTCCATATCAAGCACTTCGAAGGCGTTGTACAATCATACAAGCGATGCTGGTTGAAAACACCATCGATAACCTCAAAAACCTCAATCCTGTTTTATGGTTACCATCGTCGAAGTCATCACCCTCTCTTGAAGGACTTTGACTATCATAATGGAAGCTTCCACCTCCATAGTTTGTAGTTTCTGCTTATCTTTGCTAAAAGGGTAAAACGAAGACCTAAAGTATAGCGACTGGCACGTCATCAACCATCGCGAAGACCTTCACATTACACATCACTTTGAGGATATCATTCTATGCTAAGCGCCAGTGATCATCAATGTCGAAGACATTAAAAGTGAGACAATGCCGCCTCTTATATATGATATCCAGCCATGAAGATTAAAGCCAAATTAACACAATCGAAGTCAAGCACACCGAAGCTAACCCTGCCGATGACATGGAACGAGGAGAGGAGTTGCGCCACCTCTATAAATATGAACCTCGGGGTGCCATTTTAGGGGACGAATTCTCTTATCTCATTTCTTACTTTTCCAACTTTGTAAACCCTAAATCAATTTGGGGATTTTTAGAGCATATTGTACTATTCGAATCTTGTACATTTAAGGATTTGGAAATTAAACAAAGGCATAACATAGCATATTAATTCAATTCAAACTTTTGATTTGAATGATCTCTTGACTTCGAATATTGCATAGTTGAACTAATTAGACTTTAGACTTGCATAGCACATTTGACTTCGACCTTGACTTGCATAGCATATCTGACTTCAACTTTATGACTTACTTAGCATAATTGACTCCAATTGTACTTGCATATAGACCTTCATATTGACTTCGACCGAATACCATGACTTCAGCCTTGATGAACAAACTAATATTTGATACAAATGCCTGCTACACTTCAATGACTTCGACAAGCCTCAACAAGGCCTCCTCTTAAATAACTCTATTTCCTAAGCACTTTCAAGGTTAGCAAATTTATTGGCTAACACCCTAGATCCATCCTAATTTCACCCAAAATCATCCAAATTGCTCTCTAAATCAAACTATATTGTGGATTAGAGATTTGACCCTCAATCAGAAGCTAGAGATCGTCTAATTGCTTGGTTTGGAGTGCTTTTCTTTGCTGCCTGAATTAGATCTACACACAAATTGGTTGAATTTGGTGATTAGTGAGTAGTTAATGCCTTCTCACTATACTATGTATATTTATATGGTAGAATTATAGGATTTAACATGTTTTAAATTAGTTTTTGGCTATTCCTAACTTTAATTACATGTTAAATTGTGAATATGGTCCAGATTGATTAGTAATCACCATTACTCATACTTATATATTCATGCTATATGTAGATCTTTGTTAGAAATTGACATTTTTATCTTATTTTGATGAATTGCATGTTTGATTGGATGAAATTACTTAGTATTCTATGTTAGGATGATATGATTTGATATTGTTTTCCAGTGTTGTGATTTCATAGAAACCTAGGTCGAAGAGTTGAGCAAATCGGAGGCTAAGTTGGTCGGAATTGGACGAAACTTGGTGGAGGAGCTTTGGAGCATAGGGGGAGCCTACATGGTAAGTTGCATCCCTAAATTTTTTAAGAATTAAACTCAGCCCTGAGTTAAGAAAGTTGAGTCGGTGCCGAGTTTTGGTGGTAGCTCCTATGGGTTGGTCATTGGCATGGATGGATAGAGCTTGACCAAATGAGATGTTCCATAGCAAGGTGAAGGAAATTGGCTAAGTATAGGAGGTAATGACGAGTTAAGGCTTGTGTTGGCGATGAGTTAAGGCTTGTGTTGGCTATGAGTTAAGGCTTATGTTGGCGACGAGTTAAGGCTTGTGTTGGCAACGGGTTTTGGACCGTGTTGGCGACGAGTTAAGGCTTGTGTTGGCGACGAGTTAAGAGCTTAAGTTGATAATGATTTAAGAGCTTAAGTTGGTGACGAGCTAAGGACTCAAGTTGGTGACGAGTTAAGAGCTTAAGTTGGCGATAAGTTAAGGACTTAAGTTGATGATGAGTTAAGGGCTTAAGCTGGCGACGAGTTAAGGGTTTGAGTTAGTAATGAGTTAAGGACTTAACTCGACACCGAGTTTAGAAGGAAGGTCTGATGGGAGTGGCCCTTCTAGTGACTGTTGTAGAGGTTCTATAGGTCATGATGAAGGTGATGGCTGGTTTGTGTCAAGTTGGATGATGATACAATAACATGATGAAAAGCTATTTTCTTTGGATGTTTGCTTGTGTTGGGAGTATGTTCCGAAGATGGTGGCTCGATAATTGAGGGGGCCGTAGGATCGAAGACTATGGAAAAGTTCCTCGTGAATAATGGAAACTGGATTGAGCAAGAAGGGCTTGGGATCCAAATGAAGCAAAGTGGGGCCTGAATGGATGTATGTGCTAAGGAATCGTTGATACTTGGAGTGTTTTCTTGTGTATTTGAAGCAGGGGGATTGTAAGTGGGGATGCCCATGGATTGGTAGCGAGGATTCGAATACCCTAGACCAGTGGCTTTGGGTCTAGTGTCTAGCTTTGGGGTTATGAGACACGTATCGAGCTATGGGCTGCATGATACGAGAGTACATAGAGAACCGAGATTTCCATTAGTCCTTGGAAGTAAGGAGGCCATACGATTTATCATATATTCATAGCACTTGGAGTGATAGTTAGAATTTTTTGATGGATGTTATGGTTGCTTTCTTTAGTAAGCTATCACTTATAGATATGATAGGGAGTAGGTATTCGAGATAGGAATACCTGAAAAGCTAATATCCTTTACTTGGGTTGTAATACATCTTTATGATATTATAGAGTAGCAGATTATAGTGCAATCTGCTAACTCTTTGGCTGTAGGGACATGTTAGGTTTGGTTCGTGTACTCTTGTTCCTTACCATATTTACCTATATAGTATTTTGAGACTCATTTATCGGTCACACCAGACTGTTGTCTGACTCGAGGTTTTATGCTTTGCTTCTTATTATCCTAGGTACTCTTAAATGAGTATAATAGATAACATGTCTAGGTGACGTAGTTTCTGTTTGGAGAATGAGATGGAGGGAGCTATCTCGTATTATATACATATATGGAATTTTACACTTTTCCGATGAGCAACACGATGGAGCCCATGGCAGTGCTTGCTTATTTCTATTTGTTGAGGCAGTTTATTTGAGTTTACTTCTGTTGTATGAACACTACTGTATTTGATGTACAACTTTGTGGATCTATTATTCTGATGATGGTTTGTTCACATAGTTATTACTTTCTCTTCTGTTATATCTGTGATATTATATTTTATCCATGCGCTATAAGATATGACCGGTTATATGTTGTATTTGTTATTTCAACCCTGATGATCATCCTATATCGACTGAGCACGACTGTAGGGCACTATTTATATACCATTTGTGCCAGTGGTATAGGGCAGTTGTCACAAATGATATGCACTTAATTATATCATATAATTAGCCTCTAATCAATCACAACATCACTCATAATCAATTATTTACCCCATAATAAAAATTAGTGCTTACTAACTATTTCCAAAAATATGAATCAAGGTCTCAAACTGATAATGAGTGAATATAGACATGTTTAAGGCCTAAACATAAGTCTAAATACATTACTAACATCCTCTAACTTCCTCCAAAACACATCATAATCATCCATACATTAATTAGTGAATTATAACAAGTAAACTAAGTAAGAGAATCATCCTACTCACCTTGCTTTTCCCTAAATCAAGTTCCAATCACCAACCCCTCTCTTGAATTTTGAAATGAACATCTAAAACCCAACTGAAGTTAATTCCTTTGTGGGTTTTGCAAAGAATAGGATGAGATGAATTATGGTGATTTTTATTTGAGTTTAGAAAATTTATTTGAGGGGTTTAGGGTTTGAAGATTAAAAAAGGATCAAGGAGTGATTAGGAGAAGATTAGAAGAAGTGGAGAAGAATGAAACGTGGAAATGAAAAGTGAATGAGGCTTACGAAGAGCTTAGCTACAAATAAGCTAAGTAAGGGTAAGCTAGTGGGCTTAGCCTAATTCTCTTTATCCGACACTATTCATCCTAGAAAATCGTCAATCCCAAACATAGCCAAGTTTGAACTTATTTTACTCGCATCGAAAAAGCAAACTCAGCTATGGGTGTATCGAGTCCCAATTCGCTCATTTGTAAAAATTGAGTATAAGAGGCGTTCCGTCCCTTAACGATTAAATATTTAAACTAATCATTTAAATATTTGATTGTTAAAATTGTGGGGTGTTACATATGTAGTTGTAAGAGAAAAGTTGGTATTCGGTATGAAGAAATTGCAGAGGGGTTTAAATATCGATTAGGCCTAAATTTCACCGTCGCCCATATGAATAACAAATGGGATAATTTGAAATGTACTTGGTCGTCATGAAACAAACGACTAAAACAGAGGGTGGTGTATGGATATGGAGAATGATGATAGACAATTGCTTTTCAACTTCATCCATTCAAAGATCATGCTCCCCCAAACTTAGAAAATTAGATTAGGTTTACAATGGTGTAATAAAGAATCAAGCCCACTTACAACATTCCTCCAATGCCTCCAACGCACTTCGACACACAACTATATTTCAATATTTTTTATATGTTAGAGCTATTGTCTAGTCCTGCAGCCACTACTCCACGATGGACATTTGATGCCGCTCTAGCGTCTCGGCTAGGCAATTGAGACCATTTACTTTAAGATATTACAATCTAAATTCGAACGAGTTCAAACAAACTATTCAAAATTGTCTTAGAATTCAGTTGCCTTCCAATGATTATGAAGAGTGAGAGCACCCAAAAAACTTATTTAACCGGTTACCACTTTTATTACTGAGTAGCTCCCAGCATAATTACAATTGTTCCACTTCTACCCCTTAAATTCAATTCACATGTTAAAAAAAGGGGGGAAATGTTGTGGCATGCAGAGGCAACGCGCGACTACAGTATCTATTGTGCACTTGCTCTGCGAGGTTATATTGAAAATCCCTTAGTCAAACTACGTGGTTGTTTGTTTCAATAATCACACATTCCAACTTATTCAATATAACAAAATTTCTAGTCAAACGAAAAAGAAAAAATAAAAATAAAAATGAGTTTGTATCCTCTGATTACTGAAGCATTTCATCATTCTCGTCAAAATCCATTAACTTGAAAGGAATTTAGAGTTATTTGATGAAATTTAAAACTAGGGTTGATGAACAATTCTAAGTTAGTAAAGTAATATATTACTACATTCTAAAGATGGAAGAGAGAAGGCTAACATGAGACATTTAAGTTTAAATAATTTTTAAAATAGAAAAATAGCATGGAAGATAAATTTTCTCACAATTTCAGCCTCTTGGACTGACACTTAATTTTTAGCTTGGACTAATTTTATAGCTAAATTTGGTATAAGGACAAAACTTTGGTGATAAAGACAAGGCGCAATACTACTACATAGTGTCAGTTTGGTATTTATCGAATTTAAAAAAGAAAAGAATAGAGCATTTATATTTCGGTTTTATTATGCAATAGTTCATCTTACCTTGTGAAAGCATTTGTGGTTAAATAATGCAACTTAATAGTATTCCGTACCTGATTTTTTTTAACATCATTTTCTTATATATTGATATCTGTTAACAAGAAAACTTGTCAATATCCCAAAATTGATTTTAAGAAGAAGGTTTGTCCTTTTTAATCTCTCTTGGTTAAGTTGAGGAAGATTGGATGTGGGTATTCCCCTTGATCCAACCTTTCAAATAGTTTTCCTTTCCGAAAACTTTCTCTTATTGACCTTTCGACCCGGTCGAAACACTCAGATTCCCTTCTTTTTAGTCTATCAAGCCGACTGAAGTAGTTTGATTATCCTTTCGAAACCTTTCTTTCGAAACAGTTGCGGAACACTAAAGGATGGCTCTAAGGATCCAAGGGTAAGGTTTGACTAGGTGGGTTTCGACCTAGTCAAAAGCTGAGTTATTTAGTGACTTAAGTTGGGTTCTAGTATCTAAGGTAAAACCATCCTAGGTTAAGGTTCCGACTCACTAGAGGTGAATGTTTGATGAATGGTGATTTGTAGTTAAGGACTTGGATTACTTGAGAAATCAGGGGTTATGACTCACTCGGAAGGTGCCTTTCGATGAGGTCGATACCTGTAAAATACAGTTAAATCCAAATAAAAGCCTTTGAATCTACCATATAATCAAGAATATTGAAATCTTCCTTTTATTAATCCAATGAAGCTTTTACAGATCAATTTTCCCCAATTTGATTTACAAATTAGGGTTTACAACTTTGAAGAATGAAGAAAATACAAGTATGGAATGAACCAATTCAGATCTCCAAAACAGACCCTTTGGGTCTTATTTATAGATGCGGGTTGGCACCTTTCGACCCAGTGCTTTCGACCTGGTTGCTTCAGATACCTTCCGACTCATTTGACCTTGCACACCCTCTACAATGCTTTTGAATGAGTTCAAATGCCTCCGTCTTTGTCGAAAGGGGTGGTTGCGACTTTCCTTTTTATATTGCTTTGTTGTCACAAGGAATAAAGGTAGGAGCTTTCGACTTTGTCGATAGGCAGTTTCCAGGTGTTTATAAGGTGTTGATATGTTGATGGTTTCGATGCTGTTAGTAGCTTCTGAACTTTTGCTTGTGACTTGATGTGTAACCTTCCCTGGATACTAAAGGCCTTCGTCCGGTTCAAAAGGCTTGATTTTTCTTTTGAAAGGGTTGTTCTGACTAAGGCATGTTTCTAAGTGGATTGAATGAAGGAGAAACCTTTGGTTTCGAAAGGTTTGGTGCACATATGAAGGCCTTGTCTTCGAAAGGCGTTGCTTTAACTCAATCGAAAGGTCTTCAGGCATGCGGAAGAACCTGCTTTGAAAGTGGATCTCCTGAAACAGAAGGGTGCTTTCGATCCTTTCGACCCCTTCGAAAGGTTGTGATATTTCTAGTCTTTGGCTGTACATCCCTTCGACTCCTTCGAAAGGTCTCGCTGAAGCTTCCTTCTCTTGTTCTTCTTTGTCTTCTACTCAATAGGGATCCGACAAGGTCGAAAGGGTATTTGGTAGTAACATTTGTCCCTCCCTCCCCCCCCCCACGAAGGGATGCCCTTGACTTTTTAAGTCAATCATCTCAAAACCTTAAATGTTTCCCGCTTTTCCATATTCAGCATGAATCTGGGCCGTTCATTTAAATCTGATTGGGCGGTTAACTATCTTTATTGACTTTTCTTATAAATAACGTTCTTCTTCTCTCCTCTTTCGTTCATCTTCATTCAAAATTAACTTCAAGCAAAATCAAAGTTCTTAAACTCTCTCAAATAATTTTTATCTCCAACAAACAATTTTTTTTATTTAAAGTAAGTTTCTTTTATCTCATTTTTCTTTCCAAATTTTTCATTTTATAGTGAATTTCGATCCTTAAAACATTCTTGGCTCAGATTTGTATTATTGCTTTGGATTCAATGGAAATCGTTTAAGTTTCTATTTGCTTGGAAGCATTCTGTAATTTTGTTTCTTACTATGATTTGATTTTATTTCCTGTTAATTTTCATTTTAATCCTACCCGATTCAGATTTTACTGTTATCATTGTTTTTAGAAAATTCAAATTTTCATCTCAAATATTTCAAAATTTAAAATAGTCGATTCGCGTTTAAATCCATTTGTTTATTAGCTTTTGAATTCCTGGGTTGAAATCAGGTTTGGGGAAGAAGGAATGTCCTGTTTACTTCGCCCAGATGCTTTGAGTTGTATGAATCAAAAATTGGTGCCACAAATTTACCATTCTACCCCTTCGAAAGGGATTAAGGCGGCATCTTTTGTTTTGCTTTCTTAGCCTCTTTCGATAGGGTTGAAAGGTAACCTAGCGCTTCATTTGATTGACCTTGTTGAAAGGTTATATAGTATAGTTTGCATGAAGTCAACCTTTTCGAAAGCGGTTTTGTATTTTAGCGTATCCGGATTCCTTTCGAAGAAGTTGGAAATCGTATCTTTCCAAAGTTAGGGATACATATATTTTGTAAAATAGGATTGAAGAAAAGATACTTTGTATTAGTTGTGAATCAAGTCAAACGTTTCGACTTAGACGAAACCTACTCTATTCAACATAGCCGAAACCTACTATGTTGATTCAAATTTGTATTGTTGTTATGCTTTCGGAACCATATACCACCTTTCGACTCTGTCAAAACCTTTTATAACTAATTGTGATTTAATTATTATCTTTTACCAACATCGTCGAAACATCCCAAGTTCTTTTATTTTCTTGTCAATATGATTCAAACTCAACACCTTTTGACTAAGTTAGCATATATGGTTTCGACAGCATTTGCATTTCCTTAGAAAAACCAAGTCCATGGGTTTCGACAGTGTCGAAAGATTCTTTTAAACTATTTATTGAATGTTTGTAGCGTATATTTCATTAAAATTTGTTTTGTTGGCTTTAACTACTTTCTTTTAGTAACAAAACTTTTATTGAGCTATCGACGCTGCTGAAGTGTGCTTAGCTTTCATTCTTCCTTTCGACTCTGTCGAAAGCTCAATAGATTTTATTATTGGGCTTTCAAGATTGTTAAAGGGTGTTGACATTTATTTTCCCTTTCGACTCTGTCGAAAGCTCAGTAGATTTTATTTTCTTAACTTTAACATTCTTTCAAGAATACGAAATTTCATGTTTTACTTGTTTGATATTCTAATTGTTGTGATAGGTTTTCAATATCGTTTAAAGAATATTAGTTTCATAACATACTATAATTTCTAACTGAAATGATTTCACTTGGCAGAATCATAAGTTCGCCCAAGAAGATCGAAGCTATCTCCAAACATTCCTTGATATCCACTCAAGATGAAGTGGATGCAATCCTGAATGACTTTGGAATCACTGGGATAGAAGCCATCCCCCTTCTGAAAATGACACCATCCACAATCCTCCTGAAGGATTCTTTGCCTACATAGTAGTTCATATTTGGCACGGAGGATTCCTTCCTTTTCCAGACTTCTTATCCTAGTTCTTGGCCTATCTAGGGATTGCTCCAATTCAACTCTCACCTAATGTTTACACATATCTCCTTTCTTTAGAACTTATGGCATTGGAATATGGAATTCCTTCGCTCCATTCTGAAGTCTTGAGTTATCTAGTTCGGTTGGTTAAGCTAAGCAATTTAAACAACCAAATCTTCAGGGAAAATCCTCCCAAAAAGCTGATTTTTGAGGGAGTGAATAAGTTCAGAGACTGAGAAACTCGATTTTCTATGTTCAATGTCTTCCCAACATTAGCGAGGCTTTCTCTTCTCCACATAAGTTAATCTCAGATTTTATCTCCTCATTTATCTATTTTTCCTTTGCTGACCTATGCTTTTTGTCAAGTGCTTCTGCTAAAGAGCTGAATGAAGAAGATCAGAAGACAGTAAAATTGCTAATCGCAGCTTCAAGCAAGATTGGAAATAGATTAACGCTGCTGAATCCCGCAAATTTATCAAAGCACTCTCTCTTGCCTGCAGGTCAAAGGATACTTGGCCAACCTCTTACGGTCCAACATACAACCCGCATCAAACGCTTTCTCTCTTTGGGAGATCCAACAAACTTCTCCCCAATGTCACCTATATGCCCTGATCACCCCGGTAAGTTTAAATGTTGTACTTGTTGTTTATTGCCACGTTGTTTCTCAAATTACTTTATCGACTTATAATTTGTTTGAATTTTCTACAACTGCTCCTCTGGTTGAAAAACTCACTAGCGACTCGGCGCTCCCCTCTTCAACTGCTCCTGCACCACCTTTTTCCCAGGCCATTGCTAGGTCAAAGATGGATGTAAAAGGAAACTGGTCAAAACAACTGTAGTGGAACAACCTCCAAAGAGAGCTAAAGTAGTTGAAGTTGCTGATTCTTCATTATAACAGGAGGAGGAGTTTTCGAATATTGAAAAAGCTCTGGAAAGTCCATCTGTTGAAGTTCCTCTCAATCAACCCAAAAAGACTCCCACAGCGGTTGATCCACTTTCCTGCATTGTTGTCTCGAGCTCTCCTAGTATGATTAAGCAGATGCGGAAGGATTTGGGGATTTCGATACCTTCTCAATAGCTGAATCCACCTGGACCGTCATCTCTAATGCCTTCGAGCGACTTTGAAAAGATGGTCCAATCGATCTTAAACTCTTCATCTTTTGCTTCAATTCACTCGCCGTCTCTTGTCTCTAATTTACCGGGCCACTATTGGTCTCTTCTGGAACAACGACTCTTGGTGTATTTTACATCACTTGACTTTATTATTTCTATTTTCCCTTAAGTTTTTTACTTATATTGTATGTTTTCTTTCAGATTTCCAAGAATTGGTTTTTGCTGCATGAAAATGCATCAAAGTCCTCCGCCAAATCATCAAAATTGCGAGAGGAAATTTCTGAATTGAGCAATCAAGTTTCCTCCTTATCTGCGAAGAAGAATGAGTCTATAATTGAATTAGAGCGATTGAGAGCTTCTCTTGCCTAGTCAGAGTCTATTATTTTGGAGGAGAAGAAAGCTCGCCAACTCTTCGCTGAAGAAAACTTAGCATTAACAATGACTCTAAAAGAGTCTGAAGAGGAAAAGGCACGAATGGCAGCTAAACAATCCTCCTTAAAGGAAAAGCTGAAAAAGAGTAAAGCTTCTTTAAAACTGGCTATCGACACAATTTCCGATGCAAAGCGGCGAGTGTCATGGTTTCTTGATTCTTCTCTAGAAGACATTATTATGAATTTTTTCGAGGATGCTTTGATGCTCACATATGTGGATAACGTCGAGAAATGCACAGATCTAAGCTTCCCCTTGCTTGACTCTGCTCTTGTCGATAGGGTTGTGGATAAATAAAAATGATGGAGCAAGGGACTGAAGTTGCCGAAAGAGAGGAGGTCAACGCTTCCAAAAAAAATTCTTTTGAAGCCGAATCCGACTCTAAAGACGAAGGCGACAAAGATGAGGTTGTCGAAGAAGAAGGCAACGACAATGATGATGATAATGACGATGATAATGATGATAAAGATGATGATCACATCAACGGAGGACAAGGATCAGGCGGTGATAGAGGTGGTTAATCTGATGCTTCTGAGAAAGATGGAGATGATAATACAAGGACCTCTAAAAAGGATCCGTCTCTTCATGAAGCAAGCCCACCTGTACCCCCTACGCCTTCAAACCCCTAGGAGGAGCCTGCTTATATTAACGTTGATGAATCAAAAGAGAAGGAGCAGGCTTCTCAAGCGTCAATTCCTGTTTCTCAGATATGGGATTATCTGTTTAAACATCTTTTGCTCCAAAGATAGTAATAGTTTAAAGCATTTATTTTAGATAAGAAGGAAATCCGTTCACCACTATAAAACCAAGCTTGAAAGAAAACAAGCGAAAATAAATAGTTTATATAGGGAGTTAAATAAACAATTGAAGGAGCACAACATTCTCTTCGCTAAATATCATAGACTTAATAGAAGTGTGGCAGTGTTAGCATCCTTTAAACGTCAAGAAGCTGCCCCACGATTGAGGAGGGCGCGCCTTCGATATGTCGGTCTTCTTAAAGAGAATTGGGAATTGATCACTCTTTTTTGGATGTTGATCGAGGAAAGAAATATTCTGGTGGATTTTCTATATAAAGCCTATTGTAGACACCGAACTGTTGACTTCTGTACTTGGGTGATTTTAATGGGGTCTACTTAGGCGTCTACACAAAAGATACTTGGATGAATTCGGGTCTGACTCGTATCCTGGAGCATGTTGGAATTTGCCGTGAGTCAGATCAATTCCCCAAGATTTGCCCTCTGATAAACTTAAATATTATAAGGACAAGTTTATTTCAGAATTATTTTCAAAGTCAATTTTGTATGAACCAGATGAATAGACATAATTATGTAATAATATTGATTTGTGGATGTTTGTTTTAGTTTTTCTTTGTACTTAACTGCATTTTATTATGTGATCACAGAGCGAATGTCCCTCATGAAGTTTTATCTCTAGAGATTATCTAAGTCAGTATGTTAAATTAAGAAGAGATTATCTTGAAAAGACATCAATTTTGAATTCTTCAAAACTTGCAAGATATTATTTCCTTAGAGATTTACAGAAACTTTATATTGAACATCCTTGCCTCCGCTTTGATTTTCTCAGTGAAGAAAAAGAAAAGCTACTCAAAGAGATCCGGACATATCATACTGAACTAATATGTGGTCGTGATAGTCCTCCTGCTGGGAAATGGGACTATAGTAAATATCCTCCAGTTATTACACCGGTGGGACTTAACGTTCTTTTTAACTCGACATTTATTCTTTCTGCTAATTCATTGAATAAAGTTAGAAATGTAGTTTCCCTACTTTAGATATCAAACAAATGTCTAATTGTACGATTTTGTTCCATTGTTACTTGAGTTGTAATCTTTTGTTGTTGTAATAAAGAAATTGATTATTCTAGTCTTAACTTCATTCTTTTTCTTATTCGTTTAAATAAGAGTTACAGTTATCTGCAACATCTCCCTCATTAGATTCGGCACCTCGCTTTATCAATCTTAAGGATAAGCTGTTAGCAGATCTTTAAAAGAAAAAACTTCTTGATGAACTTTACTTGCTTGTTTCCAAGGTAATACCGAAGCATTAAGATGGCATAAGAGATTCTTATTTCAGAAAACAATTGTTAGAAATCTTAAGGATCAAATTGCCAATTTAGAAGCAGATGTTAATAATAAAAATGAAGCGATTTCCATACTGAAGCGTCAAGTTAAATCAAATCCGTCAACTAACTTTAACTATAAAATGTCGGAACTTTTCCAGCATATTAGCGATTTGGAGATGAAATTAAAGGATGGTCAAGCTCAGTGCGAATCGTTGGAATTTATTATGGGGAATAATATCTCAAGTACTAATTTACCAGTTCCTCATGCTACTCCATCTGTCGCAAAGTCTACAAGGTCTACTTCCCTTGCTATCCAGAAGTTCCCTACCACGACTTACCCTCCTCCTAGCTTAGACGAGAAGGTAGTGGGAGAGTGGTGTAGGAAAGTTAAATTCAGAATTATGAAGTATTTTGATGAACAACAAAACATAAGATACTCCCAACGCATAAATGAATATGCAGCTAGAATTCAAAAACTTGAACACGACAAGTATCTCCTCTTGAAGTGCATCGTTGATCTGGAAAGGGAAAACAAAACCCTTAAAGGCGCAAACAAAGCTTTCAATCGGGCTTTGAAAACCAATATTGAAGCTATCGATGATGAAGACAGGATAAGGAAAAAAGAGAAGAAACTTAAAGAAGTTCTTCACATCGCTATCCATCACATTGTAGATCCTTTAATCGCTGAGAATCTGAACAAAGATGCTCAAGATTTATGAACGATTTATATTTATAAAATGTATATATTTGTTCTATGCACTTGTAAATAACTTCATAAGTTATGAAAATTTTGTCAATATCACCTGGACTGCGGTCCCTTCTTGCAATTTTATTTCTAAAACATTTGTTTGATAGCTTATACCATAATTTCTGCATTTGTTGGATCTTTAAATCTTCTTTATTGTTATGATTTCCCTGAAAAGCATGAAGCAAACAATATTTCTTATTGTTAGCTTGTAATTAATTTAAAAGTATGTTTTTACCGTTTGCGAAGGTTAATAAATCATTATGTCAATCATAATGAATGAAAAGTAGTTGCATTTGTTTTAATGTCTTGAAACTCATCTTTGGTCATAATGAGAAATAACCAAGAATTTAATTTTAACCATACTGCTAGAATATCTGAAGTCTGATAGTATTAAATCTTATCCTCAACTAGAAGGATAAATGTTTTTAGAAAATCATCCTCTGGAGATAGCTAATAAGTAATAAAAGTCCCAAAATCATTATCCGAAAATTTGTTAAAGAAATTTAATGGCCCATATTCGGGCATTAATGAATGAAATTTTAAAGTTTGAAGACCGAAACCCAGATTCGGGTATTTGTGGATGATATCCACAAATTCATGATAATGTTCTTCTTGGTTGAAGTCATTGACCCAGATTTGGGCATTACTGAATAAAGTTTAGTAGTAGCTTCAAAACTCAGATTTGGGTATTAGTAGTGGATAATCAGGGATCCATTATCTTTGTAATAGAAATCTCAAGCCCAAATTAGGGCATTAATAAGTGAAGTTAAGTAATAAATTCCAAACCTAGATTCGGGTATGATAAAGATCATAATTTATTGGTAAAGACCCGAAACCCAGATTCGAGTATTAATGGATGAAGTCTAGAAATGAGTGACCCAAAACCTAGATTCAGGTATTAATGGCGGAGTTCTGTTCTTCTCCTTAAATTCTATCTTCTTCAACATGTGCAACTCTTTGGGTCTTGTATGTAGGTGTAGTTTGATTGGCTGCTTCTTGAGCTTGGACGTCTTAGTCCATTATTTGATATGCCGCTTCTCGGGCTCAGACGTCTTAGTCCGTTGTTTGATATCTCGCTTCTCGGGCTTGGACCTGCTTCTTGAGCTTCGATGCCTTAGTCCATTATTTGATATGCCGCATCTCGGGCTCGGACGTCTTAGTCCGTTGTCTGATATGCCGCTTCTTGGGCTTGGACGTCTTAGTCCGTTGTCTGATATGCCGCTTCTTGGGCTTGGACGTCTTAGTCCGTTGCCTGATATGCCACTTCTTGGGCTTTGGACGTCTTAGTCCATTGTTTGATGAGCCACTTCTTGGGCTAGGACGTCTTAGTCCATTGTTTGATGAGACGCTTCTTGGTCTTGGATGTCTTAGTCCGTTGTTGTCTGGTGCTCTTGGTTAGCTCATTCTTAAGTTGGAACCAAGGACTTATCCAACCTCCCTCCAAGAGGCGCCTTGACCTGACTAGAGGCACGACCAAGGGCTTGTCAATGCTTTAACCTGGCCATAGCGTGACGTTGATAAAGGTTTACACTCCTCCCTCCAGGAGGTGCCCTGCCCTGGTCATAGCGTGGCACGGACAGGGGCTTGTCGATGCTTTAACCTGGCCATAGCGTGGCATGGGTAAAGGCTTTCACTCCTCCCTCCAGGAGGTGCCATGCTCTAGCCATAGCATTGCATGGATAGGAGCATGTCAATGCTTTAACATGGACATAGCGTGGCACGGATAAAGGCGTACACTCCTCCCTCTAGGAGGTACTTTGCTCTGGCAACTCAGCGCGGACAAAGGCTTTGACCGTTAATGGTAGTGTCCAAATGAAAGGAGTATTTCTCTCCCAACCATGTAGATCTTTTTTAGTAAAGTAATCCTTTATTAACTTCATTCATGATCTCTTTACAAATTCATTAATTTTGCCTTGACGGAAAAAGTTAATTATCATCCCTTCCAAGGCTCTACAGTGGTTAGTTTCATGTCCATTCATCATATGGAAATGGCAGTAGGATCCCCCTAGATTCCTTTCATATTTTGGTTTCTTTTTCTACGATGGCCAATTATTGAGCTCATCCTTGGTTAGCAAGTAGACAATCTCTATGGATGTCGTTAAGTTGCATTCTTTAAGAAATCTTGACTTGAAACTTTTTTCTTTAGGATGCCTTTTCGGTTTTTTATTACTTGGCCTTATAGTTTCACCTTCATCGATTGCTTTTCTTTTTGACACACTTTGGAGTCCCCATGTTGGAAGTGTTCCAGTTGCAGTTTGTTGCCAACTTGCCATTTATGTGCAAAGGCGTTATAGTCTGCCATTATCTCTTCTTTAAAGATTGTGCCTTTGGCATAGTGTTGAATCGTCTTTCTCATTTGATTAAACAAGTTGTCATTTCTATTTTTCCTTTCTCCTAAAGCAAAAATATGGGTTAGGCCAATATGAAAAGGATTTAAGCTCCATTTTCTAGATCATATGATTCCGCTTTTTTCTTGTTCATAATCCTTAGAGCTTCTGATCTTAGCCTTTGCTCTTCATATGTTTGGAATCTTTGGTTATTCTTGGAGAGAATCCTACTAAGTGTGGTCTGGTAGATCCTTGCTCAGATCTTTTAACTTTTCTAGCCATGATGAAGTTAGATCAAAAGTAGATAAGCTTGAAATAGAATTTGGTTAGAGATAGGTGGTGTTGGATGTTCAACAGAGTTGGAGGTTCGAGCCCTCCTTCTAGTGCCAAAATGTGAACAAGAAAACTTTTCAACACCCCAAAGTTGATTTTAAGAATAAGGTTTGTCCTTTTTAATCTCTCTTGGTTAAGTTGAGGAAGATTGGATGTGGGTATTCCCTTTGATCCAACCTTTTGAATGAGTTTCCTTTGCGAAAACTTTCTCTTATTGACCTTTTGACCCGGTCGAAACACTCAGATTCCCTTCTTTTTGGTCTATCAAGCTAACTGAAGTAGTTTGATTATCCTTCCAAAACCTTCCTTTTGAAACATTTGTGGAACACTAAAGGATGGCTCTAAGGATCCAAGGGTAAGGTTTGATTAGGTGGGTTTGGACCTTGTCGAAAGCTGAGTTATTTAGCGACTTAAGTTGGGTTCTAGTACCTAAGGTAAAACCAGCCTGGGTTAAGGTTCTGACTCACTAGAGGTGAATATTTGATGAATGGTGATTTGTAGTTAAGGACTTGGATTACTTGAGAAAGTATAGTTATGACTCACTCGGAAGGTGCCTTTCGTTGAGGTCGATACCTGTAAAATACAGTTAAATCCAAATAAAAGCCTTCGAATCAACTATATAATCAAGAATATTGAAATCTTCCCTTTATTAATTCGAAGAAGCTTTTATAGGTCAATTTTCCCCGATTTGATTTACAAATTAAGGTTTACAACTTTGAAGAATGAAGAAAATACAAGTATGGAATGAACCAATTCAGATACCCAAAACAGACCCCTTGGGTCTTAATAATAGATGTGGGTTGGCACCTTTCGACCCAGTGCTTTCAACCTGGTCGAAAGGTTGCTTCAGATACCTTCCGACTCATTTGACACTTGCGCACCCCTCTGCAATGCTTTCGAATGAGTTTAAATGCCTCATCATCATCGAAAGGGGTGGTTGCGCCTTTCTTTTTATGTTGCTTTGTTGTCATAAGTTATTACGGTAGGAGCTTTCGACTCTGTCGATAGGTAGTTTCCAAATGTTTCGAAGGTGTTGAAATGCTGATGGTTTCGATGCTGTTAGTTGCTTCCGAACTTATGCTTGCGACTTGATGCGGAACCTTCCCTGGATATTATAGGCTTCGACCGGTTCGAAAGGCTTGACTTTGCTTTCGAAAGGGTTGTTCTGACCAAGGCATGTTTCTAAGTGGCTTGAATGAAGGTGAAATCTTTGGTTTCGAAAAGTTTGGCATGCATATGAAGGGTTGTCATTCTTTGTCATTGAAAGTTGTTGCTTTAACTCAATCGAAAGATCTTCAGGCATGCGGAAGAACCTGCTTCGAAAGAGGATCTCTGGAAGCGGAAGGGTGCTTTCGACCCTTTTGACCCCTTCGAAAGGTTGTGATATTTCTAGTCTTTGGCTGTACATCACATCGACTCCTTCAAATGATCTTGCTGGAGCTTCCTTCTCTTGTTCTTCTTTGTCTTCTACTCAATAGGGTTCCAACAAGGTTGAAAGGATATTTGGTAGTAACATGTACCATTTTTTCACCTCTGCTATTTACGATTAGATTTTGAGTTGGTTATGACTATTGGAGGTGAGGGCTAGGGGAGGCAATGATTATGAACAGTGTGGAGCACATGCGAAGGGTGGCGAGAAGGTGCGGCGATGTAGGATGAGATACGGTGGTGTGAGCGCATAGGAAGAGTGACATGTCCTTGTGGCTTAAAGACACTGCCTAGGAGCTAAAAAACTTCAAAATTTTGTCATTTAGACTAAAATTATAATTTGAAAATGTCAAGGGAAGAGGTTGCTCAGCAAAAGGAATTGAATGGATTTTCCCTTTCAAGACAATAACCTATCTTTCTTTAGAAAAAAATAATAATAAAATCTTAATTGCCTGAGCAAGCGTTCTTCTGCCATCCCCTAGTAAACCCCTTAATTAATCTCAGTATCCCATTAATTTTCAAACCCAAGAAAATTCAATTCATGGCGACAGCATTGGAGATAAAGCTCTACTACAACAAGAAAGAGCAAGCGATGTATGATGGCTTCACGGAACTTTACGCCATAATTAAAATAGCATAAAAGCTCGAGAAAGCCTATGTTCGGGATCTCATCATCGATCTATGAAACCAAATAGCTCAAGCTAATCGCACAGTTCAGAACCTTATCCTCTACCCTCAATGACTTGTTCCCCTCCGTTGAACGCTTCGCTGCTGCTTACAAGATGGACTGCCCTGCTGCCCTCAATCACCTTCTCGTATATGGCATACCAACCACTGTGGACCATCGCCCTACCAATTCATTATCAAATTATGCACCGGCGTCAGCTGTAGCGAAGTGCGTGCAACATTTCATTACAATAATGGATAGTTTGAGACTTAACATGGTGGCTATGGATCAGTGCATCCGTTTCTTTCTGACCTGAGTGCATCAATGTTGAAACTTGATGGAAATATTCTGCCTCCTGATTTTGAAGGGAAAGTGAAAGTAAGGGAGTGGTTTGGTAGGTTGAGCAAAATGGGTGCAACAGATGAGTTAACAAAGCAGCAGTGTAGGCAGTTGTTTTTTGATTTGGAATCTTCCTATTCTTCTTTCACGGCCGGTTTATCTTTTGCTTCTTAATAGGGCCACCGTATACATTCGGGCAAGTGATCAATTTTAGCATATATTTGATTGCTTTGTTAAATTTGAAATCGATTGGAGTGATAAGTGTCAGTAGAATGAGCGATACTGCTTAATTTCTGAATAGATGAACAGATCCACAAGAAGTTAATCATCTTTGGCATGGATTGGTTTTTCCTTTACACAATTTTAATATTTTTCCAATTTTTACAATGTTAACAAGTTCTTAACTTGATTTGAAATACATGATGGAATTATTACTGTCTATAATGACAAATTAATGAAGAGTTGAATAGCGCATCTTGTTCAGCATTATATTTAGACATTTAAGCTTTAAGGCAGATGACAAGTTCGTTCTCCATGCCAGGAGGATGTTCTAAATGACAAGTCCAATTTCCTCACAAGATGATAAGTTCAACTTTTATTTCCTCCACTGTTATTTTCAAGTGTGATATGACATTAAGTAATATATGCACATTATTAAATCTCAATAAGTACTTATATTTGTACAAACAATACCAGCCATACTCATCAAATCAACAATTGTGAGTTGAGAATACAAACCTGCAACAGTTTAAAAAGCAATAGTATAGCTCTAAATTACATATGTCATCAGTTGAAGCCTTAATAAACTAGTCCACATGTCAGAAATTGTACATACGTGTTCTTGTTAGGTTATTTTAAAGCTATATTGAGTTGGTGATGGCTATTGGAGGTGGGGGCTAAGGGAGGCAGCGATTATGAACAGTGCGGAGTGCATGTGAAGGGCGGGCAGAAGGTGCAGCGACGTGCGATAAGGTACGGTGGTGTGAGAACATAGGAAGAGCGACATGTCCTTGTGGCTTGAAGACACTGTCGTAAGAGCTAAAAAACTTTAAAATTTTGTCATTTAGACTAAATGTTCCAATTTTAAAAAGTGAAGCAAAGAGGTTGCTCAGGGAAAGGAATTGAATGGATTTTCCTTTTCAAGACAATAGCCTATCTTACTTTGGAAAAATAAATCTTAGTTGCTTGAGCAAGCGTTCTTCCGCTATCCCCGAATAAACCCATTAATGCATCTCAACATCCTATTAATTTTCAAACCCTAGAAAATTCAATTCATGGTGACAACATCGGAGATAAAACACTACAACAAGAAGAAAGAGCAAGTGATGTACGATGGCTTGGCGAAACTTTACGCTATAATTTAAACAGCAGAAAAGTTCAAGAAAGCCTATGTTCGGGATCTCGTCTCCTCACCGACCTACGAAACCGAGTGCCTCAAGCTAATCACAAAGTTCAGAACCTTATCCTCTACCCTCAGCGACTCTGTCCCCTTCATTGAATGATTTTCCGCTGCTTACAAGATGGACTGCCCTACCGCCCTTAATCGCCTTCTCCTATCTAGCATACCAGCCACTGTGGGCACCGCGCTGCCAATTCATCATCAAATTCTGCATCGGTGTCGGCTGTAGCAAAGTGCGTGTAACATTTCATTATGGCAATGGATGGTTTGAGACTTAATACGGTGGCTGTGGATCAGGTGCATCCGTTGCTTTCTGACCAGAGTGCATCCATGTTGAAACTTGGTGAAAACATCCAGCTCTCTGATTTTGAAGGGAAAGTGAAAATGAGGGAGTGGCTTGGTAGGTAGAGCAAGACGGGTGCAGCAGATGAGTTAACAGAGCAACAAGTGTATGTTGTAAATTTTCAAATAGATTTGGGGTTTGGGTTTTTTGTTTGGAAGAGAAGAAGAAAAGAAGAAAGAAGAGATAAGTCCCACATGCTAGAAAATCAAGAACTATATTTGTATAAATATAGTTTTCTCATGTGGATGTTGAGGCTTTGGGACTCCCACATGTTTGCTTTGTTGTGAGAAGAGAAGTCATGCAACACCACGCGCGCCGTCGCCGTCCGACCGAACAGGGTCGGGTCGGGTACGGGTTTCGGGTTCGATTTCAGTCCGTTAAGGACCCAAAATCGAAATTTCTAAATTTGAATTAATGGCGGGAAATTGTAACGTTTTTTAAACTATTACAAAATGAATAGACGCGACCATTTTTGAACCGTTGCAAAATGAATAGACACGGCCGTTGCAAACGGTTGTAACGCTTGGCGAATCGGCACCTCTCTACCACTATAAATAGTGACGCCCAGAAATCGTTGAAACAGTTTTTTCTAGTGCTCTTCTTCTTCTTCTTCTTGCACAAATCTGTGACGTCAGGGAAGTGTTGCTAATCGCTGCACTTCCATTACTCTATATTTTGTAACATCTGCAAGGTGTTGCAAACGCTGAATCGTTGCAGATTTGTTTCTTCTTCCTCTTTATTCTATTCTATATAAATTGCATCATCAGAAACCATTACTAAAGTGTTCTTGGTCGGATCAAAGGCGTGCAAACTTTGAATCCGATTACGCTGTTATAGGGCTTCATTGAATCCTGAAAGTCGATAGTTCGATGACCTGTTTGTACCTAGTGGGTTGAACTATTGTCTGAAAGAATCTATTCCATAGATCCTTGAAGTCGGAAGTACAACATTATCTTCATCACAATCGCCATCAAATTTGTCTCGAACTGCAAAATCCCCAACAAATTTCAAATAATAATTTTTCAACCATGGAAGGTTCGAGCGCTCTACAAGTTATGAATCAACATCTATCTCGATTAGAGCGTTTTGATGGCGACAATTTCACTCATTGGCAAGAGACGATGAAATTTTTCTTGGTCACCGTCAAGTTGTTCTACATTTTGGAAGATGACTTGGAAGTAATCCCGGAGGAAACTGATAAGGATGATGCTGCTCTAAAGGCTAGACGTGCAAAGCGCAAAGAGGACGATTTTCTATGTAGGGGCCATATTCTGAATGCGCTATCTACCCCAGTCTACAATGCTCATAGGACCATGGAAACAGCGAAGGCACTCTGGACTGCACTGGAGAATAAGTACCGCATATCCGAGGCAAGTAATAAAAAGTTTTTTATTTCCAATTTTATGAATTTCAAAATGGTCACCAATAAGTCCATAATTGAACAAGTAAGCGAAATCTTACTGTTGGTGAATCAACTTAAAGATGCTGGAATTGATCTCCCTGAATCTTTTGTTATTGGAGTTATAATTTCGAGACTTCCGCATAGTTGGAATGATTATAAGAAAAAGATGAAGCATGCGGAAACGGATTATAATTTAGACAGTTTACAGCGTCATCTTTGTATTGAAGAAAACTCTCGCAAACGCGATCTAGATGATAATCCGCAAACTGAGTCCCATTTTAAGGCAAATAATGTTGAAATTACTGATACGTTAAAGCCAAAGAATGAGACACAGTTTAAGAAGAAAAATCATTCCAAAACCAACAACAAAAAGAAAGGTGCTTGTTATTTTTGTAACAAGCTCGGCCACTATGCCCGAGACTGCCTTCTGCGGAAGAAACAACAAAAAGTGAATGTGGTCGAAGACTCGCTTGTGGCTGTAGTGCAAGAGACGAACTCCGTTAGCGGCAATGATAATGATTGGTGGTTCGATACTGGAGCAACCATTCATATTTGCAAAGACCGTAATCTATTCAAGAGTTACGAAGAAAATAAAGGAGAAGCCGACGAAGTTACTGGAGCAAATAAGGTTCCAAGCAAAGTTCTGGGAAAAGGCACTATAGAACTTACTTTAACCTCTGGAAAAGTTCTTACATTAGTAAATGTATTTTATGTACTTGATATGTGTAAGAATTTGGTCTCCGGATACCTTCTTAACAAAGGAGGATTCAAGATAGTGTATGAGTCTGATAAGCTAGTGTTGTCTAAGAATGGTAGATTCATTAGACAGGGATACTCTTGTAACGGCATGATTAAGTTGAATCTAATAAAGAAATCTTCTATTTATATTGTTGATTCTATTAATTTATGACATGGTAGATTAGGACATGTTAATTATAATTCCATTAGAAATATACATAAATTAGGATTAATTTCTGATTGTGATTTAGATACCATCTCTAAATGTGAAATATGTGTTCAAGCAAAAATACACCGAAAATCCTTTAAATCCGTAGAAAGGAAAACTGGTTTGCTTGATTTGGTATATAGTGATGTGGGTGACTTAAAAAGTCATATCACCTATGGTGGTAACCCATACTATATAACATTCATTGATGATTATACTAGATATGCATATATATATCTAATGAAAACTATAGATGAGGCTTTTGATAAATTCAAAATTTACAAAGCAGAGGTCGAAACATAATTAGGAGTTAAAATAAAATATTACATTCAGATCGTGGTGGTGAATATTTCTCAAATGAATTCACCTTGTTTTGTAAACAACAAGGTATAGTTCACCAATGTACTGCCCCATATACACCACAACAAAATGGTGTTGCTGAAAGGAAGAATAGAACTTTAGTAGAAACGGTTAATGCCATGCTCATAAGTTCTAATTTACCTTATAACCTATGGGGTGATGCTATGTTATCTGCATGTTATATTTTAAATAGAGTACCACTTAAAAAGAATAATATTTCCCATTATGAATTATGGTTTAATAGGAAACCTAACCTAACCAAACTTAAAGTTTGGGGTTACTTAGCATATGTTAGAAAACCAGACCCTAAACGACCAAAGTTAGGAAATAGAGCATTTAAATGTATTTGCATAGGATATTCACTTAATAGTATAACTTATAGATTCCTTTTTCTTGACACCCTAGAAGTTATAGAATCTGTAGATGTAGAATTTTTTGAAAATCAAACTGTTGAGATCTCATTGAGATCATCTAGTCCAGAACCTAGTATGGCTAATGATATCAATGACGATGATTATGCTCCTGCTCAAAACAGCAAGGAAGTATCAGTACCAGATAATAGTACTGAACAACGGAGTAGTAAAAGAGTGAGAATAGAGAAGGACTATGGTCCTGACTTCATTACATATCTTGTAGAAGGCAGTAAGGACGAAGTCCTTAATGTGAGTAAATATGTAATGAATGTCGATGACGATCCCAAAACTTATTCTGAGGCTATGAGTTCCAGAGATTCCAATTTCTAGAAAGAAGCTATCAATGATGAAATGAATTCCATACTGTTAAACCAAACTTGGGTTTTAACTGATTTACCTCCTGGTGCTAAACCTATAGGATGTAAATGGATATTCAAGAAAAAGTTGAATACAAATGGATCCATTGATAAGTTTAAAGCCAGATTAGTTGCTAAGGGATATAAGCAAAGACATGGAGTATATTACTTTGATACATATGCTCCAGTTGCTCGCATATCTTCTATACGCTGTTTAATTGCACTTGCATCAATTCATAAATTAGTCATACATCAAATGGATGTAAAGACTGCCTTTCTAAATGGAGATTTAGAAGAAGAGATATATATGGAACACCCTGAAGGTTTCAAAACCCCAGGCCAAGAAAAGAAAGTTTGCAAATTAGTGAAATCTCTTTATGGCCTAAAGCAAGCTCCCATGCAATGGCATGAGAAATTTGATAAAGTTGCACTGTCATATGGATTCATTGTTAATGATGCTGATAAATGTATTTATAGCAAATCAGATAATAACGGTAGTGTTATAATATGTTTATACGTTGATGACATGCTAATATTTGGTTCCAATATATCATGTGTGAATGAAACTAAAAAGTTTCTGTCTTCTAAATTCGATATGAAAGATCTAGGAGAGGCTGATGTAATTTTGGGAAATAAAATTATTAGGAAAGAGGGGGAGTTATTACTAACTCAATCTCATTACATAGAGAAATTCCTACAAAAGTATGGTCATTACGATGACAAACCAACACCAACTCCTTTAGATCCTAGTATTAAATTAGAAAAGAACACTGGACGTACTATCTCTCAACTAGAGTATTCCAGTGTTATTGGGAGTCTTATGTATGCTATGCATTGCACTAGACCAGCATCGCACATGCTATAAGTGTATTGTGTCGATTTACGAGTAATCCAGGTTTCGAACATTGGAAAGCTATTTCCAGAGTTTTAGCTTATTTGAAAGGAACCATTGAATATGGTTTATCTTATAAAGGATATCCTGCTGTAATAGA
This sequence comes from Allium fistulosum, assembly GCA_030737815.1. Taxonomy (NCBI): domain Eukaryota; kingdom Viridiplantae; phylum Streptophyta; class Magnoliopsida; order Asparagales; family Amaryllidaceae; genus Allium; species Allium fistulosum. The sequence continues at coordinate 239,097,921 of CM060907.1, read as the reverse complement.
AGGATATAGTGATGCAACCTGGAACAATGTAGAATCCAAATCCAAGTCTACGACTGGATGGATCTTTACATTAGGAGGCGCTGCTGTGTCTTTGGCTTCCAAGAAGCAGACCTGTATTTCTGACTCAACAATGTTGTCAAAATTGATTGCATTAGCCGATGCATGTAAAGAAGCGGAATGGCTTAGGAATTTATTAATGGAAATCCCTTTATGGAAGAAGCCATCTCCAGTAATCTTGATTAATTGTGACAATCAAGCAACGATATACAATGTGTCTAATAAGACATATAATGAAAAGTCTAGACATGTGAGTCTAAGACATCAAATGGTGAGACAATTACTCAAACAAGGAGTTATAACTATTGACTACATAGAAACGAAGAAAAACTTGGCTGACCCACTTACGAAGAGTCTTCCAAAAGCAATGGTTTCTATAAAGTCATAAGAAATGGGACTAAGGTCTGTGAATGAAAATTGATCATCCTTAACAGAAACCCAACTTATGTCTTGAAAAGGATAGACAAAGTTCAATGGGTACCAACAAGTTAAGAGAATGATTATGGAACACTAAATCGATAATCCCATATTATTTAGTGTTGGATTCTGCAAGAACAAAGGATGGATATATATTCTTAATAAGTCTAGAAATCTTAAAAGGTGAATCGCAGAAACACCTTAAGAGACTTACCTATATGAGTATGGAAATCAGGTCGTTTCCTAGGAAATAAGACTGCTTTCTAAGTAGACTCATGAACTAGGATTTAAGCACATGGCCATTAACGTGCTGAGCAATACAGAACACTTTACCTAAGGAAATCAACATGTGTGATTGTTCCAGTTTTATCATTAGGGATACTTGGTTCAAGATTCGTTCACCATAGAATCTCGATAAGGCTTTGAATGGTTTACACTAAGTAAAGGTTCAAATCCAAAAGATACCTTTTATTTATGTGTTGGTTTTCACGATGATGCAAAACTTGATCTTAGAACTACATAGGCTTGATCCCACTTGGGTATGTAGGAAGTCACTCTAGTGATGCAGCCATCCTATTTATTAATTTTTCTTATATTTTGAAAATTGGGGGAGATTATTGTAAATTTTCAAATAGATTTGGGGTTTGGGTTTTTTGTTTGGAAGAGAAGAAGAAAAGAAGAAAGAAGAGATAAGTCCCACATACTAGAAAATCAAGAACTATATTTGTATAAATATAGTTTTCTCATGTGGATGTTGGGGCCTTGGGGCTTCCACATGTTTGCTTTGTTGTTGGGGCCTTGGGGCTCCCACGGGTTTCGGGTTCGGATCCGAAAATATTTTTGGATCATATGTAAACAGTAACGGGTTGGATTTCAGCCCGTTAAGGACCCAAAACCGAAATTTCTAAATTTGAATTAATGGCGGGAAATTGTAACGTTTTTTAAATGTTACAAAATGAATAGACGCGACCGTTTTTGAACCGTTGCAAAATGAATAGACACGGTCGTTGCAAACGGTTGTGACGCTTGGCGAATCGGCACCTCTCTACCACTATAAATAGTGACGTCCAGAAATCGTTGAAATAGTTTTTTCTAGTGCTCTTCTTCTACTTCTTCTTGCACAAATCTGCAACGCCAGGGAAGTGTTGCTAATCGCTGCACTTCCATTACTCTATATTTTGTAACATCTGCAAGGTGTTGCAAACGCTGAATCGTTGCAGATTTGTTTCTTCTTCCTCTTCATTCTATTCTATATAAATTGCATCATCAGAAACCATTACTAAAGTGTTCTTGGTCGGATCAAAGGCGTGCAAACTTTGAATCCGATTACGCTATTATAGGGCTTCATTGAATCCTGAAAGTCGATAGTTCGATAACCCGTTTGTACCTGGTGGGTTGAACTATTGTCTGAAAGAATCTATTCCATAGATCCTTGAAGTCGGAAGTACAATATTATCTTCATCGCAATCGCCATCAAATTTGTCTCGAACCGCAAAATCCCCAACAGTGTAGGCAGCTGCTTTTTGATTTGGAATCTTCCTATTCTTCTTTCATGGCTGCTTTACCTTCCGCTTCTTAATATAAGGCCTTCGTATACATTCGGTCAAGTGATCAGTTTTAGCATATATATTCGATTGCTTTGTTGGATTTGGAATCGATTGGAGTGATAAGTGTAAGTAGAATGAGTGATACTACTTAATTTCTGAATAGTTGAACAGATCCACAAGAAATAAATCATCTTTGCCATGGATTGGTTTTTCCTTTACACAATTTTTACACTGCTAACGAGTTCTTAATTTGATTTTAAATACATGATGCAATTAATACTGTCTGTAATGACAAATTAATGAAGAGTTAAATAGTGCATCTTGTTTAGCATTATATTTAGACATTTAAGCTTTAAGGCAGATGACAAGTTCGTTCTCCATGGCGGGAGGATTTTTTGAATGATAAGTCCAATTTTCTCACAAGATGATAAGTTCAACTTTTATTTCCTATAATATTATTTTCAAGTATCTGTCGACATTAGGTAATATGCACATTATTAAATCTCAATAAGTACCTGTATCTGTACAACCAATACCAACCATACTCATCAAATCAACAACTGCGAGTTGAGAATACAAACTTGTAATAGTTTAAAAAGCAGTAGTATAGCTCTAAATTACATATGTCATTAGTTGAAGCCTTGATAAACTAGTTCACATGTCAGAAATTGTGCATATGTGATCTTGTTAGGTTAGTTTAAAGCTATATTGAAGGTTTGAAATGAAAAGTACAAATCAAGTGCATGGTATAACAAAAATAATAAAAGGAATTAACTAAAAGATCACTAGTATTAAATTTTCCTTTTTTCTTGGTTCCATAATTTTATAACGTCTTGCTCCTTGGCGGTTTATATATACAAAAATGTTATATATATATATATATATATATATATATAAATGTTTGTTATTTCATTCATATTGTGTGTCTTCTTTTAGTGACATAACTGAATTTTCTTAACAGAAATTATTCTTACTCTTAGAGCATTTCCAGTGGCAACAATTCAGGGTTTAATATTAAGGTTTTCGGTCCCAGTCATGAATTCAATGTTTAAAATTAAGGTTAATATTCAGGATCCGGTTCAGGATTCTGAACTGGGTTTGGACGTCCATTAAATGGGAGCCTGAAGCCAGACGCCCATTAAATGTGCGCATGAAGCCAGACATCTGGCCCTTGGAGTTCCCAGCCCACTTCAGGGTTGAATATTCAGGGCTTTGAATATTCAGCTTTGAATGGACTGGAGATGCCCTTACCCTTTAGCGAAGTGCTTCTCGTTTGCTTATGCATGCGCACCCACACTCTTACATACACACATATTTACTTTTTAATATTCCACAACCTGTGAGAACTCTGCTCAAAACCAAGATAGTAACTTTGATCTGAAATATGTAGGTATAATTACTGTAGTTTAAGCAAATCATACTATATTACTATTATCTTTAAAATATATCACTTCTGCAACATAAAGTTATACATTTTTACATGAACGCTTTGAGTTGCACAATCTGTACTTTGGGTTGCGGAAATAATAACAAGTAAAACAAATATGGACTATTACGAAGCATATTTTTACAATACTTTACAATGAACCACTATTATATACTGATTGCAAGTACATAATGTTGCTAATCAACTTCATACATATGTAATGGAGCTTTGTTTTATATTAAAAAGGTTCCCTGACGTGGCGGCAAAGGTTCAAATCATGGATTTCAATCACATCTCATTTCAAAAAAATTACGTATGTTATCTTGTATTGGGTTGGCTATTCATCTCAGTTTGACATCTTAGGATTATCTCGGAATAACTTATGAGTCTAAATGTTATACCTTGAACAATTCTTTTATGTTTGTTATCAAAAAAATAAAATAAAAATAAGAACCAGAACAAACTTTTTATTTGCATAAAAAGATAGTAGTTGTACTAGAATGCAGAGGTTTTTTTTTCTTTTCTTTTTTTGGATTATAATAAGTAGTTTGATACTTGTAGTAATTGAATAATTTCGTCTTATTTAAACAATAGTAAAAAAATAAAAAACGAAGTCGCTTTGGTGAATTACTTGGATCAAAAACCAAAACATTAGATTAGAGGTATTGTTAAATAATAATTGGTAGGTCACTACGCTTGGATCATTTAAAAGATAAAAAAAGCTATACAGAAGTATCCTATTATCTGTCGGTGTTAGTATCTTGATTGAATTCCACATACAGGCTTTTACTAAGTTGTGTATGGCATAAATTATTTTACTACCACATTCCTTATATTACTTCCTCAGCATTGAACTAAAAAGCATTACTAGAACATATGTAAGATAGTTAGTTGTTTGTAAACTGCAATCATTCAGTGAAATCTTCTATACATCCATTTGTTGTTACAATTGAAAAGGTCAGTGTTTATCAAAAATAAATAAGTTCGTCTTCATAAGCTTCTTTAACGCAACATTAATCTGTTTTAAGTTACAATGGCACGCAATAACTTTACGTTTTTACCAATGTTGCAAATATGTTTATATGGATACAATGTGTGTACTGTTTTGGATGTCATGTTTCATGTATTACATACGGTATTAATAAGTGCTATTGGTCAAAATTGAATTGTTGCACAATAGGAAAATGTGTAGCAAACATGGGGTAGACTACATGAAGTTACCAATATGATGCTTGGATAGACTAATAACTCCCGTCTCTTCTTGTGAGTTACAATAATGGGTGTGCACTTGTGTTCATGTAGCTAGACAACCAAGGATGTTATATCTTTTAAAAGAGCACCTTTGGAAATACAACGTTGCATCGTTAAAATAAATATCAATATTACTGCTATAGATAAGACCAATAGAACCATAATCTCAATCTTTATCCTTACTCTTAACCCTATTTCTAACTCTCGAAAATGAAATATCTTCTATTGACCGTGTCCCAAAATGTCTTATTATTTCATTATCTATTATCGCTGCCATTTTGTGCTGTTCATCACTGCACTGCATCTGGTTGCCGTTTTGTTTTTGCCAACGGTTAGAAATTGATAAAAACAATAAGAATGATTATAATATTAGTAAATTATGAATTTAAATAAGGGGGAGGATCAACATCTCCCTCATATAAATCAACTATCATCCCTCTGTCTTTTTGCGCGAAAAGAATTTGGATCAAAGTGGATTGATGTGTTCTATTTGAAAGTTTTCAGGCTCAAGGAAAAAGTTGGAGAAAAATTTAGTCTTAGGGACAAGAAGTTTCATTTTTAGATCCAAGGACTTTAATAAAGCTTTGAAGCGATTTAAGTTTTCCTGCATAATAAGACGATGGAAGGATTTGGGAGGGACATAAAGGATGGAAGATCCATATCTCTCATCTTTGAATAACTATCTTCGTTAAAGACCAAAATTAAATACCGATCAAAAGAAATGGGGAGAATTTGGAAGTCAACCAAATAAATATATAGTGTAAATGCTGGCAAGGTTTGATTACTGTGGTAAGGCTAACCATTCCTTTGGTTTGTTTGATTAAAATCAATATAAATGATAATCACTACATTTGGAAACAGCTGAAAGCTTTTGAAGAATAAAAGATTACAACTTTACATAGTTCATGTAGAATATATATGATTAAGTTGGATGCAACCGATTCGTTTGACAAGCATCAAACTTTGAGGAACAAAAGGTTACAACAGTGTATAGTTCATGTAGAATAAGCAATTATGTAATTGTAGGTGCTACAATTAGATACTAGACAAGATGCCACTTTTGCAAGCTTTCATTATTGAACAAATTATGGATCAAGCTTATAGAAATATGAGAAGAAAACAAGAATTTACAAAACTTAAAACTTTATTAAGTATATTTTTGATATTTCAGGAACACTGTAGGACTAAGATGAAAAATGTTAAAACATAAAACTTTTGCGTACTGCTGTGTATTTATCCTGAAAAAAGGATGCCTATATGTGTTATTTGTTATTAACGATCAAGTTTTCCGATTGCATCTTTCTCTACAAACGGAGAGCTGGCAATTCTTCTTAAATGATTAATATCTGCCTTTTGTACATATGCATAAAAAATTAAGACCATTCTTGGACATTTAACCTAATTTTTTGCATTGTAGGCAATTTGACTATTTGATTATATGTGTATATATCTATCTAATTCTGAAGTGCACAGAGGCTGTGGAATGTAGGGACTCACACTATTTGTATTTTGCTTATGAATTCCTATTTCTACTATAGGATGTGAAACAGTTCTCTATATTAGATATCTGTTGTCATTGTAACTTTGTTCTCTATATAATGAATTTGTATGCTGTGCTTGTCTTTTCATAACTTGCTTTGAATGTGGAATGTTTATCTAGCAACAACAGTTGAATTTCTTAACTTAGATGGTGCATCTGTAGCTAAGTAAAATTTATATTTCCACAAGTGTATTTGAGAAAAATCTTCTACGCAGATGTAGTTTATGCTAGAAGAATTTTCATTACTTTGTCTAGCACAATTTGTATTTATGGCAAGGGAATTTTTGAAAGGGGGACTCGGGGCAAGATCAGAAATTGGTAATGCTTCAGCTAAGTCTGTGCAATCAATAGAATTTTTATCTTGTCATTTTTAAATTCTAAAAATATCCTAGGTAACGTCCCTTCTTATCCATCCAACAATGGAATCACATCATCGATTTGTAACCTCCACCGCTATCCTTTTCTTGACCATCCATTAACGGAATCTCATCATTTATTTGCAGCCTTAATCATTAACAAGAATGCTTGAAATAAAGGAGCATGTCCTCATGAAGACTTTTGCACTTGTAGCGCATGCATAATAAAGATAACATTACTGTAACTAAATTGTTTCGTTGCATGTTTAGACGTATACGATTGCGTGCATTTATACTACTTATATGAGTATATATGCATGTCCAGATGGACCTGCACTTAATTACAATGTACGTGCATTTATAGTTGCAGCTGTGGTAGTAGATTTGACAGTACCATTGCCAGCATAAGCTGAACCTGAAGCAATGACCGAGAAGACCGAGACAACTGAAGAACATTCGTTGAACCAATAACTTGAAAGCATTCATAGTTTTATCATTCATTTCTTTTGTTTTATTTTATTTTATTTTATACTACTGAAAATAGAAATAATACTTGTACTTTTACATGCATATGCTATTTTAGCTAGCGTGGGCTGTGAGAAAAAATTATATACATGCATGAGCGATTAATTATTTAAGCTCTTAGCTTATTTCATAACCAATCATATTAAGAACATGTTATACTCATGGCTGTGACAAGAGGGGTTGATCCGGAATCTGAGTTTGACGACTGGTTGGAAAATTGCCTGCTGCGTTGGAGCGCTTCTATTCAAAGACAGCTCAATTTTTGAGGAAGGAGGAGGCTAGGTCCTCTAGGAAAAAGAACGTTGCAGGACCGAGTGGAGAAGCAGTACGGAGTAATATTGCAATAAAACAGTCTGATGACAGTTTCAGGAAAGTTCGGGTTAATGTTCAGAATAAGCCGAATCAACAAAAGAAAGATGTAGACAGGAACCGAGAGCGGAAGAAGGATTTTAGGACACTAAAGTCTAGGATTCCAATGTATGAAAATTACACGCCGCTAAACACGTCCTTGTAGAACATTTATCTATCCACTTGCAATACCATGCAGTACAGGAAGCCGCAACCAAAAGAGTCGTCAGAGAGACAGAAGCAGACCGAAAAGTATTGTCGATTTCACAAATGTTATGGGCACAATACAAATGAATGTAGGTACCTCCGGGATGTCATAGAAAAATTGATTCGGGAAAAGAAGTTGCAACAGTTTGTGAAAACTCCACAGGATGGCGAACAGGGGATATCCGACCCCAATCGAGGACAAGCTCCGCGTAAGGCTGAGGAGCCTGAACGGACTGGTGGAAGACTGGTGATTAATACGATAGTTGGAGGACCGCACCCTACGGACAAGAGTTGGCAAGAGATGGAGCTTTATGCTAGCGCGATAAGGCATGTAGATTTTGAATGCTATTCGAATACGGAAGATGGAACTCCGGTAAAACAGTAGCGCACCATGGTAGATGATATTGTGTTTAGAAACAGGGATGTAGACAAACTAGAGTCTCCAACAATTGACCCGATGGTCATTTCAGCTATGATTGGTCCTGCGTTGGTAAGAAGGATTTTGATTGATTGTGGAAGTTCAGTGAATATAATCTTCAAAAAGGCGTATGATCGGATGAGAATGGAGGCCAAAGACTTGAAACCATCTAAAGCTCGTATTCATGGTTTTAATGGAGTTGCAACTGAGGCTGTAGGATACGTGGAATCACCTATCGAATTGGGAGAAGGTGAATGAAGGAGAGTTCGAATCTTACCGTTTATTGTTTTGGACGTTGACTCTACGTACAATGTTTTTCTGGGTCGATCGACCCTGGATGAATTTCGGGCAGCTCTTACCCCATGGTGTTTAACTCTAAAGTTTTCGATGGATAATGATTTAGGAGTTGTTCATGGCGATCAGGCCACTGGACACGCCTGTTATGTAACTGATTTGAGGGAAGCTCAGCGTAAGGAGAAGGGAAAGGGTATGGACAAAGCTATCCGCATCCAAACCATTGAAGATTGACAACCAGCGCCTGGGCCTTGGCTTGGGCGCCACAGTTGGTTCTATAGAAATATAAATCCGAGAGATGATGAAGAGGAGCCCAACGATACCAAGGCTGCACCGACTGAGCTGACGATTGATATCACGGTCAGCCACGACGACCCATCACGAGTCCTGAAGATTGGGTCACAGCTTAGCCCCCCGATGATGACAAACTTGCTGGTTTTCTCCGAGCGAATCTAGATGTGTAATGAATATAATGATATAGGTTGATATATTGAGGCTGTGTACATGGTGATTAGTGTGTGGGTGCAGCTGCTTCATTATTTTCTTAGATTTTGGGCTTTGGGCCTTGTTTGCTTGCGGGTTACTTCAGGATTTGAACTGATTTGTTGTGCATATTTTTGTATCTTCCTTTTCTTATTTAAGCTGTACATGTACAAGCTTTTAACAACAAGGGTTTTAATGCCGTATCTGATTTTAATAAAGATGATCAAATTCAAATTCAATTGATTCAATCTCTTGTTATATCTTCTTCTCTCATTATATTCTGAAAGCTTAATCAATTCTCTATCATAATCTTTACATGGTATCAGAGCATCGGATCTCGATCTAGGGTTTCTGCATCTTACCTCAAAACTCAAATTCAATCTACCAAAGTTCTTATCCTCACAATATGTCTGAAACCAAGAGTTCTACCATGATCGATGTTCTACCAATTACATCCAAGATCACAGATCGCAAGTTAACGAATACTAATTTCCTGGAGTGGAGCAAAACTGTCAGATTATACCTTCGAAGCATTGATAAAGATGATCACCTAACAACAAATCCACCAACAACATCTGAAGAAAAGGATCTGATCTGGTTGCGAGAAGATGCTCGACTGTTTTTGCAAATTCGAAATTCAATAGACGATGAAGTGATCTGTTTGATTAATCACTGTGAGTTTGTGAAGGAACTAATCGAATACCTCGAATTTTTGTATTCTGGAAAAGGAAATCTGACTCGTATGTTTGAAGTGTGTAAATCATTTTATAGAGCTGAGATGCTGGATCAATCTCTTACAAGTTATTTCATGAATTTTAAAAAGACTTATGAAGAATTCAATGTATTACTACCAATGAGTCCTGATGTGAAGATACAATAACTTCAACGTGAACAGATGGCCATTATGTCCTTCCTTGCCGGGTTGCCATCACAATTTGAATCTGCAAAATCTCAAATATTGTCTGGATCCACCATAACATCCCTTCATGAAGTGTTCAGCAGAGTGCTTAGGACTGAAACAACTCCACCCACTACAAATGTGAATAACAGTGCTTTAACAAGTTCAAGCTCTAATACAAATCCTTCACCTTCCACTTGGAGACCTCCATCTGACTTCAGACCACCATGGAGTTCATCACAAAGGCCTGAATCATGGAGACCCCCATCATCTCCATCCTGGAGACCACAACGAGGTGGATGGAGACCAAGCAATAAAATATGCTCATACTACAAGAAACCAGGACATCTAATTGGTGAGTGTAGAAAGCTACAATACATCAATCAGCAAAAGAATCAAGGAACTACTAATAACAATAATGCACCCAAAACTGTTCTTATGACTGCTGAGGAGTTTGATAAATACACAAAGTATCAGGAATCTCAAAACAAACCAGCTATCTCTACTATTGCAAGTTCTGATAAACAAACTTCAAAGTGGATCATTGATTCTGGAGCAACAGACCACATGTCAGGTAACTCTAAACTGTTTGCATGGATTAATGAACATATAAAAGGTCATGCAGTCACTTTAGCAGATGGGTCACAAGCACATGTTCATGGAGTTGGTAATATAGATACTATGGTCCCATTGAAATCTGCTCTATTTATACCTACTTTATCATATAATCTGCTATCTGTAAGCAAACTCACCAGAGACTTGAATTGTAGAGTAGAATTTTCTTTTGAAGAATGTATATTTCAGGATCTTACAACGAGACAGATTATTGGTAAGGGATATGAAGTAGGGGGACTTTACATTTTGGAAAATTCACCTGTAGCATGCTCAAGTATAGGGAATGCCATCAAGCTTCATCAGCAATTGGGGCACCCTTCACTTACTTTGCTCAAGCATCTTTATCCTCAGTACAAGTCTCTAACTCATCTCAATTGTGAGCCATGTCAATATGCTAAACTACATAGGAGTAGCTTAAAGCCTAGAATAAATAAATGTGCTAATGCACCATTTGAATTAGTGCATTCTGATATTTGGGGGCCATCCTCTATTGTGTCTAAATCTGGTTATAAGTACTTTGTGACATTTGTTGATGACTATTCAAGGGTTACTTGGGTATTTTTGATGACTAATAGATCAGAATTGTTTTCAATTTTTTGTACTTTTCATAAGGAAATTCAAAATCAGTTTAATACTTGCATTAGAACATTAAGAAGTGATAATGCTAAGGAGTATACATCCTTTGCATTCAACTCATACCTAAGTCAGCATGGGATTCTACATGAAACATCATGTGTAGATACTGCTGCCCAAAATGCGGTAGCAGAAAGGAAGAATAAACACCTCCTTGAAACAGCTAGGGCATTGATGTTTCAAATGAATGTACCAAAATCATTCTGGGGGGATGCTGTTTTAACTGCCTGTTTTCTTATAAATAGGATGCCTTCAACAGTCCTGAATTTTAGTATACCCTACCAAGTGTTATGTCCTAACAAAGATATATATCCAATTAAACCCAAGATATTTGGGTGTGTATGCTTTGTAAGGAATGTTAACCCTCAGATAGGAAAACTGGATCCCAAAGCTCTCAAGTGCATTTTTGTTGGTTACTCAAGACTACATAAGGGATATAAATGTTATTGTCCAAGTTTAAGCAAGTATATAGTATCTATAGATGTAAACTTTATGGAGGACAGACCATTCTATCAAAAAGTTAACACATCTAGTCTGGGTGAGAGTGAGGAAATAATTCACACATCAAATCAGGAGGAGATTGAGGAATATGTAATTAAGTCTAACATGCAGACTCCAGAAACTGAACCAATAGTTGAGAATGATAGTGATCATGCACCTTCTGGTGAAATTCCCATTGCTGAAGACCCAAGCCTTAATCTTCCCATTGCTCTTAGAAAAGAAAAGAGAAAGTGCACCTACCCCATCTCTAACTATATGTCATATGATAACCTTTCACCCACATCTTATACTTTTGCTACCACTCTAGACACTATTGGAATTCCTAAAAATGTAGCTGAGGCTTTAGTCAAACAAGAATGGAGGGAGCTATGGTTGATGAAATGAATGCCTTAGAAAGGAATAATACATGGGATCTGGTGAAATTACCAGAAAATAAGAGGGCAATTGGTTGTAGATGGATATACTCAGTGAAGATGAACCCAAATGGAACCATCAACAGATTTAAAGCAAGGCTAGTGGCTAAAGGATATGCACAAGTGTATGGTATGGATTATGCTGAAACCTTTTCTCCTGTAGCCAAAATGACCTCTATCAGAGTATTCATAGCATTAGCAGCACACTTCAACTAGCATCTTCACCAATTAGATATTAAAAATGCATTCCTACATGGTGACCTTAAGGAGGAGATTTATATGACTCAGCCACCTGGTTTCATTGCACAAGGAGAAGAAGGACTTGTGTGTAAGTTAAAGAAAACTCTCTATGGACTTAAACAAAGTCCACGAGCTTGGTTTGGAAAATTTAGCCAAACTTTAGAGGAATTTGGTGTAACCAGGTGCAAAAGTGATCACTCAGTGTTCTACAAACATTCAGACCAAGGTATCATCTTATTAGTTGTATATGTGGATGATATAATCATAACTGGCAATGATGAACAAGGAGTTACCTTATTGAAGCAGTTCATTCATCAGAAGTTTCAAACTAAAGACTTAGGAGAACTAAAATATTTCTTGGGAGTAGAAGTGTTAAGAAGCAACAAAGGAATATTACTGAATCAAAGGAAGTATGTGATGGATATACTGACAGAAACTGGTAAATTAGGAGCTAAACCTCAAAGTTCACCAATCATCCCCAACAACTACTTAACATCTGAAGGAGAACCCTTTGAAGATCCAGAAAGATATAGGAGATTATTAGGAAAATTAAATTATCTCACCATAACTAGACCAGATCTATCCTTTGTAGTAAGCATGGTAAGTCAGTATATGGCTTCACCCACAAAACAACACTGGTTAGCATTAGAACATATACTTGGATATCTAAAGGGGTCAGCTGGACAAGGAATTATGTATACTAATCATGGTCACATGAAGATTGAGAGCTTTGCAGATGCTGACTGGGCAGGTTCAAGAGATGATAGAAGGTCAACAACTGGTTTTTGTGTATATCTTGGAGGAAATTTAGTGTCCTGGAAGAGCAAGAAACAACATATTGTATCCAGATCTAGTGCTGAATCTGAGTACAGGGCTATGTCCAAGGCTGTATGTGAGATTATGTGGATCAAACACTTACTAAAGGAGTGTAAACTTGAGTTTGAGGAACCAGCCAGATTATGGTGTGATAATAAGGCAGCAATTCATATTGCTTCTAACCCTATCTTTCATGAAAGAACAAAGCATATAGAATCAGATTATCATTTCATTCGAGACAAAATTCAAAATGGAGAAGTAACTACACATTATGTCAATACAGAAGTGCAACCTGCAGATGTCTTAACTAAGGCTGTGAGTGGAGATAGATTGAAATATTTGAAGAGCAAGTTGGGTCTGATAGATATTTATAACCCAACTTGAGGAGGAGTGTAATGAATGTAATGATATAGGTTGATATATTGAGGCTGTGTACATGGTGATTAGTGTGTGGGTGCAGCTGCTTCATTATTTGCTTAGAGTTTGGGCTTTGGGCCTTGTTTGCTTGCGGGTTACTTCAGGATTTGAACTGATTTGTTGTGCATATTTTTGTATCTTCCTTTTCTTATTTAAGCTGTACATGTACAAGCTTTTAACAACAAGGGTTTTAATGCCGTATCTGATTTTAATAAAGATGATCAAATTCAAATTCAATTGATTCAATCTCTTGTTATATCTTCTTCTCTCATTATATTCTGAAAGCTTAATCAATTCTCTATCATAATCTTTACAAGATGTATTCGCTTGGACTCACTCTGACATGTGTGGAATCTCGCCTGCCATTGCAAGCCATGCATTGAAAATTGATCTGAAGTATGTTCCGGTGAAGCAAAAAAGACGAGGCATGGATTCGGAGAGATCTGCCAGTCTTAAAGAGGAGGTGGATAAACTAAAAGTTAATGGGTTTATCCGCGATGCCCTCTATCCTGAATGGGTATCTAATCCCGTATTTTTTAAGAAGGCAAATGGAAAATGGAGAACATGCATTGATTATTCAAATCTGAACAAAGCATGTCCAAAACACGGTTTTCCCCTTCCCAGGATTGATTATCTAGTTGATTCAACTGCAGGATATGAATTGTTATCATTTATGGATGCAGATTCGGGATATAACCAAATCCGGATGCATATCCCCGATCAGGGGCACACTAGTTTTGTTACAGATGTTGGGTTGTATTGTTATGTAGTAATGTCGTTTGGATTGAAGAATGCCAGAGCAACCTATCAGCGCTTGGTTAAAAAGATGTTTAGGGATCAGATTGGAAAGACAATGGAAGTGTATGTGGAGGATATGCTCGTGAAGTCACGACGATCAAGCGACCACATTAAAGACTTGGCAAAAATGTTTGACATCCTCCGATATTACAAGATGAAAATCAATCCCTTGAAATGTTAGTTCGTTGTCGCATCAGGAAAGTTTCTGGGCTTTATTGTCAATGCTCGTGGAATATAAGCTAATCTAGAGAAGATTCAGGCTATCTGTGATATCCAGACGCCAAGAACCATTAAACAAGTGCAGAGTTTGAATGGGAAGGTTGCCGCTTAAGTCGATTTATCTCCTAGAGCTACTGACAAATGCATTCCTTTCTTCGATCTAATTAAAAAAGGAAAAAGAAACTTCGAATGGACGCAGGGTTGTAAAGACGCGTTCCAAGCCCTGGTGAATCATTTGGAGAGACCCCCTATCTTGTCAAAACCAGTAGATCATAAGGAGTTTTTCATTTATTTGGCTATATAAACACATTCCATAAGTCCCGCCTTGGCTCGTGAGGAAAATCGGATCCAGAGGCCGACAGGAGCAGAAATGAATTATCTGAAAATAGAGAAACTGGAAAACTACCTGCAATTACATCACGAAAGCTTCGTCTGTACTTTCAAGCACATCCGATCAATATTTACACCGACCAGCCGTTACGATAGGTCCTACAACGACCTGAGACATCTGGGAGGTTACTCAAGTGGAACATTGAACTCAGCCAATTCGACATTACTTATCTCCCTCAAAGAGCTATCCATGGACAGGCTTTGGCGGACTTTATAGTAGAGTTACTATGCAGGATGATATTCCAAAAGAAAATGAAGTTCCTACTGTACAATGGAAGTTATATACCGATGGGGCGTCTAATGATCATTACTCTGGAGCTGGGATTGTGCTTGTAACTCCTGAAAATCGGTCGATTTGTTATGCTCTAAAGCTTGATTTCCCAGCGACAAACAACAAGATTGAGTATGAAGCTCTGATTGCCGGACTTAAACTCGCTAAAGAACTAGGAGTTAAATCTCTTGGAATCTTTTGTGATTCGTAATTGATCATGTATCAAGTTAGAGTAGACTACCAGGCTAAGGGACAATGGTTTTCACCTAATATTACCCGAGTTCAGGAGTTGTTGACAGAATTTGAATACCATGACATTTCACATATTCCAAGCGATCAAAACAAAAAGGCTGATTCGTTGGTAAAGTTCGCTAGTAGTGGCAATGCACAACAGATGGGTTTGGTACCGGTTGAAGTATCAGATACCCCAAGCATAAACATGATGGAAATCAATCAAGTACCGGAGGCAGAATCTGAAAGGGAATCGTGGATGACTCCAATTAGAGACTATTTACTGCATGGAGTCCTGCCTGATAAAAGAAATAAAAAGCGACAGGTCCTTCGCAAAGCTTCATGATATATAAAGCAAGAAAGAGTCATGTATATGAGAGGTTTCTCAGTCCCTCTACTCCGATGTATCGCTTATGATGAGATAAAACGTGTTTTGAAAGAAGTTCATGAAGGAGAATGCAGCGATCACACTGGGGGGCAAACTCTGGCAAAAAAATACTCCGTTATGGGTATTATTGGCCAACCGTAAATCAAGACGTAGCTGATCATGTAAGACGATGTGATAAACGCCAAACATATGCAAAAGTTCTGAGAGCTTCGCCAACAGAAATCACGCAAATGGTCAGCCCATGGTCGTTCGCTATGTGGGGTATATATATTATCAGTTCATTACCAATCTCTAAAGGTGGCACGAAGTACGCTATTATGGCAGTTGATTTCTTTATCAAATGGGCCAAGGTGGAACCTTTAGCTACAATCACGACTAAGAAAGTAATCAATTTTATTGTCCGAAACATCATATGTCACTTTAGTCTTCCACAGACCATTGTAACAGATAATGGGACTCAATTCGATAGTACTGAGTTTACAGACTTCTGTCGAAGGTACCACATTCAAAAGTGATTTGCGGCGGTCACTTATCCTCAGGTAAATGGACAGGTTGAATCTATAAATAAAATCATCTAGTCAATTCTGAAGAAGCGTTTGTAGAAGGCTAGAGGCAAGTGGGTGGATAAACTCCCTACAACACTTTGGGCTTACAGAACTACACGCAAATCCGTGACTAGCCATACTCCATTCACCCTCGCTTATGGTTCAGAAGCCATTATTCCTGTCGAGCTCGAAGTCCATTCTCATTGAGTGACTTACTACGATCCCAAAACAAATCAAGATCTCCTTTTGGAATCTTTGGACTTTATTGACGAGAAGCATGAGGAAGCTGATCTGAGGGCGACCGCACACCGACATCGAGTTACTCGGTATTACAACACTAAATTTCACCCGAGAACCTTTGAAATTGGCGATCTCATCCTAAAATGGGTTTTTCCTATCCCGTCACACATGAATCCGGTTTGGGAAGGGCCACATGTCATTGAATAGAGGCTTTGAGAAGGAACTTTCAAGCTTGTGAATGTCGATGGCATTATACTTCCAAGAGCATGGAATAGCGAACATCTACAATGCTATTTCATTTAGCTTATTTCCTTTACATTTCAGTTGTATTTATTTTCAGAATTTGCCTTAGCATTTTATTTTCCGAGTATGTAATAAGATAGTTTATTATGTTCCCTTCCATTTAATGAATAAAGTTTAAGGCTTCCTCTGCATTTAGGTTTGCTATTGCATTGCATGATAATTACATAGTGAAACTGATTGATATCGATATGTATGAACAGGCTCCAAGATTTTGGAATCGACTAATCGTGCTAACTCCCGCTGGGATCAAACAAGATGAGCTCAGTCAACTTGTTCATTTAATAAATCATGCATGGACTATGGGACTAAAACAGAAATCAAAGCGACCGAAATTCGACCGATTGCTTGCTAAATCAAAACCCCAAATTCCGGGGGGACAAATTAACCAACCAAAAAAGATTGCGACCCGACCACTCTCCAAAATAACTCTAAGTCCCTAGAGTGCGGACTGGAGTATAAACATAAATCGGGTGGATACCGACTTCCCGCAAAATAACTCTAAGTACCCAGAGAGCGGACTGGAGTATAAACATGAATAAATAGATGAGTGGATTTCGACCGTTCTCTATTCCACAAACTCCATGAATAGATGAGTGGTTTCGACCGTGCTCTATTCCACAAACTCCGGCCTGAAATCAACAGGAAGCGTATAAACTCGCTAAGGATGGAATTCGACCATCCGTCTTACGGCCCAGTCAAATCAATGTCGGGGGCAGAAGCATAGTTATTCAAAAAACCGCTGAACCTAACAACGTAACACTAAGGCCCGAGCATGTGTTTGATAAGACTCGAGGCCACAACAACTTGGAGGCCTTGGGATGGAGATGGTGGATTGTTAAAAGAATTCACAAGCAACGAATTACAAGCACATTGAATGGAAAGTAATTGTTCATATACTTAAATAACAATTCACATGAAGCAAAGCAAAAAACAAAAGCTTTTATTTACAAAACATGTGCCGAAACTTCAGTACAAAATATTTCAAAAGATCGAGATTCATACCCGTACAACTACAACTAGTGAAAGAGATGATTATGCAAACTATGTATATTGACCTGGAGTAGTGACTACTTCTTTGACTTTCTTTCTCATTTGGATTTCTCGGGGGTAGAGCCGCTTGTGCTTCTCTTTCGGGACCCTTTACCGCCTTTAGTCGGAGAGCTTGAGGAGGTAGGAGGAAGTTCATCAAGGATTGACCCACCCGGTGGAATAATTTGCAATGGCACAAGATGAGGATCATTGACGTCCACCTCAGTAGGCTCAATTTTAGCCTTTCTTTTCGACAGTTCCACCTTTTCAATCTACTCCCTTATGCTGGTCTTATTAGTGTGTTCCGAGGCATTGAGAATTATCACATCATCAGATTCGTCGGTCGGGAGTGGATCCTCGATCTTATCTTCATCAAGGGCACCGATGATTTGAGCGTCGGGTCATGGAACATTAGCAGCAAACAGATCTTCAGCGGTTTCCTCGTGTTTTTCTACAACAGCGCTACTTATGGGAGTTTGATTGGGACCCAAAAGACCTACAAAATTTGATAAGATAGGGAGATTAGTTCAGATATTCCGTGTGACAATCAAAAACTTTTCATATACTAAGGAGAAAAGTAAAATACCATCATCTGGTTGACTCTTCGTCGTTGTGGGGGTGCCTCCTTGAAAATGGGAGATAACATCTTAGGTTCAAAGCCAGGCCTGTCCGGATCATAACCGAGATCCTCCTCCATATCAAGAGAGGTTGATGTTCTAGCTACTTGGGATGAAGTAGGACCTTTAGGGTCAATCTCTGAAGACCTGGCAATATTCTCTCCTCCTTCGGTAGGTGAAGAGGCCTTGAAAAATCAAAGTTTTGCGGCAGCTAGATCTGAAGGCTCGTTCCCGCGAAGAATTTTCCTCACTAATTCTTCCTCGTTGAGATCAGCTCCACCCAGCTCATTCTTCTTCATTTCAACGATGTGCTCCTAAGCTTCAACGAGCGATTCGAGGTAACCCTCACCGAGAAAGCTTAAATCGCGATGGATCAGGACTTTGGCATTGTATTCAATAATCAGCGGATCGAATAAGTCCTTAATCTCATTCCTGCTAGACTCCATCGTAGCTTCCACTTGGGAGTTAATTTGTTCGGTCATCTCTCTTCGGCCCTCCTCTCAAGATTCTTTTTTAAGAGCTTCGATTCTGTCAAATTACTCGTCAAGTTTAGCCTTTAAGCTTCTAGCTTCAACAACTTCCTCGTAGTATTTCTGCGATTCCTCCTGAGCTTTAATTTTTTCCTCCTATTCTTTCTTTAAAAGTTCTTCAAGTTCCTCGACACGGTAAGCCAGAGCATCTTTCTCCTTATGCAGTGAGTCCTTTTCTAAAGCGAGTGTCCCGCTACAATGAAGTGCCGCATCGAGTTCCTTTTTGATAGTAGCTTCCAGACGGCTTATAGCCTCTGCCATTTTCTTGGCATTCTTCTCCGCCTTAGTAAGTTGGGTTTTAAATTCTAGCAACTCAGCATCTTGACGCTTGATTATATCTTTGTCGTATAGCTTCCAACTTGCGGTAGTCTATCTCGTGTTGTCGCTCAATAGAAACTTCATAGACTTTCTCTGCCAAGTGTATAAATGATTCGTGCTACACAAATACGTCGTTCATGCATGCGAGAGAACTTTCCTTGGCATGCCTTGGGATTATGTGAATATAAGGAAGGAATTTAAGGCCATCAAAGAAAATCTTTGGAAAAGTGGCCTTGAGCTCGGCTAACTTCTCTGCTGTGGAAACGTCAGAAGCAGTGGCCGACAAAGGCGATTCGAAGGTAGCAAGTGGATGTTTGCCTGACCGGCACTCACGAGATTGTCTGGAGGTTGAAGAGCTGGAATGTGGCTCGTGAGACGCGGCGATATAAGGACCACGACAGGAAGGCTACTCTCTACTTTGGGTAGGAAAGTCAGACTATTCGCCTTGTCGAGACGTTTGGGATTGGGATTTGCGTTTGGAAGAGGAAGAAGATTCCCTTGGATGATAATTCTTTTTTCGCCCCTCGTATTTTCCCTACGCTGAGTAGACTCTGAATCCCATCTTGATCGGTGGTATGTAGAAGAACTTCTAAGGCGATCAAAGGCTTTTGATTGAGACATTGCACCAGTAAAGATCGAATGGGAGCATAAGTAATTGTCACATGAAAGATCAATAGAAGTGTATAGTGAAGTGCATGTGGTTGCGAGTGTTCTAGTGCTCCCCCAAACAGACCGGTAATGGTAGCTTTGCTCATCAGCGTTTTCTCTCTTTTGTCCGAAGGTTGGATGCCTTCGCCACTTCTAGTGGGATAGTTGAGTCCTTCTATGTTGATGTTTGGAAAGTTATAGGACATGATGTCATTCGTAATTTAAAGATTAGAAAACACCTTTAACGAGCTTTCCAAGTGCTGAGAGGACGATTCCTCCTCAACATGAGTAATAACAAACTCTGGATCCGAGGCAGTTTTTCTTCTACGAAGCCTTTATGCCAACCTCTTCTTTCTCTTTGTAAGTGTTTGGGATTGTCCGGCTTGCGATGGTTCAACCATTGGCGCTTTTCCGAGGCCTACATCGACATCTCCCGGCTTCTCGGCTTGAGAATCCTTAATCTCTCCCTCCACAGTATCATCCTGAGTCCCCTCGGTAGGGGGCCCGACGGGGTTGACAGTATCCCTCTTTTGTTCTGCAACATTCCTTAATAATGCCACACTCCCAGGAAGTCCAATACTACGGCCATCATCCAATAGCCCAAATAAGGATAGCAGTTCATTGGTTACGAGAAGTTTGATGTCCTTATCCTCAATGGGTGTAGCATGGATAACAACAACGGCTCTAGAAAAACCAGCGTCTTTAGGACATGGGCAAACACCTAAGAGAACTCCAGATGTTAGTTGATTCAAAGGAAAATTTTTGGCTTTGATCGGTGAACTTGAGAGAAAAGTGAAAGTAACACTTATGTCCTTTTAACCATCGTCTTGCAAACACAGGAGGGCAACCCACATAGAACCATTCATGCTTAAATAGTGAGAGTTTGCTCCAAGCACCCGTTAGAACTTGACAATTTGGCAAAGGCTCAAGAAAGACGTAAGAGGGGCTTCCTGATCATCGTTTGAAGTTACAGATGAATCTTATGTCTTCGGGAGTAGGCGGACGGAATAGAATGTTCATGAACAGCAAGAAGGTTTCATGAATAAAGGCATAACTGTTGGGATGAAGTTGTGTAAGGGCGATCCCAAGATATCTCAACATCTCTCGGACAAATGAATTGAAGGGCGGTACGCATCTATCCTAACACATAAACTTATTGCAAGCTGTATACCCTGCTGGGTGCAAGTGTGGTATATCTTGTCTTGAGGGAACCAAGACGTTCCCAAATGGAATTCCGTGGACAGAGCATAACCTATGAAAAGCACCTTCACCAATTCGAGAGACCTATGAATCTACTGGATTATCGAGAAGAATAGCGCCCTCTACAGCATCAGGGATGGGGCTTATGTCCTCTATTGGAAGGACTGGGACATCGGAGAAAAGATCAGCTTGTGGGTTAGAGACTTCTATTTGCTCCGCATGATGGCTCAGAGAAGACTTGCCGAATACAGTTGCAGAACTTGATTTCGCTTCAGAACCAATATGTCGTGTTGCCGAATCAGAAGACATGTCAACTGAATGCTTCGAGCGTCGGGGATCTATATCAGCTATACTCAATAGATAATTGAGATTAGAAAAATAACATGTCCCCCCGTGCTATGTGTGAACTAGTGTAGTGTAGTGCAGTATGTAATAGACAAAAACAGTTTGAAATCAGAAAAGTGAAATAAAATTACGAGATTGGGGAGTTTTGTCCAGAGAGGCCATCATCGCTGACCGTCGCGACTGACAAGAAAATTGATCGACAGTGAAAGCTTTGGGATCGACTATCGGCATATCGAATTATGAAGTCTTCTACTTAAGTTCATTAGCAAGTCTGTCGCTTAGTCCATATTGGAAGTTCCAAAAGTTTGGTTGATCAATTTCAGGTTCGACAGTTTGAGTATGCATGTTATATTGTTCATTGTCATCGTATGTTCAAGATCAGCAAGGAAAACTAGCGTTGATTGTTCAAATAAGTTGAGTTTGATTAGTTTATAAGGCATATGCGGATCCCTAGCATTTAGATGCTGATCCTTATCCCAAGAAATCTTCGAGTTCGAGGCTGGACCAGATAATAATAAGTTTATAAGCCTCGCATAACTGGATTTGTATATGCTGACGGAATGTGGCACTGGACTTATATTATTGGAAATCGACCAAGCATCATGGCATTCAATGGAAGATTCAATGCCTTGCAAAACGATTCAAAGCATGTTATGTTACTCACAAGATGTACTTTGGGGGGCAAGTGTTACCCGGTATCCTGACCCGGCTATATTGAACTGATTGTGCAAGATAGATTCGAGTGTTATCAAGGAGGATGACCACAGAGCTGGCTGTAGGACCCGGAAGTAGAGTTCAGATGGTCATTTGAAGCCGGGATTGAATGGAGTTGGTAAATAGACGATGCATGATGCTAGAAATATGGAAATTAGCTTGGATAAGCAAGGGATTGGCATAGCTTGGTATTACCCTTGGGATCAGCATGGTTAGTTGGATGAGGGGTCGGCATGGATGAAGTAATGTAGGGTTCGGTGTAGGTGATGGTGCATGGACCGGCATGACTTGGTGGAACTCCCGGGATCAGTATAGCTGGAAATGTATGGTTCGACACAGTTAGTTGGACAAGGGGTCGGCATAGTTGAAGCAATAGAGAGATCGGCATAAATAAGTGTGCATGGATTGGCATAAGTAGAAGGGAATGGATCAGCATGATTGGATAAGCAGATGGATCGCCAAAGCATGTAAGAGGGATCAGCATAGTTTGTAGGTAATAGGGATCGGCCTACTTGAGTCAACTATGAGGGATCGGCATAATCCATTTAGGAGGCTTCGGTAGAAATAACTCCAAGTGGATCTGAACCAAAGATCAAACAAAAGCACAAGTTCCACTTGTCCAATCAACATGATATTTGAAGTGCCAACATGTCTAAACATGAAGAAGCCACCATAGGGATCGCTGCCCCAGAATCGACCAATGAAGGGATCGGTACCGATCCCTATTCATGGGATTTGGGCCTAACGACCCCTTTGGTGGGCCTTTATGGATTAGAATGTCATGTAGTCGAAGTTTCAGAGAGATTGGTGGTCGCCTTCACTTATAAATACTGGCCTAGGAGGTCATATTGAGGATCTTTACACTGCTCGTTACATTAGACTTTATTGTAATCTAGTTTTCTCCTAATTTCTTGCTGTTTGCTACTGTAATCAAACAATTCATGAATCAATAAAGAGAATCTTCAAAGTGGATGTAGGCATACAACGTCGAATCACTATAAATCCTTGTGTTCTTGATTATTGCTTTGATTTGCTTGTTAGTTTATTCTATTCCTCTATTTTAATTTTACTTTCTTCATTTATTTCACTACATAAATCTATTCTTGGGTGTTTGTGACCAATTTGGTTACAAACAGATATCAAATGGTCCTACAGCTAAGCAGCATGTTCTCGATGATGATGATGGTTTAAAGTTACCAATTCCTCCTCACATGATGTGTAAATTGATTCAAGGTCCATCTATTATTCTCATTCTTATATAACGGTGGCAGTTCCAAATAAAAGAATGGGTTTGTGAATATTTCGAAGGTGGTAATTAGGTCAAGGTTGGTAGTAAGAAGACGAAGGGGGAGCAAGAAAGAAAATGCTATAAAGAACTAAAAGGACCATGATAGAATTGGAGTCTAATATTTTAGTATTGTGTTAACTTTTAACTAAAACTGTAGTTGTCATATTAAGAACATATTGCACGAACAAATATAGTTGTGGATTTGTATTGTTTAGGAA
This sequence comes from Allium fistulosum, assembly GCA_030737815.1. NCBI lineage: Eukaryota > Viridiplantae > Streptophyta > Magnoliopsida > Asparagales > Amaryllidaceae > Allium > Allium fistulosum. The sequence goes on along the minus strand of CM060907.1, from coordinate 239,074,227 downwards.
TTTATTTGTTTTATTAAAACTGAAATCTTGCAACTTTGAAGTATCTAAAAAAAGATTATTTTTCTTATGGCCTACAGGAAGTAGCATAAAATGCATAATGAGTTTATTTTATACTTGGAGTTTATCACATTTGGATAATAAAAGTATATTATGATGCATTTGAGATAGATAGATACCCAACCACCAAAACTATTACTATTTAACTTTTTCTTACATATCTACTAGATTTTCATTGCAAGAAAATTTTGTAGATCTATAAATGAAATGTGTTACGAGGTATGTGCATTGACAATAAAAAGATAGCTGAAAGAGTGAAGCTCCAATTTATTAAAATCTTTATGGAATTATTTTAACTGACTTAACCTTTGATACATACAGTCTCCCCCTTTTTGATGATGACAACTTTGTATATAAAATATAACTCCCCTTGGGTTACAAAACTCTCCCTTAATCTATGCTTAGATTTTATATATTTCTCTCCCTTTGTCATCAACAAAAATAACCAACTTAAAATATAACTCTAATACTAATTCTTACTCTAATTCTAACTCTAACTCCCCCTAAATAAAATAATAATTGATACATATATATATAAGAATTATATATGATGATGAGAAAATAATAAGTGATATGTAAAATCAAATAATCATGAAATAATCATAATCAATCCAAATATTCATCCAATCCAACAAAGTTAATATAACACCCCTAATTTTTGATAACATTATTCAGAAGATTTAATTAGATGAATTAAATGGAATAATGTAAATGTTAAGTGATAAGGGAATTGAGATTTGAATAAATACTTAAGAGGTCGTGCTTAATTTATTTAATTAAATGGGCTTAAAGTTAATTAATTTACATAAGGGCATAATGGGAATTAGCCGCATATAACCCATAACCCTTATATATATTATCGTTTCATTCACGTTTTCCCCATTCACGTCATTTTGAAAATAAAACACAAAACGTAAATCAAGAGGAGCCGGCCATTGCTAGGAAGAAAAGAGAAGAGAAATCAAAGTAAAGCTAAGGATTAAAGCTAGGGGAAAAAATCTCAATCTCAATCCAATCTTCTTATCATAATCAAGGTGAATAATAATTTATACCATCTCTATTTTGTTTTATGATCATATGTTTTCAGATTTAAGATTAAATTCATTTTTATGATGAATTGGATTATGATATGGTTGAATTACAATTTTATTTAATTTAAACAAGAATTTTTAAATAAGATTATATGTGGTTTTAGGGCAAAACCGATTGATATTGATGTTTAAATGCCATGGAGAAATTTTATGTTGTGTAAAACATGATTTTGGAGTTGGGTTTTAATTTATATAATTTTCCAAGCTATGGAAAGATTATTATGAATTTTCAAAAGAAAATATGGTTAATTCGGTTAATAATTTATTTCAGAAATTATATTGGGAATTTGGGTTAGAAATTTTGATATGATAGATAACATGATTAAAGTGAATTTTTGAAATTTTTGTGGATTTTTCTAAGTGATTTGCTATGCAAATTAAATTATTTTAGAAGGACTTATTTGCAATATTGGTTTTGCTTAATGGAAGGGCTTATTCGCTAACTTAACCATGGTTTAGATCTGAAATTAAGCGGCAGTTATTTTGGTAAAGAATTTGAAAAGTTAAGGCAACCAATCACATGTTTACCGTGGTAGATTAGTTAGATAAAATTTGCTTTAATTGGCATTAATCAGCTTTCACTCAGAAAAGCAGGTTCCACCACTAATAGAAGTACCTTTCGACTTAGAGCTTCCGCCTTCAATCATTTCGAAACCCCACTAAGTCGAAACTAATACACAAGGTATCACTTAGATGGTACGTAGTGGATTGGAGAAAGGCAAAAGGCATGGTGTCGAAAGCATTGCTTCCGATGGGGTCGATACCTTTGCTTGTTTTAAAAAATGAAGCGCCTACCTTTGCTTGTTTTCGAAAGAGGTTTTCGAAAGAGGTTTTCTAAAGGCTTTTGAAGGTGTTGACATCTTATGTTTTAAATAATAAGCTTTCTAATGAATTTCTTTACTTATAAAATAATGCTTTCGAAAGAAGGGGTTCCGACCTAGTCGAAGCCCTGTAGCCGTTCTTTTGCCTTCCGAGTATATTGAAGTCATCAATGCCTTCGAAGGGCAGTTTTATTTTAAAGATGTTTTAAGCCACTTCCTAAATGCTTTTGAAAGGGTCTAAGGGTTTCGAAGGTAATGGCTTCGAAAGGGGGTGTCGTTGCTATCCTTCAGTGTTTTGTTTAAATGATTTGCATCTTTCGAAAGGGATGGTGCCGACGCCGTTAAGTTTTCCCCAATACTTTTATATGAGAAAGAATGGTTTCGAAAGAGATACTTTCGTTTATATTCACTTTGATCCAAATGATATTTTTAATATAAACCCAATGGTTTCGAAAGAGAAGACTTTCAATGGTTTAAGAAGGGATACTTCCAAATGTTTCGGAAGGGGTAATTTCAATGGTTTTGAAGCTATGCTTCTAAAAGATTATAAGCAACACTTTATTACATTCGAAAGGTTTTGAAAGAGAAGTTTTAAAGTGTTTCGAAAGGAAGGGGCCTAATGTTTAGAAAAGAGATTTATATGCTTTCAAAGGAGGTTATCCAGTGAGGTCGAAAGCAAGGTTTTGAAGGCTTCAAAAGCCTTAGTTTTCAAAGCAAATAACCCAATCTCATTTTTAAGGAAAACCATGGCATAAATAAATCAAGTGTTTTGAAAAGGAGCTTTTGAAGAAGTTTTCTTTGATGTACAAAGGTTAAAGGGATTAACCAAGTTATTGTGTTTGCTTCTTCATATATGTATATATTCACATTGTAATGGACCTATAACTGTATTTTGGGGAAGGGCAGAATAACCAGCTAGGTTGACCCAGTAGTGAATATAAATTAAGTTAACTCCTGAATGAATAGAATTGCATCAGGAGGTCAGAAAGACCAGAATGTAGGATGCTAAAATATTAAAGGAAGGTATTGGCAGGGGCCAATAGGTTCTCAGTAAGCCTATGAAAACTATGTATTGGAAAAGATATTGGCAGGGGCCAATAGGTTAATAGTAAGCCCATAAAAACTATGTATATTTGAAGATGTCAGAAAGATAGGTTCATAGTTAGCCCATGAAAACTATGATTTGATATTGACAGGGGCCAATAGGTTTATAGTAAACCCATGAAAACTATATCCGGATTAAGATATTGACAGATGTTGATAAGTTCCTAGTCAACCCATGAAAACTAGGATAAGAATAAAAGATATTGGAGTTACCAATAGGTTCCTAGTCAACCCATGAAAACTAGGATAAGAGTAAAGATATTGGAGTTACCAATAGGGTTTTAGTGATCCTATGAAAACTATGTAACTGGACAGGGAGTCCATAATTATTTTACCAGTTATTAGTTAGCCCATGAAAACTATTAGGTTAATAATAACCCTAGAAACTATAACTGTGATAGATAGTCAAAATGAATGGGGATGGGTAATCCAGAATTTGTTCACTTGCTTTGCATATCACCATATCATATTGTTTTGAATTGTTTTAACCATTGTGGATGCACAAACATTGTATATTGTTTTATAAAGGTTTTAAGATACCAGTGAGGGGAAAACCCGTTCTGCTAAGCGGCGTGGTCTCACTAGATATCTAAATGGTTTGAGATGGTAGATTATTATTCATACCAGGCTTTATGTCTACCTCGAAGTTTATGTTTTTCCCTTAAACTCTCGGGTACACAATTGATTTTGAGTAGTTTAAGAGTTGAGGTTTTCAGGTACCTCATTAGACGAATAAAGCTTCCGGAGACGTGCATGAGGCACGATAGATATCTAGAGTTCTCTTTTATTTTGATTCCGCTTTGTTGTTTGTAATGGCAAAGTTGTTAAATTGCCTATATATACTCTATTCATCCAAGTAGGCATCTTCATATGTCGCTCTTGGCGTATGTTGTAATAAATATATTTTCTCTGAATGTGGCTAACGATTATGGGATTATGTAATGAATTGGAAATGTTTTGAAATGGAATGCGATCTTGTTTGATGTTTTAAATTTTTTCCATATTCATGTGTTTCTGTGTATCAATGAATCTTACATTGCTGTATTTGGTCATGAGGATTACTAATTATGGATGACTGCAGCATCCGTAGCCGTTAGTTTTGGGCCTCCAAGTAGGGGGATGTTACAGTTAATGTCATACACCATTCAAACAAATCAAACCAATTAAAGCCAAACTAAATCAACTATTATTTATATATAATCAAACCTATTTAAACTAGACATTTCGAGGAACTTCAACCCATCCATCAACGCCAAAGGTTGGATCTTCTTTGATAGCATCCTAATCTTCATCATCTTTGTTGATGGTGCACTCTAGATTGGTGGTTGGTTCTTCTTTGTTCAATGTAGAAATCATCTACAAATCGCGTCGAAATGACTTTCTTGCTCTTCAATCATCTTCATTTGACTCAATTCTAAATGCCTCTGATTTCTTAGCATGAAAGAAAGAATGTTCTTGAATAATTTAAGAGTTTGTTCGAGGTTTTCGGTTAGTTTTTGGATAGGTGAAGCCATTAATTTTTATTAGAGCTTAGGAATGAAAAGGAGTGAAGATATAGACCGAAAATAATGATTTTCTGGAGTGAATATATATATATATATATAAAGAGGTAAGAAGTCGTTTGAAATGAACTGATGTTTGGTGGTTGTTATTTTTTATTTTTTTTTATTTTTTTGAAAATGGCCATTATATGTCGATATACAGGCTTGGCATATGTCGACATATGCACTATAATTTTCAAAACCACTTTATTTTAATTTTTTATTGTATTTAGCATATACTGTTATATTCGTATGACTTTCCATAGATAATTGACAATGTATAACAGTAAGATAAAATATTTTATATTACTATTATATTATTAAAATATTTAAATTTAAAATATAATCACATAATATTCAACCAATATTATTATTAATCTATAGGATATTCCTAACAACCAATAAAGCAACCAAAAAAATTCATTGAAGAAATTAAAACTTTTGATATATTAAAAGCGTACCTTTTTTGATCCATTTCACCATTTTGTTCTGAATTATGTATTGCTGTGAAGCACATGTTAGCGATTTCTTATCAGATCCATTATCGCTTGAGGATGTATCTAAATTGTATAATGTTACAGTATAGGCTCTTCTCCATTTTCCGGATGAATCAGTGTTTGGTGTAGTTTTTAATTTATCGGGATGTGGACGGTCTCGTTTTACATGGCCAGGTTCATTGCAGTTATAACATCTATTGCCATTTCCGCTTCCACTTCCGCTTCCTGGATTTTTGTTATCATTTATTTTGAATTATTCATCTTCCTATATTTTAGAAATTTTCTAAAACTCTTTTTCATGAAAGAAATTTCTTCATCGTCATCACTGTTTGAATCCAGAGTATCCGTCATTACATTAAAAGCTATAGATTTCTTCTCTATTGCTTTGCTTTCCCTTCTGTACTGCATTTGTGCTTCAAAAGACATTAAATTGCCAATTAACTCTTCAATTTTTAGAGTGCTAATAACATTAGCCTCTTCGATTGCAAGAGTCTTTTGATTCTATTCAGGAGTATGTGAATTGAGGATTTTTCTAACTTGATCCTCTTCATAAATTTTTTTACCCGGTGCAATAAGTGAGTGTGCTATATCCATATCGGATATGGACACATTTGGACTCATTTTGAATAACTGAAACTGGTTTGTTAATATGGAAATTTTGGTTTGTTTAACCTTATTTGTGCCTTCATGTGTAACTTGCAAAATTCTCCAAATTTCAAATGCAGACTTATATATAGATACTCTATTAAATTCATTTCTATCTAGTGAACAAAATAATATATTCATAGCCTTAGAGTTACTTTGTGCAACTGCTTTTTGGTCAGCAGTCCACAATGCAAAATTAGTCTCATGTTCCGTGTACTCATTTTCTGTAATATTCCTAGTGCCTAAACCAATTGACTGTAAATAAATTTTCATTCTACATGACCAATATGTGTAATTACTTCCGTTGAAAAGCGGAGGTCTAGCCGTAGATTGTCCTTCGACAAATGAGTTACTAACAAGTGTACTAACAATGTTATTAACAGTACTATTACCAGTGTTGGTAGCCATTTTAGTTTTTTTTTTCAAAAATCAAATAATGAATACTTTGAAAAATAATGCTCTGATATGAAATGTGAGTCAACAGAATAGGGACCTTAAGCCCAAATTAACACTAGAGGGGGTGAATAGTATTTAATGGATTATATGAATATTTTTCAAATTCTTTAAGATTCTACTTTGAATGATGTAATTAACAATCATAGAATCAATCATAGAATCAGAATGCAGATAAAAGTAAATGTAGTAAAAGTAAAAAGGAAAGAACACACCAGGATTTTATACTAGTTCGGAGTTACCCTATATCCAGTCCCGCACAATTCCTTGTATGGATTTCTTTTCAATTAGTAAATTAAAATATAATCTCGATTTCAAGGCTACGAGACACACCCTCCGAAATCCCAACCTCTGTGTAGAGTCACTTGATTTTCGGGCTACGAGCACACCCGCTAAATTTACGGGCTACTAAGCACACCCAAATGATTTTACGGGCTACAATCATACCCACAAATATAGCAGGATGATTTGATAGAGTTTTACAGACTTGGATCTTTGATCTTGATTACAATTGATCCTATTACTCTTGAATTGCACTTTGATCTTGGTTTGAGTGAGAGAGATGAGAGAAATCAAAGAGTAAATGAAGGAGAATCAAACTAGTGATGATTGAATTTGATTCTGGTTGAATTTCAGCATAATTTAGGTATATTTTAATTTAGAAATCAAGAAAGTGAAAAGAGGAGATACGAATAAGAAAGTTAGGATTAAAAATTCGTTTGGACCTCTGGTATATATAGGGAAACAATGGCTATGTCCGTTCGCGAAGAGATATGACAAAAAGACACTTCCATTCAATATTTGAATTTTGAAATTTACGGCTAGTATGTCGACATATAGGAATTGGATATGTCGACATATAGGAATTGGATATGTCGACATATCCTTCACAAAATTGAAAAACACTTTATAAAAATTATTTTGAAAATCCAGTTCTTTGTAAAATAATTTGATACTTTGTAGAATAATAAGAATATTCAATATAATGTAAATAATATATATAAAATCAATATGGTTATAAATTATTAAAGTATAAACAAAAATTCAATATATATATATATATATAAACTTAAAATCACTAAAATAATATCTTTATAAGTATAAGGGACTGAAAATCATTTTGAGAAATATTTTGAAAAGATTATTTTAAAATCAAGATATTTGAAAAACAATTTAAAACTTATTTGAAATAGAGAGAGTTCAAGAAAGTGCTATCAAGGTTTTAATAAAAATTCTATGACTCTATAACTTATCTGGAATATCTTGAAATCTTAAACTCTTCAATACTCATGAGTCTTCATTCTCCAACTCTTGAAACTTTATATCAGCATCTTGAATCTACTCTTGATACTGTACAATCTTCTTAGTCAACAACTGTCTAATATCCTGCACTATATACTATATATAACTTGATTAAACATTAGTATCTATATTTTATATAATGTCCTATTGTTGTTATCATCAAAACCAAAACCTAAGGTACTAACAAATAATGTTAGAATGATTCTTTTTAGCCTTTAGTCTAAGTTTAAAAAATATGTATTTTTATAAATTTACTAGAAAACAACTGTAATATTTTAAGGTTAATTCTAATCATATTGCTATCCATTATTTGAACCAAGCGATGTTTCTACGAATTTGGACTACGAGATGACGAAGTAATAGATTAAGAAGCTTGGAAGATATCAAAAATGAAGATTGCAAGAATTTGGAAAATTATATGAATTAAACTTAGTGGGTACCAAATGATCCCATGGATCGGTACCAATCGACCTTATGGCCAAGTGGGAGCCACTCTACTCCAATATAACTCAATGTTCGAAACCGAGGAAAAGGGTACAAGTGCTATGATGTGACATCGGTCGGTATAGACCATATTGTTCGACATAAAATGATGGTGATTGCAACATCCAAGCATTCAACTTTGAAGTCTTTAGCTAAAGCAAAGAAGAATACAAAAGAAAGATCTGTCGACATCGATCCATATCGATCGGTACAAACGATGTTGATTGCTGGAAAATATGTGGTTTGACTTGGTCATCTTGATGGAAACTCGAATTTGTACATATTTTCTTATTCAAATTGGATCCAACGATTTTCATGCTCGAATTTGTCTATAAATAGACATCCTACAACAACTAGAAAATGACTTTTGGACTTTTTTGAAACACTGTCAAATTTAGAGCTCATCGATTTGAGTTTAAGAATCATAGTTAATTAATTATATTAGCAAAAGTAAATCAACAATAATATTAAATAGTGGACGTAGGAACAAGATTTGACGGAACAACTCTAAAAATTATGTCTTTTCTCTCTTATCCCCAAATTCTTAAATTTTAATTTTCGTATTTTATTTGATTAGGAGTGTTTGTCTATTTTATGTGCAAACTTCTTTTGGTGGTTTCATCGAGAAAGAGGATTCAAGGTCAAATTCTATTAGAACTTGGATAAAGTCTCCATTCAAATCTAAAGGAAGATATGGCTCCAAAGAAGGCTACTAGATCTGGAGAAATTATAGAAGTAGAGTATGAAGCTTCTTACCATAAAGGTGAACGTAACCAGCTCATACAAAAACTTCAAGCATGCAGATGTGGTAACGAAGCCGAGTTGGACCGTATGATAAAGGAAATGAATAAGAAGATGGAGAATCAAATGTCCATCATGTAAGAGATGAAGATTTTTTTTTCTTTGTTGCCCAACCCCAGTAAAGAAGGGAGTCTCGGAATAGGAACGACACAAGAGATTATTTGTCTTCAGAATCAAATGAAAAAAGCTCATCTTCATTAGAGTAGAGTCACAGATAAGGTAAGTAGATGTTGCATAAGGGAGAAGTTGGGACTAGTAGGAAACATAATATAAAAGATGAAGTTGTAATCCCAGTATTACCATTGGTCGGTAATGACCAACCCATATGGGTCGGTACTGATCGATCTGATAGACTCCCTAGGTGATTCTAAAGAGGAGCTACAAGATGTTTGTGCTGGTGAAGATGGATAAGCTATTGGTCCTTAGGTTGGCAGTGCTGAAGGAAATACTGTTGAATCGGTATAAAGAGGAAGTAGTTCACACCGACATTATCGAACAACTGTGTGAACGGACTCCCCAGAGACAAGAAGACCAAAAACTTGTTATGCTAACCGCAATCGTTGTCCTACACAAACAAGCAGTGACACATACGACGATCACCGCTCAGGGCAAACTGTAGGAACGACGAGTCATTGACATAGAAAATTAAGAGACCGTTGCAAAAAATCCAGCAACAACAAGATGATGGATGAGGGTCCATAGCTAATTTGAGCATATTCACTGGTGATATTAGGATAGCTCTATACTTGAAGAAGTTCGTCGTGCCAATGATGTGGAGCTATAATGAATTGATTGAACCTATGCAACATCTGATGAAATACGGATGACATATTGATAGTTCATCTACTGATGATGTCGTGAGATGTAGATGTTTGTCTCTCTTTTTAGAAGGACTTGCCACGATGTGGCTCTTGTCGGCTTGAGCCCAGATCCGTATCGTTATTTGATGAATTAATCGAGAGTTTATGGAACATTTTTGAATCCATAGTGTGTAGTAGAAGGATGTGATGTCATTGGCTAATGTACATCAAAGGTCGAGAGATTTTGAAGAATTTTCTAAAAAGATTCAATGCTGCAGTGAATGAGGTGAAGAACCTAAGGGAGGAGATTATTTTAATGGATTTGGTAGGAGGAGTCCATAGCCCAACTGGCATTGGAAAGTAGCCTAGGATGAAATATCCAACTTCATTTAACAACTTTAATAAAAAGGCAAACTGATTTATGCATACAGAAGAGGCAGAACTGGATATAGGAGTTGTCGCTGATGTTCATATTAAACCAAGCAGCGTAATACTAAGTAATGTGGCTGTTAAGAACGTTGGTGAAAACAATGGAAATGATTTTGGAAATCGAAGCATATGGAAGGAAAACAACACTGAGGGCGAGAGACAAGACTCCAAGAAGCATCTTTACTTTCCCAAGAAGGAGAATCTATAGAGTTGAATGACTCCATGGAAAATATACACCTTGCAACCCAAGGTATGATTAAGTACATGAAGCCAACTGCAAAAAATGCTACAGACGAAGAGAATGCTCCAAGAAGTATTTTACATTCCATGAGACTCACAGACGTAAATTAACGAGTGCCGACATCTAAGGGATAAGATTCAAGAGCAGATTATAAAGAAACAACTCCAGTAGTATATGAGGAACCTACAAGATGGAGGTCGAGGAATGTACAACCTATGTTGCAGCTACATAGAAATAATGAGGAAGGGACCAGTAGAGATGGTCTGCAACCGCCGAGTCAGAACTTAGTGACCAAAACTATAGCTGGAGGCCCATATCCCGTGGAAATGAGCTAGAACAAATTGGAATGCTACGAGAGCTCCTTGAAGCATGAGACACGAGAAATGTGCTATGCCATCGAGGACAATGCTCCCGCAAAGCAATGATGAAGGATTAATGAAGACATCGTCATTCGAAACAAGGATAAAGAGGTCGGGATATTGACACTTGATCCAACGGTGATAACGACCATGATAGGGTCGGCTACTGTTCGGCGAGTGCAAATAGACAGTCGATGCATAGTAAACATTTTTTCAAATAGATTATCATTAAGATGCAGCTCAATAAAAAAGATCTACAGCCTTGCATATTCCATATTGAAGGGTTAATACCGGAGGAGCTAAGGATCCCATTAGTTGCATCGAATCATTTTTTCAGTAGGGAGATAGTGTCTGTAAGACTGTACGGTTGCATAACTTTGTTATGGTGGATGGACTCTCTACCTACAATGTTTTCTTTAGTCGACTGGCCCTCTCTAATTTTAGAATTTCTCCCACTCCCTGGTGCTTGATGATGAAATTTTCCATGTATGATAGAGTGAGGGCAATCCAAGGAGACCAAATCACAGATCGAGAGTACTATATTGCAGAGTTGCATGAGGCACGACATAATGAAAGAGGGAAGGATGCAGAGAAGGATCTTTACATCGGATCCTAGAAGGCATAGGGATTGCTACTAGGCGAATAGCTAGTCCTATGTTAGTTTGGAAGATGCTGGAAAGTGTTGGACACACTCAGATTATTCTAAATTGATTAAAATGTACTCAAAGGACTAACTTCCACTTCCACAGAATGATCGACACAAGGATGTGACAACAGATTGGACTTCTTTTGTATTTGGGCACCCTATTCATCGGGATTTGATGTAATAAGGCGATAATTGCCACATTTGCTAAAATAAAGTTAGCCTTTTAAATCAGCTAAACCGTATTCTTAAAGTCAAACTTTGTACTGTATGCATAGTGGCACAATCATACATTATGTGTTTTGAAGACAGAATGTCTAAATACCCAGAGATAGGTACCGATAAACTCCTTTGATCCATGATGGATCGTTGGAATATACTTGGATTGGAGGTCAATAGGATAATTTGCCCCTACACACCTTACCTTTAAACTATGCTTAGAGATAGGTGAGGTCGGAGGTAGATGCCCAAAGATAGGCATCGCAGATGCCAATGTCAGAGATACGCATTGGTGAATAAATGAATTTTGTAGGAACAATACTATGTTATACTGGCGCTCATGTAAATGCGAGGGATAATCTGTATCCTTTCGGTCGCAACAATGGGGTAAAATTTTATTTATAGTTAAATAAGAAATGTTTGATCGCTAGTGAATAAAACCAAGTAATAGAACAATATCAATCAATTGAAGATTTATTTATATGTACAGAGTTACAGTAAATAAAAGCATTACACAGATCGTAGATATAGGCCGGTATGATATGTAAGTAATTGCATATAATTATATATTTATACATGCAGATGATTACATAATTAAGAAAATAATAGGTGCAAATAAAATAAATAAGATAGAGTTAAACATGAAACAACTTTTACTTACATATATTTTGAAATATAGATTTGCGACCCGCACATCAACGGCCTTGTACAGGAAAATGCAAATGACTAAAGGAAATAAGTCGGCACAACATTAATCACTTATGGTGCTACCCATCTTTGTCTTCTTCCATTCCTTCTTGGATGGTGTGGGCTTCCCCTTCCCTTTCTTAACTATCTATGATGGCCCAAGTCAGTTCTTTATGTCAAGTTCCTAGTCATAGTCGTTGGCAGAACCAGTAGGGGTTTTGGGAGATTGGCCAATCATTTTGGGATTAAGGACGGAAGAAGGTGGGATACGAGTTGGGAAAATTGAAAAAGACATAGATAACAGAGGGGGAATCTTCTTCCTTTCTAGCTCGATCTTGATGTTCTTCAGTTTAATGACGTTGAGGCCTTTCTTTCTACCATGGAAAGCTCATTACTCATCTCTTTGGTAATGATAACTTCATTTTCATCATCGTTGGTTGCATCAAGTTCATCCAAAGCCTCCTCCCTCAAAGCATTGATCTTCTCAACATCAGGATTGAGGGTAGACTTAGCGGAGGAGGTGGAAATTGGAATGAAGTTAAGACAACAACATACGTGGTGATAAGAACCGTCCCCTAAGGGACCTTCGGTGGAGGAGAGGCTGGGAGCTCCACGATAGTAGGCTAACTTATAAGATAGAAAATAAAGATGTGAAGATTAGAAACACCTTTTGAAGACATCTAAAGCCTAACGAAGACAGGTGAGGTAAGAGATATACCTTTTGGAGTCAATGTCGAAGTGTGCAGAGATGCTTCGACTTGCCTTTCCTAAAAAACTAGAGATCAGACTGGAAGAGTAGGGGCATTCGAAGGTTGGACAATACTAGGATTGTTAGAATTGTACCCCTCGGAAATTTAGGTATTCATCGTTGTTGTTGTTGAAGCATCAGTGGCAATGACGAATGCAATATGCCTTGGTGTAGGAATTACGGCAGCCTCCGTGTTGGCCATCGAGCGAGTAATATTCTCATCCTAAGGTTCCTTTTAAGGAGGAACAAAGCTTTTTACCAAGTCCTTAGAGATGGACTTGGTGGAAACCTCGACATGATCCTGGATAGATACGGAAGCATTGAGTGCCCATTGTGCCTGGTGCTTTGCTAGTGCATCCTAATCTTCATCTATGTGGAGAGAAGCTTTTAATCCTTCTTCATCTACCTCGCCATAGTGCTCTCTCTTGCCTTAATATTTCATCCCATGCAAAATTTAATGCCTTGGGATATCCCTCTTCTAACGACTTGATGTTGCATGTTTTGATTACGTTGGCATAGAAGCACACAAGATTGTCTTCAACCTTATCCTGAAGCTTATCTTATCTTTTTTCTACTTTGAGGGCATGAGCTTCTAGTTCAGCAACTTTGTCTTCGGGGATTTTCTTATCGTCTGTATGCGGATGACCTCACACCTATGTTGCTTGACCAAGGTAAGAGCTTCATCCTTTTTTCATTTCTTTATCCATGCCAGCCTTAAGATTGGTGAAGGAGAGAGCGTGTGTATCGATGGTGGCCTGTAGAGTAGCATTTTCCTTTGCTAATATGACACTCTTAATATAGGCATTTTGAACTTTCACATCCATCAGTTTTATCCTAGCATTCTTGTCTTTATTTCATCTTGATGCTTTTTCTCAACATCCTCCATTACCTAATCCTTCTTGGCTTCCACCTCTTTGAGCTCATCTATCACTTTATTATAGAACCGATAGATTATCTTATGGTCCTTCTTCTTGAACTCATATTTCTAAATGATAAGTTGGTTAGACCTTTTAGTATAGGACATGGCTTTGGCCAACCCCTTTCACGTGTAGCATTGTTCTGTTGGGTCATTGAAGATTACAACGCCTTGGTTCGCCCACTTCCTTTGGAATATTCTTCAAGTTGTAGTTAAATTTCACACCGGTAAAGCAAAGGTCATGATGCAAGCACTGCATCTCTAATAGAGCACTCTAGGTAGGGCTAGCTGTCGGGGCGGAAGCAATAGAAGTGACACGAGTAAGAGGAGCTTGACATACATGATTTTTATGGGGCCTTTGAGAAATAGACTCAGAGGTAGAGGAGTGTGTAGGCATTGAAGCTTGTTTGGAATTATAGGAAGGCACAAGGGCCAGATGAGGAGATGGTATAGAAACTAGAATAGTGGGAGCTCTAGAAGTTAGATTGGGCTATCGAGTCTTTGAAAATGTAGATCTGGAGATTTTGGAAGAGGAGAGTGGTCGTGGCATGAAGAACCTAACCTACTTGTTGATCCAAATGATCATGGGGACCTCGATTACTGCCTGCACGATACCACCTCTCTTCCTCTTTTAACCTCCCCTTCTCCTTCCTACGGGCTCGCTCGATGTCAGACTCGCTAGACGAGTCATGCCTATGGTAAGAAGTGCTCGTGGGCTTGCAACTATATTATCTTCTAGATTTGCTACCAACACCATCTAAAAGTATGGAGCATCCCATTGTATGTTAAAAGAGATAGAATTGAATCGGAACATGGAATAGGATAAGAGTACATATAGAATGGACGTACTTTGATCTTAAGTGCTATGTGGCATGTTGGTGTTCTATTAGTTCTATAAACCATGCTCATGGAGTTGTGTGATCCGAAAATCTTCCCCCACGAAAGTCCGGGGCACATCAGTTGGAATTTGATCTTGTTTCTTGGCATGAGAAGCGATGAAGTTGTCAAGGTATTACTCTAGAAGAGTGAAGTTGGGGACATTTTCAAGGTCGTCCATGGAGCCGTAGATACCCTCAACTGTCAAAAGAAGAGATGATCCCTTGGCTAAACTCTAATGGGGTTTCGACTGTCGGCTTTGTAGTTTTGATTTTAGGTTTGAGGGGTTTGGGGGCAGGTGGATAGTCTCTTCCCAGAAATCATTTCTCCGGTCAATTCTTCCATGTCATCCTAGTCCTCTTCTTTATCACCATCTTCTTCTTCTTCCTCCCTTGTTATTTCTCCTTCTTCTACTACCTTCCTTACGTCCTCCTTGCTGGAACAATGGACATCCTTTCCCATATTTTGGAACATCTAGTTGTGTAGGGGTAGGAGTATCAGTTTCAGCATCTTGGGTAGCTTGAGCAGCACTTGGTGCAAGATACATGCGACGACCCGCTATTTTTAACATCTAAAAATAATTATAAACACCAACAACATACGCTTACAAGTTGTTTCAAACGTTATAGATAGTTAACCGTGGGAATACGAAATTAAAAAGAGTCTATAATAGTGAACATAAAAAAGACCTCATAGTGGAATAAAATAAATAATGTACATATAACTATAGGTCATACAATGTATATTAAATAAATAAATCATAATCAATTTTTCTATACAATAAGCATTTATAAAGCAATACAACAGTGATACATAAGAAATAATATTGGGTAAACAACCTGTGGATACGACATATAATCTAAGCTCCTTCCTTCTCCTTTTCTTTTCCCTTTTACTTTTTTTCACCTGCCAACTTCACAAATTTGTATAAAAAGGAAAAGGTTTCAACTATGTTTGGACTACGCCTAACCCTATACACCCCAGCACAACCTAAGAGATTAGGTGGCTATTGCATAGGAAAAGACTTCCTACGTACCACTTTTAGGGGATCAAGCCCATGTATTTCTATTTCCTGCTTTTCTCTTGCATCCAAATACTTGTTAGCACATTGCAACCATAGAATTCATACAACCATTGCAACCATAACAAACGATGCAATCAATGCAAATAGTAAAAGAAGAAAATAGCATTCCTTCCTTCATCTCAACAAATCATCATATGAGGCAACCACAACAATAATAGCACAAAGCCATCAAACATCAACAATATTTAATGACAACCTCAATCCATCAATTAAGAAAATCACAATACACAAATATACTTACATACACAATCATAAATGTAAATATAAATATAAATCATCAAATGTGTACTATTTCATTCAACATTAGTAACATAACATTGATCCTCAATTAATCATAATTAACTACCCTTTAACTAGTAGCAATAATGGTAAAATATCGCACACTCATCGAAATATGATATCATCATCAAACATCAAGTATACGTGATAATTACAACTAACAATCAATCATACATTCAATAACCATCAAAGTAATTTATTTACATCCATTGTCCTCTAAACTCATTTTATTATTGTTATTGTAAATCCACCTTTATTTACTTATCTTCAAACACATCAATAATACTTCCAAAACAATATCATGCTTCAAATTCCTTTATTTTACTCTATTTTTACAAATATCCCAAAGCATCCTATTTTAAATCAAAGACAATTATATTCTAGTTTAAATCACCACAAACTTCTTTTTATTTCTGTTCACCTCAAAATAAAAAACATTTTTGGAAAATATTCTTTTGTTACTAAGTTATTATTATCTAAAGAACATTTCCTTATTTTATTGCTCAAGTAATAATAATAATATTTCAAACCATAAACATCGCAAAATCAATCATTTTTTGATTTACATAAAACAATACCATTTTACTGAAATTCGTATTATTATGATTTAAAATCCCATTTTATATATATTAATAATAATAACTTCCTAAGTCTTAATCTAAAAGTAATCCATGTTATTATTTATAAAGTCTCGTTTAATTAAATAATAATAATTATAAACATTCCAAAATAAGTTTAAATTATAGTCTCTGTTATTATATATGGATTTCCCGGTTAATTTCATTTTATTTCATTCAAACACTATACAAAATCCGTAAATCACATTATTTATCCAATCTAACCAATTTCATTCATTTTATATCAATCAATTACATCCAAAACTTAAATAAACAATTGATTACAGTTAAACACCCAACAACATAATAAGCAACAATAAACAGTTAACATGGCATAACATATCCAAAATATTCATGATATCATACAATTATGAAATTATCACAACACATATCAATAATTATAATTTTCCATTGATAAATATCTATTTTATAATTAGAATTCAATTAATTAAATTAAATAAATCATAACAATGCACTTTTCCCAATAGTCTTCAACTCAACAAAACAATGCCAAAACATCCAGAACTCCATCATAAGTCCAATGGAAGAAACAATGTATGAATTAGGATTCGTATGTGAGAGTTACTAAGGTTAGAAGATAGATGGATTTAAAGTGCAATTATTAAATATAGGGGTAAATATTTAAATTTGTTTACCAAGCTTCTTCTCCATCGTTCTCGAATCCACCCCATACCACCATACCGAAAAATTTGACCATCGCCTGACTTTGCCTCAAGCCACATGGAGCCTTGTCGTTGCCTCCATCGCCATGCCTAGGCCAACCACCGCTGTTGGTACAACTCCGGCACCACTAGGTCAAGCCACTGTCGCCATTAACACGAGGATTTTCAAACACTAATCCCCATATTCTGATCGCCACAGCCACCTATAGGTCAAGCGACCACAACCATATGACTCCAATCGATGAGCCCCACAATTCCCCTCAACCAATTTTGCTAATTATCAATCAAATCAGAAAAGCTCAATTGAGCCTGTGGTTTTTCCATTTTCAGCATTTGACTATGATTTGCTGTCAACCCAAGCATCGTTTTCAAAAACGAACACTAGCCGTCAAGTCCATTCGTCAAGGGCTTCGCAATGATATACAATTTGATATAGTTTAGACACTTTGAATTTTAATCACTTTAAATTAATTTGTTATCCACCATTAGAAAGCGATTATGTTGATTTTAGTATTAGAGGAGACAACTGAAGATAAAGATGATGGCTAGGGTTTTATAACCTCACTTGTATAGTTGTTAGGCTGGGTTACGAGCTGTGCATCTAGTTTGACCAAAAACAACTACGTATGCTGTTTAAACACTGTAATGCCTCTATTTCACAACCCATAACTCCAAATATATTGAAATTATATATCAAATCGATTGTCTCAAAAGACCTTTACAACGACTATAAACATGATACCCAATTCATCCCTTTGTTAGAAATTCACTTTTAATTGTTTTAATATTTTTCAGTGTTAAATTTGCGGATCGTTACATTCTCTCCCCTAAAAGAATTGCACCCTCGCAATTTACCAAAAACAACCATCGACCAGATCAATAAGGTCTCACCATAGGTTTAATAACAAAATACGGGGAAGTTGTTAACGAGAAATCTTGTCAACACTCCAAAGTTGAGATATGAATAAAGTTTATCTCTTAGGTAGATGAAAAGGCATGGAAAGGATATGTCTTCTTGAATTCCCTTTCGAGTAGATAGATGAAATACAAAGTTGTTCAAACTAACCTTTCGACTCAGTCGAAAGGGTCGGCTTCTTCCTTTATTAACCTTTCAATTCTGTTGATATAGATTGGTTTTTCCTTCGAAAGCCTACCTTTCGAAACGGTTGAGTTACCTCAAATTAGATTATCCTTTATTTGGTTTTGACCTTATCAAAGGCCTTAGTTGTTATTTAACTATGACTTTATCCAAGAATCCGATATAAAGGTTTCGACCCTATCGAAAGCAAGGCGGTTTAGGTGTTAAAACTTGAACCAGGAATCTAGGGTTGGGGTTTCGAACTCGTCGAAAGCTATAGGCTTAAATATCCTTGGTTTGGATTGAGAATCTCAAATTGGAATGATTTGGAACTAGGTTACAACCTTGTCGAAAGCTTAACCTCTTAGCACCTTGTCTTAGTCAAAGACTTTAGTGGATTGAGGCTTGGTTTCATCCTTGTCGAGAGCATAAACTCAGAGGAAAGTAGCTTGAAGTATGTAACTGAAGTTATTTAGATCTACAGGGTTTCGACTGTGTCGGCAGTGACCTTTCGATGTTGGCAACGCCTGAAAAACAAGATTAACCTAACAAAAGCTTTAAAAACAGTAAAGTAATCTGAAATATTTGAGACTTCCCTTCCACAAGAAAAAGATGACTTTATTTCTCAAAAATCCTCAAATTGATTAGGTAATTAGGGTTTACAATACTTTTGATTAAGCAAATACAGGTTTAGAATGGAAAGAATCGGATCCCTTAAACTTGACCCCTTGTGTCTTATTTATAGATGCGGGTCAGCCCCTTTCGACCCTAAAGCTTTCGACTTGGTCGAAAGGTGGCTGCCGAACAATTTAAGTATGCTGCCGCCTTTGTCGAAAGGTATGGTTGCGCATCTCTTCTTTGTGTTGCCTTGTAAGTGCTTCCGACTCTGTCGGTATGCTTTGCTTAATGGTTTCGATGATGTTGGTTATGTCCGAGCTCTTGTTTCTGATTTGATT
The DNA here is from genome assembly GCA_030737815.1 of Allium fistulosum. Classification (NCBI taxonomy): domain Eukaryota; kingdom Viridiplantae; phylum Streptophyta; class Magnoliopsida; order Asparagales; family Amaryllidaceae; genus Allium; species Allium fistulosum. The sequence continues at coordinate 239,054,817 of CM060907.1, read as the reverse complement.
CGGAACCCTCTTGGATCACATTGCTTCGACTGGTTTGAAAGGCTTATGATTGCTTTCGAAGGAGTTGTTCAGGACAATGCTTGCTTTCACATAGTTTAAATGAAGGTGAAACCTTTGGTTTCGAAAGGTTTGGCGCATATGCAAAGAGCTGCTCTTCATTGTCTTCGAAAGGTGCTGCTTTGACTCATTCGAAAGGTTATCATGTATATGGAATGACCTAGTCGAAAGGTGGTTACTGAAGGCGGAAGGGTGCTTTCGACTCCTTCGGAAGATAAGAACCCAATGAATCCTGATAGAAGGAACCCTTCGACACCTTCGAAAGGTCCGGTAGCTTTCGAACTTTGGCTATAGCATCCCTTCGACTCTTTCGGAAGCTCAAGCTAGAATTCTTCTCTCTTGATCTCTACTTAGAATGGTTTCGACTAAGTCGAAAGGTGGATTTTTGGAGTAATAGAAGTGTATTAATCATAATTAACTATCTTTAATTGTAGCACACGACATCCATACAACATAATCAATCATAACACGCAATAATTCATTCACAACAATGAATTCAACAAACATACTAGAGTAACACTTATAATTCCTTAATTATACAATCCAAACTATAGTATGCAAAAATTACATTTCACCAACAAAGGGTAAGACAATCTTATTCATAGATTAATCCATATCATGCATTACAATTATTCAACCATAACAAAAGTCCATAATAAAACATAAGATGATCAAAACATGCATGTATAAATAAATGAATACACATAAATTAATAACCAACGTAGTCTATTAAAATAAACACACCTGCTCAAAACAATATGGTATCATCGCCATGCTAACCTATCAACCAAGAACACATGTGTGTCAATTCTTATGCTGACTACACCTCCATAATGATATGTATATCCTCAAAACTATCGATGAACTTCCTCATAGTGTCATATTTGTATTAATAGGCGTACCATTCCATTTTCACATTATCAAGAATATCCTGTTCACCCACTTATAGTCAGATTCTCAAAATAACATATGTCTAGTCATGGTTATGTCCACAAAGTAATATGGCTACCTTCTCATACTGCAGCTTCACCAATTATTGGTCCTCAAACCCACATTCACTCACTTGGTGCATGGGATATATGGTAACTCACCTATGACATCATGCTCAGGGACTTAAACACTCATCATGATAATCAACATCCTAGTTTCATAGTACTCGAATCCATGCCACTCAACAGGGTAGGAACTAGACTAACCATCACGCTAGTCCAGGGTAAACAAATCGCCCATCTGAAGATATGGAGCCATCACTCTCTAGGAGCCATCATGCCCCCAAGTGCATACCCTGCTTTATGATTGCTCTAGAAACCCTCAAGTATCAATGATCCTTTTGCACATATCATCCGTAGTAGAGCTCATCTTGGAACTGTTCTTACAACTCCCATCTGAAGTCGTCATGCTTTGGAATGATTCTCGACAACCATCATTAGTCATAGAATATCACCATTCATCCCGTAACCTTCCTCCACGGTTCCTTTAATCTGACTCATAGCCCTCCACTCTACATATCGAAGTACAGCCACCCCATCATTGAAGCCGTCACTTCGCATCACAAAATCATCATCACAACTCCCATCATTAAGTTGTCAAGTCTGGAACATAAACATCTAATCTCATATCTTCCGATCTTCAGATCATGTCGGAATAATCTGATTCCAGAATCCTTCTATAGTAATTTCTTCATTTGGTGATAAGGATAACCTACCCAAAATACCAAAGAGGGATCCAATTAGGAGGAGTTTTCCAATATATCTTCAAAGCAAAACATTTTATTTTCAAGTCAAAACTTCCATCTACGTTTAAAACCAAAAATCCTTTTTTTTTCCTCAAATATCACCACCATTTTACAAAACAGTTTCCCAAGTTTTTTTAACAATTTTAAATCAGTTTCAAAATAATTTTTGATAAAACATCATTTTTCAAAGTGGAAACACGTTGTTCAAAAATGTTTATGGGAGTTGATAATTATTTGGGAAAAAATGTAAGTTTCGAAACATATATTTTGATAATTATATATTGAACCTCCTCAGTTGTCATTTTGATTCCTTAATGGTAAACATAAAGTCTTTAGTCACTGAAATTCTCTAATTACCATTCTCATCTTCAAGGAACATCTTCAAATCTTTTAGTCATTCCAAATATCTAGTCTTCCTAGGCTAAGGAAACTACGCTATCTCATTATGACTAAAAAAAATATCCCGTATCAATTCTCTAGTTTATCCAATTCAAAAGAAATATTTATCATTCACAGGAATTAAGTAAACAATCAAGCAAATAACCAGGTATTCAAATAAACATACAAACAGGCAGCCAAGTGAACATGTAACAATCTAATGATTAAAACCAATCATAATTAGCTAGCAGCATAACAAAACAAAGAAAAATAATTGAAACAAGTATGACATAAATCAATCAATCAAACAGCCAACAAATAAACAATTAAAACTAATTATAGCAAAATAGACCACCGAAACAAAAAGCAAAAGGAATCAGTCCGAAAGCATGACACAAATCAATAAATGAACATCAAACTAACAATACAATACAAACAAGGTACTATATATAACTTAGCAAAGAACGGATCAATGCAAACAACTCAATAAAAGTGGACAAATATAACAAAAGCGGTCACTATCCCAAACATCAAAATGGGTAGTTTCTACATCACATACCCTCCTTCTCCATAATAGGGAATAACTAGACATCCCTATAACTCTTTAGGGAAAGTCACACACAATAGACATATATGTAACATCGTTATAGTAGGTGTTGGGCAATCCAAAACTCATACTACCCCGTCATCTTACACCCTACATTATGAAGCCTAGTTTTATAGTTCTTAATTAAAATTTCCAAATCAAACACATTTTCAACAAAATACCTTTCAATAAACACATTCAAAGTTTGTTATTTAAATTAAATGTTTTAATCCCAAATCAAATCATGCTATATTAGTAAAACATTTTCTTAAGGTATTGTAAAACTAGATACTTTATAATATATCTTCAAATATATTCTCAATAAAATGTTCTTCAAACTCGATCTTTTCAACCAAAACTCTTTACTCAAGAATACTTTTCTTTTCAAACATCTTTTTTCAAAGAGTACACATTCAGTGAAAATCTTTATAACCAAAATTAATTTTCAAAACAAAGTTTTCTGAAATCAAATATACTTCTTTGATAAAACTTTCCACTCAAATATATATTTTATTACATTCTTTACTTAAAAAGATACTTCCCAAATAAAATACTTCCATCAATTATTTTCAAATGTTTCAACCTACAATATAACTTCTCAAATAAAAATATTTCTACTCTATTATTTTCAAATTTCTTCTTTTGAGAAAATATTTCCTTCAAACTAAAATATATTTTTGTGGAAATAATCTCCTTGTAATAAATCTTCTCCAGCTCATATAATATTCATTGTAAAGAATGTTTCAAAAATAATAATTTTTTCCTTTTAAAATAGGGGCTCTCATTAAATATTCTCCAAAAAGATATAAAAACAATTAAAATTTCTATACTATTATCAAAATAGTTTTCTCCTCTTCAAAACATCATATTAAATAAACACTCTTCAAATTTTACAGTGTATACTTTAAAATATGTCTTCAAAGGTATTTCTTTTCAAAATACCTCTTAACAAAATGTGTTTGCAAAGAATTCTAGTCATAATGAGGTTAAAAATTTCCTTTGTCAAAGGATGCTCCCAAATTAAAGAAAATTTTAACTAAAATGTTCCCATTAAAATATTCTTGCCAAAATAAATATTTTAAATTAACATTCTTTTACAAAAATATTTTCAAATAAAATTTTTATTAATAAAATTTCTCTTTTATAAAAGAAAATTCTTCCGCGTCTAAAATAATTTTTTTTATTCACAATGCTATTATAGAAATGCACCATAAAGGAAGTTTTAAAACTAACTACCCATTTCTAATTAAAACACTTATTTTATTTTTATTTTTCCAGAAATTCTTTCAAATAAAATACTTTTACTATGCTAACATTTCCTTTCCAAAAATATCATTATAAAATATTTATTTCTAAATACTTTATTTCCATCAAAAATCTCCACATACCACTTCGATGTCCAAAAATAACTACTTTCCCTTTTTAATAAAATATCTTTAAATCATAATTGTATATCTTACAAATTTTCCAAACAAATATTATTCGCTTTAGAAATAAAACCCGATCTATAGATCAGTTTCGGTTATGATTTAACATATGGTATGTGTCATTTGGGTTAGAATCAACACTTAACCCCTCTTATAAGTGTTCACCCCATCCTACATCTACTTTATTTATCTTCCATCGTCATAAATAAACATCATTTTAGGATGATATAACGATGGTTAACAATCAACCCATATATACAAAGCATACAATTGCTAATCAAAACACTCTCTCATTCTATAATTTAGCCCAACCTAAGGTGTAAACCATTATAACCTAATAGCCAAACCAACCTAAGGCTCAAGGAATCGCTAAACCTAAGCTCTGACACCAAAGTGTGACAACCCACTATTTTTAACATCTAAAAAAAATTATAAATGCCAACACAATACGTATACAACTAGTTTCAAACGTTAAAGATTGTGAACCATGGGTACACAATTAAAACGAGTCTATAATAGTGAACATAAAAAAAGACCTTACATCAACATTAAATAAATAATGTACATATCACTATAGGACATATAATATATATAAAATAAATAAATCATCTCAATCTTTCAATAAATTAAGCATTTATAAAGCAATACAATAGTGACACATAAGAAATAGTCTTAGATAAACAACCTATGGACGCAACATACAACCTATGCTTCTTCCTTCTCCTTTTCCTTTCACTTTTGCTTTCTTTCACCTATCAACTTCACAAATATGTATAAAAAGAAAAAGGTTTCAACTATGTTTGTACTGTGCCTAACCCTATACTCCCCAGCCCAACCTAAGAGATCCGATGGCTATTGCATAGGAAAAGACTGCTTATATACCCCTTTTGGGAGATCAAGCCCACGTAGTTCTATTTCCCGCTCTTCTGCTACATCTAATTACTTGTTGGTACATTGCAACCATAACATCCATACAATCATTACAACCATCACAAATAATGCAATCAATGCAAATAGTAAAAGCAGAAAATAACATTACTACTCATCCATCTAAACAAATCATCATATGGGGGCAACTACAACAATAATAGCACGTAGCCATCAAACATCAACGATATTCAATGACAACTCACATCCATCAATTAAGAAAATCACAACACACAAATATACTTACATACACAATTATAAATGTAAACATAAATCATCAAATGTGTATTAATTCAATCAACATTGGTAACATAACATCCATCATTAATTAACCTAATTAGCTACCCATCAACTAGTAGCAATAATGGTAATCACACACTCGTCAAAATGCAATGCCATCATCAAACATCAAACATATGTGATAATTACAACTATTAATTAATCATACATCCAATAACCATCAAAGTAATATATTTACATCCATTGTTCACTTAAATCATTTTTTTATTATTTATTGTTAATCCACCTTTATTTATTTATCTTCAAAAACAATATTAATTCTTCCAAAATAGTATTATGCTTCAAATTCCTTTATTTTACTCCATTTCACAAATATCCCAAAACATCCTATTTTAAATCAAAGATAATAATATTCTAGTTTAAATCACCACAACTCCTTTTTATTTCTATTCACCTCAAAGTAGAAAACATTTTTGGAAAATATTCCTTTATTGCTCTGCTATTATTATTCAGAGAACATTTCCTTATTTTATTACTCAAGTGATAATAATAATATTCATACCATAAATATCATGAAATCAATCATTTTGTCGTTTACATAAAATAATACCATTTTACTGAAATTCGTATTATTATTGCTTAAAGTATCATTTTATTTATTATTAATGATAACTTCCCAAGTCTTAATCTAAAAGTAATTCCTGTTATTACTTATAAAATCTCATATTATTGAATAATAATAATAAACAATCCAGAATAAGTTTAAATTATACTCTCGATTATTATATATGGGTTTCCCCAGTTAATTTCATTTTATTTCATTCAAACAATGTACAAAATCCATAAATCACATTATTTATTATTTATTTATCTAATCTAACCAATTTTATCCATTTTATGTCAATCAAATACATCCAAAACTTAAATAAACAATTGATTATAGTTAAACACGCAACAAAATAATAATTAACAATAAATAGTTAACATAGCATAACATGTACAAAATAGTCATGATATTAAATAATTATCAATATATCACAACGCAATAAATAGTTATAATTTTCCATTGATAAATATCTATTTTATAATTAAGTATTCAATTAATCAAATTAAATAAATCATACCAATGCGCTTTTCCCAATAGTCTTCAAACTCAACAAAAATGATGCTAAAAATATCCAGAACTCCGCCATGAGTCCAACGGAAGAAACCGTGTATGAATCGAGGTTTGTATGTGAGAGCTATTAAGGTTAGAATATAAATGGGTTTATAGTGCAATTATTAAATAATAAGGGTAGATATGTAAATTTATTTACCAAGCTTCTTCTCCATTGTTCCCGAATCCAACCCATACCACCATACCGCTAACTTTAACCATCGCTTAAGCTTGCTTCATGCTGCCTGAAGCCTTGTCGTCGCTTCCATTGCTATGTTTAGGCTAGCCACCACCGCCGGTGCAACTCCCGCACCCCCTAGGTCAAGCAGCCATCACAGTTGAGGATTTTCAAATCCTAATCCTTAAATTTTGACTACCGCAGCCACTTATAGGTCAAGCGACCATCACAATACGACTCCAATTGTCGAGCCCCACAATTCCCCTCAACTAATTTCGCTAATTATTGAACAAATCATAAAACCCTAATTGAGCCTAAGGTTTCGCCATTTTAAGAATTTGACCATGATTTGCCATCAATCTAAGCATCGTTTTCAAAAATGAACACTTGCCTTCAAATCCATTCGTCAAGTTCTTCGCAATGATAATAATTCAATATAGTTTAGACACATTGAATTTTAATCACTTTTAATTAATTTGTTAATCACCATTAGAAAACAATTAGGTTAATTTTGGGACTAGAGGAGAAAAGTAAAGATGATAGCGAGGGTTTCATTGCCTTACTTATATAGGTGTTATGTTGAGTTATGGGCTGTTTATCCAGTTTGATCCGAAATGGCTACATACGCTATTTAAACATTGTAACATTTCTATTTCGCGACCCATAACTCCAAATATATTAAATCGATCATCTCTAAAAGACCTTGCAATGCTTATAAACACGATACCCAATTCCCATTTTTATTAGAACTTCACTTTTAATTATTTTAGTAATTTTTCAGTGTCAAATTCACGGGTCGTTAGAATACACATAACCGACTCCTTGATCATTGTGCAACAACCGGAAGTGGCATAATCGGAGGTCGATAAGGAGTTTTTTTTTCCTTTTTCTCTTTTAATTGAATGACTTTTAGACTTTAGAGAGTTTGAGCCATAGTAGCATTTGTGATTCTTTGAGGAATATCTATATGAAAGGAAGTGAAGAGAAGTTAGTGAATCGAGTGAAGTAAAGTCTAATGGAATGGGATGTATGGAGTTATAACTTACATGCAGACAACCACTTTTGTGCAAAGTCGACTGGACATCTTATGAAGTACCCATCCTTGAAGTAGCTAAAGTTTGTTGGGGAGGCTGACGACTATCTGACAGCCATGATATAACTCCTAGAAGGTAAGAGATGGACTGCTGGACCTCCTTTTAAAGTTGTAGAGGTATCAAATTTCCTCAAAGCTTGGCACCCTGTCCAACTATCGGATAAAGATCACATAAGTGCTGTTTAAGGTAGCATATCCATTTGGATGTAATTGTTCAAAGTAGTTTCAAGAAGTAGGGTCCTGGCCCTAGGAAATGATTGAATGGAGGGACAACTCTAGAGAGGCACATATATCGGTTGCAAGTTGTGTAACCCTCTTGAGGATTATGTGACCATTGAGATGGTATATTGGGACTAGAGTTTCCTCCAGAGGGATGCTATGGAATTCGCAGATTTTTTTAACATGTGCGGCTATTAACCTCGTTGATGAAGAATTCAGAGGGTTTACGAGGATCATTACACCCGCCAAGCCAGCAACCGGAGAAATCTAATTTTCCATGGTCACAAAAGGAGCTAGTTTTAATGGTTGTTGAGGTTGGCACCGAGGTTACCTTACTCTAGAAGGATTTGAAGTGGAAGTCGGTGTAGATGTTGAAGTTGCTTCTGAGGAGTAGAAGGACCTGCAGTAGCAACAGAGAGACGCCCTGAATGTCTAAGAGGTTCCATTCAATCCTGAAAGCTTGAGATATGATCATGGTCATGTATGATCTAAATTTAGTATTTACTTTGATTGAGTTTCATGTAGCCAATATGTAGGATCTAAGGATGTCAATGTGTGATGACCAATCTGATTATGTACCTCGATTTGGATAGTGTTGTGTATCAATCTATGTGATGTGTGTCTTGTGTCCTTAGCATGATGAACAAAAGCACTTTATGTTGATAGCCTAACTATGCTAGCAAATAAGCTTCGGCGCATGATGGAATTATGTGTTGGATATTGCTTGTTAACTTAGGATATGTGTTAACAAAACTGAATGATCTCCAATGTGGTATAGAGCTTTTCTTTGCAGGATTACAATGTTGTAGTGTATGATTTTGAGTGTCGATTGGATGGAATATCTAGAATCCATCGACCATTGAATTCTTTGAGTGCTAAAGAACCTTCGAGTAAAATATTTCTAAAGCCATATTTATCAAACTTCGGAGCACCAATCCATGCTCAAAATTGAACCTATTAAAATGGTTCTTGTTCGTGCCTTTCACCACCTTCATCCTAGGTCGAAACTATGGCATGCCATGATTTATTGAATGATGACAAAAACAGTGGTGAAGGATGGGGGGAAGGTGGCATGAATCGATGGCATTAGGATATTGAGATTGAGATAAGGTGGTGGCTTTGATGTTGGAATCAAGATAAAATGGCGACAATGACCCAAGAGTGAAGCCGCAACCTACCTTGGACTTAGATCAGGAAAAGGTCGATGAATCAAATATAAAGAAATGGCTTGAAATGGGTGGTTGTTCTTGTGGATTAGTGGATTTTGATGGAGAAAAATCTAGTGACCATCGCTTAGATTAGTGGCGGTGGATCTAAAGTCGTTGAGGTTTGGAAATTTCATAGGCTAAAGAGAAGATGATGCTGGAATCGAAAGTGAATATGGAAAATTGTCTAAGTGTTCGACTTATATAGACACTTGCAAATCATTCAGTACAGATTGATGTGAACACTTGGATTTAAAAAAAATGGAAAAAAAAGCAGAGATATACCTGGCCAAGGAATGAAATAGCTGCCAAAAACACTCAGAGATGATTGAAGACTTCAGATGTAAGACTTTAGCATTTATATTCTCAGGGAAAGGGACTTGATAGCTATTTAAGCTGATATGTTGATATTCTCACAGAAGATGTAACTTTTCATGAAATTAGTTCAGGTGATAGAAGCATCTTTATAGATTGGGATTGGTCATTTGTCTCAATCCAAAACATGATTTGTTGTCACAAAAGCATACTTTACGGGGAAAGTGCTATCCTGTATTTGAACCAAGCGATGTTTCAATGGATCTAAAGTATGAAATTATGAAGAAAAAGATCAACATGCTTGGAAGATATCAAAATGAGGATTGCATGAATTTGGCTAAGTATAGAAGAATTCAACTCGATCAGTTCCAAACGAACCCATGGATCGATAACGATCAATCCTATGGCCAAGGGGCCCTTACTCTACTCCAATGTAACTCAAAGTTCAAGATTGAGGAAAAAGGTACAAATGCTATGATGTGGCATTGATCGGTGCCGACCCATATCATTCACCACTGAATGATGATGATTGCAATATTTAAGCATTTAACATCGAAAACTTTGGCTAAAGCAAAGAAAATGGAAAAACAAAGATTAAAGACATCGGTCAATACAGATACATATTGACCGATACCAAACGACGTTGACTATTGAAAAATGTGCACTTTTCTCATTCAAACTAGATCCAGCGGTTTCCATGTTCGAACTTGTCTATAAATGGACATCCAATAACAACTAGAAAAGGACTTTTGGACTTTTAGATTCTTTTGCAAGGGAACGCTATCAAATTTGAAGCTTATCGATTTGAGTCTAAAAATCATTGCAATTTGATTGTATGAGAAAAAGTAAATCAACAATTATATCGAATAGTGGATGTAGACGCAAGATTTAGCTGAACCACTATAAAAATTATGTCTTCTCACTTTTATCCTCAAATTCTTACAATTTAAATTTTTGTTTTTATTCGATTAGGAATATTGCATGTTCTACATGCAAACACAGATACCAAATATTACCTTTTTCACACCGTTATTTTCCTTAAAAATCCATTACTGTTACTAATTTACCTTTCTTTATTATAATGAATCAAACAAAAAATATTAAAATTTATGAAAATTAAGAAATCAATACGTTTTGATGAAGAAGTTAATGAATTTTCTTATATTGAAATCTAAAATATATGTTAAGTCTACTCTCACACATAGTAACTCTAATCTCAGAATATTTTTTTCTTTTTAAAACTTTGAGTTGTTTCTATTGAAATTAAGAAACCATGAAAATATAAAATAATAAAGTACAATATTAGTGCTAGAAATTAGAGCTTATTTTATTGAATCTTAACTTAATCTAGTTTTAGAAATCTCTTGTTTTTGTATGAATGAGTTTCGAGTTTGAATGAGAACAAGAGTGATTTTGTAAGAAATGATGTATTTTAGATTTTTGATGTATAACTTGTTATATTCTTTTGATACGTTAAATAATTTATGGTGTATGAATACAATTTATTATTTTTTAATTTGAGTTTTGGCCGACATGTTTATTTTTTAGTTTGGTTATTATTCATAGTATAAACGATTTCTAGCTAGGAATCTCTAAGGAATGATTCTGGCCACATTTCTCCATCTTTAGTATTTGATTAATTTATTATAGTTGAAAAAAATACCCATCGATGGTAATTAATTATTTTAATTAGCATTAGAGTATGTAATTAATTATTTAATTTAAATTGGAATTAAAGATAAAAAATTGTAACTAAATGGGTTTAATTTTAATTAGTTCTATTTGAATCCAAAATTTGGGATAATAAATATATTTTCATCATTTACTTCCACTTTTTTTCTGAAGCATCCAGTGAACCAAAATTTGCTTGTAAATTCTTGGGGAGTATGTGCCTACCATACATATACTTTGAGTACTTGTTACATGGTTGTCAGTTTTCTGTTTCGGTGTTCGAACTCATGATCTTTGGTCCGCAACCCGAACCATCAACCAACTGCACCAACCATGTTAGTTATTTACTTTCACTTTCGCTTACATATAATAATGAACACACATACATGTCTATATGCATATTCCTTCTCATATTGTCCTTATTTTTATATTTATTAGAATAGAAATTCTTTAGAAACTTTAATCACCATCAATTTCATTAATTATATTTCTTTCCATTTATTGAAATGAATTTTATATCATTTATCTATTTCCCTCAATTGTTTTGGTTCATACTGAATTTTTTTATAATATGTACAAACTTAAATGATACATTAATTTCAAACACGATAATACCAAGTGTGAAATTATAAAATATGTAGCTTTGATTTCAAGAATAATGTTGTAGTTGGTTCTTTTTTGGCTTTCAGTTTCTGAAATTTCGAGGGTTAATTTTAGTATAGTTTAAAAATGCCGAAAAATATGCTTACTAAGAATAACTAGTAGGTATTAATTTATTAGACATGATTAGTTTATTATTATATTATTAATGATTTATGGATAAGAAAGAAATGGATATGTCCTTATTTTTTCCATTTTTAATATCAATTCAACGAATTTTAATTGAATTCTCAAGTCAATCATAATCATTTCTTTAAACCATCACTGTAGATTATTTATTCAAGAGTTTGTGTTTAATTAACTTTATCATTTAGTTTGATGACAAATTAAATAAAGTTAACTTTGATATAACATTAAATTCAGATTGGTTGGTATGCATTCAGGTTCAAATTGGTAAATATTTTTATCTTAATTTACCTCCACTTTTAGTTTCACATAACATCAAGAATAAGTTCATTTTCTTCTTAGATATAGGTACATTGAAATTTTTATATACTTTAGTCATTACAATTTCAATAACTATTTACAATTCCAAAATATATTTGTGCTAAAGATGCTTCTTTATCGAAATGTACCAATTTTATTACGATCCTTTTTCACTAGTCATTCTCTATTTATTACTAAAATTAGACGGTATAAAAATAAACAACAACTAAACAACCAAAAGCTCTAACATTAAGCTTATATAGAATTTGAAATACATTTAAATAATTAAAGATGTAAGAGAATTTCAAATGGGATGAGAGGATTGATTATCGGTCTACTACTGCAATTTATATTCTATCTAAAATTTGAAGTTTACATGACATTTGTGGCACCTTCTAGCTACATTACCTAAGTGATGAATACTAACACTATAGGTAAGTTTAACTTTTCTCCTTTTCGTTTAATTTTCTTACTTACATTTGTTAAGGCTTACTTTTTGCCCGGTTATCCAACTAAAACCAATGAAGTGGATGTTGATTTTTTAATATAGTAGGTTTTAACGAGAGAATATTTGAGGACTCATATTAATATTTGAGTGGGATAAGAGGATTGGAACTAGTTGAGGTGGATGATTTGGTCGGCATAAGGGGATTGGGAGGAGAGGGAGGAATAGGTGGAAGAGAGGTTGTGGGTCAGGAAGTGTGTAAACTATATTCACCTCGAACATAAAAACTAGAAAATCCAAATCACATGTAGGGGTAAGGGGGAACTCCAGTGAATTCAACTTATGCTTAAGGTAAAATTATGTGAATAATAAATGTCATTTTTTTAGCCAAAATATCTAAAATGAAAAGATTATTTTCAGAATATAATGTTTCGTAACACAGAAATTAGAGCGATTTTCAAAATCAAGATCAAAACTTTCACTTACAACGTTGTCTATACATGCCCTTTTCAAAGGTCCTAAGCTGGAAGATTCTATTATCCTATCATTATAGGACATCGATCTTGTGAGGAGGGTGGTTTATGGTAATGCCTGTTCAAAATTAACATGTCCTTCCAAATTGTTCGAAGAAGCATATAAATCATCATATTCTATGTTGTATTCCCCAAAACCAACAAATACTAGAATATTGGAAGAATCATTTGGTAAGTCCTTCTTTGAATGCACATTTATATATTTTTGCAAATTCATCTTTTAAGGATCCAAAGAAGTTGAGTATTCAACCGTAGGTCGATGTTATTGGCTTGGAGTAGAAGGAGGGATGATTTACTCTAAAACTGGTAGATTTCCATAGGAACGAGGAGGGAGGAACAAAATCCACATTGTTAGTTTCTAAAAAAAACTTATTGAGATACTGATAGAATAGGTTGAGAAGGAGGGTAGTGAGGTGTGACTGCCATAATCTACGAACCAAATGGAAACATCATATTTTTAGTAACACGTTTAGAAATATTGCATCGGTCTTATTTTTTATTGCTTGGTGCATTTCTCTTTAGAAAGATTTGAGTATAAGTAATCCAAAATGAAAGCCCCATTTTAAACGAATTGTCCGTAATTTATATAGTATGGACTCATCTTTGCCTTCCTTAGTTTTAGGGCTAGAACTCATACTAATTTCCGACCATTAATTCTTAATGGCTTGATTTTCTTGTGGTTCATTGCTGCACAAATACCTGACTGGTGTTGGGTTCTATTTCTTTATCATTGCAGTCCACTAGCACGATAAGCATAGACTGGTAGCACTACAACAAAAAGGCGTTTCACAATGGTTTTGAACCATTGCTAAAGCATTTTGCAATGGCTCTAAGCCATTGTGAAATTAGGAGTGACCAAAATTAGCAATGGCTCAAGGTCGTTGCGAAACTGGATTTTGCAACGGCTCGTAGTCCTTTCTAATTTGGAATTTTCAATGGCTATTAGTTATTGTAATTCACCAATTTAGCAATGGATTTTAGTTGTTGCTAATTTATATCTAGCCACGGCCTTGGCCGTTGCTAAATATTTATCAGCAATGGTCATAAGCCCTTGCTAAATTTTGTATGATATTTTTTCTTCAAAATATAAATTTATAGATTCATTTAAAGAATATGATAGTAGCAACATAAAATCATTTATAGATTCAACATATTAGCAACATAAAATCATTAATTATACAAAATATACATTATAGATTAAACATAATATCCTAAAGTAAAAGTCTTATGGTTCAAAATACCACCAAAAAGACAACTGTTAAACTCACCCACTTCGTAACAACAAAACAAGAGCATTAAACAACTTAACTAAACTATCTTAACTAAACTATCATCACCAAAAAACATGTCTTAGAAATACATATTATAAAATTTCAACACATCTTTGGAAGTTCCTCCATTGCCAACACCAAGAGCACTAAGAAATCACTTTGATAACCAGACTTTATAATATGTCAACACCAAGAGCGGCTGTGGAATATGAAGGCACAGTTAGCAGACTTGACTTTGCAGTGTTTTATGACAATTTATATGGTAAAATTTTAGTGTTGTGGATAAGAAAATAAACTTTTAGCCTTGATTTAGATATTATGGTAGCATGAATTGAATGAATGCGTAAAAGATAAAAATGTACATAAGATAGTTGATAACATGATACGATGTTACTAAAAAGATAAAAATGTAGGATAACATGATACAATGTTACTGAAAAGCTACAAACAACTCCCTATGTAACAACCTGCACTTTAATGGGCCTAAATTTTGACAAAAATCATAACCCAGGTCCATCAGAGCATAGATCGTTTGATTTGGTACCTGCAAATAAGCATGAGCATTATCAGAGATTGATAGAAATCTAAACTCCCAATGGAAACGACAACATGATATAAACTGGTTATGACTACTACCATGGAATCAATGGAATTCCTTGGATAGCAAATTGCCACATCGGCATCAAGCATGAGAGAAAAGAATACTTCTCCAATAATCAAGCACATCCAGCTCCAGTGACATGTTCCTCTAAATCTATCGTGTAGGTTGTAATGAGTAGGGGGTTAGAATAATATTCTGGTGACTTGAAAATCTATATAGTGTCCATAACATAAATTTATACCGATTAGTTTCCATTTAATTGTTATGTCTACTAGTTTAAGGTTAACTAAATTAACCCAATGCTGCACACACGATACTGCTACCTAGCACAATTACCTACCTTTCCCAAGGTATGAAATATCGACGAAGCCTTATCAACCACCCAATACTTCCAAATCCATTTGTCACTTAATGCTTCTAAATATGAAGCGGGCTCCTACTGTCATCAAGTCCGTCAACTGCTTAATATTCTAAAAGAGAAATAGGAAGACTCTGGCCATTTAAGACATCAATTGAGGAAAACCCCATCATTTAAGACCTATCTCTAAGGTAGACTCCTAGCATCGTCATTTCTAGTCTACCAGTCCTTGCTATAGAGACCTCTGAACACTATTTAAGGCTTTATAATATATAATAGCCATACTACTAATGCATCTATCATTATTAAAGGCACAGCAATGTAAGAGACTGTACCCAAGCCACTTAATACCTCATTAATAAGGACTAGGTAGGACCCTGACCATTTAACACATATTTATAGGCAGGCCTTTGCAATTTAATACCTAACCCCAAGGTGGACTCCTCATTGGTACTATCTAGATGACATCGCTTGGAATCTTATTGGGCTACTTAATACTTATTTTATAGAAAAGAGGTGAACTCTATAATTTAATTATCGCTTAAGACCTCAATCCTAAAGCGAACCCTTTTCGAGATATCCACTATCACTCTTAATTATTAATTTGGAATCTCACTAGGTTACTTAATACTTCTTTTTGGGAGAGAGGCAGATCCTGTAGCCACTTAATACCTCAAACCTGAAGAGGACCCCTATGGAGATATCTCTCACCGCTATTAATTAATAATTTTGACCATTTAATACTTTTTAATTGGGAAAGAGGCAGGCCCTCAAACAACCACTTAATACATCTGACCCAAAAACATGTCCTATCTCTCGCAAAGTCATGGGTTCTATGAATGGCGATGTCTCGTATCAGTAGTAAGTGCACACGACTACTGGTAGCCTCTAAGTGTAGGGCAATCTTCCGTCGTGTGACCCTATTGACCATGCATCCCAATATCCTAAGGCCTACTAATTATCATATGGGTCTTATGGTTAAAGATGTCTCACACCAGCAATGAAGTATATACAACTGCAGGTAGCCTCAGAGTGGACGGTAGACTTCCGTTGTGTAACTTTACCGACCTCGCATCTTAACTTACTAAGTCCAATTAACTATCCTAAAATATATATACTATGATAAACTGGAATGTTGACAGGAAAACAAGGCGGGCTTCGGGTTGAAGGGGTTTCGGTTGCTAGGGTGCTGCTCGGGTCGGTGACATGGGAGGAGGAGAGTTGATAGCTTTGGGTGGCAGACGGGTTTGCATGGGTTCAAGGCTGCCACGAAGGATCTGGAGGCTGTGCTCGGTTAGGTTGTGGAAAGTGAGCATGGAAGGGAGGAAGGTCGGCATTCTGCTGCACGGTGAGGGTGCTTGGTGTTTCAAGGTGGCTGGAGCTCAGTTTGGAGGCGGACGAAGCTTCGGTAGAGGGAAAAATAAAAGGCGGAGCTCGTTGGAGATGAGGCTGGCGGAGGGTTGATGGCGATGTGGAAAGTGGAGTAGGCGGAGAGTGGGAGCGGGCTTTGGTTGCGGAGGAGCTCGTGGGTCTGTCACTTGGAGATGGTGGACCTAAGGCGATGAACGGGAATGAAGGAGGCGGAGCATATTGACTGTGGAACGGTGTGAGGTCTGGCACGCGTGAGGGAAAGAGAGGTGGCGTATGGATCGAGTAAGGCTATGGGGAGGAGAAGGGTTGGAGGCGGCATGGGTTGACGTGGCTGGGCGGATGGATGGCGCTGGTGGTTAGGCGACTGGGTTGGGGTTGGGAACAGTTGTAGGAGACGAGCAAACAAGTGACAGATTTACATATATAAAAACTTATATATTATTTTTTCTTATATTTTTGGTCAGAACGAAGAGCAGAGACCAATTGAAATGGAACGAACAGAAATAATAAATTTGAAGTTAGGGGAATAGTGAAGGTCGTGCATTAAATTTCTGGGAATAATAATAGCAATGACTGTTTGTTTCAACCGGTAAATAAATGAAGGGGCACAGGGAAAACAAAAGGTTCAAACGGGTACCGATACAGTTAACCGTTTTGCAGATTTCACCGTGTAACGGGCACCGAAATGCACAAATGAATATACTATAGAGATCAGCACGATGAGACGAATAGAATGGTACACAGACATGAGCGATATGATCATCCTATCGAAAGTCGATATTCGCTGCCAAACTGCCGCTAATTCGCCAAAAATAACATAAACGGGGCTAGAGCAATCCAAATTTGGCGAAACGAAATATGACATCTCACTCAGAAAATGATTTACATTTTTACTACATGAAAATATTAAGATTTTGAAAATATTTAATTTCCATCAAATTTTAACTGAATTTAAATTTTCAATTGAAATTTACACAACAAAATAAACTTACATATTTTCCGATGAAAATCTGACATTTGCTATGTTTAAATAGATGCATACCAAATATCAAATTTTCATTGCTAAAATCTTTATTATATATTTCATGAAAAATTTAGTTAATTACGTTATTTAAAATCGTTAAAATTCTCAGGTTGTTACACTCTCCCCCACTCAAAACTTTTCGTCCCCGAAATGAAATGGAATAGGAGAATAGAAGCAACCAGAAAGAAAGATAGATTCGAAATACATAGTACTAGATACAACAATTAATTCAAAACCATATAAATTTCATTTTGGACATCTTATATTGTATATTATTCAATTACATATTCTCATTACATTCGAACTTTTCCCAGGTAAGTTTTATTGATGTAACTGAGTGTAATTGAGCACTATACAAATTTACCCATTTTCCCAACATTTTTATTAAGAAAAATTTAGTTTGAACATTTTTATTACTTAAATTTTCTCTTGTATAACCTTTAATTACATATTCACATTAACATTTCAACTTTTGAGTATTTCAGGTAAGTTATATATGTTTTAGAATGCAATTGAGTATTATACAAATAAATTTTATCCTAGTTCAATTGTTTCAAGTTGTTTTAATTCCATTTCTCATTTTAGACCCTCCAATTAATCAAAAAAATTGCATCATTTAAATAACGAAAACCATCAGTTAACATAGAACTTAAGAGTAAAATTTCTGGTTTCATTTCAAACCATTTCGAAATAAATACATACATACATACATACATACATATATATATATTGTACATCAAATCATACTCAAGAAATTCAATTCAAATCCATTTTCCAAAACAAAAGTGTAGCAAAGCTACCCAGTGGTCTCCCCACTTCGAGACTCGAAAATGAATGTCGATGATACTATAGTCATCATCAAAATTATTTTCTAGCTGCAAAAGAGGAGAGTACTAACTTACTTCTTTAAAATTATTTGGAAACAATTTCTATTCAAAATGCTTTCAAATAATTTATTTTTCCAAAACCTTGAATACCAAAAGTTGAAGAGCACCGGAAATTTAATTCTCAAATCCTTAATTTAAATTCATTTCATTTTCAAAACAGATTTATAAACCATGTTTATTAAAATTTTCATCTCCTCATAACATACAACAATAGTTAACTGTTTAGGTATATTCACAGATAATAAATGATAATCTAGTACTATCATTTATAATAATCAATCATTTAACTATATAATTTTAGGAAATTATACCTTTATATATAACATATAATCATACATAAAATTATTTCATTTACCGATTTCGAAAACAATATTGTATCAGTCTGCTCTGTTCAAGTATTTTGGAATTCCTATCGATAGCGTTGGCCAGACGAATCGATCAAAACCCAAAATTCAAACTTAACAACTCAAACAACACAGTATAAAACATTTTTATATTAATTAAAGATACATTCTCTCATAGGATGATCAAGAATGGATTTTAGAACTAGGATAGAGATTCAAATTCAGAGGGACTCTAATCAATGAAGATTCTAATTAATAAGATAGGCTTGAAAGGAAGATAAGATGGATAGACTTACATCAATCGCGGCGACCTTAATCGGGCCAATCCAAGACTTAGAAAAGACGATAATATTCTCAACGAAATATAGGATAAACTTGTTGATAACATCGCGGAAAACGCGATTCATGAGATCGACGAAAAAGGCATGAGTATTGGTTAATCCAAAGGCATGACTAACCATTCATGGAAACCATTCGTCTGAGAAGAAGGACAATAGGTCGAGCTCCAGGAATAAGATCGATGCAAAATTAAATTTCCCGCTTGGGTGGGAGAGATGTGACTTCACCAAAACATCAGGATAATCTTGGACAATCGGGGTGGAGTCAAGGTTACTAGGCTGGGAATCAAGCGAAAAGATAAACTATCCGCATAATCCTGAGGCGTACGACATTCGAACATAAGAGAATTACCCTGGTTGTCTACTAGAGAAACGGTTCAGGCTTTGCAAGAGATAACAACATCAAAACCGAGGATATAGAAATCTTCGATGAATCGATGCCTGTTGTAAAGGAGGTTCACCCCTTTACAGATCATATCAAGATGGGCGGAACTGCCGATGGAATTAGTCACACGAAAGGATGAAGTTGCCAATTGAGGTGGAAAGATATGCTCAAATTTATTACAGAGATCGTCAGAAATAGAGCTATGGGATGCTCCAGTATCAAAAAGAAAATGAACAGAAGAAGACAAGAATGGATTGCAGAATAGAAGGAAAGTTCCAAAATTCAAAAGAATCCTAATCCAGGACGAAGAATTTCAGGCTCGTACGAATATGATTCTATAATTTATTCTACTCATTCTAGGGTATCACTACCCTATCTCTAATGAGTATTTACTCCATATGCTAAGATTTTCCTAAACCAGAGCTCCGATACCACATGTAATGACTCGTTATTTCAAACCGTTCAAATCGACAATCATCCACTCATGTCAGACTTGAATTGCTCAAAACAACAGATTGTTAATTTATATTTGGCAAAACTCAGCATATACAGTAAATAAAATAAATCACAGACACAGAGTTATACAACAATAAGCATCGGAAAATAGATAAATAGTAGTTCATGAAGCTACTATATAAACATCAGAGTTTAAAGTAAAATACAACGGATATCTCGAATACACAGAAGTTACTGATAAAAATGCCACCGACAAGTCTGAAAAAAACAACTGGAATAAACTGAAGTAACTGGAAAGCTGAATAGACAAAGACCGATCTTCAAGCAAAGCTCCAAACTACAGAGGTGAGTCTCAAATGCTATGACACTCAGTCTGACCCGAGCATAAATCAAAACACAAAGCACTTGAGTCAGGATTAACATTCTTATACTAGTAAAAAAACTCAAGTGAAATGTCCAAGTGAAATACAAAGTAACTCAAAGGATGTTTGGGATTCCCATCCTCTAAGGATCCGTTAAACTATCTACATACATAGTACAATACGCTACATATATAATGTCTGTAGTAAAGTAAACTATTAAAATAACATTAAGGCGTTACCCATATCACCCTTAACACATTTTTATATATTCCTGTAGTCTATACAGTACCGTAATTCCTCCGTAAACTAGAGGGCTATCAGAGGACACTCCATAGGTACGGTACAAACCAAACTCGTAGTGGGCGCGATAAGGCATGTGACAAGGCACACGAGGCAATGCCCAAGGTAGGATACTACCATTTTGCGGATCCAGACTGGTGGTAACGCATAGTTTCTACTACCGCCCACCTCGAGACACACTCCCAAATCAAAGGTGCACCCAATCAAATCACAAAGTAATAGAATGGTATCGACGAAATGTGCCCGATAGGAGGAGCGACCTCACTTGGCCCGGCATGGATCCTGTTTTAGCCACATCAAGCTGACTCGCAGGAGTCAGGACTGCGTTAATACCTCATATAGAATCGTTGCCAAACCATCCTACTTCGTCCTGGAATGTCCACCACGTACACAGTTGTTAAAGTGGTTTTCGGTATTGGCAGAGAGTATGACAATATTCGATCCCGGTCTCTTTAACACTCAAACGCTTATTTCATACCGTGGTCGTTTTATAGTTTCAAACAGTTCATACTTCATATCAAAATATCATATTCATTTCAAAATCATATCACTTTCGAAACCATATCACTTTGAAAATCAGTTTCACTTTAAAATCATATTTATTTCCAAAATCTTAACCACAAAATAGGTTAAACCATTATATCAAAATATTCGCATTTAAATCCATTAAATCTAAATCATAACAATTCCAACTTAAACAGTTTAAATATTGAAATAGTTTATATATTGAAATAGTTATAAATTAAAAATAGTTTATATATTTAAAAATAAGTTATAAATTAAAAATAGTTTATATATTAAAAAGAGTTTATATACTAAAATAGTTTGTATCAAAATAGTTCAAATTAGAATTGTTTCCTCCAATTTCACAAATCAATTAAATTAACTTTAGTTCCAAAAATTCAATTTAAATCAATTCTCAGTTCAACAAATTCAATTAAAAGAGTTAAAGGTTTCAATTCAAAATTCTTATTAAACCATTTTAATTTATATCGATTTAAAATCCAAATTGAGCTACAAATTTAAACCACTTCTAATTCAATAGGTTTCAAAGTTCAAATATTCAATCAATTTACAATAACTCAATTTGATAAATTTCATTTATATTTCAAATTCAACTTAATTTTATTTAAATTTGAAACACTTAATCTGTTTTAATAACACTTAAATAAAATCTCAAATTGCAAATTTAAATCAATATTAAATATTCAATTTCAATTTTATTTAATTCTAAAATATTTCCCTAATAACATTTTTTATAAGCATTTAGATACAATCTCAAATTACAAATTTAAAAAAAAGTATTCAAATTTTATTTAAATTTGAAAATATTCATTTAATCACCTTTAATTAAATCAGGTATAAATCATACCTTTCAAAATCTCAAAATCAATAAGTTTCCAATCAATCCTTATTTATATTCAATTCTCAAACAAATTAAATTACAAATGAACTTAATTTATCTTCCCAACCTTTATTTTATTAAAGTTATTACAAATCTATTTTTAAAATAGTAATATAAATTTAAATAAATACTTAAACATATTATATATACTAATTAAATTAAATTTTATTAAATTAAATCTTATTATTATTAAATTTATTTTATATTAAATTTATTTTATATATTTAAAAAAATATATGATAAAATTATAAGTAAAGTCTTAAAATTCATATTTTCAAAATTAACTTATAAATTTGAAATTTGCAAATATATAATTTTAAAAATCTAAATTTTACACATATATAAAATAAATTTGTATATTATATTTTAAAATCAATATTTATTTAAAACCCATATATTTCCTTTCAAAACCTTGGAAATCATTTTTCAAAAATAGACCAATGGTGTCCGTATAAAATTTTCTAATCTATGGTCAAGTGATATGGATATTTATCATTTCAATCCGTAATAATGTAATATTTACGGGTATATATCATTTTAACCCACAATCCCAAAATTCAATTTAATAAAATCGCCTAGGTCTATCATTTCAACCCATAACGATTTTCCCCTAATCTATAAGGTCGTTCAGGTATGTATCATTTCAACCCATAGTGATTCCTAAAACTAAGGGAACTTATAGAGTGAGAACAACAGAATAATATAACATATCAACAACAGGCATATATCATCGGTTACAAATTTAAATATTATATATACAGTAGGTTGTGGTGTCATATGTCATGGGTAAATAATTTCCGATAATGGCATATCATATCTAACAATTAAATAACTTAACAATTCAAATTTAATAGCATATTTCAATCTTCATTTCAGGTGAATTAAATTCACTAAATATAAGAATGTTAATCGTGAGTGATTGGTCACCTTTCGAGGCTAGAGAAAACAATGAGAATGGGAAGCACGGACACGGATACGCATGAACAAGCTAGAGTTGCGGAAATAATCTCCAGAAAGCAACGGAAACAAGAAGAGCAAGGTGGACAAACTTGGATTTGATGAAAATACAATATATATACATTATATCTTTTTTTCGAAAATCAATATTCAATTTAAAACACATACCAAAATAAAATCTATATATATATATATTAAAATCAATATTTAATTTTAAACTCATATAAAAATAAAATCTTTATATATATTCTTTTTCAATTCATTTTTTTAAAACACATCTAATAAAATCGAATATCAATATTTTATATTTTGAATATCAATATTTCTTAAAAAATCAATATTCTTTTCTATATATATATAAGATACTCAAAAATCATATATGCAGACTATATACACACACACACATATAAGCAATAAAATATACATGAGCTACTCGAAATCATATACAGACTATATATATATATATATATATATATGCAAACAAATATATGCAGGCTTCACTGTGCACTCGTGATAATAATGCAAACAAATATATGCAAACAAGCCTAGAAAATTATTAATGGTAAAGGACTATGGGGAAATTGGATGAGGAGAAGGTTCATCAAAGGAAATTTCTAGCAAATGCCTATTGATAATAATGCTTCAACAAACTGGAAGGCTATCTTAAAGATCAGAGACACATTAGCTTCACTGTGCACTCGTGAAATAGCAAATGGGAAGGAAACTGATTTATGGAGCGATCCTTGGATACAAGGTGAATCACTAATTGATATACTGGGCATACACACTTTCTTTGATTTTGGTTGTCCGAAGACTAAAGTGAAAGAATTGATAAAGAATAATTGGTGGGATTGTTCCTCTGTGCCAATAAATCAAGATAAAAAGGAGGTCATTCAATATATGCCTATCTACTATGGCAGAGAAATGGACGTATGGGTTTGGAAGCCTACTGGTAATGATTTCTCTACCAAGGCTACTTGGGAAGAAATTAGGCTAAAAGACAATAAGGCATCATGGTGCAAAATCATATAGGATCATGTTAACAATCCCAAAATGGCCTTCACCGCTTATAAAGCGATTTTGAAAAGATTACCAACCAGAGATAGATTATCGAAATGGGGAGTGATCAACGAAACTGACTGTATCCTATGCAATCAGAGTCTAGAAACGCATGAACATTTATTCTTTAAATGTAATTTCGCTAAATCGGTGTGGATCTCGTGCAACAAGTACTTAAACATAACTCATCATTCTAATAACTTAGTTAAACAAGTTGAATACCTGACTCGGAGAGGAAGCGATAAAGACATTGAATCCAAGTTGAACAAAATTGCCATCACTGTGACTGCTTGGAGCATTTGGAAGGAGAGGAATCGCAGAATTTTTTAGAGCAAGCACAGAAAACAAATGGAAGTAAACAAATTAGCAATTGGGGACATGCAGCTAATTCTTAAGAGGATTAAAGGGAAGCTGTTTACCAGGCAGGCACAAGACGAAGTTCGTGTTGTAGAAGAGGATTGGAATTTTCCAGAGCAAGGAATCCCAGGTACGAGCTATTAGTACCAGCCGCCATGACTTTGTGTTCTTCGTTAGGGAGGAAGATGTTTAGATTGTTTATGGAAAGGTGATGCAGCCCAGAAAGATGATCAGAATGATGAAGAGTTAGGTCGCATACGACCTAACGAAACCTCTAAGTCGTTACTGGTTGTTGAAGCACAAATTGGTAAAGAGCTAGGTCGCGAATGACCTAACGAGGACTTTAGGTCGCACCAACGACCTACTGAAGACCGGTAACGACCTAGCGAAGAACTACGAGCTAACAAGGAGGCTAGCGAGTTAGCAGTGTGTGAAGATTGGCGGGGAGCTGAAGTGTTAGGTCGCGAGCGACCTAACGTATCCTTTAGGTTGCACCAACGACCTAGTGGAGAGCTACGACCTAACAGTCTGAAGAGAAAGGAGATACGACCTAGCGAGTTACGACCTATGATAGGTCGCAGGAAAACGTTACGACCTAAGTTAGGTCGCAAGGAGTTAGGTCGCAAGAACTTAAGTCGTGAAGAAGTTTTGAAGCCGCTTCTGTTAAGTCGCTAAGGAAGGAATGTCGTTCATTCTTAGGTCGCGAAGCTCCAGATGCCGTTCATTTGTTAAGTCGCAAGAAGTGTTAGGTCGTTAACGACCTATACTAAGTCGCTAAAGGAAGCTGATGTATTGAAGTTAGGTCGCGTGAGTTGTATTTTAGGTCGTGACCGATGTATGTGTTGTAAAAGAGTTGTGTTGTACTTATGTTGTAGTGTTTTTAGGTCGGACTGTCTTAGGTCGTGACATTTTCTTAAGTCGAGATGTTTTTAGGCCGTGCTTTGTTTAGGTCGCCTATTTTCTAGGTCGAAGGTTATAGGTCGGAAACGACCTAAGTGTTGTTGTAATTTGTGTGCGTGTGTTGTAGCCTATAAATAGGCAAGTTGTTTCATTTTGTAAGGTTGTTGAATATTGAATAAAATTCTCTTTTGTTAGCTTTGTGCTCTCAAATTCAATTGGTAGTCGAGTGTATCTCCTATCTCCACTTACGCCATTCGAGTGCGCTCGAATCATCGTTTGTTGAAGCCAATTCACGGTATCTTGTGCGCAAGATCAACGTCGAAGAATCGTAGATCTCTTTCCCGGTATCTTCGAATCAACGAGTCAGAGATAGCTAGAATTCGGCATCTTCGGATCAACGAATTTGGGCATTTCAGTATCCATCAATCCACCGATTGCTACATTCATCGTATTATCTTGTTTTGTAATATCCGCTGCGTCAGTTTTTGGTATCGGAGCTTGTTTTAGCCAATCATAGCTAAATCGAGACTTGGAGCCTATTCATTTAGAAGTTGAAGTGAATTGCCGAGCTTGAAGGGAAGATTGGAGTTTGTGTTTATCACAGCCGAGAGTAAGAAGAGTTTGTTCGAAGATTGATCGATCGAATTTGTATTGGAAGCCGAAACTTTGTCCATCATGTTCATCACGATTTGCTACAAAGTGGAAGTTTTCGATCCGTCTCATTTTGGATCAAAGTCCGAATTGTGTTTGAATTTTGAAGTGTTGAAGAGTTTGTAAAGTTTTCAAGTATGCCGCCAAGGAGAGCTAATCGTCACCAAAACGTAGAAGCTTTGTATCGAAGAGAAGAAGCTGATGAGATGGAGCAAAGAATCAATGAGAACTTTAGTGAAAAGCTTAACGAAGGAATTGGTCGGTTAGAGAAGATGATGTTAGAGATGAATCAAAATCGGAGAAGGGTTTCACCAGAATCTAACCATGGGGGTAGTAGAGTCTCGCCACATTCCAATCGAGACAGAAGTGTTGAAAATGATCAAGGGCGTGGGAGGAACGTGAATGATCGTGAACGGAGGAATGTAGATAGAAGGGATGATGGTGGTAGGCGTGAAGGTAGTAGAGATGTGGGTGGACGAGATAGACAACGATATACATCTGATTTTGAAGAAGAGTATGATGGTGGTAGTGTTCGAGGACAAGGACGAGGACAAGGAAGAAATCACTCTGAGTATGATCACAAATGGGAGTCGGGGATGAAGACTGAAATTCCTGAATTCAAAGGTGGTATGCAAGCAGAGGAGTTTCTAGATTGGGTAGCTAATGTTGAAGAGATTTTTGACTTTAAAGAAGTTCCAAAACATCGTAAAGTGAAGTTGGTTGCTACGAGGTTGAGGGGTAGAGCTTTGGCATGGTGGCAGCAAACCAAACTTACACGTGAACGGATGGGAAAGTCAAAAGTTGAATCTTGGGAGAAGATGAAGAAATTGATGAAAGCAACGTTCTTACCTTACAATTATCAATCTTTGATGTATCAACGTTTGCAGAACTTGAGACAAGGGACGAAATCTATGAATGACTATGCTGATGAATTCTATCAACTTATTGCAAGGAATGATATTATGGAAACGGAAGAGCAGCTGACATCTAGATTCATTGGGGGATTGAGAATGCAGATTCAGGATATGGTTAATATGTTCGATCCAAGATCTGTGGCAGAAGCACATCAGAAAGCGTTGGCTTGGGAAAAGCAAGGGAGACGAGGAGGTGGTGTGTTTACTAATTCTAACAATCAAGCGAAGGGTGTTGGTGGAAGTTCTAATGTTTCTAAACCTATCAGTAGACCAGTGGTGAAGGAGGTTGAGAAGGCAAGGGTTAACAATGGTTTCAAATGTTACAATTGTCAGGAATTGGGTCATAAAAGCAGTGAGTGTCCAAAGCCAAAGAAGAGAACCATGATTGCAGAAATTGAGGATGAGGATGGTGATGGGGATTGTTCTAGTCCAGTTGAGGAGGATGAGCAGGATATTGCGTCAGGAGATGAAGGTTGTAATCTAATGCTGAGGAGATCATGTTTGACACCGAAGCAGGAAGAAGCTAGTTGGTTGAGAAGTAATATTTTTCAGTCAACATGTACTATTCTGGGGAAGGTGTGTAAATTTGTGATTGACGCAGGAAGCTGTGACAATATCATTTCAACCGAGGCTGTAACAAAATTGAAGTTGAAGACAGAGAAGCATCCGAATCCATACAAGTTAGCATGGTTGAGAAAAGGAGGAGAAGTGAAAGTGGATAGACGAGTTCGTGTTCCATTCTCTATTGGGAAGAAATACAAAGATGAAATATGGTGTGATGTAGTAGAGATGGATGTTTGCCACTTATTATTGGGAAGACCATGGCAGTATGATCGAGCAGTACAACATGACGGTCTGACCAATAGCTACAGCTTTATGTTTGAAGGCACTAAAATTATCCTAGTTCTGAAGAAGAGATCACAAGGAGAAAGTAAGTCAGAAGAGATTAAAGAGCTGAAAACTTTATTATCTTTGAAAGAGTTTGTTAAGGAGGTTGAGGAAGAGCCTGAAGTGTTTTTGTTGATTGGGCGAGAAAGCAGTGAAGAGGTTGAAATACCAGAAGAAGTTAAGCCAGTTTTGAAAGAATTTGACGATGTATTTCCAAAAGAGTTACCAACGGAGTTGCCACCGTTGAGAGATATCCAACATCAGATAGATCTTGTTCCAGGTGCTGTGTTGCCACACAGGCCGCATTATCGAATGAGTCCGAAGGAACATGAAGAGTTGCGGAGACAGGTAGAGGAATTGCTTGAGCAGGGGCGTGTGTAGGAGAGTCTGAGTCCTTGTGCTATACCAGCTTTATTGGTACCCAAGAAGGATGGGACGTGGAGGATGTGCACTGACAGTCGAGCATTGAATAAGATTACTGTGAGATATAGATTTCCAATGCCGAGGTTGGATGACTTGTTAGATCAAATAAGCGGAGCTACTATATTTTCGAAGATTGATTTGAAGAGCGGATACCATCAAATTCGTATCAGACCAGGAGATGAGTGGAAGACTGCTTTTAAAACCAGGGAGGGTCTATACGAATGGTTGGTCATGCCATTTGGTTTATCCAATGCACCGAGTACTTTTATGAGGGTGATGAATCAGATTTTTCGACCATTCATTGGGAAATTTGTGGTGGTGTATTTTGATGATATTTTGATTTACAGTGGGAGTCCAGAGGAACATTTGAATCATCTTAGAGAAGTGTTGATGGTATTGCGACAAGAACAATTCTATGCTGCAACAAAGAAATGCGTGTTCATGACGCATAGTGTTTTATTTTTGGGATATGTTGTTTCAGAAGAAGGAATACAGGTTGACCAAAGTAAAGTCGAAGCAATTAGAGATTGGCCGCAGCCCAAGACGATAACGGAAGTTCGTAGTTTTCACGGGTTGGCTTCATTCTATCGAAGGTTTATACCACACTTTAGTAGTGTGATGGCACCTGTTACTGATTGCATGAAGGGTAAACAGTTTGCATGGACGGAGGAAGCCGGGGTTGCTTTTGAGCGAATCAAAGAACTTTTGACGTCTGCACCAATTCTAATATTACCAGATTTTCAGTTAGTGTTTGAACTACATACTGATGCATCCAAGGTTGGAATTGGAGGAGTGTTGAGTCAGAAGGGACGTCCAATTGCATATTTCAGTGAGAAGTTGTCAGGAGCGAAGATGAGGTACAGTACGTATGATGTGGAATTCTATGCTGTTGTACAATCTATTAAACACTGGAGACACTATCTATTTCAGAAGGAATTTGTTCTGTATACTGATCATGAAGCATTGAAGCATTTGCAAGGGCAAGGCAAGATTTCAGCGAGACATGCATCGTGGATTGCATATCTGCAACAATTTACATTTGTTGTGAAACACAAGTCGGGAGTGACGAATCGTGTTGCGGATGCGTTGAGTAGAAGAAATCACTTGTTAACTACATTGAAGGTGGAAGTGACGGGGTTTGAAATATTGCCAGAATTATTTACCGATGATCCTTACTTTGCAAAGTTTGTTGATAAAGTCAAGGATGGAGAGACGGATGAGTTTATGTTGGTTGATGGTTTTCTTTTTAAAGGAAGTCGATTGTGCATACCGGAGGGTAGTCTGAGAATGAAGATTATCAAGGAGTTACACGAAGAGGGACATGTTGGGAGAGACCGTACCTTACAGTTGATTTCACAGTCCTACTTTTGGCCATCGATGAGGAAAGAAGTAGAGAGGTTTGTGGAGCATTGTCATATTTGTCAGGTTTCGAAAGGAACTGCTACTAATGCTGGTTTATATATGCCGTTACCCGTGCCTGTAAAACCATGGGTGGATATCAGTATGGACTTTGTGTTGGGGTTGCCAAGAACGCAGCGTGGTAATGATTCCATTTATGTGGTGGTTGACAGATTTTCGAAAATGGCACATTTTATTGCTTGTAAGAAGACGGCGAATGCTGTTCATGTTGCTCAGTTGTTTTTCAAGGAGATCTATCGACTTCATGGATTGCCAGAATCTATTGTGTCGGATAGAGATACTCGATTTCTGAGTCACTTTTGGTTAAGTTTGTGGAAGATGGTGGAAACGAAGTTGAACTTTAGCAGCGCATATCATCCGCAGACAGATGGACAGACTGAGGTGGTAAACAGATCATTAGGAAACTTGCTGAGGTGTCTCGTACAAGATAATCTGAAGAGTTGGGATGTGAAGTTATGCCAGGCAGAGTTTGCCCTTAATCATGCTGTGAATCGAAGTACTGGGTTCAGTCCATTCCAGATTGTCTATTCGAGCTTACCGAAAGGACCGTTAGATTTAACGGTGATACCACACTCAAAAGGGACAATTAAGAAAGCTGCTGATTTTGTTGAAGGGCTGACGGAATGTCATAAAATCGTTCAAGAACGATTAGAGAAAGCAAATGAGAAGTATAAACAATCTGCAGATTTGAAACAAAGGAAGGTTGAATTTCATGAAGGTGATCTGGTTTATGCAGTGTTAACAAAAGATCGTTTTCCAGTGGGCGCTTATAACAAGTTGAAAGCTAGAAAAATCGGTCCAGTGGAAGTTGTGAAGCGAATTAATGAAAATGCATACAAATTGAAACTGCCAGATGGTGTGTATACGTCTGACGTATTCAATGTCAAACATCTCGTACCATATCACGGGAATGAATTTGTTGTGGAGGAAGCAGGTACAAATTCGAGGTCGAATTTTTCTCAACCTGGGGAGGATGATGCAGCCCAGAAAGATGATCAGAATGATGAAGAGTTAGGTCGCATACGACCTAACGAAACCTCTAAGTCTTTACTGGTTGTTGAAGCACAAATTGGTAAAGAGCTAGGTCGCGAACGACCTAACGAGGACTTTAGGTCGCACCAACGACCTACTGAAGACCGGCAACGACCTAGCGAAGAACTACGAGCTAACAAGGAGGCTAGCGAGTTAGCAGTGTGTGAAGATTGGCGGGGAGCTGAAGTGTTAGGTCGCGAGCGACCTAACGTATCCTTTAGGTCGCACCAACGACCTAGTGGAGAGCTACGAACTAACAGTCTGAAGAGAAAGGAGATACGACCTAGCGAGTTACGACCTATGATAGGTCGTAGGAAAACGTTACGACCTAAGTTAGGTCGCAAGGAGTTAGGTCGCAAGAACTTAAGTCGTGAAGAAGTTTTGAAGCCGCTTCTGTTAAGTCGCTAAGGAAGGAATGCCGTTCATTCTTAGGTCGCGAAGCTCCAGATGTCGTTCATTTGTTAAGTCGCAAGAAGTGTTAGGTCGTTAACGACCTATACTAAGTCGCTAAAGGAAGCTGATGTATTGAAGTTAGGTCGCGTGAGTTGTATTTTAGGTCGTGACCGATGTATGTGTTGTAAAAGAGTTGTGTTGTACTTATGTTGTAGTGTTTTAAGGTCGGACTGTCTTAGGTCGTGACATTTTCTTAAGTCGAGATGTTTTTAGGCCGTGCTTTGTTTAGGTCGCCTGTTTTCTAGGTCGAAGGTTATAGATCGGAAACGACCTAAGTGTTGTTGTAATTTGTGTGCGTGTGTTGTAGCCTATAAATAGGCAAGTTGTTTCATTTTGTAAGGTTGTTGAATATTGAATAAAATTCTCTTTTGTTAGCTTTGTGCTCTCAAATTCAATTGGTAGTCAAGTGTATCTCCTATCTCCACTTACGTCATTCGAGTGCGCTCGAATCATCGTTTGTTGAAGCCGATTCACGGTATCTTGTGCGCAAGATCAACGTCGAAGAATCGTAGATCTCTTTCCCGGTATCTTCGGATCAACGAGTCAGAGATAGCTAGAATTCGGCATCTTCGGATCAACGAATTTGGGCATTTCAGTATCCATCAATCCACCGATTGCTACATTCATCGTATTATCTTGTTTTGTAATATCCGCTGCGTCAAAAGGGTTCAGTTACTGTTGGAATGTTTTGTACTTTGTACTTTGTATCGATCAGCGTGGGCTGGTTTTGGTTTTGGGCTGTAATGCCTTAATAAAATTTACCCATTTACAAAAAAAAATATGCAGGCTTCTTCAAACAAACATATGCAGACCATATTGATATGCAAACAAATATACTTTTAAATTATATACTTTAGAAATGTATGTTATGTCAAAATATATATACTATGCTAAACTGGAATATTGACAGGAAAACAAGGTGGGCTTCAGGTTGAAGGGGTTTCGGCTGCTAGGGTGCTGCTTGAGTCGGTGAGATGGGAGGAGGAGAGTTGATAGCTTTGGGTGGCGGACGGGTTTGCGTGGGTTCAAGGCTGCCACGAAGGATCTGGAGGCTGTGCTAGTTAGGTTGTGGAAAGTGAGCGTGGAAGGGAGGAAGGTCGGCATTCGGCTGCACGGTGAGGGTGCTTGGCATTTCAGGGTGGCTGGAGCTCAGTTTGGAGGCGGATGAAGCTTCGGTAGAGGGAAAAATAAAAGGCGGAGCTCGTTGGAGATGAGGCTGGCGGAGGGTTGATGACGATGTAAAAAGTGGAGTAGGCGGAGAGTGGGAGCGGGCTTTGATTGCGGAGGCGCTCGTGGGTCTGTCACTTGGAGATGGCGGACCTGAGGGGATGAAAGGGAATGAAGGAGGCGGAGCATGCTGACTATGGAAGGGTGTGAGGTCTGGCACGCGTGAGGGAAAGAGAGGTGGTGTATGGATCGAGTAAGGCTATGGTGTGGAGAAGGGTTGGAGGCGGCATGGGTTGACGTGGCTGGACGGATGGATGACGCTGGTGGTTAGGTGACTGGATTTGGGTTGAGAACAGTTGATGGAGACAAGCAAACAAGTGACAGATTTACATATATAAAAACTTATATATATATATATATATAATTTTTTCTTATATTTTTTATCAGAACGAAGAGCAGAGACCAATTGAAATGGAACGAACAGAAATAATAAATTTGAAGTTAGGGGAATAGTGAAGGTCGTGCATTAAGTTTCTAGGAATAATAATAGCAATGATTGTTTGTTTCAACCGGTAGATAGATGAAGGGGCATAGGGAAAACAAAAGGTTCAAAAGGGTACCGATACGGCTAACCATTTCACAGATTTTGCCATATACCGGGCACTGAAATGCACAAATGAATATACTGCAGAGATCAGAACGATGATATGAACAGAATGGTACACAGATATGAGCGATATGATCATCCTATCGAAAGTCGATATTCGCTGCCAAACTGCTGCTAATTCACCGAAAATAAGATAAACGGAGCTAGAGCAGTCCAAATTTGGTGAAACGAAATATGACGTCTCACTCGGAAAATGATTTACATTTTTATTATATAAAAATATTTAGATTTCGAAAATATTTAACTTCCATCAAATTTTAAATTGAAAATTTCACAACAAAATAAACTTACATATTTTCTTATGAAAATCTGACATTTGCTATGTTTAAATAGATGCATACCAAATATCAAATTTTCATTGCTAAAATCTTTATTATATATTTCATGAAAAATTT
The DNA here is from genome assembly GCA_030737815.1 of Allium fistulosum. Taxonomy (NCBI): domain Eukaryota; kingdom Viridiplantae; phylum Streptophyta; class Magnoliopsida; order Asparagales; family Amaryllidaceae; genus Allium; species Allium fistulosum. Next base: position 239,021,182 of record CM060907.1, on the reverse strand, counting down.
AGTTAATTACGTTATTTAAAATAGTTAAAATTATTGGGTCGTTACAAAAACATTCCCAAACATTACACATAAATAACGCATATATAGATGCTATTTAATAATGCAATAAATGCATATAAACTACCTACTTCTAACCAAAATATATTCTAGTCATAAATACTTAACTAGAATATGCTTGCCATATTTAATTTTTTGGAATTAAATTCCTTACGAAGATTTTCCACTATGATTTCCATAAATTAACTTAACCCAAAATGAAAAGATTGGCCCCGTTTGAAATTACAAGGAATGGATAATTTCTTTTTGTTTGGAATATATAGTGTAAACTACGGAGGATAAACACATACTTTACACATCTCTTCCCTTTTGTTTGTGGATATTCCTTATTAAATCAAATGTCGCCTTTTGAATGAAAAGTGTAAAAAGTAAGCAAATTTATAAAAAATCAAACAGATGTTCTTCCCATAAATTAAACTATGGAAAATCTACAACCTAGCACAAATTGGGTAATAATCTAAAAATCTTATTTTACAACCAGGTACAAATCTGGAATAAAACCATACAACATTCAAATTCTTAAATCTTTGGGACTGATTTTATAGATCTAGATGTATACATATTTCTAAATAGATCTAAGACAAGAATATGTAGGCAATAGTTTTCAACACTAATTTAATCCTACAACTCACAAAGATAAGATGATTTAGACATAAAAATCAAACGTATGCCAATGGAATAGATTTAAAATCATAAAAAGATACAAAATTTCCCACTCACCTTTTAAAAGCTTTCCAAATCTCCAGATCAGAAGTAAAACCTTTGATTCAACTCCAAATCCTTTTTGATCCAAGAAATATGTATGAAAAGGGTGTGTGTGTATTAGAATTTCCAATCCGAGAAGAGATTTGGGATTGAGAGAGAAAATAATATAGATACAAATGCGAATATATAAATTACCTCGCATACGCGTATTGTTGATTCTCTTCTCCTTTTATATGATTCTATTCTTCTCTAATTTGCATGAATATTAATACAAATTTTTTGTTTTTATAATTAAGAAAGAAAGTCGAGAAGAAGAAATAAAAAATCTTTATTGCTCTATTCAGAAAAATATGAGAAGAGAAGAGAGGGTTAGGCCTGAATTTATAGGCGCTAGAATCAACCAAAACCGTACAATCAAAATATATTAAATCTGGGCCGTCGGGCCAAGGAAATCCTAGCTGCCACAATAGGAAGCGATCGATAGCCCCCTACCTAGGGTCGACCGTTCATAGTGGCGAGTCAACCTGTGGGCCCGAGTTAATTAAGTTAATATTCATATTCGAATTATTTTCGTTCCAAATTCATTTTTTGTCCATAACTTCTTCTTTTGGACTCCGATTGCAAAACTCCAAATACGAAAGTTACTCAGAATTTCGCCACGAAAGCAATGGTGCAAGTTTCATGGTCAAATTCCATCATTTGCACAAATTCCATTTCTGGAGCTAAATTAATTAACAAATAAACTAATTAATAACTAACGCCAAATTACGGGGTGTTACATTCTTCCCCCTTAAAATAATTTCGTCCCCGAAATTATACCAATGACTAAGTCGTTTTCCTTGCTCGCAATTATTCTACAGTACACAATCAGTTAGTGTACAACTAATTTTTCCACCAACTTGCAAAAATGCATAGTGAATCACACATAGAAGACATGTATGCAAAATGATTCAAAATCCGATCTTCTTATATGAATGCAATTCTTTGAAAACAATTTTGAAAATATGATGCTAACAACCTATATACACACACACACATACTGGCAGTTCTATATGTATGCAGCTTTTGAAGAATCTTTTCAACAAAAACCCTCATACCCCTACGAATAGAAGTATGAAAATACCAATTTTGCATCCAATTCCTACCATCCAATAATCTAACGCATCAAAAAATCGCTTCAAAACTTTACTCCTCTATCCAAAAAGGAATTTAGGTGGAGAATTTAACATTCTTACAACTCTATTAGCTTCCCATTCTCATTGTATAGTGGAAATTTCCTTGCTGCCCCAGATTTACTCTAAATTTTCCAAGCACAAAATGCATAAGGAGGCTTATTTTCAAGCTCTAAAACAAAATTGAATCTAAAAATAGACTCGCGTATGTCGTTGACAAGGTATGGAAATAGAAATTCCAAGTCTAAAATAGCTTTTCCCTTGTTACCGCTTGATATTTATCGTATTGCCGATCCTAATGCATAGTTAAATTCACAATTTCTTTCCTATTCACCTTCCTTATGCTTAACATGCTACTTTCAATATCAAAGATTTCACAAAAACCTTTCCCACTTTTCAAATTTGTAAGTCGTTTGAAAAATAAAATCCAAAAATACTTAGACGCGCATTTTCCCTTGAAATCAAGTTTCGGATAAAAACTCTAAAAATAATTTAAGAGTCAAAAATAACTAAAACCCAAAAGTTTTCAAATCAAAAGAGAAAATTTTCAAAGCAAGGGGAAATTTTTCAAAATATTTTTCCTTTTCAAAATTTTTGATAAATCAAGCCATAATTCAGCGTAGTTGGAAGTCGGTTTATGCGCTAATACAATAACCAAATTCTAAAATCCCACAATTAACCTTAGACCATAAAACTTGACATTTTATATAAAAATGTCAACACTCCTAGCTACCCAAATTTTTTAGCTTTTAAGGAACACGAATAATGACCTGTGATACCAAAACAACTTTAACCTATCCTTCTCTAAAATTTCTACATATTCTAAACTTCCAGTCTTATGCTACATTTTACCATTAGTTAAGTATCCATATGAGACTTTCATATTTAGAGTGTTTCTTCCAAACATAAATATAAGATCGGTTCACACATTTGGAAACAATAACAGAGTAAATAAACAGAAATATATCTGACTATATCCTACGTGCCTTTTTACAAGAGACAACTAACAGTTACAAACCAAACAACCTACAAGAAAAGAACAAATGCTGGAGGGAAAAAGATAACAACACCAGAAACCCTAAAACAATGCCTACAGATTACAAGATGTCTAGCTCCACGACTGGAGCTCGAACTATTGCCAAAACCCTTGAATGGTCGTAGCATAGCGGCTATACACCCAGATCTCAAGTTGCTGGCACGGCTGGTGAATCACCATCTTGCTAAAGGAGGACCTAATGATGGTAGAAGGATCCTTCTTCTAACTGCCTCTCCATGAAGATTCACTCATATTACCTTAAGATAAGAATGAATAGACGAAAATACAGAAAGTGACTCTATGAAGTGCTAATTCTTGATCAACAAAATGAATTACATGAGTGTAGGTCTAATTGATGGCGATGCCGCTAATAATAACATAGGTGGTCTTCCGCACCAAGGGATAAATCCGGTCTTAAACCCATCCCGGGGATGATGTTATGCTGAATGATGTGCACAATCAGATGGGCAGTCGGACGTAGATTATCCATCTTCCAAATACCGACATCTTGAGAAAAGAACTGCTATTAAATCTTTAGTTAGTCATCTCTGAATCATCCAAGTAAGCATCTTCAGTGGAAGCATCCAAAATCTCAGCAAGATTACCATTAGTTAGCTCAAACAGGACTCCCTTCACCTTCAAACAAGTCAAACTGTTGCCTTCATCGAAATTCTACGTCAACAGGGCCTCGAAAAGGTGGATGCGGCACGGGTAACATTCTCGCTCAAAAAGTCACGAAGTAGAGGATCGGTGCAAATCCTACCGCGACAAATAGCTCTTCCAACCCAAAAGCGGGATAATCATCTGCTCATTCTGGTCCAGCCAAGTGACCTTCTGAGTGGTGAGACTAGAATGGTGCGACAAAGAGCTGGCAGTGCGGGGAGGTGTCATAGGCTAAGAAGTGGTCGGAGGGAGGAAATTGGGTTTAGATCTAGAGTGGTGGTGGGGAAGATCTAACGCGCAAAAACTGGCATGAGGGGGGTAGGGCGAGGCTGCTGCTCTTAGGAGAGGGAGAAAAACGCATCTTCTTGTGGTGGAATGGAGAATAGAGGTTGCTGCTAAGGACAACGAGGAGGATGGAGATTGGGTTCAGTTGATTGAGGAAGGAGGAACAAAAGAATGCAACTTGGGAAATTTGAACATGACTTTTCTAGTTATGTTTCAGGTGCACGTTGTGCCAAAACTCATTAACTGGTAGACCGCACTAGGTTTATCGCTAGGCAGTCAACCGCTAGACAGGCTTAAGGCATTTGTTGAACCTAGACCCAACTACGGTCAGATTAAGTAATAATAATCATTTCGCACCGTCTCATACTATTCGACATGATCTGGAAAATTACTGTCCTCATCACGACAGTGTAAAAACCTATAGCCTAGTCCTGAACCATGCTCTGGCAACTCACAATAGTCTCTACAAAACTGCTGCGACCAACAACAATTCCAAAAACTCGAAAATATTTTAGCTGCTATTTCTTGCCTTCTTTACATGGAAATATTTCTTCCAATAGCTGGTGGGTACAACAACACTTCAAACTACATACGCCAATAAAATTAAATGTCGTTTCTACTTTGTCCATACCTTAGAGAGAGAAAATCATTAAAAAAACTTTGAAAATAGGAAATCATTGGGCTAAATATTCACCCTTTGAAATTCATTTCCACATCGAAAAAACTACTTTCTTGCCAAAAATCAAAATCAACCATTATTGATATATATATATATATAAGGATTTCAAAATTTACTCCTTTATAAACCAAAATTTATTAACACGACCAACTTAGTGGTATACGTGTTTCTTTGAAAATTAAAATTCAAAAATTTCCAAAACAAAATTTCCAAATAAATCCTTAGGAAAAGAAATCCTTTGAAAACTCTTTTTCCAAAATCTAAGGCATTTCCAAAATATACTTTGAAAAATTTCTCTTACAGGCTTTAGACTAAGGAATTGACATTAATTCACTAAATAAAAATCTGGTATGACAATAAAAAGGTGATCGACCCTTGCCAAAACTAGTTCCCGGATGTTTGTGAGATACAGAATTCTATTTCTCGCTTATCTGGAATAATTGTGCATCTCTGACTATGAGTCATAATCAAAATTCAAAATCACAAGGTAGCTAGATCTCAACCATTAAGTCGAAATATCTCCAGTCTCCGGGATTCTGCCATATTTTGTACTTATGCTCTTCATCAACAGCGCCTTATGCATCGCCAGCACTCATGGGGTACTTTGGATTCAACGCAAAAATCTTAACTCCTAGATATTCCTAACCCATAGTTGCTTTGCCCATTCCTACGGAGTGGGGCCACAACTACTTCTACGGTCGAGATTCTTAGAATTTAGCGCAAAAATATAATAGTACTAGATAGGAAAGTACAAATATGTTCACTCAATTTATCCTAATTCCTCTAATCTACTAACCTTGCCTCTAATACCAAATGTAACAACCCGCAATTTAATGAGCCTAAATTTCAACAAAAATCAAACCCAAAGTCCATTAGAGCACAGATCGTTTGATTTGGTACCTGCAAATAAGCATGAGTATTATCAGAGATTGATATAAATCTAAACTCATAGCGAAAACAATAGGATGATATAAATATTGATTATGGCTACTACTTTGGAATCAATGGAATTCCTTGGATAGCAGATTGTCACATCAGCATCGAGCATGAGAGAAAAGAAGACTTCTCCAACAATCAAGCACATCTAGCTGCAGTGACATGTTCCTCTAAATCTTTCATGTGGGTTGTAATGAGAAGGGGTCAGAACAAAATTTCGATGACTAAAAAATCTATATAGTGTCCATAACATGAATTTATATCGATTGATTTTAATTTAATTGTCATGTCTACTAGTTTAAGGTTAACTAAATTAACCTAATGTTGCACACATGATACTTTAGCCTAGCACAATTACCTACCTACCCCCCCCTAAGGTACAAAATACCGACGAAGCCTTATCAACCACCCAATACTTCCAAATTCATTTGCTACTTGATACTTCTAAATATGAAGCGAGCTCCTACTGTCATCAAGTCCGTCAACTGCTTAATATTCTAAAAGAGAAATAGGCAGACTCTAGCCATTTAACACCTCAATTAAGGCAGACCTCACCATTTAAGACCTATCTCTAAGGTGGACTCCTAGCACCATTATTCCCAGTCTATAGATTCTAGCTACAGAGACCTCTGACCACTATTTAATGCTTTATAATATATAATACCCATACTACAAGTGCATCTATCATTACCGAAGTCTTATCAATGTAAGAGATTATACCTAAGCCACTTAATACCTCATTAATAAAGACTAGGCAAGCCCCTGACCATTTAACACCTCTTCATAGGTAAGCCTTTCCCATTCAATACCTAACCCAAGGAAGACACCTCATTTGTACTATCTAGCTGACATCGCTTGGAATCTCATTGAGCTACTTAGTAGTTCTTTTATAGGAAAGAGGTAGACCCTATAATCTAATTGTCGCTTAAGGCCCCAATCCTGAAGCAAACCCTTCCCAAGATATGCACCATAACTCTTAATTATTAATTTTTAATCCCACTAGGTTAATTAATACTTCTTTTTAGGAAAGAGACAGACCCTACATCCATTTAATACCTTAAACTTGAAGCGAACCCCTACAGAGATATCCCTCACCACTCTTAATTACTAATTTGGACCATTTAATGCTTTTAATTGGGGAAAGAGGTAAGCCCTCAAACAACCACTTAATACCTTTGACCCTAAAGCAGGTCCTATATCTCATAAAGTCATGGGTCCTATGATTGGTGATGTCTCACATCAGTAGTAAGTGCACACGACTGCTGGTAGCCCCTGAGTGAAGAGCAATATTTCATCATGTGACCCTACTAACCTCACATCCCAATCAACTAAGCCCAACTAATTATCCAATGGGTCCTATGGTTAAAGATGTCTCACATCAGTTAGGAAGTATACACAACCGTCGGTAGCTTCAAAGTGAAGGGTAGAGTTCTATTGTGTAACTTTACTAACCTCACATCTTAACCAACTAAGTCCAATTAACCATCCTAAGCTTATACAAGATTTAGGTCATATATCCTAGGTCTTAATATTATTCCTAGGTTGCATATTGGACTTAGTTTACTAATTCCATTTTTATTTAAGGCAATAAGATTTACCTTAAATACTTATCTACCCATAAATGCCCTTTTTATGATCATAAATGTCAACTTATCCACAAAATCCTAACAAACATTTCCTAAGACAAGAATTAAAGAACGACCCCATTTGAAATTACAAGAATGGAAAGTTTCTTTTTGTTTGGAATAGACAGTGTAAACTATGGAGGATAAACACATACTTTACACATTTCTTCCCTTTTGTTTGTGGATATTCCTTGTTAAATCAAATGTCGCCTTTAGAATGAAAAGTGGAAAAAGTAAACAAATTTATAAAATAATCAAACAGATGTTCTTCCCACAAATTAAACTATGGAAAATCAACAACCTAGCACAAATTAGGCAATAATCCAAAAATTCTATTTTATATCCAAGTACAGATCTAGAATAAAAACATACAACATTAAAATTCTAAAATTTTTGGGACTGATTTCCAAATTTAGGTGTAAACATATTTCTAGACAGATCTAAGACAAGAATATGTAGGCAATAGTTTTCTACACTAATTTGAGCTTACAACTCACAAAGATAAGATGATTTAGGCATAAAAATCAAACGTATGCTAATGGAATAGATTTAAAATCATAAAAAATATATAAAATTTCTCACTCACCTTTTGAAGCATTTGATACCAGATATGGTTAAAGTTCATTTGTGCCGATACAGTTTGGTGTCAGATTATTTTATGTGGGATCTTCGTGGGGAACTTGTAGCACCTGATCTTGTACAGTCAGACGAGGAGGTGGGTAATGACATTATTATGGCGAATCCTATAGAAGATATGGTTGAAGATGCAGCACAATTAATGTTGCCTACCATTGAAGTTGATGGTGACAACGTTAATGCCGTAGAAAAACCAAATATTGGAGCAAAGAAAATGTATGATTTATGTGATGCTGCTAAGAAACCCCTTTGGGATGGCTATAAAAGCAACACCTGATTATCAGTAACTGCTGAATACATTACAATGAAATCAAAATACAATTTCACAGAAGACGAATTTATAGCTGTTGTACAAGCTACAAAATGGCATATGCCACCCAAAAATTTAATGTGCAAAAATCATAATGAAGTGAAAAAATTTATGTCTGCTTTTGGTTTATCATATCAAAAAATAGATCCATGTTTAAACGGTTGCATGTAGTTTTGGAAAGAAGACATCGATCTTAGAAAGTTTAGAACATGTAACAAGGAAAGATACAAACCAAGGAAAAAGAAGGGAAAGGTAGTTCCATACAAGCTTATGTGTTACTTACCTATCACTCATAGGCTTCAAAGGTTATATGCATCTTCAATAATTGCACATCATATGAGATGGCACAATATGAGAACATAGGAAGAAAGTACGTTAACACATCCAATTGATGGAGAAGCATGGAAGCATTTTGATAAGACATACCCTGCTTTTGCAGCGGAGATCCTAATGTTAGACTTGGTTTAGATACGGATGGATTTTCATCATTCTCTCAATTTGGTTCTAAATATTCAACTTAGCCTATTATCGTTACTCCATACAATTTACCTCCGTGGATGTGTATGAAAACTCCATATATGTTTCTTACTATTGTTACCCTAGCCTTGATGATCCGACATAAGGAATCGATGTTTATTTACAACCGTTGATTGAAGAATTGAAAACATTGTGGCATGAAGAAGTTGAAACATATGACATTTCAGAAAAAAAATCCGTATGTTCGCTTCTTTGTTATGGACTATTAACAATTTCTCTACGCATGAAATGCTTTTAGATTGGAGTACACCAGTCGTCGGGCTTGTCCTTATTGCATGGAAGAAACATGAGCATTTTCTTACCCCAAGGGAAGAAAATTTCGTGGTTTGACTATCATTGGTGTTTTCTCCATATTAATCATCCTTTTAGAAGAGATAAAAAAACTTTATAGCTAATAGAGCAAAGACTATGAAACCACCAATGATTTGGTCAAGTGAAGGAATATATGAACTTGTAAAGGATTATCCAAAGATACATGAAACTGGAGTACAGATTAAAATTTCAGATAAATTGATGATTCATAATTGGTGAAAACAAAGTATATTTTGGGAGTTGCCTTATTGGAAAGATCCCCTACTTCATCATAATATTAACGTGATGCACAATGAGAAAAACGTATTTGATAATGTGTTTAATACAATTTTGAATGTTAAGGGGAAGACTAAGGACGATTTCAAATCAAGACGTGATATACAAGAATTATGTAAGCATCCCGAGCTTCATATCAAGCCAAATGACATTAAAATACTCAAAGCATGCTTTGAGTTGAATAATAACCAAGTTAAAGTTTTGTTAAAATGAGTGGAAGGATTAAGATTTCTTGAAGGGATTTCTTTTAATCTTCGTAGAGTATTGACTATAAGAACGGTAAACCGAGTGGGATGAAAAGCCATGATTATCACGTAATGATGGAAAATTTGTTACCCATCGCTTTTAAAGAATTGTTGCTCATAAAAGTTTGGACGGTCGTGACGGAACTTAGTTTGTTTTATAAAAAGCTTCGTTCGACTACGTTAAAAATTGAATGTCTACGTAAACTTAAGGTAGAAATCCCTATACTGCTTTGCAAACTGGAACAAATATTTCCTTCAGGTTTCTTTAATGTAATAGAGCATTTACCTGTTCATCTTCCATCTGAAGCACGTTTTCAAGATCCTATGAAACATGGATGGATGTATCCATAAGAGGTATTAATATTGAGTATGTTAAATATTATTTTAATTACATTAATAAGTAAATCTTAATTTGAAATAATTTTTTACTAGGTACTTAAATCATCTAAAGAAAAAAGTTAGACAAAAAGCATGAGTTGAAGGTTAGATTTGCAAACCATATATCGAAGAAGAAGTTTCGTTCTTTTTCTCTCATTATTTCATTGACCATGTGAACTTATCATTTGAAAGTGTTTTGCGTAATGATGAAGGCGTTGAATAAAATTCTTCTCAAGTAATGTTATCTTCTATTTTTAGACAACTTGGCCCACCTATTGGAAAATGTGTGAAACTATGGTTAGACGATAGAGATTACCATGTAGCACACATATATATTCTTCTTAATTGTGTTGAAGTTGCACCATTTGTTAGGTAATATTAAATAATAAGTCTGGAAATATTTATTTCAATAATACATGTGTAGATTATAATGCAATATATTATCTATATCTGCAGTGTTTACGAATCACAACATCCAAGTGGCGAACTCAGTAAAGAATTCGCGTGTTGGTTTTCGAATTATGTTTATGATCCAAGAAATTGTGGGGTCGATGAAGGATTGAAACATCTTGCGTTGGGACAAATAGAAATGTCAAGACATATCCAATATTCTTCGTCAATGGATATAAATACAACACCAAAGAATATGGTGCTAAAAAATTAACTAAAAATACCGGTGTATTTGTTAAAGGTAGTGATGATCCAGATAATCATATAAATGATTTTTACGATGTGTTAACCCAAGTTTTGCAATTGACATATTTCACAAAACCCGTGGAGGAAGTTTTTTTGTTTAGATGCAATAATGTTCCAGGTTTTGGAATCAACCTGCATCAAAATTATAATCTTATTGAAATAAAGCACACCTCACATTATCATCAGCACGATCCTTTTGTACTAGCCAAACAAGCCCTATAAGTTTATTATTCTCCTTATCCATCTCTAAAAAGTGATAAAGCGGATTGGTCTGCAGTTTTTGAAACAAAGGCAATATTTACGTTTAATGGAAAGAATATTTCAAATGAACAAGCTTATCCGGCAGATGTTGGGGAAAATAGCAAAATAATAATAACCGACGATCATACTGATTTTGGGCCTCTAAACGATGAATCAAATGTTTCAGTAGAAGCATTTGAGACTACAGAGGAAAATAATATAGAGTACGAGACCGAGTCTGAATCAGAAAACAATGAGGACTGATTAATAACATACATTTTGATAGAAGGTAATTTATGTGATTATTAATGTTACATTTCTCTCATAAAAAATGATATGTTTTCTCATAATTAAATGATATGTTCTGCCATAATAAAATGATATGCCAGTGACAAGTATTATGTCTTTTTTTGGATGTCGGAGTTCTTCACATTCGGGTTCCCTTTCTTCATCTCGGAGAGGGACTGCCATGGGAGGTGATGGCAGCGGCCCATCAGAGCAGTAACAACATTTCGCAGTGTCGTTACGCCTCAAAGCGGATGGGTCGTAAGTATTAAATTTATTTCAGCATTATAAATATTTTGTGCATGATATATTAGTCATGAATTATTAAAGGTCTATACCATATTTAACATAGGGGATTTAAGGTGGAGCCTTCAGATATTGTTCTCCATATCTTCAAGCAATCTTACATGAGCATGATGATGACATGCTGGCATAGGTGGGATCGTATCCCAGCCCAAGCCTTGGAGTGTATCTGGCAGGATTTCCTCGTAAGTGTAAATTTGTATATCATTATATATTACCACTTTACAATTTGCTGACTAAATTTAAATGTATTTCTTATATTTTTTCAACGTGCAGGGGGTGGTAGAGTTGGAAGAAGTTGACGCTCTCCTGTGCATAAACTTCTGGATGAAAACAATGAGGAAGAACTACCAGGACATAATGTCGGGCATAAAAAAAGCGGGGAAGAAGGCTGATTGGATGGACGCTAGCATGTGGGATGCATGGTTTGTTTGGTGGAATAGCGATGAAGCGAAGGTAAGTTCACAATATATTGCTTTAATTTCTTTCGTATATAATACATAATTTACAGATATAAAATATAATCTTACAACGACGCAGAATTTTATCACTTTAAGGTAGGTTATTTAAATATATTTTGAATAATAAATAAATGGATTTTAATTACCAAATAAACCTATTTTTAATTACTTACTAATGATGGTAAAATAGTTTTCAAATTTTGTTTACTAATAAAGCTAGTTCAAATAAAAATAGAAAATGTGACCAGAAATCATTTTTCAAATTTACAACTTTTCAGCAACGAAAAGTCGTCGGAAAACGTTGTGCACATTGTGTAACATATGCACACATATATATTCATGTCATAGGATAATAATAAGATTTTATTAAGGTTTAAATAAGTGTTAGGTTAAGATAATAGTGAGGTGGCTAATTATGAAATAAAGTTTAAAAGAAAATTTATATATAATGTAAGATATCATGTTTTATCATACCTTAAGTCATCACCCAAGTACACAACATGGACTTCCTTGATTTAAGGGTATTGGAGAGGGTGAACAATGTGTACACATGATGGGGAGGAGGGACACATGGCACAATTTGAGTGGACGGCAAGTCCTTTAGGGTCATTTAGGTATTTTTACATTTCTATGCCTATATATACCACCACCACTTCATATTTCTCACTTTACATTCTCATTTTTTCATTCATTTCTAAAATTCCTAACACTCTTCATGCATACTCTTAATTCCATGGCTGCTAAAACTATTTTCCTAAGTTAAAAGGCTTGCTAACGTACTTCAAAACCATATCTAAACTCCTTACTTCACTCCAAATACACTCCTCTTCAAAACAAACCCCAACATCCCCTGTTTGCACCAAGGCTGAGCCCACTGTAGCCTTAGGCTGAGCCAAATTTGTTCCACTAAGACCACACAAGTCCAAATTTTCAAGTCAAGGCATAAAGCTAGGATCATATCCAAGTTCGGTGGAGGTTAGGCTTAGTTTCGGTCCACTTTGGTGAGTAAAGTTGTGTTCTTTTAAACTTAAATAACTAACTTTATAAAGTTGTATAATTATTGGTTAATTATGATGTGTATTTGTGTAGCACTGAGATGTATGGTGTATGCACAAATATGTGTGGATTTGGTGATGTTTGCTTATGTATAAGTGTGGTTAGCCAACTTTGATTATAACTTGAAAGTTGAGAGTTAACTAGTAAGTTGAAATACAAATCTTACTTGTGGTTGTGTTGTGATGAGATGATATTGATTTGGGATATTGCCTTCGGTGTATGTTTGTTCATGACTTAAAGTTAGCAATTTGCTAACTAAAGCGAACATAGAAATCCCTTTTGTCGAAAAGTTTGAAATCAATTTTAAATGATTTAAATTTCAAAGTTAGATCTTTGTTTTTGTTTCCAATGGTTTACCTTTATGTTTTCAAAGTGTTAAAAATTCAAAGCTGAAGTTTTTAAATATTTGGAATCCAAATTTCAAAAAGTGAAATTACAGATCCGTATAGCGATAGTCGCTATATGTACAGTTCGTGAAAAATGAAGCAATCTTACAAATCTTAAAGGTGTACACTTAGAAACTTTGTAGAAAATGTTCTCTAACCTTAATTAGGATATTTAAAGGTAATTAGTAAGTTTTTAAATAAATTATTTATTTATTTATTTATTTAATTAAGTAAATAAGAAGGTAATTAACACTTAATCACTAATTAACAAGGTTGTTTATACTTAATTGTTAATCAATTAAGTTAATTATAATTAGTTAAGAAATTAAAGTTAATTATTATTTAATTGTTAATTTGAGATTAATTAATGATTTAATGATATACTTAAGATAATTATTTATTTAAAAAGGGGTTTTATTAATTAATTATTAATTAAAGTTAATCAAAAGTTAATGAGAAATTAATTAAGGTTTTATTACTTTAATAAGAGTTTAATTTCTATTTAATACAGGTTTGATTCTAATTAACAAGGGTTTCGTTATTTTAAAAATTGCTTTGGGTTTAAATAATCAGCTTTGTTTTAAACTGTTTCTTTTTTTCGAATTTTATTTTAAACAAAGGGATTTCATTGTTGCTTACCCTTAAGTAACCCCTTACGACTAGAAAACCAATGATATTTATTAGCAGAACAAAATACCATTTGGCTATATTAAATACTTGGACGTTACCCATATAATTGACTGATTGGTTTGTTGTGATTGAATGATTCCCTTTACTTATTGCTTGCTCATGCAAATACCCATGTTAACTTGTTAAGTAAAACCAAATTAAAAGATCCCTTGTGGTCACTAAACCTCCGTTGGATTTTGTGAAGTTAAATATTTCATGTTCTCTCTTTGATAATGGTTTTCAAAATTATTCCATTTTAAATAAGATATGTAAAGAATAATTTAGCAATGGTTTATTTAAAGATATTTCAGATAATGAATTTGTGCATCAAAGGTAACTTATTTGAGTTAGGTTTAAAAAGAAGTTTACAATGGTTTTGGGTATTTACAAAGGAATTTATATAGGTGGTTTTGAATATATATAAAGAGTTTTATAAATGAATTTGGAAGTTCACAAAGTGTTTTTTTAAATGAATTTGGGTTTATAAGAAAAGAAGATTTCATGAAGAAAATAGATTGGTTTAAAAAGGTTTTTGGTGGAAGTAGATTATAAAAAGAATTTGAGATTTAGGTTTCTCGAAACTGGCCTTTTAAAAATGGTGGTATGGGACCTCCATTCCACACTTAACATCGAAGGAATAGTGTTTAGAGTTATCCTTATCTCTAATTTAAATAACTTTGTTAAAAATCCCTTTTAACATGATTAGTATATAAGAAATCTTCGTAAATGTTTTGTGAATATACTTATATTTGTGAGATAAGTATATGAATGTTTTGATAAACATTTTAGAAAGATATTTAATAAATAAAAGTTGTGTTCTGAGGCTTAGTGGTTGCTTCGGGTAATTAAATCTCTAGGTTGTTGTTAGTTGTATTTGATAGTTAAAAAACCAACTATCAGATCATGGCCAGTTTTGGTCTAGGGAGTATAATTGTAAATTCGAGTTCCCTGGTGAGGACTCGAATACTTACTTCCAAAATAACCGGGAATGAGTCAACCGGAAATTATCGGTTGTTGATTCGGGGAGATCGGGATAGGATATATTATCCAAAGTACTTCGAAGCAACATATGTGTTTGAGTGGAAGACATCTTGATGATCATTAAAGATAGAGCTCTTGAAGTGCAAGGGCTACTTGCTACTAATCCTGAGGGTGATTCCAAAATGGATGTAGTAGAAGTAGTGCCTTTAATTTTGTTCAAATCCAGAACGAACTTGTACAGATGAATGCTGGCATTGCATTTCTGCTTGGAGGGCAGTGTTAGCATTCTAAGAAGGATTGCTAAATGTTAAGAGCATGGAATGTCAAGCCTCACACCTCGGTAATGGCTAAAACAATGAAGATGCAGCATGGATATGTGGGTCACACCTATGAGATTATGATCATTCCCAATCTAGAGTCGATATCTATATATATATAATTCGTGGCCCATTTCGATGGTTGATCACAACCGGGGGTTAACATATTCGGTACTACCCGAGTTAGGGGGTTGGCAGCGTGGTCTTACGAGATACCCTTTTGATATAAAATTATTTTGGTTATCGTAAGGTAACAATTCGTCATGTTTATGTGCAGCGTGGTCTTACGAGATACCCTTTTGAAGGATTTATGTAAAGTTAGATAGTACTTTACTCACACTAGACCCATGTCTGACCCAGAGTTTATTTTCCTTTTTCCTAAACTCTTGGGTGCTCAAATTTGAATGGATAGCCAAGTAGTTCAGGTCTTTCGCAGATTCATTTTGGAGGAGCTTGGAGTAGGTAGCTTCATCGATAATTAGTTATTTCATTGCTTCCGCTGTATTATATGTATATTTTATCAGCAGGTAGGGACAGGCTGTTATAACTGTCTTAGGTAGAATTTGACTTTGATGTACTATTTTTGAAATGACTTGTAAATATTATGTTAAATAATATATATTGTTCCGTTGCATGTGAAATTCTATGTTGTTTAGTTTTCTTCTGTTCCATCTTTCTTTCTTTCAACCCTAATGACCTATCTTTCGAACGACTAAATGATCATCGCACGAATACCGAGGATGTATTAAGTGTCATCTTTGGTAGTAAGAAAGGCAGATCGTTACATTTGGTATTAGATCTTAGGTTTAGCGAACCCCTAGGCTTTGGTGGGGAAAACTCATTAAGAGATAAGGTAATGGAATGCCTTATTATGAGTTTGAGTGTATTATATATATGAGTGCATATTTATTAATGCATAAAAAAAATTATATTGTGTTGGTTTTTCTATTGGGTAGCATATGAATTCTGGTCGACGCGCCTGATCAACGTTATCGATAGGGGTTCCAAAACACTTAAAATAAGGCCAATCAACACAATATGGTTTTAAAATTGGTAAATGAAATAATTTTACCTAGGATTATATTTCTTATATAAAGGAAATTTTTTGAAATTTATATAGTGTTGGTATGGGTGTTGGTTGGAGGAATGAGAATGTTTTATTTAATATCGGTTGTAGGTAATACCTTTCCCAAAATAGTCTTTCCTGGAAGAGTATTCTAAGGATATCTTTTATTTATCAGGTATAAGAAATGAACACCGATAGGAGGATTGGATCATTTGAGGAAATAACACCTGAACGGCCTCATATTGACTTTTTATCCTTATGCAAAGATTTTTCTAATTTAGGAGGAAAGCCATTTAAGGGCACAGAATCAGTATCGAAGTCCTGGATTGGCTTTGTTCTTGCGAAAAGATTTTCAAGGGATTGAATATCTTGGATGAGCAGAAATGCTTCTTAGCATCTTGACAGTTACAAGATGGAGCAGCAACATGGTAGGATTCCATTAAAGCTAGTGTTCCGGAGGAAGATTTTTCTTGGACCCGATCTAAGGAGGTGTTTGAAAGTCAGTTCATACCCTAAGCAGGAGAACTCGTCTATATAGATATTTCTTAGAGTTAAAGCAAGGAGATGGGTCTATTTCGAAGTATGAAACTAAGTTCAACGAATTGTCACGTTTTGGACTGGAACTCGATAATACTTCCCTCAAGAAGAATGAGATGTTCATAAATGGAATGAGAGAAGAGTTTCAAGAGAGAATGGCTTCACACCTAAAAGGATATTTCGTAGACCTAGTGGATATGGCTCTGCGTTATGAAGCCCTCGAGGAGAAGAAGTCGTTAGTTGTCCCAAGTATTAGCGATAGCAGACCAAACAAAAAGAAGTTCAAACCACAAAGGAAAAAGAAGTGGAAAGGAAAGTCAAAAGGAGAAGATCGGGAGAGCAAGTTCAAGGATCACAAGTGCAATGTTTCTAAGCAAAAGGGCCACATTTCGAAGTTTTGTAAGGATTTCAGAGCACAGAATCAGCAAATAGAGCCTACTCTTCAATGGTCCAGAAGATGCCTTAATTTAATTGCCACCAACTTGGACATATGGAAAGGGATTGTCTGCTAGTGCAAACAGGGGAACAAACTAAGGTTTTCACTATTAATAATGAACCATCAAAATTAGCAGAGAAGAAAGGGGAGGGAGTTTTGGAAGGTATGTTAATTTTAATGGCACTTTTGTCCATGTCATGTTTGATACCAGAGCCTCCCATGCTTAATTTCTGAAGAATTGGCTGATAGGTTAGAACTTACCATAAAATTAGTAGAGACCCCTATTTGTGTTGCCAACCCTATAGGGGGAACGACTAATCTATGCATGGTTTGTGAAGATGTACGTGTTACATACCTATCCCACTGTTTTTAATGTGACATGTTCGTCCTATATTTTAAGAGGTATGACGTTTTATTTGGTATGGATTTTATAGCAATAAATAGAGCTCTTTTAGATTGTGATAGAACAGCGGTGTCCTATAAAACCAAATTAGGAAATTTTATTAAAGTATCTTGTGAAGAGCCTAAGATAAGAATGGAAAGTTTGTTATATAACCTTGAATCATCACTGGAAAATTTAGAGTCAACTTTGGTTGTTAGAGATTTCCCAGGCGTTTTCGAAGAAGTAAATAGACTACCTCCAATCTTTGAAATGGAGTTCAATATGAACGTATTCTCTGAATGGAAACCTTCCGTGTAGCCTAAGCGTAAGATGACCCCAAGGGAAAGAAGTGAGTCAATGAGTCAGATTGAGGAATTATTAAGTAAGGGTCTGATCAAGCCAAGTGACTCGGTTGGGGGAGTAGGTGTGTGTTTTGTAGCGAAGTCAGATGGTTCACCTAAGATTTGTGTAGACTACCGTGAATTGAACAAGAAAATGTATAAGAATAGATTTCCCTTACCCAGCATAAAGGATGGGTACAAACTACTGAAGGATGCTAGAATATTCTCGCACATGGATTTAGACATGGGACTTCACCAAGGATATCTGAATATGATACATTTATGACAGCTTTTAGAGGGCTGGATAGTCTCTTTGAGTGGTTGGTTATGCCTTATGTGCTAGCCAATGCACCTTCCCATTTTGTATATGTCATGGGATGAACTTTTAGAGATATACATCATAAGTTTGTGTGGGTCTCAACTGATGGTATCCTTATTTATTCCAAAACTGAAGGCGATCATAAGCACCACTTAGAGGTTGTGTTGGAATTATTGAGGAAATACGATTTGAAGGCTAAATTCTCTAAGTGTCATTTCTGGAAATCTGAAGTAAGACTCCTAGGACATGTAGTGTCAGAAGATAGTATAAGAAGGGCTTGTCCCAAGTCATGAATTTGTTGTTGTATGTGTATATTGTATGATGTGTGCATTATTTTGCTATGGACGCTTAGTGTATGACTTCGTATGAATTTCATGGTATATAATATATGACTTTTTGGGGTTAATGTGAGTTTTCCATTATTAGAAAATTTCAGGATGAAATTTCTTTTAAGGAAGGAAGAGTGTAATGACCCAAAGTTTTATCACTTTAAGATAGGTTTTTTAAATATATTTTAAGTAATAAATAAATGGATTTTAATTACCAAATAAACCTATTTTCATTATTTACTAATGGTGGTAAAATAGTTTTCAAAATTTGTTTACTAAAATAGTTAGTTTAAATAAAAAAAGAAAATGTGACCGGAAATCAATTTTTAAATTTACGACTTCTCCGTATTGAAAATTAATCGGAAAATGTTGTGCACATTGTGTAACATATGCACACATATATACTCATGTCATAGGATAATAATAAGAATTTATTAAGGTTTAAATATGTGTTAGGTTAAGATAATAGTGATGTGACTAATTATTAAATAATGTTTAAAAGAAAATATTATATATATAAAGTAAGATATCATGTTTTACCATAACTTAAGTCATCACCCAAGTATACAACATGGCCTTCCTTGATTTAGGGGTATGGAATGGGGTGACCAACGTGTGCACATGACAGGGAGGAGGGACACATGGCATAATTTGAGTGAAGGGAAAGTCCTTTAGGGTCATTTAGGTAATTTTACATTTCTATGCCTATATATACCACCACCACTTCATATTTCTCACTTTACATTCTCATTTCTTTATTCCATTTCTGAAATTCCTAACACTCTTCATACACACTCTTACTTCCATAGCTACTAAAACTATTTTCCTAAGTTAAAAAGCTTGCTTACATACTTCAAAACCATATCTAAATTTCTTACTTTACTCCAAACATCACTCCTCTTCAAAACAAACCCCAACATCCCTTGTTTGCACCAAGTGTAAGCCCACTATAGCCTTAGTCTGAGCCAAATATGTCCGTCCAAGACCACACAAGTCCATATTTTCAAGTCAAGGTGTAAAGGTAGGATCGTATCCAAGTTCGGTGGAAGTTAGGCTTAGTTTCGGTGCACTTTGGTGAGTAAAGTTGTGTTCTTTTAAACTTAAATAACTAACATTATGACATTGTATAATTATTGGTTAACTATGATGTGTATTTGTGTAACAATGAGATGTATGGTGTATGCATGAGTATGTGTGGATTTAGTGATGCTTGCTTATGTATAAGTGTGGTTAGTCGACTTTGATTATAACTTGAAAGTTGAGAGTTAGTTAGTAAGTTAAAATACTAATCCTTATGGCTGTGTTCTGATGATGATATTCATTTGGGATATTTCCTTTGGTGTATGTTTGTTTATGACTTAAAGTTAGCAATTTGCTAACTAAAGCGACCTTAGAAATCCCATTTGTCGAATAGTTTGAAATCGGTTTTAAATGATTTAAATTTCAAAGTTAGATCTTTGTTTTTGTTTTTAGTGGTTTAACTTTATGTTTTCAAAGTGTTAAAAAGTTCGAAGTTAATGTTTTTAAAGCTTAGGAATCCAAATTTCAAAAAGTGAAATTACGGGTCCATATAGCGATAATCGTTGTACGTGTAGTTCGTGAAAAATGAACTAATCTTTCAGATCTTAAGTATTTACACTTAGAAACTTTATAGAAAATGTTTTCTAACCTTAATTAGGATATTTAGAGGTAATTAGTAAGTTTTTAAATAAGTTATTTATTTAATTAAGTAATTAAGAAGGTAATTAGCGCTTAATCACTAATTAACAATGTTGTTTATACTTAATTGTTAATCAATTAAGTTGATTATAATTAGTTAAGAAATTATATTTGATTATTATTTAATTGTTAATTTAAGATTAAATAATGATTTAATGATATATTTAAGATAATTATTTATTCATTATTATTTATTTAAGAAGGGGTTTTATTAATTAATTATTGACTAAAGTTAATCAAGGGTTAATGAGAAATTAATTAAGGTTTAATTACTTTAATAAGAGTATAATTTCTATTTAATACAGGTTTGATTCTAATTAACAAGGGTTTAATTAATTCAAAAATCACTTTGAATTTAAATAGTCATCTTTGTTTTAAACTGTTACTTTTGTTCAAATTATATTTTAAACAAACAGATTTCATTGTCACTTACCCTTAAGTAACCCCTTATGACTAGAAAACCAAATGGCATCTATTAGCATAAGAAAACACCATTCGGCTATATTAAATACTTGGACATTACCCGTATAATTGATTGATTGGTTGGTTATGATTGAATGATCCACTTTACTTATTGCTTGCTCATGCAAATACCCATATTAAATTATTAAGTAGAACCAAATTAAAAGATCCCTTGTGGTCACTAAGCCTCCGATGGATTTTGTGAAGTTAAATATTTCATTTTCCCTCTTTGATATTGGTTTTCAAAGTTATTCCATTTTGAATAAGATATTTAAAGAATGATTTGGCAATAGTTTATTTAAAGGTATTTCAAATAATGAATTTGTGTATCAAAGGAAACTTATTTGAGTTAGGTTTAAAAAGAAGTTTACAAAGGGGTTTGGCTATTTACAAAGGAATTATATAGGTAGTTTTAAATATTTATATAGAGTTTTATAAATGAACTTGGAAGTTCATAATGTGTTTTTGTAAATGGATTTGGGTTTATAAGCAAAGGAGATTCCATGAATAAAATAGATTGGTTTAAAAAGGTTTTTGGTGGAAGTAATTTATAAAAAGAATTTGAGATTTGGGTTTCTCTAAACTGACCTTTTAAAAATAGTGGTATGGGGCCTCCGTCCCACACTTAACAGCAAAGGAATAGTGTTTAGAGTTATCCTTATCTCCAATTTTAATAAAGTTGTTAAAAATCCCTTTTAACATGATTTGGAAATAAGAAATCTTCATAATTGTTTTCTAAATATACTTATGTCGCTGAGATAATTATATGAATGTTTTGATAAATGTTTAAACTAAAGTTATGTTTTGAGGCTTAGTGGTTGCTTTGGGTAATTAAATCTCTAGGTTGTTGCTATTATGTATTTGATAGTTAAATAACCAACTATCATATCATGGCCAGTTTTGACTCAGGAAATATAATTGTAAATTCGAGTTCCCCGTTGAGGACTCGAATACTTACTTCCAAAAGAACCGGGAATGAGTTAACCGAAAATTATCGGTTGTTGGTTTAGGGAGACGGGGATAGGATATATTATCTGAAAACCACTTCAAACCAATATATGTGTCTGAGTGGAAGACATCTTGATGATGATTAAAGACGGAGCTCTTGAAGTGCAAGGGCTGCTTGCTACTAATCCTGAGGGTGATTCCAAAATGGATGTAGTAGAAGTGGTGCTTCGGTTTCATTCAGACCCAGAACGAAGTTGTATAGATGAATGTTGGTATTGCATTTCTTCCTAGAGGGCGGTGTTAGCTTTCCAAAAAGGATTGCTAAATGTTAAGAGCGTAGCCTCTCAAGCCTCACACCCCGGTAATGGCTAAAACATGGAAGATTTAGCAGGGCTATGTTGGTCGCACCCATGAGAGTATGATCATTCCCAATATAGAGTCAATATCCCTATGTATGCTTCGGGGCCCATTTTGGTTGTTGATCACAACCGGGGGTGATTATATTCGGTACTACCCGAGTTAGGGGGTAGGCTGGTTTAGTGTTGGCAGGGGTCAAAAGGTTTTCAATCCCACTGTACATTTTATCTAGAGATGTACATAATTTTAGAAGGTAGTCCTTTACCTTGCCATTAGTTGGAAATACATTTCTCCAATACGAGCTTGTAGTTTTTGGTTCTATTAATATTATTACTGTCATGCATTATGATAATATCAAGAGCTTTGATATAAAATTGTTTTGGTTATCGTAAGGTAAAAACCTGTCGTGTTTATGTGCGGCGTGGTTTAACGAGATTTCCTTATTTGAAGGATTTATGTAAAATTAAATATATGTTTTACTCACACTAGACCCATGTCTGAGATGAAGTTTATTTTCCTTTTCCTAAACTCTTGGGTTCTTAAATTTGAATGGGTAGCCAAGTAGTTCAGGTCTTTTGCAGAATCATTTTGGAGGAGCTTAGAGCAGGTGGCTTCATCGATAGCTAGTTATTTCCTTGTTTCCGCTGTATTATATGTATATTGTATTAGTATGTAGGGATAGGTTGTTATAACTGTCCTAGGTAGAATTTGACTTAGATGTACTATTTTTGAAATGTCTTGTAAATATTATGTTAAATAATATATATGGTTCCATTGCATGTGAGATTCTGAGTTGTTTAGTTTTCTTATGTTCTATCTTTCTGTCTTTCACCCTACTGATCTGTCTTTCAGACGACTAAATGATCGACACACGAATACCGAGGATTTATTAAGTTTCGTTTTTGGTAGTAAGAAAGGCGTATCGTTACAAATCTTCAATTTAAATTTGCAGGCAGAGTTAGAGAGGAACTCTGCAAATAGAAACTAGAATCAATCACACATCGCGGTGGTTCCAAGTCATTCCAACGTTATCGTCAAGAGCTGGTAAATTTATTAATTACGATTATAAACAGTCATTACATTGTATAATTTTGTATATACAATAATAATACATACTAATTATTTTAGGAAAGAGAGCGTATGAGTCTCGTCTTCTACTTTAACGTATTTGCTCGTGCTCATGCCATGTAGCATGAAAATGAAGATGACACAATCTCATACGCGTGGGCTGACGATAAATAAACCAAAGCTCATGTAAGCATATTTTAAGTTATAAGTTATTAATAATCAGTTTAATTAATTAGTTATAAAAAATTAAAATAATGTAACGTAAGTTTCAATTGTATTTTTATGTTGCATTGTAGGAAATATTTATGCAACAATGAGCACAGCTGCTGGAGGGAATGGGACGAGATCAGTTACCTGCTGATGAGGAAAACACGATTTTTGACGCTGTCATGGATCCGGCAATGCGGCATAGGTGTTATGGCTATGGCAACCAAGAGGTAATGAACATTATGTTTGGATTTACATAGACAAAAGAACATACATAATTTACCCTGACAGAAATATCAATAGACAACTACTACTTCTTACAAGTATTCAACCATTATATAAAATCTTAAATAGAAGAGAAAAACCATGTCATTTCATGTACTAAGCATCATGAATATCCATATTCTAATCCAAAATATAAAGAGAACTGTTAAAGGGAGACTAACTTTTATAAAGAAATTAACTAAGTTGAAATTTTATAAAATTAACTAAGTTTACAAAAATTAATTAAGCTTTACAAAAAATAACTATGTTAAGCAAGTTTGCTTAAAATTAAACATATTTCTAAAAACTAACCAGTTTTACAAATTTTAACTAAGTTAACTAATTTTATAAAAGAATAACTAAGTTTATAAAAAATAATTAAGTTTTATACAAATTTAATTTAAGTTGACTAAAAGTTTAAAAAAATTAATCGAGTTTTATAAAAATTAAATAATTTCCTAAAAATTAACTAAATTTTATAAAACTTAAACAAATTCATAAAAATTAACTGAGTTATATAAAAATTTAACTAAGTTAACCATGTTTTATAAAAATTAAATAATTTTCCAAATATTAATAAAATTCTATAAAAGTTAAATAAATTTATAAAAATTAACTATGTTTTACAAAAAATAACCAAATCTATAAAAATTAACCTAATTTATAAAAATTAACTAATTTTTATAAAAGTGGTTGCTAATCTTATAGCGGCTGCTAATCTTATATATCATATTATTATAACAGCTGCTATGCCTACATTTTTTGCTAGCCATTAGACACAAATCTCTTATTAAATCATATGTTGCAAGCTAGGAGCTCAAAGAAGGCCTACCAAAAAGTTCAGAACAAAGAAGAGATTAAGGGGTCAAGAGCCAGGATTGCGAAGCTGGAGGAGCGAGACCGCCTTCTCGCTACGGACATGGCGCAGTTGAACGAGTGCTTGGCAACATATATACAACAGCATGGCACGTTTCCTTCGTCGGGTGGTTCCAGAGGTGATGATGAGTTTTGATAGGTATGATTTTCGGGTTTGTGTTAGGATATTGTTCATATATGCACTTGGAGATGGTGAGGATGATGTATTTTGGTTTGTTTAATCATTTTGAAGAGATGTTGGATGATGCGTTTGTTTTTTTGACACGATTGATACATTTTGAGATGTTGGATGTTGATTTGTTGGATAATGTATTGGTTTGGTTTAGAATATTTTTTTGTATGGTGGATTGTTTGAGTTTGATTCGTTGTAAATAGTGATGTTTTTTGATGTTTTATATGTGATTTGGGATATATATATATATGATTTATATGCATGAAATTGAGCTGCGATATATATTGATATGTAAGTGTTGTATAGGAGACTAATGGCAGAAGAAACAAAAAAACAGCCCAGGTTTTCGACGGCTACCGACGGCTTAACGATCAACAATTTCCAACGGTTGCCGACGGCTTCCGATGGCCAATTGGTATAATATTACCGGCGGATTATAACGGCTTCTGGTAGCTAGGTTCCAATGGCTTCTAATGCTAGTCCAGTTGAACCATGGATGGCCATCGGAAAACCGTTGCAAATAACCATCCATAGCCGTCACTAAGCCACCGACGAAGACGGCTAAAATATTGTTTGGTGGTGGCTTTATTTTCGACGGTTATTTCTAATGGCTACCGTGGGCTTCCTACGGCCACCGACGGTTTTCAGCCGATGGAAATGACGCTCTTTCTTCTAGTGTCTATCTCAACCTTATTTTCACTTTCATATGCCTAAATTTTTCATTTCAAATTAGACCTATTATTGTGGTCAGCCTGCTTTGAATATGTAACACCACTAATTTTAATAACATTATTTAGGAGATTTAATTAGATAAATTAAATAGAATAATGTAAAAATTAGAGTGATAAGGGGATTGAGATTTGAATAAATAATTAAAGGCCGTGCTTAATTAATTAAATGAGCTTAAGAATGGTTTATAAGCAAATTAATTTGCATAAGGGCATATTGGGAAATAGTCGCACCTTATTAACATAACCCTTATATATATCCACGGCTTACCATCCATTCACGTTCATTTCTCATTTTCACAAAACTTAAGAACGTAAGAAAAGAAGAGCTTAGAGCTGGCCATTACTAGGAGAAAAGAGGAGAAATTAAATCTAAAGCTAAGGAATTAAAGCAAGGAGAATAAATCTTAATCTCAATCCAATCTCCTTATCCTAATCAAAGCGATTAATAATTTATACCATCTCTATTTTATTTATAATCATTTTTTTGGGGTTTAATATCAAATTTGTTTCAATGATGATTTGGATGATGATATGATTGGATTTATAACATGTTTGATTTAAATCAAATTGTTCATATATGGATTTATTCGGTTTTTAGGGTAAAAACGATTGTAAATGATTTTGAATGCCATGAAATTTTTTTTATGTTAAGTTAAACATGATTTTGGTATTGGGTTTTAATTTTCATAATTTTCTAGGCTTTGCAAAATTTATTATGAACTTTCAAAGTAAAATATGGTTAATTGGGTTTAGAAATTTATTTCAGAAATTATATTGAGAATTTGGGTCCTAAATTTAGATATGTTAGATAACATATTAAAAGTGAATTTTTGAGATTTTTAGGGATTTTCCTAAGTGAATTACTATGAGGATTAAATTATTTTGAAAGGAGGACCTAAATAATTTAATGGTTTTAAACTTGTACTAAGCCGCTTCTTAAATGCTTTCGAAGGGGTTTAAGGGTTTCGAAGGCAATGGCTTCGAAAGGGGGTTTCGATACTAACCTTCAATGTTTTACTTAAATGTTTTGAAGCTTTCGAAAGGATAGTGCCGATGCCATCAAAATTTCCCCAAACAATTTTATATGAAGATTAAAGGTTTCGAAAGGGATACTTTTGAATATATTCACTTTGACCCAAAAGATGTTTTTGAGTAAACCCAATGGTTTCGAAAGGGGTACTTTCATTGGTTTCGAAGCTATATTTCTAAGGATTATTAAGTAATGTTTTGATACTTTTGAAAGGTATATTTTGGTTTCGAAAGATTTGATTTAAAGAGCTTCGAAAGGTTTATATGAAATGTTTTGAAACAAAGTTTTCTATGCTTTCGAAGGAGGTTATCCAGGGGTTTTGAAAGTAATGTTTTAAGGTTTCGAAAGCCTTAGTTTACAAAACAAATAACCCAATCTCATTTTAAAGGAAAACCATGGAATAAATGAAGAGTTTTGAAATGATTTTAAGTATAAAGTTTTTGAAGTAGTTTTCCTTGATTAATAGGTTAAAGGGATTAACCAAGTTTAACAAAATTATTTCAAGGATATTAAACCACAGGTGTTGGTATTATTTTATTAGTATGTTTACTTCTTCATATATATATATATATATTCACATTGTAATGGACCCATAACTATATTTTGGGAAATGGCAGAATAACCAGCTAGATTAACCCAGTAGTGAATATAAATTGAATTAACTCCTGAATGAGTAGAATAGCATCTAGGAAGTCAGACAGACTAGAATATAGGATGCTTAAATGTTGAAGTTGTCAAATAGACAGGTTCATTGTAAACCCATGAAAACTATGTTTAGGAAAAGTTATTGGCAGGGGCCAATGGTTCATAGTTAACCATGAAAACTATGATTAGAAAGATTTGTTGGCAGGGGCCAATAGGTTTGTAGTGAACCCATGAAAACTATATCCGGATTAAGTTATTGACAGATGTCAATAGGTTCCTATTCAACCCATGAAAACTAGGATAAGAGGGAAGTTATTGGAGTTACTAATGGGTTCAAGGAGAACCCATGAATCAATGGAGTTATTGGTAAGGGCCAATAGGTTCTAAGTGATCCCATGAAAACTAGAAATGGGACATGGAGTCCATAAATTTAAACAGGTTAATAGTAGGGTACTTTTGGCACAGGTCCTTATTAAGTTTCAAAATTCACGAAAAGTCCTTCACTAAATTTCAGTGTAAATTAGGTCCCAATTTTTTATTCACGATTATTGCAGAGCATGATGCAACATTTCATAAAAGTTGCTGACATTTCCGCAACATTTCTGTACACTGTGAACATAGTATATGAAAGTTGCTGAAATATCAACACTTATTTATAAAAGTTGCTGATATTTCAGCAACATTTCTGTACACTGTGAACACAGTTTATGAAAGTTGCTGAAATATCCGCATTTATTTATAAAAGCTGCTGACATTTCAGCAATAATTTTTCTTTGTTTTTACAATAAAACTTTGACACAGATAGTTGCTGAAATATCAGCACTTATTTATAAAAGTTGCTGACATTTCAGCAATAATTTTTCTTTGTTTTTACAATAAAACTTTGACACAGATAGTTGCTGAAATATCAGCACTTATTTATAAAAGTTGCTGACATTTCAGCAATAATTTTTCTTCGTTTCCAGAAAACAGGGACCCGCTTTACAATGAAACTTTGACAGGGATCCGCTTTACAATATGAAAGTATGATAGGGATGCCTCCCTAATTTCCACTTAATAGTAAGCCCATAAAAATTATGAAAATGGACAGGGAGTCCATAAACATTAAATAGGTTATTAGTAAGCCTATGAAAACTAATAGGTTAATAGTAAGCCCATGAAAACTATGAAACTGGACAGGGAGTCCATAAACATAAAATAGGTTATTATTAAGCCTATGAAAACTAACAGGTTAATAGTGACCCTAGAAACTATAAATGAGACAGTTAGTCAGAATGAATGGGGATGGGAAATCCAGAATTAATTTACTTATTTGCATATCATCATATTATTTGAGATGTTTTAACCATTGTGGATGTAGGAGCACAGTATATGGTTTTATAGAGGTTTTAGGATACCAGTGAGAGGAAAACCTGTTCCACTA
Organism: Allium fistulosum; assembly: GCA_030737815.1. Taxonomy (NCBI): domain Eukaryota; kingdom Viridiplantae; phylum Streptophyta; class Magnoliopsida; order Asparagales; family Amaryllidaceae; genus Allium; species Allium fistulosum. The sequence goes on along the minus strand of CM060907.1, from coordinate 238,992,624 downwards.
AGTGGCATGGTCTCACTAGATATCTAAATGGGTTGAGATGGAGATTATTATTCATACCAGGGTTTATGAAACTTAAAAGAAATTTATGAAGCCGTTAGTTTTGGGCCTCCAAGTGGGGGACGTTACAAGTTAGTATCAGAGCATAGGTTTATGAAACTTAAAAGAAATTTAAACCTAAAAGATTTTCAAACATAATCCAATGAATCAAAAAATAAGATCAGGGCTGGGTTAACGCTATAGTATATTTGGTATATATATATATATATTAGTACGTAATCCCCTTTCTCTTAGACCGTTCTTTTGTATCTTACTAAGGTTCGTACGCAGATTTACGAGAAAAAGGATATGGAAGCAGGAAAAGGAAGAAGAAAGCTCGGTGAAGGAAGCACCACAACCAATGGAAATGCTCGACCCACCAGGAGGAACCAGAGTCGACAGGCTAATGCTAACCAAAATGCAGATGCCAATGTGGGTGCTGGAAATCCACCAGTGGATATGGATGTGATGAATCAGTTCTTCGTCAATGTGATGGAAGTAGGAGTTGCAGCTGGTGTTGTTGGAAATGTTGGAGGAGCTAATCCTATGGCTCCAGTTTGGAATAATTATGCTAAGCTGAGCAGAGATTACACCATTCTTGGTGGGAAGTCATTTATGGGAATGGAGGATGCTATAGAAGTTGAGGATTGGTCGTTACATTACGAGAGAATCTTTGCTGATTTGGGTTTCGATGATGTGCAAAAGAGGAGGCTGGCCTCTAGGCAGTTGCAAGGGGCACCACTTCATTGGTGGAATACTGTTATTGCCGGGGTTTTGGAGGAGGAGTTGACTTGGGTAGATTTTAGAGGGAGATTTGAATAGAGGTTTTTATCTGAAGTTGCTAAGTCAGCATTGCTGAGAAAGTTTGTAGATTTGGTGCAGGGAGAAATGTTGATATCGAGTATGGAACTAAGTTTGATGAGTTGTCCTGATATGGACATGCTATTAGACATTGATATCGGGAGAAATGAGAAGTTCATTCGGGGATTGAGACCTGAGCTTGCTAGGGCGACCCCGACACATATTCGGGATCCTAGTAATGTAGTGGTGGAGATGGAAATTCGCCATGAAGAGATGCTTGCTGTTTGTGCTAGAGAGAAGCTAGTTGAAACCCAGGGTTCTCAGGGAAAGAAGAGAAAGTTCTTTAAGAAGAAGGGAGCCCAAAAGGGAGAAGCAGCCAAGAAGGCAAAGGCTGATTTAGTTTGTTTCAAGTATGACAAGAAAGGTCATTATGCTCATGATTGCCGGTCAGGCAAGGGAAAGAAGGCTCCAGATAAGAAGAATGTGAAGTGATTTAACTGTGATTAAGTTGGGCATTATAAGAATCTGTATCCAGAACTTGTTAAGGCGGGCAAGGGAAAGAATTTTGTTGTTGGACCATCATCTGCTAGGCCAACTACAGCTGAAAAAGGGAAGACTATGATGGAAGGTACGTTTTTGATTCAGAGTGTACCAGTGTTTTAAATCTCGGATTTTGGCCAATATCTCGGGAAAATATCTCGGCTATCTCGGGCGATATTTAAAACACTTATAACTAAATAGGCTGCCAAATCTCGGATTTTGGCTGATATCTCGGATTTTTCATCTCGGCCATCTCGGGGAGATTTAAAAGCCTGGAGTGTACCGGTTAGGATACTATTTGATACCGATGCATCACATTCATTTATATCTCAGAATTTGGTTGATAGGTTATGCTTAGAACCCACATACCTTGTTATTTCCTTAAGGGTCGCGAATCTAATAGGAGGGTATGCAACTCTAGGGATGAGATGTAATCAGTTAGAACTTGACATGTTAGGTCATAAGTTTGCATGTAGTCTGTATGTTTTCAATTTCGTAGATTTCGGAATCATTTTGGATATGGTATGGTTGAGTAAGTTTGAGGCTAGGATATTTTTCCAGGATGGGAAGATATCACTAAGACACCCTGATAGTCATAACCGGATCATATTCTCAGTGGAGAATTTTGACCGGAGTAGTTATGCTTTGTTAAGTGCAATGGAAGTGGCAAAAGAGTTAAGTTAGGTTCCAGTAGCAAGAGAGTTTGCAGATGTCTTTGAGCTGGTTACGGGACTAACACCGAAACGAGCTGTTGAGTTTCTAGTAGATCTTGTGCTAGGAGCTGAACCTGTACGTAGACCCCCTAGCAGGATGACACCGACCAAGATGAAGGAATTGGAGGTGCAGCTAGTGGATCTAGAAGGAAGGAACTTTATTAGACTAAGCAGTTCGCCTTGGGGAGCGACCGCGGTGTTCGTGAAGAAACCAGATGGGTCATTGAGGATGTGCACCGACTATCGTAAGTTGAACGAGAGGACGATCAAGAATAAATATCCTTTGTTGAGAATTGTTGATCTATTTGATCAATTGTGTGGAGCCAGAGTGTTTTCCCAGTTGGATTTGGCGACAGGTTTTCATCAGTTATGAATGGTAGAGGACAGTATTCCTTTAACAGCATTTCGGACTACGTATAGTTCGTATGAGTGGTTAGTAATGCCATTCGGGTTAACGAATGCACCTGCATTCTTCGTGGATTTGATGAACCGAGTTTTCCTAGAGAACTTGGATAGGTTTGTGCTAGTGTTTATAGACGAGATTTTAGTGTATTCTAAGAATGAAAGGGAGCATGAAGATCATCTTGGAGTTGTACTTGAGATGCTGAGGCAGCATCAGCTGAAGGCGAAGTTTTCCAAGTGTCATTTTTGGAAGAAAGTGGTTAAGTTTCTTGGTCATGTGGTTTTAGAGAAAGGCTTGCCAGTCGATCCAGACAAGATCGAAGCTATTAATAATTGGAAGAGACCAGAGATGGTGACTGAGATTAGAAGTTTTCTTGGACTTACTGGCTATTACCGGAGACTCATCAAGGATTTCTCTCGGATAGCAGCACCTTTGACGATGCTAACCAGGAAGGATGTGAAGTTTTTTTGGTCCAACAAATATGAGGAAGCATTCCTTAAGTTAAAGCATTTGTTGACCAATGCACCTGTGTTAGTAGTTCCAGATGGAAACCAAGGGTTGGTGGTGTATACCGATGCTTGTGGGACTGGATTAGGAGCTGTGTTGATGCAAAAGGATAAAGTTATTGCCTACGCTTCATGACAGCTTAGACCGCATGAAGTGAGATATCCTACTCATGATTTAGAGTTGGCCATGGTGATCTTCGCATTAAAGATCTGGAGGCATTATCTCTTAGGGGAGAGGTTTGAGCTATACACGGATCATAAGTCTTTAAGGTACTTATTCTCTCAGAAGGACCTGAATATGATAGTTGCTTATGATTTTGGTATAGAGTATACTCCTGTGAAAGGAAATAAGGTAGTAGATGCTCTTAGCAGAAGACATTAAAATGTAGTGTTAGCTATGTTAGCAGAGTGGAAAGATTTAGAAACTTTGACTACTTATAGTGTGCAGTTAAGATCGACTGCTAGTTCTCGGCAAAGTATAGCCACGTTGTCCTGTTTAGAAGTTCGACATGTATTGATCGAAAGGACAACTTCTAAGTAGAAGGAGGATCCAGTATTAGCCGAGAGGATTAGAAGGCTTGAGGTTGGATCAGAGATCGATGATCTAAAAGATTTTAGTCATAACCAGAGAGGGTGGTTGAGAAACAAGGGATGATTGTGTATTCCGAATATGGAGGACTTGAGGAAAGATGTTCTTGGAGAATGTCATCGATCCAAGTTTATGATTCATCCTAGAGGGACCAAGATGTATTAGGATATGAAGAGGAGCTTCTATTGGGAAGGTATGAAGAGGGATGTTGGTTTGTGGGTTAGGCAGTGTGCAAACTGTCAACAAGTGAAGGCTGAACATCAGAAGCCGAAAGGATTGCTTCAACCTTTGAAGATTCCAGTTTGGAAATGAGATTCGATATCCATGGATTTTATAGACGAGTTACCAAGGTCTAATAGGGGAAATGAAAGTATATGGGTCATAGTGGATAGGTTGACCAAGAGTTCCCATTTCATTCAGTTAAGTCAACTAGGACAACACCTGTTTTAGCTAAGTTATTCATGAAGAACATAGTTAGACTTCATGGAGTTCCTAGTAGCATAGTCAGTGATAGAGGTGCTTTGTTCACTAGCGAATTTTGGAAGAGTCTATAAGATGTGTTAGGCACTAAGCTCAAGATGAGTACTACATATCACCCTCAGACGGATGGGTAGACGGAGAGAGTCAATAAGGTACTCGAGGATTTATTAAGAACTTGTGTATTGGACTTTGGTGGATCTTGGGCAGATCACCTACATTTGGTTGAGTTTTCATATAATAATAGTATCAGACTAGTATAAGAATGACACCTTTTGAAACTTTGTATGGAAAGCCATGCAAATCACCAGCATGTTGGTTGGAGACTGGAGAAAGATTGGTCTTAGGTCCAGATTTGGTTAGGGAGGCGTCAGAGAAGATTGAGTTGATCCAAGAAAGGATGAAGGAAGCTCAGTCCAAACAGAAGAGTTACGCAGACAAGAGGTGTAAAGACCTAGAATTCTTAGTTGGAGATAAGGTTTTCATTAAAGTATCACCGATGAAGGGTGTGGCACAGTTCGGAGGTCAGGGAAGCTGGCATCGAGATATGTTTGTCCATTCCAGATTACAGAGAGGATTGGAAAGCTCGCATACAAAGTAGAATTGCCGAGCAGTATGGCAGGTGTCCATAATGTATTTCATGTGTCTCATCTTCGCAAGTATGTGCATGATCCAGAGACTACTATTCCTCCAACAGGGCTGGAAGATTTGATAGTAGAGCCTAATTTGACTTTTCTTAGACAACTAGTTCGGGTTGTAGCGAGAGATGAAAAAAGATTGAGGAACAAGACAGTCAAGTTGGTGAAAGTTCAGTGGAGCGACAACGAGAAGCACTGTACTTGGGAGACAGAAGACATGATTAGAGATACTTATCATTGTCAGCTTTGAGGGTATGTCTATATTAAATTTATATAGATAGTTGCTGGTCAGGTAGACTGGTATGGTTGTTAGGAGTGGTTAAAAATGATTGCTATGTTTAGTATTTAGTCCTTATTGAATTTCGAGGATGAAATTCTTTAAGGAGGGGAGCCTATAACACCCCTAATTTTAATAACATTATTTAAGAGATTTAATTAAATTAATTAAATAGAATACTGTAAACATTAGAGTGATAAGGGGATTGAGATTTGAATTAATAATTAAAGGCTGTTCTTAATTATTTAAATGGGCTTAAGAATTGTCAATAAGCAAATTAATTTGCACAAGCGCATATTGGGAAATAGTCGCATTTTATTACCAAAACCCTTATATATATCCACGGCTTACCATCCATTCACGTTCATTTCTCATTTTCACAAAACTTAAAATCGTAAGAAAAGAAGAGCTTAGAGCTGGCCATTACTAGGAGAAAAGAGGAGAAATTAAATCTAAAGCTAAGGAATTAAAGCAAGGGGAATAATTCTTAATCTCAATCCAATCTCCTTATCCTAATCAAGGTGAATAATAATTTATACCATCTCTGTTTTGTTTATAATCATTTTTTCCAGGTTTAAGATTAAATTCGTTTTAATTATGATTTGGATGATGATATGCTTGGATTTTTAACATGTTTGATTTAAATCAAATTGTTCATATATGGATTTATTCGGTTTTTAGGGTAAAATCGATTGTAAATGATTTCGAATGCCATAAGAAAATTTTATGTTTAGTAAAACATGATTTTGGAGTTGGGTTTTAATTTCTATAATTTTTCAAGTTAAAGAGAATTTATTATGAATTTTCAAAGGAAAATATGGTTAATTGGGTTTAGAAATTTATTTCAGAAATTATATTGAGAATTTGGGTCTAAAATTTAGATATGTTAGATAACATATTAAAAGTGAATTTCTTTGATTTTTGAAGATTTTTCCTAAGTGAATTACTATGATAATTTAATTATTTTGAAAGGAGGACCTAAATGATTTAATTGTTTTGCTTAATGGAATGGCTTATTTGTTAAATTAACCTTGGTTTAAATCTGAAATTATGCGGCGGTTATTTTGTGTGAAGACTTTGAAAAGTTGAGGCAACCAATCATATGCTTACAAGTAGGCAGGTTAGTTAGAAAGTGTTTGTTTTAATTGACATTAAATCAGATTTACCTAGAAAAGTGGGTTCCGCCTCTATTAGAAGCACCTTTCGACTCATAGCATCCGCCTTCAATCAAGTTGAAATCCCACAAAGCAAAAACCAATACAAAAGGTATCAACATGGGTACGTAGTGGATTGGAGGAAGGCATGGTGTCGACACATAGCTTCCGATGGGAACGAAACCTTTTCTTTGCTTTTAAATGTTAGCGCCTGCCTTTGTTTTATTAAAGCTTTCGAAGGAGTCGAAACATATGCTATCAGAAGGTGTTTTCTAAATAGCTTTCAAAGAAGGTTCCCATCTTTCATTTTTAAGTATAAGCTTTCAAATGTGTCCCTTGTTTATAAAACAATGATTTCAAAAATGGTGGTTCCGACCTAGTCGAAGCCCTGCTGCCGTTCTTTTGCCTTTCAGTGTATTGAAGCCATCAATGCTTTCGAAGGGTAGCTTTTGTTTTAAACTTGTACTAAGCCACTTCTTAAATGCTTTCGAAAGGGTTCAAGGGTTTCGAAGGCAATGGCTTCGAAAAGGGGTTTCGATGCTAACCTTCAATGTTTTACTTAAATATTTTGAAGCTTTCGAAAGGATACTGCCGACGCCATCAAACTTTCCCGAAACAATTTTATATGAAGATTAAAGGTCCTGAAAGGGATACTTTTGTATATATTCACTTTGACCCAAAAGATGTTTTTGAGTAAACCCAATGGTTTCGAAAGGGGTACTTTCATTGGTTTCGAAGCTAAGTTTCGAAGGATTATTAAGTAGTGTTTTATTACTTTCGAAAGGTATATTTTGGTTTCGAAAGAGATGATTTAAAGAGCTTCGAATGGTTTATATGTAATGTTTTGAAAAGAAGTATTCTATGCTTTCAAAGAAGGTTATCCAAGGGTTTCGAAAGTAATGTTTTAAGGTTTCGAAAGCCTTAGTTTTCAAAATAAATAACCCAAACTTTTAAAGGAAAACCATGGCATAAATGAAGAGTTTTGAAATGATTTTAAGTACAGAGTTTTTGAAGAAGTTTTCCTTGATTAATTGGTTAAAGGGATTAACCAAGTTTTACAAAATGATTTCAAGGATATTAAACCACAGGTATTTGTATTATTTTGTTAGTATGTTTACTTCTTCATATATATATATATATATTCACATTGTAATGGACCCATAACTGTTTTTTGGAGAAGGGCAGAATAACTAGCTAGGTTGACCCTGTAGTGAATATAAATTGAATTAACTCCTGAATGAGTAGAATAGCATCTAGGAGGTCAGACAGACCAGAATATAGGATGCATAAATGCTGAAGTTTTCAGATAGATAGGTTCATAGTAAACCCATGAAAACTATGTTTAGGAAAAGTTAATGGAAGGGGCCAATAGATTCATAGGTAACCCATGAAAAATATGATTAGAATGAGTTGTTGGCAGGGGCCAAAAGGTTTGTAGTGAACCTATGAAAATCATATCCGGATTAAGTTATTGACAGATGTCAATAGGTTCCTAGTCAACTCATGAAAACTAGGATAAGAGGGAAGTTATTGGAGTTACCAATAGGTTCAAGGAGAACCCATGAATTAATGGAGTTATTGGTAAGGGCCAAGAGGTTCTTAGTGATCCCATGAAAACTAGAAATCAGACAAGGAGTCCATAAATTTAAACAGATTAATAGTAAGCCCATGAAAACTATGAAACTGGACAGGGAGTCCATAAACATTAAATAGGTTATTAATAAGCCTATGAAAACTAATAGGTTAATAGTAAGCCCATGAAAACTTTGAAAATCTACAAGGAGTCCATAAGCATTAAATAAGTTATTAGTAAGCCTATGAAAACTAATAGGTTAATAATGACCGTAGAAACTATAAATGAGACGGTTAGTCAGAATGAATAGGGATGGGAAATCCATAATTGATTTACTTGTTTGCATATCATCATATCATTTGAGATGTTATAACCATTATGGATGCAGGAGCACATTATATGGTTTTATAAAGGTTTTAGGATACCAGTGAGGGGAAACCCGTTCCGCTAAGCGGCGTGGTCTCACTAGTTATCTAAATGGGTTGAGATGGTAGATTATTATTCATACCAGGCTTTTTGTCCGACTCGAAGTTTATGTTTTCACCTTAAACTCTCGGGTGCTCAATTGATTTTGAGTAGTATGGGAGTTGAGGTTTTCAGGTACCTCCTTAGACGAATAAGGTTCTGGAGACATGCGGGATTCATGATAGTTATCTAGAGTTCTCTTCATTTTGATTTTGCTGTGTTGTTGTTGTAATGGCAAAGTTGTTTAAATTGCCAATATATATTCTGATCATCCAAGGGGGCATCTTCATATGTCGCTCTTGGCGTATGTTGTAATAAATATATTTTCTTTGAATGTCGTTCTCGTATTAGGATTATGTAATGAAATTGAAATGCTGTGAAATGGAATGAGAAAGTTGTTTGTTGATTTTAATTTTTTTCCATATCTATGTGTTCTGTTATATCAATGTATCTAACATTACTTTATTTGGTCATCGAGGATTAATAACTATGGATGACTGCACCATTTGTATCCGTTAGTTTTGGGCCTCCAAGTGGGGGATGTTACAAGTTGGAATCAAAGCATAGGTTAATGAAACTTAAAAGAACTCTTTTACCTAAAAGATTTTCAAACATAATCCAATGAATCAGAAAATAAGATTAGGGTTTGGGTTAACGTTATAGTAACATACTTGTATTTGGTATATATATATGTATGTATATATATAAGTACGTGATCCCCTTTCTCTTAGACTGTTCTTCTATATCTTACTAAGGCTCGTATGCAGATTTACGAGAAAGAGGATATGGAAGTAGGAAACATATGAGGAAATATCGGTGGAGGAAGCATCACAACCAATGGAAATGCTCGACCCACCAGGAGGAACCCAGGTTGATAGGCTAATGCTAACCAAAATGCTGATGCCAATGTGGGTGCTGGAAATTCACCGGTGGATATGGGGGTGATATATCAGTTCTTCGTCAATATGATTCAAGTAGGAGCTGCAGCAAGTGTTGCTGGAAATGTTGGAGGAGCTAATCCTGTGGCTCCAGTTGGGAATAATTTTGCTAAGCTGAGCAGAGATTACACCAGTCTTGGTGGGAAGCCATTTATGGGAACGGAGGATGCTACAGAAGTTGAGGATTTGCTGTTACATTACGAGAGAATCTTTGCTGATTTGGTTTTGGATGGTGCACAAAAAAGGAAGCTGACCTCTAGGTAGTTGCAAGGGGCAGCACTTCATTGGTGGAATAGTGTTACTGCCGAGGTTCCAGAGGAGAAGTTGACTTGGGAAGATTTTAGAGGGAGAAATGTCAGTATCGAGTATGCTACTAAGTTTGATGAGTTGTCCTGATATGGATATGCTACTATAGACACTGATATTAGGAGAAATGATAGGTTCATTCGGGGATTGAGACCTGAACTTGCTTGGGCGACCCTGACACATATCCGTGATTGTAGTAATGTAGTGGTGGAGACGGTAATTCGCCATGAAGAGATGTTTGTTATTTATGCTAGAGAGAAGCCAGTTCAAACCCAGGGTTCTCGGGGAAAGAAGAGAAACTTCTTTAAGAAGAAGGGAGCCCAGAAGAGGGAGGCAGCCAAGAAGGAAAAGGCTGATTTAGTTTGTTTCAAGTGTGACAAGAAAGGTCATTATGCTCATGAGTGCCGATCATGCAAGGGGATGAAAGCTGTAGATAAGAAGAATGTGAAGTGCTTTAACTGTGATCAAGTTTGGCATTAAAAGAATCAGTGTCTAGAACCAGTTAGGGCGGACAAGGGAAAGGTTTTTGCTATTGGACCATCATCTGCTAGGCCAACCATAGCTGAAAAAGGGAAGACTGTGATGGAAGGTACGTTTTTGATTCAGAGTGTACCAGTTAGAAAACTATTTGATACCAGTGCATCACATTCATTTATATCTTAGAATTTGGTTGATAGGTTATGCTTAGAACCCACATACCTTGTTACTTCCTTAAGGGTTGCGAATCCAATAGGAGGGTATGCAACTCTAGGGATGAGATGTGGCCAGTTAGAACTTGACTTGTTAGGTCATAAGTTTGCACACAGTTTGTATGTTTTCGATTTCGTAGATTTCGAAATCATTTTGGGTATGGATTGGTTGAGTAAGTATGAGGCTAGGATAATTTTCCAAGATGGAGAGATATCACTAAGACACCCTGATAGTCATATTCTCGGTGGAGAATTCTGACCGGAGTAGTTGTGCTTTGTTAAGTGCAATGGAAGTGGGAGAAGAGTTAAGTCAGGTTTGAGTAGCAAGAGAGTTTACAGATGTCTTTGAGCCAGTTACGAGACTACCACCAAAATGAACCGTTGAGTTTCAGATAGATCTTTTGCCAGGAGCTGAACCTACAAGTAGGCCACCTAGCAGGATGACACCGACCAAGATGAAGGAATTGAAGGTGCAGCTAGTGGATCTAGAAGGAAGGAATTTTATTAGACCAAGTTTTTGATTGTCGATGTTCATATTTTCTTAGGGCAAATTAGTTTTTGCTTTAGATTTATGCATTTTCTTATTGAAACATCATATGTTAATAGTTTTATTGTTATGCATTACTTAGATGGCTATTTTTCTATTTTTTGGTTTATAAGATGTTATTTGGCTTTATGACCAAGCCATATTTGGGTGAATCGAATCGATCAAATAGTAAGATAGTAGAACAAAAATCCAAAATGAGAACTTCAGAATTCAAATTCCAATTGAAGTCCAAAGGTTTTGTTAGTCGCTATGAATAGGATTAATGATGGCCCACAGTAATAAACAATGTAAATGTAGCGGAGTAGTATAATAGTAGATCACACAGTCAATTTTATACTAGTTTGGACCACCCGTCCTAGTCTAGTCCCGAATCTCCCCTTTGGTATTTCACTATCAACACCCTCACTTCACCCTGAGGAACATGTTTACAAACTCCGCCTGAACAACCAAACTGACTTCAACAACAATTACAAGCAATGTAACAAATGTTACTTTCTGACACAGCGTATCTTGATATACAGAATGTCATTTTGATGTACAATAACTCCTATAGCCAGAGCAAACTATATTGAGTGGAGGTGTAGAGGCTAAGGAGTTTATTCGAGTAGAATATGGGATGTGGAGGTGAAGCACACTCGTCGAAATATCTGAATCACAGGAATTTCTTGGGATTCAGTGTATTGCTTAGGAATTGAGAGTTTGAGGCCTAGAATTCAAATCATAGAGTAGTATTTTGATTCGGGGATGGTTAGTGGTCTATATAGATGTTGTAGGTAGGCTTGCGACCTTCTAATTTCGCCATTGATGAGAAGTGGTTGCAGGAGTGGAGAGATGCAACTTCTGGAGTGAAGAGACATGAAGATATCACTTCAAAAAACCGGTTTGTTTTAGACTAGGTCAGTCGACTGAAAGAAGGCTTCAATCAACTAGCTTAGTGTAAAATTCAAGCCCAAGAGCATAGCTAAAAATAGTAAACAAGTTGTTCATATTCAGTCGACTGGGTTCAGTCGACTGAATAAGGCTTTAAGTCAACTGAATTATTGTAATTTCCAAAAGCTTGTGTGGTTCAGTGGTAAAGGCATGTGCTCATCTCCCATCCCACTCAGGTTCGAATCTCAGCTTTGATTATTTTTGGCCATTTTATTTTTCAGCTTTTCCATCATTGTTTTGATCTAAAATAACTCAATAAACATGTTAGTAGCATTGTTGTTTGGTTGTTATCATCAAAATACTATATATATATATATATATGGTTCTTTCATTCTCCCCCTTTTTGATGATGAAAACCACACAACTTTATAATATAATTCAATAGCTCCCCATAGATATATGTTATATAATAAGTTTATTTCCCTCAACTACATATAAATGCCAATATAAAATATGTAAAACACACATTCTTCTCCTCATTTGTCATCAACAAAAAGGAATATGAGCATAGGCATAATCTATTTTAGAAACTCCCCCTAGATATAATGTTTCCTTTTAAGTTTCAACTACATACCCCCCCTTATATATATGCTTATTATTTATCCCCCTGTGTAACGAACAAAAAGTAAGAGAGAAAAAAAGGAAATATCATAGATAAGCCGATAATAAATAGTTTATTTGTGTAGTATTGACCATACATCAAAGTAATGAGTATCTAATATATTGATCTGTTGTAGGCACAATGATACTCAATTTTATTTTTATTTTGTAATATCTAGGGTTTACGTCTTAGGAAACTATACCCGAGTAAATGTGGTTGATCCTTAAAAATATAATTTTCATTATTTATGACCGAGTAAAAATAGTCGCTAATATATAGTTATTTAGCATTTTTGCTTGAATTAGCAGGAACCCATATTTAAAATTACATTTTATAGGGGTTTTAGAACTATCTCGGTTTTAGCACTAATATTAACATGTGGATACATTAAAGCATATCTAGTACTATTTATATATTTATCTTGTTTATTGCCTAAATCAATTCTATCATTGTGTACTTCGGTATTCATAACTAAGGAAGATAAATCATTTTAACCTTTGTTGAAATTTGTAACTTTCTCATTTACTTTGTCAAAATTTTCTCTAGAGTCACAAATTTCTTTTTGAAAAATAATAATATTATCTTTGAAAAGTTCACATTCTTTAATTAATTCTATTTTTCTATCATTAGAAGTGTTATTCTCCTTTTTAAGAGATAAAAGTTTAGAATTAGAATCATTTAAAGAATTTTATAAAAATATATTTTCATTTTGCAAAACATTGATTTCCTTTAAAAGATCAATATTTTTATAATTTAAACACTCATTTTCTTTTAATAGAAAATCTTTTTGTGAAACAAGTTCTTCAATAGTAGTTTCAAAAATTCTAATTTGTTTCGTTAAGAAATCATTTTCTTCCTTTAATTTATCATATTTAAGTTCACAATCATTTAATTTTTGTAAAGCAACATTATTGACCTTTTGTAACAATTTAAATTTTTTTAAATAAACCATTATGATAAAAGATCATTATAAATAGAATCATTGTGTATCGATTTAGACTAGAGTGTAGCCATATTGTACATGTATCGAGATTCTATTTTCAGTTGCTTGCTTTCAAAAACTTGCTTTTTCTCGAATGTCTTAGAGCTCTGACTGGATCTTCTATTTTTGGCCATTGTTCTAAGATGTTGTTATGTTCGGTAGAACACTGGGCTCTGATACCACTTGTTAGTCACTATAAATAGGATCGAAGATGGCCAACAGTAATAAACAATGTAAATGCAGCGGAATAGTATAACAGTAGATCACACGATCGATTTTTACTGGTTCGAACCTCCCATCCTACATCCATTCTTGAAGCTCCCCTTCGGTATTTCACTATCAACACCCTCACTTCAAGTGGAGGAATAGGTTTACAAACTCCGCCTGAACAACCGAACAAGACTTCGACAAGAATTACAAGCAGTCTAACAAATGTTACTTTCTAACACAGTGTATCTTGATATACAGAATGTCACTTTGATGTACAATAACTTCTATAACCAGACCAAACTATATTGAGTGGAGGTGTAGAGGCTAAGGAGTTTATTCGATAAGAATATGGGATGTGGAGATGAAGCACACTAGTCGAAATATCTGAATCAAATGAATTTCTTTGAATTTAGAGTGTTACTTAGGAATTTGGAGTTTGAGGCCTATAATTCAAAACATAGAGTTCTATTTTGATTCAGGGATGGTTAGGAGTTTATTTAGATGTTGTAGGGATGGTAAAGTAGGGGTGCAACCTTCTAATTTCTTCAATGATGAAGAGAAGTGGCTGCAGGATGGAGAGATGCAACTTATGGAGCGAAGGTACATGAAGATATCACTTCAAAAAACTAGCCGTTTTATACTAGGTCAGTCGACTGAAAGAACGCTCCAGTTGACTAGCTTAGTGTAAAATTCAAGCCTAAGAGCATAGCCAAAAACAGTAGACAGGTTGTTCATATTCAGTCGACTAAATCATTGTAATCTATAAAAGATTGTGTGGTTCAGTGGTAAAAGCATGTACTCATCTCTCAGCCCACTCGGGTTCGAATCTCAAATTTGAATATTTTTGGTCATTTTATTTTCCATCTTTTCCATCATCATTTTGACCTGTCAACAAATATATTAGTAGCATTGTTGTATGGTTTTTATCATCAAAACACCATATATATGGTTCTTTCAGGTTTAACCGTAAATCTATTAATTACCTTTGGAAATAGCTTACATGCCAAAGTCCTTCAAAAACAAAAGCAAAAGACGAACATCCAAGGCAAAGTCTTGGATCGGTACTATTCAACGACGGACTTTCTATCGGTTTAGAAAACCGTCGAACGAATTTAAATGAAAAATAACCGCAAGTGCACGGAATAATATTGAAGTACGTGGCGAGTACGGATCGATCCGCAGAGAATTGTTGATTTTAAAAATGCTATTCAATCAAATTATACCAATTGGAATGAAAGTTAAGCTAGAGAACTAGAAAATTAGCTAACTAACTAAAAGAAAAGAGATGCAAATATAAGAGTTAAATGAAAATTTAGAGAATAAATCCACTCTCTAGATCATGTAGTTCAACACATATGAAATCATGATCTCTCTTTTATGGTCATTAGTGCTTTAATTGATGTGCCTATCATAAGTATGGCATATTTGTGTTATTAGTTAGCCAACATAAGCCATCAAACTTTGACACACCCCTTAAATCACTTACTAACTTTCATGAAACTTGACAATAAAAATGAAATCTATTTTAAGTATGGCCTATTAACTATTGATTAGAAATATAGACCATCAAATTTTAATTTCAAATCACTTTCTTTTGCCATAATCATATTTTGATGAAGAGGCATTAGTGTTAGTGATTGTTTAAGCATAGCCTATTTGGTGTCAACAATATAGGCTATCAAATTCAAAGCAAAAACAACTAGTAAACCATTTCTATCCTCATCATTAAGCACAATAAGAGAGCATGAATTAACAAATAGTTGAAGCTACATAATTAGAGAGGTTCATTACCCCTAAATTGAAGGGGTTTAGCCTCTCCTATTTGTCATTTGATTAACAAATGTAGCTTGCAACATGAAACTAAAAAGAAAGGAAAAAAGAGAGCAAAATGAAAGGAAAAACTATCCTACTTGCATAAAGTAAAAGAGATCTACACTACAACATGAAAGGAAATAAACAAGAAAAGGAGAAGGTCATGTATTAAATTGCATAAAAAAGAAAAATTACATGAAGATAAAAATGGCTAAGTAGCCATGAAAAAAGAAAGAGAAGAGCTTGTTTATTTGTGAGCCTAAACTAAACTAAGAGAGACTAAGGAAGGAAAAGGTTACGTGAAACATAAGAGGTACTTATACATGTGTTAAACTCTAATTCATATTTTTAGGGAATGCCCAAAATACCCTCTTAGGAAGTGTGGAGGCCAAGTAGCTTCAAATAATCCTCATTTAGATGTGCATGAAGGTTTAAACTCTATTAGCATGTGCATTAGCTTCTAATTTGTACATGAAGGTATGTGGGTAGGTGGGGTCCTCCATGATCTTCACTTTGAATTATTTCCATCTTCATTTGTTCTCTTCACTCTTGTGCATGCATATATCATCATGAAACCATTTGTATATGAATTTAAATTCCTACAAAATAATATAGAAATTTTCAATTAAATTTTAGAAAATTAATATATGCACAAAAATGACCATTTTGCCCTTGGATGAAGATGAATATGTGACAATTTGAAATAATTTTGAATTTTGGTTTAAACAAGTTAAAATACCCGATATGATCATCTATTTAATTTAAATAGATTAAATATGGTGGTAAAAATATGCACATTTACGTGCACATCAAATACCCCCACACTTATCTTTTTATTCGTCCTCGAGTAAAGAAAAACTAAGATAAATCCGTTTTCATAGGGATCACGATTGCATTGAGCGTATGCAACAAGCCGTTAAACCTCTAGGTGTCCCCAGTAGGACGAGTGTTGTCTCGTGAGGGTTTTCAGCGGATACTACCCACAAAATCCAAATGTAGGATGAAAATATTTACAACATGCAAGATTTATTTACAAAGAGATGAATGCGAGTTTTTGAGAATATTTATAATGGAGGATTTACTTTTAAGTTGACACAAATAAGTTAAATATAGGTTTTGGTCATTATCTTGAGATTTAAGTCATTTACTCGTCAAAATTTCCAACAAAAATCAAGTTATCATAACAAATAGACTATAGTTTAACTCGTTGTTTCAGTTAATAACACAGTGTAACTATGAAATGGATCCTTAGTTAATTATCAAAGTTTATCAAAGTGGTATTTTTATTTCTTTTCAATAACAAGTCAAATCAAATAAGTTAAAATAGTGCTTAGATTTCATTTTCTTACTCTCTCCATTTTTTCTTTTGAAAATTTTATTGATATTAACAATATTTACATATGCCTAACTCAGATAAACTGAGGCCAGATATATTACCCATGCACTGCCTTGCGGACTGATGTGAGAGGAATACAGAGCATGGCGAATGAACACACAAGTGTGAACACTTATTGACTGTAGGCGTTATTAATAAAATAATTTTTTTATATACACACACCTAACTCAGATAAACTGAGGCCAGATATACCGATCGTTCACTGCCTTTCGGGCTTACGTGAGAAGGGTACAGAGCATGGCGAATGAATACACGAGTGTGGACACATGACTCTAGGTGTTTATTAATAAAAATAAATACATATATACAAGTCATTTTTTTGTTTTTTTGTTTTTTTTAAAGAGAGTTTTTTTTGCAAAATCATCTTAGCACCATTTAACTTAGAAGACAAAAAAATGTTATATCTTTACTTTAAATCAACCACTTTTTAAAACAAAGATTTTCAATTAGGATGTATTTCATAATTAACACGTATTAATCTTCCTATATACTTGTTAAACCATTGTTATTTGTAATCAAACTTCATTTTTATTTTTGTTAAGACAAATAAATTTTCAAAAATTTCAATTTAATAAACCATAACCATATATTTATCCTATAATGTTTTTTTTAAAATAAATCAAAAGAAAAATTGTTTATGGGATTTTTTTATTTTTAATTTTTTTTTGAGTTTTTAAAAGAAAAAGCAAAAATAAACCATGAAAAAAAATGAAGATGAGTCTCCCCCCATACTTGATTTTGACTGTGTCCCCACAGTCAACCCAACTGGAAGGAGATAAGAAAATAAAAATATGATCTATATATACATGAAAACGAAAAGATTATTATTTACAAGAGTTTAGAAAGTATATCGTCACAAAGTATAGGAAACGGTCTTCCAAAGACCGATTCATTTGTCTCGTGAGATATGCGAGACAAAGCTTAAGCTTGGAAAACCAAATCATAAAAGATTTCGAAGTTGAATGTTGATTTGGAAAAACGAATGTCGTTTTATTAAAAATCGTACGAGTTGTTTTATTTTCGATGATTTTTGAGGTTGATAAAAAAATTGATTGAAATTCAAGTTTATTTTCACCAAATTGAAAGTTAAGCTCATCATCAACAAAATTTTCAAAATTATTGATTTCAAAATTGAAATGGTGATTCAAATCTTCCCCGTCAGAATTTAACAACTCATCATCCAAAGGCCCAAAAAATTTGTGTTCATTAAATTCGTCTTCCTTTGTTGGATTATCAACAACTTCATTATGTATCTCAAATTCAAAATCCAAAGTTGTTGTATTCAAATTTTCGAAATCGAGAAAAGGAAGATCGCATATTAAATTTGGTTCCACTCCCTCAAAAGAAATGAAATCCAACTCAATTACCGTGTTTTCAATAACTTCATTAAGATTATTATTTTCAATTTCAAAAGTTGTTATTTGAAAATCGTCAATTGTGGTAAAAGTTGGATTATTATTCGACTCATCACATGTTGGGATTTGGTTTTGTTTTTCACGTTGTTTCATATATGTTTCAAACAATGAATCCGTGTGATCATCGTAAATTTCGTTCATTTGTTCAACAAAATCCAATTTATGGTTATTAGCTTGAAGATTTTCGATTTGGATTTATTGAGAACAAAAATTTTCACTTGCATCATAATCGAGATTATTCCCATTGCCAAAATTATTTGAAAAGTGGATCACATTTTCGTTTTGAGTTTGAAATTCATTTTGGAGTTCAAAATTGAATTGGCATGGGTTATACTCGAAATCATTTGAATTTTGAAGTGAATTCAAATTTTGATTATTTTGAAAACTTTGATTTGAATCATTGCCCAAATATGAATTACACAAATCATTTATCATTTGATTTTGTTGTGTAGAGATTTCAAGTAAAGACAAAATGCTCTTTTCAAGATTTGAGGGTTGGTTAACGTTTTGAAAATTTTGTGGTTCAAAATTTGAATCATTTAAACAATAGTTGTTGTTAAAATATCCATATGAATTTGGAGTGAAATCATATGGATTATATTGATTTTCACAACTATTGTAAAATTCACATAAGTGGGGAAACTCGGATATTTCCAAGAATGTTTTGTTTTTTTTTTAATTTTTATTTTTTATATATAAAGGAAAAATATTTACAAATAAAATTTATTTTTCAAAATGGAAAATTGATTTTTTTTTTTTGTTTTTTGGTTTTTCAAATTATTTCTTTGTTTTTGAAATGGTTTTATAATTTTTTTTTTGGATTTTTGATTTTCTAAATTTTTTTGGATTTTAGAAATTTCAAAGAAAAAGGATTCAAAAATTTCAAAGGAAAAGGAATATATACAATTTTTTTAGTTTTGGATTTTTAATTTTTTTTTTGGATTTTTGAAATTTCAAGGGAAAAGGATTTTAAAATTTCAAAGAAAAAGAAAAGGAATATTTACAATTTTTGTTTTGTTTTGGATTTTGATTTTTTTTTAAATATGCATGAACTAATGCAACTAAATGAATGTAAGGGTTAATTACAATTGATTTATCCTAAGTTAACCCAAAATTGTATAATCACACTCTGTCTTAAATTAACAAGATAGTTTTTAGCCAGGTAACGGACATGATTTATCGGTGCACCACGAGTCACCGTAGCAATACAGCCAAAGGTTTAAGTACCTTCAGAGGAACAACCACTATAATATTTACGAATCACCGTAATATTTATAAATGGTTATTACTCTGTCGTAGCCTAAACACCAAGAAATTAAATTGTTCAAAGAAGACAATTTGCCAATATACAATTAAGTGTTATCGATGTCTAACCTTTATTACTAAACAAAATTCTAGAATGAAATGCAAAGCAGAAATTAAACGTGTATTAACAATGCAACAACGAATGGATTTTTGTTTGTTTATTTTTTTGAAATTTCTTTTTTGTAATGCAAGCAACCAATAATGCAAAAAAAACAAGGACTAAGAGAACAATACCAGAGCGTGCAGAATTTATTAGCAATTTATTTTAAAGCGGCAAGTTTTTTTTAAAAGCAAGCAAGCAAAGTAATTTACTTTTAGCAAGCTCTTCTGCTACCTTCAACCTGAAAATTTCAAACAAGATATATACAAGTTTCTTTTTTTATAGTTATTTTTTTTTATATCAAAGAAACAAAACAACTTAAAATAAAATGAAACAAAACAAAACAAATGGAGGAAAGAAACCTGTTTTATATATATATATATAAGGACGAAAAACAAAAAATTAAAACAAAACAAAACTAAAAACAAAAGAATTTTTTTTTAAAAAAACGAAGTAAAGAAAAGAAGCTAAAGCAATTAGACAAAACAAACAAAAGAAAATGTGTTTTTTAATTACAGTTAAAAGACAAAATATAAACAACCAAAATTTTATTTTTAAACAAAACCAAGTTAACAATTAAGCCCGATTCGATCCACACAAGCCCATTACCACTTTTTAAAACAAAACCGACGACCAAAATAATCCTTTTCTCATCTGTTCAAATCGCGACCCAAATGTTTTTTTTGTTCAAATCACGAATTTCATTTGAATCGCGAGCTCTGTGTGGTCATGGATTCGACTTTGAAAGTACAGGGTTGCGATTTCGTGATTCGATGGTTTGGGTCAGTTCGATTTTGTGATTTTCTCGAAGCGATGATTGGAGTTTGATTGTCGGAGGCAAGTTTAGAGGAGGAGTTTGCTGGTCACACTAGCTATTTTAGATTCGAAATTGGGTTAGGTGGTTACGATGACTATTGTAGGCGTCGAAGATGTCGCAAAGTGGTTTGTTTGAGTCGAAAGTGATTTTCGATGGCGATTGGGTTTGCGTTTGCTGTTGGTGTTCGTGGTGGACTCAGGTGATAGCTTCTGCTATAGATGGTTGCGAGGATGGCAGAAGGGGAAAGCAGGAGGTGATGATGTAGTTAAGAAGTGAGGCAGTGGAGGTTGGTAGAAGTGGATGTTGCTGGTGAGTGTGTGGTTGATTGGTGAGCAGTTGAAAATTTGTAAGTCATGGCTTCTCTTTTCTCCTTCTCTTCTTCAATTTTTCATTGATTTTAGCCATGCTTTCTCTAGTCTTGCTCGGCCACAACCACCATCATCTTCACCAACCACCACCACCATCTCCTCCTCTTCATCATCCATAGCCAACCACCTACCCCGCTGTCCAGATCTGGCCGTGACAATAGCATGAGCAAAACACCTCAAAACTTGGCTAAAAACTCCACAAAACCAAGCATAGTCGACCTAAACTTCACCACCACTTCCATATCTTGCCTTGGCCACCACCCCTAGCTCCACCACCATCATGACCTGACCTTTGACCACCGGCATGACCTCTGACCTGACCTGAACCAGAGCATGGCCGAGCCCAATATAGTGTTGGACGAGCCTACATGCACCAAAACTCCATCTAGTGGCCTTGCCCCTTTATATTCTTCATGTTGTAACTCCTACCCCTTCCAATTCCTAGCTAGCCGTGCCATATGGACCCATACCTGAGCCTATAACACCACCATGGCCGAGCATATGATTCTTTAGGCCGAGCACTTGAGTGGTTAAAGCATGGTCAAGCTATCTTGTTATTTGTTTAGTTTAATTTCCTATTTGTTTCAATCTAATTTTTGTTGAGTATATATTTATATTGCTTTATTTATCTTAATTACAAGTTCTAAATCTGGTTGTTACCTCATCCCAAATCTTGTCGTGCCTTCTCATGCTTCTCAGTGTGTGTGGATCCTTTTGTTTTAATCGATCTCTAGCTTCAGAGAGGTGAGTATTCACACATGACATTTATACTTATATAATTTGTGAAGTGACAACAAGTGAATGTGTAGAAAATATTATATCATGTTATACCTGCCTGTGATATGTATTATATGATGTTAAACCCTGTTATAAACCTGTCACATCATCTGATATTGTTATATTTTGTTATACTGTTTATTTATTTCTGTTTATCACACTGCAAGTTCCCTGTAGAATAGAATCACTATGGGTTGAAATGATACATACTCGAACGGACTTTAGAATAGGGAAAAATCGTTATGGGCTTAAATGATAAGCCTAAGCGATTTTTATTTATTTTATTTACTTGGGATTGCGGGTTTGAAATGATAGAACCTGGATTTTTCTTTGTAAATTACGGATTGAAATGATATATTATCCGTATCACTTGACTTAGGTTAGAAAAATGTTATACAGACCCGTGGTTATTTTATATATATTTTTGGGAAATTTTAGGTATTTTTAAATGTAAAAATATGATAATTTATTTAATAAATATAAAATGATTTAATAAAGGGTTAGTGATTTTTCTATAAGTTAAAAGTGTTAAATAAATAAATGAATAAATTGTAATTTGAAGTAAAGAAAATAAAATGGAAATTAAGTCTTATTTTTGAATTTAATAAGTGAAATTATTGGAAAATTTGATTTTTATTGTAAATTTCTTCTTTATAAAATCATAAGTTAAAGGGTATTTAAATGAACATTTTTTTTTGAAGTGGAAAAATATGATTTTTATAAGTTAAAATGGTTTAAATTGAAGTTTATTTGTTGCTGAAATTCTATTGTAAATCTGGAAATGTCTTTAGTAGCACATCAGAAATGCTATCGTTTCTGAAAATTAACTAAAATCTGAACTAATAAGAATCTACAGCACTTTGTAAGTGTTGTAGTTGCAGAAGTGAATTAAAGGCTAAAATGAACTAAGGGCTATTGCAGCACTTGGTAAGTGTTGTAGTTGCAAAAACTAAATTAAAACCTGAAACTAATAAAAGAGCTACAGTAGCACTTGATAAGTGCTGCAGTTGGCGGAAATAAGATTTTGGGTTATAACTGAACTACTACAGCAGTTTTGTAAATGCTGTTTTTCTGAAATGAACTTGTTTTCAAATGAAACTGAACTACTACAGCAGTTTTTAAATGCTGTCATTGTTGAAATGAATTGTTTTCAAATATAACTTACTGCAGCATTTTCTAAGTGCTGCAAAAGCTGAAATTTTAACGTTTTAAAGTATTTAAGTGAATAAATGAACTCAGAAAATGCTAAATTTTTGGGAATTTAATATGTGATTTGAAGGTATAATGACTTCACTTTTAATGGTTTAAATGAATGATTTTAAATGCGAAGTTATAAACCATTTTGAAATCTATAACCACGGGTATACTTCTTTGTGGGCCATTTGACTTCCTTGTGTTTGTTTTTATGCACACATTAACACTATTATTTGCATTGTTTACTTTAATATGGACATTTCTCTGATAGCGTTTATTTCTGCTTAATCGATGGTTTAACGGATCCTTAAAGGATGAGCGATCCCAAGCATCCTTTAAGTTATTGTGCATTGCTATTACAGTTCACTTGAGTTGGTTTACATTGTATAAGTATGTATGTCCTGACTCGGGTGTTTGTGTTTTACTTTACGCTCGGGTCAGCTTGAGAATCACAGCTTTGGATTCACCTTCTGGAGCTAGAGATTTGTTGGAGCTGATTTGTCTATCGGTTCATCGACTTCTATTCCAGTTATTTCCTATTCAATATTGTCTCTGTATTACCGACCTATATATCCTAACTTCTATTGTATCTGTTTTGACTAAGAGATTTTGTATATGTTTTGAGAGTATGTATATAGTAGCTTCATGAACTACTATGGTATTTTATTTCCGCTGCGAGTTATTCTGATATTCTGTGTCTATGATTCTGTATTTGATTTTATTTGCTCCAATTTTTCTTGACAATCCACTGTTTTGAAGTATTTAAGTCCGACATGTGTAGATTTATTGTCGATTTGAATGGTCCAAAATAGTGGGATGTTACAAGTTGGGTGTGTTGTCTTGCCTAAAAGCAGTAAGGCAGTTGTGGCAATGGGTTTTAAGTTGAAGGGCTAGTTGTATTGGTAAGGTAGTTGAGTGGTAATGGCAGTATGACAGCAAGCAAGAAGTATGGCAGCAAGCAAGCGGTTGAAGGAGGAGTAATGTTGGATGTTTGTGGTGGAATTAATATGGATAGAGGGGAAATGCATGACTGGTATAGAATGATAGCAGGGGAACAACAGTAAGAATGGCAGTTGTGTATGGAGACAATTTTGTGGAAGTTTTTTTTTCCGGTTGGAGGTAATGTTTGATGGATGGTTGTGGTAGTTTTCACAGAGCAGTTGTGTAAGGGGATGATGGCAAATGATCAGATGAACTAAAGTGGTCGAAGTTTGTATGTATTTGGGGAGTTGAATTGTTATCGCTGTGTAGATGGGGTTGTTACTTGCAGGCAACTTTGAGGAGGATGTTTGATGGGGAGAAAAGTTGTGTAGTAGAGGCTGCTTGATGGGGAGAAAAATGCACAGGTAGGAGCAGTTTGTGGTTGTGGCGGGGTATGTGATGGTGGGGTATGTGAATGCGCTGTGGCTGGAGTTTGTGAGGTTGATGGTTAGTAGTTGCTGGAGGAGTTGAGAGATGAACATGTTAGAATGTGTGCTTGGTGATGTAACAGTGGATGGGGCAGCAATGTAAGATGGCAGTTTGAAGTTTAGGAGTAAGGTTGATTGGAGCTGGTTAGTGGTGATGGTGGCATAGAGGGGAGGTTAATGAAATGGTGGTTGTGTTGCAGTGTGACGGTTTGGTTTGCGGTTGGATGTGTTGCAGTTGATTAGTGAGTTGCAGCAGAGTTGATGTTGTGTGAATAGAACTGTCGAATGGAACAGTTTGCAGGTGGCTGGAAGTAGTGAACTGTGGGGACGGAGTGGCCGAGGAGAGTTGTTGGATGAAGGCTTGTATGCTTGACGGTGAACTGATGATACAGAGCCAAAGTTTGTATGTAAGGGAATGTTATATGAAGGAGGACTTGTAGCAGTAGTTGTAGCTGGGTTGTGATGAAGTTGAAGGTATTGTTGTGAGGCAGAGGAGAAAGGGAAATGCTATTGACTGTTGGTGGCAAAGTGTGTTGATGGTGTGGCACTGGACAGTGGATATGAGATGAGAAGAGGCTTTGGTTGATGAGGAGGAGGATGCTAGTTATTGTCAGTTGACGAGCTTGGAGTGTTGTATGTGAGTGTTGACAGTAGTATGATATGTGATAGGAGAGAGGTTGAATAGTGCATAGATATGCATAGAGTTTTGGTAGTGTTAAGGCAGTTCTGTAAAAATAATGCAAATGTAAGATGCAAATGTAAATGAAAGTTTGTAAATAATAAAATGTTTTTTTAGAAATTGTGTATGTTTTTTTTAATATATGCAAATGCAAATGAACAACACACTAGAAAACAACAACAAACAAAATCAAACAACACACAAAACAAATATTTTTTTTCTTCTTTTTAAAAAAAAATGCAAACAAACACATAAAAATCAAACAACAACTAATTCGAAGAATAGAAATTAAAATCAAAACAAATTCCTCGGCAACGGCGCCAAAAACTTGTTCAACGACGGACTTTTTATCGATTTAGAAAACCGTCGAACGAATTTAAATTAAAAATAACCGCAAGTGCATGGCGTAATATTGAAGTACGTGGCGAGTACGGGTCGATCCGTAGGGAATTGTTGATTTTAAAAATGTTATTCAATCAAATTATACCAATTGGAATGAAAGTTAAGCTAGAGAACTAGAAAATTAGCTAACTAACTAAAAGAAAAGAGGTGCAAATATAAGAGTTAAATGACAATTTAGAGAATAAATCCACTCTCTAGATCATGTAGTTCAACACATATGAAATCATGATCTCTCTTTTATGGTCATTAGTGCTTTAATTGATGTGCCTATCATAAGTATGGCATATTTGTGCTATTAGTTAGCCAACATAAGCCATCAAACTTTGACACACCCCTTAAATCACTTACTAACTTTCATGAAACTTAACAATGAAAATGAAAATGAAATCTATTTTAAGTATGGCCTATTAACTATTGATTAGAAATATAGACCATCAAATTTTAATTTCAAATCACTTTCTTTTGCCATAATCATATTTTGATGAAGAGGCAATTAGTGTTAGTGATTGTTTAAGCATAGCCTATTTGGTGTCAACAATATATGCTATCAAATTCAAAGCAAAAACAACTAGTAAACCATTTCTATCATCATCATTAAGCACAAAAAGAGAGCATGAATTAACAAATAGTTGAAGCTACATAATTAGAGAGCTTCATTACCCCTAAATTGAAGGGGTTTAGCCTCTCATATTTGTCATTTGATTAACAAATGTAGCTTGCAACATGAAACTAAAAAGAAAGGAAAAAGAGAGCAAAATGAAAGGAAAAACTATTCTACTTGCATAAAGTAAAAGAGATCTACACTACAACATGAAAAGAAATAAACAAGAAAAGGAGAAGGTCATGTATTAAATTGCATAAAAAAGAAAAATTACATGAAGATAAAAATGGCTAAATAGCCATGAAAAAAGAAAGAGAAGAGCTTGTTTATTTGTGAGCCTAAACTAAACTAAGAGAGACTAAGGAAGGAAAAGGTTACATGAAACATAAGGGGTACTTATACATGTGTTAAATCCTAATTCATATTTTTGGGGAATGCTCAAAATACCCTCTTAGGAAGTGTGGAGGCCAAGTAATCATTAGCTTCAAATAATCCTCATTTAGATGTGCATGAAGCTTTAAACTCTATTAGCATGTGCATTAGCCTCTAATTTGTACATGAAGGTATGTGGGTAGGTGGGGTCCTCCATGATCTTCACTTTGAATTATTTCCATCTTCATTTGTTCTCTTCACTTTTGTGCATGCATATATCATCATGAAACCACTTTTATATGAATTTAAATTCCTACAAAATAATATAGAAATTTTCAATTAAATTTTAGAAAATTAATATATGCACAAAAATGACAATTTTGCCCTTGGATAAAGATGAATATGTGACAATTTGAAATAATTTTGAATTTTGGTTTAAACAAGTTAAAATACCCGATATGATCATTTATTTAATTTAAATAGTTTAAATATGATGGCAAAAATATGCACATTTACGTGCACATCAGGTACTGATCTGAGAACCATGGTTCGGTACTGATTATAACAACCCTGCTTTCTATGCTGTATAAATAAATAAATTTAATTGAAATAACATATTTGAATTTAATTTTAAATAATTAACCTTTGGAAAATAATTTTTTTAATTAATTATATTATATTTAACAAAATATTTTTTTTAATAAATTAAATTAATAAATCCTTTTCGGATAATTTATTCAAATAAAATAAATTGTTTTAATTGAATATAAAATAATTTTATAAGTGCAAATAAATGTTGTAATTAAAATAATGGAAAAATAATAAGCAGACATTGAATTGAATGGAATTGGACGGTTATCGAAATATATTCTATATAATGAAGTGTAAATTAATTGAGATCAAATTGGAATTTCTTTACAAATAAATTAAAATGAGTTATGAAATGAAATGAGAAATTAAATTGGATTGAATTGAATAAAAAAAGGCCCAAAGCAAATTAAGCCCAAACCCAAAACTCACTTCCTTTATTCTAATTCATTCTAGACTCCTCAATTTTTCGCCTTTACAAAATCAACCCTGACTCCTACCGTATTTTTGCCCTAAAAATGAATAGCTCTTCCCAAATTAAAAAAATAACGAAATGTGGGGCCGCATTGATCAGGAGAGGCGATGCTTGGCTGGGAATCACGACGAGGTGTCGTGACGTTGTACAATAGTCGCAACCGGCCTAGTGCGTGCAAGCGTGACCAACATAGGTAAGCTGGTTGGCGTGGTTGGAGGTTATCACGGCTGGGCAGATTAGGTTACGATGTTGAGATGTTGTGATGTGCGAATGGGTTTGGGTGGACAACGAATTAGAGGTGGTGGTCGTGAATTTCCAAGTCTTGATTCGGGTTCTTTGAGCTTCTCGATGACAGCACTGGTGGCGTGAGTGATGCACGATTGGTTAGGCGGCTAGAGCTTCGATTGAGGAAGATGTGACTTGGGTTTGTACGCGGCCTATACAGTGGCACGTCTGGTGGTTTGGTGGATGGGCTGAAGCAGTGTAGATTTGGTTTGAGGATTTCAGACATCGTTTCGGTGAGTAAATCCTTTTTACTCACATCTTTCGTCTAGTTTACACAAATTATTGTTGATTGATATCGTTGAATTCAATGTTTGATTAGTTTGTTTTCTTTGATTGTGTGAGTTATTTCATATTACTCACCGCTATGACTTATATTCTATTCTTGGAATTTATTGATAGATTGGATGATGGGTATTTTTTTGATATAAATTTGATTGATGAAATTGAATTGTATATTTGGGTCAATTGTTGTGACGAGATCACATATTTTCATTCGACTGTGATGAGATCACAATAGAAATTGATCGGAAGGGGAATAAATAGAAATGGAATGATTTAAAAGTAATAAATTATTTTGGAAATAACTTAGTAAACTTTTGGAAAGATTTTATTATTTAATATTGAAGAGATTGTAATTAATGGAAATTTTGAAAGTGGAATGATTTGAGAAAAATATAAAAGTGAAATAATTTTGAGGATTATACGAATAGAAATTATTTAGAAATAGTGAATTTTCGAATATTTATATTATTATTCATTTATCATTGATTATAAGGATATATAAATGATTTTTATTGAAATAGAAGTTAAATTTTATATTTAAAATTGATACGTTAATTACTGCCATGACTGCGCGCGCGCGCAGAAACACATACACACTCACAAACACATGTGTGCATAGTAATACCTAGTCACTATTATGTCAAAAAGTGTAAAGTCTTATATATTCACATTGTATAGTCTCCAAACTGAAATAAATTAGCATCATCAATGTAAACTCATAGCAATTTGTTGTCAAAATACAACTGTACAACGATCTAGAGGTAAATAGTATGCAAAAATGATGTATACAGTATTTAAGCTTTACTCATGTTCATTTATTTCATACATCCTTTCCTTTAGAATCTAAACTTCATGATTTACAGTATAGGCCACTCCCTTTGCAAGTTCATGCATCTCCCATTTCAACTTTCAATGTTAATGAGTATTATAATTGCTAACCACGTATATAAATTATTGGTCGAAGATATAGAACTAAAATAAGGTTATATGACCGAGATGGAGACGGTGTTTGTCATGTTATAGAACCCCTTTCTCCAACCTGAGTACATACTCAATTTTCATTGGAAGAATTTGTTCAACGGTTAGAGCTATAAATTCTAAATATGCAATTAATATTGAATGCTTATGTAGTTATCTATTTTAATGCATAAATTATGTTTAAATAGGGTGTTGGATAAATTAAAGTAGTCCCCTGGTATAACTATGATGTCCATTGTACATATGCTGACCACTGATCATGTTTTGGTGTCTTCGCAAATCGCAACCGGCTATGCCAACATCGCCATATATTCCTGATCAGTCCAATATGCCTATACAAGCCACCATACGCGCACAAGCCACAATGCCTATGCAGTCACAACAAATGAGATTTTCTTTATTTAATGGTATATTTCCTCATTTCACGGGTTAGTATATTTTACTCACAACTTTTATTATCCTTAGTGCCAGCCTTGTTGTAATTGTCGATCATATGTGGTTATTATATACCATGCCAACTGATTGAGTCAATAATAGTTTACTTGATTAACTAAAAAAGCAGAGACATTTCTATTTTGACAAAAGTATGTGTTGATTAAACAAAAGTATGTGTTCTATGGTTGATTAGTATTTAGAATAAAAGTTGTAAACGTGTTTGGCCAAAGAACTCCATCCGCAGTTGCTTTTTTTCAATGTATGATATGTCTTAACCCATATTATGTAGAGAATCTAACTTGAAATTGACAAGTTTGAAAATAGCAATCAAGACTTTACCAAAGTTTATGAATATGCATCATTGTTTATGTAGAAAAAACTGACGGGACAAATACCCAAACTTAGTTTTCCATGCACTAATTTAGTAATTCACTTATGAAGAAATATTTGCATTAGATCAAATTCGCTAATGGTCCAAAGAATTATCTTTATGAAATATTGTGAACAACAATGCTTATGATCACAATCATAGTAGAAAAGGAGTTTTTATATTATATTATATCGATATATGGGACTTTTGTTACATTCATAAGTCAAATAATTAGTTTATATACAAGATTGTCAGGATAGTACATTGTCGTTTGATTATTACTTTCTATAGTGTGTTTATTAGTAATTATATGCTATGTATGATAATAAGATTGCCTACATATTTATTAGTCATATCTTTTTATAGCCATTCAAAAATGATTATACCCAGACATTTGCTTCAACGCTCCAAAGTATTCTAGAGTATTCTTGTTAATTAAAATTGTGAGTAAAACTATAGCGAAATTCACTTTGCTCGGTTTCATAACAATTACATGTTAATGTGTAACATGCAGTGGTGAAATGGCCTCTTAACATGTTATAGGTATTATTTTGAATTTTTTGCAAATGAGTGGTAAATAATCAGATTTCTATAATTTATCCAAATAGAAGAAGAGAAACATGAGTGAATAAATATGATAAAAAAATCCACTCATTTGAAGTACGGTCAAACCTGCACTACATTTTTTGAACTTAAGAGTCCAAAAATGTTAAAAAAAATTAATCGTTTAACTAGACTTTAGAAATTTGTCTCCATTTGAGCTGAAAAATAATACATGAAATGGGTTTTTACAAAAGCTAAAATTACGGTAAATTGGCAGAAAACCATCAAATGTTTTTATTCTTTTTTTGAAGTGTGAAAAGCATGTTCAAACATAATTTACATTCAGAAATATTATAAACATACTAAAAATTTCATGTTCATTGCATAAACTTCACACTTTTATAACCGGTTGTATGTTCTTTTCAATTTGTTTGTACTTACAATATCTGTACCTAAGTCAACCTATGCTTGAACTTATGTACTTACGTACTGCTTCTTATATTGTTTTCTACTATTATTCAGTTTCAATAAGAAAATAATTCTGTTTCCTTTGACCGGATTCAAACTGACCATTACTATTTAATTTTGAGCATGTATGAATACTTATGGATTTCTAATATACTTATTACTTATTTTATCATGCCTACTATGTACTAAAATTCAATGTCAATCCGGATTATGGAATGAATATTACACTGATTTCCAAAATATTTGTGCACGTAGTTTTCTTACTATTTATTTATCTCTACATTGGTCTAATAAACTACAATGCATGAACTTTTAACTACTGGTACTAGGTTGGTCTTCCAGCCATGTTGGTATATACCAAATAGATTATTAATCCACTCTCAGATTATTTATATTTACTGTTACATATATAACAGTTCTCCCTGAAAACGATACAGTTCTATAAATAAAATCACAGCTACAAGCTAGTGGGTCGGTAGAGATGTTACATGCACTGCATCAGCGCTTAGTTGGCTGCTTAGTTGGCTTGAAAACATGCTGGTCATATAATATAACAGTTTAAGAACTAGAAGGGTAGTGGTTGTTGCTTTCAAAACATGGTACAAAAACTGCACCAAATATACAAACTAAAATAGGTGCATATATGTAGCAAACAAGGCGTCAAGGCTCAAATATTATTTTTAATATTATGTATGTATTTGAACTCAAAATTTAAAGTTGCAGTGGTATGTTAATAAGTATACTATAAGCGAAGATAGAAAATAAGCAATTTGTATTTCATTTTATTTGCATTCTTATGTTTTTTCCTGTGTTTGTAAATGAGATAGAAAATTCGACTTTCAAAACTTCTTGTTGTCCTTATACTACTTTGTATATGTATTTTATATACCAGGTAAGATATCTATGCCGTTGGTAGCATATCCATCACAACAGTCACCTTTGCATTCCAACACATTCGGGACTGCATAACAGAGCATGCCCTTTTTTGATCTAATGCAACAACTACCATATATGCAACAATATTCACATATTCAACAGCAATAACTTATATGCCTTATCAGTCATCTTGCAATTTCGAAGAACATCATGAAGGCATGGAGTGATTAGGGTACCAACTTCACTTGTTTGCTTTGTTTTCCTTGTCGAAGTAATATATGTTAGTGATATGTTTGCCTTGTTTTTTTTTCTAAAGTAACATGTGTACATGTATTAGCGAACATGTTGGATTACCTCTTTGTTAATGTGATATGTTTGGACATGTTATCTTGACTTTCTTGTTAAAGTAATGTATATGCATATCTTAATGAATGCATGTGTTATATTAAATTTAGTATTTTATCATTTATGTTGTTGCTAGATAATATGTAATTTCTATATAGTACTAAATATAGTTTGACACGTGTGAAATTGTAATGTCGATATGTTAATCTTGATGATATTTCATTGTTTTTTACTATGGATATTAGATGTGTCTAAATTATGCAAATTTAAGACTGACTAAAGACAAAATTTCAATCCTTAAAATTCAGTTTTAAATATATTTAAGACTGCAATATCAGTCTTTACATTTTGAGATTGAAATGTTAGTTTTAATATTTTTTTGGGACTAGGAATTCAAAGACTGAAATTTCAATCTTTGACCAGTCATTATGTATAATTTACAGACTGAATTACTCGATTAAAAACTGAAATTTTCAGTCTTTAATCTTGTGTTTTTTTGTAGTGTAGTACACCTCATTAATGTTGCAAAATTAACGTGATTGCATATTAAATTGATTAACAATCAATAAAAAATCAAGGGGATGTTAATTTTTTTAAACCATAATCAGTTCGTTATCCATTAAGATAAATGTAACTTTTATTGTAAATAAATAATTAAGATAAATGTAAATTTTATTGTCAATATACAATTGTCATAATAAGAGTTGATTCTTTTCTCGGGAAATTATTAAGTGTAGTTGACTTTGTTGGGATAAACTTTAATGAGCTGGAAGAAACATAGTGTATGCTACTGCTATTACGATAACTAATTATCTCAGTGAGAACTTAAGACCGCAGCAAAGCATGAATCCAAAAGGTGCTGCATTTGATGGCTAATGAGGCAAGCATGATGATCATTCCAAAAATACAATCCACGTTCAAGCATGTATTGATTAGTAGCATGGGATGTGAATAAAGTAAAACTGACCATTGTAGGATGATGTGTATAAAACTATTAACTATTTTTCAATTACATCAACATATTCTTTCTGATCTTAAATCTACCCAACTTTTATTTTTTGCTCAGGCCAACAAATTTAACCGCCATATTTGGGAACTGCATTTCGCAACCTAATCTTGACTTTGTTTTCCCATTTCTAGGCATTATTATTTATATTTACCATTGCTTATTATGTCCATTCAATTTCATTCTTTCACTACCTCTTTAACCTTTAAATGCTACTTCAGCTGTTATGCTCTTAGAATTGTATTTCTTGCTTTATATAATAAAGCAGACAATAGCTTAGATGAAGTTTTTATAGAAATTTCTAATTTTTAGGTTGATATTCGTTGTATTTGGGAATTATTTTTACAAATAGGTGTAATATGAAGAGAAAAATTACAATAAGGTAGACTGGTGCTTGCTGATCATTGGTAAATATACGACTCCAACAAAAACTGTGTTCAATAATTAATAGTTATTTTGAAAAATAAATGTATCGGTTTTTCTTCTATATATTTGTTACTAATTCAGTCAATCGGTCTGCTTTGGATGTTTATATGGTATAGTTGTCTATATTGGTAACAAAGCATTTAATTTGGAATTCCTTTTTATCATGGGCTTTAATAAGTGGATAAACAATAAATTGCTAAATTTTCATCAGAATATAAAATAGTTGCGTAAATTACATTCACCCTTATTAACTATAATATCAAATGAACAAAATTATCATAGATAATTTTTTGCATTAATGCATCGAATATTTTATGTAAATATTCTTAAACTAAAAAGTTCTGATATCATATGTAGGTGTACTGATGACTTTTGGCTTAGAGATGAAAGCAAATACTCCGTCAAATATAAAGATAGGGGAGTGCAAAAGCAATAAAAAAAGTGGAGATGAAACAGATGATGTAGTTGCAAGATGTGTTAATACTATATTATATAAAGGGTTTATTGATTTGTTGATGTTTTTTAATTTTGAAACATGAAAATAGTAAACATGTGGAACTAATTGTATTTAGTAAGATTATGCACCTTACTTTTTTCCTTTTGGTTGATGTTGTATCAATTGAATTTTAGTCCCATTATGTTAAAAAATCATTCTCGGTAAAATGACCAAGTTTGCTGTATCTATACTTGCAGTCGCTTGAATATTGGGATATTTCTTAACTGCGATGCTTACTGATTACATTGCAGCTAATATATACGACTATCAGGATATGATTTAGTTTCCATTAAAATGGGAATTTGACATGTATATGATTGGAGCATAGATTATTGGAACTCATGATTATACCATTGTAAACTTACTTTAAAATGATACTATTTTTTATAGCTTAATCCATGCCTTTCAAACTGTCAAAGCTATTGTATGCCTTACTAGGTTTTAAAAAAGTATGATAATTTGGTAATAAATAAGTTTGGATGAACTGTTTTAATACAGATCAGCAATAATGGTGTGATAATAAACTTTCAAAACTGCAAGAACTAAAAACGTCAACAGATGAACCATTTCCCTTTTTCCAAAATGCCAATGTCTTTCATAATAATTCTCACAGTGTTGAAGCTAACCTGTGCAATACAACAAGTTCAATATTAGACAAGTAATATGACACCATCGGAAGTGTGTGACCAACATGTTCAAAATCAAACAAGTAAAAGGATGCACCAACTGCAAATAATGGGGCATAAGTTTTAAATTTTGGATGAATTTGCTACTAATTATTGTATTTTTAACATTCTATTTTTTCTACGTTTATGTAATGTGAATATTTTCTTATATTAATGAATTTCATTTCCATCTTCTGTTGCTTTGATTTTCGATTTAATTGGTCTGGCCATTTAATATTTTCTTCAAACATATGTACATCTATTGGTGGCAGTAAAATTATGGTTGTTGTTTTGCATAAAAAAAATTAAATCTTTGTTATCTCTTATAGAATTTCTACATTAGTTTGCAGTTGACAAATATCATAGATGAATCTAATCTGTTTTGGCTTACCGTATTCAAACATGGATCCTCAACAGACATATAATATATATATATATATATATATATACATATAATTTATGAATGCAAACCACTTTTTACCATTTGTTAATTTTTTTCCACTACCTATGCATGAACTGTTCAAAATAAATAACGTAGCCTCATTCACATTTTGATAAACGATTGATTTGTGCATGCACATGCATAAAAAATGCAACATTCCGTACATGTCAAAGTCATTTTGTAAAATCAAAAAACCTTACAAAGAGTTTTTTTTATACTAATTCCTCCTACGCATGTGCATCGCACGTGCCAAAGTACTCGTATAAACATGAGAACAATTGTTGTTAAAAATGAATTAATATGTAGTGTATAACCGTTCTAGGATGATGATAGGTTAGTATTGTACTCTGATTGTTGTTTTGTCTTTTCTTTTCTTTTACCCCAATAATCTGTCTTTTCGGCACTTGGTTGTTCGGCACAGGAATACCGTGGATGTATTAGTGTCGACTTATGAAGATCGAAAGGCGGGTTGTTATAGAAATGGTAGAGTTTCAGTATGTAGTTATTTTTCTAAATAAATTAAGGTTTGGTTGGCTGTTAATTTATAAAGGTTAGGGATTGATTTTGAGCATTAGATTTAGCCTAAGAACCGTTGAGATCCACCTTGGACACACATCACTAACTTGACAGAAAAGAAAAATAATTGGATCAATCAATGTCGTTCAATCGCACACCCATTTTACAAATTTTGCTAGCAACGATCGATCATTCATGACCTTTGGTCGACCACTACCGGTTGACCTAGGTGCATCAGGGTTCGACCTTTCCTTTGTTTAAATGGTGATTAATTAGCATTGTTTAATTTTGTGTATTTTATTCCTTGTTTACGCAACCAATATAATTTCCTTTCCATTTTATAAATTTTATGAGATTTTATTTTTAATGTTAACATTTCTTAATGTCTATGCTTCCATTAACGTTATTAATTAACATTTAATTTTTTTTATTACCATAATTACATATATAATTATTTCTGACTTCAAAACCTCAAACATTATAACTTTTTTGTTTGAACTCCGATCAGAAAACTTTATATACGAAAGTTGATCACAATGCTGCAAGTTTCGTAGCCAAATTTAGATATTTATAAAAAATCTATTTTTCAGCGTTATTATTTATTTATTATTATTTTTTTAATTATTTTTTGTAAAATAACGGTGTGTTACAATTAAGGTGGTGGTTAGCTATGGCTAAACTGAATTGACATTTTAGGAAAGTTGATTATTTTGTGATAATTGGTCGATTTGAAGACAAGCAGTCGATTTCATTTTCTGTTTTTTCTGTTTGGGCTAGCAACTATTATACTGTACATTGCTTTGTACTAAACTTTTTATATTTTTCGATTATCAATAAAGTGTCGTACACTTTTTATCTTGATCAGAACCATAATGGATTATGATTAGTTTTTAATGAGGCGGATGGACTCATTTTCTAATATATATATATACAATCATACTTGTTTAATTACCACGCCTTCAGTGTTCCACTATTAATAGTATTCATTTACTTTTTCATGCGTTTACTTCTTATTCTATTTATATCAATTTAAGTTCATTTACAGCTTCCTTTAAAAGATACAAATATTTTTTCTTAGTTACTCCTATTTTTCAACTTTTACTGTTCTTCCTTATTCAGTAAACTTCCCATTACCTTTTTTTATATCGTTACTTGCCATTATTCATTCTATGACTTGCCTACCTTTTTGTCATTTATTATTTGGCTTTTATCTTACCTCTATTGCATATATATTAATTTTTCACTTAAATGTTATCACATTTATAATTCCTTAATTCATCCTTAGGGAATTTTGTATTTTAATGCGTTGGAATTACATCTCCGTCAAAAGAAAATGTTGACATTACAAATATTTATATCTTATTAAAAAGGGAATTTGTGTTATGTTTGAAATTACAAGTATGCATGTAAATGGATACTTTCAAATACGGATAGTGTCATATCTGTATCCGCATCCGAAATTATTTTCAGATATTGGATATCTGTATCCATGGATACGAACATATATCAGATAATTATTTTATCCGCCAATGATCGAGAAATATAAATAGAAACTTTTGGTTTAGCATAATTTTTTTTTCAATCTCATTGATTTTAAAAGTGTGAAAAATAAAGAAATAGAATGATAATAATTAGTTTTGAACAGTTAATGTGCATTAAATTCATATAATACAAACTATTAGCTTAAAAAAATAAACATATGTCTATCGTTGTACTAAAATATACAAAATAGTAACTATAATCCTGACTAAACTGGAAGGATAATTTTTGGATATCCGTTTTTTGGGCATCAAATATTTATTCACTTTTCGGATATGGATGTAAACAAATTCCAGATATGTCGGGTATCCACTGATAGGCCTAATTATAAGGAATTATATTTTTATAGTTATCGAAAGAGACAACACAAATATGATAAAAATCCATATTTTATACATCTCTTTCCTTTAGGCGTATTCCTTGTTATTTCAAACAATACACTTTTATTTATAAATCTAAACTTGATAATCTATAAAAATTTACATTGCAACATCCAAAATTTCAATGAATTAAAATACTACTTAAATCCCAATAATTTATTATGGTAAGTTTCAAATTTACATTTTACTTGCATAAGTCATTTAATTTACAAGTCTGGAACTTTCGCATTTATCAAATCTACTACTAACAAATACTTTCCAAATTCAAGTATGTGCAAATATTAAATTTAAGTTATCAATCACATAATCTGTAGGCAGGGTTTTAGATTTCATTACACGCATATAATTAAGCCGATAACTCCAAATAATTAAATCTAGGCATATAAGGAACATATTTACAATGAAATAAATCCACTATTATAAAAAAGTATATAATTTTCCCACTCTTCTCTTTAACTTTCCAAATCTCCAGATCTAATCCATGTTATTCAAGTTTGACTCTCCTTATTCTCCCTATTTGAATACATATACCGCAAACATAGTATATCTATAAGAAATCTAGATTTGAGAAGAGATTTGGATTTAATTTAAATTCGAATCTGGATTTATAATTTATCTTGGCTTTGACGATTTGATTCAACCCTATTCTTCTTCTTAATTATCCTCCACTGTCCTCCACTTGTATATACATGTATAAACTATAATTTTATTCAGAATTAAGAATTTGTGGAGGAGAGAAAATTGTAGAGCTTGCTCTTTCCGCGGATGATAAATATGGAGAGCACAATTATGATATTTTAAAGGATGGAAC
Organism: Allium fistulosum; assembly: GCA_030737815.1. Classification (NCBI taxonomy): domain Eukaryota; kingdom Viridiplantae; phylum Streptophyta; class Magnoliopsida; order Asparagales; family Amaryllidaceae; genus Allium; species Allium fistulosum. The sequence continues at coordinate 238,954,676 of CM060907.1, read as the reverse complement.
TTGGGACAGGTGATTTATTTTCAATGAGGAGTCCAAAGTTATTAATTTAAAAATTGCATTTCTGTTTAGAGAGCATGTAAACATCATCGGGACTGACTCATCCGATGATGAGTATGAATCCTCCTCTGCGTTGAAGGAATAAAATAGTACATCTTAGTAGTCGAGTCACTGTAGTCTCGCTCCTGTTCATTTTATTTAGTTGTAGCTGCTGAGGTGCCTTTGCCTCTTACCTGTTATATTCGTATAAAGTGGAACAGCCTATAATCCGGTTTGCCCGTGCAAAATAATAATATTTTATTTTTTCTGCAAAAAAAGAAAATGGAAGAGTTTCGCCGTCGCATCGGAAAATATGAAAAGAAATATGAGGGTTAGGCCTGTATTTATAGGAGTTTGAATGAATGTCAATCGTTATATTAAATTATTTTAAATCCAGGTCGTTTGGTTACGTCAAATTTCACAATTGACATATCAACCGGTCGATCGCCGCATCCCTGCCGATCGGCCTTAATTAAATTAATTAATTATGTGACGTTTCCTTTGTAAATTTAATTTCTTGTTCAGCCGATCGAAATAATTTGTTTTTGCATAGATTAACATTAATTATACTTAAATTTTAAGTAAGATTTAATTGACGGTTAACGTTAATCAACATTGGTTAACTATATCTATTTATTTGATTACATATATAATTATTTCAGACTCGAAATATTCAAAAGTTGATAACATTTTTGCTTGAACTGCGATCGAAAAATTTTATGTATGAAAATTGATCAGAATATTACCATGAATCCAATAGTGCAAGTTTCGTAGCCAAATTCTATTATTTGTAAAAAAATACTTTTTAGCATTAAGATTTATTTATTAATTAATTTTTAATTAATTATTGTAAAAATTATGGGGTGTTACAAATCTCCTCGAAATAAGGATCACTATTATTCTCTAAATAGTTGTCTAAAAAAATCGAATAAAAAACTAGATAATTTGTCCTAACAAAAATGTGTTAATGTCATAAGATATAGTCGACCAGTAAATCTTCATATGAAAACAACTTTATAAGCAAGGATATCATTTAACAATACAATCGTAGTATTCATTCGATTTTGTGTGATCTAAATGTATTATTCAAAATACTAAAACTTGATTTGCTAAAACTTCTTTTGAATGACAAATGTTCTTCCCCTGTAAACACTTCTTTTAAATTATTATTAGAGGATTAAAATACTCTTGTAAACATTTTTAGTATTTACATGGTGATTATTAAATAGTTTTATTCAACCACGTTTGCCAGTAGTTAAGATGTTATTTGATGTGATGTAACTTTTTTGGAAAATGTTTAATTAATACCAAAGAGGAACAATTGAAATACATGTATATAGATAATCTAAAGACATATAACTATCTAATTAATTGAAATACATGATATTATATAAACATTGAAGGGAATTTTGCAAGATTGGGGAAAATGGTTCATTGTTTGGAGCTATATTTGGGAATATATGATCGAAAGAATGAGAGACACACAAATTGGAAAAGAGCTAAAGCAATCAATTAGAACTACAAAATGTCCAGTGATTGACTCTTTGACTTGATGCAATCGTCCCCATTCAAAACCTTGACTGTAACGACCTGCCTTTTTGGACGCTTTAAGCAGACACACACGTCAAACTCAAACCATTCAAAAGGGCAGATTGTTATGGGGTAAATAAGAAAAAGAGAAAGAAGTAAAACAAATATAGAATCTCGGAGCGGAATGACAAAATATAATAATCAAATAACAGTTCATGAAGCTGTTTACAAAACATTTTATTATACTTATACAACACAGAATCAGAGTTACAAATATCAGAGATAAACACATAAATGCAGCGGAACAACATGATGCAGTGGAATAAAAATAATAAATAATAATAATACAAATCTTTGTCTTCGTCCTCCAGCAATAAGGTCTTCAATCCTGAAATGCCCAGGCTGACCCGAGCGAATTGAAAAGACAAAACACCCGAGTCAGAACTAAAAGATCTTATGAAAGTTAAATCAACGGTAAATAAATATGAGTGTAAATGGCGTCGAAGATGTTTACGGGGTTTGACATCTCCTATCCAATGTCTAACGTGAGTGCAATAACTTAAGAGATGTTCGGGATTCACATCTCCTAAGGATCCGTTAAACTATCTACTATGTAGTACAATACGCTATTATAATATGTCTACAGTAAAGTAAAAGTATTAAAATAGCATTAAGGCGTTACCCATATCCCCCTTAACACATTTTATATATTCCCATAGTCTATACAGTACCGTACGCTCCTCCGAGAGATTTACACAGAGGGCACCCCATAGGTATGGTACAAAACAAACTCGTAGAAGGCGCGCTAGGGCATGTGAACACGGCACATGAGGAAATGCAAGGGTAGATATACCATTTGCGTATCTGGACTGGTGGTAACGTATAGTAGCTACTACCGCCCACCTCGGAACACACTCCCAAATCAAAATCAGATGGTGGCCACCAAAACAATCACAAAGTCAGAATATAATATCGAAGAAGTTTGTCCGATAGGAGGAATGACCTCACTTGGCCTGGCGTGGCTCCTGATTTTAGTCACATCTAAGCTGACTCACGGGATGCAGGGTCACGTCATACCTCATATAGAAATCGTTCACCAAACCATCCTACTTCATTTCTGGAATGTCCACCACGTACACAGTTGTTAAAGTGGTTTTCGATATTGGCAGAGAGTATGACAATATCCGATCCCGGTCTCTTTAACAACCAAACGCTTATTTCATACCGGATGGTTCTTTTACATTTCAAAAGTCAGTTCACAGTTTATGTCGAAATATCACATTCTCAAACCATATCACTTTCAAATCGTATTCACTTTCAAATCATATTCACTTTCCGAAATCACAATTCTTTGAAAATCATATTTCCATATTAGATTAAATCCTCATTTCAAAATCAGCATATTAAATCAATTATGCCATTTAAGTCCCAACTTAAATTATAACATCATTTAGCAGTATTCGCATTTAAACCAGTGAATTTGAATATAACACTTCCCCTTTTGCTTAGTCTGAAATTTATAAAATAGTTTTAAATAGTTATAAATAGTTGAAATACTCTAAAATGGTTTAATATAGATTAAAATTAGTTTTCTTGGTTCAAGATAGTTAAATAGATTTAAAATAAATTAAATATAATTAAAATAGATTAAATAGCTTTAAAATAGATTAATTAGATTTAAAATAAGTTGAAATGGGTTAATTAGTTTAAAATAAATTAAATGGTTTAAAATAGGTTAAAATGATTTAATATAGTTAATATAGGTTAAAATAGTTTAATAGTTTGAAAATCCTAATAATTAAAGTCTTTAAAATAATATATTTTTAAAACAGTTTATATTAAAATATGAGTTTGAAATTAATATCAAATTAACTATTTATTTTATTTCAACACATTGAACCATTTCAAATTTTCAAAAACTCAATTTCAGACCTTTCAATTCAAATTCTCACTAAAATAATAAATTCTATATTGCTTATAATCCATGTTTGAAATATCAATTTAAATTACTCCAATTTCAATATTTTTCAAAGTTATATTTCAAACAACTCAAATGACTCAATTCTGACAAATTTCACTTATATCTCAAATTCGACTTTAAAATTTCAATTTAATTTCTTAAAGCAATTCCTTTAAACCAATTCACATTTCAACATAAAACTTGGTTTTTCAATAATAATTCCATTTACATAAATCAAATGTTATTTCGAAATATCATTTAATTAAATTCAAAATCAAGAATTTTAAAATCATTTGATTTAACCAATCCGGTGTCCGTATATAAAACTGATAGTGAACTTGCAGTTTATACGATATAAAATACAACATCCATTCATCCAATATCAAAAATCAAACATCCATCACAATCATCATCCAAATCAATCAATAAATGTCAATATAGAACTGATAATCAATAATAGGTATTTAACTGGCAATTTATATTCAATAATAAATTAAATAACGATTTAATTCAAATAAATTCAAATTAACTGAGATGATAATTTAAAATATACCAAACAGCCATAAATAAATTTCCAATCACATCATCAATTTAATTTAACAAACATAAGCAATTTTAGAAGTTGTGAGTGGGTCAAAACACTCACCTTTGAATTTCAAATCGATTTGAAATTCAAATAAAGACCAAAATTTCAACAGTCTCAGAATTTGTCCAAACCATCGTTAAAATGTCCGAAATTTTGATACAATCCCAAAGAAATAAACCGCGCGTGAATCCGAGCTCGTATGAAAAAGTTATGATAATTAGAATATTGAAAAAATTTGTACCTGGGTCGACTTCGGATTCAACTTCGGTCCGCCGCCTCAAATCCCCGGTGCTTGCTCTGAGTTTTTGCCAAAATGACCCAAAATTCGAGCCATTTTCTTCCTGACCCGAAGTTGCTGTAGTGTTTTTGCCTCTGAAACCCGAAGCGCGACCCGAAGTTGCTACAGATCCGCATTTTTTTCTCTTTTTTTTCTTTTTTCTGAGAAATTGAAATTAGTTTTTGGAATTTGGGAATTAGGTTTGATGAAGGAGGAAGAAGATGTACGTACAGAAATAATGATATGAGAAACAACTAGGGTTTATAACAGCCTATATATAGGCAGGGTTGGATCGAAACGACTACGCGACCCAAAAAGCCCGCCTGACCCCGAAACGAAAATAGGTCATCCCATATATCAAAATAGATGTTTTCAATGGTTTTAAACTCAATGGAACAGGTTTCAGGTCCTAATTCCATCGTATGAAGAAGTTAGCTTAAAATCTGCTTATTACAAATTGATTTCAATTAAATTTATTTCTAAGCGTTTCGAGCCAGTACGATCAAACGACAAGTTCGATCGCTACGAAACTTGAAATCCTACAGAAATTTACCGTTATGGATCCGATGAAACTAGTTTCGTCGAAATCCAAGAAAGTTGCCAAAATGGCTATTTTTACATTAATTAAATAATTAATATTAAATTAATTTATCACCTTTTAATTCAATATTTATAAACTAGCATATTTTTATCATTTTTGATCCCTTAGATATTTATAATAACTAAAAACAAATTCACATATCAATTTAGTGTTAATTATTTCAATATATACAGTGTTCAAATGTCAACTGCAATTAATCAATTAATTACAAATTAATTCCAATAAATTTGATTTTATTTGATTCCAAACTTAATATTCAATCAATTATTACTCAATTAACATAGTTAACATTGTTTTATATTTCATTACATAAATATCTTCCAATTTTCATCTTTTATTTGTATTAATTGCTATATTTCAATGGGACAGTTTGGCACAGGTCCCTAATAAGTTTCAAAATACACAAAAACCCCAGTAAAATAAAGTTTGTAAATTAGGTCCCTAGAATTAAGTTACTGAATAATGACATACACTTATGCAATTATTCAGTGAATAATTGTAGACATTTATGCAATTATATCAAAAAATTGCGGAAAGTTCCGCAATTATTCATCCAAAAAATTGCGGAAATTTACGCAATTTTTTCAAAAAATTGCGGAAAATTCCGCAATTATTCACCCAAAAAATTGTGGAAATTTACGCAATTTTTTCAAAAAGTTGCGTAAAATTCCGCAATTATTCACCAAAAAAATTGCATATCTATATGCAATTACTTAGTAACTTAATTCTAGGGACCTAATTTACACACTTTTTTTTACTGGGGTTTTTGTGTATTTTGAAACTTACTAGGGACCTGAGCCTAATATTCACTATTTCAATTATATTGGAATTTTGTCAATTTTACACATTAATTAAAATTTAAAAATCTCAATTAGTTATTTGCTCTTGGTTTCATTCTTTTTATTACATCAATTATCATATTATGAATAGAATTTACATTGGTTACATCTTATTGAATCTACATTCTTCACTTACCAATTTAATCCACATTAACTGCAATAATTAAGTGAATTAATTGCAATTGATTCCAAATTAAACTTAACAAACTAATAAAATAGGTAACGTACAATAATTGTTTCCATTAACTCTTAATCACACTTTTATAAGTTTATTATTTACAAACCAATATTATAATTACTTACATAACACTGGTTTTACTCAATTACCATTTATTACAAACTATTTCAATAATTTATTCAATATTTATATTAGTTCTCTTATATTCAATTTATAACCAAGTGTAAAATTTAACTTATTTCAATTAATTGGGTTTTCATGAAAGTCGTTAATAATTAACTTAAATTAATATGGTTCCAATTTCATTCCGACTATTATTTTCCTTAATAAATCACAAATTTTAATTTCTTCCAACATTAACTTACAATATCTTATTAAATTAACTATTTTTAATTGTCGAAATTTATGGGTCGTTACACTCTCCCCCACTCAAAACTTTTCGTCACCGAAAAGTAAAAAGAAGGGAAAAGAAGGAATTAAGAAAATCAATATCTTATTCAAAATGTTTATACTTATAAACAAATAAATTTTACAAATTAAATAATTTAAATTAAATTTATCAATTTATAAGCAATTAAATCCTTTTATACTCAAACTAATAAAATTTGGAAAACATTTCTCAAAATTTCCTAAGTCCAAAATTTTCGAAAAATTTCGGTAGAGTCTCCTTTGTACGGAGAGGTCTAGGAGAAATAATAATATAAATAAAAAAATATATATCACAAAATTTTCAAAATAATATATCCCAACAGTAGGAAAAACAATATAATATCGCTATAAACCCGTAATCCGAGAACGTACCTATTTGTCGAGCAAACAACGCTTAATTTATGAAACCAAAAGCAGTATCAATTGTTTCCATAACCTGTATTTCACTTATATAATCCGACAAGGTTAACAGTTATATAAAATGAAATATTTATGTTGTTTCAATTACTAACAAACAATCAATATAACATAACAACAATTACTTACAACAAGCATACAATCATCACAAGGAATCAAAGTAATCAACCATTCAACCATAGTAAGTAAAACAAATGGTTTGTTCGGGTTTAGACACTTCAATCGTACAGAATGATAAATAACTACAAAGTATACCATGCACTCAACAGTCTTAGATAAAACTCAATAGATTATCCATACATCCAAACAATTAAAAGTACCTTTACCCAAACAACCCATAAACCAAACAAACATCAAATTCCAAACATTATTCAGGTTTTATTCTTATTAGTTTCTTTTCACAAGATTTGTTGTTCATTTTTCTTCCTTAAATGATTACTTCCTTAAATTTTGCATTTACTTCTTACAAAATTTTATTCCTATTTATTCATTTAGCACTTAATTCCATTTATTTGTATTCATTTACTCGCATATGTTATTTACATTTTTCTTACATATGTGACTCATATATAGTTATTTAACATGTGTAAATTAGTTCTTAAAGTACTATATAGGTTTCCCTGTAATTACATTCACATTCATTCATTCAGTATTTATTTCATTTTTTTTATATTCATTACTTCAAAAAATTAAATTTTCATTTCCATATAGTGAAAATTTTCTTTTTTCATTTTGTTACATTCATTTCTTACATAAGTTATGTCCATTCAGTTGTTAAAAAAAGATCAATGAATTCATTATTCAAGTATTTTCATACATTTTATTACAGTTTAGCTCCCATTAATTTATATACCTGATTTCAATTAGATATTAATATTCATTAGTGCATAAATTCATTCTCAAGTTTCTTACCCTTAAATTTACATTCATTATTCTTATATAATGTCATTGAATATTAAATCTGTTTTCTGAATCCTTTTTAACAATTTCTGAAGTTCTAGCCATTAAATTTTAATATAGTATTCTTTTTAATTATTCACTTTAATTATCAATAGCTTCGAACATTAACTTAAGTTTATAATCTTTTACTTACAGTACTCACTTTTCCATTACATTTGATTTAGTAGCAGTTCAATTATAACTCAAGTTTATAATAATTATAATATCCAAAATTCTTATTTATAAAAGAAATTACATTGAACACTTTCACTACTTAAGTTTTTCTTGTATAATATTCCATTACATGTTCTTGTTAACATTACAACTTTTAATATTTGGTAAGTTATACATATATGTTTTTAAGAATGCAATTGAATGTTACACAAGTTTATCTTATTTATTTTAATTAGCAAAATGTTCAATAGTTTCACTTCTCATTTTCATATCCATTTTATTTACAGGTTACAAGTTCCAAATTTCTTACATATTTCATTTATAACTTAGCATTTACTTTCTTATTTTCATTTAGAAGTTCCAATTATTAAATAGTTAAAATTCAATTTCATTACAATAATTGAAATCTCTAATTTATAGAAATTTAAGAACTAAATCCCGGGTTCCATTTCAAATCATTTAAAATAATATATATATGTATATATACTCATAACTCATATATTCAATCATATTTAAACTTTGAAATTTATATTTATTTATCAAAATAAATCTGTAGTAAAACTACTACAATGGCCTTCTCACTTTGAAACTCGAAAATGAATGTCGATGATGCGTGCACTCATCACCGAAATTATTTTCCAGCGACAAAGAGGGGAGTACAGAACTTATTTCCTTACAAAATTCTCCTTTAAACACTTCTTTCAAATTATATTGAAATATTTATATCAGAAAATACTTCCAAATAATACTAATATATTCCAAATTTCTTTGAAAGAAATTTTCAGAATCCCGGAACTTTAAGTTCTAAAATTTCTAATTTATATTTATTTTATTTACAAATCCTATTTCTCAACCAATATTTATAAATCTCACTACCTAACAACAAATGTATTACAACCAAATATATCATTTATAAAATTTATTGTTTTATATACAAAAATATATAATAAGCAAAATTACTTCATTTACCTATATTTCAAAACAAATATTGTGTCGATCTGTCCTATTAAGTGTTTAGAAATCCTTATCGATGTCATAGCGTCCTATGCACCAACCAGAATTTATAAATACAAAATGGAACAAATTAACACAATACAAAAACCTTTTTTTAAAACTAACAAATACGCTCTCTCATATATATACACTCAGCGACTCATTCTAGGGTATTACTACCCTATGTTATACGAGTCAGACCCCACAAAGCTAAGGTTATCGCTAAACCAAAGCTTTGATACCAACTGTAATGACCTGCCTTTTTGGACGCTTTAAGCAGACACACACGTCAAACTCAAACCATTCAAAAGGGCGGATTGTTATGGGGTAAATAAGAAAAAGAGAAAGAAATAAAACAAATACAGAATCTCGTAGCGGAATGACAAAATATAATAATAAAATAACAGTTCATGAAGTTGTTTACAAAACATTTTATTATACTTATACAACACAGAATCAGAGTTACACATATCAGAGATAAATACATAAATGCAGCGGAACAACATGATGCAGTGGAATAAAAATAATAAATAATAATAGTACAAATCTTCGTCTTCGTCCTCCAGCAATAAGGTCTTCAACCCTGAAATGCTCAGGCTGACTCGAGCGAATTGAAAAGACAAAAACTCGAGTCAGACTAAAAGATCTTATGTAAGTTAAATCAATGGTAAATAAATATGAGTGTAAACGGCATCAAAGATGTTTACAGGGTTTGACATCGCCTATCCAGTGTCTAACATGAGTGCAATAACTTAAGAGATGTTCAGGATTCACATCTCCTAAGGATCCGTTAAACTGTCTATTATGTAGTACAATACGCTATTATAATATGTCTACAGTAAAGTAAAATTATTAAAATAGCGTTAAGGCGTTACCCATAAATCCCTTTAACACATTTTATATATTCCCATAGTCTATAGAGTACCGTACGCTCCTCCGAGAGATTTACACAGAGGGCACCCCATAGGTATGGTACAAAACAAACTCGTAGAAGGCGCACTAGGGCATGTGAACACGGCACACGAGGAAATGCCAAGGTAGATATACCATTTGCATATCCAGACTGGTGGTAACGCATAGCAGCTACTACCGCCCACCTCGGAACACACTCTCAAATCAAAATCTGAGGGTGGCCACCAAAACAATCACAAAGTCAGAATATAATATCGAAGAAGTGTGTCCGATAGGAGGAATGACCTCACTTGGCCCGGCGTGTCTCCTGATTTTAGTCACATCTAAGCTGACTCACGGGAGTCAGGGTCACGTCATACCTCATATAGAAATTGTTCACCAAACCATCCTACTTCATTTCTGGAATATCCACCACGTACACAGTTGTTAAAGTGGTTTTCGATATTGCCAGAGAGTATGACAATATCTGATCCCGGTCACTTTAACAACCAAACGCTTATTTCACACCGGATGGTTCTTTTACATTTCAAAAGTCAATTCACAGTTTATGTCGAAATATCATATTCTCAGACCATATCACTTTCAAATCGTATTCACTTTCAAATCATATTCACTTTCCGAAATCACAATTCTTTAAAATCATATTTCCATATTAGATTAAATCCTCATTTCAAAATCAGCATATTAAATCAATTGTGCCATTTAGGTCCCAACTTAAATTATAACATCATTTAGCAGTATTCGCTTTTAAACCAGTGAATTTGAATATAACACTTCCCCTTTTGCTTAGTCTGAAATTTAGAAAATAGTTTTAAATAGTTATAAATAGTTAAAATACTATAAAATGGTTTAATATAGATTAAAATTATTTTTCTTTGTTCAAGATAGTTAAATAGATTTAAAATAAATTAAATATAATTAAAATAGATTAAATAGCTTTAAAATAGATTAATAAGATTTAAAATAAGTTGAAATGGGTTAATTAGTTTAAAATAAATTAAATGGTTTAAAATAGGTTAAAATGGTTTAATATAGTTAATATAGGTTAAAATAGTTTAATAGTTTGTAAATCTTAATAATTAAAGTCTTTAAAATAATATATTTTTAAAACAGTTTATATTAAAATATGAGTTTGAAATTAATATCAAATTAACTATTTATTTTATTTCAACACATTGAACCATTTCAAATTTTCAAAAACTCAATTTCAGACCTTTCAATTCAAATTCTCACTAAAATAATAAATTTTATATCGCTTCTAATCCATGTTTGAAATATCAATTTAAATTTCTCCAATTTCAATATTTTTCAAAGTTATATTTCAAACAACTCAATTGACTCAATTCTGACAAATTTCACTTATATCTCAAATTCGACTTTAAAATTTCAATTTAATTTCTTAAAGCAATTCCTTTAAACCAATTCACATTTCAACATAAAACCTGATTTTTCAATAATAGTTCAATTTATATAAATCAAATGTTAATTTGAAATATCATTTAATTAAATTCAAAATCAAGAATTTTAAAATCATTTTATTTAAACAATCCGGTGTCCGTATATAATTCTCTACCCTAGGGTCAAGTGATACGGATATTTATCATTTCAATCCGCAATCTAAAATTTTACGGTTATATATCATTTCAAACCGCAATTTCGAATTAAATATAAAAATCCATAAAATCGCTCGAGTCTAACATTTCAACCCATAACGATTTTTCCTTAATCTATAGATCGTTCGGGTATGTATCATTTCAACCCATAGTGAACTTGCAGTTTATACGATATAAAATACAACATCCATTCATCCAATATCAAAAATCAAACATCCATCACAATCATCATCCAAATCAATCAATAAATGTCAATATAGAACTGATAATCAATAATAGGTATTTAACTGGCAATTTATATTCAATAATAAATTAAATAACGATTTAATTCAAATAAATTCAAATTAACTGAGATGACAATTTAAAATTTACCAAACGGCCATAAATAAATTTCCAATCACATCATCAATTTAATTTAACAAACATAAGAAATTTTAGAAGTTGTGAGTAGGTCATAACACTCACCTTTGAATTTCAAATCGATTTGAAATTCAAATAAAGGCCCAAATTTCAACAGTCTCAGAATTTATCCAAACCGGCGCTATAATGTCCGGAATTTCGATACAATCCCAATGAAACAAATCGCGCGTGAATCCGAGCTCGTATGAAAAAGTTATGATAATTAGAATATTGAAAAATTTTGGTCCTCGGTTGACTTCGGGTTCAACTTCAGTCCGCCGCCTCTAATCCCCGGTGCTTGCTCTGAGTTTTTGCCAAAACGACCTGAGACCCGAGTCATTTTCTTCCTGACCCGAAGTTGCTGTAAGGTTTTTGCTTCTAAAACCCGAAGCGCGACCCGAAGTTGCTACAGATCCGCAATTTTTTCCTCATTTTTTTAAAAATTGAAATTAGGTTTTCAAATTTGGGAATTAGGTTTGATGAAGGAAGAAGAAGATGTACATATAGAAATAATGATATTAGAAGCAACTAGGGTTTATAACTGCCTATATATAGGCAGGGTTGGATCGAAACGACTACGCGACCCAAAAGGCCCGTTCTGACTCCGAAACGAAAATAGGTCATCCCATATATTAAAATAGATGTTTTCAATGGTTTTAAACTCAATGGAACATGTTTCAGGTCCTAATTCCATCGTATGAAGAAGTTAGCTTAAAATCAGCTTATTTCAAATTGATTTCAATTAAATTTATTTCTGGGCGTTTCGAGCCCGTAGGATCAAACGACAAGTCCGATCGCTACGAAATTTGAAATCCTATAGAAATTTACCGTTACGGATCCGATGAATTGGTTTCGTCGAAATCCGAGACAGTTGCCAAAATGGTTATTTTTACATTAATTAAATAAATTAATATTAAATTAATTTATCACCTTTTAATTCAATATTTATAAACTAGCAGATTTTTATCATTTTTGATCCCTTAGATATTTATAATAAATAAAAGAAAATTCACATATACATTTAGTGTTAATTATTTCAATAAATACAGTGTTCAAATGTCAACTGCAATTAATCCAATTAATTACAATTTAATTCCAATTAATTACAATTTAATTCCAATAAATTTGATTTTATTTGATTCCAAACTTAATATTCAATCAATTATTACTCAACTAACATAGTTAACATTGTTTTATATTTCATTACATTAATATCTTCCAATTTTCATCTTTTATTTGTATTAATTACTATATTTCAATTATATTGGAATTTTGTCAATTTTATACATTAATTAAAATTTAAAAATCTCAATTAGTTATGTCCTCTTGGTTTCATTCTTTTTATTACATCAATTATCATATTATGAATAGAATTTACATTGGTTACATCTTATTGAATCAACATTCTTCACTTACCAATTTAATCCACATTAACTGCAATAATTAAGTGAATTAATTGCAATTGATTCCAAATTAAACTTAACAAACTAATAAAATAGGTAACGTACAATAATTGTTTCCATTAACTCTTAATCACACTTTTATAAGTTTATTATTTACAAACCAATATTATAATTACTTACATAACACTGGTTTTACTCAATTACCATTTATTACAAACTATTTCAATAATTTATTCAATATTTATATTAGTTCTCTTATATTCAATTTATAACCAAGTGTAACATTTAACTTATTTCAATTAATTGGGTTTTCATGAAAGTCGTTAATAATTAACTTAAATTAATCTGGTTACAATTTCATTCCGATTATTATTTTCCTTAATAAATCACAAATTTTAATTTCTTCCAACATTAACTTACAATATCTTATTAAATTAACTATTTTTAATTGTTGAAATTTATGGGTCGTTACATTGACCAATCAAATGGTCGAATCAACTGGTCGATTAGTCAGGATTAATCTATTGATTGGTCAAGGCATAACCAATTGAACCACGTTCACTTGTTTATTCATATCCCACCAGCCGACTGATTTGGTTCAAGAGCAATATTATTATAACACCCATAATTTTAATAACTGAATATTTAAATGGTTAATTTAAATATTTAATCATTAATTATGGAATGTCCCTTGCACATGACTTTTAGAGACGAGTCAATTGGGACTCGAAAATTACCCGTAGTTGAGTTTTCTTTTCCATCGTAATAAAAATGAGTATAATCTTGACTATGTTTGGAGTCCAGTAATTTTTATAGTGAAGAGTATTTTTGTTTGGATGAAATGAATTTGGCTAAGCCCACTAGCTTGCTCCTAAGTTAGCTTATATATAACTAACTCCTCTCTCATTTTCATTCCAACATTTCATTCTTCTTTCTCGTCTCTTATTACTTTCATAATCTCCCCTTAATCTCTCCTTAATCTCCAATCCCTAAACCCTTCTAATGAAATTACTAAATTCAAATAAAAATCATCATAATTGCTCTCATGAAATTCTCTACAAAACCCAACAAGGTATTGGCTTGAAGTTGTAATTTAGAGCTTTATCTATGATTTAAAGAGAAGGAAATCATGGGTTTTAGTGATTAGTGCTTGATTTAGGGAAGGAGAAAGTGAGTGGGATGATTTTCCATTTATAGTTACTTGTTAATCTTCATTATTTTATTTATTGATAATTATGGAATTATATGAAGTGATTTGGAGATTGTTTGGGTTAATTTAGACTTATATTCATATCATAAACATGCTTATATTAACTCGCTATTTGTTTAAGACCTTAATTACTATTTTTGAAACAGTCATTAAGCTAAGAAATAGGTTATAGGTTAATTGAATGATTGTATGTGATGTTGTAATGGAATAGAGACTAATTAGATGACGTAATGAAGTGCATGCCTTAGTTAGCAATAATGAAACTAATTTAAATGGTTTTAGAAAAGTCAGTAAGCTAGTGAGCGAGTTTTGAACTCTACACTTATTATTAAAGTGATTAGAGAGTTAACGAAACTTAATTAATACTTGAATACTTTTTAAAAGTAAAGAAATGATATTTATTAGTGAATGGTTTACTTATAAATATGATTTAAGTAAGAAATGATTTTACAAGTATAAGGGGTATTTTATAAAATGATGTGATATTTTATAAAATAGTATAAATAAAGCTTATTTAGCAATTATAAAATGGTTATATGATTTTATAAATGAAATCAAGATTTTATAAAATGGATATAAGATTTTATAAAATAGTAACATGATGCATACTTAATTTTAATGAGATAATTACGTATTTAAAACCTTAAATATGATTATAAGCTGGTAATCTATTTCATAAAATAGCCGTAGGATTTTATAAAATAGTATGAAATCATATTAGACTTTTATTGAAAAGATTTAGTAAATAAAAGGAAGATTTGATTATGTAATAATTGAACAGCTTATGAGTATGGGTAAGTAGACATATACATATATTTAAAGATATATAACAATCAAAACAATTTGTGTATTGTAATTAGAATGGTTGTGACTGTTTGTTTGTATATATGTATGTGTGTTTGTATGAACAAATACATATGTGTATGTATGTGAATTTATTTGTTGATAAGAGCATCGCTGGAATCTCTCGTATCCATAGCGATAATTGTAAGCGCTAAGTTACGTAAGCATATACCGGGTTGAGTAATCACATTGGCAAAGTCCGAAATGTGATTTGTGTAGTGTAACATGTTTTCTTACACATGTGTGAATGTGCATGAATGAGTGTATTGGCATGCGTACGCATCACATGAGGCAAGAATGCTAGTTGAGTACATTTTGGCATGATTGAAGGAATCCGGGCCCCTAGAATAGCCCGTTGAATTGTACGTGTGCAAAGAGTGGGTTTTCTGTCAAATTCGATTTTCAAACACGTAAGGAACCACTTCCAAAACATCAACTAATGAACTCCTGTAACACCCCTAATTTTTGATAACATTATTCAGGAGATTTAATTAGGATGAATTAAATGGAATAATGTAGAGTGATAATGTAATATCCCGGAAATTTGGGACAATATCAATTTAATAATCTGTTTAAATAATTAAATTGATTGATAATTTTTAATAATAAATATTTAAATTGATTAAATAATCTAATTAAATGAATATTTAATTAGTGAATTTATCCTTTAAAAAAAAATTAATAAGATTTTTTCTATTTATAATGTATATACAATTGTATATATTGTAAATGGATAAGCTTGGATTTGGAATTTAAATAATAAATAAAATCTTGTTTTAAATTTCTAATATATATATATTGATAGTTTGGAAATTTGGATTTATTTAATATTAGCTTTTCAAAGTTATTTAAAATAAATATCTATATGGTTTTAAATAAGATTTATAATAAGGTTTAATTTATTTTCTTTTTAAATATTGTTAATAAATATGATTTAAGAGTATATATAAGTTTAAAATACCATTTACATATGATATGTTAATTCATTTAATAAATAGTAGTAATTTATAATCTCTTTTATAAATTATTTTAAAATTGATTAATGAGTTATTTTCAAACAATATTAATAGTATATTGTTTTTAAATAAATAGACCTTAATAAAATAAGGTTGTTATTTTCAAATTGAATGTGTTGTTTTAAATTGACTTTAAATTGGATTTTAAATATAATTTGAGTTTGAATGTAAATTAGTTTTGAAAATCAAAGGTAGATATTTTAAAATATTTGGATTCAAAAATACATGTATAAGCTTTTATTTATACATATACAATTGATTTTATTTTCTTTTAAAAGTAATTTATAAATAGAGAAGTATTTAAGTAAAGAAAGAAAAAGCTTTTATCTACATTTAAAATAAATATAAACTAACTAAAAAGACATGTGTTAGTTCCTAAGGCTTTAATATAATATGTGTTATAAGATTAAGGCATAAGAAAGACAAGTGTCCATCTTTTAAATTTCTATTTTCTTTTATTTTTAAGAAATTATTTCAGCCTATACAAACATTGTTCTTTATCCTTGTTTCTTTTCTGATCTTCATTCCAAAAGCTAAGAAAACTGAATAAAATTCTCCTCTCAAAACAATCAGTAAATTTACTTTCCTCTCAACCAAAATCCTCTCAAATACAATCTATAATCATTTCTTCAACCTGCATTTGTAAATCTGAGAACAACAAACCTGCACATTTTCTTCAATCTAGAATCTAAGCAAGACTGCAATTTCTTCTTTTCGAATCTGAAAGTAAGCAACCTGATCTAGAGCAACATCTAAACAAAGCAAGATTTTAGAGCATGCATGCAAGTTTCCAAATCAACATTCAAGTTTTAAAATCAAAAACAGATTCAAGCAACTCAAGTTTTTAAAATTCAAAAGCTTTTCAAATCTGGAAGCCTGTTCATCATTTTCTGGTGAGTAACTTACATTTTCTAAAACTTAAGAATATGATATATGTTTGCATGTGATGATATTGGCTGGAATTGAAGTTTCTAATTTGAATTTATATGAATTGGTATGAATATGTGTGTGAGCCTGTCTGTTTACATATAAAAACCTATCCCCTGTTATTTATCAAGTGAGTAAACTATTTAAAAACAGTTTGAAAATTTGTTTAAACTCTAGTGCATGTTAAATCTTTGAATTTATATTGAGTATTTCATGTAGTTCATTCAGTATTTATGTTATTGAATTTATAGAAATATTTATATAGGTAAGAAAAGTCTGTTGCTTCTGTTCTCTGGTTTATTTGCAGACAGGAATCATTTCAAAAAAATCAAAACCTCCCACTAACATCAGTATTTGGTCTTGTTGATCAAATGAAAATTGTTTGTTTATGATTGAAGGTGATATTAAAAATAGTTTTTTTGAAAATTTTAATTTATGAATAATTTTAAAAAGGAAAAATACAGTAAGATACTGTTGCATGTCGAAAATCAAATAACTCGAATTTTAGTTTGAATTGTATGGGTGAATTCGTGATAGGAAATCACGAATTTTAACACTAATTTCATAATTTTTAATTATGTATTTAAGATGAATTTGGGGTTTATACGAAATTGGGAATTTTGTGGATTTCTGATTATCCATGCAATATTTTGATTCGAAATTTGGATCGAAGTTAGATGGTGGGTTGTGGATGTTAGGAAAAATGCGAGTAGATTTTTCAAATAAGGGAATTTTTCGAGATCGATCGAACTAGGGTTTTTGAGTTGTTTTTGCTCGGCTTGAATATCGTGGTATTTGCGACATGGAGGTGACATCGGACTGGATCGCGATGTAGGGGAACGAAGCAGGTGGTAGTGGCGTAACTTCTGGTTGATGGGCGAGTAACCCGGTGGTCGGAGTTGGTGACTGGTGATGATTTTATCTGGTCTGGTTTTGCTCCAGTTTGATCGAGGAGCTTATTTTCAATTCGAAGGCGTTTCTTCTGATCTGAGTGGACGTGAGGGTCGGCGTGGATGTCGTTGACTTGTCGAGAGTCGCGGCGATGATCTATGGTGGTCGGAGCGACTGTGTACGTGCACGTGCACATTTGTATCTGTAGTTGATCTGAGATTTGGGGAAGAAGCCGTCGTTCTCGAGTTGTTGATGTTTTGTCTCGAAGTCGTGTTCAAGAAAATGGGAACTGGACTCGGGGGTTTCGAAGGGGAAACAATATGGGTTATTTTGTTTTTAAAAATTTTATAACAAAGTTTTAAATAGAAAGGGGAAGGGAAACTCGAAGTGGGACTCGGGGGTTTCCAGTTTTTACTCGGGAATTTTTATATTGGGCTCAGGTAGATCTGATGATAACAGAAGTAAAAACCTGGCAGTGTTTCAAATTTTGAAATAAGTTTAAATTTGTAGAGTAGGATTTTAAACAAAGTTTTAAATCAAATTTAAAGTATGGTTTCAAAATCTAATTTGTATTCCAGTTTGAAATAAATAAGTTATAAAATTTATAATGTTTAAACAAAGTTAAAATGTTGGAAGTATAATTTAAAAAAAAAAGATTTGAATTTAAATAAATTAGTTTAAAATCTTTAATGTTAAGTGGTTCTTTAACATTGGGTTATAATTTGATTTAAATTTGGTTAAGTTAAATTTGAAATTTATTTTAAATCTTAAATTTGAAATGAATAAAAGGAAGATTTAAAAGTAAAAGAATTTCAAAGCCTTTTGTAAATGATAATTAAGTAGTTATTAATGTTTATACTTTAATTTAGAGATTTAATGATATAGGAGTCATTAAATTAATAAGGTAATTAAGGAGTAATTTGGTAATTTAATTAATTAATGGTTTAATGTTAATTATTTAAATAATTAAGATTTTAAGTTAATTAATTAAGAGTTAATTAATTTGAAATTAAGAAATTATTAATTAGATAAGTGTAGATTATTAATAAATGATAATCATTTGTAAAATTGGTTAAGTATAAATTACTTAATAAAAGTAATTAAAGAAATAAATTACTTAAGGTAATTAATTAAATAAATTTGATAAGTTTAAATTAATTTATTTAATTAATTTAAGATAATCACTGGGTGATTTGGTAATTACTTAAAGGTAATTAGTGGAGTATAAATTACTTAGAAAAGTAATTAAAGTTAATTAGTGGATGTAATTAACTAAAGATGGTTAATAAAAGTAATTTGAGTTAATTATTTTAAATAATTAATCAAGGTATTAATTAAAGGATAATTAATTAAGGAGTAATTAATTTATGGAATGGAGTAATTAAGGGAAGTTAATTACTAAATGAGATTAATCAAAGGTGATTAATAAATGTGACTAATTAATTATTAAATATAATTAATTTAAATAAGATAATTAATTAAGTGTAATTAAGGATCATTAATTAATATAATTAATGATGTAATTAAGAGTCGATTAATTAAATTAATTAATCAATAATAAGTGATTAAAGTAATTAATTAATTGTAATTAATTAAGAATTAATATAATTAAATATAGTTAATTAATTTCTGAAGTAATTAAAGATTAATTACTATAATGGATTAAGATAATTAATTTGTGGAATTAATTAAGGATTAATTACTTGAAGTAATTAAAGGATAAATTAATCAGGATTGATTAATTAAAATGGATACTTAAAGTATGATTAATTAATTGGTTTAATTAATGGTTAAGTAAGCAGGATTTATAGAATGAAGTAATTAATTTAATTCACTTTAAATTAATTAGAGATAAGATAAATCATTACTTATGAATGGATGAATGATATTGAATGCTTTTCATTGTTTGATATCTCTGATGAGATATGTGTTGATATATGATATGGATGTTTGGTTGAATTGAAATGATAATGTAGATTATCTATTGAGTTATCTATCTGTGTGTATATAGATAAAGAATTGAATTGTTTTAACCTTAAAACAACTTGGCCTTAAAAGATACGTTTTGGATTTCGATGAGACCGGGATCGGGTTTCCGTATACCGGAATTCCAGGTCTGGAGACCCGAATACCACATCGATCCAAATTAACGATAGGTCGTGAATCTCAAGTGAAGATGAAGATTCAAAGTGCAAGGGTTATTGTCGTTAACTCTGAGGGTGATTCCAAAACGAGTGTAACGAGATAATGCCTTCGGTTTCGTTCGAACCCGGAACGAACTTGTATGGATTGAATGCTTTCAGAACATCGTCAGGTGGACGATGAGCATTCTAAGTGATGTGTTCTGATTTAAAGGTAAATCGTGACCTCAAGCCTCATCAACCGGGAATGGCTAAAACAGGGGAGGTGCAGCAAGGCTTCGTGGGTAGCACCCACTGAGAGTAAGGTCATCCCTGTCTAGAGAGTTCCTTCTTTTATTTCGGCTTAGTGGTGCAGTTGGCGACGGCCATCTGTGGGGTGATTTTATTCGGAATTATCCAGTAAGGGATGGTTCCGGCTTTGTGTTGCAGGGGATTGGGAGTGATCCTCGGTACGGTGATCTAGGCCCCGTACTGTGATGAGCGGTACCCCGGTAGCTCTGCCATTGTATGGAAATCCAAATTCCAATAAGTGATAACGGATTTGATTGTATACTTATGTATGCTGGAATTTAATAATGTAACAATTTCGGCTATTTCATATTTATTTGAAAACCTTAGACCCTATTATAATACAATCGAATTTCCTATCAAATGTTTTGGTTAGCGTAAGGTAAAAACTTACCCATGTTTATTTGTGGGGAGTCTTACGTGATACCTTTTCTTTCAAAAGGTTTTGAAGTTAAACAAGTTTAACCTGTTACTCACACCAGACCCATGTCTGACCCAAGTTGTTTATTTCTGTTTTATAAACTCTTGGGTACTCAAATTTTTACGAGTAGCCAAGGGATTCAGGTTTAGCTTTGACGAATTGTGGAGGAGAAATGGAGCAGGAGGCTTCGGCGTTCGTAGATATAGTATTCCGCTGTGTTGATATCTGTGTTAGAGTCTTGTATTGTAATTGAGTTGTAATATCTAGACAGATGTTTATAACTGTCTAGTATGTGTTGTATAGATATGTAAACTCTGATAAGTGTTGTATAATATAGCTTATTTATGTTATTAATATAATTTATTCGTTCCGCTGTGAGATCGTTGTTGTTGTTTCTTTCTTTCTTCTCTTCTTTTCTATTTTCTACCTCTTTCTTTCTTATTGTCGATGCGTTCTTCTGTGGATAGAAGGGCGGGTCGTCACAGTTGGTATCAGAGCACAGGTTGAGAGAATGCCTAAGCTTTTGGTTAAGTGGATATCAGAACACTAGGTTGAGTGAATACCTAGGTTCGGAAGGGTTGTTCATTAGAGATAGGATCTGTAGAAACCTGTTTGAGTCTGAGTGTATATATATATACGAGAGCGCGTATTTGTTAGTTATATAAAATGGTTTTATATTGTGTTAATTGATCGGTTGGGTGGTATATGGATTCTGGTCAATACGAGTAGCTAACGTTATTGATAGGGATCTCTAAACACTTGGACCAGGCCAACGGACACAATATTGTTTTAAAAGGGAAGGTGAAATAATTTTACCTAGATATATTTTCTATATATAAAAAGTATCATTTTAAAAGTATATGGTATTTGTAATGATTGGTTGAGATGATAATAATTTATCATCTAGGATTAGGAATCTGAGTGTTGAGGTTGGAAGTGTATTTGTCGAGACTGTAAACCTAATACCGTCTCGAGTAAACTTTACTATGGTAAAGGATTTCATCGATCTCCGAAGGAAACTGTTATGGTTCGGAGTTTATCTTTGTGGTTGGATGAGTAGGGTTGGATCTGTCGGTTGGGTAGAAACGAGTGATGGTATCTTGGTATCTTCTGGAAGGAGTAACTGTGTGATGAGATGCAGTGAATATGGATGTTCCCGAAGATGTTTTCTTTGGAACAAGTTAATGAAGTGTGTCTGCTTCGGTGTTGAGGCTGAGTTCAGCAAGATGTTTTTGTTCTGTTTGAAGTCCGAGTTTCTCGAAGAGCTTTGGATTGAGAAGTCTGTGGCATCTATGGCAGCAGTGCAGCTCGGAGTGTTCTGTTTTCGGCAGAAGTTTTCCTGGCTGAGCAGTTTTTCTGAAGGTGAAGTTCAAAAGCAGCAGAGAGGATCCATTTCTTCGATGGATTGGATAGTCAAGTGTGAGCTGTTTTGATTGGTAAAGAGAGAACAGTTTTATTTGGATTTTGGCTGGGTGGATCGCAAAAGTGACTTGCGATAGTTTGAGTATTCTTTTGAGTTATCCGATATTTTCTGGAATGTGTTGTCCAGTCTGTGCTTGTGTTCATCATCAGCATTTTTCATTCTACTCCAGATCAGAGTGGTGCAGCGGGAGCAGTTTGGCAAGTGCTCCTGTTTATCTTTTCCAGATAGGAAAAGTTAGTTCAGTCTACTGATATGGTAAAGTAGAGTTGTATTTTGGATTATTGGTAGATCTTGAGAGGATCATTGTTGATTGGGTTATTTCTAGTCCAGTTATTGCTAGAAGCATCAACGAAGGTTGAGTTGATCAGGAAGGATCTGTAGACAGCCCAGGATCGTCTGAAGATTTTTGTGGATAAGAGACGGAGGAATTTTGAATTCGAAGTTGGAGACTTCGTTGTTGTTGAAGTTTCTCTGATAAAAGGGAACTATAAGATTGGGTAAGTCTGGGAAGTCAGCTCCGAGTTATTTTGGATCTCTTCTGTATGCTGATTTGGATAAGTGCTTTGATCTACTGGATTGAATTGTCAGTTTGGATAACTGGAATTCATTTTGTTTCACGTATCTCTGAGAGAGTACGTATTTGATCTATCTCTGGTTTTGGAACCAACAGTTCTGGAGGTTTGGTTGTTGAGTCAGACTCGTCTGTAGTCTGATATCCTGTTTAGTTCTGTAGATCTAGATGAGTAGAAGCTCTATAGCTTAGTAGTATTGATTGTTTGGATTCTGTAGAGCGAGTATCCCGGTATATATATATACTTGGGGAAAACTCGAGGAAATTCTATCCAGAATTTTGTCTGGATAGTTAAAATTGTTTGATTGGATAAATTGGTTGCTATGGTTGTTAGCATATGGATGATAATATATGTTTGTGATTTAAAGAGATTATTAAATTACCTTTGTTTTAAATTTCGGGGACGAAATTATTTTAAGGGGGAAGGAATGTAATATCCCGGAAATTTGGGACAATATCAATTTAATAATCTGTTTAAATAATTAAATTGATTGATAATTTTTAATAATAAATATTTAAATTGATTAAATAATCTAATTAAATGAATATTTAATTAGTGAATTTATCCTTTAAAAAAAATTAATAAGATTTTTTCTATTTATAATGTATATACAATTGTATATATTGTAAATGGATAAGCTTGGATTTGGAATTTAAATAATAAATAAAATCTTGTTTTAAATTTCTAATATATATATATTGATAGTTTGGAAATTTGGATTTATTTAATATTAGCTTTTCAAAGTTATTTAAAATAAATATCTATATGGTTTTAAATAAGATTTATAATAAGGTTTAATTTATTTTCTTTTTAAATATTGTTAATAAATATGATTTAAGAGTATATATAAGTTTAAAATACCATTTACATATGATATGTTAATTCATTTAATAAATAGTAGTAATTTATAATCTCTTTTATAAATTATTTTAAAATTGATTAATGAGTTATTTTCAAACAATATTAATAGTATATTGTTTTTAAATAAATAGACCTTAATAAAATAAGGTTGTTATTTTCAAATTGAATGTGTTGTTTTAAATTGACTTTAAATTGGATTTTAAATATAATTTGAGTTTGAATGTAAATTAGTTTTGAAAATCAAAGGTAGATATTTTAAAATATTTGGATTCAAAAATACATGTATAAGCTTTTATTTATACATATACAATTGATTTTATTTTCTTTTAAAAGTAATTTATAAATAGAGAAGTATTTAAGTAAAGAAAGAAAAAGCTTTTATCTACATTTAAAATAAATATAAACTAACTAAAAAGACATGTGTTAGTTCCTAAGGCTTTAATATAATATGTGTTATAAGATTAAGGCATAAGAAAGACAAGTGTCCATCTTTTAAATTTCTATTTTCTTTTATTTTTAAGAAATTATTTCAGCCTATACAAACATTGTTCTTTATCCTTGTTTCTTTTCTGATCTTCATTCCAAAAGCTAAGAAAACTGAATAAAATTCTCCTCTCAAAACAATCAGTAAATTTACTTTCCTCTCAACCAAAATCCTCTCAAATACAATCTATAATCATTTCTTCAACCTGCATTTGTAAATCTGAGAACAACAAACCTGCACATTTTCTTCAATCTGGAATCTAAGCAAGACTGCAATTTCTTCTTTTCGAATCTGAAAGTAAGCAACCTGATCTAGAGCAACATCTAAACAAAGCAAGATTTTAGAGCATGCATGCAAGTTTCCAAATCAACATTCAAGTTTTAAAATCAAAAACAGATTCAAGCAACTCAAGTTTTTAAAATTCAAAAGCTTTTCAAATCTGGAAGCCTGTTCATCATTTTCTGGTGAGTAACTTACATTTTCTAAAACTTAAGAATATGATATATGTTTGCATGTGATGATATTGGCTGGAATTGAAGTTTCTAATTTGAATTTATATGAATTGGTATGAATATGTGTGTGAGCCTGTCTGTTTACATATAAAAACCTATCCTCTGTTATTTATCAAGTGAGTAAACTATTTAAAAACAGTTTGAAAATTTGTTTAAACTCTAGTGCATGTTAAATCTTTGAATTTATATTGAGTATTTCATGTAGTTCATTCAGTATTTATGTTATTGAATTTATAGAAATATTTATATAGGTAAGAAAAGTCTGTTGCTTCTGTTCTCTGGTTTATTTGCAGACAGGAATCATTTCAAAAAAATCAAAACCTCCCACTAACATCAGTATTTGGTCTTGTTGATCAAATGAAAATTGTTTGTTTATGATTGAAGGTGATATTAAAAATAGTTTTTTTGAAAATTTTAATTTATGAATAATTTTAAAAAGGAAAAATACAGTAAGATACTGTTGCATGTCGAAAATCAAATAACTCGAATTTTAGTTTGAATTGTATGGGTGAATTCGTGATAGGAAATCACGAATTTTAACACTAATTTCATAATTTTTAATTATGTATTTAAGATGAATTTGGGGTTTATACGAAATTGGGAATTTTGTGGATTTCTGATTATCCATGCAATATTTTGATTCGAAATTTGGATCGAAGTTAGATGGTGGGTTGTGGATGTTAGGAAAAATGCGAGTAGATTTTTCAAATAAGGGAATTTTTCGAGATCGATCGAACTAGGGTTTTTGAGTTGTTTTTGCTCGGCTTGAATATCGTGGTATTTGCGACATGGAGGTGACATCGGACTGGATCGCGATGTAGGGGAACGAAGCAGGTGGTAGTGGCGTAACTTCTGGTTGATGGGCGAGTAACCCGGTGGTCGGAGTTGGTGACTGGTGATGATTTTATCTGGTCTGGTTTTGCTCCAGTTTGATCGAGGAGCTTATTTTCAATTCGAAGGCGTTTCTTCTGATCTGAGTGGACGTGAGGGTCGGCGTGGATGTCGTTGACTTGTCGAGAGTCGCGGCGATGATCTATGGTGGTCGGAGCGACTGTGTACGTGCACGTGCACATTTGTATCTGTAGTTGATCTGAGCTTTGGGGAAGAAGCCGTCGTTCTCGAGTTGTTGATGTTTTGTCTCGAAGTCGTGTTCAAGAAAATGGGAACTGGACTCGGGGGTTTCGAAGGGGAAATAATATGGGTTATTTTGTTTTTAAAAATTTTATAACAAAGTTTTAAATAGAAAGGGGAAGGGAAACTCGAAGTGGGACTCGGGGGTTTCCAGTTTTTACTCGGGAATTTTTATATTGGGCTCAGGTAGATCTGATGATAACAGAAGTAAAAACCTGGCAGTGTTTCAAATTTTGAAATAAGTTTAAATTTGTAGAGTAGGATTTTAAACAAAGTTTTAAATCAAATTTAAAGTATGGTTTCAAAATCTAATTTGTATTCCAGTTTGAAATAAATAAGTTATAAAATTTATAATGTTTAAACAAAGTTAAAATGTTGGAAGTATAATTAAAAAAAAAAAGATTTGAATTTAAATAAATTAGTTTAAAATCTTTAATGTTAAGTGGTTCTTTAACATTGGGTTATAATTTGATTTAAATTTGGTTAAGTTAAATTTGAAATTTATTTTAAATCTTAAATTTGAAATGAATAAAAGGAAGATTTAAAAGTAAAAGAATTTCAAAGCCTTTTGTAAATGATAATTAAGTAGTTATTAATGTTTATACTTTAATTTAGAGATTTAATGATATAGGAGTCATTAAATTAATAAGGTAATTAAGGAGTAATTTGGTAATTTAATTAATTAATGGTTTAATGTTAATTATTTAAATAATTAAGATTTTAAGTTAATTAATTAAGAGTTAATTAATTTGAAATTAAGAAATTATTAATTAGATAAGTGTAGATTATTAATAAATGATAATCATTTGTAAAATTGGTTAAGTATAAATTACTTAATAAAAGTAATTAAAGAAATAAATTACTTAAGGTAATTAATTAAATAAATTTGATAAGTTTAAATTAATTTATTTAATTAATTTAAGATAATCACTGGGTGATTTGGTAATTACTTAAAGGTAATTAGTGGAGTATAAATTACTTAGAAAAGTAATTAAAGTTAATTAGTGGATGTAATTAACTAAAGATGGTTAATAAAAGTAATTTGAGTTAATTATTTTAAATAATTAATCAAGGTATTAATTAAAGGATAATTAATTAAGGAGTAATTAATTTATGGAATGGAGTAATTAAGGGAAGTTAATTACTAAATGAGATTAATCAAAGGTGATTAATAAATGTGACTAATTAATTATTAAATATAATTAATTTAAATAAGATAATTAATTAAGTGTAATTAAGGATCATTAATTAATATAATTAATGATGTAATTAAGAGTCGATTAATTAAATTAATTAATCAATAATAAGTGATTAAAGTAATTAATTAATTGTAATTAATTAAGAATTAATATAATTAAATATAGTTAATTAATTTCTGAAGTAATTAAAGATTAATTACTATAATGGATTAAGATAATTAATTTGTGGAATTAATTAAGGATTAATTACTTGAAGTAATTAAAGGATAAATTAATCAGGATTGATTAATTAAAATGGATACTTAAAGTATGATTAATTAATTGGTTTAATTAATGGTTAAGTAAGCAGGATTTATAGAATGAAGTAATTAATTTAATTCACTTTAAATTAATTAGAGATAAGATAAATCATTACTTATGAATGGATGAATGATATTGAATGCTTTTCATTGTTTGATATCTCTGATGAGATATGTGTTGATATATGATATGGATGTTTGGTTGAATTGAAATGATAATGTAGATTATCTATTGAGTTATCTATCTGTGTGTATATAGATAAAGAATTGAATTGTTTTAACCTTAAAACAACTTGGCCTTAAAAGATACGTTTTGGATTTCGATGAGACCGGGATCGGGTTTCCGTATACCGGAATTCCAGGTCTGGAGACCCGAATACCACATCGATCCAAATTAACGATAGGTCGTGAATCTCAAGTGAAGATGAAGATTCAAAGTGCAAGGGTTATTGTCGTTAACTCTGAGGGTGATTCCAAAACGAGTGTAACGAGATAATGCCTTCGGTTTCGTTCGAACCCGGAACGAACTTGTATGGATTGAATGCTTTCAGAACATCGTCAGGTGGACGATGAGCATTCTAAGTGATGTGTTCTGATTTAAAGGTAAATCGTGACCTCAAGCCTCATCAACCGGGAATGGCTAAAACAGGGGAGGTGCAGCAAGGCTTCGTGGGTAGCACCCACTGAGAGTAAGGTCATCCCTGTCTAGAGAGTTCCTTCTTTTATTTCGGCTTAGTGGTGCAGTTGGCGACGGCCATCTGTGGGGTGATTTTATTCGGAATTATCCAGTAAGGGATGGTTCCGGCTTTGTGTTGCAGGGGATTGGGAGTGATCCTCGGTACGGTGATCTAGGCCCCGTACTGTGATGAGCGGTACCCCGGTAGCTCTGCCATTGTATGGAAATCCAAATTCCAATAAGTGATAACGGATTTGATTGTATACTTATGTATGCTGGAATTTAATAATGTAACAATTTCGGCTATTTCATATTTATTTGAAAACCTTAGACCCTATTATAATACAATCGAATTTCCTATCAAATGTTTTGGTTAGCGTAAGGTAAAAACTTACCCATGTTTATTTGTGGGGAGTCTTACGTGATACCTTTTCTTTCAAAAGGTTTTGAAGTTAAACAAGTTTAACCTGTTACTCACACCAGACCCATGTCTGACCCAAGTTGTTTATTTCTGTTTTATAAACTCTTGGGTACTCAAATTTTTACGAGTAGCCAAGGGATTCAGGTTTAGCTTTGACGAATTGTGGAGGAGAAATGGAGCAGGAGGCTTCGGCGTTCGTAGATATAGTATTCCGCTGTGTTGATATCTGTGTTAGAGTCTTGTATTGTAATTGAGTTGTAATATCTAGACAGATGTTTATAACTGTCTAGTATGTGTTGTATAGATATGTAAACTCTGATAAGTGTTGTATAATATAGCTTATTTATGTTATTAATATAATTTATTCGTTCCGCTGTGAGATCGTTGTTGTTGTTTCTTTCTTTCTTCTCTTCTTTTCTATTTTCTACCTCTTTCTTTCTTATTGTCGATGCGTTCTTCTGTGGATAGAAGGGCGGGTCGTCACAGATAAGGGGATTCAGATTGGTAAATGTATATAGTTGGTCGTGCTTATTTAAATTGAATGAACTTATAAATGGTTAAGTGCTAACTAATTAAACATAAGGACATTAGGGTAAATAGCCGCTCATATTTCCCACCCTTATACTATTATCCCCTTAGCCATACACGTTTATTTTATCTTAAGTAAAAAATTAAAACGTAAGAAAGCAAAAAGGGACAGCCATTAGGAAGAAAGAAGATAAGAGAAATTCAAGTAAAGCTTAGGATTCAAGTTAGAAGAAATCAGTCTCAATCAATCTCTAATTTCCTTATCCAGTCTAAGGTGAATAATAATCACCACATATCTATTTTTGGTTTTATAATCATATGATTTCGGATTTAAGGGTAATTTCGTTTTTATGATATTGGATGATGATATGCTTGATTTATAATTGTTTAGGTTAAACAATATTGTTTTAAAGGAGATATGCACGGTTTTAGGGTAAAACCGAGGTTAAATGATTTTTAAATGCCATGGAAAAATTATATGTTATGAGAAACATGATTATGGAGTTGGGTTTCAATTTTTATAATTTTACAAGCCGTGGAGAATTAGTTATGAATTTTCAAAGGAAAATATGGTTATTTGGGTTTATAAATTTAATTTGGGAAATATATTAAGATTTAGGGTCTGGAATTTTGAAGTGTTAGATAAAATGATTAAAGTGAATTTCTAGAATTTTTGGAGATTTTACTAAGTGATTTAGTATGGAAATTAAATTATTTTAAAAGGAGGACCTAAATGATTTAATTGTTTTGTTAATAGGAAGGGCTTATTTATTAAATGTTGTTTAATTTTAGATCTGAGAAAATGTGGCAAATTTTAATAAAATAATTTGAATGTTTAATGTAACCAATCATGTGTTTACAAGTAGGCAAGTTAGTTACAAAAAATTTACTTTATTTGGTAAAAAACAACCTTTTGTTTAGAAAAAGAGGTTCCGCCTGCTTTGGAAGGACCTTACGACCCAAAGCTTTCGCCTTTGACTTAGTCGCAACCTTCTACCACGAAACCAATACACATGCTATCATATAGATTGTACGTAGTGGATTGGAGGAAGGCGGAAGGTAGGGTGTCGAAACGTAGCTTTCGAAGGGGTTGGTTCCATTATTTTATTTTGTATTAAAGGAAAACGTGCTTGCCTGTTTATAAAGGGGTTTTGACATAGTCAAAACCTATGGTTGCGAAAGGTATTTCATAAGAAGCTTTCGAAAGAGAGCTGCCGCCCTTGTTTTAAAAGAAGTAGCTTCCGAAGGAGTTACTTAGATTTTATTTGAAGCTTTTGTAAAGGGGCAGTTTCGACCAGGTCGGAACCCTTCTATGGTTTGATGCCTTCCGATGGTATTGAAGACATCAATGCTGTCGAAAGGTACTGCTATTTTATAAATACAAGCCACTTCCTACTGCTTTCGAAAGGGGTTAGGGGTTTCGAAGGCAATGGTTTCAGAAAGGGGTTTCGAAGCCAACCTTCAATTGTTTTACCCAGATGTTTTAATGCTTTCGAAAGGATGGTTTTAACACCATCAAGTTTCCCCAATACTTTTATAAAATGAAGAATGGTTTCAAAAGAGATGCTTACGCTTATGTTCACTTTGACCCAAACATGTTATTTCAAATATAAACCCAATGGCTTCGAAAGGTATTAGTTTCGAAGGGTAACCTTCAAAGGTTTCGAAAAGGGAATTTTTGAACGGTTTCGAAGCTATGCTTCTATACTTATATGATAATACTTTAACAAGGTCGAAAGGTTTTGAAAGGAATGTTTTAAAGTATTCGAAAGGCGGGAGTCTAATGTTTTTAAGATAGAATTTAATGCTTTTGAAGGAGGTTGTCCAATGAAGTCGAAAGCACGGTTTCGAAGGTGTCGAAAGGCTTTTAAACCCAAACTCATTTTTAAAAGAAAAACCCATGGATAAATAAAGGAGTTTTGAAATAACTTTAAGTATGTAAATTTGAAGAAGTATTGCCTTGATAAAAATGTAGGTTAAAGGGATTAACTATGTTTTATATGAAAAGTATTTCAAGGACTTTAAACCCAAAAGAGTGGTATTGTAAGTTGTAATGTTTGCTTCTTCAAATATGAATATATTCACATGATAAAAGACCCATAACTGCATTTTGGGGATAAGGGGTAGAGGAAACAGTAGGTTAACCCAGTAGTGAATATAAATTTATTAAACTCCTGAATGAGTAGAACTGCATCCAGGGAGTCAGGGAGACCAAAATATAGGATGCCTAAACCTTGAAGTTGTCCCGGAGATAGGTTCATAGTAAACCCATGAAAACTATGTATTAAGGATGGTTGGCAGGGGCCAATTGGTTTGTAGTGAACCCATGAAAACTATATCCGGATTAAGAAATGACACTAGTCAGTAGGTTCCTAGTCAACCCATGAAAACTAGGATAAGAATGAAATTAAGAGAGGTATTAGTAGGTTCCTAGTCAACCCATGAAAACTAGGTTAAGAAGGAAGTTACTGGAATAATCCATAGGTTCCTAGTTAACCCATGAAAACTAGGATAAGAGATGAGTTATTGGGATGACCAATAAGTTCAGCGGGATCCATGAATTGATTAAGTTAATTGGCAGGGGCCTATAGGTTCTTATTGATCCCATGGAAACTATGAAATAGGACAGAGTGTCCATAAATTATAAAAAGGTAATTAGTAAACCCATGAAAACTAATAGGTTTATAGTGACCCTAGAAACTATAATCATGACCGGGAGTCAATTAAACCGGGGATGGGAAATCCAAGATGTTTATATATATGCATATCCTCATAAATGTTTTAAATGCTATGTTTTAACTATTGTGGATGCAGGAGCACAGTATATGGTTTTGAAAAGGTTTCAGGATATTAGTGAGGGGAAAACTCGTTCCGCTAAGAGGAGTGGTCTCACTAGATATCTAAATGGATTGAGATGTTAGATTATTATTCATACCAGGTTTTATGTCTGACTTAAAGTTTTTGTTTTTCCCTTAAACTCTCGGGTACTCAATTGATTTTGAGTAGTTTGAGGTTTAGGATTTCCAGGTTCTCTTCTAAGACGAATAAAGCTTCTAGAGACGTGCAAGAGGCAGTTAGATATTTAGAGTTATCTTTTTCGCTGTGTATTTTGGATTTAAAGGCAGACTTATTAGCCTGATTATGTGCTCTGATCAACTAATGAGGAATCTTTATATGTCGCTCTTGGCGTATGTGTAATAATTATATTTTTCTGAACGTGGTTAACGTTTGTGGGATTATGTAATGAACATAAAATGTTTTTAATGGAATGTGGAAATGTGTTTTAGTTTATTAAATTTTTTCCATATTCTTGTGATCTATGTATCAATGTATCTAACACCGCCGTTTTCGGTCACCGAGGATTAATAACTATGGATGACTGCAGCATCCGTAGCCATTAGTTTTGGACCTCCAAGTAGGGGGGGTGTTACAAGTTGGTATCAGAGCATAGTTTTATGAAACTTTAAAAGAAAAGTAAAACCTAAAGCTTTTCTGAAACATAATCCAATGAATTTGAATATATGATCGGGTTTTGGGTTAACGCTATAGTAACGTACTTGTATTTGATATATAGGAACATATCTAAGTATGTATTCCCCTCTCCCTTAGACCGTCTTCTGTATCTTACTAAAGCTCGTATGCAGATTTACGAGAAAGAGGATATGGAAGCAGGAAACGGAAGAGGAAATCTAGGTGAAGGAAGCACCACAACCAATGGAAATTCTTGACCTAATACCAGGAGGAACCAAGGTAGTTGTTAGCTAATCTTTTGCAATCAGGAGCTGCTGGTAATGTTGAAGGAGCTAATCTTGTAGCTCTAGTTAGATATAATTATGCTAGGCTGAGCAGGGATCACACCAGCCTGGGTGGAATGCCGTTTATGGGAACAGAGGATGCTGTTGAGGTGAGAATTGGCTGCTGTGTTGTGAGAGGATTTTTACTATTTTAGGCTTGGATGATGGGAAAAGAGGAGGCTGGCCTCTAGACAGTTGCAAGGGGCAGCCCTCCATTGGTGGAATAGTATGACAGCCAGAGTTCCGGAGGAAGAACTAACTTGGGCTGATTTTAGAATGAGGTTTGAGTAGAAATTTCTATCTGAGGTAGCTAAGTCGGCGCTGATGAGGAAGTTCATGGATCTTGTCCAGATGGATATGTCAGTAAGCGAGTATGCTGCTAAGTTTGATGAGCTATCTCGATATGGATATGCCACTATAGACATTGACATCAGGAGGAACGAGAGGTTCATTCGTGGACTAAAGCCAGAGCTAGCTAGAATGACTATGACCCTTGTCAGAGAACCTTGTAATGTGGTGGTGGAGATGGCTATTCGCCATGAAGAGATGCTTGCTGTTTCTGCTAGGGAGAAGCCAGTTAAGTCGCCGGGTCCTCAGGGAAAGAAGAGGAAATTCTTTAAGAAGAAGGAAGCCTAAAAAAGGGAGGCTGCCAAGAAGGCAAAGGCTGGTTTGGTGTGCTTCAAATGTGATAAGAAGGGTCATTATGCTCACGAGTGCCGGACTAGCAAAGGGAAGAAGCCTGCAGAAAAGAAGAATGTAGAATGCTTCAACTGCGACCAAGTTGGGCATTACAAGAACCAGTGTCTAAAGGCAGTCAGGGCGGACAGAGGGAAGGTTTTTGCTATTGGACCACCATCTTCTTCTAGGCCTACTACAGCAGAGAAAGGGAAAACTGTGATGGAAGGTATGCTTTTGATTCAGAGTATACCAGTTAGGGTACTATTTGATACCGGTGCATCTGACTCATTTATATCACAGTATTTGGTTGATAGATTATGCATAGAACCCACATACCTTGTTACCTCCTTAAGGGTTGCAAATCCAATAGGAGGGTATGCAACTCTAGGGATGAGATGTGACAAGTTAGAACTTGATTTGTTAGGTCATAAGTTTGCATGCAGTTTGTATGTTTTTGATTTTGTAGATTTCGGGATCATTTTGGGTATGGATTGGTTGGGTAAGTATGAGGCTTGGATATTTTGCCAGGATGGGGAAATATCATTAGGACACCCAGATAGTCATAATTGAACCATCTTCTCAGTGGAAAACTCCAGTGGGAGTGTTTGTACTTTGTTGAGTGCTATGGAAGTAGGAGAAGAGCTAAGTCAGGTTCGAATTGTGAGAGAATTGGCAGATGTGTTTGGGCCAGTTACCAGATTACCACCGAAACGAGCTATTTAGTTTCGGATAGATCTTGTGCTGGGAGCTGAACATGTGAGTAGACCACTTAGCAGGATGACACCGACAGAGATGAAGGAATTGAAGGTGCAGCTAGTGGATATTGAGGGAAGAAATTTTATTAGAACAAGTAGTTTACCTTGGGGAGCGGCTGCGTTATTCGTGAAGAAACCAGATAGGTCGTTAAGGATGTGCATCGACTATCATAAGTTAAACGAAAGGACAATCAAGAATAGGTACCCTCTGCCGAGGATAGATGATCTATTAGATCAGTTGAGTGGAGCCAAGGTGTTTTCCCAATTGGATTTGGTGACGGGGTTCCATCAGTTAAGAGTGGCGGAGGACAGACTTCCTTTGACATCATTTCGAACTAGGTATGGTTTGTATAAGTTGTTGGTGATGCCATTCAGGCTGACGAATGCACCTGCTTTCTTTGTGAATTTGATGAATCGAGTCTTCTAAGAGTATTTGGATAGATTCGTGTTAGTGTTTATAGATGACATTTTGGTATACTCTAAGGATGAGAGAGAACATGAAGATCATCTTAGAGTTGTGCTAGAGATGCTGAGGCGGAATCAGCTAAAGGTGAAGTTTTCCAAGTGTCATTTTTGGAGGAGAGAGGTTAAGTTTCTAGGTCATATGGTTTCAGAGAAGGGATTGTCGGTCGATCCAGATAAGATCGAGGCTATGAACAATTGGAAGAGACCAGAGACAGTGACCAAGATCAAAAGTTTTCTTGGACTTGCGGGCTATTACCGGAGATTCATCAAGGATTTCTCTCGGATAGCAGCGCCTTTGACTAAGCTTACCATGAAGGAAGTGAAGTTTGTTTGGTCTGACAAATGTGAGGAAGCGTTCCTTAAGTTAAAGCATTTGTTGACCAATGCTCCAGTGTTAGTAGTTTCAGATGGAAATCAAGGGTTGTTAGTATACACTGATGCGTGTGGGACTGGATTGGGAGCAGTGTTGATGTATAAGGGCAAAGTTATTGCTTACGCATCTAGGCAGTTTAGACCGCACAAAGTAAGATATCATACTCATGACTTGGAGTTGGCTGCGGTAATTTTTGCTTTGAAGATTTGGAGGCATTATCTCTTTGGGGAGAGATTTGAGTTATATACCGATCATAAGTCTTTAAAATATATATTCTCTCGGAAGGAGTTGAATATGCGAATGCAGAGGTGGCTGGAATTTTTGGCTGCTTATGATTTTGGTATAGAGTATACCCCGGGGAAAGGTAATAAGGTAGTAGATACTCTCAATAGAAAACATCAGAATGTGGTGTTAGCTATGTTAGCAGAATGGAAGGATCTAAAAGCTTTAGCTAGTTGTAGTGTGCAGTTAAGAACTACTGCTAGTTCTAGCCAAGAGACCGCCATGTTATCTTGTTTAGAGGCTCGACCAATATTGATCGAAAGGGTAGCTTCTAAGCAGAGAGAAGATCCAGATTTAGACGAGAGGATTAGAAGGCTTGAGGTAGGGGTCATATATCGATGATCTAAAGGATTATAGTCTTGACCAAAAAGGATGGTTGAGAACGAAGGGTCGGTTATGTGTTCCGAATGTAGAGACCTTAAGGAGAGAAGTTCTGGACACGCCATCGATGCAAGTTTACGATTCATCTTGAAGGGACTAAGATGTATCAAGATATGAAGAGGAACTTCTATTAGGAAGGCATGAAGAGGGATGTTGGCTTTTGGGTTAGGTAGTGTGTAAACTGTCAATAAGTGAAGGCCGAACATCAGAAGCCGAGTGGGTGGCTTCAGCCTTTAGAGATTCCTGTATGGAAATGAGATTCGATATCCATGGATTATATAGATGGGTTGCCAAGGTCAAGGAGAGGGAATGAGAGTATATGGGTCATTGTGGATAGGTTTACCAAGAGTGCCCATTTCATTCCAGTAAGGTCGACCAAGACGTCATCAGTTTTGGCGAAGTTGTTCATGAAGAACATAGTTAGACTTCATGGAGTTCATAGTAGTATAGTCAGCAACATAGATGCTTTATTCACTAGTGAATTCTGGAAGAGTCTACAGGATTTGTTAGGCACTAAGCTCAAGATGAGTACTGCATATCACCTTAAGACAGATGGGCAGACATAGAGTGTCAATAAGGTACCAGAGGATTTGTTGAGAGCTTGTGTATTGGACTTTGGTGGATCTTGGGAGGATCACCTACATTTGATTGAGTTTTCCTACAATAATAGTTATCAGACTAGCATAGGAATGGTGTCTTTTGAAGCTTTGTATGAAAGGCCATGCAAATCACCGGCATGTTGGTTGGAGACTGGAGATAGATTGGTCTTAGGTCCGGATTTGGTTAGGGAAGCATTAAAAAAGATTGAGTTAATCCGAGGATGGATGAAGGAAGCTCAATCCAGAAAGAAGAGTCACGTAGATAAGAGGCGTAAAGACCTAGAGTTCTCAGTGGGAGACAGGGTTTTCATTAAAGTATCATCGATGAAGGGTGTGGTACGGTTTCGAAAATCGGGAAAGTTGGCCCCGAGATATGTTGGACCATTTTAGATTATAGAAAGGATTGGAAAACTCGCGTACAGAATAGAGTTACCGAATAGTTTGGTAGGTGTCCATAATGTATTCCATGTGTCTCATCTTCGCAAGTATGTACATGATCCAGAGGCTACTATTCCGCAGACAGAGTTAGAGGACTTGGTAGTAGAGCCTGATTGGACTTTGTTAGACAACCAGATCGGGTTGTAGCGAGGGATGAGAAAAGGTTTAGGACCAAGACAGTCAAGTTGGTGAAAGCTCAGTGGAGCGACAACGAGTAGGACTGTACTTGGAAGACAGAGGACATGATTCGAGATACTTATCATGATCTGATTTGATGGTATGTCTGTATTAGATTTATATAGATTAGTTGCTAGTCAGGTAGGCAAGTATGGATGTTAGGAGATGTTATAGATGATTGCTATGTTTGCTATTTTGTCCTTACTGAATTTCGAAGACGAAATTTTTAAGGATGGGAGCCTGTAACACCCCTAATTTTTGATAACATTATTCAGAAGATTTAATTAGGATGAATTAAATAGAATAATGTAGAGTGATAAGGGGATTGAGACTGGTAAATGAATATAGTTGGCCGTGCTTATTTAAATTGAATGAACTTATAAATGGTTAAGTGCTAACTAATTAAACATAAGGACATTAGGGTAAATAGCCGCTCATATTTCCCACCCTTGTACTATTATCCCCTTAGCCATACACGTTCATTTTATCTTAAGCAAAAATTTAAAACGTAAGAAAGCAAAAGGGGCTGGCAATTAGGAAGAAAGAAGAGAAGAGAAATTCAAGTAAAGCTTAGAATTCAAGTTAGAAGAAATCAATCTCAATCAATCTCAATTTCCTTATCTAATCTAAAGTGCATAATAATCACTACATCTCTATTTTTGGTTTTATAATCATATGATTTAGGATTTAAGGGTAAATTTGTTTTTATGATATTGGATTATGATATGCTTGATTTATAATTTGTTTAGATTAAAAAATGTCGTTTTAAAGGAGATATGCACGGTTTTAGGGTAAAACCGAGGATAAATAATTTTTAAATGCCATGGAAAAATTATATGTTATGAGAAACATGATTTTGGAGTTGCGTTTCAATTTTTATAATTTTACAAGCCGTGGAGAATTAGTTATGAATTTTCAAAGGAAAATATGGTTATTTGGGTTTATAAATTTAATTTGGGAAATATATTAATATTTAAGGTCTGGAATTTTGATGTGTTAAATAACACGATTAAAGTGAATTTCTGGAATTTTTGGGGATTTTTACTAAGTGATTTAGTATGGAAATTAAATTATTTTAAAAGGATGACCTAAATGATTTAATTGTTTTGTTAATAGGAAGGGTTATTTGTTAAATGTGGTTTAATTTTAGATCTGAGAAACGGCAAATTTAGTAAAATAATTTGAAAGTTTAATGTAACCAATCATGTGTTTACATGTGGGCAAGTTAGTTACAAAAAGTTTACTTTATTTGGTAAAAAACAGCCTTTTGTTCAGAAAAAGAGGTTCCACCTTCTTTGGAAGGACCTTTCGACCCAGAGCTTTCATCTTTGACTTAGTCGCTACCTTCTACCACAAAACCAATACACATGGTATCATCTAGATGGTACGTAGTGGATTGGAGGAAGGCGAAAGGTAGGATGTCGAAACGTAGCTTTCGAAGGGGTTGGTTCCTTTGTTTTATTTTGTTTTAAAGGAAAAGCGCTTGCCTATTTATAAAAGGGCTTTGACAAAGTCGAAACCTATGGTTGCGAAAGGTATTTCATAAGAAGCTTTCGAAAGAGAGCTGCCGCACTTGTTTTAAAAGAAGTAGCTTCCGAAGGAGTTATTTAGATTTTATTTGAAGCTTTCGGAAAGGGGTAGTTTCGACCAGGTCAGAACCCTTCTATGGTTTGATGCCTTCCGATGGTATTGAAGACATCAATGCTGTCGAAAGGTACTGCTGTTATATAAATACAAGCAACTTCCTACTGCTTTCGAAAGGGGTTAGGGGTTTCGAAGGCAATGGCTTTGGAAGGGGTTTCGAAGCCAACCTTCAATTGTTTTACCCAGATGTTTTAATGCTTTCGAAAGGATGGTTTCGACACCATCAAGTTTCCTCAATACTTTTATAAAATAAAGAATGGTTTCGAAAGAGATGCTTACGCTTATGTTCACTTTGACCCAAAAATGTTATTTTAAATATAAACCTAATGGCTTCGAAAGATATTGGTTTCGAAGGGTAACCTTCAAAGGTTTCAAACGGGGTATTTTTGAACGGTTTTGAAGTTATGCTTCTATACTTATATGATAATACTTTAACAAGGTCGAAAGGTTTCGAAAGGGATGTTTTAAAGTATTCGAAAGAGAGGAGCCTATTGTTTTAAAGATAGAATTTAATGCTTTCGTAGGAGGTTGTCCAATGAAGTCGAAAGCACGGTTTCGAAGGTGTCGAAAGGCTTTTAAACCCAAACTCATTTTTAAAAGAAAAACCCATGTCTAAATAAAGGAGTTTTGAAATAACTTTAAGTATATAAATTTGAAGAAGTATTGCCTTAATAAAAAATGTAGGTTAAGGGGATTAACTATGTTTTATATGAAAAGTATTTCAAGGACTTTAAACTCACAGGATTGGTATTGTAAGTTGTAATG
Organism: Allium fistulosum; assembly: GCA_030737815.1. Classification (NCBI taxonomy): domain Eukaryota; kingdom Viridiplantae; phylum Streptophyta; class Magnoliopsida; order Asparagales; family Amaryllidaceae; genus Allium; species Allium fistulosum. Next base: position 238,915,196 of record CM060907.1, on the reverse strand, counting down.
TTTGCTTCTTCAAATATGAATATATTCACATGATAAAAGACCCATAACTGCATTTTGGGGATAAGGGGTAGAAGAACCAGTAGGTTAACCTAGTAGTTAATATAAATTTATTAAACTCCTGAATGAGTAGAATTGCACCCAAGGGGTCAGGGAGACCAAAATATAGGATGCATAAACCTTGAAGTTGTCCGGGAGATAGGTTCATAGTAAACCCATGAAAACTATGTATTAAGGATGGTTGGTAGGGGCCAATTGGTTTGTACTGAACCCATGAAAACTATATCCGAATTAAGAACTGACATCAGTCAGTAGGTTCCTAGTCAACCCATGAAAACTAGGATAAAAATGAAGTTAGGAGAGGTATCAGTTGGTTCCTAGTCAACCCATGAAAACTAGGTTAAGAAGGAAGTTACTGGAATAATCCATAGGTTCCTAGTTAACCTATGAAAACTAGGATAAGAGATGAGTTATTGGGATGACCAATAGGTTTAGGGGGACCCATGAATTGATTAAGTTAATTGGCAGGGGCGTATAGGTTCTTATTAATCCCATGGAAACTATGAAATAGGACATGATGTCCATAAATTATAAAAAGGTTATTAGTAAACCCATGAAAACTAATAGGTTAATAGTGACCCTAGAAACTATAATCATGACCGGGAGTCAATTTAACCGGGGATGGGAAATCCAAGATGTTTATATATATTCATATCCTCATAAATGTTTTAAATGCTATGTTTTAACCATTGTGGATGCATGAGTACAATATATGGTTTTGAAAAGGTTTCGGGATACCAGTAAGAGGAAAACCCGTTCCGCTAAGCGGTGTGGTCTCACTAGATATCTAAATGGATTGAGATGTTAGATTATTATTCATACGAGGCTTTATGTCCGACTCGAAGTTTTTGTTTTCCCCTTAAACTCTCGGGTACTCAATTAATTTTGAGTAGTTTGAGGTTTAGGGTTTCCAGGTTCTCTTCAAAGACGAATAAAGCTTCCGGAGACATGCAGGAGGCGATTAGTTATTTAGAGTTATTTTTTCTGATGTGTATTTTGGATATAAAGGCATACTTATTAGCCTTATTATGTGCTCTGATAAACCAAAGGGGATTCTTCATATATCGCTCTTGGCATATGTGTAATAATTATATTTTTCTAAATGTGGTAAACGTTTGTGGGATTAAGTAATGAACATGAAATGTTTTGAATGGAATGTGGAAATGTGCTTTAATTTGTTAAATTTTTTCCATATTCTTGTAATCTATGTATCAATGTATCTAACACCGCCATATTTAGTAGTCGAGGATTAATAACTATGGATGACTGCAGCATCTGTAGCCGTTAGTTTTGGGCCTCCACTTAGGGGGATGTTACAACTCCGAAGGAGGTCTGATGGGGTGAAGGCAAACTTAGGATGCAGGGTGGTCATTGGGCTAAGCAATGGAGGAATCGACATGCAAACCAGCGGACATAGTGATAGGATGGCACCTGTCCCAGGCTCTATTGCTTTTGATAGGCTACCACCGGCGGACCAATGGTAGACCACCGGTGCACCGGTAGTACACGAACCTGGGCAATAAAGCTTAAGTTAGGTGTCGTTTGAGTGGGGTTTTTCTACTTGGATCTGAGTACAATATGCACGTTAGACTTTAGCATGACTCCGGGGAAGCTTCGGGCTACTCAAGATGTTAGAATGCAAGGCGAGGATTAGGATTCGAATGCAAATATAAGATGTACATAATAGATCAGTAATGATTAATAAGGCGTTCAGACAAGCGGTCTAGAAAGTGATCGAGGCAAATAGTGCAAGGCACAGACTATTCCTATATGGTGATGGTAGGAGATCGAGATAGCGATCAAGGACATATCAGACACGAGGTCGGGATGGTGACCGGTTTCATGGTTAGTACAATGAGTGTGTACGATGTGAGGGAGCACATGACGATGAAAAGTCGATTATAGACTTAGGCAAATGTGCGAGTACGTGACAACCGCGATAGGTACCAGATTGAGCAGACATATAGATAGATGGTTAGCATAGACTCCATTATTCAAAGCGTCGTTGTGCTTGAGTGATTCATTGGGGTCAGGCGAATACACAACGAGGCAATCATGTAGTGGGAATTCAGGTTTAGGTTGTAGTGCAGTTTCAGTGCTACGCCTCCATTCGTACGTTGTTTTATGGTTTCGAACCAAGCCTTTGAGTGGGTTCAGAGCGACTCTTAAGGAGTACTTGTACCCCGTAGCGATAGCATGGATATAGATACTAGGGAGCACTGCAGTGGTAGGGGTTTTCATTGTTTCCAAGAGAGCGGCCTAGGTTTGTATAGGGGCACTTGTACAACGAAGAGGTCATATGGGAAGTTCCATTCGCAGACTCTTGAGGGTAAGAATGTATATAAATCCAAAGGTCATATAAGGTGTAGTTTCTATATTTATATTTTGGTCAGTATGAGACGATAGTAGATATCCTCTATTTGACACATTTCCTTTTGTTGTGATTTCGCTATATTACTTGAGATATATTATCTTTGTGTGTAGCATAGTGTAGACTTATATTATGACACTTTTAGCACTTCTACACTTGCATTAGGTTACCTTTATTATAATATAGTATTACATAGAAATCACATTATATTAGTTGTGCTACTTGTTGTTGACAGAAGAAGAGCATGTTATGGTATGATTTCCTATTATTTTGAGATAAGTTTACTTGTTTTTGGACAGTCCGAATTACCCTTGAGCCACGTTCGTGGAGAGGACCAGATATGTCTTAGTAGCTTCCTGTTTTATTTGTATATACTTTAGATATACAGTATTTTGAGATAGTTCCTCTCATACCATGCTTTAAGTCTGACATGCATTTTGACTTTGTGTGTTTATGTCATAACAACTCTCGGGTACTTGATTAAGTAGTTTAGGAGTCAGGTGCTTTTTGGGATATGCTATTAGGATGCGCAACTGGAGCATTTTGGAGGCATGGCATTGATATTTTGGATATGTGTACTTGTTATTTTAGTAGTACATGATAAATATGTATTGTGTTTATGAGACTTGTTGTATCATATATTTCTTCAGAGCTCTGTGTTGATAGGAGTTGGTGTATTCAAACTTTCTATATTGATATTCATTTATTAGTTGCTTCTGCTAGTGCAATATCTTTTATATTGTCATCATGTTCTGTTCATATATATTCAGTATATTATATGTTATCATTCCATTGTGAAAACTTAAGGATGTCTTGGTTTAGTGTTTTGTTCTAATTTTATCCCGACAATCTGCCTTTTATGGTATTCGGAAGTTAGTCGTTGTTGTGAGACAATGATTTTTGGGTATTACGAAGGACAACTTGTTGCAATTATTTTAAGGGGATTTTCATTATTTTAGCTTTCTAGGCCTTGCATCTTTTGATGCTAGGTCTTCTATACATCTTCGAATAGTTGTGATTTGTCCAAAGCTTTATAAACATCATCTCTTCTAGATTTTGGATGTGATTCCAATTTTTCTTCTCCATCATTGTATTATAGCCTCCATCAAAATCAATCTTAGATAAAACACTTTCAGTGATAAATTCTCTCTTTCTAAAAGTGGATGCATTGTACAGCATCATTGTTGAACTACTATATATCTTGTGCCTCTTTTAGATTCTATTTGTTGGTTGATCTAGTAAATGCAATTTTGTATTAACTGTAAACATGAGAATTATTTTACTATCATAATTTATTTACCTTTTAGTTTTAGCATGCATATAACTATCCATCGCTTCATTGGAGAAGTGTTGTTTTGATTCTTATCAATTAAAACCCTAAATTTTTGTCCACATTTTATGAAAGCACTGTCTCTAGGATTTTTTTGTAAAAATGATAGGTTAAGCATGCGGTCCATTAGTACATTTTAGTCTTGTTGTTGCTCTAGATTTAAGTGGGAATATGCAACATCTAGTTCATTGCTTGCAAATGAGAAATGGAACGGAGATAATTGTGTTTATTGATAGTATTATGGGTGTTCCCCAAGGTAAATTATGTAATTTATTATATAACTTGATATATGAGAATCTTGTTGATATAAAGTATGAGAGAGTTAGGGGTACGCACTAGGGTCAATTATGTAATTTGTTACATATATCTAACTCCATGATCAATTTTGTTCATAACAAAAGTGTTTATTTTCTATTATATTATTATATTATGATATATTAACTAAGAAATTAATTTAAATGCATTAAATACAAAATCCCTAGATGATATGTTATGTAATAATAACTATAAGGAAATGTAATCAAGTGAAAATCATTACAATAACATATTATTTTAAATGGTCATAGTCAAAATATTTTGAGAAAGGATATCGATATAACCATTAAGACCAGAGTAGGTGACACTGTGTTAGTGTATTACTTATCGCTACTGGGCCACCAATGGGTTGTGTACTGATAGTTATTAGATAATTATTGAACGACACATCCAAGAGTTTCCTGTCGGTTATTGCAACTACGTCAAATTGGAAATCTAAAAACACTACAACAAAACTTGCTATTAATTGCATTGATTGGTAGCATTTGATGGCTATATGCATTGTTGGCCATTTTAAAATATAAAAATTAAGAAATAAATGCTGCCAACTGGTTCCGCCAACAATTCGCTAAATTTTTTAGGTATTATTACTAACACTCCACTTTTAGATGAGGGGTTTATTTTTTATTTTCAATCCACCAGAAATAAAACTACTACGAGTGGTACACACACTGTATTAATTTTTTTTACTTTTACCTATTCTACTCATCAAATATTTACCCCAATTTACTTTTTACCTTTCATTCTCCTTCCTTCATCTCAGTTAGATTCAACTAATCATGGTTTGAACTAAAAACACTGCGCACTCCAAGCTTTTAGATCAGAAGTTGATAGAGAAAGCGATCAAAATACCTAATCCGAAGCTAATCATGGTTCTATGTCATGAAACACATTAAACCCTATGCATAAAACCCTAGAAATTAACAAATATACATAATTGATTTGTTGAAAAAAATCTACGTTACGTATACTTTCTTTGGTAAGAATTAATTTACTTCCTTTCTCGTTTAGAAGAATTTCATCTGTGTTTGAGTGCTTCATTAATTATTTAATTATTGATCTGGATTATAGATTAAAGAAGAAGACTAGTGAAGATTACAGGAATTAGAATAAAAAATAAAAGGGTATAGTAGTCAACTTACAATATAATTTTATAATAAGGCTAATTTTATTAGTACCCCTCGTAGTAAAATAATTAAATAAGAAAATGACCCCCTCATATCCAAAAGTGGAGTCTCGGTAACCATGCCAAAATTTTATATGGTCGCTCTTATATATTTGAACACTTGTCATATTTGTTATCATCCTCTCAGAAAAAAGATGAAAACCTAAAAAAACTTCTTCGATCTAATTCGATGCCTTTTCTTTCCCCTCAACTTTTATCAATCATCAATCAAACCCCTCATCTTCACCTTCCAAAATCGCCTTGTCTCTGGCTTCACCCCAAATGGATTAACAAAGACGTCGAGGAGACAACATGCTTGTAGGTGGCTGAGTAATGGGGATGGTTTTGCGGTGAGGCTTGACTGAGGATTTGGTGCTGGTGGCTTCACCATGGCGATGAGGCATGGACCTGGCAATGATGGAGTTGACTGTGGGCTTGGATGTGGCGATTTGGGGGATTCGTAGTGTAGTTTGTTGGCAATGATAGAGGACGGCGATAGGATGAGGCCGCCACTATATATTTGGGGAATTCGCAATGTATTTGGGGAATTCGCAATGTATTTAAGGGATTCGCGTTGTATTTTGATGTGTTGGTTGTAGATATGCCTACTGGTACTGGGGCAACACAAATTTCAATATCTCAAAGGATTCAATTATCTGATAATCACATACCTTTTGCATCCTAAGAAGTTGCCCTGCCATCATCAAGCTTGATTTAATGGTTAGTGCACTGCATAATTCATTTCATTTTAAAATTTGTACCGGTTTTAATGGTGAGCGATTGGTCATTATTTTTATAGTGCAATCTTCCATAAATCATTAGTGGGAAGATTCACGCAGAAGTTTATTGTAATTGTCCACTACAATGATTCATTTAACTATGATTATTAACTTATTGAACATGGAACATAGGGAACTATTGTTTATAACTAGATTTTGTAAAGCTATGTCGAATTGGTTTGCTTCCATGTATAGGTTAGTTACAATGAAACCATCAAAATTCAATCTGCAAGAATTTCGTTTCGTTTTTGGCATGTATAATTGCGCATTGGATCATCTACATTGCATGAACTCGATTGGTTTGAAATGTTTAAGGTTTTACCGAATCCATTTTCAATAGCGGTTGATTTTAATGGAATAGTTTTACATGATCAATACATTCTATTTAACTCTCCTATATTGTATGCATCATCCATCTATTACAAAGTTGAAGAAAGTGAAAAAAGAAACTAGCACCTTTCAGAACTGTATGCACTAATTTATTTCGTATAGTTGCATCAATGAATAATGTTCGGCAAATCTAAAATGGTAACTAACATCTATCTAAAATTTTGGTTAGTGAACATAGCGCAGTGCATATATAGTTTAGATAATAATAAGATGTATTTAGTTATTTCATATTGTCAAATGTAATATAGTTATGGTATTCAAGTAAACAATTGATCAGTTCACATTATTCTTTTGTATGGATGAGTTTGCTCATCTAACTTATTTGCCTTTTGGCTTGTTGACTAATTACTGGATCCAGTCATTTGTTCCCCGATGGAAAAAAGCATCTAGAACAAAGTAAGTAGTGTTAACAAGGTGTTCTTGGTTAATGGTGATTAGGAAACCATGAAATATGGTGGATCTGCAATAAATATTCGGTCATCGGATAAAGCTTTATAATTTATTTTGTGTCTACATTTATCCATTGATTTGTGACATTTCCTTTGTGTTATAAATTTTTTGGTCAACCTGATACATGACTGTCATTTTATTAACAGTCTGAAGTTGGCTTTTGTGTATGTATTAAAGTTAAGCAATTTATATTATTCCTTCCGTGGATGTTTTATTCCAACATCATTTGTAACCATAGTTACTTTTTATTACTTTTTAACACAATCATTTCTACTTGATCTGAATTGTTAAACAAGATGTTAGTAAAGAATGATCGTTCTCGTGGTTATGTCGTAATACTAATAGGAAAATAGTCACGTCCGAAGTAACGTCGAAAATTGTTAAGCACAAATATTTGAAAATATAAAATTTATATAGTATTTCAGTTTCTGTATTTCCATTTTTTTGATATTTTTTTGAATTTGGGATTTGATTATAATTTCAAGAAATTAAGGTGAACATGGTGATTACAAATTGTTGTATGCCTGGCATGTTTGGATATGATTTACTAAAGAAAATCAAAGTAAGTTTACTTATTAAGCTTATTTGATTGTTTAGATGTTAAAAGAATTTCGTTATTTGTTACAATGAAATTTAATTCTTTTGTTAAACATTTGATTGTTCATATTCTTGTTACTTGCAATATTGGCTAACTAGTATTATTTTAGTTGGTAACATGATGTTAGAGTTTGAGTAAGATTGAATAAATTCCTTCTTGAAATAAATTGTTATTACCATACAGAAATTTGATTTCAAAGGAAGGTAATGACTTATTGAACTGAGGACAGAGGCCTGTAAAGATTTGTTTGAGCATGTAATCTCCTCAACTCGGCAATAAGATAAAGAAAATACTTCAATATGAACCAACATATAGTTGCAATCGAACATTAGCAAACTATTGATGTAGAATAGCATTAAAAATGGAGAAGTTTATTCATGCTAATTAATATAATGAATTCAATTCCTTAATGTTTATTAGATTTGACCTTTGTCCTGACATTGACAACATAGAATTGATGGAGCTTTGATGAATTTTGATATAATATTTAACAAATAGTTGAGTTTAATGAAATTAAATGAGATAAAATTCAAATATCCTGAAATGCCTACAAAGTAAAACGCTTTTACAAAATTAGAGTAGAGAAAGTTAGTTAGCCCTTATGAACATTAGGTGGCTTCACAAATATTTCCCTTGTTAATTAAATATTTCACTTATTATGTGTATTATTTTGTCTTGCATAAACTTGCTTGAAGATTACTTATAGATTTTTAAGCAATTTTAAGTGTAAATTAGGAGGCAATTTAAGTGGCTTCACCAATACATCTAATTTTTTACTCAAATGATTGTGATGCTAATAAACTTGATAATTTGAACCTTCATAAATTGATTAATATTATTGATGGATATTACATTGAACAAATTAATATTTTTCTGTGTCACATTCATAATTTAAACCAGAATCACAACTTTGATCTAATCAACAAAACATTCAAATTATTAACAATAATTTTACATTCTCTCTCATTCAAAGATGGGAAGTTCAGAAAAAGTGCAGGTCAATTGACATCAACATTACTGTATTAACTCTCATGTTATTTGTTTCAATATTATTTTTTCCATAAAACTGCACGGTGTTAGCAATTAAATTGTAAAAAAAGGTGAATCATTTATATCGAACTAGGGCCAACCTGTGCTACGTACACAGTTTTCACCTTAGCACGGGTTTATTAATGGATTGTATACAATTATTTTTTCCATGCCTTAACCAAATTCAGTAGTCAACTTTTGGAAAAACATGATTCGTTGGTAAGACGATATAGTCATTTGGGGGATGATTATTGGTGCTTAATGCATAACTTATAATCTTTTAGTAACTTTATGAAAATATCATTATACAAATGTTTTTGCAAATTCGATCTGTAAGTTAAACAAATGTTTCATAAAATAAAGCATATTAAACCATCGTCGAAAGCAAGAACATAATTACGATCTTATTCATTGCATTAGGACATATGTACATTTTATTGACATTACAAACATTAACAAATAATAGATCCCAAAATTATTATTCTTTTTTGATTGACATCTTAATTCAGAACAAAACATAAGAAATTATAGAATGCATAAATAGCTTGTCCAATTTTGGAGTACCTCTATTATGATTCCCATTAAACTAACCATCTAAATCCAAATCCATGTCAGAAGGCGATAATTTATGCTTTATTTTTGTCATTGGACCTCACTTATTTATCATGAGTCGTCCGCAAATAATGTAAAGCCATGGAATTTTTGATCTATTTCTCTTAGATTCACCAAGCTTAGTTATTCTTCAACTGAAAAAATGCTCAAATATTTTATGTTTATGCCATATGCCATTAAGAACAGATACAAGCATAGGAAAACTGTGATTTGTTTACATAGGAATTCCAATAAGGAGTATTGCTAATATTCCATTTAACACATTGTTTCATTGATATATCATTATAGTAATATAAGTAAAAAAGTGCAATATGTACGAACAGATATATGCACACAAAAATTGTGATCATGAAAATCCTCAATAGCCATAAGATAATGGTTCTAACTTGTACCTTTTGTTCCTTCTAGACAATCAAAGTATGATCGTATACATTTCTTTTTCACGAACCTTTGAAAGTACTTTTAGATTCATATAATGTTCACACCAAAAATATTTAAACAAAATGTTCTCACTATTAAATCCCTGCGTAGGTTAAAAAGAAAGAGAAATCTACCTTTTCAGTGTAAGGTAATAAGATAAAATCCATCTACATTAATTTATTTTATGAAAAGTTAATATGTTCAATTAGAAACCTTTATAAAACTGGGAATATTCAATTGAATGACAATAATAAAAACTATAAATCTATTAAACTAAAACAAAATATATGCATCAGAGATATTCATTGCAAATGCGCAAGCCAAGATTTTAATTTATATATTCCAAAAAGACACCAAATGCATTAGATACCAGTTACCTATCTTCTTTTTATTGATGATAAGAAGCATAGAAATAAGAAAATGCATAGTGGCCACTAAAAAAGGACCATGAATCCAATCAGAGAAATATGTATATTATAAAATTAATAAAATCATGAACGTACTACGCATAAATCCTAATCAAGTGAAATGGGTATCACTCTTGTTTGCCTACTTAGAATAGGTTGCCTCACCTTAAGCTATAAAAATATGAAACCCACGCACCCAATTAATGAAGATTTGGCACTCTAATTTACAGTTGAACTATCACATGCAACCAGTTTATTTCTACATAAAACACAATCTATTTAGATTTAGGGATTGGATTCTAATAAAAATAAAAATATGGGTTTGAAATAAATAACACAAAATTCATTGAACTTTACAATACTTGAAAGATATGTGTTAGTGATAACATAGAATAACCAAGGAAGAATATCAAAAGATGGAATGACTAAAGCATGGATTTTGGTTTAAATACGATATCCAATGACGATGCTTTTGATAAGAAAAGTTCAGTTCATGTGCAAAAGACAACCACATCGACTCCAAGAATAGACCAAAACAGTAAATTTATCGAAAATCACCTAAATATGTTATTTTGATAAATAATCCAGGCTAATGTCATCCATTATTTTAATATATAACTATCTTCACACAAGAAGAAAGAAGAATAAGATCTCTTTTCTAATGGCAATTCCTACTTCTCTCTTTGTTGCTAGTACTATTATATCATCTCACACCGGTATATTTTCAATTGTATTTTAAAAGACTACCATCAACGGTCCTAAAATGTGAAAGGCCCAACATAAAAGATATTATCTCGTGGATATCATCTTTATGTACCATTCTACTACCAAATAAACAATCTATTACTTAAATTATGGTTTGGTTGGTAAAGAGGCTCAGGACCATTTTTCCCTTTCATATTTCAATTGTTTAAAATTTACCCAATACTAAACATCCTAAAGCATTTTAATAAGAGGCTGAAACGTAGTCTAATCAGTTTGAAACTAAAAATCATATTAATCAACAATTAATTAGTGGATACTGCTAAGCTATCTTTAGCACATAAATTAATAAAAACCAAATTTCCCAACTTGTGTATAAATGAAAATGATAATTATGTGTTGGTTGTAATATTAAGGAACGAGTCAAAGACAGACACTCAAGTAAATTTCATTATTTCATTATTTTTACCTTGGAAGTAAAATTCTGGAGCAATATTCAATATTCATTGATTATAATCATTATCATTTAAGTAAAAAAATATAAATCCAGCAACTATTTAGTATCATGTCACACTCTCTAAATACCATTATATATTACCTGAGAGAAAAAACGATATGCACCGATCGTGTGGACTCTAGGATGCACAACCATGCAAATTAAGGGATATTATGCAAATTTAAAATTAAATAAAGTATCAATTTATAAACATCCTCATGATTTCCATTAGTTAATGCAGCCAAGAATTTGCACCATGGTGCAGATTCATATATCTTATTATATTATATGCATGTTTAAATAAAACAAAAAGAACGTATAATTCTACATGTTCTACTTCATGTTTTTTAATTACTTAGTGATAGTGAGCCTTGAAGGACATCATTAACCTTACTTGTTAATAGGTGATATCAGTATATGACGGTGGTCCTAATCTGGATTATGATACACATTTATTTATAATTAACAAAATTTTACCTTTTATAATACTTATTTCTTCTCATTGAGGTTTCCAAAAACTTCTTTAGAAGCATATTGATCCAAATGATAGAAACTTTTCTTCAAGAACTGACTAATATGTTCTACATTATTATCTGGAACAAAAGATCAACAATTTAAAACCATGGACACCAACAAAAAATACAAATATTTCAAAATTTGGACTTGATTTATATTTGAAGAAATAAATTAATAACCTTATCAATGAGAAAAGAAAAAGGGAAATCACCCTGATTTTATAGTTGCACATTTGCACTTGGTTATCTTTCAAACACCTGTTTTAATTGTTATATAACTATCAATTTTTAATATCACCAATATAGATGATTTTTTTAGTGCAATAAAACAAAACTTCTAATGCAAAGGTATTAATTTAGACAAAAAGTTAAACATTAAATTCAATATAAGAAATAAAATATTTCATATTTATTTATTTATGGTAAAAAGTCAACGGTGAAGTTTATATAGCCATGTTAAGGTTTTTCCATGAACAAAAAGGTGGATACAAACTTAAAATTTATATAGTCAACAAATATAAATTTAAAACATAAGCATTTGAAATGGTGTCCACATATCCCCATTGTATCATAACAATTTATTCATCACTTATAAGTAATTAATACAATAAAAATGAAACGACTGGAAGAGATATGTTGGGAAACTAATATTTAGGAACTACAGGATCTAATCTCTCATCACCCTTGGTTAAAGAGAGCGTATGCATGGTTGGACCATCTTCATCCATAAATTTTATAGTAGTTATAGAAACCAAAGTTGATTTATTTGATTTTTGAATAGTTTTGAAGAATTTGATTTGATTATTTTCCCTTCATATGGTATAAAAGTTATAGAGATTGATAATTAACTTTGAGTAACTTCTAATATAAAATTAAACATATATTATCCACTGTAAAATTAGCTTAAGGATGAAAAGTACTCGCATCTTCTATATATGAAGGGAAGTAAAAAGTGCTTTAAAGAAATCCCTCTGTCAAAAAATACAAAATAAACAAATGAAAATATAAATTCCAAAAACTAAGCAAAAATCATGTCTTATAACTAAAGACAAAAGATTCCCAATGACTGAAGGAACTAAATGCTCATCAACATAATACCTACTTAGAATAATAAACAAATAATGTTGACTTAAAGTCTCAAATTCAATTACCTCTAACATCCATCCAATCAAAAGCTTCAAATTTTATAATTCTCCTTAATTACATAAGTGCAACCCTAAAATCAAAATCAATATCTATACTATACACATAGATCTCATTAAGTATATGATGGAATTCAAGGTAGGATTAGGGAAATTGGGATCGTGATTTATAGGTAAAAGTAAAATCGTGAAAAAAGAGCTATATTCATTTGCACTAAGTTATATGAAACATAAACCATTAATAGAATATCACTACCTAAATCACCTATGTCAAAGAGAACTCCATTCATTTGCATTTTTCCATCTATTATCATTTGATTTGGCAAATTAGACGAGGCAATGGAAATTGAGGAAAGACAAAGGAATCATCGTTGATGGAATAGAAAAAGTTTTTTAGGCTAGCGGGCTCTAATTATTCGGGTTGTCCGTCCTACGCTAGTGAGACTTGGAAGCACATGCAGTCAGTGAAATCTTTATCTGATTCCCATGGCGGTCTTTTAGGCTGGGACGGTGCCCCGTTTTCCATCCTCAGAGCTTGGACTTCGATTAGAATTCATTCCCCTATCCGTCCTTTGTTTTCCTTCATCTGGGATTCTCGCTCTCCCCCAAAAGTATCGACCCTGATGTGGCGTATCCTCCATGATGGCCTTCCATTAGACGAGAATCTCCAACGGATAGGCATCCCCTTAGTTTTCCGTTGCAGTTGCTGCGACAGTGGGGATTCTGAATCCTTAAACCATTTATTCTTCGCTGGTTCCACAGCCAGATCTTGCTGGAACTTCTTCGGAAATTTGGTTGGTGTTCGAGGTATTACCAGATCTGTTAACGATCTTCCATCAACCTGGTGGTCTGGGAACTCCAGGAAATCTCTTCGTTCGATCATCCATCGATTGATTCCTTGTCTCCTTTGCTGGCACATTTGGTGTGCTCGGAACAAGGCTATCTTCGACAGTTCTCCTATGGATCCCGTGGTCATTATTCGGCGCGTCAGGAATGACGTATTCCTTGCTTTCCGAGGTCGGCCTTTCAGGGGGCGCTTGAGCCCCGGTAGCCATCATCTAGTGGGTCTCTTGTCTATTACTTGTGCGCAGAGTTCCGCTAGAACTGGCGTTGGTTGAGTGTTTGATCCAATCGGAGCGTTGGTACTCAACCGACGTTCTTGACTCTCTCAACCCCCCCCCTGTTGGTTTTGATGTGGTTGCTAGTTTTTTCAGGTTCAGGTTTTGTAAGGAGTTTTGGTCGTTATCTTTGGCTGGGGTTGTTTCCTTCGGTTGCACTTCAGTGTTCCGTTCTACTTTTCGGCTGTAGGTATTCGGAGCTCATTGGGTCTTGCTGTTTGGATGGTTGTGTTTGCCTGATGGCCGCTTGCTCTGGGTCTCTAGGATTACAGTATTTTGGCTTGCGGATCTCTACTGGTATTATCTTACTCTGTTGGTGGGTGGTTTTCTATCTGGTGGTCTGGCCTACACCTTTTTTGGTGTAGCGGGGATGATGGTTGAGCGGTTGTTAGTTACTTCTACTTCAGCATCGTCTTATGGTGCTGCTATTAGCTTAGCTTGTTCTTTTTCTTCTGTGTTTTCTTCTGTTTTTTTTTCGAATTGTGGGAGGCATATTCTGTATGTCTTGCCGTGTTTTGTGTGCCGTTGGAGAAAGGCTTGTTTCTCCTTTTTATAATAATACTTACATATTTACTTAAAAAAAAAAAAAAAAAAAAAAAAGAATAGAAAAAGTTTTTTTTAGTATGTTTTTATGGTCCCATGGAAAAGTGATAAATAATTTAAGTGAATTTGAGAGACCTTAAGTATGTTTCTATGCTCTATTAGTTAAAAATTGAGTAATTAAACAATAAGCATGTTGTAACAATGTAGCAAGCTAACATTTATGTCAGAATTTGCATAAATGTATATATAAATACACACACATACAATTTTTGCAATATGATGCATTATAAATATATGCTAATATAGGAGAACTAACTGTAATATAAAATAAAAGATATGCTTATACTACAGGTAATAATGAAAAATTATTTGTGTTCGTAGATATTGCAAAATAACCGATAATGATTGCAAAAGTCAAAAGCCAATGTATTTCACCTGAAAATGGAAATGAAAGGATTTCTGGATTAGCAGAAGGAATTTTTAGTTCAATCAAATATCCAAATTTAGCCTTCTCTCGGTCCATGAAAATTATCTTAGACTAAACGTACAATTGATCGCAACTTCATGTTGAAATATACACAAATTGGAGTTTTTATCAAACCGAATAGTATATACATCGAAATTAGCATATGTGAAAAAAAAATAACCAAAACAAAGGGCTTTTACCATGAATTATGATTGCTTGCATTTTGTAAGAACTCCATGGGTGCAACATCGAATAATCGGTATGGACTAAGGCATCGATTCAAATGGAAGGCTAGATGAATCCGATTTGTTTTTTACTTAACATAGTTAATGGCAGTGGACAACATAAATCAAGGAACGAAATTATTTAGGAGGAGGCCGGGGAAGAAAATGGTAATTTCATCAAAAATAATGAAACCGTAGCATTTTTAGTGACGATAAAGTCTAGCAATAAAATGGAAGAAATTTGGCGAAAATTGATCAATTAAGAGAGAAGAGAAGAGGAGAATGAATTACGCTATTTCTTTCGTACAGTAGAAAGAAGAGCGATCTTCATTTCTTTCTTACAGTAAAACGAAGTGCGACCCTATGACTATTCATTATCAGAATACACGTGGCATAATATTATTAGAGAAATTGAAGGGGCCTTAAGAGCTTACTATTTCCTACTCGGTTTTAATATAATACTATAGATATAGTTTTGTGTAGGCAATACCATTTGCGTGGAAAAGAGAGCATCTTCAATTTGAAGGAATTAAAAGATCAAACAAAAGGAGGAAATATGAATACAGAGTTGTTGATAACCCAAACCTATCAAGATCTTTATCAGATATATGGGATTTTGAATCAAAACAGAAGGTATCACCTAATATCACAAAGAAAGATGATATTGTGATATAAGAGATAATACATGAAGAGAGTGCTGAAAGCAAAGAAAACAACGAAGTAAAAGAAACACATCGATTAAGCAATAAAAGTATCAAGATTCAGTGTGCTACTAGTTATTATAGTATGATGACATTTCCCACCGATGAATTGAAATTGTGCATTAGCATGGAAAAGCTGAATCGGTACTTGGAAGAATCTAAGCTTGATACCAAAGCAGGTGTACCTGGAAAATACTTGCATGCTATAACACAGAAAAAAATTTAATTTATTCAAATGATTGTGCTTCTAATATTAAATTTTTACTCAAATTATTGTTTTATGTAAATTAGCCTTCATAAGTTGATGCATAACAACTTGACCGCTTTTATACATAGTTAATTTTGCCGATGCTTGATTTCAGTCAAAGTTTAGCCATAGCATAACTCATAAGTGTATATCCAATTACTCTTGGATTAAACTTTCTTAAATAAGAAACTAATGCGAATGATTTGTATCTTAAACAAGGAGTTCCTGATTTATCGGCATTTGGTGATGTTTATAAATTCAGATTTTCTTTAAGGGAAGAAAGCCCACCAACTAGCGTTGCATTGAAAATTGAATTCTATAAACCAATTTTGTACCGGTTGGCATAGTAACAGGTTTGTATACTTTAATTTTTTGTAGATATGACATCCCTATCTTTTAGAAGTACGTTTATTAGAATATAATCAACAAGATGCAATTGACAAACCGAAAAGAATTCCATGTATACAAGTCATATGTATGGTAGCTTGCTTAGCATATGTTTACCCTATACAACTCAATTACAAATCCACGCAACTCTTCTTTTATTTAATTGATTCAACGTCGATAGTGATTTTTGTTGATTGTAAGCTTTAAGACGCTTTTCAAACTATGCATGAGATTACATAGAGTTATACTAACAGCTTTAACATTATGATTTCAACATTATATATATATATATATATATATATATATATATATATATATATATATCTGTGTGTGTACATTAATTAATGTGTATACAATGATTTTTAGGGACATAAACGTTAGAATTTCAAAATACATTAGCAACAATCAATTATGAAAGCCTAGATTCAAATATGCAACCCATATTGATTTAACTGAGAATAAACTAGAGGAAAGATAAATAAATTAGCGGAAGCATACCTGAATCTGTGGTTGGTTATTAAGGAGAAGAAGAATTTTATTTAGTCTTCCAAATTGACACAAACCCTAGATCTGAAATTAGCTCTACACGGAAGAGGGTTAGAAATTTGCTAGAACTTGTGTAATTTGAGGATCATAATCCCTTATTTATAATATTGACATTTTCTAATTTGGCCCTTCCACAAATTAAAATGCTCTGGTATCTACACATTAATCCCATGATCATTAAATTTTAAGCCTTTTACCTTTAATGTAAATTTGATCACTTAATTAGGCTTTACACCAAAATAGCATAACATATTTTATTTTACACGTGCAGCCTATATGTTGAAATACTCCAACAATCTCCCCCAGGCCGCATATGTAATAACCTTATAAATGCGTATAAATTTATGAGTTTCAAAATTTGCTATTAATAACAAAAGGTGTTTCTGAAACAATCTCGTCCATTAATTGTGTTGACAAAGGATCAAAGCAGCATCCGTTACCTTTTGTTGTAATTAAACCCATCAATGGTCATATATATTAATACAATCAAATGACAAAGATCAATCATGGATGCATAACATGAAAATTACATGAAATATGATATGTACATGTCTATTTCCAACTGCTCCTACTTTAGTGAGATCAAAAGTTCAATCGATGAACTAAACAGAGTGCAAGAAGAGACTTTTATTACTTTATTCTAATCAGGAAAAACAGAATACCGAATATATCCAGAACTAAAGTATAGAGCAATGACATATGCCAAATACAAACTCTCCCAGAACAAAAATATCTTTACATAAAAGGTGCACCCATTTGAGCAAGACGCTCATGAAAGACCTTAGGTGATAATCCTTTGGTAAGCGGATCCATCATAATGGAGTTTGTCATAATATGCTCTATGAATTACAATTTATTTTCACTCTCCCCTTATTGGAAAATAACATGTTGTATATTTTTAGAATATCACTTTAATGGTCGTTCAATTTCTTTTTTAATATTCCATAATATTGTGACAAAATTTTGCAATTATTTTCCATTATTGGACGCACCATAATAGAAAATAAACATTAGTTCCACATTATAGGAGGCTATAAGTGTATGTATGACAACTTTCCTTACATAGCTCCATCCACAACAAAGTTATTACCCAAAGTGGATCTTTTGTACTCTCGGCATCCAAAATTTCCAGATCATAATACTTTATGATCTCCAACCAATCCGACTTTTTATTTATTAGCATATAATCTTTTTGTTTCTTAAAGACATCTCATAACTATTTTTATTACTAACCAGTGATCCACTTTTAATGTCAGTAAGATATCTGCCAAATAATACATGCAATATCCATATATGTATATGCCTTAGCATGCATTAGACTCCACCTCGCAAATGTATGAGAAATCCGTTGCATTTCTTTAGCTTTCGCTCATCGAATTTTCACAACACTCAAGGGAAAAGGTTTCTTCCTTGTGAAGTTTAAAGATTCAAATGATTTTGACGTAATTCTAAAAAATGGTCCATATTTTACGATGGCAAACTCATCATTATGAAGAGGTCATCTAATTCTTTGAAATTGGACATGGACTTACATCAAAGCCAAGGTGGGTAAGATTACTCAATGTAAATCTAAAATTATGGGATCATGAGGCGTTTAGCGCCATGGCGAGTATATTGGAAAATCCAAGAAAATGGATGCAACCATAGCCATGAAGACGAGATTGTCTTCTAGTAGAAGTGTCTGCAAAAGATATAGGTTCATTTGTGACTAGTTCAAAGAAATGATTACTCGGCATTGTTAATGGATTCACACACTATTGTCAGGCCCGGCCTGAGGCATAGGCAAACGATACATTTGCCTAGGGCATCATTCTACGGAGGGGCAACAAACACAAGGAAAAAAACGTATTCTCTTCAGATATTCTTCTCAAATCGCGACGTACTCCACAAATCATCAATTCTTCATCGCCGCCAGCCCAAACCAATTGCCCGCTTCAACTCAGCTTCGCCCTAGGTTTGTCGCCATCGCCAGCCACCTCGTGCCGACTGCCCGTGGTCCGTCGTCGTCGTCGATTATGCCAACCCCCGCGGTTCCAATTTTGATTTGCCCTAATTCATAATTCCTAGATTTTGTGAGTTTACGAATACTGATTTTTTTTACTGATTTTGATTATATTTTTTTTAACAGATACGTTGATTTTGATTTGCCTTAATTCCTGAATTCATAATTCCTAAAGATGTTGATTTGCCCTAATCCAATTCCTAAACTAACAGATATGTTGAATGTTGGTTTTATGGTTTTACTGTCAATCTGTCATAAACTCATACTGATTAATTGATTATAGAAACTACATAATTGGATTATATGTTAGTTTAGAAATTGGATTATATGTTGGTTTACTATTTTTTAACAAATCCTAGACTAAGTGAGTTAATTTAAGATAAATCAACTACCATAATTCCTAAATTAATTTTCTGATTTGTCATTTCACTATTTAATTTGTATATAATTGCATAAGAATTGATCGTTAAAATAATTGTTTTTTGAAAATAATTGATGAAGCTTTTATTCATTTGAATTATTGTGCTGTGAAATTAAAACGTAAATAATACACAACTAAAAATTGCTATATTAATATTGTGTTATACCACGATTTGAGATATGAATCGAAGACAAAATTTTGGATATCAAAATAGAAAAGAAAAAAAAGCAACGAAGAGATGAAGAAACAAAATCATTAGTTGGCTCAATATCAAATTTGTTTCAAGCAAGAAATGTAAAATCTCAAACTTAAAGTCAAATTGAAGAAACCAATTAGGAGGATGAGAATATAAATATTAATATTGATAATGATGAAGAGCCTATAAATGAAAATGTTGATGTAGAAATTGATAATCAACATATTGCATAGGTTATGGAGGATGAACATAATGAAGATGTTGTTGGAAATTCTTTTGATGGAGACATTAATGATGCAACCACAATTAATCTTGAAAAAAATGACGATATTAATTATGATTCGGGATTATGGGGAAGAATTAGTGGATACCAAAAAGAATTATGTTAATTCAACGTGGTCCGAATAAGATTTTAAAAGAAAATGATGCTTTTCCAAGAAGCAAGGTTGATGGTAGATATTTTTCTTCTAAACATTACATCGACCGCTATCCACGTAGAGAAGAACATAAAAGAAAATGGCTTGTATATCCAAATGAATGTGAAAGTTTATTGTTTTTGTTGTAAGCTTTTTAAACATACACAAAAGGTATCTCAATTGACCGGTGAAGGACACAATGATTGTCATAATTTATCTAAAAAGCTAAGTGAGTATAAAAATAATCCATCATACAATGCAAATCTTTTAAAATGGATTGATTTGCATAAGGGACTTCAACAAAAGAAAACAATTGATAAAGCAATGGAAGCTCAAATTGACCAAGGGAGACAACGTTGGAACAAAGTACTTGTGCGTATAATTGGTGTTGTCAAAACACTTTCTAGAAATAATTTGCCATTTCGTGGATCAAATGAGAAGATTTATGAGAACAATAATAGGCTTTTTTGTCAACTTATAGAATTTGTAGCCAAATTTGATCCAATTATGGTAGAACATCTTAGACGTATGGTAAACAATGAAATAAATATTCATTATCTTAGCCATAAAATTCAAAATGAATTGATAAGTTTGTTGGCTAACAAAATCAAAGTAACAATGCTTGCAATGATAAAGAAAGCAAAGTATTTCTCCATCATCCTTGATTGTACTCCGAATTTGAGTCATAAGGAGCAAATGTCCATTATTATGAGATGCGTGAATGTTGACAATGCAAGTGATATCAATGTGGAAGAATACTTTCTTGGATTCATAACCGTCGACGATACATCAGGATTTGGTCTTTTAAAAAAACTTGAAAATATTTTGAATAATCTTAAACTTGATATTAATGATGTGAGAGGACAAGGGTATGATAATGGTTCAAATATAAAAGGTAAATCATTAAATTTAATATGATAATCTTAAATTTGATTTTAAACTATTGACTATTGTATTAACTATTTTTACTGAATTTGTAATAGGTAAACATCAAAGGGTGCAAAAAATACTACTTGATGTAATTCCTAGAGCTTTCTACAGTTCATGCGGATGTCATAATCTAAATCTTTATGTGATGTGATGAAATCATGTATGAAAGCTAGAAACAATTTCGTATATGTGCAAAAAAAATTATAATTTATTTTCTGGCTCAATTCATCGATGGAAAATACTCCGAAGTCATGAGAAAGGTTTGACTCCAAACCAATTATCGGCAATTCGTTGGGAAAGTCACATTGAAAGTATTAAAGCAATAAGGTTTCAGTCATCAGAGCTAAGAGATGTTTTGATTGATATTGCAAATAGTACTAAAGAGGATGTTGTGATGATGGAGACTAAAGGATTGTGCCAAAATGCTTTGGAAAATTTTGAATTCCTAATTAGCTTATGTATTTGGTATAAGATATTAGACAATATTAATCGAGTAAAAATACTTCAACGAGAGAAAATGGATATTGAAGATGCAGTCTTTAAAATTAAAAAGCTTGTAACTTTTTTTGAAAAAACTTAGAGAAGATGGATTTGAACCCATGATGGAGGTGGCTAAAGAAATTACAAATGATGTTGGCATTGATCCTAAATTCTTTGAAAACAGAATTGTACGTAGAAAAAAGCAATTTGATGAAGACATCGTAGAAAATTACGATAAACGATCTCCAAAGGAAAATTTTAGAGTTACTTATTTTATTCATATAATGGATCAAGCTTTAACTTCACTTGGAGATCGGTTTGAGCAATTTAAACATTATAAAGGAATTTCTAGCTTTTTATTAAATTTGAAATTCAAAAATGTTGATGATAAATTGCATGAATTTAGAAGATTTTTTGACACACGAGGAAGAGAAAGATATTTGTGATAAAAGTTGTTTTATAAGCTTCGACGGTTAAAGGGAATTCTACCATCGGAAGTTACATCAATTGGTATTCTTAATTTCTTGAGGTCTTATCGAGATGTAAGTGGATTTCTCAATGTTTGGGTTGCTTACCGAATTCTATTGACTATTCCGGTTACGGTTGCTTCGACGGAAAAAACTTTTCAAAATTGAAATTAATTAAAACATATATGCGAACTATTATGTCTCAAGAGAGATTAAGTGGACTAGTTATGATTTCAATTAAAAATGAGTACATGGATATGCTTTAACTATAAAGAAATAATAGATGAATTTGCTTTAAAAAATGCAAGAAGTAGCTGCTATCGTTAATGTCAATTTATGTATTTTCATATCAAGTTGACATTTTTTTAGTATGTAATCTAAATGATTTGACTACCATTTTGTAATCAATGTTAACTTTTATAATAGAATTTGCATTTTGTTTCATGCATTTAAATGTATTGTTGTTTACTAAATATTGGGGCAACAAAAACACAATTTTTTTTATTGGACTAGGGAACTAAATGTGTTTGGGTCGGCCTTGACTATTGTTACTATATTTTGTAATACATATTAATTATTAAGCATGTATGAAAGCTGATGTGTTGATGATGCTTTCAGAATCCAGGCGTTGTTGCTGGACCATAAGAGATCAAGTATATTAATTTACAGTGTACTAAACTCACGATTGTTTTTTAATGGCTTAAGTAACTACGGTTAATTTTACAAAACTTTATGCATATTCTAAATGGGTTAATTTTACAAAACTCTAGTTGCTCAGGTTAAACCAAATTGTACATTTGTACTTACGGAGTAACTCCTTTGAATTCTACAAAGTTGATTGATTAATTTAATATAAAGGGTTTCTTATTAGCATAATGCAAATGTTATCGAATGATTTAGTCGCAACTTAACCTACGTAATTCGGTATATTCGTTACACAATAAATAAATAAAGTAATAATTAATATAAATTCAATTATACTTTGGTGTCACTTTGCAAACTAACTATAGATATCCTACATTCCAAGTGAGCCAATTAAAATAACATGTCACCAAAGTGACCTCTCTTATTATAGCTGTTCGTGAAAATGTTTGATATTTGTGTGTATTTATTCATGCAGATGTTAACTGGCCCAAAGAAAGATTAATATTTGATTGAATTTCTTGCACATATGTGATGACAAAAATGTGACAATTATATAGTTTTACAAGTGAATACCTAATCGGCACAAAGAAAATTGTTATTTGACTTGAACTTATTATCAGTGTTTGATCATTACAACAAGAGTACCGCTTACGGTTAATATTACTGTCCAAAAACTTGATATTAATGTTGTACTAGGTATCTTGAGAATAGACTTACCAATGATTTGAATTTATTGAGGTTGATTTTTGGATATGAGCATATATAGCCTATCTTTATTTTTGTTCAATTTTCAACTAATTTTACTAAAGTATCTACCAGTTTTAATAATATTCTCATTTTGTTTGGGACTAACTCTAAGGATTAGTTAAGAGAACATGTTGTTTGTTCTTGACTGCGTGGATCTAGCTCTTGCATTTAGGTTGATCACACTTATCCCTATTACAGTTGAATGCTCTTATAATGTGAACATTGAGAGACGAGATAATTCAAATAGCAAGAGTCAAAGGATCATAGGGTAAAATATTTCGGAAGCTTTCAAGGATGTGTTATCTACAAGGATAACCAATTTTAAGGAGTTCTTTACTATAATTTAAGAGCATTTTTCTAAAAATAAAATCTTACTTTAGTATTTTCAAATGTAAATTTGGATTTAGTACCTAAAACATTTAGTAGTTAGATATTGGTGCATTTGCTCCAATAAATGTTTTCGTAAAGTTATAATTTGTTAAGTCATCAAACTTCAATAGGTATTGAAAGACATATCTATATAGGTAATGGAAAATCAATAAAAGTAAAGTGTACTGGTTATTTTCAAGTTATTATTGAGATTTCAGTTATTTTGTTTGGATTTATTTGATACTTTTGTTATACTGTCATTTAGACAGATTTTAGTTTTCTATTTCTAGTATGAACAAAGTAGGTTATTATTGTTCATTCAGAATTAATATGATTAATTTATGAATAAATTCAAACATTGTTGGAATTAAAGCTCTTAATGTTTAAAATATAGCTTATATCTACTTATGCTAAATATCTATTATAATGAAGTCTCGAATTTTGGATATAGTGTTAATGTAATTATTTATTTCATCTTACTAAATAATTCTAAATTAGAGCACTAAAGATAGAAAATACTTTATTGATATTCTAAATGATTTAAAGACCACAAGTTTTGTGAAATCACACTAAAAAAAGATGGAAAACGCAACAATTTTATAGGATGTTGATTTTGGAGGGAGAAATATAGTATGCATCATTGTCTTTAAATAGAATCATTATCTTTGATTCAGTTACAGTTACTTCTTTGGATAATGTATAAGATTTATTTCCTTTTGTTAACAAGAAGTAAAAGCTAATTTTAGATCTAGGGTTTGTGTCAGTTTGGATGACCTAACCAAATTCTTCTTATACTCGGTAACCAACTATGGATTCAGGTATGCTTATGTTTTATCTTTCCTCTAGTTTCTTCTTAATTAAATCAATATAGGTTACATATTTGAATCTAGGCTTTCATAATTGATCGTTGCTAAAGTATATTGAAATTCTAACATTTATGTCCCTAAAAATCATTGTATACACATTAATTAATCTTATATATATAATATGTTGAAATCATAATGTTAAAGCTGTTAGTATAACACTAAGTGATCGTATGCATAGTTTGAAAAGCTTCTTAAAGCTTTCAATCAATAAAAATCACTATCGACGCTGAATCAATTAAATAAAAGAAGAGTTGTTTGTAATTGAGTTGTACAGGGTAAACATATAATAAGCAAGCTACAATACATGACATATATGTGTGGAATTTTTTTCAATTTTTCAATTGCATTTTGTTAATTATATATTATAATAAACATACTTCCAAAAGATAGAGATGTCATATCTACCAAAAATTAAAGTATACTAACCTGTTACTGTGCCAATCGACACCAAATTGGTTAATAGAATTCAATTTTTAATGCAATGCTAGTTGGAGGGCTTTCTTTCCTTAAAGAAAGTCTGAATTTATAAACATCACCAAATGTTGATAGATCGCTCCTTGTTTGAGATACAAATCAATCACATTAGTTTCTTATTTAAGAAACTTTAATCCAAGAGTAATTGGATATACACTTATGAGTCATGCCATGGCTAAACTTTGATTGAAATTGAGCATTGGAAAAATTAACTGTGTATAAAAGTGGTCAGGTTGTCATGCATCAACTTGTGAAGGCTAATTTACATAGAACAATAATTTGAGTAAAAATTTAATATTAGCAGCACAATCATTTGAGTAAATTAATTTTTTTCTATGTCACGACATGCAAGTATTTTCCAGGTACACCTGCTTTGATATCAAGCTTAGATTCTTCCAAGTACCGATTCGGCTTTTCCATGCTAATGCATAATTTCAATTCATCGGTGGGAAATGTAATCCTACTATAATAACTAGCAGCACACTGAATCTTGATACTTTTGTTGCTTAATCGATGTGTTTCTTTTATTTCTTTTTTTCTTCGCTTTTAGCACTCTCTTCATGTATTATCTCTCGTATCACAATATCAACTTCCTTTGTGATATCATGTGATACCTTATGTTTTGATTCGAAATCCCATATATTTGATAAAGATCTTGATAGGTTTGGGTTATCAACATCTCTGTATTCATATTGCCTCCTTTTGTCTGATCTTTTAATTCCTTCAAATTGAAGTTGCTCTCTTTTCCACGCAAATGGTATTGCCTACACAAAACTATTTCTATACTATTATATTAAAACTGAGTAGAAAATAGTAAGCTCTGAAGCCTCCTTCAATTTCTCCAATAATATTATGCCATGTGTATTCTTATACTGAACAATCATAGGGCCGCACTTCTTTTTACTGTAAGAACGAAATGAAGATCGCTTTTCTTTTTACTGTAAGAAAGAAATAGCGTAATTCATTCTCCGCTTCTCTTTTCTCTTAATTGATCCATGTCCGCCGAATTTCTTCCATTTTTTGCTGGACTTTATCATCACCAAAAATGCTAGGGTTTCATTATTTTTGATGAAATTACCATTTTCTTCCCTGGCCTCCTCCTAAATAATTTCGCTCCGCAATTTATGTTGTACCCTGCCATTAAGTATATTGAGTAAAAAACAAATCGGATTCATCTAGCCTTCCATTTGGATCGATGTCTTAGTCCATATAGATTATTCGATGTTGGACCCATGAGTTCTTACAATACGCAACCAGTCATAATTAATGGTAAAAGCCCTTTGTTTTAGTTAATTATTTTTTTCACTTATGCTAATTTCGAGGTCTATTCTATTCGGATTGATAAAAAACTCCAATTTGTGTATATTTCAACCCGAAGTTGCAATTAATTGTAGGTTTAGTCTAAGTTAATTTTCATGGACCTAGAGAAGGCTAAATTTGGATATTATATTGAAATAAAAATTGCTTCTGCTGATCTAGAATTCCTTTCATTTCCATTTTCAGGTGAAATACATTGGCTTTTGACTTTTGTAATCATTATCGGTTATTTTGCAATATCTATGAACAAAAATAATTTTTCATTATTACTTGTAGTATAAGCATATCTTTTATTTTATATTATAGTTAGTTCTCCTATATTAGCATATATATACAATGCATCATATTGCAAAAATTGTATGTGTGTGTATATTTATATATATGTTTATACAAATTCTGACATAAATGTTAGCTTGCTACATTGTTACAACATGCTTATTGTTTAATTGCTTAATTTCTAACTAAAAGAGCATTCAAGTACTTGCTGAAACTGTACTTTTAGCTGAATTTGTTATCCTATTACAATTGTATATTATATATTACTAATTCTAAAATGCAGCTACTGGCAAGCAAGCTTTTTGTTTGATGTCTTTTTACTTTTTTTATTTAATTGCAAGGGCATTTGGAAATAAAAGAAGTTGTATTTTTTCTTTTGAATTCATTTTTCTTAAGAATCTATGTATACGGATATCTTTTAAGTTCGCTAAAAAAATGTATTGTCATTTTGGATTATTTAGTCTTGACTATGTCTCATGATTATTAACTCAATCCTCTAAAAATTGATCGATCTAAGATGAATTTACATGCACACTAATTTTAGCAATATATTATTTTACATGAATTAAATAATTAAAATTTGATCATAACTTGATTTTCCGATATGAAAATAAAAGTGGAATAGAATGAACACTCAACTATGAGTATTATTTCCTGATGTCTCCTTCAATCTCGCTAATTTCTTCCTTTGATTTCCACCTGGCATTCGTAAGGTCTCTCAAATTCACTTACATTATTTATCACTTTTCTATGCGACCAAAAAAAGATATTAAAAAATGTTGTTTATATTCCATCAACGATGATTCCTTTGTCTTACCCTCAATTTCCATTGCCTCATCTAATTTGCCAAATCAGACGATAATAGATGGAAAAATGCAAATGAATGGAGTTCTATTTGACATAGGTGATTTAGGTAGTGATATTCTATTCATGATTTCCGTTTCATATAACTTAGTCTAATGAATACAGCTCCATTTTCACGATTTTACTTTTACCTATAAATCGCGATCCCAATTTCCCTTATTCTACCTTGAATTCCATCATATACTTAATGACGTCTATATGTATAGTATAGATATTGATTTTGATTTTAGGGTTGCACTTTTGTAATCAAGGAGAATTGTCAAATTTGAAGCTTTTGATTGGATAGATGTTAGAAGTATTGAATTTGAGACTTTAGGTCAATTTTATTTGTTCGTTATTCTAAGTAGGTATTATGTTGATGAGCATTTGATTCCTTCAATCATTGGGAGTCTTTTGTCTTTAGTTATAAGCCATGATTTTTTATTGTTTTTTTTTTGGAATTTATATTTTCATTTATTTATTTCTTATGTTTTGATAGAGGGATTTATTTAAAGCACTTTTTACTTCCCTTCATATATAGAAGATGCGAGTATTTTTCGTCCTTAAGCTAATTTTACAGGGGATAATATATGTTTAATTTTATATTAGAAGCTACTCAAAATTAATTATCAATCTCTATACCATTTATAGCATATGAAGGGAAAATAATCAAATCAGATTCTTCAAAACTATTCAAAAATCAAATAAATGAACTTTAGTTTCTGTATCTACTATAAAATTTATGAACGAAGATGGTCCAACCATGCATACGCTCTCTTTAACCAAGGATGATGAGAGATTAGATCCTTTTGTTCCTAAATATCAGTTTCCCAATGTATCTCTTCCAATCATTTCATTTTTATTATATTAATTAGTTACAAGTGATGAATGAATTGTCATGATACAATGGGGATATGTGGACACCATTTCAAACACTTATATTTTAAATTTATATTTATTGAACTATTTAAATTTTAACTTTGGCCAAATATTAACCTTCCTTTGGACCCGTTAACATCCTCATGAATAAATACACACAAATATCAAACATGAACAACTAAAATAAGAGAGATCACTTTGGTGACATCTTATTTCAATTTGCTCACTTAGAAAATAGGATATCTACAGTTAGTTTGCAAAGAGACACCAAAGTATAATCGAATTTATATTAAATTGTTACTTTATTTATTTATTGTGCAATGAATGTACTGAATTGCGTAGGTTAAGTTTGCAACT
Source organism: Allium fistulosum (assembly GCA_030737815.1). NCBI lineage: Eukaryota > Viridiplantae > Streptophyta > Magnoliopsida > Asparagales > Amaryllidaceae > Allium > Allium fistulosum. Next base: position 238,886,501 of record CM060907.1, on the reverse strand, counting down.
AAATCATCCTATAACATTTGCATTATGCTAATAAGAAACCTTTATATTAAATTAATCAATCAACTTGGTAGAATTCAAAGGAGTTACTCCGTAAGTACAAATGTACAATTTGGCTTAACCTGAGCAACTAGAGCTTTGTAAAATTAACCCATTTAGAATGTGCATAAAGTTTTGTAAAATTAATCGTAGTTGCTTAAACAATTAAAAAAAAGTGATTTTCACTCAAAGGGCTTCTTCGTGCAGAGGTTTTAAGAACAACGCTTCTAAAAAATTAGTTTTAAGAACAATTTACAATGAAAAGATAAATGAAGTCATTTTCAATTATACAGAAATAAAGATAAATGAATTTATCATTTTCCTATATAACTTAATAAGATAAATGAATGTCATTTTTCTGTAAATTGTGCTTAAAACTAATTATTCATAAGTGTTGTCCTTCAAACTTAGTGTCCTAAAATGAGGAGCAATTCAACTTAATTTCCACTTAAAAAGACAATCATGGGTTTAATACAATGTAAATTAATATACCTGTTCTCTTATGGTCCAGCAACAACGCCTGGATACCGACAGCATCATCAACAGTTTAACATATCGCCATTCATACATGCTTAATAATAATTAATATATATTACAAAATATAGTAACACTAGTGCGCGAATCCATTAACAATGATGAGCAATCATTGCTTTGAACTAGTCACAAAGGAATCTTGACATGATTGTTATTATCTTTTATGCACATGTACGAAATAGTACATTTGAAAAGCATGATTAATGTTCGACTTTTCAACCATTGTTATTTTATTACGTGGTGCATATAATTAGTATGCAATTCATATCAAATTTTGAGTGACATGCTTACTTCACGTAACATAATAAATATGCTTTCATCATGGCACTCTTTGGTAACATGTACTGTTAAATTTCTATGCATGTATTATTTAATTATGAGATATTGAGGACACTAGAGCTTAAAGAAAAAAGTTCATGCTTAAAACATATGCAAACATTCCGACTCCATTAACCCTTATAAAACCATTTTAAAAAATAATCTTTAAATTTGTAATTCAGTATTTCATCAAATTACAAAATTAGAATTTCTCAATCAACTTAATAATGGATGATTCTGATAACATTGGTTAGAATTTCAATATACTTTAACAACAATCAATTATGAAATCCTAGATTTAAATATGCAATGCATATTGGTTTAATTGAGAAGAAACTAGAGGAAAGATAAATAAATTAATGAAAGAATACCTGAATTCATAGTTGGTTATTAATGAAAAGAAGAATTTGGTTTGGCCTTCCAATTTAACACAAACCCTATGTTGGCGCCAAAATTGGTCACTAACCCCCAAATCCAGATGAAAGCACCAAATACCAATCACAGCTCAGAGATAGAATGTATGTAGAGAGCAATAATATGAAGAACAGTTAAAACTGAAATGAAAGCAGTAAAGAACAACAGATTTTATAGTGGTTCGGCTAACTCCGGCCTACGTCCACTCCAGAAGTTTGCTTTTTATTGCTGTAATAATCGATTACAGTTACAAAATGGCAGAGTTGCCTTAGCCTTAGAAAAGAGAAAGTAAGAGAGCAGAAAGAAGATCCTCTTTTACTGTGCCCCTGCCTCTCTATTTATAGACAAAGATGGGTTGGACTTCCCTGGTGGGCCTGGCAACCGAGTACCTCAGCCCAAATGGAGTGGTCTCCATATGCCGAACCATAGATGCCGAACGCTGAATGCCGAACAAGGTGTGAATGCGAACGATCTCCTCATGCCGAACGTTGGGAGGTGCGAGGTACCGAGGTATTGAGGTACGGAGGTGCGAGGTACCGAGGTATGGAGGTGCGAGGTACCGAGGTATCGAGGTACGGAGGTGCGAGGTACCGAGGTATGGAGGTGCGAGGTACCGAGGTATCGAGGTGCGAGGTACCGAGACATGGAGGTGCGAGGTATGGAGGTGCGAGGTGCAGAGGTATGGAGGTGCGAGGTACCGGGGTATCGAGGTACCGAGACATGGAGGTGCGAGGTATGGAGGTGCGAGGTGCAGAGGTATCGAGGTGCGAGGTATCAGGGTATCGAGGTGCGAGGTACCGAGACATGGAGGTGCGAGGTATGGAGGTGCGAGGTGCAGAGGTATCGAGGTGCGAGGTGCAATGCCGAGCGAGGTGAGGTATGCCGAGTGCTCCATCCAATGCCGAACGATACTTAATGTCGAACCTCCGTCATGACGAACCATGTCTGATGCCGAACAGTTTCTAATGCCGAGCGCCCATCATGCCGAACGATCTCTAATGCCGAGCGCCTCTAAATGCCGAGCGCTCCTGGATGCCGAGTGCTACTGAAATGCCGAACGATCCCTCTATGTCGAACGACGATCTCTCTATGCCGAACAGCCTCCAATGCCGAACCATCCCAATGCCGAGCGACATCTGCCAAACTGCCTATCATCATTTTAAACCGAACCCATCATACTTTAGTCTCGATAGTTGTGAAGTTGTTTAAGTTAAATCCGTCTGTCCGCGGCCTTGCCAAAAGGCGGGTTAACACTTGCCCCCCAAAACATGCCTTGCTGTGAAAGGTGTGTTTTGAATAGCCTTAAGTCCAATATCCCAAGTATGTATGTTATCCACATCCATACTTTCCGATTCATAACCCAATCCATTACCAAGCCATCTTATCCGAGTACCACGGCCATATCTTGATCCATTTCCGCGACTGTTCCGAGTCGATGTCTGATTCTTATCCAGTAACCAAGTCCTTACCCAATTCCACATCCATCTGAACCCGACTACCGAGTTCCAATCCATCCATATCCAATAACCTATAACCATATCCATGACCTCTCCGGGTCGATATCCAAATCCGGGACCGCTCCGGGTCCTTGTCCGAATCCTTAGCTATTCATAGCCAATATCTAAATCCGTAACCTCTCCGGGTTCTTGCCAAGCGCAATCCACACTTGACAACCTACGTTAAGTAATTCCATGGTGTTCATGGTTCAGTGTCCCTGAACGTCGAAGAATGCCGTGGCTTAAGTCCTAAGCCGAATCCTGGTCACTCCGGACCCTTGCCGAGCATAGTCCATACTCGACGATCTAAAATAGTAACCGATAATATATGGCCTAAGTCCTAGGCCGAATCCTGGTCTCTTCGGACCCTTGTCGAGCATAGTCCATACTCGACGGCCTTTTAGCCAAAATCCAGAGAAAATCCAATCAAAATCCGATCCGAAATCCAAATCCAAAATAGAAAACCAGAAACCCATATCGAAAATCCATACCAAAAAAAACAAACATCCAAACCAGAATCCAAACCAGAAAATGAGCAAAACAGGGAGTTCAAACCAAACTCCAAAACCAAACCAGAAAAAGAAAATGTCCAAGTCAAAGGAAAAAACAGATTTCGCAAACCCGGGCGTTTCGGTAAGCCATCATCTCAAAGCATGCCTGAGGGTTATCTCCGACCCCGTACATGAGTAAGTGATTTAACCGTTTGCCCAGAGTTTGTTACTTATTCCAAACCATCAAGATTAGTTGATGACCAATCGGCCACCACTCCTGGGCCTCATGCCCTCGTCGTTCAAGGCAGGCGGTGGCTGCTCCTGTTCCACCGCCGCATTCCGAGTTCCGACATACTGTCGCAACTGACCATTCCTTATATGCTCCTCGATTATGTCCTTCAAATGCCGGCAGCTGTTAGTGTCATGCCCGTCCAGGTCATGAAAAAGACAGTGCCTTCCTGACGCCCTTTCTCGTTCTGAGGATTCCCTCCTTGCTGGCCTTCGATAAGAAAGGCGATCTCGAGTATCTAAGAAAATCCGTTCTAACGTTGCGTTCAATCCTGTGTAAGTGGAGAACTTTGGTTCTCCCCAGCGCTTCCTTTTCCCTTTATCCTTGCCCCCACCCGAGCTTTCGTCGGGTAGTCCTCCATCCTTAGTCATGTTTACTTCCTTTGACCTCATGTCCAAACATGCATCCTCTTGTTGAAGAAATCTTTCAGCTTCATGAAAGAATTCCCCAAGATCCAACGGTGGGTCCCGTACCAATGATACTTTGAAATCCGAGCTATCTCTGACTCCTGATACCGCAGCCATCAGAACCATTGATGGATCTGGCCGATCCACCGAAGCAACTGCTGCATTAAATCGAGTTAAGAATGTCCTGAGCGATTCATCTGCCCCCTGTTTGACTGACGTTAGCGTCATCACGTTCTTTGGCCTTTTTATGTGAACTCGAAACTGACTTAAAAGAACTTGTCCACCAGTTATGTCCATGTTCCAATGGATCCATCCTCCTGCTGTCTAAACCACATAGCAGCAATTTCAGTCAAGTACAGGGGGAAACATCGGGCCATAACCTCCTTTGTTGCCCCCAGCACTTCGATATGCCTAGTGTACCTCATCAAGTGGTCGGTGGGATCCGTCTTCCCGTTGTATACTTCCAGAGTGGGTAGTTTGAAATCGGACGGATTCCTAGCTGTCCTGATGTTCCGGGTAAACGGACTTTTGTTAACTCCCTCTGAATCCCTGTTTGTCAGACCTCCGCGAATAGTCCGCCTGATAATGTCAGCCCATCCAGTGTTTCCAACCAATCCAGACTGCCCCCCAAGTCCCCGAGGAAATTCTGGCACATATTCTTCATCACGTACTCCTGTATTCCTATCGATGCCAGGCTGCGTAGCGTTATCCGGTATCCCTCCATGAACTGGTCCAGCATCACCTGGTGGTGTGCCCCCGAGTCTAGGTCCATCTAGATTGTTAACTGTTTGTTGATTGGGAGCTGCCCCCTGCTGATTCACTCCATCTGTCCGTTGGTTGAGTTCCTCTGGTCCAGCTCCACGATCTTGAGCAACTGCAGTTCCTGGTTGTCCAAATTGCCTAAGAAGAGCCTGCATCATCTCCTCTTGTCGTTTCATCATCTGCTCTTGCATAGAATTCATCATCACTTGCATCTCGTCCCGAGTTATGTAGATGGATGCATGACCCTCCCCAGCTCCAGAAGATGCCGCTTGACTTCCTTCCTGATTGCTCCTTTCCACTGCTTGCTTCCTCGTTGGTGGTCTTGCCATTGCTTTCTAAGATCCAAGTTCCTAACTCCAAAATTCCTGAGTGTTTCAATTCTCAGTGAAAGCACCAAAGTGTTAGCGCCAAAATTGGTCACTAACCACAAAATCCAGATGAAAGCACCAAATACCAATCACAGCTCAGAGATAGAATGTATGTAGAGAGCAATAATGTGAAGAACAGTTAAAACTGAAATGAAAGCAGTAAAGAACAACAGATTTTATAGTGGTTCGGCTAACTCCGGCCTACGTCCACTCCAGAAGTTTGCTTTTTATTGCTGTAATAATCGATTACAGTTACAAAATGGCAGAGTTGCCTTAGCCTTAGAAAAGAGAAAGTAAGAGAGCAGAAAGAAGATCCCCTTTTACTGTGCCCCTGCCTCTCTATTTATAGACAAAGATGGGTTGGACTTCCCTGGTGGGCCTGGCAGCCGAGTACCTCAGCCCAAATGGAGTGGTCTCCATATGCCGAACCATAAATGCCGAACGCTGAATGCCGAACAAGGTGTGAATGCCGAATGATCTCCTCATGCCGAACGTTGGGAGGTGCGAGGTACCGAGGTATCGAGGTACGGAGGTGCGAGGTACCGAGGTATGGAGGTGCGAGGTACCGAGGTATCGAGGTGCGAGGTACCGAGGTATCGAGGTACGGAGGTGCGAGGTACCGAGGTATGGAGGTGCGAGGTACCGAGACATGGAGGTGCGAGGTACTGAGACATGGAGGTGCGAGGTATGGAGGTGCGAGGTGCAGAGGTATGGAGGTGCGAGGTACCGGGGTATCGAGGTGCGAGGTACCGAGACATGGAGGTGCGAGGTGCAGAGGTATCGAGGTGCGAGGTACCGGGGTATCGAGGTGCGAGGTACCGAGACATGGAGGTGCGAGGTATGGAGGTGCGAGGTGCAGAGGTATCGAGGTGCGAGGTACCAGGGTATGGAGGTGCGAGGTGCAATGCCGAGCGAGGTGAGGTATGCCGAGTGCTCCATCCAATGCCGAACGATACTTAATGTCGAACCTCCGTCATGCCGAACCATGTCTGATGCCGAACAGTTTCTAATGCCGAGCGCCCATCATGCCGAACGATCTCTAATGCCGAGCGCCTCTAAATGCCGAGCGCTCCTGGATGCCGAGTGCTACTGAAATGCCGAACGATCCCTCTATGTGGAACGACGATCTCTCTATGCCGAACAGCCTCCAATGCCGAACCATCCCAATGCCGAGCGACATCTGCCAAACTTCCTATCATCATTTTAAACCGAACTCATCATACTTTAGTCTCGATAGTTGTGAAGTTGTTTAAGTTAAATCCGTCTGTCCGCGGCCTTGCCAAAAGGCGGGTTAACACCCTAGATCTAAAATTAGCTCTCAACGGAAGTGGGTTAGGGAGTTGCTAGAACTTGTATAATTTGAGAATCATAATCCCTTATTTATAATGTTGGCATTTTCTAATTTGATCCTTCAACAAATTAAAATGCCAAGGTATCTACACATTAATCTCATGATAATTAAATTCTTAAGCCTTTTAACTTTAATGTAAATTTGATCGCTTAATTAGGTTTTACACCAAAATAGCACAACACATTTTATATTACATGTGCGGTCCATATGTTGAAATATTCCAACAAGAAATGCTTGCCCTCAGAGCAAAGTTGCATAGTGAGTTGGCAGGACAAACTACGCTGCTTCATTTTAAAAAATATGCATTGGAAATTTTGTGCCAGCAATTTTATTGTTCGTTGTTTATTAATATGAATTGATTGCTTATTAGTTGCATATTTTTAGTATATAGACCGGATATTGGTGTTATAGGAATACCAAAAACTGAAGTAGTGAGCTAGAGATATTTGTTATACCGGGTACCAAGCACAAATTCGTGTAGTTGTACTAGTACCTGGAGACATGTAATGATAAGCAACGTCAACTAATTCTTTTTGGTACATTACTTCAACCATCATATATATTAAGATATTTTGTTAGTAGTGTAACTTTTCTATGAATTTTGAAGGATTTTATGTGAACTTGCCTATTTTGTGATGACTTTTGTGTCGGAATGGTTACGTATATCGTTTTTTATTATGTGATTAATGTGTTTTGTTAATTTTTTGAGCATTGTGACTATTTGATCGATACATTTTTATATTAAAATCTGTTAATCGCTACTGTATAATATACATGAACAACTAGAAACCAGACAAGCAACCAACATGATAAAGTAGCATTTAAGAAACAACAAAATAATCAACAACTTTGGCAACGTTTAATAAACGCAACGGTAAGGTTTGGGTTCAGTTGCATCTTCAAAATAACAGCGTTTTAATATAATATTTTGTAGTAGCATCAATAGAATCTTTTAGTGGTGTTTATACAGCGCTACGATAAAAAAAATTATTGACGTTTGTTGAATGCTACAATATGTTGCTTTTCGGTAGTGTTTGTGAAAACACAACAGAAAGTTCTCGATTTTTAGTAACATGTTATATAACGACGTTCTCTATAATGCTACCATAAGTTATGGTAGTGTTTTTTATGCACTAATAAATCTATTTATTGTTGTAGTGGAATGATGATATTATACAGTTATCTCGACTTAGGAATACTAATGAGCTTCAATAAGGATACTCCACTTCGATTATAGTTAAATCATGGCATGGTGGTCATTAAGCGACTATAGTTAGGTCTGTGTTAAAGCATTGGAAGTGAAACACTATTCAATGAATAATTCATCTCCTAAGTTGTATGAGGTTAGTGTCACGGTCAACTATAGTCAAGCCAAAGTCAAATTTTTTGACCAAAGTAGTATGGTTAATTATAAATGTTATTATTGAACCAATGACTTAGTTTATGGACTAATAGAGTTGATTATGGACGTCATTAGACTTCTGACCAAAACCAAATTCCATAAATTCTAAAGTGATATAGTGTTGATGAATAGACTTGGTGTAAATAATCGTTGCTAAAAAGGTATCGCTTAAATTTGTAAATGATGAGTTCGTCAAACTTTCACACAACTAGCTAATATGCTGTGTGAATATTTGTGACAACCCGCACATTAATGGGCCTGAATTTTTGGCAAATTGAAAATCCATGTCCACGAGGGTATGAATCAACGATTTTGGCAACCTGAAATAAACATAAGTATATCAAAGAGCTATCGATAAGAATTCATAACAGAATAGTAAACTATAATAAAAACACATATATATTGAATAAGGCTAACACCTTGGAATTAATATCATTCCCTGAGTATCTAGTGCCCTTGTCAATGCAGAGCGTGCTTGAGGAAGTTTGTCCTCCCATGTACTCTTCTTGTACCAGCATCTATCCTTCCAAAATCTATCATGTGGGTAGTAATGAAGAGGGGTTTAGAACAACGTTCTGGTGACTGGTAAATTACATACTTTATCCATAATACTGGTTATGCCGATTGTTTTCCATTACATGTTATGTCCATTATTCAAAGTTTAGTCATTTTGACTTCATAAACATATGATAAACTCAATCTACTTCGAAGTGTGTGTATATATATATGTATATATTTATAAGCATCACTTCTCTCATAGACAAAGATACATTCCCCTCTAATATCTGTATCTAGACATCACACCCTTGCAATCTAACGCTTCATATCGAATATACCATTCAAAATCCCAACCAAGACTGCCACGTATCGTACCTACACATTGGGGGGGAACCCACATTGCCGACTCGTGCCAAAGGCGACTTAGGGTCTACAACATCCACGTCCACTTCTCAACGGTAACACCACTTATTGCACCACACCGGGAATCCAACAATAGCGACTAGGCTGTGTTTCCAGCATAGACCGAGGAACCTCCCGTTAGTGTCGCGCTATAAAACACTCAGTATCGATGGTGCTCTAAACCTATGTATACTACTCTAAAATATATGGTACCTACATTCCTGGTATAGCGCCGAGCCTTCGCCCACCGTCCAATTTAGATTGCCTAATTCTAATCAAGGAAATGTCTACGTGGTTACTTAGTACTCCATGTTGGAATTGAAGTAGACTCTAGTTGACCATTTAAGACTTCAAATTCAAGGCAAACCCACTTTGGAATATTCCCTAAACCTTTATGCGACCGTATAACCCCACGCATCCTACAGTTGGAGAAGTGCCACATTAGTACAATATATACACAACTGCTGGTAGCCATTTGCGGATGGTAGACTTCCGTTGTGTAATTACATTACCGACGTCGCATTCTAACATATACTAATGACTGCATCAATACTAATTAATCTACATATCAGGCTAGACCCATTAATTCACACCGTCATATAACGTATTATAGAGGTCATATAATTAAACTGGGAAAATTATTCCATCTCCTAAGTTCAATTATTAGCACTCATTTGCTTACCATGAACTTACTTCTAATTTCATTAATGCCATTAGATATTGTTTACTGCTTCTTTTTCAGTTAATACAATTAAGTATAATTTACTGTCTCTTTTCAATTAATAAAATTAGGTATATTTACTGCCTCTTTTCTATTAATGCCCATTTTAGCTTGATTACTATGACTCCCCTAATTCTTTGTTTTATTATCTTATTCATACTTTAGCGCTTATTATTTATTTCTTAACTTTTATTTTGTCACATATATTTAATTGATAACATAATTATTATTGTTTCTATTTATAATACTTTAGTTCTACCTTTAGGGATTTCGACATTTTATATGCACTGGAACTATATCTTCACAAAAAGGAACTATTAACACTGTAATTTACTATAAATTATCTATAAGAAGAATTATGCTCTGTTCGGAATTACAAGGAATTATCTTTTCTATTTTTTATTGAAATAGACAGCACAAAATATGGAGACATCCCTATTTGGCACATCTTTTCCTTTAGGCGTATTCCTTATTATTCTAGACGACACACTTTCATATATAATTGTAGAGATAGACAATTAATAAAAATTTACGTGAAAACATTCTTCATTTCAATAAATTAAAATATAAGCTTAAATCCCAATCAAATTAGAAATATCTTACATTCATGTTTAATATTCAAATAACAAAATTTGGAATTAATATAAAACCTTATCTTTGAATTATTTCATAATTTATGGACCACATTCACCCTTACATTCCAGATTTAGGTGTATATGAAATATAATGAAAATTAACAATATACTGAATAAGTAGGTAAGAGTCTCAAGTTCCAAGTTCTCTATATATATATATATAAACACACACACATACATACACACACACACACACACACATATATATATATATATAAATATAAACACATACCCCTACAATTCCATGATTTATATTCGGGCATACAATAACTGATCCACAATGATATAAATCAATATTGTATAAAATTTATAATTTTCCACTCAACTCTTAGCTTCCAAATCTCCAAATCTAAATCTCTTATTCCTGTGACTCCTTTTCTTTTTACCAAAATATGTACCAAAAGCATATACATATTTATTAGAGTTATGGATCTAAGAAGAGATTTGAATTAAACGTAACTATAAATTTAGATTTAGAATTTACCTCTTCTTTGCAGAGTCGATTCACCCCTATTCGTCTTCTCTTTTACCTTCCACTATTGTCCACTTATATATACATAAAATATTTTATAATTTCTGCAATTCCTAGAATTGGTGGAGAAGAGTAAATAACAAACTTCGCTTATAGATTCATAAAATATGAGAAGTAAAGTAAGGGCTAGGCCTATATTTACAAGCGCTCGAATCAATTCTATTTGTTAGATTGAATTACATTAAACCCGGGCTGTTCGGCCTAGGTTTATTATTAGCCACCAGCCTCCCACTGGTCGATTGGTCAATGCGAGGTATTCGACTAGTAGGGGTTGACCAAATCCTATTCCGGTGTTGACCGATTAACTTTAATAAATCAATGTGATTTTTTTATAATTTATTCCTTATATATATTTTTAATTATTTTCAATCCGAAATCTTCAAACCTTAATAACTTTTTGTTTAACTTTGATTGTAAAACTTTATAAATGAAAATTGATCAGAAAATCGCCACGAACACGATGCTGCAAGTTTCGTAGCTAAATTCTGACGTTTGCACAAAATTCTATTTTTAGGGCTATAATAATTACTTATTAATCCCTTTAATTAAGTATTGTTTAATTTACGAGGTGTTATATTCTTCTTCCCTTAAAAGAATTTCATCCCTGAAATTCCTCAAGGACTGAATCGGGTAACATGATACGCACCCATTCTAAGCTATCCAACCAATTAGCGTACAACCAATTTTGTAGCCAATCGTTTACAAGTGCATTGTGTATCACAACACGTATGATATGTAAGTCGAAGAATACTAAATCGCTGCCTCCTATATGAATGCATTTTTTGCAAAAGTAATTTTTGTAAATATGATTCAAACAACCTATATATATATACATACACACACACCCATAGTTCTATATGTATGCAAGTTTTCAAAAATCAAAATCTTTGTTTTCACACAATAATTTTTCCACACTCTTGCGAATAGGAGTATGTTCAACCAATTTTTGCATCCAATCCCTACCATCCAATACCTAACAAACCATTTCTAACATCTCAAATTTTGAAAATGCAGTTCCCCTAAATCTATACCCTTATGTTGGAAAAGGGATTTAGATGGAGAATTTCATATTTCCATCTTTGCTTGAGTACCCATCCTTTTGTTAACTCGTTGACTTTCCCATGCCAAGCACGTGGCATTTCTAAAATCATAAATTTTCTCTTTTTCGTTCAAAATATTCTTCAACTAAATTTGTGAAATAATTCAAATTTTTTAAAATAAAACTCACTTTTCAAAACATTTTCAAAGGTATTTTATATTTTAGAAATTTGAGATTTTAGAACAAAATTTTCAAAAGTATTTGTTTTACTTTTTCATAACAAATCAAGCCACGTCCAACAAAATCAGGTTAAGTCAATAGGTTTACGCCCATGATTGACCTCAGCCTATTACACAATAAATTTCCAAATTTCAAAATCGTTTTCTTTTATTTTAGAACAACAATCAACACACAGGTACATTTATAAATTTTAGCTTTTAAAGTATAGGGATAGTGACCTGTGGTTACGCAACAACCTTTCCTTGTCCTTCGCTTGATAAAATTTATCTTTTCCAAATTTTAATGCTTTAGGAACTTAACACTATTAAATTTTAGTAGCTAATTCAATAAATTTCCTAATTTATTTTATAAATTTCAGTCTTACTTTGCATTAGTTAAGCGTCTTCATGAGATTCATTATTTGTACTATTTTCTAATTTATATAGCAGTATATTCAAAAAATTAGCAAAGTAATAAAAAGGAGCTGTTTTCAAAAAAATATCGTACGCATTTTTATACAATAGAGACAACTAATGCTTACAATCCAAAGCCCAAAAGAAATAACTGCTAGAATCTACCCTTCAACATCAATTGGTATTAATGATGTTGTAGCCCTATCACTTCTTACTCAAACAAAATGGACAGTTTTTGAAAGCCATTCTACCATAGCCCAAATTATTTTGATTCACATTTCTAGCTTTTAGTAAATAAGGCCCATCCACTATTTTGACTACTACAACAAATTTTTGGCTATACTATGCATTTACATTATAGTGGGCAAGGAGTACAAACCATGCGCATTTGGAATAACTCATCGGAAAAAAATGGTTTAGCGTAATAACTTTCCTACCACCTATCTTGCTTTCTTTAATCCTACGCCAACCAACGTCCTCTATGTGTTTTTGCCATCTCATTACCCTCTTCTCCAATTATATCACTATCTTCTTTGAAACTAAAATCTCTTGATAGTATTCTCAAATTTCAGTATTTATTTTCCTTATCTTTGACCTTGTGTGGGTATATTTTAGAATTCGCAAAAGTGTACTTTGATACCATTCCTCGTTCCTTTGTGGGTTATTCTTATGACTTTCACACATGTCTAATAAAACATTCCTAGGTTCACACTAATATTATTATATTCTATGGGGATTCCTTGTTTCTCTTTACGAGCATTCATAGCTTTAACCTTTACCCACCTTACCTAGACAATCATCACTATCTACTCCATGTCAAAGTTTATTTGATTTTTTACTACCATTTATAAAATTATTAAACTTCACTGTCATAAAGTACTTAACCTAGAAATTTTGCCTTTAAAATTTAAACTTTGAATTTTTTTATTAAATCCAACAATTTATAATTAAGAGTCATGTATTTATGGCATGAACGGACATCAAATCAAGTTTTCCCTTTAAAGCCTTTTCACAACATTCCATTTTACTATTTCTTTAATAGTAGAATTTTTAGCTCAAACCATTTACTAAGTTTCGCATTAAAAAAACTCATTTGTTATACAAAACCACTTTTCAAAAAGGCACCGTTAAAGTGTTTCTAAAACATCTTTTATAACATTAAACAATAAAAACTTAAGTAGACAATGACAACTTTCATTCTATCATTTTCCTATTACTCATCTTATTTCCACTGTCAACCTTAGTGGAGAGTCTAATAGCATACGAGGGGGGACTTTCAAAAGATACGTGCAATCAATGCGCACAATTATGGAAAATATCCATTTTCTTTTTTTTTTCTCCTATATTGTTCCTAATTGGATCATGAACATTATTTAACATAAATTTCCTAATGTCATTTCTATTTATATCTCCTAATGTTACTACTATTTAAAAAATTTATACCTAAATTTCTCTTATTTAAATTGCTCCTTCTTATATAGCTTTTTTCTCTTTGATTGTTTTCTTCATTGCAAGGCATCCGCCTTCTACTTTAGCCATTGAGCTTTTCTTCATTATCGTGACACAATTTACCTTTTTATATAAATCTATTTTAGCTATTTTTCTCCATATTTTCCTTATATGAGAATATTCTTCATATCTTCACTATCGGGTGTTATTACCCTTCCATTTAATTTCTATTCTAAATTTTCTTTGAATCGAAGCATTTCTATCGCTTTCTTTATCAGGCACTTGTGCCCTTCCATTCTGTTTACCACATTTAAAACCACTACCACTTCCTATTGTCCACCCCTTAAAAGAATTTTAAGAACCCTGAATTTACAAAATTAGAAAAACCGTCGAGCTATACGTACGCTCTATTTTCAATTTATTCCAAAGGAAATGCCTTTTTATTAAAACCCTTTCAACCAAAAATTTTGGTCTGAACAATTTTAATTTCAAATAGAGATTGTATTTAAATAAAAAGATATTTTATATGGTGAATTTTTTAACATTTACTATTTTTAAAAAAAATAGGTTTTTTCTACTTTTAAATAAGTCATTTGAAAATCGTTTCAAATATTAAGGAAATTTAAACCTTTTATTAAATTATTTCATATGGGGTTGGACTCAAAGTGAGTTTTATTTGTCCTTTCTTTTGGACTTTTCTTCTTTTTCACTTACTTTATGACTTATCATCATTCGAAACAGATTAAATATCTGATTATCCTCTTGAAGTAATTATTACACACCTTCCTTCAAGAACTTGCTCGATTCTTACTTTGCCAGATAGTTGCAACACATATATTCTATTCTTTCCATTTATCTAGATCTAACTTACATCACCAATTAGCAATCTAGTGGGGATCAACAACCATAGGGCAATCAAGGCCCAACAAGGGATTCAAGTACCATCCAACATCAGGGACCCTTCTACGTGTGACACTAATGCTCTTCTTAAATCGACGCTTTCAGTACGAGCTATCTCCCGTGGGATGATCGGGATAGGCTTATAGTTTCAACTTCATATATTATTCGAACTCATATTCTCCTTGTCTATCTTTTTAAAATATGGTCGCAACTACTTCTAAAGTTGGAATTTTTAGAGTTTGGCGTATAATATATAACATTATAGGTAAAAATACAAGTACGTCCACTCAGCATATTCTAATTCATATTATTGACCAACCTAAACTCTAATATCAAATGCGATGGCCCGCACCTTAATAGGCCTTAATTTTCACTAAATCAGAAATCCAAGTCCATGAGGGTACAGATCGTTATTTTGGTAACATGGACTAGACATAAGTATATTAAAGAGCTATCGATCAGAACTCACAACGAAAGTGTAAAGTATAATAAAACACATATATAATGATTAAGGCTAATACCTTGGAATTAATATCATTCCCTGGTATCTAGTGCCCTTGTCAGTGTAGAGCATGCATGAGGAAGTTACCATCATTCTTTACTTGTACCAGTACACGTCCTTCTAAAATCTATCCAGTGGGTTGTAATGAGGAGGGGGTCAGAACAACGTTTCGTGATTGGTAAATTACATGCTGCAACGACCCGTAATTTCGGACACTTCGTATTTGAATATCTGAAATTATTTAAATATTTGAATCTTGGATTAAATGTTATCAAAATGATTTAATAAGCTTTTTAACCTCCTTTTAAATCATAATTAATGTTCTTTTGGATAAATATTTACAAAAATAAATACTTTGAAAAAATATCGATAATGTTACCGAAAATCGTTTTATCGATAAACAGCTTTTTAACCGTCAGAAGTTGTTCAGTTTTTTTACATAAACTTATTTTCTCAGGAATTAAGGAAAATGAAATAAAAATATTTTTCTATTTATAGAAATAAACATTATAGATGATTTAATGCAAGCGATAAAGGAAGATATTTAGGAAATGACCTTTTATGGTAATACTTAACTTTTAAGTAAAAAGGGAGAGGTGTAAAGTTAACATGTGTAAAGGAGGCTCCTTTGTAACCTTTCATGGAAGGTAAGAGGTGGTTATGACCTCTTGTAAAATCCTATATAAGGAGAGGCATATCATACATAATAAATCACTAATTCACTAAGCTTGAGATGAAGTATGAGAAGTACAAATTGTGGAAGTGCTTAAGCACTAATCAATTAATTCTTCTCTAACTTTTTCAAGCCTTAATCAAATCATCTCTAATCTCTTTTAAACTTGGAATTAGGCCTAAAACATCATGGAAATCATGGTTATCAAGTAAGAAGTGGGAGAAGGTGAGAGAAAGAGGAGGATTTAGGAGGGGCCGTAAGGAAAGGAGAGGAGGAGGAGAGGTGTGGCTTTGGTTCAAAAGTGCTAAAGGTTGGACCTTTAGGCTTGTGTTGATGGAAGGAGGTGGTTCTTTGATTCTTATAGCTTTGTGGTTGGATTTACATGGATCTAAGTGAGTTATTTCACTAATCCTTAAGTATATATTGTGTATATATATGTTGCGTTTGAATTATAAAGCTAAATTGACATTAACTAAGTAAAGTTATAGATTCTAGACCCCTCTTGCTTTTGAAAGCAAATGATAACTTTATATCGTATAACATCAATTCTATCACCCTCTTAAACATGTAGCATGGCCTTGACTTGATGTTTAAATGTTTGTTTAGATTGTTTGTTGAATTGAAGTAAGTTTGAAGTGAGAATAGTCATTATAAGTGCACTTCGGAATCTCTTGTTTTCAGGAATTTTATTAAATAAATAGGAAGATATTCTTAAGGATTTATTTCCATTTTATTTAAGTATCCTAAGGGTATTACTTACTGTAAAAATTTCAAATCTTAAATCATTTGTTTAAGTGGTTAAAACTAGTCTCAAAGATGGTGCTTTTCAATGTTGTTTTAACAAGGACTTTTAACAGCATTTATAAATGCTGTAGTAAGTCATTTATGGTTTTATGTATTTAAAATGCGATGTTTTGAATAGTTTTTCATGATTTAAATGGTTTCTAAATTATTTCTTTTATAAAATATTTTTGTGGAAGTTTAATAATTTGAGTATGAAAAAATGATTAGGAGTTTAAATATAGTTTTAATGATTATTTATGAATTTTGAAAGTAAAGTGCTGCAAAATGTAAAGCATGTTTTTAATTGAACTTCTAAATTAGTTCTTTTCGAGTAATATTTTACATAAATATTTAAAACATATTTACAAGTTTTTCTAATATATATTTTTATATATATATATATATATATATAAACTTTGTTTGAAAAGTAATTAACTTTGCTTAACGCTAAAAGCCGATGAAGTAAGCTTATTTATTTCTAAGAGTTAAAGATTGATGTCGAATAAGGACGAAGCTATAGAGCTCTAATCTACTAGTTTCCCTCTTGAACGAGGAATAGTTAAGTTGGGATTGTTGAAAATGGGTTAATCATGTTGTTTGTTATTTGTTTATGGAAATCATTAATACTATGCTTAACACTAAGTGTCGATAAGTAAACTTATCTATTTGTGAGATTCAAGAATAAAGTGTCTAGGTAAGGCTTTGATGCAACCAGTGCTCTAACTTACCTGGTTTCACTTTTGAATGAGGAATGGTTAAGTTGAAATGTCAGAAATGAGTTAAGTATACGAACATTGATTTGTATAAGCAAATATTTTTACTAGATAATCGATTAGTCGACTTTGAACTTAACCTCTTAATAAACTAAGATCTTTAAAAATAATGTCTTAAAAATAATACAAGTATGGAATGAATTTTGGGTTTGTTGTGAGTCTTGTGACAATGTGTTAATAACATTCATCTTTAACCCTTTTTTTATTATACTTATGAATGTAAATAGATCTTTAAAAGAACGTTTTAAAGATAAGCTTAAGTGAAATGGTTTTGGGTTTGTAGTGACAATGTTTAAATAACATTAATTTTAAACCTTTTTGAATGGATTTGTGAAACTATTTAGATCCTTAAAATGGATATTTTGAAGGAAATTATAAGTAAGAAATCTTTTTAATGATTTATGAATATATGTATACCATTTGCAATAAGTATATGAATACTTTTTGAAGTATATAAAAAAGTAAAGGTTTAAAGTAAGAAATCTTGTTAATGATTTATGAATATACTTATACCATTTGAGATAAGTATATGAATATTTTTTGAAGTATCGAAAGAGTAGAAATGAATAGTAGAGATTGATAAATGATGTCTTATTAGATAAAATAAGCTTTACAAATAAAAGAGTTTTAATTATTATAAGATTAATTAAAAAAAGGGATTAGAAGTCGCTTGTGTGACTTGATCATGCTTTGTGTGATTTGATCATGCTTTATATGTTTACTCGTTTATGGAAAACATTTAGTCGTACACTTAGCATTAAAAGCCGATGAAGTGGGCTTGCCTATCTGTGGGAATTAAGACCAATGTTCATATAGGGATGGAGCAATATAGCTCTAACCTACCGGCTTCACTCTTGATCGAGGGATAGTGTGAGATGAAAATATAAAAAACATGATAAGTATACGAGACTTGGTTTCCATATGCGATTGTCTATTTTGAACTGGATAGTCGATTAGTCGACTATCAAATTTGACCTAATATTAACTTAAGAATTAATCGAAAGGCTTCGCGGTTTCATACCAATGAGAGCCCTCGAGGAGGAGTATTGGTATGAAATGTCTCTAGCTTTCACTTATTTCTGAAAGAACTGGAATTGAATTAATCGAAAATTCATCGATTGGTTCTGAAGAGACTAGGATCGGTAAGTGTTCTACTTACCGAATACCACTTCAAAACTAGTACACGAGTTTTATGTTTTGGAAGCGGTTGAAAAAGGGAATCTATGTGCAGATTCAAGATCTATTTAAGATGCTCGAATCCATGTAGTGATTCGTGATCTGTTCGAGATGTAAGAATCTAGTTAGAGATTCGTGTTCTGTTCAAGTGATGAAGACTCATGTGAAAGATGTCGAACGTAACCTTGACATCGGAAATGGCTAAAAACAGAGTAGGCCTCACAACCTAGGGTTTAATGACCCATGTAAAGGTATTATCAACTCCATATCTAGATATATTTATCGATTGTTGGCCAACATGAGTTGATGATATTTGGTTCACGTTGTTCATATTTATGTTCGGACGCTGGGCCGCTTGTGTTTACCTAAACGATATATTTTAGAGATATACGAAGCTTGGAAGGTACTTTCTAACCCTTATGCAGAAGATTGGATTCGGCTTCACTTCCGTGGGAAATCTATTATGCGAATGTTCCTTATTGGTTTTGGTTGTACCCTCTAATATGTCGTTGAATGTAACTAATGTAACCATTCCAGCTATGTTATAATATTTATATTCTACACCCTAGACATTATCCATTATATCACCTTATGTACCTATTAGATGGTGTTTCTTTTGAGGGGATAACCGTTATGGCATTCCATGAAGTCTCAAAAGCACTGTTATATGTTGATCGCATATTTATTGAGTTTCTCAAGCTAGACTTATGTCTGGCACATGGCTTTTGTTTTACTTAAATTCCTTGTGTGCTCTTTCAAGTAGTTTGAGAAAGGTAGGTTTTCATTTATGTTCATTGGAGCTTGAGAAGGCAAGCTGGATGTTTCACCTACCGTAGTATTCTTATTTCCGCTGCATTACTATTTGATGTATCAGCATTTGTGAGGACATGTTGTTACAACTGTCTAGGCTGATGATGGTACTTAGGTTTCGTAACTCCGAAATTTCTTTATCGGAGTAACCTTTTGTATTGTTCCTTTGATTTTGTATATTATCGTTCTGATAGTGAGATTTTGATGTTATGTTCTCTTTTTTCTTGTCTATTTCTTTTTCGTTTTATTTTACCCTAACTTTTCTTCTTTTTGACAAATGAATTCTCGGTACACGAATATCATGGATGCATTAGTGTCGATATTCAAGGATCGAAAAGACGAGATGTCACACCTGGTATTAGAATTCATGGTTAAGCGAGAACCTTGGCTTTGGTAGGTATGACTCATTAGGAGATAGGGTAATGGAATGCCCTAGCATGAGTTGAGTGCATTATACATATGAGAGCGTGTTTGTAATTGTTATAAACGTATACTTTATAGGTAATTATACGAAAATTAAAGATCTTATATAAGTGAATTATCAAAGTATAGTTTAATTAATGTAGGGGTTAATGAGAAGTTTTACCTTTTTACTGCATGGGTTGGGTAGATAGTATTTGTAGGTGCATTGAAATGAACATCTTGTGAATTAATTTTCAAAATTGACTATCAGGCGTTCGGTGGCAATGTTCGGTTAAAAGTTAACTTTTATAATTTTTCAATTTAGTAAAAGATGTTTATTTTAAATTTAAGAAAGATAAGGTATTTTGGAAATAAACATTGTGAAAAGATTTTATATAAGAAAGTAATTTTATATAAGTATGGTTTATAAAATATGGTTTATAAACATAAAGGATTTAAACTGATATTTTGAGAACTTGAATCTCGGTGTCTTTGAAAATGTTTTTCAAGATTTTGTGAAAAATAATAGTACTATTATGTAAAAGTAAGTGTTTGGGAAATTGGTTTAAGAAGTTGAGATCATGGTACTTAGTAATATTTACGAAGTTTTTATACCATTTTGAAGATTTTGGTTAAGTCTGAAAGGCATGGATTGGATGTACTGAACTCACTCCTATTGGTTAAAAATAATTTTGGTGATGACTTAAACATCATCGGCGTTCATTTTCGGGTTTCTAAGTGGGTGACGCTATAGGGTTATTTTTGTAAAATGGATTTTGATTTGATTCCGAAGGTATGATTTGTTATATGAAAGATATACCTATATATAATTATTTCAAAATGATTTGAAATAAAACCCGGTATTTAGTTCTAAAGTTTCCTTTAGAAAGAAACTTGGTATAAACTTTTTGGTGTAGAAAAGTTTTGTATACTATGTAGGGTGCCCGAGTGGTAGTGGCATAGCCCATAATAAATGTTGGAACTTTTCATGTTTTTTCTTTTTTGGTAAAAGCATGTTTAATATAAAATTTGAAATTTGCTAAGATATTTTATGGACACATGTAGCCTGTGCATTAGGATTGTATGGTATGTGCATCATATTATGATATGTTGTTTGGTATATTTCATTTGTTAAAATAAAACGGATTTTTTGATAAATTTGGACAGTCAGAAGCTTCCGAATTGTTATAGAACTTGAAGCTACGTGTTTTGTGAAAATATAACAATTGAGTTTATATAACACTTGAATAGAGAAGTTTGTAAGTTAAAAAAACTTTTGAATTGGTTAAACATGCTTGTTAAATAAAATGAATTGGATCTTTTTGTATATATTCTTAGGATACAGTAGAGTAATATACAAGTATGTACTTAAGTACTAACTGTTTATCTAGAGATATATGACGCTCGAAAAGTACTTTCTAACCCTTATACGAATGCTCCTTATCCATTTTGGTTGTACCCTCTAATATGCTATTGAATGCAACCAGTGTAACCATTCCAGCTATATTATAATATTTATATTCTACACCCTAGACATTATCTATTATATCACCTTATGTACCTATTAGATGCTAGTTCTTCTGAGGGGATAACCGTTATAGCATTCTATGCGGTCTCAAAAGTACTGTTATATGTTGATCGCATATTTCTTGAGTTTCTCCTACTATACTTAGGTCTCATATGTGGCTTTTGTTTTCCCTAAATTCTTCACGTGCTCTTTCGATTAGTTTGAGAAAGGCAGGTTTTCGTTGATGTTCATTGGAGCTTGAGAAGATGAGCTGGATGTTTCACCTATCATAGTATTCTTATTTCCACTGCATTGCTCAATGATGTATCATCATTTGTGAGGATAGGTTGTTATAACTGTCCAAACTGATGATGGTACTTAAGTTCTGTAACTTTGAAATTTCTGTATTGGAGTAACCCTTTGTACTATTCCTTTGATATTATATATTACCATTCCGATAGTGATATTCTGATATTGTGTTCTCTTCTTTCTTGTCTATTTCTTTTTCTTTTTATTTTACTTTAACTTTTCGTCTTTTCGGCATTTGAATGCTCAACACACAAATACCATCGATTTATTCGTGTCGACATTGAAGGGTCATAAAGGTGGGATGTTACACATACTTTATCAACAACACTAGTTTACGCCGATTGTTTTCCATTACGTGTTATGTCTATTATTCAAAGCTTAGTCATTTTGACTTCATATACACGTATGATAAACTCAACATACTCCAAAGTTTGTGTGTGTGTATATACACAAGTATATATTTATATGCATAATTGTTCCCCATAGACAAAGATACATTCTCCTTAAGTATCTGTATCTAGACATTGCGCCTTCATGATCTAAATGTTTTGTATCGAATATCCCATTCAAAATCCCAACTACGACTGCCACATATCTTACTTACACGTTGAGGAGGAGCCCTCAATGCCGACTCGTGCCAAAGGCGATTTAGGGTCCGCAACATCCGTGTCCACCTCTCAACGATAACGCCACTTATTGCACTGCACTAAGCATTCAACAACAGTGTCTAGGCCGAAGGAACAACCCATTAGTGTCGGGCTATAAAACGCTCTAGACCGATAGCGCTCTCGACCTATGTATACAGTCCAAAAATATATGGTACCTGTAATGACCGCTATTTCGGACCATTAAAATTGATAATAAAACCACACATGTCAGACTTGAATCGTTCAAAGCAATAGATTGTTAATTAAATTGGGGTAAATAAAATCAATCACAGAATCACAGACACATAATAGCAGAATATCTCGTTGCGGAATAAATAAAACACAGTAGTTCATGAAGCTACTAAATACATAGTCTTAAAGAAAATATATAATAGAGTCTGAAAGCAAATACAACTGGTAATCTAAATACATAAGTCCACTAATACATAAGCAAATGACCGAAAGGGAAATAACCAAAACAGGAAATAATAAATAGATGGCTAAATCTCCAACAGATCTCTAGCTCCAAAAGGTGAATCCAAGGCTGTGATACTCAGGCTGACCCAAGCATAAAGTAAAACAAAACACTAGAGTCAGGACTAACATACTTATATAAGTAAATCAACTCAAGTGAACTATTCAATAAAATGCATCAGTAACTCAAAGGATGCTTGGGATCACCCATCCTTTAAGGATCCGTTAAACTATCTATATGTAGTAAGATACGCTATTATATGTAATGTCTATCAGTAAAGTACAATATTGAAAATAGCGTTAAGTCGTTACCCATATCCCCCTTAACACATTTTATATAAGTGTCTTAGTCTATACAGTACTGTAAACTCCACCATAAATTGGTGGGCTATCAGGAAGCACTCCATAGGTGTAACATAAACCAAAGTCGTAGTGGGCTCGATCAGGATAAATATGATAAGGCATGCGAGGCAATGCCCAAGGTAGGGTTCTACCGTTTTGCACGCCCGGACTGGTGGTAACGCATAAGCGTAGATATCGCCCACCTCGAGACAACACTCCCATAATCAAGGGTGCGCACTAATCAATCACAAAGCAAAAGATATGGTTTCGAAGAAGCATGTCCGATAGGAGGAGCGACCTCAATTGGCCCGGTATAGCTCCTGTTTTAGTCATTTTAATTATGACTCAAAGGTCATGGCTGCGTTTCTTACCTCATTCCAGTAGCGTTCGCCAAACCATCCTACTTCGTTCTGGATTCTCCACCATGCACACAGTTGTTAAAGTGGTTCTGGTATCGACATAGAGTATGCCAATATTCGGCCCCGATCTCTTTAACAAACAATCGTTATATTTTTCACACAGTGGTCATTTTATAAAACATACTTAAATAATTTAAGTTACGTCAAATTCTAAATATTAACTTCAAATATATTTATCATTTGAAATCACTTAACTTAAACAATTAAATTTATTGATATTAGCAAAAGTCAAGTTATTAAGTTTTATTTCTCAATCAAATTATTAAATGACATAATTATATCCTTGAAATTACATAATAATAAAACTTAATAAAAATCTTAAACTTAAACTTATCCTTCTTAAAATATATTTATTAAAGTTATAAAAATAAATCTTTATATAGTCAAATTTAAATTAACCTCATCTTTAACCATCTTTTTCTTTTTTCATGGTATCCAACCCATCCCTCCCACCATCCCTTCCTTCCCATCCCCTCTGTACATAGTCATTTCCTCTGTTGTCATGTCCTCCGCGTCCTCCATCCTTCCTCCTCCATCTTCCTCTTTGCCTTCTTCCTCCTACCTTCCGGTCTCTCCTCCTACTTCTCCTTTGGTATCTGTTCCTTTTCTTCCTTTGCATGTTGCTACCAAGCCTTCCTCTCCTGCTCTAACCACTCCTACTGCCCCCTGGTCATCATTGTTCAAATCCAAACCTCGCAATGCTTGATCTTACTCCCCTGTCCTGGTGGCTCTTAACTTCATTGGTAATGCTCTGGTGCCCCCTATTGAAGTCATTGAAACTGGTAACATGGTGTGGAAAGATTATATGGTTGGATTTTTCCTTGATTGACCATTATCCTTCACAACAGTGGTTGAACATCTTAAGAGAGTATGGAAGCTAAAAGGTTTAGTTAAGGTTAAGTTTGATGGTGCCATTTTAATGTTTCTTCTTTCTAACGGTGAAGATAAATCAAAAATCTTACGTGGTGATCCCATTATAATGCGAAATAAAAAATTTATTATCCAAGAATGGTCCCCTGACCTAGGAAATGTTTGTGGCAAAGTAAAAGCAGTGCCAGTTTGGTTACAACTATCCAATTTTCCTATATATGATTGGTCTCACCTTGGAATTAATTGGTTAGCCTCGAGCATAGGTAAACTTCTATGCCTTGATGAAGCTATAGAGCGCCTTGATATAATTAACTATGCTAAATGCATGGTGGAAGTTCACCCTGACCAAGAGAAGTGATTGTTTCCCTGTCAGACTATTAGATGGATCCGAGCAACTTATTCATGTTTCCTATTTATGGAAACCTGATATTTGCCTCAACTGTAAGGTGTTTGGTCATAAAACTTGTGAATGTGAAGTAACATGTAATACTGAGAAATCAAAACAAAACAATGCAAGTGCTCAGGGCAAGGATATTGATATAAAAGGTTTAGATAAAACTGGGTTTATTGATAAAAGAAATATATAAAAAAAGCAATGGAAAAGAGTTATAAGAAGGAAATCTGTAATGAGAAATACTGGAATGGATAAAAGGAAGTTAACTACTACTGAAGTTGGAATAACAAGATAGTCTGATGAAGCATTGACAATAAAAAATGAAATAGATATTAATAAAGTTGTTACTAAAGAAAAGAATGGTGATAGACTCACAGACGATGATGTTGTGACAAGCATGGATGACCTTGAGGCACCTTATATATAACTTGGGGATCAACTTCGAGAAAATGAGCTGCCTGCTTCTGTGAAAGTTAATAATACTAACATGACATCTGACAGTTCAGTGGAAAAAGTGGATTGCTCTGGGGAAAAGTGTTTGCAACTTGGGGATCAGCTTCGAGAATAAGTCATATCCCATAATGATACACTAAATGATAGTATATTCTGTAATAATAAGTTTAGCTCTCTCTCTGAAATTGAGACTGATGATAGTCTGGTTACAGCAAATTCCTTGCCTACTGATAAAACTAAAAAGCTCATTGTCCCTGATACTCAAATCAATTCTCATATACCTAATGACAATGTAAACCCTCATGTACATGCTATGTGCATGTCTATGCATGCACATGACACCGCTAACTCCTTTCCTCTTCTCAACTCTGATCCACAAGCTTCTCCAACACCACCTTCTCCTTTTCCTTGTAATCCAACTGTTAAGCAAGCTTCCACTCAATCAACTCTTCCTACCATGCCACATGCATTTGCTCACATCCTATCTCCTCCTTGTTATCCAAATCATTCTCCTATCTCTGTCCATGCTAAATCACTTCCTTCTGGCAGTAATATTTCAGTTCCTTCTTCTTCAATAACTGTCAAAAACAAAAATTAGAAAAAAAGATGCTCAAAGTTTTAAATATCCCTAACATCCATATAACCACTTTCATCATAGCTCTGTCAATCAGAAGCAAGCAAAGCAGTAAAATCTCCCTCTCTGATTTATGATGCATCATATTGGAGTATGGAACATTAGAGGTGGTCATCAAGTTATGAAACTTATGCAAATTCATAATCTCATCAATTCCCACCATCTCCATTTAATTTCCATCCTTGAAACTAAAATTAATCTACAATTTACCGTGCTCTCACATCATCAAACCCACCTGGTATCTTTATCATAATTTATTTGAATCTCCTTATGGAAGAATTTTTATTCTCTTTGACCCAAATGCATTCTCCCTATCTCCCATTCTCTCCAATAGGAAATTCATGCATTGACATCTCTTTCACAAACCATCATCAACTTCATTTTATTTGACTATCATATATGCTGATAATCAACCTTCATCTAGACAAGCTCTCCTTGACTACCTTCAGCACTTTGCACATGGTACTCATCCTTGGATTGTTGTTGGTGATTTTAACTGCTTATTATGCTCCGAAGATAAGACTGGTGGCAATCCAGTTACTGTGAAACAATTAAAACCATTAAATGATTCCATTAACCACTCAATGCTTCTTCCTATTTCTTTCTCTGGTGCTAAATACTCGTGGAATAACAAGAGTAGATCTGGTAGAAGGATATTTTCAAAAATTGATCACTCCTTTTATAATCTTCCAACTTTATCCACTTGGCCATCCATTTCATGTTATCTCCCTCCCCCTTATTATCAAATCACTCTCCCCAAATAATATCTTTGAACCATGATGCCATGAAAAGGAAGGCCTCTTTTAAATTTTTTTAATGCTTGGACTCTTCATCCAGATTTTTTTTAATATTGTTAAGCAAGCTTAACTAATCACTATGGTTCCCCTATGTTTATTTTGCAGCAAAAACTTAAGTCTCTTAAGAAAATCCTTGTTTCTTGGGCTGCTTTGAAATTTGGTAAAGGTACATTGTTGTCATCTCAACTTGAAGTCAAACTTGCTCAAGCTCAAAGTAACTCAGTAAACAACCCCCATGACCAACATGCTGCTATTGTGGAGAATGATATCCTTATCCAGTTTCAAAAGGCTCTGTTGATGGAGGAAGATATGAATAAACAAAAGTTGAGGCAATCCTGGAATACTGATGGTGATAGAAACACGAAATTCTTCCATGATAGACTGAAAATCAAACAAGCTAGGAGTCATATTCATTCCATAACTGACTTTCAAGGCAACCATGTCTCTTCCACTCAGCTTATTGATAAGGCCTTCACCGACTACTTATCTAGAATTCTTTTCAATAAGGATAATTTTGTTCCTGACTTGAATATCATTGATGACCTTCAGCTTCCTTGTATCAATCATGATCAATTAATCCTCCGGTCTTCTCCCATTACTGATATTGAAATCAAGGATTGTTTTTTTAGTATGAATAAAAATTCTTGTGGTGGACCTGATGGGTTTAATGCCCTTCTTTACATTTCCCGTTGGGAAATAGTTGGCCCTGTGGTTTGCAAGGCTATTAAAAAAAATTCTCTAAGAATAGATTGATCTCTGGCATCAATGCTACTAATCTTGCTCTCATCCCCAAGTACGATTATCCTATTATAGTCACTGAATTTAGAACCATTGCCTGCTGTAACATCCCATATAAATGTATTGCTAAAATCATTGCTTTAAGACTCAAGGCAATTTTACCTTCCCTCATTTCTAATAACCAAGCTGCTTTTCTCCCTGGTAGAAGCATTCTTGATAATGTATTACAGACCCATGAATTACTAAAAGATTATAAGAGGAAGTATGTTTCTCCCCGTGCTATGCTTCAGCTAGATATCAGGAAAGCTTATGACACTTTACAGTGGTCAACTATCACTAGGGTATTAGCTAGAATGGGATTTCCTGACCACTTTGTTGCTTGGATATACACTTGCCTATCAACAGTTCATTTCTCCCTGTGTTTCAATGGTTCCTCCACTGGATACTTCAGTAGTAAGCAAGGCATCAAGCAGGGAGACCCTATGTCCCCCTACCTCTTCATACCTGTTATGGAAGTTTTTACTGCCATGCTTAATAAAAAGGTTGCAAGTAAACTCATAAATATTCATCCCAAGTGTAAAGATCCTCTGGTCACCTTGCTTATGTTTGCTGATGATCTCATTGTCTTCACCAAACCTAATAATGAATCCATCTCTTCTATCATGGAGGTCTTAACCTCTTTCATGCTTTCTCTGGCTATCTATCAATCACACCAAGTCCAGTATGCATATTGCTGGAATCCCTCCTGACATTGCTGCCTCTTTAAGACTTTTCTGGCCTTTCTCATCCTCCTGATTCATTTTCCTACCTGGGTATTCCTCTTGCCACTTCAACCATTACCACTGCTCAATGCCTTGGTTTATATGCTAAAATTACTAGGTCGATGAATTGCTGGTCCAATCGTATGTTGTCTCAAGCAGGTAGATTTACTCTCATCAGATCTGTTGTTCTTGCTTACTCTACATATTGGTGTAGAACCTTTATTCTTCCAAAAAAGCTTGTTCTAATGATTAGAAGGGCTATATGCAATTTCATCTGGCATGGATGCATATTTTTCGAAAAAACTTAACCCTATAAGGTTTCAAAAAATTGAAATGAAAAAGAAATGTGGTGGCCTGGGTATCTTAAACCTTCTCACATGGAATAAAGCTACCTTTAGTACTCATTTTGATAATCTAATCAGCAAAAAGAGTAACATATGGGTTGATTGGACTGTCAAACACAACCTTAAAAACAAGCATTTCTAGATTATGGACATCCCTCACCATTGCAGCTGGATATGGAGATCAATCATCAAGCCCAGAATAGATTTCCTACCTCATCTTAACATCATGGCATCCTCTGCTGGCCACTTAAGTTTCTGGAATGATCCTTGGGCCAAGCATGGGCTTATCCTTGCTGTTGTGATGCCATATTGTCACAGAGTTCAAACTGGTATTCCTGCTGATGCTGATGCTTATGCAAGTGATTACATTTTTAATGGCTGTACTACCCTACTGTTCATGTTGATAGGGTGATGTGGTTGCTGGATTTCAAATCTCACTCTGTTTCTACTGTCTACAATTGTTTGATGATGCATGGTCACTCATATCAATTTGCTTGCTATCATAGAATTTGGAATAATTTTTCAGGGAGAAGGATAACTTTCTTCTCTGGAAGGTGATGTCGTGATAGGCTTGCTGATGTTGGAATGCAGATTGATACCCTCTGCATTTTTTGCCTTGAGGATACAGAAACCAATATTCATTTGTTTTTCAATTGTAAATTCTTATTTCCAATATGGCAGCAGCTCATGCTCTTGATGCATAGATCTAATGTTTCCAGTATTAGCACCATTGACTGGAGTCTCATTTACAAAGCTACAAGATGGAGGAATGGTGAAGGCATGTTGTTATTGATTATTCTTAAATTTTTTATCTACGTTACATGGAAGCACAGGAACTTAAAGATTTTCATGGATCAAGATTTCTCCTGTATTGGCATTTGGAATAACATAAGGCAAGAGATTGCCTTTGGTATTAGATATTGCTCTTTTGACTTCGGACATGCCATCAATTCAACATGAACTTAGGCTTCATGTTGTTGTAGTTGTTTACCTTTTGTTGTTTATTTTTATTTT
This sequence comes from Allium fistulosum, assembly GCA_030737815.1. Taxonomy (NCBI): domain Eukaryota; kingdom Viridiplantae; phylum Streptophyta; class Magnoliopsida; order Asparagales; family Amaryllidaceae; genus Allium; species Allium fistulosum. The sequence continues at coordinate 238,857,003 of CM060907.1, read as the reverse complement.
ACCTTCTCTCCTCTCTTTCTATGCTCCATAGTTTGTTACGAGGCATATTCACATTTATTGTTTTTGCAATAAACTGGTAGCGGCCCAGCTTACCCCGCTTAGCTTTGCTAAAAAAATTAAAATTTTAAAATAAATTTCCTAATAAATTTTAAAACTTATATTAAAAATTAAATTTAAAATTAAATTATTTATTAAATTAAGTATTTATGTTATATTAAATAAAATATTTTAAATTAAACTTTTATATTAAATTTAATTAAAATCTAATTATTTTATTAATAAATTAAATTAAAATAAATTTTTAAAATTTAAAATTCAAAAATCCATATATATATATATATATATCTTAAACTTTAGTACATAATTAAACCTTAACTTAAATTTTAAAACTTTATTTAATCAAATTAACTATAAATTTAAAACTTAATTCTTTAAAATCAAATTTTTATTTGTCAAAACATTTCAAACAAACCAATGATGTCCATATATAGTTTTCTACCCTATGGTCAAGTGATATAGATATATATCATTTCAACCCGCAATAATTTAAATTTCTGGGTATACATCATTTCAACCTGCGATCCCAAAAAAAATTCAAAATCAATAAAATCACTCGGTTATGTATCATTTCAACCCATAAAGATTTTCCCTAATCTATAAGATCATTTGGGCATGTATCATTTCAACCCATAGTGATTTTCCTAACAACAAACTAAGGGAACTTGCAGTGTGATATCAAAATATAGAAACATGTCAAAGTCACATATCATATCACATAAAATAATAACATATCAATAGTGTCATGTATTATATATATATCATATTCATATGTCACAAATGATCATTTCCTCATATAATATCACAAGCAAATCATATATAGCATAGTACCAAAATTCCAATGACAATTCAAGTGTTGTTCATTCACATTTCATAAGTATGTAAGTCGTGAGTGATTCTCACCTTTCGTGGCTAATGAAGTGATAACTATGACTACGAAACAAAACACGAATAGAACTGAATCTCAACTAGTAAATCCACAAGCGCACAATGAACCGAGATTTGAGTTTTTGAAACAAATATTCTTTTTTTTATAAATAAGAGAAGAGGAAGGGCAAAATGGCTCGGTCAAGAATAGGCTTGGGCTCGGGTTGGTGGCGCATGGCTATGGTGGTGAAGTGGTGCGGCTAGGGTGCGTGTGTGGGTGGTGGTGGTCGAGGCAAGGAGGGGAAGGGTGTGTGGAGGAGGGTGGTTCGGCTAAGGGAGTGGATGGGCTCGGCTAGAGGGGATACGGCCTTGGGTGGCTCGGGTAGAGGAGGGTGCTCGGCTAGGGTTTGGTGGGGTCGGCCGTGGGTGATGGTGGACGGCGGCAAGGTGAAGGCAAGAGAGGGAGGGAGAAAAGGAGAGAGAGGAGGGAGAGGAAATAGGATAAAGGAGAGCTAGGGTTTGGCTTAGGAAGGAGGAAGAAGGAGGAATGGTGAATGAAGCTTACTGTAAATGTTTCTGAAGCAAATGAGAAGACATGAGGAAGAGAAGCCAGAGAAGTACGTATCTTTTCCCAATAGATGTTTATGTTGGATGAAAGGATACGTGGCCATTTAGGTGACCCTTAAAATTCAAGCCCAATAAACACAAGCCCAACAAACACAACCCAATATACAAATAAAATACAAGTAGAAATACACACAAATACAATGTCTGTATTCACGCGTTTTTACACTGTAATTTGCAGATTAAAAGCTACAAAAGTCGGATTTTAACGAAACGAAAAGTGGAGTGGAGATTAGAATTTGGTCTAGAATTAGAAAAAAAATAATAAATTTTAAATTTTTAACTCAAATCCAAATTTTGACTAAATTTGACCAAAAATTGAAATTTCACAAAATTTTCCTTTTTATTGAATTTGGAAAAATATATTACTCAACATTTCAAATTCGTTATTTAAATTCAAATTTTAAAATTTAACTTAAATTAAAATAATACTTAATTTAAAATAGTTCAAATTTGAGAGTCGTTACACTCTCCACCACTCAAAACTTTTCGTCTCCGAAAAGGAACGAGACACAGGAATAGAAACAAAGAAAGATAAGATAGATTCAACGAATAGTGCATGGAACAAACAACTCCGGATTCGAAGCACGCATGCTCTCCTCCGTCTCCCAAGTACAATCCCAATCATCAGTACTCCACTGCACCTTGACCGACTTCCTTCTCAACCGCTTCGTACCTCGATCAATGATACAAAGTGGCTTCCTCTCGATGGTGAAATTTGGCTCAACATCCAAATTCTCAAGTAAAGAAGGCTAAACAATCAAAGAAGGATCATGAAGATACTTGCAAATATGAGAAACATGGAACACATTATGCACTCCAGACAGCTTCTCCGGCAAATCCACACGATAAGCTAAAATACCAAATCTCTCTAATATACAGAAAGGACCAATGAATCTAGGAGTTAGCTTTCCTTTCTGTCCAAAGCGAATCACATTCTTCAATGGCGGGATCTTCAGAAAAACCCGATCACCCACTGCAAATTCCAAACTCCTCCTTCGCCTATCAACATACTTCTTCTGCCTATCCTGAGCGATCCTCTTCTTCCTCCTAATCTCCTCAACCTTCTCAAAAGTATCCAAAATCATATCAGGACCAAGAACCAAACGATTACCGGATTCAATCTAGCAAGATGGAGAATTACAAGATCGTCCATAAAGAGCAGCGAACGGGGACGTCTTGATACTTGCCTAAATTCAAAGGATGGGATTAAATTGATTTATGCTTACGGCGACCTTAATTAAAAATTAAGATTATATCTAATAGCTGTTATTATAAGTGAATTCGATGAGATGGAGATGATCTTCCCAAGATCCTCCATAATCAAGAACACATGCACGAAGAAGGTCTTCCAAAATCTGATTCACTCTTTCCGTCTAAACGTCGGTCTGCGGATGGTAAGCTATGCTAAGATTCAACCTAGTACCCAAAGCTTCCTGAAATACCCTCCAAAAGTTACTGGTAATGATGGGATCTCTATCACAAACTATACTGATCGGAACACCATGAAGTCGAACAATCTCTCTCACATAAATCTCAGCTAAACTCGAAGCAGTGCGGTTCGACCTGACCGGAATGAAATGAGCTGACTTGATCAGTCTATCAACAACTACCCATATACTCTCATTACCCCTTCTAGTCCTTGGTAATCCATCAATAAAATCCATAGAAACATGTTCCCACTTTCAATTGGAAATCTCAAGGGGTTGCAATAATCCAGCGGTCTTTTGATGATCGGCTTTAACCTGTTGGCAAGTGGCACATCTACTGACATAAAAAGAGACATCATGCTTCATACCACTCCACCAATACAACTTCTTCATATTCTGGTACATCTTTGTCACATCGGGATGAATAGAAAGTCTAGACCGATGATTTTCCCGAAGTAACTCTTGCCTCAATCCATCAACATTCGGAACACAAATTCAATTATTAATCCTCAAAATCCCTTTATTATCAATCTGGGCTCCCATTCCATCTTGGTTACCACCTTCCCTATTACGAACATTCTCCTTAATAAGCCTTAGCATCTCGTCTTCATCTTGGTTAGCAACAATACGATCCATAAGGGTGGAAGAAAAAACAAACTGACATAACATTGCCTTCTTTCGACTCAAGGCATCGGCTACTACATTAGCTTTCTTGGGAGTATAGGTGATGTCGAGGTCATAAGAAGCTAGAATCTCGAGCCATTTAACTTGCCTCTGGTTCAAATCCTTCTGGGTTGAAATATACTTCAATGACCGGTGATCCAAAAAGTGCTCAAACTTAGTTCCTAAAAGATGGTGCCTCCATGACTTCAAAGCAAATACTATAGAAAGCAATTCCAAATCATGAGCTACATAATTGGCTTCATGGGTCTTTAACTCACGATTGGCATAAGCAATAACCTTCCTATTCTGCATCAAAACAGCTCCCAAACCTTCTCGATTAGCATCAGTGTAAACCGTTAACCCCTCACTTCCATTTGGAATGGTAAGGGCAGGAGTAGAAGTTAGCTTGCGCTTTAATTCATTGAAGGCAGCTTCACACTTATCATTCCAAACAAACTTGGTATTCTTACGAGTCAAAGCAGTAAGAGGTGCAACAATCCGAGCAAAATTCTCAATAAATCTTTGATAATAACCAGCAAGGCCTAAGAAGCTATGAATATCCGAAGGAGTCTTAGTTTTTTCCTAATCCTGAAATAGAATAGGGAATTTGAATTACAAAGAAAGATAAGATAATTAAGTTACAAAAGAAGAAAGAGGATAGACTTACATTGATCACAGCGATCTTAATTAGATCAATCAGAACTCCATTTTTAGAAACAATATGTCCAAGAAATCGGACTTCATCTTTTCAGAAATGGCATTTTGAGAATTTAGCTTTCAATTAAAGACTCCTTAGGGTTTCAAGAACAAAACCCAAATATGATTCATGCTCCTTCTCTGACTTAGAAAAGACCAAAATATCATCAACGAAAACCAGAATAAATTTGTTAAGAACATCTCGAAAGACACGATTCATAAGATCAACGAAGAAAGCTGGAGCATTAGTTAAGCCAAAGGGCATAACTAACCATTCTCAGTTCAAAAAGCGGTTTTGGGAATGCTTTCCTCAGCCACTCTAAGCCGGTGGAAACCGATGGCAAGATCAAGCTGAGAGAACACTTTAGCTCCATGGAGCTGATCGAACATATCATTGATACGAGGCATAGGATATCTATTCTTCAGAGTGAGCTTATTCAGCTCCCTATAATCCACACACATTCTCAAAGAACCATCTGACTTAGTGACAAACACCACCGCTGCTCCCCATTCCAAGTGACTACGCCTAATCAAACCCTTAGAAAACAAATCTTCAATCTGCTTCTTCAACTCGGCTTTCTCCTTAGGTGCCATCCTACGAGGAGGAAGAACAATAGGCTGAGCTCCAGGAATAAGATCAATACAGAATTTGATTTCCTACTGAGCAGGTAAAGAAGTGACTTCACCAAATACATCAGGAAAAAGTTGGACAACTGGAGTAGAATCAAGATCGCTAGGATTAGAGTCAAGAGAAAAGATAAAACTGCCAGCATAATCCTGAGGCATACGGCATCCAATCACCAAAGGATTACCCTTATCATCAACTAAAGAAATAATTCAGGCTTTGCAAGAGATAACAACTTCAAATTTCTTCAGCCAATCACGTCCGAGCAAAATGTCGAAAGCATCAAAACCAAGAACATAGAAATCGCCAGAAAAACGATGGTTGTTGTAAAAGAGTTTCACCCTTTTAAAAATCATATTAAGGTTCACTGGACAGCCAGTAGGATTAGACACCCATAAGGATTCAGTTGCATATTCGAATGAAAGTATATGCTCAAACTTATTACAGAGGTCAACAGAGATGAAAATATGAGATGCACCGGTGTCAAATAAAACACAAATAGGATGAAAATGCAAAGTAAAGGTACCCTGAAGCGTACCCTTAGTATCATCACCGGTAGGAGTGGAAGAGGTAACTGCGAAGATTCCAGATGCCTTGCCCTTCTGCTGAGTGGGACAGTCCTTCTTGAAGTGGCCTGGGTGCAAGCAAATATGATATAGATCATGCCTAGTCATCTAAACTGGTGGGACAGAAGCTCCATCTGAACTAAGACAGCTGTTGGCATAGTGTCCCTTATGATCACACTTGAAGCAAGTAATAGAAGATAGATCAATAGGCTACCTCTAAGAAGAAGATCCTAAACCCTGAGTCTTCTGCCAATTCTTCTTCTGTTGTGCTGGAAGTTGATCTTCCTCTTCTTGGGGCTGCTAGAAGAAGGCTGAGATGGAGGTATACAAACAACAGATGCTTCCTTAGAAGTGGGGTTCTCATACCTAATAGCCATATCCATCAATCCAATAAAAGGGCTGTGCACATAAGCAATCAAACGATCATAATACTCCAGGTGAGCTCCAACTATAAACTTCTCATTCTTTTTAAGTGGGGTATCAATCAAGCTAGGACCAAACTTGGATAGTTTGTTGAACTTCCTCTCATACTCAGCAAATGTCATAGTCCCCTGCTTAAGATCCATAAATTCCATGTATAACTGAGACTTCCCAGATTTGAGCATCCACTTAGCTACAAAAGCATCCATGAAATATGGTATTCAAGACTTAAGGAAGATTCCAAGGAGATAACTTAACCAAACTTGAATTCAGCTCAAGATTTATACCTAAACTGCTCCCAAGTGATATTTGCCTCAATAGTGTGGGCTGTAACAGACTCCCACCAATCCTGGCTGCCTCCTGCAACTGCCAAGCGGCTAACTGACTCTTCTGAGCATCGGTGATCTCAAGACCTGTGAAAATCCTCTCTAAACTCCTCAGCCACTGTTGAGCCTCAATGATGCTCTCTGCTCCAGTAAACTTGGTACCACTAAGATGAGTGAACTTTTATAGAGAGTGGTGAATCTGACTAGTGCAATGGGTTCTGGTGCTGGGGCAATTCCTCGACCCGTAACTCTGGCATTCCTACGGTTCATCCCGAAAATTCAAGAATGGATCTTTAGGACAAGGGTAAAAATTCAGACTTAAAGAAAATCCTAATCAATGAATTCTAACTAACAAGATGAATTCGAAGGAAGGAAATTCTAGGAAAAGGATTAAATTTTTAAAACAAATTTTTTATATCCAAAATCTTTAAAACCATTTAAAACCATTTTATACTTTTCAAAATACGCTCACTCTCAAGAATGATCCTGAAACTGATTCTTCTCATTCTAGGGTATTGTTACCCTATCTCTAATGAGTTTTTACCCCGTAGGCTAAGGTTTGCCTAAAACCAAAGCTCCGATACCAACTGTAACGACCGCTATTTTGATCCATTCAAATTGACAATAAAATCACACATGTCAGACTTGAATCATTCAAAACAACAGATTGTTAATTAAATTGAGGTAAATAAAATCAATCACAAAATCACAAACACAGAATAACAGAATATCTCACAGCAGAATAAATAAAACATAGTAGTTCATGAAGCTACTAAATACATAGTCGCAAAGCAAATACATAATATCAAAGTCTGAAAGCAAATACAACTGGAAATCCAAATACATAAGTCCACTAATACATAAGCAAATGACTGAAAGGGAAATAACTGAAATAGGAAATAATAGATAGATAACTAAAACTCCAGTAGATCTCTAGCTCTAAAAAGTGAATCCAAGGCTGTGATACTCAGGCTGACCTGAGCATAAAGTAAAACAAAAAAACTAGAGTCGGGACTAACATACTTATATAAGTAAATCAACTCAAGTGAACTGTTCAATAAAATGCATCAGTAACTAAAAGGATGCTTGGGATCACCCATCCTTTAAGGATCCGTTAAACTATTTATATGTAGTAAGATATGCTATTATATGTAATGTCTATCAGTAAAGTATAATATTGAAAATAGCGTTACCCATATCCCCCTTAACACATTTTATATAAGTGCTGTAGTCTATACAGTACTGTAAACTCCACCATAAACTGGTGGGCTATCAGGGAGCACTCCATATGTACAACACAAACCAAAGTCATAGTGCGCTCATCAGGATAAATATGACATGGCATGCAAGGCAATGCCCAGGGTAGGATTCTACCGTTTTGCATGCCTGGACTGGTGGTAACGCATAGCCATAGCTACCGCCCACTTCGATACAACACTCCCATAATCAAGGGTGCACACCAATCAATCACAAAGCAAAAGAAATGGTTTCGAAGAAGCGTGCCCGATAGGAGGAGCGACCTCACTTGGCCCGGTATAGCTCCTGTTTTAGTCATTTTAATTATGACTCGAAGGTCAAGGCTGTGTTTCTTACCTCATTCCGATAGCGTTCGCCAAACTATCCTACTTCGTTCTGGATTCTCCACCACGTACACAGTTGTTAAAGTGGTTCCGGTATCGACAGAGAGTATGCCAATATTTGGCCCCGGTCTCTTTAATAACCAATTGTTATATTTTTCACACCGTGGTCATTTTATAAAAACATACTTAAATAATTTATGTTACGTCAAATTCTAAATATTAACTTCAAATATATTTATCATTTGAAATCACTTAACATAAACAATTAAATTTATTGATATTAGCAAAAGTCAAGTTATTAAGTTTTATTCCTTAACAAATTTATTAAATGACATAATTATATCCTTGAAATTACATAATAATAAAACTTAAATAAAATCTTAAACTTAAACTTATCCTTCTTAAATATATTTATTAAAGTTATAAAAATAAATTTTTATATAGTTAAATTTAAATTATTAAAATAAATTTCCAAATAAATTTTAAAACTTATATTAAAAATTAAATTTAAAATTAACTTATTTATTAAATTAAGTATTTATGTTATATTAAATAAAATATTTTAAATTAAACTTTTATATTAAATTTAATTAAAATCAAATTATTTTATTAATAAATTAAATTGAAATTAAAATTCAAAAAATCCATATATATATCTTAAACTTTAATATATAATTAAATCTTAACTTAAATTTTAAAACTTTTATTTAATTAAATTAACTATAAATTTAAAACTTAATTCTTTAAAATTAAATTTTTATTTGTCAAAATATTTCAAATAGACCTACAGTGTTTGTATATAGTTTTCTACCCTATGGTCAAGTGATACAGATATATATCATTTCAACCCGCAATAATTTAAATTTTCGGGGACATATCATTTCAACCCGCGATCCCAAGAAAAATTCAAAATCAACAATATCGCTCGAGTATGTATCATTTCAACCCATAACGATTTTCTCTAATCTATAAGAAAATTCGGGTATGTATCATTTCAACCCATAGTGATTTTCCTAACAACAAACTAAGGGAACTTGCAGTGTGATATCAATATATATAAACATGACAAAAGTCACATATCATATCACATAAAATAACAACATATCAATAATGTCATGTATCATATATATACCATATTCATATGTCACAAATGATCATTTCCTCATATAATATCTCAAGAAAATCATATATAGCATAGTACCCAAATTCCAATGACAATCAAGTGTTTTTCATTCACTTTTCATAAGTATGTAAGTCGTGAGTGTTTCTCACCTTTCGTGGCTAATGAAGTAACAACTACGACTACGAAACAAAGCATGAATAGAACTAAATCTCAACTAGCAAATCCACAGGCACAAAACAAACCATGATTTGAAATTTTGAAACAAAAAATCTTTTTTTATATAAATAGGAGAAGAGGAAGGGCAAGATGGCTCGACCAAGGCTAGGCTTTGGCTCGGGTTGGTGGCGCACGACTATGGTGGTGAAGTGGCGCGGCTAGGTTGCGTGTGTGGGTGGTGGTGGCCGAGGCAAGGAGGGGAAGGGCGTGTGTAGGAAGGTGGTTCGGCTAGGGGAATGGATGGGCTCGGCCAGAGGGGGTACGGCCTTGGGTGGCTCGGGTGAAGGAGGGTGCTCGACTAGGGTTTGGTGGGGTCGGCCGTGGATGAGGTGGACGGCGACAAGGTGAAGGAAAGAGAGAGAGGGAGAAAAGGAGAGAGAGGAGAGAAGGAAATAGGATAAAGAGAGCTAGGGTTTGGCTTAGGAAGGAGGAAGAAGGAGGAATGGTGAATGAAGCTTATTGTAAATGTTTCTAAAGCAAATGAGAAGAGATGAGGGAGAGAAGCCAGAAAAGTACGTATCTTTTCCCAATAGATGTTTCTGTTGGATGAAAGGATACATGGCCCTTTAGATGACCCTTAAAATTCAATCCCAGTAAACACAAGCCCAATAAACACAACTCAAAACCCAATATACAAATAAAATACAAGTAGAAATACACACAAATACAACGTCCGTATTCACACGTTTTTACACTGTAATTTGCAGATTAAAAGCTACAAAAGTCAGATTTAATGAAACAAAAAGTGGATTGGAGATTAGAATTCAGTCTAGAATTAGAAAAAAAGAATAAATTTTAAATTTTCAGCTCAAATTCAATTTTTGACTAAATTTGACCAAAAATTGAAATTTCACAAATTTTTTCTTTTTATTGAATTTGGAAAAATATATTACTCAACATTTCAAATTCGTTATTTAAATTCAAATAATACTTAATTTAAAATTGTTCAAATTTGAGAGTCGTTACAATACCTGCATTGCCGACATAGCACCGAGCCTTCACCCACCGTCTGATTTATATTACCCAACGATAGTTAAGGAAATGCCCACCTGGTCACTTAGTATCCAATGTTGGAATTGAAGTAGACTCCAATTGGCCATTTAAGACTTCAAATCCGAGGTGAACCCACTTTGGTATATTCCCTAAACCTATACGCAAATGTATATCCCCATAGATCCTAAAATTGGAGATGTTCCATATACGTACAATGTATACAACAACTGATGGTAGCCCCTTGCATAGGGCAGACCTCTGTTGTGTAATAACTCTTATCTCACTTTCCAACCTATACTAATGACTGCAGCGTTACTAATTGATCTAAGTACTGGGCTGGGCCAATTAATTCACATTGATAATGTATTATTGAGGCCATATAATTAAATTGGGAAAATTATTCTGTCTCCTAAACTCAATTATTGGTATTCACTTACTTACCAAGAACTTACTTTTAATTCCATTAATGCTATAAAATACCGTTTACTGCTTCTTTTCTAATTAATACAATTAAGAGTAATTTACTACCTTTTTTCAATTAATACAATTGGGTATTTTACTTCTTCTTTTCTATTAATGCCTGTTTTAGCTTGATTACAATAACTCCTCTATTTCTTAATTTCATTATCTTATTCATACTTTAGAGCTTATTATTTATTTCTTAGATTTTATTTAATCATATATATATATAATCGACGATAGAATTATCAATATTTCTATTTTTAACACTTTAGTTCCACATTTGGGGGTTTCTACGTTTTAATGCATACAAATTATATCTTCCCAAAGAGGAAAATGTTAATATTATAGTTTCCTATAAATTATCTAAAAGAAGAATTGTGCTGTGTTCAGATTATAAGTAATCATCTTTTCTATGTTTATTGAAATAGACAGTAAAAAATACGAAGACATCCCTATTTTGCACGTTTTTCCTTTAGGCATCTTCCATATTATTCCAAATGACACACTTTCATATATAATTGTAGAGTTAGATAATTTATAGAAATTTACATAGAAACATTCTCCATTCCAATAAATTAAAATATAAGCTTAAATCCCAATCAAATTAGAAACATCTTACATTCGAGTTTAACATTTTATAATATTCAAATAACAAAACCTAGAATTAACAAAAAACTATATCGTTGAATTACCTCATAATTTTAAGGACTACTTTCACCCTTACATTCCAGATTTAGGTGTATATAACATTTAATCAAAATTAATAATATGTTGAATATGCATGCAAGAGGCTCAAGCTCATTCTATATGTATGCATGTATGTTTGTATATAACACTACAATTTCATGATTTATATTCAGGCATACAAGAACAAATCCACAATGGTATAAATCAATATTATATAAAATTTATGATTTTCCACTCACCTCTTAGCTTCCAAATCTCCAGATTTAAATCCGTTATTCCTGTTTGACTCCCTTTCTTTCTACCAAAATATGTAACAAATGCATATACATATTTATTAGAATTATAGATCTGAGAAGAGATTTGAATTAAACGGTTATAAATTTAAATTTAGAATTTACCTCTTCATTGCTAATCGATTCACCCTATTCTTATTCTCTTTTATTTTTCGCTATTCTCCACTTATACATACATACATACATACACACACACACACGCATACATATATATATGTATATGTATGTATGTATATGATAATTTATAATTTCTACAATTCCTAGAATTAGTGGAGAAGTGAAAATAGCAGAGCTTCGCTCGTTGATTGAGAAAATATGAGAAGAAAACTATAGGGATGGGCCTGCATGTATAGGCGCTCGAATCAATTTTATTCATTAGATTGAATCATATTAAATCCGGCCCATTCGGCCTAGGTTTACTAGCAGTCGCCAACCTCCGGTCGACCGATCAATAGGGGTTGTCTACCGATAGGGGTCGTCCGGTCCCTATTCCGAAGTCGACCGTTAACACTAAAAAATCAACGTGATTTATTTCTTTTTTTATAATTTATTCCTTATATATTTTTAGTTATTTTTGATTTGAAACCTTCAAAAGTTAATAACTTTTTTGCTTGAACTCCGATCGTAAAATTTTATATAAGAAAATTGGTCTTAAAATTTCCACGAACATGATGTTAAAAGTTTCGAAGCCAAATACTCACGTTTGAAAAAGCTCTATTTTTTAGGCTTTAATAATTATTTATTAATCCTTTTTAATTAAAAACTATTTAATTTACAAGGTCTTATATTCTCCCCCTTAAATAAATTTCATCTCCGAAATTCCTCAAGGACTGAATCATGTAATATAGCGTGCAACCATTCTAAGTCATCTAACCAATTAGTGTGTAATCAATTTTGCTGCCAATCGTGTATAAGTGCATGGTGTACCACAACAGATATAATATTCATGCTAAAGAGTACTAAATTGGCGCCTCCCACACGAATGCTTTTTTAAAATAATTTTTGAAAACATGATGCATACGACCTATATATATGTACTGGCAGTTCTATATGTATACAAGTTCTCAAAAATCAAAATCTTTGTTTTCACATAATAATTTTTCCACACTCCAACAAATATGAGTATGGTTTAACCAATTTTTTCATCCAATCCCTACCGTCCAATTCCTAAACCACCATTTCTAACATCTAAAATTTTGAAAATCCTGTTCCCCAAAATCTATCATCTTATGCCGAAAAAGGGATTTAGAGGTAGAATTCCATATCTCCATCGTTCACTTAAGTATCCATTCCACTATATCTTATAAACTTATCTTTTGCCCTTAAATCTTTTCCAACTTTTCCAAGTATAGTTCGCATTAGGAAGTTTATTTTTAAAAATTTAAAATAGAAATATTTTATAAACAAGTTTTGTTTTACTATCAACAAGGTATGGAAAAAAGAAATTCCAAAGCTAAAACAGCTTTTTTCCTCATCATTATCTATGTTTTACATATTGTCAATCCTCCTTAACAGTAAAATTCATAGTTGCTAACTCGTTGACTTTCCCCATGCTAAGCATATGGTGTTTCTAAAATATTTTTTTTTTCACTTTTTTCGTTTGAAATCGTTTTCAATTAAATTTGTGAAATAGTTGAATTTTTTTAAAATAAAACTCACTTTTCTAAACCTTTTAATTTATATTTTAGAAATCATAGATTTTTGAATAAAATATTAATAAGTATCTGTTTAACTTTTCAAAACTAATCAAGCCACATCCAACGAAATCGATATTCAGTCAATAGGTTAACGCTTATGATTGACTTTAGCCTATTACATGGTATATTTTCAAATTTCGAAACTTTTTTCTTTTATTTTAGAACAATAATCAGCACACAAGTACATTATAAATTTCAACTTTTAAGGCATAGGGATAGTGACCCGTGGTTATGCAACAACCTTTCCTTGTCCATCGCTCGCAAAAATTTATCTTTGCCAAATTATAATGTTTTTGTAACTTAAAATTATTTAATTTTAGTAGATAATTAAATAAATTTTTTAATTTATTTTATAAATTTCAATCATACTTTGCATTAGTTAAGTGACTTCATGAGATTTCTTATTGGTACTGTTTTCAAATCTATATTGCGGTCGATTTAGAAAATCAACACAGCAATAGAAAGGAACAGTTTTCAAAAAATATCATACACGTTTTAATATAATAGAGATGACTAATGCTTACAACCCAAAGCCTAAAATAAATAATTGCTGAAAGCTACCCTTCAACATCAATTGGTGTTGGCGTCAAAATTGGCCACCGACACCCAATTATGCAAAAGCTCCAATATCTAATCCAATTACAGAAATATGAAGAGATATAAATGAAGAACAAGATTAAAAAAATCAGAAAGCAAGTAAAAGGAGACAAGATTTATAGTGGTTCGGCTAACTCTGGCCTACGTCGACTCCCGAATAATCCTTTTTAATATACTTAAGTTTGTTTAAAGTTATTATCTGAAATCCAAGAATAAAATTGACAGAGTGTAGCCTAACTTGAAGATAAAGAGAAGCAGAAAGAAGATCCCTTTTCTGACATCATGCCTACGGTATGTATAGGGGAAAATGTGCATGGATCAGGCTAAAACTTTGACAAAAGGTTCCAAAGACCAAGACGAGGCTAACCAGAATTTTCCAGGCCCATTGTGGCCCACAATAGGGATTGGCATCGATCCCTATTTTGGTGTCCAAATGGGGTGCGATTGGGGTTCCCCATGATGTTAGCTACTTGCCCTCCAAGTTTCGTACCAATTCGACTTACGGTTTGTGAGATATCGCGTTTTCCATGAGGGGGTGTTGCTTGAATTCTGTTTTCTGCCGATCCCTATAAAGGGATAGGTATCAATCCCTCCAGTCTTCTCCAAATGAAATGCGATCTCTAGGGGAGCTTCTCAATGTTATATTATATATAGCCTACAAGTTTCATGCTAATTGGATTAGTAGAACTCGAGTGATTGAGCGATCTTTGTTGCAATATAGTGTTAAGGCTGATTATAGCCGATCCCTATAGAGGGATATGTACCGATCCCTCCAACTTACTCCAAATGCTATGCAATTCTTATGGGGTGTTCCACATGTTCTAATTAGCTTGTCCTCCAAGTTTCATGTCAATTGGATGTGTCGATGTTGAGATATTAATCGATCTATGCTATGAAGTTGGGTTTAGCCGACCCCAAAGAGGGATAGGTACCGATCCCTCTTTCTTCATCCAAACGATATGTGATCCCTAGGGTAGGCTCCCTAGGGTCCCCACATCTTTCTGACAAAGATTCATATGCATCGGACTTGTAGATCTTGAGATATTGATTGTTTTCCACAAAAATGCTCTTGTGCTTTGAAGTATGTCGATCCCTCTTGTTGGACCCAATCTATGTCGATCCCTCTTATGCATTGAGCCATATTTCATACTTTGAACATTCTGTCTTGCATATCTATCAATTCCATTCAATCTTGACTTGATACTATTATCTATACCTAGTTTGTAAGCCCTATAATCGTCGCCCTATACTCATCAGCCTTGATAATCGTGAAGTCTATTGGTTTAAATCAGCCTGTATACTGCCTTAGCAAAAGGTGGTTAACACTTTGCCCCCCAAAACATACCTTTCGATAAGAAGGTGTGTTTTGAATTGCCATAAATCAAAAATTTAAAATCCATAATCCATTGATTGCCATATTATCCAATCCATTGTCAATCCAAATCCATGATCTCTCTGGATCGTTAGTGAAATCCATGACATTCCGAGTCGATATCCAATTCCGAACCCGCGATCTCTCCGAATTGTTAGCAAAAGCCCACACCGCTCCAGGCCCATATCCAAATCCATAGCTATTTAAAGCCGATATCCAAATCCATAACCTCCCCGGGCTGTTATTCTAATCCAAATCCTCGATCTCACTGGATCCTTGCCGAGCACAATCCATACTCGACGACTTGAGCAGGTTGATCCATCACGTTCGAGCGAAGCGACCTACCCCTTACCAGGCATAGTCCATACCTGACGACCTTGATCTCTCCGGATCCTTGCCGAGCACAATCCATACTCGATGACCTAAGTAGGTCAATCCATGACATTTGAGTGAAGCGACCTACTCCTTGCCAGGCATAATCCATACCTGATGACCTTGATCCCTCAGGATCCTTGCCGAGCACAATCCATACTCGATGACCTAAGTAGGTCGATCCATCGCGTTCGAGCGAAGCGACCTATCCCTTGCCAAGCATAGTACGTACCTGATGACCAGTGCTATCCATTACACTGATCCAAATTTAAGCATTCCTAAGTCCATAAAATAATAGTACGTACAACCAATAAACTAGAGTTCAAATAAAACTAGAAAAACAAGAGTTCGAAGCAAACAAAAAGAAAAAACAAATTTCACAAACCTTAGCATTACAGTTTATCATCATCTCAGAGCATGCCTAGGGACCATCCTCGATCCTGTACATGTGTAAGTGACTTAGCCATCCTACCATGGAGTTTGCTACTTATTCCATGCTATCCCGATCAATTGATGACAAGTTGATGATGATGCCTTGATCCAGTACCATTTTCATTCAGGGTGGATGGTGGCAGCTCCTGTTCCTCCGCCGTAGCCCGAGTCCTTACGTATTATTGTAACTGACCATACCTCACATGTTCCTCAATGATATCCTTCAAATGCCGGCAATCATTTGTATTATGCCCATCCAGCTCATGGAATAGGCAGCGCTTTCCTGATGTTCATTCGCGTTCGGAGGGTTCCCTCCTTGTCGGCCTTCGATATGGAAGGCGCCCTCGAGTATCTAGATATATCTGTTCTAGGATTTCTCCTTTTTGCTTGCTGTTATTGGTTCCTACATTCACCACAACATTATCAGCGCTCTCATTGGTTTGCTTAATAGTGACATTGCTTTGCACAACCTCGGTAGACTATCTCCTACCGGTCTTTCCACTGTCCATATCTGCCTCGTTCAAGCATAGATATTGGGTCACCTATCGATAGGATTCCTCTATTGTGGGTGGCTGTTTCAATTTCAACCATTTGCCAAAGTTCATATCCAGTTGTATCCCTCAAATCATTATCATTAACATGATATCCTCCATTGGATTACTTACGTTTGTGACAGTAGCGTTGAATCGACTTAGAAAATCCTTTAGTGCCTCTCCGGAACCCTAATGAATACTCAAAAAGGACGTCACATACTTTGGCGAGTGGTGTGAAGCCTGAACTTCTCCATAAACTTCTTTGATAATTGACCGAAGGCAGATATGGATTTCGAAGTGAGCTAAGTAAACCACATCATAGCAACCCCATCCAAGAATATGGGGAAGCACCTGCATCTTACTATGTTAGTATCTCTAGCACCATCCATATGCCACTCATATTTCAAGATGCTATCTAGGGTCTGTTGTCCCATTAAATGATGGAATCGTTGGCATACCAAACTTTCTAGGATATTCCACCTATAAGATGTCATCAGTTAATGGGATCCTACTAGGTGTTGAGCCTCATTTCTCATTCATTCTCTAGGGATTCTCATTCATCACTCTCCTTACCATATCAGCAATATGTTATTGACTAGCTTGGTTATCCAGAAGATGACAATTAGGAATAACCTGAGCGTTTGACTCTACAAAAGATCTTGGTTCGTTCGATGACGTCTAGGCTCTCCAGTCTTTGAAAGAACCATTCCTCCGGATTTTATATGATGCTTGGTTGGTTCTTTGATGTTCATTTAAGCACCAGCATTCTATGCACTAGAGTTCTGTCTAATGTCATTGCCAATGTCCGACAAATCATCTGAACTGTTTGACAAGTTGACGGCATCAGGTAATTAGACTCTGGGACTACACTCAATTTGATCAATATCGATCTGATTTCAATCAGTATCAATCACTCTAGTTATGTACAAAAAATTTCCACTTCCTTTCGCGGTCTTCACTGATGCTCCAGCAGTCTTTTCCTTCAATTTATTTTTTCCATCTCTTCTCCTTTGATCAAATAGAAATGAATTTTCTTCTCCAAAACTTAAAGATGGCGCATCTTTCCGGCTTTTCTTATGCCTTTTGGATTGTTGAGTAAAAAAGGCAATACTTGAATACATCCTATCAAGGAGCACTTTTTGGTTGTCCACCATCCTTTGATTTAATACATCCATTATCTTGTCAAATTTAATCTTTGTCACCATCTTCTGCGAAGTAGATGGTCTTCACAAAGCAATCATCGGTTGGTTAGTCTCTTTATTGAGGTGAAAATCTTCACCTTCTTCACCTACCACAGCTTCAGATCTTCTGGATCTCCTAGAAGCCATTACTTTAAATCTACAACAATTAAGTTCTAGATCTACCTTATGGATGCTCTAAACCATAGTACTATTCAGGATCTACTTTCAAGAAGCTCTGTTCTTGATGAAATCACCAAAAATGTTAAAAAAAGTTGGCACAACACCCCTAATCGAATGGAAATGTGATAGATCTAAGAATATCAGCAAAACTAGTAAGTAACACAGTGATATAGTGGTTCTGAAATTCATTGGCATACATCAACTTTAATCTTATTATCATTGGATTGGCATAAGTAAATGAGCTTGGGTATTCATTTTCAGATCTAAATAGAAAAAGTAAGCTCAAAGTGATAGGAGTTGTTACACCCATATTTCCCAAATAGTGTCGAAGGAAGCCTGCTGCAGCTGTCGAGCCGAAAGAATGACCCTCACAACAGCAAGAGTTGAAATGAAGAAAGGGAACAAAAACTAAGTCCAGATGGTGCTGCATCGAGATAATATGAAACTGCGAATGGATAAAGGGTGATGCGCCTATAATATAAATCAACCTATAAAAGGGACGCAATGGCAAAACTCAAGCAATACTGCATCGATACCTCAATAAATAGAAGCACAGTTGTGCTCCTCATTAAGTATAGATTTAGCATTTTGACACGGCCAAAAATTTGAAGTACCCATAAGATCTACGCCATAATCAGGTACCGAAAAATAGAATGAGGAGGCGCCGCCATGTTGATATGATAGGACAGCTCTGCAATCCTATATCAATATCAATTTAATAAAGACTGGGCCACAATCCCAGAAACTCTGACCCCAAACCCAAAAGCTCAAGGAATGGAACGAGGGAAAAGACTACTCCCTAACTAGGAACCAAACCTTGCACCAAAAAGGCAAACCACAAGAAGACCCAACTTCATCCTCAAGATCATTAGATCTAACTTAAAGACAAAAGTGATGGTGTAATTCTCTAGTAATCGAGAGAAGATCAGAACAGAATCACATGGGGTAACCACCTATAAAAGATAGCAAATCAACCTCTCTTGCCAAGTAATGCAACCCAACTCCAACTATTTCCATGTCTTGATATGCTCACACCGCCGAATAGACGGCGCAGTACACCTTCGGATATGTCAGTGCAGTACTAAGGCAATGTGGTGTCACAAAGTTCAACGAAGCAAGGCGATGCCCTAAAGTACCAATGAAGACATGAGCTCTCCCTAAAAAGAAGGGCAACACCCAATGACAATACCATCCACTTATGGAGGCAGAAGTACATGCCCGTTGCTATGCAAAATCCAAGATACACAAGCAATTAAAAGAATTAAGTTTTGCCGCCCCGATTTCAAACATTTTCACTATCATTTCAGGTTTCCTAACTGAAGTCAGAAATCTAACTACTCAAAATACAGTTTCCTACCAAAGAAACGTCAGCAATCCACGCACATCAAACAAATATTTTTCGCTTTACCTTTTTTGGGGCACACAAAACAAAAACTATGTACTCTCTGCCATTATTTGTTTGTACTAATAGTATAAAAGGAAGAATGTGATATTTTTCCCGTGGACATAGGATTTCTTAACATCCAAACCACGTGAATTCGTTGTGTCTATTTATTATTTCCAGTACTTTATTTTGCAGCTTTATTATTTTTGTCAGCTCGAATACCTAGATAACCAATTGATTTTTAGCATTTTACACTTTACAATATTGCATGCAAGAAAAGTAATATAATATTCCTCTATAAGGCAAAATTAGTATAACTTAATTTCTTTGATTCATAATCGCAAAAGCATTCAACATTGTGATTACTTTATAAGAAATACTTAGGTGTTTGTGAGAGAAAAAAATCTCACTAACATTTTTGGCGCTGGAAGGATGGTTGATTTCCCTCTTAAGCAAATTTTACCTGCATTTTCTTCAAATACTGTTACAATACCATGGATTCCACTACCCTCGCATAAGAATAATTACACTTAACTCAAAAAATCTTGAAGAAGCCATTATAACTTCAAAAGCCCTAGCTGAGGCAAAAGATTCAACGGAGGTCCCCTCAAATCCCGTTATGGCCGCACTCCAGGCCTTTACTAACTAAATGAACCAACTTATTGATGGGTTAGAAAAACTATGGCCTAACATATTGCCCTTAGGCCAACTTCTTCTCAATAATCCTAGCTCACCACCTTCACTTACTAACTACATCGGCTATGCAACGCATGGGTGATAAAGGCACTCGGATAAATAAGAACGGTGAAGCAGTCCTAAAAACCAATGCCAAACTCAAAGGCAAGGTTCAGGCTATCCCTTAAATCAAATCAAAACCTACTAACATTAACCCGCAACTACAGAAGAAGCAGGCTCATTCGGCTCTGCATGATGTTGACGTCACTTTGCTTTACAAGGGCAATTCATCCCTAACATATCTTAAGGAAGATGAGATCCATCAGTTGAAACCTGGTGTAGACCAATTGAAAGCAGATGTAGACCAGCTAGCAAAGTTGTGCCAGCAAAGCAGTAGGGAAGAGGGTTCTTTCCCATTTAGTGAGACCATCATAGAAGAAGATTTCTCTAACAACTTTAAATCCCCATATGTTGAAAAATTCTATAGAACCACCAACCCTTACAACCACATCTGCAACTTTGAGTACTATATGAATATTTAAAAAGTAAGGAGAATGGCTTGATGTAAACTCTTTCCAGTTTATTTAGCCGATGCAGCCTCCAGATGGTTCAGGAGGTACGAATCAGGAAAGATTCGCTCTTGGAGACAACTATCCATAGATGTTCTGAGGCAATTCAATTTAGGGAGAGAAGCTCTCTGGATGTAAATACCATGCCATGCATTACAAAGTGATGACGTTTGGACAAAGGCTTGTACTATTACAAAGTGATGTGGTTTGGACTCAAATATGCTGGAATGACCTACCAAAGATAAGGTAATATGATTGTCTCAAAGCAGATCTGAAAAAATGTTGAAGTATATGTAGATGACATGTTAGTCAAATCAAAAGCAACATCAAACCATGTACAAGATCTGGAGGAGATATTCATGGTCTTAATGAAGTATAATATTAAGCTGAATCCCCTAAATTGCACCTTTGCCATTCAATTGGGGAAATTTATAGGCTACATAGTCAGCACACGTGACATAGAAGAAAAACCCAAAAAAGATTGAAGCTATAAGGGGAATGGGGATCCTAATGAAGCAGAAAGACCTCATGAGCCTAAACGACGGGATAGCTGCGCTAAGCGGGTTCATCTCTAAGGCAACTGATAAATGCATACCATTCTTCGATTAGGTAAAGTAGGTACAAAATTTCGAGTGGACTGAGGAATGCAAAGCTGCATTCCAAAATCTGAAGGACCATCTAATCAACACTCCCATGTTATCTAAATCAGTAACAAGTGAGGACTTGTATATATATTTAACTGTAACAGATAAAGTCGTTAGTGATGTAGTGGTTAAAGAGGATCAGAGGCCATAAGCGTTTGTTAGGAGTAGAACTAAATTACTTATCCATTAAAAAGCCGTCCTACAACCTGCTCCTCGTAGCAAGAAAGTTGCAGCTCTATTTCCCAGCACATCCTATCAAAGTCCTCACAGAAAAACCACTAAGGCAAATACTGCAGAAGCCAGAGACATCTGGCCGCTTGTTGAAATGGGCGATGGAGCTCAACATATATGATATCACCTGCAGTTCGAGTAAAGCAATAAATGCACTAGCAGATTTCATCGTCGAATGCACACTGCCAATGAGCCCTAGCCAGAGGAAGAAGCACCTACCCTGTAGTTCTGGCAAATATTTGTGGATGGAGCTTCAAATGAACAAGGGGCAGGAATTGAATATGTGCTGATTATTCCAGATAAGCAAAACTATATGGAGTGGTACAGCCTGGGTTCAAGGTGACCAATAATGTGGCAGAATATAAGGCTCTCCTTGTAGGCATAAGAATGACTCAGATAATGAAGGTAACCCATATAAAAATTCACAACAATTCCCCGTTAGTTGTAAATCAAGTGCAGGGCAACTACCAAGTGAAGGAGCCAACTTTAGCCAAATACATGGAACTTTCTAAAAAATTATTAGAGCGGTTCGAACAATTTGGTATAGACCAAATTCCACATGAGAACAACTCTTCTATCTATTTATTAGCCAAGCCTTCAAGCACAAAAGTGGCAAATGAAATGAAAGTCGTTCCGATAGGACATCAAGCAAACCCAAGCATCACAGAAGCTAACCAAATATTGGTCCTAATCTGAGCCCAATGAGAAATGATCCTAAGGACCTAATACCAGGAAATAGAGGAAAATCAGGGGCTATCCCTAGTTAAGCCCAAGCTTCAACAAACCAAAGAAGACAATTGGATAAACCCCATCAAACAGTTCTTATTAAATGAAATTCTACCCCAAATTAGAATCGAAGCCCAAAAACAAAGATATCATGCTCTGTACTATTCCTTCTTTGATGACATATTATATAAGAGAAGGTATTTTACCCCTTATCTTAGATTCATTTCCAAAGTAGAAGCAATACAGGTCATGAGAGAAGTACATGAAAGGGCAGTGCATGGATCACTCTGAGGGAGCCAAGTTAGCAAAGAAGGTACTAAGTCACGGTTACTACTGGACCATAACACTTCAGGATGCAAAAGAATTTCTGAGAAGATGTGACAAATGTCAGAGGTTCGTAAGTATTCCTAGGAAACCATTCCATGTGATCATCCCCTTAGCTAGTCCATTGTAGTTCGATGTATGGGAATAGATCTGATAGGTCCACTTCCAATGTCAAAGTAGGGAGCGAGGTACGCTATAGGGGCAATAGACTACTTCACCAAATGAGTAAAGGTAGAATCCCTAGCTATGAACACCGCAAAGAAGGTAGTCACTTTTGTGGTAAGAAGCATAATCACTAGGTTCAGGATCCCTTACAAAATAATTTCTAATAGTGGGACCCGATTAAAAAGCAAGGAATTTATAGAGATCTACGAAAGGAATGGCATAATTAAAAGTTCCTCATCTGTCATGCACCCACAAGCAAATGGACAGTCGAAGAAGCAAAGAAAACTATAAAGAAGTTACTCAAGAAAAGACTGCATAAGGCAAAGGGGGAGTGGGTAGAGGAATTGTCTTTGATACTATAGGCCTATAAGACCTCAGCTAGATCCCTAACTGTTATGCCCCATTTTCCTCAACTTATGGATATGATGCCATGCTTCCCATCTAAGTAGAGGTCCCATAACATAGAAGAATATCATACATGGTCGAGAAGAATAAGAAGCTAAAGGAAGCTACCATCGATCTCATTCAAGAAAAAAGAGACGAGGAAACAATCGTATCCACCACATACCAACAAAGAATGGCAAAATGTTACAATGCTAGGCTCGGGGAAAGGAACTTCTGCAAGGGAGATTTATTGTTGTAAAGAGTAATGGCCAACACAAAAGACCTAATGGATAGGGCTCTGGGAGCAAATTGGCAAGGACCATTGGTTATAGCAGAAGTTTTTAACAAACAGGGCATACCGACTATCAAAACCTGATGGAAATCTAATTCCAAGAACATGGATCTCAGAGCACCTCAAGCCTTATTTGTATGATCTATGTAACTTATGTAATAAATATTATAATTATTATGAAAAGCAGTAATACAACAAATTGGACGTATGGATATTGGATGGCCCGAACAAGTATAAAAATCTCTTTGTGTTAATTTCTCTAACATAGTTAACACTTACACTAGACGTAAGTATATTAGAGGGCCTGAACCAGTACAAAAAACCATCCGCATGAATAAAATGGTCATAACTTGAGTTCATAGTCAAAATACTGTCTGCCTTCAAATAGCAGAGCGAACCGTGCCAAGTGCACGAATATGAAACTGCCCCCCAAATAGTGGGGTAGGTCATACCATGCATACATCAAAACATGCATATCAATAGCTTAGTTCAGGATAGGTGAATTATGAAAGGATCTAAGCAAAAATAACAAGAAGAATTGATACGTGGAATGTAAAACAACCAACAAATTAGGTGGAATTCTAGAAACAACATAAAGCTTGCTATGTAAATGCAAAAACCAAGGGTTTATTAATATTTACTAAAGTCAACTCATGTCAGCATGAATCTTTATATGTACATACATCATAAAGCTATTATCAAGAATAATTACATCAAAAGTTTAACTCAAAACTTTGACACCTAAAGAAATAAACTATGTTACGACCCCAAAGATACCCTCAAAGGAATCGTCAACGAGGCTTGCGATCGTCCAATGAAGAACGTTGACCAGAACTGCTCTTTAATTGAGAAGCATGAATCATTCCCTTTTTGTAGTGATCCTTTAGTTCATAGAATTTGTCCTTGTAGAAATATTTTAAGTCTTGTTCAACTTTTTCCACTGGGAAATGACATAATGATCTGCCCCCGATAGTGGCGTAAGAGCAGCACCAGGCTTTGACATAGCATCGAGATCTAAGGCACGATAGGGTCATCTTCCACACCAGTTTCCTTACCACTTTAGAGAGACAATTATTCAACTTTTTCATTCAGTACCTT
Source organism: Allium fistulosum (assembly GCA_030737815.1). Lineage (NCBI taxonomy): Eukaryota > Viridiplantae > Streptophyta > Magnoliopsida > Asparagales > Amaryllidaceae > Allium > Allium fistulosum. The sequence goes on along the minus strand of CM060907.1, from coordinate 238,832,519 downwards.
AATCTTATTTTCATATGAAGCCTTGTATACATTTTCATCATATTTCTCTAATTCAACAACCCAAGATAGAGCGGACTTGAGCCTTCTTTCCAAGTCAAGAATCTCTGGGCCTCAATCGTAATGGGAGGATTAAAAATTAAGCAAGCCCAAAAAGACAAAATTAGGAAAGCATGGACAAGCAGATACTTACAAAGGACCAACTCTCTTTCATAATTTTTTTACTAATACATGTAACACCCCTAATTTTTAATAACATTATTCAAGAGACTTAATTAGAATAAATTAAATAGAATAATGTAGATAAGGAGATTGAGGTTGATTAATAAATATGTAATGGCCATGCTTATTTAAATTAAATGAACTTATAAATGGTTAAGTATTAAGTAAGTAAACATGAGGGCATTAGGGTAAATAGCCGCTCATATTTCCCACCCGTATACCATTCCCTTTATCCATACACGTTCATTTTATCACAAACAAAATTATAACCGTAAGAAGAAGAGCAAGGCCGGCCACTAGGAAGAAAGAAAAGAAGAGAAAATCAAACTAAAGCTTAGGATTCAAGCTAGAAGGAATCAGTCTCAATCAATCTTCAATTTCCTTATCCAATCTAAGGTGAATAATAATCACTACATCTCTATTTTAGGTTTTATAATCACATGGTTTCGGATTTAAGGGATAAATTCGTTGATGATATGTTTGGTTTATGATTTATGTGATTTGAACAAGATGGTTTAAATGGAGATATGCAGGGTTTTAGGGTAAAATCGAAGTTAAATGATTTTTAAATGCCATGGAAAAATTATATGTTATGGAAAACATGATTTTGGACTTTGGGTTTCAATTTTTATAATTTTCCAAGCCGTGGAGAATTAATTATGAATTTTCAAAGGAAAATATGGTTGTTTGGGGTTTATAAATTTATTTTGGAAAATATATTGGGAATTTGGGCCTGAAATTTCGATATGTTAGACAACATGATTAAAGTGAATTTTTGGAATTTTTGGGGATTTTTACTAAGTGGTTTAGTATGGAAATTAAATTATTTTAAAAGGAGAACCTAAATGATTTAATTATTTTGTTAATAGGAAGGGCTTATGTGTTAAATGTTGTTTGGTTTTAGATCTGAGAAAATGCAGCAAATTTTAGTAAAATAATTTGAAAGTTAAATGTAACCAATTATGTGTTTACAAGTGGGCAAGTTAGTTACAAAAAGTTTACTTTTTGGTAAAAATAGCCTTTTGCTCAGAAAAAGGGGTTCCGCCTACTTCGACTCAGACCTTCCACCTCCAACCTAGTCGAAACCTTCTAAGTCAAAACCAGTAAACCAATACACATAGTATCATTTAAATGGTACGTAGTAGATTGGAGAAAGGCAAAAGGTAGCTGTCGAAAGGTAGCTTTCGAAGGGGTTGGTTCCTTTGTTTTATTTTGTTTTAAAAGAAAAGTGCTTGCCTGTTTATAAATGGGTTTCGAAGTAGTCGAAACCAATGGTTTCGAAAGAGTATTTCAGAGAGGCTTTCGAAAGAGAGTTGCCACCTATGTTTTAAAGAAGTAGCTTTCGAAGGAGTTACTTAGATTTTGTTTAAAGTTTTTGGAAGGAGTAGTTTCAATCAAGTCGAAACCCTTTTGTGAATTGATGACCTTTTGATGGGATTGAAGACAACAATGTTGTCGAAAGGTTCGGTTATTTTTATAAATACCAGCCACTTCCTCATGCTTTCGAAAGGGGTTAGGGATTTCGAAGGCAATGATTTCGAAAGGGGTTTCGAAGCCAACCTTCAAAGGGTTTTACTCACATGTTTTAATGCTTTCGAAAGGATGGTTTCGACACCATCAAACTTCCCCAATATTTTTGAAATAAAGAATGATTTCGAAAGAGGATCTTTTGCCCATGTTCACTTTGAACCAAAAATAATGTTTAAGTATAAACCCAATGCTTTCGAAAGAGGGTCTTTCAATGGTTTCGAAGGGTAACCTTCATTGATTTCGAAAGGGTACTTTCAAATGGGTTCAAGCTATACTTTCATACTTATGCGATAACACTTTAACAAAGTCGAAAGGTTTCGAAAGGGTTGTTTTAAAGTATTCAAAAGGCTGGAGCCTGATGTTTTAAAGTTAGCTTTTAATGCTTTCGAAGGAGATCATACTCTGAGGTTGAAAGTAAGATTTCGAAGGATTCGAAAGGTTTAAGACCCAAACTCAAACTTTTAAAGGTGAAACCCATGGCTTAAATAAAGGAGTTTTGAAATGACTTTAAGTATGTGAATTGAAGAAGTATTGACTTAATAAAAATATAAGTTAAAGGGATTAACTAAGTTTTATATGAAATGTAATTCAAGGACCTTAAACCCACAGGAGTGGTATATTTAAATTGTTATGTTTGCTTCTTCAAATATGAATATATTCACATGATAAAGAACCCATAAATGTATTTTGGGGATAAAGGGGTAGAAGAACTAGCTAGGTCAACCCAGTAGTGAATATAAATTGATTAGACTCCTGAATGAGTAGAATTGCATCCAAGGAGTCAGGGAGACCACAACATAGGATGCCTAAACCTTGAAGTTGTCCAGAAGATAGGTTCATAGTAAACCCATGAAAACTATGATTATGTTGTTATTGGAGGTAACCAACGGGTTCAAAGTAAATCCATGAAAACTATGTATTAAGGTAGGTTAGCAGGGGCTAATTGGTTTGTAGTGAACCCATGAAAACTATATCCGGATTAATAATTGACATCAGTCAAGAGGTTCCTAGTCAACCCATGAAATCTAGGATAGGAAAGAAGTTAACGGATGCATCAGTAGGTTCCTAGTCAACCCACAAAAACTAGGATGAGAAGTGAGTTACTGGATAAGTCCGTAGGTTCCTAGTCAATCCATGAAAACTAGGATAAGGGATTAGTTATTGGAATGACTAATAGGTTCAAGGGGACCCATGAATTAATTAAGTTAATTGGCAGGAGCCTATAGGTTCTTAGTGATCCCATGAAAAGTATGAAATTGGACAAGGTGTCCATCTATTATGATAAAGGTTAGTGGTAAACCCAAGAAAACTAATAGGTCAATAGTGACCCTAGAAACTATAAGTATGATAAGGTGTCAATTTAAACTGTGGATAGGAAATCCTAAATGTTTTTATATATGCATATCATCATAATATTATAAAATGTATGTTTTTAACCATTGTGGATGCAGGAGCACAATATATGGTTTTATAAAGGTTTTAGGATACTAGTGAGGGGAAAACCCATTCCGCTAAGCTGCATGGTCTCACTAGATATCTAAAAGGATTGAGATGTTAGATTATTATTCATACCAAACTTTATGTCCGACTCGAAGTTTTTTTCCCCTTAAACTCTCGGGTACTCAAATGATTTTGAGTAGTTTGAGATTTAAGATTTTCGGGTTCTCTTCTTAGACGAATAAAGCTTCCGGAGGCGTGTAGGAGGAAGTTAGTTATTTAGAGTTATCTTTTTCCACTGTGTATTTGGATTTAAATGCGGATTTATTAGCCTTATTATATGCTCTGATCAACCAAGGGGCAATCTTCATATGTCGCTCTTGGCGTATTTATAATAATTATATTTTGCTGAACGTGGTTAACGTTTTTGGGATTATGTAATGAACATCAAATGTTTTGAATGGAATGAGGAAATGTGTTTTTAAACTTTTTAATTTTTTTCCATATTCTTGTGATCTATGTATCAATGAATCTAGCACCGCTGTATTTGGTCACCAAAGATTAATAACTGTGGACGATTGCAGCATCCGTAGCTGTTAGTTTTGGGCTTCCAAGTAGAGGAATGTTACAAGTTGGTATCAGAGCATAGGTTTATGAAGCTTTAAAAGAAAAGTAAAACCTAAAAGCTTATTGAATCCAAAGAATTTGAAAATATGATCGGGGTTTGGGTTAAAACTATAGTAACGTGCTTGTATTTGATATATAGGTATATATCTAAGTACGTATTCCCCTCTCTCTTAGACCGTTCTTCTGTATCTTACTGAGGCTTGTATGCAGATTTACGAGAAAGAGGATATGGAAGAAGGAAACAGAAGAGGAAATCATGGTGGAGGAAGCACCACAACCAACGGAAATGCTCGACCTAATACCCGGAGAAACCAAGGTCGACAGGCTAATGCTAACCAAAATGTTGAAGCCAATGTAGGTGCTGGAAATCCACCAGTAGATGCGAGGATAGTGTATCAGTTGTTAGCAAATCTTTTGCAAGCAGGAGCTGTTGGTAATGTTGGAGGAGCTAATCTTGTATCTCCAGCTGGATATAATTATGCTAGGCTGAGCAGGGATTACACCAGTTTGGGTGGAAAGCCGTTTGTGGGAACAGAGGATGATGTAGAAGTTGAGAATTGGCTTTTGAGCTATGAGATGATTTTTACCGATTTAGGCTTGGAAGATGGAGAAAAGAGAAGGCTAGCCTCTAGACAATTGCAAGGGTTAGTGCTTCACTAGTGTAATAGTGTGACAGTTGGAGTTCCGAAGGAAAAGTTGACATGGGCTGATTTTAGAAGAAGGTTTGAGCAGAGGTTCTTATCTGAAGTTGCCAAGTCGGCATTGATGAGGAAGTTCATGGATTTTGTTCAGGGAGAGATGTGAGTGATCGAGTATGCTGCTAAGTTTGATGAGCTGTCTCGATATGGATTTGCTTTGGTAGACACTGATATTAGTAGGAATAAGAGATTTATTCGAGGACTAAGGCTAGAGCTAGGCAGAATGACTATGACTCATGTCACAGAGCCTTGTAATGTGGTGGAGATGGCCATCAGCCATGAGCAGATGCTTGCTATGTCAGTTAGAGAGAAGCCAGTTGAATCCCCGGGTCCTCGGGGAAAGAAAAGGAAATTCTTTAAGAAGAAGGGAGCCTAGAAAAGGGAGGCTGCCAAGAAGGCAAAGGCTGATTTGGTGTGCTATAAGTGTGATAAGAAGGGCCATTATGCTCATGAGTGCCGGACGGGCAAGAAAAAGAAGCCTGCAGAGAAGAAGAATGTGAAATGCTTCAACTACGACCAAGTTGGACATTACAAGAACCAGTGTCCAGAGCCAGTCAGGGTGGACAGAGGGAAGGTTTTTTCTATTGGCCCACCATCTTCTTCTAGACCTACTACAGTAGAGAAAGGGAAAAATGTGATGGAAGGTATGCTTTTGATTTAGAGTATACCAGTTAGAGTACTATATTATACCCGTGCATCACTTTCATTTATATCACAGTATTTGGTCGATAGGTTATGCATAGAACCCACATACCTTGTTACTTCCTTAAGGGTTATGAATCCAATAGGAGGGTATGCAACTCTAGGGATGAGTTGTGACTGGTTAGAACTTGATTTGTTAGGTCATAAGTTTGCATGCATTTTATACGTTTTTGATTTTGAAATCATCTTGCGTATGGATTGGTTGGGTAGGTATGAGGCCAAGGTATTTTTCCAAGTAAGGAAATATCGTTGAGGCACCCAGAGAGTCATAACCGAATCATCTTCTCAGTGGAGAATTCCAGTTAGAGAGTTTGTGCTTTATTGAGTGTCATTGAGGTGGAGATGATCTTAGTCAGGTTCGGGTAGCAAGAGAATTTGCAGATGTCTTTGAGCCAGTCACAGTACTACCACCGAAACGATCTATTGAGTATTAGATAGATCTTGTATCGAGAGCCGAACCTGTCAGTAGACCACCTAGCAGGATGACTCGACAGAGATAAAGGAATTAAAGGTGCAGCTAGTGGAGCTTGAGGGAAGGAATTTTATCAGACCAAGCAGTTCGCCTTGGGGAGCGGCCGCGGTTTTCATGAAGAAGCAGATGGGTCCTTAAGGATGTTCATCGACTATCGTAAGTTAAACGAAAGGACGATCAAGAATAAATACCCTCTGCCGAGGATAGATGATCTGTTTGATTAGTCGAGTGGATCCAGAGTGTTCTCCCAATTGGATTTGGCAACGGGGTTCCATCAGTTGAGAGTGGCGGAGGACGGCATTCCTTTGACAGCATTTCAGACTGGGTATGGTTCGTATGAGTGGTTAGTGATGCTATATAGGTTGACAAATTGACGCAGCGGATTAATCAAAACGATCTTCAATCGGTGAAAGTAGTAATCGGTGGATTGGAAGATACTGAAATGCCCAAATTCGTTGATCCGAAGATACCGAATTCTAGCTATCTCTGACTCGTTGATCCGAAGATACCGGGAAAGAGATCTACGATTCTTCGACGTTGATCTTGCGCACAAGATACCGTGAATCGGCTTCAACACACGATGATTCGAGCGCACTCGAATGACGTAAGTGGAGATAGGAGATACACTCGACTACCAATTGAAATTGAGAGCACAAAGCTAACAAAAGAGAATTTTATTCAATATTCAACAACCTTACAAAATGACTCCACTTGCCTATTTATAGGCTACAACAATTACAACAGAAAAATGACAACTCTTAGGTCGTGAGCGACCTACGACCTAAGCTCACGACCTAAAAAACTTACGCGACTTAACATAGTTACATCACAAGACCCATTATACATGCGGCTTAACAGACACGACTTAGTATAGGTCGGCAACGACCTAAAATATTTCAACATAAGAAAATACAACACCTTACAACGTCTTACATAGGTCGTACACGACCTAAAGTACACCCTTTAAAAGATAGACGACATACGACTTAACAAATGAACGGTATCTAGAGCTTCGCGACCTAAGATGAACGGCATCCCTTCATTAGCGACCTAACAGAAGCGCTTCAGAAAATCTTCGCGACTTAAAGTTTCTCGCGACTTAAATCAACGGCATAGGATAAAGCGGCATAACAATCTATGGCTACAAGCTTCAGCGACTTAAGAACATACGCATTCCAGATCAACGACTTAAGAGATCAACGGTCTTCATACTTCAGCGACTTAAAGAATGGACGGCATCCGTAGCTTTGCGACCTAAAATAAATGGCTTCAGAAACTTCGCGACCTAAGCCTTGCGACTTAAGACTTCGCGACTTATCTTCCCAGATTACCCAGCGACCTATCATTGGTCGTGACCTTTTCTTGCGACCTAGCATAGGTCGAATCAAAACTCCACGACCTAACTCCTTGCGACCTAACTTAGGTCGTAACGTCTTCCTGCGACCTATCATAGGTCGTGACTTGTTAGGTCGTAGCACCCTCTTAGCTCGTTCCAGCGCTCTATTTTCCCACTCGCTAAGTCGTACACGAGTTAACAACATGTTAAGTCGTTCCAGTATCTCGTTAGGTCGTTGGAGCGACCTAAAGGCCTTGTTAGGTCGTATGCGACCTAACACTTCACCAATTTGGGCTGTGCCACTCTTTAGCTTGCTTATCGACTTATCATAGGTCGTTAGACCACTCTTCCCAGCATCACTCGCTTCCTCCTCTAACTCCTTAGGTCGTGAGCGACCTACAAACTCCTTAGGTCGTGAGCGACCTATGCCTTTAACATTCTACGCTGCATCATCCTCCCTAGGTTGAGAAAAATTCGACCTCGAATTTGCACCATCCTCCTCTACTATGAGTTCATTTCCGTGGTATGGTATGAGATGTTTAACATTGAATATGTCAGACGTATACACATCATCTGGCAGTTTCAATTTGTAAGCATTTTCATTAATTCGCTCCACAACTTCCACCGGACCAATTTTCCTGGCTTTCAACTTGTTATAAGCGCCCACTGGAAAACGATCTTTCGTTAATACTGCATAAACCAAATCACCTTCCTGAAATTCAACACTCCTTCGTTTCAAATCTGCGGATTGTTTATACTTCTCATTTGCTTTCTCTAATCGTTCTTGAAAGATTTTATGACATTCCGTCAGCCCTTCCACAAAATCAGCAGCTTTTTTAATTGTCCCCTTTGAATGTGGTATCACCGTCAAATCCAATGGTCCCTTCGGTAAACTTGAATATACTATCTGAAATGGACTGAACCCAGTACTTCGATTTACAGCATCATTATGGGCAAACTCTGCCTGGCATAACTTCATATCCCAACTCTTCAGATTATCTTGAACAAGACACCTCAACAAGTTTCCCAACGATCTGTTCACAACCTCGGTCTGTCCATCCATTTGCGGGTGATAAGCACTACTAAACTTCAGCTTCGTTCCCACCATTTTCCACAAACTCAACCAAAAGTGACTCAGAAACCGAGTATATCTATCCGACACAATAGATTCTGGCAATCCATGAAGTCGATAGATCTCCTTGAAAAACAACTGAGCAACATGAACAGCATCCGCCGTCTTCTTACAAGCAATAAAATGTGCCATCTTCGAAAATCTGTCCACCACAACAAATATAGAATCATTTCCCCTTTGAGTTCTAGGCAAACCCAAAACAAAATCCATACTGATATCCACCCATGGTTTTACAGTCACGGGTAACGGCATATATAAACCAGCATTAGTCGCAGTTCCTTTCGAAACCTGACAAATATGACAACGCTCCACAAACTTCTCTACCTCTTTTCTCATTGATGGCCAAAAGTAGGACTGTGAAATCAACTGTAAGGTACGGTCTCTCCCAACATGTCCCTCTTCGTGTAACTCCTTGATAATCTTCATTCTCAGACTACCCTCCGGTATGCACAATCGATTTCCTTTAAAAAGAAAACCATCAACCATCACGAACTCATCCGTCTCTCCCTCCTCGACTTTATCAACAAACTTTGCAAAGTAAGGATCATCGGTAAATAATTCTGGCAATATTTCAAACCCCGTCACTTCAACCTTCAATGTAGTTAACAAGTGATTTCTTCTACTCAATGCATCCGCAACACGATTCATCACTCCCGACTTGTGTTTCACAACAAATGTAAATTGTTGTAGATATGCAATCCATGATGCATGTCTCGCTGAAATCTTGTCTTGCCCTTGCAAATGTTTCAATGCTTCATGATCAGTATATAGAACAAACTCCTTCTGAAATAAATAGTGTCTCCAGTGTTTAATAGATTGTACAACAGCATAGAATTCCACATCATACGTACTGTACCTCATCTTCGCTCCTGACAACTTCTCACTGAAATATGCAATTGGACGTCCCTTCTGACTCAACACTCCTCCAATTCCAACCTTGGATGCATCAGTATGTAGTTCAAACACTAACTGAAAATCTGGTAATATTAGAATTGGTGCAGACGTCAAAAGTTCTTTGATTCGCTCAAAAGCAACCCCGGCTTCCTCCGTCCATGCAAACTGTTTACCCTTCATGCAATCAGTAACAGGTGCCATCACACTACTAAAGTGTGGTATAAACCTTCGATAGAATGAAGCCAACCCATGAAAACTACGAACATCCGTTATTTTCTTGGGCTGCGGCCACTCTCTGATTGCCTCAACTTTACTTTGGTCCACCTGTATACCTTCCTTTGAGACAACATACCCCAGAAATAAAACACTATGCGTCATAAACACGCATTTCTTCGTTGCAGCATAAAACTGTTCTTGTCGTAGTACCATTAGCACTTCTCTCAGATGATTCAAATGTTCCTCCGGACTTCCACTATATATCAGAATATCATCGAAGTATACCACCACAAACTTCCCAATGAATGGTCTAAAAATTTGATTCATCACCCTCATGAAAGTACTCGGTGCATTAGATAAACCAAATGGCATGACCAACCATTCGTATAGACCCTCCCTGGTTTTAAAAGCAGTTTTCCACTCATCGCCTGGTCTGATACGAATTTGATGATATCCGCTCTTCAAATCAATCTTCGAAAAGATAGTAGCTCCGCTTATTTGATCCAACAAGTCATCCAACCTCGGCATTGGAAATCTATATCTCACAGTAATCTTATTCAATGCTCGACTGTCAGTGCACATCCTCCACGTTCCATCCTTTTTGGGTACCAATAAAGCTGGTACAGCACAAGGACTTAAACTCTCCTGCACACGCCCCTGTTCAAGCAATTCTTCCACTTGCCTTCTCAATTCTTCATGTTCCTTCGGACTCATTCGATAATGTGGTCTGTGTGGCAACACAGCACCTGGAACAAGATCTATCCGATGTTGTATATCCCTCAACGGTGGCAGCTCCGTTGGTAACTCCTCTGGGAATACATCGTCAAATTCTTTCAAAACTGGTTTAAGTTCTTCTGGAATTTCAACTTCTTCACTGCTCTCTCGCCCAATTAACAAAAATACTTCAGGTTCCTCTTCAACTTCTTTAACAAACTCCTTTAAAGTCAATAAAGTTTTCAGTTCTTCAATCTCTTCCGACTTACTTTCTCCCGGTTGTCTCTTCTTTGGAACTAAGACAATTTTCGTGCCTTTAAACATAAAACTATAACTGTTGGTCCGACCGTCATGTTGTACTGCTCGATCATACTGCTATGGTCTTCCCAATAGTAAATGACAAACATCCATCTCTACGACATCACCCCATATCTCGTCTTTGTATTTCTTCCTGATAGAGAATGGAACACGAACTCGTCTATCCACTTTCACTTCTCCTCCTTTTCTCAACCATGCTAACTTGTATGGATTCGGATGTTTCTCGGTTTTCAACTTCAATTTTGTCACAGCCTCGGTTGAGATAATGTTATCACAGCTTCCTGCGTCAATCACAAACTTACACACCTTTCCCAATATAGTACATGTTGACTGAAAGATATTACTCCTCAACCAACTAGCTTCTTCCTGTTTCGGTGTTAAACACGATCTCCTCAGCATTAGATTACAACCTTCGTCTCCTGACGCAATATCCTGCTCATCCTCCTCAACTGGACTAGAACAATCCCCATCACCATCCTCATCCTCAACTTCTGCAATCATGGTTCTCTTCTTTGGCTTTGGACACTCACTGCTTTTATGACCCAATTCCTGACGATTGTAACATTTGAAACCATTGTTAACTTTCGCCTTCTCAGCATCCTTCACCACTGGTCTACTGATAGGTTTAGAAACATTAGAACTTCCTCCAACACTCTTCGCTTGATTGTTAGAATTAGTAAACACACCACTTCCTCGTCGTCCCTGTTTCTCCCAAGCCAATGCTTTCTGATGTGCTTCCGCTACAGATCTTGGATCGAACATATTAACCATATCCTGAATCTGCATTCGCAATCCTCCAACAAATCTAGATGTTAGCTGCTCTTCCGTTTCCATAATATCATTCCTTGCAATAAGTTGATAGAATACATCAGCATAGTCATTCACAGATTTCGTCCCTTGTCTCAAGTTTTGCAAACGTTGATACATCAAAGATTGATAATTGTAAGGTAAAAACGTTGCTTTCATCAATTTCTTCATCTTCTCCCAAGATTCAACTTTTGACTTCCCCATACGTTCGCGTGTAAGCTTGGTTTGCTGCCACCATGCCAAAGCTCTACCCCTCAGCCTCGTAGCAACCAACTTCACTCTACGATGTTCTGGAACTTCTTTAAAGTCAAAAATTTCTTCAACATTAGCTACCCAATCTAGAAACTCCTCCGCTTGCATACCACCTTTGAATTCAGGAATTTCAGTTTTCATCCCCGACTCCCACTTGTGATCATACTCAGAGTAATTTCTTCCTTGTCCTCGTCCTTGTCCTCGAACACTACCACCATCATACTCCTCTTCAAAGTCAGATGTATATCGTTGTCTATCTCGTCCACCCACATCTCTACTACCTTCTCGTCTTCCACCATCATCCCTTCTATCTACATTCCTCCGTTCATGATCATTCACGTTCCTCCCACGCCCTTGATTATTTTCAACACTTCTGTCTCGATTGGAATGTGGCGAGACTCTAATACCCCCATGGTTAGATTCAGGTGAAACCCTTCTCCGATTTTGATTCATCTCCGTCATAAGCTTCTCTAACCGGCCAATTCCTTCGTTAAGCTTTTCACTAAAGTTTTCATTGATTCTTTGTTCCATCTCATCAGCTTCTTCTCTTCGATACAAAGCTTCTACGTTTTGGTGGCGATTAGCTCTTCTTGGCGGCATACTTGAAATCTTCCAACACTTCAAAATTCAAACACAATTCAGACTTTGATCCAAAATGAAATGGATCGAAAACTTCCACTTTGTAGCAAATCGCGATGAACACGATGGACAAAGCTTCGGCCTCCAATTCAAATCCGATCAAACAACTTCGAACAATGATGAACACTTCTTACTCTTGGCCATGATAAACACAAACTTAAATCTTCACTTCAAGCTCGGCAAATCACTTCAACTTCTAAATGAATAGGCTCCAAGTCTCGATCTAACTATGATTGGTTAGAACAAGCTCTGATACCAAACTGACGCAGCGGATTAATCAGAACGATCTTCAATCGGTGAAAGTAGTAATCGGTGGATTGGAAGATACTGAAATGCCCAAATTCGTTGATCCGAAGATACCGAATTCTAGCTATCTCTGACTCGTTGATCCGAAGATACCGGGAAAGAGATCTACGATTCTTCGACGTTGATCTTGCGCACAAGATATCGTAAATCGGCTTCAACACACGATGATTCGAGCGCACTCGAATGACGTAAGTGGAGATAGGAGATACACTCGACTACCAATTGAAATTGAGAGCACAAAGCTAACAAAAGAGAATTTTATTCAATATTCAACAACCTTACAAAATGACTCCACTTGCCTATTTATAGGCTACAACAATTACAACAGAAAAATGACAACTCTTAGGTCGTGAGCGACCTACGACCTAAGCTCACGCGACCTAAAAAACTTACGCGACTTAACATAGTTACATCACAAGACCCATTATACATGCGGCTTAACAAACACGACTTAGTATAGGTCGGCAGCGACCTAAAATATTTCAACATAAGAAAATACAACACCTTACAACGTCTTACATAGGTCGTACACGACCTAAAGTACACCCTTTAAAAGACAGACGACATACGACTTAATAAATGAATGGTATCTAGAGCTTCGCGACCTAAGATGAACGGCATCCTTCATTAGCGACCTAACAGAAGCGCTTCAGAAAATCTTCGCGACTTAAAGTTTCTCGCGACTTAAATCAACGGCATAGGATAAAGCGGCATAACAATCTACGGCTACAAGCTTCAGCGACTTAAGAACATACGCATTCCAGATCAACGACTTAAGAGATCAACGGTCTTCATACTTCAGCGACTTAAAGAATGGACGGCATCCGTAGCTTTGCGACCTAAAATAAATGGCTTCAGAAACTTCGCGACCTAAGCCTTGCGACTTAAGACTTCGCGACTTATCTTCCCAGATTACCCAGCGACCTATCATAGGTCGTGACCTTTTCTTGCGACCTAGCATAGGTCGAATCAAAACTCCACGACCTAACTCCTTGCGACCTAACTTAGGTCGTAACGTCTTCCTGCGACCTATCATAGGTCGTGACTTGTTAGGTCGTAGCACCCTCTTAGCTCGTTCCAGCGCTCTATTTTCCCACTCGCTAAGTCGTACACGAGTTAACAACATGTTAGGTCGTTCCAGTATCTCGTTAGGTCGTTGGAGCAACCTAAAGGCCTTGTTAGGTCGTATGCGACCTAACACTTCACCAATTTGGGCCGTGCCACTCTTTAGCTTGCTTATCGACTTATCATAGGTCGTTAGACCACTCTTCCCAGCATCACTCGCTTCCTCCTCTAACTCCTTAGGTCGTGAGCGACCTACAAACTCCTTAGGTCGTGAGCGACCTATGCCTTTAACATTCTGCGCTGCATCACAAATGCACCCGCTTTCTTCGTAGATTTGTTGAATCGGGTTTTCTAAGAGCACTTGGATAGGTTCATGTTGGTATTCATAGATGACATTTTAGTGTACTCGAAAGGTGAAAGAGAGCATGGGATTCATCTTAGAGTGGTGCTGGAGACGATGAGGCAGAATCAGCTGAAGGCAAAGTTTTCCAAGTGTCATTTTTGGAAGAAAGAGGTTAACTTTCTTGGTCATGCGGTTTTGAAGGAAGGGTTGTCAGTTGATCCAGTTAAGATCAAAGCCATCAACAATTGGAAGAGACCAAAGACGGTAACCGAGATCAGGAGTTTTCTTGGACTTGCTGGCTATTACCGGTGATTCATTAAGGATTTCTCGCGGATAGCAGCACCTTTGACTAGGTTGACCAGGAAAGATGTGAAGTTTATTTGGTCCAACAAATGAAAGGAAGCATTCCTTAAGTTAAAACATTTGTTGACCAATGCTTTAGTGTTAGTAGTTCCAAATGGTAACCAAGGGTTGTTAGTATACACAAATGCGTGTGGGACTGGATTGGGAGCAGCGTTGATGTAGAATGGCAAAGTCATTGCTTACGCATCTAGGCAGCTTAGACCGCACGAAGTAAGATATCCTACTCATGATTTGGAGTTGACAGCAGTGATTTTTGCCTTGAAGATTTGGAGGCATTATATCTTAGGGGAGAGATTTGAGTTATATATCGATCATAAGTCATTCAAGTATTTATTCTCTTAGAAGGAGTTGAATATGAGGCAGCAGAGATGGCTAGAATTTTTGGCAGCTTATGATTTCGGTAGCAAGCATACTCCTAGGAAAGGAAACATGGTAGTAGATGCTCTTAGTAGAAAACATCAGAATGTGGTGTTAGCGATGTTGGCAGAATGGAAGGATCTAGATGCCTTGGCCAGTTGTGGTGTGCAGTTGAGATCTACTGCTAGCTCTAGTCAGGGTACAGTCATGTTATCTTATTTAGAAGTTCGACTTGTGCTGATCGAGAGGATAGCTTCTAAGCAGAGAGAGGATCCAGTTTTAGCTGAGAGGATTAGAAGGCTTGAGATAGGATCAGAGATTGATGACCTAAAGGATTTTAGTCTTGACCAAAGAGAATGGGTGAGAGAGAAGGGACGATTATGCATTCTGAATGTAGAGAACTTGAGGAGGGAAGTTGTGGAGGAATGTCATCGATCGAAGTTTTCGATTCATCCTGTAGGGACCAAGATGTATCAATATACAAAGAGAAGCTTCTATTGGGAAGGCATGAAGAGGGATGTTGGCTTGTGGGTTAGGCAGTGGGTAAACTGTCATCAAGTGAAGGCCGAACATCAGAAGCCAAGTGGATTGCTTCAGCCTTTAGATGTTCTAGTCTGGAAATGGGATTCGATATCAATGGACTTTATAGATGGGTTACCAAGGTCAAATCGGGGAAATGAGAGTATATGTGTTATTGTGGACAAGGTTGACCAAGAGTGCCCATTCATTCCAGTAAAGTCGACCAGGACGACACCAATATTGTCGAAGTTGTTCATAAAGAACATAGTTAGACTTCATGGAGTTCCTAGTAGCATGGTCAGCGACAGAGATGCATTATTCACTAGCGAATTTTGGAGGAGTCTATAAGAGGTATTGGGTACCAAGCTCAAGATGAGTACAACATATCACCCACAGACAGATGGGCATACAGAGAGAGTCAACAAGGTACTCGAGGATTTATTGAGATCTTGCATATTGGACTTTGGTGGATCGTGGGAAGATCACCTATATTTGGTTGAGTTTTCTTATAATAATAGTTAGCAATCTAGTATAGGAATGATGCCTTTTGAAGCTTTGTGTGGAAGGCCATGCAAATCGCCAGCATGTTGGTTAGAGACTGGAGACAAATTGGTCTTAGGTCCAGATTTGATAGAGAGGCGTCGGAAAAGATTGAGTTAATCCGAGGATGGATGAAGGAAGCTCAATCCAGACAGAAAAATTACGCAGATAAGAGGCGTAAAGACCTAGAGTTCTCAGTGGAAGACAGGGTTTTCATTAAGGTATCACCGATGAAGGGTGTGGTACGGTTTGGAAAGTCGGGAAAGTTGGCCCCGAGGTATGTTGGTCCATTCCAGATTATAGAAAGGATTTGAAAGCTCGCGTATGGAGTAGAATTGCCGAGCAGTTTGGTAGGTGTCCATAATGTATTTCATGTGTCTCATCTTTGCAAGTGTGTACATGATCCAGATACTACTATTCCTCAGACAGAGTTGGAGGACTTGGTAGTAGAGCCTAATTTGACTTTTGTAAGACAACCAGTTTGGTTTGTAGCGAGAGATGAGAAGAGATTGAGGACCAAGACAATCAAGTTGGTGAAAGTTCAGTGGAGCGACAACGAGAAGGACCGTACTTGGGAGACAGAGGACAGGATTGGAGACTCTTATCCTGATCTGCTTTGATGGTATCCCTATATTAGATTTATATAGATAAGTTGCTAGTCGGGTAGGCTGGTATGGATCTTAGGAGTTGTTACAGATGACTGCTATGTTTGTTAGTTAGTTATTACTGAATTTCGAGGACGAAATTCATTAAGGAGGGGAGCCTGTAACACCCTTAATTTTTAATATCATTATTCAGGAGATTTAATTAGAATATATCAAATAGAATAATGTAGATAAGGAGATTGAGATTGATTAATAAATATGTAGTGGTCGTGCTTATTTAAATTAAAGGAACTTATAAATGGTTAAGTATTAAGTAAGTAAACATGAGGGCATTAGGGTAAATAGCCGCCCATATTTCCCACCCTTATACCATTCCCCTCATCCATACACGTTCATTTTATCACAAACAAAATAATAACTGTGAGAAGAAGAGCAAGGCTGGCCATTAGGAAGAAAGAAAAGAAGATAAAATCAAAGTAAAGCTTTGGATTCAAGCTAGAAGGAATCAATCTCAATCAATCTTTAGATTCTGTATCCAATCTAAGGTGAATAATAATCACTACATCTCTATTTTAGGATTTATAATCACATGGTTTCAGATTTAAGGGATAAATTCGTTGATGATATGCTTGGTTTATGATTTATGTGGTTTAAACAAGATGGTTTAAATGGATATGCACGGTTTTAGGGTAAAACCAAAGTTAAATGATTTTTAAATGCCATGGAAAAAATATATGTTATGGAAAATATGATTTTGGACTTGGGTTTCAATTTTTATAATTTTCCAAGCCATGGAGAATTAATTACGAATTTTCAAAGGAAAATATGGTTGTTTGGGTTTATAAATTTATTTTGGAAAATATATTGAGAATTTGGGTCTAAAATTTTGATATGTTAGATGACATGATTAAAGTAAATTTCTGGAATTTTTGGGGAGTTTTACTAAGCGATTTAGTATGGAAATTAAATTATTTTAAAAAGAGGACCTAAATGATTTAATTGTTTTGTTAATAAGAAGGGCTTATGTGTTAAATGTTGTTTGGTTTTAAATATGAGAAAATGCGGAAAATTTTAGTAAAATAATTTGAAAGTTTAATGTAACCAATCATGAGTTTACAAGTTGGCAAGTTAGTTACAAAATGTTTACTTTACTTGGTAAAAACAACCTTTTGCTCAAAAAAGAGGTTCCGTCTTCTTTAGATGGACCCTTCGACTCAGATCTTCCGCCTCCAACCTATTCGAAACCTTCTAGGTCGAAACCAGTAAACCAATACACATGGTATCATTTAAATGGTACATGGTGGATTGAAGAAAAGCGAAAGGTAGGGTGCCGAAAGGTAGCTTTCGAAGGGGTTGGTTCCTTTGTTATATTTGGTTTTAAAAGAAAATCACTTGCTTGTTTATAAATGGGTTTGAAGTAGTCAAAACCAATGGTTTCAAAAGAGTATTTCAATGAGGCTTTCGTAAGAGAGTTGCCGCCTATGTTTTAAAGAAGTAGCTTCTGAAGGAGTTACTTAGATTTTGTTTAAAGCTTTTGGAAGGGGTAGTTTCGACCAAGTCGAAACCCTTTTATGAATTGATGACCTTTCGATGGCATTGAAGACATCAATGTTGTCGAAAGGTTCGGTTGTTTTTATAAATACCAGCCACTTCCTAATGCTTTCGAAAGGTGTTAGGGTTTTCCAAGGCAGTGATTTCGAAAGGGGTTTCGAAGCCAACCTTCAAAGGGTTTTACCCAGATGTTTTAATGCTTTTGAAAGGATAGTTTCAACACCATCAAACTTCCCCAATATTTTTTAAATAAAGAATGATTTCAAAAGAGGAGCTTTCGCCTATATTCACTTTGACCCAAAAATAATGTTTAAGTATAAACCCAATGCTTTCGAAAGAGGGTCTTTCAATGGTTTCGAAGGGTAACCTTCATTGATTTCGAAAGGGTACTTTCAAATGGGTTCAAGCTATACTTCCACACTTATGGGATAATACTTTAACAAAGTCGAAAGGATTTTAAAGGGCTGTTTTAAAGTATTCAAAAGGCGAGAGCCAGATGTTTTAAAGTTAGCTTTTAATGCTTTCAAAGAAGATCATACTATGAGATCGAAAGCAAGATTTCGAAGGAGTCGAAAGGTTTAAGTCCCAAACTCAAACTTTTAAAGGAGAAACCCATGGCTTAAATAAAGGATTTTTGAAATGGCTTTAAGTATGTGAATTTGAAGAAGTATTGCCTTGATAAAAATATAAGTTAAAGGGATTAACTAAGTTTTATATGAACTGTATTTCAAGGACCTTAAACCCACATGAGTGGTATTGTTAAATTGTTATGTTTGCTTCTTTAAATATGAATATATTCACACGATAAAGAACCCATAACTGTATTTTGGGGATAAAGGGGTAGAAGAACCAGCTAGGTCAACCCAGTAGTGAATATAAATTGATTAAACTCCTGAATGAGTAGAATTGCATCCAAGGAGTTAGGGAGACCACAACATAGGATGCCTAAACTTTGAAGTTGTCCAGGAGATAGGTTCATAGTAAACCCATGAAAACTATGATTATGTAGTTATTGGAGGTAACCAACTAGTTCATAGTAAACCCATGAAAACTATGTATTAAGGTAGGTTAGTAGGGGCTAATTGGTTTGTAGTGAACTCATGAAAACTATATCCGGATTAAGAATTGACATCAGTCAATAGGTTCCTAGGCAACCCATGAAAACTAGAATAAGAAAGAAGTTAATGGAGGTGTGCAGGAGGCAGGTAGTTATTTAGAGTTATCGTTTTCCATTGTGTCTTTGGATGTAAAGGCAGATTTATTAGCCTTATTATATACTTTGATCAACCAAGGGGGCATCTTCATATGTCACTCTTGGTGTATATGTAATAATTATATTTTGCTGAATGTGGTTAATATTTTTGGGATTTTGTATTGAACATCAAATGTTTTGAATGGAATGTGGAAATGTGTTTTTATAATTGTAATTTTTTTTCATATTCTTGTGATCTGTGTTTCAATGAATCTAGCACCGCCGTATTTGGTCGCCGAAGATTAATAACTATGGATGACTATAGCATCCGTAGCCGTTTGTTTTTGGCCTCTAAGTAGGGGGATGTTACAATACATATAGCACCTTTATGAGAGTTTAAACATAAAAAATGGGGTACTCTATAATGTAAAATCACAAAAGTGTCCTAAGCTATAAAATCATGAGACTACATTAACTACAAAAACACCTAAGGTATGCCGACCAGGGTCGGAATAGTTTAAATGCGAATGATCTTTTTGGGATCATATCTGGCACCTGCACAATGATCTGTTAGATCCCCAGTAGTTGCTCCAAAGCCCGTTGCACTAATAAGGAAGCTCAGATAAAACGAGGGAAAGAGATAACCAAAAATGTCTGTGGTGTGCTGCAAAGTAATCTACCTCATCTCGCTTTTAACCTTCTTATGTTTAAGTTTCTCTATGAAGGCGGCAATCCTGTCTTGCCCAGGCACATTTACAGGTGTCGTTACCGCCCCCGAAGCAACCTGGACTTCACGTAAAGAATCCTTAAGCTTGTAGATCTTAAGTACATCTTCCTTTCTCAGTTTTTTCTAAAGCATCAATCAGTTCAGCACTAGTTTTCTTCGTATTTAAAAAGAGACCACCAAAATATTTAAGGGCGTCTCCCATCCACCCTTTCCTCCATGAGTGAGGAAGCACCTTCGTCCCCATTTACGCTATTTGCTGCTTGTAGTGAGCATCCATCTCTCTAAGTTTTCCCCAAAAGTGAAGTTCCACTTTTGTTTTCCATTCATTTACTAAGGAAGGGTCCATACCCGTGGGGGGAGCAGGGGCTATATCCTAACTAGACCGCTCTCCCACTTTTCCTACTTCAATACCTCCCTTCTCTTCAATTTAGTGGGCAATTTGAGCAAACATATCCTCTACAGTATTATTCAACTTTGCTATCTCCTCCTCATAAATGACCATATACAGCGCCTCGCCATCTTTCAAGGATTGCCACAGTTCATTCAACTTCGATTCAGCAGCCTCAACCCTATGCACAACCTAGTATCATGTTAATATTGACGATCCATCACATCTTTTGCTTCCTTAAGCTTCAAAAGGGCTCCTTTCAAATCTTTCTCCAACCTTTCATTAGTAACCATTATATGGATACTCTCCTCTTCCAAGGCCACAGTACAAGTTATGGCTATAACCTCAAACTTGGGGCACACCATTGTCATCTAGGCTATGTATGATGGGGACAGAGAGATTGTTGGAGTCAAAAGCTCTGGAGAACTTAGATGGAGACTCATGGGGACCAACCTAGTTGGTTGTATTTAAAATTTCATTCAAAGGAAATCAGGACATATAGGGCTAAAATTAAATAAAGGCATATATTATTAAGAATGTCATGAATCTATATACAAAAATGACAATAATAAGCAGAACTCAATCCTTATGTAAGTTTCTAAGCTTATGCCTAAACCACTCCAAGTAAGGGCTATTGGATGGGAAAGAGCGACTTTCGAAAGCATACCGCCATCGACGTAGTACAAAATCACCGAGTGCCTCATTTTCTTTAACTATTTGATTAATCTTGGAGAGCAACCCTTGGGTTTCCTCTCTAAGTTGCATCAATGACTTGTCTAACTCTTTCTCACATGTATTAATTGTCACTGCACTAAGGCCAAAATGATCAATTGTTTGAGTCTAAAACCTGTCCACGCTTTCCTCCAGAAGTTGAGTAAATAAAACTTCTTTAGAAGACTAAAAAACAAAGCAATGAAGACGACATGATCATTCATTGGATAGAAGGGAAAAAGAGTAACAACAAAAGAAATCAACCATAACAAAACTAAGTGACAAGCCGATTTTCATTACATGATGAAAAGGTCTAAGATTATGTACAAAAAACTTAGGTAATTACATGAACATGAGGGGTCGAGGTGACCTCAGCTTTCTTAGACGCCTCAACTTCCTTGGATGCCACATCCCCACTTGGTTATGCAAAAGCGGAAGAGGAGGCATTCTTTGTAGAAAATTCTTTGGCCCACTTAGCTCTACAGTAGTCGAGAGCGTTATTGATTTTATCAAAGTTACTCAAAAAGCTAAGATTAACATTAGCAGAAACTGGCGCTGAACTAAAGCGTATAGTTGATAAAGCACGCAGTAAGTAATCTGCTCAAGGTCTTCTTGGGATTCCTTCAAAGCCTTCTCTGCCTTCTCCAAGTCATGACCCTTCAACTCCAATGCCTTTATTGTAGCCTTAGCCTCCCTTTTAGCTCTGTCTCGATATGCTTTAAAATCTTCCTCAACTTTAGCTTTCGTGGAAACAGCTTCAGCCTTCTCGAAAACAGCTAAAGTAAGGTCAACTTCAAGTTTGGCAACGCGGGCAAGGGCAACGACCTGGTCACCTATCCACTTCTTCTGACCCTCAATCGTCAAGGCTCCAAGCTGTAAATAAAAATAACAAAAACAAGTGAGGAGTAATTAAGTAAGCCACCATTAACGAAGAAGGTAAGAAAAACACTTACATAAGTTCAAGACTTCTCCATTTCGTCCATCAGCTTAGAGGGGGATAGTTCAGAAAGTGGAAGGGAAAGAACAGAAGGAGAAGATGAGGTAATACTGAATAGGTTATCTAGAGCAATTGTTCCTAACCTCTTGACGAGGTCAATAACAGCACCCTCAGGCAGCGACATGTATCGAGTGTGAGAGTCTTAGAGGGACTGAAGGGGCAAAAAAGGAAGTGCTTTTGAGGAGGGATGGTGAGGAACCATAGTAGGCTTCTCAATAGGTTGGTCAAAGGCCTTGCCTCCGTTAAATTTCCTCTTCTGGCTTTTCTTTTTCGCCGACCCCAACTTCTTAGGGTCAAGAAACATAATAGAAAGGTTACCAGCCATTTCATATATGCAAAAAAGGAATTCCGAGGTCAGTAAAAGTCCTCATGAAGGTCGGAAGCATAAAGTAATAATTCTTCAATCTATTTTTAGCAAATTACATCCCTAGGTTCATTCGTAATTGGGGAAAACAAGAAAATGGAACAGAAAAAATTATGGTGTGGGCATAGATAGCCATGCTTTTGCAACATTAAGTTGGTGAAAGGTGATTGCATTTTTCTTCTCTTTCGTCTATACCCAAGATGTAGTCCCTACGGGACTCATATAATTCAGTAGTCGGAGTAGAAAAGACAGGCCAATTGGGGTACAGTTAAAAGGAAGAAGGGAAGTTGTCAAAATTCAAAATGAAAAAAATCAATCAATCCATCTTTAGGTCTTACAAGGGATGAATACAAGGATTGATTTCTTGGCTTTGGCATAATAGAATCTAACATCCCTCCCGGAATGACTTTTGTGAATATTGATCAAAAATTGGAGTTCCTCACAGGAAAGAGGGAAGCCGCTCTCCACATAAAGAACAGTGGTACCAATAATAGGAGAGTAAGAAAGGGGACAAGTTGAACAGAAGCAAGATCGATAGCGGACAACCATGCTGGAAGAACAAGATTTAAGGGAAGATAAAGTCTATACCTTATATGCTCAAGGGTGATGGAAGTAAACCAAGTAGATTGGGCAAGGATGTGTTTGTGTGGTTCCGGGACTCTAGCCTCGTAACCCTTAAAGCCAAAATGAATCAAGATATTCTAAATATCTTTTAATTAGGTTATCTTGGATTGTAATGATAAGGGGGAAGGGAAAGAAGATGCCATGTCAAAGTTATAAGATTAATCACTGACTGCTACTTAAGTGCAAAGGGAATAACAAAAGAAAAAAAATCCTTACTTCAATTCGAAAGAGGAACTGGACTGGGAGAAAACCATATTAGCGGTATGGGTTTTATTACCTTTTCTTTTCAAGAACCTATAAAAGAGATGAGAGAAGAAGAAGAGGAAAATATATGTACATCAGCTCGAATTTTAGCCGCATAATCGAAATGATGAGAAAATTACCTAAATGTCAATTGATTAAACAACAAGCGCTAGAGTCAAGATGAATTTACCTAGAAAATGAAGAGACGGATTTTATAGCTTTTCAAAGGGTTGGCCAATGAGGGAAGGACACGTGTGATGGGGCATTAAATGCGAAACAACAACGACTTTTCCATTCTCCTAAAAAGAAGGAAAGGAAGAGGTAGAAGTGATAGGCTACAGGAAGCAAATGAGTACAAAGACAAGTCTGCATCCATCTACGATCGCTGCAGACTTGGGAGGCAAGTATTACACCCATATTTCCCAAACAGTGTCGAAGGATGCCTACTGCAGCTACCAACCCAAAAGAACTGCCCTCACATTAACAAGAGATAAAATGAAGAAAAGGAACAAAATCTAAGCCCAAATGGTACCACATCGGGACAATATGAAACTGCACTAGGATAAAGGGAGTTGCGCCCATAATATAAGTCGAGCTATGAAAGGGACGTGATGGTAAAACTCAAGTAATACTACACCGAGGCCCCAAAAAATAGAAGCACAGTTGCGCCCCTCATTAATTATAGATTTAGCATTACGACAGTGGGCCAAAGAGTAGATTTACCCATAAGGTCATCACTGCAATCTAGTATTGAAAATTACAATGAGGAGGTATCACCACCTTGATGCGATAGGATAACGCTGCAATCCTATATGGATATCAAATTGTTAAAGACTACGTCACAATCCCACAAACTCTGATCCCAAACCCAAAAGATCAAGGAATGTAATATGGGAAAAGACTGCTCCATAATAAGGAACCAAACCTTGCACCAAAAGGGCAAACCAAGAAGACCCAACTTCATCTTCAAGATTATTAGATCTAACTCAAAGACAAATGCGAGGGTGCAGTCCTCCAGTGATCGAGAGTGGATCAGAACAGAATAACATAGGGCAACCACCTCTAAAAGAGGGCAACTCGACCTCTCTTGCCAACTAATGAAGCCCAACTCCAAATATTCCCACATCATTATATGATCACAGCATAGAATAGATGGCACAGTAATCCTTCGAAATGTCAATGCAGTACTAAGGCAATATGGCATCATAATGTTTAATTAAGTAAGGCGAAGCCCTGAAGTACCAATGAAGACGTGAGCTCTCCCTAAAAAGAAGGGCAGCTCCCATAACAACACCATCCATCTATGGAGGTAGAAGTGCAGGCCCAATGCTATTCAGAATCCAAGATATACAAGCAATCCAAAGCATTAAGATTTCCCGCCTCGATTTCAAACAACCCCGCTACAATTTCGGGTTTCTCGCTTAAAGTTCAAAATTTGACTGCTCAAAATACAGTTTCCCACCAATGACACATCAGCAATCCATGCACATCAAATAAATAATACAGATGTATGACATGTGACATGATCTTAAGGTGGAAACTAAAAGAGCGGAAGAAGGATGTTGATGATCTACGTGCAACTCTATACTATAAGGAGAAAAGGCACTGTAGCGGGGGAGAGGGGAGGATTTTCACTTTACCTTTTTTGGGGCACACAAAACAAAAACTCTGTACTCTCTCCCATTATTTGTTTGTACAAAGAGTATAAAAGGAAGAAAGTGATATTTTTCCATGGACGTAGGATTTCTTAACATCCAAACCATATAAATTCTCTGTGTCCATTCACTACTTCTAGTACTTTATTTTGCAACTTTATTATTTTTCATTAGCTCAAATACCTAGATAACTGTAACAACCCAGATTTTGAGTTGATTAAATAAAATAAATAATGATCAATATTGGAGAATTTAAATTGTTAGTCTGGAATTTGTATTCTTTTATAAAAGATAATTAACTTTTTTGGGAATAAGAATTCTAGATTCATGAGATATTGGGGAAATTATAATTTTAGTGTTTTATTTGAAGATAATTGGAATTAAAGTTTGGATAAGAATATTTAATTGGTTTGAATCTTTTATTTATTTAACTAAAAAAATTTGAGATTTGTAGGTTTCTTTTGAAAATATTCATTTTAATAAATAGTTACGAAATCTTTTTATTCGAATATTAGGCTACGGGTTTAAGCACTTGAGTATTTTAATTTATGAAGCTTACTAGTTAATAAATTTAAAAGGATGGATTTTTTTAAACTCTTATTAGGTTGAAAATCTTATCCTTCGGCCCAATACAAATTAAGTTGAGAAAGAATATTTGCTAAGTAAAATACAACATGTTCTTTTTATCTCATATTTCAGTCTTATAGTAAACAAATTGAAAGAAAATTGAAAAC
This sequence comes from Allium fistulosum, assembly GCA_030737815.1. Classification (NCBI taxonomy): domain Eukaryota; kingdom Viridiplantae; phylum Streptophyta; class Magnoliopsida; order Asparagales; family Amaryllidaceae; genus Allium; species Allium fistulosum. The sequence continues at coordinate 238,807,242 of CM060907.1, read as the reverse complement.
CTAATTTCCTCTTTAACCCTAGATGACAATTAACAAATTTAAAATGGAAATAAATTGAGGTAACGGTTTTGAAACCCTATTCTATTCTTTTGACCAATCAATTTCAGTTTTGGGTTGAGATTTTGAACTCTTGTGTTCTTCTTTGTGTAAACTGAGTTCTAGGGCTTGCTGTTTTGAGAAATGGGAACAATTGTAGTTTTGTTTGTTTTTGAATTGGGGAAGAGAGGTGAGTTAATCCTCACACAATATATCTTTGATTGTCTAATAACATATATATGAATTTTAGTTTAAATGGTTGAGAAATTGGAATGGCAATCTGTGTTTTGTTTGTAGTTGCAAATGTACAGTATATCTCTTTCAAACTATTTACTGTAGATTTGTTTGCTATTTCTTTTGGATGATTTGATTTCTATAATGAATTCTTGGTGAATGCATGCTAGTTTCTAAGTTTATATTGCCAATACAAGTAGCCGGGATGAACAAGAAACGTGACGGAGTGCGTAAATATCGACGATGGGGAAGAGCAATATCTGGAACTCGCGTTCAACATATCCTACTGGTCGACCGGTCATCACCTGGAACGAGAATTCCAGGTGCCTTTGCACCTCCCCATCTTGTATACTTGAGCCTAATTTTGCCTTACGTTTTTTTGATGGTTTTCCAAGTGATTTACTTCCTGATTTTCTGAGTTTAGATTCTCTAATTTAATGGATTCAGTTGATTTAAGTTTTTGAATTTATTTACTTAATATATATAGATTTAAATAAGCAATTTATAAAAGAAAGTTTACTATAAATAAGGATTTTAAACTTGTTTCTAAATTAATTTAATTCCTTTTATAAATGATTAAAATAAGTAATTATATATTAAGCGTAGTTAGAATAAATAGTTTATGATTTAAAAGTATGGTTTTGAAATGTAAACTATGTTATTTCTAAACAAATGGTTGTATATCTATATGGCTTTTGGAATATAGTTTGTTGAACTATATATCTTTTTAATAGGATTTTGGAACAATTATATATAAATACATTTTTGTTATCTACTTGAATCTATATTTTATGTTATCAAGTGATATATATATATATATAGATATATATATAGTTAAAGAACAAATAGGCTTATGGATTTTAAAATGAGAAGTTTGAAAGTAAATATATAGATAAAGTATTTTAGAAATCATTTTCTATATGATAAAGTTATATTATTTGCTTTCAAAACTATAAACTCATATTGGCTCTCATTGTGCTTAGTCTTTGGCTAATTATATGCTATTTTGGCATTTCTTGTGTGACTTTTGAGATTATTGCTTTCTTGCAATTTCTGTCTTCACTTGAGTGAGAAATCTAATTAAACGATTTAGCAATACAAGTGGTATGGAAGATTTGTATTACTTTATGGTTAATTCTTGGACTCGTTCAATTGAATATTTTAGTCGAGTGGGATGTACAATCTTTTAGTAAATATTTAAGTATCGCAAAGTAGTTATGGGACATTGGGCGAAATTGATTTAGTTACTAATTGAGAGTATATTACCCTTATCGATCAGATATGATCATCTTGGCGTGCGTAGTGTCGTCTCTTGTGTTGGCGTGCCTTGTGCTTGCCTTTAAATAAGACTTGCGATGTACTTTTCTATTGTGTAAACTTGTAATGTGCTTGTTTTATTTTTGGCTCGTAATGTCTCTTGTGTTAGCTTGCGATGTTCTCTCTTTTGTATTGACTTGTGAAATGCTTGTCTTCTATGTTGGCGTGCGATGCGTGTGTCTATTATTGTAGTTGTGAAGTATTTGCTTTAGTTTTGACTTGCGATGTGCTTGTCATTATGGTTTTATGATTTGTGACTTTCTTTTAAGCTAGTATTTTAGGTTTTGACTCGCTTTTTAGCAGTCTTATAACTTCGGGAGTTTGATTTGCTTTTATGCAGTCTCTCATGTTCTTGTGATTTCAGAGTTGGTTTCGTTATCACCATATTTGAGATAATTGTCTTTGATGGGCATGAGAGGATTTGGTAACATAGTGATTTGGTATTGTAGTCTTTTATTTGCATATGGCATAGTATATATATTTATTATTATGTCTTGTGTTTTATGCAAATTTGTGGATGATTTCATTTAGAAACCTTATGATGTTTAGTGGAATACAGTAATCGGTTTTCTATATCTTTTATGTTATGCATGCTTATTATTATGAACTCACATTTTGGATACTTAGAGATAGCCAAACCTATTTATTATTTTTACAATACTCGGGTCAAATCGAGACTTGACAGGTATAGGGACTCTATGTCTTGGGATATGGGCTAGCTTGTGCAGAAGTATATGCTTATTTATCTGCATGTTGTGAGTTCAGTTTAGGATGTAGTGTTATTTATATGGATGTATATATTTTGAGATGTAGACTCATTTTGTATTTGGAGACCTGTCTTAGTCTTTATGCATGTATTTATGTGAGTCTTGTATACTTTGTAGTTGACTCAATTTATGTTATATGATATGTCATGTATTATATTTGTCGCTGCGATCTGTGATTCTGTGTTATATATTATGTTGTATATTGTTTTGTTCTATTTTAGCCAACCTACCTATTGCTTTGTGCTGAGACTATTCACATCTATATATGATCTTATGAGGTAAAGAATGATGTGATAGTGTTAGCATAAGGGAATAGACATGGATGGCCACTCCTATCCAACCATATTCTCCGTATTACTCCACAATATTACCTGTAATATTTTTAGGTAATATGGGCATAAAGGGGGGGCGTTATAGTTGGTATCAGAGCAGAGTTTTGGAAGGATATAGAATGTAAGAAACACGAATCTTAGCCAAGTCAGACTTAGAGTCCCGTCCCTTTGGTGTGTCGGGTTGAATTTAGAATTTATTTCCTATTTAGTATTTAAGTATAAATGATTATCGGGAATAATCATTGGGACGTATATGTAAATTTTTTGAACTACTTTGAAAATTACTATATAAAATGATTTTAAAGGTTAGTGTTGGGTAGTGATGTCCTGATCCACTAATGATCAGAGTTGCGTAGCAGATAGACTGTTTCCGCTAAGCAATGTAACTAGTTGTTTATATATATATATATATATATACGTTTGAATGGATGATGTATGCATGGATGAATGGTTGTCCTATTGAGTTGCTATTTGTAGATTTTCATTTGTATGAAAACATCGAGATCTATAAATTTTGAAATTAGTTTTGTGTTAAATTACCCGTCGAGTGCTTTAAGAATTCTAATTGATGCGCATGATCCGCGTTATCGATAAGGATTCCTAAACGCTTTGATGTGGCATTCAAACATAGCAATTTTGAGTTATAATATTTAAAGTATTATAAATAATTATGAACGATTTGTAAATAACATTTAAAAAGGAAATAAAGATTTAAGTGAGTTAAATATTATTTTAAAATGGGATAAATGCTTTGAAAATAGATTTATATACATATGCAATGAGTTTTGGAAATGTAAAGATATTTTAGGAAAAAGTATGTATACATGTATATACAAATGTGATGATTTTAAAAGCAAGTATCTTGAAGATAAATAATATTTTAAATGGGAAATCTTATGAGTTATATGGTTATTTAGGAAGAAGATATTAATTTGAATTTTGATAATAATATTAAGCAAATGATTTGGAATTAAATAATATGATTTGAGAAAATAGAATATTTTGTGGAAAGAAATTTTTGGAAAATAAACCAAGAAGAAAGTTTATCTATATGTATATATGTATTACTTTCGTTGACGTATGCAGCCACCGAACATTAGCAATAGCAGGGATCAGTGGCGAGGCCATGTTGATTCCATAGTCAACATCATAGCCATTTGACAAAGCGATTCTCTATAAATAGATGTCAAGGCAACGTCATTATATTATTTGATATATGTAAATTGTGTATGTACATTTATAATATATATGTTAAGACAAATAGTGTGTGATCTTTTTGATTTGTTGTGTATATCCCATTATAATTTGAATGAAAATTAATTGTTAAATATGAGCCTAATTTATAAGAAGTTAAAATAAAAGATGTAAGTAATTGTATATAATAATTTTTGGAAGTTCAAAATAAGAAATGAATTGAAAAAGAAAATAAAATTTTATATCTTGATGATTTGGAATCTAAAAGATAAAATTTTTAGATAGAGATTGGTATAAGCAAATACCATAGGTAGCCATTATATTATTCGAAGAATATAAGGTTATAAATTTATTTTGAAGAAAAGTTTTATACAGAATTAAAAATATATTTAAAATTTGAAAAGCAATTTGGAGTTTTGTTGGAAATAAAAGAGATGATAACTGAATCATGTTAATAGAGTAAAAGGGGTTAAAAATTCATTTCACCTTAAAAAATGGTTATACTAAAGATATTGAACTTTTGCGGCTTTGTTTAAAATAAGTGGTTGAATTTTTTAAAACTCAAATTTTAGCGAATAAAGAGTATTTCATATTTAAATAGCTTTACAAAACAATAATGATGAAATATTGAAGTTCTTTGGTAAATCAAGAAAAGAGATTTTAAAATGAGTTGGAATTTTAGTATAAGGATATGACTTATACTAAATTAAATTTTTACAATCATGAAATGAAGTCTAAAAAATAAAGTTGGATGAAATAAATATTTTAGTGAAGAAAAAGAAAATTCTTTTCGTTTGGTTATTACATGTAACTTTTTATTAGGAATTAGTTTTCCTAGTTTATGAATTTCAAATATAAGAATTTGAATTGGAAGGGATTAAAAGTTGAGTAGTGGTTGAATAATTATAATTTTTCATGTTATGGAAAATTAATTCTTGGAAAAAATGATTTCTTTTCAATAAAATCAAATTGAATAGATGGATTTTAAGAAATTAAAAATGAAAATCTTTAAATTATTTCACATTCTTATTTTAAAAATTTAAATAAGCTTAATATCTTTTAAACACCTAAAATATTTAGTGCCTTAAACTATAAAAATGTGTTATCTTATTTCACAGGACGTGAAATATTTGTGTGAACTTATTTTTCAAACTAGAAAATAAGAAGGAATGATATGGTGATTTTTATACATTGGTATGTTAAGTTAGATTTATGGTTTATATTATGGAGTTGGTTTAAAATTTAAAAGAATAAAGAAGGGACTAAAAGGTGAATTTTTGAAAAAATGCATATATTTCTATTATAGACTTTCTTTGAATTGTAATTGCGAGGACGCAATTTCTTTAAGGAGGTAGTCTATAACAACCCAGATTTTTGAGTTGATTAAATATAATAATAATGATTTAAATTGGTGAATTTAAATCATTAACCTGGAATTTGTATTCTCTTATAAAAGATAATTAACTTTTTTGCGAATAAGAATTCTAGATTTATGAGATATTAGAGAAATTAGAATTTTAGTGTTTTATTTGAAGATAATTGGAATTAGAGTTTGGATAAGAATATTTAATTGGTTTAAATCTTTTATTTATTTAAATAAAAGAAAATTTGAGATTTTTAGGTTTCTTTAGAAAATGTTCATTTTAATAAATACTTAAGAAATCTTTTTATTTAAATGTTGGGCTATGGATTTAAACACTTGAATATTTAGTTTTTGAAGCTTACTAGTTAATAAATTTAAAAGGATGGATTTTTTTAAACTCTTGTTGGGTTGAAAATTTTATCCTAAAGTTTAATACAAATTAAGTTGAGAAAGAATATTTGCTAAGTAAAATAATGTACGTTCTTTTTACCTCATATTTCAGTCTTACAATAAGCAAATAGGAAGAAAGAAGAAAATATAGTTTCCTCTTTAACCCGAGATGCAAATTAAGCAATTTAAAATGGGAATAAATTGTTTGAAAATCCAAAAAAATCAAGGTAACGATTTTGAAACCCTATTCTATTCTTTTGAGCAATTTGTAACGAACAGTATTTTTAACTATTTAAAATATTGAATTAAACAATGATTTTGAATTTAAACATAAAAAATAATAATTTAGAATGTGTTTTAATAAGTTTAATATGATTCAAAATAAAAAGAAAAGAAGAATAATTTATTTTGTCTAGTTCGGAAATCTATTCTATTTTCAATTTTATTTCAGAACCGGTTAATATTTTAATGGAAAATATTATTTTTCAAAATGTAAATACTTTTACATAAAAATGTTCAAGTAAATTTTCTTAGGAAGATGTCAAAGTTCGTTTCGTGAAATTTTGATCCTTCTAGCTCTGTTTATTGTTATTCGAAGATTGTTGTAAGTTTTGAGGCGGTGTAATGAGCGACAACTGTGAATTTTGGTGCAGCAGTCGTAGCATAGATATTATCACGCCATATGGTTCGCCTTGTCTCGTTTATCGCAATGTTATATTTATTTATGTGTTTGGACGCACGACGGATGGACGTAGCGGTATAAATGCTGACAAAATTCGGGGATATGACAACTTTTCTTTCTTTGGTCCATTTTATTATTTGTTTAGCCCAATTGAACATGCGCATGCATTGGTGCCGCATATATTTGATTTAATATTATTATTTTGGGTCTGTGTTTGTTGAATCTGGGCTTTTAAAATTAAATTGCATAGACAATTTTATTGCAGCTTTGCTATTAACTGCCTTTATTAATCATAAGCCTAGGGTTTCACTCTATTTAAACCCTAGATATCTCTGCTTTTGTGCTAATTTTGCAGCCGCCTCTCTCTTTTTGTTTCTCACTCCTCTTTCTCCTTTTCTTTTACGTTTTTCCTTTGTTTTCCATTTCTTCTTCTGCCATTTCTATATCAATATCCCATTCCCTTGCATCACTTAGGCCTATGCATCCACCCACCTATCACCTCCTTTCACCTCTCACCCACCACCCAGCAGCCCCTTTGCCTATGTCCAGTCTCTGCCTGCCTTCTCTGCCACCACCCCATCACATCAGATCCAGCACCCAGACCCGCCTCTAGCACCTCATGTCGTCTTGCCCACATCTCGCTCGCCCACCACCAATCACATACCCTCACCTTCGCATGCTTCGCCTGACCCGCCCATACTCAGATACCATCCTTTGTTATTTCATTAGGTTAAGGATAAAAACATTGTTTCTATTTTACCAACTATCCAATGTTTTTGGAAAATCATCTGGCTTGATATTATGTTTGTGCTTCTTGAACAGGTTTACTTAATTAATCGTGTATTGATTGATCCATTCTACTGCTAATTTATTCTTTAGGTTTATATTTACACACTTTGGCTTTTTATTTGATGGGGATTCTTCTATGACATTTTGATGAACCACACAGTTTTGATTTTACCGCATTAATATTTTATCTATTTCATTCACCATGTCCTGACCTGCCGTCAGCTCCGCCATTCCCAACCAACCACGTCACCATCTGAACCACCACCCCTTCATTCTTTCTTTTCTTTTATTATATAATTTATTTATTTTATTTCATCGAAGCGTCATTTTGTGCATTGATAGAATTTATGATTCGTATTGTTGGTGTTTGTTATCCAACATTTTGGCTAGTTAGAATTTGGACAGACTCGACGAGTCAAACTTGGAGTTATCAATGTAGAAAGCTTAGAGAGATAGCCCAGAAGTTCAAAAACCAAACACAAATAGAGTCCTAAAGTCAAAGCCAAAACCATTAGAGACAACAAGACAATAGGATCCTCCAAGTTGGGGATCGGTACGAACTCCCACTTGGGGATCGGTACCGACTCCCAAATATGACTTGGTGGACCACATCTTCTACCTACATGCTTATCTTGATGCCAATAGCCTATTTCCAAAGTCGATTTGTTGATTCAATGCAATTCTCCATCAATCTCCACGGATGCTTGAAACTACAACTTTGTTCTCCCATAACTCCATCATTTGGACTCAGAAACAAGCTAATAATGGTGCAAACAACTATGTATTCTTGAAGCTTACTATAAGATGATCCGAGGTGAGAGGTTGAAGACAACATGGTGGGGTTCGGTAGCGACTCCCACCTTGGGACGACATCGAATCCCTGCCCTTGATGAGGTGGCACCTATTATTTTGGGAGAACGAGTCTAAATCGGGTATGACGACTATGATATATTGCATGTGAGATTTTAGGCTCCCTACCTCTATAAATAAGAAGGTAGGGCTCATTTTTGGGGATCTTTTGGCTCTTGCTTTATTATTTCTTATATTCTTGTAACTCGAAAATTCTAAATGTTGGAGTTGTACCGACTCCCAAGAAATTCTGCCCCTATGTCAGAAATAAGCAATAAAACTTCAAAGTGGATGTAGGTCTTGCTTTGCAGAACCACTATAAATGATTGTGTCTTTCCTTTTTTCATTTATATTTCTTCACTTTTTTATTCTCTACATAATCTTTAGGTGTTTTCCAACTTTTGGTTCAAACATTTTGGTGCTTTCACTAAGAAACCAATCTCAGGCCACTTGGATCAATCTTCTGTTATTGGATTCCCTGTATCCAAGAGATAAATCCATTCTCTCTCTTTTTTAAACTCTACAACTCAGATTTTCAACAATCTACTTGATGCTTTCTTCCATCGCCCCACCAAGGAAGGAACATACTATTATTACCAGAGCTACCCTTAGTGATGCTGAGAATCAGAATCCTCAACATGAGAATGAAGCTAACCAACCGGAGCAAACGGAGATCATGACTCCAACTGATGTTGTCACCAGAGTGGAGATGGATAGGATGATGAAGCAGATGGACAACAGATTCCAGGTTAATTAGAGGGAGATGAACCAAACTATGCAGTAGAGCTTGAGACTGCTAAATGAACTGACTCAAAACAGCCGTAGGTGGAGTAGAAAGGATTCCAGCTCAGAGTCAGAAAGTTCTTCTTTATAAGAACAAGGATGACATGATAAAAGGAAGAAGAAGACTTAATACACTGCTTGGACATCTCAACAAGGAGGGAGACGAGCTCTAGCCACAAACTTAGGACGGTACTGACCCCTACTTGGGATCGGTAACGAACCCCATAATGGTGGGCCCAGAGCCCGTCTCCCTGGGGGCAGTGTAGATGTGATCCCTGGACAGCCTGTTGAAGGTCAGAATCTGGAAGACCGCACTGCTGCTTACGATGCTACACACGAGAATCAAACATGGGAGACTACTGGACAAATGGAACCCACAGAGTTTGGGGAGCCTAAGTATCGAGCACCTTCCCGAGAGCGTTCGTCGGGCCGAACACTTGGGGCAGGACTTGACTACCGCTGTTCAGTCGAACCTGTTGACCCGGACTATCTAGAGGATATGGTAAGGAGATTGGTTGGTGAAAAAATATCCAGAATAAATGATGGATGGGGTACTTATGCAAGTCGAAACCTGTTTATAGAGGATATCCATCATGCAAGATATCCCCAAATATTTAACATGCTAACGATGCCGTTGTATGGAGGAACGACGAATCCTCGACGACACTTATTGAGATATAAATGGCACGTAGATTCAGGCAGAGCTTCAAATGTCGTGAAGTGCCGCTACTTCCCAATTTTCTTAGAAGGGGTGGCAATGGTGTGGTTCACTCGGCTTCCGCTGAGGTCCATATCTTCTTTCACTGAGTTGTCATGAAAGTTCATAGAGCAATTCTGCTTACAGACTTCACGTCCGAAGCACGTGATGTCATTGTCCAATGTTTATCAAGCTAAAGGAGAGTTGTTGAGGGACTATTTGAGTCGGTTCCACACGTTTATAACTGAGATAACAGATCCTAAAGAGGATATGGTATCGATGGCGCTTTGTAAGGGGTTTCACCCTGACTTAATTTTGGAGACTGGATAGAAAGAAAGCAACCATCAACAATGGAAGCTTATTAAAGGAAAACTAATGCGTATTTATGTCAGGAGGACGCGCACAAGCATCCACGGAGGACCGATGTTGGAAGTTCAAATGAGTTAATTAAAGTAATGTTGCTATAAAAAAGACCGTAGAAAATTCTGGAGATGTGAACGTGAAGGTTGGAAACCAAAATGGAGGTCAAAAACAGAACAATGACAGGGCCAAGGAAAGAAGGCAGAATAATAGGAGTCGTTTCAGAACTCCTAAGTATGATAATTACACTGAACTGAATAATTCAATAGAGAACATCTATTTGACGACTCAAGGCACTGATCCGTATAGAAAACCAGCTCTCTGAGAGAGTCAACTGAAAAGCAAAAGAAGTCCGACAAATACTGTAGATATCATGAGTTCTACGGTCATAATACTAATGAATGTAGACACCTGCGGGATATGATTAAGGAGCATATTTGGAAAAAGAAGTTCAACAATACGTAAAGGCCATGCACGGGGGTGGGCAAGGAAGTTCTAACCCCCTTGGGTCATCGTCCCAATAGGGGAAAATTCACCATGGCGCTAATCCACCCAAGCAGCCAGAAAGACGTTTGGTGATTAATACAATCATCGGTGGGCCATACCCTACCGACAATTTTTTGCAAAGATGGAAAGATAAATTGGTGCTATAAAGCATGCCGAGAGCAAAAGTTTATGCTGTTGAGGATGGAGTTCCGACAAAACAATCTTGGACAATGGCAGACGATTTTTTTTCCAAAACAGAGATGCTGGCAGAGTGGAGGCTCTAATGATAGACCTGCTCATGATCACAACCACGATTGGACCCGCTATCGTATGAAAAGTGCTTGTTGAGTGTGGAAGTTCGGTCAATATTTTATTCAAAAGGACTTATGATCAAATAATGCTGGAGGAAAGGGACTCAAAGCCTTGTCAATCTTGAATACAGGGGTTCAATGGGATGGCTACTGAAGCCATACGAGTAATTGAATTACCGACAATGCTTGGTGAGGGCGACCGAAAGTGAGTGCGGGTCGTGCCTTTTTTGGTGTTGGATATTTATTTTGCATATAACGCATTCTTAGGCTAACTGACCCAAGCTGAATTTAGAGCAGACATCACTCCCTGGTGCTTACCTATGAAGTTTCCTACAGACAATTGAGCGGGGATCTGCATGGAGATTAGGTGGGGCCACGAATGTTACGCCGCTGAGCTAAAGGAGTCGAGACAAAAAGAGAAAGGAAAGAATGCAGAGGGGACCCTCCACATAAAAGCTCTAGATGCATAAAAACTATATTCTAAGCCCTGGATCTGGCAAACTAGTCGGCTCTACGATGATATGAACCGACGAAAAGAGCCGAAAGGCAGACGAGCAGCTCTTGCTGAGTTGACGATCGTTTTTCCAATCAGCAGAGATGATCCAAGTAAAGTCCCAAAGTTTGGATCTCAGCTCGGTGATAATGTCATAAAGGAGTTGGTTGGTTTTCTTCGGGCGAACCTGGATGTGTTTGCCAGGACACACTCGGATATGTGTGGGATCTCGCCTGGGATAGCGAGCAGTGCATTAATCGTTAATCGTTAATCCTAAGTGCATTCTTGTGAAACAGAAATGCCACAGCCTGGGTCTAGAGAGATCTACTGCACTTAAAGAAGAAGTGGATAAGCTGATGGACAATGGCCTAACAAACCTTTTTTTCACACCCTTTGAGTTTACAATAAACCACACATGTCCAACTCAAATTGAATGAAAAGGCAGATTGTTAGGGTAAATAAAAAAATAAAGAACAGAGAACAGAGAAAAACAGAATCTCACAACGGAATCGACAACATATTGTTTGTCCCTGAGAAGTTGGTTTTGATAACAACAACCTTAGAATAAGATTATAAAATATAAATACTAACATTATTGTTTAGATATATATGTATATGCAGGATATATATACAGGTACCAAAGAATGAAGACTGTACAGTATAGAGATTCAAGAACTGATGAACTCAAGATCGAAGACATCAAGATTCAAGACTCATGAGTATCAAGATTATCAAGAGTTCAAGATTTCAAGATTAGTAATTTAGTTAGGAATTTTGTTAAAACTCCTAGAAAAGCACTGACATCTTAAAATCCATTTTATTCGTGGAATGGAATCCACTTCGAGCCAGTTAAAGGGATGGAACCCTAAGTAGGATGGAACCTACGAAAAATCTAGTGGAACATTGTTTTGTATCCACTAACTTTTATTCAAATTTTTTACAAAATTATATCTTGTTTTCAAAATGATTTCAAAATCTTCCTTTTTAAATCAAAAACATCTATCCTGGTTTTATAATACTTTTAGCCTCAAAATAATCTTTATTTTCAATATCAAATTATCCTTGGTTTTAAACTATCTTTTAATTATAATATATTTAACTTTTAATATTTATACTTAGATTTAAATATAAAATTATAGTAAAATTTTATATATACCAAAATATTATTCTCTATACTTATTTATGTATTTTAACTATAGTCAAGTATATTTATAAAGTTTAAAATAGTTTTAATACAAGATAGAAGTTATTTTCAAACAAAAACAAATTACCAAAAATAACTTAGGCTTGTCGACAACCCCAAGGACCCCTTGTCGACAAGGTGACAGTTTATTTCAAAAGTTTGAATTTCAAAGAAAGTGTCTATTCGTTATATCCTTTCACGAATGGACATGACTGTTGTTCTACTATAAATAGGGGCTGTTTTAAACAAATTTATAATCATATTTTCTCTGATTTCACTCCACTTCTTCTTCCACATTTCTTTATATACATTTTTACCATTACTCTACCGAAATCACCATTGAATCTAACTAGATCATCTCTGGTTTGATTCTCTATCGCTATCTCAACAAGATCCCAGTGCTATTCAGAGTTATAGACTTCTTTGTATTCAATCGAGCGAGAAAAGGTGTGATTGTAGCCTGGAAAATCAATCGGGTGAACTTGTTGCCCGTAAAATCAAGTATCTCTACCCAGAGGATTGTGAATCTGGAGCGGTGTACCTCGTGGCCTTGAAATCGAGGGTGTAACTGTAAGAATTAATTTTGAAAGGAAATCCGTACTTGTGTTGCGGGACTGGATGTAGGGTAACTCCGAACCAGTATAAAATTCAGTGTGTTCTTTCCTTTATTGCTTTTACTTTATATCTGCATTTGTGTTTGATTCTGTGATCATATCTGTGTTTGAATATTGCATACATTTGTGTTCAAATTAAGATAAACTCAAAAAGAGTTAGTAATTCCTTAAAACACTATTCACCCCCCCTCTAATGTTAATTCTAGCCTTAAGATCCGTAATCCGCATTTCTCACATTTGGTATCAGAGCAAGGTTGTCAAAGTTTCATAATCTGAATTTTGAAAAATTTCAAAATGGCTACCAACACTGGTATTGTTACTACTACCAACACTGGTTCTATTACCTCTGTCACTAGTTCATTTGTAGAAGGTCAGTCTACTGTTAGACCACCACTTTTTAATGGCAGTAACTATGCATATTGGGCATGTAGGATGAAAATATATTTACAATTTGTAGGACTAGACACTTGGAATATCACATAGACTGAATATTTTGAACCCACAACTGGTTTTTCACAGTGGACTGCTGAGCAAAAGACCGTCGCACAAAATAACTCTAAAGCTATGAATATTCTGTTTTGTTCACTTGATAGGAATGAATTTAATAGAGTGTCAGTTTGTAAGTCTGCATATGAAATCTAGAAAACTTTGCAAGTTACTCACGAAAGAACAAGCAAAGTTAAACAAGTTATTTTGTTCAGGGTATTGTGTATTCTTTAATATCCTTGGGAAAGGTATTTTCGGAAGAAGATCAAGTTAGAAAAATCTTAAATTCTCTTACTCCAGAATAGGATCAAAAGACACTTGCGATCGAAGAGGCAAATGACATCAGTGCCTTAAAGATAGAAGAATTAATTGGAAATCTAACGTCGTTTGAAGTCCAAATGCTTGGGAGAAGAGAAAGCAAAGCATCTGAAAAGAAATCAATTGCATTCAATGCATTGACCGATGGATCAGACTCAAACATCAATAATGATGAAGAGATAGCCTTTATGACCAAGAACTTTCAGAAATTCCTGAAATACAGAAAGATGAATAATCTCAAGAGAAACAACTATAAGAACTCTGGTAATCAGAAGGTAGTGCCAAACTATATCAAATGTTTCAACTGTGACGAACCAGGCCATATCAAAAGAGACTGTCCGCATCCAGATAAGCAAAATCTTCCTATAAACAATGATTCCGCAAAGAAACAAAAACGTGCATTTACCGCTACTCTAGATGACTCAGACTCATCCTCAAGCGATGATGATCAGAAGATAGATAATTCAAATATGTGTTTCATGGCAATTCACGACTCCGACGAATTCAGAGAAACGGACTCAGAAAAAGGTACACGTTTACAATACATTGGTTGAAATTGCATGCTTAGGATTGGATGTTTGATTGGTTGATTTTGAATTGGTGTGTCGTTTGAATTTTAAAAATTTTATTATTATTTTATTATATTTTTACTATTATTTTATTATTATTTTTATTTTTAAATAGATTCATAATATTTTATGGAATATACTATAATTCTAGTAATATTCCAGATATTATATAAACATTAAAAACAATATATATATATATATTAGAATACTTAAGAGAAATAAATCATGAAAATTCAGAGACACCTGTCGATAAGGGCCCCCCCACGTTGTCGACAAGGGTACAGAAATTTGAAATTCAAATGTTTGAATTTTCTCTATCTTTTCACTTCATTCAAGTCTCTGAAAAGTCACCTTTTGACCAGAGAACCTGTCCCTTGAGAATCTATTTATTTACTATCTCTTATCACAACTTTTCACTTTCATTTTCAAATTCAAACTCTTATTTCAAAATATCAAGCTTTCTACTCTCTACTCTAATGGCTTCTTCAAGCAACCCTTCCACAATGAGACTTTCCAGAAATATAAAAGAGCAACTTTTCAATAATCCGGAGGCTATAAAAGCTTATATCAACTATGCTAACTATGGAAAAGTCCATCCCGGAAAGTTTGCTTTATTTCAAGATTTCTCTACTTATGAAATCGATTCTCTTTTTGCAAACAACCAAGTTCTTAGTCTTGTTGATGCTTCACAAAATGACTTTGTTTGTTATCCAAATCTTGTTAAAATTTTCTATGCAAATCTCAACCGTGGATTTTATAATGGAAATGATGATGAAATTTAGAGTAGTGTCAAAGGCACTAGAATCATTTTAAATTGTGATGTTTTGGGTACCATTCTCAATTGCAAGAGCACGAGAATGGATCTTTCTAGTTTTAATATCGATGAAAATGATCATGAGACATTTCATCACATTTTCGAAGGAGATGATAACTTTGAATTCATAAATTGAAACTTTCGACCAAAAGCAAGAATTGTTAATCTTCTTTTACAACATTCTTTGACCCCAAGATCGGGGAGTTTTAAGAATCCAACTTCAAAAGTTTGCAAAGCACTTTTTGCTATTTTTGGAAATTATGATATTAATTGGGTGCAAGTTATTTTAGATGAACTTCGTCCCAAAATTTTGAAGTGGGTGAAAACACTTTGTATCATGGAATCTATCTCACTCGGATTTTTAATTATTTTGGAGTGGATTTCAAAGGAGAAGAATTTGTTTCAAGAAAAGTTTTTAATCACTCAAACATTTCTCTTATGAAAATTCCATATGTTTTTCAACCATATGAGACTCTTGCCGAAAAGGAAGAGCGTTTGGCTCATGAGGAGATGGAAGAGGAGGAGGAGGAAGAAGAAGGGGATGAAATGGAAACAGAAGAAGAAGAAGGTTAAACATCCTTGGAAAGTATTGACTATCCCTATAATCCAACCAACAAAACCTTACTCAAAAATCAAAAGACCATTGTTGAGAATCAACGGACTCTTAAACGGTCCGTTAATATGAAATTGGATAAAATGTCATCCAAGATGAACAAGTTTTTCTCCAAAGTCAGCAAGAAGCTTGGATTATCTTCATCTTCATCATCCTCTAACTAGTTCTACCTTTTCATATCATATTGTATTGGTTTTAGTTTGTTTTGATTTGAATGTTCGTGTAGTTCTTAATGTTTAATCATTGTATCGTTCTATTATGAAATGAAATTGAATTACTTTCCTGTTATCTAGCTTATCTTATCTCCAGAATAAATGTTAGTATATTATATAAATATATATATATATACAAACAATTATTCACAAAATCAAAATGAGTCATCAAAATTAACCAACCCCTGTCGACAACCCCCAGAGACCCTGTCGACAAGTACTGGTCAGAAATGACTTTTCATTTTAAATTTGAAATTTGAATAACTACCTTGTGTCTATTCATTTCAAACGAATTTCTACACCTATAAATACATATTTCTTCCAGAATTCATCACTCGAAATCATTTCTTATCTACTCTATCTATATTTCTTCTCACAAACTCAAATATGGCCGATCCAATTCATAGTTTGACCGAGAATCTTGAAGAAACCCTTAATTCTTTCAAGAATATTCTTTCTTTCATTCTCCGTAATCAGCGACACTTAGAGTTGAGTCAAATGCAGATGATCAAGGAGCAAGAAAAACATTTCGATGCGATTCGATGGATGATTTCCTCCCTGCACAAATATGATAATGAAGCACATCCTCCAGTCTCTCTCACCAATGAAAATGAAAATTGGGATGCCATTAAAGAAGACCCTATATTTGGAGAAGAAGGATGGGTGGAAGTTCCTCATAATGTTTGATTTTATTGCTTTATTTGATTTGAATTGATTGCTTGGATTTATTTGATTTGATTTGGTTTGGTGTGGATTGATAATTGGTGTGCAAAACATAATATGTATAAATACACATTGATATTTATATGATCTTTGATTAGTTATCATGTCTATCAGTATAATTATCTCTTAATCTATCTATTATATACTCCATTATATATTTTATTAATGAAGGTACTTTAGTACAAGAATAAGGGGGAGTTATATAGTTTGGAGTTAGTTTTTGTTGATGACAAAGGGGGAGAAGTATAAAATAGGATAGTTAGGCATAGATTAAGGGGGAGAAGTATAAAATAGGATAGTTAGGCATAGATTAAGGGGGAGTTATTAGTTTTAGGGGGAGTTATTAGGATAGAAGTAATATTTTGTAAACAAAGGTTGTCATCATCAAAAAGGGGGAGATCGTTAGTCCCTGAGAAGTTGGTTTTGATGACAACAACCTTAGAATAAGATTATAAAATATAAATACTAACATTATTGTTTAGATATATATGTATATGTAGGATATATATACAGGTACCAAAGAATGAAGACTGTACAGTATAGTGTTTCAAGAACTGATGAACTCAAGATCGAAGATATCAAGATTCAAGACTCATGAGTATCAAGATTATCAAGAGTTCAAGATTTCAAGATAAGTAATTCAGTTAGGAATTTTGTTAAAACTCCTAGAAAAGCACTGACATCTTAAAGTCCATTTTATTCGTGGAATGGAATCCACTTCGAGCCCGTTAAAGGGATGGAACCCTAAGTAGGATGGAACCTACGAAAAATCTAGTGGTGTTTTGTATCCACTAACTTTTATTCAAATGTTTTACAAAATTATATCTTGTTTTCAAAATGATTTCAAAATCTTCCTTTTTAAATCAAAAACATCTATCCTGGTTTCAAAATACTTTTAGCCTCAAAATAATCTTTATTTTCAATATCAAATTATCCTTGGTTTTAAACTATCTTTTAATTATAATATATTTAACTTTTAATATTTATACTTAGATTTAGATATAAAATTATAGTAAAATTTTATATATACCAAAATATTATTCTCTATACTTATTTATGTATTTTAACTATAGTTAAGTATATTTATAAAGTTTAAAATAGTTTTAATACAAGATAGAAGTTATTTTCAAAGAAAAACAAATTACCAAAAATAACTTAGGCTTGTCGACAACCCCAAGGACCCCTTGTCGACAAGGTAACAGTTTATTTCAAAAGTTTGAATTTCAAAGGAAGTGTCTATTCGTCATATCCTTTCATGAATGGACATGGTTGTTGTTCTACTATAAATAGGGGCTGTTTTAAACGAATTTATAATCATATTTTCTCTGATTTCACACCTCTTCTTCTTCCATATTTCTTTATATACATTTTTACCATTACTCTACCGAAATCACCATTGAATCTAACTAGATCATCTCTGGTTTGATTCTCTATCGCTATCTCAACAAGATCCCAGTGCTATTCAGAGTTATAGACTTCTTTGTATTCAATCGAGCGAGAAAAGGTGTGATTGTAGGCTGGAAAATCAATCGGGTGAACTAGTTGCCCCTAAAATCAAGTATCTCTACCCAGATGATTGTGAATCTGGAGCGGTGTACCTCATGGCCTTTAAATCGAGGGTGTAATTGTAAGAATTGATTTTGAAAGGAAATCCGTACTTGTGTTGCGGGACTGGATATAGGGTAACTCCGAACCAGTATAAAATCCGGTGTGTTCTTTTCTTTATTGCTTTTACTTTATATCTGCATCTGTGTTTGATTCTGTGATCATATCTGTGTCTGAATATTGCATACATTTGTGTTCAAATTAAGATAAACTCAAAAAGAATTAGTAATTCTTTAAAACACTATTCACCCCCCCTCTAGTGTTAATTCTAGCCTTAAGATCTGTAATCCGCATTTCTCCCACATATAATATAACAGGGACAGTAGAAACTATCACTCCAAACATACAGAGTATAGCGGTGTTAAAAACAAACCTTATCAGCTGGACAATTATAAAATTCTGACCTTACAAATGCCGATAGGTATACCATATAATACAGTGGAAAATTAAAACACTACGATGGGTGAATCTCCAGCTCCCCTCCAAGATCTCCATATCACTAAAGCCAACCTGGAAAATACTCGGTCTGACCCGAGTATTATAAATAAATAACACTCGGATCAATCTGGAAATATCAACGTGAGATAACTAGAATAATGGGGAACATATATAAAAATTATGTGACACCACGCTGCTAACATGGAATAGGTTTTTACCTCACAAGAATAACATCTATACATGAAAGGGCAGAAATAAATATCAGGAAACAAATGCAAATAGAAACGGGCATAATTGATATTAAAACTAGACTTGAAAAAATAGAAATAAACCGAGTAAAATTCAAACTGGACAGAATGGATAGAACAAGGAAAACAGTCCAACTTGATAGAATGGACTAAATAAGGTAACAATCCAAACTTGATAGAATGGACCGAAAAACTATAATAAAATAGCGTGAAGGGTGGTTGACTCTTCCCATTGCAATTACAGAAAAACTAATTCAAAGTTTCGAATCAAATCAGTAAAATGAATTTATCCAACATAACTAGGAGGGTGCTCCCCCCTTCCACGAAAATATACCTCTAGATAAAATATACTTTAGAGCACACACATCACTCTCGGGAACTTCCAAGATGGACCCCGCTTCACACGAGCATTCGAATATTTCACATCAATGCATGCATGCCGAAACCTCTCTAGATGATGTGAACATACCCTGATGGGTGCGACCCACGTGGCTTGGTTCCGACTCACGCCTTGGTTTTAGTTTTTCCGGTGTTGGATATCAGTGCTCAAAATGAGCGATAAATCATCTTAGAATGACGGAGCACAATAATGACTTGGAAGGTGCTCCCCCTTTTTTGCACCTTGGTTTTAGTCATTTTCGATAAAGGATAACAAAGCTCAATGGAGCAATAAATCATCTTAGAATGACAATAAAAAAGAAGCTGAAGTAACCGATAGCTGAGATACCAACTATCGAGGATATAAAACGATCGTATATGGAAATTAAGTCTTGTATACTTATCACCACTCATTAAATTCAAACTTGTACTTTTTCTTGGTTAACAATAATACCTGACAAGTCAAGATAGTGTTACCTCAAAGTCATGTCCAACGATTACTCTTAACTTTTGAAATAGCAACAAGTTTACTTCTTCGATGTTTAGTGCTAATTATACAAGTAAATCGTTTCCATATAAGTGATTCGCTTTACGAAAGTAATTCATTTTCATAAATGAATCAAACTTTTACTTTTTAAAATGAACTGAAATCGTGCTTGATTTCCACATTTTCACATTGGTAAAACACTTTTAGAATTAGTTCATGATTGCTAAAATGTTAAGAGAATAATTTTTCCAAGTGTGCGACTCTAAAGGCCTAAACCAACATCAGACCGAACACCTAGAAGATTATCCAACTTGACATCCCAATAATCGAGTTCCAATTTCTTTTTGTAACTTTAAAACAATATTAATTATCCCAAAGGATAGTTAATCACATCCAAAATCTCTTTTAAATGAACAAATCCATTATCTTTAATAAAATAGATAACTATTTACGAACACTTTTATAACTTTGGTAAATTAAGTTAGGGCTGTCAATGAGTACCCGAAAAATCCGAAATATGACAAATTATCCGATATCCGAAAAACGGATACAGATATGGCCATATCCGTATCCGATTATTATCCGTTCGGTTTTTATCAAAATTATAGCTATTTTTTATGTATTTTAGTACATAAAATGATTGTCGTTTACTATTATATCCCAGTAAAAAAATTAATATGTATGTAAAAAATCAATTTTTACCGCTTAAAATTATTTTTCTTAGTGTATTTATTATTTCTATATATTTAGTACAAAAACAAATTTATGATAAATCAAAATTTTCTATTTATTTGTTTAGATTTATCAGTTGTAAACTGATCGAAGAATATCCGATATCCGTCCGCATTCGCGGATACGGATATCCGATATCCGAAAATGATTTCGGATATGGATACGAATATAGCACTATCCATATCCGAAAGTATCCGTTTACAGGCCTAAATTAAGTTTAAAATTTTTATTCAATCGGTTTATTAACTTTAAATCAGTTTATTAAAGCAATTTTATTATATTAGTTAATTTACTTAGATCACTTTTATTAAATCAATTAATTAACTTTAAATATCATTAATTACAACGATTAATTAGAAACAAACAATCATTTGTTAAAACGAATAAGTCATCCCAAACATCATTTATTAAAATGATAAGTAATTTTAAATTCCATTAACCAAAATAATTAATTAAATTAAAATAATCATTAATTAAATGGATTAATTAAATTCAAAACTTCATTAGTCAAAATGATTAATTAAAAACTTCATTTGTTAAAATGATTTATTTAATTATAAAACATCATCAATTAAAATGATTTAACTAAATTCCAATCAATAGTTAAACCAATTAGTTAAAATTAAAACAATTAATTAAATTTTAAAATAATCATTTATTAAAATGATTAATAAGATTCAAATATCATTATTTAAAATGATTAATTACTTTTAAATATCATTAATGAAAATGATTATTAATTTCAATTATTATTAATTAAAATAATTAATTAAAATCAACCATCATTAATTAAAATAATTAATTAAACTCAAATATTCATTAGTTAAAATGATTAATTAAGTATAAAACATCATTAGCAAAAAAGATTAATTAAATCTAAAGATAAACCAATTTTAACCATCACTTATTAAATTGATTAATTAATCTCAAAATCATTAATTAAAATAATTAATTATTTAAATTATCATAATCCAAATGATTAATGAATTTTAATATTCTGTTTAACGGAAAGACAAGCTTAAGTTCATATGACAGGATTTTGGGAATGAAATTTAATAAATGACGATATATCGAAATTGCTATAACGACAATTAACAAGTTAAATGGAACATCAGGATTTAGTCCAATTATAATAGCATAAATATAAAAATAAATAATTTATTGTCGAGAAACCTCCGTTGGGTCTCGCTTTAGATTTTCCTTGCAAAACAGTGGTTATGGATAATATATATAATCATATAGGTTTATAATTATCAAATTAATTTGCATCCATTTTCCAAACGGAAATTCAACCAAACAAGCAATCAAACAATTTAATTAACATTCAAATAATCAATAAAAATTTATAATATCACTAATACGATATACTAAAATTAAATGTGAGTTAAACTCACATTGGTTATCGTTTTCGCTGAAACGTCCCAATTTTGGACAAAAACCGAACGGTCGTCTGATATTAGCCTAAATTTTCACTTGCTCCAAAACCAACGCGGAGGTCACGACGACACAAGTCCAACGCAAAAAACGGTGTTCGAATCCACCTCGTATGAGCGAGATGCAAAATTTATAAGTTATTGACAATTTTAAATTAGAAAACAAAACAACTTATAATAATTACAAGTTTACTTTAAATTACCCAAACTACTACTCCCTCCAAACTTCTTCTTCTACAAAGTACGTCCCTTGTACATGAATGGTGCACGCAGTGCACAACCTCCTCCTCTCTCCTCCAATCTCACTTGGAACACCACGATTTCGAATTCCGTCTTCACCGACGCATCGCTCTACGCGAGGGCAACTACCCGGACCCATCACCATGTCATGCACACCCCTCACCTAAGACGCGACCTGATGGTCCCCAAAGCAGCCCCAAAATGTCGCTTCCTACCATAGTCGATCACACCACCCGAAACTCGATGACAAGATGCCAAAATCCAAGACGAACTCGAATCCAATATCCGTTTCCTCAATCAACGACTGAATCTCCTTCTAACCTAAACCCTAGCCAACCCCAAAGCTCGACCATGACTGTCGATCACCCAAAACACTGCTGCAAGCTACAATAAGGTAGGGAATTGAAGCTGTACACAATCCAAGTTCAAAATAATTTTTTTCATGATTTTAGTTTAGAAACAAATTTGTTTTCAATTTTTGAAGAGGGGAAAGCTTTTTATTTTTGGTTACAGTTAACATTTTTATAGAGGAGAAAGAGGTATGGGAGAACGTGGGGGTACGGGGGTTGAACTAATGGGGTATGGGCTGAGATAGAGGCCTATGATTTGAAAAGGTTTGATATTTATTATTTTATTCGATAATATTGGTCATTACATTCCCAAAAATCTCGAACTCCAATCGAAGCGTGCCGACTGGAGTTCTATACTAAATACCCCTATTTCGAATACAATGGAACTATTTTCGGAACCTAATTCTAAAGTATACGAAAGTTAGTTTTTTTAAATCAAATTATATTTAAAATTAATCGTTATGTGTTTCGAGCTCGTACGACCACACAGTACGTTTGATTGTTACAAAACTCGACGCAAACCATAATTTATTATTCCGGATCTAATGACACCGGTTTCGTCAAATTTCGAGAAAGTGCCTTGGAAATGTGAATTTCAGAAATTTAAATATCAATTTATATTTAATTATTGATATTTATTCCATCTGTTTATTTATCTAAATAAATTTACAAACTGAGTTCACTAATATCATTTATTAATTAAAAGGAGTTAAATAAAATTATTTAATCCATTTAATTAACATTTAATTCACAATTCAAATATTTAATTATTCCCTATATTTGAATTATAAGTTATTAAATTCAAAAATCCAATTATTTAAATATTTAAAATTAATGAAACATTTAAAATCAAATAACCAAAATTTTGGGTTGTTACATTCTCCCCTTTAAATGAATTTCAACCCCGAAATTTCTGAGGAAGAAAATGTTTCCAAACCCTTAAGTTTAAAACTATTAATTAAAATGAGTTGTTAAACTTATTTTCAAAATAATTAGCTGGAATAGATTCTAAAATTACCAAGTCTTTTAAACTCATTCACCTATACCAACTAATCCTCTTCTATTCATTTATTCCAAGATATAACCTAAAAATCAAATTTTAGTTATAAATTTTTTCTAACTCTAACATTTTTGAAAAATTTCACCAGCGTTCCTTTGCGCGGCTCGATCAGTACAACTACAAATCTCCTCTACGGGCTCCAAACCAATCAAAGAAAACAAAAGCAAAATGGCTTCCCATATCTAGGGCATAAAATCACCAACCAATTTAAATTTTCTAAATTTATTACGTACCTTTTTGCGTTTGATTTATATTTTGCAAGTAATTTATTATCTTCTATGTAAATGCAGGTGCACAAGAATCATATAGCAATCTCTTGAATACCTATACTTACATAATCTAAAAAGAATATCAGGCTGACAAAAACAATGTGACGTAACTCTACATGCAAAAACTAGTCTGATATAAATCTACATGCAACCAACAACCATATCTCAATCATATGCGACAAAATACAAAGAATATTCTATAATAGATGGTATGCATCTAATTATTTCAAATGACAAATTTAGAACTAAATACCCGGATTTTTAAATTCAAAATTTTATTTTCGAATTTCTTAGACCAAGAAATCAAAGATCAAAATCAAAATGACAAGGAGGGGATTCCTTCAAAGAAATTATGGTGAAACTCTAGAATCAAAACAACATGGAGCGTCCAGTGTTATTTCAATTCCTCCAAAAACATCAACTTGAGTGAATAAATATCATTCCTTTTTCCAAAATCTTCAAAAATTTCCTTTTTCCAAAATCACCAGGATTTAGGTCCCAATAACAAAAATTTAAAATCCTTCGTCTATAAATTTAAACTTTATGGACAACAGTATATGAAATCACCCAGCCAATTAGTTCAATTCATTCAAATCCAATCAATCAAATTCTGTGAAGGAATAAACTAACACTAACAGTCAGTCAAATTCCATAAGAGAAAAGTTATCATTTAACATTGTTTCGTAATGTCAAATGACTAACAAACAAATTTTACCTTCGATTCAAAACTTTCTTAGCTGTCTAAAAATATAGATAATTATCTAAGCATACCGTTTTGCTCATTAGCCTTTGGTTATTGCTTAGAAGATTATCCAAACTCACTCGGACAAAATGGAAAGTTATACTCTATATTTTATTAGTTTCTTAATTTCATTAAAATTTCTCTAAATTACTATTTTTTTCCTACTTAGTATTTTATTCAATACTAAAATTATTTATGGATTATTTCATAAATCTTTTCCCTAAGTTTAAAAATATTTTATAAAGTTATTTCTTTATAAAATGTGAAATAATATCTTATTCTGCTTTATTTACTTGTATAGTACTCTCCTATATCCTAAGAGTACACACGAATTTTATTTTAACTTTTTCAAAGATCTTGATGGAGATCAAATCAAATTATGGTTTCTTAAAACCGAGTCAACATATTAACCTCTTTAACTCATAGTGTTAAAATGAATAATATTTATGGGTTGACCTAATCAACAAGTAGTTCATACTACTTAGATGTTTTAAACAATTATATGGTTTTAATAAAAACAATGTTTATATTTAATTTAACCCAATTTAATCCTGTGTTAAATTATCCCATATCTTATTTAAGGGAAAAATCGTATTTATCAAAACAATCTCTTATTACTAATACTTTTAATTTGGAAAATAATATCTTTTAGGTAACTTAAAAATTAAATACCCGGTTTCTAATTTCCAAAACTCAACTTTGAAAGTATATTACATATATTTTTTATATATAATAACTTCAAACAATTTATTTATTAAAACTCACTTTGGGTTTATTCGGATTTGAACTCATTTCGATCACACAATGATAAAGAGAATAATTTATTAAGTACTCCTCAACGTTCGTCCAGGCAAATATCCGATCGTCACTTAGAAGATTATTTAGATTACCACAAAACTAGTCAAAACGATTTCATCCTAATTATCCTAAAGAAAATGTATTCTATTTAAAATTTTACTTCCCAATATATTTTTACTTTTAAATACTTCCAAAAGTATTGCTATTTCATTTCTCAAAAATTCCTTTGAAATTATTTTCAAAAATTCCAAGATTTAGATTCAAAAATTCTTTATAAACATGTTTTATAAACTAAATTTATATAAAATTTTCTTTATATTAAAATCATTTCATATTATAATAATCCTTCTTTATTATAATAGAATTATCTCGAATGTTTATTCTCTAAATATATTATCCCACTATTTAGATTATATTAACAACTTTTTACTAAAGTTTAATCCTTAACTCACTATTATTAAATGGTGAATTTTCAAGTTAACATTTTCTTCGAACACCTTTATAGTCAAATTGTCAAAATTAATTCACAAAGGGTTCGTTTTAAATCAAAGTGATAAATGCTCCTAAATAAACCGAGCACAATTTAGCAATTAACAAACAACGGTCAATGCTTATTTAAACTAAGCATAACTGAATAAACAATAATGATAATAATTAAATATTATCACATTTAAACCAACACACTTTATAATAATATAAAGTTTCTAAAATTATTCCTTTATATGAAATATAATCCTAGGCAAAATATTTTAATTTGCCAAAATTTCAAAATTTCAATACCATGTCCGTTGGTCTTGGTCAAGTGTTTAATAACCCTATCGATACTGTGGCGTCTCACGTCTCGACCAAAATTCATAAAGACTCAATAAACCAATTAACATTATACATTTTTATAACATTAACAAATACGCTCTCATATATATAATACACTCGAACTCATTCTAGGGTGTTGCTTACCCTATCTCTAATGAGCCAAACCCTACCAAAGCCAAGGATCTCGCTTAACCTTGCGCTTTGATACCAAATGTAACAAACCGTTTTTCTGCACCCTTTGAGTTTACAATAAACCACACATATCCAACTCAAATTGAACTAAAAGGTGGATCGTTAGGGTAAATAAAAAAAGAACAGAGAACAGAGAAAAATAGAATCTCACAGCGCAATCGACAACATATAATATAACAAGGATAGTAGAAACTGTCACTCCAAACATACAGAGTATATTAGAGTTAAAAACAAACCATATCAACTGGACAGTTATAAAATTCCAACCTTATAAATGCTGATAGGTATACTATATAATACAGCAGAAAATTAAAACACTACGATGGGTGAATCTCCAGCTCCCCTCCAAGATCTTCTTATCACCAAAGCCAACCTAGGAAAATACTCGGTCTAACCAAAGTATTATAAATAAATAACACCTGGATCAGTTTGGAAATACCAGCCTGAGATAACTCGAATAATGAGGAACATATATAAAAATTATGTGAGACCACGCCGCTAATGCGGAACGGGTTTTTACCTCAAAAGAATAACATCCATACAGGAAAGAGCAGAAATAAATATCAGGAAACAAATGCAAATAGAAATGAGCATAATTGATATTAAAACCAGACTTGAAAGAATGGAAATAAACCGAGTAAAATCCAAACTGGACAGAATGGATAAAAGAAGGAAAACAATCCAACTTGATAAAATGGACTAAATAAGGTAGCAATCCAAACTTGATAGAATGGACTGAAAAACTATAATAAAACAGCGTAAAGGGTGGTTGACTCTTCCCATTGCAATTACAGAAAAACTAATTCAAAGTTTTGAACCAAATCGATAAAATGAATTTATCCAACATAACTAGGAGGGTTCTCCCCCCTTCCATGAAAATATACCTCTAGATAAAATATACTTTAGAGCACACGCATCACTCTCGGGAACTTCCAAGCTGGACCCCGCTTCGCACGAGCACCTGAATATTTCACATCAATGAATGTAAGCCGAAACCTCTTAGATGATGTGAACATACCCTGATGGGTGTGACCCACATGGCTTGGCTCCCAGTCGCGCCTTGGTTTTAGTTTTTCCAGTGCTGGATATTAGTGCTCAGAATGAGCGATAAATCGTCTTAGAATGACGAAGCACAATGATGATTTGGAGGGTGCGCCCCCTTTTTTGCGCCTTGGTTTTAGTCATTTTCGATAAAGGATAACAAAGCTCAATGGAGCAATAAATCATCTTAGAATGACTATAACAAAGAAGCTGAAGTAACCGATAGCTGAGATACCAACTATCGAGGATATAAAACGATTGTATATGGATATTAAGTCTTGTATACTTATCACCACTCATTGAATTCAAACTTATACTTTTTCTTGGTTAATAAAAATACCGGACAAGTCAAGGTAGTGTTACCTCAAAGTCATGTCCAACGATTACTCTTAACTTTTGAAATAGCGGCAAGTTTACTTCTTCGATGTTTAGTGTTAATTATATAAGTAAATCGTTTCCATATAAGTGATTCGCTTTATGGAAATAATTCATTTCCATAAATGAATCAAACTTTTACTTTTAAAAACGAGCTGAACTTGTGCTTGATTTCAATATTTCCACATTGGTAAAACACTTTTAGAATTAGTTCTTGATTGCTAAAACGTTAAGAGAATAATTTTTCCAAGTGCGCGACCCTGAAGGCCTAAACCAACATCAGACCGAACACCCAGGAGATTATCCAACTTTACATCCCAATAATCGAGTTCCAATTTTTTTTTATAACTTTAAAACAATTTTAATTATCCAATAAGATAATTAATAACATTTAAAATCTCTTTTAAATAAACAAATTCATTATCTTTAATAAAATAAATAATTATTTCCAAACGCTTTTATAACTTTGGTAAATTAACTTTAAAATCTTTATTCAATCGATTTATTAACTTTAAATCAATTTATCAAAGCAATTTTATTGTTTTAGTTAATTTACTTAAATCACTTTTATTAAATCGATTAATAAACTTTAAATATCATTAATTACAACGATTAATTAAAAACAAACAACCATTTGTTAAAACGAAAAGTCCTCCCAAACATCATTTATTAAAATGATAAGTAATTTTAAATTCCATTAATCAAAACAATTAGTTAAATTAAAATAATCATAAATTAATTGGATTAATTAAATTCAAAACTTCATTAGTTAAAACGGTTAATTAAAAACAACATTTGTTAAAATGATTCATTTAATTATAAAACATCATTAATTAAAATGATTTAACTAAATTCCAATCAATAGTTAAACCAATTAGTTAAAATTAAAACAATCATTAATTAAAATGGTTAATAAGATTAAAATATCATTATTTAAAATCATTAATTACTTTTAAATATCATTAATGAAAATGATTATTAATTTCAATTATCGTTAATTAAAATAATTAATTAAACTCCATCATTATTAGTTAAAATAATTAATTAAACTCAAATAACCATTAGTTAGAATAATTAATTAAGTATAAAACATCATTAGCAAAAATGATTAATTAAATCTAAAGATAAACCAATTTTAATCATCATTTATTAAACTGGTTAATTAATTTCAAAATCATTAATTAAAATGATTAATTATTTAAATCATCATTAATCCAAATGATTAATGAATTTTAATATTCTGTTTAACGGAAACACAAGCTTAAGTTCATATGACAGGTTTTGGGAATGAAATTTAATAAATGACGGTATAGCGAAATCGGTGTAACGACAATTAACAAGTTAAATGGAATATCAGGATTTAATTCAATTATAACAGCATAAAGATGAAAATAAATAATATTTTGGCGAGAAACCCCCTTTGGGTCTTTCTATAGATTTTACCTGCAAATCAATGGTTATGAATAATACATATATAATCATTTGGGTTTATAACGATCAAATTAATGTGTCATCCATTTTCCAAATGGAAATTCAACCAAACAAGCAATCAAACAATTTAATTAACATCCAAACAATCAATAAACGTTTATAACATCATTGATATGATATAATAAAATTAAATGTGATTTAAACTCACATTGGTTTTCGTTTTCTCTGAAACGTCCTGATTTTGGATAAAACCGAACAATCATCCAATTTTAACCTAAATTTTCACTTGGTCCAAATCCAACCAAACCAAATCCATCGCGAAGACCTCGATGACACGAGTCCAACCCAAAAAACGGCGTTCGAACGCGACCTCGTATGAGCGAGATACAAAATTTATAAGTTATCGACAATTTTAAATTAAAAAAACAAAAAAAACTTATAATAATGACAAGTTTACTTTAAATCACCCAAATTACTACTCCCT
Organism: Allium fistulosum; assembly: GCA_030737815.1. Lineage (NCBI taxonomy): Eukaryota > Viridiplantae > Streptophyta > Magnoliopsida > Asparagales > Amaryllidaceae > Allium > Allium fistulosum. Next base: position 238,777,511 of record CM060907.1, on the reverse strand, counting down.
CCAAACTTCTTCTTCTCCAAAATAAGTCCTCTATACATGAATGGTGCACGCAGTGCAAACCACCTCATCTCTCCTCCAATCTCACTCGAAACACCACGATTTCGAATTCCGTCTTCACCGACGCGTCGCTCTATGCAAGAACAACCACCCGGACCCATTACCATGTCACCCACACCCCCACCTAAGACGTGACTAGATGGTATCCAAAGTAGCCCCAAAGTGTTGCTTCCTACCCTAGTCGACCGCACCACCCGAAACTCGACAACAAGATGCTAAAAACCAAGAGAACTCGAATCTAATATTTGTTTCCTTAATCAACAACTAAATCTACTTCTAACCTAAACCCTAGCCAACCCCAAAGCTGGACCGTGACTTTTGATCACCCAAAACACTACCGCAAGCTACAATAAGGTAGGGAATTGAAGCTATACACAATCTGATTTCAAATCAATTTTTTCATGATTTTAGTTTAGAAACAGATTTGTTTTCAATTTTTGAAGAGGGGAAAGCTTTTTATTTTTGGTTACAGGTAACATTTTTATAGAGGAGAAAGAGGTATGGGAGAATGTGGGGGTATGGGGGTTGAATTGATTGGGTATGGGCTAAGATAGAGGCCCATGATTTGAAAAGATTTGATATTTATTATTTTATTCAATAATATTTGACATTACACTCCCAAAAATCTCGAACTCCAATTGAAGAGCGTCGACTGGCATTCTATACTAAATACCCCTATTCTAAATACAATGGATCTATTTTCAAAACCTAATTCTAGAGTATACGGAAGTTAGTTTTTTTTTAATCAATTTTTATTTAAAATTAATCGCTATGCGTTTCGAGCTCGTACGACCACATAGTATGTTTGATCGTTACAAAGCTCGACGGCAAACAACAATTTATTATTCCGGATCTAATGGCATCGGTTTCGTCAAATTCCAAGACAGTGCCTCGAAAATATGAATTTCACAAATTTAAATATCATTTTATATTTAATTATCAATATTTATTCGATCTGTTTATTTTTGTAAATTAATTTACAAATTGAGTTCACCAATATTATTTATTAATTAAAATGAGTTAAATAAAATTATTAAATCCATTTAATTTACAATTCAAATATTTAATTATTCCCTATATTTGAATTATAAATCATTAAATTCAAAATTCCAATTATTTAAAATTATTTAAACAATTGAAATCAACTAACCATAATTATGGGTTGTTACAAATGGCTTCTTCCGCGATGCCTTATTCCCGAATTGGATGTTAAACCCTATTTTGGTAAAGAAAGAAAATGGGAAGTGGAGGACATGCATCGATTATTCAGATTTGAATAAAGCATGCCCAAAGGACAACTTCTTGCTTCCAAGGATTGATCAGTTGGTGGACTCGACTGCTGGACACGAGCTACTTTCATTCATGGACGCGTACTCCGGATATAATCAAATCCTGATGCACGTCCCAGATCAGGAACAAACCAGTTTTATCACCGACCTCGCACTTTATTGCTATCTGATCATGCCTTTTGGACTAAAGAATGCAGGAGCGCCTTACCAAAGTCTTGTGAATAGGATGTTTAAAGACCAGATCGAACGATCGATGGAATTCTACATAGATGACATGCTTGTGAAGTCATGGCATTCCAAAAACCACATTGATGTTTTGGCAAAGATGTTTGATGTCCTCCAACAATATGGGATAAATCTCAATTCCTTAAAATGCTCTTTCGGTGTTGCATCTAAGAAATTCTTGGGCTTCATTGTCAACTCCCGAGGGTTTGAAGCTAATTCGAAAAAGATCAAGGCTTTGAGAGAGATTGAAGTCTCGAAGACAATCAAGGAGGTCCAAAGCTTGAATGGGTAGGTCACCGCCCTAAGACGATTCATCTCCAGAGCCACTGACAAATGCATCACTTTCTTCAACGTGACCAAGATTGGAAAGAGAAACTTTGAATGGAACCAGGATTGTAAAGATGTGTTCCAAGCTCTAGCGAATCACTTTGAGAGACCTCTCATTCTCTCGAAACTGGTGGATGACAATGAATTATTTATATACATGGCGGTGTCGGTGCATGCTCTAAGTGGTGCGCTTGTACGTGAGGAATCTCGCATCCAATGACCGGTCTATTATATCAGTAAGCGATCGATAGGAGCAGAAAGAAACTATCCGAGACTGAAAAAAGCTAGCATACTACCTGTTGATTGCTTCCAGATAACTCCGCCCTTATTTCTAGGCTCATTTGATCAATGTCCTTACCGACTAGCCTTTACGACAAGTTTTGCAACGACCTAAGACTTTAGGAAGGCTGCTAAAATGGAACATTGAATTGAGTCAATACGATATCACCTATCACTCTCGAATAGCGATCTAGGTCAGGCCTTGGCAGATTTCATAGCTGAATTCATTGCACGAGATGATCCTCTAAAGAGTAGTGGAGAAAATGAAGTTGGATGGAAGATGTACACTTATGGTGCATCTAATGATCGGTGTTCCAGTGCTGGATTTGTGCTTAACACTCCTGAAGAGCATCTATTCAGTTACACCTTGAAACTTGACTTTCCGGCAACAAACAACGAAGCGGAATATGAGACCTTGATTGGAGGGCTCAAAGTTGCCAAAGAACTGGGAATAAAGACCTTACAAATTTTTTGCGACTCCTAGCTCATTGGCCTAGTAGGCTAGTTCTGGAGATGCGCAGCTCATGGGCTTGGTTTCGATGGAAGTACTCCCGGCTCCGAGCATCAACCAGATGGATGTTGATTGGTTCTTGGAGACCGAGCCTGAAAGGGAGTCTTGGATGACTCCGATTCAGAATTTTGCAGAGAGGAATCCTTCCCGATAGATGGAATAAACAACGAAAAATCCTTTGCCAAACCTCAAGATATATCATGCAGGAAGGAATATTGTACAGGAAGGGATTCACTGTCCCTATGCTTCGGTGTGTCCCTCATGATGAGGCCAAACGAGTTTTAAGAGAAGTTCATGAAGGGGCCTGTGGCATCACACCAGAAGGCAAACCCTTGTAAAGAAAATCCTTTGCTATGGATATTTCCGGCCGAACGTCAACCGAGACGCAGTTGACTACACCCGAAAGTGTGACATGTGCCAGCGATTTGCTAAAATTCCGAGAGCCCCGCCGATGGAGATTACTCAAATGGTCAATCCTTTGCCATTCGCAGTTTGGCGCATTGATATTATTGGTATACTATTGTTATTGAAAGGTGGCGTGAAATATGCCATCGTGGCGGTTGATTACTTTACCAAATTGACCGAGGCAGAGCCGTTGGCCACAATTACCATAGAGAAAGTAATCAACTTTGTTGTTTGGAATATCGTTTGTCATTTTGGCATTCCACAAGCAATTGTTACTAATAACGGAACCCAATTTGATAGCACGGAGTTTAAAGACTTTTGCCGTCGACATCGCATAGAGTAAAGATTTGCTGCGGTGGCACATCCTTAGGCGAATGGACAGGTCGAAGCTGGTAATAAGATTATCAAGTCCGTTTTTAAGGAGGTACTAGAGAAGGCCAATGGCAACTGGTTCGATGAACTCTCATTAACTCTTTGGGCTTATCAAATCACCCACAAGTCCGCGACCGACCATTCTCCATTTTCCTTGGTATACGGATCAGAAGCTATGATTTCGGTCGAACTGGAAGTACATTCTCATCGAGTCACTTATTATACTCCACAAACGAATGAATAAATTCTTTTAGAGTCCCTCAATATGATCGATGAGAAGTGCAATGAATCTAAGTTGAGAGAAGCTGTACACAAACACTAAGTCACTCGATATTACAACACAAAGGTGCGGAATTGAACTTTTGAACTTGCTGACTTGGTTATCAAACGAATCTTCCCTAATTCTAAGAATTTGGGCCCGAGTTGGGAAGGTCCGTATGTAATAATGCAAAAACTTTGAGATGGCACTTAGAGATCAACATCAGCTAACTCTCGCTCCCAGAGTAGGAGCAAGAGTATAAATATAAGCCAGACGTGATCCGTCTGCAAACTAACTCTCGCTCCTGGAGTAGGAGCAGGAGTATAAACATAAGTCGGACGTGATATGACTGTCTGCATCCTAACTCTCACTCCTAGAGTAGGAGCAGGAGTATAAACATAAGCTTGACGTGATATGACCGTCTGCATCCCAACTCTTGCCTTTGGATTGGAGGTAAGAGTATAAGCTTAAACTGGATTTGACACGACATCCATATGCTAACTCTCACTCCCAAAACAGGAGTTGGAGCATAAACTTAAACCAGATGTGATTCGACCGTCCGAACCCTAACTCCCACTTCTGGAGTAGGAGCAGGAGTATAAATTAAAGTGAACGTGACACGATATTTCACTTACTCAACTCTTGTCCCTGGACTAGAGGTAGGAGTATAGACAAAAATAGACGTGACAAGCCCATCCAACCCTTAATACTTTGCTCAAAGTAGGCAAAATGAAACATCCACGCCCATAGTAAGGCGGGACCAAAATTTTAACCCTTCGATTGATGTCCGAAGTTAGGTGTGATAGAACACAACATCCTAGATGAGGGCATACAAACTACGATCTTAGGTAGTTAAAATTACACAAGTGCCCGAAATTTGGCACTATCGGCAACAATTATCCTGAAAAGAGAACGCTAAAGTCGCTAACCTTAAGTGACTAATCTCAATAAGCACCCGAAGTATGGTGTTTTGACAGTTACCTTGTGTTCACTAGAGCATCAAAAGGTCGGCAAGCTATAAATGGACTAAGGACTTGGTTCGAAACGATCACTAAAAGAAATAGATTGCAAGTGCATTGAATGGAAAGCTTAATTCTTCAGTACTTAGACAAATACAAACAAAGATTTTACGAAACAAAAGTCTTTGTTATTAACACTAAACCAGAAAAGCTAAGTACAAATGATTCACACCTAAAAGCAAAAACCAAAAGCAGGGGGCCGTACCCGCACAAAGCCGGCTAACGAACTAAACTGGACTACTATTATTCTAAACAAAAAGGAGCCTATATACACAACAGCAAACCCACAACTACTACTTCTTCGATGGCTTCAGCTTTTTCTTTCTAGAACTAGGGGAGACATCGCTTGAACTTTCTCCTACTCTCTTTCCTCCTTTTCCTCCGCTTCATTTGCCCTTGGCGGGAGTACTCTACGACGATCTAGCGGTACGCTCTTAGCACTCCCGGGCGGAGGTACAGAAGCTGGAATGCTTTGTGAGGATATTGTCGACGTACTCTAGGCGCTTCCAGGCGGAGGAATATGTACATGTGTGTAGATGGTCTGGCTTGGTAAGGCCATAAATAGAGGAATGGGAAAGATCTACTCCCTCTCCAACTTGACCTCTATGTCCAAGTGGCACTGATGCTGAATGTCACTGAGAGTGTGACCCAACAGAGCTTCGGAAACTCCAGTGATTATAACATCTTCATCGACCTGAGTCTTTTGAGTTCCGCTAGCTTCTTCTTCTAATAGAGCGTAATCATCCGCTCATCAAAACTGGGAATCTCCTCAACCGAGATGCTGGGAATGGTGGTCGAAGTCATGTTGGTCATAGACTCCATCACCGGTACTTGGTTGAGAGTCCTTGGGAGGGAGAAGAGCAATATCAGGCTGACCAGTAGCAAAAGAAATACAAAGAGAGAGACTAGCGACGTAGATAGACGACACGTCAACTCTTTGAAAAACGGGAGAAGTCAATGAAATGCCTTATTGAATTTCTTCATGGGATGGATTGTCACTGGAGTAATCAAGGAATGGGGGAGAGTAGTGGATTTCTGAAGCTGGGATCTCTCCGAGTCGTAACCAGCGTCGGTAAAGAACTACGAGCAGCTTGAGTCTTAGGAGTATGACTGGCAGTAGCATCCTGATGTGCAGATCCGGAACCTTCGCCTAATTCCTTTTGCGTAGTCGTATCAGGTTCTAGATGGATAAGATGCTGGTTATCATGCAATATTTTAGGCTCGTCTCACTATAGAATCTCCTTTTCCAACAAATCTATGTTCACCTCACCGCCCAGGAGAAATTCTTTCTCTTCCTAATAACCTATTCCCATGCACGGGCGAGCATTAATGGATAATTGTCTCTAAACCATTCTAGATTTCTAAATTTAAGCGCATTGGCATTGTATTGTGTAAGCATCGGTTCCAACTTATCCATAACCCGCTCTTTGGCCCACTTTTCTACAGCCTCAACTTCTCTCTTGACGAGAGCATATATATCTCTGGCCTTCTCAAGCTCATTGTCCCTCTCTATCCTAACCGTGACCAGCTCGTTACATGCATCCTGAGAAATTTTTGCACTTCATCCTTTTCCTTTATCTCATGCTCGAGTTTGGTCTTAAGTTCGGTTGTGCTCCTCTTAGTGGCATCCCTTTCGATCAACAGCTCGTGATTTCAGTGGTGCGCTTGTTCAACTTCAGCAAGGTGCTTGGATTTTTCAACCTCAAGTTCTTTAATGGCCTCCTCGGCTTTCTTTTCGGCCTCAACTTGGGATTTTCTTAAGTTCTTGACTTAAGTGTCGAGGTTGGTGATGATTCTTTTAATATCGACCTCAAGAAGTTTTTGATTCTCTATCTCCACAAGCCTATCTTTGGAAGCTTTAGAAACCTTTTCCGCAACCTTTGCCCATTCATTATATTGGTGGTGAATGTCGATCACGCAAGCCATAGTCCTTTCTTGGACCTCCAATAGGACTCTCTTCAAGTTGGGAACAAACATCAGCACATCAAAATAGATGTTTTGAAATTGATCTCTAAGTTCGACTATATGAGCATCGGCCGCAAGCTGTTTTGCTGCACTTACAGGAGCTACAGCGGTCTCTTTACCTGGCCTCTGATGAGAACTTTCAGAGCCACTATGATGATGTCTATGCTAGGACGACCGACCGGAGTGAGATAGCGCTGTAGGCTGTGCAGGAAATGAAGTTGGAGGTGGAGCTCGAGAAGTATCAGACGTTGGAATTTCACCGTGGTAGTCAGACTGTCTATTTAGACCTCTTGGAGGAGGTGATCTAGATCTAGATCGATGCATAGAGGCGGAATCATGTGAAGAGCAATCCTTATCATGGATACTCCTTTCGCGATCATCTCTGTCTCGGCAGGAGTGGTAACTAAAATCATATTCATGACCGCTTCCCTGGTAATATGAACTTGACCTAGGCCTTTGTGCTTGATATACTTTCTCTTCCAAGGATCGATATGTGTGCTTTCTTTTCCCAATGGATCCCGCAAAGGAAATGGAAACAAGTTAGATTCGATAAAGAAGGACATGCGACAAATGTAATACAATGTCGTGGAGTGCAAGTGCACATGAGTGTTCTGGTGTCCCCTTGGCGAACCATGTATTGGAGCATTACTCATAGGAGTAACTTCACCCACACCGGAAGGGATAATATCCTTCTCAAAGTGGATGGGCAACCAATTCCCTTAAGGCTGATATTATCAAGATCAAATGATGGAATATCCATAGGAATTGCTCCCAAGCTGGCAAATGTGTCTGAAGATGAAACAAACGGAGTTTTTTATACTACAGTGGCTGGTGGAGGCTGAGTAGAAGATTGTGCTTTATGAATTTTCACAATTAGCCTCTTTTTCGGAGCAGGTTGTGGATCATCTTTAGGTTGCTCCGGCTGAGCTACATGGCCCACTCAACATTGTCTTGGCCAGTCATGCCACTTTCTCCTATAATTTCGCCTTCTTTGGCGTGTTCCTGCACCAAATCGATGTTTTCTTTAGCTCCATCCTGTGGACTTGGGACTAGGGGCACATCAGGATTGATCTCTCCACCAACAGGCGAGCCATTGTTATCATCTTCATTATCATCATCGTTGCTTTCAAAAACTGGAACTATGCCAGTGTTACGACCTTCTTCCAAAAGACCATAAGCAAGGAGATCTTCATCCAGCACAAGGTCTTTTATATTTTGTCCTCGACTGGGATTGCCATAAGAGTGTCGACAGCCTTAGAAAGCGACCGTTGGGTCTCGCTAGAACATCTGCATAACAAAATGAAATAGGCTAAGTCCATATATTATAAGGCAAATTCATGTGAAACACCTATAATGGAACTTACTTTTAATTATCTGTTATCCCGCCTTTTGGCAAGGCCGTAACGCTAAGGAATTGACTAGTGAAACAATGACGGTCCATCCCAGAGATCGGTTATACACATGTTCACTATGGATATCGACGAATTTTGTCTGAGTCCGGATCGAGCTAAAACTGGTTTGACACGACAAGCGAAGCTATGAGAGCCAACGTTCCAAATCTCAGGTCAATCCAAGTTCGTATGCTCAAGTTATGAACGATACAAAATTGGATGAAAACCGACCACCGTTCGGATCGTTCAGTTTGAATCCAATAGGGAAGCCAACTTCGACTCTCTCAGTTCGACTCACTTCGCCTCCATCAGAAGTGCCTACTTCGACTCGCTCCACTTCGACTCCATCTCCGAACCACTGTTCGACTCGCTCCGCACCCTTCAGAGAACCGTTGTTCGACTCCTTCGCAGAACCATTGTTCGACTCCATCTAGTTCGACTCCATCAGAGAGGCGCATTTCGACTCGCTCCGCTTCGCATCCATCCGAAGACTTCTACCTCTATCGATGCGAATGGCACATCTTTTATCGATACGAACAAAGGCCGCTATCATCGATACGAACGAGGCGAAGGTCCTAGAACGACTCGATCAAAACAGCCTCAAAGGCGGGGTGATCCAGAGATTCAAGCGCCACGTCACCGAGTCGAACGAAAGTAGTCGAACAGAGCGAGTCGAACGAAACAGCCAACCAAGAATCTCAATTCGTATCGATGATATCTCCTAATCTACAAGTCCAAATGCTATGAAATTTTCACAGAAGGCTACGTGCATGCTAAAGAATGTCCACGCCAAATTTCGACTCCATTGGATGAAATCCTGATTGATACGAAATCTGTTCGTATCGATCACGGATCGGACCGAAGCTTCACGGGCTTGGGCGCGCGGGCCTGGTCACATGCCAGAGAGGGTCTCCCAAGATCTAAGCGAAATACCAGCCTCCTGCACCAATAAATAGACCCCCAAAGCCAACATAAAAGGGGTTCTTCTTCTTCTTTGAGATCTCCAATGCCCAGACTCCACCAGATCCAGATCTGAACTCCATAAGCTGCTGCCAACAATGAAATTCACTGCTGCAAATCATAATTACCTACTGTAATTCATTGAATACACTTGTAGTTTGTAAAGAAAGATCAATAAAGCTATTAACTTCATAGTGGACGTAGGCGATACGCCGAACCACTCTAAATTCTTGTGTCTCCTTGCATTTTACTTAGTTTCATATCTAAAATTTGGAGTTTTTGTTAGATAATCCTCTTTTTACATTTAATCTCTTCACTTTATCTCTTCAAAAACTTCCGAAGAGTGTTGCGCCCAATTTTGGTACAAACACTTTGGTGCTTTCACTGAGAAAACCCAATTTTTCTCCTGCTCTTTGGATCTCCTATCTATATCGGATTGCATAAATCCAAGAAGAAGATCCAGATCTAGAACTTTGAAGCCCTTTCATTCTATTCAGATTTGCATCAGATCTAGGAAAGGACTTTCATCACCTCACCATGGTAAGTACACGGACTACCTCTACAGCTGCTGATCAGGGAGGACGGGACAGGCAGACTCCCGCGCAATTGCCTCCATCAAACCAAGATGCCGCCGGACCTTCAGATCCAACAGGTCCGGTTACCAGACAAGAGTTCCAGACGTTGTTCCAAGAATTGACCCAGAGTCGACAACAGCTAACTGAACAACTACGCGCCAACGCAGAGTTGACCAACCAGCTAAATCGCCAAAGGCGAAGAAGATCCAGAAGAGACTAAGGTTCCAATTATTCCACAGAGAGTTCAGCCTCCTCTGATGGCCAAACCAGATCCACACGTCCACGGCTAGGTGTAAGCTACACCCAAGCCATGGGACACCAACCTGCTTCGAATCTTGGGCAACCTAGAGCTGGACTATTCAAAAGTCTCCGTACAGAACCTTCAACTTAAGGAGGTGTTGCTCCTTACCATGTCACCGGCAACATTGCGACTACCACCACTCCCGAACGAGGGGGTAATGCTGGAAACCAAGCTGATCCTCAACGTAATCAACGACAGTAGACTCCTGAGCCTTATGTCCCTGAGGATGTTGAGCCAAGGAGGTGAGGCACGGACCGTCGACCGCGTCCGGTCCAGACTCGCGCTGTGGAACCCGACCACACCTTGGCATAGCATACTCCTAGTATCTGCATGCCGGATATACCAACAATGATCCACCAAATGATTCATGAAAGTCAGGGTCTCTCTAATGACGACTGGGGAATCTCCCGGAGTCATACCCCTTTCACCGATGACGTTCTATATGCTGAACCACCTCGGCGCTTCAGAATGCCTACTTTGCCAGTGTATGAAGGAAGTTCTGATCCCAATCAACATATCCTGAAATACGAGTGGCTGATGAACGCTGCGAGAGCTGATGATGCAGTAAAATGCCATAGTTTCCCTATTTCCCTGGGTGGCATTGCAACCATGTGGTTTACTCGCTTGCGATCACCAAGTTTGTTGAACAATTTTGTATGCACGTAGCAAGGCCTAAAGATGTTAACACTCTATCTAGTGTTACACAAGCTCCCGAAGAAACACTGAGACGTTACCTGGAGCGATTCCATGCTGCGTGTGCAAAAATAAGCAATCCCAATGATAACTCTATCCTGATGGCATTGACTAAGGGGATTGATGCTGATTCCAAGTTCGGAAATTGGTTAGCTGGAAAACCACCTGCGTCATTGGACCGTTTCTATTCCAAGGCAGCCCAATTCTTAAGAAGGGAGGATGTGAAACAGTCTAAGAAGCAGGATGACGCAGGGCCTAACATCGAAGGAATCCAAAGTAACATCGCTGTCAAACAATCCGGAGATAGTTCTGGAAAAGTTCAGTTGAACATCCAAAATAAACAGAATCAGCAGAGGGACAATGGAAATCAAAACAAAAAACGCGATCAGAATCGTGGTCCACGGCATAGAGCTTCCACGTACGAAAACTACACTCCATTGAACACGTTGTTGGAAAATGTGTATTTGCAGACCTGCAATACCATGTAATACAAGAAACCTGCCCCGAAGCCACCAACTGAAAGACAAATCCAAACAGGAAAGTTTTGTAGATTCCATGAGAGTTATGGCCACAACACCAATGAGTGTCGTCATTTACAAGACCTCATCGAAAAATTGATACGTGAATGGAAGTTGGAACAGTATGTGCGGGCGTCGCAGTCTGGTGGTGCGGGCCCATCAAATCAGAATCGTGCGCCGAATCAGGAAATACAGGAGGAACCTGCTCGTACAAGCGGTAGGTTGGTCATCAATACAATAAGTGGTGGTCCCCACCCAGCAAATCGAAGCTGGAAGGAAATGGAGTCGTATGCCAGTTCTATCAGGCATGCAGACTTCGATTGTTGTAGTAATTTTGACGAAGGGGCTCCGGCCAAGCAACAGAAGACGATGACAGATGACATCGTGTTCAGAAACAAGGACACTGATAAAGTCGAACCACCCACTATCGATCCACTGGTCATCTTAGCACAAGTAGGTCCCGCTTGGATGAAGAGGATCTTAGTTGACAGTGGAAGCTCTGTGAATATTTTGTTCAAGCGAGCTTATGATCAAATGAGAATGGAAGCCACGGACTTGAAGCCTTGTCAATCCCGAGTCCATGGTTTCAGCGGAAGTGCTACTATACCCACTGGAATGGTGGAACTGTCGTAGAGTTGGGAGTTGGAGAACGTCGGAGAGTACGGATGTTGCAGTTAATTGTTTTGGACATAGACTCCCCTTATAATGCTTTCCTGGGCCGACCGGCCCTCGCTAAAGTCAGAGTAGCCATTGCCCCGTGGTGTTTGACTTTAAAATTTCCCACTGATCACGGAGTAGGAATCATTCAGGGAGATCAGGCTGCTGCCAGAGCCTATTATGTCGCTGAGCTGCGGGAGGTGCAGCGAAAGGAGAAATGAAAGGTCGTGAAGGAATCTCTCTGCGCTTGCTTTGCCGACAATTGACAATTAACGCCCCAGCCAATTCCTCAAAGATCTTGACCCAACTGAAACTGAAGACGAAGGAGAATCTAAAGAAAGTCAAGCATCCCCGACCGAACTGACGATTGATGTCCCAGTTGACAATGACGATGACTCGAAAATGATAAAGATTGGATCTCAGCTAATCCAGCAAACTCAAGAGGAATTGGTTGAATTTCTGTGGGCAAATCTTGACGTATTTGCCTGGACACATTCCGATATGTGTGGGATCTCACCAGACACCGCGAGCCACACTCTGAACATTGACCCGTGGCATGTCCCGGTCAAACAAAAAAGGCGTGGTATGGATCCAGAGAGATCTTCCGCCCTTAGAGAAGAAGTAGAAAAGCTTAAAGCGAAATGGTTCATTCGAGATGTGCTATATCCTGAATGGGTGTCAAATCCCGTGCTCGTCCGAAAGCCGAACGGAAAATGGAGAATATGCGTTGATTATTCCGATCTGAATAAAGCATGTCCCAAAGACAGTTTCCCGCTTCCCAGAATTGACCAGCTAGTAGATTCGACAGCTGGGCATGAACTCTTACCCTTCATGGACGCGTATTCTGGCTACAATCAGATACCGATGCATTTAGCCGATCAAGAACATACCAGCTTCGTATCCAATCTGGGACTTTACTGTTACAAAGTTATGCCATTCGGACTCAAGAATGCCGGGGCTACTTATCAACGATTAGTCAATCGGATGTTTGCCAACCAAATCGGGAAAACAATGGAAGTATATGTAGACGACATGCTTGTGAAGTCATGACTCTCCACCGACCATGTTAAAGACATGGAAACTATGTTCAACATACTTCGGGAATACAAAATGAAGCTAAATCCACTGAAATGTCATTTTGGAGTTGCATCCGGAAAATTCCTTGGATTCATCGTTAACGCTCAGGGAATCAAGGCTAACCCTGAAAAGATTTGGGCAACCAGAAATCTCAAAACTCCGAAAACCATAAAACAAGTCCAGAGTCTCAATGGAAAGGTAGCAGCATTGAGCAGGTTCATTTCAAAGTCCACTGACAAATGCATTCCCTTCTTCGATCTGATCCGAAAAAGGAAACGAAACTTTGAATTGACCACGGAGTGTGAGGGCGCTTTCCAAGCACTAGTTCAGCATCTATCCACACCGCCTATCCTGTCGAAGCCCATTGATCATGAGAAGTTGTTCGTATATTTGGCGATAACAGAAAACGCTATCAGCGCTGCATTAATTCGAGAAGAAGACAAGATACAGAAGCCGGTATACTACGTCAGCAAGCGATTGACTGGGGCTAAAAGGAATTATCCAAAGCTAGAAAAGTTGGGTTATTGCCTGGTTATTGCATCAAGGAAGCCCCGACCATATTTCCAGGCACATCCCATTATTGTTTACACCAACCAGCCGTTACGACAGGTCCTTTCGCGGCCTGAGACGTTTGGTAGGTTACTCAAGTGGAACATCGAACTGAGCCAATTTGGCATTACTTACACTCCAAGACGAGCCATTCAAGGACAAGTCCTAGCCGATTTTATAGCTGAGTTTACCATTCCAGAGGACTTGCCCGAAACCAGTAAATCCCCCGAATACGTCTGGAAGCTTTATACTGACGGTGCATCAAACGATCGGTGTTCGGGCGCTGGTGTTGTACTTGAAACTTTCGAAGGCCGATCCATATGCTATGCTTTGAGATTCGATTTTCACGCGACTAATAATGAAGCTAAATATGAAGCCCTCTTGGCTGGCTTGAAACTTGCTAAAGAGTTGAGAATTATCGCTGTGGAAATTTATTGTGATTCACAATTAGTTGCGTGTCAAGTACGGGGAGAGTATCAAGCAAGAGATCGAAGGTTGGCTGCTTACTTAGCTCGAGTTCAGGAAGTACTAAATCAGTTTGATTACTATGCCATTTATTGTATACCTCGATAACGCAACCAAAAAGCCGATTCATTAGCAAAGCTGGCCAACACAGGTGAAGCTCGGCAAATGGGACTTGTTCCCGTAGAAACGCTGTCTTTCCCAAGCATCGACCGGACAGAAATAAACTGGGTATGCGAAACCATTCCCGAAAATGATTCATGGATGACTCCACTCAGAAATTACATTGAGCACGGAACCCTACCGGAGCGCAGGAGTGAAAAGAGACAAGTCCTTTGGAAGGCTTCACGCTTTACCATCCAGAATGGAATCATGTACAGAAGAGGGTACTCAATCCCTCTACTCCGGTGTATCGCTCACGATGAAATTAAACGAGTATTGCACGATGTGCACGAGGGAGAATGTGGCGATCACACCGTGGGGCAAGCACTTGCTAAGAAAATACTTCGATACGGATATTACTGGCCGACTGTGAATCGCGATGCGTTAGATTATGGAAAGAAATGTGATAGGTGCCAGAAATATGCCCGAATTCCTAGAGCTCCTCCTACCGAGATAACACAAATGGTCAGCCCATGGCCATTTGCAATGTGGGGCATCGACATCATTGGTGCTCTACCTCTGGCAAAAGGTGGTGCGAAGTATGCCATCGTCACAGTTGATTACTTTACAAAGTGGGCTGAAGCCGAAGCTCTCGCTACCATTACAACGAAGAAAGTAATCAACTTTGTGGTTCGCAACATCATCTGTCGATTTGGTCTCCCATACACCATTATTACGGACAACGAAACCCAATTCGACAGTGCTGAATTTAAAGATTTCTGCAAACGATTTCACATCCAAAAGAAATTCTCTGTAGTTACACATCCTTAGGCAAACGGACAGGTCGAAGCCATTAATAAAGTTACAAAATCCATTCTGAAAAAATGATTGGAAAAGGTCAGTGGCAAGTGGGTTAATGAACTTCCTATGGCTTTATGGGCTTACCGAACAACCCACAAGACTGCGACCGGTCACACTCCATTCTCTCTTTCTTATGGTTCAGAAGCCGTTATTCCAGTCAAGCTAGAAGTACCTTCTCATCGTGTGACATACTATGATCCAACGACAAATGCTATATTACTTGCTGAATCTCTCGATCTATTAGATGAGAAGCGTGAACAAGCTGATTTGAGGGCAGCTGCACATCGAAGTCGAGTCGCCCGATTGTACAACGCCAAGGTCTTCCCATGAACCTTTGAACTAGGCGATCTCATCCTCAAAAGAATCTATCCGGTTCCTTCGCATATGAAACCGACATGGAAAGGACCGTATGTTATTGAACAAAGGCTCGGAGATGGCATATTCAAATTATCGACCATCGACGGTCTAACTCTGCCAAAGGCCTGGAACAACGAAAGTCTTCATCGCTACTACACATAACAGGCTATGTTTATCTATTTAGTTTACTTTCCATTTTGCAATTTGTTTCTGCATTTCAAAATTAGAATTTGTAATAAGGCAACTGACTTTGCCATATTTTCTTATTTCATCAATAAAATGCAATCTCTTCGAGCCAGAGCTGTGATTTACTTGAAATGCTTCATATGATCATCACTATACACAGAGAGCTAAGTTCCACCATACAGTGGAATTTATTCAAATAGGGAGTGACTGCGATGCAACCAATCACTCGCTAAGTGAAACCCAAGCTCGGGGACCAGCCATCACATTAAAGTCAAGAAAGGATTGATACACGACAATCCTTCATTCAACTCCAAATTCCCAGAGCGCGAATTGGAGTATAAACATCAACTCCGAACTCCCAGAATGCGAGTCGGAGTATAAACATCAACTACGGATTCCCAGAGTGCGAAACAGAGTATAAACATCAACTTCGGATTCCCAGAGTGCAAAACGGAGTATAAACATCAACTCCGAACTCCCAGAGTGCGAGTCGGAATATAAACATCAACTCCGAACTCCCAGAGTGCGAGTCAGAGTATAAACATCAACTCCAAATTCCCAGAGCGCGAATTGGAGTATAAACATCAACTCCGAACTCACAGAGTGCGAGTCGGAGTATAAACATCAACTCCGAACTCCCAGAGTGCGAGTCGGAGTATAAACATCAACTCCAAGTTCCCAGAGTGCGAACCGGAGTACAAACATCAACTTCGAACTCGCAGAGTGCGAGTCGGAGTATAAACATCAACTCCAAATTCCCAGAGCGCGAATTGGAGTATAAACATCAACTCCGAACTCCTAGAGTGCGAGTCGGAGTATAAACATCAACTCCGAACTCCCAGAGTGCGAGTCGGAGTATAAACATCAACTCCAAGTTTCCAGAGTGCGAACCGAGGTACAAACATCAACTCCGAACTCCCAGAGTGTGAGTCGGAGTATAAACATCAACTCTGGATTCCCAGAGTGCGAAACGGAGTATAAACATCAACTTCGAACTCCCAGAGTGCGAGTCGGAGTATAAACATCAACTCTGAGTTCCCAGAGTGCGAACCGGAGTATAAACAACAACTCCAAGTCCCCAAAGCGTGGACGTATGATTTAAACTCAAGCCGTCATGACCAACCGCCGATAAACAAATGAGAATCCCTGGAGTTCGGATTTGATCATCGACAATCAAATAAGCATGGATGAATTACTCAATCTCCGCTTGCCTCAAACATCCGTTCGGTGGCACTAGACTCAACATGTTATAAGTAAGGAGCGATCGTCGAATGATGATCTACTACTCACCTCCAAGGCTGGGGGCAGGACTTAAGCATCAACCCCTGACTGAAGCGATGCGACGTCAGAATTCAACTAGCTTCCCGGTCGCAAATCATGTCCACAGTTTCCGAACTTGGCGAACAAAAACAAACTTGATTCGGAAGCTGAAACTTCACAAGTGCACTTTAGATATTGAAACACTTAGGCAAATACACAATGACAGAAAAGAAGTCAAAAAAGAGAAGTTTCATTTCTGTTGTCTATAAAAGAAGTTCGTGTACAAGTTTCCAAAAAATTCCTACTAGTAGGGGCCGAACCCGCATCTATACACGGCCAACAAAATACAATTCAAAATAAACCGAGGAAGCATGTTTAATCTTTCTTCTTCCTTGGCTTCCTTCTCGGTGTAGACCCGCTGGAGCCACCGCTAATCTTCCTCTTCGAGCCTTTGCTTTTCAGCGGTTGGTCTTCAGGCGAAGGCATTATATCAACATCCTCCTCCAAACTCGAGTGGATAGGAATGCTCCCTGCGGGCGGAGTCGGAGGAACATGATCAAGTACAGAAGGTGGAATGGGCACGCTGTTGATGAAGACAGTACCACCAGGAGATATCATTCTAAGCGGAGCAGGTCCCGGTGCTGCCATCCCACCTTCAAAACTACCACCATGAGCCACTACTGCCATTTCAGCGTCGATTTGAGCGAACAACTCCTCTTCAGTAACTGCTTGAGCCCCGCTGGGGGCATCAGGTTTCGGCATTGAAGAACTTGTAGCAAGATCGCTTCCACTCATGACAGATGACAAGTCGGCAAGAGGATCGCCGTGACGGCGAAAGAATTCATCCATCAGCTTCTCATCAAACATAATCGTACTCCCCTGCAAATCGTCAAGCAGAGCAGCTGTACTCATGGTGATTGCTTCGGTCACGATAGCCTCCTGCGTTTGATATGATTCTTGAGTGGCAGGAGGCATGGCCGGTGCGGCATCAATCACTGGACAAAGAATAAGAGAACTGTTAGAACTTAACTCGATCGAAGATTTCGACTTAAGAAAGATATGTGGAATGTTCAGAATACCTTCCTTAGTTTGACTCGTAGGCGGCAGAGCGGCATCAGTGACTTGCGCTGCAGCCAGAGACTTCTGCGGCTGATCTGGATCATAAGCAGGAACAGCCTAAGGATCGACCGCAGACGAGGATTCGGGTTGGGTTGACGCGGGAACTTCAAGACTTGCTTCATGGTGGTCAACCCCTGAACCCTCTCCCACTTCAAATTGTTGGGCGCCAAGTCTTTCCTTCTCATGCATAATCATTGACTCGTGAAGAATCTTCTTTTCATCTTCAGTCAGAATGCGATTCTCGAGTTCAAATTCATCCACAGACTCGCCCAGATGCGCCTCCTTCTCTTCCTTAACCAGTCGGCCCCAAGCGTTATAAAGATACGTTGGATAATCATCGAGCCAGGCTAGACCCCTGTGCCTCAGCATGTTAGCGTTGTAAACAACAAGAAGGTCTTCGATGTCAGCCTCTAGCCTGGACTCGGCCGACTTCACTTTCTCCTCAACCTCAGCCTCCACCTTGCAGACTTTAGCCACAGCCGCATCCCGTTCACCCCTAAGCAGAACAGCCTGCTCGCACGCCTCCTGGGCTGCGTTATTCGCATCATCCTTTTCCTCGGCCATGTCGGAAAATTTAGCCTTAAGCTCATTGAGTTCCTTGACCGCCGCATCCCACTCGGCGATAACAGTAGTATTCCGATGACCCATCTCCTCCACCAAGGCAACATGTGTCTGCCTCAACGTCTCCATGGCCACTTTCGCTTTGTCAGCTTTTTTGGTGGCCTCAATTTCCGATTTTCAAGAAGACTCGGCCTCAGCAGTCAGCACCTGAATGATCCGATCCCTTTGAGCGAGTTCGGTCTCCATTTTCTCAAGTGCTTTGGCTCACTCAAAGGCTACCTTAGAAGATTTCTCCGCAGCCTTTGCCCACTCTCTGTACTGAGTGTAGATGTCATGAACGTAATCATGCACCGTATTCTCCACTCCAAATGGAATTCTCTTTAAGTGAGGTGGGAAGACATAGCCATCGAAGAAAATGTTCGGAAAGTCCTTCCTCATCTGAGCCAGTTTAAGGGCCCCTTCTCCGGTGGGCTCGGTGGGGACCTGCTTTGAAATTATGGAGGCCGCGGTCTCAACTCTCTGAAGATGAGTCTCAGATCTAGAAGTATGAGAAGATGGCCTGTGACGAGAAGGCTCTGGTGGGTGTGGAACAATAATAGGGGGGTGGAGATGGAAGTCTAGGAGGAGGAGAGCGCGATCTAGACCGATGTCTGTATTCTCTGTCCCTATCACGCCCGTACCTATCTTGGCTAGAGTACTCGCGATCGCGATCTCTATCCGAGTCTCTCCTACGGGAATTATAATAAGAAGAAGCCTTTCGGGCCGAGCGGAGATTCCCAAGCATCGATCCTTTCCCAGACATGGTACCTGAAAATGAGAGATGAAGGAAAAGTTAGTGATTTCCCAAGTTGGATGATTTACAGTTATGAATCGTGTAGTGCAGTGAAGTGTATGTATGAGCAACCCCCCGACCAACCGAAAATGTCAGCCGCACTTGTAGCAAGCGACCCAATCAGCTCAAGAGCATTGTCAAGCTCCTCCATCCCGATGTCATGTTGAAACGACACATAATCCGGAATCGGAATATCAGCAAGCCCTTCAAAAGGATGCTCTACTTGCGGGGTAAGGAGCCTCTGAAATTCTAATCCCCTGAATAGGCAAGGACATAACAATAGATTTTAATATCTCGGATTTAGAACGCTTGTGAGCAGCAGCCTTGCCTTTTCTCCTTCCTCCTGAATCTTGCACATCGAAAGAAGGCCCGGCTGGGAGCTCGGTATCGGTAGGCGTTCTCTCCGGATCAACTTCTTCGGTTATCACGACTGTGGGCGCTTTGCACTTCACCCATTTCTTCGGGACCACTCTAAGTGTCCCTTCCAGCCGTATGCTCTGCCGCCGTTCTATCTGCCCGACGGTCCTCAAATTTCTGTCAGTCAGAACCAAGTCGATATGCCTCTCTTCGCCCAGAAATGCTTGTAGGATCCGGACTAGCTCTCGGAAGTATGCACCGTCAGGTCGAGAGATTGCAGCTATAAAAGAGGAAAAGTATGTCAGTTTTGAAGTCAGTTATTACTATCTCGATGATTCAAGAGAAAAACGGTGACACTTACATCTATCCAACCATCGCCTAGCATATCCAAGGGGGCACTGAACATAGAACCATTCGGTTTTAAAATAACTTAGCCTTCCCCAGGAGCCCATTACAACGTGGCAGTTTCTGACCGCTTCCAGGAAGGGGAAAGAAGGGCTATCTCCACGACTCTTAACGTTAAATAAATATCCGATCTCGATCGGCTTTGGTGGTCAAAAGAGAATCTCCATAAACAAGATAAAAGTGATGTTCAACAGAGCATACCCGTTGGGGTGTAGCTGGGATGGTGCTATTCCAAGAAATGATAACATCTCCCTTATATATTGGTTGAAAGGAGGAAGCGTTCCCGCCGTACAGGCATGACGGTTAAAGGCAGTAAACCCCTCCGGGGGATCATAAGGCCTGTCATTTGGCCCAGGAAGTAGCACGTCATCGAGTGACAAGCCGTGCCTTAAACAAATCCATCCCAGCATATCTGCGGAGATACCGGACGACGCAACATCTTGTGGACGACAGATGAACCGGGCACCTAGATGCTCGTCCAGAGCTGGCTCTATAACTTCGGCTTCAATAACCGGTATTTCGATGGTTGGAGGAATTGAACTCGGAAGTTCTTGCTGCTGAGAACTTGAAGGTTCCATGACTAGCTAGCTTATGAAAAATCATTGTTAACAGACAATAACGCTCGTGCATCCCCCAGTGAAACGTGTGTGAGTGTGTTGTGTAGTACGGTACTGTATATCGGTTAAGAAGTTCTACAGAATCGGAAAAAGCATGTAAACGACGAGACTTCGGATTTCGGTCGAAAGGACCGTCATCGCTGACCATCACAACTGGGCCATCCAGTTATTAGCAATCGGTCCGGGTTAAAGTTTGTTAAAATTTTGTTAGAGTTGCAGTTCCATTGACGAGCTTCGGAGGGAAATCAAATATGCAGTTCAACGGTCAAGTCTAGTTATGCAAGTATGAAGCTCGTCGGAGTCAGTTGTTCAAGTGTGCAAGGAATTACAAATTCTTTAACATTCAAACTCATATCGGTCCCAAGAGCCTTGTTCGCATAGGTAAATCATGTTCATCCATGCGCAAATTCGACTCGGTCTTGAAACTGGAGATTTCGTTCACCCATGTGCGAGTTTGACTCGGTCTGAAGAATGCATACTTCGAATCGATCCGGAGAGCTCATTTCACATCCATAGATTAATTCGTCTTCGTATCGGTCCCGGCCGCCAAATTCGAATCGATCGAAAAACCAGGGTATCGACTCCATCAGACACAACCCCTTCGTATCGATCAACCTGCTCAAGACACTCATCGATACTAATCGACTCGATGCCACAGCTTAGCCATCGATCGATACGAAGGCCTCCGTCTCATCTCGAAACCCTGACTCCCGATCGATGAAGAAGCGATACGAAATAATCATTTTATCTCCATGATCCTTCTTCCCCAGACCGATTCGAACAGCAACTTTCTCCACCTTCGACCTCGCACTCCGAACAACGATCAGGAGCGAAGTTCAAATGGAATGGCATAAGACTCCGATTCTCATCGTTTTAAGGCTGGTGTTATTCGATTGATTACCTTATGTTCGATAACTAGTTTAAAGGATTGAAGGATTGGAGTCGATTCGAGTCGAGCAGTTTTTCTTCTTCTAAGACTTTTGAGTGATACGAAAACAATGCGCCAGAATAGAAAAGTGAAAAGTTAAACAATGGTTAAGTACAGAGTATTTATATGAACTCGATCAAAGGTTAAAAACGATTCGCCTCCCCAGTGAGTTCAACTGGCTACGAAGTGTCACCATAGAATCGAGTCGAACAAGCCGTTCGAGTCCATCGGGATGCCCACTTCGACTCGCTCCACTTCGACTCACTTAGTTCGCATCCATCAGACATGCCTACTTTGACTTGTTCAATTCGAAACCATCATCGAGTCGAACAAGCGCTTTGTGTCCATCATCGAGTCGAACAAGCACTTCGTATCCATCGAGCCCTGCGTCCATCGATGCGAAATCTTTGTTCGTATCAATAGTTTCCAACTCCTTCCCTAGAGCATCAATACGAACAGTCAGTTCGAATCCATCGAATCTTGGCTTCCAGAGGCCAACTCCATCGAATCAAAATGCTCACTTCGCATCCATAAATTCAATGAAAATCGTCTTTAATGTTTCAACCCTTCACATCGATTCAGGAGAGGATCGTTGCGAAGGAACATTCAAAAACAACCATCGAGCGTTGTTACAACGAATTTCACATCGGTTCAAGAGAGGATCGATACGGAATTCAATATAAAATAAACTGACAACGACTTGTAAACGTACCAATGTCAACGAGAGTCAAATTAACATATATGCGTATATGTCAGACTAATATCCAATATTCCAGATTTCCAGGAATTGGAAACTCATTTGATAACGATTACAACAACAAACAGCTAATCGCAAACATACAGCAATCAGCTTCAACAATACAGGGTACAGCAGCTGACAGTCAATGGTTTACATTGTCAAGAAAATCAGTCGAAGATTACAGCTTTCATCGAAAAGACAATAACTACTCAGAATAAAGATTGCAGCATTTCAAAGCACATCATGTTTCCACAAGACGTACTTTAGGGGGTAAATGTTATCCCGCCTTTTGGCACGGCCGTAACGCTAAGGAATTGACTAGTGAAACAATGACGGTCCATCCCAGAGATCGGTTATACATAGGTTCACTATGGATATCGACGAATTTTGTCCGAGTCCGGATCGAGCTAAAACTGGTTTGACACGACAAGCGAAGCTATGAGAGCCAACTTTCCAAATCTCAGGTCAATCCGTGTTCGTATGCTCAAGTCATGAACGATACAAAATTGGATGAAAACCGACCACCGTTCAGATCGCTCAGTTCGAATCCATTAGGGAAGCCAACTTCGACTCGCTCAGTTCGACTCGCTTCGCCTCCATCAGAAGTGCCTACATCAACTCGCTCCACTTTGACTCCATCTTCGAACCACTGTTCGACTCGCTCCGCACCCTTCAGAGAACCGTTGTTCGACTCCTTCGTAGAACCATTGTTCGACTCCATCTAGTTCGACTCCATCAGAGAGATGCATTTCGACTCGCTCCGCTTCGCATCCATCCGAAGACTTCTACCTCCATCGATGCGAACGACAAATCTTTTATCGATACGAACAAAGGCTGCTACCATCGATATGAACGAGGCGATGGTCCTAGAACGACTCGATCAAAACAGCCTCAAAGGCGGGGTGATCTAGAGATTCAAGCGC
The DNA here is from genome assembly GCA_030737815.1 of Allium fistulosum. NCBI lineage: Eukaryota > Viridiplantae > Streptophyta > Magnoliopsida > Asparagales > Amaryllidaceae > Allium > Allium fistulosum. The sequence goes on along the minus strand of CM060907.1, from coordinate 238,754,373 downwards.
CACATCACCGAGTCGAACGAAAGCGAGTCGAACAGAGCGAGTCGAATGAAACAGCCAACCGAGAATCCCAATTCGTATCGATCATATCTCCTAATCAAGAAGTCCAAATGCTATGAAATTTTCACATAAGGCTACGTGCATGCTAAAGAATGTCCACGCCAAATTTCGACTCCATTTGCTGAAATCCTGATCGATACGAAATCTATTCGTATCGACCACGGATCAGACCGAAGCTTCACGGGCTTGGGCGCGCAGGCCTAGTCACGTGCCAGAGAGGGTCTCCCAAGATCTGATCAAAATACCAGCCTCCTACACCTATAAATAGACCCCCAAAGCCAATAGAAAAGGGGTTCTTCTTCTTCTTTGAGATCTCCAACGCCCAGACTCCGCCAGATCCAGATCTGAACTCCATAAGCTGCTACCAACAACGAAATTCACTACTGCAAATCATAATTACGTACTGTAATTCATTGAATCCACTTGTAATCTACAAAGAAAGATCAATAAAGCTATTAACTTCATTGTGGATGTAGGCGATACGCCGAACCACTCTAAATTCTTGTGTCTCCTTGCATTTTACTTAGTTTCATATTTGAGATTTGGAGTTTTTGTTAGGTAATCCTCTTTTTACATTTAATCTCTTCACTTTATCTCTTCAAAAACTTCCGAAGAGTGTTGCACCCAATTTTGGTACAAACACTATCCATCTACGAGCAAACCCGGGTGGACAACGTATGAAGAACCACTCTGCCTTGAAATAACTTTGCTAGTTCCATGACCTAGTCACTACCCTACAGCCTCTCATCGGTTCCAAGTACACAAGAGACAGGCTTTCCTTTTCACTCTTGAAGCTATAGATATACCGAATCTCTTCATCGGTTGGTACTCGGTTCAGATATTCAGAGAAGACTAAGTATGTGCCAAGAAGAAAAGCATAGTTGTTCAGATGCAGCTATGTGTGATCCAATCTCATGAAACTTAAGACTCGATGAACAAATTGATTGAATGGTGTGACGCAACCCGCCAAACACATGTATCCGTTATAGGCAGTGTAACCCTTCGGAGGGTTGTATGGTCTCTAATCGGGAGTCGGGGCCAAAACATCTTCGAATGGAATTTTATGTATATACATATCGTTCGAAGGAGTCCCTCATCGATTCTGAAGGTGATGGAATCTACAGGAATATCTATATTATTGTGCCTTCGAGATTGTCAGGTGCGGGATCTACATCTGGACCAACTACCGATTCAACCGGACTTACAGGAAATTGCTCCTTTGCTTTAGGATTTACTATATTGTGTTATGGAACTTTTAGTTGTTACTCTTCTTAAATAGGAGTTTGCTATGCATGCAGAGTTGTAGCTAAGCTAGACTCTGCATCGGACTTGATGTATGTTGAGGTGGATGTACCTATGGCCCGGGCAGCTTGACATTTAGAATGTCTTTGGTCCATTTCTATAAAAAAAACTCGACAGATAATCAACATTAGAAGATTAATTACAAGCCATACCTCCTATGCTAAAGTGGATTCTACTGCGGTGTCATGCAGTTCAGATTTCTGTTATTATTTAGCTATTAATTTTAGCAGTTCATTCTTAAAGTCTGGATATCACTCGACGTGACCGTCATCGCTGACCGTCCCTATAAGCTTCATGTTATCGACCACTCTTTGGAGATGTCTCGAGATGAAAGAGGAACTCGACATGAATCGACAAAGCAATATTTGAATGAAAATTTGGAATAGAAAAAATTTGCCTAAGTGTGGGAGTCATACCGACCCCAACAACCAAGAGAGTTTCCCCTATTCCTCTTCTATCTCCGTCTGCTCCAAAGATGTTGCTGCTAACATCCATCCTCATCTGTGTCCTTTCACCCTCACCTCCATATTCGCCTCCATCTTCATCATCTAATTCATTATGTACCCACCTATAGCTATGCGATTTAAGGTTTTGGGCTGGATCGGTTGAAGCAAGATCCTAGGTTAGGGTTCGGGTCAGTGAAGGAGGATCTGACTGGGTTGATGAGTGGTGGAAGCGACGAGCAAGGATAGGCAACAACGAATCTCGATTTGGGAATAAGGAATTGCTAACGGTGGCAGTTCAAGGTCTCAAGTTGATTTCAAGTGAACAAGAGGGGAGAAGAAAAGGAAGTGTTATCCATAAAATATTCACAGGAATGAAGGTATGAAAGAAGGATCACAAGAGCATGGGAAAGATTAGAAAGCATCAAGATGTTCTGGATAATCGTACCTTCTGACAAGGAGCTTTCGGCGAAGTCCAAGGTTATCTTTCAAAGTCCATAGGACGGATGATACTCCAAAAATCCACCTTTCGACTAGGTCGAGAGGTCTTTCAATAAAGACAAGGAGAAGAAGCCTAAACCAAATCTTTTGAAGGATTCGAAAGAATGCAGCCATCAGAATTTAATATCTTCAAACCTTTCGAAGAAGTCAAAAGGTTCCATTCAGGGAGTTCTTACCTTTCAAAATAGGTGGAGAAGTCAAAACAAATGGGTGCAACTTCATGGTGACCGTTTCGAAAGCATAGCAAGCCTTTCGGACCGGCTGGAACACATCTAGAATACCTTTCGACAAGGTCGAAAGATTTTTATGAAAGAAGTAACACTCAAAAGTCAACAAAGAATGGAAAACAACCTTTCGACAACAATGAAGGGAAGCATGGCTCTCGACAACAAACAAGTGAAGAGCAACCTTCTGACAAGGACGAAAGATTCACAGCAATCAAGTGAAGAGCAACCTTCCGACAAGGTCGAAAGGTTCACAGCAATCAGGAGGAAAGCCACCTTCTTACAAGGTCGAAGGGTTCACAACAGTATAAAGAAGCCAAACCCTTCGAAAAAGTCGAAAGGTTCATAAAGACATAAAGAAAAGAAAAACCTTTCGACAATGTCGAAAGGTCCATAATAGCATATGAAAGGCAAACCTTTCGACGAAGTTTAAAGGTTCAAAGCTGCATGAAAAAATTCGAACCTTCCAACCCAGTCGAGAGCATGGAGTCGAAAGGGGGGTCGCCTGCATCTATAAATAAGACCCAAGGGTCATGTTTTGGGGATCTGATTTCTTTCATTCTAGTCTTGTGACTTCTTAATCGCACTATTGTAACCCTAATTGAGTGCGGTTTGGGGAAATTTAATAGAATGAAGATTTTTCTTGGATACAAAGGGAAGTCTTTAGCTTTGTTAATTACTTTACTATTTGCTTAAATCTTTGCTAGACTAACTCATATTTCTAGGTTCAACCCCATCGGAAGGTCCTTGTTGACAAGAACAATAATACTTCAGCTATAAGTAATCACTGCAACCCTTCGAAGCCTTTAACTCTACAATTTGAACCCTTCGACAAGGTTGACAACTCAATTGGTTCAACACCTATAACCTTCCGAAACCAATCAACTAGTGGTCTAACATTTCGATAGGGTTGATACCCACTCCATATCCACCAAATTATATCATACCCATCTTAAACCCTAGGACGGTTAACATCTTAACCCCTCGGCCAGATAAAAGTCAACCTTTTTAAGGACAAACTAAGGGAATTTCAACCTAGTCGAAAAAGAACACCTCTATAGGAGACCTCATATAAGCTCAACAAAGCCAAAAGTACACTTAGCCTATGTTCTAAACCTTTCGACGATGTCGAAGGGTCTGATACTGGACTTATCAACTAATAAGGTTAAATGGAAAGTTAATCCTTAAAGGAATCATGCCCTTTGTTTTCCAAAGAAGAAATCCACCCATCTTAACACAATTTTGGGGTGTTGACAAGAAATCTTGTTAACATTTTGGCGCTAGAAGGAGGGCTCGAACCTTCGATCTCCGTTAACTTTCATCCCCGATTAATTATATAAAGAGCCTTGACTAAAAGAGGAGTATGGAAAATGCTAAAAGTAGTAGCAATAATCCAAAGAAGAGGCTACATCACAGTCAACCTTTAAAGGTCACATGGTCTCAAATCCTAACATAAGAAAAATAGAAGTAGGGCAACCTTCAACCCTAACAAAATTGGAAAGCAATGTGATCAAGGTTCAGAATCAATGGCCACTAAATATGGTAATAAAGGAGTATTCAGAAAGAGCTCCAACCTAGGAGTCAATAAAGATTATGAAAGTGTATATGGATCGATAATATAGTTAAACTACGACTAGCAAGTGCAGAATTATAAATAATAGTAAATAGCAGTAATAAAAATGACACCAGGGATTTTTATACTGTTTCGAACTTCTCGTTCTATGTCCAGTCCCAGACTCCTTCTGGAATTTCTCTAACAACCCTCACTTAACCCGGAGGAACATGTATTACACCGCCTGAGCAACCGAACAGGACTTTTCCGCCTAAGCAACCGAATAGGACTTCAAATACAATTAATAAATTGTTTATTGACTTGTGTGTTCTTGAGTAACACGTATATAGTCAATGTAGTACACCCTTTCCTATAATCTTCTTGATATGATGATTTGAATGTGCAAAGATAGGAAGTAGAGAATTGAAAATCACTTTGATATTATAACAATATAAGATCAGGATAGATAGAAAGAATTGGTGATTGAAATAGTGGATTTTCATCTCTATTTATAGTATTGAATAGTTTTAATTTAATAGTTGCAACTTTTAGAAGAAGTGCAACTCTTGATGAAGAAGACAACTCTTCAGAATTTGATATTTCATGAAGAGATGCTTCAGTTCGTCAAGTTCAGATGTTTGAGAAAAAAGTGACCGATGTCTGAATAAAGTTTAAAATTCGAAAAAATAGAAGAAACAAAAACCATTCATTTTAGACGTCTGCCATTTAATTCAGACGTCTGTCTATGATGACAGACGTCTGTTATTTAATTTACAAACGTCTATTTCATATGGAAATAGAAGCACTTTATACTGAGGGTTCAGACGTCTGTTATTTTATCTTTAGACGTCTAACATTGATGTCAGACGTCTGAATTAAGATACAGACGTCTAAACTTGTACCGTTTTGTTCCTTCCTTTGTTTTAGCACTTTTGAACTTGAGATATTATATAATTTTGAAAATACCTTTTTATATCTTTAAATAATTAAAGATATTTTTTATTTTAAAACATGATTTTCAAAAATATATTTGTGTGTGTGTGTTTTTATCATCATATCAGAGATTGTACAAGAATATTTAACTTAGAAATAATAAAATTTGAGAACTTGATCTTTGTTGATGATATGATAATAGCTTCTCTTGTAGATTCCTGCAAGAATATTTGACATTATAGTATATAGGTTGAGATATATAGTTGTCGCATTAAAATCAAAGAAGGCAGGTTCCAACATTCTCCCCCTTTTTGATGATGACAATTATATAATTCAACGGTTAGTATAACCATACCTTTTGCTCCCCCTGTCAATATGACCAATTTATATAGCATAAATGTTATTATTTCTCCCCCTTTGTCATTAACAAAAAGAGTTGTAGGGGGTGTTAGATATAAAGAGATGACAAAACTGTGAATAACAAAATAGATAAGAAGTGTAGACAATACATAGTTGATCAACCAAGCGTGTACCAAGATGATAAAAACAAATCAATTTTTAGGACAGAGCATTTGTTTAACCAAAACACAATGAACCAAATGTTTCAGAGAGACATAGAAAATTATACAAATAACAACATATAAATTTTAAATACCACAAAAGGATACAGAATTTTATGAAACTGAAGTTTTTGGACCAAAAGACAAACCAAAAGAAATCATCTTCTTTCACCATTCTCCCCAATTTGGAGAGGAAGGAGGTGAAGATCCATGAGAGTTTTTCCATATTTGACGAAGAATTGTCTTGACATTTTTTAATTCTCGTGCATTCTCTTCAACTTTGGCATCTAAATGATCGAATCTAGAATTGATGGAAGAAAAGCCTTGTGTAATTTGTTGAGAGATTTTCTTTTGATTTTTAGAGATGGTGATGTCAGATTTGAGCTTTTCATTTTTTGTATATGTGCGTGAAGTTCCAGAAATTAGTTCAATCTCGTAATTTTCCGGGATTGAACTTTGGATAAAAGTTTGCTCAATAGCTTCGTCTTCTCCTTCTTCATCTTCCCCTTCATCTCTATCATCCCCTTCTTTTTCAGTATCTCCTTCATCTCCATCGTGTCCGGAACTGCCTACTTTTATTTTTCCTTTTTCTTTTTGTAGAGCTAGTTGTTTCGCTTTAAAATCAGGATATGTTGGAAATGTCGGAGGAGATTCCGGTAATCCCATCAAACTAAAGAAGCGAATATTGGATACCTTAATCTTTTCAAACTCTATTGCCGGACTTTGAATAGACAGGTCAGTTAGTATTCGAGTAATATAAGGGGCATAGACAATTGATCGCTTCTTCGAGTTGTGATAAGTACGAAATGCATCGTAAAAATATTGTGCCCAATTGATTTGTGAATTTGATAATATTGCTTGAAGCGCCTTATCTTCATCATCATAAATGATCTCATGGCTTCCTTGCCGGGGAAATATTGTTTTTATTAGCATTCTAAGCAATAATCGAGGTCGGGGATGAAGATGATTTGATCTATCTGTGGACTTTCCAGTTTCAAAAAGATGATATCCTATGTGTTTAAGATCCTCACCTTCTAACTTAAAATCATCTAAATCGACCCCATCCGAGCTACATTTTAAAATTCGTCCAATGTCAGCATGAGTTATTTGTAGAATGTTTCCAAATACGCTTGTCCAAAGCGTTCCTTTATCTCTATGAAGCCTAATTTTGGGATTGTTCACATTTGCAAGAAATAATAGGACACTAAGTCTACAAATGTTCACTTGATTGTCTTTGAAATCAATAAGACTAGTGATCTGAGATCTATCAGTAAAGAGCCTAATTTTGTACGCAGGAAAATGATCAAGGTTATGAAAAATACCGTGAAATGATGGCAGAGAAGATAGATGTTTGTAACGAGCCATACTTCGGGGTTCATGGTAGAGCCAAGCAGCAATTTGATCTTCTGTAGGGAGAATATGAGGAGCTTGTTGAGAAGAATCCCCTTTTTGTTTCTTGTGTTTTGATTTGGGCGCCATTGTTTATTTTGAAGAAGGCTAGGGTTTTGAATTTTGATTTTGAGAAAATAGCCGTGTTGAAGAAGGAAAGCCGTTGGTTTGATTTATATTGTTTTCTGTCTAACAGGGTTTCAGACGTCTAAAAAATATACAGACGTATGAAGTCCTGTAGATAAACAACAATTAAGAGGAGTTTAGACGTCTAAAAATTTATAGCAGACGGCTAAAATGAAGGACAGACGTCTAAAAAATAGTGACAGACGGCTCAGATGGCTAAATTTGAAATAGAGAGTAAAAAACATTTTGAACTAAAATCAGACGTCTGAATATTTTATGTTAGACGTCTATATTGGAGAACAGACGTCTGTTATTTTCATACAGACGACTAATTTTATAACAGAGAATTTGAAACTTTTTATACTGAATTTAGACGTCTGTGATAAATACTCCAGACGTCTGTGTGGCTGAAAATAATAAAAAAAGGTGTTTTACAGACGTCTGTATGTCTGATGTTGAATGTTTTTGCTCTGTTTAATGATAAAAGAAAATATTCAAATATTTATTTATTTTGAAGATAATACAAAGCAAAAATGAGTAACCAAATCAATGTACAATCATATATATATTATCTACTTAGGAGTCTTCGGAGTTTTTGGAGACTTCGGAGACTTCCCTTTGGATGATTCGTGTTGATTGTGTTCATCAAACTGTTTAATGAGAGACCATTGAGGCTGACGATCCCACGAATTTGGAGAAACATGAGGATGTTGAGGTGAATGAATATGTGCATTTGTGTTGATCGGAGATGAACCACATATTTTTGCAGCACAACGTTCAAGAAAACTGAGTCGTCTACCATGACTCTTTTGCTCAAAATACATTTCACGCTGAAGATTAAGTGTTTCCCTCTGATAGTGATGTAAGTCATCTATCTTTTCCTTAGTAGTTGGAGATGGAAATAAATTTCTTCACATGCGTTTATTTTCTGGCGTATATCCCGTATGATGACTTTGTGGAGGACATATCGTAATATAAGCTGGAGTTGGAGTTGGAAGTTCGGAAGACCCAGAACTAGGTGTTTCAAAGTCAATTGACGAATATCCAGATGAATAGGAAGGCTCATCTGAAGATGAACCGGCCATGGTATATATGAATAATGCAAAATTAAAAAGCATAATTTATTTTCTGCTTTCACCTTTCTATTTGAAATAAGCTGAATGAAAGTTTTCTTCTGAATGAAAGAATTTATATATAAAACTGAAGGCTAAAAAATGAATGGTTAAGATTAAAAGAAGAATAATTTAATTTTAACCAGAAGAAAAATGTGGACAAAAACCAAGTTTATAATAACCTTTAAATAAGAACAGAAATGAGTTGAAGTAAACTTCATAAATTTTTGAATGAGATGATTCCAAGTTCTCGTCTCAATTTTACAAAAGTGTTTAATGGTTTGGTAAAAATATCTGCTAATTGATTTTCCGAAGATACGAATTCTAGATTGATTATATCTTTTTCAATATTATCACGAAGAAAATGATGACGAATATCAATATGTTTTGTCCGTGAATGATTTACTGGATTTTTAGATAAATTAATAGCACTAGAATTATCACAGAAGATTGTAGATTTAGATAATTTAAAACCAAAATCTTGAAGAGTTTGCTGCATATAAATTACTTGAGCACATGCCAAAGCTGCAGATATATATTCTGCTTCACAAGTAGAAAGTGATACGCAATTTTGTTTCTTACTGAACCAAGATACTAGAGACCGTCCAATGAAGTGACAAGTCCCACTTGTACTTTTTCTATCCGTCCGACTTCCTCCAAAATCAGCATCACTATATGATACTAATTCAAAAGGACATTCTTTTGGATAAAATAGTCCAAAATCTTTGGTTTTGTTGATATAACGTAAAATACGTTTTACTGCTCTAATGTGTGATTCTTTACGATCGGCTTGAAATCGTGCACACAAACAAACGCTCATCATTATATCGGGTCTACTAGCGGTTAAATATAATAATGATCCAATCATACTTCGATATAATTTTTGGTCTACAATCTTTCCATTTTCTTCTTTTTCAAGATGTACAGTTGTACTCATAGGAGTTGGTTTGGCAGAAGTATTTTCCATACGAAAGCGTTTGATTAAATTATTACAATATTTTTCTTGATTTATAAAAATGCCATTATTAACTTGTTTAATTTGAAGTCCAAGAAAATATGTTAATTCTCCTATGTGAGACATCTCAAATTCATTTGTCATTATTTTAGAAAATTCTTGACATAATTTATCATTAGTTGATCCAAAAATAATATCATCTACATAAATTTGAACAATTAAAATATCATGTTTCTTTTACTTAATAAAAAGAGTTTGATCAACCTTTCCAATTTCAAAACTAGAGTCGATTAAATAACTTTTTAAACGATCATACCAAGCACGAGGTGCTTGCTTTAAACCGTATAAAGCCTTTTTAAGTTTATAAACATGGTCTGGAAATTGTTCGTGTATAAACAAGGGAGGTTGTTCAACATAAACATTTTCTTTAATAAACCCATTTAAAAAAGCACTTTTAACATCCATTTGATATAATTTGAAATCATGAAAGCAAGCATAGGCTAATAGGATTCGTATTGCTTCTAATCTTGCGATAGGAGCAAACGTTTCTTCATAGTCAATTCCTTCTTCCTGATTATATCCTTGTGCAACTAATCTAGCTTTATTTCTAGTGATATTACCATTTTCATCAGCTTTATTTTTAAAAACCCATTTAGTGCCAATAACTGATTGATCATTCGGTCGTGGAACTAAATCCCAAATGTTATTTCTTTCGAATTGGTTTAGTTCTTCTTGCATCGCAATAATCCAATAATCATCAGTTGAGGCTTCTTTAATATTTTTAGGTTCTATATTAGAAAGAAAAGCTATATGACCCATTTGATTTAGTTGATTCCTTGTTTTAACTCTTTCATCAATTTCTCCTATTATATTTTGAATTGGATGATCTTTTAAAATTCTTGGTGGGGATTTTAATTCTGTTTCGATTTGATGTAAAGAAGAAGTATTGTCAGGTGTATTGTTGACACAATTGGAATTTGAATTTATTATAATGTCTTCATCATCATTTTTTTTAATTTTGAAATTTTCATCAAATGATACATGAAGTGTTTCTTCAATAGATTTAGTTCTTTTATTAAAGATTCTATATGCTTTGCTTCGTTCTGAATATCCGATGAATATACATTCATCCGATTTTGGATCAAATTTTCCTAATTGATCTTTCGTATTCAAGGCAAAACATTTCAAACCAAAAACTTTAAAGTAAGATATATTAGGTTTTCTACCGTTGAAGAGTTCATATGGAGTATGTTTAGTTAAAGGTCGAATAGAGACACGATTTAGGACATAACAAGCAGTAGCAACGGCTTCTGCCCAAAATTGTTTTGGAAGAGTGGTTCCATTCAATAAAGTCCTAGCACATTCTTGAAGTGTTCTATTTTTACGTTCAACAACTCCATTTTGTTGAGGCGTTCTTGGAAATGAAAAGTTATGAAATATTCCTTTCTTATTACAAAATTTCTCAAACGTTTCATTTTCAAATTCACCTCCATGATCACTTCTAATGTTTTTAATTTTTAGATTTTTAATATTTTGAATACGTTTAGAAAAGATTTTGAAATTTTCAAATGTATCACTTTTGTTTTTCATAAAAAAGATCCATGTATATCTAGAGAAGTCATCAACTATTACAAAAACATATCTATTGTGATTAATAGATTGAGTCTGAGTTGGTCCAAATAAGTCTAGATGTAACAATTCAAGAGGTTGTAATGTTGAGATGATCTTCTTAGATTTAAAAGAAGATTTAGTTAGCTTTCCTAGTTGACAAGCATCACAAATGCTATTTACCTTAAAATTCATTTTAGGTAAACCTTTTACTAAATTGTTTTTGGATAATTTATTAATAGCTTTGAAATTTATATGACAAAATCTTTTATGCCATAGCCAAGGATCATTTTCTTTGACTAATAAGCACATATTTGTATTATGATTTATTTTCATATCCAGAATATAAATATTACGATCTCTAACTCCTTCGAAAATAAGATTTTTGTTATGATAAAAAATATTGCATTTATTTTCAGAAAATACTATGTTAAAACCTTTATCACATAATTGACTAATACTTAGTAAGTTATGTTTTAAATTTTTAACTAATAAAACATTTGTAATAAGAGGTAAATTAGATGTACCGTCATTGCTCACATTGCCTTTGCCAATGATGTAACCTTTGGAATTATCTCCAAAAGTGACAGATCCTCCATTAGAGTAGATAATGTTAGTTAACATATTTTTGTCGCCTGTCATGTGTTTTGAGCAACCACTGTCTAGAATCCATTTTCCTCTTTTCTTAATCGGTACCTGCAAAAAATATTGAAATTCTATTGGTACCCACTTCCTCTGTTAGGGTCCTAAGGGTTAAATCTTAGGAAGCCAAACCCAGTTAGGTTTAGAGTTCCCTTTAAAAATAAAATTTTCATTCTTATGTACAGACATAATGAAAGATTTAATGTAGTTATTCCTAATCAAGTTATTATTAGTTTTTGGAACCCAAATCATAATTGATTTTGGATGAATAACTTTTGAAGAAGATTTTTGAGCAGATATAGATTCCTTTTTCTTAAAATTAGTATATAAAGAACCATTATTTTTAGAATGCTTTTGTATTGGTTTTATATATCCTAACCCCTTTTTATTTGAACAAGTTTGAGAATTCTCAATTATTTTAGAGAGACTCTCACTTCCACTGTTAAATTTAGAAATGTTTTTAGAAATATTTTCCAGTTTTGTTTTAAGATGTGATACTTCTATATCAAGTGTTTTAATATTAGAGTTTAAATCATAATTCTCTTTTGCTAATTTAACATTCTCATATTTCTGTCTTTCTATTTCACTACTTAAATCAGTAAATTGAGATGTTATATTAACATAAGATTCTTGAGATTTTACTAACTCTTCCTCTAATATTTTCTTTTCATCTTTTAACATGTCAGTTTCTATTTCAGTTCTATTTAATTTTCCTAAAGCATCTTTATATTTACTCTTTAGGATTCTAAGTTTATCTAACAATTCAGAGTTTATTTCTATTAAATCGTCAAAAGTTAGATCACTTACATCATCATTTGTTGCCATAAAACAAACGTTGGCTTGTTCTGAATCACTATCATTATCACTGTCTGACGAAGAAGATTTCGTATCATCCCATGTAACTGAGAAGGCTTGTTTCTTTTTATATTTGTCCTTTTTGAGATTATTTTCTTTCTTCCGATCAGGACAATCTTTCTTTATGTGGCCCTTCTTGTGACATTCGTAGCATTCAAGAGATGAACTTGATGGCTTATTGAAACCCTTGTTATTTCCAAATTTATTACCCTTTTTGAATTTTAAAAACTTTTTGAAATTCTTAGCTATAAATGCCATATCGTCTTCTGATTCAGAGTCTTCTTTTTCTGCTTGAAAAGCGATAATTTTCTTGTCCTGTGCTTGTGCTCGCCTTGCCTGTAAATTTACTTCATAGGACATTAGATTTCCTATTAACTCTTCTGTTTTTATGGTTGAAATATCATTAGCTTCCTCGATAGCTAAGACTTTTCATTCCCATTCATCAGTTAAAGAGTTAAGGATTTTTGATACAACATCAGATTTAGTAAAAGTAACTTCTAAAGCTAATAGTGAGTGATAAATATCCTGGAATCTAGAGTACATTTCACTAATACTTTCTCCTTGTTTCATCCTAAAATTTTGAAATTGGTTTTTAAGCATAGAAATCTTGCTTTTTTTTACTTTATTTGTTCCTTCGTGTGTAACCTTAAGAGTATTCCAAATTTCATATCCAGTTTTACAAATACTGACTCGATTGAATTCATTTTTGTCTAAAGCGCAAAATAACATGTTCATTGCTTTTGCGTTTGCAGTAGCATCTAGTTTTTGGGTATTAGACCATGCAGCATACTCTGTAGTAGGAATATTATATTCAGTTTGAATGATATTCCAGGTTTCAAATCCACTTGCTTGCATAAAAATTCTCATTCTAGTTGACCAATAACTATAATTTAATCCGTTAAACAATGGTGGTCGTGTAGTGGCTTGTCCCTCAGTAAAACTGTTGCTAGTGTTATTGTCCATATTATTAAAAAATCAGATAACTGTGTTATAGTTATGTGATGACCTTGCTCTGATACCAAATGAAAGTGTATATGGATCGATAATATAGTTAAACTACGACTAGCAAGTGCAGAATTATAAATAATAGTAAATAGCAGTAATAAAAATGACACCAGGGATTTTTATACTGGTTCGAACTTCTCGTTCTACGTCCAGTCCCAGACTCCTTCGGGAATTTCTCTAACAACCCTCACTTAACCCGGAGGAACAGGTATTACACCGCCTGAGCAACCGAACAGGACTTTTCCGCCTAAGCAACCGAATAGGACTTCAAATACAATTAATAAATTGTTTCTTGACTTGTGTGTTCTTGAGTAACACGTATATAGTCAATGTAGTACACCCTTCCTATAATCTTCTTGATATGATGATTCGAATGTGCAAAGATAGGAAGTAGAGAATTGAAAATCACTTTGATATTATAATAATATAAGATCAGAATAGATAGAAAGAATTGGTGATTGAAATAGTGGATTTTCATCTCTATTTATAGTATTGAATAGTTTTAATTTAATAGTTGCAACTTTTAGAAGAAGTGCAACTCTTGATGAAGAAGACAACTCTTCAGAATTTGATATTTCATGAAGAGATGCTTCAGTTCGTCAAGTTCAGATGTTTGAGAAAAAAGTGACAGATGTCTGAATAAAGTTTAAAATTCAAAAAAATAGAAGAAACAAAAACCAGTCATTTTAGACGTCTGCCATTTAATTCAGACGTCTGTCTATGATGACAGACGTCTGTTATTTAATTACAGACGTCTATTTCATATGGAAATAGAAGCACTTTATACTAAGGGTTCAGACGTCTGTTATTTTATCTTTAGACGTCTGACATTGATGTCAGACGTCTAAACCTATACTGTTTTGTTCCTTCCTTTGTTTTAGCACTTTTGAACTTGAGATATTATATAATTTTGAAAATACCTTTTTATATTTTTAAATAATTAAAGATATTTATTATTTTAAAACATGATTTTCAAAAATATATTTGTGTGTGTGTGTTTTTATCATCATATCAGAGATTGTACAAGAATATTTAACTTAGAAATAATAAAATTTGAGAACTTGATCTTAGTTGATGATATGATAATAGCTTCTCTTATAGATTCCTGCAAGAATATTTGACATTATAGTATATAGGTTGTGATATATAGTTGTCACATTAAAATCAAAGAAGGCAGGTTCCAACAGATTATGGAAAGGAAGGATGAAGTGCAAACTCCAACTGAGATAGAAGGCCAAGGGTTAAACTGAGATAGTCAAGTAAGTAAATCACTTGAACAATTGAATACCTTTATCCAAGAGGACGACAGGAGTAGTCATAGAGTTGAGACCAACTAAGACGGCAACCCACACCATATAATGGTAAATGCACTTAGAGAAAAAAAGTTTATGATCCTAAAGAATATGTTATCCTGCAAAAGGCTCCCTTTTCTGAAGAAATAATGGCGAAAAATCTCCCTCTATACATCCAAATTCCTTCACTAAAATACGATGGAACAATTAATCCTGATGACCATCTTGTCGTCTTTGAAATTTGGATGAACTTGTACAACGCTCTAGAGGCAATTCGCTGTAAACTTTTTCCCATTACTTTCCAAGGAGCAGCTATTAAATGGTATAGGAGCTACCGAATAAAAACCATCTATTCTTGGGAACAATTTACTTGCAACTTTGTGGCTCAATTTTCTATATTCATAGATATAACTATGGACTTTAGCTTGCTAGCAACCACCAGACAGAAACCAGAGAGGAGCTACTTGGCGAATATTTGAATAGATTCAGCGTAGAAGCATTAAGACCAAAAACTACAACTGATAGAGAAAAGCTTATGGCAGTCCGATCAGGGTTTTGGAAAGACCTTTATATCAATAGGTGCAATGATATGTAATATTTCTTTCTCCGGGCTGAGAAGTTTATTCAATTGGACAAGATGCACCATGCTAAGAATGAATTCCACCAAGAATCCAAGGAAGAGAAATCCGATCTCAAGCGCTTTGACAAGAGGCCAAGGGAAAGTGGAAACCCGAAGGGAAGTCAAAGAAAGAGTTTTAAAATAAATTGTGCAGTCCTGAACAATCCCCTCTCCTACATATTCGCTAAGATGAAAAGAAATGAGAATTTTTCTACACCTTAAAAAGTTTGGAGTGCCCCAGAGCTAAATAAAGGAGGAAGTTATTACGAATACCATAAAGTGAATGGACATGAAACCGATGAATGCCGTGTCCTATCAAAGAAAATACAAGGCATGATCAGGGTAGGGTTTTTGCGAGAATTCGTCAAAGGAACTTAAAGGACATCTTGTTTGAGCTAAGAGGAAGGCAACTCGGCAACCTCTAAATGTGAATCTCTATCAAATCATGAGGACTCGCAACATCAATTCAACTATGAAATCTCTCCTTTACTTTTCATCGCTCTTTAACTTGATTTGTATTTCCATTCATACTTGAATTTGCATTGTGAATTGATCATGTACTGATTAAAATTTGAGTGCTATTACAAGTAAAAAAAAAATCAAACCAAAGCACTCAATGAACGCTGAGACCACAACGGACTTCAGAATACTTAAAGAGGACAACTCGGATGCCTGACACGAGATAATTATCAACATTTCGGCCAACACAATGCTAGGCCTTCCTTACAAGAAATGTTGAATCACTACCAAACTCGATACCAATTTAGGAGAAAATCCATATATACCAAATCTATTTTTAGCAAATGATTTCAAAAAGGAAATTTCCCAAATTATATCCATTTAAGAAAACTATTTTCAATTCGTAGCCTGGGAGAAATCAAATACTTATTTATTCCAAAAGCAGATTTATGCAACCTATTTGAAATACTGTAGAGCATTAATAAGTGCACACAAAAAGACTGCAAACTTAACAATTTCAATATTTCAAACTTTACAAAAATTATGGGCGGAGGAAGCCTATACATAATTTTTCAAGAAAGATTTTAAAAGCATAAAAAGTTTATTGGAACTCAAGCTAGAGGAACTATTCTCGACTAAAAGGCTGTTGGTTCATGAATAATGACCTCCTAGTCTACTATTTGAGATTCGTGTTTCAATTATGAGAACAACAAGAAAGTTCTTGCAAAAGACTACAAAAAAAACTTTTATCAAAAGGATTCATGAGTCCAAACTATTTTCCCAAAGATAACCCTTAATATATTAGAAGGGTTTAATTACCAAATTCTTTCTTTCAAAGGAGACTCCATTTTAATTTGCCAAAAATTATTTTCATATACAAATAATCAAGCCTACGATGCTATTCCATAGCACCTCTTAGAAGGAGGGACATAAGCCCACGAAGCTATTCCGTGGCACCACCTAGAGGGAGGGACATTAGCCTACGACGATATTCTGTAGCATCTCCTAGAGGGAGAGATAGAACCCCTAATGTCAAAACCACCTCTTAGGGGATGGGTCAGGGTAGCACCCATTAGTGGCTTTCTGGAGGAAGGTCAGCTTAGTAAACATCCCTTTGAGACAAGGGAAGCCCAAAGAGAGGCTCATCAAACAATGGACTATGATGTCCAAGCCCAGAGAGAGGCACATCAAAGAGTGGACTAAGACTCCCAAGCTTAGTGGGGGCTCCGAATAAAAGAATAAAGGCGAAAGTGTCTACAACTCAAGGCAAAAGTTAAAACCCAAGAGAATAGAGGGTTACAGAAAGAAATCTATCTATCAACTGGAACAAAGTTGAAATCCTAAAGAAGGATATATACAGAGATAACAGGACAAAGATGTCCAACACTACAATCAAAAGCAGACAAAGAGTCTAGAATCATATCCAAAAGAAATAAGATATGAATTAGCTAATCTTAGAACATCTATTGCTTGGGAAATAATTACTATATCAAAGGACTTAGAAATCTACATCCTAAGAGATGAAATGAGACAAGAAAAGGGATAAAAGGGATCCCTAGCATGGTATCAAAGGCAAAAATATATACGAAAGTCAAAAGAATGGAATAAATAATAAGTTACCGCTAAAGATAATAGAGACCACACTCCAAGGATGGATTGAGTAAACCGCAATTGAGTCCTTGGAAATAGGGTGATCCCTTAGAACAAAAGAAACTCTATAATTATATAAGGAACCAATATTCCAATTAATCAAAAGGCCTTGTAGATGCGACCCAACTCCAATATATATAAAAACATTACTAACTCATAGGTCTATGAGTTTGTTGTTTGGATTTACTGAATTTACTATGACCAGATAAGTTTCTAATTTCAATGTTGGATTGGTTTCTAGTAATCTATTTGTCATATGAGATCCTGGCAAAATAATAATAATAATAATAATAATAATTTTTGGTTAAATTCTTGGTTTCTTAGACTTCTAATTTCTTTGCCTAAAATTCCATTTTTGGATTTGGTCAACCTTAAACTCCTATATTGACTTCATGATGATTTGTTGATTTCATTGGAGAATTTCTATAAAGGCTTCATATTGAATTCCTAATTTCAAGGTCTTCTAATTCCTACATTAACTTTCGAAATGGTTTATGAATTTTCATGATGATTTTCCATCATTTGTTTGTTTATTGAGTTCCTAATTTCTTAACTTATTTGTGGAGTTTCTATTATAGTTTATGGATTTCCCATTAATTTTTAAGATAATTTGTTGATTTTGTATTCACGGTTTCTTTATTAGATCACTGTGGCGATTTCTTGCTGAAGTATAGGTTTAATGAATTTCCCCACTGATTTCTATGATGATTCATGAATTTTACGTGTTACGGTTTCCCAATGAATTTTCATGGCGATTTCCTACTGATCACTTATTTCATGAGTTCATGATTTCCTGGTTTCCTTTATTGATTTTCCATGATAATTTATGAATTTCCATTGATCTTCTGATTTTGAATAAGAATGGATGGGTTTTCGATCACATTTTTTATTCTTGGATTTTTAATTTCCCAATTTAGTGGAATTTAAGCTTCCTTACTGATTTTTATGATGATTGATGAATTTCATATTTCTAATTTTCCTATGGTATTTTTGGATGATCTTTATTGGGGTTTTGGATTGATGAATTTTGAAATTACTTGATGATTTTCATGATGATTTATAAATTTCTGATTTCTTTATTAGGTGTTCAATAATCCTTTATAAGATTTCCAATTTAATGAATTCCGAGATTTCCTTGTGAATGTTTATGGTGATTTGTGAATTTTGCATTCTCAATGGATTTGGGATAATTTCTTATTGGATCTTTGATACAGTGAATTTCAAATTTCCTTGTTGGTCTTCATAATAATTCACGAATCTGGTTCTCTATACTCCAATGGCAGAATTTGGATGGTTTTTCTGTCAGTTATCTAATTTGTTGAGGCTCACGTTTTCTTGTGGATTTTGATGACAATTTATGAATTTCACATCTCCGATTTCCTTATGGGACTTTTATTGGATTCCTAACTTTATAAATTCTATATTCTGCTAATTGAATTTTATGATGATTTGTGAATTTTCCATTGAATTTAAAATTTAATGCCAATACGAGATCTTCATGATACCAAATGGAATCATTACGAAACTACTTTCTACTTTTTCACTAAATAAGAATTACTAATCAATGGTTTAAGGTTGAAAACAAAGGAAACTTAGAGGGACAAGGAAAAATCCCCAATGGCATGAAATTGATTTTCACATATTGAAAAGGTTTAACTTGAGAAAGAAATATCAAGAGTATGTAATAGGTTTTCACCAAAGGTTTATTTATTTGAACCAATATTTGCAAATCAGGTGATATTACTCCACATTCTTAAAGAAGTTTAATTATGGTCATTACAAAGCAATTTATCTGAAAATATTACCCTAATGACATCTTGAATATTAGCTTCATAAATTCAAAGATTACTCATTAAGATTTCATAACAAAGGTACAACCTTAATAGAAGCTATAATCTATTTTGCAGGAAGCGAAGAAGGAAGTTCATTGGAGTTTTGTCCTAAAGAACAAAAGCTTTTTTCATACAAGGGGGGCTAAATGTTATCCATAAAATATTCACAGGTATGAAGGTTTGAAAGAAGGATCACAAGAGCATGGGAAAGATCAGAAAGCATCAAGATGTTTTGGATAATCGTACCTTCCAACAAGGAGCTTTCGGCGAAGTCCAATGTTATCTTTCAAAGTCCATAGGCAGGATGATACTCCAAAAATCCACCTTTCGACTAGGTCGAGAGGTCTTTCAACAGAGAAAAAGGAGAAGAAGCTCAAACCAAACCTTTAGAAGAAGTCGAAAGGTTTCGTTAAGAGAGTTCTTACCTTTCGAAGAAGGTGGAGAAGTCAAAGCAAGTGGGTGCAACTCCATGGTGACCTTTTCGAAAGCATAGCAAGCCTTTCGGACTGGTTGGAACACATCCAGAATACCTTTCAACAAGGTTGAAAGGTTTTTATGAAAGGATCAACACTCAAAAGTCAACAAAGAATGGAAAACAACCTTTCGACAACAATGAAGGGAAGCATAGCTCTCGACAACAAACAAGTAAAGAGCAACCTTCCGACAAGGATGAAAGGTTCACAGCAATCAAGTGAAGAGAAACCTTCCGACAAGGTCAAAAGGTTCACAGCAATCAGGAGGGGAGCAACCTTCTTACAAGGTCGAAGGGTTCACAACAGTATAAAGAAGCCAAACCCTTCGACAAAGTCGAATGGTTCATAAAGACATAAAGAAAAGAAAAACCTTTCGATAATGCCGAAAGGTCCATAATAGCATATGAAAGGCAAACCTTTCGACGAAGTTGAAAGATTCATAGCTGCGTGAAAAAAGTTGAACCTTCTGACCCAGTTGAGAGCATGGAGTCAAAAATGGGGCCGCTTGCATATATAAATAAGACCCAAGGGTTCATGTTTTGGGGATCTGATTTCTCTCGTTCTAGTCTTGTAACTTCTTAATTGCAGTACTGTAACCCTAATTGAGTGCGATTTGGGGAAATTTAATAGAATGAAGATTTTTATTGGATACAAAGAGAATCCTTAGCTTTGTTAATTACTTTACTATTTTCTTACACCTTTGCTAGACTAACTCATATTTCCTGGTTCAACCCCATCGGAAGGTCCTTGTCGACAAGAACGATAATACTTCTGTTATATGTAATCAATGCAACCCTTCGAAGCCTTTAACTCTACAATTGGAATCCTTCGAAAAGGTCGACAACTCAATTGGTTCAACACTTATAACCTTTCGAAACCAATCAACTAGTGGTCTAACCTATTGATAAGGTCGATACCCACTCCATATCCACCAAAGTATATCATACCCTGCTTGAACCCGAGGAAGGTTAACACCTTAACCCCTCGGCCAGATAAAAGTCAACCTTTTCAAGGAAAAATTAAGAGAATTTCAACCTAGTCGAAAAAGAAAACCTTTATAGGAGACCTCATATAAGCTCAACAAAGCCGAAAGGACACTTAGCCTATGTTCTAAACCTTTTGACGACGTCGAAGGGTCTGATACTGGACTTGTCAACTAATAAGGTTAAACTGAAAGGCATTCCTTAAAAGAATCACGTCCTTTGTTCTCCAAAGAAGAAATCCACCCTTCTTAACACAATTTTGGGGTATTGACAAGAAATCTTATTAACAGGAAGAACTGGATTATATAATGTCACAGTCCCAAATGCTCAAAGCCAAAGCACTTGGAAAAATCTCCAAATGTAGAGTCGGTACCAACTCCCAAATCAGGGATCGGTACCGAGTCCCATTTTTCTTTTGAAAAAAAACTTTGAGACACATACACTTAAGTGTATGTGGGGGTGTGTTGATGAATATGCATGAGCATATGACTGACCATATGCATGTACCCCTCTTAACTCAAGAATGTGCATGTGGACATGTGTATGTACAAACATCCAATGCTTGGTGATTAAAGTTAAAAGAAAATCAGATTCATACCTAAGAAATTCATGAACGGATTAGTTTAACATTAGACTTAGAATAGAAAATCATGATGTCACACTCCAGATTTATAATCTCAAATGTTGGTGAAACATCACGACAAATCACTATGGACTTAGCATTTCTTGAAATCGATTTGTAAAAGGATAATGACCATTCAAAACACAGAGTGGGGTCCTTTATAGAAATCCAAGCTTGTCTCGAGTCAAAGCACATCACGTTTGAAACGAGATGTACTTTTGGGTGGAAAATGCAATCCAACCTTTTTGCTAGGCAGAATCAGACAGGCTGGACGAGTCAAACTTGGAGTTATTAAGATAGGAAGCCCGAAAAGATTGCCCAGGAGTCCAGAAACCAAACATAGACAGAGTCAGAAAGTCAAAGCCAAAACTATCAGAGGCAATAATACAATGTGATCCCCCAAGTGGGGATCGGTACTGACTCCTACTTGGGGATCGATACCGACTCCTAAATATGACTTGGGTGGACCTCATCTTCTACCTACATGCATATCTTGATGCCAATGGCCTATTTCCATAGTCGATTTATTGATTCAAAGCAATTCTCTATCGATCTCCATGAATGCTTGAAACTACAACTTTGTTCTCCTACAACTCCGTCATTTGGACTCAGAAACAAGCTAATAATGGTGCAAACAACTATGTATTGTTGAAGCTTACTACAAGACGATTTGAGGTAAGGGGTCAAAGACACTAAGAATGGAGAATTTGGGGATCGGTACCGACTCCCACTTGGGGATCGGTACCGACTCTCAGCTCTTGCTGAGGTGGCGCCTATTATTTTGGGAGAACGAGTCTAAATAAGGTACAATGGATATGAGATATTGCATGCGTATTTTAGGCTCCTTACTTCTATAAATAGGAAGATAGGGCTCATTTTTGAAGATCTTTTGGCCCTTGTTTGATTATTTCTCATATTCTTATAACTCAGAAATTCTAAGTGTCAGAGTTGTACCGACTTCCATGAACTTCTGCCCCCAGGTCAGAAATAAGCAATAAAGCTTCAAAGTGGACGTAGACCGTGCTTTGCCGAACCACTACAAAAGATTGTGTCTTGTTTCTTTCCTTTTTTTCATTTATATTTCTTAACTTTTTTATTTACTACATAATCTTTGGGTGTTTGGCCAACTTTTGGTTCAAATAGTGTCTAAGTTGATCATTATCGTGTTGTCGCGCTCTTATCTCCCTTGCTCTTGTTTTGGGGAATTTTAGTGCGCTAAATCAATGGTGAGTATTTAAACTCATGAAACACAATAAATTCTCTTGCATGTTAGACTAAGTCATGATGTGAATTGGTTTGCTGTTTGGGAATTTATATTGGCGTTAAAAGTTAAATATCATTGTTAGTCGAACACCCTTATATGCGATAGTTGATAATTATTGTGATATGTGTTTAACTAAATTGATTTAAATTTTATTGCATGTGTATACCTATTACATGTTAAAAATTGATGACATCGTGATTTTATATATGTTAGACCATTGATTGTGATATACACCCGTTACAACCCTATTGAATTATTGAAGTTATATCAATTTTCATGTGGATAATTTGAACATTTAATAGTATGATAAAACCCTTGGTTATCTTGTATTGAAATGTAGAAAAAGTTAGAATATATATAGTTTTATTGTTTTGGCCTTAGAATAGAAAATCTAATTTTAACACGGTTTTGTCCTTATTTGAATTTTTTTCACAAATGGATGTGTTTAATTCTAAATTCTTGATGTGTCATAATAACTGATATTTTGAATAGCATGGTCTAAAATTTGGTATGAAGTTTACATTTCGATTTTTCTTAATAAATTATTTAATAAAATTAATAAATAGGTGTTTTGAAAAGTGTGTCATTTGAACTTGAATTTTTTTATATAACTTCAATCAGAAAAAGAAAAATATTTTGTAAAGAGACCAATAGAAAATTCTACCATTTAATTTTTTCTATATTTTATTCTTTGAAAATAGGATTATTGGAATTTGGAAATTTTGTAAAAACATAAAATGACCTAAAAATTTTTTTATCTCCATAATATCATTTGAAGAATATTTAATAAAAGAGCCTATATTTATTTCAGTCATTTAATAATTTTAATAATTTAATCTCTAAAATTAGCCAATTGGAAATTTGGGAAAATTACTAAGTCGATTTGGAAAAATCTAAAACTTTACTAGAAATAATATAAAGGTGTTATAAGAACTGTGAATTTTAATTTGGAATTTTTCTACAAATATTTAAGTTTTTATAAATTAATTAGTGTAAAATCTTACGTATTTCAATTATTAAAAATAATAAATATTTCTGTAAAATATTGAAATTTATTCTATGAATTTCAGAAGTAAAATTAAAGACTTTTTATGTTGAACACTTTCTGAGATTCTTAATATATTTTTCTATGAAAATTAAAATGGACAAAACAACATACTTTAATATATTGAACGATAAGTTATTAAAAGGACCGGGGCCAAATATTGGCATACTCTCTGTCAATACTGAAACCACTTTAATAACTATATACGCGATGTATGTTATCCAAAAATGTAGAGGTTGAATTGGCGAACATTGTTGGAACGAAGTAAGAGAATGATGATGGATGATCCCGACACTTCTGTCAATTTGAAATGACTAAAATAGGATCCTAGGTCTGGCCAAGTAGTTAGCTACCTTTAGCGGACATCTTTTTCTCATATTATCTTGATTTTGGACTCGATTGGTGCACCTTTGATTCGGAATTGATCGACGCGGTCGGCCATTAGGAGTTACGACCAGCCAGAAAGGGTAAATTAGAAGAATCCTACCTTGGGCATTGCCTTACGTGCCTTGTCATACGATTATTCCATACGAGATCGCTACCATTTTGTTTTCAGTATTGTAACTATAGGGGACTCACTGATAACTACCGACGTTACTAGTGGTTTTACAGGACCTGTATAGACTACATGCTAAAAAATGTGTTATGGGGGATTAATGTAAAGTCTTAACGCTATTTTAATATATACATTACTGATAGACATTACATATGTATTGTACCTACTACATATATATATGTATATAGTTTAATGGATATTTAGGAGATGGAAAATCCCGTAATATCTCTTAAGTTATTTGCACCCTTATTTCACATGATATTGAGTTAACTTACATAAGAATTTTTAGTTCTAACTCGAGTGTATTATTTTCCTTTATGCTTGGGTCAGCCTGAGTTGTTCAATGTTTCGAAGGTGTTTGTTCTTGAAGATGAAGACAGAGTTTGGAAGACCTATTTACTAGTATTATTCCGCTGCATTATTTTGTATCTCTGTTAAATGCATAACTTTGATTATATTGTAAAATGAAATCAAATGTATATTGTAAAACAACTTCATGAAATATTTATGTAATTATTATATTTTATCATTCTGTTCTGAGATTCCATGTATTTATTACTTCTGTATCTTATTTCTTTAGAACAAAACCCCGTTGATAATCTGTCATTTGGACAGTTGAGTGTCGAAATGGTGGGTCGTCACACTTGGTATTAGAGCTTTGGTCCAGCGAAGACCTAAGCCTGTTGGGGCAAACTCATTAAGGGATAGGGTAATGGAATACCCTATTATGAGTTGAGATTGTATTATTAGAGAGCGTATTTGTATTTTTATATAAGTATTTTCAAGAGAAAATGTTTCAAATGATTTGAATATAAATAATTAAATGGGTATTTATATATTATTTATGAAAAATATGAAAATTATATAGTCTTGATTTGAAGTAGAGTAATTACTATAAAAATCCTGTTTAAACCTATTTAAAATAATGAATTGAATAAATCCTTGGATTTTAAAGAAATTTTTATTATAAAGCTTGTTTATATATGTTTTGATAACACTTTTTCTAATATAATCATTATAAGATGTTTTTTAAACCTCTTGAAAAAACATTCCAGGTCAAGAAACCTTTGTATAATATTGTAATAAAAGTTAAGCCCCATATAAGTTTATTTTGAAAATAAATTGAATCTAAAATTATATAAATTATAAAAAAATATAATTTAAAGAGTTGTTGTAGTAAATGCCTTCAATAGCATTTATTTTGAAACATCCCATATTTCAAATTTGTGAAACTTGGTTTAATAAAACAATATATGGAAATACTTATATTTTGATTTGGAAAATTTTCCATTTGAATTTTAACATGGAATATAAATATGAAAAGAAAATAGTTTTATCGTAACATATGTTTTTATACACATCTGTTTTAATCCCTTTTAGATATATCTTTAAGTAAGTAATCTTTGCTTAATAATTTATGGATATGCTTATGTCTTTAAATAAAAAGTATTTGGAAGTTAAAAACAAGTATAAAATAATTGAGAATAAATGGAAAATAAATTTAGAGACAAAAATGTTTTAATAACGATTGTTAATATAACTTATCTTTACTTACTATTGATTCTAAATGAAATATATTGGATATATACTTATATTTTTAAAAAATGATGATATATTTTAAAAGATATTTTAGAGTATAGAATAAATCAGGAAAAAGATTATTAAATAAATGTATATTTATGAAATAGTTGTGAGAAATGCGAATTAAGGATCTTAAAGCTAGAATTAACACTAGAGTGGGGGTGAATAGTGTTTTAAGAAATTTGTTAATCTTTTTGAGTTTATCTAAATTTGTTAACAATGTATGCACTAATCAGACACAGATATGAACACAGATTCAAACACAGATGCAAATATAAAGTAAAAGCAGTAAAGGAAAGAACACACCGGATTTTATACTGGTTCGGAGTTACCCTACATCCAGTCCCGCACAACTAAGTACGGATTTTCTTTCAAACTCAATTCAACAATTTCAACCCTCGGTTTCAAGGTTACGAGGTACACCCTCCAGAATCACAATCCTCTGGGTAGAGATACTTGATTTCCGGGGCAACAAGTTCACCCAATTGATTTCCAGGGCTACAATCACACCTTCTCCTTTTAATTGATTTCCAAGGCTACAATCACACCTTTTCTTGCTAATATATTACAAAGAAGTCTATAACTCAGATTAGCACTTGGATCTTGTAGAGATAGTGATGGAGAATCACACTAGAAGTAATCAAGTATGATTCGATGTTGATTTCGGCAGAGTAATGGTATGATTTTGTATTAAGAAATGTGGAAGAAGAAGAGGAGTGAAAACCAGAAAAAAGTGATTAAAAATTCATTGAAACTGACCCCTATTTATAGAAGAGCAACAGCCATGACCATTCATGAAGAGTTATGGCGAATAGACACTTCTTTTGAAATTTGAATTTTGAAACCAACTGACACTATGTCGACATGGTCACCATAGGCATATCGACATTCCAAAGCAATTTTTGATGTTTTGGTTATCTTTGAAAATAACCTCTATCTTATATTAAAATTATTTTAAACTTTATAAATATACTTGACTTTAGTCGAATTTCATAAGTAAATATAAAGACCAATATATACATATTATTTAACTATAATTTAAATCAAAGTATAAATAATTTAAAAGTTAAATATATTATTTGAAAAGATAGTTTAAAATCAGGAGTAATTTTACTTTGAAATTAAAGATGTTTTTGAGGCTAAAATTATTTAAAATCAGGATAGAGAGTTTTGAATCTTTTAAAAGGAAAGTTTTGAAATCATTTTGAAAACAAGATAATTTTGTAAAATCATTTGAATTAAACTTAGTGGATACAAAACAATGTCCCACTAGATTTTCGTAGGTTCCATCCTACTTAGGGTTCCATCCCTTTAACGGGCTCGAAGTGGATTCCATTCCACGAATAAAATAGATTTTAAGATGTCAGTGCCTTTCTATGAGTTTTAACAATATTCCTAACTATATAACTTATCTTGGAAACTTGAACTCTTGAAATTCTTGATACTCATGAGTCTTCTATCTCTATATCTTGAATCTCTATATTGTACAGTCTTCATTCTTGGTACCTGCATGGTTAGATCCTGCATATTCATATAAATCTAAACTTATAATGTTAGTATTTATATTTTATAATCTATTCTAAGGTTGTTGTCATCAAAACCAACTCCTCAGGGACTAACAATCTCCCCCTTTTTGATGATGACAACCTTTTATAAAATATTCCTTCTATCCTAATACTTCTAATAACCCCCCCTTAATCTATGCCTAACTATCCTATTTTATAATTCTCCCCCTTTGTCATCAAATAAAACTTACTCTAAACTATATAACTCCAAACTATATAACTCCAAACTATATAACTCCCCCTGAAACTAAGACTTCATTACTTGTGATTATAATGATAGTGTTATCATACATAATCAATACTTAACTAAAATATAATCCTAAACTATTAACTATCCTAACTAAGAATTCACAATTATACTAACACATATAAGAACACGAATTTATTTATTACGAGTATGGTTGTATTTACATTTGCGTTTAAAAACATATAAACATAAATGACAACAGAAAGAAATAGAAGAAACTAATGTGTGTTTCTGAACATAGGAGATTTATGAATTGAACAGTTTGGATAGTGGAAACAGAAATTTCCACGTTGTTCAACAAGATTCCCATTTTTGTCGAAACACACTTCTCCAACGCATACTACTTGGTCATGATCCTCCTCGTGTGCTTCTTCCATTGGTTCTTCTTCTTCTTCGTCGTTGACCTCATGTTCTTGAATGAGTGAAGAGTCTTCATCGATCAAGATAGGGTTGGCATGGTTATCCATTAGGAATTTTTGTAAATTCCTGAGAATCTTGCCTTGTCTCTCTTGCTCTTTCGCCATACGAAGTTGAGTCACTTGAATTTCAGTCAACATCTAAAGAGTATCCTTCATAGACTCCTCCAATTTAGTTACACGTGCGAGAGTAGTGCATTGGAATAGACCAGAAGTAGGAGAGGGGAATGAGAAAGTTGATTTTATGTTTGATTTAGAGGAAGATGCCATTATTTTTTATATTTCAGAAAAGAAAATGAAGAGAAAACAGAGAGAATGAATAAGAATTCGAAATAGAGAAGAATATATAACTAAATTTTTGAATTTTGGTGGGAAAATTTTAAAAAGAATAAAAACGTTACATGTCGACATGTCTTCCTAGGGGATGTCGACATGGTCCTTGTATTTTAACTCTATGATTTATTTTAATATTAATTATTAATTATACTTGTTATTTATATTTCATATTTCAGGTATAGAACAAATACCTAATTCTCTTCTTAATTTAGTAAATATAGATTCATTTAATGGTTTTGTTAAGATATCAGCGATTTGATTCTCAGGGTTTATATATTCGAGAGTAATTACTTCTTTAGTTATATTATCTCTAAGAAAATGATGTCGAATGTCAATATGTTTAGTTCGAGCATGATGAGTAGGATTTTTAGATAAATTTATTGCACTAGTATTATCACAGTAAATTGGCGATTTTGAGATATTTAATCCAAAATCTCTTAAGGTTTGTTGCATATATATTACTTGAGAACAAGCCAAAGCACCAGAAATATACTCTGCTTCAGTTGTTGATAGAGAAAATGTATTTTTCTTTTTACTAAACCAGGAAACCAGAGAATGTCCCAAAAGGTGACAAGTTCCACTTGTACTTTTTCGGTCTGATTTACATCCAGCATAGTCAGCATCACAGTATGATATTAAATCAAATGAATCATTTTTAGGATAAAATAAGCCATAATCAGAGGTGTATTTAATATATCTTATGATACATTTTACAGCTTTTAAGTGAGTTTCTTTAGGATGAGATTGATATCTTGCACAGAGACATACACTATGCATGATATCAGGTCTACTAGCAGTGATATAGAGCAATGATCCGATCATTCCTCTATACAACTTTTGATCTACATCTTTCGAGAAATCTTCTTTACTTAGATATTCATTGGTTGCCATGGGAGTAGGTTTTCCACTCGCAGTAGTCAAACCAAATTTATTAACTAGTTCTTTAGCATATTTTTCTTGACTAATAAAAATATCATTATCTAACTGTTTTATTTGCAATCCTAAAAAGAAGTTTAATTCACTCATATGACTCATCTCAAACTCTTTTGTCATTATTTCAGAAAATTCTTTATTCATTTCAAAATTAGTTGATCCAAAAATGATATCATCTACGTAAACTTGTACTAGTTGAATATCATTTTTATTTCTTTTAATAAAAAGAGTATTATCTATTTTACCAATTTCAAATATTGATTGTAATAAATAAGATCTTAGTCTATCATACCAGGCTCTAGGAGCTTGTTTTAGACCATATAAAGCTTTCTTAAGTTTGTACACATGGTTTGGAAAATTTTCATCTTCAAAAAGTGGTGGTTGTTCAACATATACTTCTTCTTTTACAAAACCATTTAAAAATGCACTTTTAACATCCATTTGAAATAATTTGAAATTATTATGATTTGCGAAAGCAAGTAGAATCCTAATGGCTTCTAATCTTGCTACAGGAGCAAAGGTTTCGTCACAATCTATACCTTCTTCTTGACAATAACCTTGGGCGACTAATCGTGCTTTATTTCTAACGACCTCACCTTGTTCATTCATTTTATTTTTATAGACCCATTTAGTTCCAATTATAGTTTTATATTCATGTCTAGGAACAAGTTCCCAAACTTCATTTCTAGTGAATTGATTTAATTCTTCTTGCATAGCCAAAATCCATGAATCATCAGTTGATGCTTCTTTAGGATTTTTGGGTTCAATAGATGATATAAATGCTACACTACTCATTTTACTTAGTTGATTTCTAGTTGTAACAATAAATTGCATATCTCCTATTATATTTTCAATAGGATGATCTTTTAAAAGTTTAATCCTTTTATTAGGATGGTTAATTTCATTATTAATTTCGGTTAATTCCTGATTTTGAGTAACTAAATCTTCTTCATCATTTGTAATTTCAAAATCTTTTAAATTTTCATCAAACGAAACATGCATTGTTTCTTCGATGGTGTTAGATCTTAAATTAAAAACTCTATAAGCTTTACTTCTATTAGAATATCCGATAAAGATTCCTTTGTCGGATTTAGGATCAAATTTATCCAAATTATCTTTCGTATTTAAAATAAAGCATTTACTTCCAAAAATTCTAAAGTACGATACCTTAGGTTTATTTCCATGAAGAAGTTCATAAGGTGTCTTATCAGTTAAAGGTCTAATTAAAATTCTATTCAAAATATAACAGGCGGTAGCAACAGCTTCTGCCTAAAAGTGTTTTGGTAAATTACTATCTGAAAGCATAGTTCTCGCACACTCTTGTATCGTTCTATTTTTACGTTCAACTACTCCGTTTTGTTGTGGAGTTCTTGGAAATGAGAAATTGTGAGTTATTCCCTTCTTATTGCAGAATTCCTCAAACTTTTCATTTTCAAATTCACCACCATGATCACTACGAATAGTTATAATTTTTAAAGATAATTGATTTTGAATCCTTTTTGTAAAGTTCTTAAAACATTCAAAAGTATCACTTTTATGTTTCAAAAATATTGTCCATGTAAATCTAGAATAATCATCTACAATTACAAAAACATATTTACTATGATTTATTGACTGAATTTGAGATGGACCAAATAAATCAAGATGAAGTAACTCAAGGGGTTTTGAAGTTGAGATCATATCTTTTAGTTTAAAGGAACTTTTTCTAAGCTTTCCTAGTTGACATGCATCACATAAACTATCTACTTTAAAATTCATTTTAGGGAGGCCTCTTACTAGATCATGTTTTGATAGTCTAGATAAGAGTTTGAAATTCAAATGTCCAAATCTCTTATGCCAAATCCAAGGGTCACTTGTATTTGCCAAAAGACATAGGTTATCATTTGAAACTTTCATACTAAGAATATGAATATTCTTTTTCCTAGTTCCCTCGAATATTATGGTTGAGTTATTATCTTCAATATGACATTTATCTTTTTCAAATTTAATTTTATATCCATTATCACATAGTTGACTTATACTCAGCGGATTGTGTTTCAGATTCTTAACTAGAAAAACATTAGTAATAATAGGAGTTTCAGAGTTACCGACATTGCCGATGCCAATCACGTATCCTTTCGAGTTGTCTCCAAAGTTAACCAGTCCTCCGTCTTTGTATATAATATTATTCAGCATATCCGGATTACCAGTCATGTGTCTAGAGCATCCACTATCAAGTACCCACTTATTCCTTTTGATCTGCACAGATTGTCCATTATGGATTGATTCCTTAATGCCCATAAAGCATCTTTCCTGCACATTATAAAATTTGGGTAGACAACTAGAATTTGAATAACATTCATATGCAGACTCATGGAACAATGATGATTTAAACAATTCTAAACTAGTTTTAACAGATTTTTCAAAAATAGTCATTTTAATACTTTTCAAAATTCAGATTATGAAACTTTTGAAAACAAAGCTCTGATACCAAATGTGAGAAATGCGGATTAAGGATCTTAAGGCTAGAATTAACACTAGAGGGGGGGGGGTGAATAGTGTTTTAAGAAATTTTTTAATCTTTTTGAGTTTATCTAAATTTGTTAACAATGTATGCACTAATCAGACACAGATATGAACACAGAATCAAACACAAATGCAAATATAAAGTAAAAGCAGTAAAGGAAAGAACACACCGGATTTTATACTGGTTCGGAGTTACCCTACATCCAATCCCGCACAACTAAGTACGGATTTTCTTTCAAACTCAATTCAACAATTACAACCCTCGGTTTCAAGGCTACGAGGTACATCCTCCAGAATCACAATCCTCTAGGTAGAGATACTTGATTTTCGGGGCAACAAGTTCACCCAATTGATTTCTAGGGCTACAATCACACCTTCTCCTTTTGATTGATTTCCAAGGCTACAATCACACCTTTTCTCGCTAATATATTACAAAGAAGTCTATAACTCAGATTAGCACTTGGATCTTGTAGAGATAGTGATGGAGAATCACACTAGAAGTAATCGAGTATGATTCGATGTTCATTTCGGCAAAGTAATGGTATGATTTTGTATTAAGAAATGTGGAAGAAGAAGAGGAGTGAAAACTAGAAAAAAGTGATTAAAAATTCGTTGAAACTGACCCCTATTTATAGAAGAGCAACATCCATGACCATTCATGAAGAGTTATGGCGAATAGACACTTCTTTTGAAATTTGAATTTTGAAACCAACTGACACTATGTCGACATGGTCACCATAGGCATGTCGACATCCCAAAGCAATTTTTGATGTTTTGATTATCTTTGAAAATAACCTCTATCTTATATTAAAATTATTTTAAACTTTATAAATATACTTGACTTTAGTTGAAATTCATAAGTAAATATAAAGACCAATATATACATATTATTTAACTATAATTTAAATCAAAGTATAAATAATTTAAAAGTTAAATATATTATTTGAAAAGATAGTTTAAAATCAGGAGTAATTTTACTTTGAAATTAAAGATGTTTTTGAGGCTAAAATTATTTAAAATCAGGATAGAGAGTTTTGAATCTTTTAAAAGGAAAGTTTTGAAATCATTTTGAAAACAAGATAATTTTGTAAAATCATTTGAATTAAAATTAGTGGATACAAAACAATGTCCTACTAGATTTTCGTAGGTTCCATCCTACTTAGGGTTCCATCCCTTTAACAGGCTCGAAGTGGATTTCATTCCACGAATAAAATAGATTTTAAGATGTCAGTGCCTTTCTATGAGTTTTAACAATATTCCTAACTATATAACTTTTCTTGAAAACTTGAACTCTTGAACTCTTGAAATTCTTGATACTCATGAGTCTTCTATCTCTATACCTTGAATCTCTATACTATACAGTCTTTATTCTTGGTACCTGCATGGTTAGATCCTGCATATACATATATATCTAAACTTGTAATGTTAGTATTTATATTTTATAATCTATTCTAAGATTGTTGTCATCAAAACCAACTCCTGAGGGACTAAAAATAGTTTTCATGAGTGATATTTTATACTGTTTAATAAATAATCACTACACCAGAAAAGACTTTTGGTAGCGTTGAAAAAATGCTACCATAACTTATGGTAGCGTTTTAGAGAACGCTGCTATACGACATGCAACTAAAAGTCTAAAACTTTTTGTTGCGTTGTAGTAAACGCTACCAAAAGTCACTTTTAAATGCATCTAATGGTATTTTCTATAGGATTTAAAAAACGCTATCAAAAGTCACTTTTAAATGCAGCTATAGGTTTTTTCTGTAGGGTTAAAAAAATGCTACCATAAGTCTTCATTTTTTTATTACATTTTTTGTTTATATGTTTTTTTATTTTCAATAGCATTTTTAAATACTATTCATATTAAAACGAACGATCAATCGCATAATTTTCATATATTCAAACAAACAATTAAATCACATAATTAGCATATACAAACAATCAATCATATGATCATCATATTCAAATAATTGCAAAAACATGCTAATCTCACAATCAAATATAATATCCATAATCAATTCGATAGTAGTTTTTCAACAAAATAAGTCACATACTACAAGCATTCACAGACAAGTTTCCACAAATGGTACTAACAAAATACGACAACATATATACCAATTAAATTCATGTTCGTTGCTTGATTACCAATAGTTCTTTGTTGTCGACAGTCTTCGCTTCGAAATAGCTAATTACCTGCAAACGAATTTAACAATCAACAATATATATATATGTATATATATATGTATATATGAAAATCATGTAATCTAGAACTCGATATTCTATATTAACACATATTACTGGTATTCGACTTTCTCTCCACTGCCATTACCTGCTCGGGTATCGATATGTAGGCAATTTGCATGCTGTTTTATGATTGAGTTTGTCAATTAAGTAAGGGTGCACCTGGGAAAAATGAACCAACTGTTATTGCAAGACATAAACATGTCTAAAAACCTTTTTTTACTATTAATGTCATAACACACTCTACTTCTTGTAAACATTACTCGACAAAGGTTGCTTGTCCATGTTCAAGATTCCGATAGCGATGAAACTGCAAGGCAAAAGAAATAGAAATATGTCAAACAAGAATCAACAAAATTATCTTTTGCATGCTCAAAGCCAATAACCCTTGTCTTCTTTCAAAGTCAATCTTTGCATAAAAGACAGAATCAAGCATAATTTTTCGTTTCAGACCATGCATGTCAGGAAAGTGCACTATCGAGACAAAGTCGCCAGCCCTTTGTCATAGATATGGAAAAACCATCCATCAATTAATCAAAACAAACATGTCATGCCTAAGGAAAAAAGACTTGCAATTCATAATCAAAAGTATCCTTGTTACTAATCGATTTTGGCATGTAGTAATAAAAACATACGTTTACTTTTTCATGTAGCCCTCCACATGCATGTACTGCTCTGAGAACTGCTTTTAAGAAACATGGGCTAGCTGAATAGGGCCTCTTAAATCTCATCAACCTTGATGACTGCATATTTCGTTTTTCTTTTATAGTATACACTTGCATTTGCAGGTGGGTAAAAATTACATGGACATTCTATATTTCATATACCTTCTTAATGTTAGTTTAGAAAAACTTTGATACAGATGGTTGTATTGATGTTTTAATACAGATCTAAAAATTCCCATGTGTACTACATGATAAATGCGAAAATGCAGTGGATGGAATTATAATAAACGTTATATTAAAATTTTGTAATTTTGCATAACAAGTATAATACGACTATTTGTGTCAGAAGTTTTTCTCGTCTTCCTGATTTCCATATTTGCATATTTTATAGTAACAGTATCTGTAGGAAAACTGCAAAATGAGTTTAGTGTTGTTATTCTACGTTCTTGACAATAGAGATCGAAAGCGCTTCATTTGTTAGAAGTTAAAAAACGAGGAAATAGTGTGCCATTACCTTGCTAATAAGCGGGGTCTGTCACATTATCATTGTCTTAGCCAAGCTTTTGTTTTATAATCAACGTCAAAGAAGCTGCAATTCTACTAAACAAATGTGACTTGCAAGAGATAGATGGAGTCACTTAGGTCTCAAATCGATTACTAGAAGTCGATGCTTGGGATCAAATAGCAGTGTAAAATAACTAATCAAAGTCTTACCCATCACTTCATCTTCGACAGGAACTTCTCATACTCCAATCGCCTCCATTACTTGCCTTATGTTCTCCATTTCCAAAGCTTGAACAGGTTGAGGTGGCTGCTAATGATGTGTTTGACTTGGTGCCCATGGCACATTTCCAGCTACTGGTTCCACATCACCATTAAGAAGTAGAATTTTATCCAGGTTAAAACTAGGATGAAACATCTCTCCAATACCATGTCCACATTACGATTTCAGCTGAATTTCACATATTTTACAGTAAGATTACTCCTTTTAAAATTTCAAAACTATTTTTTAGCAAAGAACATTAACAATTATTACCAACTTATGTGCGATGTCTAAGAACAATGCTAGTCAGGATTAAAAAAAATAGAATAAATGAACTCACGAGCAAGCTCTTGCAGCCATTTATAAACATTATCAAAAGTATCCCTCCTCGAAAATGTCATAGACAACAACACCCATTTCTCCTTGGTAATACGCTGCCTTCACTGGCTGGCACCTCTTTTGACTAGATGTTTCCAAGATCCATGCCTAAATCTCCTTTCCATCGATCATCATGCTATGCATCGTAGGCTAAACTCTGATCATTATTTCCAAGTATGGATTAAACTCGTTCTTCATGAATCGAGCTATCAATTTCAATATTCCAACGGCCGAGTCACTAATTATCACTATTTTGAAGTGGAGTGTTTCTACGCTGTCTAATTCTTCCATTGTATATGTTTGGCCTTTTTGGTTTTCCTTTTAGAAAATGTGGAGTTGGAAGTGAATTAATGAAAGGCTGTAGGGAGATGATTCTAGAGTGATATGAAGAAGATCATTTCTTTTTAGGTTTTCTTTGTTTTTGATAGAGGATGAGTTTAAAAAAAGTTTTTCCATTTTTTATGTCAACAAAAAGTTAAGTTTAAAAGAAAAATGGTGATGTAATAATAGTTTAACAATTTAAAAGCTTGCAATATTTTTTCATATTAGATATCCATGCATCATAAAGGCAACTAGCAGTTTGATTAGCGATCACTTATTTGGTTTATCAAGGTAAGGATTCTAACCTTTTTGGTTTTTGGTTAGCTGCATTTGTCACCATTTCTTCACTTGTTGAAATGAATTCCTAAGGCACAAAAGTGAGCTACATAAAAAATGAATATATAAATAAATGTATGTTATTAATTATAATACAGTAGTGTAAGCTACACAAAAAAACCATTAAGTGATTATAAGATGCTGCAATAACTTGTATCATGTCACCTTTTGATTTATTTCAATCAACTCTCCAAGGTAAAAAGGGACCTGAAAATTGCAAAAATTCAGTATCTTGTATCCTGTCATCTCACACTCCAGCGAAAACACAGTAATAGTAACAACAAGGAATAACAGTTCATGTATAGATACAGTTACTGGTACAAATAAAAACATTAATGACAGAGTAATAGTAAGGAATACACACAGTTACTGCTACTTATAGTTTCGGGTTATAAACATGGATGATCCACTTATAGTAAGGAATAATGCACAACTTATTGTTTTCTTTCTCAAACTGTGATTCTTAATCCACTTACATGAATGATCCACTTACATTTTCAACTTAAGTTGAGACCGAATAGACACAATAATAGACACATGAACTTCTCATGTTAATATACACAATAATTTCTCATAGCTTAATCCACTTAAACGTCTAATGAATTGGTTTCCTTATTTTTCGCAAAGGGAAGTGGATAGTTTTTTTGCTATATCAGCAATTACCCACTTTATCTTTGATTAACTGATTCATGGTTTGGCATCGCATATGTACTAGAGACAAATGCGCACTACTGTGTTCGTAGACTATAGTCCAGGTTAATATATTGACCACTAATAAACCCCAATAAAACCTTGGCACATTTGATCTACCAAAGAGTTGGCAACCTATTCTTGACAAAATAATGCTGGATACTTTATGGTGAAGAAAGAAGGCATCTTTATGAATCTACTAATTCTAAGAAGTTAAGTTTCATTTGTTGACTGTGTAGTGCATGAATATTACAACATAAAAATGATACTTACGAAATATTTCCCATGAAAGTGTTGAAACTCAGTCCATTGATTCCGCTATGGTATAGAAGTCTCCATTCCTCCAACTCGTTTTGAGGGAGGGCTCCTCCAATTTGCCATGCATACTCTTTCTTTAAAATGACTACATCGCTACTTAAGTTCTCAGGAAAAGTTAAAATTGGGACCTGAAACCCTGGTCTACCTACAACAAACCATGTCACAAACATAAGGTAACATCGGATTCGTTGTTGAAATAACTGTATTAAAAATGTACAACTATCACTAGGACTATTTGAGGAACTAAACACCGTTATACAGAACAACTGGCATATAATTCAAATTGCAGGTAATGATTTGGCAGTGTGGAGATTTAATGTTACAAACACAACATATCAGATGCTAAATGATGATTAGCACATGCAAAACCCTTACCTTTATCAGCGTCCAATAAACCTATCCAGAAGAAAAGTTTGTAAAGCCGTTGAGTGAACTTCAATGGGATAACAAGATAATTGATGGAGACACAAAATATATTGATCCAACAAATGATTTTAATTAGTAAAAGAGTAGGAAAAACTAGTCATTCGATTCGAGTCAACCATGTAAACTAAAACTACCAAATTATTTTTGCCATATCTCAGCCTAATAAATAAATACTCCTAAAAAATTAGGAAGTAGGTTGAATGCCAACCAAATTTTGGCTACAAAAGAATTCCTCAAATTTCTAATCTAGCAACATTTCAAACAGTAAACAAATTTAGAAGTGGTTTAGTACTTTATACCACATAGTCCACAAATATCTTAAAATCTTAAAATTTTCATTGATGTAGTGTTGCTCATTCAGACACTAAGAACACTACAACGCCCTACTATCTGTAATTTACTCAGCAATTACTATTGGGAGGATAAATACTCAACTTTGAGACATGAACATAAATAGAAACGACTTGGATGAGAAGAAGAAGAAGATGCACGAAGATATGATGAAAAATGAGCCAAAAATTTCCATGTTGACGTAACCAATGCAGATATAAACAATGCAGATATAAACAAAGCTGATCATTAGATTGATATATATTAAAAATGTTCTCAGTCTATAATCTAGATGATATTTCATTGTTTTATACATTTTGTTTTCCATTATTAATTGTAATAGAATACTAAAAAAATGGTTGGTTCGGGGAAATTATTATTTGTGATTCTGTTAATTGGTTGTGTTAAAGACATATTGAGATCACCCATATGTTTGGGTGCTTTTGCATGTTATTTTTTAATTTGCTTATTATTGCTTAGGTATTTTAAAGCTCTTGACAAAGTTTCCATAAATCTTTCTATCATTGGGTTTTGTTGCTCTGTAACATGTACGGAAAATAATACTCAACTCACAGATGGATACAGCACGCATTGAACTAATAAACTTTATTTACTATCAGTTCTCCTTTATGATGATTTCTACTTATAATGTTTGTCAAAAGGAGAAATACCAGAATCAGGATTCATCAGCAAACTTCCAAGAAATTTCTTGGCAGAAGGCAAAGCTCTGCACCAAATTTTAAAATCTTTCAAGTTTACACTGCCTTCATTTATTACACGAGCACTAAGAAATGTTTCTTCCATGTTTTGCTGTTCCAGTGAAGTCTGTGTACCCTCCTTAGAGAATATTGTTTCATATATTGAACTCCAAATAGCTTTCATGTCAGATCTGAAGATCAGTATGGTATATTAATTATACAGATCCTACAGCCGCATTTTCTCTAGGTTTCATATCTCAAAATTAGATGTATATAGCTTGCTCTGTGTAATAAAACTTCACTAAAGAAAACATACATGAAATCAAAGACTCCAAAATGTTGTAAGTAGATCTAAGATTCTAAGCAGAGCAAGTATTCCCAAGGTGTTTTGTAAACGCATGTGCATGATTCACAGTTATCTACATGTCACACTACTTGCATGAAATATTATTGCAAAATGATTGATATGGTAAAACAAGAGAAGAAGTGTCAGAAAATTGTGGCTTGGTGAGTTATAACTTGCGACTAAGTTAAGTGGTTTAGATTGTGAGTAGTAGAGTTCAGTCTAACAAAACAAATCAAAAATATTTACATAAACACGTGCCTTCTTAGAGCATGTTTGGCAACTCCTTATATGTAGTCAAAACTACTTGCAAGTAAATTATTTTTATTTCAATTTTAGAGTTTGGAAATTCTTATAAGCAACTTGCAAAATTAGCTAATAATTATTAGAAAGCATCTATTTGTTGTTTATGACTCATGAAGCAATTCATAAGAAATTTTAATCTAATATTTCTACTTAGTAGTCAAAATTATATCCAAACACTTCTAATCCTAAGTTGATATTAAAGACTACTTAGAAGTTTTCATAACTCCTTTTATGGAGTTTCAAAGTAGGTTGTTGTCGAACGAGGTCTAAAGCAGGCTTATATCACATGTATCCCTACTTTTCCCTGGATGTAACTTCAACTTAAAATTATTTCCATTCAATGGCATAACATCAAATCTAGAAAATAAGTGAGATATAATGTCATAAATCATTTCTAGCACATGTAAACAAGTAATGTATGGTATTTGAAAATATAAATATGGAACAACGTAGTACCTTCCAATGGTGCCATCACCATCTATATCGCATAACTGGTAAATAAACTCATCAATTTCATCTGTAACAACATAAGTCAGTTTAGGCCACATCAGCTTAGCTATGTAACGAACAAGAATAGATTGCATCAGATTAAAAACTGCTGATTAAGCTCACCAAACTTCACTAAATCGTATGCATTAATATCATGGCGTCGGTTCGATTTTTGGCAATTTCCATCCAAAGAAAATCATATTTATCCTAGAACAAATGCAAATATATTAACAGAATTATAAATAGAACAGCCAATTCTTTCTACACATTTCTATAATTAACAAAATTTGAACGGGGCAAAATATATACTGCACCAAGTTAATTCTTACCACTTATTCTTGGACACACTGATCGATTATAGGAAAAACTTATCAACGACTAGCATGCACAGGGATAAATGTAGTTATAGGTTGAGATTAAGCAATCTATGCAGCTCCATACTTAGTTCTATAATTATATATTCAGTTAAATTAGTAAAAACCTATGTTAGTGAAAAAGCAACAAGTATAAAATCCCTTTGGGAATTAATAGTTAAATGCTTTAGCTTTTATTAAAATGGCTTCTGCTTCTATTAAAAAATTGATTTTGAAAATATAAAAACAAAAGGTCAAGCTGTAAATATACTTACTCTTAAGTCATGAGTCAAAATAACAACGATAGTAAGGGTTACTTATCAGAAACAAAAAGCAAAAATTCTGTGACTTTGACTAAATTAAAATTAGCTTCTAAGAATCATTTATTTTTCAATAACTTTGATAATGTATTTATGTGTATCTTTCATTTTCAAAAGAAGGTTCATGCAATATCCTTTAATTCAGCCACTATTTAAACAGCTGATATTTCTATGAACTTTCTTAAAGAGAAAATGTGATAACTATATGCTCTAGACCTCTTTATTATGGTGTGATAAATTTTTTGATCTTATAATACAGGAGACAAAATGGTTTACTTATATCCTGAAAATGAGAAATTATATGAAGAATATTTAAAATATTTCCCAATCGCTAAAGCAATTGGTATACAAGTTTAATACTGAAACTAAACATTATCTTGGAACTGTGAGTGATAGAAAGCATTCAATATATAGAGGGGAAATGAACAAAAATTATCAAATACCAATCCAGACTCAAAATTCTACAAACATAATCAACTTGCAGTTATGTTTCAGTTAAAAGTTTAGTTCTAATTTACAATCCAAATTACCAAACACCAATCCACACTTCACATGGAATTTTTTAAATTTACAGTCCACTTACTAACTGGAGCTATAATTCCTCCAAGCTATGCAAACTTTACTCCACAAATTACTTTAATTCCCGTCCAAAATACTAATTTGCAACCTAAACTCAACCCACTAACTAATAAATCATCAAAATTGCATAACTATGTAATACTTACCAGAAGCACATGGAGTGTATCATAGCAGGTGGCGAGGTCAATGGTATTGTAGATTGGGAAGCAGGTTAAACTTCACTCCAAATCAAATCCGTCCATGCTTAGGGCTGTGGAGGAGTTGATTGGCTTAGGGCTTGTGGAGAGGAGATCGACTTAGGGTTTGTACGGAAATAGGAGTAGATCGATGGAGGAGTGAATCGATGAAGTAGAGAGGAGTAGAGTACTGGATGGGAGTAAAGCAACGATGGAGGAAACGTGAGGCGGGACAAAAATTTCTGAAGTGGAGAGAAAAAAAAGAAGCAGATTTGGGAATGGGAGGGAAAAAACACGATAAATGTTTTATTAGCGGGGAAAGGCACTAAATTTTGGCAGCGTTGAAAAAGCAAAATATACACGTAAATTAAAAGTGTGAAATAACATTGGTTGCACTTACATTTCAAACGCTACTAATAAGTGCAACCAAATGCATATTTTCTTGTAGTGAATTTTACAAAGGATTTGTAAAGTATTTATCTTTGAAATTTAAGGATGTTGTATAAAGGAAATTTATATAAATATGATTTATAAAATGAAAATTTATAAATGAAAGAATTTTATTTTAAAAGAAAAAGATATTTTAAACAAAGATTTAAAAACTTTGTTTTGTATGAAATTTATATAATGAAGATTAAGGTTTATTAAAATTTATAGAAAAGATATTTATCTTTGGAATAAAAATTTTAAAGACTTTATTTTATGATATTTAGGAAGAAAATATTCCTAAATTAAGGGAGTTTCTTAAGAATTTGAAATATAAAAATATTTGTAAAAATAATAATTTCATTTTATAAATATAATATTAATTTCTTTTCATATATATGATATTTATGAAAATATTAATTTGATTCTAAATATAATATTTAGGAAAATATCAATTCCATTTTATAAAGGATATGAAGTTATTTGTTTATAGAAGATAACGATTTAAGAAATATATATATATATATATAGTAATTTCATTTATGGAAGTTAAATAATTTTTATGATTGTGATCTGTATAAGTATGGTTTACGAAACACGGTTGGAAAAAAAAAGTTAAAAGTGTAAATCTTAAGATTTGAATAGTAAACATAAAACTAAAAGTGTAAAATTTAAAATTAAAAAGGGTAAGCTTGCAAGAAAATATAATTAAAACTGTAAATTTAAAAAATGAAACTAATATATGTTAAGAAAACCATATAAAACCATATTTTGTTGACATTAGATCTTGAGTTTGTTTTGACTAATTTCTTAATATATTGTAAGTTAATTCTATTTTGAATAAAAGTTAGGAAATTAAATTAAAATACAATAAAATAAATTGGTTTTTTAATAGAAAATATTCTATATAATAGGTGATTGTATATAGATAGGATTTATAAATTAAAGTTTTTAAATAAAGAGGATTTGAATATATATATATATAGTAATCTTATTTATAGATATTTACGAGGACAAATATTTTAAAGGAAAATTTTCTTTGGATAGTTCAGGGAAAACTTCTCTATTGGTTTTGTGATAATCTGAATAATCTTCTAAGTGATGATCAGATGATTACCTAGGCAACCGTTGAAGTACACTTAGTAAATTATTCTCAATTTCTTTATAAGATTGAAACGTGTTCGAATCTGAGCGAACCTAAAGAAAGTGATAGTAGAAAATTGTTAAATATATTTTATATCAATATATACAGTAATATTTCAAAAATATTTAAAATAAAACCCGGGTATTTAATGCTAAAGGTTCTTGAAAAAAGAAAAAAAAAGTATTTTGATATAAGGTATGTTAGTTATAGAAAATTTTGATATCAGTTATGTAAATTCTCAAGTTTAGAATGAATAATTTAAAACCAGATTAAAAATATGTTAAATTGAATGAGAAGATTTTAATAAACATTGTCTTATTAAAACAATGTCCTTGTTTTACATCTAAATTGTATAAACTATTAGATTCTATTGGACCTTCATCTAGATTTTTTTTAAAAAGAGAAGGAGAAAAAATAAATCAAAACTGATATTTCGTATATACTCTTAAGATATAGTAGAGTATTATACGATTTTAAACTTAAGTTATATTTATGAAATGTTTTCATGAATGATGTTAGTGGTAAAAGAGATACATTTTGTATAAATAAATGTCGAAAGAGGAAAAAAGTTTAGGCAATAACTTTCAATTTTGTTCTGAGATAGTTTCGATAATCTACTAAGTAATAAGCAAAGGCTGATGAGCGAAACGATATGCTTAGGAAGTTATCTCTATCTTTGAACAATCCAAAAGGTTGTAAACCTGAACAACATTAAGTTTTGATAGTCATTATATATCTTGAATAATGTTAGGTGTTGATTTGTTTCTTTGTTGATTATTTGTGAAGAGATTTCAGGTCGTTATGTCCTTCCCCTCTCCTAAGAGTATTTTTCCCAAATTTTTAAATAATGGATTTAATAACTTAAATAGTCGTCTTTCTAAATATAAGTAATGATGTTAATAATTATTTTCAAATATTTTATATCTATTTATAAGGATGTCTGTGGTGAATATTTATATGGTATTTATAAAGGAAATTTACCTTACGTGAAGTAAGAAATTTTACAGATGAATTTTGTAAAGCATTCAAATTTTGGAGATTATTGATTTTTGTATAACTGAGATTTATATAAGTTTTCTTCAAGTATAGAATTTAGAGATATTAATTAAAAAGAGTATATATAAATTTTTTCCGTTTTAAATTTTATGGAATGTAACGACCCGAGAAATTTTAACGATTTAAATAACGTAATTAACTAAAAAATTTCATGAAAATAAATAATAAAATTTTACAATGAAAATTTGATATTTGGAATACGTCAATTTAAACGTAGCAAGTGTCAGATTTTCACTAGAAAATATGTAAATTTGTTTAGTTGGGAAATTTTCAATTTAATTTAAATCAGTTGAAATTTGGATGGAAATAAAATATTTTTGAAATCTAAATATTTTTATATAATAAAAATGTATACCATTTTCTGAGCGAGACGTCATAAGTCGTTAAGCCAAATTTGGACCGCTCTAGCTCCGTTTATATTATTTCGGTGTTTTAGCAGCAGTTTTGGCAGCGAATATCGAGTTCTGATAGTTTGGTCGTGTCGCTCATATCTGTGTACCATTCTGTTCGTCTCATCGCGCCGATCTCCGTAGTATATTCATTTATGCATTTCGGCGTCCGGTGCACGGCGAAATATGCAAAACGGTTAGCCGTATCGGTACCCGTTTTGAACCTTTTGTGCTTTCTGTGTCCTTTCGTTTGACCATCTGGTAAAGCTACTAGCCGCTAGCTATTAATATTCTCGAAAATTCAACTTTGACATTTTTTATTCCCCAGGTTTTAATATTTGTGATGGTTTATTGTATTCTTTCAGCCTCTTCTCTTTCCTGTCTTTTGTCTGACCTTTCATTTGAGAAAGAAAAATTAAAATATAAAGTATATAGTTCGTATATATTCTCTGTGGAAACTGCTCGTTTCTTATTTTGTTCCACCCTCCACTCTCTTTCTCGACCGACCGA
The DNA here is from genome assembly GCA_030737815.1 of Allium fistulosum. NCBI lineage: Eukaryota > Viridiplantae > Streptophyta > Magnoliopsida > Asparagales > Amaryllidaceae > Allium > Allium fistulosum. The sequence continues at coordinate 238,709,474 of CM060907.1, read as the reverse complement.
CCAATATTCCATCACTTGCTGGACAACCCACCCCGTAGCCGCTTCACCACCCATTTCAACATCCACCTGAATTCACCGCCTAGCTCCTCTCTGACCGCACCAAACACCCCACAACCCACCACCTTTCCATTTCCCAAGCCTCTGCCTTCCCAACAGCAGCCGAAGCAAACTGCCAAACCCCCTCTGCCTCCGACCTTCACTCAGAGCTCCGCAGCGAACCGCTTCTCCTTCTCTCAATCCAACCCTCCGCTTGCAGCCACCTGAATCTCCTCCGTGCCAAACTTCGACAACCGTCACCACAGCAACGATTCATCTCCCCTCTACCTGGCCGCAACTCCTCCCACTACAAATTGAAACCAAGCACCCCTTAACCGAATCCGCCTACACCCAGCGAGCAGCCTATCACCAACAGCCACCTTTCCACGTGACTTGCCTTCCCTTGCACCCCAGCCACCAGAACCCGAACCATATTCGGCTGCACTGACCTTTTCCATGCAAGCACCACCAATCCCCGAATGCCTGGTAGCTCACCCTCCGACCCACTCTTTCTGCCGCCGAACCCACTTGTTTATCACGCAAGAGTGGGTTGCAACTACTAAATATCCAGTTGTGCCGCAGACATGAGTGTTCATTTTCTCATGCAGGGAATGTGGCTCTTTTGGTAGCGCACTCGCTTGGCATGCGAGAGTGAGATGCATGCATGCAGTAGTGCTGGGGTAGATACACCTGGTCATGAGGCGACATTAGTTGCCTGCTTAGACAGAATATTCAAAACAAAATATGGCACCTCACTCCTACTACTAGGTGAAAGGTTATGAAGATGATTTCAGAATTGAATATATATCCTCTTCTGATTGAATGTCTTCTTGATGGCCATCTTTTGCTTGTCGCGGTCCTACTAGCTCGTGTCCGTATCCATGCTTAACATTCTTATATTTAGTAAATTATATTCATATAAGATTACGATTGAAATATGTTGTTAAATTTAAATTGATTAGTGATTAAATTGTTGAATATGATATGTTATTATTTAAATTGTTCCACTATGATTGATATATGACACCATAACACGTTGTGTGTGTGTGTATTATATTTTAAATTGATCCATACCTGTAATTGATACGTTATGCTATTTTATATTATTATTCAATTGTTCTCACACTGCAAGTTCCTTATTAGGTAGGAAAATCCCTATGGGTTGAAATGATACATACCTAAATGATCTTATAGATTAGGGAAAGTCGCTTGATATGATAAACCCAAGCGATTTTATTGATTTTGAATGTTAGGATTGCGGGTTGAAATGAAATAAACCCGTAAATTTAAATAATTGCAGATTGAAATGATAAATATCTGTATCACTTGACTATACGATAGAAAATTATATGCGGACACCGTTGGTCTATTTTGAAAAACGATTACCAGAGTTTTGAAAGAAAATAGAAGGGCTTTAATAAATATTGATTTTTAAAAATATAATATAAAGGTATTTTATTTCGATTTTTTTAAATTTATATGTTTTGGAAACTTAAAATTTTATAAGTTAAGTTTGAAAATTTAAATTTTAAAATTTTACTTATAACTTTATTATTTTTAAAATATATAAATAAGATTTAAAAATAGATTTAATAATTAAATTTTATATAATAAAATTTAATAAAAAATTAATTTAACTAATATACAATATGTAATCTATTTTAAAATATTTATTTAAATTTATTTTAATATTTTTAAATAGATTTTTGTATTAACTTTAATAAATAAAATGTGAAGATAAATGGTAATTTAGTTTGTTTGAGAATTGAATATAAATAAGAATTGATTGGAAGCTTATTGATTTTGAGATTTTGAAAGGTATGGTTTTATAACTTGATTTAATTAAAGGTGATTAAATGAATATTTTCTAATTTAAATAAAATTGAATATTTAATTTTGATTTAAATATTTAATTTTAGATTTTATTTAAAAGCTTATAAAAGTGATTAGGTGTATATTTTAGAATTAAATATAATCGAAGTTAGATATTTAATTATTGATTTTATTTAAATTTGTAATTTGAGATTTAATTTAAATGTTATTAAAAATGATTAAGTGAATATTTTCAAATTTAAATAAAATTAAAGTTGAACTTTGAAATATAAATGAAATTTATCAAATTGAATTATTGTAAATTGTTTGAATATCTGAACTTTGAAACCTATTGAATTGGAAGTGGTTTAAATTTGTAGTTGAAACCTGGATTTGAAATCGATATAAATTAAAAATGGTTTTAAGGAGAATTTGAATTGAACCTTTAACCTTTTTAATTGAATTTGTTGAACTGAGATTGATTTAAATTGAATTTTGGAACTAAAGTTGAATTAAATTGATTTGTGAAATTCGAAGAAAAAAAATTCTAATTTGAAACTATTTTCGATATAAACTCTTTTAAGTATATAAACTATTTTAATATGTATTATTTTAAATTTATAAACAATTTTAAAAATATATATTTTAATATATAAACTATTTTTTATATATAAACTATTTTTTTATATATGAACTATTTTAATCTATAACCTATTTTTAAATATAAACTATTTTTAATTTATAACTATTCCAATATATATATATAAACTACTTTCAATATTCAAACTGTTTAAGTTGGAACTGTTATGATTTAAATTTAATGGATTTAAATGCGAATACTTTGATATGATGGTTTAACCTATTTTATGGTTATGATTTTTTAAATGAATATGATTTAAAGTGAATATGATTTCGAAAGTGATATGATTTTGAAATGAATATGATATTTTGATATGAAGTATGAACTGTTTGAAATGAAAAATGGCCATGGTGTGAAATAAGCGTTTGGTTATTAAAGAGATCGAGATCGGAAATTGTCAAACTCTCTGCCAATACTGAAAACCACTTTAACAACTATGCACGTGGTGGAGAATCCAGAACGAAGTAGGATGGTTTGGCGAACGTCTGTATGAGGTATGAACGCAACCCTGACCCCCTCGGGTCAGCTTGATGTGACTAAAACAGGAGCTATACTGGGCCAAGTGAGGCCGATCGGCCCCACTACGAGTTTGGTTTGTGTCGTATACTATGGAGTGCCCTCTGATAGCCCTCCAGTTTACGGAGGAATTACGATACTATATAGACTACGTCATTTATATAAAAATGTGTTAAGGGGGATATAGGTAACGCCTTAACGCTATTTTAATAGTTTACTTTACTATAGACATTATATATGTAGTGTATTGTACTATGTATGTAGATAGTTCCACGGATCCTTAAAGGATGGGAATTCCAACATCCTTTAAGTTATATTGCATTTCACTTGGACAATTCACTTGAGTTGATTTACTTGCAAAGAATGTTTATCCTGACTCGAGTGTTTTGTGTTTTGCTTTATGCTCGAGCCAGACTGAGTGTCATAACATTTGAGACTCACCTTTGGAGCTTGGAGCTTTGCTTGGAGATCTATCTTTCATCTATTCTGCTTTCAGTTATTCCAGTTATTTCCAATTATTTATGTTCAGACTTGTCATTTGCTTTTGTATTGAGACTTCTATGTATTGGATTTCTATTGTATTTTGCTTTAGACTCTGATGTTCTATAGTACCTTCATGAACTACTATTTATCTATTTCCGCTGCTTATTATTGTATTACTCTGTGCCTGTGATTCTTTGATTGATTTATTTACTGTATATGCTATGTTTTGCCAAATATAAAAATAACAATCTGTTGTTTTGAGCAGTTCAAGTGTGACATGTGTGGATTATTGTTGATTTGAATGGTTCGAAATGACAGGTCGTTACAAGCGGTATCAGAGCTTTAGTTTAGGAAAAACTTAGCATATGGAGTAAAAACTCATTAGAGATAGGGTAGTAATACCCTAGAATGAGTGGAATTGATTATATAATCATATTCGTTCGAGATTGTAATTCTTTGTTAGGATCCTCTTTGATTCCGATTTCTTTTGAATTTTGGAACTTTACCTTTGTTCTAAAATCCACTCTTGTCTTTTCTTGTCCGTGTTTTTTTGATACTGGAGCATCCCATAACTTTATTTCTGTTGACCTCTGTAATAAATTTGAGCACATCTTGCAACCTCAATTGGCAACTTCATCCTTATGTGCGACTAATACCATCGGCGGTTCCGCCAACCTTAGTATGATTTGTAAAGGGGTGAAACTCCTTTACAACAGGCGTCGATTCACCGGAGATTTCTATGTCCTCGGTTTTGATGCATTTGATATCTTGCTTGGCGGTGACTGGTTAAAGCGTTATGATGCTGTTATCTCTTGCAAAGCCCGAACCATTTCTCTAGTAGACGATCAGAGTAATTCTCTTGTGATCGAAGGTCGAATGCCTCAGGATTATGCGGGAAGTTTTATCTTTTCGCTTGATTCTCAGCCTAGTGATCTTGACTCCACCCCTGTTGTCCAAGTATTTCCGAATGTCTTTGGTGAAGTCACTTCTCTACCTCCTAAGCGGGAAATTGAATTCAGCACGATCTTATTCTTGGAGCTCGATCTTGCTACCGGTTTCCTCCAACTTCGTGTAGCTGAGGACAGCATCCCCAAGACAGCTTTCCGAATGGAGAATGGTTTCTATGAATGGTTAGTCATGCCCTTTGGATTAACCAATGTTCCTGCCTTCTTTGTCGATCTCATGAACCGTGTTTTCCGCGATATTCTCAACAAGTTTGTCCTGGTTTTCGTTGATGATATTCTCGTCTTTTCTAAGTCAGAGAAGGAGCATGAATCTCATTTGGGCTATATGCTGGAAACTCTTAGGAGTTATCAATGGAAAGCCAAATTTTCTAAATGCATTTTAGGAGGGATGAAGTCCGATTCATTGGGCACATTTTTTCTGAAAATGGAGTCTCGATTGACCCGGTTAAGGTCGCCGCGATCAATACAAGTCTAACCATCTTTCCTCTTTTGTAATTTAATTATCTTATCTTCCTTTCGAGCCAATCTTCTTAGTTAGAATGCCCTTTGGTTATGGTCCTTCTAAATTTGAATCTCTGTCCTTGTTCTAAAATCCATTCTTGGATCATCCTATGAGGGAGCGTATTTGTAATTGATATAAAAATGTTTTATATTGTGTTGTTTGAGTTTTTAAGTTTGAATTTTGGGTTTCGATTGATTCGTTTAGCTAACGCTATCGATAGGAATTCTAAAACACTTGAACAGATCAAACTGACACAATATTGTTTTCGAAATTGGTAAATGAAATAATTTTATGTATGATTATATTTTGTATATAAAAGTATAATTTTCTGAAAGTAGATATTTAAATGAATTGGTTGTTAGAAATGATAACACTAGATTATCATTTATTGTTTTGTCAGCATTCCTAAACCATTAACTATTGTTGTATGTTATAAGGAGATGAAATTTTTAAACATGGTTTATAAATCTGATTTGCAAATGAAATGAATTTATATTAAGGATTTGAGAATTAAATTTTTGGTGCTTTTCAAGATTTGGTTTTCAAAGTTTTGAAAAATATATTGTTGAATGTATTTCGAATGGAAATTATTCCCAAAGAATTTTAAAAGAAGTAAATCTGTAGTCTTCTCTTATGTCGCTGGAAAATACTTTCAGCGATGACTGCAGCATCATCGACATTCATTTTCGAGTCTCAAAGTGGGGAGACCACTTAGTAGCTTTGCTACACTTTTGTTTTGGAAAATGGATTTGGTTGTATAATAGATATAAATATATGTATATATTTATTTCAAAATGGTTTGAAGTGAAACCGGAAATTTAACTCTTAAGTTTTATGTTAAGAGATGGCTTTTAATCATTGAAATGAAGCAAAATTTTTGAATAATTGTAGTGTCTAAAATGAGAAATGGAATTAAAACAACTTGAAACAGTTGAACTAGGATAAAATTTATTTGTATAATACTCAATTGCATTCTAAAACATATATAACTTACATGAAATATTCAAAAAAAAAGGATAAAATGTTAATGTGAATACGTAATTGAGGGTTATACAAGTGAAACTTAAGTAATAAAATGTTCAAACCAATTTTGCTTAATAGAAATGTTGTAAATAAAAGGGTAAATTTGTATAGTGCTCAATTGCACTCAGAAACATTAATAAAATTTGCATGGAAAAAGTTTGAATGTAATGAGAACATGTAATTGAATAATATAAAATAGAAAAGTAAGTAATAAAATGTCCAAAAATGAAATTTATATGGTTTTGAATTAATTATTGTATCTGGTACTATGTATTTCCAATCTATCTTACCTTTCTATTGCCTCTATTCTCCTATCTCGTTCCTTTTCGGAGATGAAAAGTTTTGAGTGGGGAAGAGTAGATGACCCGAGAAATTTTAACGATTTAAATAACGTAATTAACTAAATTTTTTCATGGAAATAAACAATAAAATTTTGAAATGAAAAATTAATATTTGGAATACGTCAATTTAAACGTAGCAAGTGTTAGATTTTCATCAGAAAATATATAAGTTTGTTTAGTTTGGAAATTTTCAATTTAATTTAAATCAGTTGAAATTTGGATGGAAATAAAATATTTTTGAAATCTGAATATTTTTATATAATAAAAATATATAACATTTTCTGAGTGAGACGTCATAATTAATTTCGCCAAATTTGGACCGCTCTAGCACCATTTATATTATTTTCGACGTTTTAGCAGTAGTTTTGGCAGCGAATATCGAGTTTTGATAGTTTGGTCATGTCGCTCATATCTATGTACCATTCTGTTCGTCTCATCGTGCTGATCTCCGTAGTATATTCATTTGTGCATTTCGGCGTCCGGTGCACGGTGAAATCTGCAAAACGATTAGCCGTATCGGTACCCGTTTTGAACCTTTTGGGCTTTCTGTGTCCTTTCGTTTGTCCAGCCGGTAAAGCTAATAGCTGCTAGCTATTAATATTCCTAGAAATTCAACTTAGACTTTTTCTATTCCTCAGGTTTTAATATTTATGCCGGTTCATTGTTTTCTTTCAGCCTCTTCTCTTTCCTTTCTTTTGTTTGACCTTTCATTTGAGAAAGAAAAATTAAAATATAAAGTATATAGTTTGTATATATTCTCTGTGGAAACTGCTCGTTTCTTATTTTGTTCCTCCCTCCACTCTCTTTCTCGACCGACCAACCCATATTCCATCGCTTGCCGAAAAACCCACCACGTAGCCGCCTCACCACCCATTCCAACATCCACTTGAATCCGCTGCCTAGCTCCTCTCCGACTGAACCAAACACCCCATAACCCGCCACCTTTCCATTTCCAAAGCCTCCGCCTTCCCAAACAGCAGCCGAAGCAAACTGCTAAACCCTCTCTGCCTTTGGCCTTCACTTAGAGCTCTGCAACGAACCGCTTCTCCTTATCGCAATCCAACCCTCAGCCTGCAGCCACATGAATCTCCTCCAAGCCAAACTCCGACAACCATCACCACAGCAACAGTTCATCTCCCCTCTAACTGGTCGCAACTCCTTCTACTGCAAATCAAAACCCAGCACCCCTCAACCGGATGTGCCTACAACCAGCGAGCAGCCTATCACCAATAGCCACCTTTCCACACGACCCGCCTTCCCTTGCACCCCAGCCACCAGAACCCGAACCATACTCAGGTACTCTGACCTTTTACACGCAAGCACCACTATCCCCGAATGCCTGGTAGCTCACCCTCCAACCCACTCTTTCTACCGCCGAACCCACTTGTTTATCATTCAAGAGCGGGTTGCAACTACTAAATATCCAGTTGTGCTGCATACATGAGTGTTCATTTTCTGATGCGGGGAATGTGGCTCTTTTGGTAGAGCACTCGCTTGGCATGCGAGAGTGAGATGCAGGCATGCAGTAATGCTGGGGTAGATACACCTGGTCATGAGGCGACATTAGTTGCATGCTTAGACAGAATATTCAAAGCAAAATATGGTGCCTCACTCCTACTACTAGGTGAAAGGTTAGGAAGATGATTTCAGAATTGAATATATATCCTCTTCTGATTGAATGTCTTCTTGATGGCCATTTTTGCTTGTCGTGGTCCTGCTATCTCGTGTCTGTATCCGTGCTTACTCGTGTTCGTCGCATCTCATTTTCGTTATTTCTTGAGCCTCAAATGGTGAGCGATCACTCACGATTAACATTCTTATATTTAGTAAATTTTATTCGCATGAAATGACGATTGAAATATGTTGTTAAATTTAAATTGATTAGTGATTAAATTGTTGAATATGATATGTTATTATTTAAATTGCTCACCTATGATTGATGTATGACACCATAACACGTTGTGTGTATATATATATCATATTTTAAATTGATCCATGCTTGTAAATGATATGTTATGCTATTTTATATCATTATTCAATTGTTCTCACACTGCAAGTTCCCTGTTAGTTAGGAAAATCCCTATGGGTTGAAATGATACATACCCGAACGATCTTATAGATTAGGAAAAGTCATTATGGGTTGAAATGATAAAGCCAAGCGATTTTATTGATTTTGAATTTTGGAATGGCGGGTTGAAATGATATAAACCCGTAAATTTAAATTATTACGGAATGAAATGTTAAATATTCGTATCACTTGACCATATGATAGAAAATTATATACGGACACCGTTGGTCTATTTTGAAAAATGATTTCCAAAGTTTTGAAAGGAAATAGATGGGTTTCAATAAATATTGATTTTTAAAAATATAATAAAGAAATTTTATTAAGATTATTTTTAAAATAGATGGGTTTCAATAAATATTGATTTTTAAACTTTAATTTTATAAGTTAAGTTTGAAAATTTAAATTTTAAAATTTTACTTATAACTTTATTATTTTTAAAATATATAAATAAGATTTAAAAACATATGTAATAATTAAATTTAATATAATAAAATTTAATAAAAAATTAATTTAACTAATATACAATATGTAATGTGTTTTAAAATATTTATTTAAATTTATTTTAATATTTTTAAATATATTTATGTATTAACTTTAATAAATAAAGTGGGAAGATAAATTAAGTTAAATGGTAATTTAATTTGTTTGAGAATTGAATATAAATAAGAATTGATTGGAAGCTTATTGATTTTGAGATTTTGAAAGGTATGATTTTATAACTTGATTAAATTAAAGGTGATTAAATGAATATTTTCAAATTTAAATAAAATTGAATATATAATTTGGATTTAAATTTGTAATTTGAGATTTTATTTAAAAGCTTATAAAGTGATTAGATGAATATTTTAGAATTAAATATAATTGAAGTTAGATATTTAATTATTGATTTAAATTTGTAATTTGAGATTTTATTTAAATGCTATTAAAAATGATTAAGTGAATATTTTTAAATTTAAATAAAATTAAAGTTGAACTTTGAAATATAAATGAAATTTATCAAACTGAATTATTGTAAATTGTTTGAATATTTAAACTTTGAAACCTATTGAATTGGAAGTGGTTTAAATTTTTAATTCAAATCTGGATTTGAAATCGATATAAATTAAAAATGGTTTTAAGGAGAATTTGAATTGAACCTTTAACCTTTTTATTTGAAATTGTTGAACTAAGATTGATTTAAATTGAATTTTGGAACTAAAGTTGAATTGAATTGATTTGTGAAATTGGAAGAAACAATTCTAATTTGAAACTATTTACGATATAAACTCTTTTAAATATATAAACTATTTTAATATATATTATTTCAAATTTATAAACAATTTTTTTTTTAAATTTTTTTAATATATAAACAATTTTTTATATATATAAACTATTTTTTTATATATGGACTATTTTAATCTATAACCTATTTTTAAATATAAACTATTTTTAATGTATAACTATTTCAAAATATTTATAAACTACTTTCAATATTCAAACTGTTTGTTAGAATTGTTATGATTTAAATTTAATGGATTTAAATGCAAATACTTTGATATGATGGTTTAACCTATTTTATGGTTATGATTTTGGAAATGAATATGATTTAAAGTGAATATGATTTCGAAAGTGATATGATTTTGAAATGAATATGATATTTTGATATGAAGTATAAACTGTTTGAAACGAAAATTGACCAGGGTGTGAAATAAGCGTTTGGTAGTTAAAGAGGTCGGGATCAGATATTGTCATACTCTCTGCTAATACCGAAAACCACTTTAACAACTGTGCACGTGGTGGAGAATCCAGAACGAAGTAGGATGGTTTGGCGAATGTCTGTATGAGGTATGGACGCAACCCTGACCCACTCGGGTTAGCTTGATGTGACTAAAACAGGAGCTATACTGGGCCAAGTGAGGTCCCTCCTCCGATCGGGAACATTTTTTTGATACCATATTTTTTACTTTGTGATTAATTTGGTGGCCACCCCTCGATCTATTTATGGGATGTGTTCCGAGGTGGGCGGTAGCAGCTGCTATGCGTTACCACCAGTCTGGGAGCGCAAATGGTAGAATCCTACCCTGGCATTGCCTCGTGTGCCTTGTCACATGCCTTATCGAGCCCACTACGAGTTTGGTTTGTGTCATACACTATGGAGTGCCCTCTGATAGCCCTCCAGTTTACGGAGGAATTACGATACTAAATAGACTACGTCATTTATATAAAAATGTTTTAAGGGGGATATGGGTAACGCCTTAACGCTATTTTAATAGTTTACTTTACAATAGACATTATATATGTAGTGTATTGTACTATGTATGTAGATAGTTCCACGGATCCTTAAAGGATGGGAATCCCAACATCCTTTAAGTTATATTGCATTTCACTTGGACATTTCACTTGAGTTGATTTACTTGCATAAGAATGTTTATCCTGACTCGAGTGTTTTGTGTTTTGCTTTATGCTCGAGCCAGACTGAGTGTCATAACATTTGAGACTCACCTTTGGAGCTTGGAGCTTTGCTTGGAGATCTATCTTTCATCTATTATGCTTTCAGTTATTCCAGTTATTTCCAATTATTTATGTTCAGACTTGTCATTTGCTTTTGTATTGAGACTTCTATGTATTGGATTTCTATTGTATTTTGCTTTAGACTCTGATGTTCTATAGTACCTTCATGAACTACTATTTATCTATTTCCGCTGCTTATTATTGTATTACTCTGTGCCTGTGATTCTTTGATTGATTTATTTACTGTATATGCTATGTTTTGCCAAATATAAAAATAACAATCTGTTGTTTTGAGCAGTTCAAGTGTGACATGTGTGGATTATTGTTGATTTTAATGGTTCGAAATGACAGGTCGTTACAAGCGGTATCAGAGCTTTAGTTTAGGAAAAACTTAGCATATGGAGTAAAAACTCATTAGAGATAGGGTAGTAATACCCTAGAATGAGTGGAATTGATTATATAATCATATTCGTTCGAGATTGTAATTCTTTGTTAGGATCCTCTTTGATTCCGATTTCTTTTGAATTTTGGAACTTTACCTTTGTTCTAAAATCCACTCTTGTCTTTTCTTGTCCGTGTTTTTTTGATACTGGAGCATCCCATAACTTTATTTCTGTTGACCTCTGTAATAAATTTGAGCACATCTTGCAACCTCAATTGGCAACTTCATCCTTATGTGCGACTAATCCCATCGGCGGTTCCGCCAACCTTAGTATGATTTGTAAAGCGGTGAAACTCCTTTACAATAGGCGTCGATTCACCGGAGATTTCTATGTCCTCGGTTTTGATGCATTTGATATCTTGCTTGGCGGTGACTGGTTAAAGCGTTATGATGCTGTTATCTCTTGCAAAGCCCGAACCATTTCTCTAGTAGACGATTAGGGTAATTCTCTTGTGATCGAAGGTCGAATGCCTCAGGATTATGCGGGAAGTTTTATCTTTTCGCTTGATTCTCAGCCTAGTGATCTTGACTCCACCCATGTTGTCCAAGTATTTCCGAATGTCTTTGGTGAAGTCACTTCTCTACCTCCTAAGTGGGAAATTGAATTCAGCACGATCTTATTCTTGGAGCTCGATCTTGCTACCGGTTTCCTCCAACTTCGTGTAGCTAAGGACATCATCCCCAAGACAGCTTTCCGAATGGAGAATGGTTTCTATGAATGGTTGGTCATGCCCTTTGGATTAACCAATGTTCCTTCCTTCTTTGTCGATCTCATGAACCGCGTTTTCCGCGATATTCTCAACAAGTTTGTCCTGGTTTTCGTTGATGATATTCTCGTCTTTTCTAAGTCAAAGAAGGAGCATGAATCTCATTTGGGCTATATGCTGGAAACTCTTAGGAGTTATCAATGGAAAGCCAAATTTTCTAAATGCTATTTTAGGAGGGATGAAGTCCGATACATTGGGCACATTGTTTCTGAAAATGGAGTCTCGATTGACCCGGTTAAGGTCGCCGCGATCAATACAAGTCTAACCATCTTTCCTCTTTTGTAATTTAATTATCTTATCTTCCTTTCGAGCCAATCTTCTTAGTTAGAATTCCCTTTGGTTATGGTCCCTCTAAATTTGAATCTCTGTCCTTGTTCTAAAATCCATTCTTGGATCATCCTATGAGGGAGCGTATTTGTAATTGATATAAAAACGTTTTATATTGTGTTGTTTGAGTTTTTAAGTTTGAATTTTGGGTTTTGATTGATTCGTTTAGCTAACGCTATCGATAGGAATTCTAAAACACTTGAACAGATCAAACTGACACAATATTGTTTTCGAAATTGGTAAATGAAATAATTTTATGTATGATTATATTTTGTATATAAAAGTATAATTTTCTGAAAGTAGATAGTTAAATGAATTGGTTGTTAGAAATGATAACACTAGATTATCATTTATTGTTTTGTCAGCATTCCTAAACCATTAACTATTGTTGTATGTTATAAGGAGATGAAATTTTTAAACATGGTTTATAAATCTGATTTGCAAATGAAATGAATTTAAATTAAGGATTTGAGAATTAAATTTTTGGTGCTTTTCAAGATTTGGTTTTCAAAGTTTTGAAAAATATATTGTTGAATGTATTTCGAATGGAAATTATTCCCAAAGAATTTTAAAAGAAGTAAATCTGTAGTCTTCTCTTATGTCGCTGGAAAATACTTTCAGCGATGACTGCAGCATCATCGACATTCATTTTCGAGTCTCAAAGTGGGGAGACCACTTAGTAGCTTTGCTACACTTTTGTTTTGGAAAATGGATTTGGTTGTATAATATATATAAATATATGTATATATTTATTTCAAAATGGTTTGAAGTGAAACCGAAAATTTAACTCTTAAGTTTTATGTTAAGAGATGGCTTTCAATCATTGAAATGAAGCAAAAATTTAGAATAATTGTAGTGTCTAAAATGAGAAATGGAATTAAAACAACTTGAAACGGTTGAACTAGGATAAAATTTATTTGTATAATACTCAATTGCATTCTAAAACATATATAACTTGCATGAAATATTCAAAAAAAAGGATAAAATGTTAATGTGGATACGTAATTAAGGGTTATACAAGTGAAACTTAAGTAATTAAATGTTCAAACCAATTTTGCTTAATAGAAATGTTGTAAATAAAAGGGTAAATTTGTATAGTGCTCAATTGCACTCAGAAACATTAATAAAATTTGCATGGAAAAAGTTTGAATGTAATGAGAACATGTAATTGAATAATATAAAATAGAAAAGTAAGTAATAAAATGTCCAAAAATGAAATTTATATGGTTTTGAATTAATTATTGTATCTGGTACTATGTATTTCCAATCTATCTTACCTTTCTATTGCCTCTATTCTCCTATCTCGTTCCTTTTCGGAGATGAAAAGTTTTGAGTGGGGAAGAGTAGATGACCCGAGAAATTTTAACGATTTAAATAACGTAATTAACTAAATTTTTTCATGGAAATAAACAATAAAATTTTGAAATGAAAAATTAATATTTGGAATACGTCAATTTAAACGTAGCAAGTGTTAGATTTTCATCAGAAAATATATAAGTTTGTTTAGTTTGGAAATTTTCAATTTAATTTAAATCAGTTGAAATTTGGATGGAAATAAAATATTTTTGAAATCTGAATATTTTTATATAATAAAAATATATAACATTTTCTGAGTGAGACGTCATAATTAATTTCGCCAAATTTGGACCGCTCTAGCACCATTTATATTATTTTCGACGTTTTAGCAGTAGTTTTGGCAGCGAATATCGAGTTTTGATAGTTTGGTCATGTCGCTCATATCTATGTACCATTCTGTTCGTCTCATCGTGCTGATCTCCGTAGTATATTCATTTGTGCATTTCGGCGTCCGGTGCACGGTGAAATCTGCAAAACGATTAGCCGTATCGGTACCCGTTTTGAACCTTTTGGGCTTTCTGTGTCCTTTCGTTTGTCCAGCCGGTAAAGCTAATAGCTGCTAGCTATTAATATTCCTAGAAATTCAACTTAGACTTTTTCTATTCCTCAGGTTTTAATATTTATGCCGGTTCAATGTTTTCTTTCAGCCTCTTCTCTTTCCTTTCTTTTGTTTGACCTTTCATTTGAGAAAGAAAAATTAAAATATAAAGTATACAGTTTGTATATATTCTCTGTGGAAACTGCTCGTTTCTTATTTTGTTCCTCCCTCCACTCTCTTTCTCGACCGACCAACCCATATTCCATCGCTTGCCGAAAAACCCACCACGTAGCCGCCTCACCACCCATTCCAACATCCACTTGAATCCGCTGCCTAGCTCCTCTCCGACCGAACCAAACACCCCATAACCCGCCACCTTTCCATTTCCCAAGCCTCCGCCTTCCCAAACAGCAGCCGAAGCAAACTGCTAAACCCTCTCTGCCTTTGGCCTTCACTTAGAGCTCCGCAGCGAACCGCTTCTCCTTATCGCAATCCAACCCTCAGCCTGCAGCCACATGAATCTCCTCCAAGCCAAACTCCGACAACCATCACCACAGCAACAGTTCATCTCCCCTCTAACTGGTCGCAACTCCTTCTACTGCAAATCAAAACCCAGCACCCCTCAACCGGATGTGCCTACAACCAACGAGCAGCCTATCACCAATAGCCACCTTTCCACACGACCCGCCTTCCCTTGCACCCCAGCCACCAGAACCCGAACCATACTCAGGTACTCTGACCTTTTACACGCAAGGACCACTATCCCCGAACGCCTGGTAGCTCACCCTCCAACCCACTCTTTCTGCCGCCGAACCCACTTGTTTATCATTCAAGAGCGGGTTGCAACTACTAAATATCCAGTTGTGCTGCAGACATGAGTGTTCATTTTCTGATGCGGGGAATGTGGCTCTTTTGGTAGCGCACTCGCTTGGCATGCGAGAGTGAGATGCAGGCATGCAGTAGTGCTGGGGTAGATACACCTGGTCATGAGGCGACATTAGTTGCATGCTTAGACAGAATATTCAAAGCAAAATATGGTGCCTCACTCTTACTACTAGGTGAAAGGTTAGGAAGATGATTTCAGAATTGAATATATATCCTCTTCTGATTGAATGTCTTCTTAATGGCCATTTTTGCTTGTCGTGGTCCTGCTAGCTCATGTCTGTATCCGTGCTTTCCCGTGTTCGTCGCATCTCATTTTCGTTATTTCTTGAGCCTCAAATGGTGAGCGATCACTCACGATTAACATTCTTATATTTAGTAAATTTTATTCGCATGAAATGACGATTGAAATATGTTGTTAAATTTAAATTGATTAGTGATTAAATTGTTGAATATGATATGTTATTATTTAAATTGCTCACCTATGATTGATGTATGACACCATAACACGTTGTGTGTATATATATATCATATTTTAAATTGATCCATGCTTGTAAATGATATGTTATGCTATTTTATATCATTATTCAATTGTTCTCACACTGCAAGTTCCCTGTTAGTTAGGAAAATCCCTATGGGTTGAAATGATACATACCCGAACGATCTTATAGATTAGGAAAAGTCGTTATGGGTTGAAATGATAAACCCAAGCGATTTTATTGATTTTGAATTTTGGAATGGCGGGTTGAAATGATATAAACCCGTAAATTTAAATTATTGCGGATTGAAATGTTAAATATTCGTATTACTTGACCATATGATAGAAAATTATATACGGACACCGTTGGTCTATTTTGAAAAATGATTTCCAAAGTTTTGAAAGGAAATAGATGGGTTTCAATAAATATTGATTTTTAAAAATATAATAAAGATATTTTATTAAGATTATTTTTTTGAAAAAGGGCTCAAATTTTCTATTAAAAATAAACCAAGGTTCCACAAAACAAAAGTACAAAAGCCAGAAGCAGGCCCAAAGACAAAGCAAAACACAAAAACAAAACAATACAAGATAGGCCCATACTAATACAGCCCAAAACCCTAAAGCAAGCCCGAAAGACTGGAAGTCTCCAGATTGTTCCACACTCATCTCGTAGAAAAGAAAGGCAATACGACACCTTCGTTTATTTCATAACTCAATTATTTCCAAAACAGCCTAAAAGAAACAGAAATGGCTGCCATCAAAGATCAAACTCCTCCATTTACTTCGTAGAGACGTAACAACAGCAACCTCTCTAAAAGAATCAGCTGAAAGACGGTCTACGATCCCTTCAGAAACCATTAAGTAAGCATACTATCTGAATTGTCTTCTACTTAGTTCCTTGAGCTTCAGACTAACGAAGTTTATAAGTTCAAGACAGGGTTACTGAAGAATTCTTAACAATCTTCGACAAACACTTATGCTCAAGTTCAGATCTGAGTTTCAACACAGATCTGAGATTTTTGCAAGACAAAAAGGAATAGCAACACTTCCTCGAGACGTCATTAAGCAAGATAAGTCTTTGATAACCCAAAATAAACAGCTACTTTTATCCTCAGTAGAGTTGATTCCTTTGAATCTTCTAATCTGTCCTCATAATAAATCAATGTCTTGTTATCCAGGACGAAACCATAATCACTTAGAGCAACCTGCAGATCTGTATACTGCAGGTTGCTCTAAGTGACTGTGGTTGCTCTAAGATTATTTTTAAATTTATATGTTTTGGAAACTTTAATTTTATAAGTTAAGTTTGAAATTTTAAATTTTAAAATTTTACTTATAACTTTATTATTTTAAAATTTTACTTATAACTTTATTATTTTAAAATTTATATGGTGGAGAATCCAGAACGAAGTAGGATGGTTTGGCGAATGTCTGTATGAGGTATGGACGCAACCCTGACCCACTCGGGTTAGCTTGATGTGACTAAAACAGGAGCTATACTGGGCCAAGTGAGGTCCCTCCTTCGATCGGGAACATTTTTTTGATACCATATTTTTTACTTTGTGATTAATTTGGTGGCCACCCCTCGATCTATTTATGGGATGTGTTCCGAGGTGGGCGGTAGCAGCTGCTATGCGTTACCACCAGTCTGGGAGCGCAAATGGTAGAATCCTACCCTGGCATTGCCTCGTGTGCCTTGTCACATGCCTTATCGAGCCCACTACGAGTTTGGTTTGTGTCATACACTATGGAGTGCCCTCTGATAGCCCTCCAGTTTACGGAGGAATTACGATACTATATAGACTACGTCATTTATATAAAAATGTGTTAAGGGGGATATGGGTAACGCCTTAATGCTATTTTAATAGTTTACTTTACTATAGACATTATATATGTAGTGTATTGTACTATGTATGTAGATAGTTCCATGGATCCTTAAAGGATGGGAATCCCAACATCCTTTAAGTTATATTGCATTTCACTTGAACATTTTACTTGAGTTGATTTACTTGCATAGGAATTTTAATCCTGACTCGAGTGTTTTGTGTTTTGCTTTATGCTCGAGCCAGACTGAGTGTCATAACATTTAAGACTCACCTTTGGAGCTTGGAGCTTTGCTTGGAGATCTATCTTTCATCTATTTATCTTTTAGTTATTCTAGTTATTTCCAGTTATTTATGTTCAGGCTTGTCATTTTCTTTTGTATTGATACTTCTATGTATTGGATTTCTATTGTATTTTTCTTTAAACTCTGATGTTCTATAGTAGCTTTATGAACTACTATTTATCTATTTTTGCTGCTTATTGTTGTATTACTCTATGTCTGTGATTGATTTATTTACTGTATATGCTAAGTTTTGCCAAATATAAAAATAACAATCTATTGTTTTGAGCAATTCAAGTCTGACATGTGTGGATTATTATTGATTTGAATGGTTCGAAATGGTAGGTCGTTACATGGAAGAAATGATTTGGAAAGTTATCATTTATAAATTGATATGTTTTGAAAAATTTTGAATATCTATTTTGAAAGATAAGGTTTTTGAAGATTTTACTTCGTGTAAATGGTCTACCAAGTACTTAGAGATTCTTAGGCATGCGTCTAGCTAACGTATGAACTAAATTATGTAAGAACAAGGATAGATGTAACATTCCTCAAGGGACTGTTGATATTAACAGATCTCGCTCTAGTCACTTGAAAATAATTTCGTTGATGGCTGCAACATCATCGGTGTTCATTTTTGGGTTTCGAAAGCGAGAAATGTATAATAAACCAGTTAAGACATCAAGCATTTATAAAAGACTTTTAAAAGGTATTTGAAAAAAAAAATTTTGATTATTTTTAAATTTATAGTAAACCCTAAGTAAGAAGTTTACATGTTGTATAAGTTGATTATTTTAGTAAAATATGTCAATATTCTAGATGCTTGCTTCGTTCCTTTTCGAGGACGAGTGGGGAGATTATAACGACCCGTATTTTTAACTATTTAAAATATTAAATTAAACAATGATTTTGAATTTAATCATAAAACAAATTAATTTAAAATGTGTTTTAATAAGTTTAATATGATTCAAAATAAAAAGAAAAGAAGAAGAATTTATTTTGTCTAGTTTGGAAATCTATTCTATTTTCAATTTTATTTCGGACTAGTTAATATTTTTTGAAATGTAAGTATTTTTACATAAAAATGTTCTAGAAAACTTTCTGAGTAAGACGTCAAAGTTTGCTTCATGTAATTCTGATCTTTATGGCTCTGTTTATTACAATTTGAAGATTGTTTTACGTTTTGAGTCAGCATAATGTGCGACAAAAGTGAATTTTGACGTGGCTATCGTAGCATAGATATTATCGCATGTTTGCACCAAAAGTTGGCACAAATACCCAATAGATTACGTAGAGAATGTGAGGAATGCGGATTACGGATCTTAAGGCTAGGAATAACACTAGAGGGGGGGTGAATAGTGTTAATAAGAAATTACTAAATCTTTTTGAGTTTATGAAAATTTGAACACAAATGTATGTAATTTTCAGACACGGATATAATCACAGAATAAAACACAGATGCAGAAATAAAGTAAATGCAGTAAAGGAAAGAACACACCAGAGTTTATACTGGTTCGGAGTTACCCTACATCCAGTCCCGCAAAATCAAGTACATATTTCCTTTCTAAAGCAATTCAACAATTACAACCCTCGGTTTCAAGGCTACGTGGTACACCCTCCAGAATCACAATCCTATGGGTAGAGATACTTGATTTCCGGGGCAACAATTCACCCAATTGATTTCCAAGGCTACAATCACACCTTTTCTCGCTTGATTGATTTCCAAGGCTACAATCACACCTTTTCTCGCTAGATAGATTACAAAGAAGCCTATAACTCTGAATAGCACTTGGATCTTGTTGAGATAGTGATAGAGAATCAAACCAGAGATAATCTAGTTAGATTCAATATTGATTTCGGCTGAGTAATGATAGAATTTTGATTAAGAAAATGTGGAAGAAGAAGAGAAGTGAAAAACCAGAAAAACTGATATAAAATTCGTTGAAACTAACCGCTATTTATAGAGGAACAACAGTCATGTCCAATCGAGAAAGTTTATGGCGAATAGACACTTCTTTTGAAATTCAAATTTTTGAATCTAACTGACACTATGTCGACATGGGGTACTAGGGCATGTCGACATCCTAAAGGAAATTTTGAAGATTTGATTTTCTTTGAAAATAACCTTTATCTTATATTAAAACTATTTTAAACTTCATAAATATACTTGACTATAGATAAAATACAAAGATAAATATAGAGAATAATATATAAAAAAATTTACTATAATTTTATATTTAAATCTAAGTATAAAGATAGTTTAAAACAAACGAAGTTTAAAAACACGAGTTTATTTAAAAACAAAAACAAAGAATATTTTAAGGCTAAAACATCTTTTTGAAAATCATTTGAAAAGATAATTTTTAAGGCTAAAATATTTTGAAAAGAAATTTTGAAAATCATTCCGAAGTTGTTTTGAAAAACATTTTGAAGTAGTTTTGCAAGCTTCTTCCTACATAATATCTCATCATATCATGACTCGAGAACTTGTACAAAACTAGGATGTTCGTGGGTTTGTAAGCCACTTGTCGTAGGTTTGTAAGCTACTTGTCGTGGGTTTGTAAGCCACTAAAATGGTAAAAATGGGTTCCATCCCAAAAGAAAAATTGAGTGAAGATTTCAGTGCTATTGTGAAGTTTTAACAAAATTCTAGACTCAATACTTATCTTGAAATCTTGAACTCTTGATAATCTTGATACTCATGAGTCTTCAATCTTGATATCTTGAATCTCTATACTGTACAGTCTTCATTCTTGGTACCTGCATGGTTAAATCCTGTATATACATATATATCTAAACTATAATGTTAGTATTTATATTTTATAATCTTATTCTAAGGTTGTTGTCATCAAAACCATCAACTCATGGACTAACAATCTCCCCCTTTTTGATGATGACAACCTTTGTATATAAAATATTATTTTTATCCTAATAACTCCCCCTAAATCTAATAACTCCACCTTAATTTATGCCTAACTTCCTTATTTTATATTTCTCCCCCTTTGTCATCAACAAAAACTAACTCTAAACTATATAACTCTTAGTTTAATATCCTATATGATGATAGTGTTATCATCAATACTTACTTGTAAACCTAAACCTTAGTCCTAAATTACAAACTCTCCTAACTAAGAATCTATATAATAATACTTTTAATAGAACATATATAAGAACACACATTATTTATTAATTATATATTTGTTTATATTTACATTTTCGTAGAGATCGTAAAAAAACAAACAACAAATAGGAAAGAAAGAGAAGAAACTAATGTGTGTCTTTGAACATAGGAGATCTATGAACCGAACAATTTGGATAGTGGAAACATAAATTTCCACATTGTTCGACAAGATTTCCATCTTTGTCAAAGCACAGTTCGCCAACGCAAACGACATTGTCGTTGTCTTCCGCATGCTCTTCTTCCATTGGTTCTTCTTCTTCTTCTTCACTTTCCTCTTGTTCATGATCTCCTGAAGAGTCGTCGTCAATCATGATTGGGTTAGCATGATTACCCATAAGAAATTTTTGCAAATTCCTAAGGATTTTGCCTTGCCTCTCTTGTTCTTTGGCCATTCGAAGTTGCATCACTTGAATTTCAGTCATTAACTGAAGGGTATCTTTCAGAGAATCCTCCATTTTCGTTACACGAGCGAGCGTTGATTGTTGAAACGGACCAGAAGTAGGCGATGGGAACGAAAAAGTTGATTTTAAGTTTGATTTGGAAGAGGAGGCCATTGATAAATTTATCTCAGAAGGAAGAACAGAAAGAGAACAGAGAGAATGAAGAAAATTTTGAAATAGAAGAAATTTATAACCACTTATTTGAATTTTGGTGGGAAAAATTTTAAAATTTAAAAAACGATATATTTCGACATGGGTCTAGGGGGGATGTCGACATGGTTCTTGAATTTTTACCTATTTAATTTATTTTGAATTAATTTTTAATTATACTTGTTATTTATATTTTATATTTGAGTTAATGAACAAATACCTAATTCTCTTCTTAATTTAGTAAATGTAGATTCATTTAAGGGTTTTGTTAAGATATCAGCAATTTGATTTTCAGAATTGATATAGTCGAGAGTAATTACTTCTCTTCTTATATTATCTTTGAGAAAATGGTGTCTGATATCAATATGTTTAGTTCGAGCATGTTGAGTAGTATTTTTGGATAAATTTATTGCACTAGTATTATCACAATAAATGGGTGATTTTGAGATTTTTAAACCAAAATCTTTTAAAGTTTGTTGCATATATATTACTTGAGAACAAGCCAAAGCAGCAGAAATAGACTCTGCTTCAGTTATTGATAGAGAAACTGTGTTTTGCTTTTTACTAAACCAGGAAATCAGAGAGTGCCCTAAAAAGTGACAAGTTCCACTTGTACTTTTTCGGTCTGATTTACAACCAGCATAATCAGCATCACAGTAAGATATTAAGTCAAACGAATCATTTTTAGGATAAAATAAGCCATAATCGAAGGTGTGTTTAACATATCTTATAATACGTTTTACAGCTTTTAAGTGAGTTTCTTTAGGTTGGGATTGATATCTTGCACAGAGACAGACACTATGCATGATATCAGGTCTACTCGCAGTGATATAGAGTAGTGATCCAATCATTCCTCTATATAATTTTTGATCTACATCTTTCGAGAGATCTTCTTTACTAAGGTACTCATTGGTTGCCATGGGAGTGGGTTTTCCACTCGCAGTATTCAAACATTTACTAACTAGATCTTTAGCATATTTTTCTTGACTAATAAAGATACCATTATCTAATTGTTTTATTTATAATCCTAAAAAGAAGTTTAATTCAACCATATGACTCATCTCAAACTCTTTTGTCATTATTTCAGAAAATTCTTTATTCATTTCAAAATTAGTTGATCCAAAAATGATATCATCTACGTAGACTTGTACTAGATGAATATGATTTTTATTTCTTTTAATAAAAAGAGTATTATCTACTTTACCTATTTCAAAATTTGATTGCAACAAGTAAGATCTTAGTCTATCATACCAGGCTCTAGGAGCTTGCTTTAGACCATATAGAGCTTTCTTTAGTTTGTAAACATGATTTGGAAATTTATCATTTTCAAAAAGTGGTGGTTGTTTAACAAATACTTCTTCTTTTACAAAACCATTTAAAAATGCACTTTTAACATCCATTTGAAATAATTTAAAATTATTATGATTTGCGAAAGCAAGTAGAATCCTAATAGCTTCTAATCTTGCTTCGGGGGCAAAGTTTTCATCAAAATCTATTCCTTCTTCTTGACAATAACCTTGAGCGACTAACCGGGCTTTATTTCTAACAACCTCTCCTTGTTCATTCATTTTATTTTTATAAACCCATTTAGTTCCAATTATCGTTTTATTTTCAGGTCTAGGAACAAGTTCCCAAACATCATTTCTAGTGAATTGATTTAATTCTTCTTGCATAGCCAAAATCCATGAATCATCAGTTGATGCTTCTTCTGGATTTTTGGGTTCAATAGTTGATATAAAAGCTATATTACTCATTTGACTTAGTTGGTTTCTAGTTTTAACAATAGATTGCATATCTCCAAGTATATTTTCTATAGGGTGATCTTTTAAAAGTTTAATCTTTTTATTAGGATGATTTAATTCATTATTAGTTTCAGTTGACTCTTGGTTTTGATTGATTAAATCCTCTTCATCATTTATTTCTTCAAAATTTCTAAAATTTTCATCTAATGAAACATGCATTGTTCCTTCGATGGTATTAGTTCTTAAATTAAATACTCTGTATGCTTTTCTTCTATTAGAGTATTCGATAAAGATACCTTTGTCGGATTTAGGATCAAATTTATCTAAGTTATCTTTTGTATTTAAAATAAAACATTTACTTCCAAAAATTCTGAAATAAGATACCTTAGGTTTCTTTGAGAAAATAAGTTCATAAGATGTCTTATCAGTTAAAGGTCTAATTAAAATTCTATTTAAAATATAACAGGCGGTAGCAACTGCTTCTGCCCTAAAGTACTTTGGTAAATTACTATCAGAAAGCATAGTTCTCGCACACTCTTGAATCATCCTATTTTTACGTTCTACTACTCCGTTTTGTTGTGGAGTTCTTGGAAATGAAAAATTGTGAATAATTCCCTTTTTATTGCAGAATTCTTCAAACTTTTCATTTTCAAATTTAACACCGTGATCACTACGGATGGTTATAATTTTTTGAGAAAACTGATTTTGAACACTTTTTGAAAAATTCTTAAAACATTCAAAAGTATCACTTTTATGTTTCAAAAATATTTTCCAGGTAAATCTAGAATAATCATCTACAATTACAAAAACATATTTACTGTGATTTTAATGACTGAATTTGAGATGGACCAAATAAATCAAGATGAAGTAATTCAAGATGTTTTGAAGTTGAAATAAGATCTTTTAATTTAAAAGAGCTTTTTCTAAGTTTTCCTAGTTGACATGCATCACATAGACTATCTACTTTAAAATTCATTTTAGGGAGGCCTCTTACTAGATCATGTTTTGACAGTCTAGATAAGAGTTTGAAATTCAAATGCCCAAATCTCTTATGCCAAATCCAAGGGTCACTTGCATTTGCCAAAAGACACAAATTATCATTTGAAATTTTCATACTAAGAATATAAATATTCTTTTTCCTAATTCCCTCAAATATTATGGTTGAATTATTATCTTCAATGTGACACTTATCTTTTTCAAATTTAATTTTATATCCTTTATCACATAGTTGACTTATACTTAGCAGATTGTGTTTCATATTCTTAACTAGCAAAACATTAGTAATAATAGGAGTTTCAGAGTTACCGACTTTGCCGATGCCGATCACATAACCTTTTGAATTGTCTCCAAAGTTAATCAGTCCTTCGTCTTTGTATATTATATCATTTAGCATATCTGGATTCCGAGTCATGTGTCTAGAACATCCACTATCGAGTATCCATTTGTTCGTTTTGATCTGCACAGTTTGTTTGTTCTGGATTGATTCCTCAATTCCCATAAAGCATGATTCCTGCACATCAAACAATCTTAGTAGACAACTTGTATTTGAATATTGATTATATGCAGACTCAAGAGACAATGATGATCTGAATATTTCTAAACATGCATTAACAAATTTCTTAAACATAGCCATTTTAAAAAATCTTTTCAAAAATCAGATTATGAAACTTTTGAAAACCTTGCTCCGATACCAAATGTGAGGAATGCGGATTACGGATCTTAAGGCTAGGAATAACAATAGAGGGGGGGGGGATGAATAGTGTTAATAAGAAATTACTAAATCTTTTTGAGTTTATGAAAATTTGAACACAAATGTATGTAATTTTCAGACACGGATGTAATCACAGAATCAAACACAGATGCAGAAATAAAGTAAATGCAGTAAAGGAAAGAACACACCGGGTTTTATACTGGTTCGGAGTCACCCTACATCCAGTCCCGCACAATCAAGTATGGATTTCCTTTCAAAAGCAATGCAACAATTACAACCCTCAGTTTTAAGGCTACGAGGTACACCCTCCAGAATCACAATCCTCTGGGTAGAGATACTTGATTTCCAAGGCAACAAGTTCACCCAATTGATTTCCAAGGCTACAATCACACCTTTTCTCGCTTGATTGATTTCCAAGGCTACAATCACACCTTTTCTCGCTAGATAGATTACAAAGAAGCTTATAACTCTGAATAGCACTTGGATCTTGTTGAGATAGTGATAGAGAATCAAACCAAAGATAATCTAGTTAGATTCAATATTGATTTCAGCAGAGTAATGATAGAATTTTGATTAAGAAAATGTGGGAGAAGAAGAGAAGTGAAAAACCAGAAAGACTGGTATAAAATTCGTTGAAACTAACCCCTATTTATAGAATGTTGGGCGTGTTCTCGCCCAGAAGACCTCGAGACCAAGGAGCTTAACTCATCCGGCATTCTCGTTCTCCAGAGCCCATTCGGTAGGAACTCGTCCGGCATCCATGTCTCACAGAGCACATTCGGCAGTCTCATGCAACTCCAAACCAACCTACTGCCACCGAACCAACCTACTTCCATCTCCACACCGAACCAACCTACTGCCACCGAACCAACCTACTTCCATCTCCACACCGAACCAACCTACTTCCATCTCCACACCGGACCAACCTCACCATCCCACCACCGGTCCAAGCAACTACCGGTCCACTCTACACTCCAACCACCTCCGAACCAAGCGATGCCGAACCAAGATGTACCAGGCCAGATCACATCAGCCTAGGCCCATCAGCGACTATACACATCCTGGACCCCTACCCCTAGCCTCACTCTATAAATAGAGGGGCAGGGGTACAGCAATGGGGACAAGTTTGAGAGCTCAAGCACGGAAGGAACTTTCAAACAACTTTCTTTTACTTGTATCAAAGTTTTGTACTTGTAATCAGAATAAAAGAAGAGAAATAACATATAAAGTGGACGTAGGCACATTCTGGCTGAACCACTATAAACCTGCGTGTCTTTTTACAGTTTAGCCCCTGTTTTTCATATATTTTCATAAATCGCTCAAATCACTAAGAATAACATAAGATCTATTAAATCATACAACTTCGAGGTGTTTGTCCATTTTTTGTGCTAACATTTTTGGTGCTTTCATTGAGAACTAGAAGCTCGAAGCTTCAGCTTCATCCGCTTAACAAGTTTTCCTAACAGCATCGTCCGCCACTTGGAAAACATGCCTCCCAAACAAAGAAAAGATGTTAACAAAGGAAAAAACATCGCATCCAGCAGTCTTCCAGATCCAGCAGTCACGAATCAAGTAAATCGTCCTCCTCCAGCAACAGTAACAAATGAAGAACAGGCTAACCCAACCACTCCTGCCACAGAACAGCCTGCAGCAATTACTAGAGCAGATCTGGACAGAGTTGTGGTTGAAGTAACTAACCGCTTCACATCCCAACAGGAAGCCTTGGTGGACCATCTCATGTCACGCTTAAGGGACGCTGAAGAATCCAACTGCAACATTGAATCATGGGGCGAGTCCCAGTCTGGAGGATCTCAGAGACAACAAAGATCTTCCTTCTTCGAAGGAGCTAATGGCAGAAGTAGCCGTGGTAGGAGCCGAGACCGAGCACAACCCGAAGTTAGGCCTGAGGAAACGTTTGGTACCGAACCCAATGGGGAAGGTACCGGGCGAAGGTCAACTGTAGCTGAGCCTGTCATGCTGCCTAACCCCAGAAACGCCAGTGAACGGGGCCGAGCTAGAGTCCAGCCCGAAGTTGGACCCAAGGAAGTGCTTAGATCAGAACCCAACAGGGGGAGATCAAGGCAAGGGCCAACTGTAGCTGACCCAAGCATGCTCCCAGAAGATCAAAGGCAGCCACTGGAAAATATGAGGAATGATAGACGATACCATCCCTACAGGTCATCTGGACGGAATCAATCCCACAGAACAGAACCAAACTCATTTCTATCTGCTCCAAGTTCTGATGAAGGATGGCACGCTTATTCAGAGAGTGTGTCCAACGGGAGCAAAGAGATCGAGGGATAGGCGCTAGGGTAACCAGCCCTTTCGCCCGCAATATCGAAATTGCTATCACCCCCCGAGAATGGAAGATGCCAACAATGGAACCCTACAAAGGAACC
Source organism: Allium fistulosum (assembly GCA_030737815.1). NCBI lineage: Eukaryota > Viridiplantae > Streptophyta > Magnoliopsida > Asparagales > Amaryllidaceae > Allium > Allium fistulosum. The sequence continues at coordinate 238,682,078 of CM060907.1, read as the reverse complement.
TCCGATCCCGTTGTACACTTACAGAGGTACACGCAGCATATGCTCATGAGTGGAGCGACAGAGGGAGTACTGTGCAAATGCTTTCCGCTCTTCTTAGCAGATCTTGCTACCTCCTGGTTCTGTCATCTACCCCAAAGATCCATCAGCTCGTGGGAAATGTTGAAAGAAAAATTTATCAGTCAGTTCCGCATTCATGTGGAGCAACCTAAGGACGCTTATTCCTTATCCAGCGTCAAACAGAAACCTGGAGAAAAGCTGCAGCAATACCTAACCAGATTCAACGCCGCAGCAGCCGCAGTTCAAGATGCCGATGAGAAGCTTATTCTAATGGCCCTCTGCAGTGGTGTGCATCCGGACACTAAATTTGCTAGAAGGTTGACAAAAGAAACCAGCTACTTTACCCGATTTCTTCCATTAAGCCGGGAAATACATGAGGCTTGAGGACGCTGCCGTTGAGGGGCAGTCAGGACAGCAAAATAAGACAACCCATGGCAACGCCCCTACTGTAGCAAGGGACGTTCGAAGAAATGATTCCAGAGACAATATTGGGGGCAAGAAGGGAGAAAAGCGCCTATATCGGCCAGGACCAAGATTCAACACTTACACCCCTTTGAACGAGACCGTCGAAAATATCTTCCTCGCCACCCAAGGCAAAGTTAGATACAAACGCCCACCATACAAGAAGGAATCAGATAACGCACAGAAGTCTGGAAAGTTCTGCCGCTTCCATGAATCTCACGGACATGATACCAACGAATGCCATCATCTCCGAGATCTGATTGAGGAACACATCAGAAGAAAGAAACTGGAACGTTATGTAAAAGGTCAGGACAGGACCCCAGCTCCTGCCAATGAAAACCCAAGGCTACCCTCACCGGGGGCCGACAGAGGAAACCGCAACGCTAGCAGCTCTAGTCAAGAAAAGATAGTGGTCCATACCATCTCAGGAGGGCCACACATCGCAGACAGAAGCTGGAAAGAGACGGAAAGGTACGAAAAGTCGCTTAGAGACAATAAAGACTATGTCAATTCGGTTATAGAAGAACGCCACCCGAAGCGGAAAGAAAGTGATGACATCACATTCGGTAAGCGTGACCTAGAAGGAAGGCAGTACCCTCACATAGATCCCATGGTTATCTCCGCCCGACTTGGTCCCGCCGAAGTTTACCGAATCCTGGTAGATACTGGAAGCTCAGTAAACATCCTGTTCAAACACGCATTCGACAAAATGAAGCTATCAATGAAGGATGTATCTCCCTGCGATAAACCACTACACGGTTTCACTGGAGATGCGAAGATGCCTCTCGGACAACTGGACCTCTTGTTGAGATTGGAAGCCATCCCCGCTCCGTTGTACGGAAACAGACATTTGTGCTAATAGAAAACCGTTCGGCCTACAACGCCTTCTTAGGAAGGCCAGCTTTGTCTGATTTCCAAATTGTCCTAGCCCCATGGTGTCTAAAGATGAAATTTCCAACGGACAATGGAATAGGGGAAGTAGAAGGAGACCAGGACATTGCTCGAGACTGCTATGTGACTGAACTTCGCAACAACCACAGGAAGGATAAAGGGAAGGGTGTAGAGATTGCCCTCTGCACAAAAAGTCTGGAAGCATAGCAACTAAAGAAAGCCCCTCCTCTTCGATATACCAGCGACCCTTTCAATGAATTAGACCCTAGGGACAAAGAGGAGGAGGCCACCGCCGAGCCTGCAGAGGCTATGGAGTTTATATCTGTAGACAAGCACGACTCAAGTAGACTATTGAAAATTGGGTCCCAACTAAAAGCCGAATTGAAGGAACAACTCATCGATTTTCTCCACCACAACTTGGATGTATTCGCTTGGTCACACGCTGACATGACCGGAATCTCTCCCGACATAGCATGCCACATATTAAACATTGATCCTACCAAGGCGCCTGTAAAACAAAAAAAGAGAAGTATGGGGGCAGAGCGATCAGCAACCCTCGATGAAGAAGTAAAGAATCTACTCGCCAATGACTTCATACGAGAAGCTGTTTACCCGGAATGGATCGCCAACCCGATACTAGTAAAGAAGGCTAATGGGATGTGGCGGACCTGCATCGACTTCTCCAACCTAAACGACGCCTGCCCAAAGGATTGCTTCCCACTTCCCAGAATCGACCAACTTGTAGACAGTACAGCCGGGCACGAGCTCCTATCTTTTATGGACACATACTCAGGATATAACCAAATTCCTATGCATGCTCCCGACCAAGACCACACTAGTTTCATCACCGACCGGGGTTTGTACTACTATAAGGTAATGCCTTTCGGACTTAAAAATGCAGGAGCCACCTACCAGCGCCTCATCAACTAGATGTTTGCGGGGCTAATAGGACAAACTATGGAAGTATATGTGGACGACATGCTGGTGAAATCACGGAAAGCCAAAGATCACGTAAGCCACCTAGGCGAAATGTTCCAGGTACTTCGACAGTATGGAATGAAGTTGAATCCACTAAAGTGCTCCTTCGGAGTATCATCGGGAAAATTCTTAGGGTTCATCGTCCATGCCCGAGGGATTGAAGCAAACCCTGAACAAGTCCGAGCGCTAAGGGATATCAAGATACCTTCCACCCGAAAGGAAATGCAAAGCCTAAATGGAAAAGTGGCCGCCCTAAGCCGATTCATCTCCAAGGCAACGGACAAGTGCATCCCCTTTTTCGAAGCTCTAAAGAAAGATAAAGGAAAGTTCGAATGGACGGACGAATGCTTAACCGCTTTCCTTAACCTAATCGAACACCTCCAGAAACCACCGGTACTCTCGACTCCAAGCGAAGGCGAAGAATTATATCTATACCTTGCTGTGTCATCTCACGCTCTAAGCGCTGCCTTGGTAAGGGAAGACAACCGCACGCAACGACCAGTTTACTTCGTCAGCAAAAGGTTTACCGGGGCAGAAGTCAGATATCCTAAACTTGAGAAGTTAGCATACTGTTTACTAATCACATCACGGAAATTGCGTCACTACTTCCAGTCCCATTCCATCAAAGTTCTGACCGATCAACCGCTGAGGCAGGTACTCCATCGTCCCGACACTTCTGGGCGATTACTTAAATGGTGCATTGAACTGAGTCAGTATGATATCACCTATCACCCTCGCACCGCCATCAAGGGACAGGCCGTGGCTGATTTCATTGCAGAGTTCACTACCAACGAAGATCAGGAGCAATTGGAAATAACAAAAGATATCAAGTGGAATCTCTTTGTGGATGGTGCATCAAACGAACAAGGCTCGGGGGCAGGTGTGGTAATAATCACTCCTAGGGGAAACAAACTGCACTATGCTATAAGGTTGGAGTTCGCTGCCACCAACAACGATGCAGAATATAAAGCAGTGATAGCTGGACTAGAAATTGCCATAGAAATCGGGGCCAATTCTTTGTGCCTTCACAGCGATTCTCAACTTATTGTTAATCAAATACTAGGAGAATTCCAAGCTCGAGAAGAACGACTCATAGCATATCTAAAGAAGACTAAGTTACTTCTCAGCCGATTGGACCACTACTTAGTCAAACATATCCCTCGGGAGGAGAACCGAGAGGCCGACGAATTAACAAAGCAAGCAAGTGTGAGAGACATCACCATCTTCGGGGCAGTAACCATCTCAAAGCAACTGGCCCTAAGTTTTGAGCAAGTAAATCTGATAGCTGCAACAGAAGAAGCAACTTGGATGACTCCCATCCGAGACTACCTACAAAGTGGCACTCTACCCAACGGGCGTAACGAAGTCAAGAAAATCTTGAGGAAAGCATCCCGCTACACAATACAAGAAGACATCCTCTATCGGCGCGGATTCTCTAACCCGTTATTAAGGTGTGTCGCCGGGAGAGAAGCCAAGGAAATCTTATCCAACATCCATCAGGGGAGCTACGGAGATCACACCGGAGGGCAAACATTAGCAAAAAAGATACTCCGATACAGATATTTCTGGCCCACCTTAAGCAAGGACTTCTTAGATTTCGTCAAAACGTGTGACAGATGCCAGAAATTTGCTAAGATTCCACGGCAACCAACAACTGAGATTACTCAAATGACCAGCCCTTGGCCCTTCGCAATATGGGGAATTGACTTAATCGGCGAGCTACCGATGGGCCGAGGCGGGGCCAAATATGCTATAGTGGCAGTTGATTACTTCACCAAATGGGTGGAAGCGGAACCTCTGAATAAAGTATCTTCAGCAAAAGTTATTAACTTCTTAATCAAAAATGTTCTATGCAGGTACGGAGTCCCACTCAAAATCATATCAGACAATGGACTTCAGTTTGACAGCCAGGAATTCGCCAACTGGTGCCGAGAGCATGGAATTCATAAAAGCTTCTCATCCGTAGCATATCCCCAGGCAAACGGACAAGTCGAAGCAGTCAACAAAATTCTGAAAACTCTGATAAAAAAGAAGCTCGAAAAGTCAAAGGGCGCTTGGGTGGATGAACTCCCTACGGCACTATGGGCCTACCGCACATCTTTCAGAACATCGACGGGGCACACTCCTTTCTCTTTGGCATAGGGATCGGAGGCTATGCTCCCAGTTGAAACCGTTGTGCCTTCCCACCGTAGGATTCACTATAACCCGGAAGAGAATGAAGAGCTCCTCCACATGTCTTTGGATCTGATCGAGGAGAGAAGAAACGATGCAGTCCTCAAAACAGTAGCCCACAAGCAAAAAGTGGCAGCACAGTACAACTCCAAAGTCAAGCATCGTACCTTACGAGAAGGGATCTTGTCCTCAAGTGAATCTTCCCTCGCCCCGGAGCACTAGACCCAATCTAGGATGGACCATATGTAATTCATAAAGATCTCCACAACGGAGCCTATATTTTGTCAACAGTGGACGGAGAGGTGTTCCAGAGGGCATGGAACATCCAACACCTCCGTCGATACTTTTCTTAACTTGTATTGCCCATATGAAGTGAATTAACAAAGAGAATCAGTGGACGTAGGCCTTTTCGTGCCGAACCACTTTAAAAAACTTTGTCTCTTTTTTAACTTGTTCCTTTATATCTTGGCTACTTGTTAACTTTATCCTTTTCTGTTGAACAAAATCCTACGCGTATAGCATCTCCACTCAAAGCACCCCACGGCGCAACTTCACCCGGGAAAAACCCAACAGGTACTATGCGAATCTATGCCCTCGCCAATGAGACACTTTTGCTCCAGCATCCCTCTGCTGCGGGTTAACTCATTGCTCGCGACGGCCCTTAAAGCCAACTGTAATGAGCCGATTATAAGCCACCGAGAAGGCCGACTATAGCCGAGGCAGCTCATTACGGCGTTAGGCTCGCCGGCAACTGTGGACCGACTATAAGCCCCAACATAAGGTGTGGGCAGCCAGGGGCAGTTCACAGTTGACGATCGGCACCCACGCTAGCCGGCCACAGTAAATCGAATAATACCCATGATTACGGGCCATAATGGCCCGGGTAGTTACTGTGCGCGATCTCGGCTCCGATGTGTCTTAAGTGCGGCTGTGGTAAAAAAGAATTAACTCCCCGCGGAGGCGTAAGATGGGTGACAAATGTCTCCAAGACCCACAGCTAGGGAAAGTGACTACAAAACCCGTTTGCCACGAACTTAAGCACATCGAAGGCCTTCCGTGATTGGAAGTTTTACTATTTCACATATTTCGATTTTACTTAAAAAGCTTTCCTCCTATCCTCTATAACAATCCATAAAGTACAGGATACAGAGTAGGAGATACTCGCCAATGGATGCAGAGATTCACAATCGGATGGCAGGGCATTCAACTGCTTTCCATGCTCGGTCATATAAGATATTCGAAACTGCCATCTACAAACAGAACATGAAAGGCGGTATTTTCTTCCTTTATGTGCAGATGCATGACTATAATTTGTTCACACCACACACTAACATTGCAAGTCATGGAATTATGTCTTAAACCAGAACCCGACATCAAACACAATTTAATTACAAGAATATACATAGCTATATTTCTCATACGACATGCCAAAATAACAGCAAACATTCAAAAGACGACAAAATCAGCTTAAGTTAAAGAATTACACATCAAAAATAAGACTATTTATTACAAGTGGCAAAATATTACAACCTAAAGGCTACTTTACTATTTTTCGACTAACATATACAACACTGTCAAATCCACAAAAAGAGTTTTTCCAGGTATAATCAAGGGGCCGGCTGCAGTGGAGCTTTATCCTTGTCCTGTTGACCCCCTGTCCAGTCAGAAAAAGGATTCATTAGCAATAAGCAACCAAGTTGATGGAGAAACTAAAAAGGGAGACTTACCAGCGCCTGCTTCCTGACTATCCTGATCGTCATCCTCTACCTGCACGCCTACCTCCTCAGTGGCAAGCAACCGCATACCTTCCTTCACCGCCACCTTCTCCTCCTTGGCAAACTGAGCAGACCGCATCCATGCTGAAGACCACGCCACTATCTTTATCCGCATCGGCCTTAGCCTCCACCAAAGCCCGAAGATAGATCTTAGCCATGACCCTAGGATAATCATCCATCCAAGATAGGTTGCCCTGCTTCCATGTTCGGAAGTACATGTCCTGAAGCATTTCATCCATCATCCCCTCATTCTCCTCAAACTCCCTCATCCGGGCCTCGGAAGCCGACAACCTTCCCACAGCAGCTTCTCTCTCCAAACGGTATCTCGAGCAGTCAGCCTGAAGGGATTTCCGCATCGCCTCCATCTCCTCCTTCAGCCTAACCTGAGCGAGCTCTGCGGCTTCAAGCTTCCCCGACAGCTCCTCTACACGCTCAAGCTCCGCCCTCCGAACAACATCCACTGTCGAGATGGCCATATTTATCTGTTCCTTGCAGGCGACCTCCATCTTCCGCGGTTCCGCCTTACTAGCCTCCTTCATAGCCTTCCTCAATCGCCCGGAGGCAGCCTCATGCTGAGAAATCTGAATGGCCTGGTCAGCGAGCTGTTTGGCCTGGTCCGAAACCATCAATCTTAGTCGGATGTTGGCACTCCCAATCTCCTCTCCAGCCTTAACCAGCCGGGCATGATGCCCCATCAGCTTTCTAGTCTCCTCCGCCACCCGATCAATACTAGCCTTGGCCTCGTCTCCCATGGTAACTATCCGAGTGGTAAGTAGATCAAGATCTAAGGACTTAGCCTCATCAAGCACCCGTACCATGGGATTGCGGGGAAGAAGGTGCTCACCAGTAACCTCGTCAAAGGTAATGTCGTGGGAACTTGGATCCAGATCAGGATGACCCGCAAATGGGTTACGAGCCAAGTCAGGACGGTCGATATGAGTAACAGAAGGGTTTCCGGACGGATGCGGAGAAGGTGCGAACTCGCTGTCCTCCTCCGTGATATCATGAAGAGGCTGAGCCGGGAGCTGAGGACCGGGCGAAGGTTCGGATAAAGGACGACTCCTCTTTCTCTGCTGAATACCCTCTTCGATAACCCCGAGAAGAGGACGGTAGCCGACTACATCCCCGGAGCGGTGGGTCAAAGGCTTCGGCTTGACGGAAGTTTTGGAAAGCTTGTACTGTTCAAGCCTGTGCCGAAGATCTGAGGCCTTGGCCGTTTTACCTGCTCCTGATATGAAGAAAAAGTGTCACAAGCATATATTGATCTATAATTCGAGAAAACACGACAAATTAAAAGGTAATAAGAAAGGAAACACATCTGTGGTTGTACAAACCCTGGGGAGGAGTAGGATACTGCAATAAGTCCTGGATTTCATTCCAGGACGGGAGCGGGTCATAAAATATTCCTAAGTCCCTATCATAAATGGAGCCCGCAGGAATCAAAAGTTCACCTTGAGTCGTCGGAGCCACCTTGGCTGGGATGGTCTGAGAAGACTCACTTGCACCGGTCCCGGCCTTGTCCGCTTTCCCAGTTTTCTCTACCAAAGCCGGATCTTCGTCCAGCCCCTCGAAAGCCTGGTGGAACGCATTGGCCGTCCACTCCTGAATCTCGCCCGCTTGCCCAGGGAGCAAAGCCCCGATGCCATCGCCACCTTTATCACCTTCCCGATCATCTCCACCCTCACCTCTTTCCTCCTCTATGTCTTCCTCCTCCTGGGTAAGTGGACAATTGCTGGGGGAGGGACCGTCCGACTTCTTGAGTTTCTTACCTCCGACGGCTGGAGGTTTTGCGAAAGGTTTCCTCTTGCTACTCTCTACCGTCACACCTCCCATAGTCTGAGCAGCCACCCTCTCCTCCGCCGTTTCCCTCAGCTTGACTACTGACTGCTGTGGAAGGATTAAGTTATACTCCAGGAGGGTCGCATTTCTGATCAGGAAGGCAGATGATCTATACTTCTCGAGAATAGCTTCTATCTCAGCCGCCGTCTGAACCAGGCGGTCAGTCTCCACAATCGCAAAGCCACCTGTCGCTAGCAAAAAATGAGAAAGTATGAGAAGAAGCATCGCAACCAGAATGGAAATTATAAGTAAAAGCATCAACTTACATCCAGAAGTAAAGCACCGAATTGAAACGGAGTCGTCCCTGACAAAGAACCACTCCTTCTTGAACATGCTGAATTTAGAATACAAATCCAAGACCGGCTTGAAGGTCACAGCTGACTCCAAGCTAATGTATGGGGACCCCTTCTTATAGCCCCTCAGATTATATAGATACCGGATCTCCCGGTTGGAAGGAGCACGACCATACTTCCTCTGGAAAATGACGAAGAGGCTCACCAATATAGCATAGGAGTTGGGTTGAAGCTGGAATGGGGCCACCTTAATATATGTGAGGAAGCTGGCTATCCAAGCGTTAAGAGGAGGAATGGCACCACACATGCAGTGGTATCTGCTGTAGGCGAAGTACCCATCAGGAGGATCATACGGCATAACGTCTCTCCCAGGCAGTAGAAAGTGCGCCCTATCGATTCCAAAGGATCGGGAAATGACGTCAAGCTGCTCCTCCTTGAGGGAGCTAGGAAAGCAATCGGGCGGGGAGTTCAGAAGTTCCTGAGAGCTGTACCCGTCCACTAGCGATCTCGGGATTGGTCCGTGACGTTCTTGATTCGGCTGAGCTGGGGGCACGGCATAGGAACCTCCTTCACCCCCAGATTTCTTCTTGTCTGACCGAGTTTCCGCTTTACGAGACATTATCTGCAAACACAGAAAGTACATCATTAAAACGCATGAATTATGTAACCTAGAACTTCACTGATAACTCAAGTATAAAAGATCGTTCGGTAAAGCAAGGCGGGAGTTCGTTCGGCACTACACTCCCCGAGTTCATCCGGTAATAAGTGCCATTCGGTACTTAAAACCCCCCCAGTTTCGTCCGGTAGTTCAAGTCCTTTAGCACATTCGGTATTCGAACTCCCTATCCCGTTCGGTGGCCTAGCCACAAGGTTCATTCGGCAATTTTCAGAAAGCTCGTTCGGCAATACAAGCACAAGTACATTCGGCTCCTCACCTGATTCGGCAGGGACTTTGATTCGGCAAAGGCTAGGAAATGGTTCGGCTGATAAAAAATGACGAGGGTACATGGCCCCTATTTATAAACGAATTTTGGACACCGGACCAATTGGATCGGCACCTAGGGGCCGAACGAAGCTATCCATAATACCCAACTTAAAACAAAGCACGCCATATACAGATATATGCCCTACTTTGGGGGGCAAATGTTGGGCGTGTTCTCGCCCAGAAGACCTCGAGACCAAGGAGCTTAACTCATCCGGCATTCTCGTTCTCCAGAGCCCATTCGGCAGGAACTCGTCCGGCATCCATGTCTCACAGAGCACATTCGGCAGTCTCATGCAACTCCGAACCATCCTACTGCCACCGAACCAACCTACTTCCATCTCCACACCGAACCAACCTACTGCCACCGAACCAACCTACTTCCATCTCCACACCGAACCAACCTACTTCCATCTCCACACCGGACCAACCTCACCATCCCACCACCGGTCCAAGCAGCTACCGGTCCACTCTACACTCCAACCACCTCCGAACCAAGCGATGCCGAACCAAGACGTACCAGGCCAGATCACATCAGCCCAGGCCCATCAGCGACTATACACATCCTGGACCCCTACCCCTAGCCTCACTCTATAAATAGAGGGGCAGGGGTACAGCAATAGGGACAAGTTTGAGAGCTCAAGCACGGAAGGAACTTTCAAACAACTTTCTTTTACCTGTATCAAAGCTTTGTACTTGTAATCAGAATAAAAGAAGAGAAATAACATATAAAGTGGACGTAGGCACATTCTGGCTGAACCACTATAAACCTGCGTGTCTTTTTATAGTTTAGCCCCTGTTTTTCATATATTTGCATAAATCGCTCAAATCACTAAGAATAACATAAGATCTATTAAATCATACAACTTCGAGGTGTTTGTCCATTTTTTGTGCAAACATAGAAGAACAATAGTCATGTCCATTTGTGAAAGGTTATGGCGAATAGACACTTCTTTTGAAATTCAAATTTTTGAATCTAACTGACACTATGTCGACATGGGGTACTAGGGCATGTCGACATCCCAAAGGAAATTTGTGAAGATTTGATTTTCTTTGAAAATAACCTTTATCTTATATTAAAACTATTTTAAACTTTATAAATATACTTGACTATAGATAAAATACATAGAAAATATTGAGAACAATATATATAAAATTTTACTATAATTTTATATTTAAATTTAAGTATAAAGATAGTTTAAAACAAACGAAGTTTAAAAACATGAGTTTATTTAAAAACAAAAACAAAGAATATTTTAAGGCTAAAACATCTTTTTGAAAATCATTTGAAAAGATAATTTTTAAGGCTAAAATATTTTGAAAAGAAATTTTGAAAATCATTCCGAAGTTGTTTTGAAAAACATTTTGAAGTAGTTTTGCAAGCTTCTTCCTGTAGAATATCTCATCATATCAGGACTCGAGAACTTGTACAAAACTAGGATGTTCGTGGGTTTGTAAGCCACTTGCCGTGGGTTTGTAAGCTACTTGCCGTGGGTTTGTAAGCCACTAAAAAGGTAGAAATGGGTTCCATCCCAAAAGAAAAATGGAGTGAAGATTTCAGTGCTATTGTGAAGTTTTAACAAAATTCTAGACTCAATACTTATCTTGAAATCTTGAACTCTTGATAATCTTGATACTCATGAGTCTTCAATCTTGATATCTTGAATCTCTATACTGTACAGTCTTCATTCTTGGTACCTACATGGTTAAATCCTATATATACATATATATCTAAACTATAATGTTAGTATTTTTATTTTATAATCTTATTCTAAGGTTGTTGTCATCAAAACCATCAACTCATGGACTAACAGAGAAATAAATGAAGAAATCAAAATTAAAACAGAGAAAACAATCAAAAAACAGGTAAAAAACAATGACAAACAGATTTATAGTGGTTCGGCGCTGAATGCCTATGTCCACTTTGAAGAAATAGCTTTATTAATCACTTATATTTATGAGTACAAGAGGGATCGGATCGGAATCCGTAATTACAACGAAGTACAAAGAAAATAACAACATAAAGATCCCTCAAATGAACTATGAAATCTGTATTTATAGGGGTAAACGACCGAATATCTTCATGAAAATTCGCTGGCAGAATCTCCAGATGTAGACGAGGTCACCCAATAATTTTTTAGGCCCAATTCCCAATGTAGAGCGATGGGGCTGATCGGTCTTCCCTGCCATGTGGCACTATGCGATCGCCATGGTAGGCCCCCCTCTATGCTAGCTTCATGTTTTCAAAGTTGTTTGCATAGCTACCTTCATGTTTTCTAGAGATATCGATCGATTCCCATTGAGTTCAATTGCTGATTCATGCTATTCATAGCCATAGTGATCCCATTTGATCCCCTGTCTAGGGGAAGGCACAAATCCATACTTAGAGTATTCCAGAGAGTCTATCTCTTAGCTTCGCTTGATCATTGCTTCACACCATTATCTATGCTTGATCTCTGGTCTCTGTGATCACCTCTCCGGGATACTTGCCTTATCTATCATCGAGTCTAACTTGTCCAATCAATTAGAATATACTCGGGTCAAAAGACCGAATAACATCGTGCCATATGGTTCGTCTTGTCTCACTAATCATTACGGTATATTTATTTCTGTGTTTGAATGCCCGATGGATGAACGTAGCGGTATAAATGCGAACACAATTCGGGGATATAACAACTTTTCTTTCTTTGGTCCATTTTATTATTTGTTTAGCGCAATTGAACATGCGCATGCATTGGTGCCGCATATATTTGCTTTAATATTATTATTTTGGGTCCGTGTTTGTTGAATCTGGGCTTTTAAATTAAATTGCATAGACAATTTTATTGCAGCTTTGCTATTAACTGCCTTTATTAATCATAAGCCTAGGGTTTCACTCTATTTAAACCCTAGGTATCTCTGGTTTTGTGCTAATTTTGCAGCCGCATCTTTCTTTTTGTTTCTCTCTCCTCTTTCTCCTTTTCTTTCAGGTTTTTCCTTTGTTTTCCATTTCTTCTCCCACAGTTTATATTTCAATATCCCATTCGCCAGCATTACTTAGGCATGCGCATCCACCTGCCTATCACCTGCTTCCGCCTCTTACCCATTACCTAGCAGCCCCTCCACCTATGTCCAGTCTCCACCCGCCTTCTCTGCCGCCACCCCATCACATCAGATCCAACACCCAGACCCGCCTCCAGGACCTCCTTCCATCTTGCCCAGATCTCACTCACCCGCCACCTACGTCACATACCCTTACCTCCGCATGCTCCACCTGACCCACCCATACTCAGTCACCATCCTTTGTTATTTCATTAGGTTAAGGATAAAAACTTGGGTTCTAATTTACCAAATATCCAATGTTTTTAGACAAACGTCTGGCTTGGTATTATGTTTGTGCTTCATGAACAAGTTTACTTAATTAGTCGTGTACTGATTGATCCATTTGACTGGTGATTTCTTCTTCAGATTTATCTTTACACACTTTTTCTTTTTATTTCATGTGGAGTCTTCTATAACATTTTGATGAACCACACAATTCTGATTTTACCACATCAATATTTTATTTATTTCATTCACCACATCCCGACCTACCGTCAGCATCGCCATCTTCGCCCAGACACTTCACCATCTGAACCACCACCCCTTCATTCTCTCTTTTCTTGTATTATATAAAAAAAATATTTTATTTCATCGAAGCGTCGTTCGTGAATTGATAGAATTCATGGTTCGTATTGTTGGTGTTTAAGTTGATCATAGTCGTGTTATCGCGCTCTTGTCTCTCTTGTTCTTGTTTTGAGGAATTTTAGTGTGCTAAATCAAAGGTGAGTATTTAAACTCATGATATACTATAAATTCTATTACAAGTTAAACCACATCATTATGTGGATAAATTATATTGGTTTGCTGTTTGTGAATTTAAATTGGCATTAAAAGTTGAATATCATTGCTAGTTGAACACCCTTATAGGCAATAGTTAATAATTATTGTCATATTTGTTTAATTAAGTTGATTTAAATTTTATTGCATGTGTATACCCATTATATGTTAAAAATTTATGACATTGTGATTTTATATATGTTAGACGACCGATTGTGATGTACAATTGTTACAACCCTGTTGAATTATTGAAGTTATATTAATTATCATATGGATAACTTGAACATTATTAATATGATAAAACCCTTGGTCATCTTATGTTGATATCTGGCCAAAGTTAGAATATATAATTTTATTGTTTTGGCCTTAGAATAGAAAATCTAAATTACACATCGTTTTGTCCTTATTTGAAATTTTTTCACAAATGAATGTGTTTAATTTTAAATTTTTGATATGTTATAATAAATGATATTATGAATAGGATAGTCTAAAATTTGGTATGAAATTTACGTGTAATTTTTATGAATAAATTATTTAATTAAATTAATAAATAGGCTTTTTTGAATAGTGTGTCATTTAAACTTGAAATTTTTCTGTAGCTTCATTTAAGAAAAAGAAATATTTCGTGAAGAAACCTATAACAAATTATATCATCTAATATTTTCTATATTTTATTCTTTGAAAATAGGATAATTGGAATTATGAATTTTTTTAAAAACATTACGATGATCTTAAACTTTTTTTATAGCTCCATAATATTATTTGGAGAATACTTAATAAAAGGATCTATATTTATTTCGGCCATTTAATAATTTTAATAATTTAGTCTCTAAAATTAGACATTTGGAAATTTGGGTAAATCATTAAATCGATTTGGAAAAATCTGAAACTTTAATGGAAATTCGAGAAGGTGTTTAAAGAACTCTAAAATTTAATTTGGATTTTTTCTGCAAATCTTTAAGTTTTTATAAATTAATTAGTGTAAAATCTAATGTATTTCAATTATTAAAAATAATAAACTATTCTGGAAAATTCTAAAACTTTTTCCATGATTTCTTGAAGTAAAATGAAAGACATTTTATGTTGAACAATTTTGAAGATTCTTAACATATTTTTCTGTAAAAATTAAAATGGACAAAACGATGTACTTTTATATATTGAACGATTGGTTATTAAAGAGACCGAGGCCGGATATTGGCACACTCTCTATCAATACCAAAACCAATTTAATAACTATGTATGTGGTGGATGTTTTACAGAATGTAGAGGTTGAATTGGCGAACGTTGCTGGAATAAAGTAAGAGAACGATGATGGATGACACCGACACTTGTGTCAATTTGAAATGACTAAATCATGAGCCTATGTCTGGCCAAGGGGTTAGCTACCTTTAGCGGACATCTTTCCCTCGTATTACTATCTTGATTTTCGATTTGGTATTAATGGACGCGGTCGGCCATTAGGGGTTACGAGCAGTCAGAAAGGGTAAACTTGTAGAATCCTACCTTGGGCATTGTCTTCCGTGCCTTGCCATACGATTATTCCATACGAGACCGCTACCATTTTGTTTTAGTATTGTACCTATAGTGGACTTACTGATAACTACTGATGTTACTAGTGGTGTTGCAGGACCTACATAGACTACATGCTTAAAATGCATTAAGGGGGATTAATGCAAAGCCTTAACGCTATTTTAATATTTACATTACTGATAGACATTACATATGTATCGTACCTACTACATATAGATATTTTAACGGATCCTCGGGAGATGGAAAATACCATAACATCTCTTAAGTTATTTTCATAATTATTTCAAATGATATTGAGTTAACTTACATAAGAATTTTTAGTTCTAACTCGAGTTTATTGTTTTCCTTTATGCTCGGGCCAGCCTGAGTTGTTCAGCATTTCAAAGATGTTTGTTCTTGAAGATGAAGACGTAGTTTGGAAGACCGTATTTATTAGTATTATTCCGCTGCATTATATTGTATGTTTGTTAAATATATAACTCTGATTATATTGTAAAATAAAATCAAATGTAAATTATAAATTAGCTTCATGAACTGTTTATGTAATTATTATATTTTGTCAATCCGCTGTGAGATTTTATGTATTTGTTACTTCTATATCTTATTTCTTTAGAATAAAACCTCATTGATAATCTGTCATTTCGAGCGCTGAGTGCCGAAATGGCGAGTCGCCACAAAGTTAATTTCAGTTTTGGATTGAGATTTTGAACTCTTGTGTTCTTCTTTGTATAAATTGATTTCTAGGGCTTGCTGTTTTTAGAAATGAAAACTATTGTAGTTTTGTTTGATTATCTAATAGCATGCATATGAATTTTAGTTTAAATGGTTGATAAATTGGAATGGCAATCTATGTTTTGTTTGTAGTTGCAAATTTATAGTATATTCTCTATTAAACTGTTTACTGTAAATTAGTTTGCTATTTCTTTTGAATGATTGATTTCTACAATGAATTCCTGTTGAATGCATGCTAGTTTCTGAGTTTATAGTGCCAATACAAGTAGCCGGGACGAACTAGAATCGTGTTGGAGTTGGTATACATCGACGGTGGGGAAGAACAGTACCTGGAACTCGCGTTCCAGTATCCCACCGGTCGACCGATCAAGGACGACCGGTCATCACTTGGAACGAGAGTTCCAGGTGCCTTTGCTCCTCCCCATCTTTACCCTATTTTGATAGTTTTCCATGTGATTTACTTTCTGATTTACTAAGTTTAATTCTCTAATTTAATGGATTCAATTGGTTTAAGTTTTTGAATTTTTTTACTAAATATATGGATTTAAACAAGTAATTTATAAGAGAAAGTTTGCTATAATTTATCGATTTCAAACTTGTTTTTAAATCAATTTATTTCTTTTTATTAATGATCATAATAAGTAATTATATATCCAGCATAGTTAGAAGAAATAGTTTATGATTTAAAAGTATGGTTTTGAAACATAAACTATGTTATTTCTAAACAAATAGTGGTATATCTATATGGTTATTGGAATATAGTTTGTTGAAATATATATCCTTTTATGGGATTTTGGAACAAGTATATATATGTAAATACATTTTTGTTATCTACACGGATTTATAGTTTATGTTATCAAGTGAGATATATATATATATATATACATATAGTTGAATAACAAATGAGCTTATGGATTTTAAAATGAGAAGTTTGAAAGTAAATATATAGGTAAAGTATTTTAGAAATCATTTTCTATATGATAAAATTATATTATTTGCTTTCAAAACTATAAACTCATATTGGCTTTCATTGTGCTTAGCCTTTGGCTAATTATATGCTTTTTTGGCATTTCTTGTGTGACTTTTGAGATTATAGCTTTCTTGCAATTTCTGTCTTCACTTGAATGAGAAATCTAATTAAACGATTTAGTAATACAAGTGGTATAGAACATTTGTATTACTTTATCGGTTAATCCTTGGACTAGTTCAATTGAATATTTTAGTCAAGTGGGATGTATAATCTTTTAGCAAATATTTAAGTACCACAAAGTGGTTATGGGACATTAGACAAAATTCATTTAGTTACTAATTGATAGTAATGTAACACTTAACGATCAAAGATGGTCACCTTGGCATGCGAAGTGTCGTTTCTTGTGTTGGCTTGCGATGTGCTTGTATATTGTGTAAGCTTGCGTTGCGCTTGCTTTATTTTTGACTCGAATGTCTCTTGTGCTAGCTTAAGATGTGCTTGCTTTTGTATTGATTTGTGAAATGCTTGTCTTATGTGTTGGCATGTGATGTGAGTGTCTATTATTGTAGCTTGCGAAGTGCTTGCTATATTTTTGACTTACGATGTGCTTGTCATTATGGTTTTATGATTTGTGGCCTGCTTTTATGCTAGTCTTTTGAGTTTTGATTCACTTTTAATAGTCATAAAATTTTTGGAGTTTGATTTGCTTTTATGCAGTCTCTCATGTTCTTCTGGTTTCAGAGTTGGACTCCTTATCACCATATTTGAGATGATTGTCGTTGATGGGCATGAGAGGATTTGGTGACATGGTGATTTGGTGTTACT
The DNA here is from genome assembly GCA_030737815.1 of Allium fistulosum. NCBI lineage: Eukaryota > Viridiplantae > Streptophyta > Magnoliopsida > Asparagales > Amaryllidaceae > Allium > Allium fistulosum. The sequence continues at coordinate 238,664,714 of CM060907.1, read as the reverse complement.
GTCTTTTATTTGCGGCATAGTATATATATTTGTTATTAAGTCTTGTGTTTTATGAAAATTTATTAGTGGATGATTTCATGGTGGAACCTTATGATGTTTAGTGGAATACACTAATCGGATTTCTATATCTTTGATGTTATGCATGCTTATTATTGTGAACTCACTTTTTGGATAGTTAGAGATAGTCTGACCCGTTTTTTATTATTTATAATACTCAGATCAGACCAAGACTTAACAAATGTAGGGACTTTATGTCTTAGGATATGGGCTAGCTTGTGTAGAAGTATATGCTTAGTTATCTATATGTTGTGAGTTAAGTATAGGATGTAGTGTTATGTATATGGATGTATCAATTTTGAGATGTACACTCATATTGTATTTGGAGACCTATCTTATTCTTTGTACATGTATTTTTGTTAGTCTAGTATACTTTGTAGTAGACACACTTTATGTTATATGATATGTCCTGTATTATATTTGTCGCTGCGATTTGTGATTTTGTGTTATATATTATGTCGTATATTGTTCTGTTCTATTTTAGCTAATGTGCTTATTGCTTTGTGCCGAGACTATTCATATCTATATATGATGTTATGAGGTAAAGAATAACGTGATAGTGTTAGCCCAAGGGAATAGACATAGATGGTCGTTCCTATTCAGCCTTATTCTTTGTATTACTTGTAATATTCTTATGTAATATGGGGATAAAGGTGGGGCATTACAGTTGGTATCAGAGTAGAGGTTCAGAACAATATAGGATGTAAGAAACATGAATCTTGGCCTAGACAGACTTAGAGTCCCGTCCCTTGGGTGTGTCGGATATAATTTAAAATTTATTTCCTATTTAGGATATAAGTATAAATGATATTGGGAATAATCGTTGGGATGTATTTTTAAAATTTTGAATTACTTTACAAATTAATGTATAAAATGATTTTAAAAGTTTAGTGTTGTGTAGCAATGTCCTGATTCGTTAGTGATTAGAGTTGCCAATGGAAGTTGATAGATTGTTTCGCTAAGCACAGTAATTAGTTGTTTATATATATGTTTGATTGGATAATGTATGCATGGATGAATGATCGTCTTATTGAATTTCTATTAGTAGATTTTCATTTGTATGAGAATGTGGTGATCTATAAATTTTGGAATTAGTTTTGAGTTAAATTGCCCGTTGAGTGCTTTAAGAATTCTAATCGATGTGCCTGATCAACGTTATCGATAGGAATTCCTAAATGCTTTGATGAGACAGTCAAACACAGGAATTTTGAGTTAAAAAATTTAAAGTATTATAAATAGTTGTGAATGAGTTGTAAATAATAGTTAAAAGAAAATAAAGTTTTAAGTGAGTTAAATATTATTTTAAAATGGGATACATACTTTAGAAAATAGATTTATATACATATGCAATGAATTTTGGAAATGTAAAGATATTTTTGAGAAAAGTATGTATACATGTATATACAGACATGATGATTTAAAAGTAACTATCTTGAAGATAAATAACATTCTAAAAGGGAAATCTTATGAGTTATATGGTTATTTGGAAAGAAGGTATTAATTGGAATTTTGATAATAATATTAAGCAAATGATTTGGAATTGAATAATATTATTTGAGAAAATAAAGAATTTTGTGGGAAGAAATTTTTGGGAAATAAATTAGGTAGAAAAATTTATCTATATGTATATATGTATTAATTTAGATGACGTGTGCGGCCACCAAACATTAGCAATAGCAGAGATTAATGGCGAGGCCATGTTTATTTCACGGTCAACATTGCAGCCATTTGACAAAGCGATTCGCTGTAAATAGATGGCTAGGAAATGTCATTATATTATTTGATATATGTAAATTGTGTATGTTCATTTATAATATATATGCTAAGATAAATAGTGTGTGATACTTTTGATTTGTTGTGAGTATCCCATTATAATTTGAATGAAAATTAATTGTTAAATATGAGCCCTAATTTATAAGAAGTTAAATAAAAGATGTAAGTAATTGTGCACATAAATTTTGGAAGTTCAAAATAAAAAATTAATTGAAAAATAAAATAGAATGTTATATCTTGATGATTTAGAATCTACAAGATAAATCTTTTAAATAGAAATTGGTATAAACAAATACCATAAGTAGACATTATATTTTTGAAGAATATAAGGTTATAAATTTATTTTGAAGAAATTTTTATCCAAAAGTAAAAAAATATTTAAATTTTGAAAAGCAATTTGTAGTTTTGTTGGAAATAAAAGTGATGATAACCAAATCATGTGAATAGAGTAAAAGGGGTTAGAAATTCATTTCACCTTAAAATGGTTATATTAAAGATATTGAACTTTTGTGGCTATGTTTAAGATAAGTGGTTGAATTTCGGAAAACTCAAAATTTTGTGAATAAAGAGTATTTCAAATTTAAATAGCTTTACATAATAAAAATGATGAAATACAGAGGTTCTTTGGTAAAGCAAGAAAAGAGATTTTATAAATGAGTTTGAATTTTAGTATAAGGATATGACTTATACTAAATTAAATTTTTATAATCATGAAAAGAAGTCTACAAAATGAAGTTAGATAAAATAAATATTTTAGTGAAGAAAAAGAAAATTCTTTTGGTTTAGTTATTACATGTAACTTTTATTAGGATTTAGTTTTCCTAGTTTATGAATTTCAAATATAAGAATTTGAATTGAAAGGAATTAAAAGTTGAGTATTGGTTGAATAATTATAATTTTTCATGTTATGGAAAATTTATTCTTGGGAAAAATGATTTTTTTTCAATAAAATGAAATTGAACAGTGGGATTTTAAGAAATAAAAAAAAGAAAGTTTCTAAATTATTTCACATTCTTATTTTAAGAAATTAAATAAGTTGAATATCTTTTAAACACATTAAATATTTAGTGTCTTAAACTATAAAAAGGTGTTATTTTATTTCAAAGGATGTGAAATATTTGTGTGAACTTATTTTTCAAACTAGAAAATAAAAAGGAATGATATGGTGATTTTTATACATTGATATGTTAAGTTAAATTTATGGTTTATATTATACAGCTGGGTTAAAATTCAAAAGAATGAAGAAGCGACTAAAAAATGATTTTTTGAAAATATGCATATATTTCTATTATAGACTTTTCTCTGAATTGGAATTGCGAGGACGCAATTTCTTTATGGGGGAAAGTCTTTAACAACCCAGATTTTTAGTTAACTAAGTAAAATAAGTAATGATTGAAATTGGAGAATTTAAATCATTAATCTGGAATTTGTATTCTTTTATAAAAGATAATTAAATTTTTTAGGAATAAGAATTTTAGATTTATGAGATATTAGCGAAACTAGAATTTTAGTGTTTTATTTGAAGATAATTGGAATTAGAGTTTGGATAAGAATATTTAATTGGTTTGAATCTTTTATTTATTTAAATAAAAGAAAATTTGAGATTTGTAGGTTTCTTTAGAAAATGTTCATTTTAATAAATACTTGATAAATCTTTTTATTTGAATGTTGGTCTATGGGTTTAAGCACTTGAGTATTTTAGTTAATGAAGCTTACTTGTTAGTAACTTAAAAGGATTGAGTTTTAACCTCTAATTGGGTTGAAAAATTTATCCTAACGCCCAATAAAATTAAGTTGAGAAAGAATATTTGCTAACTAAAATACTGTACATTCTTTTCCAATTCCAATTTCCAACCTTTTCAATCTTACGATTGGGTTTTTCAAGACTCGTATTCGCGTTCTATTTATTCCAATCCACCCATCAAGAATTGGAGCGGCTCCAGAAAGAATAATTTCAACTGCTTCAAATATGGGTGTTATGCGCACTTTGCCAGAGAGTGTAGATTGCCTTTGCGGTGTTTTAATTGTGGGAAGTACGGGCATAAAAAGGATAGTTGCTTGAAGACTTCTTGTGATTCTAATTCTAGGTATTTCAAGCATCTTAGTACTCAAGAACACGGTTTTCAATTTGTTTTAAAGTTTTTGAAGTTGAAAAGAATCCTTTTAAATTTTTTATGGGTTTAAAGAGATGAAAGTTTCAATTTCCTGGAGGATATGTTTAATCACTTTGAAGTCATCAATTCTGTTAATATAGGAATGAATTATAAGGATAAATTTGGTGATACAAAACTCGTGAATGATATTAAAGAAGATGGTTTGGGTTTTTCTTCTAAGGTTGCTTCTAAGAATAATTTGAGGTCAGTGGATAGTTCAGATTTTAGGTTTTTTACTGATGATTTCATTGTTCCCATTAAAGATGATTCATTGCTAGATGATGTTCCTCAGATTATATTCCATGACTGTATGAGTTTAGATCCTTCTGTGTTGAAGTTTGATAAGGTTAGTCAATCTTCTTGCTTGGCCATGTCATGTGAGTGGGTGGATAACTCGACTGTCTCTGATGATGTTATCCTTGACATTGATTATAGTGTTAATAAAAAGAAGAGTTCTGATTTTAGTAAGTGAAATAATTCTATATTCAAACTTATAGGTTCTGATGTCAAGACTAATTCTTATAGAGAAGGGAATTTGATGAGTGAAACTTCTAATTTTTTCGTTAGTTTAAGTGATTTGGGTGTCTTAGATGTTTGCTCTGAGCATTTTCTTAGATCTGCTTGTAATACATCAGGTCAGAGTTTGGTTGCAGATGTTCATGGTTATGACTGTTTGTTTTCAGTTGGAAGTTCTGATATGTTGAACTGGGATATGGATAAATTGAAGATGCACACTATTAAGTTGTTGGCTTCAGTGTTAGATGGTTATGTTACTTCGAGTTTTTTGGATGGTATTGAGGAGATCCATAGGGTCATGTTTAGATCAATTTTGAAATCTAGTGTCATTGTTGACTATGTTGTTTTGATTGCTCTAGTTTATGATAGGGTATTAGACGGTTTTTTTTCGGTTAACATATCTTCTATTATGATTGTTGATGGTAAGCCTAGGGCTGGATACGAGGAGAAGTCTGAATATATGGATGATGTTTTGGTTCGCTGTGATGTTGCCGAGGAGTCTTTGGGTACTATATTGAATGATGTGGGTTATTCTTTGATTGGAGATGTTGGTTCTGATCATGTTGTCTATTACCGTACCGGTGGTTTTAGATTTATTATGTATTGCTGTCTTGCATCTATAGGTAAATCTCCACGTTCTCCTATCCATGCTTGTGATTCGACTCATGCATCCAAATCTGGTAGAAGGAATAGTAGGAGTTATTCAACTGTTAATATTAGGGGAAGTCCTCGGTTAAAACGTAAAGCTCCTAAGTATTTTTCTTGAGGGTTGTTGATATATTGGGGATTTATTGTGATAATTGTTTTTTTGGAGTTTGATCGTGGCTTGTGTAGATGCAGTATATTGAGGTTTTTTCAGCTTGGGTTGTTGAGGTTGTGGTTGTGGAAGTTGTTATAGATGGATGCTATCTTTTGGTGTCATTTCAGGCTTTTGTTTCTGGATAGAGTTGTTACTTTATGGTAACTCTTTAGTTTCATGGGCTTTTGGGAGAGTTAATTTTTTTCTTTTTGTGTGTGGGGGTCTTTTTCTACATGCTAGGCTTGTTGCAACTCCTTTACTATTGTTGTTATATATATGTACATGTGTGCTCTCCTCTTATGTAGAGGGTCACACATTTTTCTCAAAAAAATACTGTACAATTTTTTTATCTCATATTTTAGATTACTGTAAACAAACAGAAAGAAAGAAGAAAACCTAGTTTCTTCTTTAACCCTAGATGCAAATTAACAAATTTAAAATGGGAATAAATTGTTAGAGAATCCAGATAAATCAAGGTAATGATTTTGAAAACCTATTATATTCTTTTGGGCAATCAATTTCAGTTTTGAGTTGAGATTTGAACTCTTGTGTTCTTCTTCATATAAATTGAGTTCTTAGGCTTGCTATTTTGAGAAATGAGAACTGCTGTAGTTTTTTTTGCTGCTAAATTAAGGAAGAGATGTGAGTTAATCCTCACACAATCTATCTTTGATTATCCAATAGCATGCATATGAATTTTATTTTAAATGGTTGAGAAAATGGAATGGCAATCTGTGTTTTGTTTGTAGTTGCAAATTTATAGTATATTCTCTATCAAACTGTTTACTGTAAATTATACTACTATTTCTTTTGAATGACTTGATTTCTATAATGAATTAATTTTGAATGCATATTGGTTTCTGAGTTTATATTCCAATACAAGTAGCCGGGATGAACTAGAATCGTGCCGGAGTGGGTAAACTTGACGGTGAGGAAGAACAGTACTTGGAACTCACATTCCAGGTATCCCAACGATCGACCGGTCATCACCTGGAATTAGAGTTCCAGGTGCCTTTGCATCCCCTTGTCTTGTATACTTGAGCCTGATTTTGCCTTACCATATTTTGATGGTTTTCCGGGTGATTTACTTTTTGATTTTCTGAGTTTAGATTCTCTAATTTATTGGATTCAATTGGTTTAAGTTTTTAAATTTATTTAAATATATATATAGATTTAAACAAGAAATTTATAAGATAAAGTATACTATAATTTGTCAATTTCAAACGTGTTTTTAAATTAATTTAATTCCTTTTATAAATGATTATAATAAGTAATTATATATTAAGCATAGTTAGAAGAAGTAGTTATTGATCTAAAAGCACGGTTTTGAAATTTAAACTATGTTATTTCTAAACAAATGGTGGTATATCTATATGGTTTTTTTGGAATATAGTTTGTTGAACTATATATATTTTTATGGGATTTTGGAACAACTATATATATAAATACATTTTTGTTATCTGCTCGAATTTATAGTTTATGTTATCAAGTGATATATATATATAGTTGAATAAAAAATAAGCTTATGGATTTTAAAATGAGAAGTCTGAAAGTAAATATATAGATAAAGTATTTTAGAAATCATTTTCTGTATGATAAAATTATATTATTTGCTTTCAAAACTATAAAATCGTATTGGCTTTCATTGTGCTTAGCCTTTGGCTAATTACACGCTATTTTGGCATTTCTTGTATGACTTTTGAGATTATAATTTCATTGTGCTTAGCCTTTTGCTAATTATATTTCTTTTATGCTATAAAATTATAGTCTTTTGTTTTTTGACTCGCTTTTTAGCAGCCTTATAATTTCTGGAGTTTGATATGCTTTTATGCAGTCTCTCATGTTCTTGTGATTTTAGAGTTGGTTTCCTTATTACAATATTTGAAATGATTGTTGTTGATTGGCATAAGAGGATTTAGTAACATGGTGATTTGCTATTGTTGTCTTTTATTTTCATATGGCATAGTATATATATTTGTTATTATGTCTTGTGTTTTATGCAAATTTATTAGTGGATGATTTCATGGTGAAATCTTACGATGTTTAGTAGAATACAGTAATCGGATTTCTATATCTTTGATGTTATGCATGCTTATTATTATGAACTCACCTTTTGAATATTTAGAGATAGTCTGACCCGTTTATTATTTTTATAATACTCGGGCTAAACCGAGACTTGACAGATGTAGGACTCTATGTCTTGGGATATAGGCTAGCTTGTGTAGAAGTATATGTTTAGTTATCTATATGTTGTGGGTTCAGTTTTGGATGTAGTGTTATGTATATGAATGTATCTATTTTGCGATATAGACTTATTTTGTACCCATCTTAGTCTTTGTGCATGTATTTATGTGAGTCTAATATACTTTGTAGTTGACTCCTTTATGTTATATGATTTGTCTTTTATTATATTTTTCGCTGCAGTATATGATTTTGTGTTATATATTATGTTGTATATTGTTCTGTTCTATTTTAGCCAACGTGCCTATTGCTTTGTGTTAAGACTATTCATGTCCATATATGATGTTATGAGGTAAAGAATGACGTCATAGTATTAGCCTAGGGGAATAGACATGGATGATCGCACTTATCCAGCCTTATTCTCTATATTACTCGACAATATTACTTCTAATATTCTTGTGTAATATAGGCATAAAGGTGGGGCGTTACAATAGCTAATTGATTTTTAGCATTTTACACTTTACAATATTATACGTAATAAAAGCAATATAATTACTTCTCTTTAAGGAAAAATTAATATCACTTAATTTTGTTGATTCATAATCGAAAAATCATTCAGCGTCACAATTACTTCGTTAGAAATACTCGGGTTTTTGTGAGACGAAAAATCTAACTAACGAGAGTTATGTGGAGAATAGAAGATGAAGAAGTCGGAGGACAAAGAGAGTGTAAAGTCCTTTTCCAGTAGCCATGGTGCTTCTATTTATAGCAAATCACCCAGCAGAATTGCCAGATTATGAAAGACCAGGTAAAATTCCAAATTCAAGAAAGTAGGAGGGAAGAACGAGTCATCTCGTAAGAAAAATCATCTCAGTACCGATCACAATTGTGATCGGTACCGATCTGATTTAGGTCATGGCATTTGAGACCTTTATTCCATACTTGCTTGCTTCTCCAAGGCTTCAAGCTTTGTTCATGGTTTTGCCAATTAAATCATATCGGTACCAATATGATTTGTCCTATATGGGACTTGTCTTTCTCTGTGCAACTCTGAGGTTGTTCACATACTCTTTTAAAAGTGGACTCTAAAAAATTGATCATCTCGTCATCCATACATTTTCTATGATATTCCATTCCTCAATCAAGTCATAAATTAACAAAATTCCACATGCAAAACATGTCTATATAGATAACAATTGTGATCGATACCGATTACCATGACTTTTCTATTTTGGTGTCCAAACCTCTTGAGTTAATTCTTGTAGCCATTTCAAGCTTTCCCCAAGTTATCGAACTATTCTACCTTCGTCTTGATGTCCATATAAACTTGAAAGCTGCCTAGTTCAACTGATGGATAAAAATATACAATTGATATGAATTAAGATTGACATAGACAAACACACACACTTACCAATAAATCTTTGGCATGTCATGACATCAAGACCTATGCAAGAGACGAAATATACAATTGCTAAATACATTAACTGTAACAACCCACCATTTCATAACCCCATTACCACACAACGAAGTCCCAAAAGGTGAGTCATTGGAAGATAATACATATTGATATACACAAGAGTATAAGACAAAAACTTTACTAACCATTAACTTTCAGAGTCTCATGGCAAAAGGTCACCAAAAATATAATAATTCATAAATACATATATGCTTAATTACATATTTGGTACCGCAACATAAGTTTTTAAAGTCCAAACCCAATCAACTTCACACACTATCACATCTTGCCTTTAAGGTACATATTATTTATACAACTTTTACATATAATATTTAAAATATATAGGGATCTCACCTCCTAATACATCAAGTCTCCAGAATCCATCAACCTAAACAATATAGACAGAAAAATATAGAAGTGGGTCATACATACGTCTGAATAAGTGAAGCCAATCTAGCACACGTATAATACCTTCTGGTCCTACCTCGTGCGTTACAAAACAATATCATACTATCTAAAATTTGATCCGGACCCGAACACCTATGGTAAAGGATCCTGATACGAAATATGGTCTCACCACTTATGGTAAAGGATTTCACATCTACATAATCCAGTCCTGCCACCTACAATAAAGGATTACACGTCTATAGCTACTATTTGGTCTTGCCGCCTACGGTAAAGGATAGTAATACGCATTGGGCTCACGCATGGTCTAACCAAATGTACTTTAGGTCAACTTTTCTCCGCATCAAAATTCTCCAGGACCAGCCTCGTTGCTCTACAGATGACCACTCACTAGTACCATTAATCAAGGATCCGCCGCATGCGCTGCAAGATTTATGTATTCGTTCGTCACTCCAAAGACTATACAATCCAAAACCACATACACTGCATTCGTATTTCACCGTTATTACCAAGTCCGGAGTATTCAATTCTTTATCCATAACTATCATCCTTTCCTTGGTACATCATCATTATCAAACTACACATCCATACATCATTCGAGTATTTGCCTATCATTCCAAAGAATTTTTTTTAACATGTATACTGCATCTCCATCATCAAAGTAATCATCCGAACATCAGCCATACGTGTCAATTCATCATCAAAGAGTCGCTAGAGAACAACATGCAAAGGATCAAAACAGTGCATATCGATTTAGGCATTTAAAAGTCTGAAATGCCAAATCTGGGCGATCCACCGATGGGTCGTTGTGCACCCACCGGTGCACAACCCAGATGTGGGTTTTCAAAGTTATATTTGTTTTCTTTGTTTCTAGATGTAACATCCCACACCTGGAGGCCCTAAACTAATGGCTATGGATGCTGCAGTCATCCATAATTATTAATCCTCGGCGATCAAATACGGTAATGTTAGATATATTGATATAACAAAAACACATGGATATGGAAAAAATTTAAAATCATTAAACAACTTTCACATTCCATTTCAAATCATTTCAAATTCATTACATAATCCCATATTCGAGAACCACGTTTAGAAAAATTATAATTAGTACATATGAAGGTGCCTCCTTGGATGATCAGAGTATATATCTAGGCAATTAAATAACATTTCCTTTACAACAAACACTGCGGAATCAAAATAGAAAAGAACTTCTACTAGTTATCCTGCCTCCCACACGTCTCCGGAAGCTTATTCGTCTAAGGAGAACCTGAAAACCTCAACTCTCAAACTACTCAAAATCAATTGAGTACCCGAGAGTTTAAGGGGAAAACATAAACTTCGAGTCAGACATAAAGCCTAGTATGAATAATAACCTACCATCTCGAACCATTTAGATATCTAGTGAGACCATGCCACTTAGCAGAATGGGTTTTCCCCTCACTGGTATCTTATCCAAAAATTCGAAATAACCATATACTATGCCTGCATCCACAATGGTTAAAACATAGCAATTTAAAATATTATGATGATATGCAAACAAACAAATTATTCTGGATTTCCCATCCCCAGTCATTTGACTATCTGTCTTAGTTATAGTTTCTAGGGTCACTATTAACCTATTTCTTTTTATGGGCTGACTAATAACCTGTTTATAGTTTATGGACTACTTATCCTATTTCATAGTTTTTATGGGATCACTAAGAACCTATTGGCCCCTACCAATAACTTCCTTCAATTATTTCATGGGTTCTCCCTGAACCTATTGGTATCTCCAATAACTTCCCTTATATCATAGTTTTCAAGGGTTGACTATGAACCTATTGGCTTCTGCCAATAACTTAATCCGGATATAGTTTTCATGGGTTCACTACAAACCTGTTGGCCCATGCCAATAACTCTCTTTGAACATAGTTTTCATGGGTTTACTATGAACCTGTCTAAACTAACAACTTCTTGATTAGTCTTTGGGCATCCTATATTCTGGTCTACCTAACCTCCTAGATGCAATTCTACTCATACAGGAGTTAATTCAATTTATATTCACTACTAAGTCAACCTAGCTGGTTATTCTGCCCTTTCTCCTTGAAATACAGTTATGGTTCATTACACAGTGAATATGTATTTAGAAGAAGCAAACATAATAACATATCAATACCAACATTTATGGTTTAATATCCTTGAAATCATTTTTCACATGAAACATGGTTAATCCCTTTAACGTATTATTTTACCAAGGAAAGCTTCTTCATAAACTCCAATCATAAAAGCCATTTAAAAGCTATTTTATAGTGCCATGGGTTTTTCCTGTAAAAATGAGATTGGGTTCTTTGTTTTGAAAATTAAGGCTTTCGAAACCTTAGACCTTTACTTTCGAAACCATTGGAAAACCTCTTTCGAAAGCATTCAAATCTTCTTTTCAAAACTCTAAGCATATTCCTTTTGAAGCACTTTAAAACATCTCTTTCGAAACCATCAAAACATACCTTTCAAAAGTATTAAAGCACCACTTGCTTATTTATAAAAGCATAGCTTCGAAACCAATTGAAAGTACCCCTTTCGAAACCATTGAAAGTACCCCTTTCGAAACCATTTGGTTTAATCTTGAACATATCTTTTAGGTCAAAGTGAATACAAACCAAAATACCCCTTTCGAAACCATTAAAAATAGTTTGGGGAAAAACAGATGGCTTCAGAACCATCCTTTTGAAATCTTTAATCATTTAAGTAAAAAAATTGGAAGGATAGCTTCGAAACCCCGTTAGAAGACATTGCCTTCGAAACCTTTAGTATATGTGGCTACTGGAGCCCTTTCAAAAGCATTGGGAAGCGGCTTGGTATATTTATAAAACAAAAGCTACCTTTCGAACTCGTTGATGACTTCAATCAATTCGTAAGGCATAAAGGCGGCAACATTGTTTCGACTGGGTTCAAACTACCCTTTCGAAAGCATTGATTTAAAAACAAGGAACCTCATTCGAAAGCTACCCTTTTTACAAAAAGTCGGAAACCTCATCGAAAACTATATTAAACCCTTTCAAAAGCATTCTTTTGAAACAAAGCAAGTGGCATTTCTTTGTAAAGCAAAACGAAGGCTTTGACCCCTTCGAAAGCTTGGTTTCGACTCTATACCTGCCACCTTTCTCCTATCCACTACGTACCAAAGCCTTGATACCTTGTGTATTAGTTTCGACGTCATTGGGGGCAGAAGTATAAGGTCGGAAGGTAGCTACGAGAAGTGGCAAAATAATAAACTTATGCAAAACTGTTTTGATTGCCTTTTTAAGTAATACTTTTCAACTAACTTGCCTATTTGTAAAAATAGGATTGGTTGCCATAAACTTTATCAAAATCTTTCCTAAAAGACTTCCGAATTATTTCAAAAATTAATTAAAAACAATTAGCAAAGAAGCACTTCCCTTAAGCAAAACAATTAAAACATTTAAGTCCTCCAACTACATTAATTTAATTTCCATAGTAAATTTCTTAGGAAAAATCCCCAAAAATTCTCATAATTCACTTTTAATATGTTATCTAACATATATTCGGCCCAAATTCCTTTATATAATTACCGAAATTAATTTCTAAACCCAATTATTCATATTTCCCTTTGAAATTCATAATAAATTATCCATAGCTTGGATAATTACGAAAAATTAAGCCCATCTCCAAAATAATGTTTTGCATAACATATTAAATCCTCATGGCATTCAAAACCCAATATAAATGATTTTAGCCTTAAAATCGAACAGAACATTTATCAAACAAACCTGTTTGAATATAACATATTATGAAATACAAGCATATCATCATTAAAAATCATCATAATGGATTTATACTTAAATCCGAAATCAAATACTGTTTTGAAACAAAAATAGAGATGGTTTTGATTATTATTCACCTTGATTAGGATAAGGAACTTGAGATTTGATTTAGACTGATCCTCCTTACTTGATCCTTAGCTTTAACTGATTTTCCCCTTTTCTTTCCTTAGGTTATGGCCGGCTTGAGCTTTTGATTTACGTTTTTGAATTATGAACGTGTGTAGTGAAAATAGGAATAAGGGTTTAGGGGTTTAAGGGATATGGTGGACGGCTATTCCCCATATTACCCTTGCCTTATTTCCTTATTAGTTACTTTATGAAAGCATTTCCATAACCCATTCATTTTATTTAATTAAGCACGACCCTTATTAAATTTTCAAATCTCAATCCCCTTATCACTCTAATGTATTTAATTTATCTAATTAAATCTCCTAAATAATGTTATTAAAAATTAGAGGTGTTACACTAGATTTCGATTGCGTACTTCATTTTTTTTCATTTTTGAGGGTTCCATATCGTATATGTTCATAAATATATGTTTCTAAGTTTGCTAATACATATATAGCATTAGATTATGATTTCTATAAGGGTTTTGAGTTGAAATGGTGTTGGAACTAGGTTTCTGTAAAAATCTAAAAATAGTACTTTCATCTTCATAGTTTCAGATTTCACTATTTAGAAAATTATATATTATAGGTAGATCCTAGAATAGCCTTAAAGCATCCTACACAATTAATAAAGCATTATACCAAGATCGGAGAAGACACACTCACCAAAATCAAGCCAAAGAACCCAATTTCTTCTGTTGTCCTGTAATTTGCAAAAATTAAAATCTTTGAATCAGCCTTCAATTCTTACTCCAAGTGATAGAGAACTCGGCTATGATTCCAATGCACTTTGTCTCGTAATTTTTTGTTAAGAATTGGGGATTTTATGGTAGGTTGATTGAATAAGAAGATGATAGTTTTAAGTCGGTTTTAGAAATGAGAGAAAGATAATGAGAAATAAACTATACGTGGTAGTAAAATACATTTTAGGAGGGCAACTGAAATAGCATTTTAATTTTGAATTTGAATTTCAAACCCAACCTAGTTAGCCCACTATCTGCACACAACTTTAACACATTCCATTAAAACTTTGATATCTCACTCATATGATGTTTGATTTAAACGAATACATACTCCATTTCAACTAGAAAAATGAGAGCTCCACAATGGTACAATTCCCATCAGCAAATTCAACTATCTATAAAATTAGTATTTTGCCCTTCTGACGGAAATTTACCAAAATGCCCTCTAATTAAATTTCAAATTTATTTATTTTTATTTAAATTATATATGGAAGTTTAAGGTATTACATCCATATCTTAGTCACTTAAGCGTTTATTTTCCCGAGATTGCGTATTATTTATGTGAGTTTAGAACTCCAAAGCAATACAAGAATATGAATACTTGATTATATTCAATCATATATTCAATCACATAAACGAGGGGTTTGACAAAACTGTCACAACACTAACTAAGTGAGGTGTAAAAATTAGTATTTGAATTGTATAAATATTAATCACCGACTGAATTCACACTTGTGAGTCGCAATACTGAATTAATTTCGATCTTCAAAAGAGATCTTGGTTTAATTAGTTTATAAAGTGTTATAAATTAATTTAATTTATTAGTATTTAAAGAAATATTAATATTGTTGTTTTTAATATTTTGGATGTCTTTGGTAAATGGGTTAGCCTCTAGAAATGTTCTAAGTGTTATTAGTAATGGTATATAAAAGTTATATATGTGTGTATCGATATAGGATATCGATAGGAATTTAAATTAGATTTAAATAGAGTTAATTGCTATTTGGTTTTAGGATCCATCTGGTCCATTATAGACCAAGTATAGTCCGACCAAAATTGAGGAGGAGAAGATGTCTTAGTGCATGACTTGGTAAGAGGAGATGGTGGAAGATATTTTCCACTAGATCCCTTAATTATGTGAACCTAAGTCTTTATTTTTTGGTTAATCTTTTTGCTCCACCTCTTCTTTTCCTTGGATACCATAATCCCATGTACTACATCCCATAACCGAGCTATAACATAATTCAAGTGGAGACAGTCCTCGTCTTAGGTATATCCCTTTATGTTATGTATATTGTTCATCATATGTTGTTCATATCATTGTAACCATTTTACATATGTAATATAGTCTCCCCATAAATATTAATATATTAAATTATATTAAATAATTAATCCATATGAAATTGTTAATTAAAATTCAAAGTCTAAAATTAAAACTGTATGCAAGTATTTTAAATTTGGCCATGTTTGTATTCCAATATATATATATATATGTGTGTGTGTGTGTGTGTATTGGTTTTATAAATATTATAAATATTTACTTTGTTTTTAAATCGTTATTTAATAATTTTTTAAACCTAAAACACCTTAAAACTATTTTAAAACTATGAATGTGTGCATGTATATATATAATTAAATTATTTTTGTTTGAAATAAAATTATTCACTAGTGAAAACATACCTTTATAAAATTATAATATATATATATATATATTAACTATTATTTTTTTCTTTTAACATTATATATATACATATTTATATATTCTTTAAATAAAATTTAGTTTCGCTAAAAAAAATTGCTGGCCAAATAAGAGTTACACATACATAAATACATACACACATATATGTATACACAATTTTTAAATATTTATTTTATAATTTCAAATTAGTTATACATATAAATTTTGTTTTGTACATTTTAAATTAATAAAAATATTTAAATATAAATAATATTTGCAATTACAAAATAATTTCATATTATTATACATATTTAAATTTAATTAAAGTATTTTAACCTACAATTTTGTGATCTAGTTTTGAATTTTAAAATGTTTTACTAAGTATTGATTAAATATTTTAAATATAGAATTTTAATATAAAATTTATTGACTTACACAAAATTAGATTAGATATTTTATATTTTATTTCATATGAATAATTTCCAAAATTTTTACTTATATATTTTATAAATAAATGAATAATGTTTTGAGATAATGAACACATATTTAAATGGCCTCTGTAAACATAGTGGACATAAATGTCAATGTCTACTTATGTATACATAAATCATGTACACCTTGCTATGTTACACATCACATATTGTATATTCACACATTAATATATGCTGATATACCCATAAAATACAAATATTAATTTAAACTAATATTTATTAATTATTAAACCAAAATAATTAAATAAAATATGATTTTATTTAAAATAACTTGATTGGCTCTAGTGTAAATATTAGACTTCATAGGTGTTAATTAGGTTTTTAACCCAACATAATTCAGCGGGAACTAGAACATCAACGTCAAGTCAAATAAACTCAAGAATCAACCAAAAGGACCAGAAGGAGAAGCTAAAAAG
This sequence comes from Allium fistulosum, assembly GCA_030737815.1. Lineage (NCBI taxonomy): Eukaryota > Viridiplantae > Streptophyta > Magnoliopsida > Asparagales > Amaryllidaceae > Allium > Allium fistulosum. The sequence continues at coordinate 238,648,115 of CM060907.1, read as the reverse complement.
GACCCAAAAGGAAAGATGGGAAAATAGGGTAATGGATGGATCGCTAGCGATCCATAAGGATTGCTTATGGACCCTCCAAACTTCTTGCATCATGATCCAATACCATTTCTAAGGATGTCTACCAAGTTTCATGGTATTCCAAGCAAACTAGTTCAAAAGTAAGCATTCATCTGATTCCAGTCATAGTTCAATGCAACCTGTATACGAATCACCATCAAAACAAGGTAACTGGTTAGCAAATTACATGGAGAGCATCTACAAAAGGCAAGGAACATAACCCAAGTGAAATGATCCAAGAACATTCTAACTGCTTGGATAGATAGCGATCTTGCCCTATGGATCGCTAGCGATCCAACATATCAAGTCAGGTCATTGTGAATTTTTTGGAGCACCTTCGTATAATTTAGTTTAGGTCTCTGGTAAAGCGACCTAGCCCAATAGCTCTCCAATATCTATAAATACTCACCTATCTGCAATATAAAGGGGATCTTCTGGACTAGCTGCTGAAACTCTACAGAAACTATTCTTCACTCTTCCCCTCCCACACCATAGTCACCTAGGGATTCACAATAATTCTCTAGTAACTCTTGTTCTTGTGGTTTGATCTAACTTAAATATTTCAATCATATTGTAATCTGATTTCACTTGTAAGAGCAGTCAATTAATAGAAAGTTATAAAGTGGACGTAAGCTTCATTAACAGCCGAACCGCTATAAAAATCTTCTTATTCCTTTACTTTTTCTGCAATCTGCTATTGTTTTTTCTATTTTATTTTCCTTTTTAAACAGGACTGGTACTTTCACACTTAATCCAGGGTGTTGATCCATTTTTTGGGTTAACATTCCGGTGCTTTCACTGAGAACTCAAACTCAGGCTTAGATCTAGCTATCTACTTTGGATTGGACAGGTTCAGAAGTAAGATCCTCAATCTCTGCTTACAAAATTTGCCGTTGAGAATCAATGGAACTGGGAAGACAGAGAACTACTTCAGGAAGATCCATAGGAGCTGTAATAGTTGGAGAGGAAACCAATCCTCAGCAAGCTGAAGTCAACTGCACCAACACAGAAGATTAGATGCCAAGATCTTCTATCCAGCATGAAGTTGTCACTAAAGGCGAGTTAAACAAGGTGGTTGATGAAATCAATCAAAAGATGGAGAATAGCCAAAAAGCTCTTGTGGAAAAACTAAATGCCCTCCTGACCTTGCAATCACTGGCTTCTCCGAGAACCATGCTAGTGCCTGCGGCTGCTACAGAGCAGGAAAACTCTTCCATTTCTAGCCTAAACAGGAGAAACGGAAAGCATCAATAAAAAGGAGTAGTAGGTGGAGCTGCATGAATCACCATAGAAGGAAACGCAAGCACTCCACCAATTGCAAAGAAGCTCGCTATGAACTTGAATCTGGGGACGAAAACCCCATAGGAAGATATAGCAGTGGATCTCTCCGACTTCGAAGATTGTGAACAACTTGAAGACGACGACTTGAAAGAAAACATTAACGCACTAAATACTAGCAGAGAGGTCCAAACTGCCCCTATATGACCAACCACAAGCCAACGAAACATCGAGGGAGTGGCTCTCCCGAAGGTAGGAGAGCCTAGGCTTCAGGCCACTTACCAAGATCGTTTGCAAAATCAAACACTTGGTATAGTCACTGACAGCCAACCCATGGATTACCAGACATCCAAGGCATATATCATGGACATGATCAAGCACCTAATGGACGAAGTAAGAATAGGATAGATGATGAATGGGGATTTGCTCCAAGCCGGACTCCCTTCACCGATGACATTCTATGATGGAACTAGAGACCCGAAACCTCACTTGTACAAGTATAGTTGGTACATGGACGGAGCGAATGCTTCTAATGCTGCTCGGTGTAGATGTTTTCCAATCTTTCTGGAGGGAATTGCTTCCATGTGGTTCACCAGGCTCCCACCTAAATCCATCTCCACTTTCGATGAATTAGCAACAAAGTTCCTTGATCATTTTAGCCTTCACACGGCACAACCAAAAGACGTGATGTCCTTGTCGAGCTTATTCCAAGGACCAAATGAATCTTTGAAATCCTTCATGAGTCGCTTTGACACCGCGGTCACTGAATTAAGTAACCCAAATGAAGATATGGTCTTTATGTCCCTAGTCCATGCCATCCATCCCGATACTGAATTTGGAAAATGGATCAAGATGAAACAACCTACCACCAGGAAGGACTTTAACCGGAAGGCGAGGCAGTACTTGAGATTGGAAGAGGCAGAGTAGCAAGAAAGAAAACCTGGTGACCTACAACCAATCAATGTTGGGTAGAATGGTATGGCATTGAACCAAGTTGCAAAACCTCCGGGACCGCTGCGGGAAAGGACGGGAATCAGAAAGGAAGAATCGAAGTTCCAATAAGCGAAATGGAAGTAGCAAGCGACTTAAAGGCTTGAGGCCCAAAGACTACGCTCCGCTCAATGATACTTCAGAGAACATCTACCTCACGACACAAGGGATGGAAGAGTACAAGAAGCCTCCTAAAAAGGAAGCGACTGTACAGCAAAATCATTTCGGAAAGTACTGCCGCTTGTATGAAACACATGGTCACAGCACGAATGAGTGTCGTCACTAAAAAAAACTTGATTGAAGAGCTGATTCGAGAAAATAAGCTTCAGCAATATGTGAGGAAACCACAAAATCCTGACCAGCCTGTAGTACCCCAAGCTCCTAGAGACCGAGGAAACCAAGCTGGAACAAGCAAAGAGGGATCCAGACGGACCGACCATAGACTCATTATCGGAACGATATATGGAGGACCTCATCCCGCGTAGAGGAGTTGGGTAGAAACGAAGCGATATGCAAGCTCACTAAGACACGCTCCGAAAGATCGTGCTTCACGATCAAAGATGGAACTTCTGCCAAGTAGTAGAGAACCTTGAACGATGACATAGTGTTCCAAAATTGAGACACTGAAGGAATAGAAGCTTCGACCCTCGACCCCATTGTCGTGAATGTAGGGGTCGAACCAGCCATGATCCGACGTGTATTGGTGGACAGGGAAGCTCTTTGAATATCCTGTTCAAACACACGTTTGACCAAATGAAGATTAGTATAAATGATCCATCTGCTTGTTGAATGAAGATCCAGGGATTGACCGGTGAACCTAAGCAACTAGTCGAAACAATTGATTCACCCGTAAAACTGGGTGAAGATGACGGAAGGTTCGTCCTCATCCAAACCTTTATGATTGTAGATGAAATAACTGCCTACAATGCTTTCTTAGGTTGGCCCGCTTTGGCAGTTTCAGGATTGCTTTAGCTCAGTGGTGTCTAACCATGAAATTCCCGATAGAGAATGGAGTTGGGGTTGTCAAAGGAGACCAAGGTGCTGCTATAGAATGCTACATCGCAGAACTACATGAGTCTAGAAGAAAAGAAAAGGGGAAGAATGTGGAGACAACTCTACACATTCGTGAACCTATAGAATAGCAACTACAGAGCCGCCCCTGGCTTGGGGACCATAGCTGATTCGACAAGGCTTTGGACCTTAGAAAGAATAGTTCATGGGAGGAACTGGCAGCACTGGCAGAATTGACGGTGTCATTCCCAGTCGATATGGATGATCCAACGCGGGTCTTGAAAATTGGATCACATCTTGGAAACAATATTTGACCGGAACTCATCAAATTTCTTCGCACAAGCTTGGACGTATTCGCTTGGACACATTCTGATATGTGCACAGTTTCGCCAGAGATTACATGCCATGCACTTAATATTGATCCCAAGTATGCACCAGTGAAACAGAAGAGACGTGGCCTAGGACCCGAACGGCTCAAAGCGCTGAGAGAAGAAGTAAATAAGCTGATGAAAAATGGTTTTATCCGCGATGAAAACTTACCCGAATGGGTATCCAACCCGGTTTTGGTCAAGAAGTCCAATGGAAAATGGCGAACTTGTATCGACTACTCAGACCTAAACAAAGCTTGCCCAAAAGGCAGCTTTCCTTTGCGTAGAATCGACCAACTTTTGGACGGGACGACTGGACATGAACTACTATCATTTATGGATGTTTTTTTGGGATACAACCAGATTTGATGCATGAACCCGACTAAGAAAATACCAATTTCATTACTGATCTGGGACTATAATGGCACAAAGTGATGTCATTTGGCTTGAAGAATGCTGGGACAACCTACCAACGACTAGTGAACGCCATGTTTAAACATTAGATCGGGAAGACTATGGAAGTTTATATAGACGATAAGTTAGTCAAATCGCGCATAGCTGCAAATCACTTGGATAACCTTGTCGAAATGTTAGAAATACTCTGTAGATATGGAATGAAACTCAATCCACTTATATGTCACTTAGGGGTAGCCTCTAGAAAGTTCTTGGGATTCATAGTGAGTGCTAGAGGCATCAACGCAAACTTCAAGCAAATTACTACTTTACGGGAAGTCGAGGTCCTAAGGAACGGGAAGGAGTTACAAAGCTTGAATTGAAAGGTTGCAGTGCTGAGCCGGTTCATCTCAAAAGCAACCGACAAATGTATACTGTTCTTTGACGTGCTAAAGAAGGGAAAGAAGAACTTCGAATAGAATCAAGCTTGTCAAACTGCATTCCAAGAGCTGCTGTGACATATGGAAACCTTGCCAATCCTGTCCAAGCCAGTAGACAGAGAAGATTTGTACATCTACTTAGTAGTCTTGCCCCATGCATTAAGGGCCGCGCTCGTACGAGAAGAAGCTAAGTTCCAGCGATCCGTATATTACATCAGTAAACGGTTCACTGGAGCCGAAAAGAACTATTCGAAATTGGAAAAACTGACATATTGCCTCTTGATCGCATCCATAAAGTTTTGCTCGTACTTCCAGACACACCCAACCAAAGTTCTGATAGATCAACCCTTGAAGCAAGTGTTATACCGCCTTGAGACCTAGGGACAGCTTATCAAATGGAACATCGAATTAAGTTAGTACGAAATCAGATACCATCCTCGAAAGCCGACCAACGGGCAGGCATTGACAGATTTCAGTGCGGAGTTTACAATACAAGATAATGAGGAAGGAATGACTCCGGAAGTGGAGACACGTTGGATGTTGTTCATCGATAGTGCATCTAACGACTTCTGCTTGAGGGCAGAAGTATTGCTCGAAACTCCCGAAGGACGATCCGTTTGATATGCCTTGCGCTTGGATTTCCCTGCAACAAATATCGAAGCGGAATACGAAGCACTGATAGCCAGGATGAAAATTGTGAAGGAACTCGAGATAAGTCTGTACATATCTATAGTGATCCTCTGCTAGTCGTCAGCCAAGTGAAAGGTGAATACCAAGCTCGGGGAGAGAATCTCGCCCCGTACCTATCTAAAGTACAAGAACTGCTAAATGACATCGAATATTACACCATATCTCATATCCTGAGGGAACAAATTACGAAGGCAGACTATCTAGCCAAACTAGCCAGTTTCGGAGAAGCTCGGTCATTGGGACCGGTCCCAGTTGAAATGATAACTGCTCCAAGCGTAAGTGAGACAAATATCGACTGGATCTTTGAGAAAGCCGGAGAACTAGAAACATGGATGACATCGATCAAGACTACATGCTCAGAGGAACACCCCTCAATGGAAAAAGCTCATTCGAAAGGCACCATGGTTTGAAGTACAGGATGGGATGCTCTACCTCCTTGCTCTGGTATATGACCAACGATGAAGCCCGAAGAATCCTCGGGGAAATTCATGAAGGCGACTATTGTTATCTCGCCTTTTGGTAATGCCGTGACAGCAAGAAATTGACTGAGAACCAAAGACAGCTCATCCCGAAAAACAGTATACATAGGTTGGCTATGGATACTGGTAAATTTTGCCTGAGTCCGGATCGAGCTACAATTAACATGATTTTGCCCTTAGCCTTTGTTTGGCAAGCTGCTGTAAGTTTTCGATAAACTCTTTAATGCTCCAAAAAATTCATGATTTTTACAAAAAAAAATTTCTAAAAATTTATAAGATCTTATAAATTTTACATTATGAACCCTCCATTCGAAAATAGAAATTCCACGACAAGCAAAGCCATGAAAGCCAACATTCCAAATTTCAAGTCAATCAGAGTTCGTATGCTCAAGATATGATCGATGCAACTCAAGTGATGGCCTTGTTCGTATCCATGAAACAAATAGAGAGAGACCTCCTTCGCATCGATCGTGTTCGAATCCATCAACTACGCATGGTTTCGTATCGATCAGTAGCAAGTGAGTCCACTTCGTATCCATCCGGGTAGCACTCTTCGTACCCTTAAAATACCACCTCTCTTCGTATCCATCAGGCTCGTTCCCTTTCGTATCCATCAATTTTTGCCGTTTCGTATCGATTCCATTTCCACACATTTTGTATCGATCCTCCCATCCACACACTTCGTATCGATCAGCCAATAATTGATACAAAGAATGCATGATAGATCGATACGAAGGACGCCACTTTCCATTGAAACGAAGCGGCCTCTGAAGCATCAATACGAAAAGAGGTGTCCAGGTCGATACGAACAAAGCACGATTCAAATGACAAAAACAGTCACTCGGCATGAAAAGTGGATCGATCCAAGAAGTTAGCGCCATGTCAACTAGCAAGCACGTGCTCGGAAGCGATACGAACAGAACAATGCGAAGTGGATCGATGCGAATTCAGCAGCCTTCGAAAAATCCAAACTTGCATCGATCAGAACTCAAAATCCACAAGTCCAAATGCCACCAAATTTTCACAGGAGCTTGCGTACATCCTCAAGAATGTTCATGATCGATCTCGACTTGATTGGACGAAATATTGATCGATACGAAATTCATTCGTATCGATCACGGATCGAGTGCAAACGACATAGGATCGATCGCGTGGGCCCCCCTACGTGAGAGAAGAGGTCCTCCGAGATCTGAGCGAGATATTTGCATCCTACGCCTATAAATAGTAGCCTAGGACCTACTAAAAAAGGACTTTGAGCTCTTCTACGTCCAGACTTTGCCGAAATCACTGTTGTACTCGAATTCTACTATTGTAACACATTGTAACCATCAAGCAAAAATCAATAAAGTCAATCATTTCAGTGGACGTAGGCCATACGCCGAACCACTCTAAATCCGTGTGTTTCTATGTGTTTCTCTTGCTTATTATTGGTGTGTTTGTTAGATTTTCCTCTTTTTCCATTTATATTCTTCATTTTATCTCTTCAAACACATCCGAAGATTGTTATGCCCAATTTTGGTACAAACACTTTGGTGTTTTCATTGAGAAAACCCAGTTTTTCTCCTGCTCGTTGGATCCACTATCGATATCGGATTGCGTAAATCTAAGTAGAAGATCCAGATTTCAAGTTTAAATAGTTCTTCCATCCTATTCGGATTTTCATCAAGTCTAGGAAAGAGCTTCGCTATCCATCATGGTTAACACTAGGACTACCTTAACTGCCGCAGATCTAGAAGTACGGGACAGACAGAACCCCATACAACTACCTCATGCCGATCAGAATGCTGCCGGACCATCCGATCCGCAAGGCCCTGTCACCAGGGAAGAATTTCAATTGCTAATGAAAGAGCTTACTCAAAGCCGCCAACAACTTACTCAGCAATTGTGTGCCAACGCAGAACTGACCAAACAACTAAACCGTCAAAGACGAAGAAGATCCAGAAGGGATCAGGCTTCCTATTCATCCACTGAAATTTCAGCCTCTTCTGACTTTAATTATAGTTCCGCATCCCCACGGCTGGACAAAAGTTACACACAAGCTACTGGACAGCAGCGCACCTTGAGTCTTGGGCAACCAAGGGTTGGCCCGTTAACCAACCATCAGACTGGACCCTCCCCCCGAGGAGGTACTGCCCCGTATCACCTTACCGACAACCGCACTACCACTACTAGTGAATTGGGAGTTGATGCCCGAAACCGGACGGATCCGACCCTCCACCAACGCAATCATACTCCTGAGCCTTATGTCCCTAAAGACTTAGAGCCAAGGAGGTGAGACTTGGACCGTCGACTGCGACCGGCCCCTCCTCGCATTATGGAACCCGACCATACCTTGGCTCAACATGCCCAGAACGTCCAGATGCTGGATATCCCGACAATGATCCGTCAAATGATCCATGAAAGTCAGGGTCTCACTAATGATGACCGGGGAATCTCCCAAAGTCATACCCCTTTCATTGATGATATACTCTATGCTGAACCACCTCGGCGATTCAGGATGCCAACTCTACCCATTTATGAAGGGAGCTCTGATCCTAATCAGCATATTTAAAATTCCAAATGGTTGATGAATACTGCACGAGCCGATGATGCAGTTAAATGCCAAAGCTTCCTGATTTCCCTAGGGGGTATAGCAACTATGTGGTTTACCCATTTACCACCTCGATCTATCTCGTGTTTTGACCAGTTGGCAACAAAGTTTATTGAGCAGTTTTGCATGCATGTCGCAAGGCCGAAAGATGTTAATACTTTATCTAGTGTCACTCAAACTCCTAGAGAGACACTCAGACATTATCTGGAGAGATTTCATGCTGCAAGCGCTGAGATTAGTAATCCCAATGATAACTCAATTCTGATGGCACTGACTAAGGGGGTCGATCCCGATTCCGAGTTCGGCAACTGGTTGGCTAGAAAACCTCCTGCATCATTAGACCGTTTCTATTCCAAGGCCGCCCAATTCTTGAGAAGGGAGGATGTGAAACAGTCAAGGAAGAAGGATGATGCAGGAACCAGTGTGGAAGGAATCCAGAGCAATGTTGCTGTTAAGTAAACCGGGGAGAGTTCCAGAAAGGTACAACCGAATATACAGAATCAACAGAATCAACAAAAAGGAAATGGAAACCAAAACAGGAAATGGGATCAGAATTGTGGGCCATGACGTAGGGCTCCCATGTTTGATAATTATACCCCTTTGAATACGTCGTTGGAGAATGTGTACTCTCAGACTTGCAATACTATTCAATATAAGAAACCTGCTCCGAAGCAGTCATCGGAAAAACATATTCAGATAGGAATGTTTTGCATATTTCATGATAGCTATGGCCACAACACAAATTAGTGCCGTCATTTGCAGGATATCATTGAAAAGTTGATACGTGAAAGAAAGTTGGAACAGTTTGTGCGGGCGCCGCAGTCCGAAGGTGCGGGCCCATCGAATCAGAACCATATGCCAAATCAAGCAAGACAGGAGGAACCCGCTCATACTGGCGGGAGGTTGGTGATAAATACTGTTAGTGGTGGTCCTCATCCAGCTGACCAAAGCTGGAAGGAAATGGAGTCGTATGCCAGCTCTATCAGGCATGCGAGCTTCGAATGTTCTAGTAGTTTGGAAGACGGGGCTCCGGCCAAGCAACAGAAAACGATGACAGATGACATTGGATTTCGAGACAGAGATGCCGACAGGGTCGAAGCCCAAACCATTGATCCACTTGTCATATCAACTCAAGTAGGTCCTACTTGGATGAAGAGGATCTTAGTAGACAGTGGAAGCTCAGTGAACATACTATTCAAGCGAGTCAATGATCAAATGAAAATGGAAACAAAGGATTTGAAGCCTTGTCAGTCTCGTATTCATGGCTTCAATGGAAGTGCTACTATACCTACTGGAGTGGTGGAACTGCCAGTGGAGTTGGGAATCGGAGAACGCCAGAGAGTTTGGATGTTATAATTTGTTGTATTGGACATAAATTTGCCATACAATGCTTTCTTGGGCCGACCGGCCCTAGCTGAGTTCAGGGCTGCTATTGTCCATTTGTGTATGACGATAAATTCCCTACCGATAATGGAGTTGGAGTCATTAAGGGAGACCAGGCTGCTGGACGAGCCTGTTATGTTGTTGAACCGCGAGGGGCGCAGCGAAAATAAAAAGGAAAGAGCGTAGAGGAATCTCTCTACGTCCGCTTTGCAGAAAATTGATAGCTAACGCCTAGGCCTAGGCCCGGGCACCCCAACCAATTCCCAAGGGATATTGACCCGAGAGATACCAAAAGTGAAGATGAAAGTAAAGACAGTCAAGCTTCCCCGATCGAACTGATGATCGATGTTCCGATCAACGATAATGACGATTCCAAAATGGTAAAGATTGGATCTCAACTAAGCCAATAGATGCAAGAGGAATTGGTTGAATTTCTCCGGGCAAACCTCGATATGTTTGCCTGGACGCACTCTGACATGTGTGGGATCTCACCAGACATCGCGAGCCGCACACTGAATATTGACCCGCAGCACGTCCCGATCAAGCAAAAAAGGTGTGGTATGGATCCAGAGAGATCTGCCGCCCTTAAGGAAGAGGTAGATAAGCTCAAATCGAACGGGTTTATTCGAGATGCATTATACCCAGAATGGGTGTCCAATCCTGTACTCGTCCGAAAGCCAAATGGGAAATGGAGAACATGTGTTGACTACTCAGATTTGAATAAAGCTTGCCCTAAAGACAGTTTTCCACTTCCCCGAATCGATCAGCTCGTAGACTCAACAGCTGGACATGAACTCTTATCCTTTATGGATGCGTATTCTGGCTACAACCAGATACCCATGCACTTACCTGACCAGGAGCATACCATCTTCGTAACTGATCTGGGACTTTACTGCTACAAAGTTATGCCTTTCAGACTCAAGAATGCTGGAGCAACTTATCAATGGTTTGTTAATCGAATGTTCGCTAACCAGATCGAAAAAACCATGGAGGTATATGTGGATGACATGCTCATGAAGTTGCGATTCTCCACTAATCATATCAAAGACCTGGAGTCAATGTTTAATATCCTCCGAGAATATAGAATGAAGCTCAACCCGTTGAAATGTCACTTTGGGGTCGCATTCAGAAAATTCCTCGGGTTTATCGTCAACGCTCGAGGGATCGAAGCTAATACTAAGAAGATTTGGGCAATCAGATATCTTGATACTCCAAGAACTATAAAGCAAGTCCAAAGCCTCAAAGGAAAAGTAGCCGCACTGAGCAGGTTCATCTCAAAATCTACTAACAAATGCATTCCTTTCTTCGATCTGATCGAAAAAGGGAAATAGAACTTTGAATGGACTTTAGAGTGTGAGGATGCATTCCGAGCATTGACTCAACACCTCTCCACACCACCTATTCTGTCAAAGCCCATTGATCATGAGAGATTATACATTTACTTGGCTGTGTCAGAGAACGCTATCAGTGCTACCCTAGTTCTGAGGAAGATCGGATACAACGGCCAATATATTACATTAGCAAACGATTGACCGGGGCAGAGAGAAATTATCCGAAGCCGAAAAAGTTGGCTTATCATCTTGTTATTGCCTCGAGGAAGCTCCGTCCGTATTTTCAGGCTCATCCTATCATTGTCTACACCGACCAGCTGTTACAACAGGTCCTTACGCGGCCTGATACGTCTGGTAGGTTACTTAAGTGGAATATCGAGCTAAGTCAGTTTGACATTACTTACACTCCAAGGAGAGCCATTCAAGGACAAGTCATAGCAGATTTCGTAGCTGAATTCACTATCCCCGAGGACTTGCCCGAAACCAGTGAATCTCTTAAGTATATCTAGAAGCTTCATATTGATAGTGCATCAAATGACCGTTGCTCAGGTGCAGGGGTTGTACTTGAAACTCCTGAAGGTCGATTTATATGCTATGCTTTAAAGTTCGATTTTCGTGCGACCAACAACGAAGCAGAATATAAAGCCCTGCTTGCCGGACTGAGACTTGGCAGAGATTTAAGAATCATTGCTGTGGAGATTTATTGTGATTCGCAGTTGGTCGTATGTCAAGTTCGGGGGGAGTACCAGGCCAAAGACCGAAGGCTGGCTGGTTACCTAGCTCGGGTCTAGGAGATATTGAATCAGTTTGATTATTATGCCATTTATTGTATACCCTGAGAGCGCTATCAGAAAGCCTATTCCTTAGCAAAGTTAGCCAGTACAGGTGAGGCACGCAAATGGGAATCGTTCCCGTAGAGACGTTATCTTCCCCTAGCATCGATCAGATGGAAGCAGACTGGGTATTTGAAGTCATTCCCGATAAGGAGTCATGGATGACTCCGTTCAGAAACTATCTCAAGCATGGGATCCTGCCGGAGCGCAGGAGTGAAAAGAGACAAGTTCTTCGAAAATCTTCGCGGTTCACTATCCAGAATGGAGTCATGTATAGAAGAGGGTACTTTGTTCCTTTACTCTGGTGTATCGCTCATGATGAGATCAAATGAGTATTGCATGATGTACACGAAGGAGAATGTGGCGATCACATCAGGGGGCAAGCTCTTGCCAAGAAAGTGCTCCGACATGGATATTATTGGCCGACCGTAAATCGTGATGCATCGGATTACGCCAGAAAATGTGACAAATGTCAGAAGCATGTTCGAATTCCAAGAGCCCCACCTACCGAAATAACTCAGATGGTCAGTCCATGGCCGTTTGCAGTATGAGGCATTGACATTATTGGCTCTCTACCTCTAGCCAAAGGTGGTGCGAAGTACGCCATCGTCGTAGTTGATTACTTTACCAAGTGGGCGGAAAATGAACCCTTTCTACAATCACAACAAAGAAAGTGATCAACTTTGTAGTGCACAACATTTTCTGCCGATTTGGTCTCCCACACACCATCGCCACAGACAACGGAGCTCAATTCGACAGTGTTGAATATAAGAATTTCTGTCAACGGTTTCACATCCAGAAGAAGTTCTCCGCAGTTGCACACCCTCAAGTGAATGGACAGGTCGAAGCTATTAATAAAGTTATAAAGTCTATTCTGAAGAAACGACTGGAAAAGGCCGGGGGAAAATGGGTCGATGAACTTCCTATGGCCCTATGGGCTTATCGGACAACCCACAAATCTGCAACCGACCACACTCCTTTCTCTCTTTCCTACGGTTCAGAAGCCATTATTCTAGTCGAGATGGAAGTACCTTCTCATCACATGACCTATTATGATCCGAAGACAAATGCTATATTACTTGCTGAATCTTTGGATTTATTGGATGAGAAGCATGAAGAGGCCGATTTGAGGGCAGCCGCATACCGAAGTCGAGTCATTCGATTATACAATGCCAAGGTCCAGCCTCGCACCTTTGAACTCGGCGATCTCATCCTCAAGAGAATTTACCCGGTCCCTTCACATATGAAGCCAAACTGGGAAGGGTCGTATGTTACTGAACGAAAGCTTGGAAATGGCACATTCAAATTATCGACCGTTGACGGTCTCCTTCTACCAAGAGCCTGGAACAGCGAAAGTCTACGTCGCTACTATACATAACATAATCTGTTTATTTATTCAGTCTATTTTTCATTTGCAATTTTTTATGCATTTTGAAATTTGAATTTGTAATAAGGCAACTGACTTTGCCGTATTTTCTTATTTCAGCAATAAAATGCAATCTCTTCGGGCCAGAGCTGTGATTTACTTGAAATGCATCATACGACCATCACTGTGCATAGAGAGCTAAGTTCCACTAGACGGTGGGATTTATTCAAATAAGGAGTGACTGTGATACGACTGGTCACTCACTAAGTGAAGCCCGAGCTTGGGACAAGCCATCACACTGAAGCCAAAAAAGGATTGATACATGACGATCCTATAACTAACTTCAGATTCCCAGAGTGCGAACTGGAGTATAAACTTATAAATGCGGTTTCAAAGAGTGTGGATCCGTCCACCTAACGACTTCGCCCGTATTCAAACCAAGTTGGAGGAGGATGGATCCGTCCATCTAACGACCTCACTTGTTAACTCAGGGTGGATGTGAGCCGACCATCCATGATCCTGATAAATCCGTCATTCCCGTAGTGCGAACGAAATCCTAAAGCCTAAACAGATGTGACTGACCATTTATCGGTCGACTCTAAACTCCTGAAATGCGAGCTGGAGTATAAATATAAATACCAAATGGGCATAATTGACCACCCATCAACTAACTCTGGAGTCCCAGAGTGCGAATTGGAGTATAAACATTAAATAACTCCGGATTCTCAGAATGTGAACTAGAGTATAAACATCGAATAACTCTAAGTCCCTAGAGTGCGGACGAAGTTTTGAATATCAAATGGGTGTGACTGACCTCCCATAAAACAACTTAAGTCCCCAGAGCGCGGACGTATCTCAAAACCTTGTGTGGGTGTGACAGACCACCGATCTACAAGTCCAATCCCCAGAGTGTGGATGCGATCGCCAATAGGCGAGTAAATGTGATTCGACCACCTGAACTCGTCTTGTTTCAATTCTGCTTCAACGGAGTTTAGCCCGATATATTAAAGGCAATTAATGATTGTTAACCAATCTTTTCAATTTCTCCCCGGAACTGGGGCAGAACTTAAGTGCCAGCCACTGATTGGGACAATGCAATATCAAATTCGAATAAGCGCTCGATCGCGACCCGAAACCGTGACTCCGGAACTTCGCAACTAAACCCGGGTCTGATTTAAAAACTAAAACTCCACAAGTGTATTGAACGAAAGTTCGAACGCTGAAGCACTTTAACAAATGAACACAAATTGAGATGAAGAAAAAATGAAATTTTATTTTAATTATTCTTTGGAAGAAAAAGGGTAAGTACAAAACTATACCAAAAGTCCTACTAGCAGGGGCCGAACCCGTATCTATACATGACCTACGAAAAGAAAACAAAAGTAGATTCCTATCTATCTACCAAAAATGAACCGAAGAGACATATCTATTCCTTTTGTTTTCTCGGCTTCTTCTTCGACGTTGACCCGCTGGATTCGCCGCTTGTTTTCCTCATCGAACCCTTGCCTTTTGGCGGTTGATCTCCAGTTGGGGGCATTATGTTAACTTCCTCCTCCGAACTCAAGTGAATAGGAATGCTTCCCGAAGGCGGAGTCCGAGGGATATGATCAATTTTAGCAGGCAGAGGAGGCACACTTGTATCAACGACCGTTCCTCCCGGGGAGATCATCCGCAAAGGAGCTGGGCAAGGCCCGCCATTCCACCTCCAAAGCCACTGCCCTGCGCAGCTACTTCCATCTCAGCGTTGATTTCAGCCAGTATCTCCTCCTCACGAATTGTTTGAGCCTCGCCGGGAACGTTAGCAGTTGGGCCCGAAGAGCTGGTCACTGGTGCGCCTCCACTCATGACAAACGGCAGACCAGCAAAGGGATCACTGTAATGACCGAGAAGTTCCTCCATCATCTGTTCGTTGAAATTTTCTCATCTTGCACCAACCAGTCCCAAGCGTTATACAGGTATGTTGGATAATTATCGAGCTAGGTTAGATCCCCGTAAATCAATACTCTAGCGTTGTATGTGATCAGAAGATCTTCAATATCGGCCTCTAACCTGGCCTCTGCCATCTTAACTTTGTCCTCAACCTTGGCCTCAGCCTCTCGAATTTTAAGTGTTGTCGCATCCCTTTCACCCCGAAGCGCCACAGCTTGTTCACATGCCTCCTGGGCCGCTTTGTTTGCATCGTCTTTTTCTTTGACGATTTCGGAGAATTTGGCCTTAAGGTCCTCAAGCTCCTTCAATGCGGCATCCCTCTCGGCCGTAATAGTTGTGTTTCGATGGCCCATCTCCTCGACCAAAGCAAAATGCATCTGTTGCATCCTTTCCATGGATTGATTTGCCTCATCGGCTTTCTTAGTGGCCTTTATTTCCAATTTCCTGGAAGATTTGGCCTTATTGTTAAGCACTTGTATTATACGGTTCCTTTGAGCGATATCGGTCTCTAACTTCTCGATTACTTTTGCCCGCTCAAAGGCCACCGCTGATGCTTTGCCCGCAGTTTTCATCCACTCTTGATACTGGGTATATATGTCATGGATGTAATCATGCATAGTCTGCTCCGCCTTAACTAGAATTCTCTTTAAATGTGGAGGGAAAACGAAGCCATCGAAAAATATATTTGGGAAGTCTTTTTTCAACTGAGCGATTCTAATCGCTCCTTCTCCAGTGGGCTCAGTGACCGCTTGTTCGATAATAGCGGGAGTTTCAGACTCGGTTCTACGGCATTGCAGATCAGATCTAGGAGTTTGAGAAGATGGTTTTTGGCATGGAGGCTCTAAGGATTGTTTTCCATGGCCGGAGGGTGGTGTTGGTGCTCAAGGAGGTGGAGAACGTGATCGGGAGCGATATCTATATTCTCTGTCTCTATCCCTCTCCCCCTCTTTACGTTCTTGACTAGAATAACCGCGATCGCGGTCTCTATCAGCTTCCCTCCTACGACACTCATAGTATGAACTGGATGACTGGCGCACAGAGCAAAGGCTTCCTAATATAGATTTTCGCCGAGTCATCGTATTTGTAAAATAGAAAGAAAAGAAGAATTAGTAATCTCCAGAAATGAATAACTTATGACTGGAAATCGTGTAGTGTCGTGAAGTGTATGCATCTGTTAAACCCCCCAACCAACCGGATATGTCAGCTACACTTGTAGGAAGTGACTCGCTTAAATCTAAGACATTTTGGAGCCCTTCCAATCCGGTGTCGTGTTGAAGCGACACATAGTCCAAAATTGGAATGTCAGCGAGCCCTTCGAAAGGATTCTTTATTTGCGAGGGAGGAGCCTCCGAAATTCTAACACCGGAAGCTGGTAGGGACACGACTACATATTTCCATCTCGAAGACTTATGATGCTCATATGCTACTGCCTTGCCTTTTCTCCTTCCCTCTAAACCCTGAAAACCATCAGAAGGCCCGGCTACGAGTTCATCGTCAGTGGGCGTATTTTCTTCATCGCCCTCCTCATCTATTACAATCCCGGGTGCTCTATTTTTAGCCCATCTCACCGGGGCTTCCCTAAGCGATCTATAGTCTTATGCTTTGATTTCGATCAATTAGCCCGACAATCCTCAAGTTTCGATCTGTGAGCACCGAGTCCATATCTCTCATTTCGCTCGGCACTTCCTGAAGAATCCGTACTATTTCTTTGAACTGAGCACCTTCGTGTCGTGGAATTACGGCTGTAAAGGAAAGAAGATATTAGTTTCAATGTCAATTACGACTATCTCGTTAACTAATGGAAAATTTGTAGCACTTACGTCTGACTAACCATCGGCTAGCAAACCTTGGAGGACAACGGGTGTAGAACCACTCTATCTTAAAGTAGCTAAGCCTGGTTTAGGATCCCGCTACCACTTGGCAATTTCTGACTGCCTCCAAAAACGTGAATGAAGGATTGTCTCCCCGACTCTTAACATTAAACAAGTATCTGACGTCTTCCGGAGTCGGGGGGAGAATGAGATGTTCCATGAAGACGATGAATAGACTATTCAACAGTGCATATCCATTTGGATGTAGTTGCGACGGAGCGATTCTGAAGAAAGCTAACACTTCTCGAATATACTGGTTGAATGGAGGAAGTGTTTCAGTTGTGCACGAATGTTGATTAAAGGCCGTGAATCCTTCTGGGGGAGCATGTGGCCTATCATTCGGGTCGGGTAGCAGAACGTCGTCTAATGATAGACCGTGTATTAAGCACATTCGCCCTAACATATCTTTGGAGACATTGGATGGCAAAGAATCTTATGGATTCGCGATAAAAGTTACTCCCAGCAGCTCGTCCGGAGCTGGACCTATTACTTCGGCTGCAATGGCCGGGATCTCTATTATCAGATAAGATGAACTTTGAGGCTCCTGCTGCTGTGAACTCATAGATTCCATAATTAATCAACTCATCAAAAGCCATCATTAGGTGATTATAGGCCCTTGTGTTCCCCAGTGTGAAGTGCGTGAATGTGTTGTGCAGTGAAGTGCTACATAATACTTAGAATTCTATGAAATTTGAGAGATGTTCAAACGACAAGACTTCGAGATTCAACTGGAGTGACCGTCATCGCTGACCGTCACAACCGTACCATCTAGACATTAGAGACCGATCCGAGTTAAAGTTTATTAAATTCAGTTAAGTTACAGTTCCATCGACGAACTTCGAAAGGCAGTCGAATGTGCAGTGAAATGGTTCAGTTCAATTATGCAAGGCTAAAGCTCGTCGGAGTTAAATGTTCAATTATTCAAAATTTTCGTATCCATCAAGGTCGAGAATTGGATCGACCACCAAAAGCAATCCAGTTGGTTTGTATCTGTCCAGTTGGTCGAGAATTGGATCAATCCATTCACACATATCGGTCCCAAGTGCAACTGCTTGTATTTGTTTGCCATCGATCTAGAATGCCTTCGTTCGTATCCATCAACACAAGGCAGTCCGGTTGGTTCGTATCCATTTGCATTTCATATTCATCAACGAGCAATCATTTATTTCGTATCCATCGATGTGAAACCCATCGATATGAAAGATACAACAAGCAACAAAGGCTCCATGTGAATTGTTCGAACCCATTGGGAATGCACCGATACGAAATATTTAGTTCGTATCCATCAAGTCGAGACCCTAAAATTCATATCCATCAATACGAAAGCAAATTTTCAACTCCTCGAATCAATCCAGGAGAGGGTCAATACAAAGGAAAACACCAAAACAACCATCAAGCGTTGTTACAGCTCGAATTTTACACCGATTCAGGAGAGGATCGATACGGGATTCGATAAGAGAAAACTGACAACGACTCGTGAGCGTGCGAACGTTAATGGGGGTCAGGTTAACATACATACATGTATGACGGACTAACATCCAATTTTTAAAATTCACAGGAATTGAATGCTCATTTGGTGACAATTACAACAGCAAACAACAGTTTGCGTCCAACGCTTAGTTACAATAGTGCATGGTACAAAAATTAACAGTCAACAATTCAGTATTTATATTATTGGAGATCAATCGAAGGTTATATCTTTTGACGAAAAGACAACAACCATTCAAACAAGTGAGATAAAACTGTTCAGAATGAAGATTGCAACTTTTCAAAGCACGTCATGTTCTCACAAGACGTACTTCGGGGAGCAAATGTTATCCCGCCTTTTGGCAAGGCCGTGACACCAAGAAATTGACTGAGAACCAAAGACAGCTCATCCCGAAAAATGGTATACACTGGTTCGCTATGGATACTGGTAAATTTTGCCCGAGTCCCGATCGAGCTACAATTAACATGACACGACAAGAAAATCCATGAAAGCCAACATTCCAAATTTCAAGTCAATCGGAGTTCGTATGCTCAAGATATGATTGATGCTACTCAAGTGATCGCCTTGTTCGTATCCATGAAGAAATTAGAGAGAGACCTCCTCCGCATCGATCCTGTTCGAATCCATCAACTACGCATGGTTCTGTATCGATCAGTAGCAAGTGAGTCCAATTCGTATCCATCCGGGTAGCACTCTTCGTACCCATCAAATACCACCTCTCTTCGTATCCATCAGGCTCGTTCCCTTTCGTATCCATCAATGTTCGTCATTTCGTACCAATTCCATTTCCACACATTTCGTATCGATCCTCCCATCCACACACTTCGTATCAATCAGCCACTAATCGATACGAAGAACACATGATAGATCGATACGAAGGATGCCACTTTCCATCAATACGAAGCGGCCTCTGAAGCATCGATACGAAAAGGGCTGTCCAGGTCGATACGAAGAATAATTCCAGGTCGATACGAACAAAGAACGATTCAAATAACAGAAACAGTCACTCGGCATGAAAAGTGGATCGATCTAAGAAGATAGTGCCACGTCAACTAGCAAGCACGTGCTTGAGCTAGAAGTCCCCTCTCATCGAAGGTGGAACTTCAATCAAAGGCAAAACGAGTAGCTCCTACACGAGCCGCTCGATATGGTCGATGAGAAGAAGGAAGAAGCCGAGTTAAGGACTACCGCTCATTAGAAAAGGGTCGCATGATATTTCAATTCAAAATTCCATAACCGTACTTTCAAAGTAGGAGACCTTGTCCTCAAACGGGTCTACCCTGTACCGGGAACATTCAGACCAAACTGGAAAGGGCCCTATGTGATCAGCCAAAAGCTAGGGGATGGCACGTTCAAGTTAACAACCGTTGATGGAATCCATATTCCCCGAGCTTGGAACAACGAATCGCTACGCCGTTACCTTAACTATCTTATGTATTTCCTATTTCCTACAAATAAGCCATCCCGGAATACCGAAGGCATTGTAAATAGGTAGAACTTGCCCAACTTTTATTAATAAAATTGCTTTGCTTTCTAAACCAATAAAACCGTGTTCACAAAAATAACTTGCTTAGGCGATGGGTTTAAATCGACTCAAAACCATCCAATTGCTACTTGAGATAGTGGAACCACACTCAAATACGATCCATTTACCTGCCGAGTGACGGAAGCAAATCGACTCAAATCGTTGGATCAGCGGAACTTGATCCCCGTCTTTTAAGAACCGCATTGCTTCGACAACGCCGGGAAGGCCCAACCAAAGCCGCGCATTTCATAAGCCACACATTCTAAAAAAGCCACTCATTTCATAGCCTGCGCACCACTTCTTGGGTAGTGGAATCACGCCCAAGCAAATATAATTACTTAAGTCGTGCACACTCATAAACCGCGCATCACTTCTTGAGCCATGGAACCACGCTCTCGAAGCATGAACTCCTCACGTTACCGAAGATTGGTAACGTTGAAAAATTTCAAACCATTCCAGATCGACTGGTCATATCAATCCCATAAGCCGTGCATTTCGTAAGCCATGCACTCTCAAAAGCCGCGCATTCTTAAAAAGCCGCACATTTCATAAGCTGCACACTTTCAAAAGACACGCATTTGTAAGCCGCACATTCTTAAAAAGCCACGCATTTCGTAAGTCTTAAACTCCACGCAAGCACTACACAATGTTGCTCCAGCACCATTAGAAAGCAATTAAGATCTTGTAAGTACTGGTATTGTCCTGAAAATACTGGGAAACTCAGTTATTGTAGGACTAACAAGAACCCACAACCAGAAATCGGTAAAGAATTCTGATCGTTGGCCGACAGAATCTCTAGAATTGAGACGCTGGAGTCACAAGTTCTTAAAGATAGGAACCGTAAAGTAGATTCGGTTATAAACATCCGAGGAATCACTTGGATCAACCAGTCATTTGTCAAGTGTTCGGAGAAAACAACCCTATAAAGTGGGAGCACACACATACCAGCATTTAGTTAAAAAGAAAACTACTCCACGGGCCCGTTTCTCAAAACAAAGAATTTTGGCAATAGTGCCATGTGCAAACATAAGTAGTATAAAAAACAAGCTAAGTACGTAATAAATAAGGAAGAACACAGAAGAGATGACTGTTGAAATATTAATCTTTTCATTCCTTATAAAATTTTCTGTACAAAGTCAAAATGTGGGGGTCGTACCCACACAATATCGGTCAACAAAAAGAAAAGTACAGAGGCTACAACAACAAAAGTAATAAGTGCAGGCTCTACATTAGTACAAAATACATGTCAAACAAATCAGAATGTTCTAGTATCCGGCTCTACCGTCACTAGAGCTTGTCAATGTTTATTTCTACCACTTTCCTTCCCGCCTTTGGTTGGAAGTTTCTTCTTCTTCTTCTCAGAATCCCTACCAGGAGTCGTGTCATTGCCTGTAATATCAATTATCGACTCCATGCCTAGGTCTCCTCCTTATTCTTCGACCCCCTCGGAAGACTCCTCCTTGGCCTTGCGCTTCTGGGACTTTCTCTCCTCAATCTTTTCCCTCTTAACAGCTACCATCTATTGTTCAGATTTACTTAGTTAGCTAGCTTGGTCTACCTGCTCTTGGGCTTCAGCTGTTGTTAAATCTTCCTCCAGAGATACAGAAGGGTCGTCCAGGCCATGTAACGCAGCAATCTTCTTGGATTCCGACCCTAGTTATGAGCCAAACATGGGAGCGGTGATCGAAGCAGCTCGGAAACAAGTATCGAAGCTGTCGAAATAGCAGTGGGTCCCGGAACTGAAGAAATTGGTAGCTCGATGGGCAAGGAAGACTAACCAACAAGATCAAAATGAAAGCTTTCAATTCATCTTGTTCTTACGACGTAAGCTGAAAATTCTCAAGCTCGGGAGAAACAAGAAGGTCACCTACATTGGAAGTGTAACCGAGAATTTCGACCTCATACTCCTCACCGTCTCCTTCTTTGGATGGCTGCATGATCTTTGGCGAAGTTCCAAGATCACCCAAGGCTTCCGAAACAACTGCTAAAGAGGCGGACGACAAAGCAGCACCGGTTTAACCTGGAGTAGCTCCTCGTTAAGCTAGGTGTCCTCCAACTCTTGCTCGGTGTATACATCCCCGTTTTCTTGGAAATGGGCTAGAACTTCTTCCCAAACCATAGCAAGAGTACGTAGAAATTTAGGGCCCAAATGGCTAAGGCTGCTTTGATGCAGCAAGGAGTTAACATAGAAATTCAAGATGGTATCATCCATCTTCTCCATCTTCCTTTTAAAAGTATCATGCAGTTCCAAGTAGTCCGACGTAACAACGGCCTTCTCAACTTCAACTTGGATCTTTTTAGTGTGAAGCAACGTGACTTTTTCCTAAAGCAAAGCAATCATTTGAGCCTGGTCAAAAATGGTCTTGTCACGGGATTCCACCATTCCCGCAAAATTACCGATTGTCTTTTTATGAGCTTCGACGGCTTCGTCATGACCAGCAATATTTTTCCTTTGAGCTTTGATGATCTTTTCTCGAATTTCAAGCTCCTATTTCAGCTTAAGTCCATCAGCATGGGCCTTCTTGATTTCATCTCTGAACATGATCTTGATTTTCGTGTGGGCCAATTTCAATTCCTTTAGCAAGCGAGCATTTCTCTTACTCTCCCGAATTGCAGCATCCCTCTCTGTTTGTACCAAAAATGGGCACAACACTCTTCGGAAGTTTTTGAAGAGATAAAAGTGAAGAAGGAAAATTAAGACTGAGGATTATCTAACAAAAACTCCAAATAACAGAAAGTAAATTGCACAGAAGACAGCGATTTAGAGTGGTTCGGCGTTTTGCCTACGTCCACTATGAAGTTTGATGATTTTATTGCTCGATACTTGAAGATTACAATTCTTTATACTGTAGTACAACTGAATTTAAATGCTAAGTGTCAATCTAAAGCAGCGGCGGTGTTCTGGAGTAAATCTGGCAGAATCTGGGCGCTCTTTAGTACTTAGAATAGTCTGACCCCTTTTCTGAATGACCAGGGGCTCTATTTATAGGTGTAGGAGGCTGATATTTCGCCTAAATTTAAGGGGAGACCAGTTCTGGCGCGTGAGGGGGCCCACATGCCCGCTCTTTGGAAATCCGGGCCCACTTTGGGATCGATTCGACCCTTGCTTCGAATCGATCAAGATTTGCTCCGATTGAGCTGAAATTTGGCATGGACATTCCTTAGGTTGCCAGTTAGCTCCTGTCCAAATTTCATAGCATTTGGACTTGTAGATCTCGAGATATGATCGATGCAAGTTGGCCCATATCGATTCGACCCTTGCTTCGAATCGATCAAGATTTGCTCCGATTTAGCTGAAATTTGGCATGGACATTCCTTAGGTTGCTAGTAAGCTACTGTCCATATTTGGTGGCATTTGGACTTGTAGATCTCAAGTTATGATCGATTCAAGTTGGTCCATATCGATTCGACCCTTGGTTCGAATCGATCAAGAATTGCTCCGATCGAGCTGAAATTTGGCGTGAACATTCCTTATGTTGCCAGTAAGCTACTGTCCAAATTTGGTGGCATTTGGACTTGTAGATCTCGAGATATGATCGATGCAAGTTCGGATTTCTCAGCCGTGATCCATCAATATCTGGAGCATATGAACTCCGATTGACTTGAAATTCCGAATGTTGGCTCCCATAGCTTTGCTTGTCATGTCATATCAATTGTAGCCCGATCCGGACTCGGAAAAAATTTGTCGATATCCATAGTGAGCCTGCGTATAACCGATCTCCAAGACGAACTGTCATTGGTTTGTAGTCAAGTTCTTGGTGTCACGGCCTTGCCAAAAGGCGGGATAACACTCTCCTTTGTCAGTTGCTTAATTCTAACGTCACGTTCCACTAACATCCTTTTGTAATCATCCTTTTCTGACTTGAAGTAAAGGATCTATTGGTAGTTGTTACGGTTTATGTCCACCAGTTGCTTACATAATTTCTCCCATCCTTCAGCTTGATCCAAATCGCTTTGAATCGCCTAGATATGGGGCATGTAAGAATCTTTATGGATCGAGCGTAGATCACGATCAAATTTAACTCCTTTCAAAAACCATCCAGGGAGCGCGGTCTCAAGCTTAGGAGGACAAGATGGGAGAATATAATCCGGCCTCTTACAGGGGCATGAAGAACCAGAAGTAGGCACTACGTGTGTTGATAGAGTCTGGATTGATGGAGAGACGTGAACGGTAGAAGTTGGAGCTTCAATTCCAATAGAGACTGGAGCTTGGGCAAATGCTTGGTGCTCGGAATGATGAGAACCACGTTCTACCTTCGATTTCTTATATGGTTCTTTCCGATCGTCGGGAGTTTTCCTCTTCACATAACTACTCCTATAAACTCTGCCTCGGTCTCTGCCATCCCAACGATGAACTTTGACTTCCGAATCTTTCCTCCTCCTCCATTCTTCCTCAGTTTCTCGAGGCTGATGATGGCTTGAAGTCCGTCTTGACCGACATTGTTTGTTTGTAAATTGTTCAAGGTCCTCAAAAAGTATACGACCTCTCATAGTACTAGATATAAAAAATAAATGAAGAACTTTATGGATAGAAAATGAACTCAAATAATGCATATGTAAGTGTACGTGACCCTAGTGAAATGTGTAACGTGTTGTAGGCGGCCTAAAAGGAATTCTCAAACCGGATCAAGAAGCCACCATAGTGGGAATTGGGCTAACTCTAGGCACAACATGACCAAGGTGAGAAGAAAATCCTTGGAACTCAAAATCATCTGCCATGAGTTCATCGATGTTTACATAAAAGTTGCCTAAGTCCCCAAAGTTGATATCGGTTTCCTTAGATGGAGAACCGTGTAGCCATGCGGCTGCTGGGGGAGCATCTATAGTAATAATCTCTTGGAGAGGTGAATCCGGGAGAATAGGACTTGTTCCCGGAGTTTCGTCGCATGATTCAAAGTCTCCTTCATTGGAACTTGCATCAAGTTCCTCATCGTTAGAAGAGGAATCATAGCTTCAGCTACTTTCAATTTCACCCTCCTCCTTTTCTATGATCACCACAACCTTGCCCTTATGCTACTTGAACTCCTCTTCCCCCACCTCTAGGATCAGGGCATCCTAATTGAGCAACTGGCTCCGGTCGTAACACCTTATCCTTCCTTTAGTTGATCCATCGGATGGACTTTCTCCTTCTGGTAGATCGCCTTCTTCAGAGCCATGCAATGAAGAAGTGGAGCGGTTCGAATCTTGGAATGGGAAGGAGATGGAACTTCAATGGCAATGACAGATCTCCCAGGATGCAACAACCCGTACCGAAGCAAATTCTTATCCATTAGCAAAGACTTGACCGATCTCTCTCTAGTGTCTATGGCCTTAAAAGTATGGAAGATGGGATCAAGTAATGTATCTTTGTTTGGCCTTAGAATAACTATAAGAAGTATTCAGTCTATTAAAAATCCTGCACAATCATACTAAACACAACGAGTAAAAGAGAAGGCTTACCCCCTGTCGTCCAAAGGCGATTAAATCCCTCAGGACATCTAACGAAAAATATTGGGTCTTAAACTGGGACAAATTACTTTGAAGCTGCAGCACAATTTTGCGATTTCTTTGGGCCTCGATGATCACAAGAGACGGACACTTGTCTCTCTTCTTGAATGAGAGGAAGTATCTTAGCTCATCAAAGCTTGGGGCACGACTGAATGTTCGCATAAACGAAATGTGAAGACAAGTCTAAATCGCGTATCTGTTAAGGTGAATCTGAAATGGAGCAATTACTAAGTTCAGATGAGTCTCTCTCAAGAAAGGATTGAAGGTGGGCACTACCCCATTCAAGCACATATACCGACGTAGGCAGTGTAACTCGAAGGTGGCATTTATGCAAACTCATTTTCAATGGAAGGCGTACGTCATCATACGAGATGCCATGCTACAAACAAATGTTGTGCAGGACTTTAGCGGAAATTACAGTGGAAGCTCTCTCCAGAGGGTTGAGTAAAACTCTAAATTCTGGGGGAGTGCAATCTACAACCGGACCAACAGGAACCAACTGACCATATTCAGCTGGTGGTGCCGAAGAAGTAGGCGCTGCTGAAACCGTTTGTGAAGGCATAGCTGATGTCGATTCGGCTTCCGAGAGTGCCAGACTTCCTTCACTAGATTTACGATGGAATGACGGGTGCTTCATTCTATACAATAGAACTTGTATCTAATGCGGTCAGGTAATTCTATTTATAACTAAAAGTCCCCCTATGATTAACACTTGAATTTCGAAAAAATACCGATTTACACCGACTCATCGGATTTAAAGCGTTGACTAGGGCAAATGCAGTGTGTTATCTATGTGGGATGGGCTCCATGTCTTGAACACTACAAACGCTCTATCCTATGTAGATAGTTCACTCGCAGCAAAGAAAGGAAAAAGCTTTTCGTATCATTAATTAAAGTTATTTCTCCTACACTTACCCGTTACCGATCAATGATGGATAATGGATCCACTGTCTGAGGCGATACGAAAAGCTCTTCCTATTCCAGGTACACCGACTGTGCAATGACAAGACCAATCCAAAGTGAGCAGCTTTAATCGATGGGTCAGAATCGAGTAGAGAATTCTCAGCATAAGTCGATTTTAGTTCTCCGGAAAGTGACAACATTAGCTGCATACGAGATGCTACCCTAAGCTATTATCACCTCCCAGAAAAAACCAAAATCAATCCACAAGATGCCGTGTCGGATTAACGCTGTAACTTGGTGCAAGTTAATTCTGACTCTATAGATGAAGATAACAAAACATGTTTAGCACCAGGGCAAGACCCGGGCATCGTTCCGTGAAGAATTCAAGACTCGATTTAATATCTTCTTCCATAAAGTCGTAGTCAACTCGAATTCTTCATTGCATCCATCACCAATGTAACTTCATCACCAATTGCTAATACTATGCCAAAATCCACATCAACAACCTCAAGTCAGAAGGAAATGTGGCCAATTTTAGTTCGCAGGCGATCCAAACTAGGCAAGATCAGTTGCGATTCAAGCAGACAATGACTCAGGTGCTGGAAATTGGCTTGAAGTGGCCACGAGGTTAGGCGGGGTAAGAGGTAGAGAGCTTCGACGGTGAAGATCGACGACGACGATGGCATGACCGAGCTTAGGGTTTGGTGGCATTTGGATTGGGTCACAAGAGAGGATAGCTCGGTTTGTAAAAGAAAGCATGGAATGAAGAAAAGTCGGCCTGAACAAAGTTAAGTAGGAGGTTACTCTAAAAATTTTATCTAACTTCTTGGATCGCTTGTGACCAAGAACTATGGATCGCCAGCGATCCATCAAGTTGCAGTCAATTTTCTCAAAACACACCAAGCATGATCTAACTGTTGTTTGTAAGCATTTGGAAAATTATGGGATTGAGATTGATTTATCATTACGAGCAACGACGGTTCATATTGAAGACTCAATAGACGATAGAATAGCCAAAGCCAAGTTCGCATGATAGCCACAACACGATCAATTAAACTTCACCAAAGGGGAACTTAAAAGCAGTTACTTCTAGAGCACACCATGTTTCCAACGAAGGCATGCTCTGAGGGGCAAATGTTAACCAGGTCTTCAACCTAACAGAATCCAACGGGAACTAGATGTTAGAAATGCGGATTACTGATCTTAAGGCTGGAATAACACTAGAGGGGGTGAATAGTGTTTTGTGGATTTTCTAAATCTTTTTGAAACTTATGTAAATTTAATCACCAACAGATGCAATTCACAGACACAGATATAATCACAGAATCAAACACAGATGCAAATAATAAATAAAAGCAGTAAAGGAAAGAACACACCAGGATTTTATACTGGTTCGGAGTTACCCTACATCCTGTCCCGTACAAACGTACGAATTTCTTATCAAAAATAATCTCCCAGATTACACCCTACATCCAGTGCATGGATGGTCGTATCACATCCGTTTTGATTTATACTCCTACTGCCATGTCAAGGCGAGAGTTAATGCATGGATGGTCATGTCACATCGGGTTTGAGTTTATACTCTTGCCCCCAGTCCAAGGGCAAGAGTTGGCTGATGTCAATCTCCGGATACCAAGAAAGACTTCAAGCATCTGATAATGGACCACAGAAGTTTGTTATGCACCTATCTCTGGGTACCTACACACCTGCATCAATCACATGCATATTCATTTGAGTCGGTCGAGTCACAACTCTTAAGCAATGAAAAGACAAAATTTCGGACCCGAAAAGCCGTTTTATTTCATAAAAGACGAGAAATGACAGAATCTGACTTATTACATGGCTCTATCCATTTATTTACAATTTTATTTCTAAGTGAAATAGCGTTGTAGGTGCTTGCTATTCCACGCCCTCGGGAGTGAGATCCTATCTACAGTCGCTAGCTTAAAAGTGCTATCTCCAAGATTTTACTCTATCGCATACAGACCTTCCTAACTCGAGCCCAACTTCTTAGGGCCTGGGAATATTTGTTTGAGGACTAAGTTGCCGATTTCAAAGGTTCGCTTCCTGACCTTGGTGTTGTAATAACGAGCGACTTGGTGTCAGTGTGCTACTGCTCTCAACTCAGCTTCGTCGCGCTTCTTATCGATCATATCAAAAGACTCCAGAAGGACTTATTCATTTGTCCATGGATTGTAGTGAGTAGCTCGATGAAAAGGTACTTCCAGTTGCACTGGAATCATAGCTTCCAATCCGTAGGCTAGGGAGAAAGGAGAGTGGCTAGTCGTTGACTTGTGGGTTATTTGATAAGCCCACGGTATTAACAGCAATTCATCGACCCACTTACCTTTGGCCTTTTTCAGTTGCTTTTTAAGAATGGACTCGATGATCTTGTTAGTAGCTTTGACCTATCCATTCGCTTGAGGGTGCGCCACCGCAACAAATCTCTTTTCTATGTGATGTGAGTGGTAGAAATCCTTGAATTCGGTACTATCGAATTAGGTCCCGTTATCGAAAATGATTTCTTGTGGAACTCCAAAACGACAAATGATATCCCGAACTACAAAGCTGATCACTTTCTTCGTGGTAATCATGGTCAACGGCTCCGCTTCAGCCCATTTGGTAAAGTAATCAAATGCAATGATGGCGAACTTCACGCCACCTTTGGACATTACCAATACACAGTTGATATTAATTCCCCAAACCGTAAGTGGCTAAGGATTGACCATTTGCATAATCTTTGTCGGTGGGGCTCTCGGAATCTTAGCAAATCTCTGGCACTTGTCACACTTTTGAGTGTAATGAGCTGCGTCTCGGTTGACAGTTGGCCAGAAATATCTGTAGCGAAGGATCTTCTTCGCTAGGGTTTGCCCCTAGTGTGAACATCACAGACCCCTTCGTGAACATCTCTTAGGACTTGTTTAGCCTCGTCGTGAGTGACACACTGAAGCATAGGGACAGAGAAACCCTTCCTATATAGTACTCCTTCCTGCATGATATATCTCGAAGCTTGGCAAAGGAGTGTTCGTCGTTTATTCCTTCCATCGAGAAGGATTCTCCCCTGTAGATAATTACAAATTGGAGTCATCTATGACTCCCTCTGAGGTTAAGTCTCCAAGATCCAATCAACATCCATCTGGTCAATTCTTGGAGCAGAAAGCACTTCCACTGGAACCAAGCCCATGAGCTGTGCATCTCCGGAACTAGCCAACTTAGCCAATGGGTCGACCTTTTCATTTTCCCTCTGGGAATATGCGCTATCGTATAATATTCAATGTCATCGAGTAGCTCACGGACTCAGTTTAGATAAGGAGCTAGTCTCGGTCCTTTTACCTGATACTCTTTTCGAATTTGACACACCACTAGCTAGGAGTCACAAAAAATGTGTAAAGTCTTTATCCTCGGATATTTGGCAATCTTGAGTCCTACAATCAAGGCCTCATATTCAGCTTTGTTGTTCATTGTGGTTAAGTCGAGTTTCAGGGTGTAGCTGATCGGGCGTTCCTTGGGAGTGACAAGTACAACTCCAGCACTAGAACATCGATCATTAGATGCACATTCGTGTACATCTTCCGTATAGAATATTTCTCACCACTATTCTCTGGAGGATCATCTCATGTAGTGAATTCGAATATGAAATCCACCAAGGCTTGACCTTGGATTGCTCTATAAGGGTGATAAGTTATATCATATTGGCTCAATTCAATGTTCCAATTCAACAGCCTTCCAGAAGTCTTAGGTCGTTGCAAGACTTGTCGCAAAGGCTGGACGGTAAGAAAATTGATCGGATAAGCCTGGAAGTAAGGGATGAGCTTTCTCGAAGTGATCAATAGACATTATGCGAGATTTTCCAGCCTCGGGTAGTTTCTTTCTGCTTCTGTCAATCGCTTGCTGGCGTATTAGATCGGTCGTTGGATTCGAGATTCCTCACATATAAGTCCTCTTTATCCACCGGCTTCGAAAGGATTGGGGTCTCCCTAAGTGATTCTCCGGAGCTTAGAACATGTCTTTACAATCCTAGTTCCATTCGAAGTTCCTTTTTCCCTTCTTCATCACTTTGAAGAAAGAGATGCATTTTTCTATGGCCCTGGAAATGAAACGATTCAGGGCGGTGACCTTCTTATTCGAGATTTGGACCTCCTTGATTGTCTTTGAGGCTTCGATCTTTCTCAACGCCTCGATCTTCTTGGAATTGGCTTCAACTTCATGGGAGTTCACAATGAAGCCCAAAAATTTCCCTGACACAATGCCAAATGAGCATTTCAAAGAGTTAAGCTTCATCTCATATTTCCAAAGGACACCAAACATCTCTTCTAGATCATCAACGTGGTTTCTCGAATGCTGCGACTTCACTAGCATATCATCCATATAGACTTCCGTTGAGCACCCAATCCGGTCCTTAAACATCCATTTCACACGTCTCTGGTAAGTTGCTCCTACGTTCGTTAGTCCAAAGGGCATGACCAGATAGCAATATAGTCCAAGATCGGTAATGAAGCTGGTGTGTTCCTAATCTGAGACGTGCATTGGGATTTAATTGTATCTAGAATATGCATCCATAAACAA
The DNA here is from genome assembly GCA_030737815.1 of Allium fistulosum. Classification (NCBI taxonomy): domain Eukaryota; kingdom Viridiplantae; phylum Streptophyta; class Magnoliopsida; order Asparagales; family Amaryllidaceae; genus Allium; species Allium fistulosum. Next base: position 238,617,136 of record CM060907.1, on the reverse strand, counting down.
AAGCAGCCGTGTCCAGCTATTGAGCCTACCAACTGATCGATCCTCGAAAGCAGGAAGTTGTCCTTTGGGCACGCCATATTCAAGTCTGAATAGTTGGTGCATGTCCTCCACTTTCCGTTAGCTTTTCTCAGTAGGACAGGATTAGATACCCAACCCGGGTATAAGGCATCGTGGATGAAGCCATTGTCCTGTAGCTTATCCACCTCTTCTTTGAGCGCAAGGGTTCTCTCTGGACCTTTACTACAGCGTTTATGTTCCATAGGAACACAATTGGATTGATATCTAATGCATGGTTCGCTATCCCTAGTGAGATCCTACATATGTCACACAAACACATCTAGGTTTTCCCAGATAAAACCGACCAACTCCTTCATCGCACTTACGTCGAGCTAAGATCCGACCTTCAAGACCTTGTTTGGATCATTCTGGCTAACTAGAATAGCGATTGTCAACTCCGCTGGAGTTGCTCGTCCACCTTCCGACTCTTTCCGTCAGTCCATGTCATCATGGAATCGACTAGACTGCCTGAGCCAGGGCTCAGGCTATAATTGCTATGTGTCCAAAATCGTTATGTAGGGGGTCCCCTATACATTCTTTCTTTTCGCCTTGCTTTCTTTAGCTCGACGACGTAGCACTCGCAGCCAGCCATCTGATCTCCATGCACGATTCCCACTCCATTATCTATAGGAAACTTCATAATTACGCACCAGGGAGTGATGGTCGCTTTGAATTCAGCTAGGGCCGATCGGTTGAAAAATGCATTGTAAGCAGAATATGTATATCCAACACCAAAAATAGCATGACCCGCAGTCGCTTGCGGTCGTCCTCGCCAAGTACCACCGATAATTTAACAAATCCTATGGCTTCAGTAGCCATCCCATTGAACTCTTGTATTTGAGATTGAAAAAGCTTCAAATCCTTCTCCTTCAGCATCATTTGATCATAAGCTCTCTTGAATAAGATATCGACTGAACTCCCACAATCAACAAGCACCTTCCGTACTATCGTAGGACCAATCGTGGCCATGATCACGAGTGGGTCAATCATCGAAGCTTCCACTCCGTCAGCATCTCTATTTTAAAAAACAATATCATCTATCATGGTTTGAGATTGTTTTGCTGGAGTTCCAACTTTGAGATTGTTTTGTCAGAGTTCCATCCTCAATAGCACCGCAATATTCACTCTCTGCATGTTTAATAGCACCAACATATCTCTCCATCTCCGCAAGACTTTAATCGGCAGGATGTGGCCCACCATGACAGTATTAATCATCAATAATCTTTCTGGCTGCCTGGGTGCACCAGCACCAAGCTGAGCTTGCCCCCACTGGAAAGATGGCCCAGGGGGTTAGAATTTCCTTGCCCGCCATCCGACTGGGCTTTCACATGCTATTGTAACTTCTTTTTCTAAATCAATTTTTCAATCATGTTGCGCAAGTGTCTGCACTCATTGGTATTGTGACCATGAGTTTCATGGAACCTATAGAACTTACTTGACTTCCTCTTCTTCTCAGTTGACTACCTAGGAGTCAGCTTTCTATACTGTTTTTTATTTTATATACCAAATAGATGTTCTCTGTCGATTTGTTCAGTTCGATATAGCTATCATACTTAGGGACACTAATACGATTCCTATTATCTGGATTTCATTTTTTGCCCCCATCATTGTTCTGTTTTCGACCTACATTCTAGTTTCCAACCTAAACGTTTACATGTCCATAATTTTCTCCAGTTTTCTTTGCAGTAACGTTACTTTGAATCACCTCGTTCAATTTTCTAGCTCTAGTCCTCCATGGATGTTTGCGCGCATCTTCCTGGCACAAATACTCGTTAGTCTTTTTATAAAAAGCTTCCATCGTCGACCGGGGCTTCCTTTCCAACCAGTCCCTAAAGTACGAATCGGGATGGATTCCCCTAATCAGCGCCATCAGTACTATGTCTTTCTTAAGATCTGTAACTTCAATCACAGCTGTCTGGAACTGACTTAAGAAGCCCCTCGGTCACTTTCCATCAGCTTGGAAGAGGATAGATAGTAACATCACATGTTTTGGACGCGAAGTGTGTAAGAGGAATTGCTCCAAAAAATTTATGGCAACTCAACGAAAGTTGATATGGAATTCGGCGGAAGCCGAGTGAACCACATTGTAGCTACTCCTTCTAAAAAAAATTGGGAAACAGCGACATTTTACGGCGTCGGAAGCCCTAATTGAATCCATACACCACTCATATCTCATCAGGTGTTGCATAGGATTAATTATTCCTCTATACAACGGCATCGTCGGCATTGCAATTCTATGGGATATTTGTCGCGTAGGATGTTCTGAGTAAACGATGTCCGACTAGGAGAACTACCACATTCATCATTAGTCTTGAACTTGTTTTTGCTAACAAGTCTCCTTATCATATCCTCCAAGTAATCTGGGTCCATAGGTTCGACTGAACGACGGTGATCGGGACCAACCTCGAGCGTCCGGCTCGGTGAACACTCTCAGTAAGGTGCTTGATACCTAGACACCCCAATCTCTAGGGTTACATTCGTCCAGCAGTCCCCCCATTTGATTTCCGTGTATCGTATCAATAGCAGCAGCTCCATTCTCTAAATTTTGACCATCAGCAGCACGTCTAGAGGTCACATCCACATCACCATCCAGATGATGGGCATTAGGCCGACCAAAAGTGGGGTCGGTACTGACCCATCCTCGGGGGTCTGTACGATCCCTGCACTTGTGCCTTGGGTTGGCACTCTCCCTTTGTACGATGCTCCAGCGGTGTTTTGAGTCCTATTCTACCTTCTCTCCCTTCGTATTTGCTTGGATGAAGAATAACTCTCTGACTCTGATCTAGTATCCCCTCTATTCCATTGTAACATCCCCTATCTTGAGGCCCGAAGCTAAGCACTATAGATGCTGCAGTCATCCATAGTATTAACATCCGGTGACAAAATATGGTAATGAATGGTATCCATAATATCATAAGCACTTAAACATGAAATAAAATCAACATAGATTAAAACAACTTTTCTAATCACATTTCAAAACAATATTTCATAATCAATTACATAATCCCAAACGATTTCACAAGTTTTGATCAAATATAATTATTACAAATTACGCCAAGAGCAACATATGAAGATGCCCCCTTGGATGATCAGAGTACTAAATAGACATATCAGTCTTAATACATCACAGCAGAAATAAAACTAAATAACTCCTAAATATAGCTAACTTTGCCTCCTGCACGTCTTCGAAAGCATTATTCATCCAACCTACTAAACTTGAAAAACCTTAAGTCTCAATCTACTCAAATTAATTTTGAGCACCAGAGAGTTTAAGGGGAAAACATAAACTACGAGTCAGACATAAAGCCTGGTGTGAATAATATCATTACATCTCGGTTTACTGATATTAAGCGAGGCCACGCCACTTAGTGGAATGGGTTTCCCCTCACTAATATCCCTTTAAAACTAATCCTTTTGAAAATCAGAATCCTACAATCAAACTAATTAAAAAATAATAGCAATACCATATATGCTCATAAATCAGGTAATAAATGGACTATCTGTCCGAACAATATAGTTTTGTTTGGCTAACTACTAAACATTGGCTGACTCGGGCCTACCAGACAAAATAAATAATCTAACATCTGTTCGACACACTTCTGGATGGTCTGTCCTTAACTTACTTCTCCCAGGGTCAACCGATCCTAATGGTTTAGTGGGCTCACCAATAACATATCCTCCTTCTCCGTATATTCCTTTCTGTGTATAACATCATTTAAGTCTTGCCTATGACTAAGCCCTACACACTGAAATTTTGGACTAAATTAGCTAGGGGCTATAGCTAATGTATAGGGCACGACCCTATACCAGTCCCATTTGGTATTCAAATATCCGAGTCATTTACTTAGGGCTAACTACTCTTCAAATTTTCCTTGAATACATCTTTCAAATTGATTTAATCCCTTTAAATCATACTTAAACAAGGAAAACACACTATTTGCTTTACTCAAATCTCTTTGCCATGATATGTGCTTTACACAAAACATTGTTGATGAAAACATTCGAAATCTTTGTTTAAAAGCTTTAAACAATCTCTTTCGAAACCTTTGAAAGTACCCCTTTCGAAGTTAACTACTTTACTTTGAACTCTAGGCCGAAAGGCCAAAACATACCTTTCAAAATCATATAAATTTGACCTTTCGAAACCATTGAAAGTGTCCTTTCGAAAACTTTATAAAACCTTAGACATCCTCTTTTAAAATACTTCAAACTTGCCTTTCGAAAACATTGGAAAATTTATTTACTAAAGGTAAACCTTTCGAAAACATTGAGGAATCACCCCTTCGAAACCTTTATCATATATCTTTCGAAAGCATTAAAGTCTTTTACATATAACAAGCCTTTCGAAAGCATTGGGTTCAAGTAAAAATGTATGGAACATAGTTTCAAAACCTTTAAAACCATTCCTTTCGAAACCTTTGGGTTTAGCTTTCAAAGTATTAAAAGGGTCTTAAAAGGACTGGGACGAAAGCAAATCTTTCGAAAGTATTTTCCTAAAAAAATAAGTGGATGGTGTCGAAACCAACCTCTTCGAAAGTATAGGAGAAGTGGCTTCAGGGTTTAAAACAAAAGAACCCATTCAAAGGCATTGCTTCGAAAGGTAGAATGCGACAGTAGGGTTTCGACCCCTTCGAAAACTACGTTTTAAAGCAAAGGCGGCAACCTCTTTCGAAAGCTCTTTTCTTTAAAACAATTGACCAAGTCGAAAGCCATTTCATTTGAAAGCCTCACTTACAACCAAAGTAGTTCTATGTTCTCAGAAGCTACTTCAACCCCTTCGAAAGCAATGTTTCAACTCCATACCTTTTGCCCAACTCCAATCCACTACGTACCGAAGCTAATACTATGTGTATTGGTTTCGACTTAGATGGAGGCGATAATATAAGGTCGAAAGGTGCTGCTATAAGTGGCGAAGCAGATATACTTTATAAAACTGATTTTTAACTTTACAAAGTAATTTCTTTCTAACTAACTTGCTTTATCTGTCAACATATGATTGGTTGCCAATACTTTTTCAAAATCTTTTAAAGGTGCTGCCGAATTTCAGCAATTGTTAAATAAAAACATTTACCAATTTCCCTTTCTCCTTTTATAAATATATAAAACATTTAAGTCCCGTACCTTAAATAATTTTATACACTTACAAAAAACTTAGGAAAATTCTTCAAAAATTCCAATAAATCACTTTTAATATGTTTTCTAACATATATAAATTTCTGACCCAAAGCTAACATATAATAGCCGTAATTAATTTAAACCCAATTTAACTATTTTCTTCACTATAAAATTCATAATAAATCCGCATTGATTCAGAAAATTATGAAACTTGAAACCCATCTCTAAAATTATATTCTAACCTTATATCAAAATCGCAAGGCATTTGGATGTCATTTGATAGGTTTTTCAAATCAAAACTTTTCATAAAATCTATATGAACGAACAAAATTCATCAACAAGCATATATATATATATTTAACATTCAAAACATGGCATATACTTTGCAAAACATATTCGGATCTGATCTAGAACCAAAAATAAGAAATATGAGATGTAATCTATTGTTCACCTTAGCTTATTGTTAAGGAATTGAGATTTTCTCTTGAATTAAATTGATTAAGCTTCTTCCCTTTGATTTTAGCTTATCTTCCTCTTGCTTTCTTCTAATGGTGGCTGGCCTCTCTTGAATTTAGTTTAGTTTGTGAACGTGGAAATGAAAGTGACATGAGGATTTAGGGTATAAGAATATAACTTATTCCTATTTTGCCCTTATCTATTACCTTTACTTATTTCATTTTATTTTCCCTTAGTTCATTAGTTAATTATGCACGGCTACCCTCAAACCCTTAACCATTTACATTAATTCATTTAATATATCTTATTAAATGTCCTAAATAGTGTTAATCAAAATTAGGGTTGTTACAGACTCCTTTCCTTAAAGAATTTTGTCCTCGAAATTACGATAAGGCACTCATCAAACAATAAGAAAGGTAAAACATGCCATGAAACAAGTCAGGATAAGTATCTCTAATCGTACTCTCCATTTCCCAATTATAGTCTCTCTCTCTTGTCGTCCCTCCATTGGACTTTGACTAACCCGACTGTCTTGTTCCTTAGCCTCTTCTCATCCCTCGTGACTCTACGAACTGGTTTTCTAACTATAGTCAAATTCGGTTCCACTACTAAGTCATCTAACATAGTCGATGCTATAGTAGTCACTAGATCTCGAATTCACTTCCTTAGATGAGAAATATGAAAAACATTATGGACTCTTGCCAAACTATTTGGTAACTCCACTCTATATGCGAGTTTTCCAATCCTTTCTACAATAGGAAATGATCCAACGAATCTCGATTCCAATTTTCCCGATTTTCCAAACCTGATTACGCCTTTCATCGGTGATATCTTGATGAAAACATGATCTCCAACTGAGAACTCTAAGTCTTTCCATCTTCTATCGGCATAGATCTTCTGCCTAGACTGAGCTTCCTTCATCCTAACTCGAATTAACTCAATCTTTTTTGCAGCTTCCCTAACCAAATCTGGACTAAGAACTAACATATCCCCAGTCTCTAAACAACAAACATGAGATTTGTATGGCCTTCCATACAAAGCTTTAAATGGTGCCATCCCTATACTAGCCTAATAACTGTTGTTATACGAAAATTCGACTAAGTGTAGATGGTCTTCCCATGAACCTCCAAAATCTAGCACACAAGCTCATAACAAATCTTCTAAGACTTTGTTAACTCTTTCCGTTTGCCCATCTGTCTATGGATGGTAAGCGGTACTCATCTTGAGCTTGGTACCTAAAGTCTCCTATAGACTCTTCCAGAACTCGCTAGTGAATACAGAATCTCTATCACTTACTATATTACTAGGAATTTCGTGCAGTCTAACTATATTCTTCATGAATAACTTAGCCAAAATAGGTTATGTCCTTGTTGACTTAACTGGAATGAAATGGGAACTCTTGGTTAATCTGTCCAATATGACCCCTTATTTCCTCAATTCGCCCTTGGTAGCCCATCTATAAAATCCATTGAGATAGAATCCCATTTTCGAAATGGAACATCTAAAGGCTGAAGTAACCCACTTGGTTTCTAATGTTCGGCTTTTACCTATTGGCAGTTCAAACACTGTTTCACCCATAAGCCTACATCTCTCTTCATACCTTCCCAGAAGACACTTCTTTTCATATCCTGATACATCTTAGTTCCTCCCGGATGAATAGTGAATTTCGAAAGATGGCATTCTTCAAGAACTTCCTTCCTAATGTTTCCCACATTCGGAACACACGACCTTTCTTTCTTTCTTAGCCACCCATTCTGGTCAAGGCTGAAATCTTTCAAGTCATCGCTCTCTATTCCATCCCTTAACTTCTTGGTCCATTCAACTAATAATGAATCCTCCTTCTGCTTAGAAGCAATCTTTTCGATCATCACTGGTCGAACTTCTAAATATGAAAACATTACAGTTTCCTTACTAGATCTAGCTTCAGATCTCCACCGTATCCTACATGTAGTCAATGCTTCTAAATCTTTCCACTCAGTTATCATTGCCAATACTGCATTCTGGTGTTTTCTGCTAAGTGCATCTGCAACCTTCTTGCCTTTTCCTAGTGTGTACTCGATACCAGAGTCATAAGCAGCTAAAAACTCTAACCACCTTTGCTGTCTCATATTCAACTCCTTTTGAGAGAATAAATATCTTAATGACGTATGATCCGTATACAATTCAAATTTCTCTCTTATAAGGTAATGTCTCCACACCTTCAATGCAAAAATTACCACAGCTAATTCCAAATCATGCGTTGGATATCTAACCTCATGCGGTCTAAGCTGTCGAGATGCATAGGCAATCACTTTACCCTTCTGCATTAACACAGCTCCTAATCATGTTCCACATGCATCTGTATACACTACTAAATCCTGATTCCCTTCTGGAACAACTAACACGGTGCATTAGTCAATAAGTGTTTCAATCTCGGGAATGCTTCCTCACACTTATTGGTCCAAATGAACTTTACATCCTTTCGTGTTAGCTTGGTCATCGGTGCCGCTATTCGCGAAAAGTCCTTAATGAATCTCCGATAATACCCAGCTAGTTCAAGAAAACTCTTTTTCTCAGTCACTATCTCGGGTCTCTTTCAACTATTCACTACCTCAATTTTACTCGGATCTACAGACAACCCTCTTTCTAAGACTACATGACTAAGAAACCTCACTTCCTTCTTCCAGAAATGACACGTCAAAAATTTTGCTTTCAGCTGATGCTGCCTCCTTTTCTAAAACACCACTCTAAGATGAACCTCATGCTCTCTTTCATCTTTTGAGTATATCAAAATATCATCTATAAAAACCAACACGAACCTTTCCAAGTGCTCTCAGAAAACTCGGTTCATCAAATCTACAAAGAATGCTGACGCATTAGTAAGTCCAAAAGGCATTACTAGCCATTCGTACGATCCATATCTGGTCCTAAACGCCGTCAAAGGAATACTATCCTCTTCCACTCTAAGCTGATGGAACCCTGTTGCTAAATCCAACTGGGAAAATACTTTGGCTCCACCCAACTGGTCGAACAAATTGTAAGTTCTAGGTAACGGATATCGATTCTTTATTGTCTTCTCATTTAACTTACGATAATCGATACATAACCTTAACGATCCGTCCGGCTTCTTCGCAAACAATGTGGCTGCTCCCCAAGGCGAGCTGCTTGGTCTAATAAAATTCTTGCCTTCTAAATCCACCAACTGCACTTTTAACTCCCTCATCTCGGTATGTGTCATTCTACTTGGCGGTCTGCTTACCGGTTCTGCTCCTCGTAGTAAATCTATCTGAAACTTAGTAGCTTGTTTCGACGGAAATCTTACTATAGGTTCAAAGACATATGTGAATTCTCTAACAACAAAAACTCGATTCAACTCGTCTCCTACCTCCACAACACCCAACAAAGCATTAACCTTAAATCTAGGGTTTTCTATGGAGTATATAATTCAGTCACTACAATCGGGGTGTCCAAGTGATATTTGCCTATCATGGAAAAATATCCTAGCATCGTATTACTTAACCAATCATACCCAAAATATGAACCCTACGAAATCAAAAACATGCAAACTACAAACAAAAGTATGACCTAACAATTCAAACTCTGGGTGGTCACACTTCATCCCAAGTGTCGCATACCCTCTGATCGGATTCGCAATCCTTAAGGAAGTAACTAGGTACGAGGGTTCTAGGTTATGCTTATCTACCAAACAATGAGATATAAAAGAATGTGACGCACCCATATCAAACAGAACTCGAACTGATACACCATAAATCAAAAGCGTACCTCCCAACATGATTTTCCCTTCTCCTCTACTGTTGGTCTTGAGGTAGTTGGCTACAACACTTTTCCTTTCCCATTCTTGGCTGGCTCCATGCACTGGTTCTTATAATGCCCAATCTGTTCACAATTGAAACATCTCACTCCTTCTTCTCAGCAGCTTTCTTCCCTTTGCATGTTCGGCATTCATGAGCATAGTGTCCCTTCTTATCACGCTTATAACAGATAACTTTTGCATTTCCCTTCTTGGCAGCTCCACCCTTCTGAGCTCTCTTCTTATGGAAAAACTTCCTCTTCTGGTTCTGCCCTCCTTGAGCTTCCTTAGCCTTGTTTCCTTCAAGAAAAGCAGGCATCTCTTCGTGCCTTAAAGCCATCTCCATAACAACATCGCACGGATCTCTAATATGCGATAATGTGGCCTTAGAAAGCTCTAGCTTTAACCCACAGATAAACTTCTCATTCCTTTTGATGATGTTATCAACCGTAGCGTATTCATATCTTGCTAGCTCCTCAAATCTGGTTGCGTACTCAAGCACTGTCATATCTCCCTGCTCCAACTCTGCAAACTTCCTGAGCAGAGTAGACTTAGCAATCTCCGACATAAATATTTCTTCAAACCTCCTCCTAAACTCAACCCAAGTCATAGTCTCCTCATTGACTCCTACAGTAACATTGTTCCATTAGTAAAGTGCTACTCCTTGTATGACTAGAAGTGAGTCTCCTTTTCTGCTCATCATTGAGCCCCAAATCAGCAAAAATCTACTCACAATGAATTTTCCAATTCTCCACCTTAATTGCGTCTTCAGTGCCAATAGACGGCTTTCCTCCCAGCCGAGCATAATCTCTACTCAAAACAGCATAGTTATTAACCACTGGAGCTCCCTGATTTCCTCCTTTAGCATTTCCTCCAACTAACCCCGCAGCAACTCCTGCTTGCATCATGTTAACGAAAAAATTAAGCATAGGTCCCATATCGACTTGTGATATTCCAGCACCTACACTAGCAGCTTGTGCCTGACCTTGATTCCTTCCAATGTTTGGTTTGGCATTTCCATTGGTTGTGGTGCTTCCTCCACCAAGGTTAACTCTTCCACTTCTAGCATCCATATCTTACGTCCGTAAAATCTGCATTCGAGTCTTTGTAAGATACAGAAGAATAGCCTAAGAGAGATGGGAGAATAAAGATAAAGCGTATACTTATATATAGCAAATACAGGTACGTTACTATAGCGTTATCCCATACCCCGATCTTTTCTCTATTTCCATAGGATTATGTTCTCAAAATCATTTTAAGTTTGAAATTTCTTTTAAATTTTTCATAAACCTATGCTCTGATACCAAGTTGTAACATCCCCTATCTTGAGGCCCAAAGCTAAGCGCTACAAATGCTGCAGTCATTCATAGTATTAACTTCCGGTGAAAAATACGGTAATGTCAATGGTATCCTTAATATCAGAAGCACTTGAATATGAAATAAAATCAACAAAGATTAAAACAACTTTTCTGATTACATTTCAAAACAATATTTCATATTCAATTACGTAATACCAAATGATTTCCCAGGTTTTGATCAAATATAATTATTACAAATTATGCCAAGAGCGACATATGAAGATGCCCCCTTGGATGATCAAAATACTAAATAGACATAGCAGCCTTAATACATCACAGTAGAAATAAATCTGAATAACTCCTAAATATAGTGAACTTTGCTTCCTGCATGTCTTCGAAAGCTTTATTTGTCCAACCTACTAAACCTGAAAAACCTTAACTCTCAATGTACTCAAATTAATTTTGGGCACCGGAGAGTTTAAGGGGAAAACATAAACTTCGAGTCAGACATAAAGCCTGGTGTGAATAATATCATTACATCTCGGTTTACTGATATTAAGCGAGGCCACGTCACTTAGTGGAACAGGTTTCCCCTCACTAATATCCCTTTAAAACATATCTTTTTGAAAATCAAAATCCTACAATCAAACTGATTAAAACAATAATAACAATATCATATATGCTCATAAATCAGGTAATAAGTGGACTATCTGTCCGAACAATATAGTTTTGTTTGGCTAACTACTAACCATTGGTCGACTCGGGCCTACCAGACAAAATAAATAATCTAACACTTGTTAGACACACTTCGAGACGGTTAACTTACTTCTCCTAGGGTCAACCAATCCTAATGGTTTTGCGGGCTCACCAATAAACTATCCTCCTTCTTTGTATATTCCTTTTGTGTGTAACATCATTTAAGTCTTACCTGTGATGTAGCCCTACACACTGGAATTTTGGACTAAATTAGCTAGGGGCTATAGCTAATGTATGGGGCGCGACCTTATACTAGTCCCATCTAGTATTCAAGTATCTGAGTCATTTACTTAGGGTTAACTACCCTTCAAATTTTCCTTGAAAACAACTTTCAAATTTCTTTAATCCCTTTAAATCATACTTAAACAAGGAAAACATACTATTTTCTTTACTCAAATCTCTTTGCCATGATATATGCTTTACACAAAACATTGTTGATGAAATCATTCGAAACCTTTGTTTAAAAGCTTTAAACAATCTCTTTTGAAATCTTTGAAAGTACCCCTTTCGAAATCAGTTAACTACTTTACTTTGAACTCTAGGCCGAAAGGCCAAAACATACCTTTCGAAATCATATAAATTAGACCTTTCGAAACCATTGAAAGTTCCCTTTCGATAGCTTCATAAAACCTTAGACATCCTCTTTTAAAATACTTCAAACTTGTCTTTCGAAAACATTGGAAACCTTCCATTCATTTACTAAAGGTAAACCTTTCGAAAACATTGGGGAATCACCCCTTCGAAACCTTTATCATATACCTTTCGAAAGCATTAATGTCCTTTACATATAACAAACCTTTCGAAAGCATTGAGTTCAAGTAAAAATGTGTTGAACATAGTTTTGAAACCTTTAAAACCATTCCTTTCGAAACCTTTGGGTTTAGCTTTCAAAATATTAAAAGGGTCTTAAAACGACTGGGATGAAAGCAATTCTTTCGAAAGTATTTTCCTAAATAAAAGAAGTGGATGGTGTCGATACCCACCCTATCGGAAGCATTGGAGAAGTGGCTTTAGGGTTTAAAAAAAGAACCCTTTCGAAGGCATTGCTTTGAAAGGTAGAATGTGGCAGCAGGGGTTTCGACCCCTTCGAAAACTTCTTTTTAAAACAATGGCGGCAACCTCTTTCTAAAGCTCTTTTCTTTAAAATAATTGACCAAGTCGAAAGCCATCTCATTCGAAAGCCTCATTTATAACCAAAGTAGTTCTAAGTTCTCAGATGCTACTTCAACCCCTTCGAAAGCAATGTTTTGACTCTATACCTTTCGCCCAACTCCAATCCACTACGTACCGAAGCTAATACCATGTGTATTGTTTTCGACTTAGATGGAGACTGTAGTATGTGGTCGAAAGGTGCTGCTATAAGCAGCGAAGCAGATAAACCTTATAAAACTGATTTTTAACTTTATAAAGTTATTTCTTTCTAACTAACTTGCTTTATCTGTCAACATATGACCGGTTGCCAATACTTTTTCAAAACTTTTCCTAAAAGTGCTGCCGAATTTCAACAATTGACAAATTAAAACATTTAGAAATTGCCCCTTCTCATTTTATAAACATATAAAACATTTAAGTCTCATACCTTAAATAATTTTATATACTTATTAAAACACTTAGGAAAATTCTCCAAAATTTCCCATAAATCACTTTTAATATGTTTTCTAACATATATAAATTTTTGTCCCAAAGCTAACATGTAATAGCCGTAATTAATTTAAACCCAATTTAACCATTTTCTTCACTAGAAAATTCATAATAAATCCACATTAATTCAGAAAATTATGAAAATTGAAACCCATCTCTAAAATAATATTTTTGACCTTTATCAAAATCGCAAGGCATTTGGACGTCATTTGATAGGTTTTTCAAATCAAAACTTGTCATAAAATCTATGTGAACAAACAAAATTCATCAACAAGCACACACACACCCACACACACACACACACACATATATATATATATATCTATTTAACATTAAAAACATGGCATATACTTTGCAAAACATGTTCGGATCTGATCTAGAACTAAAAATAGAAATATGAGATGTAATCTATTATTCACCTAATCTTTTTGTTAAGGAGTAGAGATTTGCTCTTGAATTAAATTGATTAAGCTTCTTCCCCTTGATTTTAGCTTATTTTCCTCTTGCTTTCTCCTAATGGTGGTCGGCCTCTCTTGAATTTCGTTTAGTTTGTGAATGTGGAAATAAAAGTGACATGAGGGTGTAGGTATAAGAATATTACTTATTCCTATTTTGCCCTTATCTATTATCCTTACTTATTTCATTTTATTTCCCCTTAGTTCATTAGTTAATTAGGCACAGCTACCCTCTAAATATACAAATCTCAATCCCTTAACCATTTACATTATTTCATTTGATTTATCTAATTAAATGTCCTAAATAGTGTTAATCAAAATTAAGGTCGTTATATCAATCTACGGCTGTTTTGAGTAAGTTCATTCAGTAGTCTCAAGCTCTACTGCATCGTTTGATTCATCTCATTCTAAGTAGCATGGGCTCTTCCATCTGCTTCATCATCATATCCATCTCCATTCTGGTCACGACATCAGTTGGAGTATGGATCTTTATTTTTCCCAGTTGCACAACTTCGTCCACATGTTGAGGATTCTGATTCTTAGCATCACCAGTGGTAGCTCTGGTGGTTATGGTATGTGGTTCTTTCCTTAGTGGCGCCATGGCAGAAAGCTCCTGGTAGAGCTTTCAAAATCTAAGTCGTAGGATTAAAATAAAGAGAAATTGGATCTATCTCTTGGATGTAGGAAATCTAATAACAGATGATGCATCCAAGCAGCCTGAGATTATCTTTCTCACTGGAAGCACCAAAATATTTGAACCAAAAGTTAGCACAAACACCCAAAGATTTATGTAGAGAATAAAATATGAAGAAAGTAAATGAAAAATGAGGAAAAGAGAGCACATAAAAATTTATAGTGGTTTGGCAAATCAAGACCTACGTCTACTTAATGATTTTATTGCTTGTCTCTAACTTGGAGGCAGAAGTGCTTATGGGTCGGTACAACTCCGACACTTAGATTTTCAGAATTACATGAATGTAGAGTAGAACTAGAGATAAAAATCCTGAAAAATGAGACCTACCTTCCTATTTATAGAGGTAGGAAGCCTAAAATCTCGCACAAGATATCTCCAGGTCGTTATCCACGATTTAGACCAATTCCCCGACAAAACAGGTGCCACATCATCAGTAAGTATGGGTCGGTACCGATCCATAAGGAGGGGTCGGTTCTGATCTCTAAGGTAGCCAAATCGAACACTTTCAACTCTTCATCTTGGGTCGTCTTGTGGTTAACTTCATGAATTCATCGCTGTTTATACTAATAATAGCTTGTTTCTGAGTCCAAAGGATGGAGTTGTGGAAGAAAGAGTTACAGCTTCAAGTGTTCATGGAGATTGATGGAGAATTACATTGAATCAACAAAAAGACATTGGAAATAGGCTTTGGCATTGAGTAAGACTAATAGGTAGAAGATGGGATCCATAGAGGAAGAAATTAGGAGTCGGTACCGACCCATAGGGAGAAGTCGTTACCAATCCATGACTTGGGTGATCCCATGGTTGTTTTGCCTTGAGTTGATCTTGTATTTGCCTTGTGACTCTGTCCATGCTTTGTTTCTGCACCCATAGGCTATCTCTCTGAGCTTCTTGCCTTGATCATCCAAGTTCGACTCGTCCAATCTGTCCGAATATTGCCTGGTCAAAAGACTGGATAACATTGTGATATAAGTAATGATCTAGATATATTAAATATATACAAGTAGAAAACTCTTAGGAATTTTTTTTTAGATTACAGTTACAAATGTGTTTTTAACCATGACTTTTGAATCGAACATATAAATTAATTATCCTTAAATTATTCCTAGTTAAGAGTAATAAGAAAAAGATATCGATACATTCATTTAGACTAGTTTACATAATGCTCTCCATATGATAGACAGTGAATTACTCATGCCTGTTGTGGACATCAAGGGATCACATACTTGTGATTGTTTAGAAAAGTCATAAAATGACTTAAGGAGAGTCGTTTATAAGTTTAAACAATCATGTAAATAAAAGATCTCATGTAATGATCTCTTGTAGTCTCCGGACTTGAGAGTACAATTGATCTTAAGTACTTAAACAATACTTTGATTATGGTTAATCACATGACAACAAGGTCATATTACGACCATAATTGGGTAAATGTTGAACTACTTGAAGTGAAACACTACCCAAAGAGGATTCATCTCCTTCTTTATAGAGGTTGGTATTACCGTAATTATTATTCAACATAAAGTAAAAATCTATAGTAGTCTTCGGATACACACACATATATATACATATAATATACATACATACACACATATATATATAATCCAAAAAACTAGTTTATCATTATATATTTATATGGATGAAAGTACACATATTATAATTAATATATATACTTATATATAGATGTATATATATACATATCTCTGTAAACATGCAAAATATATTAAGAATATATTATATTAGTTATAAACATTGTATCTTCATTTATATTATTTGATCGTAATTCCTAATGATCATAAACACACTTTCTAAATACTTCTTATCTTATTTAAATCATATATTGAGATTTATATTGTGAATATGAATCTTTAATGAATAAAATACTAATTGAATTTAATTAAATATAAATTAAATTAAATCTACACTATATCAAATAAACAAAACATTAAAACAAAATAAAACAAAACAAAACTCAAATAATGAACTCCCCTTTAATGAGTATTCATGTAATGAACCAGATTTTCGACTTTCGAAAATCGACACTAATACGTCCATTGTACCACATGCCAAACATTCAAGTGCCGAAAATACAGATTGTTAGGGGAAAGAAAGAAGATAAAAGATAGAAGAACTAGGAACAAACATGGAATCTCACATCGCAATGGAATAATATGTAATATAATTAAGTCTTTACAAAATCTGAGACCCTCTTTTTTTTTGTTATACATGTACATATCAGAGTTGGACAGTTATAACACCTGTCCTTACAACAGCAGACAAAGTACACATAACACATACACAACTGAAGATATCCAAAATACAAGAGTACGTCCTGAGCCTCCAACTCGACTCCATAGCTCCAAAGCATCTAAATCTAACCTGGCAAACATGCTCGGTCTGACCCGAGCATTACATGGAATAACGTCCGGGTCAGTCTGGTAAACCAGTGTTAGTAAAACTCGATAACAAGTAACAACCAAACTGATTCCTACATTTAAAAACCTTTCAAACAAAGGGTATCTCATAAGACCACACCGCACATAAAAACGGATGATTTTTTACCTTACGATAACCAAAACATTTTATATCAAAATCCAGTGATACTATCATAGTGTTTAGGTTTAAAGTAAATATATAAAATAATTGAAATGCTTGCATCTCACATTCCAACATACTAGGCTCTACAATCGAAAACATAAGGCGCATATTGGAGAATGGATTCCAACAAATGACTGGCTACTGGGGTACCACCCGCCATAGTACACCTCTAGAAATATGTACCTAGGTCGTACCTAATGACCCCTACCAACACAAAACCGGCCTACCCCTTATTGTATAGTATCGAATATATCATCACCCCGGTTGCTTTTCAACCTTTAACCAATCGGTCCTACATACACGAATTCATTGATGAGTGTGTACATATCTAGAAGGGTGATGAAATACCCTAATGGGTGCGACCCACATAGCCCTGCTGTATATCCCCTATTTTTGTCATTCCCAGTTGAGGAGGCTTGAGGCTACGTTTTTCCTTTCTGAATAGCAGTCCCTCTTGAAATGCTAACACTGCCCTCCAGGCAGTATTGCAGTGCCAACATTCATCCATACAAGTTGTCCAGGATAAGGACAAACTGAAGGCACTACTTATACTACATCCATTTTGGAATCACCCTCAGGGTTAGTAGCAAGCAGCCCTTGTACTTCAATGGCTCTATCTTCGATCCCATGCTTCAAGATGTCTTCATTTTGTAATGCTTGAGTTGGATCGAAGTGGTTTTCGGATAACATATCCGATCCCGGTCTCTTCGAAACAACTTTCGATATTTTCCGGTAAACTCAACCTCGGTTCTTTAGGAAATTAACAAACAAATGACAAGAGCGGAGTTCACCTCCTAACCGTTTATGGACGGATTTCCTTATCATTCGTCCTAAAAGAATGAAACTAGTTTATACGTACAGTATAGCACCTTCGACGATAACTGTACCATATAATTCTCGTGTTTCTCCTAGATATTTCCAAAGTTACATTTTGGGTCCAGCTTTGATAGTTGGTCATTTAACTATCAAATAAATAAACATCCAATTATAGTTTAATTCCCATATGGGATCCACTAAGTCTTTATTAATTCTCTTTCATTAATAAAACCACTCTATAAAATCTGATCAAAAGATCTTTTCAAAATACTATTCCCAAATCCTTACATTTCCTTTATACTTGGAAACCTTTATATACTTATCTCAACGGTATAAGTATATCACCAAAACATTTCAATTTTCATGCCTTGAAATAAAATCATATACTTATCTTATCAGTATAAGTATATTTACAAACTTTTCAAAGTTTCCTTTTTCCCAAATCAAAACATTTCTTCCAAATAAAACATTCCGCTTATCCTTTATCAAAAATTCTTTTTTTAAAAGCTCATCTCATATTTCAATTAACTTATAACTTTCAAAATAAAGTTATAACCCACTTTTATAAACCTCTAAGTTAATTTGTAAACCTCTTTTCAAATCTTTGAAATGATTTATAAACCTTTTTCCTATTTTTAAAACTCTTTATATAAACCTTTCTATACTCCTTTATAAAATATCCTTTATAAATATCATTTACAAAACATCATTTGTAAAACACCTTAATAACCCTTTTCGTTAGGAAAACCTCTTTCTATAAACAAGTTATCCTTTATAAATACCCTTATAAGAATTATATACCTTGAAAAACCATTTATAAAACCTTAGCCTCAAATTGATTAAAGAATTTAAAGTAAATTCAAACCATACTTTATAAATTCCAAATGAGGCTTACTAGTCCCAATGATACTAATTTAAGTTACCATTTAATTTCAATTCGATTCTCAAATCACATAGCAATTATTTACATAAGCTAATATATATGTAAATACAGTTCATATCCAATCAGGGAATAAAACGTCAATATAGCTAATTGGCATATGCAAGTCCAAATAACATAACAATGGGATGGTGATTTATCCTGCTAAATAGATGTCCAAACAATTCAACCAATTTATAGTAGAACAGAGATTTATTCTGCTTAATGCATGTCCATAGAATCAAATCACTTACACTATACCAGAATGGTGTTTTGTTCTGCTAACGGATGTCATTTAATTCTCCTAATTATATGGGTTACTTAAGGGTCCGCACAAGAGATCCTTTGGTATGGAATCGATTAACTTTGGAAAATAAAATTGATTAAAACACATTCTATTTAGCTTAAAATCACCTTTGAAAAGTTAAAAGTATATTTAATTAGCTTAAACCCTAACTAAACCTTAATTAATCCAATTTAAATCAAGATTAAATCATAATTAAACTCTAATTAGGCTTAATGAACTTGATTAAGTACTAATTAACTTCCTAATGCAACTTAGTTAAGGTTAAACCAAATTGTTTAGGAGTTAAACCCTAATTAATTAAATATTAATTAAATAATCCATTAATTACTTAATAATTAATTAACCATTAATCTTAATTAAATAATTATTAATCACTTAATTACTTCTTAACCATACAAAACATTAAATAAAACAGTATTAATTAATTAAAAGTCATTAACTTAACTTAAGTGATGATTAACCTTTAATCATCTTCTTAATTACCAATTTAGTGCTAATTACCTTTTAATTAATTAATTAATTAATATTACAACTTAATTAATTTTTAACATTACTAATAAGTTTTGAAAAGCTTTGTAAACTAATTTCAAAATATAACAAATTTGAAATAGAAATTTAAACCTTTTCCGAACTGCATCCATAGCGACGTCGCTATGAGTGCGGTTTGCTCTAACCCACCTTTAAGCGAAACCACTTTACTAAAACCATACTATTTCATGATTGAAACATACCTTAGTAAATTTTCACACTTTAAAACCAATTATGCAAACTTTAACCAAAATCGAAACTTTAAACTCTTGAAACGAGTTTTATTTCAAATCCAACCTCAAATCCATCACGAATACATACAAAGTTTCAACTTTGCTTTCAACCCATCATGACTATATTCAAGTTCATCATCAACCCTTTAAATTCACCCATCACATTCATGCAACAAATTGTATACATATACCAATATATATACAATTACTAAATTTGCAATAACACATCCATTCGAGTGCTAACACTAACCCATAAATTTGCACTTATCATCACATCAAACATGCCAAGATCTAACATATGTATAACGCGCATATAGCTAAGGATCAACACAACATATAAAGGAAAGTTCTTTCTAAAAGATTAGGAATTTACTCACCGAAAGCTATCCAAACACTTGCTAAATTAGAGTATGACATAGCACTTCCATTCCTAAGCAACAAGATGAAGTCTTGAACCCTAAATGCACTAGGTAGACTCGACCTTGAAGGGAAGAGGAAGCAAGACTTGTTTCGGTATGGTGGAGCGACTTCGGGTAAACATCAAATTCTCAATAATAAACCCGAAAAAAGACTATTTTGCAATTGATATTTGGGCTACCTGCTCATGGAATTTCGAAAAGAACTCAAAGAGAAAGTTATTAGAATTTCTTTTCTCTATCATTTCAAAAATAAATCACTCATTTTCGATTTGTTTTGAAGAAGTTATGATCAAAAGAAGGAAAGTAATTTTCGGACTTGAAATTCTAAGTGAAAAATTACTTTGCAAAGATTGGTTATTTTGACATGGCTATGATAGAAATTTGAGAAAGTGGTAAACTATTATATTGTAGCTATGAAAATTTCACATAGTTTCAAAGAAAGAAAAACTGCATTTGAGTTTGAAATGAGGAAGAAAAGGTTGGTGGAAAGAGGAGGAAAAATGGAGAAACATGTGGGCTATTTATAGGCAAAATTTCACACCTAATCACTTTGTCAAGTCACATCACAAATCTTTTATAATATATGTATATATATAATTATGTTTAATCATATCACTCTTTTATATATATATAATTATGTTTAGTCACATCACTTTCCTTTATATATATATATATAATTATTATGTTTAGTCACATCACTTTCTTTTATATATAAAATTATTATATAAGTTTAATTTTTAATTAACTAAGATGTGATAAGAGATAATTATGGTTAATGATTTCAAATCTAAGATGTGACAATACTTAATATATATTTATATAAAATGTTTATTATTTTTAAAACTATGTCTTGTCACATTACTTACTAATCCAAATTAATATAAGACAATTTATTTCTAAGTGTATTATTATCTAGTTAATTAACTCTAATATACATGTACATATAGTGCACAAAGACGAACAACATTCCCGATAACTTTCCGGTGTCGAAAGGTCGAAATTTCGGAAAACGTTTTTCGGTCACATATTCTACGAACTATTTAATTTGGTAAACAAATTCTGAAAACGATTTTACCATCATTATTAATTAATTAAAATGAGGTTATTTATTTTCATTATAAATCTATATATTGAATATTTATTATTAATTAAATATTCACTAATCAAAACAGAGAAATTCCGGGTCGTTACATTCTTCTCCCCTTAGAAGAATTTCTTCCCCGAAATTACACCTCGACCTATCCCAGAAAACACTTAACACTATACATCAACTCGTATGATGTACATTGATCATTCTTATGCAAAATCTGATTCGATCTCAACTCGAATACATATATTTCCTTCTGAGCTAGTATCGCTCACTCGATTCTCCAGTGCAGACTCTAATCAGGCTTCTTGATTTGGAACCTCTATTCTCCTTACATAGTTGTAACTATGATAGAAAACTTTGGTCCCACACCAAGAACCCTCATCAAGTGCTCGCCATCAAAAATCGAGCAATAGATCCTTATTCAGAACGGTGCAAACACCTCAAACTCATGTACTCAAATCTTAGATCAAAACTATATGAAAAGGAGAAATGATCTACATCCACCCTACAAACTTACTAATTAGTTCTCCCTAATATCAATCCAATTTCCACTAAATCATTTATGAAAACCTTTCATAAACTACACTGGTTCAACTTGGATGCTATTCCACTACATCCTAAGATCATATATCCCTATCTGATTCCATTATTCCATTTCGAATTTATCTCTCAAAGACAACTCAAGATCTAAATACCCGGCTTTTATTTAAAACTTTTTCAAATAAAACTCTATATTTCAATCATAGAAATATATATCTATAGCCCGAGTAACTCCAACATGATACTAAGAAACTGGGTACTGCCAAACAGTTACCTACATTCCCTTACCAAGAAGGGTAATACTCAAGAGAAGTATTTACCATCTGAACACATTCCTTCCCCAATTTTAAGTTAGTTTCGAGCCACTCGAACTAGTTAACTTAAAAATATTCTTTTTATTTCAAAATCTCATTTTTGGGACAATACTTTACATTTTCCAAAAAAACATCTATTTCCAACTTAATTTAGGTTCATTCGAGTTGAGCTTGTTTCGAATGTACAATGATAAAGAGAATAATTACTAAGTGCATTACCATGTTCACCAAAGCAAACATCCGATCGTCACTTAGCAGATTATTCCGATCATCACAAAACAGTCAAGACTTGTTCCCCATACCAATCCAAAGATACTTCTTACTTACACTTTTATTCCCAAAAATTTATACTTAAACCAAATTGGTTTCAAATATTCTTATTATTATTTTCCCAAAACCTTGAAAATCATTTTTCCAAAAGCACCGGGATTTAGGTTCTCAAGTTTTCAACCTAAATTCTTCCAACTTAAATGATACATTTTTATAAACCCATTTTATAAATCACTTCTATTAAACCATTTTAAATATTTATCTCAAAATATTCTAACTTTTAAATCAAATTCTACCTCAACATTAACATTGAACGCCCTATAGTCAAACTGTGAAACTTAATTCACAAGGTGTTCGTTGCCCTATTTTTCCCAATTCTTATCTACCCAACACATATCTTAAAAACGAAACTTCCTATACACACTAACCATAGACAATGCTCACCTCGACGAACATGACTAAACAAGCCTTAAATGGTAATAACAACATATTATTAGCTCCTAATATCTCAACCAATTATACTATACTATTTCTAAAATAATTCTTTTTATATATAAAATATATTCTAGTTGAATTTATTTCATTTACCCAATTTCAAAATAATACTGCATCGATTAAACTTGTTTAAGTGTTTTAGGAAATCCCTATCGATAACGTTGGCCAAACGCATCGACCAGAATTCTTAAGCCGCTCAACAGATCAAACAACACAATATAAAACATTTTTATATCACTAACAAATACACACTCTCATATATATACACACACATACTCAAACTCATCCAAGGGTCTCACTTACCCTATCTTTGATGAGTCAAACCCCACCAAAGCCAAGGTTCTCGCTTAACTTTCAGCTCTGATAACAATTGTAACGAACCGAATTTTCAATCCTCGAAAATCGACACTAGTACATCCAATGTATCACTTGCCGAACATTCAAGTGTTGGAAATACAGATTGTTAGGGGAAAGAAAGGAGATAGAAGATAGAAGGACTAGGAACAAACATGGAACTCATAATGCAAAGGAAGAATATATAATATAATCAAGTCTTTATAAAATCAGAGACCCTCTTTTTTTGTTATACATATCAGAGTTGGATAGTTATAACACCTGTCCTTATAACAGCAGACAAACTAGACATAACACATACATAACGGAAGATATTCAAAATACAAGAGTATATCCTGGGCCTCCAACTCGACTCCATAGCTCCAAAGCATCTAAAGCTAACCTGGCAAACATGCTCGGTCTGACCCGAGCATTACATGGAATAACGCCCGGGTCAGTTCGGTAAATCGGCATGAGTAAAACTCGATAACAAGTAACAACTAAACTGATTTCTACATTCGAAAACTTTTCAAACAAAGGGTATCTCGTAAGACCGCACTGCATATAAAAACGGATGGGTTTTTATCTTACTATAACCAAAACATTTTATATCAAAATCCAGTGATATTATCATAGTGTCTAGGTTTAAAGTAAATAAATAAAATAGCTGAAATGCTTGCATCTCACATACCAACATACTAGGCTCTACAATCGAAAAAGTATGTGTAACACCCCTAATTTTATTGAGATTATTTAGGAGATTTAATTAGAATAAATTAAATAGAATAATGTAGATAAGAAGATTGAGGTTGATTAATAAACTAAGTGGCTATGCTTATTTAAAACAAATGAACGTATAAATGGTTAAGTAATTGAACATAAGTGCATTAGGCAAAATAGTCGCCTATATTTCCCACCCTTATACTATTCTCCTTAGTCATACACGTTCATTTTACCTCAAACAAAATTTATAACCGTAAAAAGAAGAGCAAGGTCGGCCATTAGGAAGAAAGAAAAGAAAATCAATTTAAAGCTTAGGATTCAAGCTAGAAGGAATCAATCTCAATCAAACTTTAATTTCCTTATCCAATCTAACGTGAATAATAATTTCTACATCCTATTTTGGTTTTACAATCATATGGTTTCGTATTTAAGGTTAAATCTGTTTTTATGATATATTGAATGATGATATGATTGATTTATGATTTATATGGTTTAACCAAGGTTGTTTAAATGAGATATACACGGTTTTAGGGTAAAACCGAGATTAAATGATATGAAATGCCATGGGAAAATTATATGTTATGGAAAACATGATTATGGAGTTGGGATTCAATTTTCATAATTTTCCAAACCGTGGAGAAATAATTTTGAATTTTCAAAGGAAAATATGGTTATTTGGGATCATAAATTTATTTTGGAAAATATATTAGGAATTTGGATCTGGAATTTTAATATGTTAGATAACATAATTAAAATGAATTTCTGGAATTTTTGTGAATTTTTACTAAGTGATTTAATATGGAAATTAAATTATTTTGAAAGGAGGACCTATATGATTTAATTGTTTTGATAATAGGAAGAGCTTATTTGTTAAATGTTATCTTGATTTTAGATCTGAGAAAATGCGGCAAATATTATCCAAATTATTTAAAAGTTTGTGAAAGCCAATCAAATGTTCACAAGTAGGCAAGTTTGTTACAAAAAGTTTACTTAATTAGATAAAAATAGCTTTTGCTTAGAAAAAGAGGGTTCTACCTTCTTTGGAAGGCCCTTTAAACCCTGACCTTTCGACTAAGACCTTTCAACTTCATTGAAACCAACAAGGTCGAAACCAATGCGCATGATATCAGGTGGTATGTAGTGAATTGGAACGAGGCGGAAGGTAGGGTGTCGAAGGGTTGCTTTCGAAGGAGTTAGTTCCTTATTTATTTTGGTTTGAAAAGAAAAATCACTTGCCTATTTTTAAAGAGCTTTCGACAAAGTCGACAGCTATGTTTTCGACACAATCGAAAGCTACAATTTCGTAAGGGTTGTTTATAAAGGGCTTTCGACACAGTTGAAAGCTATGTTTTCGAAAGAGTATTTCAAAGAGGCTTTCGAAAGAGAGCTGCCACCTTTGTTTTAAGGAAGTATCTTCTGAAGGGGTTACTTAGTTTTTGTTCAAAGCTTTCGAATGGGTAGTTGTCGACTAGGTCGAAACCCTTTTGAGAATTTGTGACCTTCCGATGGCATCGTAGGCATCGACGTTGTCGAAAGGTTCAATTGTTTTAATAAATACAAGCCGCTTCCCAAAGCTTTCGAAGGGGTCAAAGGCAATGGTTTTGAAAGGGGTTTCGAAGCCACCCTTTAATTGTTTTCCATATGTTTCAACGCTTTCGAAAGGATGGTTTCGATACCATCAAACTTCCCCAATATTTTATAAAATAAAGAAATGTTTTGAAAGAGATGCTTTCACCTATTTTCACTTTGACCCAAAGTAATATTTTAAGTATAAACCCAATGCTTTCGAAAGGGTGAATTTTCAATTGTTTCGAAGGGTAACCTTCATTGGTTTGCGAAAGGGATACTTTCAAGTCGTTTCGAAGCTATACTTCTACTCTTATATAATAATACTTTAACATGGTCGAAATGTTTTGAAAGAGATGTTTTAAAGTATTAAAAAGGTTAGAGCCTATTATTTTAAAATATGTATTTTATGCTTTCGAAGGGGTCGAAAGCAAAGCTTTCGAAGGGGATAGTTTCGAAGGGGTTGTAATAAAAATCTTTTAACAGAGCTTTATACTTTCGAAGGGGATACTTTCGAAAGGGTATGTTTACATGACACTTGATTTTTGGATATGTAGAGTGGGTAACATTACATAATAAATGTTGTTTAACCTTGGGGATACCGGGGTGGGTTGATGAGTTCAACTCAATAGTTGGGGATACCAACACTTATATGTTTTGACACAATCATTGGGGGATACCAATGTAAATTATAAATGAATATAATATAAATTAGGGATACTAATGGAAAGAGGTTAACCATTTGGATAGGATGGGATGATTGGAATCATGTAGGTAACATGAGTTAAGTTGCCAAGTGATCGGTTCATAGTCATCCTAGGAAAACTATGGGATGTTTGATGGGTAGTCAACATCATGTCGGGAGAAGGATAGTCTCCATATGATTGAAGAAGGGTTCGTAGTCATCCTAGGAATACTATGGGATGTTTGATGGATAACCAACTTCATGTCGAGGATGGATAGTCTCCATATGATCAAAGAAGGGTTCATAGTCATCCTAGGAAAACTATAGGGTGTGAGATGGACAGTCCACATCAGCTTAGGTAAAATGATTGTGGGATGGATAGTCCCTCTTTGACAAATAAAGTCTAAAATGGGATGAGTAGTCCTTGAAAATATAAGATGGGTAGTCAGTTGAAGATTAAATGGTTAGTCTAACTAAGGTGGGATGGGAAATCCTAATTGTTTTTGAGTATGCATATCATCATGATAAGTTTGAAATATATGTTTTAACTATTGTGGGTGCAGGAGCACAGAATATGGTTTCATAAAGGTTTAGGATACAAGTGAGGGGAAAACCTGTTCCGCTAAGCGACGTGGTCTCATTAGATATCTAAAAGGATTGAGATGTTAGATTATTATTCACACCAGGCTTTATGTCTGACTCAAAGTTTTTATTATCCCCTTAAACTCTCGGGTACTCAATTGATTTTGAGTAGTTTGAGGTTTATGGTTTTCAGGTTCTCTCCTTAAATGAATAAAGCTTCCGGAGGCGTGCAGGAGGTATATAGTTATTTAGAGATATATTTTTCCGCTGTGTGTTTTGTTTGTAAAGGCAGATTTATTGGCCTTATTATATATTCTGATGTACCAAGGGGGCATCTTCATATGTCGCTCTTAGCGTATGTGTAATAATTATATTTAGTTGAACGTGGTTAACATTTTTGGTATTATGTAATGAACATCAAATGTTTTTAATGGAATGTGGAAATGTATTTTTGAATTATTAATTTTTTTTTTCATATTTCTGTGATCTGTGTATCAATGTATCTAGCACCGCCGTATTTGGTCACCGAGGATTAATAATTATGGATGACTGCAGCATCCATAGCCGTTAGTTTTGGGCCTCCAAGTAGGGGGTTACAAGTTGGTATTAGTGCATGGTTTATGAAATAATTTAACTAAAAATGATTTTTGAAAACATAATCTTTAGGAATTAGAGTTAAGATCGGGGTATGGGATAACGCCATAGTAACGTACTTGTATTTGCTATATGTAAGTATACGCTATATCTCTAGACTCCTATCTTAGTTAGGCTATTCATATGTATCTCACGAGGCTTGAATACAAATATGGACGGAAGAAGAGGCAGAGTTAACCTTGGAAGAGAGAGCACCACCATAAATGGAAATGCCCGACCAAATGCTAGAAGAGGTCCAGGTCAGGCTCAAGTTGAAAATGTTGGTGCTGGGTTTCCCCAAGTGGATATGGGGATGATGTATCAGTGCTTCATCAACTTGATGCAAGCTGGAGCTGCTGCAGGGTAGTTGGAGATTATGCTATGAATGCTGGAGGAGCCAATCCTATGGCCCCAGTTGGCAATAACTATGCCAAGATGAGCAGGGATTATACCAGTCTGGGAGGGAAGC
Source organism: Allium fistulosum (assembly GCA_030737815.1). Taxonomy (NCBI): domain Eukaryota; kingdom Viridiplantae; phylum Streptophyta; class Magnoliopsida; order Asparagales; family Amaryllidaceae; genus Allium; species Allium fistulosum. Next base: position 238,589,357 of record CM060907.1, on the reverse strand, counting down.
CTTTTCTTAGAACAGAGGATGTTGTTGTAGTTGAGAACTAGACTTTGAACTGTGAAAGGATCTTTATAGATTTAGGCTTGGATGATGGAGAGAATAGAAGGCTAGCCTCTAGATGTTACAAAGGTTAGCGCTTTACTGGTGGAACAGTGCGACAGCCGGAGTTCCGGAAGAAGAGCTGATATGGGCTGATTTTAGAAGGAGGTTTGAGAAGAGGTTTTTATTTGAGGTTTCCAAGTCGGCATTGATGAGGAAGTTCATTGATCTGGTTAAGGGAGAGATGTCAGTGGTCGAGTATGCTGCTAAGTTTGATGAGCTATCTCGATATGGATATGCTTTGGTAAACACTGATGTCAGAAGGAATGAGAGGTTCATTCAAGGGTTGAGACATGAGCTTGCTAGAATGACCATGACCCATATCCAAGATCCTTCTAATATGGTGGTGGAGATGGCCATTCGCTATGAAGAGATGCTTGTTATTTCATCTAGAGAGAAGCCAATTGAATTCCAGGGTCCTCAGGGGAAGAAGAGGAAGTCCTTTAAGAAGAAGGGCGCTTAGAAAGAAGGAGCAGCTAAGAAAGGGAAAACAGATATAGTTTGCTACAAGTGTGATAAGAAGGGGCACTATACTAATGAGTGTCGTTTAGGTGATGGAAAGGTAGTTGTTGGGAAGTAGAATGTGAAATGCTATAATTGCAACTATATGGGGCATTAGAAGAACAAGTGTCCTGAAGCTGCCAAGGCAGGAAAATGAAAGGTCTTTGCTTTGGAACCATCATCCTCTCCAACTGCTGCTGAGAAAGGAAATTCAGTGATGGAAGGTACTCTTTTGATTCATAGCATATCGGTTAGGGTATTGTTTTATACCGGAGCATCGCATTCATTTATATCACAGTATTTGGTTAATAGGTTATGTATAGAACCCACATACCTTGTTACTTCCTTAAGGGTTGCGAATCCAATAGGAGGGTATGCAACTCTTAGGATGAGATGTGACCAGTTATAACTGACTTGTTAGGTCATAAGTTTGCATGTAGTTTGTATGTCTTTGATTTCATATATTTCGAGATCATTTTGGGTATGGATTGGTTGGGTAAGTATGCAGCTAGGATATTTTGCCATGATCGGGAAATATCACTGAGGCACCCAGATAGTCATAACCGAATCATTTTCTTAGTGGAGAATTCTAGTAAGAGTGTTGGTGCTTTGTTGAGTACCATGGAAGTTGGAGGAGACCTTAGTCATGTTAGTGTGGCTAGAGAGTTTGTAGATATTTTTGAGCCGGTTACTGGATTACCCCCAAAACGAGCTGTTGAGTTTTAGATAGATCTTGTACTAGGAGCTGAACCTGTCAGTAGACCACATAGCAGGATGACACCGACAGAGATGACAGAATTGAAGGTGCAGCTAGTGGATCTTGATGGAAAGAATTTTATTAGACCAAGCAGTTCGCCTTGGGGAGCGGCCGTAGTGTTTGTGAAGAAGCCAGATGGCTCGTTAAGGATGTGCATCGACTATCGTAAGTTAAACGAAGGGACGATCAAGAATAGGTACCCTCTGCCGAGAATAAATGATCTGTTTGATCAGTTGAGTAGAGCCGGAGTATTTTCCCAATTGGATTTGGCGACGGGGTTCCATCAGTTGAGAGTGGTGGAGGATAGTATTCCTTTGACAGCGTTACGGACTAGATATGGTTCGTATGAGTGGTTGGTGATGCCATTTGGTTTGACTAATGCGCCTGCTTTCTTCGTTGATTTGATGAATCGGGTTTTATGAGAGCACTTGAATTGGTTCATGTTGGTATTCATTGATGACATTTTGGTATACTAAAAGAGTGCATGAGATTCATCTTAGAGTGGTGTTGGAGACGCTAAGGCAGAATCTGCTAAAAGGCAAAGTTTTCCAATTGTCATTTCTAGAAGAAAGAGGTTAAGTTTCTTGGTCATGTGGTTTCATAGAAGGGATTGTTAGTCGATCTAGATAAGATCGAAGCTGTGAACAATTGGAAGAGACCTGAAATGGTGACCGAGATCAGAAGTTTTCTTGGACTTGCTAGCTATTACCGGAGATTCATCAAGGATTTCTCGCGGATAGCAGTGCCTTTGACTAAGTTGACCAGGAAGGACATGAAGTTTGTTTGGTCCGAAAAATGTGAGGAAGGGTTCCTTAAGTTAAAGCATTTGTTAACCAATGCGCCAGTGTTAGTAGTTCCAGATGGTAACCAAGGATTGGTAGTATACACTGATGCATGTGGTACTGGATTGGGAGCAGTATTGATGTAGAGGGGCAAAGTTATTGCTTATGCATCTAGGCATCTTAGACTGCACGAAGTAAGATACCCTACTCACGACTTGGATTTGCCTATGGTGATATTTGCCTTGAAGATTTGGAGGCACTATCTTTTGGGGGAGAGATATGAGTTGTTTACCGATCATAAGTCATTAAAATATTTATTCTCTCAGAAGGAGTTGAATATGTGGCAGCAGAGATGGATGGCGTTTTTGGCTGCTTATGATTTCGGTATAGAGTACACTCCTGGGAAAGTAAATAAGGTAGCAGACGCTCTCAATAGGAAACATCAGAATGTGGTATTAGCAATGTTGGAAGAATGGAAGGATCTAGAAGCTTTAGTCAGTTGTGGTGTGCAATTGAGATATAATGCTAGTGCTGATCGAGAGGATAGCTTCTAAATAAAGAGAAGATCCAGTTTTAGCCGAGAAGATTGGAAGGCTTGAGGTAGGATCAGGGATTGATGGCCTAAAGGATTTTAGTCTTGACCAAGAATATTGTTGAGAAAGAAGGGACGATCGTGTTCCAAATATAGAGAACTTAATGAGGGAAGTTCTGGAGGAATGTCATCGATCGAAGTTTTCGATTCATCCTGGAGGAACCAAGATGTATCAAGACATGAAGAGGAGCTTCCATTAGGAAGGCATGAAGAGGGATGTTAGTTTGTGGGTTAGGCAGTGTGTTAACTGTTGTTATCCCGCCTTTTAGCAAGGCAATGATACCAAGAACTTGACTAGAAGCCAGTGACAGTTCGTCTTGGAGATCGGTTATACGCAGACTCACTATGGATATCGACGAATTTTGTCTGAGTCCGGATCGAGCTAAAATTGATATGACACGACAAGCGAAGATGTGAGAGCCAACGTTCAAATTTTCGATGCAAGATGGGATGAAGAACAACCTCGAGTTCGAATCCATCGAGTGGCCACTGTTCAACTCGATCTCGTTCGAATCCATCAGAAAGCTTCTGTTCGACTCGATTGAGTTCGTATCGATCACCAGGGTTTACTTCGACTTGATCAGCTCTGCATCGGTCACCATAGCCTACTTCGAATCCATCAGTGCCGCATCGATCTCCAGAGTCCACTTCGCATCCATCGCCTGAAGAGCTTTGTTCGAATCCATCATGCTTCTATAGTTCGTATCCATCAGTTGACCTTACTTTGTATCCATCAAGGAACCACTGTTCGTATCCTTCAAACCCAGCTGCTTCGTATCCATCGCGGAGTCCCTATTCGTATCGATCATAGGATGGTTATTCATATCGATCGGCAAGCCACGCCCCTTTTATCGACACGAACAGAACGTAACCATCGATACGAACTGAGGAGCCTTCATCGATGCGAACTGCGCATCTTTTATCGATACGAACAAGGCAATACCATCGACACGAATGAGCCAACGTCCATCGATTCGAACTAGACTGTCTTCATTGATTCAAACTGGGTATGCTACAGATCGATGCGAAGGACATGCGCCACGTCAACCTGCCAGCGCATGCCGCCATCGATTCGAAATCATCGAGTCGAAATGATCGATACGAACAAAACAACCTGCCGAATATCACCATTTCGTATCGATCATATCTCCTAATCTACAAGTCCAAATGTTATGAAATTTTCACAGGAGCTTACGCACATACTAGAGAATGTCCACACCAAATTTCGACTCCATTGGACGCAATCTTGATCGATACGAAATCCATTCGTATCGATCACGGATCGGGCCGAAACTTCGTGGGCTTAGGCGCGCGGGCCTACTCACGTGCCAGAGGGAGTCTCCCGAGATCTGAGCGAAATATCAGCCGCCTACGCCTATAAATAGAGCCCCATGGCATACATAAAAGGGATCTTCTTCTTCTTTGAATTCTCCATCGCCCAGACTCTACCGGATCCAGTTCTAAACTCCATTGCTGCTGCTACTAACGAATTTCACTGCTGTAAATCATAATTATCTGCTGTAACCCACTAAATTCACTTGTAATCATTAAAGAAACATCAATAAAGCAATCAACTTCATAGTGGACGTAGGCAACACACCGAACCACTCTAAATTCTTATATTTCTGTGCGTTCTTATTATTTTCATTCTCTGTTTTTTGGAGTTTTTGTTAGATAACCCTCTTTTTCCATTTAATTTCTTCATTTTTTCTCTTCAAAAACTTCCGAAGAGTGTTGTGCCCAATTTTGGTACAAACACTTTGGTGCTTTCACTGAGAAAAAACCCAATTTTTCTCCTGCTCCTTGGATCTCCTAGCGATACCGGATTGCACAAATCCAAGAAGAAGATCCAGATCTCAGATCTTGAAGCCCTTCCATTCTATTCAGATTTGTATCAGATCTAGGAAAGGACTTTCATCAATTCATCATGGTAAGTACACGAACTACCTCTACAGCTACTGATCAAGAAGGATGGGACCGACAGAATCCCGTGCAATTGCCTCCATCCAACCAAGATGCTGCCGGACCTTCAGATCCATCAGGCCCGGTCACCAGACAAGAGTTTCAGATGCTGCTTCAAGAGTTGATCCAGAGTCGGCAACAACTTACTGAACAACTATGCGCCAACACAGAGTTGACCAACCAGCTGAATCGCCAAAGGCGTAGAAGATCCAGAAGAGGTCAAGGTTCTTATTCTTCCACAGAGAGTTCCACCTCATCTGACGGTCATCATCGATCCACACGTCCACGGCTGGATGTAAGCTACACCCAGGCCATAGGACACCAACCTGCTTCGAATCTTGGACAACCCAGAACTGGACCATCCACTAGCCATCATACAGGACCTTCATCCCGAGGACGTGCTGCTCCTTATCATGTCACAGGCAACCTTGCTACCACCACCACTACCGAACAAGGGGTTGATGCTGGAAACCAAGCTGATCCTTATCGTAGCCAACGAGATCATACTCCAGAGCCTTATGTCCCAGAAAATGTTGAACCAAGGAGACGAGGCACGGACCGTCGACCGCGTCCGGTCCAGACACGCGCTATGGAACCCGACCATACCTTGGCACAACATGCTCCAAGTATCTGAATGCTGGATATACCGACAATGATTCATCAAATGATCCGTGAAAGTCAGGGTCTCACTAACGACGATTGGCGAATCTCCCGGAGTCATACCCCTTTCACCGATGACATACTATATGCTGAACCACCTCGGCGCTTCAGGATGCCAACTTTTCTAGTATATGAAGGAAGTTCTGATCCCAATTAACATATCCTGAAATACGAATGGCTGATGAATGCTGCAAGAGCTGATGATGCGGTAAAATGCCGTAGTTTCCCCATTTCCCTGGGGGGAATTGCAACTATGTGGTTTACTCGTTTGCCACCACGATCCATCTCTAATTTTGACCAGATGGCCACCAAGTTTGTAGAACAATTCTGTATGCACGTAGCAAGGCCTAAAGATGTTAACACTCTGTCTAGTGTTACTCAAGCTCCCAGAGAAACACTTAGACGTTACTTGGAGCGATTCCATGCTGTGTGTGCAGAAATAAGCAATCCCAATGATAACTCTATCCTGATGGCATTGACTAAGGGGATTGATCCTGATTCCGAATTCGGAAATTGGTTAGTTGGGAAACCACCTGCGTCATTGGACCGTTTCGATTCCAAGGCAGCCCAATTCTTGAGAAGGGAGGATGAGAAACAGTCTAGGAAGCAGGATGACGCGGGGCCCAACATCGAAGGACTTCAGAGTAACATTGCCGTTAAACAATCTGGAGAGAGTTCTGGAAAAGTTCAGTTGAACATACAAAATAAACAGAATCAGCAGAGAGATAGTGGAAATCAAGGCAAAAAACGAGATCAGAATCGTGGCCTACGACGTAGAGCTCCCATGTACGATAATTATACTCAATTGAACACGTCGTTGGAAAATGTGTATCTGTAGACTTGTAACACCATGCAATACAAAAAGCCTTCCCCGAAACCATCAACGGAAAGACAAGTCCAGACTGGGAAGTTTTGTAGATTCCATGAGAGTTATGGCCATAACACCAATGAGTGCCGTCATTTACAAGATCTCATTGAGAAATTGATACGTGAGAGAAAGTTGGATCAGTATGTGCGGGCGCCGCAGTCAGGAGGTGCGGGCCAATCAAATCAAAATCATACGCCAAATCAGGAAAGACAGGAAAAACCTGCTCGTACTGGCGGGAGGTTGGTTATCAATACAATAAGTGGTGGTCCTCATCCAGCAGACCGAAGCTGGAAGGAAATGGAGTCGTATGCCAGCTCTATCAGGCATGCAGACTTCGAGCGTTGTAGTAGTTTTGATGAAGGGGCTCCGGCCAAGCAACAGAAGACGATGACAGATGACATCGTGTTCAGGAACAAGGATGCCGATAAAGTCGAAGCCCCCACTATTGATCCACTGGTCATCTCAGCTCAAGTAGGTCCTGCTTGGATGAAGAGGATCTTAGTTGACAGTGGAAGCTCTGTGAATATCATGTTTAAACGAGCTTATGATCAAATGAGAATGGAAGTAAAGGATTTGAAACCTTGTCAATCTTGAATCCATGGTTTCAATGGAAGTGCTACTATACCCACTGGAATGGTGGAACTGCCAGTGGAGTTAGGAGTTGGAGAACGCCGAAGAGTACGGATATTATAGTTCGTTGTGTTGGACATAGACTCCCTTTATAATGCTTTCTTGGGCCGACCGGCCCTCGCTGAATTCAGGGCAGCCATTGCCCCGTGGTGTTTGACTTTAAAGTTTTTTACTGATCGTGGAGTTGGAATCATTCAGGGAGATCACGCTGCTGGAAGAGCCTGTTATGTTGCGGAGCTGCGGGAGGCGCAGCGAAAGGAGAAAGGAAAGGGCGTAGAAGAATCTCTCTGCGTCCGCTTTGCTAATAATTGACAATTAACGCCCGGGCCTAGGCCCGGGCACCCCAGCCAATTCCAAAGGGATCTTGACCCAAGAGAAATTGAAGACGAAGGAGAATCTAAAGAAAGTCAAGCATCCCGGCTGAGCTGACGATTGATGTCCCAATTGACGATGACGATGATTCGAAAATGATAAAGATTGGGTCTCAGCTAAGCCAGCAAACTCAAGAGGAATTGGTTGAATTTCTACGGGCGAATCTTGACGTATTCGCCTGGATGCATTCTGACATGTGTGGGATCTCGCCGGACATCGCGAGCCACACTCTGAATATTGACCCGCGGCATGTCCCGGTCAAACAGAAAAGGTGTGGTATGGATCCAGAGAGATCTGCCGCCCTTAAAGAAGAAGTAGAAAAGCTTAAAGCAAACGGGTTCATTCAAGATGCGCTATATCCTGAATGGATGTCGAATCCCGTGCTCGTCCGAAAGCCGAATGGAAAATGGAGAACATGTGTCGATTACTTCGATCTGAATAAAGCTTGTCCCAAAGATAGTTTTCCGCTTCCCAGAATTGATCAACTAGTAGATTCGACAGCTGGGCATGAGCTCTTATCCTTCATGGACGCGTATTCTGGCTACAATCAAATACCGATGCACTTACCCGATCAAGAACATACCAGCTTCGTAACCAATCTGGGACTTTATTGCTACAAAGTTATGCCATTCGGATCAAGAATGCCGGGGCTACTTATCAATGATTGGTCAATCGTATGTTTGCCAATCAAATCGGGAAAACCATGGAAGTATATGTGGACAACATGCTTGTGATGTCACGATTTTCCACTGACCATATTAAAGACTTGGAAACTATGTTCAATATACTTCGAGACTACAGAATGAAACTCAACTCACTGAAATGTCACTTTGGAGTTGCATCCGGAAAATTCCTCGGGTTTATTGTCAATGCTCGGGGAATTGAAGCTAATCCTGAAAAGATTTGGGCAATCAGAAATCTTGAAACTCTAAAAACTATAAAGCAAGTCCAAAGTCTCAATGGGAAAGTAGCAGCATTGAGCAGGTTCATTTCAAAGTCCACCGACAAATGCATTCCCTTCTTCGATCTGATCCGAAAAGGAAAACGAAACTTTGAATGGACCACGGAGTGTGAGGGCGCTTTCCAAGCACTAGTTCATCATCTATCCACACCACCTATCCTGTGAAAGCCTATTGATCATGAGAGGTTGTACATATACTTGGCGATATCAGAAAACGCTATCAGCGCTGCCTTAGTTCGAGAAGAAGACAGGATACAGAAGCCAATATACTACGTTAGTAAGCGATTGACTGGGGCTGAAAGGAATTATCCGAAATTAGAGAAGTTGGCTTATTGCCTTGTTATTGCATCAACAAAACTCCCACCATATTTCCAGGCACATCCCATTATTGTTTACACCGACCAGCCGTTACGACAGGTCCTTTCGCGGCCTGAGACGTCTTGTAGGTTACTCAAGTGGAACATCGAACTGAGCCAGTTTGACATCACTTACACTCCAAGACGAGCCATTCAAGGACAAGTCCTAGCCAATTTCATAGCTGAATTTACCATTCCAAAGGACTTGCCCAAAACCAGTGAATCCCCCGAATACGTCTGGAGGCTTTATACCGACGGTGCATCAAACGACCGGTGTTCGGGCGCTGGTGTTGTACTTGAAACTCCCAAAGGCCGATCTATATGTTATGCTTTGAAGTTCGATTTTCATGCGACCAATAATGAAGCTAAATATGAAGCCCTCTTAGCTGGTTTGAAACTTGCTAGAGATTTGAGAATTATCGCTGTGGAAATTTATTGTGATTCACAGTTGGTTGTGTGTCAAGTATGGGGAGAGTATCAAGCGAGAGATCGAAGGCTGGCTGCTTACTTAGCTCGAGTTTTGGAAGTACTGAATTAGTTTGATTATTATGCCATTTATTGTATACTTGGAAAACGCAACCAAAAAGCCGATTCATTGGCAAAGTTAGCCAGCACAGGTGAAGCTCAGCAAATGAGACTCGTTCCCGTAGAGACGTTATCTTCTCCAAGCATTGACCGGGCATAAATAGACTGGGTATGCGAAACTGTCCCTGAAAAGGATTCATGGATGACTCCACTCAGAAATTACATTGAGCACGGAACCTTGCCGGAGCGCAGGAGTGAAAAGAGACAAGTTCTTTGAAAGGCTTCACGATACACCATTCAGAATGGAGTCATGTATAGAAGAGGGTACTCTATTCCTCTACTCCAGTGTATCGCTCACGATGAAATAAAACGAGTATTGCACGATGTACACGAGGGAGAATGTGGCGATCACACCGGGGGGCAAGCACTAGCCAAGAAAATACTTCGATACAGATATTATTGGCCGACTGTGAATCGCGATGCGTCAGATTATGCAAAGAAGTGTGATAGATGTCAAAAGCATGCTCGAATTCCTAGAGCCCTGCCTACCGAGATAACGCAATTGGTCAGCCCATGGCCGTTTGCAATGTGGGGCATCGACATCATTGGTACTCTACCTCTGGCAAAAGGTGGTGCAAAATACGCCATCGTCGCAGTTGATTACCTTACAAAGTGGGCTGAAGCTGAAGCTCTTGCTACCATAACGATGAAGAAAGTAATCAACTTTGTAGTCCGCAACATCATTTGTCGATTCGGTCTCCCACACGCCATTATTACGGACAACGGAACCCAATTCGACAGTGCTGAATTTAAGGATTTCTGCAAACGATTTCACATCTAAAAGAAATTCTCTGCAGTTGCACACCCTCAAGCAAACGGACAGGTCGAAGCGGTTAATAAAGTTATAAAGTCCATTCTGAAAAAACGAATAGAAAAGGTCGGGGGCAAGTGGGTCGATGAACTTCCTATGGCTTTATGGGCTTACCGAACAACCCACAAGTCCGCGACCGGACACACTTCATTCTCTCTCTCTCTTATGGTTCAGAAGCCGTTATTCCAGTTGAGCTAGAAGTACCTTCTCATCGTGTGACATACTATGATCCAAAGACAAATGCTATATTACTTGCTGAATCGCTCGATCTACTAGATGAGAAGCGTAATGAGGCTGATTTGAGGGCAGCCGCGAATCGAAGTCGAGTCGCCCGATTGTACAACGCCAAGGTCCGCCCGTGAACCTTTGAACTAGGCGATCTCATCCTGAAAAGAATTTATCCGGTTCCTTCGCATATGAAGCCGACATGGAAGGGACCGTATGTTATTGAATGATGGCTCGGAGATGGCACATTCAAATTATCGACCGTTGACGGTCTTACTCTTCCAAAAGCCTGGAATAGCGAGAGTCTTCGTCGCTACTACACATGACAGGCTATGTTTATTCATTTAGTTTATTTTCCATTTTTCAATTTGTTTCTGCATTTCGAAATTGGAATTTGTAATAAGGCAACTGACTTTGCCATATTTTCTTATTTTAGCAATAAAATGCAATCTCTTCGAGCCAGAGCTGTGATTTACTTGAAATGCTTCATATGATCATCACTATGCACGGAGAGCTAAGTTTCACCATACGGTGGAATTTATTCAAATAGGGAGTGACTGTGATGAAACCAGTCACTCGCTAAGTGAAACCCGAGCTCGGGGACAAGCCATCACATCAAAGTCAAAAATGGATTGATACACGACAATCCCTCACTTAACTCCCGGCTCCCAGAGTGCGAACTAGAGTATTAAAATACGTCTACGAAGAGGGTGGATCTGTCCGCCTAACGACTTCGTCCGTATCTGAACCAAGTTTGAGGAGGGTGGACCCATCCACCTAACGACCTCACTTGTTAACTCAGGGTGGATGTGATCCGACCATCCATGATCCTGATACACCTTTTGTTCCCAAAGTGCGAGCGAAATCCAAAAACATACAGCAGATGTGACTGACCGTCTGCTTATCAACTCCGAACTCCTAGAGTGCGAGTTGGAGTATAAACATCAACTCCGGATTCCCAAAGTGCGAAACGGAGTATAAACATCAACTCCGAACTCCCAGAGTGCGAGTCGGAGTATAAACATCAACTCCGAACTCCCAGAGTGCGAGTCAGAGTATAAACATCAACTCTAGATTCCCAGAGCACGAATTGGAGTACAAACACCAACTCCGAATTCCCAGAGTGCGAAGCGGAGTATAAACATCAACTTCAAATTCCCAGAGCATGAATTGAAGTATAAATACTAACTCCGAACTCCCAGAGTGCGAGTCAGAGTATAAATGTCGATTCCGAGTCCCCAGAGCGCGGACGTATGATTTAAACTTAAGCTGGCATGACCAACTGCCAGTAAACAAATGAGAATCCCCGGAGTGTGGATATGATCAGCGATAGTCGAACAAGCATGGATGAACCACTCAATCTCCACTTGTCCCAGACATCCGTTCGGTGGCACATGACTCAACATGTTATAAATGAGAAGCGATCGCTGACTAATGTCCTACAAATCACCCCCAAGACTGGGGGGCAGGACTTAAGCATCGACCATTAACTGAAGCGATGCGACGTCAAAATTCAACTCACTTCCCGGTCATGAACTATGTCCACAGTTTCCGGACCTGGCAAACAAAAAACAAACTTGACTCGAAACATTAAACTTCACAAGCGTACTTCAGATATTGAAACACTTAGGCAAATATACAATAACTGAGAAGAAGCCAAAAAAGAAAAGTTGCATTTCTACTTTCTGTGAAAGAATTTCATATATGAGTTTACTCCAAAAAATCCTACTAGCAGGGGCCGAACCCGCATCTATACACGGCCAGCAAAATAAAAGTCGAAATGAACCGAGTAAGCATGTCTAATCTTTCTTCTTCCTCGGTTTCCTTTTTGGCGTAGACCCGCTGGAACCGCCACTACCTTTCCTCTTTGAGCCTTTGCCTTTAGGTGGTCGGTCTCCGGGCGGGGGCATGATCTCAACATCCTCCTCCGAACTCGAGTGAACAGGGATGCTTCCTGCCGGCGGAGTCGGAGGAACAGGATTAAGTGTAGAAGATGGAACAGGCGCACTGGTGTCGAATACCGTACCGCCAGGCGATATCATTCTAAGCGGAGCTGGACCAAGTGTCGCCATTCCACCTCCAAAACTGCCACCATGAGCCGCTGTTGCCATTTCAGCATTGATTTCGGCTAAAATCTCCTCTTCGGTAATCACTCGAGCCCTGCTGGGAGCATCAGCAGTTGGCATTGAAAAACTTGTAGCAGGAACGCCTCCGCCCATGACAAATGATAAGTCAGCTAAAGGATCGCCATGACGGCGAAAGAGTTCCTCCATCAACTGCTCATCTAAAATAAGTGAGCTTTCCTGCATATCGTCAAGAGGGGCGGTTGTAGTTACAGTGATCGCTTCGGTAATGATAGCCTCCTGCGTCTGATATGATTCTTGAGTAACAGGAGGCCCGACATGTGCAACATCGATCATTGGACAAAGAATAAGAGAACTGTCAGAATTTAATTCAAATAAAGATTCCGACTTAAGGCAGATATGTGGAATGTTCAGAATACCTTCCTCAATTTGACTTGAAGGCGGCTGAACGGCTTCAGCAACTTGCTCTGTAGCCAAAGACATCTGCGACTGATCCGGATTGTAAGCAGGAACAACTTAGGGATCGACCGTAGACGAGGATTCGGGCTGGGTTGACGCTGGAACTTCAAGACTCATCTCATGATGTTCAACCCCTGAACCCTCTCCTACTTCGAAGTGTTGGGCGCCGAGCCTTTCCTTTTCATGTAGAATCATTGACTCATGGAGAATCTTCCTTTCATCTTCAGTCAAAATGCGATTCTCGAGTTCAAATTCATCTACAGACTCGCCCAGATGCGCCTCCTTCTCTTCTTCAACTAATCTGCCCTAGGCGTTGTATAGATGCGCCGGATAATCGTCGAGCCAGGCTAGACCCCTGTGCCTCAGCACGTTAGCGTTGTAAACAACGAGAAGGTCTTCGATATCAGCCTCTAGCCTGGACTCGGCCGACTTCAGTTTCTCCTCAACCTCAGTCTCCACCTTGCGGACTTTAGCCACAGCCGCATCCCGTTCACCCCTAAGCAGAACAGCTTGTTCGCACACCTCCTGGGCTGCGTTGTTTGCATCATCCCATTCCTTGGCCATGTCGGAAAATTTGGCCTTGAGCTTGTTAAGTTCCTTGACCACCGCATCCCGTTCGGCGGTAACTGTAGTATTCCGATGGCCCATCTCCTCCACCAAGGCAACTTGTGTCTGCCTTAACCTCTCCATTGCCACATTCGCTTCGTCAGCTTTTTTGGTGGCCTCAATTTCAAATTTTCGAGAAGACTCGGCCTCAGCAGTGAGCACTTGAATGATCCGGTCCCTTTGAGCGAGTCCGGTCTCCATTTTCTCAAGCGCTTTGGCTCGCTCAAAGGCCACCTTGGAAGCTTTCTCTGCAGCCATTACCCACTCTCTATACTGGGTATAGATGTCATGAATGTAATCATGCATCGTGTTTTCCACTCCAGATGGGATTCTCTTTAAGTGAGGTGGAAAGACGTAGCCATCAAAGCATATGTTCGGAAACTCCTTCCTCGTCTGAGCAGTTTTAATAGCCCCTTCCCCCGTGGGCTCAGTAATGGCCTGCTCTGCAGTTATGGGGGGCACGGTTTCAACTCGTTGATGATGAGTTTCAGACCTTGAAGTTTGAGAGGACGGTATGTGATGAGGAGGCTCTGGCGGGTGTGGAACAAGAACAGGAGGTGGAGATGGAAGTCAAAGAGGAGGAGAGAGAGATCTAGATCGATGTCTGTATTCTCTGTCCCTGTCACGCCCATACCTATCTTGGTTAGAGTACTCGCGATCGCGGTCTCTATTTGAGTCTCTCCTACGGGAATCATAATAAGTAGAAGAAGACTTTTAGACCGAGCAAAGATTGCCGAGCATTGACCCTCTTCCGGACATCGTACCTGAAAATGAGAGACAAAGGAAAAGTTAGTGATCTCTTGGGTTGGACGATTTACAGTTATGAATCATGTAGTGCAGTGAAGTGTATGCATGTGCAACCCCCCGACCAACCGGAAATGTCTGCCGCACTCATAGCAAGCGACCCTCTCAACTCAAGAGCATTGTCAAGCTCCTCCATCCCGGTGTCATGTTGAGACGACACGTAATCCGGAATCAGAATATCAGCAAGCCCTTCAAAAGGATTCTCTACTTGCGGGGGAGGAGCCTCCGAAATTCTAATCCCCGGGACGGGTAAGGACATAATCACGGATTTTAATCTCACTGATTTAGAACGCTTGTGAGCAACTGCCTTGCCTTTTCTCCTTCCTCCTGAATCCTGGACATCGGAAGAAGGCCCAGCTTGGAGCTCATTATCAGTAGGCATTCTCTCCGGATCAACTTCTTCAGCTATCATGACTCTGGGCGCCTTGCGCTTCACCCGCTTCTTCGAGACCGCTCTAAGTGTCCCTTCTAGCCGTATACTTTGCTTACGTTCAATCAACCCGACAATTCTCAAGTTTCTGTCGGTTAGAACCAAGTCAATGTGCCTCTCTTTACCCGGAACCGTTTGGAGGATCCGAAGTAGCTCTCTGAAGTATCCACCATCAAGTCGGGAGATTGCGGCTGTGAAAGAAGAAAAGTATGTCAGTTTTGAGGTCGGTTATAATTATCTCGATAATTCAAGAGAAAGATTGCAACGCTTACGTCTATCCAACCATCGCCTAGCGAATCCAGAGGGGCACTAAACGTAGAACCATTCAGTTTTAAAGTAACTCAGCCTTCCCCAGGACCCAGTTACTATTTGACAGTTCCTAATCGCTTCCAAGAAGGTGAAAGAAGGGCTGTCTCCACGACTCTTAACGTTAAATAGATATCTAATCTCGATCGGCTTCGGTGGTCGAAAGAGAATCTCCATAAATAGAATGAAGGTGCTATTCAACAGGGCGTATCCGTTGGGGTGTAGCTGGGATGGAGCTATTCCGAGGAATGATAACATCTCCCTTATATATTGATTGAAAGGAGGAAGTGTTCCCGCCGTACAAGCATGACGGTTAAAAGCAGTAAACCCCTTCGAGGGAGCATGTGGCCTGTCATTTGGCCCAGACAGTAACACGTCGTCAAACGACAAGCCGTGCCATAAACAAATCCGTCCCAGCATATCTTCGGAGATGCCGGACGGCACAGAATCTTGTGGACGACAAATGAACCGGGCGCCTGGAAGCTCGTCCGGAGCTGGATTTATAACTTCGGCTACAATGACCGGTATCTCGAGGGTTGAAGGAATTGAACTCGGGAGTTCCTGCTGCTGTTAACTTGAAGGTTCCATGACTAACTAGCTTATGAAAAATCATTGTTAAACAGACAATAACGCTCGTGCATCCCCTAGTGTAAAGTGTGTGAGTGTGTTGTGCAGTGCAGTACTGTATATCACTTGAAAGATTCAACAGAACTAGATAAATTGTCCGAACGACGAGACTTCGAAATTCGGTCGGAATGATCGTCATCGCTGACCGTCACAACCATGCCATCCAGATATTAGCAATCGATCCAAGTTAAAGTTTGTAAAAATTTTGTTAAATTACAGTTCCATCGACGAGCTTCGAAAGGTAGTCAAATATACAGATCAATAGTCAAGTCCGGTTATGCAAAGCTGAAGCTCGTCGGAGTCAAGTATATGATTGGATAAGATTTCGAGTCCATCAGGGCTCAGATATAGATCGATCACCAGAGATGCAAGTCGTGATAGTCCGAAATGCAACTGTTTCATAACGATCAAGGGGCTCCATTTTCGTATCGATCATGTTCGACTCGATACGCTTCGTATCGATCACGTTCGAGTCAATGAGTTTCGTATCGATCGATGGAATGCATTCTGCATCGATCATAAGCCTCGATTTCGTATCGATCAACGCCGGCGGCATCGAATCAACTCGTAATGCCCATTTCGTATCGATCACAAGTAATCAACTTCGAATCGATCATCAAAGTCAAATACGTATCGATCGACACGAACTCCAGCCACTGCCCATCGATACGAATTCGTTCCATCCCTCCACAAGATAGTGTTTCAACTACGAATCGATGCAGAATGCAATCATCCCCAGATCGATACGAAGAAAATCGTTTCCTTAATCGATCGATGCGAACATATGATCCATATCCTTCAACCATTCTTCTTCCCCAAACTGTTCAAACACCATGGCAATTTTTGAACAGCCGACTCCGGTCTTGGAATCACCAGAGATCGATCGTATATGCAAATAGACTGACAATTGATTACGAATCACGTCGCAACAATGTGGGTTAGCCGTTCATTTAACTAATTTCAAAGATTGGTTCAAGGAATTATAGATTTGAATCGATTCGAAGGCAAGAACTTTTCTTTTTCCACGTCTCTGGAGCGATACGAAAGCGAAGACGAAGTAAAAAGTAAAAAAATTGAAAAACGACTAAGTCCACAGTATTTATATGGACTTGAGTGTGTGTGGAAGAAACGATTCGCCTCCAAGTGGATTCGACCAGTTACAAAACGTTACCACAGGATTGATTCGAATGAACTATTCGTATCCATCCACAACCTATCAATACGAAATCCTTGTTCGTATCGATCATTTTCAACTCCTTGCCCAGAGCATCGATACGAACGATCAGTAAGAATCCATCAAATCGCAGCTCCCAGAAGCCAATACCCATCGATACGAATTGTCAATTTGTATCCAATGACACCAGATCCATCGATTCGAAATATACAGTAAGGGCGGTTCTGAAGGCATCGAGCTCCATCGATACGAACGGACGCTTCGTATCCATCGAACCTCACATCCATCGATTCAAAGTGTTCATTATGTGTCCATCCATACGATGCATATCGATGCAGAGATAACATTCCGACCCTTTACATCGATTCAGGAGAGGATCGATACGAAGGAACATTCAAAAACAAGCATCGAGCGTTGTTAAACTTCGAATTTCACATCGGTTCAGGAGAGGATCGATATAGAATTTGATACGAGATAAACTGACAATGACTCGTAAACGTGCAAACGTCAACGAGAGTCAGATTAACATATATGCCTATATGTCAGACTAATATTCAATTTTCCAAATTTACAGGAATTGGAAACTTATCTGATAACGATTACAACAAAAAAGGCTAATCACTAGCATACTGCAGTCGATTGCAACAATATGGGATACAGCAGTTGACAGTCAACGGTTTACATTACTGAAAAAATCAGTCAAAGATTACAACTTTCACCAAAGAGACGACAACTATTCAGAATGACGATTGCAGCATTTCAAAGCACGTCATGTTTCCACAGGACGTACTTTGGTGGGTAAATGTTATCCCGCCTTTTGGCAAGGCCATGATACCAAGAACTTGACTAGAAGCCAGTGACAGTTCGTCTTGGAGATTGGTTATACGCAGGCTCACTATGGATATCGATGAATTTTGCCTGAGTCCGGATCGAGCTAAAATTGATATGACATGACAAGCGAAGCTGTGAGAGCCAACGTTCCAATTTTCAAGTGAATCCAAGTTAATATGCTCAAGTTATGATCGATGCAAGATGGGATGAAGAACAGCCTCGAGTTCGAATCCATCGAGTGGCCACTGTTCGACTCGATCTCGTTCGAATCCATCAGAAAGCTTCTGTTCGACTCGATCGAGTTCGTATCGATCACCAGAGCTTACTTAGACTCGATCAGCTCTGAATCGGTCACCATAGCCTACTTCGAATCCATCAGTGCCGCATCGATCTCCATAGTCCACTTCGCATCCATCACCTGAAGAGCTTTGTTCGAATCCATCAAGCTTCTATAGTTTGTATCCATCAGTTGACCTTACTTCGTATCCATCAAGGAACCACTGTTCGTATCCTTCAAACCCAGCTGCTTCGTATCCATCACGGAGTCCATGTTCGTATCGATCATATGATGGTTATTCATATCGATCGGCAAGCCACACCCCTTTTATCGACACGAATAGAACGTAACCATCGATACGAACTGAGGAGCCTTCATCGATGCGAACTACGCATCTTTTATCGATATGAACAAGGCAATACCATCGATACGAATGAGCCAACATCCATCGATTCGAACTAGACTATCTTCATCGATTCAAACTGGGTATGCTACAGATCGATGCGAAGGACGCGCGCCACATCAACCTGCCAGCGCCTACCGCCATCGATTCGAAATCATCGAGTTGAAATGAACGATACGAACGAAACAGCCTATCGAATATCACCATTTTGTATCGATCATATCTCCTAATCTACAAGTCCAAATGCTATGAAATTTTCACAGGAGCTTACGCGCATACTAGAGAATGTCGAAACCAAATTTCGACTCCATTGGACGCAGTCTTGATCGATACGAAATCCGTTTGTATCGATCACGGATCGGGCCGAAACTTCGCGGGCTTGGGCGCGCGTCCTAGTCATGTGCCAGAGGGAGTCTCCCAAGATCTAAGTGAAATATCAACCTCCTACGCCTATAAATAGAGCCCCAGGGCATAAAGAAAAGGGATCTTCTTCTTCTTTGAATTCTCCAATGCCCAGACTCTGCCGGATCCAGTTCTAAACTCCATTGCTGCTGCTACTAACGAATTTCACTGCTGTAAATCATAATTATCTGCTGTAACCTGCTGAATTCACTTTTAATCATCAAAGAAACATCAATAAAGCAATCAAATTCATAATGGACGTAGGCAACACACCGAACCACTCTAAATTCTTGTGTTTCTGTGCGTTCTTATTATTTTCATTCTCTGTTTTTTAGAGTTTTTGTTAGATAACCCTCTTTTTCCATTTAATTTCTTCATTTTATCTCTTCAAAAACTTTCGAAGAGTGTTGTTCCCAATTTTGGTACAAACAACTGTCAACAAGTGAAGGCTGAACATCAGAAGCAAAGTGGGTTACTTCAGCCTTTAGATATTCCAGTCTGTAAATGGGATTAGATATCGATGGATTTTATAGACGGGTTGCCAGGAAAAAATAGAGGAAATGAAAGCATATGGGTTATTGTGGATAGGTTGACCAAGAGTGCCCATTTCATTCCGGTAAAGTCAACCAGAACGGCACCTATTTTGGCTAAGTTGTTTATGGAGAACATAGTTAGACTTCATGGGATTCCTAGTAGCATAGTCAGCGACAGAGATGCATTATTCACTAGCGAATTTTGGAGGAGTCTACAAGAGGTATTAGGTACCAAGCTCAAAATGAGTACAGCATATCACCCACAGACGGATGTGCAGACATAAATAGTCAATAAGGTACTCGAGGATTTATTGAGAGCTTGTGCATTGGACTTTGGTGGATCTTGGAAAGATCACCTACATTTGATTGAGTTTTCCTATAATAATAGTTATCAGATAAGTATTGGAATGGCACCTTTTGAAGCTTTGTATGGAAGGCCATGTAAATCGCCAGCATGTTGGCTAGAGACTGGAAACAGATTGGTCTTAGGTTCGGATTTAGTTAGAGAGGCATCGGAAAAGATTGAGTTAATCTGAGGACGGATGAAGGAGGCTCAATCCAGGCAGAAGAGTTACGCAGATAAGAGGCATAAAGACTTAAAGTTCTCAATGGGAGATTGGGTTTTCATTAAAATATCTTCGATGAAGGGTGTGGTATGATTTGGAAAGTTAGGAAAGTTGGCCCCGAGGTATGTTGGTCCATTCCAGATTATTGAAAGGATTGGAAAGCTCGTGTATAGAGTAGAATTGCCGATCAGTTTGGCAGGTGTCCGTAATGTGTTCCATGTGTCTCATCTTCGCAAGTTCGTGCAAAATCCAGAGGCTACTATTCCTCAGACAGAGTTGGAGGATATGGTAGTAGAGCCTGATTTGACTTTTGTTAGACAACCAGTTCGGGTTGTAGCGAGGGATGAGAAGAGATTGAGGACCAAGACAGTCAGGTTGGTGAAAGTTCAGTGGAGCGACAACGAGAAAGACTGTACTTAGGAGACAGAAGATAGGATTCGAGAGGCTTATCCTGATCTGCTTTGATGGTATGTCTATATTAGATTTATATATATTGTTTCTAGTCAGATAGGCTAGCATGGTTGTTAGAAGATGTTACAGATGATTGCTATGTTTGCTAGTTAGTCCTTACTGAATTTCGAGGACGAAATTCTTTAAGGAGGGGAGCCTGTAACACCCTAAATTTTATTGAGATTATTCAAGAGATTTAATTAGAATAAATTAAATAGAATAATGTAGATAAGGAGATTGAGGTTGATTAAAAACTAAGTGGTCGTGCTTATTTAAAACAAATGAACTTATAAATGGTTAAGTAATTGAACATAAGTGCATTAGGGTAAATAGCCACCCATATTTCCCATATTTATACTATTCTCCTTAGTCATACATGTTCATTTTACCTCAAACAAAATTTATAACCATAAAAAGAAGAGCAAGGTCAGCCATTAGGAAGAAAGAAAAGAAAATCAATTTAAAGCTTAGGATTCAAGCTAAAAGGAATCAATCTCAATCAAACTTTAATTTCCTTATCCAATCTAACGTGAAAAATAATTTCTACATCTCTATTTTGGTTTTATAATCATATGGTTTTGAATTTAAGGTTAAATATGTTTTTATGATATATTGAATGATGATATGATTGATTTATGATTTATATGGTTTAAACAAGGTTGTTTAAATGAGATATACACGGTTTTAGGGTGAACCGAGATTAAATGATTTGAAATGCCATAGGAATTATATATTATGGAAAACATGATTTTGGATTTAAGATTCAATTTTCATAATTTTCCAAGTCGTGGAAAATAGTTATGAATTTTCAAAGGAAAATATGGTTATTTGGGTTCATAAATTTATTTTGGAAAATAAATTAGGAATTTAGATCTGGAATTTTAATATGTTAGAAAACATGATTAAAGTGAATTTCTGGAATTTTTGGGAATTTTTACTTCGTGATTTAGTATGGAAATTAAATTATTTTGAAAGGAGGACCTAAATGATTTAATTGTCTTGATAATAGGAAGGGCTTATTTGTTAAATGTTATCTTGATTTTAGATCTAAGAAAATGCAGCAAATATTATCCAAATTATTTAAAAGTTTGTGAAAGCCAATCAAATTAACAAGTAGGAAAGTTTGTTAAAAATAGTTTACTTAATTAGATAAATAGCTTTTGCTCAGAAAAAGAGGGTCCGCCTTCTTTGGAAGGTCCTTTCGACCCAGACCTTTCAACCAAGACGTTTCGACTTCATTGAAACCAACAAGGTCGAAACCAATGCGCATGATATCATTTAGGTGGTATGTAGTGAATTGGAACGAGGCAGAAGGTAGGGTGTCTAAGGGTTGCTTTCGAAGAAGTTGGTTCCTTAGTTATTTTGGTTTGAAAATGAAAATCACTTGCCTGTTTTTAAAGAGCTTTCGACATAGTCGACAGCTTTGCTTTCAAAAGGGGACAAAGTTGACAGCTATGCGTTCGACACAGTCAAAAGCTATGATTTCGAAAGGGTTGTTTATAAAAGGCTTTCGACACAGTCGAAAGCTATGTTTTCGAAAGGGTATTTCAAAGAGGCTTTCGAAAGAGAGCTGCCGCCTTTGTTTTAAGGAAGTAGCTTCCGAAGGGTTTACTTAGTTTTTGTTCAAAGCTTTCGAAGGGGTAGTTGTCAACCAGGTCGAAACCCTTCTGAGAATTTGTGACCATCCGATGGCATCGAAGGCATCGATGTTGTCGAAAGATTCAATTGCTTTTATAAATACAAGCCACTTCCCAAAGCATTCGAAGGGGTCGAAGGCAATGGTTTTGAAAGGGGTTTCGAAGCCAACCTTCAATTGTTTTCCAGATGTTTTAGTGCTTTCGAAAGGATGGTTTCGATACCATCAAACTTCCCCAATATTTTACAAAATAAAGAAAGGTTACGAAAGAGATGCTTTCACCTATTTTCACTTTGAACCAAAGTAATATTTTAAGTATAAATCCAATGTTTTCGAAAGGGTGGATTTTCAATGGTTTTGAAGGGTAACCTTCATTGGTTTCGAAAGGGGTACTTTCAAGTGGTTTCGAAGCTATGCTTTTACTCTTATATAATAATACTTTAACATGGTCGAAAGGTTTCGAAAGAGTTGTTTTGTAGTGTTAAAAAGGTTGGAGCCAATTGGTTTAAAATATGTGTTTTATGCTTTCGAAGGGGTTGAAAGCAAAGCTTTCGAAGGGGAAACTTTCGAAAGGGTTGTAAAAAAATTTCTTTTAACCAAGCCTTATACTTTCGAAGGGGATACTTTCGAAAGGGTATGTTTACATGACACTTGATTTTTGGATATGTAGGGTGGGTAACCTTATATAATAAATGTTGTTTAACCATGGGGATTCCGGGGTGGGTTTAATGAGTTCAACTCAATAGTTGGGGATACCAACACTTATATGTTTTGACACAATCATTGGGGGATACCAATGTAAATTATAAATGAATATAACCTAAATTAGGGATACTAATGGAAATTGGTTAACCATGTGGATAACATGGGATGATTGGAATCATGTGGGTAACATGAGTTAAGTGGCCAAGTGATGGGTTGATAGTCATCCTAGGAAAACTATGGGATGTTTGATGGATAGTCAACATCATGTCGGGGACGGATAGTCTCCATATGATTGAAGAAGGGTTCGTAGTCATCCTAGGAAAACTATGGGATGTTTGATGGATAGTCTCCATATGATCAAAGAAGGGTTCATAGTCATCCTAGGAAAACTATGGGGTGTGAGATGCACAGTCCACATCAGCTTAGGTAAAATGAATATGGGATGGATAGTCCCTTTTTGATGTAAATAAAGTCTAAAATGGGATGAGCAGTCCTTGAAAATATAAGACGGACAGTCAGTTGAAGCTTAGATGGTTAGTCTACGGAGATCCTAATTGCTTTCAAGTATGCATATCATCATGATAAGTTTGAAATATATGTTTTAACCATTATGGGTGCAGGAGCACAAAATATGGTTTCATAAAGGTTTAGGATACAAGTGAGGGGAAAACCCGTTCCGCTAAGCGACATGGTCTCACTAGATATCTAAAAGGATTGAGATGTTAGATTATTATTCATATCAGGCTTTATGTCTGACTCGAAGTTTTTTCCCTTAAACTCTTGGGTACTCAATTGATTTTGAGTAGTTTGAGGTTTAGGGTTTTCAGGTTCTCTTCTTAGACGAATAAAGCTTCCGGAGGCGTGCAGGAGGCATATAGTTATTTACAGATATCTTTTTCCGTTGTGTGTTTTGTTTGTAAAGGCAGATTTATTGGCCTTATTATATACTCTGATCTACCAAGGGGGCATCTTCATATGTCGCTCTTGGCGTATGTGTAATAATTATATTTAGCTGAACGTGGTTAAAGTTTTTGGGATTATGTAATGAACATCAAATGTTTTTAATGGAATGTGGAAATGTAATTTTCAATTGTTAATTTTTTTTCCATATTTCTGTGATCTGTGCATTAATGTATCTAGCATCGCCGTATTTGGTCACCGAAAATTAATAACTATGGATGACTTTAGCATCCGTAGCCATTAGTTTTGGGCCTCCAAGTAGGGGGATGTTACAGCAAGGCATGTGTTGGAGAATGGATTCCAACTAATGACTGCGCTATTGGGGTACCGCCCGCCATAGTACATCTCTAGAAAAATGTATCGAGGTCATACCTAACGACTCCTGCCAACACAGAATTGGCCTACCTTTTGCTGGATAGTACCGAATATATCATCACCTTGGTTGCTTTGCAACCTTTAACCGAGAACTCCCACGTACACGAATTCATTGATGATTGTGTATATATCTAGAAGGGTGATGACATACCTTAATGGGTGCGACCCACATACCCTGCTGCATATCCCCTGTTTTAGTCCTTCCCGGTTGATGAGGCCTGAGGCTATGTTTTACCTTTTGAATAGCAGTCCCTCTTAGAATGCTAACACTGCCCTCCAGGCAGTAATGCAGTGCCAACATTCATCCATACAAGTTGTCCAGGATAAGAAAAAACTGAAGGTACTACTTCTACTACATCCATTTTGGAATCACCCTAAAGATTAGTAGCTAGCAGCTCTTGTACTTCAATGGCTCCGTCTTCGATCCCATGCTTCTAAATGTCTTTATTTAGAAACGCTTGAGTCGAATCAAAGTGGTTTCCGGATAGCATATCAGATCCCGGTCTCTTCGAAAACTCTTTCGATATTTTCCGGTAAACTCAACCCCGGTTCTTTAGGGAATAAACAAACAAATGACAAGAGCGGAGTTCACCTCGTAATCATTTGTGGATGGAATTCCTTATCATTCATCCTAGAAGAAAGAAACGAGTTTATACGTACAGTATAACACCTTCGATGGTAACTGTACCATATAATTTTTGGGTTTCTCCTAGATATTTCCAAAGTTACGTTTTGGTTCCAACTTTGATAGTCGGTTATTTAACTTACAAATAAACAAATATCCAATCATGGTTTAATTTCCATATGGGATCCACTAAGCCATTATTAATTCTCTTTAATTAATAAAACCACTCTATAAAATCTGATCAAAAGATATTTTCAAAACATTATTCCCAAACCCCTTACATTTCCGTTATACTTGGAAACCTTTATATACTTATCTCAATGGTATAAGTATATTACCAAAACATTTTACTTTTTATGACTTGAAACAAAATCATATACTTATCTTATTAGTATAAGTATATTTATAATCTATTCAAAGTTTCCTTCTTCCCAAATCCAAACATTTCTTCCAAATAAAACATTCCGCTTATCCTTTATCAAAATTTCCCTTTTTAAAAGCTCATCTCATATTTCAATTAACTTATAACTTTCAAAATAAAGTTATAACCCAATTTTATAAACCTCTAAGTTAATTTATAAACCTCTTTCCAAATCTCTAAAATGATTTATAAACCTTTTTCCTATTTTTAAAACTCTTTATATAAACCTTTCTATAGTCCTTTATAAAATATCCTTTATAAATATCATTTACAAAACATCATTTGTAAAACACTTTAATAACCCTTTTCGTTAGAAACACCCCTTTATATAAACAAGTTATCCTTTATAAATACCTTTATAAGAATTATATAACTTGAAAAACCATTTATAAAACCTTAGCCTCAAATTGATTAAAGAATTAAAGTAAATTCAAACCATACTTTATAAATTCCAAATGAGGTTAGCAGTCCCAATGATACTAATTTAAGTTACCATTTAATTTCAATTCGATTCCCAAATCACATAACAATTATTTACATAAGCTGACATATATGTAAATACAGTTCATATCCAATCAGGGAATAACACGTCAATATAACTAATTGGCATATACAAGTCTAAATAACATAACAATAGGATAGAGATTTATCCTACTAAATAGATGTCCAAATAATTCAATCAATTTATAGCAGAACAGAGATTTATTCTGCTTAACACATGTCCACACAATCAAATCACTTACACTATACCAGAATAGTGTTTTGTTCTACTAACGGATGTCAT
This sequence comes from Allium fistulosum, assembly GCA_030737815.1. NCBI lineage: Eukaryota > Viridiplantae > Streptophyta > Magnoliopsida > Asparagales > Amaryllidaceae > Allium > Allium fistulosum. Next base: position 238,563,744 of record CM060907.1, on the reverse strand, counting down.
TTAATTCTCCTTATCATATGGGTTACTTAAGGGTCCGGACAAGAGATCATTTGATATGGAATCGATTTACATTGAAAAAGAAAATTGATTAAAACACATTCTGTTTAGTTTAAATTTACCTTTAAAAGTTAAAAGTATATTTAGTTAGCTTAAACCCTAACTAAACTTTAGTTAATCCAATTTAAATCAAGGTTAAATCATAATTAAACTCTAATTAGGCTTAATGAACTTGATTAAGTACTAATTAACTTCATAATGCAACTTGGTTAAGATTAAACCAAATTGTTTAAGAGTTAAACCCTAATTAATTAAATATTAATTAAATAATCCGTTAATTACTTAATAATTAATTTACCATTAATCTTAATTAGATAATTATTAATCACTTAATTACTTCTTAACCATATAAAAAAACTTTATTAATTAATTAACAGTCATTAGCTTAACTTAAGTGATGATTAACCTTTAATCATCTTCTTAATTACCAATTTAGTGCCAATTACCTTTTAATTAATTAATTAATTATATTACAACTTAATTACTTTCTAACATTACTAATTACGTTTGAAAAACTTTGTAAACTAATTTCAGAATAAAACCAATTTAAAATAGAAATTCAAACCTTTTTGCATCTATAGCGACTATCACTATGAGTGCAGTTTGCTCTAACCCACCTTTAAGCGAAGCCACTTTACTAAAACCATACTATTTCATGATTGAAACATATCTTAGTTAATTTTCACACTTTAAAACCAATTACTTAGACTTTAACCAAAATCTAAACTTTAAACTCTTGTAACGAGTTTGATTTCAAATCCGACTTATAATCCGTCGCGACTACATACAAAGTTTCAACTTTGATTTCAACCCATCATGACTATTGTCAAGTTCATCATCAAGCCTTTATATTCACACATCAACTTCATACAACAAATTGTATACATATACCAATATATATACAATTACTAACTTTGCAATAACACATCCATTCGAGTGCTAACACTAACCCATAAATTTGCACTTATCATCACATTCAAACATGCCAAGATCCAACCTATATATAACATGCATATAACTAAGGATCAACACAACATATAAAGGAAAGTTCTTTCCAAAAGATTAGGAATTTACTCAACGAAAGCTATCCAAACTCTCGTTAAATTGGAGTATGACATAAAACTTCCATTCCTAAGCAACAAGATGGAGTCTTGAACTCTGAATGCACTAGGTAGGCTCGGCCTTGAAGGGAAGAGGAAGAGGAAGTGAGACTTGTTTTGGTAAGATGGAGCGACTTTGGATAAACATCGAATTCTCAATAATAAACTCGAAAATAGTCATTTTGCAACTAATTTTTGGGCTACCTACTCACGGAATTTCAAAAAGGACTCAAAGAAAAAGTTATTGGAATTTATTTTCTCTATCATTTAAAAGAAATAATCACTCATTTTCAATTTGGTTTGAAGAAGTTATGATTAAAAGAGGAAGGGTAATTTTCGTACTTGAAATTCTAAGTGAAAAATTACTTTGCAAAGATTGGGTATTTTGACATAGCTATGATAGAAATTTGAAAAGGTGGTCAACTAGAATGTTGTAACCGTTAAAATTTCATATGGTTTCAAAAAAGACTCCATTGAGTTCGAAATGAGGAAGAAAATGTTGGTGGAAAGAGTAGGAAAAATGGAGAAACATATGGGCTATTTATAGGCAAGATTTCACACCTAATCACTTTGTCAAGTCACATCACAAACCTTTTATAATATATATATATATAATTATGTTTAATCACATCACTCTTATATATATATAGTTATGTTTAGTCACATCACTTTCTTTTATATATATATATATAACTATTATGTTTTGTCACATCACTTTCTTTTATATATATATATATATAATTAGTATATAAGTTTAATTATTAATTAACTAAGATGTGACAAGAAATAATTATGGTTAATGATTTCAAATCTAAGATGTGACCATACTTAATATATATATTTATATAAAATGTTTATTATTTTTAAAACTTTGTCTTGTCACATCACTTACTAATCCAAACTAATATAAGATAATTTATTTCTAAGTGTATTATTATCTAGTTAATTAACTCTTATATATGTACATATAGTGTACAAAGAGGAACAACATTCCCGACAACTTTTCGGTGTCGAAAGGTCGAAATTTGGAAAAACGTTTTTCGGTCACATTTTCTATTTTTCTACGAACTATTCAATTTGGTAAACAAATTTTGAAAACAATTTTACCATCATTGTTAATTAATTAAATGAGTTTATTTATTTTCATCATAAACCTACATATTAAATATTTAAAATTAATTAAATATTCATTAATCAAAGCAGTGAAATTTCGGGTCATTACAATTCACTAATTATGATTTAGTGAAGAAAACTATTCATGAAAACATATAATAAAGATATTGCAAAATTAATAAAAGGATTTTTTTTTAGATGTCCTCCTTTTACCCCATCAATAGTGCACTTGATCCAACATTAAAAAGACATTATTTAATACTCAAATGTTGTATATGGATATTTCAAAATGTTGTGAAGGAAAGAGCGAAGAATGGACCTTTATTACACATTAGCTTGCTGTGGAGAAGAATGTAATCTTGGAAATTAGTAGTGATACAACTGCTAAAGGAATTTGGGTTAAGTTGGAAGAACCCCACATAAGGTCGTTACCTATAAGACAAAAGTGGAAAGTGCATTAAAAGAATACCTTAGCATCCTCAATGTTTTGTCGATGAAGATGAAAGCAATTGTCTTGAAGTTTATGAAGAGCACATGACTTAGATTCTTCTTCTGTTCACTACCTAAGCGGTACACTTAGTTTACGAACAACCTTATTTACATGTGGATACCCTACCCCTTAGTGATGTCAAAGTCATTCTTCTTAGTGTGAGGTTGCATGATCAGATAAAGGAGTTAGGTGATAGATGTGCTGGAGATGATAATAAATGTGCTTGTTTGTTAAGAGAGGTAGATTTAAGATAGGGAAGAATTTTAGGTTGCATTCCATATCAAAAAAAACCTAAGATAAAGGGCATGGTAAGTCGAGGGGTGGGAATCGCAATTAATTTAAGAAACCAAGCCATTTGAAAAATGTGTGTCTGGAGTTAAAGAAGATGAAGTACCTAGGTCTTCATCCATTGTAGTAGAGATCAATATTAGTGATGACGCGTTGCCAGCAGTAGTATTTGGTGTTGCAGACTATTGGATTCTTGATTTTAAAATGTCTGTCCATATGACACCTTACAAGGGTTACTTCTCTTCCTGCGTAGACAAGGATGGAAGTGAAATCGTTATGGGAAATGATGCCATATGCAAGTCTTTGGGAATTTGTTCAAACCGACTCATATGCATGATGTTATATTTCTTGCTTTAACCAATCTTCCTATGTTCCACACCTTTGCAAGTCTCTTATTTCTAGGCTAATTAAAATCATTGGAATGAAATTATGCATACTTACTTAGGATAGCTACAACTTGAGTTTTTCTAGTGGTGAACTTGTATTATTGAAATATATAATGTTCCAAAATTCGTATACATTTAAAGGTTCAACTTTTATTGGTGAATCTTGGTTGATGTTGGTATATCATGTGATTTGTATGCCACTAGAAATTAGCATTTTTGTTTAGGATATGTTTTAGGAAAGAGTCTAATAGGAACTTCAAAAGAGAAATATTATCAAAAGGGAGAGCTTCAGCAAATTAGATTTGTCCCAAAATGTGTCATGGGAAAGCAGGCTAAAGTATCACATGGTGTTGGAAAGTATGATTCTAGGGACATGCTTTATTATATTCACATTGATGTTTGGGGACTAGTTGCTTCATCCTCCCTTAGGAGAGCTAGATATTACGCTCACCGAAGGCCTCCCTTTGAAAGTTTGGGTGTATGTAATGACGACTAGGCAAGAGTTTTTCTATAAATTCAATGTTCAGAAAGCAATTATGTAGAATTAGACTGGATAGACTTTAATGATCGAGTTTTTTCAGTGAGTTCCTAGATTATTGCATAAAGAATGACACTTGGACACATTTTAATAATCTAAAGGACCGCAATCCAATGGGATTGTGGAGATGATGAATCGTACTTTATTAGAGAATGCTCATTGCTTGAGATTGAAACCATGCTTATGAAGGGAATTTTAGGTTGAAGCATGTCAAGTGTAATTATATTCCATGTTCAGCCATTAAAAGAAAATTTATAGAGGAAGCAAAGCACGGAAAAACATTGACTTGAGTTATTTTCATATCTTTGGTTGCACTGTATATGTTCATAGCATTGAAAATGATAAGGTGGAAGATAGAGCTATAAAAGATATTTTTCTTGGTTATATAAATAATTTTAAGGGTTATTAGTAGAAAATTTATTATAGCATTTCTGATGATGTCAAATATATAATATTATGCCACAGGCATTTTTATCAAGAAGTTTTAGGTACTTGAGTGGATTAACAAAGTCAAACGAAATAAAAACAAATAAGACAAATACAAACATGCACAATCTTAAATATGTAGTACGCCTTTGAGTCATAAGTCTTAAAATTTGTTAAAACGTCTCATTATACTACACATATACATAAACCTTCGAAATGCAAATGATATATTGCAAATTGCTATGAAATAATTTAAGCGATATTTTAAAAAAAAATCATATTTCAAAAATTTCGCTACCATACTCTAAGATATGGACTTGATATGTTGAAATATCAAGTCATATGATAACGATAAAGATGATAGCTTGACATGTTACCCTTGGCAAATTGAATTTCCTCTCTCGAAGGCTTATTTACCGACATAACAACCATGTTCGATGGCATATGACTTCTTAAGTCAACATATAATCCTCTTAAGCCAACATACTATGCAATTTAAATTTTACTTGCTCACGAGAATTATTATATATTGAGAAATCAAAAATAAAAGATGGAATATTCTGCTATATGCTAGCATATGCTCTATAATGTGCTGACATATAGGTTGACAGTTGTAAACACTTGTGTTTTTCTTCCAAAAAAATCAGCATTTACCTCATCTTTTTGCTTCTATATATTGACTTAAGTATAATCTTTTTAATAACTAACATTGAACAAACTTGCATTAATTTCTACTCTATTTTTCTCTCAAACGATCTTATTTTCTAAAGCGATCTTGCATACTTGCTCATAAATATTTCGAGATCATTTTTGTGCTTATATGTTTTATGAACTAGAAATCTTACAAAACCACAGCAAATTTAACCACTATCTTGATGGCTTATAAGAACATTGTATTTAGATTGAAAAATCTTTATTTTGGTGTTGAAATACATTGGGGATCAAATTCTTACTCAATTGTTCACTTATTCAAGCAGGTTCTATAAACTGATCCGGATAGTAAAGTGATTTTACTTTATTACTGTTAGTGAAATTTTTTATAAAATATTTTTGTACGATTTATTTTGCTTTTCAAATAAGAAGAAGAGAAAGAGGAGAGGAAGTGGATTGGGAAAAGTCCCACATGTTAGAATATGAGGAACTAAATTTGTTTAAATATAGATTCTTCAAGAGAAAGTTGGACCCTTTTTGATCCAAATGTATGCTCTATTGTGAGGAGGAAAGCCTTGCATAGCCACCGCACACGAGCGTGCTGCCACCGACCGGGAAGGGTTTTGGTCCAAATTTTATTTTTGGATGGAATTATTTTACTTAAAACGGATCAGAATTGAACCCGTTAACAAGCCCAGAATTAAAAATTAGGGAGACATGACTGTTGCAAACGACGGGAAATGCAACTGTTTGAAATGGCAAAATGACACGACTGTTTGAAACATATGTAAATAGCAGGAGACGTGACGGTTCAATCGAAAAGACACCTCTCTTCACAACTATATATAGCAATACCCAAATTCTGTTTCAAAGTTGTTCTTCTCCCTAAAATTTGCAATGCCTAAAAGTGTTTGAAAGTAGTTCTTCTTCCTGAAATTTGCAACGCCTGAAAAGTGTTTGAAAGCACTTCTTCCTGAAAATAAAAACGCTTAAAATCATTGCAAATTCAAGTTTTTCATTCTCTTCTTCTCTCTTATTTCTTTCCAAGCTATTTCGAGTTTGTGATACTGCAGACCACAAACTTGATACTCTTGTCACTGTAATCAATTCAAAAGATAGTTTGAATCGATTTCGACGGTGCCATCATAATCGATTAAAGAGAATAATCATCTCGGCTCCATTGTATCTTGGAAGACGATTTGCCTTAACTAACAACAACCATTTGTCTGTTTAAACGAGTAGTGAGAGAAAATAATGTCTTAAGAAAAGCGTCATCGACGTGCCTTAGAGGATCTCTCTTACTTTGTAGATTACAACCATTGTTTTTTCCAGATCAAAGAAAACTGACAACAATCTTAAGACTTTATTCGACAATGGCACCGCATAGTTTGAGAGAGTTTGCTTTTGATTTTACCAAATTAAAAAGGTTAGAAGGTGTTAATTTCGTGCGTTTGCAAAAGAAGATGCATTTCCTATGGACCGGACTAAAAGTAGTTTATGTTCTTACAACACCAAAGCCAGAGGAAATAGGAAATAAGACTATTGCGCAAGCATGATCAAGGCTAAAATGGGAAAAAGATGATTACATATGTAAAGGGAACATATGCAATGCAATGACGGATACTCTGTTCAATATGTACTATAACAAATCAACTGCCAAAGACGTTTGGGATGCGCTGGAAGCAAAGTATTAATGGAGGATGCAACAAGTAAGAAATTTTTTGCTATTAAAATTTTTAATTATAAAATGACTAATGCTACTCTAATAGTAGAGGAACTCAATGATATCACACATATCTCGAACCAATTCAACTAGCATAATATGAAAATGGATGAGGAGATAAAAGTCTCTTCCAAAATAGACAGACTTCCTCCCACTTGGAAGGATGAAAGAAAAATCCTAAATCATAAGAACGAGGATATGAGTCTGGATAATCTTGCATAGTATTTGCAATTGGAAGGACAACTTAGGCAGAAATAAATCACTGAACCAATAGTGTTTCCATCTAAGATCCACGTGGTGGAGGAAAAAGAGGGAAATAAAACTTCTTAGCACTCTTTTAATCAAAAGAGGAAATTTCAGAATAAGAAAAACTTCAATGACAAGAAGTTCAAGAAAGTGAATGGATATTACAATTATGAAAACCTGGCCACTTTAAAAGAGATTGTCATTTCCTTAAAAAGAACCCTCAATCAACAAAAGAAAACTTGACAACAGTAATCTCTGAAATCAACATAATTGAAAGAGAGGATTCTTGGTGGATCGAATCTAGTGCTACTAAGCATATCCATAACGGCTAGACCCTATTCAAAAAACTTAAACCGTTTGAGGATGAAAATTATCTCTATATGGGAAACTCAGCGAAAGCAACGGTCAAGGGGAAGGGATAGTAGACTTGGAATTCGCATCCGGGAAAATTCTAACATTAAACAATGTATATTATGTACTCAAGGTTGGAAAGAACCTTGTTTCTGGTAGTCTATTAAATAAGTTTGGCTTCAAGCAAGTCTTTAAGTTAGATAAATATGTTTTGACCAAAGGCGGAATGTGTTTCCTGGAGATTTGACCAGGCAACTAGTACTCGGCACCCAGTGGAACTTGGCTTCAGAGAGTGACCGACATCCAGGAGTGTTCGGCGAAGCGCTTGATATCCAGGAGTACTTGGCGTAGTACTCGGCATCTAGGAGTACTTGGCAAAGTACACAGCATCCATAATGCTCGGCAGCAAGAGCGCTCGGCATCAAGACTGCTCGGCATCAAGACTGCTCAGCAGCAAGAGCGCTCGTCATCAAGACTGCTCGGCAGCAAGAGCGCTCGGCATCAAGACTGCTCGGCATACAAGACTGCTCGGCATCAAGGAGAATTCGGCATCTAGAAGAGCGCTCGGCTTCTACTGACAAACATCCTGCACTTCCCAAACATCAACCACACCGTTCGGCATAGAAAGGACCATTCGGCATCAGAGCGTTCGGCATACCTGGTTCGGCATACGGCGACCACTGTACTGGGGCTAGAGCGTTCGGCTATCCAGCCCACTTGGGAAGTCCAGCCCATATTTGCCTATAAATAGAGGGGCAGGGTCACAGTGAAAAGGATCCTTTTTTGGAGAGAGAATACTGGGGAGACTCTGCCATTTTCGAGACTCATCTTCTCTACTTAAACAATTTCATTCAAGCATTTGATTCACGAATTGTATTTGTAATCAACTATAAAGAAGATCAATAAAGTTTAACCTCAAAGTGGACGTAGGCAATTACGCTGAACCACTATAAATTTGGTGTTCTTACTTTCTGTATTTAGATTAGCACTGTCTTCTCTGTTTAATTTGATTTCATCACTTATATCTCTTCACAATCTTCTTCTACGAGGTTAGTGACCAATTTTGGTGCTAACACTTTGGTGCTTTCACTGAGAATTGAATTCTCAGACCTCAAGGATCTGCTTTGAAGCTACTGGATTGAACAAATCCCCCAAGGAAGATCCGACTCACTGATAGGACATCCGTTTATTCTACTCAGAGTTCATACCAATAGCTCTACAATGGCAGGACCACGAACCAGGTCAGCTTCTCATAATGCGGATGCCCGCGAGACTGCTAGCGTGCAACAAGCAGGACCTAGCAATCAACCAGCGATTCCGAGTGCAGGGATTGCCGCTCAAGAACAGACTCCAGTTGTCACCAGAGTAGAGTTCAATGACTTGATGAGAGAACTTAGGGAAAGCAGGAGACAACTAGGAGAACAGATGCAAGCTAATGCCAACCTGATGGCACAACTCACTCAACAGCAGCAACAGAATGCTGGGGGTAATCCCGCTCCTTACTCTTCATCTGACAGCTCAACCTCCTCTGATGAACCTCCCAGGCGCAGACGACGTAAGACTGAAGCTGCACGAGCAGAAACTGATGTTCAGACGACTAGAGACCGTAACCAAGCAGGAGCTGGGAACTTCAGGACCGGAGTACAAATGGAGGATGGAGGTCCAGATCATCAAAACGCTAACGATGTCGGACCTCAGGACGAACGATTGGCAGGTCGCCAGGAGAGGAGGCACCAGCATGGTCAGGCACGTAGAACAGACACTAACCTTCTGCCTTCCATACAGACACCAGATCTGACAGCCATGATCAGGCAGTTGATGAAAGAAAATCAGGGGTTATCGAATGATGATTGGGGAGTGTCAAGAAGTCATACTCCGTTCACAGATGTTGTGTTGCAAGCGGCGTACCCCAGGAAGTTTAGTATGCCTACTATCCCTGCGTATGAAGGGAAGACTGACCCCAGACAGCACGTCATGAGGTATGAATGGATGATGGATTCAGCTAGAGCGAATGATGTCACCAAGTGTAGGTGCTTTCCGATTACTCTATCTGGGATCGCTACTATGTGGTTCACCCGACTTCCTCCACGATCCGTATCAAATTTCGAGGAGTTGGCAAAGAAGTTTATTGAGCAGTTCAGGATACACACTACGCGCCCAAAGGACGTGATGTCTCTGTCAAGTGTAACCCAAAATCCCGGGGAGTCGTTGAAGGAATATTTACAAAGGTTCCACATAGCAGCAACTGAAGTCAGTAATCCCAATGACCATGCAATTCTGATGGCTGTAATGAGAGGTATGGATCCAGACTCTGAGTTTGGAGACTGGCTAGCAGGAAAACCTCCGGCTACGCTAGAGCGTTTCTACTCTAAGGCACACCAGTTCATAAGAAGAGAGGAAGCTAGGTGGGTATGACGAGATAAGGCGCCAGGGCCTGTCCAGGAGTCAATAAAAAGCAACATTGCTGTGAAGCAGTCTGGAGACAGCTCGGGAAAGGTCCAACTTAATGTCCAGAATAAGTCGGGGCAGTCTAAGGAGTCCGGAGGAAGGAGTCAAGGGAAGAAGAGAGAAGCGGGGAAGTGGAAGTCGAGAATTCCAAGCTACAGCGAATATACTCCGTTGAACGCGCCGCTAGAGAACATCTACCTATCCACCTGTAATACCTTTCAGTACAGAAAACCACATCCAAAAGAATCAACTGAAGAACAGAAGCAGACCGGGAAATATTGTCGCTTTCATGAGACTTATGGGCACAATACGGAAGAATGTAGACACTTGCACGACGCTATTGAGAAGTTGATCAGGCAGAAGAAATTGCAAGAATTTGTGAAGGATCCACAAGAAGGAGGACAGGGAACGTCCAACCCAGGTCGTGCACCAGCTCCACGTCATCCCGAGGAGCCTGCCCGGACCGTAGGTAGACTAGTCATAAATACAATCACCGGCGGACCTCACCCCGCAGATAAGAATTGGCAAGAGATGAAGCGATATGCAAGTTCCCTGAAGCATGCCGATTTTGAGTGCTGTTCGAACATGGAGGACGGGGCCCCTGCTAAGCAGCAGCGCGTAATGATCGATGATATTGTGTTCAGAAACAGAGACGCTGATCAGGTAGAGGCTCTGACCATCGGCCCCATGGTCATATCTACAACGATAGGACCAGCATATGTGAAAAGAATTCTGATTGATTGTGGAAGTTCAGTCAACATCATCTTCAAGAAGGCTTACGATCAAATGAAGCTAGAAACAAAGGACTTGAAACCATCCAAAGCCTGTATTCACGGCTTTAACGGCGCTGCGACCGATGCGGTGGGATATGTCGAGTTACCAGTTGAACTGGGACAAGGCGAGCGCCGGAGAGTGCGAATTCTACCCTTTGTAGTTTTGGATGTGGACTCTTCGTATAACATTTTCTTGGGCCGACCGGCCCTGGCTGAGTTTAGGGCAGCGTTAGCCCCGTGGTGTTTAACTTTGTAGTTCCCGACTGACAAAGGAATTGGTATTGTTCATGGCGACCAAGCAGCTGGTCGTTCTTGTTATGTGGCTGAGCTCCGAGAGGCCCATCGAAGGGAGAAAGGAAAGGTTGCAGACAATCCCGTCCGCATCCTCAATACGGATAATTGACAAGTAGTCCCGAGCCCTGGCTCGGGCATAGTTCTCGGATCTTCGTAGATATAGATCTGAGAGACGACGATGAGAAACCCAGGGAAGAGAAGGCGGCACCGGCAGAATTAACAATTGACATCTCAGTTAGCCGTGCCGACCCTTCGCGAATTCTGAAAATCGGATCACAGCTTGGTCCCGCGATGACTGAAGACCTTAGCGACTTCCTCTGGGCGAATCTTGATGTTTTCGCCTGGACGCATTCTGATATGTGTGGGATTTCTCCTGCCATCACGAGTCATATGTTGAACATAGACCCGAAATACGTCCCAGTTAAACAAAAAAGGAGAGGAATGGATCCGGAGAGATCCGCCACTCTTGGAGAGGAGGTGGACAAACTCAAAGCAAATGGGTTCGTCCGCGACGCCCTCTACCCTGAGTGGGTATCCAACCCCGTGCTAGTAAAAAAGGCGAATGGGAAATGGAGGACTTGCGTAGATTATTCCGACTTGAACAAAGCGTGCCCTAAGGACAGTTTCCCGTTGCCTAGGATCGATCAGTTGGTCGACTCCACCGCAGGACACGAGCTGCTGTCATTCATGGATGCGTACTCAGGGTACAACCAAATCCCGATGCATATTCCGAACCAAGAACACACCAGCTTCGTTACAAATGTCGGACTGTATTGCTATGTAGTGATGCCCTTTGGATTGAAGAATGCAGGCGCAACTTACCAGCGTTTAGTGAATCGAATGTTCAAGGACCAGCTGGGTAGAACGATGGAAGTCTATGTGGATGACATGCTCGTGAAGTCACGACGGTCAAACGACCACATTCGAGACTTGGCTGAAATGTTCGACATACTCAGGTTTTATGGGATGAAGATCAACCCTTTGAAGTGTTCCTTCGACGTTGCATCAGGGAAGTTTTTGGGATTCATCGTCAATGCTAGGGGAATCGAAGCCAACCCAGAAAAAATCCAAGCTATTCAAGATGTGCAAGCGCCCAGGACTATAAAGCAAGTACAGAGCTTGAACGGAAAAGTAGCTGCGCTAAGTCGATTTATATCTAGGGCAACTGACAAGTGCATCCCATTCTTCGATATCATAAAGAAAGGGAAGAGAAATTTTGAATGGACGTCTAGTTGTGAGGAAGCATTCCGGAATCTGGTGGGGCATCTGGAGAGTCCACCAATGCTAGCAAAACCAGTTGACCACGAGATGTTGTACGTATACTTGGCTGTATCCCCGCATGCGATAAGTGCGGCTTTGGTTCGTGAGGAGGATCGAGTCAAGAAGCCGGTGTATTATGTTAGCAAGCGTTTAACAGGGGCAGAGAGGAATTACCCTAAAATCGAGAAATTGGCTTATTGCTTGGTGATTGCATCACGAAAGCTTCGCCCATACTTTCAAGCACACTCAATCGGTGTTTATACCGATCAACCCCTGAGGCAGGTACTCCAACGGCCAGAGACTTCTGGAAGATTGCTAAGATGGAACATCGAGTTGAGCCAATTCGATATCGCGTACTTTCCACTGAGAGCCATCCGAGGGCAAGCATTAGCAGATTTCATCGCTGAGTTTACTATACCCATCAAACCGGATGATCACGACATCATTCCCCCTGTTCGATGGAAATTATACACTGACGGTGCATCAAACGACCGTTGCTCCGGCGCGGGCGTAGTTCTTATAACTTCGGAAAACCGATCAATCTGTTATGCCCTGAAGCTCGATTTCCCGGCTACGAATAACGAAGCTGAATATGAAGCACTGATCGCTGGCTTTAAGCTCATCAAAGAACTCGGGATCGAATCAGTCGAAATCTTTTGTGACTCACAGTTGGTGGTTTACCAAGTACGGGGAGATTACCAAGCAAAGGGACGAAAGCTTGCTCCGTACCTCGTTCAGGTCCAAGAACTACTATCAAATCTTGAGCGTTATGACATTTCACATATCCCGCGCGAACAGAACAAAGAAGCGGACTTGTTGGCTAAATTTGCAAGTACCGACGATGCGCAACAAATCGGATTATATCCCATCGAAGTCTTGCATGCCCCGAGCATAGACGAAATGAAAGTCGATCGCGTGTTGGAAACAGAAATCGAGAAGGAATCGTGGATAACCCCATTCAAACTGTACCTGACGACCGGGGCTTTACCAGGAAAAAGAAGTGAAAGACGGTAGGTCCTTCGAAAGGCCGCGCGATACATAATGCAGGATGGATCAATGTATCGAAAAGGATTCTCAGTCCCGTTATTACGATGCATCGCTCATGATGAAACAAAGCGAGTCTTGAGAGAGGTTCACGAAGGGGAATGTGGCGACCATACTAGGGGGCAAACGCTAGCAAAGAAGATCCTCCGCTATGGATATTACTGGCCCACCGTAAACCGGGATGCCGCGGACTACGCAAGAAAATGCGACAAGTGTCAAAGATATGCGAAAATCCCGAGGGCTCCATCAACGGAACTCACACAAATGATCAGTCCCTGGCCATTTGCGATATGGGGAATCGACATAATCGGCTCTTTGCCTCTATCCAAAGGTGGTGCGAAATATGCAATAGTTGCAGTCGACTATTTCACGAAATGGGCTGAGGCAGAACCTTTGGCCACTATCACCTCTAAGAAGGTTATTAACTTCATTGTACGAAACATTATATGCCGCTTTGGCCTTCCACGCACCATCATTACAGACAACGGAACGCAATTTGAAAGTAGAGAGTTCAAAGAGTTCTGTTTAAAGTACGGCATCGAGAAAAAGTTCGCCGCCGTTGCACACCCAAAAGCTAACGGACAAGTCGAGGCCGTTAACAAAATAATCAAGTCCATACTGAAGAAGCGTCTGGAGAAGGTTGGAGGCAAGTGGGTAGATGAACTCCCGACAGCATTATGGGCGTATAGAACTACCCACAAGTCCGCGACCGGCCACACTCCGTTCACCTTGGCATACGGCTCTGAAGCCGTTATACCCGTGGAACTTGAAGTTCCATCGCACCGAGTGACATACTATGATCCCAAGACGAACCAAAACCTCTTGCTGGAATCACTGGACTGCATCGACGAAAAGCGTGAAGAAGCTGAATTAAGGGCGGCAGCGCACAGACATCGAGTCAAGCGTTACTACGACGGCAGAGTCTGCCCAAGAATCTTTGATGTGGGTGATCTCGTTCTGAAACGAGTCTTCCCGGTACCATCACGCATGAATCCCAGCTGGGAAGGTCCATACGCCATTGAACGGAAGCTTGGAGAAGGAACATTCAAGCTAGCGACCTTTGATGGCGCGACACTCCCCCGAGCATGGAACAGTGAACATTTGCGGCACTATTACATTTAGCATGTTTTCCTTTCTTGTTGTAGGCACTGTTATTTCCTGCATGTTTCCATTCAATAATGACTTAGTTTCTTTTTAAAGTTGTAATCAAGCAATTTAGTTGATTTTCATTAATAAAGGCTTGAAGCCGTATTTTCTATGAAGTTCCTATATCTCTTAATTGGATGATAAATTACATTATCCTGCACGACATATAGACTTGTACGAACGATTCCAAATCTCCGAATCCCCAGAGCGCGGATCAGAGTACTCTAAATCCCCAGAGCGCAGAGCAGAGTACTCTAAGTCCCCGGAGCGCGGACTAGAGTATAAACGATTCCAAATCTCCAAATCCCCAGAGCGCGGACCGGAGTACTCTAAGTCCCCAGAGTGCGGACTAGAGTATAAACGATTCCAAATCTTCGAATCCCTAGAGCGCGGCTCGGAGTGCTCTAAGTCCCCAGAGCACGGACTAGAGTATAAACGATTCCAAATCTCCGAATCCCCAGAGCGCGGATCGGAGTACTCTAAGTCCCCGGAGCGCGGACTAGAGTATAAATGATTCCAAATCTCCGAATCCCCAGAGCGCGGATCGGAGTACTCTAAGTCCCCGGAGCGTGGACTAGAGTATAAACGATTCCAAATCTCCGAATCCCCAGAGCGCGGATCGGAGTACTCTAAGTCCCCAGAGCACGGACTAGAGTATAAACGATTCCAAATCTCCGAATCCCCAGAGCGTGGATCGGAGTACTCTAAGTCCCCGGAGCGCGGACTAGAGTATAAACGATTTCAAATCTCCGAATCCCCGAAGTGCGGAGCGGAGTACTCTAATTCCCCGGAGCGCGGACTAGAGTATAAACTGTTTCAAGCCTCCAAGTCCCCGGAGCACAGAGTCAGCAAGAAGTCCAAGTACTCGAAAGATGTGGGACGAGAGGTACGCCATGTCTAAAAATGTTTGAACAGCACAAGAATGGACCGGGAGATAATGCAACTCATAAGAACTTGAGTTATGGCTACAATTAGTCAGCAAACTAAGGAAAGACAAGAGAATCACTCAAGCGAAAAAGAAGCTAAAAACTTTATTCAATAAGTCCAAAATGGGGATACATGATCACTCCTACAAAATTCAGACCTCTCTATACAAACTACAAGTTGTGGAAGATAAAAGCAATTACAAGACTTAAGCAAAAAAACTCGTTGAACGAGTGTATCGATTATTTCTTCGACTTCTTCTTCTTGTCTTCCTTCGTTGTTTCCGACGACTCCTCTCCCTCACGCTTTTTCTTGGACTTTTTGCTTGCTAGAGAAACGGAGTCGGGAGTAGGAGACGGAACATCTAGTGGTTTGGACCTACCCGGGAGAATGATTTTCAAAGGTCTGTTCCGCGGGTCAGTGAGTTCCAGTATTTCAGACTCAACTTTGACTTTGACTTTTTTCTTCTCCTCGTCGGTGTGACGGTCCTTCATGCTCATCTCTGAAGTATGCTCAGAGGCGCCAGTGATTTCAATTCCATCGCTTCCTTCGGCAGGAGACGAAGTATCAAGCTTGTCATCATCTAGCGCCCCGATCACTTGAGCGTCTGGACCGGGAGTTACTCCCGCATGAGCAACATCACTTGTTTTCTCTGCTTCCTCCTTGGCGTCATCGCTCCTCGGAGTTGGCTTGGCGTCAGAACAACCTACATGAAAATATAAAGAATGGGCGTTAGAACGAATAACCATTGCTGAAAAATGACGGGATCTTTCAACTTCTAGAGAAAGAAGAATTTCCTACCAGGTCCCGGTTGGCTATCGGTGGCGCGTGGGGTTTCACCCTCTAGGATAGGTGATAGCACATGAGTACTGAGCCCAGGGTCTTCGGGGTCATAACCAACATGCTGCTCAAATGGATCAAGTGTCGGCCGACTGGCCGATTGGGTAGCAGATTGAGCAGCAGTATGAAGAGCAGTAATATTAACCCCAGACGGGCCAACTTCACCATCTTTCTCTTTTGGAAGGGGAGAGCCGTTGCTGTAAAGTGCCAATGCTGCGGATAAGTCCGATGGCTCATTTCCCCTAAGGAACTCCTTCACCAGGGCCTCCTCATCGACCTCTTCGGAGCCTGACTCGATCTTCCTAATCCTTATCAAAGTTTCCCAGGCCTCAGCTAGAGATTCAAGGTAGCCTTCGCCCAAGAATGTTAAGTCGTGGTGCATAAGGATGCGGGCTCCATATTCAGCAATTAACGGGTCAAACATGTTTTTGACCTCTTCCCTACCGGCTTCCGCGGCCGCCTAGAGGCGAGAATCAATCTCCTCCGCAACCTCTCTTTTGCCCTCCTCACGGGCCTCATCCTTCATTTTCTCAACCCCAGCGAGTTCGTCATCGAGCTTTGTTTTTAGGAGTCGGGTAGCAACGATCTCGTCACAGTATCGTTGTGATTCTTCTTGAGCAGCTACCTTATCCTCCTTCTCCTTGGAGAGTAATTCTTTCAGCTCTTTGACTTGGGTGGCGAGTGCGTCCCTTTCCTTTTGGACAGAGTCTTTTTCTAGGGCGAGGGCACCGCTGCGCTGGACTGCTTCGTCAAGCTCTTTTTTGTGAGCTGCCTCTAAACGAGTAACCGCCTCGGCAGTATTTTTTGCGCTTTGTTCAGCGGCTTCTAGCTTTGACTTATACGAAGCAAGCTCTTCGTCTTGGAGTTTGATGATTTTCTTATCGCTGTCAGCCTCCAGATTCAGACGGTCAATCTCGTGTTGACGCTCAACAGATACTTCCGAGACCTTCTCCACCAAGTGCACAAACGCGTCATGTTGAACATAGACGTCGTTATTGCAGGCAATGGCACTCTGCTTCACATGCCCGGGAATATGATGAATGGCCAGGAGGAACTTCAGACCATCGAAGCAAATTTTTGGAAACTTGGCCTTAAGATCGACCATCTTTTCCGCAACAGTTGGGTCCACCGCAGGAGTAGGAGGAGGAGGCTTTGAAAACTCCGTTCTTTTACGTTGCTCTCGAACTTGCCTTGTACTCGATGAACTGGAATGTTGTTCTCGAGGGGCATCAGACTGATAACCCTTCTGTAAGGATTTCTCTCTATCCGGCTCAGTTGGAGGAGGAAGATCACGGGACCGGGAAGATTGAGAATGTGCTTTCTTGCGGTGAGACGACTCACGGGGATGATTGTCCCTACCTTCATAATCGCCTCTGTCCTTGCGTCTGCTTGACCCAGAATCCCGTCCAGAGTGATGAAATATGGAAGAACCCCGAAGGCGATCAAGTCCGTGAGAACGCCCCATATCACCTGCAAAGAATGGAGATAACAACAAGTTAAGGGAAATTCACGAGATAAGGAAAAAGACTTGAAGTATATTATGGAATGCGCATGTGCGTGTGTGTGCTAGTGTCCCCCCCGACGGACCCTTTCGTTTATCCCTGCTAATCGGAGTGTTGTCTCTTTGAGCCGGGAGTTGAACTTCTACATTGCCTCTCGCGGGCGAAGAAAATTTGAGAGCTTCAGCATCATCAAACCCGTAATTGAGTAAGTCATCGGGAATGGACAGGTTTGACAGACCCCTCAGGGAACTTTCCAGATGTTGTGAAGAAGCCTCTTTCTCAGGCGGGATAAGCGTGGCTTTTGAAGTACCACCAACCTTTTCCTTCTGAACTTTATATTTTAACTTCTTCTTTCCCTTTGAAGGGGAGGACGACGTCTCAATGTCATGAACTTCAACTGCCGGATTCTGAGAGGGACCCGCATTCTCGTCTTGAGTTTCAGGAGCATCATCGTCTTTACGCTCACCTTCCTCGTGCATATCGGGAGTGCGGCGCGACGACGATCCGGCCAGTTTTTTCCCTTTACCGGACGGAGGTTTGGGAATGGTGACACCTTCTGGAAGACTGATTCGACGACCAGGGGCTAGCAAGCCAAACCCCGACAGTGATTCATTCGAAATGATAGTCCGGATATCTCGTTCCTCGGTAGGAAGAGCTCTAATGGCTTCAACAGCCTCAGAATATCCTCGGCCTTCCGGATGCGGGTTGATACCTGAAAAGATGAAATAAAGAGTTAGGAAAAGCGTGACTCCGATTGAATACGAATAGTGACTCAGCAGAGAGACTTACTGCCTTCAACCCATCTCCTAGCGAAACCAGAAGGGCAGCACACATAGAACCATTCCTGTTTGTACAGGGCGAATTTGCTACATGCCCCTGTCAAGATCTGGCATTTGTGGTATGGCTCAAGGAACATAAAGGAAGGACTGTCTTTCCGTCTCTTGAACATATAAATATATCTGATATCACCGGCGGTTGGAGGTCTGGAGAAGACGACCATGAAAAGTAGGTAAGTCCCATACAGAAATGCATGGTCGTTCGGGTGCAGCTGCGACGGAGCTATGTCTATGTACTGCAGTACATCCCGGAGAAATAAGTTGAACGGAGGCACGCTGCCCATCCAACATATGAACTTGTTGCAGGTAGTGTACCCGACTGAGGGCAGATGAGGACGATCGTGTCTCGAAGGAACTAACACGTCGGCAAAAGGGATCCCATGAATGGAGCATATCCGTCGCAGAGCAGCTTCGTTGATCTTCAAGGCTTGTGAATCGATCAGATTGTCTAGTAAGATTGTTGCCTCCAGAGCATCAGGTGCCAAGTTATGAGCAGGAGAAGTCGACGGGTTAGAAGAATCAGCGGCTCCTTGCCTCGATGACGGCCCAGGCCTGTCGGATATGGTAGCGGAGCTAGATTTTCTCGACATCCCCAATAAATAACGAACCTGGCTAAGTGCTTGAGATAACTATACTTAAAAAATGTTGAACGTTAGAATTAGCAACACGAGTTTTCCCCCCACGTGGTGTGTGAACTAGTGCATGCAGTTGTGTACAAGCAATAAGATTTCAAAGATATAAAAATGAGCTTTGAATCATTGCCTTTGAAGACCGTCATCGCTGACCGTCTCGAAGAGCCCGCCTGGTGGTGATTACAGTTCCAGATCCAGGAAACATGTAGTTTAAGAAGTAACCGGCTTAAGTGTAGTTTGACATTTATATTGTTCGGCATTTTTAATGTTGTTCGGCAATTGTATTGTTCGGCTAAAGACATTATCCGGCCCAAGGATTGTTCGGCAATTGCTTTGTTCGGCTAAGGTCATGGTTCGACCTAAGGATTGTTCGGCTGAATTCAATGTTCGACATGTAGCTTTGTTCGGCTAAGTTATTGTTCTACATTTTAGTAATTGTTCGGCATTGATACCGTTCGGCATTCAAGATTGTTCGGCTTGGGTTATCGTTCGGCTAAGTTGTCGTTCGGTCTTAGTTCGGCTAAAGTAGCGCTCCACCCTCGATTTCAACTTCGCCCTACTCCTTCTCCATCTGCGCCGAACGACAGAGACAGATCGCCCGGCGAAGACTACGCCATTCAACACCCCATCTTTCTTTTTGTCGTTCGGCACGAAGGAGCTAGCCCCAACTAGACAACTCCAAATGTGCGAGCCGTTTCTGCTCGACACATATTATACGATCATAGAAATGTCCCATTTCCCACGAAAACAACCTAAGTCTTGTGTTGAAGTAATCTAATCACAGAAGGAATGATACCTAGTTCGAAAGTCGAAGTTGAGGAAGGATCAATTAGGTCTCAAATCTGGTAGGATGGCGAGAATTGCGAGTCCTTAAGGAAATGACAGAAGAGAAGGCGTAAAAGGAAAATAAAGGAAGGATGTCAGCTTTTATAGGGAAAGCATGGGAAGTCGAAAAGGCCATAACCGGTGGAACCGGTCAAGGTCAAAGCGTTCGGCATCGGCGCATAATGGTTCGGCATTGAAGCATCATTCGGCAAGGAAGCACCGTTCGACTACGAATGTCTCGTTCGGCATTTAAAACACGCCCGGCACACACCTGTACCGCTGGAATTCACAAAAAGGGCATCTCCGTTCGAGGTTAGCCAAGGGTTTAAGGCGTGACGAAAAGGTTGCATGATTCAAAGCGTACCACGTTCGGCCACGCGATACACTTTGGGGGGCAAGTGTTTCCTGGAGATTTGACCAGGCAACTAGTACTCGGCACCCAGTGGAACTCGGCTTCAGAGAGTGACCGGCATCCAGGAGTGTTCGGCGAAGCGCTTGATATCCAGGAGTACTCGGCGTAGTACTCGGCATCTAGGAGTACTCGGCGAAGTACACAGCATTCATAATGCTCGGCAACAAGAGCGCTCGGCAGCAAGAGCGCTCGGCATCAAGACTGCTCGGCAGCAAGAGCGCTCGGCATCAAGACTGCTCGGCATCAAGACTGCTCAGCAGCAAGAGCGCTCGGCATCAAGACTGCTCGGCATACAAGACTGCTCGGCATACAAGAGCACTCGGCATCAAGGAGAATTCGGCATCTAGAAGAGCGCTCGGCTTCTACTGACAAACATCCTGCACTTCCCAAACATCAACCACACCGTTCGGCATAGAAAGGACCGTTCGGCATCAGAGCGTTCGGCATACCTGGTTCGGCATACGGCGACCACTGTACTGGGGCTAGAGCGTTCGGCTATCCAGCCCACTTGGGAAGTCCAGCCCATATTTTCCTATAAATAGAGGGGCAGGGTCACAGTGAAAAGCATCCTTTTTTGGAGAGAGAATACTGGGGAGACTCTGCCATTTTCGAGACTCATCTTCTCTACTTAAACAACTTCATTCAAGCATTTGATTCACGAATTGTATTTGTAATCAACTATAAAGAAGATCAATAAAGTTTAACCTCAAAGTGGACGTAGGCAATTACGCTGAACCACTATAAATTTGGTGTTCTTACTTTCTGTATTTAGATTAGCACTGTCTTCTCTATTTAATTTGATTTCATCACTTATATCTCTTCACAATCTTCTTCTACGAGGTTAGTGACCAATTTTGGTGCTAACAGAATGTTTGTTGAAAAATGGTACATGAGTGATGGAATATTCGAATTAAATATTAATAAAATGGTTGCTTCTGCTTATGTTATTGACTCTTATTCTTTTATGTTATAGTAGATTAGTACATGTTAACATTAGAAGTATGAATAATATGATTTCTTTAAACATGATCCCTAAATATGATAATAAATGCAATGATAAATGTAGGATATGCTCTTTAACCAAAATAACTAGAAAACCATTTCCATTAAAATCTGTTAGTACCGCAAATCTATTATAATTAATTCATGGTGATGTTTGTGATATGCATAGTACTCCAACCAGAGGAGGAAAGAAGTATTTTGTTACATTTATAGATGACTATTCAAAATAAGTTTATGTTTATTTAGTGCATATTAAGGATGAAGTATTAAATTCATTTATGACCTATGAGACTGAAGTAGAAAACCAATGTGGTGTTAAGATTAAGACCCTTAGATTTGATAGAGGAGTTGAATATCATTTCTCCACATTTTGTGAATCTATAGGAATTATACATGAAACATCTGTAGCTTATACTCCACAACAAAATGGAGTAGTAGAATGTAAAAATAAGACCCTTGCTGAAATGGTCAATGCTATGTTATGTAATTCTAGTCTTAATACTAGTTTCTGGGGTGATCGCGTTATTTACCTTCTGCTATATCTTAAATAGAATACCTCATAAGGAGACCAAAGTTTCACCTTATGTACTTTGGAAGAAATGCAAACCAAATCTTGATTATTATTGAGTTTGAGGCTGTACAGCAATTGTTCGATTATCTGAACCAAGAATCAAGAAATTAGGACAAAAGGGCATTGAGTGTATTTTCTTAGGATATGCTCAATACAACAAAGGTTGTAGGTTTCTAGTTATAGAATCTAATAATTCGATTGAAGTAAACAAAATATTAGAATCTAGAGATGTCGTGTTCTACGAAAATATATTCACATCTATTTTATCTAATCCATCTATTAGTGAAACGGTGGAGGTTAATACACACATTTGTGAAATGGTGGAGGTCGCCGAAACTATTCGTGAATTCGAGAACACTCAAGAAAATAATTATGAAACTGGTGAAACTTTTAGGAGAAGTAAAAGAATGAGAACATAAAATTTGTTCGGACCAGATTTTATCACTTATTTGGTTGAAGGATCAAGAGATGGTATTAGACATCAAGTCATGATTTCTACAACCATAGATTCTAATGCTTTAACATACATTGAGGCCATAAAGTCTCAGGATTTAGCTTTTTGGCAAGAAGCCGTAAATGATGAAATAGATTCTATTATGGGAAATCAAACATGGATACTAGTAGACTTACCTCCTAGTTCTAAATCAATAAGATGTAAGTGGATATTTAAAAGAAATTAAGAGCAGATGGTACGATTGAAAATTTTAAGGCTAGATTAGTTGCTAAGGGATTTGCCCAAAAATAAGGAATATATTATTTTGATACCTATATTCCTGTAGCTATAATTTCATCTATTAGAACACTAATTGCAATAACATCTATTTATAAATTTGAAATTCATCAAATGGACGTCAAGACTGCATTTTTAAATGAAGAAGATATATATATATATATATATATATATATATATATATATATATTGTACCAACCAGAAGGTTTTGTGATGCCTGGACAAGAACGTGAAGTATATAAACTTTTTTAATCACTTT
Organism: Allium fistulosum; assembly: GCA_030737815.1. Lineage (NCBI taxonomy): Eukaryota > Viridiplantae > Streptophyta > Magnoliopsida > Asparagales > Amaryllidaceae > Allium > Allium fistulosum. Next base: position 238,540,877 of record CM060907.1, on the reverse strand, counting down.
ACGATCTTAAACATGCACCAAAAATGTGGCATCGAAAATTTGATAAAACAATGGTATCAAATGGTTTTGAGATTTGTGAATTAGACAAATGTGTCTATAGCAAATTTCGTGCTGGTAAAGGTAATTATGTGCTTTTATGTTAATGATATGTTGATATTTGGGACTGATACCTCGAGCATTGAAGAAATGAAAAGATTTCTATCTTTATGTTTTGACATGAAAGATATGGGGGAAGATGAAGTGATTCTAGGAATAAGAATAATAAAAACAGTAGAAGGGTTGGTCATTGCCAAGTCTCATTTTATAGGGGAGATTCTAAAATGGTTTAATCAATTTGATTGCAAACCAATACGCACCCAATTTGATCCAAATATACCACTATATTCTAATACCGGTAGATCAATAGACCAACTAGAATACGCTAAAGTCATTGATAGTCTAATATATGCCATGACATGCACAAGGCCTGATATTGCATACGCTATTGGCAAAATGAGAAGATATATTAGGAACCTTAGTCATATTCACTGGCTAGATGTACAAAGAAGTTTAAAATATTTAAAAGGAACCATTTACTATGGTATATTGTACAGTGGGTATCCAAGTGTAATAGAAGGATACAAGGATGCCAGTTGGAACACTGAAAGAGAGGATAATAATAAATCAATTAGTAAATGTATATTCACTCTTGGCGGAGGAGCAATATCCTGGGCCTCAATGAAACAAACGTGTATTGCGGATTCTACCATGGTTGTTGCATTTATAGCACTGGCTTCTTATAATAAATAAGTAGAATGGTTAAGAAATCTGCTACTAGAAATTCTTGTATGGCCAAAACCAATGCCTCTGATATCTAGGCATTGTGATCAAGAGCATATAGCCAGGTATATAATGGCAAATCTAGGCAAATTGTCCTAAGGAACAATGCAGTGAGGCAAATGCTCACTAGTGGGGTAATTACCATAGCTTTTGTGAGGTCTAGCCAAAACTTAGCTAATCCATAAACAAAAGGACTTGCAAGAGATTTGATGTTGAAAACATCAAAAGGAATGGGTTTAAAGCCAACATAGAAATCACCTATGATGGAAACTCAACTCAACATAATGAAATTCATTATCTTGAGTTCAGTGAGCAAAATTACAATATAAGATGTGATTGGAAACACTATAATATTAGTTTAAAAAACTAATATTACATCCATTCCAAGAAGAGTGTTTGGTACCTATAATGATATGGTAGAGGTTGTACTACTTAGTACTTAATAGGTTTATAATAGAAGTACCATTGAAGTGTATATGTTAAAGTCAAAAATGGATCAACAACCAAGATAGAGCTTTAGGGAATCTATATGACCTAGATCTAGTAGATAGCATAACAGTAAAAGGAAAATAAATAGGAATAGGAAAGGTTAAAGAAGAGACAGAGCTTCTACATAGTGATGTTAGAATCCAGATCCTATTTTGGTTGCTTTATGGTTTCTATTTATAGGGGTAGCAGTCATATTGGATCAGAAGCCCGCTACTAGAGACGTCCAAACATAGGCCCAGAGTTGTGTGAAAATTTTAGGGAGCAACCGAGTTAAGGTGATAACTCGGTGCCGAGTTATCCCGATAACTCAGTACCAAGTTATCCCCTTAAGGGGAAACTCCTCTTCCCCGTCTTTTGCGTCGTGTTTCTTACTTAATTTTGAAGTTCCCTTTGTGTTTTCGTAGGTTGATGACTTGTTTTGATGATCGGTTCTCCATAACTTGGTTTGTCCTGTAGTTTACTGGAGCTAACTCTTCAATTCTTTAGATAGGTCTTCCGAAACTTTACGGAATCACTTGGGCTTGCATATAATAGTTAGAGAATAGCTTTTGCAAAGTTGTAGTTTCCAATTATGAAGCACCATAACTTGGTACTGAGTTATAGCCATAAATCGGTGTCGAGTTATGGACTTAGTTCCATATTGGTTCAATTTTTCCCGACCTATTTCCATAGTCCATAGGAGACTACCTTCCAGGTTTCAAGTCATTCTGTCTTTATCTCGATGTTCTATCTTCTGTAGACTTCTGCTCGATCAAAAATCCTATTAACATTTGCCCCCCCCAAGAGTATGCTTTTGTTGGAAATAAAGTGTGCTTTGGAACTAGGTTAGTTCAGGATTACAAATCGGTGAATTCGAGTTGATCGTTTGGATTCTATCTCGAGACGTTGCTTTTACTTGGCTAATTTCTGATTAGTTATTTGTTCTAATTCTAATTTCAATCTGAATTCCAATTTCCTGCACACAATGTAATATTTGTTTCGGAGACGTGTAGTGTTTTAAGTCGGCATGTAGGATCTTTGCATTGATTTGGAGTTGACTCGAGCGAGCATTGATAACTCGGTACGGAGTTATAGCAATAACTAGGTACCGAGTTAAGCACTTAGAGAATTTTTGAAAAAATTCTTATCCTACTTAATCAATCTCCCCCCGCCTTTCTCTTCACTTTTCTATTTTCACACCGAGTCTTCCTCTTGTGCTATAAACCTAGCCGAGCTATCACCAAATCCACTACTGACCTATCTCTATTTGAGCTCCGCTACCTCCACTTGCTTCCGCCGCTGCCTGCCTCCACTGCAGATGCCTGTTCCAAGCCGCTATCGCTGAAGTCGCCTTCGAAAAAGTCGGACCTAAGTCAGATTGAAAACACTAGGACCTAACTCGATTGGCTTAGAGGTTGATGTTAGCATACTTCTTGCTTAAGCGATGATGGCGACGATAGTTTGGCCTTGGACGATTTCAACTTGAACGGAGATGGTTATTTTCATGTGTATTGGATTGGTGGTGAACTCGGGTTTTGTCCCTGATCGAATGCACATGGTTCTGAGGGTACGTTGTGTTATCTGGTGTCAACTATCCATTTTCATGAAATTGGCTAAATTCTGATCATCGATTACACTCCAATACGACGATTTGCATTGAACTCGAACTTATCGGATGATTTCATTGCTTTTGCCTATCTATTTTTGCATTTCCGGTGATCCCAAAAGAAAAGCTTTCTACGTCGTTCTAGACAGCGGATCCGTTATCGATCATTCGATCGATAATGGGTAAGCACCGACAGATAAACTCAAAATGCAATAAAGATCGTTTTTCTAGCATGAGCGAGCTATCTACACAGAATAATCCATTTGTCATGTATAGGACTCTGGATCCACTTTGCATAGATAACACATTGTGCTTTCACTCGAAATCCAATTGGTTGGCACACGCCGACTTCCTTTGGGTTCCAAGCGTTAATCATATAGGAGTACCATTAGAAATAACGTGTACCTGATCGTGATCAATGAGTTTTATTGTCTAGAATGACATGTCGGCCCTCCCGCCATAAGTCCGGTGAAGGAGCATCCTCACCTTCAGAAGCTGAATCATCGACTGCCCCATTTTCTCCATCTACTCCTGTATCCTCTGATGGTTAAGGAGCATCCACACCTATTTCCTCTGAATTCTATGGCCCATTGGTTCCTGTCGGGCTTGTGCTCAATCAGTTACCTCCTGGGATTAGAGTTCAGACCGATCCTCTAGAACAAGTGCCTTCAATTCTATCGGTAAGAATGCTTAGAAATATATGCATGCATCACAACATTCCAGAGAGTAACATTCAATTGCCCACTCGAACTGAGCTTGCACATGGTCCCCTAAAAGGTTTCATTGCTCGTAACTGATACATGTGCTTAAGTGGTGTCGTGCCACCATTCAATCGATTCTTGATGGTGGTGCTTCAAGAACTAGGACTTGCGTAGTTCCAAGTTCATCCCAAAGGTTATGCACTCTTGGGTTCGATGTATATGATTAGGCTTGGGTGGCCACTAAGGATTAATGAACTAACATTCCTCCTACAGTTCAAGAGGAGGCAAGATTGCCCGTCCTTCATAATTATAGAACCTTGGAGGGGATGTAAGCTAATATGAGATCTTCACAACAAACGTTCATCTTTCAAAAATGAATATTTCTTGTTCGGTGTCCGGAGGGCTTTAATCGTCTTTGGATTGCAGAAAGTAAGCCTGCATTCCTTTGGCTCCTGCCCTACTAGGTTGTCTCACATTTCTAACTTTTTATACATTTTACTGCAGCCATCCCAAGGCGGGAAAGAAATCTCAAATTCAAGGCAATGCTTGAACTCTTGAAGCCTATGAGAGCTTCTGAATGCTCAGTTGAATTCCTTCTGACAAATAAGAACCTCAAAGGTTTGGCTTATTACATCCTAAAAGATTTGCTTTGGCAGAAGAGCCTACAACTTCGAGTGGCTCTAGGATGCAAACTCGTTCCTTTGCCCCTACACGTAGCTCCGACAAGTATGCTAAGAGGAATGTGGTCGATCCATCGAGTGATGTTCGACCCAATGAAGTTTCTAAACCCAACACACATTTACCTTCCAGAGAAGATATTTCGAGGGATAGGGATGAGACACGTAGGATGTCCCCGATCCCAGAGGAAGAAGATGAACCATTTTAAAGGAGAGAAGGGAAATAAAAGATGGTCGTGGAGGAGGAGGAAGAGGCCATAGATGACGATGATGATAGTGATATTCATGCCGCTGAGGAAGTAGACGAGTCTTATGGTGAATCGCCAGAGATAAGTCACGATCTTTCCATCCTACCTTCACCAGAATTGCTAACTATTGAGGAGTTGAGTCTTGAGCTTCCCATTTCTCCTCAAGAACAACCAACTACTGAAATTCCTCAATCAATTGGAGGTCAAGCTGTTGAAACCCCCATTGGAGATACGTCGCATTTGGATTTTCTAAGAGAAGTCTCCATTACCTTGTATGAAAATTTGGGGATTTCTCAATTAGTGAGATGATAAGCGAGATTGACTTGCATATCGACATACCTTATAGTGCTTTCATAAGCGAAGGTGGAAAAACTTCAACTCTAAAACCATGCCAATACTGTTGGTAGAATATATAGGGGGTCATCGGCACTACACACTCCACTTTTGGATCATGGACAGACATTTATGCATCAAGTTGAGTTTTGGAGTTCAAGTGTTAACTTCATTCTTCTTTTCCTTTCAAGTACCATGGGTCGTGGACTATACCATCAACTACGTCAACACTCTAGCTCGTACAACGTTCAAATTTTGGATCCAACCCATCATTCTCATCGCAAATTTGATGAGGAGAGGAGTAAGACGAAAGACGATGAGGATCGCTATTTGGAGAGAGAGCGTGAGAGGGGAGAGAAGAGAAAAATGGACAATGAAGGTGATGCCCCCGGCCATGCACAAGCCCCATAGGGATTCTCATGAACGCCGTGGGACCTCATTATCCATTATTCCTCCCCACACTGAGGCTCAAACTGCTGCAATGCAAGAAATCCCATCTTTTCAGGCCATAACTACTACAGCTACTCCTACTTCTTCTAGACGGGGAAAAAGGTTCACACTCCTACCGGGTCCACCCAAACTTCAAGCTGCCTACCCTCACCTATTCCTTCATGGGGTTCACTTTGACCAAACCATCAAGCCTATAACTGAAGCTACTTTTCTCCAAAATCTCGAGAGAGTTCGCGAGGACTTAGAGGCTGGGTTCGAGTGGCAGCGCCCCTTACGAGCCCTTTCTGAGGTGAACCGCTTTAACTACCAACAGATTCTTTCATTCAAGGTAGAAAGGGATGCTCGTGGTAGGATGATTAAGGATCATGACAATGAGATAGCTCGGCTTAAGATCAAGAGAGATACGGTTTTAAAGGGAAAAGCTGCCAATGACAAACTGCTAACGGAAGAAAACCGGGCTCATGATAGAGAACTCCTCATCATAAATGACCAACTTAAAGATGCTCACAGGGAGTCTGGCAAACTAAAAGAGCAAGTTATTGAAGGAGAGAAGGCTATCAAAGCCCGAGACAGAACTATTGCTAAAGAGGCCGCCATCATTGCTGAACAAGTCACTGAAATGATGGATTCCACCCTCAGAGCTTTAGAAAGAGCATGGTGAAGCAATGAACCAGATGTATTCCAGTGTGCTACATCTCTATACTTGCAATGTCATGAACAAAGGCAGTTTGAAGTGGCTATGAAATGATTATTCCCGGACTCTCACTATTATTTGGGAAGAAGTGTTTGTCAGAAAAGAATGAGCCGAGGATATACGCTCTCAAGAAGAATTAATGGCCACTTATCTCATCTCCGAGGATATAGATTTCTGGTGGCTAGTAGGGAGATTCTGCGAGAGGAGAGGGAGAAGGAAACTACTGAAGCTCACATTGACCCGAGTTCTTCAGGTCATGGCGGAATGTCCATCCCTAAATTTCAAGAGCTAGCAGTAACCATTCCTTCGTCTACAGTAGTAAAATCTGAAGTTGCCCCCGATCATCCATCTTTTGAAGCTTCTTGAGCCATACTTTCCTCTTGTTGTCGAGCGGCCGACCAAAATGGGGACCGCTGAAGGAGATTTCAAAATTCAATTTCATGATCAAACTCCTGGTTCAGGTATTTCTATCATTTCTTCAGTGTTCCAAGCGCTTAGATTCACTCCAGAATCCTTTACTAAACTATTCAACTATGTTTCCCAACCTGTAGTTCAGCCATCTCTTCCATTTTTACTCTAGCTACTTAGAGCTCAGGAGCTGCTGCTATCTTCACCGCTTCCACCACTATCTCTGCAGTGGCTTCTGGTATGATTCCTATTTTTAGATCCAGGCCTGGACCCGACCCTGAGTAGATAGCGGTGCTGCAAAATCTGGAGGACGTCTCTGTATCGTAAGAAGAAGAGGCGGTAATTACTGACGAGTTAGGGCTGACAGACAAGACAACAATGGCAGAGAGACTAGAAGAGGAGAAGAAAAGGCTTCAAATGAAGAAGTAGAAGGAGGAAGCAAAGCGCAAGACTCCAACTACCATCAAGCTCCGAAGGTCAAAGAATGGAAGCGTCGTTGCTGGAGGATCTGAGAGATCTGGCCCCGCCATAAAAGGAGAATCTGCACCCTTGGAGGATGGCATTGCCCATGGCAAGGAGAGCAAGAGGAAGAAGATAAATACCCATCTAGGCAAGGATGGTAAGGGTGGCCAAGGTGGAAAGAAGTGACGATGCGCTCTGGTGCTGGTTGAGCAGGGTACTGGTAGTTTTTGTTTGTTTTTGAGGCGGTCGAGTCTTGTACAAGTATAGGTTCTGTACTTTTGTTTTGTTTTTTGTTGCGTGATGTCTAAACAGGCCGACATTGTGCAGAACAACCCCTCTTTTTTTACTGTATATAAAATGATGTTAGTAATGAAAGATTAGCATTTCCATTGTAATCTCTCTTGTGTACTTTTCTTATACTCTATATTCTATGCCTATTTGTATACCACTACATGTGTATATAATACGATTGCCTGTTTTGCAATTTCCATAATATACTGCTGTACTGTGTGACGTGATGTGTGTATTTACCGCAACTCTACACGTGAAGATATTGTAAGTAGCATAACTTGTTTATTTACCATAACTCTATGAATGTAAAAAGTGAGACTTGTAGTTATTTTCGCATACTACTTTACTTAGTTCTGTTGTGATTGCCAAAAGTTCTTCGTTTGGCATAATAGGACTGTGGTGTGACTCGATCAATTATGGTCAAGTGTTAGTGTGTGCCCCAATGCCATAGGGCTGGTTACTCCGAACGCTTGATCTAAACACTTGATATGAGACCGAGTAGTCTAGGCGATTCTCTGGTTGCCTTTAGTCTGATTCGTATGTTGACTCCTATCTCCGAGAACTTGATGCCGAGCATTTGGCTCCTTAATTGTGATCAACTTCTTCAAGTTCGATGTTGAGGTCTTTTCCGCACTCTAGTTTCTATCTCCTGAAACTTGCGAACATCTCAACTCCTTGGATTTTCGTTCGATATTGCCTATCTCAAGGCGAAATCGAGTTTTAACTGCTATGGGTTGATTTCTCAACAAGCTTGATAATTTGGAATTCCCTAGGATTGCCGAAGCGACACTAGTACATAAAGGATAGAGATCGGTTCTTACCGTCGATCATGTGGTTTGGAACCTTCATGGCACCACCGGGGTAGTGCTAATACCTTGAAATCGGGGATTGCTTTCCACCAATCCTGTAATGGACTTCTTTCCTGACATTGTGGAAGCAATGTCGGTACTTAGGAAGTTTCGATAAGTTCTCGATTTTACCAGGGTAACATCGACAACTAGAAAATAGAGGGATTTCCCTGTACTTGAGAGATTGGGATCAATTTTCCCATCGATCTGGCGGTTTGGAAGTCGATACTTCTTATCCGGAGAGTAGGAAGTACTTTCTTAGTTGTGCAGGCGTATGTGTATCACTCTCGAGAACATGGTTCCATCGATTCAAGGAGTGATACACGACTTATTGTATGGTGTAAGGAGTATTACGTACTTGAACGTGGTTCGATCGATTCAGGCAGCATTGTGCAACTTACAATGTGGCGCACATGAGGATTGCTTACAAGAATGCGATTCCATCGGTTCCCATAGCGACATGCAGCTTATAATTAGGCACACATGAGGATTTCTTACTGGAATGCGGTTCCATCGATTCCAGAAGCGATGTGCGGCTTATTGGTTGCGCACAAAGAAGATATGCTCACATGGATGTAGTTCCATCGGTCTAAGAAGTGATGTGAAAGTTTCCCGGTGTGGCCGAAGCAACACCGAGGCTTTAGGAAGTAGTTCATTTTTCGATGTCTCTGGGGCAACACCAAGGCTTTGGAGATTGTGAGCCTTCCCGATGTTGCCGGAGCAATACCAGTTCTCAATTGGCAACGATCGATTTTCCTCGTCGATCCGGCGGTTTGAGTCGATTTTCCCCATCGACTCGATGGATTACTTACAAGAACGCGGTTCCACTGGTTCAAGAAGCAAAATTTTACTAATAAAAAGAAAAAGAAAGGCGTGTCCTGCCTATTTACAATGCCCCTAGTGTCCCTGGGTGGCTTATATGCGAAAATAAGAAATACATAGATGGATATTAAATAAAGTAGTGCCGCAGCGAGTCGATGTTCCAAGCACGGGGAATCGAAACTCCATCGACCGCCGTTAGGTTGAATGTTCCATCTCTAAGTTTTTGGATTGTCATGTAGGGTCCTTCCCAATTTGGACCAAGCGCTCCCATACTCGGGAAGATCTATTTCAGGACAAGGTCTCTCATTTCAAAGGTGCAGTTGCAAACCTTGTTGTTGAAATGTCGTGCCACTCTTTTATGGTGAACAGTAATTCTTAGTTCAGCCTCTTCCTGCTTCTAATCTATCTAGTCAAGTGATTCAAGTAGCATATGCTCCTTTTCTTTTTTATTAAAGTGTCTACTATGATGAGAGGGGACTTCTAGTTCCATTGGGATCATAGCTTCTAAACCATATGCCAAAGCGGATGGTGAGTGCTCGGTCGTAGCCCATAGTGCAAGTGGAAGTTCATCAAACCAAATCCTGTTAGCCTTCGTTAGTCACTTCTTGATAGTGGATTTGATGACTTTTTTTACACTACTTTCATGTACCCGTTTGCCAATAGGTGTACTACCGCGGAAAAGCTCTTCTTGATCCGATAATGCTTGCAGAAGTCATTGAATTCCGCACTCTCGAACTAAGTTCCATTGTCCATGATGATTTTCTACCGTACTCCAAACCTGTAAATAATTTTTTTCATTACAAAGTAATCACTTTCTTAGTAAATTGTGGCAAGCGGTTTCGCTTTAGTTCATTTTGTAAAGTAATCAACTACGAAGATTGCATATTTAGCACCTCCTTATGCTACTAGTAGTACACCAATTAAGTCGATTCCCCATATTAAAAATAGGCCAAGGGTTTACCATCTACAAAAGTTCCATAGATGGAGTTCTTGGAATCTTTGTAAATCTTTAGCATTAATCACACTGCTTGGTGTAGTCTGTTGCATCTCGGTTGATTGTCGGCTAGAAATATCCGTAATGGAGAACCTTTTTTTGCTAGTGTCTGCTCCCGGTGTGGTCACCATAGCTGCCTTTGTGAACTTCCATGAGGATCTTTATGGCTTCGTCTTTGGTTACACACCTACGTAAGGGGGAGGAGAATCCTCTCTAGTATAGCACTATGTCCTGCATTATAAATCATGGAGCCTGTCGCATGAGCTTCTTTTGCTTGTTTCGGTCCCTAGGGAGTGTTCCTCTGAGCAGATCGTCCTTTATTAGCATCATCCATGACTCCTCTTCTTCCATGGTCTCCAGCACCCAATCAACGTCCATCTAATCTATACTAGGAGCTGTCAAGACTTCAATTGGAACCAATCCCATTAATTGTGCATCTCCAAAACTGGCCAATTTGGCTAACAAGCTAAGTAATCGGCCTTTGTGTGCTATTCTCCGGGAATATGGGTTATTATATAGTGTTCATGTCCTTGAGCAACTCCTATGCCTTCGACAAGTAAGGAGCAGATTTGCTCCTATGGCTTGATACTCCCTTTTCACCTGATGGACGACTAGATGAGAATCACTATAGATATGAATAGCTTTTATTCCCAATTCCTTCACAATTTTCAATCCTGCTATCAATGCCTCATACTCCATCTTGTTGTTAGTAGTAGAAAATTCCGGACTTAGAGCATAGCAAATTGATTGTCCTTTAGGAGTTCCAAGCACAGCTCCTGCTCTTGAGCATAATTCATTCAATGCGCCATCAACAAACAACTTCTATTGTGATACTACGATCATTATGTCCTCTTCTTCATCATCCTGAATTGTGAACTCGGCGATGAATTCCGCCAATGCCTATCCATTGATTGCCCTCCAGAGATGATAAGTTACGTCATACTGGCTCAACTCATTGTTCCATTTTAGAATTCGTCTTGAAGTACCTACTTCAAGCGTTGATCTATCAACACCTTGATCAGGTGAGCTTGAAAATACAGTCGTAGCTTTCTTGATGCTATGAGTAGGTAGTATGCTAACTTCTCCAACTTCGGGTAGTTCTGTTCGGCTCTAGTGAAGCGTTTGCAAATGTAATAAATAGGTTATTGAATCCTAGCTTCCTCATGTACTAGTGCTCCACTTAGCGCATGTGAAGACACTACCCAGTAAAGGAATAAATCTTCTCCATCCACTAGTTTAGATAGAACCGTCGGTGTTTCCATGTGTCGCAATAACTCTTCAAAAGCAGTCTGACAATCTTGATTCCACTCGAAATTCTTCTCACCCTTCTTTAGTGCATCGAAGAACGGTATACATTTATCTGTTGCTCTAAAGATGAATTGGCTCAATGCTACGATTTTTCCATTCAAGCTTTGCAATTCCTTCTTCGCTACAGGTGCTGTGACATTCCGTAAAGCGGCAATCTACTCTGGATTAGCCTCGATGCTCCTTGCATTCACAATAAAACCAATAAATTTTCTATAAGCAACGCCGAAAGAGCACTTTAGTGGATTCAATTTCATTCCATACTTTTGAAGGATCTCGAGCATCTCTTAAAGATCATCCGGATGATTTTTGGATATCCATGACTTTACGAGCATGTCATCCACATATACTTTCATTGTTCGTCCAATCTAGTTCTTGAACATTACGTTCACCAATCTTTGGTAAGTGGCTCCAGCGTTTTTTAGATCGAATGACAGTACTCGACAACAGTACAGTTCAAAGTCAGTGATGAAGCTAGTGTCTCCTAATCAGGCTCATGCTTCATGATCTGGTTATATCTTGAGTAGGCATCAATTAATGAAAGTAATTCATGACCTGTAGTCCCATCAACGAGTTGGTCGATTCTAGGTAATGGGAAACTATCCTTCGGGCAGGCTTTGTTCAAGTCTTAGTAGTCAACACAAGTTCGCCACTTCCCATTTGACTTTCGGACTAACATGGGGTTTGACACCCACTTAGGATAAGTTGCATTGCGGATGAAGCCATTTGCCAATAGCTTATCTGTTTCCTCCTTCAGTGCAATAGAACGCTCCAAACCCAAACTGCGTCTCTTCTGCCTCATCCGTGTGAACTTGGGGTCGATATTGAGCGCGTGACATGGTATCTCCAGCGATATACCACACATATCAGAATGCGTCCAAGCGAACACATCCAGTTTCGCACAAAGAAATTTTGATAATTCATTTTACATTTTGATTCCAACCCACAATCCTATTTTCAAGACCCGAGTCAGGTCGTCCATATAGATAAAGATAGGCATCGTAAAATTCTCCAATGCTGCCCGCACCTCCCTTGAACTCTTCTTCCTAGGGTCCAAAGCCTTGTCGAAATGGCCATGGTCCCTTAGCCGGGGACGGATCTGTAATTGCTATGCTTATGGTTTACAGATGTGGAGAGACTTCCCCATATTCTTTCTCTTCTCACGATGTTTAGCTTCGCGCAATTCGACAACATAGCATTCTCTTGCAACGCCCAGATCTCTCCTTACTACTACAACCTCATTCTCCATTGGGAATTTCATGGTAAGGCACAAGCTATTCTAAAATTAGCGAGTGCTAGTCTGCCCAAGAAAGCATTATAAGCTGAGAGCTCATCAACTACTACGAAGTATAGATAAGGACCACCCTCTGTTCTCCTTCTTCGAGTTCTACAGGTAAGTCAATTGTCCCGACTGGTTGTTTTGCTTCTCCTGTAAAGCCCTAAATCTTTGTTCAACATGCAGTCACAACCTTAATGCTAATCTTCATCTGATCAAATATTTATCGAACCAAGATGTTAACTGAACTCCCACTGTCAACCAACGCTTGACGCACGACTATTAGCCCGATTCCTACCGTTATCACCATACGGTAGAGATTTGGTGCTTAAATTCATTTAGTATCCTGATTCCAAAATACGATGTCATCGGTAATCATTTTCTATTGTTTGGTTAGGGCCCCATCTTCAATGGCATAACAAATTTCCTTAGGAGCATGATTCAAGGAACTAGCATATCGCTCCATCTCGCCCCAACTCTTCTGCACTAGGTAAGGTCCTCTAGACATGGTACTTATGACAAGTCTCGGATATGTCCATCTGGGCCATTCTCCGCTGGATCCAGAATGATTTTCTTGAGTGTTTGGAACTTGGGATCCAACAGGTTGGTTATGGTTTTGCGACTTCTTCATGTACAGTTGGAGCCTGTTGTTCCTTATCAGCTCCTCAATCAGGTCCTTCAAATGTCTACACACATTTATGTTGTGCCTGTGAGTTTCGTGGAAGCAGAAAAACTTCCCTGATTACTTCAATTCCTTGGACACTTCCTTTCTTAGCAGTTTGTTGTATTTCTCAATGCCCTGAGTAGCAAGGTAGATGTCCTCCAAGCTATCGTTCAATGGTGTATATTCCTTGGGTCTCAAGTTCATTATTCGCTTTCCATTCGCATCACGCCTACCAGAGTTCTAGTTCTTACTTTTCTGATTTCCATTCTTCACTGCACTTTCTACAGTAGCTCCAGAACTGTTTCCATCCTACTTGACCGCTACATTGCTTTGAGCCACTTCCTTCGGTTGCTCAGCGACAGTCTTGCCCTTCATTGCATTTACCTCTTCTAATCTCGAAAACTGGCTTGCCTTCCAGTTGAATTCCTCCATGGTAGTGGGTTGCTTCACCTTGATCCACTTACCAAAGTCCATTTTTGGATGAATAGCTTGGACCAAAGCCATAAGCACCATATATTCTTTTGGATTGGTAACCGTGATGTTAAACCGGTCAATAAAAGATTTTAGCAACTCATTTTGTCTTCGGAAAAAGCTAGATAGGGACATCACAACTTTTGTCTGCGCGGTATGGAGTCAAAACTGTTCTAAAAAATTTCTTGCTAATTCGTCAGAGGTAAATATGGATCTTGGCGAGAGTCTAGTAAACCACATAGAAGCGACCCATTCCAAGAAGATAGAGAAATATCTGCAGCAAACAGCGTCTGTGTCCCTAGCTCCGTCCATATGCCATCTGTATTTGTACAGGTGTTGTTTGGGGTTCATCGTTCTATTGTATGATGGCATAGTAGGCATAGTGAACTTCTTATTATATTCCTCTCTTAGAATGTTTTCTATGAATGGAGTTTGGCTAGGCATGGAACCCCAGTCCTCATTCTTCCTACCTCTACTCTCCTCCACCAACCGCTTGACCATGTTAGCAATATATGCGTTGTTGGTACGGTAATCCACAAGTCGACTATTAGGGGTTACGCCAAGTGTTTGACTCTGCAAACTATCTTGGTTTGCCAGTTGAAGCCTAGGTTCTCCATTCTCTTGGAGAACCACTCTTGTAGAGTTCTGTTGGCGTGCGATTGGTCTTACTATGGCAGTTTGGACTTCATTTCTAGTGTTTTGCCTATTCACATCAACATTCAATTCTAACCCATTTCCATCAAGTTGCATGTCGCCCTCGGAATCATAGAAAAGCATTGTGATATTCTCTTATGGAGTATTCAGTCCAAGGTTTAGGTTAGCACCAGGTTGTTTTCAAGCAGGAGGGGTACTTTCATTGCCTTCTATAACAATCGCTGCAGCTCCACCAACTATCTCCTTCTGCTTTTGCTTACCACTCCTCATGTTCAAGCCTGAGACAGAGTAATTCCCTTGTCCATAGTAGCCGCGGTTTCCATCCTAGCTTTGGGGCACTTGGTGGCTACAGTGCTAGCAAAGCATCAATCTTGTCCATGAGAGCCTTCTGGCTATCAGTTATTTTCTGGTAGTTCATTAACCATCTAATTAAGTTCTACCTTGTTTACAACATCCTGCTAAGTGGACGATCCTAGTGCTAGATTTCTAGTATTAACCTCTGTTTGCTGGTTTTTGGTATTGTTAACTTCAATATGTTGGGGGTTTGTCTCATCACCACCAACCGTTAATCCTGTAGATCTTCCAAAAGCAGTTTTCTATTTCCTAGGTGCCATTGGTCTTCAATAGCAAGCCTAGAAATCCTCAAAGAAAACTCCCTGGATCTAACCTTTGGATCCCTTCTAATCCAAAATAAAAAACTAGATCTAAGCCTAGGTTCATTGTTCTCAGCGAAAGCACCAAAATGTTAAAGCCAAAAATGGATCAACACCCAAGGTAGGGTTGTAGGGAACATGTATGATCTAGATCAGGCAGATAGCAATAATAGTAAAAGCAAAATAAACAAAAATAGGAAAGAGAGAATAAATGGATCAACACCCATAGTTTTTTGAGATTACAAAGATTTTGAGAGAGAATAAATCACAAGTACATGGGTTAGACAAGTTCTAAGTCCTACAGTTTCCTAGAGTAGCTGCCCTGGTGACTATGGTGTAGAGGAAAGAGTTGTAGAAGAGAGAGAGCTTTTGCGTAGTGATGGTAGAATCCAGATCCTATTTTGGTTGCTTTATGGTTTGTATTTATAAGGGTAGCAGTCATATTGGATCAGAAACCCGCTACCAGAGAGGTCTAGACATTGGCCCGGAGTTGCGTGAAATTATTGGGAGTAATCGAGTTAAGGTGATAACTCGGTGCTGAGTTATCCCCTTAAGGGAAAAAATCTTCCCCGTCTTTTGCATCGTGTTTCTTACTTCATTTTAAAGTGCCTCTTGTGTTGTCTTAGGTTGATGACTTTTTTTGATGATCGTTTCTCCATAACTTGGTTTGTTCTGCAGTTTACTGGATCTAACTCTTCATTTCTTGAAATAGATCATCCGAAACTTTACGGAATCACTTAGGCTCGTATATAATAGTTAGATAATAGCTTGTGAAAATTTTAAGTTTCCAACTATAAAGCACCATAACTCGGTACCGCTATGACTTGGTGCCGAGTTTGGGACTTAGCTCCATATTGGTCCAACTTTTCCTGACCTATTTCCATAGTCCATATGAGCCTACCTTTCTAGTTTCAAATCGTTCTATCTTTGTCTTGACGTTCTATCTTCTATAGACTTCTACTCGGATAAAAACCCAGTTAACATTATAGTTATAGGGCATTTGAAATAAATCTACCTATATGAATGCATGAAGGTGGTGTCGCCTTCTGCGAGACTATGGCTTAAGTCTCCAAGGGCATTTCATGAAACCAAGATATAGACACAAGGCCAATCCATGTGTCGGCTTACGAACTATCCAAAGAAAAGAAAACGAGTATGTAAAACACATCATGTATGTCACATAGGATCGTTTGTTCAATGCTTACTCAACCATGCCATCCTGGAGTGCTCTGATAGGTTATCACTATGTATAGATTCAAGTCCATAAGACATCTATACTTATGCACAAGTTTTCATGCGACATATGACAAGAGAAATTTTATTAAAAATTGATGGAGGATTGTAAGTGAAATTTTTTATAAAATATTTTTGTGTGAGTTATTTTGTTTTTCAAATTAGAAGAAGAGAAAGAGGAGAGGAAGTGGATTGGGAATAGTCTCGCATCTTAGAATATGAGGAACTATATTTGTTTAAATATAGATTTCTCAGGAGAAGGTTAGGCCCTTTGGGCACCCAAATGATTGCTTTATTATGAGGAGCAAAGCCATGCATAACCACCAAACATGCAACGACCCGATATTTTCAACCATTCACATCCGCATATGTCGGACTTGAATTGCTCAAAATACCGCGTTGTAAATAAAATTTGGCAAACTCAGAATATACAGTAAATAAATTATCAAAAATCACAGAGACAGAGTAAGAAGTGCAGCGGAAGTAAGAGAAATAGTAGTTCATGAAGCTACTATGTAAATATATTAGAGTTAAGTAAGATACAATAGGAATACCAAGGTACAACAGGAGAAACAGTATGATAATCAGGAACAACTCAGAATACAACTGGAACTAACTAGAGGAATAGATATCAGGATCTTCAAAGCAAAACTCCAGCTCCAAAGGTGAGTTCTAATGCTGTATCGCTCAGTCTGACCCGAGCGTAAAGCAAAAACACAAAACACTCGAGTCAGGACATACATACTTATACAATGTAAACCAACTCAAGTGAACTGTAATAAAAGTACAAGTAACTTAAAGAATGCTTGGGATCACCCATTCTTTAAGGATCCGTTAAACTATCTACTATGTAGTAATATTCACTATTATAATAATTTCTAATAATAAAATAAACATAGTTTTAAATAGCGTTAAGGAGTGACCCAATATTCCCCTTAACACGAATAATGCCAATAGTCTATATAGTACTTGCATACCTCGAAAGGCTATGAGAAGATACTCCATAGGTACGACACAAATAGAAACTCGTAGTAAAGCTCGATATGGTAGGTGACACGGCACACAAGGCAATGCCAGGGTAGATATACCAATTACGCACACGGACTGATGGAAACGCATAGCAGCCACTACCGCTCCACCTCGAACAACACTCCCAAATCAAGGGGTGCACCCAATCAATCACAAAGTAATAGAATGGTATCGAAGAAGTGCGTCCGATAAGAGGTGCTACCTCACTGGTCCGAGATCGCTCATGTTTTAGCCACCTTATGCCAACTCACGGGAGTTGGGTCCTTGTATATACCTTAGGATCGTCGCCACCATCCTACTTCATTCCGGAAACTCCACCGCGTACACAGTTGTTAAAGTGGTTTTCGGTATCGACAGAGAGTATGTCCATATCCGATCCCGGTCTCTTTAACAACCAATCGTTATTATAACCCGTGGTTATAATTTTAAAATAATATTTTATACTTCAAAATAAAATATCATTTCAAATCCAAATCTTTATCAAAATAAAGATTAAATACTTTCCAAACCATTTCAATATATTTAAAATATCATATCATTTCAAAACTTCATTTCAAATCATTTTAATATATCAAAATATCATATCATTTCAAAACTTCATTTCAAATCATTTTAATATATCGAAATATCATATCCTTTCAACAACTTCATTTCAAATCATTTAATATATCAAAATATTATATCTTTTCAAAACTTCATTATCAAATCATCATTTGAGTTCAAATCCAAATATTCAACTTTAAATACTTTTTTAAATTTAAAGATATCATTCATTTATTATCATTTCAAGTCACCTTTTAAATAGTTTATATTCCAATTAAATTAATTCATTTAAACCATTTAAAAGTGTAATTATTATGCTTTCAAATCAAGTATTCAATTACCAAAGTTTTAAACTATTCTGAGTTCATTTACTAAGTTAAAAACCATAAACATTGAAAATTTCAGCCTTTCACAGCATTTAGAAAAAGCTGTTATAAGTTATTCTTGAAAACATTTTAATTCAGCAAGGACAGCATTTTAAAACTGATGTTAAATCTCAGTTTAGTTGAAATTAAAACAGCAAAGACATCATTTCCAAAAATGCTGTAATAGCTCAGGTTTCAAAGTAAAGGGTTTCATTAAATTCAGCAAAGACAGCAGACCACTACAGCAATTACAGAACTGTTGTAATAGGCCTTTATCAAGTTTTTAGCCTTTTAATTTACTTCAGCAACTACAGCATTACAGAACTGCTGTAATAGCCTCTTATTTAAGTTTTAGTTCATTTATAGAAATCATAACATTCTGAATGCTATAAAAAGTAATCTCCGGATTTTAGTGTATTTCCAGCAAATAATAACCTTCAATATTAAACCTTTTAAACATTATAAAAATCATAATTTGACATTCAAAATTGTTCATTAAATTTACTCTTTTAATTTATGATTTTTATAAGAAACATTTACAGAAAAATCCAAATTTCCAATAATTTTACTTAACAAATCCAAATGTACAATTTTCTTTTCTTCACATTTTTAACAAATAAACTTAACACTTATATTTTATTTCCATTTCACAAATTAAACTAATTTTTCAATTTTATTTAATTAACTTAAACCTTTAATAAAAACCAAATTCACATTTCCAAGTCAAGTTATATTTACAAATTACACTTTTAAGCATTCATTTATTTTACCATTTTAATACATAGAAAACTCAATAACACTTTATTAAATCATTTAAATTCAAATCCAAATCAAATTATCATATTTACCATTTTCCAAATATAATTAAATTTCCATTTTATTTATATAACTTAAATATCATTTTAAAACCAAAATTCCAAATTTCCAAACTTAAGTTATATTTCAAAAATTCACTTTTACCATTCATTTAAATTACATTTTTAACTTCTATAAAAATCATAATTTCTTTATTTAAACAATTTAAAATCCAATTTAAATCAAATTAGCATAAATTTACACTTTCAAACATATTTAAAATATTCAAAATACTTTATAAAATAATCATGGGCCTGTATATAGTTTTCTAACCTAGGTCAAGTGATACAGATATGTATCATTTCAATCCGCAGTTTAAAAAGCAAAATCTGGGTTCTATTATTTCAAACCCGCAATCCCAAGTTAAAAATAAAATAAATAAAAACCGTTCAGGCGTATCATTCAGCCCATAACGATTTTTCCCTATTCTAAAATCCGTTCGGGTATGTATCATTTCAACCCATAGTAAATCTAATCTACAGGGAACTTGCAGTGTGATAAATAGATATAAAATGAACAGTATACAATATATAACAGTAACAGATGATATGACAGACAAATAAACAGGTTTAACATCATATAATATATAACATAAGCAGGTATAACATAATATAATAATTCTACACTTTCACTTGCTATCAATTCACAGTGGTATAAGTACAAATGTCAGGCGTGATTACTCACCTTTTAAAGCTGGGTTTCGCAAAACAAAATACACTGAATAGACTCCAGAAAGCACGATATAGCACGACACAGCACGACATTGATTCAAGTGAGAAGAGAGAGCCAAGATACGATCTTGTAAACAACACCCAAACAAGACAAAACAATATAACACATGAATATATTTAACACAAAACAATGTTGAACAAATTGAAATACAAAGCAACGAGGAACAAGACCTTGCCTTTACCATTCAAATGCTTGGCCTAGGGGTTCATGTGCTCGGCTATGATGTGTGTTTGGGTCAGGTATGGTATCATATAGGTCAGGTTACAAGTGGATGAAGGTGGTGGAAGAGTTACAACATGGAGCATACATGGGTTCAAGGCAAATAGGTGAAGTTTTGGTGCATTTTGGCTCGACTATGACCACATATAGGCTCGGCCATGGGGTCTTCATGTCAGGTCAGATCTGGACAGTAGTGAAAGGGGTGGCCAGAGGTGAAGTAGATGATGGTGGTGGTGGCTAAGGGTGGCCAAAGGCGAACTATGAAGGTGGTGCTGAAGTATTGGTCGGCTAAGGCAATTTTAGTGAAGTTTTTGGCAACTTTTTGTGATGGCTTCAAGTGGAAGGTCATGGCCTGTCATGGTCAGAGGGAGGGAAGTGTTTGCTGCTGTAGATGGTGGAGGTGAGTGGAGCTGAAGGAGGAAGAGGCTAGCCGAGCAAACAAGGTAGGAGAGGAAGGGCTAAAATCATAGGAAATGAAGAGGAGAAGAGATAACAAAAGAAGCCATTACAATTTTTTTTTTCTTTTCATGGCCGTGAGTTTTAGGAGATGAGGAAGAACATTTTTCACGTGAATTGTGAAGAGGAATACATGGCAATACAAAAGAAAATGGACGGCCAAGGCTAGAAATGAAAAGCCAAAAGAAATGAAAAGACAAGTAAATGAAAAGTCATGGTATATGAAAGGGTTTTGACTCTTTGTATTTCTATTTTCTTTTAAATTAAAATAAAGCAAATACATTTCAGTAAATACTTTTTAAAACTGAAACAAAGTAAAATAAAATGAAGATAAATAATTAAAATTAAAGAAAATAGAAAAAGAATTAAAGAAATTGCTTAAGAATTGGAAACAGGACATAAAATTTACAAATAGAATATCACTATTTTAGAAAAATTATAACTTTACTTCTAAACCAATAAAAAGTCAAGTAAAATAAAATAAATGCTGAACAAAATGAAGTGTAAATGAAAATAAAATAAGGTCTTAAGAAAATAGGAAATAAATAAAGAATTTCTTTAATTAAATGAAACTGGAAATTAGAAATTATAAACAGAATACAACTGACACTGGAAAATGTCAATTACACTTTTAAAAATGTTTTAAAACTAAAATATATACATAACATGTTATTTTACCCATATAAACATAAATTATAACATTACATGACCAAATAAAATATTATTTATAAAATTTAAAATAAACAATTTTGTTAAATACAGCAATTTACGCACAATATTTAAAAGGGCATAACTTTCACATTATAAATCAGATTTCAATGAAACGAAAAGCAGTATTCTTGAAATTTTATTTACTTTCATAATAAAATATAAAATTCAAAATTTCATCATTTTATATTTTTATATTAAAAGTCAAAGTTTGACTATATTGACCAAAATTCACATTTTTGGAAAATATCTTATTCATTCATGTTTGAAATTATAATTCACATTCAAAACACAAAAATAACAAAATTATCTAATTTAAATAAATAAAATAAAGTTTTTAAATCAGAGATTCAATTAAGATAATTAAAATATACAATTAAAATAATCACAAAATACAGGGTTGTTACAAAACACGCACGCACCGTCGCCGTCCATCCGACCAACCGGATCAGGTCGGGTTTGGGTCCAAATTATATTTTGGGAAAAAATCATTTTACTTAAAATGGGCCAGAATTGAACCCGTTAACATGCCTAGAATTCAATATTAAATAGACAGAAATGGCGGGAGATTTGACTGTTGCAAATGGCGAGAAACAACAGTTTGAAATGGCAAAAGGACACGACTGTTGAAACATATGTAAATGGAGGGAAATGCCACGTTTCAAATGAAAAGACACCTCTCTTCACAACTATAATAGCAACAACCTAAAAAAATTTCAATGTAGTTCTCCTCCCTGAAATTTGCAATGCCTTAAAAGTGTTTAAAAGAACTTCTTCTTCCTGAAAACAAAAACGCCTATAAAGCATTGCAAATTCAAGTTTCTCTTTCTCTTCTTCTATCTTATTTCATACAAAGCTATTTTTGGTATGTGATACAACAAAACACAAACTCGATACTCTTGTCACTGTAATCAATTCAAAAGATAGTTTGAAATGATTTCGATAGCGCTATTGCAACCGATTAAAGAGAATAATCATCTCGACTCCATTGTATCTTGGGAGATGATTTTTCTTAACTCACAACAAACATTTATTTGTTTAAATGAGTGGTGAAAGCAAATAATGTCTTAAGAAAAGCGTCGCTGACGTGCCATGGAGGATCTCTCCTACTTTGCAGATTACAACCATTGTTTTTGCCAGATTGAAGAAAATCGACAATAATCTTAAGACGTTATTCGACAATGGCACTGCATAGTTTGAGAGAATTCACTTCTAATTTCGTCAAATTAGGAAGGTTCGATGGTGTTGATTTCGTGCGTTGGTAGAAAAAGATGCATTTCCTATTGGCCAAACTAAAAGTAGTTTATGATCTCACAACGTCAAAGCCAGAGGAAATAGAAAATGAGACTATTGCGCAAACACGATCAAGACTAAAATAGGAACAAGATGATTACATATGCAAGGGGCACATATGCAATGCAATGACGGATACTTTGTTAGATATGTACTATAACAAATCAACGACCAAAGAAGTTTAGGATGCGCTGGAGGCAAATTATCTAATGGAGGACGCAACAAGTAAGAAATTTTTGGCTACTAAAATTTTTAGTTATAAAATGATTGATGCTAGGCGAGTAGTAGAACAATTCATTGATATAATACATATTCTGAACCAATTCAACCAGCATAATATGAAAATGGACGAGGAGATAAAAGTCTCATCCATAATGGACAAACTTCCTCCCACTTGGAAGGATCAAAGAAAAATCCTTAAACACAAGAAGGAGGATATGAGTCTTGATAATCTTGCATAGTATTTGCAAGTGGAGGAACAACTTAGTAGAAAGAAATCACTGAACCAACACTATTTCCATCTAAGATCCACGTGGTGGAGGAAAAAGAGGAAAATAAAAATTCTAAGCACTCTTTTAATCAAAAGAGGAGATTTTAAAATAAGAAAATTTAATAACAAGAAGGCTAAGAAAGTGAATGGCTGCTACAATTATGGAAAACCCAGTCACTTTAAAAGGGTGTCGTTTCCTTAAAAACAAAGCTCAATCGACAAAAGAAAACTTGGCAGTAGTAATATCTGAAATCAACATGATTGAACGATAGGATTCTTGGTGGATCGACTCTGATGCTACTAAGCATATCTGTAACTACAAGAGTTTATTCAAGAAACTTGAACCATCTGAGGATGAAAATTATCTCTATATGGGAAACTCAACAAAAGCAGCGGTCAAAGGGAATGAGACGGTAGACTTGGAGTTCACATTTGGAAAAATTCTGACTTTAAATAATGTATATTATGTACCCGAGGTTAGAAAGAACTTGTTTCTGGTAGTCTATTAAATAAGTTTGGCTTCAAGCAAGTCTTCGAGTCGGATAAATATGTATTCACCAAAGGCGGAATGTTTGTTGGAAAATGGTACATGTGGATGGAATGTTCAAATTGAATATTAGTAAAATGGTTGTTTCTGCTTATGTTATTGACTCTTTTTCTTTATGGCATAGTGGACTAGGACATGTTAACATTAGAAGTATGGATAATATTGTTTTATTAAACATGATCCCTAAATATGATAATAAATCTAATGATAAATGTAGGATATGCTCTATAACTAAAATAATTAGAATTCCATTGAAATCTGTTAGTACCACTAATATATTACAATTAATTTATAGTGATGTTTGTGATATGCATAGTACTCCTACTAGAGGAGGAAAGAAGTAATTTGTCACATTTATAGATAACTATTCAAAATATTGTTATGTTTATTTAGTGCATACTAAGGATGAAGTATTAAATTCATTTATGACCTATAAGACTAAAGTAGAAAACCAGTGTGATGTTAAAATTAAGACCTTTAGATCTGATAGAGGAAGTGAATATCATTTCCCTACATTTTTTGAATCTGTAGGAATTATACATGAAACATCTGTAGCTTATACTCCACAACAAAATGGAGTAGCAAAACGTAAAAATAGGACCCTTGCTGAAATGGTTAATGCTATGTTATGCAATTCTGGTCTTAATAATAGTTTCTGAGGTGAGGCATTACTTCCCACCAGTTAGATCTTAAATAGAATACCTCATAAGAAGTCCAAAGTTTCACCTTATGAACTTTGGAAGAAACGCAACCCAAATCTTGATTATTATCGAGTTTGAGGCTGTAGAGGTATTGTTCGATCATTTGAACCAAGAATCGGGAAATTAGGATAGAATGGCATTGAGTGTATTTTCTTAGGATATGCTCAACACAATAAGGATTATATGTTTCTAGTAATAGAACCTAATAATTCGATTGAGGTAAATACAATAATAGAATCTAGAGATGCAGTGTTCTATGAAAATAGATTCACATCTATTTTACCCATCCATCTATTAGTGAAACGGTGGAGGTTAATACACCTATTCATGAAATGGTGGAGGTCGCCGAAATTATTCATGAATTCGATAACACTCAAGAAATTAATGATGAAACTGGTGAAACTCCTAGGAGAAGTAAAAGAATGAGAATTGAAAAGTCATTCGGACTAGATTTTATCACTTATTTGGTTAAAGGATCAAAAGATGGTATTAGACATCAAGTCATGATTTCTACAACCATAGATTCTGATCCTTCAACATTTACTGAGACCATAATGTTTTGGGATTCATCTTTTTGGTAAGAAGCCATAAATGATGAAAGAGATTCTATTATCGGAAATCAAGCATGGAAACTAGTAGGCTTTCCTCTTGGTTCTAAACTAATAGGATGTAAGTGGATATTTAAAAAGAAATTAAGAGCAGATGGTACAATAGAAAATTTTGAGGCTAGATTAGTTGCTAAAGGATTTATCCAAAAGGAAGGAATGGATTATTTTGATATCTATGCACGTGTAGCTAGAAGTTCAACTATTAGAACATTAATTGCATTAGCAACTATTTTTGGATTTGAAGTTCAACAAATGGATGTCAAGACTGCATTCTTAAATGGAGAACTTGATGAAGAGATTTTTGTCTCAACCCGAAGGTTTTGTTATGCCTGGACAACAAAATAAAGTATGTAAACTTGTTAAATCACTTTATGATCTTAAACAAGCATCAAAACAATGGCATGAGAAATTTGATAAAACCATAGTATCAAATGGTTTTAGGATTTTCGAATCAGACAAATGTGTCTATAGGAAATTTCATGCTGGTAAAGGTGTAATTATATGCATTTATGTTAATGATATGTTGATATTTGAGATTGATACCTCGAGTATTGAAGAAATGAAAAAATTTCTATCTTCATGTTTTAGCACGAAAGATATATGGGAAGCTGAAGTGATCATAGGAATAATACTAATAAAAACAGTACAATGGTTGTTCATTACCCAGTCTCATTACATAGAGAAAATTCTAAAAGGGTTTAATTAATTTTATTTCAAATCGGTACGCACCCCATTAGATCCAAATATGTAACTATATTCTAATATTGGTAGATTAATAGACTAATTAGAATACGCTAAAGTCCTTGGTAGTCTAATGTATGCCATTATATGCACAAGACCTGATATGACCTATGTTGTTGGCAAAATGAGTAGATATATCAGTAACCCTAGTTATATTCACTGGCTAGATGTACAAAGAATTTTAAAATATTTAAAAGGAATCATGGACTATGTTATATTGTAAAGTGGATATCCAAGTGTAATAGAAGGATACACGGATGTTAGTTGGAACATTGTAAGAGAGGATAATAATAAATCAACCAATGGATGAATATTCACTTTTGGTAGGGGACCAATACCCTGGGACTCAAAGAAACAAACGTGTATTGCAGATTCTACCATGGTTGTTGAATTTATAGCATTGGCTTCTTGTAGTAAAGAAGGTGAATGGTTAAGAAATCTGCTACTAGAAATTCCTATATGGCCAAAACCAATGTCTCTGATATCTGTGCATTGTGATCAAGAGCATATAGCCAGGTATATAATGACAAATCTAAGCATATTGGCCTTAACTCTATTGTATATCGATTAAATAGAATAATCATCTCGGCTCCATTGTATTTTGGGAGATGATTTTTTTTAATTCACAGTACCCATTTATTTATTTAAACGAGTGGTGAGGGCAAATAACATCATAAGGAAAGCGTCATCGACGTGCCTTGAAGGTTCTCTCTTCTTTGTAAATTACAACCATTTTTTTTGCCAAATCGAAGAAAACCGACAACAATTACTAGTGCTAGATTAATGTGATTTCTTTCTTAAACCGTTATTTACATAATTTATATTATTTAATATACTTAAAGTAGTCAAGTCTTCCTATCTCTACAGGTCTTATTAAAACCTCCTTGGAATATCATTTGGCTTAAAAGGTTTATTTAAAACTATAACAATTTTTCTAATAAACCTTTAGCATGACTATATCTAACTTTGCTACTTTTATCAAATATCAGTCAACAACACATCCACCTCTTTTCGTAAGAACTAATTATGCATATTGGTTTAATAATGTGAAAACATAAAAACAAAAAAATGGTTTAGAGATCTGGAACATGACTCAGGTCGAGTACAAGAACCCTTCTACAGATTTTAGTATATGGACAACATATCAAACCACAACTAGTAACTATTATAAGGCGTTGACATTTTGTTTTGTGCCTTAGATAAGAATAAGATTAATCAAGTAAAAATATATGCAACACCACGTACGATGTATGGAGAAATTTTCAAGTTACTCGAGAATGAACTAACAAAGTCAAATAAAGTAAAATATCCATGGTCAAGGATTTGTTTTAGAATTTTAGGACAAACCGAATGGGATTATTATTGACATCTATTCGCATTTATATGGTATACGGTATTCTCTCATATCACTCAGGGAAAATATATTGATTTTGGTATATTGTCAACAGTTAACCAAATAGCGAGAAAGGAAGGAGCTCGCTATTAAGGAGGCTAATGATCTTTCTATATTAAACGTTGAACAACTTATGGTAATCTTATGTCATACGATGTGAATTATTAGGCAAAAAGAGAATAAGCAAAAGACAAGAAACCTGTTGCATTTCAGGTCAGACAAATGAGGAATCAGAACTTGATGATGAATCTATGGTTATGCTAGGAAAGAGCTTTAAAAAATCAGAAAAATATTGGAAGAACAGAAGAAATGGAAGGATACAAAACTACTACGTACTAAAATATATTGAATGTGACAAAGAATGGCGTATGAAGAGGGATTGTCTGATAGGTTAGAGTGGAAGAGGAAGAAATTTCATGAAAGAAAGAAGGAAATAAAACTGTAAAAGACGATTTTGGATAACAACTTGTACTTTTCATTTCCATGCAGCCAATTATATATATAGGGTTTCACAAGATTCCATTTTGTTAATGTAGAGGCATTTGGCATAATCTCCACCATTACATACTTGATTTAAATCTAACCATACATTGGTGAAATAAATGATATTTCTAGAAGTTAGTTGGTTATTTTCCTTGTCTTTAGTGCTGCATTAATTTCCAGGTAGATCTTCTTTAACCTATGAAACGTTGTGGTAATGTGTGCATTTGCATGGCCGTATCATTGTCGTATGCTAGATAATGAGAAGAAAAATTCGAAGATTAATAAGTTAACTGCAAAAGGAAAAGATATCTTCATGTAATATGGAATGATTTGATTCTTCTTCTTTATCGAGTGATACCGGGGACGAACAAGCCAATGTTTGCAATATGGCAACAAGTGATAGGTACTTTTAGAATTTTAGTATAATGATTTAGTAGAAATTAATACAAATTTACTATCAAATACAAATCTACTAAGAAAGATCATAAAGAAACTATTGGCAAACTAAATAGTGCCGAATGAAAGATTTGTGTGCCAAAAGATGAAAAAGGTAGTTCTAGAAGAATTTCTAAAGTCAAAAAATTCTGGAGATAAATTAACATCTCAAATCTCCATGCTAAACGAAGGTATAAATTTTCAAAAATAAGAATGTCATACTATCAAAAAGGAAGTTTATCCACAATAGAATCACTTATTAGCAAAATGTGTAATTGGGAATTGGATAGTGTTGAAAATACTTGAGCAAATTTGATAAAGGCAAGGAAAACTGATCAAATTTGAAGAAAATTTCTCAACCTTCATATAGAAATAATGGTTTAGCATTTAAAAAGAAATGTGTCAAAATTACCAAGGCAAGTCCTAAAAACTATAACATTGTTAACGCAAAAAATAGCATCAACACCCAAATATCATATGAAAGCACCAAAATGTAAAGATCGAAATCAATCAAGCAAAAACAGCATGGAAGTAAAAACAGACACAATAAATTTTATAGTGGTTCAGCAAATTTCTTGTCATACGTCCACTTTTATCTTTGTTATTAGTTGTTTTCTCTCCGGATTACAACTAGTTTTATCATATTTGACAACAATCTAGTAAATCTCAGATTTATAATAGATTTCCTAGAGTATATTTAAGAAAGGAGAAAAGAGTGAAGAAGATGCATAGTGAAGATCCTTTTTTAGTTGCAGCGGGACTGGTATTTATAAAGAAACAGTTGTGTAGGTTCAGGAGCCCGCTTGCATTGAAGCCAAGATGCAAGTCCCACTGCATAGGAGTGAGCAAGCTGGCCTATTTATCAAAAAGGAACTCTCGCTACTGAAAGCTTGCTCTCAGTACCGAGTGGTTTGTTTAAGGGTAAAACTTTTTGTTTCCACTTGCTTAGTTCTTATATCTCCGATTCGATGCGTTTCAAACTCTTTTCCTTGAAGATTAAGTTCTTTCCAGTTGTCTACTTGATATTGCTTATCTTGTTCTGCTTTCTTTGTTGTCTTGTCATTAACCCTTGATATTGCTATTCCTAGCTCTGAGAAATGCACTTTATCCTGAGAGGTTGAAGAGTGTATGAAGCACATGGAGTACATGTAGCTAAAAGAGGTGAAAAAACCTCTCAGTACTGAGAGAAAGCTTTTGGTACCAAGTTTTATATTAGCTTATTTTCCAATGGAAATTCTTGAGCTCCGCTCTCTAGTCCTTCTGATCGTGTTTTCAAGTTTGTGAATTGTCTCATCAACATTTTGGCCTTCTAAGCCTGGTTGAAACCTGCTTGGTCAAAAAGCGAATTAACACTTGCCTCACAAAGTACACCTTTTGAATGTAAGACTCGCTTTGCTCAAGAACAAGTTTTGGCAGTAGTCAATCTTCGATAGTTGAGCTCTTGGGCCATCAATTAACCTCAATTATGGTGAATCTTCCGGTTCCTTTGGATTCTCCTGTAAGCCAAAGGTCTTTCTAGACCTATTATAGCTTTGGACTTTGATCCTTGTTTAAGTGTCAATCGTGAATCATGAGCAACTTGTCTCTATCCAAAGATATCATATTGCATATCAAAATCGTCCTGTGTTTGCCTGGGTCTTATCCATCTCATCCCAATTAAAAGGCGTTCAAATCCTTTTATCAAGACAACCTCCGTTCCAGGGTTCGACCTCTCCGGATCATTTAGCATCTGTTCCAGGGTTCGACCTATACAGATCGTTTATCACCCAATCTGGGTTTTGATCTCCTCGGATCGTTTATCATCCAATCTAGGAGTCGGTCTCCCCGGATCATTTATCATTCAATCTAAGATTTGATCTCACCGGATCATTTAACATCTAATCTAGGATTCGATCTCTTCGGATCATTTATCACCCGACCTAGAGTTTGATCTCTCCGGATCATTTATCACCCAAGCTTTGGTTTAATCTCTCCAGACCCTTATTGAGCCTAATCCGCTCGCTCTCCGGTGAGGGGACTCAAAAACCAAGAAAGCCCATCTGCTTACTCTCTTGTAAGAGGACTTAATTTTCATACAAGTTCATCCACTTGCTCTTCGGCAAAGGAACTTGCACCTTGCGGTCATTCCCTTGTCTCTTCGGACGGGACTACCACAATCGATATCAATCATCATTTTCAAGTGGATTTTTCAAGCAATCAAATATTCAAATCAAAGCAAAAAAGAAAAAAAAAGTCCAAATTATTCATCTCAAACATCCAACTCAAAGCGTGCCTAGAGACCAATCGAGATCTCGTACACGTGTAAGCGGCCTGAGGTTATTATTATCTCACCTACTCATCTCGGACATCCAACTCATAGCATTCCTAGAGATCGATCAAAAACACGTGTAAAGGACTAAGATTATGATTGTCTTAATTATTCAAAACAGAAAGTAAAGTGTGGAAATCTAACATGACTTCTGCTCATCTCGGATTATTGGATTACCATCTTCGACCCAGAACCCTGGTCGTGTCTCAATGCATTTGCTACAGATGGTGGGTGCACTGGCTGCACCATCATAGTTCGGTTCCTCACATACTGTTGCAGGTGGTTGCTTCGAATCAGTTCTTCTATTAAATCACAAAGGTATCTACACTCGTTCGTTTCATGTTCGTCCAGCTCATTGAAAATGCAAAACATTTCAGACCTCCTCTCCTTATCTACGGGTTCTCTCTTAGCTAGTCCCCGATAGGGGATCTGCCCCCCTAGTATCTAGATATATCCTCTTCAAGGTCTCAGTTAGATCAGTGTAAGAAGCGAATTTCAAATCCATCCTTTACCTGTTCAGTTCTCCGAAGTTATTGTCAGCCTTTCGTTTCCCTTTTCCATCCTGCTTCAAGCAGTCTTTCACCATCCATAGCATTAATATCAACATCATCAGCCTCAGCGTTCTCTTGACGTAGATAACTTTCAGTTTCATGGTAAAACTCCACGAGTTCCATCGGTGGATCTCTTTCTAATGCAATTTTAAAGTCGGTCTTGCTTGCGACTCCATACATTGCCCCCAACAGGATTATCGATGGATCTGGCTTATCAACTGCAGTAGCTGCCATGTTAAATTTCGTTAGGTAACTTTATAAGGTCTCTCCGACCCTTTTCCCTACGCTTGATAGCGTCATCACGTTCTTTGGTCTAAAGATATGAACTTTGAACTATCTCAATAACTTATCCACCAAGTCGGTCCACCTGTTTATGGATCCATTCTCTAGCTCTCTAAACCACGTCGCTGCTAATTTAGTTAGAAGTAACGAGAAGCACCGTCTAATCACCTCCTCAAACGCTCCCAATACTTCCATGTGTCGAATGTATCTCATTAGATGAACCATTGGATCTGTTTTTCCATCTCACATTTCTAGTGCCAGAAGCTTGAAATTGGGAGGATTTCTCGCATTTCGGATATTGGCGGTAAATGGATTCCTGTTTACGTCCTCCAAACTCTGGTCTGGGGTCCACCTCTAATTATTCTTCTGATTATTTCAGCCATCCAGTTTTTGCCATCTAATGGAAGTCTCTGACCACTAGTTGCATTCTGGCCCCTGCTCTTGGGGGAAACTCTGGCACATACTCCTCTTGTTTCACGCCTGCGTTTTGATTCGCTCTTGTGCCTTCATTCTATTCTTTGTTCCTACGGGAAAGTTCTGGAATATATTCCTCTAGTTGTTGTGCACTTGTGTTTTGTCTTGCATTTTTGGCTTCAGCTTCGCCCGTTCTCGGCATCCTAGCTTGCCTTAAGTCTAATCTAACATTGCTCCCGAGTAAAATCCTCTCGGTACCAAGAGGATTCTAGTCGGTACCGAGTGGTCTTGGTAATGGGGGAACCATTCCAGTTTGCTCCGCTCTAACTCTAGATATTCCTGCATTAGTCCCTGATCCTTGGTTCTGAATTCCAGCAACTCTAGTTATTCCTTGTTGTCCCATCTTTTGGAAGATTCTCTCCAACATTTCTTGTTGTCGAGTCATTAGTCTATCTTGCACTTCCTTTATCATTCTCTCTATCTCCTCTCTGATTACGTAAATGGAATGATTAGAATTTGAGGATACCTCCTGGTTACCCCCATGCTCTGGTTGACTTCCTTCAATCTTAGATCTAGTGTTAGGTCTCTTCTTCTTCTCCAAATTTCAGATCGAAGCTTTAGGTTGTGAAATCTAGCTCTTTCTTAGTGAAAGCACCAAAATGTTGATGCCAAAAATGGCACAAATGCCTAAATATCATATGAAAGCACCAAAATGTAGAGATCCAAATGAAATAAGCAAATATAGTATGGAAGTAAAAAGAGACACATGAATTTTTATAGTTGTTCGGCAAATCTCTGGCTACGTCTACTTTAATCTTTGTTATTTGTTATTTCCTCTTCGGATTACGACTAGTTTTATTAGATCTGACTACAATCTAGAGGATCTCAGAATTACAATGGAGTTTCTAGAGTATATTTGAGGAAGGAGATAAGAGTGAAGAAGATTGCAGAGTGAACATCCTTCTTTAGTTGCAGTAGGTCTGGTATTTATAGAGAAACAACTGTGTAGGTTCAGGAGCCCGCTTGCACTGAAGTCCAGATGCAAGTCCCAGTGCGTAGGAGTGAGCACCCTGGCCCATTTGTCAAAAAGGACCCCTCAGTACCGAGTGGTTTCTTTAAGTGTAAACTTATTGTTTCCAGTTGCTTAGTTCTTCTATCTCCGATTTGATGCGTTTCAAACTCTTTTCTTTAAAGATTAAGTTCTTTCCATTGATCAAATTGATATTGCTTATCTTATTTTGCTTTCTTCTCATCAATCCTTGATGTTGTTATTTCTAGCTTTGAGAAAGGCACTTTATCCCGAGAGGTTGAAGTAGTTTATGATGTACATGGAGTTCATGTGGAAAAAAGGAGGTGAAGAAACCTCTCGGTACCGAGAGAAAGCACTCGGTGCAAAGTTGTATACTGAGCTTGTTTTCCAGTGAAACTTCTTGATCTCAACTCTCTAGTCCTTCTAATCGTGTTTCCAAGTTCGTGAATTATCTCATCTTCATTTTGGCCTTCTAAGTTTGGTTGAAATCCACTTGATCAAAAAGCGGGTTAATAAACACACTACACGCTAGTTTTGAAAAATCAAAATATGGTGCTAAATCATTAATTAGTAATAGATGGAAGTCTATTAAAATTAGGGTTTGCAAAACCAATAGTATTTTGATTAGAAATAAATATATTGATACTTTTACAAATAATGTGCATAAATTAACAATTTTATTTTAAAAGTCCAACCAAGTCATATGGTTACCTAAAACTAAATCTTTAAGGATCCTAGAACATAAGGTACCATGCTTCTTCATTTAGTTTTTGTAAGCAACTATGCCATGAAAATTGGATGTAGAAAACTGGTTAGTGGTAGGGCGCTTTAAACATAGGTTCTAGACGTCATGGGTTCGAACCCCTAGGATATCAAAATGAGTGCTCTGTATGAATAAAGTACCACTTTTACAATAAAAAAACCAAATCGATAATTTGCTTTATAACAATGAAAAAAGAATAGAATTTTTCAACTCATACAACAAAGTAAAATTCCATGTCACAAAATTTATAAAGTTGAATTTACTCTTCTTATCAAATTATTGGATTTGCCATGCAATCTGTAGTCTTTGACTTATAAGATTTTGGCTCTAATCCCAAAGTAGTCTACTCCTTATTGATCAAGCTTTTCTATGCTAATATGAATAGAAATGACATAGAGAAGTCGAAGATGAGGCATGAACTAGTGTGAAGGGAAAGGAAATTGTTTTCAAGTGAAGAAAATAGGAGAATGGTTTGGGTATTCATATGATGGGATTGTGCTAGTCCATGTGTGGAAGAACTTTGAAAAGGAATTGTACGTGACATTATGATGAAAGAAAAGTTAAACAAAATAAGAAGACCACCTTACTCCTGAAAGTGTTCGTGTAGTACTAAGGATCGTGTAATATGGTATGTTAATGCGGAAACTGGTAATAACAGTAAAGTACAAATTAAAGTAAGCACACCAGGAATTTTTATACTGGTTCGAACTTCCCGTTCTACGTCCAGTCCCAGAATACCCTCTGGATTTAAACTAAACCCCTCACTTAACCCGGAGGAATAGGTATACGACACTTGAGCAGCCGAACAGGAATTTTTCCGCCTCAACAACCGAAGAGGACTTCAACTTAATACAAATAGTTTGTTGACGAATGTGTTCTGAATAACACTGATTGTCTTTTGATAGTACAACTTTCCTATAACCAAATCCTCAAGAGTATATATGTGTGTGAAGATTTAGAAGGAAGATAATCACGTAGAATCGAAGTATATGAATAAATTCAAGGATTCTAGTGATATTAAATAAGAATGAATGCTTTTATTTGCAGAAATGAATAGAGATTAGATTTCAGAAATATAAACAAGAATCGGTGATTGTAAAAGTGAATTGAATATGTTTATATAGTTGTAGAAGAGTTGTAATCTTTCATGAAGAGTTTTAGTTAACAGTTGTGTCCATACCTCTTGAAATAGAGGACATTCCTCTTCATGAAATGATCGCGTCTCTTCAGAAAACTAGCCGTTTTTCTCTGGTCGGTCGACCGGAAAACCTGGCCGGTCAGCTGAGTTTAAAAACGTATACAAAACAGAAAGTCACTGTGCACATGATACAGGGTCGGTCGACCGAGGATCCTGGTCGGTCGGCCGACCTGATGTTATATGCATAGTGAACACTATTTTGATATAAAATGTTTTGTGTGCTTGTGTAACTATTTGAGGAATGATTTTAACATTATTCTAAGACTCAATAAAAATAAAATATCCATACTAATCTCTGGTTTGTAAGATTATCTCCTTTGTAGTGCACGGTATGCACTTATTCTCTTTTTGTCGCTTTCATATAGTATTCTCGTCGTATGATCTCTGAAGCTTGTATCATGAATCAAAACTCATGAATCAACATTCTCCCCCTTTTTTGATTGATGACAATACTTATGTGACGAAATAATATTGACATATATATTATGTTTCTCCCCCTGAATATATGGCGACTTTTCTGCAAAAATTCGTTAGTTTGCATACATTTCTCCCCCTTTGTCATCGACAAAAAGGAATACTTATAACAGATTAAAGTAATGCAAAACATTTAAATTTACATGGTACATTCTTGAGCTTAATTAGAAATAATTTAAAGATGTTTGCTTAGAACATAACATAACGATAATTAAGAGACAAATAAAGTACAAGAAATTCTTGAAAGTAAATAAATTGTAAACATACTACAATTACTCCTCATCATCGTCGGTATCCCACTGTTCTGGATGAAGATTTTCATCGAGAGGAGCCGGTTCCTTACCCCGTCTTTGAGTAGTAGGTGCGGGAGTTGCCGATGTGCTGGAACTTGTGTTATCGGATGTAGACCAAGAGAAATTTGGTGCTGGTCTTTTTCCAGGAGCAACAAATGAAGCACCGGCTTCAGAAGTACACGATAAGGCATCCCATAAATTTACGAAAAGCCTTTGATTTTCTTGAAACGCCCATCAATTTTTCGAAGGCGAGAATCCAAAGCTAGTTGATTTTGGGCCAAAATATCAATGGCAGCCGCTGTGCTAGTACCGGGAGGTGGTCTTTGGATAGAGGTTTGACGAGTTATACGTTCTGTAGAATGAGTGGATGGTTGAGGTGTAGAATAGCTGCGACGTAGTTGTTCTCGTGGAATGTTACGCCATTGCTGAAAGGTTGTAATTTGGGATGGTACATCGGGTAACTTCATTAATTTTATTGTTCGTGAGTCAAAGGTACGAACTTTGGATGTTTCTGATTCTGGAGCATGGGTGACAAAGTTATTAATCAACCGCATTATGTATTCTCCATAATAAATATGGAGCATTTTCCCTTGGTTGAACGTAAGGAATTCATCCATAAGAAGTTGTGTCCAATTTACCTGAATATTTCCACACATAGCATATAATGCCTTGAAGTTTTCGGGATATACTAAGTGGTATGACCCTCCTCTTGGAACAATAGACTTCATCATGAATCGATGAAAAAGTCGTGCTTTAGGTCGGAGAGATGAAGTTTGCCTTAAATCGGTAGCATCATCTTCAAAGAATAGGTGACTTAGTCGGTCACGAGTTGATGGATTACAGTCTACATCATGTAACGAGATTCCACCCGGTCGAGCATTTAAAATATGATTCATTCGATCAATGGAGAGAAAAATCGAAGTGCCACAAACCGATGTCCAAACATAATTTTTAGTGTTTCTCGGTGGATTTACAAGGTTGAGATTTGCTAGGAATAACTTGACCATTATATGATTAATTTTCAAGTTGTTTTTCCTATGGTCAAGAAAAGCATCAAGACCACTTTCAAGAGCGGCATTTTCAACACCATAGGAGGTAAAATCAGGATAACTTACAAAAGACTCCTCAAAGATTTTTGCATCTTGAAGCCTTATCCATCTTTCTAAAGCTTTTTCACTTACTAGCCAAGAAGCAATTTGAGAGTCTACAGGAGTTGAGGAAGATTGGCCAGCAGTAGTCTTAGATTTCTTCTTGGGTGCCATTTTTTTCTTTGAAGAATTTGAAGAAATTTAGGAAGGTTGTAATGGGGGCTAGGGTTAAAATCTGTTGTGGGAGAGTAAAGTGAAGAGGTGAGATAAAAAGGTGAATGGTTGGGTTAAAATATATAGGCAATTTCAGCAGAAAAGTTCGTTCGGTCGGCTGAAATTCCTGGTTCGGTCGACCGAGTTGAGGTTCAGAACAGTGTTGAAACTTTCGGGAAGAGCTTCAGTCGACTGGTGCAGGGTATTCGGTTGACCGACTTTAAAAATGTTCTAATATCATTCGGGAAACAAGTTCGGCTGACCGAGTCAGGTTGTTCGGTCGACCGATCTGTTTTTAAAAACTTCTCGGGACAGCTTCGGTTGATCGATTCAGATTTTTCGGTCGACCGAGGCATGTGAACAGACTAGTTTATGCTGTTTTTCAAACAAGAATTATAGAAATATAATTATATTATTGCATCATATATATCTATACATCTTATTAAAAAATAACATATATATATTAACTTATAGCCATGGTGCATCAACATCGACGTTCCCATGAATTTGGAGATGGAACGTTTTCTACCGGTGACCATATTGGAGCTATTGGAGATTGAACATGGTCAGAAGAAGATGGAGTTCTGTAAGAAGGTTCAGCAACATCATCTTTCTTAGATGAACAAAATTTCATGGCAATCTTTTCAAGGAAGCTTAAACGTCTTGCCATGACTTTTTGTTCGTAATAAAGTTCCCTTTGCATATTCATCTGTTGATGTTGGTAGTGATGAATTTCATCAATCTTTTGTTTGGTTGATGGAGATACTACCATTTCCTTTTCCCTTTCTTTTTATCAGGTGTATAACCTGTATGGGAGTCTTCCCATGGTTTCCACCTGTGTCGGGGGTCATTATTTGGAGAGGAGAATTCTAAAACACGATTAGGCATTGGAAAAGTAGGATGGGGACCATTTTCGGGGATGCGATCAGAATAGTCGTCGTCCGGGGATGTGTATGAAAGATGAGAATTTTCAGAATTGTAGACGTCATCGTTAGAAGACATTTTTGTCTCAAGTTTTGTTTTGTAAGAAGATTTTTGTATTTTATGTTCTATTCAATAAACATATGTATGTATATATAACCATTTATTTTCTAAAAAAATAGTGGTTTAAAAACAAATTTTAGTTTTAATCACAGAACTTTTTAAACAAAAAACTGTTTGTAAATGAATGATATACAATACTTTAGAGTTAAAAATAGTTTATTCTGAGATTAAGTTTTAATGGTACAGATTATAAAAAGAGCTGGAACAAGAAACACCCATAGCCCAAGTGGCTATACTACAACATCTAACATATAAGTCAGAAGTCATGAGTTCGAGTGTCGCTTTGGTCAGAAATAAAATAATTTTGTTTTTCCATATATTTTTTTTCATATTTTTATTCATAAGTCTTTAAACGACATTATACCTAAATCTCGTCTTAGTTTTATAAAAGTATTTTCATTTAGTGGTTTAGTAAAAATGTCAGCTATTTGATTTTCAGTGTTGATAAATTCTAGATTTATTAATCCTTTTTCCAAACAATCACGAAGAAAATGATGACGAATATCAATGTGTTTTGTTCGTGAGTGATTGACCGGATTTTTAGAAAGATTTATTGCACTGGTATTATCATAATAAATTATTGATTTTTCAAGATGACAATTAAAATCTTGTAATGTCTGTTGCATATATACGACTTGTGCACATGCCAAAGCAGCAGATATATATTCTGCTTCACATGTTGATAAAGAAACACAGTTTTGTTTCTTACTAAACCAAGAAACTAAGGAACGTCCAATGAAGTGACACGTTCCGCTAGTACTTTTTCGATCCATCCGACTTCCTCCAAAATCAGCATCACTATAGGAAACTAATTCGAAAGAACATTCTTTCGGATAAAAAAGTCCAAAATCTTTGGTTTTAGTTAGATAACGAATAATGCGTTTAACTGCTCTCATATGTGATTCTTTGGGATTTGCTTGAAATCGAGCACATAAACAAACACTCATCATAATATCGGGTCGACTCGCTGTTAAATAGAGTAAGGAACCTATCATACTACGATATAACTTTTGATCAACACTTTTGCCATCTTCATCTCTATCGAGATGAATCGTTGTACTCATAGGAGTTGGTTTGGTAGCAGTGTTTTCCAGACCAAAACGTTTGATTAAATTATAACAATATTTTTCTTGATTAATAAAAATTCCATTTTCAATTTTTTTAATTTGTAGTCCAAGAAAATATGATAATTCTCCCATATGAGACATTTCAAATTCATTTGTCATTATAGTTGAAAATTCTTGACATAATTTTTCATTTGTCGAGCCGAAAATAATATCGTCAACATATATTTGAATTATTAAAATATCTTTATTAGTTTTCTTAATAAATAGTGTTTGATCTACTTTACCAATTTCAAAGCCAGATTCTAATAAATAACCTTTAAGACGATCATACCAAGCACGTGGTGCTTGTTTTAGACCATATAACGCCTTTTTAAGTTTATATACATGATCTGGAAATTTTTCATGATTGAACAAAGGTGGTTGTTCAACAAAAACATTTTCTTTTATGAATCCATTTAAAAATGCACTTTTAACATCCATTTGATATAGTTTAAAATTATGAAAACACGCATAAGCTAATAATATTCGTATTGCTTCAAGTCGGGCGACTGGAGCAAACGTCTCTTCATAATCAATACCTTCTTCTTGATTATATCCTTGTGCAACTAATCTAGCTTTATTCCTTGTTATATTTCCTAGTTCATCTGCTTTATTTTTGAAAACCCATTTAGTACCGATGACTGATTGATCACTGGGTGTAGGAACGAGTTCCCAAACTTCGTTTCGTTCGAATTGATTTAATTCTTCTTGCATGGC
The DNA here is from genome assembly GCA_030737815.1 of Allium fistulosum. Taxonomy (NCBI): domain Eukaryota; kingdom Viridiplantae; phylum Streptophyta; class Magnoliopsida; order Asparagales; family Amaryllidaceae; genus Allium; species Allium fistulosum. Next base: position 238,501,721 of record CM060907.1, on the reverse strand, counting down.
AAGTATCCAGTAGTCATCAGTTGAAGCTTCTTTTATATTCTTAGGTTCTATGTTAGAAAGAAAAGCAACATGACCAACTTGATTTAATTGATGTCTGGTTTTAACATTCGTATTAACTTCTCCAATTATATTTTGCACAGGATAATCTCTTAAAATTCTAGGTGGAGATTTTATTATATTAGAAGTCACGTTTGTATTAGTTTCATGAATATCAAGATTTTTATTTGTATTATTATTTTCATTCTGAGTAGATTCATCATCAGAATCAATAGTAACACTTGGATTTATATTTTTAAAATTTTCGTTGAAAGAAACATGTAAACTTTCTTCAATAATTTGAGTTCGTTTATTATAAATTCGATAAGCCTTGCTTCGTTCCGAATATCCAACGAATATACCTTCATCGGATTTTGGATCGAATTTGCCTAGTTGATCTTTAGTATTTAAAATAAAACATTTGGAACCAAAAACTTTTAGATATGAAATATTTGGTTTTCTTCCATTTAGAAGTTCATATGGTGTATTTTTAGTTAATGGTCGAATAGAAACGCGATTTAGTACGTAACAAGCAGTAGCTACAGCTTCTGCCCAAAAATGTTTCGATAAAGTTGTTCCATTTAGTAAAGTTATTGCACATTCTTGTAACGTTCTATTTTTCCTTTCTACAACTCCATTTTGTTGTGGTGTTCTAGGAAAAGAGAAATTATGGTTAATACCTTTCTTGTTACAAAATTGTTCAAAAACTTCATTTTCAAATTCGCCTCCATGATCACTTCTTATATTTTTAATTTTCAATGTTTTAATATTTTGATTCTTTTAACAAAAACTTTAAAATTATCAAAGGTATCACTTTTATTTTTCAAAAAGAAAATCCAAGTATATCTAGAGAAATCATCTACAATAACAAAAACATATCTATTATGATTAATAGATTGCACTTGAGTTGGACCAAAAAGATCCATGTGTAAAAGTTCAAGTGGTTGTTCTGTAGATATTACTTTCTTTGATTTAAAAGAAGATTTTGTTAATTTTCCTAATTTACATGCATCACAAAATATCTTAGTTTTGAATTTTATATTGGGTAACCCTTTAACTAATTTATTTTTAGCAAGTTTGTTGATGGTATTAAAATTGATGTGACAAAATCTTTTGTGCCAAAGACAAGAATCGTTTTCTTTAGCTACTAGACACAAATTTGAATCATTATTAACATTCATATTTAGGATATAAATATTTTTATCTCTATTTCCTTCGAAAATAATGTTGTGATTTTTATCAAAAATGTTACATTTATTTTCTGAAAAAGTTATATTAAAACCTTTATCGCATAGTTGACTAATACTTAATAAATTATGTTTTAAATTTTTAACTAATAAAACATCAGTAATGAGAGGTAAATTAGATGTACCGTTGCTATTGACATTGCCTTTGCCGATGATATATCCTTTTGAGTTATCTCCAAAGGTGACTGCTCCTCCATTTGAGTATATAATGTTTGACAACATTTCTTTGTTTCCAGTCATGTGTTTTGAGCAACCGCTATCTAAAATCCATTTTCCTCTCTTCTTATGTGGTACCTGCAAAAAATTTATAAAAAGTTGGTACCCAATCTTTTTAGGGTCCTAAGAGTTAGATCTTAGAAAGCCAAACCCATACGGGTTCAGAATTCCCTTTATAGACATAATTTTTGTTATTATGAACAGTTTCCATAAAACTTTTGATATGTTTCTTCCTTATCAATATATTATTTGTTTTTGGAATCCATATCTTAATAGTTTTAGTATTTGAATAAACTGTTTTCCTAATATCTTTCTTAATTTTATTATTAATTTTACTTTTAGCAAAATTATTTTGTTTCTTAAATCCTAGTCCAGATTTATTGTTAGAAGTTTGAGAATTTTCTAGTATACTAGAAAGATTTTCTCTTCCTTTATTGAAATTAGAAACATTTTTAGAAATATCATCAAATTTTATTTTAAGACTAGATTTTTCTAACTCCAAATCCTTAATTTTAGATATTAAACTATTATTTTCAAAAAGTAAAACATCATTTTTATTTTTCTGAATTTTTAGTTCCTCAGATATTGACGTAATTTGAGAAGATAAATTAGAATTCGGTTGTTGAGAAATTTCAAGTTCTTCTTCCAATATTACCTTCTCATCTTTTAACATATCTACTTCTAAAACTGATCCATCTAACTTTCTTTGCAACTCCTTATTTTTCTTTTTAAGTTGTTTTGTTAAATTTACTAATTCAGAGTTTATTTCAATTAAATCTTCAAAAGTAAAATCACTTACATCGTCTGACGAAGCCATGAAGCATACATTTGCTTGTTCATTATCACTTTCACTCTCTGATGAGGATGATGAGTCAGTGTCGTCCCAAGTGACTGAAAAAGCCTTTCTTTTGGTTTTATCCTTCTTGAAGTTATTCTTTTTACGATCTGGACAATCTTTCTTCATGTGTCTTTTCTTATGACATTCATAACATTCCATTGTTGAAGATGATGGTTTGCTGCTATTGGAATTGTTGTTGGAATTATTTTTGTTTCCCTTGAATTTGTTTCTGTTGAATTTCAAAAACTTTTTGAAATTTTTAGCGATCATTGCCATATCTTCATTATCTGAGTCGGAATCATCTTTTTCTGCTTGGAATGCTACATTTTTCTTTTCTTGTGCTCCATTTCGTTTTGCCTGCAAATTTACTTCGTAGGACATTAAATTACCTATCAACTCTTCTGGTTTTAATGTTGATAAATCAGTTGCTTCTTCAATAGCTAGGACTTTTCGTTCCCATTCGTCCGTTAAAGAATTCAAGATTTTTGAAACAACATCAAAATCAGTAAACTTTTGTTCTAGTGATAATAAAGCATGATAAATATCCTGAAATCTAGAGTACATGTCATTTATAGATTCATTTGGCCTTATTTTAAAATTTTCAAATTGATGTTTCAGCATAGAAATTTTTCTCAATTTAACTTTGTTCGTTCCTTCATGTGAAACTTTAAGAGTTCTCCAAATTTCATAGCCGGAGGTGCACATGCTAACTCTATTGAATTCATTTCTATCTAATGCACAAAATAAAATATTCATAGCCTTAGCATTTGATGTAGCATCTAGTTTTTGTGTGTTACTCCAAGTCGAGTATTCTCCAGTAGGAATTGTGAATTCTCTTTGTATAATATTCCAGATATCAAATCCACTTGATTGCATATAGATTCTCATTCTAGTTGACCAATAATTGTAGTTTATACCATTGAAAAGTGGAGGTCGTGAAGTCGATTGACCTTCTGTGAAACTAGAATTAGTGTGAGTGTTAACATCGTTAATTTGTGTGGTTGCCATATTACTAGAAATAAGTAAATATCAAATAACTTTGTGATGGTTATAAGATGACCTGGCTCTGATACCAAATGAAAGTGTTCGTGTAGTACTAAGGATCGTGTAATATGGTATGTTAATGCGGAAACTGGTAATAACAGTAAAGTACAAATTAAAGTAAGCACACCAGGAATTTTTATACTGGTTCGAACTTCCCGTTCTACGTCCAGTCCCAGAATACCCTCTGGATTTAAACTAAACCCCTCACTTAACCCGGAGGAATAGGTATACGACACCTGAGCAGCCGAACAGGAATTTTTCCGCCTCAACAACCGAAGAGGACTTCAACTTAATACAAATAGTTTGTTGACGAATGTGTTCTGAATAACACTGATTGTCTTTTGATAGTACAACTTTCCTATAATCAAATCCTCAAGAGTATATATGTGTGTGAAGATTTAGAAGGAAGATAATCACGTAGAATCGAAGTATATGAATAAATTCAAGGATTCTAGTGATATTAAATAAGAATGAATGCTTTTATTTGCAGAAATGAATAGAGATTAGATTTCAGAAATATAAACAAGAATCGGTGATTTTAAAAGTGAATTGAATATGTTTATATAGTTGTAGAAGAGTTGTAATCTTTCATGAAGAGTTTTAGTTAACAGTTGTGTCCATACCTCTTGAAATAGAGGACATTCCTCTTCATGAAATGATCGCGTCTCTTCAGAAAACTAGCCGTTTTTCTCTGGTCGGTCGACCGGAAAACCTGGCCGGTCAGCTGAGTTTAAAAACGTATACAAAACAGAAAGTCACTGTGCACATGATACAGGGTCGGTCGACCGAGGATCCTGGTCGGTCGGCCGACCTGATGTTATATGCACAGTGAACACTATTTTGATATAAAATGTTTTGTGTGCTTGTGTAACTATTTGAGGAATGATTTTAACATTATTCTAAGACTCAATAAAAATAAAATATCCATACTAATCTCTGGTTTGTAAGATTATCTCCTTTGTAGTGCACGGTATGCACTTATTCTCTTTTTGTCGCTTTCATATAGTATTCTCGTCGTATGATCTCTGAAGCTTGTGTCATGAATCAAAACTCATGAATCAACAACTCCAACCAACAACAAGATTCATTAATTGAATCCTTTAAGAGAATGTTTTTCCTCGGACTACAAGTCATTATATGGTACCCTCATTTGTTTTAAAGCCATTTATTGCATGTATGCCAGGTTGAAGGTGAATTGTACAAGAATCATTTTTATGATAAAGATCCTTAATAATATAATTAAGTATTTATACCATGGAACCTACATTGCTAGGACTTTGAAATACTTCAAAATCAATAAAGAAAAAAATCTTGAATTTCTTTCAAATCCGGGGTTTACGGAGTCAAGAATTTGAACCTCATGAAAATTACCAATAAGCATCCCATTCGAACAAGCTTTGATGCTTTGAAAGCCAAACTTGAAAATAAGCATATGAGAAGATGAAGAGATTCATGCAGTCTAAGAAAGTGAATCTTCACTTAAAGAGTTTGAATAAATGGAGTAGTTTATTCTTAATACTTCAAATTGTTGCTCAAAGACAAGACACATTTGTGAAAAATACAAATAAGATCAAGAATTGGTTGCTTTCTTAGTAATCAATACCAAGGACAAACAAACTCTATGAGAAACTTCATGGAAAATCTAGTGTAAGAACCCGATCAACTTACCTTCACGTGTGGTTGTAAAATTTGTATATCAAATTGTTTCGACCAGTAATTTAGTCACTTTAAATGAGAGTATTTAATATATTTTTAAATGACTAAATAATTGATTTTATAACTAAATAAAATTTTGGATAAAACATCTCAAATAGATTTTTAAAATAGATGTAAAATGTTAGTTTAAAAACGGTCTGAGTTATATAGCAGCTAAGGATACCGATATATTTAAACTTATAAGAAGAAATATTGAATCCTTCTACTCTCTGACTAGACCACGCTTTTTAAACTTATCATTGCCTAACAATACAATTAAGAATGATTACTTCTTAGAAATCAAGAAAAGAATTTGCCTAATAAAAAAATTGTATAATGACCTGCCTAATAAAACATAATAGTATAAATACTTGGCTAATAAAACAACAATATAAAACAAAATAGCATAACGATTCTCATATTCCATGTGGATGATTGCCATTGGACTAAATTATGGTCGAACTAGGTTATTCCATGCAGATGGTTGCCATTAGACCAAAATATGGTCGAATCAGGTTATGCCCTGCAGATGGTTGCCATTGGACCAAAATATAGTCGAATAGAGTTAGGCTATATATGGTTAAATAATTACTAAAGAACCTTTCTCTTTGCTTATAAATACCCTAAGCCATAGAGAAAGAGAAAAATAATTACAGCTAAACAAAAGTAAGAAAAAAAGGAAGATCTTAGAAAAATCCAAGGAGCTAAACCATAGGTCGAAAATATTATTGCTAAAGTGAGGAAAACTATCTAAATTTTAAATTTTCAAGCCATTCCATGACGTAGTGTGTAACTTATAATATGAATAATTCATATTAGTTTATTGTTTATGATTATAAACTATCTTGAAGAATACTTATGTATATACTTATGATTTATGATGGCTTTCGAACGAATGCGGTAAAAGACAAAAGATCCAGGATAGTGCGCTATTACTTTATTTTCATATTGTGTGTTAGGAGATAGAGTACATCCATACTGTGTGTTAGGATGCCAGCAGCAAAGTGATAAAAAAAATTCCAGGATCTAATTCCTTACTGCGGTGTTCGGCTTAGATCCATGTGTAGTCAAATTGATTTTATGAATTTCAGATGTTCTTGGTTTACAAAAGATATTTATATATGTTGAATAAGTTTGACAAATATGGTTAGAGAAAATTTACTTATTTTATTTTTGTAATATGCTAATATATTTAAAAATATGGTTTGGATATCTTGAAGAGTTTTGTGACATGACCTGAGATTTAGATTAAATAACTACCTCACTGGGTCAGTGTTGCTCATGATGCTACACATAAACATTCCACGTTCGGATAATTAAAGTTGGATTTTGGGACTTTTCATGGAAAACCAAAAGTGAAGAATTTTTCTTATCTTTTGTTTAGTATTGTAAATCTTGATGTACATATATGTATGAACTTGAAAACCAGACCTTGAGTAAATTTAATTTGTATTGTAAGTATGAATGTATAATATTTCTTCTGCTTGAAATCATTTACTCTAAATGATTTGAGGTTCTAGCATTTCCTCTTGCAAACTTGTGACACTAATATGATAACACCTCAACTCTCGATTTCGGCTTAGACTGTCGGAGCTGGGTGTTATAAAGAGCTATCAAGCCTAGGTTTAAGTGGTGCTTAGTGGAAAACCCTTTATCATGTCACAAGAATGAAACCTTATAGTTTGGGTTTTACCAGAATATGAAGTTTATGTTATTCATTGACATGTTTATAATTGCTATAGTTATAAAAAATAACAAGACAAAAGACATGGGATACTGGAGATTCATGGGGAGGGGTTGAGTGCACAACTAATCCTATAGAACGATTAACCCACACCTTTCCACAATTCGAGAAGAGTGATTAGAAGGAAGGCACAAAAGATTTTAGCAGGGGAAATGATAAAAGTGGAAAATAGAGCATACAACTATGAAGAGGTACTACAAAGAGATCTTGTATTGTACCGTCTGCATAAAAAATGGAAGGAAACATTGAAAGCTATAAGAATGGCAGAGAGAACTTAGTATGGAGAAATTAGAGAATTTCTCAAAAGGCGAGGTGAAATTCTAACACCTGTAAGACCTATACGAAGGAAAATGTTCCCAAAGGTAAACAGAAGACAGTTGGATGAAGAGGAGTCAGAATCACAATGATCAAATGAGGTCTCAGAAGAAGTTACAGGACTTGTGGAAGCACCCATGGAATGAACAATATTGTCGGATTCTTTCCCACACTATGACTTCCATGGAGAATGTAATATAAAGAAATGAAGGGTTTCTTAAAGTTTGATGGTTTAATTTCCAATTTTATTGACTTATAAATATTGAAGATGTATGTGGAAGTTCATAAATAATAATCCAAATTTTGTTTGTAAAAAAAGTAGTTATAGATGGTATATCCTTTCTGTGTATGACTTGAGTTTAGTTGATTAATGTTTCGTATTAAATAATGTGGTTATATCTGGTCTTGGTCATAACAAAGTCCTTTTGTATCTCTAAGGTTATGGGAGATCGTGAAACTATTATTTCAACTCATAATCAAGAGGCTCAAGCCTCCGCACAACAAAATCCTATGGAGTTGTTTGCATCCGTTATCAAACAAATGGAACAAATCTCTTCAAGACTTGTGAACAATCCAAATGATAATTTGTTGAGCCATTTTAAGAATTTATATCCAAACAAATTTATTGGAGACACTGATCCATTTAAAGCTAAACAATGGATCCAACATTTATAAGACATCTTTAAAGTGCTGGATTGTAGTGAAATTGATTAAAGGAAGTTTGATGTATTTCAACTAGCAGGAGAGGTAAGGAATTGGTGGAAGTTATTAGGACAATAACTGATTCAAGTGTGGTGACTTGGAGAAGTTTTAAGGAAATGTTTTTGGAAAAGCATTTTCCAGAACATGAAAGAGAGAAGATGGAAATGGAATTTCAAGCTCTCACATAAGGAAACATGATAGTAGCCCAATATCAAAATCAATTTGAGGCATTGTCTCGATCTGCAAGTTAATTAATTAATATGCCTGAAAAGAGGGTCATAAGATTTACAAAAGGACCAACTCCACCAATAAGGAGACACATAATTAGTGATTGTCGCAAGACTTATGAGGTAATCGTATTTGAAGCTCTTAACCTCGAAGAAGACTACATTCAACTTCAACAAGAAAGGAATCTTTCGAATAAAAGGAATAAAAATCAAGGGAAATTCAACAATCAAAAGAAATTCAATGGGAAGAAGCCATGGTACAACGAGGAAGAGAAAAAGAAGGGACACACCAAGGAGATGGTCAAAACAAAATAAAAACATGTTATAATTGCAATAAAAAGGATCATATTGCTCCTAACTATCCAAAGGAAAGAAAAACGATTGTATACTACAATTGTAATGAACCTGAATACATGAGCAGGGACTATAAAAAGCTAAAAAAGGAAAATAACGCAACTCCGGGAAATCAAGCCAGGGTATATGTAGTTGTTTCTGAACAACAATGTATGGAAGGTACCTTATGTATTTTTGATTTTCAAGCTAAAGTTTTATTCGATCCGGGTGCCACACATTCCTTAATATCAGTAGTATTACCAACTGAGCAACTAACAAATACCCTAATAATAGATAACTTAGTAAAAAAAGAAACCGAACTTTGAAGTGTTATCTGGCCTTTTGACTAGGCAATGCTCGGACAAACTGGACGAGTCAAACTTGGAGTTATCGAGGCAAGAAGCCCAGAGAGATAGCCCAGGTGTCTAGAAACCAAGTACAACAAGAGCACCAAACAATGGTCGAACAAACTTAGAAGAACAATACTCCAAGGAACACTAAGTATGGATCGGTGCTCCACCCAACATAGAGGATCGGTACCGATCCCTAAGGGCACATCTAAAGTGGCCCCCACTCCTGCGACATTCCTCTTTATCTACATAAAGCCTGATTCAAGTGTTATTCCAGAATTCATGTGCATCGTATTGGCAATCTCCATATGCGGTCTAAAGCAGCAATTCATCCTTCTGTAGATCCATCGCTTGGACCAAAAAACACCTAGGCAGCTATGCAAAACAACACTAGAAGCTCGAAACCAACATCAAGAAGAACCACCAAGAAGAATCGTAAATCCCCTATCTCCATATAGAGGGATTGGTATCGATTCCTCCCTATAGCGATCGGTACCGATCCCCAACCATAGGGAATTTGGAGCTGAGATTTTTTGGAGGATTTTTTCTTCATGAGGAGAATCTACAAGAGAAATATCAGCAAGATATTTGGTCGTCTACCCCTATAAATACAGAAGGCATGTTCATTCTAAGGATATTTACACTGCCATTACACTCTTACTCTCTTGTACTCAAGGATCAATACTGATCCCACTCCCTTGTAATCACAAAAACTAGTGCAAAAGAAATAAAATCATTCAAGTGGATGTAGGCCAAGATTGCCGAACCACTATAAATTTATGTGTGCTTGTTTTCTGTTTGATTTTCTCTATTTTCATTTTCTTTTCTTCATTTAACCTCTTCTTCTTTCTTTTCTCGGTGTTTGTGCCATTTTTGATTCAAACATTTTTGTGCTTTCACTGAAAAACTCCAATCTCAGGCTACTTTGATCCATCATCTACAATTGGATTTCCTATATCCAGGAGATAGATCCAACGTTTTCTCTTTTTAATTTCTACAACTCGAATTTTCCATAAATCTACTGGAAGCTTTCTGCCATGGCCCTCTCAAGGAAGAAACTCCAAATACGTACCATAACCACCAAAGTAGTCGCCAATGATACCAAGAATCAAAACCCTTAGCATGAGAATGAAGCTATCCAACTAGAGTAAACGGAGATCCAGACTCCAACTGATGTCGTCATCAGAGTGGAGATCGATAGGATGATGAAGCAGATGGAAGATAGATTCCAAGCTAGTCAGTAGGAAAGGAATCAAACAATGTAGCAGAGCTTAAGACTGCCGAATGAACTGACTCAAAATAGCCATGGATAGAGCAGAAGGGATTCCAACTCAGAATCATAGAGTTCTTCTTCATCCGAGCAAAGACTGAAGGATAGAAGGCAAAAGAGGACTCAAAACGCTATTGGGACATCATACCAGGGAAGAGTGCCAACCAAGAACACAAGCATAGTTAACCAGGTTTTTAACCCATCACAATTCAATAGGAGTTAGAACATTCAGACTATGCTAGAATAACTTAAAACTTAACCAAAACAACCAAGCGAACAAGTCAATAAGACTCAAGGAAAATCAGCCAATAAAATACTAAGTAGATGGATCGCTAGCAATCCATAGGGAAGCATCATGAGTCATCCAAACCTCTTGCATCGTGATTCACTACCATTTCTAAGCATGTTCGCCAAGTTTCATAGCATGCCAAGAAATCTAGCTCGAGAAGTGAAGACTCATCTAACTCAAGTTGTTTGACCAAAAGAAGCTAGCTTAAAATGGACCTAGAGATCTCATACAAAGTAGGATTGACTTGAATTTTAGAAGAACACTTAGAAGACATAAAAGAAGGCTTATAGAAAAAAGGGATCATTTGGAGGTTGTTTGATGGATCGCTAGTGACCTAACTAGATGGATCGCTAACGATCCATGTATAGTGGGCCCCACCATCTGAAATTTTGATGGTAGGTCCGGACACCCTCTAGAGTGTACTTGCAAAGTTTCATCTGATTTTATTAAGTATTGAGCAAGTTATGGATGATTCTTCTGGACTAGATGACCCATGAAGATGGATGATCAAACAAATATCAAACGACTTGATATTTGGACATGGCATTCAAATAGATGAAAGGAAGGCAACCCAAAAGGATAGACTCAAAAATAGTCTAAGGGCATGGATCGGTAGCGATCCATTACCCATGGATCGCTAGCAATCCATCATGTTAGCTCGGGTCACCTTGAGTTTCTCTGGACTTCTTCCTAGCACTTAGTAGAGGCTTCTGACAAGTCGACTTTGGCCCAACTACTTTCCTACCCCTGTAAATACAATCCTACCTGCAACTAGAGATGGATCTTTTCTGGAGGAGAGAGTCGCCGTTACTCTACTGAAATTCCTTCACTTCTTCAACTATATTCTCCCTCACAACAGTCATCAAGGGGGTTACTGTGATTCTCCATTCAACCCTTATACTTGTGACTTATTCTAACTCATTGTAACTTATATCCAAGGACTAACTAGTTAATATCTAGAGAGATTCAACTAGTATAATCATAATAAAGATTGATTAAAGTGGACGTAGGCTAGAGTCAGCTGAACCACTTTGAAAATTCTATGTCTCTTTTCTTACATCTGCTTTTTATTTGTTTTTTATCTGAGATTTATGCTATTGATTATCTGCACTGGTGCTTTCACACTCGATCCAGGGTGTTAATCCGTTTTTTGGGTTAACACATAGGGATCAGTACTGACTCTGGAGGAGGTATCGGTATCGAACCCTATAATGGTGGGCTCTGTGCTCAACATTTGGAATGCGGCTTGGATATGGTATCTAGATGTGCTATTGAAGGTCAGAATCTGGAAAATCACACTGTTGTTGATGACGCTACACACGGGAATCATACAGGGGGATTGCTGGACGAATGAGTCCCCTAGAGTTTGGGGAGCCTACTTATCGAGCACCTTCCCAAGAGCGTTCGCCAGGTCGAACACTCGATGCAGGAACCGATTACCGTCGTTCAGTCGAATATGTTGATTCAAAGTATCTAGAGGATATAGTTAGGAGATTGGTTAGTGAAAATGAATTCAGAACTAATGATGAATGGGGTACCTACGCGAGTCAGAACCTATTTACAGAGGATATCCTTTGCTCGAGATATCCCAAGAGATTTATTATGCCTATGATGTTATTGTATGGAGGAATAACCGACCCTAGGCAACATTTATTGAGATATGAATAGCGCATGGACTCAGCCAAAGCTTCAGATGCTATGAAGTGCCTTTGTTCCTAATTTTTCTATAAGGGGTGGCTACGATGTGGTTCACTCGGCTTCCGCCGAGGTTCATATCGTCTTTCGCTGAGCAGTCACAAAAGTTCTTGGCCCAAATTTGCTTGCACACTTCACGTCCGAAGCACGTGATGTCACTATCCAACATTTATTAAGCTGAAGGAGAGTCACCGAGGGACTTTTTGAATCAGTTCCACACGGCTGTAATAGAAGTAACGGATCCTAAGGAAGACATGGTACAGATGGCGCTCTGTAGGGAGATTCATCCCAACTCTGGTTTCAGAGATTGGTTGGAGAGAAAGCAACCTTCGATGATGGAAGCTTTTTGTAGGAAGGCCAACGAGTACTTGCATCGAGAAGATGCACACAAATGTCCAAGAAGGACTGGCACCATGAATCCAAATGAAGTAGCACAAAGTAATGTAACTATGAAGCAATTTGGAGGAAGTTCTAGGAATATAGACGTGGAGGTTGGAAACAAGAATGATAATCAAAGGAAGAAGAGTTAAGCTTTAGGTGGCAACACAGTGATAATGGCAAGCGCCTGAAGAGCTTGAAGCCGGAAGAATATACACCTCTGAACAATACATTGGAAAATATCTACCTTTCCACGCAAGGGATGGAGCAATATAAAAAGCTACCCCAGAGAGAGGCGGCTGATGAAAAAAAGCGCTTAGGAAAGTATTGACATTCCCATGAAACTCACAGACACAATATTAACGAATGTCGACATCTAAAAAATGTGATTGAGGAGCTAATATGGGATAATAAGCTCCAACAATACATTAAAAACCCACCAAACGGTGGAGAAATTGCAAGACCCTAGAGTCTACCTGCACCCGGAGAACTTCCAGAATCTAGCAGGCCGGAGCAAAGGTGAGCGGATGATAGACTGGTCATCAACTAACCGGTAACTCGAGGATGGAGCTACAATTGAAAAAATGCTACCCCATCCACCATTATCTAGTTTCCTTTTTGCAAATAAGCCTCCCAGTGACATTGGGGGCATTGTACGCAGGACATGCCATTTCTTTCACTTATTAATAAAATTAGCTTTCTGAACCTACAAAACCGTGTTCTTGTGAGCAAAACTCCTATGCCTTGAGAACATCCGCATAACTGAGAGAACATTCCTCGGTCCTTGAATGATGAATGGGGAATATGGACTCACGAACCATCGGATTGATGGTCACATTCGATCCGTACCTTCTGAGAACCGGTGTTGCTACGGCAACATCGGAAAGGTCCAAACCACAGGGTCGATGGTGACATTCGATCCATAACCTTCTGAGAACCGGTGTTGCTCTGGCAACATTGGCAAGGTTCGAACTACCGGGTCAATGGTCATATTTGATCCATAACCTTCTAAGAAAAAGTGTTGCTCCGGCAACATTGGGTACGTCCGAACCGTTGGGTTGACGGTCATATTCAATCCATAACCTTATGATAACCAGTGTTGCTTCAGCAACATCGGGAAGGTACGAACTGCCGGATTGATGGTTACATTCGATCCATAACCTTTTGAGAATTGGTGTTGCCCTAGCAATATCAGGAACGTCCAAACCATCGAGTCGACGATCACATTCGATCCATATCCTTCTAAAAACCGGTGTTGCTCCAGAAACACCGACAAGGTCTGGACTACCGGGTCAATGGTCATATTCGATCCATAACCTTTTAAGAACCGGTATTGCTCCAGCAACATTGGGAAGGTTCGAACCGCCGTGTCGACGTTCACATTCAATCCATAACCTTTTGAGAACCAGTGTTACTCCAGCAACATCAGGAAATTTTGAACCACCAGGTCGACGGTGGCATTCGATCCTCAACCTTCTAAGAACTGGCGTTGCTTTGGCAGCGTTGGGAAGTCCAAGGCAGAACCCATCATTTCCCGTCTTTTATGAAATAACGACTTTTCGAGCCCAGAATTATGCCTCTCTTTTACGTAAGCATTGTGACTCGACCGACCCAAATGAATCTGCGTGTGATTAATGCAGGTGTGTAGGTACCCAAAGATAGGTGTCGATCAAACTTCTTTGGTCCATTATCGGGCCCGTGAAGTCCCTCTCAGTGTTAGAAGATTAACATCAGCCAACTCTCACCTTCGGATTGAGGGTAGGAGTATAAACTCAAACTGGATGTGATGCAACCATCTATAAACCAACTCTTGCCTTCGGATTAAGGGCAGGAGTATAAACTCAAACCGAATGTGATGCGAGCATCCGTAAACCAACTCTTGCCTTCGGATTGGGGGCAGGAGTATAAATTCAAATCGGATGTGATGCGACCATCTGTAAACCAACTCTTTCCTTCGGATTGAGGGTAGGAGTATAAACTCAAACCAAGCGTGACATGGCCGTTTGTGCGCTAACTCTTATCCTTTGATGGAGTGTAGGAGTATAAATCAAAGCGAACGTGATTCGACCATTCACTTACTCAACTCTTGTCCTTAGATTGGGGGCAGAAGTATAAACAAAAACAGATGTGACTAAATCTTCCAATCCTTAACACCTCGCTCAAAGTAGGAAAAACGGAAGATCCATGCCCGGAATAAGGCGGGAACCAACTTTCAAACCTTCGATTGACGCCCGAAGTTAGGTGCGATCGAACATAAATGTCCTTGGTAACAGCGTACAAACTAAGATCTTGAGTAGTAAAACTTAAACTAGTGCCTGGAGTTCGGCGCAAACAAATACTGCTATCCTGGAAAAGGATGCTTAAGCCACTGTTTTAAGTGGTTAGCCTTAATAATTGCCTTATATTTGCTAGAGCGATGTAAGGTCGGCAAACTATAAATGGACTAAGGACTTAGGTAGAAACAGGTCGCTAAATGAAATAAATCACAAGTACATTGAATGGAAAGTGTGTTTCTTAAGTACTTAGACAAATTTGAATAAAGATTTTACAAAACAAAAAGTATTTGTTATTCGCACTAAATTGACAAAGTTAAGTACAAGTGTTATTAGCGCTATAACACCAAAAAGCAAAAGCAGGGGCTGAATCCACACTAGGCCGACCAATAAACCAAAATGGACTACTATTAATTCAAACCAAAAGGAGTCTATGTACACAGACAAACTAGTGACTACTTCTTCTTTGATGACTTTCGCTTCTTCTTAGAGCCGGGAGAGACATCACTCGAGCCATCATCTTTCCTCTTCCCTACAATTCCTTTTCCCTTGGCAGGAGTGCTTTTCGATGATCTAGCAGGCATGCACTGGGCATTTCAAGGAAGAGAACGGAGGCTGGAATGCTCTGTGAAGGTACTATCGACGTGCTTTGAGCGCTTCCAGGCAGAGGAATATATATAGGAGTATAGATACTCTGGTCTGGCAAGGCCATAGATAAAGGAGTGGGAAAGATCTCCTCCTTCTCTAACTTGATCTTTCTGTCCGCTTGTGCTCAATGTCACTCAGGGTGTGACCCGAAAGGGGTTTGGAGACTCCAATGATTACCACATCCTCATCAGTCTGAGCACCCTGAGTACCACCAGTCCCTTCCTCCAATAAAGTGCTGATCATTTGCTCATTAAGGCTAGGAATCTCTTTAGTCGGAACACTGGGAGTGGTTGTTTAGATTGTGATGGTTACTGACTCTACCACTGGCACTTGTTGCCCTGGTTGGGAATCTTTAGGAGGAAGCAGAGAGATTGCAAGCTGATTAGAAGCTAGAGAGACACAAAAAGAGAGATTAGTGATGTTGATCGGCGACACGTCAACTCTCTAAAATACAGGAGAAGTCAACGAGATACCTTCTTCGGTTTGGATGTCTATGTGGGCTGGAATACCTTCAAAAGTCCCTTTTGGGATAGGAGAGAGAACAGTGGATTTCAAGATCTGGGGCTTCTCGGGATCATACCCAGAATCAATAGTGAAACCAGGAGCAGTTTGAGTCCCAGGAATTTGACTAGCTGTAGCATCGTGCTACGCAGATCCAGAGCCTAGGCCCATCTTTTTTTCTGTGGTTGTGGTAAGTTATGGGTGGATAAGAAGATGGCTATCATGTCGGATTCTGGGTTCATCTCCCCTCAAAATTTCCTTTTCCAACAGCTCTAAGTCCACCTCACCACCTTGGAGATATTCCTTCTCTTCTTCTATAATCCGCTCCCAGGCATGGGCAAGGAGACTAGGATAATCTTCTTTGAGCCATTCCTAAATCTGAGCATGTTGGCATTGTATTGAGTAAGCAATGGATCTAACCTCTCCATAACCTGCTCCTCTGCCTGCTGTTACATAGCTTCGACTTCTCTATTCACAAGAGCATCTACATCCATGGCTCGTTCGAGCACTCTATCTCTCTTTTCCATGACCTTAACAAACTCTTTGCATTATTCCTGAGCAATTCCTTGTGCTTCATCTTTCTCTTCTATTTCACGATCGAGTATGTTTTTTAGCTCGGCTGCATTCCTTTTGGCAACATCTCTTTCTATTACTAGCTCGCGATTCCGATGATGCACTTGTTCTATCTCATTAAGATGTTTAGCCTTTCCAATCTCAAGCACTTTAATAGCCTCCTCGGCCTTCTTCTCAACCTCACCTTGAGACTTCCTAAGATTTTTGAATTCGGCGTCGAGATCGGCAATAATTCTCTTATTGTCGGCCTCAAGGAGCTTTTGATTCTCAATCCCCTGCATCCTATTCCTCGAGACTTTAGAAATCTTCTTGGTCACTTTCGCTTATTCATTATATTGCTTATGAATGTCAATCACATAATCAGTGGTCCTTTGTTGGTTCCAATTAGAATTCTTTTTAAGTTTAGCACAAACATGAGTCCATCGAAGCAAATATTCAGGAATTCTTCACTAAGTTTGACCATATGAGCAACGGCCATAAGCTATTCTAATGCGTTGACTGGAGTGACGACGGTCTCTTTACCTGGCCTCTGATGAGAAGTCTTAGAGACACCCATATGATGTTTATGTTCAAAGGGTTGACTAGAGTGAGATAGCATTGTTGGTTGTGTAGAAATAGAGACTGGAGGTGGAGCGCGAGAAGTGCTGCTTGGCGAGATGTCATCATGGTGATCTGCTTGCTTATCCAGACCTCTAGGAAGAGGTGATCTAGATCTAGGTAGGTTCTTAGAAGTGGAATCGTGTGAAGAACGATCCTTATCATATTTACTCTTTTCACGACCATCTCTATCTCGGCAGGAGCGGTAGCTAGAATCATACTCTTGACCACTTCCCTAGTGGTACAAACTCGACCGAAGCCTTTTGCTTGAGTCGCCTTTTCTTCCAAGGATCGGTAAGTATGTTTCTTCTTCCCTATAGAACCTACAAAGAAAATTGGAATGAGTTAGATTCGATGAAAAAGGACATACGATAAGTGCCGTGAAGGCACCTGCACATGAGTGTCCTAATGTCCCCCCAACGGACCATGTACTGGAGCTTTACTCAAGGGAGTAACCTCTCCTGCACTAACAGGGATGGTATCCTTTTTGAAGCGAATAGGGGAACCAATACCCTCGATGCTGATGTTATCAAGGCCGAGAGATGGAATATCCATAGGAATTGTGCCTAAACCATCAAATGTATCTGTTAATGGAATAGATTGAGTCTTCAATACTGTAGTGACTAGCAGAGGCTACTTAGAAGTTTGCCCTTACAAAGCCTAACGATGAGCTTTCTTTAGAGGTAAGTGGTTGCTCATCTGATGATTGTTCAACCACTAGTTCATGTCTTGAATGTACATCGTCATCGCCAACCTCATTACCACCACCTAATATTTCGCCTTTCTCGATGTTGCCTTGAGCCTCCTCGATCTCTTGGTTGGGGACTGAGGGCACGACAGGAACAACATGATATGCTTCTGCTTGTGCATAGCCACCTACTATTACCTCTTCATCAGCGTCTCCGGCTTGGGCGGTGCTACAACCATCTTCTAGCAAGTTAAAGACCAAGAGACACTCATCAGCAATAAGGGACCTAATCTCCATATCTTCCTCTATGATGTTTCTGAGTGCTGTAACGACGGTTTGATAAACATCACCACCGGGTCTCAAAGGAACATCTCCATAATTCAAACAACTATGTTAATCAAAATGTGACTTGACTAAAGCTTTCACATTATAGTTTGGAAAAGAACTTGCATCCTGCTAACTATTGTTGTGCGAACACGGGTGGACAACACACATAAAACCATTCACTTTTAAAATATATGCTTATTCCAAGCATCGGTCACAACTTGATAACTGCTGATTGGCTCAAGATAAGTGAACAATAGACTTCCTTTTCGTCACTTGAAGCTAGAGATAAATCGAATATCTTCTTCGGTTGGCTCGGGATAAAAGAATTCAAAGAAAATCATATATGATCCCTTGAGAAATGTATATCTTTTTGGATGTAGTTGAGCTGGTGCAAGTCTTATAAAATGGAGCATTTGATGGATGAACAGGTTGAACGGTGGTACACCCTCGGATAGGCACATATGATTGTTATAGATGGTATACCCTTCTGGAGGAAGATAAGCCCTTTAGTGATGGGACGGGACCAATACTTCATCATACGGGATTCCAAGCTTAATGCAAATTCGGCATAGAGATGCGTCGCTAAATTTTGAAGAGGTTGAATCCAATGGACCTTCTAAGAATACAGCGTCCTCAGGAGTGTTAGGAGCTGGGTTTACAATATCATCTACTCTCAGATTTAGAGAGTTAGCTTATGCATGGTGTGAGCTTTAAGTTGTTATGATTGTTCACCTAGAGTATATGTAGCAGAAAGTATCGTTGAGCTCGACTCAGCATCTGATTCAGCATGTGTAGAGGCTTGATCACTAGTCATCGTAGCTAAACACTAGGAATGTCTAGAACCTATAGCTAATAAACTCAGCAGATAGTCATAGTTAGATGGAATAACCTGTCCTCCTATGCTAAGTGATTACCTGGTGCAGTGTTGTGCAATGCAGTGTTAAACAATTCAGAATTATACGATAGTAATGACGAGACTCGGGAGTTCGACCAGAGTGACCGTCAATTGCTGACCGTCCTAATCAGCCATCACGTCGATGGTCGTACTAATAATTTTATCCAAGTTTAGGGATCAGCTATTGGCATGTCAAAGTATGATGTCTGTATTCAGGGCATATTCGTTCACTAAAATTCAAGTTCATACAAACATATATGAGCATTCAAGTTCAGGTTCAAGTTCATATGAGTATATATGTGCACGTGCAATCAAGTTCAAGTCCAAAGTCATGCAAATATCGTATAGGCAGAATTATTTAAGCTCAAAGTCATATGCGACCATTCATGTACATGCACAAGTTCACGTAGGTAAAATATTCACATAATCAAGAGTGTACAAGGCAGACATCACAAAATTTACCTAAGTATCGGATTGTCACCGATCCCATACCTAGAGGACTCTACCCCTTTGAAAATTTATTCTCCTTCACTCCAAAAGCCGAACCCGAACCAAAATTCACCAACGTGAATCGTTCCCAAGCCAACCTCGTCTCCGCTACTCTCAAATTCGCCATCTACCTAAGTCTGGAAGCCTACCTTTATGAAGAAACACAACCAAATCGAAAGATACAAGGATTGGGATGGAACAAAGGATGGGATCGGGTTCAGTTTTGGATTCGAGTTGAATCGCTTGGGGTAGATGAAATCGAGTTATGGTGTGCTAATATCGGTGCGTAGAGATTTGATCGACTGATTCGAGATTGGATCTAAACATTTGGATTGAATATTCAAAGCTTAAGCAATTTCAATGGGGGCCTAGGTATCAATATGGTTCGGTTGCATGTAAATGAAGGCAAGTGAAGAGAGAATGAAAACAACCGGTTATATACCCATAGGCGGCCCAGTATTCTCGAGTCTAAAACGAGAGGGTGATTTAAGTGTAGGATCAGTACCAGATCCCATCCTATAGGGGTCGGTACCGAATCATCCCATATGCTTAAAAAACAAAAAAAAACAAAATAACAATAACATTTTGTATATGTGCGAAGATGCACTAATGCACTTACATGCGACTGACCGTGTACGTGCACTCCCCCTACTTCAAGAACGTGCACATGAGCATGTGTACATATAAAAATTCAATACTCGGTGACCAGAATTAAAGGGAAATCAAAATCTAACTTGAATACCCCATGGATGGAATCAGTGTAAAATCATCAAACTTGAAATAGCAGAGCACGAGATCGCACTCTGGATTTATAATCCCAGATGTTAGCAAAACGTCACATCGAATCACTACGGACATAACATTTCACGAAAATGACTCATGGAAAGGATAAGGACTATTTGGAACCCAGAGTGGAGTCCTTTTTGATAATACAAACTTATCTCGATTTAAAGCACATCACGTTTGAAACGAGATGTACATTAGGGGGCAAGTGTTATCCAGCCTTTTGACCAGGCAGTGTTCGGACAAACTAGAAAAGTCAAACTTGGAGTTATCAAGGCAGGAAGCCCAGAGAGATAGCTAGGAGTCCTGAAACCAAGTACAGACAAGTCAACCTAATGATGGTCAAATGATCTTAGAAGAACAATACTTCGGGATGCACTAAGTATGGATCGGTGCTCCACCCTGCATAGGGGATCCGTATTGATCCCTAGGGGGCACATCTAAAGTAGACTCCACTCCTGTGACATTTTTCTCTATCTACATAGAGCCTGATTCAAGTGTTGTTCCAGAATTCCTATGCATTGTGTTGGCAATCTCCATATGCGGTCTAAAGCAGCATTTCAGCCTTCTGTAGATCCATCGCTTGGACCAAAAAAATACCTAAGCGGCTATGCAAAACAATATTGGGAGCTCGAAACCAACATCAAGAAGAACCACCATGAAGAATCATCGATCCCCTATCTCCATATATAAGGATCGGTTTTGATCCACCCTATAGAGATCGGTACCGATCCCCAACCACAGGGGATCTGGGGTCGAGGATTTTTGGAGGACTTCGTCTTCATGAAGAGATTCTACGGGTGAAATATCAGTGAGATATTTAGTCGTCTACACCTATAAATATAGAAGGCATGGTTCATTCTAGGGATCTTTACGTTGATATCACACTTTTACTCTCTGTACTCAATGATCAATACATATCCCACTCTCTTGTAATCACAAAAACTAGTGAAAAAGCAATAAAATCATTCAAGTGGATGTAGGCCAAGATTGTCGAACCACTATAAATTTGTGTGTGCTTGTTTTCTGTTTGATTTTCTCAATTTTCATTTTATTTTCTTCATTTAACCTTTTCTACTTTCTTTTCTGGGTGTTTGTGACATTTTTGGTTCAATGGATTACCAATTAAGCAACTAACAAATCCCCTAATAATAGATAACTAAGTTAAAGGAGGAACTGAACTTAGATGTGTTATCCAGCCTTTTGACCATCTAATGTTTGGAAAAACTGGAAGAGTTGAACTTGGAGTTATCGAGGCAAAAAGCCCAGAGTGATGGCCCAGAAGTTCAGAAACCAAGTACAGACAAGACCACCAGACGATGGTCAAACGAACTTAGAAGAACAATACTTCGGGGTACACTAAGTATGGATTGGTGCTCCCCCTTACATAGGGGATCGGTACCGATCCCTAAAGGCACATCTAAAGTAGCCCCCACTCATGTGAAATTCTTCTCTATCTACAAAGAGCCTGATTCAAGTGTTGTTCTAGAATTCCTGTGTGTCATATTGGCAATCTCCATATGCTGTCTAAAATAGCAATTCAGCCTTCTCATCATTTGGCCCAAAAAACACCTAGGCAGCTATGCAAAACAACTTTGGAAGCTCAAAACCAATATCAAGAAGAACCACCATGAAGAATCGTCGATCCCCTATCTCCATATAGAGGGGTCGGTACTGATCCCCAACCATAGGGGATCTGGGGCCGAGATTTTTTTGGAGGACTTCGTCTTCATGAGGAGATTCTACGGGAAAAATATTAGTGAGATATTTGGTCGTCTACCCCTATAAATACAGAAGGCATGGTTCATTCTAGGGATCTTTACGCTTCCATTACACTCTTACTCTCTTATACTTAAGGATCAATACCGATCCCACTCTCTTGTAATCACAAAAACTAGTGCAAAAGCAATAAAATCATTTAAGTGAACATAGGCCAAAATCGCCGAACCACTATAAATTTGTGTGTGCTTGTTTTCTATTTGATTTTCTCTATTTTCATTTTCTTTTCTTCATTTAACCTCTTCTACTTTCTTTTCTGGGTGCTTGTGTCATTTTTGGTTTAATGGATTACCAATTAAGCAACTAACAAATCCCCTAATAATAGATAACTTAGTATAAGGAGAACTTGAACTTAGAAGTATATGTAAGAATTGTCCTCTTTATATTGAAGATAAGGAAATGCCTAGGGATTTGTGTGAGAAATGCGGAATATGGATCTTAAGGCTAGGAATAACACTAGAGGGGGGGTGAATAGTGATTTTAAGAAATTACTAAATCTTTTTGAGTTTATGTTAATTTGAACACAAATGTATGCAAAATTCAGACACAGATATAATCATAGAAACAAACACAGATGCAGAAATAAAGTAAATGCAGTAAAGGAAAGAACACACCGGATTTTATACTGGTTCGGGGTTATCCTACATCTAGTCCCGCACAACTAAGTAAGGATTTCCTTTCAAAAGCAATTCAACAATTACAACCCTCGGTTTCAAGGTTACGAGGTACACCCTCCAGAATCACAATCCTCTAGGTAGAGATACTTGATTTACGGGCGACAAGTTCACCCAATTGATTTCCAAGGCTACAATCACACCTTTTCTCGCTTGATTGATTTCCAAGGCTACAATCACACCTTTTCTCGCTAGATAGATTACAAAGAAGCCTATAACTCTGAATAGCATATCGATCTTGTTGAGATAGTGATAGAGAATCAAACCAGAGATGATCTAGTTAGATTCAATGTTGATTTCGGCAGAGTGATGATAGGATTTTGAATAAGAAAATGTGGAAGAAGAAGAGAAATGAAAAACCAGAAAATCTGATTAAAAATTCGTTGAAACTAACCCCTATTTATAGAAGAACAACAGTCATGTCCATTCGTGAAAGGTTATGACGAATAGACACTTCTTTTGAAATTCAAATTTTTGGTTCTAACTGACACTATGTTGACATGGGGTACTAGGGCATGTCGACATCCCAAAAGAAATTTTGATGATTTGTTTTTCTTTGAAAATAACCTTTATCTTATATTAAAACTATTTTAAACTTTATAAATATACTTGACTATAAATAAAATACATAGATAAATATAGAGAATAATATATATATATATATAATTTTACTATAATTTTATATTTAAATCTAAGTATAAATATATTATAATTAAAAGATAGTTTAAAATAAACGAAGTTTAAAAACAAGAATATTTTAAGGCTAAAACATCTTTTTGAAAATCTTTTGAAAAGATAATTTTTAAGGCTAAAACATTTTGAAAAGCAGTTTTGAAAATCATTTTGAAGTAGTTTTGAAAATCATTTTGAAGTAGTTTTGCAAGCTTCTTCCTACAGAATATCTCATCATATCAGGACTCGAGAACTTGTACAAAACCAGGATGTTTGTGGGTTTGTAAGCCACTTGTCGTAGGTTTGTAAGCTACTTGTTGTGGGTTTGTAAGCCACTAAAAAGGTAGAAATGGGTTCCATCCCGAAAGAAAAATGGAGTGAAGATTTCAGTGCTATTATGAAGTTTTAACATAATTCTAGACTCAATACTTATCTTAAAATCTTGAACTCTTGATAATCTTGATATTCTTGATACTCATGAGTCTTCAATCTTGATATCTTGAATCTCTATACTGTACAGTCTTCATTCTTGGTACCTGCATGGTTAAATCCTGCATATACATATATATCTAAACTATATTGTTAGTATTTATATTTTATAATCTATTCTAAGGTTGTTGTCATCAAAACCATCATCTCATGGACTAACAATTTGTTCCTTTTCACAATGATCCGCTTTGATCTCATTCTTGGAATGGATTAGCTTTACAAACATTATGCCAAACTAGACTGTCATAACATGACTATAACCTTTTCCATTGTCATGACATGACTATAACCTTTTCCATTCTAGGACATGAGACATTCATATATTCGTGCAATAAATTTAGAAATGAATTCATATCTGGATACCTAGCACATATACACATTAAAGATGCAGGAAAACAACTAGACTAAATCAAAGTAGTCAGTGAATTTATTAAAGTATCTAGGGATATACTAGGATTACCACCAAAACGATAAATCGGTTTTTGTATTGAATTGGTCACTGGTACGAACCCAATAGCAAAGATAGCTTATCATATGGCTCCACTAGAGAATTAAGAATTAAAGAAGCAAATTCAAGAGTTAGTGGATCAAGGATTTATTAGACCAAGTAAATCACCTTGGGGTGCCCCAGTATTGTTCGTAAACAAGCACGATGGATCCCTATGATTATGAATTGATTATCAAGAACTTAATAAGGTTACAATTAAGAATAAGTATCCATTACCTCGGATTGATGATCTAATTGATCAACTCCAAGGAGCTACCATATTCTCAAAGATAGATTTGAGATCTGGTTATCACTAGTTAAGGATAAAGGAAGAAGATATTCCAAAGACAACTTTCCAAACACAGTATGGGCATTATGAGTTTTGTCATGCCCTTTAGACTAACTAACGCACCAGCAGTTTTTATGGACCTTACGAATCATGTGTTTTATCCGTACCTTGATCAATTTGTCATAGTATTTATAGATTATATCTTAATTTACTCTAAGTCAAGGGAAGAGCATGAGAAACATTTGCGTATAACTGTACGGACATTAAAGGAGCACCAGTTGTATGCAAGGCTAAGTAAATGTGATTTTTGGTTGGAAGAAGTAAAATTTCTCAGGCATGTTATTTCAAAAGATGGGATAGGAGTGGACTCATCAAAAGTTGAACAATTTTTGAAATGAAGTCCCCCACACTAGAACAAAAATACCCTATTACAACGATCTTTAAATGCCCGTTGTAATAGGAACCTATTACAACAGTTTTTCAGGCATGTTGTAATAGATTCCACTTTTCAATAACTCTTTTCCTTTGCACGTTGTAATAGACACATATTAGAAATTTTTTAGTTTGCCTTTGTAATATATGCCTATTACAACTGTTTCTGCCTGTTTTAATAAATATCAGTTTTCATCCCTATTTATCCGTTGTAATAGATGCATATTACAACCATTTTCTTTTTCCCATTACAATAGATGCCAATTTTACAGTTATAAAATGTCCGTTGTAATAAATGTCCGTCAATTTTTAATGATTAATAATTACAATGCTTTTTTCAAAAATATTAATAATAATTATTTAATATTTTATATTTAATTTTGTGTCTCAATAGCCACTTTTATTTTAAAAAAGAAAACATAATAAATAAAATTATGTTCAAACTAGTTAATTTTTTCCTTACAATGGATCCAAAAATTTACCTATTTCGTCTTAATTTTTTCATTTCCCGCTTCATGGTTGAAATCTTGAATCTCTAAATCTGCCTGGACTTCTTCCCTAGAGCCATATTCTCTCGAAAATCCCCAGTCTCCAAAGAATCCATAATCTCCAAACAAATCTTTAAACCTAAAACCAGATTCACTTCCTCTCTTACACCGTAGCTAATACTGTCGTCGCAGTTGAGAAAGAGGAGGATCTTATCCCCCTATCACTGTCCCTAGTCGCGCCAATTCCAGCATCGACCTCCAATATTCCTTCGCCTATCAACCCTAACACTGCCCCTTTTCCCAATCCTCAATCATCCTCCATCGCAAGCCCCTCAAATCATCAATCGACATCTCACACCGATTCGTATTCCAGCAACCTCAACCACAGTGATGGCAGCGTCAGCAGTGGACGTGATGACGACGAAGTTGTCAGAGCCAATAAAAGACCGAGGACAATATGGACCCATGTCTCAATCTTCATCTCTCTCACTCCAGCTTCTTTAATTTCCTCGTAGATGCAGCTCGCCACCTACCGCTATTTCTTACCACTTCCATTTTACAAGCCCATCTTTCCGAGTCGATTCGACCCGACGCGCGCTCTCTCACTCAATCTGGATCCACCACAGTTGTATTCGACCCTATTACTAATGTCGACGGATCCGCTTTAGTCAAAATAGGCGAAACAGTAAGCATGTAGTTCTCTATCCTTTTTGCTTTTTAACTTAGTGTTTTTGATTGTTTGAATTTTTTCATAGGCCTTATGTTAACCATTTGACCTTAGCCTTCTGATGATTTCTTACAGCTTGAAAGTGTAGAATTGCTTCTAGTTGCATCAGACTGTGCTTGTACTTTTGAACCAAAGCTTCATCATATGTGTTATTGATAAGTTGCAAGTATAAATAATTATTGTCCCTGATGTTGTCACTTAACTGCATGATACTTATTTTATTTTTGTTGCATTCTTTTAAAGAGGTAATTAGCCAAAAGGACAAGCATTAATTAAATTAGATGCAGTCCATAAGTTTTCAAATTTAGCCTCAAGAACAAAACCACGTTTTCTCTCTTCTCCACGTCGATCTCAAATCTGCTTCCTTTCAATTGCCGCTACCCCTATTCTTCTGCCAACACCACAACCTCGTAGCCCCTCCTCTCATCACCATCGCCTTCAGCAGCTCGACCTCGACCCACGCAGCCTCGACCTGCACTTCGCCCTACTTCGCCTCGTCGGCGTCATTGTCACTCTCCCCATCGTCTTCGTCGATCTGTTGTTGGTTTTTCATTGGCGCTCTCCCCGTCGTCATTGCCGCTCTTGTGACGCCCCACTTCGAGACCCACATTAGCAAAGAGTATTACTAGGTAACACCGTCTGCTAATACGAAGAATGGAGCTGGATAGGAGCGGCCATCTATAGCCTTGTCTTTATTATCTATTGAATACGCCGACAATTGCCATACATTTTTTTTCTTCTTTCTCAAATGGATCGACATATCCAATAAATACTTAATACAAAGCCATAGGTTGCTGAAGTATCTATCAGAATAAAATATAACAACTCAAATGTAATACACATCACAGAACAGTAGATCATCACATACATTTACACATATACGGATACATTACAGAGTGTATAAAATGATACATGTCAAGTGGTAAAGCAAACCACAATATACAGGCGAGTCAAAAGAATACATATCAGAGTTACAGCCAAAAAGGACTACACAAAAAGCTATAACAAAAAGGAGCTAGCAAAATAGGCTAATTCCAATGTATCTAACCTGAAACATCTCGGCCTGACCCGAGTATAAAATACACGGGTCAGTCTAGCTAAACAAATCAGTTAGATAAATTAAATGATAATGAACATACAAGGTCATAAAGTACCACAAATATCTCCAAAAGAGATAACCAGATCATTTAACAAAAGATGAATCATAACAAGCCTCGTATCATCGGTAACTCAAATAAACAAAGAATATGAATATCCCAAAACAAGCCAAAAAGGCAAATAACAAATACCAATAAAGGTAACACAAGTTTCCACAAGGTAATCGCTATATATCGTGTGGTTCAAAAGACCTACACCGAAGGGCGATACACTAGGGAAATATAATTATCAAAGAAACAAAAGATGCTCGAGCTCAGTACTGTATAACAAGGATCCACAAGCCCGAAGGCAACAAACCCAAATATCTCTCGAGCGGTGACGAATGACCAACTCCAAAAGAGATACTATATGGCAACAAACCCGAAGGTACAAACCCAAAGGTACAAGCCTGAAGGCAACATACCCGAAGGCAACAAATCCCGAAAGCAACAAACCCCGAAGGCTCAAGCCCGAAGGCAACAAACCCCGAAGGCAACAAACCGTAGTGGCGAAGGTTCGGAGGCCCAGTACTGGACACCACTATCTGGCAGAATGTGTCATAACTCTCAAAAAGAAAACCGAAAAATGTTAACGTGAGTCTCATTCCACACGTTCGCACTAAACGGTTTACTAACCGTTAATCAATTTCACACTCAAAGCAGTACAAAGTTCATCTCATCTCATCGGTAAACCAGACCCAAAGGTCAAAACGGTCAAACGAATAGATTAGGAATTAACTGAAAAGATAAACACACGTGTTCATAGCACGCGTTTTATTTAATCATTTAATTCTCCTCCCTCTTCTCTCGAAGTGCAAAATTGTGTGTTTTATATAGAAATTATAAGTTGGAGAAACGAGCTTTTAATACAATTTAAAAATATCACTTTATAAAAACCCGTGTACGAAATCTAAAAAGAATCATCAAAGTTAAAAAATGCGATAACAACTAATTGGATCGACAAGAATCGATAAAAATGGAAATCCAAGCAAAATAAACAAATTGGGCTGAGACAAGCAGATCGGTCGACTGAACTAGGTGGTCAGTCGGCTGACATAATGCTTGGAAACTTTTGGTTTCCAGGTCAGTCGACTGAACCAGTTGGTCAGTCGACTGATACAGTGCTTGGAAACTTTCGATTTCTAGGTCAGTCGACTGAACCAGGTGGTCAGTCGACTGATACAGGGGCAGAATGTTTTCTGCCCCTGGTTCAGTCGACTGACCTACTGGTTCAGTCGACTGAACCTGCTTCCAGAGCAGAATCAGCCCAGCCCCTTTGTGGGGCAAAATCAATAACACGGAACGGAAGCGAACGAGCGAGCAACAACGACTAAGGATTCACGCCAAGCGACAACCCAGCCTTGTATGGCCCTCTAAAACATCCCACTAACGTGTTCAAACATCAAAGATTGGATTTTTCACAAAATTGGACTTCAAAAACAAAAAATTGGAAAATTCACCAAATCAATCCAAATCAAAAACAAATGAACATGAATAGATGTTAGGAACATACCTAACAACAACGAAAGCTATAGATGTAGATGTGAGTTCAAAAACTCACCTTTAAACCCAAAAACACAAGAGAGAAGCTATAGAGCAAGGCAAGAACAATCACTCTTCAATTTTAACCCAAGAAGCTTCAATCTAAGCTCAAAAGAAAAACATTTCCTAAGTTAGGGTTTAGGAAATTTCTGAAATTGACGAGGAAATGAGATGGAGAAGATGAAGAGGATGCTTACCTAAGCTTCTCTTAGATTTTGGAGCTAGAACTTGAGTTTGCAAATGAATCTAGGGCTTAGGAATTTCTAATTCCTTTTCTCTTCCCCCATTTTTCTAAAGCTTGAAGTGTTAGGAAATGATAGAATGAATAAAGAGGAGAGGGGTGGAGTTAGGATATAAGATGAGTTGGGTTAGTGGGCTGAAACCCAAACCCAAACCCAAAGCCCTAATTGAAAAATAGCAAAATTCACTCAACTCCAAACATATCGATGCTTATACTCAAAAAGATCGCAAATGCCATTTTGGACTCAATGGAAGTGGTCCCGAGTCCTAATTCGACCGTTTGCAAAAAGTGACATTTCGGACTTAAATCCGACTAACGACGCTATATTTAAATAAATATTTAAATATACAATCGTAAAACATACTGGTTGTTACAGCTCTCCTCATCGCCGACGTCGTTGCTTCGACTTGACCTACACTGTGCCCTGCTCCGTCTTCGCCGGCGTCATTTTAGCTATGAAGCAGAAAATCAATAACATTATAAAATGCTAAATTAAATTAGCATTAAATCATTGTAATGCTATATTCAAAAGATGCTAAATTTTAGTATCATTTTGCATACGTTAAACATGCTAATGTACTTCATAGTTAAAATACTACATCAATCTATCATTTCAAATATCATTAATATGCTACTAAACTTTGTATCTAAAATGATACATTAAACTATCATTTTGCATGTTTTAAACATTCTATTGTACTTCATAGCTAAAGTGTCAGTTTAAGAAATGATAAAATAAACTAGCATTATCATTCCTTTTTATAGTGTAAAAAATGCTAAACTAAATTAGCATTATACACATATAATGCTATGTTTGTTTTCACTTAAAGATAATGCTAGTTATATTTAGCATTTTTGAATGTTAACTGTTCAAAAAAATCGATCGGCACCAGCTTCGACCGTCTTCTCTTCTATCACTGACGCCATGCTTCGTTGCTACACCACTATCGACGCCATGCTTCACCGCTACACCACCAACAATCTTCTCTTCCATTGTCTCCCAATCCACCTCGACCAACCACCTCGTCGCCTCTTGGGCTGCTACCACCTCATCGCCTCGACCATCCACCATCACCATCCCAAGCCTCTACAACCTCATCGCCTCCTAAGCCTCATCCCCGTGGCGTTGTCTGCCAAGCCACCACCATTTTAGTCGCGTCTTAAGTTTGGCGTTGCGGTGTATTTTTACAGGAAATTTGGCCTTCGTACTAAATATAAAACGTGTTGAACTTGCGTCAAAAAATTTCTTTATGTTTGTCCTCCTCCCAGTTTTCCACTCTTTTAAACTGGTTTTAATTGCTTTCAATTTAGTCAAGAAACTAAATAAAGGGTTGCCTTCACATTTTTTATTTATACTTCTCTGTATCACTTCATGATGTCCTGCTGAAATGGCCATGCACTATTATATCTAAAAGGTTTGTGCTTTTTTGTACCCACTTTTAGGACAAGATTAATTAGGATAGGAGAGTGGTCACTAGTAGAGTGATTCAATAGCATTGCATTTTCCTTATGCATCTTGTCCACTAGCTCACAGTTGACAAAATCTGTCTGTTTTGCTATGCAATTTAAAGATTGTACCCTCTCTCCAGGAAAAATAATTACTAGTATTGTTTATTTCTCTTAAACAACAACAACTAATGCAAGCTTGAAAATTTGGATCAGCTTTTAATTGATTTGAAGTAGAATGTCTATCAAAGCTATAAAGTGTACAATTGAAATCACTACTTACAATATAGGGCAGTCTAATGTTTTTTGATTCATCCTTCAAGTAATCCCACAACTGTTCCCGCTCATTATCATGATATGTTTTGCACAGATAACTGATATAACAAGCTTTAGTCACCCTTTATTTTCAATGAGGCGTCTAATGTGTTGATATGACATGATTCACCCCTAACAATAACAATAACAATATCTAACTTGGATAGATAAATAAAATTGTTTCACATATATTTTGTCTTAATTTACATTTCAATCTCCATCTATTAACATAAATGTATATATCAAAAATGCGTATATCTTTGTAAATAAAAGTGATTAGAATTATTAGATTGTACTATAGTGTATACTTTCTTTTATTTATAATTATTGTACGTAGATCTGCCTTCAGAATAGAGGTACCAAAATTCTTAAAGCAGTGTATGACTTAACGCAATCATGATTTCAAAATATCTTCAAGTTATCGCTAAAGTTGAATTATTTGCAATATGATGACACAATTGTTGTTTTCATTTCGTAATTCATAATCTTTTGATTTAATTACCACAGACGGATTTCAGTACATAGTTAACTTAATGATGAATACTGTT
The DNA here is from genome assembly GCA_030737815.1 of Allium fistulosum. Classification (NCBI taxonomy): domain Eukaryota; kingdom Viridiplantae; phylum Streptophyta; class Magnoliopsida; order Asparagales; family Amaryllidaceae; genus Allium; species Allium fistulosum. The sequence goes on along the minus strand of CM060907.1, from coordinate 238,470,303 downwards.
TAAAAAGTAAAAAATTACTTAAATGAGCATAAAATTGTAATAGATTTTGATTTGAAAAACGCATGACTTTGCAATATTCAAATATGGAAGGAATATATTTGTTGGCATTTGGCAGTTGTTGCAATGATCGCTTGTTTGAAAATATGTCAACACAAGTTGCATTAGTTTTAAGCTTTAAATGTTTTCACGTGGCTCTGTGTTGGAGTCAACTATATGATTGTTTGCACCAAAAATGGTCACAAACCCCAAGTGTAGTGAAAGCACCCGCGTATGAATACAAATCAACAGTATTCACACACAAATCACAGATCTAAGTAAGTAACAAGCAGCAATCAAGAAATAATGAACAGTGACACACAATTTATAGTGGTTCGGCTATCTCTGGCCTACGTCCACTTCAAGGCTTTTATGATTTTATTGCTCGATGCTTGAAGATTACAATTTCGTGTGTTGTATTACAACTGATTTGCTGAACTAAGTCTGAATCTAAGGCAGCAATGGTGATCTGGAGTAAATCTAGCAGAATCTGGGCGCTCTTTAGCTTTCAAAATTGTCCGACCCCTTTTCTGAATGACCAGGGGCTCTATTTATAGGTGTAGGAGGCTGATATTTCGCCTAAATTGAAGGAAGACCAGTTCTGGCACGTGAGGGGGCCCACATGGCCGAAATCTGGAGATCCGGGCCCACTTTGGGATCGATTCGACCCTTGGTTCGAATCGATCAAGAAAGAGTCCGATCGAGCTGAAATTTGGTGTGGACATTCTTCAACATGTGCTCAAGCTACTGTGAAAATTTCATAGCATTTGGACTTGTAGATCTCAAGTTATGATCGATTCAAGTTGGTGTTCTTCGTCCCATGGATTCATTCGAATCGATATGGTTCGACTCCATAGGTTCGAATCGATGCCTCTGCATGTGAAGATGGTGATGTGGTGCGTATGCTTCGTATCGATCCGCTTCTCACTCCGGATTGACTGGGTCGACTCCATGTTCTTCGCCGCTTTGACTGGGTGGATTCGTGGTAGTGGATTTGAGTTGTTGGATTCGAAGGTTTGCTTCCTTCGAATCGATCGTATGTCCCCTTCGTATCGATCTGGGTAAATCTCAGTCGATCGATACGAAGACTCCACTGCCTGAAGGTATTCGAAGGTGGGAATGTTCCAATGGACTCGAACTATCGGAGTCGAACTAATGCTTGCTCAATGGAGTCGAAGCAACGCATATTCCGATGGGTTCGAAGCAAGGCTCGTCGTGATCGATTCGAGGCAAAGGCTTGATCGATGGAGTCGAAGCTACGGTCCTTTTCATGGATTCGAACTTGTGGCATATTGGGACGGATTCAAACTATGTTCTCGTGGATGGATTCGAACCAACGATGTCTTAAGTGGATTCGAACATAAGCCCTGCCGATGGATATGAAGTAAATTGAGTCGAACCAGATGGAGTCGAAACTGATGGATTCGACTCATATGGATGCGAACCCGAGGTTATGTTTTCCACTTGCTCCGATGATATCTTGAGCGTACGACCTCAGATTGACTTGATATTTGGAATGTTGTTCTATCTGGCCTTGCTTGACGTGTCTTGTCAATTGTAGCCCGATCCGGACTCGGGTGTAATTCATCGATATCCATGCTGAACCTGCGATGCACAATTGATATTTATGACTAGTAATCATTGATTTTCAGTTAATCTTTGGGTATCTCAGCTTTGCCAAAAAGTGGGATAACACTTTGCCCCCCAAAACATGGCTTTTGGTAAAGAGGTGTGTTTTGATAAGTCTCAAATTGAATGCAGTGAGTCCGTGTTTTACTCAGAGCTTATAGTATTTTCAATCAAGTCCGTGGCTGTTCGAAGCCGAATCGTTATCAATTTCTTTCAGTGGAAGTTAAGAATGAGATTCTACAGTCTCTCCATATTATCGATGGTCACTCCGGACCCTTGCCAAGCCCATTCCAGACTTAGCGATCGAATAGAAAGATCATATCGCACTCCGGTGTTGCTTTCTACCCCTTACACTCCGGCCCCAGTTAGGGCGTAAAAGCGATGTCTTGGTTGTTCTCGACCGATCATAGCCTCTCCGGGCTCATGCTGGATCCCATCCTGTCACTCTCCGGTGAAGGGGAAACAACGTTAAGCGAGTCAATCCTGTCGCTCTCCGGCGAAGCGACTCACCTCCTGCACTCCGGTTCAGTGTATCTGAACATTATGCGATGTCATGACCTGAATCGTCGGTCGATCACAGCCTCTCCGGGCTCATGTTGGATCCCATCCTGTCACTCTCCGGTGAAGGGGAAACAACGTTAAGTGAGTCAATCCTGTCGCTCTCCGGCGAAGCGACTCACTTCCTGCACTCCGGTTCAGTGTTTCTGAACATTAAGCGATGTCATGACCTAAATCTTAGGCCGATCATAGCCTCTCCGGGCTCTTGCTGGATCCCATCCTGTCACTCTCCGGTGAAGGGGAAACAACGTTTAAGTGAGTCGATCCTGTCGCTCTTCGGCGAAGCGACTCATTTCTTGCACTCCGGACCCCATCTCTCCGGGTAAGGGTCATAAAGCGATCTATATCATATCAAGTTTCATTATTTGTCCTTCAACTCTCTGGTCAAAGGGAAATTCATGTTTATTTACTGAATTCAAGTTCAAATGTTCAATTTCAAACAAAGGGAAAAAAAACTAGATAATGCCTCTCCGGGCGGAGCGGTCTATTACCATCTCAGAGCATGCCTAGGGATCTCTCCAGTTCCCGTACATGAGTAAGTGGAATAGCCGTTTTATTTTGGAAATCAAATCTAAGAAAACTAATCGACCAGAGTCCAAATCCTGAACTTGGCCCTTGCCATCACGATTAGTTGATGACGAGTCGTGACCCCGATCCAGGATCATTCCTATTAGGTGGAGGTTGTTCAGGTCCTACTACCGTTGCCCGTTCTCTGATATATTATGGCAATCTACCACTCCTGGCATGTTCTTCCACCTCATCCCTTAGGTGGCGGCATTCGTCGGTTGTGTGCCCATCTAACTCATGGAATAGGAAATATTTTCCGGTTCTACGTTCCCGCTCTGTGGGATCTCTCCTCGGTGGCTTTCGATAGGGGAGTTGCCCCCGAGTTTTGGTGTAAATTCGTTCCAGTCCTGCCACCAAGTCTGTGTATTGTCTAAATCTGGGCTCTCGGAATTTCTTCCGTTTGTCAGGACCATCATGTGCGTCATCCTGCTTTCTCTTTCCTTTGTCTGCCCTGGACTGTTCCCTGGCGGTTCCTTCGCCTTGTGCAACATTTATTTCCTGCCTCTCGGCTCGTGATTCCTCTAATCGAATGAATTTTTCAGCTTCATGGAAAAACTCTCCAAGATCTTGCGGTGGATCTTTAGTCAAAGAGTCTTTGAATTCGGTGCCTTCTCCAACTCCTGCCACCGCCGCCATCAAAATCATCGATGGGTCCGGGCGATCTACAGAAGCCACCGTTGCATTGAATCGTAATAAAAAATCTTTTATGGACTCTCCGGTCCTTTGTTTTATTGATGCCAAAGTCATCACGCTCTTAGGTCGCGTCACGTGAACCCTAAACTGCTTCATGAAGCAATCCACAAGCTTGCCCCATGTCCTGATTGATCCTGTTTCTAGCTGTCTAAACCAAAGCGCAGCCAAATCTGATAAGAATAAGGGGAAACATCGTGCCATTACTTCCTCGGATGCTCCCAGCACTTCCATGTGTCTGATATATCTGGTGATATGCATGGTCGGGTCTGACTTTCCGTCATAAGGATTTAGCGCTGGTAGTTTGAACTTCGGAGGGTTCCTTGCATTCCTGATATTCGGAGCGAACGGACTCCGACTAACTTCTTCCAATCCTCCTCCTGACAACCCTCCTCTCATGAGTCGTCTCACTAGGCCAATCATTCTTTCATCTCCATCTAGGGGTTGCCCCCTTGTCATGTCTCGGTCTTGCCCTCCGAGTCTCGTAGGGAATTCTGGTACGTACTCTTCGGGCGGCTCGTTAGCATTTGTGTTGGCCCTAGCCGGTTGAGCTCCTTCCAAAGGTACTTCTGCGTTGGATCCTGCGGGCCTGCCCCCAAGCCCTTGTTGATTGCCTTCTGGTTCTGTATTCTGTCCTCCGTTGGGTTCCATAGCCCTAGCTCCTTGTTCCGCATTCACAGCCGCTGTAGCTGACCCAAGATTCTGTATCCCTGCAGCTCTCATCTGCTCGAAGAAATTTTGCAGCATCTCTTGTTGGCTTTTCATCATTCTTTCCTGCATTAGGTTATTCATAGCCTCCATCTCATCTCTAGTAATGTAGATCGAAGCTTGTCCTTCTCCAGCACCAGAGGATGCCTCTTGACTTCCTCCCTATTGGCTCCTTTCAGCTCATTGTCTTGTTTGTCGAGTCATTGTAGAGCCAAATCTGAATCCTTAAAATTTCAAATCTAAACTTTGAATCTGGTGTAGCGGGTGCTAGTTCTTCTCAGTGAAAGCACCAAAGTGTTTGCACCAAAAATGGTCACAAACCCCAAGTGTAGTGAAAGCACCAACGTATGAATACAAATCAACAGTATTCACACACAAATCACAGATCTAAGCAAGTAACAAGCAGCAATCAAGAAATAATGAATAGTGACACACAATTTATAGTGGTTCGGCTATCTCTGGCCTACGTCCACTTCAAGGCTTTTATGATTTTATTGCTCGATGCTTGAAGATTACAATTTCGTGTGTTGTATTACAACTGATTTGCTGAACTAAGTCTGAATCTAAGGCAGCAATGGTGATCTGGAGTAAATCTGGCAGAATCTGGGCGCTATTTAGCTCTCAAAATTGTCCGACCCCTTTTCTGAATGACCAGGGGCTCTATTTATAGGTGTAGGAGGCTTATATTTCGCCTAAATTGAAGGAAGACCAGTTCTGGCACGTGAGGGGGCCCACATGGCCGAAATCTGGAGATCCGGGCCCACTTTGGGATTGATTCGACCCTTGGTTCGAATCGATCAAGGAAAAGTCCGATCGAGCTGAAATTTGGTGTGGACATTCTTCAACATGTGCTCAAGCTACTGTGAAAATTTCATAGCATTTGGACTTGTAGATCTCAAGTTATGATCGATTCAAGTTGGTGTTCTTCGTCCCATGGATCCATTCGAATCGATATGGTTCGACTCCATAGGTTCGAATCGATGCCTCTGCATGTGAAGATGGTGATGTGGTGCGTATGCTTCGTATCGATCCGCTTCTCACTCCGGATTGACTGGGTCGACTCCATGTTCTTCGCCGCTTTGACTGGGTGGATTCGTGGTAGTGGATTCGAGTTGTTGGATTCGAAGGTTTGCTTCCTTCGAATCGATCGTATGTCCCCTTCGTATCGATCTGGGTAAATCTCAGTCGATCGATACGAAGACTCCACTGCCTGAAGGTATTCGAAGGTGGGAATGTTCCAATGGACTCGAACTATCGGAGTCGAACTAATGCTTGCTCAATGGAGTCGAAGCAACGCATATTCCGATGGGTTCGAAGCAAGGCTCGTCGTGATCGATTCGAGGCAAAGGCTTGATCGATGGAGTCGAAGCTACGGTCCTTTTCATGGATTCGAACTTGTGGCATATTGGGACGGATTCGAACTATGTTCTCGTGGATGGATTCGAACCAACGATGTCTTAAGTGGATTCGAACATAAGCCCTGCCGATGGATATGAAGTAAATTGAGTCGAACCAGATGGAGTCGAAACTGATGGATTCGACTCATATGGATGCGAACCCGAGGTTATGTTTTCCACTTGCTCCGATGATATCTTGAGCGTACGACCTCGGATTGACTTGATATTTGGAATGTTGTTCTATCTGGCCTTGCTTGACGTGTCTTGTCAATTGTAGACCGATCCGGACTCGGGTGTAATTCAACGATATCCATGTTGAACCTGCGATGCACAATTGATATTTATGACTAGTAATCATTGATTTTCAGTGAATCTTTAGGTATCTCAGCTTTGCCAAAAAGTGGGATAACAATGATTGTGGTAGAAATTGTGAGTTGAGGTTCGATCTGAGGCTAAGAAGTTGTTATTAATGAAGTGGCAGCAGATGTAATGATTCCTCATGAAGAAAGAGATGTGGTGTGGGTGGTGCTGATATTGCTTATGTCTTTGGTGTTGTTGAAAGAAGGGTTGCTGGGAAACTTGGTTCATGCGAAAGGGTTAGAGGTTGGTTCTAGCATTTCTATCACAGCTGACGCGGTTGTTTCACGTGTTTCGTAGGTAGATGGGATAGAGGGGATAATTCATTTACTACTGTATGTGATTGACACAATTTTATCACATGATGTACATGCAAATGAGCTTGTGATCGGTCAGTGTGATACTGAATGTGAAGTACATGCAGTGCATCTAGTTTTGTCTCCTGATGTTGTTCCGATCTTGGGTTACTGATAGGGATTATGTTTCTCAAGGTAAGTGTATGTGTCGATGGTCAGATTGTAGTTTTGTCACGTGATGAACATCATCATGGTGACACTGCGGATATTTCAGGTAATGTTGTCCTAGTTTACATTATATTTGTATATGTATTGCGCGACATAGCAGAAGCAAAGAAATTCTTGAAGAAAAAAAGGGTTGATGCCGGTTTTGATTTACTAAAGTATTACGGTTCAAGGCTTGCTTCAATGTCTTTCGGTTTAAATTTTAAGTATGTACTACATGTTATGCTAGTTTAGACTTGAATACGATGTTTTATGACTATGTAAATCTTTATGAATGGTGCGAATACATCAATCAAATATATATTTTTTTAGGTAAATATGAATGAATATGGTTGTTATTAATATAATATTTTGGTTTCAATTGCAAATTAGTTTTAAATTTATAGATGCATTGCAGTGGTTTTATATTTTTTTCTTATTTGAATTCTACTGCAATAGGCAAAAACAATTGCAAAAAATCCTATTGCAACTGGCAACAACAGTTGCAAAAGACTTTATTGCAACGGGCAAAAATAATTGCAAAATACTATATTGCAATGGCAAAAAACAGTTGTAAAATCATTTAGGTCTGTTACAACATCGCATAAGACGACGGGCGTTGGTCCATTGTGAAATCATTATTACAACAGGTATTGCCCGCTATAAAAAGAATATTGATATTTTGTTGTAGTGCCAAGGACAAATTCAGAAATTTAAAGTTTTCTTGGACTAGCGGGTTATTATAGAAGATTTATTCAAAACTTTTTAAAGTTAGCAGCTCCACAAACTAAGTTAACACAAAAGGACATAATTTATATGGAGTGAGAAATGTGAGGTGGCATTTTAGACATTGAAAAAAAAGTTAACTGAAGCACCAGTTCTAACATTACCCAGGAGTGGAGAACGATACAAAATATATTATGATGCATGTGGTTAGGGATTATGATGTGTATTGATAAAGAAATATAAAATTATTGTTTATGCCTCTCGACAATTAAAGAAGCATGAAGTAAATTATCCAACTCATGACTTAGAGTTAGCAGCAATAGTGTTTGCATTAAAGATATTGAGAATAATTTGATATTTATTTTGAACATAAGAGTTTAAAATATTTATTCTCTCAAAAGGAACATAATATGAGACAACTAAGATAGATGGAGTTTTTGAAGGACTATGACTTCACATTAAATTACCATCCTGAAAAAGCCAACATGGTAGCTGAGCGGAACATGTTTTCTCCTCCCTAATGTCCTTTAATTGTATATCTTTTAGCAAATCAAAATCCCGCAACCAAACTGGTTAAAATAGACGATATAAAAAATAATATGCATGCATGCAACATGGAAATCGTGAATAATTTGTCTCAATCAATGGACTATCTGTCCGGACATCATAGTTTTCTCAGGATAACTACAAACCTATAGCTGACTCGGACCTACCACATGTATCATATTTTCTAACATATTGTTACAAGGTAACTGCACGGTCTGTTTGAAACTTACTATTTCTAAGGTCCACTGATCCTAATGGTTTTGCGGGCTCATAAATAACATATCTCAACTTTGTGTATTCCTTTCTGTAAGTAAACCTACTTTTAGCCTTACCCATGACAAAACCCCACGCATTGGAATTTGGACTAACATCGGTTGTAGGCTAACAGTTGAAGTATTAGGCATGACCCTACACCAGTCCCATCCAGTTTTTTAATCTCTGAGTCATTTAATCCTACCATAATTTATCTAAAGGTGATAAGACTTTAATCTCTTTAGTAAAATTCTAGGTTAAATACCCTTTTAATTCCTTGAAAACATAATTCTTTACAAATGATTTAACTATTGAAATCATATTTAAAACAAGAAAAATTATAGCCATTTACTTTATCCAAAATAATTATGCTGCGATATATGCTTTAATAAAACAATATTGACGAATCTCGAAAATATTTGAAAGTTATCTCATTTCGAAACCATAGGCCATAGAGCCAAAATAATATATAAACCTTTATATGGACAAACGGGGCAAGGCACAGTCGTTGGGGTTCTTCGCCCCTCGAAATGTTAAAGTCCTCTATTTATAAAACAAAAGGTATGTAGTCGAATTCATCCTCTTTGTAAATCATATTTTAAAACCTTAAAAGATATTTAGACAAAACAACATAAGCAGTGTCATTAGGGCCGAAGTGATATTAGGCGGCAACCTATATATATCTCTTCGAAAACAAGCGGTAAGGGGTAAAAGCGACAGCCAACAAGGCCGAAGTGATAAACCACGACATCATTGGCTAATTTTAAAACTGCGACACCATTGCCTATAAGAGTCATTAATAAAATAAGCGGCATCATTATCGCCACTATATGTCTCTTCAAAAACATCGGTGTTGGCGTCCGTAAAGAAATAAGCAGCACTATGCCATTTTATATAAAACGCCACACTTAAGCCATGCGGCAATGACCATGTCGAAGACCATGGTATCGACTTCGATGCTATGCACCCCGCTTCAACAACACCAATCCATTCCATATCAACCAACTATTGATATCATATATATCGCTTGTGATTGACTTCAAAGCCCATATGCATGGAGAGATGAGGAGAGGCATCTTGCCTTCGGCGTGACAAAGCCGTAAATAATGGAAAACTGTTTATTTGCTAATAAAAGTAATTTCTTTTTACCAACTACGAATGTTTGTTAAATTCTTATTGGTTAACAAAAATTTATCAATTCTCTTTTTCAAAAATCTACACTAGAGCAGTTTTTATATTTCCAAAATAATTTGCAACCCTTACATTTTATATTAATAATTTAATATAATAATTAAACTTTTGTAGCTCAAATAATTCATAATAAATTATAAACACTTAGGAAAAAATCCTCAAAAATCATAATAGACGCCTCCTATTATATCCTTTAAAATATACAAATTTCGGGACCAAAAACATAATTTAATTATTTTAAATAATTAAAACTCGAAGTATCTCATTTTCTAACCTTAGAAAATTCATCAAATACCCTCCTTAAATCAAAAAATTATGAAATTAAAAACCCACTTCCAAAATAATATTTCCAATATCATATTAGAATTTTAAGTCATTTGGGTGTTATATGATAGGTTTGTTAACCCAAACATATCGCTAAATTTCATAAATAAATTCCATAAATTCATCGGTAAGCATACACAACAAGGGAAAAAGGCTATTCCAACGGCTACCAGCCGTTGGCGGCCGTTGGGAGCCGTTGGAAATGGCGTTGGAATAGCATACCACGCCTTCCAACAGCTTCCAACGGAAGCAACGGGGTTATTCCAACGGCATTTCCAACGGCTACCAACGGCAGTTAACCGATGGGCGCCGTTGGAAGCCGTTGCAATAAACTGACCAATAAGTCGTTGCTAGCCGTTGGTAGCCGTTGCTAATCTGGGTGAAATTTTTTTTATAACAGCACGCGATTCACCTTCCAGCCACACACAATCAATATATATCAATTTCCATTCCATTTCCACTCCATTTCACATATATATCACATATTCAACACATTATACCACAAACAATATAAACAACCAAAAATCAACATCAAACATTACATATTCAAGTCCAACTCCATATTCAAACATTACAACCAAACCCTCACCAACACCAACTCCAACTCCATATTCAAGTCAATATATACAATGCAAACACTTAAACCTCACCACCTCAAAGTCAATACATACACAATAACCATCAAACACAATCCTCACCACCTCAAAGTCAATATATACAATAACCAACCACAAAACAATAATCATCATACCTCTCAAGCATCATCATCACCTCCGGAAGCACCAGACGACAAAGGGAAGGAACCATGCCTCTGCGCGTACTCCGCTAAACGTTGATTCAGCTGCTCCATTTGTATAGCGCGAAGACGGTCCTGCTCTTGCAACTGCTCAACCATAGTTCTAAGCTCTTTTATTTCAGCTTTGTCACACGCCTTTTGAGCTGCCCGAACCTGCAAATAGAATATGAGATGTTCACATTTGTATTATAATCATTTTCTTAAGCAATGTATATTTTAAAATATAGAAACGTAAATGACGTGATCTTAAGCAATGTATATACCACAAATAAATGCATATTTTTATTACAATATATAGGTTAACTTATTAAATATATAGGTTAACTCAACTAGAAATCATCATATGTATAGTGTATATATAGGTTAATTTATTAAATATAATATTGCAATATTTATAAGATTACCGCTTGGTTTCCATAGCCATAGCGCCTATTCCGCTGCGTCGGATCCATAATAACGTCGAAAATATTATCTTCCTCCTCTACCGTCAACTCATCGCGATCCGATTCTGAAAGCAGCTCTGCCCGTGCCTCCTGAAACTTTGCCTAAAATAAAAAACAGTTACAGGTTAAAATTAGTAGAATAGGATTTAAACATATCGATATTAATAAAATAAGTTTTAAAATATGCATACATATGCAGCCGTCGCCTTATCATCACCATCCCACTGATATGTAATATTGCCAGCATTGTCTGTTTGTCTTGATGCGTGGGTGCGGGTAAATACCTCCATCATAGACACACGACGTCCAACCGATCTTTCCTGCAATAAATAATTTATATATTTTAATTTTTCATAGCTAATTACCGAACTAATTAATATACAAAATGTAATAACGGTTTAGATAAATTTACCAAGTCCTCACGGTGATGCTGAAAAGACTTGGATCCGCCACGATGCGTTACAGGATTCCTACTTCTATTGGCAGAGTTCCTCTCCGACTCCATCTGCAATTTAAATTGAATATTATATTTATACTAATTGCGAAATAATTAACTATATATTTGGTAGAATATTTACCTTGAACTCGTCGGTCTCCCACCAACTCATCCAAGAATCCCATACGGAAGCGCCCATCCAGTTCGGTTTCTTCCTCGATTTTTTAAGAGCTGACATTACCTCCCTGTAATTTTTGGCGACCTTCGAATTCCAGTGCCGCTGAACCATGGCGACATCGGCCTCCGCCAAGTCCACTTGCCCCTGTACAAAGAGAAAACATTACTAAGTGTTCATTTATACTTATTCATATAGTACAGTAGTATAAACTCACTAGAAAATCTTGCCAGATGGCCTCCCTGACATGGTCAGGGATCTTACTCCACTTAGGCCAGCAATCTGTCATCCTGCTCATATATGATTGGTTGGAAATGCCAAGCACAACTCCTGAGGGCTCCAAATCAAATCCCATGTGTTAAATAAAACAAAGCTTTAGACAAGTATATATATGTATGAACAAATTTATATTGTTATCATTTTAATTTTGATACTTACGCTCCATCAGCCTTCGGCTGTAAATATACAAGTGGTCGAGCTGGAGGCTCACCACTACTCTCGCCGGCCGAGCAAGAAGAGCTACGACATCTGGAGCCTGACATAATACCTGTTGAAAGTTTCATTTTTAGTTATAGACATAGATAAAATGATGATGATATGTGGTGCGTGTAATGATGATGATGATATATATGTGATGCGTGTGCGTGAATATATAATTGTAAAAACTACCGGATATTACTCAGTCCTCGTCGTTTTTTGATTCAGACTCGATCTCGTGTTCTATATCGTTTTCCTCTACACTCTCAAATGCTTCGACTAATACATTTGTCTCATCATTTAATTGTCCAAAATCAGTTTGATCGTCTGTAATTGTGATTTCAACATTTTCTTCGATATCTGCTTGATAGGCTTGTTCTTCTGGAATATTTTTTCCATTGAATGTAAATCTCGTCTTGGTTTTAAAAACCGCAGACCAATCCGCTTTATCTCTTTTTAGAGACGGATAAGGGGCGTAATAAACTTGTAGGGCTTGTTTGGCTAGTACAAACGGATCGTATGGCTGATAACGGGAGGTATGTTTTATTTCTATAAGATTATAATTTGGATGAACGTTAATACCAAAACCTGGAACATTGCTGAACCAGTTGCATCTAAACAAAAAAACTTCCTCTGCGGGTCTTATAAAATATGTCAATTGCAAAATCTGGGTTAGCACGCCATAAAAATCATGTATATGATTATTAGGATCATCACTGCCTTTAACAAATACACCGGTATTGTTTGTTAATTTTTCAGCACCGTATTCTTTGGTGTTGAATTTATATCCATTAACGAAAAATATTGGATACGTTTTAACTTTCCTTTTCGGTCCCAACGCTAAATGTTTTAATCCTTCATCGACCACATTATTTGTAGGATCACAAACGTAGTTCGAAAACCAAGTAGCGAAATTTTTGCTTAAATTGCCGTTTGGATTTTGTGATTCATAAACACTGCAAACAAAAACAATATATTGCTTTATTATTAATTTACACATGCAGTATTAAATTAAATTTATCAAAACTTGTAATCTGATAATTACCTAATAAATGGTGCAACTTCTGGACAATTAAGAAGAATATACGTGTGTGCTGCATGGTAATCTCTATCATCTAACCATACTTCTACACATTTTCCAGCATGTCGACCATGTTGTTTAAAAATAGATAACATTGCTTCAGAAGAAAAATCTTGTTCGACGGCCTCATCATTAAGCGCAACAGTTTGAAATGATAAATTCACATGATCATTGAAATAATGAGAGAAAAAGAATGATGCTTCTTCTTTGATATATGATTTGCAAATCGAACCTTCAACTCGAGCTTTTTGTCTCACTTTTTTCTTTAAATGATTTAAGTACCTGATAAAAATTATTTCATATCAATATTGATTTTTAATTATACTTAAATTACATACTCAGTATTAACAACATACCTCTCGAATGGATACATCCATCCATATTGCACAGGACCTCGAAGACGTGCTTCAAATGGAAGATGAACAGGTAAATGCTCCATTACGTTGAAAAAACCTGGAGGAAATATTTTCTCCAGTTTGCAGAGCAGTATAGGAATTTCTACCTCAAGTTTACGAAGACGGTCAACTTTTAACGTAGTTGAACAAAGCTCCTTATAAAATAAACTAAGTTCTGTTATAACCTTCCAAACTTTTACGGGCAACAATTCTTTGAAAGCGACGGGTAACAAATTTGCATCATTACATGACAATCATGGCTTTTCATCCCACTTAGTCTTCCGTTCTTATAGTCGACACATCTACGAAGATTAGATGAAATTCCATCAGGAAATCGTAATCCTTCCACCCATTTTAACAGTACTTTAACTTGGTTGTTATCTAATTCATAACATGCTTTGGGTTTTTTAGTGTCATTTGGCTTCATATGAAGCTCAGGACGATTACATATTTCTTCTATATCACGTCTTGATTTCAGATCGTCCTTAGTCTTTCCCTTAACATTCAAAAGTATATTAAACACATTATCGAATACGTTTTTCTCGTTATGCATCACGTCAATGTTATGACGGATTAAGAGATTTTTCCAATAAGGCAACTCCCAGAATATACTCTGTTTGCACCAATTATGAAACGTCGATTTACCTTGGATTTCAGTTTGCTGCCCGGTTTCATGTATCTTTGGATAATCTTTTACAAGTTCATATATATCTTCACTTGACCAAATCGTTGGTGGTTGTAAAGTCTCATGTCTATTAGCTATGAAGTTTTTTTTGTCTCTTCTAAAAGTATGATTAATATGGATAAAACGTCGATGACAATCAAACTATGAAATTTTCTTCCCATGCCGTAAAGAAAATACTCGTGTTTCTTCCATACAGTAAGGACATGCAAAACGACCGGCCGTACTCCAACCCGAAAGCATTGCATATGCAGGAAAATTGCTAATAGTCCATAACAGAGAAGCGAACATCCGAAATTTTTTCTTTTTTGATATGTCGTATGTTTCATCTCCTTCATACCACAATGTTTTCAACTCTTCGATTAACGGTTGTAAGTAAACATCGATACCCTGTGTCGGATCATCAGGGCCAGGGACGACAATTGTGAGAAACATATATGGAGTTTTCATACACATCCACGGGGGTAGATTGTAAGGTGTGATTATTATAGGCCAAGATGAATATTTAGAACCAAACTGAGAAAACGGTGAAAATCCATCAGTACACAAACCTAGTCTAACGTTACGGCTCTCCACTGCGAAATCGGGATATTTCTTATCAAAATACTTCCATGCTTCTCCATCAGATGGGTGTGTTAACGTACCTTCTTCAGGTGTTCTCACACTGTGCCATCTCATATGATGCGCTGTTACAGATGATGCATATAACCTTTGAAGTCTAGGAGTGATAGGTAAATAATGCATACGCTTGTATGGAACTTCTTTTCCCTTTTTTTTCCTTGGCTTGTATCTTTCTTGATTACATATTTTACAATTCCGAAGACTGACATCATCTTTCCAAAGCAACATGCAACCATTTAGACATGTATCAATTTTTTGATACGGCAAACCGAAAGATGACATTAGTTTTTTCACTTCATAATAATTTTCGCACATTATTTTATATAATTTATCTAATTAAATATTCTAAATAATGTTAACCAAAATTAAGATTATTACAGTGTGTATATGTTTATATAATTAAATGGTTAATAATATATATAGTATATGCATAAATTAATAAATTGATTTGACAAATATAAATTAAGATATAAATTTATTGGTTGATTAATAACTGGTTAATTAATTGATTGGTTGGTTGATTAATTGATTGGTTGACTACATTCCCAAATTATGACTACACGTATCTTATTTATACATTGAGGAGGATCCCGTAATGCCGACTCGCGCCAAAGACGTCTTAGGATCCGCTGCATCCGTATCCAATCTCAATGGTAATGCAACGCCAGTTATTGTACAACGTCATGCATCCAACAACAGCATCACATCCTAATTGCCGTATGTGCCAAGGAAACTCTATAAGTGTCTGGCTACACACTTCTCCAGACACCCTCATCGGTGTTGCGCATACACCATAGAGCCTCCTATGAGTGCAATTTGTGATAGAATCGCCCTTGTCGACTGTCGACTTCACCAAATCTAATTTCCCGCGTACACATCTCTTTAGTCTCATAACTTCCAAGAGTTGTTAACTTAGGGAGCTAATTTCCCTACTAATATGATAATATTCATATAATGTATATTGATGTGTGTGTAAACTTATAACCTGGGTCTTAGGCCGAGGTTCCATCTACACTTGTAAACCGTTAACCGATCGACCGTTGGCTACTGGAGCGGTCGACTACTTGCTATCGATCGGCTCCAGTGAGCCTATTGACTGGTCGAAGTTAAGTTTTCTTCGTTTGTTTACTGATTTTGTTTTATAGTAAACCCTAATCTGTTAGTCTACAATTCCTAGTGTTCTCGTTTTCAATTTCTAATCATTTCACAATTTCATAACTACATTTGTCATCAATTTAAATTAACTTAGGTTTAGAATCAACCAAGTATTGATATATTAATCTATATTCAGTTTAACAAAAAGAGCGTGTTCAACCTAAATCAACTTTTATCTAACCAATTTTACTTTAACCAAATTTGGATTAGACATGAATCATATTCAAATGGGTTAAATTACTATCAAATTCCCAATCTGCTATGGTTATTAGATAAATAGTGTCTTAAATTTAATTAAAACAGTTCTAGATCAAATAGGTTATAAACAAACTTAATTACATACAAATCATCATAATGATAATGAATCCACTCACCTCTAGAAAGCTATTTCCTTTTTAATTCACTTAGAATCATCTCCGCTTGGTTTGTCGATCTCTCTTTGACTTGATTTGATTCATCCTTCTTTAATCTTTTGAATTTAGTTTTAATTTTAATTTTGAAGAAAATTAATTTGGAGAGAAAGAGGATTGGGTTTTGGAAGAGACCGAGTTTTGTTACGATCAGTATGAAATTAGGGTTCTCAGTATTAGCTTAGGGTTCTATTTATAGGGGTTCAGATCGTCATCGGCCATTAGATCGATTTATATAAAATCTGGACAGTCCGGCCTACCCAACCTCTAGCCTGGAATGCTCGACCGGTCGACCACTAGAGGTCGACCAGCCAAAACTACGGTGTCAGCCGGTGGGACTTTCCTTGTAACGACCCGCTATTTTGGACCATTCGCATCCATTATAAGTGTATAGGTAGACACTCATGCCGGAGTTGAATTGCTCAAAATACCGCGTTGTTAATTTAAATTTGGCAAAACTGAATATATACCGTAAATAAATAATCACAGATCACAGACACAGAGTAATAAATGCAGCGGAAATAAAAGAGATAGTAGTTCATGAAGCTACTATATAAATGTATAGGTTACATCAGAGTTTACAACAGAAGAGTAATACGATACATCAGAGTTAAACCAGATACAACGGAAGAGTAACACGATACATCAGATACAAATCAAAATACATCACTGGAATCATCGAATACCGAAAGCAGAATAGATGGCTGGATCTTCAAGTAAAGCTCCAACTTCAAAGGTGAGTCTCGAATACTGGTACACTCAGTCTGACCCGAGCGTAAAGCAAAAACACAAGACACTCGAGTTAGGATTAACATTCTTATATTAATAAATCCAACTCAAGTGAAATAGCAATTGAAATACAAGTAACTCAAAGGATGTTTGGAATAACCATCCTTTAAGGATCCGTTAAACTGTCTACTATGTAGTAGTGTACGATAAGTAGATAATGTCTATCAGTAATATAAAGATATCAAAATAGTGTTAAGTCATGGCCCATTCCACCCTTAACACATTTTTATTCCCAAAAGCATATACAAGACCGTAGTTTCCCCAAAACTGGAAGTCACCAGAGGGCAATCCATATACTAAAGGTACAAATCAAAATCGTAGTGGTCGCGCATAAATGGAATACAAGTATGACAAGGCACATGAGGCAATACCCAAAGTAGTGACACTACCGTTCGCCTGATCCGGACTGGTGAGAACGCAACGCCGCAGCGCCCGCAACACCGTGAAACAACACTCCCAAAATCAAGGGTGCACCAATCGACAACAAGTAATGAGTAGTTCGAAGAAGTGTGTCCACTTGAGGTAGCTAATCCTCCATTGGCCCGGCACGGCTCCTGTTTTAGTCATTTCCAATTTGACACAAGTGTCAAAGCTATCCATTATCGTTCTCTTTCTTCAATCAACACGTACATCATCCAACCACTTCATTCTGGATCATCACTCCGCGTATAGTTATTAAAGTGGTTTTCGGTTTAGATAGAGAGTATATCCATAACCGATTCCGGTCTCTTTAATAACTTCCGTAATTATTACACCGATTGGTCGTTTAATATATTTCAAAACCAAATCAATTTCAATTTCAATTAGAATTTGTAAATCAACACTTCATTTGTCTTCTAAACCAATTTCCAAAATTTACGTTTCAAAACTTCCACATTACCATTTCAAAATCTAATAATACAATTTCAAATTTTATTTAAAACGATTCAAATATTGATTCAAGTTCGTATATCAGTTTCATTCCGAAATCATTTAAATTTACTTAATTTAACATTCAAATCCATTAAATTCATTTATCGATTTCATTTAATATTCGTTAAGTAAATTTGTCATTCAAAACAATTTCTATTTAATTTCCAATTCAATAAATCAATTATTTAAAATTCAACTTCCTTATTTCAAAACTTACAATTTGAATTAAATTAAATTCATCAAATCAAATTTTTTAAATTTCAAGTCTTTCATTAATTTCAATAAATCGCATTTTATTTCTTGTTAAAGAAATTCAATTTCACTTATTTACTTACTTAAATAAATTTCCAAAACTTAATTAATAAATAAACTAAATTTCAATTATTTACGAAGTAAAATTCACTTATTCAAAAATTCAATTTCACTTATTAAAGAATTCAAATCAATTTAATCATTAAATAATTCGATCTTATTTAATTATTAAATAATTCAAAACTTAATTATTAAATAATTTCAAAGTTTAATAATTTCAAACTTAATTACAATTCCAACTTAATTCAATCATTTCTCAAATTAAACAACATTCTTTCATCAATTACATTGTTAATATTTTGTTTCAGATTATTAAATATTAACATTTTCCTTTCGTTAAAATTCAATTTTCAACTTCATTTCAAATCATATTATTTATTCAAATAAAATCTTCGTTTATTTTTAAATCAAATTATTGACCAATCGGGTTTTATTTAATTCCCTATCATAGGTCAAGTTTATTTGGGTATTTATCATTTCAACCCGATTCCAATTCAATTCAAAATCAAAACATAGCAAAGGGAACTTGCAGTGTGATAACTGGGATGGTGTCAAAGTAAATAAACAAGCAATACAACAATCAATAACAATCCAATAATCAATTCAAATAATCCCGAAATAATCGTATTAATTCACATTGTTGTTTGTGCGAATTAATATAATCATTTCTAGAATCTACACTATCATTTCATGTAGATTAAAGTTTATTACATTACAGAATTATCACTTGTCATCTATTTCCAATTTCATACATCATCAATTTAAACAACATACATTCCATGGTTCAAGGTGTAGTTAACGCTATTTCTACGTGTCACTTTGTTTAACATTTAAGGGTCATATTATACAACTTTTAACAAATCAAATTTAGCACATATATCAATTTTATCCTATATCAAATTCACTACGTTTTTATTTATCATTTTAAACAATAACAATTTAACGTCAAATGTAACGACAAACAATCAATTAATTATCAATCAAACTGGGTTATCATCACAAAATTATAGATAATGGTGTCAGATGTCACATTGAACTGATACAGTTAATAGCATAAATAACAGTGTAAATAACTACAGCAGCATATTTCAATTGTCGTTTCAATTGAAATCAAATTTAATAAATAAAAGAACGTTAATCGTGAGTGAGTGCTCACCTTCTGAGGCTAGAGAGAACAAGAGATGACACGGATACGCATACTGATACGGACGCTGAAATTTGAATGGCGAATCGAAGCAAAGCAAAATCAGCATGAATTAGACGAACAAAGCTGATAAATAGAAATAGGTGAAATCAAATCAGAACTGGATCGATGCAGATATTTGATACAAGTGAACTTACACGTAACCATATATAACTATTTACATGTATAAATCGTATTCTAAATTCAAACAAATTTAATTTAAATAAATACATATATATATATATGCAAAATATTTACACAATAAAATATATATATATATATATATAACATCAAAATCAATATTCAAATATTATTCAAAATTCAATATTAAAACATATATATAAAAATCCATATATTATATTATAACTTTAAATACAAATGTAAAATATTATATACTAGATAGAATTTTAAATTTACAAACTCTCAGCTTACATATTCAGTCAACTCGCAACCTAACAAAAATGTGCAAGTATAACCTATTATATAAATACACTTATCTTCAAACTATTAATATAACCTTTGTTATATCACACGTATAATACTGTCGCAACTTTATAAATACAATACTAATGTATATTGTTCTGCTTATATAACAGTTCTTATATCGAACTAATTTATTGTTCAAATACTGTAAACATATTAAAGCTGTCGCATTTATAACCAAATATGTATAGCATAAACAAATGTATACACGACACCATACAACAAAATATTTATAATATAATTTGGAATAAGTACTTTATAAACAACATATAAAAAAAATAAACTGTAAGTTATAAATACACGACAGACCCACAACATATTATATATAACGATATATACATATACTCTCTGTGAAACATCATATTTCCTTTTTTCCAAATAAACGTATACAAGTAGGACTGGTCTATCCTTTAACTTTCAAAGAAACTAATAGATAGTATATATACAACTATATATTCAAATCTCATACGCCCTATATATCAACTAGCTGCTTGTTGGTATATATCCTAACCAAAACAAACAACTATATGTAACATATACCCTTACATAACCCAGATTTTTTTGCAGTAACATGTTGATATTTATAAAAGGATCAAGAAAAGCTCTTTATACTAAAATATATATACAAACAAATTTATACACCACGCATACACTTGCATATACACATAAAGAAAAACAAATCTATACATCTATATATAATCTGTAAACGTATACAGTTATATCAAGATATACATACACACCTTAATAGATGCAACAAAGGATGAAGATGAGGTCGAGGCTGGTGACAAGCGGAGACAGCCGATGAGGTGGATCTGGAAGTGAAGAAGGCAGGCAAGCGGGGAGGAGGCGTCGGTAATGATCAGCGACCAAAGAAAACAAGGTGGTGAGGAGTGAACGCGGTGACGCGGCATCGGGTTTGGCCTGTAGTGTTGGACGGGCGGTGGGAAGGAGGACTGGTGGTAGAGGCGACGCTCGGTTTAGGTGAGAAGGTGTAGATGCGAGGATCACGGTGGATCGGATCTGGGTGTTTGCCGAGGTGGTTCATGGTTTTTCGCATGAAGGGGAGAGGGAAAAAGAGGGGAGAGAGAATGGGAGGGAGGAGGATCTGAAGTCTCGGCTGGTCTTGTGGTGCTGGGAACGTGGAGATCTGGGTGGTTCGACTTGGTGATGGGTGGAGCGAAGACAGGGCGGAGGAAGAGGGAGGGTGGACCGGAAGTCGGGGCTGCTATGGTGGTTGTTAGGTTGGCCGGAGGTGCTGGCCGAGGGAGGTGGAAGAGAAGTCGTTGTCGAGTGGTGGGAACAGGGTGAGGCGGGTCAGTTTTCCTCCATGCGGAAAAATTATTTCAAGGGAAAATAAAAAAATAAAATAGGGAAAGAAATAATGGGAGGAAGAGAAGGTTTTTTAGAAAGACGTATGCCTTTATATTTCCTTTCAGGGGAATGAACAACTGGAAAGACATGGTTACAGGAACAAGATTACACATATTTTATTATATATTATTAATTTACCTCGGAAAGATATGAACAGATCAAAAGTGTTCTAACGGAAACCAAAATTTGTATTGAAAATTTTGAAATGGTGGGATATCGATGGTCACGAAATATCAGTGGTTCAATAACCGATGGCTTATTTATATTCTGCCATTGGACAATTGAATGGGCGCAGAAAGTTCTAGAGACCCGAAACTGGCACCGATACGGCGGAGCGTTACACATATTTTCACCGCGAACCGGTTACCGAATTACATAAATGAATATACTATGGAGATCAGCACGACGAGACGGTCAAAACGGTATACCGATATCAGTGGCACGATCGAATTATAAAAGTTCGAATTTCTAATAGCGGAAAATGCAAGAAAAACGCTGAAAAATAAGATCGACGGAGCCAAAGATGTCCGAATTTTGAAAAACGACAAACTGACATTTTGCTCAGAAGATGTTTTAGAATTTTTCTATGTAAAAATATTTAGGTTTCGGAAACATTTTATTTTCATTGCTTTTTAACTGATTAAATTTGAAGTGAATTTACGCGCGAAATAAACTTTCATATTTCCGGACGAAAATTTACCAGTTGCTATGTTTAACTAGACGTATTCCAAATATTAAATTTTATTTCGGAATTTTATCGTTTAAAATTTCATAAAATTTCAACTAATTACGTTATTAAAACAGTTGAAATTTACGGGTCGTTACACTCTCCCCCACTCAAAACTTTTCGTCCCCGAAAAGGAACGAGGTAGGAGAATAGAAACAACCAGAAAGAAACACAGATTTTGAAATACAAAATAACAGTTAATTTAAACCATATAAATTCAAATTTAAATTAATTGATATTCAATAACTTGATTTAATCCATTTGATTCCACTAAAATCAATCTCAACTATTTCTAAATTCATTATCTTATTATCCAATTATCTTAAATTTACAATTTCTAAAACCATAAATTTTGAATAGTCTTTTATTATAATCATATTTTTTCAGCAATTTAAATTCTTCTTTATTCCAAATTATTGTTAAATTTATTCTACTTAATATCTAATCACATATATTTAACCCATATAAATTAATTTAAACCATAAAAGTTTCGATTTAAATTAATTTATTTTTACTAATTGCTTTCAAATTCAAGGTATTTTCATAAGTTGATAAATTTCAATTTATTAATTCTTTCAAACAAATTTATTAATTCTTTCATAACAAATTTATTTCATTATTAACTGAGTTTACTTATTATCCTATCTAACACTATTAACATCTTTATAATCAAAATTTAGTGTATAACATTTATTATAAACACTCAAATTTTATTTATAAATTCAATTTATCTTATATATTATCCAATTACATATTCAACTTCTGAATGATTTAGGTAAGTTGTATTAGAGTGCAGTTGAACAATATACAAATAAAATTTTCCCAATTCAATTATTCAAGTTTAAATATTTATTCTAAATTTTTGTTTTATTTATAATTAAAATCATCCTTTAACAAGATTTAAGAATTAGATTTCCGATTAACTTTAAACAATTTAGAGATATATATAATATATTTATATCATATCAAATTAAATTTTAAAATAAGATACCTATATATATGTAAATCAAAATATACTGAAGAAATTCAAATCAAAATATTTTTTTCAAAACAAAACTGTAGCAAAGCTACATAATGGTTTCTCCACTTCGAAACTCGAAAATGAATATCGATGATGCGGCCGCCATCACCGAAATTATTTTCCAGCGACAAAGAGAAGAGTACTGATTTCAACAATTTAAAAATTCTTTGAAAACGATTTCTATTCGAAAATACTTTCTATACTATATACTTTAAAATTTTAAAAACCAAAGTTCGAAATCACCGGAACTAATAAATTCTCAAATTTCTGAATTAGATTCATTTCAAATTCCAATCAATTTATAACCAAGTTTATAAATTCATTTATTTATATTATGCAATAGTCAATGGTTTACAAAACAATAAATGAAAATCAAATATTATTATTTCAGACAACAAATTCATTAACAATTTAATTTCAGAAAACTTATTTTTATATATAATATAATCATACAAAACTTTTATTTTATTTACCAGATTTGAAAACGATATTATGTCAGTTTGCTCTGCTTAAGTGCATAAATTCCTCCTCCTTATTAAGTTTTATACCATTCTTATTATCTTTTCATTAAGGCACGACCCATATAGTTTATCAAATATCAATCTCCTTCTTATTTTACATTATTTTATATAATTTATCTAATTAAATATTCTAAATAATGTTAACCAAAATTAAGATTATTACAGTGTGTATATGTTTATATAATTAAATGGTTAATAATATATATAGTATATGCATAAATTAATAAATTGATTTGACAAATATAAATTAAGATATAAATTTATTGGTTGATTAATAACTGGTTAATTAATTGATTGGTTGGTTGATTAATTGATTGGTTGACTACATTCCCAAATTATGACTACACGTATCTTATTTATACATTGAGGAGGATCCCGTAATGCCGACTCGCGCCAAAGACGTCTTAGGATCCGCTGCATCCGTATCCAATCTCAATGGTAATGCAACGCCAGTTATTGTACAACGTCATGCATCCAACAACAGCATCACATCCTAATTGCCGTATGTGCCAAGGAAACTCTATAAGTGTCTGGCTACACACTTCTCCAGACACCCTCATCGGTGTTGCGCATACACCATAGAGCCTCCTATGAGTGCAATTTGTGATAGAATCGCCCTTGTCGACTGTCGACTTCACCAAATCTAATTTCCCGCGTACACATCTCTTTAGTCTCATAACTTCCAAGAGTTGTTAACTTAGGGAGCTAATTTCCCTACTAATATGATAATATTCATATAATGTATATTGATGTGTGTGTAAACTTATAACCTGGGTCTTAGGCCGAGGTTCCATCTACACTTGTAAACCGTTAACCGATCGACCGTTGGCTACTGGAGCGGTCGACTACTTGCTATCGATCGGCTCCAGTGAGCCTATTGACTGGTCGAAGTTAAGTTTTCTTCGTTTGTTTACTGATTTTGTTTTATAGTAAACCCTAATCTGTTAGTCTACAATTCCTAGTGTTCTCGTTTTCAATTTCTAATCATTTCACAATTTCATAACTACATTTGTCATCAATTTAAATTAACTTAGGTTTAGAATCAACCAGGTATTGATATATTAATCTATATTCAGTTTAACAAAAAGAGTGTGTTCAACCTAAATCAACTTTTATCTAACCAATTTTACTTTAACCAAATTTGGATTAGACATGAATCATATTCAAATGGGTTAAATTACTATCAAATTCCCAATCTGCTACGGTTATTAGATAAATAGTGTCTTAAATTTAATTAAAACAGTTCTAGATCAAATAGGTTATAAACAAACTTAATTACATACAAATCATCATAATGATAATGAATCCACTCACCTCTAGAAAGCTATTTCCTTTTTAATTCACTTAGAATCATCTCTGCTTGGTTTGTCGATCTCTCTTTGACTTGATTTGATTCATCCTTCTTTAATCTTTTGAATTTAGTTTTAATTTTAATTGTGAAGAAAATTAATTTGGAGAGAAAGAGGATTGGGTTTTGGAAGAGACCGAGTTTTGTTACGATCAGTATGAAATTAGGGTTCTCAGTATTAGCTTAGGGTTCTATTTATAGGGGTTCAGATCGTCATCGGCCATTAGATCGATTTATATAAAATCTGGACAGTCCGGCCTACCCAACCTCTAGCCTGGAATGCTCGACCGGTCGACCACTAGAGGTCGACCAGCCAAAACTACGGTGTCAACCGGTGGGACTTTCCTTTTAAAAAATATTCGTTTCCTTATATAATAATTTAATTATTTTTGATTCCTAACTTTTAAACATTAACAACTTTTTCATACGAGCTTCGATTTCAAAACATTATATATGAAAATTGTTCAAAAAATCGATAAAAAAAATCGGTGCAAATTTTGCAGCAAAATTCAGATGGTTGTGAAAATTTCACTTTTACCCTTGTTATATTTAATTTATTTTTTTATATTAAATTTCTGGTTAATTTTTGCGGGAGTTACAACCTCCGTCTCCTATACCTTCAAAACCATCAAAATCCACATTTGAATCAGATTTATCATCTAGTAAGCCTCCTCGTCCTCCTCCCTCCTCAAACTATCCAAGCATCTGTCAACAAAGGAGCGAACAAACAGGATAATGAAGAAGAATCTGAGTATGAAACAACAGACAAAGAGGGAGAAAATGAAAGTACGTAATACCTCCACCAAGAAACAAGGCTACTAATTCAAATATGGAGGATTTGTTGACTTCATTTTCGAGGGTACACTTTCTATTGTGGCTATTAGTGTTAAATTTCAACAATTAGTAAGTCAATATGTTGAGTGTTGAAGTATTTCTATGTGTTAATTTGTGCTCGAAATTGTGATAACCGCCCTAGTTTTATGTCTAAGGTAAGGGTTGTTGTTTTAGTGTTTGTTGCTCATTAAATTGTATTATCCCTTGTTTAGTGGAAAATGGTGATGTTTATAAAGGCTGAGATCAAATCGCCGATTTTCAGCTACTTTGCAATTAAACCCCTTTCTCTCTCCTACTGTTTGGGGTTTAATTGCAAAATGGTTGAAAATCAGCGTCCCCGATTGGTTGGGGACAGGGGACAGGGATTGTTTGGTTCAGGGGATTTGATCTCATAAAGGCTATGTATAAAAATTCCACGTGTGATTGTGATTGCATCTTGCTGTGTTTTAATGATCTTCGTCCACTAACTTACGTTCTTTCGTAATTAAATATTTTCTGTTCTTTTTGCAGATGCTAGAAGGAAGTGTTGATAGGAGGGAAGCGCATAAAGTTTAAGGGTATATATGCCTACATACGTTTATACCTTTACAAAACTGTAAAGTTTTCATCATTAAAAAAAGTGAGAGAATGTTAGTACCTTCTCTATAGCGTTTTGATGATGAGAAATATATAATTATGCTACTAACAATTTTATCAACCTATTATGTACTTGAGTGGAGTTGCAAAGTCGAATGGAACAAAAACCAAAAAAGACATGCGTGGACTTGCACAGTCTTCAATAGATAACATGCCTTGAAGTAAGGAGTCTTTGTGAAAACCCTTGTTATGGTGTGGTCGCACATACATTGCTACATATTGAATGGGAAAAAAAAATAAAAAATAAAAAATAAAAAAATAAAATAAAAATAGAGCATGTGATATTTACTTCTTGTTTCTGTCCCCCATTCAATATCATATCTATTATATATATACAGGAATTAATGATCAATTCTTTTTGGTTTTTGCGATTTTGTTATGCATCGGATGCTCTAATTCATTTCTCTCTCTTATTAAAGAGTCTTCAAACACAAGGAAATGATCTATGACGTGGAGTATAGCGTGATACCTCGAAGGCTGAGGTTTCAAACAGGTGTCATCTTCAACCGACTTGAAACAGTCCCAGCCCTTCTTTTGATGCCAAATGTGCATCATCTCATATAAAAACTGAATAATTCAGTTAACATATTATTATTAAACTTTCAACTGCTCTTAGTTACCATAATAATTATGGAATATATATTATCACTAATCGAAGAGGGTAGCTAAGATCTTGTGTAGTATACAGTCCATACTAAAATTTTAGTTTCTAAACAGAAAAGGTATATCAGATTCATGAAGAAATACATTAAGAACTGAAAGAATACAAATGAAAATACAAGCTGATGATCACTAGATTGCTTTACTCACACAAATTCTGGTTAATTACAAACCTAATTAATAAACTAAACAAGCAAGACTATTTCAGAATTAGATACACAAACCCGAAGCATTAAAGCTGCATGATTATATGACAAAAGTGATCATCTGAAGCCTCTCCAACCGAGTTGAGATCGCAGTGCTCGAAGACAATGAAGTCGCTACTGTTTGGCAGATTTCTACAATATTAGAAACAAGAAGCACCAACTTTCTCAATGGCGCAACTATCAGAGTCAAAGGAAGCACCCATACCGCAAATTCCAGTATCGGCATTATTTCTTCTTCTACACTCACCAACCCTATTGCTTTGCTTGAGTTTCTTCCTCTTACACTACGCCTCTGCTTAAGTTTGTTCCTTTATATACGTCATTATATAGAACAAGTTCAAAGAAGTTCACATGCTTTCTACTACGGGATGGGACCCTTAAACTCGCTATTTGTATAATATGAGACAATATTAGGATTATGATGCTACTATTTAGATTACTTTACCGTGATCTGAACAATAATTGTATACACATTTAAATTAGCAAACCACATCAAATCAGTGTACGTTTTTACGTTTATTTTAACGTTTCAAGTATGCACTTGATTAGGTATATAATGTAACCTGTCTTTATTATTAAGGACTTTGATCGTGATCATTACCGTTTACTGAATAAATTTGTTATCGTCGCCATCGTTTATATTTTAGTTTTGCTTGTAAGCATCCTGTTGCTTATCCTCAAAGTCATAACTACAAGACTTTGTACTTTTCTTTATCTTTATTATTTTGTAAGAATAATATAATGTCTTTATTGTTATCCTTTTTTTTAATGTACTCTGTCAAGCAACAGTGACAGAGTATCTTTTATTTCTTGATCATGAGACACCGCAAGTAATTACTGAAGATAAATAGATGAGAAGCAGGATTTGGATTTACATTTTTCTAATTTGATATTCGATCTCTGTATATACATTTTAAACATTTATTTCTACCATTTTGCATTTTTTTTCTTTCTAACAAAGGAAAAATTTGAAGAGTTCAGTACTCTACTAGCTAGTTAAAGAATAAATCACCAAATCTGTGGATATAGAACTTTTTTGGTGAGTTGTTACTTTCATTCGTTGTTGTGTTTTATTTTCTACGAATATAGAAATTTGCATTCTGTTCAAGTAATTAATGAAGAGAAAAAAACAGAATCATGTGGTCCATTTGTGGTATTCCACTATCTATTTCATTTCCACTCCATCTTTACTCCAATCTTCTTCGTATTCACTCTATTTTCACTTTACTTTACTCCAAATAAAAATACAAATGGCTGAACCATACTACAAATGTGATTATTGAAATTCTGATAATGAAAATTTGATTAATATACAAGCAATTATAAGAATTAGAGTGCTACAAAAATCTCCAATGTACTGAATTCACAATTTCGAATATAATGGAACAGTGGGTTAACGATATACTATGCGGTTATGTAAAACGTTGTTAACAAAATTTCCGAATAAAAATACTTTATTTTCTGACATTATGTGAGCGGTTGCAAGGCTACGGTTTGAAACCGACTTCTGATACATGCGTTAGAAAAGTGGTAGGCATTTTTCTGTATATAATTGTTTTGGCTTTTCCCACATAGTAGGTTGTTGATAGATTTCAATGATCGAATAGAGCAGTTTGTGTTTAGTTTCATGCAATTTCGAAAATTGTTGAATTAATGTATAAGGATAATATTAGGTTGGTAGACCTTTAATACAGTCTCAAACAAATTGGAATAAATTAGAACATCATATCAATATTGCTTTTTTTTTAAAATTGTATTAAGATTATTGGTGGTACATATGTAGTTGCACATGTGCTTACTTCAGATATGCAACGATATGTTGGACGTTAAGACTTTGCTATGTGGAATATCATGATTATATACACGTTTAATTTAACCTTTACGTTTGTAAGGGCATGATGATAAGGAACTGCAAACGACATTAAATTTTTTCGTTTGATATTAAACAATATAAGTTTGGATTTTCCTCATCCACCAACAAAACAATGTTATTTAGTTTTCCTCATCCCCTCGGGTTGGACATCCACCAACCTTATTCTCATCCCCAAGTGCGAGAATCCAAGATCGTGTGTGGATTTCCGGCCGATCAGCCTGTGTAACTTTTCGAATAAAGTTATCTCTAAGATCCTTGCCAATCGCCTGGCCCCTTTCTTGAACGTATTATCTCCCCTTCTCAAGCGGGTTTTGTTAAAGGCCGTTTGATTTTTGATAACGTCCTTCTCGCTCAAAAGCTGATTTCCCAGATTGATCGGAAGGTTAGGGGGTCTAATGTTGTCTTCAAATTAGACATGGCTAAGGCCTACGATCGCATGTCCTGGTTTTTCGTCATCAAGGTTTTACGGGCCTTCGGGTTCCCGGAATCCCTAATTGACTTGGTTTGGAGGCTCATCTCCAACTGTTGGTTCTCTGTGCTCATTAATGGCTCGGCTAATGGTTATTTCAGGGCGGGGAGGGGTCTGCGTCAAGGAGACCCACTCTCGCCATCTCTCTTTGTGATAGCGGCGGAGGCTCTCATCCGCGGTATCCATACTTTAACTATTTTCGGCCAGGTCCAACGATTCGGGATTCCGAGGGGTTGCCCCCTTATTTCCTCCCTTTCCTTTGCTGATGACATTGTCATTTTTTCTAATGGGAGTCGCTCCTCTATCCGGAGACTTCTGAGCTTCCTCCATCAATACGAGAGGTCCTCGGGCCAACTCGTTAACCCTTCCAAAAGTAGCTTCGTCCATGCGAAGGACTTGTCTGCCCCTCGCGCTTCCTGGATAGAGACTGTCTCGGGGTTCAAGGAAGCTACTCTCCCTCTTCCTTATCTGGGTATTGTTCTTTACAGAGGTAGAAAGCTCAATGCTCTTTTCGACTCATTGGCAGACAAAGTGAGGGGCAAGATATTACGCTGGAATGCAGCTCTGCTTTCCCAAGCTGGTAGACTGGTCCTTATCAAGTCGGTTTTAGACTCGATGAGAACTCATGTTTTCGCGGCTATGACCCCTACCACTTCGTTTTTTCGGTCGTATCGGGCTTTGGCTTCTTCTTTTTTCTGGGGCAATAAGGACAACGCCCGCTGTCACCACTGGGTGTCGTGGGAAGCGATTTGCCGTCCCAAAATCGAAGGTGGTTTGGGTCTTCGTAATCCCAAGGACCTTTGTGCTGCTTTTGCCTGTAAGTTGTGGTACCGGTTTGGAGCTAACGACTCTTTATGGGCTTCTTTCCTCCATGCAAAATACCGTAGGCTTGCGAGTTCTAATTTCTCAGGTTCACCGTCCTATGCTAGCGAGACCCGAAAGCATATGCGGACGGTGAAGCCATTATCTGACGCTCATGGTGGGTCTATTGGCTGGGACGACGCTTCATTTTCCATCCTGAAAGCTTGGAATTCGATTAGAACTTTCGGTCCCACTTTCCCTGTGTTCTCGTTCATCTGGGATCCTCGTATTCCTCCCAAGGCTTCTATTTTGATGTGGCGAATCCTTCACGATGGGTTGCCACTGGATGAGAATCTTCAAAAGATCGGCATCCCCTTTGTTTCCCGTTGTCGCTGCTGTGGCAACGGGGAACCGGAATCTTTAAACCACTTGTTCTTTGGTGGTATATCGGCCAGATCGTGCTGGAATTACTTCGGCAACTTAGTTGGTGTTCGACGCTTTGCCAGATCTCCTCTTGATCTTCAGGCTTCCTGGTGGGCTAGAATTACTGGAAAATCTCTTCGTTCTATCGTGTTCCGCTTGATTCCTTGTCTTATCTGCTGGCACCTGTGGTGCGCGCGGAATAAGGCAATCTTCGATAACACCCCTATGGATCCTCCGTCCATTATTCGGCGTGTGAGGAATGACATTTTCCTGGCTTTCCATGGTAGACCGTTCAGGGGAACCATAAGCCCCCGATCTGGTCGGCTGGTGGGTCTTCTGTCTATTTCGTGTGCTCTGTCTTCTGCTAGACAGGGAGTTGGTTGAAGTCCTTCTCCCGAGCGTTGGCCCTCTCCCATCGCTCGTTCTCCCCCCCCCCCGGTTTTTTGGTTTTAATGCGGTCGCTAGTGTTTTTTCCAGGTTTTTCTGTTCCCTACCTATTCGGGAGTGTGCATAGGTTGGCTGTATCTGGTGATTGCTTATGTGGTAACGGTGGAGGTTCTTGTTTGCATCTTCTAGTCGTGTCCTGGATTGGTTTCTCGGTCTCTTTGGTTGATCTGTGGCGTTAGTCTCCTTCGCCGTCCATTGCTCGGGTTTATTGGGTTATCTTCTTGTTGTTGATCTGTGCCGGAGTTTTCTTCGTGGTGCTCTTGGTTTTCTGTGGGACTTTTCTTGGCTCTTAGGAGCGGGTTTCGCTACCGTGTCAGTCATAGCTCTTTGCTCAGGGATCTGCTTTATCTGGTTTAGATGTTTCTGCTGCAGCTCGAATCGTTCTCTTTTTGGCTGAGATTGGAGGTCTGGCCTTTACCTTCGGGTTAAGGCGGGTAGCTGTTTGTCGGTGGGCTCTTTCTTTTTTCTTGTTCCGGCCTAGCAGTCGTGTCGCTTTTTGCTATGGCTTTGGTTGAGGTCTTTCTGCTTTTATTTTTCTCTTTTTCTGTATGGGGAGTATATGTCCTTCATATGCTCCGACTTTTGTGTAAGCCTTCGGAGAAAGGCGTTTTTTCTCCTCTTGTATATATATATTATCATTTAAAAAAATTGTTATTTAGTTGACTTAGGGTATCCACTAATGGATGTATATTTACTTCCTTAACGCAATGTTATGTATCATATTCCAGATATGGCTAGCAATTAGAACCTAGAACCACAAAATCGAACTAAACAAACCCAAAAGGATCCAAACTCGATCTGAATCGAATAGGTCTTAAGTTGGATCCAAGTGATGAAAAATACAATAAGACCCAATCAAACCCAATCCGAACCGAGCTGACCCAAAAGGATCCAAACTCGATTTGAATCCGACGGGTCTCGGGTTAGCTCTGGTTGATGAAAGATACAATAAGACCCGATCAAACCCAACCCGAACCGACCCGAAAAACCCGACAGTAAAACAATGAAATATATGCATTTTTAGTGTTCTTACCCAACCAGATCCGAACTGACCCGAACCGAAGCTTGTGTCGGGTCGAGTCTAGATTTTGAAATGTATAGTTCGGACCCGATAAAACCGGACCCGCCTGGAACCGTGACTTGTCGGATCAGATCACGGTTCGTCAGGCCGTGTTCTGATCCACCAGGTCGGCTCTAATTACCACCCCTAATCCCAGATTTTAATGAAACATAAAACCAACTAAAGATTGAAAATAAAATTTTCAACTACAATTATTCGAGTTTACGTATGGCAATCAAAAGAATCTTTGGAATTTGAAAGAAAATATTTTCAATATTACATAACATGCCGATATACACAAACATGAAGTCCAAATAAAAGTTGTTACTCCTACAATGTCTATCCACAAATTTAATTCGAAAATACAACGAAGGAGACCCTGCTACAATGACTATTCACAATTTAATTTGAGACCTAAATTAATGACATATGACGGTGTGTCCTATCTAGTTTTGGAAGAATTTCTAGAAGAGTAAAATAATATTCAAACGTTCAAGAATAACGATCGTGAACCAGTTGAAAGAAATGCAACAAATTTCGTGGCTATCGTTCGAGATAACATACGAAATGTAATAGTTGCTATTGGGTTGTTGTAGAAACTATTTGCATAACACTAGTAATTTGTATTTTGTAACTGTAATTTTATCGTTATTGTATCTGTAATTCGAAACTGTTGTACTACTGTACTTGTATCATTATTTTAGTTGAATACTTTCTTAAAATGCCACGATTTTAAAACAATACAAATACATCAACAATATACCAGTGATAACAAAATTAATAATTTATTTTCATGTCCGTTTTAAATGTTCCTATGTACCCTGGATAGTAATACTCTATATTTAATCAGTAAGTTTCTGCTAAAAAAGAATACAATGACATGCGGGAGCCGCGTTTCTGCTGATATCTTAAATTGATGGCACAAATGGACATGTCATGTAGCATTGGGTTAGGCAAGTAGGCAACCTAGTTATGAGAATTTTGTGCAAGAATGACAACTGTGGTTTTTCTTTAAATTTACAATTATGGCTAAAAGTAAAAAATATAATATGAAATAAGATATATTTGCTTTTAGTAGAACATAATTGATAAATAAAAGAAATTCTTCTTTGTTAACTTTGTTTGAATTGACCAACCTACTATCGTAATTTGTGACAGAAAGAATGCACATCGTATCTTTTCAAGTTATTTAGCAATTTGAAACTATCTTATTTCCAAATCTACGTTTCATTTTTAACATTATGCAAGACAACTATAAGAGTGCTAACCCATAGTATGATTTAGATTAGCAAATACCTTTATTTTAGTCACAGACATCATGATTCCTCCTTCGTTTTGCTTACGTCCGATCATACCCAACATGCACTTAGGCACATGTCACATCAACGCTGATATACACCAAAAACTGCATGATGCAAATTGTATCTAAATAAATACAAGAAGCATGATTGCTCTAGGGTGTCAGGCTTCTGTTATATGCACTGTAAATAGATTTGTGTTAATTGGCATATATGACTTTCTTTATAAAATGAAACCCATCGACGGATACTTTTAGATACATATAACGTCATATCTGTATGCACATCTGAAATTATTTTTCGATATTGGATGTCTATATCCACGGATACGGAGTGGTATCATATATTCATCTGCTCTGCTCATGATTAATAAATGAAATTTTTTGGTTTAAAGTAAACCTTTTTCGGTGATAACACTAACATAAATATAAGACATAAAAAATATAATGTAGTAATTACATATAGATCTCAAATTTTCATTTATGCATGCATAATATTAATTATTAACATGATAAAATAGTAGAAATCAATCGTTTTATTTAGTAAAATACACATAGTCTAAACTATTGTATTGATAAAAGTCAGACGGATAATTTTCGGATATATATACTACCATATCCGTGTCCGTTTTTCGAATTTCAGATATTTTTTCAATTTTCTAATACAGATATGGATGGATTTCAGATTTTTCATGTATCTATTGACAGACATACAGTAACATTCCTGTTCGAAGTTATAATAAAATAAATATATTAAAATGGATTTGAGGAATTTAACTGGATATTTGAATTAAAAATTCAAACATTTGAATATAAATTTGAAGTTGGGATTTAAACCAAGTTTAAATGTTGAATAAGTGTTTTATATATGAATAAATAAAGTTAAAAAGTTATTCTGGATCTTTTATTAAATTTAATTCAACAAATTAAATTTTTGGATTTATTTAATAATAAAAGAAGAATATTGATTTAAAATTCAAATTTAATTTTGAATCATGTTTTAAAAATCCAAAAGTTGTCCAAAAATTTATTTTGGCAAAATAAATAATATTTGTAAAATTTTGTAATTGTTTTGAAAAATAACACAATTATTTTAAAATTTCTTAAAGCAAAAAGGCGATATATTGATAAAAGAAAAATCGTTTTGGAAAACGAATAAAAAGTTATAAGAACGACTTGAATGGATTTTTAAAATGGATAAAATATCTTGAGTTGTTTTTAAAAAGGGTAGAATATGTTGATTTAAAAGTTCTTATGGGTACTGTTTATTTGAAAGAAAAACAAAAAAAGTATTTTGTTTTCATTGGACCAAATTGTTTTGTCCCATCCACTCTCCATATGCTCTCATTCTGTAACGACCCTATTTTCGAGTAACATTGTTTGGGACAAATAATTAGCTAAATTAAATAAAATAATATAAAGATTATATGATTGAGATTTGTGATTAGTAAGGAAAGCCGTGCCATGTTAGCAAATGAACTAACATGAGTTAAAATAAAATAAGTTAAGGGAAGTTAGATAAGGGGCAAAATATGAATAAGTAGATCCTTATACCCTAAACCCTTACACTCATTCATTTCATACGTCCATTTGCAAAAATAAAAACTAAGAGGCCGACCACCATTAAGAAAGAACAAGAGGAAGATAAGCAAAAGGAAGAAGCTAAATCAACTTAATCCATTTTCAAATCTCAAACTCATTAATCTCAAAGCTAAGGTGAATAATGACTACATCTCATGTTTTCTAATTCTTTTCGGTTTTAGGTTAAATCCGAATTATTTTGCAAGGTAAATTTGCCATGTTTTGATTGTTAGAAATAAATATATATGCTTGTTGATGATTTATGATATTTCATATGGATTTTATGATATGTTTTAATGTGAAAACTCTATTAAATGACATCCAAATGCCTTGCAATTTTAGATTTAGATCAGAAATGATATTTTAGAGATGGGTTTCAATTTTCATAATTTTCTGAATTAATGTAGATTTTATATTAATTTTCTAGAGGAAAATGGATATTTGGGTTTAACATAATTTATGGCTAAATTATGTATGTTTGGGTCTGAAATTTATATATGTTAGAAAACATATTAAAAATGATTTATAGGAATTTTTGTAGAATTTTCCTAAGTTTTTTAATGAATATATAAAATTATTTAAGGTATGGGACTTAAATATTTCATATATTTTTATAAAAGGAGAAGGGGTATTTTTTAAATAAATTAAATTTTTTATTTTTGAAAATTTGGCAAAACTTTTAGAAAAGAAAATTAGCAACCAATAATACTTTGACAAACAAGGCAGGTTAGTTGAAAAGATTAATTTAAAAGCTAAAAATCATATTTTACATGCTTTTTACATGTTTCGCCACTTTCGGCACCTAGGTTTCGATTGAGTACTTCCGCCTCCATCACCATCGAATAGTATCAAAGACTTGGTACATAGTGAATTGGATATAGGCGAAAGATACTAGGTCGAGACAATGGGTGCCGATGGGGTCAAAACCTTACTTTGCTTTCAAATGAAGCGCCTATTTTGCTTTCGAAAGGAATGCTTTCGAATTGGTTGGCTTTCGACTGGGTCAAAATATTTAAAGGAATGGTTTCGAATGAGGTTGCGCCTTTTGTATTAAGTAAATGCTTTCGAAGGGGTCGAAACCCCTTGCTGCCACTTTCTACCTTTCGAAGCAAATGGTTTCGAAAGGATACTTTGTTTCTAAAACCTAGCCACTTCTCCAATGCTTTCGAAGGGTTGGTTTTGACACCATCACTTTTTTTACTTAGGAAATAGCTTTCGGAAGAGTGCTTTCGACTTAGTTGTTTTACGGTCCTTTGTTCTATTGAAGGTAAAACCCAAAGGTTTTGAAAGGAAAGGTTTTTAAATGGTTTCGAAAGGTTTCCATATGTTTTACTTGAACCCAAATGCTTTCGAAAGGTTTGATGTTTACAAAGGATTTTAATGCTTTCGAAATGTCTAAACGAAGGTTTCGAAGGGGTTGGTTTCCCAATGGTTTCGAAAGGTTTGAAAGGAAGGTTTCTAATGTTTTCGAAAGGCAACGTTAAGTATTTTAAAGATAGGAAGTCTAAGGTTTTAAAGCTTTCGAAGGTGAGGTTTTTTAATGGTTTTGAAAGGTTTATTATGAAGGGTTTCGAAAGGGTATGTTTTGGACTTCGGCCTAAGGTAATAAATCAAAATGGTTTACTTGTATCGAAAGAGGTACTTTCAATGGATTGGAAAGGGATACTTTCAAAGGTTTAAATGTTTTCATCAACAAAGATTTGTGTAAAATATATATAACATGGCAAGATGATTTCACTAAAGCATAGAGTATATTTTCCTTATTTAAAGTATGATTTAAAGGATTAAATCATATTGAAAGAAAAGGTTTTCAAGGAAAATTTATGAGTAGTTGACCCTAAGTAAAATGACTCAGACATTAGAAT
The DNA here is from genome assembly GCA_030737815.1 of Allium fistulosum. Classification (NCBI taxonomy): domain Eukaryota; kingdom Viridiplantae; phylum Streptophyta; class Magnoliopsida; order Asparagales; family Amaryllidaceae; genus Allium; species Allium fistulosum. The sequence goes on along the minus strand of CM060907.1, from coordinate 238,433,332 downwards.
ACCAAATGGGACTGGTATAGGGTCGCGCCCTATACATTAGTTATTAGCCCCTAATTAATTTAGTCCAAAATTCCAGTATGCAGGGCTTTGTCACGGGTAAGACTAAAATGATGTTACATACAAAAAGGAATATACAGAGTGAGGATAGGTTATTGGTGAGCCCACAAAACCATTAGGATCAGTTGACCCTGGGAGAAAGTAATTTAGGAACAGACCATCCAAATGAGGAGTATCTAACAGAAGTTAGATTATTTGTTTATTTTGTCTGGTAGGCCCGAGTCAGCCAAAGGTTAGTAATTAGCCAAACAAAACTATATTGTTCAGACAGATAGTCCATTTGTTACCTAATTTATATGCTTTCATGATACTGATATTATTGTTTTAACCAGCTTTGGTTGCAGGATTAAGATTTGCAAAAGATATGTTTTAAAAGGATATTAGTGAGGAGAAAGCCGTTTCGTTAAGCGGCGCGGTCTTACTTAATATCAAATAACCGAGATGTATAGTATTATTCACATCAAGCTTTATGTCTGACTCAAAGTTTATGTTTTTTCCCTTAAACTCTCAGGTGCTCAAAATTGATTTGAGTATGCTGAGGGTTGAGGATTTTTTGGTTTTAGTAGGTGGATGAATAAAGCTTCCAAAGACGAGCAGGAGGTTGATGCTAGCTATATTTAGAAGCTGTTTTGTTTTATTTCCGCTGTGTTGTATTAAGTCTGTTATGACTATTTAGTACTCTGGTCAACCACGGGGGCATCTTCATATGTCGCTCTTGGCATATTTTGTAATAATTATACTTGATCTGGACTTGGGAAATGTTTTGGGATTATGTAACTTGGATATGAAATGTTGTTTTGAAATGCAATCTGGAAAATGTTTAAATCTGTGATGATTTTATTTCATATTCAAGTGCTTCTGATATTATGGATACCATTAACATTACCGTATTTGGTCACCGGATGTTAATACTATGGATGACTGTAGCATCTGTAGCGCTTAGCTTCGGGCCTCCAGATAGGGGATGTTACAACTTGGTACCAAAGCATAGGTTTATGAAAAACTTTAAACTAAAATGAATTTTAAAAACATAATCCTAAGGAATTAAAGTAAGATCGGGGTATGGGATAATGCTATAGTAACATATTTGTATTTGCTATATATAAGTATACGCTATATCTCTATTCTCCTATCTCTCTTAGGCTATTCTTCTGTATCTCACGAGGCTTGAATACAGATATGGACACTAGAAGTGGAAGAGTTAACCTTGGAGGGGGAAGCACCACAATAAATGGAAATGCCAGACCAAATACGAGAAGGAACCAAGGTCAGGCACAAGCTGGAAATATGGGTACTGGAGTCCCGCAAGTTGACATGGGAGTAATGTATCAGTTCTTTGTCAACATGATGCAGGCAGGTGTTGCTGCTGGAGTAGTTGGAGGAGGAGTTCAGGAAGCTCCAGTGGTGAATAACTATGCTATTCTGAGTAGGGATTACGCTCGGTTGGGAAGAAAGCCGTTCATTGGAACTGAAGACGCTATTGAAGTAGAAAAATAGTCACTACATTGTGAGAGGATCTATGCTGATTTGGGGCTCAATGACGAGAAGAAGAGAATGCTTGCTTCTAGACAGCTTCAAGGAGCAGCTTTATACTGGTGGAATAGTGTGACGATTGGAGCGAATGAAGAGACGATGACATGGGCTGAGTTTAAGAGGAGGTTCGAGGATATGTTCATGTCTATGATGGCGAAGTCTACCTTACTCGGGAAGTTTGCTGAGTTAGAGCGGGGGGGATAACCGTGTTGGAGTATGCTACATGGTTTGAGGAGTTGGCGAGGTATGGTTATGCGATGGTAGACACTGTGACTAAGAGGAACGAGAAGTTCATTAGGGGGTTTAAGCACAAGTTGGCAAAGGCTACATTACCGCATATCAGAGACCCTTGTGATGTTGTGGTTGAGATGGCTTTAAGACATGAGGAGATGATTGCTTTTCTAGAGAGAAATAAGGCAAAGGAAGTCCAGGTGGGGCAGAGTCAGAAAAGAAAGTTTTTCTACAAGAAGGGAGCTCAAAAGGTGGAGCTGCTAAGAAGGGAAAGGCAGAAGTAGTTTTTTATAAGTGTGACAAGAAGGGACACTATGCCCATGAGTGTCGGACATACAAAGGAAAGAAAGCTGCGTAGAAGAAGGAGGTGAGGTGTTTCAACTGTGATCAAATTGGACATTATAAGCACTGGTGCAAGGAGCCTGCTAAGGATAGGAAGGGCAAGGTGTTTCGGAGCCAGCCACCTTGAGGCCAACAGTAGAGGAAAAAGGAAAAGCTGTGTTGGGAGGTATGCTTCAGATTCATGGTATGTCAGTTAGCATTCTATTTGATACTGGTGCATCGCATTCTTTTGTGTATCTCGTTGTTTGGTAGATAAGCTTAACCTAGAACCCTCTTATTTAGTTACTTCCTTAAGGGTTGCAAATCCGATAGGAGGGTATGCGACACTTGGGATGAAGTGTGACCACCTAGAGTTTGATTTGTTAGGTCACACCTTTTAGTACAGTTTGCATGTTTTTAACTTCGTAGGGTTCAGAATTATTTTGGGTATGGATTGGTTAAGTAAGTACGATGATAGAATATTTTGCCATGATAGGAAAATATCGCTTAGACACCCTAACTATAGTGATCGGATTGTATATACAGTAGAAAACCCTAGTTGTGAAGTGAATGCTTTGTTGGGTGTTGTGGAGGTAAAAGACGAGTTAAATCGAGTTTTAGTGGTTAGAGAATTCGCGGATGTTTTTGAACCTATAGTAGGGTTACCACCGAAACGAGCCATTAAGTTTTGGATAGATTTGGTGCCTAGAGCAGAACCAGTGAGTAGACCGCCAAGCAGGATGACACTTATCGAGATGAGGGAATTGAAAGTGCAGTTGGTGGATTTGGAAGGCAAGAATTTTATTAGACCTAGTAGTTCGCTTTGGGGAGCAGCTGTAGTGTTTGCTATGAAGCCGGATGGATCATTAAGGTTATGTATCGATTATCGTAAGTTGAATAAGAAGACGATAAAGAATCGGTATTCCTTGCCTAGAATTGACGATTTGTTCGATCAGTTGAGTGGAGCCAAGATATTTTCCCGATTGGATTTGGCGACAGGTTTCCATCAGCTTAGAGTAGCAGAGGATAGTATTCCTTTGACGATGTTTAGAACTAGATATGGATCGTACGAATGGTTAGTGATGCCGTTCGGACTAACTAATGCGCTAGCATTCTTTGTAGATTTGATGAACCGAGTTTTTCAAGAGCACTTGGATGGGTTCGTGTTGGTATTCATAGATGATATTTTGATGTACTCTAAGAATGAAAGGGAGCATGAAGTTCATCTTAGAGTGGTGCTAGAGACGCTAAGGCAGCATCAGCTGAAGGTGAAGTTTTTGAACTGTCATTTTTGGAAGAAAGAAGTGAAGTTTTTTGGTCATGTAGTCTCAGAGAAAGGGTTGTCTGTAGATCCGACTAAGATTGAAGCGGTGAATAATTGGAAGAGACTCGAGACAGTGACTGAGATAAAAGTTTTCTTGGATTAGCTGGGTATTATAGGAGGTTCATTAAGGATTTTCGTAGATAGCAGCACCGATGACTAAGCTAACGCGAAAAGATGTGAAGTTTGTTTGGACCGATAAGTGTAAGGAAGCATTCCAGAGCTTGAAACACTTATTGACTCATGCACCTGTGTTAGTGGTTACGGAAGGGAATCAAGATTTGGTAGTATATACAGATGTGTGTGGAACTGGATTAGGAGCTGTGTTAATGCATAGAGGTAAAGTGATTGCCTATACTTCTCGTTAGCTTAGACCGCATGAGGTTAGGTACCAGACGCATGATTTGGAATTAGCTGCGGTGATTTTTGCGTTCAAGGTGTGGAGACATTACCTTTTGGGAGAAAGATTTGATTTATATACGGATTATAAGTCGTTGAAGTATTTGTTCTCTCAGAAGGAGCTGAATAGGAGATAGTAGAGATGGTTGGAATTTATAGCTGCTTATGACTTTGGAATTGAATACACACCAGGGAAAGGCAATAAAGTTGCGGATGCACTTAGTAGGAAACATCAGAATGCAGTGTTGGCAATGATAGTTGAGTGGAAGGATTTGGAAGCGTTGACAACATGTAGAGTACAATGGAGATCTGAAGCTAGACCTAGTAAGGAAACTGTTATGGTGTCATGTTTAGAAATTCGACCTGTGATAATTGAAAAGATTGCTTCTAAACAAATGGAGGATCCAATATTAGTTGAACGGGTCAGGAAGTTAAGGGATGGAACGAAGAGCGATGACTTGAAGGATTTTAGTCTTTACTAGAATGGATGGTTGAGAAAGAAAGGAAGGTTATGTGTTCCAAATTAGGAAGACATAAGGAAGGAGGTTCTTGAGGAATTCCATCATTCAAAGTTCACCATTCATACAGGACGAACTAAGATGTATCAGGACATGAAGAGGAGTTTCTTCTGGGAAGGTATGAAGAGGGATGTAGGCTTATAGGTGAAGCAGTGTCTGAACTGTCAACGGGTAAAGGCCGAACATCAGAAGCCAAGTGGGTTGCTTTAACCATTATATATTCTGGTATGGAAGTGAGATTCTATTTCTATGGATTTTATAGACAGGTTGCCAAGATCTAATAGAGAAAATGAAAGTATATGGGTCATAGTGGACAAGTTAACTAAGAGTGCCCATTTCATTCCAGTTAAGTCAACTACGACGGCACCTGTTTTGGCTAAGTTATTTATGAAGAATGTGGTTAGACAACACAAAATTCCTAGTAGCATAGTAAGTGACAGAGATTCCTTGTTCATTAACAAGTTCTGTAGAAGTTTACAGGAGATTTTAGGAATCAAGCTTAAGATGACTACCGCTTACCATCCACAGACCGATGGGCAAACAGAAAGAGTTAACAAAATCTTGGAAGATTTGTTATGAGCTTGTGTGTTAGATTTCAGAGGATCATGGGAAGACCATCTACACTTAGTCTAGTTTTCGTATAAAACTGTTAGCATGCTAGTATAGGGATGGCACCATTTGAAGCTTTGTATAGAAGGCCATGCAAATCTCCAATTTGTTGGTTAGAGACCGAGGATAGGTTGGTTCTTGATTCGAATTTAGTTAGAGAAGCTGCAGATAAGATTGAGTTAATTCGGGATAGGATGAAGGAAGCTCAGTCTAGGCAGAAGAGTTATGCAGATAAAAGATGGAAAGACTTAGAGTTCTCTGTTGGAGATCATGTTTTTATTAAGGTATTACCGATGAAAGGTGTAATCAGATTCGAGAAATCAGGAAAATTGGCACCGAGATTTGTAGGACCATTTCCTATTGTAGAGAGGATCGGGAAACTCGCATATATAGTAGAGTTACCGAATAATTTGGCATGAGTCCATGATATTTTTCATGTTTCTCATCTAAGAAAGTGTGTCAGAGACCCGGAGACTACTATAGCACCGACTGTGTTAGCGGACTTAGTAGTAGAGCCGAATTTGACTACAGTGAGAAAGCTAGTTTGTATAGTCGCGAGAGATGAGAATAGGCTAAGGAACAAGACAATAAGATTAGTTAAAGTCCAGTGGAGCGACCATGAGAGAGACTGTACTTGGGAGACTGAGAGTAGGATTAGATACGTTTATCCTGATTTGTTTGATGGTATGTTTTATCTTTTTGATTGTTTTGTTGTGTACCTTATCGTAATTTCGAGGATGAAATGCTTTAAGGAGGAGAGTCTGTAACGACCCTATTTTCGAGTAACATTATTTGGGACATTTAATTAGCTAAATAAATAAAATAATGTAAAGATTAGGGGATTGAGATTTGTGATTCGTAAGGGAAGCCGTGCCATGTTAACAAATGAAATAACATGAGTTAAAATAAAATAAGTCAGGGAAGTTAGATAAGGGGCAAAATAGTAATAAGTAGATGCTTATACCCTAAACTCTTACACTCATTCATTTCACACGTTCATTTGCAAAAATAAAAACTAAGAGGCCGGCCACCATTAAGCAAGAACAAGAGGAAGATAAGAAAAAGGAAGAAGCTAAATCAACTTAATCCATTCTCAAATCTCAAACTCCTTAATCACAAAGCTAAGGTGAATAATGACTACATCTCATGTTTTCTATTTCTTTTCGGTTTTAGGTTAAATCCAAATTATTTTGCAAAGTTTTGCCATGTTTTGATTGTTAGAAATAAATATATATGCTTGTTGATGATTTATGATATTTCATATGGATTTTATGATATGTTTTAATGTGAAAACCCTATTAAATGACATCTAAATGCCTTGCATTTTAGATTTAGATCAGAAATGATATTTTAGAGATGAGTTTCAATTTTCATAATTTTCTGAATTAATGTGGCTTTTATATTAATTTTCTGGTGAGGAAAATGGATATTTGGATTTAAAATTATTTATGCCTAAATTATATATTTTTGGGTTTGACATTTATATATGTTAGAAAACATATTAAAAATGATTTATAGGAATTTTGTAGAATTTTCCTAAGTGTTTTAATGAATATATAATATTATTTAAGGTATGAGACTTAAATGTTTTATATATTTTTATAAAAGGAGAAGGTTATTTTGTAAATAAATTAAATTGTTTATTTTTGAAATTTCGGCAGAACTTTTAGAAAAGAAAATTAGCAACCAATAATACTTTGACAAACAAGGCATGTTAGTTGAAAAGATTACTTTAAAAAGCTAAAAATCAGATTTTACATGCTTTTTACATGTTTCACCACTTTCGGCACCTAGGATTCCATTGAGTACTTCTGCCTTCATCGCCATCGAAACCAATGCACATAGTATCAAAGACTTGGTACATAGTGAATAGGATATAGGCGAAAGGTACCAGGTCGAGACAATGGGTTCTGATGGGGTCGAAACCTTACTTTGCTTTCAAATGAAAATGCGCCTGCTTTGTTTTCGAAAGGAATGCTTTCGACTTAGTTGGCTTTCGACTGGGTCAAATGTTTTAAAGGAATGGTTTCGAATGAGGTTGCGCCTTTTGTATTAAGTAAATGCTTTCGAAGGGGTCGAAACCCCTTGCTGCCGCTTTCTATGTTTCGAAGCAAATGGTTTTGAAAGGATACTTTTTTAAAAAAAATCTAGCCACTTCTCTAATGCTTTCGAAGGGTTGGTTTCTACCAAATCACTTCTTTACTTAGGAAATAGCTTTCGGAAGAGTGCTTTCGACTTAGTTGTTTTACGACCCTTTTTTTCGTTGAAGGTAAAACCCAAAGGTTTCGAAAAGAAAAGGTTTTAAATGGTTCCGAAAGGTTTCCACATGTTTTACTTGAACCCAAATGCTTTCGAAAGGTTTGATGTTTACAAAGGATTTTAATGCTTTCGAAAGGTCTAAATGAAGGTTTCGAAGGGGTGGTTCCCCAATGGTTTCGAGAGGTTTAAAAGGAAGGTTTCTAATGTTTTTGAAAGGCAACGTTAAGTGTTTTGAAGATAGGATGTCTATGGTTTTAAAGCTTTTGAAGGTGATGTTTTTCAATGGTTTTGAAAGGTTTATTATAAAGGTTTTCGAAAGGGTATGTTTTGGCCTTCGGCCTAAGGTAATAAATCAAAGTGGTTTACTTGTATCGAAAGGCGTACTTTCAATGGATTTGAAAGGGGTACTTTCAAAGGTTTAAATGTTTTCATCAACAAAGTTTTGTGTAAAGTATATATAACATGGCAAGGTGATTTGAGTAAAGTATAGAGTATATTTTCCTTGTTTAAAGTATGCTTTGAAGGATTAAATCATTTTGAAAGAAAAGGTTTTCAAGGAAAATTTATGGGTAGTTGACCCTAAGTAAAATGACTCAGATATTAGAATACCAGATGGGACTGGTATAGGGTCGCGCACTGTACATTAGCTATTAGCCCCAAGCTAATTTAGTCCAAAATTCCAGTGTGTAGGGATTTGTCATAGGTAAGACTAAAATGATGTTACACACAGAAAAGAATATACATAGTGAGGATAGGTTATTGGTGAGCCCGCAAAACAATTAGGATCAGTTGACCCTGGGAGAAAGTAAGTTAGGGACAGACCGTCCAGAAGAGGAGTTTCTAACATAAGTTAGATTATTTGTTTATTTTGTCTGGTAGGCCCGAGTCAGCCAAATGTTAGTAGTTAGCCAAACAAAACTATATTGTTCGGATAGATAGTCCATTTGTTACCTAATTTATAAGCTTTCACGATACTGATATTATTGTTTTAACCAGCTTTGGTTGCAGGATTAAAATTTGCAAAATATATATTTTAAAAGGATATTAGTGAGGGAAAACCTGTTTCGCTAAGCGGTGTGTTCTCACTTAATGTCAAATAACCGAGATGTATAGTATTATTCACACCAAGCTTTATTTCTGACTCGAAGTTTATGTTTTTCCCCTTAAACTCTCGGGTGCTCAAAATTGATTTGAGTAGGCCGAGGGTTGAGGATTTTCAGGTTTTAGTAAGTGGACCAATAAAGCTTCCGAAGACGAGCAGGAGGCTGATGCTAGTTATATTTAGGAGTTGTTTTGTTTTATTTCCGCTATGTTGTATTAAGTATGTTATGACTATTTAGTACTCTGGTCAACCAAGGGAGATCTTCATATGTCACTCTTGGCGTATTTTATTATAATTATATTTGATCTGACCTGGGAAACGTTTTGGGATCATGTAACTTGGATATGAAATGTTGTTTTGAAATGAAATCAGAAAAATGTTTTAATCTGTGATGATTTTATTTCATATTCAAGTGCTTTTAATATTATGAATACCATTAACATTACCGTTTTTGGTCATCGGAAGTTAATACTATGGATGACTGCAGCATCTGTTGCGCTTAGCTTCGGGCCTCCAGATAGGGGATGTTACACATTCCCATCCTATAAACCCCCTTCCTTCCCAAGCCAAGCCCGTTACCCCTTTTAATCTCCTTCAACCCTAATTTCATGAAATCAATACAACAAAAAACGAAAGCACAAAGCCCACGCAAGAGGATAGGGCACGACGGCGTCAGGAGCAGCAACGAAGAGGAGGCACGTGAAGGCGTCGTCGATGAGGCTGTGCGCATAAAATAGAGGAAGACATGAAATAATGTGCTCACCTTTTGACTATTATTCATGATTCAAATACTAAGAGCATCTTCAACCCCGGTGTGAATTCATGTAATTTGGATGCCACATCGTTATTTAACATTTACTATCAAAATGTTGTCTCTAATGCTAATGTTTTTTATTAATGCAAATAAAAAACTACTTGACATTTTCTTTTCCAATATCTAGTTCTAGACATTCAACTCCACATGACACATCACATTTTCTCTCTCCACTAGTGGGTTTTAACTAAAATATATTGTCTTCTAATTATGAGAAAATTACACCTAAGCATTTTTTTGTGCATCTACACTTTTGCATTGGATAAAAAACATAACTCATGAATGTTAAGTACTTTCACATCCTCTTAACAATGTGTATTGCCTTTGCCACATAGATTTTAGATGATAAAATATCAGAAATTGATTGGAGATGCTCTAATGACATAGACTATTTTGAAGCTCAAAAAGTTATTGAAAGGAATTTACAACTCTTAGTTGACGACATAAAACAAAAAAAATCAACTAGTTAACAATAGGGATGAATCTACCAAATTCCTTTATGCTAAAATGAGTACAAGGAAACATGTTATTATGGATTCTTTATTGAACATACATGGTGTTGTTACTATGGTGCCATTCGCAGCCTTATTTTACCCCGTTACCATTCTTGACGCGTCGGACGCGATGAGAACGGTAACGGGCTATTTTCCCCATATAGTTGAATGGTTAAATTTGGTGCGTTTGTTATATTAATTAATATAATAAATAAATTTATATTTTTATTAATTTCTAAAATTAATAACTTGTGCAAATGAGGTCCATTTGAAACGCCATTTTTTGCATTGTGATCATATCAAAGTGCTCTACAATATGGAGTTGGTTTGAACTGAATCCAAACAATTTATAATTTTTTAATTTATTTATTTATATAAATTATTGACATATATTATTTATAAAAAACAAACAAATAATTAACTAACTATAAATCAATTAAATTAAAAATCACAGCACAAATGTCCCGCTCAAATGGTCCTTTTGTAGCCGCAAACGCATTTCCTGTTCACCAATATACCCCGCTCAAATGCCCCATTCGAATACCCCGCTCAAATACTATGTTTCCGTTCGTCGTAAACGCCCCCTACATCTCATTCAATTTGATTCAAGAAGTAATTAATTACTACCTTGAATTGTTTATTGGAGTTCAAATTGCTAACTTCCCAATATTTTCCCACGGAAAGGAGGTAAATGATGCAGATAGATGTATTCTGAATGATCCTTTTACGCTAACAGAAGTAAATATGACTATTTTTTTGATGAGAACCTTAAGGCCCTTGGTCCTGATGGAAAAGTCAATAAATAAATTAATCATACTCATTTTGTATCAGTCCAAAAGTTAACCCCTTGAAAATATGGCTTGCTATAGACCAATTCCATGTTGCAACTTTTTATACTAGTACAATCGTATAACGGTGGAGGACTGATCGTTTGGACGTGTAATATCTAAAAAAACATATTTCAATTTTGCTTTAGTTTTAACTAACCATGGTATATGGAATAAAAGATTATTTAGAGAAAAAAATTAAATTAAAGAAAACAATGTTGGAATAATTAACAAAGGTTGATTAATCCGTAGAATATAAACGATGAGCAGAAAGAGGAGAATCGGTAGAATGTATTTGCAAAAGAGGAAGAAACTAAAGGAAATATTTGGCAGCATGAAAAAAAGAGAATATTTTTCTTTTTTTTAAACCAAATCTATGCTTAATCTCATATTTTTATAAATAATTTTTTTTCCTTTGTTTTTGCATAACTCAAATATTTGTAGTTTTTATTATAAATGTTTGCATAAAAATTTCAAATATTTATATCTAGAATGAAAACCGCAAATATTTGCAGTATACATTTAAGCTTTAGATACTGCAAATATTTGCAGTTTGGTTGAAATTAAAATCTAGGCTGTTTAATATAAAGGGTTTTTACGAGGGGTGGTTTTGGTGAAACTTAAAGAGGGTGTTTTACTAATTTCCTAAAGAAACATATGCATATTATTTTAACTTCACACTATTTTATTCTAAAAGCTTAGGGTAAGACAAACCTTCTTAACTGATGGTTTGATCAATCTTTTTCTTTTTTTATATGATTATTTTAAGATGATAAAATGAAGGAATTTTGTGAGGACTACTTTTATGTAAGTAGGTGTTTCATAAATTGGTAAAATATCTAATATGGATACAAACAATTTATAAGATTGGAGGAATTAACAGACTGTATAAGTTAATTAAACTACAAATGAATAAGATAATATACATGCTAGAAGAACTGAGTTGGAACAAGATCGTCTTAATGCATCAGAACAAATAAACTAGCATTATGATGACATGAAGAAATATGTGATGAATAACTCTCATCTTGATCATGCCTAACACAACAAAATCAACCTCAATCATGTGCTTAATTCATAAAATTTGGATGTGTGGCCGATAGTTGTACTTATGATGATAAAACTCAATAATTCGCTTTTAGACGGATTAACAAGTAATGAATTATTATGACATCCTACTCTAGCTTTATATTCCTATTTGTTATTGTACAAAACAAAGCTTAACACATCATCATTGGTTCCATTCCATTTTAATTACACCCCTGTTGACTCCCAAGAAAACTACAAAATCAAAAATGTGCGTATAACATTCGAACAGATATTGCAGTTACTGGAACAACCACACAATGGTGGAAAACTGACCGTTTGAATATATCATTTGAAATAATATATAATATTTGTTGCAATTTTAAATTAATTACACCATCGACACTAACATGTTCGGTAAAATGATTATTTGAATTATAAGCAACATAAATACAAATACTGAAGAATAAATGTATAGGAAAGAATTTTTTTCAATTAACGTTCAAATACTGAAAATGATATAGTAACACGATTAAAACAATAAATTAGTCGAATATACAGGACAACTTAAGTAGTCAATATAAAATATATAATGCATATAAGAGTTTCAACTTTTAATTGTTTCGCTAGTTGCATGTAAGTGTAGCATATCAACAATGAAATAAAAAAATCAAATAAAAAGAAACAGAAGACTCAACAAATGAAGACATAGTAAATGTAGAAAATACAGAAGAAAATGAATATGCAAAACAACTTAGCTAAAAATATATCATCTTATTTAAAATTCTTGAATCAAAATAATAAAATATGCAATTGTCAATCGTAAATCATAGATTGAAAAAAACAAATTATCCTTTTTAACTGCATTATTCAAATAAATTATCTAAAACTAACAATGTTGAAAGGTAGAAATCTGAATTTTCTACTTTGACATTTTAGAAATTTCCTCCAACAAGAATTTGGACTCATTTGAATAGACAATGGGGAGTAAGATCCAACAAGTGTGGTGGGCATCACATGGGACCCAACATTTTATTTTATAAAACAAAATAATTGTGAGAGAATGCTTCAATTAGTAGCGAGGGGGAACCATTCTTTGCTAGCATAAACTCTATTAAATATTCCATAAACTTTTTTGTTGCCATGCATTGTTAAGTGATTCCTGGTGAAAAAGAAAAAGAAATTTTATCATTGGCTAGAGTAATTATATCCACACATATTAATCAATGATATTTTAAAATGACCTATAAAATGACATTAAGTTTTATAATTGGACTTGTTTAATCATTCAATGATATTTTGAAATATATAAAAACATTCTACACTTCTAAAAATATAGCAAAGCTGCTTATACCATGCCACATCAAATTAAAATTTGTATTTCTTTTCCAATCACAAGTAAATTGACACGTTCTAACCACTAGATGCAAACCATACCAAAACCTAAGATAACCACATATTATATAACCTGCATCTGATCATCAAATTAAAAGCTGATTATACCATACCACATCATTTACAATCTTTGTATACACATTTACTATGAAAAATAATCACATCTTGAACACATTCTAGGCAACTAATCATATGATTTACACCACACAATCGGTTGTAGGAAATACTATATGTAAAATGAAATAGAAATATCAAAATGCAATGCCTAATAATTAATGTATAGCTTTACACCACACAATCACCAAATGAAGTGGGGAAAAAAATACTTGAACACCAAGACCATCTCTAATCACTAGCTCCAAACCAAACTCATAGAGTAAAGCATTTTTATGCACCACTACAACTCACACATGGTCATAGCATTTTTATTCCCTGTTCAACTTATTAACATATGTGAATAAATTCATTTTTTTAGAGGTAAATTGCTTTACAAATCTCCTGCCACACCACCATTTGTCGTAATCAATAAATGATAAAGAAAATAATGTTGCCAAACACTTTAACCTCTGCATTGATTACACTGCTATCTACAGAAAAGGAATGCAAGGGAATATTCAATTGAATGCATTGATTCAGGCTGATGATCTTACATAAACTCCAAGTTTACAAGTTATATTGTTTTTCTACTAGAAATTCTTACAATACCGTTTTCCCAGATTGCGTTTAACTATCCTGTTCTAAACTGATGCAGCATTTGAAATAACTGTTTTCTCCAAATTCATTTTCTTAGTACCATTTGAAGCCACCACTTTGTCTGAATTCACTTTCTCAGCTTTGTAAGCTTGCAAATCTTCTTATGCAAGTCCCTCTCAGTGAAAGCACCAAAATGTTGGCATCAAAATTAGCCACCAACACCCAATTATGCAAAAAAATCCAATATCCAATCATAGAAACATGAAGAGAAATAAATGAAGAACAAAATTAAAACAATCAGAAAGTAAGTAAATAGAGACACAGGTTTATGGTGGTTCAGCTAACTCCAGCCTACGTCCACTCCAGAAAAATCCTTTTATTTATACTGTAGTTTGATTACGATTATAATCTAAAATCCAAGAATAAAAATGGCAGAGTATAGCCTAGATAGAAGATGAAGAGAAGTAGAAAGAAGCTCCCTTTTCTGATGTCATTCCTGCTGCATTTATAGGGGAAGACATGCACGGATCGGGCTGAAACTTTGACAGAAGGTCCGAGAGACCAAAATGAGGCCACCTAGAAATTTCCAGGCTCATTTGGGCCCCAAAATAGGGGTCGGTACCGATCCCTATTTTGGTGCCCAAATGGGGTGCGATCCCTTTGGGTGGTTCCCCATGGTGTTAGCAACTTGCTCTCCAAATTTCGTGCAATTCCAACGTACGGTTTATGAGATATCGTATTTTCCGTGAAGTAGTATTATTTGAATTATGATTTCTACCGATCCCTATGGAGGGATAGGTACTGATCCCTCCAACTTGCTCTAAATACCATGTGATCCCTAGGGAAGCTTCTCCATGTTATGATATGCTTAGTCTTCAAGTTTCACGCCAATTGGATTAATAGAACTGGAGATATGAATTGTTTCCTGCATGGATGCTCTTGCATTTTGGTATATGTCGACCCCTCCTCAATGAAGCTTGCCGATTCTTCCTTTATAAAGCTTGCTGAACCCTTACCATTCAACCATACCGATCCCTTTCTCACTCCGACTATGCCAACCTTTCGCCTATCCAACCATACCGATCCCTCACCACTCAACTACGCCAACCCCTCTTCTCTGAAGTGAGGTATGCCGAACCCTCATGATGTCGATCCCCTATTCCATCATACTATGCCGAACCCCTTCTATTTCACAAGCCGATCCCTCTTGTTCCAAATGGCTATCCCGATCACTCTGTCTTTATCTAAGCTGAGCCCTGTGATACTTCCATTCCATGCCGACCCCTCTAGATTGAGGACGCCGATCCCTTCCATTGGCTAGGCCATTGAAGTGTACCGACCCCTCTAGATTGAGCATGCCAATCCCTTGCTTGTCCAAGCTAATGTTCATATTTCAAGCATCCTGCATCGTTTATCAACCAACTACATCCAACTCTGGCTTTGTATAACCATTTGTACTTTACCTTCGGGTCCTACAACCATCATTTTGCACTCATCGGCCTCGATAATCGTGAAGCCCGATGGGTTAAATCCGCCTGTTTATTGCCTTGGTAAAAGGTGGGTTAACAAACATGAAGGTCGAAAAGGTTATATTACATAGAAACTAATATTTTAATGAAATAAAATGTCGTTGACTGGTAATTTGGTTGAAGTTCAGTTGAAATAAACCGTTCAAAATAAACTTAAGTTTGTGCATTATAATGCGAATATAGTGTTTAAAATGAAGCAAGAAAATGGAATAAAAAGTAGGATATGATAAGACCGGTTGTGCAACCACGACATCTTGAGGATCATCAGGGGTAGGAGCAGAAAGTAAGGCCTGTAATAAGAGAAGTGCGATCTTCAGAGTTAGAGCTGGGCTCCACCAATCCTTTAGTATATCTAGACATATTGCTCCATTTTGGCTGCTGATATTAGGATGCCTTCAATTCAAAATAAACATAATTTTATTTAGTACATTGAATCCACTTAAAATAACATTATAATATACTTCATTCCATATTATGACAAGTACAACAAAACATGATACCCAAAATATCACCTGAGTTCCAAAATATTTATCATGTATGAAGACCAAGCTTTGCATAATAATTGAATGGGCCTTTCCAGTTTCATGATAAGCAATAATGTTAAATTTTGGTGATACAAAATCACAAATAGAAGGAAATAAATATGAAAAAGAAAGAAAGAGAAGATTTTGTTTCTCCTAATTAATAGGCATATTTGATTATGTTTATTTCTCTCTCTAATTGGCTAATCAATTTATTTTTTGCCATCTAATATTAACTTGGACATTAGTAATATATGTTATAAATAGAGATTAGAAGAGAGAGTGAAAAAAGGTGTGGAAATCTATTTGCTAATTCTCTCTTCTTCCACTTTTGTTCTTCTCCTCCAACAATTTTAGCCATAGATATCAACACTCCCTTTCTTAATTCGGTTATTGGTTTAATTTGTATTTTGTTTACTTTTTATTTTGTTCGATTAATTGTAAACAAATTTTGGTGAATCAATAAAGAGGGTGGTTGGGTGGAATCACTTTTGTATTGATTTCTGATTTCATGTCCGTTTATTTTCTATCCAAATTTATCTCTTTGTGATTTGGATGATAAAAGATCTATTGGAAAAAGCTTCCGCAAAGCAAAGTTTTCACTACAGATTGGTATAGAGCAAATGGTAACGCCTGAGAGAGAAGAACATATCTCATCTTAGTTTTAGCAAATTGCTGACAGTTTACATTGATTTAAAAAATATATCTAGTACATACTTAAGGCATAATTAATATACCTAATCTATAACCATTTCATATATGCATAATCTCTAATTAATAAACCTAATTAATATACCAAACTTTTATGTTAATTTAGACATGTTTGTTCACCAATGAAAGTGGTCCGATGTTATACGTGTTCTAGTAATATCAGTATGTCTCACAACTTCCTAATTCTGGATCATTACTTTGAGTATAGTGAGAATTTCTACTTTGAAGTTGGTTCATAAGTAAAACTAAACTAAAATTTGAAGTTGGTTTCATAACTCATTAATCAGTTAATAAATTCTCTATACATAAATAAAGAGAGAATAAATTCACTTTGTTTTATTTCATTGATACATTAAAGATGAAAACTTAATAACACATATTTTCCCCTCAGGGTAAAACCTTGATCATTCATTTTATATAGAACATTTAAAAATAATTAAAGGACAATGTTTAGTTTATTTTGGATATTGGAAAAACCGTTCGAATAAATGAATAACGTGATTATTAACTTATATATTCCATTATCATAGTAATATAAAACAGTAAATTGATAATAAACCAATGGAATTAATACCAAGAAGCACTTAGCAAACATATCAACATACGGTTATTTTCCTTTTCATAATTCCAATCTCTTGTAGTTTAGTGTTATGGTTTCAATTAAAAATAATCAAAAATCAATATAACAAGCATTTCAATTGAGATGAACAATGAATCATCGAAGTGAGATTTAGGCTATTGGAACTGTAAAATAATCAAACATATAAATAAATTACAAAATTATTTACCTTCTTTAGGATACAATCACCTGTAGTTTAGGGCTTGTATTTCAGTTGAACAAATTGATTCGGAGCGCTGGTAAAAAACAGGGGATGTGGAGAGTGAGATAAAGATGGTCCCAAAGGAGAAGAGGAGGACATATGTGGATGTTGAGGTAGAGTCTTTCATAAATTTGTATATGAGGATGAAAGCGCTGATAATGGAGGAAGCATAGATAGGACAAAAACTAAGATGCACGAAAGCATCGACAAGGTGGAAGCGGAGACGAGGCAGAAGAGGGAGGTGGAGGTAGATGAGAACTAGGGTTATGGTGGAAGAACTGAGAAGAGGGAAATGAAAAATAGATAGTGTGGAAATGAAAAAAGTGTGGGAACTAAAATTAAGGGCTGAGTTTGCTGAGACTTAAATCCATGTTTGGTTTTGTTTCTTTTAGAGGTAGAAAGGAGGAGAAAGGTCAACAGTTGCATTTTTTTAACAAACGCACCATATAGTGCAACTAATACCTACTTTTCTGGTAATGATACATGCTAACCCGATGCAGCACACTGCCTTATCCTTTGCCCATGTCTTTGCAATTCTTTAGACTTTGTCCACGTCACCGCAGTCCAATACACACCGCCTCAGGTATGCTAACCAGAGTTGCATGCATGCCAATCTAGTACAGTATGCACACATATTTGCAAACTCATGTTGCTCAATCTAGTACACTGCCTTATGCTATAGTAAACCTGATGCCCAGTAAATCCATACCCAGCTATTGCAATGTACATCACACACGGTTCTCACAAGCATCATGCACAGCCCACTAGGCGCGCCTCCTTCATCCATATCTCCGCAGTAATTCATCATCTGCACATTCCATTGGGTGTTAACTTCTTTTGCTACTTATAAATGATGGTATATTTTTTTAGTTTTGTACACTTTTCCCATCCATTTTTAATTTGATGATCATCTCAGTGATGATCTTGCTCAGTTGTACTTGATTATAAACGTGTATGGATATTGTTCTTATTTCTAATAAATAAAATTTCAAGTGATCTCCTTATAAGAGGACCACTCTTTCATTAAAAAACAAATACATTATGTATTTATAATTGATATATATTCGTTTTCATGGAGCTAAGCACTCATAATAATATAGTTACTATAATGTAATGGAAACAATATTCATAAATATTGCAAATTCATTGAATATAAAAAATAACTGTTAAGGAACTATGTATTATCACAAATCCAACTGGTAATATAAAAGGTGGTCTCTTAGTATTTATATAGGATTTGTTTTATAAACAGCCCGATATAGGACTAATCTCAACACTCCTACGCACGTGTGGTGTATCATGAGCCAACATTGACGTAGGACAAGTGTGATGGTTAAGTGCACACAAATTAAATATACTCGGATACCATGTTAGATAAACCCATATTATCATCAAACCAATTGGTGATATAAAGAGTGGTCTCTTAGTATTTATATAATATTTGTTTTATAAACTGCCCGATGTGAGACTAATCTAAACAATAACTATATAATAATGGAAACTATAAATTTTGATGCTTCGACAATGACATGTTTCTAATAATTACCCTTATAAAGATGAATACAAAATTAAAATTTGATTATTTTCCATAGCGTTAGAACTCCTTTTGTGACATACTAAAAGAAAACGATAATCATTGTTTTCAACTTCAAATGTAATCTCTTCATTATAATAATACATACAAAATTATATGGAGTAAGTTTTCATTAGCTAAAAAATAAATACTACATGCATGGGTAAATATCTACGAAGAAAGAAGATAAAGTTTTTACTAATTATAGCATGGTTCAACAAAACAAAAGCATCAAAAATTCTAAATATAAAAAATTCATTCGATATAAAAATACAAATTTCTATGCACAAAATTCATTTAATCGCATGATATTCTTGCAATCTATTTATATTGGAGCAAGATGATAAAACCTAAATTTCCATACACCAATATTATCTGAAAATCAAGAGTAAAATTAAAATAATAAATGTAATATATAGAAGGTTACCTTTCGTTGTTAATAGATCATGACCACCAAACCGTTATTTTGACTTAATGTTTCACAAATGGTCGATACGATATTTAAACAAAAAACTTAAAAGAAAGAGAAGGAGAAAAATCCAAAATATTCAAAAATAAATATAGTCATACCTACATTATATAACATGATTGGGTTTTTTTTAACTTTTTTGCTCCAAGCATATCTTTAACAAAGAAAAGTTTACAGAATACAAATCTAAGTTGATTAGGGTTTTGGGTATGGAGTAAATGGTGGCTAAGAACTTAGGAGTTAACAGAATTTGCAATAGCAACAAACAAGCAAGCAACATTAAGATATGTCATGGTGCGATGCGATTGGAACTGAATTAGTTAAGAAAATTAAATAGAAGGATGAAAAAAGAAAACAAATGAAAATTATGCAGAACTGAATATGCAAAGACATATGTTATTTAATGCATTAATTTATAAAATTTAATGCATTATATGAATAATAATTGGGAGCACCTAAATGAACAAATTACCCAAAGATTAAGATGAAGAATAATAAAATTACTCCACAAAATATTGATTTAAACTAAGGTGATTTCAGTCACTGGGCTAAAACTAAATTAGAAGAGATGAGACAAAAATGTATATGATGTATTCAAATTTTTTATATGACAGAACCGATTAGAAAAAGGTGAAAAAATAAATGACATGTGTTTATTTAATGCATTATGTGAATAACAAATGAGTGCACCTAAATGGAGAAATTACCCAAAGGTTGATATGAATCAATTATAAGAGTTAATAGTATTCGTATAAAAGAAACATTAATAAAGAGAGCAATGTTGTTGTTCATGTAGTTTGATATATCAACATAGCTTCAAAAATACAATTTAGTATAAAAGTTAACTTCACCATCTAACAATTATAAAAAGAACTATTTATTATACCTTGATAAAATCGTAAATAAGAAATCACTAAATTTCTCAATAAAAAGTGACATAAAATTAAACTAAATATTTTTCATGGTAAATTAAAATGCATAGTAAATATTATCATAACATCGTAACTTGATCTGTTGATTAAAATAAAGAAACCATACGTAACCAATACTAAGACGGCAAAAGATTATATAATCTTAATTAAGGTAATTCGAACAATTCTAAAATGAACTATATAATTCTCGTCAAGATCCATGATAAATGTACATACTTCTAATCATTATTAAGTAAATAAGAATGCTGATATAAGTAAGCATAAATCCAAGGTTGATGTAAGTATAAAATTAAGAGCTAAACTACTACCTTTATTGTTATTATAGGAAAAGAAGATAATTAAGAATTATGAAACAGAAAAAGCAAGTCTTCAAGTTGAAAATGATATATTCTCTATATAAGCACGGGCTCCTAAATGTGAATGTTTAATATAATAAGGAGATCATGGAATGGAAATTACCTTTCAACAACAAATGACCTTTTAATTCCTTCATCAATTGGAATCTATATAAGAGTATTATGAAGACCATGTTATAATTCATCTAGTTTGATACATCAACATAGCTTCTAAAATATAATTTACTATAAACTCAACTTCTCCATCTAACAATTATAAAGAGTGATTATTTGTTATATATTGAGGAATTATAAAATACTTATCTACGGTATTTGGGTTTATATTAAATGAGAAGAAGCATAAGAGATCCTGGAAGGCCTTTAATTCTTTCATTAATTGGAATCTAAAGTCCTGTGCAAATTATGGTATAAGCTTAACAAGAAAAGTATTTAAACAACAAAAATGAAATTGTTCACCAATATTGTGACGACCCGCAAATCCATACCTTTTGAATCAACAATAAACCACACATGTCTGACCCAAAAAGCACAGAATGACGGGAAGTCAAGAGAAAGAAAGAAGAGAGAAGAGGAGAAGAGAAGAAAGAGAGAAGAAGAAAACGAAGAGAGAAGAGGAGAAGAGAAGAAAGAGAGAAGAAGAAAACCAAACAGAACAATGCAGAATCTCACATCGCAACGGAATAAAATTTAATATATAATAACAGACCTTTATACAAAGAAACTGTAACCGTAATATACACAATCATTAGAGTACAACAGTCAACAATCAATCTGAACAGTTATAATAACTTTTCCTCACATGTACTAAATATACGGCATAACACACACAGCGGAAATAATCTAGTATGTGTAATACGCTTTGAATCCTCCAGCTCGTCTCTTGAGCTTTATAGCATCCTAACCTGGATCTGCAATACTCGGTCTAACCTGAGCATTATAATAAAATAACACCTGAGTCAGTTTGGAAAACCAGTGTGAGAAAACACACTCAATTTGAATTATTACTGTTATCAAATCCTTTGAAAACAAAGGTATCTCGTAAGACCACACCACACATAAATACGATGGGTTTTTACCTTATGATAACCAAACAATTTATATTAAAATCATCTGATATTATAATAGTGTCTACAGAAAGTAAACTATAAAATAGCTGAAATACTTGCATCTCACGTTTTAGCATAGTTGGGCACATCTAAAACCGTACAGCGCTTATTGGAGAATGGATTCCATACAATGACTGGGCTACTAGGGTACCGCCCGTCACAGTGCATCTCTAAATAAAATAACACCGAGGACCTCGCCTGGATCCCCTGCCAACACAGGACCGGCCTACCCCTTGCTGGATAGTATCGAATATGATCACCCCTTCGTTAATAGGCCCCGAGCATACAAATGAGAGATAATAGTGACTCTAGATAGGGATGATCATACCCTACTTGGGAGCAACCCACTTAGCCCTGCTGCATCTTTGATGTTTAAGTCATTCCGATTAATGAGGCTTGAGGCTACAGCTACCTTTCAAGAACCTTTACACTTAGAATGCTCATTGCCCTCCAATGATAATGTACTGATAGCATTCATCCATACAAGTTGTCCTGGGTCTGGACAAACCGAATCTCCAAGAACCCCGTCTTCATTCATCTTCACGATACCACAATTCGTAACATGCAAATTTGATCGAAGTGGTTTTCGGATAATTAAATCGGATCCCGGTCTCTTCGAAACGATTAACGAATTTGGCAAAACTTGATAGTCGATTATTTAACTATCAGATTATACACATAAGCAGTCACTAGGCCCAATTTTTATTAAATCTTTCCAATTATTTATTTCAAATATCTTTACAAAGATATATATTCAAATCTCTTCCAGTATTCCAACATTTGAAAACAATTTCAAATCCTTATATCCTTAACGGGATATTTTGAAACCATATCAACACTTAGATATATTTTCGAATTCAATTTATAACACTTAGAAAAATATTTCTATACCAATCATTTCACTCTTAAATATTTCCAAAATCCTCCTTTCAATACTTAGGAAAATATTTATAGCATATTTTCCAAGATCATTTTAATATCAAACTTAGGAAATATTTCATAACTTATCTCATAAATCTCCAGAATTTATATTAATTCCTTTTACAATTTCAAAAATCGATTATACTCACTTATAATCTCGTCTAACCATTTATAACTTCTTTATGAATTCAGATTCATTCACGAAGTTCTTATTTCTAACATTTTGGAAATTTCCTTAAGTTTCCAAAATTCCGTTATAAGATTTCTCTTATAAAATTACATCTGTTCAATAAAATCTGGTCACAAACCTCGAGTATTTATAAATAAAATTCAATCACCTACTTTTAAATTATATATATATAATAATAATAATAAGTATTTTAAGGTAATAATTATTTTCTTAAAAGGAATTTAAGTAATTATTTAAAAGATCAAAAAACTTTCCAAATAAACAAAGGAACCGATTCCCAATTCATTATAAATAATATTTATTAATTTACAAGGGTTATTTATAATAAATTAAATCTATTCGAATAGTTAACTTTTCCAAAATATTTTAAATACAAACAACAGTTTTAAAACAACACTGTTTAATAAATAGTCTCTTTTTAAACCAATTTTACTTCTTGATTCCAAGAATCTATTTTCAAAATTCCGATATAACCGATTTCAATTTATAATCTCTCTCGATTTATACACCTCGATTTACAATTCAAATTCCATAACCATTTCCAGTTTCCAAAAATAGAATCGTCTATTTTTCCCTAAACCAAATTCCCATATCTCGTTTTAAATCAATACTACGACATATCCTCCCAAATTTTATCCATTTATAACTATTTCACTTCATTTATAAATATCGATTATAAATTCATAACTCATTCTTGTTTTATCTATTAGTAACAGATCCATATTTCAAAAGCCCATTTAATTCCATTTCTATTTAAAATCCCATTTAGAAATCTATTTTTAATAAATCCAATTATATTCCAAATCCCTTCAAAAACTCGATTTCAACTTCTAATTATAATTTAAGAAATATTATTAAAATCCCTTGTTTCAATTTCCTTGTATATATATATATATATATTTCAAAAATATATTTATTTTTTAAAACTCCTTACGAAATAGTTAAGTATACTTCCAAAATCAAATCTTTTATTCAATCCAAACCGTTCCTTATTCAATATTCCAATTTCCATATAAATATTTTTATTTCTAAAAATCATCTTTGAATTTCTTTTTAAGATTCCAAAATATTATTTATGGTATATAAAATACCAAAATCAGGACCAATGCTACTATAGCATCCAATATACCAAATCACACAACAATCCATAACAGATTTATTCTATCACATCATATATCTCTATGTATGAAACAATCAATATGTTTTTGAGGAATCCAGTTGGATCCCTCCAACCCGTTTCCCTACATCCACAGATGTTATATAACATAAAATACCAATCCCACTTCGAGGCAGGATATCGTGGTATAGGGTCATCCGCTATTATGCGGGGTGCATAGTGTCTCATCCGCTCCAATCGGCGGAAAATATACCCAATTACTAATATATATATATATATATATACTACTATAAATAATTTTACATCCAACTAGTAAATTATTATCAATTCTTCCAATCAACCAATAATTAATTTTTAAAATATTTTAAATTAAAACCAGCAATCCAAATGAGTGAGATTTACTCACCTTGATTTTAATTTTCCAAACATCCAGATTTTGAATTAAACTGAACAACGTTTGATTTAATTTAAAATCCCAACTGACTTTGAAAAATTCCAAACCAATTTTGTTGTGCAATACTCGTCGATATGATCGCAACACGACTCGTCTTGTACAATTTGGACCTCGTACGAGTTAAATACGAATATGTAAAGTATTGAACTAATTAATTGATAATTTACCTAAAATAAATAAATGTTTAAACATATAAACTACCCAGTTCCTACTCAAAACCTTGAAGCTCTGTCGTCACCTCGTCACCATCATCACGACCGCTTTGAGCACCACCAACAATCTCCATCGTGTCTCCCCTTTCGAGCTAAGCTCGGTCACGTCACCACCACGCCCTCCTGCCGCCTACTGGAAATCACGTCATGGTCGCGACCCAACCTAGAAGCGAGAAACCGACGGTCGCTTATCGCCTCACACCACCACGTTTCCCCAAATCGCCAAGAATCGTGATCCCTAGCTTCGACTGGACGAAGCTCGACACCCCCTTTGAAAACGCGACACCCAGTAATCGCGATCTTGTCGAACGTGATGCCTCCCCTACATCCATCTTCGTGCTGCCACTCTGCCTAGTGTTCACTAGCCGCGCCACCTCCCATCGTGATTTTTATCGCATGATTTTTTTTTCGTGGAGTCGAGCTGAAAAGAAAGAGAATGGGAAGGCTTGCATTTTAAATGGGAAGGCTCGCATTTTAAACTGAAGGGGAGATGCGCGATTCAGATGTAGGGCGACCCACATACGAGTTTAGGGTGGCTGGGGGGTATAGGGTTTGACCTTTAAAATTTTATAATATTATTTAATTTCAAAATATCTCGCTTAGCATATCTCGAAATCTCAAACTCCTATCAAGGTGTGCCGCCTGGCGTTCCTAATGTTATACCCCTATTCCAGACCCAATGGAACTAGTCTCGAGGTTTAACTAGATCGTATATGGAAGATAGCTTTTTGAACCCAATTATAATATTAAATTTTCGATATTAATTTCAATGCGTTTCTATCCCGTACGATCAAACGGTAACTCCAAACGCTACGAACTGGTTTTGTCGAAATCCGAGACTGTGCCACGGATCGCTATTTTAACGCGTCGATTAAATCGACGATTTCAAAAATTGGCGAAATCATTTGAAAATTCAGTTTTAAAAACTTACTAACTCAGTTTTAATTCAAATAGAATTTATACTCACATTAGAAATCTTTTTAATTCATATTCAACTCAATTTCAATTATTTGCCCTATTTTCGTATTATGATAATCACTGTATTTGAAATTTAAATTCATTCAACAATTCCAACCGAAATCTACATATTCAAAATCAACTTATATTCCAAATCCAACATTTAAAACCATTTAAATATTCAAAATAAAATGTCGGAAAATCCGGGTCGTTACAAATATATCAAATAAAACCTCAAATAAATATAAAATTGAGGTCCTAATATTATTCACTTGCATCATTTATTTCTATTAGAATACAACTACTTTAGTATGATATATTAAGCCATCATGCCTAACATTGAAAAATTGCAACTGAAAATTAAAAAATGTAAAAGCCAAATCAATTAGTAGACACTAAATTCTATAACGATAAAAAACAAATAAAATGAACTTAATTGGAATGATTACTGAAATTAAACTTAGTTAGGATGGCAAGCAAATGTTGATTAAATTATTATTTAGCTATGGTATAAGAGTTAATGGAATGGAAGAAGCCTCGGCTAAAAAAAAATATATCTAAGGAAGTTGATATGAAAAAAGTAAGTTGAGAGGACACCATTAATAACTCGATTTAATGAATGAAGAGAAAAATAAAACAATTAAAGGATGAAAATGAAAAAAAGGACCTTACACAAAGGAAAATCTAGTATACAACATGAAAAGGAATGCAGAAGCAAAAAGTAATATATTCGACTTCATATATAATAGAATACATTTCATCAATGGGAATCAAAACTGATTTGCTATTGATGTTAATGGGATTAAAACATACTGTAACGTATCGGGTTTTGCCCGCTCGAAAATCGACATCCGTACTTCACATTGTACTATAATGCCGCAGATTCGACCGTTCAAATCCGATTCGCCGGAGCTATAACAACATTAAGTATAACAACACAGCGGAAGAAAAAGAATATATCAATATATAACATTGATACAATGACAGATACAAAATCTGATATAGTATTATACAACAAAATGATACAACAGATATCAATATACATCAGAGATATGATACAAGAAATAGCAGCGGAAAAGGAAATAGATAACACCAGCAGCAGGTAGAATATCTCCAATAGAATGCTCCAATCCATAGCTAGCGGAAAGCAAGGTCAGTCGTCCAAGAACTGACTAGCTCCAGATAATTTACTAAACCTGAATATCTGAGAAACCCAACTCTAGACTGCCCGTGTGCAAATGATGGGCACCCAGAGTTTAGGAAGGGAACAATAAACTCCGGATCAGTCATGGGACTGGTGTGAGCAACAAAAACAGTTTATCTTTAAAACAACACAAAAGAACTTTAAACATTGAAACCCGCAATGCTTTTTAGAAAATGAAACTACCATAAGACCTCCCACCACACACACAATGCAAACACAGAATTGGGGGAGATTTCTTCTTATGATAGTCAAAGATGCTTACTACGCAAAATCAATTGGATATTATTATTAGTGCATAGTGAAGAAAATATTTCGAAAGTATAATATTAATCTTAGCCAGCATAGGCATTCTGCACTTATGCCTACTATAGCTACTATGTTCAATAGCAGGTTACCGCCACATTCCATAGCAGGTTATACAACTAAAACCGTACAAGGTTCGTATTGTTTTTTTGGATTTTCCAACAAATGGTCAGGCTAAGGAACTTCCTATGCCACGAAAGAAACGCCTCTGGCTGGACGCTTCGAGGGACAAACTGCTCTCTGCCAACAAGGCCGGGTTACCCCTGTAACAGGTAACTCACGAATATGCCACCTCCCGGTCCTTTGGGACCTTTATCCGAGCGCTCGGTAACCAACATCACACATAATAAATAAAGTGTGTCCACATGAGTAAGTATCTGGGCTCCATACCATGATACCACCCCTTTCCAGAAGGAAATGACATACCCTAAAGGGCGCGACCCTCATAACCTTGCCGCAACATTCATGTTTCGACCATTTCCGGTTTGTGAGGCCCTGACGAAGTCTCATCCACAAAGCTACGCTTTGTCACAAAGCCATGCTTTGGGTCAACAGATGATCAACCTATGATCACAAAGATAAATGATCAAACAAATGATCATATCACAAATGATCAAACACTGATCATCACACAGCAACACTCAGCATGCCATATTACCAAATTGGGAATATATCACTGATAACCTTCAACTACATAACCTCTGAGCTCGTACGTCTCAGAGAAGGGTGTTAAGCTAAGAGAATAAATTCTCCGCCACCAAACAGAAATGTATTTGAAAGAAATCTGCTTTATATCTTAAAGTGTAATGTCAGACATGTAACCATACAAGTCTGTTCCGGGATCGAACAGAACCGAAGGCACTTCTCACGAAGCCCTTGCAATTCCGGATAATTTCCAATCACATCCAGACTTCCCGTCACTAAGGGAATCTCTATACCGGCGCGACTCAGTGCAGAGACAATCGACGAGTTATCTTTTCGTTCTTGTAAATATCCGGTCTTCACCACCGGTCTTCAAATGCGATCCATATACGACGTATCACTATTCGGAATGGGTTATATGACACAAAGGTCCTCTCCCGGCTAATCCGAATAGTGAGCGTAATATTCAAAAACATATGGATATTGGGATTTCAATTAAGTCACAACTTATTACCCAAAACTTTGCTTTCAAATGGTTTAAACAAATTGCCATTTACAAATCTTTTAAAACAAAAAGATTCATTTTAACAACCTTCAACGGTTTAAACAGTTTCCACACTTTAATCTTTTAAACAAAAGATTCATTCACAGATTTTCCAAAACCAGTTTCCATTTCAATTGGATTAACTCCTTAAATCTTGAAAACAAAGATTTAACTGATAGTTTTCAAAGACACGTTTCAAAGATTTATTCGTAATTTGGAAAATCATCTTCAATTCAAACTTAAAAATCCTTTATTTCAAATTGGAAATCCATTTCTTATATAAGAGCTTTTATCAGTTGGAAAACAATTAGTTTTCCAAATCATTGAATTCAATTCTAAATATTGAATTCGAATCTGAATCAAATTATTTAAATTTCAAATTTTATTAAGTTATTTAAAAAAATAACTTTTACATTCAAAACTCATTTTAAAGCTCTTAATTTCAAATTTCCAAAACCATTTAGATTTAAGAATTCGATCTTTAAAATTGTCAAAAATCTGCGACTTAACTGATTTCCACGTGAAATCCATATTTGTGTGTGTATGGTGTAGTCCAGGGGTTTTACACAGTAGTGCAACATCATCATCAATCATCACAGATCAAAATACAGAAATATAGTTGATAAGCGATATAAACTATAACGCTTATCATTCATTTACAGATCACAGATATATATATCACAGATAAGTAAATTACAGATCACCACATAAATCAGGGTATATCACAAAGCATCACATATCAGGGATATCAAACTCACATTCAATAGAATCCAAACATTCATAAGTAAGGCCAATTTATATCTGATTAATTTATAACAGATTAATTACTTATGAATAAACTACAAATCTTGGTTAACTAATCATTAATTAATAATAAACCATTTTTTTATTAATCAACCTTTAACCATTTATTAATTATCCTCAAATTAATTACCTTAATTTATAAATCATATAAATTAATTAACCTTAAACTAATTACTTAATTAATTAACCCCTTAATTGCTTTCATTAAGTAATTAACAATTTACAATTGATTATCTTAATTTATAAGTCTTATTAATTCAAATCAAATTTAATCACATAAATTTAATTACTTAATAATGTCTAGTTAATTTTCTTCATTAACTATTAACATTTCTTAAATTACTTTCTTAAGAAATTATCTTAGATTAATTCATCATTAATCATTTCTAATTTTAAATTAATCTAAATTTTTATTTATTTATACATTAAATAAATCATTCTTTAATTACCTTATTAATTTAAATCATTTTATTACCTTCATTATCTCTTAGATAATAAAATTTCTTTATTAATGATTTCATTAACTTTTAAGTGTGTTTTAAACGTTACACTTTAAATTTAAAATTCAAATTCTATCTTGAATTTAAGATCTCAAAATGATTATATTTTTAAAACATTTTCAAAATTTAAAAGAAACAGAACAGGTTCGAAACCTGAAACTTCTACCCGAGATTCAAAAGTTTATTTTAAACTAACTTAACTTTGAATTTAAACCCAGTTTAAATCCTGTTATTGAATTTTTTTTTTGAACTAAGTTTAGAAACCTGGAAATAGACAAGTACCAATGCCTGAACAACACTATCTCGAGTGGTACCCAGATTGCTCCGAGACATTCGTTCTCCTGCTTCGAGTCATCCATTCGAAAAACTCGAGTAAACCGAGGAAACAAACTCACACCAAAAAGATCAACAGAACTCCAACGGCACTGTGCACGCCTCCGATCGCCACTTCCGGTCGACCACGACCATCTCCACAAATCGGCTATCCCTTCCACCTCCTATCCCAGGCCTCCGTTCAACAATTCAAGCTCGAGATCGAATTCGAGTCTCACAATCAACCTGGACGAAAACAGCGGCTCCACTTCAAAAGCCTGGCAGCACCACGTTCAAGCAGCTCCGACCACCAGAAGCCACCAAACTCCGGCCGTAGCCTCGTCTACCTCCCCTCTACAAAACCCCAAAAGCACGCTATGCTCGATCAATCATCGACGTCGAACGAGACGAAATGCCAAAGCCCACTAAAACTAGGTTTACGAGAATGAAAACGTTGCCATCGCCTCCACGTTGGTCTGACCACACTTCTACTATATTTTCCAGCACCACCCATCACTCCTCTATCTCCAGACCAGAACTCGACAACTCTAGACGACGAGATCGTCCATGGCAGCTCAAAAAGCTTAAAACAGTCAAAACAAAACTGCTCTTCATCCTCTTCTTTAAAATATTTAAATCCTGTTTTAAAAATCATATTTTTGTATGTAGTTTCACTTTATACACCTGAATACTTTAAACAAGAAACTTGTTTTTAAACTTATTTGAAGTTGAGCTTTGTTTTCTGGTTTCCAGAGGCACATACCAGTTGGTTCAGCTTAAATAAATTCTTAATACTTAGATTGTAACTAAACAAACAAAATTTGTTTACACCCTAAGTTCAAACAATAACTAGATCAAGAGAGGAAGCCTTATTTACATATCTACAAAAACAACAGGGGACAGACTAACAGAGTAACAATGTACATATATACACAGATTGCAAAACCACATACATACAATATACATTCATCACAGAGAAAAGCATACTCCATATTCACTTAAGTTATAACATTTTAAATAAAGTGTTACTCACCTATTTTCCAGAGGAAGACAGAGCTGATGATGAAACAGGTTGTTTGAAAGTTGCAAAACTAAAGTCTTCAATTTGATCTTTGCTAAGTTGTTGTTTGATTGAATTTTCTCTTTTCTTCTTCTTTTAGTTTTGAGCTGAAGCTCATTTCAACTTTTTCTCAGTTTTAAAATGATCGAACTGATGGAAGGGAAGATGATGTACAAATGGAAATGAGGTTACAGGGTGTGTTCATCTTGTACAGGTGATATAATATTTGTTTGTACAAAGTAATAAATTTTCTTTTGTACCAAGGTCAGAGATATTTGCTTTTGGAGGCTGATAACATTTCGAATTTGACTTTGTTTATGCTAGCATTAAATGCTTAAGTCCTTTATGTCTTCATATGTTTGTATGTGAATGTATTTGCACTGTCTTGTGGCTTCATAGATATGTTTACTTATTTATTTTACCTACCTACACATGTTTGTTGCCTCCTTTCTCTTGCAAGTGTATATACATAACTATGTAGATTTGTTTACACTAGAATATACTTGGATGTATTTTTATTTGTTTCTATTTCCAGCTTAAGTATTTGTTTTATCTTCCTACATATATATGTGTTTTTGTTCCTTCATTTGGTAAGTGTTCATACTTATATTTGTTTTGGTCCTGTTATTTTGAAATATAAATGAAGTTCTATATTTTATTTTATTTTATTTTATAAGCTAATTCATGTGTATATTTTTTATCATATATATTTGTATTTTATTTTATTTAAATCTTATTATTTTGTAGTATAAATAAATCTCTATTTTATTATATTGTTAGAATTTAGCAAATGTTCTACTTTCAATTTTTAGTTTAAATATTAATTATTATTATTTTACTTCATATTCATTGTCTTATATTTATTTTTTATTTCTAGCATAAACCATCACTTCTAATATTTACAAAGATAATTTATCTTTAACCCATTTATTTACAATTTAAATTCAAATCAAATATATATACATATATATTCACATATATACAATATTTATAATATTTTTAAACTTAAATGATTTATACAGAATACATTTGAATCTGGGGAAACTCGCAATCCATTTATCATTTTATTTCACAATTTTAATTCAAAAATCCAATTAATTATCATTTTAAATTTATAAAAATTCGGGGTCGTTACAGACTTCCCCCCTTAAAAGAATTTCGTCCTCGAAATTACCAAGGAGATGCAAAGACAGATGAAAAATATTTCATCAACTCAAACTGAACATCTATTCTGCATTTGGCTTACCAAATCAGAATGTCGATAACATATACAAGAACAAATCTGTTTGATACTTCACAAAATACTCGGGTCATCCAGATCTACGAAATATACAGTGGCATCGGTCAGTTCAAAGGGTAACTAACCATTTGTAGAACATATCGGGACCCAAAGAATAGATAGATATATGGATACGATTTCAAAGCTTTCAGTTTAGAACTAAAGTATACCTATCAACCAATACATCCAAACAAACAAAAATTTTGGCTTATTTGGAGTTTATGTCCCATATTAATATATCGAATCTTCTTCCTGGATCGACCAGAAAATATCGAAGAATTGAGAAAAGATGACGAACAAAATAGATTGATAGAGAAAAGATTTCTTCCTTGTTGTTACAGAGTATTGACCATTTCATAGTGGTATTCCCTCTGTCCCCTATCTCATCTTCTTATTGCACTCATACTCACTATTGGTGGATAGTAAGAAAATTTACTGAGGCTTACGGACGGATATCTTAAGGATTACTCATTCTAGAGTTTACTTCACTCTATCTCTAATGAGCTACTTAATGTGTTATACTCCTGAGCTAAAGTTTTACCCTCAGCTCTGATACCAAATGTAATGTATCGGGTTTTGACCGCTCGAAAATCGACATCCGTACTTCACATTGTACTATAATGCCGCAGATTCGACCGTTCAAATCCGATTCGCCGGAGCTATAACAACATTAAGTATAACAACACAGCGGAAGAAAAAGAATATATCAATATATATAACATTGATACAATGACAGATACAAAATCTGATATAGTATGATACAACAAAATGATACAACAGATATCAATATACATCAGAGATATGATACAAGAAATAGCAGCGGAAAAGAAAATAGATAACACCAGCAGCAGGTAGAATATCTCCAATAGAATGCTCCAATTCATAGCTAGCGGAAAGCAAGGTCAGTCGTCCAAGAACTGACTAGCTCCAGATAATTTACTAAACCTGAATATCTGAGAAACCCAACTCTAGACTGCCCGTGTGGAAATGATGGGCACCCAGAGTTTAGGAAGGGAACAATAAACTCCGGATCAGTCATGGGACTGGTGTGAGCAACAAAAACAGTTTATCTTTAAAACAACACAAAAGAACTTTAAACATTGAAACCCGCAATGCTTTTTAGAAAATGAAACTACCATAAGACCTCCCACCACACACACAATGCAAACGCAGAATTGGAGGAGATTTCTTCTTATGATAGTCAAAGATGCTTACTACGCAAAATCAATTGGATATTATTATTAGTGCATAGTGAAGAAAACATTTCGAAAGTATAATATTAATCTTAGCCAGCATAGGCATTCCGCACTTATGCCTACTATAGCTACTATGTTCAATAGCAGGTTACCGCCACATTCCATAGCAGGTTATACAACTAAAACCGTACAAGGTTCGTATTGTTTCTTTGGATTTTCCAACAAATGGTCAGGCTAAGGAACTTCCTATGCCACGAAAGAAACGCCTCTGGCTGGACGCTCCGAGAGACAAACTGCTCTCTGCCAACAAGGCCGGGTTACCCCTGTAACAGGTAACTCACGAATATGCCACCTCCCGGTCCTTTGGGACCTTTATCCGAGCGCTCGGTAACCAACATCACACATAATAAATAAAGTGTGTCCACATGAGTAAGTATCTGGGCTCCATACCATGATACCACCCCTTTCCAAAAGGAAATGACATACCCTAAAGGGCGCGACCCTCATAACCTTGCCGCAACATTCCTGTATCAACCATTTCCGGTTTGTGAGGCCCTGACGAAGTCTCGTCCACAAAGCTACGCTTTGTCACAAAGCCATGCTTTGGGTCAACAGATGATCAACCTATGATCACAAAGATAAATGATCAAACAAATGATCATATCACAAATGATCAAACACTGATCATCACACAGCAACACTCAGCATGCCACATTACCAAATTGGGAATATATCGCTGATAACCTTCAACTACATAACCTCTGAGCTCGTACGTCTCAGAGAAGGGTGTTAAGCTAAGAGAATAAATTCTCCGTCACCAAACAGAAATGTATTTGAAAGAAATCTGCTTTATATCTCAAAGTGTAATGTCAGACATGTAACCATACAAGTCTGTTCCGGGATCGAACAGAACCGAAGGCACTTCTCACGAAGCACTTGCAATTCCGGATAATTTCCAATCACGTCCAGACTTCCCGTCACTAAGGGAATCTCTATACCGGCGCGACTCAGTGCAGAGACAATCGACGAGTTATCTTTTCGTTCTTGTAAATATCCGGTCTTCACCACCGGTCTTCAAATGCGATCCATATACGACGTATCACTATTTGGAATGGGTTATATGACACAAAGGTCCTCTCCCGGCTAATCCGAATAGTGAGCGTAATATTCAAAAACATATGGATATTGGGATTTCAATTAAGTCACAACTTATTACCCAAAACTTTGCTTTCAAATGGTTTAAACAAATTGCCATTTACAAATCTTTTAAAACAAAAAGATTCATTTTAACAACCTTCAACGGTTTAAACAGTTTCCACACTTTAATCTTTTAAACAAAAGATTCATTCACAGATTTTCCAAAACCAGTTTCCATTTCAATTGGATTAACTCCTTAAATCTTGAAAACAAAGATTTAACTGATAGTTTTCAAAGACACGTTTCAAAGATTTATTCGTAATTTGGAAAATCATCTTCAATTCAAACTTAAAAATCCTTTATTTCAAATTGGAAATCCATTTCTTATATAAGAGCTTTTATCAGTTGGAAAACAATTAGTTTTCCAAATCATTGAATTCAATTCTAAATATTGAATTCGAATCTAAATCAAATTATTTAAATTTCAAATTTTATTAAGTTATTTAAAAAAATAACTTTTACATTCAAAACTCATTTTAAAGCTCTTAATTTCAAATTTCCAAAACCATTTAGATTCAAGAATTCGATCTTTAAAATTTTCAAAAATCTGCGACTTAACTGATTTCCACGTGAAATCCATATTTGTGTGTGTATGGTGTAGTCCAGGGGTTTTACATAGTAGTGCAACATCATCATCAATCATCACAGATCAAAATACAGAAATATAGTTGATAAGCGATATAAACTATAACGCTTATCGTTCATTTACAGATCACAGATATATATCACAGATAAGTAAATTACAGATCACCACATAAATCAGGGTATATCACAAAGCATCACATATCAGGGATATCAAACTCACATTCAATAGAATCCAAACATTCATAAGTAAGGCCAATTTATATCTAATTAATTTATAACAGATTAATTACTTATGAATAAACTACAAATCTTGGTTAACTAATCATTAATTAATCATAAACCATTTTTTTATTAATCAACCTTTAACCATTTATTAATTATCCTCAAATTAATTACCTTAATTTATAAATCATATAAATTAATTAACCTTAAACTAATTACTTAATTAATTAACCCCTTAATTGCTTTCATTAAGTAATTAACAATTTACAATTGATTATCTTAATTTATAAGTCTTATTAATTCAAATCAAATTTAATCACATAAATTTAATTACTTAATAATGTCTAATTAATTTTCTTCATTAACTATTAACATTTCTTAAATTACTTTCTTAAGAAATTATCTTAGATTAATTCATCATTAATCATTTCTAATTTTAAATTAATCTAAATTTTTATTTATTTATACATTAAATAAATCATTCTTTAATTACCTTATTAATTTAAATCATTTTATTACCTTCATTATCTCTTATATAATAAAATTTCTTTATTAATGATTTCATTAACTTTTAAGTGTGTTTTAAACGTTACACTTTAAATTTAAAATTCAAATTCTATCTTGAATTTAAGATCTCAAAATGATTATATTTTTAAAACATTTTCAAAATTTAAAAGAAACAGAACAGGTTCGAAACCTGAAACTCCTATCCGAGATTCAAAAGTTTATTTTAAACTAACTTAACTTTGAATTTAAACCCAGTTTAAATCCTGTTATTGAATTTTTTTTTTTTGAACTAAGTTTAGAAACCTGGAAACAGACAAGTACCAATGCCTGAACAACACTATCTCGAGTGGTACCCAGATTGCTCCGAGACATTCGTTCTCCTACTTCGAGTCATCCATTCGAAAAACTCGAGTAAACCGAGGAAACAAACTCACACCAAAAAGATCACCAGAACTCCAACGGCACTGTGCACGCCTCCGATCGCCACTTCCGGTCGACCACGACCATCTCCACAAATCGGCTATCCCTTCCACCTCCTATCCCAGGCCTCCGTTCAACAATTCAAGCTCGAGATCGAATTCGAGTCTCACAATCAACCTGGACGAAAACAGCGGCCCCACTTCAAAAGCCTGGCAGCACCACGTTCAAGCAGCTCCGACCACCAGAAGCCACCAAACTCCGGCCGTAGCCTCGTCTACCTCCCCTCTACAAAACCCCAAAAGCACGCTACGCTCGATCAATCATCGACGTCGAACGAGACGAAATGCCAAAGCCCACTAAAACTAGGTTTACGAGAATGAAAACGTTGCCATCGCCTCCACGTTGGTCTGACCACACTTCTACTATTTTTTCCAGCACCACCCATCACTCCTCTATCTCCAGACCAGAACTCGACAACTCTAGACGACGAGATCGTCCATGGCAGCTCAAAAAGCTTAAAACAGTCAAAACAAAACTGCTCTTCATCCTCTTCTTTAAAATATTTAAATCCTGTTTTAAAAATCATATTTTTGTATGTAGTTTCACTTTATACACCTGAATACTTTAAACAAGAAACTTGTTTTTAAACTTATTTGAAGTTGAGCTTTGTTTTCTGGTTTCCAGAGACACATACCAGTTGGTTCAGCTTAAATAAATTCTTAATACTTAGATTGTAACTAAACAAACAAAATTTGTTTACACCCTAAGTTCAAACAATAACTAGATCAAGAGAGGAAGCCTTATTTACATATCTACAAAAACAACAGGGGACAGACTAACAGAGTAACAATGTACATATATACACAGATTGCAAAACCACATACATACAATATACATTCATCACAGAGAAAAGCATACTCCATATTCACTTAAGTTATAACATTTTAAATAAAGTGTTACTCACCTATTTTCCAGAGGAAGACAGAGCTGATGATGAAACAGGTTGTTTGAAAGTTGCAAAACTGAAGTCTTCAATTTGATCTTTGCTAAGTTGTTGTTTGATTGAATTTTCTCTTTTCTTCTTCTTTTAGTTTTGAGCTGAAGCTCATTTCAACTTTTTCTCAGTTTTAAAATGATCGAACTGATGGAAGGGAAGATGATGTACAAATGGAAATGAGGTTACAGGGTGTGTTCATCTTGTACAGGTGATATAATATTTGTTTGTACAAAGTAATAAATTTTCTTTTGTACCAAGGTCAGAGATATTTGCTTTTGGAGGCTGATAACATTTCGAATTTGACTTTGTTTATGCTAGCATTAAATGCTTAAGTCCTTTATGTCTTCATATGTTTGTATGTGAATGTATTTGCACTGTCTTGTGGCTTCATAGATATGTTTACTTATTTATTTTACCTGCCTACACATGTTTGTTGCCTCCTTTCTCTTGCAAGTGTATATACATAACTATGTAGATTTGTTTACACTAGAATATACTTGGATGTATTTTTATTTGTTTCTATTTCCAGCTTAAGTATTTGTTTTATCTTCCTACATATATATGTGTTTTTGTTCCTTCATTTGGTAAGTGTTCATACTTATATTTGTTTTGGTCCTGTTATTTTGAAATATAAATGAAGTTCTATATTTTATTTTATTTTATTTTATAAGCTAATTCATGTGTATATTTTTATCATATATATTTGTATTTTATTTTATTTAAATCTTATTATTTTGTAGTATAAATAAATCTCTATTTTATTATATTGTTAGAATTTAACAAATGTTCTACTTTCAATTTTTAGTTTAAATATTAATTATTATTATTTTACTTCATATTCATTGTCTTATATTTATTTTTTATTTCTAGCATAAACCATCACTTCTAATATTTACAAAGATAATTTATCTTTAACCCATTTATTTACAATTTAAATTCAAATCAAATATATATACATATATATTCACATATATACAATATTTATAATATTTTTAAACTTAAATGATTTATACAGAATACATTTGAATCTGGGGAAACTCGCAATCCATTTATCATTTTATTTCACAATTTTAATTCAAAAATCCAATTAATTATCATTTTAAATTTATAAAAATTCGGGGTCATTACACATACACTTAATTAATGATAGATAGTGTGAATTAAGTGGTGGTTAGAAAGTAGGCATTGAAATTTTAAACAAAAGGAAAAGCATGTGTAATAACCTTTTTAATTCAATATAGAATAAGCTATTAAAGTGCAATTTTGGTTCCCTCTTTACTTATCACTAAATTTTTGTTAAATTTAGGAAACATCATTATGTATAATTAAGATGCATAATATGTGTCATTATCAAGACAAAAGTGTGGAAAAAATATTAGAAGGAAAATAAAAGGACTATAAAATTATAACACTTATAACACCTTGGAAATTTAAGCGGAAAAGAAAATTAAATTTAAATAAAATAAGAGCTAAAATGAAATTTTCACAAACATTCGAATTTGGCTACCGAAACTTGCACTAATGCATTCGTAGTGATTTTCTAGACATTTTTCATATATAACACTTTGAAATCGGAGTTAGTATGGAGAAGTTACGGAGGTTTTAAAGTTTGAAAATAAATTAAATTAAATATAAAAACTTTCTTAATTAAACTGTCACTGGTCGACACCCTAGGGTTTGCCGATCAACATGCAGCGGTCGATTGGTTTAACCTAGCAGTTCATCAGTGGATGTTGTTTTTCGAAGATTGGAGCGCGAATTGGACGTACATGTTGTCGCTGCAAAGCGTTTGGCCATAATCAATCTAGTTGTCTTAAGCACAATAAGGATAAGGAGAACGATGCAGGAGGGGAAGGTAAAATAACAGTTGAGAAAGTGATTGTTTCCAAGAAAAGTGTTGATAGTAAAGCTGAAAGTGGAAATGTAACTATGCCTATAAAAAGAAAGCAAAATGGAGTATGGATTAAAGTCAGGAAAAGAAATATGAGATCTAATACAACTAAAGCTAGGAATCAATTCTCCCCTGTTGAAAGTCAATGCAATAATTTAAATGGTGCTGGCAAAGTAAAATTATCTGATGAAGATGCAGCTTTGGGAGTAAATCTCTCGGAAGGAAAAAAGATCTTAGCAAGAGCGGAAAAAATACAAAGGCATGAACTGAATCTTACTTCTCCTGCTATTATTAGCAGTGAACTTGATCTAGATCGTAGTACTGACATGGAAGTGGTGCAAGAGAATAAGGAAGTTAACGAGTGTGTTGTGGTTGATGCTTCAGAATTAGATAAATCTGATAGAGAAACAAAGAATGAATTAGTTGCTTTGACTCCTGAACGAAGTAAACCTCCTACTGTATGCTCTGAAACCAGAGAGGAGGGTGAAATAGACGAGGCTAGCCTTCAGAGTACAGTCTATGGTGACACTGAAATCCAGGTTCATGCCCACCCCGTGCATATGTCTGCCCAATTTTTGCGTGCAGATCCTAACTCTTCGTCTCAGCTAGATGGTCCATGTGAAATTTCTCCTAGTTTTCTTTCCAGTGCCAAAAATGCCGCCCCAGGTCATAGTAAGACGAAAAATGCAGCCCCTTTTGTGCCTTTAAAGCTCTCCCATGCTACTAATAATGCAAAATCGTCCAAAACGACAAAGAAAATTAATTCGAACTGTTATGATCATATCCTTCCGCCAGCGGCATATAGAGCGCCTCCTCCCCTTGTCGAGTCAAACGTCTCCACCTCGCCTATTGCTTCTCCTCAGACTACCACTGGGCCTATGACTAGACGCATGAAAGTGGGTTTCATGAACACGATGGTCCTCCCCACATAGCCCGCATCATGAGGTATGAAGCACGTACAGTGTTTGACAATTCGGTAGTAAGTGTGTTACTATTTGGACATTAGGACCTTCGGATATAGTGGTTGATCTGCTCTCTATTTTGGCCTTGGTATTCTCTGTTTCGTGATATATATTGGTCTACCAAGATTTAAAGTGTTATTGCATTGTAAAACTGCTTTGGGTTTTACAATGCATGCTGAGTCGTCGTGACTCGCTTTCTCTGTTTTTCTTTTTTCTGGAATTTTTCCAGGATTGATGTTGAGTGACAATCTGTCATTCACCTGTTCTGTATGCTTTTATTATTTTGTTATAATAAAATGGTCGGGGTCCATCCACCCCCGTCGGCTATACCAAAAAAAAAAAAATAATATATTTCTTTGGTGCGAAGTAACTAATGTGCGTTTGTGATGAAAACAAAGATTCCCCAGGGTAAATCTAATGCTTCATATTCATCGTAAACCTCTTTAAATTAACACCTAGCCTAAACCCTAATTCACTTGAAAGTTAACAACATACTATAACTCTATCAAGATTTATTCTCTTCACTTACAAAATTTATTCAAAAACAAATTTAAAACAAAGTAAAGAAAATACAAGTAATCAGATCAAGGAGGAGATAAGCTAACGGGTGTCGATTCTCAAACAAGGAATAAAGTTAGAGCTGGATCTGAGATGAGTAGGAACATTTTTAATAAGTTGATTATTTACAATTAATTTTAACCTACACTATCTGATCTAGGATGTTAGTAATTAATTGTACACCATATTGTTAAAATCTGAAACCTAAATTAAAATTGGTATAAATTGGCTAATCTAATTTTCACACAAGTTAAACCCCTCTTGTATTTGAATGGAAACCCCTAAATTTTGGTTAATTCTAAATTAGACTAGTCTATATAAACTGTACAAATCTATGAATTTGAAATTAATAAAAAAGTAAGATAAATTGCTAAGATTGGTCACTGTAAATTGATGCTTAGGGTTCACTGTGGAAGTCCGGAATTGACAAAATTAATAACTAATTAAGATCGAATAAAGAAAACAGAAAAACCCTATGTTTGATTCGACCGATAGGTTTTAGTGGTCAATCGATTAATGGCTTAAATGCATAATCTAGACCTCGGCCTAAGTCCCAGATTGAAGATAAAAATATTAATAGTATGTATATATTTTATACATATGTGTGGATGTAGAAATATAGGGAAGCTAGTTCCCTATGAGTTGACGCTAGGACATTGCGGGGTTAGTAAATGTTCTTTACCCACTATGGGGTTGATTATTCGAACGAGGGCGATTCTATCGCAAATGGCACTCATAGGAGGTTCTGTGGTAGATGCACAACACTGATTGATGGCCGATGAAGTGTATGGACCTTACACAACGGGACTCCTTAGAATTCACGAATTCTGATGGGATGTGATATTGTGTTGTTGATGGATCCTGATGCGTGCAATAAGAGGCATATACTACAATTCGAGAGGTGGACAATGCAGATGATGAGACACTTCGGTGAGTTCGCATTGTAGGCTCCCCTTCGATGCGTAGTTGGGGTACGTGTAGTCGTAGTTGTGAGAAATTTATTGCCTTGTGGTAATTGAAGGAAAACCTATACGAGGTAGTTATGCATAGGCGTACTATAAGATGTAGTCCCATACAAGTATGTTGTGAGATGATCCTATGTTGAGTAGCTCTAGGAGCGGTGGCCATTGTTAGTTATTGAAGTTTGATCCGTAGTTCGATCCTTGTAAGAGCCTACACAAGTTGTTAGTGTAGGTGTGCATGTCAAATAAAAACCCTTAAGTGAAGAACTCTGGGAATGCACGAACACTTGTAGGACACCCTATTTCACATAGGGTAGAATCAAAATTAGCTGCACATGGTCACCATATATTAAACATGTACTCATTCACCAATCTTTTGTCTGACCCACCCTTCTTCCTTTTTCCCCACTACAAAAGGACAAGACAACAGGTGATCTGGCCCGATTCCAGTACGTGGAGAGACGGGCTCACCATAGGAGTTACTTATCTTTTATTTACTCACCATGTAATTGTCTATCTTATTAGTACTTAGTATTTCTTTTATCGGACCATGGTGATAATTCTATATTCTCTGTATTTGACTATGTACTATTTTTCTAAGACTATGTTTTGAGATATTTTCTGATATTGTTATTTTCTTTATTTATATTTTGTTCCATTCCGATGTAAGTTTTGAAAGTATAGTATAACTTAAATCATATCTGTTTATTTTAGTTTCTATAATGTTATAAAAACCCGGTGGCTCGTACTTCTTAGCATCGATGCAAGTCCGAAAGTCACTTTAGACTTTGGATCGGTGTGTCGAGGGGTGCGGGTTATCACATTTGTTATCAGAGCACAGGTTCAAAGTTCCTTAGGGACTAGGAGCGTATTAAGTGAATGTATTTGAAAAGTTTTTGAAAACAAAAGGTTTTTCAAAATGTTTTTCCAAAAAATTTTCAAAATGGGTGTTCGAGTATGTATGTATGTGTATATATATATGTATGTATGTATAGATAAAAGTTTTCAAAAAGTTTTCCAAATATTTTACGCATATCGTAATCTCTCTCTTATTGCCTATGTTATATATGGAAAGTTGCTAATAAATTTTTTAAAAATCATAGATAAAAGATGAGGATCCCATAGGTTCAGGCTCAAGTGACGCCGTCGAGATTCCCGGCATGCACGTTCCAATTTGGTTCCGCTGGTATCTTCAGGCGAGGGCTCAGGCCGAGTAACATGTGCAGTTCCTGACCGCCCACTTGTCGTTGATTTTGCTAAGTTATGTACGGATTTCGCGAGCCTTTATGGAAAGTCGTATATGGGGATTAAGTCATATGTAGATTTGAGGAAATGGATTCATTCTTGTGAGGGGATTTTTGGGTTGATGGGTCTTGCTATGGGATGAGGAGGCAGTTAGCTACTTGACAGTTACGCCAAGAGGCTCTTAGTTGGTGGATGGTAGTAGAGGCAGAGGTTGGCGAAGGAGATATCACATGTGGGGAGTTTCAAAGACACTTTGAGATGAATTTTCTTTCTACGGTAGAGGAAGGATTGCAGTTAGAGAAGTTTATTCACTTGAAGTAGAAAGACATGTCAATAAAGGAGTATGTAAATCAATTTAACAAGTTGTCTAGGTTCAGAATGGAATGGATCAACACCCCCACATAAAAAGGCTTTAAAGTTTGCTAAAGGGCTAAACCAACCTCTTTAAGGTTTAGCTCTAAGTCTATTCCCATGGGTGCCACATATGAGGGTTTAGTGAAGATGGCCTTATTGAATACCATCTCCAAGGAGGAAGAAAAAGAAGAACCCAAGAAGACTGGAGGAAAAGCGTAGCAGCAGAATCAGCACAATGGAGGATTTGGACCCAAGGGTAAGAT
Organism: Allium fistulosum; assembly: GCA_030737815.1. Taxonomy (NCBI): domain Eukaryota; kingdom Viridiplantae; phylum Streptophyta; class Magnoliopsida; order Asparagales; family Amaryllidaceae; genus Allium; species Allium fistulosum. Next base: position 238,389,857 of record CM060907.1, on the reverse strand, counting down.
CAAGAAGTAGGATATGCATTGTAGGAAGTGTGGCAAGAAGGGTCATTTATCGAAGGATTGCAAGGCAGATGGTTCAAAGGTAAGTGTTATAATTACAATCAGTTTGGGCACATAAAGCGAGAGTATCCAGCACCTCAGAAGACCTCTACCCAAGTGGTCCCAGCTTATGGACTAGATGCAATACCTAGCTCGAGTACGCTGCTAATTGCTGATAAAGGGAAGAAGGTCGTGATCGAAGGTTTGTTGACTTAATCTGGTTTATCCATTCACACTTTATTTGACTTGGGGGCATCAAAGATTTGTATATGAGTTGCACTTAGACACTAGCATAGTTATAAATCCTGTAGTTGTGTCAAATCCTGTAGGAGGATCGGCCTATTTGCCTATGGTATGTAGGAGTTTAAAATTATTTATTTTGGGGGTCAAGTTTGATTGCAGTGCTTTTGTCTTAGGATTTTCTTGGTTTGGGTTGATATTAAGCATGGATTGGATGACGATGTATGAGGCTGTATCAGATTATGATAGGAATTAGGTTGAGTACGTGTAGTGGACATAGCTTGGAGGTTTATTGCGGTTCTCGAGGATCACTTTTGTTGAGCTACTTATATCTGTTAAACCTGTCACATGACGAGCTAGATTTGGGGCCTATAGTTAGAGATTACCAAGATATCTTTTCCTAAGTTACCGGTCTCCCACCACAGTGAGAAATCGAGTTCTGAATTTACCTTGTGGAGAACGCCAGACCTGTTGCCTTACCCTTAAGGCATATGGTTCCTAAGGAGAGACACGAGTTGAACAAGCAAGTAAACAAGCTGCTGGAGAAGGGCTTCATTAGGAGGAGCATTTTGGAGTGGGGAGCACCAGTCGTCTTTACCGCTTACACGGATGGTTCTCTAAGACTTTGCGTCGATTATAGGGAGCTGAATAGACCGACAAAGAAGAATTGGTATCCACTGCCCCGTATTGACGATCTCTTTGGTCAATTGGTTGGCGTAAAGGTGTTCTTATAGCTTGTTTTGGCTACTGGATTCCACCGGTTGCATGTAGCTAAGGATGACATTCGTAGACTGCTTTTCGTACACCCGACGGATTTTATGAGTGGTTAGTTATGCCCCTCATAATGACCAATTCACCCGCCAACTTTTCTTTTCTGATGAGATGAGTTTTCAGAGGGTTGCTTAACAAATCCGTCATGGATTTATGGATAATAATTTAGTTTATTCGAAGAGTGAGAAAGAGCCTGTGTTGCATTTAGAAGAAGTGCTCAATACACTCTGTGAGCATAGGATTAAGGAAAAGTGTTTGAAGTTCCACATTTGGTGAGAGGAGGTACCATTTTTGGGACATGTTGTCTCAGAAAGTGGGCTTGCGGTCAATCCCAGTAAAGTTACTACATTTCAGGATTGGCACGTGCCAAAGAATTCCATGACAGTAAGGAATTTCCTTGGTTTAGGGAGCTATTATCGGAAGTTCATTAGAGACTTCGCGAAGACCTCTACCCCTCTGACCTGCCTTACCAAGAAGAATTTAGTTTACTCCTAGGACGCGAAGTATGAGGATGCTTTTATTATGCTGAAGGAGGCGTTGACTAGTGCACCTATTTTGGTATTACCCGATGGTATGAAAGCATTCATTGTATATACTGACATTTATGGTATGGGGTTGGGCACGGTCTTGATGCAGGAAGGAAGGTTGGTGAGCTACGTTAGTCGACAGTTGAAGGTCCATGAGAGAAACTACCAATCCATTATCTTGAGTTAGCGGCCATTGTCTTTGCACTCAAGTCATGAAGACATTATCTTTTAGAAGAGCAGTTTGAGATGTATATGGATCACATTCTCTGAAGTATTTGTTCTCCTAAAAGGACAAGAATTTAAGGCAGTAGAGGTGGATGCAATTTTTGGCATCGTATGATTTTGATATCTCATACGCCTAGCAAGGGCGATGTACTTGGCCAATGCCTTGAGCAGATAGCATGTAGTGTTGAGTCCTTTATTCTTGAAGTGGAGGCACTTAGAGCTCATTTCTACATTTGATTTCCGACCATCGTCAGACATTACCCAGGGATTGTTAGCAGCTTTGGATGTGCAGCCTACACTTATGGAACATATTGGATCCAGTCAAAATCAAGATAAAGAGCTAATTGATATTTTTGAGAAGCTTGGTAGAGGAGAGCAGTCGAGTCATTTGAGGCGTTATGCCATCGAATCGAAAGATGGTTATGGAGAGATGGTAGTTTATGTGTTCCTCTCATTATGGAGTTGGTTGATATGGTACTAGCTGAGTCTCATCGTTCGAGGATGACCATTATTCTCGATGGAGACAAAATATACCATGACATGAAGAGAGTCTTTTATTAGCCTGTTATGAAGAAGCATGTAGCGGAGTATGTAGCTCGATGTATTAATTGCCAAAGGGTAAAGGCGGAGTAGAAGGAGCCGAGAGGTTTGTTGCAGCCATTGGATATTCTCGGTGGAAGTGGGAGAGTATTTCTATGGATTTCATCGATGGTTTACCGAAGAGTAAGAGAGGGATGAGAGTATTTGGGTCATAGTTGATCGGTCGACTAAATGTGCTCATTTAATGCCAGTTAGGAGTATGAGGATGATGACATGCGGCTCTATACATGAGGGAGGTCATTAGGTTACACAGAGTTTCTACTAGCACCGTTAGCGGCCGAGATCTACTTTTTCACCAGCAGTTTTGAAGGAGTCTACAAGAATCCTTGGGCACCGATTTGAGCTTGAGTACTATTTATCACCTACAGATGGAGAGAGTGAATCAGGTTTTAGAGGATTTGCTTTGGATGTGCATCTTGGATTTTGGAGGCTCTTGGGAGAACCACTTGCCGTTGGTGGAGTTTACCTATAATAACAGCTATCAGTCAAGCATTGGGATGATACCATTTGAGGCGCTATGCGGTTGACCCTATAGATCCGTCATGTTGCTGGGACACTACAGATAGGATTATTCTTGGGCTAGATATAATGAGGTAGACATCGGAGAAAGTACACTTGATCCGTAGAAGAATGAAAACCAAACAAGATAGGCATAAATCTTATGCTGACAGGAGAAGTACAGAGTTAGAGTTCGCAGTGGGCGACATGGTGTTTGTGAGGTCTCACCGTTTAGGCACGACATGAGGTTTGGTAGTTCGAGGAAGCTAACATCGATGTTTGAAAAAACATTTCTTGATTACTAGTAGGATAGGTAAGTTGTCATATAGAGTAGAGCTTCCTGAGAAGTTGGCGGGAGTACATGATGTTTTCCATGTGTTGCACTTGCGACAAGGCCTGCATTATTCAGCTATCTTTGTAACACCCAAAAAATTTAATAATAAAATTAAATTAAAACAAGGACTAAAAAAGAAAATTTTCACAGACGTCCGAATTTGGCTTCAAAACTTGCATCATTGCTTTCGTAGTGATTTTTTAGACGAATTTCATATATAACACTTCGTAACCGTAATTACTACGGAGAAGTTACGGCAGTTGGAAGGATTGAGAATAAAATAAGAAATTAAATAAAAATTTCACAAACTAACAAACGAACGGTCGACCCAGAGGGGTCGAAGGTCGATCGGTAGGGGTCGAAGGTCGATCGGTAGGGTAATGAGCGATCGACCATGCCTGTGTAAAAACGAGCGATTTCTGATGCGTTGTGACGTGTTCTAACGACAAGGATTGATGCTTGGCTATGAATGAACTGATGTGCATACATGATTTGACTAGAGATTCTCTAACCTAGATCTAATGGCCTAAACTAAACCCAACCTCTATAAATACTAGCCTAATCTAACCCTAAAACTCACTTAACAGAACACAGTAACAAAACTCTGCCAAACTCTCTTTCCTCACTCTAAAAATTTCTTAAAAATCAAATAAAAATAACCTAGAAGAAAACAAGCGTTGGAATCAAGGCAGAGCAAGCAAAGCCTGCAAATAGAAGGGCAATTCTCAGCTTAGAGCAATAGAAAGAGCTTAGGCTTAAGGTGAGTGGGAACAACTTTGATAAGATGATTTTTTTTACAGTTTGATTTTGACTATTTTAATTGATTTAGGATGTTAGAAACCCAAATTTAATCTGTAAAACCCTAACTTGAAATATATAATCTTGGAATAAGAATTACAGTAAACTGTTAATTAGATATTGATGTATGCACGCTTTTTACACTTGAATTTGCAAATCCTAAACCAACAAACCCTAAACTAAATTGCAAATTAATAGCTACTGTTTATTTAGTAATTAGGCTTCACCAATAACTTCTAACGACATTGATTAAACAACGAATAAAAACTGACAATTATAATCGCAGAAACCCTAAATTTTGTTTGCGAACGGTCGACCCCGAACCCCAAGCAGTCAACTGTCGAGGTCCATCGGTCGACCTTTCGTAATGAAAAATGTAGATTGTGAACCTTGGCCTAAGGCCCAAGTTGAAGATAAAAATCATATACTTTTAGTTAAATATTATATAAATGGAAATTGTTTTTGTTTGAGCCTACCTTGGGCTAAGTACATGTGCCAGAGACAGTAATGAAGTTAGGTCCCTATCAGAGGACCATAGGTCAGCACGGTATTGGGTAATAGTCGAATACCCAATTGAGAATCAAGAGTCAACTAGGACGATGTATTTTGTAGATTAAGAGTTGGGAGTCGATTGGGGCGAAGTATTTCGCAGACACTTAGGGGACTTCCGCAGTGGATGCGTAACACTGATGGAGACGCCAATTGAGTGAGCCTGGTACTAATGGAGGATTCTATATGGACAGTCAGGCACGGCATGGCCTGATAAGAGGTATAGAATAGAAAGGAGCCTGATGTTAATGGAAGTTCTTGTATGCAAGGATCTGATGCGACATGGTACAGGTGGATGCCGGCGTAGTATATAATAAGAGGCATTTAGCACTATGATCAAGAGATGGATACGGGTGCATACGATGAGTCATACGGTGAGTTTGCATTTCGGGGTTCTCCCTCTTTAGGTATAGTGATCGTATAGGTACTTATGGGAGAGCAGTTCCCACAGTCGCCTACGGACTGTATTTTCTTATTAGACGACTCTACTAAGAGTGGTTGATCATTAGTGTGAGGTTGATTTGGTAGTTCGACCCTTTATGTTAGATAAGAACCCTTAGGTATTGGATCTTAGGAGTTCATGGACACTTTTAACACACCCTATGTCACTTAGAGTAGTTTGAAGTTAATTGCGCATGATCATCACATATTAAACTTGTATTCATTCACCAGACTTTTGTCTGACCCATTCTTTATCCATCTTTTCCCCACCATAGGTGGACAGGGCAGCATGTGATTGGCCCATTATTGATACTTGGATAGTCGTGTTTATCTTTGGAGACTGCTTTTATCATATTTACTCTCCCTGTATTATTATATCATATCAGTACATTTTGTTTCCTTGTATCAAACTTTGAGAGATATTTTCTATATACTCTATATTGGACCACGTACTGATTTTTCGAAGACTGTGATTTGGATATTTTCTGAGATGGACATTTTCTATGTTATATATGTTTTACTCTTTCCACCATGAGTTCTGAAAGTTTAGTATATCTTAGATTATATATGCTTATCTTAGTCTCTGAAATGTTAAAGATTAACCCCGATGATCCGCATTTCTTGGCATAACGCAAGGCCGAAAGCCACATTGAGCTTTGGACTAGTGCGTGTCGGGAGGTGCGGGTCGTCATAGTTGGTGTTATAACATAAATTCAAAGTTCCTTAGGGATTAGGACCATATTGAGATAACGTACTTGAAATTTAAAAAAAATAGTTTTCGAAATGAATTTTCAAAATAGTTTCCAAAAGTTTTCAAAAATGGACTTTTTAAAAGCATATATATAAGTATAAATAAAATATTATTTTCAAATAGCTTTTCAAAATCCTTCATATATCAAAATCTCTCTTATTATTGTTTATGCTAATTCCCATTCATTCCTATGTTATCTCTTTTCTCTTAATCGTATTTATACTGTCTATGGAAGTTACTAATGAAATTATTAACATTCACAGATAGAATATGATTGATCTCGTAGGCTCAAGCTCGGCAATGCTACTGAGATCCTAAGCGTGAACATCCCTATATAGTTCCTTCAGTGTTTTCAGGTTAAGGGACAGGCCAAGCTCAATCCAATTAGAGAGCCCGTGGAGAGAGCGACATGTGAGGTTACTACCCGCTCAACTACCGCTTTAGATTTTACTACGCTATGCAAATATTTTTTTGGTCTTAGGGGTAAGCCATACATGAGGATGGAATCTTACGTGGATTCGAGGTCATAGATCCGCACTTAAGAGAGGATATTTAATCTAATGGGTTTGGCTGATGTTGTGAGGAAGCGGTTAGCTACTTGGATGTTGTAAGGAGAAGCATTGAGCTTGTGGGAGGTTATTGAGTCTGTGACTGATGGAGGTGAAATTTCTTGGGATGAGTTCCATAGGAGATTTGAGATGAAGTTCCTTTATAGGATGGAGGAAGGCGTTCAGCTAGAGAAGTTTATCCATCTTAAGCAGGAGGAAATGGCAATCAAAGAATATGTAAATCAGTTTAATGAGATTGCTAGATTTGGTATGGAGTTGATTAACACACCACACAAGAAGGCTCTTAAATTCGCTAAAGGGCTGAACCAACCTCTCTAAGATTTAGCTGTGAGTCACATTCTGATGAGTGCTACCTATGAAGGGTTAGTGGAGATGGCTTTACTGATTACCCTCTCCACGAAGGAAGTGAATGACGAGGCTCAGAAGACTGGATAGAAAGCGCAGTAGTAGAATAAGATGGAGGGAAGATTTGATCTGAAGGGAAAGATTCAAAAGAAGAAATTACGATGTAATAAGTATGGAAAACCAGGACACTCTACTAAGGAATGATATCTCAAAGGTGAAGTGTCATAACTATGATTAGTTTGGGCATGTGAAGCAAGCTTTTGCAACACCACCGAGAGATTCTACTTAGGCTTCTACTCAGGTGGTTCCAGCTTATGCACTAGAGGAAGTCCCTAGCTTAAGTGCATAGCCAGTGGTAGACAAGAGTAAGAAAGTGGTGATCGAAGATGTGTTGACTCTTTTTGGTTTACCTATTCGCACTTTATTTGACACTGGGGCTTCACATTTTTTTCATTTCTAGTAAACTTGTTGATGACTTACACTTACACCCTAGTATAGTCATGGACTTTACAGTTATGTCAAACCCCGTAGGAGGATTGGCCTATTTGTCTATGGTATGTAGGGGTTTGAAGTTGCTTATTTTAGGGGTCGAGTTTGATTATGATGCCTTTGTATTGGGATTTTCTAGGTATGGATTGATATTAGGTATGGATTGGGTGACTATGTATGAGGCTATTTTAGACTGTGATAGGAAGTTGGTTAGATAGAACACGCATAGCGGACATAACTTATAGGTTTATTGTGACCCCGGAGGATTGATTATGCTGAGCTACTTATATTCGTTGGACCTATCACATAATGAGCTTAGTGTAGTGCCTGTAGCTAGAAAATTCTAGATGTTCTTACTTAGGTTATCGGTCTCCCACCCCAAAGAGAGATCGAATTTAGGATCTTTTTGTGAGAATGGTAGACTAGTCGCCTTACCACTAAGGCATATGGCTCCAAAAGAAAGACGCGAGTTGAATAAGTAGGTTAATGAGTTGTTGGAGAAGAGTTTTATTAGGAGGAGTATCTCCGAGTGGGGAGCACCGGTCATCTTTACCACCAAGGCAGATGGATCCCTTAGACTTTGTATTGGTTACATGGAGCTAAATAAACTGACAAAGAAGAATCGTTATCCTTTACTTTGCATAGACGATCTCTTTGATCAGTTAGTTGGAGCTAGAGTATTCTCTCAGTTGGATTTGGCTACCGGGTTCAATCAGTTGCGTGTAGTCGAGGACAGTACTCAAAAGACGACGTTCCGTGCATTCGATAGATTGCATGAGTGGTTAGTCATGCCCTTTAGACTGACCAGTGCACCCGCCTATTTTGTTGATTTGACGAGCCGAGTTTTTAGATGGTTGCTTAATAATTTCATCAAGGTATTTATGGATAATATCCTAGTCTATTCAAGGAGCAAGGAGAAGCATGCATTGCATTTGAAGTAGGTGCTCAGTACACTCCATGCACATACGCTTAAGGCGAAATTTTCGAAGTGCCAATTTTGGAGAAAGGAACTGCGCTTTTTGGGACACATCGTCTTAGAAAGTGGCTTAGTAGTTGATTCTAGTAAAGTGGCAGCAGTTCATGATTGGCATGTGCCGAAGAATGCCATGGAAGTGAGAAGTTTTCTTGGTTTGGCGGTGCTGGAAGTTCATTAAGGACTGCGTGGAGATCTCCATCCCACTGACCCTTCTTCCAAGAAGAATTTAGTTTTCTCATGGGATAATAAGTGCGAAGATGCTTTTATCAAGTTAAAGGAGGCATTGACTAGCGTACTAGTTTTGGTACTACCAGATGGAACAAAGAGAGATGGAGTGCCTATCACATCTCGTTGGATGCTTTTATCACATCTCATTGGATCTATCACATAATGAGCTTAGTGTAGTGCCTGTAGCTAGAAAATTATAGATGTTCTTACTTAGGTTATCGGTCTCCCGCCCCAAAGAGAGATCGAGTTTAGGATCTTTTTTGTGAGAATGGTAGACTAGTCGCCTTACCACTAAGGCATATGGCTCCAAAAGAAAGACGCGGGTTAAATGAGTAGGTTAATGAGTTGTTGGAGAAGAGTTTTATTAGGAGGAGTATCTCCGAGTGGGGAGCACCGGTCATCTTTACCACCAAGGCAGATGGATCCCTTAGACTTTGTATTGGTTACATGGAGCTAAATAAACTGACAAAGAAGAATCGTTATCCTTTACTTTGCATAGACGATCTCTTTGATCAGTTAGTTGGAGCTAGAGTATTCTCTCAGTTGGATTTGGCTACTGGGTTCAATCAGTTGCGTGTAGTCGAGGACAGTACTCAAAAGACGACGTTCCGTGCATCTGATAGATTGCATGAGTGATTAGTCATGCCCTTTCAGACTGACCAGTGCACCCGCCTATTTTGTTAATTTGATGAGCCGAGTTTTTAGATGGTTGCTTAATAATTTCATCAAGGTATTTATGGATAATATCCTAGTCTATTCGAGGAGCAAGGAGAAGCATGCATTGCATTTGAAGCAGGTGCGCAATACACTCCATGCACATAAGCTTAAGGCGAAATTTTCGAAGTGCTAATTTTGGAGAAAGGAACTATGCTTTTTGGGACACATCGTCTTAGAAAGTGGCTTAGTAGTTGATTCTAGTAAAGTGGCAGCAGTTCATGATTGGCATGTGCCAAAGAATGCCACGGAAGTGAGAAGTTTTCTTGGTTTGGTGGACTACTGCTGGAAGTTCATTAAGGACTGCGTGGAGATCTCCATCCCACTGACCCGTCTTTCAAGAAGAATTTAGTTTTCTCGTGGGATAATAAGTGCGAAGATGCTTTTATCAGGTTAAAGGAGGCATTGACTAGCGTACTAGTTTTGGTACTACCGGATGGAACAAAGCCATTTACAGTTTATACCGACGCCTGTGGTACGAGGTTAGGTTCGGTCTTGATGCCAGAAGGAAGAGTGTGAGTTATGCGAGTCGATAGCTAAAGGCCCATGAAAGAAACTACCCTACCTATGATCTTGAGTTGGCGGCTATTGTCTTTGCGCTCAATTCATGGAGCCATTACCTTTTAGGAAAGCAGTTTGAGCTATGTACTCGCATACGAACTACGATCGTACGTCGTGCGCTTGCGATTTTTATAACGATTTTATTTTTTTGATGGTTTTCCAATCGATAGAAATTTTCGTCGTCAAACAAGTTTTTGGTGCCGTTGCAGGGAAAGTAATTGAATTTTAATTCTACTCTTCGAATTATTTTTACATTTGTTTTATTTTTTTTGTGTTACATTTCATATTAAAAACAAAACAAAAAAAAAAGAGTTTTTCTTTTGCCACTTTTGTTTTCATTGCATTTTGTGCACTTGTCGACTTGTTTCTGTTTGGTTAGTTGTCATTTTAAAAAAATTGCATTTCATTACATTTTTGTTTTGTTCCATTGTTTAACTTTGTTTCATTTTCATTTATTTCTCTGTATTTCATTGTTGCCATTCTCTGCTACTTTTGTTATTGTTTTTGTGTGTGTTGAAACTCATTTTCACTGTGCATTGTGTGTCCGAACTCCTTCAAGTTCAAACCGCATTTTGTTATTACAATTGTTCAAACATTACATTTGTTTTTATTTGTTTTTATTACATTTCATTTGTTTTCAGTGCATTACCCAAAACTGCTCCCCCCTCTTCCAAACCATTTCCTTCTTCACCGCCTCCACCAATCATCTCCCTCTGCAACCGAGTTTATAGACCACCAATCCACTCCAACATCCAACCAAACTTCACTACCTTCCCCTACATTACAATCTGCACAACAGTTTCCCTGCATTACAACAACTTCAGAAACTTCCCTAGTTCCTACTCATTACCTTCCTTAACCAAACATTCAACTCACTTCATACCCTCAAACCCACAATTTCTACTCCTTATATCAACTTCCGCAGCCCCACCTCATCACACAACCATCAAGATACCCCCACACTTTACCTCCCTCTGCCAATCCACATTGCAAAAACAAACTTCACCTCACTAACATACAACAACCCCAGCCTCACCTCGTAACCTTCCACCTCTAGCTTGTAACCAAACCGTCATCTAACATCCACGACCTTAACTCTTTTGCACAGACCAAACCACACTACAACCTCCATGCCAACCTGAAACCCCAAAAACGTTCACCACCTCCCCTTACTACAACAACCCCTCACTACAACTCAATCTTTCAGCTCGACCGCCCAAATCACCCAAACCATTTCATCAACCACTAGCTACAAACTAACCATCCATCTCCCTACCCACCACTGCCACTGCGAACAACAGTAGCACCTTTTCACCACCCCACATTACAACTACATACTCTCCACCTCTGCACACTTCAACAATCACCCAACACCAAACACCAACTCAATGCCTCACTGTTGTACTTCACTAGCACAGCCTCCTACAAACCAAACACCACCACCATCACATCTCGACCAGCAATACGTCCTCCTCCACAACCTGAAACTACAAAACACATCCTCTTGCCATTCTACAGCAACTGCTTCCAACTTTCATACCCCTACCAATTCAACCTGCAAACCGACCCAATTCCACTGCCTTAACCAAATCCACATCAAAACAATCGACCAAAGTCTCAAACCTTAGCCACCTGCTCCTTCGCTATCACCAACCTTCACTTGAACAAAATCCTACACCACGCCTTCACCCTAAACTCACAACGTTCCATCACCTTCCTGCCTTCAGTATAGAAACCTACCTGCAACATTCAACGACCTCAACACCTCACCATCAACCAATAACCGAACCCACTTCATCAGCTTCAAACCCCTCTTCCATCTAATGCCTCACCAAATTGACCCCAAAACCATCACTTGAAATTAATTTGTGAAATCACAAAAGCCAAATCATATCCGCATCTTTACCCAAATCAAAGCTAATCGCATCGATTTTTTTTAGTTCACGATTTTGATTTCATGATTTCCCTTTTTCCTTTTTTTAAGTTGCATTTGTTTAATTGATTACTTCGTGTGTTACCGTTTGTTTTTATAGAGAAGAGGGGATTAGTGGACTTGTAATTGGATAAGTGGCCTTATTTTGATAGTTGGGTTGTTTTTAATAAAAAGAATTGCAGTAAACCCGTTTACTTTATTAGTAAAAAAAAGGAAAAAAAATTTGTTGGAATTTTGATTTTAAGTTTAGGTTGAGTGTTTAGTAAATTGTGTGTGTTTTGGGCCGGCGTTTAAGATTGTGTTGTGTGTGTTGGAATTTTTTTAGTTGTTTTTAGTTTGTGTTAACTTTCAACTCTTTTTTAGGTTGAACGAAATAAAAAGGAATTGCTTCTATAAATTGCTCTCTCTGCTTGCTAAAATCTGCGCTAAAAAAATCGTTGCTTTTAAATAAATTGCTAATAATTTTGCATGCTCTAGTGTCATGCTCTTATCGCTTGTTCTTGTTTTCATTATTGGTTGCTTGCATTTTAAAATTTCAAAAAAAAAATCAAAATCAATATTCATTCATTGTTGCATTGTTAAATCACATTTAATTTCTGTTTTGTATCATTTTGTGACGACCCACCTCTTCGACCCTCAGAAATTGACACTAATACATCCTCGGTATCCACGTGCCGTAAATCCAAGTGTCGGAGAGGCAGATTATCATGGGGTAAAGAAATAAAGATAGAAGGTGGACAATAATAGAATCTCACATCGCATTCAACACATAATTATACATATGAGTAGTACATGCAATTACTCCAAATCATTCCATCAAAGTTACGATAGGTACTAAACCAGCTAGGATAGTTATAACGATCTATCCTTACAGTGCTGGTAGATACTAATACATAATACAGACACAGCGGAAAGTGATAGATGACTTCAACAAAAGACACAAAATGCTCCGTGCTCCATGCTCCAAGCTTACCTAACTAGTTGGCTGCCCAGGAAAATAGGGCACCCAGAGTTTAAGGGAAAAAGAAAATAAACTCCGGGTCAGTCATGGGACTGGTGTGAGAAACTCAAAATACGATGTTTGAAAACAAAAGGTATCTCATAAGACCACGCCGCACATAAACACGGAACGAGTATTTTTCCTTATGATAACCAAAACATTTGCTATGCAGAATATGTGGATATTATTTTTAATGACATTCTTTTGAAAACACTTTTCAAGTAAGTATACACAATCTTAACCGAAATTGTTACATTATTAAATTCCAGCATACTAGGCTCTACAATCAAATCCGAAGGCACTTATTGGAGAATGGATTTCCATACAATGACAAGGTAAGGGACTACCTTTCAACAGTACATCTCTAGAAAAATGCACCTGAGGCTCCAACCTCTACCAACACAGAACCGGCCTACCTTTACCATAGATAGTACCGAATATGTCATCACCCCGGTCGTTCCCGACCTACCCGAGAGCTTTCTTTGCATACACCACATTAATTTAAAACCCGACGTCAAGCAGGAATAAATATATCTAGAAAGGTGATGACTATACCCTAATGGGAGCGACCCACTTAGCTCTGCCGCATCTACCATGTTTTAGTCATTTCCGGGTGATGAGGCTCGAGGTGACGATTACCTTACTCATAGCACATTCCACTTTGAATGCCACATTGCCAATCCAAAATTACACAACTGGTTTCTTCAAACGTATAACTCCTGAGCTCGTATGTTTCAGTAAAGGGTGTTAAGCTAAAGGAAGTTGCCTTCTCCGCCACCAATCAGATGATACGTTCATAGAAATCAACCAATGTAATTACAATTGCAACGTCAGACATCCGTCCATATAAGTTGTCCAGGAACAGGACAAACTGAAGGCACTCTCCTACCACATCCTGTCGGGAGTTACTCCTAGGATTAGTAGCCATTAGTCCTTGCATTGAATATTTCATAACGAAGACTACTGCTACTATATATATATTGGGATTTTATCCCCAAATGATAAACAAGCAGTCCTTCATTACGAAAATCCTTAATATCATATCCATGTCTTCACTTTGAATATGTAAATTGGTTCGAAGTGGTCTTCGAATAGGAATTACCCAAATCCTACCCCGGTTCCTCCGAACCAATCATCGATTAAAAAGATGTTAAGTTCACATGTGATTATCAATCATCATTCAATTTAATTCATATTTTTATTCATTCATAGATATACCTTAGAGATATATCCATTGAAATATTTCTTTATCTGTTTCAGAGTATATGGAATCATCAAGCCTCATTTATCAAATCCTTTTGGTTTATTTAAACCCTTTTAAATCGTGGAATAATTCCAAACCCTTTCATAATTTACTTAGAAAAATATTTCCCATTCATTTCATTTAAATTTTAATAAAGATTTCCTAATTTAGAACTCATAATTTTAATTCGGTTAAAAGCATGTTATCTAGGATGTTAATCCAAAACCAGTAAATGTTAAGTTAGCAGAATCTATAGAAATCATCTATTTCTACTCAATATCAATTCCCGTATTCAACAAATACTATGGGCAGAATAACGCTGAAAGCACCCTTTAAATTCCACGAATAGTATGAGTTCCCTCTTCGGGCTTTAACACCGAGTACAAGAAGATTATCTCCATAAAATTCAAGTTATTTATATTTTAAAAATTATATCCTTTAACTTTGGAAAATTTTGATCCAAGTAAATCAAATTTACTATCCCATCCATCGAGCCAGTCCGGATAGCCAGGGAGAGCAGGAAACTGGTTTTCCAAACTCAAGCCTAGACACTATCTCTCTAACACCCAAAAGGCGATCAAGTAATTTGATCGACTCTAAATCATTTAATATTTAACCGTTCCATAAATCCTTTAAATAATATTTAAAATACTTTGTTAATCATTTGAAAATATTTACAAAAGATTTGGAAAAGAACGGTTGCGTTTAAAACTACATTTCAAAAGTTATAGAAAAGTGCTGCGGAAAAGTGCTGTGAAAAGTGCTGCGGAAAGTGTCTTTTTAAGCTATATTGATCAAAACGACTTTTTTTATCATTTGAAAACTCATTTTTATAACTCAAATCACTTTTAAAACATTTTAAAATATTTTTATAATTTATTTCATATTTTTAAACAATTTTAAAGAAGTTTAACATTCCATATACACTAATTCATTAAATAAAGGAAAGTGATTTCCTTTGTGCTTATCGACATGTATTTCCTTGACTTGCATATATATTCAACATTCATATTAAACAACCATCATCAATAATCATAATCAAACATATATAACATCAAATAGCATATAATACGATAGTCTAGGAGTTTACTCACTAAACTATGAAAACAAGGAATATACTCACTAAACTATGAAAACAAGGAATATACTCACAGAATAAGTTATACCCACTAAACTATGAAAACAAGGGATATACTCACTAAACTATGAAAACAAGGAATATACTCACTAAACTATGAAAACAAGGAATATACTCACATCCTATTTGCTTTGATGGAGACTTGGAATACTTCACCTCTGATAATGAATTTTAGTTCTTTTCTTTAGTTTTTGAATGAATTAAAATGAGATATAGACTTGGCTATTTATAGGTGGAGAGAAGGGTATTTTAGTCATTTCCTACAGCCTAACCAAATTCGACCACATTTTGGTCCAATAGAAAACATCTTGATGGCCTAACCAGATTCGACCATATTTTGGTCCAATAGAAAACATCTTGATGGCTTAATTTGATTTGACCACATTTTGGTCCAATAGGAATCCTCCTTATCAACTATGATATAACATGATTCGACCAGATTTTGGTCCAATTGCAACCATCCGCATCGCAGAACCTGAATCGACCAGATTTTGGTCCAATAGCAACCATCCGCATGGTAGAACCTGATTCTACCAGATTTTGGTCCAATGGCAACCATCCGCATGGAATATTATAATCGTTATGCTATTTTGTTTCATTAGGCAAGTAATTATACTATTCTGTTTTATTAGGAAAGTAATTATACTATTCTTGTAACGACCCTAGATTTTAATTTAATTTAAATTGATAATTAAATGAATTTTTGAATAAAAAAAATTGTAAAATTAATTATAAATGGAAGCGAGTTTCCCTGATTCAAATCGAAAATATATTAAGTCATATGGATTTGAAATAAAATCTTAAATAAATGATTTTGAAAAATAAATAATATATATACTTTGGACACAAGTATAAAAATAAATAAATAAATAAATTGATTTAAGATTTAACAACAAAATAAAATCTAGAAATTCATCTATATTTTGAAATGAATATATATATATATATAGTTTTATAAAAAAATAAAGTAAGTAAATAAACCTTAACATCATAGAACAAATATTAACAAACAAAATAATCAAAGCAAATGTATATTCAAGCACAAACAAAAGAAGATAAGATGAATTGTGTAAAGTAAAACTAATAACAAAACTATAAGTTAGAAATAGAAAATTGATTTATATCACCATAAAGTAATATTGTAAAGACAAAAAGAAAATACACATTAAATTATGAAGACAGGGAAAAAAATAAACAAAAGTACTTACTAGCATCTTCTCAACCGAAGTCAACAAAACAAATGAAGTAAGTGTGAACTGGAAAACAAGTAAAGAAGGTTATGCAGGCAAGAAAAAAAAAGTAGGATAATAGACAAGGTAATAAACAAAACATCTTTTGTACAACTAAGATAAGCATGAAGACATAGGGTACATATGCATTTAATGTTTACATCTCTACCATAACTAAAGTCAGTTCGAAAACTGTTTATAAACATCAAAAGAAAATCTGAAAGCTTAAGGCAACTTCAAAATAGAATACAACTTGAAGCCTAAGATCAAAATCAGAAACATGCAAGTGAATTCAAGCTGCTGTTTCAAGTCTCAACTACAACAACAACCCAGATTTAAACAATGTTAACCCTGAATTATCCACGACCTAAGAAGTATACGTCTCAAGACTTAACGAGTTAAGGATTGTGAGACTTAACAAGTTGACTTAGATGATCTACGACTCAGTAGACTCCCATCTAAGGAATGGTCCTACTCAGCGACCTACGAGTTAAAAGGTTAGCGACCTGAGACATGGTGGGACTTAACAGTTTACGAGTTAACAAGTTTACGACTCAGTGGATGTACGACTTGAGGGCTTGACGACTCAGCGAGTTAAGCGACCTACGACTTAAGAAGTTAAGAAGTCTCCGACTTAACTACTCAACGAGTTAAAAGTCTCTACGACTTAAGAAGGTTTCGACTTAACATGCTACGACTCATCTGGCTTACGACTCAAAAGGATCTTACGACTCACAGAGTCTGTACGACTCACCAAGCTAAGCCGCTTACGACTTAAGAGCTTTACGACTCATCAAGTTAACTCTTCTACGACTTAAGAGACTCAGCGACTTAACTTGCCTAGCGATCTAACTATCTGGAAGGCCTTAAGTCGTCTATGACTCATGGTTTGCTATAAGTCGTCTACGACTCATGGTTTGCTATAAGTCATCTACGACTCATGGTTTGCTATAAGTCGTCTACGACTCATGGTTTGCTATAAGTCGTCTACGACTCATGGTTTGCTATAAGTCGTCTACGACTCATGGTTTGCTATAAGTCATCTACGACTCATGGTTTGCTATAAGTGGCCTACGACTCATGATTTGCTATAAGTGGCCTACGACTTAAGAGCTTCATGACTCAACGAGACAAGCTTCTTACGACTCATGGTCTTACGAGATAAGAGGTGTACGACTCATAGTCCTGCGAGATAAGAAGTGAACAACTTAAGTTATGTGGCGACTTAGTGATTGAAAAGAATCAACGGCCTAACTGCTAAAGGCTCTACGACTCATGAGGTCTTACGATTCATCAGTCTTACGACTCATCAGATTTACGACTCATGGAGATCTACGACTCATGAGGTCTTACGATTCATGAGGTCTTACGACTCATCAGGCTTACGACTTAAAGGCTATCAAGCTGGAATCCAAAGCCCTTGCCTGTGCTACTTTGATCTGATGAGTCGACTACGACTTAACACTTGTCTTCCAACTGAGCCACAAGATGGACCAAATATGGCGCCCACGAGACATCTTAAGTCGAATATGAGTTACGACTTACCATGAGTCGGTCACGACTCATGACTTGGCCAAACAGAGAGCTCAGAAATCTGCTCCTATAAATAGGCCACCACTTCCAACATGAAAAGGACTTTTGGCCATTCATTTCTCCAAGCGCCGTTACGCTGTCGAAGCCTCCTCTCATTCAGCAATCAAAGATCTTCAAGCATTCGAGACACTACAACAATCTTCGAGAAGAGCTCCTTACATCCAACACGGATTCGTCGAGTTTCATCATCGAAGATCGAGCTAGTAGCCAAGAGTGTTTTCATGATCAAGTTGTATTGTATTTTGAAGGATATTGTATCAAATTGTAACCGAATCAGCAATAAAAGACTATAAAGTGGACGTAGGCTCAATTACGGGCCGAACCACTATAAATCTGTTGTTCATTTACTGCTTTTCTGCTATTTTCAGCTTATATTCTGTTCCCGTACCAACGGGTGGTGCTTTCACAATTATATTACACACACCGGGTGTTAGCGTTCACTTTTTACCGTTAACATTTTGGTGCTTTCACTGAGAATTGAACTCAGGCGATCATCCACCATTGCTTCGCAAAGATTCATAAAAAGAACCTCTCTTAAAAACCAGATCCGAAATAATGGCTCCTGGAAGAAGAGGTAGACCTATCAGATCCGGAAATGCTCACGAAGGGACTTCCGCTTCCCCAATAACAGACCAAGCAACTCCAACCGTTGGAGTCACCAGGGCTGAATTGGAAGATGCAGTTTCTGGATTATACCAACAAATTGAAGCCCAAAACGCTTTGATGATGGATAGGTTAACTGCCCTGCTCGGGGCAAATCGTCAACCAGAGAACCGTCAAACTACTCTTCCTGAAATGCCACCTTTCCAAGCTGATGGTTCTATGCCGCAACCAACTTGTCATGAACATATGCCCGGGCAAACTTCCGAGGGAAGAACTGGTGCTTTCCCGGAGGTGTCTTTGAACAACAAAGAGTACCTGTCTGAAATGGTTGGCCGCATCATGAAAGAGAGCATGCAAAGGGAAGAAGATGAGGCTGACTGGGGATTTGCACCAAGCAGAACTCCGTTTACTGAAAGGATCCTGAGAGCGGAGTTTCCAAGGAAATTTGCACCTCCTACTATCCAAGCCTATAGGGGAACCGGTGATCCTAATCATTTCCTATACAAATACGATTGGCATATGACCGGTGCAAGAGCATCAGACGAGATCAAGTGTCGATACTTTCCAGTATATCTGGAAGGTGTGGCTTTACTTTGGTTCACAAAGCTTCCAGTTCGGTCTGTAGATAAGTTCTCCGACTTGACACAAAAGTTTAAAGAACAATTCAGATTGTATGCTTCAAAAGCTAAGGATATAATGTCACTGTCTAACCTTGAACAAGCGCCCGGAGAATCAATCAAATCTTTCTTGAGCCGTTTCAATATTGCTTTAGCCAAAGTAGAAAATGCGGAACCACGCATGATCCTGACTTATTTGATGCGAGCCATTGATAAATCGAGTAAATTTGGAATATGGCTAAAGATGAAGGAACCGAACTCACTTGATAAATTTTATAAAAAGGCCGATGAGTTCATTCGCCTTGAAAGCCTTTCTACGACGTCGAAGGTGGTTGCTGCCCAAACTAATAATAACAGTGTCCCATCTAAGAAAAGAGAATCTGAAAGTCAGAAAAGGGAGAATGAAGGAGGAAAGAACCAGGGAAATGAAAAGAAACCTCGCCGCTTTAATTCTTCGGATTATACTCCTTTAACTGATACACCAAGAAATATCTTTTTTGCAACAAAAGACGTTGTCCGGTATCCTAAGCCACCTGAGATGACGAAAGGTGCAAAGAGTAATGGAAAATTCTACCAATTTCACAATCAACCTGGCCATGACACTGACCAATGTCGCCAGTTAAAGAAAGTGATTGAAGAATTGCTGGAACAAGGTAAACTCCAACAATACGTTAAGAGAAGCGGAGTCGATCCAACCTCATCCACTCGGGATCAACAACACCCTACCCATCAATCCGATTCTCACAACACTGCAGTGCAAGATTCAGAAAAGCTTGTCATTAATGCTATCACAGGGGGACCATACCCAGCAAGCAGAAGTTGGGATGACTACTAATTACCCACAAAACTGCGACTGGGGCATCTCTCACTTTCTCTGGCATAAAAATCCAAAAGCTATGAATCAAGCACAAATGGAAATCCAGCTTGGAGATTCTGAAACAACAATAACTAGCATTCATTTTTACTTAACAACATTGCTTGAATTTGTAAAGATAATGATGGATGTGTAACTTCTGCATTGTAAACCGCTGAGAAATCAGCGTGACTCAATAATGAAAAACTATGCATTCTGTGTTTTCTATTATAAAATGCCTGTTATATTTCGATGTGTAAATACTCTAAATGTATTGCTAAAATGTCGATCTAATACTGCAGGTCATTAAAGCAAAGCTCACCCATCGCAAAGCTAAGCGAGCCTTACAAATCATTTATTAAAGCAAATTTCAAGCAACAAAAATTCCAAACTCAAATCCCATACAAGAGGAACTTCACATAAAAAGTTGACGGCTCCACTGTGTCAAGCCCTCGTTAACTGGTTGCGATCGTTGATATAAAAAGGCATCCAACCAAATAACTTGCGTTTACTCTGTGGAGTCATTCAACAGTGAAGTCTACTTCTTCGGATAAAGCAATTTACTTGCAAAAGAAAGGAAGACGCGCTTGGAAACGATGATAAAGGATCGCAGATTGGCAGATGATGATACAACATGAGCGGGCAAACATGGAAGCAGCCAAAGGGAGGTATGCCTCTCAACAGGAAAGCAGGTAGATCCACTAAAGGGATACCTTCCCAAGCAGAAGGAATAAGACCCTCGCTAACTGATTGTGATGCATCCGATCAGGCAGCTTGTGTCCATCCCATGGATCTACTTGCCCCTAAGACGCAACCTTCCTGGCACACCAACCAAAGCCCTCTAACGAGGCACGCCAATAAATAGGAGTGCTTTACTCAATCAAAAAGATTGGTAGGACCACCGAAGGGGCACCTTGTTAATTGATTGCGATCGTTTGTACAAACAAACATCCAATCAAGAAACTTACGCCTGTCCCATGGACCCCTCCGACCATGAGAAAGTAACTTCCAGGCAATCAAAAGCCCTTTTCGGAGGCACAAGCCCTCTTCGGAGGCACAAGCCCTCTTCGGAGGCACAAGCCCTCTTCGGAGGCAAAAGCCCTTTACGGAGGCACAAGCCCTCTTCGGAGGCACAAGCCCTCTTCGGAGGCACAAGCCATCTTCGGAGGCAAAAGCCCTTTTCGGAGGCACAAGCCCTCTTCGGAGGCACAAGCCCTCTTCGGAGGCAAAAGCCCTTTTCGGAGGCACATTTCACCCGTGTAGAAGTGCAAAATGCTTCTCTTCAGAGACCCACTTCACCAGAGCTGAAATGCCAAAAATGCTTCTCTTCAGAGACCCACTTCACCAGAGCTGAAATGCCAAAAATGCTTCTCTTCGGAGACCAAAACATGCTTCTCTTCGGAGACCAAAAAAAACCTCTGCAGAGGCGTACTTCACATTGCTTGAAGTACCAAAAATAAACCCTTTACTGGGGCACGAAATCAAAACCTTCTACAGAAGCTCATTTCACTGTGCAGGAAAATTCACCTTTAAACAAATAAAAGTGATTATTCCCAAAAGTTGAAGTGTTCTTCAGGAAGAAAGAGAAAGTAAAAACTTCTCTAAAAACGAGACATACTCAATTAAAAGCGGAATGATTCCTTCCTCAAAAGTGGAATAGTTATTCTCAAATATAAGAGTATCAGTCTTGTAAGAGCGAGTAATATTGCAATGCACTTGTGGTATGGGGGCAACATTATACAATTCAGTTACAGTAATAAAAGTAATATACAAGCAACATACCACAAGTTCATTGCAATATCACGTAATAAAGATGTGGAGTAAATGCGTTCTTGAAACACAGACAAAAAGTTTGTACAAATAGAAAGAATCGTTTACTCTACACTTCAAATGAAAAACAGATGTATTCCTACATACACAAGGATTTGTACAAGAAAAATATCTATTTATTTCAACACTATGAGAAATTTTTTACATTGTACAGGTTACAAAAAGGAGCGGAGACCGGTATCCGCACAATCCCCGGTCAATACAAAAAGCAGAAAAGACAAAATCGAACTCATTTCCCCTTCTTCCCACCCTTGGAGCTTTTACCCGGCCTGGTAATTAGCTTCGTAGGCCGTATCGGAGAAGAAGGAGAAAGAGACTCAGCCGGATCAATCTCTGCTTCATCCCCAGCAGCAGAAGAACTCTTCTTTCCTTTCTTCGAAACCGCACGCTTTCCCTTCTTCTTGGAAGAAGACTCACTCCCCGGAGCAAGAAATGTAGAAAGCTTTGTGTCGTAGTCAAAAGACCGCTCCGGGGTCTTCTCGCTATCTTCCAGACCTTCTGCCTTTTGTTCTTCGGAAGCAGGTGGTTCGTCTAAACCTTGAAGGGCTGCTATTGGTTCTTCCTGTGAACCTGGTTGAGAAGCTGGAAGAGGTATAACTTGAGGAGGAGGAGGAACGACAGCTGAAGAAGGAAGAATTGGTGCAGTTTCCGGCACGACTGCTGCATAATAAAAGAAATCAAAATCAGTATTCTCCGAGAAAAAAGAAGACCGTGAATCGTCAAAGTTACCTGGAGAAGCCGGTTTAGCGAGATCAATCTCAAATTCCCGAGCTTGGAAGTCCTTCATTGCCTCTTCCTCTGTAGGGGTGGTTACAGTTTCTTTGTCAACCTTAGCGGGAGGCGTGGAATGAGAACTAGAGCCAGTAATATCCGCGTAAGCTAAAGCCGAAGTATAAGCAGGAGCAATAGGAGGTGTTTCTTTCTCAGGAAGCTTCTCTCCCGTCGCCTCGGCCCGCACTCGGATAAGCTGCTCTTTTCCTTTGGCAAGGGCAGCGCGATCGCTCTCACCTAAGTAGGTAGCTTGAAGATCTGTTTCAGAATATCCGGCACCACCAAATAAGTCAATGATTGCCTCCCATACTTCCGCTAAGGTGACTTCATATTCTGGTCCCAAAAATGAAAGGCTCCCACGCCCCAGGACACAATGCATATAAAAGTCAAACAGAGTCGCGTCAATGGTGGCTATGGTCGCCTTATGGGATTCTTCGGCTGCAGCTTTACCAGAGAGAACTTCATCACGTTCTCTTTCAGCCTTCAGTAGCTGAGATTGCAGTCTTATAATTTCTAAATCTTGAGAGCTGACTTTCTCTCGAAGCTGAACAGCATCATCGCGGTATTTTCTCGTAACCTGCTGTTCTGCTTCGAGTTTCACCTCAATATCTCTCTGAGCAGCATGGGCGTCTCGAACTTGTTTTTGAAGCATTTCTTCTTTCTGAGAATAAGAAGTGGAAGAAGTAGCAAGCTCTTTTTTAAGTCTTTCAACTTCAGCTTCGAGCTTCCCATAACCATCGCTAATGCTTTTCATCTCCGCGTCATGCTGCTTACGCCATTTGTCCCACTCAGATTTATCATTCTCCATGGTCATCATCGCCTCAAGGTTCATATGGTTGACCCTTTGAAGTTCATAAACCAGCTTCTGCCATCCAGACATTCTTTCGATGTCAAGTTTTACAGCATCGACATTTTTCAGCATCACCTGCTTATCAATGTGGACCAAATCCAAATCAAAACGCACTCCTTTCAGACACCAATTCGGAAATCGGCTCTGGAGTGTGGGAGGACCATCTCCAGCTTGGTACTGTGGCCTATTAATGATTGTCTGGATGTCAGACTCCTTAAGGGCAGGAGAACCGGAAGATGTATTAGGAGGAATAGAAGCGGTAGTCTTTTCCGAGATATTAGATGTATCTTTCTCGCCAAGTCTGATCCGTTTGCTGGAATCATCGGAAGTATGACTCTTCCCCTTGTCATCGTAAGATTTCCTCTTGTAAGGATCGTCGCTTCTGCGGGAAGAGTCACGTCGCTCGTCCCTATTCCCATAGTATCCCTCATCTTCTCTCCGGCGACGCTCTTCATGAGCTCGCCTCTCATGAGCCTTTCTGGCAGCCCTCTCCTCATCAGTTTCCTTCACAGCACCGATATAACTCCTAAAGTCATAAGCCTCACGGCTTCCGTAACGCTGGAATTTGTTGAAGTAAGAGCCGCTTCGCCCCATCAAAGAACCCGAGATTGAAGAAAAAGACCAGTTTTAGAAATCCTCAAATTGAAGAAGCTAAGTGCATATAAGTGCCAAAATTCTAAGTGTGTGTGATGTGCAAACTACACGCGTCAGACTACAAACCACTTTTGGGTGTAGAAATGGCAATAAGTTGTGTGGAAGGCGTTGTGGTTTGTTGCAAAGAAGAAGTTGCTTCGACAACAGGAGGGACCACTTTAGAAACATCATCTTTAAAGAGCTCCTGAGAGGTTATCATGATGTCGCTCAGACTGTCAAAAGTATCATCGCCATGGTGCATGGGAGAATTATCTTTTTCAACTTCCACCTCAGCCGTCTTTTCAAGAGTGTGAAGATTTTCCTCCTCTTCAACAACCGAGGCAAGTGCTAACTTACTGGACGATCCAGCAATGTCGGTAGGAGTAGAACACTTTACCAATGAAGTCTCAGCGGTAAGATCTTGCGGTAAAAGTTCTTTAGCAGGAACAGGGGCATCTGACTCCTCAGCAGGAGAATCAGGGACTTCATGTGGCTGAGTGGAACGGGAAGGATGTAAGAGTCCAAATTCGTGGAGGAACTCATCTCTCAATAGAAATTGAACACTCCTCTCCTCAACCGGCACGGCCATAAGCCTCTCAAAGGTAATCTTGTGACGAGGTTCCCTAGAGGGGGAGGAAGCGCTGAAACAGTAGAAAAAGAAGTTAACACTTGACAATTTGGACTTCAAAGAATTTAGAAAACACAGGGAAAAGATAGATAATCGTACTTCCCACTCTCCAAATGGCGTAAAATCCCGGGGGACAACGAACAAAGAAAAACTGGCTCAGAAACCCAGGAACGCTTTCGGGAAGACCAATAATCAGTTTACGATTCCTGGCACTCCTTACAACTGTGATAGAGGGATGGTCTTTGGTCTTTGTAAATGAGCATAGAAAGCAAATTTCTCCAAAACTGGGAAAACGGTCCAGCATTCTCCTAAAAAGCACACACAGTCCCAGCAGGATGGCGTAGCCATTAGGATGAAGTTGAAAAGGGGAGATAGATAATCGAAGGAGAAGTTCTCGAAGACAGTCATTAAACGGGGGAATCGCTCCACTCAAGCACATTTGGCGGTTCACTGCGATAAAGCCGTGGGGCGGCCTATCAGTAGTGTCATTTACTCCAGGGAGCAAAGCGTCAGATTCAGCGATACCAAACTGGGTGCATAGTTGATGGAAGACTTTATGACTCAGAGTGGTAGGAATCCTTTCCGGGGGATCATTCAGCGGGGTAGCAATTGGAAAAGCTTCTCCAGCTGATTCCAAGTCTTCTTGATAAGATGCCATTCTACACAATCAGCCGAATGTTCAAAAGTGAAGGTGCACGTTTCCTAAAAGTGTGAAGTGCTGTGCAAAACTAATGAAAATAAGAAAAAGCAAGTATAACTGGAATTAAACTAACTGACAATCAGTCGATTACGAGATTTCAGAACTTGTTAATGCTCAAGTGCAGTGTTAATGCAGACAAATCAGTTTTAGTTAACCATTACGATTTTGCTTTAATACTTCACTTGAGTTGGTTATTGTGTAGCATTTCACTCATACAGTTCATTTAATTTAATTTAATCTTTATCAACTAATCTGTCATTCAATGTGGGCAGTCGGTGGCAGTATATTCGTCCCAGTTTTTTGTAAATGTTATAACAGGCAGTTAGAATTATTGACAATCTATAAAAGAGTGCAACAAAATTCAAGAGTCCAAAGTTCAAACAACTCAAGTCTTAGCATTCAAGGCAGTGGGAAATTTGCTCAAGTTTTAACTCGATCACAACTTAGCATGGGACAGATTTTCCTAAGTCCTAGCTCGTTCACGGTCTAAAAGATATGCCATGAATCAAGTTGAGTCGTAACTCTCCAATCGTACTACACATTCAAGCAAAGTGAACAAGTGCTAAGTCGCGAACGACTCAAATGGTTCCTACGAGCTAGGGTTAACTATTCTCTGAGTCGTGGGTCATGAGGTCTAAAAGGAGGCTTCAATTCTCTAGGTCGTAAGTCGTAACTCGGCTACGACTCAAAGCTTAGGTTGCTGTAAGTGATAAGTCGATCCAGAATTTAGTCCATCTAACTCCTGACTCGTTTGATCCCTAACTCGTTAACCATATATCCATCCAACCCGTTAACCCATTCACCGGTTAGCTTCTTCGTCAACCCTATTTCTAAACCACCACAGATAACAAATCATTACAAGCCATATCAAGCCACCTTAGTTCCATGAATATCCTACATAGCAGTATTCGCAAGGACCGAGGGAAGAATTCATGGAGAAAGGTCGATAGCAATGGTCAGCGATTGGGAAAAGGGAGAAGACGCTTACGCGATGTAACTAGAAGTGGTTGGAGGTAAATCGAGTCGAAATCGCCTTTGGAAGCTTGAGATCTTGTTAATGGCAGATACGACTTAAAGCACGAGTGATAGGAAGAAGAAGATAAGAGGTACGACCTAAGCGTTTTATACCTCAGGTCGAAGGAATTGGAATCGACTCACACGAGCTAAAATGAATCGAAACACACGACCTACGACTTAGGCGTGTATTTCGAGGGGCAAATGTTAACCCTGAATTATCCACGACCTAAGAAGTATACGTCTCAAGACTTAACGAGTTAAGGATTGCGAGACTTAACAAGTTGACTTAGATGATCTACGACTCAGTAGACTCCCATCTAAGGAATGGTCCTACTCAGCGACCTACGAGTTAAAAGGTTAGCGACCTGAGACATGGTGGGACTTAACAGTTTACGAGTTAACAAGTTTACGACTCAGTGGATGTACGACTTGAGGGCTTGACGACTCAGCGAGTTAAGCGACCTACAACTTAAGAAGTTAAGAAGTCTCCGACTTAACTACTCAACGAGTTAAAAGTCTCTACGACTTAAGAAGGTTTCGACTTAACATGCTACGACTCATCTAGCTTACGACTCAAAAGGATCTTACGACTCACAGAGTCTGTACGACTCACCAAGCTAAGCCGCTTACGACTTAAGAGCTTTACGACTCATCAAGTTAACTCTTCTACGACTTAAGAGACTCAGTGACTTAACTTGCCTAGCGATCTAACTATCTGGAAGGCCTTAAGTCGTCTACGACTCATGGTTTGCTATAAGTCGTCTACGACTCATGGTTTGCTATAAGTCGTCTATGACTCATGGTTTGATATAAGTCGTCTACGACTCATGGTTTGCTATAAGTCGTCTACGACTCATGGTTTGCTATAAGTCATCTACGACTCATGGTTTGCTATAAGTGGCCTACGACTCATGATTTGCTATAAGTGGCCTACGACTTAAGAGCTTCATGACTCAACGAGACAAGCTTCTTACGACTCATGGTCTTACGAGATAAGAGGTGTACGACTCATAGTCCTACGAGATAAGAAGTGAACAACTTAAGTTATGTGGCGACTTAGTGATTGAAAAGAATCAACGGCCTAACTGCTAAAGGCTCTACGACTCATGAGGTCTTACGATTCATCAGTCTTACGACTCATCAGATTTACGACTCATGGAGATCTACGACTCATGAGGTCTTACGATTCATGAGGTCTTACGACTCATCAGGCTTACGACTTAAAGGCTATCAAGCTGGAATCCAAAGCCCTTGCCTGTGCTACTTTGATCTGATGAGTCGACTACGACTTAACACTTGTCTTCCAACTGAGCCACAAGATGGACCAAATATGGCGCTCACGAGACATCTTAAGTCGAATACGAGTTACGACTTACCATGAGTCGGTCACGACTCATGACTTGGCCAAACAGAGAGCTCAGAAATCTGCTCCTATAAATAGGCCACCACTTCCAACATGAAAAGGACTTTTGGCCATTCATTTCTCCAAGCACCGTTACGCTGTCGAAGCCTCCTCTCATTCAGCAATCAAAGATCTTCAAGCATTCGAGACACTACAACAATCTTCGAGAAGAGCTCCTTACATCCAACACGGATTCGTCGAGTTTCATCATCGAAGATCGAGCTAGTAGCCAAGAGTGTTTTCATGATCAAGTTGTATTGTATTTTGAAGGATATTGTATCAAATTGTAACCGAATCAGCAATAAAAGACTATAAAGTGGACGTAGGCTCAATTACGGGCCGAACCACTATAAATCTGTTGTTCATTTACTGCTTTTCTGCTATTTTCAGCTTATATTCTGTTCCCGTACCAACGGGTGGTGCTTTCACAATTATATTACACACACCGGGTGTTAGCGTTCACTTTTTACCGTTAACAAACAACAATACAATCCAAATCAATACAAGAGAAGGTTTCCAGCTTGCAGTTTCACAGCCTGATTCAATATAAGAAAGCTCTGTTCATTTTTTTTCTTCTGGAAACACAAGTGAGTAACTTCACCTTTAAACTTTAAGTATAATTTCTGGTTGCAAGTCATTGCTCTGTCCATTTTTTAATAAAGTGAGTAAAATCCTACCTCAAAAGTTAATCTGTTTGTTTGTTTTGATGCTGTGAGAAAACATCATTTTTTAAAACCAATTTTGCTTGATTTTGTATGCCTGTGATGATGATTTGGAAAATGTGTGTGTTTGTATGTATATATGTATGTATAGATTTAGATGTGCGTGTTCTGTTCTTAGTTCAGAATTTAAGGACCATGGAAAAAAATCTAATATCTCATCGTATAATCAATGTCAGATCATGATTTTTTGAAGAAAATTCGTTCATATTGATCTAATGTTTTTTTTTTAAAAATATTTATTAGTAAAATCAGTAAGCAGCTTTACTAGAAAAAGAAATACAGTGAAAAATTTTCAAGTCAGTGAAAATCAATTGTCTTAAATTCGAGTTTTGATTATAGTAACCAATTCGAATTCAAATATGATGATTTTTAATAAAGTTACCTGAATTTTTAAGCATGTGGGTTGTGAGAATTTGTGTGTTGTTCGAAATTGGGTTTTTCGTCAAAATCTGGTTATCGCGAGAGCCTGAAAACTCGGGGTGGTGGCTAGAGGAAGATCATAGGTGGGTGGTTGAAGGAAAAATGGTAAAGAATTTTTTTTATGTCTGTAATGGTGGCTCGACATGGATTTAGGGTTTAGGGGGTAGTTGGTTGGTGTTAATTCTTCGGGGTCGTGGGTCGACTGGAAAGCATCGGAGTTGATCGCGTGTAGGGGAATCGTTGCTTGGGTTCGAGGCGCGAGTCTGATCGAAGGGACTGGGGTTTCAGTGGATGTGAGCGTCGTTGGCGATGTGTTTTTCATCGGTGATGGGCTCCAGTATTGGGTGGTGAGGCCAGATTTTAATCGACATCGAAACTGTGGAATCTGGGTGCTCGTGAAGCTTGAGGGGTTCGCCGACGACTTGTTGGAGGCCAGAGGGATGGTCGGAAATTATCCCAGTGGTTGTGCATGTGCACACGCAGACGGTTGTGTCAGGGGAATTTGGGTTTTAAGGATAAGTGATGGCCTCGAAGGTGGTTTCGGGAAAGATGAGCACTGGCTTGTGTAGCTGCTCGGGTAGCTTCGCTTGAGCTTGAGTTGATTTTAGATTGAATACCGGTTTTAAACATTTGAAAAGAAAAGTAGATTCCAGGTTTAAAATACTCATAGAAACATGAACCACGTTTGGGAAGTTTTGAAGTACAGATGGATAGTAAAGAAATTGTAAAACAAGATTTCAAACGAGTTCAACTTTTAGATATTTAAAGTTAAAAAGTTTTTAAACATGAATTGTTTTGGTATTTAATTATTTAACTAACGAATGTTTTGAAATATAATAATGAGGTATTAAACTTTAATTAATCAATGTTTTTTTTGAAATGTTTTCAAGTATTTGAATTAAATAAATTCAAATGATGAAATTAAGTAATTGCTTAAGATAAATAGTTTATCTTAAATAATATTTTGATTGCTAATTAACTTAAAGGTTTTGAAATTGAATTATCTATTAATGATAATTTATTTTATTCAATAAGATTTAAATGATGAAAATAAGTAATCAGTAAAGATAAAAATTTATCTGGATAAATTAAGGTCTTAATTTAAGGACCATTATTGATTCAAAATGATAATTACTTAAGGTAACTAATGAAGGATGGATTTTAATTAAAGGTTGATTTCTTAATGAAGTTAATGTAATTAATAAAAGAATATTACACAATGTAATTAAGATATAATTACTTTGTGTAATTACGTTTTAGGATAATTGATTAATTAAGTTTAATTAATGATAAGTAATTAAAAGGTAATAAATTTCTTGAAGATGCTTACCTAATAAGAGTAACTAAAAATAATTAATAATTTATCATTAAAGGTTGATTAACCAAGTGATCAAAGAATAACTAATTTAAGGAATAATTAATTTATGTGGTTAATTAATAAAGGTAATTAATTAAAAACAATTAATTAAAGGTTAATTAATTTAAAATGATTAAGAAATCATTATTATTTAAGGAATTATTTATTAATGATTAAATTAATTACGATTAAGGGTTAGTTAATTAAGATAATTAATGAAGTAATTATGTGGTTAATCAATTTAAACCACACGGTTTATTCAGCTTAATTGGAGATGTTACTAAATGTTATGTATTGGATTGATATCTCTGATTTGTAATTGTAATGCTATGAGATATGAATTGCTTTGTACTGAATTTAATATTTGTGATTGTTTCTGTGTGGATATGAAAACCCCTTGGCCGTAAAACGGTATTTGAAATTCGATGCGACAGGGAGTCGGATTCCAGTTGGTTATCCGAAACCCACATCGAATCGTATTAATGAATCCTTGTGATTATAAATTTATTTATCTATGAATCTGTAAATGAAGATACGCGTTATGGGTTATACCGCTTATCGATATTTCTATGTTTGAATCTGTGATGTGATGAATGTTGTTGCACTATTGTGTAAAACCCCTGGACCACACCATACACACACATATGGATTTCACGGGGAAATCGATTAAGTCACAAATTTTGAAATAGTTTAAAAGTTGAATATTTAAATTCAAATGTTTTGGAAATGGATTGGGTTTAAATGTGAAAAGCATTTTGAAATGGAATTTCAAAGATGAAATTTATTTTGAGAAACTTGATTGAGTTTTGAAATTTAAATATTTTGATTTAAATTTGAATTCGATATTTGAAATTGAGTTCTATGATTGGAAACTAAAGAAAAGTTATTCAACTTACAAATGAGTTTATACGTGTTAAACTATTTTAAAAATTTTGATTTGGGAATGTGAATATAATTCAAGGGCTTTACCTCGTGAAAATAAAATTGGATTTCTCTGAAACGAAAACTACTTGTTTTCAAATAATAATAGCTTAAATTTAAAGAAAGGATTTCCAAACTATGTTGAAAGGTTTCAAGTTTGAAAAGAAATGAAATTGTTTTGAAAGACTATAAATAAATCTTTGGAAATGAGTTTTGAAAACTATAAGTTAAATCTTGATTTAAAGATTTAACGATTTAATACAATTGAAATGAAAGTTTGTTTTGAAATCCATGAATAGATCCTTGTGAATGGGGTTAACTTTGTGAATCGAATCTTTTTGTTTAAAAGATTGGAAATGGTAAATTGTTTTAACCATTCGAATGAAAGGTTTTGGGCTTTAAGCTGTGATTTAACTGAGACCCCAGTATCCATATGATTTTTAATTGCGCTCGTTATTCGGTTTAGCCGGGAGAGGACCTTTGTGTCACATAACCCATTCCGAATAAGTGATACGTCGTATATGGATAGCATTTGAAGACCGGTGTTGAAGACCGGGTATTTGCGAGAACGATAGGATGACCTATCGATTGTCTCTGCACCGAGTAGCGCCCGGTATAGAGATTCCCTAAGTGATGGAAAGTTCGATCGGGAATGTGAATACCCGGATTTGCAAGGGCTTCTTTGGAAGTGCCTTCGGTTCTGTTCGAACCCGGAACAGACTTGTATGGCTACATGTCTGACATTACACTTTGAGATATAAAGCAGATTTCTTTCAAATACATTTCTGTTGATGGCGGAGAATTTATTCTCTTAGCTTAACACCCTTCTCTGAGACGTACGAGCTCAGAGGTTATGTAGTTGAAGGTTATCAGCGATATATTCCCAATTTGGTAATGTGACATGCTGAGTGTTGCTGTGTGATGATCATTGTTTGATCATTTGTGATATGATCATTTGTTTGATCATTTATCTTTGTGATCATTTCTTTGATCATCTGTTGACCCAAAGCATGGCTTTGTGCCAAAGCGTAGCTTTATGGACGAGACTTCGTCGAACCTCACGACCTGATATGGTCGAAACAGGAATTGTGGCAGCAAGGTTATTAGGGGATAGCGCCCCCTTAGTGTATGTCATTTCCTTCTGGATTATGAGTGGTATCATGGTATGGAGCCCATATACTTACTTTGTGGTTGCTGTGAATCTATTACTTTGTGATTGCTTTGTGGTTGTTGTATTAGAGGTACCTCAGATAAAGGTCGCTAACGACCGGGAGGTGGCATACTCGTGTCAGTAGTTACCCAGCTAGGGGTAACCCGGCCTTGTGTAGCAGAGATCCGGTTAGGATCCGGGAACGTCGCTCCAGAGGTGTTCTATTTTACTTGGGAAGTTCCTTTGCCCGACCATTTGTTGGAAATCCATCTTCCCATACGAATTTTGTACGGTATTAGTTGTAGAACCTGCCATTTATGTACGGTGGTCACCACTGTTTAGATGGTAGATATAGTAGGCATACAATAATGGTTGTATGTTGGTTAAGATTAATATTATACTTTCGAAATATTTTCCACTATGCACTAATAATAATATCAAAATGATTTATTTTACGTAGTAAGCATATTTGACTATCATAAGGAGAAATCTCCTCCGATTCTGCGTTTGCATTGTGTGTGTGTGCGGGAGGCCTTATGGTAGTTTCATTTTCCAAAAGCATTGCGAATTGACTTTAAAATTCTTTTGCTATTTGTTTTTAAAGATAAACTGTTTTTGTTGCTCACACTAGTCCCATGACTGATCCGGATTTTATTGTTTCTTTCCTAAACTCTCGATGCTCAAAATTTTCTACACGGGCAGTCTAGAGTTGGGTTTTTCAGATAGTCAGGATTAGTAGATTTTCTGGAGCTAGTTCAGTCTTTGGATCGGACTGCACTTGCTTATCTTGGTGTATCGTTGGTGGGAGTTCGAGCTATTTCTGGATTGGTGCTTTGGAGATGGAGATTATCCGCTGCTGGTGTTATCGTGTTCTTTTCCGCTGCTATTTGTTGTATCATATCTCTGATGTATATTGATATTCATTGTATCACTCTGTTGTATCAGATATTGTATATCAATGTATTATTCATTTCTTCCGCTGTGTTATTTACTTAACTGTGTTATAAGCTCCGGCGACTCGGATTTGAACGGTCGAATCTACGGCATTCGAGTACGATGTAAAGTATGGATGTCGATTTTCGAACGCGAAAATTCGTATCGTTACAATTCTGTTTTATTAGGCAAGGTTAATAATTCTCTCTTGTTTTATTAGGCAAGTAATTATACTATTTTGTTTTATTAGGAAGGGTTAATAATTCTTTCTTGTTTTATTAGGCGGGTAATTATACTATTTTATTAGGCAGGGTTAATCATTCTAAGTCGTGTGTTGCATGTTCAAACAATGTTGCAACAACTTAAAACAATTTCCGTTTGTCAAACCGTTGAGATTTAGGGATCCAATTTCCGGGCATATTTTCAGTTTTTAATTCAAACTATTTATTTATGTAAACAAAACTTGAAAATAAATTTCTTATCAGCTTTAACTAATTAAAACAAGTTCATTTAACTTATAAACCTATATTTTAAATTAATTAAATATTTCATTTTCAAAGTGGTAAAATTATGGGTCGTTACACATTTCATCTTATTTTATTTTTCTAAAGGCAACACCTAAATTCACATAAGAAGGTGAGGGATTTCATCATCCCTCCCTTGGTCCACAAATTACATTCCATTATAGAATTTGACTAATAATAACGATTAGACATTAGACTTAAAGGAGTCGCGAGCTCATCTAGAGCTTAATTGTATCTTGATAAGTCTTATTTTAACAATCTAATTTTGGTGTCTAGCCTAAGGCAGAGCAATAATCATTTATAAATATTACGATGATTCATAAATATTATAGTGATTATTTCTCGGAAGGTACTTAAAACTTCGGTTGCATTGCTAGGGTGATTCATGGTGCACCGATAACTCATGTCCGTTACTTGGTTAAGAACTATTTTATTGGATTAAGTCAAAGTGTGATTATACAATTTTGGGTTAGGAGCTACGAAGGACAGAAAATTTGTAATTAAGTTCTTGCATTCATTTAGTTGCATTAGTTCATGCATATATATATATATATATATTGACACATATATAAAACAAAATCCAAAAGTAACAAATTTTACATTTTACTTAACTTAGTTTTTAAACAAAAATCCCAAAAGAAAAGATATCTTTTCAAACATGTCCCTTTGAAAAAAATAAAAAAAATTAAAATTCAAAAAAGAAATCCAAAAAACAAGCATTTTACTTAATTTAGTTTTTAAAAAAATCCAAAAAAAGTTCAAAAAAACTTTTCAGAAACGAAAACATTTGAAAAAAACAAGAAGAAAAAATTTTAAAATCCAAAAAACAAAACAAAAATCAAATCTTCCTTTTGAAAAATAAACTCTTTTTGGTATATTTTTTCTTTAAAAAAACAAAAGAAAAGAATTTTTTCACTTCCTTTCATTCTTTAAACCTTGTTTCATTCTCTTAACCTGGATTTTCAGGTCTTTCTCTCCTTGATCTTTTCACTTGTACATGAGTACCTAGACTCGTGGCACAACAACAAATCATTTAATTCGAATGAACAATCCACCAACAATGGCTAATGAAAACGCTCCTCGAACTCTCATGGATAGAATCTTTCCCGATAGAGTTTCTATTCCTTCATGTATCACATTACCTGATCAACGGGTAATCACTTCGAAATTCATTCAAATCACATTGCCACGCTCTCGAAATTTGGCAACTTTGAACACGATGACCCATATATTTTCACAACAAAATTCAAACAAGTATGTGCAACCATTAAATACCAACAATTATGTGATGATGGAATCAAACTTCGGTTAATTCCATTCGCCCTTATCGATTATGTGGAAAAATGGTTGTACAGCTTACCATTGAACTCGATCAAAACTTGGGATGAATTTGTTAAAGTTTTCTTAAAAGAATTCTACCCCTTGGAAAAAAACAACCAAAACACGAAACGAAATTGTGAATTTTCATCAATTCGGGGGTGAACCTTTCGGAAAATATTTTGAAAATTTTAAAGAGCTTTTAATAAAATTTCCACACCATAATTTTGAAAAATGGACACTTTGCCAAATCTTATACGATGAACTTGAAAATAGTTCACAAATCATGCTTGAATCGATGTGCCAAGGCAATTTTCTAGCCCAATATCACCACGATGCTTGGCAATTCCTTGAGAACTTGGCCAAAAAATCATCCCAATGGAAACGTTCTAACAAAAAATCCATTTATTCACGACCGAATGCACACTCGATAGGATCATCGTTAGCTTTGGAAGCTAAAATCGACGCAATAATCAATAAATTCGACAACGTTTCCTCATCCAATCAAATGAACCAAGCTTCCCAACCATTGTGTTATAAATGTAATGATCTGAATCACATCGCTGATCAGTGCCCTCATTCGATGGAACAACTTAATTCTTTTAACAAGGTTAAGAATGACCTATTTTCTCCAACATACAATCCCATTGGAGAAATCATCCTAACTTTGCATGGAGCCAAAATAATTCTAACACGAATTTGGTTTGCCCTAATTTTCAAGCATTTCTGAATAATGCTTCGAATCCTACCTTTCAGCCCAACAAAATTCCGTGGGTCTGTCTCAAAATCAATCGCAACAATCTTTTTCTCCCTAAGACGATAAACGGTTGACTTTACTTGAGAAAAGTCTTGAAACTTTGGCCAAAGCAACCACTCAAAACCTCCAATCAAATAGCAATTTGCAAAATAGTTAATCTCGTACAAGCAGATTACGAGTCAATTGATTGCTAAACTTGAAATGCAAATGAGTCAATTAGCTACCTCTATGAGTGAATGTGGACGAGGCATATTCCCAAGTCAGCCAGTTTTGAATCCTAGAAATCAAAACACGAACTCGAATCAAGCCCATGTTGTGCAAGATAGCAATGTGAACCAAATGAATGCTATCATGACTTTGCATTCCGGTAAACAAATCGATAACCAAGTTGTTAATTCAGACGACTTACCAAAAGATCCTCTTGACACGTCGAAAATGACAAGAGATTCTGAACAAAACATCAAGCCCAATAATGAATCAAATCCCAATCCAAATTCTTCTTCTACTCAAGTAGACCGACCTATTGAGAATCGAATTTCATTTCCACATCGACTTCGACCTAAGAAACATTCTGATCAAATGGAAAAGATGTTGGAAATTTTTAAACAAGTCAAAGTGAACATCCCTCTTCTTGATATTGTTCAACAAGTTCCAACTTACGCTAAATTCTTGAAAGACTTGTGTACTCAAAAACGACACAATCATATACCCATGAAAGTTTTCTTAGCTGCTTGTCTTAGTGAAGTTTTGTCTCAATCAATCCCCATAAAATACGAAGATCATAGATGTCGGACGATCTCGTGCACGATAGGAGGCAAAATGATTAATAAGTGCTTCCAAGATTTGGGTGCGAGTGTCAATTTGATTCCTTATTCAGTTTACCAGCAACTTGGCTTGGGTGAACTAAAATCTACAAAAGTAACTCTTCAGTTTTTCGATCGTTCGATAAAAAAACCTGTTGGAGAACTCGAGGAGGTACTCATCAAAATTGGTCAATTCATATTCCCCGCCGATTTCATCGTCCTTGAAACACAACCCGTGAACAATCCGATGAGTCAAATTCCATTCGTTTTAGGATGACCTTTCTTAGCCACTTCAAATGCCCTTATTAATTGTCGAAATGGTTCGATGAAACTTTCTTTTGGAAACATGACTTTGGATCTTAACATCTTCAATCTCGAAAATCAATCAAACAAACCACTTGACCAAACATTGGAAGTTAGCTCCATTCAAGAAAATTTTGACAACAAAACAGTTGACCTTAACCACGAACGCGAGACCGAATATGAGCAACTATTTCAAGACGAGCCTAACGAGATTGAAAATGCCCTTCCGTTTGAACCACCCACCATTCAGTCAGACCTTCAACCGAATTCTTTGACCGAGCAACCTCCTAGGTTGGAACTCAAACCTTTTCCTAATCACCTTAAGTACGCATGCTTAGGTGAGAACGAAACATTTCCTGTTATAATCTCTTCAAATCTTTCTCTTGATCAAGAAGGTTCCCTTCTTTCAATTCTATCAAAAAACAAAGAGTCAATTGGATGGTCAATTACCGATATAAAGGGAATTAGTCCTGCTCTTGTTCAACATCGCATCCAATTAATTGACGAAGCCAAGCCTGTTTGCGACACGCAATGAAGGCTTAACCCAAAAAATGAAGGATGCGGTTCGAGATGAAATTCTTAAACTCCTCAATAACGTAATCATATACCCCAATTCTGATAGTTCGTGGGTTAGCCCAATTCATGTTGTGCCTAAAAAGTACAAACTTACCTTTATCATGAACGATGCTAACGAACTCGTTTTAACTCTTCTCAAGTTGGTTGGCATGTTTGCATTGATTATTGAAAATTAAATGCGGCAACATGTAAAGATCACTTCACTCTTCCTTTCATCGATCAAATGCTTGAAAGATTAGCCAGCCACGAATTCTATTGCTTTCTTGATGGTTATTCCGATTATAACCAAATTCTGATTGTTCCGAAGATCAAGAGAAAACGACTTTCACGTGTCCCTTTGGCACCTTTGCGTATCGACGTATGCCATTTTGCCTTTGCAACGCTCCTGCGACTTATCAAAGATGCATGGTCAGCATCTTTTTCGACATAATTGAACTCTTTTTGGAAGTGTTTATGGATGATTTTTCGATCTTTGGAAACTATTTTTTTCGAGTGCTTACACCATCTCGCGAAGGTTCTGAATCGATGCAAGGACAAACACTTAACGTTAAATTGGGAAAAATGTCATTTCATGGTCAAACGTGGCATTGTTCTTGGACATGTCATTTCAAACAAAGGCATCGAGGTAGATAAAGCGAAAGTGGACATAATTCCAAATCTACCCATTCCTGAATCTTTCAAGGGCATTCATTCATTTCTAGGACATGCTAATTTTTATAGATGCTTTGTGAAGCACTTTTTTAAATTGCTCGACCTATGACGACTCTTCTTGGAGAAGACGTTCAATTTGACTTTAATTCTGATTGTGTTTCTGCTTTCGAATGTCCTAAAAATGAACTCATTTCCGCTCCTATCATTTTCTCACCCAACTAGGATCTTCCTTTCGTAATAATGTGTGATGCTTCTAACTTTGCCGTTGATGCTGTCTTAGGCCAACGCATCAACAAAATTCTTCACATCATCTACTAAGCTAGTATGACTCTAAACTATGCTCTACTCAATTACACAACCACTGAAAAAGAGCTTCTAGCGGTAGTTTTTGCGCTCGAAAAGTTCCGACCTTATTTGATTAGCTCACACGTTACGGTTTACATTGACCACTCCGCTCTTAGGTACCTTGTTGCTAAAAAGGATGCTAAGTCTTGTTTGATCTGTTGGATCCTTTTACTCCAAGAATTTGACCTTATGATCAAAGACAAAAAGGGATCCGACAATGTCATTGCTGATCATCTATCGTGTCTTCTAAATGCATCGCCTTATCTACCGATTAACGAGAACTTTCCTGATGAACAACTCCTTTTTGTTTCCATTGATCCATGGTATGCCGATATAGTGAACTATTTAGTCACTAAGGAAATCCTTCATTTTGGTCGAAACACTATAAATATAAATTTCTTTCCCAAGTCAAGTACTTCTATTTGGATGATTCTTACTTGTTTAAGTGTTGTTCCGACCAAATCATTCGACAATGCATCCCATATTGCAAAATTAAGAGTGTTCTTTCGTTTTGTCATGATCAAGCTTGTGGTGGTCACTTCGGTCCGAAGAGAACAGCGGAAAAGGTGCTTCAATCTGTTTTTTACCGGCCTACGCTTTTCAAAGATGCATTTGAGTTTTGCAAAACTTGTGATCGCTGCCAAATGTTAGGAAAAATCTCTTGATGAAACATGATGCATTTGAACCCCATTCTTATAATCGAAATCTTTGATGTTTGGAGTATTGACTTTATGGGACCGTTTTCCAACTCTTTCCGAAATCTGTACATTCTTCTTGGTGTTGATTAGGTCTCTAAATGGGTTGAATCCATTCCTTGTAAAACAAATAACCACAAAGTTGTTGTGAAATTCATAAAAGAAAACATCTTTTGAGGTTTGGAACACCTTGCACAATAATAAGCGACAATGGAACTCATTTTTGTAATCGATCATTTGAAACTCTAATGAAGAAATACTCAATAACCCAAAAGTTATCCACTCCTTATCATCCTCAAATTTATGGTCAAGTTGAAGTTTCAAATCACCAAATCAAGCAAATTTTGGGGAAAACTGTAAAAAAAAAAATGATTGGTCACAAAAATTGACAGATGCACTTTGGGCTTATAGGACTACGTATAAAACTAATTTAGGGATGTCTCCTTTTAGGTTAGTATATGGTAAAGCGTGCTATTTACCTGTCAAACTTGAATAAAGAGCATTGTGGGTGATTAAGAACATAAACCTTGATTTTGAAAAAGCTGGCGAAAACAGGAAATTGCAACTCAATGAATCAGAGGAAATCAGGAACGATGCGTATGAAAACGAGAAAATTTACAAAGAAAGAACAAAAGTTTTTCATGGCAAGTTGATCCTAAGAATAACATATTTGCCAAATCAAAAAGTTCTTTTGTATGACTCTCGACTTCATTTGTTCCCTGGGAAATTAAAATCAAGGTGAATAGGACGTGGTACATATGTAGGTTTGGGTTATGTTACAATCTACTACCTCAGTGTTATAAGCCTAAACCATATTGGGATTCACACCTTTAAGGAGTTTAGTTTTTGAAGGCTCAAATATTACAGAACATAATTATTTGTAGGTGAGTACTATTTTATCACCCTTAGCTAATCCATGTAGTTAGGTCCGTTGAGTTCATCGTATTCGTAAAATAATCTTAAGTTTGTCATTATGCTACAAATTTAATTTAAGTAGATTAGTACGGTTTTAAGGTAGATGTTCTTATAATACTAGAAAGATTAAATGTATTCATTTCAATTTTCTAATAAGGCTCCCACTAGACTTTGATATTCCTAGGAACATTGAAAGAAATATAAAATCTTTCAATTTCTCTAGTGATTATTAGGACTTACTTGCCTTGGGATTCCGACCTTGAGTTTTCTCAACAAATCATAGGCACATAAGCAATGGATAACTCTTTATTAGCTGTATCATATACAATTACTAACCGTAGTCTTTTCCCTAGTCTCAACCTTGATCTTGAGTCTGCTAAACAAATAAACAGAGATTATTCATTTTTACCTATCATTTTATGACGACCTAAGTATAATGCATGTACCTTGAGTTTGCTCAACAAATTCAAGCATGTATCTTACCTCATCCAGGTAACATATTAATAGAACTACAAATAGAAATTCTTGCTTGAGTTTGCTCAATAATTAGTGTGTATGCAAGTAATATTTTGACATATAAATAGTAGATAGAAACTATATTAAAGATTCACATATTTAATATATTTTGAGCGATATCGATATAAGGAATAATGTATTTCTTATGAAATACGATTGTGATTCAAGTGTCGAAAACATTTGAAATCATGGTTTATGCTTTATAAGTATGTATTTATTTCAAAAATCTATTTGGGTTTCTTATTGTTCCACTTACATTATGTTTATACATATATAGTTATATAAGATTAATTTATTTATAACTATAATAAATCAATTAACTTATACAGTATTTATACGTAGCTTAATTAGTTAAATCATATTTAGATAATTTTAATTCTATAATTTAATTAAATTTTATTAAATTTCAAGTTTTTTAATTTATTCATCCTAAACTATTTAAATGAATAATTAGTTGTAACCTTTATTATTTAATATATATATTAATATATATATCTTAATTAATTAATTATTAAACAAATTATTTATTTATTTAAATAATTTAATAAATTTTTATTTTTTATTTAATTTACCTTAAAAAAATTTAAGATATATATTTAACTATAACTATTAGCTATATATATATACATATATTTAAATTAATTAACTTTTAATTAATTATTTATTCAATTAATTATATAAATGAAATAATAAAAAAATTAAAGAATTATTATGTTTGTTTCTAGAAAAATTTTAGAAAATTTTAAATTTATTTTATAACATTCATAAAATTTATTTTATATTTTAAACTTAACATTTAAATTTAGAATATATTTCAAATTTTCAAATCTTGATTTGAAAATTAGCCCAAGGTTAAAATAATATCAGGCTTTACATTTAGGCTAATCTTTTAGACTTACCCCACCCATTGGGCTAGGTAAATAGCTTATTATTTAACCCCAAGTCTAGACACTACTATTCTGGACACCCGTCAGACAAATGAGTTTAACTAGTTTACCCTAAATTTTGACAGATCGCATAAACCATTTAGATTTTGACAACATCGATGGATTTGGTCTAATTGGTAGCGCGTGAAATGGGTAAATTTCAAAAAAATAACCCTATTTAGATCTTAATGGTCCAATAAGATCTATTAGTTAACACTAGATCCAATTTAGTTTTTTGATAAAATTATATTTTATTTTCAATATTTTATATTTTATTTAGTTAATCTTTATTAATTAGATATAATTTATGTATATTTATAAATATATCTAATATATTATGACATACGTGTGATGACAAACGTATGTGATATACATCATAACATGACATTATATCAGATAAAAGCATGGTTCAATATACACATGTATGGATATTGGGATTTATATCTATGTATATACTAAATGTTTGCATACATACATACATACATGTATATATATATATATATATGTATGTATATTAATTGCCTTAATTAAATTATTTAACATGAATATCTATTTCTTATATTTTGAAAATTTATATTTAATAAAATAAAATTTGATTAAATAAAATATCTTATACAGTTTGACCAAGTCAATGTTCTCAAATTCAAATTTTCAAATAAAATATCTTAATTTGATTGGGCAAAGATATGTATTCAAAATTAAATTTCAAATCTATGTCAATATAAAAATTCAAATTTATAAAGTATGTTTAAGTTGAATAAGTATTATGTGTGTATGTGGGTGTCTCTCTATGTGTATATAATTATAGTATAATCGAATCTAATATATATTTATATATTTAGTTTATTAATTATAAAAGGAAATTTTCAATTAAAATAATTTTGAACATATATATATATAATACTTTCGACCGAATTTTTAAAAATCAAAATGGCCATACTTCAATTTAATATATATATATAACTTAAATTCTAAACTAAAATATTTTATTATTATATAAAATTTTATATGTACATACATACACATGTATATATATAATGTAAAATATCTTTTGCATTAAATTTTTTTAATAAACAAAATTGGTCAAAAGTAGTTTATATTTAATACACACACATACACATTAATTTAGATTTAAAATTAATGTATTTTACAATATAAATGATAATAATTCATTAAAAATTATAAGAAATATGTTTTATGTACAAAATTTTTTTATACTGTATAAATTAAATATGGTTGAAAAATAATTTAATTTTTATTTTAAATAAATTATAATTTAAACCATTGTATTTAATTAACTAAAATCATTGAATTATTTAAATCATCATGAAATAATTACAAAGCAATAATATATATATATATATATATATATATCTTTACTACTAATAATGAGAATACCATGGATAAGATTCAACGGTGTCTTTTTGAAATTCCTAAACTACCCTTTCCATATCTATATGGATTCATGTTATCTCATGTCTATATACATGGTAGGAGTAGCG
Organism: Allium fistulosum; assembly: GCA_030737815.1. Taxonomy (NCBI): domain Eukaryota; kingdom Viridiplantae; phylum Streptophyta; class Magnoliopsida; order Asparagales; family Amaryllidaceae; genus Allium; species Allium fistulosum. The sequence goes on along the minus strand of CM060907.1, from coordinate 238,346,832 downwards.
GCATTAAGTGGTTAAAGCGGAGGCAAGCCATGTAAAATATTTTTTGAAAGTGCATTTGAGCAGTGACAAAAATTTTCACATTAGCCCAACATTTTGAGATGTTCTCAAATGGACAACCAAGTTCCTCATCTCTTAGATTATATACACTAACAATTAATACATTTTCGACGATGTGGGACTAATTAAAACAATTACTGCTTTAATTTATTAAATGTTGTTGCACCTACATAGCTATCTCTCATAACAATAAGAATATTTCTGCTATTGCAGGTCATCTTCTAAAGAGTGGATGCTTTCTTTCAGAGTATTTTTTCCAATAAAAGTACTTATCATTGTGGTTTACAATACAAGTAATGCAACGGGTATGGCAATAGAATTAGAGTGTAACTCATGATTGATGCTTTTTATTACTTTGTTCAAACTATAGTTTCTTCTTTTTGTGGATAATTACGGGCTTTTGCCGTAACACTAATTGTAACTACGACAATCCATACAACATAATAGATGCTCGGCTCCAGGTATATCCAAACTGACATACTTTATTTCTTTTTTCAGAAACCTTTTGAGATTATTGTTGTTTATCTTGCTTTGTCACCAATAATAGTCAACAGCGGTACAGAAGTTACATAAAAAAATTAAATAACTATCCTATTATTCTGTCTTATAGGTTGAAAGGAAAGTTGTTTGATACTGTCATGGCCTATCTTAAAAAAATGGTTAGACATTCTGGGTATTTGTTACATAACTATCAATTTCAGCATGAGAAAACCTAAACTACACAGTCCATCAAAATAACATTCTGCCAATGCCAAAGTACACCTATAGACTTAAAATATAAACTAAGGCTTAGTAAAAATAATGCTACTGGGATAGTAATAATCGGATTTGCTGAAAAACCCAAAGGAAATAGGCCCGCGGGATTCATTTGAGCCGCAACAAAAATTTTGTCCCCATCATTCGATTGTAATCTGCACCCTTTCACATCTAGCCTTTTCGGGCTTTGTAGCAAAATCCATTAATAATAATGCAATCGGTTATTACATAAAGAAGGGTTAAAATTACATAATAATAATATCTTCTTTCATCAGAACGAAGATTACTAATGATAACTATAATTATACTTAATACACGAAATGATAATCGAAATAAGGTATAAAAATATACCAAAATGTATCATTACATAAACCACTCATTGGAACTCATGATATGCCAGTGTTATTAGCACGGGTCACGCACTAATATATATGTAGTGATATTACGCATATGAAAAACTATATGAAATATACCATACAGATCTAGCCCATTGTTAAACCTCAATTCGTGAATAACTCCTAGACTTCTTAAAACCATCACCAGATCTAGCTAAATCAACTTCACTACTTGATATTATTTAATTTTATGTTTGAAGAGGGTTGGAAGAGCCCGATATTGGAGGAGGGTGTCAATGACTTTTGGCCAGAAGAGGAAGCAAGAAGGAAGCACACAACAAATGAGTTTGGTTCAGTATTTATAGAGAGAAAAGCGAGAAAATATCTCACACCTTTTATCATCGCCCCTTTACCAAATCAACTTGGACCTCATCTAAATTCAAAACCATCCTACTACCTTTACGACCAGCCATACTTGGACCCTATATGGACCCTAAAAAAATCAAAACCCATTTACTAATTAATTATATTTAAAATCTGTTTAAATATATATATACATATAAATATATATAAATACATGCATATATATATATATCCAAATAATTACTAATGGCACCCAAAAATTTCTAATAACTACCCAATTTTTCTAAAACACCCCAATAATCACATATATCTAAAATTAATATTACTTAAATATTAATTCATTTAATTAGTTTATAATGCTTTATAACAAATGGAATTGTGTGGTATTTCAGAAAATTCACAAATACAGTTGTGTGACTTAGAGTTATAAATTCAATCAGCGACAAACACTGAAAAATTCACATTAACGTTCACATGTCACCTTAGTTGTGATGTGACAATTTAGCCTAATTCATCATTTAAAGATCTTTTTGGTAAAATCCAATTTTATATTTTCTTAAGCGGTACCACTAGTAATGATAATTTACGCACGTTCTCTTCATGAAAACAATATCACTTTAGGATATATGGAGTTTGGTATTGGTCAAAACTCCAATTTATCCACATTTAACTTGATTAGTTCATAAACAAAGTCCTTGGTTCAATAATAACATTTATTATTAACCATTCTGCTTTAGCTAAAGATTTTGACTTTGATTTGACTACATTTAACAATGGTATTAACCTAATACAACTAAGGGGATGAATTCTCTATTGAATATTGTTTCACTTCAAATGCTTCAATTCATACCCAACTATAGTGACTTGGTGGTCTTTATGCCATTATTTAACAATAATCAAATTGGAGTACCCACAATGAAGTTCAATAGTATTCTCAAGTCGAGAGAACTTGTAATCATCACTTTGAGATTTCCTCTATGACTTAGTTGTTATTTACCAATAAGAAACTCTTGAACAAGTCATTCTATAATTATCCATTAACTACAATATATAACCCCTTGGTGCCCTCAATAGCCATGAGTAGTACATTGCCCAACATTTGGAGAGCATTACATACATTGGTCTCAACAGATGTGTCGATATCCTTTCTCAAAACATATTGCCTGGTAATATTTAATCCAAAATGTTATTTTATATTATGATTAATTACTCACAATTGCAACTATTTGCAAATACAATCACATAACATTTTATTTAAGGATTTTCATATAATATAATTAAAACTATTTACTTAGTTAATTAAATCAAAATAACAAAGTGTATAATAGAAAAATAACACAAATATTATGAACAAAATTGATTACAGAGTTAAATGATTCATAATAAATTACATAATATCCCCTAGAACATACCTCTAAGGCTCTAACTCTCTTAAGTTCATCTAAACATATCTTTGTATCGAATGATACCGAACAAAGCTATTATGCAAATCAGTATAAGATGGTTCGGTTCTATTCGGTTTAGTAGGGAATAAGCGTCAAATAGGAAAAACGGTCCAATAGTGTACTTGTCAAACCGACATCTACTGAACCAGGTAATACGTAGAAACTGCCTATTTCGTAGGAACCCCATACCTACCCTATGGATGAACAGTAATGACAGACAAGTTGGGAACACAGAAACTACCAGACTAAATTAGTCGAACCGAATTATTGGAGCACATTTGGACAGTAAGGAAACACTCAATCTTATCTAATCACCTTCAGTCATCCAAACCACCATCCAACATCGATGGTGGTGGACCACCCTTATGATCTATGACATTATAGCTTTACAATCAAAGATCTAGTAACTCATAGTTGTTGTAACTGATCCAGAGAGATCTAACAAGCATTGTAACAATTGTAAATCAGATAATCATAATAAAAGATATCAAGTGGATGCATGCCAGAAATTGCCGAACCGCTATTAGAATTATGTGTAATTTTTTTCTTTTGCACTTTACTTCACACTTTTTGATATATCTATATATGATTTCTGATTTTCATTAGAGTAAGAGCTTAAAACATCTAGCAAACTAAGATCCAACCTCTCCACTAGCACTAGGATCACATTTAGGATCCTAGGCTTTGCCAGATTTTTGTCAGATTTTTGTTCTAGGGTGTTTGGTCATTTTTGACACAAACAATCTCCTTCGTCTTCTATTTCTACAAGCTTTATTTGAGTTACAAAGTATTTTTATGGAGTGAAAAGAACCATAGAGTTTACCGTTCTAAAATCAGGTATTTATCGTTGTGGACTAATGATTGGGAGTGGATCCCTTCTCTTTAAGCAGAGAGGTGTAATGTTGACGGATTGATCAGAATTTGAGCAACAGTCCGGAGTGCTCCTTTCTTCTTTTTCCTCTTTTACTTTTCTATTTCTTCGTTTTCTCTCTCTTTCTTTTACTCTTTTTTTTTCTTCAATTTCTTTTTTTTTCATTTTCACTTTTTATTAAAAGCACTCTCGCTTGGGATTACTTAAGCGATCCCTTGCGGAGGCTCCTATGTGAGGTATTGTACGCTTTCATGTAGGAGTGTTGAGCGCTCTTACATGAGGATAATACCGAAGTGATATTTTTTTATGAATATTGTTGGGTCAAAGTATTAGTATTTTGGATATAAATAACAATAAAAAGGATTTTAGGATTTAATAAAGAATGTTGTATTTTTTTATAACAATAAAGTAGCTGTGAAAAAACGATTTAACATTGTGGAGTGCTTCGACGTTGCAAAGAGTTCTTTTTTAGCTCTTCTTGGAGCATGCTGTTGGCTAGCTTTGGTCTGTTTTTCAAGTTTATTTCAAGCATTTTTTCCAAGTTTGTTCTTTAGCCTTTTTAACATTGTTTTAAGTCCCTTTTCTGCTTCGATAATTTTCTTAATTGGGTCATTATTTATGTTGTTTTGAAATTTGATCCTACACTAACTTTGGGTCTTGTTTTTAGTAGTTTTCGAAATTTACATCCCCATATCATACTAGCGTACATTTTGTCCACTCAGCCTTAGCTAAAACACCTCAGGTTCCCACATTTCATCTCTGTAGGCTAAAGGCTTATGGCCCAACCAATGCTTCGCATGGCCTACCCACTCCATAGTCCAAATGTTCGGAAGCCCACCTTTCGCCCATTTGTACTACCTAATGGACTGTGGGTTGCTCCAACAATCTCTGTATCAAGACAGTCTGCAATTTATATAAACGATACAAATCATATTAAACAGTGAGCCCGTTAAAGAAATCTCAATCTTAACTAGGCCTGTAAACGGATACTTTCGGATACGATAGTGCTATATTTGTATCCGTATCCGCGGATGCGGACGGATATTGGATATTTATTGGATATTCTTCGATCAGTTTACAACTGATAAATCTAAACAAATAAATAGAAAATTTTGATTTATCATAAATTTGTTTTTGTACTAAATATATAGAAATAATCAATACACTAAGAAAAATAATTTTAAGCGGTAAAAATTGATTTTTTACATACATATTAATTTTTTTACCGGGATATAATAGTAAACGACAATCATTTTATGTACTAAAATACATAAAAAATAGCTATAATCTTGATAAAAACCGAACGGATAATTATCGGATACGGCTATCCGTTTTTCGGATATCGAATAATTTTTCATATTTCGGATACGGATACGGACGGATTTCGGATTTTTCGGGTACTCATTGACAGCCCTAATCTTAACAATGTCTAATAAAATTTCAATTTTGGACACTTAGGACCAAAATGAAGATTAATTCAAACATAGAATGACCGCCATGAGCCTGTTAAAGAGTGGAAGATGTCCAATCAAGAAAGCTTAGAGGAAATGAGCCAAACTTAGGCAACATTCCATCTTAAAAGCAACGAAGTTGGCAAAGGCTCAGGCTCATGAGACCAAAGTTTTATAACAATACTACCTGTCTTTATAGACTTCATAGTCAATTAGTAGTCCCCGTTATCGCTTACTCCATCTTCTGTGATATTGTTACCATATCCAAGGCTTGCATTGCTAGATTTTACTGTAACAACCTTTTCTTTCTCATTATTGCTAGATTTGCGGATGTTTCCTGCATTCAGACCCCTCTCTCACTCTTCCAGTTTCACTTTAAAATAGATTTTTTATATTTATTTATGAATTTTCTAAAAAAATTATAAATAACAACCTTATTAAATTTTTCGTATTAGTTTCTGTATGAATTGTTAAATTATTATTAATTACAAATATCATTCAAATACTGTAAATAATGGTATCTTCCAAAATTACACAATTTTACTCATTTTCTACTAATTGATTATTTCATTTCAAATCAATAATTAATTACAGTTAAACATTCATCACCTAATAGTAAAACCATTAACAATTGAACAATCAAATCAACATATCAAAACATCGTAATAACCAAATGGTCATCAATAAATCATAGCATATATCAACAAATGTAAATTTTCATCGAATGATATTTATTTAATATTTTTAAACTATAATTTTTTTTTGGAGAGAATGAGTGATCCTTGATTTTTAAAATTAAATTAAATTAAGATTATTTAACCACACTAACGGGCTTTTTCGCACATCTTCAAAAGCCAGCAAAGCATGTTCCAAATTGTTCGAAATTTCACCACAAGTCTAACGGAATAAACCATGCTTGAAATGGAGTTCATATGTGTTGCTTAATTTTCTCGCAAGTATGATTAGCAAGCCGGATAAGGAACAGCTCAGCCCAATCAAAGCTGGCCGAGTACAACTTAACCCGACCAGTACATGCCGGCCCAAAAACAGTAGCCCGAAGTCATCCATCTACACAACATCATGTTAAGGCTATCGTTGATCGGCATAACTCATAGTGGCTCCAATAACCAACTCATTAGACAAGACTGGCTTAAGCGTGACCTATCTTTAGCCCAACTTCATCACAGCCGCATTCGATCAATCCTAAGCAGCCCGTTTCGTCATCTCATACCTGATACCTCCCTTACAACTTGGTCCTTAGAACCATTCAATTTTTATCTACAAACTTAGGCATAAAGTAAACGACCCACTCAGAGCGATCCATATCCAACCCGGCTCCTGGCTAGCCTATCAAGACTAGCTCCATTGCCGACCAACATAGCTCAAGATGGCTATAATAGCTAACTCATCTGTCAAAATCGAATCAAACATGACCCATCTTTGACACATCACACCCCGTCCTGTCATCTCACAGCCAGCCCGACACGTCCATTGCACCTTGGTCCTTAGCAATATTTATTTTTCAATCTTCAGCAACTAACCAACCGATCGGCCATCGTTACCCAGCCAAAACAACTCACCCACCTTGCCCTTGTTAAAACGATGGATTTTCTATCGATTAGAAAATCGCCGAAAAATATAATTGTTATAAAAACCGCAAGCGCACGACGTACAATCGTAGTGCGTATGCGAGTATGGGTCGATCCATGGAGAAAGCAAAAATTTTAATATTACTCAATCAAATTAGCCCAAAGTTTTTGAAATTGTTTTAAACTAGAAAATTGTAGAAATTAAACTAGAGCAAAAGTGAATGAAACTATGTGATTAAGGAGTAATTTAGAGGCAAATCCACTTTCAATCATTCACATAAATCAACACAAATTCATTTATAATCTCTCATTAAAATATTAAGTAGAAATGATAGATGTGCTTATTATAAGTATGATTTATTTGTGCTATTAATTAGCACAGCTTAAATCATCAAACTCTAACACACCATTCAAACCCACTTATCAACACTCATGAAAATGACATGAAATTAAAAATAAATTCTATTTTAAGCATGATCTATTTTCTATGAATTACTAACATAGACCATCAAATTTAGATTTTAGTTTGACTTTCAATATCAAAATCACTTAGGAAAATGATCAAGTAGTTTATGTTATATTGGATTAAGCATAGCCTATTTGAGATGTCAACATAGACTATCAAATTCACTAAAAGAAAAACATAAACCACATCATTCATAATTTCCATTAAGCACAAAAGAGATAATACAAATGAAATCATTATATTAATTTAATATGTTTCATGAGAGCTTCATTACCTCTAAATTGAAGGGGTTTAGCTACTCATATTTGAATACATCTTAACATAAAATGATTTCAACATAAAAAACAAGAAAAATGAGAGCTTTAAAAGAAAAGAGAGCTAACAACTTGCATGGATAAAACTAAACTAATTATAAGAATCAAATCTATGCTACTAACATGAAATAAGAGGAGCATAAAGTAAATGAGAGAGCATAAAATAAAATAACAATAAAAGAAAGCATGAAATAAAAATTGCATGAAAGTAGAGAGCCATTAAAGAGACATTTTATTTATTATCGATTTGTGGCTACAATATTGCATAAAAGAGAGAGAGATCATTACATGAAACATAAGGGGTATTTATACATGTTTAAAATCCTAATTCATATTTTAGAGGACTATCAAAAATGCCATTGAGATAGTATAACCTCCAAATAATCATTAGGGAATTAATTAATCCCTACTTAGATGCCTTTAAGTCTCTATTAGAATGTGCTGATTTTAATTATGGACCATTAGTTAGTGGGTGTGTGGGCTCCTCCATGTTGCATGAATTCTTTTATTTCGTTTCTTCCTTAGCTTTCAACATATGTGCATGCATCATCCATGAAACTTGTTCATATTTGCACTTCATTTCGTACAAATAAAAAAATGTGCAAATAAATTTTCACAAAATTAATTCATACACAAAATTACCATTTTGTCCCCAAATGAAGATGAATAAATGATGATTTCAAAACAATTTAAATTTTGGTTTAAACATGTAAAATATCCTAATATGCTCATTTATTTTAATAAAAGAAGATTAAACATGGGAGTAAAAATATACGCTTTTACATGCACATCAAACCCCACGCTTATCTTTTTATTCGTCCTTGAATAAGTTAAAACTAGGATAAATTCGTTTTTGTAAGAAATACGATTACATTGAGCATATGCAACAAGCCATTAAACCTCTAGATATCCCTAGTAGGACGAGTGTTGTCTCGTGAGGGTTTTCAGTGGCTACTACCCATAAAATCTAAATGTGATGTGCAAATTCTAATGCAACTACATGATGAAAGTTTTCGAAAATATTTACAGATGAAGAATTTACTTTTAAATTGACACGAGTAAGTTAAATATATGTTTTGGTTATTACAAGAAATTTTAGTTCTTTTACTCATCAAAACTTCCAACAAAAATTAAGTTATCATCACAATTATATTCTAGCTTGGCTAGTTGTTTCGGTTGATAACATAATGCAACCATGACATGAACCCTTTAGTTGATTATCAAAGTTTTGCAAAGTGGCATTTTTATTTTTTTTGAATAACAAGTCAAATCAAATAAGTGAAGATAGTGCTTGGATTTCAATTGCTTGCTATCTCTATCTTGAAAAAAATTACATTATTATTTAAACACCTAACTCAGATAAACCGAGGTCAGATATACCGATCATGCCACTACTAGAAAAAGCTCAAAAACCGGCAGGGTAGGGCGACGGCTCCCGACGGCTTATTTCCGACAGCTTCCGACGGGCCGTCGGCGGCAGTCGGAAGCCGTCGGAAATACGCGAATATCTGGCTCCAGCCGAGCCTGCTTCTTCTCCACTTTCATACGAAAAAATTAGGTTTACTTCACCCAATTCTCTTCCCCAGCCCTCCAATCAGCAATTTCGAGATTTCAGGTTCTTCCCGGCTGTGCAATTAACTTTTACTGCTCTCTAGAACAGATATAATCTCTTATTTTAGCCAAAATTTCAGTTTTTATCCTAATTCAAGATTTGCATAATTTGATAAATTAGGGGTAATTGTTGATTGAAATTGTTTACAATAGTGTTATAATAGTTTCTAGCATTCCATGGTATTCCTATTTCATCTGTTATCGTGAAATTGCGAAAAACATGTATAATTTATATTGATTATATATGTGTATAGCACTGCTATCATTGTATTATGTTAGTTGAAATAAGATAAAGTGAACGTACGAGCTAGAAATATTATATTGTGCACGTATTGATTTATGCAACAAAAAAATATGTCGAACGAGCCTTAAGTTGATGCGTAATACGTCGAATAAATGTGTTAAATTAATATATATTTTTGTAAATGTGAACAGTGAGTAAAACTGTATTTTTTCGTAAAATGCGCGCATGTAACTGACAAATGTTCCTTAGAGAGTTTTTGGCCCCGTCTGACGAGTGTTGTACATGATCGTTGTATAAATAGTCGTTCTTTTTGAAAAACGACCATTTATATTCATCTGGTACAATGTTTGTCGGATTTGTCCCTGTATTGGATAAGTTATGAACACAGTAAGCATTTACAATTTGTATACTATTTCGTCTCAAACGGTTCATAAAATTTCGGCCTAACTTTTCTTTTTTGTTTCCTGCGTACACGCATTTGTGTACAATGCAGGGAACAAAAGGGAAATGTTGTTGAAATTTTGTTGAATCGTTTGAGACGAAGTAATATACGAAATGTAAATGCTTACTGTGTTTGTAATGGGAAGTAGGATGCCTGACCAATGAAAAAAAATTTATATATATTTTTAAATCGTTACGTTAAAAAATAAAATGTGCCCTATTTGAAAATATATAAATTTTAAATAGGAACTTCTCATTTTGTCAAATAGGAATTTTGAAGTATTTGTCAAATAGGATATTTTGAAGTATTTGTCAAATAGGAAATTTTAAATATAAATTTTAAATTCAAAATAAATATTAAATTTTGAACTTCTCATTTTGTCAAATAGGAAAAATGATTGATTATTTTGTTGATCGGAGGAGATGGATGTACCAAAGAAAAGGACTGAGGGGCTCAATAAAAGAAGATTTTTATAATGGTATAAACGTGTTTGTTGAATTCGCTTTAAGTAATAACGGAAACGATCCAGATATTCGTTGTCCGTGTAGTAGGTGTAGACATTTGAAGTATTTGTTACCAGATATTGTGAAAGTTCATTTGTGCAAACACGGTTTCACACCCGAATATTATGTTTGGGATCGGCATGGAGAAGTTGTAGCAAATACTTCTGTAGAGTCTGGAAGTGTCGTTAATGAAATAGTTTCAACGACCCGTATAGAAAATATGGTCGAAGATGCAGCACGATCAATGTTTCCTATGGTTGAAGTTGACAACGATGATGGAAATGTTGAAGAACCAAATATTGAAGCTAAAAAAATTTATGATTTACTAGATGCAGCTAAGAAACCTATTTGGGATGGTTGTAAAAGCGGCACTCAGCTGTCAGTAATCGCAGAATACATTGCGATGAAGTCAAAATACAACATCACTGAAGCTGGGTTTACGGCTGTTGTACAAGCTGCAAAAAGACATATGCCGCCTGATAATCAAATGTGTGAAAATCACTACGAAGTTAAAAAACTTATGTCGGCTTTTGGTTTACCGTATCAGAAAATAGATACATGTTTAAAAGGATGCATGTTGTTTTGGAAAGAAGACGCAAACCTTAGAAATTGTAAAGTTTGTAACCAGGAGAGATACAAACCAAGAAAAAAGAAGGGGAAGGAAGTTCCGTACAAGCGTATGCACTACTTACCCATAACTCCAAGACTTCAAAGATTATATGCATCTTCTGTAACTGCGTCTAATATGAGGTGGCATAGCGTGAGAACAGAGGAAGAGGGTACGTTGACACATCCGGCCGATGGAGAAGCATGGAAGCATTTCGATAAAACGTATCCAAATTTTGCAGCGGAGAGTCGAAATGTTAGATTAGGATTATGTACGGATGGTTTTTCTCCATTTTCTCAATTTGGTTCTAAATATTCATCCTGGCCCATTATCGTCACACTGTATAATTTACCTCCATGGATGTGTATGAAAATGCAATATATGTTTCTTACTGTTGTCGTTCCTGGCCCCGACGATCCGACACAAGGAATCGATGTATATTTACAACCGTTGATTGAGGAGTTAAAAATACCGTGGAACGAAGGAGTAGAAACATACGATGTGTCCAAGAAGAAAAATTTTCGTATGTTTGCTTCTTTGTTGTGGACTATAAGTGATTTTCCTGCCTATGCAATGCTTTCGGGATGGAGTACTGCCGGTCGTCTAGCATGTCCATATTGCATGGATGAAACACGAGCGTTTTCTTTACCTCATGGTAAGAAAATTTCATGGTTTGACTGTCATCGATATTTTCTCCATGTAAATCATCCCTTCAGAGGAGACAAGAAAAACTTTTTAGCTAATAGAGTAGAAACCAGACAACCACCGACGATATGGTCAAGCGAAGACATATATGAACTTGTTAAGGACTATCCAAAGATATATGAAACGGGCGAGCAAACAGAAATTCAAGGCAAATCAGTTGTTCATAACTGGTGCAAACAAACTATTTTTTGGGAGTTGCCGTATTGGAAACATCTTCTGCTTCGCCATAACATAGATGTGATGCACAATGAGAAAAATGTATTTGATAATGTTTTTAACACAATTTTGAATGTGAAAGGGAAGACGAAGGATGATTTGAAATCAAGACGTGATATAGAAGAATTATGCAAACGTCCTGAGCTTCATATGAAACCAAATGACAGTAAAAAACCCAAAGCATGTTACGAATTAGATAATAATCAAGTTAAAACTCTGTTAAAATGGGTGGAAGGGTTAAGATTTCCTGATGGGATATCATCAAATCTTCGTAGATGTGTTGACTTTAAAAATTGTAGATTGAGCGGAATGAAAAGTCACGACTGTCACATAATGATGGAAAATTTATTTCCCGTAATGTTCAAAGAACTACTGCCGTTAAAAGTTTGGAAGGTAGTAATGGAGCTTAGTATGTTTTACAAAGAGCTTTGTTCGACTACTTTAAAAGTGCAACGTTTACGTAAACTTGAAGTGGACATTCCTATATTGCTTTGCAAATTAGAGAAAATATTTCCGCCAGGTTTTTTTAATGTGATGGAACATTTACCTGTTCATCTCCCATCTGAAGCACGACTTCGAGGTCCTGTCCAATATGGATGGATGTATCCATTTGAGAGGTATGTAATATGTTATAACGTAATTTAATTGCATTTGAAAAATGAAGTTAATATAAATTAATTTTGCATAGATATTTGAATCATCTGAAGAAAAAAGTGAGGCAAAAAGCACGAGTTGAAGGTTCGATATGTAAATCTTACATCGAAGAAGAAGCTTCGTTCTTTTTCTCTCACTATTTCAGTGACCATGTGAATATTTCATTTCAAAGTGTTCCTCGTAATGACGAAGGCGACGAACAAGAGTCCTCTCAAGCAATGTTATCTATTTTTAGACAATATGGTCGGCCTTCTGGAAAATGTGTAGAAATATGGTTAGACGATAGAGATCTTCATGTAGCACACACTTATATTCTTCTAAATTGTGCCGAGGTTGCACCGTTTGTTAGGTAATCTGAAATAATAATTTGTGTTTTATTCTTTTTTATAATGCATGCGCGTGTATAACCTAATGTAATAATTTGTTTATATAAACAGTGTTTATAAATGTGAACATCCGAACGGAGATCTCAGTAAAGAATTTTCCGGTTGGTTTTCAAATTACGTTTATGAGCCGAGAAATTGTGTTGTTGATGAAGGGTTGAAACATCTAGCAAATGGACCAAAAAGAGTGGTCAAGACATATCCAATATATTTCGTCAATGGATATAAATTTAACACCAAAGAATACGGTGCAGAAAAATTAACAAATAATACTAGTGTATTTGTTAAAGGTAGTGACGATCCAGAAAATCATTTAAATGATTTTTATGGCGTTCTGACACAAATTTTGCAACTGACATATTTCTCACGACCCGTGGAGGAGGTGTTTCTATTTAGATGCAATTGGTTTAGCAATGTTCCAGGTTCTGGAATTAATGTGCACAAGGATTATAAACTTATCGGAATAAAGCATACATCGCACTATCACAAGTATGATCCTTTTGTACTAGCCAAACAAGCATTGCAAGTTTATTATGCTCCTTATCCGTCTCTAAAAAGAGATAAAGCAGATTGGTCTGTAGTTTTTAAAACAAAGGCCAGATTCACATTTGATGGGAAGAATATTCCGGATGCACAAGCTTATCAGGTAGATCTTGAGCAAAATAACGAAATAATAATTACAGACGATCATACAGATTTTGGTCGTTTGATCGATGAATCAAATGTTTTGGTAGAAGCGTTTGACAGTGCGAAGGAAAATATCGTCGAAAACGAGACCGAATCTGAATCAGAAGACGATGATGACTGATATAAATCTGAATCTGTTTTTTGCAATCGATGTAACTATGTTGAATTCTTGATGTATTATGAAATTGATGTAACTATGAAACCAAATCCGTTTACTATTGTTTGCATGTTTTATGTTATTTCCATTTGTCATTTATTTAGCAATTTTTATTGAAAATGCAATGAACTCTGCTTATCGTTGGAATAATACACCCATTATGAATCAGGTATAACACACTTCCATTTCTATTTCCATTTCAGTTATTAATTAAGCAATTTATACCGTTGATGTCATTTTCATATGAAATATATTAATTATCATGTTTTTATCCTCTTATATAATGATGTGTATATGTCACAGGTTTATCAATATGTCATGTAGAGGTAGGAGCTCTTCCCGATCGTCAGGAGGCGATGGCATTGGCCCATCGCAAGAGCCACAACGTGCAGTTGTATCGTTAGTCCCTAGAGTAGATGGGTAAGAATTAAATTTTATTCAGCATCTTATTTTTTCTATGATATACGTACGTACTTATCTATATCGTACTTAAAAACAGGGGGTTCGATCTACTTCCTTCTAAGGTTGTGTTGGACGTCTCTAGAGCTTCTTATCGCAGTAGGATGAGTGCCTGCTGGCCGAAGTGGGATAACATCCCTCCTTACATCATAGAGTGCATATGGCAGGATGTCCTAGTATGCATATTTTTCTGTTTCCATTTTTAATTCGTTTTTGTCATTTTTTTACTGTATATATCGTTTAAAGTGTAATCTTTTTTTTAACACAGGCTGAGATAGACATCCAGATAGATGATATGATGCTGGCACGAGCATACTGGATGAAGAAGATGCGCAAGAACTACAGGGATACGATATCTGAGATTAAGAAATCTGGTAAGAAACCACGGTGGATGGGAGAGAGCGTGTGGCAAGCTTGGTTGAGATACTGGGAGACGGACGAGGCGAAGGCAAGTATACTAATTTTTTTGAATTATTAATTTGACGTGATCGAAAAATAATGTATAAAATTTTGAATGTACAGGCAGAGTCGGATAGAAACTCTGCAAATAGAAATAAGAATCCCGTCACTCATCGCGGAGGATCGAAGTCGTTTCAGCAGTATCGGCAGGAGTTGGTAAATTTACTGAATAATAAATGTAAATAGTTTATACTATATGATTTTAAATGTATAATAATTGTATGTAACAATCAACTTCAGGAAGCCGAGTCACATGGTCCTGTCAGCTATATGGACGTGTTCACCCGTACGCATGTTGTCGAGCATGTTAATCCAGACGGGACTATTTCGTACACTTGGCAGGACGATAAATCCAGCAAAAGCCATGTAAGCATATTTCATTTTATTCAGTATTAGTAATTGTTTTAATTGTTAAACTATGATGACATAAGATATGATATTATTAATTTGTTAATGCAGGAGAAGTTTATGGAGCAGCGGCAGAAACTCCTTGCTGACATGGGTCGAGATTAGCTGACGACCAACGAGGAAGACGTTATTTTTGAGTCCGTTATGGATCCAGTAGAGCATGGTCGACGATACGGATTTGGCAATTTAGCGGTAAATAATTTACTTTTTCTTAAAATACTTAAAATATGATATTTTCACCTTTTCAAAACAATAAACTTGGATTTTATTTATTTTTCAATTATTGCAGTCCAGTAGTCAGAGTAGGGGATGGCGAAGTAGACATCAGAGCGATCTTGCAGATATAGAAGAATTGCGGACTAGAGTTGCCCAGTTGGAGGAGCAGAACCGCCAACAGGCCATGCACACCGCACAGTTGTTAGAGTACATGCAGCAGCAGCAGGGTGGTGGTCACTTTCCTTCCTCGGCTGGATCTGGATCTGCAGGAGATTGATTCATTACTTGCTTTCTTGTTCGTTCAGGTATGTTTTGTTTTAATTTAGAATGATTTGGTAGACGGTGTAGGTAATTGTTGATTTATGTATAATTATGTTTGACACATTTGGTTCTATGGTAGTATGAGGACGTGTATGAGAATATTGATGAATTTGTGTATTAACAACATGGTAGAACAGTTATTGTTAGGATTATGTTAATGTTGGAATGGTTATTTATATTTTGATGTAATTTTATTTATTTGTGTGTTTATTAAATATTTTGTGGTTTGGGTTTGAATATTTGGTTGGACTATTGTATATTGGAGTGTGCAGTATTGATATTATAGTGTTTGGAAGAGAAATGTGGTTGGAAGGCTAAAGTTGCAGCAAATTAAAAAAAAAACAGCAGACTTCCGACGGCTTCCGACAGCTTACTGGTCAAAATTTCCGACGACTCACGACAAATAACGGCGGCCTGTTCCAGACGCTTTCCGACGGTTTCCGATGGTTTCCGACGGGCGTCGGTAATCGTCAGAAACCGTCTGGATCCGTCGGAAATGGATACGACAGCGTCTGTCGGAAGCCGTCGGAAATACTGCTTCCCGACAAAGCCATTTCCGGCGGCTATTTCCGACGGCGGCCGACGGTTTCCGACGGCCGCCGACGGCTTCTGGCCGTCGGAAAACGTGTTTCCCCTTGTAGCGTGCACTGCCTTTCGGACTTACATAAGAAGAGTACAGAGCGTGGCAAGTGTACACACTTGCGTATGAACACATGACTCTAGGTGTTTATTATTATTTTAATTTTATTTACATACACCTAACTCGGATAAAATGAGGCCAGATATACCGATCATGCACTGCCTTTTGGGCTTACGTGAGAAGGATACAGAGCGCGACGAGTGTACACACTTACATGTAAACACACGACTCTAGGTGTTTCTTATTTTTATAAAAAAAAATTGAAAAGATAAAGTTATGCAAAATCATCTTAGAACCACTTAACTTAGAAGATTAAAAATGTTATTACCTTTACTTTAAATCAACCACTATTTTAAACAAAGATTACAGTTAGGATATACTTCATAATTATCACCCATGAATCTTCCTATATACTAGCTATACCATAGTTAATTGTAATCAAACTATTATTTTTATTTTTGTTGAGACAAGTAGATTTTTCAAAATTTCAATTTAATAACCAAAAACGTATACTTATCATATCGTGTCTCTTCAAAAGCAAATAAGTATGCTAAAAGAAGAAAAAAATTGAAACGAATTTTTTTTTGTTTTGGAAAGAAAATGCAAAAAAATAAACCATGAAAAAACAAAATAAACATGAGACTTCCCCCGCACTTGATTTTTACTGTGTCACCCACAGTCAATACATGATATAATGAGTGTAACGGAGAAAAATACGTACATATTTACAAGAGAGGGTTAAAATTTCTTACTAGACGCAGTATGGCTCATGAACAGTCATGAGCTCCTCCTCTCAATCACTTGCCAACTCCAAATAAGGTTTTAAATGATGACCATAAACTTTACAAATCGATCCATCCCTAGGTTTTCTATTTCTATGGCACCGTATGGAAAAACAGTACCTACGATGTATGGTCATGTCCACCTTGATTTAATTTCCTAGGGAACAAATGAAATCAAGAGTCATACAAAAGAACTTTTTGATTTGGCGAAAATGTTTTCCTTAGGATTGGCTTGTCATGAAAAACTTTTGTTCTTTCTTTGTAAATTTTCTCATTTTCATACGCATCGTTCCTAATCTCCTTTAATTCATTGAGTTTCAATTTCCTATTTTCGCCTACTTTTTCAAGATCAAGATTTATGTTCTTAATTGCCCACAACGCTTAATGTTCGAGTTCGACGGGTAAATGGCATGCTTTGCTATATACTATCCTAAAAGGAGATACCCCAAGATTGGTTTATACGCAGTTCTGTAAGCCCAAAGCACGTCCGTTAATTTTTGTGACCTATCTTTTTGATTTTTATTCACAGTTTTCTCCAAAATTTGATTGATTTGGCGATTTGAAACTTCAACTTGACCACAAGTTTAAGAATGATAAAGAGTGGATAACTTGTGGGTTATCGAGTATTTCTTTATTAGAGTTTCAAATGAACGATTATAGAAATGGGTTCCATTATCGCTTATTATTGTGCGAGGTGTTCCAAAACTCGAAAATATGTTTTCTTTTATGAATTTCATAACAACTTTGTGGTCATTTGTTTTACAAGGAATGGCTTCAACCCATTTAGAGACGTAATCAACAACAAGAAGAACGTATAGATTTTCGAAAGAGTCGGGAAACGATCCCATAAAATCAATACCCCAAACGTCAAAGATTTCGATCGTAAGAATAGGGTTCAAAGGCATCATATTTTGTCGAGTGATTTTTCCTAACATTTGGTACCGATCACAAGTTTTACAAAAATCGAATGCATCTTTGAAAAGCATAGGCCAGTGAAAACCACATTGAAGCACCTTTTCCACTGTTTTCTTAGGACGGAAGTGACCATCACAAGCTTGGTCATGACAAAATGAAAGAACGCTCTTGATTTTGCAATCCGAAATGCAACGTCGAATGATTTGTTCAGAATAGTACTTAAACAAGTATGGATCATCTCAATAGAAGTACTTGACTCGAGAAAGAAACTTATATTTATCCTGTTTCGACCAAAATGAAGGAGTTTCGTTAGCGACTAAATAGTTCACTATATTGGCATACGATGGATCAACGAAAATGGAAAGGAGTTGTTCATTAGGAAATTTCTCGTTGATTGGTAAAGAAGGAGGTGCATTTGGAAGACATGACATATGATCAGCAATGACATTATCGGATCTTTTTTTGTCTTTGATCCTAAGGTCAAATTCTTGGAGTAACAGGATCAAACGGATTAAACGAGACTTATCATCCTTTTTAGCGAAAAGATACCTAAGAGCGGAGTGGTCAGTGTAAACAGTAATGTGTGAGCCAATCAAATAAGGTCGGAATTTTTCGAGCACAAAGACTACTGCTAGAAGCTCTTTTTCAATGGTCGTGTAATTGTGTTGAGCATCGTTAAGAGTCATACTAGCGTAGTAGATGACATGAAGAATTTTTTTGATTCGTTGTCCTAAGACAGCACCAACTGCAAAGTTAGAAGCGTCACACATTATTTCAAAGGGAAGATCCCAGTTGGGTGAGCAAATGATGGGAGCAAAAATGAGTTCATTTTTGAGACGTTCGAAACCAGAAACACAATCAGAATTAAAGTCAAATGGAACATCTTTTCCAAGAAGAGTCATCAAAGGTCTAGCAATTTTACTAAAGTTTTTCACAAAGTATCAATAGAAACCAGCGTGCCTAAGAAATGAATGAATGTCCTTGACAGATTAGGAACGGGTAGATTCGCTATTACATCAACTTTTGCTTTATCTACCTCAATCCCTTTGTTTGAAATGACATACCCAAGGACAATACCATGTTTGACCATGAAATGACATTTTTCCAAATTTAACGTTAAGTGTTTTACCTTGCATCGATTTAGAACCAACTCAAGATGATGTAAGCACTCGAAAAAAGAGTTTCCAAAGATGGAAAAAATCATCCATAAACAGTTCCAGAAAGCGTTCAATCATGTAAGAAAAGATGCTGACCATGCATCTTTGGAAGGTAGCAGGAGCATTGCAAAGGCCAAAAGGCATATGTCGATATGCAAAGTTTCCAAAGGGATACATGAAAGTCGTTTTCTCTTGGTCTTCATGAGCGATTGGAATTTGGTTATAATCGGAGTAACCATCAAGAAAGCAATAGAATTCGTGGCTGGCCAATCGTTCAAGCATTTGGTCGATGAAAGGAAGAGGAAAGTGATCCTTATGTGTTGCAGCATTTAATTTTCTATAATCAATGCAAACACGCCAACCCATTTGAGTACGAGTCGGAATGAGTTCATTACCATCGTTTTTGATAATGGTAAGTCTAGACTTTTTAGGCATGACATGAATTAGGCTAACCCACGAACTATCAGAAATGGGGTATATGATCCTGTTATCCAGGAGTTTAAGAATTTCGTCTCGAACTGCATCCTTCATTTTTGGGTTAAGCCTTCGCTGCATGTCACGAAAAGGCTTGGGTTCGTCAACTAAATGGATACCATGTTGAACAATAGCGGGACTAATTCCCTTTATATTCGTAATCACCATCCAACCGCCTTTTTTTCCGACAGAATTGAAAGAAGGGAAACTTCTTGATCAAGAGAGAGATTTGAAGAGATTATGACAGGAAACATGTCATTGTCATCTAAGTATGCGTACTTAAGGTGATAAGGAAGAGGTTTGAGTTCCAACCTTGGGGGTTGCTCAATCAAAGAATTCAGTTGAAGGTATGACTCAACCATGACGGGTTCAAATGGAAACACGTTTTCAATCTCGTTATGCTCGTCTTGAAACAGTTGTTCGTATTCAGTCTCGCATTCGTTGTTAAGGTCCACTGTTTCATTGTTAAAATTTTCTTGAATGGAGCTAACTTCCAACGTTTGGTCAAGTGGTTCGTTTGATTGGTTTTCAAGATTAAAGATGTTAAGATCCAAAGTCATGTTTCCAAAATTAATTTTCAACGAACCATTTCAACAATTGATTAGGGCATTTGACGTAGCCAAGAAAGGTCGGCCTAAAATCAATGGAATTTTACTCATTGAATTATTCACTAGTTGTGTTTTAAGGACGATGAAATCAACAGGGAATATGAATTGACTGATTTTGATGAGTACGTCCTCGATTTCTCCCATGCGTTTCTTTATCGAACGATCGACAAATTGAAGATTTACTTTCGTCGGTTTTAATTCACCCAAGCCAAGTTGCTGGTAAACTGAATAAGGAATCAAATTGACACTCACACGTAGGTCTAGTAAGCACTTATTAATCGTCTTGTCTCCTATCATGCACGAGATCGTCAGACATCTAGGATCTTTGTATTTTACGTTGATTGACCGAGACCAAACTTCACTAAGACTGGCAGCTAAGAAAACTTTCTTGGGTACATGAGTGTGTCATTTTTGAGTACACAGGTCCTTTAGAAACTTAGCATAAGTTGGGACTTGTTGAACGATATCAAGAAGAGGGATATTCACTTTGACTTGTTTAATAATTTCCAACATCTTTTCCATTTGATTGGAGTGTTTCTTAGGATGAAGGCGATGTGTAAATGGTATTCGATACTCGGTTGGTCGGTCTACTTGAGTAGAAGAAGAATTTGGATTGGCATTTGATTCAATGTTTGGCTCAATGTTTTGTTCAGAATCGCTTGTTGTTTTTGAAGGGTCAAGAGGATCTTTCGGTAAATCGTTTGGATTAACAACTTGGTTATCGATTTGTTTACCGAAACGCAATGTCGTGATAATATTCATTTGGTTCGCATTGCTATCTTGAACAATATGGGCTTGATTCGAATTTGTGCTTTGATTTCTGGGATTCGGAACTTGCTGACTTGGGAATGTGCCTTGTTCACGTTCAGTTATAGAAGTGGCTAATTGACTCATTTGCATTTCGAGTTTAGCAATCGACTAACTCGTATTCTGCATGTACGAGGTTAACAAGCTTTGCAAATTTCTATTTAATTGGAGATTTTGAGTGGTTGCTTTAGCCAAAGTTTCAAAACTTTTTTCAAGTGAAGTCAATCGTTTATCATCTTGGGGAGCAAAAGATTGTTGCGGTTGATTTTGAGACGGACCCGCAAAATTTTGTTGAAAGTGGTTGGGCCGAAAGGAAGGATTCGAAGCATTGTTCGGAAATGCTTGAAAGTTGAGATAAACCAAATTCGTGTTAGAATTATTTTGGTTCCATCCAAAGTTAGGATTATTTCTCCAACCAGGATTGTACGTTGGAGAAAACATGTCATTCTTAACCTTTTTAAAAGCATTGAGTTGTTCTATCGAATTAGGACACTGATCGGTTATGTGATTCACATTGTTGCATTTATAACACATTGGTTGGGAAGCTTGGTTCATTTGATTGGATGAGAAAACGTTGTTGAATTTATTGATCATTGCATCGATTTTCGCTTCCAAAGCCAACGATGATCCTATCGAGTGTGCGCTCGATGGTGTGAGTAAATATATTTTTCGTTAGAACGTTCCCTTGGGATGATTTTTCGGTCAAGTTTTCAAGGAATTGCCAAGCATCGTCGTGATGCTAGGCGAGAAAATTGCCTTGGTACATTGATTCAAGCATGGTTCGTGAACTATTTTCAAGTCCATCGTATATGATTTGGCAAAGAGTCCATTTTTAAAATTATGGTGTGGACATTTTATCAAAAGCTCTTTAAATCTTTCAAAGTATTTTTCGAAAGGTTCACCATTGAATTGATGAAAATTCACAATTTCGTTTCGAATTTTAGTTTTTTTCCAAGGGGTAGAATTTTTTTGAGAAGACTTTAACGAATTCGTCCCAAGTTTTGATCGAGTTCGAAGGTAAGCTGTACAACCATTTTTTAGCGTAATCGGTAAGGGCAAATGGAATTAACTGAAGTTTGATTACATCATCACATAATTGTTGGATTTTAATAGTTTCACACACTTGTTCTAATTTTGTTAGGAAGACATATGGGTCATCGTGTTCAAATTGCCAAATTTCGGAAGCATGACAATGTGATTTGAATGAATTTCAAATTGTTTACCCGTTGGGGCGAGTAATGTGATACAAGAAGGAATAGAAATCTATTGGGAAAGATTCTATCCATGACGTTCGCGGAGCGTCTTCATTCGCCATCATTGGAGGACTGTTCGTTCGAGTTAAACGATTCATTGTTGTGTCACAAGTCCAGGTACTCATGCACAAGTGAAAAGGTCAAGGAGAGAAAGAAGTTAGAATCAAGTTTAAGAGAATGAAACAAGGTTTAGAAAATGAAGTGAAAAATTGTTTTTATGGACAAATATTTACAAAAAGGAATTTATTTTTCAAAAGGGAGATTTGATTTTTGTTTTGTTTTTTTTGGATTTTCAAATTTTTTTATATGTTTTTGTTTTTTTAGTTTTTATTTGTGAAAATATTTTTTAATTTTTGTTTTTCTAAAATAAACTAACTTAAGTAAAATGCTTTGTTTTGAATTTTGTATTTTGTTTGTTTTTTTTTCAAAGGAAAAGATTTGAAAATATTTTTTTTGGATTTTTATTTAAAAACTAAGTTAAGGAAAATGTAATTTTTTTACTTTTGGATTTTGTTTTTTGTTGTTTTTTTAAATATGCATGAACTAATGCAACTAAATGAATGCAAGGACTTAAGTACAAATTTTCTGTCCTTAGTAGCTCCTAACCCAAAAGTGTATAATCACATTTTTACTTAATCCTACAAAATAGTTCTTAGCCAAGTAACGGACAGGATTTATCGGTGCACCACTAATCACCGTGCAATGCAGCCTAAGGTTTAAGTACCTTCAGAGAAACAATCACTATAATATTTACGAATCACCGTAATATTTATAACTGATTATTGCTCTGCCGTAGCCTAGACACCAAGAAATTAGATTTTCGAAAGAAGACAACTTGTCAAGATACAATTAAGCCCTATATGAGCTCGCGACACCCTTAAGTCCAAAGTATAACTGTTATTATTAGTCAAATTCTAAGATGATATGCAATTTATGGGCCAATGAAGGGGTGATGAAATCCCCCACCTAATGTGGATTTGGGTGTTGCCCATAGAAAATAATAACAAGATGAAATGAATGCAAAACTGAAATTAAACATATATTAACAATGCAACTATGAATGCGATTTGATTTTGTTTTTTTTTTGGATTTTTAAATGTAAGCAACCAACAATGCAAAGAAAATGAAAACAAGAGATAAGAGCAAGATACCAGAGCATGCAGAATTATTAGCAATTTTTTTAAAAGCGACGATTATTTTATTTTTTTATAAGCAAGTAAACAGAGCAATTATTTAGTAAGCAGTTCTTCTCCTTTTCTACTTTTGCAACCTGAAAAAGCATTGAAAACAAAAAAGTTTTATAAAGAACGAACGAAAACAAAAGTAAATTTCATTTCATTTTCTTTTGTTTTTTCTGAAGAAGAGAGCAAAACAATTCACACAACACAAATTAATTAAATAATAACTTAGAAACTTCCCACCACTAACCAAATTAACCAAATCCAAACACAATTTTCTAAAAACAAAACAAATGTCTTCTTTTTTTCTTTTTTCTAAAGTAGAAATCAAGAAGAAAGAACAAAAATATTAAAACATAGCCCAAATATCCCTAGCCCGATACACTAAAAAAAATCAAATACCCCAAGCCCAATAACCAGTACACCAAATTCCACAAAATCAAAGTAAAAGTAAGCCGGGTTCTCAATTAAAAAAAAAATCCTATATCGAAATTCAAAACAAAATTAAAAAGAAATGGTAGTAGATTTGAAGGTGATTCGGTTGAGGTCGCGTTGGGCGCGGTTATAGTGGCGTGGGTAAATGTTTGGTTTCGATTCTGTACAGGATGGTGGAGCGAGTAGGAATTGAAAGTAGAGAAAAGACAAGGTCACGATTTTCTATAGGCAGTGGGTTTTGATAGTTTTCAGGTTTGGGTGAAGTGCATATTGCGATTAGGAGAGGAGTTGTAGGGGAAGTGGTCGGAGTTTGGATAGTGCACCGTAGAGGAGGAGGTGGTTCGTGGAGTTCGTGATTGTAAGAATTAGTGTAGGTTGTGAATCGGTGACGCCTTGGTTGGTGATTGAGGTCGTGATGGTGGTTGCGTGTTGTTTGGCAGGAGACGGTGAAGGATTTGGTGAGGGAAGTATAGGAGTGGGTTGAACTCGGTTGTTCAATGTTTAGGTGATGTGAGGGAATGACAGGTTGTCGGAGGCTACTGTTGGTTGGTGGGCTCGAGTTGGTGGTAGTGATGAAGTGTATAGTTGTGATGCAGGTTAGATGTAGGTGAATGGAAACTTGGATGATTTAGCAGAGGAAGGGATGAGGTTGCTTGGCACTGCTGTTGGTGGCAGGTGATGTTTGTGGAATGTAGAAGGAGGGAGTTAGAGTGGGGAGTTGCAGTGGACGATTGGTGGTCGAGTGGTGAGGTTGTGCTGCTTAAGATGATGGTTGGTGTGCTGAAGTGAGTTTGGGTTGTAGATGAGGCTGAGGCAGGTTTGGGTGATTTGTGTATAAAAACGAGAATTTGACAGGTATTCTGAAGTGATTGTGGCCTATGGAGTTGAAGTGATGTTTGCGGTTATGTGCAGTGGGATTGTGGGAGTGGGAAGAAGGATGATTTTGGGTTATTTGTTCGTGGGTGGTTCTGTCTGCTGTGGTGGTGTGAAGGAATGTGATGCTGCAAGTATAATAGGTTGAAGTGATGTATATGCTTAGTATTGGTTGTGAAGTATGGTGGTTCTGTTTGGCGCAGAGGTTTGGGTTGGTGGTTTGCTGTGTTTTGTGCTAGGAGATGGAAGAGGAGCAGTTTGTATATGATGGGGGAAGTTTGGGTGAAGGAGGATGTACTGTGTGTTGTAGTGCTTGATTGGTTGTGCAATAGGAAGAAAGAGATGGTGGTTGTTGACTAATGAGGCGGTGTGGTTATGGAAGGAAGTTGTTGTGATGTGTTTATGCAGGTTGTTTGGTTTAGGAAGGTAAAATGTTGGGTTGTTTGTTGTGATGGTTTTTAGTTGTTCGAATGTGGATGAGGAGATGGAAAAGTTGTTGTTGTGATGGTCGAGTGATTTTGATGGAATGCACTGCAAACAACAAATGCACGGAAGCCAGAATGCAAATAGTAAACACAATACAGAATTGTAAACAGTAACAGGAACTAAAATAAAAATTCAATGGATTTTTTTTACTGAAAACTTGTAATGCAAATGTACGGTGAAATGACAATGTAATGCAAAGCTAACAGAGAACCGTTTTCTTTTATATGTTGCAAAATGATTCAAATGCAAATGCAAATATGCCTCATGATAATAGTGGTTTTTTTTAAAAAAATCTAACACAAAATAAAATAAAATAACAACAAATGTAACAATTATTCGAAGAGTAAAATTAAAATAGAATTGCTTTCCCCGGCAACGGCGCCAAATGCTTATTAAAACAACGGATTTTCTATCGATTAGAAAATTGCCAAAAAATATAATCGTTATAAAAACCGTAAGCGTACAACGTACAATCATAGTACGTATGTGAGTACGGGTCGATCCACGGAGAAAGCAAAAATTTTAATATCACTCAATCAAATTAGCCTAAAGTTTTTGAAATTGTTTTAAACTAGAAAATTGTTAAAATTAAACAGGAGCAAAAGTCAACGAAACTATGTGATTAAGGAGCAATTTAGAGGCAAATCTACTTCTATCTCTCATTAAAATATTAAGTAGAAATGATAGATATGCTTATTATAAGTATGATTTATTTGTGCTATTAATTAGCACAACTTAAACCATCAAACTCTAACACACCATTCAAACCACTTATCAACACTCATGAAAATGACATGAAATTAAAAATAAAATCTATTTTAAGCATGATCTATTTACTATGAATTACTAACATAGACTATCAAATTTTGGTTCTAGTTTGACTTTCATTATCAAAATCACTTAGGTAGATGATCAAGTATTTTATGTTATATTGGATTAAGCATAACCTATTTGAGATGTCAACATAGACTATCAAATTCACTAAAAGAAAAACATAAACCACCATCATTCATAATTTCCATTAAGAACAAAAGAGAGATCACAAATGAAATTATTATATTAATTTAATATGTTTCATGAGAGTTTCATTACCCCTAAATTGAAGGGGTTTAGCTGCTCATATTGGAATACATCTTAACATAAAATGATTTCAACATAAAAAAACAAGAAAAATGAGAGCTAATTAAAATAAATGAGAGCTAACTACTTGCATGAAATAAAACCAAACTAATTATAAGAATTAAATCTATGCTACTAACATGAAATAAGAGAAGCATAAAGTAAATAAGATAGCATAAAATAAAATAACAATAAAAGAAAGCATGAAATAAAAATTACATGAAAGTAGAGAAAAAGGCTAAGAAGCCATTAAAGAGACATTTTATTTATCATTGATTTGTGGCTACAATATTGCATAAAAGAGAGAGAGAGAGATCATGACATGAAACATAAGGGGTATTTATACATGCTTAAAAATCTAATTCATATTTTAGAGGACTATCAAAAATGCCCTTGAGATAGTGTAACCTCCAAGTAATTATTAGAGAATTAATTAATCCCCATAATATGCCTTTAAGTCTCCATTAGAATCTACATGTGATTTTAATTATGGACCATTAGTTAGTGGGTATGTGGGCTCCTCTATGTTGCATGAATTCTTTTATTTTCTTTCTTCCTTAGCTTTCAACATATGTGCATACATACATCCATGAAACCTCTTCATATTTGCACTCTATTTCCTACAAATAAAAATAAAAATATGCAAATAAATCTTCTCAAAATTAATTCATACACAAAATTACCATTTTGCTCCCAAATGAAGATGAATAAATGATTATTTGAATACAATTTAAATTTTGGTTTAAACATGTAAAATACCCTAATATGCTTATTTATTTTAATAAAGAAGATTAAATATGAGAGTAAAAATATACACTTTTAAATGCACATCAGCCACATAGGCATGCCAAAGTAAATGACAAGTCATACAGTCAAGCTGTACCAGGTACTATAGCAAAGCGGCCAAAAGCATACCCACTCATATAGCTCGTCGTCAACATTTAATGCAATATATGTGCCTGGTATGAAGAGACAATTGTTATGCTTCTCAGCTACATATTCCAGCCTTCCTTTAAGCTACCTTTCATCAGGTAAAGCGACCAATTCAACGGTCAAGCACCCTTCCGGCTTGTTTCCTACGTGATCTTGATCATCCGTCATCTTCTACTACCGCTATAAATACCCCCAGCCATGCAACTTTAAAGGGGTTGAAAACTAGTTGATTACTAGTTGAATTAGAGCCATTATCTCTCAACTCGGTCACTCATCATAACAAATCAAATTCCTAAGCTCTTAAGATTAGATACATTTTTAGTCTTAAGTGATTTATTTCTTATTATTCTCTTATAATTCCTTATAATTATAAGAGATAAACATTGTAAGAGATCTTCATAGTGGACATAGACAGCTTACCAAACCACTCTATATTTGATGTTATTTACTTTAATTTGCTTACTTTCTTCTTCACTTTACATTTTTAAGCCCAGTGATTAGCAAATAACCTTTGCATTTATGACGCATTAGTCTAATTCTGAGCTTGGCTAGTTCCATAGTAAACATTTTTGCGCTAGAAGGAGGACCCTCCCCCTAACACTCTTGCCTTTATCATTTTCTCCTCTATAAAATCTTACTTGACCTGTTACCATCAACCTAGTCTTTGAGACTGAAGGTAACAACCCCAACGAGCATCGAATCAATGACAATACCATCGCTAGTGCTGCTTGCCCCATCCTTGGGCTTAGCAATAATCTGTGACATATCGTGTTGCAACAATTAACAAACATGGATACTTTGGCCTGTGAATTGCAAAGTCTGAGGGCGTGGTTAGACGCCCAAGCTATTATAAACTATGTCCCATAGGTTCCTCCCGTAGTCGACCTGTTTATCCGCTGTTCATCAACCTGCCCTTCCCAGTGCCTATGACCTTATGAATATTACCGAGGCCCGAGATAGAGTGGTGCCTGAAACCCCATTCATAAATGTTCATGCTCATCCAAGGAGATATACTGTGTGCGTGCCTAGCCATGTTGTTGATATTGCTCCAGTTGTGGTCATGCCCAAAAAACCTAGACATCACCGTCCCCCCAGTGCAACATCCATCTGCTTTTGAGCATCTATGGATGTCTACTTCGGACATCTCAATAGTGGTGCTCCTGCCATCGGCATAGAGCATGGGGATCCCTCGGCACAATACAAATCTCATAGGGGTGTGGCGTGGAATAGGTCAAAGGAAGGGTGTGATGGTCATTCACGGTCGCCCACTATGCATAGGGAGCGGAGGTCTCCTACTCCACCTGGTCGGCATCATCATCACTCCCTTTCCCAACATTGATCCCCCACTCCACTAAGACGTCGGTTGAGCCCACAACCAGTCGTTGGCCAGACCATTCCGAAGGAAGCAAATGCTGGCCTCAAGGAGGAAATGAACATCCTTCGCCGGCAGCCCAACAGAATGCAAGCTCGAAATACTGAGGGTGAAGCATTTTCTAATGACGAGAATGATAAGCCATTTTATGAGGAAATCTTGAATACTTACATTCATAGGCGGTATGCCTTGCTTCCCATTTACAAGTATAATGGGAGGATACTGACCCATCTGATCACATGACTGCTTTTAACTCATTACCCATGTTGGTTAGCTTCCGGGCCAGTAACATTTCTACTATCTCCATCCATTCGCACAGGACCAGCCTCCTGCTGGTTCTTGCATCTACACCAGACCACATCGGTTCTTGGGCCCAACTATATGTAGATTTTAGGACTAGGTTCTTTAAGATCCATGATGGTCAGTGAGCTGGGTAATATCGAATAGGGGTCAACTGAAAACCCGTATCTTATGTCAATCACTTCGACAAAGAGTCCACTTGGGCCAGGGGTTCTAACATGAAGCCTAGTCATGGCCCTCTGTTCCAAGGTTAGGTATAAGTCCAAAATGTGGAAAGAACTTCAAAAGCAGCCGACTACGTCCTTGACTGACTTATATTAGCGATGAATGACATAATGAGAATGGAAGACGTCGATCTCTTTGATAGCGACACTGAAACCTGATGTATTGCCTAAATTGGTCCTCACAATAATAACGACCATCAAACCAATGGTTGGAAAAATGACACAAAATGGCAAGCTGAAGCTGGCACTCAATACAGGTCCAGATATGCTAATCATGATGACTTGAACAAGGATATAGAAACAATATATCTTGCGACCTGGGACATATGCAATTTCAAAGACCAAGCGTCGCATAAGATGGAAGAAGGGAGGAGCCTCGCGACAACAAAAAATACTGGTGGTTCCACTATACCAACGACCACGCTGCTGATGAGTGCATGATGCTTAAAGATGAAATTGAAAGACTAATTCGAGAAGGGATCCTTCTAGAATTTTTTCATAATCAAGTAGAACAAAGGAATAACCATGACAACCAACCGGCTCCACCCTAGAAACCAACAAAAACATCACAACAATCATCGACATCTTGACCATATGCGGAGGCCTGTATGATGACAACAGTCATAGGGCATAGTCCCAATATCAAAGGGAAGTGGGTTCAGCCCACTGAGTATATTCTTTAGAGCATAGAGCATCCAAAACACCCAGGTTGGAATCAGATCACCTCAACACTTTCACTATCAAGGACAAAGAGGCAGTCTAATACCCCAATCATGATCCTATGGTCATCGCTCTTGCAATGACTAACTCAAATGTGCATCGAGCCTTCGTGGATAGGGTCAACTAAGTCAACATCATGTTCAAACATGTTTTTGAAGCTCTCAAACTTTCTGCCTCTAGCCTCCCTCTTTACGCCTTGCTAATTTAAAGTTTTTTTGGGATGTGGGCATTGTTCTGATGGGCACCACCTCGCTTACGACAACTTTCAGCCAAGCACCCCTTGTAGCAAAGGTTCAATCAAACTTTATATTGGTTGATTGTCCTTTGTCTTACAATCTTTTGATAGGACGGCCGACACTTGCTGAACTGTATGCGATCTTCTCCTACAAATGACTCGTTATCAAATTCACTATCTAAGGCAGGATCGACGAGATCCAAAGCAAATAGCAAAGGGCCAGGATGTTTTATGGAACCTCCTTCAAACAAGCAATGAAAAGTGTTCTCATGCTTCAACAAGAGCTTGCAACACTTAGCAACAAATCACTACCAGAGAACCATCAAGTCAGTCAATGCTCTAGTTCATGCCAAGACCGCCCTCAATTGTGAAGCATCAAAATTGATTGCTTCCACAAGCAACATTCCACTTGACCAAGATATAGAAACCAACGACGTGTCACCCAAGAGTACCCTCGATTCGGAAAATGCTCAGGGTCATGCTGGGACCATCCTTATCATTGAAGAAACAACTACCGGTAGCGTGTGACCCGGGAGTACCCTCGAGCCTAACAATGCTTAGGGTCTTGCTGGGACCACCCTCAGCCTCGAAGTTAAATTAACTAGTCACGTGTTACCCGTGAGTACACTCGAGCCCAGCACTACTCAGGGTTATGTTGGGACAGTCAACCACAATGAATACTGGGATGGTAGGATCCTATATCCTTAGCCATCACCAAAAAACTGGAGAGCTTATCACAAAATGGAATGAAGAAGCCGCTCCCTATTAGCAAGCGAAGGCATCCAACACAACAACTCCTACCCTCTCAACACCGATAGACTTATTTGTGAGAGCCAAGGATAACATCATTACCCTGACTCGGGCATAGACGTTTATCCCAACCAAGGATATTATAGTGCACGTGATTTATGCACTAGAGCAATATGACTTGGAAACAAGCTCAAATCTAAATGGTGACCCACTAGACTCCCGTATGGACGAATCAAGCATTGAGGGTGCGCCAGCCACTCCCTTGGAATAAGGACCGTGCCAACCCCAATAATGTAGTTTACATCGACATAGAGCTCAACCTAGAAGTAGGAGAGGATCAGGTCAGATTCTTGCGATAGAGAAAAGAAATCTTCGCATGGAGGCACATCGACATGACTATAATTAATTCCAGGGTCATTTGCCATGCGCTCCTATTGATCCAAATACTACACCCATCCATCAAAAGCATTGACCACTCAACCCAGAAAGGTAAGAAACTCTCAAAGAAGAAGTAAAAAAGATATTAGCCAATAGTTTCATTCAACAGGCAGAGTATTTGGTCTGGGTAGCTAACTCAGTATTGGTTAGAAAGTCAAATGAGAGATGGAGAACTTGCATAGACTTTTTCGATAGTAATAAAGCTTGTGCCAAATATAGTTTCCCTTTGCCTCGCATCGATCAACTTGCGCATGCGACTAGTGGACATGAGCTACTCACCCTCATGGACGGCTATTATGGGTACAAT
The DNA here is from genome assembly GCA_030737815.1 of Allium fistulosum. NCBI lineage: Eukaryota > Viridiplantae > Streptophyta > Magnoliopsida > Asparagales > Amaryllidaceae > Allium > Allium fistulosum. The sequence goes on along the minus strand of CM060907.1, from coordinate 238,315,107 downwards.
CAGATTTCCATGCATGGCTCGGACCAAGAGCACACCTCCTTCATCACAAATGTCGGCATATACAGTTATCGCGCCATGCCATTTAGTTTGCACAATGCAGCACCACCTATCAGCATCTTGTCAACTGTATGTTCTTCAAACAGATCGGTCGGTCCATGGAAGTTTATATGGACGACACGCTGGTTAAGTTTGAAATGGCCAAATGGCATGTACAGAACCTAGTCAATACTTTCAATATACTACACTAGTACAACATGAAGGTAAATCCAAAGAAGTGTTCCTTTGCCATTCTGTCCAATAAAATCTTATGGTATGTCATGAGTGCCAAGGGTGTTGAAGCTAATCTAGACAAGAATTAAGCCATCCAAGATATGTATGTTCCCATTACAGTGAAGCAAGTGTAAAGGTTGAATGGAATAGTTGCAGCATTAAGTCGGTTTGTTTCAAAGGAAATCGACTGATGTCTCCCTTTCTTCGACCTCATCCAGAAGGGAGTGTTGTTCATCTAGAAAGATGAATGAACTAAGGCACTTGAGAAGCTGAAGAAGCATTTAGCACTCTTTGGTATTATCCCAGCCCATATTGACAGGGAGGATTCGTACATATATTTGGAAGTATCTGACCATGCGATCAATGTTTCCTTAATCAAAGAAGATGAAAAGGTTTACCGACCAGTTTATTATGTCAGAAGAGGTTAATCGGCCCCAAAGTGAGATATAATAGGCTAGAGAAGCTTGTCATATGCCTCCTCATGGCAACCCAAAAACTTCGATCGCACTTTTAGTCTCATCCCATTAAAGTCCTGACCAACAAACCTCTAAAGCAAATCATGAGCCGACCTGACAGAGCGGGCCGACTATTGAAATGGTTATTCTAGCTTGGGTAACATCACATCTTCTTCCAGCATTGCACTTCTATCAAGGGCCAGGCTATGGCAGATTTCATTATTGAGTGCTCAAGCCCGGACAACAACGAAGAAGAAACCGTCACGAGCTAATAGGTTTGGCACCTGTATATGGACAGAGCATCAAATGAGAAAGGCGTATGGGCAGGCATGGTCGTTATCACGCCCGAAGAAAGAGAATTATGTTTTATGGTCCGCCTAATTTTCAAGGCTACCAATAATGAAGTAGAGGATGAAGCCGTCCTAGCCGGCCTTAGGATGGTAAGAGAATTGCAAGTGGAGTCCATCAATGTATTCAGTGACTCATCATTGGTCGTCAATCAGATCAACAAGCGCTTTTAAGTCAACAACAAGACACCGACCTTTTGTGTTGATGAGGTAAGAAGATAATAAGCACCTTTGCGGAGTTCAAGTTGGAGCAAATATCTAGGGAGAAGAATGTCATGGCCGATCAATTGGCTGAGGCAGCAAGAAATTTGGAAGAAGTTAATCCTTTGGGTCTCCTTAGAGATTCAAGGCACCCCCCTACTATGAGCTGGGGGGCAAAACAATGGAGATAGAACCCCATCCACAAATAACTGGATGGTGCTTCTTATCAAATAATTAACAAGCGAGGAACTTCCTACCGATGGAAAGGAAGCCAAGGTGGTCCTCTAACGGGCTCCTCATTATAGATCGTGGATGGGAAGCTCTACAAATGGGGGTACTCCATACCACTTCAGTGGTGCGTGTTTGAAGATAAAGTCGATCAGATCCTGGAAGAGCTGCATGAAGTAATTTGTAGGGATCACACTAGGCGCAAAGGCTAGCACAATAGGTAGTCCAGTAAGTCTATTATTGGCATATTTTGATAAAATATTCCATGGACCATGTGAAGAAATGCGACCGGTGTCAATGTTTCACCAAGACCCCAAAAACCTCTCTTACCCTCCTTACCCTTATGACTTCCCCTTTGCCATTCGACACATAGGGGTTTGACTTAATCGAAAAGCTACTTAATGCCAAGAGAGGTTACAATTATGCCATAGCCATGAAATGACCCTAGTTATTTCACCTAATTTTTACTAGGATTTTTTTTACATCAATAAATCTCCTAGAGTCATTTAGCCTTTCTACTAAATTATCCAGGATCCTAATTTTTCTACTAATATATTTATATCAGTTCATCAATAAATATATTCACATACATATGAAGATGTATGTGACCCTCTTGCTTGGATCAGAGTGTTGTTTAGCAAGAGTGCATCCTGATTGAATTTGAATTTCTAATCAACCAGTACATAGCTCATTTTCCATGCCTTTTGATATTTGAGTCAGGGTAATGAATCCCATAATCATATGCAATCTATACTTAGTAAATTTTTTTGACCATTCCTATAGTGCTTGTCTGTTAGTTTGAGATAGCAAAGTGATCTCAGATTATATGGCAAGCCACCATAATTTTAGTTTAATTATTTGGCATTTGATCAAGGCCAGAAAGGAAAATGATATACTCATTTATCATTTTCAACATAAGTGATTTTATCACTAATTTCTTTACTTATAACCAAGTCAGTTGAGTAATTCTTTCATAATCTATATAGTTGTATTTTTCTGAACCAAATTTATTCCCTAATCCCTGAGTTACCTCAGCTTGCATCTAATTTACAAGTTGCTTTACTGGATTTAGAGAATCCAGATTTTATGGTCACTTAACAAAAGTAGTAATTAAGTAATATGTGTGCATATCAGCTGTGTTGTGCTTTCTGGACTAAGAAAGCTTCCCAAAAATAAAAGAGAATTGCTCAAGTGTTTGAAAATGTCTTTGTACTTGCATTTGCAAAGAAAGCTTCAGATTTTTACAAATGCATTTTCTTCTTTTACACCCAAAAACTCTGGTCATCTTGATCAACCCAGACCTCACTATTTTTGAAGCGGGTTAACCTCATGACTAGATCATCAAAACATTAGTGCCTGGCTATTGCAATGTAAATCTAGATTTAAGACACTTGGAAAATCTCTTAGAACATGTATACCCCTTTATAAAATGCACAAATATATATATATTTTCTTCTTTTATCAAAACACTTCTGCATATTATTACTAAATTCTTGAAATATTACTTCTAGCTAAAAATTCAGATTTTAACCTTCAAACTTAAAGTTTTAAGTAACTTGAAATTAACTAATACAGTATATGTATATACATATCCATTTCTCAAATACATGCATATATCATTTACAGATTTCCACCATAATACTCAAATTTATATATTTTCTTGCATGGATTCAACTAAGTCTTTGGTTAATCCCAAACTTAATACATTGCTAGATTCATTTAAAACAACCAAATAAATCCAAACTTTCAAGATCATTACATAACAACCAAAGCAGAACCATAAAAACTTCCCAGATTACATGCAAATAATTCATTCTAAGTTCTTATTTAATTCTAATTTAGCATGCTTATCCAATCATTCTCATTAGCCATAGCAACTTCCTATTTAGAACCAGCATTCCCTAAAAGAGCATTAGAGGCTGCCCCATTTTAAATGAGACACCCCAGATGCCATAAGCAAACAAGGGTCAGATACAAGATCTGGTATGAGCAATATCAAAAATTCCATTATATTAAGTAAATAAGTGAGACATAAACATTTTGTATAAGTTGGCATAGCTTCTTTGATCAATTTGCCTGACTTGTTTATGATATATTGTGCATATATGATCAGTATTTAAGACTAATTATGTACACACATTCAAATATGCAAACATATATTTCAAATAGAAATACTCAGGAACTAACTTAGCTCCAGTCCAACCAACCTAGGAATAACACAAGTTCCTACTTTATCAATTTGAGGTTGCATTTACCAAATTTCTTCCTAGCCTCATCTGCCATAAGGAATCACGGGGACACATTGCAATAAAATAATTCACAATATTGCACAAAGATCTCAGGGCTTAAACAAACCATGTGCCAACTTGCATGCTTTAAATACAACAAGCATTCCAGCAGTCCTCTTGGCTCACAATCCTTAGTTTATTTCCTAAGTGTTCATGTTTGATCCTATCATGAGATAGCTAGGTGACTAAATCCCAGTATACATGAAACATTACATAGAGCTTACAAGCATAATTCAAGAACAAGCTAACATTCATGTCTAGGGAAATCATATTTTCAAATATTCTAGCTCAAAGAAAATACAAGAATATTTACAACTGGAATTGAAGACTAGGCATGTGGGTTATTATTGTTTCATAAGCAACCATGTTTGAACTAAATTTAAGATCTAGCTTAAACAAGGTTTCTGGCTCATGGGTTTCTATTTGATCAAGGGTTCAGCACTTTTGGATATTTCCATTGCAACCTTGAGTCTTTCATTTGAGCCTCAGCACTTACACAAGTGTAATGCAACTCATATACATTTTGATTTCTATATTTTTCATGCCATATCTGAACCAGTTATAAGTATTCTCTATTTACTTTCATAATTTCATACTTTAACATTTCTGGGTATAACCAAACAGAGCAAAATACTCAACTATCAAAACAATCAAAAACATTCAGAAACACCCATTAAAGCATCCATTAAAACCATAGTAATAAAATAAAAAATATGTAGAAAAATAACATAAGCTTGGCTGCCTCATAACAGGACTTAATGCCATGGGTTTAGTGAGATTACTCACAGAAAAATGCTTCTCTTGCCTAATCCAGAAAAGAAACCTTTCAAAACTTGATTTTCTGCTTGCAAATATTTTCTTCTTTGTTTTCTTAAATGTCTTGGGTAGCAAATGATTTTTTTCTGGTTTATACTTGGATTTATAACAGAGGTTTTTCTAGGGTTTTATCATTGTAAAATCCCATTCCTACCCTGGCCAAGACTCATGCATTCTGCATTTCAGATTTGCCTATTTTTCACCCTTAATACCCCAGCCATATGTGATGCTTACCTCCCCTTTTACTTTTCCAAAATATATCATATTCTTACCAAGTCATGATAATTGTGTGACATTGTCACTTGTTTATTTTCTAAAAATCCTCCTTTCTATTTTCTGCCTAAAGCAATTATTTTGCTTGCAATTTGTCTTTTGCTATTTTAGTGTTACAATTTCACTTGCTTATTTCTTTTTTAATATTTTCAGTACTTACAGAAATGTACATTTGCATACATATCCTATCTAGGCTTATTTAACTCCTCCTTAATTTCAGAAAGATATGCACCTATATGTGCATACGGGTTTTTCAAATCCTTGTGACATATTTTTTTTTTCTGGGTTTTAAATAAAATCTATTTACTGATTCAAAACAAAACTTACTTTTCTTATTTTCTGGGATGATTCGTATAATTCCAGAAATAAAATATCCATATCACAAAATCATGTTTGTAATGCTTTTTAATTCTTGTTTTGATTTTAGGAGATTTGGAGTTCTTCCTTGTGCCATATCAGTGTGCACGTGCACACATGCACACACACTTGTACACAATTAATTCCATATATTCCTATACAAATAAATTCATATATTTTCAAAATTCAACTAAAATAAGATTCCATGAATTTCTGGGGCATTACAAGCCATGATCGACTACTTCTCCAAATGGGTAGAGGTCGAACCCCTTACTAGGGTCAGTAACACTAAGATTCTCAACTTTGTCATCAGGAACATTATTTGACGTTTCCGCCCGTCAAAGAAGATCATATCCGATGACAACACTCAATTTAAGAGCAGCCTATTTGAAGACTTTTTCTTAAGGAATGAAATCAAGAAGTGCTTCTCTTTTGTTGCCCATCCTCAGCCAATGAACAAGATAAGGCCATCAACAAAACCATCAAGTTATTCTCAAGAAACATCTCGTAAAAACGAAAGGGAACTAGGTTAAAAACCTTCCACTTGTTCTTTGGTCCTATCGCACTTCCAGCCGCACTTCAACCGGTCATACTCCTTTCTTGCTCTCATATGGGTACGAAGCCATGCTTCCCATATTACTAGATGTCCCATCACCTCAGCATCTGACCTTTGTGCTCGAGCAAAATAATGAGCTACTCAAACTCGGACTTAACGCTTTAGAAGAACGAAGAGCCGAAGCTGAACTCTACACCAAAGCCTACAAAAGAAAGATCGCCAAGCACTACAACTTAATAGTAAAGCTCTGATAATTCAATGTTTGCGACCTAATCCTACATGGGGTGTTCGCAAATACAAAAAAACTGGCCAAAGGAGTGTTTAGCCTGAACTTGGAGGAGCCATATGTCATAAGCGTCATCTTAACAAACGGTGCTTGCTGCCTCTCTCACCCAAATGGAACACACATTTCCCACACTTTGAACCCCATGCCCCTCCGAGCCCATTACATATAAGAGCTGACCATAACTATAAGGCTATTTAATACATCTTTTATGAAGAATACATTAAAGACTCCAGAGCCAACATTGTTCAACACATTCACCAAGGCTATACAATGAAGGATGGCTTATCATGCGCTCGTTGCCTTGTTGGGGACTGACGACCACTCCCACCAAGGACCAGCGAGCCATGCACCCTTCCTTGCTGGCTAACTATCCATGAGGGTAAATTATTATGCATTCACTTCCTTGTCGGGGCCTGCCACCAAGCGTTCAAGTTAGAGCCATGCCCGTCTACCACTCTCAATTGGTAGCATGTCATCCAGAAGAATCTTCGAACAATTAAGGCCATCCAATGAAGGACGAGTTATCATAAGCTCATCGTTTTGTTATGGAATTGCCAACCTCTGATGGTAAGGAATAGCGATCCATGCTCCCTTCTTTGTTAGTCGGCTATGCACGAGGGTGAATTACCATGCATTCACTTCCTTATCGGGGATTACCACCTAGCATTCAGGTTTGAGCCGGTCATGTCTGTCACTCTCAATTGGTAGCGTGTCATCCTAGAGAACCTTCGAATATCTCAGGCTATCCAATGAAGAATGATTTATCATGTGCTCGTTACCTCGGGACTGCCAACCTCTACCGCTAAGGACAGACAAGCCATGCACCCTTTTATGTCGACTGACTATCTGCGTGGGTGACTTACCATGCATTCATTTCCATGTTGGAGACTGCCACCTCAACTCTAAACTTGCAGCACGTCACCCTGAAGAACCTTCAAATAGACCAGTTTATCCATTGAAGGATGGGTTATTATGTTCTCATTGCCTTGTTGGGGACACCGACCTCTACCACCAAGGACTGGTGAGCCATGCTCCCTTCCTACCGACCGGCAATCGGTAAGGGTGAATTATTGTGCATTCATCTCCTTGTCGGGGACTGCCTACCAACATTCCGGATTGAGCCAGGCCCGCCTTACACTCTCAATAGGCAACGTGTCCCGTGAAGAACCTTCGAACAATTAAATCTCTTACTTACAACATGTCACCCAAGAGTAAACTTCAAGCCACTTGACGCTTAGGTTCGTGCCGGAACTGTTGAAATAGGGCCAATTGAAAGCGAGTAAAATGGGTGGATTTTAAAAAAAAATTGATCTTAGTTTAGCCTATAAAGCCTAAATTGGATTTTAGATCTAATCTAAAATTTTAATTAAAATCTTCATTTTATTTCACTTGTTTAAAATAGTTTAATTTTAATTTAAGTTGTATGTATGTTGTAATAACTGCATCAAATGCACCCATGTGTGAAAGTGCAAGTGCATCATATATGAACTGTACATAATTAATGTGAATGTATTCAGATGTTGGAATTTACACCACAACAGATATATTTCCCCTTTGTATATATCTTTGTCATCCAAAATAATTTTTTTAACAAAATAAGTTTTTTTTGTGTGGGTATATATATATGTATGTGTATGTATGTATGTATATGTATATGTATATGTATATATAGACACACACATGTTTGTATACATGTTTAAATTAAGATAGACTTTGATTGTCTGACATGTTTTAAGTTAAAGTAAACAATTTAATATTAGTTTTACTTAAGAGATAGTTTAAAATCAAAATAGAATATTTTACATAAAAGACCATATTGTAAACTTAGAATTAAGAACATATACATACATACATATATGCATACACACACACACACACACTGTGTTTGTGTAGGTATATAATTAAATCAATGTTTTAAAATCTAAACAATAAGTGACAAATATATTTAATTAGTTTGTAATTTAAAAGACATACCTTCGAGCAATGAAACTAATCTAACTTAGATCAAATTGTTGACTTAACAAAAGAATTCAAAATTTTTATGTTTTGTTGAAAAGTCCATTTATAAATTTTAAATTGACTTAATTATTATTCCTATGAAACAATAACCAAAATTGTTTTAAACCAACTTGTAGTATATGTATTCAATTCTCAGCCTTACAACATGAAACTTTTAAATTTAGTAGTAAAAACATTTTAATAATTTTTTTAAACAATGGTTTCTAAAACAAAATGAATTAGACGACCTATGCATATATAAATTCATGATAATGGAATTCAAATCTACATTAAACATACAATATGAACAAATAAACAAAAAGTAGTGACGGGTCTATAATTATTAACTCAGATAACATATGAGTAATATAAAAGGACAATGAGGTACTAAAAACATATTAACAACATGAGCGTACAACTGATTCAAGGGAAAAATAGTGATTTATATTACATTATAAAATTCATACAAATGAAAGATTTACAAAAGGTTAAGGATTCAAAGCATATAAACATGATGAATTTGTACAAATAAAATAGAAGGTTGCCTTAGGATGTAGCCAGGAGAAACATCTTGAATATGATAGAATTCCTACGTTCAATAAATCAATCTCCGGGTCTTGAAATAATCGAGAGATAACCACATTTTTATTTTATTTTTGTTTGACTTTTTCTTTGGAGTTTTGGAACCCTAGAGCACCATGAAGTTTCACTTGGAATAAATCTCAGAAGAGAGAGCAACTAATAGATGCAAAAATTCATAAAGGAGGAAATAAAGATCTGGTGATTCCACTTTCTTCAATTAAGATTTTCCCTTTCCTTTAAAAAAACTCCTCCTCTTCCCTAAACTATAGCCGGCCATACCATAGAGGGTTTGGGCCTAAAAAATTCCATAACCCAATTAGTATTAATCACATTTAAATCCAATTTAAATTTTTTACGTATATCGATACGGGCATTTAAAACTTTTATATATGCATTTTATTAAATACTAATGGTATTCAACCAAATCAAATAAAACTTTAATAATTACATTTTAAAAATATGAGTTAATTTAATATATTTAAAACCCTCTTTTTATTTATTCTATTTAAATTGAATTTAAATATTCTACCGACATCGCATATCGATACATGCATTTATAACTTTTATATATGCACTTTATTAAATACTAATGGTATTCCTAATGGCATTCAAACAAATCAAATAGAATTTAATAACTAATATTTTATAGGTATTGATTAATTTAATTAATTTTCAATGATTGAAAATTAAATAAATCATGTGGTTCATTTAGAATATTCATCATTTCGGTTGTCTAGCTCAAAGATGTAAATTCAATCAACGATTTATATGAGCGATTCAAATATTGATGTTCATATGTCACCTTAGCTAGTTATGTGACATTTTGGCTAAATTTGTCGCTTATGTATCTTTTGTTAAAATCCAGTTTTATTTATTATATGTGGTACCCGGTAGTGGCGATTATTTACACCAATTCTCTTCACCAAAACTATACACATTAGGACCTATGGAATTTGATTTTATATCAAAATTACAACATCATCCACATTCAACTTTGTAAGTCTAAATCCAAAGTCCTTCGTTCATGTTAACCCGCCTTTTGGCAAGGCCGTATACAGACGGATTTAACTCAATGGACTGCACGGTAATCGATGCTGGAATATTATGGGTTTGGCTCGAATAGGTGGATGGATGATCAATTACGGATAATAAATATGAATTTAAAGCCAGGATTCAGCACAGTCGATGGATAAACGATGCAGGGTACTTAGGATATGGATTTTGGCAAGAGATGAGTTGCTTAGGGGCTACTTCAATTCACTAAAGGGAATGCTTCGGGTCAGGAAAGGGTTTGCTTCGGATCATAATAGGATGTTCTTCGAAGGGGTCAGCATTAGATCTTCTTGGAGTCGGCATTGCTTCATCTTCGGGTCAGGTCGGCATCAACTTCGGGTCGGCAATGATATGGCTTCGAGTCGGCATCGGGAGTTATAAGGGGTCGGCATAAAGAAATGGCACCGGGTCAGCATTGGTTGGACTTCGGGTCGGTGAGGCATTCACTTAACTTCATATCGGCATCAGGGACAACTTGGGGTCGGCATTGAAATGGAGGTCGTATCACATGGGGTCGGCATCGAGGAGCAACTTCGGGTAGGCACATGGGAGCGCTTCGGGTCGGCATTGCTTCAATCTTAGGTCGGCAGGGGAGAGTTTACTTGGGGTCGGCATATGTGTTACTTCGTGTCACTACATGGATTACTTCAGGTCAACACACTGGTAGCTTCGGGTTGGTATGTCGTCTACTTTAGATCGGCATAAATGGACGAGTTGGGCTCGATGGTCGCTATGACGGGCCCATGTAGGTGAGGAGGCCATGTAGCTTGGAGTTTCGCTTATAAATACAGCAGGTGTGGCTTCAGAAATGGGGGGCTGGATTCTACTTCTCTTCATCTTCTACCTAAAGGCTACTCTGCCATTTTTGTTCTAAAATTACAAATTGTAACCGTAATCAAATCTCAATATAATAAAAAGGAATTTTCTAGAGTGGACGTAGGCCGTAGTTAGCCGAACCACTATAAATCTTGTTTTTTTACTTGCTTTCATTTTAATTTTGGTTATTCTTCATATTATACTCTCTACACATACTTTGTCTGTGATCTGTGATTGATATTGGTGCTTTCACTTGCAATTGGGTGTTGGTGGTCAATTTTGACGCCAACATTTTGGTGCTTTCACTGAGAAAGCTAGCACTCAGGGATTTGGAAGTTTGGATCTTGGATTTGAAATCTTAGGAACTCGGATTTAGGAAGCTATGGCTTGGCAATCAACAAGGGACAAAGGACAGAGAGGAGTCATCATAAAGGAAGTCCGGAGGCTTCCTTAGGAGCTAATCAGACTTCAATCTTCATCACCAGATACGAGATGGAAATGATGATGGATGCTGTGCAGGAAAGGATGTTGAAGAGACAGGAAGACATGATGCAGAACTTATTTCGGCAGATTGGAAAAGCTGGAATCCAAAACCAGGGGAATGGAGCTGCAAGGAATACTAGAAATGTGGATCACGGAGTTGGAGCAGCAGGAACAGAGGAAGTCCAGAATCAGAACCAAGGAAATGAATCCAACAGGATGCAGGATAGAGTGGAACCACCGGGAGCTGCCCATGATCGTTCTACACTCAGGGGCATGCCCTCGGATCATATTGGCTCGATTCTAGGAAGGATACCAGACAGTTCTATGCAGTTTGGTGTTGATCGGGATATGGATGCTCGTCCAAAAGGGCAGGTTTCAAGATTCCCTCATGGACTCGGGGGGCAGGTTGGAGACAACGGACAAAGACTAACACTTGATGATAACGACAGGTTGGCGGATATGATCAGATGGGCCATGAGAAGAGGATTGGTAAATAGAGATTTGGAGGATGTGAATAGGAGCCCCTTCGCTCCTATGATTAGGCAAGCTAGGAATCCACCTGAATTCAAACTACCAACACTAGAGACGTATGATGGAGGATCATGCTATTCACCTAACAAGATATATGAGGCATATGGAAGTAATGGGGGCATCGGAGGAGGTCATGGCACGATGCTTCCCTTTGTATTTGATGGATATAGCGGCACTATGGTTTAGACAATTGGAAAGCGGCTTTATTGGCACATGGAAGGAATTGATCGAAAGGTTTATGAGGCAATTTCGGGTCCATATCGCGAGACCCAAGAGTGTGATGACTTTAACATCGATGAAGCAGTGGAAAGGAGAATCACTCAGGGATTTCTTAACCAGGCTCAATGCGGCAGTTTCTTCGGTGGATCGACCCTATCCATCAATGGTTTCGATGGCAACAGTCTCAGGGATTGCGGATAATTCAGATTTCAAGATATCATTAGAACGGGATCCACCGATGGATCTCGGGGAATTTTACCATGAAGCAGAATGGGTTGCTACGACGGGAAGATGCAAAGGCTGATAAAGAGGTGAGAGAGGTGGCTGAAATTTATGTGGTAAGAGGTGGAGGTCCGCTAAGGGAAGATTCAAACAAGAACGATAAAGGCAAACAGAAAATGTATGGCAACAATAATATCTCTAAAAGGAAATGGAGAGAGCCAAAATTCTCTTCTTACATGGATTTGATTGAAACTCTGGAAAGGATCTATTTGGATACTCGAGGGCGCCTCCAGTATCGAAGGCCGACAAAAAGGGAACCCTTCGAATACGAGCGGGCATCAAGAAAGCATTGCCTACTCCATGAGTTGGATGGGCATTGTTATCCCGCCTTTTGGCAAGGCCGTGACACCATGAACTTAACTGGAAACCAATGACGGTTCGTCTTGGAGATCGGTTATACATAGGTTCACCATGGATACTGGTAAATTTTATCCGAGTCCGGATCGAGCTAAAATTGATATGACACGACAAGCAAAGTTATGGAAGCCAATGTTCCAAATTTCAAGTCAATCGGAGTTTGTATGCTCAAGATATGATCGATGCAAGTTTGAATTTGTTGAAGGCTGTCAAATTCGCATCGATCCTGTTCGTATCAATCCTGTTCTCATCGATTCTGTTCGCATCGATCCTGTTCGCATCGCTTCATTATTCACATTGATGGATACGAATTGTAGTTGTTTTCCTTAACTTGCATCGATCATAACTCAAAATCTACAAGTCCAAATGCCACCAAATTTTCACAGGAGCTTGCGTACATCCTCAAGAAGGTTCATGATCGATCTCGACTCGATTGGACGAAATTTCGATCGATACAAATTTCGTTCATATCGATCACGGACCGAGTGCAAATCACATGGGATCGATCACGTGGGCCCACCCACGTGAGAGAAGAGGTCTCCCGAGATCTAAGCGAGATATTTGCAGCCTACGCCTATAAATAGCAGCCCAGAACCTACAGAAAAGGGACTTTTGGCCTCTCTACGCCGATATTCTTCCGAACTAATTGTCAAACTTCAGTCATACTGCTGTAATCTTTTGTAAACAACGAGTGAAATTCAATAAACATCAATAATTTCATAGTGGACATAGGCAATTCGCCGAACCACTCTAAATCCATGTGTTTCTGTGCATTTTCTTATCTGTTTATTGATGTGTTTGTTAGATCTGCTTCATTTTACATTTACTTTCTTCATTCTATCTCTTCAAATACATCCGAAGAGTGTTGTGCCCAATTTTGGTACAAACACTTTGGTGCTTTCACTGAGAGAACCCAGCTTTTCTCCTTCTCTGTGGATCTACTACCGTCGTTGGATTGCAAAAATCTAAGGAGGAGATCCAGACCTATCGTCAAGTGGTTCCTTCTATTCTATTTAGATTGCTCCAGATCTAAGAGGAACTGCATTCATCAAGATTTTCATATCCATATTTTCGTATCCATGAAAATATGGTGATTTTCGTATCCATATTTTCGTATCCATGAAAATATCGTGGTTTTCGTATCCCTATTTTCGTATCCAGAATATATGGTGTTTTACGTATCCATGTTTTCGTATCCATGAAGATGGGGTGATTTTCGTATCCATGTTTTCGTATCCAGAAAATATGGTGATTTTCGTATCCATGTTTTCGTATCCAGAAAATATGGTGATTTTCGCATCCATGTTTTCGCACCCAGAAAATATGTCAACATTCGTATTGATCGAACTTCGTATCGATCAGCTTTCGTATCGATCACTATTCGTATCGATCAGTTTTCGTATCGATCGAAATTCGTATCGATCGACTTTTCATATCGATCACTATTCGTATCTATCGACTTTCGTATCGATCACTATTCTTATCGATCACTTTTCGTATCGATCACTTTTCGTATCGATCAATATTCGTATCGATCGAATTTCGTATCGATCACTATTCGTATCGATCACTTTTCGTATCGATCACTTTTCGTATCGATCAACATTTGTATCGATCGACTTTCATATCGATCACTTTTCGTATCGATCACTTTTCGTATCGATCGGTTTTCGTATCGATCAACTTCGTATCGATCCAGCCGCGTGCATTTCATTTCGATCCTCAGGTACCACTTCGTATCGATCCAACGGTGTGCATTTCGTATCGATACTCGAATACACTTCGTATCAATCCAGCTGCGTCCAATTCGTATCGATCATCAGATACAACTTCGTATCGATCCAGCTGTGTGCCTTTCGTATCAATCCAAGTGTCCACCTTTTGGATCGTTCAATTTCACCTACATTTGTATCGTTCAAACATTGTAGAGAACGATACGAAATTTCAAAAAAAAAAATCGGGTACGACCCAAACTTCCTTAAAAAAAATTTCGGGGGGAAACGCCCCCGAACCCTAGCCGTAGCGTAGAGCACCTGCATAGTGAATTCAATCACCAATTTAATGAAGGAACATTCCATCCGTGCTTCTGATTGTTCCATGACTGAACAAGACATATGGGCCCACAGCAACAAATGCTGAATTGCAATCAAGGAATGGGTAAAGAAATACTACTCAACCGGTGCTCCCATAGGCTGGAGAACCTAGCTAATACGCCAAGAACTAGAGTTGGTTAATATATCATGCTTCTAAGGTGGACTGCAACTTCCCCCCAATTGACCAGCTTTTAAACTCTTGAATTGACAACTATGGTACGATTGCTAATATGACGACTGCCCTACACTGTCTACTCTGCCAACTCAAAACATAGCTGGTCACCGCTGAACCATCTTCAAATGCCCGCGTCTTAATCATACCGTGTCCATATGACTAGAAGCATGACATACAACCTTAAGAGGACTTCCTTACTACCTTATATGGGCCCCCTACCTGGGTGAAAATTAGAAATGATCACCAATTTATGACCTCATCTTAACCAACTCACCATCCAATCGGCATCACCAAACCACTCGAATGTTGGGCAATCGTGCATACATCATCCACCAGTGTTACAAGACCCCGTAGCCATAAAATGGACCTGATCATAATGTCGATTGGAAAATCTTTCCCAGTCGAGACCTATTCGTTGAAACCATCCTACATGCAGAATTTCCAATGAAAATTCAACATGTTGACTATGTTAGTGTACTAAGGAAATGCAACCCCCGACACTATCATGTGAAGTGGGAATGGCACGTGGATTTCGCCAAGAGTGATGAATGCCATCAAATGCAGATGTCTTTCCCCATTCCTCAAAGAAGACTGTCAATCGTGGTTAGACGTACCAGTTCTACTTCTCATATTGCTGAAGGGAATAAAGAAGCTGACAACCGATGAATTGATCAATCCACAGCCCGTTGCTGCCTACACTCATAAAAGAAATCATCACAAGAGCTTATTCCTAGACTTTGATAAGAGAACTAGTGGATAGCTGCCAACAACTACACCAGCATATCCAGGACACTATTGGGTTGATGAACTAGATGAAGAATCAATGTGGCAAGATAAAGAGGAAACATACTTCATACTCTAAATCGGGAAGCTCCTCTTCCTTAGATAGCTATCGTGGATGCCGACGCCATAAGGCTACATCAGAAAGGAAAGCTTCGAAAATATGTGCAAGCCCCATATAGCAAAGGGCAGGGAACCCCCGACCCCTATCGATCAAGAAATTTGATCAAACTGAACCACTTGCATTCGACTTCCAACTGAGAAGGGCTGGACTAAAGTGCAATAGCGAGCATACGATGCTGCCTCACTTATCAATGAGATTTGATTTGATCTCTTTTGAATTATTTATAATTCAATTTCATTTACGTTGTGAAGTATGACCGACTTGAATTAAACTACTTGCAAATGGTGCAGGTAACAGAGTACTTAAGGTTCAGTGCCAAACAACCTCCGTGGACTATGATCAAGTCATCGAGGTATCATTATGACGAGCCTGATTCAACCACTGATAGGCTACTATATGCCCTTGGCTTGGGGGTAGAGCATCAAAGCACAAGAGACCGACAAGGTCAGGACTCCAGTACAAAGTGGATGCAACCGACCATCCACTCATCCACCTATGCAATTTAATTAGGAGATTTAGGAAAGACTTGGAGTTATATGTCCCAACAATGCACTCTCCATCTCATTTTTGAAGCTCGCCAAAATACTTATGCTTATTCTAATGCTCGATAAAATCGGAATCACACCAAGGGTGGATGTGACGTCACCATCCATGCATCCAATCCTACATTAGACATTTAGGGTTATTTGAGAACACATGTTTAAAGTGGATATGATTTGACCGTTCACTCCCCAGTTTGCGTCTGTGATTCAGCAAAACAATCATGCCTTAAACCGACTTCATTAGGGGCCAACCCTTAATTTAAAGTCATCAACGACTGATTGCTTACTCGCTAACCATCACGAGCTGTCATTTCAACTCTTTTCCTCAGCTCGATTGGAAGAATGCAAAGTATAAACTGGACGTGACTCGACTGTCTGTTCTCTAATTCTTGCACCCGACTTAAGGGAAAATACACAACTCAAAGTGGATGTAGTTCAACCATCCTTTCCTTTGCTCGAGCACAAAGCTTGCCAGAACACTAATCCTACTCCTTAGGCTTAGCAAAAGTGGAATCCAAACGAACATGGACGTGATCCAATCGTCCATAAACTAAATCTCATCCTTCGTTGACATATAAGTGGAAATTAATCAGGATCCCACCGATCACTCGCTAAGTGAAACCTCGAGCTGAGGGACAAACCATCACACTGCGACAATAAGGGATTGATACACGACAATCCTCTAACTAACTCCAGCTCCTAGAGTGTGAGCTGGAGCATAAACTTACGGACGTGGGCTCGAGGAGGGTGGATCCGTCCACCTAACGACTTCGCCCATGTTTAACCTAAACATGAGGAGGATGGATCTACCCATCTAACGACCTTGCCCTTCACATTTGCAAGCTCGAGGTGGGTTGATCTGTCCATCTAACGACTTCGCTTGCCTACTCGGGGTGGATGTGATACGACCATCCCCGTCCCCGATCAACTTCTTGTTCGTAGAGTGTGAACGAAATCCTAATGCCTAAACAGATGTGACTAACCATTTTTCGACCAACTCCAGATTCCCAGAGCACAAACTAGAGTATGAACATTAACTAACTCTGGTCCCGAGAGCGCGGACTGGAGTATAAACACCAATTGGGTGTGACTGACCACCCATCAAATTACTCCAGATTCCCAGAGCGTGAACTGGAGTATAAAACACCGACTCACTCTAGTCTCGAGAGCACGGACTGGAGTGTGAATGTCAAATGGGTGTGACTGACCACCTATCAACAAACTCCAGATTCCCAGAGTGCAAACTGGAGTATAAACATCAACAAACTCCAGATTGCCAGAGTGCGAACTGGAGTATAAACATTAACAAACTCCAGATTCCCAGAGTGCGAACTGGAGTATAAACATCAACTAACTCCAGATTCCCAGAGTGCGAGCTGGAGTATAAACTTCAACTAACTCTGGTCCCGAGAGCACGGACTGGAGTATAAATACCAAATGGGTTTGACTGACAACCCATCAACCAACTCCAGTCCTCAAAGCATTGTTTGGAATATGAATACCAAAAGGGATGTGATTCGACTGTCCATCTATCGGCTCTGGTTCCTCAGCAAGTTCTGTAGTACAAAAAGCGGATGTGGTTCGACCGTCTGCTTTCCAATCTTCCCCTGACATGGGGGCACACTTAACACACATAATTGGATGCGATTCGACCATCCAGCACTAAGCGGGCATGACACAACCGTCCATGCATCAACTCTTGTCCCCGGCACGGGACCCATAACATAATTTTATAGGGATGTACTCCAACCCTACAAGACAAAATTTCTTCCTTGATTCGACAGGGAGACGTAGATTCGCAAAACTGACCTAGCTGAATGTCCTATTCTAAATGGATGTTACTACCATCCAACCGCAAATGAACGTGGCATGACCATTCATCCCCTAACTCTCGCCTGTGATCTAACGGATTGTGCATGCAACATGGACGGATGTGACCTAATCATCCGCCAATCAATTCCTTCCTATAGTTCAGTGGGAGAAGCATTAAACTAAAGTTGTTGTAATTTGACCGACCACACTTCAACTTTTGCCCTTGATTGGGGGCACAGGAACTGACCGAGGAAAATGCGGTCCGACCATTTTCTACAAAAAATCTTAGTCCCTAGAGTGTGGACAGGAGTATAAACATCAAATAGGTGTGAAGAATGGCCCTTCAACTGACTCTGATCCCCAAAATGTGGCTACAAGAATAGACAAACAAATGAATGTGATTCGACCATTCATTCACCAACTCTGACCTAAACTTGACATGAGGAGTACAAACTCACTACAGGTGCAATTAGACCATCCACGAACTAACTCTGCTAACCCAAGACTGGGGGCAGAAGTACAAATCACAGAAAGAAGAGAAAGGTGACTTGCTACATCTCCAACTTAGCATCCTTTACAACTTAAGGCAACGACTACAAGGAGATCCTAATGCTAACCAATCAGAATGGTGCCCAAAGTTCTAGGCAACCAATTATATCATACCGCCGGATCGACGGGCAATATCGATCCGCACCTTTCATATCATACCATTGAATCGACAGGAAATGAGGTCCGAGCATTCTACATCGTGTTGTTGAATCGACGGTCAATATCGATCCTCTTCGACTACAAATCGATGTGACCCAAACATCCATCGAATATGTTTGACCAACGGAGCATGGATAGAAGAATAAACCACAACTGAGTGTGACTTGACCATTCGTCCTCCATCGCCTTCCTTCGATCCGTCAGGAAGATCATGAGACCAAATGAGCATGACATGACTGCATTTGAGCTGACTTTATCCCTAGATCTAACGGGAGAACGTAAATTGTAATGGACGTGGTTGATCGCCCAACTCCAAAAGAATGCATTGCGACCATTCGTTCTTTGACTCATAACACGATCAGACTAAACGAGCAGTTCACAACAAGTGCAACCTATATGTCCACGCACCAATTCTTACCCTGGATTCGACAAGGGGAGCATCAATCCTGCATTGGATATGACTGGACGATTCACTCTTCATTTTTTGCCCAAAGTATGGCGACATAAGCAGCGAAGTGAATGTCATTGACTATCCAGAATCTAGCTTATGTCCGAATGTCGACAAAGTAACAATGTATTCTGCCTAGAGGAAAGAACTAGAACATAATGCAGGATAGGCATGACTTAGCCTCCATCGGTTAACTCGATCCCATGGTTCAATGGGATAGAATACGAAATTGAAGCGGACATTATCTACCCTGCAACTTATCGAGATATTCCCCAGACTTGGGGGCATGAGCAAGAAGATAAGATTAATATGATTCAACCATTCATCAATCAACTCTGGTTCTTAAAGCTTGAACTATAGTATAAACACACCTAGGATGAGACTAGACCGTCCGCGTAATGCATCTGCCAACCCAAGACTGGGGGCAAAAGAGTGATTATCTGAGAGTTGACTATGACAACTTGAACCTATGACCCATGCCTGATATTCATAACAACTCTAGGTTGCGACCGAAAGGATGCCTAGAGATAGAGTCATTGGATCAATACCCGGACTTATGGCAGCTAATCATTATTCCAACCCTTACGATGAGCAATGGATCACGAGTACATTGAATAAAAAGCGCATCATTCAGAAACACAAGTAAATTCAATCTCAAAGCTGGAGACAGCTATGTAGCAGCATGCAGTACAAGGCTAGTGCTACTAATCCTTTGATTCAACATCCTTATAAGCCTGATCATTTACCATTGCAAATAAACACATGAAGCGCCTACAACCCATCACGAGTATTGTAGATCAAATCACAACTCCGTACAACGATGATGAAAGAGTCAACTGTTTTACTTTAGGTGAATCTTGATGTGTTCGCTTGGACTCGATCTCATATACATACATACATACATATATATATATATATGGACTCTCGCCAGCCATGAAGAATCCTGCATTAAATGTCGAATCGAGGCATGTCTCGGTGAACAAAAACGATGCGACATGGATCCGAAGAGATCTGTTGCACTTAAAGAGGAGGCGAATCTGCTCAAAACCAGTGGGTTTATCCATGATGCCCTCCAACCAAACTGAGTATCCAATCCTTTACTTATAAGTAAAATGAACAGAGAGTGGAGGACATACGTCAACAACTCAGATTTGCATGGGGTATGACAAAGCACAGCTTTCCGCTTCCAATGATCAACCAACTGATGGACCCGACCATCAGACATGAATTACTCACATCCATAGATGCAAACTCCAGATACAATCAGATACTAAAGCATGTCCCAGACCAGGAATACAACTGTTTCATTATGGACCTGGGCCTATAGTGCTATGCCAAAATCCCTGGATTCAAACTTGAGAACGCTTATGCTACTTACCAAAGGACGATTAACAGATCATTCAAAAATCATATCGGCCGATCGATGAAAGTTGGTTAATATGCTCGTGAGATCATGACCATTAAATGACCACATCGATGACTTGGGAAAGATATTCAGTGCTCTCCAACAACTGCAGGATGAAACTCGATCCTTTGAAATGCTCTTTCACCATTACATCAGAAAGATTCTTTGTTTTCATCATCAATTCTCGTGGAATCAAGGCTATCCAGAAAATTCCGACAATTAGAGACACCCATGTACCGAAGAAAACCACGCAGGTACGGAGCCCAAGTCGGAAGATTACCGTCCTAAGTTGATTTAACTCTAGGACCATCTACAAGTGAATTCTCTTCTTCAACCTGACCAAGAGAGGGAAGAGAACTTTTGAATGAACTAACAACCGCGTTGATGCAATTCCAGCTTTGATAGATCGCTTAAAGAGACCTCCCATTTTACCCAAACTTTTGGATCGCGAAGATTTATACATCAATTGGGCCGTGTCAACACACGCCATAAGCATCGCAATGCTATGAGAAGAGAAACGAATCCAAAGACCAGTATACGATGAAAGCGAGCTATTGAATAGCTCACCCCGTTAACGTCTATATCGACCAGCCGTTATGATAGGTCCTATAGAAACCTTAAATGTTTGGAAGGTTACTCAATTAGAATATCGAGCTAAGCCAATTTGATATCACTTATCCCCCTCAGAGAGCTCTCCATGGTCAAACATTAGCATACTTCATATCTGAATTCACTACATCAGACGATTATCTGAAGAATAGTAGAGAACCGTCCAACCGATGGAGAACGTACACAGATGGAACTTCCAATAATCGGCTTTCTAACGTCGAAGTTGCGTTAATGACTCCCGAGGAACGATCGATCTGCTACGCCCTGAAACTCAACTTCCCTGTAACAAATAACGAAGCTAAGTATGAAGCCTTGGTCGCCATGCTCAAACTTGAAAGAAGACTAGGAGTGGAAACTTTACATATCTTATGCGATTTCTGGTTAGTGGTATGCCAAGTCAGGGAAGACTATCTGACTAGGGGGCAACGTCTCGCTCCTTATCTTAGCTGGATCCTAGAGCTACTAGGCGACTTCGAGTATTACACCTCCACACAAATCCTCAGAGAACAAAACGAAAAGGCCGAATCACTGGCCAAGCTAGCCAGTTCTGGGGATGCATGACAAATAGACTTTGTCCCAGTTGAAATACTTATTATTCCAAGCATTGACATATGAAGATCAACTAGATCTTAGAGATGGATCTAGAAAAAGAGTCATGGATGACTCCTATCAAAGATTATCCAAAATCGGGGATTCTTCTTAAATAAAGGAATGAGAAATGACATATCCTCCGTGAAGCATCACTGCATGATTATGTCTAGATCGTTCAACTCCATCAATACAAAGCATTACTCTTGTACCCATCAATCCGAGACCCAATATTACGTATCCATCGATACGAAGCATACATTCCAACATCTCAGATCGATCCAAGAGAGGATCGATACAAAGGAAGGACTTAAAACAACCATCGAACGTTGTTACAACTCGAATTTCACATCGATTCAGGAGAGGATCGATATGAAACTCGATACAAAAAACTTGACAACGACTTGTGAATGTGCAAATGTTAACGGGAGTCAGGTTAACATACGTATGTGTATGACGAACTAATATAAAATTTTCAAAATTTACAGGAGTTGGATGCTCAACAAGTGACAATTACAACAGTGAACAACAAATCGCTAGCGCTCAACACTCAGTTACAACAAAACACTGCATGATCATTGACAATCAATAGTTTGACATCTACATCACTATCGTTTCAATCAAAGGTTACATCTTTTGACGAAAAGTTAGCAGCTACTCAGCGAATCAGATAGAACTTTTTCAGAATGAAGGATATAGCTTTTCAAAGCACGTCATGTTCACACAAGACGTACTTTGGGGGGCAAATGTTATCCCACCTTTTGGCAAGACCGTGACACTAAGAACTTGACTGGAAACCAATGACAGTTCGTCTTGGAGATCGGTTATACATAGGTTCACCATGGATACTGGTAAATTTTGTGTGAGTCCGGATCGAGGTAAAGTTGATATGACACGATAAGCAAAGTTATGAAAGCCAACATTTCAAATTTCAAGTCAATCGGAGTTCGTATGCTCAAGATATGATCGATGCAAGTTTGAATTTGTTGAAGGCTGTCAAATTCGCATCGATCCTGTTCGCATCGATCCTGTTCTCATCGATCCTGTTCGCATCAAACCTGTTCACGTCGATCCTGTTCGCATCGCTTCACTATTCACATTGATGGATACGAATTGTAGCTGTTTTCCTTAACTTGCATCGATCATAACTCAAAATCTACAAGTCCAAATGCCACCAAATTTTCATAGTAGCTTTCGTACATCCTCAAGAAGGTTCATGATCGATCTCGACTCAATTGGACGAAATTTCGATCGATACGAAATTCGTTCGTATCGATCATGGACCGAGTGCAAATCACATGGGATCGATCACGTGGGCCCACCCATGTGAGAGAAGAGGTCTCCCGAGATCTATGCGAGATATTTGCAGCCTACGCCTATAAATAGCAGCCCAGAACCTACAGAAAAGGGACTTTTGGCCTCGCTATGCCGATATTCTGCCGAAATGATTGTAAAATTTCAGTCATACTATTGTAATCTTTTGTAAACAACGAGTTAAATTCAATAAACATCAATCATTTCTTAGTGGACGTAGGAAATTAGCCGAACCACTCTAAATCCATGAGTTTCTGTGCATTTTCTTATCTGTTTATTGATGTGTTTGTTAGATCTGCTTCATTTTACATTTACTTTCTTCATTTTATCTCTTCAAACGCATTCGAAGAGCGTTGTGCCCAATTTTGGTACAAACAGGCACAACACGAATGACTGTAGGCATTTGAAGGATATCGTTGAGGAACATGTGAGGAATGGTCATTTCCAACAATATATAAGGAATCAAGCTGTGGCAGTTGAACAGGAGCAGCCACCACCCACCTCGAACGAAGACGACACTGGATCAAGGCATCGTCGTCAGCTTATTATTAGCTGATTGGATTTATGGCATGGAATAAGTAATAAACCCCAAAGTAATGCGGCTAATTCACTTACACATGTATAGGATCGAGGACGATCCCTAGGCATGCTCTGAGATGACGATGAACCGTGGTGCTCGGGTTTATGAAATCTTGTTTTTACCGTTTACTGCAAACTTTGGTTTTTCTGGTACTATGGCTATTTAGTTTTCTTGGTTGTATGGACTTTTATTTTATCAATTGAACTCTAGAATGATTGGATTTGGATTAATGTAATAAATAACATAGGTCACGGTTACGGCCCCGACCGGAGAGACGGGGCAATAACCGCGAGTTACGAGTCCCTTCGTCGGAGTGCGATAGGATGGACTCGAACACGGATTAAGTCCTCGACTGGGGATCGAGGCCGGAGTAGGATACCCCACGGATAAGTCCTCGACTGGGGATCGAGGCCGAAGTAGGATACCCCATGGATAAGTCCTTGACCGGGGATCGCGGCCGGAGTAGGATACCACACGGATAAGTCCTCGACTGGAGATTGAGGCAGGAGTAGGATACCCCATGGATTAAGTCCTTGACCGATAATTTGAGGCCGGAGAAGAAAAACCATGGATAAGCCCTCGACCGGAGAGTCGAGGCCGGAGTAGGATAAAATGACCTGGAGAGGTCTATGGATTTGGATTTGGACCCGGAGAGGTCTCGGATTTGGATATGGACTCGGAGAGGTCCCGGATTTTGATATAGACCTGGAGAGGTCCCGGATTTGAACATGGACCCGAAGAGGTCCCGGATTTGGATATGGACCCGGAGAGGTCCCAGATTTGGATTAAACGATCCAAAGAGATCATGGATTCGGTTAATGGATTTTGGATGGATTCAGAATTGAATATCGACTCGGAACAGTCATGGATTTCGCTAACGATCGGGAGAGATCAAGGAATTGGATTGGCAATGGATTGGATTCTAGGTTGGGTGATATGACTATCAATAGATTTTGGACTTATGGCAATTCCAAACACACCTTCCAATAGCAAGGCATGTTTTGGGGGGCAAGTGTTAACCCACCTTTTGGCAAGACTGTATATAGGCGGATTTAACTCAATGGACTGCATGGTTATCGAGGCTGGAATATTATGGGTTTGGCTGGAATGGGTGGATGGATGATCAATTATGGATAATAAATATGAATATGAATCCAAGATTCAGCACGGTCGATGGATAAACGACGCAGGGTACTTAGGATATGGATTTTGGCAAGAGATGAGTTGCTTAGGGTCTACTTTGAGTCGCCAAAGGGAATGCTTCGGGTCAGGAAAGGGTTTGCTTCGGATCATAATAGGATGTTCTTCGAAGGGTTCGGCATTAGATCTTCTTGGAGTCGACATTGCTTCATCTTTGGGTCAGGTCGACATCAACTTTGGGTCGACAATGATATGGCTTTGAGTCGGCTTTGGGAGTTATAAAGGGTTGGCATAAGGAAATGGAACCGGGTCGGCATTGGTTGGACTTCGGGTCGGTGAGGCATTCACTTAACTTCGGGTCGGCATCAGGGAAAACTTCGGGTCAACATACAATTTGGGGTCGGCATTGATATGGAGGTCGTATCACATGGGGTCGGCATTGAGGAGCAACTTTGGGTCGGCACATAGGAGCGCTTCGGGTCGGTATTGCCACAGCTTCGGGTCGGCATTGCTTCAATCTCGGGTCGGCAGATGAGATTTCACTTGGGGTCGGCATACGTGTTATTTCGGGTCACCATAGGGATTACTTCGGGTCAGGACACTGGTAGCTTCGGGTCGGCATGTCATCTACTTCAGTTCGGCATAAATGGACGAGCTGGGCTCGATGGTCGCTATGGTGGACCCATATAGGTGAGGAGGCCCTGTAGCTGGAATTTCACCTATAAATACAGCAGGTGTGGCTTCAGAAAGGGGGGGGTGGATTCTACTTCTCTTCATCTTCTACCTAAAGGCTACTCTGCCATTTTTGTTTAGAAATTACAAATTGTAACTGCAATCAAATCTCAGTATAATAAAAAGGAATTTTCTAGAGTGGACGTAGGCCAAAGTTAGCCAAACCACTATAAATCTTGTCTTTTTACTTGCTTTCATTTTAATTTTGGTTATTCTTCATATTATACTCTCTACACATACTCTATCTGTGATCTGTGACTGGATATTGGTGTTTTCACTTGCAATTAGGTGTTCGTGGTCAATTTTGACGCCAACGGTTCAATAATAAAATTTACTATTAATTGTACACCTCTGGCCAGAGATTTTGACTTTGAGTAGATTGCAATTGGCCATGATACTAACCTCATATAACCAAGGAGAAGAATTCTTTATTGAATAGTGTTTTTCTTCCAATGCTTCAACTTAGACCCAATTATAATCGTTTAATGGATGCCATATCATGATTTAACTATAATCAAAGTAGAGCGTCTACATTGAAGTTCGGCAGTATTCTAAAGTCAAGTGAACTGTGTAACATCGCACTTCAAGACTCTCTATTTGACCTTAGTTATATCAACCAATAGAAAACTCTTGAGCAAGTCATTCCATAGTTATCTAATAACTATCACTATGTAACCCTTTAGTTCCCCAAGTAATCATGAGTTATACACTACCCAACATTTGGAGAGCATTACATATTCTAGTCATAAAGGATGTATCGATATCCAATCTCGATACACTTTGACTAAAAATATTTAAAACGATAAATTTGTTACTTTGTAAAAAAATGCTCATGAATTACTATCACAAATCATAACATTTATGGAGTTTCTATTAAATATACTTAAATTAAATAATTAATATAATATATTTTATCAAGTATAAAATGAAAAACACCTTTTATTTCGAAAGATATTATATTACAGAGTTAATAATTTGCAACAAATTATTGAATTGCCCTTAGGGCACCAGGGACCACCTACCATCCATTCTTGCAGCTTATCACTCGAGAGTAACCTTCAAGCCACTCGCACTTAGGTTCGTGCCGGGACCGCTTGCCATTCATTCTTGTCACGTGTCACCCGAGAGTAACCTTCAAGCCACTTAATGCTTAGGTTCATGTTATGATCACCTGCCCTCCACTCTTGCAGCGCGTCACCCAAGAGTAACCATGTAGCCACTATGTGCTTAGGTTCGTTCCTGTACCGCATGCCCTCCATTCTTGCAACGTGTCACCCGAGAGTAACTTTCAAGCCACTTAGCGCTTGGGTTCGTGCCGAGACCGCTTGCCCTCCATGCTTAACACGTGTCACCTAGAAGAACCTTCAAGCATCTCGACGCTTAGGTTCATGTTGGGATCACCCAACAACAAAATAATATAGTAATGCATGTCTATCATATGTCGGCCTCGATGCTTAAACAAGCAATCAGGTTAACCAGTCAATGCTCTCTTTCGAGTCGATTTACCAACCCAGTCTATCAACCACAACTAGTTGATAAATTCAGTATAAGGGACTATATCAATCACTTAAAGTATGCTACCCTATTAAATATGCATAAACAGATAAGAGTAGATACAGTAATAAATACTTCGACAAATTTCAATAAAACAAATTCTACCATTCACAAAAGCATAAGGGCACATAGACCGTCCTGCTAAGCTTACAATGAAGAAAAGGAAAAAATATCTATAAGCCCGGCTCCTCAGTTGGCCGGGTAAAGTAGTCCAGTTGCTCCTTGGTCGGCTCGGCTAGCATCGAAATGCCTTTAACACTTATCTACTCGGCCACCTCCGCTCGGGCCCTTGCAAAAGCCGTGGCATCAAATCTGCTAATATAAATTGGGAACTGCTAGTTTTCCCTAAGCCGGGTCTTAATCATGTTCCTCGACCGGTTTTACCACTTGACCTCCTCTTCCTTCCCAACGGTAGCTATATCCGCATCTGTCCAGCACCTAGCTATATTTTTGGTTAGGTCCACCGCAGTCGGTCCTCTCCCTCTCTGCCTTCTCAGCCCTCTCTCTGAGAACCATCTCCGCCTTCTCTAGCCTCTTGGCCATCTCCCAAGCCTCGACTGCCTCCCTTGTCGACTTTTCATCCACCATTATCACCTCTTCATTAGCCTTCGCGGCCACTCCTTCTCATTCCTTGCCTTAGTGGACCCCACCTTCACTGCCAGTCGAGCCTCCACCACAGCTCTCAGGCCATTCTAAAGCTTCTCCACATCCCTCTAGATGCACATGAAGTGGTACCCAGCCTAAAGAAAAGAAAATGTCAAATTAACCAAGCAAAAAATAAAACAAGTTCGAAGCCAATAATTTACCTGTAGTGAATTCTAGGTTTGGAAGTCTATCAAATTTTCCAATGAGTGTTGGTTCAAGCTAGACTACGCGCATTGACGATAGGACAAGACCTCTATTAAAATCAGCTGGAAGTTTGAAAACATCCGCTCTATATTAGCACCATCATCGGCGTGGTGGTGGTCCGGAGTAACCAAACCCAGTGGAACGACATCCTCATTGACTTCTAGCTCATCCATGTTGTAAATATGGAGGAAATTTTTGAAGGGCGTAGCTACCACAGCTGCAAAGGATGGGCAAGCCATGTCCCTCTTCCTTTTCTTTCTCTTAGTGGATCACTGTAGCGAATGTGTCAAGTTGGAAGACCCCCTCGTATCCAAGATAAAATAGGTCATATGTAGGAATTGGCCCGAACAAGGGATTGTGTCCCTACCAATGCCTGGCTCTTGAGTCCCTCATTTGGCACTTCTTTCCATAAAGCTTGCCTCAGTGTCCCACTCCTCGGCCTATGGCTGGGGCGAGGGACTAGTACATCAACTAATTATTGTGGGTCAAATTCTTCCCACTATGACATTGGCTAAACATCACCTAATTTGTCAAAGATCAATGTGTTGCCATACTTCAAGATCCTCATCTATGACAACATCATTATATCCCCATTTATGGCTCATGATCGGCCCATCTTCGGGGTTCAAAAAATGGACTTTAGAGTAGCCTCACTTTCCTATAGCCGGCTTCTCTTCTACGCATGCCTTCTTTATCAGCTTCCTCTTTAAGGGGCCTACTCCCTGATCGTCATCTAATCCAATCTTATTAGTCCAACCTAGAAAAGTTTAGGATCAATCAATAAGAGTCTTAATTCTTGATGCCAGGTAGCGGTTGTCTTTAATTGGTTCAAATTCTCATTCAATGTCGTGAAGGCAATGCTGGCATAAGCAAGGTCTTCACCATTCAATAAATGAATTTAGTAAAGGAAAGTAGAGAAAAAGTTGAAGTAAAAAGGAAATAAGCAAAGACTTAGTAAGGGTCTAGAAATTAAGGTTCCCGAGCCTGGGGTAGACCTTATGGGGAACGAAGAAGTACATGGTCATCCAACCGGGGCGGTTTTTTTGGGAATCCCCAAAAAAAATATCATAGGCTTAGTGTTAGCCTAGAAGTGATAGTAATTACAGACTGGGTACCCGGCCTCTTTCTGCAAATGGAACATTTGAACAAACATAGACGCCGCATAAAACCTGGTAGTTGTTGGGAGTTGGCTGACCGTAGGCTAGTCCGTATGCGTTGATGATAGAGACAAAGTAGGGTTGGACGAGCAGCATAACCCCCATCTTGAAATAACCGAAGGAGAAATCAAAGTAACCCAAAGGGGAAGATCTAGATGGTCGGTAGGAGTGGGGAGCAAACCATCCCCGCATTACATTCGTGGCTGGGCAAAAGCTTGTTTAGGTCAATCTTCCTGAACTCAAACTTGGAAGCTCTAAGGCCGAAAGCTCCTGCGGTGGTCAATCTTCCTATGGATGTGGATCTCAAAGTAGCCATCAATAACATAAGCAGCCTAAGTAAGACAAAGCCCCGACATCTATACCCGACAATAAATCAAGGTGGAAGAACGACGACTATTTCCAGGGAGTGCCCAGACTAGGCACCCCATGAAGACCAGCTCACAACTTAAACTCCTAAGCTAAATAAAAAGGCTTTACAACCCTCTATCTATTACTTTATTATCACTTTAAGCCCATACTCATGACATTGGACCTATTCCATGGCCCATTACTAAATCATTTATTAATGTTCTTATCTAACTTATGCAGGCCCACTGAAGCCCCACAATGTCGGTTTACCACCATTGGCATAGCAGGGACGGTCGATTGACTTTCAAAGATGGCCAGAGAATGCAGATTCCGATCAAGAAAAACATAAGAATTATGAATCGTCAACAACATTACAAGAATGCAGGGCAGCAGCCCTATCAAAAGAAAAAGCATAGAAAATGGAAAAGAAACAGTAGACTTGGCCATGGCCATGGCGCCTACAATGACGGAGATGAAGGCGGAGAGACAAACTCATTTTTTTCTCGACCAATGGATTGGAAAATCAATGTCTTTAAGGGAGCTGAAGCTTGTAATGGATTTTTTGCTTTTCATTTTCGATAAAAAAAATAGGAGAGGAAGAAGAGGCAACTTTTATAAACCTACCACATTAATCTAAGTCATTGGATTCGAACTGCCTTCAAATCTCGATCGTCTAGGTATAATGAATGCAACTATTACTTCATCCACATTAGAAATTTGAGCCCTCTGCCATGTTTGAAAATATTGAACCACTACTAACAATCACATAGCACCACATAAAGCACACATTAAATTCATAGTTGAGGAGTCGAACGGTGGTATCTTTGTGAAATGATAAGCCAGACCCAGCTCAAAGGGATGGGCTTGGGTGGAAAAATGTTGATCAATTTTCTCGCAAGTAAGATTTGTGGGAAATAGTATAGTATAAATTATACTATTGTGAATGGATCTTAAGGCTACTTTAACACTAGAGAGGGGGTGAATAGAGTTTTATGACTTATATAGAACTTTTCTAAGTAGTTCTAGCATTTAAATCAAAACATAGATAATAAACACACACACAAAGATATAATATATATATATATATATTAACAAGAAGTCACAGATATATATATATATAAATTCAGTACAGATAAACTAAAAGCAAGAGAGATGAGTATTACACTGGTTCGAATTGACCAATCTGATATCCAGTCCTGTATAGTATATGTACAAATTTCTTTTCAAATGCCTAATTTAATCAGATAGCAAGCAAACCAGAATATAATCTTGATTTCAATGCAACAAGACACACTCTCCCGACTTTCCAAGCTCAAGGTAGACTTTTTTGATTTAACTGGGCAATAAGATCACCCACTTGATTTAAACGGGTAACCAGCACACCAACTTGATTTGATCAGGCGACAAGCACACCCATACAAAATAGTAATAGAGATATGTTGATTCCAAATACAGATAGTTGCAACTTGGATGTAGAATAACCTATAGCCTTTTATAGAACTTTGGTCTTTGAATTGGTGAAAGAATATTTGTAAACAGTAAGTAGATTATATAGAATGATATAGTGAAGTGAAGATTGAATTTGAGTGGATTTGAAGAGTATAGAAAGTGGATTTGAGAAATATATAATGCGAATTTAGAGTAAGAAAAATGGAGAGAGAGTAGTTATAAATTTTTTCCACTCCATTGTATATCGTGTTTGAAGGGACATGTCCATTCACAACGAGATGGAGCCAAAAATCGCAGCTCTTCAAAATTTTAAAAACTTTTCAACGGTATATATATCGACATACTTAAGAAGGGTTTGTCGTCATACCCTTGTATTTTGAGAAAATTAACGTTATAAAGTATTACAAAATTCTGGTATTTTGTAAAATCATTTTAAAATAGTTTTTAAATACTTTAATATATAAACCTTTTACAAAATATTTGTAGAGATATATTTTGAAAATAAAATAAATATTTTGGGAGAGTGTTCAAAGAAAAGAAAGTTGTCAATTAATTATTAACAATTTTATCTAACGTCTATTAATTATTATCTACAGTCTTGGAATCTTCATGCATTTGCCTTTAAACTCATGAGTCTTTAATTGTCTTGAGCATTTCTATATCTTGGTCTCTTGTCTTTTTACGGATCAATGTTCAAACTTGATTATCCTGTATTTGTATAAACCTATATAATATATGCAAAATATTCTATACAACTTAGACAACATTAGTACCTATATTAATATGGTTATTGTTATCAAAATCAATATCTGTGGTATTAACATGATTTACAAGCCGGATAAGGAATGGCCCAGCTCAATCAAAGTTGATCTATCACAACTCAGTCTGGCTAGTACATGTTTGCCTAAAAATAGTAGCCCTGGGACAGTTTTTTTACACAACAGCATGCTAAGGTTATCATCGGGCAATGCAACTCGGGATGGCTCCAATAACCAACTCACTAGATAAGACCCGCTCAAGCGTGACCCATCTTTGGTCCGGCTTCATCGTAGCCACCTTTGACCGGTCGCAAGCAACTTGCCTTATCATCTCATAATCGGCTTAACACGTTCCTTGCAACTTGGTCCTTAAGGCCATTTAACTTTTCTCAATAAACTTAGGCTTAAAGCAACTGGCCCGCTTAGGGCGGTCCATATCCAAACTCGCTCTGGGCCAGCCCATCAAGACTAGCTCTAATGTAGGTCGGCATAATTCAAGATGACTTCAACAACCAACGCATCTATCACAACCGGCTCAAGTACGACCTGTCTCTGACCTAGCTCCATCACAGCCCATCTCGTCGTCTTACAGCCGACCTACCACGTCCTTTGCACCTTGGTCGTTAGCAGTATTCAACTTTATGTCTTCAGCAACTAACCAGCTGACCAGCTGTCGCCACCGACCAGAGCAACTCGCCTACCTTGCCACATAGGCATGCCAAAATAAGCGACTAGTCGTATAGCCAGGCTGTACTAGGTTCTGTGTCAAAGCTGCCAAAAGCATATCTACTCCTATAGCTCGTCGTCGGCATTCAATCCAATGCATGCGCTTAGTATGGAGTGACAACTAGCATGCTTCTCAGCCACACATTCTAGCCTTCCTTTACAGTTGCCTTCCATTAACTAGGGCGACCGGATCAATGGTCAAGTGCCCTTCCCGCCTATTTTCATGTGTGATCTCAACCATCCAACATCTTCTACAACTAGTATATGTTGGAACTGTGCTAGCACATGACTGGTTAAATGAGTGAATTTCAATTTTTTTTTACCATTTTGGATCTTGTTGGGCCTATAAAGTCTAAATAAATTTAGATATGATCTATATTAATTTTAAATAAAATCATTATTTAATTTTGTTGGTTAATAAAAGTTTGGTTTGATTATTATATTTATATTATATATTATGTACATGCGTATCATGTACACATGTACATGTACATGCACATGCAACATGTACATTATGCATGATTTAACATGCCTATATCTAACAGTTGGGATTTACATCGAAGCAGACATGTTAGCTCCTTCATATACATACGTGTTGCCTAATATGTGTGTGTGTGTGTATTAATATGATATAAAACTATATTCATGTTAGTGTAAATATTTATATGTATATATATCATATTGTAAAAGTATTATTATTGACATATATAAATTCATATATACATAAAATACTATTTATAAATATAAATATACAGATAATTTAAAACTTAAATTCAAATTTCAAAATTCAAAAGTAGATCTTGATATGAAAATACCTTTTCACCTCAAATTTAAAATTTAATATTATAAGTAAATTATATTTTAATATATATACTTTTATGTACAAAAAAAATCTTTTTGTATAAATATATGTATATTAAAATTAATATTCAGAACCTTAATAATATAAAATTATATTATATCTCTACTATTAATAAAAAGAACTCAATGAATATGATTTCCACTGCGTCTTTTTGAAATTTCGGAAATACCCTCATCCATCAACGGAATCTCACTATCGGTTTGCAACCTCTACCAACATTCCTTTATGGCTACTTATCAACGGAATTTTACTATCAATTTGTCATTGACACCACCAACAAAACAACTTGAAATAGAAATGTTGTGACTACTAAAACTTTTGCACTTACCACAGACATCCATCTAGTCATTTTTTTATTAAATGAAAAGTAAATATCCTTAACTATTAGATGCATATACATGCGGTTTATACTAGCATTAATTATGTAAATAAATATATTTGTATGTATATTATTTCTGCCATAATTTATTTTGACAAAATCAAATTTTATTTATTTATTTAAAACATATGGATTTAATTTTGTTTTGTTTTTTATTTAAAAATAATTTCATATGGAAATTACAAATAAAAAGTTCGAAAAATGAATTTTTGCAATTTGCATAAATTTTATGTATATTAAAATATACATACACATGTATTTATAATATATTAATATAATTCAATGTATTATATTTGTAAAATAAAATTATATATATGCACTAATTTTAATATATATATATATATATATATATCCGTGTGTATTTATGTGTAATCTAGCCTTTTGACCAAGCAGTATACAAATGAACTTGAGGAGTCAAACTTGAAGGCTATCAAGGCAGAAAGCCAGGAGAAATGGCCCCAAAGTCCAAAAACCAAGTGCAAACGAAGCCACAAGATGAAGGTCAATCCATTCCGAGGGATGAGGACCAAAAATCCACTAAAGTGGCGGATAGGTACTGATCCAATCACTTGGATCAGTACCGATCCACGATCCTTTGTGAAAACTTGCCCCCGCTTCTACTGCTTGCAAGTAATGATGCTAGGAGCCTATTACAATTTCCATTTCATCGATCTCATACAATCCTCTATCGATCTCCATGAGCACTTGAAGTCAGCAACTCCATCATTCCACTGATCCATCATTTGGACTCAGAAAAAAGCTAATAATTACGCAAACAAGTTTAGATCACAAAGCTAACCACGAACCAAGCCAAGGCAAAGCATTCAAAATGATCCATTTGGTAATCTTATGGATCGGTACCGATCCATAGATATTGATGAGGCATCCTTCATTTTTATCAGGACAATTGGTCTAGATGTGGAAAACAATGTGGAGATCATGGGGGCGAGATTTTAGGCTTCCTATAGCTATAAATAGGAGGGCAGTGGCTCATTTTTGAGGATCTTTTTGACTCTAGTGCTTTCTTACTCTAATCTCTTGTAATCATCTACGGATTTATTCCAATCCATAAGAACTAGTGCTTGTAAACCAGTGATCTAAACAATCAAATCACTAAGTGGACACATGCCAAGGTTAGGCGAACCATTGTAAAAGGTTGTGTATTCTTTTCTTGCTCTTTTTAATTTACTTTTCTTCACTTTTTATTCCCTACACAATCTCTTGGGTGCTTGTGCCATTTTTGGTCCAAACACTTTGTATGTATAATTTTTATTTTATTTTTGAATTATTAGTATTTGCATAATTTTACAACAATTCATACATATTACGCGCGCGCGCGCACACACATACATATATGGTTATATAATTTAAAATCAACTTTTATTCCGAAAATCCTTTCTAAATTATTTTAAATTCAAAATTTTTTAATCTCTAGCCGAAATCATATACATTTACATGTATAATATAATTTTTTACTTATAATAACAATATTCTATATAAACATATTCAAGGTTGACCTCGCATTTATATAAAGATGTGTGATACATACGACTAATCTAACCACATATGAATCAAAATAGATGAAAAATAAATAAATATTAATATAAATTGGAGTGTTACCTCAACTATAGCCTAATAATAACGCATTGAATGTTGAATCAACCGAACTCCTTTGGATCCGAATCCAATCTCCTCTAGAAAGCGCTACCCGATTGAAAGATCGATGCACCTTTGCACTGTTTGATTAAATTTGGGTCTTAAGATTTGAAAATGATGGAAGATGGCACTGGGTAATTTTGGCTAGAGGTATAGACTAGCGAAGAATCAAAAAGTCAAAAATGAGAAGTGAGGGTTAGTGGTGTTTAAATAAGAGAGGAAAGAAAGAAAAAAATTGTGGATCATGATCCACAATTTTCTCTACTAATTCAAACTCCACAATATATCCTCATATGCCCTCCTTACCTTAAGATATAGCCTGCCATAGTCCTAGCCCATATGGGTCTCCGTTCTGTTTCAAGACAGATCAGTCAATTCACATTTAAACTAAATTTTAACGTACACCGATATTGTATATCAATACGTGTGTATACAACTTTTATGTACGCACTATTTTCAGTACCGGTCAACACAAATCAAATAATATTTCATAATTAATTTTTCATAAATTTTAATTAATTTAATTAATCTATAACAATTATAATTTAATTAAATCAGGTGATAGTCGGAATATTCAATATTTGGTTGGGTGACTCTTAAGTGTAAATTCGATCAATGATTAATACTGAACATTCGAATATTAACATTTGCACGTCATCTAAGTTAGTGGTGTGACATTATGACCAAATTTATAGCTTTCATAGTTTCGATAAAATCCAATTTTACTTATTTTGAGTCATCATGTTCGTCAAAACTATATCATGTTAGGAGTTATGGAATTTAGTAATGGTCAAAGTTCCAATGTCGTCCACATTCAACTTGTATAGTCCAAACTCAAAGTCCTTGGTTCAATAATAATTATTATTATTAACTAAACTGCTCTGGCTAGAGACTTTGACATTGAGTAGACTTCAGTTAACGGTGATACTAACCACATATAACTAAGGAGATGAATTCTCTCTTGAATAGTGTTTCACTTCCAATATTTCAACTCAACCCAATTATAGTTGTTCGATGGATGTCACATCATGATTTAACTACAATTAAAGCGGAGTTTCCACATTTAAATTTGGCAGTATTCTCTAGTTAGAAGAATTGTTTAATATTGTCACATCGATATTTTCTGCGTGACGGTAGTAATATCAAATAACAGAAAACTATCGGATGAGTCATTCCATGGTTATCCAATAACTATCGGTACATAACCCCTTAGTGCCTCCAACAGCCATGGTTAATACACTTCCCAATATTTGGAGAGCATTACGTACTCTAGTCTTAACGGATGTATCGATATTCAATCTCGGTACATCTTGAGTAGGAATATTTAAAATGATATGTTTATTTTCATTATGATAAATTTCTCATGATTACAACACATTGTAATTACCATCATAAAAACATATCATTTGTGGATTTTCTATTAAATATACTTAAATTAAATAAATAACTAATATAACAAACACTATATCAAGTATATAATAGATAGAAAAACACCTTTTATTAGGAATGAGATTTTGTCACCGAGTTAATAATTTACAGTAAATTATAAAATTAACCTTAGGGCATATCCTTAGCTGTATCAATCTCCCACTTGCACCTGGGGACAACTATGGAATCTCTATCCCATCCCTTCAATTAGTTTGATGCGAACTATGCTATGTTACTTTAATTATCAGCTCTGTCAATCAACTCTCTCGGATGCTGATAAACTATCTTTATCATGTGGAACTATTCGAAGTATATTTATCGACTTCTTGTGAGCTCTTTGTCATTATGTTGTTATCATATAAAAATGATGTAATATTCCCAATACTTGTAATCACCCCCAGCTCAGTTATAATTTGTGCATTTATATTTGTACATTGCATTTATTATGGCGCTACTCAAGGCGATGTTCTTAGCATGTTCGTTGAATCAACCACAACCTTTTGTTTGGAACATTTTTAACTTAAAGCTCATAAATCAAGATTTAAACATGAATCTAATATTGACATATTATACTCAATATCACTTATGAAGCTTGAGTCCGAATACTCCTTTATGAGGAGTTTATTATTTATATAAATAGTTCTCTATTATTTCGTAAATATTCGAAAACACTTTAAATGACCATATCTTAATTTGGATTTGATATGTTCTTAATGTATCAAATATATTGCTAAGCATGATATTGTACACAATATGTCATGTATGATAATTCTATTGCTAATGCATAAGGAATCTGTGTTACATTATCCATATATGGTGTCTAAGAGGGATATTCCCAACTTCCTTTATACTTATTATTATAATATATATAATTTACAAATCCAATTCGAGTATAAACAGCCAAACTTGGATTGGTTTTAATATAAATACATCGTTAACAATCAGTAGTATGTTGTTTACATATAATTTAGAAATATCTATGTATCTTTTAGTGTACTTTCTTATAGACACATGCTTCCTCTCCATTTTGATTGAAAATCAAACTATTTGATATTTCTACCAAAACATTTGTTCAATTATAATGCTTGTCAAACTAACAAATTCAATATCACCTTCACTAACTTCAAGGCACTTTGGTAGTTTTGTGCAAACAGTCTATTCTAAATCCTTATTTATAATTTTCTTTTATAACACATATATACAAAGATGTAAAATCGTACTAGGAGATAATTTTGTAAATAAAATCTAAATTAACCTAAGCACGTTGAATGATGAATTTGTTACGCTAGTTTTAATAATCAAATTTATGATGTTATTCTTATTAATATTGCTCGCTATATTCCAACTGCATTTGTAATGCCCCATCTTTATACCCATAATAACAAAGAGTATTACTAGGTAATGCTGTTTGATAATACGAAGAGTAAGGCGATTTGGGTTATCATACGTGAATATTTCATTGGGCTAACAGTGGTACGTATTTCAAAAATCATAAAAAACTCACCTATACGTACACAGTATCGGCACAAAGCAATAAACACGTGCATTTCTAGGATAGAACAATACATAATATGCAATAAATCACAGAGGACGTAGAGCCATCCACCCAGCGATAACATATAATAAATAATATACACATGTCCAAGTGGGTCTACAAAAATAGCAAAATGCCCACTATCATCAAAAATATACATAACATGTCTAATACACACGCTCACACACAAATATACATCTCAGCAATACCTGAGCACATTTAGATACAAATATACAAAATGATATACATATACTTTATCCTCCATTTATGCCCAACATCCACAAAGTGGTCAACTCGTCCTTGAACTAGCAATGCTCGGAACAAAGTGTTATGTGTGTAACGACCCGGATTTTTCGTTATTTGATTTTGAATATTTAAATGGTTTTAAATATTGGATTTGGAATATAAGTTGATTTTGAATATGAAGATCTTGGTTGAAATTATAGAATGAATTTAAATTTCAAATACAGTGATTTATCGAAATACGGAAATGGTGAATAATTGGAATTTGAGTTGAATATGAATCGAAATGATTTCTGATGTTGATATAAATTCTATTTGAATTGAATTTAGTTAGTAAGTTTTTAAAACTGGAATTTCAAGTGATTTCGCCAATTTTTGAAAATCGTCGATTTAATCGACGCGTTAAAATAGCGATCCAAGGCACGGTCTTAGAATACGACGAAACCAGTTCCATTGGAGCCATAATAGTGTATTATTATCAAGTTTCAAATTTTGTAGTCTTTGGAGTTACTGTTTGGTCGTACGAAATAGAAACGCATTGAAATAAATATTGAAAATTTAATAATATAATTTGGTTTAAAAAGCCAACTTCCACATACAATCGAATTGGGGCTCGAAACTTGTTCCATTGCGTTCGAAATAGGGGTATAACATTAGGAACGCTAAGCGGCACACCTTGATAGGGTTTCGGGATTTTAAGGTACCATAAATGAGATATTTTGGAATTTTAAATATATATATATATACGAAGCAGCTTTCCTATTCACGAAGCAGCTTTCCCTAATTTAAAAATCACAAGTCCCTCTTCTTCTTCTTCATTTATTTTCTAATGAAATCAATTCAAAAAAAAGAACGAACGAACGAAAAAGAAAATCAAGCAATAAAAGTCGAATGGCCAGGCGTGACTCATGCGATGGCAAATGGGGGAAGCGGAGCGCACGAGTCAACACGAGTGGTGGCGTGGATCTCGCGTGGAAGCGGTGGTCGTGGTCGTCATTTATGGCGAGATTTGGAGGCACGTTCATGATTTGGGGATGCACGATTGCATGCGTGTGAATTGGGTGGAGGTGACAGGGTGGCGTACGACATGGAGCGGCGGTCTCAAGTGGTAGTGTGGATGTCGCGATGCTAAAAGGTGGTGCGAGCGTGCTGTATAATGGTGAACTGGGGAGAGTAGAAATCGACTTGTGGTGGTTAGGGCTTGAGTTGAAGTTAGTCGAGAATGGAAGCATGCTGCCAGGGAGTTTCGAACGCGAGATCAGGTTAGGGGGAGGATTAACGTGATTAAGCAATGAAGGTAATTAAAGTTTTATAATTTGTTGATTAAATAAATTTATGGTTCAAATGTTTATAACTCCCTAATTTTTCTATTCGAGGTCCAAAATGAACGAAACAAGTTGCGTTGCGCTCGTGGCATCGAATTCTATGCTTAGAAATTGGTTTTGGATTTTTTGGAGTCAGCTAGAATTTTAGATTAAATTGAACGTCAGCTCAATTTAACTTAAAATTGGAAAGGATTGCAAATTAAAAATCAAGGTGAGTAAATCTCACTCATTTGGATTACTGGATTTAATTTATAATAGTTAAAATTAATTATTGGATGATTGGTTGAATTGATATTTATTAGAATATTATACTATATATTAGTATATATATTAGTAGTTCGATATATTTCCCGCCGATTGGAGCGGATGAGTCACTATGCGCCCCGCATAATAGCGGATGACCCTATATTACCGCGATATCCCGTCTCGAAGCGGGATTGGTATTTTATGTGATATAACATCTGTGGATGCAGGGAAACAGGTTGGAGGGATCCAACTGGATTCCTCAAATATATTGATTATTTTTCATATATAGTGATATATGATGTGATTAAATAATCTATTATAGATTATGGTGTGATTTGATTGATTGGATGATATAGTAGCACTGGCCCTAATTTTGGTGTTATAAATACCATAAATAATATTTTTGAATTTTAAAAAGGAAATTCAAAGGCGAGTTTGAAATGAAAATATTATATAAAATTTTGGGATTTTTGATAATTACTTAAATGTGTTGAAAATTTATTATTATTCTTTAAAATACTTATTTTATAAATACAGAGTTTTGGAAATTTGTTGAAGTTATTTATAAATACCCTCGAGATCTATAAACCGAGTTTTATTTAACAGATGTGATTTTATAAGAGAAATTCTCAAATGGAATTCTGGAAACTTAAGGAAATTTCCAAAGTATTGAAATGCAGAAACTT
Organism: Allium fistulosum; assembly: GCA_030737815.1. NCBI lineage: Eukaryota > Viridiplantae > Streptophyta > Magnoliopsida > Asparagales > Amaryllidaceae > Allium > Allium fistulosum. The sequence goes on along the minus strand of CM060907.1, from coordinate 238,274,459 downwards.
CGAAAATGAATTAAATTTCATAAACGAAGTTATAAATTGTCAGATGATATTATAAATAAGTATAATCGAGTTTTTGGGAAATTGTAAAGATAATTGGAAATTGATTCCGGAAATTTATGAAATGAGCTATAATGGGTTTAGAAATTGCAAATGAAGTTGGAAGTGTTTTATTGAGTGGGTGAAAGGGAAATCTTCCTTTGTTTTGAAATTATGCTCGTACAATCGATAAAAGTTATGAAAATTTCCTAAGTATTGGTGTTATAAATGGGTTTTGGAAATTTTTCTTATAATATTTCCTAAGATTGAGATGAATGGTTTTGACAATATGTTGACAATGAAATGTTTTATCTAGAAATGACTTCTAGGTAATGAATTATAATTTGAATTCGGAATATTTCTAAGTGTCGATATAGTTTGTAAATATTCTGTTATGGATATAAGTATTGGAATTGTTTCCAAAATATTGAATTATTGGAAGAGATTTGAATATATATCTCTGTAAAGATATTTTAAAATAAATGTTTTTGGAAAATTTATAATATGGGCCTAGTGATTGCTTATGTGTGTAATTTGATAGTTAATAACCGACTATCAAATCTGGCCAAATTCGTTGATCATTTTGAAGCGATCGGGATCGGATTTAATTATCCAAAAACCACTTCGATCCGATTTGTGCGTTACGAATTGTGATATCTCGAAGAAAATGGAGATGGTGATCTAGAAGGAGATTTAGTTTGTTCAGACCCAGAACAACTTGTATGGATGAATACTATCATTTGCATCGTTGCCTAGAAGGTAGTGTTAGCATTCCAAGTATGAATGCTATTCTTAAGGTAATACATAACCTCAAGCCTCATCAACCGGGAAATGACAAAAACAGGGCAAGCAGCAAGGCCAAGTGGGTCGTGTTATCCCGCCATTTGGCAAGGCCAGGATACCAAGAGACTGATTGAAAACCGAGTGATGTCGATGAATTTTTTTCGAGCCCGGATAAGGCTATAATTGATAAGACATGACTAGAAAAGCTAAGAGAACCAACATTCCAAATTTCAAGTCAATCCGAGTTCGTATGCCCAAGATACGATCGATTCAAATTAAAGAAGATAACTCCATGTTCGTATCCACCAATGGGCCTCATTTCGTATCCATCGATTTCGTATCGATCAGAATGGCCAGGTCCACGTATCGATGAGCTCCGTATCGATCAGCCTTCAGCCAGAGAGACTTGTTCGAATTCATCAGTAAGTAGTCCACTTCGTAATGATCACCTAACGACAACTTCGCATCCATCAGAGGTTCGATACTTCATATCCATCGAAAGGCTCCAGTTTGCATCCGTTGACTTCGTACCCATTGAGAAGCTACGTGGTTCGTATCCATCAAGGAAAGGTCTGTTCGTACCCATCGACCATCAGTAATTTGTATCCATCGATGACTACTGTTCGAATCCATGGATGAGGTCCTATTCGAATCCATCAAGTCAACAAACCTGGGTGACGTGTCATCCTTCGATACGAACAAGGTGAGATATGTGGAGTCGATACGGTCAACATGGAGTAAGGACCGGATCGAGGCGAAGCGTGCGCGCCACACCATCTCAGGAACACGTGTAGTCATCGACACGAAGGGATCGAGTCGAAGCCATGGAGACGAACCAAACAGCCTTCGAGAAGTTCCACCTCGTATCGACTATATCTCTCGATCCACTGATCCAAATTCATTGAAACTTTCATAGAAGCTTGCATATACACTAAGGAATGTCTCTGCCAAATTTCAACTCGATTGGACATTATCTTGATCGATACGAAATGGATTCGTATCGATCACAGATCGAGGCGAAACTTCATGAGATTGGTCGAGTGGGCCGTTTCACGTGCCAGAACGAGTCTCCTGAAGTATGAGCGGAATCTCAGACTCCTACGCCTATAAATAGAGCCCCAGAGCCTACAGAAGAGGGATCTTTTGATTCTCAAGCGTCCAGACTCTGCGGATCGAGATTTGCATCTTACTCTTACTGTTGAATTCGAATTCTAAGCTGTAATCCGCTGTTGTTCACTGTAATCGCTTGTAATCATTGAAAGAGAATCAATAAAATCATAAAAACTTCATAGTGGACGTAGGCAACACGCCGAACCACTCTAAATTGCTTGTCTGCTTATTTACATTTCTGTTTGTTGGAGTTTTTGTTGGATAATCTTCATTTTCAGTTTAATTTCTTCACTTTTATCTCTTCAAAAACTTCCGAAGAGTGTTGTGTCCATATTTTGTACAAACACTTTGGTGCTTTCACTGAGAAAAACAAATTTTTCTCCTGCTCCTTGGATCTACCGTCGACACCGGATTGCATAAATCCAAGAGGAAGATCCAGATCACTAATCCAGAATCCTTCCATCCTATTCAGATTTGCGTAAAGTCTAGGAAAGGACTCCACCACTCAAGATGGTTAGCACAAGAACTGCCTCTACAGCTGCTGATCAAGAAGGTTGGGATAGACAAAATCCTACACAGCAGCCGCCATCCAATCAAGACAACACTGCTCACTCAGATCCGTCAGGACCAGTCACCAGACAAGAGTTCCAAGTGTTGTTCCAAGAACTGACTCAAAGTCGGCAACAGTTGACTGAACAGTTGCGTGCTAACGCTGAATTAACCAACCAATTAAACCGCCAAAGGCGTAGAAGGACCAGGAGGGATGATGTTTCCCACTCGTCCACTGAAAGTTCTGCCTCATCTGACTATCACGGCAGATCTACCCATCCCCAATTAGACGTGAGTCACACACAAGCTACCGGATATCAACCTGCCTTGACCGTAGGACAATTGAGGGTTGGGCCGTCAACCAGCTTCCAGACCGGGCCCTCATCACGAGGAGGTGCTGTTCCACAATATACCACGGACAATCGCACTGCAACCGCCTCGGCAGAGACAAGGGCTGATACCCGAAATCTGTTAAATTAGAATAATCAGCAACGTGGGCGTACTCCTGAGCCATACGTCCCGGAAGACGCTGAGCCAAGGAGGCGAGACATGGATCGTCGATAGCGTCCGGTCCAAACTCGCACTGTGGAACCCGACCACACCTTAGCTCAGCATGCACAGAATGCGACGATGCCCGATATTTCAACCATGATACGTCAGATGATTCGCGAAAGTCAAGGGCTTACCAATGACGACTGGGGAATCTCTCGTAGTCATACTCCTTTCACAGACGAGATTTTATATGCTGACCCCCCTCGGCGATTCAGAATGCCAACTCTCCCGATGTACGAAGGAAGTAGTGACCCCAATCAACATAGTTTGAAATACGAATGGTTAATGAGCACTGCAAGAGCTGATGATGCAGTGAAGTGCCAAAGTTTCCCCATATCTCTAGAAGGAATCGCAACAATGTGGTTTACAAGGTTTCCACCTAGATCTATCTCATCGTTCGATCAACTGGCTAAGAAATTTGTCGAACTGTTTCGTATGCATGTTGCTAGACCTAAAGACGTTAACACCCTGTCTAGTGTCACCCAAGCTCATGGGGAAACACTCAGGCGTTATTTAGAGAGATTCCACACGGCATGTGTGGAGATTAGTAATCCCAACGATAACTCGATCTTAATGGCTTTAACCAAAGGGATCGATCCCGATTCTGAGTTTGGAAATTGGCTAGCTGGGAAACCACCCGCATCGTTGGACCGTTTCTACTCCAAAGCCGCTCAGTTCTTACGGCAAGAGGATGCGAAACAGTCTAGGAAGCAGGACGATGCGAGGGCCAGGACTGAAGGGATACAAAGTAACGTAGCAGTTAAGTAGTCCGGTAAGAGTTCCGAAAAAGTTCAGTTAAATATACAGAACAAACAGACCCAGCCGCGAGGCAACAGTGGTCAGGATAAGAAAAGAGATCAGAATCGAGGCCCACGACGTAGGGCTCCAATGTTCGATAATTACACACCATTGAATACATCATTGGTAAACGTGTACCTACAAACTTGCAACACTGTGCAATATAAGAAGCCTGCTCCAAAGCCCTCGTTGGAGAGGCAGGGTGCAAACAGGGAAGTTTTGTAGATTCCACGAGAGTTACGGCCATAATACCAATGAGTGTCGACATTTGCAGGACCTCATCGAGAAGTTGATCAGGGAAAGAAAGTTAGATCAGTTTGTGCGGGCGCCGCAGTCTGGTGGTGTGGGCCCTTCGAATCAAAATAGTGTGCAAAATCAAGAAAGACAGGAAGAACCCGCTCGTACGGGCGGAAGGCTAGTGATAAATACAATAAGTGGTGGTCCCCACCCAGTAGACCGAAGCTGGAGGGAAATGGAGTCGTATGCTAGCTCTATCAGGCATGCGGACTTCGAATGTTGCAGTAATTGTGAAGATGGGGCTCCGGCCAAACAACAGAAAACAATGTCTGATGATATCATATTTAGAAGACGAGACGCTGATAAGGTCGAAGCCCCCACAATCGACCCACTGGTCATATCTGCCCAAGTAGGTCCTGCTTGGATGAAGAGGATCCTGGTTGACAGTGGGAGCTCTATAAACATCTTACTTAAACGGGCTTATGATTTAATGAAAATGGAAGCGAAGGACTTAAAACCTTGCCAGTCTCGAGTCCACGGCTTCAATGGAAGAGCTACAATACCCACTGGAGTGACGGAACTACCAGTGGAGTTAGGGGTTGGAGAACGCCGGAGAGTCCGGATGTTGCAGTTTGTCGTTTTGGACATTGATTCACCTTATAATGAATTTTTGGGCCGACCGGCCCTTGCTGAGTTTATGGCAGCCATTGCCCCATGGTGCTTGACTCTGAAGTTCCCCACTGATCACGGGGTCGAAGTCATTCAAGGAGATCAGGCAGCGGGGAGGGCCTGCTATGTTGCCGAACTACGAGGAGTACAACGAAAGGAGAAAGGAAAGGGCGTATAGGAATCTCTCTGCGTCCGTTTTGCTGATAATTGACAACTAATGCCTGGGCCCCGGCCCGGGCACCACAACCAATTCCATAAAGACCTTGACCCTAGAGACAATGAAGATAAAGACGAATCTAAAGAGAATCAAGCGTCCCCGGCCGAACTGACTGTGGACGTCCCAATCAGTGAGGATGATGATTCAAGGATGCTAAAAGTTGGATCTCAACTGGGAAAACAGACACAACAGGAATTGGTTGAATTTCTCCGGGTGAACCTCGACGTTTTCGCCTAGACACACTCTGATATGTGCGGGATCTCGCCGGACATCGCAAGTCACTCCCTGAATATTGATCCGCAGTACGTCCCGGTCAAGCAAAAAAGGCGTGGTATGGATCCAAAGAGATTTGCCGCCCTTAAAGAAGAGGTTAATAAGTTGCGATCAAATGGGTTCATCCGAGATGCTTTGTATCCAGAATGGGTGTCAAATCCCGTATTGGTTCGAAAACCGAATGGGAAATGGAGAACTTGCATCGACTACTCTAACTTAAACAAGGCTTGTCCAAAGGATAGTTTTCCACTTCCTCGAATTGACCAGCTCGTGGATTCAACAGCTGGGCATGAATTATTATCTTTCATGGATGCTTATTCTGGCTACAATCAAATACCTATGCATTTGCCTGATCAAGAACATACCAATTTCGTGACCGATCCGGGACTCTACTGCTACAAAGTCATGCCTTTTGGTCTAAAAAATGCCGGAGCAACATACCAATGCTTGGTCAACCGGATGTTCGCTGACCAGATCGGGAAGACCATGGAGGTTTATGTGGATGACATGCTAGTGAAATCTCGATTCTCCACAGATTACGTCAGAGATTTAGATTCGATGTTCTGCATCCCTTCGGGAATATGGAATGAAGCTCAATCCATTAAAGTGCCATTTCGGTGTCGCCTTTGGAAAGTTCCTCAGATTCATCGTTAACGCTCGAGGGATAGAAGTAAATCCCGAAAAGATCTGGGCAATAAGGAACCTACAAACTCCAAGAACTACAAAACAAGTCCAGAGTCTCAACGGGAAAGTAGCATCATTGAGCAGGTTCATCTCGAAGTCCACCGATAAATGCATTCCTTTCTTCGATCTGATCCGGAAAGGGAAGCGAAACTTTGAATGGACCATGGAGTGTGAAGACGCATTCTGATCGCTGGTTCAACATCTTTCCATACCACCGATCTTGTCAAAGCCAATTGACCACGAGCAATTATGCCTTTATCTGGCAGTATCAGAGCATGCAATCAGCGCTGCTTTAGTTCGGGAGGAAGACCGAGTGCAGAAACCAGTCTACTATGTTAGTAAACGGCTAACAGGAGCTGAAAGAAATTACCCAAGACTAGAGAAACTGGCTTATTGCCTGATCATTGCCTCGAGAAAGCTTCGCCCTTATTTCCAAGCTCATTCCCTTACTGTGTACACCGATCAGCCGTTACGACAGGTCCTCACGCGACCTGAGACGTCTGGTAGGCTACTCAAGTGGAACATTGAACTGAGTCAATTTGATATCACTTATGCTCCGCGAAGAGCCATTCAAGGACAAGTCCTAGCGGACTTTATAGCCGAGTTCACTGTTTCAGAGGATCTGCCTGAAACCTCTATACCTCCTAAATGCATTTAGAAGCTGCACAGCGATGGTGCATCAAACGATCAGTGTTCCGGTGCCGGAATAGTACTTGAAACTCCCGAAGGCCGATCCATATGCTACGCTCTGAGGTTCGAATTTCGCGCAACCAACAATGAAGCCGAATACGAAGCTTTGCTTACTGGGTTGAAACTTGCTTGTGATCTGAAGATTGTTGCTGTGGAAATCTACTGCGATTCCCAGTTAGTTGTATATCAAGTTTGGGGCGAATATCAGGCCAAGGATCGACGACTAGCTGCTTATCTAGCCCGAGTTCAAGAAGCACAAAGTCATTTCGATTACTATGCTATTTACCATATACCTCGAGAACATAATCAGAAGGCTGACTCGTTAGCAAAGCTGGCAAGAACTGATGAAGCACAGCAGATGGGACTTGTCCCCGTCGAAACCTTGTCCTCCTCAAGCATCGATCAAGTAGAGATGAACTCTGTGTTTGAAACCGCTCCTAGTAGAGAATCGTGGATGACTCCGTACCGAAATTACATCGAGAATGGGACGTTGCCCGAGCGTAGAAATGAGAAAAGACAAATTCTATGAAAAGCCTCGCGTTTCGTCATTCAGAACGGAGTCATTTATAGAAGAGGGTATTCTGTTCCTCTCCTCCGATGTATCGCGCACGATGAAACCAAACGGGTGTTACATGACGTACACGAAGGAGAATGTGGCGATTACACCGGTGGACAAGCCCTCGCTAAGAAGATACTCCGATACGGATACTACTGGCTGACTGTGAACCGAGATGCAGCGAGCTATGCCAAAAAATGCGATAGGTGCTAGAAACATGCCCGAATTCCAAGAGCCCCACCTACCGAGATAACCCAAATGGTCAGTCCCTGGCCATTTGCGATGTGGGACATCGATATCATCGGCACACTACCTCTGGCCAAAGGTGGAGCAAGATATGCCATCGTTGCAGTTGATTACTTCACCAAGTGAGCTGAAGCGGAACCCCTTGCAACCATTATGACAAAGAAAGTAATCAATTTCATAGTTCGCAATATTATCTGTCGATTTGGACTCCCGAATACCATCATCACCGATAACCGAGCCCAGTTCAGTAGTATGGAATTCAAGAATTTCTGTCAACGGTTTCATATCCATAAAAAATTCTCGGCAGTCGCACATCCTCAGGTGAACGGCCAGGTCGAAGCTGTCAACAAAGTCATAAAATCCATTCTAAAGAAGTGACTGGAAAAGGCCGGGGGCAAATGGGTTGATGAACTCCCTATGGCCTTATGGGCCTATCGAACGACCCACAAAACCGCGACCGGACACACCCCGTTTTCCCTATCTTATGGCTCAGAGGCCGTTATTCCAGTCGAGATGGAAGTGTTTTCCCATCGCGTGACTTACTATGATCCGAAAACAAATGCTATATTACTTGCCGAATCTTTGGATCTACTGGATGAGAAGCGGGAAGAGGCTGATTTGAGAGCAGTCGCACATCAGTGTCGAGTCGCCCGATTGTACAATGCCAAAGTTTGACCTCGAACCTTCGAACTCGGCGATCTCGTCCTCAAGAGAATCTATCCGGTTCCTTCACACATGAAACCAAATTGGGAAGGACCATACGTGATTACACAAAGACTTGGAGATGGCACATTCAAGTTATCGACCGTTGACGGTCTTACTTTGCCAAGGGCCTGGAATAGCGAGAGTCTCCATCGCTATTACACCTGACAGGCTTTATTTGTTTCAGTCTATTTTTCCATTTACAGTTTGTTTCCGCATTTTTAAGTTTGAATTCTGTAATAAGGCAACTAACTTTGCCGCATTTTCTTACTTCAGCAATAAAATGCCATCTCTTCGAGCCAGAGCAGTGATTCATTGAATACAATGTACGACATCACAATGCACGGAGAGCTAAATTCCATCATGCACTGGAATTTATTCAAATAGAGAGTGCCTGTGATACGATCGGCCGCTCGCTAAGCGAAACCCAAGCTCAGGGGCAAGTTATTACACCAATGATAAACAGGATTGATACACGACAATCCTGTAACTAATTCCATACTCCCAGAGTGAGCTGGAATATAGGCATCAAACAAATGCGGTCTCAAGGAGGGCGGATCCGTCCGCCTAACGACCTCCATCGTATTACGATTAAATGCAGTACCGAAGAGGGTGAACCTATCCACCTAACGACTTCGGCTGTACCTTAAACAAGCTCGAGGAGGATAGACCCGTCTATCTAACGACCTCGCTTGTCGACTCAGGGTGGATGCGAATCAACCATCCACGATCCTGATTAATTCACCGTTCCCAAAGTGCGAACGTAATCCAAGTGCCCAGACAAACGTGACTGACCGTTTGTCGGCCAACTCCATGCTCCCAGAGTGTGAGGTGGAGTATAAACTTTAAAATACAGTATCGAAGAAAGTGAATCCGTTCACCTAACGACTTCGACCATAACTTAACCAAGTTCGAGAGGGATGGACCCATCCATCTAACGATCTCACTTGTTGACTCAGGATGGATACAATCTAACCATCCATGATTCTGATACGCCTTTCGAACTCCCGGAGTGCGATTCGGAATGTGAATGCTAACTCCAACTTCCCAAAATATGGGTTGGAGTATAAACGTCAACCCTAAGTTCCTAGAGCGTGAACGACCGCTCACAAGATGACTTGTGTCCCCAGAGTGTGGACTAATACTTGAAATCTTTCGATAGCTGTCACTGGTTGCAAAAATGCAAGTGCAAACCCCCAGAGTGCGGATGTAACCATCTATAAAGAAACAAATGTAGTTCGACCGCTCGATCCCCACTTACTGCGATCCCAAGCTGATCTTTACAACTCAACCCCGGAACTGGGGGTAGATACAAGTGTTAATCACTACCTGAAACGAGTTAAAGTAATGCAAGTACACAGAACTGAGGTTCGAACGCTGCGACATTTAAGTATAAAAGGGATAAAAGTTGAAACAAAAAGACAAAATTTTATTTCAACTAATCAAGAGCGATGGCTCGTATACCAGCTTTTCCAGAAAATTCCTACTAGCGGAGGCCGGACCCGCATCTATACACGGCCTATGAAAGAAAAAAGATGACAAAATTCCTAACTGCAAAAGGAAATACATGCCTAAAAATAGTCTATCTACTCTTTCTTTTTCCTTAGTTTCTTCTTCTTCGACAAGGAGCCGCTGGATCCACTAGCGATCTTCCGCTTTGAGCCCTTTTCTTTAAGCGGGTTATCCTCGGACGAGAGCATGATATCAACATCCTCCTCCGAACTAGAGTCTAAGGGAATGCTTCCCGCAGGAGGAGTCGGAGGAACAGGATCTACAGCCGGAAGCGGGACTGGCGCACTAGTGTCGACAAGCGTGCCCCCAGGGAATATCATCATAAGTGGTGTAGGGCCATGCACCGCTGCTCCGCTCTCTGAGCTGCCACCATGTGCTGCTGTCTCCATCTCGGCGTCAATTTCAGTCAGCATATTTGCTTCTCAAAGGGCTCGGGCTTCTCTGTGCGCCGTGGTAGTTTGTGCCGAAGTATCTGAAGTGGATGAAAATCCACCCAGACCGAATGGTAAATCCATGAAGTGGTCACTCTGTCGACCAAGGAGCTCGTTTATCATCTGTTCATCAAAAGAGATTGAGCTCCCCTGCGTTACTTCGACAGGCGCAACTGTCACAACAGAGGTCGCCTCAGAAATGACCGCTTCCTGCGCTTGGCATGATTCCTGGATTGCAGAAAGCGTAGTTGGGACGACTTCGGTCACTGATCAGAGAAAAGAAGCATTTGTTAGTATACATTTCTATACAAGTTCTTCAATCCAGATGTACAAGAAATTAGTTCAGAATACCTTCCTCAGTTTGGCTCAAGGTCATTTGAACGACTTCAGAAGGGTGCTCCTTAATAGGAGATAGATGTGGCTGGTCCGGATCATAAGCTGGTATAGGCTGAGAGTCGATCATCGAAGTCGGCTCAGACTGAGATGGCATGACAATCTCTGAACTCGTAGTATGGTGCTCAACACCAAAGCCTTCTCCAACTTCCTGAGGTTGAGTACCAAGCCTCTCCTTCTCATGAGAAATTATGGAGTCGTGAAGAACCTTCTTTTCATCATCATTGAGTATACGGTTCTCCAGCTCAAATTCATCAAAGGCTTCATCAGGATGTCCCAATTTCTCCTCCTCAACCAGCAGATTCCAGGCATTATAAAGATTTGTCGGGTAATCATCGAGCCAAGTCAGCTCTCTATGCCTTAATACCTGGGCGTTGTAAGTGACTAGCAACTCCTCTACCTTAGCCTCAATCCTGCCTTCCGCCAGTCGGACCTTCTCATCAACCCCAGCTTCGATCTCGCGGATTTTTTCCATAGCCGCATCCCTCTCCTTTTGAAGCACCACCGCCTGATCACAGGCCTCTTGCGTAGAGACGTTTGTCGCATCTTTCTCCTTCATAAGATCAGAAAGTTTAGATTTAAGCTCATTAAGCTCTTTGAGGGCAGCATCTCTCTCAGCAGTGATGGTGGTGTTCCTGTGACCCATGTCTTCCATCGAAGTATAGTGCTCCTGTTTCATTCTAATCATGGCCGAGTTTGCATCATCAGCTTTTTTGAGAGCTTCCATTTCAGATTTACGGGAAGACTCGGCCTCGGCATTGAGCACTTGAACAATCCGGTCTTTCTGACCCAGCTCCTTTTCCAGCTTTTCAATAGTGGCAGCCTGATCAAACGCCACTTTTGATGCTTTCCTCGCAGCCCTCGCCCACTCTTTGTATTGAAAGAATATGTCCGCAACATAATCATGAATGGTATTCTCAGCTGTTGGCGGAATTCTCTTCAGGTGTGGGGGGAAGACGTAACCGTCAAAGCAAATATCGGGGAATTCCTTCCTCATTTGTGCAAGCTTGGCTGCTCCTTCCCCAGTCGGATCAGTCACGACTGATGTAGTAGGCAAAGAGGTGGCTATTTTGGTTCCATGTGGAGGGTCGGTTCTAGGAGCATGGGATGACGGCTTGTGCCATGAAGTTTACGGAGGACGTGTAACTATAGCTGGGGGTGGTACAGGAATCCTAGGAGGAGGAGGAGAGCGAGATCGAGACCGACGTACATATCCTCTGTCTCTATCAGACCGCTCCTGACTGGAATACCCCGTATCATAGTCTCTGTCCCCCTCTCTTCTGTGTGGTTCGTAGTGCGATGATGATCGGCGCTTGTTGCACAAACTACCAAGCACTGAGCCTTGGCCAGACATCGTACCTGCAAAGTGAAATATGGAGATTAGTAACCATTTATAGTATGTGGTTAGCAGTCAAAAATTGTGTAGTGCCGTGAGGAGTGTATGGATGTGTAACCCCCCAGACCAACCAGAAGTGTCGACCACACTGGTAGAAAGAGACTCGCTAACATCGAAAGTATGTTGCAGTTCATCCAATTCGACATCATATTGTGCGGACGGGAGGTCCGGAATTGGGAGGTCGGCGAGCCCTTCGAAGGGATTATTTGCTTGCGGGGGGATGCCTCCGATATTCTAACTCCTGAAGGGGGTCGGTTTAAGACCACGGAGTTCCACCTCCCAGATTTTGATTGTTTAAAAGCCACTGCCTTGCCTTTTCTCTTTTCCTCAGAGTCCGGGGTCCCGTCAACAGGCCCGACCAATGGTTCTTCATCGGTATGAGTTCTTTCGAAGTCAGCTTCCTCGATTACAACGACTTTGGGCTTCTTCCGTTTGACTTTTTCTCTTGAGACAGTCCTTAATACGCCATCAAGCCTTATGCTTTGTCTCCGCCCAACCAACCCGAGAATTCTGAGATTCCGGTCCATCAACAGCAGTTCAATATTCCTCTCTTCACTTGGAGTTTCTTGGAGAACCCGGATTATCTCTTTATAATAACCACCTTCGGGTCGCTGGATTATTGCTGAAAAAGAAAAAAGAATGTGAGTTCGATGTCATTCATAATTGCTTTATCAACAACTTGGGAAAATGGCGGTACTCACGTCTGAATAGCCATGATCTGGCAAATCCTAGAGGACATCGGACATAAAACCACTCCGACTTGAAGTAGCTCTGTCCAGTCCAAGACCCTGTGACCACTTGGCAATTTCTTACAGACTCCAAGAATGTGAAAGATGGACTATCAGTTCGACTTTTGAAGTTGAACAAATATCTTATATCGGTCATGCGAGGAGGTTGATAGAGGTACTCCATAAATGCAATGAATAAGCTGTTGAGCGAAGCGTATCCATTCGGGTGTAGCTGAGATGGGGCGATCCCCAGATAAGCCAACACTTCTCTTATATAGTCATTGAACGGAGGAAGTGTCCCGGCTGCGCACGCATGACGATGAAATGCAGTATATCCCTCGGGGGATTATGTGGTCTGTCATCTGTCCCCGGCAATAATACATCATCTATCGACAGACCGTGCCTTAAGCATATTCTCCCAAGCATATCTTCAGAAATATTGGACGGAATAGAGTCCGGTGGACTATTGATGAAAGATGCGTCAGGTAATTCGTCCGAGGATGGACCGATGACTTCGGCCTCGATGTCCGGTATTTCAAGTCTGGGAGGAGTTAAACTCTGAGTTTCTTGCTGCTGCGAACTTGATGGTTCCATAACTAGCTAACTCACGAGAAATCATCATTAGACGATAAAAAGCCCGTGCATTCCCCGGTGTAAAGTGTATGAATGTGTTGTGTAGTGCAAGTGTTGTGCATGACTTGAGCAAATTCTATGGAATAAACCGAAATGTGTGAACGACAAAACTTTGAAAGTCAGCCTGGAAATGACCGTCATCGCTGACCGTCACAACCATGCAATCCAGATGCTAAACGATTGATTCGAATATAAGTCCGTTATATTTTCGTTAGGTTACAGTTCCGTCTACGAGCTTCAAAAGGCAGTCAAATGTGCAGTCTTACGGTCAAATTCGATTATGCAAGGCAGAAGCTCGTAGGAGTCAAGTATGCAGTTTAACTATTAAGTCCAGATATGCAAAAGTGAAGCTCGTCAGAATTATGCTAAAGAATGGAGTTCATTCGAATCTATCATGATATCAGTTTGAATCGGTCAGATGGATTTCGTTCGAATCCATTAGGGTATCAGTTCGAATCGATACCAGTAAACACATTTCAAATCGATTATCAGGGGCCGAGTTCGTATCGATCAGGATGAGATGACTTCGCATCGATCCTTGGTTGCTTAGTTCGTACCGATCAAAAAAAATTTAGCTTGACATCGATGACGCTCGAATCGACAGTTTTCGTATCGATCGTAGACGCAAAATTCGCATCGATATGAAGCTAAGGACTTCGTATAACTTATTTTTTTCGTATCGATCATTTCGTGTCGATACGATCAACCACCAGAACCATTGGTTCGAACTGCATCGCCATCAGTTTACTCCAAGAATCGATGCGAAATCCAGGAAAAATATCATTGCTATCATCGATTCGAACGTGACCCCCATATCGATTCGAAATCGCCTTTTCCATCCTTTCTTCTCCAATCTACAAAAAATCGCCATGGCCATTGTAGCTTCGAGCCAGATCTGGTTTTACCAGTTGCCAGAGTGGAAGATTGATGAAGAAAGAGTGGATCCGTGGCGACTTCATCATTTAGATTCGCAGTTGCTTACCTAGTTTGGAATTTGGATTCGAAGATCTGGAGGAACGAGTTTGGTCGAGTCGAAAGTACGGACTTATTATCTCTTCCTGAATCGATCGCAAGGGGCTAAAGGCAACAATAAAAAGTAGAAAGTAAAAAATTGAAAAACGGCGAAGTCCCAGGTATTTATATGGAGCCTAGGGGAAAACTGGGTCGGTTCGTCTCCCAGTCAACATGACCGGTCGCAATCGGTCAAACAATGGATCGGTGCGAACGCCCTCTTCGAATCCATCGGACTGTGCTTTCATCGAGCCGAAATAACCACCGGACTTCATTGATTCGAAGCGCACAACAAAGGCTGCAATAATGACATTGAACTCCACCGATTCGAAGTCTCTATTTTTGCAACCATTGACTCACAGCGGTACAAGTCGATCGATATGAACGCTAATTTCGTATCCATCAAAAGCTCATCGATACAAACGATCATTTCGTATCCATCGGAGATCGTCGATGCGAAGCAGAGTCCACCACAATTTATGACCATCGATACGAATGAACATTTCGTATCCATCAACTTGACCCGCATCGTTATGAGAAACTACTTTTCAACCTTTTTACATCGATTCAGGAGAGGATCGATACACAAGGATAGTCAAAAACAACCATCAAGCGTTATTTCAACTAGAATTTCAAATCAGTTCAGGAGAGAATCAATACAAAATTCGATAACAAGCTAAACTGACAACGGCTCGTGAACATGCAACGTTAACAAGAGTCGGCTAATCATTATCACACAACAGTCAATCACAGCGGTGCGGAGTGCGACTTTCAACAAGAAATACGATAATTGTTCAGAGAAAAACCGCAGCTTGTCAAAGCACATCATGTTTTCCACAAGATGTACTTTGGGGGGCAAATGTTATCCCGCCTTTTGGCAAGGCCAGGATACCAAGAGACTAATTGAAAACCGAGTGATGTCGATGAATTTTGTCCGAGCCCGGATAAGGCTATAATTGATAAAACATGACTAGAAAAGCTAAGAGAACCAATGTTCCAAATTTCAAGTCAATCCGAGTTCGTATGCCCAAGATATGATCGATTCAAATTAAAGAAGATAACTCCATGTTCGTATCCACCAATGGGCCTCATTTCGTATCCATCGATTTCGTATTGATCAGAATGGCCAGGTCCATGTATCGATGAGCTCCGTATCAATCAGCCTTCAGCCAGAGAGACTTGTTCGAATTCATCAGTAAGTAGTCCGCTTCGTAACGATCACCTAACGACAACTTCACATCCATCAGAGGTTCGATACTTCGTATCCATCGAAAGGCTCCAGTTTGCATCCGTTGATTTCGTACCCATTGAGAAGCTACGTGGTTCGTATCCATCAAGGAAAGGTATGTTCGTACCCATCGAGCATCGGTAATTCGTATCCATCGATGACTACTGTTCGAATCCATGGACGAGGTCCTATTCGAATCCATCAAGTCAACAAACCTAGGTGACGTGTCATCCTTCGATACGAACAAGGCGAGATATGTGGAGTCGATACGGTCAACACGGAGTAAGGACCGGATCGAGGCGAAGCGCGCGCCCCACACCATCTCAGGAACACGTGCAGTCATCGACACGAAGGGATCGAGTCGAAGCCATGGAGACGAACCAAACAGCCTTCGAGAAGTTCCACTTCGTATCGACTGTATCTCCTGATCCACTGATCCAAATTCATTGAAACTTTCACAGAAGCTTGCATATACACTAAGGAATGTCTCTGCCAAATTTCAACTCGATTGGACATCATCTTGATCGATACGAAATGGATTCGTTTCAATCACAGATCGAGGCGAAACTTCATGAGATTGGTCGCGTGGGCCCCCTCACGTGCCAGAACGAGTCTCCCGAAGTTTGAGCGGAATATCAGCCTCCTACGCCTATAAATAGAGCCCCAGAGCCTACAGAAGTGGGATCTTTTGATTCTCAAGCGTCCAGACTCTACCGGATCGAGATTTGCATCTTACTCTTACTGTTGAATTTGAATTCTAAGCTATAATCCGCTGTTGTTCGCTGTAATCGCTTGTAATCATTGAAAGAGAATCAATAAAATCATAAAAACTTCATAGTGGACGTAGGCAACACGCCGAACCACTCTAAATTGCTTGTCTGCGTATTTACATTTCTGTTTATTGGAGTTTTTGTTAGATAATCTTCATTTTCAGCTTAATTTCTTCACTTTTATCTCTTCAAAAACTTCCGAATGCCCATATTTGGTACAAACAGGTCGCTCCCATTAGGGTGTGGTCATCCCAAGATCTAGATCGATTACTACCTATTCATGTATGCTTCGGGGCTCAAAGGTGGGGTGATCATATTCCATACTAGTAGTCAAGTGTTAGGCCAGTCTTGTGTGGCAGGGGTACAAGATGTTCTTGTCAGACCCCGGTGCATTTTATCTAGAGATGCACCATCGGAAGGTAGTTCCTTACCATGTATTAGTATGGAATCCATTATCCAATATGCGCTATATGGTTTTAGTTGTATACCAACTATGCTGAAACGTGAGATGCAAGCATTTCAGCTATTTTATACTTTATTTTCTGTAGACACTATTATAATATCAGATGATTTTGATATAAAATGTTTTGGTTATCGTAAGGTAAAAACACGTCATATTTATGTGTTACATGGTCTTACGAGATACCTTTGTTTCAAATGGTTTTGATAATAGTAATAATTCAAATTGAGTGTGTTTTCTCACGCTGGTTTTCCAGACTGACTCAGGTGTTATTTTATTACAATGATCATGTCAAACTGAGTATTACAGATTCTGGTTGGGATGCTCTGGAGCTCAAGAGACAAGCTGGAGGGTTCTGAGGCGTATTATACGTACTTGGTTATTTCCCCTGTGTGAGTCATGTTGTATATTCAATATTTGTGAGGACAAGTTATTAGAACTGTCTAGATTGATTTGTTGATTGTTGTACACTGATGATTGTATGTATATTACAGTTTCTTTGTATAAAGATCTGTTATTATATATTATATTTTGTTCCGCTATGATTTGTGAGATTATGTGTGTTATTTCTGTTTCGTTCTATCTTTTCCTCTTCACCCTAATGATCTGGTATTTTCGGCACTCGATTGCTCGGCATGCTATACAGTGAACGTATTGTTGTCGATTTTCAAGGGTCGAAAATCCTAGGCCGTTACATGGTATCAAAGCGAGGTTAAGCGAGAACCTTGGCTTTGGTGGGGATTACTCATTAGAGATAGGGTCAGTAGTACCCTAAAATGAGTTGGAGTGTATTAATAGATATGAGCGCATATTTGTTAGTGAATATAAATTGTTTTATATTGTGTTGACTTATTGATTGAGTGTTTATAAATTCTAGTCGGTACAGTCTGGACAACTTTATCGATAGGGATTTCTAAACCCTTAAACTAGGCAAACCGACACAATATTGTTTTTAAAGTGGGTAAATGAAATAAATTTTACCCAAATTATATTTTGATATAAAGGAAATAATTTTATGGAATTATTATAGTATGAATGGTGTGTTTGGTTGATAATATTATAATCTAAACAAGATTATCAAATTTGAAATGGTTTATATAACCAAATAAATCGGTATAAGAATGATTTATGCATATGAGTTATAAATAAAAACGGATTCAAACCAAAATTTGGAGATTTAAAATCCTAAAGAGTTTGGAAAATATTTTCCGAAGTGTTGTGAAAATAAAAATGGTATTATTTTGAAAATATTTTTAGGAATAAAAATTGTTTTAAATGAATTTTGGAAGTGATTAGCAACTGAAGTCACTTCAATCGCTGGAAAATAATTCTGGTGATGACGGCCGCATCATCGGTTGTAACATCCTCTATCAAGAGGCCCAAAACTAAGCGCTACAGATGCTGCAGTAATCTATAGTATTAGCTTCCGGCGACTAAATACGGCTATGTTAATGGTATCAATACTATCAGAAGCACTTGAATACGAAACAAAACATAGATTTCAAAACCACAAATTACTTCATTACATTTCCAAATAAAATTTGTTCCACATTCACGTCACATAACCCAAATTTTTTTCCCAAGCACATATTAAATATAGTTATTACAAATTACGCCAAAGGCGGTATATGAAGATACGCCCTCGATTGATCAGAGTCATATGGTCATATTAGACCTAATACATCATAACACAGCGGAAAATCCATCAAAACATAAATAAAAGTAGCAAATCCTAAGTAGCTAACCGTTGCCTCCTGCATCCTCTGGTAGCTTATTCGTCAACATTCTAAAACCTGAAAAGATCCTTAACCTCTCAACCTACTCAAATCAATTTTGAGCAACAGAGAGTTTAAGGGGAAAACATAAACTTCGAGTTAGACATAAAGCATGGTATGAATAATACTATACATTCCGGTTTAATTATGTTAATTGAGACCATGCCGCTTAGCGGAAAGGGTTTCCTGTCACTAAAATCCTTTTTAGAACGTATCTTTACAAATCCTTTCATATAACTATATACTATGCTCCTGCATCCATAATGGTTAAACACTACAAAATATGCATTATGTAAACAAACATAAATATCAGGTAATAATGAACCATCTGTTCAAACACAAAAGTTTTGTTTGGATAACTTTTAACTTTTGGCTGACTTGGGCCTACCAGACAATACAATCAAAATTAACCTAACACCTGTTAGATCTTCATATTTAGGATTATCTATCCTTATCTATCTGTTTAACATTTCCCATCAAGGCGGTCTGTCCTAAACTATCTGTTAAATATCTCACCTTTGGACGGTCTATCCCTAACTTAATCATCTCCCAAATCTTCCTTATCCTAATGGTTTTTCAGGCTCACCAATAACCTATCTGTATACAACATATATTCCTTTCGGTGTGTACTCATAATTTTAGTCTACCCGTGACTAAGCCCTACACACTGGAATTTTGGACAATAATTAGCTGGGGCTACTAGCTAATGTATAGGGCACGACCCTATACTAGTCCCATCTGGTTTTCTAATATCTCAGTCATTTATACTTAAGGATCCCCTCCCATAATTTTCCTTGAAAACACTTTCAAATGATTTTAACCTTTAAACCAAACTTAAAACAAGGAAAAGAATAAAATCTTTATACTTTACTCAAATCATATTACTATGTTAGATATATATCCTTTAGTCAAATTTTAGTTGATGTAAACAGTTTACCATTTGAAAGAACATATTTTCATACTTAAAAGTTACCTCCTTCAAAATCAATGTTTAACATTTCAAAATCATTTCTCAAACCTTTCGAATTCATTCAAAACAAACCTTTCGGAAGTTATAAACTTTAGACATCCTTAAAATCACTTTAAGTCATTGCCTTATAAGAACCTTTGGAAAACCTTCCCTCGAAAACCTTTCGAAAACATCTAATAAACCTTTCGAAAAAGATCAAGGAATAAACCCTTCGAATGCTTAAAATCTTTTAAAACATAAGCCTTTCGAAGGTATATTGGGTTCAACTTAAAACAATCTGGAAACCTTCTTTTTAAAACCTTTCGTCTTTATTAAAACTACCTTTCGAAAGCCTGGGGTTATACTTTACAAAACAAGGGTAACTACCTAAGTCGAAAGCTTCCTTCCAAAAGTATTGGAGAAACAGCTAGTTTTAAAAACAGATAAACCTTTCGACTGGGTTGGAAGGTTCAAAGTAGAACCTTTATAAAAAGCAGTAGAAACCCTTCGGCGATGTCGGAAGGTTTCAAAATAAAGTAATGGTCGAAACAACAACAACCTATCGACTACACCAGAAAGTTTAAAGTCTTTCTTTTAAATAACTCGACTTGGTCGGAAGTGACCAAGTCGAAAGCTCAAATTCGAAAGCAAAGCAGGCGAAAGCTTTTCACTTATAAAACAATTATATTCCAACCTCTTAGGCCATTAACCTTTTGGCTTAGAATCTTTCCGCTATATTCAATTCATTACGTACCAATTACTTGATACCTTATGCATTGAACTTTGACCTTATCGAAAGCTAACCATTTGACCGAAACGAAAGGTCTGGGGCGGAAGGTAAACTGCCGTATAGGCTGAAACATGGAAAAAGTATGATTTTTGTTTTTAAACTTAAAAAGGAAACTTTTCAACTAACCTGCCTTTGTTTGTCAAATTTTCATTGGTCAATAGAATACTTTTCAGAAATGTGCTGCCGCAATTACCAGAATTTATAAATCATTTTATTTTGCAAAACGCCCCTTCTCCTTTATAAATATATAAAACATTTAAGTCACATACCTTAAATAATTTTCTATATCCCTCAAATGACTTAGGAAAATTCTGGAAAAATCCCCGAAAATCTATTTTAATATATTACCTAACATATTAAAATCTCAACCAAAACAATTAATATTTTTGCTGAAAATAATTTATAACCCAATAAATAATTTTCTTCATTCGAAAATTCATATAAAATCCATAATAAATCGGAAAATTATGAAAATCAAAACCCATCTCTGAAATATTATTCCAGACCTATATTTAAATTTCCAAGGTATTCGGATGTCATTAAATAGGGTTTTCATGTTAAACATATCAGAAAACACGAATAAACATTATAATTTCACCAACTATATATATATATACATACATATATATATATATATATACATATATATATATATATACACCTTTAAACATCAAACATGGCAAAAATATAGCAAAAACATTTCGGATCTAATCACAAAGCCGAAACTAAAAGAATTAGGGATGTAGTAATTATTCACCTTAGCTTTTGAGATTATAGATGAGATTTTTTGAGTGTTGAATTAGTTGATTTCTTCTTTCCTCTTGAATCTTAGCTTTACTTCCTCTCTTGAGAATGGAAATGGTGGCCGACCTTAGCAATTTAGTTTTTTTAGTGAAATGAGAATGAATGAACGTGAGTTACCATCTCATAAGGGTTTAAGGTATAAGGTTTTACTATTTCCCATAATGCCCTTCTCATTTCCTAACACATTACCTAGTGTTATTTATTTTTAGTTAACCCACTAAACATGGCACGACTACCTTTCACTAATCTAATCTCAGCCTATTAATCTTCACATTATTTAATTTAATTTAACTAATTAAATATCTTAAATAAGGTTATAAAAATATGGGGTGTTACAGACTCCCCACCTTAAAGAATTTCATCCTCGAAATTATGATAAGGTACACAACAAAACAATAAAAGGTAAAACATACCATCAAATAAATCAGGGTAAGAGTCTCTAATACCACTCTCCACTTCCCAAGTACAGTCCCTAGCATCATTACTCCACTGAACCTTTACTAACTCGATTGTCTTGTTCCTCAATTTATTCTCATCTATAGCCACAATCTGAATCGGCTTCCTAATTATAGTCAAATCCGACTCTACAGCTAAGTCTTCTAATACTTTAGGTGCTATAGTAGTCTCCGGGTCTCTCACACATTTCCTAAGATGCATGGAAAACATTATGGAATCCAGCCAAACTGCTCGGTAACTCCACTTTATAACCGAGTTTCCCGATCCTCCCAATAATACAAAATGGACCAATGAACCTAGGTGCTAACTTCCCCAACTTCCCAAATCTAATTACACCCTTTATCGGTGAAACCTTAACAAATCCATAATCACCGACAGAAAATTCCAAATCCTTCCTTCTTTTATCTGCATAACTTTTCTGCCTAGATTGAGCCTCCTTCATCCTAGCTCGAATTAACTCAACCTTCTCCGCAGCTTCCTTCACTGAATCTGGACCAAGAACTAATCTATCCCTGGTCTCCAACCAAAATACGGGAGACTTGCAAGGTCTTCCATACAATGCTTCAAACGGTGCCATCCTGATACTAGTCTGATAACTATTGTTATACGATAATTCGACTAGATGAAGATGGTCTTCCCATGATCCCCCAAATCTAATATACAAGCTCTTAACAAATCTTCTAAGATTTTGTTAATTATTTCCATTTGCCCATCTATCCGTGGATGGTAAGCGGTACTCATGTTGAGCTTGGTTCCTAATGCTTCCTGTAGACTTTTCCAAAACTTGCTAGTAAATAAAGAATCTCTATCATTGACAATACTACTAGGAATCTCGTGCAGCCTAACTACATTCTTCATGAATAACTTCGCCAAGTCAGGTGCCGTTCTAGTTGACTTTACGAGAATAAAATGGGCACTCTTAGTCAGTCTATCCACTATGATCCATACGCTTTTGTTTCTCCTACTAGATCTCGGCAACCCATCAATAAAATCCATTGAGATTGAATCCCATTTCCATAACGGAACCTCTAACAGTTGAAGCAATCCACTTGGCTTCTGGTATTCAGCCTTTGTCTATTGGAAATTCAAGCACTGCTTAACACACAATCCAATGTCCCATTTCTTACCTTCCCAGAAGAAATTTCTCTTCATGTCCTGATCCATTTTTATTCCTCCTAGATGGATAGTGAACTTCGAATGATGACACTCATCCAAAACCTCCTTCCTCATGTTTCCTACATTCGGAACACATAACCTTCCTTTCTTTCTCAACTATCCATTATGGTCAAGATTTAAATCCTTTAGGTCATCGCTCTCCGTTCCTTCCTTCAACCTTTTGATCCGCTCAGCCAATACTGGATCCTCCTCTTGCTTAGAAGCTATCTTCTCAATCGTTACTGGTCGGACTTCTAAACAAGACAATACAGTACTCCCTGCACTAGATCCTACCTTGGACTTAAACCATACACTACAAGCCGATAATGCCTCCAAGTCTTTCCACTCAGTGATCATAGCCAATACTGCATTCTGATGTTTCCGACTGAGTGCATCCACTACCTTGTTTCCTTTTCCGGGTGTGTACCCAATTCCAAATTCATAGGCAGCAATAAAATCCAACCATCTCTGCTGTCTCATATTCAACTCCTTCTGAGAGAACAAATACTTCAACGACTTATGATCAGTATATAGCTCAAATTGCTCTCCCAAAAGATAATACCTCCACACCTTTAAAGCAAATATAACAGTAGCTAACTCCAAGTCATGCGTTGGATACCAAACCTCATGTGGTTTGAGCTGTCTAGAAGCATAAGCAATTACTTTACCCTTTTGCATCAACACAGCTCCCAATCCAGTTCCACATGCATCTGTATAAACAACTAAATCCCGATTCCCCTCCGGAACCACCAACACCGGTGCATGGGTCAATAAGTGTTCCAAGCTCTGGAATGCTTCTTTACACTTATCTATCCACATGAACTTCACGTCCTTTTGCGTAAGCTTAGTCATCAGTGCTGCTATTCGCGAAATATTTTTTAAAAATCTCTGATAGTATCCAGCCAATCCAAGGAAACACTTTATCTCGGTCACCGTCTCGGGTCTTTTCCAATTGTTCACCGCTTCAATCTTAGTTGGATCTACATAGAACCCTTTCTCAGAGACGACATGACTAAGGAACTTCACTTCTTTCTTCTAAAAATGACACTTTGTAAACTTAGCCTTCAACTGATGCTCCCTCAACGTCTCAAGCACGACTCTGAGATGAACTTCATGCTCCTCCTCATTCTTAGAGTATATCAAAATGTCCTCAATGAAAACCAACAAAAACCTATCCAAATGCTTTTGAAAAATCCTATTCATCAGATCCACAAAGAATGATGGCGCATTAGTTAGTCCGAATGACATAACTAACCATTCGTACGATCCATATCTCGTTCTAAACGCCGTCAAAGGAATGCTATCCTCTGCCACTCTTAACTGATGAAATCCCATCACCAAATCTAGCTGAGAGAATACCCTTGCTCCACTCAACTGATCGAACAAATCGTCAATCCTCGGAAATGTATATCGGTTCTTTATCATCTTCTCATTCAACTTACGATAATCGATACATAGCCTTAACGATCCGTCCGGCGTCTTAGCAAACACAGCAGCAGCTCCCCATGGCGAACTACTCGGCCTAGTAAACTTTTGCCTTCCAGATCTACTAACTGCACCTTCAACTCTTTCATCTCTGTAGGTGTCATCCTACTCGGCGGCCTACTTACCGGTTCAGCTCCAGGAACTAAATCAATCCGAAACTCAATAGCTCGTTTCGGTGGCAGTCCAACAACTGGCTCAAACACATTGGAAAATTCTCTAACTACAAAGACCCGATGCAACTCATCCTCCAACTCCATAACACCTAGTAAAGCATTCACCTCACAACTAGGGTTCACTACGGCATAAATTATCCAATCACTACAATTCAGATGACTAAGTGATATTTTTCTATCTTGGCAAAATAGACTAGCGTCATATCTACTCAACCAATCCATCCATAGGATAATCCCAAATCCCACAAAGTCAAATACATGCAAACAACAATCAAAGGTATGGCCTAACAAATCAAATTCTAGATGGTCACACCTCATCCCAAGTGTTGCATAACCTCCTATTGGATTAGCAACCCTTAAGGAAGTAACCAAGTAAGAGGGTTCTAGGTTATGTCTATCTACCTAACATCGAGAAATAAAAGAATGGGATGCCCCAGTATCAAATAGGACGCTAACAGACATACCGTGGATATGCAGTGAGCCTCCTAAAACAGCTTTTCCCTTTTCCTGAGCAACTGGTTTTGCGGTTGTGGGCTCCAAGGCATAAACTCGCCCCTTTCCTTACTTTGCTAGCTTTGGGCACTTGTTCTTGTAATGACCCACTTGATCTCAATTAAAGCATCTGACATTCTTCTTTCCACCAACCTCTTTTCCTTTTCCCTTGCTAGCTCGACACTCGTTGGCATAGTGTCCTTTCTTGTTTCAATTGTAACAAACCACTTCAGCCTTACTTTTCTTTTGTGCTCCTTCTTTATGAGCAATCTTTCTCTAGAAAAATTTCCTCTTCTGGGCCTGTCCCGTCTGAGCCTCTTTCACTTTCTTCCTTAAGTAAGCCAATGCCTCTTCTTGCATCAATGTCATCTCAACAACTACATCACTGAGGTCTCTCAAGTGCGGCAAAGTAGCACTTATTAGTTTTAGTCTTAATCCACTGATATACTTTTCATTCCTACTAATAACGGTATCAACCAAGGCATACCCGTATCGGGCTAGTTCCTCAAACTTCCTTGTATATTCCAACACACTCATATCTCCCTGCTCCAGTTCTACAAACCTCCTTACCAATGCTACCTGTGCCATTACGGACATAAATCTCTCCGAAAACCTTCTCCTAAATTCCTCCCAAGTAATGGTCTCTTCATCAACTCCGGCAGTGACGGTGTTCCACCAAAATAGTGCAGCTCCCTGCAGCTGCCTTGAGGCCAACCTCATTTTCTGCGCATCATTTAGCCCTAAATCAGCAAAAATTATTTCACAATGTAGTAGCCATTTTTCCACTTTAATCACATCCACGGTACCAATGAACGAATTTCCTCCAAGCCTGATGTAATCTCTACTCAAGTTGGCATATCGATTGACTGTTGGAACTTCTTAAGCTGCTCCTCCCATAGCGTTACCTCCAACAACACCTGTTGCTACTCTAGCTTGCACTGTATTCACAAAGAACTGATACATTACCCCTATATCCACTTGGGGAACTCCTGCACCATCATTTTCAGCTTGTGCCTGACCAGGACCTCTCCTTGCGTTTGGTCGGGCATTTCCGTTAGTGGTGCTGCTATCTCCTTCGATATTTACTCTGTTCCTTCTTCCCTCTATATCTATATTCAAACCTCGCGAGATACAGATGAATAACCTAACTAAGATAGGAGTCTAAAGATATAGCGTATACTTATATATATAATACAAGTACGTTATTATAGCGTTATCCCATACCCCGATCTTAACTCTACCTATGGATTATGTTTTCAGAAATCATTTTTAGTTAAAGTATTTCATAAACCATGCTCTGATACCAAGCTGTAACATCCTCTATCTAGATGCCCAAAACTAAGCGCTACAGATGTTGTAGTTATCTATAGTATTAGCTTCCGGCGACTAAATACGGCTATGTTATTGGGATCAATAATATCAGAAGCACTTGAATATGAAACAAAACACAAATTTCAAAACCACAAATTACTTCATTACATTTCCAAATAAAATTTGTTCCACATTCACGTCACATAACCCAAATCATTTACCCAGACACAAATTAAATATAGTTATTACAAATTACGCCGAGAGCGGTATATGAAGATACCCCCTCGATTGATCAGAGTAATATGGTCATATTAGACCTAATACATCATAACACATCATAAAATCCATCAAAACATAAATAAAAGCAGCAAATCCTAAGTAGATATCTGTTGCCTCCTGCATCCTCCGGTAGCTTATTCGTCAACATTCTAAAACTTGAAAAGATCCTTAACCTCTCAACCTACTCAAATCAATTTTGAGCACCCGAGAGATTAAGGGGAAAACATAAACTTCGAGTCAGACATAAAGCATGGTATGAATAATACTATACATCTCGGTTTAATTATGTTAAGTGAGACCACACCGCTTAGCGGAACGGGTTTCCTCTCACTAACATCCTTTTTAGAACATATCTTTGCAAATCCTTTCATATAACCATATACTATGCACCTGCATCCACAGTGGTTAAACACTA
Organism: Allium fistulosum; assembly: GCA_030737815.1. Taxonomy (NCBI): domain Eukaryota; kingdom Viridiplantae; phylum Streptophyta; class Magnoliopsida; order Asparagales; family Amaryllidaceae; genus Allium; species Allium fistulosum. The sequence goes on along the minus strand of CM060907.1, from coordinate 238,247,711 downwards.
CAAAATAAACTTTATGTAAATAAACATAAATATCAGGTAATAATGAACTATCTGTTCAAACACAAAAATTTTGTTTGGATAACTTTTAACCTTTGGTTGACTCGGGCCTACCAGACAATACAATCAAAATTAACCTAACATCTGTTAAATCTTCATATTCAGGATTATCTGTCCTTATCTATTTATTTAACATTTCCCATCAGGATGGTCTGTCCTAAATTATCTGTTAAATATCTCACTTCTGGACGGTCTGTCCCTAACTTAATCATCTCCTAGGTCTTCCTGATCCTAATGGTTTTTCGGGCTTACCAACAACCTATCTGTATACAACATATATTCCTTTCGGTGTGTACTCATAATTTTAGTCTACCCGTGACCAAGCCCTACACACTGGAATTTTGGACAATAATTAGCTGGGGCTACTAGCTAATGTATAAGGCACGACCCCATACTAGTCCCATCTGGTTTTCTAATATCTGAGTCATTTATACTTAATGATCCCCTTCCATAATTTTCCTTGAAAACACTTTCAAAATGATTTAAACCTTTAAACCAAACTTAAAACAAGGAAAAGAATAAAATCTTTATACTTTACTCAAATCATATTACCATGTTAGATATATATCCTTTACTCAAATTTTATTTGATGTAAACACTTTACCATTTGAAAGAACCTCTTTTCATACTTAGAAGTTACCTCCTTCAAAATCAATGTTTAAACCTTTCGAAATCATTTCTCAAACCTTTCGAATTCATTCAAAGCAAACCTTTCGGAAGCTATAAACTTTAGACATCCTTCTTTAAAAATACTTTAAGTCATTGCCTTAGAAAAACCTTTGGAAAACCTTCCCTCAAAAACCTTTCTAAAACATCTAATAAACCTTTCGACACAGATCAAGGAATAAACCCTTCGAATGCTTAAAACCTTTTAAAACACAAACCTTTCGAGGGTATACTGGGTTCAACTTAAAACAATATAGAAACCTTCTTTTTAAAACCTTTCGTCTTTATTAAAACAACCTTTTGAAAGCCTTGGGTTATACTTTACAAAACAAGGGTAACCACCTAAGTCGAAAGCTTCCTTCCGAAAGCATTGGCGAAATGGCTAGTTTTAAAAACAGATAAACCCTTCGACTGGGTCGAAAGGTTCAACATGGAAACACTTATAAACATTTATAATTTCACCAACTATAAATATATATATATATATATATCTTTAAACATTAAACATGGAAAAAATATAGCAAAAACATTTCGGATCTATTCACAAAGCCAAAAACTAAAAGAATTAGGGATGTAGTAATTATTCACCTTAGCTTTTGATTACAGATGATATTTTTTTAGTGTTGAATTAGTTGATTTTTTCTTTCCTCTTGAATCTTAGCTTTAATTCTTCTCTTAAGAATGGAAATGGTGGCCGGCCTTAGAAATTTAGTTTTTTAGTAAAATGAGAATGATTGAACGTGAGTTACCATAAGGGTTTAGGGTATAAGGTTTTACTGTTTCCCATAATGCCCTTCTCATTTCCTAACACACTACCTAGTGTTATTTCTTTTTAGTTAACCCACTAAACATGTCATGGCTACCTTTAACTAATCTAATCTCAACCTATTAATCTTCACATTATTTAATTTAATTTAACTAATTAAATATCTTAAATAAGGTTATAAAAATATGAGGTGTTACATCAGTCTTCCTTTTCGAGTTTCTAAGTGACGGATTGCTACCGTAGTAATTTGATATGGAGATTTTTGTTTGGTAAACTAGCGTTGTTTTGAAAATTCTAAAGGAATGATTTGTTAAACCAAAGGAGCTATATATATCTATTATTTCAAAATGATTTGAAATAGAACCGGGTGATTGAATTCTGGAATTCCCATTTAAATGGGAAGTGGAACCAAAAGAGGATAAGTTTTTGAACTTATAACATGGAAATGTGGATTTTAATATGAAATTAAAATTTTAACTTAAGCTAAGTTAAATAAAATTGGATTGGTTTGGATTTGAAATAATAACAAATTGAATTGAATACAAGTTTGAATTGTGAAATAGTTATATAACTATAAGTTATAAATTTTGAACGAAATTAACTGAAATCAAGTTAAATGGAATGATTTCCGAAATAGAACTTAACTCGGGTTAAGTAAGATGAATTCAGGAATGAGTTAAATAAATGGAATTAAATTCAAGTCAAATCAAAGAGGAAAATTTTGGAATGAAACGTAACTCAAGTTAAGCAAAATGGAATGGGTTTGAACTTAAGTACAAGATTTAGAATCCCATTGAACTTGGAAACATAAAAGGATTAAATATAGATAATTTGAATATTAATCAGGAAAGGTTAATTTATATAAATAGAGATTTGTTAAATACAAATTTGATTTGGAAATTGAAATTCAATCTAGGAGTAAATAAGTTGAATATGGATTGGAAGTATTGTTTGATTAAATCAAGAATGAACTTAAATTATAAAATCGAATATGAGCTTAAGTAATGGTATGGAATGTTATAATAAACCATAGTAATAAATTTATGAAATGATTTGTTAAGTGAATTGGCATAAAAATGAAATGTCGTTTGATATAAAAATTGAACGAACAAGATATCGTGAATTGAATATGAATTAATAGAAAATTTATAAATTGATTTGGAATCGATTTAAAATAGCTATAAACTGGAGTGGTTATTTAATTAAAGGTATATCACCGAGTTTGCATGAAAAATAATTGTCATTCGACGTAAATGGAACTAAACAAAAATATGCAATCAATGAAAAGTGAATAAATTGATTTTGAATCGATTTTGAATCGATTTTAAATAAATATGGGTATAATATGTGTTGATATGAATTGAATGCTAATAATTTGTTTGTGAACCATTCGAATTGAATGAATGGTATATAAAACGATCGAAAGTAACTAAATTAATGATGGAACCTTGTGATTGCTTATAAATACTCGATATGCCATGTTTTGCATTTTGAAACTATGTGTTTAAAGTAGTAAAATGCATGTAATGTTATAAGATTTCATAAATTATGAAACTGATGTGTTTTAATTGTGTAAGTATTGGTACATGGAGCCGTTTGGCTTGATTTTAGTTGTGCAAATTACATATAAATTAAGCGAACTCACTTAATAACGCTAAATGAGGTACGCTTACAAATTTAGCGTGCGAAAAATAAAAATATTGATATATATATATATATATATTGCATTTTCTGTCCATGAGAGACGATGTATATCTTTTTATCATTTTTGTCATATTGCAAAAGGCTCTCCGTATAAGGGAGACTCTACCAATTTTTTTGGAAATTTAGGGTGTTAGAAAATTTCTGTTAACCAAAGTTCGATTTCAAATTGTAATTGAAATAAGGGATTTTTGTTTAGAAATGGAAACTAATAGTTTTGGTTGGAACTAAAGGATTTAGAAAAGTGAAATACCAAGTTAACTAAGTGGGTTTTGAAAAGTAATGGATTGGATTATTCGTCTTACCTTAGCAATTTCGGGGACGAAATTCTTTTAAGGGGGAAGGAATGTAACGACCCGAATTTTCCATCGTTTGATTTTTAATATTTAAATGGTTTTAAATATTGGATTTGGAATATAAATTGATTTTGAATATGAAGATCTTGGTTGAAATTATAGAATGAATTTAAATTTCAAATATAGCGATTTATCGAAATACGAAAATGGTGAATAATTGGAATTTGAGTTGAATATGAATCAAAACGATTTCTGATGTTGATATAAATTCTATTTGAATTAGAATATAGGTAGTAAGTTTTTAAAACTGGAATTTCAAGTGATTTCGACAATTTTTGAAAATCATCGATTTAATCGACGCATTAAAATAGCGATCCGGGGCATAGTCTCGAAATTCGATGAAACTAATTCCATTAGATTCGTAATAGTGTATTATTATTGGATCAAATTTCATAGCGTTGGAGTTACCGTTTAGTCGTACGGAATAGAAACTCGTTGAAATAAATATTGAAATTTTAGTAATATAATTTGGTTTAAAATGCTATCTTCCACATACGATCGAATTGAGGCTTGAAAATTGTTCCATTGCGTTCGAAATAGGGGTATAACATTAGGAACGCCAAGTGGCACGCCTCGATAGGGGTTCGGGATTTTAAGGTACCATAAACGAGATATTTTGGAATTTTAAATATATATATTATCATCAGCCCACAAACTAACCCTCAGCCCCCAAGCTGACCTACCCTACCAGCCACCCTATTCATAAAGTAGCTTTCCCCAATTTAAAAATCATGAGTTCCTCCTTTTCTTCTTCATTTATTTTCCAACAAAATCAATTCGAAAGAAAAGAAAAGAAAAGAACGAACGAAAAAGAAAATCAAGCAATAAAAGTCGAATGGCCTGGCGCAATTCACGCGATGGCAAATGAGGGAAGGGGAGCACACGAGGCGACGCGAGTGGTGGCGTGGATCTCGCATGGAAGTAGCGGTTGTGGTCGTCATTTATGGTGAGATCTAGAGGCGCGTTCACGATTTGGGGATGCGTGATTGCGCGCGCATGAACTCGGTGGAGGCGGTAGGGTGGCGTACGGCATGGAGCGACGGTCTCTGGTGGTAGTGTGGATGTCACGATGCTAAAAGGTGGTGCGAGTGTGCTGTATAATGGTGAATCGAGGAGAGTAGAAATTGACTTATGGTGGTTAGGACTTGAGTTGAAGTCGGTCGAGAATGGAAGCGTGCTGCTAGGGAGTTTCGAACGCGAGATCAGGTTATGGAAGGAGTAATGTGATTAATCAATGAAGGTAATTAACATTTTATAATTTTTTGGTTAAATAAATTTATGGTTCAAATGTTTATAACTCATAATTTGTCTGTTCGGGGTCTAAAATAAACAAACAAGTTGCGTTGCGCTCGTGGCATAAAATTCTACGCTTAGAAATTGGTTTGGGATTTTTTTGAGTCGACTAGAATTTTAGATTAAATTGAACGTTAGCTCAATTTAATTTAAAATTGGAACGAATTGCAAATTAAAAATCAAGGTGAGTAAATCTCACTTATTTGGATTACTTGATTTAATTTATAATAGTTTAATTTATACAAATTTTTGTAAAATTTTATTAGTATATCTAATCTTAAAACAATCTTTTCATGGCTACCATATTCCCGCCCCCTTCTCCTTTGACCTTTCCCATCAACCTCGTCCTCTGTGACCCATGCCTCTTGACCATTCCATGCCTCCTGTCCGCCCCCTGCCACTTATCCCTTCTCCCTCGGTCCCTGAGCCACCCTTGGCCTCCAATCCATCCTCATGTCCTTCTCTTCTTCCACCTACTCCCGTTCTGCCTGACCCTCAACCTGTCAACCTTTCCAATCCTGCCCCATCCTGGTCGAACCTCTTCAAAGCTAAGCCACGTAATGATGGTGTATATACACCGATCACCATGAACCTTGAATTCAATGACGAGGCAATGGTTCCGCCCACTGAAGTTATGGCAGCTGGCACAGCCATTTGGAGGCTTCTTCCTAGACAAGCCTTTGTCTTTCACAACTGTTGTTGAGAACCTCAAAAAGATCTGGAAATTGAAGGGATCTGTAAAAGTCAAATATGATGGTGTCTTGTTCCTTTTTCATCTCTCGTGTGCTGAGGATAGATCAAGGATACTTAGTGACCAGATTTTCATTTGAAACAAGATATTCATCATTCAAGAATGGACCCCTGATCTTGGTAATGTCAGAGGTAAAGTCAGAGCAGTTCCAGTCTGGTTACAACTCTCCAACATTCCAATTTATGCCTGGTCGCATCTTGGAATAAACTGGCTGGCAACAAGAATTGGGAAATTGATATGTCTAGATGAATCAACAGAAAAGCTTGAAAGAATCAACTATGCCTAGTTGAAGTGACACCATAAAAAGAATTGGTTGAGAGATTCCCGGTCATGCTTATGGATGGGAGTGAACATCTTATTCATGTTAATTACCTATGGAAGCCAGAGATCTGCTTACACTCCAAAGTGTTTGGTCATATGTCTTATATGTATGAATTAAGGCCTGGACATGTGCATGAGGAGACCCACATTCAAGAACATGATGTGATTGTCCATGATAATGTTGTTTAGGAAAGTAAAAAACAAAAAGGGGAAAAGAACACTGGGACACAACAATGGAAGAAGGTTGCAAGGAGAAAGCAAGTGTACAAGATCAGTGAAACGCATAAAAGAAGGGTTGTGTTCAACAAGCATGGTAGTAAACTACCATTGGGTGTTGGCAGTGTGCCACCTGAAAAAGCACTTGAGAATAAGGCATCCACTTCGAGAAATAACAAAGAAAACTCTCAGTTTCCTCGGTACAATAGCAATGAACAAGCGCCTGAAGCACAAGAGAATGAGGAATCTACCTCGAGAAATAACATAGAAAACGTAGGATCTCCTCATGGAAATGAGGACCTATGTGGTATCACAGAGCATAATAGGTTCAAAGCACTGTCAACCTTGGATGAGGGTGATGGAGTGGAGCATGCAGCAAATATGGAAGACTCCGTGGTTATTACTAAAAGTAACAAAACATGCACAGAAGATGTGTGAACAGTGTCTCCATGTAAACACATAACTGCTCTGCCTTCAGACCAATTTTCCAAGACTACCTCGATGCCCACCCTGAAAACCAAACAAACAACTCCACCCCCTCCCCATAACCAATTTGATGACATTGTCCTCAATGCCATGTCTTTCCCTCCAGAGCCTTACTCCCACATTTTTCCACCACCTAGTTACTCTGACATGCCCATTCCATCTAATGACCCGGTTACACCCTCCTCCAAGCTAAAATTCTATTAAATCACCTCCTCCCATTCACACCATCCCCATTCCAAATCCAAATCCAAATACAAAGGAAACATCTACCAAAGCAATAAATCCATTCATGATTTCAACATCCACGATCTCATCTAACACTAGAATCCTTCCAGAAACAAGTGAAAGCCCTTCTTCTGCAACCAGAAGCAAGACAAATCATAAATCCATTAAAAACAGTCTACCCCAATGACACAAGCCTTGGGAGTGTGGAATATAAGAGGTGCCTATCTCGAAACTAAACTAAACCAAGTCAAAACCATCATTTTGAAACATAATCTCCATCTTATAGCTAACCTTGAAAATAAACTCAACCTAGCTCTCAGCACTAAAGCAGCTCATTACATTAACTCTTCATGGCAAACCTGTCACAATTTTCATGAAGCTCCTTATGGAATAATTTTGATACTCTACAACCCAAACATCTACACAATGTCCCCGATTCTCTCTCAGAAACAGTTCATTTACTCTCATCTTCTTCACATCCCTACATCCAAATCCATGTATTTAACTATTGTGTATGCTGATAACAGTGCTTACAGTAGACAATCACTTCATGAATACCCATCCTTGGATTGTTACAGGGGATTTTAATTGTCTCCTTAGTCCTAATGATCAAATAGGTGGAAACGTAGTAACTTTAAAAGAGATCACGCCACTGAACACTTCAATAAACACCTATAATCTCATTCATGTTCCATTTTCTGGAGCCAGATATTCTTGGGACAACAAAAGTAGGACAGGAAGAAGAATATATAGTAAAATTGATCACACTTTTTGTAACTATCCATCATTAACCACCTGGCCATCCTTGACAACCTTCCTCCCCCTTCCCCTTCTCTCTGATCACTCTCCCTAAATCATACACATGGAAATTGGTAGCTTGAAAAGAAAATCCTCTTTTAAATTTTTTAACATTTGGACATTAGAGCCTGATTTTTTGAATACTGTAAAAGAAGCTTGGAGCACTAACTATACTGGTACTCCCATGTTTGTTTTGCAGCAAAAGATGAAGAACACGAAAAGAACTCCTGGATCTTGGGCTAGAAGCAGATTAGGCAAAGGTGACCTTCTCTCTTCCTCTCTTGAAATTTCTTTGGCCAATGCACGATCACAAGCAATGCAAAACCCAGATAACCCTGAATTAGCTAACACCGAAACATACTTCAAGACCAATATCAAAAGGCTTAGAAATAGAGGATGACATGAGAAGATAGAAGCTCAGACTCAAATGGAATACTCTTGGTGACAGGAATACAAAAATTTTTCATGATAGCCTAAAACTTAAACACTCCAAATCCCACATACATAGCATAGTTGACCGAACTGGGAGATTTTGTTCTACTCCTCTTGATGTTGATAATGATTTCCTTGATTACTTCACAAATCTCCTTGGGAATGCAGAAGATTTCCAGCCTGACCTATCTATCCTCAATGACCTGGACCTCCCTTGTCTCGGCTTTGAGCATTTTGCTTTCCTTTCTGCTAAGGTGAATGATGATGAAATAAAGTAAAGCATCTTTGATATGAACAAGGAATCATGTGGAGGACTAGACGGTTTCAATGCTAACTTCTTTACTAGTTGTTGGAGAATCATCAAAAATGATCTCATCAGAGCAGTGAATAGCTTCTTCTCTCACAATAAGACGCTTTCTGGAGTTAATGCAACCAACATAGCTTTAATTCCCAAAACAGACCATCCACTCAATGTTTCAGACTTTAGACCTATCTCCTGCTGCAATACCACCTACAAATGCCTCTCCAAAATCATTGCTAGTAGGCTTAAGGCTGTGCTACCTTCCCTCATATCCCCTAACCAAGCAGCTTTCCTGCAAGGGAGAAGCATTCTAGACAATGTGCTCCTCTCCCATGAACTTCTCAAGGATTACAATAAAGCCACTGTTAGCCCAAGAGCCATGTTAAAACTAGATATAAGAAAAGCATATGACACAGTTCATTAGTCCTCTATCTCCAGACTGCTTGCCAAAATGAACTTCCCTCCACATTTTTCCTCTCGGATATACACCTGCATATCTTCTGTACACTTCTCCTTGAATTACAATGGTATAACAACAGGATATTTCAAGAGTAGGCAAGGAATCAGGCAAGGCTGCCCAATGTCTTCTTACATTTTCATCATTGTCATGAAAGTTCTAACAACTATGATAAACAAAGAGATTGCCTGTAATAAGATTCTCACCCACCCCAAATGTAAATACCCATTAATCTCTGCACTCATGTTTGCAGATGATCTTATAGTTTTCACTAAACCTACTGTTCAATCTATCAGCAGCATCATGGAAGTTCTCAATGCATTTCACAAATTTAGCGGGCTTGCCATTAATTATGACAAGTCCTCCATACATATTGCAGGAGTTTTTGCCTCAACAACCCTTTATCTATTGCAAATCTGCCACCTTCCTCATGCTCCAGAATCATCATCTTACCTTGGGATTCCCGTGACCTCCTCTAAAATCACCACAAACCAGTGCATGCATCTATATGAAAAGGTTACTAGTTCCATGAATGGATGGGCTAGCAGATACCTCTCTAAAGATGGAAGACTAAGACTCATTAAATCTGTCATATTCTCATATACAACCTACTGGAGTAGAACTTTCATCCTCCCCAAGAAGCTTATCCATATGATTAGAAAGGCAATGTGTAATTTCCTATGGAATGGATGCATCAATTCTACCAGTCTCAAGCCTATTAGCTTCCGCAAAGTTGAAACTAAGAAGAACCCGGGTGGCCTTGGCATCATTAATATCAGAAATTGGAATATGGCTGCCTTTCAGCGCTCATCTGGACAACTTACTAAACTCTAAAAACAATATATGGGTAACTTGGACAAAGAAGTATAACCTACGCAATAAATATTTTTGGTGCATGGAAATCCCCTAAGGGTGCAGCTGGACTTGGAGATCCATTCTGAACCTAAGGCCCATGTTGCTGCCTTTCCTAAAACACATAGCATCTCCTGATGGATCTGTCAACTTTTGGAATGATCCTTGGACCAAGAGAGGGCTTGTTCTAAGCAAAATATTGTCCTACAATCAAAGAATCCAAACTGGAATACCATGTGATGCCAAAGCTAAGGATTACATTTATGATGGTACTATCACCATGCCTTATACTAGCAACCAGCACATTCGGCAGCTATGGCATGAGATCAGTAGGCAACATTATCCAGTAGTTTTTGTTGATAGGGTTTTGTGATCTGCTGATCTTATGGAACACTCCATTTCCAAAGTTTATGATTGTTTAAACCATGGATCTGATATGCCCTGATTTGCTTGGAAGAAGAGGGTTTGGAATCGCCACTGTAAAGAAAATGACGACTTACTATTATGGAAGGTGTTAAGGAATGCTTTGAATTTCAAGGACAGACTGATAAATCTTGATATGGCTATTGATGCAACATTTTGTTTCTGCCATGATGAACATGAGTCAAATCTTCACCTGTTATTCAATTGCAAGGTTGTGCATTGCTAGTGGTAGAAACTTATGATAATCCTTGGCCCTGGCAGCAGGTCTAGAATCAGCAATATAGAATGGTGCAACATATATAGGGCAACCAGATGGAAGAATGACACGAGTATGTTGATGTTTCTAGTTCTCAAAAAGTTCATTCTGGTGATATGGAGGGAAAGAAATGATAGAATCTTCAATGGAAAGAATAAAAATGAAATTGAGATGTGGAATGAACTAGTTAATACTATCAGGGTTGGTGTGAGATTCAGCTCTTATAGTTTTAGGAGTCTTATAACGGGGATGTGGAACTGAGTTACGGCTTTGCTGCCCTCTTGGTTAGTTTTCCTTGTTTTTGGCATTTTCTTTTTCCTTTTTCTTTGTGTCATAGCTTGTTATGATGCAAATTTCATTTATTGTGCTTGCAATAAACTAGTAGGGGACCAGATAACCCTGCTTAGCTTTGCTTAAAAAAAATTAAAATTAATTATTGGATGATTGGTTGAATTAGTATTTTATTATCAGTTGAATATTATATATTAGTTTATATATATTAGTAGTTGGATATATTTCCCACCGATTGGAGCGGATGAGACGCTATGTGCCCCGACCCTATATTACCACGATATCCCGCCTCGAAGCGGGATTGGTATTTTATGTGATACAACATCTATGGATGCAGGGAAACATGTTGGAGGGATTGAACTGGATTCCCTAAATATATTGACTATTTTTCATATATAGTGATATATGATGTGATTGAATAATCTGTTATAGATTTTGGTGTGATTTGATTGATTGGATGCTATAGTAGCACTGACCCTAAATTTGGTGTTATAAATACCATAAATAATATTTTCGAATTTTAAAAAGGAAATTCAAATGCGATTTTGAAATGAAAATATTTATATAGAATTTTGGGATTTTTAAAAAGAAATTGATTGGATAAATTAAATAATTTGATTTTAGCTATTTAATTAGCTATTTCGTAAAATGGTTTCAAATGGAAAATCTTAAATTGAGTATTAAAACGATGGATTATTAAATGAGATTTCTTTAAATATGAAATGGAAGTTGAAATCGAGATTTGAATGGTTTTGGAATATAGTTTGGATTATTTAAGGAATAGATTTCCAAATGGAATCTTAAATAGAAATCGATTTATAAATGGATTTTAGTAATATAAATTGGTTATAAACTGGAAATGAGTTATAAAGTTAAAACAATGTTTATAAATAAAGTGGAATGATTATCATGCGATAAATTGGAAATATATAATTCACAGTGTGAATTTAAAATGAAATATGGAAATCGGTTTAGAAATAAATAGTGGATTCTATTTTGGAATTCGGAAATAGTTGTGAAATTAGAAATGTAGATAGATTTGTGATAAATCGAGAGAGATTTATAAGTATTAAATCGGCTATGTTGAATTTTAAAAACTGTTTTCCAAGAAGTAAGTTTTGTTTTCAGAAAAGGATTTATTATTTATTAAACTATGTAGTTTAAAAACTATTATTTAGATTAAAATATTTCGGAAAGTTAGTTATTCAAATATTCAAATTTGTTGAAATGAATTCAAAGTTTTATAAACAAGGTTTGTAAATCGATTAGTATTAATTATAAATGAATTGGAAATTAGTTACCGTTATTTATTCAAAAGGGGTTTTCATATTTTTGATAATTACTTAATGTGTTGAAAATTTATTATTATTCTTTAAAATACTTATTTTATAAATATGGAGTTTTGGAAATTTGTTGAAGTTATTTATAAATACCCTCGAGATCTATAAACCGAGTTTTATTTAACAGATGTGATTTTATAAGAGAAATTCTCAAATGGAATGCTAGAAACTTAAGGAAATTTCCAAAGTATTTAAATACAGAAACTTCAAAAATGAATTAAATTTCATAAACGAAGTTATAAATTGTCAGATGAGATTATAAATAAGTATAATCGAGTTTTTGGGAAATTGTGAAGATAATTGGAAATTGATTCTGGAAATTTATGAAACGAGCTAAGTGGGCATGCAACAAAGCCAAGTGGGTCGCTTCCATTAGGGTGTAGTCATCCCAAGATCTAGACCAGTTACTATCTATTCATGCATGCTTTCGGGGCCCAAAGGTGGGGTGATCATATTCGGTACTAGTAGTCAAGTGCTAGGCCAGTCTTGTGTGGCAGGGGTACAAGATGTTCTTGTCAGACTCCGGTGCATTTTATCTAGAGATGCACCATCGGAAGGTAGTTCCTTACCTTGTCATAGTATGGAATCCATTCTCCAATAAGCGTTGTACGGTTTTAGTTGTATACCAACTATGCTGAAACGTGAGATGCAAGCATTTCAGCTATTTTATAGTTTATTTTCTATAGACACTATTATAATATCAGATGATTTTGATATAAAATGTTTTGGTTATCGTAAGGTAAAAACCAGTCGTATTTATGTGTGACGTGGTCTTACAAGATACCTTTGTTTCAAAGGGTTTTGAAAATAGTAATAATTCAAATTGAGTGTGTTTTCTCACGCTGGTTTTCCAAACTAACTCGGGTGTTATTTTATTATAATGCTCTGGCCAGACCGAGCATTACAGATTCAAGTTAGGATGCTATGGAGCTCAGGAGACGAGCTGGAGGATTCTCGGGGGTATTATACGTACTTGGTTATTTCCGCTGTGTGAGTCGTGCTGTATATTCAATATTTGTGAGGACAAGTTATTAGAACTGTCTAGATTGATTTGTTGATTGTTGTACTCTGATGATTGTATGTATATTACAGTTTCTTTGTATAAAGATCTGTTATTATATATTATATTTTGTTCCGCTACGATTTGTGCGATTTTGTGTGTTGTTTCTGTTTCCTTCTATCTTTTCTTCTTCACCCCTAATGATCTGGTATTTCCGGCACTCGATTACTCGGCATGCTATACAGTGAACGTATTAATGTCGATTTTCAAGGGTCGAAAATCCTGGACTGTTACAATATGAATAACACGCGGATTAGATTATGTTTAGAATGTAGATGTTAGTATAAAATAACAATTCGCATGGTATAAACAAGTGCAACCCAAGTGGCACATTGTAACGACCCGTAGTTTCAGCTATTTTTAATTATTAAATTTAAGGTGATTATTGAATGAAAATTGTTATTAATGTAATTTGTTAAATAATTTAATATTAGAAATTATTTGAATAATTAAATTCTGAATTTAATATGATAGAAAATAATGTCGTAAGCTGATTTAAATTTTATATAAATAAAAATTAAGATGGTTAACAATTAAAATTGGATTTAAATGTGGAAAATTTGAAATTGAAATTTTATATTGTAATTAACCAGTAAAAAATAGCCATTTTGGCAACGGTCTCGGATTTCGACGAAACTAGTTTCATCGGATCCGTAATAGTAAATTATTGTAGGATTTAAATTTTCGTAGCAATCGGACTTGTCGTTTGGCCGTGCGAGCTTGAAACGCGTAGAAATTTAATTAAAATAATCGACTTCAAAAGCTATCTTCCACATACGATTGAATTAGGCCTTGGGACTAGTTCCATTGCGTTCGGAATATGGGTAAAACCTTATAAACGCCTGGCGGCACGTCTTGATTGGAGTTCGGACGATTTTGGACCTACCTATATAAATACGCATGCAAACCGAGACAGTTTTATTATTATTTTATTTCAGAAACCCTAATTTCAAACCATGGCCGCCACCTATTCCATGGCCAGAAATTGCTGATCTTCTTTCCTTAATATCTCTCAATCCGTTCAACGAAATCGAAAAATTCCAAAAGCAAAAGTGTAGATCTCGATTAGCTCTTCGAATCCATATGGTTGATTGCTACTAATGCATCACAGATTTTCCGAGATCTGAGATTGGAGGATGCACGTATTTTCTTGGATTGCGTGCAAACGGCAGCGAATGACGCGTAGGTGGCTCTCAAGGTGGCGCACACACTGGTAGTCGCTGATCGAACTCTAGATGTCTTGAGTTGCGTGCGTATGGAAGAAAGTAGCGTTGCATATGGGTCTAGTGATGCCGTTCATATTGGGAAGAAGGTATACGTATAATTATTTTTATTATTAATTATTTAATTTATATTAAAGGTCAAATGTTCTAACTTGAATAACTTTTGCATACGAGCTCGGATTGACGTGCCGTTTTCTCCGTTGCGTTCGTATCGAAATTCCGGACATTATGGAACTGGTTTGGTTGCATTCCGAGACTGTTCAAATTTGGGCCTTTATTTGGATTTTAAATCGTCGATAATTCAAAGGTGAGTGTTTATACGCTCACAATTGACTAAAATAATTTTATGCTAGTTATATTTATATTCTGAAGTGATATGAAATTTATTGGCTATTGTTTGGTAGGTTTAATTGTCATTTAAATTGGTATATGAATTAATTGATAGAATTTAAATTGACCATTAAATAAATTTAAAATTTAATTGGCATTATATTACCCGATATGGTAAAAATTGAAATTTGTGAATGTTATTGGCTTTATGGTTGATTGGTTGTGATGGATGCTATTGGTCGATATTGGTTGTTTATTTATTTTGATATATCATGCTATCATCATGTATATTGTTTATTGCACATAAAACTGTAAACTGAATTATTTTGAATAAATTAAGAAGTAGGTTGAAACGATATATACCTATGACATCTATTTGGATTGAAATGATATATATCCATCCTTGAAATTAAATTGAAATAATTATCCACTTGGCCATAGGTTAGAAAAGTATATACGAACACCGGGTTGGTTAAATTAAATGATTTTAAAAGTTGTTTTGAAATTATTTAAATGAATTGATTTTAAGAATAAAATCCAATTTATGGAAATTGAATTATTTTGAATTGAAGCTCGAAATGTTGGAATTTAAACTTGGTAAATGAAATTGTTTAATTATTCGAAGTTTAGATTTTTAAGTAAAAAATTAAAATACGGCGTAAATTTTTGAAAGTTGATTTGTTTTAAATGATTGGACTTTTAATCGAACTTTGAATATTTCTAAGAAAATTTATATGAAATGATATTTCAAGTTTGAGTTTGGAATTGAAAATTTGATTTAAAATTTGGTATTGAAAGTAAATTTGATTTAAGTGTTTGAATCGATATTTTGAAATTGAATTTGGAATTGGAATTTAAATTGGAAATTAATTTGAAATTGGAATTTAAATTAATTCGGAATTGGAATTGAAAATTAATTTGAAATTGAGATTTAATTAATTTGGAATTGAATTGAAATTTATTCAATTTGAAATTGGAATGAATCGACTAAATCGAAATGGAATTTGGAATTGATTTGGATAGGAAATTTGGGAAGTTGACCGGTTTGACTTTGGAATTATTTTCCAAACTATTTTACTATTTAAACCATTTTTATATTCAAATTATTTTTGATTAAACTATTTAAATATTTTCTATTAAACTATTTTTAATTATTTAACTATTTTAAACTATTTAAACTATTTTCTAAAATTCAAACTGGTTAAAGAGACGGAAATGTTTATATTTAAACCTTGGATTTAAATACGAACTAGGTTAAAGTGGAGATTATAACCTAAATTGAATTCGAATCAAATTTTGGAAGTAATATTGATTTATTGGACAAATTTGATAATTTTGAATATATGGTAAATTTTGAAATGGATTTGATTTAAAAGAGAATATACGATAATTTCGAAATGGATTTGATTTAAAAGAGAATATACGATAATTTCGAAATGGATTTGATTTTAAAGAGAATATATGATAATTTCGAAATGGATTTGATTTTGAAAGAATATGATACTTTGATATCAAGTGCAAATTGTTTTCGAAATGTAAAAGAACCAACCGGTGTGTAAAATGACGATTGGTTGTTAAAGAGACCGGGACCTCTTATTGAAATACTCTCTTTCAATATTGGAACCACTTTAACAATTGTGTACGCGGTGGATGATATCCAGAATGTAGTGGTTGAATTGGCGACGTTTACTGGAATGAAGTAAGAGAACGATGATGGATAGCCTTGGCATTCGTGTCATAATTAAAATGACTAAAACAGGAGTCTATGTCTGGCCATTGAGGTTAGCTACCTCTAGCGACGTTGATCCCTCGTATTACTATTGTGATTTCTTATTCGATGGGTGCACCTTTTTGTCGGTTGGATTGATTGTCGCGGTCGGCCACAGATGGGTTACGACCAGCCAGAAAGGGTAGACTGGTAGAATCCTACCTTGGGCATTGCCTCACGTGCCTTGTCATATTTATCCCTATACGAGCCCATTACGACTTTGGTTTAAAACTATAAAAATGTGTTAAGGTGGATCAATGTAAAGCCTTAACGCTATTTTGATATTTATTTTGCTGATAGACATTATCTATTATAGCGTACACTATTATATATAAATAGTTTAACGGATCCTTAGGAGATGGAAAATCCCGTAACATCTCTTAAGTTATTGCACTCATATTTGTGATATTGATTTGACTTACATAAGAGTATTTTAGTCCTGACTCGAGTGTTTTGTCTTTTCATTACGCTCGGGTCAGCCCTGAGTTTTTTTAGCATATTGAAGACTATTCTCTAGAGGATGAAGACGGAGTTTTGGTATATTACTATTATTATTATTCCCGCATCATGCTATTCTGCTGTATGGATTATTATTTCCTGATGTATATATAACTCTGATAAATGTGTACAGATTATAATCAAATGTATAGTAAACAACTTTATGAATTGTTTATTTGATTATTATATTTTATCGTTTCCACTGTGAGATTCTGTGTTTTGTTTTCTTCTTCTCTTCATATTTTTCTTATTTAACCCCATTGATTATCTACGTTCCGGTTTGTTTGAGTCGGACATAATGTGTCATTTTGGGAATTCCAACAATTTGTTTAATCAATACAAATTGTAACCCGGATCTTGCAGATATTTCGATTCCAATCAACGGTGACGTTATAGCTTCAATCCGATTGATTCTTAACAAATTAGTATCCGCAATTTGTGAGGGTCGTTCTAGCTGTGGATTATTGCCGATTTAAACCTTCCGAAATATGGGTCGTCACACACATGCATATCTCAAATGTCAATATATCTCAAAACCATGCACATAAAAAGATAACCCATCCCTAAGTAAAGTCAATCCACACATCAAACATGCATATAATCAAGTGGGTGAATAAACCATAATCTAACAATCATCAAGTAGAAAAATTCATCAACAACATAGGACATGCTCTCATAAATGCCCTAGATTATCTCTTAGATAATCGTAGTAGACATACTAGAGGTCCGTCATACTCAATATACATATACATATATATGTATGTATATATGTATATATATACTTACATACTTACATACATACATATATATATATATAACACATAACAATCCCTCAAATCAAAACACTTGAAATATAAATATGGCATACCTTTGATAGCCAGGGTCATCTCTTGGATAACCATGTAAAAATAGGTACAGGGTCCAACTCCATGCTCTCAGCATTTCTAGCTATCCTTGATAGTGGTATCATCGATGTGTACGGGGTTACACAACTTCATAGACTCTCGGTCTCATAAATAGTCCAAGAGATTGATAATCACATAATAATCACTAGACTTTCAACCTTATAATATTTGACGGCACTCAGCCAAAAAAATAGTCATATGGTCTCTCAGAGATCTACAATCCACTCAACTCTCGATTTCAGGGATAGTCATCGGGACTCTCAGTCCTATGTGCTCTCAGCATCAAAAATATCTATTTCGATATCAGTCTGAACAAATGATCGAATCAGCTCTTGGCCATAATCAAAATGATTCATATAGGTGAATAAGTTTGTCTATAATAGCTTATTGGTAATAACCAGACATGAGACCAACTACTCTCAACCTGCTCTAAGAGCCCTTCTCACAGGCTCTCAGCGCTACTCCTACAGTCTTAGTTACCTCAACGGCCATCGTGACCCAATATCCATCAAGTGCAATACTACGCTATGCGATGGTCACGACCCTCCAAATGCCTCAATGGTAACGGACTAAAGGACTATGTGACATAGGGTTCGTAGCTCTTAGCTATATACACATCAAAGGCGTGTCACGGATTCGGGGAGCGACCTCCGCAATCAGACTGCTAAGATGGATACTAGCTAATCTAGTTTACTCCACATCTTATTATAGGAGTATACACACAATAAGTAGATACACTTATGGCGCTCAGCCTGCTCACTCTTAGTTTGCATAAGCATACATACAATACCCCGCATACTCGACCATGTTTGAGTGGTGTCTACTCACAAAGTAATCAAACAAATATCAACTCAGGCCTCCCATACCACCTGGTGTTATTCGCTCGTTTACTCAATGCTTGTAAATTACACTCGCATAATATTTTATACCATGAGTCAGAATAGTAATTAGAATAATATTACCATATGTCCTATACGAAATGGCATTACTAATCTGTTTACTCATATTCCTCACAATCTAGAATTTCACACAATATTATTCTTTATAACAAGTCCAAAGAATTACTAGAGAAATATTACGAAAAGTCTCATATGATTTGGTACTATAACTCTGTTTATTCAGATTTCTCATTACACAGAAATAGAAACAACCATGAAATAAATATTTGTTTAGAAAGAAATATATTTATTTATAAAAATGTATTATAATTAATAAAACCCTTTACAAATTTTAAATAGTTAAAATACTTATTTTCCAATCTTTTATAAATCAAAATAAGGATTTTTAATGTTCACAAATAACTTTTGACAATTCATTTCTTTACTTTAAAATCTTAAAGTTATCTTATAAAACTAATTATTACTCATAAAATCATCTGTTAATTTTCTACAATCGGATATGATTTTCAAACAAATTTAATAACTCTAAATAAATTCTAAACCAAACTATATATAAAGGGCATACATTCCAAAACTCTTAAAAATTAATTTTGATAATAAAAAATTCCTTTTTATAATTTCCTTTAAATCCTATTTCTTAATTATTCATTTTACAAAGGAAACACCTCTTGAAAATTTTATTAAAATCATTCATTTATACTAGTAAAAATTTCGTATATTCCAATAAATCATTTTATTTTCCAACCAGTTTAATTTATTTATAAATATACTTCAACTTAATTTTAAAACACCATAAATAATTTTTCACAGCTTTCAAAAATCTTTTAAAACTAGAACTCAATAAAGCATCTAAAATATAGATCAGAGGAAAAATTCTCCGAAATCAATATAAACTTTTATCGTATTGCCCAAGTTAATTTACATCGAATTTCGGCCATTCATACAATGCACACACAACATAGAAATAAATTACACAAATCAAAATGCAATCTGATAGATTTTCCTTTGTATTTTGATGATCCAACATACATAAAACCCCACTGTCAAACAAAATCACATCCAACATCATACCAAGCAATCCAATTTCACAAACAAACATTTCAACCAAGCAATTCACCTAATATATGGGATAAACACACATTAAGCAATATGATATAGATATAGTTATAAGTTTAGATACCCACCAAATACTGCTCGAGCTACCAGAACAGTGACAACTCTCTACCTGAGCACAAGCACTGTCGTTGCTCCTTCCATCATTGCCAACAATTGAAGTAGCTAGCCTCTCCTCATTGCAGCTCTTACAGTTGCCGCCCTCTTCACAAATGCAGCTTCGGTGCCATCATCAATATCATTCCCACATCGTCACTACTGCCTTCAACATTTGCCAAACCAAGTCTACAATAGAACCTTGTCACGACCCCAGACTAACGCTCGTGCATGCCTCACCAGACTGTGGCGTTGCTTGGATCACTTGCCACCACACGACACCCCCTTCCTGTTTCCTATGGCATTCGTTGTCCCCAAGCCCGTGCTCGTCATTATGAATTTTCCTTCTTTTCCATTGTTGCGACTTTTCAATTTGGAGAGTTCTCGAATTGAGGGTTAGGTTAACAGTCTTGGGTATGAAAAATATATGGGCATAGGTTTGAGATTTGCAAATAAAAGTATGGGCTTTGATTTTTGGGAACTAGGTTTTGAAAATAGGGAAGGAAAGGGGATTTGAGTTTCTTTTAGGCTTGGGCTTGTTTATTTTAGGCTAGTCTTTTAAATTTATATTTTTCCCATTTGTTTTATTTTTGTTTTCTTTACTTTCTTTTTAAATAACCTCTCTATAATTTTTAATTAAATTGATCTACACTACATTCTGCAAATTATGTTTTGCTTATTACACAATTTCATTCATTTCAATGCCCGCTTATTTATTTTTCACTATTTTAATCATATAACAATTATTTACACTTTAAAAAATATTTTATATTCAATTTAAACATTTTATAATTCCAAATTATTATTTGAAAAGAATTTATTAATTTAATTCAATATATTAAAACAAAACCATTAAGTAAAGATTTATTTCCAAAATAATAATTTTCAAAACCAAGGGATCATATCCCTTCGGGTATTACTATCAAAATCATATTTTGATATCGTACTTGGAATACTTTTAGATTTGTGCATCCTACCATATGGCGAAGTCAATACTCTTAATTGTTTAATGGACAACCGAGGATTATCTATTCTTGACATTAATAAGAAACTCATAATTTCTCTTCGATGTGTGATAATACTTATTAGTCACTCTAATACATTATATTTGTTTAGGTTTGATTAATTTCATTTCGTCCCACATAATCAGTTTCTTCTTTGGATCGTATCCAAATCCATTTCACTACAAATAGTTTCTAAAAGAAATTCCTTCGCTACAAAGTTGGTATTTCTTGAAACAACAATTGTTTTTAGTGCAATGACATAGGTATTCACAGACACTTTATGAATTGCCATATATATAAAACTGTTTTGATTTTAGTCTACGATACTTATGTTAAAACATAATTGGTCATCCAATGGCGATCGTTCCCAAATTCCTTTTAGGGTGATCCATACAAGATCCCCTACGTACAATCATTATATGTGGTCTTTTGACTTGCACAACTTGTCAACTCCTTGACCTAGGATACGTTGGGGTTTCTTATAAACCCTTATGCTGTATAATTTTGTAAACTATTCTTTAAATGAAAATAATTCTAACCTTATGTACTACTCTTAAATACACAACCTTACAAAAAGAAGTTAACTCAACTTCACTCATCATCAATCGTACTTTACTCAACAATTCGATTAATACATCGTTATGTATCATAGGAAGGAGTGACTTTTGAATCTTTATTTATTTTTAGGTATGTTCGAAACTCTTTAATCTACTCTCCTATTTGATTAAATAAAATTATTTTACTTTCTATTGCATGTAATTTCATTTTCTTCAGTTTTATATTCTATGAACTTATCATAGACGTGCTATATGTGTACCAAATACACATGTTCATGTTTGTGATAATTCATCACCAAATTCAACAAAGTATGTGGAACCATTTTGGTATTAATAGACTTACGATTGCATACATCTATATGTATCAATCCGAAGAGTTCATCAGCTCTTATGTCGCTCCCATTGAATAGGTGCTTTTTGCCTTTAATTATTTGAGATATAATTCACTAGCACCATATGATTTATAATCGTATAATTAAAGAATAATTCCTTAAAACTGTGACTAAGTCCATTATTCCAAAATAACCGATGCTTCTGTATTTTCTAATGCATCACTTTTGTTATAAAAAAACCATTATCGTAGTTTTATTAATATCCAAAATATTCATATTAAAATAGAACTGTGCGTATATGTTCAGTCAACACTAAATATAGTTATGATTTCATAAATAATATTTGGTATGATTATGAAAACAATTTCATAACTTAATGTTATCGCAAAAATTGTTATTTTGTATGCTCTCACCATTTTTTTTCATTTCTATAATAGCATATGAAATACGAAGCTCCATTCATTCACTTAATATCGGCCATTTCATTTACTATAACTGGTTTATAGTCCAAAATTTCCAGATAAAATGTCTTAGACTATGAAATAAACCTCATAGGAAACAATTTTCTATAAGATAATACATTTGGAATAAATATACTATTTCTTATTCCTTGTTAGGTATCTATTATTATTTCATACAATTCTTGGTTCCAATATCTCTTTATGAAGTAGAAGTGACCATTCACTCTCTTTAACCCGACTAGGCCTTAATTTACATCCACTCTTGTGCATTCACTTTCCTTTCCAAATGCTCGAACCATTCAAATGGAATCCCTTACTACACGATCATAATGAACACTTCAAAAAAATGCATTCAGCCATCCTTAACATTTAAGGATATCAAATAAGTTGCATTTTACATAAACTGATCAAATTAACTCTTCAATGATTGAATTCTTAGATCTACCTTGTAGCTCTTGGTCTAGTGTTACATCTAACACAAAAAGATCCTTACTGTATTCAATCATATTGAATACACGTTCTTGAACTATGGCTTACTTTCTTACTTCATATGAACTAAATTATCGAGGTTTCATATATTATGAATTGCGACTTTTCACTATATAACATTTATATTATCAAATTTAGATCAAATACCCATACATACATGCATACATAATATATATATATATTGTTTTAGAGTTCAGAACTTATAGAAGGCAATACCTAGTCAAAGGCAAATAAATACGTAAGTGACCAAGTTACAAACTTATTTAGTAGTTGTATAATTAGGCTCTTGCATGGGTCTTGAGTTGATAACATGCAAAATTTATTGGTAAGTATATGTTCTATTTCTATTTATTAATATTAATTCAGTTTATTTGTATATTTTAATTGATAAATTTTATAAATTTTATTAATTGCACAAATTTATCGATGTAGATTATTTTTACTTTATATAGCAGATAAACTTACAATATTAGAAAGATTAAATGTTACCGTTTTATTTTTCTAATAAGGCTCTCACTAGACTTTTATGTTTTCCAAAACTCTAATATGAAACATAGAAGTCTTTTCACTTCTCTAGTGGGTGATAGGACTCGCTTTCCTTGGGATTCTGACCTTGAGGAATATCAACAAATCAAAGGACTGCACACGATTAACACTTTAGCTGTTGTATCAAATAAAACTCATAATTTGTGATCTTTATCCTAATCTCATTTCAACCTTGAGGAAAATCCACAAATAAAAAAAGATTATATACTCGTACCTACCATTTCGCAACGGTCTAAGTATAAATGCATGTATTTTGTGAAATATCAACAAATACGTGCATATATCCTACCTTGCCCATTCAATATATTGATACTACTACACATAAGAATATCTATTACTATGGAGTATGCAAGTAATCTATTAATATATAAATGACAGAGGATAACAATTATATTATAGGTAGTGTTTAATTTATTTAGTTGAGTGATATCGACTTATGGAATAATCTATTTCTTCTGAAATACCTTCGTGATTCAAGCGTTGGACACATCTAGAATCACGATTTGGGTACTATACCTAAGTATTTATTGCTTAAATCTAATTAGGGTTTCTTATTATTCCACCTTTTATTATATATTCATATTATATAAGTTTTAGTTGTTGTATTACATTTTATAATTTTATTAACTTATATTATAATCTTTTGTATAATATTATATTAATTTTATTCATTAAATTTTATTTAATTAATTTGAATAATTAATTCAATGAACATTTTTATTTAATTTATTTTATTCATTTTAAATATTTTAAATCGAATATTTGCAATATAACATTTGTAGTTATGCGCATATATCTTATATATGTATTATATTACTTATTAATTTACATTTAATTAATTTATTTAATTAAAACATTTTTAATTAATTATTATTAATTCCAAAAATTATATATATATATAATACCTTAACATTTTAGGATAATGTTATATATATATCAATATATATGTTCTTTGATTTGATTAATTAAGTTTTAATTAATTATTTATTTAATTTATCTATTTAATTATTAATGAATATTGAAAAAATTTATCTTATTTTCAAAAAAATTTGAACTTTTTAAATTTAAAATTTTACTTTTATTTATTTTAAATTGAACCTCTTAAAATTAAAATTTTATTTTAATTTCAAAACGGGTTTTGAAAATAAGCCCAAAGGCCCAAAATCAATTTAGGCCTTTCTACTAGGGATAATCTTTAGACTTACCTCATCCTTTCGGGGAAGGCCAGTAGCCAGGTAAGATAAAGTACTAGGTTACCTAAATTAACTTTAGTAACTACTTTTCTAGACACTCTACTAAATGGGTATGCTTTAATCAGTTAGCCTTAATACTGCAAAATTTAGACCGCATAGGCTATTGGGATCTGATACCATTGTTCGAACTAGGACAACACACGGTGGATTAAATGAGCGAATTTCAAATTATTTACTATTTTGGATCTTACTGGGCATATAAAGTCTTAATAGATTTATATCCTAAATTAATTTTAATAAAACTATTATTTTATTTACTTTGTTAATAAAAAATTGGTTTGATATTATATTTATATTATATATTGTGTACATGCGTATCTTACACATATGTATGTGTACAAGCATGTGCAACATATACAGTGTGCATGGTTTAACACGCATGTATCTAAATGTTGGGATTAATACCACAACAGACATGCTAGCCCCTATATATATGTATGTATGTATGTATGTATGTATGTATATGTGTGTGTGTATATATCCATGTGCGTATGTTGTCTAATATGTGTATATACATATTAATGTGGTATAAAATTATGTTCATGTTAGTGTAAATAAATAAATATATATATATATGATATTATAAAAGTATAATTATTTACACATATAAACTTATATACACGTAAAATACTATTTATAAATATACATACATAGGTAATTTTAAACTCAAATCCAAATTTCAAATTTCAGAATTCAAAAATAGATCTAGATATGAAAATATCTTTTAACTTGAAATTAAAATTTAATTTTATAAGTGAATTATATTTTAGTATATATACACACTTTTATGTATGAAAATAATTTTTTCGTATATATATGTGTGTGTGTGTGTGTTTGTATTAACATTAATATTTAAAACCTTTATAATGTGAAATGATACATATATATATATATATATCAATTATGTAAATAAATATATATGTATGTATATTATTTCAGCCATAATTTATTTTAACAAAATCAATTTTTTTTTAATTTTTTATTTAAAACATATGGATTTAGTTTTGTTTTGTTTTTCTATTAAAAATAATTTACGTATGAAAATTAAAAAAAAAATTGAAAAATGAATTTTTACAATTTGTATAAATTTATGTATATTAAAATATATGTATACACGTATTTATAATATATTAATATGATTCAGTGTATTATATTTATAAACTAAAATTTTATATGTATACTAATTTTAATATATGTATGTATGTATGTATAAATTTTTTATATTTTGAAATAGTAGTAAGTACATAATTTTACATTACTTTACATATATTATATACATATGTTTATATAATTTAAAATCAGGTTATAATTAAAAAAACCTTTCGAAATTATTTTATATTCAAAATTTTCTTTAATCTCTAGCCGAAATCATATACATTTATGTACAAAATATAATTATTTTTATTTATAATAAAAATATTTTATATATACACATATTCAAGGTTCATAGCATATATATATATAAAGATCATTGATATATACTTCTAATCTAACCATATATGAATCAAAATAGATGACACACACACACACACACATACATATATATATATATATATATGTATAAATTAGAGTGTTACCTCAATTATAGCCTAACAATAACACCATGAATGTTGAATCCACTTAACTCCTTTGGATCTAAATACAATCTCTTCCAAAAAGCACTACGCCACTAAAAAATCTATGCACATTTGCATTGTTTGAATTAAACTTGTGTTTTAAAGTTTGAAAATGACAGAGGAGGGCATTAGGTAATGTCGGCTAGAGGTACAAACTAGGGAAGAGCCAAAAAGTCAAAAAGTCAAAAATGAAAAGTGAGGTGTAGTGAGGTTTAAATAAGAGAGAAAAGGAAGAGCACATTGTGGATCCAGATCAACAATTTTCTCTACTAATTCAAATCCATAAAATATCATCATATGCCCTCGTCCCCTTAACCTACAGTCGGCCATACGTCTAGCCAATATAGGTCTTCATTCCATTTCAATCCATTTCGATCAATTCACATTTAAACTAAATTTAATTGTACATTAATATCGTACATTGATACGTGTATATACAACTTTTATGTACGCAATGTTTCCAATACCGATCAACACAAATCAAACAAATTTTATAATTTACTTATAACAATTATAATTTAATTAAATCAGGTGGTTTTAGGAGTATTCAATATTTCGGTTGTGTGACTTAGGTGTAAATTTGATCAGCGATTAATATCGAACAGTTCAAATAATAACGTTCATACGCAGTTTAGCTAGTGGTGTGAAATTATGACCAACTTTATCGCTTACACAGTTTGGTAAAATCTAATTTCACTTATTTTAAGCGGTCCCAGGTAATGACTATTATTTACACTAATTCTTTTCATCAAAACTATATCACAGTAGAACTTATGGAATTTAGTAATGGTCAAAATTATATTCTTGTCCACATTCAACTTGTATAGTCCTAAGTCCTAACACAAAGTTCTTGGTTCAACAATAACAATTATTATTAACAAAACTGCTCTAGCTAGAGACTTTGATTTTGAGTTGACTTCAGTAGACCATGATACTAACCTTATATAACCAAGGAGGCGAATTCTCTCGAGTAGTGTTACACTTCCAATTCTTTAACCCGGCCCAACTATTATCATTCGATGGATTCCATGCCATGATTTCACTATAATTAAAGCGAAGTTTCCAAATTGAAGTTAGATAATATTCTCAAGTTGAGAGGATTGAGTAATATTGTCACATCGATATTTTTTCTTGACCATGGTTATATTAACCAACATAAAATTATCGAATGAGTCATTCCATTGTTATCCAATAACTATCATTACGTAACCCCTTGGTGCCTTCAGCAGTCATGAGTAATACACTACCCAACGTTTGGAGAGCATTATGTACTCTAGTCTCAATAGACTTATCAATATCCATTCTCGATTCATCTTGACTTGTAATATTTAAAATGATATGTTTATTTTCATTACAATAAATTACCCATGATTACAACACATTATAATTACTATCAATAAAACATATCATTTATAGATTTATTTTATTAAATATAGTTAGTAAATAATTATTATGACACATTATATCAATTATATAATAGAAAAAAGAACAACTTTTATTTCGAACAAGATTTTATTACATAGTTAATAATTTGCAGTTATTGGATCTGGGTGCCCACATGGCCGTTTAAATTGGTGAGTTAAAAAAATCCATTTGGCTTTGTTGGCATTATTTTTCGTCATTTTGGAATTACACCATGAAAAGCAATGATTATCTTCCAATCGTCCAGTTTAAGAGCTAAAATGAGCATTCAATGGGTAAATAACACAAGGTAGAGTGTGGTTCGGCAGAGCTACCTACATTCACTATGAATTTATCTTATTATATGGCTTTTTTTACCATTATAGGAAATAACAAGAGATAAAATAAGATAAAAGGGGCGACTTAAGACTAATGCCACTACTAATCGTGAGGGCTTGTTGAGCTTAGAACTATGAACTATGAGCTATTGTGAGAATCTGCTGCTTGATACTAAGTTAAGAACATGAGATCATGAATAGTGATGTATCCTTTGAATAAACTGACCCTTGGCAGGTGGCGACCAACCTTGAAATCGTCGACCCATTTCGGGATGACCAACCTTGAAATAGCCGACCCTTGGCGGTGACAACCAACCTTGAAATAGTCGATCCATGACAAGGACGATCAACCTTTGAATTGTCGACTTTGAAATAGCAGACCCATGGTAAGGACACCAACCTTGAAATAGTCTACCTTTAGCAGAGAGGACTAACCTTAAAATACATGACCATTGGCGGGGCGACCAACCTTGATATAGCCAACCCTTGGAGGGGACTGCTAACCTCCATTGACCCTTGGCAGGGACAACCAATCACTCGAATAGTCGACCCTTGGTGAGGATGACCAACCTCTGAAATAGGTGCCATGCATAGGGTATTTATAGTGGTTAAAACTTATGCTGGAAGGACTAAGATAATGTCATGAAACCGGTTGAAAAGCATTGCGTCGTAGATCTAATTAAACGGGTTTGATAAGGGACAACTGACGACGTGAAGGGAATCAACTATAGAGATCAACATAAACATTAAAAGCCCTGTAAGATATATGCTTTACTCTTACTGTTCAGGTAATGTTTCATGCACAATGGTGGCATGTTTCACAACAAGATCTATGTTAGGAACATACTTGGTTGTACATCTTTGTTAGCCTCTCATGCATGCTGATCTGGCAAGGCAGACTAGGCAGGCCAATAGTTCCCAAGGATATGGAAAGAGGTGGAAAACTACCAGTGGTAGTGTTGAAGGAGTAAGCCAAGCCAAATAGGTCTGGCTACACTACTCAGAACTATACGGAGGACCAACTATAGGGTTGCTTGATGGGGGTTGGGTCGAAGCCAAGTTGGTGATAGGCCATTCCTAAGGCAATCTAGAGACATGTTGATCGGTGGACGGCTGAGGGAGGTGCTTGAGTAGATGGGCTGTCTGGGAGACAGTTGGTTATAAGAGGGATGGACAATGGGGGTCGGGCCGTGTTGTGCAGATGCCTTGGTTTTCTTAACGAGCTGACAATTTTCATTGCTTTAAGGTGCACTGGTCGGGGGCCTACATGAAGCGCTATAGAGTGGACGGGCTGATAGGGGCCCGACCTGGATGACAATCATGGGAGACTTGTTGGCCTTTTTTTGATGCTCGAGTAATTTGCGGTAGGCTGGTCGGGGCCCAAGCCAACCCAGATGGCAGCGGACTAAGCTAAAAAAACCTTGATTAGTCTATCTTATTATTTATGAAACTTTTGAGTAACATTTTTACCCCCAATCCAGTGCCTGCGAGCAGGCGCGAGCTTGTAAAATCAAGAAGACCCCATTGACTAATGGTTCTACTATGCAAATAATGCACCATCATCCACAAGGCCTTACGCCATTAATGGCGACGATTGTGCTTCTCGAGATGCGGCAGTAAGGTATCTTTTTGCCTACATTCATGGTATGACACAACACATATTTTCTTTGAACGATCGAGATTTCTTTTGCCATTTTGATTGCAATGGCTAGATCGAATGGAGACATGTAAAAATACCCCATTTCCCCTTCCACTTCCACTTTAGACCTATGGTGCTTTGGGCATGTAATTTCTTTTGTAGACTTGAACTCTACAGGTTTACTCTTGGTAAAAAAACAGTTAGCTTCCATCGCCTGCTTCTTTTGCATTGCTCTTGAGTGTTTGGCTTTTTTTCAAACTTGTTTGGAATTTTTCTCAAATTTAGTGAGGTTTAGAAAGGAGGAAGCCTTCTTGGATGTCGAATTTTATTTTTCAATGGATGTCCGAACTGTCGCTCTTGGATTTTGGTTGCCTGAGCTGGACCTTGCCTTTTGCTCGGACCTAGGTACCTTGGCCAAAGTTCTGACATTGATTGAACATCGGTCTGGAGCTATGGTTCCGGGCAGGGCTTGGCCGCTTCCTCATTTTGATGTTCCTATATTCCTAACCTTAGGTCAACTTGGAAGATTTTATGCCCCTTTAGAAGGAGTAAGGGCAGGTGCCTCGGATTCAGATGTCGTCGTAATGTCTTGGTTTGCTCCTTGGCAAGGTTTCCTAGAAGCTATTCACAATCTCTTATGAGAATTGATCTTGAAGGCATTAGTGGTGGCAACACACTCCTTCAACAAGTTCTTGATTGTTTTCCCTATCGAGCGCTTCGTGGGCAGTGCTAAGATCACGGGCCATATGGCCTCTAAAGAGCACTATTGACGTGCTTCTTTTTCCTTTCTCTTTTTCTTCTTTTCAACTAGTTAGTGAACGAAAACTCTTGTAAGCCTAGGTGGCGGGCGTTGTGCCCCTACGCACTATTGAACTAAATACAATAGATTCTTTATTGCAAACTTATTGTTTGAGAAACTAGCTATAGTAGTTTGTTCGTGCTTTTAACTTATAGGGTAGCAAACTTGAATAGCTAATAGTCTTATGTGTTGGTCTGACCAAATTTATCTGGTTGTCTTCCCGGGTAGGTTGATGAACTTGGAAGCAAGCATTTACTGTGTTGCCCAAGTGCATGTTAAGTGCTGAAGCCGGTGCATGGTTGTTGACCCTCACGGTGTTGCTTTGCCGATGGGCGGTCTCAATTTGAACCTAAGCGTTGGAGAGCTTGAAGGTTCTCCTAGGTGACACGCTACCTGAGGTGTTCCTGTGTTATTTTCAGTAAAATAGTTAGTTTAAAATGTGCTAAGTAGCAAGATTGCCACAAGATGGGCTAAGCCTTGTTGTCTATTCATACTTACTGAGTGCCTGCTAAGCGTCAAGTGGAAGGTATCACTGGCATTGAGTCGAGGTGCACACTTACCTATGGGTTCTCCTAAGTGATAAGTAGCCATGTGGATAGTAGCAGACGGGCCTTGGCTCAAACTGGAGCACATCAGACTCGAGGGTTCTCCAAGGTGACACGTCGTTGGTTTCTTAGAGGATTGTAAGGTCCGGCTTGATCGAGAGTGTATAGTTAGCTCGAACACTCTTGTATCATGAATTGATAATGGTGAGACGAGCGGCTGGTTCCATCATTCAAAAGAACTTAGCAGATTTAAATTAGTAACAGTGAACTTATCTATGCATTGGTTTGATGGTAGATGGTCCCAATTTGAGCCTAAGCATTGAGCGACTTGAAAGTTCCCTTGGGTGACACACCGCAAATGGAGGCTGAGCCGGCTTATTTTTAAGTGGGCTGCTATGGATGTCAAACTTTGGCGTAACTCGAGGTAATTGCGCTTGTCTAGACAATAGTGTCCCATCATGTTTGGAGGATGAGTGACATCATGGACGAGGGGTAAGGACCGCTACGACCGCCCATCTAATTATCGATGCACCTCAGTGCTTAGGGGAGTGACATCTCACCAAGACTTCAAGGGCAGGGCAGTCCCCCAACAAAGAAATGAATGCATTATGATTCAACTTTACTGGATAGACTTATAGTCCCCAATAAGGAAATTAATTCTCAATAATTCATTCTCGTGGATAGCTTATCGGCCAAGAGGGAAGCGATGACTCACATTATCCCAGGTAGTGAAGAGTTGCGGTCCCCAAATAATGTAATAATCATATGAAAACTCATCCTCGTTGGATATCCTGGGCATTCCATGACATGGAAATGAATGCCTATTAATTCATCATTGTGGATAGCCTATCATCCAGAAGGGGAGTGAAGACTCGTGCGGTCCTAGGCGATGAAGGGCAACAGTCCCCAAGCAAGGTAATGAGCATACAAAAAATCATCCTCATTGGATAGCCTGAAGATTCCCTAATAAGGAATTGAATGCTAGGTAATTCATCCTTGTGGATAGCTAGCTGGCCAGGAGGGAAGCAACACACCGTGCGGTTCGGGGTAGCGAAGAGCGAGGGTCCCTAAACAGGGTAATGAGCACATGAAAACTCATCCTCATTAGATAATCTGGGCATTCCCCGATGTTTGCACAAAAAATGGACAAACACCTCAAAGTCGTATGATTTAATATATTTTATGTTGTTCTTAGTGATTTGGGTGATTTATGCAAATATATGAAAAGCAAGGGCTAAGCTGTAAAAGACACACAGATTTATAGTGGTTCAGCCAGAATGTGCCTACGTCCACTTTATATGTTATTTCTCTTTTCTTGTTTAGATTACAAGTACAAAGCTTTGATACAAGTATCTGATAGTTGTTTGAAAGTTCTCTCCGTGCTTGAGCTCTCAAACTTGTCCCCATTGCTGTACCCCTACCCCTCTATTTATAGAGTGAGGCTGGGGGTAGGGGTCCTGGATGTATGTTGCTGCTGGTGGGCCTAGGCTGATGCGATCTGGCCTGGCAACGTTGGCTCAGCAACGCCTTGGTTCGGTAGTGCTCCGGTCCGGTAGTAGATGGGAGATGGTCCGGTGGTGGCTTCCCTTGCCTCTGGTTCGGCAGTGGATGGAGGTAGCCGGTCCGGTGGTAGATGGTTGGATAGTAGTGGAGTAAGTTGGTTCGGTGGTATGGGAAGTAGGTTGGTTCGGCAAGCATGGGAGGTAGAGTTGATTCGGCAAGCATGGAAGAGGTTTTTATGTTTGATTCGGCGAAGGCCGCTTTGGAGTTGGTTCGGTGGTTCTGTGGTTGTGAGTCTGGTTTGGCAGTGGTAGGGATGCCGAATGAAGCTTAGGCAAGCCTGGGCAAACCTGGTGCTTCTTGGTCTTGAGATCGCCTGGGTGAGAATACGCCTAACATTTGCCCTCCAAAGTAGGGCATATGCCGGTATATGCCGTGCTTTGTTTTGAAATTAATGACGTTAGCTTGGATGCTCCTATTCGGCCCAAACGCCGAACCAACCGGTCCGGTCGTCTGTGTTTGCCTATAAGTATGGGCTTCAAGCTCTTGTTATCCACACCTATTAGAAAGAGCCGGACCAAGCCTACGCCTGCCGAATGAGGTGAGCCCTCCTTCTGACGAATGGGTTTTTAGGGAGTGGGATAGCCGAATGAACCTTGGGGCCCGGATTACCGAACGGTATATGGGGAGCTCGAATGTCGAATGAGCTTTTGCCTTGAACTGCCGGATGACTTTTTATGACTCGTGA
Source organism: Allium fistulosum (assembly GCA_030737815.1). Taxonomy (NCBI): domain Eukaryota; kingdom Viridiplantae; phylum Streptophyta; class Magnoliopsida; order Asparagales; family Amaryllidaceae; genus Allium; species Allium fistulosum. The sequence goes on along the minus strand of CM060907.1, from coordinate 238,214,603 downwards.
TACCGAATGAGACCCGGAGTTTGAATGCCCAATCGAACCTTGAACCTTTTATGTTTTGAACTACAAAATGAAATTCTAGATTGTACGCACTTGCTTGTTTATATCTCTACATCCTTTTTAACGATGTATTCTTTTGTGTTGCAGATAATGTCTCATAGAGTTGAAACCCGATCAGAAAAGAAGAAATCCCAGGACAGAGAAGATCCTTCCGCAGTGCCCCCAGCTCAGTCAGAACCGGGATGTCATGCGCCTACCCCGAGGTCACTAGTAGATGGGTACGGCCCTCAGGATGGATGTGGTTACTGCCTAGTTTACCAAGGAGGAGAAGGTGGCGGTGAAGGAGGGCATGCGGTTGCTTGCAGCTGAGAAGGCAGGCGTGCAAGTAGAGGATGATGATCAAGATGATCAAGGAGCAGATGCTGGTAAGTCTTCCTTTCTAGTCTTTTTGTTAACTTGGTTGCTTGTCAATAATGAATTCTTTCTTTGACCGGACAGGTGGGCAACAGGACAAGGATGAAACTCCGACGCAGCCAGCTCCTTGATTTGGCCTGGATATCTTTTTGTGGACTTGACATTGTTGTATATGTTAGTCTCAAAACAGTAACGTAACTCTTAGGTTGTAATTATGCTACTTGTAATAAACAACACTATTCTTGACGTGTAATTCTTTAACTTAAGCTGATTCTGTCGTCTTTTGAATGTTTTTGCTAATTTGACATGTTGTATGAGAAATATAACTATGCATATTCTTGTAATTAAATTGTGTTTGACGCCAGGTTCTTGTTTAAAACATAATTTCATGTCTTGCAATGTTAGCGTGAGGTGTGAACAAATTATAGTCACGTGTTTACACATGAAAGAAGGAAATACCGCCCTTTATATTTTGCTTGTAGATGGCAGTTTGGAATGTCTTATGTGACCGAGTATGGAATGCGGTCCAGTATCTTGCTGTGAGTATCCGCTTCCATTAGCGAATGTTTCTTGTTCTGTGTCCTGTACTTCAGGGATTGTTACAGAGGATAGGAGAAAAGTTTTTTAAATAAAATTGAAATATGAGAAATAGTAAAACTTCCAATCACGGAAGGCCTTCGATGTGCTTAAGTTCGTGGCAAACGGGCTTTGTAGTCACTTTCCCTAGCTGTGGGTCTTGGAGACATTTGTCACCCATCTTACGCCTCCGCAGGGAGTTAATTCTTTTTTACCACAGCCGCACTTAAGACACATCGGAGCCGAGATCGCGCACAGTAACTACCCGGGCCATTATGGCCCGTAATCGTGGGTATTATTCGATTTATTGTGACCGGCTAGCGTGGGTGCCGATCGTCAACCGTGAACTGCCCCTGGCTGGCCACACCTTATGTTGGGGCTTATAGTCGGTTCACAGTTGCCGGCGAGCCGAACGCCGTAATGAGCTGCCTCGGCTATAGTCGGCCTTCTCGGTGGCTTATAATCGGCTCATTACAGTTGGCTTTGAGGGCCGTCGCGAGCAATGAGTTAACCCGCAGCAGAGGGATGCCGGAGCAAAAGTGTCTCATTGGCGAGGGCATAGATTCGTATAGCACCTGTTAGGTCTTGTCCAGGAGAAGTCGCGTTGTGGAGCGCTTTGAATGGAAATGCTATTTGCATAGGATTTTGTTCAACAGAAAAGGATAAAGTTAACAAGCAGCCAAGATATAAAGGAACAAGTTAAAAAAGAGACAAGGTTTTTTTTTAAAGTGGTTCGGCACGAAAATGCCTACGTCCACTGATTCTCTTTGTTAATTCGCTTCATATGGGCAGTGCAAGTTAAGTAAAGTATCGACGAAGGTGTTGGATGTTCCATGCCCTCTGGAACACCTCCCCGTCCACTGTTGACAAAATATAAGCTCCATTGTGGAGATCTTTATGAATTACATATGGTCCATCCCAGATTGGATCTAGTGCTCCGGGGCGAGGGAAAATTCGCTTGAGGACAAGATCCCCTTCTTGTAAGGTACGATGCTTGACTTTGGAGTTGTATTGTGCTGCCACTTTTTGCTTGTGGGCTGCTGCTTTGAGGACTGCATCATTTCTTCTCTCCTCAATTAGATCCAAAGACACGTGAAGGAGTTCTTCGTTCTCTTATGGGTTAATAGTGGATCCTACGGTGGGAAGGCATGATGGTTTCAACTGGAAGCATAGCCTCCGATCCGTATGCCAAAGAGAAAGGAGTATGCCCTGTTGATGTTCTGAAAGATGTGCGATAAGCCCACAGTGCCGTAGGGAGTTCATCCACCCAAGCGCCCTTTGACTTTTCGAGTTTCTTTTTTATTAGAGTTTTCAGAATTTTGTTGACGGCTTTGACTTGTCCGTTTGCCTGGGGATACGCTACGGATGAGAAGCTTTTGTGAATTCCGTGCTCTTGGCACCAGTTGGCGAATTCCTCGCTGTCAAATTGAAGTCCATTGTCTGATATGATTTTGAATGGGACTCCGTACCTGCACAGAACATTTTTGATCAAGAAATTAATAACTTTTGCAGAAGATACTTTATTCAGGGGTTCTGCTTCCACCCATTTGGTGAAATAGTCGACTGCTACTATAGCATATTTGGCCCCGCCTCGGCCCATTGGTAGTTTGCCGATTAAGTCAATTCCCCATACTGCAAAGGGCCATGGGCTGGTCATTTGAGTAACCTCAGTTGTTGGTAGCCGTGAAATTTTAGCAAACTTCTAGCATCTGTCACATTTTCTGACGAAATCTATGGCGTCCTTGCTTAAGGTGGGCCAGAAATATCCATATCGGAGTATCTTTTTTGCTAAAGTTTGCCCTCCGGTGTGATCTCCGCAGCTTCCTTGATGAATGTTGGATAATATTTCCTTGGCTTCCCTTCCAGCGACACACCTTAATAGGGGGTTAGAGAATCCGCGTCGATAGAGGGTGTCCTCTTGTATTGTGTAGCGGGAAGCTTTCCTCAAGATTTTATTGACTTCGTTACGCCCGTTGGGTAGTGTGCCACTTTGTAAGTAGTCTCGGATGGGAGTCATCCAAGTTGCTTCTTCGGTTGCAGCTATCAGATTCACTTGCTCAAAACTTAGGGGTCAGTTGCTTCGAGATGGCTACTGCTCCGGAAACATCGCCGTCTCTCACGCTTGCTTGCTTCGCCAATTCGTCGGCCTCTCGGTTCTCTTCCCAAGGGATGTGTTTGACTAAGTAGTGGTCCAATCGACTGAGAAGTAACTTGGTCTTCTTTAAATATGCTATGAGTCGTTCTTCTTGAGCCTGGAATTCTCCTAGTATTTGATTAACAATAAGTTGAGAATCGCTATGAAGACACAAAGAATTGGCTCCGATTTCCAAGGCAAGTTCTAATCCAGCTATCACTGCTTCATACTCTGCATCGTTGTTGGTGGCAGCGAACTCCAACCTTATAGCATAGTGCAGCTTATTTCCCCTAGGAGTGATTATTACCACACCTGCCCCCGAGCCTTGTTCGTTTGACGCACCATCCACGAAGAGATTCCACTTGATGTCTTCTGCTATTTCCGATTGCTCCTTACTTTCGTTGGTAGTGAATTCTGCAATGAAATCGGCCATGGCGTGTCCCTTGATAGCGGTGCGAGGGTGATAGGTGATATCATACTGACTTAGTTCAATGCACCATTTAAGTAGTCGCCCAGAAGTGTCGGGACGATGGAGTACCTTCCTCAGTGGTTGGTCGGTCAGAACTTTGATGGAATGGGACTGGAAGTAGTGACGCAGTTTCCATGATGTGATTAGTAAACAGTATGCTAGCTTCTCAAGTTTAGTATGTGGCATGCTATGTCAGGGGAGATTCCGGTCATGTCAGCATGTGACCATGCAAATACATCCAAGTTGTGGTGGAGAAAGTCAATGAGTTGTTCCTTCAACTCTGTTTTTAGTTGGGACCCGATTTTCAATAGTCTACTTGAGTCATGTTTGCCTATAGATACAAATTCCATAGCCTCTGCAGGCTCGACGGTGGCCTCCTCCTCCCTGTCCCTGGGGCCTAATTCATTGAAGGGATCGCTGGTATATCGAAGAGGAGGGGCTTTCTTTAGTTGCTATGCTTCCAAACTTTTTGTGCAGAGGGCAACCTCTACACTCTTCCCTTTATCCTTCCTGTGGTTGTTGTGAAGTTCAGTTACATAGCAGTCTCGAGCAACATCCTGGTCTCCCTCTACTTCCCCTACTCCATTGTCCGTTGGAAATTTCATCTTTAGGCACTGTGGGGCCAGGACAATTTGGAAGTCAGACAGGGCTGGCCTTCCCAAGAAAGCGTTGTAGTTTCTTCCTTCTGATGTGTTCTTCAATCAAGTCCCGGAGATGATGGCATTCATTGGTATCAAGCCCATGAGATTCGTGGAAGCGGCAGAACTTTCCAGACTTCTGTGCGTTATCTGATTCCTTCTCGTACGGTGGGCGTTCGTATCTAACTTCGCCTTGGGTGGCAATGAAGATGTTTTTCGACGGTTTCATTCAAAGGAGTGTAAGTCTCGAATCTCGGTCCTGGCCGATATAGGCGCTTTTCTCCCTTCTTGCCCCCAGCATTGTCTCTAGAATCATTTCTTCGAACGTCCTTTGCAACAGCGGGCGCGTTGCTGTGAGTTGCCTTATTTTGTTGCCCTGACTGCCCCTCAGTGGCAGCGTCTTCAAGCCTCATATATTTCCCGGCTTCATGGAAGAAATCAGGTAAAGTAGCTGGTTTTTCTTTTGTTAGTCTTCTAGCGAATTTAGTATCCGGATGCACACCACTACAGAGGGCCATTAAGACAAGCTTCTCATCGGCATCTTGGACTGCGACCGCTGTGGCATTGAATCGGGTTAAATATTGCTGCAGCTTCTCTCCAGGTTTCTGTTTGATATTGGATAAGGAATAAGTGTCCTTGGGTTGTTCCACATGAATGCGGAACTGGCTGATAAACTTTTCTTTCAACATCTCCCACGAGCTGATGGATCCTTGGGGTAGATGGCAGAACCAGGAGGTAGCTAGATCTGCTAAGAATAGTGGAAAGCATTTGCATAGTACTCCCTCTGTTGCTCCCCTCATGAGCATATGCTGTGTGTATCTCTGTAAGTGTACAACGGGGTCGGAGGTTCCTTTGTAAGGTTCCATTGTTGGCATCTTCCATTCTCGGGGGGTGATAGCAATTTCGATATTGCAGGCGAAAGGGCTGGTTACCCTAGCGCCTATCCGTCGACCTCTTTGATCCCGTTGAACGCACTCTCTGAACAAGCGTGCCATCCTTTCATCAGAATTTGGAGCAGATAGAAACGAGTTCGGTTCTGTTCTGTGGGATTGATTCCGTCCATATGACCTGTAGGGATGGTACCGTCTATCATTCCTCATATTTTCCAGTGGCTGCCTTTGGTGTTCTGGTAGCATGCTAGGGTCAGCTACAGTTGGCCCTTGCCTTGATCTTCCCCTGCTGGGTTCTGATCTAAGCACTTCCTCGGGTCCAACTTCGGGTTGGATTCTAGCTCGGCCCCGTTCATTGGCGTTTCCGTGGTTAGGCAGTACGACCGACTCAGCTACAGTTGACCTCCGCCCGGTACCTCCCCCGTTGGGTTCGGTTCCAAGTGTTTCCTCAGGCCTAACTTCGGGCTGTGCTCGATCTCGGCTCCTACCATGGTTGCTTCTGCCGTTAGCTCCTTCGAAGAAGGAAGATCTTTGTTGACTCTGAGATCCTCCAGACTGGGATTCACCCCATGACTCAGTGTTGTGGTTGGACTCTTCAGCATCCCTTAAGCGTGACATGAGATGGTCCACCAAGACTTCCTGCTGGGATGTGAAGCGGTTAGTTACTTCAGCCACAACCCTGTCTAGATCTGCTCTAGTAATTGCTGTGGGCTGTTCTATGGCAGGAGTCGTCGGATTAGCCTGCCCTTCATTTGGTACTGCTATTGGAGGGGGACGATTTACTTGATCTGTGTCCACTGGATCTGGAAGACTACTAGTTGCGATGTTTTTTCCTTTGTTAACATCTTTCTTCTGCTTGGGAGGCATGTTTTCCAAGCGATGAACGATGCTGTTAGGAAAAAGGTTAAGTGGAAGAAGCTGAAGCTTCGAGCTTCTAGTTCTCAGTGAAAGCACCAAAAATGTTTGCACAAAAAATGGACAAACACCTCAAAGTCATATGATTTAATATATTTTATGTTGTTCTTAGTGATTTGGGTGATTTATGCAAATATATGAAAAGCAGGGGCTAAGCTGTAAAAGACACGCAGATTTATAGTGGTTCAGCCAGAATGTGCCTACATCCACTTTATATGTTATTTCTCTTTTCTTGTTTACATTACAAGTACAAAGCTTTGATACAAGTATCTGAAAGTTGTTTGAAAGTTCTCTCCGTGCTTGAGCTCTCAAACTTGTCCCCATTGCTGTACCCCTACCCCTCTATTTATAGAGTGAGGCTGGGGGTAGGGGTCCTGGATGTATGTAGCTGCTGGTGGGCCTGGGCTGATGCGATCTGGACTGGCAACGTTGGCTCAGCAACGCCTTGGTTCGGTAGTGCTCCGGTCCGGTAGTAGATAGGAGATGGTCCGGTGGGACTTTGGTCCGGTGGTGGCTTTGGTCCGGTGGTGGCTTCCCGTGCCTCTGGTTCGGCAGTGGATGGAGGTAGCCGGTCCGGTGGTAGATGGTTGGATAGTAGTGGAGTAAGTTGGTTCGGTGGTATGGGAAGTAGGTTGGTTCGGCAAGCATGGGAGGTAGAGTTGATTCGGCAAGCATGGAAGAGGTTTTGATGTTTGATTCGGCGAAGGCTGCTTTGGAGTTGGTTCGGTGGTTCTGTGGTTGTGAGTCTGGTTCGGCAGTGGTAGGGATGCCGAATGAAGCTTAGGCAAGCCTGGGCGAACCTGGTGCTTCTTGGTCTTGAGATCGCCTGGGTGAGAATACGCCCAACACCCGATAAGGAAATGAATGCTCGGTATTTCATCCTCATGGATAGCCTTCCGACCAAGAGGGGAGCGACGGCTCGCGCGGTTCTAGATGACCAGAGTTGGTCGTTCCTAAACAAGGTAAAGTGCACATGAAACCTCTTCCTCGTTAGATAGCTTAGACATTCCCAGATAAGGAAATGAAGGCTTGAGAATTTATCCTCGTGGATAGCCTACCGGCCAGAAGAGGAGCGACGGTTCACGCGGTCCTAGACAACGTCCCCAAACAAGGTGATAAGTAAATGAAAAATCAGCCTCGTTGGACAACCTTAGTAGTAGTGCTGACCAATGTAGGCTCTGAAGACTTCAATTATCTCTTTACAAAAGGCCGTGGGCTTAGGAGAAAGCTTGAGAGAGTCATTGACTGCTGATCTTGGATGCCCCCAAACTTGTAGACGGATATATGGATGCTCTTGGAAACCTTTGAGGGGAAGTCAAAAGATGGATTCACTCAATAGCCTATGGGGGTTGCCTTGAATATTGACATGAGCGCTAGGATTTTCCAAGGAGAAGTGAGGAGGAGATCAAGATCACTAACAATGGACATCTTGCCCATGGGTCTTTTCATGAGGCTGGTCGATCGGGGCATCTCATAAGAGCATGCTTGGCGGGTGGTGAGAGGCTCATTTCCTATGCCAGGGATCCTTCTAGTGATTGGAGGGGCGAGCGCGACCGCACTCGTAGTTGCCATAATTCATACGGGATGTGGGATACCAAGTGCAAAAATAGCTTGCATAGGAAGCTACTAACCACAAGATTGGAGGTTCATCCTTCTTCTTGTGCCAGAGTGTTGATTTTATTTTTCGTCAACCTCGGGATTGCACCACAAAAAGCAAAGGTTACTTGCTAATTATCTGGTTTAAGAGCTAACATGAGCATTCAATGCGTAAATGACACAAGATATGAAGTGGTTCGACATAGCTGCCTATGTCCATTGTGAATTCCTCTTATTACACGGCTCTCTTATAATTACAAGGAATTACAAAAGATACAACAAGAAAAAAGGCATGGCTTAAATCTTATGCTGCTGCTAATCTTGAGGGCTTGTTAAGCTTAGAACTATGAATAGTGAGCTGCTGTGAGAATATATTGCTTGATGCGAAGTTAAGGATGTGTGATCATGAATGGCTAATGGATCCTTTGAATAAATAGGCCATTGGCGGGTGGAAACCAACCTTGAAATAGTCGACCCTTGGCGAGGATGACCAACTTTGAAATAGTCGACCCTTGGTGAGGATGGTCAGCCTTGAAATAGCCGACCCTTAGCGGGGATGAATAACCTTCGAATAGTTGACCTTGAAATAGTAGACCCATGGCAGGGACGACCAACCTTGAAATTATCAACCCTTGGCGGGGTAACCAACCTTGAAATAGTCGACCCTTGGCTGGGATAATCAACCTTCAAAATTGTCGACCCATGGCGTGGACGACCAACCTCCAAAATTATAACACCTCATTTCTATACCTATATTACCAAAGAGTACTACAAGGTAATACTATTTGATAATGTGGAATGAAGCGATATTGGACCGTCACATCACATGAATATTCCATTGGGCTAACACAGGTACGTATTAAAAATCTCATATAACATATCCATAAGTACTCGATATCGGGTACAAAGAAATAAACGCATGCGTTTTTAGGGTAGAGCAATATACAATATAAAATAGGAAATAGAGAACACAGAGCCATCAATGTAGCGCTAGTATAAAATAAATTAACATATACAAATACTAGTGGGTCTATATAAAAGGAGTCAATACCCATTAACACTCAAATAATACAGGATAGATCCAATACATACAACACACTAACATAAACTGTAACACCCTATGAGAATTAAGAAGAAACTAATAAATTTATAATAGGGCTAAAAAGGAGAATTTTTAAGACATTAGACTTTGGCTCTGAAAGTTACACCATTGTGTTCATGGTGATTTTCTGAGCAACTTTCATATGTAAAGTTTCACGATCGGAGTTCAAACGGAGAAGTTAATAACGTTTGAAGTTTTCGAATTAAAAATAATTCAAATGGATTTAAATTTAAAAATTAATAAATTTAATGTTAAAAATTAAAAAGGGCATAAATATTTTAACTTTAAGGAAAACTTAACATTTAAGAAAAACGTTAACGTTGGTTAGTAAAGTAGGGAAAGAAGTAAAAATTAAATGGCAACAAAAATATACGGTCAAAAGTAAGAGATGGGTCGACTGCCCAGGAAGGAGTGGTCAAATACTCGTGTGGCGGCTAGGGTTTTCTTGGGCCAAGAATGGCCCGGATATTATTATTTTAAACTGACTTAAATCCTATGATCCAGGCGCATCCTAATCACTATAAATAAGTGGCTAGCCTTGTAACGACCCGCCTTTTCGACTGTCGAAAGTCGACACCAAATACATCTATGGTATTCCAATGCCGAACATCCAATCATCGGAAAGGCAGATTGTTAGGCTAAAAAGAAAAAGAGCAGGAGAAACAAAATCTCAAAGCTGAACGACAACATATAATAAAAAAAAGGCAGTAGAAATTGTCACTTTAAAATACAAGGTATGTCAGAGTTAAAAACAAACCTCATCAGCCTGGACAGTTATAACTTCCTAATCTTACAATTGCTAATGGGTATACATAATAATACAGCGGAAAATAAAAATACCGCGGCAGGTGAACATCTAGCTCTACTCCATGGGCTCCGTGTCCCACCAATAACAACTTGGAAAAGTAATCGATCTTACTTGAGCATTATAATAAAATAACTCCCAGATCAGTCAAGAAAACCAGCGTGAGAAAACTCAAGTAATAAGATGAACACAATATATTCTGCAACCACGCCGCTAATCACGAAATGGGTTTTTCCTCACAAGAATAACTTCCACACATGAATGAATGGAAGAAAATTAAAACAAAACCCTAACTTGAAAGGATGGGTATAAAAAAGGTCAAAATCCAAACTTAAAGAATAGACACAAACAATTAAATATCGAAAAGAGCCCCAATCACTTCTTGATGCAATTAAGAAAACAAATTCAAAGATTTGAATCAAAGGCAAGGAAAGGGAAATTTTCCAATAATGACTAGAAGGGTGCCCCTTTATGAAAGAATACCTCTGGACAATATACTTGAGAGGGTCATATACTCTATGACTCCACTCGGGAACTCCAAGCCGGACTCCGCCAACCTTATCGAGTATTCGAGTATTTCACATCTCCGCATGCATACTACCGAAACCAAATCTAGAGTAGATGTGAAAATACCCTGATGGGAGCAACCTTACATAGCTTGGCCCACACTTGCTTTTTTGTTTTAGTCATTTCCGGCAAAAGGAAATCAATGCTCAAATGAGCAAAAAATCGTCTTAAATTGAAGATACACAAAGAAAAAGCTAAGTCAATAATTAATAAATTAACTATTGGGAATATTTAAAATGATCGTATATGGAAATTAAGTCTCATATTATTACCACTGCTTATCGATTTCAAACTTTTACTATCGCTCGGTTGGAAATGAAGCCAAACAAGTTACGGTAGTGTTACCTCTAGGCATTGCCTTGATGACATTTTTAACCTTCGAGATAGAAACGAGTTTCCATACTTCGATGTTTAGTGTTATGAGTATGGCTAAATCCTTTCCATACAAGCGATATCATTTATGGAAATTAAATCTCTTATCCTTTTCGTAACCGAATCAAACTTTTAAAATTTTAAAACCAACTTGTGCTTGGTTTTCACATCACAAATATTTGTAAAAAACTTTAAAAATACTCTTGAAAATATTCTTTTTAAAGAGCAAGTTATATTTCTAGGTGTATTTAAAGAAAGGGTAAAAATGTCATTAAAACATTTTTTATAAACCCAAAACCATTTACGCTTAGCTTTATTTTTGACAAAAAATTTCTTTCAAAAGATTTTTCTCATTTATAAACTCTCATTTATAAATTTCAAACGACATTTATTATCTCGGAAGATAATAAATCAATTAAAGTGCTTTTAAAAATTTAAAATGGTGTTAATCATCCTGAAAGATGATTGATATAATTTTTTTATAAATTTAAAACCATAGTAATTATCCCAATAGATAATTAATCAACTTATAACTCCTTTAATAAATTCGTTAATTAACTTTAAACACCTTCATTAAATGAGTTAATTAACTTTAATCACTTTTTATTGAATCAGTAAGTTAATTTTAAACAACTTTATTAAATATGTTTATTAACTTTAAACATCATTTTGCTAAAATGATTGATTGATCTTAAACATTATTATTAAAAATGATTAATTAATTTTAAACATCATTATTTAAAATGATCAATTAATTTTAAACACCATTATTAAAATGATTAATTAAATTAATAATCTATTTTATTAATTTAAAACAACATTAATTATCCCGAAAGATAATTAGTCCAATTTATAACCTTTTTATAAATTTAAAACAACATTAATTATCCGAAATTAAATCAAATTTATATCTTTTTACAAATTTAAAACAACAATAATTATCCCAAAAGATAATTAATCAAATTTATAACATCTTTTATAATTTTAATCGATACTTATCCTTTATTTTAAAAATTCCCAATTTTTTTTGAAATATAGTTTAAACAAATTTTAAAGTGCAAAAACACGTCCAAATATGTATTTTGTAAATTCACAAGCTCAAGTTCAACACACAACAAGGGTTTAAGGAGATGATATATCATAAGTGATAGTACAACGATAATTGTTGTAATGACATTTATATAATCAAACTGTATATCATAAATATGTTCAACCAAATAACAATATAAACGACATAAAAATATAAGTAGATTAATATTGGCGAGAAACGCCTTAGGTTTACTCTATAAAAGCCCCTTGTAAATCACACATATGCATGTGTATTTCAAAGCATTCCATAGCAACCTATTTGCTACGTACACTCCGATTTTCCTTTTTTTGTCCCTTGCAACACTATGGTTATTTAATGCTTTCTACTTTTCAAGCGGGAATTTGAATCCAAACAAACAACCAAACAAAATATAAACTATCATTAAGCATTTAACAATAATTTATAGTAACACAAATATCATATAATTTATTTTAAGGCAGGTGAACTGAAAAAAATTATAGTTGACACTTTCTCATTCTAGTTCGGTCTAAAATCGAACTCGATTTTATCCTAAAATTCCACTAGCACAAAATTCAACGACCCTAACTCTAACACGTAGCTAATGTCCCTACGAGTCCAATGCAACTGACCGCGTCCAAATTTGACCTCGTACGAGCAAGATATGAATTTTATAAGCTATGGAGATTAAAATAGTCATTAATTATTTAATTAACAACTAATTACCCCTAATATTATCCAAATCCTTTCTTCCCGCATGTTCACGATATCACACCCAATGCATGCATGTTTTGCCTATGATACGGAGCATCCCTCGATTGTTCGACGAACGGATTTCACCATTGTTCATCTCGAACTTGATATGACCATACCAAAATCGCAAACCCTTGTCTGCCTCATCATCATCACGACCTGGAGCAATCAACCATGAACCATCAGATGTCGCACCACCCAACTTGCGATCGAACTTCACCAAATTATGGCCATGGGTGCTACGCGCCAAGAGAAGCTCACCTCCACCCATACCATTGCCTAACTCACCTTAGATCGACTCAAAAACCAAACCCTTGTTTGCCTAAAACCATGACCAAAACCGTCGCTCTCTTCGAATCAAAGTTGCACCCAGTGAAATGTATGTGGATGTGAAGATCTACTCACAACAAGTTCAAACATAATTGTATTGGAATTTTTCGTTGATTATATTACTAGATTTTAATTTTTGAAGGGAGATCTATTTTTGTTTACTAGAAGAAGATGAACGAACCAAGAAATGGAGACAAGTGAATTTTCTTTTTATTGTTAAGTGTTGTATATGTTTGTTTTTATATAAAAACCCCATTTTCTTTACTTAAACTACAAGCTAACCAATATCTCCAAGCAAAACATAATTTCCAAACCACCTATCACTTCACCAGCAAGTCATTTTGAAAATTTTAATTTTGATTTTGATTTAAAAAGATTTTAAAAAGCAATATTTGTCATACTCCACTGCAGAACATTCCATTTGCGTACAGACTACGACCGATAAAAAAGCGATCGTGAACCAAAAAGCGACACGATCCCAAAACAATAATAAAATACACAGAATAAAATTTCGAAAAGATAACATCATTTAAAATATGTCCAATGACAATTTAAATATTTTTCAAATTAAAAATTATGCAAAAACCCTTTAAATTCAATTAAAAATACTATAATAAAAATCAAGTCGTTTTAATAACAATTGATTTTCTTATTATTTATTCAAACCATTTATTTTTGTAAATAAATTTACAAAATGATTTCACAACTATTATTTATTAATTAAATAAGATTATTAAATCCATTTGATTAATATTTAATTCACAGTTCAAATATTTAAATAATCCCTATATTTGAATTCAAGTTATTAAACTCTAAAACCTAATTATTTAAATATTTAAAATTGGTTAAATATTAAAAATCATAACAATAAAATTCTAGGATGTTAAATTCACCACCCTTAAAAGAATTTCATTCCCGAAATTGCCAAAGAAAGAAAATGTCTCCAAACCCTTATGTTTAATAACTATTAATTAAAATAAGTTATTAAACTTTTAAAGTCGTTTATTTTTGGAAAATTTCAGCAGCAACTCCTTTGCATGGCTAGATCCGGAAAACTACAACTCGCCAGAGTTGGTACCAATCAATCAGAAGAAAAACAAAAGCCAAGTGACCTCCCATATATGGGGCATAAAATCATCAATCGATCAAAATACCAATTTCTAAATATACTTTGTACCTCTTTTGCGTTTGATTTTTATTTTCGCAAGCAACTTATTATCTCAATGCGAATGCAAGTGCGCAAGAAATCAAGTAGTAATCTCTTGCATCCCTGTACCTATCTCGTATTCATAATCCAAAAGAGAACTATTCTGAAAAGAAATAATATCCAAGCTATTTCTATTATAAGCAATATCAATATAAACAATATAAAACCATATGCAACCAAAGTACGGAGAATATTATGTAATAAAATACTAAATGTCAAATCTTTTTCAAAAGATAAATTTGGAAATAAATGCCCGGTATTTAATATCACAATATATTTTAAAATTATTCCAAAGAAAAATAAATAAAAACCAAAATCAATTATGACAAGGAGGGGACTCCTCCTATCGAAGCATGATATAACTCTAGAATTAAAACAACATGGAGCATCCAGTAGTATTTCGGTTCCTCCAAAAATAATAACTAGAGTAAACAATATACCCGGCGAGTCTTCCAATCGAAAAATTCCCAATCGCCCAACTTTAGTCATAACAAAATATTTGAAAAAACATTTCACAAAACTCCTTTCAAATATTCTGAAATAATAATTTTTACCAAAATTTTCAAAATAATTATATTGTTATTTCTTTCATAAATTCTTTTAAAATCACTTTTTCAAAAGCATTGGGATTTAAGTCCTAATAAATAACGACTTCGTAAACAGTAGTCTATAAGATCACATTATCAATCAAATCAAATTCCATAGAGGAACAGATTAAAACTTAAGTTAAAATGTTAAATGACTTAACAAATAAAATTTTGCTTAGGTCACAACTTTCTCGATTGTCCGAGAATATAGATAATTTCCTAAGCCACACAATAATTTATACGAATACACTTAAGCCCGTATAATGTACATAATTCACCTGTACGTAATATCTGATCTCATCACTCGCTTGGATACGTAAATTTCATTTCCAAACTAGTATCGCTCACTCGACCTCCCTAGTGCGGACTACGATCAGGTTCTTCGATTAGAAACCTCCATTCTCCATACATAGCTATATACTATAATAGAAAACCTCAGTATCATATCGAGAATCTGAATCAAGTGTCCGCTGACAAGAATCAAGTGAGAAATCCTTTGTCGGACTGGTGTGAATCATCCTGAAGTTATGTATTCAAATCCTATATCAAGAACCATGCGAATAAAATGATCTATGTATAACTTATGTACTTAATCTGGTTGGTTTCTTAACTACCCCAATCTTTCTAAATCCCTTTCATTTTCCCTTCTAGTATTCATTCACTACTAAAATTATTATGAATTATTCCATAAATTTTCACTTAAGTTTATAAACATTTTATAAAGTCACATCTTTATAAAACATTAAATTAAAATTTTACTCCACTTTCCTTTACTTGTATAATACTCTTCTACATCCTAAGAGTATATATAAAACGTCAATTAATTTTATTTATTTTTCTTTTTCTTTTCAAAATTCAAATGGAGGCCCAAACAAAATATGAATCTTAAAACCGAGTCGACTATTCCAACCTTTTTACCTTAGAGTGTCCTAAGGAAAGATGTTTACAAGTCGGCTCTATAACAACAAATAGTTTATATGACTTAGATGTTTAAACAAAAAACTACGGTTTTTAATAAACAACGCTTATTAAAACCTTCCTATCAAATTTAACCCATTTAAAACATGAGTTAAATTATTCCTTTTCTATTCAAGAGCTGATAATTTTCATTTATCAAAATACCCTTTTTACTATAAATCGATTTTCCTTTAAGGAAACTTAAGAACTAAATACACCGACTTTATTTCAAATCATTTTTGAAATAATAAGAATAAACATATCTACCTTTTGTATATCAAATCATACTTTTGGAGTTTAATTTTGTTTTACCAAAACAACCTTATAGCACAGTACAATGGTAGCATTCCCGCACTTAGAAACTTGAAAATGAACGCCGATGATGTTGTGATCGTCATACGAATTGTTTTCCAACGACAGAAGTGAGTTCAGTGCTTTCTTATCTCTTTTAAAATCCTTTTTAAAATATTTCTATACACAAATACTTTTAAATAATACTATTATTATTTCCTCCAAAATTTTGAAAACACCGAGATTTAAGTTCTCAAATTCACTGCTTAAATCCCTTTTATTTATAAACTCCATTTATAAATTATACTTGTATAATTTTACTTTAAAATATTTATTCCCATAAATACGTTTGAGTAATATTACCATTACTTACTCAAATCCTTTTGAAATTATTTCAAATAATACCAGGATTTAAATTCTCAAAAAACTCTTTTCTTTTACTTATAAGACACCATTTATAATCATATAACTTATTTTATATATACCATACTCATATAAAGTGTACCTTTTAATTTTTTATATATTATAATAACTTTCCTTTATTATAAAAATATTTTCTCAAATATTTATCCTCTAAATATCTTATCTTACTATTTGGATTATATTAAACAACTTTTATTAAAAGATGACTTTTAACTTAAAATTTTCTTCGAACACCTTATAGCCAAACTGAGAATCACAAGTGGTTCGTTTTTAATACACTTATAATTATCAAAATGATAAATGTCTATAAATAAGCTGAGCACAAATACTCAACAACCAACAAACAAAAGTCAATGCTCCTAAACTATACGAGCACGACAAATCAAACAATAATGATAATAAATAAACATTATCATTACAAAAAAACAACATAAATAATTATATAAATTTGAAATTTACTCCTTTTATATAAAAAAAACATATAATATTAGGTAACATATTTCATTTACCAAATTTTTCAAAAAAAATCAATGTGGTGTCTGTTTGCCTTGTTTAGGTGTTTAGAAATCCCTATCGACACCATGGCATCCCACATCTCGACTAGAATTCATAAACAACTCAATAGACCAATTAACATAATATGTTTTTTTAACATCCCTCGACTGTTTGGTGAACGGATTTCACCATTCTTCATCTCATCTCGAACTCGACATGACCATACCAAAATCGTAACCATCGACCGGTTTATCACGATCGTGACCTGGAGCAATCAACCGCGACCCATGAGATATCGGACTACCCATGTGTGATCGGACCTTACCAAATTATGGCCGCATGTGCTACTCGCCAAGAGAAGCTCATCTCTACCCATTCCATCGCCTAACTCGCCCTAGATCAACTCGAAAACCAAAACATAGTAAGCCTAAAACCACGATCAAAATTGTCGCTATCTTCGAATCAATGTTGCTCCCAATGAAACGTATATGGATGTGCTACTCACAACACGTTCAAAGATATATTTTTCTAGTATTTTTCTTTAGTATATCACTAGATTTTAATTTTTAAGGATGGGATCTATTTTTGTTTGCCGGAAGATGGTGAACGGCCCAAGAAATGATGACAAGTGAATTTTCTTTTTGTTGTGAAGTGTTGTATATGTTTGTTTTTATACAAAAACCCCATTTTCTTTACTTAAACACAAGCTAACGAATATCCCCAAGCAAAACAAAATTTCCAAGCCACTTATCACTTCACCATCAAGTCATTTTGAAAATTTAAATTTTGATTTAAAAATATTTTGAAAAGGAATATTTGTGGTACTCTGCTACACAACATTCTATTCGCGTACGACTGCGAACGACAGAAACAAAATATGATTGTGAACAAAAAAGTGACACGATCCCAAAATAACAATAAAATACACAGAATATTTTATTTTGTGAAATTTGAAAAAGATACCATCGTTTTTCGTAAAATACGTCAAACGACAATTTATATTTTTTCCATATAAAAAATTATGGGAAAATCCTATAAATTCAATTAAAAATACTACAATAAAAATCAAGTCGTTGTAATAACAATTAATTTTCTTATTATTTATACGAACCATTTATTATTGTAAATAAATTTACAAAATGATTTCACAACTATTGTTTATTAATTAAAAGGAGTTAAATAAGGTTATTATATCCATTTAATTAATATTTAATTCATAATTCAAATATTTAAATAATCCCTATAATTGAATTCAAGTTATTAAACTCTAAAACCCAATCCTTAACTCGTCCAATCCTTAACTCGTCAAATCCTTAACTCATCCAATTCTTAACTGGTCAAATCCTTGAATTGGTGCCGAGTTAAGGACCTAGTCCAATTTTCGGTGATACTTCTCCTGGTTGTTGTTCTACCTCTTTTGATCGTGCTTGCAAGTCCATGAATCATTCTGTCTTCGTTTTGATCTTCTAAGTCCAATTGAAATCTGCTTTGCTAAAAAGCAGGTTAACACTTGCCCTCCAAAGTACACCTTTCGAATGTAAGATGTGCTTTGCTCAAGAACAAAATCCAGTAATCAATCTTTGATAGTTGAGCTCTCGAATTGCTTTAATTTTGGTGAATTGTCTAGTTCCTTCGGATCCTCTTATCAATCATAAGTCGTCCCAAACCTGTTACAGCCTAAGACTCTAGACTCTGCTCGAGTGTAGTTTATACATCACAATCATTTTGATTTCGTTTGGAGTTATTACATCACGTATCTTTTATTACATCACATATCTAATTTCATTCGAACTACTACATCACATATCCAAAATCATCGCGTGTTCATTCGAGATTTATTGGTTTAATTCTAATTATAAGGCATTTTAATCCTTTTATCAAATCTATATTTGTTCTAAGGTTCGATCTCTCCAGATCATTTTATATTTAACTTGATGTGCGGTCTCTTCGGATCGTTTAATGTTTAAGTTAAGAGGATGATCTCTTTGGATCATTTTATATTCAGTTTAATGTGCGATCTCTCTAGATTGTTTAATGTTTAATGTAGAGGGATGATCTCTTCGGATCGTTATTGCTTAAGTTGAGGGGACGATCTCTCCAGATCGTTTATTATTTAAATTGAGGGGACGATTTCTCTAGATTGTTTATTATATAAGCTAAGGCTTCGATCTCTCCAGATCCTTGCTGAGTTAGTTTTCTCTTAGCAAAAGAACTCAATGACCTACCAAGCCCATCCACTCACTCTTTGATGAGAGGACATACTTTTCATAAAAGCCCATCCACTCGCTCTCCGACAAGGGAGATTGCACCTTCCACTCTAGTTCTGGCCCTCCAGATGGGACTTAAAATGATCAATATTATTAATCACATTCAATATGGATTTTTCAAAATTCAAATATTCAAATCAAATCAAAGCAAACAAGTAAAAACTCCTAAGTGTTCATTCTAGACAATCCGACTCAGAGCGTGAATAGGGACCAATCTAGGGTTTGTGCACGTCTGAGTGGTCTGGGGTTATTATTGTCCTAATAGTCATCTTAGGCATTCAACTCAGAGCGTGCTTAGGGACTGTTTGGGATCCCGTACATGTGTAAGCGAGCTGAGGTTATTGTTGCATCATTTATTTAAAGTCAGGGTAAGGGAGTCGAACCTAACCCCAATCCATCTCGATCATGGGGTTGTCATCTAATGGAAGCCTTTGGCCCATAACTTTGTTCTGCTCCTCGTTCATTTGGTAAGCTTTTAGTTCTAGCTCCTACAGTCATGCATTCATATTCTGATTTGCCTCTCTGGCTCCGGTATCGCTCATTCCAGGTATTAAGGTTCATCCTAGATCCAAATCGATCATGCCCCCAAGTCGTGAGGACATTGTTCCAATTTGATTTGCTCTATCTCTATATGCTTATGCACTGGTTTTTGATCTTTTGTTCTGAGTTCCGGCAACTCTAGTTATTCCTTATGGTCATATCCTTTGGAAGAATCCTTCAAGCATTTTCTGTTGTTTAGTCATCACTCCATCCTTTATTTCCTTCATTATTTTCTCCATCTCTTCTCTGGTCACGTAGATAGATTGATGAGAATTTGAGGACACCTTTTGGCTACCCCCAGGCTTTGGTTAGCTTTCTCCGGTTTTAGATCTAGTATTCGACCTCTTCATCTTCTCTAAATCTTGTATTCAACTTCAAGTTTTTAGATCTAACTTTATTCTCAATGAAAGCTCCAAAATATTAACCCAAAAAATGGATCAACACCCAATGGTTAAATGAAAGCACTGGTTTAGATTAAAAATAAAAGAGAAAGTAGATAAGAACATGCATAAGTTTTTATAATGGATTGGCATAGTCACCGGCCTACGTCTACTTTAATCTCTTTTATCAATTATTCTCTCTTCGTATTACAACTAATTAGATTTGATCGGGCCACAATCTAGTGGATCCCAGATCTATAATGGATTTAAGAATTCCATTCGTGGAGAATAGAAGTGAGAAAAGTGTAATGGAAACTCCAAGTCCAAGAGTGTTGAAGGAGATCCAGTAGAAAAAAAAATTTGGTTGCAAGTAGGTTTGTATTTATAGAGTAGAGGAGATACCAAGTCAGAAGCTTGATATCAACCAAGTCTAGGAGTCAGCCCATGCTTGCACAGAAAAATTCATGGACGTCCGAGTTAATTCCTTAACTCGATACCGAGTTAAAGCCTTAACTCGGTGTCGAGTTAAGGAGTTGAATGCTGACTCCCCTCTGACTTCAGCTTAAAAATTCTTTGCCTTAATTGATATTTTCCAAGTTCTTTTCCACTATCCTAGAGTTTATTCTAGCAATCCAAAATCCTTAACTTGTCAAAATCATTAACTCGTCAAATGCTTAACTCATCGAATCCTTAACTCGTCGAATACTTAACTCGTCGAATCCTTAACTCGTTGAATCCTTAACTCGGTGCTAAGTTAAGGGCTTAGTCCAATTTTCAGTGAAACTTCTCATATTTGATTTTCTACCTCTTATGATCGTGTTTCCAAATTCGTGAATCATTCCATCTTCGTTTTGATCTTCTAAGTCCAACTGAAATCCGCTTTGCAGAAAATCGGATTAATAATATATATACATATACATATATATGCACACATACATATACATATATATACATATTCATATATGAGTATGTGTATACAAGTCTGTTTTGTTTAGCTAAGGATATTAGCTATTTTGTACATTATTGAATGGAACTGAGGCTTATATGAATATCAAAGTTTTGACATTTTAACAATTAGTAAAGGAAGCGTAAACCTTAGCAAAGGAATAATTTTACACACACTTAGGAATATTTAGTTATAAATTAGTTAGCCTAAAATTTGCATTATGTATAAATATATTAATAACATATATATAGCAATGTATAAGTCATATCATATAGAATAAATAGGTTAACAAATAGCATTAAACCCTATAGGAAGGAAGTTAAGGATAATTACAGAAACTAATCCATAATTAAAGGCGAAATAAGGAGTTTTCCTTATATGGCCTTTAATGCGTAAATGCAGATGAGGTATAATATATATATATATATATATATATATATATATATATATGTGTGTGTGTGTGTGTGTGTGTGTATGTATGCATGTACATATCTATGTGTGTAGTATATTCAAAGAGCGAAAATATGACTAAGTTATAGGGATGCGAGGTCAGTTAAAAGCACACAAAAGCCTGCCCGGCTAATCTGGCTACTAGCAGTGTGACTTTAGGACTGATGTGAGACATCGTCTATATTAAGTACTCATAGTGGATGCGAGGTTAGTCCTAATTCCGTAGGGTAAACTTGCCTAGCTAATCTGGCTACCAGCACCTACAAATAGGGACTAATGTGTGACATCATGGTTTGGGTTACGGGTCATAAGACAGATATCCCAGTATGAGCCTGCTTCTGGTTGGAGATATTAAGTGGCTGTTGTAGGGTCCGCCTCCTTCTTGCACAAGAAGTATTAAATGGTCTGGATTATCTTTTAGGTATGATAGTAGGAAACCTCTAGAGCTGGTTCGCTTCGAGATTGAGGCTGTGCAGTTAAAGCGCTCAACGGATCCAATACGGCAGAGGTGTGAAAAGTCATAGCGGGGATATAGTGAGGAAATAGCGGGGATATAGCGGATGACTCTAAAATAGCATATAAAGCTTGTACTTGATGATTTTACAAGTATATAAATGGTAATTAAATGCATAATTAACATTCAATTTATTTATAATTAATACATATTTAATTTAAATAAAAACATGTGTAAATATATTGTAAATAAACATAAACTAGTATTTAACATAATTAAATTCACTAGAATATTAGAGTACTGTTGTTTATGAGAATATGTTAAAAAATTCAATTAGAAAAATAATTTCATAATTTCTGTAATGAATAAATGTCAATTTTCAATTCATTTACTTTAAAGCAGATGTAGCGGGAGTAGTGGGAGATAGCGGGAGTAGCGGGAGATAGCGGGAATAGTGGGATATAGCGGAAATAGCGGGGCTTAAAGCAGAAAGGCTATATTTGACGCTATTTGGGAAAATCGTAGCGGTAGAAATCCGCTATGGAATATAGCGGGGTTATAGCGGTGCAATATCGGGGCATTAACTGCACAGGATTGAGGTAATAAGTGGCTATTGTTGGGTCCTCCTCTTTCCCACAAGAGAAGTATTATGTGGCCTTATGAGATTTCTTATGATGTAGCTAGAAAGTACCAGGGAGAAGTCCGCCTTAGGTTTAGGTATTAAATGATGGCCTTCTACCTAGGCGATAGGTATTAAATGATCAGAGTCTGCCTAATTCCCAATAAAGTGGTATTAATTGGCTCAGATGCTTTCTCTTGTATCGTTTGGAGATGGTGCACGAAGACGGGTCGTTAGACTCCGTAGTTGCATTGCACCCACCTTAGAATTATAAAGTTGGGCTGGAAAGGTCCTTTGGCCTACAGTTGAGGTACATGTGGAGATGGATTGGAAAAGCCTTTAGCTTATAGTTAAGGTATACGTAGTAGGTTAAAGCATAGGATGCGTAAGACATATTACTTACCTAAATGATCCTGTCCAAATACTATTATGGTAAGACTTGAGATTTTCATTCATCATACATTGTTTTTCTAACTCCCTCCTCGTTATAACCTATAGGTTAGAATGAGCGATGCTGACAGAGAAGATAAAGTCGGTGGCGAAGATTTATGACAGTTTAGTTATTTATCTATTTTTTTGATGTATTCGAATATACCCAGATTTCATACATGTTGAAGTTTTATTTTGAGATATTATATTATGGATAATTTGGGATATTGTAGTTCCGAGGTTTGGTTTTTATGAAATGGTTACTTATTTTGTTATTATATCTTATCCCTTCTGCTGTAAGATACCAAAAGCATATATAGATAGCTCTCTTTATATTGTTCATTGTATAAATTTCAGCAACCAACATCCAACTTTGGATCGAAAATTAGGCTCGTTCTGGAGAGGGTTGTGTAATGACCCTAATTTTAGCTAACATTATTTAGAACATTTAATTGGGTGAATAAAATAAAATAATGTAGAAAAGTTAAGGGATTGAGATTTGTAAATTAAGAAGGAGTCGTGCCTTAATGAATGTGTTAATAAAATAAAAAATAAACATAATTAAGAAGGAGGAATATGATGAGGGTAAAATAGGAATAGCCTTTAATCCTATACCCTAAACGCTTCCATTCTCTCCACTTCCTCATTCATTATACATTCACACACTAAACAAAAACAATATTAAGCTTAGGCCGGCCACCATTAAGAAGATTTAAAGGGAAGATAAGCTAGGAATAAAGTAGAAAGCTTAAAGAAATCAATCTGAGGGCAAATCTCAACCTTCTTAATACAAACTCAAGGTGAATAATAACTACCATCTCATGTTTTGATAATGGTTTCGGTTTTAAAGGATAAATCCATTTATTTGCAAGTTATATGTCATGTTACAGTGATTAAATGATTATATGCTTTAAGTTGATGATTTATAGAGATTTAATAAGAATTTTATGGTATGTTTCGATTAGAAAACCTATCATATGACATCCAAACGAGTTACATTTTTGATATATGGTCAAAAGTTTCATTTTAGAAGTGGGTTTCAAGTTTCATAATTTTCTAAGTAATTATGGATTTATTATGAATTTTCTATGAAAGAAAATAATTAATTTTGGGTTTAAATTATTTAAGGCAATTAAATAAAGTTTTCTAAACCAATAAGATTTTGATAAATAACAGTGGTAGGTAAAAAGAAATTTCTTTAAAAGGTTAAAATGCAGTTTTTATCAAAATTACGTCTTCGCCACTACCCTTGCTAGCTTCCGACATCATACACACGCATGACTATAGTCCTAGCTTATCTTCACTTTAAATGGGTATGTAGTGTGTTGGAGATAGGCGGAAGGTAGAATGGTGTCGAAGGCATGCATCCTAAATGGGTGAAGTTGTCTTTTAAAGTTTTCGAACCTATAGACTTGCCTTTGTTTAAAAGAGTATTTTGAAAGGGTTGCCGCTTTGAACCCCTTCAATACCCTAGCTGCTACATTAATCCCTTTAGCCTTAGTTAGAGGCCACTTTTTACAATCTTTATACAGTGCGTGCAAAGGGGGAGACTTTCGTCTTCGTACCTTCCGCTAATATTGAAACCGCTGTTCCCAATGTTTTCGAAAGGATTGACTTATCCGCTTTTACTAATAGTTTCGGAGGAAATGGTTTTCAAAGGATAGTTTCAAAGCTACCCTCTTCTCTAATTCTTTTACTTGAGACCAATGCTTTCGAAAGTGATGCTTTCGACCCTATTCCCTTTGACCCTATAGTTTTATTAAGCGTTGAATTTAATGATTTCGAAAGGAATGCTTTCAATAATTGCGAAGGGATGCTTTCAATGATTTGGGAAGGGATTGTTTATGGTTTTAAATAATGGTTTCGAGGGTATTGTTTTGGCTTTATAGCCTAATGTTTTCTAAGTTAAAAGGGCTTTAACTTATTTTAAAGGGATAGATAACCCTATTGATTTTAGGTTTTCATCAACATTGTTTTGTGTAAAGCATATATCATGGCATAGATATTTTGAGTAAAGTAAAGAGTATATTTTCTTTGTTTAAGTATGATTTAAAAGGGTTAAATCAATTTGAAAGAAATATTTTCAAGGAAATTGAATAGGGTGGTTAGCCCTAAGTATATGACTCAGATATTAGAAGACCAGATGGGAATGGTGTGTGGCCGCGCCCTATACTTTAGCCAATAGCCCCTAGCTAATATAACTCCAAAATTCCAGTGTGTAGGGCTTTGTCTCAGGTAAGACTACAATGATGTTACATACATAAAGGAATACACAGATAGAGATAGGTTATTGGTGAGCCCTCAAAACCAATAGGATC
This sequence comes from Allium fistulosum, assembly GCA_030737815.1. Classification (NCBI taxonomy): domain Eukaryota; kingdom Viridiplantae; phylum Streptophyta; class Magnoliopsida; order Asparagales; family Amaryllidaceae; genus Allium; species Allium fistulosum. The sequence goes on along the minus strand of CM060907.1, from coordinate 238,189,634 downwards.
AGTTGACCCAAGGAGAAGTAAGTTAAGGAAAAACCATCCAATATTGTGTCTAACAGAAGTTAGAATATTTATTATGTCTGGTAGGCCCGAGTCAGCCAATGGTTAATAGTCAGGCATATAAAACTATAATGTTCAGACGGATAGTCCATTGATTACCTGGTTTATATGCATATTTGTTATTGCTATTGTTGTTATAATCGGTTTGATTGCAGAATTTTGATTTGCAAAAAATATGATTGTAAAAGGATATTAGTGAGAGGAAACTAGTTCCGCTAAGCGACGTGGTCTCACTAAATATTAGTGAACCGAGATGTAATAGAATTATTCACACCAGGCTTTATGTCTGGCTCGAAGTTTATGTTTTCCACTTAAACTCTCCGGGTGCTCAAAATTTAATTTGAGTAGATTGAGATTTAAGGTATTTCAGGTTTTAGTAGGTGACGAATAAAGCTTCCCAAGACGTGCAGGAGGCAAGGATTAGCTATTTAGGAGTCTATCCATTATTGTTCTGTTGTGATGTATTTATTGACTGATATGTCTATTTAGTACTCTGATCATCCAAGGGGGCATCTTCATTTGTTGCTCTTGGCGTATTTTGTAATAATTATATTTATCGAAACCTGGGAATTGTTTTGGGATTATGTAATTAAATATGAAATATTGATTTGGAATGTAATTAGAAAACTATTTTGAAATCTGTGTTGATTTTATTTCATATTCACGTGCTTTTGATATTATGGATACCATTAACATTACCGTATTTTGTCATCGAAAGTTAATACTATAGATGACTACAGCATCTATAGTGGTTAGCTTCGGGCCTCAAAATATGGGATGTTACAACTTGGTATCAGAGCATAGGTTTATGAAAACTTAAAAGAAATTTTAAACCTAAAATGATTTTGAAAAAACATAATCCTAAGGAATTAGAGAATAGATTAGGGTATAGGATAATGCTATAGTAACGTACTTGTATTTGTTATATATAATATATGCTTTATCTCCATCTTCCAGTCTCCCTTAGGCTATTCTTCCATATTTACAAAGGTTCAAATGCAGATTTAAAGGAAGTAAGATACGAATGCTAGGAATGGAAGAGTTAACCTTTGTGGAGAAGCACCACAACTAATGGAAATGCCAGACCGAATACTTGAAGGAATCCAGGTCGGTCACAAGCTGCTAATGTGGGTGCTGAAGCATCGCAAGTTGATATGGGAGCTATGTATCAGTTCTTCGTCAACATGATGTAAGCTGGAGCTGCTGCGGGAGTGGTTGGAGGAAATTTTGGAGAATGAAATCTGGAAGCTCCGGTGGTTAATAACTATGTAGTATTGAGCAGAGACTATGCTAGACTTGGAGGGAAGCTGTTTATCGGGACTGAGGACGCAATTGAAGTGGAGAATTGGTTGCTTCATTGCGAAAGGATTTTGCTGATTTAGGACTTAATGATGAGCAGAAAAGAAGATCGGCATCCAGACAGTTGCAAGGAGCAGCACTGTACTAGTGGAACAGTGTTACTGTGGGAGTAGCTGAAGAGACCATGACTTAGGCGGAATTGAGAAGGAGGTTTGAGGAAAGGTTCATGTCGGAGATCGCCAAGTCAAATATGTTCAGAAAGGTTGTTGAGTTAGTGCAAAGAGGCATGAAAGTGCTTGAATATGCTACTAGATGTGAGAAATTATCGAGATACAGACATGATATGGTTGATACAGTTATCAAAAGGAGTGAGAAGTTCATCCGTGGATTGAGACTCAAGCTTGCTAAAGCAACTTTACCACATATTATGGATCCATGCGATGTAGTTGTTGAGATGGTTTTGAGGAATGAGGAGATGCTTGCTTTCTTTAATGGTAACAAAGCAGTGGAAACTCAAGGTGGGTAGAACCAGAAGAGAAAGTTTTTCCACAAGAAGGGAGCTCAGAAGAGTGGAGCTGCCAAGAAAAGGGAGATAGAAATTATCTGCTACAAGTGTGATAAGAAAGGGCATTTCGCTAATGAATGTCGTTCGGGAGGTGGAAAGAAGGTGATCAGGAAGAAGAATATCAAATGCTTCAACTGTGACCAGATTGGGCATTATAAGAACCAATGCAAGGAACCGGCCAAGGATGTAAAGGGAAAGATGTTTTCATTGGAGCCAGCTGCCTCAAGACCAATAGCAGAGGAGAAAGGAAAAGCTATTTTGGGAGGTACGCTTTTGATTTAAGGTATGTCGGTTAGATTTCTATTTGATACTGGTGCATTGCATTCTTTTATATCTCATTGTTTGGTTGATAAGCTTAACCTAGAACCCCTGTACCAAGTTTCATCCTTAAGGGTTGCGAATCCGATAGGAGGGTATGTGACACGGGATGACATGTGACCAGTTAGAGTTTGAGTTGTTAGGTAATATATTTTCTTGCAATTTGCATGTGTTTGATTTCATAGATTTAGAAATTATTTTAGATATGGGTTGGTTAAGTAAGTACGATGCTATGATATTTTTCCATGATAGGAAAATATCACTTAGACACCCTAGTTGTAGTGATTGGATTATATACACGGTAGAAAACTCGAATTTAGATTTTAGCGCTCTGTTGGGCGTTATGGACGAAGAAGACGAGTTGAATCAAGTTTTCATTATTAGAGAATTCGCAGATGTTTTTGAGCCTATGATAGGACTACCGCCAAAACAAGCCATTGAGTTTCAGATAGATTTAGTACCATGAGCGGAACCTGTAAGTAGACTGCCAAGTAGAATGACAGCTATCGAGATGAAGGAGCTAAAGGTGCAGTTGGTGAATTTAGAAGGTAAGAATTTTATCAAACCAAGCAGTTCACTTTGAGGAGCAGTCGTAGTGTTTATAAGGAAGTCGGACGGATTGTTGAGGTTGTGTATCGATTATTGTAAGCTGAATGGGAAGACGATAAAGAACCGATATCCGTTACTTATGATTGATGATTTGTTGGACCAGTTGAGTGGAGCCAAAGTAGTTTCTTAGTTGGATTTGGCAACAGGGTTCCATCAACTTAGAGTAGTAGAGGATAATATTCCTTTAACGTCGTTTAGGAACAGATATGGATTGTACGGATGGTTAGTGATGCCATTCGGACTAACTAATGCGCCAGCATTCTTCCTGGACTTAATGAATAGAATCTTCCGAGAGCATCTGAATAGATTTGTATCAGTATTCATAGACGACATATTGATATATTCCAAGGATGAAAGAGATCATGAAGTTCATCTCAGGATAGTGCTTGAGACACTGAGTCAGCATCAGTTGAAGGCAAAGTTTTCGAAGTGTCACTTTTGGAAGAAGGAAGTGAAGTTTGTTGGTCATGTAGTCTCAAAGAAAAGGTTGTCAGTAGATTCGGCTATGGTCGAGGCAGTGAATAGTTGGAAGAGACCCAAGATAGTGACTGAAATAAAGAGTTTTCTTGGATTAGCAGGATATTATCTGAGATTCATTAAAGATTTCTCGTGGATAGCAGCACCGATGACTAAGCTAACTTGGAAAGATGTGAAGTTTGTTTGGACTGATAAATGTGAGGAGGCTTTCCAGAAACTAAAACATTTGTTGACTAATGCACCTATGTTAGTTGTTCCAGAGGGGAATTGAGACTTAGTTGTTTATACGGATGCATGTAGAACATGATTAGGAGTTGTGTTAATGTAGAGAGCTAAAGTGATTGCCTATGCTTCTCGACAGCTCAGACCGCATGAAGTTAGATATCCAACTCATGATTTGGACTTAGCTGTAGTAATTTTCGCATTGATGGTATGGATATATTACCTTTTGAGAGAAAGATTCAAGCTGTTTACAGATCATAAGTCACTAAGATATTTGTTCTCTCATAAGGAGTTGAATATGAGACAGTAGAGATAGTTAGAGTTCATAGCTGTATACGACTTTGATATTGAGTACACACCAAGAAAAGGAAATAAGGTTATAGACGCACTTAGCAGAAAACATCAGAATGCAGTACTGGTAATGATAGCTGAGTGGAAAGATTTAGAAGCCTTGACTACATGCGGAGTACAATGGAGATCTGAGGCTAGTTCTAGTCGAGAAACCACCATGTTATCATGTTTAGAAGTTCGACCGATGATGATCGAATGGATTGCTTCTAAATAAGGAGAAGATCCATTATTACCCGAGCATATCAGAAGGTTAAGGAATGAACATAGAGCGATGACTTGAAAGATTTCAGCCTTGACCAGAAAAGGCGGTTGAGGAAGAAAGGACGATTATGTGTTTCGATTGTGGGAAACATTAGGAATTTCTTAGAGAATGCCATCGTTCGGAGTTAACTATTCATCTGGGAGGAACAAAGATGTATCAAGATATGAAGAGAAGTTTTTCTGAGAAGATATGAAGAGAGATGTAGGCTTATGGGTGAAGCAATGTTTGAACTATCAGCAGGTAAAGGCCTAGCATCAGAAACCGAGTGGATTACTTCAGCCTTTGGACTTTCCAGTCTAGAAATGGGACTCTATCTTAATGAATATCATAGACGGATTGCCAAGGTCGACTTGAGGAAATGAGAGTATCTGGGTTATAGTGGACAGACTGACTAAGAGTGCACACTTTATACCCGGTAAGTCGACCAGAACAACACCAGATTTAGCTAAGTTATTCATGAAGAATATAGTTAGACTGCTTGGAATTCCTATAGTATAGTAAGCGATAGAGATTCCTTATTCATTGGTGAATTCTGGAAGAGTCTACAGGAGACTTTAGGTACTAAGCTTAAGATGAGTACTGCATACCATCCACAGATAGATGGGCAAACAGAGTGAGTTAACAAAGTCTTGGAGGATTTGTTAAGAGCTTGTGTGCTAGATTTCGAAGGACCATGGGAAGACCATCTATACTTAGTCGAGTTTTCGTATAACAACAGTTACCATACTAGTATAGGGATGTCCCGTTTGAAGCTTTGTATGGAAGGCTATGCAAATCTCCCGTTTGTTGGTTAGAGACCGAGGATAGATTAGTTCTTTGTCCGGATTTGGTTAAAGAAGATGCAGAAAAGATTGAGTTAATTCGGGCTAGAATGAAGGAGGTTCAATCGAGGCAGAAGGGTTACGTAGATAAGATATGGAAAGACTTAGAGTTCTCAATTGGAGATCATGTTTTCGTAAAAGTGTCACATATGAAAGGTATGATCAGATTTGGAAAGTCGGGAAAATTAGTACCAAGATTCATTGGACCATTTACTATTATAGAAAGGATCGGGAAACTCGCATGTTGTATAGAGTTACTGAATAGTTTGGCAGGAGTCCACAATGTTTTCCATATTTCTCATCTAAGGAATTGTATTCGAGATCCAAAGACTACTATTACACCGGTTGTGTTAGAAGATCTAGTAGTGGAACCATATATGACTATAGTTAGAAAACCAGTTTGTATAGTTGCGAGAGATGAGAAGAGACTAGGGAACATGACAGTCAGATTAGTCAATGTTCAAGTGAGTGACAACGAGAGAGACTATACTTGAAAAATCGAGTGTAGGATTAGGGATAGTTATCCTGACTTGTTTGATGGTATGTTTTACCTTTATGTTTGATTATTGTGGGTATCTTATCGTAATTTTGAGGATGAAATTATTTAAGGAGGGGAGTCTGTAATGACCCTAATTTTAGCTAACATTATTTAGAACATTTAATTAGGTAAATTAAATTAAATAATGTAGAAAGTTAAGGGATTGAGATTTGTAAATTAAGGAGGAGTCGTGCCTTAATGAATGTGTTAATAAAAGGGAAACTAAACATAATTAAGAAGGAGGAATATGATGAGGGTAAAATGGGAATAACCTTTATTCCTATACCCTAAACCCTTTCATTCTCTCCACTTCCTCATTAATTCTACATTCACAAACTAGACAAAAACAAGACAAAGCTTAGGTTAGCCACAATTAAGAAGATTTTAAGGGAAGATAAGTTAAGATTTAAGTAGAAAGCCTGAAGAAATCAATCTAAGGGTAAATCTCAACCTTCTTAACACAAAATCAAGGTGAATAATAACTACCATCTCATGTTTTGATAATAATTTCAGTTTTAAAGGATAAATCCATTTATTTGCAAGTTATATGCCATGTTACAGTGATTAAATGATTATACGCTTTAAGTTGATGATTATAGAGATTTAATATGAATTTTATGATATGTTTAGATTAGAAAACCTATCATATGACATCCAAATGAGTTTTGTTTTTGATATATGGTCAAAAATAGTATTTTAGAAGTGGGTTTCAAGTTTCATAATTTTCTAAGTAATTACAGATTTATTATGAATTTTCTATGAGAGAAAATAATTAATTTCGGGTTTAAATTATTTAAGGCAATTAAATAATGTTTTCGGGTCTAAAATTTATATATGTTTGAAAACATATTTAATGTGAATTATTGTAATTTTTGGAGATTTTTCTTAAGTGTTTTAGTTAATAAATTATTTAAGTTAGAGGACTTAAATGTATTAGATGTTTTATTAAGGAGAAGGGCTTAAGTGTTAAATTATTTCAAATAATTCTAGTTTGATTTCGGAGGCAAATTATGAAAAAGAGAATTGATAAAGTTTTCTAAACCAATAAGATTTCGACAAATGTTAGTGGTAGGTAAAACGAATTTTTTTTAAAAGGTTAAAATGCAGTTTTTATTAAAATTACTTATTTGCCACTACCCTTGCTAGCTTCCGACATTGTACACCCGCACAGAACCCTTTCCGTACCCATTCGAAACCAATATACATGGTATCAATTCATTGGTATGTAGTGTGTTGGAGATAAGCGGAAGGTAGGAGGATGGTGTTGAAGGCATGCATTCGAAAGGGGTGAAGTTGTCTTTCAAAGCTTTCGAACCTATAGACTTGCCTTTGTTTAAAAGAGTGTTTCGAAAGGGTTGCCGCTTTGAACCCCTTCAATACCCTAGCCGCCACATTAATCCCTATAGCCTTAGTTAGAGGCCACTTTTTACAATCTTTAAACAATGCATGTAAAGGGGGAGACTTTCGTCTTCGTACCTTTCTCTAATATTGAAACCGCCTTTCCCAATGTTTTTGAAAGGATTGACTTAGCTGCTTTTTCTAATAGTTTCGGAGGAAATGGTTTTCAAAGGATAGTTTCAAAGCTACCCTCTTCTTTAATTACTTGAGACCAATGCTTTCGAAAGTGATGTTTTCGCCTATGTTCCTTTTAACCCTATAGTTTTATTAAGTTTTGAATTCAATGATTTCGGAAGGAATGCTTTCAATGATTGCGAAAAGGATTCTTTCAATGATTTCGAAAGGGATTATTTAAGGTTTAAAACAATGGTTTTGAAGGTATTGTTTTGGCTTTATATCCTAATATTCTCTAAGTTAAAAATGGCTTTAACTTATTTAATGGGATAGATAATCCTATTGATTTTAGGTTTTCATCAACACAGTTTTGTGTAAAGCAAATATCATTGCATAGATATTTTGAGTAAAGCAAAGAGTATATTTTCCTTGTTTAAGTATGATTTAGAAGGGTTAAATCTATTTAAAACGAATGTTTTCAAGGAAAATTGAATACGGTGGTTAGCCCTAAGTATACGACTCAGATATTAAAAGACCAAATGGGACTGGTATAGGGTCATGCTCTATACTTTAGCCCGTAGCCCCTAGCTAATATATGTCCAAAATTCCAGTGTATAGGGCTTTGTTGCAGGTAAGACTAAAATGATATTACACACATAAAGGAATACGCAGAGTAGAGATAGGTTATTGGTGAGCCCGCCAAACCATTAGGATCAGTTGACCATAGGAGAAGTAAGTTAAGGGCAGACTCTCCAGTATTGTGTCTAATAGAAGTTAGAATATTTATTATGTCTGGTAGGCCCGAGTCAGCCAGTGGTTAATAGTCAGCCAGATAAAACTATAATGTTCGAACAGATAGTCCATCGATTAACTGATTTATATGCATATATGTTATTGCTATTGTTGTTATAATCAATTTGATTGTAGGATTTTGATTTGCAAAAGATATGATTTTAAAAGGATATTAGTGCAGGAAAACCTATTCCGCTAAGCGGTGTGGTCTCACTTAATATCATTAAACCGAGATGTAATAGGATTATTCACACCAGGCTTTATGTCTGACTCGAAGTTTATGTTTTCCCCTTAAACTCTCGGGTGCTTAAAATTTAATTTGACTAGATTGAGATTTAAGGTATTTCAGGTTTTAGTATGTAACGAATAAAGCTTCCGAAGACGTGCGGGAAGCAAGGATTAGCTATTTAGGAGTCTATCCATTATTGTTCCGTTGTGATGCATTTATTGACTGATATGTCTATTTAGCACTCTGATCATCCAAGGGAGCATCTTAATATGTCGCTCTTGATGTATTTTATGATAATTATATTTATCTAAACCTGGGAATCATTTTGGAATTTTGTAGTTGAATATGAAATATTGATTTAAAATGTAAACATAAAGGCTGTTTTGAAATCTTGTTGATTTTATTTCATATTCATGTGCTTCTGATATTATGGATACCATTAACATTACCGTATTTTTTTACCGGAAGTTAATACTATAGATGACTATATTATCTGTAGCGGTAACTTCTGGCCTCAAAATAGGGGATGTTACAGGTTGTTTCATAAACATACATAAGACCTTACATAGTAATACATTATGCCACACATAATCTAGCCTCCAACAAAACCTCACAATGACAAGCCGATCACTTTATCCTTAAACCTAAAATGTCTCAGGCTGATCCAAGTGTTATATAAATAACATACGGGTCAGACTATGTCTATAATGTAGATGTCAATATATAATAACGGCTGGCATGGTGTGTAGAAATACATCACAAATAACATAATTATCTCAAGTGTAACCATATCATCCAAAACCATGCACATAAAATGTCACCTACCGAAATGAACGATTAATCTCCACGTCAAATGACATAGGATGAAATGGGTGAAATGTCAGCAAACAATCGAACATTTAATAACTATAAAAATCAGCAATGTAAATTTGACCACCAGCCCTTGTGAGAGATAACAACTATCGACGCAATGGCCCTAAGAGAAACAAAAACAATATAATATGCAGACTCATAATATAACATATAAACATAACATAACAAACAATTAAACACAAAGATATATCTTGACTAACAGTTTTAATTAGATAAAGTATTGTGGTCCCAAGAGATATATAAATATGCAGTACCTCAACAGATCTCTCATCCAAAGTCTCTAAGAGAGAATGACAAACAAGCGCACAGCTCGGCACCAATGTAATAAGAAAGACAAAATGTAGTTGCCTTAGGTTAGGTTACCTCAGATGATAAACGAGCATGTAGTAAGTCTCCAACATCATATAATAATCATCCCCAGCAAGGTGATACCATCAAATAACTCATAAGAAATGGATCTACCTAAGTCATCTAGATGGAAGGCTGATGTACCATAACACTGCTTCAGAAAATGCTAATGACCACAACCCATTTCCTACAGTTCCTTAGTTGCTCCTGGAATCGTGACACTCATATCATTCACATTTCATAAACATGCTACAAGTCTATGTTGTGTATTGGTTACGATCCCCACTTGCCCTAGGTAACGGACTGTTGGTCCTTAAGTGACATCTAGACAATGGCTCTAATGAGAGTAATAAGTCTCAGCCTATAAAATCAACAAAGTGACATTATGGATTAGGGGCATGACCCCACAATCCGGACCGCTAGGATGGATACTAACCTATTTGGTGGGTCCTAATTATGCATTCTCTATAGTAGCGTGAACACTGTGTTGTAGATTCCTAAGGAATACTCTCGCCTTAATGAGTCCTAATGAAAGTAATAATAAGAACCCTCGACTCCATGCGTCTAAATGAGAGCATCTCAACATAAAAAATCCTCGACTACCAAGTAAATAATAATACTTGACTTGTTAGTCTTTGGAGGATAAATCTATAAATTCTAATGTAACTCCAACTTGTAGCTCCTGGAGAGTAATAAACTCTTGTTTACTGATCTATATAAAAGATTCACTTCCAAACGATATCACAAATTCCTAGCCTATATACCAACAAAGTGAAATTTACTTACAAAAAGTAATCGAATAAATATCAACTCAGGCATCACATACGCTTGGCGTTACTCGCTCGTTTACTCAATGCTTGTAAACTACATTCGATAATATTCCATGCAATAAGTCTAAAGAATAACCGGAGAGATATTACCGAAAATCCCATACCAGACAGTATCTTAACTCCATTTATTCCATAATCTCATCACATAGAAAATATAATTAACCATAGCATACAATTAGATTTATTAAAGAGGTTTGATTTTATATACATATAACAAATTTTCTTAAAATAAATATATATACTAAACATACCATACTCTCTTGTTTGTGCAATACCAAAATAAAGTTTCAAATACTCATAATTTGTTTTCAAATCTCTCCTTTATATTTAAAACTTTCAAAATCACTTCATAAGGAAAATATATTTTACAAAAGTCTTTCCTCAATTTTCTATAATTAAATAGAATATTTAAATGAATTTATAAATATTAAATCCAAATTCCCTTTTGATTGAAAATTCATTGAATATAATTTAAAACTTTTGTATATTCTCATAAATCATTAAATATTCTTTAAAACACTTAAAATATTAATTAGCAAACATTTCATATTTTTTTTAAATTTATATAAGACTTTTTTAAATACCATAAATCAACTTTAACTTAATAAATATCTTTCAGCAATATTTTATGCTAAATTTAAATAAAACTTTTCTTAATATAATTTCATGACCATAATAAATCAAATTCATAATATTATTAAATATTTAAATCTCTTGCTATATCATATAAAATTATAGTTCCAATTTTATTTTAAAAACGTATTAAAAAAAGCAGATTCTACCATCAGGTTGCCCACCGGTGCACCAGTGTGCAATGTACTAATCACTGGTGAGGGTCCTGACAGGAAGAAATCCATTGTACAGTGAACTGATTTTTGTACTTCTTCCCTCATTTATTTGTTACTTCCTTCTTTCCTGATCAAGCATACACTCAAACATGATTTAAGGCAATGATTCAAACACCATTCAACAATTTATTCAATTCAAATAGGAATAAATTTCAAATATAATATGGTAAGATGAGTTAGTGTAGTTCATGAAAATTCATATCAATCAAACAACAATAATTAAATCAAAAAAGGCATATTGTATTTCATGGTTTAGGCATAGAATTGTGTGTAATTACTCACCTTAGTTGGCTTGAGATTCAAATCCTTCATTTGCCCCACCTTTCACCACTTTATCCTTTGAAAATTTCCACAGCTCCAAATCTTATACAAAAAGTCATCATTTTCCTGACTAAAGATGTAGTACGGTGTTGAGGTGCTTATATTTTGATTTGGGAATCTACAAGAATTTATTTTATTTTGATTTATGAAGAAAAGGATGGGGTTTTCATAATATTTTTTATGAAGTAAGAAGTGAAAATAATGAAACGGGTGCTATGTGAAAATGATTCATGAAGGGAATGGAGATTTCTAGTATAAAAAAATCTACATAAGGTAAGGTTGGGTTTTGGGCTTATAATTTGGGTTTGGGCTTCATGAAAGCCACTAATTCAAATATTTCCTCATCTTCTTTCCTTTCATAAAGCATTTTACCGAACCAAATCAATATCAAACTCTAAAATAATAATCATATTTTTATTACTAAAGTGATTATACAATACTATGAAACTTTTATAGAGTTTATTTTCAACAATTTCTTTTATTTTAATTAATTATCCCAAAATTACCATATTTGGCCTTTTATAATAAAATTTATTTATTAACTTAAATTAATTCCACTTAAAAATTATTTCTTACTCAAATCTTTGTTTCTCATTCACTATATAATTTTATAAAATATTATCTCCATATTTTGAGTCATTTTAACTTAATTATTGTTTAGTTTCATTTTAGTTCCATTTATTGAACAAATTCCAAAACTTCTTACTTGAAGAAAATAAAATTTCTTTTCCTTTTAAAATGAACTTCTAACCTTCTTTACTATCAATGTTAAACTTTGTAAAAATTATTCAATCACTTTTGATACATTTATAATCATTCCAGACCATTAAATATCAATATTACTCCAAAATGTTTAAATTCATCATTCATTAATAAATCACAACTTCAAAACATTAAACTTCCAAAATAATTAGATTTCACCAATAAATATTTTATCGACAAATTCCAATATTTCCAAACAATTCCAAAGTTATTCTCATTTAATCTTTAAACTCCATTTTAATAAATTAAATCGTTATTATTAATTTTTAATTAATCACTTCTCAATACAGGGTTGTTACAAAAATAGTTGACCTTTGGTGAGGACGACTAACCCCTTGAATAGTCGACCCTTAGCAGGGACAATCGACCTCTGAAATAGTTGTCGTGCATGGGGGTATTTATAGTGGTTGAAACTGATACTGGGACGGCTGAGATGACGCTGTAAAACCGAATAGAAAGGCATTGTGTCGTAGATCTGATTAAATGAGTTTGATGAGGGACCAGGCAGGCCAGCCCTTTCCTAAGGATATAGAAATAGGTGGGAAACTGGCTGGGGTGGTGCTAAGAAAGAGGGCCGAACTGGGTAGGGCTGGATGCACATCTCAGAATGATACGGAGGACCAATTGTAGAGTTGCTTGTGGGAGGCTGTATCGGAGCCAGATTGGCAGTAGACCATGCCTGAGGCAATTTAGAGACATGTTGATCGGAATACGGCTGAGGGAGGAGCTCGAGTAGACAGGCTGCTAGGGAGCCAGCTAGTTATAAGAGAGCCAGATGATGGGGGCTAGGCCGAGTAGTGCAGATTCCTACTTTTCATGACGAGCTGGCTATTATCATTGCTACGGGGTGCACTGGCCAGGGGCCGACCTAAAGCGCTATGGAGAGAACGAGCGGATAGGGCTCCGACCTAGACAGCAGTCGTGGGAGACATGCTAGGGGATTTATGATTCTTTGGTAACCTATGGTATGATGGCTTAGGCCCAAATCGACCCAGACTGAGCTGGACTAAGCTAAGAAACCTTGATTAGCCTATCTTCTTATTTACGAAAAATTTCAGCAATAGGTATTTGTTATTCCTATGAAGTTTAAATTGATTTAAATCCGATCTAAATTAATATTAATAAAACCATTATTCATTTAATTTGTTGACAAAAATTGAATTTGATATTATATTTCTATTGTATAATATGCACATGCGTATCACATACACATGTATGTGGACATGCACGTGCACATGCACCATACACGGTATCCGTGGTTTAACATACCCGTATAAAAGTGATGAGATTTACATTGCAACTGACATGTTAGCCCCTTCATATACATATGTGTTGTCAAATATATATATATATATATATATATTCATATTAATTGTATGTGTGTATATATATATAAAATGTAATATTGTAAAAGTAGTATTATTTATATAAATACATATGTAATATATAAAATAATGTTTACAAATATAAATATATATAATTTTGATTCAAGTTCAAAATTTCAAATTTCAGATCTTGATCTAGATAAAAATATTTTTAATTTCAATTTTTAATTTTAAATTTGTAAACAATTATACTTAAAATTATATTCAATATATATATATATATATATAGATATATATAGAAATAAATATTTTTCCAATAGAAAGTGTGTGTATATAAGTTAAAAGATTAATAATAAATAAAGGTTATATGTAATTAAATATGTATTAAATAATTACATATGCATATATATATTTTCGACCATATTTGTATTTTGAAAAATATTAGTTTATTAAAATATTCTTTCAGATTTAGTTTATTTTGTTTTTTGAAAAACTTATTTTGCAATGTAAATATAGTTTTGTGTATATTAGAATATACGCGCACACACATACATATGTATGTTTGTATTTCTAATATTTATAAAAATTAGTTTGAGGTATTATATATATATTCAGATTTTATAAATTACTATATATAATTTTTTTTAATTTTCGAAATAATAATATGTATATGATTTAATAAAAAAATTCATATATATAATATATACATATGTTTATATATTAAAAACAACTTTTGTTTTAAAACCTTTTAAATCATTTTTAATTCAAATTTAATTTTTTTATATTCCTTTCTGGCTAAAAGCATATGTAAACATATACGTGAAAAAAAGAATTTTATATTACCAAATATATATATATATATATATATATATATATATATATTCTAGGGTGACATCACATATATGTAAAGATTTATGATATCACGATCTAATATAACTATATATAAGTCAAGGTAAATATAATATAAATATATGAATGTAAATTGAAAAGTTACCTTGAGTATGGCCTAATAATTACACATTGATTGCTGACTATGATTGACTCCTTTGGGTCTGAATCTATACACTTTCAGAAAGCGCTATCCGACCGAAAGCTCTACAAACCGTTGTACTGTTTTTTTAGAATTTATGTTTTAAACATCAATGAATTATGAAGGCATCCTAGTATTTTTAGCCATAGGTAGAGAGCAAAAGAAAGAAAGCAAAAGTGAGGGGTTAAAGGATTTTACATAGGAGAGAAAAGAAGGAACTAAAAGTGGATCTAGATCCACAATTTTCTTTGCCAGTTCAAACCCCATTGGAATCAAATTCGGCGCCTCCTCCTACCATGTATATTCGGCCAAACCATGTCCTTATATGGTCCTTCATTCCACTTCAAGCTCAATCAAATAATTTACATTTCAATTAAACTTAAACGCATTGTATATATGCACTATTTTCAACACTAATCAACATAAATAAAATAAAATATTATAATTAATATTTCACAACTACTAATTAATTTAATCAATTTAAAATTTTATAAAAATTATAATCTAATTAAATGAGACACTAGTCAAAGTATTCAACATTTCGGTTGTCTAACTCTTAAGTATAAATTGAATCAGCGATTAATATTGAATAATTTGAATATTAACATTCACATGTCCCTTAGCTAGTGGTGTGACATTATGGCCAAATTTATCACTTATAAAGTTTTGGTAAAATCCAATTTACTTATTTTAAGCGTTCCCTGGTAATGAAAAATATTTACACCAATTCTCTTCTTTAAAACCATATCACATTAGGACTTATGGAATTTGGTAACAGTCATAATTCCAATGTCGTTCACATTCAATTTGCATAGTCCAAACAAAAATTCCTTGATTCAATAATAATAATGATAATAAACTAAAATGCTCTGCCCAGAGACCTTGACTTTGAGTTGACTTCAATTGACCACGATACTAACCTCATGTAATTGAGGAGATGAATTCTTTATTGAATAGTGTTTCACTTCCAATGCTTCAACTTAACCCAACTATAGTCGTTCGATAGATGCCGGGCCACGATTAACTATAATCAAAGTGGAGTTTCCACGGTGAATTTCGTTAATATTCTCAAGTCGAGAGAATTATGTAATATTATTACATTAACATTTTCTTTTTGACATTAGTTATATTAACCAACAAAAAACTGTTAAATGAGTAATTCCATAGTTATCCAATAACTATCGGCACGTAACCCTTTGGTTCCCCTAGTAACAATGAGTGCTACACTACCCAACATTTAAAGAGAGTTACGTATCCTAGTCTTAAGGGATGTATCAATATCCAGTGTCGATACATCTCGACTAGGAATATTTAAAACGATATGCTTATTATATAATGATAAATTGCTCATGATTACAACACTTTATAATTGCTATCACAAATCACATCATTTATGTATTTTATATTAAATATAATTAAATTAAATAATTAATTAATATAGTAAATTATGACAAGTATATAATAGAAAGAAAAACACATTTTATTTCAAATGAGAGTTAATAATTTACAATAAATTTCAGAATTGGCCCTAGAGCATACCTCTAACTCTATCAATCTCCCACTTGCACTTGGGACAAATTTTGGAATCTCAATTTCGTCCCTTCAATTAACTTAATAAGAAGCTATCGAGCTAGTCCTTTTGTGAATGGATCTGCTATGCTGTCCTTGGTATCTACTCTTTGTATCATGGCCTCTTTCTTCTCAATGAATTCTCTAATTAGATGGAATTTTCGAAGAACGTGTCACGAATTCTTGTGTGCTCTAGGCTCCTCTACATTGCCGCATTATTGTCACAAAACAATGCTATTGGATTCTCCATGTCAGGAATCAATCCTAGCTTGCTTAAAAACTTATGCATTCATATCGTTTCCTTAGCTTCTTCATTGAGGGCGATGTACTAAGCCTTCATCATGGAATCAGCTACCGTTATTGTTTGGAACTTTTCCAACTAAAGTAAAGACGTAACCTAATACTGACTTACCATCGCCAATATCACTCTGAAAGCTAGAGTCAGTATACCCCTTTATAAGGAGGTCTTCATTCCCATATATTACGATTAAGTCCCTAGTAATTCTCAAATACTTTAGTATATATTTTCCAGTTGTCCAATGTTTTTCTTTGGGATTAGTCTAGTATTGGCTTACACATCTTAATGCGTATGCCATATCTGGTCTAGTACATAGCATAACATACGTTATGGAACCAATTTCCAAAGCATACGGTATCAACTCTATATGCTCTTTCTCCTCATTAGTTTGAGTAGCGTCCTTCTTTGAAAGGATGATTCCATATTATGTTGGAATATTTCTATGCTTGGAATTCTCCATATCGAACATTTTTAGTATGGTATCTATGTATAGGGATTGGGACAATCCTAACAGCCTTTAGATCTATCTCTATAGATCTCGTACCTAATATATAGGTTGCATCTTCGAAATCCTTAATGGAGAAATTCTTGGATATCTAAGGTTTCATTGATTGTAATAACAAACGTCATTGCTAATCAACAAATGATCAATAATGCAAGAAACTTAGAACACGGTAGCATTTCCCTATTCCTTTCATTGTACACACACTTCCTCTGTGTTATAATAAAAACCAAACAATTTGATTACCTTTTTAAAACAATTGTTCCAACTCCTTAAAGCTTATTTAACTCCATAAATTGACCTTAACAACTTGCAAGTCTTTCCCTCATTCCCACTAACATCGAATCCCTCGGGCTGCGACATATATATAGCCTCTTCTAAATCACCATTTAGAAGTGTTGTCTTTATGTCTATTTGCCACATATCATAGTCATAAAATGCACTAATAACTAGTATTATCTTAATGGACATAAGCATTGCCATAGGAGAAAAGGTTTCATCATAATTAACACTTTGAATTTGATGAAATCCTTCCGCAACTAGCCTTGCTATATAACTCTCCACTTATCCATCTGCATCTAGCCTTTTCTTATAAATCCATTGGCAGCCGGTGGGTTTTATCCCTTTAGGTATGTCAGGCTATGTCCAAAATTTGTTTTACATGGAATCCATCTTGGATTTCTTAGCTCCAAGCTAGAGTCTTTAATCTGCAGTGCTTATTGGAATGATAGAGGAGTGTTGTCATCTAAGATGCAATCCTCTTTCTCGCCATACACAAACAAACCATGGTATCTCTCTGGTGCACTAGATTCCCTACTAGACCTTCTAATAGGTTGCATGTTTTTTTATACGGGTAAACTTGGTTCTCCCACTGGTTCGGTCTCTATATTGGACTCTCAAATCTCATCCAATTTCACAATTTCGCAGTTACTTTTTGTTGATAGAAATTCCTTTTCTAATAGATAACATATTGAGAAAAAGTAACTTATTGTCTGTAATGTTGTAGAAAATATATCCTATGGAGTTCTTGGAATATCCTATGAGTTTACACAAGACCGATCTTGCCTAAAGTATACTGGGACCGACGTCCTTAATGTAGGCTGGATAATCATATACCTTCAATAATTAAGGTGGGTTTTCTTCACGTGCCACATTTATTATGACGTCTTAGGCATAGATTTCATAGGTAAGAAGTTCAACATATGTGTCGTTGTTTCAAGCACATATCCCTAATAGGATTGAGGAACTCATCCTTACTCATCATGAAACGAATCATATCTAATAAGATTCAGTTCCTTCACTTTGGAACACCGTTATGTTGTAGAGTATATATGGAGTAACCTGACAGATAATCCCATTATCTTTTAAGTACCATTAGAGCTTTTGTCCAACATATTCACCTCATCGATCGGATCTTTGGTTTGTCTAATTTTCAACCTCGTTTTTATATTCAATAAGTTTCTCATACACATCGGATTTGTTCTCCATAAGATACACATATCTTTAGTCGACAAAAATCATCCGTAAAGGTTATAAAATAAGAATAATTATATTATGTAACTATTGGCATCGGGCTATATATATACTATGTATAAGACCCAACACTTCGTTTACTCTTTCGTTGTTCCCATTAAAGGGTTGCTTGGTCATTTTACCTTTGAGACACCACTCACACATATCAAATGATTCAAAATCAATGATAGTAGAAAACCATCAGTTTTCAATTTTTTAGTCGTTTCTTACATATATGACCTCGCCTACAATACTAAAGATAATTTTTATTTTTATCATCATTCGAAGAATTACTTATAGCATGGACATGATTAGTATTGATCACATAAATTCCATTATTAAAATACTATCGCAGAATTTATTACCATCTAACATAACATTCATAACATTGTTAGCAGAGTGAAATATGTAACCAGTCTTATACAATCTAGACATGGAAATAATACCATAAATAAAGTCTTTTGCATAATAGCAAATATTTAATATCAAAATTAATCCATTAGGCAAACATAAATGAAAATCTCCAACTATTGTTGCATCTACTAGAGATCCATCAGCAATTTGAACCCTCATCTCTCCCTCTACTATATGATGTTTGTTCCTAAGGCCTTATAATGGATTATAGATGTGAGTTTCGGATCTAATAACTAAAACCTAAGATAATTTATTGATTGCAAAACAATTTTGAACCATAAATATACATGTAAGAGTAGCAGAACTATTATGTTTCTTCTCCTTGATAATCTTTAAGTACTCTGGACAGTTCTATTTCTAGTGACCCATGTTGTGACATTGATGACATTCACCCTTATTGGCTGGAGTGACCTTATTGTTCTTCTTATTAATGCTATTCCACTTCTTTGAATGTGATGACTGCCTTAACCACTGGCACTAATAGTATACAAATAGTGTGATGCAATCATACCCAGTTGATATAGGATGATCATCAAGACGAATAATAACAAACATAGCATATAACATGTCGTATATCTCACAACGCATGGACAAAATATAATATCACATATACAACAGGTAACAGTGAACCAATCATCAGAGTATAATATCCATAGAGTTATACATCAAATGTCATAGAGTATACAATAAGATCAACTCAAATAAACTGCCTCAACAAATAAAAATAAGCTAGCACTATCACGGGCTCCACGGTGTTGCTTAGCAGAGAAGCATAGAAATCCATATATGTATATAATATAAGATAGCTCCATCTAGCTCGTCCTCCAAACAGTTACTACATCACTTAGACCTGTTATTTAGTCTACTCATTTAAGAGAACCTAAGATAATAAGAAGCAAAGCATAAAATCTTAGGTAAGACAACAATCTGGTGTGAGTGGTATATGAATCTCAAATACTATACAGGTAAATATGGTACGGAACAAGAGTACATGAACCATACCTGACATGTTCCTGCAACCAAAAAGTTAGCACACAACACTATAATAAGCTACTCTACAATATCATAAAAGTACCATACAAAATACAATTGTGGATGACTATATATCCCTATCTCCAGTATGTACACCCAATGATATCCACGAGTGATAGCCCACTAGAGAAAGCAACCAAAGCAACCATAACATCCATCAAGCAATACTCGTTATCACTCATCCCTGTGCTCTGAATATATGATAACTCGTATGGCATCCTTACTGCCAAGGACTAATGGAAATCTCTATTTTCGTTGTAATCTCGTATCATGCAGCTTAAAGCTCGATACGTTCTCTTAGCCGAAAGCCAGACACAAGACCTAAAGCAACTAGTTTAGGGTATACAGATCCCTACATAATCCATGGGCATCCCCACTTACAATACCCATGCTTCGAGTATAATAGAAAACACTCCGCATATCAAGGATTCCTTAGCACATTCACATCCAAGCCCTCCTTTCCTCCATTTGAATTTTGAGCCCTTCTCTTGCTCAATCCAATTTCCATTATCTAGGAACCCACCACGTCCCTTATTTTACAACTCTCCGTCTCCTTTGTCGAGTCACTATCTTCGGTACCTACTCTCACCACGAGTCATAAACCAAAGATACAAATCTTTTATTAAGCTGTTACATCGTCATCCAATCTTGATGCAAACAAGCCAACACCTCCATCACGATCTATGAGACCTCTACTTCATCCCCTAGAAGTTCCACTATCATTAGACCCACTAGAACATCTCAGCACCGACACGAACAAATTGGTACTGGCCTCTCCTCTTGACCAATTATTAGCTAAGTCTCTTTCTATTCCTTCCTTGCTTCTAGTAATCCATCCTAGATGCTTTGACCCCGACCTATCCATCCTAACAACTCGGTCTTAACTCTAAAGCCTTCCACTTCACGTTCTAGAAACAAGTCGGCATAGCCTCCAACACTAAGCCAATCACCTAAGTCTTGCCTTGGGTCAACTCTACTAGCCATACTCTATCATCCCATGCCAACCACCAAGCTATCCGACCAATAGAATAAATCGGTACCGACCTCTTCATGTCAGTGCCGAGTTGTGCACTTAGAGAAATTGGACCCACGACTTGAACCCCGAGCTCTTCCCATATTCTAGCCTCCTCTCCAAGTTTCATCTGATTCCGACCATCTTTGCCTCTGATTTACCAAATTCTCCAACCTGTCTTTCTAAACATCCAAAAAAACTAATGAACCACATAAAATCACAACATACAAACATAGATCAACATGCACGTCCATCCATTCAAGCAATCAAAACAAGAATACGATAAACAAGCCAATTCTTATCTAGATCTACATTTTGAATGAATATATGACCATGAATAAGGGTAATTTCTAATCAAATTCAACACATATACATAGATTATATGTGGTTAAAGTTAGAAAAGGTTTTATGGCCAAAAATCATGTTAAATCATGCAATTCTATGATATAAACATGTATAGGATAGTGAGAAGGCATAAACCGCCCACCAACTAACAAATTCAACCAAATTGAGTGTAGATCCAATATGGACTGATCAAAAGCAATGCAAATTAACCAAATCAATGTTCTCTATCTTCTAATCAATTATCTGTTCACCAATCTATAATTCAATTTGATTTAGAGAGTAATTTGGATGATTTTGGATGAACCTAGGGTTAATGGGGGCTTATATCTTATATGGGAGAGAGGGAAAAGTTTTAATTTGACACTTCAACCCCCTATTTATAGTGATTCTTAAATTAGACTAATGGGCTAATTAATTACATACTAATTTTGGCTGGCAGTTGTTAAAACTTAAACCAGGCATAACTTCCTAATCATAAATCCGTTTTTCTATTATGATCAATATACAGAATGGGAAACCATCATCCTGAAGCAATGGATCTAGTTTGAGACCCTAATTCAACTCCTATCAAAAACTATATCCCAAACAAGATTTTTAGGGTCAAAATGGTCACATAGAAATTCGAAAAAAACCATAGGTATGTAGAATATCCCTCAGAGTCAAATTCAAAATTATAGGATCATATGACCTCATATAAATAAAATAAAAATATTTTACAATCCTCCGATACGTAAAATACGGGTCAGTACATTGAATTTGTGGGAGACGATATGTTCCCCTTAATTGCAAGCACTACATTTGGATATTTAGACGAAGACTTGGCTGACCTCAACATATTGAGCAGTCTCTATGAGGCTTACGTTCAACCAATTCATGTTATAGTTTGATATGAATGACTCAAACTAAGGAGTAATAGAACCTACTTGTAGCTCATTGCTTATCATAACGTCCGATTGAGGCTATTAAGATCTGATGGACAATCATGTTTTTATGTTGTCCTTACAACGTAATGTCTAACATAGATATCATGTAAACTTGGACGATCTCTAGGTCCGAGTCCCATTTGTTATAGGCCAATCTAAGTTCGAGATCCACATCATTTACGGGTCTAACCCTTGGAGGTTTGGTTATCGATGAATGTAGACGTTCATATGTTAGTGCTATCTTTATTGTCCTTGGCCAATCTATGTAGTCAGGTCCAGTGAGTTTGTCATTTTTTAAAAACAACTTTAGTGTAGATATTTTCTGCAAATTTTAATTTAGTAGATCAGGACATTAATCATAGTAGCTGTTCTTAGAAGATTAGTAAGTTTAAATATTACATTTCATTTTATTAATAAGCTCTCATTAGTCTTTTATATTTTTATAAATCCTAATATGAAACATTGAAGAATTTTAACTTCACCAGCGAGTGTTAGGACTCATTTCCCTTGGACAACAAAAAGCAATGCAAATCAACTAAATCGATGATCTCTATCTTTTAATCAATAATCTATTCACTAATCTTCTTTTGGTTTGATTTAGAGAGTAATTTGGGTGATTTTGGATGAATCTAAGTATAATAAGGGTTTAGATCTAATTTGGGAGAGAGGGAAAAGTTTTAATTTGACTCTCTAGCCCTTTATTTATAGTGATTTTCAAATTAGACTCATGGACTTAATTAAATGCACATTAATTCTGGCCAGTAGCTATTAAAACTTAAAACAGGCATAGCTTCTTAACCGTTGGTCCTTTTTCTATTATAACCACTCTATGAAATGGAAAACAATTATCCTGAAGCAATGGAATTGGTTTAAGACCCTAGTTCAATTCCTATCAAAATTTATAGCCCAAAAAAGGTTTTTAGGGTCAAAATGGTCACATGGAAATTTGAGAAAAATAATAGGTATGTAAAATATCCCTAAAAGTCATACCCCAAAATTATAGTATCATACGACCTCATATAAATAAAATAAAAATATTTTACGATCATCCGATACGTAAAATACGGGTTGTTACATTCTCCCCCCTTTAGGAATTTCACCCCGAAACCCCTAAACAAACCAAAATATATTAACCATAGTTATCCCACATGCCTATCAATCATAAGCAACCACCGAACATCTCAAACAAGCAGCATGTAATCAATAATATAGGTGAACCTACCTAAGCATGCAGAATACTAACCTATCAAATAGAATATACAACGGTGAAAGTAGATACGATAAACGGATGACTTTACCATTCAAAGAGCTTCGGAGATGTAGTCCTCATGCTCTCCTCAGTCTCCCACGTACAATCGTCATCACTTTTGCTCCGTTGTACCTTCACTAGCTTCATCGACTTTCTCCTAAGTTGTTTCGTATCGTACTCAGCAATACGAACCGGCATACGAGATCTAGCCGATCCGGTGTAATTATCACGCCTGAACCATACACGAACTTCTGTAGATAAGAGACATGAAAAACTTTGCGTACGCCCATCATCTTCTGAGGTAAGTCGACCCTATACGCTAGCTTCTCAATCCTCTCAATTATCGGAAAAGGACCTACAAATCTTGGTGCTAACTTCCCCTTTCTACCGAATCGAACTACATCCTTTAGAGGAGAAACCTTCATGAATATCATATCTCCAGCAGAAAATTCCAAATCTCTTTGTCTCTTATCCGCGTAGCTTTTCTATCGATATTGAGCAACTTTCATTCGTTACCAAATGACCTTAATCTTCTTCGATGTCTCTCCAATAGTATCTAGCCCAAGTATCAGTTTCTCGTCCGCTTCCCACCAATATAAAGGAGCGTTACATGGCCGGCCATACAATGCTTCATACGGTGCCATACCAATACTAGACTGATAACTATTGTTGTATGCAAACTCTACCAAATGCAAATGGTCATCCCATGATCCTCTAAAATCAGTAATGCATGCTCGCAATAGATTCTCCAATAAACGATTTACTCTCTCAGTCTGCCCATCCGTTTGCAGGTGATAAGTTGTACTAAGATGCAGCTCGGTCCCTAACGCCTCTCGTAAGCTCTTCCAAAACCCATAGGCGAACAACGGGTCTTGGTAGCTCATAATGCTCTTTGGCACACCATGAAATCGTACTATCCACTTTACATATAACTCTGTCAGCTTGGATGTCGTTCTACTTGATTTGATGGGTATGAATCTTACACCCTTGCTCAATCGATCCACTATAACCCAAATGCCATCGTACACTGCTCGAATCCTCAGCAGTCCATCAATAAAATCCATTGATACTTGCTTCCATTTCCACTCAGGAATATCTAGCGGTTGCAACAATCCACTAGGTTTCTTTTGCTCTGCCTTTACCAACTGCCAGTTCACACACTTCGAGATGAATGCTCCAACATCCCTCTTCATACCATCCTAGTAATAAGTTCATTTCATATCTCAGTGCATCTTGTTAACGTCAGGATGAATGATCAACCTAGAATTATGACACTCTCGTAACGCTTCATCTTTTAATCCATCAACATCGGGAACAAATAGTCTTCCATCCTTACGAAGCCAACCTTCTTGGTCGAGTTCGCATTGCTTCATATCTTCAGATTCTACTATCTTCGCTATGATCTCTGCCAGCCTAGCATCTTGCTTCTAACTAGCACCGATCCTTTCAATTAGGGTAGGTCTGATCGACAAACTTGCCAACATCTCTGGTTCCAGCTCGCAATGAGACCTGAAATCATATCTAGCAATATACTCAATTTGCTTCCATTCCAAGAATATTGCTCCCAAACTGGCATGTCTTTTATTGAATGCATCAGCGACCACAATCCCCTTTCTTGTGTATGAAAAATGCTGAAATCATAAGAGGCTAAGAACTCCAACCACCGTTGGTGAAAAAGGTTGAGATTCTTCAGAGAGAAAATGTACTTCAAGGATTTGTGGTCCATGAACAACTTAAAACTTTCTCCTAGCAGATAATCCCTTTATATCTTCAAAGCAAAAACTATCGCCGTCGGTACCAAATCATGAGTTGTATAGTTCCTTTCATACGGCTTTAGCTATCGACCAACATAGGCAATAACTATTTGCTTCTGCATTAATGCTGCACCCAATCCAGTACCACAGACTTCTGTATATACTGTCAACTCTTCATTTCCACTTGGAATGGTCAATACCGGTGCACTCGTTAACCTCTCTTTCAGACTCACAAATGCATGCTCACACTTCGCGTCCCAAACAAAAGTTTGATTCTTCTTCATCAAATTGGTCGACGGTGCTGCTATCTTTGAGAAGTCCTTGATGAAGCGTCCATAGTATCTCATCAATCCTAAGAAACTCCTCAAATCCGTAGCATTCTTGGGATTGTTTCAATCTTGGACCACTGCCACCTTCGTAGGATCCACTGCTATACCTTGTCCTGAAACGACATAACCCAAGAATCTCATTTCTTCTCTCCAGAAGTGACACTTAGAGAATTTCGCTCTTAACTTGTGCTTCCTCAATATCTTAGCACAATCCTCAAGTGCGTCTTGTGTTCCTTTTCAGTTTTAGAATAGATCAGAATATCATCCACGAACATAAGTACGAACTTGTTCAATTGGTCTCTGAAAACCCAATTCATGAGATCCACAAAGTATGCTGAAGTGTTGGTCAATCCATATGGCATCACCAACCACTCGTAAAAATCCGATGGCATACAGAACGCTGTGATAGACACACTCTCCTTCGCTACTCTCAACTGGTGAAATCCCATTGCCAAATCCATTTGAAAGAACATCTTTGCACAGCGAAACTGATAAAACAATTCATCAATGTGTGGGAGTAGATACTTGTTCTTCTTTATCACCTTATTCAGCTTATAATAATCCACACAAAACCTTAAGGAGCCATCCATTTTAGTCGCGAATACTACAGGTGCACTCCACTCGAATATACTCCTTTGATTGAACTCTCTTCTTAATAGGTCATTCACTTGCATCTCTAATTCCTTCTGGTCTCTGTGTGTCATACGCCTTAAGGCATAACTACAGGTGAGGCTTCTTCACTAAGTCTATCCGACACTAATCTCTCTATATGGCGGCAATCCGGTCACTTCCTCAAAGACATCCGTATATTCTCTAGCGATTGACACAGATGACAACCCTTCCTGTGGAACCTCTAATGAATATAGAAAGATAACCACCACCCCATCAGGCAGCTAATCATTATAGTTCACCCATTCATATCTCTAATTGTCACCAATTGTTTCTCGCAATCCACTATAGCCGCATACTTCTTTAGCCAGTCCATTCCCAAGATAATCCTGAACCCAATGAAATTCAAAATAAAGCAATCACAAACAAAAGAGCATCCATGACTCGATAAGACTAAACCACTACAAACCATGCATAGACTAGTTGAGCCTCCAATAGGTTCGCCATGATCAAGGGCTGGTCTACCGTCTCAGGTCTCAATCCTAATCTGTCCACTAGATCACTACATATGAATGAATGTGAAGCCCCGATATCAAATAAAACTCGAACAGAAACATCACCAATAGAAAGCATACCTTTAACAACGACCCCTTTTCCCTTCTCCTTCGCCGAGGGAGTACTCGATGAAACTGGGATTACGTCCAAAGCATACACTTTAACAACCTTCTTATCCTTCACCAGTTCGGGGCAATCCTTCTTCAAATGCCCAGACTTATCACAGTTGTAGCACTTCTTCTTATCACTCACTTTGCAGTCCTTAATTAAATGACCTTTCTCCTTGTACCCATAAGTAGGTTCCCACTTACCCTTCTTCTGGCCATTTTTCCCTTAAGACTGCTTCCTCTTTCCATTCCACTTCTTCTTGCTTCCACCACCTTGGTGTGGTTTTGGCTCTTCCTTCTCAGTGGAAACAACCATAGCTATCGTAGTCTTAGGATACAGATTCTCATGAAGAAGTGCTTTCTCCACAAGCTTCTCAAACGGCTCATCAATGTGGTCTACCAATTTCTCTTCAAAATAGTCATTTGAACCATGAACTTCTCGTTCTTTCTCAAAGGGTTATTGATGAATGACATCCCATACTTTGACAAAGCATCAAACTTTGCCACGTACTCAGAAACTGACAAAGTATCAGAGTTGAGTTCAGAACAAAATATGATAAACACAAAACAGAAACAAATATTACGGTACATCAAAGTGTAATACAAGTGTTATGAATCCCTGAATCATCGTGCCTTTGTTCTTTTCTTGTCCTTTAGGGTAGATAGAAGTTTAGGAATATGTCTAGGAATGCATTTTAATTCTGTAGTATTCCATATTTGAATTAATCATATCTTCCTTGTGAATAATCTTTATCTTCGGTTCAGAACAATATAGAATATAAGAAGCACTAATCTTGACCTAGATAGATTTAGAGTCTCAGCCCTTGGGTGTGTTGGGTTGATATTGGAATTTAAATCCTATACCAAATAGAAGTATAAATGATTATTGGGAATAATCATTGGGACGTATTTGTAGAGATTTTAAATTATTTTATAATTATTTTTATAAAATAATTTTTGAAAGTTAAAGGTTATCCATTAGTGTGTTGATCCATTAGTAATCAGAATTGCGAAGCGGAAGCGGATAAACTATTTCCACCAAGCACCATATTTTTGTTGTTTATTTAATTATAATTAAATATTGAATGCATGATAAATGTTTGCATCTTTGAATTGTTATTGATGGATTTTCATTTTTATGAGAATTTTGAAATTTATGAATTTTGAAATTTGTTTTGTGTTAAATTGCCCGTGGAGTGTGTTATGAATTCTGGTCGAGACGTGGGATGCCACGGTATCGATAGGGATTTCTAAACGCTTTGATGAGACAGTCCAACACAACAGTTTTGTGTTCCAATATTAAAAATGCTTTTTTTATGTATTAAGTTTTGATGACGTGCGTAGCCACTGAACTTTAGCAATAGCAGAAATATATGGCGAGGCCGTGTTGATTTTCTAATCAACATCGCAGCCATTTAATAAAGGATTTGCTACAAATAGATGGCAAGGCAACATCATTAAAGTGATTGTTAAATTGCAAATTTTAAATGTTTATTTTGTTATATGTTAAGAAGAATAACATATGATATTTTGATTTGCAATGTAAAATAATTTTATGTCATAATATTTAAAGGGATGAATAAATTGAAAATAATATTTAATAATAAGAAAGACTTTTGAGTGAGTTAAATATTATTTCAAATTGAGATATAGATGATTTGGAATGCATATTAATATATACATATATGACATAGGAGTTTTGGAAATAGAAAGACTTGCATGAAGAATGTATGCTTGTTTATACAAATGGGTTAAGTTTTCAAAATCAGCATTTTGGAAATAAAACATTGTTAAAGCTTTTATGATATGGAATGATTGATTTGGAAGTAAATATCATTATTTATGAAAATAAAATATTCCATTCAAAGTTGAATTTGAATAATTACTTTCAACTACAAGTTTATTAAATTTTCATTATTCCAATTCTTGGCTATGAAAGCCGTTTTGAGTTTTCCTTTGGTAACATTTGGATTATTTCTTTTTGCAGTTTTCGCTATGAACGCCTTGCTTGTTTTCAATATGATTTCATATTTTTAGTTGAATGAGAAATTAAAATCAAATTTTTGTCAAGTGGAATTTATCATCTTTTGGTAAATGTTTAAGTAATGCAAAGTGGTTATGAGACATTGGACGATACTCATTTATTTACTAATTGAGAGTATATTACACTTATTGATGAAGAATAATCATTTTTATGAATAGACTTACTATGAGCTTGTCTCTAGTATCCGCGGGGGAATTATACCTCGATTATGTTAGGCATTATCTTTTGATACGTCTCTAATTAAGCGTAGCGATGTGCTCGTCTTAATTATGTTCTGGTTTTCAGGCCAGATTTTGATTTTTGATGTATGATATGTATCTACTGGTTTTTAGACCATTCTTTTGAGGTTTGGATTCATAAGAGCATATGCTCACTTATGGAGCTTTTCGCTCGTTTACGTTGTATGGATTTTATATCCATTTATAGGTCCTTTGGACCATTTATCTAAACCATTGTGTTTGATGGATTTGGATGCTCATAAGTTTGGATAATTTTGAATATCTCAAATTTTTTTCTAGATTTCTTTTGATTGATCTCTAGATTTTATATGAATTGAGCATACAGTTAAAAATCATCTTGAGTATTTATTTTTAAAAGAAAGGTGCAATATTTGATATATTGATGCTTGGTTTTGTTTCTGAATTTCTATTTTGATTTTTCGGATTCTTTGAAGTTTGAGTTCTTACATGATTTTGGAGTGTTTGCACTTTATATACCAAATTGAAATTGGTATTTGGATGAATCAACTTTTATGAATATTGATGTTCTTTTATGATTTTCCATTATGGAAAAATTTGGTGAATATGAGAAATTATGTCTCTCTTTATTATGAATTAGGTTTCCTTATTTGTCAAATTCTAATATGAGAATTTAAATTAAAAATGGAATTAGGAGTAAATCATTGTTATTTTACATGTTAAGAAGAAAAATTAATTGTGAAAATCACTATAAAATAGTGATATCTTGTTGAAAAATGACCCGAATTGGTTCAATCTTTTTGCCATAGAAAGTTCTTTAAATAAGCTACAAATTCTCTTTTGATTATTTTCTAAATACTGTATTTAAGATAATTTAAATTGAGTTTGAAGTCAATGTTATGGTTCAACCATATAATAATTTTCTAAGATGATACCTGTAAGTAAAACGGCCATAAATTTTTAACCATAAATCCAATTATGTTGATTCTTTTTGCAGTAAAACGTTAATTCTTCAAGGAAGAAGTTTTGTTTTAATCATTTTTCCAGATTTTGAAATTTTCTTGGTTGAAATCAGGTTTTAAATAAAGACTTAATCGTTGCGTTGAAAAATAATTTCTGTGCTAAAACAGTGTTTGTAATTTGGGCATAACGTTTTCATTTCTTATCGGATTTGGAAAATCTTTGATGTTATGGAAAGCACAGACTGTGTTCTATATGTTTCATTTATTCAGTTTTGGAAATTTTTGAAGTTAAGATGGTCAAAACTACGTATCTTTGTCGCTGTTCTGAGAATGTGCGACAATGATATTGAAATTTTGAACTGAGAATTGTTTTGGATATAACTTTCTAATGGTTTATCCAAATGCAATGTTTTACTCTTTCTGTAAAGTTAGAAACTTAAGGAACAACTTTCATTTGAAGTAATTTGCATGATTTAACATTTGCTAGGCCTAAAACATAGTTTTCTATCGCTGCCCTGCAGCGTTTATATGCGTTTTTGAAAGATCTAAACCAAGTAAAATGATAATAACTCATACCAAATGTTATATTTATGATCCGAAAGTTGTTTGGAATGTTAATTCAATATATGTAACATTTCATTTTATGAAACTCATCATTATACTTTCGTTGTGAATGAGTTTTTATGTTATGGTTAGAAATTTGTTTGATGTCAATACTAATTGAGAACTATTATTCACTCCTTTTCGATATAAACTTGATATTATAATACTAATATTAGTCTTTGAGATAGTTGCAGGTATCTAAAGTTAAATACATATCGTTTGGGAGATTATAAATTATTGCTCAAGAAATATTAGCGGACTCGCTAATATTTGAAAACTTAAGGTACGTATATCGGATTACATATCACGGTTTTTGTTTTTCCCTAAGGGATGCCTCATCCTTATGATGAGATGTATATTATACCATTATATACATATTGTGAATTTTCAAAACGTTAACCGCGCAACGGAGACTGTGGAGAAATTTTCCTAAAAATAAAGTGTTAGAAAATTTTACTTTTTTTTTGGAATTTGGAAGGTTTTGCTAATTAAATTTGATAAGAAAACTTTATAGTTTTCATAAGATTATCATATGTAATGAACAAAGTGAATTTTACAAAGTAGATTATAGACTTTTCTCTGGAATTGCGAGGACGCAATTTCTTTAAGGGGGGAAGTCTATAACAACCCGCATTTTTGAGTTAATAAAATAAGGGGTTTTATTGCAAATTTACCAATGTAAACTTGGGTAAAAATCTTAATTATGTTATTAAAGTGATTCATAAATTTTGTTATGAAGAAACCATAAGTTTGAGAGCTAAAATCTATTTTAAACATGTTTTACATTTTTGTACCAACATGAAAAGGTCCATTTTCAATAAATTATTTAAAGGGTCTAACGACCATAAAAATGAGTGATTTCGGTTTCATTACAAAGATTAAGTTTTGTAGTTAATTTTAAAGTATAAGTTTGCATTTTTATGAGCTTTCGTTTAAGAGATATTATTTTTCAAAGATAGACTTAAAACATGTTTTATGTATGGTTAATTAGTGGAAAATTGTTTTATGTAAGATTATCATATGTAATGAACAAAGTGAATTTTACAAAGTAGATTATAGACTTTTCTCTGGAATTGCGAGGACGCAATTTCTTTAAGGGGGGAAGTCTATAACAACCCGCATTTTTGAGTTAATAAAATAAGGGGTTTTATTGCAAATTTACCAATGTAAACTTGGGTAAAAATCTTAATTATGTTATTAAAGTGATTCATAAATTTTGTTATGAAGAAACCATAAGTTTGAGAGCTAAAATCTATTTTAAACATGTTTTACATTTTTGTACCAACATGAAAAGGTCCATTTTCAATAAATTATTTAAAGGGTCTAACGACCATAAAAATGAGTGATTTCGGTTTCATTACAAAGATTAAGTTTTGTAGTTAATTTTAAAGTATAAGTTTGCATTTTTATGAGCTTTCGTTTAAGAGATATTATTTTTCAAAGATAGACTTAAAACATGTTTTATGTATGGTTAATTAGTGGAAAATTGATTTATTAATGGGTTTGATATTGAAATCCAATTGGGTCTATGCCCAACTAACAAAGGAGAAAGTTCTCCTCCACATACTGTAAACGTTCATTTTACAAAAAACTAAAACAGAAAATTTTTCTTCCTCCTTCTCAAAAACCATAGCTATTCCAAAAATAAAAACAAATCAAATCAAATAAAACCTCTACTCCAAATTTCGTGATAATTGGTTTAGTTTTGATGGATCAAAGGTCTTCTTTTCTCTAGTGGTTTTCGGGTTAGATCTGGGCTGAAAACAAATGTTAGTAGCAAACTCATAACTAATTGTATAAAAATCATAAAAATACAAAATTTGGATATGTTGTTCTCAACTCATGAATACACCTTCTATAAAAATTTCGTAGGAAAATACATAGTTTTGCTATGCCAAACGCTTGCTGCACTGAGGACGAAAATGAAGATTTTCAGTGATTTATTTGTGTGTTGATGCATGCAATTTTGAAGATGATAAGGTGAGTTTTCGCTCACCAAACTATGTCTAAATGAATTTGTGATGATCTTAGATGCATGCACATATATTTTAGTTACTAATTAGGTTTAATTCTTGCTAAATGATGTTGTTTGATGATGATTTGCTCATGGTTTATTATATTGAAGTTTATGTTTGCATATTAGAAAATATGAAAATGGTTGTTAAAGAATGTTAAATCTGTAACAACTAGTTAGGAGTTTGACTTTGGAATTTTTTATATATAAACTAGACAAATATTCAAAGCTACTATAAAAAGTTTGAGTGAACAAGGTTAAATCTCGAATTTATATGATTTTTGCAAAGTGGGTATATGTAAACTGAGATTTACAAATCTGAACTGAAAATGGTTGTTAAAGAATATGAAATCTGTACAAATTGGTTAAGATTTTGGCTTTTAAATTATGTACATATATTCTAGACTGATATTCAAAGCTACTGTAAAAAATTTGAGTGAAAAAGTTTAAATTTCAAATTTATACGATATTTGCAAAGTTGGTATATGCAAACTGAGATTTACAAATCTGAGCTGAAAATGGTTGTTAAAGAATATGAAATCTGTACCACTTGGTTAGGAATTTAACTTTGAAATTTTCTACATATAAAATAAACTGATATTCAAAGCTACTATAAAAAATTTGAGTCACTTGCCTGAGTGCGTTTACCTATGTGTTTTCCTGACCTTTATTCTGCTGTTTTGCACTGTTTTCTTCTCTATTTTCAGAGATGAATTGTGATATTTTCAAAAGGCTATTTCTATACATTAGAAAGCCGACATTCCTTGATGATTTTAAGTTGCAATGTTGTTGATTTATTCGAGTTTCAATTTGAGAAAACTTGGTTGAATTTGAATTGATTTCGATGATTTCGTGCACGGATTTTATAATCGATTTCAAAGTGAATTTTCGGTTTAAAAACCGGATTTGAAATAAATATTTTTCCAAATTGATTTTATAAGTGTGAATTTATTTCCAAGCCTATTTTAAATATTAAATAATATAATTAACTATTTTTAAAGGGATTTTAAAAGGAAATAATTTCCAAATATTTTCAGAAAAATCATTTTTAACTCGTTTTCTCGAAGTAAATTATTTTCTATAAAATTACACGTTTTTTCACTCTTCGAGCGAACGAGAAAGTGACTTAAACGATTTAGTAAAACATGTGGTATGGGATACAAGCGTTTACGTTTTCGGTTAATTCCCGACTTGTCCGTTTGATTGTTTTGACCTTCGAGTCGAGTTTACCGATGAGATGAGGTAAACTTTTTACTGCTTTGAGTGTGAAATTTACTAGCGGTTAGTAAACCGTTTAGTGCGAACATGTGATATGGGACATACGTTAACACTGTTCGGGTTTCTATCCAAGAGTTTGTGACACATTTGCCATTGCGGCGTGCCAGTACTGGACCTTCGGGTCATTGCCATTGCGGCGTTTGCCATTGCAGCGTAATTGTCTTCGAGATGTTTGCCATTGCGGCGTTTGCCATTGCGGCGTATTTGCCATTGCGGCGTATTTGTCATTATGACGTTTTGCCTTCGGGCGAGGTACCTATTTGAGATAACAGTACTCGGCAAGGCTTCGGCCACATGCACGTGCTAAACTTTTAAGATGATTTCTTTGACTATTTTCCCTAGTGTATCGCCCCTTTCCGGAATTGGTCCTTCGAACCATTCGATATATCTTTGTGGCGATTACCTTTTGGGAATTTGAGCACTTGGAAGTTCTATTTTTGAGATTTGAATTGCCTACACTGGCGTTATATGAGATTTGCCTTTTGGCGTTTACTTGAGATTTTATTCTCCTCTTTGGAGATATATTTGCCTTGGGGTGTGGTTGAGATGGGATCTCTTTATGCATGTTTTGGGTTTGCCAAGATGGCAGGTTTAGGTTTTCCCCTAAACCATAATTGATGTTTTATGAATGCCGATGATATGAGGCTCGCTACTTTTAACGTTTTATGGGTTATTTTATCTCTTTTGAGATTATAAGTTTGTGTAGTGATACCATATTATCACTTGATGTAATCATACACTTTAGTTGTCTCTCCTCAGTCGAGAATATTATCATATTATCGCTTATCTCTGTTAACTGATTTGTTTAGCTAGACTGACCCGTGTATTTTATACTCGGGTCAGATCGAGGTGTTTCAAGTTAGGTACATTTGGACTTAGCCTATTCTGCTTCCGCATGGACTCTATTCTGCTAGCTCTTTTTGTTATAGCTTTTTGTGTAGTCCTTTTTGGGTTGCTACTCTGATATGTATATTCTTTTGACTCGCTTATATTTTGTGGTTGCTATACCACTTGACATGTATCATTTTGTATACTCTGTGATGTATCTGTATATGTATATATATGTGATGATCTACTGTTCTGTGATGTGTTTTACATTCAAGTTGTTGTATTTTGTTCTGATAGATCCTATAGCCACCTATGGCTTTGTATTAAGTATTTATCGGATATGTCGATCCACTTGAGAGAAAAAAAGCATGGCATTTGTCGACGTGTTCAATAGATATTTAAGACAAGGCTATAGATGGTCGCTCCTATCCAGCCCTATTCTCTGCACTAGCAGACGGTATTACCTAGTAATACTCTTTGTTAATGTAGGTCTCGGGGTGGGGCGTCACAGCTTGAGCAACAAACTTTCTGAACAATACCAATTTCTGGGCAGCCGGAATAAATTTCTTCTCGAACCTTGTCTTAAACTGTTCCCAACTGAACTGATCTTCAGGAATGGCAATAGTAACGGCGTTCCACCAATTATGGCCCGCCTCTAAAGTTGTCTAGAAGCCAATTTTCTCTACATAGCGTCATCCACTTCCATATCACTAAAGATGCAGTCACAAGTATCAATCCAATCTTGCACTTCTATAGCTGATTCTGCTCCATAGAATGGCTTTCCTCCTAAAGTAGAGTAATCTTTGCTCAAATTAGTGAAATCAGCCCTAGGCACTTGCACATGAGCACCTCCACTGACAACCATACTGGGAGCATTCCTTTATCATTGTTGCCATCATAACATTGAACATAGCTTAAAAATCAGGCATTGCGGCTCCTGATCCTGCTCCTTCTTCAAATCCTGAAGCATATCTTACCGAATTCCTTATATGCCAGCTCATTCTTTTTTGTAACAAGAATGATCGGTTTCTATGAAGAAAATTATGTCCATAGTGCTCATGTGCATGCGACTTATACTATATAATATACTATATGGTTTTAGAAACCAAAGTTCATAACAAATACACACTCTGTCGTATACACATACACACTCTCTCTCGATCCAGTCTAAGGCGATAACACCTTACCTATCTTTTTTGGACCATAGTATCAACTTCAGTTAATCGTGTAACCAAGGGTCTGATTCTAAATGTGACGACTACCTTATACCATCAGCACCAATAGTATACAAATAGAGCGCTGCAATCGTGGCAGACTGATATAGGACGATTAGGACGATGTATAATAACAAACATAGCATATAACCTACCGTATATCTCACAGCGCATGGACAAAATATAATATCACATATACAACAGAAGAGACAGTAATAACAATGTGAATCAATTATCATAGTATAATATCCATAGAGTTATACATCAAATGTCATAGAGTATACAATAGGATCAATGCAAATAAACTGTGTCAACAAATAGAAATAAGCAAGCACTGCCATGGGCTCGACAGTGTTATTCAACGGAAAAGCATAGAAATCCATATATGTATATAATACGAGATAGCTCCATCCAACTCGTCCTCCGAACAACTACTGCATCACCTAGACTTATTATCTAGTCTACTCATTTAAGAGTACCCAAGATAATAAGAAGCAAAGCATAAAACCGTGGGTTCGACAACAGTCTGGTGTGAGTGGTATATGAATCCCAAAATACTATATATGTAAATATGCTATGGAACAAGAGTACACAAACCATAACTGACATGTCCTTGCAACCAAAGAGTTGGTATACAACACTATAATATGCTACTCTATAATATCATAAAGGTAGCATACAAAAAAATAGTGGATGTCTAGATATCCGTATCTCTAGTACCTACTTCCAATGATATCCACGAGTGATAGCCCACCAAAGAAAGCAACCAAAGCAAACATAGCATCCATCAAGCAATACTCACTATCACTCATTCCTGCGCTTTGAATATATGATAACTCGTATGGCCTCCTTACCGTCGGAGACTAATGGAAATCCCGGTTTTCATTGTACTCTCGTATCACGCAGCCCAAAGCTCGATACGTGTCTCGTAGTCCAAAGCTAAACACTAGACCCAAAGCTACTAGTCCAGGGTATATAGATTCCTACATGATTCATGGGCATCCCCACTTACAATATCCCTACTTTGAGTACAATAGAAAATACTCCAAGTATTAATGGTCCTTTGGCATTCACATCTGAGCCCTCCTTTGCTCCATTCAGATTTCGAGCCCTTCTCTTGCTCAATCCAGTTGCCATTATCTAGGAACTATAATATCCCCTATCTTGAGGCCCGAAACTAAGCGTTACAGATGCTGCAGTCATCTATAGTATTAATTTTCGGTGACAAAATACGGTCATGTTAATGGTATCCATAATATTAAAATCACAAGAATATGAAATAATTTTTAACATAATTTCATAGCAAACTTCCATATTTCATTTCAAAATCATAATTTCATATTCAGTACATATTCCGAAACGATGCCCAGGTTCAGATAAAATATAGTTATTATAAAATATACCAAGAGCAACATATTAAGATGCCCCTTGGTTGATTAGAGTTACTAAATAAACAGATACATCTACTGTCAATACATTCATACAAAAACTGACATAACACAGCAAATAATGGTAATGAATAGGCTCCTACATATCTAGCTTTGCCTTCTGCATGTCTCCGAAAGTTTTATTCGTCAAAATCTACTTCTAAAGACCATTACTCTCGACCTACTCAAAAAAATATTGAGAACTTGAGAGTATAAGGGGGAAAAACATAAACTTTGAGTCAGATATAAAGCCTGGTGTGAATACTAATATGCCATCTCAGTTTATAGATATTAAGTGAGACCATGCTGCTAAGCGGAACGTGTTTTCCCCTCACTAATATCCCTTTTTAAAATATATCTTTTGCAAATCAAAGTCCAACAACCAAACTGATTAAAATAAACAATATAAACAATAATGTGCATGCATGCAACATGGGCAATCATAAACAATTTGTTTAAATCAAAGTACTATCGATCCAAACATCATAGTTTTGTCAAGCTGACTATAAACATATGGATGACTCGAGCCTACCAGATATATATAATTATCTAACGTACTGTTAAAAGACAATTGGATGGTCTGTCTGAAACTTACTATTCCTAGGGTCAACTGATCCTAATGGTTTTGCGGGCTCACCAATAACATATCCCCTATTTATGTATTCCTTTCTATGCATGCACAAACTTTTAGTCTTACCCGTGACAAATCCCTACGCATTGGAATTTTGGACATGTTAGCTAGTGGCTGCTAGCTAAAGTATAGGGTGCTACCCTATGCCAGTCCCAGCTGATTTTCTAATCTCCGAGTCAATTTATCCTATCATAATCTATCCAAAAGTGATAAGAATACCAATTTCTTTAGTAAAATTCTAGGCTAAATACCCATTTCTATTTCCTTGAACACACTTTCTTTATAAATGATTGAACCCTTGAAATCATACATTTAAAACAAGTAAATTAAAGCCCTTTACTTTATCCAAAATACTTATACCATGATATAAGCTTTTATAAAAAATATCGGTGAAGTTCGAAATCATTTAAGGTCATCGCCTCTCAAAACCATAGGCTAAAGAGCCAAAACAATATAAATTCTTTATATTGATAAAACTCGGTAAGATATAGTTGACGAGGGTCTTCGCCCTTCAAAACATAGGCCATAAGACCAAGATATTTAAACACTTTATATTGATAAAGCACAGCATCGTTATCACCATTGGGGTCGTATCCCCTCTTCAATAAAAGCGTTAAAACCTCTAACTTATAAAACATGAGTCCATAGAGTTGATAACATATACATCGCACTACATATAGTGCTGAAATTATAAAATGTAAATCTTGGTTTGCATACTCAAAGTATTATAAGAACAGTGTTGACATAAGTGAATCTTGGCACCATTGCCTTAAGGAAAATTAGCAGCATCAGTAGAGTCGAAGTCAATAAGAGCGGCATCATAGCCATCTTCGAAAACATATGGCAAAGAATTGAGCCGAAGTAGATAAACGTGGCATCGTTATTTCCGTTATAGATTACTTTGAAAGTATAGGGTTGATGATGTTGAAGACATGTGGCGCCATACCCCTTTTATATAAAATGCAGCACTTAAACCATGCGGCAATGCCAACGTTGAAGAGCATGGTGTCGGCCATAATGTCTTCGCACTCCAACCAAGGACGATACATTCTATACCAAATAAATTAGTATCCTATGTATCTTACTAGGTCATTATCGAAGTTCATAAAGGCAGAGTGATTTGGAGAGGCAACATGAGGCTCGACGGGCAAGACCGTAATTAATATAAAAATTGCTATCTTGCCATTAAAAGTAAATTCTTTTTACCAAACCCAATTGTTTGTCCATTTCTTATTGGATAACCAAAAATTTATCAATTTTTTTAGTAGGAAATCTACCGAATCCCAAAATTATCATTTCCAAAACATGTTTGCAAACCATTGATATATATTAATATTTTAACAATTAAATAAGCTCTTCTAGCCAAAATAATTCATAATAAATCAATAGCACTTAGGAAAATTCCGTAAAAATTATAATAAATCAAATTAATCATATTCTTCATCATATAAAAAATTCAGGGCCAAAATTGTAAATTAATTATTTTTAACAATTAAAACCCGAAAAAATCAATTTTCTACAGTTAGAAAATTCATGCTCTATTAGAATTATGAAATTTAAAACCCACTTCTAAAATATTGTTTCTAACATCATACTAAAATTTCAAGCCATTCATATGATAGGTTTTCTAACTCAAACATATTATTAAATTTCATAAATAAATTCCCTTAATTCACCACTAAGCATATAATCATTCAAACTATCACAACATGGCATAATATAAGCAAAAGATTCGAGTTTGAACTTTAAACCAAAAATAACATTGAAAACTTGAGATCCATAAATATTATTCACCTTGAATGGATTAGAAGTTGAGATTTGTATTTTTATTTATTTCCACTAGGTTTGATCTTGTTTTCCTAGCTTATCTTTCCTTTGAAACCCTTGTTAATGGCCGACCTTGGTCTATTTTTGTTTTCTTTGAATGAATTGATAATGAGATAAGAGGATGGAAGGGTGAGTATTAGGAAATAAACTCCTTTTCTTATTTTACCCCTTGCATGCATTGCACTTTCATATTAATGTTTTAATTAATCCCATTAGTTCATTAGTTAAGGCTCAACCCACATTAATTACTAAATCTCAATCTCCCTATCATTTAACATTATTTTATTTAATTTACCCAACTAAAAGTCCTAAGTAATATTAATCAAAATTAGGATTGTTATAGACTCCCCTCCTTAAAGAATTTCGTCCTTGAGATTATGATAAGGTACACAAAAATAATCATAATCACAAGTATAAAGCATACCATCAAACAACTCAGGATAAGTGTCCCTAATACTATCTTCTGTCTCCCAAGTACACTCTCTCTCGTCATCACTCCACTGGACCTTGACTAACCTATCTGTCTTGTTTCTTAGCTTCTTCTCATGCTTAACCGTAATACGAATTAGGTGTCAAATTATGGTCATGTCTTGTTCCATTACTAAGTCCTCTAATGTAGTCCGGGTAATAGTAGTTTCTGGATCTCGAACACAGTTCCTTAAATGAGAAATATTGAAAACACTCTGGACTCCTGCGAAACTACTCGGTAATTCTATCCTGTAAGCGAGTTTCTCGATTCTTTCTATAATAGGAAATGGTCCAACAAACCTAGGTGCCAATTTCCCCGACTTCCCAAATTTTACCGCACCCTTCATCGGTGATACTTTGATGAAAAAATGATCTCTAATTAAGAATTCTAAGTCCATTTGTCTCTTATCTGCATAACGTTTCTACCTAGATTGAGATTTCTTCATTCTAGCCCGAATCAACTCAATCTTTTATGCGGCTTCTCTTACCTTATCCAGACCAAGAACTAATCTTTCTTCGGTCTCTAACCAACATACGGGTGATTTACATGGCAATCAGTATAAAGCTTCAAAAGGTGTTATCCCTATACTATTCTGATTACTATTGTTATATGTAAACTCGACTAGTATAGATGGTCTTCCCATGACCTTTAAAATCTAGCACACAAGCTCTTAACAACTCCTCCAAGACTTTGTTAACTCTTTCCGTTTTCCCATCTATCTTTGGATGGTAAGCGGTACTCATCCTGATCTTCGTACCTAAAATCTCTTGTAGACTCTTTCAGAATTTGCTAGTAAATAAGGAATCTCGATCACTAACTGTACTATTGGGAATCCAATGTAGTCTAACTATGTTCTTCATAAATAACTTAGCCAATACAGGTGTCGTTCTGGTTAATTTAACAAGTACAATATGTGCACTCTTTGGTCAGTCTATCCACTATGACCCATACACTTTCATTTCCCTTGTTTGACCTTGACAGCCTATCAATAAAATCTATAGATATAGAATCTCATTTCCATACTTTGACATCTAAGGGCTGAAGCAATCCGCTTGGCTTCTGATGTTCGGCTTTTACTTGCTGACAGCTCAAACACTACTTTACCCATAAGCCAACATCCCTTTTCATACCCTCCCAGAAGAAACTTATCTTCATATCTTGATACATCTTTGAACCTCTAGGATGAATAGTAAACTTCAATCAATGATACTCCCTAAGAACTTCATTCCTTGGGTCTCCAACGCCTGGAACACACAGTCGTCCCTTTTTTCTCAACCGCTCATTTTGGTCGAGATAAAAAGCCTTCAAGTCATCAATATTAGTTCAACCTTCCAATCTTTTAATTATTTCAACTAATACTGGACCATCTCTTTGTTTAGAAACAATTCTTTCGATCAATACCGGTATATTTATTGATTGAACTTCCAAACAAGATAACATTATGATAGTCTGACTAGAACCAGCCGTCGATCATAACCGCACACTACAAGTAGTCAATGCTTCCAAATATTTCCATTTAGCTAACATAACTAACACCATACTTTGATGTTTCTTGCTAAGTGCATCTGCAACTTTGTTTCCTTCCCCGGTGTGTACTCAATTCCAAAATCATAAGAAGCTAGAAACTCCAACAATCTACGTTGTCTTATATTCAACTCCTTATGAGAGAATAAGTATCTTAGTGACTTGTGATCTATGTATAACTTGAATCTTTCTCCTAAAAGATAATGTCCACATACTTTCAAAGCAAAAATTACGCCAGCTAATTCCAAGTCAAGAGTTGGATATCTAGCTTCATGCAGTCTGAGCTGTCGAGAAGTGTAGGCAATCACTTTACCCCTCTGCATTAATACAGCTCCTAGTCTTGTCCCACACGCATCTGTGTACACCACCAAGTCTTGGTTTCCATCTAGAACAACTAACATGGGCTCGTTGGTTAATAAATGTTTTAGTTTTTGGAATGTCACCTTATATTTATTGGTCCAAACATACTTTACGTCCTTCCTCGTTAGTTTATTCTCCGGTGCTACTATCCTTGATGAATCTCCGGGAGTAGCCACCTAATTCGAGAAAACTCTTTATCTCAGTCAATGTCTCGCGTCTCTTCCAATTATTAACTACTTCGATCTTAGCTGGATCTACCGATAACCCTTTCTCTGAGACTGCATGACCAATAAACTTCACCTCCTTCTTCAAAAAATGACACTTCGAAAATTTCGCTTTTAACTGATGCTGCCTCAGCATCTCAAGCACTATTCTAAGTTGAATCTCATGATCTTTTATCCTTAGAATATATCAAATTTCATATATGAATACCAATACAAACCTATCTGTTTGTACCAAAAATGGGCACAACACTCTTCGGAAGTTTTTGAAGAGATAAAAGTGAAGAATGAAAATTAAAACTGTGGATTATCTAACAAAAACTCCAAATAACAGAAAGTAAATTGCAAAGACAAGCGATTTAGAGTGGTTCGGCGTTTTGCCTACGTCCACTGTGAAATTTGATGATTTTATTGCTCGATTACTTGAAGATTATAGTAGTTAATAAGGCGATACAACTGAATTTAAATGCTAAGTGTCAATCTAAAGCAGCGGCGGTGTTTTGGAGTAAATCTGGCAGAATCTGGGCGCTCTTCAGTACTTAGAATTATCCGACCCCTTTTCTGAATGACCAGGGGCTCTATTTATAGGTGTAGGAGGCTGATATTTCGCCTAAAATGAGGGGAGACCAGTTCTGGCACGTCAGGGGGCCCACATGGCCGAAATCTGGAGATCCGGGCCCACTTTGGGATCGATTCGACCCTTGGTTCGAATCGATCAAGAAATCATCCAATCGAGCTGAAATTTGGTGTGAACATTCTTCATCATGTGCTTAAGATTCTGTGAAAATTTCATGGCATTTGGACTTGTAGAACTCGAGTTATGATCGATTCAGGTTGGTGTTTTTCGAATTCTGGAGTCGTTCGAATCGATATGCTCGAATCGATTCGTTCGAATCGATCCTCCTGCACGCGAAGATGGTGACGTGGTGCGTATGCTTCGTATCGATCCGGTTTCCACTCCGGATTGACTGGGTCGACTCCACGTTCCTTGCTGCCGTGGCCTAGTGGATTCGAGGTTACCTTAACAGGGTGGACTCGAAATAGCTTATGGGATGGAGTCGAGGCGCATCTATTATATGGATTCGAAGTAGAGGACTGCCTACCGGGTTCGAACTGTTGGATTTTAGTGTGGTCTGTTTGGATGGATTCGAACTAAGGAGTGCTCGATGGATTCGAAGCCAGGCAAAAGGGATGGATTCGAAGGAAAGCTCCCACGATGGATTCGAAGCCAAGCAAAAGGGATGGATTCGAAGGAAAGCTCCCACGATGGATTCGAAGCCAGGCAAAAGGGATGGATTCGAAGGAAAGCTCCCACGATGGATTCGAAGCCAGGCAAAAGGGATGGATTCGAAGGAAAGCTCCCACGATGGATTCGAAGCCAGGCAAAAGGGATGGATTCGAAGGTGATCGAGTCGACCTTAATGGATTCGAATAGCATTCCTACCTCATTGATTCGAACATAGGGTCTTTTATGGATTCGAATACAAGGCTGTCTCCTCCATTTTCCATTGGTGATATCTTGAGCATACGAACTCGGATTGACTCGAAAATTGGAAAGTCGTTTCCTCTGGCCTTGCTTGGCATGTCTCATCAATTACAGCCCGATCCGGACTCGGACAAAATTCACCGATATCCGTAGCGATCCTTACGTGTAACCGA
Organism: Allium fistulosum; assembly: GCA_030737815.1. Taxonomy (NCBI): domain Eukaryota; kingdom Viridiplantae; phylum Streptophyta; class Magnoliopsida; order Asparagales; family Amaryllidaceae; genus Allium; species Allium fistulosum. Next base: position 238,145,777 of record CM060907.1, on the reverse strand, counting down.
CTTCCGAGACGACCTGTCACCGGTATCTAGTCAAGTCCTTGGTGTCACGGCCTTGCCAAAAGGCGGGATAACATTTGCCCCCCAAAGTACGTCTTGTGTAAACATGACGTGCTTTGAAAAGCTGCAGTCTCTCATTGGATTGCTACAACATGTTTTATCGAAAGTTGCATTCTGTATTGCAGTAATCGACTGTCGTATAATCGTGACTGGCTGTCTGGGCTTTTGAGTCATGACGAGATGAACATTTGATTCCTGTTGATGATAAAGACCAAAACATTAGTCAAAAATACGTGTATACGTGTATTATCTTGACCTTGGTTAACGTTGCGCGATCGCAAGTTGTTGTCAGTTCGGTTTTGCTATCGAAATCTGCATCTGTCCTCTCCTGAACCGATTTGAGATTTGAGTTAAATCATTACTTTTATGATTGTCTATGGTCATCCTCCCGCATCGATCCTCTCCTGAATCGGTATGAAGAGTAGACAAGCAATTTTTAACATTGAAACGGTTCGTCCATTTTCATTAGTGGTTGGCGATGGATTCGAAGCTGTGCTTCTTCGAATCGATATTGCGTGGATTTGATGTTCTCTGAGTTGGTGGAGTCGAAGTTGTGAGTGCTCGAATCAATGCTGCTTCGTTTCGATGTTGCTGAAATGGATTCGATGTTGTAAAGGATTCGAAACCGGATGGATTCGAACTAAGGGAGGGATTCGAACTGGTGGAACGACTCTGTGTCGTGATGGATTCGAACTAGTGGTCACAATGGATTCGAACATGCCGCAACGAATCGATTCGAGTCGATTCTCTCACCTATAGAAGCCGGTCAGATATACCGGGAGGCGAATCGCCACATTTCCCCTATATATACCGGGCTCCTATTCACTTCTCACTTTTTACTTTTCCTCATTGTTTCAGCTGTTTCTTCGAATCAATCCTTCAGATTAGGAAGTTCCACGTCTTCGTTCGAATCGACAACATTCTCCCAAGCTTTTGTTTTATAATCGAATCCAATCAGGTAAATATGGAACCGATTCGAGTGTAGAACGTAAAAATTTTGGATTCTTGGTAGTGATTCCATCATATCTTCTGAGAAGTTTTGAAGGATCGTCAGATCTGGAATGGGTCGAATCGATAGACTTGGGGAAAGAAACTTGTCATGGTGGACATCGTTCTTGTTCACTGCTTCGCATCGATCTGGGAGTAATTTGTTCGAATCGATTCTAAGTGTCAGATTTCGAATCGATGATCATGAAAGAAGATTGTATCGAAGCGATCGATTCGAAGCAATGCCGCTATAATCGAGTCGAAGACGTGATATTCCGATCGATTCGAATCTGTACTAAATTCATGGATTCGAAGTATCCGTCCTCCCTTAGGCTCCATCGATTCGAACCGCATGGATTCGAAGATCTGGACCCTGTTACCTTCGAATCGATTCGTATCGATTCGAACCGCATGGATTCGAACTTCTGGGTTTGAACGTTCTGATTTTCGAAACCTAAATCTTCCTGATTTGCTCCAACATCCGAACTACGACCAATCTCAAGTTGAAATTTGATAAATTTAACGAGCTTTAGCACACTTGACTCCAACGAGCTTCGGCCTTGCATAGTCGAACACGACTGTAAATCTTGAACTTGAATTTCCTTTGAAGCTCGTCGATGGAACTATGACTCAACCAGTAATACAACTGATTTGTACACGAGGTTGGTTCTTAGCGTTTGGATGTTGTGGAAGTGACGGTCAGCGATGACGGTCATCTTCATTCTCAAATTCCCAAGATATGTTGTACGAACATCTTGCTTTATTCGGTAGAATCTGCTTAAGTAACGCATAGCACTTGCACTGCACGACACGTTCATACACAGTACACCGGGGCACACACGGGCCGTTTATGAACTTAACGTTGCTTTCTGATGAGTTAGCTAATTATGGAATCTTCGAGCTCCCAACAACAAGAGGTGCAGAGCTCGACTCCTCCTGTGCTTGAGATTCCTGATATCCCTGCCGATGTAATCGATCCGGCTCCAGACGAATTGCCGGAGGCGATATTTATTGAGGACCCTGTTGATTCGTTTCAGTCCAACATCTCTGAATCCTTATTGGGACGAATATGCTTAAAGCATAACATATCTCTAGGTGACGTATTATTGCCCAGCGCCACTGATAGACCGCACAACCTGCCTGAAGGATATACAGCATTCTATCGTCATGCTTGTGCGGCCGGAACTCTTCCTCCTTTCAATCAATATATCAGAGGGATGCTGTCATATTTAGGAATCGCTCCTTCACAGCTTCATCCCAACGGGGACGCGTTGCTGAACATTGCCTTCGTAATATTTATGGACTGTCTCTTTCGCTCGCCGAGGCCCTCCGAGATCAGACACATATTCAACTTCAAGAGTAGGGGTGATAGCCCGTCTTTTACATTTTTGGAGGCAGTTAGAAATTGCCAAGTTGTAGTTGGAGCTTGGACTCGACTGAGCTATTTCAAGAACGAATGGTTCTACGTTCGGTGCCCTCCGGGTTTCGCTAGGCGATGGTTGTCTAGACGTAAGCGCCTTAACCTGTTTCCTTGACCGATAGCTCTTCGGTGTTATAATTAACATTTCATTCCTTTTACAGCTATTATCTCTAGGCCCGATGGAGGGCGTTTCAAGGGTACCGTCCGGAGTCTTCAAGAAGTCCCAAGCGAGCTGAGGCATATTGACTCGGTGCTGAACGACTACAACTTAAGAGTTCTGGGTTTGATCGACATTAATCAAAGCATAGTTGTTGAGGGATTTTCAAAGTCCGTCTCCAAGAAGGAAAATAAGAAGAAACCCAAGAAGAGAAAAGCGAAGAAGTCACTCGAAATCAAAATAATCGAGGCGAGTGACGAAGAAAGAACCCATACGGATTCAGAGCCAATGGCTGACCTTTCGGGAAACTTGGAGGAATCGGGAGAAAAACGGAAAGGCAAGGCCGCCGTTTCCAAAAAACTTAAGTCAAAGGGGGGAAAAACTGTAGATGTGTTTCTTCCCGCTTCCGGAGTTATGATTTCTGAGGCCGCCCCTTCTCATTCGAGAGATTCTCTCAAAGGGCTTGACGACATTCCTATCCCAGATTATATATCGATTTCTCATAATCCTGGGTTGGAGGAATTGCAAGATGTCCTAAACATGAACGAGCCCTTTCCTTTAAGTGCGGTCAACACTTCCGGTCGGTTTGGGGGTTTACACATTTACACACACTTCCACGGCACTTCATGACTTCTGCATGGTAAACATTGCTTTATGGAATTTTAATCCGTAATTCTTTCTTATCGCAGGTGAGATGTCAGGACGCGGCTCTACTCTAGATAGGCTTCGGAATGTGCGCCAATCTTCTCCATTTTACGATTCCCGTAGGAGAGAAACAGATAGGGATCATGGGCGAGGCTACTCGAGTCAAGAACGTTATGATAGAGACAGAGATTACTCGCGTAACCGTTCTGGCTATGATTACTCTGACAGAGACCGGGGATACCAGTACCGACCCCGATCTCGTTCTCCTCCGCCTCCCAGGGCTCCAGTAGACCTCCCAGGGCCATCTCATCAGCAACAGTTGCCTTCTCAATCTTCTCGGCCTGATGCTCAACGGCCAAGAATGGAACCAACGGCAGCCGCTATAATTGAACAAGCTCCGGCTGAGTTGACAAGCGAGGGAGCTGCTAAACTCGCCCAAATGAAAAATGACTACCCGGAAATTTGCATGGATGGCTATATCTTCCCTCCTAACTTTAAAAGAATCCCTCCGGAAGCTGAGACCACTGCTCATAATTACATCCACGACTTCTATGCTCAGTACAAGGAGTGGTATAAGGCAGCCGTGAAGGCTTCTAGAGTAGCTTTCGACAGGGCGAAGGTCATTGCTGAACGTGATGTTGACATTGCGAAGCAGAAACGCAACATTCAAGTTCTTCAATCCGAAGTGGAAACGTCCCGAAAGTCAGAGCTTGAAACACTTAAGAAACACGAGGGTGTCGTGGCCAAACTAGCGAGGATGCAGCAAGAACATTGCGCCACAGTGGAAGAGATGGGCCATCGCAATACCACCATTACAGCTGAGCGAGACTTAGCCGTTAAAGAGCTGAATGAGCTTAAGGCCAAATTCGCTGAAATGGTGAAGGAGAAGGATGATGCGAACGCCACTGCTCAAGAGGCTTGCGACCAAGCAGTATCTCTCAGGGCCGAACTTGCTGCGGCGGCGGTCAAGGCTAAGTCTGTGGAAGCAGAGATTCAGGAAAAGATCTTGGAAGAGAGGTCTAGGCTAGATGCTGAGTTTGACGATCTCTTAGTCACGTATAACGCTAATGTGCTGGAACACAGAAATTTAGCGTGGCTGGGAGATGACTCCATGATCTTGTACAATGCCTGGACCCGGCTGGTGAATGAGAAGAGAGCAGCGCATCCAGATGGAGCACTTGACGACTTTGAACTGGAGATGCGTCTGCTTACCGAGGATGAGAGGAAGACCCTTCATGAGGTGGTAATCTCTATGGCGAAAGAAAAGCTCGGCGTCCAATCTCTAGAGACAGGCGAAGGCTCGGGGGTCGTGCATCGCGGGACAGGTGTTGGAGCTGCAATTCCAACATTGCCCGAAACCACTGGTGCGGTAGATCCCCAATCTGTTCCTGCCTATAATCCTGACCAACCATTATTATCTTCTGCCGAGGATTCTGCCCACGTCTCTGTTCAGACCAAGGAAGGTATTTGAACGTTTCTCGTAGTTCAGTTGTGAAGAACCTTAAGCAACACACTTGGCTAACAATCTTCGTTTTGACGTATTTCAGTGACCGAAGTTATTGTTTCTGCGCCCCTTGCTTTATCAGTTCCTCATCAAACACAAGGGGTTGTTTTTTCCGAAGCCATCACGACTTCTACTTTGATTGGCGAGGAGGGAGATGCAAATATGTTTTCTTTCAGCGCTCAAATGATTGAGGAGCTTCTCAATGAACCCATCGATCCCTCTGCCAACCCGTCCGATGCTGTGAGTGAGGCTGCTCCGGCCACTAGTTTATCTATGCCAGCTATTGGTACATCCGATGCGGCCCAAGTATCTCGTGAGGACGACGTTATTGTTGAGATTGCTGCCGAGATGGCAGCAGGGAATGTTGGTGCTAGTCCGCCCGGGCCTGCCCCGTTAATGGTGATTTCGCCGGGCGGTACTGTATTGATCGAGACCGCTCCTGTCCCCCCTCCTGCTACTACTCCTATGCCTCCAGCTCGTCCTCCTAGAAGAACTTCCATCGCCTCCAGCTCTGAGGAAGACGTCAACATTATATCGCTGCCGGAGGGCAAGCCTGAAAAGAGCAAGCGATTGAGGAAGAAATCGGGCAGCGGATCGGGTGGAGCTACCCCGAAGAAGAAGATAAGGAAGAAGAAAGATTGAACTCTTTCTCTAAATCTCTGTTGCGTAGGGTAGCATTTTGTTGATTTTTCTATAGCCGTGTATAGATGTGGATTCGGCTCCCACTAGCAGAATTTTTCATAAACACTTTGTAATCAGATTCTTTTTGTTGATAGTGGAAATGAAAATCTATTCCCTTTCTGTCTTCAACTTGTTATGTGTTATGGTTCTGCCCCCTGTATTGGGGAGAAGTGTGGAGTTGACGTATGTTTATACCCCGTCTCGCGCTCCGGAGTTCGGAGTAGAATGAATGTTTATACTCCGTCTCGCACTCTGGGAGTACGGAGTTAGGTGAATGTTTATACTCCGCCTCGCACTCTGGGAGTACGGAGTTAGAAGAATGTTTATACTCCGCCTCGCGCTCTGGGAGCACGGAGTTGGAAGAATGTTTATACTCCGCCTCGCGCTCTGGGAGCACGGAGTTGGAAGAATGTTTATACTCCGCCTCGCGCTCTGGGAGCACGGAGTTGGAAGAATGTTTATACTCCGCCTCGCGCTCTGGGAGCACGGAGTTAAGTAAAAAGCTTGTACCCAGCTCGCGCTCTCGGAGTACTCTGGGGTTTAGGAAAAATGTTTATACTCCGCCTCGCACTCTGGGAGCACGGAGTTTAGTAAAATGTTTATACTCCGCCTCGCACTCTGGGAGCACGGAGTTTAGAAAAATGTTTATACTCCGCCTCGCACTCTGGGAGCACGGAGTTTAGTAAAATGTTTATACTCCGCCTCGCACTCTGGGAGTACGGAGTTGAATGAAGGGTTGTCGTGTATCAACCCATTTCGTGGCCTGATGTGATGGCTTGCCCCCGAGCTCGGGTTTCATTTAGTGAGTGGTTGATTGCTTCACAGCCACTCCCTACTTGAATAAATTCCACTATGTGATGGAACTTAGCTCTTCGTGCATCGTGATGTTGTACATTGTATTTAATGAATCACAGCTCTGGCTCGAAGAGATGGCATTTTATTGCTGAAATAAGAAAATATGGCAAATCAGTTGCCTTATTACAAATTCTAATTTCGAAATGCAAAAGTAAATTGCTGAATAATAAAAAACATAATGAAATAAATGAAGCCTGTCATATGTAATAGCGACGGAGACTCTCGCTGTTCCAGGCTCTCGGTAAAACTAGACCGTCCACGGTTGATAGTTTGAATGTGCCATCCCCAAGTCTTTGCGTAATCACGTACGGTCCTTCCCAATTTGGTTTCATGTGTGAAGGAACCGGGTATATTCTCTTGAGGACCAGATCACCGAGATCAAAGGTTCGGGGGCGAACTTTGGTGTTATATAATCGGGCGACCCGACTTCGGTAAGCGGCCGCTCTTAAATCAGCTTCTTCTCGTTTCTCGTCCAACAGATCCAAAGATTCAGCGAGTAATATAGCGTTTGTTTTCGGATCGTAATAAGTTACGCGGTGAGAAAATACTTCTGTCTCAACTGGAATGACGGCCTCCGAGCCGTAGGATAAGGAAAATGGGGTGTGTCCAGTTGCGGTCTTGTGAGTTGTTCGATAAGCCCATAATGCCATAGGAAGTTCATCGACCCATTTGCCCCCAGCCTTTTCCAGTCGTTTCTTTAAGATGGATTTGATAACTTTGTTAACAGCTTCGACCTGACCGTTTGCTTGTGGATGTGCGACTGCAGAGAACTTTTTATGAATATGAAATCGTTGGCAGAAATTCTTGAACTCCGAACTTTCGAATTGGGTCCCATTATCGGTGATGATGGTATGCGGGAGTCCAAATCGGCAAATGATATTGCGGACCACAAAGTTTATCACTTTCTTTGACGTAATCGTTGCGAGAGCTTCGGCCTCGGCCCACTTTGTGAAGTAGTCAACTACGACGATGGCATACTTCGCACCACCTTTTGCTAGAGGCAAAGCGCCAATGATATCGATACCCCACATAGCGAACGGCCAGGGACTGACCATTTGAGTTAACTCGGTAGGCGGGGCTCTTGGAATTCGAGCGTGTTTTTGGCACTTGTCGCACTTTCTGGCGTAATTGGCTGCATCTCGATTCACTGTCGGCCAGTAATATCCATATCGGAGTATCTTCTTAGCAAGCGCTTGTCCACCGGTGTGATCGCCGCATTCTCCCTCGTGTACATCACGTAACACTCGTTTGACTTCGTCGTGAGCGATACACCGGAGGAGTGGAACAGAATAACCTTTTCTATACATGATCCCGTCCTGAATGATGAACCGCGAAGCTTTTCGTAGAATTTGCCTTTTCTCATTTCGGTGTTCAGGCAATATCCCATTCTCAATATAATTTCGATACGGAGTCATCCATGATTCTCTGCTGGGAAAGGTTTCCAACACATCATTCGTTTTGATTTGATCGATGCTTGGGAAAGGCAAAGTTTCGACCAGGACGAGTCCCATTTGCTGTGCTTCACCTGTGCTGGCCAACTTTGCCAATGAATCGGCCTTTTGATTGCGATCTCGTGGTATGTAGTAAATAGCATAATAATCAAACTGATCCAGCGCTTCCTGAACTCGGGCTAGATAAGCAGCTAACCTTCGATCTCTTGCTTGATATTCTCCCCGCACCTGACACACAACCAACTGTGAATCACAATAAACTTCTATAGCGATAATTCTCAGATCTCTGGCAAGCTTTAACCCAGTCAACAGGGCTTCATACTCGGCTTCATTGTTGGTTGCGTGAAAATCAAACTTCAAAGCATAGCATATGGATCGACCTTCGGGGGTTTCTAGTACAACTCCAGCGCCCGAACACCGATCGTTTGATGCACCATCTGTATAAAGTTTCCAGACATATTCAGGAGACTCGCTGGTTTCGGGTAAGTCGTCAGGAACAGTAAATTCAGCTATGAAGTCAGCTAGGACTTGCCCTTGAATGGCTCTCCGCGGAGCATAAGTAATGTCAAATTGACTCAGTTCGATATTCCACTTGAGTAACCTTCCAAACGTCTCAGGCCGCACAAGGACCTGTCGTAACGGCTGATCGGTATACACAGTAAGCGGATGAGCTTGGAAATAAGGACGAAGCTTTCTCGAGGCAGTGACCAAACAGTAAGCCAGTTTCTCCAACTTGGGGTAATTTCTTTCAGCTCCGGTTAATCGTTTACTAACATAATAGACCGGTTTCTGCACTCGATCCTCTTCCCGGACCAGAGCAGCACTGATCGCATGCTCTGATACCGCCAGATAAAGGTATAATTGTTCGTGATCAATTGGTTTCGACAAAATCGGTGGAGTAGAGAGATGTTGAACCAACGATCGGAATGCGCCTTCACATTCCATGGTCCATTCAAAGTTTCGTTTTCCTTTCCGGATTAGATCAAAGAAAGGGATGCATTTATCAGTGGATTTCGAGATGAACCTGCTTAGCGCTGCTACCTTCCCGTTGAGACTCTGAACTTGCTTTATGGTCTTTGGAGTTTGCAAATTCCTTATTGCCCAGATCTTTTCGGGGTTTGCCTCTATCCCCCGAGCGTTGACGATGAAACCTAGAAACTTCCCGGATGCGACGCCAAAGTGGCACTTTAACGGGTTAAGCTTCATTCCATATTCGCGCAAGATGCGGAACATTGAATTTAAATCCTTGACGTGATCTGTGGAAAATCGGGACTTAACTAACATGTCATCCACATAGACTTCCATGGTCTTCCCGATCTGATCAGCGAACATTCGATTAACCAAGCGTTGGTAAGTTGCCCCGGCATTCTTTAAACCGAAAGGCATGACTCTGTAACAGTAGAGTCCTAGATCAGTCACGAAACTGGTATGTTCTTGATCGGGTAGATGCATGGGTATTTGATTATAACCGGAATAAGCGTCCATAAAGGATAACAATTCATGGCCTGCAGTTGAGTCTACGAGTTGATCAATTCGAGGAAGTGGAAAACTATCTTTTGGACAAGCTTTGTTTAAGTCGGAGTAGTCGACGCAAGTTCTCCATTTCCCATTCGGTTTCTGAACCATTACCGGATTTGACACCCACTCTGAGTATAGAGCATCTCGGATGAAACCATTTGAGTGCAACTTGTCAATTTCTTCTTTAAGGGCGGCAGATCTCTCTGGATCCATACCACGCCTCTTTTGCTTGACCGGAACATGTCGCGGATCAATATTCAAAGAGTGACTTGCAATGTTCGGCGAGATTCCGCACATGTCTGAGTGCGTCCAGGCAAAGACATCAAGATTTGCTTGAAGAAATTCAACCAATTCCTGTTGTATCTGTTTTCCCAGTTGAGATCCAACTTTTAGCACTTTCGAGTCGTCATCCTCACTGACCGGGACGTCCACAGTCAGTTCGGCTGGAGACGCTTGATTCTCTTCTACTTCATCTTTATCTTCGCTATCTCTAGGGTCAAGATCTCTAAGGAATTGGTAGTGGTGCCCGGGCCGGGGCCCAGGCGTTAGTTGTCAATTATCAGTAAAACGGACGCAGAGAGATTCCTCTACGCCCTTTCCTTTCTCCTTCTTCTGTGCTTCACGCAACTCAGCAACATAACAGGCTCTTCCTGCTGCCTGATCTCCTTGAACGATTCCTATACCATGATCGGTTGGGAATTTTAAAGTCAAACACCACGGGGCAATGGCTGCCCTGAATTCAGCAAGGGCTGGTCGACCCAGGAATGCGTTGTACGGCGAAGCGATGTCAAGAACGACGAATTGCAGCAGTCGGACTCTCCTGCGTTCTCCAATCCCCAGTTCTACTGGTAGTTCCACTATTCCAGTAGGTATCGTTGCACTCCCGTTGAAGCCATGAACTCGGGATTGGCAGGGTTTCAAGTCTTTGGCTTCCATCTTCATCAAATCGTATGCTCGCTTGAATAGAATGTTTACAGAACTCCCACTGTCAACCAGGATCCTCTTCATCCAAGCAGGACCAACCTGGGCAGATATGACCAGTGGGTCAATCGTTGGAGCTTCGATTTTGTCAGCATCCCTGCTTCTGAATATGATATCGTCAGACATCGTTTTTTGTTGCTTAGCCGGGGTTCCATCCTCACAATTACTGCAGCATTCGAAGCTCGCATGCCTGATAGTGCTAGCATACGACTCCATTTCCCTCCAGCTCCTGTCTGCTGGATGAGGACCACCACTTATGGTATTGATAACTAGCCTCCCGCCTGTACGAGCGGGTTCCTCTTGTCTTTCCTGATCTTGCGCACGGTTTGGATTCGATGGGCCCGCACCACCAGACTGCGGCGCCCGCACGAATTGATCTAACTTCCTCTCCCTGATCAACTTTTCTATGAGATCTTGCAAATGGCGACAGTCATTAGTATTGTGGCCATAACTCTCATGAAACCTACAAAACTTTCCCGTCTGAATCTGCCTTTCTGATGACCGCTTCGGAGCGGGTTTCTTATACTGTTCTGTGTTGCAAGTTTGCAGGTACACATTTTCCAGTGAAGTGTTTAACGGTGTATAACTTTCGAACATCGGAGCCCTACGCCGTGGGCCTGGATTCGGATCTCTCTTCTTATTCTGACCATTGCCACCTCTTGGCTGAGTTTGTTTGTTCTGTATGTTTAACTGGACTTTTCCGGAATTGTCACCGGACTGTTTAACTGCTACATTGCTTTGTATTCCCTCACTTCCGGGTTTTGCATCGTCCTTCTTCCTAGACTGTTTCACGTCCTCTTGCCGTAAGAATTGAGTGGCTTTGGAGTAGAAACGGTCCAACGATGCGGGTGGTTTTCCGGCTAACCAGTTTCCAAATTCAGAATCGGGATCAATTCCCTTTGTTAATGCCATTAAGATTGAGTTGTCGTTGGGATTACTAATTTCCACACATGCCGCATGGAATCTCTCCAAGTAACGCCTTAATGTTTCCCCACGAGCCTGGGTAACATTGGACAGGGTGTTAACATCTTTGGGTCGAGCGACATGCATACGGAATTGTTTAACAAATTTCTTAGCCAATTGGTCAAATGAAGAGATAGATCTTGGAGGTAGTCTTGTAAACCACATTGTTGCAATTCCTCCCAGTGAAATAGGGAAGCTCCGGCATTTTACCGCATCGTCGGCCCTCGCGGCGCTCATTGACCATTCGTATTTCAATATGTGCTGATTGGGATCAGAACTTCCTTCGTACATAGGGAGAGTTGGCATTCTGAATCGCCGAGGGGGTTCAGCGTATAGTATCTCGTCCGTGAAAGGAGTATGGCTTCGAGAGATCCCCCAATCGTCATTGGTAAGACCTTGGCTTTCACGGATCATCTGACGTATCATAGTCGAGATGTCTGGCATGGCTACATTTTGAGCATGCTGAGCTAAGGTGTGGTCGGGTTCCACAGTGCGAGTTTGGACCGGGCACTGTCGACGGTCCAAGTTTCGCCTCCTTGGCTCAGCGTCTTCCGGGACATATGGTTCAGAAGTACGTCCCTGTTGTTGATTACTCGAATCCGGGAGATGTCGGGTATCAACCCTTGTTTCTACTGTGGCAGCTGTGGCATGATTGTCCGTAGTATATTGCGGAGTACGACCACCTCGTGCTGATGGCCCCGCCTGGAAGCTGGTTGATGGTCCTACCCTCAATTGCCCGACAGTCAGGGCGGGTTGATATCCAGCAGTCTGAGCATGATCTCCGTCTAATCGGGGACGGGTAGATCTATGATGATAGTCAGATGAGGCAGAACTTTCAGTGGATGAGCGGGAAACATCATCCCTTCTGGACCTCCTACGGCCTTGGCGGTTCAGTTGGTTCGTCAATTCAATATTGGCGCGCAACTGTTCGGCTAACTGTTGCCGACTCTGAGTCAACTCTTGAAGTAACACCTGAAATTCTTGTCTAGTGACTGCCCCAGACGGATCCGAGTGGGCAGTGTTGTCTTGGTTGGATGGCTGCTGTTGAGCAGGATTTTGTCCATCCCTACCTTCTTGTCCTGGAGCTGCAGAAGTGGTTCTCGTGCTAACCATTTTGAATGATGAATCCTTTTCCTAGATTTTATGCAAATCTGAGTAGAATGGAAGGACTGTGAATCGAAGATCTGGATCTTCCTCTTGGATTTGTGCAATCCGGTATCGATGGTAGATCCAAGGAGCAGGAGAAAAAAGCTGGTTTTTTCTCAGTGAAAGCACCAAAGTGTTTGTACCAAAAATGGGCACAACACTCTTCGGATGTTTTTGAAGAGATAAAAGTGAAGAATGAAAATTAAAACTGTGGATTATCTAACAAAAACTCCAAATAACAGAAAGTAAATTGCAAAGACAAGCGATTTAGAGTGGTTCGGCGTTTTGCCTACGTCCACTGTGAAATTTGATGATTTTATTGCTCGATTACTTGAAGATTACAGTAGTTAATAAGGCGATACAACTGAATTTAAATGCTAAGTGTCAATCTAAAGCAGCAGCGGTGTTCTGGAGTAAATCTGGCAGAATCTGGGCGCTCTTCAGTACTTAGAATTATCCGACCCCTTTTTTGAATGACCAGGGGCTCTATTTATAGGTGTAGGAGGCTGATATTTCGCCTAAAATGAGGGGAGACCAGTTCTGGCACGTCAGGGGGCCCACATGGCCGAAATCTGGAGATCCGGGCCCACTTTGGGATCGATTCGACACTTGGTTCGAATCGATCAAGAAATCATCCAATCGAGCTGAAATTTGGTGTGAACATTCTTCATCATGTGCTTAAGCTTCTGTGAAAATTTCATGGCATTTGGACTTGTAGAACTCGAGTTATGATCGATTCAAGTTGGTGTTTTTCGAATTCTGGAGTCGTTCGAATCGATATGCTCGAATCGATTCGTTCGAATCGATCCTCCTGCACGCGAAGATGGTGACGTGGTGTGTATGCTTCGTATCGATCCGGTTTCCACTCCGGATTGACTTGGTCGACTCCACGTTCCTTGCTGCCGTGGCCTAGTGGATTCGAGGTTACCTTCACAGGGTGGACTCGAAATAGCTTATGGGATGGAGTCGAGGCGCATCTATTATATGGATTCGAAGTAGAGGACTGCCTACCGGGTTCGAACTGTTGGATTTTAGTGTGGTCTGTTTGGATGGATTCGAACTAAGGAGTGCTCGATGGATTCGAAGCCAGGCAAAAGGGATGGATTCGAAGGAAAGCTCCCACGATGGATTCGAAGCCAGGCAAAAGGGATGGATTCGAAGGAAAGCTCCCACGATGGATTCGAAGCCAGGCAAAAGGGATGGATTCGAAGGAAAGCTCCCACGATGGATTCGAAGCCAGGCAAAAGGGATGGATTCGAAGGAAAGCTCCCACGATGGATTCGAAGCCAGGCAAAAGGGATGGATTCGAAGGAAAGCTCCCACGATGGATTCGAAGCCAGGCAAAAGGGATGGATTCGAAGGTGATCGAGTCGACCTTAATGGATTCGAATAGCATTCCTACCTCATTGATTCGAACATAGGGTCTTTTATGGATTCGAATACAAGGCTGTCTCCTCCATTTTCCATTGGTGATATCTTGAGCATACGAACTCGGATTGACTCGAAAATTGGAAAGTCGTTTCCTTTGGCCTTGCTTGGCATGTCTCATCAATTGCAGCCCGATCCGGACTCGGACAAAATTCACCGATATCCGTAGCGATCCTTACGTGTAACCGACTTCCGAGACGACCTGTCACCGGTATCTAGTCAAGTCCTTGGTGTCACGGCCTTGCCAAAAGGCGGGATAACACTATCTAAGTGCTCTCTAAAAATCCGGTTCATTAAGTCTACGAAGAAAGCAGGCGCATTAGTCAATTCAAATGGCATTACTAACCATACGTAGGAACCATACCTTGTTTTAAATGTCGTCAACGGAACACTGTCTTCTGCTACCCTTAGTTGATGGAACCTTGTCGCCAAATCCAACTAGGAAAATACTTTGGCTCCACTCAACTGATCAAATAAACCATCAATTCTTAGCAAAGGATATCAATTCTTTATCGTCTTTTCATTCAACTTACATAATCGATGCACGATCTTAATGACCCATCCAGTTTCTTTACGAACACCGTAGTTGCTCCCTAAGGCAAACTGCTTGGTCTAATAAAATTCTTTTCTTCTAAGTCCACTAGCTGCACCTTTAACTCCTTCATCTCGGTAGGTGTCATCCTGGTAGGCATCTGCTTACGGGTTCAGCTCTAGGTACAAGATCTATTCGAAACTCAATAACTCATTTTAGTGGTAATCCTGTAACAGGCTCAAAAACAGCTACCAATTCTCTAACTACGAAAACCCGATTCAACTCATCTTCCTCCTCTATTACACCCAATAAAGCACTAACATCAAAACTTGGATTCTCTATTGACTATACAATTCAGTCACTACTATTAGGGTGTCTTAGTGATATTTTCCTATCATGGTAAAATATTCTAGCATCATATTTACTTAACTAGTCCATACCTAAAATAATCCTAAAGCCTACGAAATCAAACACATGTAAACTACATGCAAATATATGGCATAATAATGCAAACTCTAAATGATCACATCTCATCCTTAGAGTTGCGTACCCTCCTATCGGATTTGCAACCCTTAAGGAAGTGATTAGGTATAGTGGTTCTAGGTTAAGCTTATCTACCAAACAATGAGATATAAAACACTGTGATGCACCGGTATTAAATAATACTCTAATAGGTAAGCCATGAATCAAAAGCATACCTTCCATCATAGCTTTCCCTTTCTCCTCAGTTGGTTGTCTCGAGGTAGCTGGTTCCAATACAAACACCTTTACCTTCTCAGCTTTAGCTGGTTCCTTGCACTAGTTCTTATAATGTCCAATTCGGTTATAGTTAAAGCACTTGATATTCTTCCTTCCAATAACTTCCTTTCCCTTGCCAGTTCGGCATTCATGAGCATAATGTCCCTTCTTGTCACACTTGTAACGCACAACCTCGGACTTTTCTTTCTTAGCAACTCCACCCTTTTGAGCTCCCTTCTTCTGGTAAAACATTCTCTTCTGATTCTGTCCACCCTGACTCTTAGCTGGCTTGTTATTACTGAACAAAGAAAGCATATCTTCATTTCTCAAAGTCATCTCCATGATGACAACACATGGATCCCTGAGATGTGCTAAAGTTGCCCTAGTGAGCTAAGTTCTCAATCCACGGATGAACTTCTCATCTCTCTTAATAATTGTGTCTATTGTAGCATATCCATATCAGGATAGCTCCTCAAATCTAGTTTCATACTCAAGCACCATCATATCACCTTGAACCAATTCTACACACTTCCTCAGCAGGGTTGAATTAATAATTTCAGACATAAACCTCTCTTCAAACCTCCTCCTAAACTCTGCCCAAATCAAAGCTTCCTCTGCTACCTCAACAGTAACATTGTTCCATCAATACAATGCATCTCCTTACAACTGTCTGGATGCTAACCTCTACTTCTATTCATCATTAAATCTCAGATCAGTGAAAATCCTTTCACAATGAAGTAACCAATTCTCCACTTCAATTGCATCCTCCGTTCCAATAAATGGTTCCCCTTCAAGTCTTTCGTAGTCTCTACTCAAAACAGCATAATTGTTGACAACTGGAACTTCCTGGTTAGCTCCTCCAGCGTTTCCTCCAACTAATCCAGCAGTAGCTCCCACTTGCATCATGTTAACAAAGAACTAATATACATATTAACCGATGGTGTTCCTACACCTATGTCAACAGCTATCCGTCGACCTGAATTCCTTCTAGTATTGGGCTTGACATTTCTATTGGTAGTGGTGCTTCCTCCACCGAGATCCACTCTTCCATTTCCTGCCTCCATATCTTACTTCTTTATATCTTCATTCGAATCTTAGTAAGATACGGAAGAATGGTTTAAGAGAGAGGGAGAATAGAGATAAAGTGTATACCTATATATAGAAAATACAAGTACGTTACTATAGCATCTTCCCATGCCCCAATCTTATTCTCTGGTTCATTTGGATTATGTTTTCAATTTTTTTTAAAGTTCAAAATTCTTTAGTTATATATAAACCTATGCTCTGATACTAAGTTGTAACATCCTCCATCTTGAGGCCCGAAACTAAGCACTACAGATGTTGCAGTCATTTATAATATAAATTTTCGATGACAAAATGTAGTCATGTTAGTGGTATCTATGATACCAGAAGCACAAGAATATGAAATAATTTTTAACATAATTTCATAGCAAACTTCCATATTTCATTTCAAAGTCGTAATTTCAAATTCAAAACATAATCCCAAACGTTGCCTAGGTTCAGATAAAATATAGTTATTACAAAATACTCCAAGAGCGACATATGAAGATGCTCCGTTGGTTGATCAGAGTTACTAAATAGACAAATACATCTACTATCAATACATTCATAAAATAATTGACATAACACAGCGAATAATGGTAATAAATAGACTCCTACATAGCTAGCTTTGCCTCATGCACGTCTTCGAAAGCTTTATTTGCCAAAACCTACTTAACCTACAAAGACCCTTACTCTCGACCTACTCAAATCAAATTTTGAGCATCCGAGAGTTTAAGGGGAAAACCACAAACTTTGAGTCAGACATAAAGCCTGGTGTGAATAATAATTTGCCATCTCGGTTTATATATATTAAGTGAGACCATGCCGTTGAGCAGAATGAGTTTTCCCCTCACTAATATCCCTTTTTAAAATATATCTTTTGCAAATCAAAGTCCTGTAACCAAACTGGTTAAAATAGACAATATAAACAATAATGTGCATGCATGCAACATGGGTAATCATAAACAATCTGTTTAAATCAAAGGACTATCTGTCCCAACATCATAGTTTTCTCAAGCTGACTATAAACGTATGGATGACTTAAGCCTACTAGATATATCTAATTATATAACCTACTATTAAAAGACAACTGGATGGTCTGTCCGAAACTTACTATTCCTAGGGTCAATTTATCCTAATAGTTTTGAGAGCTCACCAATAACCTATCTCCTACTCAGTATTCCTCTCTATGCATGCACCTACTTTTAGTCTTACCCGTGACAAGGCCCTAGGCACTAGAATTTTGGACATATAATAGCTCAGGGCTACTAGCTAAATTATAAGGAGTTACCCTATACCAATCATATCTAGTTTTCTAATCTCTGAGTCAATTTACCCTATCATAATCTATCCAAAAGTGATAAGAACAACAATTTCTTTAGTAGAATTCTGGGCTAAATACCCTTTACTATGTTCTTGAAAGTACTTTTTTATAAATGATTTAACCCTTGAAGTCATACTTCAAAATAAGGAAAATATAGCTCTTTACTTTATCCAAAATACTTGTGTCATGATATATGCTTTTATAAAACAATAATAGTGAAGTTCGAAATCATTTGAGGTCATCGTCTCTCAAAACCATAGGCTAAAGAGCTAAAACAATATAAAGTCTTTATGTTGATAAAACTCGGCAAGATATGTCGACGAGGGTCTTCGCCCTTCAAAACATAGGGCATAAGGCCAAGATTATCAAACCCTTTATAGTGATAAATCACGACGTTATTATCGCCATTGGGGTCATCGCCCCTCTTCAATAAAAGTGTTAAAACCTTTAATTTATAAAACATAAGTCCATAGAGTCGATAAGCTATACACCGCACTCCATAGAGTATCGATGTTATAAAATGTAAATCTTGGTTTGCATACTCAAAAATCTTATAAGAATAGTGTTGACATAAGTAAATCTCAGTGTCATTGCCTTAAGGAAAATTAGCGGTGTCATTAAAGCCGAAGTCAATAAGAGCCGCATCATAGCCGTCTTTGGAAACATACGGCAAAGAATAGAGACAAAGTAGATAAAACGCGGCATCGTTATTGCCGTTATATATTACTTTAAAAGTGTAGGGTCGGCGACGTTGAAGACATGCGGCGCCATACCCCTTTTATATAAAATGCAGACTTAAACCATGCGGTAATGCCAACGTCGTATGGTGTCTACTCTGATGTCTTCGCACTCCAACCAAGGATGATACATTCCATACCAAATAACTTAGTATCCTATGTATCTTACTAGGTCATCGTCGAAGTTCATAAAGGTAGAGTGATTGGGTGCGGCAACATGAGGTTCGGTGTGGCAAGACAATAATTAATACAAAAACTACTATTTTTCCATTAAAAGTAATTTCTTTTCATCAAACCCAATTGTTTGTCCATTTCTTATTGAATAACCAAAAATTTATCAATTCTTTACCAAGAAATCTACAGAATCCTAGAATTATCATTTCTAAAAACATGTTTGCAAACCATTGATATATATTAATATTTTAATAATCAAATAAGCTCTTCCAGCCAAAATTAATTCATGATAAATCAATAACATTTTGCAAAATTTCCCAAAAATCATAATAAATCAAATTAATCATATTAGTCATCGTATGAAAAATTCGGTGCCAAAAATATCATTTAATTATTTTTAATAGTTAAAACTCGAAATAATCCATTTTCTACACTTAGAAAATTCATAGTAAATTCATGCTTTATCAGAAAATTATGAAATTTAAAATCCACTTCTAAAATAATGTTTCTGACATCATACTAAAATTTGAAGTCATTTGGGTGTCATATGATAGGTTTTCTAACTCAAACATATCATTAAATTTCATAAATAAATTCCCTTATTTCACCAATGAGCATATAACCATTCAAACTATCATAGCATAACATAATATAAGCAAAAGATTCCGGTTTGAACTTAAAACCGAAAATAACATTGAACATTTGAGATGCAAAACTATTATTCATCTTGAATGGATTAATAAGGCTGAGATTTGTATTTGATTTGATTCTCCTAGCTTTGATATTGTTTTCCTAGCTTATCTTCCCTTTGAAACACTTGTTAATGGCCGGCCTTGGTCTATTTTCATTTTCTTTGAATGAAGTGATAATGAGATAAGAGGATGGAAGGCCGAGTATTAGAAAATAAACTCCTTTTCCTATTTTGCCCCTTGCATGTATTCCTCTTTTTTATTAATGTTTTAATTAATCGCATTAGTTCATTAGTTATGGCTTGATCCACATTAATTACTAAATCTCAATCTCTTCATCATTTAACATTATTTTGTTTTATTTACCTAATTAACTATCCTAAATAATGTAAATCAAAATTAGGATTGTTATAGGGTACCCTTCTTAAAGAATTTCGTCCTCGAAATTATGATAAGGTACACAAAAACAATCATAATCACAAGTTTAAAACATAACATCAAACAAGTCAAGATAAGTGTCCTTAATACTATCTTTTGTCTCCCAAGTACACTCTCTGTCATCATCACTCCACTGGACCTTGACTAACCTGTCTGTCTTGTTTCTTAGCTTCCTCTCATGCTTAGCCGCAATACAAACTGGATGTCTAATTATGGTCGTGTCTTGTTCCACTACTAAGTCCTCCAGTGCAGTCTGAGTAATAGTAGTTTCTGAATCTTCCTTAGATGAGAAATATGGAAAACATTATGGATTCTTGCAAAACTGCTCGGTAACTCTATCTTGTAAGCAAGTTTCCTGTTCCTTTCTATAGTAGAAAATGGTCCAACAAACCTAGGTGCCAATTTCCTCGACTTCCCAAATTTTACTACTCCCTCTATCGTTGATACTTTGATGAAAACTTGATCTCCAACTGAGAATTCTAAGTCCTTACGTCTCTTATCTGCATAACTTTTCTGCCTAGATTGAGCTTTCTTCATTCTAGCCCGAATCGGCTCAATCTTTTCAGCGGCTTCTCTTACTATATCCGGACCAAGAACTAATCTATCTCCAATCTCTAACCAATATGCGGGTGATTTACACGGGCTTCCGTATAAAGCTTCAAAAGGTATCATCCCTGTACTAATTTGATAATTATTACTATATGAAAAATAGACTAAGTGCAGATAGTTTTCCCATGATCCTCCAAAATATGCACACAAGCTCTTAACAAATCCTCTAAGACTTTGTTAACTCTTTCTGTTTGCCCATCTGTCTGTAGATGGTAAGCGGTACTCATCTTGAGCTTGGTACCTAAAACCTCTTGTAGACTCTTCCAGAATTTGCTGGTAAATAAGGAATCTCGATCACTAACTATACTATTAAAAATCCCACGTAGTTTAACTATGTTCTTCATAAACAACTTATCCACTATAGGCGTTGTCTTGGTTGACTTAACAAAAATGAAATGTGCACTCTTGGTCAGTCTATCCACTATGGGCCATACACTTTGATTTTCCCTGTTTAACCTTGGAACCCATCAATAAAATCCATAGATATATAATCTCATTTCCACACTGGGACATCTAAGGGTTGAAGCATGCTTCTGATGTTCGGCTTTTACTTACTGACAGTTCAAACACTACTTTACTCATAAGCCAACATCCCTTTTTATACCCTCCTAGAAGAAACTTCTCCTCGTATCTTGATACATCTTAGTTCCTCCAGGATGAATAGTAAACTTCGATCGATGACACTCCCTGAGTACTTATTTCCTTAGGTCTCCAATGTTTGGAACACACAGTCATCCCATCTTTCTTAACCATCTGTTTTGGTCGAGATGAAAACCTTCAAGCCATCAATCTTAGTTTTACCTTCCATTCTTCTAATTCTTTCAGGTAAGACCGGATCATCTCTTTTTTTAGGAGCAATCCTTTATATCAATACTAGTTGAACTTCCAAACAAGATAACATTACCGTACTCTGACTAGAACTTGCAGTCGATCTAAGCCGCACACTACAAGTAGTCACTGCTTCCAAATCTTTCCATTTAGCCAACATAGCTAACACCACATTCTGATGTTTCCTGCTAAGTGCATCTGTAACTTTGTTTCCTTTCCCTAGTGTGTACTCAATTCCAAAATTATAAGCAACCAAAAACTCCAACCATCTCTGTTGTCTCATATTCAACTTCTTTTGAGAGAATAAGTATCTTAGCGACTTGTGATCCATGTACAACTCGAATCATTCTCCCAAAAGATAATGTCTCCATACCTTTAAAGCAAAATTTATGGTAGCTAATTCCAAATCATGAGTTGAATATCTAACTTCGTGAAGTCTGAGATGTCGAGAAGCGTAGAAAATCACTTTACCCCTCTACATTAACACAGCTCCTATTCCACATACATCTATGTGCACCATGCCAAGTTTCTTTCTACTCCTTCCTTGCTTCTAGTACTCCATGCCTAGATGCTTTGATCCCGACTATCATTCTAAACAACTCGGTCTTCACTCCAAAGCATCCACTTCTCGTTCTAGAAACAAGTCGGCATAGCCTCCAACCTTTAGCCAATCACCTATCTCTTACCTTGGGTCAACTCTACTAGCCATACTCTATCACCCATGCCAACCACCGAGCTATCTGACCAATAGAAATAAGTCGGTGCTGACCTTTTCATGTCAGTGTCGAGTTGTGTAGTTAGAGAATTTGGGCCCATTACTTGAACCCCAAGCTCTTCCTATATTCTAGAACCTCCCCTCCAAGTTTCATCCAATTCCAACCATCTTTTCCTCCGATTTACCAAATTCTCCAACCTATCTTTCTAAACATCCAAAAACTAACAAACCATATTAAATCATAGCATACAAACATAGTCAACATGCACATACATCCATTCAAGTAATCGAAACATAAGAATATGATAAACAAGCCAATTCTTATCTAGATCTACATTTTACATGAATATATGAACATGAATAAAGGTAATTTCTAATCAAATTTAACACATATGCATATATTAACATGTAATTAAAGTTAGAAAAGGTTTTATGGCAAAAATAATGTTAAATCATGCAATTTTACCATATAAACATGTATAGGATAGTGAGAACTCATAAACGACTTACCAATTACCAAATTCAACCAATTTGAGTGTAGATCCAATATAGACAGCGATCAAAAGCAATGCAAATAAAACAAATCAATGTTTTATATCTTCTAATCAATAATCTATTTGTCAATCTTCAATTTAGTTTGATTTAGAGAGTAATTTGGGTGATTTTGGATGAATCTAGGGTTAATGTGGGTTTAGATCTTACTTGGGAAAGTGGGAGAAGTTTAATTTGACTCTTCAACCCCTTATTTATAATGATTCTTAAATTAGACTAATGAGCTTACTAATGGGCTTAATTAATTACACATTAATTCTGGCCAGTAATTGTTAAAACTTAAAACAGGCATAACTTTCTAATCGCAAGTTTGTTTTTCTATTATGACCATTCAACAGAATGGGAAACCATCATGCTGAAGTAATAGATCTGGTTTGAGACTCTAATTCAACCCTTGTCAAAAGTTATATCCAAAACAAGATTTTTAGGGTCAAAATGGTCACATAGAAATTTGGAAAAAATCATAGGTATTTAAAATATCCTTAATAGTCAAATTCCAAAATTATAGAATCATACGACCTCATAGGAATAAAATAAAAATATTTTACGATTCTCCAATATGTAAAATACAAGTCATTACATCGAATCTTTTAAAGATGATGTTTCCCCTTAACTGCGAGCACCATATTCTGATCTTTGGACGAAGACTCGACTGACCTTAACATATTGAGCAGCCTCCATGAGGCTTACTTTCAACCGATTCATATTATAGTTTGATATGAATGGCTCAAACTAAGGAGTAAGAGCCCCTAAGATCAATCTACTTATAGCTCATTGCTTATCGTAACGTCCAATTGAGGCTACTAAGATCTAATTGACGTTTATTTTTTATGTTGTCCTTACAATGTAATGTCTAATGTAGATAGCACGTAAACTTTGGCGATCTCTAGGTCCGAGTCCCATTTGTTATATGCTAATCTAAGTTCGGGATACACATCATCTGCGGGTCTAACCCTTGGAGGTTTGGTTATCGACGACCGTAGACCTTCATATGTTATTACTATCTTTATTGTCCTTAGCCAATCTATGTAGTCAGGTCCAGTGAGTTTGTCATTTTTAGAAAACAACTTTAGTTTAGACATTTTCTGCAAATTTTAATTTAGTAGCTTAGGACATTATTCATAGCAGATGTTCTTATAATATTGAAAAGTTTAAACATTACATTTCATTTTATTAATAAGTTCCCATTAGTCTTTTATGTTTCTCCAAACCCTAAGATGAAACATTTAAGTCTTTTGACTTTAGTAGTGGGTGTTATGACTCGTTTGACTTGGGATTTTGATCTTGAGGAATATCGACAAATCATACTCCTATAAAAGATGGATAACACATTATCGGTAGTATCATATACAACTCCTAACCTATGGTTCCTTGTCCTAATCTCATTTTGACCTTGAGGAATATCAACAAATCGAAAGATATTATTCACTTGTACCTACCATTTTGCGATGGCCTAAGTTCTAATGTACGTACCTTGAGGAATATCAACAAATACATACATACATCTTACCTCGTATATTCAATATATTAATAGTACTATACATTAAATCCTTAGCTTGATGAATATCAATAACTAAGGAGTATGCAAGTAATTTATTAATATATAAATGTTAGAGGACAACTTTATATTCATAACCTTTAATATATTTAATTAGGTTATATTGACTTATGAAATAATGTATTTCTTAGAAAATACCCTCGTGACTCAAGTGTCGAACAAATCAGAAATCACGGTATACATACTATATGTATGTATTTTACTCTTAAGTCTATTTAAGGTTTCTTATTGTTCCACCTTTTATTATACATTCATATTATATAAGTTTTAATTATTATATAACTTTTATAATTAACTTATATAATAGTCTTCTGTAGAACATTATATTAATATTAATATTAGTAATTAAAATCTTATTTAATTAACTATATATTAATATTAATATTATTAATTAAAATCTTATTTAATTAATTAACATTTTATTAATTTTATATTATTCAATTAAACATTTTATATTGAATATGTATACTATAACGTTTATAGTTGTACACATATATCTTTATACATATGTATTTTATATTATTATCATTTAGTTAATTTATTTAATTAAATGATTTTAGTTAATTATTTTATTAAAAAATTATATATATACTTACGTCATCTTAAAAAATCTAAGATAATGTAACATATATCATTATATATATGTTATATATAATTTAATTAATTATTTTAAATTTTTGAAATTTATTTACAAAGTTTGTAAAATAATTTTCAAAATCATATTATAGCATTTATAATTTTTTTATATTTAAATTTAGCTTTTAAAATTAATTTTTTGTTTTAATTTCAAAACAGATTTTGAAAATTACCTAAGGCACAAATTCACATTGAGTCTTTTCTACTAGGGATAACCTTCGAGCCCACTCCACCTTTCGGGCCAAGCCAGTAGGGTAGTGTACTTGATTACTCAAACCTAGCCTAGCTACTACTTTTCTAAACACTCTACGAAATGGGTAAGCTTAATTAGTTGGCCTTAACATGACTAATTTAGACTACATAGGCTATTGGGCTCTGATACCATTGTTGAATCTGTCCATTACACAGTAGGTTAAATGAGCGAATTTCAGAAAATAGTTTCATTTGGATCTTATTGGGCCTATGAAGTTTGCTCTACTATGTGCCGAATTAGAATTATACAATATAGACAATGAAAATGATATTAAAATTTGGTGTTCGGATAATACTAACTGCTCTACAGCTAATTCATGTTATAAATTTATAAAATTTTCAAGAGTTAAATCTAATCTTTTTAAATTTATATGGAAAACGAATGCTCCCCCTAAATCTAAATTACTTATGTGGTTAATATTACATGGGATAATTAATACCATTGAACAGTTAAAAAAGAAGAATATGCATATTGATAAAATAAAGTTTTTTCTACAGTATGAACCTAGAAACAACCACACACCTATACTATGATTGTCAGTTTTCTAATTCTACGCTTCTATGCATTCTTAGAATTTTTCGTTTTAATATTATTTTTAACGTACTTAATTGTTAGTCTTATTGGTCTAGGTTGAGATTTCACTTTACTTCTAGACAGTGATTCTTATTGGACACTACTTTCACTATCGCAACTTGGTATATTTGGTTTGATAGAATCAAAGAATTTTTAATGAAAATAATAATGCTTTGACTATGGATAACTTGACATATATGACCGCTTTATGCTTTTTCAATTGGATTTCGAACAATGCCTATAAATTAGCTAACATCACCGGCTTTAAGGAGCTCCTTAAATAGGTGAAATCTTGTATCGATGCCTTATGATAGAGAGAGTTGTTGTTAATAATAGAAATAACAACGTCGCTAGTGTCATCCTGGTATATGATAATGCACATAATCATTCTACTTCCCTACTTTTACTAGATAACTTGCTTATATTTTGTACTCTTTTCCTCTAGCAACTCAAACTTATGTGTTTAGAAATCGTTGTCTAACTTTTTCTAGTCTAGTTGATCAAGTTCTTTTACATAGTGGTCCACAAGCTTGTTTAAGTTAGGTTTAATTTCTTGATGGCTCACCTCTCGCTTTTGTTTCCAACCAAAATTATCAGGTAGACGTTAATTAATGATAACGAAGCTTATTCCTTCGCACGATGCATGTCATACCTAGGTTACTATTTCTCGTACATATTGCTTTTTATCCACTTGCATATATATGAATGTAATTGAGCAATATACATATATATGTTTAATCCTCACATTATCTGTTGAGTTTTTCAGTTTTGGCTGTTGACGTGGGTCATTCAGCTTGGGCATTCTCAATCCTTGAAGAGCTAAGCTTTGACATGCTATAGGGCCTTTCATAGCTTCTTTGGACATTCTTGGTAGTTATTCTTGCTATCCAATACCTGTTAGGAGTCCAGATGAGATCTTTATCTCACCGTGGTCCCTAATCCTTTGCTAGCTACGATTCTTATCTTGCTTTTTAGATTTTTTTTCTAGGTTTTTTGGGAGGGTCCTTTTTTGTATGGGTTTATGGGAAAGAGCCACCTACCAGGCTTGTCGGTAGCTCCTATTTTAAGTGTAGAGTAAAATTACATGAGTGCTCTCCTCCTTATAGAGGATCGTTCGTTTTTCTCAAAAAAAATATTTTATCTATATGTTAATAAAAGTTTAGTTTAATAATATTTATATTATATAATATAAAGATGCGTATCATATACACATGTACCTGTATGTGCATGTGCACGTGTAACATATACAGTATGCATGGTTTAACATGCCCATATCCAAGTGCCGGGATTTACACCACAACAGACATATTAGCCTCTCCATATACATATGAGTTATCTAATATATATATATAATTGTATTTATATTAGTATGTATGTAATATGTTATATTGTAAAAGTAGTATTATTTATATACAAAAATATGTAATATATATAAATAATGTTTATAAATATAAATATATATAATTCTGTACTTAAATTTAAAATTTAAATTTCGAATTGTAAATCTTGATCCAAATAGAAATATCTTTTAATTTAAATTAAAAATTTTGATTTTGTAAACATATATATTTAAAATATATATACGAAAATTATATATACACATATATTAACGAAAATCATTTATATATATGTTAATATTTTAAAACATTAATAATAAATAAAGGTTATATATAAATATGTAATAAATAATTACATATGCATACATATTTTTTTTGCTATATTTGTATTTTGAAAAATCTATAAAAAAAATTAAAATAATTTTGGATTTTTTTTTTATTTTTTATTAAACATTTTCCATATAGAAATTGATAAAAGAACTCAAAAAACTAATTTTACAATGTAAATATAATTTTTTGTACATTAGAATATATACATATATATATATATATGTACGTATGTATTTATAATATATATATATATATATATATAACTTAGTTTAATGTATTATATTTAAAAACAAACAAATAAATAAATATTTGGATTTTATAAATAACTAGATATAATTTTTTAATTTTCAAAACAATATGTATATGATTTAATAAGAATGTTTCATATATATTATATACATATGTTTATATATTAAAAATAATTTTTGTTTTAAACCTTTATATCATTTTAAAATTCAAAATTAATATAATTTTTTATTTTCCTTACTAGGAAAAAGCATATGTAAATATATATGTAAAAAGATTATTTTATAATAACAATATTTATATATACATATTCTATGGTGACAACAAATATGTGTAAAGATTGATGATATCATGATCTAATATAACCATGTATAGATCAAGATAAATATCAAATAAATATATAAATGTAAATTGAAAAGTTACATTGACTATGGCCTAATAATTACACTTTGAACACTAAATCTAATTGACTCCTATGGATCTGAATCCAAATTCTTTTAGAAAGTACTACTTGACTAAAAGATCTACACACAGTTGCATTATTTTATTTGAGTTTGTGTTTTAAACTTGAAATTGAATGGTGGAGGCACCCTAGTATTTTCGGCCAGAGGAGCTAAGGTAGAGAGCAAAAGTGAGGGTTAATGGAGTTTAAATAGGAGAGAAATGAAGGACCTAAAAGTGGATTCAAATCCATAATTTTCTTTAACAATTCAAACCCTACAAGAATCAAATTCAACCACTTCTCCTACTATGTATAGCCAGCCATACCATGCCCATATATCAGCCTCCATTTTACTTTAAGTCCGATTAGATAATTTACATTTAAATTAAATTTGAACTCACATCGATATCGTATATCGATATGTGTGCATACATGTAACAACCCACTATTTAGGGGCAACTAAAAAAGTTAATAATAATAAGTTAATTAGTTAAAATGAGTTTTATAGTTAAATAGGAACAATTTTGGATCTAACAAGGAATATTGGAAATTTATAATAAAGTAATTAGTGATGAAATTAAATTGTTATGAGAATAATTATTTGTTTAAAAAATTGAAAAATAAATTAATTTGGAAATTATTTAATAATAGGCTTAAATTGTGTATATTGGATATTTAAATTTAAATGAGTTAAAATATGGAAAATAAATTCTAGAAAATTTTATAATGTTAGGTAAATAGTTAAGTATTATAAATATAAATTTTATTAGGAATGTTATTGTGATTTGTTCAAAATAGAAATTAGTTTATAAAATGAAATGAAATAATAAAAATAAAAATATATTTTCTTACTTAAGCCCAAACCCGTGTATCTAGCAAAAATTTCACCATCCCATATATTGTAAGGTTTTAAATCTCCAAACTCTTCTAATTCGAGACTTCCATATCCTTTTAGTAAGCATATATATATATATATATATATATATATCTTTTATTACTTATTTTCCAATGGGATGGTTAATCTTCCCCTATCGAAATTCTGTAACAATTCATATAAATGATTAAAAATCACTTAATTTGACAATATACGTCTCAACACTCATATGCATATATAGCAAAAAGGAAATCGAGTTTTGATGTTGCATTGAAAATTTGGAGTGTGGTGAGCAGAGGCAGAAAAAGGGCAAATAGCGTACAGGTGAGTAAATCGTTATTCACGCACCTATGATCAATCGTATAATTCAAGTATATATGAGTTTGTATGTATTCAAGAATTATTAAACGCCACTATGTGCATTGAATTGATTGTGAAATGTGAAGAAAATGGTCAGAATTTGATCCTCTAAAGCTAAATTGGCTTCAGCAATTTTCGACATGGGTAGGTCAATCGGTTGACCCCTACCGGTTGACTGCTAGCAGTCGACCAAGGGGCGTGACCGGTGACCTATTCTACGGTATTTAAAATATAATATAACAAAATTAAAATATAAATATACTGAATACTTTACACACATATTCCAAATTATGCAAGGTATGCATATATATTTATATAATTTAAGTTAATTGGTAATTAAATGAAATGTATTTAATAATATTACATTAATGAATAATTATAAGGATTTAATAAATTCTTATTTTAAACTATTAAATAGGTTTATGCTATTTGTTAATAATTTTTGAAGTTTTGAATTGATTAAATAAATACGGAGTATTGAATTAGAGTTATTTATTCATATTTAATATAAATATTTAATTAAATGTTTTATCTCATATTTAAAATTTCCTTTGATATGATTGATTTTGGATACATGAATGATTCACCGTTGAGTTTGATTTGAGTAGTGTTTTAATATGATACGGTGATGACATACTTCTGTATGGATTCATGATATTGCTGTTTTTGGGATATTTTATTTATGATGATTTTTAATTCTGTGTGACGAGTAATTTAAATAAACGGGGTTATAATACCGTTTGGTATGGTACTTTTGAAAATATTTCTTCGGTTATTCATTGGACTCGTTATATAGAATATTATGGGGAGTGAGTGTAGTTTATGAACAGTGAATAAACGTTTGAGTATCACGTGTTGGTATGGAATGCCGTTGTGATATTTGTTCGGTTATTCATTATAAGTAAACGTCACTCATAAGGGGATTTATTACGTATGATGGGGTTCATTGTGGCGATTCGCGTATTTAATCATATGTCGGCAATATATATAGAGCCGTGTGTCGGCAATATATATAGAGTCGTGTGTCGCCATATATGTAGAGCTATGTGTTAGCCATTGAATATAAATACTATGTGTCTGTCTATCTTTATCTAATTTCCTTTATGTTTCAGGAGTGAATCAGATTGGCCCGTATCCACCTTGGCGGCTTGATTGCAGGGTCGTGCGTCGGATCCATGACACCATATATATAGCAGTATGTTATCGCTGTATACGTTTGCCCCTATGTCATCTAGGCTAGCAGTTAGTTACCAAAGGAGTATATGCTAGGTCCTGACTTAGTTGAGTCCTTGCATAGATAAGCACCAAGGTGGATCTCGTCATGATGTCAAGGGGAGGTAACCGATGACTGAAGTCATGTCACACGGACACACATGTGGCACTTGGAGTAAGCACACTGCTGTCAGTCTCCCATCTGGTTCTGGTGTGTGTGGTAGATAGACATATATTATTTTTATTCCTACTTGAGGTGATGAGCTATGATTATACATGAGACTATGTCCAGAGTATAGTCAATCCCCATAACTTACCTTTATATGATTTATGGGTAAACGACCTATTCTTTTCAGGCAGGCAGTCTACTCATTATTGATTGTACTTCGGCATTGCTATGTGCTAGCCCAAATCTTTCTTGTTGATTTCTATGATTTGACGATGATTTCTGGATATGGATTATTCATCCATTTGACATTGGTCCCATGATTTCTGATTTGATGTACTTTTATATGGGGGATGTCAACTTTTTTTATAGTTTATTGTATTTGATGTTATGTGATACTTTTGGGGATTGTTTATGAAATTATAATTATATATCATGCATATATTACTCTATAAATATATATATTGACGCATATGGTAATTGACTTGAGTTATATTGATGGCATTTTTATTATATTATCCCCTGCATATATTGAGTTATATATGTATATATTGACTCTTTGATTTAGACATGATGATCAAATCATAGCAACCAAACAACATATTATATCATCATCCAAAGTATATACATAAATATAAGTGGAGTTTTCTCACCTCGGATTAAACGATTAACTTAAAAATGGCTATAGCTCCGCTAACTTGTATTTAAAGCTCATGAACTCTTGCACCTTGGCTCCCAGGTGGCTCGGCCCTGGCTTGGGATGGTGGGAGGTGCTCACGGCCTTGGTTAGGGGAGGATGGAGGGTGTGGCTTAGGGTATTTAGGTGGAGAGAAGGAGTTTGCTTTGAGTTTTGAAGTGTTTTGATATATATATATATATATATATATAAAATTTTAATTTATATTTGAACTATATTTTGCCATTATTTTTCTAAGGCTAGAAGACATGAAATTAGAGAGGAAGCTTAGGAAAATGAAGAAGAAGAGAATGGAAGTGAAGAAGGATGGTGGGTATTTATAGGCAAATGGAAGGAGTAAAATATCATGATATTATCTCCACCTTTGCATCATCCTACCATTACCAACCACCTCCCTTCATCATCACCATGCTTCGGTCGAAACCCCCCTCCCATGTGGTTGGCCAAGTGCATGTACTTGTGTGTGTAAGTGTTGACTTTGGAAGGATTAAGCATTAAGGAAAGTGAGAAAATATCTTGATATTTTCTGTTATTTCGTACTAAAGTGTATATGTATATGTCTATGTATCCATGTGCATGTGAATGTCTTCATGTTTGTGTACATGTATATGTGCATATGTATGTCACATATAATCCACAACGTTGCACAACTTCTACACGTTGAATCGTTACGAATTCCGATTTCAATTTCCGGTCATATTTTCTCTTCTTAGTTAATATACATATATTCGTAAACAATATTTAATAATAATATTTCTATCATTATATCACAAATAAAAGAGATCATTTAGTAATTAAAATAATTATTAAATAATTTAAACTCCATTTAAATTCAAAAATTAATTATTCGAAAATAGCGACATTTTTAATGATGTCATATATACTTTTAATTTTCCAAAATAAAATAAATTATTCTATTACATATTCTCACTCATATAGATAAATGAGTGTATGTATCTAGCTCCGTGCGCGATGTCGGATGGTCTAAGAGCTGTTTATCGATAAAACGATTTTCGGCCATTTTGTCGATATATTTCCAAAGGAAATATTTTTGTGGGCATTTTTCCAAAATAAGTTCATTATTATTATTCATTACTTAAAACTTGATTGTTTGTTGAAAAATAATCTATATTTGAATATTTAAAATAATTTAAATATCTTTAATTAAAGCGATCAAACTATAGATCGTTACATACTTCTCCCCTTAAAAGAATTTCGTCCTCGAAATTAAGGATAAGAAGATGATAACTCAAAATGAATGTGTATATATTTGACAAAATGTAATGTATACATGATATGATAAGTGACTACACCACAGGCGATGAGTACATTATCTCGATACAACATCAATCCTAAACTCAGGATATGCTTTCCTCATTCTATCTTTTGTTTTTCAGGTGTAGTCTTCTACATCACCACTCCATTGGACTTTCATCAATCTCACCACTATCCTTCTCAATCATTTCTCGTCATGATCTATGATTCGAACTGGTCGTCTAATAACTGCCAAATTTGGTTCAACTTCAAAATCTTCCTGGACAGCCGTTTCTATAATCTACTCTGGATCTTGCACATATTTCCTTAGATGGGTTACGTGAATGACATTATGCACGGCAGACAACCTCTTAGGCAATTCCAACACGATAAGCTAATGGGCCAATTTGCTCTAGAATGGGAAAAGGTCCAACAAATCTAGGTGCTAATTTCCCTGCCCGACCAAATCTTACCACTCCTCTCATTGGGGAGACTTTCAAGAATACGAAATCTCCAAATGAGAATTTCAAATTTCTACGTCTTCGATCATCGTAACTTTTCTGCATACTCTGGGCTTCTTTCATCTTCTCTTCAGGTATATTAACCTTTTCTGAAGCTTCTTTAATCATGTTAGGACCAAGTACTAACCGATCTCTGGTTTCGATCCAACGTGCTGAGGATCTACATGGATGACCATATAAAGCTTCGTATGGTGCCATGCCAATACTCGCTTGATAGTTGTTGTTGTAGGAGAACTCAACAAGATGAAGATAATTTTACCATGATCCTTCAAAATATAAGATACAAGCTCTTAGAAGATCTTTCAATATTCGATTTACCCTTTCAGTTTGCCCGTTGGTCTGGGGATGATATGCGATGCTTATACCCAGCTTTGTTCCCAAAGTTGTTTGCAATGCCACCCAGAACTTACTGGTAAAGATTGGTACTCGATCACTGACTATGCTGCTTGGGACACCATGCCAACGAACAATTTCCCTCATGTATATCTCTGCAAGACTTGCAGCAGTTCCCGTTGGCTTTACTAGGATAAAGTGTGCACTTTTGGTTAATCAATCTACGATAAGCTAAATGTCTTTATTTCCCTTTCTCAATCGAGGTAAGCTATCGATGAAATCCATTGATATTTGGTCCTATTTCCAAGTCGGAATTTCAAAAGGTTGAAGTAATCCAGCAGTATTTTATTGGTCGCTCTTGATCTGTTGACAATTCACATATCTGCTAACATGAATGTAGATATCCCTTTTCATACTTCTCCACCAAAATGTTCGTTTTACGTCTTTGTACATTTTGTTAACTCCTGGGTGAATGTTTAGCTTGGATTGATGGCATCCAGTCAACACTTCTTGTCTTAAGTTGTCAACATCGGGAACACAAATTCTTCCCTTTAATCGTAATATCCCATGGTTATTGACTTTAAAGCTTGAACTCTATCCTTTGTTTATATCTTTAATAATCTCCTTTAGAAATCAATCTTCGTTTTTCTTGCAGCAATTATTTCTAGAAGAGTCAGAGTTACTACCAAATAACCTATAATGACATGCTTTCTGCTTAATGCATCCGCTACTACATTGGCTTTTCTGACTGTATATAGAATATCTAGATCATATGGCGCGAGAAATTCTAGCCAACGATGTTGTCTCATATTTAAATCCTTCTGAGTGAAAAGATATTTCAAAAATTTGTGGTTTGTGAAGAGCTCGAACTTTTTACCTATTTAAAGAAGGAATATTATTTACTAAGGTCAATCAAAATTTATTTAAAATAAACCATAAGGAATTCTTAACTGGTAGTTAATGTCTCCACATTTTTAATGCAAACACAACGGCTAATAGCTCCAAGTCATGTGTTGCATAATTCCTTCCATCAATGTTCAATTGTCTGCTTGCATAAGCGATGACCTTTCCATGTTGCATTAGCTTATACCCACTCCTTCTCCACAAGCATCAGTATAAACGGTTAGACCATCGCTTTCATCAAAAATAGTTAAGACTGGAGTGGTAATTAACCATTTCTTGAGTTCCTAGAACGCTTCTTCACATTTAAGGGTCCATTCAAATTTAACATCCTTCATAGTCAACTTTGTTAAGTGATAGGAAATCTTGGAAAAGTCTTGAATAAATCCCTGGTAATATCCTGCCAAACCTAAGAAGCTGCGATTGTTCTTCGGAGTTTGGGGCTACTTCCACTCCATAATGGCTGTAATTTTCCCTAGATCAACTGAGATTCCTTCCTTCGACATAACATGCCTAAGGAATCTTACCTTCTCTTCCCAAAAGTGGCATTTTAAAAACTTAGCTTTAGCACATTTCTCCTTAATATTTCTAGCACAATCTCTAGATGTCTTTCATGTTCTTCTCCAGTCTTTGAATATATAAGATATCATCGATAAAAACTAACACAAACTTGTGGAGCACTTCTCTGAATACTCTATTCATAAGGTCCACAAAATTAGCGGGTGCATTGGCTATCCCAAAAGGCATAACCAACCACTTATAGAAATCATTTGGTCCTCTGAATGCAGTTAAAGAAATGCATTCTTCTGCTATCCTTAACTGATGAAATTATGTAGCTAGGTCCATTTTTTAAAATACTCGAGTACCAAGAAGTCGATCAAACAAGTCATCAATACAGGGTAAAGGATACTTGTTTTTAATCATTTGCGTATTTAGGTCTCGGTAGTCTACACAAAGCCTTAGGGTGCCGTTGAACTTTGCAACAAAAACTACTGCTGAGCTCCAACTTGAGTGACTAGTTCTAATGAGTCCTTTTTTTTAAAATTCATTAGTTTGATTCTTTAACTCATTTTCTTCCTTAAGGGCCATTCTTCGAGAAGAATGAAAAACAAATCTCGCATAGGAAATCAAGTTGATTCGAAACTCAATTTCCCTATATGGAGGCAAACTTTTAACTTCCTAAAAAACATCCGAAAAGTCATGAACAATTGGTATTAACTCCAAATTCCTTTAAAATGAATCCAACGCATACATGAAGCTCTCCCACACTGGACTAGGTTCGTTGTGCATTATTCTGTCCAACACCCTTCCAGTTGCTATTTTTAACACCACCATCCGCTTAGTGCAGTCCGGAATAGTTTTATACTTAGATAACCAATCCATTCCAAGTAGAATTTCAAACCCAATAAAATCAAGGACAAATAGATCGCATAAGAATTCATGGGTTTGGTAGGTAACTAGAATTTCCTTATAAATCATACAAAGATTGGCGGCACCACCTATGGGATTAGACATGCAAATAGAGGTATTCACTATTCCTGGGGTAAGTTTTAACTCATCGACCAATTTTTTAGCAATAAAACTAAGGGAAGCCTCAATATCAAATAACACTCTAACTAAAATATTATTAACACTAATTTTGCCTTCCAAAACTCCTTTGCAATTGTGGAAGTTGAGGGTTCAACTTTGATGGAAAAAACCCGAACTTGTTCTCCCTTCCTTATCAATGAGCAATCCGTCTTCCTATGCCCTGGTTTGTGACAATTGTATCAGGTTTCTCTTTGTGCTTTGGGATTCTTACAATTGTTGGAAAAAATGGCCCTTCTGTTGGCAGTTGAAACAAGTGATATTCTTCAACCTATCTTCCTAGGATCCTCCTTCTGGCTTGCCTTGCCCTGGTTTCTTTCCCAGTTGATTGAACTTCCTCGTTTTCTAGTTATTATTGATGCTACCTTGGGTTGTGGGTGGATCCTTCTTATCCAGAGTTCTATACAGGAACCCCTGTCTACTAAATCTACAAAGGTTTCTTTCACATGCCCAGTCATTCTACCATATTACTGCTTTTACATTCCTATGATAAACATCGCGTTTTTCTTGAGGGGCGTGTCTATCAATCAAGGCCCGAAGCAAGATAGTTCGTTAAACTTGCTGGCATACTCCTCAAACGGCATTTTCTCGTGCTTCAAATCCATAAAACTCCATAAAGGTGGGATTTTCCTGTAGTTGGCATATATTGTTCTTCCAGAACTTCCCTGAATTGCTCCCATGAGAAATTATCTTCAGACTCATTCTGGGTGATGGATTCCCACCATGCTAGAGCATCATCCTGTAATTGCCAAGAAGCTAAGAACCTTTTCTGCTCATTCCCGATATTCAATTCTTTAAAAATTCTTTCACAAGAGGGGATCCAAGCCCGAAGTTCAATAATGGACTCCGTTCATTTGAATGGTTTACCACCCAAACTGGTGTAATCCTTGCATAGAGTGGTAAAGTTAATTTAAGGATGCACAGGGATTACCACTTCCTCAATTATTGTAGCATTTGATCGACCGCTAGTAGTCATGGTATTGTTTACACCCCTTCTTCCTCGTCCTCTTATGTTACTTATCTCCTATTATCTATATATAGTAAGTAAATATCTTTAGAATTTTACACAATATTATCTTTGGGATGGGTATAAACTCGAACATACTTTTCTGGATGAAATTTCAAATATGTGCTCTCTTAGACTAAACTCATTCTAGGTCATTACTAACCCTATCTCTAATGAGTTGACCCCAACCAGGCTTAGGTATTCGCTCAACCATAAGCTCTGATACCAAATGTGACAACCCACCTCCTCAACCCTCATATTTCAACACTAATACATCCTCGGTATTCATGTACCGTAAATCCAAGTGTCGGAGAGGCAGATTATCATGGGGTAAAGAAAATAAAAATAGAAGATAAGACAATAATAAAATCTCACATCATATTCAACACATAATTACACATATGAGTAGTACATGCAGTTACTCCAAATTGCTCCATCAGAGTAATAGTAGGTACTAATCCAGTCGGGATAGTTATAACGACCTATCCTTACAAGTGCCGGTAGATATAAAATACAGACACAGTGGAAAGTGATAGATAACTTCAACAAAAAAACCCAAAATGTTCCATTTTACTTTCAAACTTCATTGAAACACTTCTAAATGTTTATAGAACATTATTAAATCATTTTAAATCATTTTCAAAGAGGTTTAACAAATCATATATACCATTTCATTTATAAAAAGGAAAATGATTTCCTTTGTGATATTTTGATGTGCATTTAAACGTGACTTGTTTTACATATCCAAACAACAATATTTTACAACCAAACATGATAATCAAATCATAGCAACAAAACAACATATCATATCATCATCCAAAGTATATATATATATATATAAATATAAGTGGAGTTTTCTCACCTTGAATTAAACGATTAACTTTAAAATGGCTATAGCTCCGCTAACTTATATTTAAAGCTCACGAACTCTTGCATCTTGGCTCCTAGGTGGCTCGGCCCTAGCTTGGGATGGTAGGAGGTGCTCATGGCCTTGGCTAGGGGAGGATGGAGGGTGTGGTCGTGGGGTATTTAGGTGGAGAGGAGTTTTCTTTAAGTTTTAAAGTGTTTTCATATATATATATATATATATAAACTATATTTTTCCATTATTTTGCTAAGGCTAGAAGACATGAAAATAGCGAGGAAGCTTAGGAAAATGAAGAAGAAGAAGTGAATGGAAGTGAAGAAGGATGGTGGGTATTTATAGGCAAATGGAAGGAGTAAAATATCATGATATTATCTCAACCTTTGCATCATCCTACCATCACCAACCACCTCCCTCCATCATCACCATGCTTCGGCCGAAACCCCCCATGTGCTTTGTCATGTGCATGTACTTGTGTGTGTAAGTGCTAACTTTGGAAGGCTTAAGTATTAAGGAAAGTGAGAAAATATCTTGATATTTTTGGTTATTTTATATTAAAATGTATATTTATATATATGTGTGTCCATGTGCATGTGAATGTCTTCATGTGAGTGTACATATATATGTGCATATATATGTCACATATAACCCATAACGTTGCATAACTTCTACACGTTGAATCGATACGAATTTCAATTTAGATTTCCGGACATATTTTCTCTTCTTAGTTAATATACATATATTCGTAAACAAAGTTTAATAATAATATTTCTATCATTATATAATAATTAAAAGGGCTCATTTAATAATTAAAATAGTTATTAAATCATTTAAACTCCACTTAAATTCAAAAATCAATTATTCGAAAATAGCGACATTATTAATGATGTCATATATACTTTTAATTTTCCAAAATAAAATAAATTATTCTATTACATATTATCACTCATATAGATAAATGAGTGTACGTATCCAGCTTTGTGCAAGATGTTGAATGGTCTAAGAGCTGTTTGTTGATAAAACGTTTTTCGGTCATTTTATTGATATATTTCTAAAGGAAATATTTTTATGAGAATTTTTCCAAAATAAGTTCATTATTATTATTCATCACTTGAAACTTTATTATTTGTTGAAAAATAATCTATATTTGAATATTTAAAATAATTTAGATATCTTTAATTAAAGCGATCAAATTACGGGTCGTTATAGGGATTTTCGATTTGAATATGCTTTGTGAGGAAACCAAATAATCATTTTATAATATTAAGATATTTGAAAGGATGCGTATGTTATATTATTATTGGAAAAGATTTTTAATGCAAAATTTGTGTTGATCTGTCCATTGAGTGAATTAAGAATTCTAGTCGATGCGTCTGACTAATGTAATCGATAGGGATTCCTAAATACTAGAACGAGGTATTTGGACACATCGTTTTGAAAAGTTCAAAGATTTTTTCATGATTTCAATATTTTGAAAGGTATAAAAGGTTATTTAAAGGCTATAGTGTTTTTGAAAAGATTTAAGTGGTTAGGAAAGTATAAAATGTTTTGTAAAGATTATGTGATTTGAAAAGATAAAAAAATCAAAATTAATTATAGTCTAAAATACTTCAGTTTACATGAATAGGAGATATATTATTTAGCTTAAGTATTTGATTTGTGTTAATATGAGATGTTTAAGAAATACATAATATTCTGAAGTGATATTATGGTTTAAAAAGAATATAAAATATTTTGGTTAAGGAAACTACTATTTTGAAATGGCATTTTAATAATATGTGTAGTATGAAAATATATGAGAAATTTTGAGGTTTTAATAGTAGTTGCATTGATATAAATGATTTGGGAGACGTTATTGACATTGTTATATATATATATATATATTATGGGCTATATTTTGAAAATCTAAATAATTTAA
This sequence comes from Allium fistulosum, assembly GCA_030737815.1. Taxonomy (NCBI): domain Eukaryota; kingdom Viridiplantae; phylum Streptophyta; class Magnoliopsida; order Asparagales; family Amaryllidaceae; genus Allium; species Allium fistulosum. The sequence goes on along the minus strand of CM060907.1, from coordinate 238,106,518 downwards.
ATACTTTGATATTGGAATTATGTGAAATTATAGAAATTATATTGTGATTGGAAAATACTTAGAAGGATAGTTTGTTATGGAAATAAATTCTTATAAAATGTTTTGAAAATATTTATTTGTGGGTTATTTGAAAATGAAATATAATTTTAGATTTGAAATGTAAAATTTTGACTCTCCTCTATAAAATATATAAATACAAAGAGTTTTGACACAAATGGTTAATATTTAGAATATTTTAGAAGTATTTAAATCAAAATTGTGAAAAGGAAATTTTGGAGAAAAACTTTTTGAGAAAGATTTGGTTTGAATAAAAGTATTTTGAAGTTTAGTCGATTGGAAACTGAATTTGGTTAGAGTTTAAATTGTTTTCAAAATGATAATTTTGAGAAAGGAATTTAGAATGAATATGTTAAAGTAGAATATTTTGAAATTATGAAAAGTAATTTTCAATCTTGGTGAAGACATATATTTTAAATAAATAAAATTTGCAAACTATTGTAAATTATCATTCTTTGAAGAATGATTCTTGAATTAAGTATTTTAATATTTTGAAAATAGAATTAATTGCCATTGATAGAAGGTCTAATCATTGATTTTGTATTATACTATATGACATTCGATGAGCCGATGCAGAACACTATCAGTTTAGACTCATAATAGTAAAGATGGAGTATTGTAGATTTGTATTGATAATAGAGTTATTGGTTGTAACATCCCTCATTTTGAGGCATGAAACTAAGCGCTACGGATGCTGCAGTCATCCATAGTATTAATTTCTGGTAACAAAATGCGACTATGTTAATCATATCAATAATCAAAAGCACATGAATATGAAAAATATTAAACATATTTTTTCTTAACAAATATTCACATTTCATTTCACAAATGATATTTCATATTCATTACATAATCTCATTCACAAACCCACATTCAAAGAAATTATAATTATTACAAAATACTCCAAGAGCAACATACGAAGATGCCTCTTGGTTGATCAGAGTCTAACACTTGGCAATTATATAACTTTCCATTTATCCATACAGAAAAAACCAAACAACATAGCGGATTAGATAGGTACTCCTAAATAGCTAGATTGCCTCCTACAGGTCTTTGGAAGCTTATTCGTGTAACTGGAACCCTGAAAACCCATACTCCTAACCTACTCAAATGAGCACCCAAGAGTTTAAGGGGAAAACAAAAATTTTGGGTCAGACAAAATTCCGTTGTGAATAATAACCTATCATCTCGAACCAAATAGATATCTAGTGAGACCACGCCGCTGAGCGGAATGGGTTTTCCCCTTACTAGTACCTTAACCAAAACATATTAACCATATACTGTGCTCCTACATCCACGATGGTTAGAAATTAAAGATTATCTGCAGTTATGTAACGTATACTGGATTATCCATCCCAATTTATTATACTACCCATTTAAATTTTTATTGACTATCCATCTTATACTTATGTGGACTATCCGTCTCACAGTTGATTTCTTGGACTACCCATCCCCTCCCACATGGACTACCCATCACACATGATTTCATTGCCAAAGTTATGTGGACTAACCATCTCGCATATAAACATTTTTATGGATTATCTATCCCATTCCATATGGACTGCTTATTACATATGGTTTCATCTGTTTAAAATAATGTGGACTATCGATCACACATCCCATAGTTTTCCAATGATAACCATGAACCCTTCAATAACCATTTGGAGACTATCCATCTTCGGTATGATGTGGACTATCCATCACACATCCCATAGTTTTCCTAGGATAATTATGAACCTATCACATATTAATTTAATTCATATTTGAGCCACATGTCCAACATATATCCATCAGTATCCCCAATTAGGTTGTTTACCGCTTAAACTTATAATATCTCAAATTTTATGCAATGGAATTCCTAATGGATCTTGTCAAAACCATAGAGCAAAAATATATTGGTATCCCCAATAGTTAATGTCGAAATTTATAAAATAAAATACATTGATATCCCAATAAACAATATAAAGGTTATAAAGTTGAATAGTTGGTATCGTCAATGGTATAGTCAAATTTATAAAACATTTAGCATGTTGAAGCTAATCTAGATTGGTGTACCTAATGATAGTGTTGAAATTTACAATTAGAACGACATTGGTATTCCCAATAACAATGACGAAGTAGAAGAATTAAGGCTCTTCACCTTTAATAAAGAAGATATGCAACATACATGTCACACTATATAAAGTCGAGCCTCATTGAATCCATTTTAAGGATAAACCCCATGTCGAAAACAAAGTTGTCGACTTTCATAAGATATAGGTTATCCACCTTTCAAAACCAAGCTTTAGGATATTATAAAACAAATGGCTACTCTTGAACCTTGGCTATATCGTCTCTTTAAAACATTTTTAATTCATGTAGAAACGAGCCTCGTTGGCGTTAAAAGGAAGTGATGTGGCATCAATGCTGCGCTGCATCGTTGCCAACCCCATATAATATAAAACCTTGGTATATAAAGTCGCCAACACTGATGCATAGCAGCTTCAACACTATCAGTGTCACTACAAGACTATTATACTTAGGTTACTTCGACTATTATGCTACCAAATGTATAAGTGCAAAGTTAAAACATAGGTAATGAGATGTGGCTTTAACATTGATGAATCACGATATCTGATGCCAACAAGTATATGTTGCCGCCTTTGCCGACTCGACATGGTTGGAATCAGTCCATAACCGCCTAGCATTTATCATGTGCTTCCCTCTTTTTCATCATTGACACCCATCAAAGCGGCAGTGTTTTAGGCTTGGCAATGGTATAAATGGCATGGCATTATCGTAGTTATCACGAAAACTGATTTCTTACTAATAAAAGCATATAGTTTTCACTAGATCCAATTTCTTGTCCAATTCCTATTGGATAAAACAACACTTTAACAATTTCTTTTCATAAACCGTCGCATGTTAGTTTTACCTTTCCAAAACATTTTTCAATTTAATTAATTAATAGCCTTAATTAATTAATAATTTTAAATGCTTCTCTAGCATATTAAATTCGGAATAATTCATAATCACTTGGGAAAAATCCTCAAAAATCACAGAAAATTAAAAATATTATTTTCTTTACCATATACAAATTTTGGAACCAAAAACCATATTTAATCAGTTAAATAATTAAAACCCAAAATAAAGCTATTTTCTCCTTAAGAAATTCATAACATATTTAATATAACATAGAAAATTATGAAATTAAAAAATCATCACCAAATTAACGTTTTACACTACGTATCCAAAAATCAAATCGATTAGAGACTAAAAACTTAGTTTTTTCCTTTGAAACCTACTTAAATAATTTCATAGAATTCAATAAATTATTATTATACCCAAACAATGATTATACAACCATGTCTTGGAAAAACAAAAAATAACGATTTGGGTAGTATTTATAACCGAATATAAACACAAGTAAAAGAGATGGTTCATGTATTATTCACCTTAGATTTAATATTGGAGTTGAGATTTGTTATTGCTTTGGTTTCCCTAAGCTCCTCCTCTTCGAATCCCCTTGATTTTGATCTCCTATAGCTTGTTAATGGCTGGCCTTGTTGTGGTCTTTTTGATTATTTATGGAGTGAAAAAATGAGAGTGAAATGAGGGAGAGAGGGTTTAAGGATTAAAAGATGAATCTACCTACTTTGCCCCTCTCATATATTCTCTTATATGATAAATCTTACTTGGTTCATTAGTGATGGCTCGACCTTATAAATTTTCAAATCTCATTCTCCTTAACCATTTACATTATTAAATTTAATCTATCTGATTAAATATTTTGAATAATGTTAAACTAAAATTAGGGCTGTTACATTAGTTTTGCTATAGATTCTTCCTAAGGAATAATTGCGAGGACGTAATTTTCTTAAGGGGAAGAATCTATAGCAACCCGGTATTAAGGGTAATAAATATTAATAATAATTACTTAATTAGTTAAAATGGGTTTTATAGATTAAACAAGATCAATTTAAGATTTAATAAGGAGTATTAAAAATTTATAGTAAAGTAATTAGTGATGAAATTAAATGGTTTTAAGAATAATTGTTTGTTTAAAAAAAAAATTGGAAAATAAATTAGTTTGGAAATTAGTTAATAATGGACTTGAAATGTGAATATTGGATATTTAAATTTAAATGAGTTAAAATATAGAAAATAAATATTAGAAATTTTTATAATGTTAGGCAAATAATTAAGTATTGTAATATGAATTTTATTAGGAATGTTATTGTGATTGTTCAAAATATAAAATAGTTTATAAAAAGAAATGAAGTAATAAATATGAATATAAATATATATTTTTCTACTTAAGCCCAAAGTTCAAAAGCCCAAACCCATATATCCAGCCCAAAAATTATCGTCCCATATATCGTGATGTTCCTAAGCTCCAAACTCTTCTAATTCGAGACTTCTCCCTCCGTTCAGTAAGCGTTTATATATATTTCATTTATTACTTATTTTCCAATCGAATGCTTAATCTTCCTCTGCCAAAATTATATTACAATTCATACAAATTATTATAAATCGCTAAATTAGACTACATATATCTTGACACTCATATGCATCTATGGAAAAATGGAAATCGAGTTTCGTTGTTGCATTAAAGAGCTGGAGTGTGGCGAGCAGAGGCAGAAGAAGGGAAAACATCGTATAGGTGAGTAAATCATTACTCATGCACCTCTGTTAAATCGTATAATTCAAGTATATATGAATTTGTATGTATTCAAGAATTATTAAAAGTCGTTGTATGCATCGAATTGGTTATGAAATGAGAAGAGAATGGTCGGAATTTGATCGTTTAAAGCCAAATTGACTTCAACAATATCCGATAGGGGTAGGTCAACTGGTCGACCCCTACCAATCGACTGCTAACGGTCGAATAGAGGATGCGACTAGTGACATATTCTATGGTATTTTTTAAAAATAAAAAATATATAGCATAATAAAATATAAATATAGTAAATATGTTATACTCGTATTCCAAATTTAATAAGATATATATATATATAATTTAAGTTAATTGATAATTAAATGAAATGTATTTAATAATTATATTAATGAATAATTTTAACGGTTTAGTAAATTCTTATTTTAAATTATTAAATGGGTTTATGTGCTTGTTAATAATTTTCGAAGTTTTGAATTTATTTAAATAAATATGGAGTATGGAATTAGAATTATTTATTCATATTTAATATAAATATTTAATTATACGTTTTATCTCATATTTAAAATTTCCTTTTATGTGATTGATTTTGGATATATGAATGATTCACCGTTGATATTGATTTGAGCAGTGTTTTAATATGATAGGGTAAAGACATCCTTCTGTATGGATTCGTGATATTGCTATTTTTGGGTTATTTTATTTATGATGATTTTTAATTCTGTATGATAAGAAATATGAATAAACAGAGTTACATACATTGGGTATAGAACTTTCGAGTAATATTTCTTTGGTTATTCATTGGACTCATTATATACAATATTATGGTGGTTGAGTGTAGTTTATTAGCAGTGAATAAACATTTGAGTATCATACGGTGGTATGGGACACCGCTGTGTTATTTGTCCGGTTATTCATTGTAAGTAAACATCACTCATACATGGATTTTTTGTATGATGGGGCTCGCTGTGGTGAGTCACATATTTAGTTGTGTATCGGCAATGTATATAGAGCCATGTGTTGGCATATATGTAGAGCTATGTGTTAGCCATTGAGTATAGATACTGTGTCTGTCTATGTTTATCCAGCTTTTTTATGTTTCAAGAGTGAAGCGAATTGGCCAGTATCCACCCTGACGGCCTGATTGTGGGGTTGCTCCCTAAGATTCGTGACACCGTATATATAGCTATGTGTTATTGTTGTGTGCGTTTGCCCCTGTATCACCTAGGCCTATAGTCAGTTACCATAGAGGCTGGTATCGGGTTGTGATCGAGTTGAGTCCTTGCATAAACGAGCATATAGGTGGATCTTGTCATGATGCTAGGGGAAGGTAACCAATGACCGTAGAAGTAGTGTCAGATGGATACACATGTGGTTCTTGGAGCTAGCAGACGTGCTGTCAGTTTCCCATCTGATTTCAGTGTGTGTAGTAGATAAACATATACTGTTTATATTCTTATTTGAGGCAATGAGCTATGATTATACGTGAGACAATGTCTAGAGTATAGTCAATCCTTATAACTTAAATTTACATGATTGATGGGCAAATGACCTATTATTTTCAGGCAGACAGCCTACTCATTATTGATTGTACTTGGGCATTGCTATGTGCTAGCCTAAATTTTTCTTGTTAATTTCTATGATTTGATGGTGATTTCTGGATATGGATGGTTCACCCATTTGATATTGATCCCATGACTTTTGATTTGTTATGCTTTTATATGGGTGACAACATCTTTATTTATGGTTTATTGTATTTGATGTTCTGTGATACTTTGGGGACTGTTTATGAAATTATAATTATATATCATGCATACATTACTATATATATAAATACATATGGTAATTGACTTGAGTTATATTGATGTTATTATTATTATATTGTCCCTGCTTATATTGAGTTGCATATGTATATTGACTGTTTGATTTAGATGTAGTCTGACCCATGTGTTATTTACGTAATACTCAGGTCAGTCCAAGGCAATTCATGTATAGGGATGATGAGACCAGCTTGTGTTTACTAGGCATAGTGGAGGCTAGTTATATAGTTTAGTTGCATGTTATCATTTATGACGTACTTCATGTATGTATATTCTTGAGTTGTATTTTGGACATGCATTGTATATTGTATATTATATATATTATCGCCTTGTTACTGACTCTGGGTTCTCTATAATTTACTGTGTATTGTGTATTGTTCTATCCTAGAGGCACACATGCTTATTGCTTTATGCCGATACTGTGTAGGAATATGTAAGATATTTGTTTGATGTTTAAATATGTACCATTGTTATCCCAAGGGATTATTCATATGTGTGCCCCCATATAGCCTCATTCTCCGTATTATCCAATGGTATTACTTAGTAGTGCTCTTGGATAGTATGGTTATAGAGGTGGGGTTTCACAATACAACTTTTATATCAGCACTATATTCAATACCGATCAACAAAAATCAAATAAATTTTATAATTGATATTTCATAAATATTAATTAATTTAATTAATTATAGCAATTATAATTTAATTAAATCAAGTGGTAGTCGGATTTAATTAAATCGGGTGGTAGTCTATGTATTCAATATTTTAGTTGTGTGACTCTTAACTGTAAATTCGGTATAATGATTAACATCGAACAATTCGAATATTAACGTTCACACGTCACCTTAGCTAGTGGTGTGTCATTATGACCAAATTTATCGCTTACAAAGTTTCAGTAAAATCCAATTTTACTTATTAGAAGCGGTCCATATTGGTGACAATTATTTACACCAATTCTCTTTGTCAAAATTATATCACATTAGGACTTATGGAATTTGGTAAGGGTCAAAATTCCAATATCATACACATTCAACTTGCATAGTACAAACACAAAGTCCTTGATTCAATAATAATAATAATTATTATTAACAGAAATGCTTTGGCCCAAAACTTTGACTTTGAGTTGACTTCGGTTGACCACGATACCAACCTTATATAACCGAGGAGACAAATTCTCTATTGAATAGTGTTTCATTTCGAATAATTCAACTTGACCCAACTATAGTCATTTGATGAACCCCATGCCATGATTTAACTATAACCAAAGCAGAGTTTTTGCATTAAAGTTTGATAGTATTCTCAAGTCGAGAGAATTGTGCAATATTATAACATTGATATTTTTTGTTTGACCTTAGTTTTATTAACCAACAGAAAACTATCGAATAAGTCATTCCATAATTATCCAATAAGAGTCAGTACGTAACCCTTGGTGCCCACAAAAGCCATAATAGTACACTATCCAAAATTTGGAGTATCCCATGTTGGTTTATCAAGCCTGATCTGGGTATTTTTAATACTTGGGTCAGATCCGAGTAGTTTCAGGTTCATTCGAAGACACTTGGAGTTTCCAAAGGAGAGCTGGAGATCTGCATCTTTGTATGGACATATTCTATTATCCGCCGCATCTATTGCATTTGTTTTTATTTTTCAGTGGTTGTAAGGACATAAGATTTATAATCATTCAGGCGAATCTAAGTTAGACTCTGATATTGTATTCAAAATTTTTCTCTATAAAGATTATTGTTGAAATAATATATGTTATTCCATTCGTGTGAGATTCTATTCTATCTTTATTTTCTTTTTCCCTGACAATTGGGCTTTCTGACACTTGGATTTGCGACACGAGGATGTATTAGTGCCGATTTTTGAAGGTCGAAAATCCGGTTTGTTACAATTCATATCGATATTGAATTGATACTCGAGAAAAAGTCACGTTTAATGTCTGATTGGATTTCTAGTGACAACTTAAAGTCAATATTAGAAGTCATGATATTATGTAATGAATAACAATGAATGAAGGTTGATTACATAAAAGAGACAAGGTGAAACTAAAAAACTAACAAATAATTTGTCGACTTTAAAACTAATATATGTTTGAATGTAGAGTCAAATAACAAGTGACAATAGTTTATTGAAGGAAGATAGGTATACATGATATTCTCTTTCAAGTTATAATTTCAAAGATTTTTTTAGGGAAATCGTGAAGATATTTAATGTACATAATTGGAATGTAATATTTTTTAGTTTTTTTTGGAAGAAGGTAAACTTTAAAATCCAAATTAATCCTCAACTCCACAAATCCCTCAAACTTCCTACTTCAAAAATCTACTTCCATCGCGAATTAATTCATCTTCTACAATTCTCCAATTGTATATGCGTATAAATTATAACTATTTTTAAGAATTTAAAATTTTGTGAAGAAGAGAAAATGGCAGAGCTCCAGCGTCGCTCCAAAAATATGAGAAGAAAATCGAGGGTATGTGTCTGTATTTATAGGGGTTCAAACCAATGGCAACCATCAGATTGAGATATATTGAATCTGGGCTGTTCATCCATGTATAACTGTCGATTTTACAACAGCACCGATCGACCGCCCTCTACCTACAGTCATCGCTACTGGTTGACCCGAAGGCATCTAGGGTCGACCTATCATTTGTTTCAGTTGTAATTAATTAACGTGCTCTTATTTGTTTTATTTTTTCCATGTTTAACTGACCGATATAATTTCCTTTCATTATCTTCCTTCTTAACATCAAAGCAACGTTTAACTAATGGTAATTAGCGTTATTAAGTTATTTTTATTATCTTAATTACATATATATTTATTTCCGACTCGAATTATTCAAACATTAATAATATTCGTTTGAACTCCGATCGAAAAACTTTAAATATGAAAATTGATCAAAAAATCACCATGAACTCTATGGTGGAAGTTTCGTAGCCAAATTCTGATGTTTGAAAAATTCTATTTTTTTGGCATTACTAATTATTAATTAATTATTGTTGAAATTATAGGGTCTTACACACTCCCTATTTAATAGGCACGATTTTTCATTTGAATGCACATGACTTTCCACTTGAATATATGTGACTTTCCACTAATAGACGTGTGTATTGAGTTTACTTTTCAATATTTTAATAGACGTGACTTTTCGCCAATAGGCATTAAGTTTACTTTTGTGACGCCCCACCTCTATGCTCACAATAACAAAGGTTATTATAAGGTAATAATGTCTGCTATTGCGAAGAATAAGGCTAAAATAATAAACAGATCAATCTAATTTAAACTTAGAAATGAGTGCATGATAAACAACACTAAAGCAAGATAATCATAATCTCGAATGAGACTATTCCGCATAAATAATCAACATAGTTTAAATGAAGAAATCTCATTAAACACCATCAAAATCAACTTCCAAATTCATAATTGAATTCAAAACAGCAATACACAAAAATCTAGAAATCAAAATAAGATAACTAGAACAAAACTAGCATAAAAATGGATCGATCCCAGCATATGGCGAGTCTAAGCTACGTCGCACGTGCATCTCAAATGGCCAAAGCCTACCAAGTACTGTCAGCATAATATTTGGCACCCAACGAATGACCCGAAGGTCCAACAAATGACCCGAAGGCTTAGTACTGGTAATTGACCCGAAGGTCCAGCATAGTGGCTCGAAAGCCCAACAAAATCATCAAAATTTTCAAACAGCAATTCCACAGTAAATATTTCAATTAACGAGTCCGGAATTAACCGAATTAGTAAAAGCGTGGTTCCATATTCCGCACTTTTGCTAAGTCGTTTAAATCTCATCATCGTTTCCTTGAAAGTGCAAAATGGTGTATTTTATATAAATAATTTTTACATTCTCAAATGGACAAGTCCGGAATTAACCGAATCAGTAAAAGTAAGGGTTCATAGTCCTTAATTTTGCTGAAGCGTTTAAATCGATTTCTCATTCTTTTGAAAGCGTAAACCGTAAATTTTTTGGAACAATTATATTTTAAAACGATTTGAAAACATGTGATTAAAACAGCAACTTCTATAGCAATTTTGACAAGGAAATCGCGCTTCACAAAACACAGTAAAAACGGATATAAACTCAGCGTTGCAGGTTTTCTTGGTTGCAAGATAGCCGCTTGAAATTTCACTTTAAATTTGGCGGTTACTGTAATCAAAACAACAGTAGTTTTTATTCGTCAAAAATCTCATCAAAACAACACGCTTCAAATATAAACACCAGGGTTTAAACCAGTTAAAAAAATAACAACAACAAAATACGTTCCAAAACAAAACACCGGTTCAAAATAAATTAAACACTAGACTGCACTACCTATATATGTATAATATTGCACTGCCTGGGAAATATACACGTGTACACATGAAATATAAATTGGTCTGGACAACATATTTGTGCTACACATATCTGCACTCATGAAATATAAAAAAAATGAGGTGACCAGGGCAATACTACCATGCACGCACGTAACAAATGTAGACAGAAATATAAATTGAACTGGGCAATACCTCTATACACGCATATAATGAAATAGACAAAAATGAAATGACCTGGACATGGCTTTCTTTGGTGCATGCACTATTGCACACAAGTGGTGAGGTAAATAAAAAATAAAATGCCAGGACTTATTTTTTGTGTAATGCAAACTTACACACTTAATAAAAAAAATAACACTTATACACACGCACGAAATAAAACAATGGTCTGGACTTGACTTTTAGCTTTTGTGCATACACTATTTGCACACACGCAACAAAAGATGATGGCCAGGACCTATTTTCGTGACACATATCTTACACATACATAACGAAAATGATGATGGCCTGGCAATATAAATTGGCACGCGTGGAATGAAACAAAAATAATACCTGGGCAATATAGTTTGCACGCACGGAATGAAGTAAATAAAGGTTCCTGGACTCAGTTTTTATGCTACAGAATTTGCACGCAAGTAATGACTTTGATAAAAGTAAACGACTTGTACTCATTTTTGTGTGAATGCAACTTACACACACGAAACAAAATAAAAAGGATCAAAATGACCTGGGCAATGCTATCGTGCAAAGCATTCTTGCATAAAAACGAAATAGACAAAATAAATAATATACCAAGGCTTAGTTTTTGTACAATATGAAACTTGCACGCACGGCCTGGACAACACAACTTATACGCGATTAACAAAATGGTCTTGACTATGTATAACTTGCGTACACATGTGTAACAGGAAGCATAGTTTTGAATTAGAAGTGTGAGTTTGCACTCACCTATGATTTGTTTCAGAACTAATAAGCAACCAAGATCCAAATGGAGCAAGAATTTTGAACTGCCATTAATGCTTTTGCAGTGCTACTGGAATTTAAAACGAATGAATGATGAAGGCTTACTTTTCTTTTCCAATTTGTGTACAAGTCAAAGAAAAAAGTGCTGGCAAGACTTTGGTACATTTGCATTTAAGTGGTAACGTGTACCAGTAAAGAGAAGGACGGACTTGCATAAAATAATGATGGTGATAGCAAAGTGTTCAAATTTGCTTTTAAATGGACCTATTCTTTTACACGTGAAGGTAAAAAGAAGTTACAACATAGCTTAGTTATTTTCAACACAACAAAGCCATTTGTAATTCATTTCAACATGCTACCACTTTAAAGCGTTCAACTGAATTTGCAATTGAATTGCACTTTATTTATTTATCAAATTTCAATTAAAATTTCTATCTTAAATTTTTATTTGTTTCGTCGGTAATCCAAAAACCAAGGTTGTTACAAACTCCCCCCCCCCCCTTATAAAAATTGCGTCCCCGCAATTTTCATACTAGAAGTTGTTTATAACACAAATTATTCATCACAAAAAATATTTTAAATAGAAAAGATGAATTAAGAATGCTCACCCCTACCCGAAGAGGAGAGAAAACCGGGATAAGAACGCTCGATGAATACTTTGGTTTCCCAGGTGCAATCTTTGGGGTTTGCGGACCATTGAATTTTCACAAGCGGGACTTCTTTATTCCAAAGGCGTTTAACCTCCGAAGCTAGTACACGAATAGGATTTTGCACCATAGACAAGTCGGGTGAGATCTCAAGATCTTGCAACACATGAGGATCAATAATAGACTCTGAATCTCGAAGGCATCGATGAAGCTGGGATACATGAAATACGTCATGAATTCCCGAAAACTGAATAGGTAGCAATACACGATAAGCAACAGGGCCAATGCGTTCCGTAATAGGAAATGGTCCAACATATCGAGGAGCCAATTTCCCGGAGCTACTCAAACGCATCACCCCCTTCATTAGGGAAACCCGAATGAACACGTGATCGCCTACAAAAAATTCCAAAGGCTTCCTACGATGATCAGCATAAGATTTCTGCCTATTCTGAGCCTCCTTCATTCACTGTCTAATAATATCAATCTTCTCAGAAGATTCACGAATATAGTCGGGGCCGAGAACTAACTTTTCCCCGGATTCCAACCAACAAGATGGTGATCGACACGGCCTTCCGTAAAGGGCTTCGAAAGGAGCCATACCGATATTGGATTGGAAACTGTTGTTATAAGAAAAATCAACAAGAGATAAGTGGTCTTCCCAACTACCCCCAAAGTCAAGAGTACAAGCACGAAGGAGATCTTCTAAGACTTGATTCACTCTTTCAGTCTGACCATCAGACTGTGGATGATAAGCTGTACTGAGATTGAGCTTAGTACCCAAAGCTTTCTGAAGGCTCTGCCAGAAACCACTAGTAAAAAGCGGATCTCTGTCACTAACAATGGAATTAGGAACACCATGAAGTCGAACGACTTCTTTAATAAAAAGCTTAGCTAACAAAGGAGCAGTCCGATTGGACTTGATAGGAATAAAATGGGCTGATTTGGTCAATCGGTCAACAATCACCCAAACACTAGTATGGCCCGACCTCGAACGAGGTAGACCATCAATGAAGTCCATAGAAATTTGATCCCATTTCCATAATGGAATCTCAAGAGGCTGTAAAAGACCACTAGGACGTTGGTGTTCCGCTTTAATAAGTTGACAAGTTATGCAACGACTCACATAACTTGCAACATCACGCTTCATACCCTCCCAAAAGTATAAGCGTTTCATGTCAGCATACATCTTACTACTTCCCGGATGGATAATATACTTAGAACGATGACAGTCCTCAAGAATGTCATTTCTAAGATTAGGAACATTAGGCACGATCAACCTTCCCTTCTTCCGAATACAACCATGAATATCAATATCGAAATCCTTTAGATTATCACTTCGGGGTTCCGATTTACAACTCTGAATAAGATAAGAGAGATCTGGATCTTGTTTCTGGGCATCGGCAATTCGATCCAACAAACTAGGACGAGCTCCCATGCAAAATAAAAGTACAGGAGAAACAGAAACTAAAGGACGGTCTCTAATATCACAATGAGATAAAGCTTCCAATATATTCCACTCTGCTAGCATCATGGAAACAACAACTTGCTGCTTGCGACTAAGCGCATCAGCAACTCGATTACCCTTACCAGGGGTATACTGAATATCGAAATCATATGAAGCAAGAAATTCGAGCCAATGCTGTTGCCTCATATTAAGTTCCTTCTGGGTGAAGAGGTATTTCAGAGATTTGTGGTCAGTGAAGAGAACAAAACGCTCGCCCAATAAATAATGTCGCCAAATCTTTAGAGCAAAGACTATAGCAGCTAACTCCAAATCATGGGTAGCATAACGAATCTCGTTAGGCTTTAGTTGTCTAGAAGCATAGGCAACTACTCTATCCTTTTGCATGAGAACAGCACCGAGTCCATAACCACTGGCATCGGTATAAACAACAAGATCATGATTCCCTTCGGGAACCACTAAGATAGGAGCATGAGTAAGGAGATCTTTTAACTTCAGGAAAGAAAACTCACACTTATCAGACCAAATAAAAGGAACAGCTTTTCTCGTGAGAGTGGTAAGTGGTAAGGCAATACGAGAAAAGTCCTTAATGAACCGGCGATAATATCCCGCTAATCCAAGGAAACTACGGATCTTAGTAATGGTCTCGGGCCTCTTCCAATTCTGAATAGATTCGATCTTGGAAGGATCGACAGAGATACCATTGGAAGAAACAATATGACCGAGAAACTTCACCTTATTCTCCCAGAAGTGACACTTGGAGAATTTGGCATAAAGCTGATGCTGACGAAGAGTGCTCAAAACAATCTCCAAATGCTAAATATGATCGGCTTCAGATTTGGAATAAATAAGAATATCATCTATGAAAACCAAGACGAACTTATCGAGATATTCCCGGAATATCCAATTCATAAGATCAACAAAATACGCTGGAGCATTCGTCAAACCGAACGGCATAATGAGCCATTCGTAAGAACCATAACGAGTACGGAATGCGGTAAGAGGGATGCTTCTTCCACAACTCGTAACTGATGAAAACCGGTAGCAAGATCGAGTTGGGAGAAAAGCTTAGCGCCACTTAGTTGATCGAACATGTCGTCGATCCTAGGTAATGGATACCTATTTTTGATAGTGAGCTCGTTAAGCTTGCGATAATCAATGCAAAGCCTAAGAGTACCATCTGGCTTCTTAACGAAGACAACGGCGGCGCCCCAAGGAGATGAGCTAGAATGAATAAATTGCTTGGCTTCCAATTAAGATAATTGTTCCTTGAGTTCCTCATTTTCCTTAGCAGACATCCTCGTGGGAGGACGACTGACAGGATGAGCACCAGAGATAAGATCAATACAGAACTCAATTGCCCTCTTCGGCGGCAAACACGAAATAGGCTCGAAGACATCAGAAAAATCACAAACAACCGGAATATTAGCTATGACATCCTCCGATTCGAAGGAAGAAATGAGAGCATTCGAAGCATGGTCCATGTCTCAAAACATAATAGATAATTGCTTGATAGCATTGGGATGCTTGAGATATAAAGTTCTTTCGGGACATAGGATTTGAACTTCATAAGGACGAGCCAATCCATTCCCAAAATCATATCAAAACCAAGATGATCCATAATGTGCAGATTCGCATGAAAGGAAAAACCACATAGAATAATCTCAACATCAACACATAACAAACCAAGAGTGGCGGATCCTCCAATAGAATTCACAATCCTCAAAGGGTCGCAAAGACTAACAACATCCAAAGGAATAAAATCAACAAGTTCCTTTGACACGAATGAATGTGATGCACCCGTATCGAAAAGAACTCTAATAGAATGACCATGAAATAAAATAAAACCTTCCAAAACAGAAGGAGGAATACCTTTGGGATGAGAAGAATCACCAGAAGCTTTAGCAACATTAAGCTTCCCAGATTTGAAACCCTTAGGAGCAGTAGGACAATCAGAAACCCAATGACCTTCTTTCTTGCAATAGCGGCAGATGCGAGGCTTAGGACAACTACGGAGAAGATGATCCAGAGAACCACAATTATAGCACGCCCTCTGATTAGAAGGTGCACTACTAGGCTGAGAACTAGAGGTAACTTGCTTCTTCTTCTTCTTCTTGTTGGAAAAAGAATTAGGCTTATGAAATGGAAATCTCTTCTTGTTGGGATTCTTAGAAACCTCAACCTCATCACTACTATCACGTTCCTTTTCGACAGCTTCAAGGCAAAGTGTCGAATCAACAAGTTCCTCAAAAGGAAGCTTAAGCTGAAGCAAAAGGACTTTCTTCAAATACTTCTTCAAACCTTTGACAAATCTAAGATTTTTCTTACGCGGAGTGTTAATGAACTCAACTCCGTATTTGGATAAGAACTCGAAAGATGCAACATAATCAGAAACAGAGGACTTTCCTTGTTTAACTCAAGGAAACTACAAGCAAGATTAGCCTTTTCTGATTCAGGAATGAACTTAAGTTTGAATCGTTCCTTAAACTGATTCCACGAGAGAGAGGACTCATCAACTTCCACAATCAAAAGCTCATACCAATCAAGCGCACGTTCTTGCAACATACTAGATGCCACGAGAACGCGATGATGATCTGAAAAATCCATTCGAGAAAATATGCGCTCACTAGCGCGCAACCAAGTCTGAACCTCTAATACACTTTCCGATCCCTTGAAAGGCTTGCCTCCAAGGTGGGAATAGTCACTACACATACGGGCGAAGGCAGACTTGTGAGTGGGAGCTGCGGGAGTAGCAACAGAAGGCTGAGTACCCCGAAATAGCTCCATGAACTGATCAGCTGACATATAGACTCCGTCCGGATGAGAATCACTAGACGGACCTGCAGTAGAACGCTTCGCTCTACCTCTTCCAGCCATAGGCTGAGAGAACAAGAGAAGATAAGGATTAGTTAAAACAATACAAGATTGATAAGGAATTTAACAAATGGAATACTACGGAAATATGAGATTTATTCCTAGACATATTCCAACATGTTAGAATGGATAAACGTTTAAGAACAACGAAGGAATAGATTAGAAAGGCACGAATAAAACCCTCGAATAGTTGTAACACATGTTCCATTCTGCTTCTGTTCCGTGTTTATTATAATTTGTTCTGAATCTCAGCTCTGATACCAACTGTGACGCCCCCACCTCTATGCTCACAATAACAAAGGTTATTATAAGGTAATAACGTCTGCTATAGCGAAGAATAAGGCTTGTTAGAAGCGACCATCCGTAAGTTATGCCTTAGACGAGTATTGATTACATCGATAGGAGTTGTATAAAAATAAATTCGTTTATTAAATTACTCCCAACGATATACATTCAATCCAAATCTAAAACGAAATCACGGTGGCTTATTAAAAATTCAGAACAACTCATAATAGCAACAACACAGATAAGTATAACACAGAACAGAAATATCATACATAGCGGAAGGTAAGTCTGGATACATGCTACAACACTCGATGGTTCACATGAACCAAATGTACATATACATAGTCATCATAACATACATGAGATGAGATTCAATACACCAAAAGTAACACCCCGAAGCCTAAACAAAAGATGAGGTGAAATCCCAAAAGTTGAAGCAGCAACTGAAACAGAGATAGCGATTACCCTGAAATAGCTCGGTCTGACCCGAGTATTATTTAAAAGAAAATAATAAACGGATCAGTCTAATTTAAACTTAGAAATGAGTGCATGATAAACAACACTAAAGCAAGATAATCATAATCTCGAATGAGACTATTCACCATAAATAACCAACATAGTTTCAATGAAGAAATCTCATTAAACACCATCAAAATCAACTCCCAAATTCATAATTGAATTCAAAACAGCAATACACAAAAATCTAGAAATCAAAATAAGATAACTAGAACAAAACCAGCATAAAAATGGATCGATCCCAGCATATGGTGAGTCTAAGCTACGCCGCACGTGCATCTCAAATGGCCGAAGCCTACCAAGTACTGTCAGCATAATATTTGGCGCCCAACGAATGACCCGAAGGCTTAGTACTGGTAATTGACCCGAAGGTCTAGCATAGTGGCTCGAAAGCCCAACAAAATCATCAAAATTTTCAAACAGCAATTCCACGGCAAATATTTCAATTAACGAGTCCGGAATTAACCGAATTAGTAAAAGCATGGTTCCATATTCCGCACTTTTTCTAAGTCGTTTAAATCTCATCATCGTTTCCTTGAAAGTGCAAAATGGTGTATTTATATAAATAATTTTTACGTTCTTAAATGGACAAGTCCGGAATTAACCGAATCAGTAAAAGTAAGGGTTCATAGTCCTTAATTTTGCTGAAGTGTTTAAATCGATTTCGCATTCTTTTGAAAGCGTAAACCGTAAAATTTTTTGGAACAATTATATTTTAAAACGATTTGAAAACATGTGATTAAAACAGCAACTTCTATAGCAATTTTGACAAGGAAATTGCACTTCACAAAACACCGTAAAAACAGATATAAACTCAGCGTTGCAGGTTTTCTTGGTTGCAAGATAGCCGCTTGAAATTTCACTTTAGATTTGGCGGTTACTGTAATCAAAACAACAGTAGTTTTTATTCGTCAAAAATCTCATCAAAACAACACGCTTCAAATATAAACATCGGGGTAAAAACCAGTTATAAAAATAACAACAACAAAATACGTTCCAAAACAAAACACCGGTTCAAAATAAATTAAACACTAGACTGCACTACCTATATATGTATAATATTGCACTGCCTGGGAAATGTACACGTGTACACATGAAATATAAATTGGTCTGGACAACATATTTGTGCTACACATATCTGCACTCACGAAATATAAAAAAATGAGGTGGCCAGGGCAATACTACCATGCACGCACGTAACAAATATAGACAGAAATATAAATTGAACTGGGCAATACCTCTATACACGCATATAATGAAATAGACAAAAATGAAATGACCTGGACATGGATTTCTTTGGTGCATGAACTATTGCACACAAGTGGTGAGGTAAATAAAAAATAAAATGCCAGGACTTATTTTTAGTGTAATGCAAACTTACACACTTAATAAAAAAATAACACTTATACACATGCACGAAATAAAACAATGGTCTGGACTTGACTTTTAGCTTTTGTGCATACACTATTTGCACACACACAACGAAAGATGATGGCCAGGACCTACTTTCGTGCCACATATCTTACACATACATAACGAAAATGATGATAGCCTGGCAATATAAATTGGCACGCATGGAATGAAACAATAATAATACCTGGGCAATATAGTTTGCACGCACGGAATGTAGTAAATAAAGGTGCCTGGACTCAGTTTTTATGCTACACAATTTGCACGCAAGTAATGACTTTGATAAAAGTAAATGACTTGTACTCATTTTTGTGTGAATGCAACTTACATACACGAAACAAAATAAAAAGGATCAAAATGACCTGGGCAATGCTAACATGCAAAGCATTCTTGCACAAAAACGAAATAGACAAAATAAATAATATACCTAGGCTTAGTTTTTGTACAATTCGAAACTTGCATTCACGGCCTGGACAACACAACTTATACGCGATTAACAAAATGGTCTGGACTATGTGTAATTTGCGTACACATGTGTAACAGGCATCATAGTTTTGAATTAGAAGTGTGAGTTTGCACTCACCTATGATTTGTTTCAGAACTAATAAGCAACCAAGATCCAAATGGAGCAAGAATTTTGAACTGCCATTAATGCTTTTGCAGTGCAACTGGAATTTAAAACGAATGAATGATGAAGGCTTACTTTTCTTTTCCAATTTGTGTACAAGTCAAAGAAAAAAGTGCTGGCAAGACTTTGGTACATTTGCATTTAAGTGGTAACGTGTACCAGTAAAGAGAAGGATGGACATGCATAAAATAATGATGGTGATAGCAAAGTGTTCAAATTTTCTTTTAAATGGACCTATTCTTTTACACGTGAAGGTAAAAAGAAGTTACAACATAACTTAGTTATTTTCAACACAACAAAGCCATTTGTAATTCATTTCAACATGCTACCACTTTAAAGTGTTCAACTGACTTTGCAATTGAATTGCACTTTATTTATTTATCAAATTTCAATTAAAATTTCTATTTTAAATTTTTATTTATTTCGTCGGTAATCCAAAATGCAAGGTTGTTACAACTTTTCAACAATTTTAATAGATGTGACTTTTTGCTAATATGAAGTATGAACAATTTTTCATATTACCATTTACTTGCAGTTATTTAAAAGTTATTATTCAAAATAAGCGTTATGGCACGCGCTTCGTGCATGATGAAGACACATGAATTATTTTTCTACAAATTATATCTGTTTAATACATTCAAAAGAAAATGATTTCCACAAATATTTTGTCATATTTTTGTATTGAATTATACGTAGTTAATCTGAATTTTTATTTCTAAGTTGCAATTCTGTTTTTTAGTTTAAATTTATATTTATATTATTAATATTATAAAAATGAAATTGTAAAGTAATTTATTTGTTAGATCCCATTTTTAAGTAATATTAAAACTTGGTAAATATTTGTAGAGAAAATTTTGAGTTTGTAGAGGAAGCTTAATTGTCAGATCCTATTTTTAAGTGATGCTAAATCTTAATAATAATATCTGTAGAGAGACATTTTTGGTATTTCATGCTGACACCAAAAGAGTGCGACCACAAATATATTAAAACTATTAATAAAAGAATACATATAAGGGTATTTTTGAAACTTCGATGTCGGATCAAAAAATTGCGCTTTACGCGTGAATCGCTTTTCTATAAAGTGAATATGTTTAACATATTCAAAAAAATTATTTGTTGTTAGTTTGAATTTTTGTTCTTCTGATTCTATTTTAGTTGCAACATCTACATTGGTGGTAGTTTGAATTTTTGTTTCTATTAATTTTTAAATAAGTTAATTTGTTAGATCTTATTTTAAGTGGTATTAAGATTTGGCAATATTTGTAAAGAGAAGTTTTGAATTTGTAAACAAAATTTATTTGTTGTATACTATATTTAAGCAACACTAAGGTTTAGTAATATTTATGGAGGTTTATTTTGTTAGATGCTATATTTAAGGGATATTAAGTTTTGGTAATATTTATAGAAGGGAATTTTGAATTTATAAAAGAAGCTGGATTCAATTTTTAAGTGATATTAGGATAAAGGAGATTTCTTTTGTAGTTTATGCTTATACCAAAAAAATATGACATCAAATGTATTATAACTATCATTAAAGATGTGTTGAATTATCTAGAAGAATCTTTTATTATCCAGATCTGCGTATTTAACCTATTCTCATTTTAGTGAACACGCAAAGCAATAAATATATTCATTGAAATATTCAAGTTTTAACTTGGTTTGAATTATTTCAGTTCAGCGTAGAAATAATAGGTTAGAAATAACATAAATTATTTCTGCACATCGCGAATTAACATGTGAAGCACATGCCATCATCACGCACGAAGCGCATGCCGTAACGCTTATTATCATAATCATTGTGATGTTTCTTAGGCACCAAAAGTCAAGTTCAATTGTCAAAGTGAAGTGTCTTTATCAACTACCATATTTTATATTGAAATTTTAAGATTCGTACTTATCTTATACCTGTTACCCTGTATGGGTGGTGGTGGATATACCTGAAATATTATGGTTGTGCGAACTTTGGTATCTTGGACTTTATTCCAACTTCATGAATGGCGGCTTCAGCGCATTTTGATTCCTGTATTACGTATGAGGTATTTTCTATTAAATATCCTTATATTAATTAATTAATTTAAAAAATTAAATAGAAAGAAAAGCATCTTTTATTTCGAACGAGATTTTATTACAGAGTTAATAATTTAAAATAAATTACATAATTGCCCCCAGGGCGTACCCCTAACTCTATTAATAGTAAATTATAGAACTCCCCCTAGGGCATACCCCTAATTTTACCACTATAAATGCCCCTAACAACGCAACTTTAAAGAGGTTGAAAACTAGTTGATTTCCAGTTGAATTGGGGCAATTATCCCTTAACTTGGTCATCCCTCGTAGCAAATGAAAGCCCTAAACTCTTAAGACTAGCTACTCTTTAGTCTTAAGTGCTTTATTTCTTATTATTCTCCTATAATTCCTTGTAATTATAATAGAGAAACATTAAGAGATCTTCATAGCAGATTTAGGTAACCTTTGGTGTAACGGAGAAACACAGCAAGCTTACCGAACCACTTTATATTTGGTGTCATTTACTTTAATTTGCTTACTTTCTTCCTCATTTTACATTTTCAAGCCTAGCGATTAGAAAGTAACCTTTGCTTTCACAATGCATTAGTCTAATTCCAAGGTTGGGCTAATTCTATAGTCAACAATATGCAATCGGATGTTTAGAAGTTTCAGGATTTAAATTGCAACTACTTAATTTATAGGGTCTAATTTGTAAACTTACCTCCCCCTTTAAGATCGGTCTGTGTCGTAGGTCTCAATCTTTGATCGCCTAGAACGAGCTCCTCCAACCACCTGCAACTGATCAAAAATTGGATTTGTGACCATGAGCCATCGTCGTCTTGGCCGACCCTGCCTTGTCTCGCCCGCCGTCGTCAGTTGTGCTGCATCGGTTAGGGTTTCAATGACGATTATTGAATTTTCCAAGCTGATTTAAGCCGATCTAAGATAATTGACCACCATGGATGCTTCCCATTCATCGTCATCTTTACCACGGTATCTTCCGCTAGTCGATTGGTCGTTGTTTCACCGTTAAATCAAAATTAGCAATATAGATAGCCGAAACTATTTCATCGATTATCGATCAACTAAAGCATCAGATAGAGAAAAGAATTGCTCGTGTGTTTGCTCCTTTTCTATTGAATTAGTAAAGTGCAAATTGTGATAAATTACCGCAAGCGCACAAGTGTGTAGTATGTTGGTCGAACACAAGGATTTGGTTGAAAATAAAATTTTAAATCTTTAGTGAGTTATAAAGTGTTTGAAGGGAAGATGTAAAATAAAATTTGATAAATGTAGAAGTATTAGAAATTGATATCGACTTTAAGCTAAAATGAAACTAACTGAATCAACTAATTAAAAGTCAACTATCAATTTGTAGAGAAGTTATTTAAATTTTCAATCCTTTTGAATCTAATCAAAAGGATTATTGTAGAAATTTAAATCACTTAAATTCTATCAAACACAAAAACTAAACCAAATCTATTCAAATAGCAAAAACTGCAGATAAATAAAATTGACAAACAAGTAAAAGAACTGGAATTACGGATAGTAAAAGTTGCAGAATAAAATTAAACAAAAGCAGAAAGTACAATAAATAAAATTTAGGATTACCACCAAATTTAATTGTACAGTCAATCACTAACAATAATAACAAAAAAAATTAGATTGATTGTATTCTAGCAAAACTAATTCACTAAAAAAACACAATTAACTATATAAAATGCAAAAATAAGAGAAGAAGAACAAAACTTTATTAAAGAAGATATGTGAATTCAAGCTTACATTTACAGTGAATACATTTGGTATTTATAGTGAATGAGGTCTCCTCTATATATGCACATATAGCTCTAGTCAACTCCGTATGTATCTTTAGTTTATAAAAAAGAAATATCTTCTCTTCATTATGGTGGATTTGAGAGTACAAGCTAAGATTCTTGCCTTCCGATCTTTGACATGTGGCAGCATCAACAGTAGAGAATAAAAGGTGATATATTGATTGATACGAATCTAATAGAAATCAGGAACTATACCTTCTTTCCACCAAAATATTTTGTAAAATTTTCAATTCTATGGTAAAATGAGATGGTGAATCATTTGTAGATGTAAACTATTCCAGTTTTTCCAAGAAGAAATCAACATATGCATATATTCCAATTATCTTCATTTGTGTGTGTATACATAAACACATACACACGTATTTATATATGTATATATACTATATATACACACATAACCATATATATTTGACATTTCATAGCAAGAAAATGCACACTATGTGATCTTTCATTTTTCCATAAAAACAATGCACTTCTAGGGATCAAACTCAGCACTACTTGACAAGTTTCTCCATCTTTACCAATTAGCTACAACTTCCTTTGAGCAAGAACCTCTAGAGCATGAGTCTTCATTGGTGTTGACATGGAAGAACAGTATTTTTCTCTACATTTGTTCTTTTATTAAAGTGAAGAAGACTTTGATTCAGCTATTTGTAAAAACACTAAAATTACCCGGTGTAACATTTATTTATAGACAATAAAGACAAAATATGAACATAAAATAAACACATTTATCTATTAATTAAATACCCCCACACTTATTTTTTACTCCTCCTCGAGTAAACAAATAAGAAAACTAAACTAGATAGGTTGCTTTTCGTAGGGAACATGGTTGTATTGAGCATATACAATAAGCCGTTAAACCACTAGGTGCCACTAGTAGGACGAGTTGTGTTTCGTGAGGTTTTTCAGATGGTACCACCCAAAAAATCCAAATATGGATGTTATAAACTTATGCAACTAAATGAATGCACTTAAAAAGTATGTGTCCATAATTTCTTAAATTGACAAGGATTTATCTTATTACGATGGTCTCTTGTTAGGATCAATTGTTTTCAACCTAAATTTGGCGCAAGAATGAACAAAATCTTTCTAGCTGGAATATAATTCCTCAATAACTATAATCACTAGAAGGTTTGGTATTCGGTGTCAACTACATTTCCACAATTAAAGAATATGTACCCTTTTTTTAAGAAGAAGATGCACAAATGTGTGATGTATAATTGGAAAAATGAGTTTATGCATGGGCAAAAGAAAATTTCAAGTTCTAAAACATTAGATGAGTAAGCAAGTGTAAATATCGAAGCATTGAAGAATAAGGAATAAAAGGTACCAAGGCATTATTCTAATTGTTGCTTTCCTTTCATCCTCCTCTTCGTAAGACAACACTTCAAGGTATTGTGAGTAGTCAATGAATTGATCTCAGAACATGATTTATTTCATTTCTTTATTTTCATCGATTTTTCTTTTTTTTTCTTTTTTTCTATCTCTTTTTTTGTATCAATTTTACATGCATTTCAATTTTTTTCCTAGCAAATGAAATATAGAGTGAGAATGGAACAGTGGTGGTAATGATGGTGGTATGTGAAGCTTTCTCTCCTTGGTGAGTCATAATAAAAACTTCATGAAAGTAATTCTCTGTTTCTGCCTTAGTACTTTTACTCTTATAATTTCATAATTAAACATTTCACAAGTCTAGAATTACATAATTAAAAAGCTGAATGGAAAGATAAGCAATATTTCGTAAAATAAAGAACTCATAAAATAAGAATGTGTATAAGGTTATTTATTTTAAAGCCAAGTATGGAAATGGGTAGGTAATATTGGTATTTTTCATAAAGTGCATAACCTTAAAAATCATCATATAACTGACAAGATTATATAGGTACACCAATATAAGATTTGCTTTATTTAAAATATGGATGAAATTGGCTTCATTTGGATCGGATTAACAGGAGTAAATTATAGAAGAAAGTTACTTGAGTCATTTCTCCTTTTAGGCCAACTGGATTTAGAACTTGATGTCGCCAAAAGAAAATAATATGCATACTAGCAACTTATTTCAGAATTTTCCAACATGTGCATGTGCATTTCAAAATTCTTTTTTTTTTCTTTTTGATTATTTTGACTTACACATCCAATTTTTTTTTAACATGATCGACATTTAGCTCCTTACATCAATCTTATCAAAATACAACTAAGTTTTTCGACAGTTTTGAGATAGCATCTTCAAAAACACATTATACTTCAAAGAATAGTTTTTCAATCCTAAATCCCAAACCTTGATATATATTCAAATGAATTAACTTGCGATTCATGTTTTTAAACTTATCCTTGTTTCGATAATTTATTGTGGCTTAAAAAATGATTTTTTTTATATAAAAAGTGCATGTTACTACAATTTAAAATGCATGAGGTTACTATTCAAATGCATATAAAAGACAAAGAAAAAATATTAAAGAAGAAAAATAAGAATGCAACGCAGACTCCCCTCCCCCCTCCCTCGGCCATTAAGATGAGACAATTGCCGCATTGTAAATACGTTACCTAAACATACATAAGAGCACCAAAAGATGAATAAAATGTAAAATGATTTGTAAAATGAAAGGTAATTTAACAACTATATGTGAATGTAGATCATATAAAAAATAAGATTTATGTATGTGATGGATGAATTGTGAATAACGATATTCTCTTTTCCCTCCATGCTTGTTTCTAACAAAAATGATGCATGATGAGTTCTTATCTCTAGTTTTTAAGGTATAAAAGATATGTCCATGGATTCTCTAATTAAAACCCTCCCTATGAATAATTTGTCACAACAATAATTTATATTATTCAGGTAATGATCATTGTAATTCCATAAGTTTGAGCATAATTTCTTCTGATGGTATGGTGTTGGTGATTAATCTATATTAGATCTGAATACATATAACCCATATTGATTCAATTGAGAAACACGTATATGAAATTAACAGCGGAAGGCGTACCTGAATCCATCGATTCTTAATTGATGTGAAGATTAACTTGGATTAGATCTTCCAAATTGACACAAACTTAGATCTGTAAATTCTCTTTAGAAGAGGGTAGAGAGAATATGATAAGACTTATGTAATTTGGGGACCATAACCCCATATATATAGTGTATGACATTTTCAGTTCGGCCCTTCAACAAACTAAAATTGTCACTTCGGTTTCCACACGCTATAATTTTACATGATGAATATACCCCTTAAGTCTTAATATGTTTATTCCAAAAATAGATCACGTAATTAGACTTAATTACAAGATAGCCCATTAATTCAAACATTAAAATATGTGGCCCCATTATGTTGAATTATTCCAACAATCTCCCCCCGGGCCACATATGTAACTTTGTTGAATGTGTTCAACTTTATGAGCTCTTAAGTAGCTATCTTGATAATATGGTATATTCAGAACAATCTCATCCATTGATTGTGTTAACATAGAACCAAAGTGGCTTTTATTAATGTTTTTGTAACTAAACCCATCAATGGTCATAGATATCAGTACAATCAAACTGAATAGATCAATCATGTATGTGTAGCATGGAAATTACATGAAATGTGATCTTTACATGTCTATTCCCAACAGGTCCTACTTTACTTTAATGAGATCAAAATTCCAAATAATGTATATATAAACAATTGAAGTGCAAAATAAAACTTTATTTCTGATCAGAAAAACCAAAGCATGTCCATAATCAAAATATAGAGCAGTGTCGCGAAAAAGTGACTAAGTGTTAGTCCATGAGTTGATGGTTTTGATGACAACAACCTTAGAATAAGATTATAAAATATAAATACTAACATTATAGTTTAGATATATATGTATATGCATGATTTAACCATGCAGGTACCAAGAATGAAGACTGTACAGTATAGAGATTCAAGATATCAAGATTGAAGACTCATGAGTATCAAGAATATCAAGATTATCAAGAGTTCAAGATTTCAAGATAAGTGTCGAGTCTAGAATTTTGTTAAAACTTCATAATAGCACTGAAATCTTCACTCCATTTTTCTTTTGGGATGGAACCCATTTCTACCTTTCTAGTGGCTTACAAACCCACGACAAGTAGCTTACAAACCTACGACAAGTGGCTTACAAACCCACGAGCATCCTGGTTTTGTACAAGTTCTCGAGTCCTGACATGATGAGATATTCTGCAGGAAGAAGCTTGCAAAACTACTTCAAAATGATATTCAAAACTACTTCGGAATGATTTTCAAAACTGTTTTTCAAAATGTTTTAGCCTTAAAAATTATCTTTTCAAATTATTTTCAAAAAGATGTTTTAGCCTTAAATATTCTTGTTTTTAAACTTCGGTTGTTTTAAACTATCTTTTAATGATAATATATTTATACTTAGATTTAAATATAAAATTATAGTAAAATTCTATATATATTATTCTCTATATTTATCTATGTATTTTATATATAGCCAAGTATATTTATAAAGTTTAAAATAGTTTTAATATAAGATAAAGGTTATTTTCAAAGAAAATCAAATCTTCAAAAATTGCTTTGGGATGTCAACATGCCTATGGTGACCATGTCGACATGGTGACAGTTGAGTTCAAAATTTAAATTTTAAAAGAAGTGTCTATTCGCCATAACTCTTCACGAATGGACATGACTGTTGTTCTTCTATAAATAGGGGTTAGTTTCAACGAATTTTTAATCAGTTTTTCTGGTTTTTCACTTCTCTTCTTCTTCCACATTTTCTTAATCAAAATCCTATCCTTACTCTGCCGAAATAAACATT
The DNA here is from genome assembly GCA_030737815.1 of Allium fistulosum. Lineage (NCBI taxonomy): Eukaryota > Viridiplantae > Streptophyta > Magnoliopsida > Asparagales > Amaryllidaceae > Allium > Allium fistulosum. Next base: position 238,078,239 of record CM060907.1, on the reverse strand, counting down.
GAATCTAACTAGATAATCTCTGGTTTGATTCTCTATCACTATCTCAACAAGATCTAAGTGCTATTCAGAGTTATAGGCTTCTTTGTAATCTATCTAGCGAGAAAAGGTGTGATTGTAGCCTTGGAAATCAATCAAGCGAGAAAAGGTGTGATTGTAGCCTTGGAAATCAATTGGATGAACTTGTTGCCCCGGAAATCAAGTATCTCTACCCAGAAGATTGTGATTCTGGAGGGTGTACCTCATTGCCTTGAAACTGAGGGTTGTAATTGTTGAATTGCTTTTGAAAGGAAATTCGTACTTAATTGTGCGAGACTGGATGTATGGTAACTCCGAACCAGTATAAAATCCGGTGTGTTCTTTCCTTTACTGCATTTACTTTATTTCTGCATCTGTATGTGTTTCTGTGATTATATCTGTGTCTGAATATTACATACATTTGTGTTCAAATTAACATAAACTCAAAAAGATTTAGTAATTTCTTAAAAACACTATTCACCCCCCTTCTAGTGTTATTCCTAGCCTTAAGATCCGTAATCCGCATTCCTCACATTTGGTATCAGAGTAAGGTTTTCAAAAGTTTCATAATCTTATTTTTGAAAAATTTTCAAAATGGCTACCAACACTGGTAATGTTATTAACACTAGTATTCCTGTCACTAGTTCATTTGTAGAAGGTCAGTCTACTGCCAGACCACCACTTTTTAATGGCAGTAACTATGCATATTGGGCATGTAGGATGAAAATATATTTACAATCTGTAGGATTAGATACTTGGAATATCACACAAACTGAATATTCTAAACCCACAACTAATTTTGCACAGTGAACTACTGAGCAAAAGACTGTTGCAAAAAATAATTCTAAAGTAATGAATATTCTGTTTTGTTCACTTGAAAGAAATGAATTTAATAGAGTGTCAGTTTGTAAGTCTGCATATGAAATTTGGAAAACTTTGCAAGTGACTCACGAAGGAACAAGCAAAGTTAAACAGACCAAAATTTCCATGCTCACAAATCAGTTTCAGTTATTTAAAATGAATACTAATGAGTCTATTTCAGATATGTATAGTCGATTTCAAGATATTGTGCATTCTTTAATATCATTAGGAAAGGAATTTTCGGAAGAAGATCAAGTTAGAAAAATTTTAAATTCTCTCACTCCAGAATGGGATTAAAAGACACTTGTAATTGAAGAGACAAATGACATCAGTACCTTAAAGATAAAAGAATTGATTGGAAATCTAATGTCGTTTGAAGTTCAAATGATCGGGAGAAGAGAAATTAAAGCATCTGAAAAGAAATCAATGGCATTCAATGCATTAACCGACGGATCAGACTCAAACAGTGATAATGATGAAGAGATAGCATTTATGACCAGGAATTTTCGGAAATTTCTGAAATACAGAAAGATGAATAATCTCAAGAGAAACAACTATAAGAATTCTGGAAATCAGAATGCAGTGCCAAACAATGTCAAATGTTTCAAATGTGATGAACCAGGCCGTATCAAAAGAGTCTGTCTGTATCCAAAAAGGCGAAATCCTCCTATAAACAATGATTCAGTAAAGAAACGAAAGTGTGCATTTACTGCTACTCTAGATGACTCGGACTCGTCCTCAAGTGATGATGATCAGAAGACAGATAACTCAAATTTGTGTTTTACGGCAGTTCATGACTTCAACAAATTCAAGGAAACGGATTCAGAAAAAGGTACACATTACAATACAATTGATTGAAATTGCATGCTTAGAATTAGATGATTGATTGCTTGATTGATTGATTTTGAATTGGTGTGTTGATTGAATTTTAAATTTATTTTTTATTTTTTATTATTATAATTTTATTATTATTTTTATTATTTTTAATATAATAATATTTTCTGGAATATACTATAAGAATACTCCAGATATATATATATATATATATATATATATATATATGTAGACATTAAAATAATAAGTATATATATATATATATTAGAATACTTAGGAAAAATAAATCATAGAAATTCACAGGCACATGTCGACATGGGTACAAATTTTGAAATTCAAAATTTGAATTCAAATGGTTGAATTTCCCTCCATCTTTTCACTTCATTCAATACTCTAAAAAGGCATCTTTTGACCAGAGAACATGTCTTTCAAAAATCTATTTATTCACTATCTTTTATCACAACTTTTTACTTTCATTTTCAAATTCAAACTCTCTCTTCAAAACTTCAAAGCTCTCTACTCTCTACTTTAATGGCTTCCTCAAGCAACCCCTCCACCATGAGACTTTCCAGAAACTTGAAAGAGCAACTCCTCAATAATCCGGAGGCAATAAAAGCATACATCAATTATGCTAATTATGGAAAAGTCCATCTCGGAAAGTTTGCTATTTTTCAAGATTTTGCTTCTTATGAAATTGATACTCTTTTTGCAAACAATCAAATTCTTAGTCTTGTTGATTCTTCTCAAAATGATTTTGTTTGTTACCCAAATCTTGTTAAAATTTTCTATGTAAATCTCAATCGAGAATTTTTTGAAGGAAATGATAATGAAATTTGGAGTAGTGTCAAAGGCACTAGAATTGTTTTAAATTGTGATCTTTTGGGTACCATTCTCAATTGCAAAAGCCCGGGAATGGATCTTTCTAGTTTTCAAATCGATGAACATGACCGTGAGACATTTCATCATATTTTTTAAGGAGATGAAAACTTTGGATTTAAGAATCGAAACTTTCGTCCTAATGCAAGAATTGTCAATCTTCTTTTACAACATACTTTGACCCCAAGATCGGGAAATTTTAACAATCCTACTTCAAAGGTGTGCAAAGCACTTTTTGCTATTTTTGGAAATTATGATATCAATTGGGCGCAAGTTATTTTGGATGAACTTCGTCCTAAAAATTTTGAAATGGGAGAAAACACTTTATATCATGGAATTTACCTTACTCGGATTTTCAACTATTTTGGAGTAAATTTCAAAGGAGAAGAATTTATTTCAAGAAAAGTTTTTAATATCTCAAACATTTCTCTCATGAAAATCCCATATGTTTTTCAACCTTATGAGACTCTTGCCGAAAAGGAAGAGCGGTTGGCTCATGAAGAAATGGAAGAGGAAGAAGAAGAAGAAGAAAGGGATGAAATGGAAATAGAAGAAGAAGAAGAAGGTGAAACATCCCTAGAAAGTATTGAATATCCCTCTAATCCTACCAACAAAACCCTTCTCAAAAACCAAAAGGTTATTGTTGAGAATCAACGGGTTCTTAAAAGAACCGTTAGTAAGAAATTGGACAAAATGACATCCAAGATGAACAAGTTTTTCTCTAAAGTCAGCAAGAAACTTGGATTATCTTCATCTTCATCATCCTCTAACTAGTTCTATATCTGTATATCATATCGAATTAGTTTAAGTTTGTTTTAATTTGAGAGTTTATGTAGTTCTTTATGTTTAAGCATTGTATTATCCTATTATGCAATGAAATTGAATTTCCTTTCTATTATCCAGCTTATCTTATCTCCTGAATAAATGTTAGTATATTATATAAATTTATATATATACACAATTATTCACAAAATCAAAATTACCATCAAATTTTCACTGTAGTATGTCGACATACCCCCCTTGACCATGTCGACATATACTGGCCAGAAATGACAATTCATTTTGAATTTGAAATTTGAATAACTACCATATGTCTATTCATTTCAAACGAATTCCTACTCCTATAAATACCTATTTCTTTCAGAATTTTTCACTCAATATTATTTTCTATCTTCTTTATCTCTTATTCTCTTCACAAATTCAAAAATTGCAAATCCTATTCACAATTTAACCGAGAATCTTGAAGAGACTCTTAATTCGTTCAAGGACATTCTCTCGTTCATTCTTCGTAACCAGCGACACTTAGAGTTGAGTCAAATGCAGATGATCAAGGAGCAAGAAAGGCATTTTGATGCAATTCGATGGATGATTTCTTCCCTGCACAAGGATGATAATGAAGCACATCCTCCTGTCTCTCTCACAAATGACAATGAAAATTGGGATGCCATCAAAGCAGACCGTATTTTCGGAGAAGAAGGATGGGTGGAAGTTCCCCGTAACGTTTAATTTGTTTGCTTTATTACTTTGTTTGAATTAATTATTTTGATTGAAATTGGTTGTTTTGATTGACTTGATTTATACATTGGTGTGGTTTGATGATTGTATAAATATACATTAATATATTTATAATCGTTGTTTGAATATCATGTCTATAAGTATAGTTATCTCTTATATATACTCTATTATATAGTTTATTAATGAAGGTACTTCAGTACAAGAATGAGGAGGAGTTGTATAGTTTGGAGTTTGTTTTTGTTGATGACAAAGGGGGAGAAATATAAAATAGGAGAGTTAGGCATAGATTAAGGGGGAGTTATTAGATTTAGGGGGAGTCAATAGGATAGAAGTAATATTTTATAAACAAAGGTTGTCATCATCAAAAGGGGGTAGATTGTTAGTCCATGAGTTGATGGTTTTGATGACAACAACCTTAGAATAAGATTATAAAATATAAATACTAACATTATAGTTTAGATATATATGTATATGCAGGATTTAACCATGCAGGTACCAAGAATGAAGACTGTACAGTATAGAGATTCAAGATATCAAGATTGAAGACTCATGAGTATCAAGAATATCAAGATTATCAAGAGTTCAAGATTTCAAGATAAGTGTCGAGTCTAGAATTTTGTTAAAACTTCATAATAGCACTGAAATCTTCACTCCATTTTTCTTTTGGGATGGAACCCATTTCTACCTTTCTAGTGGCTTACAAACCCACGACAAGTAGCTTACAAACCTACGACAAGTGGCTTACAAACCCACGAACATCCTGGTTTTGTACAAGTTCTCGAGTCCTTACATAATGAGATATTCTGCAGGAAGAAGCTTGCAAAACTACTTCAAAATGATTTTCAAAACTACTTCGGAATGATTTTCAAAACTGTTTTTCAAAATGTTTTAGCCTTAAAAATTATCTTTTCAAATTATTTTCAAAAAGATGTTTTAGCCTTAAATATTCTTGTTTTTAAACTTCGGTTGTTTTAAACTATCTTTTAATTATAATATATTTATACTTAGATTTAAATATAAAATTATAGTAAAATTCTATATATATTATTCTCTATATTTATCTATGTATTTTATCTATAGTCAAGTATATTTATAAAGTTTAAAATAGTTTTAATATAAGATAAAGGTTATTTTCAAAGAAAATCAAATCTTCAAAAATTGCTTTGGGATGTTGACATGCCTATGGTGACCATGTCGACATGGTGACAGTTGAGTTCAAAATTTAAATTTTAAAAGAAGTGTCTATTCGCCATAACTCTTCACGAATGGACATGACTGTTGTTCTTCTATAAATAGGGGTTAGTTTCAACGAATTTTTAATCAGTTTTTCTGGTTTTTCACTTCTCTTCTTCTTCCACATTTTCTTAATCAAAATCCTATCCTTACTCTGTCGAAATCAACATTGAATCTAACTAGATAATCTCTGGTTTGATTCTCTATCACTATCTCAATAAGATCTAAGTGCTATTCAGAGTTATAGGCTTCTTTGTAATCTATCTAGCGAGAAAAGGTGTGATTGTAGCCTTGGAAATCAATCAAGCGAGAAAAGGTGTGATTGTAGCCTTGGAAATCAATTGGGTGAACTTGTTGCCCCGAAAATCAAGTATCTCTACCTAGAGGATTGTGATTCTGGAGGGTGTACCTCATAGCCTTGAAACCGAGGGTTGTAATTATTGAATTGCTTTTGAAAGGAAATTCGTACTTAATTGTGCGGGACTGGATGTAGGGTAACTCCGAACCAGTATAAAATCCGGTGTGTTCTTTCCTTTACTGCATTTACTTTATTTCTGCATCTGTGTTTGTTTCTGTGATTATATCTGTATCTGAATATTGCATACATTTGTGTTCAAATTAACATAAACTCAAAAAGATTTAGTAATTTCTTAAAAACACTATTCACCCCCCCCCCCCTCTAGTGTTATTCCTAGCCTTAAGATCCGTAATCCGCATTCCTCACACTAAGTACAAACTTCCCATAAACTAAAATATCCTTATATAAAGATACATCCATTTTAGCAACATGCTCATGAAAGACCTTGGGTGGTACTCCTTTTGTAAACGGATCCGCTAGCATGGAATTTGTCCCAATATGCTCTATGGATATCAACCCATTCTACACTCTCTTCTTTACAACTAGAAATTTGATGTCAATGTAATTTGACTTGCTTGAGCTTCTATTGTTATTAGAATATAATACTGCAGATCTATTGTCATAATATAACTTTAATGGACTTTCAATATTATCAATAATGCGCAGCTCAGTGACAAAATTCTACAGCCATTTTGCATAGTTAGATGCCTCATAACAAGCCACAAACTCTGCTTCCATGGTGGAAGAAGCTATGAGCATTTGTTTAATGCTTTTCCATGATATAGCCCCTCCACTTAATAGAAATATGTATCCTAAAGTGGATTTTCTGCTATCCGGGCATCCAGCAAAATCAGAATACCCAATGATCTCCAATTGATTTGATCTTCTATATGTAAGCATATAGTCCTTTGTTCTCTGAAGATACCTCATAACCCTTTTTGCTGCTTTCCAATGATCCATTCCAGGGTTACTAAGATACCTTCCCAACACTCCTATAATGTACGCAATATCCAAGTCCGTACACACTTGAACATACATTAGACTCCCTATAGCAGATGCATAAGGGATCTTTTGCATTTCTTTAGCTTCAAGGATGTTATTAGGGCATTGTTTGAGACAAAATTTATCTCCTTTAGTGGCAGGGGGATCACCCATTTTACAATCTTGCAAGCCAAACCTCTTAAGCACCGTTTCTATATATTTCTTTTGTGACAATCTAGGAATACCCCATGACGGATCACAATATATTTGGATTCCTAATATAAAAGAAGCATCCCCAAAAATTTTCATTTCAAAATTATCCGAAATAAATCTCTTGGTTTCGTGCAAAATATGTAAATTATTACAGGCAAGCAATATATCATCAACATATAAAATCAAAAATATGAATTTTCTCCCACTGAACTTGTGATACACACAGTTATCAATTATGTTTGCCTCGAAACCAAATGAGGTAACTACTTTATGAAACTTGTGGTACCATTGACGAGAAGCTTGTTTGAGCCCATAAATGGATTTCTTTAGTTTGCAAACAATAATCTTTGGATCTCCGAACACAAAGTTTTCTGGTTGCAGCATATAAATTGTTTCCTCAATGTCTCCATTGAGAAACGCAGTTTTAACATCCATTTAATGTAACTCAAGGTCAAAATGTGCAACAAGTGCCCAAATTATTCTAAAAGAGTCTTTTGATGAAACCGGAGAGAAAGTCTCTTTAAAATCGATGCCTTCCTTCTGAGTAAAACCTTTTGCTACAAGACGAGTCTTATATCTTTCCACATTACCTTTTGCATCCCTCTTGGTTTTAAATATCCATCTACAACCAATGGGTTTCTTACCTTCAGGTAAAGAGATAAGATCCCAAACTTTATTGTCTTGCATGGATTTATACTCTTCGTTCATAGCTTCAATCCACTTTTGAGAATTAACATCTTGCATGGCTTGGTGAAAGTTGGTAGGACCATCTTCCACCAATCCATTATTATCCTCTATTTCTTGAAGAAATACCACATAATCATCTGGAATGGCATCTTTCCTCTCTCTAGTGGATTCCTTAGTGGAAATTCATTTTGAGGTTGTTGAGTTTGTTCTTTTGGAACATTGTCCTCATCTTGAGGAGGGTTTTCTTCAATATTGTTTTGTTATGGTTCCGGATTAACTTCTTCATTAATGACAGGAATGATAATCTGTACATTGTCAAAAGAAGTAACTATAGTAGGAATCATAGATGATGATTCCTCCTCAAAAACAATGTTCCTTACTTCATTCCTCCCCCCTAACTCAACTTCCTCAAAAAATGTTGCATTTCCCATCTCAAATTTTTTTTTAGTGTGGGATCATAAAATTTATAGCCCCTAGATCGCTCAGAATAACCAATAAAGTAGCTGCTCACTATTTTAGAGTCTAATTTTCTTTCATTTGACCTATAAGGCCTTGCCTCAGTTGGACATCCCCAAATATGAAAATGCTTTAGAGTGAGCTGCTTGCCTATCCAAAGCTTATAAGGTGTCTTCGCAGTTGCTTTAGTGGGTACACTATTAAGGATATAAACTGCTGTCTTTAATGCCTCCCCCAGAGTGATTTTGGTAAGGTAGAATGACTAATCATACTCATCACCATGTCTTTAAGAGTTCTGTTTCGTCTCTCAGCAACACCATTCATGCTAGGTGAACCTAGCATGGTGTACTGTGGGACTATTCTAGATTCCTCTATGAATTGGGCAAATGGTCCTAGACATTGTTCACCCGATCCATCAGATTTACCATAATATTCACCTCCACGGTCAGATCTGACAGCTTTAATTCTTTTGTTGAGTTGGTTCTCAACTTCTACCTTAAATTTCTTGAACATGTCTAAGGATTCTGATTTATCATGTATAAGATATAGGTAGCCATATCTTGAGTAGTCGTCTATGAATGTGATAAAATTTTGTTGACCATTCCTTGATGCCATAGGGAATGGTCCACAAATGTCCATATGTATCAATTCTAAGACGTAGGTTGCTCTATTGGCACCTATTTTCTTATGTTTGGTATGTTTTCCCTTGATGCACTCTACACAGACATCGAAGTTTGAAAAATCAACAGATTCCAAAATGCCATCTGACACAAGCCTTTGAATTCTAGTTTTAGATATACGACCTAAGCGCTTGTGCCATAATGTGGCTGAATTTTCCTTATTAGCTTTTCTTTTAGTACCACGTGATTCCACATGCAAGGCTTCATAATAAGAGGTATTAACATCAAGCATATATAAGTTATCATAAACATTAAGAGAACCAGCTCCAATAAGATTTGAATTTATTGATAAACTAAAAATACCAATCCCAAATGAATAAGAATAACTAGATTTGTCCAACTTAGAAATAGAAACTAAATTCCGTCTAAATGACGGTATAACAAAAGTATCAAATAAATCCAAATAAAACCGAGTTCTCAATAACAACTTAAAATGCCCAATAGCCTCCACTTTAACTGATTTTCCATCACCCACATAGATGTATCTTTCAGCATCAGTTGGATTTTGGTAGCTCAGGCAACCCTGCATAGAAACACTTATGTGAGTAGAAGCATCGGAATCTAACCACCAAGTGTTTCTAGGTACTGTAGCTAAATTTACTTCGGAACAGACCAAAGCAAAGGATGCACCTTTCTTAACATGCCATGCGTGATATTTGGTACAATCTTTCTTTAAATGTCCAGCCTTCTTACAAAAGTAACAACCATCAGCCTCCTTATGTTGTTTCTTTTCTGTTGGACCCTTAGCAGTTTCCTTATCCTTCTCTCTTTTTGTCTTTTCCCTTAGGGGTGTAAGCCAAATGAGCACTTTCAATCTTATCATGTTTCAATCTCTCTTCTTCTTGTACACAATATGAAATGAGCTTATTAAGAGTCCATTTCTCCCTTTGACAATTATAACCGATCTTAAACTAGTTGTATTGTGAAGGAAGAGAGATTAGTACCAAATGCACGAGCAAATCATCTGAAAGCTCAAGCTTAAGTGCCTTAAGTTTTGAAGCAACATTAGACATTTCCATAATGTACTCCCTTATGTTCCCTTTGCTTTAATACTTCATGGAAATCAAGCACTGCAAAAGCATGCTTGTTTCCGCCTTATCGTTTTTAGCAAATTGTTTTTCAATCTCAGCAAGGAAATCTTTAGCATTGGTTATCTTTTCAGATACCGCACCCCTAAATGCCTCTGGAATGTCGAGCTTTATGATCATTAGACTCATGCGATTTGAACAATCCCACCTCTCAAAGTTCTTTATAACATCAGAAGAACTTTCATCCGTAAGAGGGGTGGGTGCATCCATCCTAAGTACAAGGTCAAGATCCATGCAGCCAAGAACAAGCAATATGTTCTATTCCAATCCTTAAAGTTTGTTCCAGTCATAATAGGAATGTTGTTAAGATTGGCAGATACCGTAGTTAAATTAGCTATAATTTTAACATAAGAATCAATCAAATATGCTCACATTGTAAAACAAAACCGCAGTAAATTCAAATAATTGGTAAGTCTATTCTCAAGATACCTAGCACAACATCAATATCAAGTCTTTGCATAGTAATATTAATTGTAAGTGGTACTCTTTTTGTAATGATCAAACATTGACAATAAGTTCAAGTCAAATATCAATCTTCCTTTGGGCCGATTAGATATTCACTTGTAAAACTATATGATTGTCACAGATTTATCATCACACATGTACAAATGATTCGGCCAAATATTAGTCTTCCTTTGGGCTGGCTAATATCCACATGAATAAATACACACAAACATTAAACATTTTTGATGAATAACTAAAATAAGAGAGGTCACTTTGGTGACATGTTATTTCAATTAGTTCACTTGTAATGTAGGATATTTACAGTTAGTTTGCAAAGAGACACCAAATAATATTTGAATGGTTTATTTTAACTCATTTATTTATGCGTATTCCATAAATTTTAATTTATTTTATTTTATTTTTATTTTATACATATTGAAAATATGGTTTCATAGCCGTAATAAAAAAATTTGACATCAACTAAAACTGTAACAATACATAAAAAATGGTATTTGCAATAACAATTAGTGATAAAATATTGCATACTTTATTTAACTGTTAATATTCAAGACAGAAGATAAAAAAAATTTAACATATCATGGTCCATACATGTGATATTGTAAGAAAATGAATAGCTGAAAACTGTAGTAGTGGTTGATCCCAAACATAGTGGGAAGCAACGAAAATAAATAGTCCATGTCAAAAAAGCTTATTATATCAGTGCGGCAGGTGATTAGCTTTTGATGAAAGCTTATTTGAATAAGCAAATATGAATACATGTGTTATAATATTACAGAAAGTGAAACTAATTTTTAATGAGTGGGCCATACATATAAAATGTATGTATCTATAAATATAAATACATTAAATAATAAACAATATGTCTTTTCTTATTCCAAATACAAACATGCTACATCGTTAAATTTGTTGCAACTGACGCATTTACTCCATTTATGATAATAAATTAATTAATTTATTACTATAACAACCACATTTAATGCGATTATGATAAAAAATAAATTCAATTGACCGTTATGTGGTCTAATACGTATTACAGGAACATTAAAAGGCATGAAGATGCTTCCATATGTGTGAATTAAACAAAACTTAACATGGTAACCATCTATAGCAATAAAAAAAATTGTACAGTCGTAATACTACTGACAATAAAATATGAATCATATGAGTAGCAACAATTAAAGGCATAAGATCCGAACAAGCAGAATTAATTCATGAATGATTTATATACATCTAAAACAAAGGCACCAGATGAATCAACAAGAAAAGAGCGAATCTCACAGATCCGAAATAAAGGCATCGGATGAATCAACCAAAATTGTAAATCTCAGAACCCTAATTTCATATATACTTAAAATCAGGAAATTTCTCGATAAAATCAATGATGGGTGGCTCTGATACCACTTGTTGGTGATTAATCTATATTAGATATGAATACATATAACCCATATTGATTCAATTGAGAAACAATTATATGAAATTAACAGTGGAAGGCGTACCTGAATACACCGATTCTTAATTGATGTGAAGATTAACTTGGATTAGATCTTCCAAATTGACACAAGCTTAGATCTGTAAATTCTCTTTAAAAGAGGGTAGAGAGAATATGATAAGACTTATGTAATTTGGGGACCATAACCCCATATATAGAGTGTGTGACATTTTTTAGTTTGGCCCTTCAACAAACTAAAATTGTCACACCGGTATCCACACGTTATAATTTTACATGACGAATATACCCCTTAAGTCTTAATATGTTTATTCCAAAAATAGATCACGTAATTAGACTTAATTACAAGATAGCCCATACATTCAAACATTAAAATATGTGGCCCCCTTATGTTGGATTATTCCAACATATGGAATTAAAAATATCTTCGAGACGTTCCTAAGATTCATTCTTATTATTTAAAAAATTAATCTTGTCTTTAAATAGTTTTTCAAAAGATATATTAGGTACATCTACTAAAGCAAGTGAAGTTTTCTGAATAAGTAGTTCTGACATATCGCTAAATGTTTCTTCTACGATTATTTGAATCATCTCAAATTCTTATGCTTTAAAATCCCTCGGTTGTTTGTTAAGATCAAAAATATTTAATTCAATGGTTAGGTTCCTAAAAGAGAGTCGGAGTTGGCCATTACTGCAGTTTATGATAGCATTCGAGGTTGCTAAGAAGGGGCGACCTAATATCAAGGGAATTTGTCCACTTGGATTTGAAACAAGTTCAGTCTCTATGACTATGAAATCGACAGGGAAGTAAAATTATTCAATTTGAATTAAAACATCTTTAACTATGCCCAATGATTTTTTAATAGATCAACTGTTTTGTTGAATTGTGATGTCGGTTTGTTTTAACTCCCCAAGTCCTAGTTGACAGTAAATAGTGTAAGCCAGTAGATTGACACTTGCACCAAGATCGGGTAGGGCATGATTAATGTGGGTGTTGCCTATTTTGAAACCTATTATAGGGCAGCCGAGGTCCTTATACTTGATTGGGGTAGGATTTGAAAGAACGGAGCTACTATTCGCGGTCCCAAATGTATTTTTAGGAACGCTGGTGGCATGTTTCTGAGTACATAACTCTTTGAGACATTTAACATATTAAGAAATTTGTTCAATTGTATCCAAGAGTGGAATACCAACATGAACTTATTTAGAAATTTAAAGAATTTTATCAAAATTTGTAACTATTTTCTTATTAGTGAGTCTATAAGGAAATGAAGCTATTGGTTTATAGACCCTTTCAGTAATTTTATCATTCAAAGAAAGAAAAGGTGTCACTATGGGAAGTGAAGGTGGTAAAGGTGTATAAGATGAGATGTTGGTATTGCCAACATTAGTTGTCGAAGATGTGTCGTGCTTTCCGACATCAGATGAAGAAATGTTAGGATTGCCAACATTTGAAGAAGATAAGGATTTGAAAGAATCGACGTTAGTTGTCATTGGATGGGTATTGAGATTTTAAATTGAGGTTGACTTTGAATTGTTGTTGGGATTGCCGACATTTTTATCAATCTTCTTTGCGGATCTAAGAGTGGTGACAGCGTTAACTGGATTACAGTTTTCTTCCTCACAAGAATTCATACCAATAGAATTATATTTTGAATTTACTTCTGGTTAACTAAGCAATTTTATTTTCTCTTTACTTTTTATCAGTTCCTTCGTTATATTCATCATTTTTTTAATTTTAACATCTTGGTTGTTTATTTGTTTTTTTAACCGAACAATTTCTTGTGAAGGTTGAGAACACTGGAAGGCTAAGTTGATGAAAGGAAATTTGGATTCCTATATGGTTGATTCGAAGATTTGGATTGGCATGCAACTTGCGAAGTTTGGGCACTAAGAAAAGGAGCTTGATAATTTGCATTAAGTATAATGGGTTGCATATGAGATGGATTAGCCAAATTATTAGGATTTGCCCAAGAGAAATTTGGATAATGTTTCCAATTAGGGTTATAAGTGGATGAGTAAGGACTATTTTGAGCTATAACATTGATTTGTTCTTGAGTGTAATAATGAGGTAGTCCTTCTCCAATTTGAGGATTTTGGGTTTCTAAGGGAAGGTGATTTGGATCTACAACATGCAATCCTCATGTAGAAGCACGAGCGGGAACAGGAATTGATTCCCATTGCATGTCTTTCTTAGAGCAGTCCTCTAAGAATTCCCAAGCTTCATTGACTGTTTTAGACATACTCTCCTCCACACATTGATTCAAGTTGAGTTCTTGTTTGAGAGTTTGGATCCTCATATGAAATTTGACACAAATGGTGCTTAGGGATTGCATGATGAGGATAACTACACAATAATTGATTGAACCTCTCAAAGTATTCGAAAAAGGTTTCCCCCTCATTTTGAGAGAACTGATTTATTTCAGTTCTAATTTTCAAAGTTTTATCAAAAAAGAAAAACTTTTTCAAAAATATAGTGACAAATTCATTCCAACTTCTTATCGAATGTTGGAAGAGAATTTAGCCATCGTTTTGCACTCTCAAGAAGTACAAATAGAATTAGCCTTAGCCTAGGTGATTCATTAGATAATTGTTGCATTTTAGTTGTAGATGTATATAATTCAAATTCACCAAGAAACTCATAAGCATTCTTAGAACCAGTGAATTTTGGTACCTCTTGGATAAAAGAATGTTTTAGCTCAAAATTATTTCCTTGATTTGGTGGAAAAATTATAACACAAGGTTGAACAGTCCTAATTAGACAACATCGATCCTTAAGAGATAAGGGTCTATTCTCTCCTAAGTTGAGATAATTGTAAATTTTGATCCATTGAATTCCATTGATCAATCTTGTGTGAAATTTTTTGATTAATTTGAGATCCCCTAGGAGAAGTATGATTGCTTAAATTATTTTTACTCATTTTCTATTACATGCAAGAATTTTTTTTAGACTTATGGGTGACAAAATTGGCTCTTATTTCAAAATAAAATAACGTACTCAATAATATTTTGTTAGTTGATAATCTCGATTGAAAGGGGGAAGATGGTCTCTTAGTCGTTCACAAAGGGATATGACTAATGCTTTACGGGTAGTGTGCAACCTCTTTTACTTGTAGTTCAATTATAAAGATTTTGTTAGTTGACAATCTCGATTAGAAGGTGGATGATGGTCTCTTAGTCGTCACAAAGGGATATGACTAATGTTTTACGAATAGTATGCAACCTCTTTTGCTAGTAGCTCAATTACAAAGGTTTTTGCAAATCACTGAGATTTTTGTGGAATATTTATAAAATTTCTATTATATATCTACAGTCCAACCCTTTAATAAATTAATTTTACAAAATATAAATTTTCAATCATAATAATTTTGTAACAAAAAAATATTCCAAAAATTGCAGCCAAAGATATTAAATATTATTTTTAGAAGCAACGCCAATTACTTTGCACTTTTAGCCACTTTTTTTTACAAGCAATTTCTTTCAAAGCTGTGCGTCTGTAGGGAAAAAGAAAACTTATAATAGGGTATAACAGTCCGTCTAGTGCAATTGAGTAGCGCTGGCAATTCAAACCCAACTATTTGCAATCGCTAGACCCTTAGATCATTCTTTTCCTTGTTTGAATTCTTTTCTCGTCCAGATTTAGTTTCTTTCTTTTTTGTGTTGTTATTTTTGTAATGAAATTGTTAAAAAAAATCCCAAGGATAGAAATAAGAGATAGAAATAGAAATAGCAAAAAAGAAAGAGGAAACATAAAACTAAACCTTACCTAAATTAGAAACACTGCTTATTCCAGAAGAAAAAAGAAAAAAAAAGAAGAAAAAAGATAGAGAATGTAACTTAAGCTTCACACGTGATGATGACACATGCTTCGGGTGTGAATTATTTTTTTACAAAATGAATATGTTTAGCACATTCAAGAGAAAATGATTTGTACAAGAGTTGAGCCATAATTTTATGTTGAAATAATGTGTAATTAGTTTGAATTTTTATTTCTAAGTTGCCAATCCTATTTTTTTTGTTATTTTGAATTTTTATTTGTATTATTAATCAGTAAAGAATAAATTTGTAAAAGAAGTTTATTTGTTTGATAAGTAATATTAAGATTTGGTAATATTTGTAGATGGCCGTTTTGAATTCGTAAAGAAAATTTAATTGTTCAATTCTATTTACAATTGATATTAAGATTTGATAATATCTGTAGAGGAGACATTTTTGGTAGTCTACGCCAACACCAAAAAAGTGTGATATCAAAAGTATTACAACTACTTTTAAGATTTAGGTTGCAATTATCTCTCAATTCACTCACTCCTTACAGCAAATCAAAGACCTAAACTTTTAAGATTAGCTACTTTTTTAGCCTTAAGTGCTTTACTTCTTATTATTCTCTTGTAATTCCTTGTAACAATAGAGAGAAATATAGTAAGAGATATTCATAGTGGACGTGGGCAAGCTTGCCGAACCACTTTATATTTGGTATCATTTACTTTAATTTGCTTACTTTCTTCCTCATTTTACATTTTTAAGCCTAGTGATTAGCAAGTAACTTTTGCTTTCATGACACGTTAACCTAATTTCAAGGTTGGCTAATTCAATAGTCAACAATATGCAGCAAGATGATTAGAAGTTTTAGAGTTTAAATTGCAATTGCTTAATTTATAAGATCTAATTTGTAAACTTACATCCCTTTTTAGATCGGACAGTTCCGCTGGTCTCAATATTTGATCCCTTAGAACGAGCTCCTCCGACAACCTACGACTGATCAAAGATCAGATTTGTGACCATGAGTCGTCGCCTTCCTGGCCAACCCCGCCTTACCATGCCCACCGCGGGTAGTCATGCCACGCTGCGTTGCCTTTGGTTTCAACGACGATTATTGAATTTTTCAGGCTGATTCGAGCCGATCTGAGATGATAGGCCATCATTGACGTATCATATGTTGGAACTGGGTTAGATCACAATGGAGGAATTGGATAAATTTCAAACAAATTTTCATTATTGGATCTTTAATGGGCCTATGTAGTCTAATTCATTTAGAATTTTTCTAAATTTTCTTCTAAACAAAATCAATATTTTATTTGAATTTTATAAATAAAATTAATTTTGTATAATTTGTATTATATTTCATATATGCGTATCGTATACATATATGTGTGTACGTGCACATACAACATGATAATGTATACATGGTTTGATATGTCCGTATATAGATGTTGAGATTTAGACCGCAATGGACATGTTAGCCCCTCGTGTATACTAATATATTGTATGAATATGCATATATGTGCACCAATTATTATATAAATAAATATATGTATATATATATATATACATATAAATTAAATATATATTTATTATAAAATATTGATTGTAAATTACATATAAATCATTTATGAAATATATGTATATATACATATAAATATAATTAGATTTATTTGTGGAATGCTAGAAAAAATGGCAACTTCTTAGCAGCCGTTATTTCTCTGAATCCATTAACCTAGCTTTCGCTCCCTCATGCCTTCCTCCCTCAATAATAAATCTTCGATTGTTCCCTTACAAGCTTCGTTAATGAGATCTGGATACTCTTTCAATGTCCTATCTTCTACATCCAATCGCGTCTCTCGTTCTCCTATGTATGTAGTAACTGACCGTGACTTCCCTCCCCACGCTTCCTATATGGACCCGATTTCTATTGTATCTGCAAATCCGTTTACTTATTTGGAATCATCACTGCTTGACATCGAACCATCAAGCCCACTACTATCAGGTATCCCTACTCCTAAGATTAATGAAGGTATGGAATCCCCTATCTCTCCTTTGTTTGCTTTCTCATCCATCGGAGGTCGATGGAAGCCACCTAAAAATTCTGATAATGCTGATATATTGTGTGAGGAGAATGGGTTGAAGAACGAGTGGATAGGGAATGATAAAGTAGGAAATGTTGTAAGCACACAAAGTGATTTTGAATGCCTGCAATGAAATAAGTGCAGATTTTGCTGTTGTGCAAAAGTCAAAGGCACTTCGTGCTTCTGTTTCTTTTAAAGATGATCACAAGTGGTCCTCCCTTTTTTGCTACTATGCCCAAAAATGCTGGTGATTATGTTCCTCACTCTTTTGATATTGAGGAGGTCGACGGTGCTATGGTTCCTCTAGTCAAAGTTTTAGAAGCCGTGCTAAATATTGATCGGAGTATTTAGTGGGATTTTTCCTTGATTCCAATCCTCCATATTAGGTTGTCAAAGATCCCCTATGGAAGATTAAGGGTGGTCTTCAAGTCCACTTTGATAACTCTTTGTTCTTTTTCAAGTTCTCCAGGAAAGAAGAAAGGCTTCATGTTCTTGAAGCAGATCCTTCCATTATTGCTGGTCAACCTTTCATCATCACCCCACGGGTCCGACGATCGATAAAGCTAAGGAACAAATTCTATTTATTCAAGTTTGGGCACATTTTACTCATACGCCATCTGTATTGCAATCGATGATTGGCTTAAACTGGTTCGCTAGTGTTGTTGGTCATCTTAAATGTTTTAATGCTAATATGGTTTCTTGCGATAAGATTGTGTATACCAAGGCTCTTATCGAAATAACCCCTGAAAAGCTTTTGCCTTCCTAGATGTCTTTTCATAATGTGGAAGGGCATTTTTCTGTGGTTAATGTTCATTACAGTTGATATATGCATGACTTGTCACTCTTTTGGGCACCTTATGGATGCTTGTACTCTTCGGTCCATCAATACTTCTGTTCCTCTTTCTGATAGGATCCCACTCCCTCGACCTCCAGTCATGAAGTGGGTCCCGAAAGTTTTCCCTGTTACTGTTGTTTCACATTTCCAGACTCTTCCTCTGATTACTAATGTTCCCCCGGTTGTATTTGATGATAGATCAAAGGCCAAATCGGTTGCGACTCTTCCATCCTCTGATAAAATATTTTTTGGGTTCGTCTAAGCAGGATTGGATTCACGAGCCTTCTGAAATGAGGTATAATCATAAGGATGGAAGTTTTTACAAATATATGGGTGGAGATGAAGAAGATAGGCGGCTGTTTTATGATGTAGAGGACGAAGGCCTTTCTCTTTCGGTGCTTGGTCAATTTGGTGATTTGAATCGATCTCTTCAATTGGATATTTCATAGGATAGGAAATTCCTTTACAACTCAGATTCAGTGGATTTCGTACCTTCTTTAGCTACTCTTTTTTTTCATGTTATTGGGCCTGAATCTTTGGATGTGTGTAGTGGATCCTCCTCTATAGATGGGGGCTATATTTTGTTAGTGGCCTTAGCAGTTTAGTAATGTAGCCTAACTCTACTGCTTTTCTTATCTTCTAGCTGTTTTGGTGCATGTGCCGAACACCTGTTTCTTATTCATTTATATATATGGACCGCCCACAATAAATGTCAGCTAGCTATGCTAAAAAGATATAACTAAATTTAAAAATAATTTTAAACATTAATTTGAAAAATAATTTAAAATCTTTATTATATATAATATATAAAGAAACATTTTATTTATTAATACATATACATAAATATATTATATATATAAACATATAACTAGTTAATTGATTTATATATATATATATATATAATATTTTCTATTAAATACATATTTGGTGTGCTTACAGCTAGGTAAAATTTGTAGTGTTTTTTGGCTTAATGATTTTCATATAAAATATACATTAAAAATTAAATGCGGATTTAATTTTAAAAAATATTTAAAAATAATTTTAAAATAAAAATGCATATTTTATATAGTATAAATTTTTTACAGAATATTATATTATTTTTAAACATATTATAAATATATTTTATTTGGTTAACTAATATTAACTCTAATAAATAATTTATATATTTATAAAATAAATACTTTTTTTAACCATCGAATGGTTTTTGGATGTGTAATTAAAAAAAATACATATATCATATGAATTAATATTTCATAATTAGATTTAATTGATAAAATTGAATTTTAAATACATATATCATATGAATTAATATTTCATAATTAGATTTAATTGATAGAATCGTTTAACAAAAATAATTAGTAATAAAAAATTAAATTTTTATTATGCTGGTATCAACAAGGTGATATTCAAAAAAAATATGCACACACACATAGACACACACATACATACATACAAACATATAACCATCAACATGTGATAATACAGTAATATATCGATTCATGGTATGAGCTCTCTAGCTAACATATGATCGATTGATTAACTTAAGCAATTTAAAGTATTAATAAATCTGAAGCATGCGTCTCACCAAGCCCAGGTATCACACTGGCTTCTTGATTCAAATTCCAAGTTCTAGAGTTGTTGACTTCCAAACTACATTACCACCGATGATCGAATCAAAGAATTTTGATGTGATTTGTGCTTGGATATTTTATGGCTTCGAAGGGGGTATTCTCGGTCGAAAATAGTAGGTAGGAGGAGGAACCAAATGGTCTAAAGTGAATGAATAGAGAGTGGCTTATTTAAAGGGAAACAGGAGAATGAAAAGTGGATCACAATTCCTAATATCTCCCTTACCATTTCCACTTCTCTTTTCATTCAAATTCATCAATGATATATGGCCGACCTCTCGGTAAGCATCATAGCCGAAATTCCAAGCCCCCTTTAGGCCTAAAAAACAATATCAAGCCTAGACGACGTCCGTTGTATTTAAATTCAAATTTGAATGTGTATCGATATTGTATATCGATCAATATATTTATAACTATTATAAATACACTGTTTAACATCATTTAACACATCAGATACAAAATTTTATAATTAATATTTCATAAATATTAATTAATTTAACTAATTTATAACAATTACAAATTAATCAAAACAAGTGGTAAAAAGAGTATTCATCATTTCAGTTGTGTGACTATTAGAGGTAAATTTGGTCAGCGATTAGGATCAAACAATTTGAATATTAACGTTCATATATCACTTAGCAGGTAATGTGACATTATGGCCAAATTTATCTCCTGCTTGGTTTTGATAAAATCTAATTTTACTTTATTAAATGTTACCTCTTAGTGTAATTATTTACACAAATTCTCTTCGTCAAAACTGTATCGTTTTGGACTTATGGAATTTGGTAATGGTCAAAATTCCAACAACGTCCATATTCAACTTTACAATTCAAACATAAAGTCCTTGGTTCAATAATAACAATTATTATTAACCAAAATGCTCTTGCTAGAGACTTTGACTTTAAGTTGACTTCTGTTGACCATGGTATTAATCTCATATAACTAAGGAGTCGAATCCTCTCTTGAGTCGTATTTCACTTTCAGTGCTTCCACTCGACCCAACTATAGTCATTCGATAGACACTGTGCCATGATTTAACTATAATCAAAGTGGAGCTTCCACATTAAAGAGCAACTGTATTCTTAAGTGAAGAGAACTGTGTAATTTTTTCACAAAGATATTTTCTGTTTGATCTTAGTTATATTAACCAACAAAAAACTATCGAGTGAGTCATTCCATAGTTATCCAATTACTATCAGTATGTAACCCCTTGGTTCCCTCAGTAGTCATGAGTAATACATTACCCAACAATTGGAGATCGTTACGTACTCTAGTCTCAACGGATGCGTCGATATCCAATCTCGATACATTTTGATTAGGAATATTTAGAACGGTATGTTAATTTCATTATGATAAATTACTCATGGTTACAACACCTTATAAAAAATATCACAAAAATATTCTATTTACGAATTTTCTATTAAATATATTCTTTTAGTTTAATTAATTAATTAATATAACATATTATATCAGGTATATAATAGAAATAACACATATTTTATTTCAAAAAAAATTGGTTATCGAGTTAGGTATATGTAACGAATTACATAATTGCACCTAGGGAACACTCCTAACTCTATCATTACATTCATCGACGTCTATGTCATAGTACCTTCTAACCATTGATTGGTCGCCGTCTCACCATTGACTCAAAATGGCAATTTAGATGGCTGAAACTATTTCATCGATTGCTGATCAACTAGAGCATCAGATGGAAAAAATAATTGCACATGTCGTCTCTTCGCCTCGTCGAGGGTTTCGATTTGATATATTATAAGGTAGTGTTGGAGAACTTTAAATTTTTGAACAATTTTTGTTTGATTAATTTTTTAACTGTTGTTAGAGAGAGATTAAGGGAATTATGGGACTTGGGATAAAAATTTGATATGATAGCTGTCTTTTAGGTTTTCATAGCATCATATATATAGAGAATGAGGTGGGTTCGGTTTATGCAACCATTTTGCCCAAACGCGGCTGCGTACCTTATTTAACATTATAATGTATCTAGTTTCCAAACTGCAACTCTAAATTTATCAAAATTACATAGTAAACTGCTCAACTTGGAAAAACTCACGCAGTGATTATAAATACATTATCCAAATCACCATTTAATTAAAAATACATTTTAATTAATTTAATATTAACAATGTTAAGCTTATGAGTCGCTACATTGTTTGTGATTTTTATGGAATTACAGTTTGTATTTGTTGTCCTTATTGTAGGATTACATTATGTATGCTTATTAATATGCATGCTAACCCATGGGCGTTACACCACGCACTTCGCACGTGATGATGGCACATGCTAGGGTATGAGTTGTTTTTTTTTCAAATTGTACATGTTTAACACATTCAAGAGGAAAATGATTTGCACAAGTATTTAGCCATATTTTTGCATTGAAATAATGTGTAGTTAGTTTGGATTTTTATTTCTAAATTGCAACGTCAATTTTTTTGTTAGTCTTAATTTTTGTTTATATTATTAACTGATAAAAATGATTTTGTAAAAAAAAAATATTTATTAGATTCTATTTTTAAGTGATATTAAGATTTGTTAATATTTCTAAAGGGACGTTTTGAATTAGAAAAGAAATTTTAATTGTTAAATATATTTTTAGATAATATAAAGATTTGGTACTATCCGTAGAAGGGACGTGTTTGGTAATTCATGCTGACACCAAAAGAGCATGACATCAAAAATATTACAGCTATTATTTAAGATTTAGATTAGTTTATGGTAAGGGTTCAAGTAAGATGGTTCGGTTTTGAATACTCTAGACCACTTTTACAGCATTACTGGTCTATCTATCAACAAAAACAAGTCTAAAACGCTCACTGCTGGAGTCAGCGAAACTATAAACAATGATTTGTTGAGCCTATCATCTCTTGCCGCCTTACCTATTAATGATAATTACCTTGGAGCCCTCCTCCTTACTTCTAGAATCTCCTCTAATCAATGCCTTTCTCTTTATGACAAAATAACTGGAAGGTTAACCACATGGCCTAGTTCAAAGTTATCAATTGCAAGAAGACTTGTTGTGACTAAATCCATAGCAACCTCAATGTGTTTATATTATGCCCGAATTTATATTCTTCCATTCAAGATTATCAATATGATAAATGCGGCTCTAAATCATTTTTTATGGCATGGCAACCCTCAATGTTCAAACCGGTCTCTGTTTCTTTTAAGAAAATCATTTCCCCTTACGATCATGGGAGAATAGGTGTTATGAATATTAAACTTTGGAACAAGGTTGCCTATTCCTCTTTTATTGACAAATTGCTAAATGTGACTCCAAATCTTTGGCTGATTGGACTAAGGCCAACTTGCTAAAAAAATCTCATTTTTCGACCATTGAAATCCCAATGGACTGCAGTTAGATTTAGAGATGCATTCTTAAGTTGAGAACTGTCTTCCTTCTCCTATTTCAGTGCATTATGTCAAATGCAAACTTAATCTCCTTCCGACATAACCCTTGGCTAGCTAAAGGCATAATTTTTCTAATCTAATTGATTGCAACTTGAGACATCAATTTGGTATCCCTGAGTTAGGAAAAGTATACTCCTATCCACCCAACAATAATGTCTTGTTACCTTACTCTAGTTCCTCTTTGGTAAGATCAATATGGATAAGGATTGAAGATATTGTTTACCTTATATATTTTGTGCATTCATTATGGTGTAACAAGGCTCATTCATAGCTGCTGTTTACAAAGCCATTGCAAATTTCATCTCCATGAATCCTTTTCCTTGGCACTCAAGAATATGACATTCTAGCTCAAACCCTAAAGAAAATATCTTACTTTGGAAAGTTATCGATAACGCCATCCACACTCAAGACAATCTGGTCTACAAGAGTTTGCTTGCCAGTTCTTCTTGTATTTTATGCAACGCTGCTCCTGAGAATACATCTCATATATTTTTCTCGTGCCCGTATTCTTTTTACATTTGGAAAAGGCTTTTGTGCCTGCTGAATTTACACAGTCCTCTACAGAACTTTAAAGTCGAATGGTTTAATATTTTTGAGGCAACTAGTTAGAAAATGAAACATTCTCACCGTTTACAGAAGAAGCCAACACATAAGTAATATTTAGCATAAATGGGTCTGGGCCTTGGGCCATGTAAACAGCCCAATATTATTTTCATTTTTCTGTATATAACTGTAGAAGATAACTGTAAATTTTTTATTCAGTTTCTCTCTGATTAATACAAAGATCATTCTCAATTTTGTTTCAATTCTCTCTGCTCTTCCTTAATCAGTAAACACACATTATCAAAATCTAATATGGTATCAGAGCCAATCAAGCCTTGCGGCAGCAATATCAACACTTGAATCCAAAGCAATCTTTGAAGCCTAACGGCAGTAATCTTGATACAAGATCAACACGCAATCCTTCATCAGAAAGATATCATCATTTGAAGGCATCTTAACCCATCAGGTTATATCTCATCATTTGGGTTAATTATAGAATTTGCATTTTTTGTGAAAAACAGGTACCATACCAGGAAATCATTTAGATTTCTGATTGCAACAAGTTTTTTCATCAAAGTTAAGCAAATTCTTTGCAAGAAAGTTCAGAAAATCAGAAAATCAATTCAAGAAAGCAGTCAAAGACTTAAAGAAAGTAATTGTCGTGCCAAGATTTATCAAAACTTGCTCATCATCTAATTCTTGGCTGCAACTAACCTATTCTTGACAATAATAGAGTGATCTTGAATTAGTAAATCTTCTGAATTATTGATTTCTTGCACCAGTCATAGTAATCCCTAATCATGGCTGAAGGAGATAATGCTTCAGCAACTTCATACAACACCAACAACCCACAACAGTTCACTGATGCAACAGAGAAGTTGATCAAAACAGTCATCAGTCCTCAAAGCCAGCTAATCACTGTGCATCTAGAGGAAGACAACTATCTCTTATGGAAATTACAAGTTGAAACATCAATGCAAGGATATGAACTAGAAGGATTTATTCTTGGCTCAATTCCAACTCCTCCAAAATTCATCACTGATTCACAAAATAAGATGATCAGTAATGAAGAATACACAAAATTCTACAAGCAAGATAGATTGATAAGTTCTTGGCTCCTATCATCAATTGACACAAAATTACTGTCACAAGTTATAGGGTGCAAATCAGCAAATGATATATGGATCACTGTTGAAAGAATATTCAATACTCAGTCTGCAGCTAAAATCATGCACTACAAAAGACAATTGCAAAATATTACTAAAGGAAATCAGCCAATGAGGGATTATCTTTCACAAGTCAACAACATCTGCAATATGTTAGAAGCAGCAGGACACAAAGTATCTGAAACAGAGCAAGTCCTAAGTATCCTTAATGGACTCAGTGAAGAATATGAAGCAGTTGTTGCAGTTGTGTCATCACAACCAAGTTTACCACCTGTACAGTTTGTCCATGCCACACTTCTTGCACATGAAGCAAGAATAGATCATAAAAGATCTCAAGAAACAGACCTATCAATCAACTATGCCTCCAACTCAAGAAACAAAGGGAAAAATCAAAACAAGCAAGATCAATCTTATCAAAGAGGGGGCGGTTCAAACAGATCTAGAGGTAGAGGCAGGTGGAATAACAACAACAACAGACCTAAATGTCAAATCTGTGAGAAAATTGGTCATACTGCTGTTAAGTGCTACTTTAGATTCAATGCCAATTATGTACCAAATCAAAATCCAAATAATCAAGGAAATGGAAAGTCTGGTGCTAATATGGCTCAAATACAGTCAGACACTAACAACAATGGTGAAGTCAATCAAAGCACAACTACAACATCAGAACACATACATGATGAAGGCTGGTACCCAGACTCAGGGGCAACCAATCATATAACAAATAATCTTGACAATTTAAACCTTGGCAGTAAGGAATATAGAGGTAAATAGTCAATATGCATAGGGAATGGTGAGTTAGTCAACATTACTCACACTGGAAGAACCAGTATTAATGGGAAAAGACAACTATATTTAAACAACTTGTTAAGAGTACCAAAAATAAAGAAAAATCTTATGAGTGTGTCACAATTTGCAAAAGACAATAATGTATACTTTGAATTTTATCCTGATTACTGCTTAATTAAAGACATACTAAATAATGAAAATCTTTTGCAGGGTGAAGCAGTCAAAGGTCAATACAGATTCAATCTTAGAAACAGTGGCAAATCTGAGAGAAATCAGAGGTGTTGTAACATAGGTGAAATGAGTCAGTCTAAAGAAAAGGGAAGTGTGTTTGATTTGTGGCACTACAAACTTGGCCACCCAAACACAAATGTTATGAAACAAGTACTTGAGAAAAATAAAATTGTGTTTGATGATATTTCCTTACCATATGTATGTACATATTGTCAAATGGGCAAAAGCCATAAGTTACCCTTCAATGACGCACTAACCAAGTATTCAAAACCTTTAGAATTGGTTGCAACTGACTTATGGGGACCTGCCCCAATCTATTCTGACTATGGTTATAAATATTACATATCTTTTATTGATGCCTATTCTAGATATACATGGATTTACTTTTTAAAGGCTAAATCAGAAGCTTATAATGCAGTGATACATTTCATATCATTAGCTGAAAAGCAAACTGGCAATCAAGTTAAAATTATTCAGTCAGATGGTGGTACTGAGTACAAAACCCTTAGCAATTATTTTGCTAAAAAGGGAATTGTACACAGAATCATATGTCCCTATACATCTGAACAAAATGGTCTAATAGAAAGAAAGCACAGACACATAGTCGAAACAGGACTAACACTGCTTGCTCAAGCATCATTACCACTAAAGTTCTGGCCTGATTCCTTTAACACAGCTGTATACTTGATTAACAGACTACCTACAAAAATTCTTAAAGGAATCAGTCAAGTAGAAAAGCTATTAGGTGTTAAGCCAGACTATCAGAGTTTAAAAATGTTTGGATGTCTGTGCTTTCCCTACATAAGACCATACAACAATAATAAGTTGTGCTTCAGGGCCAAACCATGTACTTTTATAGGATATGGGTCAAATCAAAAAGGATACAAATGTCTAGATGAAAGTGGCAAAGTTATAACTAGTAGACATGTTGTGTTCGATGAGTATGTTTTTCCTTTTAGAAGTACAGGTATTAAAAAAACTCAAAAGATACAGAATCCAAAGAACTCTATACCTAGTATACCTATCTACAGTGATGATATTCATCCTGAGGTGATTGAAAGGACTGCTGAGGGTCATGATCCACAACTCACAATGTCAAACCAACCAGGTCTTGAATCATCAAACTCACCCAGCTATCTCAGTCAAACTCATGCACATTCAAGACATCAAACAGAGTCAGTTGATGAAAGAGAAGCTGAAAGTATACCAGTACAATCAGTAAATAACAACAATCAAGCAAGTACAGCTGTATCACCACAGGACAGAACTGGTCATCCAATGATTACAAGGTCAAAAAGTGGAATCTTTAAACCAAAACTAGACACAGCTGCATCAAATCTAGAGGAACCAGAAAACTTTGAGCAAGCTGCAAAGGACAATAACTGGAAGGCAACAATGGATGAAGAATATAATGCATTGATGAAGAATAATACATGGGAACTTGTACACCCACCAGATAATAAAAACATCATAGGGTGCAGGTGGACATACAAATTGAAAAAGAATCCTGATGGAACATTGTCAAGATACAAAGCAAGACTGGTAGCAAAAGGCTACACACAACAATATGGGTTTGATTTTAATGAAACCTTTTCTCCTTTTGTCAAACCAACCACTATAAGAATTGTTCTAAGTATTTCTCTATATAATCAATGGAATATCAGACAATATGATGTCAATAATGCCTTCCTGAATGGAACATTATAGGAAGAAATATACATGGAGCAACCACAAGGGTACAGGGAAAATACAAGTCATGTGTGCAAACTAAAAAAGGCCATATATGGCCTTAAGCAGGCTCCAAGAGTCTGGTTTGATAAACTGAAGGCCACACTAACTTATCTTGGCTATCAGTCTATAAAATCAGACAATTACTTATTTATTAAAATCAACAATAAGACAAGTGTGTATATTCTAATATATGTTGATGATCTGGTCATTACAGGAAATGATGAGGATGAAATTAAAAGTCTTGCTCAATATCTTGACAAAGAATTCTCCATCAAAGATTTGGGTCTACTAAACTACTTCCTAGGAATAGAGGTGAAGAGGAAATCAAAGTCAGAGATTATCCTCAGTCAGAGAAAATATATCCTAGAGTTATTGGAAAAGACAAAGATGGACAATGCCAAACCACAGCCTACTCCAATGATAAGCCATCAATACTTATCTAAAAATAGGGGAGAATACATAACAAACACTTAAACAATATAGAAGTATTGTTGGTGCTTTACAATACTTAACCATTACAAGGCCAGACATATCTTTCAGTGTTAACAAAGTTTGTCAATTTTTGCAGGAACCAAGAGATGATCACTGGAAAGCAGTAAAAAGAATATTGAGATACATAAAGGGAACTATGGATCATGGTCTGCTAATGAAGAGAAGCAATAATCTAAATATAACTGGATATACTGATGCAGATTGGGGAACTAATCCAGATGATCGCAGGTCAACTACAGGATACTGCATATATATATGAGACAATCCAATGTCATGGTGTTCGAAGAAACAATATGTAATCTCAAGATCCAGCACAGAGGCCGAATACAGAAGCGTTGCAAGTGCAACTGCCGAGATCATGTGGATACAGTCTTTACTACATGAACTAAACATAAAATCGCAAGCCAAACCAACATTATGGTGCGACAATCAAAGTACAGTATATATGTCAGCAAACCTGATATTACACTCAAGGACGAAACATATAGAGATAGATCTGTACTTCGTCAGAGAACAGATACAAAAGGAAACTTGCAGGTAAATCACTTACCATCAGCTTACCAAAGGGCCGATACACTTACCAAAGCCTTGTCAAAACAAAGCTTCATCGGATTCAGAGAAGAACTAAAGGTGGTTGCGACTCTCACAAATCCAGCTGAATCTGAAGAACGTCAAAGTTCACTGGACAAAAGTCAGGAACTTCAACCCAAACGACATCAAATCTATCGTCAGCACCAATCTCTAAAACAAATTGAAGTATCCAGACCAAAGGAACCACTCAGATCCATACAATTTTGCTCTAGATCTGAGTAAAAATCATCAATTTCTTGAGGCGGCGCAAGGAGAAGCAGCCATGAAAACCCTAATGTTGGTTTAAGGGGGCGAGTTAGAAAATGAAACATTCTCACCGTTTACAGAAGAACCCAACACATAAGTAATATTTAGCATAAACGGTTCTGGGCCTTGGGCCATGTAAACGGCCCAATATTATTTTCATTTTTCTGTATATAACTGTGGAAGATAACTGTAAATTTTTTATTCAGTTTCTCTCTGATTAATACAAAGATCATTCTCATTTTTGTTTCAATTCTCTCTGCTCTTCCTTAATCAGTAAACACACATTATCAAAATCTAATAAAACTCGTTGGAGAACTTTTAAAGCCTCCTTGCTACTCAAAGCTATCAATAAATTTATATACATTAATTTGGAGGAAAGAAATTTGAGACATTTCCGTGAAATATCTGGAAATATGAATAGATTATTAGAAGTGCTTGTGAAAAACATGTATGGCCAAATGTGAAAACCTATTTAATATTTCTTGTATTAAATAGGGTTTCTTCTTTTGGTTGCTATTTTGTTTTCTTTTTTTTATATTTGCAGTTTTCTTGCTTGTACCCTTTGTTCACTTTAATAAAATGGCAAGGGACCATTCAACCTCGCTGGCTTTACTAAGAAAGATGGTTCGGTTTGTATTTTTTTCTTCCATACGTCAATAGATAGAGAATTAATTTTTTTTCCAACATTTAATTTAAAGAAGTAAAGCAAGAACGATTTTAGAAAGAGGAAATTAGTTTAAAGGAAAAAGTTTAATAAAAATTTATTTTAACGGACGTTAAAATACAACTTCCGTCTCAAGGACAAGCGCGAAAAATTTCACGATCGTTCATTCGTTTTTAGTCTGTTTTCCTCTGTAAACAAAATTTCTTCTCCATCAAGCAATGGCATTCCAAAACCAAATCAATTTTCTGCCTCAAGCTGATTTACAAGCGCAATCAGCTTCCAAAGCTAAGTCAATGGACGCAAATCCACAAATTTCAACAAATCCAGAACAAATAAACGATGAAACTGGGATATCAAAAAGTAGGGTTTCAACTGCAATGCGTACAGATATAAAGAGAAGACGAAAAAATAATCCATCCACGGCTGTTGATTCGCCTGATGTTGAACAACAAACAAAGAGAATGATAAAATCTAGGGCAACAAAAACTGTAAAAGAAGACGACATGAAGAGACAACAGCTTTGTGATGAAATCGTCAGTAGAAAAAGAAAGACAAAGGTAAACATCTGATTTATTTTTCTTCAAAATAATATTTCAGTATTTATTAGACAGTAAATGATAATTAGATCGATAGTTATTGAATGATACTTCAATATATCATTTGATTTATTGCATGCATCATATTGAAGTATTAGATGGTGATGAACATAGCATTCAGTCTTTGACAAAAGACAGACTACAATAAGATGCATAGTTATAGAATGATAGACAAATATAGCATTGAAAAAAATGATAGAAAAACATTGCATTATAGAATGATAGTTGAATATATCACTGTATTTACTGTATGTATAATGATGCAATGATAAGTGAAAATAGCATTTCCATATTCGATATACGGCAGACAATAATTAAATAGATAGTTATTGAATGATAGTTCAATATATAATTTCATTTGCATACACAATACTGAAATATGAGATGATATATGAACATAGCATTCAGTTTTTGATGGTTGATAAACAACAATAAAATGCATTGTTATAGAATGATAGACAAATATTGCATTGGATAGAATGATAGACAAACATAGCATTGGCTCTTTAAACTGTAGGAGCATACATTGAAAAGGAGTAATGATAGACAAATATTGCATTGGATAGAATGATAGACAGACATAGCATTGGGTCTTTAAACTATAGAAGCATACATTGAAAAGGAGTAATGATAGACAAATATAGCATTGGATAAAATGATAGACAAACATAGCATTGGGTCTTTAAACTGTAGGAGCATAAATTGAAAAGGAGTAATGATAGACAAATATAGCATTGGATAGAATGATAGACAGACATAGCATTGGGTCTTTAAACTGTAGGAGCATACATTGAAAAGGAGTAATGATAGACAAATATTGCATTGGATAGAATGATAGACAAACATAGCATTGGGTCTTTAAACTGTAGGAGCATACATTGAAAAAGAGTAATGATAGACAAATATAGCATTTCTACAAATAATGATAGATGAATATAGCACTAGAAAATTATGCATTCATGGTTGAGAAATAAGATTATAGTTTGTTAAATACTGAATTATTCATTCATAATTTTTTGTATAGGAATCAAAAGGCAAAAGATCAAAAAAAGCAAAAAAAAACAGAAGGGAACAAATCAAAGAAATTATCTCAGGAAAAAATTCAGTATAGATGCAGCTTGCTTCCAATGATAAAAATTTTCCGGTAAATTAAGGAAAAAAGAGGTTATCTTGTTGATCAACTGAATTATTTAAAACAAACACCTTTTGAAAAATTTATGCTTGTGTTTTTCAAAGAAATTTTATCCATAGCTGCTTTTACAAAATCATCAAAAACCTTAGATGATATCATAGAAACGTTTTCTATCACTGACGAAGCTTTTAAAGTGGGGAATGTTTTTTTAAAGATCAAACCTGAAGATATTTCAATTCTCTTTAGCTTACCTTTGTCTGGAATTAATATTTTTCCATTACCTAAAATGAGTTTACAAATACTTCCAGACAATTGTAAGGATTTTGTACTAAGAAATTTTGGAACAGTAGAGCACATAACAAAGGATCTTACAGTTTCAAAAATAAATAATGTACTAGAAACACAACAATTTCAAAATGAAACTGATTTTCCAAAACTGATTATTATTCTTGCAATGATAACCTTCTTCTTTCCCGACAACCAAAGATACTTACCATGGGGATATATTCCTTATATTATTGATCACAACAAAATGAACTCGGTATCTTGGCCAATTTCAATTCATCATTCATTGATTAGAGCTTTGATGGCTTTCAAAACAAAGCCAAGAAACATGCCAGGTTGTTCCATGCTCCCAATTGTAAGTACAACATTCTAACTTTATGTTAATACATCTATGTCTATAAATTAAATTATATATATTATATATTTTAACAAGTAATATTTTATTTGTAGTTTTTTTTATGTAAGCATGTCAATTTGATATCTCCATTAGCAACATACTGTTCTACTTTACCTAGATTTGGGAGGTGGAATATAAGAAGCTTGAAAAAAGTCATTTCAAGAGAAGCTTTGATAAACATACACAAAAGAAAGGTATTATTTCTCACACAAGTACAAGAAATGTATACTGATAGATATATCATAACATAATGTATATTAACAGTTTTCATTTTGTTATTATACAGTCAGAATTTAAATGATAGTTACATATATCATTTCTGCACAAATACAATTTTCTATAGCTGCTACTAAAAAATGATAGTCAGATATAGCATCACATGAAAAATGAAAATTATAAATAAAATTACTTCATTTACTGTATCTTAGCTCATTCATTACTACTTATGTTATTACGTAGATTTTTGTTGAAATAAGAAACCTGACTGAAGATGAAAAAGCACTTCTTCAACAAAAAAACCAACAAAAATTTGTTCAGATGGATACAAATGAGAATATTGTGATACAAAAAGTAGAAAACTTGGAAGAGATATCAAAAAAGCAAGTTGACTCAATGAAACAGTACATTGAAGATTTGGAAAATAAATTAAAGAAGAGTGAAAAAGAATTAGAAATGGAGAGACAAAAAAGAATAAAAGCAGAAGGCATTATCATACAGTTGAGAAAAGAAATCAAAATGTTGAAATCAAAACCAAGAGAAGATATAGAAGCACCATCATTTGATCTGAATATAACCCAGGAAATAAAAAAGATGCAGGAAGAGAAAAAACAACAGCATCAGAAGGAACCTTCAGAGGAAACAGAAAAATCCCCGACGGTGAATGAAAGAACACAGAAAAAACCAAGCTCTTTAGTTTTGAGGGTTAAAAAGCGCCAACGAAGGAATAAAATTGATCCCAATTGCCAGTATGGAATTGTTCACAGAAAAACTAAGAAAAATGCTGACAATGAAGACCAAAAGGAACAACCTGAAACTGAAGAAGGTCAAAAAAATACAAGTGAACAGAAACAAGAAGAACAAAATGAAGAATCTGATTATGAAGAGGAATCTGAAACTGAAACAGATGAGGAAGCTACTACAATTGAAATGAAGAAATAATTGATGTTGAAGGATACTTGCCAACAACTAAAGCTTACAAGAGTAAAGATATAACAAAAAGTAGTATTCTAAAATTATTGAATGAAGAACAACAAAACAAAATTCTTACTTTCTTCAAATTTAATGAAAATGAGAAGTAAGATTTCTGATATTTTTTCTTTCATTATATTTGTAATTAAATAAAACTGAAAAAAAAACCAACTTGTTAATTATTGATTTTCAATTACAGCACTGTAGCATATCAAAAAGATGAAGGGAACAAAGGAGGAGTCACGATAGTGAAATCTATGCTGGAAGTTGTTCTATTTAAGGGGGTTACAGATGGACAGGTATGCATCAACTCAGAATTATGATAGTAAAAAACTGTATATAAATGTATAAAATGAAAGAATGATAGGTAAACCTAGCATTCAACTTTCAAAGTGCATATAAATGAATTGAATGAGAGAGTGACAACTAAAAGCAGCATTACTATTTGTAAAATGCAGATAACTGTATAGGATAGGAGAATGATTGTTACAACTAGCATTCATAATTTTTTAAGTGCATATAAATGTAAAAGATAAGAGAATGATAGTTAAAACTAGCATTCGAAGTTTCTAACTGCATATAAATGTATTAAATAAAAGAACGGTATTTAAAAACAACATTGCTATTTGTAAAGATCATATAAATATGTCGAATGTCAAAGATGATTGTTTAAACTATAATTTGCATTTTTCAGTGCTTACAATGAAGTAAACATGTAAATGATAGGGAATACTAGCATAAATATTCCTGGTTCAAAAACAAAATATCCCATAAAACTTATAACCTTTTTTTTTCTTAAACAGATTATTGATTGGTTTTACTACAATCAGGAGATGAATGAACATAATTACTACTTCACTACAATGATGATGGTAAGTATAAGCTTTTCATTATAAATGTTAAAAAATAATACAAAGTATTCTAATGCATATGAATGTGCAGAATGCTATAGCACATGATCAGCAAACTGTGATCAAAGACATAGTCATACCGGCAATAGATGTCATTGTCAAAGATGAATTTACAGAGAAAATTTTCTTCCCTCTACATTACACAAACCATTGGAGCTTGTTGATGCTAAACTATGAAACAATGCAGTGGAGTCATTATGATTCAACAAAACCAAAAACTAGATCAACAAGGACTTCAAACCCCAGCTATAACCAAGCCATCATTCTTGTAAGAAAAGTATAATTTTTATATCAGTCTAACATTAATATACAACACTAATTTTTCTTCTTGCAGAAAGACAAAATTGAATTAATGTTCAAGAAGAAATGGGCAGAAGTAGGAATACCGAACAAATAATTTCACAAACCTAAAGTGTTGCAGCCAAAAAGCCCACCACAGGATTGTGATTCGTAAGTAACTAATTCCATTTCTTCTCTTGTCATTGTAGTTTGTATATTCATCCAACTTTTGTTATTCTTATTTAAATTACAGCTGACTACATCTAATGATCAAAATGATAGTTAAACCTACAACTGAAAATTTTAAAATGCATAAAATTGTGAAAATGAAAAAAAAACGACAGTTCAAACCATCATTTATATGTTTTCAGTGCTTATGAATTTATCAAATATCGAAAATGATTATTTACACTAGCATACATATTTTTAAATTCTTTTGGACTAGACTAAACATGCAAAACAATAACAAAATATCATTTGTATTTTTAAAATGCACTAGAATGCATTAAATATGCAAAAATGATAGTTAAAACTAGCATTGCTAATTGATAGTTCATTTAACTGCATCTATTGAACAAAAAGATTATGTATAAGATGTACATTACAAACACAGCAATGGTGTCTTTATGAATGCATTGATTAATAGTGTGATAAAAATATAAAGCTATATTTTAGAATTCTAGTGTAAAGAATGCTATTTTATTTTAGCATTAGCTTATACTGTAATATTAACTAATATTTCCATATCTGAAACGGGCTTGATTGTGCATTCTTTGTGATGGCAAACTTGAAAAAAATGGACAAAGATGAGATGCCAGATAAATATTCAAATGAAATGCTTAGAAACCTAAGAGCTGCAGTGGTGCTTGACATACTCAATGATCCACAATATAGTTGGTCAATGCAGAAATACTGATACAAATATTCTACATAAGAATAGTTGTTGCATTTTAACTTCTTTGAACTTTAGAATTATTTGAACAGAAACACTTCTGCTAATTAAACTAAGATGGAGTCTGAGATGGAGTCTGAAATGGAGTCTGAGATGGAGTCTGATATGGAGTCTGAGATGAAGTCTGACATAGAGTCTGAGATAGAGTCTTATTTGTTATACAACACTTGTATTTTGTTCTCAGTGCTTAAACTGCTCAGATGTATTTGAACTTCTCGATTTGAATTTGACTTGATTATAATTGTCTGTATTCAGTACATGAACTACAATGTATAAACTAAAGATATATTCAACTGTCATTTTTATGTGTTTTCTGATGCTTTTACTGTATTTCTGAAGTGGTAAATAATCATTTACACTGAAATGCTAGATAAAACTAGCATTATGCGAAAATACATTTCTTGGTAATTGAACTGTGATGAATAATGCGTGGATTTATCCATATATCATTTATATATGATTTCCAATGTATGAACACTGTTTCAAGAGTCATGACTACTGTTTACACTGTAACTTGCTTTTAACTGAAATGCTAGATACAACTAGCATTCAACTGTACATCATCATAATGTCAATTAATCACAAAACCACTTATGTAATCTCATTAGCTAATCATATAAACAGCATATCATCATCATCAGATACCTCATTCTTGCACAACAGCATTACTTAGTTCTATACAATAACAGATTATGGGTTTCAATGTTGAAATTGTATTTCAGGTGAAATGTATACTGATTACAATGAAATGCTAGTTACAACTAGCATTGGACTAAAATGATAAGTACATCTAACATTGAATAGAAATGTTAATACTGAAGTGCAGAGCTAATACAGTTCTTC
Organism: Allium fistulosum; assembly: GCA_030737815.1. Lineage (NCBI taxonomy): Eukaryota > Viridiplantae > Streptophyta > Magnoliopsida > Asparagales > Amaryllidaceae > Allium > Allium fistulosum. Next base: position 238,041,759 of record CM060907.1, on the reverse strand, counting down.
AATTCATATTATATATTTTGCAATATGATTAAATAATAGATTCCTAAAAAAAATCAACAACAAAAGGAAAATATAAGAACATCAGATATTTCAACTTAAAACAAAATAACCAAAATAGTTCACATTTTATTTTCTAATGAATTCACAAAGTATGACTTCATTCTTCTATAAGCTTTAGCAGCTTTACAGTTATAAAACTATTCTATTACACTAACAAAACACATTTTATTTTCTTAACTTTTTGAAGAAGCAAGGCAATTCCTTTTGTTGTGGCCAACTACATTACACAGGCTACATCTGTTTCTTTTACTTTGAGAATATCCAAATCCACCACGCCTCTTTGTAGATGGTCTTCCTACACCACGAACTTCTTTAGGAGGCCTAATCAAAACATCATTTTCAGCAGCAACTGGTTTATCAAAATCTGGAATTGGATTGATAGCATTAGCATACGAAGATCTGAAAGCATTAATAGTAAAATATTCCTCCACAAAATCATAAACTGATAATCTAGACTTGTTAATGCACTTAATTGCATGCGCACATGGAAAACTAGTAACTCTCCATTGATTACAACTGCATAAACGATTTTTAAGATCAACAACCTGTGACTTAGGTGATTTAACTTCAAACACAAATTCCGAGGACTTATAAACATCCCAACCAAAGCCATCATCTACTAACTTAGACAAACGTTCCTCCATAACAGGACAAAGATTTGTTGTCCACAAACAACATTCCTCTCTTCGTCTCGCCATTTGCTCCATAACTTTTACTCGAATACCATCCAAACAAGAAGTTATTTACATAACTCTATCTTCCAAAATCCATGAGTTGAAACTTTCTGCGACATTTGAAGAATATTCACCATAACGCTTTCCTTGAAAAAACAAATCTTCCCAATGGTCAAAAGGTTTATCTTTAAGAAAATTTTCTGCAGATGTACCCCCAATATCCTTAAATTTAGAAAGATATCGCTCAAAATCATACATATTAGAGGCTTTAGCACAAAGTTTGAACAACTCCATAATAGATGAATCACCTTTAGCTGACTTGACAACAGTACCAATATTCTGTTCCATGTGAAGCAAACAATAGCTATGATATGAAGAAGGGAATATTTTCGGAACACCTAAAATGAGACCCCATTGACGATCAGACATAAAAACTAAAGACTGATCTTCATTAAGCATTCCTTTCAAATGTGATAAAAACGAAGACCAATTAGATTCATTTTCATGTGAAACAATACCCATAGCAAGAGGAAAGAAACCTACAAAATAAATAATTAATGACAGTTGAGTAGTAAGAAACATGTAGATATTAGTAAACATCAAAACCTGTATTAAATGTTAATAATTTCTATTATACACAATTGAATTAGGTTCAAATGATATATGAATATAGCATATGTTATTTTAAAAGTCTTCCAGTTACTGCTGCATAAAATTTTAGTTCTTGTTTTTACATTTCTACTATAAAACATTTATACTGTAACCAGCTCAATCATTAAACAAAATGAAGAAACAATTCTAGTGTAAACATGGATGCAGTAAAAATTATGTACAATTTTGAACAATGATAGTTTAATATATCATTACCAGAAAAATAAATAAGTAAGTAAAACAAAAGTAAAATGAAACTCATACCCTGGTTACCATTTTTACAAGTAGCAGCTAACAAAACACCTGGTCTTCCCTTCAAAGCAGCAGCATCTAAAAATATTAGTGGCCGACAGTGTTTAAATCCAAGTAGACAAGCACTAAAACCAATACAAACTCTCTCAAACTGATTAGTTAAAGCATTAACTTCCATGGCCACGTAACTACCAGGATTATACTTCTGCAACGCCTCCAAATACCAATTTAAATCGTTATATGACATAGCATTATCCCCATATATTTCTTTTAAAGCCAACTGTTTTCCGCTATAAGCATAATAATATGACAGATTAAAATTGTACTCTCGTCTAAATTCGTTCATAATATCCTTTGGCTTCTTCATAGGAGCATCTCGAATTTGATCAACAATCAAAGATTTAACAAATCTACTTGAAATATTAACTTTATTAACATCTCTAAGACCGGCTCCACACGAATGATGAAAATTGTACGTTCTAATAAAAAACCGAGAGAGTAGACCAGGACCCGAAGAAGCATTAAGATAAAACTTACAACCATCCTTCAACCAAGAGCAATTAACTGAAATTCTATCAGGAGAGTTTCTTACACAAATCAAATCATAACCATTTTTAATTTGATATGCCATTAAAAACTCCCGAAAATCCTCAGCTCCATTAAAACAAAAACCAAGAAAATCCACAATAGTTTTTTGAGAACCTTTCTTCAACATATCTTTCAAGTAGTAAGAAGAATCAACATGTGAATCACTATTAGCACAAGAATTACTACCAATTGAAGTACTTTGAACACTTGCATAGCGTAATCCACAGCCAGCATTATCAGCTTCCATACCACAAACATTTTCCTTAACAGTGAACTTAAAATAGTCACGCTTCTTGAAAATTAGAAAACACAAAATACTAATCAAATCTGAATCTGTATCAATGATTATATTCTTATTCTCGAGAACATAAGATATCTCAGTACAAAATGGACTAAGATGTGGCCAAACTTCATAGATTTCAGTCTTAACAGCAAACAAAGAAGAGCTGTCATAAGTCGAGTAGAATAACAATTCTCATTATGTTCAAAAATAACTAGCAAACTATTTGCTTCATCATTGTAGATATCAGTACTGCAAAAAAAATTAAAAAACCAGTTAAAAATGCTAAATTAACATAGAATAACAGATGGATATCAAATTAACTGCTAAAATGAAAGAAATATAAATGACATGAAAAATCAGATAATAAATGAACATAGGACAGTCAAATTAAAACAAATTATGAATACAACAACAAAGAATGCTATATAAATATAGCATAACGCAACAAACTACCTAAAAATTCAGTTCAATGATAGATGAACATTAAAATTGTAAAACAATAAACTGTGCCGAATAAAAATAACAGTACAAAATAAAATCTTACTTTGCCATTTAAACAAATCTAAAATAGGTACCCAAATCTGAAAGAAGACAAAACTGTGCAACCTACAAAAACAAAAATATACTTAATAATCGAAAATTATTAGATCAGAGGAAGATAAGAATAAGATCGAAACAAATAAGAGCAACATACCTGAATGTAAGAAAATCCAAAGGACGATGAAGATAAACGATAGAGAAAAACGATGAATATCGATAGACAATAGAGAAGATCGAACATAAAAATAAAAAAACACGCGTCGTTGAATTGAAGATTGATGAACTAAGATCTGTAATATCAGAATTAGATCAACGAGAAATAAAGAAGCAAAATTTAAATTGTACAGAAGTTTGTCCTTGGAACGAAAATAAAAAGTCCGCGTCCTTTAAACGAAAAAAAAATTCAACGTCCGTAGGCCCAAAAAGAGAAGTTAAAACTTCCTCCAGCCGAATTTCCTGTTTAAGAAATTTGCATAAACGTTTGGCACCAGAAAACAGAACTATATTTTAAGGCTTTTACTATAAAATTTGGTACTTCGTTTTCCGGATAGATGTAAAAGCTTTCCCTCTCTTCATTACGTACGCGTGTCGCAAACAGAGAAAGCGAGAAGATAAAACGTGGGATAGTGGATGGATTAGCGGGATTTTACATTCAAATTAATTCAAAACGAAAATTCAAAAAATCAAAACACAATTTAAATAAATTAATTATTTTGAAATAAGGAAGAGAAAATCGTACCTCCACTATCCCCTAAATCGTCGGACGTGCATATAATGGCCTGCTATTTATTTCTTTTTCCTCAAACAAAGGACGCAGTATCAACAAACAAGAACAAGAATCAAGGAACATTCGGTGGCTCTTCATTCAATACTAAACGTAAAACAGAGAAAATGCAAGGCTGCAGTAACAATAGCAATGGAGGCAGTGCAATGAGAAAAGGGCCATGGATGGCAGAAGAAGACGAAATATTATTGGAGTACGTCCGCAAACATGGACCGCGCGATTGGAGCTCCATTCGATCCAAAGGCCTTCTCCCTCGCACTGGCAAATCCTGCCGCCTTCGTTGGGTTAATAAACTCAAGCCTGATCTCAAAACGTACTTCTCCTCCCTCTTCTCTTTTCATTTGCCATTGAAAATGTTCTAATTGCCCTAATTCTCTCACTTTTGGAAAACCGTTTTCCTTTTACGTGTTTTTCAGTATGAAATTAACTTAGTGAACATGGCATTTCAGTGTTTTTCCATTGATGGAGTAGTACTGTATCATGTTCATGAGGCAGTATGTTATAAGCTTTGTAATAATAGTACATGACTATTTAATAAGAAATTCCTAGGCTTAAAAAGAAATGTTCCACTTAGTTGTAAATTAAAGATAGTCTTTTCATAGGAGTAACATTTTTAGTATACACTGATTGGATTACATGCAAGTATGTTACTTAAGATAGTATGGTCTTTCTGATTGGATCCTCTGTCTGCATATATGTAATGTTTTCACTGAATAAACTGTTGCTGTTACTTGTCTGAAACTTACATATAATGAAAGTGGATGCAAGTTTTCACAAGAGGAGGAGAGAATAGTGATAGACCTGCAGGCAAAATTCGGAAACAAATGGGCAAGAATTGCTACATATTTACCTGGAAGAACAGACAACGACGTGAAGAATTTCTGGAGCACAAGGCAAAAAAGGATGGCAAGACAAAATAATAACAACAGCCATGGCCATACTTCTTCTTCTAGATCAAAAAAGAATCACCTCCAACTTGCCACGTCTTCTTCTTTCGCCCCTCAACCCCCTGCTTTCGAGGTACTCTTAACTTTTAAGTACTTTTTATGATATCCACATGATTATAAGCTTTCTGAATGATGAATCTTGTATATATGTGTATAAGTTTCAGGTAAAATGCTTGGATATAGTTCCATATGAAGAGTCATCATCTTGCAACTTCGACTGCAGTCAAAACTACTACGTAGAAGATCGAGATTTTAGAGTTGAGAACTTCGATCAAAGTCAAACTTCACTGCAATCGCAGGAGAATATGAATGGTCCGATATTGGAACCTTCGTTAGTTTGGGAGCATTATCCACATCCGACTTCGGATTTTCTAGTTGACTTTGGTGCTTTTGACTTGACTTTTCCCGAGCCTTTTAACTGTGTTCCGTACGTTGACTTTGGAGTTGGGAACAGTAAGATTGGTTCGGTGAAGATGGAAGATGATTCTGGAATTTTCTTGGATGATTTTCCGGTTGAAATGTTTGATGAGTTGGAGAAGTCCATGCAGCAGCCAACTTCTTCTGCTGCTGCTGCTGCAGCATGGTAGTGGTGTTAGGTTTGATGTTATTTATATTTAGTTGATGAATTGTTAAACTCAAGTGATTAGTTGAGTTATGTATTGGAATTGGTTTGTGAAACATCGTTTTGTTTGTAATTTGTATATATGGTGTGGAATTTGAAGTCATTTTTCATTATTATATTTTGAAGTCTTTGAGTTTGTACGTTAGACTCTCAAACATAAATTGATGTGTTAATTCAGCTTAAGATGTTACCAAGCAAGAAAGATGATATCTCTTCATCATAATAATTTGTCAACATCTTGCCTTGATTATCTACATTAATAATGTTTTGACTTAGCTAAAAATTATAAATGCAATTGTCCACCTAAGTTGTAAACTTATAAATCCCTTTGGAGGCTTTAATTTATATAAATCACAATGGTAAAATTTATAAAGAATTTAAGTTCTATTAGTTAAAAAGGTGAAACTTTACAAAACAAAAAACATAACCCAAGAAACTATCTTATTTCCTTTACAATCAAAATTATATTTATTTATTTACTTAAAAACAAGAACAAAAACTTCCAAAGTTAATAATGCATTATTAAAACCAAATATGATATGAGGTAAAAAGATTGATTTGAGTTTATAATAGTGGAATTTATGGTATGCTTAATTAATTATCCACAATTGTTCGATCAATTTGATGAAATATTCTTAAAATTTTAATATTTAAGTAAACCATAGACAATATTAACCTCAAATTTTTATTTATCATTGTTTACTTAACCACACGGCCACTTCATGATTTTAATTATTTCTCCTACTACATAAGGTTAATGAAGTTAATTTACGAACAAGGTCGAGTTAGAATTGAAGCCCCAAATATGACAACGATTTGAAGGATACAAATTGCTTGATCATGCTTCCCGTAAATATTACGACATGGAAGCAATTATTTTCTAACATTTTGTAACTGCATGAAAGTAAGTATATTAAAATTGTAAATAGATGATTGCAATTAATATTATTATTATTTTCGAAACGTTCATCATTTTAATATATTTTTCTTCATGTTAAGAATTCATTTATTAAGTTCAAACAAAACGAAGAAAAGGTTAAACATGGTATATAATTTGATAAATTATACTAAAGAGAAAGTCCAAAATACATTTAGCTTTTCATAACAAAAAATATAACTAACACAAGGCCCTTTCGGTTTCCTTAACAATCAATTTTTATTTAATATTTTCGTTTTTTAAAACAAGAAAGAATAGAAACTTCACAAGCTAATAAAGCATTATTAAAATCAAGCAGAATGAGGTAAAAAGATTGATTTGATTTTATAATCATGGAATTTGTGTTATGCTTAATCATCCATAATAGTTTGATCAATTTTATGAAATATTTTAATAAAATTAATATTTAATCAAACAGTAAACAACGTTGACCTCATTTTTTTTTCATTGTCTACTTTCAAAATTTGAACTTTCGACCCGAGTTATTTACCTTCCTACATCATGTAATCACCCTAAATATTTAATTAGATAAATTAAATCAAATAATGTAGATAGTTAAGAGATTGAGATTTTTTAATTAATAAGGGATCGCGCCTTAATGAATGTATAAGCAAAAGAGAATTGAAAATAAGCAAGTAGGAGAAATGTGGTAAGGGTAAAATGGGAACATCCTTCATTCTAATACCCTTTCCATTCTTCATTTTTTGTTCATTTTAACATTCGCAAACAAAACTAAAAACCTAAGGGAGCTCGGCCGGCCACCATTAAGGGATTCAAGAAGAAGAAGAAAAGGTAGGATTCAAGTGTAGAAAGCTTAAGAAAATCAATTAAAGGGAAAATTTCAACTTCTTAACACCAAGCCAATGTGAATAATTAACTTACATCTCACTTTTGATATTGATTTCGATATCAAGGTTTGATCCGAACTATTTTGCAAATAATATGTCATGGTATGTTTGTTTAAATGGATACATATACTTGTTGATGATTTATATGATTTCATATGGATTTATGATATGTTTAAATTAGAGAATCTATTAAATGACATCTAAATGAGTTGCATTTCTGATATATGATCAAAAATATTATTTTAGAAGTGGGTTTCAAGTTTCATAATTTTCTAAGTAATTGTTGATTTATTATGAATTTTCTATGAGAGAAAATAATTAATATTGGATTTAAATTATTTAAGGCAATTATATAATGATTTCGGGTTTGAAATTTATATATGTTAGAAAACATATTAAAAGTGAATTATTGTGATTTTTAGAGAATTTTCCTAAGTATTTTACTATGGATATAAAATTATTTAAGTTAAGGGATTTAAATGTTTTACATGTATTATTAAGAAGGAGGGCTTATTTGTTAAAATATTTTTAATTGTAAATTATGAATTCGGCAGCCTTTTTCAAAAGATTTTGATAAAGAATAGGCAACTAATCATACTTTGACAAAATGGGCAAGTTAGGTAGAAAGGAATTACTTTGAAAGGCAAAAAACTAGTTTTGTTTCGAATAACAACTTCGCCACTTCCTTAGCTTGCTTCCATCACCATGCCTAGTTAGACCTTTCGCACCTATTCGAAACCGATACACATGATACCAAGCAATTGGTATGTAGTGTATTGGAGAAAGGCGGAAGTAATGATCGTGTCGAAGGCATGCTTCTGCAGGGGTTGAAGCCATTCTAATTAGCTTTCGAATCAATTAACTTACCTTTTTTCAAAAAGAGGCTTTCGAACAAGTTGCCGCCTGCCTTTGTTTTTAGAAAGGACCGTTTGAAAGAGTTGTCGCTTACTTTTTTTTGAAAGAAGCTTTCGAAAGGATAGCCGCTTTTGAACCTATTCGATACCCATGCTGCCGCATTCATACCTTTCGAATTAGTTAAGGCCGCTCTTCTTTATAGCCTTAAAAACAATGTATTTGAAAGAGGTGCTTTCGCCTTTTAACTTTGAAGCCGCCTTCCTAATGCTTTCGAAATGCTCCTTTTAGCCGCTTTTATCAATGGTTTCGAAAGGATGGTTTTGAAACTATCCTCTTCCCCAATTCTTTTAATTAAGGTTAATGCTTTCGAAAGTAATGCTTTGGCCTCTGTTCTTTATGACCATTTAGTTATATTAAAGGTTAAATCCAATGGTTTCGAAAGGAATAATTTTAAATGGTTTCGAAGCAATGTTTCACAAACTCTTACTTGAACCCAATACTTTCGAAAGGTACGTTTTAAGTGTTTCGAAGGGAAGGATTCCAATGCTTTCGAAAGGTTTATTTTTAAGTGTTTCAAAAGGTTTGTTTTAATGGTTTCAAAAGGTATGTTTTGGCTTTTCGGTCTAATGTTTTCAAGGTTAAAGTAGTTAACTTATTTTGAAAGGGGAACTTTCAATGAATTCGAAAGGAATTGTTTAGATTTTAAACAAAGGTTCAAAGGTATTGTTTTGGCCTTATAGCCTAAAGTTTCTAAGTTTGGAAGAGGCTTTAACTTATTTGAAGGGATAGATAATCCCATTGATTAGATTTCATCAATATTTTTTTGTGTAAAGCATATATCATGGCATAAGTATTTTGAGTAAAGAAAAGAATATGATTTCCTTATTAAGATACGATTTCAAGGGTAAATCATTTGTAACGATTGTTTACAAGGAAATGAAATTTGAATAGGGTAGTTAACCCTAAGTATATGACTCAGATATTAGAAGACCAGATGGGACTGGTATGAGGTCGCGCCCTATACTTTAGCTAATAGCCCCTAGCTAATATAAGTCCAATATTCCAGTGTGTAGGGCTTAGTTACAGATGGGACTAAAATGATGTTACACACAGAAGGGAATATATAGAGTAAAAATAGCTTATTGGTGAGCCCGCAAAACCATTAGGATCAGTTGACCCTAAAAGAAGATAGTTAAGGGTAGATAGCCCAGTATTGTATCTAACAGAAGTAAGATTTTTGTTTATGTCTGGTAGGCCCGAGTCAGCCAATGGTTAATAGTTAGCCAGATAAAACTATAGTGTGGGCAGATAGTCCATTGATTACCTGATTATTATGCATATATGTATTTACTATTATTGTTATAATCAGTTTGATTGCAAGATTTTGATGTGCAAAAGATATGCTTTTAAGAATATTAGTAAGGGGAAACCCGTTCCGCTAAGTGGCGTGGTCTCACTTAATATCAGTAAACCGAGATGTAATAGTATTATTCGCACCAAGCTTTATGTTTGACTCGAAGTTTATATTTTCCCCTTAAACTCTCAGGTGCTCAAAATTAAATTTGAGTAGATTGAGAGTTAAGGACTTTTCAGGTTTAGTAGGTTGGACGAATAAGCTTCCGAGGATGTGCATGAGGCAAAGCTAGCTATGTAGGAGCTATTAGTATTATTTCCGTTGTGATGTATTTATGACTAATATGTCTATCTGGTACTCTGATCATCCAAGATGGCATATTCATATGTCGCTCTTGGCGTAATTTGTTTTGATCAAACCCGAGAATTGTTTTGGGATTATGTAACTGAATATGAAATATGGATTTGAAATGTAATCAAAAAAGTAGTTTTTGAAGTCATTGTTGACTTTTCATATTCATATGCTTCGGATATCATGGATACCATTAACATTACCGTATTTCATCATTGGAAGTTAATACTATGGATGATTGTAGCATCTGTAGTGCTTAGCTTCGGGCCTCAAGATAGGGGATGTTACAACTTGGTATCAGAGCATATGTTTATAAAAACTAAAAAAAAAATTAAAACTTAAAATGATTTTGAAAACCTAATCCTAAGGAATTTGAGAAAAGATTGGGGTATGAGATAACGCTATAGTAACGTACTTGTATTTTCTATATATAAGTATATGCTTTATCTCTATTCTCCCATCTCTCTTAGGCTATTTTTCTGTATCTTAAAAAGACTCGAATGTAGATTTTAACGAAGTAAGATATGGATGCTAGGAATGAAAGAGTTAACATTGGTGGAGGAAGCACCACAACCAATGGAAATGCCAGAACAAACACTAGAAGGAATCCAGGTCAGGCACAAGCTGCTAATGTGGGTGCTGGAGCATCGCAAGTTGATATGAGAGCTATGTATCAGTTCTTCGTCAACATGATGCAAGCTAGAGCTGCTGTGGGATTAGTTGGAGGAAATCAGGAACCTCTATTGGTCAATAACTATGCAGTAGTAAGCAGAGACTATGCTAGGCTTGGAGGAAAGCCGTTTATCGGGACCGAGGAAGGAATTGAAGTAGAGAATTGGTTGCTTCATTGCAAAAAGGATTTTTACTGTTTTGGGACTCAACGATGAGCAGAAAAGAAGATTGACACCCAAATAATTGAAAGGAGCCGCATTGTACTGGTGGAATAGTGTTACTGTGGGAGCAAATGAATAGACCATGACTTAGGCAGAATTCAGAAGGAGGTTTGAGGAAAGATTCATGTCGGAGATCACCAAGTCAACTCTGCTCGGGAAGTTTTCTGAGTTGGTGTAGGGAGACATGGCAGTGCTTGAGTATGCAACCAGATTTGAGGAATTATCCAAATACAGATATGCTAGGTTAATACAGTTATCAAAAGGAATGAGAAATTCATCGATGGATTGAAACTTGAGCTTGCTAAAGCAACTCTGCCATATATTAAGGATCCGTGCGATGTAGTTGTTGAGATAGCTTTAAGGAATGAGGAGATGCTTGCTTTCCTTGATGGTAGTAAAGTGGTGGAAACTCAAGGTGGGCAGAATCAAAAGAGAGAGTTTTTCCATAAGAAGAGAGCTCAGAAGAGTGGAGCTACCAAAAAAGAAAAGACCGAAGTTATCCACTACAAGTGTGATAAGAAGGGACACTATGCTCACGAGTGTCGGATAGGCAAAACAAAGAAGGCTGCTGACAAGAAAGGAGTAAAGTGTTTCAACTGTGATCAGATTGGACATTATAAGAACCAGTGCAAAGAACCAGCCAAGGATGGAAATGGCGAAGTGTTTGCATTGGAACCAGCTACCTTAAGACCAATAGCAGAGGACAAAGGAAAAGCTATGTTGGGAGGTACACTTTTGATTCATGGTATGTCGGTTAGAGTTCTATTTGATACTGGTGCATTGCATTCTTTTGTATCTCATTGTTTGGTAGATAAGCTTAACCTATAACTCTCATACCTAGTTACTTCCTTAAGGGTAAAGAATCCGATAGGAGGGTATGCGACTCTTGGGATGAGATGTGACCACTTAGAGTTTGAGTTGTTAGGTCGTATATTTTCTTGCAGTTTGCATGTGTTTGATTTCGTAGGGTCCGGAATTATTTTGGGTATGGATTGGTTAAGTAAGTATGATGCTAGGATATTTTGCCAGGATAGGGAAATATCACTTATACACCCTAGTTGTAGTGATCGAATTCTATACTTCGTAGAAAACCCTAGTTTTGAGGTTAATGCTTTGTTGGGTGTTATGGAGACAAAAGACGAGTTGAATCGAGTTTTTGTTGTTAGAGAATTCACAGATGTCTTTGAGCCCGTGATAGGACTACTGCCTAAACATGCCATTGAGTTTCAGATAGATTTAGTACCAGGAGCTGAATCGGTGAGTAGACCACCAAGTAGAATGGCACCTACCGAGATGAAGGAGTTAAAGGTGCAGTTGGTGGATTTAGAAGGTAAGAATTTTATCAGACCAAGAAGTTTTCCTTAGGGAGCAGCCGCAATGTTTGCAAAGAAACCGGATGGATCATTGAGGTTGTGTATCGATTATCGTAAGTTAAATGAGAAGACGATAAAGAACCGATATCCGTTACCTAAGATCGACGATTTTTTCGATCAATTGAGTGGAGCCAAAGTTTTCTCCCAGTTAGATTTGACAACAGGGTTCCATCAACTTAGATTAGCAGAGGATAGTATTCCTTTGACAGCATTTAGGACCAGATATGGATCGTACGAATGGTTAGTGATGCCGTTCGGACTAACTAACGTGCCAACATTCTTCGTGGACTTGATGAACAGGATCTTCCGAAAGTATTTGGATAGATTCGTATTAGTATTCACATACGACATTTTGATATACTCTAAGGATGAAATAGAGCATGAAGTTCATCTCAGAGTGGTGCTTGAGACGCTGAAACAGCATCAACTGAAAGGCAAATTTTCGAAGTACCACTTTTGGAAGAAGGAAGTGAAGTTTCTTGGTTATCTAGTCTCATAGAAAGGGTAGTCAATAGATCCTGCTAAGATCAAGGCAGTGAATAGTTGGAAGAGACTCGAGATAGTGACTGAGATAAAGAGTTTTTTTGTATTAGCTGGTTATTATCGGAGATTCATTAAGGATTTTTCACGGATAGCGGCACCGATGACTAAGCTAACTCGGAAAGATGTGAAGTTTGTTTGGACTGATAAGTATGAGGAGGCATTCCAAAAATGGAAAACTTATTGATTAATGTGCTTGTGTTAATTATTACAGGAGGGAATCAGGACTTAGTGGTATACACAGACGCATGTGGAACAGGTTTAGGAGCTATGTTAATGCAAAGAGGTAAAGTGATTGCCTATGCTTCTTGACAGCTCAGACTGCATGAATTTAGATATCTAACTCATGACTTGGAATTAGCTGTGGTAATTTTTGCATTGAAGGTGTGGAGACGTTACCTTTTCAAAGAAAGATTCGAGTTGTTTACTAATCATAAGTCACTAAGATATTTATTCTCTCAGAAGGAGTTGAATATAAGACAGCAGAGATGGTTAGATTTCATAGCTGCATACGACTTTGGTATTGAGTACACACCAAGAAAAGGGAATAAGGCTGCAGATGCACTTAGCAAAAAATATCAGAATGCGGTATTGGCAATGATACCTGAGTGGAAAGACTTAGAAGCATTGACTATATGCGGAGTACAATGGAGATCCAAGGCTAGTTCTAGTCGAGCAACCGCCATGTTGTCGTGTTTAGAAGTTCGACCGGTGATGACCAAAAGGATTGCTTCTAAACATAGGGAGGATCCCTTATTAGCTGAACGGATCAGAAAGTTAAGGAATGGAACAGAGAGCGATGACTTGAAAGATTTTAGTCTTGACCAGAATGGGTGGTTGAGAAAAAAAAGGAAGACTATGTGTTCTGAATGTAGGAAACATTAGGAAGGAAGTCCTTAGAGAATGCCATCGTTCGAAGTTCATTATTCATCCAGAAGGAACTATGATGTATCAGGATATGAAAGGAAGTTTCTTCTGGGAAGGTATGAAGAGAGATGTAGGCTTATGGGTGATGCAATGTTTGAACTGTCAACAGGTAAAAGCTGAACATCAGAAATCTAGTGGGTTACTTCAGTCTTTGGATGTTCCAGTCTGGAAATGGGATTCTATCTCAGTGGATTTCATAGACGGGTTGCCAAGGTCTAATAGAGGAAACGAGAGTATATGGGTTATAGTGGACAGATTAACTAAGAGTGCACACTTTATACCCGTTAAGTTGACCATGACAGCACCAGATTTAGCTAAGTTATTTATTAGGAATATAGTTAGACTACATGTAATTCCTCGTAGTATAATAAGTGATAGAGATTCCTTATTCACTAGCGAGTTCTGGAAGAGTCTACAAGAGACTTTAGGTACCAAGCTCAAGATGAGTACCGCTTACCATATACAGACAGATGGGCAGACAGAGAGAGTCAACAAGGTACTCGAGGATTTGTTAAGAGGTTATGTGCTAAATTTTGGAGGATCATGGGAAGACCATCTACACTTAATCGAGTTTTCGTATAATAACAGTTATCAAACTAGTATAGGGATGACACTGTATGAAACTTTGTATGGAAGACCATGCAAATCTCCCATTTGTTGGTTAGAGACCGGGATAGACTAATTCTTGGTTAATATTTGGTTAAAGAAGTTGTAGAAAAGATTGGGTTAATTCGAGCTAGAATGAAGGAAGCTCAATCTGGGCAGAAGATTTATGTCGATAAAAGATGGAAGACTTAGAGTTTCAGTCGGAGAACATGTTTTCATCAAGGTGTCACCGATGAAAGGTGTAATCAGATTTGAAACATTAGAAAATTGGCACCAAGATTCGTTGGACCATTTCCTATTATAGAAAGGATCGGGAAACTCATGTATAGAGTAGAGTTAACGAATAGTTTTGCATGAGTCCACAATGTTTTCCATATTTCTCATCTAAGGAAGTGTATTCGAGATCCAGAGACTACTATTACACCGACTGTGTTAGATGATCTAGTTGTGGAACTAGATATGACTATAGTTAGAAAACCAGTTTGTGTAGTTGCAAGAGATGAGAAGAGACTAAGTAACAAGATAGTCAGATTACTCAAAGTCCAGTGGAGTGATGACGAGAGAGACTATACTTGGGAAACCAACAGCAGGATTATAGATACTTATCCTGATTTGCTTCATGGTATGTTTTACCTTTATGTTTGATTGTTGTGAGTACCTTATCATAATTTTGAGGACTAAATTCTTTAGGGAGGAGAGTTTGTAATGATCCTAATTTTGACTAACATTATTTGGGACATTTAATTAGATAAATTAAATGATATAATGAAGATAGTTAAGGGATTGAGATTTGTTAATTAATAAGGGTTCGTGCCTTAATTAATGTATAAGTGAAAGAGAGTTGAAAATAAGAAAGTGCAGGAATATGGTAAGGGTAAAATGGGAACATCCTTCATTCTAATACCCTAAACCCTTCCCTTCTTTATTCCTTGTTCATTTTAACATTCATAGACAAAACTAAAAACCTAAGGGAGCTCGGTCAGCCACCATTAAGGAGATTCAAGAAGAAGAAGAAAAACTAGGATTCAAGTAGAATGCTTAAGAAAATCAATCAAAGGGAAAATCTCAACCTTCTTAACACCAAGCCAAGGTGAATAATTATTTTACATCTCACTTTTGATATTGATTTCGGTTTCAAGGTTTGATCCAAACTATTTTGCAAGTAATATGCCATTTTATGTTTTTTTAAATATATATATATATATATATGCTTGTTGGTAATTTATATGATTTCATATAGTTTTATGATATGTTTAAATTAGAGAACCTATTAAATGACATCCAAACGAGTTGCGTTTTTGATATATGATCAGAAATATTATTTTAGCAGTGAGTTTCAAGTTTCATAATTTTCTAAGTAATTGTGTATTTATTATGAATTTTCTAAGAGAGAAAATAGTTAATATTGGGTTTAAATTATTTAAGGAAATTATATAATGATTTCGGGTCTGAAATTTATATTTGTTAAAAAACATATTAAAAGTGAATTATTGTAATTTTTGGGGAATTTTCCTAAGTACTTTATTATGGTTATAAAATTATTTAAGTTAATGGACTTGAATGTTTTACATGTTTTGTTAAGAAGAAGGGCTTATTTTTAAAATGTTTTAATTGTAAATTATGAATTCGGCAGCCTTTTTAGAAAAGATTTTGATAAAGAGTAGGCAACCAATCATACTTTGACAAATTGGGCAAGTTAGGTAAAAGGAATTACTTTGAAAGGCAAAAAACCAGTTTTGTTTCGAATTACAACTTTGCCACTTCCTTAGCTCGCTTCCACCACCATGCCCAGTTAGACCTTTCGCACCTATTCGAAACTAATACACATGATACCAAGCAATTGGTATGTAGTGTATTGGAGAAAGGCGGATGGAATGATGGTGTCGAAGGCATGCTTCCAAATGGGTTGAAGCCGCTCTAATTAGCTTTCGAATTAATCAACTTACCTTTGTTCAAAAAGAGGCTTTCAAACAAGTTGTTGCTTGCCTTTGTTTTTAGAAAGGAGCCGTCGAAAGAGTTGCCGCTTACTTTTATTTTAAAAGAAGCTTTCGAAAGGATAAACGCTTTTGAACCTATTTGATACCCATGCTACCGCATTCATACCTTTTGAATTTGTTAAGAAAGCTCTTCTTTATAGCCTTAAAAACAATGTATTTGAAAGGGGTGCTTTCGCCTTTAACTTTGAAGCCCCCTCCTAATGTTTTCGAAATGGTCCTTTTAGCCGCTTTTATCAATGGTTTCGAAAGGATGGTTTCAAAACTATCCTCTTCCTCAATTCTTTTAATTAAAGTTAATGCATTTGAAAGTAATGCTTTCGCCTCTTTTCTTTATGACCTTTTAGTTATATTAAAGGTTAAACCCAATGGTTTTGAAAGGAATAATTTTAAATGGTTTCGAAGCAATGTTTCCATAAACTCTTACTTGAACCCAATGCTTTCAAAAGGTACGTTTTAAGTGTTTCAAAGGGAAAGATTCCAATGCTTTTGAAAGGTTTATTTTTTCGAACGGTTTGTTCTGATGGTTTCAAAAGAGGTTGTCTAAGATGTAAGTGATGATTTCAAAAGGTCCATTTCCAATACATTCGAAAGGTATGTTTTGGCCTTTCGGCCTAATGTTTTCAAAGTTAAAGTAGTTAACCTATTTTGGAAGGGGAACTTTCAATGAATTCGAAAGGAATTATTTAAGGTTTTAAACAAAGGTTTCGAAGGTATTGTTTTGGCCTTATAGCCTAAAGTTTTCTAAGTTAGAAAGACGCTTTAACTTATTTGAAGGGATAGACAATCCCATTGATTATATTTCATCAACATTGTTTTCTGTAAACCATATATCATGGCATAAGTATTTTGAGTAAAGCAAAGAGTATAATTTCCTTATTTTATAAAGATATGATTTCAAGGGTAAATCATTTGTAAAGATTTTTTACAATGAAATGAAATTTGAAAAGGGCAGTTAACCCTAAATATATGACTCGGATATTAGAAAACTAGATGGGACTAGTATGAGGTCGTGCCCTATACTTTAGCTAATAGCCCCTAGCTAATATAAGTCCAACATTCTAGTGTGTAGGGCTTAGTTACAGATGGGTCTAAAATGATGTTACACATAGAAGGGAATATACAGAGTAAAGGTAGGTTATTGGTGAGCCCGCAAAATCATTAGGACCAGTTGACCCTAGAAGAAGATAGTTAAGGGCAGATAGCCCAGTATTGTGTCTAACAGAAGTTAGATTATTGATTATGTCTGGTAGGCCCGAGTCAACCAATGGTTTATGGTTAGCCAGATAAAACTATAAGTGGATAGATAGTCCATTAATTACCTGATTATTATGCATATATGTATTTACTATTGTTGTTATAATCAGTTTGATAGTAGGATTTTGATTTGTAAACGATATACTTTTAAAAGGATATTAGTGAGGGAAAACCTGTTCCACTAAGCGGCGTGGTCTCACTTAAAATCAGTAAACCGAGATGTAATAGTATTATTCACACTAGGCTTTATGTCTGACTCGAAGTTTATGTTTTCCCCTTAAACTCTTAGGTGCTTAAAATTAAATTTGAGTTGATTGAGAGTTAAGGACTTTTTAGGTTTAGTAGGTTTAACGAATAAGCTTCCGAAGATGTGTAGGAGGCAAAGCTGGATATGTAGGAGCTATTTAGTATTATTTATGTTGTGATGTACTTATGACTGATATGTCTATCTAGTACTCTGATCGTCTAAGGGGGCATCTTTGTATGTTGCTCTTTGCGTAATTTATAATAATTATATTTGATCAAAACCTGGGAATCATTTTGGGATTATGTAATTGAATATGAAATATGGATTTGAAATGTAATCGAAAAGTTGTTTTTGAAATCTATGTTGATTTTATTTCATATTCATGTGCTTCTGATATTATGGATATCATTAGCATTACCGTATTTTGTCACCGAAAGTTAATACTATGGATAACTGCAGCGTCTATAGCGCTTAGCTTCGGGCCTCAAGATAGGAGATGTTACACACCATGTGGCCACTATTTCATGATTTTAATTATTTCTCTTACAATAGTTTGTCGGTGACATTAAATTATTAAATATGTGGAGTTATAACTGAAACCCTAAAAAGAACCTACTTAGAGGATACAATTGCTGGGTTATAGTTTTCGGTAAATATCACGACATCGAAGCAAACATTTTCAAACGATTATAACTATGTAAAAGTAAGTGTATTGCAACTATAAATAGATAGATGCAGTAATTATTATTGAATTTGAAACATTTTTCATTTTAATATTGTTTCACTTCGTCGATGAAAGAGTTAGGGATATGCCCTAGGGGCAATTCTATAATTTATTATATAAATTATTAACTCTTTAATAAAATCTCGTTTGAAATAAAATGTGTTTTTCTTTCTAATATATACTTGTCGTATTGTGATTTGTTAATTAATTATTTAATTTAAGTATATTAAATAGAAAATCCTCAAATGATATGTAATCTGATAGTAATTATAATATGTTGTAATCACCAGAAATTTATCATGTTAAAATAATATATTATTTTAAACATTCCTAATCAAGGTGTTTTGAGAAAGAATATCAATGCATATATTGAAATTAGAGTACGTAATGTTTTCCAAATGTTGGACATTGTATTACTTATGGTTGTTGGGGATACTGAGTGGTTACGTACCGATAGTTATTGGATAACTATGGCATGAACCCACTCGAGAGTTTTCTAATGGTTAATATAACCAAGGTCAAATGGAGAATCTCGAAGTGATGGTATTACATAGTTCTCTCGATTTGAGAATATTGTTAAACATCCATGAAGAAACTCCACTTTGTTATAGTTAAATTATGACATGGCGACTATCGAACGACTATAGTTGAGCCTAAGTTGAAGCACTGGAAGCGAAACACTATTCACTATAGAATTTGTATCCTTAGTTATACGAGGTTAATATCATGGTCAATCGTAGTCGATTAGAAGTCAAAGTCTCTAGTCAGAGCAGTATAGTTAATAATAATTGTTATTATTATATTAAGGACTTTGTGTCTAGACTAACCGAGTTGAATATGGACGATATTAGAATTTCGACCAAACCAAATTCCATAAGTCCTAAAGTAATATAGTTTTGATAAAAAGAATTGGTGTAAATAATCATTAATATGGGTATCGCTTAAATAGTAAAATTGGATTTTACCAAAAAGACGTGTAAGTGATAAATTCGGTCAAACTATTACACCACTAGCTAAGGTGACGTGTGAACATTAATATTCGAATTATTCGATAATAATCGCTGACAGAATTTATACCTATGAATCAAACAACTGTAATTATGAATACTCTGAAATAACATACTATTTAATTAATTTATAGTTGTTGTGAATTAATTAAATTAATATTTATGAAATATAAATTATTAAATTTTATTTGATTTTTGGACGTCATTAGTACATAATAAATTGCATATAAAAAAGTTATATATGTACACATCAATATACGATATTGATAAATATTTAAATTTGATTTAAAATGATTTACTAAATGGGTTTAGGATTATTTTGAAGGTCCATATAGGTCCATGAATGGCCGGTCATATGGTGCAAGGGAGAGAGGTTTTATGTGTTTGAAATTATTTTGAAAAGGCCAATAAAGAATGAGTAAAAGAAGGAGATATATTCTCCTTCTTTACCTCTTCTTAATGTCACGCTCAAGATCAGTGAAATGGACTGAAAAAGTTAGGCATATGCCCTAAGGGTAGTTATGTACATATATCAATTTTATTTATGATAAAGGTATTTATTTTCTATTATATACTTTATCATTATATAGTGATATAAATATATTAAATAAATTAATTTATTATATTAAAATAGAAAATATTTAAATGATAATTTATGTGATAATGATTCCAACGAGTTGTAATCATGAGAAAATTATCGCAATATAATATAACATATTATTTTACATATTCCTGGTCAAGATGTTTTGAGAAAGAATATCGATACATCCATTGAGACCAAAACACACAATGCTCTCCAAATGTTGGATAGTGTATTACTCATCTCTTTAAGGGTACTAAGGGAATGGGTACCGATAGTATTGGATAACTATGGAATGACTCACTCGAAAGTTTCCTGTTGGTTAAAGATAAACTAAGATCAAAAAGGAAATCTCAAAATGACGATATTACACAGTTCTCTGGACCTGAGAATACTATTGAACTTCAGTGTGGAAATTCCATTTTGATTATAGTTAAATCATGACATGAAAACTATAACATGACGTTCGTTGAACGACTATAGTTAGGTCCAAGTTGAAGCATTGGAAGTGAAACACTATTCAATTTAAAATTCGTCCCCACGGTTATAAGAAGTTAGTATTTGTAACGACCTAGAATTTTGGTTATTTGAAATTGGGATATTTAATCGTTTTTAAATATTTAAAAGTTAGTTTTTAACTTGAATTTCAAATATAACGATTATTGGAAAATTTAGTTATTGAATTTAATAATTGAATATTGGTTAAATTATTGAATCTTGGTTTATAAGCTTGTTAAAAATAATTTAAAGGCTTATAAAATTTATATTAATAATAATGAAAATAATAAAACTTTTTAAATTGAATTTAAATGTGATTTGTTCAGTTTTAAAAATATATCATTTAAATTAACGTATAAAAATAGCCTTCTGGGGCACAGTCTTGAAATTTGACAAAACCAGTTCCATTGGATCGGTAATTGTGTATTATTATTAGATTTAAAATTTTGTAACGTTTGGAGTTATCATTTGGTCGTACGGGATATACACACTGAGATTTATATCGAAAATTCAATATAATAATTGGATCCAAAAAGCTATCCTCTACATACGATCGAATTAGGACTCGAAACCTTTTCCATTGCGTTCGAAATAGGGGTATAACATTATAAACGCCTAGTGGCACACCTCGATACGGGTTTGAGATTTTAAGTTACGTAACCGAGATAATTTGAAATTTTAAATAATATATATTTATGTCGACTTGACTTTTTATTTACATCAGCTCCTTTCTTTCCTTTCAAGCTACTGTAGCTAGCCTCCTACACGCAACATCTCCTCCCTCTTTTTTTTAAAAATCAAACACGAAAACACTTACAGTAAGAAAGAAAAAAGAAAGCAACGGTTTGAAAAATAATTTCTCTAAAGGTACCCAACGAAATTTTTTGAAACTACTTTCAAAATTCAAGTTTTTCCATCCTCTTCAATTTGGTATATATGTTGATGGTCATGGCTTCGTTCTTGTATGGTCGACTGTGAAGTCGGAGGTGATTTAGAAAACTAGGGTTGGGTCGGGCGTTCAATTCGAATGGAATTAGGTGGGTTGGAGGCCAGAATTGGATTCGTTGGTGGAAGGCGATGCTGTGGTCGTGTTTTGGTGATGTGCGGTGTCAAAATGGGGGTCGCGATTTGGCGTTCGACTGCAAGGGGGCTGTGTTGTCGCATTTTGGGATAGGGCAGCGGAGGGGACGTCGGGGTGACTGGTGGTTGCGGTTTTCGAAGGGCAGTTCATCGGAGCGATTGGTTTTGGGTTTCGTCAGAGGGAGTCGCGTGTGAGAGATATCTCGTGCACGGTTGGGTGTTGTTCGTGCACAGGAGAAGGATTTGGGGAAGAAGGGGTTAAGGCGGGCCGGGTTTTGGTTTTTGTGGTATGGGTTTTCTTTGTTTTAAAAAATAAATATAATATAGTTATATAAATTTTTGTTAAAATAAAATCGTTAACTTGTAAATCTCGTATCTTATTCGTTTTAAATCGAAATCCAGCGCGGTCAGCCGCATTGGGTCTGTAATAGGGAGATATTTGCTATGGAGTCAACTTGGTTGGGTCTTGAGGTTGCAGAATTTTCAGATAAATTCAAATGCGCTCAGTTAAATCGGAACCGAAACGCGAAGCGACAATAAAAATCAAAGTGAGTTAATCTCACTCAATTTTGGATTACTAGTTAATTTTAAATAGTTAGAATTAATTACTGATTGATTGGTTGAATTGATAAAATTATTATCGGTTGAATGTGATATTATATATAGTAGTATATATATTAGTAATTGGAGTGATTATTCTCGCATATTCTAGCAGATGAGACCCTATGCGCCCCATATAATAGCGGATGACCCTATTTACCGCGATATCCTCCTCAAAGTAGGATTGGTATTTTTATATTGTATTAACATCTGTGGATGTAGGGAAACAGGTTGGAGGGATGCAACTAGATTCCTCAAAAATGTTGAATTAAATTTCCTATATATTGATATATGGTCTATTTGAATAATCTATGGTAGATTATAATGTGTTTTGAATTTATTGGATGCTATGGTTGTTTGGCCTAGATTTGGTATTTTCAAATACCGCAAATAAATATATTTTGAAATTGAAAAGAAAATTAAAAAGGGATTTTTGAAAAGTGAAATATTTTTATAGAGTTGGAATTGGTTAAAGAAATTGATTTGGAAAAAATAAAAAGTTTGATTTTAATTTTGTGCTTAATAATTTCGGAATATGGAAAATAGAGATTTTGGAATAATGTAAATAAGGATTTTAATAATAAAACTTAAGCGATGTTGTTAAGTGTAAAGGATTTATTTTTGAGATTTTAAATAGTTGGAAAATAAAAAGGGAATTTGAAAATAAACTATAAAATTGTTATGCTAGATATTAAATAAGAGTTTAAGTTATGAAATGGAAGTGGAATCGGAATTTAGTGGGTTTGGAATATAGTTGGGTTATCTAAGAAATTGATTTGAAAATGGAATTCAATTTAGAAATCGATTTATAATCGATTAAGTATTGTGAAACCGTTATAAATGGGAAATGGTACTATGGGATTTATAAACAAGGTTTATAAATAAAGTGAAGTGATTATCAGTGGATAAATTGAAATTATAAATTCATGGTGAGGATTTATAATGAGATGGGCAAATCGGTTTAAAAAAATTATAGATTTACTTCTAGAAAAGTTAAAAGGGGATTTATGAAATTGGGACGTAAATCAAATTGGGAATAAATCGAGAGATATTTATAAATGTTAGACTGGTTATATGGAATTGGAAAATATATTTTTATCGAGAAATTGAGTTTGTTTTAAAAAGGAGGATTTTTAATTATTAACTAGGTAATTTAAAAAGTGTTTAAGAATATTTCAAAAAATTAATTATTTAGTTGTTTTAAATTGTTTAAAGTATATTTAATTATTAATTAAGTAATTTATAATGGGTTGATATTAAGTTAATTATTATTTAAGAATTAATCAGTATTTTTATTTTAAAAGATAAATTATTCAATATTAATATTATTTTATAGAATAACTTTTATAAAAAAGTATTTGCCTGAAATTTAACTTGGAAAATTATTATAGAAATTTATAAGTATTATTTTGAGAAAAATTATCAAATAAAGTTTTTGAAAAGTAATGGTATACTTTCATGGCGAAATCGGAGGCAGAGATTGCCTGCAGTTAAGTTTTGGATTTCTCTAGGATAGAGACGTAACCATTGAGCTGTGAATCCATGGTTGATACCGCAGGGTACTTTCCATACCATTTTAAAAAGGTTTTCGAATATTTTTGAAAAGGGTAATTTGTGAATATACTAAATTCGATAAGATAAGTACATACTTTTGGACAAAGAGATTAAATTTATTTAAAATTTAAAATAAATGAGACTTGGTGTTTTCAGTGGAAATGAAATATTTGGTTGAATGATTGTTTATTTGATAGTTAAATAACCGACTATCAAATCTAGACCCAAAATATAACTTTGGGAATATCTAGAAGAAACAAGGGAATTATATGGTATAGTTACCGTTCGAGGTGCTATAGTGTACGTATAAACTCATTTCGTTCTTCTAGGACGATGATAAGGAAATCCGTCCACTGACGGTTAGGAGGTGATCTCCGATCTTTTTTTCATTTGTTTATTTCCTAAAGAACCGGGGTTGAGTTTACCGGAAATATCGAACGTTGTTTCGAAGAGACCGGGATCGGATTTGCTTTATTACAGCATGATAGGGGGTTCTCGCTTCGTGTTTGGTGGCGAGCAGGAGACTCTTACCCCTACATGTCCCGGAGTGGTTGGTTGCAATCGAGAGGCTAGCCGTAAAAGCAAATTCGAGGTACTAGTGTCTGCCACGGCGGAGAGTGGCCGCTGCTTGGGATGGTTGAAAAGCCTACCGAGCCATGACACTTGGTATCAGAGCTGAAGGTTAGGCGAGAACCATGGCTTTGATGGGGTAACTCATTAGAGATAGGGTCAGTAGCACCCTAGAATGAGTTTGAGTGTATTGATAGATATGAGCGCGTATTTGTTAGTGAATATAAAATTGTTTTAAATTGTGTCGATTGATCTATTGACTGGCTTATGGATTCTGATCAATATGAGTAACTAACGTTATTGATAGGGATCTCTAAACACTATAACAGAACAATTCGATACAGTATTGTTTGAAATGGGGTAAATGAAATAATTTTACCCAATTTATTTTTATATATATGAAGGAATAGTTTTCAGGAATTATTATAGTTATATATGGTTTGCTTGGTTGTTAGGAAATGATAATATTAAACTATTATCATTTGTTATTGTGGTGATTGAATAAAAAATTGATATTAATCAAAAGTTAAGAAAGTAATTCATATAACAAAATGGAATTTGTAAATATGAGTTTATAAATGTGATTTATAATTTGAAGTGAAATGAAATCCTAGAGGAATATTTAAATATAGATTTAAAAAGATTTAAAAGTTGGAAATTTGGGAATTCAATCCCATTGGTTTTGAAAATGTTTTTCAAAGTTTTGAAAATAATAATGGTATTATTTGGAGGATATTCTTGAGTGGAAATATTTAAAAGGGAGTTTTAAAGGAATAATGCACTGAACTCACTTCGGTCGTTGGAAAATAACTTCGGTGATGACTGCAGCATCTTCGACGTTCATTTTCGAGTTTCCAAGGAAGGAATTGCTACCTCAATGATTTGAATTGGGGTTTGTTTGAAAAACTGGTTTTGGTTTTGAAATTCAAAGGGATGATTTGATATACTAAGGATTTTTGGTATATATGATTTCAAATTTGATTTTGAAATACTTAAGTAATTGTTAAACTCTGGAGTTTGATTTTCATGTTATGGAAATATGAGAAGATAAGTTTGATAACTTATAAAAAAATTTGAAATTGATTTTGGAATGGAATTAAACTTAACTTAAGTTAAGTATAAAAGGAATTCTGAAATTTAGCCTAAGTAGGCTAAATGGAGTAAGTATTGAAAATAGAATTTACTTAGATTGGAAATAAAATTAGTGAATGGGCTAAGTAATTTAAATTAGTAGGTTAATGGAATTGAAAATTGAATAGTATTAAAATGAAGGTGAAATTGAACTTGAATTGAAATAGATATAAATTTAAGTGGTGAAGTGAAAATAAATCTAAGAACATTTGTATAAAATGTTATAAGTTGACTTAAGAAAAATTGATGGTGAAATTCTTAAGTGAAATTGGTATTGGAAGAATATACTTAGTGATAAGTGGATGTTGATAATTGAGTACAAAATAATTTGATATAGCTAATAATCAGTTGAAATAAAGACGTAAGTTGTACGTATATTATTTTATTCGGATGACGATTTGATCCAGATTTGAGCACGGAATTTCAAGATAATTTCTATCGATCCGAGTTAGAATTTTTCACTCGATTTTCGACGGCGAACACTAGATATGGGTTTTTGATTGATTTTGAGATTCTCTATCATAGTATACGACCATGGAAGGAGAATAACAGTTTCTAATCAAGGAACCAGATCTGAGTCCGCACTAGAGATTCGTGTGAACGATACTAGTTCAGAAGTGAAATTGTGTGATCGAGTGAGTGATCAGATTTGATATTGCGTACAAATGGTATATGTACATCGTACGGGTTTAGGTGAAATAAATATTGGAAATTGAAAATGCTGAATAAAATGATTTTGAATTGTAAGATTAGATATCATTGGTAAGTAAGGTGCAGGTAATTAAAAGCAAAAGCTAAATTGATGTCTTCGATTTCAGAAGTAAAATTTGATTGCCTAACAAAAAGGTACATGTTTAAATTGTGTTTGAAATTGATGATTTTATGATTGAGCCACTTGGCTTTTGTTTTCTTTTGATGATTGGGGCCCGTAGAGGCAGATTTGTAGTTGTTCCGATCTAGCCGCGCGAAGGAGACGCTGGCGAAATTTTTCGAAAATTTAAGGAGTTAGAAAATTTTGATAATTTAAAATTTGGTTTTGAATGATGATTTGAATTATTGAGGGGATTATTTGAAATCTATGGATGAATTTGGAAATTAGTAAAAGTGATAATGGGTTTCAATAAATTGAAATTGGAAAGTTGTTTAAACTGATTGGTTTTGAAATAGTTAATTGGGTTTGGACCATTCTTCTTACCTAGCAATTTCGAGGACGAAATTCTTTTTAGGCGGGACGAATGTAACGACCCAGAAGTTTGGTTATTTGAAATTGGGATATTTAATCGTTTTTAAATATTTAAAAGTTAATTTTTAACTTGAATTTCAAATATAATGATTATTGGAAAATTTAATTATTGAATTTAATAATTGAATATTGGTTAAATTATTGAATCTTTGTTTTTAAGCTTGTTAAAAATAATTTAAAGGCTTACAAAATTTATATTAATAATAATGAAGATAATAAAACTTTTTAAATTGAATTTAAAAGTGATTTGTTCAGTTTTAAAAATATATCGTTTAAATTAACGTATAAAAATAGCCTTTCGGGGCACAGTCTCAGAATTCGACGAAACTAGTTCCATTGGATCCGTAATAGTGTATTATTATCAGATTTCAAATTCCGTAATGTTTGGAGTTATCAGTTGGTCGTACTGGGTATAACCGCGTTGAGATTTATATCGAAAATTCAATATAATAATTGGGACCAAAAAACTATCTTCTTCATACGATAGAATTAGGACTCAAAACCTTTTCCATTGCGTTTGGAATAGGGGTATAACATTATAAATGCCTAGCGGCACGCCTCGATAGGGGTTCAAGGTTTTAAGTTACATAACCGAGATAATTTGAAAATTTAAATAATATATATTTATATCGACTTGACTTTTTATTTACATCAGCTCCTTTCTTTCCTTCCAAGCCACTATAGCTAGCCTCCTATACGCAACATCTCCTCCCTCGTCTTTTTAAAAATCGAACACGCAAACACTTACAATATGAAAGAAAAAAAAGAAAAAAGAAGGCAACAGTTTGAAAAATAATTACTCTGAATGTACTCAATGAAAATTTTTGAAACTACTTTCAAAATTCAAGTTTTTCCATCCTCTTCAATCTGGTATATATGTTGATAGTCGCGGCTTCGTTCTTGTATGGTCGACTGTGAAGTCGGAGGTAATTTCGAAAATTATGGTTGGGTTGTGCGTTCGATTCGAATGGAATTAGGTGGGTTGGAGGCCAAAATTGGATTCATTGGTGGAAGGCGATGTTGTGGTCGTGTTTTAGTGGCGTGTGGTGCCAAAAGGGGGGGGGGGTCGGGATTTGGTGTTCGACTGCAAGGAGGCTGGATTTTTGGGATAGGGTAGTGGAGGGGACGTCGGGGTGACTAGTGGTTGCGGTTTTCGAAGGGGAGTTCGTCGGAGCGATTGGTTTTGGGTTTCGTCAGAGGGAGTCGCGTGTTAGAGATATCTCATGCACGGTTGGGTGTTGTTCGTGCACATGAGAAGTATTTGGGGAAGAAGGGGTTAAGACGAGCCGGGTTTTGGTTTTTGTGGTATGGGTTTTATGTATTTAAAAAAAATAGTTATATAAATTTTTGTTAAAATAAAATCGTTAACTTGTAAATCTCGTATCTTATTCGTTTTAAATCGGAATCCAGCACGCTCAGTCGCATTAGGTCCGTAATAGGGAGATCTTTGCTATGGAGTCAACTTGGTTGGGTCTAGAGGTTGCAGAATTTTCAGATAAATTCAAATGCGCTCGGATTAAATCGGAACCGGAACGCGAAGCGACAATAAAAATCAAAGTGAGTTAATCTCACTTAATTTTTTATTACTAGTTAATTTTAAATAGTTAGAATTAATTACTGATTGCTTGGTTGAATTGATAAAATTATTATCGGTTGAATGTGATATTATATATAGTAGAATATATATTAGTAATTGGAGTGATTATTCCCGCATATTCTAGCGGATCAGACCCTATGCTCCCCACATAATAGCGGATGACCCTATTTACCGCGATATCCACCTCGAAGTGGGATTGATATTTTTATATTGTATTAACATCTTTGGATGCAGGGAAATAGGTTGGAAGGATCCAACTGGATTCCTCAAAAATGTTGCATTAAATTTCATATATATTGATATATGGTATGTTTGAATAATCTGTGGTAGATTAGTGTGTTTTGAATTTATTGGATGCTATGGTTGTTTGGCCTAGATTTTGGTATTTTGAAATACAACAAATAAATATATTTTGTAATTGAAAAGAAAATTTAAAAGGGATTTTTGAAAAGTGAAATATTTATATAGAGTTGGAATTGGTTAAAGAAATTGATTTGGATAAAATAAAATGTTTGATTTTAGATTTGTACTTAATAATTTCGGAATATGGAAAATAGAGATTTCAGAATAATGTAAATAAGGATTTTAATAATAAAACTTAAGCGATGTTGTTAAGTGTAAAAGGATTTATTTTCGAGATTTTAAATAGTTGGGAAACAAAAAAGGGAATTTGAAAATAAACTATAAAATTGTTATACTAGATATTAAATAAGAGTTTAAGTATGAAATGGAAGTGGAATCGGAATTTAGTGGGTTTGGAATATAGTTGGGATATGTAAGAAATTGATTTGAAAATGGAATTCAATTTAGAAATCGATTTATAATCGATTAAGTATTGTGGAACCGTTATAAACGGGAAATGAGACTATAGGATTTATAAACAAGGTTTATAAATAAAGTGATGTGATTATCAGTGGATAAATTAAAATTATAAATTCACGGTGAGGATTTATAATGAGATGGGCAAATCGGTTTAAAAATAAATTATAGATTTACTTCTAGAAAAGTTAAAAGGGGATTTACGAAATTGGGACGTAAATCAAATTGGGAATAAATCAAGAGAGATTATAAATGTTAGATTGGTTTTATTGGAATTGGAAAATATATTTTTATCGACAAATTGAGTTTGTTTTAAAAGGGAGGATTTTTAATTATTAACTAGGTAATTTAAAAAGTGCTTAAGAATATTTCAGAGAAATTATTATTTAGTTGCTTTAAATTGTTTAAAGTATATTTAATTATTAATTAAGTAGTTTATAATGGGTTGATATTAAGTTAATTATTATTTAAGAATTAATCAGTATTTTTATTTTAAAAGATAAATTATTCAATATTAATATTATCTTATAGAATAACTTTTATAAAAGAGTATTTGCCTGAAATTTAACTTGGAAAATTATTATAGAAATTTATAAGTATTGTTTTGAGAAAAATTATCAAATAAATTTTTCGAAAAGTAATGGTATACTTTCATGGCGAAATCGGAGGCAGAGATTGCCTGCAGTTAAGTTTTGGATTTCTCTGAGATAGAGACGTAACCATTGAGCTGTGAATCCATGGTTGATACCGCAGGGTACTTTCCATATAATTTTAAAAAGGTTTTCAAATATTTTTGAAAAGGATAATTTGTGAATATACTAAATTCGATAGGATAAGTACATACTTTTGGATAAAGAGATTAAATTTATTTAAAATTTAAATTAAATGAGACTTGGTGTTTTTTAGTGGAAATGAAATATTTGGTTGAATGATTGTTTATTTGATAGTTAAATAACCGACTATCAAATCTGGACCCAAAATATAACTTTGGGAATATCTAGAAGAAACACGGGAATTATATGGTACAGTTACCGTTCGAGGTGCTATACTGTACGTATAAACTCGTTTCGTTCTTCTAGGACTACGATAAGGAAATCTGCCCACTGACGGTTAGGAGGTGATCTCTGATCTTATTTTCGTCTATTTATTTCCTTAAGAACCGGAGCCGATTTTACCGGAAATATCAAACGTTGTTTCGCAGAGACCTGGATTAGATAAGTTATCCGAAAACCACTTTGATCCAATGAGTACTTTTTCGAAGTGAAACCAGAGCATGGAATCGAAGAAGGAGCAGTGAAGTGCAAGGACTAATCGCTACTAATCCTGAGGATGATTCCAAAATGGACATAATAGGAATAGTACCTTCGGTTCCGTTCGGACCCGGAACAGACTTGTATGGATGAATGCTATCAGTACATTGTCATTGAATGACAATGGGCATTCTAAGTATAAATTCCTTAAAAAAGTGATCCTAGCCTCTAGCCTCATCAACCGGGAATGGGTGAAAATCAGGAGAGATGCAGCAAGGCTAATTGGGTCGCATCCAATTAGGGTATGTTTATCACCTTTCTAGATACCCACGGGTATTATTACTATGGTACACGGAAGAGCTCAGAATGGGTGGGAACACCCGGGGCGATAGCATATTCGGTCTATCCAGGTTAGGGGTAGTTCGATCTTGTGTTGCAGGGGATCCCGGCGTAGTCCTCGTTACATTTTTCTAGACGTGTACTGTGACAGGTGGTACCCCAATGCCTAGTCATTCGTATGGAATCCATTCTTCAATACGTGCCCTTTACGGTTTTAGTTGTAGAGCCTAGTATGCTGGAATTTAATTAATGTAACAATTTTAGCTATTTGAATAAGTATTTGTACTTAGACACTATTACAATATCAGATGATTTTGATATAAAATGTTTTGGTTATCGTAAGGTAAAAACCTGTCGTGTTTATTTGTGGCGTGATCTTACGAGATACCTTTGATTTTCAAAAGGATTTTGATAACTTTAATAATTCAAATTGAGTGTGTTTTCTCACGCTGGTTTTCCAGACTGACTCGGATGTTATTTTATTACAATGCTCGGGTCAGACCGAGTATTATAGATACAGGATATGACGCTACGGAGCTCAGGAGACGAGCTGGATGACGAAGACGTATCACACGTACTTGATTATATTCCACTGTGTATTATAGGCTGTATATTCAGCATTTGTGAGGACAAGTTATTATAACTGTAACGACCCTGAAATTTAAATTTTATTTAAATTAATAATTAAATGAATTTTTGAATTAAATGGGGTAATTAAATAAATTTTGGATAAAAAATTTGTAAATTTAATTGATAAATTGGAGCGAGTTTCCCCGGGATCCAAATTAAAATTAGTTAAATCGTTTAATTTTAAATATTACATATATAGGGGATTTGAATCTTAGATAGATGTTTTAAAATATAAGTAATAATAATAATAATATAATTTAGAATTTATTATAGATGGTTTAATAAATATTTAAACTAGGAATAGAAAATAAATTTGACAAATTCAAATAGATATATAATAAGATAAATTATTAAATATAAAGTAGTATATAGTTAAATTCAAACAACATAATTTAAAATAGGAATTTATTTACTATACAAAGTTAAAAACAAACAAGAAATAGGAATACAAACAAATACAAATAAAGCAAGTGTAAACATAGATAATGATAATAATAATAAGCATTAGCTTACAATACAAGACAACAACAACATTTAATTCATTTATATTGCAAAGAAGAGATAACAAATAAAAACAAAGTAATTAAGCAATGTACATAAACAACAAGTATGGAACAAAAGAAATACAAAACATATGTGAAGCCTATAATAGATATGCAGGCAAGAAAAAAAAATAAGAAAGACATTCAAAAACAAATACTAATACAAGTATACAAAGCAAAGACAAAATAAAAATATCTATACCCACTAACACAAATCATCTTTCAGCCGAGCAAAACAAAGAGTATACAAAGTAAATAAACAAGATTTAAATCAAGCAAGTGTGAAATCAAACACAAATTGGTCTTCTCAGCCGAAAATAAAGGGAAAGCATCTAGGCTGTAAACAAAAGCAAAGCAAATATATACCTCTAGCATACAAGGGGAGGTATCAGCCACCATACCCTATCACATCTTAGCCTTGCCTTTTGTACAAACAAAATAAAATATATTCACCTGCAACACTTCCTCTCCTATAAACAATTACAAACCAATAAGATATACACCCAGTACTAAGAAAAATAAACACACTGTAAATTTCATTCCTTTCCATCAACTCCATTTCGACCATTTAAAACTAAACATCATTTTAAAGAAAAACCCAAAGCAAGATCATCATCAGTCAAACAACATCCAGATAAAACAACTAAAAAGCCTGAGATTAAAGAAGTGATTCTCAGAATTCAAAGCCTGTTCCAAAACAAGGCACCTTTGTTCTTTCTCTGTTCATTGTTCTTGTTCTCTGTCTTCATTCCAGGAAACCAAGGTGAGCAACCCTTTTTAATCTGATATGTTTCTTGTTGTTTGATCTTGTATTGAAGGTATGATTATGCTTGAATGATATAGCTGCCTAGGTGTGTATATATATATACATAGGGATTAACAGATGTATGTACAGGCACATATATATATCCCTGTTTTAATGTTTACAGGCTAAACAAAAAAAAAGAAAAAAAAAATACAAATCTCTTAAACCAATCAATACCACATACAAATCTCAAAATGAAAAGTGATTAAAATGTTATGATATCAATTTTAAAAATAATTATAGGTATGGTTATGGGATGAATGTTTTGGGAATAGAATATACAGTGAAAAATTCAAGGATTACCCAAATTTCGAATTTCGTAAATTCTAGATTGGATTGCACCACCTAAAACTATTTTAAAAATGATGATTTTTAAAACAAAAATTTGAATTTTTAGTTGCGTATTAGGGTGGCATTTGCGACGTGAATAGATAATGGGTTCTATCGATTTTCCAATGATTGGCTAAATTTCAAAAGTCGAATTTTGGCAGGGAGATACTAGGGTAATCATAGATTGTTGGAAAAATACAAGAAGATTTTTTAATTCACCATCGTTTGAGATTTGAACTAAACTAGGGTTTAATCTATGTTTTAGTTAACGTCAGAAAAGTGATCGTCACGTCACCAGGACGTTATCGGACCTCATCGCGCGTGGGGGGATCGAAAGGTAGGGATGTGACGTGTCTCTGGGAGGAGTAGCTGGGGTTTTTACGATCGAGATCACTGGCGAAGGAGGGTTTTCCGATGGTGAAGGCTACAGGTCTGGGTTGCAGTTGAAAGCTCGATTTGTTTTGATGATTCGATCGAAGGTGCCGAGTAGCTTGATGGTGGGAGGACGTCGTTGTCGACTTGCTGGGCGTCAAGATGGTGGCCGGAGGTGATGGGGCTTCGTGTGCACGTGCACGCGTGAAAACTTGTATCTGGGCTGTTGAGTTTGGGAAGATGAAGTACAGGAGCTCGAGTTTTTAATAGGGAGAAGTCTCGGGGAAAAAGCGTGGTAGCTCGAGTTGGAGCTCGCGTATTTTCAAGTGGCATCGGGTAAGCACTTAAACAAAATTTTAAGTTGAAAAAAAAAGGGGGCTCACGGGTTGGTTTTGGAGGAAACTCGAAGCAGTTTCGAGTAAAAGCTCGGGTAGGACCCGAAGTGGGATCTAAACCCTAAAAGCACAGTTTTGAAATTTGAAATAAAATTTAAAAGTAAATTGTCTTGAATGTTTTGATAATGATAATTTTAAATTTTAATAAGAGTAAAGTTTTACCTTAAAAAATTTATTAGAATTGATGGTTTGTAATTCATTTAATTAATAGTATAATTTAAAATTGGGATAGTTATTTAATTTAATAAATTAATGATATAGATGATTAAATTTGTAATTATGAATTTATTAATGTGATTAATCTTGATAATTAATGTGATAAAATTTATTTATGAATTGTTCTAAGTATAATTACTTAATGGTAAGGAATTAAAGGAAATTAGTTAATGTAATTAATTAAGTTAATTTGATTTGTTAAGATAAATTAATTAAGTTTAATTTACCCAGGAATAATCACCTGATAATTTTGGAAAGATAATTACTTAGAGAAGTAATAAATAGATAATTACTGAAAGTAATTAATCAAATGATGATTTGAAATTTTAGTAAATTATTTGTTAAATTTAAAAACTTAATTAATGATGGCAATAAATTTAAGATGATTTAATAATTAGAAATTAATTGGTTCATTTATTTAAAATGATCAATTAATAATTAAGGGTTAACAAATAAATTTGAAGGAAGACTTATTTCAAATAAATTAAAACCCAATTATGACAATCAAACCAGATTAATAATGATACATCTAATTTAAATTAATCAGTTGACTTATAAATTCACTTGTGAATGATGGGATTCTATTGAATGTTGAATTATTTGACATCTCTAAACTGTAATGCTTTCTGATATATTCTGTTTTGTGTGATCTGTACCGTAGTTATTTATCGGGGATGGGTGTAAATTATTATCTATGATTTATATATCTGTGATCTGTGATCTGTATGTGAAAGATAAGCGTTATAGTTTATATCGCTTATCAACTATATTCTGTATTTTGATATGTGATGACTGATGTTGCACCATTGTGTGTAAAACCCCTGGACTACACTGTTACACACACAAATATGGATTCACGAGGAAATTGGTTAAGTCACAGATAATTTAAATTTGATGTTTTGAAATTGAAATTTTAAATTTCAATTGATTTTGAAATTAGAAATTTCGGTTTAAATGTGAAAAGCTTTTGAAATGGAATTTCAAAGATGAAACTTATTTTCGAATAACCTGAGTAAGTTTTGAAGTTTAAAATAATTTGATTTAAACTTAAATTCAAGATTTGAAATTGAACTCTATGATTTGAAAATAGGGATTAGAGATTTTATACCTGTTATATATGAGTTAAACCATTTTAAAAAAAAGTATTGATTTTTGGAATGTGAATAAAATTAAAGGGTTTTAACTCGTGTAAATATAATTGGATTTTTCTTAAACGAAAACTATTTGTTTTCAAATAATAACAGCTTTCATATAAGAAGCGAACTTCCAATTTGTGTTGAAAGGTTTCAAATTAAAAATGAAATTGAAATGTTTTAAAAGGCTATGAATGAATTCTTTTTTGAAAGCTATGAATTGAATCTGTTATTTTTAACAGATTTAAAATGATGGTTTATTTAAACCATTCAAAATGAAATTGTTTTGAAAGCTATAAGTTAAATCTTTGATTTAAAGATTCAACGAGTTAATCAAATTGAAATGAGAATTGATTTGGAAAAATCGGTAAATGAATCTTTTTGTTTAAAAGATTTGAAATGGTAATTGGTTTAAACCATTTGAAAGAAAGTTTGGAATTGTTAAGTTGTGACTTAATTGAAATCCCAATATCCATATGCTTTTTAATTGCGCTCACTATTCGGGTTAGCCGGGAAAGGACCTTTGGGTCGTATAACCCATTCCGAATAGTGATACGTCGTATATGGATGGCATTTGAAGACCGGTGATGAAGACCGGATATTTTCGAAAATGAAAGGACAACCTGTCGAATGTCTCTGCACTGAGTTGCTCCGGTATAGAGATTTATATCACTCTTTTTGTGACGGGAAGTCCGAACGTGATTGGAAATTATCTGGATTTGCAAGGGCTTCGTGAGAAGTGCCTTCGGTTCTGTTCGAACCCGGAACAGACTTGTATGGTTACATGTCTGACATTACACTTTGAGATATAAAGCCGATTTCTTTCAAATACATATCTGTTGGTGGCGGAGAATTTATTCTCTTAGCTTAACACCCTTCTCTGAGACGTACGAGCTCAGAGGTTATGTAGTTGAAATTTATCAGCGATATATCCCAATTTGGTAATGTGGCATGCTGAGTGTTGCTGTGTGATGATCAGTGTTTGATCATTTGTGATATGATCATTTGTTTGATCATTTATCTTTGTGATCATAGGTTGATCATCTGTTGACCCAAAGCGTGGCTTTTTGAAAAAGCGTAGCTTTGTGGACGAGACTTCGTCGAGCCTCACAACCCGGTAATGGTCGAAACAGGAATCGTGCGGCAAGGTTTTCAGGGGTAGCTCCCCTAGGGTATGACCATTCCTTCTGGAAAAGGGTAGTATCATGGTATGGAGCCCAGATACTTACTCATGTGGACACACTTTATTTATGACGTGTGATGTTGGATTAGAGGTACCTCGGTTAAAGGTCCCAAAGGACCGGGGGTGGCATATCTGAGGTTTCTTTTATCCCTTGGGAAAAGGGGTTGCCGGCCTTGTTTGGCAGAGAACGGTGTGGTTCTCGGAACGTCCCGCCAGAGGCGTTTCTTTCGTGGAATAGGAAGTTCCTTAGCCTGACCATTTGTTGGAAATCCATCTTCCAAATACGAACTTTGTACGGTTTTAGTTGTATTACCTGCCATGGAATGTGGTGGTAACCTGCTATTGAACATGGTAGCTATAGTAGGCATAAGTGCGAAATGTCTATGCTGGCTAAGATTTATATTCTACTTTCGAAATTGTTTTCTGCACTATGCACTAGTAATAATATCAAATGATTTGATTTTTGCGTAGTAAACATCTTTGACTATCATAAGGAGAAATCTCCTCCAATTCTGCGTTTGCATTGTGTGTGTGGTGGGAGGTCTTATGGTAGTTTCATTTTCCAAAAAGCATTGCGAATTGACTTTAAAATTCTCTGCTATTTGTTTTAAAGATAAACTGTTTTTGTTGCTCACACCAGTCCCATGACTGATCCGGAGTTTATTGTTCCTTTCCTAAACTCTGGGTGCTCATAATTTCCTACACGAGCAGTCTAGAGTTGGGGTTTTCAGATATTCAGGTTTAGTAGATTTTCTGGAGTTAGTTCAGTCTTTGGATCAGACTGCACTTGCTTATCTTTGTGCCTCGTATTGGGAGTTCGAGCTAATTCTGGATCGTGCTTTGGAGATGAAGATTATCCCCTGCTGATGTTATCTATTTTTCTTTCCGCTGCTATTTATTGTATCATATCTCTGATGTATATAGATATTCATTGTATCATCATTGTATCTGGATATTGTATCAGATGTTGTATATCTATATTCTTTTTATTCCGCTGTGATATTTACTTAACTGTGTTATAAGCTCCGGCGACTCGGATTTGAACGGTCGAATCTACGACATTCGAGTACGATGTAAAGTATGGATGTCGATTTTCGAGCGCGAAAATCCGGGACGTTACAATAACTGTCCAGTATTGAGTTATTGATGTATTGTACTCTGATGATGTAATGTATAAATAACAGTTATAGTTCTTTTTGTATAAAGACCAGTTGTGATCTATTATATATTGTTTCCGCTGCGATCGTGAGATTCTGTGTTGTTATTTCTATTTTCTTCTTCTACCTCTTTCTTCTTTTCTCTAACGATCTGGTATTTCTAGCACTCGATTGCTCGGCATATAATACAGTCGATGTATGGATGTCGATTTTCGAGTGTCGAAAATCTCCGTCGTGACAGTATTGAAGGAACTGGGTAAAGGAACTGGTCTAGTCAGAAGCGAGTTAAATAGGTAGATATCAATTTTTCCCCTATTTTGGATATATTAGGCATATGAAGTCTGAAGGGTATTAGATTATATCTAATAAATTTTAAATAAAAATCTTTATTTTTATTTAACTTGTTTTAAAAGGTTTCTTTATTAGGTTTTAGTTTGTATGTATATCGAATACACTTGATTGTGTAAAGTGCACGTGCTACATATAAGAAGTGTCCGAAGCTAATATGACCGTATATAGGTATTGGGATTTATAGCTCAAAGGACCCATTTTCCCTTTATATATGCCTTCGTTGTCTAATATTTTGATTTAAAATTATATATATATATAATAATAATAATGGATAAATAGGTATAAGTGAACATGTATATGTGAGTATTGAGATTAAATTTTTTTATCGTTTTTTGAAATCTAAAGTTAACATAATGAATTTAGTTTCAATTAAAGAAGAGGTAGAGATTAAATTTTACATTTTTACATTAAGGTCCATTTTATGAATTTAAGTTAAATTTACACACACATATATGTCTCTATATATATAAATAATTGCAAGTAATTTAGAAACAAATCATGTATGTAAAGATTATAATTTATTCTATATGTATATTAAAGTTAACAATTTAAATCAAACTTTTAATTTAGAAATGATACAAGGGATTTAGGATTTTACAAAAAACTTTGAATGTAGGAAGAAAAGAAAAGATTTAGGATTTTACACAAAGATAAATTCATGAATTCCAGATATATAAATTTTTATTTATTCTTATGTATACAATATTCAAAACATCAACCATATTGTAACATCCCCTATCTGGAGGCCCGAAGCTAAGCGCTACAGATGCTGTAGTCATCCATAGTTTTAATTTCTGGTAACCACATATGTTAATGTTAATGGTATTCATAATGTCAGAATCACATGAATATGAAAAAAAATCACAGATTTCAAAAACAGCTTTCAAATTACATTTCACAAAACATGTTTCATATTCAATTACATAATCCCATCACTTTCCCAAGTTCAGATCAAATATAATTATTACATAAATATGTCAAGTGCGACATATGAAGATGCCCCCTTGGTTGATCAGAGTTACTATACAGTTATAACTGACTTAATACAAACATAGCGGAAATACAAAAATAAAAACAGCAACTCCTAAATAGCTAGCCGTCAGCCTCCTGCTCGTCTCCGAAAGCTTTATTCGCCAACCTACTAAAACCTGTAAACCTTTAACCCTCATCCTACTCAAATCAATTTTGAGCACCCAAGAGTTTAAGGGGAAAAACATTAACTTCGAGTCAGACATAAAGCCTGGTGCGAATAATACTATACATCTCAGTTATTTGATATTAAGTGAGACCACGTCGCTTAGCGGAACAGGTTTCCCCTCACTAATATCCTTTTATAACGTATCTTTTGCAAATCATAATATTGCAACCAAAACTAGTTAAATCTGTAAAGCATTATCATATAAACATACATATCAGGTAATAAATGGACTATCTGTCCGAACACTGTAGTTTTATTTGGCTAACTACTAACCTTTGGCTGACATGGGCCTACTAGACAATATAAACAAATAATATAACATCTGTTAGATACTCCTTTTTTGGACGGCCTGTCCATAACTTACTATTTCCAGGTCAACTGATCCTAATGGTTTTGTGGGCTCACCAATAACCTGCCTCTGTACAAATATATTCCTTTCTGTCTGTAACATCATTTTAGTCTTGCATATGACAAAGCCCTACACACTGGAATTTTGGACTAAATTAGCTTAGGGCTAATATCTAACGTATAGGGAATGACCCTATACCAGTCCCATCTGGTATTCTAATGTCTGAGTCATTTTACTTAAGGTAATCTTCCCAGAATTTCCCTTGAAAACCTTTTTTTTCAAAATGATTTAATTCTTTTAAATCATACTTAAATAAGGAAAATAAATTCTATGCTTTACTCAAATTACCTTGCCATGTTATATATATACTTTACACAAATCTTTGTTGATGAAAACCTTTTAAACCTTTGAAAGTACCCATTTCGTTCCCTTTGAAATTATCCCTTTTGAAACCAAGTAAACCTTTTATAACCTAGGCCGAAAGGCCAAAATCTACCTTT
Source organism: Allium fistulosum (assembly GCA_030737815.1). Classification (NCBI taxonomy): domain Eukaryota; kingdom Viridiplantae; phylum Streptophyta; class Magnoliopsida; order Asparagales; family Amaryllidaceae; genus Allium; species Allium fistulosum. The sequence continues at coordinate 238,002,023 of CM060907.1, read as the reverse complement.
TGAAACCATTCATATAAACCTTTTGAAACCATTGAAAAACCTTTCCTTCGAAAGCTATAAAACATGAGACATCCCATCTTTAAAAAACTTAAACATTGCCTTTTGAAAACATTGGAAAAACTTTCCTTTCAAATCTTCCGAAACCATTGGGGAACCACCCCTTCGAAACCTTCATTAAAACCTTTCGAAAGCATTAAAACATCAAACCTTTTGAAAGCCTTTGGGTTCAAGTAAAACTTGAGGAATAACCTTTCAAAACCATTTAAAACTATCTCCTTCGTAACCTTTGGGTTCTACCTTCAACAAAGCAAAAGGGTCATAGAACATTTAAGTTGAAAGCACTCTTTAGAAAGCATTTCCTAAGTAAAGAAGTGATAGTGTCAAAACCAACCTTCCGAAAGCATTGGAGAAGCGGCTAAGTTTTTTTATAAAACAAAATAGCCCTTTCGAAGGCACTGCTTCGAAAGGAAAAAGGCGGCAGCGAAGGGATTTCGACCTAGTCAAAAGCATTTACTTAAAACAAAGGCACAACCTCTTAAAATCCATTCCTTTAAACCCATTTGACTCAATCGGAAGCCAACTAAGTCGAAAGCTATGTAGTCGAAAGCAAAGCACACGCATTTTCATTTAGAAGCAAAGACACGCTTCGACCCCTTCGGGACCCATCGTTTCGACTTCTTACCTTCCGCCATCATCCAATTCGCTACGTACTAAGTATTGATACCAGGCGAAATGGTTTCGACTGAGAAGGAGGTGGAAGTACTTGGTCGAAAGCAAGGTGTCGAAAGTGGCGAAACATGTAATATGCATGTTTAAACTAATTTTTGGCTTTTTAAAGTAATATTTTTAACTAACCTACCTTATTTGTCAAAATCATATTGGTTGCAAATTATCTTTTCTAAAAGCACTACCATAATTTCAGAGTTTAAACAATTTAAATCATTTACAAAATACCCCTTCTCCTTTTATAAATATATAAAACATTTAAGTCCTATACCTTAAATAATTTTATATATTCATTAAAACACTTAGGAAAATTCTATAAAAAATCCAGAAAATCATTTTTAATATGTTTTCTAACATATATAAATTTCAGACCCAAAAGATATATTATTTAACCGTAAATAATTTTAAACCCAAATAATCATTTTCTTCACTAGAAAATTAATATAAAATCCACATTAATTCAAAAAATTATGAAAATTGAAATCCATCTCTAAAATATCATTTTTGATCTAAATCTAAAATCGCAAGGTATTTGGATATCATTAATATGGTTTTTACATCAAAACATATCATAAAAGCTATATGAATAAGCATAAATCATCAACAAGCATATATAAACATTTTATCCTTCAAAATCATGGCATCACATTGCAGAATAATTCAGATTAACCTTAAAACCAAAAATAATAGAAAATATGAGATGTAGTCATTATTTACCTTAGCTTTGTGATTAAGGATTTGAGATTTGAAAGGATTCGAATTGATTAATCTGTCTTCCTTTGAGTCCTTTATCTCCTTCCTCTTGCTCTACCTAATGGTGGCCGGCCTCTTGTTGTTTTTGTTTGTGAATTATGAAATGAAAGCGTAGAATATGGCTTAAGGGGTTTAGGGCATATGAATAATACTTATTCCTATATTGCCCTTGTCTATTTCCTAACATTTTATTCCATTTCAATTTACTTAGTTCATTTGTTAACATGGTATGGCTACCCCTTAGTTTAATCACAAATCTCAATCCCTTAACCATTTTACATTATTTCATTTAATTTAGCTAATTAAATATCCTAAATAATTTTACTAAAAATACGGGGTATTACAGACTCCCTTCCTTAAAGAATTTCGTCCTTTAAATTACGATAATGTACACATCAAAACAATCTAAGGTAAAAAATACCATCAAAAAAATCAGGATAAGCGTCTTTATTCCTACTCTCAGTCTCCCAAGTATAGTCTCTATCATCGCTACTCCACTGGACCTTCACTAATATGACTGTCTTGTTCCTCAACTTCTTCTCATCTCTCGCGACTATACGGACATATTTCCTAACTATAGTCATGTCTAGTTCCACTACTAAGTCCTCTAACACAGTCAGTGCAATAGTAGTCTTTGGACCTCTAACACACTTTCTCAGATGAGAAACATGGAAAACATCGTGGACTCCTACCAAACTACTCGGTAACTCTACTCTATACGCGAGTTTCCCGATCCTTTCTATATTAAAAATGGTCCTACGAATCTCGGTGCCAACTTCCTGGTCTTCTCAAATCTGACAACACCTTTCATTGGTGATACTTTGACAAAAACATGATCTTCGACTGGGAACTCTAAGTCTTTCCATCTTCTATTTTTTAATGTCGGTGGATGTTATTGATTGATGTCTTAGATAATTTGGATGTTTATTTATTTGATATATCCTGCTATCATTTTGTATGTTATTTATAGTACAGAGAACTGTAAATCGAATTATTTATATTAAATTAAGAAGTAGGTTGAAATGATATATATCCAACACTGAAATTTAATAGAAATAAAATTAAATTTATGAAAATGGAATCATTTTGAACTTAAGTTTGAAATGTTAAAATAAACTTGTCAACTGGAATTGTTTAAAGAATCGGGTTTAAAAATTTGAAGTTATGGTTGGGAAATTAATTGAATCCCGAAAATTGATTTGTTTTAAAAAGATTTGAACTCTTACTCGAACCTTGGAATAAATCCCAGTAAAAAGTAATTTAAGTGGATATTTCGACAATTGGGCTCGGAATTGAACTATTAAAGATTTAGATTGTTAAATTAAATATTGGGGGTTAATTTGATTTAAGTGATTAAATCGGTATTTTGAAAATCGAACTTGAATTTATGTAAATGGTGATGGTTTAAAAATTGAGAATGGAATTGGAATTAATACAAAATGAAATTGAATTGAATTAATTGGAATTGTAATCAAAATTGAATTAATTTGAAATCGAAATAGGAATTGATTTGAATTAAAAGGGGAATCGAAGTTAATTTGAATTGGAATCGGGATTGAATCAATTTAAATGGAAATGGAAATTGAAATTGATTTGAAATGGAAGATTGAAATTTGAATCAGTTTGACCTTGAAACTATTTTCAAATAAATTATTTTGATATAAACTGTTTAAATCTATCTTCTTAAATATTCAAATTATTTTGATTTTCCAAGCTATTTACTATACAAACCATTCTTTTTAAAACCCAAACTATCTTATATTAACTATTTAACTATTTTAAAACTATTCAAGCTATTTTCTAAATTCAAACTGATCGGAGTGGAAAATATTTATATTTGAATCATGGATTTAAATACGAATTGGGATAAATTGAAGTTATAACCCAAAGTGAAACTCGAAGTAAATTTTGAATTGGAACCGAAATCAAGATATTAAGGCAAAAATGATTTCGAGGTGAAATAGTACATTTTGAGTAAATGTGATGACTTAAAGATGAAGATCTAATAGTTACTACAATTGAAACTTCCCTTATAAGAGGTAAGAATTGTGACAAATAACTTTGAAAAGATAATCAAACTGGAAAATTTGATTTGGCAATAATAAGAATATAAATGTTAGTTATATATTCAAGCTTCCCTTATTGAAACTATAACTAGGAAGAAATGAATCTTTGAAAGATATTTAAAGGTACCAAATGGAACAATATATAAGTATGCAGTGGATTCAAAAATTATTGATCTGAAAATTATTCTTGTTGAAAGGAATGATCTTATACGTATATGAGAATGAAATGGAAATAGTTTTGGAACCCATTGATTATTTTTTTAAGAGACTTTTGATTTTGGCAAAAAGCCAATTTTGGAAATTTGGTAAACCAAATTTGAAAACTATCGATTTGAAGATATCGATTTTGTATAGATAAAGTTTATACGTGATACATATAAAGAGTATGATTTGGAATGTACTATATATGCATATAGTATGATATGTTTTGAGACAAGAGTATGGAAAGGCACCCCATGAAAGTCGAAACTTATAAGAGGAGATCCACTGGGTGGTTCTGCCTTGGAATCCAAAGGGTGGATTCAATGAGAATTGGGATCCCAGAGGACGTTCGGACAAAACTCAATGAGTTCCTGATGATCATTTGTTGGGTAGAGGAAGTCGGATGGTGCTGTTGCCTATAGTTACATTGGGTTTTGCTGTGATGGCAACGTAACCTTTGTGTAACTGCGATATATTGCAGTTCCATAATGTAAGTCGGGTGGCAGTGATTGCCTAAAATCTACGTTTGATTTCGCTGGGAGAGCGAGTAACATCAGTAGATTGTGATCTATGTGGTTTGGTTCCATAGCGTAATTCGAGTGGCAGCGAGTGCCTACAGTCTACACTGGGTTCCACTGGGACAGTGACACAACCTTGTATAGCCTGCGATCTATGTGGTATAGTTTCGTTTGACAACGTAATTCGAGGGGCAGTAATTGCCTACAGACTACTTACGGTTTTGCTGTGATAGCAATGCAACCTTGTTGTAGCTGCGATCTGTGGTGTTCCTATGGCGAAAGTCGAGAGGTGTGGATGCCTACAGTTTTCTTATGATTTCGCCGGGATGGTGATGCAATCATCGGGTTAACTGCGATCCATGGTGGGGAAGGGGTGATACTTTCCATAGCATTTTTGAAAAAAAGGTTTTTCAAGTATTTTCACTGGGTGTTGAAAACGGGTCAACTAAGTACTTACAGATTTTCAGTCCTACGCCTAATCAACATATGACTAAATTTCTGTAAGAACAAAGATGGACTTGTTTGGACATCGAGTTATGAAAAAAATGTTTTAATATAAAACTAGTTTGGTAATACTATGTAATTTAAAGTGTATGTATTTTTTTTAAATGTATAATAAAAGAGTAAGGAGTTAAAATGTTGAAAGAATGATTTAATTAATAATACACCTCAAAATTCTAATTCTCATCCGTTCCTTTTCGAGGATGAAAAGTTCTAAGGAGGGAGGAATGTAACGACCCAGATTTTTAGACATCGGATATTGGGCAATTAACTGATTTTAATTATTAGAATATAAATTTTTAATAGTCGAATAGATAAATTTTCTGACAAATAAAATATCTGAATCTATATATTGATTAAAAACTATATAAATTCTAAATTATAAAATTTCTAGGTATGATAAATTTTATAGAAAAATGTATATAAACTCCACCATTTAAACTTAAGATAAAATATCCATAAATGTATATATATATATATATATATATATATACAAGCTTTATGATGATTAAAAATATATAAATATGTAAGTCTAGATATATATGGTTATAAAAATATAGTATATGAAAATAAATATGTATATATATATATATATTTGTATATATACGTGAATGTATAAACTCCAAAATAGAAATTTCAAACTTATGAATATATATATGGGTATATGTTTATAAAATATAGTGCTTATGGGATATATATACGCACACGCACACATCTATATTTGTAAAACCATGTGTGTATTTGAATGTATGTGAATATATATGGTAACATAAGTAAAAGTATATGTACATATGTTATGTAAAATAGTAAATAAGTAGATATATATATATATAAAGGGTATTTTATATGTGAATAAGTATATATATACACACACACAAGGAAACATCATCATCGCAAGGCATCACTTCAAGCATACAAAACATGTAATCAAGTCATATAATATCACTCCATGAAATAAATCAAATCATCTTATATAAATCAAATCAGGGCAAATATTAAATCAAGTCAGAAAAAAATAAAAATAAATGAAAGGTGTGAAAGTGAAATCCTGTACAAAACTACAGCCACCTTTTTGCCTCACTGTTCTCCTTCCTTTTTCTAAAAATATGTAAAGCTATACTAGTTACTTGTTCACGTAAAAAAAAGAACAAGTGCTGTCATTCAAATAAAAGAATCAAGACAACAAAAACTTAAAGCAGGAGTGTATAAACAGAGCAACAATTCATCACACTTCAAAACAGTGAGTAAAACATCTACTCTTGTTTGCTGGTCCATATGCAACTATGATCTTCATTGAATCATTGATACATATCAGGTATTTATATGTGCTGTGATGATAAAAATGTATATGAATGTGTGTAATAGGCATCAATAATTCCTACCTGAACATTAAAATCCATGTATATCTTCCTTATGGCTTCCTGTTCTTGCTTTGTGGTATAAAACGGTTAACCTCCCTACTTGAAAAAAACCTATAGCTCATCATCCATCTAATTTTAAATCTTGATTCCAATACGAAACTTGTTTGTTTCCAATTATAGAGTATTTTAAAATTATTTTCATTCAATTTCGTTATGCATAGGAAAAAGAAAAAGCTTGTTACAGTAAGTGTCTCAATTATGGTCAAAAATTAAATCTTAAATTTTAATAACTGGATTATATAGATAGGACCGTTGTTGAAAAATTTGATTTTTGGAAGTGGTCTGAGATTTTTTTGTAATGTAAGAAAAGTGGAATTTGTAGAGGAACAGATTTGGGTCTAAGGTCGAATTGAGGTGATGTAGCTGATCTGGGGGCACAACACATGGCGTGGAGGGGGTGTAGGCGATGGAGCAGTCGCGAAAAATGGCACGATGATTTTTAATGGGCCGTGGAGGCTATCGAGGACAAAACAGGGTTTTAGGGCAATGGGTTTTGGGTTTCTGTTTTTTGGAAATGGTGAAGAGAGGAGGGAGGTAAAGGCGTGCGGTGTAGAGGGAAAAGATAGAGGGGAGTGTGACGGTCGTCTGGCATAGTTTTGGTGATTATCGGTGGACCGTGGTGGCAAGGCGATGGAAAGGAAAGCCACAATGAAGTTCCATACATCAGTTCGATGTCGATATTTTTGAACGTGGGGTTTGCCGCATGTTTCAGGAGGTGGAACGGCGGATCGTGGTCGAGGGTGACGTGGCTGGATAGACGACGACAAGCGATCGCAACCGAAGGCGACGTGCACGTGCATGCGTACGTGCACGGCTGGATGGAAAAGAAATAAAAAGGGAAAGAACAGAGAAAGGAAAGGAAGCTGGAAAGAAAGAAGGAGGAGGGGAAGTGGATGGGCCAAGGGAAAAAAGGAAAAGGGAAAAAAAGGGAGAAAAGGAAAAAGGGTAAAGGAAAAGGAACTCATATTTTCTTTTATATGATAATTAAGTTATTAAAAACTCTAAAATTCTATTGTCGCTTAAATCTAAACCAACATGAATATTTTTGCATCTTAATCCTATTACCTGTATTATAAATTAGTATTACGGATTTTTCGAAATTTAAAGTTCAATGATATTTTATAATTAAAATGGAAAATTACTTATATTATTATTCGGCTTAAAACTATGTAAATTAACAAATTAGATATTAAATAGAGTGTTTAACTTTGATTAACTAAAAATAAATTGATTGATAATTTCTGTTGTAATTAATTTTGGATAAAAATATAAAAGGATTCGGTTAATTAAAGTTAATTAAATCCTGATGTGTGAATTGTTTTGATATTCGTTATTGTTCGTCAATTTAATAACAATCTATATCTTGGCTTAATCCTATTGGATATTTATTTAAATTATTATTTTTCTGTGCCATCAAGTGGTCAAACGAGTTAGAATAGTTAGATTAAAATGACGATTCCGTTTTATTTGAAATAAACATTTGTAATAAATTACCATATGTGAATATTGCACCCTAAATATAAATTATTTATTTTAAACAATTTACCCTTTAAAATTTATTGCTTAGATTCGAAGAGACCGGGATCAGATATCAGTGTTATCCGGAACCACTTCGATTTGAAAATCACTACGAACCTTTACGGGTTTGATTTTAGAGTTTAATATGCTGGAATTGGATTAATTTAAAAAATTCAACTATTTTAAATAAGTAATCGTTCTTAGACATTATTATAATATCGACGGATTTCTGTTAAATTGTTTTGGTTATAATCAGATAAAAACTCGTCGTGTTGTATGAGTTACCTTTGTTCAAAAGATTTTCATAACTTAAGCATTTCAAATTAAGTAGGTTTACTCACGCTGGTTTCCAACCTGACTCGGGTGTTACTTTATTGTAATGCTCGGGTCAGACCGAGTATTACAGAATTTCAGGTTAGGACGCTTGGAGCTCTAGAGACGAGCTGGATGGTAGAGACGTATTTCACGTATTTGTTTATATTCCGGTGTGTATTATAGGTTGTTTATTCAGCAGTTAGGGACAAGCTATTATAACTGTCTAAATTTTTATATTGGTGATTGTACTCTGCTAACCTGTATGTATAATAACAGTTATAGCTTTCTTCTATATAAATGCTGTTATTGTATATTATATTTTGTTTTGCTGCGTATGTGAGATTCTGTGTTGTTATTTCTGTTTGCTTCTTCTATCTCGTTTTCTTCTTAAACCGTAACAACCTGGTATTTCCGGCACTCGATTGCTCGGCACTCTATACAGTGAATGTATTAGTATCGATTTTCGGGGGTCAAAAATCTACCAGTCGTTACACGGTGTGTACTCAATTCCAAAGTCATAGGCAGCTAAAAACTCTAACCACCTCTACTGTCTCATATTTAGCTCCTTCTGAGAGAATAAATACTTCAACGACTTATGATCCATAAATAACTCGAATCTCTCTCCCAAAAGGTAATGTCTTCACACCTTCAATGCAAAATCACTATGGCTAATTCCAAGTCATGAGTCGGATATCTGACTTCATGCGGTCTAAGCTGTCGAGAAGCATAGGCAATCACTTTACCTCTTTGCATCAACACAGCCCCTAATCCTACTCCACATGCATCTGTATAAACTACCAAATCTTGATTCCCTTCTGGGACAACAACCATAGGTGCATGTGTCAATAAGTGTTTCAAGCTCTGAAATGCTTCCTCACACTTATCGGTCCAAACAAACTTCACATCCTTCGAGTTTGCTTGGTTGTTGGTGTTGCTATCCTCGAAAAATCCTTTATAGATCCCGATAATAACCAGCTAATCCCATAAAACTTCTTATCTCTGTCACTTTTTTTGGTCTTTTCCAACTATTCACTGCCTCGATCTTAGCTGGATCCACTAACAATCCTTTCTCTGAAACTACATGACCAAGAAACTTTACTTCCTTCTTCCAAAAATGACACTTTGGAAACTTCGCCTTCAACTGATGTTCTCTCAAAGTCTCAAGCACTACTCTAAGATGAACCTCATGCTCTCTCTCATCCTTAGAGTATATCAAGATATCATCTATGAACACCAACACGAACCTATTCAAGTGATCTCTGAAAATTCGGTTCATCAAATCCACAAAGAATGCCGACGCATTAGTTAGTCCAAACGACATCACTAACCATTCGTACGATCCATATCTAGTCCTAAACGCTGTCAAAGGAATCTTTCGCTACCCTATGCTGATAAAATCCGATCGCCAAATCCAACTGGAGAAATACTTTGGCTCCGCTCAATTGGTCGAACAAATCGTCAATTCTAGGTAATGGATATTGATTCTTTATCGTCCTCTCATTCAACTTACGATAATTGATACACAACCTTAACGATCCTTCCGGTTTCTTCACAAAAAATGTGTAACGACCCTGAAATTCAGACCCAGTTTAAAATTTTAAAAATCATTTATTTAGTGTAGAAATTTGAATTTTCACAAACAAATTCCGTTGCTACCCAAACTTCACATTTGGAATGCGTCTAGATAGACATAGGCGTACGCCAAATTTCGTCGAATAATATGGAAGTAAATTTTGCTCGTCGCATTTACATATTAGTTTGAATTTTATGTGTAAATTTTCTATCGTCCGAACTCAAATATTTTTCACAATGTTGCATAAGAAAAATATTCTGATCATGACGGCGCATTTCGTTTCGTCAAATTCCGCTTTTAATTGCTAGTAAAATTGTCGCTCGAGCAAATGGTTCAATAAGATTTACCACTTCACAAACAATGTCAAACCATCAATATCTTCATACCGTTGTGTCCGCCTCATCGCGCTGATCAAAACGGTATATTTATTTGTGTCAATTGAAGTTTGGCGTTGCAAATTATAAATTGTTTAACGAAGTACAAACCGGTCCGTTATGCCACACAAACCGGTACTCAACTCTCCAACGCTCAGAATTCTAGGGTTCTTGTCCCTTCAAAAACCCAATAGCCATCACTCTACAGAAGAATCATTGCTTTGGTCTGGGAACTCTAAACCTCTCTGCAAACTTCTCTGTATATATCCCCCTCTGCCTTGCATTAACTGCTCTGCCTTCATTTATTGCTCACTGTTATTGGTACGTGCTCCTTCCTTTTTCTCTTCTCCCTCCTCTTCATAATTCTTTTATTTTTTTTCCTCCAGAAAATGAAACTCACCCACCTGCTCCACGCTTCCACCCTCTCCCCTCCACTGTCCATGCTTCCACCCGCTCCACCCACCGGCCACGTCCACCACTACCCGCGCCGACCTTGCATCCGCCCTGCCCGCTCCTCCGCCCACACGCCACGCCAACCTCCGCCTTTGCCTCCACCAGCCCAGCTCGCCACTGACACGGCCCGCCTCAGCTGCACCAACCCACCCCACTGTCCCACACACTCCGCCCGGCCACACATCCACCAACTGCTCCTCCGCGTCCCAGCCCGACCCACCTGCGCCGCACTGCCCTTCCCCACCTGCGCCGCACTGCCCTTCCCCACGCGCACCACCTCCCGCATCTGCACATCTCCGCCTCCGCCTCCACGCCCCAGCCCATAGCCCGCCTCTCCCTCCAACCGTCACCTCCGTGCCACGACCATAGCCCGGCACCGGCTCCGCCCCTCGTCACCATAGTCCCGACCCTGACCTCGCCGATGCCCACCAAGCCGACCCCGACCACCTTGCTTCTTTTGTATACATAATATATATACAGTGTATTAGTTTGCAAAGTATAAAGAAGCTTGATTTTATTATATGGAAACAATACAGTTTGTATATATATACATTAGTTCCTATAAAGTAGTTGATAAGCTACAAATTTAGTTTGAAAAAAAAAACATAAAAGCTGTTTGTATTTTAAAGGCAGTTTCAGGTTATATATATATATATTTTTGTCAAGTAAGATTTTACATATATTTGGTATATAAATGAATATGGGTTACAGTATCTCAGATGTTGTTTCGCTTGCTTGACAGTTGTAGCTAATCCGGGATCTCAGGCCTAGGCTTCCATCTACCTTATTTTGCATCTAGTTCCTTGTTTTGGTATGGTTTATATATATTCAAATCGATATATATATATATATATATATTGCAATAAACAAATTATTGATTAATTATTTGTTGATGGCAGTTGTGTTCATTTTGCATCGTGCTTGTTAGGGTCTATTTTATCTATTCGTCTTCGTGCTTCGTCATCTTCAACCACGCAAGGTGAATATTTCATTCACGACTCAACCTAGTATGCTATGAAAATCAAGGGATAATTGTTGTTAATATTAATTTGTATATTAAATTGTTGATTGTTGAAAAAAAATTGCTATACAAGTTAAAATGGAGTATTGATAGAACTTAAACTTTCTAAATTGACGCCATGTATTGTTAAAAGATTTAATGTGATAAATTGTGATTTGATGTTGGTTTATGGTAAATAGTTGTGACATTAAAAATTGTTACGTGATGTTGAAATTGGTTGTTAAAAATAAACAATAATAAATCTGAAATTGAATGTGATATAGGATAGTTAACGATTTAAAATGTATGATTGATGTAGTAAAGTGATAATAGACACCAAGTGAAAACCATAATGTAATAATCTTTAATCTGCATGAAACGATGGTGTGGATTCTAGGAATAATTATATTAATTTGCATAAATAACAAATGTAAGTTAATACGATTATTTCGGGATTATTTAAATAAATTGTTAAATTGTTATGTATGTTTGCTATTGCTTGTTTATTTACTTTGACACCATCCCAGTTATCACACTGCAAGTTCCCTTTGCTATGCTTTGTTTTATATTGAATGATATTGGGTTGAAATGATAAATACCCAATTAAACAACTTGGCCTAGGATAGATAATTAAAAATAAGAAACCCGATTGGTCAACAAAAATTATTTTTGAAATTGAAATCTATTTGAAATTAAGGAATGAACTTAACAATTTGTTGGAAAGTAAGTAACGAACTTAATGGATTTAATTAATGGATTAAATCGAAATGAATTAATAGGAATAAATTAATGGAGTTTAATTGAAATGGATTAATAAACCTATTTAATTGAATAAAATGAATTGGCAAATTTATTTGAAATTAGATTTAAAAACAAGGAAGTTTTAGAATTTAATAATTTGGAAATTTATTAGGTTTGTTAGATTTAGATTTAAAATCGGTTTTAATTAAATAGATTTGAAACTTGTCATAAATTAAGTTTGAGATGTAGAAAATTTGATTAAGTGGAATACGAAACTAACTAAAGTTTTATGGATTTAATTTAGTGATAATTTAAATTTAAAATGATTTTAAGTTTAATAAAATTGATTTAATCAAATTTATGATTATGGTTAATTTAACGATGAATGTAAATACGAATTGAAATGAATAGAATTTGGTTTAATGATGAGAACTAAAAATTTACCATTAAATCGAATTAATTGGAATATTAACTAAATTTAGGAAGTGAAATTTAGATCTTATTAAATTGAACAGGAATACTTAATTTTATTGTTAACTCGAATGTTGAACTAAAGATTGCATTTGGGAAGAGGTTTTTAATATCCGAATAAATCGAATCGTGAAATGTCAAATTTTGGAAGTCAAATTTGCACCTTGACTTTTGGACTTTGATTTGTTTAAACGTTAATTTAACCGACCATCGGGTAGTGAATACGTAGTTATTAAAGAGACCGGGATCGGGAATGGACATACTCTCTGTCGATAACGAAAACCACTTTAATAACTATTATACGCGGAGTATTGATCCAGAACGAAGTGGATGTTTTGATGAACGCGTTGACTGAAGAAAGAGAACGATATTGGATGACCCCTGACATACTAAAACAGGAGCCGGGCCAGGCCATTGAGGTTCGCCACCTCTAGCGGACACACTTCTTCGATACCATATCTATTACTTTTGTGATTCGATTTGGGTGCTCCCCTTGATTTGGGATTATGGTAACGCCTTAACACTATTTTAATATCGTACTTTACTAATTAGACATTATCTATCTATCGTATTCTATTGTATATATAGATAGTTTATCGGATCCTTAGAGATGTTTATTTTATTCATCTTTAAGTTATGGACTTTTTCCCTTGCACTTGATTTTCTTGTATAAGATTTTGAGTCCTGACTCGAGTGTTTCTTTTTGTATATGCTCGGGTCAGTCTGAAGCTATCCAGTTGCTGATCAAGGTTGGTTGAAGATGCTGAAGGCTTAGCATTTATCTTTATCAGTCTATTTCTATTCCTGTATTGATGTCCTAGTCTGTTGGACATTTATGTATTTTCTTTTAGTCACTTTATGTTAAGACATTGTTGTATTTTATGTAGTAGCTTCATGAACTGCTATTATGACGATGTATTTTCCGCTGCATTATTCTGTGACTGTTCTGTGTCTATGATGTTGTATTGATTCTCATTTACATTTATGTATTTATAATCCCATAATGATTCATGTTTTGTATTATTTAAGTTGACATGTGTGGATTATTGTCAATTTAAATGGTCCAAATATACGGGTTGTTACAGTTGGTATCAGAGCTTCGGTTTCCCTAAAAACCTTAGTTTGGGGTTATATAAACTCATTAGAGATAGGGTAGCAATATCCTAGAATGAGGAGAATCGATTCAATATCCAAATCCTTTCATTTCAAACTTCGTTGATTCGTTGATTGGACTTTCCTTAAAATTCTATAATTTTCTATGCTTGGTTCTAAAAATCTCTTTTGTTATTTCAGGATGGGTACCAGAGGAAACAATAGGGGAGGAAGGGGCCATGGTCCTGCTCAGGCTGCACCTGCCGCTCCAGCTCCTGTCAAATTCACCACTCTTAGTAAGGAGTATACATAGCTGGGAGGTATTAAGTTTTCTGGATCCGAGAACATTATCGAGGCTCAGCAATGGCTTAAAGGCTTAGAGAAGATATTTTCTGGTCTGGAGATCACTGATGCTCAAAAGCGTCAGCTTGCTGCCTGGCAACTTCAGGATGCCGCACAAGATTGGTGGGAATCAGTTACTTCTCGTATCGAGGAGAACACCATCACTTGGGCCCAGTTTAGGTGTAACATTATTTGGATTTCGTAGTCTAAATTCTTCTTTTAATCTTTGGAATGTTATTCATCTAGTCTATCTTTTGATTAGGGATACTTTCTTGGCACAATGGATGCCTACTGCTGGGAAAACCCAACTTTATAGAGCTTTTATGGACCTTAAGCAAGGCAGTATGACTTTTTCGGAGTATGAGAGAAGATTCAACGAACTCTCCAAGTTCAGCCCGGGATTGATCGATACACCACTTCTGAAGAACGAGAAATTCATTTTGGGAGCTAGACCAGAATATTATGACTTGCTTACTGGCCACACCCACTGCACCTTCACAGAGCTTGTTGACTATGCTCTTAGATATGAGGCGAAGCCTAGGGGACCTATTGCCAAGGCCACTCCTACTCAGCCCTCCTCTAGCCAGCCCGGGAAGAGGAAGATGAACTTTGATCAACAAAAGAAAGCTTGGTAGAAGACTACTGGATTAGGATATGCCCAGAAAAGCCCAATCGACCTTGCTAATATCACTTGCTTCAAATGCGATAAGAAGGGCCATTATGCTAATAGCTGTCCATCTACCGGAGCTGCTGTCCCCCCACCTTCTATGACTAGGAGAGATTTATGCCATGTCTGCCTCCAGCCAGGACATTTCAAGAAAGACTGCCCAATGCAAAAGAGAGGAACACCATCTGGAGTATTTGCTATCACCACTCCTACACCACCTGCTCAGGATGACCAAGGTACCTTACAAAGTACTTTTTCATTACATGATTTACCTGTTAGGGTATTATTCGATACTGGTGCTTCTCATAGCTTCAAATCTATTGATCTTTGTAATAAGCTCAAATTAGAACCTACTCTTGCTACTACTTCCTTATGCGTCTCCAACCCTATTGGAGGACTTGCCAACCTCAGTAGAATTTGTAAAGAGGTTGTGCTCTTGTATGGAAGATATCGATTCACTTGGGATTTTTATGCGCTTGGCTTTGTAGCATTCGACATCTTATTGGGTGCTGATTGGTTAAGGAAATTCGATGCTGTTATTTCTTGCAAAGCTCGTTCTATTTCTCTAGTCAATGACAGGGGTCTACCACTTGTCATTGAATGCAAATCACCTCAGAAATATGCCGGAAGCTTCATATTCTCTCTTGATGCTTACCCGGATGATCTTAGTACCACTCCTATTGTCCAGCGGTTTCCTGATGTATTTGGAGAGGTCAACTCCCTACCGCCTAAACGGGAGATCGATTTCCGCATTGACCTTATTCCCGGAGCTACTCCCATAGTTCTCCCTCACAGAAGAATGGCTCCTAAAGAGAAAGCTGAACTTAAAACTCAAATTGATGATCTATTTGCTAGGTGTTTGATTAGGAGAAGTTATTCTGAATGGGGCGCCGTAGTTTTATTTGTCACCAAATCAGATGGGTCTCTTTGCATGTGTGTTGATTACAGGGAACTGAACAAACGCACTCTCAAGAACCGCTATCCGATGCCTCGCATCAATGATTTATTCGATTAGCTCCATGGAGCTAAAGTTTTCTCCCAACTTGATCTTGCCACTGGGTTCCACCAACTAAGAGTAGCAGAAGAAAGTATTCATAAAACAGCTTTCCGTACCGAAAATGGATTCTATGAATGGTTGGTTATGCCATTCGGTTTGACCAATGCACCTGCTTATTTCGTCGACTTAATGAATCGAGTCTTCCGTGATGTCCTTAATAAGTTTGTACTGGTCTTCATTGATGATATTCTCATCTTCTCCAAGGATGAGAAAGAGCATGAGACACATTTTGCTTATGTTTTGGAAACTCTTCGAAATCATCAGCTAAAAGCCAAGTTCTCTAAATGCCACTTCTGGCAAGACGAAGTGAGATTCCTGGGCCACACAGTTTCTAAAAATGGGATTTCGGTCGATCCAGCTAAGATCGCCGTAATCAATGTAAGTTCTATCCTATTCGTTATTTCTATTCAATCCCTCTTATCCCTTTCTAATTTGAGATTTATCTACAGGATTGGGAGACTCCCAAAACTCCTACTGATATCCGTAGCTTCTTGGGCTTGGCCGATTATTATCGTAGATTTATTGAGCACTTTGCCTGGATTTCTGCCCCCACTTACCGCTTTAACTCGAAAGGATGTTAAGTTTATTTGGAGTGAGAAGTGCGAATCAGCTTTTAATAAGTTGAAGTTAAGTTAACTTCAGCTCCAGTTCTTGCGGTAATCGATGGAAGTGAAGGATTAACTGTCTATACAGATGCTTGCCGAGAAGGTTTAGGCACTGTTCTTATGCAAAACGGAAAGGTTATTGCTTATGCTAGCCGCCAGTTGAAGATCCATGAAGTAAACTATGCAACTCATGATCTGGAGCTTCTTGCAGTTGTATTTGCTTTGAAACTGTGGAGGCATCATCTTTTGGGAACTAAATTTGAATTATTCTCTGAACAGAAGTCCTTGAGATATATCTTTTCTCAGAAGGATTTGAACCAGAGACAAGTCCGATGGCTCGAATTCTTAGCTTCATATGATCTCGACATCAATTATACTCCTGGGAAAGCAAATGTTGTAGCCGATGCTTTGAGCCGTAGCAAAGCATTGTCATGTTGTAATCTTGTAGAAGGCATGCTATTTCAGCTTGTTATCTCCCCATCTCTTATAGATCGCATCAAAGCTAAGCAATATGAGGACACCTTGCTCTATCGCATGAAGGAGTTAGTTCTAGGTAGAGTTGGAAATGCTGACAGTAAAGTGGGAGCACAGATAGATAGTAATGGAGTTCTGAGGATTGACAACCGTATTTGTGTTCCTAATATCGATGGATTGAGACAAGAAGTGCTTAGAGAAAACCATCAGTCATCACTTTCATTTCATCCTGGTGTCACTAAGATGTACCGAAATATGAAGCGTTTATATTGGTGGAGTAGGATGAAGAGAGATATTTCTGTATATGTCAGTAGATGCACCACTTGCCAGCAAGTCAAGGCCGATCACCGGAAGACGGCAGGATTACTTCAACCCCTAGAGATTCCGTGTTGGAAATGGGATCAGATTTCTATGGACTTCATTGATGGATTACCGAGGACCAGAAAAGGGAACGAGAGTATTTGGGTGATTGTTGATAGGTTGACCAAATCTGCTCATTTTATTCCTGTTAAGACCACTCGTACTGCTTTAAGTTTGGCCGAGATGTATATGAGAGAGATTGTTAGACTTCATGGAGTTCCATCTAGTATTGTGTGCGATAGAGACCCTTTATTCACTAGTAAATTCTAGAAGGCATTTCAGGACGTCTTGGGCACTAAACTGAATCTGAGCACAGCTTATCATCCTCAAACAGATGGCCAAACTGAAAGCGTGAATCAGATTTTGGAGGATCTGCTACGAGCTTGCATAATTGATTTCGGTGGATCTTGGGAAGACCATCTCCATTTGGTTGAATTCACTTATAATAACAGTTATCAGGTATGTCAAAATTTTCAATTTGAACAAGCGAATTTGAATTGGAATTTAACCACCTTTATATTCAGGCAAGTATCGATATGGCACCGTTCGAAGCTTTATATGGACAACCATGCAAATCGCCGGCTTGTTGGATTGAGCCTGGTGATCGATTGGTTCTTGGCCCAGATATGATTATAGAAGCATCCGAGAAGGTTAATGAGATCAGAAGAAAGATGAAGACCGCACAGGATAGGCAGAAGAGCTATGCAGATAGGCATAGAAGAGAGTTGGAATTCCAGGTTGGGGATGAGGTATTCCTTAAGGTATCACCTTTGAAGAATGTTATTCGATTTGGTCGTAGAGGGAAGCTTGCTCCTAGATTTGTTGGACCATTCTCTATCACTGAGAGAATTGGTACACTAGCCTATAGAGTTGCACTGCCGGAGAAATTTGAGGGCATGCACAACGTATTCCACGTTTCACATCTTCGGAAGGTTGTACATGATCCATCCATGACCATTCCTATTGCTCAGTTAGATGAGGTTGATATTGAGCCGGATTTGACTATAGAGAGGAGACCACTTCGTATTATTAGTAGGGATACGAGGCAGCTTAGAAGGAAATATGTTAGCCTAGTCAAAGTCCAATGGAGTCCCGATGATCGTGATTGTACTTGGGAAACCGAGGAGAGTATCCGGGATTCCAATCCAGAATTATTTGTTGAAGGTAAATTCCATTCTATATTCTATATTTTATTCGATAATCTATTTTATATCCGTCATATCTTTTACCTGTTCTTCCACTCTTTACCTTGCTCCTTTTCGAGGACGAAAAGTTTTGAGTAGGGGAGAATGTAACGACCCTGAAATTCAGACCCAGTTTAAAATTTTAAAAATCACTTATTTAGTGTAGAAATTAGAATTTTCACAAACAAATTCCGTTGCTACCCAAACTTCACATTTGGAATGCGTCTAGATAGACATAGGCGTACGCCAAATTTCGTCGAATAATATGGAAGTAAATTTTGCTCGTCGCATTTACATATTAGTTTGAATTTTATGTGTAAATTTTCTATCGTCCGAACTCAAATATTTTTCACAATGTTGCATAAGAAAAATATTCTGATCATGGCGGCGCATTTCGTTTCATCAAATTCCGCTTTTAATTGCTAGTAAAATTGTCGCTCGAGCAAATGGTTCAATAAGATTTACCACTTCGCAAACAATGTCAAACCATCAATATCTTCATACCGTTGTGTCTGCCTCGTCACGCTGATCAAAACGGTATATTTATTTGTGTCAATTGAAGTTTGGCGTTGCAAATTATAAATTGTTTAACGAAGTACAAACTGGTCCGTTACGCCACACAAACCGGTACTCAACTCTCCAATGCTCAGAATTCTAGGGGCCTTGTCCCTTCAGAAACCCAATAGCCATCACTCTATAGAAGAATCATTGCTTTGGTCTGGGAACTCTAAACCTCTCTGCAAACTTCTCTGTATATATCCCCCTCTGCCTTGCATTAACTGCTCTGCCTTCATTTATTGCTCACTGCTATTGGTACGTGCTCCTTCCTTTTTCTCTTCTCCCTCCTCTTCATAATTCTTTTATTTTTTTCCTCCAGAAAATGAAACTCACCCACCTGCTCCACGCTTCCACCCTCTCCCCTCCACTGTCCATGCTTCCACCCGCTCCACCCACCGGCCACGTCCACCACTACCCGCGCCGACCTTGCATCCGCCCTGCCCGCTCCTCCGCCCACACGCCACGCCAGCCTCCGCCTTCGCCGCCACCAGCCCAGCTCGCCACTGACACGGCCCGCCTCAGCTGCACCAACCCAGCCCACTATCCCACACACTCCGCCCGGCCACGCGTCCACCAACTGCTCCTCCGCATCCCAACCCGACCCACCTGCGTCGCACTAACCTTCCCTACCTGCGCCGCACTGCCCTTCCCCACGCGCACCACCTCCCGCCTCCGCACATCTCCGCCTCCGCCTCCACGCCCCAGCCCATAGCCCGCCTCTCCCTCCAACCGTCACCTCCGTGCCACGACCATAGCCCGCCACCGGCTCCGCCCCTCGTCACCACAGTCCCGACCCTGACCTCGCCGATGCCCACCAAGCCGACCCCGACCACCCTGCTTCTTTTGTATACATAATATATATACAGTGTATTAGTTTGCAAAGTATAAAGAAGCTTGATTTTATTATATGGAAACAGTACAGTTTGTATATATATACATTAGTTCCTATAAAGCAGTTGATAATCTACAGATTTAGTTTGAAAAAAAAAACATAAAAGCTGTTTGTATTTTAAAGGCAGTTTCAGGTTATATATATATTTTTGTCAAGTACGATTTTACATATATTTGGTATATAAATGAACCAGTATCTCAGATGTTGTTTCGCTTGCTTGACAGTTGTAGCTGATCCGGGATCTCAGGCCTAGGCTTCCATCTACCTTATTTTGCATCTAGTTCCTTGTTTTGGTATGGTTTATATATATTCAAATCGATATATATATTTCAATAAACAAATTATTGATTAATTATTTGGTTATGGCAGTTGTGTTCATTTTGCGTCGTGCTTGTTAGGGTCTATTTTATCTATTCGTCTTCGTGCTTCGTCATCTTCAACCACGCAAGGTGAATATTTCATTCACGACTCAACCTAGTATGCTATGAAAATCAAGGGATAATTATTGTTAATATTAATTTGGATATTAAATTGTTGATTGTTGAAATTGTTGAAATAAAATTGCTATACAAGTTAAAATGGAGTATTGATAGAACTTAAACTTTCTAAATTGACGCCATGTATTGTTAAAAGATTTAATGTGATAAATTGTGATTTGATGTTGGTTTATGGTAAATAGTTGTGACATTAAAAATTGTTATGTGATGTTGAAATTGGTTGTTAAAAATAAACAATAATAAATCTGAAATTGAATGTGATATAGGATAGTTAACGATTTAAAATGTATGATTGATGTAGTAAAGTGATAATAGACACCAAGTGAAAACCATAATGTAATAATCTTTAATCTGCATGAAACGATGGTGTGGATTCTAGGAATAATTATATTAATTTGCATAAATAACAAATGTAAGTTAATACGATTATTTCGGGATTATTTAAATAAATTGTTAAATTGTTATGTATGTTTGCTATTGCTTGTTTATTTACTTTGACACCATCCCAGTTATCACACTGCAAGTTCCCTTTGCTATGCTTTGTTTTATATTGAATGATATTGGGTTGAAATGATAAATACCCAATTAAACAACTTGGCCTAGGATAGATAATTAAAAATAAGAAACCCGATTGGTCAACAAAAATTATTTTTGAAATTGAAATCTATTTGAAATTAAGGAATGAACTTAACAATTTGTTGGAAAGTAAGTAACGAACTTAATGGATTTAATTAATGGATTAAGTCGAAATAAATTAATAGGAATAAATTAATGGAGTTTAATTGAAACAGATTAATAAACCTATTTAATTGAATAAAATGAATTGGCAAATTTATTTGAAATGGGATTTAAAAACAAGGAAGTTTTAGAATTTAATAATTTGAAAATTTATTAGGTTTGTTAGATTTAGATTTAAAATCGGTTTTAATTAAATAGATTTGAAACTTGTCATAAATTAAGTTTGAGATGTAGAAAATTTGACTTAAGTGGAATACGAAACTAACTAAAGTTTTATGGATTTAATTTAGTGATAATTTAAATTTAAAATGATTTTAAATTTAATAAAATTGATTTAATCAAATTTATGATTATGGTTAATTTAACGATGAATGTAAATACGAATTGAAATGAATAGAATTTGGTTTAATGATGAGAACTAAAAATTTACCATTAAATCGAATTAATTGGAATATTAACTAAATTTAGGAAGTGAAATTTAGATCTTATTAAATTGAACAGGAATACTTAATTTTATTGTTAACTCGAATGTTGAACTAAAGATTGCATTTGGGAAGAGGTTTTTAATATCCGAATAAATTGAATCGTGAAATGTCAAATTTTGGAAGTCAAATTTGCACCTTGACTTTTGGACTTTGATTTGTTTAAACATTAATTTAACCGACCATCGGGTAGTGAATACGTAGTTATTAAAGAGACCGGGATCGGGAATGGACATACTCTCTGTCGATACCGAATATCACTTTAATAACTATTATACGCGGAGTATTGATCCAGAACGAAGTGGATGTTTTGATGAACGCGTTGACTGAAGAAAGAGAACGATATTGGATGACCCCTGACATCACTAAAACAGGAGCCGCGTCGGGCCATTGAGGTTCGCCACCTCTAGCGGACACACTTCTTCGATACCATATCTATTACTTTTGTGATTCGATTTGGGTGCACCCCTTGATTTGGGAGTGTTGTTTCGCGGTGTTGAGGTAGTAGCTGCTATGCTCAACATCAGTCCGGATCACGCAACTACTAGTATCCTAGTTGGTATCGCCTCATGTACCTTGTCATAGTGATTATCCTATTCACGGCCACTACGTTTTGGTTTGTACCTTTAGTATATGGATTGCCCTCTGGTGACTTCCGGTTTTGGGGAAACTACGGTCTTGTATATGCTCTTGGGAATTAAATGTGTTAAGGGGGATTATGGTAACGCCTTAACACTATTTTAATATCGTACTTTACTGATTAGACATTATCTATCTATCGTATTCTATTGTATATATAGATAGTTTATCGGATCCTTAGAGATGTTTATTTTATTCATCTTTAAGTTATGGACTTTTTCCCTTGCACTTGATTTTCTTGTATAAGATTTTGAGTCCTGACTCGAGTGTTTCTTTTTGTATATGCTCGGGTCAGTCTGAAGCTATCCAGTTGCTGATCAAGGTTGGTTGAAGATGCTGAAGGCTTAGCATTTATCTTTATCAGTCTATTTCTATTCCTGTATTGATGTCCTAGTCTGTTGGACATTTATGTATTTTCTTTTAGTCACTTTATGTTAAGACATTGTTGTATTTTATGTAGTAGCTTCATGAACTGCTATTATGACGATGTATTTTCCGCTGCATTATTCTGTGACTGTTCTGTGTCTGTGATGTTGTATTGATTCTCATTTACATTTATGTATTTATAATCCCATAATGATTCGTGTTTTGTATTATTTAAGTTGACATGTGTGGATTATTGTCAATTTAAATGGTCCAAATATACGGGTTGTTACAAAATGCTACTAGACCCCAAGACAAACTGCTTGGTCTAAAAAAATTCTTGCCCTCCAAGTCCACCAACTATACCTTCAACTCCTTCATCTCAATAGGTGTCATCCTGCTTGGCGGTCTACTATTACTGGTTCTGCTCCCGGTACCAAATCTATCTGAAACTCGATGGCACGTTTCGGTGGCAATCCAACTACTGGCTCAAAAACATCTGCGAATTCTCTAACCACGAAAACTTGGCTTAACTCATCTTCTACCTCCATAAGACCCAACAAAGCATTTACCTCACAACTAGGGTTTTTTACGGTATATACTATCCGATCAATACAGTCAGGGTGGCTAAGCGATATTTTCCTATCATGGCAAAATATCCTAGCATCGTACTTACTTAACCAATCTATTCCAAATACAATTCCGAACCCTACAAAGTCAAACACATGCAAACTGCAAACAAAGGTGTACCCAAACATATCAAACTCTAGGCGGTCACACTTCATCCACCGTGTCGCATACACTCCTATCGGAACCTTAAGGAAGTAACTAAATATGAGGATTCTAGGTTAAGCTTATCTACCAAACAACGATATATAAAAGAATGCGATGCACCAGTATCAAACATAACACTGACAGACATACCATGAATCTGAAGCGTACCTCCCAACACAACTTTCCCTTTCTTCTGTGTTGTTGGTCTTGAGGTAGCTAGTTCCAATGCAAACACCTTTCCCTTTCCATCCTTAGCAGGCTCTTTACACTAGTTCTTATAATGGACAATCTGATCGCAGTTAAAGCATCTAATATTCTTCTTCCCGATTACTTCCTTCGCCTTTCCAGTACGACATTCATTAGCAAAATGTCCCTTCTTATCACACTTAAAGCAACAACCTCCGACTTTCCTTTCTTCATGGTCCACCTTTCTAAGCGCCCTTCTTATGAAAGAATTTCCTTTTCTGACTCTGCCCTACCTAGACCTCCTTTGCCTTACTCTTTTCCAGCAAATAAAGCATTTCCTTATTCCTCAAAGCCATCTCCACTACAACATCATAAGGATCCCTAATATGAGGTAATGAAGCCCTTGCCAACTCAGGCTTCAACCCCCTTATGAACTTCTCATTTCTCTTCATCACAGTATCCATAGGGGCATACCCATACCTAGCCAGCTCCTCAAACCTCCTAGAATACTCAAGAATAGTCATCTCCCCCTGTTCCAACTCAGCAAACTTTCTAATCAAGGTAGACTTCACCATCACAGTCATGAACCTCTCCTCAAAGCTCCTCCTAAACTCAGCTCATGTCATCATCTCTTCATTAACTACAACTGTCACTCTATTCCACCAGAATAAAGCTGCTCCCTGAAGCTGTCTCTACGCAAGCCTTCTTTTCTAGTCATCATTGAGCCCCTAAGTCTGCAAAGATTCTGTCATAATGCAGCAACCAATTCTCCACTTCTATAGCGTCTTCAGTTCCAATAAATGGCTTTCCTCCAAGCCTAACATAGTCTCTACTCAGAATATCATAGTTGTTGACCACCGGAGCTTCTTGAACTCCTCCTCCAACCAATCCAACAGCAACACCTGCTTGCATCATATTCATGAAAACCCGATACATTGCTTCCATACCAACTTGCAAAACTCCAGCACCTACATTATCAGCTTGTGCCTGACCTGGGTTTCTCCTAGTACTTGGTTTGGCATTTCTGTTTGTTGTGGTGCTTCCCCTCCAATATTAACTCTTCTAGCATCCATATCTGCATTCGAGCCTCGTGAGATATAGAAGAAAAGCCTAATAAAGATAGGAGACTAGAGATATAGCGTATACTTATATAGCAAATACAAGTACGTTACTATAATGTTATCACATTCTCCGATCTTATCTTTAATTACTAAGGATTATGTTTTCAAAAATCAGTTTTAGTTAAAGTTTTTCATAAACCAGTGCTCTAATATCAAGTTGTAACATCCCCTATCTGGAGGCCAGAAGCTAAGCGCTACAGATGCTGCTGTCATCTAGAGTATTAACTTCCGGTGACCAAATATGGTAAAGTTAATGATATTCATAATATCAGAATCACGTGAATATGAAATAAAATCACAGATTTTAAAAACAGCTTTTCAAATTACATTTCACAAAACATGTTTCATATTCAATTACATAATCCCAACACTTTCCCAGGTTCAGATCAAAATAATTATTACATAAATACGCCATGAGCGACATATAAAGATGCCCCTTTGGTTGATCAGAGTTACTATATAGTCATAACTGACTTAATACAAACACAGCGGAAATACACAAATAAAAATAACAACTCCTAAATAGCTATCCATCAACCTCCTGCTCATCTCCGGAAGCTTTGCTCGCCAACCTACTAAAACCTGTAAACCTTTAACCCTCAGCCTACTCAAATAAATTTTGAGCACCAAAAAGTTTAAAGGGAAAAACATGAACTTCGAGTCAGACATAAAGCCTGGTGTGAATAATACTATACATCTCCGTTATTTGATATTAAGTGTGACCATGCCGCTTAGCGGAACGGGTTTCTCCTCACTAATATCCTTTTAAAACATATCTTTTGCAAATCATAATCCTATAACCAAAACTGGTTAAATCTGTAAAGCATTATTATGTAAACATACATATCAGGTAATAAATGGACTATCTGTCCGAACACTATAGTTTGTTTGGTTAACTACTAAACTTTAATTGACTCGGGCCTACCAAAAAATATAAATAAATAATCTAACATCTGTTAGATACTCCTCTTCTGGACGGTCTGTCCCTAGCTTACTTTCTCCAAGTCAACTAATCTTAATGGTTTGCGGGCTCACTAATTATCTATCTCTGTACAAATATATTCCTTTTTGTGTGTAACATCATTTTAGTCTTACCTGTGATAAAGCTCTACAAATTGGAATTTTAGACTAAATTAACTAAGGGCTAATAGCTAATGTATTAGGTGTGACCCTATACCAGTCCCATCTGGTATTCTAATATCCGAGTCATTTTACTTAGGGTAATCTTCCCAAAATTTTCCTTGAAAACCACTTTTTTCAAAATGATTTAATCCTTTTAAATCATACATAAACAAGGAAAATAAATTATATGCTTTACTCAAATTACCTTGACATGTTATATATATACTTTACACAAATCTTTGTTGATGAATACCTTTTAAACCTTTGAAAATACCCCTTTCGATCCCTTTGAAAGTATCCCTTTCGAAACCAAGTAAACCCTTTATAACCTAGGCCGAAAGGCCAAAACCTACCTTTCAAAACCATTCATATAAACCTTTCGAAACCATTGAAAAGCCTTTCCTTCGAAAGCTATAAAACCTAAGACATCCTATCTTTAAAACACTTAAACATTGCCTTTTGAAAACATTGGAAATCCTTTCCTTTCAAACCTTTCGAAACAATTGGGGAACTACCCCTTCAAAACCTTCATTTAAACCTTTTGAAGGCATTAAAACATCAAACCTTTCGAAAGCCATCAGGTTCAAGTAAAGCATGTGGAATAACCTTTTGAAACCATTTAAAACTATCTCCTTCGTAACCATTGGGTTCTACCTTCTACAGAGCAAAAAGGTCATAAAACATTTTAGTCGATAGCACTCTTTGGAAAGCATTTCCTAAGTAAAGAAGTGATGGTGTCGAAACCAACCTTTCGAAAGCATTAAATAAGCAGCTAAGTTTTTTTTATAAAACAAAATAGCCCTTTCGAAGGAACTGCTTCGAAAGGAAAAAGGCGGCAACGAAGGGGTTTCGACCTAGTCGAAAGCATTGACTTAAAACAAAGGCAGAACCTCTTAAAAACCATTCCTTTAAACCCATTTGACTTAGTCAGAAGCCAACTAAGTCCAAAGCTATGTAGTCGAAAGAAAAGCAGGTGCATTTTCATTTAGAAGCAAAGGCACGCTTCGACCCCTTGGAGACCCATCGTTTCGACTTCATACCTTCCGCCATCATCCGTTTCGCTACGTACCAAGTATTAATACCAGATGCATTGGTTTCGACTGAGAAGGAGGCGGAAGTACTGGTCGAAAGCAAGGTGCCGAAAGTGGTGAAACATGTAAAAGCATGTTTAAACTAATTTTTGGCTTTTCAAGTAATCTTTTTAACTAACCTGCCTGGTTTGTCAAAATCTTATTGGTTGCAAATTATCTTCTCTAAAAGCACTACCATAATTTCAGAATTTAGACTATTTAAATCATTTACAAAATACCCCTTCTCCTTTTATAAATTTATAAAACATTTAAGTCCCATGCCTTAAATAATTTTATATATTCATTAAAACACTTAGGAAAATTCTACGAAAATTCTAGAAAATCATTTTTAATATCTTTTTTAACATATATAAATTTTAGACCCAAAACATATATTATTTAACCGTAAATAATTTTAAACCCAAATAACCATTTTTCACTAGAAAATTAATATAAAATCCACATTAATTCAAAAAATTATGAAAATTGAAACCCATCTCTAAAATATCATTTTTGATCTAAATCTAAAATCGCAAGGTATTTGGATGCCATTTAATTGGGATTTTACGTCAAAACATATCTAAAAGGTATATGAATAAGCATAAATCATCAACAAGCATATATAAACATTTTATCCTTCGAAATCATGGCATAACATTGCAAAATAATTCGGATTAACCTTAAAACTGAAAACAATAGAAAACATGAGATGTAGTCATTATTCACCTTAGCTTTGTGATTAAGGATTTGAGATTTGAATGGATTTGAATTGACTAATCTTTCTTCCTTTGATTCCTTTATATCCTTCCTCTTGCTCTTGCTAATGGTGGCCGGCCTCTTGTTGTTTTTATTTGTGAATTATGAAATGAACGTGTAGAATATGGCTTAAGGGGTTTAGGGCATATGAATAATACTTATTCCTATATTACCCTTGTCTATTTCCTAACATTTTATTCCATTTCAATTTACTTAGTTCATTTGTTAACATGGTACGACTACCCCTTAGTTTAATCACAAATCTCAACCGCTTAACCATTTTACATTATTTCATTTAATTTAGTTAATTATTTATCCTAAATAGCGTTACTAAAAATATGAGGTATTACACATATAACATAAAAATCAATTCAAGGCATGTTTAAACAATTAAGATATACAGTTTATTTATATTTATTTATGCAAGTGTTATTAAATTATAAGACAGTTTTCCAATCAAAATTAGTGTTTATTCAACAAAAGTTTCCAAAACAAAAGAAATGGAGATCAAACAACATAGGCATATATAAATTCGTGAAAAGGCATTTAGATCTAAATTATACAGTGAACAACAAAAAAACAATTAAATGAGACAAAGGATCCAAATTATGTCAGTCGTGATGAACATATATTAAATGAAGATATAGAAAAAGAGCTAATTTGAATGAAATCAACATTATAATCTTAATATTGATTGAGATGGACAAAAGGAATTTGAATTACATATTATAAGATAAATAAGATGAGACGAGGCATATAAAGTCTTAAAGCACATAAGCAGGGGAAACAAATGAATAAATCAAACAGAAAAGCACCTTAGGATATAGCCAAAAGTTGCACCTTGAATGGTGAATCAATGCTCCTACATCCAATTGAATCAATCAAGAATCAAGAGATAACAACCATCTTTTATTTAAATTTTATTTTGGTTTTGTTTTGGGATTTTTTTTCATTGTGCCATTGAATTCTGGCCATGAAATGGTGGAGAGAAGAAAGAAAGAAAAGTGAACTATCTGAAGGAAATCTGGAATGAATGAAAGAAAATTTGTTTTAAAGGAAACATGGAAACCTTTCAATTCCTTCCTTTAAAACCTTCCCTATTTAATTTCTCACCTAATCTCATCAAATCATCCCACTCCCCTCTTCATATTTCGGCCAAAAAGATAGAAATAAAAAATATAGAAAAGGGCAAAAATAATTTCATAAATGAGATTTAACTGAGTTATAAAGAGGAGTAAAGGATGGAGAATTATTTCCTTCCTTTAATTACTCCTTTGGATTTCAAATCACATTTAAAACTCTCCACTCTTCATCATGCATGGCTGACCATAAAAGTGGGATGTGGGCCTTAATAAATTTTCCAAAACCACTTAACAATTGTTCTATTTAAATCCAATTTAAATATTCTATCGATATCATATATCGATTCACGCATTTATAACTTTTATATACTCACTTTCTTAAATACTAGCGGTATTCAGACAAGTTAAATAAAATTTAACGATTAATACTTCACAAATATTAAATAATTTAATAAATTTACAATGATTGGTTATAACAAATATACAACAAAAATAAAACACATTTTATTTTGACCAAGATTGGTTATCGAGTTAGATATATGTAACAAATTACATAATTTCCCCTAGGGCATACCCCTAACTCTATCAACCTCTCACTTGCACTTGGAGTCTATTATGGAATCTTATTCCAACTCATTTGATCAGTTTTAACAAATAATTATCGAGTGAGTCACTTAGTGAATGAGTATGCTATATTTTTTAATTATCTACTCTACCAATTAACTTTCTCCGATGTTGATAAACTGCATTTATCATGTGAAACTTTTTAGAGTATGTTTTCAATTAAAGAGGTTTTGGTGTTACTCAAATTTTTCGACCACTACAAACTACCCGAGAATAAGAAACATGCCAGCAAGTCTCTTTTGACTGCCATCCAGTTTGGACCCTTGTTATCCCGTCCTTTCCATGGCATTTAAGGTCGACCCCCGGTCAGTGCAACCCGAAGCAACAACCAGCAGCCAGCTCATAAAGAAAAGCAAGGCATCTGCACTACTCGGCCTAGTCCCCATCGTCCGATCCCTTCTTATGACCAGCTAGCTCCCAGACAACCTGTCTACTCAAGCACCACCCTCGGCCCGTCCATCAATCAATGTGTCCCTGATTTCCTCGGGCATGGCCTACCAACTAGCTCCGATGCAGCCCCCACAAGCAACCTTATAGTTGGTCCTCCGTATCATTCTGATTAGTGCAGTCAAACCTACCTGGCTCGAGCTGCTCCTTCATCGCTACTCCTGGCAGTTTCCTACCTCTTTCCATATTCTTAAGAAAGCCTGGCCTACCTGGTCTGCCTTGCCACATCAATATACGGGCAAGGCCGACAAAGAAGTACGACTAAGTGTGTCCTTTTTCGAGACAGAACATATCATGCAACATGCTGCCATTGTGCATAAACATTACCTAAACAGTAAGGTTAGGCATGATTTTCCATATTGATGTTGACCTCGATGCTGACCCCCTTCATTTCGCCCGCTATCCCTTATTAATAATATCTATGGCGTGGCACCTTTCCATCCAGTTTTACGGCATCATCCTAACATCCTAGCATTAGTTTCAACCACTATAAATACCCCATGCATGACAACTTTAAAGTGGTGATTCGGTTGTTGGTCGCCATCCACTAAGGGTCGACTATTGGGTTGTTGGTCATCACCTACCAAGGGTCGATTTATTCGAAGGATCCATCAGTCACTCACGATCCTGCGTCCTTAGCTTAACATCGAGCAGAAGATTCTCACAGAAGCTCACCGTCTACAGTCCTAATCTCAGCAAACCCTCAAGATTAACAACAGCCTTAGTCTTGAGCTGCCCCTTTGATCTTATTGTATATCTCTAGTAATTCCATGTAATTGTAAGTGAGCCGTATAACAAGAGGAATTCACCATGGACGTAGGCAGCTCTATCGAAGCACTCTACATCTTATGTTATTTACCCATTAAATGCTCATTTTAGCTCTTAAACCGGACTGTTAGCAAGTAACCTTTTCTTTTTGTGGTGAGATTCCGAGGTTGATGAAAAATACAGTCAACATTCTAGCACTAAAGGAGGGCCCAAACCACCGGTCTTGTGGTTAGTAGCCTCATGTGCAAGCTCTTTTCGCACTTAATATCCCACATCGAGTATGAAATATGGCAATTACAAGTGTGGTCCCGCTCGCACCTCCAACAACCAGAAAGACCCTCTAGCTTAGGGAAGGAGCTTCCCGCCGCTGGCTAAGCATGCCCCCATGAGATGCCCTACTTAATCGGCCTTATTATTAGACCCAAGGGAAAGATAGCCATCGTGAGTGGTCTTGATCTCCGTCTAGCTCCTTCTCGGAAAATCCCTAAAATCCAACACTCATGTTAATAGCCAGGGTAGTCCCCTACAGTCTGTCGAGTGAATCCCTCCTCCATCTTCTCTTTCAAAGGTTCTTAAGAGCAACCATATTCCCATATGCATGTCTAAAGGCATCCGAGATCAGCAGCCAACGACTCTGTCAAGCTTGCTCTTGAGCTCACGACCTTTTATGAAGATAGCACCGAAGTCTTCAGTGCCCACATTATTCAGTACTACTTCCAAGGCTACTCAACAAGGATGGGTTTTCATATGCTCATTACCTTGTTTGGTGACCACCACCCTTCGCCGCCTAGGACCGGTCGAGCCGTCGCTCCCCTCCTGGTCGGTAAACTATCCACGAGGATGAATTACTGAGAATACATTTCCTAATCGATGAATGCCCAGGCATTCAACAAGGATGAGTTTTCATGTGCTCATTACCATGTTTGGGAAATCGCCGGCCTTCGCCGTCCAGGACCGCATGAGCCGATGCTCGCTTCATGGCCGCTAGTCTATCCACGAGGATGAATTACTGAGAATTCATTACCTTATCAGGGAATCGCTAGGCTATCTAATGAGGATGATTTTTCATATGCTCTTACATTGTTTGGGGACCTCCACCTATGACCACGCGAGCCATCACTCCCCTCCTGGCCTATAGGCTATCCATGAGGATGAATTGCCAAGAATTCATTTTCTTCTCATGGAATGCCTAGGCTATCCAACAAGGATGAGTTTTCATGTGCTCATTACCTTGTTTGGGGGCGCCGCCCAGGACCGGTTGAGCCATCGCTCCCCTCCGCATCCGTGGGCAATCCACAAGGATGAATTACCAAGAATTCATTTCCTTGTCATGGAAAGCCCAGACTTTCCAATAAGAATGAGTTTTCATATGCTCATTACCTTGTTTGTGGACTGCCACCCTTCGCCGCCCAGGACCGCATGAACCGTCGCTCCCCTCCTGGCCGGTAGGCAATCCACGAGGATGAATTATCGAGAATTCATTTTCTTGTCAAGGAAAGCCTAGGCTATCCAACAAAGATGAGTTTTCATGTGCTCATTGCCTTGTTTGGGCACTGCCGCCCTTCACCGCCTAGGACCATGTGAGTCGTTGCTCCCTTTCCGACCGACTATCCATGAGGATGAATTACCAAGAATTTATTTCCTTATTGAGGACTGTTAGGCTATCCAGCAAAGTTAAATCGCCATGCATTCATTTCTTTATTTGGGGACTGCCCCCTGCCTCAAGGGTCTATGTGAGACATGTCTCCCCTATGCATCGGGGCGCATCGACGACTGGATGCTCCTCTGCAACGATCCGTACCCCTTGTCTATGATGCCACTCATCCTCTGAACTGGATGTGACACTATTGTCTAGACCAATGCTATTACACCAAGTGATGCCAAAATTTGACATCCATAGTGTGCCTACATAAGAATAAGCCAGGTCAGCCTTTGGCTGCTGCATGTCACCCATGGAACTTTCAAGCCACTCACCGCTTAGGTTTGAACTGGGACCACCTACCATCAAAGCAACACACATATAAGTTCACATTTAACAATTTCTATCTGCTAAATTCCTGTGAATGATGACACCAACTCCTATCTCACCAGTATCACTCCATTATACTAGAGTGCTTGAGCCAACCATACACCACCGGTCGAGCCGGGCCTTGCAGTCTTCTAAGCACAGGCGACGTGTCGCCCTGGAGAACCCCCGAGCCCCGCGTGCTTCGATTCGAGCCAGGCCCCATCCACTGCTATGCACACGACTTCTTGTCACCTAGAAAAATCCATAGGCAAACATGTGCTCCCACTTAGTGCTAGAGCCACTCGTCACTCGATGGTTGGCAGGCACTCGGCTCATATAAGCGAACAACTAGGCTGAGCCCGTCTCACGACAATCTTGCTACTTAGCTTATTTTAAACAGAATTGTTTATTGAAAATCATGTAGGAACATCGCGGGCAGTGCGTCGCCTAGGAGAACTCCAAGCCCCCAATGCTTAGGTTCGGACTGGGACTGCCCTTCGACAAAGCAACACAATGAGGCTCAACTGCCGCACACTGGACTTAACACCTAACAAGCACCTGAGCGGCACGATCAATGCTCGCTTTCATGTCCCCCAACCTGCCCGGGTAGGAAACCGAAGAAATTTGGTCAGACCAATGCAAAAGTCTACTGGCTATTCGAAATACTCTACCCTACAAGTCGAAAGCAAGATCAAACTACTACAGCTTGTTTCCCAAACAATATGTTTGCAATAAAGAATTTGTTTTATTCTGTTCAATAGTGCGTTAGGGCACAATGCCAACCTAGTATGGCTTACAATAGTTTTCAATCATTGATTAGTTGAAAAGAAGAAAAGGAGAAAGGGAAGAAGAAGCACAACAACAATGCTCTTCCAAGTTCAACCGGCCTACACTCTTATTACTGCCCATAATATGCCCAGAAGGGGAAACGATCAAGAACTTGTTGAATAAACCTGAGCAAGCTCCTCGTCTTCAAAGCAGCTCAGATGCTTCGATCAATCAAAACCTTGTTAAAGAAGAAGTGTGCTGCAACAAGAAATTACGAAGAGCTCCCAAGCAACCTCATCAAGGAGCAAACCAAGGCCTTAGCATTGACATTCGAATCAAAAGAGATAGCCCCTACTCCTTCCAAAGGGGTGTAGAAGCTTCCAAACCGACTTGAGGTCGGGAAAGTAGGAGCATCAAAGCAAGGGAATGCTCTAGCCCCACATGGATCAATAGCTCGAGATCGCCGTTCGATCAACGTTGGGACTTTGGTTAGGGGACCCAGGTACCAACCAAAGGCAAGGTCCACCTCAAGTAGTCGAAATGTACGAGCACAGTTCGACATCCAAGAAGGCTACCTCATTTGTAAACCCTGCTAAATCCGAATCTTAAAAAAGTTTGACAAAAAGCCAAACATGCAGGAGCAATGGGAAAGGAAGTGAAAGACAAAGAAATCAGTTTTTTACAAAGAGAAAACCATGCAGAGTTCAAATATATAGAAGTAATTACATTGCCAAAGCTCCATAGGTTTGTAACGGAAGAGGAAGTAGGTATTTATATGCCTTTCCCTTCAACTGCATCCATTGTAATCAAAAAGGAAAAAGAAGTCTCGACCATTTAAAGGTGATAAGTGATGTGTCACACCACGCACGTAGGCAAAGAGACACCTTTTTGCGGCATCTCGATAAGCAAAACTGTCATGACTAATGGTGCAAGGCCATGTGGATAGTGCACTAAATGCACAGTAAAATCGTCAATCGGTGGAAGTCTTCTAGATTTTACAAGCCTGCACCCACTCACAGGCGTGGTCTTAGGGTGGAAATATTACTTGAATTTTTCATTAATAAGAAGATAAGCTAATTAAGGTTTCTTAGCTTAATCTGCTTCGGTCCTACCGGTCTTGGTCCAAGCCAGCCTGCCACAGGCTACTCATGAATAAAAAACAAGACCGAAAGTCTCCTTTGACTGTTGTCCAAGTTGGACCTCTATCAGCCTGCCCTCTCTATTGTACTTCAGTTGGCTCCCGGCCAGTGTACCCCAAAGCATCGACCAACGACCAGCTCATCAAATAAAGCAAGGCATCTGTGCTACATGGCACGGTCCTCATTATACGGCACCTCTATTATGACCAACTGGCTCATTGAGTGCCTGTCTACTCGAGCACCTCCCACGGCCCGTCCGTCGATCAATACATCTCTAGATTACCTCAACCGTAGTTTGCCAACTTGGCTCCGGTGCAGCCTCTACAAGCAACCTTATAGTTGGTCCTCTGTATCATTCTAAGTAGTGCAACCAAACCATACTGGCTCGGTCCACTCCGTCAGCACTACCCCTGGTGGTTTCCTACAACTTTCCATATCCTTGGGAAAAGCCTAGCCTGCCTGGTCCACCATGCCCCATCAGCGTATGGGCAAGGCCGACAATGTAGTAAAAAAAGTGTATCCTATTCTGACATAGAGCATGTTGTGCAACATGCTGCTACTGTGCATGAACATTACCTTAACAGTAAGTGCATGGCATGGTTTTCCCAATTGATGTTGACCTCCTCATCAAACTTCCTTCACTTCTCCAGTTGTCCCTCATTAATTTGATCTACGGCGCAATGCCTTCCAGCTGGTTTTACGGCATCATCATAGTCGTCCCAGCATCAGTTTCAGTCACTATAAACACACCATGCATAGCAAGTTTAAAGGGGTGATTATGTTGTTGGACGCCACCCGCTAAGGGTTGACTATTGGGTTATTGGTCATCACCCACCCAGGGTCGACTATTCTTCTGTTGGTCACCGCCCACCAAAAGTCGATTATTAGGTTGTTGGTCGCTACCCGCCGAGGTTTGACTATTCGATTATTGCTCGCCACCCGCTAATGGTCGACTATTCGGTCGTTGATCCCCACCCGACAAGGGTCGATCTATTTAGAGGATCCATTAGTCACTCATGATCCTGCGTCCTCGACTTAGCATCAAGTGGTAGGTTCTCACAGCGGCTTACTTCTGCAGTCCTAAGCTCAATAAGCCCTCAAGATTAGTAGCAGCCTTAGCCTCAAGCTGCCCCTTTTATCTTGTTGTATATCTCTTGTAACTACCTGTAACTGTAAGTGTGTCGTATATTAAGAGGAATTCACAATGGACGTAGGCAGCTCTACCGAACCACTCTATATCTTATGTCATTTACCCATTGAAGACCCATTTTAGCACTTAAACTAGACGAATAGCAAGTAACCTTTGTTTTTTGTGGTGCAATTCCGAGGTTGATGAAAAATACAGTTAACATTGGGTTCTTTTACGAACTGTATCGCAACATCGTTATAATATAACAATGTCATGAGATTATGGACATTTGGAATCATCCTTAGCTCAGTCATAAATTTGTGCATTTATTTATACTTCTTTTATTGCAGCATGATTCAAGGCGATGTACTTTACCTCTGTTTGAATCAGCCATTATTGTTTGGAAAATTTTCAACTTAATGTTCTTAACTTAACATTGAACACGAAAATTGGATTGATGTACTATACATGATATCATTTATGAAGCTTGAGTCTGCGCACTCCTTCATAAAGAGTTCATTATTTCTATAAACAATTCTCGAGTATTTTGTAAATACTCAAGAACACTCTCAATTTTCATATTGTAATCTTAATTTGGATTCAATACTTTCTCTATGTATCAAATACATAACCGATTTATGATACTGTAGATAATTATCATGTATGGTAATCCCTATTGCCGGTGCTTAGTAACCCATCTTACATACTCCATATTAAACAATTTAATACATGTATGTGTATATCGTCTTGGGACATTCCCAACATCCTTTTATACTAATTATAAAAGATGTCTTTTCAAATCTTATACTGAAAATTAAACAGCTAAGAGTTTAACACGATTGCAGTTTTAACATTAAGATTGTTGTTTAGTTATAGTTTAAGAAATATTTTAGTGCCTTTTAATGTTCTTTCTTATAGACACATGCTTCTTCTACATTTTGACTGAAATTCAAATTATTTGATTTCTTTGTCAAAATAGTTGCTTAACTCTGATGCTTATCGAATGATACTTTCGTATCAACTCTTGGATCATATCCAATACTCACAAACTCAGTTATTACTCCAACTGACTTTGATACATTTTGGTTTTTATGTGCAAACAATTTATTCCAAGTCATTTTTATAATTTTTGTTTCAACGTACATGTACCAAAATTCAAAATCGTATTGAGCGATAGTTTCGCGAGTAAAATCCAAATTATCTTAAGTACATTAAATTACGAATCTACAACGTTAATTTCAATAATTAATATTTATGATGTTAATCTAGAATGTACTTTACAACATTGGACTTCTTCTTGGAGACACTTTTGCAGTAAATAGATCATGTCTCTTCGAGCATAACTATCAAATCTTATTTTGATAATATACTCATAATACATTCTGAATTTGCACATCATGCCGTATGGTAGAGTCAATACTCTTAATGGCATATTGACAACTGAGGATATTCTTTTCTTGACATCGATAAGAAAATATGTAACGACTCACCTTTTTCGACCATCGAAATTCAACACCGAATACATCCATAGTATTCAAATGCCGAACATCGAGTCCTTGAAAAGATAGATCATTAGGATACAATAAAAAAGAATAGAGAACAGGGAAATCAGAATCTCACAGCAAAAATGAAAATATATAATATAACAAAGACAGTATAAACTGCCACTCTAAAAAACAGAGTATATCAGAGTTAAAAATGAGCCTTATCAACTGGACTATTCCAAAATCCTGACCTTACAATTGCTGATAGGAATACCATATAATACAGTGGCAAATAAAATACTACGATAGGTGAACTTCCAACTCTTCTCCAAGAATTCCATATCACCAAAGCCAACTTGAGAAAATACTTTGTCTGACCCGAGCATTATAATAAAATAACTCGCAGATCGGTCTGGAAAACCAGAGTAAGAATACTCAAGTAATATGATGAACATGTATAAATTCTATAAGACCACACCGCTAAACGTGGAATGGGTTTTTACCTCACAAGAAAAACATCCATACATGAAAGAGTGGAAATAAACCATAGGAAACAAATCCAAATATAAAGGATGGGTACCAGTAAGAACAAATCCCATACTTCAGGAATGGGCATAAATAATATAAAAATCCAAACTTAAAAGAATGGAAATAATCTAAACAAAATCCAAACTAGAAAGAATGGACAAACAAGGTAAAAGTTTGAAACTTGAAAGAACGGACACAAATAATTAAACATCGAGAAGAGCATAAGGCAGTTCTCAATGCAATTAAGGAAACAATCAAAGATTTGAATTAACAACAAGGAAAAGGAGAAGTTTTCCAACAATGTCTAGGAGGGTGCACCCCTTTATCGAATGTATACTTCTAGAAATATACTTGAGAACTCTGATGGCTCTTGGACACGTCCAAGCCGGATCCCACCAACTATTGCCGAGTATCAGAGTATTTCACATTTTATGCACAAAACTGAATCCAATCTATAGTGGATATGAAAATACACTAATTGGTGAAACCCTACATAGCTTGGCTTCAACTCACTCTTTGGGTTTAGTCATTTTTGACAAAGGATAACAAAGCTTAAATGAGCAACAAATCATCTTGAATACACGAAACACAAAGAAGAAAGCAGAATCAAAGTCGATAGTCGATAAATCAACTATCAGGAATGATAAAATAGTTGTTCACACTTGCACTTGATTTTCACATCACAATATTTTTAAAGACACTTAAAAAAACTCTTTAAAGTATTCTTTTCAAAGGGCAAATTCTATGTGTATTATAACTAAAGTCAAAACAAATGTCAAAACATTGTTTATTATAAACCCAAAACAATTTACACTTAGCTTTATTTTAAAAAATTCATTTTAGAAGATCTTCTTGTTTATAAACTATTATTTATAAATTTTAAAACAATATTTATTATCCTAAAAGATAATAAATTAATTAAATTACTTTTATAAATTTTAAATCAAATGTTAATCATCTCGATGGATAATTTATATAACCTTTTTATAACTTTTAAAATCACATTAATTTTCCTAAATAAAATAAATCAAATTTAAAATCCCTTTTGCAAATTTAAACCAACATTAATTATCCTAAAAGATAGTTAATCACATTTATAATTTTTATAATTTTAAAAATAATATTAATTATCTCGTAAGATAATTAATCAAATTTTAATCTCTTTTAATAAATTAATCAATTATCTTTATTTAAACTATTAATTATTTCTAAAACACTTTTATTTAATCATAAATTAACTTTAAAACCATTATTAAATTAGCTAATTAACTTTAAATTAGTTAATTCACTTTAAAACACTTTCATTAAATTAGTTAACTTACTTTAATCACTTTTATTAAATTGGTTAATAACTTAAATACCTTTGTTAAATTAATTAATCAACTTTAAATATCATTAGTTAAAATGATTAACTACATTCAAATATCATTAATTAGAATGACACTTAAATTTCAAATATCATTAATTTAAAATGATTAATTAAATTCATTTATCTTAATTAAAAAGATTTAATTAAATTCAAACATCATTAATTAAAACAATTAATTAAATCCAAATATCATAAATTAAGATGATTAACTAAATTAAAATATCATTAATAAAAATGATTAACTAAATTCAAATCTCATTAATTAAAATTTTAAACATCATTAATTAAAAAAAATTATTAAATTCAAATAATCATTAATTGAAATGACTAATTTAATTAAAACGATTAATTAAATTAAAATATCATTAATTAGAATAATTAATGAATTTTAAACATTTATTTTTGTGAAAATACAAGCTCAAGTTCAACACACACAAAGGGTTTAGGAGATGATATTCAATAAATGATGGTATATCGAAAATTGCTATAACGACACTTAAAAAATTTAAAAAATATATCATGATTAATTTCAACTAAATATCAATATAAGCAGCATAAGGAAATAAATAATTATTATTGGCGAGAAACCCCTTAGGGTCTCTGTACAAATGTTCCCTGTAAAACAATGGTTACAAACAATATATATAATCATATGGGTTGACAGCAATTAAGTTAACATATCATCCATTTTCCAAAACGATAACTCAACCAAACAATCAATCAAACAGCAACAACAGTATCTAAACTATCAACCAAGCATTCAACAATAAATTTATAGCATCACAAATATTATATTGCTAATTTAAAGGTGAGTAAACTCACCGAAATTCCAACTGACACTTTCGCATAACGGATTAGTCTAAAATCGAACGAAGCTTGATTTATCCCAAATTCCCACTTACTCCAAACATGACCAAACCAATTCCATCGCGTAGCTATCGCCATTTCAAACTCAATGCAAAATGTTGAGTCTCGATTGGACCTTGTATGAGCAAGTTATTAAATTTATAAGTTAATGAGATTTAAATAATTAAATCAAATCACTAAATTACTTAATTAATAAACTAATCACCCTGCTTAAACGTTAATCCTTCTCCCTCCTTTCTAAATTACTCCTTGCACAAACATACACGCCCACATATGTACACGCACAGCCGATCAACACCACCACTCAACGGAATCAACCGACGATCACACAAAAGAAGCTCTCTCCGAATAAGCATCCGATCTGCTACCATCACCGCGCCTTTGCGCACCCAAGAAAATCATAACATGATGCAAGCTTTAGCGACCCAAAACTGTCGCCCTTCCCATCTCCTGATCACACATCCCAAAAATCCAATCTGAGCTGCCATTTCCTCTAACAAACTGAGATCCGAGCTTCGATTAGCCCAACTCCCCTTCCATCTAACTCATACCCGAACCCTAGGTTTGCTTTCCTTGAACGACCCCGGCCTTGGTCGTCATCGATCACACTAAAACTCATATAGATTTCAAGCTCTCGACATAAGGAATTCGAAGAAGTAAGCTTTGCAATTTTTAGTGGAGTATTGGATTTGATTTTGTATTTTAAAGTTTGGAGTTTTGGTTTTGTTTATTGGGAATGGTAATTGAGAACAAGCAAGGAACGAAAAAAGAATGGGAGAGGGAAATGAAAAAAATGAATCTTTGGTTAAGGCTAAATTTTTTAATTTTATAACAAAATAAACAAAACAAAATTATTATGTTTTTTAACACATGCTTCCACAAAACATGACAATCTGTTTAACGAACAAGAAAAGATGGGTAAGGGTGTGTTTTATTATGTTTTAAAAAATTTAGTTTTGGGTACGATGCTACACAATATCATGTTCCTGTATAGACCGCGAATGACAAAAATAAAATACGATCGCGCATAATAATGTGACACGATCACAAAACAATAATAAAATACATATATTATTTTATTTTTTGAGAAATTTCACAAATATCATCGATTGCCATAAAATACGTCAAATGAAAATATAATTATTTCCCAATTTAAAATTATGGAAAAATCAAATAAATTAAATTAAAAATACGTCATTAAAAATCAAGTCATTTTATTAACAGTAAATTTTCTCATTATTGTTTATTCGCCCCTTTTATTATTGTAAATAAATTTACAAAATGAATTCAACATTATTACTTATTAACTAAAATAAGTTAAATAAAGCTATTAAATCCATTTAATTAGTATTTAATCCACAATTCAAATATTTAAATAATCACTATATTTGAATTCAAGTTATTTAACCTTGAAAACCCATTATTTAAATATTCAAAATTAATTAAATATTCAAAGTTAAAATGATAAAATTCCGGGATGTTATAAAATCATAGTTTCTCTTTAGTGTAAGAAAGTTCTTATTAGTCATTCTAATTAGTTGTGTCTGTATAGGCTTGGTCAAATTCATTTCATCCTTTGTAATTAGTTTTATCTTTGGATTGTATCCAAATCCAGTTTACTACCAATAATTTCTAAAAGAAATGCCTTCATTGTGAAGTTGGTGTTTCTTAAAACAACATTTCCTTCATAGTCCAACATATAGGGCACTCATAAACATTTTAATGAGCTAACTTTATATAAGTATGAAACTGATTTAGTTTTTAGTTTACAAAACTTATGTTCATCGCATAGATTAGTCAATCAATATTGATCAGACCCAAACTCATTTGTGTTGGTCCGCATAAGATCCCTTACGGACAGGTATTACATGCAGTCTTTGGATTTACACAACTTGTCAACTCCTTGACATATGATGTGTAGGGTTTCTTATAAACTCTTATTTTGTTTGATCTCATAAACTATGCTTGAGAAATTTTTTTAACCTTATGTACTTACTCCTAAGTACACAACCAAACAGAAAGAAGTTAACTTAACTTAACTTCACTCATCATTTATCATTCATTATCCAACAAAGTTCGATAAGTCATTGTCGATACATCATTATGTATCATCAGGAAAAGTGACTTTTGAGATAGAACCTTATTCGTTTTAGGTACATTAGGAAACCTTTCCAATATACTCAATTATTTGATCAAATAAAATTATTTTATTTCCTTTCGAATTAGTTTATTTCCTTTGCATGTTATGTTTTCTACTATTGTTTTATATTTAATGAACTAATTAATCATGAATACATTGCTTGCGTACGAAATAAACATGTTCATTTTTATGATAGTGAATTAAATGAAGTAGGTGGATCCATTTTGGTATCATTAGTCTTTTGACTACATACATCTTTATGTATCAATCTGAAGATACTAATTACATCATTGAACTAATTACCATCATTAACATATATCAATCCATCTTCTCCCTCTCCCGTTCAAACTCCAACCCATCTCGACCGCACTTTCAATGCTCGTCGTCGCCGCCTCATGCGCCCAACCACCATCACGACGCCACCAACGGCAAGCCCGACCCCCACCTTCCTTCCGCAGCCGTCCTTGAGCCACAAAAAGCCGCCTCGACAACGAACGAATGCGAAAAGCGTTTGTTATTCAACTCCAAATGGTCGTTGCCATGGTCCACAATAGCTCATCAAACTTCGGCCAAAGGTGGCCCTCACCCTCCTATACATTTTCCCTTCAAAGACCATCGACCAGTGTTGCCCCAAATCGCCGCAATCAGCGACCAAAACTACCACCGTTCAACCTAGCTCCACCGCCACCTCGTCTCGTCTTAGCCCAATCCAACCATCCAATAGTCGAGCTCAACGTTGGCAAAAATTATCTAATTGTAGACTTCGCTAGAGAACGTCGATAATGGCTCCGATGATCGAGAGCCGCTGGATGAAGAGGAGTTTGAATTGAAAAGTTTGAACCAATTTCTTCAGATATAATGCGATTTTATAAGAAGATGGTATGGTTTTTGAATGTGGGCAAGGGCATGGCTGAGGCATGGTATAGGTATGGTGTGGGTATGGGCTTAATATATATATATATATATATATATATATATATATTTATTTATATTCGAAAAAAAACTAACTCGATGCACTCAAAAATCTTGAACCCCAAATGAGGTGTGCCGCCTAGCGTTACATATGTAATACCCCTATTTCGAACACACAAGAACTAGTCTCGAGACCTAATTCGGTCATATATAGAAGATAGCTTTTCAAACCCAGTCATATTATATAAATTTCTCTAATTAATTTCTACACGTTTCGACCTCGCACGACCAAATGATTCATCTGATCGCCATGAAACTCGACAGCATATTATAATTCATTATTACAGATCAAATGAAACTAGTTTCTTCAAAATTCGAGACAATCCTCCGAAAGGCTATTTTCATATGTTATTTAAAACGACGATTATAAAAACTAAATTAATCACTTTTAAATCTAAATTAAAAGTTTATTATTACCATTCTTATTCAAAAAAATTCAAATAAGCTTTGAAATCATTTTTATCCAAATTAAATCCAAGATTTAATTATTAATTTCCTAATTCACATATTCAAATAAATCCCTATATTTGAAATTTAAGCCGTTTGACTCGTAAAACCAATATTTCAATATTTAAAATTAATTAATTATTTTCAAATTTAAATGCCTAAAATTCTAGGTCGTTACATTCTTCTCTCCTTAAAAGAATTTCGTCCCCGAAATTATCAAGTAAGAAAAATGCCCCATACCCGTTAACTTTTCGAAGCAAATTATTTGAAATAGATTACCAAATTCTTTAAAGCCTTTAACTTTATTCGCTGATACCAACTAATATCATTCCAAGTTATACACCAAAAATCAAATTTTAGTTAAAATTCTCAAAAAATTTCTAACGTCTTAAATTTACGGACAATTTCGCTAGCGTCTCCTTTGCGCGGTTCGATCGAAAAAAATTACAATATATGTAATCATGAATATACATCTCATCTTCAAGGATGAGGCATCCCGTAGGGAAAAACATAAAAACATGACATGTAATCCAAGATGTGTACCTTTTATTAGCATTAACAAGCATATACAATCAATATAATGCGACAGCGAGCTCCAAATGCGAAGCATACAAAATCCACACCTGCTAATTACTCAACAACCAATAAGAAAAAGTATATGGAAAATAATATCAATATATAGCATAGATATACAATAACCATAGGCAAATATAACAAATGAAACTAGAGAAACCATCAAACAAATAATATCCATCTAATTTAACTTATAACCATATCAATTCACATGTTCCCATGTTAATTTTAATTTATTAAAGCCCATACGATGTACATATACCATCC
Source organism: Allium fistulosum (assembly GCA_030737815.1). NCBI lineage: Eukaryota > Viridiplantae > Streptophyta > Magnoliopsida > Asparagales > Amaryllidaceae > Allium > Allium fistulosum. Next base: position 237,957,801 of record CM060907.1, on the reverse strand, counting down.
GTATGCAATATCAAATCTGATCGCTCGCTCGATCAAACAATTTCACTTTCGAACTAGTATCGTTCACATGACCAAACTAGTGTGGACTTAGATCTGATTCCTTAATTAGAAACTGTCATTCTCCTTGCATAGCCATATAATATGATAGAGAATATCAAAATCAATCAAAAATCCATATCCAATGTTCGACGTCGAGAATCGAGTGAAAAAATTCTAACTCAGACCGATGTAAATCATCTCAAAATCATGTACTCGAATCTGGATCAAATAGTTATGCAAATAAAATAATATATGTACAACTTACGTATTTGCTTCAATTGGTTTCTTATTATATCCCATTCTTTTATTTACATTCATTTATTCATAATCACTATTCATATTGCTTTATTCACATTCATTTATTACTTAGTATATTCCTTCCAATACTAATATCACTTAAAAACCATTCCATTCAATTTTACTTAAGTTTATCATAAACATTTTATACAACACTTCTCATGTTTATTATCACTTCATAATTTACGTTCATATCCGTTTTAAATCAATTTTAATTTCATTTAACTTATTTCATTAATTCACTTCGTTATTCACTTCTATCAAACAACATTCTAAACCATATTCAATTCACTAATTTATTTAATTAGTTCATTTCATCAATTCATTTCAAATCATAATCAATTTTATTTCAAAAATCATTTTATTTAACTTAACTTAAGTTAAATTTCATTTTAGATTTTTCTTTTCTTAACATTCATATTCAATAATTTAAAATTTGTTTTAATATACTACTTCTCAAAATTTGTAAGTTATAAAACTTATTTCCTTGTATTTTCATAAGACACTTAAATGAAAATTTTTAGAGTTTTAAACACCTTGTTCTTATTCCAAATTATTTGGAAACAATACTATAAATATTTCTTTTGTATTCCGAATCATGCTTTTTGAATTTTAAAATCAAAGCTAGTTTTACCAAAACAAAACTCCAATGGTAGCAATTCCTCTCTTGATAACCCGAAAATGAATGTCGATGATGCTACAGTCATCACCGAAATTATTTTCCAACGACCGAAGCGAGTTCAGTGCTTTTATTCCTTTTAAATCCTTTTAAAAATATTTCTACACAAAATACTTTCTAAATAATATCATTATTATTTCCAAAACTTTGAAAACAATTTTCAAAATCAATGGGATTTAAATTCTCAAATTCTTAGCCTTTAATCCTTTTTATTTACAATCATATTTATCAATTTTCCTCATATATATAATTCCACTTTGGTTATATAAAACCGTCCCTTAATTATTTATCCTTGTTTACATTATAATAATAACAACTTTTATTAGAACATAAACAACAAGCAACAAATGATAATAATCAAATATTATCATTTACTAACACCCAAACACACCATATATATTATAATAATTTCTAAAAAATTATTCCTCTATATATGTAATATAATCAAGATAAAATTATTTCATTCACCCAATTTCAAAACAATACTATGTCAAATTGCTCTGTTCAAATGTTTAGAGATCCTTATCAACAACGTTAATTACTCGTATTGACCATAATCCATAAGTCACTCAACAGATTAATCAACACAATATAAAACATTTTTATATCACTAATAAATACGCACTCATATATATATATATACACACACTTAAACTCATTCTAGGGTGCTACTGACTCTATCTCTAATGAGTAAATCCCCCCAAAGCCAAGGTTCTCGCTTAACCTTCAGCTCTGATACCAAGTGTAATAAACCGAGATTTACGACCCTAGAAAATCGACACTCAACTGTATTGTGTGCCAAGCAATCGAATGCCGGAAAACCCAATTGCTAGGGGAAAAGAAAGAAGACAAGAAGAAACTAAACAACAGAAAATCTCATAGCGGAACGAATAATCTATAATATAGAACAAATCTTTACTCAAAGAAAATGTCATATACATACACCAATCATAGTACACTAACCTATTTCAACCTGGACAATTATAACAGCGTGTCCTTACAATTGCTGATAAATACAACCAATAGACAACACAGCGGAAAACAAAGAAATATATGGATACGTCTTGGACTTTCATCTCGTCTCCTAAACTCCAATGCATCCAAAGAATCTGCTCGGTCTGACCCGAGCATTATAGTAAAATAACATCTGAGTCAGTCTGGTAAACCAGCGTAAGAAAACACACCCATAATGGATTTTTAAAATTATAAAAACCTTTGAAATCAAAAGTATCTTGTAAGCCCACGTCACACATAAACACGAATGGAATTTTACCTTATGATAAAAAAACATTTTCTATAGAAAATCCATTGATATTATAATAATGTATAGGGGTTAAAGTCAAATATAATATAGCTGAAATGCTTGCATCTCATGTTTTAGCATAATTTGGGCACAACTAAGTCCGTATGGCGCTTATTATAGAATGGATATACAATGATTGGGCTACTGTGGTACCGCTTGTCATGGTGCATCTCTAGATAAAATAACACCGAGGTCAAACCTATCGACCCCTTCTAATATAGAACCAGCCTACCCTTTGCTAGATAGTACCGAATATGATCACCCCTTGTTTAATGGGCCCCGAAGCATACAATGAGAGATAATATCGACTCTGGATAGGGATAATCATACCCTACTTGGGAGCGACCCACTTAGCTCTACCGCATCACCCTCCCCCCCATTTTAGTCATTCCCGGTTGATGAGGTTTGAGGCTACTTTTACCTTTATATAGCACTTCCCACTTGGAATGCTAACACTGCCCTCCAGGCAACAATGCAATATCAGCATTCATCCATACAAGTTCATTCTAGAACTAAATGAAACGCTTGAGAGCTTCGTCTTCAATTCCATCATTTCCAAGATATCTTCACTTCGAAATGCTTAAGTTGGATCGATGTGGTTTCAGATAACATACCCGATCCAGGTCTCTTCGAAAAAACTTTCAATAATTTCCGGTAAACTTAACCCCGGTTCTTTAGGAAATAAACAGTCAAAGATAAGAGCTGAGATCATCTCCTAACCGTTAGTGGACATATTTCCTTATCATTTATCTAGGAGAAAGAAACAAGATTGGAGATGATTGTGCCATATAACTCACGTGTTTCTTATAGATACTTCCAAATTTATGTTTTGGATCCATATTTGATAGTCGGTTACTTAACTATCAAATACACACATCGAAATCAGGGATTTAATTCAATAGGAAAAACCAACATTGGTTAAGCATGTAAATAACCACTAACCTCCTTTTATTAATCTTTTCATTAATTAAAATCATCTTATAAATACTTGTATAAAAATACCTTTATAAAGATATACCCACAAATTCTTATATTTTCAACACTTGAAAAATATCCATATACTTATCTTAATGATATAAGTATATTCACAAATATTACACTTAACAACTCAAAAAACATACTCATATACTTATCTCAATGGTATAAGTATACTCACAGAACGGAGGAAGATTCCCTTTTTACACAATTCTAAAACCATTTATAAACTCATTTATAATCTCTAAAATCATTTATAAACTATTTATAATCTTTAAAAACCATTTATAAACATTTCTAAATCATTTCTCAAGTCATTTATAAACACTTTATAAATCAATGCAACTATTTATAAAGCTCTTCTAATAAATCTATAAACAAATTTATAAAATTCCTTTACAAATATCTGAAACCATTTGCAAAGCTCTCTTTATACATTATAAATAATTTTCCATTAAGTCTCTAAAACATTTTATAAATTCCTCTTATAAAACCCAAGTCTGTTTATAAAACTCTATTTATAAATCCCAAAAACATTTATAAATAAATAATAATCATTTACTTCAAACACTATTATATAATAATAATTAATAATTTTAAAAAATTATTAATAAACAGTAAGAATTAATTTTTATCATTATTATAAATTATAATAATTAATTTCCAAAACATTATTAATAAATCATTATTTTTAATTTCAAGCCATATTAATTATTTAGATAATTAACTTTTTAAAATATTGATAGATAATTTTAAAACAACATTAAATATAAAAAAGTAACCTTTAAAACAATATTAAATATAAATAATCTTAAAATAATATTAAATATAAATAAATAACTTTAAAAAAGACAGATAAAAGGTTGGAAATAAATAGAAGTTAAATCCTTAAAACAAAATATTTCTGAAACCATATTTCAGATTCAAAATCATTTCCTGTCTCAAAACCAACTTTAACTCAAATGATAATTTACACTATTTTTAAAATACTAACTTCCAATAGCTATCAAACGTTTAACCAATATCGATATTGATTTTCTATCACTATAGGGTTTAAGTTTTGAACATATAACAATGTCATAATCAATAAATCCAACAATAGGGTTAAATATCCAATAATTCATATTATAGGAATATTATTGAAATTAAAATCAACGATGGTGAGGAATTCTGTTGGATTCCACTAATTTGTCCCCCTCCAACACAGCTCATATATATCAGCACATATATATATGTAAATAAAATCAACAGTGGTGAGGAATCCTGTTGGATCCCTCCAACCTGTTTCCCTCATCATAGCTCATTATATAATTATGTAATATGGGTCATCCACTGCTAGGTGGATATATATAAAAGGTCATCCGCTCCGGGGGTAGGAATAAAACCAAACCAACTGATAAAATAGTAAATCATCCAAATATCCAATCAATAATTTTTATCGACTATATAATATTACTGGTTAACCAAAAAGGTGAGTTTAACTCACAAAAATTCCAATTGTAGTCGAGCCATTCTGGTTCCATCTAAATCAAATGACGTTCGATTTTGCATGAAATTCAACTAGCTCCAAATCCATCCAATTCAACTCTATGTCGTAGTTCTCATTGATATGAACGTAACGCAACTCGTTGCTCTCGATTTCGACCTCATATGAGTTAGTTATTGCATTAATAAGATTCATATATTAAATAATATAATTATATATACTAATTACATCAATAAACTAATTACCATCATTAATATATATTAATCGATCTTCTCCCTCTCCCGTTCAAACTCCAACACATCTCGACCGCACTTTCAATGCTCGTCGTCACCGCTTCATGCACTCAAACGCCACCATGAAGCCACCAACGATAAGCCCGGCCCCCACCTTCCTTCCACATCCGTCCTTAAGCCACGAAATGCCACCTCGATAACGAACGAATGCGAAAAGCATTCACTATTCAAATTCAAATTGCCGCCGCCATGGTCACCATAGCTCACCAAACTTCAACCAAGGTGGCCCTCACCCTCCTTTACATTTTCCCTTCAGAGACCATCGACCAATGTTGCCCCCAAATCACCGCATTCGGCAACCAGAACTTCCGCCATTTAACCTAGCTCCGCCACTACCTCATCTCATCTTAGCCTAAACCAACTGTCCAACAGGTCGAGCTCGACGTCGACAACAGTTGTCTAATTATAGACTTCGTCAAGAAACATCGATAATGGCTCCGATGATCGAGAGCCGTTGGATAGAGAAGAGTTTAAATTGAAAATTTTGAAACAATTTCTTCTGATATAACACGATTTTATAAAGAAGATGGTATGGGTTTTGAAATTGGGCAAGGGTACGGCTGAGGCATGGCATAGGTATGGTGTGGGTATGGTCTTATTATATATATTTTTATATTCGAAAAAAAAGCTCGATGCACTCAAAAATCTCGAACCCCAAACGAGATGTGCCGCCTAACACTCCATATGTAATACCCCTATTCCGAACACATTGGAACTAGTCTCGAGACCAAATTCGATCATATACAGAAGATAGCTTTACAAACCTAGTCATATTATATAAATTCCTTTAATTAATTTCTACACGTTTCGACATCGCATGACCAAACGATTCGTCCGATCGCCATGAAATTCAACGACATATCATAATTCATCAATACAGATCAAATGGAACCGGTTTCGTAAAAATCCGAGACAGTCCCCCAGAAGGCTACTTTCATGCGTTAGTTAAAACGACTATAACAAAAACTAAATTAATCGCTTTTAAATCTAAATTAAAAGTTTATAATTACCACTCTTATTCAAACAGAATTTAAATAAGCTTTGAAATAATTTTAATCTAAATTAAATCCAAGATTCAATTACTAATTTCCCAATTCACATATTCAAATAAATCCCTATATTTAAAATTTAAGCTGTTTAACTCGTAAAACCAATATTTCAATATTTAAAATTAATTAAATATTTCAAATCTAAATGCCTAAAATTCTAGGTCATTGTAGGTTTTTACCTTACGATAACCAAAACATTTTTTTATAGAAAATCCATGGTCTAAGGGTTAAAGTAAATATATAAATTAGATGAAATGCTTGCATCTCACGTTTCTGCATAGTTGGGTACAACTAAGTCTGTAAAGCTCGTATTAGAGAACAGATTCCATACTATGACAAGGTAAGGAACTACCTTCCGATGGTACATCTCTAGATAAAATGCACCGGGGTCTGACAAGAACATCTTGTACCCCTTCCATACAGGACTGACCTACCACTTGAACAGTAGTACCAAATTTGATCACCCCTTTTGTTAATGGGCCTCGAAGCGTACATGAGTAGATAATAATCGATCTAGATTTGGGATGACCATACCCTGATGGGAGCGACCGACATGGCCCTACTGCATGCCCGATTTTAGTCATTTCTCGGTTGATAAGGCTTGAGGATACGTCTTACCTTTTACATAGAACTTCCTACTTGGAATGCTAACACTGCCCTTCAGGAAGTAACGCAGTGCCAAAATTCATCCATACAAGCTCGTTCTGGGACTGAACGAAACTGAAGACACTATTTCTATTACATCCATTTTGGGGAATCCCTTCCATGATTTATAGCAAATAGCCCTTGCACTTCAAAGCTCTGTTTTCAAATTTCATCATCTTCAAAATGTCTTCACTTCAAAACGCTTGAGTTTGATCAAAGTGGTTTTCGGATAAGATATCTGATCCCGGTCTCTTTGAAACAACATTCGATAGTTTCGGTAAACTCAACCCCGGTTCTTTAGGAAATAAACAGTCAAAGATAACAGCGGAGATCACCTCCTAACCATTAGTGGACAGATTTCATTATCATTTGACCTAGGAGAACAAAACGAGATTTATACGCATAGTACAGCATCATTGGAGATGATTGTGCCATATAACTTACGTGTTTCTCCTAGATATTTCCAAAGTTACGTTTTGGTCCAGATTTGATAGTCGGTTATTTAACTATCAAATAAACAATCAATTCAACCAGATCTTTAACCCCATAAGAAAAACAAGATCGGTTAATCACAAACAACCACTAGCCTCTTTGATTAATACCTTTCATTAATTAAAACCACTTCGTCAAATCCTTGTATCAAAACTACGTTTACAAAGATATATTTCCAAATCCATTATACTCTTTCAATACTTGAAAATATCGATATACTTATCTCAATTGTATAAGTATACTCACAAAAGCATTTCACTTCACTTAGGAAACATTTCCATATACTTATATTTATAATATAAGTATGTTACACACTTGGAAATTTACTCATATACTTATCTCACCAGTATAAGTATATTTTACAAATCTTAAGAAAAGATATCATTTTCAAAATCACACTTAAATGGTTTAAACAAATGTTAATTTAAAAAATTTATACCAATAAACCCAAAACATTCCTTTATTTTTGTAAGACATTTTCCTATTCACAACCCCATTCATAAATTCCTTTACAACAACTTTACTTAAAAATATCTTTTGTTATAAGTACCCACTATACAATACCATTTATAAACTCCTCTTATAAATGCAAAGTTTAATTTTAAAACTCCTAATTCATTTATAAAATTCTCTAATATGATACATCTTCATTTATAACTCTTTTATAAACTCCAAACCATTTATAAAACTCTCTTTATAAACTTTCTAAATAAAATTACCAACTTTATTTGTTCTTATTTAAATTCCAATTCCAAGTATAACCCCCGAACTCCCATATGGCCAAATTTCAAATATCATTTAGAACTCAACTATTCCCGGTAATATGATCATTTCATGTATTTCAATAAATTCCAAAAATGGAATTTATTTCTCCAATTTATCAAAATGATTTTGATTTCCTTTTTATAAGATATACGTGTAAAACCATTTCTTTTATTTTGATAATACACTTTTTTTATAAAATCCATTCCTTACTTATAAAATAACACCTATAAATCTCAACATTTTATACAAACAAATTACAAATGTTTTCAAATATTTCAATCTCCTATAAAACCCTAAAATACCCTTTTTTAACACACAAATAATCCTATTTACATTTCTTTTAGAATAAATATTTATGATTAAAATAATTTCTATAAAATAATTTATTTTAAATAATAATTTAAAAACATTTACTTTGGAATATTATCTGGATTAGAAGTAATAAGTAAAGAAATTTTGAAATAGAACAGAAAGGTTTCGAAAAACTCTCTTAAACTACAATATTATAGAAATTCTAAAACAGTCAAATTTAAAATCATTTCCAAACGGAAATCATTACCAAACCAAATTTACACTTAATAGTATTTCAAAAATACTATATCAAGGCCAATGCTATAGAAATTAACAAATGTTATTTCTAACCTTTTACTCTAAATGTTCAATTTTTACATATGTCGGTGTCACATCCAATATAGCCAAATAGTCCAATTTTAGCATTTAACCAACAGATATATAATTGAAATAAAACAACATGTAAATAACTGAAATTTAAAAAAATACAATATCGAGAAATCCAGATTTCTCAATAATTTTCCCAGCATTTCAAATTTAAGTCTCTATCACTTAAAAAGCAGATATTTAACCAAGTCAGCCAATATTTTCATCTAAACATAAATAGAAAATTTTAACTACTATATAACATTACTGGTTAATCAAAAGAGTGGGTTTAACTCACCAGAGTTCCAGTTGTCGCTTTCGCGTTCTGGTTTCGTCTAAAATCGAACAATGTTCGATTTTAGCGCAAAAATTCCAATAGCTCCAAATTCCATGAATCCTTTTCCTAAGCGTAGTGTTCAACGCTACGAGCGCAACTCGACAAACATTGTTTGATTTGGACCTTGTATGACAGAGTTATACATTTAATATGATTTGAGTTTTAAATAATATGCTTTATTTAATTTATTAAACAATTTACCAAAATTAATCAATTAGGCACAGCCCAATTGACTCGAGAATACGCTTCTTCCTCCCTCCCCAAATCTACCCCTCCTATACACACGATTTTACCCTTCACTGTGCACGCCATGCACTGCATCATCCACCTTACCCATCAAATCCAAGTTTCAAGTTCATCGATGATTCGCCCTCCTCTACCTCACCACGTCGACCACCACCACGCCAGGCACGAGAGTCTCCTTCGAATCGCGACCTTCTGACCTTTATGTGACCACCACATGTCGTGTTTCACAATACTCCCTTGTGTCGTGCCAAAATCAAACCAGAGATGCTCCTCAACACCACGAAGCCAATGCCCCCCCACCATACGAGCCACCGTCACCTTAACCACGAGAATACCTCAACCCTGGCGTCGATCGACTATTGTCGAATAACCCAAAACTTGATCGCAACCAATAATATGTGTACCCAATCGAAGATCTACCTTTCACGATTTCAAATATATATTTTTTATGATTTTTAGCTTATGGGAAAATTGGATTTTGATTTTAATAAGATTCGGCCATGCTTTTTCTTTCCTTTCATTTTGTTTACTGGGCAAACAATTTAAGGTTTTGTTTATTTAGAAAAAGTAGCAGAGGCGACAGTGGACAAAAAACATGTTTGTATGCTATTTGTGTACGTGTGTGTACTAATGTTTTTAAATTAAAATTCCAGCGCAACACTGCACAAAGTTCTATTCTCGTACGAACCCCGAATCGACAGAATAAAATACGGTTTCACTCAAAACTATGATGTGACCCCAAAAAATAATAATATACACCAGTTATTGAGTTCTGAAAAATGAAAAAAAATACTGCTATTTGGCGATAAATCGTCAAACGAATTATTTAAATATTTCCTAAATTAAATATTATGGAAAAATCATATAAAATAAATTAAAAATACATCAACGAAAATCGAGTTGAAATATTAACAATAAATTTTCTGATTTTATTTGAACTGTTATTACTGCAAATAAATTTATAATTGAATTCACCGTTATTATTTATTACATTAAAATGAGTTAAATAAGCCCATTAAATTAATATTCAAATTAAAATCCAGTCATTTGAAACAATATTCAAATATTTATTTCACAATTCAAATATTTTAAACCAATTCTTTTACCTGAATTCTAGATATTAACTTAAATTTAATCCCTAGATTTGGAAATTTGAGCTATTTAACTTCTTAATCAATATTTGAATATTTAAATCAATTAAATATTCCAAAAATCAAATAACCAAAATTTCCTGGTTACATTCTCCCCCTCCCCCGGAAGAATTTCGCCCCCGAAATTACAAAGGTTGGAAAATATTTCCAAACCTATTAACTTTTCAAAATCAATTAGTTAAAACTTATTATAAGATTTTCCAACTCTTTAATAAATGGAAAATTTTGGCAGCATCTCCTTTGCCTGGCTCGATCGGAATAACTACAGATCACCATTTCAGGCCTAACCCAATCAAAAGAAAACAAATGCCAAGCGGCCTCCCATATTTGGGCATAAAATCATCAAACCAAATAAAAATATAAACACGTAACTATTCGTCGGGCAACCAAACTCTGCTCATGAACCAAAGGCATCAACTAGCCTTTGTTTCCATACCTACATTTCATTTATAAATAATATCCAACCATACAACTGTTTGCGCCAAAATTGGTCACAAACACCCAATTGCAAATGAAAGCACCAAATCACAGTCATAGATCACATATAGATTGTACGTAATAGAATTAAATATGTAGAACACTCAAAAAATTAAATGGAAAGCAGTAGAAACACATGGATTTAGAGTGGTTCGGTGTATTGCCTACGTCCACTATGAAATGATTGACTTTATTGATTTATGCTTCCTGGTTACAACGAGTTACAACAGTAAATTCGAGTACAATGATGATTCCGGCAAAGTCAGGACGTCGGAGAGCCAAAAAGTCCCTTTTCTGAAGGTCCGGGGCTGCTATTTATAAGCGTAGGCTGCAAATATCCCGTTCAGATCTTGGAAGACCTCTTCTCTTACGTGGGTAAGCCCACACGATCGATCCCATGCCATTTGCACTCGATCCGTGATCGATACGAACGAACTTTGTATCGATCAATATTTTGTCAAATCGAGTCGAGATCGATCATGAACATTCTTTAGGTTGTACGCAAGCTCCTGTGAAAATTTGGTGGCATTTGGACTTGTAGATTTTGATTTATGATCGATGCAAGTTTGGGTTTATCGAAGGCTGTCGAAATCGTATCGATGCTGTTCGTATCGATAGTTTTGTATCGATAATCCTGCACGTGATGTCTGATGACGTGCCGCTTGTTTTTAGGATCGATCCACATTTCATGTTGAACGATCGAGTCTTTCCTATGGACGCGCCTCGTTCGTATCGACTCGGCTTGGCCTTGTTCGTATCGATCCACTGCTCTGTTCGCATCGATCGTCACTGCTATGTTCGTATCGATCACCTTGACTGTTGTTCTTTGTATCGATCGTCTTTAGCTAATTGATACAAAAAGGTGGTAAAATGGGGATCGATACGAAACATAGCTCGTCGATGGATACGAAGCAATATACTTGAGGGATACGAACTGCATCGTATATTGATGGATACGAAGCAATATACTTGATGGATACGAAAGAGGCTTGCTTGCGGATGGATACGAACTAAAGCAATGCGAAGGGGGTTGGATCAATGGATTCGAACTGTTGAGGTTTGATGGATGCGAACAAGGACTTTCAGTTGATGGATACGAACGGAAGCGATTCGAAGGGGTTGGCTTCCCTTGCTTGCATTGACCATACCTGGAGCATACGAACTGCGATTGACTTGACATTTGAAACGCTGGCTTTCATAATTTTGATTGTTGTGTCATGTTAATTGTAGCTCGATCCAGACTCGGACAAAATTTACCAGTATCCATATTGAACTTTGTAGGTAATCGGTCGTCGGGATTGATTATTTTCCATTTTCAGTCAATTCTTTGGTGTCACGGCCTTGCCAAAAGGCGGGATAACACTTGCCCCCCAAAACATGCCTTGCGATAGGAAGATGTGTTTTGAATAATTTCAAATCCAGCATCCAAAGTCCATATTCCATCCATAGTCATTACATTTGATTCGTAATCCAACCTATTACCAAACCACCCTATCCAAGTGCCATAGCCATATCCAAGTCCACGACCGCTCCGAGTCGATGTCTGATTCAAAGTTCAGTAACCAAATACTTAGGCTTTCTGGGCTGATATCCAAATCCGGGACCGCTTCGGGCCCTTTGTCAAATCCAGGACCACTCTGGGTCCATTTATCCCAAGCCGAAATCCGAATCCATGACCTCTCCGGGTTGCGTTATCCCGTTCTGACCCCGACTCTTTGGCCAGGGGCTTTTATATTCTCCGGCCTCGGCTCTCCGGACAAGGAGTTTTATATTCTCCGGCCTTGGCTCTCCGGCCAAGGACTTTTATATTCTTCCGCCCCGGCTCTCCGGCCAAGGACTTTTATATTCTTCGGCATCGGCTCTCCGGCCAAGGACTTTTATATTCTCCGGCCTCGGCTCTCCGGCCAAGGACTTTTATATTCTCTGGCCTCGGCACTCAGGCCAAGGACTTTTATATTTTGCTCGAGTCCATTCCATCACTCTCCGGCGAAGGGACTCATAACTCGCGATTACTGCCCCGTCTCTCCGGTCAGGACCGTAATCGCGTAACCGATATTATTCATTACATTAATCCAAATCCAATTATCACATAATACTATTAACAAAATGAAAGTTCGTACAACCAAGAAAACAAATAGCCACAGTACTAGGAATGAAACCAGAGTTTACAGTAAATAAAAAGAAAACAAGATTTCATAAACCCAAACATCACGGTTTACCACCATCTCAAAGCATGCCTAGGGACCGTCCTCGATCCCGTACATGTGTAAGTGACTTAGCCGCATCACTTCGAGGTTTTTTACTTATTCAAAGCCATAAATCCATTCAGTTGATAATAAGCTGATGACGTTTCCTGGATCCAGTGCCATCTTTGCTAGAGGTGGGCGGCGACCTCTCCTGTTCCACTGCCACATCTCGATTCCTTATGTACTGTTGCAAATGACCAATCCTCACATGAATGATATCCTTCAAATCCCTGCAGTTGTTCGTGTTATGCCCATCCAGCTCATGGAACAGGCAATGCTTTCCCGATGCCCGCTTGTATTCAAAAGGTTCTCTTCTTGCCGGCCTTCGATACTGAAGGTGCCCTCGAGTATCCAAGTAAATCCTTTCCAGAGTCTCAGTCAAATCCATGTAGGAAGTAAACTTTGAATTCCTCCGTGGCCTTTTTGAAGTGTCACCGTTATCATTCATTTTACTTCTTGCTTTATCATCTTTGTCTGGATCTTCCCTGGGTGGACCTCCACCCCTTACTGCATAAGCTTCAGCCTCTCTCCCTTCTCTCTCAGCCTGTGCATCTTCCTGCCTTAGAAACCTTTCTACTTCATGGTAGAACTCCCCGAGATCCATCGGCGGGTCTCATTCCAATGATATCTTGAAATCCGAATTATCCGCAATGCCTAAGACTGCTGCCATCAAAACCATCGACGGATCAGGTCAATCCACCGAAGCCACTGCCGCATTGAATCTGGTTAAGAAATCCCTGAGCGACTCTCATTTCCACTGCTTCATCGATGTCAAAGTCATCACATTCTTGGGTCTCACGATGTGGACCTGAAATTGCCTCATAAACTCCTCAATCAGGTCCGTCCAAGTGCTAATTGAACCGCTTTCCAGTTGTCTGAACCATAGTGCTGCTACATCTGTCAAATATAAAGGGAAGCACCGAGCCATGACTTCCTCTGATGCCCCCAATACCTCCATATGCCCCATATACCTTGTCAAGTGAACGGCGGGATCTGTTCTCCCATCATACCTCTCCAGTGTTGGTAGTTTGAAATCCGGTGAGTTCCTAGCTTGCCTGATCATAGGAGCAAAGGGACTCCTATTCACATCCTCCAAGTTTCTATTCACCAATCCGCCTCTCATGGCTCGCCTAACCATCTCTGCCAATCTAGCATTGTCGCCAAGCTGCAGTCCTGTCCGTTGCCTCCAATCTGCCCCCCGAGTTCACGAGGGATTCCAGGAATATGCTCTCCTGGACGAGCATCCATTCCTCTATCAATGCCATATTGCATAGATTCACCTGATACTCTGCCCGGGATTGGATCAACTTGCTCCAGGTGAGTGCCCTCCAGTTCTGGTACTACTCTTGGTGGTCCTGCTCTATTCTGGATTCTGGTTGTTCCGTGTTCCCGATCCCTATCTCCAGCATCTCCTGCAGTTGTGTTCCCTTGATTCTGCGCTCCAACTTGTCCAACTTGTCGAAGTATGTTCTACATCATCTCCCTTTGTGTCTTTAGCATTGTTTCCATCTCGTCTCTGGTGATGAAGATCGAGGCCTGATTCGCTCCTGAGGAAGCCTCCTGCCTCTCTTCGTGCTGACTCCTTTCAGTTCTTTGTCTTCTTGTCGATTGCCTTGCCATAGCTTTCCGAATCCAAGTCCTTAAGCTTTCAAATCCGAAATCCGATCTTTAGAATCCCTGAGTGCTAGCCTTCTCAGTGAAAGTACTAAAATGTTTGCGCCAAAATTTGTCACAAACACCCAATTGCAGATGAAAGCACCAAATCACAATCACAGATCACATATAGATTGTACGTAATAGAATTAAATATGAAGAACACTCAGAAAAATAAAAGGAAAGTAGTAGAAACACACAGATTTTGAGTGGTTCGGCGTATTGCCTACGTCCACTATGAAATGATTGACTTTTTTGATTTTTGCTTGCTGGTTACAACGAGTTACAACAGTAAATTCGAGTACAATGATGATTCCGACAGAGTCAGGACGTCGGAGAGCCAAAATGTCCCTTTTCTGAAGGTCCGGGGCTGCTATTTATAGGCGTAGGCTGCAAATATCCCGTTCAGATCTTGGAAGACCTCTTTTCTCATGTGGGTGGGCCCACACGATCGATCCCATGCCATTTGCACTCGATCCGTGATCGATATGAACGAACTTTGTATCGATCAATATTTTGTCAAATCGAGTTGAGATCGATCATGAACATTCTTTAGGTTTTACGCAAGCTCCTGTGAAAATTTGGTGGCATTTGGACTTGTAGATTTTGAATTATGATCGATGCAAGTTTGGGTTTATCGAAGGCTGTCAAAATCATATCGATGTTGTTCGTATCGATAGTCCAGCACATGATGTCTGATGACGTGCCTTTTGCTTTTAGGATCGATCCACATTTCATGCCGAACGATCGAGTCTTTCCTATGGATGCGTCTCGTTCGTATCGACTCAGCTTGGCCTTGTTCGTATCGATCCACTGCTCTGTTCGCATCGATCATCACTGCTCTGTTCGTATCGATCACCTTGAGTGTTGTTCTTTGTATCGATCGTCTTTAGCCAATCAATACAAAAGATGGAAAAATAGGGATCGATACGAAACATAGCTCGTCGATGGATACGAAGCAATATACTTGAGGGATACGAACTGCATCATATATTGATGGATATGAAGCAATATACTTGATGGATACGAAAGAGGCTTGCTTGGGGATGGATACAAACTAAAGCGATGCGAAGGGGGTTGGATTGATGGATTCGAACTGTTGAGGTTTGATGGATGCGAATAAGGCCTTTCAGTTGATGGATACAAACAGAAGCGATTCGAAGGGGTTGGATTCCCTTGCTTGCATCGACCATACCTGGAGCATAAGAACTCCGATTGACTTGAAATTTGAAACGCTGGCTTTCATAATTTTGATTATCGTGTCATGTTAATTGTAGCTCGATCCAGACTCGGACAAAATTTACCAGTATCCATAGTGAACTTTGTAGGTAATCGGTCGTCGGGACTGATTATTTTCCATTTTCAGTCAATTCTTTGGTGTCACGGCCTTGCCAAAAGGCGTGCTAACAACAACCTATTCCCATGTAAATTTGCATTTTCCAAATGTCAAACATATAATTCATTTAAGCGCGTATGATGTACATATACCATCCATACACAATTCTACATATGATTGCTCGCTCGATCATACAATTTCACTTTCGAACTAGGATTTCCCACTCGATTCCCTAATGCGAACTTCGATCCGGTTCCTTGATTGGAAACTGTCGTTCTTCTTGCATAGCCATATACTACGATAAAGAACATCAGGATAACATCAAAAATCCGTATCCAGTGTTCACCCTCAAGAATCAAGTGAAAAATCCTAACTCAGACCAGTGTAAATCACTTCAAAATCATGTACTCAAAACTAGATCAAACAGTTATGCGAATAAATGATCTACGTACAGCTTACGTATTTATTTCCATTGGTTTCTAACTATACCAATTTCCTTATTATTCACATTCATTATCACTTAGTATATTTTTTTAATTATAATTTCATTTGTGAACCATTTCATAAACCAATTTTTTTTAACTTTACTTAAGTTAAATTTTATCTCATAACCCCATTTATAAAACACACTTAAGTAAATCAATCACTTTTTAAACCCAAGTCTATACATATTTCTAAAAGCCACAACTTCACCTATACAGCCCTTTCATACTTAAGTTATTTAAAAAATTTCATAAAGTACATTCATGTTTATTTTCCACTTTAAACTTAAGTTCATATTAATATAAAACCCATCTATATTCTAAAGAGTATATATACACATTTTATATTTTGCCTTGCTAAACCAAAATATTTAACCATTTTCAAATTTTGGTTTACCATTCCATTTTCTCAAATTTATAAGTTATAAAATTTATTATCTTATGTTTTCACAAACAGATAGCTTATTTTTCCGATTTAAGTTGGAAGTTTTCGACTATCCAAAATCGTCGAAAATCCCCATTTATTTTCATAAATGAAAATTCTCAAACAACATCACAAAACGTAATGCATAAACCAAATTATCCAAATGGATAGGATAGATGAGTCATAATATCACTTAACTAATAATTCAGAATTTAAACCACCGGTTTTTATTTCAAATAATTTTGAAATAATAATATATATAACTTCTTGGTATATCAAATCATACTTTTGGAATTTAAATCAAAATTTGGTTTTTACCAAAACAAAACCTTCTTGGAAAATCACTAGGTAGCAATCCATCACTTAAAAACCCGAAAATGAATGTCGATGATGCTACAGTCATCACCAGAATTATTTTCCAGCAACTGGAGTGAGTTCAGTGCTTTCCATTCTCTTTAAGTCTCTTTTAAGTATTTCTAGTCAAAAATACTTTTTAAAACAATACTATTATTATTTTCCAAAACTTTGAAAAACCATTTCCAAAACAACCGGGAAATGTTTCTCAAATTTCCAGTTTATAAATTCTTATTTATTTATAAAACTCATCTTTATAAATTCAACTTATATAAAGTTACTTCTTATATAAAACATTTCCCAATTGTATATCTTTGTTTATTTTACAATAAACAACTTCATTAAAATTTTAATTTTTAATTTTTAACCCAACTAATTCATAGAACGCCTTATAGCTAAATTGTGAAACGAATTCGCAAGGTGTTTTTTAGTTTATCCAAACCAAGAAATGCTCATAAACTAAATGAGCCCAACCAATCAACAATAAATGATAATAATTGAATATTATCATTCTCTAACAACTAAACTCACAATATATAACTATATTAATTTCTAAAAATTATTATTTTTATATATAATTATATAATTAAGGTAAAATTATTTCATTTACCCATTTTAAAATAATACTATGTCTGTTTGCCTTGTTCAAGTGTGTAGAGATCCCTATCAATAACGTTAGCCACTCGTATTGACCAGGACCCATAATCCACTCAACATATCAAATAACACAATATAAAACATTTTTATATCACGAATAAATACACGTTATATATAATACACTCATACTCATAATAAGGCATTCCATTACCTTATCTCTTAATGAGTTACCCCACCAAAGCCAAGGTTCTTGCATAACCTTCCGCTATGATTCAAAGCTGTAATGACCCACTTTTTCATACAGTTTAAGCTGGCAATCAACTACACATGACCTACTCAAATTGATTAAAAAGGCATAGTTAGGGGAAATGAAGAAGGAAGAAGGAAGAAAACTAAACAACATAGAATCTCATAGCGGAACGAATAATCTATAATATACAATAAAACTTTACACAAAGAAAATGTAATATACATATACCAATTAGTGTATACTAACCTATTTCAGCTTGGACAGTTATAACAGCATGTCCTTATAATTTGCTGATAAATATAACGAATAGAAAACACAACGGAACACAAAGAAATACGTAGATACCTCTTGGACCTTCAACTCGTCTCCGGAGCTCTGATGCATCCAAAGCTGTGCAGTTAAAGCGCTCGGTGGATTCAATGCGGTAGAGGTGCAAAAAGTCATAGCGGGGATGTAGCGAAGATATAGCGGGATATATCGGATTACTCTAAAATAGCATATAAATCCCATACTTGTTGTTTTTACAAATATATAGATAGTAATTATGTGAAAAATTAACATTCAATTGAATTATAATTAATACAAAAATAATTTTAAATAAAAATATGTGCAAATGTATTGTAAATGAACGTAAAACTGTTATATAACTTAATTTAATTTAGTAGAATATTAGAGTATTATCATTTCTAAACATATATCAAAAATTCAATGAAATTAATTAATTTCATAATTTTTATAGCGTATAAATATCATTTTTCAATCCAATTTTTTATAGAAGATATAGCGGAAATAGCGGAATATAGCGGAAATAACGGGATATAGCGGAAATAGCGGGGATTAAAGCGGAAAGGCTATATGTTGGGGATATATAGAAAAATCATAGCGGTAGGAATCCACTATAAGATATATCGGAGTTATAGCGGGGATATAGCGGGGCATTAACTGCACAGATCCAAAGCAATTTGTAAATATGCTCGGTCTAACTCGAGCATTATAATAAAATAACACTCTAGTCAATCTGGTAAACCAACTTGAGAAAACACACCCAGTTGGAATTTTATGTTTATCCAAAAACCTATCAAATCAAAGGTATCTCGTAAGACCACGCCGCATAAACACTGAAGGGTTTTTACATTATGATAACCAAAACATTTTCTATAGAAAATCCATTTATATTATAATAATGTATAGGGGTCAGAGTAAATATATAAAATAGCTGAAATGCTTGCATCTCATGTTTCAGCATAGTTGGTGTAACGATCCGTCTTTCTTACTTCGAAAGGCGAACCGTTGGGGTAAAGAAAAGAGAGATAAGAAGAAACTTCATAATCGTAGAATCTCACAACGGAATGAAACAACATATATTAATCAACATAATATTTTACATAGATATTGCCATGCTAGTACATCAGAGTCATAATAGTACAAGATTCCAAATTGGGACAGTTATAACTACTTGTCCTTACATCTCTAATGCAAAAAACATACATATATACACATCGAAATAAAATAGTAGCTAGCTAACGTTGAAGCCACCTACTCCAAGCTCCTCCAAAATGCATCCATGAGAAACTTGGATCACTTGGCTACTCATTCAAATTTGAGCACCCTAAGAGTTTTAGGGAAGAAAATAAAACTCCAAGTCAGACATGGGTCTAGTGTGAGTAAAGCATAAGTTTTAACATAAAAAAACTTTAAAATAAAATTATCTCGTAAGACCACGCCGCATATAAACACGATCGGGTTTTTGCCTTACGATAATAAAACAATTCTACATAAAATCATTTCATATTATCATAATGTCTAAGTTTAAAATAAATATTTAATATAGCTGAAATGCTTGCATCTCACATTTCAGTAGTTGGGCACAACTAATTCCGTAAAGGCACGTATTGGAAAATGGATTCCAAAAATGACAAGGCACCAAAGTACCACCTACCACGGTGCATTTCTAGATAAAATACTCTGAGAGCCTCACATGGACTCCCTGCGAGTCAAGACCGGCCCTATCCCATACTGGATAGCACCGAATATGTCATCACCCTAGTTGGGATCAACAACCTAAATGGGCCCCGAGCATACATCTATAATACCGATCAAGATTGGGTGATGACCATACTCTAATGGTCGTGAACCACATAGCCTTGAAGCATATCCCCTAATTTTAGTCATTCCCTGATGTGAGGCTTGAGGTTACGATTACCTTTCCTATGAGCAGACCATCTTGGAATGCTAACACTGCCCTCTAAGCAACCAATGCAATACTAGCATTCATCCATACAAGTTGTTCCGGGATCGAACAAACATTCGATATTTACTATCTTCCATTTTGGAATCACCCTCAGGAAGAATAGTACATCTTTATAGCATACTTCCTATCAATCCATCGTGAGCGTTATTAGTTTGGAGTGGTTCAAACAAATTATAATTACCCGAAACCGGGGTCTCCAAACTAAGCGATAATTTCCGGCTAACTTAATTTCAGTTCTTTTGGAAGCAGGTAACCAATATTCGAGTCCTCAGTATGGAACTCTAATATACACAACATACTTCTTGAGTTAAAACATGTCAAGTTATAAATAGCGGACAATCCGCTACTTAGGGTAATTATACAGAGTTTGCATATGGATAACCATATACTTAATTTAAACATGACACATTAACTTTGATTTGATATTTGTTTGAGGTTACTTAAGGGTAATCGACAATGAAATCCCTTTATTTAAAACATTTTCGAAAAAGAAAAATTATTTTAAACAAAACCGATATTTTAGAAACAAAGCGATTTAGAACCCTTATTTATTAATTAAATAATAAATTAAATCTTTATTAAATAATAATTAAATCTTAGTTAAGTCCTAATTACAATCTTAATTAAATTTAATTAATCGTAATTAATTAATTATTAATTAAATCCCTTTTATAAATAATTAATTAATATTTAATCTTTAATAAATAATTAAAAATAATTAACCCTTAATTACTAATTAAATAATAATTAACTTTAATTAATTAACTAATTAAAATTAACTTATTTGATTAACACTTAATTATTAATTACCTTTATTAACCAATGATTAAGTACTAATTAATTAATTAATTATTTCATCTTTTATCAAATAAATAATTAATTAAATAATAATTACCTTTATAATTACTTAATATAAGTTTTAAAACATTTTCCAGAAAGATTTCTAAGTGAAAGCATTTTTGGATTTCAAAAAGAGTTTGTTTTCATGAACTGCACATATAGCGACTATCGCTATACGACCCGTAACTTCCAAACTTGAAATTTGTTCTCTATGTCTTCTTTAAAATTTTAACCCTTGGAAAAACTTTACTTAAACATAAAAGCATACTTAGAAGACTAACAACAATTTAAAACTTGAAACCTTTTTGCAAATTTTAAAACTAAAGATTTTGTATTTTATATAAGGGATAACATGTCGCTTTAACTAGTAAGATGCTAACTTCCTTAGCATACCATTATGAATTCATGTTCACAACATACATGATTACATAACCACAACATCATAACATATAAACATTTCCATAACCAACATATACAAGCTAGACTATAATAGGCAAACTAACTTGACTATTTAACTACCATATTCCAATTATACATCCACATAACCAAGCACATATGATTACATCCAAGCATCATTATAATCCAAGAACAATACATACATATAATCCAACATTATTTTACCCAAACACAACATCATTTATACAACAAGTTTTTCGTATATATATGTTTAGAAAAACTTAGTTAAAGAGTGAAACTTTACTCACCGAACGTGGGCAAATCAAACTAACTTCTACTATAACCCGAATATGACCTAGGCCCTTTCTTCTAGTTGGGAAAAGAGGAGTTTTGATGGCTTTTAATGGACAAAGTGGCTCGGCCTAGGCCCCTTTGGGTTCGACCGTGTCATGTAGAGGGTGGTGTGGCTTTGCTTTTGAAAGGAGTGGTGTATAGGAAGGAAGTAAGGTGACTAAACAAGGTTTTAGAGTTTTTAAAAGTAAAAGAAACTAAGATTTTAAACTTTAGAAATCCATTTGGAAGCCATGAAAGCTTCTTGAAAACTTGAGTAAGATGGAGGTAAGGCTTTGAAAGAGTTAGAAATGAGAATAGAAATGAAAGAAAATTTGGAAATTACTTTTATATAAATTACAAAATTCAAATTACCAAAGTACCCTTACCTTACATAACCTCCACTCCTTGGTTGCCACCTCATCCACCCTTGTCTCCCCCTTGTACTTTCGAAATTGTCTTGTCCCCTCTCATCATTTTCAAAGCAAACATCATTTAGTTACTTAAGTACTTAATGTTTGCAAGGAAATGACATGTTATGTCACTTTTATATTAAAATTTTGTTTTAAAAACTTACATAATAAGTCACGTCCTTATTATATTTATTAAGTAAATATATAAATATGTATTAAAAATCCTAACACATTTATAAATGTGAGTATATGTTAACTCAATTGTGGACAATGTTTTCCGATAACTTTTCGACACTGAAAAGTCAAAAATTTGGAAAATGGTTTCTGGTCACATTTTCAATTTTAATTTGAACTAATTGTTTTTGTAAACTATTTTACCATCATTAGTTATTATTTAAAAAGAGTTTATTTGAGTTATAAAATCTATCAATTAATTATTATAAATATATTTAAATGTCCATAATTAAAGCGATTAAATTTTGGGTCGTTACAGTTGGGTACAATTAAGTTTCTAAAGCTCGTATTGGAGAATGGATTCTATACTATGAAAAGGTAATGAACTACCTTCTGATGGTACATCTCTAGATAAAATGCACCGGGGTCTGACAATAACATCTTGTACCCCTACCATACAGGACTGGCCTACCACTTGACTAGTAGTACCGAATAAGATCGCCTCTTTGGTTTATGGGACCCAAAGTATACATGAGAAGATAGTAATCGATCTAGATTTAGGATGACCATACCCTGATAGGAGCGACCGACATGGCCCTACTGCATGCCCGATTTTTGTCATTTCCTGGTTAATGAGGCTTGAAGCTATGTCTTACCTTTTATATAGAACTTCCCACTTGGAATGCTAACGCTGCCCTTTAGGCAGTAATGCAGTGTCATCATTCATCCATACGTTCGTTCTAGGACTGAACAAAACCGAAGACACTATTTCTATTACATCCATTTCGGGGAATCCCTTCCAAAATTAATAGCAAATAGCCCTTGCACTTCAAAGCTCTATCTTCAAATTCCATCATCTTCACAATGTCTGCACTTCAAAACGCTTGAGTTGGATCAAAGTGGTTTTCAGATAACATATCCAGTCCCCGTCTCTTCGAAACAACATTCGATAGTTCTGGTAAACTCAACCCCGGTTCTTTAGGAAATAAATAGTCAAAGATAAAAGTGGAGATCACCTCCTACTTGTTAGTGGATGGATTTCCTTATCATTTGTCCTAGAAGAACAAAACGAGATTTATACGCATAGTACATCATCATCAGAGATGATTGTGCCATATAACTTACGTGTTTTTCCTAGATATCTCCAAAGATACATTTTGGTCCAGATTTGATAGTCGGTTATTTATCTATCAAATAAACAATCAATTCAACTAGAGCTTTAATCCCATAAGAAAAACAACACTGGTTAATCACAAACAACTAGTAGCCTCTTTAGTTAATCCCTTTCATTAATTAAAACCGCTTCGTAAATTTTTTGTATCAAAACTACGTTTACAAAGATATATTTCCAAATCCTTTATACTCTTTCAATACTTGAAAATATCAATATACTTATCTCAGCAATATAAGTATATTCACAAAAGCATTTCACTTAACTTAGAAAATATTTCCATATACTTTTATTAACAATATAAGTATGTTAACAAAACACTACATTTTAATACTTGGAAATTTACTCATATACTTATCTCACCGATATAAGTATATTTTACAAATCTTAGGAAAAGATTTCATTTTCAAAATCATACATAAATGGTTTAAAGAAATGTTAATTTAAAACATTTATACCAATAAACCCAAACATTCCTGTATTTTTGTAAGACTCTTTCCTATTCACAACCCCAATCGTAAATTCCTTTACAACAACTTTACTTAAAAATCTCTTTTATGAGCAAATCATTTATAAGTACCCACTATGCAATACCATTTATAAACTCCTCTTATAAATTCAAAGTATAATTATTAAACTCCTAATTCATTTATAAAATTCTCTTATAAGACACGTCTTCATTTATAACTCTTTTATAAACTCCAAACCATTTACAAAATTCTCTTTATAAACTTTCTAAATAAAATTACCAACTTTATTTGTTCTTATATTTAAATTCCAATTCCAAGTATAACCCTCGAAATCCCATATGGCCGAATTTCAAATATAATTTAGGACTCAACTATTCCCGATAATATGACCATTTCATATATGTCAATAAATTACCAAAATGGAATTTATTTCTCCAATTTATCAAAATGATATTGATTTCCTTTTCATAATATATACGTATAAAACCATTTCTTTTATTTTGATAATACACTTTTTATAAAATCTTTTCTTTGGTTATAAAATAACACTTATAAATCTCGACATTTTATACAAACAAATTACAAATATTTTCAAATATTTCAATATCCTTTAAATCCCTACAATACCGTTTTTAACACACAAATATTCCTTTTTACATTTCCTTTAGTATAAATATTTATTATTAAAATAATTTCTATAAAAAAATTTAAAATAATAATTTAAAAACGTTTACTTTGGAATATATTCTAGATTAGAAAGAATAAGTAAATAAATTTTGAAATAGAATAGAAAGATTTTGAAAAACTCTTTTAAATTAAAATATTATAGAAATTCTAAAACATTTAAATTTAAAATCATTTCCAAATGAAAATCATTACCAAACCAAATTCACACTTAATAGTATTTCAAAAATACTATGTCGAAGTCAATAGTTGCTATAGAAATCAACAAATGCTATTTCTAACCTTTTGCTCTAAACTGTTAGATTTTTACATATGTCAGTGTCACATCCAATATAGCCAAAAAATCCAATTTCTGCGTTTAACCAACAATATCACAGATATATAACTGAAATAAAACAAGAGGTAAATAACTATATTTTTTTTTAAAAAAATACAATATCGAGAAATTTGGATTTCTCGATAATTTTCCCTGTATTTCAAATTTAAGTCTCTGTCATTTAAAAAGCAGATATTTAACCAGATCAGCCAATATTTTCAACCAAACACAAACATTAAAATTTAACTACTATATAACATTACTGGTTAACCAAAAGAGTGAGTTTAACTCACCAGAGTTCCAGTTGTCGCTTCTGCGTTCTAGTTTCATCTAGCGCAAAAATTCTAATAGCTCCAAATTCCATGAATCTAATTCCTAAGTGTAGTGTTCAATGCTACGAGTGCAATGCGACAAATAACATTCGATTTTGACCTTGTATGAAAGAGTTATACATTTAATACGCTTTGAGTTTTAAATAATATACTTTATTTAATTTATTGCAATTTGTTAAACAATTTACCAAAATTAATCATTTAGGCCCAACCCAATTGATTTGAGAATACGCTTCTTCCTCCCTCCCCAAATCTACTCTCTCCTGTACACGCGATTTCCCCCTTCACCGTGCATGCCATGCACTCCATCACCCACCACACCCATCGAATCCAAGTTTCGAGTTCATCGATGTTTCGCCCTCCTCTACCCCACCACGTCGACTACCACCATGCCAGGCGTGAGAGTCTACTTCGAATCGTGGCCCTCTGACCTGTACGCGACCACCACATGTCGTGTTTCACAATACTCCACCATGCCATTCCAAAATCAAACCGGAGTCGCTCCTCGACACCACGAAGCCAATGCACCCCACCATACGAGCCACCGTCACCTTAACCCTAGCGTCGACAGACTAATGTCGAACAACCCAAAACTTGATCGCAACCAATATTATGTGTACCCAATCGAAGATTTAGCTTTCATGATTTCAAATATAATTTTTTTTTTATTTTTAGCTTCAGAGAAAATTGGATTTTGATTTTAATAAGATTCAACCATGCTTTTTCTTTGCTTTCATTTTGTTTACTGGGCAAACAATGGTATGGTTTTGTTTACTTAGAACAAGTAGCAGAGGCAACAGTGGACAAAAAACATGTTTGTATGTTGTTTGTGTACGTGCGTGTACTGATGTTTTTAAATTAAAATTCCAACGCAACACTGCACAAAGTTATGTTCTCATACGAACCCCGAATCGACAAAATAAAATACGGTTTCGCTCAAAACTATGATGCTAAGTTTGGTTTATTACTATTTTTCTATTATTGATAATAAATATCATAAGTTTTGAGATGAATAATATATACAAAAAATGAAATATTTTACAATCTAACTAATTTCATAAATATAATATAGTGTCGAATTCATTGTTATACATGCCGATTAAAAGGGTATTTAAAGTGCTATTGTTATTTCTATTTTTAAATACTACACTTTTATTAACTAAATCAATATGAGATTTAACCTTTTAAGGTGTTCATTGAATTTAATATTATTATTTTTATTGTAACTAGGGTTTGAAATCCAATTAACACAAAATAAAGCAATTATATATATTAAATTGTCTACTGGAGTATTTATAATATTAAAAACCCTTTGATTCTGTAACACCCCACAAATTTAACATTAGTTATTTAATTAGTTAGTTAGTTAATTAGACTCCAAAAATGGAATTTGTGCAAACAATGGAATTTAACCACGAACTTGCACCATAGCGTTCGCGGCAAAATTCTAAGCAACTTTCATATTTGGAGTTTGGTGATCGGGGTCCAAACGAAGAAGTTACAGATGATAAACGAATTCAGAACGAAAATAATTAAACTAGAAAATTTAATGTTTATATATAAATACTAGGACCTACCAATCTACCCCTTTTATTGGGCATGTCGACATGGAGCGGTTGACCCCTATAGAGGGAGCGGTCAACCAGTCCTAACAGTGGCAGCTAGGGTTTGCCTTGGCTACAAATTCAGGCCTAATCCTCTCTTCTCTTCTCATATTTTTCTAGAAACAGTAGTGAAGCACTATCATCTTCTCTTTTCGACTATTTTCTAAATTATAAAATATAATATTTGTATTTGTATTATATATACAAATTGGAGAAGAAAAGAAGCGAATGAAAACTACGCGATAACGGGGTAATATATATATATATATATATTTATATTTATATTTATATTTATATTTATATTTCCCTTCAACCCCAAATCTCTTCTCAGATCTATAATTTTAATATATGTATGTACCCGTTTTATACATATTTCTTGGAATAAGAAGGAAAGGGAGTTGAATCAAATGTTCTACTTCAGGTCTGGAGATTTGGAATGCTTCTAGAAGGTGAGTGGGAAATTCATATATTGTTTATGATTTTGAATCTATTCCATTGGCATACATTTGATTTTTATGCCTAAATGAATATATGTGAATTGTAGGCTAAAATTAAATGTATTAAACATCGCCTACATATTCTTAAGAGATCTGATTTGAATTATTGTTACATAATGATTTGGAAACATGTCCCAAAAGTTATAGATATGAATATTGATTAGATATGAAATTTATTCCGGATCTGAAATTGGGTTATAGATTACTAGTATTATTTGATTATTACCCTAATTATGTTGAATTGGGAATTTTTCGTACCTTAATTTATGGGAAGAATGTTTGTTTGATTTTCATAAATTTGTTTGTGTTTCCAAATTGCATAGAAACTACAACTTTTGATTTAACAAGGAATATATGCAAATAAAAAGGAAGAGATGTGTAAAGTACAGATTTATTCTCTGTAGTTTACACTATCTATTCCCAATAAAAAGAAAATAATCATTCTTGTAATTTCAAATGAGGCAAATCTTTCCTTTTATTCTTGATCTTTTGTTTTAAACTAATTCATGGAAATCACAACAGAGAATCTTCCTAGGAAATGTAATTTCAGCAAATTAAATATGGAAAAGAATATTCTAGTTAAAAATTTATAACTAAAATATACTTGGTAGAAGTAGATATTTATACATATTTTTACGCGCTAATAAATATGATGATTTTTGCGTAATGCTCGCTTAGGATATTAGTTATATGTAGTAATAACGTTGATTTGTGAATAGGAAATACGAGGAAAGTTTGAAATGGTAATAACTCCTATTAATGGGCAATAAACGAGGAATGGATTTAGGAGTTACAATTAATATGGGAAAATGGATTTATGAGACTGATAAATATGGAAGATTAGATAAATAACTATGAAATAGTCATAAAATGTTATTAATTGGAAATTAGTAAATATACATAAATGTCTTAGGAAATGTCCATTAGGATGATATTCTTTTATCATGGACAAATTGACATTTATGGAAGGAGTAAATAAAAGGGATTTATAGGTAATTGAATATTTAAGGTAAATTTATATAGCCTTAAATTAATAGAAGGAGGTTAATAGACTAAGTCCAATAACCAATTTAGGATGATAAAGCTTAGTAATAGTAAAGCCTAGGATAATATGGCTTAGGTTAGTAAAGCTTCGAAAAATCAATTGGACTTAGTAGGTTGGGATCGAGGTTAGAAGAGTTACACAACAGAAGTTTGCCCTTCACTTTGAGGCTACCAGCAGTTGTGCACACTTCCTACTGATATGAGACATCTTTAACCATAGGGCCCATAGAATAATTAATTGGGCTTAGAAGATTGGGATGCGAGGTCAGTAAAATGACACAACATAAGTTTGCCCTTCACTTTAAGGCTACAATAGTTGTGTACACTTATTACTGATGTGGGAGATCACCAATCATAGGACCCGTGGGAAATGGTTAAGGATGATAGGATATGCTTATGGATTAGAGGTATTAAGTGGTTGTTTGAGAGCCCACCTCTTTCCTAATTAAAAAGTTTTAAATGGTCTGAAGTATAAGCTTGAAGCGGTAGTGGATATCTCGGAAAGGGTCCACTTCAGGTTTGAGGTATTACGTGACTGATACAAGGTCTGCCTCCCTCCTATAAAGAAGTATTAAGTGTTCTAGTGAGATTCCAAGTAATGTCAGCTAGATAATACTTGTGAGAAGTCCGCCTTGGGGTTAGGTATTAAATGACAAAGTCCTACCCAGAATATAGGTATTAAATGGTTAGGGGTCTACCTAATCCTTATTAATGAGGTATTAAGTGGCTTGAGTACTGTCTCTCACATGACTAAGACTTTAATGACGATAGTGCGTTAGTAGTATGACTATTATGTATTATAAAGCCATAAATAATGGTCAAAGTTCTCTGTAATTAGGACCAATAGACCAATGATGAAGATACTAGGAGCCCGCTTCATATTTGGAAGTATTAAGTGGCTAATAAACTTACATCAGTATTTTTTACCTTGGGAAGGGTAGGTAGATGAATTATGTTAGGTTGGAATATCGTGTGTACAATATTAGGTTAATCTGGTTAACCTTAATATAGTAGACAGAAGAACTAAATGAAAACCAATCGGTATAAATTTATATTATGGACACTGTATAGATTTTCCAATCACCAGAATGTTGTTCTGACCCCCCCTATTACAACCCACATGATAGATTTAGTGGAATGGGTCACTAGAGCTGGACATGATTGGTTATTGGAGATTCTTCTTTTCTCTTATGCTCGATGCTGATGTAGCAATTTGATATCCAGGGAATACCATTAACTCCAAGAGAGTAGCTGAAGTCAGTATTTATATCCTATTATTGTTTCCACTGTGATTTTAGACTTTTATCAATCTTTGATAATGCTCATGCTTCTTTGCAGGTACCAAATCCAATGCTCTGTTCTTTGATGGACTCAGGTTCCGATTTTTGTCAAAATTTAGGCTTATTAAAGTTTGGGTTGTTACATTTGGTATCAGAGCTTACGTTAGTTGATCAGATTAATTAGAATAAGTTGAGAGTACATGTTCATATTTTTCTATCTATTATTATTTTTACACTAGACTCTAAGAATCCCAACTATAGAAGTAGTTGTAGTTCCACTCCAAAGGGATGGGAAAAGCAACTATGGGTTGGAAATAGCTTAGAGTTAAGATTTTCATGCCGACTCTGAATTACCCCATGGAGTTTTTGCGATGCATAAGGCGCTGATGGAGAAGAGCATGAGTACGACATATGATAGAACCCTGAAGATTGGAGGATGTTCAACTTGATAGTTGAGATTCTAGCTTCCTTGTGATTTTGGATTTTGATGATGGCTTATGCTCGAAGATACACAATTATTCCAGATAAGCGGGAAATAGAATTTTGTATGTTGTAAACGTCTAGAAAGTAGTTTTGGTAAGGAAATGGCCATTAACCACCTTTTGATGGTAAACCAAATTTTTATTTTAAGAATTGAAGTCAAGTTCTTAGTCTAAACCCGTGAGAGAATTTTGCTAAAATATATTTTGGAAATGCCTTAGATTTCGAAAAAAGGTTTTTATAGAATTACGTTTCCAAAGGATTTAGTTTGGAAATTTTAATTTTCAAGAAACACGTATACCACTAGGTTTGGTAGTGTTAAGAAATTTTGATTTATAAAGGAGTAAGTTTTGAAATCCTTAAATATTTAATATGTATATATATATATATATCAATAAAGGTTTGATTTTGATTTTTGGTAAGAAAATAGTTTTTCGATTTGGAAATAAGTTTCAAAGGGTGAATATTTACGCCAATGATTTTTCTATTTATAAAAATCAAAGTTTTTAAAATTTTCTCTCTTCTAAGGGATAGACAAAATAGGAATGACATTTAATTTTATTGGGGTATGAAGTTAAAAGTATTGTTGTACCCGCCAGCTATTGGAAGAAATATTTCCGTATAAAGTACACGAGAAATAGTAGTTGGAATATTTTTGTGTTTTTGGAATTGTTGATGGCTAAAGCAGTATAAGTCTAAAGTACTGTGGAATAGCAAAGGAATGGTTTGAAAAGCTAGGCGGCAAACTTAGACACCATCATGAAGAGGGTAGGGATTTTTCAAATCGTGTCGTGTTGAAGAAGATGGCGTGAAACGATTATTGTTATAATTATTTTAATTATCTATTTACCCAAGCCCATATAGGGTCCAAGTTCAACCTAAGAAAAAATATCGTAGAGTAGTCGACCACCTAGCGGTCGACCGATAGCGGTCGACTAGTAGCCCTAGAACGACCTACCGATCAATGTGTTTTTGCCCAACCCGAACCTAGAATGCGACTATAAATTCGCATCCAATTTTCTTCCCAACCACATTTATGCTCCCCCCTCCTCATTTAAGCCGAACCCAAAAAACTCCACCTCCTCCAAATCAGCTCCCACTTTCTCCATTCCACCTCCAAGCGACGTCATTTCTCCTTCTCTCCGACGAGCAACAACCTCACCTCCCCCTTGCACTGATTTCCATGCATTAGATCTTGCCCTACCTCCACTCCATATCTAAACCCTATTTCTCCCCTTCTTAGCCCATGGCACCTCCTCGAACAGCTGATTCCCCCTCGCGCCACCTTGTTGTCATGCCTTAAGAGATCATGTGGCTAGACCAGAATGACCAGAAGATCTCCACCTTTCTCATCTCCGTCGGTTTCAAATTCCTTTAGGGGAGACCAGTGAAATTTGGAGACAACGCTACTTTTGGGCTAGAAGAGCTTTCCGAGGCGGCAGGGCTTGCACCAATCCTACGCTTCGAGACTTTTGAGCGGGAATGCTACCTGCGTTGGATTCTCCTTTTCGACGCTCACTTGGCATCGAATTTTGATTAAGACAACATTTTCATTCAGTTGGAGGTCAAAAGGAGTCAGGATCGAGATGTATGACAACGACTTCAGCGATGTTTTAGAGATTTCCGTGAATGGCGCGGATCTGGACGATATTGAGACGACTAACCCGAAGATCTTGCAATGGATATTTTCTCAAGGTGTCGGTGTTTGGAGGACAAACAATCTGTGACTGACTGCCCATCTTGTTGTGTGCATTATACAGCACAACATCGTCCCTAAAACAGGAAGCTATGATCAGATTTATGCTTGGGTGTGGAAGGCCGCCTATGTAGATATGGGTGGTATAGTCGTCAATTAGGTACGCACTTTTATGATTCATTTTCTGATCAGGGAGTTGGCACCCCGTGGAGTTACTTTCTGTATTGTCACTATTCACTCTCGTCTCTAGGCAATACGGGGTTAATCTTAGTGGGGAGACTGCCCAGACGAAAGGTCATGCCTGCCATTGATAGAGCCTTCCTTAGGAAGATGGGAATTCCTTTTCCACCAACCGCAACAACTGAGCCAGCAGCAGTCACAGCAGGAGGCGGACCAGGGAAAGGGCATTGAGGTATATCAAAGTCCTGAGATAGTCGCCATTCGGTAGGTCCAGATTGAGCTCGTGGGGATCCACCTCGACCAGCAAGAGATGTGGTCCGAGCTACAATGCCAGATTCATGAGATTGGGTGCTTAGCCGCTATGCTTCGACCTTTTCAAGGCCGCGGCAACGGCTCGAGTTCCCGTCAAGGATTGGGACTGTCCTATAGTATGTACGTAGTGTTTTAGGTTATGTAGTGTGTTGTTTTATCGTTTTCTTCCAACATTTGTTCTTTCCATTTTAGGTTGTTGAGTTGTAACTGTTAGTTGTCTCTTTTTAAGACGCACGCTATATTATAAGATGTATTTCTATTTATTTATTGTATTGTTATTTCCAAATATGCGATCTGCTCTTACATCTATGTTTGGAAGAAACGGTGTAAATATGAAAATTTCATAAGGACACTTAATTAACAGCAAAATCCAATGTGAGACTGGGAGTTTTGAATAGATAGAAATTTTAGCAAGAGAAGGACAGGTTAAAATTGTTTTGGGAATCACGAGTCATTGTTCCTATTCCTTAAATGCTAAATTATTTGAATAACTGAGTATGATGACATTTTTAAATAAAATATCAAGATTTATAGGTTAAAGTCAGTTGCAGAATGCTGAATTGAGCTTATGCCTTTAGTGCATAACTAACTTCCGCTACATTGAAATGTGGCTTGAATTATCAAAAAATTTTAAGAGGGAAATTATTTTGAAAAGTTTCTCTTCATTTAGAAAGTTTCCTTTAAGAAAAAAGAGTTTTGATTTTTAAATTATTTTTGGCAGTCAAGTAGTTTTTAGAATTTTTGCTCGAATTTTTATTTTCAAGGGAAAATTTGCGTCTAAATATTTTGGAAAATTAATTTTCAAGCGACGTACAAATTTAAAAGGAGAAAAAGGTTTTTATGATGTTATTTATTTTAAAGGCCACATGCTAAGCGTAGGGAAGAAAAATAGATTAGAAATGAGAATTTAGCAGTGCATTAGGATCGATGATATGATGAAATGTAAGCGATAACAAGAGAGAAACTGCTTTAGCCTTGGAATTTCTATTTCCATACCTTGTGGATGTAACATCCCGCCATTTTGGACCATTCAAATCGACAATAAAACCATACACGTCGGACTTAAATAATTCAAAACGATAGATTGTTAATAAAATTTGGGACAAATAAAATCAATCAAAGAATCACAGACACGGAATATCAGAATAACTTGCAGCGGAATAAAATAAACATAGGAGTTCATGAAGATCCTAGATACATAGTCTCAAACTAATACATAATACCCAAGTCTGAAAACAAATACAACAGAAAGTTTAGATACATAAGTTTTCTACTACAAAAGCAAAAGCTGAGTGGAAATAACTGGAATGGAAATATCCGGTAGACAGCTAAATCTCCGGCGGATCTCTAGCTCCAAAGAGGATAAAACCAAAGATGTGAAACTCAGGCTGACCCGAGCGTATAGAAAAACACAAAACACTCAAGTCAGGACATACATACTTATAAAATGTATATCAACTCAAGTGAACTGTAAGAGAAATGCATCAGTAACTTAAAGGATGCTTGGGATCTCCCATCCTTTAAGGATCCGTTAAACTATTTACTATGTAGTAATATACGCTATTATAATAATATCTAAAGTAAAGTAAACTATTAAAATAGCGTTACGGCGTTACCCATTTCCCCCTTAACACATTTTATAATGCCAATAGTCTATACAGTACCATAACTCACTGTAAACTGGAGCCGCCAGAGGATACCACATAGGTACGACATAAAACAAACTCGTAGAAGGCGCGCTAGGGTAGGTGACACGGCACAACTAGGCAATGCCAGGGTAGATATACCAATTACACTTCCGGACTGTTGGTAACGCATAGCCACAACTACCGCCCAACTCGATCTACACTCCCGAATCAAAGGTGCGCACCAAATCAATCACAAATTAATAGAATGGCTAACGATGAAGTGTGTCCGATCGGAGGAGCTACCTCACTTGGCCCGTCGATTGCTCCTGTTTTAGCCACCTTATACTAACTCACGGGAGTTAGTTCCACGTAAATATACCTTTAGGATCGTCGCCACCATCCTACTTCATTCTGGAATCTCCACCGCGTACACAGCTGTCAAAGTGGTTTTTGGTATCGACAGAGAGTATGCCTATATTCGATCCCGGTCTCTTTAACAACCAATCGTTATTATAAACCGTGGTTATTTACATTTCAAATGGTTTGCATTTCATATCAAACATTCCTTTAAAAACCATATAAATTCCATATCATTATTCTTCAAAATATCATTCATTTCCAAAGTCGTACACTTCCAAACTCATTTAATTATAACCCCTTTGAACGTAAAAATTTAGAAATCATAGCACTTTAAAAAAATGTAACCTTTAGAACCATACATTCGGAACCATAACCCTTTAGAAAAATTTTGTAGCATTCAGGAAATCACTTTTAAGAAAAAGCAACAATACAGAAATGCTACTGTAAGAATTCGAAGCAGTGCAGAAATGCTACTGTAAGAATTCGCAACAGTGTAGAATTGTTATTGTAATAATCCGCAGTAGTGCAGAATTGTTACAGTAAGGAAATCGCAGCAGTTTTGAATTGTTACCATAAGAAATTGTAGTAGTTTTGAATTGTTACCGTAATACTTCCTACTACAATAGTTTATAAAAATCAAATAGCACATATCTTTGTAGTTTTTATCAAAGTCATTATATCATTCCTATTATACTACTCAAATTTTAGCTATTTGGTCATTAAAGAAACCACACCTTTAGTCAAATAACTTTGTTACTA
The DNA here is from genome assembly GCA_030737815.1 of Allium fistulosum. Lineage (NCBI taxonomy): Eukaryota > Viridiplantae > Streptophyta > Magnoliopsida > Asparagales > Amaryllidaceae > Allium > Allium fistulosum. Next base: position 237,922,351 of record CM060907.1, on the reverse strand, counting down.
AAGTGTCAAATTTTAAAGCTGAAATCCTTATGCTAAGTTAAAAGTACGTTATTAACTTACACTTTATTTTCTTTTCAGTAAATAACATTTATCATTTTAATTACCCAAGTTATGTCATTTACCTTAGTTAAAACTTACATGTCAAATGTACGTTTTAACTTACATTTTTTTTCACAAAAAAAACCATTTATCATTTTAATCACTATTACATGAATTAAAACTTACAGTTTAGAGGTTAGAATAAAATACCATTATTACGTCAAATCGATTATTAAATTTCAATTAACCTTCATACTGTAAATTAGATTCCAAAATTTACATTTCCAACTATTTATTTCTTATAAAAAAATTTGACTTATGTAAACAAATTCACAGAAATTATTACATTAAATTTTAGTTGAGATTCATATATAGAAATCCAAAATACTTAATAATTTTTAGAAAATCATTTTAAATCAACCACGGAGTCTGTATAAAATTCTCTACCCTAGGGTCAAGTAAATACGGACATATATCATTTCAATCCACAATTTATTAATTTTCTGGGTTTTATATCATTTCAAACCTGCAATCCCAAGTCAAATAAAATTGCTCAGGCCTATCATTTCAGCCCATAACAACTTTCCTTAATCTAAAGATCGTTCGGGTATGTATCATTTCAACCCATAGTGAAGGAACTTGCAGTGTGAGAATAGAATATTAAATAAAAATAACAATATTCAATATAACATGGCATATGATCATAACAGGTAAAATATGATATGAAATAACATAATATAAACATAGGTGAAATTCTCAACTTGCATATACAAATCCAAACAATTCCATTGTCATCAATTCACCATAATATAAGTACATTTTCAAGAGTGATTACTCACCTTTCTTTGGTTAGAGAAGTGATTCAAAGCGCAACACAACGACTACGACAAGCACAACAAATTACGGACAAGCTTGAGTGAGAGGAGAATCCAAATCCGATGCTTTGAAAAATAAAATAAATTCCATATGTAAACAAATAATTCATATAGAAAAATAAAAGTAGAAAGATATATATTTGTAAACATGTGAAGAGGGCTTGACTAGGGGTGCATAGGCTCAGTCATAGCCTAGTTTTGTTTGGGTTTGTGTAATGCCCCAGATTTTTCGCGCTCGAAAATCGGCATCCATACTTTACATCGTACTCGAATACTATAGATTCGACCATTCAAATCCAAGTCGCCGGAGCTTATAACACAATTAAGTAAATAACACAGCGGAAGAAAAAGAATAATACATTGATATACAATATCTGATACAACAGAGTGATACAATGAAAATCAATATACATCAGAGATATGATACAACAAATAGCAGCGGAAAAGAAAATAGATAACACCAGCAGCGGATAATCTCCATCTCCAAAGCACCAATCCAAAAATAGCTCGAACTCCCAATAACGAGGCACAAAGATAAGCAAGTGCAGTCCATATCCAAAGACTGAACTAGCTCCAGAAAGTCTACTAATCTGACTATCTGAAAAACCAAACTCTAGACTGCTCGTGTAGAAAAATTTTGAGCATCCAAAGTTTAGGAAAGAAATAATAAACTCTGAATCAGTCATGGGACTGGTGTGAGCAACAAAGACAGTTTATCTTTAAAAACAAATAGCAGAGAATTTTAAAGTCAATTTGCAATGCTTTTAGAAAATGAAACTACCATAAGACCTCCCACCACACACACAATGCAAACGCAGAATTGGAGGAGATTTCTTCTTATGATAGCCAAAGATGCTTACTACGCAAAATCAAATCTTTTTTGATATTATTATTAGTGCATAGTGTAGAAAACATTTCGAAAGTATAATATAAATCTTAGCCAGCATAGGCATTCCGCACTTATGCCTACTATAGCTATCATGTTCAATAGCAGGTTACCGCCACATTCCATGGCAGGTAATACAACTAAAACCGTACAGGGCTCGTATTGTTTTGTTTGGATTTCCAACAAATGGTCGGGCAAAGGAACTTCCCAAGTAAAATAGAACACCTCTGGAGCGACGTTCCCGGATCCTAACCGGATCTCTACTACACAAGGCCGGGTTACCCCTAGCTGGGTAACTACTGACACGAATATGTCATCCTCCGGTCGTTTGCGACCTTTTTCCCGAGGATCCTCGATTCCAACAACCACAAAACAATAATTCTGCAGCAACCACAAAGTAAGTATCTGGGCTCCATACCATGATACCACTCATAATCCAGAAGGAAATGGCATACACTAAGGGGTCGCTATCCCCTAATAACCTTGCTGCCATGATCCTGTTTCGACCATTACCGGGTCGTGAGGTTCGACGAAGTCTCGTCCACAAAGCTACGTTTTGTCACAAAACCATGCTTTGGGTCAACAGATGATCAAAGTAATGATCACAAAGATAAATGATCAAACAAATGATCATATCACAAATGATCAAACAATGATCATCACACAGCAACACTCAGCATGTCATAGTACCAAATTGGGAATATATCGCTGATAAATTTCAACTACATAACCTCTGAGCTCGTACGTCTCAGAGAAGGGTGTTAAGCTAAGAGAATAAATTCTCCGCCACCAAACAGAAATGTATTTGAAAGAAATCGGCTTTATATCTCAAAGTGTAATGTCAGACATGTAACCATACAAGTCTGTTCCAGGTTCGAACAGAACCGAAGGCACTTCCAAAGAAGCCCTTGCAAATCCGGATAATTTTCTAATCACGTCCGGACTTCCCATCACAAAAAGAGTGATATAAATCTCTATACCGGAGCAACTCGGTGCAGAGACATTCGACAGGTTGTCCTTTCATTTTCGAAAATACCCAGTCTTCAACACCGGTCTTCAAATGCGATCCATATACGACGTATCACTATTCGGAATGGGTTATATGACACAAAGGTCTTTTCCCGGCTAACCCGAATAATGAGCGTAATATTTAAAAACATATGGATATGTGATTTCAATTAAGTCACAACTTAATGATTCAACTTCCTTTTCAAATGGTTTAACAAATTACCATTTTCAAATCTTTAATCAAAAAGATTCATTTAAACAACCTTCAATGTTTTAAACAATTTCCACATTATAATCTTTTAAATAAAAGATTTAATTCATAAAGTTCACCTAGTTTCACAAAGATTCATTCACAGATTTTCCAAATCAATTTCCATTTTTTTTATTTGATTAACTCGTTAAATCTTTAAATCAAAGATTTAACTCATAGCTTTCAAAACAATTTCATTTTGAATGGTTTAAACAAATCATCATTTTAAATCTGTTAAAAATAATAGATTCAATTCATAGCTTTCAAAAAGATTCATTCTTAACTTGGAAAACTATTTTTCAATTCAATCTTGAAATTCCTTTAATTAAACTGGAATTTCATTTCTTATCTGAAAGCTTTTATTCCTTTAAAACAAACAGTTTTCATTTTGGAAAATCTGATTCATTTATACGAGTTAAAGTCTTTGGGTTAAATTCCAATTCTCAAAACTATACTTTTAAAATGGTTTAACCCATATATACACATCTTAAATCCTTGTTTCAAATCATAGAATTCAATTTCAAACTTGAATTCAAATTTAAATCAAATTATTTAAATTTTCAAAACTCGATTAAGTTATTCAAAATAACTTTTATCTTTGAAATTCCATTTCAAAAGCTTTTCATTTTAAACCCAAATTTCCAATTTCAAAATCAATTGAAATTAAAATTTCAATTTCAAAAACATTTGAATTTAAAATTATCTGTGACTTAACCGATTTCCACGTGAAATCCATATTTGTGTGTGTAATAGTATAGTCCAGGGGTTTTACACAGTAGTGCAACATCATACAATCATCACAGATCAGAATACAAAGATATAATTTGATAAGCGATATTAACTATCCCGCTTATCGTTCATTCACAGATCATAGATATATATATATCACAGATAAGTAAATTATAGATCACAACATAAATTAGGATGTATCACAAAGCATCAATAACAGGGGTATCAAACAATTCGACATTCAATAGAGTTCAAACATTCATAAGTAAGATCAGTTAATTATCTGATTTATTCAAATTAGATTAATTTCTTATGAATTACTAATTCTGGTTAATTAACTATTAATAAATTATAAACCATTTTAATTAATTATTCCTTAATCATTTATTAATTAACCATAATAATAAATTTAAAATTAATTAACCTTTAATTATTAAGTAATTATTAATTACTTCTCTCTAATTATTAATTAATCCTTTAAATTGATTACATAAATTAATTTACCTTAATTATTTTCATTAAGTAATTACTTTTAAATAATTCCTTATCTTTATCAATTTATCAACATTTAATTATATTAAGGTAATCATACCTTAATTTCTTGATTAATTAAACTTGAATTGTACATTTATCTCCATATTAATTACTGTCAATAAGTAATTTACTTCAAATAATGAATTTCCTTTTAACAAACAAATTTTATTAACCATTAAAACATCAACTATCTAACCTTTAATATTAAGTAAAAATGACTTTTCGAAATAAAGGTTTTATTTATTTTAAACCTTTTCAAAACTTGGTAAATTTAAAACAATTTATTTAGAAATCCTTTCTTAACTTGTTTTAAAACTTAGATAACCTCGAATATTGAAGGAAAATTGATTTAAAACAAATTAAATTTTAAAACTTGATTTTTTTCTTTATGTTTGAAACTGTCTTTCTGAAACACATCTATAAACCCGAGCAACAACACGTTCTACCCGAGCTTACCCCCAGGCAAAACCACGATCTCATCTACTTCGAGCCAAATTTGGGTTTTCACGTACTTGAATTCGAGCTCCCGCCTTTCTTCCCCAACTCCACATACCCAGATAACAGATGTGCACGCGTGTACGTGCACACGAGCTCGCCGCCCCTCCGGCCAACTTCGCGACCACCCACGAATCACCTTTGACCCCGTCGACGAACCCCACTGCCCAGTTCGACGTTTACTTCACGAATTCAAAATCGAACAATTCTGTTCATCCTGGAACCAATTCAGACACCCAAAATCACCTCGAACCGCCACCTCGAACCGCCAGTGACCCTCGAAGCCTCGACCAGCCACTCGCCTACACTCCAGCAACGTGTTCCCCCTGGCGCGATCGTCACCAGATTTCCCTCGGCTTCGTAAAAGCCTCAATAACTTCTTCGTCAAAATAACTCGAAGAACCCTAGTTCACCTCATTTCGGTCACCACGGCCCAAAATAAAATACAATCGTATTTTTCCTGTGGTCGCCTAACCTCCACCTTCCTCTAGCGTGAGCCCCGACCATCCTTTCCATGCCGATCATCGGAATTTGGCGAAAATTCGAAATCTGTTCAACTCAAACATTCTCGATATTTACGACCCTAAAAATCGTGAAATTACTTTTGAAAATCATCATATAGTAAAACGAATCTGATCCAATGATCAGAATTTGAAATTAAGTTACTTGAATTTTTCTATTTTAAATGTTTCCTCTGTAATTTCACAGTTTTCGAATTATTTACTAAATATCTTTACTAAAGATTTTAAAAAAAAATACCCCATGTTGTTATAGACATTTTCTTTTCAGGAATTATAACCTGAATTGGTTTAGATGAGGAGATATGATTTTACTATCTAGTTATCATACTTGATTCTATAAATGTAACAGAGGCATGTGTCTGTAAAACAGACATGCACAGAATATTCATATGAGTTTGTATGCATGCAGGCATTATTTTACAACTTATCTTCATCAATTCATCATAACATCAAGATTTGCTCAGATTTTAAATAGTTTACTCACCTGTACTTGTTTGAAACAGAGAACTCAAGCCTGGAATTTTTGAACAGATACCACAGGCTTGAATTTAAAACTGGAAATGATATCTAAGTTTGAAAACTGATCTGACTTGATTTCTTGTTTTATTTGCTTGATGTTCCTTTACTTCATTCCAGAGAAAACTGCTCACTGGAAAAACTGAAGCTCCACTCTTTTTTTCTTTTTTTTCTTTGAACTGAGTTTGTTGTTTTAAATTGAAGTTTGTTTCAGTTGAAGGGTTTTAAAATGATGTTTGCTTCAGACATTTTTTTCTTAGCTTCGAATGAATAAGACTGAGTGGAAGGTTTGATATATATAAAATAAAGAGTACTAGTTGATGTATTTTATTTGTACAATAGGGGAGACATCCTTTAGTTTGTACAATATAGGACAGAAATATTTTTCTTTGGAGGCTGGAAGAAAATTTTGAATAGATGGCATTTAATGCCTTGCCTTGCTTTGTACGTGAATATACTTTACTGTCTTGTTCCATACTTCAGCCGTATACATATATAAAGATATTTGGTGGCTGAAATCTATTTTAAAACAATTCGAGTTGTCCTTTGTAAATGCTAGCATTATGGGCTGATATCTTGCTTGATGTACTAGGGATATGGTAGATATGGTATACATAAATTTCTAGAGTCCTTCATGTTTTCATTTGACTAGGCAGATCTTTGTTTAATTATCTTCTTTTGCCTATTACTTACTTCTTGTGTGCCGGTAGACATTGCTTCTACATACTTATATCTTGCTTGTATTTTGTTATGTTTTCTTCTTTCGTTTTGTGGTTTTATAAGTGTTCATATGTGAATGTATTTTATTTCTATGCTTATTTTTTCTTTATTTTCTTTTATTTTACTTCTATTTTAATTTATCGTTAGATTTTACTTAATGTATTTACTTTGTATTTTTATTTTACTTCTATTATTATTTAACTCTAATACAAATTATTTTATTTTCATAAATATTATTTTTAAATTAAAATTACCATCATTTTTAAATGTTTTATATCAAATTTATTTTGTATCGGGGAAACTCATTTTCATTGATAATTAATTTTACAATTTTTATTCAAAAATTCATTTAATTATCAATTTAAATTAATTGAAATCTAGGGTCGTTACAGTTTGGGTTTGGCCATAGGGGTTTGGACTAGGCTAAGGTTCGGCCATAGGGTTTTGACTAGGTTAGGGTAGGGTTTTGGTGGAGAGAGCTCGGCCTAGGGATTAGGGTTTTGGTTGTGGAGGGCTCGGCCTAGGGATTAGGTTATGGAGGAGGTGGTCACGGCCAAGGCAAGGCAAGGGGAAGGGGTTGAGGAAGTTTGGCTATGGGGTTTTGGTTGGAGGAGGGGAGGTAGGGGCCGAAAATTGTGAAGAAGAAGAAGGGGAAAAGGAAAGAGGAGAAGTGGTTTTGGTTAGGGTTTGTGGTTGGAGGAAGAGGAGATGGTGTGGTGATGAGCATGGCCAAAATTTTTGGGGAAGGAGGAGAAAAAATTGTAGAGGAAAGGAGGGAGAAAGTCTAGGGTTTTAACAAGGAAGATGAAGAAGAAACTTACATTGTTTTTTTTTCTTCTACGGTGGCACAAATGAAAGTGAAGAGTCTAGCACAAACCCTAGGATATTATATAGGCTTCTCATCTAACTAAAGGGTTTTCTAGCCCATTTATACAAGCCCAAAGTCACAATGTAAATAAGATAAACGTTAAAGGAAAAATAACTGCGTGTAATACGCCAAAGTTGTCAGTTTTGAAAATTAGAAACCAAAATTTAACAAAACGGAAAACAAGGAAAATGTTAAAATTAAATTCATCTTCATAAAAAAAAGTTAAAAATTCAAATTTTAAAATTTTCACAGAAAGTCAAATTTTGACCAAAGTTGACCAAAATTTGAAATTTAAGAAAAATCTTTATTTCATTGAATTTGGAAAAACATTCACATCAAATCCCAAAATATACATTAAAATTTCCAAATTTATCAATTTAAAATAATTACATTCAAAATTTCAAATGAATTTTCATTTAAAATATTCTCAAAATTTGCGGGTTGTTACAGTCGACAATGTGCGCGAGTCTATTTTTGGACTCAATTCTGTTTTAGAGTTTGGAAACAAGCCTCCTTATGCGTTTTGTGCGTGGAATATTTGGAGTAAATCCAGGGCAGCGAGGAAATCTTCATTGTACAATGGGAAATGGGTAGCTTATAGAGCGGTAATAATGTATAATTCTCCACCTATATCCCTTTTTCTGGCATAGGAGACATGTTAGATTTTTGGTCGGTAGGAACTAGATGCAAATTGGTTGTACCATACTTCTATTCGTAGGAGTATGGGGATTTTTGGTGAAAAGATTTTTCAAAATTTTCATACATATAGAACTGCCGGTATATATATATATAGGTTGGTTGCACCATACTTTAAAAAATGTTTTCAAAAGAAAAGCATTTATATAGGAGGGCTCGGTTTAGAATCATTTTGCATACATGTTTTCTATGTTTGATTCACTATGCACTTGTGCACGTTGGTTGCGAAATTGGTTATACACTAATTGGTTGTGTAATTTAGGATAATTATAAGCTAGAACCATGAATCAGTTAATGGTATAATTTCAAGGGCGAAATTCTTTTAAGGGTGGAAGAATATAATACCCTGTAAATTTGGCGTTAGTTATTTAATTAGTTAGTCAATTAATTTGGCTCCAAAAATGGAATTTGTACAAACAATGGAATTTGACCACGAAACTTGCACCATTGTGTTTTTGGTGAATTCTGACAACGTTCATATTTAGAGTTTTGCGTTCGGAGTCCAAACGAAGAAGTTACAGACGATAAATGAATTTGAAACGGAAATAATTAAATTAGAAAAGTTTTGTTTATATATAAATACCAGGACCCACCAACCGACCCCATTTATTGGGCGGGTCGACATGGAGCGGTCGACCCCTATAGAGGGAGCAGTCGACCGATCCTAATAGTGGCGGCTAGGGTTTGCCTTGGCTAAACGGCCCGGATTTTATATATATTAATCTAACGGCTCTGGTTGATTCCAGTGCCCATAAATTCAGGCCTAACCCTCTCGTTTCTTCTCATATTTTTCTAGAAATAGTTGCGAAGTACTGTCATTTTCTCTTCTCCACTATTTTCAAAATTATAAAATATAATATTTATATTTGTATATATACAAATTGGAGAAGAATAGAAATCAAATAAGAGAAAAAGAGAAGAAGAGAAGCGAATCAATACTACGCGATAATGGGGTAATTAATATATATATATATATATATTTTGTATTTGTATTTGTATATTTATATTTTCCTTCAACCCCAAATCTCTTCTGAGATCTATAGCACTAATAAATGTATATACCCTTTCTATACATATTTCTTGGAATAAGAAGGAAATAGGGTTGAATCAAAGGTTCTACTTTAGATTTGAAGATTTGGAACGGTTTTAGAAGGTAAATGGAAAATTTATATATTGTTTATGATTTTGAATCTATTCTGTTGGCATACGTTTGATTTTTATGCCTAAATGATTATATGTGAATTGTAGGCAAAAATTGAATGTATTAAACATCGCCTACATATTCTTAGGAGATCTGATTTGAACAATTGTTACATAATGATTTGGAAACATGTCCCAAAAGTTATGGATATGAATATTGATTAGATATGAAATTTATTCGAGATCTAAAATTGGGATGTAGATTATTAGTATGATTTTGATTATTACCCTAATTATGTTGAATTGAGAATTTTTCGTAGTTTAATTTATGAGAAGAACATCCGTTTTATTTTTTATAAATTTGTTTGTGTTTCCAAATTGCATAAAAAGTGCGGCGTTTGATTTAACAAGGAATATATGCAAATAAAATGGAAGAGATGTGTAAAGTATAGATTTATTCTTCGTAGTTTACACTGTATATTCCAATAAAAAGAAAATAATCATTCGTTGTAATTTAACATGAGGCAAATCTTTCCTTTTATTCTTCATCTTTTGTTTTAAACTAATTTATGGAAATCACAACGGAGAATCTTCCTAAGAAATGTAATTTCAACAAATTATATATGAAAAAGAATATTCTAGTTAAAGATTTGTTACTAGAATATATTTGGTAGAAGTAGGCTTTTTTACGAGCTAATAAATATGATGATTTATGCGTAACGCTCGCTTAGGATATTAGTTATATGTAATAATAACGTTGATTTGCGAATAGGAAATATGAGGAAAGTTTGGAAAGGTAATAACTCCTATTAATGGGCAATAAATGTGGAATGGATTTAGGAGTTACAATTAATAGAGGCAGATGGGTTATAGAAGATTAGATAAATAACCGTGGAATAGTTATAAAAGGTTACGAATTGGATATTAGTAAATATACATAAATGTCTTAGGAAATGTTAGTTAGGATGATATTCTTTTATCATGGACAAATTGATATTTATGGATGGAGTAAATAAAAAGGATTTATGGGTAATTGAATATTTAAGGTAAATTTATATAGCCTTAAATAAATAGAAGGAGATTAGTATGCTAAGTCCAATATCCAATTTAGGATGATAAAGCTTAGTAATAGTAAAGCCTAGGATAATATGGCTAAAGTTAGTTAAAGCCGAAAATAACCAATTGGACTTAGTGGGTTAGGATGCGAGGTCAGTAGAGTTACACAATAGAAGTCTACCCTTCACTTTGAGGCTACCAGCAGTTGTGTAAATTTCCTACTGATGTGAGACATCTTTAACCATAGGACCCATAGAATAATTAATTGGGCTTAGAAGATTTGGATGCAACGTCAGTAAAATAACACAATAGAAGTCTGCCCTTCACTTAGAGGCTACAACAGTTGTGTACACTTATTACCATGTGGGACATCACCAATCATGGGACCCGTGGGAAACGATTATCGATGATAGGATCTGCTTAGGGGTTAGAGGTATTAAGTGGTTGTTTGAGGGTCCGCCTTTTTCATAATTAAAAAGTATTAAATGGTCTGAAGTATCGGTTAGGAGCGGTAGTGGATATCTCGGAAAGGGTCCACTTCCAGTTTGAGGTATTAAGTGATTGACACAGGGTCCACCTCTCTCTTATAAAGAAGTATTAAGTTCCCAGTGAGATTCCAAGAAATTTCAACTAGATAGTGCTAGTGAGAAGTCCACCTTGGGGTTAGGTATTAAATGACAAAGGCATACCTAGAGTATAGGTATTAAATGGTCAGGGGTCCGCCTAGTCCTTATTAATAAGGTATTAAGTGGTTTGGGTACTGTCTCTCACATGGCTAGCTAAGACTTTAATGACAATAAATGCATTAGTAGTATGACTATTATGTAATATAAAGCCATAAGTAATGGTCAAAGGTCTCTGTAGCTAGGACCAATAAACAAACGATGACGATGCTAAGAGCCCACTTCATATTTGGGAGTATTAAGTGGCTGATAGAATTACGTCAGCATTTTGTACCATGGGAAGGGTAGGTAGATGAATTGTGCTAGGTTGGAATATCGTGTGTGCAATATTAGGTTAATTTGTTTAACCTTAAAATAGTAGACATAACAATTAAATGGAAACCAATTAGTATAAATTTATATTATGGACCCTATAACTTTTCCAGTCACTAGAACGTTGTTCTAACCCCCTCCTCATTACAACCCATAAGATAGATTTAGAGGAACATGTCACTAGATCTGGACGTGATTGGTTATTGGAGAAGTCTTCTTTTCTCTCATGCTTGATGCTGATGTGGCAATCTGATATCCAGGGAAAACCATTAATTCCAAGATAGTAGCCGAGGTCAGTATTTATACCATATTGTTGTTTTCGCTATGAGTTTAGATTTTTTATCGATCAATGATAATGCTCATGCTTATTTTTAGGTACCAAATCCAACAATCTGTGCTTTGATGGATTAAGGTTTCGATTTTTGTTGAAACTTAGGCTCATTAAAGTGTGGGTTGTTAAAGATTCCTTTCAAACCATAAATAGCAACATATCATAGTAAAAATAGTATCAATTACTAATCTATGAAAACCGTTATAACGACACTTAAGATTATTCCAAAATAATTTGTATGTGTTCGATGAAGCTCGATAGTCTTTGGAGAGGAGAGACAGTTTTGGATGTGGCTATGGTGAGTAGAGTTTGGGTTTGTGGTAGCTAGAGGAGGAGATAGGGTACAAGGGTGGTTCCATTGGCTTTCTCTTGTCGAAGAGCATCTACAGGCCAAATCTTGTGATGTGCGATGCTTGGATGAAGAACGCAATTTTTTGGGTCTCGCTTAGGGTACTGTCAGGTCAGGCTTCGAAGGAAAGGGTCGTGCTTCCTTTGGTGGTGATGGTTGCAAAGTGGAGGTGACGTGGAGAAAGGCGGTGAAGTAGGATTTCAATTTCTTGTTGAATCGAGGGAGATTGGGTTAAAATCATGCACGAATTTGGGTGTGTGTGCATGTCAGGTGGTTTCAATTTGGGGACTGGAGGGAAGATGATGAGTAGAGAGTTTAAAGGATAATTGTAATTAATAAAAGTAATTAAGTGTTTAATTATATCTTAAAAATACATAATCTTATAAAATGAATAACTTCCTCCTACGATGTCCAATCGAGACGCGGTCTTTCGCATTGCGCTCATAATAGCGATAGATACGCCTGGAATTGGTTTTGTTGAATTTGGAGCAAGTGGAATTTTAGGCTAAAATCGTTCGATTTTAGTTCAAACCGGAACACTTCGACATCAACTAGAACTTCTGTGAGTTATCTTACCACTGAATGATTACTATATTATATATAGTAGATAAAAAAATTTACTATTTCTGTATTTGGATGATTATTGGTTTGGTTAAATATCCGCTTTTGAAAAGCGAGTGACATTTAAATTGAAATACATTAAATTTTGTAGAGAACTCCAGATTTCTCGTCGTTGTGATTTTTAATTCCAGTTATACACCTATTGATTTTAATTTCAGTTATATACCTGTTATATAGATTGCTAAATGCAAAAATTTAACAGTTTGGCCATATTCGTTGTGACACTGACATATGTTAAAAGTTGAACCATTTTAGAGAAAAAGATAGTAATAACATTGGTTAAGTGATGTGGTAGCTAATGGCCACTTTAGTATTATATTTTGAAATACTATTAATTGCTATTTGGATTTGGAAATGGTTTCGATTTGGAAGATGATTTTTATTCTGACCTTTTTGGATTTTCTATAATATTTTATTTAAATATAGTTTTGCATTTTACTTTAACCTATTTATTATTCTTTTCAAATATATATGTATATGTAAATGTTTTAAAATTCTGCCGGGAGGTATTTATTTTTTGTAGATGTTTGCGCCAAAATTGGTCACAAACACCCAATAGTCGTTGAAAGCACCAGTACGCAATCACAGATCACAAATATCAACTATGTAGAGAAATAAGTATGCAAATCACTCAGGAAACTCAATAAAAACAGTAAATGACACATGATTTATAGTGGTTCGGCGATCTTGCCTACGTCCACTCTAAAGTTGATGACTTTATTGCTCGGTCGTTGAAGATTACAATTTGCTATCATGTAGTACAACTGATTTTATAATCTAAGTCTGAATCTAAGGTAGCAGTGGTGATTTGGAGTAAATCTGGCAGAACTTGGGCGCTCTTTAACTCTTAGAATTTTCCGATCCCTTTTCTGAATGACCAGGGGCTCTATTTATAGGTGTAGGAGGCTGATATTTCGCCTAAATTGAAGGGAGACCAGTTCTGGTACGTGAGGGGGCCCACATGGCCGAAATCTGGAGATTTGGGCCCACTTTAGGATCGATTCGACCCTTGGTTCGAATCGATCAAGAAAGAGTCCAATCGAGCTGAAATTTGGGGTGGACATTCTTCATCATGTGCTTAAGCTTCTGTGAAAATTTTATGGCATTTGGGCTTGTAGAACTCGAGTTATGATCGATCCAAGATTGCATTTCTGGTGAATTTGGACACTTCGAATCGATCCCTTCGAATCGGTTTCTTCGAATTGATGCTTTCGACTCGATTCATTCGAATCGATGGGGTTGACTTGATGGTTCAACGTGTCTTCGTGATGACGTGGTGTACCATCTTCGCATCGATCCGCTTTCTTCGCCAGTTTGATCGAGTCCTCCCAAATATCTCGCCGCTTTGACTTGATGGACTCGAAGGCTCCAGCCACATCATGGATTCGAACAACGTTTCATTCGTATCGATCGGTGTTGGCCTGGGTCGATCGATACGAAGTAATCACATAGGATGGATTCGAAGTGAGGCGCTCTGGTGGATACGAGTGCATTGTTGTTTTATGGAGTCGGTGCACAGCTTCGTTCGTATCGATCTTGATGGCTTCCAGTCGATCGATACGAGCAAGAGGTCGTTGGATGGGTTCGAAGAGAGACAGCTCGATGGATTCGAAAGAACTCCAAGATGGATGGATATGAACCAGATAGTCATGACGCTAACGCGATGGATACGAACAAGGGAATGCCGATGGATTCGAACATGGGTTTCTCTTATGGATTCGAATTGTGGGGTATCTTCTTCATCTTGATTCGGTCATAACTCAAGCATACGAGGTCGGATTGACTTGAAATTTGGAATGCTGGCTCCCCAGGCTTCAATTGTTATGTCCTATTAATCGTGGCTTGATCCGGACTCGGACAAAATTCATCGATATCCATAGTGAGCCTGCGTGTAATCGATCTTCAAGACGAACTGTCATTGGTTTCCAGTCAAGTTCTTGGTGTCACGGCCTTGCCAAAAGGCGGGATAACATTTGCCCCCCAAAACATGCCTTGCGATAGGAAGGTGTGTTTTGTAGTTCCATAAGTTGGATGTTCATATCCTGTTGATGACCTATGGTACAACCTGTGAAGAGTTTGACAGTTTTATATGACCTTAAATGACGACCGTTCGCGATCTAGCCATTTGAGGTGGAATGCGACCGTTCGCGATCTAGCATTTTCTGTATAACCTTAAATGACGACCGTTCGTGATCTAGCCATTTGAGGTGGAATGCGACCGTTCGCGATCTAGCATTTTCTGTACAACCTTAAATGACGATCGTTCGTGATCTAGCCATTTAAGGTGGAATGCGACCGTTCGTGATCTAGCATTTCTATATGGTCCCAAATGACGACCGTTCGTGATCAAGCCATTTGAGGTGAGGGGTGCCGTTCGAGGCGAGTTGTGACCGTTCGTGGTCGAATGTTATACTAAATGAAGTGTGACTGTTCGCGGTCGGGTGCCGTTCGAGGCGATTTGTGACCGTTCGAGGTCAAGTGCCGTTCGTGGCGAATGGTGACCGTTCGAGGTCGGGTGCCGTTCGTGGTGAATTGTGACCGTTCGAGGTCGGGTGCCGTTCGTGGCGAATTGTGACCGTTCGAGGTCGGGTGCCGTTCGTGGCGAATTGTGACCGTTCGAGGTCGGGTGCCATTCGTGGCGAATTGAGTGTGCCCGGGGAGGGACTTAGTATCATCAATACCAGGTTTCACGTTCGGGTGAATTCCCGGATTGTTTGTTGCAACGGTTTATCGCCATCTCAGAGCATGCCTAGGGACCGTTCGCGATCCCGTACATGTGTAAGTGGCTTAGCCGTTATAAAATCACAAGTAGCATTCTTTCATTAAAAATAAGTCTTTAGCAGAAATGTTAAACAAAATCAAGTTCAAATATTCAAATCAAGATGAAACAAAAGCAAAGCAAGGATGTCAAAGTGTAAACTCCCACAACGATAGGGTTAATAGTCATTTAGAGCATGCCTATGGACCGCTCGTGATCTCGCACATGTGTAAATGACTTACCCGTGTTAGTGCGAGGTTTACGACTTGTTCATCGTTATTTCAATTAATTAATTGATAACCATACGGTGTCCCGGCTCAAGGTCACCCCTAGCTGATGTAGACGGTGGTCGCTCTGGCTCTACTGCTGGAGCTTGCCTTCTCACATACTGAAGTAGCATACCGTTTCTGATGTGCCCTTCCACCTCATCCTTCAGATGTCTACAGTCGTTAGTGTTATGACCATTCAGTTCGTGGAATAAGCAATATCTATCTGATTTCCTCTCGTCAACAGTGGGGTCCCTTCGTATTGGCCTACGGTAGGGAACTTGCTCTCGTGTATCTCGGTAGATTCGCTCCAAACTCTCATTCAGCTCTGAGTAGGTGGTGAATCGTGGTCTCTCCGCAGTCGCTTTGGCCCGTCACCACCATCCTCAGTCTTTCGTTTCCCTTTATCCTTGCCTGAATCCATTTCGAGAGGGTTTTGTCTTTAGTTGCATAAACTTCTATTCCCTCTCCTTCTTCTCTCTCAGCATTAGCGTCTTCCAATCGCAGAAACTTGTCTGCCTCGTGATAGAATTCTCCTAGATCCATAGGCGGATCCTTAGTTAATGAATTTTTGAATTTTGTGCCGTCAGCTACTCCGGACACTGCTGCCATCATAACCATGGATGGATCTGGCCGATCCACCGATGCTGCTGCCGCATTGAACCGCGTCAGGAAATTCCTCAAAGACTCCCCAGCTTTCTGCTTTAGCATTGCCAAACTCATCACATTCTTAGGTCTTGAAATGTGAACCCTGAATTGCCTCATAAATTTCTCAATCAAATCGGTCCATGTCTCAATGGAGCCGGTCTCTAGCTGTCTGAACCATAAAGCTGCTATGTCTGTTAAATACAATGGAAAGCACCGGGCCATGACTTCCTGTGATGCCCCCAGCACTTCCATGTGCCTTATATACCTCGTTAGATGGACCGCAGGGTCCGCCCTCCCATCATACCTTTCTACTGTTGGCAGTTTGAATTCTGGTGGGTTCCTAGCCAACTTAATTGCAGGAGAAAAGGGACTCCTGTTCACGTCTTCTAGATCTCCGTTTACTAATCCGCCTCTCATGGCTCGCCTGACCATCTCTGCCAATCTATCATTGTCTCTGAGCTGTAGTCCTTGTTCACTACCTTCGATCTGCTCCCCGAGTCCGTGCGAGCTTTCGGGGGTCTGCCCCCTAGCTGAGCGTTCATCCCTCTATTTCCGACAGGTTGCTCGGATGTCCTTGAATCCCTTCCTGGGATTGGATCAACATGCTCTAAGTGTGTGCCCCCCAGCTCCGGTGCTGCGCCAGATGGTCCTGCTCCGTTATGGATTCTGGTCGTTCCTTGATTTTGCGCTCTAAGTTGTCCAATCTATTGAAGTAAATTCTGGATCATTTCCTCCTGTCTCTTCATCATTGCCTCCATCTCATCCCTGGTGATGAAGACTGAAGCTTGGTTTGCTCCCGAGGAAGCCTCTTGACTCCCTTCGTGCTGACTTTGCTCTGGTCTCTGCCTTCTACTTGTTTGTCTTGTCATGATTCTTCGGATCTAAATCTCTTAGCCTTCTGATTCAACTTTCAAATGATAGAACTCCTGAGTTCAATTCTCGGTAAAAGCGCCAAAATGTTTGCGCCAAAATTGGTCACAAACACCCAATAATCATTGAAAGCACCAGTACGCAATCACAGATCACAAATATCAACTATGTAGAGAAATAAGTATGCAAATCACTCAGGAAACCCAATAAAAACAGTAAATGACACAAGATTTATAGTGGTTCGGCGATCTTGCCTACGTCCACTCTAAAGTTGATGACTTTATTGCTCGGTCGTTGAAGATTACAATTTGCTATCATGTAGTACAACTGATTTTATAATCTAAGTCTGAATCTAAGGTAGCAGTGGTGATTTGGAGTAAATCTGGCAGAACTTGGGCGCTCTTTAGCTCTTAGAATTTTCCGATCCCTTTTCTGAATGACCAGGGGCTCTATTTATAGGTGTAGGAGGCTGATATTTCGCCTAAATTGAAGGGAGACCAGTTCTGGTACGTGAGGGAGCCCACATGGCTGAAATCTGGAGATCTGGGCCCACTTTAGGATCGATTCGACCCTTGGTTCGAATCGTTCAAGAAAGAGTCCAATCGAGCTGAAATTTGGGGTGGACATTCTTCATCATGTACTTAAGCTTCTGTGAAAATTTTATGGCATTTGGGCTTGTAGAACTCGAGTTATGATCGATCCAAGATTGCATTTCTCGTGAATTTGGACACTTCGAATCGATCCCTTCGAATCGGTTTCTTCGAATTGATGCCTTCGACTCGATTCATTCGAATCGATGGGGTTGACTTGATGGTTCAACGTGTCTTCGTGATGACGTGGTGTACCATCTTCGCATCGATCCGCTTTCTTCGCCAGTTTGATCGAGTCCTCCCAAATATCTCGCCGCTTTGACTTGATGGACTCGAAGGCTCCAGCCACATCATGGATTCGAACAACGTTTCATTCGTATCGATCGGTGTTGGCCTGGGTCGATCGATACGAAGTAATCACATAGGATGGATTCGAAGTGAGGCGCTCTGGTGGATACGAGTGCATTTTTGTTTTATGGAGTCGGTGCACAGCTTCGTTCGTATCGATCTTGATGGCTTCCAGTCGATCGATACGAGCAGGAGGTCGTTGGATGGGTTCGAAGAGAAACAGCTCGATGGATTCGAAAGAACTCCAAGATGGATGGATACGAACCAGATAGTCGTGACGCTAACGCGATGGATACGAACAAGGGAATGCCGATGGATTCGAACATGGGTTTCTCTTATGGATTCGAATTGTGGGGTATCTTCTTCATCTTGATTCGGTCATAACTCAAGCATACGAGGTCGGATTGACTTGAAATTTGGAATGCTGGCTCCCCAGGCTTCAATTGTTATGTCTTATTAATCGTGGCTTGATCCGGACTCGGACAAAATTCATCGATATCCATAGTGAGCCTGCGTGTAATCGATCTTCAAGACGAACTGTCATTGGTTTCCAGTCAAGTTCTTGGTGTCACGGCCTTGCCAAAAGGCGGGATAACAGTAGAAAAGTTATTATAAAAATGACTATTTATTTTTAAAGGAAAATAAAGGAGAATTTATCTGTTAATATTTAAATGATTCTGTTTAAAAGAAGATAGATATATTTTGGAATAAATATTTGTTAAACGCTTTATTAGAATTATTGGATAAAAGAATAGATTTATAAATGTTATTTTATAAATAAAAGAATAGTTTTATAAATGGTTATTTTATAAATAAAAAAATAGTTTTATAAATAATATTTTATAAAAGAGAAACGATATCGTTTTTATAATTTGGTATAATAAATTACATTTGTGAATTTATAGTAATATGTGGAATGATCGGTTTATGGAAAGTATTTGGTTCTATTTTATAGTATTTGGTTCTATAAAGGATTTTTATAAATATAAAAGGAGATTTATAAATAGAAATGAGTTTTATAAATTAATTTAGAGTTTTTTATAATTATATTTAGAGATTTACAAAAGGAGTTGTAACAACCCGAATTCCTGTGGGTCCAGATTTATCGCAAAAATGCTAAAATCCAAGCTTACGGAAACTCGAATTGGGTTTCTAATATCCTACAAATAGGCAAAGACAAATATATTAGAGCTCGGATAAATATCTCACATCGGAACTGAATAAAATATAATAATAAGTAAATACTCACCAATATAATAACATGTTCTAAACAAGTGTCTCAATGCTGGAAAGTCTCTGCCATCTACCTAACTTGTAGGATGTTATGAGGAGGGGGTCAGAACTAAAGTTTTGGTGAATGGACAAATTATACACTTCTAAGCTTAATTCTACATATATCGTTTTATTTCCATCTACTGATATATTAGGTTCATTGGGTTTATAATACTCTTGCCTCTATGCGTGAATCGTGCCCACCTGCTCCCTAGTACATTAAAACCTAATAACTGGTTTATATATATATAGCTATATGCCCAATGACCGCATTGGTCCTAGGTACTACCCGTAGTACCTTTTGTATCCTCCTCGCAAAGAACTCCATCGTCTTGCATCTACGGCGTTCTATGACTACATCTATAAAGGACTGCCTCGTAAGGCCTACAATACAGATGTTTCGTCGTCTACTATGAAAACGTAAAACTGCGACTGCACTAGTCTATACTAATGCTCGGACATCCACAATGTACCACCCAGTGCATACCTTAAGGACTATAGGTAATCGTTCTGTCTACTCCCTGAATCCCACTTAAAAAGGTTTACCTTGTACGGAACTCAGTCGGGGATTTTCTATGTCTATAAAGGACTGCCTTATTAGGCCTACAATATAGATATTCTATTTGGTCGGTCTCTTTTCTTATCGTGGCTATGGCCCTACGCAGCCATCCCTCAACTAATCGAAAGACCTCCAAAGAGCTAAGTGGCTATGCCCTACTGCAAACAATCTAAACATCCAATTGGTTGCGCCCCTCGTCCAATATCTCGATAGTGAATGGTTCATTGGACTGTTGGTTTAACTCTAGTCTTTCCCAAACTCGCTTCTTGGTTTTGATGCTGGCCCAATATCCGCATGCGACTATCCTTTTAGGTCATGCCCACTAAAACTTACTTGTAGGTATTAGGACATATGAATATCCTACTACAAACATCAACCCCTTTTGACTGCCTACAATGGTCATGCCATGCCAAAAGTAGTCAAGGCATACTCTTTTGATGGAACACCTACAGACCTGCCTCTGGAGGACTACTCCGCTACGCCTACCACAGAGGGCCATCATAGAGCACTCTCACGTCCCATTGAAGTCTCGTACTTCCTTCTAGCCCAAAATAACTAAGTTGGACGTGCTTCTTCTATGATGAAATCTGTGATGAACTGCTTCGTTAGGCTCTTCATCCTTTGGGCTGCTTCAAAGGCATCTTACTCTTTTATTAGACCCTAAGTCTAATCTTTTATTTTGCTTTTAGTTTACTTTATTATTTTGTTGGATACTTATTTACCCTAATTAGCATAATCTTGTCCCAGCCTCACCGAACTATTGTGAGACCATCAGTTCCTGACTGAAAGGGAATGCTGTTGGTATGAGCCACTTCTATTATCTTACTTATTAACTTAATTTAAGTCTTAAGTTTATTAAAATAAGCCTCTTCTATTATTTCTACTCTATTTGCTTATTAACTTAATTTAAGTCTTAAATAAGCCTTTTCTGTTCTTTCTACTTAATTATAAGCCATGTTATAATTTTACTTGCAATTGTCACTTTTACTTTCTTTTATAATCCATACATTATAAATATAATTACAATTCTATTCTAGTTTGTCTTCTTTTATTATGATATTGAATTCTCTTTAATTCTCTTGTATTATATGACAGTCTTGGCTTGGGACTACGTCCGATTGTCACAAATTTACTTATCATAATAATTGCTTTACTTTTATTCTATTATCTGCACAGTAAATGCAGATATAGGTATATTTCTGTTTATAGCTTTTAGTCTTATTTAATAATTAACTTGATTCCTTCAATTCTTTACTTTATTTTCTTATATTCTAGTAAGTAGATCTATTCTATTTGGTAGGTTATGAAAACTATAATAAAAATCCATTTCCATATTTCAATACTAAATAATGCTATAAACAATAATTCGTAACTGCAAGATATTTCTTTTATTATTTCTTTACTTTTTGGATAGTGCAAAATACAATTGTTTCTCTATTTTACACTAATTCCATTTTTCTTTCTTTTATACTTGCAATTACGTTTGTCGTCATCTTTTTTTTAAATATTAAACTATAGAAATGTATTCTATTTTCTAAACCATCCAATTAACCTATCACTTACTTCCAAATCAAGTTATTAGATTTTAATTTATTACTCCAGTTTTAGCATAATTACTGTAAATGTCTTCCTTCTAGGCTTAAGCCATTTTTTATAATTGTTAAGCCTAGTTTTATTCCTATTTAAATAGATCTCTATCTTTCTTTTCCATCTAAATAGTTAAATATAGGTTTACAGTCTTAGCATACTAAATTAACAGAATTAACTACTGAAATAAATGCTTAATTAAATAATTAACGGGAATCTAACGATAATATATTATAAATGAAAAAGGTATATAATTTAAATCTACTCACTTGTCGTCCTTAGCTTTAAATCTCTATCTTCTAAAATTACTACGCCATTCTACAACTTCTCTCCTTTAGTTTGTTGCAATTTCTCTATTTTGTTCACATATATTTTATTTGGATTTATTTGGTGAAGATTTGTGAGAAATAGGAGAAAAGAATGAAGAAAGTAGCCATTTTTTTACTGTAAGAGAAGGATGAAGAAAGTGACGGCTGATGGAACGAATTACATTACATTCTCTCTTATATAGATGCAGCCCACCAATTATCTAATTAATCCTCTACTTAATTGATCCTTCAATTAATTTTATGTGCAGCAATATACTACCTATATGTACACATTTAAATGGCCAACTTTTATTTCTTTTCCTTATTAATTGACATTTTCTACTGATTACGTTACAATCCTAATTAATAGCCCCATTAACATATTAACATGTCACCTCTATTAGTTAATTTCCTTAATTAATATTTTACGCATTGTAACGTTTCATTAATTGGCATGTCAATTAACAAGAAAAGTGTTACAGGTCTCTATTTTTGATGTTGTTATAAGAAAAGTCCCTGTAGATATGAATATGTAAATTTAGTCCCTATTTTTTGAAAAATTGAAAACGCAAGGTGTCTTGCATTTTTCTGACAGAAAAGAAAATGCAAGCTAACTTGCAACTTTTGACTATTAATTTTTTTTTTGAAAATTTTGAAAAATTTAAAACTTTTGAAAAATTTAAAAAGCGCAAACTAGTTTGTGCTTTTATTTTGAATTATTTTTTTGAATTTTTGAAAATTTTCAAAAATGCAAGTTAACTTGCACTTTCTTGATGGAAAGCGCAAGCTAGTTTGCTCTTTCTGATTTTGAAATTATTTTTGAAATTTCAAAATTTTCGAAAATTTTGAAATTTTTGAAAAGCGCAAGTTAACTTGCACTTTTTATCAGGAAAGCGCAAGCTAGTTTGCGCTTTTTGATTTTAAATTTTTTTGAAAATTTTGAACTTTTCAAAAAAAAAAAAATTTGAAAAGCGCAAGTTAACTTGCACTTTCTATAAGAAAAGCGCAAGATACTTTGCGCTTTCTGATTTAAAAAAAAACAGGGACTTAATTTACATACTCATTATCACAAGGACTTTTCTTACAACAACATTAAAAATAGGGACCTTTAGTGCAAAGCCCCGTCAATTAATTCCATCATTCAATTAACATATATATTTAATATGCATATATTTTTTTATCTAGATTTGAATTTGAACATTTAATTGTTACATTTTATATGTAAACCTCTTTAAATTGAGGAATCTGATATATATACACACACGTTGTATATTAATTTCCAATATTAATTCACATATTAATTAATTGCACTTTTTAGCTGATTCTGTTTGTAATGTTAATTATTCCCCTTATTTTTTTCCTCTTACATCTAACTCTCTTAATAATTTACATTCATTACAAACAAAATAAATTTGCTCCTACTTTTGTAAATATCCTATGAATTAATTGCAAATGTTTATAATTGATAAAATTTCCATGTTTGCATATGTAATTGTTTCTGAAGCTAAAACTTCAAACGGTTATAACTTCTCCGTTTGAAGTCCATTCAGAAAACATTGTATATGGAAGTTGATCAGAAAATTGCCACGAACACAATGGTATAAGTTTCCTAGTCAAATTCCAACATTAGAAAAAATTCATTTTTTACCGTTTTCATAGTTATCAATTAAATTTATTTTAATTTAACTGTCAATAAAATGTGGGGTGTTACATTTTCCACTCTTTAGGAAATTTCGTCCTCGAAATTCAACAAGGGTAAAATTATGTAATTTCTCGCATCAATCATAACCATTTTGTGTACATCCAATTTTGCGACCATCGGTGTTCTTGTGCAGAAGTGTTATTCAATGCAAAATATATGCATGTACATGAATTTCTAAGCGGTACCTCCTATATGAATGCTTTTCTTCTTTAAAAATTTATTTTAAAATATGATGCACACATCCTAAATATACTTGCAATTTTTTGAAAACTCAAAATATATTTCATCCAATTTTTCTCACACTCCTACTGAATAGGGGTGTAGTTCAACGAATTTTTCATCCAAATCCTAGCATACAACTTTTAATATTCAAATTTCAGAAAAATCTAATTTTTCGAACTCGATTTCTTATGTCAGGTAGAGGGTAGAAAACGGTAAAACTTCACATTTCTCCGTTTTACTTTTGCGTACCTCTCTTTCCGTACTTGGAACTTATGCCGCTATCCTATAAAATCTCTATTTTCTTTCCCAAGCACGGTTTACATAAGAAAAGTTTTTCTTTTCAAACTTTTTTCCAAGCTTAATTTATGGGAAATATGTATTTTTCTTTTGTAATTCTCATTTATTTATATTGACATTTCTGTTGCTTCCTTTAGATCTTACTGTTTTCTTTTAGTTACCTTTTATCTGCTTTTGCTCTTCTTTTAATATAGTAACTAAACACAGCTATCATCTAGGGCTAGGAGGACTAGGACCATGTCCACTCTGACACAAAAAGGTCCTACTCTAGGAATCCAAGTAACTCATATGCTCCTCCTACCGCCTATTACTTGTTACCAACTTACACTGTGTTACTCATGAAGAATAAGATCTATTCATCTCTTTTATTCCAAGCTCAAAAAGGAATAACTTAGTCTCATTTACTGTAATGGATAAAGGTTTCAATTTATGCAGTCTCTATCTAAAAAGGCAACTAAGCTTGGGGAAATTTTCTCTTTACCTTTCATTTTTCCCCAACTAAGGTCTACTTTTCCCAACCACGTGTGTCTTACTATCTTACTAATATCATTTCACCATTCTTCTATAGTCTACACACGTGAAGCAACATTTCTAGGTTTTCACTAGTGTCTAATACACCTTACGGGAATTTTTATTATTACTACTAGGAGTAATTACTACTATAGCCTTATACTTTTCCCGTTACACCTAGGAAATGATTCATATCTACTCCATATTTAAAAGTCTGGTTTGGTTTGGTATTTATCATTTTTCTTCAAAAATTAAAACTCCTAAATTTCTGAAACATCAAATCCCAAAATTCTTGCCTTTGAAAGTGTTATTTTGAAGTTTTCTGTTAAATTCAAAGGTATTTGGTTACTTAAAATTTTATCT
The DNA here is from genome assembly GCA_030737815.1 of Allium fistulosum. Taxonomy (NCBI): domain Eukaryota; kingdom Viridiplantae; phylum Streptophyta; class Magnoliopsida; order Asparagales; family Amaryllidaceae; genus Allium; species Allium fistulosum. The sequence continues at coordinate 237,897,422 of CM060907.1, read as the reverse complement.
TTTCAAAAACTTATTTACTTTTCCACCAAACCATCTTCCTTTAAAACATGTCTTGCTTGTTCTTAAAACATTTTTTTCTTGACTTTAAAAAAAATGTCCTCACATGTTTTCAAAATATCCATTTTTTCTTTCTTTTCATAGATTTTCAAATTTACTAAAAATGGAGTAGATAAGAACAATTATTTTATCAAAAATCTCTTAACTTTTTCCTACTCTTCCAATAACTTAACCTTGGAGGAGTTTCTAACTTACTACACTTAATGGTTTTATACATTAATGTATTGGAATTACTTTCTCTTATGAGAAACCATTAACGCTAAAACCTTCTAAGAATCCTTTAAAGGAGGATTTCATGTTTATGTGAAATTACAAGGAACTTATTATTTTTTTTGAAACAGGCTATACAAAATATGGTGCTTTCTATACCTTGTACATCTCTTTCACGTATTCCCCTATAACTTGTACAAAACATCTTTATTTGTGATTCATGGAAAATTTTATCATTATTCATTTCATTCCAATAGATTAAGGTATGTTTACTCTATATTTACTTACATAAGATATTTCCTACTAAATTCATTAATTTATCGTACATTATTTTTCAAAAGAACTCATTTTCAGAATTGCTTTATAACTAGAAAATATTTTCATATACTTATTTAAATAATAAGTGTACATACAAACCACTTTAGAAATTATCTTCAAAACTCATTTGGGTCAAAACAGATGTTGCATAAAACACCGTTACTACAACCCAAAAATACTAATATATGGATTCAATTAAAATAAATATTAATAAATCACATATGCTATGTAAAAACATTTACTTTGGGAGTCACCTACTATAACAATAGTTGCATAGTCTATGCTTCCTTTATTTTTACTGAAAACATCTATTACAACAATAAATGTTTTAATCTACGGTTTCGATACTTAACACACTCTGGGTTTTTATATTTAAAATCTTTGTTTACCTACAAAGAAACTAGTAAGCTATACATGCTCTATAATTCTTCAAAAAGAATTTCACTTTTAACCAAATTTACATCATATAAAAACCAATTTAAATTTCATACAACTCATTTTTTCAAAACCCCAATATTTACTTCCTCTGATATATTAACAATTATATTTTTCAACTTTTCAATTCCCAAGTTTCATTTTATTGGGTTAGACATAAAGTGGATTTTCATCTTACTAAAACCTCTTATTCCTTCCAATATAAAAACACTCTCCCTACTATCCCTAGGGAACTTCTCCACTTCCTATAACATATGGATACCAATCTTCTCTCAAAACATGGCTTATATGTATGCTATAAATCAGTAATTAACATAGGGCTCAACATACTTGGGTCATTCCAAACCCAACATGCAAACTATGCACAAATATAGTTCTAAAAATTTTCCATATGTTAAAATCTATAATTGGGGACTATTTGGATTTAGTACATAATATATTTATATTTATTCAAAAATACAAATACGTTCACTCACTATCTACCTAGGAATCCAAAACCTAGGCTCTGATACCAAATGTAACAACTTGAATTCCGGTGGGCTCGGATTTTTCGCAAAAATGCTAAAATCCAAGCCCACTGAAGCTCGAGTTGGATTTCTGGTATCCTGCAAATAGGCAATGACAAATAAATCTGAGCTCAGATAAATATCTCACAGCGGAACTGACTAAAATATAATAGTAAATAAATACTCACCAATATAATAACACTTTCTAAACAAGTGTCTCAAAGCTGGAAAGTCTCTTCCATCTACCTAACCTATAGGATGTTATGAGGAGAGGGTAAGAACTAAAATTTTGGTGAATGAACAAATTATACACTTCTAAGCTTAATTCTACATATACCGTTTTATTTCCATCTACTGTTATATTAGGTTCATTGGTTTTATATTACTCTTACCACTGTGTGTGAATCGTGCCCACCTACTCCCTAGTAGATTAAAACCTAATAACTGATATATATATATATGTAGCTATATGCCCACTGACCGCATTGGTCCTAGGTACTACCCATAGTACCTTCCGTATCCTCCTTGCAATGGACTCCATCGCCTTGCATCTATGGCCTTCTGTGACTATATCTATAAAGGACTGCCTCGTAAGGCCTACAATATAGATGTTCCGTCGTCTGCTACGAAAATGTAAGAATTCGTCCGCATTAGTCTATACTAATGCTCGGATATCTATAATGTACCACCCAGTACGTACCTTGAGGACTATACGTAATCGTTCTGTCTACTCCCTGAATCCTGCTTAACAAGGTTTACCTTATACGAAACTCAGTCGGGGATTTTCTATGTCTGTAAAGGATTGCCTTATTGGGCCTACAATATAGATATTCTATTTTGTCTGTCTCTTTTCTTATCATGGCTATGGCCCCACGCAGACACCCCTCAACTAATCGAAAGACCTCTAAAGAGCTAAGTGGCTATGCCCTACTGCAAATTATCTAAACATCCAATTGGCTACGCCCCTCGTCCAATGTCTCGATAGTGAATGGTTCATTGGACTGTTGGTTTAACTCTAGTCTTTCCCAAACTCGCTTCTTGGTTTTGATGCTGGCCCGATATCCGCATGCGACTATCCTTTTGGGTCATGCCCACAAAAACTTACTTGCAGGTACTGGGACATACGAATATCCTACTCCAAACATCAACCCCTTTTGACTGCCTATAATGGTCCTTTCATGCAAAAAGCAGTCAAGGTGTACTCTTTTGATGGAACACCTACAGACCTGCCTCTGGAGGACTGCTCCGCTACGCCTACCCAAGAGGGCCATCCTAGAGTACCCTCACGTACCGTTGAAGTCTCGTGCTTCCTTCTAGCCCAAAATAACTAAGTTGGACATGCTTCTTCTGTGCTGAAATCTATGATGAACAACTTCGTTAGGCCCTTCATACTTTGGGCTGCTTCAAACGCATCTCACTCTTTCATTAGACCTCGGTTTAATCTTTTATTTTGCGTTTAGTTTACTTTGCTTATTCTGTTGGCTACTTATTTACCCTAATTAGTATAATCTTGTCCCAGCTCACCTAACTATTGTAAGACCATTAGTTCCTGACTAAAAGGGAATGCTGTTGGTATGGGCCACTTCTATTATCATGCTTATTAACTTAATTTAAGTCTTAAGTTTATTAAAATTAGCCTCTTCTATTATTTCTGCTCTATTTGCTTATTAACTTAATTTAAGTCTTAAATAAGCCTTTTCTGTTCTTTCTACTTAATTATAAGCTATGTTATAATTTTACTTGCAATTGTCAGTTTTATTTTCTTTTATAATCCATACATTATAAATATAATTACAAGCGTCTCTTTTCTATTCTAGTTTGTCTTCTTTTATTATGATATTGAATTCTCTTTAATTCTCTTATATTATATGACAATCTTGGCTTGGGACTACGTCCGATTGTCACAAATTTACTTATCATAATAACTGCTTTACTTTTATTCTATTATCTGCGCAGTACATGCAGATATAGGTACATTTCTGTTTATAGCTTTTAGTCTTATTTAATAGTTAACTTGATTCCTTCAATTCTTTACTTTATTTTCTTATATTCTAGTAAGTAGTTCTATTCTATTTGGTAGGTTACGAAAACTGTAATAAAAATCCATTTCCATATTTCAATACTAAATAATGCTATAAACAATAATCCGTAACTACAAGATATTTCTTTTATTATTTCTTTACTTTTTGGATAGTGCAAAATACAATGGTTTCTCTATTTTACATTAATTCCCTTTTTCTTTCTTTTATTCTTGCAATTACGTTTGTTGTCATCTTTTTTTTAAATATTAAACTATAGAAATGTATTCTATTTTCTAAACCAACCAATTAACCTATCACTTACTTCCAAATCAAGTTATTAGATTTTAATTTATTACACCCATTTTAGCATAATTACTGTAAATGTCTTCCTTCTAGGCTTAAGCCTTTTTCTATAATTGTTAAGCTTAGTTTGATTCATATTTAAATAGATCTCTATCTTTCTTTTCCATCTAAATAGTTAAATATAGGTTTACAGTCTTAGCATAATAAATTAACAGAATTAACTACTGAAATAAATGCTTAATTAAATAATTAATAGGAATCTAACGATAATATATCATAAACGAAAAAGGTATATAATTTAAATCCACACACCTGTCGTCCTTAGCTTTAAATCTCTGTCTTCTAAAATTACTATGCAGTTCTACAACTTCTCTCCTTTAATTTGTTGCAATTTCTCTATTTTGTTCACATATATTTTATTTGGATTTATTTGGTGAAGATTTGTGAGAAATAGGAGAAAAGAATAAAGAAAGAAGCCATTGTCTACTATAAGAGAGAGATGGAGAAAGTGACGGCTGATGGAGCGAATTACATTACGTTCTCTCTTTTAGAGATGCAGCCCACCAATTACCTAATTAATCCTCTACTTAATTGATCCTTCAATTAATTTTTATGTGCAGCAATATACTGCCTATATGTACACATTCAAATCTAGGTCAACTTTTATTTCCTTTCCTTATTAATTGACATTTTCTACTTATTATGTTATAATCCTAATTAATAGCCCCATCAATAGATTAACATGTCACCTCTATTAGTTAATTTCCTTAATTAATATTTACACATTGTAATATTTCATTAATTGGCATGTCAATTAGTTCCACCATTCAATTAACATATATATTTAATATGCATATATTATTTTTTTATCAAGATTTGAATTTGAACATTTATTTGTTCCATTTTATATGTAAACCTCTTTAAATTGAGGGATCTGATATATATACACACACATTATATATTAATCTCCAATATTAATTCACATGTTAATTAATTGCACTTTTTAGCTAATTCTGTTTGCAATGTTAATTATTCCCCTTATTTTTTTCCTCTTACATCTAATTCTATGAATAATTTACATTCATTACAAACATAATAAATTTGTTACTACTTTTATTTATATCCTATGAATTAAATGCAAATGTTTATAATTGATAAAATTTCCATGTTTGCATATGTAATTGTTTCTGACGCTAAAACTTCAAACGACTATAACTTCTCTGTTTGAAGTCCATTCAAAAAACATTGTATATTCAAGTTGATCAGAAAATTGCCACGAACACAATGGTATAAGTTTCATGGTCTAATTCCAACATTAGCAAAAAATCATTTTTCACCGTTTTCATAGTCATCAAGTAAATTTATTTTAATTTAACTGTCAATAAAATGTGGGGTGTTATAGGAGTTCTATAATTATATTTGGAAATTTACAAAAGGAGTTTTATAATTATACTTTGAGATTTATAAAAGAAGATTTATAAATGATATTTTATAAAGGAGATTTATAAATGATATTTTATAAAGGAGATTTATAAATAAAGTTTTATAAACAGATTTATAAATGGAGTTTGTAAATATAAAAGAGGTTTATAAAAAAAAGTTTTATAAACGGTACGGGATTTGATTTCCATAAAGATTGTTTTAAATATGGTGGTATGGAAAGTATTCTTTTCATACTTAACACCAAATTTCGAGGTATGGAAACTCATCTCTATCATGAGAATAAAGAATGTATTTCAAGGTAAGGATAGTAGGCTAACTTATCCGATTACATTTTTAATCGATGGATAATACTGTTTGAAATCAGGAAGTTGTGGTAAGTATATTTGGTCTAATTTCTATACGATCTATTTACTTACCTAAAAGTGTTTTGGATTTATTGTTATTGATGTTTTTAAATGACATTTTTTTAACCCAAATAAGTATGGTTTTGGAAATAAAAAATTTCTTTTTATTTTTGAATATGCTTATACCATTAAGTTAAGTAAATGGGTACATTTTCCAAGTATTGGAAATGTAGTGTTTTGTGAATATACTTATATTGTTAATACAAGTATATGTGAAAGTTTTCTAAGTTTGAAAGTGAAAATGTTTTGTGAATATACTTATATCGTGGAGGTGAGTATATAAATATTTTCTAAGTATTGGAAAGAGTAGAGAAGATTTGTGAATATATCTTTATAAAAGTATTTTAATTCAAGAATTTACAAAGTAGTTTTAATTAATGAAAGGATTAATTAAAGAGGCTATATTGCCAAAAACAACTCATTCGAAACCTTTGTTTAAAACCTTTAAACAACCTTTTCGAAACTACTGAAAGAACCCCTTTTGAAACCTTTGAAAGTATCCCTTTCAATACTAGCAAAACCTTAGACCAAAGGCCAAAACATACCTTTCGAAATCATACCTTTCGAAACCATTCATCTTTATCCTTTCGAAAGCATTGAAAAACAACTCCTTCAAAAGCTCTAAAACCTTAGACATCCTCTTTAAAACACTTAAACATTGCCTTTCAAAACCATTGGAAAACCTTTCCTTAAAACCTTTCGAACGCATTAAAACATCAAGCCTTTCAAAAGCATTGGGTTCAATTTTATAATGTGGAAACACTTTTCGAAACCATTAAAACCATCTCTTTCAAAACCATTTGGGTTATTATTTTTATAGAGAAAAAAAGGCCAATAAAACATTTAAGTCGAAAGCATCTCTTTCGAAAGCATTTCTAAGTAAAGAAGTGATGATGTCGAAACCATCCCTTCGAAAGCATTGGAGAAGTGGCTTTGTTTTAAAAACAAGATAACCCTTTCGAAACCAATCTGGGTCGAAAGATTAAAAAGCGGCAGTTAGGGGCTTCGACCTAGTCGAAAGCGGTTATTTAAAATCAATTGTGCAACCTCTTAACCATTCTTTAAAAACCATTGACTCGGTCGAAAGCAGACCAAGGAAAAAGCTATTCAGTCGAAAACAAAGTAGGCGCATTTTCATTTAAAAGCAAAGTAGCACTCAACCCCTTCAGAACCCCTCGTTTCGGCCCAATGCCTTCCGCCTTTGTCCAGTTCACTATATACCAGATATCTAATACCATGTGCATTGGTTTTGATGGAGTCGTAGGTGGAGGTAAGGAGTCGGAAGCCTGGTGCCGAAAGCATTGAAACAGGAAAAAGCATGTAGATTTTACTTTTTAAACTGTTTCTTTGTATCTAACATGGCTTGTTTGTCAAATTATGATTGGTTGCACATTTTTCTTTTCTAAAGTACTGCTGATTCTCAGAAATAAAGATTTGAATTATTTACAAAATAGCCCTTCTCCTTTTTATAAATATATAAAACATTTAAGTCCTATACCTTAGATAATTTTATATATCCATTAAAACACTTAGGAAAATTCTACAAAAATTCCAGAAAATCATTTTAATATGTTTTCTAACATATATAAATTTTAGACCCTAAGCCAACATAATTTGGCCATAATTAATTTTAAACCCAAACTAGCATTTTCTTTACTATAAAATTCATAAAATATCCACATTAATTCAAAAAATTATGAAAATTGAACCCATTTCTAAATTATCATTTCTGATCTAACTCTAAATTCGCAGGGCAATTTGATTTCATTTAATAGGTATTCTAAATCAATTCTCATCATAAAATACATATAAAATAGCCTAAATCATCAACAAGTATATACACATCCATTTGTCATTAAAAACATGGCAAAAAATTGCAAATACTTTCGGAATTTATCTAAAACTGAATTCAATTTAAAGTATGAGATGTAGTCATTATTCACCTTAGCTTTTTGATTACGGATGTGAGATTTGTTCTTGATTAAGTGATTTGATTCTTCCTCTTGAAATCCTAGCATTTATCTCCTCTTCAACTTGCTAATGGTGGCCGGCCTTAGCTTGTATTTTGATTTTTGAATAATGAAGTGAACGTGAATGTTGAGGGGTTAAGGTTTTAGGGATATGCCTTGTTCCTATTTTGCCCTTGCATATTTCCTAACCTTTTTATTCTCTTTCTATTCTTTAGTTCACTTATTTAACATGACATGGCTACCCCTTATTTAATCACAAATCTCAAGTCATTAATCATCTTACATTATTTTATTTAATTTAACTAATTAAATATCCTAAATAGTGTTACTAAAAATATGGGGTGTTACAGACTCCCCTCCTTAAAAGAATTTCGTTCTTGAAATTACGATAAGGTACACATCAAAACAATCAAAGGTAAAACGCACGATCAACAAATCAGGATAAATATCTCCCATCCTGTTCTTAGTCTCCCAATTACAGTCTCTATCATCGTCGCTCCACTGGACTTTAAATAATCTGACTATTTTGTTCCTGAGTCTCTTCTCATCTCTTGCGACTATGCGAACTGGCTTTCTAACTATAGTCAAATTTGGCTCTATGACTAAGTCATCTAACACAGTCAGTGATATAGTAGTATCCGGATCTCGAATGCACTTTCTTAGATGAGAAACATGAAAAACATCATGGACTCTTGCCAAACTGCTCGGTAACTCTACTCTATATGCGAGTTTCCCGATCCTCTCAATAATAGGAAATAGTCCAACGAACCTCGGTGCCAACTTCCCTGATTTTCCAAACAGAATCACACCTTCATTAGCAACATCGTAATGGAAACATGCTCTCCAAAAGAAAACTCTAAGTCTTTCCGTCTTTTATCCGCATAACTCTTCTGCCTAGATTGAGCTTCCTTCATTCTAGCTCGAATTAACTCAACCTTTTCTGCAGCTTCTCTAACTAAATCCGTACCAAGAACCAACCTATCCCTAGTCTCTAACCAACAAACTGGAGATTTGCATGACCTTCCGTACAAAGCTTCAAATGGTGTCATCCCTATACTAGCCTGATAACTATTGTTATACGAAAACTCGACTTGATGTAGATGTTCTTCCCATGATCCCTCTAAATCTTGCACACAAGCTCGTAATAAATCTTCCAAGACTTTGTTAACTCTCTTCATTTGCCCATCAGTATGTGGATGGTAAGAGGTACTCATCTTGAGATTAGTACCTAAGGTATCATGTAGACTCTCCTAGAACTCGCTAGTGAATAAAGAATCTCTATCACTCACTATACTACTAGGAATTCTGTGCAGTCTAACTACATTCTTCATAAACAACTTCGCTAACACAGGTGCCATTCTGGTTGACTTAATTGGAATGAAATGGGCACTCTTGGTCAACCTTTCCGCAATGACCCATATGCTTTCATTTCCTCTATTAGACCTTGGCAACCTGTCAATGAAATTTATAGAAATAGAATCTCATTTCCATACTGGAATGTCCAAAGGATGAAGCAACCCACTTGGCTTCTGATGTTCGGCTTTCACCCATTAGCAGTTCAAACACTGCTTCACCCATAAGCCTACATCCCTCTTCATACCTTCCCAGAAGAAACTTCTCTTTATGTCTTGATATATCTTAGTTCCTCCCAGATGAATAGTAAACTTCGAACGATAGCATTCCTTCAAAACATCCTTCCTAATGTCTCCCACATTCGGAACACACAATCTTCCTTTCTTTCTCAACCACGCGTTCTTATCAAGACTAAAATCCTTTAAGTCATCGCTCTCCGTTCCATCTCTTAGCTTTCTAATCCATTCAGCCAACACTGGGTCCTCTAGCTGTTTAGAAGCAACCTTTTCTATTATAACTGGTCGAATTACCAAACATGATAACAAAGCTGTTTCTGTACTTGAACTACTCTTAGTTCTCCACTATACCCTACAAGTTGCTAACGCTTCCAAATCTTTCCACTCAGCTATCAGCGCTAACACCACATTCTGATGTTTTCTTCTAAGTGCATTTGCAACCTTATTGTCTTTCCCTGGTGTGTACTCAATACTGAAATCATAAGCAGCTATGAACTCTAACCACCTCTGCTATCTCATGTTCAGATCTTTCTGAGAGAACAAATACTTCAATGACTTGTGATCCGTATACACCTCAAATATTTCTCCTAAAAGATAATGTCTCCATACCTTCAACGTAAAAATCACCGTAGCTAACTCCAAATCATGGGTTGGGTATCTGACTTCATGCGGTCTAAGCTATCAAGAAGCATATGCAATTACTCTACCCCTCTGCATTAACACAACTCCTAACCCAGTCCCACATGCATCTGTGTACACTGCCAAATCCTGATTCCCCTCTAGAACAACTAATACAGGTGCATTACTCAATAAATGTTTTAGCTTCTGGAATGCCTCCTCACACTTATTGGTCTAAATGAACTTCACATCTTTTCAAGTTAGCTTGGCCATTAGTGCTGCTATCCATGAAAAATCCTTAATAAACCTTCGATAGTAACCAGCCAATCCCATAAAACTTCTTATCTCAGTCACCGTTTCTGTTTTCTTCCAACTATTCACGGTCTCGATCTTAGTTGGATCTACAGATAACCTATTCTCTGAAACTACATTGCCAAGAAACTTCACTTCCTTCTTCTAGAAATGACATTTCAAGAACTTCGTCTTTAGCTGATGTTGCCTCATCGTTTCAAGTACTACTATAAAATGAACTTCATGTTATCTTTCATCCTTAGAGTATACCAAAATATCATCTATGAAAACCAATATGAACCTATCCAAGTGCTCTCGGAAAATCCGGTTCATCAAATCTACAAAGAAAGCCGGCGCATTAGTCAATCCCAAGTGCATCACTAACCATTCGTACGATCCATATCTGGTTCTAAACGCCATCAAAGGAATACTATCCTCTGCCACTCTAAACTGATGGAAACCTGCCGCTAAATCCAACTGCGAAAATATCTTGGCTCCACTCAACTGAATAAACAAATTGTCTATTCTAGGTAATGGATATCGATTCTTTATCGTTTTCTCATTCAACTTACGATAATCGATACATAACCTTAACGATTCTTAGTAAACACTATGGTTGCTCCCCAAGGTGAACTACTAGGTCTGATGAAATTCTTGCCTTCTAAATCCACCAACTGCACCTTGAGCTCCCACATTTCGGTAGGTGTCATCCTGCTTGGCAGTCTACTAACCGGTTCTGCTCCAAGCACCAATCTATTTGAAACTCAATGGCCCGTTTCGGTGGCAATCCTACTACAGGTTCAAAAATATCTGTGAATTTTCTAACCACAAAAACTCAATTCGGCTCGTCTTTTATTTCCACAACACCCAATAAAGCACTTACCTCATAGCTAGGGTTTTCTACGGTATATACAATCCGCTCCCTACAGTCTGGGTGTCTAAGTGATATTTTCCAATCATGGCAAAATATCCTAGCATCGTATTTACTTAACCAATTCATACCCAAAATAATTTCGAATCCTATGAAATCAAGCACATGCAAACTGCAAACAAAAGTATGACCTAACAAGTCAAACTTTAGGTGGTCACATCTCATCCCAAGTGTTGCATACCCTCCTTCGAATTTGCAACCCTTAAGGAAGTAACTAAGTATAAGGGTTCAAGGTTAAGCTTATCTACTAAACAACGAGATATAAAAGAATGCGGTGCACCAGTATCAAACAGAACACTAACTGTCATACCAAGAATCATAAGTGTACCTCCCAACACTACTTTTCCTTTTTCCTCTGCCGCGGGTCTCGAGGTAGCTCACTCCAATGCATATACTTTTCCATTTCCGTCCTTAGCAGGCTCCTTGCATTGGCTCTTATAATGACCCATCTAATTGAAGTTGAAGCATTTGACATTCTTCTTCCCAGTCACTTTCTTTGCCTCTCTAGAACGACATTCATTTGCATAATGCCCTCTCTTGTTGCACTTAAAACATACAATTTCTGACTTTCCCTTCTTCACGGCTCCACCCTTCTGGGCTCCCTTCTTAGGAAAGAATTTCCTTTTTTGACTCTGCCCTACCTGGACCTCCTTCGCCTTATTCTTCTCCACCGAAGCAATAATTTCCTCATGTCTTAAAGCCATCTCTACTACAGCATCACAGGGATCCCTGATATGAGTTATTGTAGCCCTAGCCAATTCAGGTTTCAACCCCATAATGAACTTCTCATTTCTCTTAATCACGGTATCCACAGTGGCATGACCATATCTTGCTAACTCCTCAAACCTTGTAGCATATTCTAACACAGTCATCTCTCCCTGCTCTAACTCAGCAAACTTTCTGAGCAAGGTAGACTTTTCCATCACAGATATGAATCTCTCCTAAAACCTCCTCTTCCATCGTCCTGCTGATCTGATCTTTAAACAATCGGTTAACCATACGCTGATAGGTTGCTCCCGCTCTCTTTAACCCGAATGGCATCACTACATAACAGTATAGTCCAACATCCGTGACAAAACTGGTGTCCTGATCCAGGATGTGCATTGGGATTTGATTGTACCCCGAGTATGCATCCATAAATGATAACAATTCATATCACGTGGTCGAGTCAACCATCTGATCGATTCTAGGCAAGGGAAAAATATCCTTAGGGCATGCCTTGTTCGGGTCTAAATAATCAAAACACATTCTCTATTTCCCATTTACCTTCCTTACCAGTACAGGGTTAGATATCCATTCGGGATAGAGGGCGTCACGAATAAACCCGTTGGCTTTAAGTTTATCCACCTCCTCCTTAAGAGAAACAGATCTCTCCGGGTCCATGCCTCATCTCTTTTGTTTTACAGGGACATACTTTAGATCGATATTCAGCATGTGGCCGCGATGGCAGGTGAGATCCCACACATATCAGAATGAGTCCAAGCGAATACATCAAGATTCACTCAGAGAAAATCAGTAAGTTCCCTCATCATTGAACGGTTGAGTTGTGATCCGATTTTCAACACTTGCGACGGATCATCGTGGATGATTGTGATATCGATCTTCAGTTCAGCCGGCACTGCCTTGGCCTCCTTGGGTTCCTCCTCATCGTCTCTCGGATCTATATCTCTAAAGAACTGACTATGGTGCCCAAGCCAAGGATTAGGCGCTATTTGTCAATATTCAGTAACTTGGATGCGGACAAATTTGTCCACACCCTTTCCCTTTTCCTTCCGTCGAGCTTCTCTCAACTCAGCCACATAACAAGCATGGCCAATCGCCTGATCGCCATGCACAACACCGACCCCATTATCTGTAGGAAATTTCAAAGTCAAGCACCATGGGGCAAGAGCTGCCCTAAATTCAGTTAGGGCCGGATGGCCTAGAAAAACATTATACGGTGAATCAACATCCAAAATAATGAACGGTAGGATCTGCACCCTCCTACGTTCACCTTCACCCAATTCAACCGGTAACTAAACAGAACCTACTGCTTTAGTAGCTGCACCGTTAAAACCGTGTATACGGGCTTTAGATGGTTTCAAATCCTTAGCCTCCATCCTCATTTGATCATAAGCCTTCTTAAAAATGGTGTTCACAGAACTTCCACAATCAATCAATATCCTTCTCACCAGCGCAGGTCCGATCATGGCAGAGATAACCATCAGATCAATAGTAGGGGCCTCCACTCTATCAGCATCTCTACTTCCGAACACTATATCATCCATCATCATATGATGCTTCTTTTTCGTAGTTCCATCCTCCATGTTCGAACAGCATTCAAAGTCCACATGTCTCATTGAACTAGCATAATGCTCCATTTCCTACCAACTTATGTCCACAGATGCGGTCCACCAACTATTGTGTTTATTACCAACCTTCCACCGGCTTGAGCGGGCTCCTCGGGCCGGCGCGGAGCTTGTCCTCGGTTGGGATCAGACATTCCTTGTCCGCCGTCCTGTGGATTCTTGACAAACTACTTCAACTTTTTATGGCGAATTAATTTCTCAATGGCGTCTTGAAGGTGCCTACACTCATTGGTGTTGTGCCCGTAGGACTTGTGAAACCGACGGTACTTCCTGGTTTTCTTCTATTCTTTGGTCGATTCCTTCGGACGCGGCTTCCTATATTGTAAAGTGCTACATTGGACAGGTAGATGTTCTCTAAAGAGGTATTCAAGGGCATATAGTTGTTATAAGTAGGGATTCGTGGCTTCCACTTTCCGGACTCCCTCTTCTGATCAGAATTTCCTTCTCCACCCCTTTTCTGCCGACCCGGCTTATTTTGGACATTGACCTAAACCTTTCCAGAGCTCTCACTAGATTTCTTTACTGCAATGTTGCTTTATATCGCTTCCCCGCTTGGTCCTATAGCAATGCTCCTTCTGGATAATCTGGCCTCCTCCTTTCTCATGAACTGGTGTGCCTTTGCGTAGAAATGCTCCAGCGTGGCTGGAAGTTTTCCAACTAGTCAATCATCAAACTCTAATTTTAGATCAACCCCCCTTGTTACAGCCATAAGTATGGCGTGGTCATTGGGATTACTAACCTCAGTAGCAGCAACGTGAAACCTCTTAAAATAATCTTTCAATGATTCACCCAGAGCCTGGATTACAATGGATAGTGACATCACATCTTTGGGATGAGTAGCATGAATCTGGAACTGCTCCATGAATCTTGTAGCCAGCTCATCAAATCTCGAGATTGACCGCGGGGGTAACCATGTGAACCACATTGTAGCAATTCCATATAGAATTATAGGGAAGCATCTACATTTGGTTGCATCATTCGCCCTAGCCATGTCCATCAACCATTCGTACCTCATAATGTGCTGTCGGGGGTCAGTCTTCCCTTCGTAAGCGGGCATTGTAGGCATGCTGAACCTCCCGGGATAATCAGCCTGTAAAATGTCATCGGTAAAAGGAATATGACTCCTAGAGACTCCCCAATCGTCGTTAGTCAAGCCCTGGTTCTCCCTCATCACCTGCTTGACCATTGCGGATAAGTCTGGAGTCTAAATAGGGGGTGCCAGGTTGGATTCCATCCTGCGTGAATCTGATCGGCGTCTCACGGGCATCTCACACCTTCTCATCCTATTGTCCTCTAGATTCATATCCTGAGGATCCACTTCGTTATCATCCTGGTGAGGCAATTGACCAACATTCAAGCGTGCTCCTATGCTTAAGTTCCCTAATCCAGGTTGAGCACGACTTCCCAAATGTAATTGAGGAGCCATTCTCCCGGTTAAGGGATTAGTACCAGTCCCAATTGACGGCCTGTGGGGGTCTGCTACAAGTAGCTTCGTTGCTCCGATTTGTGTTGTTTCAATTCTGCGACTCCTACGCCTGTGGCGTCCATCTAATGAAGTTGAGCTATCATATGTCGAATATGAAGTAGGACTTCCTCCAGCATTTTGACGCTGCTGTTGAGAAATCTGGTTCATCAGGTTGGCATTTGCCTGGATTTTCTCATTTAGTTGTCTCTGATTTTCCATTGGCTCCCTCATCGGGTCATTGAATTCGGTCCTGGTAACGGAATCAGTAGGATTCTGGGCCGCAACGGGTTCCACATTCGCATTAGCAGGCTAGTTGCTTGGCCCTCCTTATTGGACACTAGTAGTTTCGTTAGCGTCGACGTTGTGGGAGGTAGATCTGGTGTGCCTTACCATCTTAGAGTCCTTTGCTTAGATATCGAAAAATATGAATAGTATCTGCAAACTTTTAAGAACGAACCCGGATCTCCTTTGGGGAATTTCTTCAATTCAGTAGCAACAAAGGTGATCCTAATAGAATGAGAATCGAGTTCTCAGTGAAAGCACCAAATGTTAGCAACCAAATTGGTCACAAACACCCGAGAATAGATTTGAGTAATGAAATAAATGAAGAAATTAAATGGAAAATGAGGAGTAACACTATATATTGCAAGAAAGAACAGCAAAAAGTAAAAATAACTGGATTTATAGTAGTTCGGCGTTGATTGCCTACGTTCACTCTGAATGCTCTCTTTATTGCTTTATCAATAACTTGATTACAATTACAATTCACAAGGAATAGCTTGAATACAAGTTAGAACAAAGAGGAACTGAGTATAAAAAATGGCAGAGTATTCCCTTGGTTCCCAAAAAAAGATCCCCAAGGATGACCCCCTACCCCTATATTTCTAGATGGAGGTAGCCTGACATCTCAAAGCTTGGACTCACCCTCGGTCACTTGGGCCCACCATAAGGAAATCTCAGCCCAATCTTGCTATGCCAATCATACCGACCCGAGAGTGCCAACCCATTATGCCGATCATTCTCAATTTATAGCCTCACTGCATGTTTTTGTCGAACCCTTCAAGTATGCCGATATGATGGCCTTTACACCTTATGCCGACCCGGTGACCTTCACACTCTATGCCGACCTGAACACTGCTATGCATTGTGCCAACCCGGTCCACCACTTATCCCATGCCGACCTGAGCACGGTATGCCGACTTGATGAGTCCATACACACTATGCCGAATCGAGGTGGACTATGTTACATCCTTTGTCGACCCAAACCCTATCACATGGAATGCCGACCCAAGCTCTATTTCATGCAATGCTGACCCGAGCTCTACAATATGCTCCATGTCGACCCGACCACATCCTTCTTCATATGCCGACCTGAGCTCCACCACATGTAATGCCGACCCGATGGAAACCCACTTGATTTGATGACCCCATGAATGCC
This sequence comes from Allium fistulosum, assembly GCA_030737815.1. NCBI lineage: Eukaryota > Viridiplantae > Streptophyta > Magnoliopsida > Asparagales > Amaryllidaceae > Allium > Allium fistulosum. The sequence goes on along the minus strand of CM060907.1, from coordinate 237,881,075 downwards.
ACATATTCCTCAACTTATCAACCATGAATGCCGACCCCTATTAACCATCAAAATCCCGAGATCTTGTTTCATCCATTCGTCAACCTTATTAACCCCAGGGCTAGACATAGCCGCTTGGAGATCACACAGTGGTCATGTAGATGTCGTCTCGTAGCCATTTTTCCATCAATAGTCAATTATGATATCTGTAATTACCTTTGTGTAGCCAGGCCAAGGTACCGAGTAAGAGTGTGCACCGTTTGAAATGGGTTAAACGAAATGTTTATTTGGGGAAGATGATGTATTGTTGGTGGTGGGTTGCATTTGGATGAGCCTTGGGCCGCAAGTGTTTGGGTGAGGAAATTAGTAATGTTAATTGTTTTATTTATATTAGTTAAGTGTTAAATTTAAAATGTGATATCTAGCTCGTCTTGAATCTGTTTAGCACATAGGTTTTTGCGTTGTACTCGTATAAACGAGTACAACGTTGTAGTGTAACTTGTAAATAGTTTTGGCAGTGTATAAAATTATGATATTTTAAACCAGACTAAATTTAATTACGTTATTTTAAATAATAATGTCGTTAAATTTTTATATCTTAATTGATGATATTTATTTGGTCAAATAAACACCATACTGTTAAAATAAATTGAATAGGGTAATTTGGACACCTATTTAGCGGAATAAAACACTGTTCCGTTAAATAAATTAATTAGTCATTTAATTAGTAGAATAAATCCCCATTCTGCTATTTTATAGATTTGGACATCTAATTATATGTTGTTAATTGATATGCCAATTTGAATAAGTAATATGTTAAGCAATGATTATTAATTGTTTACATATATGTTGATTATGTAAATGCCAGTAATTAACTTGGAAAGTTAAATTAAATGATATGGTAGCTTGTTTAAGTGTCAATGTGATTGTTAAGCCTCTTTTCGAATTTAGAAAGTTATGAATTTAAATCAATTTCAATTTTAAGCAATTATAAATGTTTTATATAATTATTATTTTAGTAAAGTGTCTATATAATAATTAATTTATTAACAATGTTTTAAAGTTAACTTATTTATATTATAAATATGGTTTATAATTATTAAATTATATTCTAAATATGGTTTAAAGTTATTTTATACTTTGAATGCTATTTAAAGTTATTTATAATAATTTATTTTAAAGTAAATTTATCTTTACTATTATATTAATATTGTTTAAAAGTTAATTTATTATTATGTTAGTATTGTTTTAAAAGTGAATTTATTAATATACTAATATTGTTTAATTTAATAAATTATATTTAATAATTGTGTTTTATTATTGTTATACTATATTAAGTGTTCTAAGATTATTATTATAATATTATTTGCTTTAAAATTTATTATTAATGATGGTTCAAAGTCATTATTTCACTATTGCTGTTTAAAGAGTTTTAACTACTTGTTTAAAGGTGTTTTTAAATAATAAATTGTTTTACAAAAGATGTTTAGAAATAATAAACCGTTCATTTAAAAAGAAATTATTTTTAAAAGAAAAGGTTTATATAAAGTGCTTTATTTAATAAAAGAATTTATTAAAGGAATTTATAAATATGGGAATGGATTTTGGAAGTTGGAAAGAAGTTGGTTTTTAATGGTTTTGGGATCGAAAAAAGGAGTTTGGTTTTTAAATGACTTTAGAAAGGAGATTTATGAAGGGTGCTTGGGATATTTATATCTCTGTTTTAATGACATTTAGGTTTGATCGTGTTAATATGATTTTGAAATAGAAAATTTCTCCAAATGTTGGTGAATATACTTATACTATTTTATAAGTATGTGAAAAAGGTTTTCTAAGTTTGAAAGGAATGGTTTGTGAATATACTTATTCCAATGAGATAAGTATATGAATATTTTAATAAATATTTGAAATGTGATTTTAAATTAATGCAAGATTAATTTAGGAGGCTTAGTGATTTCCATTGGAAATGTAATCTCTGTTTGAATGTTTGATTATTTGATAGTTAAATAATCGACTATCAAATCTTGGCCTAAATATGCAATCCTTCTTAATTTCCCTACTTAACACCGATAGATTTAAACTCTGGAAAATATCTAGGAGAAACACAGGGATTATATGGTACAATTACTGTCAGTGGTGTTATATGCACGTATAAACTCATTTTGTTTTTCTAGAACTAATGATAAGGAGATCCATCCACTTAAACAATTAGGGGCTGATCCCTGCTCTTATTTATTGTCTAATTATTTCCTAAAGAACTAGTATTGAGCATTCTGAAAAAATCGGCGATTGATTTTTGGGGCACACAGTAAGCGGGGGAGTGTACTCGTAAGAGATGACTCGTACCCTAACCACATCAAAACCATATACGGTTCCATGGAGGAATTTCATGATATATTGAGATGTTGGTATCCATGTGTGGTTCCGAGACCCGTTGGAGAATGGGAATCCATGTGTGATTCCAAGATCTATTTTGGATATGGGAATCCATGTGTGATTCTGAGACCCGTTGAGGTATTGGAGTCCATGTGGGAATATTCCATGATCTGTTTGGATGGTGGTGCTTGAGCTGGAATGCCAGATGTAGCCTCATCAGCGTTAATGACTAAAACTAGAGATAGGAGGCATGGCCAATAAGGTTGCAAACCCATAGGGTGTAGTCGGCTCCATCTAGACGTTACCTACAGTTGTTATGCATGCATGGAGTGATGCACTCAGTCTTAGCGAGACCAGCTATGTTTTCCCTATGGTACATCACTAGGGATGTATACTGCTTCGGAAGGATAACTTTGATCCTTATGTAGGAGGATAGTTTCTCAAAGTATCGAGCGCACCTCCATGGATTCCTACACAATTAACAAACGTCCCTTATCGGTTTTTGATTATATACCTAGTAATTATTGTGATGTACACTCACGAGTATCGCAGCTACTTAATTATTATCATTTTTATCCTTAGACATTATTATAATATCATTGGATCTTCTATAAAAATGTTTTGGTTATCGTAAGGTAAAAACCCATCGGTGTTTATGTGCGGCGTGGTCTTACAAGATACCTTTGATTTTAAAAGGATTTTACAAGTTATAATAAATAAAATTCCTTGTGATTTGAGTTTCTTATACTGGTTTTACCAGACTGACCTGGGCGTTGTTTTCTCTAATGCTCGGGTCAGCCCGAGCATATTTTCTAGATTTAGCTGGATGTTTTGGAGCTTTCAGGAGACGAGCTGGATTCTCCAAGACGTATTTACGTATCTTATATTCTTCCACTGTTTTATTGTTCTTGATTTTGTCTGTATTTATCCAAAATTATAAGGACAGACTATTATAACTGTCCAAGCTGAAAATAGGTTAGTGTACTCTGATGATTGTGTATAATAAAGATATTTTCTTTTTTAATGATCTTGTATATATTATATATCTTCTCGTCATGATGTGAGATTATGTTCTATCCTCTATTTCTTCCACCCCAACAATCTATCATTCCAGCACTTGGATATTCGGCACGTGAATACCGTGGATGTATTAGTGTCGATTTCCAAGGGTCGAAAAGGCGGGTCATTACAAGAAAATTCATTAAAATTTGCAAACCTTCCCAAAAATAATTTTCTATAAGTAGCATACTCAGCATAATTTTCAACGGACTCTTGATCACTGAAAAGTTGATTTTTAATCTTTTTTGTAAGCCTAATGACTCTGAATGAAGTGGATTGGCTTAAGGAAGACATTGTTGTGTAGTTTTGAAGGTAGAATAGTGAATAATGAATTTGAATTTTGAAATAAAGTGTGAGTGAATGAGAGATAGGAATGAGACGATTTAATAGAGAGTGAACTGACATTTGCAGTTTGAAGAGATGCCTTTTCAGTTTTTAAAATTAATGTAAAATAGAGGGAAATTTAATTCTTAAATTTGAAAATATTCTCCAATTTTCTACCAGGTATGTTGACATACCCATGTTAAGTTTGAAAAATGATTTTTCTTTTAAATTGTTTTCAAACTTCTATATTTTTGTAAAATAATTTTAAAAATAATTTTTAAATACTTTGACCACATAAAAACTTTTATAAAATATTTTTCAAAATATATTTTAAATCTAAAGTAATTTATTTTGAATAAAATATCAAAGATCGGAAATTTGTGATAAAGATCAGGATCTGCTATCAGGTACTTTAACAATTTGTTCTAATGACTCATAATAAAGTCTTGAGCTCTTCAAGACTTTTGTCTCTAAACTCATGAGTCTTGATCATCATCTCTAAATCTTCATTCTCGGTCTTTATACCGATCGTCTTTAAGTTTAATCATTTTGTACATTTGTAATATTCTGCAATATATAATATACAACTTGAAAAAACATTAGAATCTATATTTATATGATTGTTGTCATCAAAATCAATATCTGGGGTATTAACACTTTGATATACAGAGTTTCTAAAGTCGATATAATTCTTGTACTCTTTATCAGAATGAAATGTACGCACTTTGTAAGGGATCCACTATTACCCAAATATTTTCATTATCCCTTCCACTCCTGGGTAATCCATCGATGAAATCCATAGATATGTTCTCCCACTTCCACTGAGGTACTTCTAAAGGTAATAACAATCCTCTTGGTTTCTTTTGCTCTACCTTAACCCTCTGGCATGTCATACATTTAGCTATAAACTCCACTACACGTCTCTTCATACCTAGCCGGTGGAAAACTCTTTCATGTCTCGATACATTTTATCATCTTCAGGATGAATGATCATTCTCGAGTGATGACACTCATGCATTACCTTGTCTATCAACTCCTTCACAAGTGGTATGTATAACATACCATCTCATCTCAAGTACCTTTCTTATCCTTAGAATAGCGGTCCAAATGACTTGATCTCTCACCTCTCTCTAGATTATCCATAATTTCAACTAAAGCAGAATCCTGCCTTTGATTTATGCCGATGTGATCCATCAATGCTAGTTTGACTTCCAAATTTGCCAATAATCCCGATGCATACTCAAAGGGAGGTCAAAAATCAAACTCGGATATGAACTCTAACTGCCTTATCTCTAACATCATCGTGTTTAACACTGTATGCTTCCTACTCAAAGCATCCGCTACAACATTACCATTTCCTTGTGTATATGCGATTCCAGAATCATATGATGCCAAAAATTCCATCGACCATTGTTGCCTCAGGTTCAAGTCTTTTTGAGAAAACAAATACTTCAAAGACTTGAGGTCCGTAAAATAACTCATATCTTTCTCCAAGTAAATAGTGTCTCTAAGATTTCAAAGCAAATACGATAGTAGCCAACTCAAGATCGTGGGTTGGGTAGTTCCTTTCATGAATCTTAAGTTGTCTGCTAGCGTAAGATACCACCTTTCCTTCTTGTATTAGAACAGCTCCTAACCCAGTACCACAAGCGTCTGTATACACGATAAAAGGTTTGGAACCATCGAGTAAAGTGAGAATTGGTGCAGATATTAGCAACTCTTTTAATTTGACAAATGCCCGTTCACAATCATTATTCCACATGGAAACTAAATTCTTCTTGGTTAGACGTGTAAGTGGTGCTGAGATCTTCGCAAAGTCCTTAATAAATTTCTAATAGAATCCAGCCAGTCCAGGAAAAATCCTGACTTCAGTCACATTCCTAAGCTTCTTCCAATCTCTAGCGGCTTATACCTTTCTTGGATCCACAGCTAAACTAGCCTCCGATACTATATGCCCAAGGAATTTGGACTTTCTTCTTCAAAAATTTACACTTAGAAAATTTTGCTTTCAGTTGATTCCTTCTTAGAACATCCAAAACTTCCCTCAGGTGCTTCTCATGCTCTTCTTCGCTTGTCGACAATATCAAAATGTCATTCACGAAACCACCACAAACTTATTCAGCTGCTTTCGAAATACTCTACTCATCAAATCGACAAAATACTCAGGAGCATTAATCAAACCAAATGGCGTAACTGACCATTCAAACAAACCATCTAGCGTTCGAAATGCAGTCTTCGGAATACTATCCTCCGCTACCCACAACTGGTGGAATCCCGTAGCCAAATTCATCTGTGAGAAAACTTTTGTCCTAACCAGTTGATCAAATAAGTCGTCAATACATGGTAAAGATATCAATTCTTCCTTGTCGGTTAATTTAACTCTCGATAATCGACACACAGCCTTAGAGAACCATCCGCCTTTATGGCAAACACTCTAAGTGCCCCAACTCCGTAATACTTCTCCTAATAAAACCTTTATGCAATAATTCAGAAAACTATTTATCCAATTCCCTTCTTTCTTTCGGAGCCATATGCATGAGTGGCATCACGATAGGCCTAGCATCTTTTTCGAGATCTATTCTGAATTCAATCTCACATCAGGGTGGAAGACCATAAATTTCTTCAAGTACATCGGGAAAGTTTTTCACAACAGGGGTAGATGAAAGGTTATCCTGTAATAGGCTAAGCGAACACAAATAGCTCGACATCACAAATATCAGGCATACAACACACAATCAGGTCACACCCTCCTATCACAATCTAACACTACCCCATATCGTGTCATCCAATCCATCCCTAAAATCAATCCATACCCCACAAATCCTTATACATACACGTCACAATGAAACACCACTAACTACTAATTCAGGTCATGGAAAACCTTAGTAAGAATGGTCGATCCTTCAAGATTTGATATCAAAACATATTCATGCATAATGTGAGGTTTTAAGTCCACATTTTCTACTAATGCACTCGATATAAATGAATGTGATGCGCTAGTGTCAAATAATATATAAATAGGAGAATTGAGTAACGGTAACACACTTTATACTATGATTTGCTTGCCTTTCTCTGCAGTAGTCGGTGGAGTAATTTGGGCAGTGGGAACAACTTCCAATGCATATGCCTTAACCACCTGTCCATCTTTCTTCAATGTTGGGCAGTAGGCTTGATATGCCTCATCTGATTGCATCCATAACATTTAACTTTTGAGAGACCTATCTTGTAGTGCTTTGCGATGTGTCCAATCCTAAGACAATTAAAACATTTTATTCCCTTCTTATTCTTTCCTTCTTATTGATTATTTCCTTTATGTTTCCCAAAATTATTCTGCTTTGTCTCCTTCTGAGGTTGCTCCTTAGTTGTCTCTCCCTTTATAGCATTCAATAAAGCACCCTCGACCAAATTCTCATAAATAGCTCCATGTGGTACATGGTTTAATGCAATCTCCCTCGGTAGTGCATTCAATCCATCAATAAACCTCATCGTCTTTTTGAATGGGGAATTAACTAGCTCAAATCCAAACCATGACAATTCGTTAAACTTGTTTACATATCAGAGACCTTCATCTCACCCTACTTCAAGTTGGTAAACCTCTTTAACATACATCCTTTCTTCACCTCAGAAACAAACTTCACTTCAAATTTCCTCTTTAATAGATCCCAAGTGATGTCCCTAACATTCATTTTAGCTTTAATAGTCTGCCACCACACAGCAGCTTCTTGCTTCAGATTCCATGTAGCTAAATGCCTCTTCTCAACATCACTTTGTCCTAATAATGTAAAATTTCCTCACATATGGTTAGCCATGCTTTAGTCTCTACATAAGACTTAGTTCCATTGAAATCCTTCCCACCTAGGCTGATAAAATCCTTACCCTGCTTGACGAAATTGCCAGTAGGTGGTTGGCAAGGGGGAACTTCCAACCTAACTCAAAGCTTGCACCATGCGATGGAACCAATTTAAGATGTTCATGTTGGGAATGTTCAATAGGTCAGGTCTGTCTTCAGCTCCAACTATAGCCTCTCTTTTGGTCGCTTCTATGGAGTTACTCATCCTTAAGTATCTAAAAAATGGGTTATATTTGTGCTCTCCCATAAAATCAAATAATAGACTGGAACGGTAAAAAGGTGTATGCGCATGTATTTCTGTTATCTATAAAATAAAAGTACAAATACGCTCTCTCATACATGACAAGTCCTATTGTTTTGCTCTGATACCAAATGTAACAACATGCTATTTTCAGACCTCTAGTTTCTAACATAAAACAATAACTTTGACTAGAGAAGTCGAAAAACAATGGATCATTAAGTGATCAATACAAGAAAACAAAATGTAAAATATCTATTTTATCTTTCAGAACTCACAGTGGAAGGAACACAAAATATAATAATCAAATAATACTATGTCATTTCCAAACCGATATACATAGTTTCATATGTCACAGATATATACACACTAACACACATACAATCCAAATCCACACAATACTTCAAGTATCATACTTATGTGCACAAGTCATCACACACACATACTAATATATGTATATATAATGCCTTCGTCACTTGAGCCTCTAGCGTCATCATAATCTGACATGTCTCCATCAACCTATCACATATCATAAACAAAGGAAACATGATGGAGAGGGGGATCAAACATAAAGTCTGGTGAGTGAATATAACTGAATTCAACACTTACTATACTTGTTTCATAATATAACATGATCAAAAATGATAAGCTACCATATCATTATACTTTCTAGTTCATATTCAACTCATATCAAATTCGATATAAAGTTCATATTCAACAAGTTTCATATAGTTGTATTACTATATTCGTTCTAAAATGAGGTGACTACTTTTACACTCGTATGTACGTAAGTTGTATAGTGTATCATGGATAAAGTGGACAAATCATGAACCCCGCTATACCCAATAACAATTGTGTTACAGCCAACCGTAATAAAGTCGTGACTCCCTCCTGTCCCGATTTTATTCCTATTCAATAACCAAACTAAATCGAATACTTTATAAACACCCCACTAAGGCATGCGATATCCGTGCATTAAGATACGTTGCCACTTAGGCTAAGGTACGTCTTCTCCCCTATGATCTTGGATTGAATTCAAAAACGATGGCTTATGATATCCGAATAAACAAACTAAATCGAATCAAACTTGGAACTCCAGTCCAAAAATATAGCCCAAGCGTTGCCCGAATACCCTAGAAGGACCCCCTCCCGATCGAAACTATGTAAATATGGGCGTGTTTGGTCAAGAAAACCTAACCCATAAGGTGCCCACCATTGCACCAGTGGTATCCACCGGTGCACCTGTGATGGCTGGTTGAACAGGCTACCTAATGATATATTTTTTAGTTTCTGTTTTGCTTCTTTCCCACTCATTTTTTATCTGATTCTCGATCCATTTTTTTTATAAATTTAGATATGTTTCTTTACTACCTTTATACTTCAATTTTATCAAAAACATTAAATAGGAATCAGTTCAAAAATGTTGTATGAATCGGTTTTTTTCAAAACTACTTTCCAAAAAATAGAAATATAATTTTTTCACATATATATCCCCAATAATACCTTTAAAAATCATAGTATGACCTGATATATCATTTTGCACTTTATAAATATTTTTATATAATTTTTATATATATTTTATATATTTATTTCGATATAATTCATTTCATAATTCAAAAACATTATTTTTCCATTTCTCGCTAAATAAATCATATCTCCTAAAATATGTCTCCATAAATCCAAAATTAAATTTCTAAATTCACATATAAATACATTCTAACTTCAAAAACCATTTTTATACCATTTTGATGTAATCATGTACTCCAAATCATTTTTTTAGAAAACAGGCTGATTTTCATATATTATGAAATCACATCTATATAAATTCATATAAATTAAATAAAATTCCATAAAAATACTTTTTGGACCTGATATTATCATATCAAACCTCGAAAAATGAATTTATATCAATTTGACATGATTACATGCCCTAAATCATTAATATCATATTTTTGGGCTGCTTTTGCACATAACGAAATACCCACAATATTAATTCCTATAAATTATATAAAAATCCAAAAAATTGTATTTAGAATTACAGTTATCATATTTCATCTTAGAAATTTATTCATATAAATTTCCCCTCATTTTTTTATAAATTTCCCAATCATATGCCTCAAATTTACCTAGTTTTACATATATAAACTTGTCGATGCATTGTTTAATTACGCTAACCCATTAATTACTCCATAATGATTCGTTAATCAAGATTAGATAAAAATTCCAAAATTTACCATGAAAATTTCGAAATTTAACCGTTTAATTACCATTTTTAATTATATTAAACTATAAAAACAAGGGAGTAAACATCAAATTTAGATAAACCCACTCACCAAATCTGAATCTTTGCAATCTCAAGCCTCTAGTCTTATTTTTCCTTGATGTCCAAAGATACTCCTCCCTATTTAGACATAGAATTATTTCCAATTCATTGTTCCAACACTTCTAGAGATCCTATGCATTTTCCCTTGCTTCTTTCTTCGATTTGGGGTATAAATTTCTAAATTAGGTTTTAATTAGAATATTTGGGGAAGAAGAAGAAGAAACGGGAAGTTAGTTTTTGAAATGGAATAATGTTTACGTTTATCTGTTTTTAAATTAGGTTAGTTAACAACCGTTCAACCATTCAAATTTTGAATTTTAAACGGCGTAGCACACGTTGGACCCAACGATGTTTCCAACCGTATCTCCTTCATACGAGCTCAAAATGACACAAATAAATATACTGTGTGAACCAGAAAACGAGATGGTTGCAATGGCATTGGTTTTCTCACCAAATTCCGATGTTGGTAAAAATTACATTTTTCCCTTCCATATAATTAATTAATTTATTAATTCATTAAATATAATATTTTCACAATATCATATTATTAATATTTAAGTAAACTTATAGTAAATTTTTCGGGGTTTTACATTTCTACTCGATGATACAAAACTATTTATAATAACCCCACCACTATACCCATATTATTAAAGAACATTATTCATCTAATAATACGAAAAATATGGCTTGTTAAGGGTGACCAAATGTGAATATCACTTTGAACTTACACTGACACGTCATACTTACCATTTTACTAAATATCTCAAATAAAATTTGACGTGTTCAGTCCTAGTTCAAAATAATAAACACATCGTTTTCTCAGAATCAGAACAGTATATCATATAAACAATAGTCGCAGATCACAGCGGAATAATAAACATCATATACATATACAAAATTGAGGGTCTATCAAATATAATACTAGACTCACATAATATACATCTGGTACAAATCTCTAACTCAAATATACATCTCATATATAGATACAAAATCCTATATTAGATAAACTAAAGGTCCAAACGGTTTACTTCTCTGCTAGCCCAATCACCCAAAGGTCTACCTGCCCTGTAAATTGAAAAGTCTCGGCCTAACCTAAGTATTATAAAATAAACGGGGTCAGGCTATCTTTAAATATCCAAAAGGGTGAGAACAAGATATAACCCAAGAATATATGGCATAAGTAAATCCAGAATTCGAAGATATAACAAGTCACATAATTAATTTAACTCAGAATCCATCACAAGACACAAGAATATATATTTATTTCACAAACACAGAATAGTTACAGAATCCAAATTTCCAAAATCCAAGAGATCTTAATCTGTACCGATCGTAATGATTATCCATACCAATCGCAATGATTGTACTTAGACCATAGCAAACAAACAAATAAAGGTATCACTTATACCGATCTGATACCAAAGATTATATTCATACCGAGAATACAGAATCACAACTGATCTCAAGAATAGTCCATACCGATCAAGACAATCTTAGCAACCATGACTCGAAGACTCTAGATTATTCATCTTTATAAATTTATAATCGTAAAGAAATCCATGAGTATACCTCTTAAGGGTCTTTCGGTCCCACCAAACACCAAAATGAAATATACCCTAAAGTGCTAAATACTATCACTTTTAGTAATCACTAGAACTTAACCAAACGTCCTATACCGTCTGGTGAAATTCAAGTATTTACTAGAAGCTAGTAAATCTCACTCTTTACAGATACCACCGAAAAAATCTGAATTATATACTCTTAAGGATCTATCGGTCCCACCGAACACCAAAAGAGAATACAACCCTAAAGTGTTAAATTCTTCTTAATAGCAATCACAAGAATTTAACCAAGACATCCCATACTACCTGGTGAAATTCAAGTATTCACTAATGGGCTAGCAAGTACCACTCAAACATTCTATTCAATAAGTTATTCGATGAAGCGTTACTCGAGAGCATTTAAACCAATCGGTAACCCTAAGTTGATTTTTAGTATATCCCAAATTATACAATTAAGGTTCTCAAAACATTTATTTGATTTATCACTTATTAAAATGTTCCATTAATCCGAATTGTTCCATTAAAATATTTATCATGGGATAAAATAAACCATACTTCCAATTTAACACCAAAATACTTATTTTATGAAACTAAGATTTTCTGTGTTCCAAAACCATATTGATACTTAAAATTCCATAAAATTATATTGTTCACAGATTATGTTCCAAAGGCCATATATGTATGTATGTATGTACATAAGTATGCATGTATGTATATGTGTATGTATATATATATATATACATATGTATGTATGTATGTATATATAAATAACCGTATATTTTACAAAATCTTAATTACTTTTATTCCAAACTCAAATTAGTATTTATACATTTGCTTAAAACAACTTAAGTTTAAATTTCCAAAACCATATTTCACAGTCTATATCCATTTATACTAATAATATATAATATAAAATAATTACTTGTTGAAATCATTTATAAAATGAATTAGATTAACATAGAAATAAATTTGGATTTGTAAACTTAAATGAAGTATCTTTTGTAAAATTACTTAAATGCAAAATTATATACCTTTTTATATTTAGAAAATAGATAAATGTAATTTTATAGTTTCCAAACTCTTGAATCAAAGTGATTCTAAGTCCATAAGCATAAGAGTTTACACTACTACACCTCATAAGATAAATGCAAATAATTGGTCCATACATACATTCTATTTCATGATTAATTATCTTAGAACACACTTGATGGTAGCATACGATGTCACCAAGAATTATCAACAGTTATTAAGGAGAAGAAAAACTAACAAGATGGAAGCGAACGGCAAAGCGGAGGACTGCCTGGAGCTGAGTTTACTCCAGGCAGACAACCTATCGGTGGACCGGCGAAGCACCACCGGTGCACTGGTAGCATAACTTCATGAAGCATTCTCAGCCCCAAGAAGCCCCATGCTCGAGTTTGCCGAGCTCCGGTGATCGTACTACACTCAGGTTACTAGGTTGGTCGTTTAAACAAGGATGCAAGCATGGATTATCACACAATAATGCCTCAATTCTCTGATTCCATAAACTATATTATATACACATTAATAAACTAATTTCAAGATTTCTAATAGGCAAGCATAGTTAATAACAACTCATTCATCTAACATAACACTTGAATCCAAAACTGAAACACCCATTTGACATATAGAGAGAGTGGTGAGATAAACTCACATTTCTTCCTCAATTCAATAGCCAAGATAACAATAGCAGCCCCAATTCTTTAAATAGCAAACCCTAGCAATAACCTCAAACAAATAATAACAAGGAATCAACTACTATAAAACTGGAATTGAATTGCCTAGAAGCTAGAATAGGGCTACAAACATTACCTTGATTCTCTAGATTGACTAGTAATTGATTCCTATATTTGATTTGCTAATTAGCTTCTAGGTTTTAAAAGAGGAACTAGGGTTTTCTTCCTTATTTTTGTTTGCTACCTTGAGAAAGTAATGTATAGATTATAGAAAGGAGAAGTAATACTTCTATTAAATGGGCTAAACTTTATAATAAACCTATTTAGAAACTAATAGTATATTATTTTATAAATAGCAACCAAATTCCTTTTGTTTTTACTTACTTTAAAACACTACTTTACACTAAACAATGTTCTATAAAAATATGAATTAATTTCTCAATTTTACCAAAACCAATCACAAGTTAAAAGTTCTCATTTCTATTAATATTGAGATAGTTTTATAAAATTAAATATAACCTTTGCAAATAAATGTTATTCTTGTTATTTTTAATAAAAAAATAAACTATAAATTGTAAATTATTATTTTAAACAATAAATCTCAATATTAACACTTTATCTGAAATGCCAAATTTAAATAATTGATTTAATAACATTTCAAAATTTATATTGAAATTATATTTAAGAATTGAAACTCATTTCTTAAATAAATTAAATCAATTATCCTCAAATACTAGATTTAATTTCACAATCAAATTTCAAAACTTTCTAATAAATTAATTAACCATAACTAAAATTAATTAATTAGGTAATTAACAACAAGGTTATTACACTATTAGTCCACATTTCAATCAGTTCCGACTTTAAACGAGGGAGTTGTGGCACAAAGGTCGGTCTGGAAATAAACATGAGAAAAGATTTGGTAGGGAACCTAATAGTTTACAACCTAATCAATTACTACTTATATTCACACTTATAAATTCCTCATGGATGAGTACAACTGAGAAATAGTGGATGGATGAGCAATAATGGTGGTAAGCTTGGAGCTCTAGACATTACCAAACCAAATCTCTAGAGCACTTCTAGATAATAAGGAATCATCTTAGTCTTATCCAATCACCTACAATCATCCAGTCCACTGTCCAAAATCGAGTTGTGGAAGACCAACCTCAACATTCACAACATTATAGCCTTGCCAATCATAGATCTAACAATCCCAATTGTACTAACCAATCCAAAGATTCTAGAAGGCACTAGAGCAATTACGAATCAGAGCATCATCACTTAGCCAAAGCATTAGAACAAGAAGGTAGGAAGGTCATAAGATATCATGAGGAAAATCAGAAAGATAAGATAAAGAATACAAAGTCTAAGTTCTCGGTTCGGTACACAACTGAACAAAATTAATGGTTTGATCGCTTGCTGCCGAATAGAAAATCTTTTTTGGTGGTCAGCCACCGAACATGAAATCTTATTCAGTGATCGACCATCGAGCCGACAAGCACCACTGAACCAAGCAATGCCGAACCAACAAGCACCGCCGAACCAACAAGCACCACTAAACCATGCACTACCGAACAACCAAGCACCACCGAACTCCTATAACCAAACCGAACAAGTTATTTATGGAAACTGCTTATTTTGGCAGGACAACTGGCCTAGTCCCTATATATCTTCACCCCTATAAATACCCATGCATGCTTTGCACAGTAATGGCAGGCAATTTTGAGAGTAGAAACAACCTATTAAGGCTAAATGAACATAAATTTTAGGAACTGCATATTACTTTCTTTTGAACATCAAAACATTGTATTTTGCATTTCTACTATTGTACAACTGATCTATAAGAAAAGTAATGCAAATAGATACTAGATGGCACATTCTAGTTAAACCACTATAAACTCTGGTGAACTTCACTTTATTGCACTTATTCCATACATATCTTATTTGTAATCTACTCTCTAACATACAATCAAGCTACAAATATGACAGTTGTGTCCTACTCTCCATATACACATTTCTACATCACTATCTTAGTGGTGTTTGCCCAATTTTTTAGCAAACAGGTATAAATGAGCCCATCAGATCAAAACCCAATGTCATAGGCATGCAGAGCATGTGTCAACCAGTATCACCACTGACCCAATAGCATAATCACCTACAACATCCCAACCAGCAAAGGGCCGATCACCCCGCCTTCCTTATCCAGACCCTCACCCACAACTTTCTTTATATTGATGAAAAGCTTCACCAACAACATCTCCTCTCCCTATCACTCGGTGACTAAGTCACGATAAGACAACATTACCTCTCGAGACCCCTTGCTTGACCATAGGTCCCAATTAAAGCCTCTCTTTGGTCGCCATAGATTCCTTGACGACCACCCACTCTGCCCGCTTCATTTTATCATGACTAGACAGATTTCTAAGAAAATTCCCTAGTCATCCCCGTAAAAAGATACGACGAGTTTGCATTTCTCATCTGACAAAAGTAGCATAGAGAAACAATTCATATAACAAAAGCATCCACATATAGCAACCATACTCTGTTCTTCACTATCTAGTTGGCAAAAGTGCCATCATACAACAACCACTCCCTGCTCTATGTTGTCCTTTTGACACGAGCATGCCATAGTATGGCTCGCCAGCTAGCTACATCTTAACCATTCTTCCTATGCTGAATCTAAGTTAGCCATCATTTGGACCATAGAACTCAATCAATGGCCACGAGGAAACTTAACACTTAAGACACCAACTAAAGCCCTTCAAGACATGATCTCTTCAACTATAAATAAGAGATCCCATGCACCTCCATAAAGATCAAATTTTTCTACCCTTGAGACATATATTTTACTAGATAATTTACTAGATATATGCTCTTGTAATAATCATTAATACTTCTCTCATAACCAAAAACTCAAAGGAATTAGACCATTAACCATAATGGACGTAGATATTTGCTATTATCGAACCACTCTATACCTTGTTTTATTTACTTTAATCGCATTACTCATTACTCTCTTTATCACTCCTTATTTTACATTTTATACCCCGATTTTAGTAAGTAATCTTTGCAAAAGTCCATCTCTAATCATAATTCCAGTGTTGGTTAGAAATCTAGTCAACACTATAGGAAGGACATTGAACGTGCTTTTAGATATTTGCAAGCTAGATTTCATAGCTCAATTTCTTGATGCCCAGTTTCTTTCTCAAATAATGTATGCTCAAATTATAATGCATAGTATGATTGCTAAGGTTGAGAGGGGAGGTTACAAGAACCAACAAAACAACTATCCTGAAATGTTCAAGGCACAAATGCAAGACAATATATGGACTAAAATATGATGGATGAATGTATCACAAAAGCCAAAAATATCAAAGATCGAAGTTCACATTATGCATTATGCGACTAACTAGTAGACCATTTATGGGTGCATAAAGGCAGAAGTATGACAGATAGATAGTAGTAACATTACATTTGCATTATTTTTTTGTTCGTTTGTCTATTTGTATTGTTTATATTTCTATTTATACTATTTTTTTTTGTTTTGAAGTTTCAATTCCTCTAATGCAATGCTAAGCTGTATGCATATTTAATGATTTTTAATGTTGAATAAATAAAAGTAATTAGTGATCATTACATCAAGTATATGAAATTACATAGCCTTAGACTGAAATAATCATTCAATGCGTCATATATTGGAAGTTACATGGTACTAGAAAATAAACATTCACCACATCTATTGTTGCTCCAACTTGACTTGTAATTCACCCCTTTTAAGTCCTTAAAAACCTCTAATTGAACTATAATCACTCCTCGTATACTTCTCCAACTCATGTTCCATCATCTCACGTTGTAACAGTGACAACTTGGTCATATTTATTGGAATCGAACTAGCTCGCAGCGGAAGTAATGGGTGAATTAAAAAAATATCCCTTATTGGACCTATGAAATCTACTTTATTTAGAACATTTCTAAATATTATTTAAATAAAATCTTTTATTTTATTTAAAATTATAAAGTTATATTTAATTTACGTCTTGATATATATACATACATACATACATACATACAAATATATATACATGTAACGTATACACATATATATGTGCGTGCATGTGTAACATATCAACCCATGCAAGGTATAACATGCTTGTGTATAGATGTTAGGATTTACATCGCAACGGACATGTTAGCTCATCCGATATGCAAGTATATGTTGTCCAAATATATGTACGTATAAAAATTATTACTTATATATAAATATTATAAATAAAGTATGTATGTATGTATGTATATGTTAAGTTTGTTTAAATGATTTTATATAGATGTATAAAATGTTAATATATATGTATGTGTATATATAACATCTTATAAATAAAATATTAATAATATGTATATATACATAGAATTACAATATATTTGTTTAAATATAAATAAGTTATTTAAATACTAATTTTCTTAAATTGTCAATAATATATATGCAAATATATATAATAATAAAGTAATATTTTTTAATTATAATATATAAATATATATACACATAAATATATTTGTAATAATAAATATATATATTAATAAATAAAATTATGAATTTTTTTATAAAATTCCAGATCATATGCACAGTTCATAAATAATTTATTATTACTATTATTGTAAAATATTTTTTTTTTGAGAGAACTGTGCGATCCTCTAAAATAGAGGAGAGCACACATGTACATATATAAATCACCAAAAATAAAGGAGCTGCCAACATGCCTGGCAGGTAACAAATCATAACATATAAAATGAATATGTCTAAGAACACAAATCAACTACACAAGGTACTTCTCATATGAGCTCCGGCAAAGCCATCGCCTATTACACTTCAGTATCAAACTCCGGCAAGGCCACCGCCTGATAGTGAAATGTTAGAAGTGTCCGATATAAGCTACTATGCATCCAATTGCACAAATGACGTCAACAAGCTGCTCTGCTAGTGAATGAACGCTGCACAGCTAGCATGAATGATCCAGATCCAAAATATGAAATCTCTCATAACAGCAATCCTACAAGCAGCAACCTACAACCCTGTAAACAGCAACCCTACAACATCTTCGCCTAAACCCATACCTGTATAGAAAACTATGCAAAACTGTAAGAATAATACATATATATATAAATAATTAAAATTTATATGCCTATATATGCATTAAAAATAAAATTACTAAACTAGAGCATATATTATAAGGCAAACCCAAACATATAATAGATGCTAGACAAATAATAAATTCAATCTCATTAATTAACATCTAAGTCTACTTTTATGTTATAAGATAGTGGTCATGAAATAAAAAGGCATATATATATATATGTGTATGTATATGTATACAAATATGAATTTATTACTAATATATTTTAAAATAAAATCAAAAAATAATAATAACACTATGTTCCTATGATCAAAAGTACATTAGAATAATCAGTATCATCATTTGAATTGAAATAAATGCTAATGCAAAAGTTATTGTTATTAAAAATGTTTTATTTTGTTTTAAATAAACAATGCTTTTTTAACTTTATTAAGATATTCTGGAAAATGGTTATTTTTTTGCCAATTTATATTTTGGATTTGAGATCCAATTAAAACAAAATATGGCGGTTGTCAATACCAATTTATTGATATGACTATTATTATTATTAAATAATCTTTGATTTCTATCAAACCAAATAAACCAACAAATTATAGTAAATAAAGTATCTAGTAAAAATATATATTCACTTTTAAATTTAAATCTTAAGTTATTCTAGTAAAAATCACAATCAGTTACCTTAGTTGTAAAGTTAAAGTTAAAATTTTTAAGAGTATTATTAAGAATGTAATAAGTATCCTTACATTCGTAATATATATGATTAATATTTTCTAAATACAAGTTACAAAATGTACATTTATTAACAATTGGCAAACTCTTTCTTTTTAAAAGTTCAATGGTATTTAGCTTCCCATGTATGATCAACCACATATGAATCTTAGCTTTTGGTGGTGCATTTGCTTTCACAAATAAGATTTAAAGTGTTATTATTAACGCCCGGATAATTGTGAAATTTATATAATGATTTAGAAGTGACTTTTTTACTTTTATCCCAATCCCAATCAATAATATCATTTTCATTATCGATATTATATAAATTCAATCTTGCACATAATAAAGCAAATTGTCTGAGATATGTACCTTCTATGATTCTATTAAAACTAAAGTTCCAAGGGGGATCATTATCCAATGATAAAACATCTTTAATTAAAGCATTTTTAAAGGTACAAATTTCAAAAAGTTCTTTAAATTCAACCTTAAGTGGAATGGCAGATATCCAACGATCATTCCAGAAGGTTGTATTATTACCAGAATGTACAATCATATTAAAAAATTTAAAGTATCATGACATTTTAAAATTGATTTCCAAAAATTAGACAAGTTATTATTAATATTGGTTGAAATTTGATATAAATTATAACTACCATTATAATAACGTTTAGATACAGTTTCATTCCAAATAGAATTATCATTTATATCCTTAAATTTCCACAACCACTTCCCTAGTAATGACATATTCATGTTACGCAAATTAATAACACATATCCCTCCCTCCTTTTTCGATTTACATACTATATCCCAGTTAATTAAACATTTTATACTACTGTTTGGATTATCACTAATCCATAAAAAATCCCTTATTATTTTATTAATTTTATCAATCACCCATTCTAGAAATAAGTGCATAGACATCCAATAAATCGGAAGTGCAGATAAAACTAAATTGATAGGAACTATTCTACCCACCCTTGATAAAAACCTACCATTCCATTTGGAAATTCTATTTTTAATTTTATCTATTATAATTAGATAGTCATCATGTTTAAGTTTATTAGGTCTAATCAAAAAACCAAGATAATCAATAGGAAAGTTCATGGTTTTACAATTTAACGTATTAGCTACTAACCCCTCAACCTTATCAATGTCATTTAAAACTAAAACCGAACCTCTATCAAAGTTAATTTTGAGTCCTGAAAGATGTTCAAAATTGTATAAAATGAATTTAAGTGCAATGACATGTTTTGGTAAATGTGATGTTAATCCATTAATAGGTTGACCAGTAAGTGTTGTTATCCCATTAACATGCATTAAATTATTATCATATATATTTTTCACATTCATGCATAACCACATTCGCATTAACATCCCCAGTCTCACAAATAATAGATGCTGGTCCACTTTCAACATGAATCCCAGACTCAATTTCATTCACATTAACATACCCGTGTTTCCTTTCAAAAAAACCTTTTCCAACCTGTTCACTTTTTCCATTACCTGATATGTGATCAACCAAAGCATTCACCATAGCATCTTCTGATTCGAGCTCTCACACATTCAATTTTACATGATCAGGCATATCATCAAGCTCACTTTCATCTTCATGCTCACATTCATGCATATCATCATATACAAGTTTAGCTACATCCACATGCGTATTTTCAAGCCTAATACTTTTAGATACCTGTTCAAACAAAATTTAAGACCCCCTTCCATCTCCATGATCAGACTCAAGTACACTTTGATCTTCATGCACACATTTATCTTCATGCACAAGATTAGCTACATCCACATGCAAACTTTCAGACTCAAGCTCATTAATTCTTTCAAATACCCGTTCAAATACATTTTCAGTCCCCTTTCCAAGCACAGAGGCTTCATGTTCATACATATGAATAGACTTAAGTTCAAGCTCTTGTGCTTTATCTGCTTCAAGTTTACCGGAGTATTCACCAAAGTGTCTTCCAAAGCACTATCCAAAGCAATATCTTCAAACACACAATCATCTTTGTGTACACATCCAGGCATATCAACATGAACAAAAATAGATACATCCTTAAGCATATTATCATGCATTAGTTCATTAATACTTTTAGAAACTTTTAATTTCTTTTTTGTGGACTTTTTCCTTATATTCAAAAAATACTCTCTCCCATCCCTTTCAGTGATCTTATCCGAGTCATTTACATTATTATCTATCCAAGAATCAAAGCCTTCTCCATTCTCAACCAAATTATGCAGCACCTCAAACTTGTTAAAAAGTATTAAATCAGTCTTATAACTCCCCTTATCTATCAATTCACCATTAACCTCCACCAGATCTACATTATCAACCACCAAAACCTCATTTTCCTCATATACCATTTCATCATCCACCAAATCTTTCTCACCATCCCCCAGAGCATTTTCATCCGCTTCCTGAGCATTAAATCCACTCAAAACATTAGCTTTTACATCATTATCCAAGATACTACCATCAATCACCAAATACTTATGATTTTCACCAGAGCATTAGCTTTGTCTGCCATATTCTCATTGAGTGTATTCTTTTCAAAAATCCCCTTATTCAGTGCATTTTCTAACTTATCAAAATTATCAGAGAAAATATCTAAACCACGGACCTTATTCTCACTCGGATTATATTGATTTGCTACCACACTTTCTGATGATTTGATTCAAATAGTATTATTACCCAAAGCAAAAATTTTAAGAGGAGAAGCAACATGACTAAACCACTCATTATGCATATTAAGTTTCTCAACTTCATTATTTTTGTAAGATTTCTCCAAAGAAATTATATATGATGCTTCATTAATATTCAAATTAGAAACAATGGGTATACAAGATTCCTTACCAATGAGAATCTCAAGTAAAAGGAAGGAATAATCAAATTTTAAATTCAAATCCTCCAATCTCAAAACATAACCAATCCAATCAAGTAAGTGTCTTAGAAAGGTAACTTCCAATAAGAAAAAGGTAAGCCTATAATGTAACGACCCTGAAATTCCGACCCAATTTTAAAAAATTTAGAACCGTTATTTTAATATAAAATGTGAAACTTACATTAGATTTCAATCAACGTCCAAACTTTGTTTCTAAATTGCGCCTTGATAATTGTAGATATGGGTAAAGTTTCGTCGGAAAATACCGCAGTAAATTTCGTGCGCGTTTTACTGCACATCAGTTCATTTTTAAAACGTGAAAAAAAAATTATCTTCCGAACCTAAATATTTTTACATAGAAAAATTCTAAATCATTTTCTGACAAAGGCGTCATTTTTCGTTTTTCAAAATTCGGACATCTTTAGCTCCGTCGATCTTATTCTTCGGTGTTTTGCTGCATTCTCCGTAATAGAAATTTCAAATATTCACAAACAATTTCCGTTGCCGTTCAAACTTCACATTTGGAATGCGCCTAGATAGACATAGGCGTACGCCAAATTTCGTCGAAAAATATTGAAGTAAATTTCGCTCGCCGAATTTACATATTAGTTTAAATCTTATGTGAAAATTTCCTATCGTCCGAACTCAAATATTTTTCGCAATGTTGCATAAGAAAAATATTCAGATCTTGACGGCGCATTTCGTTTCGTCAAATTTCGCTTTTAATTGCTAGTTAAATTGTCGCTCAAGAAAATGGTTCAATAAGATTTACCACTTCGCAAACAATGTCAAACCATCAATATCTTCATACCGTTGTGTCCGCCTCATCGCGCTGATCAGAACGGTATATTTATTTGTGTCAATCGGAGTACGGCGTTGAAAGCTATTAATTGGTTAACGGAGTACAAACTGGTCCGTTACGCCACACAAACCAGTATCCTACTTTTTCCCGCTCAGAATTCAAATGGCCCTTGTCCATTCAGAAACCCAATAGCCACTGTGACAAATCATCATTTCATTTGCACGGGGACTCTAAGTTTCTCTGTATAAATCTGCCTTCATAAATGCAGCTGCATAACAGCCCACTGCATTTCTGCTCTTCTCTGGTACGTCTGCACTTCTTCCTTTTTCCTCTGCATATTTCCTTCACTCCTTTCCTCCTCCTTCTTCTTTAGTTATTTTATTTTGTTTTGAAGAGAAGCTTCTCTAAACTCTCCCCCTCCTCATGCATGCACCTCCCAGCCACCCACCCCGCCTACAGCCCACCCTACCGCCACCGCCACGTCACCACCGTCCTAGCCCACCTCCCCACTGCCACCCGCCTACAGCCCACCTCCCAACCACCCACTCCGCCTGCAGCCCACCCCACTACCACCCCACTGCCGCCCAGCGTACTCCGCCCGCCCCCTACTCCACCTCCACCTGCCCTCCGCCAGCGTCCCACACCCGCGCCACCCCATCCCTGCCCTCCGCCCAGCGTCCCACACCCGTGCCACCCCAGCCCTGCTTTCCACCCAGCGCACTCCGCCCGCCACCTCCGCGCCCAGCCACCAGCCCTGCCCTCCGCTGTCCCCACCCTCCGCCAGCACCCGCGCCACGTCCCACACCCACCCAGTCCCCTCTGCCCAGCACCCGCCCAGTCCCCTCCGCTCCAGCCTCCGCCTGCACGCACAACCCACCACGCCCTTCAGCCACGTCAACCACCCCCACTGCCCGCCTAGCCCGCCTCGTCCACCTCCAACTCACCCACGCCATGCGCGCTACCAACCCCTGCATCACGCCCCGACCACCCTGCTCTGTGCATCAGTTCTATATATATCAGTAGATATATATATATAACTGTTATATTATATAACAGTATATATATTTTGAAATGTTGGGTTGCTCACATACAGTCTGTTGCTATGTTGATTCAGCTCCTGCTATTGATCCGGAAGTATAAGTATTCTCATCCGGCTTGTTGAATCTATCTCGCTTCGTTGATTGGTAGAATTTTATATATATATATATTTAATCGATATATATATATATTGCAATAAACGAATTATTGATTAATTATTGTTGATTGCAGTTGTGTTCATTTTGCGTCGTGCTTGTTAGGGTCCATTTTATCTATTCGTCTTCGTGCCGCGCCATCTTCTTTAACCACGCAAGGTGAATATTTTATTCATGACTCAATCTATTATGCTATGATAATCAAGTGATAATTGTTGTTAATATTAAATTTGGATATTAAATTGTGGATTGTTAAAATTTGGTTGAAATAAACTGTTAAGTTCTAAAATTTGACGCCATGTATTGTTTAAATTGATTAAACATGTTGAACTGTAATATGATGTTAATTAGGGTAAATAATAGTGACATTAAAATTGATATGTACGATTGATGTAGAAATTTGATAACGGACACCAAGTAAAAATCAAAATCTTTAATCCGTAGGAAATGATAGTGTGGATTCTAGGAATAATTGTATTAAATTGCATAATAACAAATGTGAGTTAATATGATTATTTCGGGATTATTTGAATAAATTGTTAAATTGTTATGTATGTTTGCTATTGCTTGTTTATTTACTTTGACACCATCCCAGTTATCACACTGCAAGTTCCCTTTGCTATGCTTTATATTGAATGATATCGGGTTGAAATGATAAATACCCACTTAAACAACTTGGCCTAGGATAGACAATTAAAAATAAGAAACCCGATTGGTCAACAAAAATTATTTTGAAATTGAAATCTATTTGAAATTAAGGAATGAACTTAATAATTTGTTTGGAAATCAAGTAACGACTTAATGGATTTGATTGAAATAAATTAATGGATTTAATTGAAATAAATTAATGGATTTAATTGAAATAAATTAATGGATTAATTGGAATAAATTAATGGATTTAATTGAAATAAATTAATGGATTTAATTGAAACAAATTAATGGATTAATTGGAATAAATTAATGGATTTAATCGAAGCAGATTAATAAATCTATTTAATTGAAAAAAAAAGAAAAAAAAATGAATTGACGAATTTGATTTAAATAAGATTTAAAAACAAGTGAGTTTTAAAATTTAAAATTTAATTTATTAGATTGGTAGATTTAAATTTAACTGGGTTTTAAATTAAATAGATTTGAACTTGTCATAAATAAAAAATCGAGATTTAGGAAAATTTGACTTAAATGGAATACGAAACTAACTAAAGTTTTATGGATTTAATTTAGCGATAATTTAAATATAAAATGATTTTAAATTTAATGAAATTGATTTAATCAAATTTATGATTATATTTAATGTAACGATGAATGTAAATATGAATTGAGATAAATAGAATTTGATTTAACGATTCGAACTTAATTGACCGGTAAATTGAATTAATTGATTTCGAACTAAATTTAATAAGAGAGTTGTTAAATTGAACTTGAATACTTAATTATATTATTAATTCAAATGTTTGAACTACAGATTTCACTTGGAAATATGATTTTAAATATCTGAAATAAATTGAATCGAGAAATGTCAAATTTTGGAAGTCAAATTTGCACCTTGACTTTTGGACTTTGATTTGTTTAAACGTTAAAGTTAACCGACCCTCGGGTAATAAATACGTAGTTATTAAAGAGACCAGGATCGGATACGGACATACTCTCTGTCGATACCGAAAACCACTTTAATAACTATTACACGCGAACTATTGATCCAGAACGAAGTGGATGGTTTGGTGAACGCGTTGACTGAAGAAAGAGAACGATATTGGATGACCCCTGACATGACTAAAACAGGAGCCGCGCCGGGCCATTGAGGATCGCCATCTCTAGCGGACACACTTCTTTGATACCATATCTATTACTTTGTGATTCGATTTGGGTGCACCCCTTGATTTGGGAGTGTTGTTTCGCGGTGTTGAGGTAGTAGCTGCTATGCTCAACATCAGTCCAGATCATGCAACTACTAGTATCCTAGTTGGTATCGCCTCATGTACCTTGTCATACTGATTATCCTATTCGCGACCACTACGTTTTGGTTTGTACCTTTAGTATATGGATTGCCCTTTGGTGACTTCCGGTTTTGGGGAAACTACGGTCTTGTATATGCTCTTGGGAATAAAATGTGTTAAGGGGATTATGGTAACGCCTTAACACTATTTTAATATCGTACTTTACTGATTAGACATTATCTATCGTATTCTATTGTATATATAGATAGTTTATCGGATCCTTAGAGATGTTATTTTATCCATCTTTAAGTTATGAACCATTCCCTTGCACTTGATTTTATTGTATAAGATTTTGAGTCCTGACTCGAGTGTTTCTTTTTGTATATACTCGGGTCAGTCTGAAGCTATCCAGTTTGCTGATCAAGGTTGGTTGAAGATGCTGAAGGCTTAGCATTCATCTTTATCAGTCTATTTCTATTCCTATATTGATGTCCTAGTCTGTTGGACATTTTTGTATTAGTCACTTGATGTTAAGACATTGTTGTATATTATGTAGTGGCTTCATGAACTGCTATTATGACGATGTATTTTCCGCTGCATTATTCTGTGACTGTTCTGTGTCTGTGATGTTGTATTGATTCTCATTTACATTTATGTATTTATAATCCCATAATGATCCGTGTTTTGTATTATTTAAGTTGACATGTGTGGATTATTGTCAATTTAAATGGTCCAAATATACGGGTTGTTACAGTTGGTATCAGAGCTTCGGTTTCCCTAAAAACATTAGTTTGGGATTATATATAAACTCATTATAAATAGGGTAGCAATACCCTAGAATGAGGAGAATCGATTCAATATCCAAACCCTTTCATTTCAAACTTCTTTGATTCGCTGATTAGACTTTCTTAAAAATTCTATGATTTTCTATCCTTCGGCTTTAACAATCTCTTTGGTATTTCAGGATGGGTACCAGAGGAAACCATAGGGGAGGAAGGGTCCATGGTCCTGCTCAGGCTGCACCTGTCGCTCCAGCTCCTGTCAAATTCACCATTCTTAGTAAGGAGTATACACAGCTGGGAGGTATTAAGTTTTCTGGATCCGAGAACATTATTGAGGCTCAGCAATGGCTTAAAGGCTTAGAGAAGATATTTTCTAGTCTGGAGATCACTGATGCTCAGAAGCGTCAGCTTGCTGCCTGGCAACTTCAGGATGCCGCGCAAGATTGGTGGGAATCAGTTACTTCTCGTATCGAGGAGAACACCATCACTTGGGCCCAGTTTAGGTATAAAATTATTTGGATTTCGTAGTCTAAATTCTTCTTTTAATCTTGGAATGTTATTCATCTTGTCTATCTTTTGATTAGGGATACTTTCTCGGCACAATGGATGCCAGCTGCTGGGAAAACCCAGCTTTATAGGGCTTTCATGGATCTTAAGCAAGGCAGTATGACTTTTTCGGAGTACGAGAGAAAATTCAACGAACTCTCCAAGTTCGGCCCGGGATTGATTGATACACCGCTTCTAAAGAACGAGAAGTTCATTTTGGGAGCTAGACCAGAGTATTATGACTTGCTTACTGGCCACACTTACTGCACCTTCACAGAGCTTGTTGACTATGCTCTTAGATATGAGGCAAAGCCTAGGGGACCTACTACCAAGGCCACTCCCACTCAGCCCTCCTCTAGCCAGCCCGGGAAGAGGAAGATGAACTTTGATCAACAAAAGAAAGCTTGGCAGAAGACTACAGGATTGGGATATGCTCAGAAAAGCCCAATCGACCTTGCTAATATCACTTGCTTCAAATGCGATAAGAAGGGCCATTATGCTAATAGTTGTCCATCTACCGGAGCTGCTGTTCCACCACCTTCTACGACTAGGAAAGATTTATGCTATGTCTGCCTCCAGCCGGGTCATTTCAAGAAAGACTGCCCACTGTATAAGCGTGGCACACCATCTGGAGTATTTGCTATCACCACTCCTACACCGCCTGCTCAGGATGACCAAGGTACCTTACGAAGTACTTTTTCATTACATGATTTACCTATTAGGGTATTATTCGATACTGGTGCTTCTCATAGCTTCATATCTATTGATCTTTGCAATAAGCTGAAATTAGAACCTACTCTTGCTACTACTTCCTTATGCGTCTCCAACCCTATTGGAGGACTTGCCAACCTCAGTAGAATTTGTAAAGAGGTCGTGCTCTTGTATGGAAGATATCGTTTCATTTGGGATTTTTATGTACTTGGCTTCGCAGCATTTGACATCTTGTTAGGTGCTGATTGGTTAAGGAAATTCGATGCTGTTATTTCTTGCAAGGCTCGTTCTGTTTCTCTAGTAAATGACAAGGGCCCACCGCTTGTCATTGAATGCAAATCACCGCAGAAATATGCCGGAAGCTTCATATTCTCTCTTGATGCTCACCCGGATGATCTTAGCACTACTCCTATTGTTCAAAAATTTCTCGATGTATTTGGAGAGGTCAACTCTCTACCGCCTAAAAGGGAGATCGATTTCCGCATTGACCTTATTCCCGGAGCTACTCCCGTAGTTCTCCCTCACAGAAGGATGGCTCCTAAAGAAAAAGCTGAACTTAAAACTCAAATTGATGATTTATTTGCTAGGGGTTTGATTAGGAGAAGTTGTTCTGAATGGGGCGCCGTAGTTGTATTTGTCACCAAATCGGATGGGTCTCTTCGCATGTGTGTTGATTATAGGGAACTGAACAAATGCACTCTCAAGAACCGCTATCCGATGCCTCGCATCAATGATTTATTCGATCAGCTCCATGGAGCTAAAGTTTTCTCCCAACTTGATCTTGCCACTGGGTTCCACCAACTCAGAGTAGCAGAAGATAGTATTCATAAGACAGCCTTCCGTACCGAGAACGGATTCTATGAATGGTTGGTTATGCCATTCGGTTTGACCAACGCACCTACTTATTTCGTCGACTTGATGAATCGAGTCTTCCGCGATGTCCTTAACAAGTTTGTTCTTGTTTTCATTGATGATATTCTCATTTTCTCCAAAGACGAGAAGGAGCATGAGACACACCTTGCTTATGTTCTGGAAACTCTCCGAAATCATCAACTTAAGGCCAAATTCTCTAAATGCCACTTCTGGCGAGACGAAGTGAGATTCCTGGGCCACATAGTTTCTGAAAATGGGATTTCGGTCGATCCAGCTAAGATCGCCGTAATCAATGTAAGTTCTATCCTATTCGCTATTTCTATTCAATTCCTCTTATCCCTTTCTAATTTGAAATTTATCTACAGGATTGGGAGACTCCCAAAACTCCTACTGATATCCGTAGCTTCTTGGGCTTGGCCGGCTATTATCGTAGATTTATTGAGCACTTTGCCCGGATTTCTGCCCCACTCACTTCTTTAACCCAAAAGGATGTCAAGTTTATTTGGAGTGAGAAGTGCGAATCAGCTTTTAATAAGTTGAAGTGTAAGTTAACCTCAGCCCCAGTTCTTGCGGTAATTGATGGAAGTGAAGAATTAACTGTCTATACAGATGCTTGCCGAGAAGGTTTAGGCGCTGTTCTTATGCAAAACGGAAAGGTTATTGCTTATGCTGGCCGCCAGTTGAAGATCCATGAAGCAAACTATGCAACTCATGATCTAGAGCTTCTTGCAGTTGTATATGCTTTGAAACTGTGGAGGCATCATCTTTTGGGAACTAAATTTGAATTATTCACTGATCATAAGTCCTTGAGATATATCTTTTCTCAGAAGGATTTGAACCAGAGACAAGTCCGATGGCTCGAATTCTTAGCTGCATATGATCTCGACATCAATTATACTCCTGGGAAAGCAAATGTTGTAGCTGATGCTTTGAGCCGTAGCAAAGCATTGTCATGTTGTAATCTTGTAGAAGGCATGCTATTTCAGCTTGTTATCTCCCCATCTCTTGTGGATCACATCAAAGCTAAGCAATATGAGGACACCTTGCTCTATCGCATGAAGGAGTTAGTTCTTGGTAGAGTTGGAAATGCCGACGGTAAAGTAGGAGCACAGATAGATAGTAACGGAGTTCTGAGGATTGACAATCGTATTTGCGTTCCTAATGTTGATGGATTGAGACAAGAAGTGCTTAGAGAAAACCATCAGTCATCACTTTCATTTCATCCTGGTGTCACCAAGATGTATCGAAATATGAAGTGTTTATATTGGTGGAGTGGGATGAAGAGGGATATTTCTATATATGTCAGTAGATGCACCACCTGCCAACAAGTTAAGGCCGATCACCAGAAGACGGCAGGATTACTTCAACCCCTAGAGATTCCGTGTTGGAAATGGGATCAGATTTCTATGGACTTCATTGATGGATTACCGAGGACCAGAAAAGGTAACGAGAGTATATGGGTGATTGTTGATAGATTGACCAAATCTGCTCACTTTATTCCTGTTAAGACTACTCGTACTGCTTTGAGTTTGGCCGAGATATATATGAGAGAGATTGTTAGACTTCATGGAGTTCCATCTAGTATTGTGTGCGATAGAGACCCTTTATTCACTAGTAAATTCTGGAAGGCATTTCAGGACGTCTTGGGCACTAAACTGAATCTGAGCATAGCTTATCATCCTCAAACAGATGGCCAAACTGAAAGGGTGAATCAGATTTTGGAGGATCTGCTCCGAGCCTGCATTATTGATTTCGGTGGATCTTGGGAAGACCATCTCGATTTGGTTGAATTCACTTATAATAACAGTTATCAGGTAAATCAAAATTTCAATTTGAATAAGTAAATTTGAATTGAAATTTAACCACCTTTATATTCAGGCAAGTATCGATATGGCACCGTTCGAAGCTTTATATGGGCGGCCATGAAAATCGCCAGCTTGTTGGATTGAGCCTGGTGATCGATTAATTCTTGGCCCAGATATGATTATAGAAGCATCCGAGAAGGTTAATGAAATCAGAAGAAAGATGAAGACCACACAAGATAGGCAGAAGAGCTATGCTGATAAGCGTAGAAGAGATTTAGAATTCCAGGTTGGGGATAAGGTATTCCTTAAGGTATCACCCTTGAAGAATGTTATTCGATTTGGTCGTAAAGGGAAGCTCGCTCCCAGATTTGTTGGACCATTCACTATCACTGAGAGAATTGGTACACTAGCCTACAGAGTTGCATTGCCGGAGAAATTTGAGGGCATGCACAACGTATTCCATGTTTCACATCTCAGGAAGGTTGTACATGACCCATCCATGACCATTCCTATTGCTCAGTTAGATGAGGTTGATATTGAGCCGGATTTGACTATAGAGAGGAGACCACTTCGTATTGTTGATAGGAGTACAAAGCAACTTAGAAGGAAGTCGGTTAGCCTAGTCAAAGTCCAATGGAGTCCCGATGATCGTGATTGCACTTGGGAAACCGAGGAGAGTATCTGAGACTCTAATCCAGAATTGTTTGTTGAAGGTAAATTCCATTCTATACTCTTTACTATATTCAATAATCTATTCTGAATCCATCGTATCTCTGTTATCTGTTCTTCCACTCTTTGCTTTGTTCCTTTTCGAGGACGAAAAGTCTTGAGTAGGGGAGAATGTAACGACCCTGAAATTCCGACCCAATTTTAAAAATTTGGGAACCGTTATTTTAATATAAAATGTGAAACTTACATTAGATTTCAATCAACGTCCAAACTTTGTTTCTAAATTGCGCCTTGATAATTGTAGATATGGGTAAAGTTTCGTCGGAAAATACCGTAGTAAATTTCGTGCGCGTTTTACGGCACATCAGTTCATTTTTAAAACGTGAAAAAAAATTATCTTCCGAACCTAAATATTTTTACATAGAAAAATTCTAAATCATTTTCTGACAAAGGCGTCATTTTTCGTTTTTCAAAATTCGGACATCTTTAGCTCCGTCGATCTTATTCTTCGGTGTTTTGCTGCATTCTCCGTAATAGAAATTTCAAATATTCACAAACAATTTCCGTTGCCGTTCAAACTTCACAATAGGAATGCGCCTAGATAGACATAGGCGTACGCCAAATTTCGTCGAAAAATATTGAAGTAAATTTCGCTCGCCGAAATTACATATTAGTTTAAATATTATGTGAAAATTTCCTATCGTCCGAACTCAAATATTTTTCGCAATGTTGCATAAGAAAAATATTCTGATCTTGACGGCGCATTTCGTTTCGTCAAATTTCGCTTTTAATTGCTAGTTAAATTGTCGCTCGAGAAAATGGTTCAATAAGATTTACCACTTTGCAAACAATGTCAAACCATCAATATCTTCATACCGTTGTCTCCGCCTCATCGCGCTGATCAAAACGGTATATTTATTTGTGTCAATCGGAGTTCGGCGTTGAAAGCTATTAATTGGTTAACGGAGTACAAACTGGTCTGTTACGCCACACAAACCGGTACCCTACTTTTTCCCGCTCAGAATTCAAATGGCCCTTGTCCATTCAGAAACCCAATAGCCACTGTGACAAATCATCATTTCATTTGCACGGGGACTCTAAGTTTCTCTGTATAAATCTGCCTTCATAAATGCAGCTGCATAACAGCCCACTGCATTTCTGCTCTTCTCTGGTACGTCTGCACTTCTTCCTTTTTCCTCTGCATATTTCCTTCACTCCTTTCCTCCTCCTTCTTCTTTAGTTATTTTGTTTTGTTTTGAAGAGAAGCTTCTGTAAACTCTCCCCCTCCTCATGCATGCACCTCCCAGCCACCCACCCCGCCTACAGCCCACCCTACCGCCACCGCCACGTCACCACCGTCCCAGCCCACCTCCCCACTGCCACCCGCCTACAGCCCACCTCCCAACCACCCACTCCGCCTGCAGCCCACCCCACTACCACCCCACTGCCGCCCAGCGTACTCCGCCCGCCCCTACTCTGCCCGCCCCCTACTCCACCTCCACCTGCCCTCCGCCCAGCGTCCCACACCCGCGCCACCCCAGCCCTGCCCTCCGTCCAGCGTCCCACACCCGCACCACCCCAGCCCTGCTTTTCGCCCAGTGCACTCTACCCGCCACCTCCGCACCCAGCCACCAGCCCTGCCCTCCGCTGTCCCCACCCTCCGCCAGCACCCACGCCATGTCCCACACCCGCCCAGTCCCCTCTGCCCAGCACCCGCCCAGTCCCCTCCGCTCCAGCCTCCGCCTGCACGCACAACCCACCACGCCCTTCAGCCACGTCAACCACCCCCACTGCCCGCCTAGCCCGCCTCGTCCACCTCCAACTCACCCGCGCCATGCGCGCTACCAACCCCTACATCACGCCCCGACCACCCTGCTCTGTGCATCAGTCTATATATATCAGTAGATATATATATATATATAACTGTTATATTATATAACAGTATATATATTTTGAAATGTTGGGTTGCTCACATACAGTCTGTTGCTATGTTGATTCAGCTCCTGCTATTGATCCGGAAGTATAAGTATTCTCATCCGGCTTGTTGAATCTATCTCACTTCGTTTATTGGTAGAATTTTATATATATATTCAATCGATATATATATATTGCAATAAATGAATTATTGATTAATTATTGTTGATTGCAGTTGTGTTCATTTTGCGTCGTGCTTGTTAGGGTCTATTTTATCTATTCGTCTTCGTGCCGCGCCATCTTCTCTAACCACGCAAGGTGAATATTTTATTCACGACTCAATCTATTATGCTATGATAATCAAGTGATAATTGTTGTTAATATTAAATTTGGATATTAAATTGTGGATTGTTAAAATTTGGTTGAAATAAACTGTTAAGTTCTAAAATTTGACGCCATGTATTGTTTAAATTGATTAAACATGTTGAACTGTAATAGTGACATTAAAATTGATATGTACGATTGATGTAGAAATTTGATATCGGACACCAAGTAAAAATCAAAATCTTTAATCCGCAGGAAATGATTGTGTGGATTCTAGGAATAATTGTATTAAATTGCATAATAACAAATGTGAGTTAATATGATTATTTCGGGATTATTTGAATAAATTGTTAAATTGTTATGTATGTTTGCTATTGCTTGTTTATTTACTTTGACACCATCCCAGTTATCACACTGCAAGTTCCCTTTGCTATGCTTTATATTGAATGATATCGGGTTGAAATGATAAATACCCACTTAAACAACTTGGCCTAGGATAGACAATTAAAAATAAGAAACCCGATTGGTCAACAAAAATTATTTTGAAATTGAAATCTATTTGAAATTAAGGAATGAACTTAATAATTTGTTTGGAAATCAAGTAACGACTTAATGGATTTGATTGAAATAAATTAATGGATTTAATTGAAATAAATTAATGGATTTAATTGAAATAAATTAATGGATTAATTGGAATAAATTAATGGATTTAATTGAAATAAATTAATGGATTTAATTGAAACAAATTAATGGATTAATTGGAATAAATTAATGGATTTAATTGAAGCAGATTAATAAATCTATTTAATTGAAAAAAAAATGAATTGACGAATTTGATTTAAATAAGATTTAAAAACAAGTGAGTTTTAAAATTTAAAATTTAATTTATTAGATTGGTAGATTTAAATTTAACTGGGTTTTAAATTAAATAGATTTGAACTTGTCATAAATAAAAAATCGAGATTTAGGAAAATTTGACTTAAATGGAATACGAAACTAACTAAAGTTTTATGGATTTAATTTAGCGATAATTTAAATATAAAATGATTTTAAATTTAATGAAATTGATTTAATCAAATTTATGATTATATTTAATGTAACGATGAATGTAAATATGAATTGAGATAAATAGAATTTGATTTAACGATTCGAACTTAATTGACCGATAAATTGAATTAATTGATTTCAAACTAAATTTAATAAGAGAGTTGTTAAATTGAACTTGAATACTTAATTATATTGCTAATTAAAATGTTTGAACTACAGATTTCACTTGGAAATATGATTTTAAATATCCGAAATAAATTGAATCGAGAAATGTCAAATTTTGGAAGTCAAATTTGCACCTTGACTTTTGGACTTTGATTTGTTTAAACGTTAAAGTTAACCGACCCTCGGGTAATAAATACGTAGTTATTAAAGAGACCGGGATCGGATATGGACATACTCTCTGTCGATACCGAAAACCACTTTAATAACTATTACACACGAAGTGTTGATCCAGAACGAAGTGGATGGTTTGGTGAACGCGTTGACTGAAGAAAGAGAACGATATTGGATGACCCCTGACATGACTAAAACAGGAGCCGCGCCGGGCCATTGAGGATCGCCATCTCTAGCGGACACACTTCTTCGATACCATATCTATTACTTTTGTGATTCGATTTGGGTGCACCCCTTGATTTGGGAGTGTTGTTTCGCGGTGTTGAGGTAGTAGCTGCTATGCTCAACATCAGTCCGGATCACGCAACTACTAGTATCCTAGTTGGTATCGCCTCATGTACCTTGTCATACTGATTATCCTATTCGCGACCACTACATTTTGGTTTGTACCTTTAGTATATGGATTGCCCTCTGGTGACTTCCGGTTTTGGGGAAACTACGGTCTTGTATATGCTCTTGGGAATAAAATGTGTTAAGGGGATTATGGTAACGCCTTAACACTATTTTAATATCGTACTTTACTGATTAGACATTATCTATCTATCGTATTCTATTGTATATATAGATAGTTTATCGGATCCTTAGAGATGTTATTTTATCCATCTTTAAGTTATGAACCATTCCCTTGCACTTGATTTTATTGTATAAGATTTTGAGTCCTGACTCGAGTGTTTCTTTTTGTATATACTCGAGTCAGTCTGAAGCTATCCAGTTTGCTGATCAAGGTTGGTTGAAGATGCTGAAGGCTTAGCATTCATCTTTATCAGTCTATTTCTATTCCTATATTGATGTCCTAGTCTGTTGGACATTTTTGTATTAGTCACTTGATGTTAAGACATTGTTGTATATTATGTAGTGGCTTCATGAACTGCTATTATGACGATGTATTTTCCGCTGCATTATTCTGTGACTGTTCTGTGTCTGTGATGTTGTATTGATTCTCATTTACATATATGTATTTATAATCCCATAATGATCCGTGTTTTGTATTATTTAAGTTGACATGTGTGGATTATTGTCAATTTAAATGGTCCAAATATACGGGTTGTTACATATAATCTTGATCCAAACATTTTTATCATAGACACGTTTGTTAACTCCATCATAAACATCCCATTTTCTTATACCAATGATAACATTCTCATTGCATAAAAAAATTCATTACCAAGGCAGTGGTTAATAATTCGTAGGAGGGAAATTTTACTAAAAACTCATCATTATATATTTCTTGATTACCCATTTAAAAATTCCAAAATTCTTAACTAACAGTCTAACTATATCATAGGCTTTAATTGAACCCTATAAAATACTTCATATCCCCCAGCAAGAATTTTCAAAAAAAAACCCACTTGGAATATTAACCTTGTAAGAGTTTTCTGAAGTAATATCAAAGTTCAACGAATTAAAAGAAGAAAGTATACCATAGCTCTTGTTAATTGGAATAAGTAAAACATTATCTGACTGTTTGCAGTTAACACTTTTATGGCCAAAGACACCACATACAAAGCATTTGATTAGATCACGACAGTCCTTCGCTATGTGAAATAACCCACCACATCGAAAATAGTACGTCTTGCCAATTCTCCTTGAAATCCATGAACGCGACTATGCTAAATCCCCCACACATATTTTTATAGGAACCTCAATACTCCTAGCGACAAAAGAATTTTTCTTGGATCGAGATTTTAATCCAGCTAAAGATTCAGAGCAAATTTCTGCAAAAGAACTCCTTTTGCTGCAATCGAAGGAAAAGGTAGGCAACTTATTTGTAGATAGCATCGATTTCCTATTTTAAAATATATTTTAATTAAATATTCAGTCGAAATTACATAAAATATTAATAAAAATTATTTTTGAAACTTTATTTCAAATTTTAATTTCCAGTAAATCATAAATGATATTTTACGGTTTGAGAAATTTTCCCATATTTTTTCGGCTCAAATAAAATTTTAAATGATTTATTAATATTCAACCGAATTAAATATTAATTATTAAAAATAACAAAAAATATTCTTTTATTTTTATTTTTTGGCCGTAAGCTTATCTGATATTAATAAAATTTTATAAAATTTGAAAAATAATTTCATATCATATTTAAATTAAGGGATAGTTTGGCTAAAGTCTCTATTAAGTTTCAAAATACACTAAACATCCTTGCTAAAAAAAGTATGTAAATTAGGTCCCTAGAATTAAGTTATTGAATAATTGCATACATTTATGCAATTATTCAGTGAATAATTGCACACATTTATGTAATTATATCCAAAAATTGCAGACATTTCCGCAATTATTCACTGAAAAATTGCAGAAATTTCCGTAATTATTCACCAAAAAATTGCAGACATTTCGGCAATTATTCACCATGTAAATTTCTGCAATTGTTCACTAAAAAAATTATGGAAATTTCCGCAATTATTCGCTGAATAATTGTAGACATTTATGAAATTTTGGATATAATTGCATAAATGTCTACAATTATTCACTGAATAATTGTATAAATGTATGCAATTATTCAGTAACTTAATTTTAGGGACCTAATTTACAATCTTTTTTTGGGGAGGAGTTTTCGTGTAATAAGTTTGATTTTAAGGACCCGAGCCTAATATTCACTTAAATTAGTATAATTTATTTATGTAGTAAAATGATTTAAATAATAATAAATATTTCTTATAGTCTAAAATTAGTATTACTATTAAAGTTTATATATATATAATTATATGACAAATTTTAAGGATAGTGTGATGTTGTAATTAATTTTAACCTATATATATGTAATTAAATTATATATATGTGTGTATATTTATGTATGTATGTATGCATGTCCACGAGCTTAGTGCAGTTGGCAGGAGCATCCGACTCCCTCATAGAGGGAAGAGGGTTTGATTTCTGGCAACCGCATTGAGTCGTCCAAAAGGGCTGGCTTAAATTAGGAATGTAGGTTGTGGCGGGCCTTCTTGTGTACCCCTTAGATGTTGCCAGTAAAGCCGAATTTATTGGGATTCCAATATATATATATATATAATTATGTATATATATTACTTTAATAAAATATTAAATTATGTTATTATTATATTGTGCTGCACTAATTTGATATATATTTAAAAATTGATTTAAAAAAAACAGAAATATATACATGCATGCAACCAAACTAATTTGTGACAACATTATTACATATCGAAATCATCACCTAACAAATATATATATATATATATATATAGACACACACATACATAATAAAATATTATACTAAGAATTATAAATTATAATTTGATAAAAGCCATACCTTAATTCCAAAGTCTTGAAGTACACCTTGAAAATATAAACTCACTCCTTTGAAACCCTTTCTGATTTAGTAGATTGCTAGTCGTTGAATCATTGACTTTTGGCTATCGAACAATGATTAGATCTCACTTGATTTGAGTTTGTCTTGATGGAGAGGCTAGGATATAATTTTTGCCAGTAAGAAGGGAAGAGGAGCTGGCAAAAGATCTAATCTAATTAGGGTTAGGGTTGCTTATATAGTGGATAAAAAGGAGAGAGAAATGTATCTAATCTCATACTCTTTCTCCTTCAATCTGAGACATCCAAAATCGAGCCCCCTACACCATAATTGGGCCGCCTATTCTATCCTATTTCAGCCAAAATTCTTAACCCTATAATGGGCCTTAAACCCATTTAAGCCCATAACAAAATATTATGCAATTAAATCAAATTTAATCACTTATTGATATCGTATATCGATTGATATATTTATAACTATTATAAATATATTTTGTAATATTTATTTCTCGAATCATAATAAAATTTTATAATTAATATTTCATAAATATTAATCAATTTAATTAATGTAACAAACCGCCCTTCGTAGTACCCTAAATCAATGTCTAAAAATGCATCTGACTTAAAAATACCGCAAAAGACAGATTATCAGGAAAGAAAATTAAAACAAACTTTATACTAAGGCATATCAACAAAATCTTATAGTGGAATGATAACATATAATATACTGAGTATACAAGAACATAAGAGGATAATCAAAATATATAAGAGATTGCACTAGCAGAAATAACTGATAAGTGAATATCAATTTAGAAAGTCAGAATACATCGAGTATCGTATGTAAATACATATTTGTCATGTACTATTACAATATCAAGTATATATACGAAGTATCGACACCGTCTCCACCGCATTCTCCAACTATCCTGAAAGTGTATCGCCAAAAACACCTGACTCTCAAACTGCTCAATCGAGTAACCGAGAGTTGTCATGACATAAACAGACAAAGACAAAGCATGGATCAGACATAAAGCCTGATGTGAGGGAAATAATCTCAAAATACTATATATTAAAACTATATACAAATAAACATGAACTACTAAGGCACAGCCGGTCCTCTCCACAATCGTGGCTCGGCGGTAATCCAGACTATCCATAAAGAAGTAAAGTAAACCTATCCAAATGATAGGAAATCATACCATAACCTGCTCTTCTCCTGTAATCAACGAGTCAGTACAACTAATATAGTGTGATAGAAGCGTAACAACATACTATGATAAAGGTAATCCAACATCCAAAAGTAAGGTGATCATAATATAAGTCTATCGCGAAGAACATAATGATAGTAAATGCAGCAACAACAACAATAGTCAACTAATAACACACACAATAGAACAATGACTGATAACTAAGAAATACAAATCAATGTCGATCATTACCAATGAGTGGAGTCAACAATGGACATCTAACGTGATCCAATGATTCCTTTTGAGAGTTCAAGATAAATGAGTCGGTACTTAATCGTACCATAGACCCCGAGCCACATCCTCAAAAATGGGTCTCGTGTAGATCTTACCGTACCCTCTAAAGTAAGCATTGGTGTTATATAACCTACTCTATTTTCTTGAAACTTATGCGAACCACATCGTACCCTCAACACCTATCTTAGATGACATCAAATACACTTGTAGTTGATCGTCATCCTATGTAAACAACACCGTACCCTCTAAAGCATGCTTTGGCGAC
This sequence comes from Allium fistulosum, assembly GCA_030737815.1. Lineage (NCBI taxonomy): Eukaryota > Viridiplantae > Streptophyta > Magnoliopsida > Asparagales > Amaryllidaceae > Allium > Allium fistulosum. Next base: position 237,840,912 of record CM060907.1, on the reverse strand, counting down.
ATCTAGTTCACTCGTAGATGATCATCATCCTATGTGAACCACACCGTGCCCTCTGAAGCAGGCTTTGGTGACATCTAGTCCACTCACATATTACCGTCATAATGGATTCATCAAATAACTTGCATACTCCTCTATAAAAAAGATAACGATGGTTGTATCTTATGTAATACGCTACTGGTACCATAAGGGAACACCGATGTTGTATAGGTATATTTATACAGCAAACATAATCATGTTTGTCCATTACAGATGAAGATCATTATCTTATCATCGTCCAACTATTTGTATGGTCACTATCAAAAGACCAATACAAGGTTCGATCACTAATATATGAGACGGATACCCTTCATTATAACATGTTTACCCCAAGCTAGAGCCAAGGGATGCGGATCGCTTTGCCCGATCATACATGGTCGCCGGACATGATCACCTGGTTGATCATCGTACTAATCCCATACCCAATCGTAATCAATCATTTTTACCACATACAATTTAAATTGCATCTGTGTCTAGATCCCGAGTTTCGTCATTACTTCCACTTCCTCGAGTATCCCTAAGCATAATTAAAGTTGTATTGAAGCCTCTCGAAGAACCGCACATGAGATGTGGAAAAACCCCTAAAACCTTACAACCGACCTGAGCTTATTGCCTAGGTTAGTCGATTGGGGAGGTTTCCCAGCTGAATGGCCTTGGTTCATTGGTGGCACACAATAGTCAACCGAGAATGGTAATTCTAGGGCGGTAAGCCTAGTCCAGCGAGCCAAGTCGGCCACGGCTCACCGATTCGAGCCCCGTTTCTTCCGGCGCTTCACCTGATGAGTCGACTAACACTCCTAGCATGCATCCGCCCCATCGGACCTCTTTTTGAGTTGACTATTTAACATTTTGGAAGTGTTTTTTTAAGTATTCGAAAACCGATTTTGATACCAAAATCCACTCTTTGCACGCGTAGAGTTCAACGGGGGATTATAGTGACCTGGCCTCCTCTAACATGCCAAAACGACATAACCGACATCCTTGCTGTGTGTGTAGCTCATATTTGTGTCGATACACCCATTTGTGCATGCTTATGCACACATGTATATGTAAACACACATTTTTATACAAATCACATTTCGAGCTTCAACGGAGTGATTGCTCAATCCGGTATTCTTTACTGCAACTTAGCACACCGGATAGTCACTATAGCCGCATGAGATTGCTTGCAACCTGATGATATACCCGTATGGATAATTCCATACATGTATACATATTTAAATAAACAGTTTGATTATTAAATAATCAAGTCTTACTTTTTATTTACTAAACCATTTCAATAAAAATTCAATCTCTTGTCTATTATTTTATAAAATCGTTTTATTATTTTATAAAGTATGAAACTAGCATATAAGTCATTTTTAACCCTTTAAACTATTTTAAAAGTCATACCCTTATTTTCAGTTAGTAATAAAATAAACAATAATATTTCTATCACTAATATAACGACGAATTAGAGTTTAATTAATTTATAATCATGTTATAAATTAAAATCAATGTTATCTAGCTCTATTCAATACGAATAGAACATAATATAAATATATAGGAATTTAATCAACCATCCCAGATATTACTCGAACAATTCCAACCAAATGGGGAAACAATTTCATATATATTTATTTTCTACCTCTACTAGGTAATATTTTTCAATATATAAAATTACGGGGATTTATGCTAAAATACAAATTCAGAGTTATAATTTCACTCACCTGAACCATAAATTATTAAGTGTCTGAATCTATTTCAAGTCCAATCTCACTACGAGTGCAATAGCCAAGACCGCATCTTGATTGGACCTCGGTTGCAAGAGATACAAATTTTATAAGAATCAAGATTAACTAGAATAATTAATTCACTTAATCAATCAACTAATCACTCATTAACCCCTTAATCCATCTTCCCCAAATGCACATTCTTGTACGTGTGCATGACCCATACATGCACACACAATCCCATCGATTTCTCCCTACACACAAGACAATTCGACGAACGGTCAATTGCCTTGCACTCCACTACGTGATCACTTCACGATGGTCACCTACTCGAAACCCCTTTCCTCCCCTATCATAAATCGACACCCAAGAGGCCTTCCTCGACCATGCCAGGTCGTGACCCCCCTCACTCGATCGAAGGCTCCAACGGATGGTGCAACGAGGTGCACTTCGACATGAGAAGCGCAACGGTGGTCTTCGTTTCACCCAACACCTTCTTCGACCAATGGTAACCCTAGGCATGGCTCCTCCACGTCAATTTTCAAATGTCATAGCACACGTCGAGACCAACATAAATTCGAAGCCCTCCTCTTTACGAGTTCAACGGATCCATCTCTGTCCAATTTCGTGGTCTCGAGCTCTGGATTTAACTGAAGGAAGGAAGCTGGCTACTTTGGTTCTTTATAGGAAAAGGAGGAAGATAACGAGAGAGGGAGTTGAAAAGCAGGTGAGTGAGTGTGTGTGTGTATGATTTATTTTATTTCTAAAATAAATTGTCACACGCTTTGAGCTCGTACGATCACTGTAACAATTTGGAATTTTATCGTTTTAATTTATGAATATTCAATTAATGGTTTTTAATAATCAAATAACCCTCTTTTAATTAATAAATAATGATAGTAAATTCATTTTGAATATTTTTTTACAAAAATAAATAGTTTGGAGAAAAATTGAAAATGTGATCGGAAATCGTATTTCAGATTTTTGACTTTTCAACGAACAAAAGTTATTAAAAATGTTATTTTCATACACACACAAATACTGTGCACACTTACATTTAACAAATAAGAAGTGGTTAGCACTAAAGTATAGTTAGAAAATTAGTTAGTGGCTAATGATGTCATTTAGTAATAAAGTAAAGTGAAGACTTTTCGTGTGATGTAATAGGTAGTACATGTTATTATGGCATGTACTTTGGCACATGGAGTAGCATATGGAGGAAGCTTGTTCCGGAAGAGTAATGGAAGGGTAGTTTGGTAATTTAGTGAAGGGGTAAGTGAGGTAATTTGCCATTTTTTAAATTCTATAAAAGAAGCGCATTTACTTCATTTTTCATCTTTGCTTCATTTTTCATCTTTGCTTCATTTTCCATTTTTGCGCTTCTCCTCCTTCTCTTCATTTTATTTCTTATGTCCAAAGTAAATAAAACCACTTCTTTTCTCCTCATACTTCTTCCATAACCTTATAATACCATAGCAGCTACCTTCAACTTGCCAAAGCCGCTTAAATCCACCAAGGCCGTATGCACCTAAGGGGGGATGAAAGCTTGCACATGAGCACTTGAAGAGGTATGGTGGTTTTTGGAGCTTGCTTTGGGTGGAGGGTAGGAAGTAAGGTGTGTTGCTTGATTGTGGTAGCTTCATCTTTGATTTGGAAGTGAGTTAAATCACGTTGAATGGCATTTAATTGGAACGTTATGTTGTAATAATTTTATTTGTTTGCTTGGGTTGCTTATAATTGTGTATTGCATATATGTGTTGTTTGGATTTGGTTCCCGCTTAGAAGTAGATAGCATATGTAACTATTTTTGTAGGGGACTTAAATGACTTGTACACATGACTATGGTCATGTTGTATAGCCTTGAGCTAAAACAAATAAGGTTTAGTAGGAGACTAACTAAAGTGAACAAAAGTTGAAGAGTCTTTGTAGCGAATAGGTCGCTACGGAAGTACTTCGAAAAATAGAAATCTTGTAGAGGGATCCTAAAGAATTCCTCACCATTGTTGATTTTAGTTTTTTTTATATACTTGTTGTACAAATTGTTGAACGTCAAAAGCTTGGTAGCTTGACCACATTATATGTAAAACATTGACATGTTTTTAAAAGTCGGACCTTTTTAGTGAAAAAGGCAGTAGTAGCATTGTTAAGTGTTATTGTGACTTTTAAGCCCCTTTACGACTTTTGAAAATGCTATGGTGATTTATGACTTTGATCTCCCGTGGAAATACTTTTGTTGCTACTTGGATTTTCATGGATGTTTTAATTGCAGCATTGGATTTCTATAATCCTCATTTATGCGACTTTGTCGTTTGATTTCTAAAGGTGTTTCGAAATGTTTTTCCAAACTTGACTTTTGGGGTTTTTAAACCTATTTGCAAATTTATTAAAATGGTTTTAAAATATAGAAAGAAATGTGGTTTAAAAGCTATTTGACTTACAAAAACAAAGTTTTAAAAGTTACGGTCCATATAGCGACAATCATTATGGATGCACTTTGAAAATTTATGATTTTAGTAAAGTATAAAATGTTATCTACTTTAGATTTTTTGAAACGTCTTTTCAAATGTGTTTATAAAAGTTGTATAAGTATTTTAAAAGGAGTTTGAAGATTTGAATTTATTTTTAAGGAATTATTTGAGTTATTTAAACAAGAGGTTTAAATTTTATAAAGAAAACTCCTTTGTTTTCAAAATTCAAGTTTTGTTCCAAAGCGACCATCTTTAAAGGGGTGTTTTAATTACAAGTTTCAAACTATGTTTTAAAGAATTTCTAAAAGGTGTTTTAGAAGAGGAAGAAATCATATATTACAACACCATTTTTACAATAAATGTTTCCGAGTAAAGGAAGGAGATCATGGACTATAACATACTTGTTATAGTAAAGGTTTCGGGAAAAGTGGAAAGAAGTCTGGTTTATAAGACTTTGTTGTTTTAAATAATTATATGAAATATATGAAGTCTTATACTTGACATTAAACTTTGAGGTAGGTATTATCCGGCCTTTTGGTCTGGCTATATTCAGATTGACTGGACAAGTTAGATTGGGCGATCATCGAGGAAGACAACCCGAAGAGATGATTATTAGGCTTAGAGATCAAGCGCAGGTAATGATATAAAGCGAAGATGAACCGAGGCCAACGGATAGACTCTCTAGAATATTCTAAGTATGGAATAATGCATCCCCTAGGTGGGGGTTCAGTGCCTATCCCTTTCCTTATGGGATCGGTACATATCCTCAATTAATGTCCCAAACTTGGTAAGATTGATGCAGAGTGACAAGGAAGGCCCCATGAGGCTACATTCCAAGTTTCAAGTCATTTGGAGTTCGTATGCTCAAGTTATGGGCAAATTACTTCACCTATCAAAAGGGATCAGTATAAAAGGGATCGTCCATATTCAGCTTTCACTACATATTGCAACAACGATCGGTCAATAACTCAAAATCTACAGATGCTATCAACATGAAACTTGGAGTATAAGCTAATTAGGACATGTGGAACACCCCATAGGGATTGCATGGCATTTGGAGCAAGTTGGAGGGATCGGTACATATCCCTTTAGAGGGATCGGTAGCTATCCCTTTAGAGGGATCGGCAGAAATCAGAATTCAACCAAAATTACTTCACGGATAATGCGATATCTCACAAACCATATGTTGGAATTGCATGAAATTTGGGGAGCAAGTAGATAACATCATGGGGCATCCCTCATAGGGATTGCATCCCATTTGGATACTTTAATGAGGATCGGTACCGATCCCTATCGTGGGCTCCGATGGGCCTGCAAATTTTTGGGCAGCCTCATCATGGTCTTCCGAACCTTCTGCCAAAATTTCAGTCCGACCCGAGCACGTCTTCCCCTATAAATACAGAAGGCATGGCGTCAGAAAAAGGATCCTGCTTTCTCTATGGAGGCTTTGCCATTTTCATTCTTCACTTTTGTACTAATGGATCACAGTTGATCCAAACATTCTTGTAGTGATAATCAAGTGGAAGATCAATAAAAATATAAAGTGGACGTAAGCCAAGATTGCCAAACCACTATAAAAATCTATTAGTTCATTTATGATATTTTCTCTATTTTAATTTCATTCTTTATTTAATCTCTACTAAATTCTATTGGGTGTTGATGCCCATTTTTAGCGTCAACATTTTGGTGCTTTCATTAAGAGATGAATTCTCAGCTTGATTGGATCTCATCATCTACTGGTGGATATCCATATTCGCGAGATAGATCCAGTTATTAACCTACAAACTTCCTATTCTACTCAGATTTGATAGAAATCTAAAGAAAGCTGATAGCTATGTTTAGAGGAACTAAGTCTGCTTCCCGTGCTTTTGGAGGATTTGATTATGTTAATGCTCTTGTTTGGAGTTATTCATGTGTTCATGTCCATTTGGAAGGGATCGGATTCACTCATGTATGCAAGATCTTGGAAGTAGATGTTGAAGTTTGCACTCAAGTTAAGTGATGGTCGATCCCTCTCTGAAGGCCATGATGGTCGATCCCTCTCTGAAAGCCATGATGGTCGATCCCTCTCTTAAGCCTAGATGGTCGATCCCTCTTTGAAGGCTTAAATGGTTGATCCCTCTCTCAAGACCAAAATGGCCAACCCCGTAGCCTAAATGACGGAACCCTCATCAAGGCAAATATATCTATACCAATTCCTCCAAAAATCATATATACCGATCGCTCCAAAAAGTATATATACCGACCCCTCCACACTTGCTCAATACCGATCCCTCTAGACTTGCTCAATACCGAGCCCTCTACACTTGCTCAATACCAAGCCCTCCACACTTGCTCAATATCGAGCCCTCCATGCTTGCTCAATACGGATCCCTTCATGCTTGCACCATACCAATCCCTCCAACTCTGTATACCAAGCCCAAAGCGGCAAGATGTTTGCAAACAAGGGATCGGTACTATGTTACCAAACCCCTATACTACCGATCCCTCTCTTAAAAGGCCATGTGACTGATCCCTATACCCAAAAAAATTATGGATCGGGTATGATCCATTTTTAAAAAAAAATTATGAATCGGGTACAATCCATTTTTTAAAAAAATAGCTGTAAATTTTTTTTCGAATGCCATGACACCCAAACCCGTGCTGCAGCGCAGTGCCCCCACATTCTGGACGAAACTCAACTTAAAGACGGTGCATTATATCCACTTCCCTTACATCCTGTGACTGACCAGGGCATAGAGGATCAAGCGACGGCTTCTGAATTGAAACCAAGGAACAAAAAGGCAACTGCTACTCAAACGATACTCGCAAAGGTTAGAGAACATAGGTGATGTGACTCTAAGCAAACCAAAGAAACTTTGGCCCAAATCCAAACTCGGGTAAAACCAAAATTTTCTCCAAGCAAATGCCAAGATAACTCCAAGCACCATTCTTCACTGACCTAGCACTTCGAATTCAGAGACTTCAAGCAAACCAATTGCTGACTCCAAGCAAATAGCAAATTTTCTCAGGTCCGACTCCAAGTAACTTACCGCTGACCCATCAATATCGGTCCATCTTGCTTTGCTGATATCTCGGGCATGCATACACCATTTACAAGCATAACAAGTAGTTGTAACAAAAAAATGAACCAGATTAATGATGACTGAAGCATATCCCCCATTGAAGCCTATTCATTGAAGCCATTCAATGTGCAATATATCCAAGGAGATTCAATGTACCAATCATATCGGTCTTGTAACATCCCCCTACTTGGAGGCCCAAAACTAATGGCTACGGATGTTGCGGTCATCCATAGTTATTAATCTTCGGTGACCAAATACGGTGGTGCTAGATATATTGATACACAGATCACAATAATATGGAAAAAAATTAATAATTTAAAAACATGTTTCCACATTCAAATTAAAACATTTCATGTTCATTACATAATCCCAAAATAAGTTAACCACGTTCAGCAAAATATAATCATTACACGTACACCAAGAGCGACATATGAAGATGCCCCCTTGGTTGATCAGAATATATAGTAAGGCTAATAAATCTGCCTTTACATCCAAATACACAGCGGAAAAGAAAACTCTAAATAAGTACATGCCTCGTGCACGCCTCCGGAAGCTTTATTCGTCTAAGAAAAACCTGAAAACCCTAAACCTCAAACTACTCAAAATCAATTGAGTACTCGAGGGTTTAAGGGGAAAACAAAAACTTCGAGTCAGACATAAAGCCTGGTATGAATCATAGTTTATCATCTCAAACCAAATAGATATCTAGTGAGACCACGCCACTTAGCAGAACGGGTTTTCCTCTCACTAATACCCTAAAACCTTTATAAAACCATATACTGTGCTGCTGCATCCACAATGTTAAAAACATAGTATTTCAAAACATTATGATGGTATGCAAAACAAGCAAATCAAATCTAGATTACCCACCCTATTTATTCTGACTATCTGTCTAAATTATAGTTTCTAGGATTACTATTAACCTAATAGTTTTCATGGGCTAACTAATAAACAGCTAAACATTTAAGGACTCCCTATCCAATTACATAGTATTCATGGGCTTACTATGAACCTGTCTATCTGACATTGTCATTTACACAGAGTTTTCATGGGCTAACTATGAACCTGTCTATCTGACATTTTCATTTACACATAGTTTTCATGGGCTAACTATGAACCTGTCTATCTAACATCCTCTTTTATACATAGTTTTCATGGGCTAACTATTAACCTATTGGGCCCTTCCAATATCATACAGTTTTCATGGGCTTATTGGAAACCTATCGGTCCCTACCAATATCTTTCCATTATATTTTGCTCATTCAAGAGTTTATTCAATTTATATTCACTACTGGGTTAACCTAACTGGTTCTCCTACTCTTTTTCCCTAAAATACAGTTATGGGTCTATTATAAAGTGAATATATTCATATTAGAAGAAACAAATAACAACATAGCAGTACCACTTCTGTAAGTTTAATTTATCAAAGATAAATTCTTCTCAAACCATTATAAAAACTCCTTTAATATAGCCATGGTTTTTCCTTTTAAAAACAGAGTTTCGGTCATAAAACCTTTCGATGGCTTTGAAACCAAGCTTTCGACTTCATAGGGTAACCTCCTTCGAAAGCTCTTAAAAACATTAGGCTCCTGCCTTATAATACTTTAAATTCAACCTTTCTAAAATATAAAACTTGATCAAAATAAAACAATTTTACAACCCCTTCGAAAGAAAATAAAACCAAGCAAACATTTTCGAAAGACAAAGAAAACAACCTCATTCAGAAATATAAAACTTTTATTTAGCCATAACTATTTATAGGTGTAGAATTAAGGTTTCTAACCTATTCCATCGTGTTCAAATAATGGTTTGCCTTTCCGTAGAGCGGTCACAATGGAAAAACGGGCTCATGGTTAGAAAGTTATGCTTATTTGAAGTTTTTAAAACAAAGCTGGAGAAAACTACTACAAAAGAGCTTCCGCTACTAACTGCTACCGAAAGGTAGCTTTTGACAAGGTCGAAAGCTTGCTTTTGGCACGGCCGAAGGGTTCGCTAAAAGTGCTACAGAAAGGTGCAGAAATGCTGCGGAAGTTTCTTTGACGAAAGGTTTAGGTTCTAAGCCGACAGGTTCATCAAAAACGCTGTAGAAAGCTGCAGAAATCCTGCGGATGGTTCTACGATGAAAGGTTTAGGTTCTATGACGAAAGGTTCATCAAAAAGGCTGTAGAAAGCTGTAGAAATGCTGCGGAAGGTTCTATGACGAAAGGTTTAGGTTCTATGACGAAAGGTTCATCAAAAACGCTGTAGAAATGCTACGGAAGGTTCTATGAAGAAAGGTTTAGGTTCTATGACGAAAGGTTTTAAGGTGGAAGGTTCAGTGGCAGACTCGTAAATAACTCGAAAACTGCAATACTTATGCTTTATCAAATTCCTATTGGTTAAAAACATACTTTAACAATTCTTTGTCAAATTTCTATTGGTTAAAGACAGTTTTTTGCAGAAAATCTGCCACAGATCAGAATTATTATTTCTGAAATTATTTTAAAAATAATTAATTTTATTAATATTTTAATATAATTATTGGCCTTTTTAGCTTAGAAAATTCATAATAAATCGAAATCTTGGAAAAAATCTAAAAAATTCAAAAATATGAAATAACATTTTCTTCATCATATAAAAATTTCTGAGCACAATTCATTATTTTATTATTTTTAATAATTAAAATCCGAAATAAATGCCTTTTTCACCTTAGGAAATTCATAAAATATTCCTATTAACTCTGAAAATTATGAAATTAAAAAATCATCTCCAAAATTACGTTTTACACAGCATATCCAAAAATCAAGCTGTTTGGAGGTCGTTTACTAAGGTTTTTACTTAAAAATCCATCATTTTAATTCCATAAAAATCCCAATAAATCACCATAAATCATTATTATATCTGAACAATGATTATTAGATTCAAACATGATCAACACAGCAAAATACATTCAGTTACTATCTATAACCGAATCAAAATAAGTAAAAATGAGATGATTTACAATATTATTTACTTTGATTGGTTAATTGGAGAATGGGATAATTTCCTAGCTTTAATTCCTTAGCTTTTTCTTCAATTAGCTGTTCTTCCTTGAGCTTTTAATGGCTGGCCGAATATTAGTGAGGTGTTATGAATGAGAAAGTAAAAGTTGATTAAGGTGGAGGGAGGGATTTATATTAAGGAATGTAGCCCCATTTCCTAGTTTACCCCTTAGGGAATTCCTCCTTTTTAATTTAGTTAAGTCTTATTTTAGTTCATTCATTAAGACACAACCATTGGGTTTATTAAGCTCATCTCCCTAATCAATCACATTATTCTATTTAATTTATCTAATGAAATTTCCTGAATAATATTAAACAAAAATTAGGGGTGTTGCAGGCTCCACCCCAACTTCGTCCTCAAAATTCAGTAAGGACTACAAATAAGCATAACAACTATGCAAATAAAAGCTAGTATGTCTTACTAGCTAATAAGTCAATATAAAACAAATATAGAGCATACCCTCAAAGAATATCAGGATATGCATCTCGGATCTTGTCCTCTATCTCACAAGTACAGTCCTTCTCGTTGTCGCTCCACTGAACTTTCACCAACTTGACTGTCTTGGTCCTCAATCTTTTCCCATCTCTTGCTATAACCTGAACTGGTTGTCTAACAAAAGTCAAATCAGGCTCTATTACCAAGTCCCCAACTCTGTCTAAGGAATAGTAGCCTCTGGATCATGCACATACTTGCGAAGATGAGACACGTGTAATACATTATGGACACTTGCCATACTGCTTGGCAACTCTACTCTGTAAGCAAGTTTTCCAATCCTTTCTAAAATCTGGAATGGTCCAACATATCTCGAGGCCAACTTTCCCGACTTTCCAAACCGTACCACACCCTTCATTGGTGATATTTTAATGAAAACCTTGTCTCCCACTGAGAACTTTAGGTCTTTACCCCTCTTATGTGCATAACCCTTCTGCCTGGATTGAGCTTCTTTCATTCGTCCTCGGATTAACAAATATTTTCAGATGCCTCTCTAACCAAATCTGGACCTAAGACCAACCTGTCTCTAGTATCTAACCAGTTCCATACAAAGCTTTAAAAGGCGTCATTCCTATACTAGTCTGATACCTATTATTATAGGAAAACTCAATCAAATGTAGGTGGTCCTCCCAAGATCCACCAAAGTCCAATATACAAGCTCTTAGCAAGTCCTCAAGTACCTTGTTGACTCTCTCTGTCTGCCCATTTGTCTGTGGGTGATAAGTTGTACTCATCTTGAGCTTGGTACCTAATACCTCTTGTAGACTCCTCCAAAATTCACTAGGGAATAATGCATCCCTGTTGCTGAGTATGCTACTAGGAATCCCATGAAGTCTAACTATGTTCTTCATGAACAACTTTGCTAAAATAGGTGTCGTTCTGGTCGACTTTACTGGAATGAAATGGGCACTCTTGGTCAACCTGTTTACAATAACCCATATACTCTCATTTTCTCTCTTTGACCTTGGCAACCCATCTATAAAATCCATGGATATCGAATCCCATTTCCAAACTAGAATATCTAGAGGCTGAAGTAACACACTCCGCTTCTGATGTTCGGCTTTCACTTGTTGACAGTTTACACATTGCCTAACCCATAAGCCAACATCCCTCTTCATGCCTTCCTAATAGAAGCTCCTCTTCATATCTTGATACATCTTGGTCCCTCAAGAATGAATCGTAAACTTGGATCGATGACATTCCTCAAGAACTTCTCTTCTCAAGTTTTCCAGATCTGGAACACATAACCGTCCCTTCTTTCTCAACCATCCTCTATGGTCAAGACAAAAATCTTTCAAATCATCAATCTCAGTTCCAACCTCAAACCTTCTGATCCTCTCAGCTAATAATGGACCCTCCTTCTGTTTAGAAGCAATTTTCTTGATCAGTATTGGTCGAACTTCCAAACAGGACAACATGGCAGTACTTTGACTAGAACTAGCAGTTGATCTTAACTGCACACCACAACTGGTCAAAGCTTCCAGATCTTTCCACTCCACCAACATATCCAACACCACATTCTGATGTCTTCTGCTAAGAGTATCCGCTATTTTATTGCCTTTCCTTGGGGTATATTCTATATCAAAATCATAAGCAGCCAAAAACTCCAGCCACCTCTGCTGTCGCATATTTAATTCCTTCTGAGAGAATAAATACTTTAATGACTTATGATTGGTATATAACTCAAATCTCTCCCCTAAGAGATAATGCCTCCAAATATTTAAGGAAAATATTACGGCCTCCAACTCCAAGTCATGAGTAGGATATCTTACTTCGTGCGGTCTAAGCTGCCTAGATACGTAAGCAATAACTTTGCCCTTCTGCATCAATACTGCTCCCAATCCAGTTCCACATGCATCTGTGTATACTACCAACCCCTGGTTACCATCAGAACTACTAATACTGGAGCATTGGTCAACAAATTCTTTAACTTATGGAATGCTCCCTCACATTTGTCGGACCAAACAAACTTCACTTGCTTCCTGGTAATCTTAGTCAAAGGCGCTGCTATCCGCGAAAAATCCTTGATGAATCTCCGGTAATAGCCAGCAAGTCCAAGAAAACTTCTGATCCCGGTCACCATTTCTGGTCTCTTCCAATTGTTCACAGCTTCGATCTTATCTGGATCGACTGACGATCCCTTCTCTGAAACCACATGACTAAGAAACTTAACCTCTTTCTTCCAAAAATGACACTTGGAAAATTTCACCTTTAGCTGATTCTGCCTCAGCGTCTCCAACACCACTCTAAGATGAATCTCATGCTCTCTTTCATCTTTTCAGTATTCTAAAATATCATCTATGAATACCAATACAAACCTATCCAGGTGCTCTTGGAAAACCCGGTTCATTAAATCAACGAAGAAAGCAGGTGCATTTGTCAATCCAAATGGCATCACCAACCATATATATTATCAATACATGGTTCGAAATGTCGTCAATGGGATACTATCCTCTGCCACTCTTAGTTGATGGAAACCTGTCGCCAAGTCCAATTGGGAAAACACTCTGGCTCCACTCAACTGATCAAATAAGTCATCGATTCTCAGCAAAGGATACTTATTCTTGATCGTTATCTCGTTTAGCTTACGGTAGTCGATACACATCCTTAATAACCCATCTGGTTTCTTAAAAACTCTACGGCCGCTCCCCAAGGCGAGCTGCTTGCTCTAATAAAATTCCTTCCCTCAAGATCCACTAGTTGCACCTTCAATTCCTTCATCTCCGTTGGCGACATTCTGCTAGGTGGTCTACTGACAGGTTTAGCTCCCGGTACAAGGTCTATCTGAAACTCTACAGCTCGTTTCGGTGGTAATCCAGTGACCGGCTCAAATACACCTACAAATTTTCTTGCTACATGAACCTGACTAAGGTCATCTCCCACCTCCAGGGCACTCAAAGCCCATACACTCTTACTGGAATTATCCATTGAGAAAATGATTCGGTCGTGACTATCTGAGTGCCTCAACGATATTTACCGATCTGGAAAAATATCCTAGCCTCATACTTACCCAACTAATCCATACCCAAAATGATCCTGAAATCTACGAAATCAAAAACATACAAACTGCATGCAAACTTATGACCTAACAAATCAAGTTCTAACTGGTCACATCTCATCCCAAGAGTTGTATGCCCCCTATTGGATTTGCAACCCTTAAGGAAGTAACAAGGTATGTGGGTCCTATACATAACCTATCAACTGAATACTGTGATATAAATGAGTGTGAAGCACCGGTATCAAAAAGTACTCTAACTGGTATACTCTGAATCAAAAGCGTACCTTCCATCACTGTTTTCCCTTTCTCTGCGGCAGTAGGGTCTAGAAGAAGACGGTGGTCCAATAACAAACACCTTCCCTCTGTCAACCGGGACTAGCTCAAGACACTGGCTTTTATAATGCCCAACTTGGTCACAGTTGAAGTATTTCACATTCTTCTTCTCTGCAGGCTTCTTTCCTTTACCAGATCTGCACTCGTTGGCATAATGACCCTTCTTATCACACTTATAACACACTAAATCAGCCTTCTCTTTCTTGGCAGCATCCCCTTTCTGGGCTCCTTTCCTCTTGAAGAATTTCCTTTTCTTTCCTTGAGGGCCTTGGGACTCAAATGGTTTCTCCCTAACAGACACAGCAAGCATCTCCTCATAACGAATGGCCATCTCCACCACTACATGACAAGGCTCTCTAATATGAGTCATAGCCATTCTGCCAAGCTCTAGCCTCAATCCTCTAATAAATCTCTCATTCCTTCTGACATCAGTGTCAATCAAAGCACAACCATATAGAGAAAGCTCATCAAACTTAGCAGCATACTCGATCACTGGCATCTCTCTTTGTACAAGATCCATGAACTTCCTCATCAATGGCGACTTGGCAACCTCAGACAAGAACCCCTGCTCAAACCTTCTTCTAAAATCGGCCCATGCCAACTCTTCGTCCGGAACTCTGACCGTCACACTGTTCCAACAGTGAAGCGCCTACCCTTGCAACTATCTAGAGGCTAGCCTTCTCTTCTCTCCATCATCCAAGCCTAATTCTATAAATATCCTTTCACAGTTCAAAATCCAGTTCTCAACTTCAACAGCATTCTCTATTCCCTAAAAAGGATTTCCTCCCAAACTGGTATAATCCCTACTTAGCTTGGCATAGTTATTGCCAACTGGGGCCATAGGATTGGCTCCTCCAATATTCATAGCATTACCTCCAGCTATCCCTACAACTGCTCCAGCTTGCATCAAGTTGACGAAGAACTGATACATCATCCACATATCTACTGGTGGGGTTCCAACATCTACATTGGCCTCTGCACTTGGATTAGCATTAGCCTATCGACCTTGGTTCCTCCTGGTATTAGGTCGAGCATTACCATTGGTTGTGGTGCTTCCTTCACCTAGATTTCCTCTTCTATTTCTTGTTTCCATATCTTCTTTCTCGTAAATCTGCATACGAGCCTTAGTAAGATACAAAAGAACGGTCTAAGAGAGAGGGAAACACATACTTATACACACACACACACACACACACACATATATATATATATATATATATATATATATCAAATACAAGTATGTTACTATAACATTAACCCAAACCCCATCTTATTCATTAATTCATTAGGATTATGTTTGAAAATGTTTGGTTTATTTTATGTTTTATCATAAACCTATGCTCTAATACCAACTTGTAACATCCCCCTACTTGGAGGTCCAAAACTAACGGCTACGGATGCTGCAGTCATCCATAGTTATTAATCTTCGATGACCAAATACGGTGGTGCTAGATACATTGATACACAGATCACAAGAATATGGAAAAAAATTAACAATTTAAAAGCATGTTTCCACATTCAAATTAAAACATTTCATGTTCATTGCATAATCCCAAAATAAGTTAACCACGTTCAGCAAAATATAATCATTACACATACGCCAAGAGCGACATATGAAGATGCCCCTTGGTTGATCAGAGTATATAGTAAGGCTAATAAATCTGCCTTTACATCCAAATACACAGCGGAAAAGAAAACTGTAAATAAGTATATGCCTCATGCACGGCTTCAGAAGCCTTATTCGTCTAAGAAAAACCTGAAAACCCTAAACCTCAAACTACTCAAAATCAATTGAGTACCCGAGAGTTTAAGGGGAAAACAAAAACTTCGAGTCAGAAATTAAAGCCTGGTATGAATAATAGTCTATCATCTCAAGCCAAATAGATATCTAGTGAAACAACACCGCTTAGCGAAACGGGTTTTCCCCTCACTAATATCCTAAAACCTTTATAAAACCGTATATTGTGCTCCTCCATCCATAATGGTTAAAAACATAGTATTTCAAAACATTATGATGATATGCAAAAGAAGCAAATCAAATCTGAATTAACCATCCACATTTATTCTGACTATCTGTCTCAATTATAGTTTCTAGGATTACTATTAACCTATTAGTTTTCATGGGCTAACTAATAACTGGCTAAACATTTTAGTACTCCCTGTCTAATTACATAGTATTCATGGGCTTACTATGAACCTGTTTATTTGACATTGTCATTTACACATAGTTTTCATAGGCTAACTATGAACCTGTCTATCTGACATTTTCATTTACACATAGTTTTCATGGGCTAACTATGAACCTGTATATTTGACATTCTCTTTTATACATAGTTTTCATGGCTAACTATTAACTTGGCCCCTGCCAATATCATACAGTTTTTATGGGCTTACTGGAAACCTATCGACCCCTGCCAATATCTTTCCATTATATTTTGCTCGTTCAAGAGTTTATTTAATTTATATTCACTACTGGGTTAGCCTAATTGGTTCTTCTACCATTTTTCCCTAAAATACAGTTACGGGTCCATTATAAGTGAATATATTCATAGAAGAAACAATCAAACAACATAGCAATACCACTCATGTGGGTTTAATTTATCAAAGATAGATTCTTCTCAAACCATTATAAAAACTCCTTTAATATAGCCATGGTTTTTCCTTTTAAAAACAAAGTTTCGGTCATAAAACCTTTTGATAGCTTCGAAACCTAGCTTTCGACTTCATTGGGTAACCTCCTTCGAAAGCTCTTAAAAACATTAGGCTCCTGCCTTATAATACTTTAAATTCTACCTTTCTAAAATATAAAACTTGGTCAAAATAAAACAATTTTACAACCCCTTCGAAAGTTTCTCCTTCGAAGGCAAATAAAACCAAGCAAACATTTTCGAAAGCAAAGAAAACAACCTCATTTAGAAATATAAAACTTTGGTTTAGCATAACTTTTTATAGGTGCAGAATTAAGGGCTCTAACCTATTCCATCGTGTTCAAATGATGGTTTGCCTTTCCGTAGAGTGGTCATAATGGAAAAACGAGCTCACGGTTAGAAAGTTATGCCTATTTGAAGTTTTTAAAACAAAGTTGGAGAAAACTGCTACAAAAGAGCTTCCGCAACGTTTACTAACTACTACCGAAAGGTAGCTTCCGACAAGGTCGAAGGGTTGCTTTCGGCAAGGCTGAAGGGTTCACTAATAGTGCTGCAGAAAGGTGCAGAAATGCTGCGAAAGGTTCTATGACGAAAGGTTTAGGTTCTATGACGAATGGTTCATCAAAAACGCTGCGGAAAGCTGCAAAAATAATGCGGAAGGTTGAGGTTCAATGACGAATGTTTTATCAAAAACGCTGCAGAAATGCTGCGGAAGGTTCTATGACGAAAGGTTTAAGTTCTATGAAGAAAGGTTTTAAGCTGGAAGGTTTTAAGGTGGAAGGTTCAGTGGCAGAGTCGTAAATAACTCGAAAACTACCATACTTATGCTTTGTCAAATTCCTATTGGTTAAAAACATATTTTAGCAATTCTTTGTCAAATTTCTATTGATTAAAGACAGTTTTTTGTAGAAAATCTACTATAGATCAGAATTATTATTTATAAAATTATTTTGAAAATAATTAATTATATTAATATTTTATTATAATTATTAGCCTTTTTAGCTTAAAAAGTTCATAATAAATCGAAATCACTTGGGAAAATCTCAAAAATTCATCGAAAATCTAAAATAACATTTTCTTCATCATATAAAAATTTCGGAGCAGAATTCCTTATTTTATTATTTTTAATAAATAAATCCGAAATAAATGCTTTTTTCACCTTAGGAAATTCATAAAATATTCCAACTCTTAAAATTATAAAATTAAAAACCCATCTCCAAAATTGCGATTTACATAGCATAGCCAAAGATCAAGCCGTTTGGAGGTCGTTTACTAAGGTTTTTACTTCAAAACCCATTATTTTAATTCCATAAAAGTCCCAATAAATCGCCATAAATCATTATTCTATCTGAACAATGATTATTAGATCCAAACATGACCAACACAGCAAATACATTTAGTTACTATCTATAACCGAACCAAAATAAGTAAAAATGAGATGATTTACACTATTATTCACCTTGATTAGTTAATTGGAGAATGAGATAATTTTCTAGCTTTAATTCCTTAGCTTTTTCTTCAATTTTCTATTCTTCTTTGAGCTTTTAATGGCTGGCCGAATATAAGTGAGGAGTTATGAATGAGAAAGTAAAAATTGATTAAGGTGGAGGGAGGGATTTATACTAAGGAGTGTTGCCCCATTTCCTAGTTTACCCCTTAGGAAATTCCTCCTTCTTAATTTAGTTTATTCATTAAATACGACCATTGGGTTTATTAATCTCATCTCCCTAATCAATCACATTATTCTGTTTAATTTATCTAATTAAATATCCTGAATAATGTTAAACAAAAATTAAGGGTGTTACAGGTTTACTCAGGGAAAACAGACCTTGGACTACATCTCATGAATTCCTATATTCCTCGAAGGTGTATCGATCATGCAGTTTATGCGATTATCGCCCAAATCCATCTCCTCATTCAATCAACCGGATTAGAAGTTTGTCGAGTAGTTTAGAATGCTTGTGACTCACACCAAGGATGTGATGTCATTATCCAATTTGTTCTAGATGCCAGCAAGGATATTATATTGATAGCATTGATGAGGGGAATCGACCCCTAGATAGATTTTGGCAGCTAGTTAGCTGGACAGCCTCCTACAACCTTGGATCATTTCTGCTACAAAGTGAATCAGAACTTAAGCAAGGAGGAGGTAGAGCAAATAAGGAGAAAGAACAATACAGGCCCATTGGCTAAGGGCTAAAATTCCAAAGGACGACCCAGGATCTCAAAATTCGACTCATATACTCCTTTGAACGATTTAATCGATAACATCTACTTGGAGACTAATGACTCAGAGCAGTACTAAAAACTAGCCTCGAGAGAGTCCACTAAAGCTTGGAGGAAATCCGGGGAATATTGTATATTCCAAGATGCACACGGTCCTAACACTGACGATTATAAACACCCCCAAGATGTGGTCGAAAAGCTGATTCAGAAAGGAAAGCTTCAATAGTATGTGCAAGCCCTATAGAATAGTGGGCAAGGAACATCTGATGCCTATTAATAAAGAACTCTGATTATCAATTGGAACGCTAACGGTCGACGTCCCGTTGAAAGGAGCTAGGAGCAAAGTGGAATAGCGAGCACACAATGCTGCTTCACTTATCAATGAGATTTATTCCGATCTTCTTTTGAATTATTTTATTTTAATTTCAATTTTAATTTCAATTTCAATTATGTTGTGAACTACGACCAACTTGAATTAAACTACTTGCATACGATGTAGGTAACCAATTTCCTAGAGTTGGGCGCCGACCAATCTCCGTGGACCATGATCAGACCTTTGGAGTTTCATCAAGATAAGCGTGATTCAACTGCTCATCAGCTACTACATGCCCCTGAGTTAGGGCCAATGACTCGAAATGGAAAAACTCGACAAGCTCAGGATCCAGCAAAAAGTGGACACGACTGATCGTCTACTCATCAACTTTAGCGCATAACTTAGAGACCAAAGAAAGACTTGGAATGGATGCGACCCAACCATCCACTCCCTAGCTCATACTTGAAGTTTGCCAAAATACTTATGCCTCTCCCGAAGCTCAGCATGAGCGAGGTCCAACTAAAGTGGATGTGATTCGACCGTCCACACATTTACTCCTGCCCTGAACATAGGAGGCGGTTCGAAAGCTCGACTTAAAGTAGGCATGACTGATTGCCTACTCATCAACCACCGCCCTCAACATATGGACACGACTGCAGCTTGAGGTAGATGTGACCTGACCGTCCAACCCAAGCATGGATGTGATCTGATAATCCATTGCCTACTCCTTTCCTTGACTTGACAAGAGGAGCTACAACCACTAAGCTGATATGAATCAATCGTCTCACTTGCCAAGTTCTATCCTTCATGCTGGAGGCAAAACTCCATTCCATGAATGGACATGGTTCGACCGTTCGCTCAACAGCTCTGACCTCAATTAGACAACATAAGTATAAATCAAAAATGGGTATGACTGGCCACCCATCGAAACAACTCTAAGTGCCCGGAGTGCGGACTGGAATATAAACAATTTGGGTGGAAAAACAACTGCCCCGGGTGGAAAAATGACTGCCCACGAGAAAATTCTAAGTCCCCGGAGTGTGGACTGGATTATAAACAATTCGGGTGGAAAAAAGACTGCACCGGGCAGAGAGACGACTACCCGTAAGAAAAATCTAAGTCTCTGGAGTGCGGACTGGAGCATAAACAATTCGAATGTAAAAAACGACTACCTAGATGGAAAAATGACTGCCCACGAAAAAACTCTAACTCCCCTGAGTGTAGACTGGAGTATAAACAATTTGGGTGGAAAAATGACTACCTCGGGCAGAGAAACGACTGCCCACAAGAAAACTCTAAGTCCCTAGTGTGCGGACTGGAGCATAAACAATTTAGGTGGAAAAACGACTGCCCGGGATGGAAAAATGACTGCCCATAAAAAAACTCTAAGTCCCCGGAGTGCGGACTGGAGCATAAACAATTCGAGCGGAAAAACGATTGCTCCAGGTGGAAAAACGACTGCCCACAAGAAAACTCTTAGTCCCTGGAGTGCGGACTGGAGCATAAACAATTTGGGTGGAAAAACGACTGCCCCGGGCAGAAAAATGACTACCTACAAGAAAACTCTAAGTTCCCGGAGTGCGGACTGGAGTATAAACAATTCGAGCGGAAAAACGACTGCCTCGGGCGGAAAAAAGACTGCCCATGAAAAAACTCTAAGTCCTTGGAGTGCGTACTAGAGTATAAACAATCCGAGCGGAAAAACGATTGCCCCGGGCAGAAAAACGACTGCCCATGAGAAAACTCTAAGTCCCCGGAGTGTGGACTGGAGTATAAACAATTCGAGCGGAAAAATGACTACCCTGGACGGAAAAATGACTGCCCACGAGAAAACTCTAAGTCCTCGGAGTGCGGACTGGAGTATAAACATTTTGGGGTGGAAAAACGACTACCCACGAGAATACTCTAAGTCCTCGGAGTCCAGACTGTAATATAAACAATCTGGGCGTGAACCAACCGCTCGCGAAATAATTCTAAGTCCCCAGAGCACGGACTGACTTGTAAACTCAATGGACAGATGAACGGATTTTGACTATTCTCTGACTCGACAACTCCTGCTTGAAATCGACAAGAGGAGTATAAAATCGCTAATGATAGAATTTGATCGTCCAACTTATGGCCTCGCTAAATCAATGTTGGGGGCAGGAGTACAAATCACTAAAAGCTGAATACGGCAGCTCACTATAGCTCCGGTTCAACGTTCTTTATGACTTAAGTCAACGATCGCAATGAGGCCTTAATACAAAAATGATCAAAACAACATCCGATGCGACGAGCGACTGAAAATGTTATGCCGATGGGTCGGCGTTCAATATCGATCCACACCTAACACAAACAGATGTGACCCGGATGTCCCTCAAAAAACTATGATAACTAGAGCACGGATAGGAGAATAAACCATGAAGACTTGATCATTAATTCTCCAGCACCCTCCTTCGATCCGTTAAGACGAGTATGAAACCAGATGAGCATGATCCAACTGCACCTGAGCCAACTCTACCCCTAGATCTGATTAGAGAATAAGAATCAAAGTGGACGTGGTTGACCATCCATTATTTAACTCATGCCCGAAATCCAACGGAGCATCGAAGTATTCCCCCTGGAAGGAAAAACCAGAATACAATCCAAGATAGGCGAGACTCGGCCTTCCATCAACTAACCTGATCCCGTGATTCAATGAGAAAGAGTGTAAAGATAAAGTGGACATGGCTTGCCTTCCTACTTATCGATGTATGCCCCAGACTTGGGGGCACGAGCGAGAAACAAGATGAATGTGAACCAATCATTCAACGATCAAATCTATGTCTTTGGACCTTAGTTGGGAGTATAAACAAAGCTAGGACGAGACTCAACCGTTCGTGTAGTACATTTATTAACCCGAGACTGGGAGCAGAAGTGTGATCATCCAAAGACTGGCTGCGATAGCTTAATATTATAACTTATATATAGTGTTTACAATGACTCGAGGCTACGATCGAAAGGATGCCTAGAGATAGAATCATCGAATCGATGCCCAAGCTCATGGGCAACTGACTATCATTCCAACCTGAACGACGAGCAATAGTTCGCCGGTATAGTGAATGAAAAGCACATTACTCGAATATACAAGCAGATTCAAACTCAAAGCAAGAGCCAACTATGCAGCTGAACGCAACTCGAGGCTGACCCCTACTCGACATTTTCTTCAACATGCTTCTAAGCCTGATCTTTGGCCATTTGCATATAATCGCTCAAAGCATTTAGAGTCCTTCACTATCATACTTAATAACTCATGACAAGACTCTGAGATTCGACCGGAGTAACCATCACCATTGACCGTCCTAACCAGCTTTCACATTGATTATTATGCGAAATAGTTACATTTGAACTCAAAGAATCCAAGACTGCACCCGCTGAGTTGACAGTCGACATTACAGTTAGCCATGGCAACCCATCACGGGTATTAAAGATCGGATCACAGCTCAGTGCAACAATGATAAAGGAATTAGCTGGCTTTCTCTGAATGAATCTTGATGTGTTCACTTGGACCCATTCTGACATGCATGTGATCTCACCGACTATCATGAGCCATTCATTAAATATCAACCCGAGGCATGTCCTGGTGAGACAAAATCAATGTGTCATGGATTCGAAGAGGCCTGTTGGACTTAAAGTGGAAGTGGATAAACTAAAAAACAACAGGTTTACTCGTGACAGCCTCTTCCCGAAATGGGTATCAAATCCAGTTCATGTGAGAAAAGATAATGGAAAGAAGCGATCATGCGTCGACTACTCAGACCTGAACAAGGCATGCCCAAAAGATAGCTTTCCACTTTCGAGGATCGACCAGTTGGCAGACTCAACCGCTGGATATGAACCGCTTTCATTTATGGATTTGTACTCTGGGTACAACCAGGTCCTGATGCACGTCCTCGACTAGAAGCACATCAGCTTCATTATCGATCTAAGGCTATATTGTTATGTTGTGATGTCGTTTAAACTAAATAATGCTGAAGCTACTTACCAGAGACCGGTCAACAGGATGTTCAAAGATCAAATCGGGCGATCGACGAAAGTATACGTGGATGATACGCTTGTGAAGTCACGACGATCAAACGATCACATCGATGACTTAGCGGAGATGTTTAGTTCTATTAGAAGAATTGAAGCCAACCCTAAGAAGATTCAGGCAATTAAAGACATCTAGGTACCGAAGACAATCAAGCAGCTATAGAGTCTAAATGGGAGGTCATCGCCGTAAGCCGGTTCATCTCCAGGGCCACCGACAAGTGTACTATCTTCTTTGACCTAATTAGGAGATGGAAAAGAAACTTTGAATGGATGCAAGGCTGCATTGACGCATTTTAAGCTCTGGTAGATCACTTAAAGAGACCTCTCATCCTATCCAAGCCATCGGATCATAAAGATTTATACATCTGTTTAGCTATGTTGGTACATGCCACAAGCACCGCAATGCTATGCGAAGAGAAACGGATCTAAAGACCAGTATATGCTGTAAGAAAGCGATTGATAGGCTCACCCCATTAACGTCTATACCGACCAGCCATTAATACAGGTCCTACAACAACCTTAGACGTCTAGAAGGTTACTCAAATGGAATATCGAGCTAAGCCAATTTGATATTACTTATCTCCCTCAAAGAGCTATCCTGGGACAGACATTAACAGACTTCATCTCTGAATTCATTGCATCAGATGATGATCCGAAGAGCAATGGAGAATAGACCAACCGATGGAAAATGTACATGGATGGAGCATCAAATGATCGGTGTTTTGGCGCCGGAGTTGTGTTAATGACTCCCGAGGAACGATCGATCTACTGCGCCCTGAAACTCGACTTCCCTGCAACAAACAACAAAGCTAAGTATGAAGCCTTGATCGCCAACCTCAAACTTGCTAGAGAGCCGGGAGTGGAAACTTTACATATCTTTTGTGATTCCTGGTTAGTAGTATGCAAAGTCAGGGAAGTTACTCTTGCCAGGGGCAACGTCTTGTTCCTTATCTCGGCTGGATCCAAGAGCTACTAGCCGACTTTGAGTATTACATCATTACACACATCCTCAGAGAAAAAAAATGAAAAGGTCGAGTCACTGGCCAAGTTGGCCAGTTCTGGGGATGCGCAGCAAATAGACTTTGTTTCGATTGAAGTACTTAATATACCAAGCATTGACAAATGGAGATCGACTAGATCTTGGAGACGGAGCTAGAAAAGGAACCATGGATGAATCATATCAAAGAATATCTACAATGGGGAATTCTTTTTGAATAGAGGAATGAAAAATGACAAATCCTCCTCAAAGCTTCACGCTGCATCATCCAAGAAGGAGTCATGTAAAGAAAGGGCTTTCTACATTCCCCTGCTTTGGTGTATCACCTATGATGATATCAAACGAGTCTCAAGAAAAGTCCACACGGAAGAATGCAGCGATTACACAAGAGGGCAAACCCTGACAAAGAAAATACTATGCTACAGGTATTATTGGCCAACTGTAATTCGAGATGCAGCTGATCACGCTAGACAATGCAACGAGTGCTAAATGTTTGCAACAATTCCAAGAGCCCCATCGATGGAAATTACTCAAATGGCCAGTCCATAGCCGTTTTCCACTTGGGGCATTGACATCATCGGTTCCTTGCCGATTTCTAAAGGTGGTGTGAAATAAACCATCATAGCAGTGGATTATTTCACCAAATAGGTTGAAGCAGAACCTTTAGCCGCGATCCCAACGAAAAAAAAGTAATCAACTTCATTGTTCGGAATATCATCTGTCGTTTTGGCTTTAAATGAACCATTGTAACTGATACTGGAACCCAATTCGATAGCGTTAAATCCAAAAAATTCTGCTGACGACATAATATTTAAAAGAGATTTATGGCAGTTGCTCGCCCTCGAGAAAATGGAGAGGTAAAGCTGTGAACAAAATCATAAAGTCCATTCTGAAGAAATGTTTAGAAAAGGGTAGAGGCAAGTGGATGGATGAACTCCTAACGACATTATAGGCTTACAGAACCACCTATAAGTCCACGACTGGCCATACTCCATTCGCCCTTGCTTATGGCTCCGAGGCCCTCATCCCCATAGAACTTGAAGTCCCCTCTCGTCGAATGACTTATTACAACCCTTATTTCATTATAAAACAATATATAAATAAGGATTGCAATCCAATTGCAATTGAACTAGAAAGAATTGATGATGACTCATGAGCATACAAACGCATCCGGGAGCCAATGGCAAGAACATGTACCTAAACGTGCACGTGCATATTCAAAAAATTCGACTTCTTGAAATTGATGGAAATTGAATTTTCAATTAGATTTATTAAAGAAAAGACTGGATCAAATAGCCAAAGCTTACTAGTCCTGTAGAACCAGACACAGATAGCCACTAATGGAATACAATCCTGAATTTATACTATTGGAAATCGACCAAGCGTCATGACGATCAAAGAGGGGTACAACACTTTGGGAAGTTAATTCAATGGAAGGATAACAACTATTCAGGAAAATGGATGGATTTCTTTCTGGTGACTCTAACTTGCTTCGATTCAAAGCACGTCATGTATGCAACAAGATGTACTTTGGAGGACAAGTGTTATCCGGCCTTTTGGTCCGGCTATATTCAGACTAACTAGACAAGTTAGATTGGGCGACCATCAAGGAAGACAACCCGAAGAGATGATTATTAGGCTCAGATATCAAGCGCGGGTAATGATATGAAGCAACTATCAATCGAGGCTAACGGATAGACTCTCTAGAATATTCTAAGTATGGAATAATGCCTCCCTTAGGCGGGGGTTCAGTGTGTATCCCTTTCCTTAGGGGATCGGTACATATCCTCAATTAACGTCCCAAACTTGGTAAGATCGATACTAAGTGATAAGGAAGGCCCCATGAGGCTACATTCCAAGTTTCAAGTCATTTAGAGTTCGTATGCTTAAGTTATGGGCAAATTATTTCACCTATCAAAAGGGATCAATATAAAAGGGATCGTCCATATTCAGCTTTCAATACATATTGCAACAATGACCGATCAATAACTCAAAATCTACAGATGCTATCAATATGAAACTTGGATTATAAGCTAATTAGGACATGTGGAATGCCCCATAGGGATCACATGGCATTTGGAGCAAATTGGAGGGATCGGTACCTGTCCCTTTAGAGGGATCGGTAGAAATCAGAATTCAAGCAACACTGCTTCACGGAAAATGCGATATCTCACAAACCATACATCGGAATTGCACGAAATTTGGGGAACAAGTAACTAACATCATAGGGCATCGCTCAAATGGATCGCAGCCCATTTGGATGCATTAATAGGGATCGGTACTGATCCCTATTGTGGCCCCGGTAGGCCTGCAAATTTTTGGGCCTCGTCTTGGTCTCTCGAACCTTCTGCCAAAATTTCAGTCCTACCCAAGCTTGTCTTCCCCTATAAATATAGAAGGCATGGCATCAGAAAAGGGATCCTGCTTTCTCTACGAAGGCTCTGCCATTTTTATTCTTCACTTTTGTACTAATGAATCCCAGTTGATCCAAACATTCTTGTAATGATAATCAAGTGGAAGATCGATAAAAATATAAAGTGGACGTAGGCCAAGATTGCCGAACCACTATAAAAATCTGTCAGTTCATTTATGATATTTTCTCTATTTTAATTTCATTCTTCGTTTAATCTCTACTAGATTCTATTAAGTGTTGATCCTCATTTTTGGCGTCAGCAGTAGGTAAACTTCAATCTATCCTAAAAGATAAGAATGTCATCGAGTCAAGCTTTGAGAGGTAATAATACCCTAACTTGAACGGCTTCATTGTTAACCAAAGAATAGTTTAAGTTTGAGGTCGAAGATTGATGTTAAGTATAAGAAGTATTAATTTCGTATACAAATTCAGTTACTTATGGAAATTAAGTAGTCCTATGCTTGGCACTAGAAGTTGATGAGTGGGTTGATTCTCTATTTGTGAGATCTAGAATCAGAGTGTTTTAACTAAGGCAAGGCTAGGAGCAATCAGTGCCCTGACTTACCTGGCTTCGTATCTGGACGAGGGCTAGAGTAAGTCAAAATATTGGAAACGTGACAAGAATAGGAGATTTGATTTCTATAAATGATCTTCATAATTTATGGTGGTATGTAAAGTATTCTTTTCATACTTAACACCAAATTCTGAGGTAGGGAAACATGTCTATATTTGTGAGAGTTTAAGAATGTACATCGAGGCAAGGATAGTATGCTAACTTGTCCGACTACATTGTTAGTCGAGGGATTGTACAAGTTTGAAATTGGGTGATAGTAAGTATATTTGGTCTAATTTCTATATGATCCATTTACTTACACCAAAGGTGTTTTGGATTTATTGTTATCAATGTTTTTAAATAACATTTTTTAACCCAATTAAGTTTGTTTTTGGAAATGAAATCTATCTTAAGATTTTGTGAATATACTTATGCCGGTGAGACAAAATACAAATACTTTTTTTCAAGGAGTGGAAAGAGGAGAAATGTTTATGTATATCTTTTATAAAAGTATTTTTATACCCGTATTTACAAAGTGGATTTAATTAATGAAAGGATTGATTAAAGAGGCTTAGTGGGTGCTTATGTGCTTAATCATGCTTGGTTTCCATATGAAATTAATCTCTGAATGGATTGTTTGCTTATTTGATAGTTAAATAATCGACTGTCAAATCTTGGTCAGTTTTAAAACCATCGATTGTTGGTTCGGAGAGACTGGGATCGGATAAGCATGAGTTATCCGAAAACCATTCGAATCGGCATAAACGTTCAAATTAGGGACATCTTGAAGATGATGGGAATCAAAGATGGAGTTCTTTGAAGTGCAAGGGCTACTTGCTACTAATCATCAGAGTGATTCCAAAAAGGATGTAGTAGAAATAGTGCCTTCGGTTTGTTCATATCCCGAACAACTTGTATGGATGAATGTTGGCATTACATTGTTGCTTAGGGTGGAGTGTTAGAATTCCAAGTAGGATTTGCTAAAAAGGTAAAACAAAGCTTCAAGCCTCACACCTGGTAATGAGTAAAACAAGGGATATGCCTATGGGCTATAAGGTTCGCTACCATTAGGATATGGTCATCCTTCGACCGAGATCATTGTTTATGGATTTATGTATGTTAGGGGCCTGGTACGGTTATAAGCTACAACCGAGGTGTTGACATATTCAGTACTATCCAGTAACTGGTATGCCGGTCCTAATTCATAGGGGGTCCCGGTGAGGCCCTCGATACATTTTCTCTAGAGGTGTACTATGACAGGCGGTACCCCAGTAGCCTTGTCATTAATGGAATCCATTCTCCAATACGTGCTTTACGAACTTAGTTGTGCCCAAATAGTGGAATGTGAAATGCAAGCATTTCAACTATGTTATATATTTATTTTCAAACCTAGACATTATTATAATATCACTGGATTTCTAGTAAAAATGGTTTGGTTATCATAAGGTAAAAACCCATTTGTGTTTATTTATGGTGTGGTCTTAGTAGATACCTTTATTTTTAAAGGATTTTGTAACATTAATTAATCCAAATGATTTGAGTTTCTCACACTGGTTTACTAGACTGATCCGGGTGTTATTTTCTTATAATACTCAGGTCAGACCCGAGTGGTTTTCTAAATTTAGCTATGGACGCTTGGAGCTTCAGGCAGCGAGCTGGATGCCTCCAAGACGTATTCACGTATTTTTAATTCCGCTATATTTCTTGTTTTGTATTTATCAGCATTTTTGAGGACATGTCGTTGTTACTGTCTAGGATGATGATAGGTTAGTTTACTCTGATTGTTGTATGTATATTAAAGTTTTCGTTTTGTAAAGATCGTTTAGATATTATATATTACTCGTTACGATGTGAGATTGCATTATGTCTTTTCTTTTCTTTCACCCCAAAAATCTATCTTTTCGGTACTTGGATGGTCGGCACGTGAATGGCCTGGATTATTAGTGTCAACTTTTAAGGGTCGAAAAGGCGGGTCATTACATTTGGTATCAGAGCCAAGTTAAGCGAGAATCTTGGTTTTGGTGGGGTAAACTAATTAGAAATAGGGTTAGTAATACCTTAGAATGAGTTTCTTGTATTATATATGCGAGCGCATATTTGTTAGTGCTATAAAAACGTTTTATATTGTGTTGAAATTAATAAATGAAATAATTTTACCTAGGATTATATCTTACATATAAAAGAATAATTTTCTAAGAATCGATATAGTTATTTATGATGTGTTTGTTTGTTAGAAAATGATAATATGTAATTATTATCATTTATTGTTTGATTAGTCATGCTCGTCCAGTTTAGGAGCATTGACCATTGTTTGATTTTTATTCTCAGCCAGCTTATGAGCATTTATTGTTTTGATTTAGATTAAATATGAATACCTTGTTAATAAAGTTTCACAATTTGACAATAAGGTGTTTAGTAGTAATGTTGTTATAAAGTTTATTTTGATACAAGAAGGAATGATTTTATATAAAGACAATTTACAAATTTGGTTTATAAAAAAATAAAGGAGGACTTTTGAGAATTTAAATCCTGGAGTCTTTGAAAAAGATTTCAAATGATTTTTGGAAAAATTAATAATAGTATTTCTTGAAAGTATTTATAAGTATAAATATTTCAAAGAGAATTCTAAGGTACATTTTCTTTGGATAGCTCAAGGAATGAGTCTCGATTAGTTTTGTGGTGATCTGAATAATCTTTTAAGTGACGATTGGATGTTTGCTTAGGCGAATGTTGTAGTGCACTTAGTAAATTATTCCATTTGTCATTGTACGATCGAAATGAGTTCGAATCCGAACGATCCCAAAGCAAGTGGTAATAGTTATTTTTGTTAAACTATTTATTTGGAAATATATATAGTATGGTCTCAAATGGGATTCGAAAGATATGAAGTAATTTTATGTTAACTAGTTCGAGTGGCTCGAAAATGACTAAAAATGGGCAAGAGATATGCTCGGATGTAAACACCTCTCTTAAGTATTACCTTTCTTGGTAAGGGGATGTATGAAACTATTTGGTAGGACCCAGTTCATTGGTATCATTTTGGGGTTACTCGGTCTATATGTTTATTTTCTATGGATTAAAATATACAGTATCATTTCAAAATGGTTTTGAAATAAAAACCGGGTATTTAGTCCTTAAGTTCTTTAAAGAAAATGGATTCAAAATAAAAAGGTATTTTGATAAAAGAGTGTGTTTATAAATGAAGTTTTTAAATGGGTTAAATTTAATAGGAAGGTTTTCTTTAACTTTGTTTTATCAAACCGTGTCTTTTGTTTCAACATCTAAGTTGTGAAAACTATTTAATATTATTGGGATGACTAATAAACGTCTTTACCTTGTAGATGTCTAAGGAGAAGTAGACTCTAGGACTGAGTTGGATACCAGCATCCTGCTCTTCTTAGCTACTTAGCAGACCAGATGGGTAAAGAGGTCGACTCAGTTTTAAGACCCAGATTTATCTTGGGCCTGCATTTGAATTTAGGGAAAAAAAGATAGAAGATTAAATCAGATAGTTGTATATACTCTTGGGATGTAGTAGGGTATTTTAAAACTTTAAAACTTAAGTATATTTCATGAAATATTTTCATAAATAATTTTTGAAAATAATAAGAACTGGAGTAGTATAATTATTACGTCATCCTAAAGGGATAGAATAATAAGTGTACTTGGATCATTTTATTCGCATGACAGTTCTTGATCTAGAGATCGGGTACATGATTTCTGGGTGTTACACGCTAGTCTGAATGTCATCCCTCCTTTTGTCAAGGTCGTGATACCGTGGATTTGGTTAAGAACGGTTGGTTACCAAGCTTTGAGAATCAACTATGTATAGTATTATGGACAATGGTCGAACAGGATTGGACCGGGTCCCAATCAAGGTGCAATCAATATGAAGCGACATGCAAGGCCCTATGAGGTTACCTTTCAAATTTCAAGCCAATCGGAGTTCATACGCTCGAGTTATGGACAAATGAAGAATTTATATGGATTGATCTAGAACGATCCATAAAACAACATAAATCGACAAGGATCGATCAATATCTCAAAATTAGCAAAGCCAATGCACTTGAAACTTTCAGGGCATCAATATAATGAAGAGTGAAGCCCACAAAAACGATCGTATGACAAAACTCCCAAATCTTGAAAAAGAGGACGATCGTTATTAGAACAATCATACAAATCGGCCAGAATGATCCATAATTTCACAGAAAATGCGATATCTCACAAACGTACGTCGAAATTGCATGAAATTTGGAGAGCGAGTAATTTACATCATGAAGAGCCTACATTATTGATCGCACAATGATTGGAGCCAAAACAACGATCGGCCTCGATCGTTATTTTTGTAGAATTTAGACCATCGATCGTTCTGGTGGGTCCTATTGATCTAGAGATTCTTCTGGCGAATTTTTTGCCCGATTCATGCACATCTTCCCCTATAAATACAGCTACAATTCTCCATAAAGAGGATCCTTCTTTCGGCTGCCCAGGCTCTACCGTTTTTATTCTTCACTCTTGTACTAATGGATCCCAGCTGATCCAAACATTCTTGTAATCATAATCAAGTGCAAGATCAATAAAAATATGAAGTAGACGTAGGACAAGATTGCTTAACCGCTACAAAAATCTGTATGTTCATTTACTTTTTCTGCTATGTTTTAATTTCATTCATCGTTTAATTTCTACGAGATTCTATTCGGTGTTGATGCCCATTTTTGGCATCAACACTGAACTAGGCATTTTCACTCGATTCTTGAATATGAATACTTGAGATGGATTCTTGGGATGGTGTGAGTGTTTTCTATAGGAAATGCAGATTACAGATCTTAAGGAAGAATCAACACTAGAGGGGGTGAATAGTGTTTAATTAATTTTATGAATCTTTTTGAAATATTTTCAAATTAAACCCAAACAGATGCAATTCACAAACACAGAGATAATTACAGAATCAGACACAGATGTAAATAGTAAATAAAAGCAGTAAAGGAAAGAACACACCAGAATTTTATACTAGTTCGGAGTTACCCTACATCCAGTCTCACATAATTTCTTGTGCAGATTTCTTTTCAAATATAATATCGATATTACAACCTCGATTTCTAGGCCATGAGATACACCCTCCTGTCTCCGAGTTCAGGGCAAACTCTCTTGATTTAACCAGGCTACAAGATCACCTAATTGATTTACGGGCTATAATCACACCCAATTGATTTATGGACAATAATCACACCATTTCCAATCACACTCTGATAGAGAGAGACTCGATACACTTCGATCTTTCAATCTTTGATTACAAATGATCCTATAACTCTGAATAGCACTGAGATCTTTGAGAGAGAGTGGCAGAGAATCAAACTAGAGACGATCGAGTTTGATTCACTTAGGATTTCGGCAGATTTTTGTTAAGAATGTTTGAAAATAAGAATGGAAGAGAAAAAGGAGAGAAAACAAAGAAATCTTAAGTGAAAATTCGTTGAAAACTACTGGTTTATATAGGAGAACAACGGTCATGTCCATTTGCAAAGCTTATGACAAATAGACACTTGTTTTGAAAATTTGAAATTTGAAATCGATGGCTACCATGTCGACATGGGGGGTATGGGCATGTCGACATCCCTTAGTATTTTTTGAAAATTGATTTTTGTTTTAAAAGAGATTTTCTTTCTAAAGTTTGTCAATACAATCTTAGAACTTTGTAAAATATTTTGAATATACTTTATGATTATAAAAACCTTTGGAAAGTGATCTTACAAAATATAAAAGTAATAAAAACTAAATATATAAATATTTTGAGATTAAAGCTAAAACATTAAAACCAAGAGATAGTTTAAAAACAAGAAATGATTTTGAAATTAATATGATTAAAAATAGTTTTTTAATTAAGGATAAAATATATAAACGGAGAGAGAGATGTCTTTTTAAAAAGATAGTTTTGAAAAAATATAAAATAGGTCATTTTGAAAATTTTGTGGATTTCATTCCACTAGAGAAGGTCGTGGGTTCCATCCTACTATTAAAGCGAGAAGGTGGATTCCATTCCACAATTAAAATCCGAATAAAGATTTAGTGCTATTATGAAGTATTAACATAAATCTAGACTCTATTACTTATCTTGATATCTTAAACTCTTGAACTCTTGATAATCTTGATACTCATGAGTCTTCAGTCTTGATTTCTACAATCTTGAATTCGTCAGTCTTGAATCTCTATACTATACAGTCTTCATTCTCAGTACCTGCATATATATATCATGCATATACATATATCTAAACAAAGATATTAGTGTTTATATTTTATAACAAGTCCTAAGGTTGTTGTCATCAAAACCATCATCTCAGGAACTAACAATCTCCCCCTTTTGATGATGACAACCTATGTTTATAAAATATACTCCACCAAACTCTGATTCTACTCTGACTCCCCCTTATTCCGACAACTCCCCCTTAATCTACTAACTCCCCCTTAGTCTAAGCCTAACTAACCGCCTAACTATCCTATTTTATAATTCTCCCCCTTTGTCATCAACAAAAACTAAGCCTAAACTATACAACTCCCCCTTAAATTAATACTATTGAACTAAATGCTAATAACGAAGTATAGTAAGCGAAACATAAATCTAATTTTATTATATATGATGTTACATTACACACACACACACAGATATATATATATATATATGAAACATAGACACAAATATATACAAGTACACAAAATATAAAAACATTAATATAATACAATCTAACGAGAGTCCTTGACAATTGGTGACTTGTGAATCAGACAATTGGGGTAATGGAGACAAAAGTTTTCATGTTGTTTGACCAAATTACCATTTTTTTTAAAACAGACTTCTCTAATGCAAACAATATTATTGTCCTCGTCCATTTACGCTTCTTCCTCTTCTTCTTCTTCTTCGTCGTCCTCTAATGGATTATGAATACATATGTTAGAGGAATCATCTTCAATCACAATAGGGTCTGCATGATTATTCATTAGAAATTTTTGCAAATTCCTAAGAATCTTGCCTTGTTTCTATTGTTCCTTTACCATCCTTATTTGCATGACTTGTAATTCAGTCAACATTTGCAAAGAATCCTTCATAATTTCCTCGATCTTCATTACTCGGGCCAATGTAGTACGTGGAATGGACCAGAATTAGGAGAAGGGAAGGAATTGGTTGCATTTTGGTTTGATTTAGAAGAGGAGGCCATTACTTTGTATTTTCAGAAGTTTATTACATAGAAAATGATGTGAGAAGACAGATGAATTCGAAATATTGTGGTTATATAACCACCAAACTGATTTTAGAGGGAAAATCAAAATTTCAAATCTGACCGTTATATGTAGACATGGTGGGTAAGGGCATGTCAACATACCTTTTGAAAATTTTGACAATTTTATTTTTCTCTATTTATGTTACTATATCAATATTATATATCTCGGTTATAGAACAAATACCTAGTTCTCTTCTTAATTTATTAAAGGTTGGTTAATTCAAAATTTTGTCAGAATATCAGCTATTTGATTTTCAATGTTGATAAATTCAAGAGAAATGATATCTTTACTTATATTATCTTTGAGAAAATGATGTATGATATCAATATGTTTGGTTCTGGCATGATGAGTACGATTTTTGGATAAATTTATTGCACTTGTATTGTCACAATAAATTGGTGATTTTGAAATATTTAATCCAAAATCCTTTAGGGTCTGTTGCATATAGATAACTTGAGAACAAGCCAAAGCAGCAGAGATATATTCTGCTTCAGTTGTTGAACAACCTCCACTTTTGACATCCATTTGAAATAATTTGAAATTGTTGTGGTTTGCGAAAGCAAGTAGAATTCTAATGGCTTCTAATCTTGCTATGGGTGCAAAGGTTTCAGCAAATTCTATTCCTTCTTTTTGACAATAACCTTGCACGACTAACCAAGCTTTATTTCTAACGACCTTACCTTGTTCATTCATTTTATTTTTATAGACCCATTTAGTTCCTATTATAGTTTTGTCCTTAGGTCTAAGAACAAGTTCCCATACATCATTTCTGGTGAATTTATTCAGTTCTTCTTGCATAGAAAGAATTCATAAATCATCAGATGATGCTTCCTTTGGATTTTTGGGTTCAATAGTTGATATAAAAGCTACATTACTCATCTTATTTAGTTGATTTCTAGTTCTAACAACAGATTCAATATTTCCTAGTATTTTTTCAATAGGATGATCTTTTAAAAGCCTGATCTTTTTATTAGGATGAACAGTTTCACAATTTGTTTCATTTGAATCATTACTTAAAGTAAAAAAATCATCTTCATCATTTATTTGAACAAAATCTTTGAAATTTTCATCAAAAGATACATGCATTGTTTCTTCAATGGTGTTAGTTTTTAAATTGAAAACTCTGTATGCTTTACTTCTATTAGAATATCTGATAAGGATTCCTTTATTGGATTTAGGATCAATTTATCCAAATTGTCCTTTGTATTTAGAATAAAGCATTTACTTCCAAAAACTTTAAAATAAGATACCTTTGGTTTCTTATTGAAAAGAAGTTCATATGGTGTTTTATTGGTTAGAGGTCTAACTAAAATCCTATTCAAAATGTAACAAGCTGTAGCGATTGCTTCAGCCTAAAAGTTTCTTGGTAATTTACTATCTGAAAGCATAGTTCTTGCACACTCTTGAATCGTCCTATTTTTACGCTCTACCACTCCGTTTTGTTATGGAGTTCTTGGGAAAGAAAAATTATGAGTTATTCCTTTTTTATTACAGAAATTCTCAAAATTTTCATTTTCAATTTCTCCACCGTGATCACTACGAATAGTTTTGATTTTTAAAGAAAGTTGATTTTGAATTCTTTTTGCAAAGGTTTTAAATAAATCAAAAGCATCACTTTTATGTTTCAAAAAAATTATCCATGTAAATCTAGAATAATCATCTACAATTACAAAAACATATTTACTATGATTTATTGACTGAATTTGAGATGGACCAAACAGATCTAAATGAAGTAACTCAAGAGGTTTTGAAGTTGAAACCATAACTTTCAATTTGAATGAACTCTTCCTAAGTTTTCCTAATTGACAAGCATCACATATACTATCTACTTTAAAATCCATTTTAGGAAGACCTCTTACTAGATCAAGTTTTGAAAGTTTAGATAAGAGTTTGAAATTCAAATGCCCAAATCTTTTATGCCAAATCCAAGGGTCACTTGTATTAGCCAAAAGACATAGGTTATCATTTGAGATTTTCATACTGAGAATATAAATATTTATCTTCCTAATTCCTTCAAAGATAATATTTGATTTATTATCTTCGATGTGACACTTATCCTTTTCAAATTTAATTTTGTAGCCCTTGTCACATAGTTGACTTATGCTAAGTAAGTTGTGTTTTAGATTCCTAACTAACAAAACATCAGAAATAGTAGGAGTTTTAGAGTTACCGATATTGTCGATGCCAATCACATATCCTTTTGCATTGTCTCCAAAGTTGACCATTCCTCCATCTTCATAAATTATTTCATTCAGTATCTCCGGATTACCAGTCACGTGTCTTGAACATCCACTATCAAGTATCCATTTGTTTTTCTTGATTTGCATCATTTGTCCATTGAGTGTTGATTATTTAAAAGCCATATAACACATCTGTTCTTGCACAACACACCAATTCGGTAGATAACTTGATTTTTTATAATAACAATA
This sequence comes from Allium fistulosum, assembly GCA_030737815.1. Classification (NCBI taxonomy): domain Eukaryota; kingdom Viridiplantae; phylum Streptophyta; class Magnoliopsida; order Asparagales; family Amaryllidaceae; genus Allium; species Allium fistulosum. Next base: position 237,803,886 of record CM060907.1, on the reverse strand, counting down.
TGCAAACTTATGAGACAACGATGATTTGGATAGTTTTGAACTAGTGTTAATAGAATCTCCAAAAATTTCCATTTTAAACTTTTTTCAAAATTCAGATTATGATAATTTTGAAAACCAATGCTCCGATACCAAATGTAGGAAATGCGGATTACGGATCTTAAGGCAGAATTAACACTAGAGGGAGGGTGAATAGTGTTTAATTAATTTTATGAATCTTTTTAAAATCTTTTCAAATTAAACCCAAACAGATGCAATTCACAAACACAGAGACAATCACAAAACCAGACATAGATGCAAATAATAAATAAAAGCAGTAAAGGAAAGAACACAACGGAATTTTATATTGGTTCGGAGTTACCCTGCATCCAGTCCCACATAATTTTTTGTGCGAATTTCTTTTCAAATATAATGTCGATATTACAACCTCGATTTCAAGGCCATGAGATACACCCTCCTGTCTCCGAGTCTAGGGCAAACTCTCTTGATTTAACCAGGCTACAAGATCACCTAATTGATTTACGGGCTACAATCACACTCAATTGATTTACGGGCCACAATCACACCATTTCCAATCACACTTTGATAGAGAGAGACTCGATACACTTCAATCTTTCAATCTTTGATTACAAATGATCCTATAACTTTGAATAGCACTGAGATCTTTGAGAGAAAGTGGCAGAGAATCAAACTAGAGACGATCGAGTTTGATTCACTTAGGATTTCGGCAGAGTTTTGTTAAGAATGTTTGAAAATAAGAATGGAAGAGAAAACAAAGTAATCTTAAGTGAAAATTCATTGAAAACTACTGGTATATATAGGAGAACAACGGTCATGTCCATTCGCGAAAGGTTATGATGAATAGACGCTTCTTTCGAAAATTTGAAATTTGAAATCTATGGCTACCATGTCGACATGGGGGGTATAGGCATGTCGACATCCCCTAGTACTTTTTGAAAATTTAATTTTGTTTTAAAATAGATTTTCTTTCTAAAGTTTGTCAAAACAATCTTAGAACTCTGTAAAATATTTTGAATATACTTTATGATTATAAAAACCTTTAGAAAGTGATCTCACGAAATATCAAAGTAATAAAAACTAAATATATAATATTTTGAGATTAAAGCTAAAACTTTAAAACCAGGAGATAGTTTCAAAAATAAGAAATGATTTTGAAATTAATATGATTAAAAATAGTTTTTGAATTAAGGCTAAAATATTTAAACCGAGAGAGATGCCTTTTCAAAAAGATAGTTTTGAAAAAATATAAAAATAAGTCATTTTGAAAATTTCGTGGATTCCATTCCACTAGAGAAAGTCGTGGGTTTCATCCCTCTAAAGAGGTCGTGGGTTCCATCCTACTATTAAAGCGAGAAGGTGGATTCCATTCCATAATTAAAATCCAAATAAAGATTATTAGTGCTATTATGAAGTATTAACATAAATCTAGACTCTATTACTTATCTTGATATCTTAAACTCTTGAACTCTTGATAATCTTGATACTCATGAGTCTTCGGTCTTGATTTCTACAATCTTGAATTCGTCAGTCTTGAATCTCTATATTGTACAATTTTCATTCTCAGTACTTGCACATATATATATCCTACATATACATATATCTTGACAAAGATATTAGTATTTATATTTTATAACAAGTCCCGGGGTTGTTGTCATCAAAACCATCATCTCAGGAACTAACATTTTCTACCATAGCTTAGGACTATGTAAGGAAAACATAAGTAGCAGATCAAAGAACCAGATCAGAGTTCCACGATGGAGAAGTTAAGTGATCTATACTAGTTTGGATAAGAGATTTATGTATCCAAACAAGTGAACGGATATTACATACGGATGATTCATACACATCATATGAGTTTAAGGAAAAAGGTTAAAATTTTGAGTTGGCTTGTTTCCTTCTTTGTTTGAATGAGATGAAATTTTGGGGTCGAAGTCGAAGTGTTTTTGTAGTGAATAGGTCTCTACGGAAGCACCTCGAAAGTTAGAAATCTTGTAGAGGGATCCTAAAAGATTCTTCGCCATTGTTGACTTTAATTTTATTTATATATTTGTTGTATAAATTGTTGAACGCCAAATGTAAAGCCCCACCTTTATACCTATATTACCCAATAATATTACAAGTAATATTATCGAGTAATACGGAGAATAACGCTAGATAGGAGTGACCATCCGTGTCTATTACCTTAGGCTAACATCATCACGTCACCTTTTACCTCACAACATAAATATAAAGACATGAATAGTCTTGGCAAAAGCAATAAACACGTTTGCAAATATAGAACGGAACAATATATCACATAATATACCACATAGAATCACAGATCGCAACGAAAAAGTTATACAGATAAAATATCACTTTATAGTGTGAGTCCGGAAAAAAAAGGAAATACTAGACTCACATATACATACTTAAACATATAGACTACGACATGTCTCAAAATATACATGACGACATAAGTCTACAATACATACAAATATGCAACAAGTATATAAGTTAGAATCGAATGATATACCCAACATATAAGTAACATAGTATATAACTTCTTAAGCTGGCCCATATCCAAGGTCACTGAGTCCCTATAGCATTAAGTCTCGATCTGATCTGAGTATTATAAAAGTAATAAACGGGTCAGACTCTCTCTAAATATCATCAAAGGTGAGATTACATAATGAGCATGCATAAACGTTAAAGATATAGAAATATCCATTTATTGGGCTACAATAAACATAATAAGGCTTCCTTATAAAGACTTCATGTTATAAAGTTAAACCTTGCCCATCAATGGCAGATATTGAAATTATAATAACAACCGCATCAAAACATATTAATTCACAAATATGAAAGGGAGTAATAGACGAGCATTTCGCAAGTCAACAACCAAAGACAAGCACTTCGCAAGTTAACAACAAAGACGAGCACTTCGCAAGTCGAAACTAAAAGCAATCACTTTGCAAGCTACAATAATAGACAAGCACTTTGCAAGTCAAAACTAAAAGCAAGCACTTTGCAAGCTACAATAATAAATAAGCAATTCGCGAGTCAACCCCAAAGACAAGCATTTCGCAAGTCATAACTAAAGGTAAGCACTTCGCTAGCTGACACAAAAGACGAGCAAATCGCACGCCAAAGTGATCATTTCTGATCGATAAGTGTAATATACTCTCAATTATTAATGTAACACCCTGATATTTTATGGGAAATATAATTGAAAAAGAAATTAAAATCACATTTGGTACAGTGGTAAAGGCGCATGTTGACTTCCTTAGTGATCAGGGATCAAGTCCTGTTGTCGCCAAAAATCTGGAGTGATGTTTTTTTTCGCTGGTTCGTTTCCAGCGATTTTTCTACGTATTTCAGCGTTGTTTCTGACATGTGGCGGCTTCCCATTCGCTCCAGTGATGTAATAGGATGAGATGACTAAATTTTATTGGTTGAGTGATGTGTATGGGCTAGAATAGATAACCATTAAATGTATGAAAGAACCAGATTTAATCTAAAATAATCTAATGGATTATATTCACTCAAACAATCTATAAATAAACCATCTAACCTAAACCTAATCTTTTATTCGGTTGTCGCCATAATTCTACAGTAAAATTAGTATGTATTATTCTATCTCTTTTTCTCTACTAAATAAAAAAATCTCTACCAAATTAAATTATTTATATATATTCAAGCAATTTGGGGAATTTAGAAGAATAAAAGGGAGAAAGATTAAAGCAAAGCTTTTTTCAAATTTATGCAAGCTCAAGTGCTAGGTGAGTGGGAATTAATATGAAATAGAAAAATAATGCAGTTCAATTTTAGTTCTTTTCTAGCACGTTAATATGAGTTAATTTCTACTATTAATTGAGAATAGATGTAAATTATTGCAACTTCTTCTTCCACTTCTCAAATCTAATTCATGTTTGGTTTAAAATATGGGACATATAAATTGTATATTCATGTTTTATGGCATAAATAAGATTGAAATTTATGTAAATTATTGTATCTTCTTCTTCTTCCACTTCTCAATTCTAATTCATGTTTGGGTTGAAATTTGGAACAAACAAATTGTTATTCACGTTTCATTGCGTAAATAAGATTGGTTTAATTAAATTGAATTAGAATTGTTATTCAATTTCTAATAGAAGAACAGGTTAGTTGAATAAATTCAGAATATGTCACTTGAATAAAATTATGGTTTTGATAGATATAATTACATAATTTTGAATATGGTTTTGGAACAAAATTGGGAAGTCTAATTGGCATAATTGTTTGTTTCATATATGGCCTAAAATGTAAAAGTGGAATTTTGTGTAATTAAATGGTTTGTGGCTATTGGATAAAAAATTTGTACAGATTAAATCTCTAAAAGGAGAACGTAAATTAGAGTGGAAATAAAATGTAAATTAAATGGACCCTAAAGGCTAGTGTAAATCTGTAACAAAATGGCATAAAATTACATACAAACCATACAGACTGAAAGGACGTGAAATTGAAATACCATTTATGTAAGAAAAAGGGAAATTGTGAAATAACCAAATCAGATGTAAAAATGGCCTAAAGCAAATTAATGGAAATAAACAGTATGTAATCTGTAATGGTAAAATTAATTAATCTGGAAGCGATTTGGTAGGCATACCTTATAAAGGTCTGGATAGGTGTTTCATGCAGTTAAGACCAAAATATAGTTTTGGTTGTACATACTAGGAGCGGGCAAGTAGGTTCGCAAGGATGTTTGTTATCTTTCATAGGTTGCTAGTACGTAGGATCGATAGCATCCATAATCGTAGGCTTCTTCAGGCAGATCGACGCAGACGGAACAGGACAAGTGTGCTCCGACGTAGGCTTCTTTAGGCAGATCGTTGGAGGATTTTGCCCAGCCGACCCAGCTGCGGGCGCTCTTTCGGAGGACCGACACTTTGGATAGGGACAATTCCATGTTGGTGACCGAGGAGACAGGAGGATAGGAGTCCAGTTTGGTGGAGCCTGAGCGCAACTTCGAGGTCCTGCGAGGTTGTTTGAGTCGGCGCCGGTCAGACGTGAGAGGCATTTAGTCACAGTGCATGGGTGAAGAGCATGACTTTCACGCTGTAGCACGTGGATAGGTAAGGATAGCAGGTCCGACAGGCCAATTGACGTTTAGTATTACTGCATGGTTGATTTCCCTAGAGTGACCACGGACTTTGGCTTCTTAGGAACTGCATCTAAGAAGGATTCACTGCATTATATTATTCACCCTCTGCGATATCCGGGGTAGACCTGGAATTAAACTATTTTATTCTTTCTGCTTCATTTTATTTCTCATTTAACAGACTTTATGTATGACCCATTCCTATTTTTCCTATTTCCCCAAATCATAAGAGGGTAGATCTAGGTTGCAGTTCTTTGCAGCTTGGAGGGTCATTGGAGCAGTTGTTATCTTCAGCTTTTGTTTCTTTTGTTTCATGTACTTTGTTTCTCTTTTCCGTACTTTACTCTATATATGGGGACCTATACTGTGAACTTTGTTATGTTTTATGTTTTGGTGGAGACTACTTGGTACTTTTGGTTTCAGAAATAAATTTAGGATAATGTTGGTTTTAATGAAGATGTTTTGCTATTAATTTATAATTAGTGAATGTTTTCATTCGCTATAGTATTTTAATCATTTTATGATGTTGCCTTAGTCTCTGTGCTATGTTATGGATATTTATTTCACCCGACCACTCGTGCTTCTTGTCATGTCCGATTTTCGGGGTGCTTGGAGGTGCGGGGTGTCACAGTTGGTATCAGAGCTAAGGTTTCGATAATCCTAAAAATATTTTAAAAATATATGGGTTTTCGAATAATTTTTAAAGGATATTCCAAATAATACTTTTAAAAGTATATGTATATATTTTGAAGAAAAAAAGTAATTTTAGAAATGGGCCCCTCATATCTCTTCCTCCCTATCTATTGAACTATTTGTGGAGTACCTAATCCCATCTTTTTAATATCCACAGATAGAAATGTCTAAACCGCAAGATATCCTCGAAGTTCCAGGCCTTAATATGCCTGCTTGGTTCAGACGTTATTTGCAGGCTACTGCATGAGCAGAGCCACCAACTAGGGATGCTACTTCGATGGAAGTGGTTCCAGCCCGTCCGCCAGACATTCCCGATTTTCCCAAGTTATGCAAGGACTACACCAGCTTAGGAGGCAAGCCGTTCCTTAGCACCGAGTCATATACTGAGGCGATAGCTTGGATCCGTAGTTGTGAGCAGATATTTGGACTTATGGGATTGGAGGGCTTGGCTTGGAGGCAGTTGGCTTCATGGAAGTTGTAGGGAGAGGCTCTTTGTTGGTGGGAGATTATGGAGGCTGAGGTTGATAATTTGACTTGGGCGGATTTTCGTGCTAGGTTCGAGAGGAAATTCTTATCGCAAGCTGAAGAGGGAGTGTAGCTAGAGGAATTTATACAACTCAAGAAAGGGGATATGATAGTTAAGGAACATATTAATCAATTCAACGAGCTTGCCAGATTTGGACTAGACCTGATCAATACTCCTTACAAGAAGGCACTGAAGTTCGCTAAGCGTTTGAGTCAGCCACTGCAGAGTTTGGCGGTGAGCCACATTCCGATGGGAGCCACTTTTGAGGGATTGGTAGAGATGGCTTTACTTGCTAATACTGAGAAGAAAGGAGATGTAGCGCAGAAGAGTGATGGGAAGAAGCAGTGGAAAGGAAAGAGGAGAGGAGGAGGAGGGTTAGGTGGAAAAAGGAAAGTTCCAAGGAAGGACTGGAAGTGCAATAGTTATGGGAAACTAGGTCATCTAGCTAAGGATTGTAGAGGGGTAGGAGAACGACCGAGACTGAGGTGCTATCTTTGCGATCAAGTGGGGCATATGAAAAAGGACTGTCCATCGAAGCACAAGGATAGTTCATAAACACCTTCACAGCCTACTTAAGCTTATGCTTTAGAGGCAGCTCCTTCCTCTAGTACTCATCCGGTTGTGGACAAGGGAAAGAAGGTGATCATCGAAGGTGTGTTATCTATCTCTGATTTTCCTATTCGTACCCTATTTGATTCTAGAGCTTTGCATTCTTTTATATCTAGTACTTTGGCAGACGGTCTTGGTCTTGATGCTTGCTTAGTGACCGACCTGGTAGTAATATCAAATCCCATAGGATTGGCTTATTTGTCCATGTTATGTCGGGATTTGAAATTTTTTATTTTAGGGGTTGAGATTGACTGTAGTGCCTTTGTATTGGGCTTTTCTAGGTTTGGGTTGATTCTTGGTATGGATTGGCTATCCATGTATGGTGTTGTTCTTGATTGCGATAAGAGGGTAGTGAGGTTAGGCACTTGTAGTGGATGTACCTTGGAGGTATCTTGTGATCCTAGAGGATCAGTCATGTTGATCTACCTTTATTTTCTTGACTTATCGCCCGATAGTTTGAGTTCGGTACCCGTTGTTAGAGACGTTCCAGATGTGTTCGAGGAGGTTGTTGGCCTTCCACCTCGAAGAGAGATCAAGTACAAGGTTTATCTTGTCGGTAATGCCAAACCGGTTGCTTTATTGGTAAGGCATATGGATCCTAAGGAACGTCGTGAGTTGAACAAGCAGATTGGAGAGCTTTTGGAGAAAGGCTTCATTCGTAGGAGCATTTCTAAGTGGGGCGCACCCGTCGTCTTTGCCACTAAGGCGGATGGCTCTCTCAGGCTTTGTGTAGATTATAGGGAGCTTAATAAGATGACGAAGAAGAATCGTTATCCTCTTCCCCATATAGACGATCTCTTCGACCAGCTAGTAGGATCCAAGGTATTTTCGCAGCTCAATTTGGCTACGGGATTTCATCAGTTGCGTGTGGCAGAGGATAGCATCGAGAAGACTGCGTTTAGGACTCCAGATGGGTTATTTGAGTGGTTAGTCATGCCATTTGGGCTAACCAATGCTCCGGCATATTTTGTGGACCTGATGAGTCGAGTATTTTGCGAATCGTTAAACAAGTTTGTGGTGGTGTTCGTCGACGATATTTTGGTTTATTCGCGAAGCAAGGAGGAGCATATTGTTCACTTGAAAGAAGAGCTTAGGACCCTGCGAGCACATAAGTTGAAGGCGAAGTTCTCCAAGTGCCACTTTTGGAGGGATGAGGTTCGCTTTTTGGGACACATCGTTTCGGAGGATGGACTTGCAGTAGATCCGGCGAAAGTGGTAGCAGTACAGGATTGGTAGACTCCTAAGAATGCATGGACATAAGGAGTTTCCTTGTTCTTGTGGGCTACTATAGGAAGTTCATTAAGGACTTCGCTAGGATATCAGCTCCACTTACCCGCCTTACCAAGAAGAACTCAGCTTTTGTTTGGGATGCCAAGTTTGAGGATGCCTTTGGTCGATTGAAGGAAGCTTTGACTACCGCGCCCGTATTGGTATTACCGGATGGAACCAAGCCTTTCTCAGTTTATACTGATGCTTGTGATACGGGGCTAGGGGCAGTACTGATGCAAGGGGGTAGGGTAGTGTGCTATGCGAGTAGATAGTTGAAACGCATGAGAAGAACTACCCGACGCATGATCTTGAGTTGGCAGCTATAGTTTTTTCTCTCAAGTCTTAGAGGCACTATCTCTTAAGAGAAAGATTTGAGCTTTTCACGGATCATAAGTCTTTGAAGTATCTATACTCTTGGAAAGACTTGAATTTGAGACAGCAAAGATGGATGGAGTTTTTAGCCTCTTATGACTTTGAGATTTCCTATACCCCTGGCAAGGGTAATGTAGTGGAAGATGCATTGAGTAGATGCAAAGTGGTTTTAAGTCCTCTATTTTTGGAATGGAAGCATTCAGAGTACATTGCTACCTTTGATTTTAGACCTCCATCGGATTTAGCTCCGGGATTGTTAGCAGCCCTCGACGTCCAGCCTACTTTGATGGAGCAGATTGGAGTAAGGCAAGTTGAGGACTAAGAGTTAAAGGACATTTTAGATAAGCTTGGTAGAGGAGAGTCATCACCACATCTTATGTGCTATACCATGGACACTAGGGGATGGCTTAGAAGGGATGGTAGACTTTTTGTTCCCCATAGTGAGGATTTAGTAGATGCGGTGTTGGCCGAGTCACATCATTCTAGGATGATAGTGCACCTCGGTGGTGATAAGATGTACCAGGATATGAAGAGGGTATTCTATTGGCCCGGAATGAATAAGAGGGTGGCGGAGTATGTATCGAAGTGCATCACTTGACAAAGGGTAAAGGCGGAACAAAATAAGCTCAAAGGACAGTTGCAGCCATTGGATATTCCATTATGGAAATGGGAGAGCATCTCTATGGACTTCATGGATGGATTACCAAGGTCACGGAGAGGGAACACGAGCATTTGGGTCATTGTGGATAGACCGACGAAGAGCGCTCATTTTATACCCATTAAGAGTAAGAGGACGGCAGCTTCTTTGGCGACTCTTTATGTAAGGGAGATAGTTAGTTTTCATGGAGTTCCCGCCAGCATTATGAGCGACAGAGATCCATTATTCACCAACGAGTTTTGGAGGAGTCTTCAGCAAGCCTTGGGAATGGAATTGAATCTGAACACGGCATATCACCCTCAGACAGATGGACAGACTGAGAGGGTAAATAGGGTTTTGGAAGATTTGCTCAGATTGTGCATCATTAACTTCGAAGGCTCTTGGGAAGACCACCTACCTTTGGTGGAGTTCGCATATAATAATAGTTATCAAGCAGGCATGAGATGGCACCGTTCTAGGCCCTCTATGGCATACCATGTAGATCACCAGCCTATTGGTGGGATACCACCGATAGGATCTTGCTTGGACCAGACTTGGTGAGGGAAACTTCCAAGAAGGTGGATTTGATTCGCAAGAGGTTGAAGACTGCACAAGATAGACAAAAGTCATATGCCGACAAAGGACGTTCAGATTTGGAGTTTAAGGTTGGAGATATGGTTTTTGTCAAGGTTTCTCCTCTGAGAAACGTTATGAGATTTGGCTCAGTGGGTAAGTTGGCACCGAGATTTGTAAGACCTTTCCCTATTACCGCACTGATTGGAAAAGTGGCATACAGAGTTAATCTTGCATATAAGTTGGCAGGAGTTCATGATATTTTTCATGTTTCACATCTGAGGAAGTGTCTACATGATTCCGCAGTAGTAGTAGAACCTGATCAGCTAAGGTAAGTGGAGGTAGAGCGCGAATCACTTGTGCGTCGCACACCCACTCGTATATTGGAACATGGCATCAAGAGATTACACAACAAGGAAGTTCGTCTAGTGAAGGTTTAGTGGGGAGATGACCCCAAGGAGTGCACATGGGAATCTAAGGAGAGAATTCGAACTTCTCATCATTTTCTATTTGAAGGTACACTTCAAATATCCTATCTTTGATCTTTGATCTTTCCTTAGTTAGGATCTTTTCGATAATCTTTAGGTGAAACCTATGGATGGTAGCTTGGTTGTAAACATGTCATTAGGGCATGTTATGTTTGACGGATGAAAATGATTGCAAGTGGATGCCAATGTTTGCAAATGGATGCATTACATGCACTAGATAGATATTTATTAGGATAATCAGCCAACTAGGTACGCACACCTGCATATGCGTGCTTGTTATCTATTGCATTTGCATATGGTTGTATATATATATGTGTGTGTGTGTGTATAAATAGATATTGCATTTGGGTGAATGATTGAAACGTACATATAGAATTATCAATTATACTAGGGTAATTGCATACATTTGGTTGCATGGCATAAGCATACTTGCATTACAGGAGGTCAACTAAATCAGTAGACCGACTACCTTTTTGTATTAGCTAAGTTCATATGAATTTCACTTTGCATAAATAATAAATTGCATTAGTTAAAAATAAGGAAAATGGTAGAAATGTATGATGGTTGAGTAGATGGATGTAGTCCTTGGATGCTGGTTGTTGATTACGTTCTTCCGTCTTTGGAGATTTCGAGGACGAAATCCTTTAAAAAGGGGGAGAAGAATGTAACACCCCGATATTTTATGGGAAATATAATAAAAAAGAAATTAAAAGCGCATTTGGTACAGTGGTAAAGGCGCATGTTGACTTCCTTAGTGACCAGGGATCAAGTCCCGTTGTCGCCCAAAATCTGGAGCGGTGTTTTATTAGCTGGTTCATTTCCAACAATTTTCCTACGTATTTCAACATTGTTTCTAACATGTGGCGGCTTCCGATTCGCTCCAGTGATGTAATAGGATGAGATGGCTAAATTTTATTGGTTGAGTGATGTGTATGGGTTAGAATAGATGGCCATTAAAATAATCTAATGAATTATATTCACTCAAACAATCTATAAATAAACCATCTAACCCAAACCTAATCTCTTATTCGACCATCGCCATAATTCTACAGTAAAATTAGTGTGTATATTCTTCCTCCTTTTCTCTACTAAATAAACAAATCTCTACCAAATTAAATTATCTATATATATTCAAGCAATTTGGGGAATTTAGAAGAATCGAAGGGAGAAAGATTAAAGCAAAGCTTTTTTCAAATTTATGCAAGCTCAAGTTCCAGGTGAGTGGGAATTAATTTGAAATAGAAAAGTAAAGTAGTTCAATTTCAGTTCTTTTCTGGCACGTTAATATGAATTAAATTCTGTTATTAATTGAGAATAGATGTAAATTATTGCAAATTCTTCTTCTTCCACTTCTCAAATCTAATTCATGTTTGGTTTAAAATATGGGACATATAAATTGTCTGTTCACGTTTTATGGCATAAATAAGTTTGAAATTTATGTAAATTATTGTATCTTCTTCTTCCACTTCTCAATTCTAATTCATGTTGGGGTTGAAATTTGGAACAAACAAATTGTTATTCACGTGTCATGGCATAAATAAGATTGGTTTAATTAAATTGAATTAGAATTGTTATTCAATTTCTAATGGTAGAACAGGTTAGTTAAATAAATTCAGAATATGTCACTTGAATAAAATTATGGTTTTGATAGATATAATTACATAATTTTGAATATGGTTTTGGAATAAAATTGGGAAGTCTAATTGGCATAATTATTTGTTTCATATGTGGCCTAAAAATGTAAAAGTGGAATTTTGTGTAATTAAATGGTTTATGGCTATTGGATAAAAAATTTGTACAGATTAAATCTCTAAAAGGAGAATGTAAATTAGGGTGGAAAAAAATGTAAATTAAATGGACCCTAAAGGCTAGTGTAAATCTGTAACAAAATGGCATAAAAATTACAAACAAACCATATGGACTGAATGGACGTGAAATTGAAATACCATTTATGTAAGAAAAAGGAAAATTGTGAAATAACCAAATCGGATGTAAAAATGGCCTAAAGCAGATTAATGGAAATAAACAATATGTAAACTGTAACGGTAAAATTAATTAATCTAGAAGCGATTTGGTAGGCAAACCTTGTAAAGGTCTGGATAGGTGTTTCATGCAGTTAAGACCAAAAATATAGTTTTGGCTGTACGTACTAGGAGCGGGCAAATAGGTTCGCAAGGATGTTGGTTACCTTTCATAGGTTGCTAGTACGTAGGATAGATAGCATCCGCAATCGTAGGCTTCTTCAGGTAGATCGACACGGATAGAATAGGAAAAGTGTGCTCCGACGTAGGCTTCTTTAGGCAGATCGTTGGAGGATTTTGCACAGCCGACCCAGCTGTGGGCGCTCTTTCGGAGGACCGACACTTTGGATAGGGGCAAGTCCACGTTGGTGACCGAAGAGACAGGAGGATAGGAGTCCAGTGTCGCGGAGCCTGAGCACAACTTTGGGGTCATGCGAGGTTGTTTGAGTCGGCGCCGGTCAGACGTAAGAGGCATTTAGTCACAATGCACGGGTGAAGAGCATGACTTTCACGATGTAGCACGTGGATAGGTAAGGACAGCAGGTCCGACAGACCGATTGACGTTTAGTATTACTGCATGGTTGACTTCCCTAGATTGACCATAGACTTTGGCTTCTTAGGAACTACATCTAAGAAGGATTCATTGCATTATATTATTCACCCTCTGCGATATCCGAGGAAGACCCGGAATTAAACTATTTTATTCTTTCTGCTTCATTTTATTTCTCATTCACCAGACTTTATGTCTGACCCATTCCTATTTTTCATATTTTCCCCAAATCACAGGAGGGCAGGTCTAGGTTGCAGTTCTTTGCAGCTTGAAGGGTCATTAGAGCAGTTGTTATCTTTAGATTTTGTTTCTTTTGTTTCATGTACTTCGTTTCTCTTTTCCGTACTTTACTATATATAGTGACCTATACTGTGAACTTTGTTATGTTTTATGTTTAGGTGGATACTACTTGGTACTTTTGGTTTTAGAAATAAATTTGGGATAATGTTGTTTTTAATGAAGCTGTTTTGCTATTAATTTATAATTAGTGAAAGTTTCCTTCTGCTGTAATATTTTAACCATTTTATGTTGTTGCCTTAGTCACTATGCTATGTTATGGATTTTTATTTCACCCGACCACCCATGCTTCTAGTCATGTCTGATTTTCGGGATGCCTGGATGTGCGGGGTGTCATAAGTAATTAAATGAGTGTCACTCAATGTTCCATAACCACTTAGCGATACTTGAATATTTACTAAAAGATTGTAAATCTCACTCGAATAAAATATTCAATCGAATGAGTCTAAGAATTAATCGATAATGTAATATAAATGTTTCATACCACTTGTATTGCAAAATCGTTTAATTAGATTTCTCAATCAATTGAAGTAATGCTTTTTATATTGAACTTACTTCCTTTGAAAACATCCAAATATTGGTCTAATGACCGTAAAATTACTTTATTTGAAATCGTTTAGATATTAGTCTAATGACTAAAAAATTGATAGATTTGGAAGTAAGATTTTATTTAGATAATTTACTTTTTAAGAGTAACTGAAAACTATATATCTTTTGTATAACTTATTTTTCAGAATAAAACTTCATAAATAAGTTTATATTTAATATATAAAATATGTCACAATGTATATGTTTCTATATAAATATCATCTTTGATAAATTATCAACTGAGAATACCATAAAATATGGTGCAATAATCCTCTGAAATCGCAACAACAAGCAAAGGAAGGTATAACTCTAAAAGCAGCAAATAAGGGAATTACTTGGAGCATAACCTACTCTAGGTATCACCCACCGGTGGATCGGTGGAGCACCACTGGTCGATCGATGGTGAGCTTCTTGTAGCGAACTAGGCTCCAAGAACCCACCATGATTGACCTTTGTCGATCCCCGACAATGATACTTCAGGTAGAGCTCATATTTTGGAAAACGCTGGCTTGCAAGCATCAATTACCATCCAACAGTGCTTTAACAAAATGATCATAAGCTACTCTGTTATCAAATATATACATAGGACTAAGATTTTCAACAGGCAGTGGCTCATACACACGATAATTCAATTCAATCAACCACTGTAAAGATCAGTTTAATCTAGCTACACAAGCATGCAAACAATCTAGAGAGAGTGGTGAGGATTACTCACCTAAATACCTAGAGTTCTTAGCAATCATCTCAGAAATCAACTTGTCATCACAATTTCAGTAAAACCCTAGAGCAAAAATACTCACGCAAGGAACAAAAAGGGATCAAAGTTGCGGTAAAAACCAAAATCAGGCAGTCTAGTGGATAGAATAAAGTTTGAGATCATTACCATGATTTATAGGATTTTCTAGAATTTTACTCGAATTTAATTTGGAGGATTTGCTTCTAGGGTTTGATGAGAGAAGGATGAATTCACTTTATTTTTACTGTCAAAATGTTGTATGTGTTGAAATTGAGAATGAGAAGGAAGTTTTCTTATTTTCATTAATTTTCACATGGCCCTTGGGTTGTAACAACACCTAATAAGAAAAAAATTCCTTTTTGTTTCTATTCATTCCATTCTTTTTAATTCTGCTTTTCCAAATTTGCACTTTCAATCAAAGCTTTTAACTTATTTCTAAAGTGTGTTATCTAAAGATTATTGACTAATTAATTTTTCACATTTCTTCATGTTATGATGTAAAATCATAACTCTTAAATAAAATTACCATATCCTCTTTAAAATTGATTATTAACAAAATAATTGTTTCTCAAACTTCTTTTGTCAATGATTGAATAATTTAAAAAAATAAAATCTCTATTCTTCATTATAAATTTAATTTATTTACAAATTCTAAAATATTCATCCATATTTTACTTTTTCAATATTAGATAAATATAGATTTCTCATTCCAAAAGGATTCATTATCTTGTATAATATAACACTAATTCAAACTCCTCAATTAATTCTCCAACTTAAGTCATTTTTTATTTACTAGAGTAACTCAAAAATCAGAGTTGTTACAGACGCCCCCCTTATAGAAATTGCGTCCTCACAATTCCATTACAAAGAAAAGTCTATAATAGATTTATATTACTAAAATATACATTACTAACTCTGCAATCAAGCATCCAACAATAAAACAATACAGTTATTTACAATAAAGCTTTAGCATTTATACTTATAAAATCTTTTAATTACCTTTCAAAAGATTAAAACATCTAATTTACATATCATTCCAAGTTTTTTCCAAGAATTGGATTTCTTCAATCAATTATTGATCTTAAAATCTTAATATTAATCAATACTTAACTTATTCCAGAGATATTTCAAAATTTATATGGTTCAACCCTTGTTAGAAGAAAGCCAGTTACAAAAATCTAATGGGTTTCCTTTATCTTCAATTTTAAATCTTCAAATTCCTATTTTACAAAAATCAACGCCTATATAATAAAAAATTCCCCAAAATGTTTCTTAAATTCGAAACTCTTCCTCTTAGATAAGTCTTCTTTCAAGAATAATTTTCTCAAAAATTTTTACTTTTACAAATAGTACAATTATTTTCTTGTTTTTAAGAAATTCTTTCAATATGAATTTTCATCATTTAATTATCCATCTTTTTTTATATATTTATTTCCAAAAATTCATTTTCTAATTCCTTCCTCACTTTTCATTTTTTTTAAATAAACTTTATAATAAATATAAAACATTCTTTCAGCTTAGCGCATTCATTTACCAAATTCCTTTATATACTTTCTTCTTCATAAATTTGAAATTTTGGTTTACACAAATATTTTACATCCTTTAAAATATAACACCCTTTTACTGTTTAGAATACTAAACATTCTAAGGATTTAAAAGACATTCAAATTATTTAATCCCTTAGAATATGGATGTAAAATAATTTAAACATTTCCCTTATTTTAAATATTATAAACTTCGTAGTTTAATTCATTTTATCATAAAATTCATTTTACAAAGAATTATTTTCCATAGAATGCAAAATTACAAATATCCAATCATTACTCAACTTTTTGATTCCTTCAAGCTAAATTTCTATAATTGAAATTCATAAGTTGGGAAAGCCAACTTCTAATAAGAAGTTATATAGATAAAACCAAAAGAATTTTCTCTTCTCGTACTAACATATTTATCTAATCAAACTTCCTCTTAAATATGTTTTGAAGACTTTTCTTTCACAATTATAAAACTTATTTTAGTACATATTCTGCATTTATACTAAAATTAAAAATCATTTCACAAATCACATTTCTTTGTATATAAAAAGAACTTTCTATATCTCATCATTATTATTTTGTATAGCCATATGTAATCAAAAAATATTCTTTATTTACCACAATAGAGCATTAAAATTTTAACAACTTATTTCAACCATATAAAGTTAACTACAAAGTTTAACCTTTTTAGTACAACAATTATAAGATTAAATGAATTCCTTCCTTCCTAATTTATTTTCATGGTTTATTTATCATAACTTTTACTTTTCAACAAAACTTTAAAATGCTTTTAAAATTCTAAATATCTCATTCTGGATAAATTCCTTTTTCAATAATAAATTTCTAAACTTTGCATTTTTCAAATAATATAATTACTTCTCAAATTATTTATTTCTACCAAATCTTATATATTCATTATTAAAATAAACCTCATTAATATATTTTTATCCTTCTAATTTCAAATCATCAAAATACAGAGTTTCATTTTCTTCAAATATTTCTCTTATTTTGAAATTTCCAAAATATTTCTTCCACAATATCTTACTTCTTTTATAACATGATATTCTTTTATTTTAAATTCCTTTAGTTTAGGACTTATATATAAAATTTTAGAATCCATTTAAATCACAACATGTTATATACAACCAATCATAAGCATCACACACAATTTATTTTTGCATATACCTTTTAAATGATCATACACAAATTTATATACATCAAATAATATAATGACGTTTCATTGCCATCTATTTATAGCGAATTGCTTTGTCAAATGACTGGAATGTTAACCGTGAAACCAACATCATCTCACTACTGTCCTCTGCTATCGCTAATGCTCAGTAGCTGCAACGTCATCTAAAATTAATACATATACTGAATCTTTACTACTTCTATTAAGATTATTATTAACCATCACATATATAACTATTTTCATAGTAGATAAATTTTTCTTCTTAATTCGTGTACCAAAATATCTTTTTATATAATATTCTACCTTTTCAAATAATATTATTCTATCCCAAATCAATCATATAATATTATTATCAAGACTCCTTATATTATCTTCTTTCCAAAAATAAAGTGTATAGCTCACAATATTTCTCTAAAATATTATTTATCTTCAAGATACTTTCTTTCAAAATCATTATATATGCGCGCGTGTGTGTGTGTGTTTGAGTAATATTTACATCAAAATTTAATTCTTCTTTAATTATTATTTATAATACTTCCAAAATATTATAACTCAAAGTATTGTGTCTGACTGTCTCATCCTAGTGTTTAGGAATCTCTATCAAGGATGTTAGCCAAATGCCTTGACCACAATTCTTAAAGCACCCAATGGGAAATTTAACATAAAATATACTTTCAAAGATTTCTTTAACCAAATGGATTTTACTTTAGATAAATGCTTGCTTTTGTTAACTCACTTCCAATAAATCTTTATCTCTTTATATAAATAATAATAATTCACCATTAACAATTGCATAGTACACCCATTCATCCGTGCATACAATATGCAAACATAATTTTTTTTATTTCATCTTAGTATTTAATTAATCATGCATATGAATTAATATTGCATTTTTATACAAAAGTCAAACTTCCAATATCCCTTGCGGTAGCTACAGCACCGAAGACACCGCAAGGTTTTGTTATTAATTTCGAGTAAGTTTCAACTCTCATGTGATGATTCCTACTCGATATAAATTTTAATGGTTATTAAAAAATTAAAATAGCCAAGCATTCATCCATCAATCTAACATGTATAATATAAACTAATTAATATGCTTAGCATAAAATAGCCAATCTGCTTCCGCTGCACAACTCTGATCATTAATGGATCAGGACATAACAATTCAATTGTAAGCCATCTAAAGCCTAATCTATGTTATCCATTAAATCTCACTCTTGCAAAAGGTGAGTTCCAAACTTTAAAAATCATTTCATAAAAATAATTTGTAAAGAAAATCAAAATTTTTACAAATACGTCCCGATGATTATTCCCAATAATCACTTATATTTTTACCCTAAATAGGAATAAATTCTAAGTTCTACCCTGCACACCCAAGGGATGAGACTCTAAGTCTGTCTAGACCAAGATTCGTGTCTCTTACATTCTATATTGCTCTGATACCAAGCTCCGATGCCCCCACCTTTATGCCTATATTACCCAACAATATTACAAGTGATATTATCGAGTAATATGGAGAATAAGGTTGGATAAGAGTGACCATTTGGATGTTTATTCCCTTGGGCTAACATTATCACGTCATCATTTACCTTACAACACAAATATAAAAGACATGAATAGTCTCGGCACAAAGCAATAAAGACGTTGGCAAACATAGAATGGAATAATATATCACATAATATACCACACAAAATCACAGATCGCAACGAAAAAATGATATAGATCAAATATCACTCTATAGTGCGAGTCTACAAAAAGGAAATACTAGACTCACATATACATACTTAAAAATATAGGCTACAAAAGGTCTCAAAATATACATGACGACATAAGTCTACAATACATACAAATATACAACAAGTATATAGGCTAGAATAAAATGATACATCAAACATATAAGTAATATAGTATTTAACTTCTTAAGCTAGCCCATATCCAAGGTCATTGAGTCCTTGTACCTATCAAGTCTCGATCTAACACAAGTATTATTATAATAATAAACAAGTCGGACTCTCTTAAAATATCATCAAAGGTGAGATTACATAATGAGCATGCATAAACGTCAAAGATGTAGAAATATCCATGTAGTGGGCTACAATAAACATAACAAGGCTTCCTTATAAAGACTTCCTGTCATAAAGTTAAACCATGCGCATCAATGGAAAACATTGAAAACATAATAACAACCACATCAAAACATATTAATTCACAAATATGAAAGGGACTAATAGACAAGCACTTCGCAAGTCAACAACCAAAGACAAGCACTTCACAAGTCAACAACAAAGACGAGCACTTCGCAAGTCAGCAAATATAGATGAACACTTCGCAAGTCAAAACTAAAAGTAAGCACTTCGCAAGTTATAATAATATACAAGCACTTCGGGAGTCAACATCAAAGACGAGCACTTCGCAAGCTATAATAATAGACAAGCACTTCGCGAGTCAACCCCAAAGACGAGCACTTCGCAAGTCATAACTAAAGGCAAGCACTTCACTAGCCGACACAAAAGACAAGCATATTGCTCGCCAAAGTGATCATTTCTGATCGATAAGTGTAATACACTCTCAATTTGTAATTAAATAAGTGTTGCTTAATGTCCCGTAACTACTTAGCGATACTTAAATATTTAATAAAAGATTGTAAATCTCTCTCGAATAAAATATTCAATCGAACAAGTCCAAGAATTAATCGATAAAGTAATACAAATGTTCAATACCACCTGTATTGCTATGGTGATTTATGAATTTAATTTCCCATTGAAATACTTTTGTTGCTACTTGGATTTTCAATGATGTTTTAAATGTGGCATTGGATTTCTATAATCCTCTTTTATGTGACTTTATCATTTGATTTCTAAAGGTGGTTTGAAATGTTTTTTCGAACTTGACTTTTGGGTTTTTTAAACTTATCTGCAAAGGTATTAAAGCGGTTTAAAAATATAAAAAGAATGTAGTTTAAAAGCTATTTGATTTACAAAAACAAAATTTTAAAGTTGCAGTCCATATAGCGACAGTCGCTATGGATGCACTTCGTAAATATATGATTTTAGTAAAGTATAAAAGGTTATCTACTTTAGATATTCTGAAAAGAATTTTCAAATGTGTTTATAAAAGATGTATAAGTATTTTAAAAGGAGTTTGTAGATTTAAATATATTTTTAAGAATTTATTTGAGTTATTTAAATAAGAGGTTTAAATTTTATAAAGGAAATTCCTTTGTTTTCAAAAGTCAAGTTTTGTTCAAAAGCGACCATCTTTAAAGGGATGGTTTAAGTACAAGTTTCAAACTATGTCTTAAAGAGTTTTTAAAAAGTATTTTTAAAAGAGGAAGAAATCATGGATTACAATACCATTGTTATAATAAATGTTTCCGAGTAAAGGAAGGAGATCATGGATTATAACATTCTTGTTATAGTAAATGCTTTCGGGAAAAGTGGAAAGAAGTTTGGTTTATAACACTTTGTTGTTTTAAATAATTTACGGTATATGAAGTCTTATACTTAAACTTTGAGGTAGGTAAAATTCTACTTATCCTAAAAGATAAGAATGTTGTCGAGTCAGGGTTTAAGAGGTAATAATACCCCAACTTGAACAGCTTCATTATTAACCAAAGAATAGTTTAAATTTGAAATCGAAGATTGATGTTAAGTATATGAAGTATTATTTCCATATACGAATTCAGTTACTTATGGAAATTAAGTAGTCCTATACTTGGCACTAAAAGCTAATGCATAGGTTGATCCTATATCTATGAGATCTAGAATCAGAGTTTTTTAACTAAGGCAAGGTTAGGAGCAATTAGGGCCCTGACTTAACTGGCTTCGTTTCTGGACGAGGGATAGAGTAAGTCAAAAATTGGAAAAATGATAGGAATAGGAGATTTGATTTCTATAAATGATCTTGATAACTTATGGTGGTATGGAAAGTATTCTTTTCATACTTAACACCAACTTCCAAGGTATGGAAACCAATCTCTATCTGTGAGAGTTTAAGAATGTATGTCGAGGCAAGGATAGTATGCTAACTTGTCCAACTACATTGATAATCGAGGGATATTGCAAGCTTGAAATTGAAAAGTGGTGGTAAGTATATTTGGTCTAATTTCTATATAATCCATTTACTTACACCAAAGGTGTTTTGGGTTTATTGTTAACAATGTTTTTAAATGACATTTTTAACCTAATTAAGTGTGTTTTTGGAAATGAAATCAGTCTTAAGATTTTGTTATTATACTTATACCGGTGAGATAAATATACGAATACTTTTTTTCAAGGAGTGGAAAGAGTAGAAATGTTTATGTATATCTTTTGTAAAAGTATTTTAATACCAGTATTTACAAAGTGGTTTTAATTCATGAAAGGATTAATCAAAGAGGCTTAGTGGGTGCTTATGTGCTTATTCATGCTTGGTTTCCATATGAAATTAAATCTCTAATTGGATTTTTGCTTATTTGATAGTTAAATAACCGAATACCAAACCTTGGTCAGTTTTGAAACCATCGATTGTTGGTTCGGAAAGACCGGGATCAGATAAGCATGAGTTATCCGAAAACCACTTCGAACCGACATAAGCGTTCGAATTGGGGACATCTTGAAGATGGTGGGAATTAAAGACATGGTTCTTTGAAGTGCAAGGGTTACTTTCTACTAATCCTTAGGGTGATTCCAAAAAGGATGTTGTAGAAGTAGTGCTTTCGGTTTGTTCATATCTTAAACAACTTGTATGGATGAATGCTGGTATTACATTGTTTCCTGGAAGACAGTGTTAGCATTCTAAGTGGGATTTGCTAAAAAGGTAAAATGTAGCCTCAAGCTTTACACCTAGTAATGACTAAAATAGGAGATATACTTCAGGGCTATATGGTTCGCTACCATTAGGCAATGGTCATCACTCGATCTAGATCGGTATTTATGGATTTATGTTTACTAGGGGCCCGGTACGGTTGTAAGCTACAATCGGGGTGTTGATATATCGGTACTATCCAGTAAGGGGTAGGCCAATCCTGATTCGTAGGGGGTCCTAGTGAGGCTCTCGATACATTTGCTCTAGAGGTGTACTGTGACAGGCGGTACCCAAGTAGCCTTATCATTGATGGAATCCATTCTCCATTATGTGCCTTACGGACTTAGTTGTGCCCAAATACTTGGAATGTGAGATGCAAGAGCTATGTTATATATTTATTTTCAACCCTAGACATTATTATAATATCATTGGATTTTCTAATAAAAATGGTTTGGTTGTCGTAAGCTAAAAAATGGTTTCGTGTTTATTTGCGGTGTGGTCTTACGAGATACGTTTATTTTTGAAGGGTTATATAACATTAAATAATCCAAATGATTTGAGTTCACATGCTGGTTTACCAAACTGATCCGAGTGTTATTTTCTTATAATACTCGGGTTAGACTGGAGTACTTTTCTAGATTTAGCGATGGGTGCTTGGAGATTAAGGAAACGAGCTAGATGCCTTCAAGACGTATTCACGTATTTTTATTTCTACTGTATTTCTTGTTTTGTACTTATCAGCATTTGTGAGGACAGACTATTTTTACTTTTCGGGCTGATGACAGGTTAGTTTACTCTAATTGTTATATGTGTATTAAAGTTTTCATTTTGTAAAAATCATTTGGATATTATATATTACTCGTCACGGTGTGAGATTTTTTCCTATCTTTTCTTTTCTTTCACCCCAACAATTTGTCTTTCCGACACTTGGATGCTCGGTACGTGAATACCGTGGATGTATTAATGTCGACTTTTAAGGGTCGAAAAGGTGGGTCGTTACAATCACACAGCACATTAGATCATCATGAAACTCGCCGATATACATCGTCTTATTATTCCAGTCTCGATGGTATAAATTTCGTCGCTATCCAAGACAGCATTCTATGCTGGTAATTTCACGTATTTCAGCATTGTTTTAACCATCGGATCGCCCAATTCCAATAGCGATATTTATACTTATTTTGGTTCGCAACGTCGATCCGTACTCAATAGAGGTGGTCTCGAGTCCTAATTTGACCGTATGCGAAAAGTCACATTTTGGACCATCAATTCAATAATGATTCAATATTTATACTATTATTTAAATATCCTATCATTAAAAATGCAGGTTTTTATAATTAATTTATAACAATCATAAACTAATTAAATCGTTTGGTCAAAGGAGTTCATGTTTTGGTTGTGTGACTCATTAGGTGTAAATTTGGTCAGCGATTAATATCGAACTATTCGAATATTAACGTTCACACGTCACTTAGCAGGTGGTGTGATGTTTTGGCCAAATTTATCACTTACTTTGTTTTGGTAAAATCAAATTTCACTTTGTTAAGCGTACCCGATTGTGACTTTTATTTACACCAATTCCCTTCGTCAAAACTATATCACTTTAGACTTATGGAATTTGGTGTTGGTCAAAATATATCGTCCACATTTAACTCTAAAGTCCAAACACAAAGTCCTTGGTTCAATAATAATAATTATTATTAACTAAATTGCTCTAGCCAAAGACTTTGACTTTGAGTTGACTTGAGTTGACCATGATACTAACCTCATATAACCGAGGAGATGAATCCTCCCTTGAATAGTGCTTCACTTCCAATACTTCTACTCGACCCAACTATAGTCACTCGATGGACGTCATGCCATGATTTGACTATAATCAAAGTGGAACTTTCATACTGAAGATCAACGGTATTCTCAAGTCGAGAGAACTGTGTAAATATATCATATCGATAGTTTCTATTTGACCTTAGTTATATTAACCAACAAAAAACTATCGAGTGAGTAATTCCATGGTTATCCAATAACTATCAGTACGTAACCCTTAGGTGCCCCTTAGCAGTCATGAGTAATACACTGCCCAACATTTAGAAAGCGTTACATACTCTAGTCCCAATGGATACATCGATATCCAGTCTTGATTATCTTGACTAAGAACATTTAAAATGGTATATTTGTTTTCATTAGGATAAATTACTCATGGTTACAACACTTTGTAACTACTATCACAAAACATACCATTTATGAATTTTCTATTAAATATACCTTTAATTAAATTAATTAGTTAGTATAATACATAATATCAAGTATACAATAGAAAGAAAACACCTTTTATTTCGAACAAGATTGGTTATCGAGTTAGATATATGTAACAAGTTACATAATTGCCCCTAGGGCATACCCCTAATTCTATTAATATCACATGACATCAACTTAAGCCTAACCTTCTCGCATAGCTTAACATCCTTTCTATCTTCTTTTGCACAATATCTAGCTTCCTTCCTCTATTCCTCTACATGATGGATAGTGCATTCTTCACAATACCATTGTTGCATTTCTTCTCTTGCTTGAATCCTACTCTGCCCCAAGACCTTTTATCTTTCAACAAGTTGCGAAAAAACTTTTCCTAAACCTCCAAGAATCTATCATGTTCAACAACACATTACTTCATTTGTTGTGCCTTATGCTTTCCTATTGGACGACCATCTTCACTCCCATACAAAGGTGAATTTTTGCTATGAATGAATCTATCTTTATAAAATATTCATTTCGGCACATGAAATTACTCCCATCACCTAAGGTTTTTTTTTTGAAAAGCAAGAGTAAAACTCATTTTATTGACTTATATAGAATTACAAGATCAGTTACAGATCACAAAAATATCACTCAAAACAACCTCACCAGATAATAGCCCTTTGAATGACAAAATCCTATATTATACTCATTACAGAATAATAAAACAAACAAAGCAAAAAGAAAATTATTACACAGAACAACCTGAATGAAGAATCCTATATTGAATATTACTCCAGAAAATAGCCCTCTGCCTGAAGTAGATTTGCCATGAGCTTCAAATATGATTAGCTCTCAAGTCTCTGAGAATCTTGCCATGAATCTGGTTATAAAGCTGTGCCATATTCTTACATCCCATACCAAATACTCTATCATTCCTTTCAGACCATATTGCATGTATCAGTTTCTTTAGCAGTTTAAGCAACAACCTTGTCTTATGAGTCTTCCACCTTGTAGCTTTGAATACATTAAACCATTCCACCGTGCTAACAGGTGATGGTTTATAAAAACCCCCATTAGAAAGTAATCTGTACCATATCTGATACACAAAGGTACAATCAAAAAACAAGTGAGTATTACTTTCAGTTTCTGATTTGCATAGTACACATAAGTCATCTGAGATAATACCCATTTTACATAGTTTATCCTTGGTATTTAATGCATTAGCCATCACCTTCCATAACAGTAAATTTTCCTTAGCACCGCCCCCAATATTCCATATTCTTGAATACCAAGGGAATTGATAACCATTTTGACAGAGAGCATTATACACAAGTTTAATAGAATGATGTTCACCCTTGTCAGACCAAATTAAAACATTGTCATTATTGATAGTGGGTTTGCCCATGATAGCATTCCATAAGTTTCTAAGTTGGTAGGAACTAGAATATGGTAAAACTATACCATCATCATGCATAAACTCTTCAACCTTTGCTTGTTCAGAAATACCAGAGCTTCTTCTCAAATTATAATCCACTATAGAACTTAAAATCATCCCTTGTTTAGCCCATGGTGAGTGCCAAAATGATAAATCCTTAATCAAAACATAGTTACACTGAATAAGAGGAATGAAGATCTCCCTAAGCCTGAGAATACATCTCCAACTCCAACTGCAGCTTTGTGGAATGGGCATAATCCAAAAATTCTTTTTACCAATAAGGTTATTATTGACCCATTGAGACCATAAATTCCTTTCAGATTCAATGATTTTATTGAAGTATACTGATATAGCTGCCTTATTCCAAAGAAAAATATTAGTAATACCAAGACCACCTTTCTTTTTGGATTCAAATAGTTTGTAAAAAGAAATAGGAATCATCTTTCTGGAAAAAGGATCACCGTGCCAAAGAAATTTATTAAATGCACTAGATATCATATTAATAAGCTTAACAGGAAGTATATAATGTCTAGTCCAGTAAGTTGTGATAGCCACTGCAATTGATTGAATGATAGTTAATCTACCAGCTTGTGACAGTTTATCCATTGGCCATAATTGAAGCCTTTCAATAATCCTCTCAAAAAGTGGTAAGCAATTTTGTTTAGTAACTCTAGAGAAAAATAAAGGCAAACCCAAGTAGAAGGTATTTTTGGATAACTCCTGTAGACCAGAGCACCTAATAATATCATCTTTCTGACTTGAATCTAAACCAGCAACTAAAATATTGGACTTGAGAAGATTAATTTGAAGGCCAGTAATAGAATAGAAAAGCTCTAGAGATGAAATAATACACTGAATATTGTGATAAGTCGGTTTAGAAAAAATGATAAGATCATCAACAAAGAGAAGGTGGGTAATAACAGGTCTTTTACATTTGGGATGAAGCTGAAAATCTCCTTTAGCAACAAGACTCCTCAAAATGGGATTAAGAAGTTCCATAACAATAATGAACAAGTATGGAGAAATTGGATCACCTTGCCTAATACCTTGTTTACTTTTAAAATAACCATATAGCCCACCCTCTCTTGAAATTGAAAACATGGGTGATGATATACAAGTGTAAATCCATGCTAAAAAAGGTTTTGGGAAGTTCATTCTGGACATGATTGCTAAGATTGAATTCCAAGCAATAGAATCAAATGCCTTTTTAATGTCAAGCTTTAACATGCACCTTGGAGAAATATTCTTCCTTTCATAACCGTACAATAATTCTTGGGTTAATAGAATATTATCACTTATTGATCTACCCTTAATATATGCAGCCTGGTTGTTTGAGATAATAGATGGCAAGACTAATTGTAATCTATTAGCCAAAACTTTGGAAATTATTTTATAAATGATATTACAACATGAAATTGGTCCGAAATCAACAACAGAGGATGGATTTACTTTCTTGGGTATAAGTGCAATAGCAGTGGCAGCCAATCCAACAGGTAATTTATTATTAAGAAAAAAATATTGAATAGCCTTAATAATATCAGCCCCAATTATCTTCCAACTTTGTTGAATAAAATGAGCATTATAACCATCTGGCCCTCCACAACTATCTCTGTCCAAACTAAAAACTGCAGCTTCAATTTCATTATTAGAAATAGCATTAATCAGAGAATTGGATTGAAGGGTATCTAAGGTTGGAAGAGTGATATCATAGAGAGGATTAATGTCAGGAATGAATTGATTATCTGGAGCTAGAATGGATGTAAAATACCTCACAAAAGCTTCATTAATTCCATCAAAAGTTTCCACCAAATTTCCACACATGTCCTTTATCTGAAAAATGCTTTCACGATTCCTTTTAACTTTTAAGTAATTATGAAAATATTTAGTATTCCTATCAGCCTCCTTATCCATTCTCAAGTGAGTTTTCTGCTTGAGTGCTGACACTTCTTTTAAAATAATTTGTTAAAGAGCATTCTTTAATTGCAGTTCAGTGTGAAGTAAAGTATTATCAAATGGTCTAGCACTCAGTTGCTCTTGAATCCTAATCAGCTGATTCCTAATTTGAGAGGATAGTTTA
Organism: Allium fistulosum; assembly: GCA_030737815.1. Taxonomy (NCBI): domain Eukaryota; kingdom Viridiplantae; phylum Streptophyta; class Magnoliopsida; order Asparagales; family Amaryllidaceae; genus Allium; species Allium fistulosum. The sequence continues at coordinate 237,776,137 of CM060907.1, read as the reverse complement.
GAATCCTTACCAAAACTTGCAGAAGACCAACTTCTAATTTGAAATTTCAAAGCTTTCATTTTGAGTATAATGTTTGTGAGAGGATCCTTGCCAAATTGCATTCTCCAGACCTGCTTTAAAATATCATAATATTCCACCTGCTTAGTCCAAAAATTTAAAAATTTAAAAGAGTGTTTCCCTCCACAAAAATCATCAACTCCCCAAAGAAAAATTAGTGGCCTATGATCAGATAAAGAGGGCTGACAAATGTTATAGAAAGATTTTGGCCAAAGATGAACAAAAGACAGATTAAGAAACATATGATCAATTTTACATAATGTTGGATTACCACTCCTATTACAATTAGACCAAGAATAATCAGGACCAAAATGTTTAGCAGGAAAAAGATTAGATTGAATTAAAGCACTGTTTAGAGGAGAAATATCTTTAAGAGATAATGGACAGCCACCACACTTTTGATTACTTGCAAACATACAATTAAAATCCCCACCAATAATCCATAGAATTGAAGATGAATTTAAGGATGGAAGATAATCCAAGAATACTTGTCTCAGAACTGGAGAATTATGAGCATACACAGAAGTAAGATGGAAATTTGTATTGGAAGGTAAATGGATACAGTTATAATGAATGTATTGATCAGAGGCACTAATTCTGGAAAGTTTAAAGAAAAGTGGATTCCAAAGAGTGAGCAATCTGCCATAATTTGACTCAAAAAAATTATTATCATGCAACCAAGATGGGGCAATCAAACGAATAGCCTTAACTGTTGAATTAATGTCAAGCTTAGTTTCTGAAACACACATCAGATGAATGTTTTTGATCTCAATAAGATTCTTAATCTCTAATTGTTTAGAGGGTAAATTAGCCCCCCTAATTGTTGGGAAAAATTATCAACACCTAACCGAATAGCATTCATAACCACTCCATCCCAATACCGAATCACCTTCTTTCCACATGCTGCCGAATCAACTGCCTCTTCCAACATCTCACCGAACAAACCCATTCGGCGTCACCCCACCGATCCAAACCAACCACCGGACCAACCTTCATCCGGCCTCACCAAACCAACCACCGGACCAACCTTCATCCGGCCTCACCAAACCAACCCCCGGACCAACCTTCATCCGGCCTCACCAAACCAACCACCGGACCAACCTTCATCCGGCCTCACCGAACCAAACCCCCGGACCAAGCATTACCGGTCCAAACCATCGCACTCCTACCACCGAACCATAGGATGCCGAACCAAGGTGTGCCAGGCCAGATTGCATCAGCCCAGGCCCACCAGCAGCTATATACGTCCAAGACCCCTGCTCCCAACCTCACTCTATAAATAGAGGGGCAGGGGTACAACAATGGGGACAAGTTTGAGAGCTCAAGCACGGAAGGAACTTTCAAACAACTTTCTTTTACTGGTACCAAAGCTTTGTACTTGTAATCATAAGAAGAGAAGAGAAATAACATATAAAGTGGACGTAGGCACATTCTGGCTGAACCACTATAAATCTGCGTGTCTTTTTTACAGTTTAGCCCCTGCTTTTCATATATTTGCGTAAATCTCCAAAAATCACTAAGAACAACCTAAGATCTACTAAAATCATACAACTTTGAGGTGTTTGTCCATTTTTTGTGCAAACATTTTTGGTGCTTTCACTGAGAAATAGAAACTCGAAGCTTCAGCTTCATCTACTTAATGAGTTTTCCTAACAGCATCGTCCGCCACTTGGAAAACATGCCTCCCAAACAGAGAAAAGATGTTAACAAAGGAAAAAACATCGCATCCAGTAGCCTTCCTAATCCAGCTGCCGCGAATCAAGTAAATCGTCCTCCTCCAGCAACGGCAACAAATGAAGGACAGGCTAACCCAACCACTCCTGCCACAGAACAGCCTGCAGCAATTACTAGGGCAGATTTGGACAGAGTTGTTGTTGAAGTAACTAACCGCTTCACATCCCAGCAGGAAGCCTTGGTGGACCATCTCATGTCACGCTTGAGGGACGCTGAAGAATCCAACCGCAACACTGAATCATGGGGCGAGTCCCAGTCTGGAGGATCTCAGAGACAGCAAAGATCTTCCTTCTTCGAAGGAGCTAACGGCAGGAGTAGCCGTGGTAGGAGCCGAGACCGAGCCCAGCCCGAAGTTAGGCCTGAGGAAACGTTTGGTGCCGAACCCAACGGGGAAGGTACCGGGCGAAGGTCAACTGCAGCTGAGCCTGTCATGCTGCCTAACCATAGAAACACCAGTGAACGGGGCCGAGCTAGAGTTCAGCCCGAAGTTGGACCCGAGGAAGTGCTTAGATCAGAACCCAACAGGGGAAGATCAAGGCAAGGGCCAACTGTAGCTGACCCAAGCATGCTCCCAGAAGATCAAAGGCAGCCACTGGAAAATATGAGGAATGATAGACGATACCATCCCTACAGGTTGTCTGGACGGAATCAACCCCACAGAACAGAACCAAACTCATTTCTGTCCGCTCCAAATTCTGATGAAAGGATGGCGCGCTTATTCAGAGAGTGTGTCCAACGGGAGCAAAGAGATCGAGGGATAGGCGCTAGGGTAACCAGCCCTTTCGCCCGCAATATCGAAATTGCTATCACCCCCCGAGAATGGAAGATGCCAACAATGGAACCCTACAAAGGAACCTCCGATCCCGTTGTACACTTACAGAGGTACACGCAGCATATGCTCATGAGTGGAGCAACAGAGGGAGTACTGTGCAAATGCTTCTCGCTCTTCTTAGCAGATCTTGCTACCTCCTGGTTCTGTCATCTACCCCAAGGATCCATCAGCTCATGGGAAATGTTGAAAGAAAAGTTCATCAGTCAGTTCCGCATTCATGTGGAGCAACCTAAGGACGCTTATTCCTTATCCAGCGTCAAACAGAAACCTGGAGAAAAGCTGCAGCAATACCTAACCAGATTCAACGCCGCAGCAGCCGCAGTTCAAGATGCCAATGAGAAGCTTATCCTAATGGCCCTCTGCAGTGGGGTGCATCCGGACACTAAATTTGCTAGAAGATTGACAAAAGAAAAACCAGCTACTTTACCCGATTTCTTCCATGAAGCCGGGAAATACATGAGGCTTGAGGATGCTGCCATTGAGGGGCAGTCAGGACAGCAAAGTAAGACGACCCATGGCAACGCCCCTGCTGTGGCGAGGGACGTTCGAAGAAATGATTCCAGAGACAATGCTGGGGGCAAGAAAGTGGAAAAACGCCTATATCGGCCAGGACCAAGATTCGACTCTTACACCCCTTTGAACGAGACCGTCGAAAATATCTTCCTTGCCACCCAAGGCGAAGTTAGATACAAACGCCCACCATACAAGAAGGAATCAGATAGCGCACAGAAATCTGGAAAATTCTGCCGCTTCCACGAATCCCACGGACATGATACCAACGAATGCCATCATCTCCGAGATCTGATTGAGGAACACATCAGAAGAAAGAAACTGGAACGCTATGTAAAAAGTCAAGACAGGACTCCAGCTCCTGCCAATGAAAACCCAAGGCTACCCTCACCAGGGACCGGCAGAGGCGACCGCAACGCTAGCAGCTCTAGTCAAGAGAAGATAGTGGTCCATACCATCTCAGGAGGGCCGCACATCGCAGACAGAAGTTGGAAAGAGATGGAAAGATATGGGAAGTCGCTTAGAGACAATAGAGACTGTGTCAATACGGTTATAGAAGAGCGCCACCCAAAGCGGAAAGAAAATGATGACATCACATTCAGTAAACGCGACCTAGAAGGAAGACAGTACCCTCACATGGATCCCATGGTTATCTCTGCCCGACTCGGTCCCGCCGAAGTTTACCGAATCCTGGTAGACACCGGAAGCTCTGTAAATATCCTGTTCAAACACGCATTCGACAAAATGAGGCTATCAATGAAGGATGTATCTCCCTGCGATAAACCGCTACATGGTTTTACTGGGGATGCGAAAATGCCCATCGGGCAGCTGGACCTCTTCGTTGAAATTGGAAGCCATCCCCGCTCCGTTGTAAGGAAACAGACGTTTGTGCTGATAGAAAACCATTCGGCCTACAACGCCTTCCTAGGAAGACCAGCCCTATCTGACTTCCAGATTGTCCTAGCCCCGTGGTGCCTGAAAATGAAATTTCCAACAGACAATGGGGTAGGGGAAGTGGAAGGAGACCAAGATATTGCACGAGACTGCTATGTAACCGAACTTCGCAACAACCACAGGAGAGATAAAGGGAAAGGTGTAGAGATTGCCCTCTGCACAAAAAGCCTTGAAGCATAGCAACTAAAGAAAGCCCCTCCTCTTCGATATACCAGCGACCCTTTCAATGAATTAGACCCTAGGGACAAAGAGGAGGAGGCCACCGCCGAGCCTGCAGAGGCTATGGAGTTTATATCTGCAGACAAGCACGACTCAAGTAGGCTACTGAAAATTGGGTCACAGCTGAAAGCTGAATTGAAGGAACAACTCATTGATTTTCTCCGCCACAACTTGGATGTATTCGCTTGGTCACACGCTGACATGACCGGAATCTCCCCCGACATAGCGTGCCACGTATTAAAAATTGATCCTACCAAGGCGCCTGTAAAACAAAAAAAGAGAAGTATGGGGGCAGAGCGATCAGCAGCCCTCGATGAAGAAGTAAAGAATCTACTCGCCAATGACTTCATACGAGAAGCTATTTACCCAGAATGGATCGCCAACCCGGTACTAGTAAAGAAGGCTAATGGGAAGTGGCGGACCTGCATTGACTTCTCCAACCTAAACGACGCCTGCCCAAAGGATTGCTTCCCGCTTCCCAGAATCGATCAACTTGTAGACAGCACAGCCGGACACGAACTCCTGTCTTTTATGGATGCATACTCAGGATATAACCAAATTCCTATGCATGCTCCCGACCAAGACCACACTAGCTTCATCACCGACCGGGGTTTATACTGCTACAAAGTGATGCCCTTCGGACTTAAAAATGCAGGAGCCACCTACCAGCGCCTCGTCAACAAGATGTTTGCAGGGCTAATAGGACGAACAATGGAAGTATATGTAGACGACATGCTGGTAAAATCACGGAAAGCCAAAGATCACGTAAGCCACCTAGGCGAAATGTTCCAGGTACTTCGACAGTATGGAATGAAGTTGAATCCACTAAAGTGCTCCTTCGGAGTGTCATCGGGAAAATTCTTAGGATTCATCGTCCATGCCCGAGGGATAGAAGCAAACCCTGAACAAGTCCGAGCATTAAGGGACATCAAGATACCTTCCACCCGAAAGGAAATGCAAAGCCTAAATGGAAAAGTGGCTGCCCTAAGCCGATTCATCTCCAAAGCAACGGACAAGTGCGTCCCCTTTTTCGAAGCTCTAAAGAAAGATAAAGGAAAGTTCGAATGGACGGACGAATGCTTAACCGCTTTCCTTAACCTAATCGAACACCTCCAGAAACCACCGGTACTCTCGACCCCAAGCGAAGGCGAAGAATTATACCTATACCTTGCTGTGTCATCTCACGCTCTAAGCGCTGCCTTGGTAAGGGAAGACAACCGCACGCAACGACCAGTTTACTTCGTCAGTAAAAGGTTTACTGGGGCAGAAGTCAGATATCCTAAGCTTGAAAAGTTAGCATACTGTTTACTAATCACTTCACGAAAGCTACGTCACTACTTCCAATCCCATTCCATCAAAGTTCTGACCGATCAACCACTGAGGCAGGTACTCCATCGTCCCGACACTTCCGGGCGACTACTTAAATGGTGTATTGAGCTGAGTCAGTATGATATCACCTATCACCCTCGCACCGCCATCAAGGGACAAGCCATGGCTGATTTCATTGCAGAATTCACTACCAACGAGGATAAGGAGCAACTGGAAATAACGGAAGATATCAAGTGGAATCTCTTTGTGGACGGTGCATCTAACGAACAAGGCTCGGGGACAGGCGTGGTAATAATCACTCCCAGGGGAAATAAACTGCACTATGCTATAAGGTTGGAGTTCGCTGCCACCAACAACGATGCAGAATATGAAGCAGTAATAGCCGGATTAGAAATTGCTATCGAGATCGGAGCCAATTCTTTGTGCCTTCACAGCGATTCTCAGCTTATTGTTAATCAAATACTAGGGGAATTCCAAGCTCGAGAAGAACGACTCATAGCATATCTAAAGAAGACCAAGTCGCTTCTCAACCGATTGGACCACTACTTAGTCAAACACATCCCTCGGGAAGAGAACCAAGAGGCCGACGAATTGGCAAAGCAAGCAAGTATGAGAGACGTCGCCATCTTCGGGGCAGTAACTGTCTCAAAGCAAACGATCCCAAGTTTTGAGCAAGTGAATCTGATAGCTGCAACCGAAGAAGCAACTTGGATGACTCCCATCCGAGACTACCTACAAAATGGCACACTACCCGACAGGCGTAACGAAGTCAAGAAAATCTTGAGGAAAGCGTCCCGCTACACGATACAAGGAGACATCCTCTATCGGCGCGGGTTCTCTAACCCATTGTTAAGGTGTGTCGCCGGAAGGGAAGCCAAGGAAATCTTATCCAACATTCATCAAGGAAGCTGCGGAGATCACACCGGAGGGCAAACGTTAGCAAAAAAGATACTCCGATACGGATATTTCTGGCCCACCTTAAGCAAGGACGCCTTAGATTTCGTCAAGAAGTGTGACAGATGCCAAAAATTTGCTAAGATCCCTCGGCTACCAACAACCGAGATTACTCAGATGACCAGCCCTTGGCCCTTTGCAGTATGGGGAATTGACTTAATCGGTGAACTGCCAATGGGTCGAGGCGGCGCCAAATATGCTATAGTAGCAGTCGACTATTTCACCAAATGGGTGGAAGCAGAACCTCTAAATAAAGTATCTTCAGCGAAAGTTATCAACTTCTTAATCAAAAATGTTCTGTGCAGGTACGGAGTCCCACTAAAAATCATATCAGACAATGGACTTCAGTTTGACAGCGAGGAATTCGCCAACTGGTGCCAAGAACACGGAATTCACAAAAGCTTCTCATCCGTAGCATATCCCCAAGCAAACGGACAAGTCGAAGCAGTCAACAAAATTCTGAAAACTCTGATCAAAAAGAAGCTCGAAAAGTCAAAGGGCGCTTGGGTGGATGAACTCCCTACGGCACTATGGGCCTACCGCACATCTTTCAGAACATCAACAGGACACACTCCTTTCTCTTTGGCATACGGATCGGAGGCTATGCTCCCAGTTGAAACCATTGTGCCTTCCCACCGTAGGATCCACTATAACCCAGAAGAGAACGAAGAGCTCCTCAACATGTCTTTGGATCTAGTCGAGGAGAGAAGGAATGATGCAGTCCTAAAAACAGCAGCCCACAAGCAAAAGGTGGCAGCGCAATACAACTCCAAAGTCAAGCATCGTACCTTACGAGAAGGGGATCTTGTCCTCAAGCGAATCTTCCCTCGCCCCGGAGCACTAGACCCAATCTGGGATGGACCATATGTAATTCATAAAGATCTCCACAACGGAGCCTATATTTTGTCAACAGTGGACGGAGAGGTGTTCCAGAGGGCATGGAACATCCAACACCTCCGTCGATACTTTTCTTAACTTGTATTGCCCATATGAAGTGAATTAACAAAGAGAATCAGTGGACGTAGGCATTTTTTCATGCCGAACCACTTTAAAAAAGCCTTGTCTCTTTTTTAACTTGTTCCTTTGTATCTTGGCTGCTTGTTAACTTTATCTTTTTCTGTTGAACGAAGTCCTGAGCATATAGCATTTCTATTCAAAGCACTCCACGATGCAACTTCACGTGGACAAGACCCAACAGGTACTATGCGAATCTATGCCCTCGCCAATGAGACACTTTTGCTCCAGCATCCCTCTGCTGCGGGTTAACTCATTGCTCGCGACGGCCCTTAAAGCCAACTGTAATGAGCCGATTATAAGCCACCGAGAAGGCCGACTATAGCCGAGGCAGCTCATTATGGCGTTAGGCTCGCCGGCAACTGTGAACCGATTATAAGCCCCAACATAAGGTGTGGCCAGCCAGGGGCAGTTCACAGTTGACGATCGGCACCCACGCTAGCCGGCCACAGTAAGTCGAATAATACCCATGAGTACGGGCCATAATGGCCCGGGTAGTTACTGTGCGCGATCTCGGCTCCGGTGTCTCTTAAGTGCGGCTAAGATGGGTGACAAATGTCTCCAAGACCCACAGCTAGGGAAAGTGACTACAAAACCCGTTTGCCACGAACTTAAGCGCATCGAAGGCCTTCCGTGACTGGAAGTTTTACTATTTCACATATTTCAATTTTACTTAAAAAACTTTCCTCCTATCCTCTATAACAAACCATAAAGTACAGGATGCAGGGTAAGAGATACCCGCCAATGGATGCAGAGATTCACAATCAGATGGCAGGGCATTCAACTGCTTTCCATGCTTGGTCATACAAGATATTCGAAACTGCCATTTACAAACAGAACATGAAAGGCGGTATTTTCTTCCCTTATGTGCAGATGCATGACTGTAATTTAATTTTTTCACACCACACGCTAACATTGCAAGTCATGAGATTATGATTTAAAACCAGAATCTGACATCAAACACAATTTAATTACAAGAATATACATAGCTACATTTCTCATACGATATGTCGAAATAGCAACAAATATTCAAGAAACGACAAAATCAACTTAAGCTAAAAAATTACACGTCAAGAATAATGTTATTACAAGTAGCAAGAATTACAACTTAGAAGTTACTCTACTGTCTTAAGACTAACAGATACAACAATGCCAAGCCTACAAAAAGAATTTTCCAGGTCCAATCAGGGAGCCGGTTGCGTCGAAGTCTTGTCCTTGCTCTTTTGCCCGCCTGTCCGGTCATAAAAAGAATTCATTAGTGATGAGTAACCAAGTTAACGGAAAGACTAGAAAGGAAGACTTACCAGCACCTGCTTCTTGACCGTCCTGGTCGTCATCCTCTACCTGCACACCTGCCTCTTCAGCAGCAAGCAGTCGCATACCCTCCTTTACCGCCACTTTCTCCTCCTTGGTGAACTGGGCAGTGACCACATCCATACTGAAGACCGTTCCACCCTCTTTATCTGCATCAGCCTTAGCCTCCTCCAAAGCCCGAAGATAGATCTTGGCCATGACCCTGGGATAATCATCCATCCAAGAGAGATTGCCCTGCTTCCAAGTCCGGAAATACATGTCCTGGAGCATGTCATCCATCATCCCCTCATTCTCCTCAAACTCCCTCATCCGGGCATCGAAGGCCGACAACCTTTCGACGGCAGCATCTCTCTCCAGTCTGTATCTCGAGCAATCAGCCTGAAGGGATTTCCGCATCACCTCCATCTCTTCCCTCAACTTAGCTTGAGCAAGCTCTGCAGCCTCAAGTTTCTCGGACAATTCCTCCACCTGCTCGAGATCCGCTCTCCGAACCTCATCCACCGTGGCAATAGCCATGTCAATCCGCTCTTTGCAAGCAGCTTCCATTTTCCGCAATTCGGCCCGACTAGCCTCTTCCATGGTTTTTCTTAGTCGCCCAGTAGCAGCCTCATGTTGAGAAATCTGGATAGCCTGATCCGCAAGCTGCTTGGCCTGATCCGAAACCACCAATCGAAGTCGGATATTGGCGCTCCCAATCTCCTCTCCGGCCTTAACCAGCCGAGCATGATGCCCCATCAGCTTCTTGGTCTCCTCTGCCACCCGATCTATATTAGCTTTGGCCTCGTCTCCCATAGTGACTATACGAGTAGTGAGTAGATCGAGATCTAAGGACTTGGCTTCATCAAGTACTCGTACCATGGGGTTACGGGGGAGAAGGTGTTCACCAGTGACTTCGTCAAAAGTAATATCATGAGAACCCGGATCCAGATCAGGATGACCCGCGAATGGATTACGGGCCAGGTCGGGACGGTCGATATGAATAACAGAAGGGTTTCCGGACGGGTGTGGAGAAGGTACAAACTCGCTACCCTCCTCAGTAATATCATGAATAGGCTGAGCCGGAGGCTGAGGACCGAGCGAAGTTTCGGATAAAGGATGACTCCTCTTCCTTTGCTGAATACCCTCTTCGATGACCCCAAGAAGAGGACGGTATCCGACTACATCCCCGGAGCGTTGGGTTGAGGGCTTCGGCTTAGCAGAAATTTTGGAAAGTTTATATTGCTCGAGCCTGTGTCGAAGGTCTGAAGCTTTGGGCGTCTTGCCTGCTCCTGATATAAAGAACAAGTGTCACAATCTTACATTACTATATGATTCAAGAAACGCGGTAGATTACAAGTTAGAAAAGGAAAAGAAACACAGCTGTGGTTGTACAAACCCTGGGGAGGAGTGGGATACTGCAATAAGTCCTGGATTTCATTCCAGGACGGGAGCGGGTCATAAAATATTCCTAAGTCCCTATCATTAGTGAAGCATGCAGGGGTCAAGAGTTCACCTTGAGTCGTCAGAGCCACCTTGGCCGGAATAGTCGGAGAAGACTCACTTGCACTAGTCCCGGCTTTGTCCGCCTTCCCGGTCTTCTCTACCAAAGCCGGATCATCATCCAACCCCTCAAAAGCTTAGCGGAGAGCATCATCCGTCCACTCTTGCATTTCGCCTACTTGCCCAGAAGATAGAGCCCTGGAACCATCACCACCCTGTCCATCGCCACCATCATCACCAAGACGCTCAACGTCACTTCCGCCCTCCGCCTCACCTCTTTCTTCCTCCGCATCTATCTCCCCCTGAGTAAGTGGACAATTGCTGGGAGAAGGACCGTCCGACCTCTTAAGTTTCTTACCTCCGACGGCTGGAGGTTTCGTGAATGGTTTTCTCTTTCCACCCTCTGCCGCAACGCCTCCCTTAGCCTGAGCAGCCGCCCTCTCTTCCGTCGTTTCCCTCAACTTAACTACAGACTGCTGCGGAAGGATCAAGTTATATTCCAGAAGAATCGCATTTCTAATCAAGTAGGCAGATGATCTGTATTTCCCAAGAATGGCTTCTATCTCCGCCGCCGTCTGAACCAGGCGGTCAGTCTCCACAACCGGAAAGCCACCTGTCGCTAGCAAAAATGAGAAAGTATGAGAAGAAGCATCGCAATCGGAATAAGAATTATAAGTAAAAGCATCAACTTACATCCAGAGGTAAAGCGCCGAATGGAGACGGAGTCGTCCCTAACAAAGAACCACTCTTTCTTGAACATGCTGAATTTAGAGTACAGGTCCAGGACCGGCTTGAAGGTCACAGCGGACTCCAAGCTAATATATGGGGACCCCTTCTTATAGCCCCTTAAATTATACAAGTACCGGATCTCCCGGTTGGAGGGAGCGCGACCATACTTCCTCCGAAAAATAACGAAAAGGCTCACTAGTATGGCATAAGAGTTGGGCTGAAGCTGGAATGGGGCCACCTTCAGATACGTGAGGAAGCTGACTACCCAAGCATTGAGAGGCGGGATAGCACCACACATGCAATGGTACCTACTATAAGCAAAGTATCCTTCGGGAGGACTGTATGGCATGACTCCTGGGCCCGGCAGCAGCATGAGGGCTCTATCGATCCCAAAGGAACGGGATATAACATCGAGTTGCTCCTCTTTGAGAGAGCTAGGAAAGCAGTCAGGCGGGGAATCCAGCAGCTCCTGGGGACCATACCCATCCACTAATGACCTCGGGGCGGGCCCATGACGCTCCGATCCTGATTGAGCTGGGGGCACGGCCGAGGACTCTCCTTCACCCCCGGATCTCCTCTTATCTGATCGAGTTTCGACTCTTCGGGACATTATCTGCGCGCACGAAAGCGAAAGATATGATTATTAGAACAAGAAATACAGAAATATAACCGAGAAAGTATATATAAGCATAGGATGTTGTTCAAGATTCAAAGTCCATTCAGCATTTAAAGTTTAAATTTCATTCGGTATTGAAAGCTTCGGAGGTCATTCGGTGGTACACCACGTATCTCATTCGGCGCTCAACACCCAACCTCGTCGCCTTCGTTCGGCGAAGGAAAACGTACCTGGTTCGGTGCTTGTTTGATTCGGTCCTTGTCTGGATCGGTGCTTGTTTGATTCGGTCCTTGTCTGGATCGGTGCTTGTTTGATTCGGTCCTTGTCTGGATCGGTGCGAAGTTGATTCGGTCTCAAGCTGATTCGGCGCTCAAACTAACTCGGCTCTCTCTGATTCGGTAAGGGACAACAAAGCAGGTATAGCCTCTATTTATAGAAGTGCACAATACAGCCGGAACGACCGAATCAACACCCGAAACCAACTGGAACCATACCCAATCAAAAAAAAAAAAACAAAGCGCGGTACATGCAACACACGTACCCCACTTTGGGGGGCAAATGTTGGGCAAAATTATCAACACCTAACCGAATAGCATTCATAACCACTCCATCCCAATACCGAATCACCTTCTTTCCACATGCTGCCGAATCAACTGCCTCTTCCAACATCTCACCGAACAAACCCATTCGGCGTCACCCCACCGATCCAAACCAACCACCGGACAACCTTCATCCGGCCTCACCAAACCAACCACCGGACCAACCTTCATCCGGCCTCACCAAACCAACCCCCGGACCAACCTTCATCCGGCCTCACCAAACCAACCACCGGACCAACCTTCATCCGGCCTCACCGAACCAAACCCCCGGACCAAGCATTACCGGTCCAAACCATCGCACTCCTACCACCGAACCATAGGATGCCGAACCAAGGTGTGCCAGGCCAGATTGCATCAGCCCAGGCCCACCAGCAGCTATATACGTCCAAGACCCCTGCTCCCAACCTCACTCTATAAATAGAGGGGCAGGGGTACAACAATGGGGACAAGTTTGAGAGCTCAAGCACGGAAGGAACTTTCAAACAACTTTCTTTTACTGGTACCAAAGCTTTGTACTTGTAATCATAAGAAGAGAAGAGAAATAACATATAAAGTGGACGTAGGCACATTCTGGCTGAACCACTATAAATCTGCGTGTCTTTTTTACAGTTTAGCCCCTGCTTTTCATATATTTGCATAAATCTCCAAAAATCACTAAGAACAACCTAAGATCTACTAAAATCATACAACTTTGAGGTGTTTGTCCATTTTTTGTGCAAACACTAATATTCCAAAAAGCAATGTTATTCATTAATTAGGAAGGGGAGGAAACAATGAGGAAGGATTCTTCCTAGTGTGCCTTGGTTGTGAACTATTTTTGGATGAAGGTAAAGGTTGCACATCAGGAGATTTATAGTCCTTTCCTTTATTAAGATCATTACTCATACTACTAGATTCCTTCAATACAACTGTACTCTCACTTGACCCATCACCTAAGGTTTACTAATACAAGGAAACACATTTCTTTGTGAATGACTTCTAGGCAAACGCCTACAAGTTATTTTCTCGGTCTTTGCTCATTACTAGGCATCCACCGAACTCTACTTGGATGCAAATCCAAGCCACACTTCATCAACTAACCCCACTCTACTTGAAAGCTCATGCATCAAGTTCGAATAGTAGTACTCTCAGTCACTTCACATCAGCTTTGCAACTAAGGTTACTCATACAAGCTTTTATTTTTACCGAAGAATTTACCTACTATGAAAGGTGTTAAGTTTAGCCTATCTACCAAGTAACTAGCAATAGATAGATATACCGCTCAAGTATCGGAAGGAACAAGAGAGAGTCCCCCTAAAATAGAGCATACCTCACTAAACAAGCTCCTTTCATTTCTCCTAAGCAGTAGGCCTGTTAGGATCCAGTAATTTCTGTAGGGTATAAGTCATCATCACTTACGCACCCATCGAAAATGTAGGATAATCCTTTTTTAAGTGATCAAGCTAGTGGCAATCGAAGCACTTACCCTTCAATTAAGCTAGATGATATCTCATGGTGAAATGGCCCCGTATGCTACGGAAGTGACATACTAGGCCAACTTTCTTTCTCACATATGCTCGATCTTCCTTGTATCTTAGCCCTTACGCTTCGGTTGGAGCTTCGATTTTCTTTACACTCTCACTATCTCCAATCGTACCTCGCTGGTGCTTTCATAGAGGAGAACTATCCCAATGAGTCTTTCTAGAGCAGCCCCTAACAGGGATAAGATTAAGCGATGAATATTCTAACTGATGCTTTAAGACCCAAGGCAAACTCCTTTACCCACACCAACAGAGTACCGACCATCTAAATCTCCAAATACAAAAATTGAATTGGTTAACATACTCCTTCACTAACAAGCTGCCCTACTTCTAATGGATGAAACAATCAAAGCGCACCCCTCTCAATCTCAAAAATAAATCAAAGCTCAAGGCAACACTCAGAATCAATCCAAGGCACAGCTTGCTCGTCAGCTCCCTCTACTATTATATCCCACCAAGTCAAAACCTCCCCCTTAAGATGCTAGAAGACAATCCTCTACAACAGAACATCCCATAAATAATATTGGCAAGAGACATATCACAAACACATATCTTAGCCAGTGTCATAGCACAACCTCAGAACTCGAAAATGGCTTTCCACCAAGGCTAAAAGAATCCTACCATAATTTTGGGAAGTTAAAGCTAGTGGAGCTATAAATAATGGTGCCTCTAGGGCTACACCACCTTCATCACATAACACATATACTAGAATGTTTACGGATGGCGGAACATCCCATGCGATAGTCAAATAGTCTCTGCACAAATCAGGCATCCCATACTACCCATCCATAGTCGCCCTTTTACTCCGTCCGCTCACAAGGATAGCCAGAACAAAGGTATCCTAGCAACTAACAGTAGAAATAAATCAAAGTCTAGAGGATAAGTGGTGTATGCGGTATTATATAGTAGAAAAATACAAGTACGCTCTCTTAACGAATCTCCTACTACTAGATTGATTAACTCAAACTGGTCTACTTGGTTCGAGTGTTGAGCCTAAGCACTAATACCAACTGTAACAACCCATCCTTTGTAGTACCCTAAATCAACGTCTAAAAATACATTTGACTCAAAAATACTGCAAAAGATAGATTGTCAGGAAAGAATATTGAAACAAACATTATACTAAGGTATATCGAAAAAATCTCACAGGGGAATGATAATATATAATATATTGAATGTACATGAACATAACAGGATAATCAATATATATAAGAGACTACGCTAGCAGAAATAACCGATAAGTGAATATCAAATTAGAAAGTCAATATACATTGAATCTCATATATAAATACATATCTGTCATGTACTTCTATAATATCAAGTATATATATGAAGTATCAACATCATCCCACAAAATGCTCCAGCTATCCTAAGAATTGATCCTTTAAAACACATGACTTTCAAATTACTTAACCGAGTACTCGAGAG
This sequence comes from Allium fistulosum, assembly GCA_030737815.1. NCBI lineage: Eukaryota > Viridiplantae > Streptophyta > Magnoliopsida > Asparagales > Amaryllidaceae > Allium > Allium fistulosum. The sequence continues at coordinate 237,760,849 of CM060907.1, read as the reverse complement.
TTGTTATGACATTAACGGACAAAAACAAAACATGAGTCAGACATAAAGCCTGGTGTGAAGGGGAACTATCTTAAAATACTGTAAATTAAAACTATATATAAATAAACAGGAACTACTAAGGCACAACTGGTCCTCTCCATAACCATGGCTCAGGGGTAATCTGGACTGTCCATAAACAAGTAAAGTATACCTATCCAAAAGATAGGAAATCATACCATAACATGCTCTTCTCCTGTAATCAACGAGTCACCATAACTAATATAATGCGACTGAAACGTTACAACATACTATAATAAAGGTAATCCAACATCCAAAAGTAGGGTGATCATAATATAAGTATATCGCGAAGTACATAATGATAGTAAATGCATTAGCAACAACAACACAATAGTCAACTAATAACACACAAAACAGAATAATGAAAGACAACTAAGAAATAAAAATCAATGCCCATCATTACCGATGGGTGGAGTCAAACATAGACATCTATCACAATCCATTGATTCCCTTCGAGAGTTCAAGATAAATAGAGTCGGTACCTAATCATACCATAGACCTCAAGCCACATCCTCCAAAATGGGTCTCGTGTAGATCTCAATGTACCCTTTGAAGCAATATTTGGTGATATATGACCTGCTCTATTTTCTTGAAACCTGTGTGAACCACATCGTACCCTCTACACCTATCTTAGGTACATCTAATCCACTCGTAGATGATCTTTATCCTATGTAAACCACACCCTACCCTCTAAAGCAGGCTTTGGCGACACCTAGTCCACTTATAGATTATCATCATCCTATATGAACCACACTATACCCTCTAAAGCAAGCTTTGGTGACATCTAGTCCACTCATAAATAATCATCATAATGGATTTATCAAATAACTTGCGTACGCCTCTATCAAAAAGATAACAACGGTAGTGTCTCATGTAATACACTACTGGGACCATAAAGGAACACTGATGTCGTATAGATATATATACCACACACATCAAATATAATCATCACATAATCATGTACGTCTATTATGGACGAAGACCAATATCTCGTCATCGTCCAACTATTTGTATGGTCAATATCAAAAGGCCAATAGGAGGTTCGATCACCAATATACAAGACTGATACCCTTCATCAAAACATGTTTACCCAAAGCTAGAGCCAAGGGATGCAGATCGCTCTACTCGATCGTACATGCTCGTTGGACATAATCACGTAGTCGATCATCGTACTGATCTCGTACCCAATCGTAATCAATCATTTTTTACCATGTACAATTTAATATGCACCCGTGTCCAAATCCCGAGCTTCGTCGTGACTTCCACTTCCTCGAGTAGCCCCGAGCCTTTCCGAAGTTGTGTCGAAGCCTCTCGAAGAACCATATGCGAAACGGGCAAGAAATCCCAGAAGCCTTACACCTGACCTGGGCTTATTGGCCAGGTCAGTGCACCTTCAGTCGACTGGGACTGTTAGACAGTAAGCCTAGGCCAACGAGCCAAGTTGGTCACTGCTCGTCAATTCGAGCCCCGTTTCCTCCGATGCTTTGCCCGATGAGTCGGCTAGCACTCCTAGCATGCCTCTGCCCTCGAAGCTCTTTCGAAGTTGATTTTTTGATGTTTTGGAAGTGGTTTCTTAAGTATTCGAAAACCAATTTCGATTAAATTCACTCTTTGCATGTGTAGAGTTCAACGGGTGATTATAGCGACCTGGCCTCTTCTAACACTCTAAAATGACATAATCAGCATCCTTGCCTTGTGCATAGCTCATACATGTGTCGATACACCCATACGTGCATGCTTATGAACACACGTACACGTAAACACATAATTTTACACAAATCACGTTTCGAGCTTCACCGGAGTGATTGCTCGATCTGGTATTCTCTCCCGCAACTTAGTGCACCCGATAGTCATTATGGCCACAAAAAATTGCTCGTAACATGATGATATACCCATATGGATAATTCCATACGTGTATACATATATTTAAATAAACAATTCAACTATTAAATAATCAAGTCTTACTTTTTATTTACTATACCATTTCAATAAAAATACAGTCTCTTTTCTATTATTTTATAAAATCATTTCATTGTTTTATAAAATATAAAACTAGCTTATAAATAATTTTTAAGCCCATTATGCTATTTTAAAAGTCATACTCTTATTTTCAATTAGTAATAAAATATATAATAATATTTCTATCATTAATATAACGACGAATTAGAGTTTAATTATTATAATCATGCTATCAATTAATATCATCGCTATCTAGCTCTATTTAATGCGAATAGAACACAATATAAATATTGGGGAATTCAATCAACCGTCTTGGATATTTACTCAAACAAATCCAATTAAATAGGGAAAAAATTTCATACATACATACATACATATATATTATACCTCTATTGGGTAATATTTTTCAATAGATAAAATTATGGGGATTTATGCTGAAATACAAATTCAGGGTTATAATTCTACTCATCTAAACCATAAATTCTCAACTACCCAAATCCAGTCCAAGTCCATACCCTTCGTAAATAATCTCACTACAAGTGCAATGGCGAAGGCCGCATCTCGATTGGACCTCGTATGCACGAGTAATGAATTTTATTAGAATCAAGTTTAATTAGAATAATTAATTCACTTAATTTATCAACTAATCACCTTATTAACCCCTTAATCCATCTTCCCAAAAATGCACATTCCTGTATGTGTGCATGACCCATACATGCACACACAATCCCATCGATTTCTTCCTTCATACAAGACAATTCGACGAACGGTCAGTTGCATTGCACTCCTCTACGCTAGCTCTTCGCGATGATCACCTACTCGAAGCCCTCAACCTCCCCTATCAGAAAGCGACACCCAAGGGACCTCCTTGACCACGTCAGTTCGCGGCCCTCTAACTCGATTGGAGCTCCAACGGATGGTGCGGCGAGGTGCACTTCGATATGAAAAGCGCAATGGTGGTCTTTATTTCACCCAACACCGCCTCATTCTCCAACCAATGGTAACCCTAGGCACGGTTCCTCCACGTCAATGTTCAAATGTCATCGCATATGCCGAGAGAAACATAGATTCGAATCCCTCCTCATTATGAGTTCAACGGATCCATCCCTGTCCAATTTCATGGTCCAGAGCTCTAAATTTAATTAAAGCAAGGAAGGTAGCTACTTTGGTTCTTTAAAGGAAAAGGAGAAGGAAGATAATGAGAGAGAGGGAGTTGAAAAGTGGGTGAGTATATATATATATATATTTTTAAATACATATAATTTATTTTATTTTTAAAATAAATCGCCATATGTTTTTAGCTCGTACGATCACATAGCACATTGGATCGTCATGAAACTCGCCGACATAGATTGCCTTCTTATTCCAGTCCCAATGGTATAAATTTCTCCGCTATCCGAGATAGCGTTCCGGGATGGTAATTTCATGCATTTCGGGATCGTTTTGGCCATAGGATTGCCCAATTCCAAATATAGCGATATTTATACTCATTTTGATTCACAACGTCGATCCGGACTCAATGGAGGTAGTCTCGAGTCCTAATTCGACTGTATGCGAAAAGTCACATTTTGGACCTTCAATTCAATAACGATTCATAAATTAATTATTTAACTATCCTATCATTAAAAATGTGGGATTTTACTATTAATTTATAACAATTATAAAATAATTAAATCGTTTGGTCAAAGGAGAATTCATCATTTCGGTTGTGTGACTCGTCAGGTGTAAATTTGGTCGGCGATTAATATTGAACTATTTGAATATTAACGTTCACACGTCATTTAGTAGGTGATGTGACATTTTGGCCAAATTTATCATTTACTTGGTTTCAGTGAAATCAAATTTCACTTTGTTAAGCGTTACCTGGTTATGACTTTTATTTACACTGTAACAACCTGTATTTTCAACTATTTAGAAATGTTAAATTTAATATAATTGTTGATTAAAAATGGTTAGAAATAAAGATTTTATGATTAATTAATGTAAAAATTTGTTAGGATATAAAACATGATCTTAAATAAATGCTAGAATAACTAATTTTAATGAGGTAGAGGATTGTAATGCATATCATAATATAATTTAATAATTTTGATTGAATGTTTATCTCTAATTGGAATATAATTGTAAAGTTTAATTTGGATATAATTGTAAAGTTTAATGAGGAATAAAACAAATAATGTATTAAAGGAGAAATCGTATTTTATTGAAATTGGTTTTAGCATAAAATATGAAATCAGTTATTGGTAAGTAAACTTATTAACCCTTGTGTAAACAGTAAATTTATAGGTAATTGATTTACTAAGATAATGTAATTACCATTTTGAGGAAGAACGACGGCTGATGGGTTTAGGGTTGCGGGTATCGTTTTGAGGAAGATAATGTAATTACCATTTTGCCCTTTTCTATTTTAATTTAATTTTAAAATTTCAAACTTCTAATGTGATTAACTTTTTGCATAAAAACTTTGATTGATATGCGGTTTCTTCCGTTGGACTCGTATCAAAATTCCGGACAATATGAAATTAGTATGGATGAATTTGGAGACAATCGAGATTTTAGGTTTTTATTGGATTTTTAACGGGCTTAAATCATAGGTGAGTGATTTAACCCACTCATACAGTACTAAATTTTCTTATGTTAGTTAAATTGAAATCATGAAGTGATAAACAAAATTCGGTTGCTGTTTGGTAGTTTAAGTTGGCATTTAAGTTAATTTGAATTTATATTGAATTAAATTGACATTTAAATTAATATTGAATTTAATTTCTAGTTAAACACTTGACAATTGATAACTAGTAACTGTTTTGATATATTGATTTATTTGGATGTTGATTGTTATTGGATGCCTATTGATTGATGTTGGATGCATGGTTGTTTATTTATTTTGACATATCCTTGGGTATTACCCTATATATTATTGATTATATAAATTGTCATTTGTATTATTTGAAATGAACTAAGAAATAGGTTGAAATGATATATACCTATGTCATTTAATTATGGGTTGAAATGATATATATCCATCCATGTAATAAAAATTGAATTAACTGATCACTTGGCCATAGGGAAGAAAATCACATACGGACACCGGATTGGTTGAATTAAATGGTTTTAAAAATCTTGAATTTGGATTGGTTTGAAAGAAATTGGTTTAAAGAAAATAATAATTTGGATTTATATAAAGTGAATTATTTTCTAATTCAAGTTTTGAAAAGTTGAAATTGAAATTGCGTAAATGAAATTGTTTGAAGGATTTAATTTGAAATCTTAAAGTTGAAATTGAGATGATTTAAATTTATCAAAATTGAATTATTTGAAAGGTTTAAGTTTTTATTTAAAATTTGGATTTATTTCAATTAAAGTGGGATAAATTGGTATTTTGAATTTTGATTGGGAGATGGAAAATCCCGTAACATCCCTTAAATTATTATATTCACGTTGTACACTTGATAGAAGATGAAAAATCCCGTAACATCTTTGAAGCTATTGCACTCATATTTTACGTGATATTGATTTAACTTACATAGGAATTTTTAGTTCTGACTCGAGTGTATTGTTTTTTCATTATGCTTGGGTCAGCCTGGGTATTTCAGTGTTCAAAGATATTATTTCTTAAAGATGAAGATGGAATTTGGAAACTATATTTATTAATATTATTCTGCTGCATTACTTTATTTTTTCTATTAAATGTATAACTCTGATGATATTGTAAAGTGAATTTATTGTATATTGTTAAACATCTTCATGAACTGTTTTGTTATTATTATATTTTGTCATTCCACTTCGAGATTCTGTATTTTTATTCTTCTATATCTTATTTCTTTAGAATAAACCCTACTGATAATCTTTTCTTTTGGGCTATTTGAGTCAGACATGTGTAGTTTATTATCGACTTGAATTGTCCAAAAAAATGGGTCGTCACATACATCAATTCTCTTCGTCAAAACTATATCACTTTAGACTTATGGAATTTGGTAATGGTCAAAATTCCAATATTGTCCACATTAAACTCTATAATCCAAACACAAAGTCCTTGGTTCAATGATAAAAAATATTATTAACCAAATTGCTTTAGCCAGATACTTTGACATTGAGTTGACTTGAGTTGACGGTGATACTAACCCCATATAACCGAGGAGACGAATCCTCTCTTGAATAGTGCTTCACTTCCAATACTTCCACTCGACCCAACTATAGTCACTCAATGGACATCGTGCCATGATTCGACTATAATCAAAGCAGAGCTTTCATATTGAAGATCCACGGTATTCTCAAGTCAAAAGAACTGCGTAAATCTATCACATCGATATTTTCTGTTTGACCGTAGTTATATTAACCAACAAAAAATTATCAAGTGAGTCATTCCATAATTATCCAATGACTATCAGTATATAACCCTTAGGTGCCTCCAACAGTCATGAGTAATACACAGCCCAACAGTTGGAGAGCGTTATGTACTATAGTCTCAACAGTACATCGATATCCAATCTCGATGCATCTTGACTAAGAACATTTAAAATGGTATATTTGATTTCATCGTGATAAATTACTCACAGTTACAGTACTTTATAACTACTATTACAAAACATACTATTTATGCATTTTCTATTAAATATACTTTTAATTAAATTAATTAATTAATATAATGAATTAATATAATACATTATATCAAGTATATGGTAGAAAGAAAACACCTTTTATTTCGAATAAGATTGGTTATCGAGTTAGATATATGTAATAAGTTACATAATTGCCCATACGACATATCCCTAACTCTATCAGTATCACATGATATCAACTTAAGCCTAACCTTCTCACGTAGCTTAACATCCTTTCTATCTTCTTTGCATGACAACTAGCTTCCTTCCTTTATTCCTGTATTGGTGGATAACGCACTCTTCATATTACCTCTGCTGCACTTCTTCTCTTGCTTGAATCTTACTCTGCCCTAAGGCCTTTAATCTTTCAACACTTTTAGAAAAAACTTTTCCTAAGCCTCCACGAATCTAGCATGTTGAACAACACATTGCTTCATTTGTTGTGCCATCTGCTTGCATATTGGATGACCATCTTCACTCCCATACAAAGGTGAATTTTCCACTGAATCGGGTTCACCACTAAGACTCAAATCAAAGTGGTTCATTCTTCTTGCCTTGCATTGTTGCTCATGCATATAATTGTAAGGATTCTTCCACTTCAGATTATTAAACAAAACATTTAACTTCTCTAGAAACTAAAATGGCTTTCCTATCTACTCATGAAATATCTTATGCACTTCGGTGGCTAGCAATATAAATGTAAATGAAATTAGTATACTTCTTACACTTAAACGCTAAAAAAGCAATAAGCAGTAAACTTATACAGTTGTCAACGTTTTGACCACTTATGTCATATTGGTTAAAGCCTAAAATGATTGCCAACCATATTTAATAAACAGGATTCAAGACTCGGTAACCTCTTCTTCACGAGTCCTACATCTTAGGTCTGTCATCCATGATGTTAAAAAATCAGCCTTTGATTGCTAAAATTTAAAACCCTTTATGTTCGTGACGGTTGCATTATTATTGGATACTTGAACCTCAACTCATGTAAGAGATAAATATTGAGCTGGAGTAAAAAATTATTTCTTTATTCCCCTATCTTCTCCTTTAGTTGAAAAATCCACTTCTACAAGCCTAGTAATACAATTAGAAGCAACCGACTTCTCGCCACTTGTATGATCAAGCAAACCTACTAAAGATCCGAACTTCCTTGTTTTCATTTGCGACTGTTGGAAATCTGGGAAAACTGACACTTGGGTTTCCTATTCCTCTTCCTTTTTCTCCTCAAAATCTTCGGCTACTTCTGTGCCTTCATCTTCATCCTCGTATTTCCCCTCCATCATCGTTATCTTCATTGTCGATAATATTCTGTGTTGGGTTTAGTATACCCAGTACTATGAGATGTAGAAAATTATCTCATCAAGTTTTATGTAACATCTTTATCTCGTCCCACTATTTCTTGAGCACTGAGGGATGTTGTGACGACCCAACTTTTCTGATCCCTGAAAACGACACTTAATACATCCACGGTTTTCGTGTCCTGCTACCCAAGCATCCAATAGACAAGTTGTCGTGGGGTAAAATAAAAGAACAGAAAATATCACAATGGAACTATTAATTATAATATAACAATACGATAGTACATAAGATTACTCCTTAACATGGAGTTATCCGAGTTACAACAAAGTACTACCATCAGCATAGGCAGTTATACACCATGCCTTTACACTTGCTGATATAAAAAACATATAAATACATAAACATAACAGCGAAAATAGATAGATAAGAGCCTCCTGCTCGTCCATCATCTTTAAAAGAGCCCAAAGAAACCTGCTACTCTCGGACTACTCAAATATAAATGAGTACCCGAGAGTTTAGAGAAAACAAATAACTCGAGTCAGACAATAAGTCTAGTATGAGTACACTCTAAACAAAGGATGTAAATAAATAAGAATATGTGAGACCACGCCGCCAAATGCGAAATGGGTTTCCCTCACAAGAACAACATCCAACCACAAATAATAGGTATAAATAAGTAAATATCGCGAAGTGCGCAAGACACTTCCTGATGCAATTAAGAAAGAAATAAATTCAAGGGTTTGAATCAATAACAAGGATAGGGAAATTTTCCAACAATGACTAGGAGGGTGCACCCCCTTACCAAAAGTATACCTCTAGAAAATATACTTGAGAACTACGATGGCTCTCGAAAAACGCACAAGCCGGACCCCTCTAACTTTACCAAGTATCCGACTATTTCACATCTCTGTGCACATACAATCGAATCTAATCTAGAATAGATGTGAAGATACCCTAATGGGAGCAACCCTACATAGCTTGACATCCACTCGAGCTTTGGTTTTAGTCATTTCCGTCAAAGGATATCAGCGCTCAAAATGAGCAACAAATCATCTTAGATTGACGACACACAATGAAGAAAGCAAAATCGATAGTCAATAAATCAACTATCGAGAATAATTAAAATGATTGTATATAGAAAGTAAATCTCACACCCTTACTACTACTCGTCGATATCAAATTGGTACCATCACTCGATTAAAAATGAAGTCAGACAAGTGAAGGTAGTGTTACCTCTAAGCTTTGTCTTAACAAAGTTTTTAACCTTCAAGATAGAAACGAGTTTCCATACATCGACGTTTAGTGCTAAGAGTATGACTAAACTCTTTCCATATAAGCGATATCGTTTATGAAAATTAAAATTTCTTATCTTTTCCATATCCGAATCAAACTTTTAAACTTTTAAAACTGAACTTGTGCTTAGATCTCACATCACAAATATTAACTTCAAACGACATTATTAAAAATGATTAATTAATTTTAAACATGATTAATTACTTCAAGCATCTCTATTTAAAAATTAATTAACTTTAAACTTGATTAATTGCTTCAAATATCATTATTTAAAATAATTAATTAACTTTAATCATCATTATTGAAACGATTAATTAACTTTAAGACATCATTAGTAAAATGATTAATTAACCTTAAACATCATTATTAAGAATGATTAATTAATTTTAAAACATCATTATTAAAATGATTAATTAATTTTAGAACATCACTATTAAAATGATTAATTAACCTTAAACATCATTATCAAAATGATTAATTAATTTTTAAACATCATTATTAAAATGGTTAATTAACCTTAAACATTATTATTAAAATGATTAATTAATTTTAAACATCATTATTAAAATGGTTAATTAATCTTAAACATCATTATTAAAATGATTAATTAATTTTAAACATCATTATTAAAATGATTAATTATCCTTAAACATCATTATTAAAAATGATTAATTAAACATCATTATCAAAATGATTAATTAAAATAATTTATTATTAATTAATATCTCTGAATTGCATCCATAGTGACTATTGCTATATGGACCATAACTTCGAAACTCGTTTAGTAAATCAATTTTTTTTAAACCTGGTTCAAAGAACATTTTTAAAAGTGTCGAAACATAACCAAATATTTGTTTTGTAAAAATCCAAGCACGAGATCAACAAAAAGGTTTTCAAAAGAGATGATGTATTCAAAGTGTTGATATAGCGATAGTCGCTATACGGACACTTCCGTAAAACATTTTATATGTCATGTATTCATCCAAACATCTCATAAACATAAGCACACATACATACATACATACATACATACATACATACATACATACATACATATATATATATTCTCAAATGTAAATAACATTCTAAAGGCAAGGTAAAACTTATCATTTTGTAACTTATGCACTTCGAAGTGTGTCATAGCGACCTATTTCCTACGAACACTTCGACTCCATTTCAAGTCCCCTATAAACATCCTATGTGTCATCCGCTTTCAAGTGGGAATTAAATCAAACAATATAATTCCGATCTTATAACATAAGAAATTAACTAACCAATATTAGTATCCCAACTGATAAATTTTAAATATTTGGATTTAAAGGTAAGTTTTACTCACCGAAACAAACACGAACTTCAACCAAACTTGCAAACGACACATGGACGGAGCTTCCTTCTACAAGAACTCGCTTTTAAGACCTAAAGGAGCCCAATATGGTTTGGCCTAGGTGGCTAAGGGGCTTGGGCTAGGTTAAAAGTGGGAGTTTTGGGTCTTGTTGTGGTGGTGGAGTGATGTAGAGATGAAAGGAAGAAGTTTTAGCAACTTTTCTTAAGGAAAAATGGAAAAAGAAGTGATTTTTCAACTTCAAATCTTTCTGGAAGCCATGCATGGAAGCTTAAAAAGCTTGAAAAAGAAAGGAGATGAGAATTAGAAAAGGAAAGAAATGAAGTAAATAACAAAGTGAGAAAGGTGAGTTGTTTTTATAGAAAATGAAAGGAGGTAAATTACTAAAATGATCTTAACCCATACCCTCCATAAATTTTTGCCACCTCATCCTTCCTTCACCAATTCCACACGCAACCAACCACCTCCCTCTCATCTTCATCAATTCACCACTTCACATGACTTGATGTATCTTTATTTTGTACATTTTACTTTTTAAAATTTAAAAGATAAGTCAAAAATTACTAAATTTACTTAAGTATAATTTTAAACCAAATTATAATCAAATTACTTCATTAACAATAACCTATGTTATTTATATAAATATGTACACATGTACACTAGTGTACACAACACATTCCGACAACTTTTAGATGATGAAAAGTATAAAATTCGAAAAATGATTTTCGGTCGTATTTTCGATTTTTCTCCGAAGTACTTATTTTTGTAAAATTAAAACAACTTTACCATCATTAGTTATTACTAAAAGGAGGTTTATCCGAGTTATAAAATCCATTATTTAAATATTTAGAAATATATTAGATATTCGAATTCGAAGTGATTAAATTGTGGGTCGTTACAGATGACACTTGAGCATGGTCATTTTATTCAATATCTGACTATATGAAGCTTGATTTTGATATTGAGAATAATTTGCTTGTTGTTGTGAGGTTAGTTGATGGTAGAATTGTGGCTTCATATTGTAGTATATGTTGTGTGAATGCAGGTGGACTCCGCATAGGTGGATTTCGAAGAGGCAGATGTTGTTGGGATGGGTGACGTTGGACATATCCATGTTGGTGATGGAGTTGTAAATTTGTTCTTGTTGCGAAGGTCATACGTGCAAATATTCTATGATATGTTATGCTTGAAATGGTAGAAGATGCGGTGTTGCTTTTGGTTTCTTAACCATAGCTCTTTTTTCTTGATTTTTTTTCTCCATTTTTGAATTCGAAATTTCTGTTGTAAAATGGAGTAGAGTTGTAGAGGAAGAAGAGAGTGCGGTGTTATAAAATAGGAAAGGTATGGTGCAAAATATTAGGGAGGAGAGAATTAGCCATTTTGAAGTCACCGTTGTAGTGACTACTTAACATGGCAAAGATATTGTCGTTTAATGCATTGTGTTAAAACAATATCTTTGTCGTTTTAATAACCAGTCCTACAGACTGGTTCAGTAGCCATGGCAATGATCTGTGTTTTTTTCTCAATCGAACAAGACATATCTTGATGCACTGTGCCTTGTTTAGTGCTATCCTTCAATTGAACAAGGCACCATCGGTTTTGCTTTTATATTTTATTTTATTTTCAACCTTGTTTTTTTGCATTGGGTTGGGCATTGGATTGGGCCCTTGAATATTTCCAACACTGACTCTTTCGCTTTTTTTTCTTGAATACAATCTAGCTAGGGAACAATAAAATAAACAAATAAATAGTAATTCAAACTTTTTAGTGGGTCATAAGTGAAGTGGACAAGGGAATACAAAAAAATTGGGCTTTTGATCGCTAACAGATACATTTAAAAGCGTGGGCTTTTCTAAAACTATTTGTAAGTCCACAGTCAAAAAGAGGAGTATTGCAGATTCACAGTACAAAACCATAGCTGGCTAGCTGCAGAATCTCAAAAAATTAATAAAATTAGAGGGAAAAAATGGCGTGTGAAACGTGTTTACCACTGATCGACCTATCTTCAACTGACCGTACCTCTGCCGCCAAATCCGTTCGTCAGGTTTATTTCTTCCTTTTAGATGTTAATGAATTTGTCGCTTGAGCTTTAATATTAATTATTAACGAACTATCTCAGGCGTGTTTGGATTATGGATTTTTCTACTTGTTAAATCATGGAATCGAGAAGGAATTGTTCCAAAACTTGTTTACCGAGAGCAGGAAATTCTTCTCTTTGCCTATTGAAGTAAAAATGGAGATTCTACGGAGCAAAGACCACAGAGGCTATACTCCTATGTATTCTGAAACACTTGATCCTTCTTCCAAGTTCCAAGGTTAGTTCAATTTTTGTTTGGAAAACAAGTTAAGCAAATTTCATTTGTTCTTGAAAATTCAATATTTTCCAGTGGCAGTGTTAGTGTTGTTGCGTAAGCACTGATTTTTGTCTAACCTTGCGCGGGTACATGTTCTTGTATAAGAAAGTTTGAAATACTTTTAATTCCACACAAATTAATTAGCACGAAGGTTAATATACATTGTTATTGTGCATATAATTCTTTACCTTGTTTGATATGTGGTGAGCGCACAAAATTTGAATGATTATTGCTTAGTTGATAAACAACACGCTATATAAAGCGAAGTAATATGATACGGTTATACATATGCAACTGCGGCTACTAGACCCAAACGCAATATTGTGCTACCTGCAAGGTACAAAATATGAGCAGAAGCTACTACATCAACCTGGCAAATAATGGAACAGGCACTTGTAGATAAATAGTTTGTTATTGCGATTTTCTTTTTATATTGTATTTTCTTTTTCTGTTAGAATTATGTGGCTCTGAATGATTACATTGCCACTAGTAGTGGACACCTGGCATCTAGAAGCATGTATGAGTAGTCTATATAGGATGCTGTAATGAATGGAAAAGCAGGCTGGAAATTGTATTTCTCTTCCTTACTGTATTTCTCTTTCTTCTCCCTGTGTTTTCTTCTTTCTTCTCCTTCTCTAAAAATTCTATTATCTTGCTTAGACCGTATCATAATATTGATATTTTTTTAATGAATATTTAGAACAGGCATTTGCAGTTTCATGGAGTAATATTATATGAAATAAATGTTTCATGTGAGGATACACCAATTCCATATATATATGGAACTGTACACGCCTGGCTTCACCAGGAAAATTAATAATAAGAGCAATAAAGAATTAGATTAGACGAGGAACATGATATTTAAACTCGTAAATTAGAAATAGAGAATGTCTTCATATTTTTCCAACACCGACAAGTTATGCAGTCACAATGTATACTGTCTAAGACATTGTAGGGTGCAAATGCAAATACTCCACTTACACCTATTATCAGTGCCGGCCCAAGGGTATTCAATGCCCTAGTCGAACAAGCATTTTTATTTGTTTTGTTGCCCCTTAACTCAATCAAAAAAAATGCACATAACAAAATGTAAAAATGCACATAACAAATTTTAAATTCTTTATAAAATTTAACATCCATCACAAAATATTGATTATATAAGTCATTTTGATTACATGCCCAAAAATAAAAACGTAAACATAATATCATAACACATTAATACATATTAACGAAAACAACTTCTTCTTGCATTTTTTGAAGCAAACTCCTCTATTACATCTTCATAGGTAAGTTTGTCTAAATACTCATTTTCAATTGAAATCATTGCTAGCCCACTTAGTCTCTCTTGTGACATAGTAGTCCGGAGATATGTTTTAATCAATTTCAATTTTGAAAAACTTCTTTCCGCCGAAGCAACCGTAACCGAAATAGTCAATAGAATTCGATAAGCAACCCAAACATTTAGAAATCCACTTACATCCCTATAAGATCTCAAGAAATTAAGTATATCAATTGATGAAGTTACTTTTGATGATAAAATTCCTTTTAGTTGTCGAAGTTCAAAAAATAACTCTTTATCACAAATATCTTGCTCTTCATTGTGCTTCAAAAAACCTTCTAGATTCATGCACTTATCCTTTAATTCATCATTATCAATATTTTTAAATCTTAGATTCAACAAAAATCCAAAAGTTTCTTCATAAAGTTTAAATTGGTCAAATCGATCTCTAAGTGAAGTTAAAGCTTGATCAACTATTAGAAGAAAATAAGTAACTTTAAAAGTATTCTTGGGAGATCGCTTATCATTATCCTCCATAATTTCTTCGTCAAACTGTTTTTTTCTTCGTACAACTCTCTTTTCAATAAATTTTGGATCAATACCAACATCATTTGCAAGCATTTTAGCCTCCTCCATCATGTTTTCAAATCCATCTTCTCTGAATTTTTCAAAAAATACGATAAGATCTTTAATTTTTGTAATTGCATCTTCTATATCCATATCCTCCCGTTGAAATATTTTACTTACTCGATTAATATTATCTAATATTGTGTACCAAATACACAAACTAATTATGAACTCAAAATTTTCCAAAGCATTTTGACATAATCCTTTGGCCTCCATCATCACAACATCATCTTTAGAATTATTTGTAATATCAATCAAAGCATCTCTTAACTCCGATGTTTGAGTTCTTTTTGCTTTAACACTTTCAATGTGACTTTCCCACCGAGTTGCCGATAATGGTTTTGGAGCCAAACCCTTCACATAACTTCGAAGTATTTCCCATCGATGAGTTGAGCCGGAAAATAAAGTATAATTTTTTTGCACAAATGCAAAAAAATTTCTAGCTTTCATACATGATTTTGCCATATCACATAAAGCAAGGTTTAAACTATGACATCCACATGAAATGTGGAAAGCTCTAGGATTTACATTAAGTAGTCTTTTTTGTACACCTTGGTGTTTACCTTTCATGTTTGAACCATTATCGTACCCTTGTCCTCTCACATCATTGATATCAAGTTTAAGATCAATTAAAATATTTTCAAGCTCCTTAAAAAGACCAAGCCCGGATGTATCATCAACCGTTATGAATCCAAGGAAATACTCTTCTACTTTTATATCATTTGCATCATGAACATTCAAACATCTTATTATAATGGACATTTGCTCCTTGTGACTCAAATCCGGAGTACAATCTAGAATAATTGAGAAGTACTTTGCTTTCTTTATTTGCGTAAGCATTGTAATTTTGATCTTGTTAGCCAACAAACCTATCGACTCATTTTGAATTTTATGGCTAAGATAATGATTATTGATTTCATTATTTACAGCACGTCTTAGATGATCTTCCATAATTGGATCAAACTCGGCAACAAATTCAATAATTTGACAAAAAAGTCCATTATTTTTTTCATATATCTTCTCATTTGATCCACGAAATGGTAGATTATTTCGCGCAAGTATCTTGACAACACCAATTATACGCGCAAGTATTTTTTTCCAACGTTGTTTCTCTTGGTCAATTTGAGATTTCATTGCTTTATCAATTGTTGCCTTTTGTTGAAGTCCTATATGCAAATCAACCCATTTAATAACATTTGCGTTGTGTAATGGATTACTTTCGTGCTCTCTTAGCTTCCTAGGTAAATTATGCCAATCGTTAATTCCTTCTCCGACCAATTGGGATGGTCTTTGGCTATGGTCAAATAACTTACAACAAAAACAAAAAACTTTATCACGTTCATTTGAATAAACAAGCCATTTTCTTTCATGTTCTTCTCCACATGGATAACCACCAATATAATGTCTAGAAGAAAAGTGTCTACCGTCAATCTTATTTTTTGAAAACGCATAATTATCGTTCAGTATTTTTATTGGACCGCGTTGCACTAACATTATTCTTTTGGTACTAGTAATTCTTCCCCACAATCCCGGATCATAATTAACATCAACATCCTTTTCAAGATCAATAGTAGTTACATTGCCAACATCTTCATCATTGAAACGATCATTACTATCTTCATCATGCCCCTTTATGACTTCTACGTGGTCATCAATTTCTACTTCAACAATTTCATTTATAGGCTCCTCATGGATATCAACGCTAGGATCAATATTTTCCTCCCAATCCGTTTCATCAATTTGACTTGAATTTGAACTTTGAGATTTTTTATTTCTTGCTTGAAATAAATTTGAAATTGAACCAATCATTGATTTTGCTTCGTCGCATCTACGTTGCTTTTTCATTCTATTTTGATATCCCGAATTCTGTTTCCGATTCCTACCTCAATTTAAGATACAACGTAAAATGATGAATCAGTAATTTTTTCTTACAAACTCATTGCAAAAAGATGGAATGCAAATTATAATTATATCAAACACTCATTGCAAGCACACTACCATTCCTGACATTGTTCAAAAAGTGATTATATTTCTGCAAGAACACATATCAGACAAGTCTGAAAATTCAATGCAACTCAGGACTTAATTATTATTTTTTATTTCTTTCCTTTTTAACTTCAATCCATTCAATGCAACACAGATGTCCATATAGCAAATTATTATATATAAGAATATGTTTTTAAACTTTAGTTTCATTTAGTACTTTCACATTGCATAATTTTGTTATCGAAGTGTCAAATTATTATTCTTGAATATAGATGATTTTTTAACTATCAATGTATTCGTATGAAAAATTCACTTAAATGAGATGAATTTGTTTCTGACACTTTCAGGTCAGGCTTTTAACAAGTACTTCAGTAAGTAATATTAAAAAGGTCATGGTTGCTTTTACAGTAATTTGATTCAAAAACAAATTCATGTTCCACTTTTACACTTTCAGGTCAGGCTCCTCAGTAACAAATTCAAAAACAAGTTCATGGACACATTCAGGTCAGACTCCTCATGGTCCACTTTTACAGTAATTTGATTCAAAAATACATATAAGAATATGTTTTTATATATAAAAAATTGCTGTCATGGTTGCTTCATCACAAACACAGATGTCCATATAGCTTATTTCAATCAAAAAAAAGAAAAGCAGACAGTTTCAAAAAAAAAGAAAAAAAAGGCAGACTAATTAAAAGAAAAACAACTTATTACTCAATACTCACATTGTTTGAAACTGAAATTGGATCTAGGGTTTGCAATTTGAGCGTCGATGTGCGATGCGATTGAGAGGGATAAGAGAATCGAGATGATGGAAGCTTGAAGGAAATCGCAGGAGGCAGGAGGCTGCGACTTGCAAAAATGGAATCGACACAGGCGGCTGCGACTTGTGAGTTGCGAGCGTGACGGCAGTGGAAGGAAATCGCGTTTTGTTTTCTTTTAGTTTTTTCTGATTTTTTTTGTTGCCCTTCTCGCGTGCGTTGCCCTAGTCCTGTGTCTCTCTGGACTCTGTTGTGGGCCGGGCCTGCCTATTATAACCAATTATAACCAATGCAAATACTCCACTTGCACCCTACCATCCATGAATATGATGAAAAATATAAACAATTACAATAAATGCAAATATTCCACTTATATCAACATGATCATATCACACCCGATTTTGTTCGTTTTCCCCCATTCTATGAAATATTGTACTTCGGCGATTATGTTGATCAAATTATTGTGTATTTTGCGTACTTCTTATTCATGGATCCTTTTAATCTAGTGCACGCCACTTTTTTACATCAACCAATTAACCATTGTTCTTACCAATCCATGATAAGACTCGGTCTTTCTGAAGAAGCAACAAAGTTTCATCAAATTATAGGTAAAGTTCACATTTACAGAATCCAAAAGAGTCGATGATTAGTAGACAAAAATGTGAACTGCAGCGTTAGTGCTACAAATTAAGCATTAGGATTCGTTAGAAACAAATTTAACTTGATCATGGAATAACATGGATTTGAAAAAATATTGTGCATCTAACTTCCAATAATAGTTTAATCATTTGAATTTTGAACAATCAAATTTTAATCACTTGGCAACCGAGGCTTCAATCTCAATCTCTACTACAACAACTAAGAAAATATTGGGTCAAATCACTCCTCGGTAACATTAAATGCAAGTGAATCATAATATGTCCAGATCCCTTCAAATTAAGTTAGAAGATACAATTGGAATGGTCAAACACAAACCTAACTTGAAGAAATTAGCAACACATCATCAAAAATGCTTCTACATCAATACAGTGATAATAAATATCTTAGGAAATGCAATACCAAAACACAATTAAATCGTATATTTTAGCAGATTTAAATATAAACAAAATTTTATGTTTAGAGATAAACATACGGTAATAATTTGACCAAATAATAAGAAAATTCAGACCGGCTTATTTTAACTGACCTACAATTGACACGCACAGACAACAACCAACCCCTCCCCCCTCTAAAAAAACCCACAAACACACACGTCTTATCCTATTAGGGAGCTCGAAATGTGTCAGTGGCTATTAAGAGCAATAACTGAAATAAAACACATTTGAATTTCAAGGCAAGGCTGGTGTAGGAAAATAACCATCATGTATGAAGCGAAACTACCAATTATAGAATGGATTTAGTGATAAATTATCTGTCCATGTTATTTCCCTTTTGATAAGCGTAGTACAATTTTAACAAGTAGGTAAAATACTTATAAATAAATCAGAAAACTAAGTTTTCCGTAAAACATGGATGACTTACCTTAGTCTCTTACCTACCTGCATTCAAGGAAAAAAAAATCAATTATGCAACCAAATTCTACATCAAAAAATAAAACGAACCATATATGTTGTATGTGTTAACTGATGACGTACCTTAAAGTCGCTGATGACTACTACTCTAGCCAAATAAACTGATATCTCTACGCAGGTAAAATAAAATTTGTTTGATAACCAAATCGGCACAATTTTTTTTTGACAAAATGGTAGCGTCACTACTTGGAGGCATTCCAACAACATACGCCATATTTATATTTAAAATAAATAAGTACATTTACAACACACGCCGTACATATTGACATTCACACACACAAACACAAAAGTTGATGCAGGGGCATCAACAAAACATACAGACCCACATACCCATTTAGCTCATGCAGGAGCCCATCACAAACACAAGTGCATAACAATTAACATACAGACACAAGAACACAAACACGTACGTAACTTCATATTCTGTTATACGTACATACAGACCCCAAAAATAGCTTACATATAAGCAATTACAAAACACGAACAGGTACAAAAACATCTACCAAAAAGAAAGACATGCGCAAAACAACTGCCCATCAACAGTAGTGTGAATAAAACTCCATCTTCAAATATTGTTGCTCCTTCCTCTCCTCACTCTTGCACCTATGCTATCTTCAATCATTTCATCTTGCTTCCATCTATTGATACCTGTCCACAGATATACATATTTAAGTATTTGAAATATAATAGAATTCGAACTTTTTAGTTTTTCTTGAAGCATCCGGTGTTTCTTGCATGCCACAACAACCAACAAAATGCAAAATTCAACCTAATGAAGTTGTTTAATTGGTTAGTGATATTAGCTCTTTTGTAGGTCCAATAATCAAACCGATCACGAATGAAAGAACACCTCAAATTAATACCAAGTTGAACCATACATTTGGTTCGCACATAAAAGGCAAAATCACAATCATAATCACAAAATGTGTGTAATTCTCGACATCTTCGCCACAAAATACACATCTTTCAACAATGTTCAGCATGCTACCCGTGTTTAGTTTGCCATGAATTAAATCCACATTTGAAGTCTCACATATATTTAAATCCCAAAAACTAACTTATATAAGCTTTTCACTTTGTACATCTTACTACTGCATAAATTCCATTTAAAGATATCATTTTCACCATTTAATAATTGTAATTCTCAAACAGTCCAATGATATTCATTGGCTAACTTAGAGCTTTCCCTTCTATCACTCTGTTAAAAGATAATTCCCACTTGAAATTTATTGCATTTTCATTGTATATTTCAGCTACAATACTTTTCTTGTTATTTGCCAACTCAAATAAAGTACTTTACAGCAAGAGGAATTGACAATATTCAACTATCCATCCATAAAGCCGTGTTAGAGCCACTATTCATTACAATATTAATGCCAATTTAAAAAACCAACTCCTCTAAAAAAAATAGAGTATTTACTTGTGTTACTAAACCAAGAAAAATTTCCATCATGACTAGTATTTATCACCCATTCTTTCCAAAGAGCCTTTTTGTTACTAATCATATTCCATACACATTTGCAAAGAAGAGAGGAGTTCATATATTGCAAGTTTAAAACCCTCAAACCTCCGTGATCATAAGATTTACACACTTGATTCAATGAAATTAACCAACTTAGAACCTTAGTTTCTTTTTTTCCCGTCCAGAAGAAGTTTCTTCTCAAACTATCAATTTTTTAGAACCAATTTAGGGCATTTATAAAAAGAGAACCGGTACAAAGACAAAGCAGATAATGCTGAATTCACCAATATCAACCTGCCTGCTTTTGATAAAGAGCCGCACTTTCATCTCGCCAACTTGCTATCGAATTTATTAATTAGTACATACCAGTCTTGCTTTAAAAACTTGTTTGGTCTTATACACAAACCCAAGTAATTTAATGGAAATTCTCTCACTTTACAATTGAGCATTTCAGCAATTTTCATTGTAATTCACTCCGAACACCACTGTTAATAACTGAGTTTTTATGAAAATTGATTTGTAGTCCCAACAAACTTTCAAAAGCGTATAAAATGAATTTTAGTGCGGCAATATACTTACAATCTGGGTCACTAAAAATAATTGTGTCATCTGCATAATGAAGAGAGTTAATGCCTCCTATTATATAATTACCGCCAAAGGTTTTTAGGATCAAACCAGCATAATTTATTGATGAAAATATTGATTAGGTAAATATTCGAACGTGCGAACTAAACATGACATAATTGATTACAAAAGGACAAAGAAGAGGAAAAATTCATGTAAAGCAACCTACCCTTGGTTATCCAAAATTCGGTGCAATACATGAAAAATCTTCTCTCTTGAAGATTTTTACATTCAATGCAACATTTGAAGTAACGAGAACAAAAAACCTTTAATCAAATATTATTCTTTCCACTAAAGTTTCATTTGCTGAAATACTTTAGAGAAATCTTAAGTTACCCCACATCAAGGGTACCGCGAATTTATTTTCATACACCCAATAATTCATTTATGACGACGATCAAAATAGAAGAGTTGGCCTTTTAATCTGACGTGGAAAAATTATAATAGAAATACTTAATTGACAATATTGATTTACCTAATTGACAACCATATTTTACTGATAAAGAAAATGACGCTTTATGGAAAGTAATAGAAACTTTACTGGAAAAATTGTTATCACACAAAGTAGGATGAAATAACATGTTGTCGCTTTTATATTCTGCCATAATACGTTGTATAGTCAAATGAGTAAATTAGAAAGTAAATAAAATGAGTTGCATGGAATGCCAAAATAAGTTATATAGTCACATCCATTAGGACAGTAAATGCAAGAAAGGTAGAATTAATGTGCTAGAGTTAAATGAATGTTCTGCACAAAATGAGTCACGTTATTAAATTCATTCATGACTATAAAATATTGTCTCGGTTATAATTGTAATGTTCAAATCACAACAAACATTACCCCGATAGCATCTCTATAAATCCAATTAGTGACACTGTATAAAATTATCTCTAAATGATTTATGACCATTTAGAAGGTTAAAAAAAATAGTAAGACGCACTCAAAAAATAATGATAGACATGCAATATATCCTTTCAAACTAAGGAAGAACTATCCTGTATTACCTATAATGACATTATAGTAGGCTATCATGCAATAAACTTTTCAGCCCAATATTAGAAAATGCAATTAGATCCGAGCTTACAATCCAAGAAAAGAATTTTTGGCAAGTGTACATGCTTTCTTTTTGATTGCTCAGTAAGAGGAGCTTGTGTGCAGTCTTCATATGTGCTTTTGTTAAACAGCTAGTTGATGGAAAGTATCAATGTTAACTCCTTGACTCCATCAATTTTAGCGGAGATAGAATCAGCCAGTCTTATAAACCTCACCAAAAGCATCGTTGTTGATTTCTTGCGAAATTATCTTATCTTGAAATGATGGGCCGTAAATGAAATAAGATTTAGATCCTGAAGAAAATAATAGGAATTTAATAAGACAACAAATGATGAGATAGTTGCATGAGTACATGAAAATTTAACTTCTACAATCAAATGTCCTGTGCATAACAATTTAACAACTAAAACGTAGACTAAACCCAAAGTTGAAAAATGAAATATTCAGTCTAGTGCAGCATTCGGAAGAATACAGGGTTAAAAGTGCACCTTGCCCAAAAATCATCAGTTTTATACGTTGATCATGATATAACTTAAGAAGTGCATAATTAATACAAATACACCGAAAAGAGAACACACTTTATTATTTGGCAACTTTGGCGTTAAGGCCTATTAATTTGTTAGTATAATCATGATGAAAGCATAAACACGGAGGTAGTCCAAAGGTATGCGGCATTTGTTTTGGAGCAGCACATATTAAATTTGGTCTCAAAAAAATATATAATTTGATACATAAACAAAATCATCACTTCTATAATACAAGAAATAAACCAACATTAATACGCAATACTACTTCATTATGCTTATTTATAAGATGTAAACACTTCCAAATGTGGCATTATCGGCCTCCTTGATCAATACATGCCTGGATAAACTGAATTAATTCTTTAGTAAATTAGATAATATTTATTTAATTTTTGACCAAGATGACATACGGCATGTATTTACATACTTAACATTGTTTCTCAATTGGTCGCTTATAAGATAGAAAATAAATGAAAACACATATCATTACCTTCCTATTAGCTTAGTGTTAACATGCATCTAAAACATATTGTGTTTTATTAAGATAGACGTTCCAATTACTAATCATGATAATATGTAAAATTCGTTGTTACTAAATAAGTTAGGTTAACTTCTTCAAATAAAGAGTATAAAGAATAAATTCAAATTATTTTGTTCAACTCTAGAGTTATATGTTTTACACATGAAGCTAGGCTAGCAAGCTATCTAAAATCAATATTTGACTAGATATGTGTGAATACATAAAGATGCATGTACAAAAAAAACTAATTTTAAAAGAACAATAAAAATGATCGTAATGAAATCCAATAAAATCATATGTACATAAATAAAAATAACAGCCTATCTTAACATCTAAATATGATCAATTAGTTGACTTAGTTAATATGACCGCATAATAGAAATTTGCAGAGGATGAACCTTTTTAAGTACTATTTTAAATTAAATCATTTTAAACAATAGACGTAGAGGTAAAGAAAACATGATGAGATTAGAAGGAAATTAATCAAAAGTATTTAATGACAATTATATATTATAGTCATTATGCTTTCTGTGGAATCAATACTACTCTTTTTTTGGATAATAATATATGTACCGGTTAGGTATGACATCCCAAGAAAAAAGTTCTTTGCATTTTACGAAAGTGGTTAGTTTAGTACAACCTATAAGAAGAAGAAAAAAACATATGATAAATTAATATATTTTTCTTGCTAGTGGTATGAAAATGTTAATTTCATGATTCAACAAAGAGGGGATAAATTAAGGAAAGAAAATCATAACAAATATGTTCTAAAAATTGTTTTGAAAGCAAACATGACCTACAGTGAAACTAATTAAGAAACTTATTATATGCACGCGTGTGCAGACACATTTAAAACCTTACTAATGTGTGACAAAATTGATTTGGAGTGAAATGTGAAAAATTGAAATGTTCCACAAATAAAATAGATGAAAATCGAAATCCATACTCAGCAACGGTACATACAACTATTTAATTTGGATCATTATGGCATCATAAAGATTATTTGGGAATGTGAATAGAGATTAAATACAGTCAAAGTCTTACGAAAAAAAATCATAAAATGTCATGTACAAAAAAGTGAAGAAAACAACGGAGAGAGATTTAGTACCCTTCTTTTTGCTTATTGAATAGTGAATGATGGAATTACACCGATCTGCTCTATGAAAGTAGTTTGAAATAATCTTAGTAGATGGTGGTTTGGGATATGCACGTTTGATTCTAGTAACAAGCTAGGTGGAAGGAGATTCGATAGAGATGCAAGCGACGGTTGTCCCGCTGACGAGCATCTATATGGAGATCAAAAGGGGAAGAAATGGTTCTTAGTATTAATTAATTAAAATACCTCAAATAAAAAATATATCATAAAACTAAAACTTATCAGTTTTTTGAATTTAGTTTCAATCGCCAATGATTTGAGAATCATAATTTAAATAATTGATTTGAAAGTGGGGGAAAGGGAGAACGATTTGTCAGAGTGGGTAGTTTACAGAAAGGGTGATGGAAGAAGAGAACGACGTTAAATAACATTAATTTTTCATGTAATTTATAGAAAATTATATATATATATAAGTTAACTGGAGAATCAAGCTTCACTTATACACGTAGAAAGCATTTATCATCCAAACACATTCTGTTACTTGTTATAAGGTTGTCAATCGGGCTTCAAACTCGTGACCTTTAATCCAAACTATTAAACTAAGCTAACTCTATTAATCCATTACATCAATTTTTTTGACAATTGTCAGAAAGGAGAAACAAAATAAACAAGAAAAATAAGTGAAAAACACGAAATGATAACACAGATAAAAGAGGAATGATTTTTTATTTGGTTACGGTGGATTCTATTAACTCGCAACTTTTATCTAACATACCTCATTTAAGTGTGCTGCTAAATGCACATTTCTTTGTTCTTACTAATACCATTGTAATCTATTAAATAATAGTAAAGCAGAAGAATTTGAAGCTCTCTCATTAATTTTAAAAATTATCTCTATTCTTCTTAATTCTTTTCAAGTGGATATTTTATTTTTAAAATCCTATGACTTACCGGTTCATAATTATTTTACTAAACTTTTCACACTGTTTTACATTCAAATGCTTTCTTTAAAAGAATCTAAAATTATTTACAAATCTTTCACCGTTCTCTTTCAAATTTTATATTATAGTCCACATATTTAAATTAATTACATAATCCAAAATTTAAACTAATTGATAAAGTTAGTCAACTAATATTTATTAATAAATCCTAAAGATGATATTTTCAATATATATACTACAGCGCATCAACAAATTGGTAAAAAAATATCATTTAGATGCAAATATATATAAATCACATAAACATGTATTATATACATTAACAACAATAACAAATTTATTTTATAATTTATTTACTAAATGAATTTATTATACATTGCACTATAAAATTCTATTAACTTCAAATATATAAAAAAAAATTTACATTTACTTAGAAACCCTTCTTAATTATATTCTAAAATTTTAAATTTAAGTCCTTATATTTAACTAACTGTGAGAGTAAATCACACGTAGGCGCATTTAATAGTTAGATGTTGGTGAGATTCCGTTGATTAGTGGTGGGGTATTTTTAGAATTTCAAAAGGACACCATGAAATCATATTCATTGAATTCTCTTTATTAATAGTAGAGATAAATATGATGAACTAATATTTATTAATCTATCTAATAAACCATAAAAATACGAGGATTTCAATATATGCAATATTCATATATATGAGAAAAATAATAAAATTATTTCTTCTTTATTCAGAAAAATGAATATTTAACTCACATAACATAAAATGTATACATAAATAATAATAACTCTTTTAATTTTTAATTCATTTATCTCAAAAAAAATCGTACATTACATAACATAATTTTATATTTAACAACCTTTAAAAGATAAATTTATATTTTATAACATTATGATGCGAACGCATAAATTACACCGATAAAAATTAAATTATATAAACATTCTCACTTTTAATGTGTTATCAAACCATATCCAACTTATAACTCAATTAAATGCTACATAACATTATTTTGCATTATCAAAGTTATAAGCATGACCCTCCTATAAGAAAATGAAATCTAAAATTCACTATAAGGATAAATTTTTTTAACAATGGAAACTTAATAATGAATAAAAGTTCACATGTCCAATTCAAAAAAAAATCACATGCAAATGATCTTACCATAAGATCTATGCTCTTCTCAATTACAAATCCGTACCAAACCCTTCTCAATTTTAACTTTTTTAGATTAGCTTATTATATTTAATTAGTTATGTTGATCATTAACTCAAATTATTCAAATAAATTCAAATTTTAATGCTCATTAATCCATTTATAAATCGTTTATAAAAGATGGCAATTCAAAATAAATACAATAATCATGTTAACAAAAATGTGAAGTTACTTATTCAATCATACATATAAAAAATACATCACATAACATAAATTATTTACATTTACAATTTTAATTTATAATTTTTTTTGAGTTAGAACATTAATTTTTACAGAGATATGTAGTTAGCGAGTATTAACCTCTTAACCTTATATCTGAACGTCTCAAGTCATTTTAGTTTATGATTAATATATCATAATAAATTTTACATATTTTGCATAATAAAATATATTTTTAGTAATAATTAAAATATAAATAGTATTTTTTAACAACATTACCATGTGCAACGCACGGGTTACACACTATTTTAGATAAGATACATAAAAAATTATTCTTCTTAATACCACATTTTTAGCGCATCACACAATAGTTAATTAACGAACGATTAAGCATAATCATCAACTGAATTCACACATGAATTTCCACTGAATGCATAATCATGCCGATGAAATACAATTTCATTCAGGGTAACGTTGACTTCGCTTAGTAATTTCAACCAAATTTTCCAAAATCTTGAAACTAATTTTATCTAAACATTAATCGATAAATCGTTTTTGAAAACTAAATTTATTGACTGCTTCAAAAAATAAAAACTCAATTTTTATTTTTCTAAATTTCAAATTTAAAAAAAATGTACAATTTTCTTCTCTTTTATAAAACTAAATACGATGATCCAAACATTCTTCGAAACACATTCCCATGGTTTGGGCTTATCGACAATTGAGTGGCTCCATATAATTTTTAGCACAGTCGTTTTTATTTTTGAAATAAGGGCGAAAGACAAGTTCAATTTATTCAATTGTTTTTTGAGGAATATTGATAATTTTTAAATCAAGAAATATATGTATTGGTAACCCAAAACATATTTAATGGCATTGTGAAGTATAATATATAATTTTATTAGTAATTCTTAGACACGGTATTAGTAAACTGTAAAAGTAAACCAATGTGCCTTTAGTAACACACTAAGAAAAGGACCACATCCAAATATTTTCTTCCGTCATCCTATTATTTCCCGCTTTATCCTTAAATATTTTGTGCTTCAAACGTAACTTCTCATCTCTCGTATTTTCAATTCATTCTCACTGCCATCAAATAATTCAATAAAGAATAAACATCAAAATATAAATTAGACTATTCCTACTCTTATTCGTTTTATTCATTCATTTAAGGTTTTGACTTTAAAATTGTTACAATTGGAATACAAACTGGATATAGTATATTTTCTCTCTGCTTGGATTTGCTTGGATTTAATTAAAAAATAAACTTAAGATCAATTTGGATATGATAAGTAACTTCGATTTTTTTATAGATATTCATGGTTTTGCACGTTGCTTGATCAACAAATTCCTATTTCAATTATCAATATAAAAAGAAAATGTTGAACTAAAGTATTGAACTAAAAGCTAGAAAATTTGGTTGAGGAAGAAGAATTAATAGTTGAAGCTAATGAAAGTGGATGAGTTCTAATGTTAATACCAACTTTATTGATCCATAAGAATAATCAAAGGGCAATGCTGTTTTTAAAATTTTAATAGTTTTATTAGAGGGATAAGTCAATTATAAGGGTGCTAATAGAATTAGTCTTTTATTATTTTAACATTAACTAAACTACTATTAATTATTAGTTTCAAAACTAATATTCAGTCTACCATCATCCTGTACTTAGTCCATCCGCCGACTTGATCTCCTTCTGATTGCCGCTTGGGTAGCAATGGTCTATCGCTTCCATTTCCTTCCATGTAAACCTTACTTGATAAAAATCCTAATTGAAATTGACAAAAATACACATTCAAAATGGCAAAAATAATAATTTGTTGTGAGCTTAAAATTAAAATGATTGGATTTACGGTTAAAATGAAGAAATAAAAAAGAAGTTTTGTTAGGATGTGTGAGAATAAGATAGAGTGAGGGAGGAGGAGAGGAGCGTGGGGGTTTGGGTGTTTTTTTGGGTTGGGGGGGAGGGGGGGTGGGATGTAAGAAAGGGAAAAAAGAGGAAGAAAATGAAAATTGACAAGGATAAAACAGGAAATTTGTATTATTTCATCAAGGGAATTAAATAATCAATTTCTCAATTCTTTCCTTAAAAATAATTAGTGCTTGCATAATTCTATTTTCGATGGTTCCCCTTATTAATTTAATTTTTCCCTTGAAGTTCATTTAAACATTCATGATAAATCTTTTGATATGTATAAAATTGCGGGCGTTATATGTTTAACAGACCATTATAAGTATGCTATATGAAGGTTAATGTTACTAATCACAATTTTGGGAGAGAAACATGATCAAGAAGACTGAATTAAGTTGATATGTCATCATAAATTGGTATTAATAGCTCTCTTCCTTGATGTATCTTATTCTTCAACAAGCAATGTTTATCCTAGTATTCTTTTATTTTGCAGAAGGTAGTTTTCTTTGATGGATTTAGTTGCATGTCAGCATAAATACTTGTTTATCTACTTTTAAGCAATAAGATTTTATCTCATTAAAACTATAAAAAGTTGAAAAATAAAAAAAATTGGCGCACCTTATGTTATTCTCAACACTAAACTACTTACTCCTTTGTTTTATTAACATATACATTATTTATATACTAACTAAGACTCACTCACAGTGATGAAAATCAAGATTTTTAGTGGGATGAGCGAAATAGTATGTTAAAGTAAAAGTATATTTTCTAAACCGACAAGTTGTTTGAATTGCATTAAGATAGAGATATACACAATTTATTAAAAAGGACCGATATAGATAGTAGGAAACAATACCATTTTTCATGTTGGGATTTGCCTTTTCATGTTTTGTAAAGATGCTGCGAAGATATAAATTAAAACATCTTTGTTTATAAATATTCCTTACATAAATTAAAACTTATTTTACAAACAAAGATGTTGTAAAGATGTAAACAAATACAGTTTTTCAAAGATGTTGGGGGTGGGCGGCTGCCCACCACAAATGGTTTCAAGTTACATCACTGCCACTCACATCCACCAACAAGAGACAAACAAATATAATATACTTCTACATCACAAATATCATTTAACAACTATTACTATATCTGTATAATTAAGGAAAATGTGACATCACAGGCAGCGTACTGTATGTCAGAAATCTGACATGTGCATTAGTTCGTGATTCAAACTGAACCACAAACTTAACCTGACCTATTCTACCCGGTGTTGATAATGCCGGATACCCACGCTATAAGTTGACCAAGCAAGTCACAGAGTTGCTTTTGTGGACTTATAACCCCCAACCAACCTAGGTTACGTTGATATGATTCCAAATCATGCTTTTCAGTGATCATGAGTTTGATCCCTTTGGTATTTTGACTAACCATACGAAGAATATTGTTAGTGTTGCCCAGGGGATTTTGGTGTCCTAAATCCCAAATGAGCTTAAAAACAATTCCCTCTGTAGATTAAGGATAAAATAAATATGCATTCATTGTAACCAAGCAATATTATGACACCCCAGGTTAGTTTTACTCTTATATCAAGTTATCAACACCAAAAGCAACAGTTTGGTGCTTTAACTTGGTTGGTGCCCAAAGTCTAATCTTTGGGTTAGGATGCGCTACCAATGAAGTTATATAAATGTATAATTCTACATTTTTCATCGACCACTACCTTATTTTTATTTGCTTTATTATCATACATCTAATTCAATATTTGAGAATGTGGCTTCTTTCCTATTCGATCTATCAATTTTGAACAGTCGCATACTCACATATGAAGGAAAACGATCACTGAATCAGCTCTTCTATATTCTGCATTAACAAAAATGCACATTTCTAGAGCTAGTGGGAATTTTTTAACTCTCCGAGTATTTTGCATACCGATCAACACTTTTTCCTTAAAATATTTTGCTTTCTTGAGATTATTTTTCTAAGCATGGTTTGCTTAGCCATCCATCTCATGCTCATAAAAAAAAGAAATTTACAGTAAATTGATTCTGTTCTTCTAATATGTATATCTAGGGGACTTAAAGGAAGGATTCTATATTGGTCCTCTTGGAAGCAAAAACCAGTGGCCTTCTCAAGGTATCTTATCAGCTTCACCACTACACTTAATTGACACGTCCTGTTTTTGATAATTCATATATTTGTAACATCAATTTACATTCTCCCAAAGTAGCTTCCTGTTAATTTTTAACATAATTGGAACTAATAAACTTCATTGCTCTTAGAGATTTTACCTTCTTGGAGAGCCACTATGGAAACTTACTATGAAAAAATACTGTAAGTTTATCCATTATGATGTCATCTAATGTAAAATAACAAACTGTATTTCGTTGAGCTGATGAAAGTAAATTATGAACATTGTGATGTAATGTTTGGAAATGCATAATTCGTAGACATATTGGCATGCCTATGTCATGGTTTAAGGCATTTATTCCTTAGAATATACCTTGACATCTATGAGCACCATATGAATCTGCTCAAATTGCAGACATTTATTGCAGTTGTAATTGCTAGGTCTGTATTTGTACAGACCTCATATAGCAAGTTCACTTTGCTTTTGAAAGGTTATATAGAAATTAACTCTCTCATTTCACAGGAAAGTGGGTAAAAATTTACTAAGTTTGATTGCATTGGCTCTGAATCTTGAAGAACAGTTTTTTGAGAGAATTGGTGCATTGCATAATCCAGCAGCATTTCTTCGCTTACTGCACTATCCAGGTATTATTGAACTTTATCATCACGTAAATATTTTTGTTAGTTATTACCATATGATATTTTTACTAAGTTGACGACTAGTCTTCAGTCATCTTATGATCGTTTGACTTCATTTAACCCCTTCATGCAGTTATTACCACTATACTTATTTCACAATTCAAACATTATAATATTACCTCATTTCCTTTCTTATACCTCCACTCTCAAGTCTTAGTTATTGCATGCTAGGTAAGATAATGTCATTTTTCATCTATAGAACTATAGAGGATTGCATCTGAAATTGCACCAATCCTATATTTTCTTCTCCTTTTTGAAATTAATTAGCTAAGTATTTGTTGTATATGTAAACCTAAAACATCAATTTTGAAAAGGAAAAACATATGCTGAGCATTCAGGACTTAAGTGGCAATGATTCTCTTTACTTTTTTTTTTGTTGGAGCTCTTTGGTACTGAACAGAGCTGCTCAGCATTTAGAAAATGTAGAGCTGCTTGTTTGCTCCTTGGTGATAACTATGCAACAGATGCCCCAGCTGGAATACTCAATCACCCTCCACTTTTTCTTGAAGGACCGTCACCAGTCAGTAACTTCGTCATATCTAGACAAGCGTGATGTAAAATACATTGCTACTGTGATTTGCCCATGCTTGTATTGGTTATTTTTCAAAAACAAAAGTCACTGACATGGTACAAAGTATAAACTATCTGCTTATTTAAATACAATCAAAACTACATGAAATGTGTATACAATAAAGTATATGATCTAGAAATCAAGAAAATGGAAGGATAAGAAATATAAAATAAAAATATGATGATACACTCACCAGGAAATCAGTCTGTTGGTGTAAATTGAACATTCATCAGTGTAGTTGAACATTCTTCAGTCTGCTCATACTCGTG
Source organism: Allium fistulosum (assembly GCA_030737815.1). NCBI lineage: Eukaryota > Viridiplantae > Streptophyta > Magnoliopsida > Asparagales > Amaryllidaceae > Allium > Allium fistulosum. The sequence goes on along the minus strand of CM060907.1, from coordinate 237,728,541 downwards.
CTTCTTTGTTCTTCCTTTATTTTTTATTTCATCAATACTCATCGCAAGTGAGCGGATAATCATGTGTGCTATTACCATTCTGTATCACCAAAATAACGTGGCAGCCTTTCCTCGCTATAGGATATCGTGAAGTTAACAACAACTATCAACTTATTGAAATTTACTTCTATATACCATATATGAGGTGACCTGTCTGTATTAACAATTGTATCCGGTACATACATAATCTATTTGGTTCTATTATTAAGCTCAAACATAATTCATGAAATATCTTAAACTCACTTATAACAGAGATTCTCTCCCATATCTTAATGCTAAACAATTTAATACCTTCAGGGGAATCGCCTGATTCCGACAATGGAAATTTCGGTGCATCTGCGCATTCGGATTATGGAATGATCACACTTCTTGTAACCGATGGGATTCCAGGTCTCCAGGCAAGTCTTAAGAAGAACAATTAAATCCAATCATTTTTTGTGAATTGCCTAATTATTGTATTCTACCTAGCAATGCCATGAGCATTTTAATAAATATGGGTGTACACAGATATGCAGGGACAAAAATAAGGAACCACGTCTCTGGGAGGATGTAAACCATATTGATGGGTGAGATTAAGTAACATTATATGTTGATTTAGATTTGTAATAACAAAATGTTAGATTTTGATATGCGTTAGCGATTTCTGAAAAATTTAAGAGAACGGGTCCAATCTGTAATGACAAATATTTTATGTTGGTTTAGATTCACTAATAATGACAATATTTTATGTTGCGGCTGTCGCATACATGTTGGGCTGATTTGTGCCTTGTGCTTGTGTTTAAACATGGGTTCTTAATGAATGAACACACACACACATGCATGCACATAGGATTAAATAAACTTTTGAGTGATAAATAAACTCCCCTGATGTCACCCTCTTTTTCGTTGTTTCTATCATGTTATTAGTGTAAATGGAAAGAGAAAGGGTCTATCTGCATAGCAGAGGAGTTTGTATGTAATCAAGACTGAAGGATCAAAATTGACATACCATAGCAGGCTCTTATAGAGAGAAAGTGTACAGGCAAATATGTATTCTCAAAATTGAGCATAGAGCGATTAATTAAACAAGACCAATTCTTGTCTGCGTATGTCTTAAGCACACGTTCTTGTTAGTTTTATGGTAATTAATTATGAAGAGAAAATCTCAGTTTAAGTAATATTGAAATGTTTGAATGTACTTATCCATGAGATCATAACAGTTACATGTACCATTCCTTTTTACATGTAGAGCTATCATTGTTAATATTGGGGATATGTTGGAAAGGTGGACCAACTGTTTGTTCCGGTAATTTCAATCTATCATTCTGTATTTTAAGGTTTTCTGCAGAACTATGTCTAAAAACTGCATGCTGTCTTTTAAATATTTTCAAATACTTACAGGTCAACATTGCACAGAGTTCTAGCAACTGGAAAAGAACGCTATTCTGTAAGTCATTTGATACATCTTTTTTCTTTCATTTCCCCTCCTGTTTTCAAATTTGAATGTCATAAAGTTAATGTATTTTACAGGAACGTATGGGCCCTTTGGGTTTATAATTGTATTGTGTTTATCTCCATTTCATAGTTCACATATGGTGAACAAACTGTCTTTGAATATATCACTATGCACATCAAAACCATTAATAACAAAAATGTTAATTGTCAGGTTCCTTTTTTTCTTGATCCGAACCCAGACTGTTTGGTTGAATGCTTAGAAACTTGTTGCAGTGAGAAGTCACCTCCAAGGTCTCTCTCTCTAAAAGACTCATATGGTCACAGTATTTTATTACATGTTTGATGGCATTGGATTTGATATATCTACATTTATTTGCTTGCTCTTCTCCTCTTTATGTGACATTAATCCTGATTCTTTTCTAGGTTTCCTCCAATTCGAAGTGGTGATTATTTGCAAGAGCGGTTAAGGGTTACATATGCGAAAATGACATAGGTAAAACAACAAGTATTTGGTTATATACAATGTACTTTCATATATTCCTATTACAATGGTAGTAGGGTAATTAATTAGTTACAAAATACAGAGTATTGCATACTAGATCACTGATGTATGATAAAGAGTAAATTATAAAACTAAACAAAACTTATTTCACAAATAGTTCTCGCTTCATTTCTGATTTTATACATGCGCATTTTTAAAATGCGCATGCATGAATTTTGATTTTGTATATGCGCATGTAAAAAAATGAAAAACGAACATATTTTTGTAATAAGTTTTTGATGTGATCTATTATTAAAATTAGTTTTTTTTACAAAGGTTTGTATTTAAAATGAATCCTATGATAAAACTTTATCTATATTGATATGATCTGCCTTGAATTATTATCAATATTAAAATTGCTTACAATGAATTATTGGCATGTTTAATTTTTATTATAATGTTTAATTTTGATTATATATTTTTTGTATGTATATGAATATGATAGTCAATTGTTTTGTATTTACAAAAACTTGAAACCTTTTTTGGTATGAAGAAGTCCATCTTTATAATTATAAGCTATACATGTGAATCAAAAGTAAATATTTAAAAAATAACTGAAATTGTACAGATCGATGTATGTATTTTATTAGTGTCGTTTTTATTGTATAATATATATTTTAATATAAGTTAACATTGTTATAGGTCTATTATACCAAAACAGAGAATAATCAATTATAAACTCGTCGCACAAGTTTATAACTCAGATTTCCACTACACTGGAATTCTGTGTTAATTATTATAACAATATGATTGTTGTAAATAAATTACAACAACAGCGTTTACTATTTTGAATAAATAGTATAACAAAATTAAAGGGTAGAATGTAGAATAAAAGTTCTAACCTGATTTTGTCTGAGGCTCGTCGTAACGATTTCCTTAAGAATTTTATTTCAAAATTCTCCCAAGATACAACAGACGTAATCTGCACGAGATTGTGATGTGTATGATCTTCTGTGTGATAGGACTGAATATGATTTAAGAGATGAAGAGATAGAAGAGATAATTCAGTTTGAAAAATGAGTGAGGAAAGTGATCAGGTTTCCTCCTTATTTATAGCTGAATTCCCAACGGCTGCATCCGTTGAGAAAAGTCGCACCTCTTCATTTGCAACGTCAAAAAAGCGTTACTGTTCGCAACAGTCACTTCCTTTCATTTGCAACGCTCCAGAACTGTTGCTGTTTGCAACAGTCGCGTCCGTTCAGTTGCAACACTCCAGAACCGTTGCTGTTTGCAACAGTCGCGTCCGTTCAGTTGCAACACTCCAGAACCGTTGCTGTTTAAAACGTCGCGTCTCTTCATCGCATCTATTCATATTCAAACAGTAAATCTGTTCACTTTTATTTACCAAAAATATAACCGGGCATATTTTTGGTGATGTGGGATATATCTCATTCACCATCTAAAAGGAATTCCAACAATCCCCCACATGAATGATGATATCTCTCCCCCACACAAAGTGTAATATCACACAGTTCATATGAAAATAATGCTATATCGAGGATAAGTAGATATTTCACTTTGAACTTTCCCTAGTTAAAACTTATCGGATATACTTGGCTAATCGGTGAATTATTTCATCTTGAACCGTCAGCCGTTATTGTATAACCAGACAATAAGCTTTACAAAGCATTATTTCCCTTCACATCCAATCTCTTGGTTGTGTTCATTTTGGTCCTGAACTAATTTGTTTGGTTCTGCGAGTGTTTATAGAAAATATAAGCCTTTAATATTCTCATAGAGCCGACCCAGCTCACACTAACATAGGTGATCGCAACCATTAAGAGTATCCTACATATACTCCACCTGTTATATTCAAGATATGGTCATCATTAAAAAACATAGTTTTAACCTTTAAATACTTCTGTAGGCATGCATTTATATTGTGCACCATAGGAATGGAGTTGGACTATGTCCAAGCAAATGCATTACGTCTTGAGTTACTCAGAACTGGTTTGCCTATTGATCCTAATCCGTGGGATCTCCAGTCGCTAGGATAGGTTTCCGTATAAGATAACTCTTTTTGGTTTAGGCTTTTAAACTCATTCCCCTCGATGCGCAGTCAATTTTCTCTCTTGATAAACCTTTAGTAAATGGATCCGCTAGGTTATCATTTGTTCTCACATAATCTATGGAAATAGTTCCATTTGAGAGTAACTGCCTAACTGTGTTATGGCGTCGACGAATATGTCGTGACTTTCCATTATACACAAAGTTGTGCGCTCTGCTTAGCGCGGCTTGGTTATCACAGTGTATGCATATGGCCGGTACAGGTTTAGGCCAAAATGGAATATCTTCTAAAAAGTGACGAAGCCATTCTGCTTCTTCGCCTGCTTTATCTAAAGCGATGAACTCTGATTCCATAGTGGATCGAGCTATGCATGTTTGTTTAGTAGATTTCCATGACACTGCTGCCCCTGCTAAGGTAAAGACATAACCACTTGTTGATTTTGATTCCTCTGAATCAGCAATCCAATTTGCATCACTATATCCTTCTAAGACGGCAGGATATTTTCCATAATGTAAGGAATAGTTAGCGGTATTTTTTAAATATCCAAGCACTCTCATTAGTGCTTTCCAGTGTTCCTTTCCTGGATTGCTTGTATACCTGCTCAGTCGACTTACTGCATAAGCTATATCTGGTCTTGTGCAATTCATGAGATACATGAGACATCCTATTACACGAGAGTATTCCAGTTGCATTATACTTTCATTAGTGTTTTTATGCAGTACTTCTGATGGATTAAAAGGTGTTCTCACTCCTTTAATTCCATAGTTTTGGAATTTTTCAATCACTTTGTCTACATAGTGTGATTGAGACAATTCAATTCCATTAGGAGTTCTTATTATTTTGATTCCCAAAATAACGTCTGCAACTCCTAAATCTTTCATATCGAAATTACTAGTTAACATCTTCTTTATGGTCTCTATTACCTGAGTATTTGGACCAAATATTAACATATCGTCTACATATAAACAAATCATCACATATGATTATCCAATTTGTTTATAATAAACACACTTATCGCATTCATTTATACGAAAACCATTTCTCATCATGACACTATCAAATTTTGCGTGTCATTGTTTTGGGGCTTGTTTTAGTCCGTATAATGATTTTACTAATCTACGGACTTTATTTCCATTTCCTTTGGAAATAAAACCTTCAGGTTGCTCCATGTAGATCTCCTCATCGAGATCTCCATTTATGAATGCCGTCTTTACATCCATTTGATGAATTTCTAGACCATAAATTGATGCAATTGCTATTAGCATTCTTATAGAGGTTATTCGTGTTACTGGCGAATATGTATCAAAGAAGTTTACTCCTTCTTTTTGACGATATCCTTTGGCTACTAATCTGGCTTTATACTTGTCGATAGAGCCATCTGCTTTCATTTTCTTCTTAAAATCCATTTGCAGCCAATAGGTTTTATTCCTGGTGGAATATCAACAATTTCCCAAGTTTTATTACTTAGAATTGAATCAATCTCACTTTGGATTGCTTCTTTCCAACATGAAGATTCAGAAGATGACATTGCTTCCTTGTACGTTTGAGGTTCATGTTCTAACACATATGTGAAAAAATCTGAACCAAATGTCTTGGAAGTCCTAGCCCTTACGCTTCTTCTTGGTTCAACTTCCTCAATCTCATGATGAGTTTCATCTTCATGTGAATTGCTTGATTCTTCTCTTGTCCTTTTAGGGACATTATTCCCTTCATTCCTTTTGTGCGAAAACACGTCTTCAAAGAATGAGGCATCTCTAGATTCCATGATTGTATTTACATGAATATCAGTTATATCAGACTTGAATACCAAAAATCTGTAGGCACTACTATTTTGGGCTGGCCCTAAATAGTAATAATCTACTGTTTTTGGTCCAAGTTTGACTTTCTTGGAAGGCGGAACTGGAACTTTTGCCAAGCACCCCCACACTTTGAGGTATTTAAAACTTGGTTTGTGTCCTTTCCAGATCTCATATGGAATTTTGTTTAATATGTGATTAGACATATTTAAGGCTTCCCCCCACAAGTTCGTCGGTAGACCAGAGGTTAAAAGCATGACATTAATCATGTCTTTTAACGTTCTGTTCTTCCTCTCGGCTACACCATTTTGTTGTGGTGAATATGGAGCTGTTGTTTGATGAATTATACCATTTTCGGCACAGAACTATTCAAATGGTGATTCATATTCTCCACCTCGATCAGATCTCAATATCTTGATCTTTTTATTTAACTGATTTTCTACCTCAGCTTTTGTTGATAGTTCAATTGTTGCCATCTCTGTTTTAGTGAAAACAGTAAAATTCTTAAGATGTTATACGTCTAGTATACCAAAACAGAGAATAATCAATTATAAACTCGTCGCACAAGTTTATAACTCAGATTTCCACTACACTGGAATTCTGTGTTAATTATTATAACAATATGATTGTTGTAAATAAATTACAACAACAGCGTTTACTATTTTGAATAAATAGTATAACAAAATTAAAGGGTAGAATGTAGAATAAAAGTTCTAACCTGATTTTGTCTGAGGCTCGTCGTAACGATTTCCTTAAGAATTTTATTTCAAAATTCTCCCAAGATACAACAGACGTAATCTGCACGAGATTGTGATGTGTATGATCTTCTGTGTGATAGGACTGAATATGATTTAAGAGATGAAGAGATAGAAGAGATAATTCAGTTTGAAAAATGAGTGAGGAAAGTGATCAGGTTTCCTCCTTATTTATAGCTGAATTCCCAACGGCTGCATCCGTTGAGAAAAGTCGCACCTCTTCATTTGCAACGTCAAAAAAGCGTTACTGTTCGCAACAGTCACTTCCTTTCATTTGCAACGCTCCAGAACTGTTGCTGTTTGCAACAGTCGCGTCCGTTCAGTTGCAACACTCCAGAACCGTTGCTGTTTGCAACAGTCGCGTCCGTTCAGTTGCAACACTCCAGAACCGTTGCTGTTTAAAACGTCGCGTCTCTTCATCGCATCTATTCATATTCAAACAGTAAATCTGTTCACTTTTATTTACCAAAAATATAACCGGGCATATTTTTGGTGATGTGGGATATATCTCATTCACCATCTAAAAGGAATTCCAACAAACATAACTTATATGCCGGACGCTAAGTGGGGTACATATATAGTGCATATTGGTTTGTTGTTATGAATATAATGATAAAACCCCATCCATTTTATGTTTTTTTCCCTGTGTCTCCATCTTAATTGTTGTTTTCTTACTGTCTATATTGTTTGCTAGTTGCTACCATAATGGAAAAGGGTTTGAACAACAATAGTGAATTTACATTGGCAGATTGGAAGCAGACGTTCTGGCAAAAAATGTATGAAGACAGAACTCGCCTAATGGAAAAGCATATTTAAACCCACTAATTAGATTATAATTCTTTTCAACAGGAGTAAATCGTGGCAGTTAATTTTGATATTGTCGAACTCTGAGCTTTATAGACACTGTTGTTGAACAGTTTTTGGATGAAGAATGCTGATTGTAAATAAGCAAAGAAAACGATGCAAGAGTTGTTTGTTGAGCAACGTGTAACTATACTTATCACACAAGTGTGCTGTACTACATTCTCTATCAACAGGCTAAAGATGTGATTGATAAACTTTCTTCGAAATACAATTAGCTGCAATAGTAGTTTTCCTCTAAATGAAAGCGGTTTAACTGAATAATCACTGCATCTCATGTTTACAGTAGTACATAATGACATTTATAAAGAAATAATAGCATGTGAATAAAAGGATAATGCTATTAGGATTCAATAGGTTCTTCTTCTTCATTCTTTTCCATAGTAGAATAGTAGCAAACTCCAGTTTTGGTATTCTCAGTTAACATTTCAAAACTTTCGACTGTGCAAGCCTGTGAATCATCGTCAGTAATTGTCCTTTGCAAATAAGAAAGTGCACAGTACTCCACATCAAAAACTTCTAAACCTTTAGCAAATGAGGATATGGAAACACCAACTGCTTCACCTGTAATGGCAGTGATTAAAAATGGTTACTTAATTGGATATCAGCTAAGCTTATCACATTTTATTTGGAAGAAAAAAAAATGATAATTGTTGAACTATCATAAGGAACAAAGGGTATGCATTCCATCTTACCGCGGTAAAATAAAATTTATATTGCAGTATTCAAGTAGAAGAAATTTTTAAAAGCTATATATAACTAACCATGTGTGACTAGCAACAAGTTTTCATGATGAAATTTGTTAGCAAGGGCTACAATTACATCCTCATATCTTTTTCTAGCATCATCCACAGGCTCCTCCCACTGTGGTAGCTGCAATACATTGAGAGTAAAAAATTCAAATTGAAATTCAAAAAGGCAGATTGAAATAAAAATAAAAATTAAATCGATAATATGATACCTGATGGTAGATACGCTCTGCAGTATGGTCTAATGTTTCAGCTGGGAAGATACTTTCAAGCTCTGAAGTGTCAGGAAACCATTTCTGTTCTTTAGCAGGCTCATCGATCCTCATTGCTTGTGAACACATGACTTCACATAATCCAAGCTCTATATGAACCTGTATATTAGGCCGATAATGTTACTGAAAATATAGTTTAAATTTTCAGTCAGTGTTTGTGAATGCTACTTCATGCATGAAACCAACTATACGGGGAAAACTAGATGACATCAGATATAATTTCTGGTTCAAGTACTTCTTCTGTAAAAATATAGTTTTTATTTTGTTTGACACTAATCTCACTTGAGATATTAAAATCTTAACCCGAGATATGAACCAAGATATCAGTCCGAGATCTTGTCTCAAATCCAAGATTTTAAACCCTGAAAGCGTGTAATATATGATATACAGGCAGTGTGAATTATGCAAGCATAGATGTACATATCAAAATATATAAGACTAACTCAAGATGGTTGCGTTTCTTTTTTCTTTCTAATGATCTACATTTGAACACAGTAATTTGCATCTTAATCTACACTAAAAATTACCAAGTTTGACAGTACCCAAGATAAAATGGAAATTACCCTACCCTGAATATAATTAAAAGTTAAACCAAAACCTGATACTGATTGAACTATGTGACATAATATTGATGTTTTAATAGTTTTTTCTTTTTTCTCAATTTATATTGTCATTCAACCATGTAGCATTTGAAGATGGAACATTTGTTTTGATTGGCAATAATAGAATGTTGTTTAATTGGGTAATTTTCAGTGAAAAATTATGTTTGACAAGTAAATTTTAGGGTATAATGTGGTGCAACTAGTAGAACTAATGTGTTTGGATGGACACTTAATATGCTTTCTTCCTGATAACATGAAATGTTTGCATAAAGGAGCAGTGATCAACTTAAGCATTTTCGCTAGATAGAGATAATTAATTGCAAGTATTGTGGTGCACAATTATATATGCATCTTCCATCAAGATTCAAGGTAATCATTATTTCTTAGTAGTTCAAATAAAGAATAAGTTAATCAGTTAAGTTGAATGAAGGCAATTAGTACCGCTTGGCAAAGCACTGGAAAATCATAAGGAAATGGACTAAAGGCACATTTAATCAAACACATTAGAACAAAATTATCAAACGCCCTCTACTTAAATTTTGCAGTACCTTAACGCGAGATGGATCAATAGCAGTAACATCGTGACTACTCTCCATAAGAAGAAGGTCAGACTCGTCATCGACGACTGCACAGAGAGCTCTAACCACTTCATTCGCAGTTTGAAGACACCTTAAAAACGGCGAAACTATGACGCGATGGATCGGAAAACTGTGAACAGTGGCACGAAGCTTCTTTCCGGTGGACCAAGAACGGATCTTGCCGCCTTCGGTCAGAGGTGGGTCCCACGGCCGGTCGGAATGAACGGTCCATAGCGGTTCCGATGCATCTATGCGGTCGCCGTGTCGCATTACTATAATGTTCTGCTGCGATTTTTCCTCCATTTTCGGTTGATTTTATTTGACGTCTTTGGATTGGGTTATTGTTTATTGGGATTTGAGAAGAAGAGGAGAGAGCTGACCTTTTTGCCTTCTGTTTGATTGGATCATATATTTATTGGATGGGAAAAACTGTTAAAATACCCTGCTCTGAACGCATCCATCATTTTGAGAATTCCTTTTTCATTTTCTTCACATCACGGGGCCAGATTTAGTACAGAAAGATAATAGCTTTAAATATGGAATATATAACCAAATAAATCATTGCTAGGGAATTTCAAACATCCTATGTACTTGTTTTAATTTCTGGTTTCATAATAAAAAAGGAACATAACAGCTTAAATTATACGCGGTCGAACATACAAATACGTATTTAAATCTATTAAATAATAGTAAAGCGGAAGAAATTCAAGCTCTCTTATTAATTGTAGGAGTTTTCTCTACTCTCCTTAATTCTCTCTCTAGATATTTTAGTTTTAAATTTTTATAATTTATCAATTTATAGTTATTCTACTAAACTTCTAATGTCAATTTATAATCAAATACATCCTTTTAAAATTTTCTATAATTATTCATAAATTTTTTTAGTTCTCATCTAATATTTTACATTTAAGTCCATATATTTAAATTAATTACGTAATTCAAAATTTAAACCATTTGATAAATTGACTTAACTAATATTAGATACGTCGTGTAAATCCTAAAATACCAAAGTAGCATCAACAAACTGGTAAAAAAAATTCATTTACATACAAAGATATGTAAATCACATAGTATAAATTATATACATCAACAATAATAACAAATTTATTTTCTAATTCGTTTATCTCAATGAAGTTATTTGCATTGCACTGAAAAATTATATTTTTAGCTTTATACACCTATATTTTAAATTTCTATAGTTACTTACAAACCCTTATCAATTCCCTCATAATATATTTTTACTCATATCCATGTATTAACCAATTATGTAACCTTTATTTTAAATCATTCAAATAAATTGATTAACTAATATTTATTAATTCATTTAATAAATCTTAAAATATACCGATTTAAGTAGGTATACAACACTCATATATACAAACGAAGATGTTAAGATTGTTATTTTTATTCATATATAAAGGTATATGGATCACATAACATGAAATGTAAACATAAACAATAATATATTTTTAATTCATCATTCATTTATCTTTAAAAAAATCATGCATTGTAGTACAAAATTTCGTTTTTAACAACTTTTAAATAATAAACTTATATATTACAACAGTGGGATGTGAAAGCACGGATTACTCTAATACAAATTAAGTTACGTAGACATTCTCATTTCAACATTATATTATTACAACTTTAAAAGGATAAATTTATATTTTATAATATTGGGATGTGAAAGCATAGATTACTCTAATACAAATTAAGTTATGTAGACATTTTCATTTTCAACGTGATGTTAAAACTTACCCAACTCATAACCCAAAGACGCTACAGATTTATTATTATTATTATTATTATTTTGCAAATATTGAAGTTGTAAACATGACACTCATACAACAACGTGAAATTTATGATTAACAGTTAAGTTAAAAAAAAGATTTACTAATTGAAATCTCAAATAATGAATAAAAGTTCATGTGCAGATAAGTTGATCGTAAGATGTTTTTCTCAACTACAACTACATACAAAGCTCTTCTCATTTTATATCATACTTTCTAACATTCAGCTACATATATTTAATTAGTTAAGTTGATCATTAATTTAAAATATTCAATACGTTCAATTACTTAATATTCGTTATTTCATTATAAATCCTTAAATATACATATATACATATACATATATATATAATATTCATATTAATAGAAATTGAAAATTCAATTTTTTCATCCATTTATATAAAAAATATATGTATCACATAACATCAACTATTTACATATATATATATATATATAGTAATAGAAACACACATGCACGCGCGCACGCACATATATATTGCTATTGTCGAGTTAGGACAATAATTCCGACGAGAATATGTGGTTGGCGACCCTCTACCTTATATCCGAGTGTTGCATGTCATTTTAAATTATAAATTTCTTTATTTCAATAAATTTATCATGTACTGCTCAAAAGTATTCAATTTTTAACAATAATTAAAATTTAAAAATTATTTTTTAACAACATTACCGTGTGCAACGCACGGGTTACACACTAGTATAAACTAATAACTGATATTAGAGGGTTACAAATGATATTAAATAAAAGGGCTATTGATCTTAACTTATATACATACATACATACAACATACATTCATACATACAGAGATGGAGCTATACAGACGTCATACATTCATTTATACACACATACCCATATTAGGGGGCTTTAAATGACACTAAATAAAGGGGGATATTGATCCTAACTTATATACATACATCATACATACATACAGAGACGAGCTAGAAATTGAGATCATTCCGGGCTATTGTAATATTGGTACTTGACCAAAATGCATAAAACAATAGAAAATATATGCTAAATTAGAAAATATCAAGTTTCATAACATCAAAAGGTGAATATAAAATTGAAAAATCTAAGAACAAAACATGAATATGAAATAATAGATTTAAGGTATAAATGGAGAAACAATTTAAATTTCAAACACAAGGTGAACAAAGAGTGATAAAATGAGGATAAAATAATGAATAAATATTGTGCTATAATTTAAGTAAGGAAAATTTGCAAACTTAGGCTTGTTTTCATAAACAATAACACAAATAACCCACTTTTGTTTTTAATTACAAACATAGACCTGTTTTTGCCAGCTAGACGTGGGCGAATTTTCAAAATGCGCCATTGGCGAATTTTCAAAATGCGCCAACAGGCGACTTTCAAAAATTCGCCCGAAGGCGCATTTTGAAAATTCGCCTTCGTAAAAACCCTGCTTTTATAAACAAGTTATGTTGGTCCATTTAACAATCACATACATATATAATTTCTTATCTAACAACTTTCGTAGATATAAGCTTGCAAATCTAACAATTGCGAAGTTCATTTAAGTTCGACACATAACTAGTTTGTTTGATACATAGAAATTACATTCGTTTAAAATTGAAAACACAAAAGGTCTAAATTCGATACGCAGTCATACATCTGACAATAGAAGTTTAGGTCGCAGCAGTACATCGCTTTCTGTTATGGCCCTGTGATCCACATTTGCTGCACCTGTTTGATTTAGGTGTTTGATGCTCGTCCATAACGTTTTTTATCCTCGTAGATTTAGGCCGTCCAGGTTGTCTTCTTGTAGGTGGAGGCAATATATGTGGACCGTTGTATGGTCTCCAGTATCTCTTATCACGCACGGAATGAAACTCTGGCTGATATGAAGCTTTGTAACTGCGAACAGAGTACCACTCTAATGCGAACTCATGATGTGCTCTGTTAGCACCGTAATCCTGTGCCGAACAAGCCGCCATTACATGGGCACATGGTAATTTTTGCAGTAGGGGGATGTTGCATGTACATGAGCTGTTAGGACCATCAATTAACACTTTAAATTCATCGCCGTAGCAATGAATAACTTGCCATTCTGTTCGACTAAAGCGAACTAGTTTACAACGACGTGCTTCAATAGCTCGATCTGCTATTTTAGCTTCCCATTTTGGAGTCAAACGTGTTGTGATAGCATCCGCCGTCTCTCGTCTCTTACAAAAATATTCAACCGATCGAAAGAAGGTTCGTGCAACCAACGCCTTTATATGTAATGATCGAGCACCTTTCAGCACACCATTAAAACTTTTGGAAGCATTGGTGGTCATAACATGAAAGCGTCCTCCATCGTCTTTGCAAAAGGCCCAATTCTCTTCAAAATTCCCTAAACTTCTTTCAATCCATTCATGAGCCCGTGAATTTGTAGCTTTAATTTCTTCTCTGATTTTGTTGTACTCAACTACTTCTGAAGCACATGCAGCTGAATAAAATAAAGCTGTAAGTCGGTTATCCCTAAAACCCGCTGTTTGAAAATTAGCTTTAAGATGCCGTGCACAAAACCTATGTTTGTGTGGTTCTCGCCACTTCTCCTGTAAAGCCTTCGGAATTCCTTTCATCCGATCTGATATGAAAGTAATACGACGATTGCAAACACTGTGAATGAATTCACGCATGCAAGAAAAAAACCGACCCCAGCTATCATATGACTCGGATTCGACAACCGCATAAGCTAATGGAAACAGACAGTCATCCGCATCTACAGTAGTAGCAACAAGCAACGTCCCTTTGTATTTACCATACAAATGTGTCCTGTCAATACATAGCAATGGCCGGCAGTGTAGAAAACCTGTAATGCAAGGGCCAAATGCCCAAAACGCACGATCAAATACGCCAACTTCATCGTGGGTCACATGTCCAACAGTCCCCGGATTACTTCTCTTTATTTCCTCAAAGTATTGAGGCAAAGTCGCATACGATTCGGCCCAGTCACCATAAATTCTTTCTATTGTTTTGTTTAATGCTCGCCAAGCTTTCATGTAACTAATTTTGATGAACAATTGGTCGTCGACAAGCACTTGAACTGTACCTGCTGTGATATCCAAATCAGCCTTCACAAATGACATGATTTTTGACACAAGAAAATTAGAAGTGGCTTGCTTGTGGTTGGAATTAACTGTAGGATTGACATAGGTATGTTCGCTAGGCAATTTTCTGATTTACCACCAACCAGACTGCGATTTCTTTGAGACTATTGCATGTATTCTCCATGGACAGTTAGTGTCAACATTACATATAGCAGTGTATATAGTTTTATTCGACTTGACCGGCTTGTACGAAACTCCATGTAGAATTGACCATTCGGTTAATTGGTGTAGCATGTTTTGCTTACTTTCAAATACCATTCCAACAGCAAATCCATTTTGTATGCACGCGGTTGAAAATTTTTCCCCAGCAAATTGCAGGTTAGCAACGACCGATCTTTCCATCATTTGTGCAATACATAGATCATCATCCAACGGTACTTCCATTTGAGCTTCTTCACCATCCCCTTCAGCATCATCTATGCTTGGAAAATCGTAGTTTAACGATTCATTGTTCACCTGCATTCGTTCTACCCAACACGCATCATTATTAGTGGTCGCAACAACCATACTATCAATTTGAGGAACATGTTCGGTGTCTCTATCTATATTAACATCCATATTAGTGGCAATATTGGAATCATGTGAGTGTTGTGACGGTCCAGCACCACATTCTGCAGCAGTATCTTCAAGACTTGTACATCTGTTTACAACCGTATCTTAGTACGAAGCTAGAGTAGATAGGAAACATTACCCAAATAAATTGCTAAACAAACCTTTGACTTGTACCATACATTTGTGATGGAGTAGGATATACCGGTTGCGACAAATGAATATTTTGTTGTTCAGCACAGACATTTTGTAGATGCATTTGTTGTTGGAAGCTGAATGTGTTAGAAGAAAGTATTAGGCAATTGTAATTTAAAAAGGTACACGCAAAATACCAATGTTAACAACGATACCTTGTATAGTACGGAAAGTACTGTTCTGGAGTTGGTTGCGACATCATGTAAGGCATGAAACCATAGTTTATGGGAGGAGGACCATGACCCCCAGCATGTGCATATGGATTACTGTAAGTAGGAGAACCTAAGCTTGCTGTAGGAATTTCAGTTTCCAACATTTCTGTAAAATGCCCTAATCCTGTGCTAACGATAGGAGATTGTACATGTTCTTGCAGATTTTCTTTTGCAACTTTCCCAACGTACAACTCAATGGATTTGGTAACCGCTGAAAACATAACTTCAACATCCTCATCGTCTGAAAGTGTTATTGCTTTTGAACCAGAATCCGTTGGCCAGTTAACGACCAACTCAATATCAAATTCGATTGGGCTTATTTTTGTCGCTTTGTAAACCGATTCTTTCAACTCAAATAGTGTGCAACATTTGCGTACTCTCCCCGGTTTACATAAACCGCCGACATACTTCCCGTTTTTCTGTTCGTCGACGATCAGTTCACCGTCGTAGTAGCAAAGTGTGGGAATGAGATTTCTAGCCATTCTACAAACAAATAGTTTTTATTTGACCAACCACTTTCTGTCCATTCATATGAAAATATTTTAATGGATCTAACAAAGCTAGGGTTTGTAATTTTCTTACCAATTTTTGTGCCGGGATATAGTGAAGACGTTTGCGTAGACCAGCAACGACTCTATTGCAACAACTTACCGATTATCGAAAGAAATCGAGGCTTGGTGTTTGGGAATGTAAGCTGAAAGAAAATGGGTTCTTCAGATCTGAAAAAAAGTTGGGGTGTGTTATGAGGAGGTGAGTGCTAAAGCTGACTAGATGTAAAGAAGTTTTTTAATTGGCGACATTTAAAATGTCGCCTTCGTGCGAATTTTCAAAAGTCGCCCAAAGGCGAGTTTTGAGAATTCGCCCAAAGGCGACTTTTGAAAAGTCACCAATTAAAAAACAGCCTAAAAAACATTATAAAACAGATTATTAGTCTGTTGAACTACAGAATACATCTCAATAGAAAATACAGGACTGACAGACGATTAAAAGCAAGTATATACAAACAACAACCACCGAATACTACTTTACTACCAATACATCAAAACATACAGTCAATCACGTGGTAACCGGTAGCACCCTGCAAGCATTTCATTGCGAATTGCAATATTCATCCTCTCCAAGCGACTAACCTTAGCTTGCATCTCAAGCGCGTATTGGACCCCCCTGTCTGTCAGCGGAGGATCCAACCATTCAAAAAATTTACAACTATGCAACCCCTGATGCGTCTGTGCATCGATATACGCTTTACAGCCGTAAAACCAACGTCCTGCATTTCTCTGACTTTTGGAAACAACAACGTTACATTCAACTCCGCAATAGCAAAGTACTGAACGTCCCACGATGCTAGAACTTGATCTATCAGGGTTTTGATGAGCAAGTACAGTCATCAATCTGGAATGCATTGATTTTTGAACCGGTTGGGGATTCTCGAGTACGACATTTGCTTGCGTAGCACAAACAAGTTCTGTTTCTACTTCTTCATTTGTTTCTGTAGCATCCACTGTTGGTAGATCTTCCACTTGGGTCTCCGGAACAAAATCGACCTCCGCTCGTAATCGTCATATATTTTCATCATCGTTTGATCATCGATCTCCCAATCCTCCATTTACACCTAGAATAAAAGTTGAATAAAATACCCAAATTAGTCAAAACTTGCAACCATGGATTGAATCACTTTACGATTTGAACAGATGTGAAGAATGACGTACTATAAATCAACAAGTGTGAGAAAAGATGAAAAAATGGACAAAATACCAACCTTAATGACTTCTGCAAAATATTTTGGACAAATTAGGGTTTTTGGTTCGACCTTAAAGCAAAAAAGAATTGAAAAAGGAAGAAGGGGCTGACTGGTTATAACAGTGCAGGTTTCTATTGGCGAATTTTCAAAATTCGCCATTGGCGAATTTTAGGAATTCGCCCATGGGCGAATTTTGAAAATTCGCCAATAGAAACCTGCTGCTGCAAACAGAGTAGCAGTTTCAATCCCCGCCTAAACTATATCATTTTACACAAACAGCCACACAAGTTTAACAACATTTTAGAACTCCAAACAACATTAGTTCGTACATTACAAATCCAAACAACATTAGTTCGTACATTACAAATCCAAACAACATTAGTTCGTACAATACAAATCCAAACTACATTAGTTCGCATCAAACAACATCATCTATTCATTCGTGAAGCTCATGAAATTCGCGCGGGCTTCTTCTTTGCCGACGCGTTACCAATGGTCTCGAACTGCTACTGCTGCTGCTGCTACTACTCCGTTCTCTGCGGGCAGTGGAGGACGAAGGTAATGCGGCCATTGGTTGAGATGGGCCAGGAACAAATTCTTCGTGTACCGGTGCATTTTGTGACGAGGTGCCTTGTGACGATGACCCCGCACCTCCTCTAAGCCGACGTCGTGTGTACACAAGCGCTGGAGGCGGTGGAGGTGGAGATGGAGTTCTCGGCCTATCAAGTTTATTCCTACATAACACAACATCTAGAATTCTTTGGATGTTGGTGCACATCCTCCTACCCTCCTCGTCGGTTTGACGTTTGCGAAGATTTTCTGCTTCTTCCCAAGCCCTGCTTATACCGGCTGCTTGTAAATTTGAATGAAAATTAGCAAAAGACAAAACCATCATAAGCAATTGATATAGTACTTACAATATCAACTTACCACGTTCCTCTCAAGTGGTGCTCTGGGAACGTACGGGCTTCTATACACTGCCTCCACTGGCGCCGTAAGAACATATCGACGTGTTATGTTCCAGTACCACCGTTTGTACCGCTCTAGCGTGATGGTATGCTCCCTCTCAATCTGGGTAGCTGTATGACGATCATTCCACAACTGAATGTGGGATCCATACTCCTCTGCATTGTACGTAGAAGTGCAGGGTGGCGCATCATCCAGTATATGCTGTATCATGCCAAACTGTCTCATAACCCTATCGGGTAAGTGAAATGCAGTCTGGGTGTACGATATGAGTGGCACTCTCGCAGTCCACAAGTATCTAGCAGCTGTACACATGGCTGGAAGCTGTGCTAGCACATCCTGCGTGTACGGTGTCCATGTCACCACTTCATCCTCCAGCACATCTAACTCGTTGCGGTAGAACTTCACACTCCGTCTTGGGGTTTGGCGTGTTTTTTTGGTCCTACCCACCTGTTATAAGACATTAGCAAATGAATATTACACATGAAAATTGCATTGTTTAAGTAATTTAATAGGATAAAAATATACCGAGACCCAAGCGGCATCGACTGATCGACAACAACGTTTGACACTAACAATCTTCCGATCGGAAGATAAGTCCACGACCACAGCTGCATTTATAAGAAAAAATTAGGATAAAAAATGAGACAAATCATGTAAAACAGTAAACTATTGAAGTTTGTTTCAAACCTGTACTAGTGTTAGACATCCGCCAACAGATTTATTCTCCAAAAGAGAAAGCCTGGATAACTCCATATACGTATAAGATAACACAGCACTGCCCTAAGAGAACTTACCACACTCCCCTAAATCAGCAATATATGGTAGCCATTTTAGATCTACCCGAGTCTTCGTATGGTCGTACATCAATCGGGAAACAATGATGTGCAAAATAATAGCACGTGCTCGCTGCTGAATCTGAGCCTCTATAGCATCAGCAGGAATATCGTGCGACAATTGACGTCTATACCACATGACTTCCACGAACTCATTGCCCCTTGTTTGTTCGGGGGGTGGGTCAAGACCGAGTAAATCATGACACAATTGCATATAGTCATATGCCACTTCTCCATAAGCCACTGCATTGCCTTCAATAGGCAAACCTAACAACACGGCTACATCACCTAATGTAATCGTCATCTCACCAACAGGAAAATGAAAAGTGGAGGTCTCCGGTCGCCATCTGTCTGCCAAAGCAGTGATAAGATAGTGGTCAAGCTGGATGTATCCTAACTTCATTATATGTAAAAAACCGGCCCTCTCAATCTCAGCCAATACTCCTGGATGGTTTGAAGTCACTTTCTTCACCGACGTGGAGTGATCTATAGTTGTATCTGGATCGTCACGCTGATCAAATGATAAATACAATTAGAAAGCAGGAATTATACCACCTGACATAAAATTATATTTTTTTTAAAACCACCTGCATCCATATGTCGTTAGAAGTACGATGTTGTGCTTGAAGAAATAATACCCTTCCATCAACGGGTCCGGCCTCCATCTCAACATACTCTACAAAATACAAGTATTAAAAATCATTTCATTTCAATAAAAAATATACCCTAACTAAAATGTGTGCAAATACTTGTAATGATAGTGTTGTAAATGCTTTATCAATGGTGATGTTCAAATGATTTACTTTACAAGCACAATTTTTTTTCTTGAACAACAAATTATAAGAAAACATTGACTTCAAATCCTAAATTATAAACAACAAATTGCTTGTTTTTCAGTTGAATTGTTGTTTCTAAACATTGACTTCAAGCCCTAAAAGCATTAACTTCAAGCCCTAAAAATTTGGACTTCAAGCCCTACATTATAAACACTAAATTATGGGTATAGATTCATACCTATTTCTTGTTCTATACCGGATGTGCTTGCCATTGAGTAATTTGTAAAAGAATTTGAATATAAAATGAAGAAATGGAAGTGGAGGAAGGTTTTGAGGGGTTTGTGTCTTTTGGGTTTTGGTTGGAAGAGTTGGGAGAAAGGAAGAAATGAATGAAGTGGGGTGGGGGGCTGCTGTCTGGTTAAAATGTGTGCAGGGTTTTTACGAAGGCGAATTTTCAAAATGCGCCTTCGGGCGAATTTTCGAAAGTCGCCTGTTGGCGCATTTTGAAAATTCGCCAATGGCGCATTTTGAAAATTCGCCCACGTCTAGCTGGCAAAAACAGGTCTATGTTTGTAATTAAAAACAAAAGTGGGTTATTTGTGTTATTGTTTATGAAAACAAGCCTAAGTTTGCAAATTTTCCTTTAAGTAATTGCTCAGTTCTCATCACTTCAATTAACATATTATTTTACTGATTTCTTTTGTCAACATCAAAACTATAATTGTACAATATGTTGCAAATTAATGACCCAAAACTCTAGCCTAAGGTATAACGAACACACACATATATGTCCCTGCATGGATGCATGCAGGTGTGCATGTGTGAATGCATGCATCTAAGTGCAGAAAAATTTACATTTACAAGAAAAATGGTGGAAATAGTTTTTTCACATCTTCATCAGTAAACTGTTTCTGTGTGTGTTGGGATGCATGCATGCATCTAAGTGCAGATACATTTACATTTATTAAGAAAAATGGTGGAAATTGTTTTTTCTCATCTTCATCAGAAAACCGCCTCGGATCCTTGAGATCCAGGTGAACTTCCGGTTCTTAGGTGCAGGAACGTCACAGTAGTACATTAGCCTTTAATAATATAGCAGGGAGTCAAACGAATGTTAAGAATTAACTAGAAAGAGTATCGCGAAAAAGGGAAAACTTAGACAGAGTTGGTTGATGAAGATACTATAATTGATGGAAATGATAAACAGCTGACTTTTTATCAACCAAAGAATAAGAAACGTGTTTTTCTTCCAGGAAGCATATATACCAGACCGAAAGAAAAATGCAGTTCATGTTCTTGGATCTAGACCTTACTATTTGCACTTCAAGGAATATAAAGAACATGTTTGAAAACCAAAAGCTATGTTCGAAATCTATAGCAGGCCAAATGGATTATATCTAGTAAGATTTGAAGACAAACAAGATTGTAATTTAATTCTTAAGGTGGGCCTCACATTTCCAATTCTAAAATTATGATGATCAAAGAGTGGAGAACTGGGATGAAATTTGATATACATTATTTAAAGTCCATTCGATATGAGTTCGATTATACAACTTAGAACTTGAGATGTGAGATAAAGAAGCAATCTTTAAAATAACATGTGTGATTGGCAGACCAATCATTCTAGACAGAATTACAGCTACCGAAAAAAGAATTGCACTTGCTAAAGTGCTTATTGAAATTGACTTCGATACTGGACTAATAGAAGATATTGAAGTATAAATATCTGCTGGTGATATTATTCAATCAAAACAATATATAACTATGTGCCACCAAAGTGTAGCAATCGTGGTATATCTGGGCACAATACTACTACGTGCAGTTTCAAGACTGCTCAAAAATGGATACCTAAAGTAGCAGAAGATTAGAAAAACCATAATAACCATAGTAATGTCCAGTCTAGTTCAAATACTGAAGCGTTCGATCCAAATTATATACAAACCGGATGATTATCATTCAAATAATGAAGCTACAAATGAATCGAACATTATAGCAAAAACAAATACACAGAAACAAGGTTATTGTGAATAGCAGCTAGATAATAGACAACAAGCTTCAACTACGAGCCACATTTCATCGTTAGCATAGAATAAGAATATAAGCATTAATATTACCAACATTTTAATGTTCTTCGAGAAGAGGTTGTAGAGGATGAGTTGCCTAATTAATCTGAATTATACTATAGAAATCACCAATCTTAGGGAAAGAATCATCTTCAAATGAATTTAGCCCTGCCATTGAAGAATTATTTGATAAAGCAGGGAATTCCATACATATGGCAGGTGAAAAAAATTCCAGAAGTACCTACCATGCCTGAAGAGGTAACAGATTTCTCCTCCTTTGTAGACATTAATCCTGCATATGCGTCATCAGAGGATAAAGGTCTACCACCAGGAAAATCAAACAAACAACTTAATTACCCTCCTAAAAGAACAACCAAGGGCTCAACAAAAAATAAATAATGTTTACCTGTTGGAACGTGAGATAAATGAACACCAATTTCAAAATGAAATTAGTGCTCAAACTCCTTAACTCCAATATGCCCACTATATCTGGTTATTGGATAATAAATTGACGGATGTTAGAATTCAGAAATTAATGGCAATGTTATCTAACAACTGGAGCTATATAACAAAAAATGAAATGGGGTTTAAAGGGAGGGTTCTGGTTCTCACAGACATAGATGTTTGGAATATTAACAAATACCAAATTTATTTTGGGATGATGTAATGTTAATATACGAGTAAACGTGTTAAATGATCATTTTTTTCCCCTGTTGTCGATATGATATTAAAGACTGAAGGAACTGGTCAAACCTACAGCGGGTGGAATGGGTAGATTTAAAAAAATTCCTATTTGAATCATAAAGGGCCTATGAAGTCTAATAAGTTTTACTAAATCCAATCTAGTTAATTTAAATAAGATCCAATTGTTTTTAACTTTTTAATTTAATTTATTAAATCTATGTTTATTAAGTATAACGTTTGAATAAGTATGAATATATCAAATATATTCATATTTCTAGAAGGTATTTAAAAAAGAGAACGAACATATTATTAAATTTGACTAGGAGTTGAATTTTTTTTGAAAGGATAATGAAATTTTTAGCCATGGCTTGAAGAAAATAGGAGAAAGAAAAATGAACGAAGGAAATAAAATTAGTGGATTTGTTCTAATTGAAAGCATGAAACATTTCTTGTTCTTTTAATTAAAACTTTCGTAATTAATTCCCTTAATTTTATCTCACTCCACCATTCTCTCTACATATATGGATAGCCATTATTCACCACCTATACGATGAAAAGTTTCCAGAAGCCCTTCAAACAATTATCTCTTATTTAAACTGATATTGTATATTGATGTGGGAAATATAACTTTTATATATGCATTCAAATTATCACAATCAACCCCAAAAACATCAAATATATTAATAATAATTAATATTTCATAAATATTAATTTAATATGTTATAAACTAGTTAAATTGTGTGGCTTTTTGGAGAATTCACAAATACGGTTGTGAAACTCAAAGGAGCGAATTCAGTCAGCGATTAATTTTGAATAATTCAAATATTAACATTCACACGTCACATTAGCTGGTGGTGTGATAGTTTGGCCAAATTCATCGTTTAGAGATCTTTTGCGTAAAATGCAACTTCGCATTTTCTTAAATAGTACCTTTTAGTAACGATAATTTACATGCATTCTCTTCGTCGACACTATATCACTTTAGGATTATGGAATTTGGTTTTGGTTAAAATTTTGATATCACCCTTATTCAACTCAGTTTGTCCATAAACAAAGTCCTTGGTTCAATAATAAAATTTAATATCAACCGTACAACTCTGGCCAAAGATTTTAACTTTAAGTTGACTACAGTTGACCATAATATCAACATCTTAAAGCTGAGAAGATGATTTTTCTATTAAACAGTGCTTCACTTCCAATGCTTCAACTTAGACCCAACTATAGTCGCTTGATGGATCGGCGTGCCATGATTTAACAATAATGGGTATGGAGTATTCACATTAAAGTTCTACTATGTTCTCAAGTCGAGGGAATTGTGTAATATAGCTACCCTGAGATGTCATGTTTCACGTGATTGTCATTAACCAACAGGAAACTCTCGGATGTGTCACTCCATAACTATCCAATAATTACGAGTACATAACCCTTTAGTGATCCCAATAACCATGAGTAATACACTACCAACCATGTAAAGAGCATTACACACTCTAGTCGCAACAGATGTATCAATATCCTTTCTCGAAACATCTTAACCAGAAATATTTAAAATAATATGTTATTTTATATTATGATAATTTTCTCATTATTACAACTACTTGTAATTATTATTATATAACATGTCAATTAAGTATTTTCTATAATATACTTAAATTAATTACATAATCAATATATCACAATATAACAAGTATAATAAAAATCGAACACCTTTATTTACGAACAATATTGGTTATAGAGTTAGATGTACGTAACAATTTACATAATTGCCCCTAAGTAATACCTCTAACTCTCTTAAACTCTTTGTAACAACCTGGCTTTTTGCGGCCGTAAAATGGCCATAAAATGAAAAGTTGAATCGTTTAAACAACTTCAATAGCATATAGAGAGCTGAACTAACTAACTATATCTTTCAGTACTCACAGCGGAATGAATCAAACTATAATATAGATAAAATAAACAGATATCATCTATACACATCATAATATACATGTACTCTTTATACATACATACATAAAGTGTCACATAATATATACGACATATACAAACAACAGACAACGTATGTAAACATATCCATAGTCTCCACCTTCGAACATCAAACCATCACAATTACTTCATTTACTTATAGTGTATGAGGAGGGGGTCAGACACATGCTTGATGAGAAAAAATATGACCAAGCATATACTGATACATGATTTCATAGACATCATATGACTACCAATACTTACTTACCTCAATCTGTCTCACCTGCATCTACAAAGTTAGTCCATCATAATAAACATAATATGATGACCACTATTATATACTTATTAACATTTAACGTATACTAGAGTTAGTTAAGCATAGAGTAGTTCATCTGCAAACAATAAATAAATTGGAATAGAGTTAGGTAAACACAAACCAACCCAACGATAAACAAGAGAGTTAGTTAAACAGAGACTAACCTAACGATACACATAAGAGTTAGCTAAACAGAGACTAACCCCATGATATAGTTAAACATAGATTATTCCCGTAAACATAAACAAGAGTATGAGTTAGATAAAAGTAATCTAACCCACGTATGCATAAAGGATTGGCAAACACAACCTGACTTCTTTACATATGATTTAACCACTCGTCAAAATGCATAATCAACGAACGTATTTATACGTTAAACACTCCTAAACATCACTAAAAACCTAATACATTTTTTAATACCATTTCATATAGGCCTGGCTGGAGTAAAATTGCTCCAGCCCTTGTCCAGGATCAACCTGGCCAGTGAAAAGGTGCACCGGTCTATTTGCCCTGGTCCACCGGTGGCCATGCCGATTCTAGATTTTTATAATTCCAGATTTCGACCATTTCATTCTCAATTCGTTTTAACTTCATCATTTATTGTTTTGTGCCTTCATATCTCTCTTAAATATCATATTTTACTATCCTAACCCTTTAAATATCACGTTTCATCATTATAATCATATTCACTCCTTAGTTTCCATTATCTATTCACAATGTATATTTCCATTTAAAAACAATCTAAATAAAACCTAACCCCAATTTGATCATTGTTCATAACAACAATCTCTGTGATCATTTGTTATCAAATTCCTAATCTAAATTACCCAAATTCATTTTTTAATTAACACAAATAGTAATCATACAACATATATTACTCTCGTGCAATCAATAAATCATCGATAATGATTCTCTCTCACCAAATTCATTGCAAACCCCTAGAATCCATCAATTTGCCCCCAAACCTTTGTTGTCCAGAATTGGTGTCTTCTGAAACTCCTTGATTTCACGAACTATGGATATCTTCTTGTGTCCAGAATTGGAGTTAGGCAGAAGGTATAGTGTCGAAACATGCTTTTGAAGGGGTAGAAGTAGCTCTTGTAAACTTGGAAATATTTTGGTTATAAATAAGGCTTTCTAAGGGGTTGGAGCTTTCGACTTAACCAACTTGCTTATGCTTATATAAAGAAAGGGCTTTCGAATGGGTTGCCGCATTTTGTTTTTAAAACAAGCTTTCGAAGGGGCCGAAACCCCTGCTGCCGCATTCAACCCTTCCAATCAATGCTTTCGAAAGGGTTGGTTTCAAAACCATCCACTTTCTTTTACTTAGGAATATTGCTTTCTAAAGCAATGCTTTCGCCCCAATTCTTTTAAGACCCTTGGATATATTGAAAGCTAAACCAAAGGTTTCGAAAGGAAGGGTTTCGAAGGGTTTCGAAGGGTTTTGAAGCTATGTTCCACAAACTTTTACTTGGACCGAATGCTTTCGAAATGTTTGTTTTAAGAAAGGAATTTTAATACTTCCGAAAGGTGTATAATGTAGGTTTTGAAGGGGAGGTACCCTAATGTTTTCGAAAGGTTTACTCGAGTCTTTAAATGGAAGGTTTCTAATGCCTTCGAAAAGCAGGTTTTAAAGTGTTTTGAAAAGAGGATGTCTGAGGTTTTATAAAACTTTCGACGGGACACTTTCAATTATTCCGAAAGGTCTATTTTTAAAGGTTTCGAAAGGTATGTTTGGCCCTTCGACCTAGTGTTTCAAGGTAAAGATGTTAACCTATTTTGAAAGGGGCACTTTCAATGGATTCGAAATGGACTATTTAAATTTTTTAAACAAGGGTCTCGAAGATGATATCTTGGATTTATAACCTAATGTTTTCTAAGTTAAAGAAGGGCTTTAACATGTTTTAATGGGATAAATAACCCTATTGATTTAGGTTTTCATTAACATTGTTTTGTGTAAAGCATATATCATGGGAAAAAAATTGGGTAAAGCAAAAAGTATATTTTTCTTGTTTAAGTAAGATTTAAAGGGTTAAATCAATTTGAAAGAAATGTTTTCAAGGAAAATTTGATGGGGTAGTTAACCCTAAGTAAATGACTCAGATATTAGAATACCAGATGGGACTGGTATAGGGTCATGCCATATACTTTAGCTAGTAGCCCCTAGCTAATATAAGTCCAAAATTCCAGTGTGTAGGGCTTTGTCACAGGTAAAACTAGAATGATGTTACACACAGAAAGGAATATACAAAGAAAGCTAGGTTATTGGTGAGCCCGCAAAACCATTAGGATCAGTTGACCTTGGGAGAAGTAAGTTAAGAACAGACCATCTAGGAGTGTGTCTAACAGAAGTTAGATTATTTATTTTGTCTGGTAGGCCCGAGTCAGCCAATGGTTAGTAGTTAGCCAAACAAAACTATATTGTTCGGACAGATAGTCCAATGATTACCCGATTTATATGCATATATGATATTGCTACTCTTGCTTTAATCAGTTTGATTGTAGAATTTTGATTTGCAAAAGGTACGTTTTTAAAAGGGATATTAGTGGGGTGGATACCCGTTCAGCTAAGCGGCGTGGTCTCACTTAATATCAGATAACTAAGATGTAATAGTATTATTCACACCAGGCTTTATGTCTGACTCGAAGTTTATGTTTTTCCCCTTAAACTCTCAGGTGCTCAAAATTTAACTTAAGTAGATTGCGAGTTGAGATTTTCATATTTAGTAGGTTGGACGAATAAGCTTTCGAAGGCGTGTAGGAGGCAAAGTTAGCTATGTAGGAGCTATTTAGTTTTATTTCCGCTATGATGTATTTATGGCAAACATGTTTATTTATTACTCTGATCATCTAAGAGGGCATCTTCATATGTCGCTCGTAACGTAACTTGTAATAACTATATTTGATCAAAAGCTGGAAAAACGATTTGGGATTATGTATCTGAATATGAAATATGGATTTGAAATGTAATCAGAAAAGATGTTTTAATTCTGCGTTGATTTTATTTCATATTCATGTGCTTATGATATTATGGATACCATTAACATTACCGTATTTTATCACCGGAGGTTAATCTTATGGATGACTGCAGCATATGTAGCGTTTAGTTTTAGGCCTCAAGATAGGGGATGTTACAACTTAGTATTAGTGCATAGATTTATGAAAAACTTAAAAGAAATTTCAAACTTAAATTGATTTAGAAAACATAATCCAAAGGAATTAGAGAAAAGATTGGGGTATGGATAACACTATAGTAACATACTTATATTTGCTATATATATAAGTATACACTTTATCTCTATGCTCCCATCTCCCTTAAGCTATTCTTCAGTATCTTACAAAGACTCGAATGCAGATTTTACGGACGTAAGATATGGATGCTAGAAGTGGAAGAGTTAACATTAGTGCGGGAAGCACCACAACTAATGAGAATGCTAGACCAAACACCAGAAGGAATCCAGGTCAAGCACAAGCTGCTAATGTGGGTGCTAGAGCACCGCAAGTAGATATAGGAGCTATGTATCAGTTCTTCGTTAACATAATGCAGGATGGAGTTGCTGCGGGTTTAGTTGGAGGAAATACCAAAGGAGGAAATCAGGGAGCTCCAATGGTCAATAACTATGCTATATTGGGTAGAGATTATGCTAGGCTGGGAGGAAAACCGTTTATCGGGACTGAGGACGCAATTGAAGTGGAGAACTGGTTACTTCATTGCGAGAGGATTTTCGTTGATTTGAGGCTCGATGTTGAGCAAAAAAGGATGCTTGCTTCTAGGAAATTACAGGGAGCAGCATTGTACTGGTGGAATAATGTTATGGTAGGAGTTAATGAGAAGACCATGACTTGGGCTGAGTTCAGAAGAAGGTTTGAGGAGAGGTTTATGTCGGAGATTGCAAAGTCAACTCTGCTCAGGAAGTTCAATGAGTTGGAGCAGGGAGACATGACAGTGCTTGAGTATGCAACCAGATTTGAGGAGCTATCAAGATACAGATATGCTACGGTTGATACAGTTATTAAAAGGAATGAGAAGTTCATTCGCGGGTTGAAGCCTGAGCATGCTAAGGCCACATTATCGCATATTAGAGATCCGTGCGACATAGTTGTTGAGATGACTTTGAGGCGAGAAGAGATGCCTGCTTTTCTTGAGGGTAACATGGCGGGAGAGCTCAAGGAGGGCAAAATCAGGAGAGTAAGTTTTTCCATAAGAAGGGAGCCTAGAAGAGTGGAGCCACCAAGGAGGGGAAGGCAGAAGTTATCTATTATAAGTGTGATAAGAAGGGACACTATGCTCATGAGTGCCAGACGGGCAAAGGGAAGAAAGCTACTGCCAAGAAAGGAGTAAGATGTTTTAACTGTGATCAAATTGGACATTATAAGAACCAGTGCATGGAGTCAGCCAAGGATGGAAAAGGAAAGATGTTTGCATTGGAACCAGCTACCTCAAGACTAACAGTAGAGGAGAAGGGAAAAGCTGTGTTTGGAGGTACGCTTTATATTCATGATGTATTAGTTGGAGGTCTATTTGATACTGGTGCATCGCATTCTTTTATATCCCATTGTTTGGTAGATAAGCTTAACCTAGAACCCTCGTACCTAGTTACTTCCTTAAGGGTTGCAAATCCGGTAGGAGGGTATGTGACTCTTGAGATGAGATGTGACCACCTAGAGTTTGAATTGTTAGGTCATACATTTGTTTACAGTTTGCATGTGTTTAATTTCATAGGGTTTGGAATTATTTTGGATATGGATTGGTTAAATAAATACGATGCTAGGATATTTTGCCATGATAGAAAAATATCACTTAGACACCCTGACTGTAGTGATCGGATTATATACTTCGTAGAAAACCCTAGTTTTGAGGATAATGCTTTGTTAGGTGTTGTGGAGGTAGAAGGCGAGTTGAATCGAGTTTTCATTGTTAGAGAACTCGCAGATGTCTTTGAGCCCGTAGTAGGACTACCACCGAAACGAGCTATTGAGTTTCAGATAGATTTAGTACCACGAGCAGAACTGGTGAGTAGACCGCCAAGTAGAATGACACCTACCGAGATGAAGGAGTTAAAGGTGCAGTTGGTGGATTTAGAAGGTAAGAATTTTATCAGACCAAGCAGTTCGCCTCGGGGAGCCACCGTAGTGTTTGCAAAGAAACCGGATGGATCGTTAAGGTTATGTATCGATTATCGTAAGTTGAATGAGAAGACGATAAAGAATCGATATCTGTTACCTGGAATTGGCGATCTGTTCAACCATTTGAGTGGAGCCGAAATATTTCCCTAATTAGATTTGGCGACGGGTTTCCATTAACTTAGAGTAGCTGAGGATAGTATTCCTTTGACAGCGTTTAGAACTAGATATGGATCGTACGAATGGTTAGTGATGCCGTTCGGACTAACTATTGCGACAGCATTCTTTGTAGATTTGATGAACCGAGTTTTCCGAGAGCACTTGGATAGGTTTGTATTGGTATTCATAAATGACATTTTGATATACTCTAAAGATGAAAGAGAGCATAAAGTTCATCTTGGAGTGGTGCTTGAGACGTTGAGGCAACATCAACTAAAAGTGAAATTTTCGAAGTGTCATTTTTGGAAGAAGGAAGTGAAGTTTCTTGGTTATGTAGTCTCATAGAAAGGGTTGTTTGTAGATCCGGTTAAGATTGAGGCGGTGAATAATTAGAATAGACCTGAGATAGTGATTGAGATAAAGAGTTTTCTTGGACTAGCTGGTTACTATTGGAGATTCATTAAGGATTTTTCGCGGATAGCAGCACCTATGACCAAACTAACGCGGAAAGATGTGAAGTTCATTTAGACCGATAAGTGTAGGGAAGTGTTCCATAGATTGAAACACGTATTGACTGATGCACCTGTGTCAGAAGGGAATCATGATTTAGTAGCATATATAGGTGCATGTGGAACATGGTTAGGAGCTGTGTTAATGCAAAGAGGTAAAGTGGTTGCTTATGCTTCTCGACGGCTCAGATCGCATGAGGGTAGGTATCCAACTCACGATTTGGAATTAGCTGCAGTAATTTTCGCATTGAAGGTGTGGAGGCATTACCTTTTGAGAGAAAGATTAAAGAGGCATTGAAGGATTTTTCTAACTTGGTCCTTGTAATGACCCTAATTTTAACTAACATTATTTAGGACATTTAATTAGATATATTAAATGAAATAATGTAATTGGTTAAGAGATTGAGATTTGTATAATTATAAGGTAGCCGTGCCTTAAGTAATGAATAAACAAATGAAAATTTAAAATGAAATAAGTGAGAGGAATAAGATAAGGGCAAAATAGGAATAAACTATGTTCTTTTACCCTAAACCCTTATCCCATCCTCATTTCCAATATTCACAAACAAAACTAAACATAGAGTTCGGCCGACCACCATTAGAAGAAAATAAAAGGAAGATAAGCAAGGATTCAAGTAGGAAGCTTAATCAAATCAATTCAAGAGAAAATATGAACCTCCTTAACAACAAGCTAAGGTGAATAATAGATTACATCTCGTTTTTATTGCTTTCGATTTCTAGATGAGATCCAAATTTATTTTGTAAGAAAAATGCCATATTTTTATTGTTTATATGGAGATATTATGTTTGTTGATGATTTATGTTGTTTTATATAGATTTTATGATAAGATTAGATCTGAAAAACCTAGTAGATAACATTCAAATGGCTTGCGTTTTTTATATAAGGTCAAAAACATTATTTTAGAGTGGATTTTAAGTTTCATAATTTTCTTAGCTTTTGTGGATTTATTATGAATTTTCTAGGAAAGAAAATGTTAAAATTGGGTTTAAATTATTTTTAGCTATTATATGTTAGCTTTGGGTCAAAAATTTAAATATGTTAGAAAACATATTAAAAGTGATTTATGGGGATTTTTAGAGAATTTTCCTAAGTATTTTATTAAAGATATAAAAGTATTTAAGGTATGAGACTTAAATGTTTTATGAGAAGGGGCAATTTGTTAAATGTTTTAAAATTGTTAATTACTGAATTCGGCAGCACTTTTAGAAAAAAAGTTTTGTAAAAGAATTGGCAACCAATTATATGTTGACAAATAAGGCAAGTTAGTTGGAAAGATATTACTTTAAAAGGTTATAAAAATCAGTTTTGTAAAGGATATTGCTTCGCCATTTATAGCAGCCACCTTTTGACACCATACATCCGCTCCCAACCAAGTCGAAACTAATACACATGGTATCAATGCCTT
Source organism: Allium fistulosum (assembly GCA_030737815.1). Lineage (NCBI taxonomy): Eukaryota > Viridiplantae > Streptophyta > Magnoliopsida > Asparagales > Amaryllidaceae > Allium > Allium fistulosum. Next base: position 237,696,468 of record CM060907.1, on the reverse strand, counting down.
GGTATATAGTGGATTGAAGTTAGGTGGAAGGTATAGTGTCGAGACATGCTTTCAAAGGGGTAGAAGTAGCTCTTGTAAACTTGGAACTATTTTGGTTATAAATAGGTCTTTCGAATGGGTTGCCGCCTTTTGTTTTTAAAACAATCTTTTGAAGGGGTCGAAACCCTTGCTGTCGCATTCAACCCTTCGAATCAATGCTTTCGAAAGGGTTGGTTCGAAACCATCCACTTTCTTTTACTTAGGAATAATGCTTTCGAAAGCAATTCTTTCACCCCAGTTCTTTTAAGACCCTTAGATATATTGAAACTTAAACCCAAAGGTTTTGAAAGGAATGGTTTTAAAGGGTTTCGAAGCTATGTTCCACAAACTTTTACTTGAACCCAATGCTTTCGAAAGGTTTGTTTTAAGAAAGGAATTTTAATACTTCCGAAAGGTGTATAATGTAGGTTTCGAAGGAGAGGTACCATAATGTTTTCGAAAGGTTTACTTTAGTCTTTAAATGGAAGGTTTCCAATGCCTTCGAAAGGCAGGTTTAAAGTGTTTTGAATAGAGGATGTCTGAGGTTTTATAAAGCTTTCGAAGGTACACGTTCAATGATTTCGAAAGGTCTATTTTTAAAGGTTTCGAATGGTATGTTTTAGCCCTTCGCCTAGTGTTTCAAGGTAAAGATGTTAACCTATTTTGAAAGGGGTACTTTCAATGGATTCGAAAGGGACTGTTTAAATTTTTTAAATAAGGGTTTCAAAGATGATATCTTGGATTTAAAACCTAATGTTTTCTAAATTAAAGAAAGGTTTTAACTTGTTTTAAAGGGATAGATAGCCCTATTGATTTAGGTTTTCATCAACATTGTTTTGTATAATGCATATATCATAGCAAAAATATTTGAGTAAAGCAAAAGGTATATTTTCCTTGTATAATTATGTTTTAAAGGGTTAAATCAATTTGAAAGAAATGTTTTCAAGGAAAATTAGATGGGGTAGTTAACCCAACGTAAATGACTCAGATATTAGAATACCAGATGGGATCGGTATAGGGTCGCGTATCCATCAGCCAGTGTTTGCTTCGTATCCATGGATGAAGTCCTACTCGAAACCATCAGGTCAACCAGCTTGGATACCCGATACTTTAGCTAGTAGCCCCTAGCTAATATAAGTCCAAAATTCCAGTATGTAGGGTTTTGTCATAGGTAAGACTAAAATGATGTTACACACAGAAAGGAATATAGAGAGAAAGATAGGTTATTGGTGAGCCTGCAAAACCATTAGGATCAGTTGACCCTGCGAGAAGTAAGTTAAGGAAGACCGTCCTGGAGTGTGTCTAACAGAAGTTAGATTCTTTATTTTATCTGGTAGGCCTAAGTTAGCCAATGGTTAGTAGTTAGCCAAAAAAAACTATATTGTTCGGACAGATAGTCCATTGATTACCTGATTTATATGTATATATGATATTTCTATTCTTGCTTTAAACAGTTTGATTGCAGGATTTTAATTTGCAAAAGATACGTTTTTAAAAGGGATATTAGCGAGGGGAAACCCGTTCCGCTAAGCGATGTGGTCTCACTTAATATCAGATAACCAAGGTGTAATAGTATTATTCACACCGGGCTTTATTTCTAACTCAAAGTTTATGTTTTCCCCTTAAACTCTCGGGTGCTCAAAATTTAATTTGAGTAGATTGAGAGTTGAGGTTTTTCAAGTTTAGTAGGTTGCACGAATAAGCTTCCAAAGGTATGAAGGAGGCAAAGTTAGCTATCTAGGAGCTATTTATTTTTATTTTCACTGTGATGTATTTGTGGCAGACATGTTTATTTAGTACTCTGATCATCCAAGGGGCATCTTCATATGTCGCTCTTGGCGTAATTTGTAATAATTATATTTGATCAAAACTTGGGAAATGTTTTGGGATTATGTATCTGAATACGAAGTTTGGATTTGAAATGTAATCAGAAAAGATGTTTTAATTCTGTGCTGATTTTATTTCATATTAATGTGCTTCTGATATTATGGATACCATTAACATTACCGTATTTTGTCACGGAGGTTTATACTATGGATGACTGCAGCATCTGTAGCATTTAGCTTCGGGCCTCAAGATAGGGGATGTTACAGTCCTTTGTAGAAATTTTTTCTCCCTAATGATACTAAAGAATGTACTATATCTTGAAATTACAACAAATGTCAGAAATAGACCCATTCTAATTTATTTTAAATAATTGAAACTGATTAGTTAGCATTGGAATTTTAGTTAACTTTACTAGTGCCCTCATAAGTAACTTGGAATGTTCTCCAAATATCATATGCAGACTAACAAATAAAGACTCTATTAAATTCATTTTTATCCCATGAGCATAATAAAATACCCATAGCTTTAGAATTATTAAGTGCTTGTGTCTTTTGGTCAACGGTCCAAGTTGAAAAGTCAGTCTGGGGTTCAGTGTACTCATTCTGTGTAATATTCCAAATATCTAATCCATTAGACCATAAATAAATCTTCATCCTACATGACCAATAAGTGTAATAACTGCCACTAAAAAGTGGAGGTCTAGCAGTAGATCACCTTTTGACAAAAGTGTTAACAAGTGTAATAACAAAGCTGCTAGCCATTTAAACTTTTCAAAAATCAAATTACAAGTTTTTGAAAACCTGGTGCTCTGATACCAAATGTGGGTTGCGGAATTATGGATCTTAAGGCCAATTTAATACTAAAGAAGGGTGAATAGTGTTTTCTAACTTATGTAAATCTTTTTAATTTTCTTTCCATATTGATATTAAATCATGGATTAACAACATAGAATTATACTAATAACTAATCACAGATGCAATCACAGATAAAAATAAAAGGAGTCGAGTAAAGTAAAGAGTCAGAGGGATGATACTAGGGATTTTATACTAATTCATATTTCTCCTACATCCAGTCACGTACAATTTTTTGTATAGATTTCTTTTCAAATGCCAATCATTAACCGGGCAGAATGCAAACCCAAATACAATATCAATTTCAAGGCTATGAGACACACCATCCTATATTCTGAGTATAGGGTAAAAGCACTTGATTTAACCAGGCTACAAGCACACTCATTAGATTTGCACCGGCTACTAAGCACACCCACTTGATTTGAATGGGCTACAAGCACATCCAAGCGAACATAAATAAAGTTGATAGTTTTTTCAAAGACAAATTCTTATACTTTGGATACAATGGAGCCTATAGCCTCTTGGATAGCACTTTGATCTTTGAATCGAGAGAGATGTTTTCAAAACAGTGAGAAAGTAGTATTAAATCAATACAATAAAGCATGAATAGATTCTATATAATTTTGAAGAGAATAGAGTATATTTTTCAAGAGATTTTTCAAGAGAGTAAGAGGAGGGAAGAAAGTAAGTATTTAGTTATCAAAAAATTCATTTGCACTCCTTTATAATGTAAATTAACAGATGTGTCCATTCGTGAAAGGTTATGTCGAATAGACACTTCCATTCAAAATTTAAAAAACCATTTAACGGCATGTATGTCGACATATAGGGATAAGGTTTGTCGGCATACCATAGTGAATTTTGGAAATACTTTTCTTACTAAAATGATTTGACAATATTCCTATATTTTGTAAAATAATTTGAACATAGTTTTTAAGTATTTTGAACTATAGAAATCATTATAAAATATTTTTGAAACTAAAATAATATATTTTAGTTTAAAAATATCAAAGATCAGAAATTGGATATAGAGATCATAAATTGCTATCAAGGAATTTAACAATATATACTAATGACTCTATACACTAAATTATAATCTTGAGATCTTCAGTTCTTTGTCTTTGAACTCGTGAGTCTTCATATCGGTATCTTGAGTCTTTATATTGTACAGTCTTTGATTCAACTCCCATGTAATATTCTGTACTATATACTATATAACTTGGCAAAACATTAGTATATTTTTTTTTACATGTTTGTATATGGTGGTTGTCATCAAAATCAATAACTAAGGTATTAACACTGTGGCATCCATATCAAACATAGAAAATGTGGCAAACATAACAACTATCAAACAATCTCACATCTCCTAACTCAAATGTCGTTATATATAAGATAACTCGTATGGTTCCCCATATTGATTAACGACTGCTTGTCATTGCGGTCCCCTCGATGCTCGAATCCATGCCAGTCCATAAGGTTGGGAAATTAGACCCCCTCGTATAGGTCCAGGAATAAATAGATCTTCCCGTATTGATATGCATTGAACGCCTCCACCGTCCCCTTCTTCTCAAGCCTACTCAAGACCTTTGAGTTATCTATATTTCTTTAGCATACGTCCCAATAGTAAAAGCCCCCGTATGTTCTACTACATATGTTCTAATAGTAGAAACCCTGTCTGTTTTACTCTAAAAGTTCATTCTGTATCGAACTTGCCTTTTTTGACCATTCTAATAGAAACTTCTGTATGTTCTACTTAATAAGTTCATTTTGTATCGAACTTGTCTCTTTAGACGCTTCCCAGATGCTACGAGCACTTTCTACTTGAAGTGTTCGATCTACTACACTTATGTCATCTAGTCGTGGAAGTGTCGACTACCTTCGGTCACCATCTAAGTGCCCAAAGTAATCCACTTGAGATCCCTAAGCAACTTTGCACTAAACCCTGAGCCAACCGCGCGCCACGCCCGAAGTTGCCCAAGTTCCTAGTCCAAAATCTCACTCCAAAGTTTGCTCGGTAACCTGATCGAAGTAGCATGGAAATCGAACCAGAACATCTTGGACCTCGAACCGAAGCACAACCCTTAAGTAAGATTTTGGGCCCGGTATTCTTCACTGAAACAACCAAGTATCGAACCATCATGACACCACACCAGCTATGCAACAAACCATCTATTACTAGACCAAAGCCAACATCGTGCAAGCTCACTCCCAAACAGAAGCCACCACCCGACTGAAATCCTTGCTCGGTCTTCCAACTACTGACCTGAAACTAACACCACACACTCCTAGGACTGGACCAAAGCATTCTGAACACACCCTCACCACAGAACCAAGTTTCCCTGGACCGAAGTATTTCCCATGTATTTTCCTTCCTTGCCCAAAGTTGTAGCCGAATATGCCTATGCCAAACACCAACCCTCGAATGTTCTAGAGTCGATTTGTTAAAGTCAATTCTACGTTTACGGATTTCCCATCCTTTGTGTATTAAATCGAAAAGAATATCGCCACTCCTTCTATATGGAGACCATCGAGCATAGAATCGATTATCAACCATAATTCGCTCCGATGTGCATTTACAACCATTCAATCATACCTATAACATTCAAATATGCAAATAAGACATACAAACATACAAAAGAAACATCTAAACATCATTCAAACATGTAAATATACATCAAACCACAGTAATTTATACCAGAACATGTCATAGTCTAACCTAACATTCATATGAACAATTATACACCAAACGACATGTCTAAATCATTTTAAAACCATTTAAATTAATTTTTATTTTAGTTTTATTTTCAAAATAGTGATAGAACATATTTTTAACTTTAAAAATGGATTCAAAACATATCAAAACTTGTAGATACATATGTAGCATGTCTAGAGATGATAAATCAATTACCAATCACCACAAAATCGATGAAGAACAAGTAAATCGAGGCAAATTCGAAAATTATAGCAAATACCTAAATTGAAAATAATAATTTTTAGTTCAAAGACATTTTTAAACAAATTTATAAACATGTATCAATATTTATAATAAAGTGAGAGAATAAAATCACTCGCTTATGGTGTAGTATCGACAAAAATCACCAATTTAGCATAGATTCACAAAAATAAGGGTAGATCTAGATTTGGACAGTGACTATACACTTCCTTAGGCATAAATTTTGATATCTAAAAAGTCTCTTGCGAATATCTTGCCTAATCTCCTTCTAATAGGTTAATATTGTTGAAACAATGATGGAATTTTGATAGTAGAAGGTCAGTGGAGACTAAGGAGGGTTAAGAGATGTTTAATTATGTATTTATAGCGGCAAATGGTTGCTTTGGATGCTGCTCTAACCCTAATCCCAAAATGGGTTAATAGGCTGCACTAATCACTCCTTAGTTACACGCTTGTCTGCCTAAAAGCTATGAAAACTTCAAACAACATATCTCCTACCGTAAGTCCAAAAATATATTATGACCATTTAACGAAATGAGAAACCATCATATCTTTTATTTGAAAGTGTTTTGAGACCCTAATTTAGCTCCAGTCAAAAGTTATAGACCTTACAAAAATTTTCAATGTTAAAACCATCCAATAAAAACTCTATGGATGATAAATGTCGGTAGTTAAAATTTCCTAAAGTTATATTAAATTTGGACCCATTATTAAAATAATGTTTTTAACATCTACCGTGCATAAAAATATGGGTCGTTACATTCACCCTCCCCCTTTAGGAATTCGCCCTCGAAATCTCTACCAAGCCAACACAACCAATCAACATAGATACCAAGCATGCCTCACAATCAAATAAGCATAGCAATCATAGAACATGCACATACAAATAGATCATAAATCCTATTCAGTCCCTAGCCTGCAAGGTATTGACTTAATAAGAAAAACTACCAAATGTGAAAGCCAACAGTAAAAATAGAATATGACTAAGTAAAGAGCTCCAAATAAGTGGTCCCGATGCTCTCCTCGGTCGTCCAAGTATTATCGCATTCGCTTTCAACCTATTGAACCTCTAATAACTTCACCGTCTGCCACTTAAACTACTTCGTATTATTTTCGACTATACGAATTGGCTTCTGAGGCCTGGACGATTCAATTTCAACTATAACATCATCTAGTTGATTCAGTGTCACGGTTATACATGAGTCATGCACAAACTTTCCAAAATGAGATACATGGAATACGTTGCACACACTAGCCATCTTCTGAGGTGAGCCAGCTCCATATGCTAGGTTCCTTATCCTCTCCAATATCGAAAAAGGCCTATAAATATCGATGCCAACTTCCACTTATTACTGAGCCAAACTATTTTCCTTGACAAACACCATATAACCAATAGAGAAGTCCAAATCCCGACATCTCTTATCAATGTAGCTCTTCTATATGTCTTATGCAACTAGCATTCATTGACGAATGATCTCAATCCCCTTCGAAATCTCCCTAATGCCTCTTGTAAGCTCTCCTAAAATTCACTCGTGAATAATAGGTCTCGATCCCTTACAATGCTCTTCGTCACACCATGGAGTCATACTATCCACCTCACATACAACTATGCCAACTTTGATTCCATTCAATCAGACTTTATGGATACAGATTTCATATTCTTCGTCAATCTATCGGTTGTAATCCTAGGCTATCATACCCTCCTCTAGTCTTTGGTAATGCACCGATGAAATGCTTCAGTATCCATTCCCACTTCCATCGAGGAACTTCAAGCAGTTGTAGAAAACCACTAGTCTTCTTTTGATCAGCCTGCACTAACCAACCATCCATGTACTTCAAAATGAATGTCCTGATATTTTCTTTATCCCTCAATCCATTAATGTTGGGTACAAATAGTCTACCATCTTTACTAAGCCAACCATCTAAGTTGAGCCTATACTGCTTTAACTTCTCACATTCGTTGCATTCTCAGGTCTCCCTCAATCTTGGATTGTTTATCCTTGGTAGGACCTACTACAACGCCCTATCCCAAAACAACATGACGTAAGGGTCACACTTCCCTCTTCCACTCTCAGTTGGCGGAACCTCATTGCCAAATCCAACCGACACCTTTCCAGCTCACGGTACTCCACACAAAGTCCCAAAGAGCCATCCGCCTCAGTGGCGAATACTACAAGTGTTCCCTAGTCAATATACTCCTACGTACGAACCCTCTTGGAAACAAGTCATCCACTTTCACCACTAGTTCCTTCTGCTCTTGGGTTTCCATATGCTCTAATGGCATAACTACTCGCCTAACATCCTTCAAATCTATATGGAATTCTACCTCCCTATGTGGCAGTAATCTGGACATCTCATCGAATATGTTCGAATACTATCTAGTTATAGGTACTGATGACAACTCATCATGTGGGACCTTAAGCAAATATGAAAAGATAACCATCACCTCAATGTTCGAAAGTTAACCCAACTCCAGACTATGCTCACCATCTACCCCAGTCATCACCAACAACCTCTCACCATTCACCACGGCTCTATACTTCTTCAATTAGTCCATCCCCAATATAATACCAAACCCTAAAAAAACAAGTACGAAACAATCACAAATAAACATGCATCCATGACTCGATAAGACTACATCTCAACAAAACATAGATAAACTTGTCAAACCTCCTACCGGGTTCGACATATCAAATGTCTATCTACTAGGCTGGGTTTTAGTTTTAATCTATCCACTGGGTCACTAGATATAAAGTGATGTAAAGCCCAGTGTCAAAAATAAAATATCAGTAGGTACATCATAAATAGAAAGCATACCTTGTATAATAATTCTCTTTCCCTTCTCCTTTGCCGATAGAGCACTCGATGAAGTCGGAACAACATTGAGTGCATATGCCTTCACAACTTGCTTTTTCTTCAATGTCTCTAGACAATCCTTACTAATATGCCCAATATTGTTACAATCATAACATATCTGCACTCTTATAGCTCTTGCTGAGATGACCTTTTTCCTTACAGTAAAAGCAAGTATGGTCAATTTTTCTTTCTTCTGACCATCTTCATTATGAGCCTACTTCTTGTCCTTTTTGTTCAATTTTCTTTTCCCACCTCTGCAACCTTGCGAGTTAGAATCCTCCTTCCGAACAATAACAACTTTTAGCTTTGGGTACAAGCTCTCGTGCCTCAAAGCCTTCTCGACTATCTTCTCAAAGCTTTCATTAATGCGGACTACTAACCTTTCTCCCAAATAGTTGTTTAACTTCTCATTCTTTCTTAACGGAGCATCAATGAAGGACAATCCATATTTTGGCAGCATGTTGAATTCGAGCACATATTCTAAAATGGAAAAGTTGCTCCATTTTAGATCAAAAAATCTTATGAATAACACCGACTTCTGAGTTACTGGTATAAACTTCTCTTCAAATCTTGCATTAAACTGATCCCAAGTAAAGTGGTCCTTGGGATTAGCAGCTCTAAGGGCATTCCACCAATTCATTGCTCTTTCCCAAAGTTGCCTAGATGACAACTTCCTTTTTATTACATTCTCTAAATCCAATTCCTTAAAGATGTGTTCATATGTATCATACCAATTCTACATTTTAAAAACCGACTCCATTCTAAGGAACGGTTTTCTCCTAAGACTAGTAAAGTCCTTATTCATCTGGGAAAAATCGGCTTTTGGAACTTTCACTGGAGCGCCACCACCTACTACATCTTGAGCGCCTTCTTGGGCGTTCTATGTCATATTCATCATCATAGTATTGAACATTGTCTGCATATCGGGGTTCGCACCTGCCACATTGCCTGATCCAATCCCAATTCCTGAAGAAGAGTTCCTAAGAGTATTCGTTGTTTACCGGCACATTATTTAAAAGTAGTAATAAGGATTATCGGTCTCTCAAAAGAAAAGCTACATAAATGGTATTCGTGTGTGAAATGCAACTTACAACTATATATATATAATGCTAGATTGTTTTAAAATCAAAATATATAACAAGTATGATATCTCATGTATCGCTCAATCCATTCTAGAGTGATATCTTCTACTCTATCTCAAATGGATCCGAGCATCAACTTAGCGTATCTCAATCTAAGCTCTGATACCAACTGGAGTGACCACCCTACACCTTCAATACCCAAATACCATAAATAGTGCTCTGAATGGTATCTGCTCGATGTACGATAGTAATCAATGGAAAAATAACTAATTTCCAAATCATATCCTGCCATAGATCTCACAGCGCATAGGATAAAATATGATAATCAACATAGATATAAAACAGGCAAGACAATAGTATAACAAAATGAACCAAGATAAATTAGAGTACATCAGTCCATCACAGTTATACAAAACAAAGTGGAAATAGAGTTTATACATCAAATTAAATAAACCTTAAATAGAAAGCTATCTCTAATAAATAAGTACTGATGATGGCTCCACAGCACTGCATAGTGGAATAACAATTATAGTTCTAAAATATAGTATATGAAAGCACTGGCCACCCGATTTTCCTTCGTACGACTCCATATGTTATCATAGAGCTATTATCTCTAATCTACTCATTTAAGAGTATCGAGATAATAATAAACAAAGCATAAAACCTTGAGTCAAATAACAGTCTAGTGTGTGCAAACAATAATCTCAAAATACTATAAGAATTGATATAATAAATAGAAATATGAGGTATGGAGAATCTTATCAGACATGTCTCTACATCTAACCAGTTAACACATAAAATTTATATATGCTAATCTAATATAGTAATCATGTAGGTGTATTACTACTCAAGTACAGTATAGGGTGCCTAGGTATACTACGTAATAATACCAACATCCTGTGGCATCCATATCAAACATTGCAAACATGGCATACATAACAACCATCAAACAATCTCACACATCTCAACTCAAATGACTTTGGATATAAGATAACTCATATGATTCCCCGTAGTGATCAACGACTACTTATTATTGTGGTCCCCTCGATGCTCGAATCCATGCCACGCCATAAGGCTGGGAAATAGACCACCTTGTATAGGTCCATGGATAAATAGATCACCCCATATTGATCTACAGTAAGTATCCCCATCGTGCCCCTTCTTCTCGGGCATACTCAAGACTTTTGAGTCATCTACGATCACTTTGGTATACGTTGAATAGTAGAAACCCCCATATATTCTACTGCATATGTCCAAATAGTAAAACCCATGTATTTTCTACTATACAAGTTCATTTCGTATCGAACTTGCCTCCTTGGACTATCCTAGTAGAAACCTTTATTGTTCTACTTCATAAATTCGCTTTGTATCAAAATTGTCTCTTTGGACAATTCCTAAATTCTACGAACACTTTCTTCCTAAAGTGTTGGATCTACTACATTTATGTTGTCGAGTCGTTGAAGTGTCGAACTTCCTTTAGTCACCATCCAAAAACCTAAAGTAACCTTGTACAAGCCCGAAGTAATCCACTTGAAATCCCTATGCAACACTTCACCGAGCCCTGAGCCAATCACATGCTATGCCTGAAGTTGCCAGAGTTCCCAGTCCAAATCCCACTCAAAAATCTGCTCAGTAGCCGATAAAAGTCACATGGAACCCGGACTAAAGCATAACAACCGAACAAGATTTTAGCCTCGATGCCCTTCACCTAACCAACTAAGTTCCAAACCATCATGGCACCATACCAGCTAGGCACCGAACCATTTATTGGAAGACCGAAGCCAACATCGCATGAGTCCACTACCGGACCGAAGCCATCACCCAAAGAAAAATCCTTGTCCGGCCTTCCAACTACCGATCCTAAGCTAACACCGTACATGCCTTAAACTAGTTTGAAGCATCCCCAAGACACCCCATCACCACTATGATAGAGTTACGGTTGTGCTTGAAGGGAAATTCTTTAATTTACTGTAAATCATTAACTTATTAACCAATTCTCGTTCGTAACAAAAGGTGTTTTCTTTCTATTATATGCTTGTTATAATATCTTATAATTAATTAATTTAGGAATATTGTGTTTTGTGATATTAATTACTAGTAGTTGTAATCATGAGTATTTTATCACAATATAATAAACACATCATTTTAAATGTTTCTAGTCAAGATGTATTAAGATTATATATCGATGCATCCATTGAGACTAGAGTACATAACGCTCTCCAAATGTTGGATAGTATATTACTCATGACTATCAAAGGCACCAAGGGGTTATGTACTGATAATCATTGGACAACTATGAAATGACTCACCCAATAGTTTTCTGTTGGTTAATATAACTAAGGTCAAACATAAAGTATCGATGTAACAATATTACACCGTTCTCTTGATTTGAGAATACTATTAATCTTTAGTATGAAAACTCTGCTTGATTACAGTCAAATCATGCCACAATGTCAATCGGATGGCTATAGTTGGGTGGAGTGGAAGTGAAGGAAGTGAAACACTATTCAAGAGAGGATTTCTCTTATCAGTTATATAAGGTTAGTGTCATGATCAACTGAAGTCAACTCAAAGTTAAAATCTTTGGCCGAACTAGTTCGGTTAATAATAATTGTTATTATTAGCCTAAGGACTTTATGTTTGGACTATAAATTTGAATATGGATGATACTAAAATTTTAACTACCACCAAATTTCATAAGTCCTTATGTGATATAGTTTTGACGAAGGGAATTGGTGTAAATAATTGTCGCTACTGGGAAACGCTAAAATAAAGTAAAATTAGATTTTACCAAAGCGAAGTAAGCGATAAATTTGGTCATATGTCACACACCTACTAATTAATGTCTAAATGTTAACGTTCGAATTGTTCGATATTAATCGCTAACCGAATTTACACCTAAGAGTCACACAACCAAAATGTTGAAAACTCCTGTTACCACCTGATTTATTAATTATAATTGTTATAAATTAATTAAATTAATTAATATTTGTGAAATATTAATTATAAAATTTTATTTAATTTGTGTTTATTAATATTAAATAGTGTGTGTATAATAGTTATAAATACACTTATAAATATACAATATCAATACGTATCTAAATTGGATTTAAATGTGTTATTTATTGATTGGGCTTGAAGTGATTTTGAGGCCCATATAAGGACCTATTGAGTGTGGCTATGATAAACTAGGGAGGTCGGTCATATGATAGGTAAGTAGGGATTAAATTTTGAATTCAAAGAGATGAATAGGTAAGAGAGAAAAGTGGATCTAGATCCTCCTTTCACTCCTCAGATCTCTATTATATATTCATCTCTAACCCATCATTTTATTCTTTACTCTCTTGCTTCATTTACTATAGCCAAGGTCATCCATAATTCCTCCTTCCTGCTCAAATTCCAAATCTCTAAAACACAATTGAAGTAAGATTCATACACCGATGGTAGCTGCAATCAGGACGGTAGCACTTTTTGGATTTTGAAATCATTTCAAGGAGTTTTGATTCTATGTTTCAAGGTGTGCTATTTAGGCATTAAGTGAAAAGTAAAATTCTTTATTTACAATGATATATTAATATATGCATATACATACATATCTATATATTATATAATGCCCATGGAATCATATATGTAATAGATAGCAGTTGAATATGCCACTAATCTGTATAACATTGTGTTGTCATCATTGGATGGAACATATATATGTATATGTTTAAAAAAAATTATGTATATATATAGTATATTGTTCTCTCGGCCAGGAAAATAAAAATAATCATTTTTGAATTTGATATTGTGATTAAATTGATTTTAATATAAAGTTTTAGTTCGTACAGTATATATTTATATAAAGTATGTATATTATTTTATTAACATATATATATACACACACACACACACATATCATTTAATTTAAAATTGCATTAAATTATATATATAATATGTACATATAAATATCATAAAATATCCTTGCAAATATTTTAACATAAACTGTATACATTTAAATTAGTTTTGGAAAAATAAAATATTTTAAATACAAATTTTGTATGGAAATTAATTTAAAAAAGCAAATTATTTTAAAACACTTTAAAACTAGAAAATACTTATATGGCCGAAAGTGTGTATATATATAATTATTATTTTATTAAACATATTTAATATGTATTACATACACATATACATATATAATATTTGAAAATTATTCTATTACACACACAAAGATATATATATATATATTATAAAAAAAATTACCTTTATTTTTTTTTGGCAAGGCCGACGGGGTTGGATGGACCCCGACCATTTTATTGCAACACCAGAAGGATTACAACACAGACAAAGAGCAAGCTCAGAGAATACAGAGGAAAACGTAGTGCTACAAAAAACTGGAAACTAGAAGAAGAAAATAAAGAAACAAAAAAAACAAAACAAAAGGCTGACTCAGAAAGAGTGGAGTATTCTGGGATCAATGGGGAAGGAAAGCATACTCAGAGAAGTCTTGATCACATTCATCACCCAATGTAAGAACATTTCTTCAGATTTGCCTTTCTCAGAATGAAACACCCTAGTATTTCGTTCTTTCCATACCGCTGCAATAAAACTTTTCAAAACAGCAAGGTATAATCTTTTTTCTTTTCGTATGTGTCCTGTCATCGCGTATATAGCTTTCCACTCAGCCGAGTTGTCAAGAGAAGGAACGCTCGTACGAAGTTTATCCTTAATAAGTCTCCATACATTATTTATGTAAGCACATTCAAAGAACAAGTGCTCCACAGTCTCCACTTGTTCATTGCAGAAGGCACACAGTAAATTCACATCCATTCCCATGCAGACGAGTTTTGCTTTACTGAGTAATGCACGATGTAACACCTTCCAGAGTAATAAATTATCTCTCAGACTACTATCCTTATGCCAAGCACGCTTGCTCCATTTCCAATTAGCCTTCTTTTGTTCTTCATCAGATATTCGTACACAGTGCTTATTTTGAAAGCAGTCGCTTTATCTCCCCAAACCAGTAGATCAGCGGAAGTTAGCAGGGGAGTGTCTCTTCTTATTTGATTCCATATACGCTGAATTCTCTGGTTGGACGAAAAAGAATTAGAACTCTGAATATTATGGAAAACATCTCTAACCTTGGCTGCATGATGGATGCCAGTTTGCATCATCTCATTATAAGTTAGATGTCTCTTCAAAATCAATCCTTTGTCAAGCCAAGGGTCGTTCCAGAAGCTAGTTGTATAGATACTGTTGTTGCTCATTTGCATGAGTGGTAGAACCTCCTCCTTTATCTTGAATATACTCTGCCATGTCTAACTCAGGTTCTGTGGCGTACGCATAGTCCAGATATTTCTGCCTTTGATTACGTTATGTCGTGACCATTCTGCCCAAATGCTGTCAGTACTGTTGTAGAAGGTATCAATGTGTTTAGCAAACGCCGCCTTATTCCATTGTTTTATGTTGATGATACCTAAACCCCCTTTATTCATCGGTTGCTCGACTATTTTAAATTTGACTGGTGCAATATATCTGCCATTGGTTCTGCCCGTCCATAGAAATCGCATAAAAGCGCTTCTTATCATTTTCATAAGCTTTAAGGGCAGAACATAAGCTCTAGCCCAATATACTTGCATAGCAAATACAATAGACTTTACTAGGGTTAATCTACTTGCTTGGCTAAGTTTCGTTGTCGTCCAGCAATTTAATCTCGCAGTTATCCTCTCATACAAAGGGAGGCAAAGATTAGTTGTTATTCTTGATGTAGTCAGAGGCAGCCCCAAGTACGAAACCGTGTTAGGATTAAGGTAAAGACCAGTTGCCTGAGAGATTGCTTCCACCTGTTCGCCATTGACCCCAGCAATAATTATTTCAGATTTCTGAATATTAACTTTCAACTCAGTCATGGCATAAAACTGTGCTAGCGTATCCATTAAGCTGTTGACAGTTGTGATGTCAGGAGAACAAAACACAACGAGATCATCAGCGAACATTAGCGAAGAGATACTTGGTTGACTGCAAGATTGATGGCACTTAAACTTGCCATGAGCAATAAGCCTATTTATCATTCTAGTCAGGAGCTCCATTACCACGATGAAAATATACGCAGAAATCGGGTCACCTTGCCTTATGCCCTGCTTACTTTGGAAAAATCCAGCAGGCGTACCATTGATTATGATCGAATATGTTGGGGTTGAGATGCATTCATAAATCCAAGCAAGAAAGTGGGGTGGGAAATTCATATATCCCATGATTCGAATGATACTATCCCATTGTAACATATCAAAAGCTTTCATGATATCCAGTTTTAGCATAGCTTTTGGGGTAGAAGTCTTTCGATTATATCCTTTAAGAAGCTCATGTGCAAGAAGTATGTTATCAAGTATATTCCTACCAGGTAGGAAGGCTGCTTGGTTTCTAGACACCAAACTAGGAAGAACTTGCTTTAGTCTAGCTGCTATAACTTTGGAAATACATTTGTAAATGGCATTGCAGCAAGATATAGGACGATACTCACTGACATGATGCGCATTATGTATCTTGGGGATAAGAGCAATATTAGTATAGTTGTACGACCTGAATAGCTTGGATTTTTTGAAGAATAGTTTAATTGCATTGATAACATCATTGGATATGATAGACCAACAACTAGTATAGAATTTGGCGTTTAATCCATCTGGGCCACCGCAAGAGTTACTGTTAAGAGAAAACATGGCTTCTTCAATTTCATCTGATGATACTTCAGAGCATAGGTAGGAATAGTCAGCTTCAGTTATTCTAGGGAGAATGTCAGTTGGAATTTCTTCAAGACTTGGAACGAAGTTGTTCTCATTGCCAAAAATGGAAGAGAAGTATTGCACGAATGCATCCTGTACATCAGTCACAGTAGATTGCAGCTGATCGTCCTTACAATTGATAGTAGTTATATTTTCTCTACGTTGTTTGTTCCTGAGACTAGCGTGGAAATACTCAGTATTTCTATCTCCATGTTCAGTCCATTTAATTCTGCTTTTTTGTCTAATCATGTCGCTCTCAGTTGTTAAAGCTTCACTGTATTGTTGGTTTAATATATACTCAGCCGCAGAAAGGTCAGAGTCGTTAACATTAGATATCATCTCCTTTTGCACCTTAGCAAGTTTCTGACCAATCGCAGTGCTCAACTTATCTCCTTTGCCAAAAGTCTTGTACGACCACTGCTTCAGGTTATCTTTAACTTCTTTTATTTTCTCCTGCAAAATAAAAAGGTGATTACCATTCTTTTCTTTATTCCATGCATTTAAAACAATTGTTTTAAATTCTGGTTCTTTAATCCAAGAGTTAAAAAATTTAAAATTTGATTTTCCTCTCTTGTCTGCTCCACGAAGATGAATGATTTGAGGAGAATGGTCTGATAGAAGAGGAGGGGGAAGTTGGCTGAAAAGGAGAGGCCATTTGTTAAGAGCTGCCAGATTGGAAAAGATGTGATCAATTCTAGAGAAAGTCCTCCTTCCTTGCCTTCTTTTGTTGTTCCATGTATACTGCATTCCTACAGTTTTCACAGGAATTAACTCTGCTAGATTGAGGGTAGTAGCAAGCGGTTTGATTTCGTTCAGAGAAAGGGGATTCCCACCAACTCTATCAAAGAGCATAAAACAACAATTGAAGTCACCCAATATTATCCAAGGATGAGTGTTTTGACGAAGAGCTGGAATAACATCAAACAAAACAGCTCTGGCCTCATTAGAATTGAAGGCATATACAAAGGTAACGTAGAAGGAAGTGTTATTAGTGAATGATTGAACATGGCAATGTATCATTTGAGAATTGGAGAGGAGAGGAGTGATTTGAACATGAAGGGGGTTGAATAGAATCAAGATCCTACCGTATGGAGCTTCATCTAGGTTATGGACATAGTTCCAGTCAGGGTTAATGTAATTGGCAGCCCTGTTCGTTAAATCACGATTTAGCTTAGTCTCCAGCATAGCAATGATGGATAATTTATGAGTACCAATAAGCTCTTTACATTGGTTAAGTTTGATGACGTGATGTCCGCCTCGTATGTTCCATGCTCCAAGATTTGTCATCATTGGAGAGCACGGGCATTAATTATTTCAATTTTCATTCTCCTTGTAACAGCTTGCGAAGAGGTTAAATAGTTAGGGATATCAACTGAAAGTGATGTTATTTCTCTGCTGTTATTACCATTTTTAGATGGTGGTGTATTCTGACCTGGGATTATGGGAAGTGTAGGAGAGGTGGGAGGAGAGGTTATTGGCGGTGGCAGTTTGTAAGCTATGGGAGGTTTAATGTTGGAGTAGACAAAAGGGGGAGATGGGTCAAGAACACTAGCTGAATTGGGTTGGTGGTTTTTCAGAGTTGTGGATGCATAATTGTGCATGCATGCATCGTCATTGATGCTAGTAGTTATGCTGTGCACAGCATTATTTTTCCTATACTTTTTACTCTTCTTTTCACTTGATATCATTCCTTCATCACGCTTACTTTCATTGCTCACTCTGCTTGCCATATAACTGGGATCAGATGATTTTTCATTAAGAATAATATCAACCTTTTCCATCGAATGTTCTGAATGTTCCATTTTATCTTGCTCGGTATCTTTGCTATTATTCACCATTTGCTCTTCTAGTTTCGTATTCCCGGTATTTATTACTCCTATGATATTATCGTTTATTGCTTCATTTTCTCCACTCTTCTCAACCACTGTCATACTTTCAATATCTCCATTACTTATATTTTCCACATCATCCAGATTATTGAGAATATCAAATTTGTTGAAAGTCAAAATATTTTCCACTAGTTCAACATCTTCACTGTATGTTTCTTTCCGATTGATTATCCCTTCGTTTATCATATTAGTTTTTCCTAGTTGACTGTCTTGCTCGACAACTCTCCTTTCCTCCTCACCGAGTTCAACAGACTCATCACTGTTTTGCTCAATCTCTTTACCGTTTCTTACTACCTCCCCAGCATTCACACTTTCATGTATTTCCTTGTTGACTTTTGCCAAAGCTATCTGTTCTCTCACCTCTTGTGCTTGTTCCACTCGTTGTTCAATGACATCTTTAACTACTTTCTTTCTTGCAACACGTTGCCATGTCCTTATGCTTTGCTTCTTGATTGGTCTGGTATATTTATAAGCTTGATCCTTCTTTGTGCTTTCTTTCTTGTTTTCCTCCCTATCATCTTTACTATTTTCCTTATCACACTTTGTCTGACTGTCATCATAGTTATCACACTCTACCGTTTTGTGTCCGAACCTCTTGCACTTCACACAAACA
Organism: Allium fistulosum; assembly: GCA_030737815.1. Classification (NCBI taxonomy): domain Eukaryota; kingdom Viridiplantae; phylum Streptophyta; class Magnoliopsida; order Asparagales; family Amaryllidaceae; genus Allium; species Allium fistulosum. The sequence continues at coordinate 237,677,615 of CM060907.1, read as the reverse complement.
TCTGGCCTCCATAAATACTGAACATATATTTTTTGTTGACCTCCCTCTACTAGTTTCACCAAAAAATCTTCAGCTAGTTCTTTTTCCGGCCTAACTTCTATCAAGCGCTTCGCAAAGCTCAGCCTATCTTGCTTCTCAGTCATTTCATCCATACATAACAGCTTACCCAAATGACTACAAAGCCAGTTAATACCTAGTGGTGACCATGCAAATATAGGAAGGTTGTACAGGTGTACCCAAACTGGCACAGTGGAGACTGAACCCGTCACATTACTCACAGTTGCGTCATACGGTTTAATTATGAATAGTTTATTATTCATAATAATAGGATCACTCTGCAAAATAGATTCCCTATCTTCACTACTAGTGAACTTGAATAAGAAGATGGTTCCATCTGATTTAACTGAAACAGAGCCTTTAAGTTTCCATATGAGCTTTAACTTCTGAACTACAGCTGTATACGACAATGGCTTGTCAAGGAAGAAGCCAACAATAGTGTCGCTCCAAATAGCCGCACCTGCCTCTAAAACTTCAGTAGGAGGCACCAATGCGTCTTCTTCATACACTGGTGTCAGGTCAACGGGTATGTACTTGCCTGCGTTTCTTGGTTTTCGCTTAAACAGAGAAGTCCATTTCCGTTCACACGAACTAGAGGTGGTAGGGATTCCAGACTATTTTGAGTGAGAAGGAGTAGAAGAAAGAGGAGGAAGAGAGATGGACTGAGAGTTGGTTGGAGGAGGAGGAGGAGGAACTAGGACTGGTGTGGCGGGAGGAAGAGAGCAAAAAGGAGAGCAAAAAAGAGAGTAAAAATTACCTTTATTCGTTTCAAATTACCTTATATATATTTATTTATTTAAAATTAATTAATTAGATTAAATTTATAATTATGCAGATATAAGTCTAAAGTAAAAAAATTCAAACATTAAGTTTGATTTCTAAAGTAGAAATTTTATATTAAAATTATTTTTAAAAAACTTTTACATTTTACAAGTAAGGTTTTTTAAAATATAATATATATACATATGATATATATATACATATATATATTGATAGCACATATATTTACAGAGGGGCTAACATGTCCGTTGCAATGTAAATCCTAACATCTATACACGGGCATGTCAAACCATGTACACCATATATTGTTGCACGTGCACATACACACTTATGTGTATATGATACACATATTATATTATATAATAAAAAATTAATAATAAATAAAACTTTATTTATAAAATTAAATAAAATATTGATTTTATTTAAAACAAATTTATAAAAGATCTAAATAAACTTAGACTTCATAGACCCAATAAGATCTAAATGGAAGAATTTTTTTTTTGAAATTTACCCATTTACCCCATTACGTGCAAATGCAGATCCAACAATGGTATTAGATCCCAATAGCCTATGTAGTCTAAACTAGTCATGTTAGGATTAATTGATTAAACTCATAATCCATTTAGTAAGGTGTCCAAAAAGGTGGTGTCGAAGTATTGGGTTTGGGTAATTAAGTACCCTACTCTATCTGGTCAACAGCCTGGCCCAAAAAGTAATGTGAGCCAAAGGTTACCCATAATAGAAAATATCTCAATTTGAATTGGGCCTTGGGCTAATTTTCAAAAAAATTGAAATTAAAATAAAATTTAAATTTAGAAGTTAAATTTAAAATAAGAAATATATTATAAATGTTACAATATAAATTTTCAAAAATGTTTTTAAAATAAAATAAATAAAATTTTGAAAATTATAAATATTAATAAGATTAATAAAATAAATAAATAAATTAAAAGGTTAATTAATTGTAAATGTACATACACACACACATGTATAATATATATATATATATATATATAAGATATATGTTATGTTTTCTTGAAATGTTTAAGACAGTTAAGTATGTATGCATATAGAAGAATTTTCAAAATTAATAACATTTAATTAAAATAGTTTAATTAAATAAATTTATTAAAAGCTAATTAATAAATGTAATAAATATACATAAATTTATATGTGTATAACTATAAGTGTTATAGTATTCGATATAAAATGTTATAATTAAACAATATAAAATCAATTAAATTATTAATTAATTAAATTAATTAAATAAAATAATTTAATTAATATAATATTATACATAAGACTATTATATAAGATTAATTAAAATATAAAAGTTATATAATATTAATCTTATATAATATGAATGTATAAATTAAAGGTGAAACATTAAAAAACCCTAATTAGACTTAAGGGATAAATACATACCTATCGTACGTATACTTGATTTCTGATGTGTTAGACACATGAATCATGAGGTTATTTAATAAGAATTACATTACTCCATAAGTAGATATCACTCTAAATAAGTATATTAAAGATTATGAACCTTTAATATAAAGTTGTCCTTTACCATTTGTATATTTATAAATTACTTGCATACTCTTTAGTTGTTGAGCTTTCCTCAAGCTAGAGATGTTATTTGTAGTATTATTAATATATAGATTAGACGAGGTAATATACCTGTACATATTTGTTGAGCTTTCCTCATGGTATGTATGGTATACTTAGGTCGTCGTGAAATGGTAGGTACGAATGAATAATTTCTCTTTATCTATTAAGCTTTCCTTAAGGTAAAGATGAGATTAGAACAAGGAACCATGGGTTAGGAGTTGTATATGATACAACCAATAAGGAGTTATCTATCGTTTATGGGAGTATGATTTATTGAGCTTTCCTCAAGTTTAGAATCCCAAGATATATGAGTCCTAACACCTATTAGTGAAGTCGAAAGACTTTTATGTTTCACTAAGTGTTTGGTAAAACATAAAAGGTTAGTGAGAGCTTATTAGTAAAATGAAACCTAAAGCTTAACGTTACTAATATCATAAGAACATCTACTATGAAACTGTCCTAATCTACCAATTTAAAACTTGTAGAAAATGTCTGCAATAAAACTATTTTCTAAAAGTGACAAGGTTACCGAACCCAATCATATCGATTGGCTAAGAGCGATTAAGATATTGCTGACTTACAAGCGTCTTTAGTCACTTATTACTTGCGATCCTAAAGAAAAACTCACTGATGATGCAGACCTCAAACTTAGGCTTGCTTATGAGAAATGGGTTTCCGACTTAGAGATCGTCTAGGTTTTCTTGTTGTCTACATTAGACAAGCCATTGCAAAAATGGCACAAAAACATATATGTCCATAGGATATTTGATAGTCTCAAGTCCCTATTTGGTGAATAGTCATGTTTCGCAAGGTACGAGCTTACGAAGAAGCTGTTCATACCAAAATAACAAAAGGATAGAAAGTGGACGATTACGTTCTGATAATGAAGGGCTATATTGGTAGGCTTTCACAATTGGACGTAGCGATAAGCAATGAGTTATAGGCTGATTTGATCCTTGGTTCTCTTATGCCTCAGTATGAGCCATTCATACTAAATTACAATATGAACCATTTGAATGTGATTCTCATAGAGCTCCTCAATATGTTGAGGTCGGCTGAGTCTACATCCAAGGATAAAGGGACTGTGCTAACTGTAAAGGGTGCGAGTCATCTTCTAAAGGTTCAAAGAAGCGGAAGATGGTTACCAAGAAAATTAAGAAAACTATTGCTTCTATAAGGGTGAGTATCATCATTGTCACAAGAAAGGTTATTGGAAATGAAACTGTCCGTGGTACTTGAAGATTGTGAAAGAAAAGAAACAGAATAGTTCTGCTGCTCCAACAGGTACATTTATGATTCGAAATTTTTTCAATCAATAATTATTTTGGGTTTTGGATACTGCATCTGGAACTCATATTTGTAATTCGTTATAGGGCTTGGGAACCAGCGTTGCACGAAAAAAGGAGAAATGAGGTTTCAGGTTGCTGATGGATCCATTGTAGATGCAACGGCGGTTGGAGACTTTCATTTGAGTTTGCCGAGTGGATTTGTATTGATATTAAATAATTGCTATTTTGTTAAAAGACTTTATTTGTAGAATTATATTTGTATCCATATTTTCTAAGACTAGTTATGGTTTTTCACTATGTTAATAATGTTGTGAATTATTTTAGATGGTAATAAAGTCTACAGCGGTGTTTTGGAAAATGGCATATATGTAATCAATACAAATTATGTTTGTTCTATGAGTAATTCTTTCGAATGACAATATAAATAATAATTATCTTTGGCAATAATAGGCTAGGTCATATTAGTGCGAAACGACTATATAAATTGAAAATCGAAGATCTTCTCTCGTCACTTGATTTTGAATCATTTGACACATGTGAGTCGTGTCTTGTACATAGTGAATTATGTGGCTTGATGCCAATAATCACTAAGGATAACAGTTTTTATTTTCTAACCTTTACCAATGATTTCTCAAGACCAGGATATGTGTATCTTACGAGGAACAAATCCGACGTCTATGAGAAATTTATAGAATATAGAAATGAGGTTGAGAATCAGATGAATCGAAAGATTAAAATACTTCGATCCGATCGATGAGGGAGTATGTTGGACATGAACTCTAACAGTACTTAAAGGTAATAGGATTATCACTTAGGTTACTCCACCCTATACTTCGCAATACAACGGTGTTTCGGAGCGAAGGAATTGAACACTATTGATATGGTTTGTTCCATGGTGAGTAAGGCTGAGTTACCTCTGTCCTAATATGCACTGGAAAATCCAGTGCGTATGTTGAATTTGTTACCCACTAAATATACGTCTAAGTGGCCATATGAGATGTGGCACGAAAAGAAACCCTATTGCGATTACTTTAAGGTGTGGGCTTGTCCGACTTATGTTAAGCACATCAACCCGAATAAGCTTAAGGAAAGATTAGCCTTGTGTAAGTTTATAGGATATCCTAAGAATTTGGGAAATATTTTCTACAACACAGAGGAATAAAAGATGATTATTTCCATATAATTCAATCAACACACCAATTCAAAATCAATCAAACAAGCAATCAATCATCTAATTCTAAGCATGCAATTTCAATCAATTGTATTGTAAATGTGTACCTTTTTCTGAGTCCGTTTTCTTGAATTTGTTGAAGTCATGAACTGCCGTGAAACACAAATTTGAGTTATCTGTTTTCTGATCATCATCGCTTGAAGACGAGTCTGAGTCATCTAGAGTAGCAATAAATGCACGCTTCCGTTTCTTTACTGAATCATTGTTTATAGGAGGATTCTGCCTATCTGGATACAGACAGTCTCTTTTGATATGGCCTGGTTCATCACAGTTGAAACATTTGACATTGTTTGGCACTGCATTCTGATTTCCAAAATTCTTATAGTTGTTTCTCTTGAGATTATTCATCTTCCTGTATTTCAGGAATTTCCGAAAATTCCTGGTCATAAATGCTATCTCTTCATCATTATCACTGTTTGAGTCTAATCCGTCGGTTAATGCATTGAATGCCATTGATTTCTTTTCAGATGATTTGCTTTCTCTTCTCCCGATCATTTGGACTTCAAAAGACATTAGATTTCCAATCAATTCTTCTATCTTTAAGGTACTGATGTCATTTGCCTCTTCAATTGCAAGTGTCTTTTGATCTCATTCTGGAGTGAGAGAATTTAATTTTTTTCGACTTGATCTTCTTCCAAAAATTCCTTTTCCAAGGATATTAAAGAATGCACAATATCTTGAAATCAACTATACATATCTGAAATAGACTCATTAGTATTCATTTTAAATAACTGAAACTAATTTGTGAGCATGGAAATTTTGGTCTGTTTAACTTTGCTTGTTTCTTCGTGAGTCACTTGCAAAGTTTTCCATATTTCATATGCAGACTTACAAACTGACACTCTATTAAATTCATTCCTATCAAGTGAACAAAACAGAATATTCATTGCTTTAGAATTATTTTGTGCAACAGTATTTTGCTCAGTGGTCCACTATGCAAAATTAGTTGTGGGTTCAGAATATTCAGTTTGTGTGATATTCCAAGTATCTAATCCTATAGATTGTAAGTATATTTTCATCCTACATGCCCAATATGCATAGTTACTGCCATTAAAAAGTGGTGGTCTGACAGTAGACTGACCTTCTACAAATGAACTAGTGACATGAATACTAGTGTTAATAACAGTACCAGTGTTGGTAGCCATTTTGAAAACTTTTCAAAAATCAGATTATGAAACTTTTGAAAACCTTGCTCTGATACCAAATGTGAGGAATGCGGAATATGGATCTTAAGGCTAGGAATAACACTAGAGGGGGGTGAATAGTGTTTATAAGAAATTACTAAATCTTTTTGAGTTTATGTTAATTTGAACACAAATGTATGCAATATTCAGACACAGACATAATCACAGAAACAAACACAGATGCAGAAATAAAGTAAATGCAGTAAAGGAAAGAACACACCGGATTTTATACTGGTTCGGGGTTACCCTACATCCAGTCCCGCACAACTAAGTACGGATTTCCTTTCAAAAGCAATTCAACAATTACAACCCTCGGTTTCAAGGCTACGAGGTACACCCTCCAGAATCACAATCCTCTGGGTAGAGATACTTGATTTCCGGGGCAACAAGTTCACCCAATTGATTTCCAAGGCTACAATCACACCATTTCTCGCTTGATTGATTTCCAAGGCTACAATCACACCTTTTCTCGCTAGATAGATTACAAAGAAGCCTATAACTCTGAATAGCACTTGGATCTTGTTGAGATAGTGATAGAGAATCAAACCAGAGATAATCTGGTTAGATTCAATGTTGATTTCAGTAGAGTGATGATAGGATTTTGAATAAGAAAATGTGGAAGAAGAAGAGAAGTGAAAAACCAGAAAATCTGATATAAAATTCGTTGAAACTAACCCCTATTTATAGAAGAACAACAGTCATGTCCATTCGTGAAAGGTTATGGTGAATAGACACTTCTTTTGAAATTCAAATTTTTGGTTCTAACTGACACTATGTCGACATGGGGTACTAGGGCATGTCGACATCCCAAAGGAAAATTTGATGTTTTGATTTTCTTTGAAAATAACATTTATCTTATATTAAAACTATTTTAAACTTTATAAATATACTTGACTATTGATAAAATACATAGATAAATATAGAGAACAATATATATAATTTTACTATAATTTTATATTTAAATCTAAGTATAAATATATTATAATTAAAAGATAGTTTAAAACAAACGAAGTTTAAAAACAAGAATATTTAAGGCTAAAACATCTTTTTGAAAATCATTTGAAAAGATAATTTTTAAGGCTAAAACATTTTGAAAAGCAATTTTGAAAATCATTCCGAAGTTGTTTTGAAAAACATTTTGAAGTAGTTTTACAAGCTTCTTCCTGTAGAATATCTCATCACGTCAGGACTCGAGAACTTGTACAAAACCAGGATGTTCGTGGGTTTGTAAGCCACTTGTCGTAGGTTTGTAAGCTACTTGTCGTGGGTTTGTAAGCCACTAAAAAGGTAGAAATAGGTTCCATCCCAAAAGAAAAATGGAGTGAAGATTTCAGTGCTATTGTGAAGTTTTAACATAATTCTAGACTCAATACTTATCTTGAAATCTTGAACTCTTGATAATCTTGATATTCTTGATACTCATGAGTCTTCAATCTTGATATCTTGAATCTCTATACTGTACAGTCTTCATTCTTGGTACCTGCATGGTTAAATCCTGCATATACATATATATCTAAACTATAATGTTAGTATTTATATTTTATAATCTTATTCTAAGGTTGTTGTCATCAAAACCATCAACTCATGGACTAACAAATTATACTAACGGTAAGTGATCCTCCCAAGATCCTCCAAAATCCCAAATACACATCCAAAGTAAGTCTTCTAATAATTGAATCATCCTTTCAGTCTACCCATCAATCTATGGGTGATATGTGGTACTCAAATTCGACTCAGTGCCCAAGGCCTCTTGACGACTCCTCCAAAACTCACTAGTGAAAAGCATGTCTCGATCACTAATAATGATAGAAGGAACTCCACGTAACCGAACAATCTCTCTCACATATAAAGTTGCCAAAGATGCATCTATCATCATACTCCTAACTGGAATTACATGAGCACATTTGGTTAGTTGGTCAACAATGACCCAAATACTCTCATTTCCTCTTCTACTCCTAAGTAGCCCATCGATAAAGTCCATAGAGATACTCTCCCACTTCCACTATGGAATATCTAATGGCTGTAACAATCCTCCCAGCTTCTTCTGCTTCGCCTTTACCCTTTGGCAAGCCACACACTTTAACACATACTTCACCACATGCCTCTTTATACTAGGACAATAAAAGACTCTTCATATCACGATACATTTTGTCACCACATGGATGAATGGTCATCCTAGAATGATGGGACTCATCTAGTACGATGTTAATCAACTACACAATGAGAGGAACACATAATCTACCATCTCTCCACAACCACCCTTTAGAATCAATGGTATAACGACTCAAATGACTCGAATGCTCTCCTTTACCCAGCCTCTAAAAAATATCCAATAACTCTGCATCTCATTTCTAACTTGAACCAAAACTGTCCATAATTTTTGGTTATACATTCAAATCTAGCAATAATCTTGGAGTAATGTCTGATGAAGGTCGAAAATCAAATGTAAAAATAAACTCCAAGTGCTTCCATTCCAAGAACATAAGGCTTAACATCACATGCTTTCTACTTAAGGCATCAGCTACAACATTGCCTTTGCCTGGAGTGTAGGAGATATTGACATCATATGATTCCAAGAACTCCATCCACCTATGGTGCTTTAAATTCAAATCCTTCTAAGAGAACAAATACCTAGGAGACTTATGATCCATACATGGCTCAAACCGCTCTCCTAAAGAAAATTCCTCTATGACTTAAGTGTGAATACAATCACTACATCATAATAACCATTTTGTAACACTCATTTTTTTTCTATTGCCAACATTTATTTACTTTGTAGATTAATCACAACAATAAACGTTGCTAAGCAAAAAATGTGTGATCAAAAATACACATTTACAATTTTTATATTGCTAACACATATTGCGTTGAAAAATCTAGTTAAATTGAAATTAGCTGAATGTTACCAGGTGCAAAAAAGTAAATGAGCATTCTTTGTCATCCGTAGCCCTAATCCCAACTTCTCAATTCTTGTTCATTCAGCTGCAACTAAAAAAAGAAATTTTCACCTTCAGGCGATTCGATTTCGGCCTCTCTCCTTCACATCAAATGCTATTGTCTGACAACTTTATTTCAGTTCGCCAAGTTTTTCGAGAAGTTCAAGAAGTCGTAGAGGAGTGTAGAAGAACATGCTCATAGGTTCGGTGTGTTTAAGGAAAACTTGAGAAGGGCGAGGAGGCACCAGGTGCTGGATCCAGGTGCAGAACATGGAGTCACACAGTTCTTGGATCTAAAACCGAAAGAGTTTGAGAGGTATTTATGGCTTAGGAAGGGTGCTGGTTCGAAAGGGGCGAAAGCGGCTCCGATTTTGCCGACGGATCGGTTGCCCAAGGAGTTTGATTAGAGAGAGAAGGGTGTTGTTACTGTTGGAACTGGGCCAGCCCGCAACGGTAGCGGTGGGTGTATTTCAATTTTTTTTATCCTATTGGATCTTTATTGGGCCTATGAAGTCTAATTCATTTAGAACAATTCTAAATTTGTTTTAAATAAAATCATGTATTTGATTTAAATTTAAGTATTTTGTAATGTAAAGTTAATTTGAATGATTTAATTTATATATATACATGTATCATATACATATACATATGTGTGTGCATGTGCAACATAATAATCCGTGAAGGGTATAACATGCTCGTATATAGATGTTGGAATTTACATCGCAACGAACACATTAGCTCATTTCGTATGTATTGTATGTTGTCTAAATATATGCATAAATATATAATGCAAAGTATATTTATATAAATACGTATACATATATTTAAAATATATTTTATAACTAAAAGTCTCAAAATTAAATAAATATATATATATATATATACATACATATACATATATATATATATATAATTTAAAACATTAATATAAATATATATACATAATTAAACATATAAAATTATATATACATATACATATAATAATTAAAATTATATATATATATATAAGGTTATATAAAATGTATATATACGAATAATTAATTACATTCAAATACTTAAAATATAAATATATATATTTTAAAATTATTTCTAGATAGAAATTAGCATAACAAACATAAAATAATAATTTTATAATTTTATCATTATTATATATATAATAAATAGTTTTGATCATAATAATTAAAAATATTAGAAATAAATATTAAAAAAATCAAAATTTAAAATTTTCAAAAATTTAGGATCATAAAATACAGGTTCCAAAAAATTTTCCATGATTTTTTGAAATAAAATATTATTTTTAATAAATAAAAGAAATAATCAACCGAAGTAATTTAATTATTAAAAATATTAAATATTACCAAAAAATTCTGAAAATATTTCCGTGGGTTACTGCATAGATGTAGTATTTAAAAAAAATATAAAATCTAATTTTCAATATAATAATTATTTTAGATATAATAAACAATTCAAATAATCAATAAAAGATAATTTAAAATTAGTTATATATATAAAAAATTTATTTTCGAATTTGATAATTCATATTATATATAAATAGGTGTAAGCAAAAATTCTAAACTATTTATACATTATAAATATACATATATGTAATTATATGTTTAAAATATATATTAGTCTATATTTAAATTAATATATAAATATACATAAAATAATTAATAATGACAAAATTCAATTTTTACAGCAAATTAGATTTGTTTATACATAAATTATAACACATAATAATATAACCATGCACATAATCAAACTAATTTAGGACAACTACATATACTTACGAAAATCTCACCTAACTAGATATACAACATTAATATATATACAGATTGGGCATTAATCAATATTAAATCATAAAATATGATATGATTACTGTAATATATAAATAAAATACCAATTGATGATGCCTTTGAGTCCACTTGAATCAATGAATTCCCTTCTCTAGTTATGCTCGATCTGTCAGATTGCAAGTCTGGAATCGTCGACATTTTCTATCAAGTAGTGCTTTCACTTAACTTGAATTGATTTGAGATTCTTAGAACTGATATGGGGATTAATTTCGGCCAGCAAACTTGATAATTATGGTAGCCAAAAGTGTTTTTGATTAAGGGTTTAGAGATCCATATATATAGCCTTGTACAAAAGAGATATTAGGACAATCTCATTATCTATTCTCTCTTAATCTTATCCATCCATCTCTAGGTCTAATCCTAAGTTTTAGCTGCCTCCGATAACTTGTCAAAACCGAAATTTGTAGCCCTAATGATGGGCTTTAAATCCATTTAAGCCCAAGCCAAAATGCTATGCAATTAAATCTAATTTAATCGCTTATCGATATCGTATATCGATTGGTACATTTATAACTAGTATAAATATATAACAATATTTATTTCTCAAACCATATTCAAATTTTATAATTAATATTTCATAAATATTAATTAATTTAATTTATTTATAACAATTATAAACTAATTAAATCATCCGGTCTTAAAGGAATTCATTATTTCAGTTGTGTAACTCTTGGGTGTAAATTTGGTCAGCAATTAATACCGAACTATTTGAATGTTAACGTTCACACGTCACTTAGCAAGTGGTTTGACATTATGGCCAAATTTCTCACTTATTCTTTTTCAGTAAAATCTTATTTAATTTAATAAGCGTTATCCGTTAGTGATATTTATATACACCAATTCTCTTCATCAAAACTGTATCACTTTGAATTTATGGAATTTGGTAATGGTCAAAATTCCAATATTGTCCATATTCAACTCTATAGTCCAAACACAAAATCCTTGGTTTAATAATAATAATAATTATTAACCGTACTACTCTGGCCAGAGATTCTGACTTTGGGTTGACTTGAGTTGACCATGATACGAACCTCATATAACCGAAGTGACGAATCCTCTCTTGAATAGTGTCTTCCTTCCAATACTTCCACTCGACCCAACTATAATCACTTGATGAATGTCGTTCCATGATTTGACTATAATCAAAGCAGAGTTTTTCATATTGAAGGTTGACAGTATTCTCAAGTCGAAAGAATTGTGTAAATTAGTCACATCGATATTTTCTGTTTGACCTTAGTTATATTAACCAACAGAAAACTATCGAATGAGTCATTCCATAGTTATCCAATAACTATCAGTACGTAACCCCTTGGTGCCCCCAACATTCATGAGTAATACACTGCCCAACATTTGGAGAGCGTTACGTACTCTAGTCTCAATGGGTACATCGATATCCAGTATTGATGCATCTTGACTAGGAACATTTAAAATGGTACATTTGTTTCATTGTGATAAATTACTCACGGTCACAACACTTTGTAACTACTATCACAAAACATACCATTTATGGATTTTCTATTAAATATACTTTTAATTAAGTTTATTAATTAATATAACCACATTATATCAAGTATATAATATAAAAAAATACCTTTATTTCGAACAAGATTGGTCAACGATTTAGATATATGTAACAAATTACATAATTGCCCCTAGGGCATACCCCTAACTCTATCAATCTCCCACTTGCACTTGGGGTCAATTATGGAATCTTATTACAACTTCTCCAATCGGTTTTCTCAAAACCAATTAGGTCAGTCCCTTTGTGAACGGGTATACTATTATGTTATAATTATCTACTCTGTCAATCAACTTTCTCCGACGGTGATAAACTGTTTTATTATGTGGAACAATAAGGAGTATGTCTCTCGACTTCGAGTGAGCTCTAAGTTCTATTACGAACTATATTACGACATTGTTATCATATAACTCTGTCATGAGATTCTCAACATTTGGAATCGGCTCAGTTATAAATTTGTGCACTTATATTTTTTTATATACATTGTTTTGATTGCGGCACTATTCAAGGCGATGTACCTAGCCTTTTTTCATTGAATCGGTCACAGTCTTTCATTTGTAACATTTCCAACTTAAAGATTTGTTATTGACATACTATACTCAATATTACTTGTGAAAGTTTGAGCCCGAACATTCCTTCATATGGAATTAATGTTTCTGTAAACAATTCTCTAGTATATCATAAATACACGAGAACTTCAAATGACCAGTTAGTGATATCAATTTGGATTTGATATTTGTTTCATGTATCAAATACATAAACAAATCATGATATCGTAGACAACACAACATGTATGATAATTCCTTTTGCTAATGCAAAGGAATCAGTCTTACATGTTCCATATTAAACATTTTAATATGGTGTCTTTGAATATCATTTGGGACATTCCCGACATCTTTTATACTTACTTTAAAGACATCATTTATTAATCCAATGTTGAGTATTAAAACAACTAAGGCCGATTTTAACACAAATACATCGTTAAAATCAACAACGTGTTGTTTACTTATAGCTTAGAAATATCATTGTACCTTTTAACATTCTTTCTTATGAACACACGCTTCCTCTACACTTTGATTGAAAATCAAACTATTTGATATTTCTATCAAAATACTTATTCAATCTTAATGCTTATAAAATGATACTTTCGAATCATTTCTTGGATCATATCTAAAGACTCACAAGCTCAATATCTCTCCCACCGACTTTGAGACATTTTGGTTATTATGTGTAAACAGTTTACTCTAAATCATTATTTATAATTTTCTGTTTCAATATATACGTAACAAACATAAAGTCATATTAAGTGGTAATTTTGTGAGTAAATCCGAATTAACTTGAGCACGTTGAATACCGAATCTATTACACTAATTTCAACAATTGAAATTTGCGATATTATTCTCATCAACGTTGCTCATTTAATTCCAACTGCATAAGTCTTGCTCATAAAGACATAATCACGGCCGATGGATCACATCCCTTAGGTTACGACTACCAAAATCATATTTTGATAGCATACTTGGAATTCTTTCAGATTTGCGCATCATACCATATGATAGAGTCAACATTCTTAGTGGTTTAATTAACAATCGAGGATTATATATTTTCGACATTGACAAGAAACTCATAGTTTCTCTTCAATAAGCGAGAATACTTATTAAACATTCTAATGTAATGTGTTCATTTAGGTTAGTCAATTTTATTTCATCTCATCTAATTGGTTCTATCTTTGGATTGTATCCAAATCCTTTTTACTACCAAAAATTTCTCAAGGAAATTCCTTCACAATAAAGTTGGTATTTCTTGAAATGTTTCTCAGTGCAATAGAATAGGTATTCATAAACATTTTATGAATTTTCTTATTCATTAAACTGATTTGGTTTTATTTTACAAAAGTTATGTTCAAAACATAAATATGCCATCCAATGACAGTCTTTTCAAAATCCTTTTGGGAAGATTTATACAAGATCCTTCATAAACAATTATTACGTGCAATCTTTTGACTCACACAACCAGCCAACTCCTTGGCCTAGGATATGTTGGAGTTTCTTATAAACCCTTATCTTGTGTGATTTTGTAAACCGTTATTTAGATAAAATAATATTAACCTTGTGTACTACTAAGTACATGACCTTATAGAAAGAAACTAACTCAACTTCACTCACAATTAATCGCACATTGTTCAACAAAGTTCGATTACCCCTTATCGATGCATCATTATGAATCACATGGAGGAGTGACTTTTGAGATTGAATCTTTATTCATTTTTAGGTACATTCAGACCTTTTTCCAATATACTCACTCGTTCGATTAAATCGAATCATTTCTATTGCATGTTTTATCTACTTATGTTTTGTACTCTATGGTTTACCGTAGACATACTACATGTATATCAAATACACATGTCCATGTCGATGATAACTCATCGGTGAATATGATGAAGTACAAGGAATCATTTTGGTATTTATAGAATTATGATTGCATACATCTATATGTATCAATCCGGGGAGTTCATCAACTCTTATGATACTCCCACTAAATGGGTGCATAGCCCTTTATTGTTTAAGATATAATTAACAAGTATCATATGATTCAAAATCATACAACAAAATTATTTCTCAAAACTATGGCTTAGTCTATAATTCCAAAACAACCATAAATAATATTAGATAGTTTTGTATTTTCCAATGCATCACTTTTCTTATAAGAAAAATTACCATTATAGTTTTATTTGACAAAGAATATTCATAATATTCATATTGAAATATAACTATGTCTATTTTTTTTCAGTCGATACCGAAAAATAATCATTATTTCATAAATAATGTATGGTAAATTATACGAAAACAATTTTTGTACTATGATGTAATTAACAAGTGCTATATTGTATGCTCCTACTATTTCCGCCATTACTATAATAGCGTATTAAATTTGGAGATCTGTCATTCACTTAATACAATTTGTTTATTTCATACACTGTAACTATTTACAGTGGAGACTTCGTTGATCAAATATCTTGAGCTCAAAGAAATAAATCTCATAAAAAACAATTTTCTATATGAAAATACATTTCAGAATAGAATTCATATTTCTTATTCCAATATTATGTATCAATTATTACAATTCATATTTCCAATGTTTCTCTATGAAGCAGAAGTGAGTATTCATTCTTTTCATTCCAGTTGTACCTTAAGTTACATCTATTCTTAAACATTCGTTTTCCTTTCAAATGGTCAAACTATTCAAAAGAAAACCTTACTACAATATCATAATAAACTCTTTACAAAAGTGCATTCGATTATCCTTAACATTTAAGGACATCAAATATGTTGCACTTTACGTAAACCGATCAAAATGACATTTCAGCGATCGAGTTCTTATATCTATCTTGTAGTTTTTGGTCTTGTGTTACATTAACACAATATGATCTCTTTTGTAATCAATCAGATTGAATACTTGATCTCGCACTAAGGTTTATTCGGTTTTTCGGATGAACTAATTTCATCGAAATATTGTACATTACAACTTTGACCATTCACCATATAACATTTATATGCAATTGTATATGGATCAAATATCCACAGTCTTGTATTGTTTTAGAGTTCGAAACTCATAAAATGCAATACATGGTCTTGACCAAATAAATGCATAAATGACCAAACCATGAATGTATTCAGTAGTTGTAAAATCAGGCACTTGCATAGGTGTTGAAACGTTAACATGCAATAGGAATTTGGGTATTATATTTCCATTTGTCAACTTTCAATTCAGTTCGTTTGTATATGTTAATTGATAAACATTTTATCAATCATATTAAATGCACAAATTTATCATTGTAGATAATTATAACATTATTTAGCATATATTCTTACAATATTAGAATTCTAATAAGGCTCCCACTAGTCTTTTATGATTCTCCAAACCCTAAGATGAAACACAGAAGTCTTTTGACTTCACTAGTGGGTGTTAGGACTCGTTTGTCTTGGTATTCTGACCTTGAGTTTGCTTAACAAATCATAGCCTCACAAACGATGGATAACTCCTTATCGGTTGTATCACATACAACTCCTAACCCATTTTTCCTTGTCCTAATCTCATTTCGACCTTGAGTTTGCTCAACAAATACATATAGTTATCTTACCTCTTCTGTTCAATATATTAATAATACTACACATAACATCCCCAGCTTGAGTTTGCTTAATAACTAAGGAGTATGCAAGTAATTTATTAATATACATATGGTAGAGGACAACATTATATTGAAGATTCATAATCTTCAATATATTATATTGAGTGATATCAACTAATGGAATAATGTATTTCTTATGAAATATCCTCGTGATTTAAGTGTTAGACACATCAGAAATCAAAGTATACGTATATTTACGTATGTATTTATTCCTTAAGTCTATTTGGGTTTCTTTAATGTTCCACTTTTAGTTTATACATTCATATCATATAAGTTTTGTTGTTAAATAACTTTTATATTTCATATTACTTATATGATAGTCTTATGTATAATTTTTCATTAATTAAATCTTATTTAATTAATTTACTCTTTAATTAATTTTATATTAGTATTCTAATACAACTTTTATATTGGACATATCTACTATAACCTTTATAGTGTAACACATATATCTTATATATGTGTATTTTTATTTAATTAATTAACATTTAATTAATTTATTAAGTAAATAATTTTAATTAAATTATATTAATTTCAAAATTTTATCTTATATACATACATGTATGCTTATGTTATCTTAAACACTTTAAAATAACATAACATATATCAACATATATAATACATGCGTATAAGTATTAATTAATTAACTCATTTAATTAATTTATATTATTAATCTTATTAATAATTTTAAATTTCGAAATTAATATTTACATAGTTTCAAACATTTTAAACTTTTTCATTACATTTCAAACATTTTGAAAATTTATGTTATATTATAACCATTTATAATAAACATGTTTTTATTTTAAATTTAACTTTTAAATTTAAAATCATGTCTTAATTCTCAAAACTATTTTGAAAATTAGCCCAAGACCCAATTCAAACTGGGCCTTTTCTGTTAGGGGCAACCTTTGGGCTCACATCACCTTTCAGGCCAGGCAGGTAACCAGGTAGGATAGGGTACTAGATTACCCAATTCCAATCCTAGACATCACTTTTCTAGACAACGTACTAAGTGCATAAGTTTAATTAGTTAGCCCTGACATGACTAATTTGGACCGCATAGGCTATTGGGCTCTGATACCATTGTTGGAACTAGGCCAGCCCACAGTAGTAATGGTGGGTGTATTTCAATTTTTTTATCCTATTGGATCTTTATTGGACCTATGAAGTCTAATTCATTTAGAACAATTCAATTTTTTTTTAAAATAAAATCATGTATTTTATTTAAATTTAAGTATTTTGTAATGTAAATTTAATTTGAATGATTTAATTTATATATATACATGTATCATATACATATACATATGTATGTGCATGTGTATCATAATAATCCGTGAAGGGTATAACATGCCCGTATATAGATGTTGGAATTTACATCGCAACAGACATATTAGCTCATTTCGTATGTATTGTATGTTGTCTAAATATGTGCATAAATCTATAATGCAAAGTATATTTATATAAATACGTATACATATATTTAAAATATATTTTATAACTAAAAGTTTCAAAATGAAATATATATATATATAATTTAAAGCATTCGTATAAATATATATACATAATTAAACATATAAAATTATACATATATATATATAATAATTACAATTATATATATATATATAAGATTAAATAAAATGTATATATATGAATAATTAATTACATTCAAATATTTAAAATATAAATTTAAAATTATTTCCAAATCAAAATTAGCATAAAAAACATAAAATAGTAATTTTATAATTTTATCATTATTATATATATATATTAAATAGTTTTGATAATAATAATTAAAAATATTAGTAATAAATACTAAAAAAATCAAATTTAAAAATTTTAAAAAATTTAGGATCATAAAATACAGGTTCAAAATTTTTTCCTTGATTTTTTGTAATAAAATATTATTTTTAATAAGTAAAAGAAATGTTCAATCGAAGTAATTTAATTATTAAAAATATTAAATATTAACAAAAATTCTAAAAAGTTTTTCGTGGGTTTCTGCATAGATTTGGTAATTTAAAAAAATATAAAATCGAAGTTTTAGTGCAATAATTATTTTATATATAATAAACAATTCAAATAATTAATAAAAGTTAATTTAAAATTATTTCTATATATAAAAAAATTATTTTCGAATTTGATAATTCATATTATGTATAAATAGGTGTAAAGAAAAATTCTAAGCTATTTATACATTATAAATATACATATATGTAATTATATGTTTAAAATATATACTATATTTAAATTAATATATAAATATACATAAAATAATTAATAATGATAAAATTTAATTTTTATAGAAAATTAGATTTGTTTATACATAAATTATAACATATAATAATATAAGCATGCACATAACCAAACTAATTTGTGACAACTACATATACCTACGAAAATCTCGTCTGACTAGATATACAACATTAGTGTATATATACAGATCTAGGATTAATCAATATTAAATCATAAATAACGATATGATTACTATAATATATAGATAAAATACCAATTGATGATGCCTTTGAGTCCACTTGAATCAATGAATTCCCTTCTCTAGTTATGCTCGATTCGTTAGATTGCAAGTTTGGAATCGTCGACCTTTTCTATCAAATAGTGCTTTCACTTAACTTGAATTGATTTGTGATTCTTAGAACTTATATGGGGATTAATTTCGGCCAGTAAACTTGATAATTATGGCAGCCAAAAGTTGTTTTTGATTAAGGGTTTAGAAATCCATATATATAGCCTTGTACAAGAGAGATATTAGGACAATCTCATTACCTATTCTCTCTTAATCTTAGCCATCCATCTCTAGGTCTAATCCTAAATTTTAGTCTCCTCCAATAACTTGTCAAAATCAAAATTTGCAGCCTTAATGATGAGCTTTAAACCCATTTAAGCCCAAGCCAAAATGCTATGCAATTAAATCTAATTTAATCGCTCATCGATATCGTATATCGATTGGTACATTTATAACTATTATAAATATATAACAATTTTTATTTCTCAAACCATATTCAAATTTTATAATTAATATTTCATAAATATTAATTAATTTAATTTATTTATAACAATTATAAACTAATTAAATTATTCGGTCTTAAGGGAATTCATCATTTCAATTGTGTAACCCTTGAGTGTAAATTTGGTCAGCAATTAATACTGAACTATTCGAATGTTAACGTTCACACGTCACTTAGTAAGTGGTGTGACATTATGACCAAATTTATCGCTTATTCATTTTCAGTAAAATCTTATTTAATTTAATAAGCGTTACCCGTTAGTGACATTTATATACACCAATTATCTTCGTCAAAACTGTATCACTTTGGATTTATGGAATTTGGTAATGGTCAAAATTCCAATATTGTCCATATTCAACTCTATAGTCCAAACACAAAATCCTTGGTCCAATAATAACAATTATTATTAACCGTACTACTCTGGCCAAAGATTTTGACTTTGGGTTGACTTGAATCGACCATGATACGAACCTCATATAACTGAAGTGACGAATCCTCTCTTGAATAGTGTCTTCCTTTCAATACTTCCACTCGACCCAACTATAATCACTTGATGGATGTCGTTCCATGATTTGACTATAATCAAAGTAGAGTTTTTCATATTGAAGGTTGACAGTATTCTCAAGTCGAAAGAATTGTGTATATTAGTCACATCGATATTTTTTGTTTGACCTTAGTTATATTAACCAACATAAAACTATCGAGTGAGTCGTTCCATAGTTATCCAATAACTACCAGTACATAACCCCTTGGTGCCCCCAGCAGTCATGAGTAATACACTGCCCAACATTTGGAGAGCGTTACGTACTCTAGTTTCAACGGATACATCGATATTCAGTCTCGATGCATCTTGACTAGGAACATTTAAAATGGTACATTTGTTTCATTGTGATAAATTACTCACGGTTACAACACTTTGTAACTACTATCACAAAACAGACTATTTATGGATTTTCTATTAAATATACTTTTAATTAAATTTATTAATTAATATAACCACATAATATCAAGTATATAATAGAAAGAAAATACCTTTACTTCGAACAAGATTGGTCAACGAGTTAGATATATGTAACAAATTACATAATTGCCCCTAGGGCATACCTCTAACTCTATCAGTTACTTTTGTTAAGAATCAAGTTTGAATTATATATTTCTTTATTATATTATATGTGACGACCCACCCTTCTCAACTCTCGAAAATCGACACAAAATACACCACAGCATAATATGCCGACGATCGAGTGCTGGGAAAGACAGATTGTTGAGGAAAAAGAAAGAAGTTAGAAGAAAGGAACTAAACAACATCAAAATCTCACAATCGCAGCGGAACAAATATAATAAATAATAACAGATCTTTGCACAAAATGAAAACTATATCTGTTTTATATAATACATCATCAGAGTATATCACCAGTAAAGAACAATTACCAGCCTGGCAGTTATATCAGCCTGCCTCACAACTGCTGACAATTTAAAACAAACACTACAGCAGAAATAAACAAGTACGAGTAATACGTCTTTGTCTCCAGCTCCTCTCCTGAACTCCAAAGTATCCAATACTGAACCTGTAATACTCGGTCTGACCCGAGCATTATAACGAAATAACACCCGAGTCAGTTTGGAATACCAGCGTAAGAAAATACATCCAAACTGATTCTTAAAGTTTCAAAAATCCTTTGAAATCAAAAGCATCTCGTAAGACCACGTCACAAATAAACATGTCGGGTTTTTACCTTACGATAGCCAAAACACTTTTTATCAAATCCGTCTGATATTATAATAGTGTCTATACACAAATACTTATTCAAATAGTTGAAATTGCTACATGATTAAATTCCAGCATACTAGCCACAAAGTGGGTTATACAAACAAAACCGTAAAAGGCACGTAGGGAGAATGGATTTCCAACTAATGACTAGGCACTGGGGTACCACCTGTCATAGTACTTGGTCTAGATCAGCGTACCGAGGACCACGCCCGATCCCCTACAACACAAGGCCGGAACTACCCCTTACTGGATAATTCCGAGTAAGATCATCCCACGGTTGGGATCAGCAACCGCACCACTAAGCCGAAATAAAAGGGACACTAGACAGGGATGACCTCACCCTAATGGGCGCTACCCACATAGCCTTGCTGCATAACCCCTGATTTTCAGTCATTCCCGGTTGATGAGGCTCGAGGCTAAGCGTTACCTTTTTAGAACATATCACTTAGAATGCCCATCGTCCTTCTGACGATGTTCCGAAAGCATTCATCCATACAAGTCCGTTCCGGGTTCGAACGAAACCGAAGGCACTACTCCTACTACATCCATTTTGGAATCACCCTCAGGATTAGTAGCGACTAGCCCTTGCACGTCACTGCTCCATCTTCGACTCCGAACTCGTTTTTCCACGAAAACGTACAAACCGGATCGAAGTAGTTTTCGAGAAATAAATCCCGATCCCGGTCTCTTCGAAACGATCATCGCATTGGCCAATATTGATAGTCGGTTATTTAACTATCAATTAACATTCACAAACATCCATCAAACAATAAATAATTACCCAAATTATTTATTAATCTCAAGATATCTTCAGAAGATATATTCCCAAATTCACCCTCGAAACAGTTTTTCAAACCATCTTCCTTTACGGAATAAATTTCCCAAATATTGTTTTTCCACTGAAAATAACCAAGTCCAAACATTTTAGATTCTAAAACAATTAAATCACTTTATTCTAAAATGTATCTTAAAATATTTAAATTAAACTACTTAAACACTTTATTCAAAATTTATTTTAAGAATATTTAAGGTAAAACTATTTTATAAAATATAAAAACTAATTTTAAAATAAAAGTTAAGTCGAACTAGATTTTAAAATATGAGTTACAAACTTTTACATAAGTTTCAAATAAACTTTTACCAAACTATCTATAAAATAAATCCATTTTATAAAAATATCAATATTAATAATATCCTTTTTTAATAAAAATATCAATATTAATAATATCCTTTTTTAAACATAATTCCAATTGACCCTTTAAAATAATTACTATTATAACTAATTTAGTAAATATTTACTTTTAAAATTTTCACAACTTAATAATAATTTCTTAAAACATTCTTTTAAAAACAATTTTCAAAACTTCTAACTTCTGCTCAAAAATCTGCTTTAAAAAAACGTACTTGGCTTTTCAGGGAAATTCACTTCCATTTCAGAATAACCCAAAGAATTCTTCTTATAAATCCTGCTTGATTTATCTCAATCCAAATTTACGTTCAATACCGTAAATTTCTTCCAACACTTTAAAAATAAACACCTTTATTTATTTTAAATCACATTCCCATTCCTGGAAATCACTCCCAAAATATATACTTAATTCATTTAAAATAAGTTCCAAATCCTTTATTTCAAACAACACCTTTGAAAATTCCATAAAGTTTCCTTGAGTAACTTAAATCAAAACTTCTTTTAAGATAAAGTTATTATATCAAATATCTATGTTAAAGTTTCCTTTAGAAAACATAATACTAATTTACCTTTAAAATAATTAAATACCATAATTGCTTAAATAAATATTTACTTGTACCTAAAATGATTAAAATAATATTTTCTCTCTAAATTATTCTCAAACACATTTTAAACTGCCAATTTATATTTTGAAAGCTCTTCTTTGAAACATACTAAATTTCCAAGAAAGATACACTTTCCATCCTTTAAAAATAATCTCACTGTTATTTTTAATCCATTTCACTTCTTATAGAAATTCCCATTGGAAATCTATACTTCAAATTTATTTCCCAATAAAACCCCATTCCATTTATAAACCCAGTTTATAAATTTCCATTTCTCATTTCCTATTTAAATCCCAGTTTTCAGAAACACTTCAAATTTCAATTCAATTTCTTGAATTTAATTTCCTTAAATTCATATCTCAAAAATCCTTTTTCATTTCCCTTTTTACATCCCCATTCCATATTATTTATATTTTAAAATACCAAATTATATTATCCAACCATAACACAGCATAACAAAATTCCAAATTAAACTATCACGGAATATAAATAAATACATCACAGATTATGAAGAAAATATCTATATTGTGAGGAATCCAGTTGGATCCCTCCAACCTGTTTCCCTGCATCCACAGATGTTAGCACAATAGCAAATATCAATCCAGTCTGATATTGATATTCATATCCAACCAATCACACAATTATTTGAATATTAACTATTTAAATCAGCTGAAATTCCAGATGTGAGTGAGATTAACTCACCTTGAATTTCGAAACGCCGAGCGTTTCAATTCTAAATTAAATCGAGTCCGTTCGATTTAATCCAAAATTTCCGCTAACTTCGATTGTCTCCAAACTTGTACTGCAGCGTAGATCGCGTCACTGCGATTCCGGCGCTACCAAATTCGTCAGAATTTGACAACGTGCAAGAGTTATAGATTTATAAGGTTTGTATATAAATTTAAAACGAATTTTCTTTTTATTTTTATTTTACTTTACCAACAAAAAAATGTGGCCACACGATTAATACTAGAAAATCACGGCCGCACATACTCTCTTCTTCCTCACGCACACCAGGTTGAAGCCGCACCCATCATCTCCAACTAGGGTTAGAAACCGCTCACCATCTACTCGACTAGACAACGATCAACTACCAGCATGATGAAGCGCCACGCTGACTCCACTCCCACCTGGAACGCGCGCGAACTCGGTCGCCTCTTTCGTCGTGAAAACGAGCTCGAACATCAAATGAACGTGGCCACAAATCTCCACCCACACAGCCTTATACACGATCACCACCGATCAACATGTAGAGCTTGCAAAGCTCTACGTCTTTCGTGTTGAACCCTTCAGATAAAACTGCTTAGATCGATTGGAAATTGGAGAAGAGGAGGATGAATTCACGGCCATTGAATTGTTAAATGGCGGCGGCTAAGAATGGAACGATGGTTTCGACCCTATAAACGTATATATATACGTATAATCAAATTATTTTATTAATATTCTCAAATTTTAACAGCTTATACAAACGAACTCCAAATCACACGTGCCGCCGGGCGTTTATAAGGTTTTACCTGCATTCCGAACACAATGGAACGTGTTTCGGAAGCCAATTTGATCGTCTGTGGAAGATAGCTTTTTGAATCAAGTTTAAATATTAAATTTTCGATTTAAATCTCAGCGCGTTTCTCACCCGTACGAGCAAACGGTAACTCCAAACGCTACGAAAATTGAAATCCGATAATAATACACTATTATGGATCCAACGGAACTAGTTTCGTCGAATTCTGAGACTGTGCCCCGGAAGGCTATTTTAACTCGTCGATTACTTCGAGCGATTTTCAAAATCGTCGAAATCATTTAAAAATTCCACTTTTAAAACTTTACTAACTTTATTATAAATCAAATATAATTTATAACCTCATTAGAAATCATTCTGATCCATTTCGAACCAAAATCTGATTATTTACATTATTATATTATTAAATCCCAATTTTAAATTAATATAAAATTCCAAATTTTAACTTATCGACTTTTGATTCCATCCAAAAATCCAACATTAAAATTCAAATCAAACTAGACTCAAAACAAATCTTAGAAACCATTTTCATACCCATTTACATCTAGATTCACAAATTATCCCAATTTCAAATATTTAATTATTATTATTCAAATTTCAATTGAATTACCATATTTGAAATTTTAACTAATCTTAATGATTTAACCAAAATTTCTTATTTCAATTCAAATTATAATTTACATTTAACATTTAAAATGAATTTAAATGTTCAAAATCTAGCGACTAAAATTTCGGGTTGTTACATTATATATATATATATAATTTTGCCATTTGGACTTTTAGGATTGGAAATGCAATAGTATAATATATGTATGGCTTTTCTTTATTAAGATTGGCTTGAATATCATATGAATTTAAAAACTAATATCTATTATAGTTTTCAGTTCTCTAGATTGATATTGAAAATGATGAAGTTATGTTTTAAATTGTAGGTTGATTTGTTGAAATTTTGTCTATTTTTTCAATTTTGATTCTTTATGTGTGTTCAGAAAAATTAAAGAGGAATTAGAAGAAAATGGTACGTTTTTTTTTCAAATACTCATTTGGGGGTAAGTTTTAACACTAAAGGAACTTGATTTACAAGAAAAATATTAATAACTTTAGAGATGCCGAATAAAATTGCAAAAAATCCTTTAAAAAGGTACATTCGATACAATATAGAATAATAAGTGGTATATTTGGTTCTCGCCCGACTGTTGGAGCTTCTAGTTTCTTTATTAGAATGACCGATTTAGAGCATGCAGATCCATTCTTCTCACTCATGTTAAGCGAACATTTTCATATTAAATTTTGGTATGAATTCCATTTCAACATCCTTATACACCTAATTCTAAAGCCCTTTCTCTTTCCCTTTTTAACTTCTGACCCAAAGTTTAATTCTGGTACTAAAGATAAATTCTTTAATTGTTGTTTGATTGGTATTCTTAACCCAAATTGGATTATTGACAATGCTGATGGTATATGCATTTGCCACATGAACATACTAGAAAGTACTTGCATCTATCAAAATATACCTCATGCATACATTCCTTTATTCACCTAAAACATTATGAGGTCAAATAACATCAGATTTCTTGTTGACCTGATTAATGTATGTGTTTTTTAATTGATTCTGTTTGCTTGCATGCATTTTCTGGTTTTTATTTTGGAGGTATGCATTCAAAGTAATTTTAAATTGTTCACAAGCAAACTATAAGTGGTTAGTTGCTACAACTCAAGGTTCGAGATTTCGGTCGACATGCCGGAATTCTGACCATTCCGTTCTGGTACCGGCGATGACCGGACTAGATTTCCCTCAAAAACCCATTCCGCTACTAAAACACTGAAAAAATTCGGTACCGTTTGGCTTGTCGTTTTTTTTTTCGTTTATGCAAAAGTGCGTCCGTCGTATGTATTGTTGAAAAACAAATGATTTTGAAAACTGAAATTAACATGTAAAATAGAAAACAAGTTTCTTTTGTTTTTCATGTTCCGAGAGATGATAAAAACACGGAGAACTATCCAACTCCTTCGTTGTCCGTTGATTATTACAATGGCTGAGAATTGTAAATTTTCTTCTTTTATTTCTTCTTATTTCTTAGTTCAAGTTGAAAACACAAAACTCAAAATACAAAATGAAATCAAACGGGCCCTTCATTGTTTGGGAAAGACAAAAAATTAGTACTTTATATAGAAGATTTCAAAGAAGTAGCAAGAAGCTTTATAGAAATAAAAACGAAACTAAAGAATCAAGTTGGAAAAACTAAAAAGTAATCCCTGAGAAAGTATTTAGGGTTAGGAGTTTTGATGTTTCGGTAAACTAAAGCATCAACGTTTCATTCTCACTGGTTCGAACCTTTCATTTTCATCTTCCAAATCCAAGTTAAGCATTGATTTTGTGTAATCGATTTTGAGAAGATAATGGTGTTGATGACGGAAAACAATGACAGCATGGATGGATATAATTTTGTAAGGACTAAGGAGCAACCAGGTTTAGTTAATGAGATTCAATGGGCTTAACATAATTGGGCTTTAGGGCTTCGGTATTAAAAAAGAAAAGAATTTAATGTTTAGGATTAATCATGTATATTATAGTTGTAAAACTAAAATTAGGCAACCCAATTACAGTTTAATTGTCCCATATATAAATTCATAGTATTCATTAATGTGAAAATATTAAAAAGAAAACTCGAAATGAAACCAAAACCGGAACTAAATTATATCCTTTTAAACAAATACTTCATAATAAACTGACAGTCCTTCCCTGAATAATTTTTATGGAGTGCTTTGACTATCAAAAAAGTTTACTGGTCTGATTTTCAATCAAAAGGATTTTGAGTACACGAAGTCATGTGCAACTACAGTATCACATAATTCTAAATCTTCTACTTAGAATTCAGTATTAACTGCTTACACATTTTATTACCAAGAAAAACACTTACATGGGATATGCCAATTAAGGACCGAAACAATAAAGCTCCTCTCTTGTATTTTTTGTCTCAGGTAAGGAATAAAGATAGTGAAGTGGACATAACATAAATTACAGAAAGCTGATCCTCAAATCTAACGGTGGCTCTTTATTTACGATATGTCTTCAAACATATATAAAATAAGGTTACAACTTCCGTTTTTCGGTTCCGTTCTGGTCATTAGAAATTTTTAATATTTCGGTTCCGTTTCGAAAATTCCGAATATTCTGTTTTAATTCTAATTCCGGATTTTGTCACTTTTCGAACCATGTTTTTATATGAATAAATTAATAAACATTACAAATTTATATTTAAAACAAAAAGAAAAAGTCATTCATTCAAAATATTTTATGTTATACCATTTTTGCAGAACAAATAAAAGAGCAAGAGCTAAAAAAACCCCAAACTGATAAGTGATGCCCAAAGAAATAATTAATTAATGTGAAAGTAGATTTAATTTATAGACGTAAATCAAAATTATTTTGTTTGAAAAAACCCAACTTAGTTGGATTTATAACAAGTTGAGCCCAACTCATTTTCTTATGGCTAAATTAATTCAACTAGTTTCCCCTTAATCGTCGTCGTCTTCAGCAAATGGCAGCAAATGGAAGCCATCCATCCAAGACGCTTCTTCTAACAGGGATACATAGACAGAGAAAAAAACTATTTCTGATCCAATTTGGTCCTTAATTTCTATGCATAGGTAATAGTTTTTCTTCTCACATGCTCGATTTGGGTATTTCTCCCCTTTTAGATCCGAAATCGGTTTCTTGCATGAATTCCGGCCCGGTCATCGCCGGAACCGGACCGAGATGGATGGAATTCCGGCATGCCGGCCGGAACTTCGAACCATATTATAAATGGTATTTCTCGCCATTCATTACTCACTTTTTTCCACTTTTCACCTTCGTAGCTATAATTAAGAACTAAGTGGGAACAATTCCAATGTCTCCACTTGCCTGCTCTGATCTTTTGTTCCCCTTACCACTTGTTGTTCGACTAATTTAGGACAAACTGCATTAAGGAAATAGTACTGTGAGCATAATGCGACATTGCTTATTGTTATCTAAGAATCAAAATAACCATGTTATACGTACTAATTTTGAGTTTCTGCATCTTTTTTAGAGATAAATATCAAATAAATGAAAACGGTAAGATTGACTTGTATGCTTACCAACATAATCTCGACTATCATAGGAGATAACATAGTATATCCATTAGTATTTATACAACGAAAATATTGTATTTCATTATTCTACGATCACAGCTATTTTTCTTAATAAAATAGACACAATATGTTACAAACTTTTTAATGTATGGTCGGAATTCCGGCAATGCCGGTCGGAATCTCGAACCTTAATTTTTACATTCTTGTATGCATGCTTAGTCTATTGTTATCAAAATAATTGGTGTTTATGTTTCAAGAAAAAAAAACAGCATATATATATATATCACTAGTCAAAACATGTAAAAATAAACAGTAGCACCTACGTTATGCATTATTATATCAATTAATTACTGATTTGATTATTGTTCACAAACATCTTTGATTTTTGATAAGACATACCTATGTTTGAATTGTGTAGTGTATGTCCTGTTGAATCGCGCCAGAGCGCCACTGTCTTATTATGTTAATATTAAATATAATAATAATGATAATAATAATAATAATAAAATATAGTACAGTGCTACAGATTGATCATAAACACTTGCAAGGTTATCCTAATAATTAATATTAGGACATCCACCTAGTCATATATCAAGTATTCAAGTAGGCTTTAACTTTGTTGTTCAAATGTCTAGCTGGTGAGCTTGATTATGCAGCTCTTGTTACAGGAAATAGTATCACTTTCTTAGATTAAAAACTAGAGAGAGCTTGTAGTGATTGATACTGCCATAGATTAAAAATTATAATGGTGCAGATAAACCAATGTACTTTAACATGTTTAACAGCTCAAAAATGAAACATATACTAAAATGTAGCAATTAATCCGAATCATTAGATCTTATGATCTAATGCTTGTGATTTGCTGAGCCATTAATAAA
Organism: Allium fistulosum; assembly: GCA_030737815.1. Lineage (NCBI taxonomy): Eukaryota > Viridiplantae > Streptophyta > Magnoliopsida > Asparagales > Amaryllidaceae > Allium > Allium fistulosum. The sequence continues at coordinate 237,647,859 of CM060907.1, read as the reverse complement.
AATTTTGAGCACTGGTCCGAATCCTTATTGGGTAAATTTAACTTTGATGTTACTCTAGTATCATATTTTGAACATTTACCATTGAGTTTATGATAACGTGGTTATTCTCATTATCCATGCATAGCATTCATAAAGCTTCATTGGCCAAAGGGGTTACGAATTGTGTGTGTATAATTGCTAACACAATGAAGACATGTACTGGTTTTAATATTCTAATCACTGAGGAACAATAACTAAGGATTAAATCTCTTTGTATTTATGATGATAATTATATGGTAGATGATTTAGGTTAGGTGGTGTGCAAACTTTCGCCAGGAAAAGGGACCTGACAGTTTTATCCGGTATTTGTAAACCCAATAGCACTAACAATTCAAAGTTATTTTCAGACTGGCTGATACTTTTAATTATTCGTGGATGTTTCTAAGTGTGTGCACGTGCGTGCATCTGCATATATATATATATGTGTGTACATATAAATTTTTGAAATAGGCTTGTCAAAATAACTAATTGCGCATGTTTTCATTTCAGGCTATATACATTTGCGCATTCTGTAAATGCGCAAGTGTATTTTAGCACTTGCGCATTTATAGAATGCGCAAACATCGTTAATTTTTTTATATAACTATTTCCTACTTGTGCATTCTGGAAAGGCAAAGAGCTGTAGTTGCGCAAGTAGGAAGTAGTAAAAAAAATTTAATGATACTTGCCCGTATTCTATAAATGCGTAAGTGCTAAAACACTACACCATAACAACCATTTCTCCTACGATTTGATTATCAATATAGCATAGCGTTATCTTTCCATCCAGTAATAAATCCATGAAAGTGATTTATTCTCTGGCTTTATGTGCAACTTTTAAAATCGAAATTCTTTATGTCCATATTCTTTATTTCAGAGGATACAAGTCATAACTTCATCGAGGACTTCTGATAATAATGCGGTTATGTCATTCGTGTTCGTTCCATTATTGAGATGGTTGCTTCTGATAATTAGCGCAAAGAAATGGTTTTGGTGTATTGTGATTAGATAATATGATATATTATCAGTACTTCATTTGTTAGCAACCGAATTCATTTCAGTCAGTACATGGTAAATGTGTATCGTTGTTTATAGTTTATAACTTCATTTCTAACAATTCCTAAATATACGTGGTAAATTTGAATGGTTGCGGTGATTGTTGGTAAAGAAGGTTGCGCTTTGTTCGATTGGTGGTCGATGGGTGCAGGATTGGTTGTTGTGTTTAGGTGATGGAGTGGTTTTGGTATTGAAGGTTTGGGTCACGGTTGAGGATGGTGTTGAAGTGTGGTTTGGTTGTTTGCAGGCAGTGCAAGGTTGTGAGTTTGAGGCGATGCAGTAAGTTGGTTGTAGTTTTGTGGGCAGGGAGGAATTGCAGGTTGAGGTGGTGCATGTTGTTGTTTTGTGGTGAGAAGAGTTGTAGGGTGCGGGATGGAGTGGTGATTTCTGGATGGTAGTGTAATGCAGGAGGGGATTGTTTGGTTTGATCGCTGGAGTTTGCTAAAGTCGCGGTTTGAGGTGGTGATTTGCAGGAAGGTGATGGTGGCTATGTTTCGGCAGTTGATGCAGTGGGTGATGCAGACGATTGTGGTATCAATGTTGAGTAGGATGGTGGATAAAGTGGTGGGTTGTTTTGTGGATTGTGGTTGAAGGTCGCGATTTTGATTGTGGGTTGATGGAGTTGTGGATTTGGTTTTGGGTGAAGGAACAATTTTGAGTGGGATGAGGGTGAAAGCTGTTTTGAAGGGGATTGGATGATGAAGTTTTGTTGCAGTTCAGATGGAGGTTCGTTATATGGTCGGAGTTTTATATTAGGTATTTGCAGAATTTAACTATAAACTATATCTTGTCTTTTGTTATTCCAATTTGATATTATTATGTAACTGGTAAACTATGTATTGAATTTAGTAACTTAATTATTTATTGAATTTGTCTTTTGTTAATTGATACTTTAATTTGTTACCATGATTATGGATGTTGTTTATTGATATTGATTGAATTATAATTTGCTAAATCGAGATAATATTATTTTTGAATTCATATTAAATATAGTCTACATTATAATCATGCATACCATATTAATTATTGCAACAACTATTAATGTTAGAAAATAGAAAATACCAATATTTATTTATGTTATTAGTTTGTTTGTTATTGCTCACACTTACAACCGTTGGAAAAAATATTTTCCAATGCTTATACCCGTTGGGAAAAAGTATCCTCCAACGCTTATAACTGTTACAAATAAATGGCTACGCCCCTGTAGCAACACATATAAGTATTACTGAAATTGTTTGCAACAGTTATACTCGTTGGGAATCCTCTATTCTAATGTAGTGAATGACTGCCAACTCAAGATCATGGGTATGATAGTTTCTCTCAAGGACTTTCAATTTTAGACTAGCATAACTTTCAGCCCCCCTTCTTGCATCAACACCGCATCCAGTCCATTACCGCAGGCATCGGTATATACTGTAAATGCCTTCGAACCATCAGGTAGTACCAAAACAAGTGCACTAGTCAATGACTCCTTTAGCTTATTAAAAGCATTCTCACATTCTAAGTCCTATGAGAAAGAAAAATTCTTCTTGATAAAGCATTTCAAAGGAGCAGAAATTTTAGCGAAGTCCTTAGTGAACTTCCTATAATAGCCCGCCAAAATAAGGAAACTTCTCACCTTCGTGGCATTCTTTGGTATATGCCAATCCTATGCTATAGAAACTTTACTATGATCGATAGCCAATCCATGCTCAAAGACAACATGTCCTAAAATGCGAACCTTCTTGAGCCAAAAGTGATATTTGAAAAAAAATTCCTTTAACTTATGCATACGGAGAGTATTGGTTACTTCTCCTAAATGCAACCCGTGCTCCTAGACAAGTATGTCATCAACGAGCACTACCACGAACTTATTTAGCAGCCCTCTAAAAACTCGACTCATGAGGTTGATCAAAGAGATCATTTATATGGGGCAATGGATAACAATTCTTCTTTGTCAATTTATTCAGCTCACGATAATTGACACAAAGCCTCAAAGAGCCATCTACCTTAGTAGCGAAGACAACTGGTGCTCCCTGTCAACCATATAATTTCAATATCGGAAGTAATGATATAACCGGTGACATTACAAGGAGATTAAGGCTATGGAGTCTAATACTGAAGAATAGAACCACACCTAGCCAACAATGTACCTCTTCGAGGGTATCTCTCTATGCTTAATCATTTCATCGATAACATACCTCCTTGAAGCTGAAAACGTCCATCTTCGATGGTATACCTCATCGCCTCTCACATAGCGCTAAAACCCAAAGGCGTGCCAACCGCAACGTATACCAACAGGGCTAGGAAGGACTTCGACCCTAACTGCACTGCACATTACCAACACCATATTCAAATGACTTCGAAAGTATTAAGTATCAATGATAGGTTGACATCGCAGAGGCATTTCATCAACGGTCAAACAGACTATCAATACCACAACGGCATCCCATCTTATAAGCACTTTGAAAGCATTTAAGTCAGAAAAGGTCACATTGCTCCTTGTTGAAAATCACATTGCTCTTCGACCGTTGACCCACTTCGCCATTCATAGAGAACCATGTGATCAAGCAAGAGAACGACAATGGTAAGCACCATCGTTAGCTGCGAAGACCTTGGCATAATTTAAAGGACATCATTGGTAGCATCATCAACCATCTCAAAGACCCTATGTTACATAAACACGGGAACATGGTCCACAGCGCCTCGATGATACCACTTTTACAATAACGGTGATGGTTGAAAATATCGAAGATGTTGGAAAATAAGATGATGCCGCCTCCATAAAGATCAAAACAAGGATAAATACCGCCGAAGTCCCAAGCCGCTGAAGTCCATCAAGTCGAAGACAGAAGATGCAGAGAGGGAGGTTGCCTACCTCTATAAATATGACCCTAGGGGAAACATTTGAGGGGTGGATTTTTCATTTTTTTTTTCTCTCTCTCTCTCTCCTGAAATTAAAGTTTTTGTTACCCTAAATCGAATTGGGGATAATTCAATTTGACTGTAACCATATTCCAATTGAATGAACATGCACTTAGCCTTGCATATTAACTTCGCTTATGACCTTACTGAACATTGACTTGGACTTGCATAATATGAACTTATCATGTCCAAATCGACATGAACCGAGTTGAAGTGTCTTGGATTATGATGAATTCCTATAAGCATATTTATAACATAACTTCGAAACTTATTTTCTTTGCCTATTAAACATATGGCATAGCATGAGCCCTTTGGATTATCTTATCTAAAGGCCAACATGGACTCATATATAGATGACACTTCTAATGGCCTTAGACGACTTCAAGAACATTACACAATAGTGACAAAGATGAACTTTTCCTCAAAGGCCATTTTGTCTTCCATTCTTTAATGATCCTATCATATGATTAGTCTCAAAGTAATATGTTATACCTAGGTGTATCATCATATCAATGCAATGTCCTCAATCACTTCAATGTGTGGTCCTCACATATGCACTAATCACATCGGTATGGTCAGTCTTTTCTTTACTGCGTTCCTCACATGTACTGATCAAGTCGATGAGATTAGATTGTTATGACTCTGTATATATTCAAATCAAGGAATAATTTATTACATTTAGCATCTGATGTGCTATACCATTTTTTGGTCTAACATTTTTGGCACTAGAAGGAGAACTTGAACCTTTGATCCTGTTTAATCTTCCTCTTAAACTAATCAAGAAAAGTTTTGTTTAAGGAAATAGAAAAATTGAAACGAAGTAACGTCATAGGTGGCCAAGTTCCATAAGCAACAACACTAGAAAAGAACGCTACTCCTAATTTCAACCCAAGGAATGCTGAACCAGGAAGGCCATCTGCACTAGTGCAACCATTTAGCAATGAGGCCAAAATTAAAAGCTTGGAACAACAATTGATGGATATGAAGTGATTATTAGAAGCGGTGCTCGCTCAGAGATCTTCTAAGAATACCAAACTCACAAGCGGAGATGAGGCATAATCTCCAAGGAGAAACTTATATGACTCCCTGCTCAAAGATAAAACCAAAAGCAAGTTTACCCAAACTTGGCAGAAAAAAGGAAATGATAAATAAACTAGGGAGGACTATCAGGGAAGGATGAAGAGGAAACTTGGAGAGCAGTCTGGAAGTTCGACTTTTGAGGGATACAAACTAGAGAGGAGCAATTACCAAAATGACGAGTCTTACTTGAAGGATCTGGTAAAGAAGGTGGCAAAGGACATGCTCAACCTCAAGGGAAAGAGGACTTGAGATGATCGGGGTAACGATAACCAACGAGAGGCTCCTTTTACTGACGAAATCGTGGCCGAGAAGATTCCATCATCTATTAAGATTCCTACTATCAAATATAAATGAACCACCGATCCAGACGGTCATCTATTATCCTTTGAAAGTCAAATAGATTTGTATAATGCATCCAGAACTATTTGTTACAGACTATTCCCAATCACATTTCAAGGAGCGACAACTAAGTGGTACCAGCAATATCGGGACAGGACCATCTATTCGTGGAAGCAATTTTCTTACAAGTTCTCAGCATAATTTTGCATCCGCAAAGACCCTACCATAGATTACACTGTAGTGGTCAACATCAAGCAAAAATCTGGGGAGCTGTAAGGTGATTATCTCAAGAGATTCAATACAGATGCTTTGAAGGCAAAGAACATGACTGGTAGAGACAAGTTAGTAGCTGTGCATTCAGGGTTAATTGAGCAAACTCCATTCTGGTGGGAGCTTTACATCAACGGGTGCAAAGACTTGAAGGACTTCCATTTCCAGGCTAAGAAATCCATCCGCATGGATGAAATGTACCATGCTAGAAAGAAGGCTCGGGTTAAGAAGGAAACAAAGAAATTCAACATTAGCTATAATCATACAATGCCAAGGTGGGAGGAAAATTCAAATGCTAGTCATGTCGCTCTGAATAAACCAGTCTTCTATATATATGCCGCCATGAAGGAGAAGGATGATTGCCCTATTTCTTATAAGGCCAAAACCGACCTCGAACCAAGAAAGAGTGGAGACTGCTGCGCATATCACAAATCAAACGAACAGAAAATAGATGAGTGCAAGGTGTTGGCAGGTATAATCCAACAGATGATCCACAATGAGCAACCGAAAGAATTTATCAAAGATGGATAGAAGGCTACCCGTTCTGGAAACAACAATCAGAGGCCACCAAGCAACACTACAAAATTGGTGGAAGACGATGTTCTGCTTGACTTCATTCCCCCTCTTAACCATATTGATGTAATCTCGATGGCCCGCATTTGGCTGGGAGTCACAAAAGGACTAGAAGCCGATATGTCAGGGAAGCGAAGGAAGGGATTTTCTCCATTCTGGAAGAATCACCGCTCAAAAACCCAAGACTTTATATTTAAATCCACACTTTGACGATCACTCCACCAGAATTAAGAGGAGTTCACCATGCACACAAAGATCCACTGATGCTTACCGCACATATCAGACTCTCTGTGGTCTCCAAGGTTTTAATTGATACTGGCAGAGCAGTCAATGTAATCTTTAAACATGATTTTGACCAAATAGTGATTTCGGAGGAGAAGTTAGAACCAAGCTTGGAGCCTATCTTTGGGTTCAACAACAAGGGGTCGACTCAAGTAGGACAACTAAAGCTCCTTGTACAAATGGGAATTCCACCATGTTGTAGGACCTTTAAAATCCTCTTCGTTGTTATGGACCAACCATCTTGCTATAACGTTTTCTTGGAAGGCCTACTCTGGAAGAGATAGATGCCTTCATGTCACTGAAATACTTAATGGTGAAATTTCCGATGAAAAAAGGATGGGGAACTACAAGGGGTGAGTAATTCAATGCTCGAGAGATGTATTTTATAACCGTTGAACAAAATGAACGAATCTATCTTTCTCGTTATGATTTGGAGGAAAACAAACTAACTAAAGGTGATAGTAAAAAGCCTTTGGATGATGATTATTCAAACTCATCACCCAAAGCTAAAGCAAAGCCAGATAAGCCAACTAGGTATGTGCTAAAAAAATTTAACTTCTCTAAGAAGAAAAGGAAGAGAGAGGAGGCAAACATAATTAAGGAAAAAATAGAGGAAAAAGAGATTAATACCGAGTTGGATTGCAGGAATGAGCAAGAAAGAATGAAACCAATAGAAGACCTTGAGGAAATATGCATAGATTTGACAGATAAAACAAAAACGGTGAAGATCGAAAAAGAACTAAATGGTCAAACCAAGGAAGAGTTAATTCAATTTCTCCAGTCTAGCAAAAATGTGTTTGCTTGGACTCATTCGGACATGGTCGATATAGACCCAAACATCATATGTCATGCCTTGAACATAGATTCAAACATTAGGCCAGTTCGACAAACTAAAAGACAATTTGATAAGGTTCGATCTAATGCTCTAAAGGAAGAAATAAAAAGGCTGCTTGAGAATGGATTCATAAGAGAAGTGTTATATCCAACATGGTTATCCAACCCAGTGCTGGTTAAAAAGTCCAATAGAAAATGGAAGACATGCGTTGATTACACTAACTTGAATAAAGCATACCCAAAGGACTATTATCTACTCCCAAGGGTAGACTAGTTGGTTGATGCAACAAGTGGACATCGACTCTTATCTTTTATGGATGCATATTCCGGTTATAATTAAATCCCAATGTTCAAACCAGATGAAGAACATACCAGCTTTATAACAGATTAGGGAACCTATTATTACAAAGTAATGCCTTTTGGCTTAAAGAATGTTGGAGAAACCTATCAAAGACTAGTGAATCGAATGTTTAGGGAATAGATAGGCCACTAACAAATTCATTCAATTCTTCAATGTAATAAAGAAGAAGAATTTCAAATGGAGTGAAGATTGTCAAAAGGCTTTTGAAGAATTGAAAGACCGTCTGGAAAAACCACCGGTTCTTTCTAGTATAATAGATGGGGAAAGTCTCTACCTTTATATGGTAGTTTCCAAGCATGTTGTTAGTTCGGTGCTAGTAAGAGAAGAAAAGGGAACCCATTTTCCGGTATATTACACTAGTAAAAGGTTTAAAGATGCGGAAACTAGATATCCAGTTATAGAGAAGCTAGCATACCGTCTAATGTTTAGAGCACAAAAATTAAGAGCCTACTTTCAGGCACACCCAATCAAAGTCTTGACTAATTTTCCACTCAAGCAAGTATTTAATATGTCAGAAGCTTTAGGAAGATTGGTTAAATGAGGGATTGAGCTTAGCCAATATAATATCGAATTTTTATCGTGAGTATCAATCAAGGTGCAAGCCTAGCTGATTTTGTTAATAAATGCACAGGGTTCATTAAGGAACAATCAAAAAAAGAGAAAGACTTGAATCCTAAATGACAACTATTTGTAGATGGAGCTTCAAATAAACAAGTGGTTGGTGCTAGATATGTGGCCATAACTCTTGATGGACATCCATTGCACTATGCAATGAAACTTGGGTTTCCAGCCACCAACAATGTAGCAGAATACGAGTCTATGATAGCAGGACTTACCCTATCTCTTCAATTGAAAATCCCAAGAATTGAAATCTTCAGTGATTCACAGTTGATGGTAAACCAACTAAACCGGAAATATCAGATGAAGGATCCTAAGTTAACATTATATGTCAAGAAAATATTTAAGATAGACGAAGGATCCTAAGTTAATGTTATATGTCAGAAAAATTTAAGATGCTGACTCAATTCAAAGATTTTTCAATACATCAAGTACCCAGAGACAAGAACCCTCAAGCCAACTCATTGGCTAAGCTGGCAAGCGCATGAGGAGCGCCAGAAGCTCGAATTGTATCAGTAGGGTATCAGGAAAATCCTAGCATTAAGGAGAATAAAAGTAACTTAGAAAATGAAGCTTTAGTGCCGATTAGATCTTAGGTTTCAACACATAAAGAGAAGAGAGATGAAGTTGGGATTCCTTGGAAAGAGCTCCCTCGTATAAGAACTAACGATCAATACGAGTACAATTGGACGACTCTTATTGTTGAGTATATAACAGAAGAAAAACTACCAGTGGATAAGAAGGAAGCGAGAAGAATAAAGCACCAATCCCCAACTTTTATCATGACAAATGGAATACTCTATAAAAGGGGATATTCACTCCCTTACCCGAGATGCGTTAGTTTAGAAACAGGAACCAAGTTGCTCAAGGAGGCCGCCTACGAAGGATTTTGTGAAGATCATTCGAATGGAATAAAACTGGCCAAGAAAGTTACGAGACAAGGCTTCTATTGGCCTCAGATAACTAGCCAGGCCGTCGACTATGTGAGAAAATGCGACAAGCGCCAAAAATTCTCAAAAATTCCTAATTTACCTCCAAGCGAACTGACTTCTATATCAAGCCCGTGGCCTTTTGATGTATGGAGAATTGGTTTGATAGGATCACTGCCAGTGTCCAAATAAGAATCTAAGTACGCAGTGGTAGCTATTGACTATTTTACAAAGTGGGTGGAAGTTGAACCACTCCCAAATATCTTGTTAGGAAAGGTTCTCAACTTTGTAATAAAAAATATCGTTACCCCGTTTGAAATTTCGCATAAGGTAATTTCCGACAATGGAACCCAATTTGAAAGCGATGAATTCACCCGATTTTGCAACAAAAAGGGGACTATCAAAAACTTTTCATCTGTAGCCCATCCCAAAACCAATGGAGCAGTTGAAGCAGCCGACAAAACCGTAAAGACTTTTATGAAGAAACGGTTAGACAAAGAAAAAGGGAATTGGATGAAGGAGCTACCCCTTATCCTATGGGCATATAGAACTTCTACTAAAACTGCGATAGAGCTCACTCCATACTCCCCACATTTGGATGTGAGGTCATGCTTCCAATCGAAGTCAAGGTGCCTTCTCACCGAAGCATTGCATATGCATTTGATCCAAATCAAGAGTTAAAGATAGGATCCTTAGACCTAATTAATGAGTTATGAGTTGAAGTAGCCGTCTGAATGGCCGAGTACCAATGGAGAGCAACCAAGTGCTATAATTCAAGAGTAAGAGAACGGTCATTCTAGAAGGGAGATCTATTGTTTCGACGAGTCATGGAAAATACCAAGAATCCTATGGATGGACCATTAAGGCCAAACTGGGAAGGACCCTTAATTGTGCATAATGTAATCCCACCAGGGACTTATAAACTTTGCCGACCAGATGGTAATGTCATAGCAAGAACATGGAACATCAAACATTTACAGCCCTACTTCCCGATAATGGATGACTAAAGAAGGAATTATCAATTTAGTTGTAGAAAGAAATAAGGCTCTCTTAGGGTAAAGGAAAGGCCCTAGACATCAAAAGCTTGACCGCAAGAGGTCCCGACCATCAAAGGCTCCAACCATCAAAGGCTTGACCGTAAGAGGTACCGACCATCAAAGGCCCCAGCCATCAAAGGATTTACCGTAAGAGGTCCCGGCCATGAAAGGCCTTAAGCCTTCAGTGTCGTCATCAAAGGCCTCACTGAAGTGCTTCCCAGAGGGAGGTGTAGTAAACCTTTAGTGCCTGCTATTATATGGCCTCACTAAAGCATCGGGAAAGCCTTCAGCGCCTCTCATCAAAGGCACTAGCCAAAGCGCCTCCTAAAGGGAGGTCAGGTAAGCCTTTAGTGTCGTCATCAAAGGCCTTACTAAAGTACCGAAAAAGATGTAAACCCCTGCCTATATGGCTTGGTTAAAGCGCCTTCTAGGGGGAGGATGGAGTAAGCCTTTAGCGCCATCATCAAAGGTCTCGCTAAAGCATCGAAAATCTTCAAAAGAGAGATCAATCAAAATCAAGAGCTAAGTAGAGCTCCAAAATCAATCAAAATCAAGAGCCAAGCAGTGCTCCAAAGTCAATCAAGATCAAGAGCCAAGTAATGCTCCGAACCAATCAAAATTCGAGCCAAGTAGTGCTCCTGGTCAATCAAAATCCAAGTCAAGTGGTGCTCCCAATCTTTTGGACTCTGAGCTAGATGGTACTCCAAATCAAAGCAATTATTCTAGAGGAAGGAAGCATCGAGTACATGACTTCTATTACGGATTTCTGACCTTCTCTTATTATTACCAGAATATGAGTTTCTAGTCTTCTATTATTATTGCCAGATATGGATTTCTGGTCTTCTTATATAGGTTTTTGGTTTTCTATTATTATTGCCAGATATGGATTTCTGGTCTTAATATATGAGTTTTTGGTCTTCTATTATTATTCCCGGATATGGATTTCTGGTCTTCATATATGAGTTTTTGGTCTTCTATTATTATTCCCGGATATGGATTTCTTGTCTTCTTATATGAATTTCTGGTCTTCTTATATGACTTCTGGTCTTCTATTATTATTGCCAGATACGAGTTTCTGGTCTTCTTATATGGATTTTTGATCTTCTATCAGATATAAATTTTTTGTCTTCTCATATTAATATCAAACATGGA